>OU830594.1:96083290-106083290 GCA_917563855.2 Limnephilus lunatus
TTACCTGAAGGGCGTGCTTTTGAAGATATAAGGGCTGGAAGTTTTGCCCTCTAGAAATTTCTAGAACAGTCCAGAACATTCGAGAGCATTTCACAGCATTCCATAACGTCCGGAATATTCTGGAATGTTGTGGAATGTTAAGGAATAGTCTGGGACGTTTGGGAACATCCCGGAACATCTCAGATCATTGTGGAACATTCCAGAACACTCTCAAATGTTGTGGAATGTTCTGGAACATTTTGGACCATTCGAAGCCTTATTTGTATGGGTGGGGCTACCCAATGGTAGGGGTATATAAAGCAAGATCAGCTCAATCTCATATCAACTCCTTGAACAGAGCTAGTTAGTTAATGATAAGAAATATTTAAACAATATGTCAGAGAATGCTTTAACAAAGCTATATAATATTTCATCACCATTTTTACTAAAAATATCCTCCACACAGCATCCCCAAAGATGACATAGGCCCTGAGAGATGTTTTTTCCTCAGGACCTCCTGTGTGGAGCTATTGTAGTTGTTGAATTATAGATAAAGGAAGATTCACTGAAGTGTTTTTATTATTAAATTTACCTGTCACCATCATCAACTAAGAGGGTCTCTCCTCTGTACCAGGTGACCTCAGGTTCGGGCTCTCCACCGTACTTCACGTCATAGACAATGACCTGTCCCTTCTTGACGACCAAGTTCTGCAGACCATCGCCAATGATGTAAGGCTTGACTGAAAACGGAAAGATAAAATTAGTTTTATTTTTGTCAGAGTTTTTAAAATATTTTCTTTATTCATTTCTTTGATGGTAACATAATTTGTGAATTTTTCGACCACCATGCTAGGCACGGTTCCATGCCAACTCAGCATGAAACCAACTCAGAACTACCTCAGAAAGGTCATTAAAAGCTACGGACAAAATAATCTTAAAATAGCCAGTAACCCTAACCTAACTTAACCTATTTAACCAATTTTTTTTATATATTTTTTATCATGTCTCTTAATGACCTTTCTGAGGTGGTTCTGAATTGGTTTCATTCTGAGTTGGCCAGTCACCGCTAGGCACATGCCCACCGGTGGTCGATAAAGTCGGTAGTTGAAAAGGTAAAACGAAGGGCTAAGACAGATATGATGTTAGATTTTCAGAGCATCTCCTATGCTACGTTTGGTGAAACTAAGTGTCTAATCCTTTGTACTACATTATGTAAACTACAAAAATTATCGTCGGAGAATGTCAACTCCACCAATTTCCCTAAAGATCATCTGTGCTAAACCAAGTGACTTCCGATGCAATAGATTGGCTGCATAACCTAAGAATCCATTTAAAACCCCAATTTTCCTCAATTAGCTTATTTCATTTCTTATTATTATATCTGGTAAGGTTAGGTTATGTGTCTAACTCACCGAATCTGCACTTAGCTACGATGGGTTTGGTGGCATCACTGGGTTCACCAGGGCCAGCCTTGTTGATGGCTCGAACCCTGAACTCGTACGTGTTGCCCTCCTTCAGTCCGTCCTGTGTGGTGGCAGTGCATTCAGGTCCTACCTGAATTCCAGTCAGCCATTCCTTGCCGAACTTTTCCTGTGGAGAACAACGTCACTTCGGGTTAAAAGAGAATAATTGACAATGAAGAATAAATTGGCTATCATTTGATAGTCACTCCTATAATGGTATCCACTTCTGTATATTTAGATATTATTTGTTTTTTTTTTATCTTACCTTGTATTCCACAACGTAACCGGTGATGGGTGCACCACCATCGCTGTCGGGCTTGGTCCACTTGATGTCTGCGTGATCCTTATCCCAATCTGTGAGTTCCACGTTCTTGGGCTTCGATGGTTCATCTGCAAGACAAGTGTTTAGATTTATTCATTTAGAATTGCTCTTTCAATGATATTAATGTGATTATTAAAGACAGGTGACCAAATTGTAGTGTTGTATTCTAGAATGCTTCTGACAAGAGATGTGAACAGAATTTAATGTGTGAATATTTTAAAAATCTTTGGAAATCCTTATATAAAACATTTAATGTGTGAATATTTTTAAAATCTTTGGAAATCCTTATATAAAACATTTTCATAGCCCTGTTAGCGAGTTAATGAGATACAAAGAAGAGTTTCTGGTCAAAAATTAAAAAAGTCTACATTGCAGCGTGCATAATTACTTTATTAAAATTTGCATCATGGACAATTAGCAAGAAAACTACTGTTTAAAGAGGGACTGTTGAAGGGAAATTATTTATACCGCAATACCAATAAAGTAGTCAAAATTTTGTATAGTATGTCGATATAAAAGTAATTAAATTAAAAATTGAGCATTTTTTTTTTAGCGCGAATGCAATAATGGCTAAATAAGGAGGTATGCAACATGGCGTGATACCCCAAACATAAATCACTACAGACAGTTGACTGGTCTTCGAAAATAATCCACTTTATTATTCAAACGAGTCTTATTTGGATCATAGGTGGCTAACTTTGCGGGAGCTTTTCAATACTATTATTTTTTTTATGTGAATACCTCAAAAGAGTTCCAGTTGCTCCTGTCTGGAACCAGTGAGACTATGGCATCCCCAAATGGGGAATATTGTGATGCTGAGGTTGTGTGGGGTGGGGAAGAAGATTGGGAAGATCAAAGTGGGGAAGTACCCGACAATTCAGATCTAGTCACCAAACACGGCTAAAGTCATTTCAAGCAACATTTTAATTCTGAATAACGGTCTTACACCAGGGCGATACTGAGAGTATCTTTTACTCTGGAATGCCCCGCAAATATACCTTATATTATTTTAAATGATTGAAATTGTGAAAACACATTTCAGGGATTCGAACCCTTGCCTCTCAACTACGGAGGTTTAAATTGTATGTTTATAATTCAGTAAGTAGATATTTAAGTACCTCATTACAAATTTGTGAGTTCACATAAGACGTTGGTTTTGATTTATTAAATAAGAGGATATTAGAATCATACTTTTTTGACCTGGGGTCCACTAACTGTTTATAGAACTATTAGTTATTTGTTGGTATTTGGTAGTATCGCATGGTCTACATCCGCATGCCTTCTGAAAATCAGTAGATTTTGATGATGAATTGTGGTTTTTCATATAACTTACCCCAAGGATCCTTGGCCAGCACTGGCTTTCCAAAGAGTCCCGGCTCACTAGATCCCAGCTTGTTGGTAGCGCGGATCCTGAACTTATAGGTCTTTTTGGCGATCAGGTCAGTGACTTTGTAGAGCGTGAGCTGACCGAAGGCAACCTCGCCCACATTGTCCCATCCAGCCTTCAGGGACATGTCCTGGCGCTCAATGATGTAGTTGAGGATCGGAGAACCTCCGTCGTCAAGAGACGGCTTCCAAGTGACGGTGCAAGAGTTCTGCAGCACGTCAATCACGTCGATGTTCAGCGGAGGCGTCGGGACGTCTGTTGAAAAGAGAATCAGAGTATTAGCAATAGTTCTATATTATCATTTTAGATCGTGTAATACAGATAGGTGACAGACTAATAGATAACAGACTTTTAAGATAGGTTTTTGATTGGTTCTAGCAGGAAAATAACCATCAGAATGCCTTAAGGGGGTATTCTAGTCAAGAAAAAAAATCTTAATATTTTGATAGTTTAAATATTCAAATACATCTCCTTAAAAGAATTATTCAAAATTCATATTATTTTAAAAGTTATAGCCAATTTCGACCGGTTTATACAAAATCTAACTAGAATCTAAATGTACGTCTCGAAATCTCAAGTTTGAAATGACCGATTATCTTGAAATTTGGCATGAATTATCTGTATATATCCCTCTATGATAGAAACTAACAAAAAATAAAAAATTTGAAATTTACTATTTTTAATAATTCAGAAAATTATAAAAATAACTGAAAATTTTTTATTTTTTTTGAGTAACCGCTATTTTGCGAGAATTTTTTTTCCTCATTTTTCTTGATTCCTACCAAAGATATTCAAATACAAAGAGATATGCTATGATGTCCGCGCGACTGTCGCCGAACCATGGCCTAATGCGCGTAGTTTGCATACAAAAAGAATTTGTTCATTTTCTTGATTTTTTTAAGGTGTGCATTATTATTGGTTAACAATATAGTTTGAATACGGAAAGAATTTGTTCATTTAGTTTAGCGTTTTTAATTTATTTTAATTTATTCGTTAATTATTCGTTTGTTTAGTTTATTCGTTAATTGGTAAACAACTCCGGTGACACCCGGAAGCGCAGTCTCACCTAGTTAAAACGGCGGATGGCACATCTCCTTATATTTCAATATCTATGGTTCCTACCATCATGACATTTATACTGAAAAAGAATCTACCATTTTTATATTTTTCAAATGATTAGAAGGATTAGAATCGTGACAAGATGGACACTCTATTTTTTTCCTCCTATACTTTAACAGCGTGTAACTTCGTGAAATATATATATATATATTTTTTTTTTTGAAATTTTTTTGTGAATGCAAATATAAATATTTATACTTTAAAAAAATGTATGGCTAAAATATGAATGGTTTTTTTTATGGCTAGAATACCCTCTCTTAAGAAGCAGACTCCCATCTTTTCTTTCTTCACCCATTCATTTAGGCAATACAATAACCACTGGAGCGACGGCGCGATTTTTATTTTTTTTCTCGGATTGCTCGTGATATTTTGGTGACCGTTTTGAATATTTTCCGCCCACGTTTGAAAAATCATACCTCCGAATTTTAATATTGAGACATACAAACTGATCATAGTTCTACATGGTCAATGAATTCACCTTTTTTTAGTTGATTATCACACATATTCCTAGGATTTATTAAAAAAATATTATTAAATCGTAAATATTAAAAAATCAAACTATTCTCCCTATAAACTCGCCTAGGAAGTTTAATTTTGCCTTCATATAAAATATTTTGTATTAGGTTTCTTTTAAACGGTCTAATTTTTAATCACAATCTTCATAGGTATATAAGAAAACTGATTTTTGATATGTTGTGAACTGTTTAATGTCCCTTCTCAACAAACTTTTGACAAATTTTTTTTCGAGAAATGGCGAAATTTGAATAGACTAAAATGGAATTCATAAAGGACTCACTAAAAATAGCTGCAATGCATCAAACAGATAAATCAATTATCTTAAATCCACAATACCAATTAACTCGATTATTGGTTTATTTATTGAAATAAAGCATTGTCAAACACAGTCCGACCGTAAAAAATATCAAAAACATAACCACAAAAATTTGTTTTTCAAATATCACTGAATTTTTAAGTTTGAAACACGTTGAATGCATTACTAATTCAATAATTATTACACAAATATGTTAGAAAAATCCACTAAAACACGATAAAAAGCCGCATTTTGCACTGAGGCATTTTGACAGACTATTCATTAAAATTATAAACATTCTAGTGGAATCTACAAAACACGAATTTTCGAATGAACATATTTCGTAAATAAATAGAGTACACTGCCATCTGTTGAATTATAATAGAAGTAATATCTTTCCACCTACTCAAAAACGTCAAAATGGAACCGCGGGCTTATTTAAAAATATTTAAAAAAAGATTAATGCATCTAGGCAAAATTTGCTGAAATTCAGCAGCTAAGCAAACCCAGGTTTTTTAGGTGGTGCTGAAATTCAGCACAAGCGCTCCAGTGGATAAGGTTGTAGCAGATGAACAGAAATTTAAGGATCCAGCACATTCATTACCTTTGTTTGTGAGAAGTGTCGTGAAAAATAGATCACAAATAAAAATAGATCAACTTACTCTGCATGGTGAGTGTGACGTCCTTGATGTCTTCACCCTGTCCGTTGCTCAGCTTGATCTGGTACTGGCCGCTCTGGTCGCGGCTCGGCTTCTTCACTTTGAATATGATCTTGTCCGTGTCAACCACAACTTCCACTTCTTTGATGGGCAGCGGTTTGCCGTCCTTCATGAGTTTGGCTTCCACGGGCGTCTGTCGGGTGCCAGAAACTGGGGAGATGGAGTTAGAATATGATTATAATTTGACCGAAAAACTGGAACGGAATGCCTGTTTCAAGAAACTTTATTTTTTTGTGACACTTAACCTCACAAAAGTACCCCTGTCTGTCGAGTTTAAAGACAGGGGAAATATATCACCATTTATTATCATTATTTATTTCACCAAATATTATCATCATTTATTTTTGGGGTGTTATGCCGTGTTGTGCTACCTCCTTCTTTTGACACCGCTCAGCGTTACAGTGTCCATCAACATCACACAACTGCCCTGACGATAGACACTGTAATGCTGTTCGAAATGTTGGCTAAAGAAGGAGATAGCGCAACACGGCATAGCACCCCAAAAATAAATAACGAAAATGATTTTTTTTTTTACATTAGTTCCACACAGGAGGCCCTGAGGAAAATAATTCTCCTCAGGGCCAATGTCATCTTTGGGGATGCTGTGTGGAGAGTCTTTTTAGGAAAGTAAGGTGAGTAAGTTCTGAGAAGGAAAATGGTATTAGGGTGGGTAGGAATCTGGGGACAGTATGTCCAGGAGTGACAGACGTATGAATCCATCCCTCCTACTGCGTGTGCAAGGCGATATTCCAAGAGAGTATGGCTGGAGAAGTCAAAGGGACTCCCTCAAGCATACTCTCCCGATCTGACCTGCCATGCAGCTGGTGGGCAGACGCATCCGCCGCCAAGCTCACCCCTTGAATCTGGGCACCCCTGATAAGTCACAAAACGTAGCGAACCACTTGGGGTGACCTATGGTAGAGGTGTTGGTTATCCAATAAATGGTTCCCGGGGCGGCGGTACCCATACCTGCCTCCCAAATTATAAATGAGTACTCACCCTTGTAAGGCACCTCCATGATGAAAGGTCTGTCGCTAGGTCCAGCGAACTCATCTGGGCAGTCCAGCGTGGGTTTGGACTCTCCCTGCTTCACTGTCAGCTTGCAAGAACTGCTCAGCTTGCCAGACTCGCACAGAATCTCTCCCTCATCTTCCATCTCCAGCTTGTTGAAGATGAGCTGGTGCTTGCCTCCACCGAGGTTCTTGATCTCAACCCTGTTTGGTCAAAACGACATAACAGTGCGATTAGTGTAAGTGACAGAAGCATATTATAATTTTTATTTTTAACTTAATGAGTAAAACCTCAAATTGTAATATTTAATTAAGGAAGACAATTTTGGCGAAACTCAATCGAAAATCTGAAACAGAAAAATCAGAAAAAGACACAGTCACATCTAGGACTCAGAACCTATGACTTGCCGGGTCAGTTCTCTACCAACTGAGCTAATGTGTCCCTATCCGATTCGGTCATATTTAACTGTATCATTCGTCGACCAAGAACTACCAACATTATCTTCATGTTCTTCACACATAATGAAATGAATTTTAGACGTACCTTTCAGATGGAACAATGGGTTCTCCGTTGAAGGACCAAACGGCCTCGGCTGTCTGATCCTGGAGTTCCACATCGAGGACGACCTTCTCCCTCTCGATGGCCTCGGTGTCCTTCAACTTCTTGTTGAAGCGGTTGGAGTCTGGAATCAACCAATTACATAAAATTAGGGAAAAAACAAATAAAATCATATCAAAGTATAAAATTGAATATATTTTCATCATGCGAATGGGCCAACAGGTCAACAAGTCAACGGGTCAGCCCGGTCAGCAGATCAACATGTCAATAAGTCAACTTGTCAACAGGCCAATAGGTCAACAGGCCAATAGGTCAGCAAGTCAACAAGTCAACAGGTAGACAATTCAACAGGTCAATGCGTCAACAGGTCCAACAGGTACTTGCTGACCTATTTGACCTATTGGCTTGCTTCAATAGGTTAACAGGTTAATAGGTCATCAGGTCAAAAAGTGAGCAGGTAAAAATGTCAAAAGATAAAAAAGGTCAGCTGAATAATAGGTCAACAAGTGAACAGGTCAATGGGTCAAAAGGTCAATAGGTAAAAAGATCAACAGGTCAAAATGTCAACATGTCAACAGGTCAACAGGTCATCAAGTCAATGGGTCAACAGGTAGACAAGTCAACAAATCAATGCATCAACAGGTCACCAAGTTAAAAGGTCAACACGCCAATAGTTCATCAAGTCAAAGGTCAACAGGTAAAAATATGGAAAGTTACAAAAGGTCAGCAAGTTAATAGGTCATCAGGTCAACAGGTCAACGGGTCAAAAAGTCAAGAGGTAAAAAGATTAACAGGTTGAAATGTGAAAAGGTCACCAGGTCAACTAGTTAACAGTAGGTCAACAAATGGTAACTCACAGTTGATGATGAGCTCGCACTCAGTCTTGTCGGCATTAGTCTCGCACTTGAACTGTCCTGCATCAGTGACCTTGGAGTCCTTGATGATGAGCTTACGCTTGCGACCTTCCTTGACGATGGTGATGCGCTTGTCTGGCTTTATTACCTCGCCATTCTTGAACCTGCACGACAAACAATGGAGATTAGCAAAATAAACATCAATAATAATTTCATCAAATGTAATGGCAAAGAGAAATATATAATGTAGTTAGTCCCAGATTTATTTTCTGTACTGAAATCAATCCCAAATTCTAGTACTACGTAGTGAAATCTGAAAGCTTGCCATCGCAAGCAATTCTGGACTATCAACTACATCATTTAAAGCTTTGTATACAAAAATACCAAGTCAGTGAAAATCTTTCTGTCTGACAATTAAACATATTCAAATAATTTAAAAGAGTATTGTGGTTCAACAAAATTGCTGAAATACCCATTTTAAAATATAGAAAACGTTAGAATTTATTTTGTATTCTTTCAATTTGTTTATGAACGTTATTATGTGGGTTCCAGACTGGAGAATTGTACTCAAGTTTACTTCTAACGAAGGCAAAATTTAACAAACAATGTAACAATTATCGTTACATTGTTTGGGTAATCTCTCGTCCATGTTAGGTAGTTTTATAGGGTGATATTCGTAGCTGTAGAGATTGAGGGTTTTACTTACCATTGAACGTCTCCTTCAGCATCGTCCAGTTCGCACATGAGAGTGATGGTTTCCTTCTCGATATGCTGCAAGGATTTGAGCACCTTGGTGAACTTGTACGGGTACTCTGGAAACAGATAACATCAATCAGTGGTAAGTATATACATATGGTAATACTTCCTAGAATTTCTGCATTGAAATAAATCCTGACTATATAAATGCAAGTTCCCTACAATGTAAAACAAAACAATTAAAGTCGATCCCGAGAAGTAATTTGTGAATTTATCGACCTGAAAAAGCATCGCGTCACAAGACATGAGATGAGCGTAACAACCCAACTTGATGTAAACTGATTGTACAAGCTTTTAAAAACGTAATTAAAATCAGTTAAAACCGTTATTTTTGTGGCAAAAGTGTTGTCGTATTTTGTTGAATGGCTTGGTTATTTTGCGAGAAAGACAAATTGTAAGATTTTTATCAATATTGTTGTTTTTATTGATGCACCGCCTTGAAGCTCAAAAATTAATAAGCACTTTCAAGTTCCCCATATCAAATCAACTTTTGCAAAAAAACACGAATCTTACCTAGCACCACACATTTTCAATACCTTCCTAACACAAACAAAAACTTACGTCACCCCAAATAATTTGAGTTGGCTGTTCAAAAGATTTATAATATGGTTGAATGAAAAGGAAAGAACAGACATTCAAAATATTCTAAATAAATAACATTTCATACAAGTTCTCACGAAATTATATAATATTCAAATAAAACAAACACGAGAAACTGCAATTTTGCAATATTTAATTATTATGTAACCGCTATATTCAACTGTCACAAAATTTTAATTTACTTTTATCTATATAACATATGCAATCTTCTCATGGAAATGTAACTAATAAAAAAAAAAAAAAAAAGAAAAAAAAAAACAAAGTATGTATGTAAATATTTAATATACCAACATATAATTTATCTTTTTTATCTTTCCACATACATATATATATTTGTTTAAACACATTTCTTTTGGAACAAACATAGATGTGATTTACCCGCCTCGGAACAGACTTTGTCTAGTGAGGCGGGTAAAAGAAAAGAAAACAATGTAAATAACCATGAAACTAAATAAACGCCCGGGTTGCCGGCACTGAAACTGAAAAACTGAAGCTATCTATGAGGTGTGTATGTGTATATGGCTTACAGAACTAACTTGAGAGCTGTCTTGTTGTTAAATAAAATCGCTTCGACTATTGATATGTTTAATATCAATGAAGCACGATAATTTAGACGGCAAGCTTTGTTGCTGTTAGTAAAAATCTGCTTATATCTCATCCATTTTCAAAAACGCTTTGAAATATGAATTTTGTAATGTTTTTAAATTGAATTGAAACATATTTTCGAATATTCATTTATTTAATTAAATTATTAATGATAAATTCTACGAGAGGCCTTACCTAAAATATTTCTAACTGTCGCATTTTCGTGTTTGAAGGTGGAAAGCAATTTTTGTTTTAATTTTCTTCATTTATTGCATTCTTCATTGATTTTTCGACCACCGTGCTAGGCACATGCCCGTGTCGAGCTTCCATGCATGCTTCTTCTGATCTTTCAACTGCGAGATCATATTTCATTTTTGAGAAATGTTTTCTTAAACTGATGTTTTTGGTTTCGGTGTAAATTTTAAGGTTATTATAATACTTTGTCGATGGTAACAATTAAAATTTAACTTACCGACAATGATGACTTTGGTATCAGTTCTCTCGGTCTGCCTGTCGATCCTGCAAGAGTAGGCTCCAGCATCTGACATCTCGGGTGACTTGATGATCAGCTTGCAGATGCCAGACAGATCCTTGGAGATGGTGAACTGGTCTCCATCATCCAGTTTCACGTCGCCCTTGTACCAGGAAACGGGGGCGATGCTGTTGCTGATCGTACATTCCAGGATAGTCTCGTGCTTGGTGTAACCGTCTGTCTTCTTCAACAGGGGCTTGATGAAGGTGTAGGTCGGGTCGGGTTCTGGAATTGGGAATAAGAACTATACAGTTGGATATACAGTTTGTCAAATAAGAGTAGAAAACATAGGAGGGCGCCACTGTTGTACAAATGGCAATACTAAAAAAAAACATCATGGTGAAAATGAAAAGCTGTGTAACCTACACTTTTTAAAAAAAATTAAAAAGGCATAAAAGTGAACAAAATATTTTTCATTGCAATACAGATACCTACCTATAGGTATATTATTATTACACCTTTGCAATTTTGTGTTAACATAATGAAGAATAACGATATATATTGTAATAAAATATAAAGCACACTTTAGAAATTGCTCACATTTATTTAATATTAGCTTGTACCACCTAGCGTTGTCCAGGCTTTAGATCGTGTCTCTAATTTTAGATCTGAATATATTTAACTAATTCAGATTTAAAAGTAGTGTAACTAAACTCACCATTAATGATTCTTCCTTTCTACTTACTCGTCGCCCGAGTTCTTAATTGTCCAAACGACCATTTTAGTTTTTGTTCAATCTTCACTTTTAAATTAAAAATAAAGTATACAAAATGCTAGTTAAACACTTAACTAAGAATGATTTATACTTATGAGACCTTTACCTATAAGTAAATAACTTTATATGAAACAGTATCATAATGCTTCATTGAAATAATGAAAGAAAACCTTCTCCTCCTGTAAAATTTTCAAATGGTCGTTTGGATAATTAAGAACTCGGGCGACGTACTGTTATAATCAAATTTATGTTAAATTAAATGAAAGCCAATAGCTTTGTAAAACACCATTTAATCAAATGTATGTCATTAAGTAGGTACCTTAACAACAGTGTTTCAGTGTAACAAAAAAAAAAATTTTTAAATGTGTTCTGTATTTTCAGTGTAATTTTTAAAATTTAAGTAACCCCCGACACAAAAAAATAGCTGATGACCTTGAAACTCCTGAACATATTTTCATTAGAACCATTTCGATCACGTCAGCTTTCAAATAAAAAAAACCTCATCATAATCGGTCCATTCGTTTAGGAGCTACGATGCCACAGACAGACACATAGACACACACACAGTCAAACTTATAACATCTCTTCTTTTGCGTCGGGGTTAATAAACTGAAAATTTCAGAAATAATATCTTGACCTTAAACATCGAATTTGTTCTGGCTGATCTGATATTTGGTACACGAAAGAAGTAAGAACACGCAACTTTCAAGATAAAACGGTGAAGCTTTCAAAACGGTTTGATAGAAGTATTTGAAATTAAATATTTGGGAGTAATAATTTACTCTAAATTGACTTTCTCTCAAAATACAAAAACAAATTATTAAAAAGATTACCAAAAAAATTTCGCTGTTGGGAAGAATAAGAAGATTCCTTGACACAGTCTCCGGTAAAAATGTGTACAACGCAATCATTGTACCATTTATAAATTAATGTAGCAGCATTCTATTTTTAACCAACGACGGATTAATGAAACAAATGACAATTCTACAAAACAGAGCTATGAGAACTATATTGAAGAAAAATAGGTACACTTCAGTCAAGAAAATGTTGTAGGAGTTACATATCTTGTCATTTAAACTAATTATTTAATTCAATACTGTAGTGTTAATCTACAAAATAATCAATGGCTATACGTCCATTAAATTCCTAAGAAAAATTGATAAACTACAAATCAAACATACACATGAGACGAGGAAAAGAAATGAACTAAGACTCCCCTTCAAGAAAAAAACACAGAGTCAAAAGTCATTGATGTACGGTGCATTGAAGATATTTAGAGAATTACCAGAAGAAAATAAAATTGGAAGAGAGCATAAAGGCATTTAAAATTAAATTGCGAAGATATGTGATTGATTTGGTATAGATGTGTTATTTTAAGTGTATATATATATACATAAGGATTGTATTATGACAAAGATAACTATGTACCTATTTATAATACCGCAATAAACAATAAAAATGACTGAAAATTCGAGGAGTTTCGAGGGTAAGCGGACGAAAAAAGCTGTAGACAATACCTTCAACGTTGAGGAAGGCAGTGCAGGTCACACCACCAATCTCAATGGTGTATTTTCCAGTGTCCTCGACCTTGGGGCCCATGATGATGAGCTGGTAAGAGTCCTGCTCATTCTTGAACTTGTACTTGGATCCTGCAAACAGCTCCTGGAAAGTCCACAAAAAGATGTTAATATTTTTCTCTTTCTTCTTCATTCAATTACGTGCATTAGTGCCAACGTGTGATTATGGAAGAGACAAGGTCAGAACGATCTAACACTAACGGCCGCTGTTCCCAATTTTACTAAGCCAAAACTAAGGTTTAAAACTGCTTGAGCATCACTTAATCTAGATTAAGTGATGATTAAGTGATGCTTAAGCAGTTTTGAACCTTAGTTTCGTCTTAGTATAATTGAGAACAGCAGCCGTAAGTTTTTGAGAAACTAAAATTGGGTTGTTTAAAAAAATTTGAGCAATTCATCAATTTTTAAGTAAGTTTTCACGTTCTGTGATTATTTCAGTTTTATGAAGCAATTGGCATGTAATGATACAATAACAGAACATAAATAGAACTTACACAGAACGTGAAAATTAACCCAAAAAATTAATAAATTTTTTAGAAAAAACCCGTCCCAAGTAACTGATCTAACCTATTTAGAACCAAAATTTAAGAGAAAGAAATAATAAACTCTTATTTCCATAAGAACAAAATTGTGTTCAAAAAAACCCTGCTTTCATAAGTATTAGATTTAGTTTTCTAAACATAAAAACACACACACACTCGATTTAATATTCATTTTTAGTACACTTTTCCAAAAAAATGCATAAAAAATATCCATGAAAAACAAGAATTATTGAAAAATAAAACCCTAATCAATTCTTAAAAAATTTGAAAATTGGCGAAAATTGTGAGTGTAAAAATAGTGTAAATATATAAAAATAGTGTTTTTGCATTAGTGGCCTTGTTTAAAATTTGAAGTTTGATAAAGTTTAAGGATTAAGTAATTACTTCTAAATAGCTAAATTTTTTGATAAGTAATTACATTATTGGTTTACAATATGAAAAAAAAAAATTCTCATTCTAACTTCTTGACTCGATAAACCGATAAACCATGTGACAACTCAACATAAAACAATTTCTCATGGTATTAATTTTCGTAACTTAGCTTTAACCCTTCAAATAATAAGAAAATAATATCTGTAACCTTTTGCCTGTCAAGGTTTGCGCGCAAAATTCCTGGTTCTTGCCATGCATCTTAAATTTTCCTATTTATGGGTTATTTTTTAACCCTTTTGCAAAAACAAAAATTGTTCTAAAATCTAGACATAATAATCTTTCCGATGTGTTTATTAGAAATCAACTTATTTTTTCTAAATATTAAAATTTTGATATTGGAAATGTAAATTAGCTAAAAAATGCATACCTGCTAATATTGGAATTAAAGTACTTAAAATAGAATAAACTTAATATTATAAATACAGTTTCCTTTTTTAAACAAAATTTTTAATAAAACTGTCACCTCATCTTTTATCACTTTCATACAATTTTATTTTAAAATTAAATGTTTGTTGCGTCAAAAATTGGCTCGAAATAAAACCATCACTTATGATCGGGTTTGTAAAATATGTGAACAACATAGCTCATATAATCCTAAGGCAATGAGAAGCATTATTTCTTTGGCTCATAAACATAAAAGAAATCACAAATATTTGCATGACAGGAAGAGAGATATATAACTTTTAATAATGCACGGTCGCTCTGGGACAATCTGGGTCTCTTGTTATTATAACGGCATATGATGTTTTGGGACAACTTGGGTCTCCTGTGATTAGACGGGTTAAGAAATTGCTGACCAATAAAATAATGTCCAGTAATGAACTGACTGGAATAATATATAAAAGATTGTTTTTGGTACAGAAGATACGTAGAGTTTTAGAGAAATTACAAATTTGTCCCATCAAGGAGTAAAGGGTTAAAACAGAATAAAAGCCAGGCAACACCTGTTGCTTATTAAGGACTTCAGCTTGTAATAGATATTAAAAACTTAGATTTGAAAAACTTATTAAAATACATAATATAAGTAGAAAATTGGTAACTTACATCCTTCCTGCAGAACCACTTGGGCTTGCAGTTGGTCTTGCTGAAGTTGCAGTCGAATTTGACAGTCTTATCCTTTCCCTCCTTGGCAAACTGGTCTACCAGCGGCTTCAGGAAGGTCTCCGCTTTCTGTAACCGTCACCAAGCCATACAAAAGTTAACACACATACGTAAATTATGCAACCAATACTCGCCCTCGCGACTTAATGCATTAGCGTTTGTTAGTCTGTTACCAGAACGCGTATTTCCTTTTCCGTGTTCAATACGAGGCAACCATGTCTCGAAATCAACACGGGTTTGTAATGCCATTTTTTCTCCAAACCCGTGTCCAGTAGAAGGCAAGCGGCATCCTACTGTGCACAGGTTTGTAACGCCAATCCTTTCCCAAACCCGTGTTAAGTACGAGGAACGCGTCGTTCAAACGTGATTATAACATAAAATGATTCCGCTTGCCTTCTACCACACGGGTTTGATGGATAAATGGCGTTACAAACCGTTGGTGTCGAGGTATGGTTTCCTCATATTGAACACGGAAAAGGAAATACGCTACCAGGACTTAGAAAGTGGAATATTTGATTAAACTTTTTTTTATTTGTGACAGATTAATTGTCCATTTACAGTAAAACGTGCTCATTTTGAAAGGCAGGGATGGATACCATCGCCCTGGGAACCATATATTGGATAAACAATATCTCTGACACAATGATTCTCTACATAGGTGTTCACTACACAGCAGGGGTGCCCGGGTTCATAGTGTAAGGTTTTTCCAGGTCTTGGCAGCCGATCCGTCTGTCTACTTGCTGCGTGGCGGGCCGGATCGAGAGAAACTGATTGATGGAGGTCTTTTGACCTCTCCAGCCAAAATTCCTCGACACATAGCCTTGCACCGCAGTTGGAGGGCTGGATTCGTACGGCTGTCACTCCTGGACACACTGACCCCCAGATTCCTACCCACCCCTCAAACCTATGTCCTTCCCAGATCTCTCCCTCCTTCCTTTTCTTATATATATACAATTTGTAAATAATACACAAAATATTATAATTTTATAATAAATATAATTTCCGGGAACTGTCGGGAAATCAACTATCGAATCACCTAAAAAAACTTTAATGTACTTACTATCTTTTTAATACTCTCTTTACTCTTTCCCCTTGACTGTAAACCGCCCATTATGATTTAAAAAATTAAGATAATTTATTAAAAAGGTGAAAATATTAGACATCTTATTGTGACAGCTAATTTTCAACAAAAAAAAATTGATTTTATAACTTTTAAAAACAGAACTCTATTTTCTTCATCAGATTAACCAAATATTCATTCTAAGTACTGGCAAAATTTTCGTATTTATTTATTGTTAGTTGTTTAGGTAGGTATTTCTCTCAAAATAATATGAATAAAGTTTTTTTTTATGTGAATACTTCAGACGAATCCCAGCTTAATTTCAAAATTATAATACGAAAGATTGGAGAAGTTCAGATTTAGAAGAGATGAGATGTTGAATGGAGGGCAGGCAATTTTAGATATGGCTTGATAGAAGAGACATGCTAATATCTAGGACATTTGATGAGACATCCAGAGAAGATCTTGCATCTCATAATGCAGGGAAAGATTGCTGGAAGACGGGGCCCTGGAAGAAGGAGAACATCATGGCCGAAAAAACTGAGACAGTGGTTTAGCCAGTTTACTGTAGAGCTGTTCCGGGCCGCAGTAAACAAAGTCTGCATAGCCCACATGATAGCCAACGTCATTGAACGGACAAGGCACAAGAAGAAGCAATGTGCCAATACTCTGCAAAATATTGCAAGATCAATCTTAAACTAGCAGTTAAAAACCCGCTCTGCCGGTTTTTGGTGCTAGACCCTGCGGGCGGCTTTTGATTCGGCTCCGCCCAGTCAAGTATTGGTGACCATTTTATAAAACCGATAGGAACCGGTTCCAAAAATAGCCGATTCCTCGGATCCACTGTGATACAGTGACAGCTAGTCACCGGGACAAAGTAACCGCAACAGGCAAAGTCGTCATATGTAATATATAGTCGCGTGATACTATTATTCACAAATCTAAGCAATACCGTCAATCTTTCCATATCAGGAGAGATACTCAAATTTACAAATCCGTAGTACTTATGTCTGCCAGGGGCGCGTCCTAGTGCTATCTGCTAATGTAAGTGGCGCCACCCTTTGACGAATTCTTGAATTCGAAACCGAATTACAAATGTAGCTTTTTAAGAAACTTCAAGTGCCAAGATGGTTTTGGAACGGCGCGGCATCAGATTTGCATTTTAAGCCACATTCTTAAATTTCAATCGTACAGACGTTAGCATAATAAAAACGTCCGATGCATTTTCAAACATTTTGAGAGAGTTACCAAACATTGAACCAAGAATTAGTAGTCATTGATATTCATTTACCTTTTCATAAGTATTAAACAGTTTCTATTTGAAACATAAATATTATGGTTGCCTAGACACTAGACATGCTAAAGTGTATTATTTTCTATTAATATTAAAGTAAGTATTATATTTTAAAATCTATGACAAAAACCACGACATTTAATAAAATGATCCTCGTTTGCAGCCATTCCTGATGAAATAAAACAGTAGAAAGAAACACCAAAAGATTAAGAGAATTCTGGAAAAGAAACATAGTCAGAAGTGCTTTTGAAATAAGTCAAAAAATAAATTTTAAACACTGATATTGAATTTCTTGTTAGAGTTAGAAAAATAATAAAGTACCTAACAAAATTGTTCGGGAATAAATTTTCATGCAAAACTTAAATTTGGATTTGAGTTCAAAATACTTGGACAAACTGAATTTTATTGGAATAATTTCATTAAGGCTCCGCAACCGGGCTCGAAAAGAAGAAGATGTTAGAGGAGCGCGCTAACATTTACAGCGACAAAATCGATGCGAAAATTGCGAAAATTTTTAATAAAACACGACTCGTTTAAAATAGATCAAAAATCTCGTGGGAACCTTCTTGAGTATCATTTAAAGAAACATTGTGAATTTTTTCACAAATATAATTTATAAGATAATATAAACAGACTTGTTTTTAATTATTTTTGTAGCATACTTTGCGATTTTTTTCTATCCAGCGAATTTCATATAATTTGCGTTTCGGCGTGGGCTGTATCTATACATTATCTTCAAAAATAACATATATTTTTAAAGAGCTTAAAAACTTCAAATGTTTAAGGGAGATATGTAAGAAATCGGTAGAAATTTGTGTTGGCGAGGCTTAATATCCTAATGTCTTTAGTCCATTTTTTTCATTCTCATATTATTTAAGAGGTGGGCATTGGAACCGTTATTCCAGGAATCAATTATTAGATAACCAACACGCCTGAGATAGGTGAGCCTAAGTGGATCCTTTTAAGTACTTTGGAGACTTAGCAAGGGTGCTCGGGTTCACAGGGTGAGGTTATTCTAGGTCTCGGTGGCAGGTTTGTTTTTTCTCTGCGTGAAGCCAAAGAAGAATAAAAATCACAAATAATTGCCAAAGTTGTCTTTAAAAATACAAAAAAAATCGATGTCTCTAAATCTGATATTTGCTATACCTCTTGATAAAATAAATTTAATTCACCTTAAATCCAAAATTAAGTTTTGTATGAGAAAGTCCTCGCAACCGTTACTATTATTTTTGAATAAGCCTTCATTATATAAGCATTCATTTTGGAAGGTGTTCATAATTAATACGGTTGTAATGTCTCAAACTAAGAATAATTCAATATCAATGTTTATAAAATTAGTTGAAGTTCTGCCAAGTGCCATAGCTGAGGCCATCCCGAAAAGCTGAGCTGGAGAAACTAGTTGTCGAGTGGTTGATGCAGAACAGGTAGTATGGGTGTAGAAGGAATTATGCATTAATGGTGAACATCACAGGTGAATTGTATTTGTACATTCTGAATGATAGTGCAAAACATAATACGAAACATTTACATAAATAGATAAAGAAGAGATTTCGTAAAGATATCGAAATATCGAAAGATCGAGATATTGAAACATTTACATACATAATAAAAACAGGAGAGATGTCATCACCTCATTTGAACAAGTTTCTAACTGACATTTTTTTCAAAAATGACCTTTGAATGCCAAACCATTTCGACGGTCCCAAGAACAATGTCGGATGTGCGATTTGGTCCTTTTGCGGTAGAGCTGTTAAAAGTTTCATTACTGTTTTTGAGAAATATAGTTTTGTTTTGATATTTGTCATTTCATTTCATTAAAAATTCTGAAAATACAGGCTTTTAAATCAACAAAATAAGCCAATACAACAATTTTCAAATTTCAGCAGATCCGACATTGTTTTTGGGGAACATCGATTTCTTTTGTTCATGTCTATAAACAAAATATTTTTTAGAGTAAAATGTTCCTTGGATAAACTTCTATAGCAAAGTTCTGAAAGCATCCTTAATAATTCAATCTCTAGTTATTGTAATTTTGTTTGTGTCTGACAGTTGATCGTTTTTAAGAGGTGCATAGTTCGTCAGTTTAGTCGGATAACTTCATATTCTAAACTAACTTCGCCTTACCACTTTTTGAGGTGTGAAAGACGATGTCTCATAATCTATTCACGAATTTCTGAATTCGAGGTTCAATCATGTGTAAAGTATTTTCGTTATTAGTTTTTGGGGTGTTATGCCGTGTTGTGCTACCTCCATTTTCAGCAAACGTTTCGGACAGCGTTACAGTGTCCAACAAAATGAAACTCACAACACATCTGCCCTGATGATGGACACTGTAACGCTGTCCAAAACGTTGGCTAAAGAAGGAGGTAGCGCAACACGGCATAACACCCCAAAAACGAATAACGAAAATAATTTTGCCAGTGAAAATCTAAAAACGTACCTCATGTCAAGCATTTTAATTTAATAAATTTTAAAGGAAAATATGAAATTCAAATGTAGCCCTACCTTGGAATGACATTAGAGAAATATAGTTAGAACCTTATGCAATGAATTATCATGCCCTAGCTGGTTGCATTAGCTTCTATCTGCACGTTTAGGTATATTCTATAAAGGTCTTATTTAAAAATTTTCCTTTAAAATATGTTGAATCAAAATACTTAACTAAAGGTTCAACCTCAAAATCAGAAATCGGTAAATCGATTATGATAAATCGTCTTTGCAAACTTTGACACCTCCTATCTCAGAACAAGGCAAAATGAAGATAGTGTCCTATCTAACCAAAGTGATGATATGGCATGGAAGCTTTTGCCGAGCTATATCTGCACGAACTATCAAATGTCAATTGATGTCATGCCTTTGGTGTGGTGAATGGCCGATCTCCCTTGTTTATATTATCTGAATGAATATTGAGATCGCCTTATAGGCCATGAACGCTGTGACAGAAATTACTAAAACACTTCAAATTTATCTTGAGACCGTCGAGAAAGATTGGAGAAACGGAAGTCTTAAAGTTATTGCTAAATACTTCGTTAGCCATTGTAATCAATATTGAATATTACAGGTCAGTTTGTAATTCTGAGTGAGTATTTTTTGCCAGAACGCCTATGATATTATGAAACCATTTTCTTAGAAGGAAATCAAATGAAATATCTGTAAGTAATTATTGAATTTATTTTTAAAGTATTGTTTTGATACTGTACTATTATCGATAATATTAAACTGAAATATGAACTTTTGCTTTGTCATCATTTCGCGGTTTGTTTTTATGGTGAACACAAAGTCATTACATGTATGTAATATTATATTGATATTCCAAATTACTTAAGTTAGGCGTTTCACAGTTTTTAAGAATTTGATGATATTTATAAAAATTATATGGAAAACAAAATTTACAAAGAAATAATGACGTACAAAATATAAATATCTTTTTTGCATTCTAAGAAATTATGATCTTCTGTTAAAAATATGTTAGAATTATTCATGTACAGTATTATAAGTCTACATACGTAGGAACTACATAACATGAATCAATTAATGTTACAAATTACTAAGATAAAGAAATGTATACGTTTTGAAAAAAATTAAAAAATAGCATATTCACATAAGTCAATTCAACCAACTTTAAAAAAAACTTATATTACAGGTATTGTTGGCAAATCTGTTGACGTGAATACGTATATAATTTTATATATATGTTATAGAAGTTGTTTGAAGTACAAAAGTTGAAGTACATTCCAGAAGAAAAATCAAAGTGGAAATCGAGAGATGCTAAAAATTGTATATTATAAAGAAGCGACATTCAACATAATATAAGTGTATAAGTATAACCGAAAAAAGATAATATAGTTGAAAGGCAGAAACGATGGAAAAGAAGATCTAGAAGACCATTCCAAATGTATACATCGAGAAAAACTCAAGTTTGTAAAATCAAGATTCGTTCCATATCAATAAGATATTTTACAGGATATCAAAAGAAAGGTTTATTGAAAGTCAGAAACAAAGAAAAGACAGACCGTTGATGCATTGAAAATTCTAATCGAAGATTCAAAAGACGTTTGTGGGCTTCAAAGTTCATTTCCGCAAATTAAGTTTTATGACAAATATTTTACTAAATTCACAATTTTTTTTGTAGCATTTCCGTCTTTTGATTCTTCCTGATAGACAAGATATGGTGTAGAAACGAAAGTGAGATGTTTCTGAAGACAGTCAAGTATATAAACAAGGAGAGATTCAATAATAAAAAGACGACGAGAGTGTGATAGGAAATGTTTTGTTTTTTAATGTAAGAACTATAGAATGCAAAAGATATCTGGAAAGTTCCCAGTGAAATCAAGAGCAAGAACACAATTCGAAGGGTTTCATATCAGACCATTAGCATATATCGTCTCAGGTCATTTCAACCCCGTGCTTTATTTTATCAGACGTTAAATTGATCGAAAAGGTCCTTTCACAAGAATCAGGCTTCATTCAGTTTCAAACATGTTCTGTTACATACATTCACAACAGTCTCAACATCTACCTTCAAAAGATATCGGAAGTCCAGCTTTGAAAATATGCTTCTCTATTTTTTTCCTGGTCTTACGTTCCTTGGCTTCTCTTATTCATTAAGCTTACACCGATGCTTCAAAAAAAAATTAATTGATGAAACCCTTCAAATGTGTCAGTCAAAAACGATGCATTCAATTGCAAGAAGACACCACCGATGCTGAAATAAGCGACAACCATTGAACAGAAGGGACAGACTCTTGTTGAAGGTTATGGAAACCAGAACAAGATGCCAAGAGGCCCTTCAACCATTCCAATCGAACCTCGTCCTTCCTGAATGGATGAAGGGTAGGCCAGTCGGGGATCAACTCGGCCAACGAAGGACGACGCTGGCCCGAAAGTTTCTAAAACATGACATATGGTGGTGAATTAACAGCTTTTTCCTTATCTGCATCCCGTTCAAACAGCTCTTCTGAAATACTTGTAATTAATATGAAATCCACCTTCTTTGGTTGACAATTTGAGAGGTGGTACTCGTATGTAAGTCTTTTTGCAGGTTTGCTAGGATTCTCGACTATCTGGTCAAGTGACATCCTCACAACCATTTGGATCCTTACTTCTTTCAGAATAAATTAAACAAATGCTCTCTTTTAAAAGGTCTGTATTATTTATTTCAACCATTGTCGGGTTTCAAAAAAAACCTTCCATTCGGACTAACAACAACCAACAGCAAATATCAGACGTATTGTGTTTGCTGAGATTACTTTTGCATCCTCTATCATCTTTGGGTTGAAGGGCTCTTCCGAAATGGGCCAACTGCAAAAGTAAAAGTATGACGCCACACAGATCAGTCACTGCCTAAGATTCACATGCATACATGCATCATCTAACACTTATTCTTCTGTTATAATAGCACAGACCTCTATCATTGATATTTATTGTCTTCCAGATATGTTTTCAAACAAATAAAATGTATTCTTCAAACCTGTGAAAACATTATTATGTTCCATAATAATATATTGAGTATGCACATCAATGTCCAAAAAACCCATCCATCGAAACATTTTTTAAGATTATAAATTTTAAAGGAATGGAGTTTGTTTTTGTAAAGGGAAAAAAGGATCGTATTTTTGTTTTAATTTTTGGTCCAAAATGGGATTAGATTTAAGCAATTCGTTACAAAAATATCATGTTTAGATTACAGATAAATCTTTTTATTATGCAGTGACAAAATATTTCTTTTTGTAAAATTTCGTTTTAACCCCATTTTGGACACATAATATCATTACTTTCAAGAATTTCAAGTATAAAATTGTTGAATGTTTTTGATTTGTTGGATTCTGGTTAATCGGTGCAATTTGTAGGTGCTTTCTAAATATGTATTCCTTCAAACAAAAGCTGTGATCACAAACAACTTCTGCCAATCATTAGATAACTATATAATATATATATAAAAACCTGAAAAATTTACATAGGTACTAAGTGAGACATATGAAAATGGTGATTCATGATATTGTATGAAATATGTAAAAAAAATGGTCGAACCCAGACTTCGAAAATATACATTTTTAAAACAATGAAAAAAAGATTATTATAATAACTGATTAATTAAATTACTACAGTCATTTTTATTATTTTCTCAGTATTCTATGTTACGAGTACATATATTTTACATGTGAATGTCTTGGCCAAATTGTAGAAATAATGTTGTCTTTAAATCAGTAATAATTGTCTAGATGTTGATTCAATGTAAACTATTCCTTAATCATTTTTAATTTTATAAAACTTTAATTTTTTATGGTAGAATTCCATTTTATTGTATCAATCAAAACACCTTCATAACTTTCTTCCTATTTTTTATTTATGACTGGACCGATTTCACCTTACAACGGGCATTTTTAGACCAGCCAGTCATAAATTTTGAAACAAGATTGGAAGAATTTTATAAAGATGTTTTAAACGATAAAAAGGTAATTTTAAATTTCTAAATTGGTAATAATTACTCACTTTAACATATAAAAAGTGATGCTACATTTACATATAATAAATGAACGAGATGAATATGAAAGGATTTTTGAATCATGCTGCATAGGCTTTTCATACCAAAGCTGGCAAAATACTTACAAAGCTCTACCTAAGAACACTTTAAAATGAGCTTTTTTACAGCCATATATTTTGATATCGGAGGAAAACAGTACGGGATATTTTTCCTTTCCGAAATTTAGCAAACATTTGCCTGTCGGTGCCAGCCATTTGAAAATACGAGCAAATCATTCAGTAGAAAATAATTCCAAAATGCAGGTGATTTTTTGTTGGTAGAATGGTCGATTTATTTAACAGTGTTAGATGTGTTATGGTTTTTTTAAAAGACAATTTGGAGGTAGAAACGTGACAAAGAAATGTATATCACTCAATTTCTAAATTAATAATATCAAATTAGAGTTTGGAATTAAGTAAATATCTGATTACATTTCGTTGATGCGTTTCTCTCCAATGTCTCGA
This sequence comes from Limnephilus lunatus, assembly GCA_917563855.2. Classification (NCBI taxonomy): domain Eukaryota; kingdom Metazoa; phylum Arthropoda; class Insecta; order Trichoptera; family Limnephilidae; genus Limnephilus; species Limnephilus lunatus. The sequence goes on from OU830594.1 coordinate 96,107,695, forward strand.
TGTCCATCTTTTTTATTTATTTGTGTTAATTTGTGAGCGTCTTTTTATGATTCGCGGTAAACGGTCCATAAGCTTCCGTGAAAATATTTTCAATTGTATCTTTTATTGATTAATATTTATTTATTTTTGCTAATAGAAGGGGCACTTCGTTTTGACTGTCAATGAGGTAATTTTTTCAGAATATATAAAAGATATCAATATGAACAATGTTTTTGAAATTTATTAATCAGGACAATAGAATATGAAAAATTTGAAGTAAGTATTTGTTGATCAAAATAAATATCACATCAATATGTGTTTTGATTAAACTTCAGTGCCCTTTCTCAATGCATCGATTCAGCCATTCTTTAATTATAGTTTTAGTTTATCTTTGTTAATAATTGATTTCATCAATTCTTTTTTAGTTTTTAGCCATTGCCTTATTTAAACCCTGAACTTCCAACAAACCACAAAAAGTGACACAAAGACGACATTGTATATAGCTTTAAAAGTAATTAATTTATTACACATTTTGTCTTTTTGGTCATTTGTGGATTGTTGACAATTGTTATGGGCAGCTTAACTCTTCATTTTATTTAAAATCGAACCTTTATCTTGACCGTTTCCACCAACTTTGGCCAGTCGGGAATCATCTCTTCTAAAGATTTTCGTCTTCTGATGTCAAAAACATCCTAAAATGAGCACACGTCTTATAAATCCCCGGAATATAAAGGACACACAAGTAATACAATACAAATACAGTACTAAGGGTAGAACACGAAAAGTTATTACAATTTCCATCGGAGTTTAATTAATTCATTAGGAAATGAATAACTATATAAAATTTACTACTTATTTCATACTATTCAGGTTTTTTAGAATTTCCAAAAAATAAGAATTTTTTTAGAAATTTCAGGATTTTTCAAAATTTTCGAATTTTTCAAAATTTCCAAATATTTCAAAATGTCAAAAATTTTCAAAATTTAAAAATTTTTCAAAATTTTCGAATCATCGAAATTTCCAAATTTTTCAAAATTTTAGAAACTCGAAAAATTTCCAAATTTTTCCAAATTTTAGAAACTCGAAATATTTAGTAATTTTTCAAAATTTCATAATTTTTCAACATTTTATAATTATTCAAAATTTATGAAAATTTGAAATTATTGAATTTTTTTGAATTTTCACAATTTTAGAAATTTAGAAATTTTTCCTTAGCTTGAGAATAATTCGAAAATTTTAATGACACTTAACAGAATGGATAATTTTATGACTACAGCAAGTTGAAGAAACACTATGATTCTACAAAATAGACGAACCTCCGATGAAAATTGTTGAATGACTTGGTTGATTTCGCATATTCAAAATAAATACTTTACTTTTAAAACTAACGGAAAACTAAAAACTCAAGTTCTCGAGATAAAAATTATGTTTTTTGCGTTTTATTTTTTGGTATTTTTGAAGATGGTTAAAAAAATGGTTAAACCCTCGTCATAATTTTGGCTGTCTTTGAATGATTAAACTTGTGTAATAAAGTTAGTAAAAGCAGTTTTCTCATTAAATACAAATATAAACTGAATACAGAAAATTTTGATTTTTTTTTTCAAAAAGTTAGAAATATATGTACATCAAGAATCATGTATGTAAAGAATTTTAGAAATATATCCACGGGAACACTTAAGCAAATCCAATTAAATCCAATGAATAAAAATAAGCTTTGCAACAACAAAATCACACATTTTTCATAGCTTACCTTTTTTTTAATACAACAATTTTTTTTTCAATAATAAATAATTTTATCTAATAACATTGGCAGAAGTACGTCGTCAATTTTAGATTAATTTTCGTTATCTTTTTGTATTGCAGACCGCAGATTTTTGTTTGAAGGAATATTTGGTTTATAATAGTAGTGTTTATTTGAATAAGCGAATTCAACCGAGAACCTTTATTTAAGATTTTTATAACTATTTAATTTATTTTTCAATATTGGTTTCTTTTGTGACTGTGATTTTTTTGTATTGGGTTGTAATTTGGATCAAAATTAAGGATATTATAAGAAATATATAGAGATCTTTAATCCAAAAGATGAAAATTAAAGATTTTATACCTGATCTATGTGTGATCTTTAACCACTGGAGCGACAGAATAATTTAAAACTTTTTTCTCTAATTACTCGAGATTTTTTGGTGATCATTTTGAATATTTTCCGCCCACATTAAAAAAATCATACCTCCGAATTTTAAAATGAAGACATATAAACTGATTATAGTTCTTTAGAGTCAATGAATTCACCTACCTTTTGTCGATTATCATAAAATCGTACGATTTATAAAAAAATATTATAAAATCATTAACTTCAGCTTAATTACTTAGAAATATAGGAAAATTTGCTAAAATTGGCAGCAAAGCAATCCGAGGTATTTTAAATAGTGCCATATTTTGGAAAAAAGCGCTCCAGTGGTTAATCCATAGTTGAAAAATAAAAAAAATAATTTTTAAAGGTAGGTATATTAACTAATTTACTTTTGGGGAAATAAAAAAAGTGATAACGATTTGAAAATTTTAAAAAATGCTTTCAATAAAGTTAAAGAAATCTTAAATAATTCTGTCTAATTTTGATATTTAAGCATTTTTTAATTGTTTTACAAATCGGAAAAATGAAAGAAATATGTTTTCCCACTTTCATGGTTTTTACAATTTTTGTCACATTTTAGAAAATTTTTGAGAATTTTAGGAATTTTATAAAAAAAATTGGGAATTACAATTAATTTTTATCCAGAAATTTTCGTGTTTTCTGTGACACATTTCTTTCATGATAAATTTGAATTTGTTTAGAACACTTAATTGATCACAGCGGGCCTTTCAGTTATAAAATTGAGTGACTGCTAAGTTAAAATTTGTATTTGGTGAAAGCAGTAGTGCGTGTTGTCAAATATTATACGCGAAAGTAAAAAATATTTGGAAATTGAATAAAAATAAAAGTCTAAATGATAAAAGTAAACTTTCCATATTCTAATGATCAATTTAGGAATGCAAACAAATTTCTTTGAAAATTTTTTGAAACTATGTTAAGAAATTCAAGGAGATGTTAGCGTCGAAAGTGATGTTGTTATGTTGAAGGTATACGAATTAAATTATAATGATCAATGTGTCTTGGCCAATGTTAGGACAATGATTTTAAAATGATTCTGTAATGAAATATTTTGTTTTGAATGAGAATGTAAAAAATGGTGGAAATTGTTGAGGATTTTTTGGGTATTAGATTTTTAAGTAATTTGAGCCAAGTATAATAAACTATAAACATATTTTGATTTGTGTTTATGTTAACCTTGCGAACCCAAGCGGTAAATAATATCAGTATCGCGGTGAAAGACAGACATTCATATCGAAATGTTCCTTGAAATGGGTTTAACCGTGTTTGGCGACTAGATCTAAATAGTCAGGAACCTCCGCTACCCTATCTTCTGTCTTTTCCTACTCTCTTCAGAAAATTGGGGATGCCAAACCATCTGAGCCTATTTTTAATCGTACTCATTACCCTTGTATCAGCCTTGCATTCTTTGCGAATCTCCACATTTATCACGCGAGCATGCATGGTTTTAACACAAACGCCTCAGGGATCTCATTTCTACACCATTCAGTATACTTTCATATTTTCTCTGCCAGTCCCATGCTTTACTGCCGTACATCAGGGTAGGTACCAAAACTCCATTGTGGACTGCTAGCTTCGCTTCTTTGAACATCTTTTTGTTAGCGCCAACGGTGCTCAGTCCTTCATTAATGGAGTTACCTGCATTTACCCTCCTTTCAACATCAGCCTACCTATCTCTCGTAAACATTTTTCCCAAATACACAAACTCATCTACCTGCTCCAAGCATTCATCATTCAGAACTATATTTCACACTCTCTTCGTACTCTCTCTTTCAAATACCTGACTTTAGACTTTCTTCATTCTTCATACATACTGCGTTCATTCTAGATACGAGAGACTGTAGATCTTCCGTACTGTTTGAAATAGAACCGCATCAGGCAACAACTGTCTACATCTGATTTCTAAAATCTCTGCGAAAATCCCGAGCAACACCGGGGACTTCAGCTAGTGTATAAATAACTGCAACACTTGTCGCCTTGGCATACGAAGGGAGTTTGCAAATTTCTCAAAAATGCACAAATTTTTCCTTGTGTCGGTCACAAACAATTTAGTGAGACGACGCAATTAGGGTTTTAGGTTGGCATTTATTATGCTTAACTCAAATTACATTTTGGGAATGTTTTTTTTCTATTATTTAATTGAATTATTGTCCCTTGTCGAACCTTCATCCATCGCCAGTGCTCCTCAAATTTGTCGTCGGCAGGCACGCGGCAAACCTCTTTGCCTTCAAATACTATCACTATATCGTCGTGTTCTCCGTCACGATACCAGCCCACATCATCTGGGCCGAACTACAATTTACAAATCCTGGTAATACTGTATGTTATATAGGAAAAACAGCAAAAAATGTGCATATCTCTCGGAAAACCGAGGTTACTCCAGTAAAATCATGTTAAAATTGCTCGGTAATTCGATTTTTTTGTAACACATAAATGTGTTTTAAAGCAGTTTATTTTACGAGATCTCTATCGGTTTCAGAATTGCACTTTCTCCGTCGGGGGAATATTGAAAGTAACATAAGATACGCAATTCTGATAGTTTACAAATATATTTAGGTGTTTACACCTTCCACTTTGATCACCTCCCATTTCAGCACCTTTAATATTTTTGTAGGTTATAATATATCTGTCAGTACCTACTTTGTGTCTAACACCATAAGTTACTTGTAATATTCTCCTGATGATAGAAGGACCTTTCTAAAACTGTTGGACTTTTGTTAAAATAAAGTGGTTTAAAACAATACCTTTTTTTCTATTAATAAATACATGCTATTACTCGTAAATCCAACGTTTCTGGAATACAATATCTCTATGTCTATATTTTAAATTATCGAAGAAAGCCAATACTTTGTGACTTCACATTAAACATATGAAAAAATAACTTTGTCTAAAACCACTTTATTCGATTTATACCCGGTGACCAGTTTCTATTGATCTCAACATTCATCACGACAATAAACTAAATTACAGTACAAAGGAATATTATTATAGGTTAACCTTATATTCTTTCTCTGTAGTGTAATTTAGTTTATATGTTTATTATAAGGTTATAAAATGTTAACTTAATAATCTTCCTCTGTATTCAAATTTAGTTTATATTTTTATTGTTCTGATGAAGGTTGAGACCAACCGAAACCGGTTGACGTGTATAAATCAAATAGAGTGGTTTTAAGCAAAGCACTTTTTTCGTTAGTAAATTTTTATAATTTCATTTAAATGTTAATAATCAGATTTTCAAGGTAACTGTAATACAATATCACATTAACAGAAGTTACTGGAATATATGTAGTCATGTTAATTTTACTCGGAAAACAGATATTACGTATGTAGTATTGTATAATTTCACAAATACATAACCAAGAAATCCAATGGTCACCTTCAAAATAAACAATACAAAAATAATACAAGGAAATAAAAAATTAGTCCATTGTATGAGCATTACTTACAGGTATATCCGTTCCTTCCTTTGGGAATGCTAAATTAATTAAAAGCATACATAAAAAAGGCATAAATTAAACATTATTATAAGAACACTTTAAAATATCACTGAGAATCTTAGAGAATCAATAATTTATAATATATTGCACATCCCGTAGAAAACGGTCGTAAGTCAAAAAAGTTAATTTTACAGGAGAGCGAAAATAAATTATGAATGATGAAACAAGCAGTCCCGATAAAAAGAGACACTAGCGACATCTCGCCGAGATAGAGTGATATAACTTAAATACTGTTTTCGTGGGGCATATATAATCATAATCGCTTAAAAAAAAGAAAATTTGACTTGCAATCTTTTTCTATGGGATTTGCGATATGAGTCAACATCAAGATATAAAAGATTTTGGATTTTTCTTTGAAGCATTTAAAAATATGCTCTTTGTTAAAAATCAAATGAAATCCAAAGACTTTGTGTTGGAGCATGCTGAAGGAGTTAATGGTAATAGTTGGAGGGTAACACGAACCTTTTCGACTTTCTTGAGGGCTGGAAGAGGCTTTTCTGTCTCCTTGAGGTCTCCCCAGTCGGGATCCCCTTTGCCATCGCCCCACTTAGCGTACTTCCTCTTCTTCAGCATGGCACGGAAGTCCATACCCGAGGAGTCTAGGTTCAAACAATGTAGTTTTAGTAAAGCTATATAGAACAGTTTGCAGAAATTCTGTACTGATGTCATAAGCAAATAGGCAGCTAGTAACATGCAAAATTCACCTTAGGAAGCTTATGTGAAAGATCTGGTAGGTGACTTTAGTCTCATAAGCAAGATTATGAATGGTTAGTACGAGTTTCGATGGTTGTCTCATGACTCTAACGATGGGAGTATCTCAAGTGAAAAGAAAACCCTTGAAGATAAGTTAAGGAAGAATGATGGGGAAGTTAAGGAAATGTGAAGGGAAAGTTTAGAAAAAGTGGAGGAAAAGTAAAGAAAAAGTGAAGAAAATGTGAAAGGAAATCTAAGTGAAGCATTGCATGAAATTCGATGGTCCTCTCATGACTAACAAAGAGGGTTCTCTAGTGAAAAGAAAACACATCATAAGGAAGTTAAGGAAAAATTAAAAGAAAGCGATGGAAGTTGAAAAAATGTGAAGGGAAAGTGAAGAAAGGATGAAGAGAAATGAAAATAAAGAGAAGTTAAGTGTTGTGAAGTGTAATTTCTCTTAAAAATGCAGTTCAACAATTAATTAAGAATGATTGGTTACAATTTCGATGGTTATCTGATGACTGAAAGAATGGGAGTGACTCTAAAGAAAAATCATGTGAAAGGAAATTAAGGAAAAATTAAAAGGAAGTCACGAAAAAGTGAAGGGATAAAGAAAGAAAGGTGTTGCAGAGGCTGATAGTGCCATACAAGGTCATTTCATCGAATGATTATGAATGGTTAATATGAATTCCGATGCTTCTTTTGTGACTCTATTGCTGAACTCACCGGAGACGTAGAAGGTCATCTCTGCACTATCCTCGCCGTGACAGTTGCTGACGACGATCTTGTACTTGCCCTCATCAGCGGGCTTGACCTTGCGGATGCAAAGGGTGATGGTGCCATACTCGCCGTCCGTCAAGAACTTGAAACGGCCGCCCTCAATAATCTCCGCCACGTTGCGGTAGAACTTGAAGGTCGGAGCGGGGTTGCCTTCCACCTGGACGGTAAGGTATCCCACTTGGTCTGAAAACAAACACATACATCATGAGTATTCATTATTGGAAAACAGCAGTGTCGGTAACATTCAATTACACGTGGCAGACCACCTCAAGATTCTACGATGGCAAAGAGTCAATAAATCAAAGGTCTTACGAACATCCTCTTCCTGTCTGCCCAGGATATTTTGGGTTTGGGCCAATATATAATTTTTATTTGGCGTCTCTTTTTCATTTTAATACTTGGTTTAAAAATGAATCAATATTTATCTTTAAGTTAGTTATCATTCAAGTTGAATACGAATGCTACTATTAGGATATTAAATAAATATATTACACATTTGAAATTTGAAGCAACATTCAAGAAGATTCAATATTATATACATAATGCTTCAATATTTGAAATTGGAAGCAACATTCAAAAGGATTCATGTATGCATATTTCAACATTTGAAAATGGAAGCAGCATTCAAGAGGACTCATTTATGCATATATTATAACATTTGAAAATGGAAGCAACATTCAAGAGGATTCATGTATGCATATTTCAACATTTGAAAATGGAAGCAACATTCAATAGAACTTATATATATGCATATTTCAACATTTGATAATGGAAGCAAATTCAAGAAGACTCATGTATGCATATATTTCAACATTTGAAAATGGAAGCAAGATTCAGGTTGATCCATGTTGTGCTTCAACGTTTAGAAATGGAAGCAGCATTTAAGAGGATATAATATATGTAACCTAACCTAACCTAACGCTTGAACATATGAAAATGGTCACAAAATTCAAGAGGTTGAATATATAATGTATGTAATTCTTTAACATTTGAAAATGGAAGTTATATTCAAGAGGTTAAACATACATATGTGTGTAACAAACATATGCTTCAACATTATTTGAAAATAGAAACACCTTTTAAGAGATTACATAAATATGGTGACCGAACAACCCAACAATGTACAACTTCAACACTTCCTTTGAAAAGTCATTAGAAGTGTTAAAAAAACGGTTAAATAAGGTACTTTAGATTTGGTTATGGGCTATTTTTCAAATTTTTTTCATAACTTTTAATGACTTTTCAATGGGGTGTTGAAATGTCATTTTGTTGAGTTGTGGAACCGATACATATGTGAATATAATACTTCATCGTTTGAAAATAGATGCAACATTCAATGTTAATATCAACATTAATCTTCAACATTAATAACAACATAATAAGCAACCTTCAATATGTTAAAGAATATTAAATATCTAATAATATATGCTTCGACGTTTGAAATTGGAAGCAAAATTTGATTTAATGCTTCAAAATTATTTGAAAATCGAAGCAACCTTCAGTGTTCAAAAATATTAAATATCTAATGATATAATATATGCTTCAACGTTTAAAAATGGAAGCAACCTTCATTATGTTAGAGAATATTAAATATCTAATATCTACGTTTGAAAAAGGAAGCAAAATTCGATGAAATACTTTAACATTATTTGAAAATTGAAGCAACCTTCATATATGTTAAATAATATTAAATATCCAATATATACTTCAACGTTTGCAAATGGAAGCAACATTATTACTAACAGTTTTTATAAATACTTCCAATATTCATCATGAAGGTAATTCTGTATTATTTTTTTTAACGTGAAATCAATCTTTTGGGGTCAATTAATTACTTTATTTGAAGTTGAAGCGTCCTTCAAGAGACACTTACCCTCAACAGCCGAGTAGCTCTCCTGGACATCCACGATGACAGGAGGTCCTCCATCGCCATGGGCTTGAAGAGGCACGGAGGGCTGGTTGATCCTGTCCTCCATCTCAGCCAGAGAAGGGCGACGGATCTCGGTGGAAGGACGGCGACGCTAAACGTGGCAAAAACAAAGATCAGCGAAAGAAGGACACATTTGAATGGACTCAAATAAGCAAAACAAACATATAAGAAAAAGTTGAAATGGACAGACAAAGTATAAAAGATTCTACTACTTTGATCAAATTTTAAGGTTCTTATATTGTATTATCCGATGAATTTTGAAAATATGCAATGATATCGTTGCTGGAAAGCTACGTTTGGTGACTTAGCAGGGTGCCCGGGTTCATGGGGTGAGGTTTGTCAGGGTCTTCGCGGCGAATGCATCTGCCCAACAGTTGCCTGGCAGGGCGGATCGGAAGAAAATGGTTGAGGGAGTCCCTTTGACTTCTCCAGCCGTACTCTCTTGAAACATCGCCTTGCACCGCAGTGGGAGGGATGGATTCATTCGTCTGTCACTCCTGGACACACTGACTCCCAGATTCCTACCCACCCCTAATACCCTTCTCCTTCACAGAACTTCTTCTCCTTCCTTTCTCAAAAGGACCCTCCACACAGCATCCCCAAAGATGACGTAGGCCCTGAGGGGGGATTATTTTCCTCAGGGCCTCCTGTGTGGATCTTATAGAAAAAATAAAAAAAGTGCACTTTAGTCCTTTTCCCATCTATTAATCCTTTCGAACATCGATATATATACAAAAATCTAAACCTAACTTAACCAGAGATAAAGTTTTCAAAATGAATTCTTATGAAAACCTTTTTGATATTTCAAAATTTAGGTTAAGCTTTTTGGTTTTTGTGTATAATATTTTATATTTTCAATATTATTCGGATACACAATGAAAAAAAAAGAAAAATTGTATTTATTTTAAAAAAAATTTTAAATTACAATAAGAAATGAAATTATAAAGCAATTTTAAAGTTACGTTTTGTATAGTTTTTTTATCAAAAATTACCCTTAAAAAGAATAAAATATATAGGTAGGTACTCGTTGAAAGTGAATTTAATTGAAAAATGACACAATTCTGTCTCTGATGATAATAATAGAGGATGAAAATTAAAAGCAAATGCAGATTAAAAAAAATAAGCTAAAATCTTAGCATGAGCATAAACCATACTAACACGGTAGAATTCCGTTTCACAATTTATAAAAATTGCTTCAGAAATGTTCTTTCAGTATCAATTATTATTATCAGTGCAAATTAGGATGACTACTTAATTAATATTGAAAGAAAAAGTCTAGCAATTTTATATTGATATGCAATTGAAAGCGTTTCCGAGAAATAATGTTGAAAAAATTCAAAACAAATTAAAAAATTTGTAAAAATAGCAAATTATTTTTTTCGAAAATAAATATAAATGAATAAAAATATTACTTACCCCCTTGCTAGGCCCAGGTTTTGTTGAAACCTTGGCCTGTTTAGACATTTAGCAACTAACTTTTTTTTTTTATTACGTTTCAACAAATAACTTTCATTTAAAAAACAATCCACTTTAATAACTAAATCAACGAAAATACAGCAGAAGTATTAATATCTTCATTTCAGTTGAAAATCCACCAAATTAATTATTAATTAATTAATACTTGTATTATAAATGAGTACAGCACGTATTTATTTAACTTAATGCACAAGTATATAAAAATATTATCGTATCGTTTTAAAAAATATCGAAATAATAAGAATTTAGTTTGAATTTGTATTCAAACTTTCGTTTAAAATCGTAGAAAATCGCGACAAAAACACTTTTCTTTAAAAGCTCTTTCAATTATTATGTTTCGCTGAGTTTCACTTTTTTTATTTTCGTTTAGTTTAAAGCTCTTTTTATGTCAGCAGTCTCGTATAATAATTTTCTTCGTCGCGACGTCCAAAGAATTAATAAACCTGCGAACATAGTTGAAGCGCATCTTTGATTTTGCAACAATCTGACAGCAACGGCCTACCTTTAGTGGTTCCCAAACTGTTACAAAACGAAATATATTAAACAATAGCTTTGTACAAACAGGCAGACAGATTTCGATGTGAAAACTTATTTAACACCGTTGTGATTTGAAACTCGATGAAACGAAAAATAACGTCACTAAAAAGAGTCAAACAGATATATCTGTAGTATTAGCCTACAAGAGAATGAGATAGTAAAATCGTTCTCCTCTTTATGCGGTGCTTCGTAGCCTGTCGGTCTCCTCTTTGTGCGGTGCTTCATAGCTTCCCCACTCTTGTATACTTTAGTTTTCTGAAGGTTTCAATTCTACCACGTGTGAATTGCACCCTCTTTTTTGTTATTTTGAATACAAGGCCAAGAACTTTCTTGGATAAAATTGAACTCGAAGTAAAGAAGTAGATTTTCGGGGTTAGAAGCATTATCGTTATTTATTTTTAGGGTGTTATGCCGTGTTACCTACCTCCTCCTTTAGCCAACGTTTCGAATAGCGTTAGAGCGTCCTACAACACACATAAGATTTTATTTTTTTTTACATTACACAATTATTATTACACAAGAGGCCCGGAGAAACATAATTTCTCTAGTGTCATCTTTGATGATGCTGTGTGAGGGCCGTTTTGTGGAAAAGAGGTAGTGAAACAGGGTCTTGAAGAGACTCGTAGGAGGAAGGAAACACAGGGGATAGCAAATCGTTCCACAGCCAAGCTGTTGAACTCAAGAATATTGACTCGTTCTCATGTTTTGACAGGGCGCGAATTTGGCGTGTTTTCTGACTGCACCGAAGGAATTAATGTCATTTTCCATTGAAGCACCGGTAGAACAAGAATAGCATTCCCAACCGACACTTATGTTCTAAAGATTGCAAACCGTTAAGATGTGAGAATCTATCAAACGAACCGCCAATTTCTGCATAGAGTTGTAGTTTGTTTCTGTCGACAGTAATATAATTGCTACCGACAGTTTGAGAGTCGGCGGCCAAAGGTGCACCAAGTGACATCTATAAACACACGCGCGAATTAATTACTCGAGTCCATCTGTCACTGGTGATTTGGGCGCGAGAATGGCGAGCGTTATTTTAGGGCCAGACTGCTTTTAATTAATGAGAAGGATTAAGGTGAGCGCCCACAGTAACCGAATAACCAACCGACCTAGCAATCGACCAATCGACGCAGGGCTGGACTACCTATTCATTTGAGAGGCGAGTACGGTTACCGCCGCCCGGGAACTATTTATTGTACAACGTTAATGTAAAAATTATTGATATCCATTAACACAGGTCATCAACTAATTATGGTGACTTAACAGGAGTATCTGGGCTCATGGGGTGAGATTTGTCTTGGTCTTGCAGGCGCTTGGAAGTATCAGGGAGACTAAACGAGGGAGACCTTTTTATAACTGCAGCAAAACTCTCGGAACATCGCCTTGAGCCGCAATGTGAGGGTTGGATTCACACGTCCGTTACTCCTGGACACAGTGACCCCCAGATTTCTACCCCTCATATCTTTTTCCTTCTCAGAAATTGTTCTCTTCCCTTTCTTAAAAAAAATCTTCATACAGCTTCCCCAAAGATGACACATCCCCTGAAAGGAATTATTTTCCTCAGGACACCTGTGTTTTTTTTACGTTAGCTCCATATAGGAGAAAAAAACCTCAGGGCCAATATTATCTTTGGGGATGCTGTGTGGAGGGTTATTTTGTGGAAAGGGAGGAGATGAGAAGTTCTGGGAAGGAATAAGGTATGAGGGGTGGGTAGGAATCTGGGGTTAAATGTATCCAGGAATGACGGATGTATGAACCCATCCCCACCACTGCGATGCAAGGTGATGGGTCGAGAGAGTCCGACTAAAGAGGTCAAAAGGTTTCCCTCAACCAGTCTCTCCTAATCCTGCCTACCACACTTAGGTGGGCAAACATATCCGTCGCCGAGACCTAAACAAATCTCACCCCATGAACCCTGGCACTCCTATTAAGTCACCATAATTAGCGAACCACTTGGGGTGACCTGTGGCAGAGTTGTTGGTTATACAATAATTGGTTTCCGGGTCAGCGTTACCCATATCCACCTCCGAAATTGTAAAAAAAGTGTGGAATTAATGTTTAAAAATAAATAAAAAAAAGACGGTTGGGAGCAGTTGAGATACTTGTGATGTATAATGATCACAAGTATTTTTTAATACATTTATTATATATCATGTTATATATACATGTATTTAATAATAATATGTGTGTGTTGTGATGGATTGGATGAGTGCTGAAGCCAGCAATAAATCCTGGCCTGAGAAATATGACGACCGCGAATGTCAGATATTATTAATATGAACCGTGTTCCCAGGTAACTAAACAGTTTCTATTTTAATTCTAAGAGACCTGTTGCTAAATTCGTGTACACTAACTACTTACGAGTATACAATTTGTCACTAGATCAAACGTATGGCAGAAACTAATTATGCTATGAAAGCTGTGAGCATTTACTAAATGAGCTAAAGAATTTGATATTACCACCGTACCTATATTATATTTTAAATGTTTGGTCACAAAATTTACAGTGTTAAAAAATAAATAAAAAAAATATGAGAGAAGAGTTTTAAATCATTAATTTAATTGACCCCTCATGCACGTTCTGTCAGAATATCAAAAAATTACAGAGTTTTTTTGTTTGTTTTTATGTTATTACCTAACAAGAGTCCCAGCTACTCCCGTCTGGAGCCAGTGAGAATATGGCATCCCCTGTTAGGGTATGTTGTGAAGCTAAGTATAGTGGGGAGGGAAAGGAGATGGGAAATAGGAAGGTGGCGGCTATTCAGATCTACTTCAAACATGACGCCATTTCAAGCAATGTTGCGATTCTGAATGGTGGTATTTTACACTAGGGCGATACTGAGAGTATTATCGAATCTGGAACGTGCCGAAAATATACTATATATTATTTTTAAAAGAATTAATTGTGAAATTTCACAAATTAATAAAAAAAAACTTTTTTTTTAGACTCTTTTTACAACTTCCCATGAATTTACATCATTTTTTAATAGTCGAGAAACGGACAATTTTAGCCAAGATGTGGTTTTTATTTATTTTGTGAATAATTTTATGAAAAATGAAAAAATGTAATGAAGGGAAAATGTCACAAACAATCTTAACTATAAAATTTTTTTTTTTCAATTTTTTTTTATATGCGTTCATACAGTTCTAGTGAAAAAATAAAAATAAATTTTTTAGTTTGTGCTTATATTTATCAAAAAGTAATTATCAATTAAATTTAAATTTTTTTTCAAGCGAAATGATAGGAAAAACATAAATTTATTTAAATTGTATTTTCAAATATTCATAATGTAAACAGATTTCGTTGTAAAGATGAATCGAAAATAGTAATATCTTTCAAGTTAAGCTCCGTCTTCGTAAAGTTAAAATCATGGTTTGGATGAGTGTAAATTACTGTAAATTGATTGTTTTAGTCATTATTAACAAATAATTTAGTGCAAGCATTTATGTGATTACGTTTAAACATTTTGTAATGATGCTTTGATGATGAGCAATCAGTGATCGTCTTCATAATGGTGATAAGTAACCCAGTGGCACCTGCCTAGTCGAAAAGACCTATTTGTAACCTCGTCTGACGTCAATGTAACCCAATTGTGACTGATTTACGAGCATCACTGAATGGGGCGTCCATCAATCGTTCGACCGATCTCTGTGAAGTTGATTACCGTGGTGAGGTCTGTGAAGTTTATCGTCTATCGGTCCGAGATATCGGGACGTGGGTGTTTTGGCTGTTGATTTATTTTCAACAGTTCTTAGCTATTGACAGTCAATAAATATATGCTCAGAAGTGGGAATCGGTCGTGTGTTGAATGGTTTTAAGAATCACACTGTTATTGCGATCATTGATGGACAAAATTAGTCCATTCTTCTAAGCTATTGACGCTAAATTAATGTACTCGTTTTACGATCAGATCAATGTTGGATGGTTTTAAAAATCAGACTATTGTGATCAATGGTTTATAGAATCAGTGAAAATTTTAAGCATTAGAAAATATTATTTCGTGTTTTTAACAGTTTAAAGCATCAGACGGTTACTGTGATCTACTTTTAATAGAATTAAACTTGGATTTCTCCAAGTTATTGATAGAGTTGTAGATGTGTACATGGTCCCACTGGATTTGTACATCTGGTTGGTATACAAATTATGAAGCTATCTTGCTCAGCAGTTAATAGAAACTATTAATTTTCGGAGAATTTATATTTTAATGAAAACATTTTGAAACAAAAACTACTATAATATTTTAATGTGATGGAAAAAAATCACGATAAAATTATTGAAGATATAAAATAAATTATTCAAAATAAACACACTTAGCAAATGAATTTAATTTGAGAGATGTGATAAAAAAATGCTATTTAATAGTGAGGTAAATGTTTTTTAATGTTTTCAAATAACAGTAAAAATAGATGAAAATTGCTATATATTTTATATTTAAATATTTACCTGGTAAACCATCAAAATGAAACTGACAAAAAACTGGCTATAATCAGCGAGCTTGATTACTAAAAGCGACTAAAACTGTTATTGTTGCGACTATTTTTGTGTTTGATTCGTCTCGCTGATGGTATGTAAGTATATAAATACCCAGAAGATTTGTAAGTCTGGTCGTCTTCAATTAGAATTCCTACCTTAATTTGAAAGCTAGACAAATTTCTACATAGATTGGACTCGATGGAATCAATTGGTTCTGACAGTGTGAAGTGAAGGTTAAATACTTGAAGCTTTTCTAAATGGGAATTTCAAATGAACGCGCTTGCATTAAATAACACGACTTAGAACTTCCGTTGTTTTTATGTGATGTTTAGAAATAAATCAAAAATGATGCAAGAAAACCAGAGTCGAATAAAATATATTATGAACGTTCAAAAATTGGAGAAAGAATGGTGGGCCTAATACACTGCCTTGGGGCACACCAGATGATTGATAAATTTGTACTTCTTCACTCTTTAGCGGAGTTCTGGTGTTTCCGAAGTAAGAGCTAATATAAATATTTAAATACAGAATCATTTAATTACTTTTCAAATTGAACAAACTCGTTCAAATACCAAAATTAAATTATTTTTTAACAGATAATCAAGAAGTCAAAAGCCCTCTTAGGTAAATTACTATAGAATATCTAAATCATTCTTCTATAAAAAAAAATTTAAAGCAGACCAACAATATTCTAAATAGAATTTTGAGGTTGCAACAAATCCTTCAATATACTTGTACAGTTCGCACATTGACTTTAATGTTGAATATAAAGAAGATAAATTTAACTTATTTGAGTATTTAATAGTTTGTAGATACTTTTTGTGTCACCCTGGTAAAAAAAACTATCATTCAGAATCGTAACTGTGCTTGAAATGGCTTTAACTGGGTTCAGTGATCAAATCTTAATAGTTATTAGCTATTGCCGATTTGCAAAACATTAGTCTGTGCGACACATTAGAGATGTGGTTGTAAATCACTTCCCACGACCTGGCGACTTATCTTGACTAGGCATTGGTCGGGCCCAATACATCGATTTACCGATGTCACAGTCACTGCCCCGGTCGCGAGTCACTGCCACGATTTGACACTGTTACAAGGAGCATGAATCACAAACAGTGAAACAGTGACAAAGATGCTACGAGGTGTTTGGCTGACTTATTGAGACTAGTGTGATTGATTTTTAAAATTAACCAAAAAGTTACAGCTTGATCCGGCTAACTTTTCTGGCAGCCAATAATATTTTAGTTATGTTTTTGTCGCTGAAATATTAAAGTGGAATTCGACCGTTTTTAATATTAAAAAAATTACCTTTTAAATTAAATTGGATTGTTTTTTATTACGAGGAAATTTGCTGAAAATAAAAAATATTTATATACACATAAATAAGCATGCATAAGGTTTTGTAGGTGCTTCGAAATATGCATAAATTATATTATTTAAACTATTATGCGCCCAATGCAAGCATCCATGTTACAAATCGCAAATAAATAAACATGCTTCAAAATCAGAGTGTGTTTGTGTACATAAGATATTCAGAAAGAGATAAGTTGGAAAAGTGTTAGAAAATGACATGAAAATTATTTTCACTGAAATGTTGTAAAATCTAACCATCGAAACATTATTTAAAAATTTTCCTGAGCATCGGAAAGACACTAAATATTTGTTTGAAGCTTACAGGATTCAAACTCGGGATCCTTCGTTTGCTACCATCGCGTCGACCTGTCACTGGGTTTCCACTCATCAGTTTTTTTTTTCACAGAATATGATCAATTCGTCATTTTTAAAAAGTTTAAATTTATGTACTCTGAAATTTCTGCTTAAGTTCTATTCAAGTTCTGTTCAAGTTCTTTTTATGTTGTGTTCAAGTTCTTTTCATGTTCAGTTCATGTTCTGCTCAAGTTTTTTCAAATTCTGTAATTAATTTATTGTGGGCTAGTTTTATTAAACAGCACTTCAATTGTATCAGAATTTGATTAGTAGAAGAAGTAGTACAAAACTTAAATATAATAACTTTGAAATTTAAAGTAATTTGCGAATAGAACAATAGAGCTATTTACAAATAGAACAATAAAGCAATTTACGAACAGAACAAAAAAAGGCATTTTACGAATAGAACAAAATAGCAATTTTCGAATAGAACAAAAAAGCAATTTACGAATGGAATACAAAAGTAATTTACGAATAGAACAAGAGAGCAATTAACGAATAGGACAAAAAAGGTTACAAATAAATTTTAAATCATCTGTTTCGATGTTTAAATTTGAAGAAGTGAGAAAATTTTATTCAGAAAGATGAATAAATGAAATAGGTGAAGAGAAGAAAAGAATATTAAAGATCGAAGAGTCGGCAGTCTGTTATAAAAGAAAGAGAAATAATTATTAATAATTGACAGTAGAAAGCATAGAAATGTGTAGAAGTAAGAAAGCTGAAAGAAATATTAATCAATGATTATTATTTTTAAGAATTATTGTTTAAGGAGAAATATTTTTACAATTGTAAACATCAACAAAGCAATGGAAATTGTTCAAAATTAGTAACCTAAGCATAAAAATATTTCTCCATGTTTGTTGTTATCTTAGATCTACTTTATCGAAAACAGTGTAAAGTTAAATAATTTATTTAAGAAACAATTGTATTTTTTTTTAAATACAAGAGTTTTGATATTAAGTTTTCACTGTTTTTGACAGCATTTTAGCAGAATTATATTTTGAACATAAGGACATATAATTTTGTGTTAAATGAGGATTAAGAATTTTATATTGTTGATAAATTATTATTTTTAAGAGATTTATTAATTAATGAATGATATCATTAAACCTTATTAAAAAATTTAAATTGTACAACACGTTTTATTTATTTTTATATTTCACTCATTGTACAGAAAATCGTAATTTTTACGGAGATGCTTCTATAAATATCGCGCAATCCTATAATTCAATAAATTGCAGTAAATATTATCGAAAAACTAATTTTGCTAGATTCTCTAATATAAATTACGTATTTTGATACCGTTGATCCGATAGTTGATCACCCAAAATTTCCTTTAATTATAAGTTAGAATGGATATTAAAAGAAATTTAATAACAGTGTCATTTTTTGTACTTATACGCTGATATATACAGTATACAGACAAGTAGTTATATCCTTGACTCATTTGAATGAAAATATCATGTTTTATACTTTTGATATTCGGCGGTACATCTTCTCTGCACATCCCTTCAGGGAAAGATAGTTATATTTTGTGTAAGTAGGTATACCATATTTTTACTAAACCGACTGCATATTGTATATAAGCATGCCGGGGGGAGTAACTGTCGGTGGATCAACTATGATGGAATCGTTTAATAACTTGTAATGAATATAGATTAGAAATTTAAAATATGAGTAACTACTCGTATAGATCGAAAGAAAAATGTATTTATATTTGTTTAGCAGAGCTTATTATACCAAAAATTACAATTTAGAAGAATTTGATCATTTAGGTTCCCATGTGGTCGCCAAAATGAAATCTTAACATATTTTTATAATAATAAAAACTTCATTTAATGTAATGTCTTTTTTATGTTCGAACTAATTCAATTATCTAATGATAACCACTTCTCTGCGGAGTTGTTCGTAATAAATTCTTCACGATAATTAAACCTGACAAATTATTTGAATATTAAATGCGTGTAATTATAATGTTCTGTTCGTCTGAAAATAGCATCACGGTTCAATCACAGAACATTCCGTCAGTCTGACAAATGAATAGTGACTTATTAAAAGAAATACCTAATTAAAATAGCACTTTAAATTCCGCCGTGTAATTAAAGCAGTCTTATTTTAGACTGCAGATACTTGGAACGGTTCAAATATCACCGTGCCAAATCTAAACAGTAAGGTTATGTTGTGTTTATAAGTACAACACTGCTAAAACTGCAAGTGGTATTTCTTAAGTTAATTTAAAACTCCCAGAATTGTTTAAAATTTAGAAAATCGATTGAATGATGCCCAAAGGTTGTTGTACGATAAAAAAAATCAACTTAGAAATTTGATTTACTGCGATACGATCGGGAATGACTGTGCTTTAATTTGGGGCCAAAATACTTGAGCAATCAGAATAAATCTTATTTTAATCAAAAGATATAGAAAATATACATGTATTACAGATATATACTACTTTATTTATTTGTGTTTTAAATTACAAAATGTAGACCATCAAAAAAATTCATTTTTGTGATTTTAGAGCCAACTTTCACAATTTTTTGTGAGTTGATGGAGATTATCAAGAAAATAATTTTACCCAATTTACTACGTAAATATAATGACATATGTAATAAAAAATAAAATATCTTAAAAATTGTTTTTTTTGGGACGAAATTTTAAGTTTACATTCCACAAATATAAATTTCAACACAAATAAGTCATTTTTCAATCAAATTAGGCCCATAAAAATGCTTTTTTTAATTAAATTTTTTTATTATCTTATTTATTTTTATATTTAGGTAGAAATAGTGTCAAATCTTTTAAAATTATTTTCAGTAACCCGGAAATAATTGCCAAACCTACCCCTAAAATCGTTAAAAATCGATTTCTTTAATGGTCTGTATTTCATAATTTGAAACACAAATAAATAAAGTAGCACATACCTATATTAGGTATTTACATACCCTTTGTTTAAAAAACTTAATAAACAGTTTGGTTGGATATTTTGGCCTCAAATCCAAAACTAAGTTTTATATGAACGCAGACGTGTCTTGGTCACGCGCAATGTATAACTGATGCAGGCCGTTTTCGTTCCAGTAATCATCGAATAATATTGAATATAAACGAATACCGATGGCCATAAAACATACAGCAATCTCTTTATTGCATTGTTTTAACACATTATTGTGTTCGCCATCGAAATATTGTCAGTCATTATTTATAAGAGAAATCACGATTTCGTTCAAAATTGCTTTAGTTTAACTGACGTGTTAGTTTTCTACTATTCTCATGAGACTAATGAAAAAACAAAATTTCAAATAGACTTTTTTTGTGTTTCAAGATTTTATCAACGATTTTCTGTTTGAAAAGGTGTTCGATTTCATTAGTGAAATTTCCTGCGGGGGGGGGGATTTTTAAGCTTTGCGTATTTATACACTAAAAACTAAGGGCCTTACTAATATACGTGTATTAAATTTTACACAACTGATAAACAACAGTCAATGGTTGCTTGTCACGTAAAATTTAGAACATGTTTATTAGTAAAGGGGTAATTCTATATTATTTATAGCACTACAGGGGTTCATTTTTGGGATTTTAGGGATTGCTTCTAACTTTGTTCAAAAAAAATAATCCATGGGAAGTTTTGAAATGTTTTCAAAAATTATATACTTGTACAAAATTAAAATTTAAACTCGTGTAAGAATGGAAAAAAATGCTTTAGGCTCATCTGATATAAATGAATTTAAATAAATTATTTTTCTTTCATTCAAACAATGTAATATTTATAATTTGTGTCTATATAGTGAGGTTACCATATACAAAGTTTTGATCTATAATATGAACATCTTGGTTCTAAATAGAGAAAATTTGTTCAGATTTTGTAAGTAAAATGCAGTTCAGATGATTTTTTACCTGACCAGTTTTTGTAATCTGACCAGTTTTTTTCTACAATCTGAACAGCTCTGTTCCATAATCTGAATGATGATTTTGTGCAATCTGAGCAGATTTTTTCTATAACAGATTTTTTCATCCAGCTATATGTCTGTTCTAGAATTTGATAAGCTCTGTTATACAATCTGAGCAGATTTGTTCTATAATCTGAACAGCTATGCTCTATAATCTGAACGACTCTTTTCAGCAATCTGAGTAGATTTATTCTGTAACCGATTATCTTATCCAAAAACAGGTCTGTTCTGTAATACGATCAGCTCTGATCTTCAATCTGAGCAGATTCGTTCTTTAATCTGAACAGCCTGTTCTGTAACCTGAAAAGCTTGTTCTATAATCTGAAAACCTCGATTCTGTAAGCGTTAAACTTTACAATATAAACAAAACCAAACTTTAAATTTAAATGGGTTTCAGAAAGATTAATTAACATTTCAAAACTTTCCCAAGGAGAAACTAGACTTAGCGACATTTACTATGACTAATTCACTACTGAAACTAAAAACAGAAGAGGTTGTTATCCACAATAATTACTCATCTATTTCTAATAAAAATATTTTAGTCACATTTTTTAAACATAGAGAAAAAATCGCGTAAAGAAAAGACACATAAAATAAAATATTTTAGAGAAAATTGTAGCGCAACCAACGGCATCTATGGACTAACGAAGAAATTTAAAAAAAAATAGGCACATGAAAAATTCAAAATTGTTTTGAAGCGGTTTTTTGTTTCTCTAACCTGCTGATCCATTTCCATTCCGGGTCGACCGCGTTTCTTGTTGGGAAAATATAATAAATATTTAAGTACATTACATAAACTAGTTATATCAGTAGCTTAATCTATATATTAGTGCTTATGTCGTTAATGTTATGTTTTGTGTGAGAGAGTTGTGTGAAATGATGTTTATCGACGTTAATATTGTGGTATTCTAATTATAATCTTTCGAAAATATACTACGAACGAAAAAGCCGTAAGTTTTAAGGTTTTTCACAAATCCTTATCCTTAAATACAATCGGAATTTCGAAAATATACTACGAACGAAAAAGCCGTAAGTTTTAAGGTTTTTCACAATTCCTTATCTTTAAATACAATCGGAATCGCCCCTAAAGTCGAAAATTTTAAATTTAAGGATAATTCCCTATCCCTAAGTAGAAATGGAATCATCCCTAAATTCGTTAATTTTAAAGAAGATCAACTCCTTATTCTTAGTAGAAGTAGAAGTAGAACCGAAATTGCCCCTAAAATCGTTAATTTCGAGGTTAAGGGAACTTTTTTATTCCTTAGTAAAAAAATCCTAAAGTCTTAAAATCTTATGTTAAGCAATATTCTTTATCTTTAAGTAGAACCGAAATCGTCCCTCTGAAAACCTCGAGATGAATATTGATTTTTTTTAACCCTTAGGGGCCGACAAGAAACTTAAAGCAAATAAATAATTCCGATTATTTTCTCCGGATCAGACTTTAAGTAACGAGTTCTTTTTTTTGTAATTTTCCTTAATCAAAATATCTTGACTTGAACAAATTACGAAGTCTTTTGGTAATTATTTATTAAATATCTAGGTGCTTTATATCAAAATAAAACAGAGGTTATTTGTGGTTGTCATAAATAAAAGAGAAGTTAACTTTAGATATCCGTGAGTTAATCCGAAAGATAAAAAAACTATCACTAAACTATTTGAAGTTATGCAAGTTTTTTTATGTTTTGTAAATGTTGTAATTGTGAATACTTACTTATTTAGTGAAATGTGTAGTTTTAGTAATATTTAAGTTATTTACTTAAAATGATTGGCTATTTTCGATTTTCTGAGTTAAAATTTTCCGATACACAACTTTTGTGGATATATCATGAAAATATTGCTTGAAAAACATATCTTTTGTTCACCATGATACGAGAAAAAATTAACTCAATTAATCAAATTTATCCTTGGTAATAACATAAAACATGTTCTTAAAAACTAAATTAAACATTCATTATGACACATTAATCGTTTTAGCATCAGCATTAACAACACTTGCGGCATTCTCCGATTGAATAATAGTAGAAGAGACACATACTGAAAGAAATAAATTATTGAATGTGTAATGTGTAGTGTTGTGGTGTTATTAATTATAAATTCAAAATTCTTTGTACATTTTTGTAAATATTTTCATTCGATTATCATTAATAAAACTGTGAGTTCTTTAAAAATAAAATGTGTTCATTCATTTTATCAAAACAGGATTTTTCATTCAGATTAGTTCATAAAATTGCATAATTTTTGTAACAGTTAAATCATTCAATTAAAAAAATGTTGTAAAAGTCAGAAATTCATTCACATGACCTATACTTATTTTGTGTTGTTCAAAAGCGTGAGTTTTTTTATTTCATTTTATTTTTTAATAATTTTGAGTTAATTTGTATTGTTTTTTATTAAAATTTGTGCCTTAAAAATAAACTGCAATTCAAAGCTTTGTCGTTCACTTAAACACGGTGCATTTGTGTTATTAACGGATTGTTATATTATTTAAAAACACTGTGCAGAAATTTTGATGAGATATATTGTGTTTACCGATGAAAAGATGAAATCATGATTACAAACGAACATAGAAACAAAAAAAAGTACACAACGTTGAGTGAAAAATATCTTAAAGTAATCAAAAACATAAAAGCTGAGTTAAAGGAAATTTGTTTTTTATAATTAACTTTGGATATTTTTCAGACATGTTGTATAAATAATAGAAAAGATAGAAAGAAGAAAACAAATTGTGACAAGTAGAACTCATTCAGTCTGATGTTGGATAAAACTGCAATTCTCTTCAGTTTTGAGATAATGTGTTTAAATTTTTCATTTGGATTAAGTCGAATTGTTAAATGATTGTTTCCAGCTTTGGAAATTTGACCTCCAGGAGATAAAAAGCACAATTTTCAGCTGATGAATTCTTTTACCGGCAATGGGCTTGACTCTAAGACGATGCCTTTTCTTGAAATAAAGTAATTTATATTAAAATCAATGTTCCGTTAATTTGTTGCTTACATGTTTTTACGATTTAGAGCAGATAAGCTTTTGAAGTTTGAATGGTGTAAAATCACGACTGAATGAGCTAATTAGAAGAAGAAGACAAGACAATAGAAGAAACCAGTTCAAAAGAAGAAAGAATTTCATACAGTCTCACCGCTTACATTGAACCTCGGACTAAAGTTTTTATTTTCTAAATAAGTGACTCAGATATCTAAATATTGGTTATTTACAAATAAGTTGAAACACCCGTTAGCATGGTGCTTTGGTCACGAAGAAAGAAATGATTTTTTTCCCTAAAATTTTAAAATATGATTTTTTTGTTGTAATATAAAATTTTATTTGCGAGTGACAGCTCTCTCGTATGATGTCAAATTTACATTTTATTAAAATAGTTTACATATTGCTGTTGAATTTATATCTAAATATTTTATGCCTCCGAAGACTTGACAAAACAACGTTTCGCATTGCTGTAAAAGTTCCAATAATAATCATAGGTACTAATAATATTGCCTTTGGAATATTTTTGGATAAAGTGATGTTTTGGCGAAGAGTCAGAGGTGTTCTTGAAAGTTCTTGTTACTTTGCAAGTACTGGACTCCTGGGTCCGTAATGAAAGAAGTTACATCGTAAGAAGTCCATGTAATGTGCAAATAGTATCATTAGAGGGCCTCCCAACATACGAGTATTGGAATTCGCCAGTAACATTGCAATTAAGTTGACACAGTTAACTGTACCATACAGGTAACACCGCCAACGATTTTTTTTGTCAAATCTTCCTAGCATGATAAGCTTGGGTTGAATAACGATACAATATCCTGTAAATTATGAGTTGATTGTAAAATGCGCTCAATGTAATCGGTCGAACCGTACTCCTGACGAACAGTTGAAGCAAGCATTTTGATATAGACGGCGGAATGCGGATGGAACTGGAAATTCCATACTTAAGCCAAGCCTCGAGTCCTCACCTTTTTATCATCTAACATTTCTCCGGGCCTCAATTTGCAGCTCTGTAGTTCGCGAAAGATAGAGAAAAGAAAACAATCGAACATCACGACATTGTCAAGATTGAACAACAAATGACCACATGGGATCAACAAATAACCACATTGGATCAACAAATGGCTACATGGAATCAACAAATGACCACATGGAATCAATAAGTGACCATATGGAATCATCAAGTGGCCACTTTCAAATGACAACGGCCATTCTGACTCGCTTAATTTTAACAGGCAAACATACAAGTAATATACAATTATAGGCATATTGTAATAAATACATAACATGTTGATGGATTAAAACTGCAGAACAAGAATCAAGGCAGACATTTCCCACGTTTGATGCAAACATATAAACAAACATTATATTATATTATGAAACATTTGTCCAGTAACTTGGTGCGGAACGAAACGATGGCATTCCGATACAAGTGGTTATTCTTTTTTAATTAAAGTTTGCACTTAAATTAGCGTTGTCTCAACGGTCATATGTTACATGAGAAAAATGCTAAGTATGCTGATGCAAACCAGTTACAGCTAACATACGTCCTGTTTACACGGTTATTCAAGAACTCTACGGAATGTTGTATTTACTCCACACAAAGGGTTCTGGATCCATTGGAAATACTTTTTGAAAGGTATTTTTAATATAGGTAAAAGGGTTGATATTCCTTTAAAATAGACTAGATGCAATGAATAATAAAAGCCATTCCTCAACCAAGCTAATAAAAACAAGAATGATTCGTGTAACAATAACAAATTTTTAATCATTGGCGAAGAGAACATCAACTAATGAAAATATGAAACCAGACACAGAAAAAAAGATAAAGGTCGCAACTGGGACAATATTGCTCTTCGACTAAATATTACAATGAGGTTTTTAAGCTTCAATAAGTTATTTCTAATAACAATGAATAATAAAAGTATTTTTTCCATGATGAAAAAACACCTCAAAGTCTCGGCGTGTACACCGTTTACTAATCTTGAGAACACGTTTGGCAAGTCTCCCAGATGTGAGGATCAGCGAAGTTATTCCATTGAAACATCGGTAGAACAACATAGCATTCCCACCTGACGTCCGTACCTATACCAAAGATTAAGATAGTGAAAACATCAAACGGATTGCCAGTCTGAAAGATTGACCGATTGATGTCGAGTCTAGCCAAATCGTAGAGGAAAAAACTGTCTTTGAGGAAGACCATCAATCAAAATAGTTGTTACAATACATTGTTGAAAATGGCTTCGACTTGTTGACTAGATGTTAAAACTCAAGCAGTTATCTCTTCCCTTTTCACCTTCATGATCCCAAATAACTTTCCTAATAGCTCCTAAAACTCATTTGAAAATTCGTGGTCAACAGACTTTCCCCATTAATAATTCTCAGGGTTTTTTACACCTTAAACTGTATGTAAATTGTATCTTGTACTGAATAGCCAGCTTGTGTACATTTATGTAATAAAGCACACTGATACAACATCTCCAAAGATATATTGCATGTCTAATATAAATAATCAGTTTTGAGCTAATGCATTTAAATGGTTGACATATTGTTTTGTGTGTCTTAAGTTACAGATTTTAAATGGCAATATTTATGAAATAAAACTCGTATTTGCATCAAGTTAAGGAGTTAACGTTCAATGTGTGTGCTTTAAATTATCGACTTAATGCACAAACAAAGACTCTTAGTAATTTTTTGAACATGGATACATTCAAACCACCAAGTGCTTTAGTAAGAACATCAAGGATTTTACGAGCTGTAAGCGGTCTTATCTTTTATCTTTATGTTTTTCCTCTTGTGACATTTGACCGTTGACTTGTATTATTATATTTGTAGGTTAGGTACACTTATTAATGATGATTGCCAAGATTCTGGTAATGCGATGCTGCTGCAATCCATCCAGTGTGCGAAGACGACATTTCCTGCCAAACATTCCCAAGCACTGCCTCCCCAGCCAGTCATGCCTATTGCGGCATTCGGAGTTATTCTTGTGGATTATTGATTAATCATCGTTGTAATACAGAAGCCCTACCGACAGGTGTCTAAGTTATTTAATAGGACAATTTTATAAAAGAAGTGCAAATTAAAATTATTTACCCAAAGTTTTTAAAATATTCAAAGGATTTGTTAACATTCTAAAAGATTTCTACAGTAATCCAAAAATTGCAAGCCAGTGTCCTATAATCGATAAAGAAGGTCTCAAAAACAACCCGGCTATAAACAATGATGGTATAAGAGATGATCAAAAAAATACCTCACAGGGGTCAAATTCATAAAAAAAAACAACCTTCCTGGAAGAGCAGTTAAGCTCCAGAACCTTTAGGCATCAATTTATTATAAAAAACAAGAAAAAAATTATGTTTTTTTTTTCACAAAGAAGATTGGAAAACCTGGGAATTTTTTAAACCAAAAGAAAACAAGAAAAAAGTTATTGATTTATTCACAGAGAAGTGTGGAAAACCAATTTACCTTAGTGAGAGACCATTACTAGTATCTAAATATTTTAGGAATGTAGTGACCGGATTTGGTACTCGATATCAGGCAATCCCCGGCCATCCTCTTTCCCATCTCTTGACTAAGTGAATTGTTTAAACTGCCGGTATCCGAGTTGAACTACAGTATCGAAAAAAGTTTCAACAAGTTTTTCAAAACACACAAAACGTTCTTAAGTTTCAATTTGCTTATAGTGATACGTATAAGCGGATGTTTTCTAGTATATATTTTAGTTTAATTTGCAGTGAATATTACGTAGACACCTATCGCTATAACTTCTATAGAATTATAATTAACATTAAAACAAACGTAGACAGCGACACCTCGTGTATTTAGAAAGTGCTATTTAGAAAGGGTTGTGTTTTCCATGCCTTACAAGCGTCGCGATCAAGCGGTTCAGACATTAATTCATTTATTCATAGTCCAATGTCACAATAACTTCAATAATCATATTCCATAGGTAGTTTAGTCATGCAACATGTTCAGGCAATTTACAATCAAACATCTATCATGGTTAAAGTATTTATTTTCAAATGAAATTAAGTTGAAAAAATATCAAGAAACCTTGAAAAGTTTTATTGAAAAAATTCTATTTAAATAAGAAACAAATGTGTATAATATAAATTAGAAATTGAAAGAGATAGTTAAAATGACAATTATAAACTAAATAAGCTTTTAAAACGTGAATTTTGAGCAAATTAAACTACGAATAATAACACACTAAAATGATATTGATTTTGATAAAGTTGCAGTGATTTAAGATTCGCCTTTTCCATCATTACGTGCCTTTGAAACCAAAAATAATATAATATGATTTTAAAATGTAACGGACAATATTATCATATTATTTGAGTTTTACAGTGTTCTGTTTTG
The DNA here is from genome assembly GCA_917563855.2 of Limnephilus lunatus. Classification (NCBI taxonomy): domain Eukaryota; kingdom Metazoa; phylum Arthropoda; class Insecta; order Trichoptera; family Limnephilidae; genus Limnephilus; species Limnephilus lunatus. The sequence goes on from OU830594.1 coordinate 96,136,205, forward strand.
CACCCCCTTTCTTTCATATTTTTGAGCTAATGTTTCAGACAGTCTTCCAAGACAGTTTTTTAACATTAGAGCAGAGTATGAAAAATTTAGGTTTGCTTGTACAGGAGTGATGCAGTATTACAAAAATTGGCTATCTTTTTAATGTTGAATACATTGTTCACTTCTGGAGTTAACATAAAACCAAGCACCAAGAGGTGTTATCTGGTTTTATAAGGTATTCCATATTATTATCACCAATTTTTAAACTATAGCACTGATCAACATAAATTTGCCATTACCAGTAAATTCTTGGCGTGAAAAACTGATAGAGACCCAGCTGGTCCTTAAATTGATTAAGGAAAGTGAATGTCTTCTACTGCCCTTAAAGGGTTACTGCAAGGCTGTCGGAAAATTGTCTCAGAAAGGTGGAGAAAGCTCAACAGACCCCAAATATCAAATAACACGAAAGAGTACGTTCATTTTCCAGTATGAGTTTCATGCGGCGTGGCATGACACGATCCAGGACATGCCAACATGGTGACAATTTACATAAAATCATGCACAAACAGCCATGAATGACGTCACCGCTGTCCGAGACAATAGCGTCGCTTGTAAAGCATGGAATGTGATAACACCAACATCAACCAGCACAACCAACACCATCAAACACCAACCAACAGTCATCCGCCTCAGACCAGTGCAATTAGAACTCTGTAAGAGATATCATGATTAATAGTTTCTAGCAGCCATTCCGTCCAAGTGCTAGGACCATCGCAGCCTGAACATGACAAAAGTGTAGCCATTTTTAATTCGGCGGCCATATTGGACCCGGCTGCCATCTTGCAGCGGAGATTACCTTTTTCTCTTCCACGTACTCTCCGGGTCTTAATTTCCTAAAGGCCTGCGGGAAAGGAAGGTCCATATTTGCAAGTCATATGGGTGGGGTTGTGTGCGTCATTGTGCGAATCATTATTTGTCAAATGCCTTGGAATACAAATAAAATATATACAAAGAACTAAGACGAAGCTCTATGCAAAGAAATTAAGAAACACGAAAAAACAGTTTGTGAATGTTCTGCTTTTCTTTGGAACCCCGTTCAGAGATGTTACTCTATTATTTGTTTGCCAATTCTGCAAGTGTACCAATTTAAAAAAAAAAATACGCCAATGTTTTGATTTTATCGTATTCAAAAGCATTTTGTGCAAATGTTGTATTTGTAAATTCCTACACTAGGGGACAAAAACACATCAAATAAAAGTATTTTTATTTGATCTTTCTACAAGTAACAACTATGAAAACACACTGTTTTGGAAAGGGGAATAATTATTATGTAGTTATTAATATTAGGGTCCATCTAAGTCAAATCAATAAACTATTTAATGATGTTACTTACACCAAAAAATTGCGAAATTTATTATAATTTTTGGTGTAAGTGTTGACGTCATTTCTACAATTATTTTGGGGCAACAGGCATTTGTGTTTTTGTGTTTGAGTGCTACATTTATATTTGTGCGCTAAAATACATAATAATATCAAATAATAGAACACTAATTTACTGGATGTTGTTCTTAATATAGAGCAAATCAATTGACCGAATTTTCGATTTAATGTAAGTTCTTCGATCGAGTAAATTCATGTTCCTAGAATTCCATTAGTTACAATAATAGTTGGACCAATTTCAAAGTAAAACCAAAAAAATTAATACGAAAATACTGAGAAGGTTCTAAAAAAATACATTAATTTTACACAATGGGAGATACTTTAACAAAAGGTACTAAATAAATTTCGCTGCTGAAAGGTACTGATTCTATTTTGATAAAACTTTACATTTATTTGATTTAGAATACAATCAAAATACATTTGTGAGAGGACAGTTTCGAAATCCCTTTTTAGTAGATAAATATTAACAGAAACCAAATTCACAATTTAACATCAAACGGAATACCACAAGAATCACAACTGAATCCTCTTTAAATTTATAAACAATAAAACTTCATTCCCATCTCATTTTTAACATACAATTACTAATTGGTCTACCTCAAGTATCAAAAATCTAGTACTCTCTAACAATCTATTCGTGCAAATCAAAGATTACTACAATGAAACATTAAAAAATACTGATTGATATACCGCAAAGATCAAAACTTTGTCCTACGATAAATTAAAATATATTATAATTGGTTCTTACGTGAACTTTTATACTAATTGGATTGAAAACTAGTCCTCTCGACAAATAAAAATGTGCAAATAAATAAGTATAACAATGATATGTCAAACACGTTAAAATTGATTCCTACCTCATCGCTGATGATCAAAGAAGGTCTCCTGCCTCCTTCTTCTGGAGGAGGAATGAGCGATCCTCTTCTTCCAACTGGGGCTGGTGCCAATGAGGTCTTCCTGAGCTCCGGAGTGGGTGTCTTCTCGCGGATGACCTCGATCTTGGGTAGCGCCACCTCGGGAGCCTTAATTTCTGGCACCTAGATTCACGTCACAAACAAGCGGGTAAGTTCATTTGAACGTGGATTTAAATATGTGGTAAAGACTATCAAATAAATCAGTGGACATAAATCAGCTTTGATTTAAAAATGCAAATAACACCGATTTACCTACCATTTTTTTATCTATAACGAAACACTATGAATTTGATTACGTCATGCTATTGACAACAACATGTTAACTATTTTCTTCACATCCGTGTCTTCGTCAAAGATGACATGATGCGCGGAAATGAGTCGACGTGCTATGAAAAAGTCATTCACGGAACTTTGCAGTTTTTTTTTAATTTTGCAATGTTCCATCAAAAGTTACTTTTTTCGAAAATCTTTCTATCAGCCTAACCGATGAGTGAATAAAAATAAATTTTAAAAATATCCAAATTTTCTGTTTCAGTTTGATAATCTTCAAAATAATACATTTCACGTGCGGGAGATAAGGTAAATAAACACAAAATAAAATTCTTTCTTACCATTGTCAAAAAAAACTTTAAACATGACTCTTCTACAACAAATTGATAAAAATGAACGTCACAGTTCAACACATTCAACATTCGCATAAATTCAATATTCAGTCTCGACGAAGTACAAGTAACACGAAACACAAAAGGTTACCAAGGTATACTTAGTATTTACAAAACAAAAAGGTAAGATTTTTACAAACGGACAAAACATATAACATAACAAGAAGTTGAAGTAGAAAAAGGAAATAACAAGAGGAAAATTAATATGTAGATACATCACAAATTAATATGTTGTGTTGTTGTGTTGTTTGTAAACTGAACACGAAATATGGAATCTCTCTGTCGCTATTTGCTTAATTCATGAATTTTTGAAAATAATGGGCTAAAGCTTGAGTTAATAATTGAAACAAGCACTTTTTTAAAAGCCACTAATTTTGTTTTCCATTGGTAACCGGTTTTGGAAGAACCTTTTCATTGAAAGCATAAATAGCCGTAAGAAATGTAAAGAGATTGAATAAATGCTTATTTGTGTATGGTTCCAATGAACCGTTTTGATAGGAAGAAGGCTGAAATGCCTAGAGACTTGAATACGTTGTTGTGGAAACTAGAAACATCGCAAAATTTTCAATGATAACCCTGATGACCTATATTAAAGGGACTAGGCTACCAATTTTAAAACAGTGGTAAAGTCTAATTTATGATGAATCACAAAATATATTGTAGTTTTAGCCATGGGGCAGAGCCACATGTAGCAAATCAGAAAATTCCATAATTTGTGTCACGTTTTAGTGCTTCCTTACCGATTTATAATAACTTTTCTTTTCACTAAGATCGATAAATAAAAAATTTTGTTTGTTTAATTTGCAATACCTCTTCGTCCATGTCTCGTTTCCATATTGTGGGCAGTTTCTTGTAAATCTGTTCGTCGCCATCTCCAGTATCGAAAACATCTAATATGTCGTCCTGCGTTTTGGGAGAAGAAGAACGGGACTTGAAACATGACTTTTGTCAATTTTCTTGAAGCAGTCAGCCGTTAATCTTCGCGAAACGTGCGTAGCGTCGACAGCCATCGTACGAAGCCAATCAGTTCTGCCGCCAAATGTTGTTCTCTACCACTTCATCTCATAATCGGACTTTAAAAATGTCTCATCGAAAATACTGCCATCAAATGGAAGATTATGAAAAATACCCCCGCTCTAGATGGTATACCACAGACGAAACTATAAAATAACTGGCATTGGATGGAGATTTGGATGGGTGACATTTTATTGAAGTCCAATTGTAAAACCGAAGGGATATGAACACTCTTACTATTTGAAGCCATATATTTATAATCAGCCTTGCTTTCCAGTGGTGAGTCGTGCGTGTGAGTAGTTTGTCGCTAGGCTCCTATAATCTTCCTATTAATCCTTAGGCATTACTGACAGCGCAGTCCTGCGATCTCAGTGAACGTCAGGAGTCGGGATGCAATCAATGATGTTCCGTAATTTTGTTTTAAGCAAGTGGTTTTAAGCGACGGTCTATGATGATGTATACACATGCGCGATAAATGAACAATGAACAATGAATGGTAGGTCTGAAAAATATGTTGGGATTGTCATTTGGAAAGAATTATTCCAGATGATCGGAATTCTAAAATCATCGTCAATGGGAGATTTCAGCAGTAAATATGACTCAAAAGTCAAACCATGGACATAGAATTAAATAGATTGAAAAGATAAAAGATTGCCAACAACCAAAGAGGTCAAAAGCCAACGTCTGGAGAAATAGCAGGAGGTACTACTAATCAAAAGATAAACAGACATTGTTGGGTGAGCTTACTTGCTGATTTCAAGATGACAGTTTTTTTCGTTTAAAAGAAGATCGCATGCTAATGGTATGATAAATATGGAATGGTTTGGTATGGTATGGGCAGAATCAAATTGATGATCATTCTTTGTTTAGCTGGATTACTGGCTCGTCAAGGCTCGTCTAATTATCTTCTCGGTTCTGTTGCAAGTATTGTTATGTCTTATTTAATTCTCCGGATGCAATTCGTGCGATTTTCAAATGCAATTGTTTATTTCTTAGGGGGATGCGCTTTGCAAAATGCCAATCATTGAAAATTTGTCGAAATGCAGTAATTTCGTGCGCGTTATGCAAGAAAATTATAAAAATAACTCTAAATTAAAAGGTCTTTCGTTTAGCAATGTCTCATATTTTCATAATTTAAAATATGTATTTTGTGTGAATGTTGAAAATAAGAATAGAATAAATATATAAAGTGGAAAAAAATAATTACAAATATAATGAAATTAGAGATATTTAAAAAAAACAGATGGTCAAATGATTTTGTTCTTCAATCTTTGCAAATTCACTTTGTGGCGTCATTTTTAATTAAATCAAAATAAATAACTTTGTAAAACATCACTATTTAATCAAAATTATCAACATGTTTCGAAACCATGGTTAACTTTTTCTTAACGGCCGGCGTTAAGACTGTTGACTCGCAATCCGAAGTTCGCGGGATCAAATCCCGGCGGGGCAAATAAATTTTATTTGCTTCACAATTTATTAATTTAAAATAATTATATAGTATATTTGCGGCACGTTCCAGAATGGAAGATACTCTCAGTATCGCCCTGGTGTAAGACCAGCATTCAGAATTGAAACGTTGCTTGAAATGGCTTTAGCCGTGTTTGGTGACCAGATCTGAATAGCCAGGTACTTCCCCACATTCCTCTTCCATATCTGCTTCCCCTCCCCACTACTTTCAGACCAACATACCCCAATTGGGGATGCCATAGTCTCACTAGCTCCAGACGGGAGCAGTTGGGACTCTTGTGCGATATTCATGTAAAAAAAATATTGGTTTACGAAAGTTGATAATTTTGATTAAATGTGTTTAAGTTATTTGTTTTCATTTAATTGAATGATTTTGGTTTTCAAAATTGATATATTTTTGTAACAATTAAAAGTTTTTGTAAATTTTACAATTATACCACATATCTAAATTGTAGAAAAAATCATTCAAGTTTAGGGAAAGAATAAATATGGTATAATCAGTGTGTGTTAAATGAGTCGATTGTTGAGACACTGCTTCTCAAATAGACCAGCAAACAAAGTGAGGTAAAAATTCTTAATTCGATGCACGATTGATTTTGTTTGTACCTTATTTGAATCATCCGTTTTCAACGTGGGGATAATTGGGACTTTCTTTCCCACTTCAATCTTTGGTGTTTCGAAAACAATTTTGGGAATGTCATCCTGAACACAAACAAAACATATAAGACTGTATTTGAAATGAAACCATTTACAAAACTTAGTAATAATGATCATATTTGGAGTTGTATATTACAGCAACCATGGTGTGAACAACTATTCAAGATTTCAAATTAAAATTAGCAAATTACTTTGTTTTTGCCACTGTAAAAGATTTATTTTAACTAAATAAATTTAAGTAATTTCCATCATGGATGGCTTTATATACAGCACCATAATATTTTCTTGAACGTGATGAAAGGAATTAAATCATTATAATGAGGAATTCTTCAAAGCATAACAATTCTAACGTGCAACAAACTGAATATAACTTTGTAGGGAAAAACTAAAACTGCAAAGACGATCTGAAATCATTTTATGTTTACATAATGAGACCATTAATACCTTAGTAGCCGGTTTAGAATCTTTGACGGGTTCGATTAGCTTAGGTGGTGGTAGCTTTGGTTTAGTTTCGGGTTCTAAAAGCTTAGGAATTTCAAATTTGGGTTTGGTTTCCAGTTCTGGTTTATATCCGTTCTCTTGTTTTGGTGCAATTAATTCACTAATTATTGGAGTCTCAAGTTTAGGCTTTGAAACAGGCTCAATTTTTTTCAAGGGCTCTGTATCAAAAGGCTTCAGTTGGATCTTTGTAGGTTCTGGTTCTGGTTCTAGAGGCTTTTGCTTGAAGGACTTAAGACCAGATTCTGGTTCCGGAGCCTTTGGAGTATCTTCTCTGGGTTTCTTAGTGAATTTGAGCGGATCTGGTGTTTCTTCAGGTTCGTTTTCTTTCTTTGTTCCCCTTTGGTAAGATGGTTTTTTAACATCTTCAACTTGTAGAGCCGTAGCTTCTTTGACATTCGCTTTAGTTTCACTAACCTGTATGAAATCGCCAATGGATTAAAAAAATATCAACTCCACACAGCTATGCATATAAATCATATATTATTTTTCTTTATCCTTGATGTGGAATGTTTGGTAGAACCTTTGTGTAAAAAAGTGTAATTTGTGTAACAAGTGTTATTTATAAACAAAATATACTAAAGCGTTATTCACAGAGTTATTGTATCCACTAAATACAATATAAAAGCGTTTTAGAAGTTAATCAATAGTTACAAGTTAAATTATTAGCTACACAGTTTAAGAAACAAGATGTATTACTGAAAAGTAGAACATTTTTAATATAGACAATAAGATCTTCTGAAATAAAAGAAGTTGTGTAAAAGGTGAAATTATTTTATAAATTGTTAGAGACAACGTTATTAAACACATTTTTTTACAGAAGAGAGAATAAAATTAAGTTATTTACTTAATTTATATTTCTCTTTGACTTGCACACACTTCAATCTAAATTCAATCATTCATCAAAATTTCGAGATTTTACATTATACCAAGCCCAAACAAGATTAATTTTCTTCAATAAATTTCTTTTAATTATAAAAACCTTCTTCCATCCGATATTCCTTTCATGTCCATCGCATTCTATACGAAAAACAGTATAATCTCTGCTGTATTTTAAGTTCCCAGTTTTATGCAATATTCCTTCCATCACGAATGCCAGAACAAACCATTTCCTCATCCATCAAAATATGAATCATGTTTTTACAGTCACACATAGTAACTTCTTGGATTTTATGATGTGTGTGATCTTACTTGAATCATCTTTTGATCATTTGTAATAGCCTACTATCGTTGTTGTAAATTATTACTATCTTTCAAAATTCCTACCATCTTTCAATGTCTGGATCTCACGAAGATGATCTATATCTTTCATTCTTCTTAAATATGTTTAGAGTTTCTACCTTCTTCTCCGGCTTCTGCTTGGTGATCGGAGTTGGAGTCACCTTCTCGTACTTCTCCAAGACTGGCCTCTCGTAGTCGTCAACAAACTCAGGCTCCGTCTTAAGCTTGAGGGCTTCAGCCTTTGCCAACCTTTCCTTCTCCTTGGCGGCCCTCTCTTCTGGAGTTACTTTCTAGATAACGCAGTATATTTAAACATATTAGTTAATGATTTCAAAGGTGTAAAAAAAATGTAATTTGTTCAAAGGCCAGTTTTTAAACAAAATTTGAACAATTCATCAAATTTAAAAGTTAATTTCAAGTTTTATTATGGTTATATTTAAGTTCTGTTGTTATATAATTATTGGCAAGTTGTTTCATATTACTGAAATAATCACAAATGTTTCAGAAAACTTAAAAATTATATTTGAAATTTGAGTAATAGTTTAAACTCTGTGAAACAACTGGACGTAGCCTTGATTATATCGTGAAAGGCCACTACGGCTTTCACATAAGATATAATGTAAAAAGTGAACCAGCCGAATTTAGGTCCAATATTAAATTTACAATTAGAATAAGAATTATGTCTTGCAAATTGGAATAGATGAATATAAAAGATAAACATTAAGTGCAGTTTTTCAAAAATTGTTAATCAGACAGGAATGAAGGTAAATACTTAAAATTAAGACTTGACAGTTCAACACATTGTTAGTAACAGTAAACTGAAATGTAATCAGAAATCGAAATGTAACCTCATGTTACTGTTTTTTGGTAAATCCATTGAAGAAATTTAAAAAGACTTAAAAAAAACTGGAAACTTGAATGGAAGAGGAAAAGAAATTTAAGTTTAGAAAATTTAATTAATCATCATATACTTCCAATCATTTTCCCATTTATATCATGATTTTAAAAATTAATATTAAAAGACAAGTTGATAGTAACAAGGGAAATAAGTATAAATAATACATCCATACTCTACCTTCATCAGTTGAACAATTAAATGTAAAAGACTTAATATTATGTAGAGAAGAACTTTAGAATTCAGACGGTGTAGAAAGACGAAGAGAAGAAGAATGTAGGAAACATAGAACAGTAAACTGAACTCTCGGTTCACGTCTCACCTTTAATTGAACCTTCGTGAAATCATCTGTTGCATATATTTGCGTAACTGGCTGTAAGGCAAAATCATACAATGTTTAGTTTTAAAGTAGTTTCTTTAACTTGTAGAAGAGCAGACAGATTGAAGAGACGAGCAGACATCACAAACGCGAAGAAGAAGCAGAAAGGGTCCATGATCCAAGATAAGAAGAGAAACAAAGAAGAAGAAGTTAGGTTAGTCAAACGAAGAGAGACAGCTTAGTATATATAATGCAGAAAGTCCTTGTTGCTTGAATTCCTTGTTTCTCGGTCGTGTAGTTTGAATTTTGTAGTACAGCCATATGATCTTCAATACGTTTTTCCTTTCATGTTATACTGACTGTATTCTCATCAAATTATAGAAAACGATTCCATATTTTTTTACATCTTTTTTACAGTCGCAGCTTTTTTGATTCTTCATGTAATCAAGTCTTGCGTGATATCACATTTCTGTGCCTCATAAAGCAGTTTTCTTCAATCTCGGATGACGGATTTATAATCTTGGTTCAAATGATAAAATCATTGGCGTTTTCCCCACAGCAGTATTCCATAAATTGACTTGTAATGATGCATTAAATTTGTTGGTAAATCAATCATTAATTGCAGAGTTTTTTTTTTAATTTCCTCTTGTTTTTAAAAGTTTTGCGTCGTTGTGATAATGTCCACTTTTGATTGTTTTTGGATATCTTGCACTAGGAGAAGTTTGTTGCACTGCTATTAGGGAAAAAACACTTTTCAAAAGAACTATGAAATTTTAAATAGAAATTTGTACACCGTTTAAAAATGAAAAGATTTTAACGAAATATTCAAGTACATAAATTGACAATTGGAGTAGATTAATATACAACAAAGGAATTACACATGGTAAGTTTAATTATAATAAGACGTATTTAAGCTTTTTTATTTCAAATTAATTATAATTATTTGCGTAAGCCAAATAATGTATAAAAAAATTATACTTAAATACGTCTTACATACTAAATATTTGGTTATTTTTTTTACAAAAATTTGTACATTGTTATTCACTTGATATAAAAAATTCGTAGAAAAAAAAACACATAATAATTTTAGATAACAACAAAGGTGTTTTTAAACACATATTTCAAAATAACGAATTTAAAATGATGCAAACATTTTTATTTACCATATTTAACATAACTTCATTCACAGGGTAGAAAATGCTTTAGGAACATGTTTTGAAATAATTGCTAGAAAAATGAAATTAAAAACATTTTAGATACAGTTTGGAGAATAGTAATTTACACTCGAGTCAGTTAAAAATAATAACATAGTTTGGAAAACATCGAAGATGCACTTTTGAAAAAATAACGTATATTTTCAAACATGTACAATTTCAATCGACACATATTGGAGAACATTCAACATAATGTAAGAATTTACAGTGCCAAGCAGATTGTCATAAATATTTCACGCGATAAAAACCCAGGTTCACTCTTTCCTTCACACAAAAAGACACCCCCTTCAAAGCACCCCCAAATATGAGACTTGTCCTGAGATAAATTATTTTACTCAGGGTTCCTTATTTAAAAGTTAAAGTAAAATAAAAAAATAAAAATAAAAACAGAGTGTGCAATTCACACGCGGTAGAAGTGAAACGTTCAGAAAACTAAAGTAGACAAGAGTGGGGAGGCTACGAAGCACCGCACAAAGAGGAGACCGAGTATACTATCTCATTCTCTCACAGGATAAATCCTATAGACGTATGTGTGTGTCTCTTTTTAATGTCGCTAATTTATGTTTCATCAAATTTCAAATCACAACGGTGCTAAAAAAAATTTCACTTCAACAAGTTTTTAGTTCACATGTACATAAAAAATCTCTATCAGAGAGTTTTCAAATAAAACTTTTTTGATAATAATAATAAAAATAGGTTGGACGTCTATTTACGTGTAGAATGATACATTTATAACAATTTGCTTGGACCGTGTAAGAGGTTTGATGTGGGTGGTACAAAGTACGAACAGACGGTATGTTTTTGGTAATTACCGGTATTGGTAGAAGATCAACATGTTCCAGTTCCATATGAGGAATTTCAGGTTTTTTTTGCTTTACAATTAAAAAAAACATAGCATCAAAATTTTAAGAAAGACAATTTTTCAAATTTATTTTCAATCAATTCAATTTGATCTACTTTTATAAAAATATATTAAGGATCTTGTAAGAAATGTGTATTTGTTATATATTTTAAATTTTAATACATGTTTTCAAAATTTAGTCTTCGATTTAAACCCTGAGATACAAAATTCTAATTTTTAAAACAATATTGTGGTTATCTCAAATTGTTTAATTAAATTTTCAAGTTAACCAATATCTCGTGTTAAACGTCAATTAATATCGTGGTGATTCATTCTTTTGGTTATTATGCACGGCGTTATAACCTAAAAAATAAATCTTAATAATTCTTTCGGCCATGAAAAACTCAAATTCTACTCTATCAATCTCTTTTTTTCGTTATTAATTTTTGGGGGTGTTATGCCGTATTGCGCCACCTTCTTCTTTAGCCTCCTTTTGTAGGCTAAAGAAGATAGCACAGCACGGTATAACACCTCAAAAATAAATAATGAAAATACTTCAAGCCCAGAAAATGTAAAATCATATCTCAATTATTCTTGTTCGTACTGAGAATGTTTTCGGATACAAATTTTCACTTCAGTGCGAATTAGAATTTCAAAAAATTACAAAAAATTTCAAAAAATCTCAAAAATTTCAAAAATTCATTTTTTTTAAAACATCAAAATTTTTAATATTTCAAATTTTCATCGTGAATTTGAGATCATTGAACAATTATGAAGCTAAATTTAGCAATATTTATAAATTCTGCACGTTGTCTGTTTCGTGTACTGTGGGGAACATGCTCTGTAAATATGTAATATTTACCGTGGTGGGTTTAAGTTGAACTTTTTCAATCTTGTCCTCAAGTCTGACTGGTGATTTAAATTTAACCTGTTCAAAATGACCAATAGATAAAAATCCAATTAATCTTGGTTTTTCAAGACTAGTAATTCCAAAGCATGACTAAAAATGACTGCTCTTGATAACTATACAAGAATTGCTGAACAACCAGATTGTTTATATAATAAACATAGGTTTATCAGTAAACAGTACATTAACAACGTGGCTTAACGAAAACAAAGATTACATAGAAATACAGACAACGTTTAACATATAGCCAACCAACCGCCTTTCAGATAAAACCTTCATTAGATGTAACACTTAGAATTTTACAATGAAACAATGTATAACCCCTTAGACCAATTTGTTCGCTTTTAGAAACGGTTCACATATATGTATGTCTCATATAAATCATTGTATCTCTCTTATTATTGTTGTGAGATATATGATCTAAATGGTGTTAGAAACAGAAAACACCACGCTTTATATTCGAATCTAGAAACTAACCACAGAAAATTTTAAAAGTTTTTGCCGACGAAATCAAAGTTTTCGACCGCAATTTGAGAAAAAAATATGAAACTTTGTCAATTTTTTATTATTTTTTTTGAAACGACAAAAAAGTGAGGTGACGTTAACGTTCATAATACATTTGTCTAATTTTTTTATTTAAATTAGAAAGAACGTAAGGTGAGCCATCTTTACAAAAAAATATGTTTGCATTCAAAATTTTAATATTTAAAAAAAATATATGTTTATTAACAATAATAACATTTTGGAAAGCTTGTTTCATCACCTCTGAAAAACAGTTTTTCATTTTCGGATATAATCAGAAATATTTGATGTTTTTGGAATTTATTGCAAAGCGGAAGTTTTCTGACCTTCTGACAGAAGTACACAAGGCCTGAGGGGTTAAGATTACAATAATAATTAACTCTACATGTTCTTATTATACTTCCACCTAGTTGGCAAAAAGGGAAGTAATAGGACATTTAAAACAAAATCATTGTTTAGACCAAAATTAAACACCTATTCATGCAAATTATACCTAAATTATCGATGATAACAAAACCAAATATGTTTACCAACCATATCACAGTTTCCAAAGTAACTAAAGTTTTATTTCTAAAGTCACTAGATCACTATTTCACTATGCTGATGGTACTACATGAAAATGTACTTGTATATTTCAGATGACAAAAATCTTGTTTCACCTCCAAATGAGTTTTTCTTCTGGAGATCTGTTTGCCGAGAGATAATTTCTATTAAAATATTGAATATTTACCGTAGACTTTTTGAGTGCGACCTTTTCCACCTTCTCCTCCACCTTGAGTCCCATTTTGCTAACTGCCAACTTTTGACTCTCGACCTGTTCAAAATACCCAAAAGATAAAAAACATTCACAGAAAGACCGCAATTATGATCATTAGCAAAAGCCTGTAATTGTTGAGATTTAAAGGTTTGACAAAATTTGAGTTTAAAGAGTTTTGTATGTGGTGTGAATTGAGATTCTCAAATAACATTTTTATTTTTTTGAATTTATGCTTTTTGTTTTGCGCTTTCTATTATACATTGATCCAACATTTTTGAGAGCCTTGCAGTGTTCATTGTTCACCTTGAGTGACAACTATCATGATTGCAAGACTGCCCGAAACGATAGTTCAAGAAAGGCTGCGTAGGTGCGTAGCCTGCTTTATTTGTAAAGAGTGTTGTGTTTTTAATAAAAAATAGTTTGTAAATGCGTGGATGGTATTGCTGGTTATATTGGTTAATTTTTATATTAATTACACCTTATTATTTGTAGTCTTCGAGTCTTGATCACTGCAACTGCTGATTTCTTGAGGTCTTGATGCGATTTGTTGATTTTCATAACACCATTGTTCTATTTTCTTTTATTTGCTTGAATAATCTCATCTTGTGCTTCCGTGGTAGTTTGAATGTTTTTGAACGGAACAATAAATTAAGTTGCTTTGTTTTCCCTGGTATCCAAATAACACTTGATGACTGGTCCACTCTGGCAACTCACCAATAAACAAGGAAAAACATCAAGTTTTCTAAAATATTAAAACAGGCAATTGACCAGATAAGTCAGCAGAGATGTATGTACAGAAAACAGAAATATTGCAAAACACTTTGCAACGGACAAACACAAGAGATTTCAAAATGGAAAGATTCAATAGAGAATGAAGAGATGGAGACAGCAGAACATAAAGACTCATGGAAATAAAGACAAACAGCTGGAAATATAGAGTAAAGAAGAATATAATTATTATCATTCTGGGTGAGTTTCACACGATTCAAATTTTTGTTGTAAAAAGGACAACGCTTGTAGAAAGGAGTCAAAAAAGACAAGTAGAGATAAAAGAATATCTAAAGCATTATACCAAACAGAAACAGTAGAAATAAATTAATACTAGTTTGAGAAACGAAAGACGAATATTTGGGACGATACAGAAAAGCGAGAGAATAGTATATTTATGTACATAGTTCGGAAATATAAATCTCACAGTATTTGAATAACATAATAAACAACATTTAGTTCAAATATTTACTAGTAGAATCGTTTAAGTTACGTGCATAAGTAAAGTGCATTTGTTGAATTTTTTTAAGGGTTTTATATTTAAACATTTTATTCATAAGGAATAAAAGTACACCATTCATAATATGTTAATGAAATACTGTGAGAAAAAAATATAGTTAGAGAACATGAAAGATTATAAGATAATTAAAATTAACAACAAGAAATGAATATTTAATTTCAATGGGAAAGAAAAAAGAATTAAAGCAAATCTCAAATATTCCAAAAAGATGGAAATTAAATATAAAATCAAAAATTTAATCAAAAGACAAAAGAAGTTTTAGAAATTGTTGGAAGAGGGAGACATATTTCGAAATTGGTGTACAAAGATATAACAATTACTACTGGTAAAAGTATAAATAAGATCAGAGAGATTTTAAAAGTAGACAGCTTGAAAATAGGCCAAAAACAGTTTCTGTAATTGGTTAAATTCTAGAAATTTAAAGAGTATTTGTAGGAACGATTGATTTATTAATTAGAATTTGAAAGTGTCTGTTATTTTCAAAAAAGTTGGTTCAGAAATTGAAATAGTCGGGAAACAATTTTTTGAACACACGAAATTTGAAAGCAAATTTTTAAGGGAAGATTTATTAAATTTTGTATATCTGATATTTTCAAAGAAGTATAGAAAATGACAGGAGAGTAAGAGTCACGCAGTAGAATAAGACGGGTTTTTTGGTTTTTAAAATAGGCTGGTACCTTCTTAGTCAATTTATCGGCCTGAATTTTTCGCTTCCACGCGGGAATGCTTTCATCCACGGGTTCGCCGTTGGCGGATATTTCAACTTGATTCATGTTTATATCCAGCATGGATGACTGTGGGCAGTTAAACTGATATTATGGACATGTTTAGGCAGAATATATACACTCTTATAATCAGAAAAACAATAACCGTCGAATCAATATATTTTAGTCGATAAAACTATTCATAAAATCCTAAAAATTTTATTCTTGAGTCTTGTTTATCGAAAAGCTGAGATGCACATCCTTATTTTATTTAAACCAAGGTTTTGGTTAGCCTTATAGCGTCTTCATCAGGGTAAGTATCCGTTACAATAATAAAATAAAGGACATAATTCTGCAAGTGCCTTCCATACAAATTTGAATGGAAACAAAAATGTGCGATTTGGCCGTCTCACTTAAACTAGGCCTGAAATTGTAGATCTCCATCCCATTTGAATTTCAAAAACACAGTTTTTTTGGGAAATATAGATCAAATTAGGCAACTTTTGGATGACAAAACACGTCCACAAGACACTTCTCGTGTTATTCTTTATCCTATGATTAAAACTTACGTAGATAAATTGGATGATTCATCATTTAACATCTGTCCAGAATATGGAGACTGCAAAACTTTCCAAAACCTTGAATCAAGAAGGAAGAGGAATCAGAAAATAGTTTTTTCTTCTTAAGTTAAGGTTATGAAAAGCCTTGCAGTATCATCATTGAAGAAATGGTTGGCTTGTGTTGGATTATCCAACAATGGCGCTGGTGGTGGAGACTGTAAGGCTTCCAAAATTCTTGGATCAAGAAGCAGGTAGCACAAAACAGCTTTTCGAGAAACTACTCTAAAAGAACTGCTACAAATTACGAATACAAAAATTAGATCCTGGGTGATGTTTGTAGAACCAAAAAGTTTTTGTAATGAATCAGATTTTTTTTTTAAATATTAAAAACAAAATTTTTGGATGCGTTACCTCCTTACATAAACTGAAAAGAACAATTTGAAAAAAATATTTTTGAATAATGTTAGTAAAAATAAAACAATATATAAAACGGATAGACGATATTTGGTGAAAACATAAATTGTGCAGTCGAAACATTGAGGAAAGTCAAAAGTTTGTAGCGAAAGTATTTAAAAGAGAATAGTTAGATAGTTACTCTTACAAATATGAAATAAAATTGGAAAATAAATATTTTTTACAAAAGAAACATTACAAAATATGCAGTCGAAATTTTGAGGAAAGTAATTATAAGAAATTAGTTATATAGATACAAATAAGAAAAGAAATGGACAAAATACTTTTTTTGTAAAAGAAAATATATATAGTAGAACCAATTATTGATTGTATGAACATTTTTTCAATAGGTTTGAAAATAAATAGAGCATCAAAGTTGTAAAAAAGATAAAAGAAAAGTGCCACAAAAAAATAAAAATTATTGAAGGTAACTGGAATGTTTTATAAGTTGTAAAAATTGGAATGATAAATGAATTTTACTTTCTCATTTCAAATATAATTAAAATTATTGTTGGGTTAACTTAAACATTAGAAAATATGATTAAATTTTATTTTAAAGAACTTTCCATCTACATACATTCGTTACTTAAATTTGAATTTATCTACTGCCGGTTTCAACACTTTTACTAGCAAACTTAAAATTTGTAAAAGTATAGAAATTATTGGATTTTAGTAGGTGGGCGTTGTGGAGGAAGTGATTTTGGGGGAGGGAGAGAATGGTAGAAGGACTCAACATAATTATGTTCCAATGTAATGTTGACTCCTGCCATCGTTTTTCTCCTCCCCAAAATCACCCCTTCCACTACTCCCAACTAATAAAATCTAATCATTTCTTTACTTGTATTAATATAAAGTTAGTTTTAAGTTTACTAGTGAATGACACAGATGTGTTGAAATTGGAAGCAAATAAATTTAAGTAACAAATATACGTGGAAAGTAAAACTCTTTAAAACTAAATTAAATTCTCCACAAATACAAAACAAGGAGATACATTGTAACTATCCCAGCATTAGCAATCAATTTCTTGTAAAACTATCGCAAATTCTATGGATGGTTGGCATCAAAAAATTTGGACAAATATCTGAAGTTAATTTTCACGTTCTGTGAAAGTTCTGTTCAAGTTTTATGAAGCAACTGGCCTATAATCATACAATAACCGAACTTGAATGAAACTTACACAGAACGAGAAAATTAACTTAAAATATTTTACGAATTGTTCAATTTTTTTGAAACAACCAAGTCCTTAGATTCAATCAAAGAATTTAAGCTGTAAATCGCAAAAAAAACGATTTTACAGTTTTGCTACCCTAATATATTATTATTGTAAAGATTTTGCAACTTATTTCCATTTTTTCCAACATAAATTAGAATAGAAATTAATTTACGGAAATTGATAGAAATATGACATATTCATTTAAGAGTGTTCGGTCTTTTTGCAATTTGTCAATTAGCTATTCAAATGATTTCATAATACATTAACAAAAGTTTGATCGCTAGCTTGAGGGTCTTAAATTAGGATTTACTTAATATTAATTATTAATAAATTCCAGATAACAGTGGTTCCTAAATAACAAATTAAATTATTAATCTCTAGATTATCGAAACATTATTGAATCAATCAAATTTAATGTAACTACGAATCAATCATGGAGTAAAAAAGATATTCCTTAATTAATTAAATCCTCCATTAATCAAACGAGTAAAAAAGATATTCCAGTTCAGAAGACCAAGAACTATAGAAGGTATGCAAAGATCATGCCAGAGAAGATCAGAAAAGAGAAGTCTGAAGAAATTTTAGGCATATATAGATATTTTACAAATCGTTACCATCGTTTAAAAGTAAGTTTTCATAGAAATTTTTACAAATTCTGATTTGGTTATAAAAACATTTCTGCATCTGATTTTTAGATATTAGTCGTGATGCAAACTCTCTTTCTACTCAAGTTAACTTTTCAAAGAGTCTTACAGCGTCCTTTGCCACGGGAATCTACCGTGATAGTGGACACTGCAATAGCATCCATTAGAAAAAGTGACATTGCTCAAAACGCCAAAAGCCAAAGTAAAGGAATTGGAGATTCGAATTTCGATATCGAATAATTATTGTCCATTTTCATGTAAATTGTTTTTGTGTTTGCTTTTAAAAACACTTGTATGTGCATTGAAAGTGTATTTAAAAAATTAAGTTATCCTATCAAAACTTACTTTTAAAATGATAAAATAGAACGATAGAAGAGTAGAAATGGTGCAGATGAAATAGTATAAGACGAACAAAGAACAAATAAACAAGAAGTTATAGTTTTCAATAAGACAGACAGTTTGTAGAGAAGACTGTATTTTTGTTGTTTGTAACAGCAGAACAGTGAGGCTTTCAGTAGAAATGGTGCAGATGAAATAATACAAGACGAATAAGGAGCAAATAAACAAGAAGTTGTAGATTTCAAGAAGACAGATCTGATAGTTTGTAGAAAATGCTGTGTTTATTGTTTATGACGATAGAACAGTGACACTTTCAGCAAATAAGGTGCAGATGAAATAATACAAGACGAACAAGGAACAAGTAAACAAGATGTTGTAGTTTTCAAGAAGACAGATAGTTTGTAGAAAAGGCTGTGTTTATTGTTTATAACGATAGAACAGTGACGCTTTCAGTAGAAATTGTGCAGATGAAATAATACAAGATGAACAAGGAACAAGTAAACAAGAAGTTGTAGTTTCCAAGAAGACAGACAGTTTGTAGAGGAGGCTGTATTTATTGTTTGTTTTCCTTGTACCTTTCTCATCCACGGCCGCCTTACAATAGGCTTCGTTTCAGGTTCTACTTTTCCAGAAACCTCGTTTGTGGTTGTTGAAGTCACCTTGAGAGCATCCTTGGTGTCGTGTAGATAGTTGTTGTGTGGCAATTGATTAACATGGTGTTAAATAATGTTATTACTTTACTACAGTGTTTTTTAATATTAAGCTCCCAAAATATGATGGTGTACATTTTATGGGAAAATATTTGTCTCAGAACTACAGTGGGTTTTATTAATTAAAAAGCATTTAAACAATTTCATAAAATAATCAAAATAAAGACTTGAAACATATTTGACATAAAGGGCGTCTCAAATATCTGACTCTTGGCTTGGAGACCAGATAATTTTTAATGCAAAAGGAAGAATCTAATAATTTTTGGTTCAAGTGTCCAAAATTACCTATTAGTTACATACTTCATAATATCATGCCATATTTACGAATTTTAGAAAAAAAAATACCAAAGCTAACACATTTTTTTACTCATTAATTTCTTTCTAATGCGTATAAAAATTTAATTTTACTAGAAGATCTTTCTAAATGAGTGGCTTTTTTAGCAAGGTCAAAAAGGGTTTTCATTAATCTATTTTTATTAGTTTTAAGATCTGTACTTTTGTCTACTTTACTTAATGATAAAATATGAACATTGTATACCTTTTGTTCAGCAGTCTGAATAACAGAAGTTCTTCTGCTTTCCGTTTTTCCTTCAGCTGTCGTCTGAAATAAATTATTTTATCTTAGGTTAAATGTATATTTTTGGCTTTTTTGATTACACTCGAACATATATTGGTTTATAATTGATGTATAGTCACAAGTTCACAAGTTATTAAAAAAAAGGTATGTTTGTTTTTGTATTAGTTACCTTGGTTTCTGTGGTAGCAATGGAAGTGCGTCTACTTTCGCTCTGAAAATATAAACAAAGGTTTCGTGCAATCAGAATGCATATTGTTATTAACAATTGTAGGAATCTTCAATAAAAAATATTATTAACACATAAATAAAATACGAGGAAATTGTTATTGTACAATTGCGTTTATGATGACCAGTTTTCAAACTAGGTTATAAAGAAGTTAAACATTGAGTTAAATAGATTAAATGAAAAAAATACTTTAAAATTACATTAATTTCTACCCTAGACAGGATTAAAATTAACGATTGGAGCGATAGTGCAATTTAAAACTTTTTTCTCTGAAAGCTTGAGATTTTTTAATTGAATATTTTCCGCCCACATTGAAAAAATTATGCCTGCAAATTTTATTATGAAGACATACAAACTGATTATAGTTCTATATAGCCAATGACTTTATCTACCTTTTTTCAATTATCACATATTTGTAGGATTTATGAAAAAAAAATTATAAAATCGTAAACTTCTTCTTAATTACTTACAAATAAAGGAAAATTTGCCAAAATTGGCAGCAAAGCAAACAAAGGTATTTTAAATAGTGCAATATTGTGGCAAAAAGCGCACCAGTGGTTATAGAATTTGAAATTCTTTCATCTTGATGAAAGGGTTTTTCATAATACCAGTAACAATTTAAGTGATTTGAAATAATATAGGTATTAATTTTCAATTAATCTATTTATGGAAAGTCAAAATTGATTTTTGTATCCACAAACAACGTAAATGAGGAAATTCAAGAATGATGTAAGGAAAGAATGTTCAAAAAAGCTAATATTTGTTTAAGCAGTTGTGTATTTTACAAAAACTTGTAAAATTTTAAATGGAGGAGGCTGATAAACCAATCGTTTTAATTAGAAAAATAATGGTCAATTTGTCAGATGTTTTTTTTGGGAACAACCAAGAAAATTTTATTAAATAATGACATGTAAAATTTTTAGCTGTTAATTTTCCAGTTGCCAGTGTTCATACTGGATGGCCACTATGGTGGATTTTGACCTAAATTTATTGTTAGATTATTTGAAAAATTATTAAATAAATGAAAGACTTTAAACGTACTATAACGCACGTTGTTGGGAAAACACATAAGAAAAGTTTGTATATACAAAAGTACACCAGGGGAAATAATAAAATAAACCAATTTCATTAAATACAAAATGAAGATTATTTTTTCTCTCAGCACAGAAGATATGTTTTGATTCAAATTGATTTAAATAAAAGACACCAGCCTGAAAGGTGATTCTGTATATTTTGCGTTTAGTCAGCGTTACGAGACAATTAAGATAAAAAAAAAAAACAAAATCCATCGGATATCGCAAGGCTTCGGTCGTGCATTATCGGCTGTTAGATGTCTGTGATTTTCTATAGATGTGGTGTATTAAATGGTTTAATTTACAGTTTAATTAAAAACTCCATTACTATTTATTAGTTATTAAAACTACTCACATTTATGCCTAGTAGGCGTTCATAAATTACTATCCGTTTATAGTTTTATTTTGATGATTGTACGCGATGACATTCAAATTCTAAAATTTTCCCGCGACTGACATCTCTTAACAAGGATTACGCGGCAAAATGCGCCGCCATCTCTGGCGTTAGCTTCTTTTAAAAGTTGGTGTCGTAACACAAGCGCAGTATTTAGTTCGTTAGCGTGATATGGAATCTAGCATTTAAGAAAACTGTCAAAATGTTTCATAAGAGACCGATTTAACTTGCGTTAAAATATACAGAATCAATCTACAGGCTATGTTGAGGAATTGTATTAAAAAATATGCAACGGTCATTTTTACGTCACGTCATATTTGAAGCCAGAGCTCACCGTAACCATGAGAGATTTCACCGCTTCAGAAAAATTGTTGTATTTGATATAAATTTAAAATATATACATATACACTTTTTCTGTGCTGGGAAAAGAGACAAAAAAAACACTTAAGCAGGGTCAAAAAAAACATGTTTATGAACAGATATTGTTGAAGTTCTTTTATTCACAATGATAAATCTATCGTCCAGTTGTTTAGTCAGACATCTCCAAATATTAAGTTTTGAAATAATTAGGAAATAAATATTCTAATGCACTCCATAAATCAATTATTATATACACATGTCTGTGTTTTACATATTAAATATGCTATAAAATAACGTCGGGAGCTATAACGGTTTGGTACATTAGTATGATATTTTGAAATATCCTACTAGTGATCCAGACAACATCAACATTTTGTTGAATTCACTAAAAGTTTTTCTGGATTTTAATTGATTTGGCAGTGTATATGAGTAATCTGAGTATTGTACCAGATAGAGGGTACACTTTTATATGTAACTGCATACTCAACTTAAATTTAGAAATTTCAGAAATATCTGACTAATCAACTGGATGATCAAAATGTGCTTCGTCGTTTATAAATGATTTGTATATCTGTGTTATTTATTCATGTTTTCTTATTTATAATTATAATTGTTTTTTGATTTTGAAAAATTATTTATATCCATAGCACGTTGAACCATTTCACCACGAGTCCAAATCGGCAATCAGCGCAATTTTGAAATTAACCGTTTTATCGGTGGCCATGTGGTGGCCGTCAACAGCTGCTTTTCAAATTTTTTCCTTCCGTTCTTTCCCTAAAAAACCCTCCACGCAGCATCCCCAAAGATGACATAGGCCCTGAGGGAAATTATTTTCCTCATGACCTCCTGTGTGGAGCTAACGTAAAAAAATCTGAGAAATGCGTGTGTGGGCGCATATGTACATGAGTGCCTCTAAAAATAGTGATACAATTAATTGTCATCAAAAAGGAGTCTATCTACCGAGTTTCTGCTGGATCGGACGTATCAGAGGAAGTGGATTAATTTCCACTTCCAAGATTCCACTTAATTTAATCAAGAAATATAAAGTGAAAATCAAATAGATGTATTTAAAAATGTACGGCAAGCCGGAAAGTGATGTTTTGGTTTTTGGTAATGTATGAAACATAGCCTGTGCATAATGTATAGGAATTTATTTACAGGTGTTGCACAACAAAGTGCGAGTGTTTCTCTGGTTAATACCTTGACTTCGAGACGTTGGGCCGACATTGCCGTCGCCGTGGCCGTCTTAGAAACCTAGTTTATAAATAAATACATTTTTAAAACAACCTGCTAAAAATTGCCTCCTGTTTAATTTTTCGGTGTTAAAAAATTCCACATATTCCGGTGATAACATTTTCAAGAGGAACGGCTTAGAAGCGTCTTTTATAGAAACTCTTGATTTATAAGTAGAACTGCTATACTTTAGATTTTCACGGACAAAAGAACTTTCGTTATTTATTTTTGGGGTGTTATTCGGTGTTGTGCTACCTCCTTCTTTAGACATGATGGACACTGTAACGCTGTCCAAAACGTGTGTTTAAGGCGCCGCATTCCCACTCAAAAAGAAGAAGATGGAGATATATGTAAATACGAATGTTGGAGGGACTGCGCTAATATTTAAAACGCTAAAATTGAAGCGAAAATTGTGAAAATGTTTAATAATGACTCGTTTAAAAGAGAGCAAAAATCTCTTGGTTGCTATCTAAAACAGCATTTAAAGAAACACTGTGAATTTTTTCATACATATAACTTGTAAAACAACTAAAACAGTCAAGAAAATAATAATTTTTGGAGCATACTTTGCGATTTTTTTCTATGGAAGGAATTTCATATAATTTGCGTTTAGGCGTAGAATGCGTCTAGATATCACCTTCAAAAATAACATTTATTTTTTTATGAGCTAAAAAACTTCAAATGTTTAAGGGGGATATGTGACAAATCGGTAGAAATTCGGTTAGCGGTGGCTTAAGACGGAGGTAGCACAACACGGCATAACACCCCAAAAATAAATAAAGAAAATGCCATATTTTACAAATTTTGAAAATCAATCGTCACTATCATGTGATCTTCTAGATTTGTTTAAAGTTTTACGAATTCGTGGATATTAGTTTTTATCGTCTCATTTTCATTTTGTGGCTTGAGAGGTTATATAAAAATTTTTAAATATTGAATTTTTGAGCACATAAATAATTGCATTAGCCTTTCTGTGATCTAGGATTTGTAAGAGATTCTTTTAGTGGTGAACAATAATAAGAACAATAAATTATATTATTTAATTAAAAGACAATATTAGCGAAACTCAATCAAAATCTGTAGACAGAAAAATCAGAAAAAGATATTGGTTCTACTGGGACATGAACCCAGATAGATACCTTAGCATGTGTTGTGCTAAGGTATCTGGGTTCGAGTCCCAGTGGAACCAATATCTTTTTCTGATTTTTCTGTCTTCAGATTTTGATTGAGTTTCGCTAATATTGTCTTCATTTAATTAAATATTATAATTTGAGTTTTTACTCATAAAAGTTAAAAATAAAAATAAATTATATGTTTCTAAAAAACGAAGCTCAAACAATCGATTAAATCCAGAGTAATGTTTTTTTATAATTAAAAAATTATATGTATCAAAGAAAATATAAGTACCTTTTCCTCCTTTGTCTTGGTAATAGCAGTAGGGGAGATCTTCTCATACTTTTCGAGAACTGGTCTCTCGTAGTCGTCTACGAATTCTGGTGAAGGCTCCTAAGAAGAATCAGTAAAATAATGTTAATTTTCATCTCAAAATTAAACAATGCAAATTCATCCGCTCTGCATGCAAAAAATTCGATTCCGCTGATAACGTGCTGAAAGAAAGAGATATTAGAAAACAGTAAAGCTGTAGAGTTACATTAAATTCAAATGTGACAGAACAATCAGCGCCATTTTGTTTTTTTGATATTTGAAACATTAAATGACGATTCTAGCTACGTATCAACATTCTATCAATTTGTTTTTAGTTGACAAGAATAACAACATGACAGTAATTGTGCCTTTATACTCATCTAAAATTGTTTAAGAAGGAGGAGAGATATGTAAATACGAATGTTAAAGAGAGCGCACTAATATTAAAAATGATAATTTTTAAGCGAAAATTGTGAAAATGTTTAATAAGACACGACTCGTTTAAAATAAAGCAAAAATCTCGTAGGGAATGTCTAAAATTGCATTTAATGAAACACTGAGAATTTTTTCATACATATAACTAGTAAGATAACTGAGGAAAACGTGTTTATAATAATTTTTGGAGCTTACTTTGCGATTTTTTTTCTATCGAGAAAATTTCATATAATTGCCTTTTTGGCGTGGAGAATGTATAGACATTATCTTCAAGAATAACATATATTTTTAAGAACTTTAAAACTTAGTTTTTAAGAAAAATATGTGATAAATCGGTGGAAATGCGGGAAGCCAGGCTTTAAAAGTTGAAACGGATCTGCAATCGGCTTTTAACAACTAAAATGGCGCCGATTTGCCAATTGATTACAATGTAACATTTGAGTTTTTGCGAACACCTCAACTTCAATATACAGAATGTAACACCACGTACCAGAAAGATTTTAACCAGCGATTCCTGAAATACGTATTTGTATTTTTTTAAATGCATATGTTATTTTGCTGTTAAAATGTTTTTCAATCGCAAGTCGCCACTGATCCCTCCCCTGCACGTTGCGACGGATGATACGCACGCTGTTTCGGCTGAAACGAGACGGAGCGCTTATCACGTGACCCGCTAGGCAATACCTGTATTCAGTTGCGACGTGTGATGAAAAAATGTTTTACATATCGGACAACAAAATTAAACTACATTTTTACTTCAAATATGCTCAAATCGCTGTTTAAACCTCTTCGGGTAAGTGCTGTAACTCCCCGTATTCCATGCCATGGAAAGAAAGTATTAAATATTTGTAAAATAAAATATATTATAAAGAAGAAATTTAAAATTTTGAGCAATAGTGTAAAAAATATAAAAAATCATTCATAATAGATAATCTGCCAAAAAAATCTGTAAAACAAATATTAATTCATGCCAATTTTTATGATGCATTTTACATTTTTTTTAAACTTCGACGGTCTTATTATCGTAATTTTTTATCTGGTTTAGATTTATTTTTAATATATGTGTTTTGAATGTTCTGTAAAATGACTTGTGTAATTTTTTATTAATTAAAAGCTTTGGCGACATTTAATAAGAAGCTGTTAAACTTATACAAAAGCTAAACAAAAAATTAATCCATTTGAAAATACAAGAATTGTACTGCTTGCCACATTTAAATCTATATCTACAGAGAAGCCAGTTTATTCCGTTCTTTTCACTGGGATATATTGAGACGAATCACTGAAGAAATAAAACTATTGAAATGTTTTGTTAGCGTTCCAGAAGTAAGATAAATTTTCGTCGAGTAAAAATGATCAAATATCTTTCTTTAACATTACATTTCTAGCGATTTTCCGTTCAGTGGTTCGGTTGAATTTTGTTTTGAATTTATACCTCCAGAGTATAACCGGTTTTGGCAACCAGTTTCGCCTCTTCTGCGATAGGCGTCACTCCGTTCTGCTTCTTTTCCGTTATAGTCGGAGCAGTTTCAAGTTCGTCCACCGTCTTAGGACGATCATCCTGACATTGTTAATTACAATCATTATTTGTTAGAACGACAAAATGTTAGATTACAATTGCAATTACAGTGTAAATAAGCTTCCACTTTAATGAATGTTACAATAAATACTATTAGAGGCTATTTTTTTAGCCTGTCACAGTAGACATCGTCACAATCAGCGTCATTTTGAATATTTTGACATTTGGAAGGTCCCAGTGAAACCATATTTTGACACACTGCCGAAATCGAAGGTCAACTGGTACCGTTCAATTGTGAAACAAAATCAAAATGGCGCTGATCTTCGGATCATGACAATATCAAATTAATGTAACGGTTGAACAATTAAATCAATAAAATGATGACCATTAGTAAAAAGTTTTCAGTCAGAATTATCTGAACATTGATGGGAATGACATGAAATGTTGTTTAATGAAAAGATTTGAAAAAATATTAACATATTTACAATATTTTTCAAAGTAGAAATAAGTTTATTACTTTGAATACAGCAAATTTATTTTGTGGCACCACTTTAATAGAACAAAATTAAAACTTCGTGAGTAACACTGACCTCATCAAGGTTTACTTAAAACTTTTCTTAAAGAAAACCCTGGTGAGATAAGCGTTGCTTGTTTTCAAGGACAGTAAGTACTCAATGTTTTTTTCAGTTAAATTTTTAGGATTTTTTATTTAAAGTAAATTTGTTACTTTTTACCTTTTTAATTTCACCCTTTTCAAGTACGGCTTTTTTGGCAATGGGTGTGGGTGTAATCTTTTCGTATTTCTCCAATTTAGGTTTCTCATAATCATCGACAAACACGGGAGTCTCTTCAGGCTAGATAGAATTTTAGTAAGCAATGAACAAAAATACTTTATTAGTTAGTTTATTTACAACACAACATTCTACTTTTAAGTCTTTTTCTTTATCTCTTTTTCAATATCCATCCATACTCCACAATTGTACCCTCAATGTATAATCATTACACAATAAGTCTTTCTTCCTTATTTTTTTCTTTTCTTTTCTGTCCTTTTTTATTAGTTTTCTTTCAAATGCAAAATGTTTAACATACTATCAATCAAAAGACAGTATGTTAAACATTTTGCATCAAAAGACATCATTTTCATTTATTCACATATTCAACATGCTTACAGAATTTCAATAATTTAGTTTTTTTTAGCAATATTGTTTTTGTTTTTAATGGTATTGGGTTTGTTTTTAGTGGTATTGTATTTGTTTTAGTGAATTTTTTTTTGTTTTTGATGGTGTGTCAATATTTTACCTTATTATCCTTATTTTGTGTTTGTGTTTTGGGTGTTGGTGTGTTGTATGTTTTGGTGAAACGTGAATTTTGATAAGGAGTTTTTTGTGATGGTTCGCTTTCCTCACTTTCAGATTCAACATCGTTTTCGTCTTTAGCGTTTTCGGCCTAAATTCAAGAAACATTTCAAAAATTTCAACCAATTCAGAAAGTTCAGGTGTATATTGAAGAAAATTGAGTTACTGTTTGGTGAGAGTGTATTTATGTTAGACGTTTTATGTACGTGTATATATGTGTTGTGTTTACCTGTGGGTGTGTTGTTTTGATTTTCATTTCTAACGTTTCTTTCTCACTCTCCTCAATATCTGTCTCACTTTCATAATCACTTTCGATTTCCTAAACATTTATCAAATTTATAGTAAATATCTACATGGTTAGTGTCAATATATAAAACATTATACAATTTACAAAAAGTAACAAGTTTTCTCAATCGTCTTTATTTACTGAAAATCTTTTGTAATGCAACATGAATTCAAAAATTTTGCATTAGCAACTTTTGATTTTGATCTTCAAAAAAGTTTTCATTTAATAAAGACGACAAAGCAACTTCATGAATCACTATTACAAATTATTGTAACATTTGTACATAACATAAAAAGCAAGCTGCGTTGTATGTTTGTATCTAGGTGTGAAATATAGTTGTGTGTGGAAAATCATTACGTTTAATATTTTTTTATTCATTAATTTTAATGATCCTGATATCTTTTAATTTAATTGATTTGAAGAATTTTTAAAATTTGATTAATTTTTTCTGTACAACGCACTTCACGCTCATACCGCGAAACATCAAGGATCGATATTCGTGTTTTCAGAGTGGTAGGTACTTTAAGTATTACTCTGGTGTTGAAATGACTTTTATATATGAATACAGCACAATTGTGAAATAATACAAATTAATCAAATAAAATTTACTGCAGAACCCGCGATCTTTGCATTGGTAGTCAAGAGCCTTAACCCTAGACCATGCAGGCCCTTAAAGTATATCTCCACCTTCATTTTCCTCTTCTATCATCTCTCTCCTCTTCCCCACATAGAGATGCCATACACATATACACGTTGACATCTGGAGCACTTGTTGCTGTTCTTAGATCTTCACAAATTGTTTCTCAAAATTTCGCTGTACGAACGTGAATCGCGATGAATAAATACAAGTTTTGTTATTGTTATTGGTAGTGCATTGTAGTGTTTATACCTTCTTCTTATCTTTAACACTTCCTCTCTTTTCAATAGGTGTTGGAGTAATCTTCTCATATTTCTCAAGAACTGGTCTCTCGTAGTCGTCTACGAACTCGGGCTCCGGTTCCTTCGATAGAACGGATATACAAAAACATAGAAAGTTAGTTACAACACATAGTTAGATACATTTAAAGCAACACGTAGAAGCGGTTTGGATCAATAATTACTATAATGGCAGTACAAATTACACCCTGGATACAACAAGCAATCCAACCCAATCTAATTTAAACTGTTCTATTTTAATCTAACCTCACTTTCAGTGGGTTATTTCCCTTTAATACCAAAAGTTTAAGAAACATGTAAAGATTTTCACGGCCAAAGGTATTACCGAGATTAATTTTTGGGCTTTTTTTCGTGATGAGCTTCCTCCTTCTTTAGCCAACATTTTGGACAGCGATACATGTCCATCATCAAGGCAGATAATGACGGAAGAAGTGCAACATGGCATAATAACTCAAAAATTAATCACGATAACATGTAAGTAATGTAATGCATTTTTCTTATTATCAATTTTTTGACTAACGTTTCAAGCAATGAAAGCAATAAAAATAATTGCGAACATTCATTTGTTCTCAACTATATTGCTCAAAAAACTTCATTTTATTAAATTCCTGAACATTTTCATCACGCTTTCGGGAGGGGTAGGCAGAAAGGACGGACCGCCAAACAACTCGGTCTTGGCACACACTCTTTGCTTCAATCACATTCACACATCGTTTCATACATACTCCTCTATTATTCTGACTCTTGATGTGGTCCGACTCTGCCATACATTACGGTAGGTACCAGCACTCCATTGTGGACTGCTAGCTTCGCTTCTTTGGACAGTTTTTTATTAGTGCCCAAGACATTCAGTCTCCGATTAATGGAGTTACCTGCATTTACCCTTCCTTCAATATCTCTATCAGCCTTCCCATCTCTCGTAAACATACTTCCCAGATACACATACATCATCCACCTGCTTCAAGTATTCATCATTCACAACTATATTGTACACTATTTTCTTACTCTCTATTTCAAACACAATTATTTTAGACTCTCATTATTTGTAAATACCATATCTGACATTTTTTCCATTCCCATAGATAGAATCTGCATTGTTTTGGGCAGAGTTTTGCCACAATTTCTTTATCTACTGGTCCAATTTTAGGCAATCCAAATGAAACCGCTATGCCGTAATACAAAGAACTATCATCCAATAATATCTAATACCTAGAAAAAATACATTTTAAAACCATAGAAGCCGTTCTGTTACCACGCTATTGCATTTGTCCTTATTTTGGAAAAGAAAAAATCATAGATTATTGTGTGACAAAAACGTTGTGAGATGCATTCTCTGTGTAAATAAGTTGTGTAAGTCATTCAATTGCAATCCTCTGAGTAAGCCTTTGTATTACTGTATGAAATGATGTATCTGTTAGACTGATGTGTTTGATATCACTGAATTTAGTTTTTTCTCAAAATCTTTCAATCTTATTATACATAAGATTATATATATTATTCTATTACATACGAGGGTGTTAAGTACCTACCTAAGTAAGGCGTAGGATTTTTTAAAGATGGTTTTTAGAGATATTGTATGTATTTAACATGTGAGAAAGGTGTAATGTACCTATTTATGGTGTAGCAAATCTCAGATTGTATGTATCTTAACAGGGGAATGATCTAAAGAGGTTCTGTAGTGGGGGAAGGAGCTGGCGGTAGAGTTCTTCTAGAGGGGTATAAAGAAACTTGTGCCATGGCTCACCATATGCATTGAACGGGAGGGTTATTATGTGGAGAAATAGTCAACAAGTTTATTATCAACAATATCCTGTAATATTTTTTCAAACACACTTTTTCTAAAAAAATATAAAAATCTAGTGCACTCATTTTGTGAACATCCCTCATACAATGGAAAATTGTTTTCTATCTTTAAACCTCATTATATTATAAAAATTATGTACTTAATACTTTAATTTATTGATTTACAATATGTGAAAGGTGTTATGTATTTGTGGTATGTATGAAATATCATGTATTCGATATGTTAGGTATGCTAAATATGCCTTACACTTAGATGCGGGACACTTTAAAATGCGGTACACTTTAAGTTGTGGTATTCTTTAAAATGCGGTACACTTTAAGATGCGGTACACTTTAAAATGCGGTACACTCTAAGATGCGGTACACTTTAAGATGCGGTACACTTTAAGATGCGGTACACTTTAAGATGCTGTATATAATGCTTCATGCTGTGTGCTTGATTACAATAAACATGTTATTATTTGTATTGGCTGTTTGTTGTTTGGTTGCGTGTTTAAATAAGCATGTTACTATAGTTATAAGTGAAGTTTTGGGACAGACCTTGGCACTCTTAACACTTCCCTTTTTGACAGTAGGGGTTGGTGTCTCAACTCCATTTTTATCCACTTTCTTTTTCGCTTGTTCTTCTACCTTATTATTTATTGTTTCCTCCTTAAAAGTATGGAAGTCATTAAGTCAGTTAAGGGATAAAAGGTTAAACACAGGAAGAACACAATTAAAATTTATTAAACACTGAAAAAATATACCGATAGACGTGTGTTGAAGATATGTCTATTTATCCCAAATAAGTTATGTAATTATTACATTATTTCTACGAAAGCAGGCTGAAAAGTAATGCACACATGCTTGCACAGCGCTAACAAAATGACCTTCCGCGCGCCAGGTGGAATGCGGAAGTAACATTCCCCCTCTATACGTATGAAGATAATGTGAAGGCAGCTATCGAGTCCTGGATTCGAGAAAAGTTAGAATAATTTTTCAGTGACGAATGAAAAAACTTGTTGCACGTTGGGAGAAACGTGTAAGCCTTAACGGTGACTATACTGAAAAATAATTTTATGATTTCAAGCTTAAGAACTGTACTTTAATGTACTTTCTGCCTGATCTTGCTATTTGTTTTTGTTTGTTTTCTACAAGCATGTGTGCATTACTTTCAGCCTAGCTTCGTGTTAACATGAATAAATTATTTTTAAATATCTGTGAGAGTTCGAACTACTTATCATAGATGGCTTTAGTGCTAATAGATCACAGCGTTTATATAGTTCTTCAAGAGATGTCTCTAGGGTAAAGGTTTTCCCGTCTATATTTAGAATCGAGTAGCGCTAGTAGTTAGGTTTCTACCAACAGAGATTTTGAGAAGTCTAGATAAAGACAAGGTGTTTTGTTGTGAAAAAGGTCATGTATTTCAAGAACTATTCACAAAGATATGAATATTCTTTCGAATAGATAATCAATTTCATTGACGGCCTCTATGGTAGAAGGTTAAGGCATACGACTAGCAATTTGGAGTCAAGTGTTCAAATCCTGAAGTACAAATTTTAAGTAATTAATTTGTAATGTTTCACAATGAATTCATTTAAAATTATTATAATTTTGAAATTTGCTGCACGTTCCACGATGGAAGACTCTCTGAGACTGCATACCAACGGTCACTAAATGCGTCTAAAGCCATTTCAAGCGACGTTTCAATTCTAAATGGTAATCTTACACCAAGACAATACTAAGAGTATCTTCCACTCTGGAACATGCTGCAAATATATCTATATTATTTTTAATTATTGATTTGTGAAATAACATAAATCAATCAACAAAAATTTTTGTGCGCACGCAGGAATTTCAACCCACGAATATTCGGAATGCTAGTCGAATGCCTCACTCCTCGACCACGGCGACCGTCAGTGATCCAGGTATTTCCCCACCGACCTCTTCCCCATCTCCTTTGCGACCCCACTACAGCCTCACAGCATACCTCAATTTTTTTTACATGAATAGCGCTCAAAAGTCCCAACTGCTCCCGTCTGGAGCCAGTGGGACTATGGCATCCCCAATTGGGGTATGTTGTGAGACTGAAGATAGTGGGGAGGGGAAGGAGATAGGAAAGAGGAAGGTGGGGAAGTGCTAGCACTTGAGACTCTTGTGTGGTATTCACATTTAAAAAAGCTTACAAAGACTGAGATCTAGAAGTCATAAGGTGCTATGTAAATTGACAACACTTCTAAGCATTGTCTGTTCAGTGTTTAATAAATTACAATGCGAAAGATTTACAAGCAAAACAGCAATCTCTGAAAATGTTCTAAAGGCATTTAATATTTAAAAATGTATTTTGAAAGCTGAGAAAAATGAATTTCAAAATTATTAGAAAAAACTGAAAATCAGTCACTATTGAAGTGAACTAATTAATTGTCTTTTTATTATTTACATTTTATTAAAAAAAAAATCTTTTTCAAAAATGTAGATTGACAATGATTTATTATGATGTAGAGAAAAAGACACGAACAATCATTCAAAAATAAATGAAAATAACCTTTGCTTTTTTCAAAATTCCTTTTCGTACTACCGGAGCGGGTTTGTCATTTCTGTTGTTTTCAGTTTCAGCAGTTTTTACAATTTTTACCTTCAAAATTAGTGAAAAACAAAGCAAGGATGAAATTATAAATTACGTATTAAACACATGAATGATAGAAACAATGGAAAATATGGCATAGAAGCGTGCTGACTGTCGCTGAATGTACCAGATGTGATGTACCTCAAATCCCAGTGATTGAGATTACCTCAAATATATGTAGATACGTTTTTAGAATTTCACGGCCAAAAGCATTTTCCATCCGGATCTACCCTGATGAAGGACACTGCAACGCTGTCCGAAATGTCGGCTAAAGAAGGAGGTAGCGCAACACGGCATAACACCCCAAAAACAAATAACGAAAATACTTCAAATATGTTCAAGTAAACTCCAATAAAGATCGACTTTCGTCAGGAAAACTTATGTCGTTTGTTTACGTTATAGTAATGATTAAATAGAAAATTTAACTGGATTAGACGTCCGTACTATTTAAGCAAGCTCTATTGCAAGCTTTTAGTTCTTCTGAAGCTGGGGAACCAAATTTTCAATTTGGGAGGTGGGTATGGGTACCGCTGCCCCGGGAACCATTTATTGGATAACCAACATCTCTGCCGTAGGTCACCCCAAGTGGTTCGTTACGTTTGGTGACTTAGCAGGGGTGCGCGGGTTCATGAAGTGAGATTTGTCCAAGTATTGGCGGCGGATGCGTCTGCCCGCCTGCTGCGTGGCGGGCCGGATCGAGAGAGACTGATTGAGGAAGGCCTTTTGACCTTTCTAGCCGGACTCTCTTGACCAATCCTTTTGCACCGCAGTTGGAGGGATGGATTCATACGTCCGTCACTCCTGGACACACTAACCCCCTACCCACTACCCTCCCCTTATACCTTTTTCCGTCACAGGACTTCCTATCCTTCCCTTTATTAACAAGACCCCCTAAGATGACATAGGCCCTGAGGGAAATTATTTTCCTTATAATTTCCTTTGTGAAACTAATGTAAAAAAACAGCGTGGAAACCCAGCTCTCTATCGTGTATCATCGACCATTTCCGTAAACGTTCGTGAATTAGACACGAACGACGATATTCGACGCTTTTTTAAGTTACTACTTATATGTCATCATCTGTTGAGATACCTAAAAACTACATACATTGATCTATACTAACGACATCTGTTGTTACAAACTACATGTGTAATCCTATATACCAATATGTCCACCAAACTGCACGGACTATCACAGAAGGGATGTGCTCATTGTAACACATTTCTTCGCATTGATTCGTGGATGATTCGAAAACTCGACTATCATGGAGAGCATTAGTTTCTATGTTCCTGGTGGTTATCTCCGTCACCGACAGCACACAACATAGACTGTTTTATCTTCCGGCTTGCAGAACTAACTTGACAATGGTCATGGCAGTCGGGAGAGCTGTCTTGTTGTTAAATAGAATCACTTCGAAAATCGATATGTTTAACAACAATAAAGCACAATTTAGACTGCAAACTTTGTTGCTGTTAGTTTAAATCTGCTTATCTAATCTATATTTTTTTATCTAAATATTTTTTATCCCTTTTAAAAACGCTTTAAGGTTTTAATTTTGTAATATTTTAAAAATAAATAAATTGAATTGAATTGAATCACAGCGGCTATGCAATGAAATATTGCGTTCGTTGAACAGGTGGAAACAAAAGCGATTTATTGTAGTATCTATTGGTGCACGATTTTGGGTATAATCATATTGATTCATGCCCAATCCCCTTATTTCTATTATCCATGGAAAAACATTATTCATGTTAAATTATTTTACTTCTTGACAATGATAACTTCACAGGCGGCCAGTGGAAAAACCTTTTTAACGTTTGATACAACACAAGAATCCCAACTGCTCCCAACCGTCTGGAACAGGTGAGACTATGGCATCCTGAATTGGGGTTTGTGTGTGACTGAAGGAAGTGGGGAGGGTAAGGATATGGGAGAGAGGAAAATGGGGAAGTACCTGGCCATTCAGATCTGGTCACCAAAGATGGCTAAACCCATTCCAAACATCGTTTGAATTCCTGTGAGTATCTTCTACTCTGGAACGTGCCACAAATATATCTTATATTATTTAAATGATTAAATTGTGAAATAACACAAATCAATCTAATAAAATTTACTCTGAAATGCAGGGATTTGAACCCGCGACCTTCAAATTGCTAGTCGAGTGCCTTACCCCTCGTCCACGGAGGCCGTCAAAGAAATGAATAAGTTTTTTTTTTTAAATGTTTCTTGACAATTAATTGTTTTTAAATTAAAAAAACCTTTGAAAAATTATCCACGAAAATTCTCAATTTTTTGTAGATACTCTAGGTATCGCCCTGGTAAAAGATCACCATTCAGAATCGAAATGATGCTTGAAATGGCTTTAGCTGTGCTTGGTGACCAAATATAAATAGCCAGATATTTCCCGACCTTCCTCTATCCCATTTCTTTATCTTACCACCCTTCAGCCTCACAGCATACCCATATTATTGAGGATGCCATAATCCCCACTGATTCCTATCTGTTAGAACTCTTAATTACGCGGCATTTCTAAATTCTGTTGCCTGTAAGATTAACCTTGTCAAGCTGTCAAATAAGGTTTTCATGAGAGCATCCTAAATACTAACCGCCTTACTCATAATCGCAGAATAAGATAATACCACGGTAATACGAACGGATTAGGTGAAATTTGTACGACAACTTCACCTAACCCATTAGTATTACCGTGGTATTATTATCTTATTCTTCGATTATGAGTAAGGATTATGAATTATTAAAAAAGTAAGCATTATGAAAAAAAAACATTTGTAATTATTGATTTTTAGACTTGAAAACAATCTATGTTAACGACTAAAATGTTTTTTATTTAAATCAAGCATCTATTTTGCATTTAAATAATTATTTCAAAGAAAACTTACATCATAAAAGAATATAATTACTTTGTGTACTTTAAATACATTATTTTATAATAACATGCAAACCGGTTTCGCATCAACCTTGCTTTCGCTATGGCAGATAATAATATCTTGAAGCATGGTTTTTAACGTATTTTTATGTGTATATTTGTTTTTTTTTTATCTGCCCTAACAAAAGTTCAATTAGATGTGTGAAACCGATTTGGTAGTACAAACCAGTTTCAGCACATTCGTGGTTTTTATGGTTTGCGTTTTCCCATAAAACAGTGTATACAAACAACTCAATTGATATTTATTACAAAATAAATGCTTGACTTTTTTTAACATTGTGTAAACAATATTTGTGTTGATCGTAATAATGATTGTATTATGTAAGTGATAAAATGTATATAAAATAATAACAAAGAAGTGAAGTATATGGTGGTACCTTCTTTGTTTTTGGTATATCTTTTTTGTCTTTGTCAGCGGTCTTTTTCTCGAGTGGTGTGGGGGTTATTTTCTCGTATTTTTCGAGTTTCGGTGTTTCATAATCGTCCACAAACTCCGGCTCGTCGTCTTTTGTCTGATTGTATAAGTGGTTATATGTAAAAATGTGTACTTTAACATTCAAAATAAATATTTAATTCCTACATAATATTTTAAATTTGATAAATCTAGCCACATGCAATCTAATGCTAATCCTTTTGAAATAATTTTTTAAAAATCATCTTTTTTTAAACTGTTATTCTTTGCGTTTTAAAGCCAACCAGTTTCGCTGCAACCGATGTGCCATAACAGTTCCACAAAAAGAGTAACTGTTTACAAACATTTTAGATTTAAAGCAAAAAATAAGATCGTTAAAACAAAAACAGCATATATATGTATTTTTTTATTGTTCAATGGATAAACTTATATCGAACTGTACTAATTTTATTAAATTGACCTAATTTTATTATTGACCTAATGTTATTCAATTAACCTTCAAAATGATATTAAATTAACCTAACTTTATCAAATTGATCTAATTTTATTAAATTGACTTAAAAGTGATTTAATTGACCTACAAGTGATGTAATTGACCTACAAGTGATGTAATTGACCTAAAGATGATGTACTGATTTGAAAGTAATTTAATTGATTTTAGAGTGTTTTAATTAATATAAAAGTGGTGTAATTGACCTTAAAGTTGTGTAATATACCTAAAAGTGTTGTAATTGACCTAAAAGTGATAAAATTGACCTAAAAGTGATATAATGACCTAAAAGTGATGTAATTGATCTAAATGAAATTTAATTGACCTAAAAGTGATGTAATTGACCTAAAGCAGTTAAATTGACCTAAAAGTGATGTAATTTACCTAAAAGTGGTGTAATTGACTTAAAATTGACCTAAAAGTGATTTAATTGACCTAAAATTGATGTAATTGACCTAAAGATAATGTATTTCTCCTAAAAGTGATGTAATTGACCTAATAAATAGTGAGCAGTGCTGTATGTATACCTTGTTGTTTGATAGACTTCCCCGTTTGGCGAGTGGAGTCGGCGAGACCTTTTCGTACTTTTCCAAAACAGGACGCTCATAGTCGTCAACAAAATCAACCTCCCCTGGCTTCAAACACACAACACATCAGGTTATTAGTACAAATAGGACATACACAATATTAAATCAACAAATCACAGTATATTAAATTAACAGTGAACAACTTTTACAAGATTAATAACTGAATTATACCTACTATGACTAAATGTGTTAAAAACTAAACATTTTATACAACATGTTTCACGCTCATACCACTAAATTTATCATTGTCATTTCATCGTATAATCTGTCTGTAAATTTGTTTGTTACGTTCCGGTTCCGATTTCAAGATGGTGGCCATTTTAACAGTTCAGTAAAGGTGCTATTTTCACGTGTGAAATCGGCGTGTTTTTTATTCAAGTAGGTGCCTACTTTAAATCTTATGATTTCAGAGGATATTCCGGATTTAATTTTAAATAAGAGAAAATTAGTAACATATTAGTTTGGACGCGAGGTCTACTGTTCACAGAAATATTAGTGTCGGAATTTTTTTGTTTAATAATACAACAGAGTGCGTTGCTTCACAGAATTTTACCAATTATTCAAATTTCAAATTTCAAATTCAAGTTCTGTGGAAGTTCTATTAACGTTCAGTTAATATTTCATCACTGACTGGTTATTTTACATTACTTGGATAATAACAGAAGTTTCGTAAGTTGAGAGTGAAACACGTCGCATATTACCTGTTTACACGCTTTGGAATACATATTGTTACCAGTACAGCATACCAATGCTTTGTGTAAATGTTTAAGTTAAGTTAAGTTGATTTGTTAGTTATTATGTGTTTTTTTTAGTATATAACGTAGATTTAGTGAGCTTACCTTGAGACCAGCCTTTGCGCCGATCTTTTTGGGGACCGCAGACACTGAGAGCTTCTCGGCCTCCTTTGGTTTCGGCTTCTCGTTGACTTGGATTGCTTGGGGCGCCAACTTTGGGATGGAAATTCATGTTTTTTGTAAAAATGTTTTAGTAATGAGAACTTGATTTTATGTTTATATAGTGTAGTTCTTCTACATTCCATTTCTAAAATCTATCATCAAACTTTATTACATATTTAAAACAACGAAAGTAATGCAAAATCTTGTGTTTTTGGTTTGAAAATTAGATAGGTTAGAAATATTTTCAATACTTTGATCAAATACTGCGAGTACATATTTTCCTGTGAATATAAGTTCAGAAAAAAATACAATGTCGGGCCTATAAAAACTGCTTTAAAAAAATCAAAATCACCTATTTACAAACCCCTTTTCGGTAATAGTTTTATTGTATAATGTGGAAAATTGATTTCTTTAGAAAATTATTGTTAAATATTAAACTATTTGTGCCTGAACTTTGTCAAGTATAATAAAACAAGCTTTAAGGTGAGGTTTTTTTCTTGAATAAATCAAAACAGACATCGAGAAATTAAACCTTATCGCAATCTTATATAAAGGATGTTATTGTTAGCAGCCTGTTTCCGAATTTTACACGTGTGTGTCCCCTTGAAAGGTTGCCTTTAGAATTCAATTCAGAGTTTTAGAAAGGTAATATCTACAGAAGAATTTAATTGTCAATTAATCGGTTGCCTTGTTTCTTTTTTCAATGAACGTTCGTATGAAGAGGTTGCGGTAATAAACAAACCAAGTCTTTCTTTTCCCCAAATACTTTTGAATTTATAACTCCTTGACACTCCAACAACCGCATTAAGCAACATTTTTTTATAAATGCCTCTAAATCTTTAAAATAAAATCTTTTGAACCATGTCACTTAGCTGTTATATCACGCAAATGATATCCAACATCATCCGCACCATCTGATTCGAGCTTTTCAAATTACCTGCCAAACCCCGCAAAATCATCACGATAAGTGTGTTAGATGTTTTTTAGAGTGTTTTTAGGTTATGTTGAGTTTCTGATTAGGTTAGGTTGTAGTTTACCTGAGGGATAGGCTTCAGGTTAACGTCTTCTCCAGGTCCGAGATCAGGAGCCTTACCCACTTTGCCAGTGGGCAGCTCCGGTACAGCGTCCGGTTCCTCCACAGCCTTGGATTTCTTGGGCCCCGGAGTGTATTTGGCCTGTTCGGCGGCTTGAGGAGTTGGCTTCTCCATGCTCTGGATGGACACCTTTTCAGGCTGCAGGCGGATTGAAATGGGAATAAAGTGATGTTTTTTATTTGTGTGTTGTATTTTATTTTGTAGAGTGCAAAAAATATTCTCTGAATTTTGAGTGTTTTAAGTTAGGTTTTAAATGAGATCCTTGTGGCATGCCGTAATTGGATCAAGTGAAACACAGCTTCCTTTTCAATGCTTGCTTTAAACATTTGGAGTAAAAGATTAAACTACTAAATTTATTTGTTCGACTGTCGACAAAAGAATTGTGCATAAAATAAATGGAAAACACTTAATGGAATGGAGATCAACTCCACACAGGAGACCCTGAGGTAAATAATTTTCCTCGGGGGACGGAAATCGTCTTTAGGGACGCTGTGTGGAGGATCTTTTTGAGGAAAATAATGAGTAAACATGGGTCTTGAAGAGATCCATGTTGTAGGAGAAAGAAAAAATTTATTGTTCTACAACCGAGTTGTTGAACTTAAGAAAGAATTGTAGAAACGACCCGTTCTCATGTGACAAATGTCAACCGAGTACGAATGTTGAGACAAATGGTAGAATATGGGCAACATTGACGCCTGTGCTGTAAAGATTGCAATCCGTTTGTTTAGATAAGGGAATCTATCGAACGGACCGTCCTTTTCTGCAGAGAGTCGAGGTTTGTTAAATATTTACTTATATTGGCAGATTTTGTAATATTTATTAAACACAAAGCTTTTATAGAAACATAGTTATGTTTTAACAGCAATCTACCATTGTAGAATTTAAGAAATACATTATTTATTCAAATCTGTTCGGCAAGTGATTTTTATATGTACATGAAAGCAAATTTGATGGAATTTAAAAAAAAATTATGTTGATGATCTTGTTTGTGTATTCAAATGAATATGTTGTGTAAAAGGGTGTAAAAAGTTGTGTATCGTGTGTTGTGTATACCTTTCCGATGT
Organism: Limnephilus lunatus; assembly: GCA_917563855.2. Lineage (NCBI taxonomy): Eukaryota > Metazoa > Arthropoda > Insecta > Trichoptera > Limnephilidae > Limnephilus > Limnephilus lunatus. Next base: position 96,177,135 of record OU830594.1, read on the forward strand.
TTTGATTCGGTGTTTTTCCAAAAGGTGTTGGTGTGTGTTTTTCATATTTTTCTAAAACAGGCGACTCGTCCTCGTCTTCGAAACCATCATCGTCAGACTGATGAAATAAATTTGTAAATAAATACATTCAACCAATTTTAAGACATACTTTTACTTGTTTCTGGTAAATGTGTTTGTGTAACTTCATTTAGAATTTTTTGTTATAATGAGTGTAGATAATGAAAAATGGGTGAAATTTTGAGGTTTGAATCACTTAGTGAAAGCAGCGTTGAATAAAAAAAACAAAGCTCTAAGTATGACCTACATGATGAACTCTAAAATAACACACAGATATTGAGAGTAACACTAGTGGATTCTTTTGTTCTCTCGATATCCTGCTCAAAATTAAATAAATAAAGGTTATGTTTGAGCTGTAAGTAGCAAAATAAATTTTAATTTACAATGAGTGTTAATATAAACAAAAAGTATTTTTTTTAATCCAAAATAAGAAGAAAAAATATAAACATATTATGAAAGAAAAAGTAACACGATAATACGAAAATGACTAACGAAATGAAGCCATCAGCTAAAGAATTATGGTGAGATCACTTTTGAGATAATAGCCTCAAATTCAAATGAGATACTGCCAGAAAAATTATGAATCAGTGTTATGTGTTACTAAAGTTTTTATTTGAAAGCATTTTTGTTGGGTTTGTTGTGTTTAAAAGTGGAATTAAAATAGTAAAGTATTTAGTAAGCTGAAATTGTTTTGGGCAAGTGTAAAAAAAGATAAATAAATACCCTGGCCGTCTCTTCTTGCTTTGCCCTCTTCTCCATCGGAGTTGGAGTGAACTTCTCGTACTTCTCCAAAACTGGCCTCTCATAGTCGTCAACAAACTCAATCTCCTAATAAACATGTAAAAAATGTCAACAAATAACATAGACGTGCAATAAATAACGAATAACACGTAAACAACGTTAATTACAAGACAGGAAATATTGATATTTTTAAGTATTTTGTGAACATGAAAATATTTTGATGTGACATATAAGAAACATATTAACCACTGAACATAAATATGTACACAAAACATTTAACAAAAATGTGTGCCCATCCCAATGAAAATTAAAATGTTTTAAATGGTCTTGAATTTTGTATTTCAAAGTAACATTGTATTGACTCCTCAAAGGTTCCCGTTAAATGTCGATTCTTAGTCCGTTTCAGGTTTTCAACAAATTGTGATCAGCAAAAGAGGACAACTATCTTGTTGTTAAGCAAATCAGCTTATTACGATTTGTGAGGAAGCTGAAGCGCTCCTAGAATCGTTGTTTTTAACAAGGAACTTTCAAAAAACAAAATGGAGCTGTACGGTTATGTGGCGACAATGTTACATTGGAATTTATATGAAACAGCTGGCCCTTGGACTATACCAGGTTCGAATTGGATAAATTCCTGAAATAAAATGTATGGATTTTAGAAAAATCCAAAAAATATCATCACTTACCTCCTCCTTCTTAGCGACGACCTTCTTCTTGATGCTCTTCCTCTTCTCTTCCGTCTTCTCTGCAGTCTTCTTAAGAGCGGCAGTGTCTTTCTTATCTTCGACAGCTTCTTCCTTGGGCTTGGTGGGTCTCAGTTTGGGGATTTCTTCCACCTTGGCCTCTTCCACCTGCAACTTGGACTTCTTCTCAATGTTGTTGACTTCAATTTTTTTCTCTTCGACCCTGATTTCTTCCTTCTTGGTAACCTTTTTGGATTCTTCAATCTTTTTGGCTTCCTCAATCTTCTTGGCTTCCACTTTTTTGGTCTCTTCGATCTTTTTAGTTTCTTCGATCTTCTTAGCCTCGACCTTCTTGATCTCTTCGATCTTCTTGGCTTCTTCTACCTTCTTGGCTTCAACCTTCTTGGTCTCTTCGACCTTTTTGGCTTCTTCGATCTTCTTAGCCTCGACCTTTTTGGTCTCTTCGATCTTCTTGGCTTCTTCGATCTTCTTAGCCTCGACCTTTTTGGTCTCTTCGAGCTTCTTCTCTTCTTCGATCTTCTTAGCCTCGACCTTCTTGGCCTCTTCGACCTTCTTCTTTTCTTCCTCCTTCTTCTTCTCTTCTTCTTTTTTCTTTTCTTCAACGTGATTTTCTTCAATCACTTCCTCCTCTTCCTCTTCCTCCTCCTGTAAAAATAAAATACATATTATCTTAACAAAATGATCATCAATGTGAGAACAATGAACTAATTTGAGAACATTTCAACAACATACTAATGGCATCACAAAAGTGTCTTTGATCAACAAGCTCTCTAGATTGCCGTAACTTATTACAATAAATTTTCATATGACTAATCGTACTGTAATTTTGTTGGCGGTAACATTAAGAATTTCATAGAGAATTCCGTGGTTTGGAAAAATAAAAATTTAATATGGACGCCCTAATACTTATGAAAAAGCAGAGGTAAGATATTAAACAATGGCAGACTAATGATGCAATGAATTTGTTTTGTTTACCTTGCCCTCTTGCACCAAGAGCTCTCCTGAGGACTCATCCTCTCCGAACTCGTTCTTGATGACGACTTTGTAGGTGGCGCTGTGGGAAGAAGAGCACTTGTTGATGGTCAGGCGCGCGTTGGTTCCATCGAAGGAAATATTGATTTCACTGGACTCGCGGATGACCACGGAATTCTTGAACCAGGTGATCTTGCTGCTCTTGTCCAGGGTCTTGAGCACGGCGAGGAACTCGGCCGTCTCGTTGCTCTTCTTTGACTATTGGGAAACGAAAGAACTCTTAGTAGAACAAAACATTTAGGGTTTTTTGTATAGCTCGTTCCCACGACCGGAGACAGTTTTAAAGACATTGTCTTTGAATCTGTGAAAACAGTGCAGTACCATTTAACATCATCAAGATCGACAACACGACTTGCTATGGATTCTACATGGCAGAACGTACGTGCTGGCCCAATATAGCTTGACAAGAGATATGATGTTGCTAAATGGTATATCTAGGACTTTTAACAATTTCAACTTTGACTTTGAAGTTTTCAAGAATCTTTTTTGTCAAGTGTAAATAAATTGTCTTATTGGATTTTTAATTGTATGTACCTCTTTGTGTATTTATTGAGGTTTTTTTCTTATTTACGTGAGACGTAACCCAGTATAAATAAATAAGACTATCAAATCTATATTATTAATACTTTTAAAGTCACCAACCATCTTGTTATCATTGGGTGTTAATACTCTCATTTATTTTTAGGTTAGTTTGTCCTGTGCAGGGACAGTCAGGGGCATTAAAAATCCTTGAATAATTGAAAAATAGGGTCTTTACGTGAAAACCAATAGGGAAATCTGGTCCTTAAAGGGGTCGAAAAATGGTGGATGTCCTCGACTGCTATACAATTATCATCCATCCACCGCCCAGCTGCAAGTCATCGATTTTCAAAAAAAAATCCTATTTACTAAGATACTTACGATATTCCTCAGTCCCCTGATGATGTAGGGTTTCTCTCCCTCTTCCTCGGGGATGTCAGTCACCTCCACCACCTGAGAGATGGCTTCTCCCTTTTCGTTCTTAGCCACCAGTTTGTAGGAGCCCTTGTCCGTCTTAGTGATGTTGGAGATCTCCAGCTTGATGGCGAATTCTCCCTGGAATAAGCAAAAAAGACAGGCTTAGAATATAGCAAATTTATTCGAAAAGTTGTCAAATTATCATTCTAAAGTGAAGGTTGTTCTGGAAAAGGATTTACAGTTGTAAGTTTATGTTTATATTTTTTTTTTTCAACATTAATTCTACACAGAAAAAATTTGCCTCAGGGCCTATGTCATCTGAGATGCTGTGTGGGGGTCTTTTTGAGGAGAGGAAAGGAGGAAACACAAAGGCCGGCAAATCGTTCCACAGCCGAGCTTTTGAACACAAGAACGAGTCGAAGAAACGACCCGTTCTCATGTGACAAATGTCAACCATGTTCATATGTTGGGCACGCGTTTGGCTAAGGAATCAATGACGCTAGTTCCTCGGAGAATCTTCCATTGTATTACCGGTAGAACAAGGATGGCATTCCCACCCGACGCCGGTGCTCTAAAGATTGCTATCCGTTTGTTAAGATGGGAGAATCTATCAAACGGACCGCCCGTGTTTTCACAGAGTCGAGGGTATTTTTCAATTATTTTGGAGCTCCAGACCCGAGGTGGCTGCCAAATTCAACCGTGGGGCGCACTTGTGATTTTTACAGGGTTAGAAGTTGTGTACTATTAAAGTATCTGCGGGCCCTGTACAGTACGCCCAGTTTTTGGGAGGCTAACTTTACTCTGGCTTCGATGGAACCCCCATATCTGAGCTGGTCACTTAGGATTTCACCAAGCATATCAATGGAGGGCCTGTTTGGCAGATTGCTTCCGTTGAAGGAGACTAGATTTTCATTTCGATCCCTTTTAGACGTAATCAGACAAGATTGGGTCTTTGAAACATTAAATTCAACGAGATTATTTTTACCCCATAGTTTGCATTGTGTATGAAGTTTCAAATCATATAGTCCAACATACAACAAAGTATACTACCGAAAAAAACAACATACTACTGAAAAAGACACAAAACATCGGAAAGTCCTTGATAGAAAAATTATACATTCTTCTAGGATAGACTTCGTGGCTGATATCTCCATTGGACCCAACCACCAATAAAAATGATTGTTCAGAGAGCTCATTGTAAGTTTTTCAGCAGTGGTAACAATGGAACTCTCAACAGGATCAACAATTTTACTAGTAATGAGTGAGCGTGTTGTAATTATTGGTGTTCTTTACCTCTCTGACGGGCTCTATGAGCACGGTATGCCTGGAGTCCTCCTTGATAGCGGACGACTCCTTGAACCACGTGCAGTCGGGCGCAAACTTGCTCATCACGTGGCACTCCACGATGACGGTCTTGCGCTTCACGATCTTGATGACCTTCGGCCTCTCCTTGATCACAGGAATGACTGAAAATAAACAAAATCAGGTTATTTAATAGTTTTTCTTCTATTTACTATCAATCAACTGCTGCAATAGTTGTTACAACTTCTCGGCAATGAGTAAGATCAATTTCATTAGGTTTTTCAACCTGGTAGGCTTTTTCTTGCCGATTAACGGTTTTCCCTCTTCTAGATCGGTGATTCCCAAATAAAATAGACCACAAACTTCTACAGAGATAATGCTGACCTCATGTCCATCAAATGGACATCAAAAGGCAGTAAGTGGGTAGGGAAGGCAAACATAAGATGTCGAATTTTTTTTTTTATACCAACTATGCAACCCAAAGCAGTGTCTCATCCAAAATAGAAAGCAATTTGCTCGTTGAGTGGAGCATGGTTGATTTTTTCAAAAACAAAAATCTATTCCCAATGAAACACTGTTCCAATGCATTTTAGACAGAATCGTAATTTAAAAAACTTACTTTCAATATTGAGCGTCAAGTTGGCGTTAAGTTCACCAAGTTCATTCTTGATGTTACACTTGTACAGACCAGAGTCCTCTAGTCCAGGGTCGTTCAGTTCTAGGATGATGGTGTAGATGTCATCCTTAACTTCCACCCTCATCTTGATCTTGGACGAATCCGTCACGAGCTTACCCTCGTGGTACCAGATAATCGTCGGCTTGGGGCTGGCCTTAACCTTGCATCCCATGACGACGAGTTTGCCTCCTTCTTTGGATTGGATGTGAGGCTTCTCCACAAAGGTTGGTGCATCGCCTTCTGGTTCAGGCTCTGCTTCGATGTTCAGGTTCAGATTGGCGTTGCTTTCTCCGAACTCGTTCTTGACGTGGCACCTGTAAGCACCACCGTCTCCCGCCGCAGGGTTGGAGAGCGAGAGTACCAGTTCGTATGTGTCTTCCTCGAGCATAGTCGATTTGACCTGGATCTTGGAGCTCTCCTTGATGACTGTGGCCCCTTTGTACCACACCACCTCTGCCGCTGGTTTGGCCTTGCAGACGCAGCGCATGGTGATAAGAGTCCCGTCCTCGTTGGGAATGATGCGCGGCTTCTCCGTAAAAGACGGCGCGAAACCATCTTGATCGTCCCCACCTAAGAACATAACAAATATTTAAACAAGCGGTCCTACTATTTAAACAACTCCCGCCAATCAATAACCAATGGTTCTTCAAGAAAACTAAACGTTTAACAAACTAGCGTAAGGTTATTCGACGTCGAGACATGATGGGATCATGTAGAGTCATTTCGCGGGTTGGTTAGAAAAGCATTACATACAGATTATTTCCTTTTGCAACTGTTTGCGTTTTGCGTAAGTTTTACCATTACTCACCAAATCCACTTCACCGTTTTGTAAAAGCATTGAAAAGCTAGTCAAAGACGGTGGCAGATTTATTTGGCCTTATCTTGTTTTACATGCTTAAAATATGAAGCATGGTTTGTTGTCTTAAACGTTGAAATATTTCGTTTGTAAGACACTTAAATACCTTGGAAGTTGAGGGCAATGTTAGCATTACTCTCTCCGAACAAGTTGAAGGCATTGCACCGGTAGTTTCCTCCGTGTTCCACAGTAGGGTTCTGAATTTCTAGAGTGAGGAGATACGTGTCCTTGGCAGTAGCCTTTCTGGACATCTTCATTCTTCCGGAGTCTATGATCTCCGTATCCCTCTGGAACCACGTAATGTCTGGAGCCGGATATGCTTCCAGAAGACATTCCATGATCAATATTTCGCCTTCCTGTCGGATAGTAGGTTTCTTCGGAAAACGTGGAGGTTTCCCATCAGGAATCCTGAAAGTAAAATTGTATTCAGATCATGATTCCATTAAAATTGTTAAAGTCCATCGTCATAACTGGTATTTATTTACATTGGAAACATTTTTGGGAGTGTAATCCAAAAACGCTGAGTAATTGTTATTCATTATTTCGAAACCTGAATTTCAACATTAGAATTTCTCAAATCCTAAAAAAAATTCTATTATTAGACTTATATTTTACTGCAAATCTAAGAATGATACGTGACAGGGGATCACATATTCTTACCAAGCAGAAAATTTACAATAAGAGATGGGCCAGATACATGGAGTTAGATATTTTAAATCAATGTGAATTTTCGAAGCGTTTCAAAACACATGCTTCAAATCTTCTTTGGCCATTCCCTCATTGCTGAGGATTGTGACCGTCACTTAAAAACTCCTTTTGCCCCAGGTACTTTCACACCTAATCGTCTTGCATTGCATGGAGAGCAGTAGAAACATGTAAAGCATATATAACAATTAAAGAAATGTATGAATGGCAAGTTACTTAGGATATCGTTAACTTACTTTGGTTTTCCACTTCCTTCGAAATTAAGATTAATTTTGGCCGTTCCTTCCCCGTGCTTGTTTTTGGCGATGGCTCTGTACTCCCCCCGATCCGAGTCTTTGACGTCTTTGATCTCCAGCTTAGCCATATGATACAAGCTCTGGTCTTCGTCCAGTGAGATCTTGTGTCTGCCGCCTTCCTTTATCAACGTCTTTTCGTGCCACCTTTAATCCATAAAAAACTTGGTAATAATTTCAAAAAGCTTGACATGAATAACCGTTTGAATTTGATAATAATATGCATATCTGTTATCTTAGGTCAATATGTGATTAGTAAAAAAACTCGTGACGGTAGTTTTTTTTTTGAAGATTATATTTTTATAAGCCCTAATTCATCCTTGAGGTTGATGATTTGAAGAACTTTATAAGAAATGTAAAGATTGAGGATGTTTTAAAAAGAAGGAAACAAACGAATTGTTGTTTAGTTCTGACGTTGAAAGTGTCCACTGTGTAATGGGCACACATTTGGCATATCTCCCTTTTGCATAAACAAGTCAAAAGGGTTTTTTTAAATCTTCTATTTAAGATAACTAAGATATTTCTATGGTATCTATTCACAAATGCTCTACCAAACTAAATAAACCAGTAAGGAAGGATAACTAAAGGACACGCCGAACGCGTCCCAATATTTTTCAAGGTTGAGATTTGCTACATGAGGATGTCTTCATAACTCGTCATTGTCTTCAACAAAGTTTTTTGAACATACCTACAACAGTATCTTCAAGAACCAGAACTTCTTCCTTTCCTCAAAAAGGTCCTCCACACATCATTTGCAAAGATAACATAAATCCTGAGGGAAAGAAATTTCGGCTTCCTGTCTGAAATTGATGGCAAAAAGTGCCATATTTACAAGAACAACTAAAATATTGACTCTTCCCTTTGATATTGTTGTTACACGAACCATATTTGACCTAAGATACAGAAGACAGCTGGTAATTGAGGAATAATAAATTGTAAATCTGATTGTGTTGTACTAACCAGGTGACACCCGGCTTTGGCTTGCCGACGCATCTGCACTCGAAACTGATGGTAGCGCCATCGTCCGTCTGCCGGATGACCGGCCTCTCCGTGAAGGTGGGCTTGATGCCATCCTCGGGCACGGGAGCCTCATCGCCTGATCACACATTGGTAACAACACTTCCACATGAGTCATAGGACAAAAAATGGATCACACTATCATTGACAACCATAACCAGACCACAAATAGTCATAAGTCACAGACCGAATAATAGGATACAGGTATTTAAACTTGAATTTACCACAAATAGACGTAAGTCACAGGCCAGATAATTGGATACACGCACATGAACTGGAATTTACCACAAATGAGCACAAGTCACATCCCAGATAAAACACAAGATTATGAACTTGAATTTACCACAAATGCACGTAAGCCACGGGTCAGATAATAGGATCCACGATTATCAATTTGAGTTTACCACAAAAGGACGTAAGTCATAGGACAGATGATAGAAAATACGATTATCAATTTGACTTTATCCCAAATAGATGTAAATCACAGGTCAGATACATGGATACATGCATATGAACTGGAATATACCACAAATGGACGAAGGTTACAGGTCAGATAATAGGATACACGATTATCCACAAGAGTTTACTGCAAATGGACGTAAGTCACACACCAGATAATAAGATACACGATTAAATTTACAACAAACGGGCCTAACTCACAGGCAGATTTTTTTTTGAATGTTAGGATAATGGAATACATGAAGCCTTTGCGTTGAGATGACGAGGAGCGCCTGTACAAACATTGACATGGTAGAAAGATATCCAACTAATTTGGAATTCTTATCACTGGCTGAAAAATATCCCTACGCCAAACTTGAGAACACGGTCCTGGCACACAATCCTTACTTCTTCCATATTAATTCGTCTTCTCGTACATACTAATTGATTTTTCCAACTCTGGAACTACATGATACAAGCGTTTTTTTAACGAGAATGTCTATTCTTTTTTAGATGCCTCCCACTTATTATTCATCACCTTGATCATATACAATCTTCACTCCATGTAGTTCTGTGTATTTAGTTTTGTATTCATCTTTCCATTAATTTTGGATCTTTCGTAATACGTTCATAGAAAGGAATTTACAAGATACGCCGAAATCTCATTTCTACAGCATTCAGTCTACTTTCATTATTCTACTATCCGTTCCATACTTCACTGCCATACATCATAGTCTGTATCGAAACTCACTGCATTAGGTTGGAAAGGTTGGAAATAATGTCACGCGTATCGTCGGTTGACCGATGATGTAGCGCTGACGAGCTGGACCGATGGTTCATTCACCTACATATTTCTGCAAGCGACCGACTTCCGGACCTACGTACGCTTGCCACTATTTCCACCCTTAGACTTCTAAAAAGATGTTCTCACATTAATTTCCAGTTCTTATCATTGATTGTGAGATCTACTTAAGTTCCAGTCTCGCTTCGTGTACATTCACCAGTATTTATGAAAAACCGGACAAAATAAAATTTATGAAAATTTTAATCAATTTGAGTACTGTTAACGTTTTCAATGAGTACATGTGTTTACTGGTAAGATTTGAAATATTATAAAAATGAATATATTACGAATCTATTATAAGTACATAACATTGGATCATATTTGTTAGTTATATACTTACGTTACATAAAACAAATCATAAAGGAAATATGGTTGAAACATGAAAAATAAATTACATCATATTTAAAAAATACTTAACACACAATACATAAAAGGTAATAATAAAGAAATAATTCTTAAAAAATACATAATTAATTACAATAAAAAACCAAATTTGTTGGGATATATTTTAATACAAATAAAATACAATAAACATACTTAAAAATATAAAATAAATAAATCTGTATGGATAAAATAAGGAACCCATCGTAAAATGTAAATACGTCTTAAACGCAGTACAGTTGCTCATGAAAAAGAAGGTTTATTTCAGAGGTTAATAGAAATCAGAATTCAAGTTAGTGTTGCAAGTATACTGCGTAATAACGAATACAAGCCAATAGCATCGCCTAATCATTTTATGAAAAAACAGCAAACCTTAAAGAACCTTATATGATCAAAGTTCACAATATTATTTTTTTCGAAAACCATAATTACTCGCCTACCTTTTTCATGATTATTATTTCTGAACTGATAATCTATTGAAGCAAGTCGCCAATTTAGGTAAGAGCTTTTGAATCCAATCCCGTGACAGGTCAATAAAATTGATTAGCTGCTCAAAGAGAATTTCGATTTTTTTTTTAAACCTTGGATCAATTCCACAAGAAGTAAGGAATATTGAGATTACCACTATAAAACACTTCTATCGGTTTATCTACTGTGTCTATTAAAGGCCTTTAATCTTCTCTAATATATTTTTGAACATGCAGGATGTATTTGAATTGCTTGACTAAATACTACTAAAAATTTGAACTTTGCTGTGTTGTGCGAATTTATACTTAAATAAAATTGTACCCAATACCGTACCTTGAGGAACACCCAGATATTTTTAATTGGTTCTGATACTGAGCTTTCTAGTTGTATTACTTATTTACTTTTTTAATATATTCTTTAAATAAGATGAGAAATGAGAAAGCTTTGATTTGGACACGTGAGAACTTTTGGAAAAATCAAAGTATACCTAAATATTTTTAGATTTTTATGTTTAGTTAACACGCATTCGTCACACCGAACAAAGCTATTATTAATGGACACGTTTTTATGGTTAGGTACCCATGAAACGCGTCCATTTTTACAAGAAGTAAATTTTTATATTATTTCTACCTAAAATGGCGTCCATTTTTACAAGAAGTGATTTTTTATATTATTTCTACCTTCAAATCTCGATGAAATTGGAGAACCCACAACTTTCACTAATGACAAAGTTCCAAGGTCTAACAAGATGGACCAAATAAGAATCTAAGAAACAACTTCTTATTTCTCTCTTATAAGATATACAAACATTCCGGGGTTTCCTGTCAATATTTGAAAAACTCCTACCATCATCATTATAAATAAAATAAAAATTGCTGCAATGGATGATGGAAGACTTCGCCACCTCATGACTGTAGCCGCTATGTCTGAGTAGGAATCTATTACTTTGGAAAACTAGGTCATGTTTTTTTGGACTTGTATTACATATAACTAAAATAGGATGGGAAGAAATTAACGATTCAGAAGATATGGTCGCCATCAATGGTTTTATGGGTTTAGAAAAGAATGGGATAAAAAAGGTCTACCAAAGAGAGTGTTATGGTTGATGAAACAAAATAATAAAGTGAACATTTTCATCGAATAAAACCTCACCTTCTATTGTAAGATTTGAAACTGCATGAAGATGAACACAGTAAGCCAAACGAAGCGACAAGCGAAAGCAGTGGAAAGGTGTTAAGACATATTTACTTTTTAAATGGGTTTAATAATTTATCTAATTCCGTACGAGCTTTATTTATTTTTATTTTATTTTTAAGATGGTTTAATCCATTTTAATTTTGTACATTTTTTCACACCCCCTTAATTCATTTTTTATTATTTTTTTCTTGAAGCGATTGCTTATTTAATAAATCAAGAATATTTCTCATGTTCCAATAATATAGAATAAAGTAATATATTTTTTAATATTATATGATTTGTTAATTTAAAATAATCTAAACCTGTTGACGGTTGCATTTTTCCGAATTTTTTTGTGTAAATTTGACAGGTTTTTAGAATGTCCAATTGAAAATGTTTTTTTTGTCATTTTTTTTACATAAAATGTTATTTACAAAAAAGTCAGGAGATTCAGCAAAAGTTTTTCTTTATACATTGAAAAGGATATTTTCTAACACAATTTTTAAAAAAAAGATACAGGTTAGATTTGGGAATAGGGGAAAGTGGGTGAGATTGCAAAGCTTTGCATCTATCTACAAATCACAACACAACAATTAATAGATGTAATTATGTGCATTCAATGTAAACAAAGAAACATATAAATTAAATTGGTGGCTAAAATACGGAGCAAAACCTGTCAAGAAAGATATTTTTTGATGTAAAATGTTTTTAAGAAATTCTTTTCATAAATATATTTTTAAGTGTATGTGTCTAGTTGGATTTCTGTTTGGTGTAAGAAAATATTTAGTGGCATTTTATAAGATTTGCACAAATTAATCAATTCAAACCCAACACAATCGTCAACAGGTTATATAAATTTCATGCAAAATGAATACGTATTTGTGAAATAAAATCTTTTTCTGGTTTGTTAGGTCAACTTGGACATAATATACAATATTTATAATAAACAATACATGGTTGTTGAAATAAAAGATGGAAGTGTGTATGTGTGATAATGCAGTACAAAAATGTGCATAGTGCAAAAATATTGAGAAGAAATAAAAATCCAAAAGAAAGGAAACTGTTTTTGATTATATTTCATAATCATCCTTAATCAACATTTTTTTTAGAAATTCATAATTTTTTTTAGCTAAATTCGTTTAAACAGCAAATAAAATTACAGTTGAATTTACCATGAAAGAACTTTAAAACTATTTAAAAAATCATAAGTTTAATTTGAAGCTTTAAAAGTTATTTACATCCACATTTATATATTAAGTTCCTTATTTTTTCATGATATACGGCAGATAATTTTAATGCGACATAACTCGTATCCAATTTCTGAGTTACTATCTGTGTAACATCGTTAGTTTAAAAATATGTTGTGATTTTTCTGACTGACTTCAAAATCCATAGATTTTCTACATTTTCTGCAAATAGGTCGAACAAGATGAAAAGATGAAATAGATGTTTGAAAGAGAATGGAGGTGGCTTACTGTCAAAGTTGAGGCTGATGGTCGCGTTGCTCTCTCCGAGCTCGTTCTTGGCCGTGACGCGGTATTTTCCCGCGTCTTCCACGGTCACGTTGTTGATCTCCAGGGATGCGTAATACATGTGCACGTCCTTGGACACCGTCAACTGAACATGCAGATGAAAAAACATTTAGTACTCATCTTTGTGATGTCTGGCAGTGAAAGGAGTGATAAATGTCTTGGTAGAGAGATGTATAAAGTTTCCCATAGTCAAAAAGAAGGAACTGATTTAACATGACCGCTCGTTTTGGTAATATTTGTAGGTCCCAAACGTCTGTCAGTTGTTGACTGAACTCTGAAAAGTAAACCCGATCAAGGAGAAACAATTCAGAGGCAGATGGAGGAAGACGTGAATGGACTGCGTGGAAGAAGGTTGGAGCATGACGGAAATGCCAGGAATTGAGAAGAATGATAACGAACTTAAATAAACATAGGTTGAATACAGGTAGTGTTTGTATCTTGTGGCCGTTACCGGAGTCAAATATGCGAGAGGAGGAGATTGCAGCATCCTTGTCAATGTCTGTGGAATGGAGAGTCCATTACTGGAGCTAGTAGTGGGATGAATGCAAATCGTATATCTTATTAAATAAATAAAAAGAAAATACTTTGTTTTAGGTCACTTTATTGATATTTTATAGTCTACCGGTTTCGGTACCTCCGTACCATCCTCAGGACTGTTATAAAAATACTAACAAATATAGAGTAATATACATATATATATATACAAAATTGTTGAGAAAGAAAGAGACAGTAAATTAGACCGGGACAGTGCGACAGTCGTGCGGGGGAGGGGGGTGTGGGATAACGGGAAACTTACTTTTAATATATATAAATTGTTAAGAAAGAAAGAGATAGTAAATTAGTAAATTACTGTAATCCATAATACGTCCAACCACTCAATCTCCCATAAACATTCAGCATTCCACTCTATGATCCACCAATTAGTTACTATTCCTTTAGCAAATGTTAATTATGCTAATGAATTAAGTACAATAAAACTAATAGCTCATCATAATGGATTTGAAACAGGCCTTATTGATAGAATCCTAGCAAAAAAATTAAGATTAATTTCCATAAATAAATACGTTTACAATAGTCCAGTAATTTATAACAATAATAACCTTAACCAACAATGGCGAAGAATTTTGTATATTAATAACCTTTCCTCTTCATGTACTATTAAATTCCCACTTGAAATCAAACCAGCATTTTATACTAATAATAACCTAGGATTTTTTTTTTAATTAATGCCAAAGACAAAGAGGATGTTCTAAGCCACTCGGGCATTTATAAAATTAATTGTAATGATTGTGGCGCGTTCTACATAGGACAAACGTCACGCAATGTAGAAACTAAAATTAAAGAACATTTAAGATGCCTAACAAGTTCAGGTTTTTCGGAATTCGCAGAACATTTAATTAATAAAGATCACACGTTTAACCGGGATACGGGTATTAAAGTGCTACACAAAAATGGGATAGGCTTAAGATTAAATAATTTAGAGGCATTGGAAATAAAAAAATCGGTTAATTCAAAGGCCGAAATCATCAATAATCAACTTAATTTAACATTCAGCCCTATTATAAGTATGTTTCCCGTTATCCCACACTCTCCTCCCCCACTTCCCTCCCATAACTGACGCACTGTCCCACTCTAATTTACTGTCTCTTTCTTTCTTAACAATTTATATATATTAAAAGTAAGTTTCCCGTTATCCCACACCCCCCTCCCCCGCACGACTGTCGCACTGTCCCGCTCTAATTTACTGTCTCTTTCTTTCTCAACAATTTTGTATATATATATATGTATATTACTCTGTATTTGTTAGTATTTTTATAACAGTCCTGAGGATGGTACGGAGGTACCGAAACCGGTAGACTATAAAATATCAATAAAGTGACCTAAAACAAAGTATTTTCTTTTTATTTATTTAAAATGTCAAGTCACAATGTGTTTGCTTCTTTTGAAAAAAAGTATATCTTATTATTTTCACCCGGATTTACCAAACGGTTGTCCTATGGGAGTAGATTGACCATGTGAAGGGTTGTAGCAAGAATGCCAATGTTGTAAAGAGAATCGTAGAGGGTTGGATAGGACTGGAATGAATAGGAGAAAAAATAATATAGACCGGAGCCATTGAAGATGAAATCTGGCCGTATAGGATTGAACAAAGCAAAATTGTGCCAACACCGCATTGACTATGTGGAAGAGGTTTAGAGCAGAAATGTCAAAATTACGAAGAGGATTGGAGAGGATTGGATAGGATTGGAAACGAGTGGAGAGGAATTAATAAAGCCATGTTGTACCAATAGTGGAAGTTCCATGTGGAAGAAGGTTGGAGCAGGAATGGATAAGGCATGGAAAGGTTTGTATAGGAATTAACAGGACTAGAAAGGATTGGGGATAAATTAATAGAAACCAGAGTCAGTGAAGATACAATCTAGTTGTATGAGATTGAACAAAGCCACCAAGTACCAAGTACCAAAACAGTACACTCTGAGAGTCGATTAACCATGTGGAAGAGTATTGGAGCAGGAATACCAAAAGTATGTAGAGGATTGTAGAGGAGTGGACAGGATTGGAAAGGAATGAATATGGACCAGAGTCAGAGAAGATGTAAGCTGATCGTGTATTACCTTATGCCTGTCGCTGGGATTAACCATAGCCGCGTTGTGCCACCATTGCACGGCTGGGGTTGGGTCGGCCTCGATGCGGCACTCGAATATCAGTCTCTTTCCGTCATCCTCCTGCCGGATCGCTGGTTTCTTCGCGAATGTGGGCGCAATTCCGTCGATTTGCCTGGAAACAATTATATCATATTGTTGATAATAAGTCTTTCTCTCGTAAATTCAATTATTCCATTTTCTTCTTTTTCACTAGCATTAATTTTTGACAAAATACTATTCAAAATTTGAGCTTTGGTATATTATGTGAATTATTAGAGATAAGTAAAATTGGACCCAATACCGATCCTTGAGGAACACCAAGCTAGTTTAAGTTGGCTCCGATATTGAAGTTTCAAGTTGTATTATTTGTTTTCTTATTTTTACGTATTTTCTGTATAAATCAACAATTTTAAATCTGAATAGAAACTATTTCTTCAATTAATGTACTTTTTGAATGGCGAAAATCTAATAAAAGTTTTTTTTATACTGACTGATTATTGAGTTAAACCAGAAGAATCTTTAAAAATACAGAAATTGTTTTGGAGACTCACCTCTGCTTTTCCTGGTCGGCGGCTGAAAATAAACAAACTTTGATTAATTCACAAATAACATTAGACATAGATTAAACAGATTCACTAAAATCATATACAGGTAAACAAAATAATATTTCTGAGATTCAACAGAACTGAAATCAATTTCATTTTGACAGTCTAAATTCAGAATCATTTTTAAAAAGTGAATAATCCCCAAAATATCCCCTGATGAAAGACTAAACTATCTAATTAACTACAATGTATCATAATTAATCTATGAATAATCACATCACATTACTTTAGTTGTCTATGAGCTCACCGGTTCACATTGTCTCGTTTCCGAGATGTGCTGAAGTTAACTGCAGAGTTATTATACTGTTAGTTCAGTCTGAAAGGAAGTTAGTCCTACGAATTATAATTATAATTTACAATTCGGTCAATAAACAGTCTATGTGATTTATAAAACCTAAGTCTTTCAATAAGCATCCTCTGAGAGAACATTAAAGATATTACATTAACTATTAACATAACATAAGCCATTTCCCTGAAGGATAGTCAGAAAAGATCAACCGCCAAACCGCCAAATTCATATATGTCTCATAGTCAGTATCGAAAAGTTGTTTGAAATGAAGATTCTAAGTAGGTACTTGAAAAAAATTACTCATTTTCTTCTTGTGCCCCTTGATGTTTCATTTGGCTCCACAAAATACCCATTTTCGACATATTTATCATACTGACTCAGGGTTGTTCGTTCTTCTTTTCACAGCGACGACAAAAATACCAGCATTTTTTTTTACTGTTCAGTAGCCGAGTTATCTACGCTACGGATGCTATGATTTCCTTCTTAGGCGTCGCGTCAAAGTCCTTCGCCATTGAACAATGACAATGTGAATTTTAACATTTTGTCACGTCATTCTTAACCTTAGAATTTTTGTAATTAAAATAAAATTAATGTGTTATTGTACTCAAAGGATTTTTCTGTGTCACAAAATTATTGCGATTTCCAAATTGTATTCACAAAAAATAGCTTCAATCTTTTCTATTTCTTATTTTCTTAAACGTTTCTTCACGACTGTGAAAATTGAAATATATTTGGGTCAAGCAACTCTGTTCAATCGGAACTGCTCAGATAGTATTTATAGAGTTCCTTCATCTCTGTCAGTAGTCAGTTGTCTTCTGTCTGCAGTGTCTCGTCCTATATTAGTTCTACTGATCGGTCACTGAACCCACTCTTCTGTCTTCCATTCAATATAATGAGAACAACAGAGCAACGTATTAACAGAATTATTCTCTAAAGTACACATAAAGTTGACTAAAATAAGTCCAATGTAACCTATGGTTGTGGAACATGATGCCCGACCCAAAATTAATTATGAAAACAAATAAGTAGATTTGAGCTGGACTGGAAGGACTGAGGACTAGAGAAAATGTAATATAGAAATGAAATTGTATTCAAAATAGAGGTGTCTGTCATGGATTTCTACTCGGACCCGTTTAAAATTATGTTACTGAGTTATCATTTTCAATTTAATATCATTGCCGGAAAATAAGCGATCGTGAAATACTTTAAAAAATGTTTTAAGTCATTGGAAACGCGTTTACAGAAATTAATGCCACAGAAATTAAAAATAAGAAAACCAGGTATTATACTAACGGGCATTGATATTGACTATAATAACATCTTGCATGATATTCTTGAACAAAATGGTGATTTTAAGGCTATATTAATAGAAAAACTAAAAACTGAGATTATATTAAAAACGGGTATTTCAGAATAAATATAATAATACATCTAATTACAAGATAGAAGTCGATTGTGAAATCAGAAGAAGATTAATTTATAGGTGGAAAATTTATGTGGGGTACCATTGAACAATAAGTGGTGAATTATTATCCTTTAGTGGAATGCTATCACCACTTGGGCTTTACCTACTACTGGCTATACCTACTTCTGTTTTTTTATTTTTTTTTTTTATTATTTATTTCATACAAGAAAATACATTTTTAAAATACAAGTTTTATGCAGTCCCACAAAGCTGTCACACATGACGGCTTGTCTGTAGGTTCTACAAAATAATATATATATATATATATATGTTTAATTTTTAATACATGTATAACACAATATTATACAATAAACAATATCACAAAATAATATATCTCATTGTACCTACCTATATACAAATTATTTAGGCAGGTACGTTGAGATGTTCAGGGATACATCAATAATTATAATGTTCAGAGATACATTGATTCGTCGCTTATTAGCCAAAGCTTAGTGTTTTTGGGGCAGGGTCTCTCATTATTCTGAGGTTTAAAAAAATTATTGAGTTTATTGAAAATCTCTGGTATTAAGTATTTAAGCGTTCGGCTTCCATACTTATTTGTTACTCTTGGAGTAATGAGGCCCTTATTTTCAGTAAACCTTGTTGTGTGATTATGCACCGGTTGCTTTTTGTATTTGCTATCTCCCTCATTATCCATTATAATAATGTACCAAAGAAGACCCTTTATTGGAAGTAGGCTCTCAGAACCATACAGTAGTTTTAGATTACTTCTTTTTCTGTAAATATTCGGTGGTACAATTTTTTTTATTATAGCAATTTGTAAATTTTGTATATATTTAATATAAATATTGCTTGTGTGCCCCCAAGTTCGTATGCCATATCTAAGGATGGATTCGACCATAGAAAAATAAATAATTTTAAGAGTACAATGGGGCAAAATAAATTTCAATTTATAAAAATTACATGCAAAAGATCGGAGCTGGTTACAAATTTTAGCCACTTGTTTATCCCATTTAAATGTATTATCTACTATTAGTCCCAGATAAGTATATTCGTTAGTAAAGTCAATTGTTTCACAGAAGCAAATATTTTCAATTTTTTTATGAATACATTCAGAATTATGAGCAATTATTTTGGGTATATTCCATATTCCCAGGCTTGGTGATCTTATATACATACATTTGGTTTTTTTAACATTTATAATTAATCCAACGTCATGAGCCCATTTAAGTAGCTCGTTAAAGTCACTTTGCAATTGTTGAATAGCTATGATAGGATTTTCATTGGATAGTACAAGTGCAGTATCGTCAGCAAAAATGAATCTAAAGGCTTTTTTAAAGAGTTTTGACATAGCAATAACATATATAATGTACAATTTTGGACCTAAAATTGATCCTTGCGGTACTCCTGATTTAACATATCTTGCTTTACTCATTACATTTAAAATCTTCACATTCATTTTTCTATTTGTTAAGTAGTTTTTAAAAAATGAGAGGAGTTTACCGCGGATTCCAATGTTTTCAAGTACCTTAATTAATTGTATATGGCTGAGAGTATCAAAAGCTTTTGAGTAGTCAATAAAAAGCACCAGTACATGTTTTTTTAAATTAAGCTGTGAATTTATAAAATCAGAAAATTTTTCCAGCAATTTATCACAACTTTTTTTTTTCTGGAACCCGTACTGGCATTCATCTATTATACTCATTTTATTTAAATATTTATCTAAATTTATCGAAATATATTTTTCTAAAATTTTTTCTAGTGCCGGTAGAATGGAAATTGGCCTGTAATTGTTAATTTCGGAGTGATCTCCATTTTTGTAAATAGGCCTTACAGTGCTATATTTTAGTTCATCAGGAATGAGGCTCGTATCAATTATTCTGTTGATAAAGTGGGTAATTACAGGGCTAAGTAATTTGACATGTTTTTTTAAATCAAACATTCGAATTAGATCTATGCCCGGTGACTTGGAATTTTTCATACCTCCGATAATGTGTTCAATTTGCTTAACATTAGCTCTAGGTAAGTACATTGAATGCGGTAGGGATTCTTGCAAGTGTTCAGACGCTCTGAAATCACATTCATGCAATAACTTATTAACTCCTTCGTCAAAAAAGTTAGCAAAATTTTCTGCCACTGCATCAGTAGATTGAAACTTTAGGAAATATTTAGATATGACTTCATCGCAACCAGATTTATTTTTCCTACCCAAAATTGTATTTATTTCATTCCATGTTTTTTTAATGTCCTTGAAACAGTGATTAAATTTGTTATTATAGTATATCTTTTTTGTGTTTAATATTTGTTTATTAAGTTTATTTCTATATTTTTTGAATGCGATTTCATATTTTTTATTATTAGGCGTGTTTTTCCACTTTTTCCACATGGCATCTCGCATTAGAATACTTTCAACGAGGCTGTCATTCATCCAAGTTTTTTGGTTATTTCGATATTTTTTTGTGTTTAATTTGGTAATGGTACTTTTTTCATAAATATTTTTAAAAATCGATTTTAATTCTGCATATATAATGTTTGGTTCAGACAATTTTAACATTGTATTCCAATCGGTGATTTCGATCAATAAATCAATCCTTTTGTCCGATAGTGCAGTGTAATACTCTTGGTGCGATTTGTCGACGGTACATTTATCATAATGACAGAAGTTAATAGTAGCTGCAGTTAGGTAGTGGTCCGCTATTATTGAATCGCATACGCATGAACTGATTTCCGTCGTCTCCCTCACTCTAACATAGATGTGGTCTAAACATGAAGCCGTTAAATAGTTAGTCAATATCGCTTCTCTAGTCACATCATTTATACATTTGGTCATTCCAAAATGAGACATTAGGTTTTCATACTGCATAGTTATGGGTTCGTGTACTTTTAACAAGTTAATATTCGTATCACCTAGTACCAATACGGATTCTTTTATATCAATATTTCCCAATATTGTCTCTAGCTCATCAAGAAATAATTTTTTATTTGTATTTGGCGGTCTATACATTGCCAAAAGATGTAAGCGAATATGTTTGTTAACTGAAATAGTTCCGTAAACGCATTCAAATTTATTAGTAATAATATTTATTTTTTCGAATGTAAGGTGATCTTTCACGTACACAATAATACCGCCTCCAGATCTTTTTGTTCGACAAAAATGGTACGAATTAAATCCCGGTAATTTGTAAAGATTTATATTATTTTCATTTATCGACGTTTCGCACAGCGAAATTATTTCGATATTTCTCAAAGAGCTAGAAACAATTAAGAGGAAAGTGTCCCAATATTTCGATAAAGATCGTATATTTAAGTTGAGGGCAGTTATTTTATTATTTCCTAACACATGTTTTTTTGTAGCCCAGTTTTCAAAAATTGGCGTGCGTTCATAATCTATTTCTGCAGTGTCAAAATTTCCGTTCAAGTCACCCATATAGAATAATAATTTAATTGGCAGCAATAATATATAAACATGTATTGGGATTTATTAATATAAATACGGTAGATACATAACAATATAGCAGTAAGTATTTCCGATACGTTTCTGGTTAGATTATGGTTTTGTTCAGAACAAGGTAGGTTTACTAATTGGCACCAATAAATACATATTACACTTTTTCTACATATACGAATATACAAAGAGTGAGCGAACATCAATATACTCGTATATTTCAATACACTATCGTTAACACTTTGGCAATGTGATAATGCATTGTAATATAAATGAGGTATTTTTTTTCGCAGAGATATGGAATATTTATGTCTCAATAAATTAAATTCATTAAGATGCATACATGAAAATGATAATATGAAGTTAAATAAAAAAATTGTGATTAGCATTGTGATTATTTTTTTTTGAATTATAATACATACCTAATCATAGTCTATACGACTTTGAGCGATATGCATCATCTTTTTGTAGTAAGAACAATTTGTGTTATTAGCTTTGTGATTGGTATTTAGGGTCATCTTGAATATAGTGTTCTGATGAACACAGTTACTACATTTTTCTTCATCGTTTTTGTTAGGGCATTCTTTCCATTCGTGATCCTTGGCGCAATGTAAACACGTCGCACTTTTGTCCTTATTTAAACATTTTAATGCAGTGTGACCAAATTTGAGACAATGGTAACATTGCGTCAAGGGGCTGGCATCTTCCACTCGTACTCTGCTAAAACCAATGTTGATTTTTTCCTTTTCCATGAGGTATGACCTTACTGCTCCGCTGGTTTCAAGTATATAATTAGTAAGTCCATTTTGGTTTTTTGGTTTAAACATTTTTATTAATTTTATCGTGTTTTTAGTATCGTTATTCATGATATCTTTTATTCCGTCGTTTTGTCTTTTTAATGCCTCAATTATGTCCTCTTCAGTTAAATCTACTTGAAGGTTTCTTATGAATATTTTTGGATTTTTCTTTCTTAATTCCTCTGCAACCATGTTTTTTTTAAGGGTTTGATTGATTTCATCCGTCAATTTCTCTGCATGTAATTTTGAAGGGCAAGATATAATTAATTTATTTTGCGAGGCTTTTCGTATTCCGTTTACTGCGATACCCAAGTTTGCTATTTTAATTTTCTTTACAATTTGTTCTTTAATAGCATCCGATGTCATGTTCGCATCTTCACCTTTGATGATCAATGAGAATTTAGATTCCGGGATTACTTTGAGACAACTTGCGTATGTTTTTTTTTCAAAATTACTCGTATTCTCGATTTTTTTTTCTAATTTTTCGATTAGTTTTGACTGGAGACAAACAATCTCATTTTGTAAGGATATTTTTTCTTGAGTCCATTTTTCTTCTAATAGCTTTATATTTAATTCCAGATTATTTTTAGCCTTCGAGTCCTTTACCGTAGAAATATTTGAAATTTCTATTTTTATGCTTTCTATTATAGACAACACGTCCATAATGGGTTAAGCTTGTGACCGCCCCGCGGACCACCTCACTCCCGGCAAAACTTGTGAGAGATTTGACAATTCTCTAATATTGTATTGTCTTTCTATAAACACGTCTACACACTACCACGGTAGAATGACGAATGGTTAAATGTCTTTATAAAGAAAATGAGAAACCATTGTGCATGCACTGTGCTGGTGAAAATTTTTACAAAGTTTGTCTTAATGAGGATAAAGTTCTTTAGTGAAAGAAAGGTGATAACAAAATTTTTTTTAAATGTGGTGGACAATCGACATCAGGCATGCGGTGAACAACAAAATTCAAATGCCTCTTGGGACACTAGCTGTGTTGTATTAAGAATTGCAATAAGCCTGGCTTATATTAAGATCAAATTAAGCCTTCGTCCTTTGCCAAGAACAATATATTCTCATAACACGTAGAATAATAATATAAATTTGTTAAGTCAAGTAATTTCAAACAAATTGTCAAAAGGAACGATAGCAGAGCTTTTCGACAGAATAACAAAACCATAATTCATTGTGACTTTCGGGTTAATTTTTATGTGGAAATTTACGACTTTGTCCGAGACCGGGAAACGCTGACGTTGGGGAATATATTTTTAGCAAATTGGTCGGTGGCGGTACTGAAGACGAAAATAATCGTGTAACTTTGTTGCATTATTATGCAAAATGTATTTTAAAAACATTAATAAATTACATAATTCGTTCTCAGGTTATGAATAATCTGACAGTATTTGGCTTCCTCCTTCATCCACTGTTTATTTATTTGTTGACAAACGTTTGTCCATTAATGACAGTAGATATAAAGCCTGAATAACGGTTTGGTGGTGTCAATGATTTAAGTCATATTAAACTAAAAATAAAAAAAACATTATTGACTGACAAAAATCAACAAAATTTGCACCAAACCGTTCAAAACCTTGACTTGGGTTGATAGGTCTACAAAATTCTAGGTATTGGAAACAATATTGCTTGTGGTCTGATGGAGGCTAGTAGTAGAGCTTACACTTCTTTTTTTATCGCAGTAGAAAAATAATTGCGTCCATTTCTTAATCGCATTCATTACTTCTCACATTATTTTCGAATCTCCTCGTAATACGGTCATCGAGAAGACGGACTGAATCCAGAAATAACCCATCTATTTTTCTTCACAGAGTAAAAGAATCAAGACTTGTAGTGATTATTTTTACTTCGCGGGTTTTAAATTTTCTAAACATTCGACTAACAGTAGCAGGTTTCTTTGCAAGCTTCATTTCAACTGTTCATTATTTCTCTTGTTGCTTTTCTTAGCTTTAAATTTAGTTGAGTCTTTGAAAGACCAAATTAAACAAGTGCTGATAAGTGAATGGCTGAGAGTTTTATTCGATGTTTGTTGCAGGCCTGAAAAACATACAAAAAATTTAACTCTAACGACTAATTCTCGTGAAAAAATGACGAATTCTTTTATTCAACGCAAAATTTAAGCTATAAATAGCCAATAACTGAAAATGCCGCCCTACTAACCAAAGTTAAATACATTTTTCTATCGACATATATATTTGTATTTTTTTATTTATGATAGTTAGATCTTATTATTGACATTTTCATATATCCCGGCTACCTTGGAGAACCGACTGAATTAAGGCCGAGGCCGATGCACGAGAATTTAATGCACAACTTACTAATTTTAGTTATCTCAAAAAAATAGAGGAGTTCCTTAAGGATCTCAACTAGGACCTGTATAAAATTGACTTTTAAACAAAACTGATGACATTTTGTCAAATGTTACTAAGTTATCGCGAACATTAAATTTTGTAGAAATATAAGATATTCATTGTAAAAAAATTGAAGAACATAAATTAGAAATTAAAGATTTTAAATAGCTGTAGATCGAATTTAAAATGATTCATGTTTTGAAGACTGATAATGCTAGCCCGGTGAATAATTATGTAAAGCTATCCTTGGAAGTCGTGAACTAATCATATGTTGTGTGATTATAAATGCAGTTACGTCTGACAATAAACAGGTCGTCCGTAAGTTACTGTCTGTAAGTACAGCAAGCAGGTCAGGTATTTTCTCCTTCTCCATTAATGAGAATGTTAAGGTCGCTGGGCTAAAAGCACCCGCCACCGAAGTGTTCCTCGCGGTTGAACGGTTTGTTCTCGATGGTCGAAATACGTCACGCCATCTGACCAATGCAGGTATATTTAGTTCAGGTATAAGAGATACTTGGCGAGGCTGAACGGAGCAGAAGTTATGCAAGCAGAATTGTGATGAGTAAATTACAGAGAGCGAGGAGTGTGTGGCTTAGTTTTAAAAGTATCAAAAAATACAGGATTTACCAAAGTCAACATTTATTATTAATTAAGACATTTAAATAAACATTTATCTTGCTACATAGCAATATCGATAAGCAATCGTTCTATGCCTGATTAAAAGATTTAATAATTTGACTGAAAATGCACGTTGCAAATCTAAATTGCCAAAAAATTTTCAGAATTCGACACTTCCTCTAAATATTGCTTTTAAATCGCTAAATTTATAATACAGTTAAATAGTACATAAAGCAATATGAGATCCGATTTATAGCAAATTAATAATCGACCACCATAACACGGACATCAGCCTAGCATGGTGGTCGAAAAACTAATAATGTAACCCTATTTTGAATGTAGATAATGTATAAAGAAAAAAAAATTATTATCGAAGGCAGTCTATGTTTGGTTAACTTTGGTTGATGTTTTACGAAACATTTTATCATTTTTTTTTTAAATTAACGTAATCTAAATTGCCCTAGTGACAGCCAAACTTCGGTAACAAACAAAAAATACTTTTTACAAGTTTTTAAAAGTTTAAACTTCGATTATACCCAGAGGAAAAAACGAAAAACGATTGAAAGTTGTGCAAAAAATATTTGTGCCAAATTCGAGAATAGATTTATTATCTCATTTTCCTTTTTTCTGAGGAAAATAAATTATTGATGGCTTGAGGGAATGACTTAACTCGTCGAACTAAATGTCTTTTTTTTCCATCGTGTGAAATTAGATTTGAAAGAAGGTTATAGAAGTAAGTAGGTTAGTATATGTATTTCTGAACAACGTTACACAAATCCACTGAGGCGATTAAATGTTCTATAATAATATTGCCAACAAAATGAATTTAAAAATCACTTAAAAACCGCGTCAACAGATATCAATTAACAATACATTACACATCCTTACCTAACCTAACCTAAACAAATGTAACAATTCCCAAATGGAAAATAGGAGACTTAAATAAAATATATTATAATTTGTATCTATTTTTTTACAGTAGTAACTAATTTGTTTGACTTGTTACATTTTTTTTTAAATCCGAAGATATTCAGGGAACTAAACTTGGGACTGATTTAAAATTGGCCTCTAATCAAAAAGAGTATCGATGATTTTCAAAATGATATTAATCGCTTTAGCAAAGTAGAGCATTGTTATAAAGTGCAATCAAATTTAAGCAATAAGGATGATTGAAGTCACCTGAAACTAATTCAATGACAGCGGTATTACTCAAGGATTTAAACTTGGACCTTTTTAAAAGTGGCCACTAATCAAAACAATCGTATTTTGCAAAAGATTACTAATTGATTGTACAATGTCGCTCTATTGAGAAATCTAGCATAAATAATCCTAATCTAAAATTACAGTAAGCAATGATACAAAGTTGAGCGAATTTCGAAATTGGCCTCTAATCAAAACGATCGACAATTTGCAAAGGGTTCGTAATTTATCGTGACCACTGTCGCATTATTATCAAGCAGGGTCCAACAGATGTAATAATTATGATTTATTTGTCTGTAGGATTTATTTGGATGCAGTTTCATCGCAAAGTGCAATGGTCTCTGCGTGATTGCTGCCAAGTTTCTGTGATGCAACGCTGAAACCGGTGAGGCAATTCTGTGCATGTGAAATATTGGGAAAGGTGACTTAATTGTTCTTGAGAATTCTCTTTCCGTTCTTTATGTAACGTTTATGAGAATTTAAAATGAAAATATTTTGAAATGAGCTTCTCAAAATATTGTTTGCGCTCGTTTTACTGACTGCATTATTTAAAAAATAAGTTTTTTGATTTGACAACCTTCGTAAAGCAAAAGTTATTATTTAAAACAACAACAAAAAATGTACAACCTGGGAAGTAGCAAATCTTCAATAATGTTATGCTTTTGTATACATTCTATGCCAATTCTCATAATTTGATGTTAAAAGTCATATATTATTAAAAAAACTTTTTTTTTAAATTTGATTAGAAAACCCTCTACCAGATAAGCTGCAAAATTATCAAAAATGATATAAAAAAGCGTTCGAAAACAAGCCAGCTAAATAAATTGAAAAACATCCCAATAGGATTGTACTAACTCTGCTAGTTTGATGATCCATCAAATTAATGATAAATCTTAAAGACCGATCCAATCATGCTACTAATTGCTAAATCTACAGTTATTTTGATTTGCTGCTTTGACTGACAAATCAGCAGGGTCCGAAACAAAATGAGCAGTTCGAACAATAGCTGATAAACAATCAAGATACTATCTATCTTTTTGGAGTGAGATATATAGTAATGTCTATTTACTATCACGGTAAAGCCATGTGAATCCTTGAACTACTCGTATGCCACTTTTTAAAAGTCCGAAAACCTACAGGTGTACTAACCAAAGAAAACTAACTGTTCAGGGTTGTTAAGAGTATGAAAAGGAGTACTTACGACTGAAGTTAAGATTGATGGAGGCGGCCACCTCGCCCATCTTGTTCTTAGCTTTAACTTTGTACAGTCCCGCGTCTGTCTCTATCACATCGTCCAATTCCAGAACGACCAGGAATTTATTGGTTTCAACGGTTTGAATTCTGAAAATACAACAAATATAATGTTAAATCACAGCATTACAAAAAGCACTACAAAAAGTAACACACCAAAGATAATCGATTGACAAAGAAGAAACTGAAATATATTGCTAACGGATATCAAGTGGAGGTAAGAGAGGAAGAATTGACATTCTTGTCAAGACTGAAGTAAAGAGAAAATTAATAAAGATAAACAAGTCAAGTGAAAAGATGGCATTTCCATATCCACGTTGTAGTGCAATCATTCAATTAAAAAGGAAATTAATTGTGATAACGAAGTTTGCTGGGTCACCAAAAGTTATGTCAAATGGGACAAGGAAAAAAGATGAAGATAAAGAGAATTATCTCACCTAAACAAGTAGTAGGGGTTTTGCGAGGTAAAGGTAAGAAATAAAAAAATATTTAAACGATTAAGAGAAAATTGATAGAGATAAAGAAAGAACATGGTTGGAGATAAAGAAGGCGGAAAACAGAAAATAGATGATATTAAGACAAAGACAGTAATGAGAAAATGGACGGAGGCAAAGAATTCTTCTTTGTCTCCATCCATTTTATTATAGATGATAAAGAGACTATGTATAGAGTTAAATAAGAAGGACGGTTATGGAAAAATTGATGAAGAAAAAAAAAAGATGACGAAGAGAAAATGGACAGAGATAAAGAAGATGGAAAATAGAAAACTGATAGATATTAAAAAGAAGACAGTAAAGAAATAATGGATGGAGACAAAGAAGAAGGCGGTAAAGATAAAATGGGTGGAGATAAATAAGAAGGATTGTAAAGATAAAATTGATGGAGATAAAGAAAAAGACGCAAAGAGAAAATGAACACAGATAAAGAAGACGGAAAATAGAAAATGGATAGATATTAAGAAGAAGACGGTAAAGAAAAAATGGCTGGAGACCAAAAAACAGTAAATAGAAAAGGGATGGTGATAACAAAAACAGTAAATGGAAAATGTGTGGACACAAAGAAGGTAGTAAATATAAAATGGATTGAGATAAAAAAGACAGTTAGAAAGTGGGTGGTGATAAAAAAGAAGACCATAAAGAGAAAACTGGTAAAAATAAAGAATTATGATGATGACTCACCTAAACTGCGTCCTGTTGTCCTCCTTGAGGAGTTCATCGCTCCTGTACCAGCAGATCTCTGGCTGCGGAGAGCCGAGCAGCTGGCACTCGAAGACCAGCTTGTTGCCGTCATCTTCCTGCCGGAGTTGCGGCTTCTGCGTGAAGCTCGGTGCGAAGTCCTCTACCACACCCATCTTCACACGCGCCTATATGGCCCTAGCCACGCCACGGAGGCCGAGTGCCCAAATGCTTATCTAAACACACAGAAAAAACAACTCATTAGACAAACAGTCAAGGGATACAACAACAATATATCCATTGTAAACTCTCTAGTCAGCTTAGCACAGCCATATTGACAACTCAGCAGAAACAATAAATTAATATTGCCAACAGGCCCGTAACTACGTTTGAACATGGGGCAGTTTTACAATTTTGTGACATGCGCCAAAAGATAGTTGCTGAACTGTCTGTAAGTGACATTGAAAATGTCGATGGTCAATGCAGTTAAGTCACTCGGTTTATTGGCGCGTTCTGATAAGTAGAAGTCCTCGCTTTCAGAGCATAAAAAGTGCATGGATCTACCACGATTATACTTGTTAAGGGGAATATAAGTTAATCTCTTTCAACAAATCGATTGGGTTATAATACCTGCGATTAACTTAAAGATAGTATGTATTCGGATCGGTATGTTACATAGGTCATTCTCTTAGGATTAGTTGCTTCAAAATTTTTTAAGAATTCATTAAATATTTAAAGTTAATTTACACGTTCTGTGTAAGTTATTTTCAAGTTATGTGATTATTTCAGTTTTATGAATCAACTGGCCCATAATGATAAAACAACATAACTTGAATAGAACTAACACAGAACGTGAAAATTAACTTGATATATTTGATGAATTGTTAAATATTTTTTAAACAATCCTTCTCCTTAGTCTTGGGTATTTTGTTTAGTCAATGGTTTTAATCAAATCGTTGATGTTTGGTCGGTTTTGTCTGATAATCCAAGACTCTGATAATGCCTTATTAATATTTCGAATATTTTTTGTTCCTAATAGCCAGTGGAAAACCATTGTAGGTATAGCTTTATTGCAAAGTATCCAAAATTGCTTAGGCTAAAAGTTGTTTCAGCGGAAGGAAAAAAAGATAGTACAACCAGGATAAACTTAGATCTTCGATTGAATATCAAATTAATACGCTTTAATTGAAATTAAGTTGAGTTTGGTTATTTTAGGATCGAAAGTTAAGATTGCAGTTTCAACAAATAAAATTAACTTTTCAACCTTTAACACTAATCTGTAGAATCATTAAGTATATTTAATTGCGTGCATGTGATTGTATTCAGATTACGAGGGTAAGCTCTGTTGTTCGATTAAGAATGAACCAACAAAACAAAAAATACCCAATCAGATCAACAATTTTGAAAGAGCAGATGGACTAATTTTCCTAGTACTCTGAACGCCAATCAGTTCCGCTCGGCTGATTGTTGGCACTTCATACCATCAGCAGGTAGTTTAGTAATAGAATTTATGCGTTTTTGCTTTGGTCATGGGATAGTCATTAAGATTCACACAGATCTACATTGAAAACGGATGCTGACAGGTGGCGCCAACAACAATTAATTGTGAAAATCATCACGGTCAATTTATGAATTGCGAAAGCTATCAAGGCTGGAGGATATGTTCAGATTGTACATATTAACAATAACATTACGTCACCACTGTTGAAACTTTGTACAAATTGTTGTGCTTAATTTACACAAAATAATTTGTATTTCACTGAACGAAAGCCATAAAATATAATGAGGATAAACGCCCTCAAAATGTGGTATTCGAGAAAAATGTTCAGGATTCCATAGACAGCCAGAAGTACAAATGTGTCCATTCTGGAAGAGCTAGGCATCCACAATAGGCTTTAAACTATCTGCCTTCAACGTATCTTGAGATGCTTTTGATGGTGCTAGCCAAAATGAGGACTCCCACTTGGAGAAACTCATAGTCACTGGCAAAATAGAAGGTAGAAGAAGCAAAAGAAGGTCACCAATGCACTGGAGTGGCCAAGCATCACTAGCATCTGGTACTAGGGTGTCCTTGTCTCTTCACACAACGCAGAACCGCGTGAAGTGAAGGAGCCTTGTCCGCCACGGAAATTGGAGTAGGCGTCACGATCCTCAGTCAATATTACTAATTTATAAATAACTAGCTGGTACCCGGCATGCATTGCTATGCCATTTAATAAAGGAATTGTTTCTCCCTGTGTGTCCTTTCCCATTCGTCCCGTTCCCCTTCCGCCCTCCTTTCTCTCCCGCGTCCCCTTTCCCTCTCGCGTTCCCACTTCGCTTCCTCCACCTTCCCTTTCCCCACTCTACTCCCCCCCCCCCCTTACCCCGTCCCGCGAACCCCCCTCTCGAGCTCCTTGGTTTAATTCATAGATGCTAGTGTCACATGACTATTGTTATATGTTGCACATCACTAGTGATGAACTATGTACTTATAATAATTGTCGTCTATGGACACTCTGGAAGTAATGTCAATGGTGTTTAACACCTAGTCTCTAAAAGTCTTAATTATAATAACAGTGTTTTCTATTACACATCCATATTAAAACAGCTACCACATCTTTTTCTAGTTTTTCTATTTCAAACTTTTATTTGAGAGTTGCTAATATTGTTTTCAACGAAAATAAATTGTGTAAGTTTTTGAAAATCATAAACACGGCTATTTTGAAAGTGACTCATTGCGGAATGCAACGAATGCCGACTAAGATAAAATGGTCGATTCTTTTAAAGTAGTTGCCAAAATATCCGCGATTATAATAAGCATCCTCGAAGATGCCAAATATCGGAATATATTTAGACCCCTTCAGATTACAGTCGGCAGATTAGTGTTTAACGTTGGCCAAAATTAGAAATACAAATTGTATTTAGTAAGAGAATTCACAAGCATGCCAAACGGTGAGGTATTGTTAGTTGGTTTATTTGAAGCTCTAGTGGTAAAATGCTGTTTTGACTTGGCATGATGAAAATCGAAGCTTTTCTGATATATATATTTTTCTTGAAGTCTATTTATTTCATGATTCTCTAATTCCGGTATATCAGCCAGTTCATATCCTTGCTATGTACGATATTCCTCGCTCCAATTTAAGGGTGCTAAATATACCGCGCAAGCTTTGCTAAACCGCATAATTGTCCTATTTTAGACGCCGAGCAGCATTATTATGACTGATATTTATGTAAATAATATTTTAATACTTCCCACCGAAATTTACTTAAATTGCCTAATTTTAAAAGTATAGACTGTTACATTCATCGGCATCGGACGATGAGGAATGACGATGTTATTAGTTGATAATCAATCAAACATAGTCTGGTAAGGGGTTTAAAAAGTTTAAATAACAGGACCGTTGGTTTTTTCATTTATAGTGCACTGACTCAAGCAAAACCAATAACAATTAAAATGGTGTACTCGCATATACTCGTAGCACCATGCCGATTGAAGTGGGGAACATTATCCAAAATTAACTCTTACACACCTAAAAATAAACTGGCGTGGTTTTTGAAAGATCGTTATCATAATATCGCGATTTCGAAACAGGCGGTAGAGAGCATAGACAGTAGATTTGTGTTTCAAAGAAAAAACAAACTCATTCCTCTATAAAATTCATAGACAATACCTACACATAATATTGGTGACATCTAGGCTTTTGATCTATAAATTTTGTTTGAAACAACTCGTCCTAAGTGTGCTTTGATCTCCTCAACTCTATCAATCTGTCTCTTGACGAATCAAATTTAGGAAGATAAAATACTTGTACTACTTTACCGCCCACCATAAAATGTTACTTTTGCTTTCCAAAATACACTCATTAAAGAATATATTACAGGATTAAATCATATGTGTTCACAATCATGTCATCTGCGTGCGAACTCTATCTAAATTTCTTTTAATAGACATTAAACAGTATTAATCTCAAGCGACCTCTCAGGTAAGTACGGTCATATATACATTTTTAGGCAGCATCGCGTTCATTGGTCAAAACATTGTACATATATTTTCGTATCAATGATCAATGAACAGGTGGATGCAATTTTTAGCCATAAGTTGTTTGTAATTGTTTGTCTTGTTTATAGTTTTCTAGATTTAAAAGTTTGTACAGCGCCCTTGAAGTGATTTTTCACAAAAACGGCGCTATATATATCGTCCAAATACTATTATTATTATTAATTGTCAGACCAATGCTTAAAATCTATGTATTGTTATTTAATGTTCAACTGTTAACCTCATTCTAGTTTTACGATCAAATATAAATGTATCTATTATTGTAAATTCGACTTACAATGCATTTGCAAGGCCACGCAGTACATTCCAGTAGCTCTGAATGGCCGGGTATAAACTGAACATGAATTAAAGCGCGAAATCTCTGGTTATTCTAGAATTTAGTAGTCGACCTAGAAGAGCTTTTAGTATAATTGGTAAGCGCTTAAGGGGCCGCAACTCGAATTTCTACCGATTTCTTACATATCTCCCCTCCCTTAAACATTTGAAGTTTTTAAGCTCTTAAAAAAGTATATGTTATTTTTGAAGATAATGTCTAGATGCTGCCTAAGACGAAATGCAAATTATATGAAATTCCCTCGATAGAAAAAAATCGCAAAGTATGCTCCAAAAATTATTAAAAACAAGTCTGTTTTTATTATCTTATAAATTATATTTGTGAAAAAATTCACAATTTTTCTTTAAATGATTCTTAAGATGCTCTCCAAGAGATTTTTGTTCTATTTTAATGTCATGTTTTATTAAACATTTTCGCAATTTTCGTTTCGATTTTGGCGCTGTTAATGTTAGCGCTCTCCTCTAACATTCGTAATTTCGTATCTCTCCATCTTCTTCTTTTCGAGCCCAGTTGCAGAGCATTAAGTCGCGGCTTCTCGAATTTCTACCACTTTATAGGTAAGATACTTTCCTCAAACACTTGTTTTTAAACTCTTAAAAAATATACGTTATTATTGAAGATAGTGTCTATACGTTCGTTACGCCGAAACGGTAATTATATGAAATTCTCTCAACAGAAAAAAAAAATCACAGATTTCTCTCCTACAACATCTTGTAGTCTGTCTTGGGTTCGATTCCTAGATGTGACCGAATCTTTTTCTAACTTTTCTGTTTTAAATTTTCGATTTGCATTTGCTAATATTGTCTTCATTAATCAAATATTTCAATTTGAGATTTTATTCAATTTACATTTAGATACTTTGAAATTCAAATAAATATTCATCGTAGACTTGCAGAAAAGTCAATAGATGTCGCATATTAAATAAAAATGGATCTCGATATGTGAACAAATTGAAGATGTCAAGCACACATTATCAAAGTGCATTAAATATGAACGACAGAGAGTGACAATATGAATGACCTCGAACTCATCGGAGGTTTAGAATTTAATAGCCTCAACCGAGTTTCAATCCATTTCGAGAATAATGAAATTTATTAGATCATGTAAACTGAAAATATTTGAAAGTGAATTTATATATAAAATGAATATAAAAGGACTAAGTACCTTTTAAAGATCATTAGAGATAATAATGATAATATTATAATTTAAAAACAGATGAGGCAAAAAATGACAACAGTATGTGAGTCAGAAGCCTCGATAATATACATGACATAAAAAAAATAAAAAAATGAAAATGGATAAATTTATTCAAAACACCATTTAGGTGGCATTTAGTTCGAGGTGAATCTTGCAATCACACATAAGGATATAGTATGATACCTGTTGTGTAGTATGATACCTAAGCGGATAGGTTTCAATTCGCTCAGAAGTAGAGCACTTCCCCGGCTAGGCTAAGGTCCCGGGTTCGATTCCTAGGTGTTCTGATTTTTCTGTTTAAGAATTCAATTTTCCATAATTTTAGAAGCAACTTTGGAATTTTTTATGATGTAATTATAATTTCAGTTTGGTTGGACGTTTTGGTCTCAAATCCAAATTTATGTTTTGTTTGAAAAGGAACGCGCAGCCGTTCCCCTTAACTAAATTCAAAACCGTGTTGATTTCAGATTAAAACTATGGCCTCCAGAATGTACACAAATAGCTACGTCTGATGATGACGTTCGATGGATTACAGCTGATATCTCTCGTATTTTCAGAAGAAATACTTCAAAATTTTTACAATATTTTCTTAAGTAGATACATAAAATGACCTCAAAGTTTAAATAAATTATAATTATTTCTTCCATGCCAAAAAAATCATGAAAATTATTATTAAAAAAAACAATTTCTTCCATTAAAGAGATTTCCAAAAACGCTTAACAATAAAAAATAAAAAATTTAAAAGATTTTCCAGAAATAAACCTTTAAACCTTCTTTCAGTCCCAACGTGTATGTGATTATAAGTAACTATAGTATGACTTTGGTCTTAACTTTAGTATGCTTGGTCTTTAAAAAAACTGTTAAGTCACATGCGAAACACCCTGTAGTTTGATAACGCTAAATGATAATAGAGTATTTTGGGTGTTTAATGACGTACAATATGTAAAAGACCTCTGGACGTTAAAGAAATAAAACATAATATTATTTGTAATTCTTAATTTTGACTTCTTAGCTGAAAGGTAAGTTTTTGGGTGCATTTTAGATTTTTGTTGGTTTTTGATTCAGGCTCAGGTAAGCATTGAAAAAGAAGAACGTGGTTTAAAAGGGAGATATGTAAATACGAATGTTAGAGGAAGCGTGTAAATAAAAAAAACTAATAATTAAGAAGGAATAACCCGACAAAACCGGAAATTTTTCATTTTTAAATCAAATATTAGACGTATTGACTCTTTTTCACAAGAAATTATAAATTGATTTCGAACTTCGACTGTTCTTTTGTCCAGTAAATCTATGTTTTAAATTTTGATAAAATATGTTTATATTTAATACAATAAGGTTTTACCGTAGGTCGTTGGCAGATTTGTTAAATTTTCAAACAAAATTTTGTATTATACAACACAAATTTCAAATCGTCATCATGCAGTAAAATAAATCAATAAATTATATGGGAAAGCTATGTTTCAGAATTTTAATTTTAGTTAATAACATCATTTAAAAAAAAAATGTTTCGCACATGTGTTTTGTGACGAAAATACTTCAGTTTGTCTATGTATTTACTGTCTTACAAACTAATATATTTTTATTTTTTTTTACATTCTTATTTTGCTTAAACATTATTGAAAAATTATGAATACTTATAATCAAAAAATAATTACAAAAAGTACATAATTTTAATAGTTTTATCATCACGCCTTTCAGCATTTTAGAATGTAGGTATAAATTAAATCAATTTTTTAATGAAATAAAATCGATATTGAGTTATTATTTTGAAAAGCTGGTACGGAGTATAATTAATCTTTCTCATTGGAACCGCCCTGTACGATCTAAGAACATCTTTCGATGAAATAAGAATTCTCGGCCGCTGCAGCGCTGGCTGGTTAATGGCACTTAAGCGAAAATTGTGAACATATTTAATAAAATACGACTCGTTTAAAATAGAGCAAAAATTTCTAAACAAATGCTTTAAGTTGTATTTAAAGATACACTGTTGTTTTTTTATACCTGTAACATGTTAGATAACGGAACAAAATGTGTTTTGATAATAATTTTTGGAACATACTTTGTGATTCTTTTCTATTGATGGATATTCATACAATTACCATTTGGGCTCTATATGTTTAGATATTAACTTAAAAAATAACGTATATTTTTTAGGAACTTAAAACCTTAAAGTGTTCGAAATAACTCAAATGTTATAACTGAGTAGAAATTCAGAATGCGAAAGCTTAAGAAAGGTGAAATTTTTAACTTTGTGGAAAATTTTTTGGATCAATAATCGTACATTTAGTGTTGAATTTAATTGTTTTATTTTGGCAAAGTAATCAAAACATATTGGTAATTTATCTTACTGTTATAATTGTCATAATTTAAGTGTCAAAAATAGATTAAAAAATATTGGTTAAATTCTTCACTAACCTAACTAACCATCACACCGTTTCCGCAGGGGTAGGCAGAGAGGACGGACCGGACGGACCGCCAAACAACTCGGTCTTAGCACACATTCCTTGCCTCATTCAGATGTATGCATCGTCCAATACATACTCTTCTGTTGTACTGACTGTTGACATGGCCCGACTCAAGTAATTAGTTCACTTGGTCGTGCCATGTGTTCTTCGGGAATTCCTGACTTCTTCTGTCAACAATCACGTCATATATTCTCCTTACACTCCCTTCTTGGTTCATTCGTTCTACAAGCCCAAACCATCTAATCGTTTCTTATGCTTTCATCAGCCCTATACATTATTTCTGAATCTCCACATTTCTCACATGATCTTACATCATTTCACTAAGATATAAGCCAAAAAAATATATATATTTAGTGTGCCTTATATCGCCACGAATATAGGTAATAAACATAAAAGTCGCCTAGCAAATAGAGTAAACAAGTCACGATTCCGAGCGCTAAAATGGTTTTAAAATTATTTTGTTAATAATTGTATAAAAAATAAAAAAATATATCAATGGCAACTGTCACGTATAATATTAGCCACAAAATTGTATTTTTAAAAAGGTATTTCTTACGAGCGATCATTCATTTCAACTGAAAAACACACATTTTTAGTAGTTTACTTTTATATTTTTAATGAGGTAATTTAAAAAATTATTTTAATTCTACTTAAAGGAAACGGTAGAAAAAACTTTAGTTTATACGAATCATATATTTTTTTGTATTTATAATGTAAACCAATTCGTAGTAACGATTAATCGAAAATAGTCTTAATATAAAAAAAAAAACCAATGAATTCTTAAAAAACCGTTCACCGTTCAAATATCTCCACACACAATATTTGAGCATTATGCCAACGCTCTGAGATAAAAAACAAGTTTTCGCAATTCAGATACTAAAACGGTGGGCGAAAATCCGCTTATAGATTTCCCTAAAGGATATTGTTTCAGTTTCAGAGGCATTGGTAACCAGTATTTCATTTCACTGGTGTGCTGAATAATATATACTCGTATGTATTATTTCACAGCAGACGGTTTTCTGACATGTTTAACATAATAATCAAACCTAACCTAACCTAACCTGCATCTCTTCCAAAATATATTATTCAAATCAATGGTAGCGAGTAATGTAAAGACAAATGATTAAGAGGAACGAGAGAACGAGTCTTTTTCTTATCAAACTTAATATTTGGATTTGAGACCAAAATACTGCTTTAGGGAAATCAATTTTCCATAATTTTAGACACAAATTTTGGATTTTTTTGTGAGTTTTTTTTTTTTGAATACTTCACAAGAGTCCCATCTACTCCCGTCTGGAGCCAGTCAGACTATGCCATCCCTAATTGGGGTATGTTGTGAGGCTGGAGGTACTGAGGAAGGAAAGGAGATGGAGAAGTGGGGAAGTACATGACTATTAAGTTCTGGTCACCAAACGTTTCAATTCTGAATGGTGGTCTTACACCAGGGCGATACTAAGAGTATCTTTCAATCTGGAAAAAATATTCTTCCACTCCGCAAATGTACTGTATATTATTTTGATATGAATTAGTTGTGAAATAACATAAATGAATCAAATAAATTTTATTTGCGAACTTCGGGTTCGAACCCGCGACCTTCGGATTGTGAGTCAGGAGCCTTACCCTTAGACCACGCCGGCCGTGAGATGTCAATGAACAAAACATTTTGAATAATTTTCATTATATTAAACATTCACTTGAAAAGCCATGAAAGGGAAAAAAATAACGTCGTTCGTTTTACAAAATAACTGGCTTATTAATGAATAGATTGAACTAACAAAGCTCTTAGAAATGAAAAAAGTCATATACGCCGTCCATAGACTTAAATAATTCGATGGGACCAATTTATTCGGTTCGATCTTGTAGAAACGAAAATGGTTAAGTCCCGTTTAGTATCAAAAAGCAAAGGCCAACTCCCAAAACATATTTAGGTTAAGTATTTTAATTCATTGCCAATTTATTAATATTTTTTATTTATCCTTGTCAATATCGGCATAGCTGTCAACTGTGAAACCGTGCTCGGGAAATCGATATAAAATCATTTGAAATTATGCCTATCGATGCGCTATTGTAAAGTTAACAATTTCACCGTTCCGGATCGAATGAATACTACAATGTAAATCTAAGTATGCAAAATCATTAATAGTACATACGAGTATGTTTATGCAAAACATTCAATACCCTAAGAGAAGTAGACATTTTCATATTTAGGGACCTTGAAAACATATGGAATCAAACTGACTAAATCTATCTCTTGATAAATTCTCATTTTTACAGTTTTCACTGTTTCTAGTGTTCTTATTCATTTGTTTTATTGTATTGTGTAACAATTTGGGTACCGCCGCCCCGGGAACCATTTATTGGATAACCAACACCACTTCCATGCCACAAATATTTCGCCAAGTTTGGTGAATTATCACGGGTTCATAGGGTGAGGTTTGTCTAGGTCTTGGTGGCAAACGTATTTGCCCACCTGATGCGTGGCGGTCCGGATCGATAAAGACTGATCAAAGGATATCTTTTTACCTCTCTTGCCAGACTCTCTCGACCAGTCGCCTCGCACCGTAGTGGGAGTAGTGGGAGGAATAGATTCATACATCCGTCACTCCTAGACACAGATTCATACCCACCCCTCGAACCTCCTCTCCTTCCTTTCCCAAAAAAAATCGAATGCGGTTCACACGCGGTATAAGTGAATCCCACACAATCTCAACCAATCCTTGAAAAATGAGCTCATAATCAAAGCGGCCAATGCGCACAGCTTGACGCTTCATAGGTACTGCTCACTAAATCCTACAGATATATATGTTTGTATCTTTTTAGTGTCGTTTTCGTTTCATCAAGTTTCAAATAACAACGGTAATAAAGATGTTTCACTTCAAAATCATCCACAGACATATTTCTCCTCAGGGCCTTATGTGGATTTAATGTAAAAAAAAATAATAAAAATTCCTAGCGTTAATCGCGTCAAGTAATGTCAGATTTTGTGAGCTTTTACATGTCTGCGTTCGTAATATTATAAATTTTAATGATTGTTAAAAATACACATTGCATCACCTCTTTTATATTTCTAACAGCATCGAATCTCTCTGTAAGTAT
The DNA here is from genome assembly GCA_917563855.2 of Limnephilus lunatus. Classification (NCBI taxonomy): domain Eukaryota; kingdom Metazoa; phylum Arthropoda; class Insecta; order Trichoptera; family Limnephilidae; genus Limnephilus; species Limnephilus lunatus. The sequence goes on from OU830594.1 coordinate 96,217,241, forward strand.
GTTTAGTCATATGGAGGTAAAATACAGAAGATCTGACCAACAAAACTATTTTGAAATAAGCGTGGGACTTACGTACGTAAACTTCCCCGTTCTGACTGATCTAAATCATAAACAACAACTTGCTACATAAACACGTTCTCCCCACGACAGATGTACAACCTTTTAGAATACAGATATCACAGACAAGCGAATAAAACAAATAATATAACAGCCAGTTTTTTGTCAAGTTAATTTGTTCACTTTTCGGAACAACTCATACAGTTCTCATAGTAATCGTTGTGTCTCCCTTACATCATAGTTAGAAATATGATCTAAACCGAATTAATGTATTTTACAGGCCTTTACGAAATCAATCTGTAAAATTTATTCTCAAATACCTTTTCCAACCTCTCCAAAAGCTTTTTCTCAAGTATTTTTAAACTCCTCCCATAAAGGGGCGTGAATTTCGATTTCGATTTTTCCTGTACTATTGGATCGCCTTAATAAACAAATAAATCCAAAAAAGGCGGTGCCTTTCGGAACAAATCAAATATAGCAATCAATTCCATCTGTTGGTACCTTTGTTAATTAGTAAAATTTTACAAACGAAATAAAAAATTTGACTTTCTTTCGTATCCAGTGATTGGCTTGTAATATTAATAGATGCAGATTTGATGTGGCAGGTAATCTTATCCAACATTGGCTAAAATAAAAACTGACCACGTCTGTGGTAAGTTTTTTATATACATTTATTTATTAACGGCCTTTTTAGGAGCTTTTACACGTGAATAGTCAAAATTATACATTATTTATTGTACATAACTGAACTGCCTCAGTAAGAACATTATTATGTATTTGTTGAGTGATTAAAATGTCCACTGACTTGGTATATTTATTTCCCTCCATTAGTATTCTGAACAAAGAGGAATAGATATTGAAGTTAGTCTCAGAATTTATGCAGTGAATGTCCCGACTTCTAGTTTGACATAGTGGAATCGTAAAGCTTTATAAATGCATGCAATTCTGAACTACATGATTTAAAATGTTATGTGGAAATGCCAAGTCAGTGAAAATCGTCTTGTCTGAAAATCTTAACATATTCCGTTATTTTAAAAGAGTGTTGTAGATCAAGTTCTATCGTCTTCAATTGTTGTTATCTTTTCGCGTACGCCATTGAAGTAATTTTTCGCTAGATATATGTAATGAGGCTGTGCAAATGAGGTATTACATGTTTGTGTTGAAAATACATGTTTTTGACGAGTACGACTTTCAGTTAAAAAGCAAAAATTTTGTTTTTTTTTTATTATTTGAATGATTATATTTTTTCGAACTAATACTTTAAATTCTTAAAAAATAAGGTGTGTTGGATAATCTCTTGGTTTTTCCAATATAATTTTTATAATTAGACGTTACACAATTTCAACAGGGAGTAGATTTATTTTGTATGCAGCTCCCCAGCTTACTACAGCGTATTGGAGATTTGACTGTTTAAATTTTCTAATGAGAGAAAGTGTCCGATTTTCAAAAATATGTAAATTTATTTCCTTATTGTGTTAACGATATGGTTGATTTGATCTTTCCAGTCTGTTATTATGTCTACGTAGTTAATTTTATTAGAAATATTTAATGTGGAACAAATAAAAGATGTGATGGAAATTTTAAGTTATTATAAGAACGATCAATTAAATTTAGTGCCTAACATAGGTATCTATTTAAAATACATATAATTCTTGAATAGATTCAAAGTTTTCGATTTTGGTTAGTATCATAGGTGAGTACTTCAAGTAAATTCATTAATTTAAAGAGTTTATTTGAAAATTGAATCTTTGATTGGGGTTTGCAAAGTGTCATTCTCAAATTGTGTCATTTTTTACAGTTTCGTAAGAGTTTTTTGTATCCAACTATCCAATAATCCAGAAACCTTCGCGAGGATGGATAGAGGGTATTTTGAAAGTTATAAACATTTCCTATGCGTAATATATAAAAATAAAAAGCCTTTTATTTCTTACAAATAGGTATGTTACAGAGTTATAAAAGTAAGAAAAAGTATAATTAATGTTATTTAAAATCTTGTTTAAAAATGTAATATAGATATCTTAAATTATTCATAAGCCCTCTCTCAGGCAAAGGTGAAGGCCTCCTCTAAAGAATTCCATTTATCTCTCTCTTGAGCTATTTGCTTAATATAGCAATACATAAACAAAAATCAAATATCTATTGATTTTTATATGGATAGGTAGACAGTCTGCAGATGCATTCCCCCAGTTACTACAAAATTTAATAATAAAAATCCTCTATATTTAATATTTGGCGCTCGTTAAAAAATCAGTTTGGCTCGTGAGTCAGTGGATTGAACCCAACACCGGCAGATTGTGTTGAGTTGGACCAGAATAGATTCAGCATCTCACATCTCTAGCAGCTGACGCGAGCTGGTAGCTACCAACTACCAACAGCGAGCATGGAAGGAAATACCCAATATTACGAGCTAATAAAATCATTTTAATTTTCACGTATTATGAAAAGAAATAATATTATTTGGAGAAAGGTGATTTATTTTCATTTTTAATGCTGCAATAGCAACTTTTGCTTTTATTGGTTTGCCAAAGATTCTAACTTATGTATTTATTTTATTATTTTTTAAGATAAATCCAGGATCTGCAACTTAAGAGGCCGTTCTCCGAATTTCTACCGATTTCTTACAAACCTCCCTTAAACATTTGAAGTTTTTAAGCTCTCAAAAAAATATATGTTATTATTGAAGATAATATCTAGACATTTGTCGCGCCGAAACGCAAATTATATAAAATTCCCTCGTAGAAAAAAATCGCAAAGTATACTCCAAAAATTATTATAAACACGTCTGTTTCGGCTATTTTACAAATTCACTGCGTTTCTTTAAATAAAATTAAAGACAATTATCGCGTGATTTTTGCTCTATTTTAAACGAGTCGTGTTTTATTTAAGATTTTTATGATATTTTAATCGATTTTATCGTTGTAAATGTTAGCGTGCTCTTCTAACATTCGTAATTTCATATCTCTCCGTCTTCTTCTTTTTGGGGCCGGGAACTGAGCCTTAAGGCTCCTTTCAAAAAGAAAAAAATATGGTTTGAAAGGGAGATATGTAAATACGAATGTTAGAGGGAGCGCGCTTAATTAAAAAAAAAACTATTATAATTAAGCGAAAATTGTGTAAATCTTCTTTATCTTTACTAAGTATAAAATGAAGACGCTCACGCTGTATGTGCGCTTAGATCTTTTAAACTACGCAACGAATTTTCATGCGGTTTTCACAAATAGATAGAGTGATTCATGAGGAAGGTTTTTAGGTATATTATTTGTCAAGGTTTTGTGTAAATTGGTTGAAATACATAATATATCTGGCGAAGCGGCAGCGGGCAGAGTGGTGTGGATTTGATTTAACAGATGGCATTGGTTATAAAGGTTTCGTTAGCCACAGAAACGTGTGGCCGGGTCTGCTAGTATTTAATAAAATACGACTCATTTAAAATAGATTTACAATTTGGGAAGCGGGATTGGGTATCGCCACCCCGGGAACCTTTATTGGTTAACCAACACCTCTGCCATAGGTCACCCCAAGTGGTTCACTACGTTTGGTGATTTAGCAGGAGTGCCCGGTTTCATGGGGTGCGGTTTTTTTAGGTATTGGAGGCGGATGACCAAGACACTCTGAACCTACCTAACCTTCCTACCCACCCCTAAAACCCTTTTCGTTCCCAGAACTCTACTCTCCTTCCTTTCCTCGAAAAAACCCTCCACACAGCATCATCAAAGACGACATAGGCCCTGAGGGAAATAATTTTCCTCAGGGCCTCCTGTGTAAAAAATAAAAAAAGATCAAAAATCTGTCTGCAAATGTCTAATGTAGCATTTAAAAAATCATTGTTTATTTTTCACAAATATGGCTTGTAAAATAACAGAAAACACATCAATATAATAATTTTCCGAGCATACTTTGCGATTTTTTTTTTGAGAAAAGATCATATAATTGCCGTTTCGGCATGGGGAATGTATACATATTATCTTCAAGAATAACAAACATTTTATTAAGAGCTTAAAAACTTGTATTTAGGGTACCAATGTAATAAATCGGTAGAAATTCGGGAAGACAGGCCTGAAGTGAGACTGACTTCTGCAGATCCAGTACAGACAATCAATAAAACCCTTTATAGACTAAATCCGTCAACTATGGTCAGTTATCAATATTTGCGAGCTCGATCAACAATTGATAATCTTGAGACTTTGGACACGTTGCCCGCCAAACAAATGACTCCAACTTGGAGAAACTCATAATCAATGGCAAAGTGTTTGGCAGAAGAAGCAGAGGAAGGTCACCAATGCGCTGGAGTGACCAAGTATATCACCGGTTCTTTCTTAACTTTGTCTCTCCTGGACACACTGACCCCAAAATTCCTACCCAACCCTCAAACCTTTATCCTTTCCAGAACTTCCTCTCCTTCTTTTCCTTAAAAAGACCCTCCATACAGCGTCCCCAAAGATTAAATTCACCTTGAGGGGAATTATTTTCCTCGGGGCCTACTGTGTGAAGCTAACGTTAAAAAATATATTTAACGTTATATGTAACAAATATTATAATCAATAATTATCAGCCTGAAACACTCATCTACATTGAAAAAATCTTCCGAGAAAAGATACTGGCCGCCAACGGGAATTGAACCCGTGACCATCTGATTGCCGGTCAGCAGCTCTGACCACTGAGCTATGGCGGCTTATCTAATACCCGCCAAATAATTCAATATATACTAGTGTTTCATTCGACAATTACCTATTATTACATTTTTCCAACTGAAAACAACCAACTTTATTTTTGTGAGAGAGGTATTTTTAATACTAAATCTCCCGCTAGGTGGCGTCGAGACTAATTATGTCTGCATTTTTTGCTGAAATACTTTAACTTGTCAAATATTAATTATTATTTTTAATTGATAAACTAACGTTTAAACAAGATTTTTATGCATAGCACAAAGGGTAGATAACAAATATTATAATCAATAATTATCAGCCTGAAACACTCGGGAGATTTAGTATTAAAAATACCTCTCTCACGAAACCTAGCGGGAGATTTAGTATTAAAAATACCTCTCTCACAAAAATAAAGTTGGTGGTTTTCAGTTGGAAAAATGTAATAATAGGTAATTGTCGAATGAAACACTAGTATATATTGAATTATTTGGCGGGTATTAGATAAGCCGCCATAGCTCAGTGGTCAGAGCTGCTGACCGGCAATCAGATGGTCACGGGTTCAATTCCCGTTGGCGGCCAGTATCTTTTCTCGGAAGATTTTTTCAATGTAGATGAGTGTTTCAGGCTGATAATTATTGATTATAATATTTGTTATCTACCCTTTGTGCTATGCATAAAAATCTTGTTTAAACGTTAGTTTATCAATTAAAAATAATAATTAATATTTGACAAGTTAAAGTATTTCAGCAAAAAATGCAGACATAATTAGTCTCGACGCCACCTAGCGGGAGATTTAGTATTAAAAATACCTCTCTCACAAAAATAAAGTTGGTTGTTTTCAGTTGGAAAAATGTAATAATAGGTAATTGTCGAATGAAACACTAGTATATATTGAATTATTTGGCGGGTATTAGATAAGCCGCCATAGCTCAGTGGTCAGAGCTGCTGACCGGCAATCAGATGGTCACGGGTTCAATTCCCGTTGGCGACCAGTATCTTTTCTCGGAAGATTTTTTCAATGTAGATGAGTGTTTCAGGCTGATAATTATTGATTATAATATTTGTTATCTACCCTTTGTGCTATGCATAAAAATCTTGTTTAAACGTTAGTTTATCAATTAAAAATATTAAGTAATATTTGACAAGTTAAAGTATTTCAGCAAAAAATGCAGACATAATTAGTCTCGACGCTACCTAGCGGGAGATTTAGTATTAAAAATACCTCTCTCACAAAAATAAAGTTGGTTGTTTTCAGTTGGAAAAATGTAATAATAAGTAATTGTCGAATGAAACACTAGTATATATTGAATTATTTGGCGGGTATTAGATAAGCCGCCATAGCTCAGTGGTCAGAGCTGCTGACCGGCAATCAGATGGTCACGGGTTCAATTCCCGTTGGCGGCCAGTATCTTTTCTCGGAAGATTTTTTCAATGTAGATGAGTGTTTCAGGCTGATAATTATTGATTATAATATTTGTTATCTACCCTTTGTGCTATGCATAAAAATCTTGTTTAAACGTTAGTTTATCAATTAAAAATAATAATTAATATTTGACAAGTTAAAGTATTTCAGCAAAAAATGCAGACATAATTAGTCTCGACGCCACCTAGCGGGAGATTTAGTATTAAAAATACCTCTCTCACAAAAATAAAGTTGGTTGTTTTCAGTTGGAAAAATGTAATAATAGGTAATTGTCGAATGAAACACTAGTATATATTGAATTATTTGGCGGGTATTAGATAAGCCGCCATAGCTCAGTGGTCAGAGCTGCTGACCGGCAATCAGATGGTCACGGGTTCAATTCCCGTTGGCGGCCAGTATCTTTTCTCGGAAGATTTTTTCAATGTAGATGAGTGTTTCAGGCTGATAATTATTGATTATAATATTTGTTATCTACCCTTTGTGCTATGCATAAAAATCTTGTTTAAACGTTAGTTTATCAATTAAAAATAATAATTAATATTTGACAAGTTAAAGTATTTCAGCAAAAAATGCAGACATAATTAGTCTCGACGCCACCTAGCGGGAGATTTAGTATTAAAAATACCTCTCTCACAAAAATAAAGTTGGTTGTTTTCAGTTGGAAAAATGTAATAATAGGTAATTGTCGAATGAAACACTAGTATATATTGAATTATTTGGCGGGTATTAGATAAGCCGCCATAGCTCAGTGGTCAGAGCTGCTGACCGGCAATCAGATGGTCACGGGTTCAATTCCCGTTGGCGGCCAGTATCTTTTCTCGGAAGATTTTTTCAATGTAGATGAGTGTTTCAGGCTGATAATTATTGATTATAATATTTGTTATCTACCCTTTGTGCTATGCATAAAAATCTTGTTTAAACGTTAGTTTATCAATTAAAAATAATAATTAATATTTGACAAGTTAAAGTATTTCAGCAAAAAATGCAGACATAATTAGTCTCGACGCCACCTAGCGGGAGATTTAGTATTAAAAATACCTCTCTCACAAAAATAAAGTTGGTTGTTTTCAGTTGGAAAAATGTAATAATAGGTAATTGTCGAATGAAACACTAGTATATATTGAATTATTTGGCGGGTATTAGATAAGCCGCCATAGCTCAGTGGTCAGAGCTGCTGACCGGCAATCAGATGGTCACGGGTTCAATTCCCGTTGGCGGCCAGTATCTTTTCTCGGAAGATTTTTTCAATGTAGATGAGTGTTTCAGGCTGATAATTATTGATTATAATATTTGTTATCTACCCTTTGTGCTATGCATAAAAATCTTGTTTAAACGTTAGTTTATCAATTAAAAATAATAATTAATATTTGACAAGTTAAAGTATTTCAGCAAAAAATGCAGACATAATTAGTCTCGACGCCACCTAGCGGGAGATTTAGTATTAAAAATACCTCTCTCACAAAAATAAAGTTGGTTGTTTTCAGTTGGAAAAATGTAATAATAGGTAATTGTCGAATGAAACACTAGTATATATTGAATTATTTGGCGGGTATTAGATAAGCCGCCATAGCTCAGTGGTCAGAGCTGCTGACCGGCAATCAGATGGTCACGGGTTCAATTCCCGTTGGCGGCCAGTATCTTTTCTCGGAAGATTTTTTCAATGTAGATGAGTGTTTCAGGCTGATAATTATTGATTATAATATTTGTTATCTACCCTTTGTGCTATGCATAAAAATCTTGTTTAAACGTTAGTTTATCAATTAAAAATAATAATTAACGTTATATGTATTTAAAAAAAAATCGATTTAGTATTGAAAGGATTAAGAATCGGGTCACTAAAAAGATTTTTTTAACTCCTTTATTTGCCGAAAAAAAGTTTAAAAAAAAGTTTAAATGAACAGATCCATTTTTTGAGTGGGTGTAGGAGTTTTTGTTTTTAAAATTTTATGCACAAATTGTTTTTTTTATTCTTCTTGTGCCCTGTCCGTTCAACGGACGTTGGCCATCATTGTAAGAAACAAACAGCTTTTACATAATACATGTAGAGTGATAAATATATAATTGAACTGGAGTCAAGCCACAGAGGACTATGACTATGCTGACTTTGTTTACTGTAGCCCGGAACAGCTCTGCAATAGACTGGTCAAACCACTGTCTCAGATTTTTCAGCCATGAGGTTCTCCTTCTTGTAGGGCCCCGTCTTCCGGCAATCTTTCCCTGCATTATGAGATGCAAGATTTTTTATACGTTATGTATTTTCCGTTGTGGTTTTATGGTCGGAAATTATTTTCTTCAGGGATATGTGGAAAATTACATGAATTGAAAATTTCATTACCTATTACTTTTTAAAATATTAATACATTTTACTCTTATTTTGAATTGGTCGATATTTCTTAAGATCACCGCTCTACACAGCAGTTGTAATGAGTTCTATGATCTGGACCTCTTTCAAAAGTAGGGTCTTATAATACCTTTTGGCGTGTTTTTAATGTTGGTTTTTAATACTATTTAAGTATTTTATTTCCATTTTAAAATGTCTATTTTTATCATTCAGTATAATTTTATTTTTAATTTTTGTTATGGCTTTTTTAATATTGTTTTTGAGTCTTTAAAAATACGTTTAAATACGTTTTAAAATAGCCCACACACGACTGCAATTACATGAACATTAGCCTTGGAAAGTGATAAAGTTAATGCAAATTAATTGTAATGTGAAATATTTATGAAATAATAAATACTACAATTAATAATTTTTATGTTATATATAATATTATGTTTATGTGTCGATTACTTTGTTTTAATTTCTAATTTATATTTAACACAACCTTACAATTAATTATTATATTTAAATCAGTTATGATTCTTGGCTACCTATTCAGAGGTCGCGGTTTCAAATCCCAGCACGCGCAAGTAAATTGTAATTAATCAATTGATGTTATTTCACAAACTTATTCATTTAAAATAATATGTATTTATTATATTTGCAGCATGTTTCAGAGTGGTGGATACTTTCAGTATCACCCTGGTAAAAAACCACCATTAATGGTTTTGGCCGACTATACCTAAATAGTCGGGTACTTCCCATCTTCCTCTTCCTCATTTCATTCTCATCCCGATACTCTCACAACATACCCCGAATGGGATTTTTTACATTAGCTCCACTCAGGAGGCCAAAAGGAATAAAAAATAACTCAAGGACAAGGTCATCTTTGGGGATGCTGTATGAGGGTGGATAGGAATCTGAGAGTCAATGTGTCCAGGAGTGATGGACATATGAATCCATCCAACATGAGTCGAGAGAGTACGACTGGAGAGGTCAAAAGGCATATTTCAACCAGTCTCTCCCGATCCGGCACGCCACGCAGCTGGTGGGCAAATGCATTCGCCACCGAGACAATCCTATTAAGTTATCAAACGTAGCGTACAACTTGGGGTGACCTATAGGATATTTGTTGGTTATTCAATAAATGGATTCCAGGGCGGCGGTACCCTTACCCGCCTACTAAATTGATAAAATTATTGAAATCTTTTACCTAATACCAAATGTTTTACTTGAACGTCTGAAAAAAAGCTAAAGGCAGAATATTCACTTTCCCAAGAACTAATTGACCATGTGACATTTTGGCTGTTTGGATATTTTAAAGTATTGGCCTCGAATAAAAATATATGAATTCAAGGTCAGATATAAATTATTTAAAAAATATTTTATCTTAGCTTCATCCATATAATATATTTAATTATCGAAGAAACAATCACTTTGTGGCTTGAATATTGTAGCAAAATGAACTATTTCATTGGTTTTTACCACTTTCAATTTGGGAGGCGGGTACGGGTACCGCCCCCCGGGAACCATTTATTGGATAACCAACACCTCTAGCATAGGTCACTCCAAGAGGTTCGTTCCCGGGTTCATGAGGTTTTCAGTTGGCGACTGATGCGTCTGCCCACCAGCTGCATGGCATGCCGGATCGGGATACAATTGTTGAGGGAGTCCCTTTGACTTCTCCATCCGTACTCACTCGGAACATCGCTTTGAACCGCAGTTGAAGGGATGGACTCGTACGTCCGTCACTCCTGGACCCACTGACACCCAGACTCCTACCCACCCCTCATACCTATTTCCTTCTTAGAACTTCCTCTTTTTCCTTTCCTTAAAAAACCCTCCACACATCATCCCCAAAGATGACATAGATCTACACTCCTGTGTAGATCTAATGTTTAAAAAAAAACAATTTAATAAATTAAGCTAAGTGAAACTTAACTAATGTAGTTTAACTAAATTAACTAAATGAAACATGACTAATAAAGTTTATCTAATTGAACTAATGAAGTTTAACCAATTTAACGTGGTTTAACTATGTGACATTTAACTATTGATGCTAAAGTAATTCAACGTGATTTAACTAAGTGAAATTTAACTATTAAAGCATAACTTATTTAACTAAAAAAGTTTAATTAATTTAACTTAGTGAAACTTAACTGAACTCTAAGTGAAATTTAACTATAAGGTTTATCTAATTTAACTAAGCGAAATGGCGATGGCCGTGCTGTGTAAATTGCCTATATCCAGGCGCAGGTGAAAGTTCATTTGAATCGTTGATCCGTGAGACCAAAACGTAAATATGCATCTCTTACAGAAACCTATATATAAAATTGTTCTTGAGCTAACACCTTATATTATCTTAGTTATTTTTCACTCATGACAAACTTAGCCCAAATCTTACAGATATATTACATTTAATTAACATATTAGTGTCGCGTTCGTTGTTAAAATTATTTATACAATGTCGTCAAAATATATTCTGATTTGACAAATATACGCTTGCTTCAATTCATAAATCAATGTTACTTTTTAATAAGACGGCAGTACGTTTCATTATAAAATAAAATTGAATTTATTACTTTAGCTTTCGCAAGTATGAGTCACGACTTTAATACGTTTGTCAGATTTCTTGGATAACAGCTTGTTACGCGTTCGTCTGGTTTCAAGGTGCTTGCTGGTACTTGGGTGGAAATAGAACAGGCGAAAATGTATAATAGTTACCCTCTCCACGGGATGTGCTCCTGGGGGGGGGCAGTGCGCAGAGGCCTGCGTAGACTGACGAAAAATCAACCTTATCTCAAACACACTTTTCAGAATTACTGAAATTGACTGAAAGTATCACGGAACGGCGCACGAAGCGGTAATGTCAACGTCTCTGACAATCAAAGAGACGCGGCAACTTCTACGCGGATATAATCACACTGTATGTTTTTGTAGTCTGTGGACAGTTGAATTTATGTTCTTTTGCGAGCATTTTCAACACTTTAAGCAACACTTTTTGATTTTACACAGATTAAAACGGTGAAACGCGCCTCAAACAGCTTAAGAACGGCGATTTTCTTGCTGTTTTTGGGGGTTTGCAACAAACGCGTTGGAGATATTCGATTTTTCGTTGACAGGCAAGAAGCTGACGGGATTTTGAGCTTCTGAGAGCGGGGCTCTATCGGTTTCGTTGTCTAAATAAGACTGGCAGCGAGCGGATAGAGCCGCGGAGCATTTTGGCGACAGAGTGGGAAGAACGCCCACGCCATTTTCTCACAGCTACTACACACTTCACCAAACACTCTGTATTATACATTCCACACACACCGTCTCACCCTCTTGACGAAACGGACGAATAATTCTCTGACTAGTCGATACTTTAAAAAGAAAACACGGGATTATGACGTTATGCATTGGAGGTAATTCAGAAATTGCGAGTGGTCTCTCTTGGAAAGCGTGGACAACGTTGAACCGCGTCCATGGCAGTCACCGCAATGCATTTGCAAAAAAATATTTATGATTTTAAAAAATGTGTTTTCAATACATATTATGTAAGTAAAGTTTAGAAACATGGCCTTCAATACAATACCGTGACGATAATATAACTTGTGGGGAATACGACCATGGCTGTGAGACAAGTCTATTGACGTATAAAGACAAACTTTTAGGCTTGTATCGAAGTCTTTCCTAGAAGAAAAATACTCTGAATAATGAACAGTTGATTCTTCACAAGATAGAACCACAATAAACACGAAGCAGATATGAAGTCTTCAGAATTCGATAATGTGTGAATGTGGACACGTTATGTCATTTTCGAATTGAATATGGAATCATAGGATGGGGATCTGCTACACATAAGTACATACACAACTTGGATACAATTCAAAAAGGTATCATAAAGATCATACTAAAAGCACCATTAGAATGCCTTCCACTGAAATTTTGAATACCTTTGACGTACCAAATGTACCGCGAATATATGCCAAAAATATATTATGGAAACTATTAAAAAATACTAAATCCTCTGCTAGACCGTGTGTCCATCACACTAGATCAAATAAAAAAACATTTAGAGTTAGAAACTGCACAATGGCCTTATCCATCATGGAAATTGGTAAGGGTCACGATCCTCACCGACTATTCTCAAGTCGGTTCGATGAGGAAATTTCATTGATTTTGCATCTGAATGAACTGAAACAGAAAAGTATTTTCCACAGTATTTAATTTAAAATATTCCCTGTGTTATTGCATTTAATGAAATCACACGCAGAAAGAACCGAAGTGAGCGGTGAAAAATGATGAATGTAATATTATTTCTAGAAGGCGGTGTTTGTTTATGTTGGGTGTGCGAATTGGTCCATGAAGTCAGTGAATCCCGAAGCAGTCTTCAGGTATTTCAAATGTAAACAGACTCAACCATATTTCTCCTCCACTTTCAAAGAGCAGCGTCATGAAAAATCATGATTCTATCTCTGCAATGAGCATGTGCGTGAAGCTTCTTTGTCGATTCAGGAAGGATTTTGGTAAACTGACTTCTAAAATCTTTTAATCACAGGAGACCGTATTTGTCCCAGCTCACGTAGGTCTCATATAAATCGCTGTAACTCCCTTACTATCATAGTGAGAAATATTTTTTAAACGGTGTTAGAAAGGTAAAACAACTCGCTTTATATTGAAATCTAAAAAGTAACCAAAAAAATCAAATACACACCTTTATAAAACCAAAGTTTTGAATCACAATTTGAAAAAATTTTTGAAAGTTTGGGAATTTTTTATTAATTATTTTTATATGAAACAACATAAAACTGAAGTAAGAATTATGTTTATAATACATTTGTCTATAAAACAGGTATGTGTTTTTATTTTTTTTGTTATCAGTAATTTTAGTTAGAAAAAAACGTAAGGTGAGCCATTTTTAAAACTTTTTTTATGTTTGCATGCAAATTTTTTATATTTCAAAAATTATTTATTTATTTCAGATTGTAAAATATAAAAGCGTATTTTATTACCTTTTGAAAGCAGTTTTTATTTTTCATATATGTTCAGAAATATTCCATTTATTTGCATTTTATTGTAAAGCAGAAATATTTTAACCTTCTGAAAAATACGCCTAATTTAAGTGGTATTTTTTTTTACATTAAATCCACGCATTAGGCCCTGCAAAAAACAAGTTCATGGACGAAGTTTAGAAGTGTCTTTTTGAGAAGAGGAATCGGTGCACATGGATTTTGAAGATTCCCATGTCGTTGGAAGAAGGAAACAGAGCTGTTGAACTCAAAACCGAGTCGTAGAAACGATACGTTCTTGTTTGACACTTGTAAACCATGTAAAAATGTTGGGTGTGAGTTTTGAGTGTTTCCCGACTATGCACCGGTTCCGAAGGGATCAATGACGCTAGTTCTTTTTAGCATCTTCGATTGAAATACCAGTAGAACAAGGAAAATATTCAAACATGACTCCTGTGCTCTTGAGATTGCAATACGTTTAAGCCAGCCAACTGTCAAATGAGATCGAGATGTATTATATTGGGTGTCGATTTATTTAAATAATAAGGTTTTTTCAAATAATTCTGGATTTCACCCTCCAAGGGTGTTCTAGGCCATCATTCACCATTCAAATTATAGATAGAGGAAAGGTGAATTTATATATTAACTTTATTTAGAAGAGATGAGACGTTGAATGGAGGGGAGGCAATTTTGTTTAGGCAGAGAAAATTAGTTTAGAAAGGCGAGAACAAAAATATGTGATATGAAGTTCCCACTTCTGGAGACCACAGAAAGTATACGCTGGGGAGTCAAGGACGTGAATTTAAAAAAAGTGAGAAGGAATGGAACAATGTCAAGTTCTCATTCGAATTAATGAGAAAATTTCGAACAATGGGATAGTCCTTTATATTGAGGCATAGCAGGCTTCATTGGATTGACTAGCAATGTGCCAATACTCTGGCTAAGCAGCCCAAGCATTGCGGAATCTATGTTTGAGGATGAAAACAATGTCTGATAGGGGAGGGTGGTTTAAGAGGATATCAATAAAGTTACAAGTTATAACACGGGGTTCGTTATTGAAAAAATAAATCAATTACTTGAAGATTGTTTTACAATTTCGTTTATACTTAAAGTATTTTTATACTATATACTAGGGAAGAGAGGAAACATACAAGCGTATTTCTCGATTTCCTTTCTGCATTTTCACACAAAATATATATATTTTTAATGTAATATTTAAGATGTAGCGTCGTTACGTTTTGCATTTTTGATAAGTTGCTTCTTATAGGAGTTAGGATCCTCCAAAATTTGTTAAAATTGTCTGGTTTGAACGCCTTAAACAGACGTTCAGTACACAAACTAGACATCGTATTTTTTTTAAAGCAATTTGTACAGACAGAGCTTTTTTTTAATGCAGTTAGTAAAAAAATCTTTAAAATCCGTCCAGTTTTGGCGGAGGAAAATGGGGAATACAAAATTTCGATTTTCATGATTTTATCAACCTTAGGTGTTGTAAATTTTGCTCAGTATTTTCGGGAGTAATAACAACAGTCACAGCTATAGTGAAATATTCAGAAAACTATCAAAGAGTGGAGAGGCTACGAACAACCGCACAAAAAGGAGATTGATAGGCTAAGAAGCACTGCACAAGGAGGAGACCGATTATACTATCTCATTCTCTTTTGGCAATATGGGTTATGTTTAGATATTTTATCCAAAGGGTTTGACAGTTTACAAGCCTCGCCACGTCTGTAAACTAAGTGCGTGTGTTGTGGAGGTTTTCAATAATAACTCTCAATTTAACGCGAGTCAAATATATTTACGTTGAAACTTTGTGTTACAATAATTTAGCACAGATTTAATAATTACCTCGCTTAGAGGAAAAGCAGGCGGATGGAACGAACGTTAAAACCGGAATGAATTTGCATTATAATTCACTCGGCCGGAGAGCGGTGGCCAGTGATGCCAGTGTATTAAATCGGATTTGAATAATATTTTAGTGGTTGTTCGTTGCTCGGCTACACTCTAGCAGGCTAAATCCTATAAACGTATGTGTTTGTCTCTTTTTTTCTGTTCAAATCACGACGGTGCTAAAGAAGTTTTCACTTCAAAAAGTCAAGTTCTTAGTCAGTTTTAAAACAAGAATTTTACTTATTATTAAAAGTATGTTTCATAGTTCAAAATTTTCGTAGGCGACCTTCAGCGTGGGGTGGCATTTCCGTTTCGTCAGACCTTTCATTCCTTCCCACTCTCGAGTTTCAGACATTCGTAGCTTTTAAAGCTCTATACAATATGACATAAGAATATGTTTTTTTAAATCGCTTTGTCAATTTGCTGGTGACTAAACATTTTATAAGATAATATTATATGATGCCAAGATGCGACTCTAAAACACCTGCTGAGTTTAAAAATAATGTCAAAATATCCCATGACATGTGATGTTTTCTGATTATATAATTGTCTTGCATTATGCTGATTAGATTTTTTTTGTGTGAGTACCGCACGATTAAACATCAAAATTAATAATAAGTCGTTTGACGGCCTTCGTGGTCTACTAGTTAGCCGGAGGTCGCGGGTTCAAATCCAAGCGTGCGCAAATTAATTTATTTGATTAATTTGTGGTATTTCATGATTAATTCATTAAATATGCAATGTGGGAGACAAGTATGAGTACCGCTGCCTCGGGAACCATTTATTGGATAACCAACGCCTCTGCCATAGGTCACCTCAAATGGTTCGCTACGTTTGGTGACTTTTGAGCAGGGGTACCCGGGTTCATGGTATGAGGTTTGTCTAGGCCTTGGCGACGGATGTATTTGCCCACCTAACGCGTGGCAGGCAGGATCAGGAGAGACTGGATGAGGGAGACAATACAACTTCTCCAGCCGAACTCTCTCTGAACATCACCTTGCACCGCAGTGGGAGGAATGGTATATACTTATACATACGTCGGACATACGTCTGTCATTCCTGGACACATTGTACCCCCGATTCCTATCCGCCCACATACATTATTTGTTCCCATAACCTCTCCTATCCTTTCTTTTCATAAAAAAACCCTCCACACATCATCCTCAAAGATGGCATAGTCCCAGATGATTTTTTTCCTCTAGGTTTCCTGTGTGGAGCTAATATAAAAAAAAATCATTTCAACTGTTGATTTTCCAAATAAAATTATTGGGGCTGCCATAGTCTCACTGGCTTTAGACGGTTGGGAGCAGTTGGAATTCTTTTGCGGTACTAACACATAAAATAAAATACAATAATAATCATAATCAAAGGCTCTAGGAGTCCAGAAGGTCATTTAAAAAATATGATACAATATCAAATTAAATATGGTAATATTCATTGGTAGGTACCACACGAATTTGAGAGTCAAATTCATCTACACACGTCAAATTACATTTTTAATATAGTAAATTATTTCATGCGACAAGAGTAAAATATGCAAAATCAAACTACGTTTATCAAACCATCTCTTTCAGACGCATAATATTCGGAATGCTCTGTCTCCCTCACGGCAATGACCCAAACTGTCTTCAGAATTCGAAAACTTTTTACTAAGCGACATAATGCCATCTCGTTATTTTGTGGTGCGGAAAGAGACAAAAGATATGATATCGGGGCATTTTATAATTTGATCCAGCCAATCATAGTGGGTGGGAAAAAGGCTTCCATTTAAGACGTTAGATGTCACTGCTTGCCGCTGCCTGCTATCTCGCAGTGCATTTAAAATATACCTGTTGTTTTGATTTGCCATGATTTACTATCATTTTATAATTTTATGAGGTTTTTGACCCATTGACCTGAGTAAAGGACCGCCACTGATCATAATAATTGTTCGCATCAAATTATATTCACAAGAGTGATGAAGAAATTTGGACAATGCAACCAACAAATTAAAATAAATACTTTGAAAGCAATGAGCTTGAAGAGCTAATGACTGTATTACATTTAATGTTCATTGATACTAATTAAAGTTATTGACAACAAGTGTACCTTGCTAATTATTTATTGGCAGTGTCCTAAAGAAACAACGAACTCGTTTTGGCGCAACACATCTTTCTATTTATACATTGTGTACATCTGTGTGGAATTCTCTTTCTTCTATTTAGTAACCAGATTTGAATAGACGGGTGCATTCCACTGTTTATCTGTATTTTTCTATTGTCGATCCCTTGTCCTATGTTTTATCCGGCTTCAAAATTTTCCCAATTTGTGGAGGGGAGGCCATTTTGTTTAGGCAGAGGAAATTTATTTAGAAATGGGTAACAAAAAAATATGTGATCACATCTAGACCACAGAATGTACAATCTGGGGAGTCGAGAACGTGAATTTTAAAAAGGTGAGAAGGAACGGAACAGTATCCAATTCTCATTCCAATAAGTGAGGAAATTTATTTTTTTGAAACAAGGGGGAATTGTTGATACTGTGTCATAAGTTATAATGGGATTGTTTGGTTTTTAAATGATAATATGCACAGTAGTTTTCCTTACTTCCTTGTAGTCCATTATTTTACGATACACATATAATCATTCAACTTCAAACAAAATTCTCCTTCATTTTCGTATTTACAGTCCATTTCGCCAGTTGCACTTGAGGCTGTCATTTTCGAAGACAGTTTCGGATGCAACAGGGATTATAACTTACTAGTTATTTTCCCGCGGCTTCGATCGCATGGTATTCGGGGGGTTCCCACCCCGCCTCCTGCACCTCCCCCTCCCCCACCTTTATGCAAGTTCTTTCTACTGAATGCCGTAGAAATGAGAGCCCTGAGGCGAATGCGTGGTAAAATCATGTACGATCGTCTGAGAAACGTGGAGATCCGCAAAAAATGCAAGGCTGATGTAAGCGTAATGTGTAAGATTAAGAAAGGGACGCTTCGATGGTTTGGGCACGTAGTGCAAATGAACGAGGAAAGGAGTGTAAGGAGAATATATGACGTAAATGTGAATGGTAGAAGAAGTCAAGGACGCCCAAAAAAGACATGGCGCGACCAAGTTAATCAGATACTTTAGTCGACCCATGTCAAGAATCAGAATAACAGAAGACCATGTTTGAGACGTTGTATGAATGTAAACGAGGAAAGGAATGTGTGCCAAGACCGAGTTGTTTGGTGGTCCGTCCTCTTTGCCTACCCCTGCGGGGAAACGAGGTGATGGTTAGTTAGTTAGTTTTTATCTTCCACATGATTATAATTATAATCATGATTTTCAAGTAAGGTTTAAAACCATCCAGTATATCGACGAGAATGCCTAATCAATCAAGCTTTTATAGTTAAATAAAATCGTCAGCTATGTTGAGTGTTGACGACACAACTTTAAAATATTTCACTTCATTGTTTACCTGTCATTACTTAAATTCATTATTATAAGCAATAATTATCAGCCTGAAACACTCATATATATTGAAAAAATCTTCCGAGAAAAGATACTGGCCGCCAACGGGACGTGAGCCCGTTGATAAATGTAGACATAATTTGTCTTGACGCCACCTAGCGAGCGATTTAGTAGTTACAATGTTTCTCTCACAAAAAATAAAGTCGGTTGTTTTTAGGTGGAAAAATGTAATAAGCAGTAATTTTTTAATGAAGCACTAGTATATATTGAATTATTTTGTGGGTATTAGATAAGCCGCCATAGCTCAGTGGTAGAGCACCTGACCGCTGACCGGCAATCAGAAGGACACGGGTTCAAGTCCCGTTCGCGGCCAGTATCTTTTCTCGGAAGATTTTTTCAATGTAGATGAGTGTTTCAGGCTGATAATTATTGCTTATAATAATAGTTACCCTTTGTGCTATGCATAAAAATCTTGTCGTAAAAAACGTAAGTTTATCAATTTAAAAAAATTATTAAATTCATTACATTACATTACAACAAATTCATACTTAAATTCATCTTGAATAATTTCCGTCTATGGACTCTTTTACTTTCAATTTAACGTCTATTTGTGTGAACAATCTCTTGTTTTTGAAACGAAAGAAGTCATTCAAGAAGCTCGCCTTACAAATGAGTTCGCTTAGGCATAGGAGCGATTCTATATCTTTTGTGAATACGGAAAAGCTTCCATACGGAATCGGCTGTCAAATAAAAAATGATTTTTGGAAGTATTCGAATATCGTTTTCCTCGAAATTTCAAAACTTAGTATTTGGAGATGTCTGACTAATCAACTGAATAATCGATATGCATTTGTAATCAATCTAGAATAAGAAATTAATATGTATCTACGAATTTGAAACTATATATGTATTTTTTAATTCACGTGATGGAAGCATTTAATGAATAAGAAGTAGTCTTGCATTGCAACGAGTTGAATCATCAGAGAATATTGTCTATTTTGATAATTTGTCTTAAGAGAAACACTATAGCTATGTCCGGTGATATATTTGTTCCCTGAAG
Organism: Limnephilus lunatus; assembly: GCA_917563855.2. NCBI lineage: Eukaryota > Metazoa > Arthropoda > Insecta > Trichoptera > Limnephilidae > Limnephilus > Limnephilus lunatus. The sequence continues at coordinate 96,237,056 of OU830594.1, forward strand.
TAACCTGATGCAGTACTACTGCCAAAACGGATGCATTATTATAAATGTGACTGTGGTATGCAATACTTAATTATTTAGCTATATATATATAGCTATCCTTGAACCGAACGGATTGTTTTATTATTATACTAGCGAGTTCCCGGAATGCGTTGCTATGCCACTAATAAAGAAATTGTTTCTCCCTGCGTGTCTTTTCCCATTCCCCTTCCGTCTCCCTTTCCCTTCCCATGTCCCCTTCCTCTCACGCGTTCCCCCTCCACCTTCCCCGCCCTCCCTCTCCACCCTGCCGCGATCCCCTCCCCTCTCCCGTGTTCAATATATTCAGTCCCGGTACACTCAGATTTTCAAACAGCTCGCGTGCCAGCTATTGCAATTTTTTTTTATTTTACATATTACAAACATTCATTTTTGTTTTTTATAAGAACAATCAATCAAATTTGGTACCTAAAATAGATACCTATTTAAAAAAATATTATTTTCAATTACATTCAAATTATTCGATTTTGATTAGTACCATAAGTGACTACTTCGATTAAATTCATTAATTTAAAAAGTTTATTCGAATATTGAATTTTGATTGAACAATCGATGTTTGAAAAATGTCATTTTCAAATTGTGACATTTTTGTAAGAGTTTTTGTAATGATTAAAAAAACTTTTCAGGTGTATTGTCAAGTGGTTGTAATAATTCAGAAACCTTCGCGAGGGTGGAAAAAAGGTATTTTGAAAGTTTGAAACATTTCCAATGCTTAAATATGGCAACGCATAGTGGACATACATACAGAAATTTTTAGATTTTTATATTTATAAATCTAATTTTAAATTCATTGAGGCGATCCAACTCGATGAGTAACGTTCGGAATCAGGTGAAATCCCATACCCCTTACGCAGATGACATAATGTTGAAATTTTCACTTTTTTACATTAACCTCCACGTAGGAGGCACTGGTAGACCGAAGGTGTATGGAGGATCTTTTTAAGGAAGAGAAGGAAAAGGGTTTGAGGGGTGGGTAGGAATCTAGGGTTCAGTGTCTCCAAGAGTAATGGTCTTACGTTACGAATCCAACTCTCCCGCTGCGAAGGCAATGGGTCGAGAAATACTGTAACTTAACATCAGCTGCCTATTTCGATTTATGCTTTTAAAAAACATCTTTATGATGAAACGAAATTCTTGTTCTATTTATGTAAGTTCAGGCACAAATATTATGTTTTCCGGTCGTAATCTAAATAACTTAATTTTGCACATTAAACAATAAAACCACATCTAAAAGGGGTTTGTACACATGAGATTTTACAATTAAAAGCGTTTCTATAAACCAAATACTTTATTTTTTTGTAGTTTAGTAAGGGTGATTTTTGTGTATTTAATCCTGGTAAGGATTTGCAGCTTACAGCCCTTTCAAGATCTGTAAACTGAGCTACGTTTGTATTGGAAATTTGCCAATAAAAATTCTTGGTTATGCGGGTCTTAATAAATTTACAAAAAACGTTATTTTACAATAAACTTTAGACTGAGTTAAAACCTTAAGAGGCCGGTTTTCGAATTTCTACCGATTTCTTGCAAACCTCCCTTAAACATTTGGAAGTTTTAAGCTCTTAAAAAAATATATGTTATTCTTGAAGATAATATCTAGACATTAGTCGCGCCCAAACGCAAATTATATAAAATTCCCTCGATAGAAAAAAATCGCAAAATATGCTCCAAAAATTATTATAAACATGTTTGTTTCAGTTATTTTACAAGTTATATGTTTAATAAAATTCACAGCGTTTCTTTAAATGCTGTTTAAGACAATTATCGCGAGATTTTTGCTCTATTTTAAACGAGTCTGTTTATTATATGTTCGAGTGTTTATTAAAGATTTTCATCGATTTTATCATTGTAAATGTTAGCGCGCTCTTCTAACATTCGTAATTTCATATCTCTCCGTCTTCTTCTTTTTGGGGCCGGGAACTGAGCCTTAACAACTAGAGGGAAGGTAGAACAGCCGAACTGAGCTTACGCGGGAACTGCAATGAATTAGCAATGTCATGCACTGGTTTGGGGAGCGACTCTCAGGGATACCAGTCGATAAAATTTAACTTTGCTAATTGTAGTGTTCTGTTATTTAAGACACACTAACAGATTCTCCTATGGATGGAGATTACTTCTTGGGAATAATAGATTCTTGATGTTAATCTGGTTTTATTAAATACTTCGCGTATTAAAATATTGACTTCGTTAGTAGACCTAACTAGAAGCTGGCTAGATGGATTCTAATCAGAGGGTTCCAGTGAACACCCAGCCAGAGCTGCTTGACCCTCTGTTGGTTCCCACAGGTACTAAACTACCTGCCATCTAGCGGAATCTAAGGACAGCCCTTAGGACTGCCATCTATGTCTAAAAGCCGGTAGCTTTTGGATACACTAAGGTAATGTTTTAAGGTTGTTCAGCCATAGTACCAAGCAAAGGACCAAGATGTGTTCTACTTACAGTATTTAATTAAATCATCTATAGGACATTACTTCGCACATTGTAAACGTTTAATTTCATTAAAATATAAAAGCCAACTGTCGTAGCATACTTTTTTCACTAATATTATGAAATTTAGCCTTAAAAAAAAATTGTCTTTACAATATGGGAAAACTTGGTGCTTAGATATGCGATTTTTACAAATATCGAGATAATAGCGTCCCCTATTAACGGAATTTCGAAGTTGAGAGGAAGTCACGAGCCAAAAATGTATGTATTTTTTATTGTGCCTTATATCGTCATGAATAATTCGTTAATATCGTCGTTAATAGACAAAAAAAATCACTTGGCGAACGGAGTATGGAGGTCACGATTCGAACTCAAAAGATGTTTTTAATTATTTTATAAGAAAGAAAAAAAGTTAATCAATGGAAACTGTCACAGGTAGTTTTGACCAGAAAATTGTATTTTTTAACAAATATTATAATCAATAATTATCAGCCTGAAACACTCATCTACATTGAAAAAATCTTCCGAGAAAAGATACTGGCCGCCAACGGGAATTGAACCCGTGACCTTCTGATTGCCGGTCAGGTGCTCTTGACCACTGAGCTATGGCGGCTTATCTAATACCCGCCAAATAATTCAATATATACTAGTGCTTCATTCGACAATTACTTATTATTACATTTTTTCAACTGAAAACAACCAACTTTATTTTTGTGAGAGAGGTATTGTTAATACTAAATCTCCCGCTAGGTGGCGTCGAGACTAATTATGTCTGCATTTATTGCTGAAATACTTTAACTTGTCAAATATTAATAATTATTTTTAATTGATAAACTAACGTTTAAACAAGATTTTTATGCATAGCACAAAGGGTATATAACAAATATTATAATCAATAATTATCAGCTTTAAGGTTGTTTCTTGTACGCGTTCATACATTTATAACGAAAACATCATATATTAATATATAACGCTTGATTTTTTTATAATCTAACTAGCTGACCCGGCGAACTTCGTACCGCCACAGAATCAATAACTGTTGTATTAACTTATGTATTAATTTATAATTAAATTCAGTTTTTTTATTAAGTTCAAAATTACGCAATGAGGTAATTATCGATGCGCAACTGTCGGTGTTTTGGTTTTTGTTTTTGTCAGTATCAGAGATGGCGTTGTGTACTGATTTATATTTTTTTGTGATTTTATTACTTTTCCACTTACTTACGGTAATTGGTTTTCATTTTTTTTATACGTGTGAGGGAGATTTATTATAATTACAACAGAAATCTTAGACAAACATCAATACTTCCTACTCCAAAATGTAAAAAAACACTAGGACAGTTAAGTCATAAATATCTCGGAGTAAAATTTTTTAATTCACTTCCTGAAAAAATCAGAAACATGAACAGTAATATCAAAAAATTTAAAACTCACCTTAAAAATTATACCGAATATTTGAACTGAATATAAAAAATAAAACAATTAAACTAATATAATAACACCCCCATACACACAAGCCCTGCTTTTTTATGGGGATAAATCAAATATGTACACATATTAATTATGTAATTAATTATTATATTGAATGTATTGTAATTTATGTATCTTTCTCTGAATAAAAAAAAAATAAATAAAAAAAATAATTATTGTATTTTTCCTTTGGAGGGGTGCAGACATACTTTCACCGATTGTCTCATTTTCGACTGTTGATATTTAGTGTGTACGAAAGAGGGGCAGCATTTTATTTATAAGAACAAAACATTCAGCCCATATTGACATTTGACTTTTGAATTTTAGGAATTCATTCACTATTCAATATTATATTTATCACAATATTGCTGCTGCTCTTTCAAAAGATGAGAATTCGTTCCATACAAAATGTACGAGGAAAAGAATTTTCTTCATAATTTTTTTTTGTGTTTTTTTCCGAAGTTTTATTAGCTATTCTGTTATTCGGGGAGGAGACGAATTCAACTAATCAAAGACCATAAAAATCGGTTTATCCGTTCTCGAGTTATACATGGTGTAACTAAACCGGCTTTACGCGTACTATCTCATTCGCACGCAGACTAAATCCTGATTATGAAGATGAATGTCTTTGTTTCTTTTTAGTTTCATCGAGTTTCAAATTACGGTGGTGCTAAAGAAGTTCTCACTTTAAAAAAAACTAGTGGCAATTGTTCTAGTTAGTTCGGCAAATTCCTTTCTGCCAAACGACCGAAACGCTCCCGACAAAATCCCGCCCGACAACGATGAAGTGTTGGATTGGCCCGGATCAGGAATAGATTGGACGCGCCTCACTCAATGTGCCTCATCCATTCTACTGTCTTCGTACAACACATATTAATAAATCTTTTATTTCTCTGAATTGTGTCATAAATGAATATTTGTTGACAGCCAACCGTTTTATTTTGGATATTTAACCAAACAATAAGATGAAATGAATAATCAGGCTTGGAAATATATTGTCAGGAGGTCAAAATATTTATTAGCAATAAACGCAAAAAAATTTAATATTTTCTTCTAAATGTAATATTTCTACTTTCATCCTTTCTCTGCCAGTTCCACGCCTCACTGCTGTATTTCAAGGTAGGTACCAGCACTTGATTGTGACGGCTAGCTTCGCTTCTTTTGACATTTTTTTGTCAACACCAACTGCGTTCAGTCCTCTATTAATTGAGTTACCTGCAATAGGCCACTTGCATCACTTTTTTTTTTTAATTTCGGCTTAGGAAAATATTCTAAGACATTCGGTATTTTTTTTTAATCGTATTTTTGAAATCCTGGCGATTTTTTGAAAATTTCAATCCGAAAAATCAGTCCATTTTTTATAAACCGGAAAGACGGGACATAATTTTATGGGTGCGAAAAAACGATAATTACATAGCCGAAAATGGATTTATTTATTTAAAAATAAAAAAAACTAAACATTTCTAAAAATTTTTACTAACATTTTCGTAATCTTAGTAAAAAAATCTATCCACACGATTTTTTCCAAGTCGTTATGAAATCCATGCAAGTGGCCTATTACCCTTCTTTCAATATCTTTATCAGCCTTCCCATCTCTTGTAAACATACTTCTCAGATACACTAAATCATCCACCTGCTTCAAGTATTCATCATTCACACTGTTTTTGTGGTCTCACTTATACCCCCAAAGTACCTTATTAATGTATGTTACAGTAAATTCTAACATTTTTACATATGCCTATATGAAATGTTAATTTGAAATAAGGGTTAGACGAAATTAAAATTGAGCAGTTTACAGATTGAATTCAAGCCATGGCGAAAAAGTTACTAGATATTAATTTCTCGATATTTTTTTAAATATTCAACAACTAATAATATATGACGAAAGATTCTTAGAATAGTGTGTTTCAAAAAATTTGAACTCCGAAATATTTTATTTTAATTTTCACATTCTGTGAACGTTCTATTTAAGTTCTGTGATTATTTTAGTTTTACGAAGCAACTGGCCTATTATAACTGAACTTGAATCGAACTTACACAAAAGGTGAAAATTAACTTCAAATATTTTATGAAGTTTTCAAATTTCAAACTACTCCCAACCCTCAGGAGCCAGTGAAGTTATGGAATCCATAATTCAGTGCGGAAAATCGAAGGTGGGGAAGTACCTGGCTATACAGATCTAGTCACCAATTAAAGCCATGTTTCGATTCAGAATTGTGTTCTTTCACCAGTGTGATACAAATCAGCTGTTTTTTATTGTTAAATATTTTTTTAATGGGCGTCCGTTTCTGTAAAATGCTTTAGTCACCCGCCCACAGGACACCTGTCAGATATTAATTTTAAGCACAACTATTGAAATATGGCAGACAGACAACAGGGAACATTTAAATGCATAGAAAAATAAACAATTTGACAACAGAGCCGTCAAATAAATTTTAAAATGACAAAAACTTCGTAAAAACTGATGGAGACGGAGTTTCTCAATTCTGCATTTTTGTTTGTCAGACAAGTTAAAATTTAAAATTTATTTTCTAGACGCTTCACGCTTTTAAATCAGAAGAAGTTGACAGATGTATTAAGAAAAAACAGTTACGGCGATGCGCTTTTAAGTAAAGCAAAATCATATGTTTTATTTGCGTGAAAATTAGATCGCTTAAGTCTCGATTACATTGAGCGAGTATACAAGCTACTATCTACTAAGTTTAAAAGTGGGTGTATCGGCGAGTGAGATTGTCATGATGACACACAAAACTATCTGCTCACTCAGTAGCGTAGGAAACTGAACTCGTACGTCGCTGCTAGCGCCACAGGAAGCCAGTAGCGCATAAATATACCAAACCACCCCGAGAATAACGACGCCTGCGTGAACTAATTCTGTCAGATGTTTGACAGTCGAAATCAATTGTTTGTTGACCGCCATTTTGAGCGCATAAATAAACCAAGTAACGAGAGTAGCAAGTAAAGTGGACGACCTTTCAACTTTTTTTATAGATTGTCAACAATATGCTAGTTAGATAGTAATATGATTACACTGAACGAGTTAACTAACAGATAGTGAATTTCCCAGATAGCTTGTAAACTCGCTCAATGTAATCGAAGCTTTGCTGACGACACTGCAATAATTATTGAAAAAAAAACGTGGAACGATATTACCATTGCAGCCAATCAAGACATGAAGGTTATAAAAAAATGGTTCGATAATAATTTATTATCACTCAACACAGAAAAAACTTATTGTATTCCATTCTCTCTACAAGAAGATGTACCAAACAATTTAATTAACATAATAATTCATTCCAAAAATTGTACAAATTACGATACATGTAATACGGACTGCGCTAAACTAAATCATAAATCAAATGTAAAATATCTTGGAATCCTAATAGATAAAAATGTTAAATGGAAAGATCATATCAATCTCACTGTGGAAAGAATAAGAAAACTTATCTACATATTCTATAACATACGAAATATTTTAAATAAAAAAACCATAAAAATGGTCTATTATGCATTAATCCAGTCCTTATTACAGTACGGCATTATTGGGTGGGGAGGGGCCTTTAAATCTTCCTTACAGCCTATTATTATAATTCAAAGAATAATTATAAAAATCATCCTTAGGAAACCATACGACTTCCCTACTCTAGAATTATTTCGGGAATTTAATGTACCATCAATCATAGAATTGTATAAGAGAAACGCCTTATATCAAATATATAAAGAATATTTTATTAAAAAAATCCACCCCTCAGATAGCATAAGCAATAGATTTAAAACTAATGGCTTAATAGCCATCCCTGTGCTTAGAACAACTACGGCTCAGCATCACTATTTGTATTTAGGTGTAAGATGGTACAATTTATTATTGTCCAAAAACAAAATTAATATAATGGGAACATTGAAATATGAACAATTTAAAAATCAAATTAAGTCCCTGAAATTGGATAATGATATATTGTACCCTTAATTTAATTTACCCTTACTTAAACTGAAATATTTAATATTAAACGAATATGTTATATATATATATATATATATATATATATATACTGTTATTGTCCTTCTAAAACTATTTTTTCTAAATTATGTACCTTTGTCAAGTAATATTTGTATTTATTTTCATAATGTTCTTTGATAATTGCTCAAACATCTCATTAAAACACTATTAATTTTTTTTTTTTTGCATGTTAATACTCCTCCCATAAACACGAGCTCTTGAGCTCAATTTATGGAGTAGTAGTAATATAAAATGAATTATTGTATAACCTTGCACATGTAATCATTTGTATTGTAAAAACAAAATTTTTGAAATAAATAAATAAATAAAAAAAAAATAAAAAAATAAAAATATTTTAGTTGCTTTTATTAAATACTGTGAATAGAACACATATTTGCCTTGGAAATAATCTATTATTTTTTATTAGTCTTTTCAAAAGCCCACAAAAGTATCAGTCCAGTAAAAACTGCTTTAAACTTCAAGATCTCCTATTTACGAACCTCTTTTCGGCTTTTATTTTGTGGTATAATGTGGAAAAATAAAATCTTTATATAACTATCGTAAACATTCAAATGTTTATGCCTGCACTTGGCAAAGTAAAATACATCACGTTTTTTGGCGCTGGTGTTAAACGGGAATATAAACCATATAGCCATCTACATAAGGAGTGTTATTGTAAGCGGCCTGATCCTGAATTTTACAGTCAATATTTCAATTACGAGGATAAAGTGTGGTAACTTTGAAGATGGTCCTACGTTATTGTAAATAGAAGTAAAAATAGGTAAATAACTTTTTTTGAAATAAACGAGATTAAAACTGAAGGGACCATGTTCTTACAAATTTCCTAAACAAAAGCAATGTATTTTAATTTAATGATTAACATTATAAGTTATAGTTCAACTTCCGAAGTTACTGAACTTGTATTGACACCTTGTCGTGGTTTAATTAGGTGTCTCGTCAAAATTACGGGCAATAAATTGTATGCTAAGAGATTAAATACGTAATCTTGTTAGCAAAAAATATTTTAATAATCTGTGGAATCAAATAAATTCAAAAATTGGACTCACTCCAGAACACTGAAGAGATAGTCAGATGGAACTGTGTTGAGGGTGTGCCTATTGTATTATTATTTCTGTTGGAATTCATTAAAAATTTCATTAAACATTTTTACTTCTTCAAATAATTAATTTACTTTTTCAAGCAAATTTATTTTGTGACACCATTTTCATTCAAAATTAATAAATTTATTTGTTTTAACCACGTTCATCTATATGTATATAATGTGGTTAACAAAAATAAATTTATATATACATATATAAATGAATCCCTGTTTCCCTTGGTCACGCCATAATTTCAGAACGACTTAACCTATTTCATTCAACTTATTTTTTAAAGTTTTATAATACTTAGTAAAAGGTTCTTACGGAAATTTTTTGGCTAAAGTTCGGTTTAGTGGCCAAATTCCTAAAAATACAAACTAGTTATTTTTATACTAACTATGGGCCGGGGAATACGAATCTGAAAGAATTAGGCGGCGGCAAGCAATATTAACTGAATTATACGACTTTAAAAAAATTTTTTCACACATAGGCAAATGGCCATTTTGGAAGCATTCTGATTCCTAGAAAATCAAACTAGTTATTTTTATACTAACTTTGGGCCGGGGAATCCGAATCTGAAAGAATTAGGCGGCGGCAAGCAATATTTAATGAATTATATGACTTTAAAATTTGCTATAAACAGACACAAAAAGAACACATTTTGACATTATCGAAGTAGTAAGAAAACATAGAAAAAGAATAAAGATGTTACATCACATAAAATTAAGTGTTGCCATTAAGCAGTAATATCAATAACGTAAAATAACATGTTTATAATTTAAGTACTTACTTTTTATAAATTTTACTCACTTTTGTATCACAAACCATGCTACCTAAACCTAGCGTAGCCGCTAAACTACTTGAAAACTGGGATGTTTTTTTAAATTGACGCGAGCAGGCGGTATAAAGGGGCACAAACCATGTTACACAAACCTAGCGTAGCAGCTAAACTACTTGAAAACTGGGATGTTTTTTTAAATTGACGCGAGCAGGCGGTATAAAGGGGCACAAACCATGTTATACAAACCTAGCGTAGCCGCTAAACTACTTGAAAACTGGGATGTTTTTTTAAATTGACGCGAGCAGGCGGTATAAAGGGGCACAAACCATGTTACACAAACCTAGCGTAGCAGCTAAACTACTTGAAAACTGGGATGTTTTTTTAAATTGACGCGAGCAGGCGGTATAAAGGGGCACAAACCATGTTATACAAACCTAGCGTAGCCGCTAAACTACTTGAAAACTGGGATGTTTTTTTAAATTGACGCGAGCAGGCGGTATAAAGGGGCACAAACCATGTTACACAAACCTAGCGTAGCAGCTAAACTACTTGAAAACTGGGATGTTTTTTTAAATTGACGCGAGCAGGCGGTATAAAGGGGCACAAACCATGTTATACAAACCTAGCGTAGCCGCTAAACTACTTGAAAACTGGGATGTTTTTTTAAATTGACGCGAGCAGGCGGTATAAAGGGGCACAAACCATGTTGGGTTAGGTTAGGTTAGATTAGGTTAGGTTAGGTTAGGTTAGGTTAGGTTAGGTTAGGTTTTATATAATAACATTGATATTGGTGACCGGTCTAGGTAACAACTTTTTAAGACTACGAATTTTCATACTGTTGGTTTAAGAATACGGCCGTTGAGATAGTCATAATTCATCAGGTTAATGTGTTATGTGATGAATTATCATGTGAAGAATTATCGCGTCGGAAAGTTTTACGTTATTTATAAGGTATGTTCGATGATATTATTGTTTAATGGCCACACTCAAATTGTTGTTTTTCTATGGTTTTCATGTGTTAAAATGCTTTCAAGATGGCTGTTTTCGTTTGTGTTTATTGAAAATTTAAAAGTCGTGTAATTCTGTTAATATTGCTTGCCGCCGCCTAATTCTTTCAGATTCGGATTCCCCGGCCCAAAGTTAGTATAAAAATAACTAGTTTGATTTTCTAGGAATCAGAATGCTTCCAAAATGGCCATTTTCCTATGTGTGTCAAAAAAATTTTTAAAGTCGTATAATTCAGTTAATATTGCTTGCCGCCGCCTAATTCTTTCAGATTCGTATTCCCCGGCCCATAGTTAGTATAAAAATAACTAGTTTGTATTTTTAGGAATTTGGCCACTAAACCGAATTTTTTCCAATTTTTTTTTTTTAAATTGTATAATTTCAGAAAACATAACGACTATTTTAACTTCACACATTTGAGGGGAGTTGGCGGTACGGTGGCTCGGGAGAGGGGAGAGGTAATGCGGGGAAGGTGGAAGGGGAATGCGGGATGGTAAGGGAGCGCGGGGGGGAACGGTGACGCGGGGGGGGGGGGGGGGGGGTAACGGGGCCGCACGGGAAAGGACATGCAGGGAGAAACAATTGATTTCTTTGAAGATGGCATTGCAACGCATGCCGGGAACCAGCTAGTTGTTTATAAAAAAACCGACAAGTTTGTGAGCGATACTCACTTCCTCATAGTTTACTTAAAATTAAATGGAAAGGTGTGTTTGGAAGGGGTGGGGGGGGGAAGATAATAGGGTACAATTTACAAAGGGATCAAGTTCAACTCATTTAAATTTGAATCTACGTCATTTCTAATTTCTAAGATTTCCAATTTGTCCAAATGAACGCGATTAAAATTACAATGAGGTAACACAATTCCACAATTAAAATCAAAAGTGTGACGCGTCTCAAACAAATGATCGGACGATCGGACAAACTGACAAATCCGACAAACTATTATCTAATTCCTTTATTCTAATTTGTCAAAACAATGATTATGATTAAAAACATTAAAATTACACATTTTTAGTACAATGATTAGAATCAGAAAAACAAACTTTAAATAGTTCACACATTTTTAAGTCTATTATTCGTTTGTGAAAATTCCCCATTATCAAAGTCACACCGCGATTCAAAAATGACCCCATATTACAATTATCGAAATTCATTCTTGAGAAGATAATCATTTTAGGAATCGATAATTCTTGTATAATTTGACGACAACCGTGTTATTTCAAATCGCTATAGATCACATTACTAGGAGTTAAAATATTTTTATATTCAGTGTTCTAGACATAAATCTCCCCGGACTAAGCGACTCGTGTACAAGTAGTTATATTTAAAGCAATTACTGCAGTTATGGGAGTTATAACAGTCATAATGATCGCAAGGAGGCCGAGAGTGAATGCTGTGAATTATGACTACTCATAAATTAGGCTTGGCACTGCTAGGCATCCTTGTACCGACGTCATATTATGCAATTTAATGTTAAATTATTATTGTACAAATGGCATTTGGAGCTTTGAATAAATGATGACGAAGTATCGCTATTCATGAAACTAATACAAATGTTTGTAAAATAAAATGCAGTCACATTAATCCACACCAAAAATGTGCCTTTGTTCACTCTTATCTACGGAATTATTGGTTGGGGGATCTTACAAAAACAATACTCAGTAAAAGTTTCGCAAAGAATCATCATAAAAGTAAAGCTCAAAAAAAATCAGAGGATGCAATTCACACGCGATAGAAATGAAACCTTCATAAAACTAAAGTTAACAAGAGTGGGGAGACTACGAAGTACATTTTTTATATTGATAACAACAAATATTATAATCAATAATTATCAGCCTGAAACACTGAAACACTCATCGTTGGCGGCCAGTATCTTTTCTCGGAAGATTTTTTCAATTTAGATGAGTGTTTCAGGCTGATAATTATTAATTATAATATTTGTTATCTACCCTTTGTGCTATGCATAAAAAATCTTGTTTAAACATTAAGTTTATCAATTAAAAATAATAATTAATATTGATAACACATTTACATTGGTGAAGGATGATTTTTTTTCAATATTTTTTTCATCACCTTTTCCTTTAAATTTGGTCATCTAATAAGATACTAATACAAATACTAATAAGTATTTGTGTTTTCTTCTTCGGAGTCGCTAGTTGTTGCTTTATTTTGTGTAACCATAACTTAACCATAACTTCTGCCATAGATCACTCTGAGTGATTTGCTATGTTTGGTAACTCAGCAAGGGTGGACGGGTTAATCCACTTTGTAACAATGCCCGAAACATTGACTAAAAAGGGAAACCCAACACAGCAGGCATAATAACCCAAAAATTATTCACGGTGATATTGTTGGCCGTGAAAATCTCAAAATATTGTCTCGTATTGTTGTTGTTTATATGTGTTCAAACGAAAGCACTATTAAACGCTTTTTTTAGTTCCGTGACGATTCACGGCAACGGTACCGTGACTGCTTAAAAAAAGCAATAAACATACGTCTCTTCACAAAAAAAGCTACAGTTCTTTCAAAAGATGAAATACACAATGCACGTAGGTCTGTTTCCTCCAAAGGAAAAAAAGCCATAATTTTCTTGTATCTTTCTCACACGTCGCACCGTATCGTCTCCGTAGATCCCTACTATACTACTAGCCGTGACGATAATTTTGAAAGTATGGAATATAAATACAAGGATAATATTTAAGTGTGAGTGAATTCCAAAAATTCAAAAGCATCAAATGTCAATGCGCTGATGGTTTTGCTTTTGTTCTTAAACATATCCTAATGCTGCGACTCTTTTTTAAAATCTAGAGCACTGAGCACTTTTAATTTTCTCATTTACCTAATTTCGATGTGTAGAGCCTCTTACCTTAAACTTTCGTGTCTATGCCACCTCTTACTAAAATATTTATAATCTCTTTTGTCTGTGGCTGCGTTAACTTTCTCTTTTTGTTTATAAACAAGCTTGTTAACCATTGCAATGTCACTCTTTTCTCGATCCTTTCTACTCAATTTAGTTCTCGATTTAAATCGATTTGTCGTTAACGACAAATCGCCAATCAAAGTGTTCAGAATCGAATCACTCTGTAAACTTGTTCTTTAGAATAAGCAAAGTTTACAACAATATCCAGTACAAACATAAGTGTTTTTACCATACAAGGATAACCTTAATGAGAAAAATAGTCCCCCCCCCCCTCCCCCAAATGAAATATACAATCATTATCATACATCTTCCTCGCACGTATAAATAAAATGTTAACGCAATTCCCGTCGACGTGACCGAGCAGTAATAAGATATATCTATTTCCTCCAAAGGAAAAAAGTAGTACTCTGGAAGAAACGGACACACGTATTTTGTGTGTCTCATCTTTTGTCTCACCATTATTTAATGTGTAAGAAAGAGCTGCAGCATTATAGCTATAATGAACATATGTTTATTGCCGTTTTTGCCGTCACGGTACCAAAAACGTGAATCGTCACGGTAATTTTCAAAGGGTCTATTGTCTCATATTGTTTTAGTTTATATCTGCTCAAACAAAAGCACTATTATCCGATACCCTAATATAACTGTAAGCAAGAAAATTTTTCCCACAAAGTTACAAGTGTTTTATTTAAAAATAACTAACTCGTATAAAGTCAGGAAGTTCGTTAAGTGAATACAAATAGACATTAAGTAATCGAACGAGTAGTTTTAACGATACAACTTAACGACTTAACAATCAGAGTAGTTAACTAAGAAAAAACAAAACACGTCTAACCTCCAGTTAGCTAGACATCGTGTTGGACAGAAGCCAAATTCCTAAACTACAGACGACAATAGTTGGACTATTTTAGAATACGTTGAAGAGAGGTTAAACCGACCAGAAGATGAAATAGTATTTTGTCTAAGGAAAGATCTGTTATCTACTCTCCAAGAAATTTGCAATATAATTCCTTAACACTGGAATAATTTTGGGAGATATTTCTCTCAGATTTCTGATAAACACGTATAAAATTCAAGCTATCTCATTTTGTATCATGATTTGAAAAGTGTTCGAACGAGAGAATACAAGGCTTTCAGCCTAACTACAAAAATTTACAGGGGACGCTAACGAAAATTTTGAAATAATTCTATTAAACATTAATTGAATTTTTTTTGGTCAAGATTGCTTATTTTTATATATTTAAGACGACTAAAAAGTGAAGTGATGTCTATCTTGCATTTGTCTAATTAAACGTGATTTTTCAGTTCGTGTCAAATTTTAATAACAGTTTACATTATAAAAATCATAGGTAAGACTTATACTTGTATCCAAGTTTGCGATATATTATGTTCGTGATACTAAAATCTCAAAGAGCCTTTTATCTGCTTTAAAAAATAATAATAAAGGCGTTTATTCATCACTAGATTTTTACGATTTGTATATTTCGTTATTTATCATTGATTCAATTGACAAAAAGGACACTGCTCAGCAATACATTCAGGATTTCTCCTGAAATTTTGCTGGTTTTCAGCAGTATTATTTTCTTTTTAAATACGTTCAAAAACAGCAAATTTATCTGGAATCGAAAGCAACGCAGGATTATTTCCAGCGCAATTTCAAAACCATTTTGAGAGTTCGCTTAAGAGAAATAAATAGATTGCAAAATATCGGAGGCTGTTGGTTAGGAGTTAAAAAAATAGTTCAGGGATTTGCCGAATAATTAACGGTACAATTTGCAGTTCATTTAACATTCCTACAACCCACAAACATTCAGCTTTTCACTCCATTGATTACCGTACACGTCGTTTGATTACCGTACCATTAAACAATAATAACATATTACAAATAACAATCTATCATTAAGCAAACCATTTAAATAACGAAATATTGTACAAGTATTAATCTATCATTAAGCAAACCATTGTAAGACAAAACTAGTACTCGTATACACCATTCTTTAAAAAAAAATAAACAAATAGCATCAATAAATGTCTATTTGGCAAGTCTTTTAGCTCTAATAATAAAAATATTAATCAAAAATGGTGTAGATTACTGTTTACAAATAACTTTTCTTATTTAAACTTTTTTTTAAATCCCACCCGAAATAAAACCCGCCTTTTACACTAATAATAATTTAGGTAAATACTTAATTAATACTAAAGATAATGACGACAAATTTAGCCACTCGGGCATATAAACTTAATTGTAATGATTGTTTTGCTTTTTATATAGGAAAAACGGCCCGGAACGTAAACATAAATTGGAACCATTTAATAGAAATTAATCTGTCATTTAATGAAACCTCTGGAACTAAAATATTACATAAAAATGGAACTGGAATTAGGTTAAATAATTCACAAGCCCTCAAAATTAAATAAAAAGTAAAAATAATCAATAAACAAATATATTTAAATATGTTTTCTCATATTTAATTTATTCCGTTAATCTACGCTGAAACTATTTCCTCCCCCTACCTACCCACTCTATAATCACTCAATATTTTATTTTCTTTTATAAGCCCTGAAGAAGTTTGAGCTAAGTGAATCTTAGTTGGCTGTCATTTGTTAATTCAAATAAAAATATGTGTATTACAAAGTGTGTTTTTCATTTAATATATATAATGTTACACCCCAAAGTATTAGCCTTCTTCGAAAAAAAAAAATTATTTTTAAAGGTACTTGGTGTTATTTTTCCTACGAAGACGGCGCTAAAGAAATAATCCAATCATTATTATTATTTAATTAAATTAAGACAATATTAGCGAAACTCAATCGAAAATCTGAAGACAGAAAAGTCAGAAACACATATTGGCTCCACTGGGACTCGAACCCAGGACCCTTTGCTTACATGGCAAGTGCTCTACTAACTGAGCTACGGAACCCATATCGAATTCGGTCACTTTTATTGCGCACATATTATTGGCAGCTATCTTAGTTAAAAGTGACCGAATTTGATATGGGTCCCGTAGCTCAGTTGGTAGAGCACTTGAAGCAAAGGGTCCTGGGTACGAGTTCCAGTGGAGCCAATATCTTTTTCTGATTTTTCTGTCTCCAGATTTTCGATTGAGTTTCGCTAATATTGTTTTCATTTAACCAATAATTATTATTATACGAAGAATATTCATGGTTGTCCAGTATCTCTTCATTATCACCTGTCATTCGATTTAATTACAGTTAATATTTCGAATAGATTGCAGTCCATTTACTTTTATTCCGCCATCCCAAACAAACAGTGAAACTATAATGTAAAGTGTATTCAAACAAACAGTGAAACTATAATGTAAAGTGTAATCAATCAACAAGTTAACGCATGAATGACAGTCGCAATTGGCCTCAGAACAGAAATGCATCTAGAAAGTGAATCACCTATGCGTTTTGTGCAACCACTCTTGGCTGCCAGTTCAAGTGTTTGAATAAAATGCCTGTCACATGAAAGGGTACACAAAATATGTATTTTTCAGTCCAATGTGTGAAGAAATATTACGCAAATGAAATTTATTAACTTCACATCACGTCCAGTCGTACACAATTCTGTTTTAAATGTCATCCGATCATACAAAAAAGATTTATAAATATCGTCCGATCATACAAAAATGTGTTTTAAATATCGTCCAATCATACGAAAATGAGTTATACATATCGTTCGATTATACAAAAATATCATATTAAATTTCGTTGTTAAAACATTTTTACACTACAAAGCCTAGCTAACGATTAAATTTACTGAAAGGTTTTTCAAAATTTACGCTTCAATCGAACTTCCTTTAAACTATAAATCGCCCCAAAACAAAATTACAATTTTCGTCGATTTCTGTACTCCAATTTCTAATTTACATTCGCTATAAATTATCGATTAGAATCTTAGTTATAAGCACAGAAGAGTGTGACCTTTACTAATATGAAAGAAGACAGATGTAGCCGGTTCATAATTTCGACTTTTAGGTCGCAGACAGGACAATGAAATGGTTTTTCTATACCAATAAATTTTCTTCAATTATTGAAAATTATTTTTTAATTTAACTCCACACTGTAGGCTCTTGGAAAGTTTTCTTCAGAGTTTATATCATATTTTGGGATGTTGTGCATAGTATTTTTTAGCCATTTCGTGGAATGGTGGAAACACAGAGACCGGCAAATAATTCTACATCTGAGCTGTGGTACCTACTCAAGAATGAATCGAGCTATCATGACAACTATGGAGTGACATACATTTCCCAACTGTGCAATGGTGCCGAAGGGATCAATGACTCTTGTTCCTCGGAGCATCTTCCATTGAAAAAGAACAACTTTCCCATCCGACGCCTGTGCTCTAAAGATTGCAATCCGTTTGTTATGAAAGTAGAATCCATCAAATGGAATTCCCATTTCTGCATAGAGTCAAGGGTACCTGTCATCTGCACGACATTTAGCAAATATAAATTGGAAATTAGGACATATAAATGAGAGAAAACTCCAATTTTCATTATTTGGCGATTTAGAGTTAAGGTTTTCGACTTTATATTTCAAATTTGACATGGTGAGCAATATTTCTTGCTAATTTTAATCGCCGTTGGCTATTTAGAAACATTCAAAATACGACATACTTTTATTCATGTACCTATAATAAGCATTATTTTGTACGTTTTGCAGGGGTATAATAAAATATTGACTTACCAGTTGCCAAAGAAGTGTGGGGTTAATCCATTTGGAGTTACTTTCGTGGTCTGCTTATGTTTGTTAGTTACCAAGAACAGAACGTAATATGAACTAAAAGTGGAGTGAAAAATGTCAAAAATATTTAGTGTGTACGGGCTTTATTTATGTTGTTGCAACAACACAGGTTGTCGGCCGTTGGAGTTTTTTTTTAAAAGGCTATTGTTTATCTAGCTACGTGGCCATCCTCAAAGGAAAACATGAGTATATATTAAGATTTTTGAAAATTGGAATCGAAACAAAAGTGTAATAAATTATAATAAATTGCAAATACAACCAATATTTCACAAGGGTTTCTCGACAAATTAAAAAATTTCAACCATTTCTAATTAAACAGATTCATCAATCGCCTGCTTTAAATAATAATCTTTTAATCGTAGTCATTGGAATATATTAACAAAGATTTTTACTTATTTTTTTATTGTACAACTCTTTGGAGAATCCTTCTATTAACTATCAACGATATTCAACTTACACTTTAAAAGTTAGTTAACCTTTTTTTAAATCATCCACGGGATATAGTTATCCTTCAAGTTAATTTATGTTTTCATCTTTTTTTTTATTTCAACAACTAAGTTTTTAAAAAATTACATCGCTACTAGCGAATAAAAGCTTTCTCTGGACAATGGAGGGCCACAGTGTGAACCCTGCGGAATTACGCTGGATTGTGTTTTTACGCGGTGCACTGGTAAACTGAAGTGTTATGAATAAAAACTCAATTCTTTTTAATAATTTCTAAGTTTTTACAGTAGCGATTGTTGCATTACTTTGTATTTCATTTTCGGTTTCGTTGTCTGCTTTGCTAGCTACTACACTGCTTGCCAATTTGCTTTCTGTTTTTCTTTCTGCTGTGCTTTATGTCATGCTTTCTATTTTGGTTTCTGCTTTGCTAGTTTTCTATCCTACCATCAGATTTGCTACCTTGATAGTTGCTACTTTGCTCGCCTGCTGCTATCGTGTGATGTAGATTCGAGAGAAAAGTGTCTGTCCCAAAATACGCGTTTCCAAGCAGAGCCCGAGCTTATTTCATCTCATTCCTTGAGTTTAAAGTGTATTAATAACAAACTGAAGAGAGAGGCGAACTAGAAATTCAAATCAAATGGGCTTGGATTTTTTATTGGTGCTTCCGTGATCTTGGTACAACATACCAAAAATTTTATTTGCGTCAATTGTGATATTGTAATTTCACTACTGCTTAAGCATGCAAACAAAAACTTAGGTTATTTCTTCAACTGTTTTGCAATTTTTGGTTATTTATTTTTGGCATAATTTCAGTAATTGGATTGTTTTTACTCAAATGTAACCATGTCATGTTATAACATTAAAACCTGCTTTGAAATTTGCTTTTGCTATAGGACAGTCTATGAATTACTTACTTTTTTTTAACGCACCAAATGATTTAATCGATGTTCATGTATTCATTAACAAATGTCAAAATCACATTAGAAAAATTATTGCACTAATAAAATCGTATTGAGAAATGATTCACACTCAATAATTATTGTATTTTATGTATTGACAATTATTTTTGTATCAAATGTCAAACTGTCAATTTCAGTAGTCAAATATAATCTCACATCTGAACTATAAAGACAAAAAATATTGTCACATAATCGTTGTTACTCTTTGTTGTCAAACTTTTTTGGCCATCTATGCAATCTATCTATTTTCTTGAATTATGTGCGTTTTGCGAAAAAACTTGTTTCTAATAAACAAAATAATTTAACAACTTTGTACCAATTTATAATTTTCTGCATTTTATCCTATTTCCCTAAATAATCCTATTACTCTAGTCTCTAGAATAACAAAATTAATTTATCTTTTACTCCTATTCTAGACATATTTCCAATAAACCGCTCTGTTCTTCCCGGTAATACCAGTAATTACACCTTTCCCTTTGTTATTTTGTATCGTAGGTTAATTCTAATATTCTCCAGATGAAGGAAGGTTTCTTCTGAAACCGGTAGAGAGACTAACTAACTAACTAACAATCACGCTGTTTCTCCGCAGGTGTAGGCAGAGAGGACGGATCGCCAAACAACTCGCTCTTGGCACACAGTCTTTGCCTCACTCAATTTCATACATCGTCTCATACATACTCTTCTATTAAACTGACTTTTGACATGGCCTGACTCAAGTATCTGATTCACTTGATCGTGCCATGTCTTCCTTGGGCGTCCCCGACTTTTTCTTCCATTTGCGGATATCCACATTTCTCACACGATCATACATGGTTTTACCAGACATCCGCCTCAGGAATCTCATTTTAACTGCACACAGTTTACTTTCGTCCTTCCTCTGCCAGTTCGATGCCTCACTGCCATACATCAGGGTAAGGTACCAAGACTCCATTGTGGACTGCTAGCTTCGCTTCTTTTGACAGTTTTTTATTAGCGAAAACGGCATTCAGTCCTCCATTAAAGGAGTTACCTGCATTTACCTTTCTTTCAATATCTCTATCAGCCTTTCCATCTCTGGTAAACATGCTACACAGATACACAAACTCATCCACCTTCATCATCGGTAGATAGTGAATAAAATCAAATTAAAGTGATCTATAACAAATAATATGTATTTTAATGAAAAGACAAATAACTTGTTTACCTACATTACTTTTATTTATACACATAATCGATATGTTTCATGAACGATATTCGCATCATCAGGATCAAATGTATACTGAGTATACATTTGATCCTGATGATGTGAACATATATTATGTGTGTATAAATAAAAGTGATGTAAACAAATATATTGTCTTATCATTATAATAAATAATGCCATCAAAAAGTGAAAACCTTTCCGAAGAAATTTTCTCGAAAAATTTAATATTATGTTTTTATTACTGGTATTATTTGTTTCAGCCAGTTTGTAGTTCAACGTTAGTGTATTTCCCAGCGAGTTCGGTCCTGCCGTACTGTATTAAGGGGAGGGATACGAGAACTTTTCCCCGGAATGTGTGCCACGGCCCACGTGACAGCAGTCGGGTGGTTAGGGTGATAAGGGGGGGGGGGCGGGGGTCGGCGGCCATCTTGTCGAGCTGCGCACGCATTGTTTACGAGTGTTGCCTCATCTGAATATATTCTGCCGCCCACATTTCGACACGGCCGCGGCGGTTGACGATTGTTCTAGATAATCTAGATAGACCGAATTTCAAAACTCGACCAACCAATGCAGCAATATTCGTGCATAATGCATAACATCATCTACCAGATGTAAACCTTTTAAAGTCATATTCAAATTATATGCGCAAAACCATTACAATTATTAAAAACTTAACTAAACTACTTAAAAGGGGGTTGATGGAACCCAGATCTTTAGACTTCTCAATCAATTTAACGATTGTGCTATTTTCTTTATCATTTTTATTCCGTATATCATAATTATATCAACAATATTATAGTACTTGCCTCGCAGTAAAAGTTCTTTTGACTGTGTTGCAGAAGTCAGTTATCCTTTTAATAATCAATCCCAAATCTAAGGCAGTGATCAAACCTGATCTAATCTATGATCTATTTAATAGAATCTGTGGTATTTTTAAAGGAAGGTTTTGAGGCATATCTTCGGACCGGTTCTATAAAATGGATTTTGGCGCAGACGTTACAACAATAAGCTATATACTACGTTTAAGGAGCTAAACGTCACAAAATTTATAAAACTGGGAAGACCTTGGTGAGAGCATGACCGAGCACCAAGCACCAAAATCCCTGATGAACTCAAGACCAACAGGGCGAAAGATTAGGATGGAGCGACTACGTCCTCAAAGATATATCTCTACCTTGGATAGAGCTGGCAAACTGGAGAGAGCTGGCACAAAACCGAGATGAGTGGAGGAAGACTCTTGAGGAGGCCAAGACCCACCAGGGGTTGTAGTGCCAAGAGTGGTTATGACGAAAGAGATAAGTGAGAACAGGTTTTTTTTCTCCATAGAATAGAAACCCAAAGTTGAACGGACTTCAACTTTCGTTCTATATTCTAATAAATAGATCAGATATATCAATAGTTTCGGAAATTTGTTAAAATTATGATAATAACTGTTAATTTAATTTTATTTTTTCTACAAGAATGTCTGAACTGATAATAATTAATATAAATGAAAAACTCTGAACGTAATATTACTGTTGTAATAAATAATTGAAATTATATACATAAACGAATGGACCTCAGTCACTAAGTTAATTAGGTACCCCTCCCCTTTCACAGTGTCTTGCATTTGGTGGGTCAGGGGTACATTGTGCTCCAGTTCCCCTTTCGCTTGCCCCCCCCCCTTCCCTTCTCCTTGCGCTTTATTACACCTTTGCCAGTGGCACCTACGCCTACGCGTGCGCTGATTGGCCGTTGCGCAATCCCTCCCCCTCTTCCCCCTCTCCTATCCGCAATGGTCGCGATTCTAAGGTCGTCTTAGAATAGGAACACCGTGCGACATGATATGAAACAAAAACTAGTCGATTCCACGACCTAATCATGTAACACGACTTAGCCACACTTTACACTTATTCGTTAACAAGTTTTTTTTTAATGCATTCATATTTTTAGGCAAGTTAAAAAAAAAACACTATAACTCTATACTCATTAAAATTTAATTTTTCAAAACCTTCAGTAAACTTAAGTAGACAAGAGTGGAGAAACTACAAAACACCGCACAAAGAGGAGACCGATTGTACTATCTCATTCTCTCGCAGGCTAAATCTTATGTATGTGTTTGTCTCTTTTTAGTGTCACTATTTTTCGTTTCACCGAGTTTCAAATTACAACGGCGCTAAAGAAGTTTTCACTTCAAAAATCGCACTTAATTAAATAATTGAGAATTTCCGCTTTTTCCGAAATTTTATAACACATTTATTCCATTTTTATGAAAATTTTATAAAATGGTGCAATGGTGAAAAAAGTTTGAAACTTTATTAAAACTGAGTTTTTATGAATTACAGGAAACTATCCAATCATAACCTCACTAATTGAAGTATTATTTTATTTGATCATCGGATATTAACTATCTTTTTTTGCTTGATATACGATTTGTACGTCAAGCAAAAAGCAGTAGGTAGGTATGGCTTCCCAAAATATTTCCCGCGGTAGCTTTTTATTTCAAGCCTGGCAACATTAGAACTAAAAATATGACAGTTTTATTTTTAAATGATCCGGTTCAAATTTCGCGGAATGTCTGACACAATTTGGTACGATAATAAAGTCACGTAACCGTGCGGACCTTTTTATAAACTTAATTTGGCAATAAGAATACCGTGCGGACAATCTTGTAAACTTAATATGGCAATAATGATACCGTGCGGACAATCTTATAAACTTAATATGGCAATAATAATACTTTGCGGACTCTCTTATAAACTTAATACGCCAATATTGATACACAGTCTAATAAATAAACTTAATACGGTAAAAATAATTTCGTGCGGACAATCTTATAAACTATATTAACAATATTTTGAAAAAATCCTGGATTTCACTTCACTTTTTTTATCATTTTTTACGCTCTGTTCTTGGATTGGTTGTATAAAGCGTGTCACCACAAATAATATAATCTTTGTTAGAATTTCGAAAAAAAAATCTAACTACCAAAAAATCACAATGTTAGAACCGATGAAAAAAAAATAATGGATGAATTGAAGAAGAAAAAAAAAGATTTTTTTTTCTAATTTTTCACTGCAACACAATTATTAATTTGTTATTAAAGCTCGTCAACACAACACTCACCGTCTCAAAGCACTTTTATTTAAAACAAACCAAAAATACTTAATACTAAATTAATTTCGTATTAATTAATTTTATACATTTTTTTAACAGCGGAATCGTGTTACTCGCGCCTTAAAAATGAGAATTTTCCACTTTGGCTTCACTACAACGACTTGCTAAGGCGGGAGTTAGGATAATTGACATTTGAAACCGGTTTGTGTTTGTCGCTCGCGTCTTTCCGACTAAATTATATTAGGCTTTGACTTACAATAATAACAGAAAAACTTTGTCGACTTTGAATTTCGTTTCACGATGCATTGCCCGGTAGTTGCAAGTTGGTCGCATGCGGCGCGGCCAGCGGTCGGTCAGCGCGAAGACGAACTGAGGAGCCGGTTTGGGGAGGGGGGAGGGCTCGCACTCCTAGCGGCCGGGGGAGCAAGCTCGCTCCGCCCCGCACCCCCGCTTTTAGCCGGGTTATTATTTCAGATATTCGGAATTATTTCAGGCCGGTACGCCCACTGACCGCCACTGGAGAACCCGACCGGTGGAGGCGCATCTGTCAATCTGGTAATTCGAGCGGCTCGCATTTTCTTTCAGACATATATCATTATTCCCAATTTCAAACTTATATTAATCGTATGGGAACCATTTATCGGATAACCAATACCTTTGCCATAGGTTGGTACCTTACCACGGGTGCCCGGGTTTATGGGGTTAGGTTTGTCTTGGTCTTGGTGGCAGACGAGTCTGACCACCTAATGTGTGGCGAGCTGGATCGAGATAGAATGGTTGAGGGAGGTCTTTTGAGGAAGTCCCATCGCCTTGCATTGCAGGATTTTTACGTCACTCCTGGACAAACTGATTCCCTGATTCCTACTCACCCCTCTAAAATTTTCCTTCTCAGATCTTCATTTACTTTCTTTCCTTTAAAAGACCCTAAAAATAGCATTCCCTAAGATAACCTATAGACCCTGAGGGAAATTATTTTCCTCACTATATTGAAAATTTCCAAAAAAATGACTAAACATCTGTCATATCGTTTTAATAATCATCAATTAAATCCCATTCTGGTGAGGTACGGGGGGATGATGTTGGCCTCTGGGGAAAATAGTGGGCGGTGGTAGACTTCAAGGGGGCGGTGGAAGACTCCAAGGGGGCGGTGAAGGACTAATATGAGAGAAAAAAAAATCCTGCATTCAAATAAGTTAAACACATCCCACATGCAAGAATCTTGCATGAGGGATGCTGTCAATTTGGGAGGCGAGTATGGGTACTGCCGCCCCGGGAACCATTTATTGGATAACCAACGCCTCTGCCATAAGTCACCCCAAGTGGTTCGTTATTAAAGGTGCCCGGATTCATTGGGTGAGGTTTGTCCAGATTTTGGCGTCTGCCCATCCGCTGTGTGGCGGGCCGGAACGAGAGAGACTGGTTGAGGGAGGTCTTTCGACATTTCCAAATGAACTCTCTCGACCCATCGCCTTGCACCGCAGTTGAAGGGATGGATTCATACGTCTGTTACTCCTGGACACACTGACCCCCAGATTCCTACCCACCCTTTATACCCTTTTCCTACTCAGAAATTCCTATTCTTCCCTCCCTAAAAAGACCCTCCACACAGCTTCCCCTGAGATGAATTAGGCCCTGAGGGAAATTATTTTCCTCCGGACCTCCTGAGTTAATGTAAAAAAAAATGTGGAACGTTGAATTTCTTTTTACGGGAGCCTAAGTCATCTTTGGGTTTGCTGTGAAGGTCTTTTTAGGGAAAATGGAAAAAAGGACAGAAAGTTCTGGGAAAGACAAAAGTATGAGGGGTGGATAAGAATCTGGGGGTCAATTTGTGCAGGAGAGACGAGCGTATGAATCCATCCCTCCCACTGCGGTACAAGGCGACGGGTCTTGAGACTCCGGCTGGAGAGTTAAAATGTCTCCATCAACCAGTATCTCAGTTAGCAACGCAGTAGGCGGGCAAAGTAGCGGCATTGGCCGCCAGACCTAGACAAAACTCACCCCCTTAAATCTGGACACCCCTGCAAAGTCACCAAACGTAGCGAACCACTTGGGGTATTCATGGTTGGTTATCTAATAAATGGTTGCCGTGCGGTGGTATCAATTAATTAATTATAAATTAATTGTAAAACAACACAAATTAATTTAATAAAATTTGATTGAGCACGCCGGAATTTAAATCCCCGACTCGTAGTCCTGCGGTTTTCCACGACTTCGGTGGCCGTCACGATAGATTCCGTCACGGAAAATATATATATAAATACGAGTAACATCACAGGTGATTTCTTATAGCGACAGGTGTTTTGAACATTAAATTGTTGAACATAAAGTATGTGCTGAAAAATGATATAATTGTTCTTGTAATAAAATATGTTTTTTTAATAGAGTTGCATCGAGCATTAAAGGTGTGCTTAATGCATAAGAGGTTTTTTTTATTTATTTAAAGTTATTAGTATTTTAGTGTAGTGACGACCCAAAAAAGACAGTAGGTACGCATACGTTTCTTATCACAAGAATACTGTTCTTTAATATTAATAATAATAATAATAATAATAGAGCGCCGTTTTTGCCAAATCACCTCAAGGGCGCTTTACAATTTATTAAGAATTCTTAGGCTCTATATAATTTTATTGTTTACAAATAGATACAGAAACATACTTACCTGCAGGTCACTTCCGATAAACACACTTTATTAGAAAGTTAATGCTTGGGGAAGATACGGCTTTGCACTTGGAGGACATCGTATTTAAAACAATGGACATTGCATGACTTTACCTTTGCTACCCTCATCACTGTTGGTTTTTTTTTTTTTTTTTTTTTTTTTTTTTTTTTATTTAATATTTGTATGTTTTTTTCAATAACGATACTTTTTTTTAGATGTTAAACAGATTTTTAATATGAATATAATAAAAGCCTTTCCTCATCATAAAGAGACAAGGCTCTTGTGTTTGGTGAGTGAATTCATACTCAATTTATTATTGTATTTTTTTCTTTGTTTTACATTTTTTCAGAGAAAATGTGTCCTTACTGGTGTACCCCGTTCTAAGGACACATTGTACAAGTTTTTTTTGTTTGAATATAAGTAAATACCTATGTTAAAATATTACATACGAAAATTATAAAGTTGAATCTAAAAGAAAGTACAATACATTAATTTTTGTTCTGTTGCACAATATCTTCTTCCTTCCCATGTCCGTAATCCATATTTTTATGTTTCTTTTGAAATCGGTTATTTTTTTATTATTTTTATTTTAAGAGGGAGTAAATTAAATAATTTTATTGAGAAGTACTGCATATTTCCTTGTCCAAATGTCGTTTTAGTTATAGGTTGGTGGAATGTATGTTGTAGTGTATGTAGATCTTGTGAATCGGCTCGAGTTTGTCTGTGTAAAGTTATCCTGGTTTTTGAATGCGTACATTAGAATATCTTTTGTGTATAATTGTTTCAGTGACATTAAATTCAGCGCTTTAAACACATAGTCTGTAGGGGTTTGATGGAGGATTATCAATGTTATCATTTGAGTAAGTGAATAATAACATTGTAACTATTATAGGAAGATAAACTTGAGATATATCAATCAACAGATTTAAATTAATTGAAATGACATATTAATAATATTAATGTACTCTTACAGTTGTTTCGGGTAATTTTTTAATTTAATTTGATATTTACGTTTATTTTCGATAATTTTTAGTTTTAATGAGAGTTTTTTGAAATAATTTATAACATGATACAGATAGGAATTTTGGATGTGCTTGGTATTAAATTTTGGGATTTTAATATTGTTTTGATATCTTGCTGATATATTGAAATGTAATTTTTTTAGCTGTATTTCTTTTAAAGTTTGTAGTATTGAATATTTTTATATAAATTGTCAATTATAGATACTTTGAATATTGAAAAGATTTTTTCAGTAGAAAATGTAAATGTTTTTTTCAAAATAAACTTCATTATTAATCTTTGTTTTACATTTATATTTATATTTTTAAGAAAGTTTTTTTTTACCAAAGTTGAGTTAATATTTATTTTGAAAGACTGGAGAATTGTGAGAATTTGCTTTAGTTTTACACAATTAGTTATTTACAATGTCGCGAGCCGTGAGGGCGAAGGTGAAAGGTTTTTATTTAACTTATGGATACGACTGTCTGAAAAGATGATTTTTAAGTTTAGCTCTAAATTCCGCTGAATCTGTGATCATTCTTAACTCGTGTGGCAGTCCATTCCAGGCTTTAGGTCCTGACACTCCGAAAGCTCGCTCACCGAATTTAGTATCTGGTATGTGCTTTGGTTCCTTCAACCTTCCGATAGCTGATGTTGCTGCTGACCTGAGGGTTGATTGTCGAAAATTGGAATTTTCTGTAATACACATTTCCGATAAGTAAGCCGGAGCCATTCTGTTAAGGGATTTGAATACCATCCAGTAGAGCTTAAACTGGATTCTTTCGGGACACTTGAGCCAGTGAAGATTTTTGAGATGCTCTTAAATGTGGGAATATTTAGATACGCCGGTGATGAGTCTTGCCGCAGCGTTGAATACAGATTGTAATTTGTTGATTTGATATTTTGGGAGACTATCGTATATTCCGTTGCAATAATTTAGATGCGAAACAATATACGAATTGACAAGTAATTTAGTCGCCTCTGTTGTAAAGTTTCTCCGTACTGCTTTAATTTGGCTTAATTGAAAAAACCCCGTGCTTACAGTTCTGTTCACTTGAATTTTAAGGGAGAAATCAGCGTCCAGATTCAAACCTAGTAGTTTTATGCATGTCTTTGGAGTTATGTCACTTCCTGAAATGGTTATTGGGGAGTTATCAATGTTATGCTGACGTCTACTTGTGGCTATCCAGAGAAACTCGGTCAGTGCAGAATTCAGTTTCAATCTATTTGAGGTCATCCTTATCCATTAAATAATGGTGAGACAAAAGTTGAGATTAAAGCAAAAATCATACCATGAATTGGTGTATTTGGTGGAATTGCTCATCTTCTACCAACAGAGGTAAAGAGGGGCTTATACTTTAGCTTAATCCAGTCCCCGGAGTGGATAAGAGCAGTTGAAATCAGAAGGACGCGGAATCGAGTCCCGTGGGCGGCATGTATCTTTTCAATAATAATCATTATTATTATTATTACTTATTATTTTAATGTCACCCACTGTGCTTTGCATAAAAATCTTGTCTTAAACATTAGTTTATCAATTAAAAAAAAAATTTAAAGTTTTTCACCAAAAAATGTGGACATAATTTGTCTCGACGCCACCTAGTGGGAGATTTAACACTTACAATGCCTTTCTCATATAAAATAAGGTTGGTTGTTTGCAGGTGGAAAAATGTAATAAGCAATCATTGTTGAATGAAACACTGGTATATGTTGAATTATTTGGCGGCCAGGAGATAACCGACGTAACTCAGTGGATAAGAGCAGTTGACCGGAAATCATAAGGACGCGGGTTCGAGTCCCGTCGGCGGCATGTATCTTGGAGATTTTTTCAATGTAGATGTGTGTTTCAGCCTTATAATTTTTACTTATAATAATTGTAATCCAATCCCAACCTAAATTATTTAATAAAAACATCTTTTCCATGCGGATAAAGGTTGCATGAGCTTACTCAATGCGGCATTTGATTTCAACCGAAGCATCCCATCTTAAAAAATAGATAAGCTGGTTGAGTTGTTGAATAACATTTGCCAAGATTTTAACAAGTAACTCGCATTACCTGCGTTGTTACGAAAGAATATAATATATTTTCTTCAAACTAACACAATAAATTGTTGACGGTGCGTAGGAGGCGTAGTACATAACATTATTATTTCTTTGCACATCATTGTCTTCTAATTTGGTCCAAACCGCATCATTCTTCGAAAAAACTCTCTCTCTCTCATATATTATACTGTTACGTCTATTTAAATCCACGTTCAAAGAAACAGATTGTTTTATTTAGGTTTCTTGCCAAGTTAAAAATAGATTAGATTCAATATGGGTACCGCGTAAGGTTTGTAGAAAAGGTTCCGCGACTTTTTATCCCGCGATAAAATGCTCTCCGACAAAATATCCCACGGACAAAACATCCTCCGATAAAATATTCTACGGACAAAACATCCCCCCAACAAAATATCTACGAAAACCTAACCTAACCTTACCTAACAAAAAAATGGGACAAAAATAATACAGACAACGTGTAAAGACAATAAATTACTGTTCAAAGATAGTGAAATGTAAATTTTTTTGAAATATTTATATTGAGGGATCAGTAGAATTTATCGGTCCAGTTAGGAGTTCTACTGAGCCGAACATTGCTCAATTAATTACTTGGTGAATTATTTTCACATTTGGTCTCTGGTAGGTTGACATGTTGTTCTTGTATTGTTTTGTATTTATTATACTTATAAAGTGCACTTACATAACATGGATTGACTAGATAATCATTTGTGGAAAAGTGTGTGAAAGGTTTAAGTTTTTTTCGGTGGGAAGTTTTAACCCGGACATAAATCGGAAGCATTAAAAAAGGTTAGGTCGAGTTAAGTTAGGTTTCGTTAGGCTTTAGTAGATATTTTGTTGGAGGATGTTTTGTTCGTAGGATATTTTGTCCTTGGGATATTATGTTGGGGATATTTTGTCCCAAGATGAAAACGCGCGGTACCGTAGAAAATGCGTTTGACAAGTTTAGCTAATACGGGCCTTTTTCGAAAAAAAACTGCTTTCAAAATATCGAACGCGTGACGTAGTAATAAACACTGCCACTTGTATTGCAGTTGATTCAAATCTCTCAGTGGAAACATTCATTAGTTAACCAACATCACTGCCATGGGGTTCATGGGGTGAGGTTTGTCTAGGTCTTGGCGGCGGATGCTTTTGCCCACCTATTGCATTGCGAGCCGAATCGGGAGACATTTCTTGATGGAAATCTTCTCACCTCTCCAGCAGGAGTCTCTTGACCCACCGCGTTGCACCGCAGTGTGAGGGATGGATTCATACTTCGTCACTCCTGAATACACTGGCCCATAGATTTCTAGCCACCCCTAATACATTTTTCATTCCCAGAACTTCGTCACCTTTATTTCATTTAAAAGACTCCTCACACAGCATCCCCAAAGATGATATAGGCCATAGGCTATGGTCGAGGGGCAAGGCTTTCAACTGCCTATCTGGAGGTCGTGGGTTCAAATCCCGGCGTGGGCAGGTAAATTTGCTTCATTTCTTTTTCACCTTGAAGATATTCTTAGTGTCGCCCTGGTGTAAGAATTTAAACGTGGCTTGAAATGGCTTTAGCGTATTTGGTGACTAGATCTGAATAGCTATATACTCTCCAACCTTCCTCTTTTACGTCTTCTTCCCATTCCCACTTACCTTCAGTTTCACAGCAAACCCCAATTAAGAGTTTTGTTTTGTTTTGTTTTGTTTTTGTTTATTAGGGAAACAAACAGTTGTACATATTATAAGGTAATTACATATTACATGGGTGCATTAACCAGTGAAGTTTCCGCAAAAAAATTATAATATATAAACACAGATTAAAACGTTAAAGAAAAAATAAAGTGTTAGAAAAAAGAAAAACAAATACAACAGAAATGAAAAAACACAAATTAAAGCATGTGGGAAAGAAAAGATGAAGTTAAACAGCGAACATATATAAAATTAACACATTTTCACATCATTATAAAACGTTTAAGGATAAATGATTAGCCATTTGCCAGCGCCCTTGAGGGGGTTTTACACAACAACAACAAAAAATAGCGCTATATAAATCATCCCAATATTATAATTTTTATGATAAGAAGGAAAAACAACATAATGAGAATGAAAAACAAGAGTGCTATAGTCTCACTTTAGCACTCTTAATTGGGACTCCAGGCGGTTGGGAACAGTGAGGATTTTAATGCGATTTTCATACAAAAAAAAATCCTCAGGGGTTCCTGTGTAAAGCTAATGTTAAAAAAATGGATATTGGAATTTATGAAATATTATATCTTTTTTCTAATTTAAAAAAAAATTTAAAATCTCATAAACAAACGAAACGTCACGTATTTTAAAAAAATATATTGAATTTTAATTTAAGTAATCATGTTATTTTCAAGTTCTGCAATTATTTTAATATTTATTTATGTCACAGTTGTTTCGGCTACAAGGTCATTTTCAAACTGTGGTTAACCCACTTTAAGACGACTTCTTTATACGACTTTAAATGTCAATTTTTGTGTCTAAATTGATTTATTACCGGTTGGGACCCTTTCTTTCTATGTGTAATTTATTTTTTACATTAACTCCACACAGGAGGCCCTGAGGAAAATAATTTCCCTCAGGACCTATGTCAGCTAAGAAGCTGTGTGGATGGTCTTTTTGAGGAGTGGAAGGAATGAACATTGGTCTTGATGAGACCCATGTTGTGGGAAGGAGGAAACACAGAGGCCGGCAAATCGTTCCACAACCGAGCTGTTGAACGAGTCGAAGAAGCGACCCGTTCTCATGTGTCAAATGTCAACCGTGTACATATGTTGGGCACGCGTTTGGCGTGTTTCCCGACTATGCACCGGTACCGAAGGGATCAATGACGCTAGTTCTTCAGAGCATCTTCCATTGTAATACCGATACAACAAGGATAGCATTCTCACTCGACGCCTGTGCTCTAAAGATTGCAATCCGTCTTTTAAGATGGTAGAATCTATCAAACGGACCGCCCGTTCCTACACAGAGTCGAGGGCATTTTTCAGGTATTTTGGAGCTCCAGACCAGAGTTAGCTGCCAAATTCAACCGTGGGACGCACTTGTGCTTTAGGGTGAGCAGTTGTGTACTATTAAAGTACCTGCGGGCCCTGTACAGTACCTACGCCCAGTTTTTGAGAGTCTAACTTAACTCTGGCTTCGATGGAGCCCCCATATCAGAGCTGGTCACTTAGAGTTACACCAAGCATATCAATGTAGGGCCTGTTCGGAAGATTGTTTCCGTTGAGAAGGCTAGATGTTCATTTCGATCCCTTTTAGACGTAATCAGACAAGCGTAGACTTGTTATTTTTAAGTGGAACGTGATTATTCACTAAAAGATGTTCTGCGAATCACAGAAAATTTGTTTTAGCTACGGATTACGCAATGTGGTAGTTTTTCAGATAAGTTTACATAAAAAGTTTCACCTGGGGAACAGAATTCTCACATAATCTATTCTGAAGTAAGGTCGTCTTCCAAATCAACAACTTATCAATCTCGTATTTTTTTAAGATAACGATTTTTGGCAATGGTTAGAGATTTTTTGTACCTTGAATAACTATTTTCCAACTGCACCAGTTGGAAATTCGTTAATAATTAAGCCAGTAATAACCAGTGACGAGATGAAACGATAGTATAAGTACAGTATTGTGCAAATTAATGGAATAATTGTTAATTATTATGGTAAAACTATTTATTACTCTTAAAATAATATTTTTACATAATTATACAACAACCATTACGCAAATTAATTGGAAATATCCCTTCTTATGGCTTCAATAACTGCTTTCACTCGTTTTAGCATGGAATCCGCTAGTTTTTGACAATTTTCTGAGATCCTCTCATCCCAAAATCAAAGTAGTGCATGTTCTTGTAGTGCACTCCATTTTGCATACTCTAGCTTTGCAAATGGCCCATAATTTCTCAAACAGGGTTCATGAAATCTCGGCGCTCATAAATTTTAATGTGCCAGCCAGAAGCACAAGGTCAGTACTACCGTATTATTGTGGCAATACTCGGACCACGTCCTATTTCAATATACCACTAAACAGAATTCAAAACTTAGGTAATATGTATTCGCACATAGATGTATGGAATGTGTCTTTGTTAAAATATAAGCATGAAATAATAAATCATTTATCCTCTTTAAGTTAAGTTATTTGCAAATATTATATATAAATATATTATTCATTCTTACCAATATTGTAATATTTAAATATCATAGCATTTATTTTCATTTTGTCATCTGAACATCTATGTACATATGTCTTTCTCAACTATTTCTTACTGTTTTACAAACTCACTAGAGCTGTATTCATCATGTTGTTGTTATCATTATGTTATATTATATAAAAGCCGAAAGGCGTTAATATTATACATAAATATATGATGTGTTCCCGGGCCAATCTAAAACAGGTTATCTCCTTATCCTGAAAATATTTCATAATTTCGTTGTGTTGTGGCAAATTGACCGAACTGAAAAACAACCAAATGTTTCAATAAATAAATGTTTTGGTAGTATTTTTCATGCATGGGGGTGGTATCTTTGGTGCCAATCGAAAGCCTGATAAACAGCCAAAAATAAAAATCGACGTTGAAATAGCATTTGAACAAAGAACTTGAAAAGTTCCAACCCCAAGGACGAGCAATTCTCCAACAGGACTCTGCTCTCTGCCACAAGTCAAAGATTTTTTTTTGTTCATTTTCTCGGTCCAGATCGAGAGATTGAGGGAGACCTAACCTAGAGCTCTCCAGCTAGACTCTCTCGACCATCGCCTTGCACCGCGGTGGAAGGAATGGATTCATATGTTCGTCGAAAAAAAAAATTTTTAATTTTTCCACGCAGTTGTTGAAAAACGTATTTTCCACCGATTCCTCGAACGAATCTCGCCCTGTGAGCCCGGACACCCCTGCTAAGTCACCAAAGGTAGCGAACCACTTGGGGTGACCTATGGCAGGGGTGCTCATTATCCTTTTTTTATAAACATTCCCGGGTTACGAATAATCCGACAATGTTTGAAAATCTCTTACTACCACCACAGTAAGAAATGTTACTTGAGTCGTGATGGAGGACTTAACGAGCCGAGGAATCTTAAACGGAATGCCTGGGTGGGACCCAAACGCGATGCCCACTCAACCACGTAAAGGAATGTTTCAAGAGCGCCAGTACCCATACATGCCTCCCAAATTGGCTTTTCAGATCTAGTCACCAACCTGGCTGTAGCCATGACAGAATCTACTACTCTTCAAAAGGTCAAGAATTGACACAATTAAAGACCAGAGGTCGGGTATTGGCAGGACTGTGCACGTCGTGCTGCATGCTGCGTGCGACAGGGGGCGTGCTAGTGTTGCGCGTGCCAGCACGCCTATCCGTCAAGCTGACAGCTGTCAGATGTGAAGCACTAAACACCTCTTAAATCAGACGCGTGTTTATTCATTAAAGTAGTTCAAGTTTTATTTGTTGGTGTGCTCTTAATAATTTGTGTTATATAACAAGTTTTAGCTCCGGTATTGCACGAAATTTCATATTATTTTAAGGCCCGGTAGTAGCGTTCAAAAAGAAGAGGATAGAGAAATATGTTAATACGAATGTAAGAGAAAGCGCGCTAATATTAAAAAAAACGTTATAAGATCATAATTAAGCGAAATTAGAGAAAAGATTTAATAAACCACCACTCGTTTAAAATAGGGAAAACATCTCTTGACAAATGCTTAAGTTGCAGTTAAATATGCACTGTGAATTTTTTCATAAAAAAACTTTTTTTATGTAAAATAACAGAAAAAGTTAGTTTTTAATATTTTTCAAAGCATATTTCGCAATTTTTTTCTATCGAGGGAATTTCATATAATTACCGTTTTGGCTCTACAAATGTACAGATATTGTCTTCAAAAATTTAATATTTTTTAATAACTTAAAAAAACGAGGAATATGTTATAAATCGGTAGAAATGCGGAATTCGGGGGCTTAACTAATAATTATAATAAATTATAAACTAGCGAGTACCCGGGGTGCGTTGCAGTGCCGCTCAAAGATAGAAAGTGTGTTTTAATTTTATATATTGAAGTGGTTTTGGATACGCGGTAATATTTTTTGTCTACACATCTGGTGCGTACACGAATAAATCAGAAGGTATTCCAAAGCGTGAACAGGCCACAAACAGCTGTCCCCCCCCCCTCCCGAATTCCCCTCTTCGGGCCCTCTCATCTCGAGAGATTTAATGTTTCCCGCTATGAGATTATAATATATTTTTGAAGTAAAACTTCTGCGTTACGAAAAGTGTTATGTTACGAAAAGTGTGATGTGAACGGTAATCTATGCAAACGGTAATGGGGCAAGGCGAACGGCCGGGCCTTTACCACGCTTTGCACGCTTGAGTTGGGGAGTAAGCTGGTGAATGCGTTACGAAAAGTGTTACGGAGAGGTGCGAGCACAAGGAATCATTTGTTGAATAACCATGCCATAGGTCACCCCAAGGTCGTAGGTCACCCCAAGGTCATAGGTCACCCCAATGTCATATGTCACCCCAATGTCATATGTTCTTTTATAAGTTAGTGAAGTTTTACATCAGTGGTGTGGTCACTGGCACACTCGTTTTTTTATTTGTTTTTAAATTCATCTCTGCGCCAAGCAATTACTTCCACATTTATAAAAAAGTTAAACTAATACACTGTCGGTAACAAATCAATTGATACATTCCTTTGACCCTTTGTCGCAAATGTGGTTTCAAGAAACTAATACGTCATTCCTTCTCGATATTCACCGTGAGAATTCGAATTGATGTGAAGGTTCAAATACTTTATTACGGTCTCAGTAAGGAACTCCAGTCCAATTTGAATGAATAATGACCTTCTAACTTAAATAAATTAATATTTATTTTTATTTTTAGAGTTAGTTTTAATAGTTAAAATAATTTTCAAAGTTTTAATTTTTCAATTTTAATCGTGTGACGTCATCACTCACCAAAATTTTGTTTTATTTTCAACAGGTGTTGTCATTTAGTATGACAGTTATATGGAAGAAGTTATATGGAAGAAACTATTCGATAAGTAAAAACATTATTTAGTTGGAATTATTTATTTATTATTTTCAATATTATTACGGGAGAGTGGTATAAAAATTGCTTGAAAT
Organism: Limnephilus lunatus; assembly: GCA_917563855.2. Lineage (NCBI taxonomy): Eukaryota > Metazoa > Arthropoda > Insecta > Trichoptera > Limnephilidae > Limnephilus > Limnephilus lunatus. Next base: position 96,274,045 of record OU830594.1, read on the forward strand.
TATTATTTTTTTAGCTTTACCAACCGAAAAATGAAGCATCGGTAGGCAACTGGTAAGATACGACGCCGGATCAGCTGTTCGACGTCCGCCATTTTGGAATTCGTAGTTTGTGGTGGTGGAAGTAGCATTATGATTTTTTTTTACAGTTTTAAGTTTTTGAATATTTTAAATAATAAAGATAAACTAAAGTCAAACAGAAACTAAATGAACGGTCAAAGTCCAAAGTCAGTAATAAAACGTACAGGTAAAGCAACACGAGAAGGTTCACGACTTAAAATTAATTTTATTAAACAAAATGTTTTGATTATCTTCGGGACTGAATTTAAGTCTGAATAAGGATTAAATAAAAATGCGTAGGTGTTTAAAAATACCTACAAGGTGTCCGGTAACTCATATTACATACATATTTCAGAATCAAGAAAGTTCTTAGACAGGTTTTATCTGATGCTAATTAATAAAGCGGTAACTAATTTATGAGACATTTAAATTTAAATAATGTTAATTTTTACCCCCAGCTGGGATTTTTCAAATTTATTTTTTGAAAGACAAAAATACCTAAATGCGCACATCAACATAAAACAACATACTTTTTACAATACATGTTACGTCGGTTAATTTTTATTTGTGATTAAAAAAAATATATTTTATATTACAATTACAGAGGGTTCTTCGGGGAATGTCACAAACTGATTTTCAAACCAATTTTTGAAGACTTTGGAATTCATTTCAGAATGGTTATCTGTATTCGACATAATCTTTTTCGTACGGAATATTAATTTACTCCCCGTGATAAAACCCGTTTTTGCTGAACCACAATGCAAAATGATCAGCCGGCTTCCTTTTCCAAGTGCCACTTTTAAACCCCCATTGCTCTCACTATTTTGCCACAAATCACTCGATTACACACAGTAATTGAGTGATTTTGATTTACCCAAGTCTCGTCCAAATATACTATTTGCCGTCCGTCGCTGGGTGATCTTGTTTGATTATTTTTTTTAAAAAAGTCTACACGAGCTGTAGCAATGTCTAATCTTCCCATTAAATACTTTCTTCCATCTTCGCGAATTTTGAATTGAAAACCAATATCATGCAAAATACATCGCAATGACTCATGAGATCCAGAAAAAAATATTTTATCCGCCAGAACCTTGTTAATATTTGCAAGAATGGGATATTGGCCATTATCATAAAAATCCATCACACTGCGACGCACAACATCTTTTTTAAAATCTTTCAATTCCGTTACCGTTTTAGGTTTTTTGTAGTTTTTACGAGGCTGATTGAACATTTTTACTTCTTTTGCGTACGGAAAATGAGAAGTTTCTGACGACACTCTTCAAATATTTGACAGGTTGAGGCCACAAGCCTCTGCTGCCAATAAATGTACTTGTTTGAAGTTCAATGTTTTGATGTATTCTGGATTGCCACAGATCTTCTGGAAAACCTCGATAACGTTATAAAGGATCGTTTTTTCACCTGCCTGCAATTTGTATCGTTTATTTACATCCACCATCTTAAATATGTGTTATCTGCTTGTAGCACTGATATTAGATCACACAATATGTAATTACATCATATCTATTAAATAAACGGAGTCAAAATGATATCAATAAAGTATATTTTATCAAAAATAAAGTATTGTACTGGTTTTTGATCTTATGAAGTCAATACACTACTAATTACTAAATGTAGAATCATTAATTGTTTGTTTTTGTAGTAGCATGATATAAAAAAAACAATAGATTTTCCAAAGGATTTAGTTGCCTAATTCACGGGAATAACCGCCAGTGGAATTTCTAAATTTTGTTTCGCAGCATATAATTATTAGGTATCGTCTGAAATATTGTTTTTAAAATCCAGTTCAATGTTTTTTCGAAAATCGGAATTTTTGAGGGTCGAATAAATAATAATAAATTAAAAATTAAAATATAATGGTAGAGTGCCTTTCAAGTTTGGGTTTTTCGAAGTTTTTACTGTACGTTCGAAATTTTGGGAGTGCATTTGGTATCTGTTCGACTATAAAAGAGATACCTCTGTTTTCGATACTGAATTATTTAGGCCTAAATAATGTTTTAATAAACACAACAATTAAATCTCTATAAACAGTATGTAAATAAACGAATAACATTAAATGCTGTTAATACCGATGGCTGTGTTTCACACATTTCAACACAATGACTGGAAAATTATGGTGAGGAGTGACGTCAGCACTAAACATTCAATAATACCAACTTGACAGTGTGTTTAAATGACACGATTAAAAATAAACTTTAATCATTTTTTAAAACTCTACGTTAAATATTATTTAATAAAACTTATATATTCAGAACCAGCGTTTATTTATCAATATTTTTAAAGCCATAATTGATTGCATACACTTATTTGCTTATTTTGTTGCTTAATTTAATTACTTATTTGTTAGTTAAGAGCAGCTCAGTGCGTTACGATCTGGACATAACCAATGATTAAATAATATAACACAAATAATCTACATTTACGTTAGGTAAGCAGAAAAGTACTTATGATTTTTGCGGTACATAATTTACCTCGATCTTCGATTGAATCTTGGGTTACAATACTTAAAATAATTTGGTGGGTGAGTGTGGGTGGCTTACGTTACAATGTAGCTAAGTCTAATTCATTGCCACCAACGCGACTTGGGTTATTTTGTACATCTAATCAACAATGTGATAAGACTTACGTGTAATTGATTTAAACCAAAAATACCTAAGTCTTTGAATACTTCAATGCCAATCACATTTATCTTCGCTTGCTTTTTATTTAAGTGAAAACTCCTTTAGCACCGTTGTGATTTGAAACTCTATGAAACGGAAACAAGCGACACTAAAATATACAAACATAAACATCTATAGGATTTATCCTGCAAGAAAATGACATAAAATAATCGGTCTCTTTGTGCGGCGCTTCGTAGCCTATCGGTCTCCTCTTTGTGCGGTGTTTCGTAGCCTTCCCACTTTTGTCTACTTCAGTTATCTGGAGGTTTCACTACTACCGCGTGTGAACTGGGTCTAGGTAAATTGACCAAATTGCAATTTTCGAAATTAATTTTTCATATTCAATTGTTCGAAATGCAATTTTTCGAACTTCAATTTTTCGAGAATATATTTTTCGAAAACATATTTTTCGAACATCAATTGACCGAAACACTAGTTTTTTTAATTGATATAAGTATGTATATAGTACGTACAAGAGTATATTATTACAGGATGGACAATATCAACTAACCTAACCTTACCTAACCTAACCAAACCGAAGTGGCCATCCATAAATTACGTCACACGAATTTCATGTTTTTTTTACCCCTCTTCCCCCCCCCCCCCCTCCTGGCCCTCTTACACTTGTCACTTTTGTGAGACCCCTCCACGTATTTTGCAATTTTACGTGTAAAAAAGTTTTGCATTTTAATAATTTAGATTTTTACATGTGACGTCACAGAGCTGATGACTCGACTCCCCCATACCCTTGTCACACTTCTCTACTACACTCCCCCCCCCCCTCCACCCTTAAGGTGTAACGTAATTTATGGATGGCCCCTAACCTAACAGTATTTCGTTAGTCATTCATAAGCAAGTGAAATATATATTTTTAAAGTTGATTAACAAATTCGAAAAATATGTCTTTCGGCCAATTGCTGTTCGAAAATTTAGTCTTTCGAGAAACTGAAATTCGAACAATTGATTTCGAAAAACATGTCTGCTCCCATGTGAACTGCACACAATTTTTTTAAATACGTTGTTACCCATTTTGTGCATGTTTTTCATCTCCCCAACGTAAACAATTACATAATATTAAGTGCTAAATGAAAACGCAGTTACAAGCTAATCACAATATACAAATTACCACAATTTAAAGTTACACTTCACATTAGTTCTTCACTTCTTCTTTAAATGTTGTTACATTTTCCTCTTATATTGGTCGGTATTTCTTGGAAGATCATCACCTTTTAAATTTAAATTTTACATTTTAAAAAAAAATCCGGTTTAGGCAAATATTCTAAGACATTCTGTATTTTTTTTTCTTCCCAAAACTTCATCTCCTTCCTTTTGTAAAAAGACCATCCATTAGCATACCATCGCTCCCCGAAGATGACATCGGCTGTGAGGGAATTATTTTTCTTGAATTATTAAGAGGAATTATTTTCATCGGAACCTTCTCTGTGGAACTAATATAAATATATGCCTTTGTTTAATTCTAAATTTTGCACATTTAAATAAAATTAATTTATAAATACACCTTTCCTTATTCTGTGGTTTTAAATGATGGCCTAGAACACCCTTGAAGAGTGAAACCAGAAATAATTGAAAAAAAAGGTAAGAAAGCGTTCTAAGTTTTGATAGCTAAAAGTTGGTTGGTGGGTGGTTGATTGTTGTTATCGTGTTGGAGGACATGTATGTGTAAGTAGGTGGGAGATGGTAGATGGTAGATGGTAGGTGGTAGGTGGCCACCGGCTCCCGACTCCACGAGCAACACAAATAGCCCGGCGCTGTCCGCTAATAGACGGGCCACCGCTGCCGTTACAGACAGACCCACACCAACCACCACTCGCCACTCACTACTCACTGCCACTCGACCAGGGTTGCCAGCACTCACCTAATCTAATATAATCTAGCTCTAACCCAACCTAACCTAACCTAACTTTACCTAGTCAAACCCAACCTAACCTAAACTAACCTAATATAATATCACTCAATCTTATATACACATAGCCTAACAACCTAACCCAACATAAATAGATCGTTCAATCTCTCCCATATATTCACGTCCTTCGTCTCTTAATCCTTAAGCTTATATTCCTCCTCTCCACCCCTCCGCGCTTTTACGTATTGTAATTAAAAATACACATACATATAGTAGGAATACATGGGAATGAAGAGGCGGATTTGTTGGCAAACGAAGCATGTGTGAATGGAAGCATCTACGACTGGACGCCAGACGCTGAAGATTACTCCCAAAAGATAAATTCCATATATAATAATATGTGGAATAATCATTTTGAAACATTGTCTACCAATAAGGGAATATGGTACAGAAAGCTCCAAAATGAACCGTTTAAAAGACCATGGTTCACTGAGGTTAATCTGAAAAGATCAGAAATGAGAATCATTTTTAGATTAAGATCCGGACATGCACTAATGGGAAGAATATTGTGTTTGATAGGCCTCTCTGATTCTCCAATGTGCTCGATATGTGAACAAATTGAAGATGTGGAGCACACATTATCAAAGTGCATTAAATATGAACGACAGAGAGTGACAATATTAATGACCTCGAACCCATCGGAAGTTCAGAATTTAATAGCCTCAACCGAGTTTCATGCCATATCGAGAATAATGAAATTTATTAGATCATGTAAACTGGAAAATATTTGAAAGTGAATTTTTATACAAAATGAATATAAAAGGACTAAACACCTTTTAAAGATCATTAGAGATTATAGATAATATTATAATTTAAAAACAGATGAGGCAAAAAATGACAACATTGTGTGAGTCAGAAGCCTCGATAATATACATGATTTAAAAAAAAAAAAAAAAAATTAAAAAATAAACTAATTTTCAAAAAACACACTTTTATCCAGATCTTGGCGGCGGATGCGTCTGCCCGTCTGCTGCGTGGAGAGACTGGTTGAGGGAGGCCTTGTAACCTTTCCAGCCCGCAGTTGGAGGGATGGATTCATACGTCCGTCACTCCTGGACACACTAACCCCAGATTGCTACCCACCCCTCATACCTTTTTCTTTCACAGAACTTCCCATCCTTCTCTTCCTTAAAAAAAGACTCTCATCCCCAGACTACATAGGCCCTGAGGGAAATTATTTTCTTCAGGGCATCCTGCGTGGAGCTAAAGTAAAAAAATCCTTCAATATATGTCGTTAGTATAGATTAATACTGAGTTTTGTGGTATCTCAGTAGTTGTCAGTTAAGTAGAATTTTAGAAGAGTATCACCCAACGCCATTCGTGTTAATTTAAAAAAAACATTCATTGAATTGTTAGTTACACGATTTAAGGATTTTCGAATACCATGCTAGACACATGCCCGTGTTGTGATGGTCGAAAATAATGTACGAACGGTTTCGATAATAACCGGCTATTCCACATCAGAGTCGCAGTCCCCAGCCACAGAATAAATTAGAGCCTTCTGTAGAACTGTAGATTCATTATAAACATATACTTTATACTAATATAAACGTAAAGTTAACATGTAATCTCAACGAACCTCGATCTTATTTGGAATTTTCAAGCAACACAAATTAAGTTCAAAACAGAAATCAAAAACATTACTTTAACGTAACCTAACCTAACCTAGAGTTTTCACCGTCTAGCTTGCGTGCAAGCAACAATGGTCGGTTCACGGTTTCGAGTACGGATAGGAGCTGAAACAAAGGAGAATTTTAACGTCCCACAGGGGCTAAAACGAGGTGATAACTTAGAACCCACTCTTTTATTGTGCTGGAGCACTTCGTGAGGAAGACAATAATCAGTACCGACTTAAACATTTGATACAGAAGCAATCAAAAAGTTGGCTACGCAGACGACCTTAACATTGTCAGAAGATCCCTACAGGCTGTAAGAGAGATGTTTGACCCTTTGGAGACTGCGGCAAGATAGGTGGGTTTGCAAATCAATTAGAATTAAACTAAAATAATGATGCAAACCAGAACTCCACACCACAGAATAAAAGATTAAGTAAAGTGAAATTTAAAGACACCTACAATTTCGAAGTGGTCAAAGAATTTACATACCTGGGCTATACCCATCATAACACAGGACAACGGAGACCCAGTAGAAGTAAAAAAGCGCATCACAGCCACTAACAACACTTATTTCGTATTGCTGCCAGTGTTCAAAACCCGAAACATCCATATGAAAACCAAAATAACCCTATATAAAACAATTATTAGAACGGTCTTGGCCTATGGATTTATGGCGGGAATACTGGCAGAAAAGTCCGCTGAACAGCTGGACGCCTTCTAAAGAAAAGTATTTCGAAGAATTTTAGGAGCGGTGCGAGAGGGAGAGGCAAGGAGAATCTGCCACAATAATGAGCTCTATGATATCTAGGAAGCTCCCAAACTCTCCAACCATTTAAGGCTCCAAAGTCTAAGATGGGCCGGACATGTGCACCGAATGCCAAGCACACGAGTACTGAAGAAGGTTCTAACAGGACACCCAGGAGGTAAAAGAAAGGCTGAGATGGCAGGATGATGTCAGGAAGGATTCAAGAGGAATACTCCATGTCGCAGATTGGAAGACGACGGCCGAGGACAGAGGGCGGTGGAGGCTTATTTTGAAGGAGGACAAGGCTCGAAATGTCGCGTCGCGTCGTCGCTTCTTTTTGGACCGCCCTTTTTTTATAGATTGTTTAAAAATTTAATACATTCTCTTTGAGGCAGCCCTGGTATTAAAACCGTTGAATTCACACACCACACCCTATACACTACACACAACACAGTACGAAAATATAATCCGAGAGCAATAATGTCTCCGATATGAGTATAGTAAATATAAGTCGCATTATGACCGCCGCGGACCATTTATAACTTGGAATTCTCGAGCCGACGAGAGCTTTTACAATTTTCCGATTTTATTATAAATTGGCGAGCGCTTCAAGCATTTACTAGCGCGAGATCATTTTATTTTAGAGAATTAAATGGAATTATGTAATAATATGATGGTGAGATTTCAGGAATGTGCTGTCATATTTGTATTGTATAAACACAACAAAGATTTTTAAAATATATCAAATACATTGTAAAAATATATCAAAAATTGTATAAATATATAAAATATGTCAAATATTGTATAAATATATCAAATATCGTATAAATATATTAGTACCATTTATTGGATAACCAACACCTCTGCCATAGGCCACCCAAAGTGGTTCGCTACTTTTGGTGACTTGGCAGGGGTGCCCGTGTTCATGGGGTGATGTTTGTCAAGGTCTCAAGGATCGAGAGAGACTGGTTGAGGAGGTCTTCTGACTTATAAGCCAGAATCCCTCGGCCCGTCGCCTTGCACCGCAGTTAAAGGGATGGATTTATGGGTCTTCCAGATTCCTACCCACCCCTTATTCCTATTTCATTCCTAGATCTTCCTCTACTTCTTACCTTAAAAAAGGCAGGCCGGATCGGGAGAGAATGGTTGAGGGAGTCCCTTTGACTTCTCCAGCCGTACTCTCTCGGAACATCGCATTGCATCGCAGTAGAAGGTATAGATTCATACGTTCATCACTCTTGTTCATACTGATCCCCAGATTCCTACCCTTCCCTCATACCTTTTTCCTTCCCTGAACTTCCGTTCCTTCCTTTTCTAAAAAGACCCTCCACACAACATCCCCAAAGATGTCATAAGCCTTGAGAGGAATTATTTTCCTTATGGTCTTTGGTGTGGAGGTATGCAAACAAAAAATGAATGAATAGGTATATGACTTTTGGAAGTTTTTGATGTTGTTTTGTAGAATTTTCTTAAAAGCGTTGGTACCGTACCGTACCTACCCTGATGTATGGCAGTGAGGCATGGAATTAGCGAAGGAAGTGGTGCATGGCAGTGAGGCATGGAAGAAGCGAAGGATTGGATGAATGTTGTAGAAATGTGTGTCTGGTAAAACCATGTTTGATAGTTTCAGAAATGTGAAGATTCGCACAGAACTCAAGACTCGGCTTAGATGGTTTGATATGTAGAGTTAATGAATGAAGAAAGAAGAGTTAAGTCGGGTACGCCCGAGGAAGGCAATGAAGTGAACCAAATATTTGAGTTGGGCAGGCCAGTGAATTTTGCTCATATCGGAGAATTTCAAGTAAGCGAAGTAAGATTGTTGGTTGCGAAGTAACAGAGGCATAACGTATACCTCTACCAAGATGGGACTCGACCGGGCATTGATTTTCCCCCATGTTTCTGTACGGTATGGAAACATGGACACTTAGATACTTTATCTTTCTGAAATATTTTTTGACAGAGTTCAATAATTGCATTTTATCAAGAGAATTCAACTTTCGTTGAAATATGGTCTCGCGAACGTACCCTCGGAACTGTACAGGGCAGTTCCGATGAGAAAGATTGATTATTCTACCATACCCTACAACTCAATATCGATTTTATTTAATTCAAAATTTGCAATAATATATATCTACATTAAAGTTTGCAATAAAAATTCTTTAACGCGTAATGATAACATTTTTAAAATTATGTCCTTTTTGTAATTATTTTTTGATCACTAGTGTTTATAAGTTTTAAAGCAAAATAAATATATAAAATTTTTTAAAATTATAAATAGACAAACTGAAGTATATTCTCATATCAAAACACGTGCGTAGATTTTTTTTTAATGATTTTATTTGAACTAAAATTAAAATTCTGAAAATTAGCTTTCCTAGATAATTTATTGTTTTATTTTACAGTATGATTTTATGATTTGAAATGTGTGTTGTATAATATAATATTTTGTTTTAACGAATCTGCCAACGACCAACCATTTTTTTATAACATATATCAATTTGGGAGGCGGGAATGGGTACCGCCGCCCCGGGAACCTTTATTGGATAACCAACACCTCTGCCATAGGTCACCCCAAGTGGTTCGCTACGTTTGATGATTTAGCAGGGGTGCCCGGGTTCATAAGATGAGGTTTGTCTAGGTCTTGGCGGCGGACGACCGTGACACACTGAAACCCAGATTCCTACCCATCCCTTAAATCCTTTTCCTTCCCAGAACTCTCATCTCCTTCTTTTCCTTAAAAAAAACCATCCACACAGCATCCCCAAAGATGACACAGGCCCTGAGGAAATTTTTTTTTCTCAGGGCCTCCTGTGTGGAGCTCATGTAAAAAAATATAATAAAATAAGGATATTTTTTCAAAAACTTTAACTTTACTAGATCTTTCGAATTCAATTTACATTTTTTTGTAGAAAAGAGTCAATACGTCTAGAATTTGATTTAAAAATGAAATGTTTCCGGTTGTGTCTGTTTATTCCCTCTTAAGAGGAAACCCGGTCGCCGAGAAATTTACCAAACTGTTGCTGCCCCAATCGCTCTTACTCCCCGAAAGGGCAACTACACTTCAGGCTGATAATACCTAAATAAAATATTAAAAATTGATGTTTTGTGTTACCTATTTTTCTCTTCCGAAACCGGAAGAGAAAAAAGGAGACTCTGGACTGATTATTAAGATTTTTATATAAGAAAATATTGTCTCTGTACGTTTTGCAATTTTTTTAAATACATTGTCTAGTTTGTATACTGAATGTCTGTTGATGGCGTTCAAAGCAGGCAATATTAATGATTTTGGAGGGTCCTAACTCCTATAAGAAGTAACTTATCAAAAACACCACTTTTTTTTAACATAAACAGGCTTTAAGGCAAATAATTCCACTCAGGGCCTATGTCATCTTTGGGGATGCTGAGAGGAGGGTATTTTTAGAAAAAGGAGGAAAAGTTCTGGGAAGGAAAAAGGTATGAGGGGTGGATAGGAATCTGGGGGTCAGTGTGTCCAGGAGTGATGGACCAAATGCATCACTTTCTCTGCGGTGCAAGGCAATGTTCTGAGAGTCCTGCTCCCTCCTTTAAACCAGTCTCTCCCGATCCGGCCTGCCACGCTGTTGGTGGGCAGATGCATCCGCCGCCAAGATCCGGAAAAACCTGACCCCATGAACCCGGGCACCCCTGCTAAGTCACCAAACGTAGCGAACTACTTGGGGTGACCTGAAAGGGGTGAGATATCCAATAAATGGTTCCAGGGGCAGCGGTACCCATACATGCCACACAAAGTAGTTAATATCTATATTATATTTAAAAAATCCAGAGAGGAAATTGTGGAATACGTTTGTTCGGACAAAACGCCGCGCCGCCCGGTTTCCTCTTTAGATTAATGTTATGTTAGTTATGGTTCGGTATTTTTACCCAACGACTGAAAAAATACAAGTATTTCGGTATTTTTATACGAGTAATGAAAAAAATACAGGAGTTTTCTGTATTTTATTATTTCATCTGCGTTTCGGAAATCATCGGACCTCTTCACGAGTGCAAAATATTGCGATCACAGAATGAGATTCTCATCAAAGAAGTTCATTTCACTTTCACTTCAAAGAAACCCGTCTCCCCTCTTTTTCAGCACAAATATTAAGAAGACTTGTTTGTTTATTGCTTACACATTAAAACCGCTTAAACTTGGGACAGAAATAAACGCAGCAGGTTGGGAGCTGCGCTCACGCCGTCACGAGAACTTTATTTCACCTACGAGAGATTGTTGCAAGAATATTCATTTCATAAAACCGTCTGCTTTACGTGATTCCAGTGTGAAAAATGAGATTCCCTGATGCACTTTTCACATTTATATTTTTTTACATTAGCTCCACACAGGAGGCCCTGAGGAAAATAATTCTCCTGGGCCTATGTAATCTTAAGGAATGCTGTGTGGATGGTGTTTTTAAGAATGGAAGGATAGGAAGTTCTGGGAAGGAAAAGCGTAAGGTAAAAGGGGTGGGTAGGAACCTGGGGGTCAGTGTGTCCAGGAGTGACGGACGTATAAATCCATCACTACCACTGCGTTGCAAGGCGAAGTTCCGAGAGAATTTTTATTTTTATTTTTTTACATTAACTCCACACAGGAGGCCTCGAGGAAAACAATTTACCTCGAGGCCTATTTCATCTTTGGGGATGCTGTGTGGAGGGTTTTTTAAGGGAAAGGAAGGAGAAGAAGATATAGGACGGAAAAAAAGTATGAGGGGTGGGTAGGAATCTGGGGGTTAGTGTGCCCAGGGCTGACGGACATATAAATCTATTCCTCACACTGCGGTGCAAGGCGATGGGTCGGGAGAGTCCGGCTGGAGAGGTCAAAAGGCCTCCCTTAATCAGTCTCCTTCGATCTAGCCCGCCACATAGTGGTTGGGCAAACGTATCCGCCGTCAAGACCTAGACAAACCTCATCCCATGAACCCGAGTACTCCTGCTAAGTCACCAAACGTAGCGAACCAATTTGGGTGACCTGTGACAAGGGTGTTGGTTATCCAATAAATGGTTCCCGAGGCGGCGGAACCCATACCCGCCTCCCAAATTGTAAATACAGCTGGAGAGGTCAAAGGGGCTTCCTCAACCATTGTCTCCCAATCCGGCTTGCCATGCAACTAGTGGGCAGACGCATCCGCCGCCAAGACCCGGAAAAACCCGGGCTAAATCACCAAATGTAGCGAACCACTTGAGGTGACCTATGGCAGAGGTGTTGGTAATCCAATAAGTTGTTCCCGGGGCGGCGGCATCTGCCTCCTTATTACCTATGCACATAAGTTTGCAAATTTTTCAATTCGGAAGGATTATCTTCTTTACGTGTAAAAATGTATGTTTGTTTTTTTTATCCCTTATGCGTTCCTAAACCATTCATCCGATTGCGATGAAACTTTTGTGATTTGTTGTGCGCACACCCGCGAAGGTTTTTTTTAATATAATGGTGAGCTCTGGCGTTATGAAATTATTTTCTATACCGTTCGTCGGATTGCTATGAAACTTTGGTGATTTGTTATGCGCATGCCCGCAAAGATTTCTATGTACAATGGTGAGCTCTGGCCTTATGAAATGTGTTCACAATCTTTACAATAATGGCGGATGATTTTTTTGAAAGTGGAAGGAAGGGGGGGTGAAGGAGAGGGGTGTTTCACGGGAGGGGCGATGAGGGAAGGGGAAGGTGTGGAATATGGAGGGGGAACGCGGCAAAGGGTGGGGATGGCGACGCTTGGAAAGGACGGGCAGAGGAAGGGATTGTTAACGAGACATAGTAGCGGTAGGGGATAGCAGTGGGTCAATTTGTAAAATCTATGCTTCTCATATGAACAGCTATATTTGGCCTTCTCATACGTTCTACAAAAACCTTCTAATTTATTTGTGTATGCATCATAACGTATTCCGTATCCAAAAGCACTTAAAAAGGCAAAATTAAAACACAAACACTTTCTTTCTTGCAGTGGTATTGCAACGCTTACCGGGTACTTGCTAATAAATAAATAAATAAAAATTAACGAAAAAAACAGTTAAACTTTAACTGTACTTTTGTATTCTCTGACGTGGGGCCTGGGCGGCCCGTTACTTTAAATGTTTTTATATTGGAGACCCATGAAAATGTTCAGGTCCAAATTATCATTTGTTGGACAATTTAAATATATTTTAATAAAATAAAATTAAATACTTTTTTTTTTGCTAAGTAACTTATATTTATCTAACAATTTGCATATTATGTAATAATTTTTGGCAAAAATCACTTGAGATCAGAAATCAGTCTGTTTTATCTATTGAACTAAATAAAAACATTGAACTCACTTTTATTTTAATATTTCAACAGTGTTTCAAATAAACTGTATATATAAAACTTTAGTAAAGTTGTTTATGTTTATTTTTACATAGTAAAAATCAACTTTAAGAAGTCACGTAAGTATTGACGATGGGTCAGAGAGACCCATAAAAAATTGAAGTGAATTTACTTACAGAAGTTTAACTTAAATTTAAAACTTACGGCTCTGGCGTCACTAAATTCGAAGCTACTGAAAGCGGCATATGCGTCACGCGCGGGGGAGGGGAGTATTTCGATATTATTATTATTGCTGGGCTTGAGCGGCCCCACGTTCATAGGTTAATAAAATTAGGGTTCAGGTTTATTTCCAGTGATCTGTTTTGTCGTGGAACCAGCACAGTTATATTTTTGATATTTTGAAGATTAGCGGTGTAACATACGAGTATTTCTTCGATTGATTGAAAAATTTCGCAACACTTTTACCTGATATGATCATTAATGTGGAGAGTCGTCTAGTGTCTAGTAGTTGCAGCGGAAAACAGTTAACCCAAATATGAAACAAGTGGACATCTTGAAACATTTATGAACGGATAGGTAAGTGTTGGAAAATTAAACCAGATAACGAGGTTATTGTCGCGACAGAGCTTTCAACGCTGGGAGCTTAACCGTCGACATACACACACACTGAAACCATGTTACGAAAATAGTAGATAGCAGTCACTTTGTGGTTTGACATATTAATATTAACTGAAATAAAAAATGCATTTGTTTATAACCACGATTTCTAAGGCGACAAACTTAATCGTTCGGGAATTTATAAATTAGATTGTAGTGATTGTTTAGCAGTTTATATAGGTAAAACAACGCGCAATGTCAACATTATAATCAGAGAGCACCTTAGATGCTACCTATAATAATGGATTTTTGGAATTCGTTATATTCGTTTACTATTGATAAAGATCATACCTTCAATCAAAGCACCGGTGCCATAAATATACCAAATCACCCATACCGGTGCTAAGATTCTACACAGAAATTGTCATGGTAACAGACTAAATTAATCAGTTAAATGTGTCCAATAGCCCTATTTTAGGGATATTTCCCATAACAAAACCTTTATTACCTGTTCATGTGACGTTTTGTCACTGTACATATAAAATGGTACCTTTTTTATTTATTTTTTATTCATTTATTTAAGGTATAATAATTTACACCTTAATAATAATTTACATGTTGAAGTTAGTTACTACCCTTCCATTTGAATTATTTGCTTGTGTATTTATTCATTTGTTTGACATAATGTCTTACATTTCAAAAATAAAATCAACAATGTCGGCCTCACTGGGTAGCTCACCTGTGCTGAGGCCTCCATTTTATAAAACAAAAACAAAATAAATTAAAAATTAAAATTTATAATTAAGGTAAAATTATAGGATAAAATGAATTATTTTTTTACTAAAAAAATAAATTAAAATCGGTATATATTACATATATTATGTGTTGTGTGTTTGTGAGTGACGTGTATTTTATATTGGTTTTGAGTGTTTATTAGTATGGAAGGGGAGTGTACACAAATGCAGTCATTAGTTAATAATTAAATAATTAATTGTACAAGTGCAAGTTGGTACGGTGGAAAATAGCAAAGGTATATACATACTATATTGACTGTGGTAAGAAATTGATATTAAATTTATACTCGTGTTACAACCAAGAAAATATGAAGTAGAATAAATACACATGTTATATATGTATTTAAAAAAAATTTACGGAGAATAAAAGACATTTATAAGAATAAGTTAACAATAATAATTTAAACGAAAATATGAAAGAAAACAGAAAAACAGAAAAAGACAATGGTCGCAACTGGGACTCGAACCCAGACCTCTCCGTCAACCGGGACAAGCGCGTTAACCAATTTCGCCATTGCCAACTTCTGTCAAAGCCGTCATAATTGTCAATCTCATATTTTCAAATTTTAGAATTACATTATTATCAAATAATTATTTTTTCTCCATATTACGGGCAACTACCCTTTTAATTGGAAACAATCATTCTAATAATTGGTTTGTAACCTGGATAGCGTCTCGGATAGATATATCCGAATTAGACGGAGAGGTCTGGGTTCGAGTCCCAGTTGCGACCATTGTCTTTTTCTGTTTTTCTGTGTCTTGTTCTTTTTCATATTTTCGTTTAGATTATTATTGTTAACTTATTCTAATATGATATATTTCACTGATGGGAATAACCTTCAAAAAAGTATAAAAATAAAGTTTTTCTTATAAAAATGTAATATTTATAAGATTAATTTAGGTGGCAGTAGTTTTTTTTAACTCATTGGATATCATCCGTCTCGTTTTCTCCCTATTGCTATTTAACTAAGATTTTAATTTCACTATCTCACTGTTATTTTAAACTATGTTTTGTCTCTTTCTGTCTGTATATATAAGCTCACAATGCCTTTTTTGATCAGATTTATTTTATAAGGCGCCGCATTCCCGCTCAATAAGAAGAAGATTGGGAGATATGTAATTAAGAATGTTGGAGAGAGCGCGCTAATACTTAAAACGATAAAATTGAAGTGAAAATTGTGAAAATGTTTAATAAAGCACGACTCTTTTAAAATAGAGTAAAAATCTCGTGGGGGTTGTCTAAAATAGCATTCAAAGAAAAACTGTGAATTTTTCATACATAAAACTTGTAAAATAACTGAAACAAACGTGTTTATAATAATTTTTGGAGCATACTTTGAGATTTTTTTGTATCGGGGGAATTTCATATAATTTGCGTTTCGGCCTGGGAAATGTATAGATATTATCTTCAAAAATAACATATATTTTTTAAGAGCTTAAAAACTTAAAATGTTTAAGGGAGAAATATATGAAATCGCTAGAAATTCGGGTAGCGGCGGCTTAAGCGAAACCGGTCACCATTAAAAAATTAAATTACTAAATTATGGCAAGATTATTGTTGGCATTTGTTAAACTGGTCCATTAACAACATATCGATCGTTCTGTTGATTATTCAGACATCGGAAATTTGAGTTAAGTATGCATATGTAAAAGTTTACCCTATATCTGGTACAATACTCAGATTACTCATAAACGCCACCAAATCAATTATAATGCTGAAAATTTTGTTGTTAATAAATCCAAAAATTGATGTTTTCTTGGTTACTCATAAGAAATTTCAAAATTTCATACTAATATGCCGGACCGTTTTGCTTCCCAGTGTTATTTTATGTAAAACACAGACACGTATAAATAATATTTGATTTTTGTTGAATATTCGAATATTGCTTTTCTCATTATCTCAAAAATTGGTATTTGAAGATGTCTGACTTCACTAACTGGACGATCGATATAATATACACATAATACATCAAAGTTTAAAAAAAATAAATTATTCTTCTCTAGTTCAAAGTTGAATATAATTCTTCTATTTTGTTCCCTTACTTCAACATGTTAGAGCCCGTTCACACTTCCGTCGTAAAAACGAAGACGGGTTCCGTCGTTATGACGGAAGCCCTAGGCCCCTGTTCACACTTCCGTTTTCAAGACGGATCCTACTCTACAAAAACAACGACCAAAACATTTTATCATTCTTCAGTAGACGGTCGTGCGCACTGCGCAATGGACGACGATGAAGATCTTGTTGTCATGTGGTACTTATTAAAAAGAAGGAAAAAAGTGAACCTTACCAAAATCTTTTCTTTGTTTTTCTTCTATTTTCTCAAAATCCGGCATGAATAAACAGCAAATTTTTCGCCAAGCCGATAATTTTAATGAATTATTTTTATATCCTTCTGTCGTTTTATCCCAGAGCACAACTCTTTCTTCGACCAGTGAGATTAAATATTCGGGATTTATTTCCTTATCCATTATTGTAATTATTAATATAATATATTGCAGTTTTTCCACACTCAACTGAAGGTAGGTACACCTCATGTACCTTCCAGTTCCACTATAAAAACAAAACTAACTCTCTATTAAAAAATCGCCATATTTAAAGTAAAACACACAAATACAAATGGTACAAAAATTGTGGGAACTGAGAATTTAAAACGTTCCCATATCTCGGATTTTAAAATCTAGCAATAAAACAATTGCCCAAAAGTCGGCCAAAAGGGCCTCCAATAAAACTACATCTAAAACATTTGACAATATTGCAAATTTTACTATTATAAAAGTTCCTCTTAGTTTGGGCCGTAAAAGGCCGACAGCAAAAACTTTCCCTTGGGGCTGACATAAATAGTTATAGGTACTATTTGAAATATACAAATACCTACTTAAAAATAAAATAATTTAAATAATTAACTTTTTCTTCCAAATCGGGAATGTATTGATGTAATACCAGCCATAAAATTACTTCAGGGCTCGGACCTTATTTGTTCAAACCGTGGGAGAATATTTTGTTTGCATTCTTGAAAAGGAGAAAGTACGCGAAAATCATCCAGCAATTATTTTAACTAAAATGACTAAAAAACATGAATGATATGACTAAATATTTTCTTGAGATTAAATAGAAAAAATCGCATTCTGGAACGAACATATATATTATATAATAATATTATAAACGCCAAACGCGCGCCCCATAAAAACACAATTTGCCTGCTCGCTTGCGTCTGGGAGCGGGCGGTGGTGAAGTGTGAAGCGGGGTGTGGCGGGTTCAAAACGGATCCGTCGTCCCGCCGTATAGTGTGAACAGCTCCATTGAAATGTATGAGCCAGCGCGTTCCTTTCCGGCTTCACGACGGACACTCTGCGTAGGCGAACTCTCCGGCAAAAAATAACGGATCCGTCTTCTCGCCGGATCCGGCAAGTGTGAACAGCTCCATAGAGCCACTTCAGCGGCTAGGGCCTCCGTCGTAATGACGGAACCCATCTCCGTTTTTACGACGGAAGTGTGAACGGGCTCTTAGACTCCCCTGAACTCCTTAGGCTGATTAACTTTCATGTGCCTAGTAGAACGGTTCGTCAGAAGGTACCTTACCATTGTAACAATTCAGGTACAAATGCAGAAATAAACTCAGTAATGAACCGAGTGCACAGTGCAGGGAATAAATATTACATGAACACCAACGGTACTGAATGTCTATCAGCCTATAAAAACATTATTATTAAATCTGTATGTCTATCTTGGTAGCTTTGAAATGTTTATAAATTTTCAATATGTATCTAAATTTATATAAAAGTACATCCTATATTTTACTCTGTTTGTTGTTTTTAAGTTAAAAATTTTATACTTGGTACTTATTTTAATTGTTATATCTTTTAATTGTTTGATTATATCAAATTTATTTTTAATTTTATCATATGTAAAAGCCCTTATTGGGCGTGAACAATAAATAAATAAAATCCACCTCGATTTCATTGAAAAAAATCAGTGCGTTTTTCTAAGATAATATAAACTACAACCATAGAAACAATAAATTACAGCACTTGATTAAAGAATTGAAATTATTAAAACTCTCAGAAGACTTCACAAAACACTATTTTGCGGTGTTCACAATAACAACAGCAAAAGTTATATGAATAACCACAAATTAAACGTCCAATAACAAAATACTTTTATTTTATTTTTATTTATTAATTTTCATAAAATACGTTGAATTGTGGGTGATCCGACAGTTGATTTCCCAACATTTGGTCACCCGAAATTATAATTAAGTACCTATAATAAAATTATATTTTTTGTACATTATGATTCTTGTACAAATGTCAATCCTTAAATTAACTTCAAAAATACCTTGATTATTTATTAGTATGACGACCTCCGTAGTGTAGTGGCTAAGACTCTTGACTCACAATCCGGAGGTCGCGGGTTCGAACCCGGCGTGCGCAAATAAATTTTATTTGATTAATTTGTGTTATTTCACAATTAATTAATTAAAAAATAATATATAGTATATTTGCGGCACGTTCCAGAGTGGAAGATATTATCAGTATCGCCCTGGTGTAAGACCATCACCATTCAGAATTGAAACGTTGCTTGAAAATGGCTTTAACCGTGTTTGGTGACCAGATCTGAATAGCCAGGTACTTCCCAACCTTCCTCTTCCCCACCTCCTTCCCCTCCCCACTACCTTCAGCCTCACAACATACCCCAATTGGGGATGCCATGGTCTCACTGGCTCCAGACGGGAGCAGTTGAGATTCTTGTGCGGTATTCACTGTAAAAAAAAAAGTATAGATATCAAACGAATTTAATTACAAAGTAGATTTTTTGTACTTATACGCTGGTATATACAGATCATAGATAGGTAGTTTTATCTTTTATGCATTTTAAAAGAAAATACTTTACTTTTAGGGCGGTACAGGCTCCCAGTACACAGTGTACACTCCTTCGGGGACCCTATTTTGTGTAAGTAAGTATATTGTGTTTTTTTCTTCAAACTCGGCAAAAAAAAATTTTGTCGATTACTTTACGGAACCTTACTAAATTTTTATGTACGTTTATGGATAAAAGTGGTTAAAACTAAGTAATTTAATCACTTTGAATATCGTGTTTTCCCTAAACCGGCTGTATATTGTATATTATAGGGACCAACTGTCGGAGATCAACTGTCATGGA
Organism: Limnephilus lunatus; assembly: GCA_917563855.2. NCBI lineage: Eukaryota > Metazoa > Arthropoda > Insecta > Trichoptera > Limnephilidae > Limnephilus > Limnephilus lunatus. The sequence continues at coordinate 96,293,912 of OU830594.1, forward strand.
ACCGAATTGTGGAATATTGAAACCGAACAACGATGAAAATTATAATTTTTTTGCACCAGTTTCGAGTCATGAGTAAAGAATTTTGGAAAAATCCTCAGCGCATCGATATCCCGAGTTTTTGGCGGGTCAGTGAGTTCTATAGTTAGTCCAGACTTTGGCTATTTCAAGACCAGAGATTACACCTTCCTCCTCTTCGTCTTCTCACCTCTTCCCCATATTGCTTCCATCTCATTCCTGTTCTATTTTCGTCCCCTTCCGTCCCGTCAGAACTACTTAACTTCAAAGATCCGAGATGCACATAACAAACTTTAACCCTAAGTAAATAACTATTTAAATGACTTCATTATATTTCTTAGATATATTAAATATTTATTTTTTTAGCTTGATCACATTTCATAGTTTTATCTAATTGTATATTCTGTATTTTTTTTAATAATACAGTATATTAGGAAAATAAAAAGGAAATATTACAAAAAAAAATCGCAATAAACTACTTTTAAGTATTTAATTAAATGAAGACAATATTAGCGAAAATCTGGAAACAGAAAAGCCAAAAAAATATATTTCCACCTCTGGGTCTCGAGTCTCGAACCCAGGACCTTTCGCTTTGGGTGTCGATGTCCGATTCAGACATTTTTAACTTATCATACATCGACTGAAAACCACCCATATTATCGTCATTTACTTAACGCATATTTTATTGGCTGCTATCTTTATGTATGATTTCGAGATTCAAACCAGAACTTAATCCTATCTAGATATTGTCTGGATAAATCTTTATCCATTTTATTTAATATGCAATATCTATTGACTTTTCTGCAAGTCTAGGATGAATACTTTTATTTTTTAACTTTATAAGTAAAACCTCAAATTGTATTATTTAATTAAATGAAGAAAATATTAGCAAAAAGGAGTATGTTAATGCGTGCTCTTACCTTGAAGGTAAAAATAAAACTTATTTTACTTTTATTTACCCAACGCCAACGGTTAGAAATTGTTTGTTGTAGAGTCTAATACAAACTATTTCTTTCATCGAGCCAATTTTTCAACATAATATTTGTTTTTACGTTTGTACATTTTTAATAAATCATTATTAGTATATTTAGTACATTTTTCTTCTTCCAGGCGTTTCTTTCGTTCTTTCACTCTAACACTTACTCTTTTCTAATGTCACCGTGGTTATTCAATCTATACACGGATGCAACAATTGAAAGAGATGGGATTGGGCGCGAAATTGAGTAATCTGAAAGTATGTTACCTATTGTATGCTGATGATGCGGTGTCTAAGATGAACGAAGTGTTTATGAAGAATGAGTTAATGATGAATGTAAGTAAGTCTAAAGTCATGGTATTTGAAAGAGAGAGCACTAAAACCATGTGCAAGATAGTTGTGAATTGTGAATACTTGGAGCAGGTGGATGAGTTTGTTTATTTGCGAAGCATATTAACGAGAGATGGGAAGGCTGATAGAGATATTGAAAGAAGGGTGAATGCAGGTAACTCTATTAATGGAGGACTGAACGCCGTTGGCACCAACAAAAAACTGTCCAAAGAAGCGAAGCTAGCCGTCCATAATGGAGTTCTGTACCTACCCTGATGTATGGCAGTGAGGCATGAAACTGGCAGAGGAAGGATGAAAGTAGACTGAATGCTGTAGAAATGAGATCCCTAAGGCGTATGTGTGATAAAACCATGTATGGTCGTGTGAGAGACGGGGAGATCCGCAAAGAATGCAAGGCTGATGTAACCGTAATGAGTAAGATCAAGAAAGGAACGCTCCGATGGTATGGGCATGTAGAGCGAATGAACGAGGAAAGAAGTGTAAGGAGAATATTTGACTCAAATGTGAATGGTAGAAGAAGTCGGGGACGCCCGAGAAAGACATGGCACTACCAAGTGAATCAGATACTTGAGTCGGGCCATGTCAAGTGTCAGAATAATAGAAGAGCTTGTATGAGACGATGTATGAATGTGAATGTGGCAAGGAGTATGCGCCAAGACCGAGTTGTTTGGCGGTCCGTCCTCTCTGCCTACCCCTGCGGGGAAACGGCGTGATGGTTGGTTAGTTAGTATAGGAGATGTACCGAATATGGAATAGCTTAGGTAAAAAAAATCTGATTAATTATAATTGAATCCTCTATTAAGTATATTATTCATTTAAATCTTTGGAAATATAGTTACGGAACTTAAAATGTCATCGAAGTATTAAAAAAAACACAAAAACGTCTTCATTTTAAACGAAAGTTAAAATAATAGAAAAAACGATTATAAAAAAAGTGCTCTTATTATGGGATACACTGATTTTTTAAATTTTGCGTGCAATAATCAGATAAAAAATCAATATTATCGGCTCCCGAACATTCTAAATGGCATCAATGGCGACAGACTAAACATTGGATCCACTCTTCGCCTCGGATATCCCACGGTCTTCGATTTTACAGCTTCCATGACTTTTATCATTTTTTTTGTCCCACGTCTTCTGCTGTTTCTTCTACGACATTGTTTCACACTGTTTCGACTACGACAGGCCAAAATACAACCTGGAATAGCAACAAAAAAATTGTTCTATTAGAATTCCATACTGGAAACACTCTTCCTAACATGAGATAGTATTCCATATTAGGGACATCAAAAATCCCATATTAGGAATAAGATCGATACAAACAAATATATTCGCACAATAAAATCTGCTTGAATTTTACTTTAAATTATTACGAAAACATAAAATTTAAATAATAATATTGTCTATCAGTGAAAGATTGACAATTTGGTGGAGAAAAATTCTTGAGAAAAAATAAAGTGAAACTTACTTAAAATAACAAACAATTTTTTTTAAACTTAATCACTCTCTCAGGTGAGTGTGGTGTGTTCGGCGTCCGGAAGAGTACTTACCTTTTCAACATCAGTCGGTGGGGAATCGAGAACGCTGGGTTTTATAGAGGATTTTCTTATATAAATTTTGAGAAACACCAACATCTCATATTAGGGACGTATGCCATATTCGGTACATCTACTCTACATTTTTTTTAATTTCAGCAGATAAAATTTTTAATATTTAATTTATAAACTCAGTTTAGCTACAGAAACAATAAATGACAACCAATTAAAATTATTAAAACTCTCAGATGGAAAACGCTGTTTAGAGGGTCTGTTTGAGGAGAGGAAGGAGTGAATATTGGTTTTGATGAGAAAGACGTTGTAAGAGGGAGGAAACACAGAGTTCCCAGGGCGGCAGTACCCATACTCGCCTCCCAAAATGAATGTGTGGAGCTATTGTAAAAAAATTTTTTTTGGGTTTCCAGTCAAAACTGGACCAAACTGAAGTCGAGTTCAGACTTAAAAGGGTTGGGGTGTTTTTGGAGGCAATTGAGGATAAGTCAGTTAGAAAAGAGAACCTTTCTTTAGAGAAGAACAACTAAAAAACGTTATCTAAAGCTCCCACTTCTAAAGCTTTGTATTTTGAGACGTTTCCCCTCAGGCCTCGACCGTATTTTGTCAGAATGTCAAAATATTACCGCTTTACATTAAAATCCAAATAAATGGAATATTTCTGAACGTATCCAAAAACTAAAAACTGTTTTGAAAAGGTGATGAAATACGCTTTCAAATTTTAATATTCGAAACAAACATATAATTTTTTAAATAATAAAAAAGTTTTAAAAATGGCTTTCTTTCATTTTTTCTAAATAAAATTACTGTTTAAAAACATATACATATTTTATTAGGCAAATAATTTTTAACTCACTTTTTTGTCGTTTCATGTAAAAATAATTAATAAAAAATGGTCAAAGTTTTATTTTTATTTTTTTCAAATTGCGGTTGGAAAGTTTGGATGCATAAAGGTGTACATTTTAATTATTTTGCGGTTAACTTTTAGATTTTAATATAAAGCGTGGTATTTTCTCTTACGAACACCGTTTAGATCATATTTATAACCATGATGGTAAGGGAGACCTAACGACTTCTGTGAAACCTATATGAGTTTTTCTGAAAACCAAACAAATAGATCTGACGGATTTTATTGGTTAAGTAAGTACTTTCCAATACGTGACTTACAACTTACTAAGTGCGCTTATGAACAAGTGCTCGTAAGCACAAGTTTGTCATAGTCGTAAGGTAGTGGGTTGTGAGAAGTGGGTTATGAGTCAAAAGCAAGTGTTAATAAAACCAATTAGTTATAATTTATCTGTTTATCAGATATAAAAGCTATAAATTAACGAAACTAGGTTGATTGATGGTTTAGCGGTTATAATTCAGCCTGGTCAAACGTCAATATTTCGCCTAAAATAAAAGACGGCTCATGACGGCCTTCGTTGTTGATATATACGAGCCAGAAAAAAATAAATTTTAAATTTCAATTATTATTTTTAATTGATAAACTAACGTTTAAACAAGATTTTTATGAATAGCACAAAGGGTAGATAACAAATATTATAATCAATAATTATCAGCCTGAAACACTCATCTACATTGAAAAAATCTTCCGACTTTTCTAAAATTTTTTCGATTTTAAATATTATTTGATTAATTTGTTTTATTTCACATTTCAATCATCTTACTATCTTATCTTACTAATATTATAAATGTGAATGTTTGTATGGATGGACGTGAGTTACTCTTTCACGCAATAAATACCGAATGTAATTTAAAAATTCTTTCACTAATCGAAAGCTACATTATTTGCCAGTAATAAAGGCTATATATATTGGTAAGCTCTGGCGTTATGAATAAGCTGTGGCGTTATGAAATTATTTATTATACGTGTATTGTCCGAACGGAAAACAAAGCGTGTTGCTAAGTAATTGTTTGACGTGGGCTGTCATTTTGTTATTTGTTTAGGTTACTCTGGAGATTCCTTCGATAGCAAAAATACAAATAGGTATGTATAAAATAGGTACCACATTTTGACCTTAGCCGACAGCTGGCGAGTATTTGATTATTACGTTTTAATAGGTGACATCGTGAAAAATGAATGTGACTGGTATTGAGGAGGAGGAATGCGAGCGAAACCGGGGGCAAAAGCTAGTTCAAAATAATGCTGAGTTTTTTTAACATTGGCTCTACATAGGAGGCCCTGAAAAATTTTCCTCCTTCCCTGAGAGGATTTTCCCTACTCTCAGGGCCTGTGTCATCTTTAGGGATGCTGTGTGAATTAAATGTTAATGAGTTTTTTTTAATATTAGCGTAAAATAAAAAAAAAAATGTTTTTTCGTTAGAAATGTACGAACGCATATAATTTAAAAAAAAACTATTTGCAGCCAATTCAACCACAATTAACTAACTAATAACTAACGAACTAACTATCACCCCGTTTCCGCAGAGGTAGGCAGAGAGGGCGAACCGCCAAAGAACTCGATCTTGGCACACACTCTTTGCCTCGTTCATATTCATACATCGTCTTATTACATTCTATTCACACCTGCGTCATATATTCTCCTTACACTCCTTTCTTCGATCAATCGCTATACCTACATGCCCAAACTATCTGAGGGTCCCTTTCTTAATCTTACTTATGACTCTTACATCAGCCTTGCATTATTTGCGGATCTCCACGTTTCTCACACGATCTTACATGGTTTTACAGACATACGCCTCAGAGATCTCATTTCTACAGCATTCAGTCTACTTTCATTCTTTCTCTGCCAGTTCCACGCCTCACTGCGATTCATCAGGGTAGGTACCAGGGTAGGTACTCCATTGTGGACTGCAGTGTTAAGGCGTGGCACTCCAAATTTCTACGGTTTTATAACATATTTCTATTGAAGATTTTATGTTTTCAAGTTTTTAAAAAAAATGTTATTTTTTTGAAGAAAATATCTTTACATTTGCCACGCGGAAGCGGTAATTATATTAAATTCCCTGAATCGAAAAAAATCGCAAAATATGCTCCTAAAATTATTATAAACACTTTTTTTGTTATTTTACAAGTTATGTGTGAAAAAAAATCATAGCGTTTCTTTACATGTTATTGACATTTTCCACGAGATTTTTGTTCTATTTTAAACGAGTTGTGTTTTATTAAACACTAGCGAGTTTCCGGCATGCGTTGCAATACCACTTAATAAAGAAATTGTTTTTCCCTGCGTGCCCTTTCCCCTTCGTCCCGTTCTTCTTCCGTCTCCCCTTCCCCTCCTATGTCCCCTTTCCCTCACACGTCCCCCCTTCACCTAATTACAATTTTTATTTTTGTAGGTATATTATAAGAACAATCAATTAAATTTGGTACCTAACGTAGGTACCAATTTAAAAAAAATATAATTCTTGTTGAGATTCAAAGTATTCGATTTTGGTCAGTATCACAGGTGAGTACTACAATTAAATTCATTAATTTAAAGATTTTATTCGAAAATTGAATTTTGATTGAACAATCGATCGTTTGCAATGTATCATTCTCAAATTGTGACACTTTTGACAGTTTTGTAAGAGTTTTTGGTAATGGTTATAAAAACTACTCAGATGAGAGGCGTCTACTAATATCTACATGAATTACAAAAACTGAACAAATCGGACTAATATCTATGAGAACCAAAGTGAGGACGAATATCTACAGATCAGTGATTACGAATATCTGCAGCTCCAACTGCTGACTAATATCTATGGAAAAGGTGATGTCGACGAATGTCTACAGCGCTGGCAGATATTGGATTTGCAATTATGTATAGCATATTGGCATAACGTACCTACCTAATATTGCGTATGCAGTTTAAAAAACTTAATTTATGTTAAGTTAGGTTGGGTTAGGTTAGGTTAGTATTACGTAATTTATGGTTTCCGTACAACTTCTTGCTCAGCTGCCCTCTGTAGATATTAGTCCCCCCACCTACGCTCCATAGATATTCGTCACCACTGGGACCGTCGTAGACAGACGTTTGTACGACAGACAGGTAAGTCCAATTATGGTACATTTTTCTTACAACTAACAATACATATACATATTTTTTTTTTAAACATGTTATAGTGATATTAAACACATCTATATCCGCTGGTAGAGCATTAAGCAATGTCATGCCTGTTATTTATCCGACCTCAGCTCTGTAGATATTAGTCTTCACTCTGAAGTTCATAGATATTTGTTCAACATATGAGCTGTAGATACCTATTAGTATCTGGAGTCCTCAGATGTATTGTTATGTGGTTGTAATAATCCAGAAACCTGCGCGAGGGTGGAAAAAAGGTTTTTTGATAATTTCAAACATTTCATATGCTTAATATAGCAATGCATAGACAACTCACATACATAGAAACAAACATATATTGATTTTTATATATTTAGATACCGCTACAAGGGGACAATATTGAGAATATCTCAGTTGATTATAATTTGAAATGAAATCTGAGGAAAAACGACTATCTGACCGAATTACCGTTAGGATTTGTCTCTAGCCTTGAGTTGGAAGTCGCAGTCGGTCTGAAATAACACCCGAGATTGTATGGGTGAAATACCACCACTATTAAACCCTGTTACAATCATTATCTTTGTTTATTAATACATTGAGTATTATAGATACTAAACATGTATCTACATTTATTAATACTGTAGCGTGCAACTTGTATTACCTGCTAAATAAACATCACGCCATTTAGAAGCTAAAGGATTAATCGCTGTTACCGGGGATCTTATGTTTTTGAAGTTAAAATTTCTTTTGCACCGTTGTGATTTGAAACTCGATGAAACGCAAAATAGCCAAAAGACAAACACATATATCTATAGGATTTATCCTGGAAGAGAATGCGATAGAATAATCGGACTCCTCTTTGTGCGATACTTCGTAGCCTATCCTCCTATTTATGTGGTGCTTCGTAGCCTCCCCGCTCTTGTCTACTTTAGTTTTTTGAAGGTTCACTTCTGCCGCGTGTGAATTCCACACTCTGATTTTTTTAAACTAAAAAGCATAGAAAATATCTAGTACGGACGTTTGATACTTTATTTATTTGTGTTTTAAATTATAAAATATTGATAATTAAGGAATTCAATTTTTCATGATTTCAGGCGCAACTTTGGCGTTTATTTGTAAATAAATGATACTTATTTAAAAAAATATTTTTTCTTTATTTACCTACTATAAAAATATGATGAAATCATTACATAGTATAAAATGAAGTAACTCAAAATGTTTGTGCGCTTAGATCTTTTAAACTACGCAACGGATTGCATGCGGTTTTCACCAATAGATAGACTGATTCAAGAGGAAGGTTTATATGTATAATACTTGCTTATTATAGTAGAGAAAAGCCGAGAAATTTAAATATTCAATTCAGGCAGCGGGCAGCTGACAAGCGGGTGGTGTGGATTTTATAAAGTTTGGGTGTTTCGTTAGCCACAGCAATGTTTGGCCGGGTCTGCTAGTATTAAATAAAACTGCTTGAAAAAGCATTTTGATGGGCGTACAAAATTTGTACGCCAATTTGTTCGGTCATTTAATGACCGAATTACTTTTCGATACAACAAATCTGTGGTATATAAATTAAAATTTCCACCCAAAGAAATGGTATTTTAATGATGTTTAATTTTTTCACTTCTTCTATAACAGCAAAACTTATTTTGTGGCAGCATTTTAAATTCAAATTAATAAATGACTTTGTTTTTACCACTATAATTGATTATAAAAAAAACCGACATGTTTCGTAAGCCAAGCTTACTTCATCAGGGTTTTAATAATAATAATTTTTAAAAATATACATGGAACATGGTGTCAAAAGAAAAATAACAAAACATAGACTAATAATAAACAGAGATAATATTAACAAAGTAAAAATGAGAATGCGTAGGGACAATATGGAACAATTTACAAAGGAAATAAATTTAATATTGGATCATTTAAAAACAATTTTTGATTATTAATAATTTCCAAATTAGCATTCACACTCTTTCTGATCTCCAAAATTTCAAGTTTATCTAACTGAATACCATTGACACCACAATGCATCAATTCTATAATTTTTTTGTCAATGGTATTCAGTTAGATAAACTTGAAATTTTGGAGATCAGAAAGAGTGTGAATGCTAATTTGGAAATTATTAATAATCAAAAATTGTTTTTAAATGATCCAATATTAAATTTATTTCCTTTGTAAATTGTTCCATATTGTCCCTACCCATTCTCATTTTTACTTTGTTACTATTGTCTCTGTTTATTATTTGTCTATGTTTTGTTGTTTTTCTTTTGACACCATGTTCAATGTCTATTTTTAAAAATTAGTATTTTTAAAACCCTGATGAAGTAAGCTTGGCTTACGAAACATGTCGGTTTTTTATAATCAATTATAGTGGTAAAAACAAAGTCATTTATTAATTTGAGTTTATTTTTTTTTTTATCTTTCACTTTATTAACTCAGTGGGTAGCGTAAGATTTTTTTTAAATAATCAACTCTCAAAAAAATACCAAAGTTGCCTCTAAATCATTTATTTTATTTTATTTATTAGCGTTATAAAAAGTCTGCATAAATTCAGAAATGACAGTGATAATAATATGTATGTCATTGACCAATAAAATAGCGACAAATAGAAATTTAGAACCATAATACAAAAATACACAACAATACCTATGCCTGATATCATATAAACAAGAAAACAAGTCTGATAAAGTGCATCTTCTTACTTAAATCTACAAAAAGTGTTAAATGAAATTTTTCAAGGGTTTACATTTAAATTTTGATAAATATCAATAATATCTTTTAGGAAGTGATTTTATTTTAATTCGAACTGCTAAAGTTATGCGAGAAAATGTGGTGAACTAAAAATAAAAAATAAAAATACAGAAATCAATGAAATATTAAGTTAGTAGTTATGTGGCATTCAATAGTGTTATTTTTTTATTGTGCTAAATTAATTTTATTTTTAATTAATTAATTTAACGTGCTATTAAATCGTGCTAAATTGTATTCCTTAATGACCAATATATCTTAATTTAAAACCAAAATAACTTCATTTGGGAGGCAAATATGGGTACCGCCCCGCACCGGGAATCATTTTTTGGATAACCAACACCCCTGCCATAGGTCACCCGAAGTGGTTCGCTACGTTTGGTGACTTCATTCTTCTTCTTTGACTGCCCGGGTTCATGAGGTGAGGTTTGTCTAGATCTTGGCGGCCAATGCGTTTGCCCACCTACTGCATGGTGGGCCGGATCGAGAGAGATTAGTCGAGGGAGACCTAACCTAGACCTCTCCAGTCTCTCTTGACCCATCGCCTTCCACCGCAGTTGATGGGATGGATTCATACGTCCGTCACTCCTAGATTACTACTCACCCTCATACCCTTTTCCTTCCCAGAACTTCCTCTCCTTCCTTTCCCTAAAAAAGACTCTCCACACAGCATCCCCAAAGATGACATAAGTCCTGAAGGAAATTATTTTCCTCAGGGCCTCCTGTGTGGAGCTAATCCAAAAAAATAAAAATAAAATAGCACACCTTTGTACTTAGATATTTTACACTTTTTGATTCCAAAAATATTTGAATTTGGTTGGGTATTTGGATTACAAATTAATTAATTAACTTTTGTATGAAAAAAACGTTCCTCTTAAAATTGTACTTTCTACGGTCTAGAATTGGGAATTTTTTATCACATAATATTATTAGTTGTACCTCTCTAAATAAATATTTTCTCTTCTATCGAGCATTATCTAAAAACGCCTCCCCTTCATTCAACGTCTCATCTCTTCTAATTTAAACTCGACTCCAATCTTCCATATAATTTAGATTTTTTTTCATTTAACCCCTAGTATTTTGTCAGAGGGTCAAAATATTTCCACTTTACAATAAAAAACAAATAAATGGAATATTTCTGAACGTATCCGAAAACTAAAAACTAAACGAAATAAACATATAATTTTTGATTTATAAACAAGCAAACATAAAAAAGTTTTTAAAATGGCTCATCTTACGGTTTTTCTAACTAAAATTACCTACTGACGATGAAAAAATACATATTTTGTTAGATTTTTTTTTTAAATGTATATATATGTATTTTAAATGTATATATATAAACGTTAATAAAGGTCTACATTTGGTGGTTAACTTTTATATTATAATATAAAATGTGGTGTCTTCTCTTTTTAACACCATTTATATCATATTTCTCACTAGGATTTCACTAGGGAGACACAACGATTTCTATGAGACCTATATGAGTTGTTCCGAAAAGAATTTTGCCCATCTAAATTAAACTATTATATAAATTTGCCTTTCCTTTCTCCGTACTTTGAAATGATGGCCTAGAACACCCTTGAAGGGTCAAAGTCAGAAACATTGGAAAAAAAAGGTGCATCATCAGCCTGTGTTTATCCTCCGCTGGATGAGCGCTTCTCCAAAGCGATAATCTACTAGGTATCTTATCGGAATAAGCGTGGAAATAAAACCCGGTGTGAATTAAGCGAGACAGCTATTTGTGGACGACCATCTCGTTGGAGAGGGATGGTGCGATATGAATATTTGAGTTCTGACACTGTGAATCAACGATCGGTTCAACGAATTTTCATTCAAAGAGAAAGTAAGAATTCATATTTCTGTTTTATTATTTCTGAAAACAGCAGTTAGGGAGAAGCTACTGAAGAGATTAACAGATAGAAATGTGTTGTGGGCGTGTCGGTGTGCCAAAAGTAAAGTCAAATTTTCCTTACTTTCGGAAAAAACCGTTAATCATTTTCACGTAAAAAATCTGACTAACTAACAATCACGCCGTTTCTCCGCAGGGGTAGGCAGAGTGGACGGACCGTCAAACAACTCGTTCTTGGCACACATTCCTTGCCTCGTTCACATTCATACATCGTCTCATACATACTCTTCTATTATTCTGACTCTTGACATAGCCCGACTCAAGTATCTAAATCACTTGATCGTGCCATGTATTCCTCGGGTGTCCCTTGATTAAAAATACGTAAAAATTCTTAAACAGATAATCAATTTCATTGGCCATCATTTACTCTTTCATGGGTTTGATGTTTTTTACTGTGAATACCACGCAAGAGTTCCAACTGCTCGCAACCGCTTGGAGCCAGTGAGACTATTGCATTCTCAATTGGGGTATGTTGTGAGGATGAAGGTAGTGGGGAGGGAAAGGATATAGGGAAGATGAAGATGGGAAAGTACCTGGCTATTCAGACCGGTTCCGCAACTTTTCATCCCGCGACAAATTATCCCCGACAAAATATCCCATGAATCAAAAATCCCCCACAAAATATCTAATAAAACCTATCCTAATCTAACCTAACAAAAAAAAGGATTCAGCGTAATGAAAATACGTTTTGTCCTTGGGATATAATATCTAAGGATATTTTGTTGGAGGATATTTTGTCTGGGATATTTTGTCAGAGGATGAAAACATACACGGATAAAGCCATTTCAAGCCACGTTTCAATTCGGAATGGTGGTCCGGCGATATTGAGAATATCTTCCACTACTAGAACGTACCGCAAATATACCTAATTTATTTTAAATTATTAAATTGTGAAATATAACATAAGTCTTTCAAAGAAAATTTTCTTGCGCACGCCGGTATTTGAACACGCAACCTTCGTAATACTAATCTAGAGCCCCCTCGACCACGGAGGTCTTCTTCCAATCTAAACAGGCTTTGTAGAATTAACAAAATAACTATAATGTATTCAAAATACAATTTTACGTACCTTGGGTCATTTTTGATAAGGTTTGTGTACCTACATTGATTTTTTGTTATCTATTTGTTTTTTTTTTTCATTTTACAGAATATTGAAGAATAGGCCACTTGCATGGATTTCATAACAAATTGGAAAAAATCGTGTGAATAGATTTTTTTACAAAGATTACGAAAATGTTAGTAAAAAATTTTAGAAATTTATAGTTTTTTTATTTATAAATAAATAAATCCATTATTTGAGCTCGTGACGTCACTACATGAAAATGTCCCGTCTCCTATTATGTTCCCTTAATTTTGTAAAATTCCACACTGATAATCTTTTTTTTATTTGGCAACACTTTGATTTCCGGCGAATTTTTGAATTTGCGTTTAACGTTCACTAGATTTATTGTTTGTTCTATGCGAACTTATCCTTTGGTTTGATTTTTGATAAAGATGGCGGTGTTTTTACAGCTGTTACGAAGAGAACCCCGTACAATTTATTGCTATTCGTGTGGAAACGTTCTTTTTTTAAATGATTTTCGGCTATGTAATTATTGTTTTTTTCACACCCAAAAATTATGTCCCGTCTTCCCGGTTTATAAAAAATGGTCTGATTTTTCGGATTGAAATTTTCAAAAAATCGTCAGGGTTTCAAAAATACGAATAATTTATTTTTTTAAATACAGAATGTCTTATAATATTTGCCTAAACCGGATTTTTTTTTTTTATGTGATGCAAGTGGCCTATTGTATTTTTTTAACAAGCTTTCTCAGTCAGTCAAATACAACTTTCGAAGCTGTATATATTATTAACAATGAGGTATGGGTTTTTATCATGTCCCACTTCGAAGTGCATTTAAACAAATACTGATTTTATAATTAATTTTAGGTGAGTAAGACTATATTCATGTTGTCTTAAATAGCTTAAATTATAAATTTTTTGGAAAATATATAGTTTTAATGTAGATTTAGGCCAATGTAGAAAAAAATCACGTTACATTTTTGACATAAAATCAGTTACTTCCATTCGGTTATCACATTTTTTTAACACCGGTTTTCACGTGAACTTTTACACGGGAATGTAAACTGGTGACCGGACAACTCGGAATGAACTCAACACAACACTTCCTTTGAAAAGTCATTAAAAGTGAAGAAAAAATGTATATTTAAAATTGGTTTAATAGGTTACGTCAAGTAGGTTATGAGCAATTTTTCATAGCAGGTGTTGATTTGAGTTGATTCTGAGTTGTCATGGCACCAGTGGATTTTTTTTTAGGTATTATAAAGTACATGTTTTTTTTTTTTTTCACAGTCCTCGTCACTAGGGTTTCCTGTTCCGAGGCGGCCTGTAGTTTTCCACATTTGTATTTAGTATCCAGTTGTCTTTACATGGTCTTCAGTATGTTTGATAGTTCATTTTCACTTTGTTCTCTCAACCGTATTTTTACTTTTGTTTTAAATTCATTTATTTCTGTTATTTTTTTTGTTTGAGTTGGTAGAGCGTTGTATAGTTTTGTCGCATTGAATTTCATATTTCTTTGTCCAAAAGATGTTTTCAAACTGGCTGTAGCTAGAATATTTTGGTTTATTGCCCTGGTTGTGTATCTATGTTGGACAGTGGAGTATTCTGATATGTTTTTTTTAATTTTAAATAAAATATTTTTTGCATAAAGTTTTTGTATGTTGTAGACTTGAATGCTTTGAAACAATTCTTCTGTCGGAGTTCTAACCGGTAATTTCAAAATTGTCTTTAGTACTCCCTTTTGGGCTATATTGAGTCGGTCCATGTGAGTGCTCAAGGCAGATCCCCATCCAGTTATCCCGTACTCTATTTGTGATTGACATAAAGCGTAGTACACTTTCTTAATGTCGTTTATGTTGAGGATGTTACGGATGGCTCTAAAGAAGTAAATGTACCTGGTGAGTTTTTTTTGTAATTTGAGATTAAAGTCATCCTCTGGCTGTCCTCTGGCTGTTATAGAAAATGTCAGATATTTTGTTTTATTGACATTAAGTGTAAGGGAATTTCTCTTAAGCCAGTTTTGCAGTAGACCAAGTCCATGTTCCGCTTCTTTGTAGGTACTTCTCCAATCTTTTTCGTATATTATGGTAGTTAGTACCAGAATAAGTGCACTGAAGAAATCCCGACTTAATAATCCCAAGTAATCTGGTATTACTGGAAACGTACGAGGGCAGGTCCGTAGCCAGAGTTGAATATAAGATAGGGCAGCGGTAATTACAGGTAGGGCGCAAGGAAAAATGTAATTTAATCTGATCTGGTGAATCAAGAATTAGTATGATATGATTCCTTTGTTAATTCGAAACTGTTTAGTTAGATGTCGCTACGCCACACTAATACGTAGTATTTTTTTCAATCATATCAAACTATGAACAAACAGTTTACTAGTATATTATCATAGTCGATGGTATTTCTTAAGGTAGGGCACAGGTATTTTAAGGTAGGGCATTGCCCCATAATGCCCTCCCCCCTAGCTACGGCCCTGTGCGAGGGTTGTCCGTACTGTTGTCCGGTCTGGGGTTGAAAAAAATTTACATCATTTCCATAAAAGTTAAAAAAATAAAAATTTTATACTCATTCTTTTTAGACAACCTGTTTCTTCTATGTGGTGACCATGCAGCGCGGTAACGTATTAGAGCGACATTATTCGAAGAAAGTCACTAAATGCGATTATTTAAAATCAAGATAATTACGAAACCATTTAAATTATGAGGAATATATTTCTTAAAAATCTAAAGATCTTATTATCTAAAAGAAGTGTCTTTTTGTTCGAAACATTTGAACTATATTTGTAAGGATGTTTTTTTGCGACCACTCTATTGCGAGTCCGGCTTTTAGGGTCTTGGATTGTAAATCAATGGTTTACCAGCTCTTTGTATTCCGGGAATATCTATCCTCATTGGCTCTAGTTTTGGGTTATTATATGATACTTACTTGAAAATGGCGCCGAAAACAAAAGATGGACCTTCCCAGGAGGCGGAGCAGGTATGTGGAAGGATCTGAACAGATACACGGTGTTTTTGAAGAGACAGGTATAAACAGTTTGACACACATTTGAAAAAAAAAGAAAAAAAAATGTAACTTAACACTATATGTAAATGTCTATTGTCATGTTAAAATTAATCACTTATAAATTTTTAAGGTATGATATTTTTCATAACACACTCCAACGCACATAGCAGGTTTATTGTCACAAGTTTTACAAAAATATATGGTCCTTTTTCGTTGTTTTTTATCCGAACACACCATACACTCACGAGATTTTTTTTCATTTTGAGGCATTAGTATGTGTAATTTTCCGTCCAACCTTTGTTCTGGATCAAGACAATGTCTGCCTTTTGTACAATTTAATCCTCCTCTGTGATTTCCGACTAATTGAATGATTAGTTTGTCAACAAATTCAAGATGTGTCATAGCTTTTAGTTTCTTTTGATTTTGTGTTTCCTTATATAAAATGTATGAGTTAACAACGGAAACTTCGAGACCCCAAAAAAATAATTTTCGCCACCATTTTAAAGTTTTTCTCAAAAATGGGTAAGCTGCAGTATACTGGTCTGCAGTATCTACGCCTCCCATATATTTAGTATAATTTATTATTATATTCGGTTTCATTATGGTTTCTTCTTCGCCACCTCTCATTATTCTTCTTACAGTTTTAAAATCATTTGAATAATGATTGGTATATACTGTAACTATTCTCTTGTCCTTCCAAGCAAGAAGCAATTCATTGTTTTTTACACATGTAATCGTTTCACCTGACTTCAATTTAGCATTTTTTATTGGTAATGGGATATTCTTTCTAGTCGTCATTATTGTACCAGTTAGATGAGTTTTTAATTTCATCAATTCCTCTCCTAATTGCGGGCTTGTATATAGCCTGTCAGTAAACATGTGATAGCCTTCAGCTTCAGGAATGGAAATTAATAAATTGTTGTATAGGTTCAAAACGATTCTTGAAGTAAATGGGAGATCAGGTCTAATTAACCTATTCGTGGTTACGGCACCATAATACGGAACAAATGAATAAATATAACCAGATCCCGAATCCGCCAAAATGTATATCCTGATGCCCCATTTGTTTGGTTTGTTTGGATTATAAGTTTTAAAACAAATCCTGCCTTTAAAATTGACTACAGATTCGTCTACCACTATTTCTTTACGGGGTATCATATATTCTCTACATTTGCTATCTATATGTTGCATAAATCCATTTACTTTTTCAACTCTTTTTTCAAGGGTTTCGTTGTTATCTGTTTCATTGTTATTGAGATGTAGCATCCAAAATATTTGTAAAAAACGATCTCTTTTAAAAACATTTCTGAAAAATGGGGAGTAAGCGACAAAAGCAGTCGAGAAGAAATCTTGAAGATTGGGATGTGGTCTCACTCCCATATTTAATATGACTCCCAAGAAAGCTTTAAATTCTCCTTCATCCAAATCTCTCCAAGAATGCCAAAGAGAATTTTTACTTAAGTTTTGGGTTTTTGAAATAATATTATTTGCGTAATTATTAGTATTACTGACTATGGATTTTATTAGTTCACCAGTAAAGAACAATTTGAAAAAATCTAGCGGCTCATTACAAATTGATGAAATATTAAGACCAGCGCGTCTGCTACCAATGGAAAAATCAATAATTTTTGGTTGAAAAATATTACTTAAAATTTCCCAGTTATTAGTTTCACTGTTTGTATCACTTTCACTTTCAGAAAAAACAGCTCGCCTTCTTTTACTTGGTCGCACTTCGATATCACTTCCACTATCTGAGTCGTTACCATTTAACACAGAATTATTCACAATAGAGTCAACATTATCAAATATCAAAAGGTCATCATCACAGTCAGGTTGGAAGTCTTCAATGTTTTCAAAAGCATTATTCAAGGAAGATTCAATATTATTTACACTTTGATTTATTATTTCACTTTGTTGGTTAATATTACTAAACACATCGTTTTCATTACTTTCTTCGAAATATTCATTAAATCTATCCATGGTGATAAAAATATATTAAAAAATATTCAATTGTTATTTTAGTTTTGAAACTTTCACAGAATAATGGTCACCACAGTAGGAGGTGCTCTTAGAGTATAGGGAGGTGCTCCGCCGCGAACAATGTACCGATACAGACTGACTAAATAAAACGGCACACAGAAAAATACAAAGTAGGTCAAAAATGACAAAAATTCTAAGAAACAATATGTGAGCTAATCCTATAATGTATTTTGACTATAAATACATTTAAGGGAATATTTAATCCTTTATGTACACCATTGTGAAATAAAATTCACAGAATATTATCGGTAAATGGGGAAAACAGAGCTTCAAAGTTACCGCTTGGGAAAGCCACTATTTTGGCTATCGGAGCCAGCAACCAAATGTTCAAAAGCCATTATATTGGCTATCGGAGTGCAATACGTTAAAGACCTTTCCTCACTCGGCGACGCGGACATTATTTCCCAAAATATGGCGGCACTAGCGTGTAGCTCAGACTTTCTCCTAAAAAACGAGGGGTGATTCGGATTGGTAGCTGCTTCCGTGCGATCTTTGCGTTCGTTTGAGATGGACGCTCCGCTGTCGAATCCCGCCGCTTGAGAGGTGCGCTCATTTATTCGCTTTCTCAACTAAAAGGGAGTCCACCCTGTTGAAGTTCGTAAGCTCGCAATTTTGATCCCAGTAAGTAAGTAACTCAGTTAGCCTACCACACAAAAGATTTTGAGGGATAAATGGCGTATGCAAAATGCGTGCTCGTTGGGTTCCTAAAATGCTGAAGAGCAAAATCTTGTGGAAAGCTCTCGGGTCTCTTCGAACCGTTTTTCCAACCAAGATGAGGATTTTTGGGTTGAAACATGGGTTCATCACCTTACCCAAAGACCACGGAGACCATCGAAATACATAGCTACTAAGATAATTTTAATAATCTACGGAGAAAATAATGTTTCTAATTATTTTATTTATTTATTTTAGAATATTATGTATGTTGGTTGAATCGAATGTTGAATCGCACTATGAGAACGCGCATCACGAGAAATCCTAGCCGTGAGTGGGACGGGGCGACGGTCAATCGCGCGCGAGTGAGCGAGACGCACCGCGCGCGTAATCCAATCCGCCTCGCCTTATAAGTAAGTCAAGATATCGCGCGTGGCCGCACGGGCGGGACCGGAGCGGAGCGGGGCGGGATCGGTGCGGGACAAGGGGGATCAGCGCGGGGCGGGGTGGGATCGGTGCGGAATGGGGCGGGCCACGCGGACCGATCCCACAATGGTTTGAAACTTTATTTTAGCTGGACAAAAATGTTTCGACCAATGACTGAAAATTCATACTTTATAACTTATTTTTGCTTATTTCATACCCCTCCCGCTACTCCATTGGCTTTTTGAATTGAAAACTTCTTTACACCGTTGATTTGAAACCCGATGAAACGAAAAATAGCGACACTAGATATGTTTCGGTTAACTATCAATATACACATATTTTTTAATTATTTCTTTCGTTATGCAAAATTAATGGATTTTTAATGAACTTGTTGAACTAACGAAGCTCTTAGAAATTGAAAAAGTCATACACACGATCCATGGACTTAAATAATGCATCTAGGACGCAATCAGTTTATTCCGTTCGATCTTTGAGTAACGAAAATGATTGAAATATGAATAAAGACCTCCTAAATGACATAGAAGTCATTTAGGAGATCTATAATAAACTATATTTAAAATAACTTTAGTCCGCCTCGACCCAGGACCCCCTAGTGAGCAGTGGCGGCCAGCTCTAAGGTGCGGAGGAGCGCCGCACTCCCAAAATGTATCTATTAATTTAAATCTAATCTAATTATTTAATTTAAATCTAAAAATTCCCGAGCGCCAAAAAACATACTTATTTCCGACACGCTTCATCACAGTTCACAATATGTATACACTCGGTTATAATGCATGCGTAATATAGGTGCCTACTGGACTGCGCGCGTAACAAAGCCGATCGTTGTGTGCCTATATTCAGAATGGTGGTTCGTTTTGCAAAGCGATCACAGGAGTTCTTCTATAATTCTATAATGAGCCAAAATCGTAGGTAGGTTGAATGCTTTGCAAATTTTACGAAATCGCGGGTGACGATCCAAAAATTTCCACCACATCAAAAGGAATGGTTCGTTCTGTAGCATGTTAAACGTGGACACGTTTGTGTCATATTATTATCCATATCGTGTCTTTATTTTAATATCTACTCTTTTTCATGCTATGTTTCACTCAGCATCGACCAACGACAGCATAAAAACATAAACATTGCGGACATTATTTGTTATGAGTTATGATAGTATATATTTCATTGGAGTTTCGAAGCGTAAGGAAGACTTTCGGATGTGTGATAAACTGAACATTTTTTTAACTCGATTTTCGTGCCAATAAGTATCTACATACAATTTTCTGGATAGGAGTCAACTGTTATTGAATTTGAATTTACAATCGCGGCGACTTTACAAATGGTGATGGATCAATATTTATTTTACTAGAACTCTTTTAAAATAATGGAATATGGAATGCTTTTTCAGTGAGTTGTTCCTCATAATCCTTATGACGTCTGTTTAGATTGAACGATGTTGTTAAACTTTAAAAGAATTTAATCTATCTTAATAAATACAATTAATTTAGATTGAATGTGTTGCATGCACCCAGCCATAAAGGAGGATCGACCTAATTTACAAAAAGATAGGATTTTTTCATAATTGAATATATTTTAATTAGAGTAGGTAGGTCCAAGATTTATGGGATATCTCTATGGGATGTGTGGGATTGCACTCACCTTCCCACATCTTGAAATAAAGACCATTATTATTATTATTTTAGCGCACCACCTATTTTTATGAACACCAGCCGCCACTGCTAGTGAGGAGGACTAAGAAAGACAATATCTATATTTAAATTCACCATTATATTTTGTATAATTATTTTATGTAGTCGCTAAAATAAAAAAAATTAAAATATTTTTTTAAATAAATAAATAATATAAAAATAAAATAAAATGAACTCTTGTTTAGTGTCAAAAAGTAAACGCGGACTGGTAATGTACATATATTTAGGTCAGTATTTCAATTCAACTTTACCGATTTACTAATATGTAATTGCTTGGCGTCTGGTATTTCGTAGTGTGAATTCATAAAAATGCCTTCTATAAATTGACTATACGTCTTATTTATTCCCTGTCAATATCGGTCCGACTATTAACGGTGAAAGCGTGCTCGTGATATCGATATAAAACCATCGGAAGTTACGCCTATCGATCTGATATCGTAAAGTTATCGATTTCACCGTGCTAGGGCTCGTGGGGTCCTAGCATGGTCGATCGATATGGGTTTTATCGAAAATGTCGGTAACTTGTCATCGTTCCCGAGCACGACTGCAGGCCGCTAACGAACAAACAACAGTTCACAACGCCTAAGGGTTCCTAATTTATTTGACGTGAACTATTGTTTGTGAACTGGTGTGACAGAAATAATGTCAATAGTTGCTTACTTCCAGTGGAATGAAGTTGTCTCCAAATTTTGTTATGGAAATGCATTATTTTATTTACAGAATTAATATCAACGACTTGAGGGCTTATATCTTCGATATTATTAATTTTTTCTTAAATTCAGTATGCTCTAATTATTAATACGATGCTTTTGTAAATAACATGAAATTTCATCGTAGAAGATAACCTCATTCATCAAACTTCTTCAAACGTCAAAATTCTTTCTTTGAACCAATAAATAAATTCGTTGGCCTGTTAATCGTGCATAGTAGTAAATACCATTAATTGAATACAAAGAATTAAAGCATCCAAAATGGTTTAGTAAGGAATTAATTAAATATTAGTGGCTAAAAAAAAATGTACATAAAACATATAAAGAAGAGAAATCCCTTCCAAATTATATAGAGTTTAGTAAAATAAGAAAAGAATGCAAAAAATTGACAAAAATCTGTTACAACAATTATATAAATAAAGCAGAAAATTCAATCAATGGTGACATAAAACATTTTTGGATTTTCACAAAGTCATTGAAAAATAATGACGTTAGTATACCCTCTAACATGTGCTACGAAAGAAAAAGAGCCAACGACACTCAAAACATAGCTCACCTATTTGCAGATTTTTTTAAAAGTGTTTATGTCCGTGACTCAACAGCAGTCAATGATTGCTCGCCCAGTTTTTCCTCAGATCATTATTTAAATTTATCTAATGTAACAATTGAATATAACGATGTACTGACTCAGCTAAAACAACTGGATCAAAGTAAGAGCGGTGGTCCTGATAATATCCCACCTGTTTTCTTAAAGAATTGTGCCACCACTCTTGCATATCCACTACATTTTCTTTTCAACCAGTCGTTACAAACGGGACACTTTCCTGAAAAATGGAAATACAGTTTCCTCACCCCGATATTTAAAAAAAGGAGACAAAAACGAGGTGACCAATTATAGACCGATCTGCTTGTTATCAATCATTCCAAAATTGTTTGAGAAAATTATTTTAAGTAAAATCATCCACTGTATCAAGCCAGTAATTTTACCTAACCAACATGGTTTCACTTCAGGAAAATCTACCTTGTCTAATCTTTTAATTTACCAAAACTATATATCCGAATCCATGTCTAATAAGTTACAAGTTGATTCAGTCTATACCGATTTCAGCAAAGCATTCGACAGAGTTAATCATGAGCTCTTGTTAAAAAAACTTCACAAATTAGGAATAGTGGGGTATTTATTCCAGTGGTTGAAAAGTTATTTAAGTAACAGGCAATTAGCCATTAAAATCGACGGCTTTACTTCTTATATATATATATATATATCGCTACTAGCGGCGTTCCGCAAGGGTCACATTTGGGACCAATTTTATTTTTGATATTTGTGAATGATGCTCTTTCTATTTTCAACGATGTTCAAGTTTTAATGTTTGCGAACGATATGAAAATATATAAAGCTATAAGAAATATTAATGACTGTCAAACATTGTCTAATAACTTGTTTAAACTTTTTGTTTGGTGCCAAGAGAACTATCTACAACTAAATTTAATTAAATGTCTTATTATGAGATTTCATAGAATAAAAAACCCAATAATTTATGAATACTCCATTAATGATGTAGTACTAACAGCTGTAACCGAGGTGAATGATTTAGGTGTAAACTTTGATCAAAAACTGAAATTTATAAATCATATTGAAATAACATCAAATAAAGCTTTGAAAATGCTGGGTTTTGTAATAAGAATTTGCAACCAATTTAAAAATATTCAAACCATTAAAAAATTGTACATGTCATTGGTTAGGAGTCAAATCGAGTACAACTCGACAGTATGGGCACCTAGTTATGCTAATCATTCAATCACGATAGAAAGAATTTAGAAAAAATTCTTAAGATATATTAATTTCAGAATGGGTTTTACAAGCGAATGTATCAACTATGATTATCTACTATGTCAACTTAATTTATTAAAATTATCCGAACGTAGAATAGTATATGACCTAACATGTTTACATTCAATAATTGACAGCCCTGAACTTTTATACTTGATTTCTTGATATAACTCGCAATTCAAAATCGAGGCACTATCTACCATTCTATTGTGACAACTCCAACACAGAATCACAATTGTATACCCCCGTTCGCCGTATACAAAATTTGGGTAATGACTATAAAGATGTTGTTGACATATTTAACACATCATTCACTAAATATAAACAAGCCATAGTAGAATTTATATCAGAAAGAAGAACAACAAATTTCATTTATCCAACTGCATAGCTCTGCTTCGATTTATTTCACATGTATTGCACTTTTCCCAGTTTACAGTTTTTTCATCTTGCATGGTGGTGTGTTTTGTTTTTATTTCAATTTGTTTTTTACTCTATTTTTGTTTTAGATTTGATTATGATTTTGACTTTGATATTGATTTGATTCTGATTATGATTTTGATATTGATTCTGATTTTGATTTTGATTTTGTTTTTGTTTTGTTTATGATTTTGTTTTTTTTATTATTTTGTAATGCACATTCAGATTTAAGGGGTCTCCACACGGTACTGCCGCAGTACGTTCGGCCGCAAAACTGACTAAAAATCGTATGGTCTGTAGTCAAAACCAGCCAGCCGTATTGTTATTATTCACCAGCCTTTATTATTTAAAATAAAATGAATGGTGAATAATAACAATACGGCTAGCGGTTTTGACTACAGACCATACGATTTTTAGTCAGTTCTGCGGCAGAACGTACTGCGGCAGTACCGTGTGGAGACCCCTTTAGATGTTCTTTGTTTAAAAAAAAAATGGATGCAAAAGCCCAGCCGAGCGTGAAATTCCAAATAAATAAATATGTAAGTATTATCCCTTTCAGCATTGCTTGATACAATCGTGCGTTCAAAACAAATGGGTATCGCCGCCCCGGGAACCATTTATCGGATAACCAACACCTCTGCCATAGGTCACCCCAAGTGGTGCGCTACGTTTGGTGACTTAGCCGGGTTCATGGGGTGAGTTTTGTCCGGGTCTTGGCAACAGATGCATCTAACTACCTGCTGCATGGCGGGCCGGATCGAAAGAGACTTATTGAGGGAGGTCTTTTGACTTCTCCAGCCGGACTCTCTCAACCAATCGCCTTGCACCACAATTGGAGGGATGGGTTCATACGTCTGTCACTCCTGGACACTGACCCCCATATTCCTACCCACCCTTCATACCTTTTTCCTTCCCTTAACTTCCCAGAAAAAAAATATATAAAAAGAAACACAGCCGTTGAGCTCACGATCGTGAGGTTATGTTATCTGGAAGAAGAGAGGGGGAATTTTTTTTTAAATTCTCGGTTCTTTAGGAAGCCGTAAGTACAGTAAATGAAAGATTTAAAAGAAAAACATTTCAATAGGTACGTAAGATTAAGTAAATTGGGAACAGCAGTTTTCTTTCAAATGAGTATAGAGTTCAAATCTCGGCGTGCGAAAATATAATTTATAATCGATTTGTGTTTTTCCCATCTAATTATTTTATTTATTTATTTATAAATTACATGATAACACATTAAAACATTTTCATATAGGTATATGATACATTATATCACCATACTAGGCGGCTACCTGTTTCATGGTGACCAATGAAATATAGTAACTTTGTGGTGTCTAGTATGAAAAAATGGATTAAATATATAAACATGTTGGAAATTGGAAAAATTCTAGTAGAAAGTTTATAATGAGAATTATTATTATTATTATTCTTTTTTTAATGGAAACTAGAAAATAGAGGAGATTTAAAATAATATAAGGCATATTTGCGGCACGTTCCAGAGTGGAAGATAATCTTAGTATCGCCCTGGTGTAAGACCACCATTCAGAATTGAAACTTTACAACCTTTGCTTTAACCGTTTTTGGTGACTAGATCTGAATAGCCAGGTACTTCACCACCTTTTTCTTTCCCTCCCCATTTACCTCCAGCCTCACAACATACCTTAATTGGGATGTCATAGTCTCACTGACTCCAGACGGGAGCATTTGGGACTCATTTGTGAGGTATTGACACTTGAAGGTTCAATTTGGAAGGCGGGTATGGGTACCGTCGCCCGGGAACCATTTATTGGATAACCAACACCTCTGCCATAGGTCGCCCCAAGTGGTTCGCTACATTTGGTGACTTAGCAGGGGTGCCCAGGTTCATGGGGTCAGGTTTGTCCGGATCTTGGCGGCGGATGCGTCTGCCCATCAATTGCGTGTCAAGCCGGATTGGGAGATCTTTTGACTTCTCCGGATTCAGTACCTACTCTCTCGGAACATTACCTTGCACCGCAGTGGGAGGAACACTGACCCCCAGATTTCTACCCATCCCTCATACCTTTTTCCATCCCAGAACTTCTTTTCCCTAAAAAACCCACCGCACAGAATCCCCAAAGATGACATAGGCCCTGAGGGGAATTATGTATTATTATATTATATATTCTCAGGGTCTCCGTGAGGAGTTAATGTAAAAAAAAAGAAAAAAAATCAAGTTTTTAGGAATTAGTATTTTTTCAGTGAATAAACACATTTTAATGCCTAATAGAATCTTTTTTTCTAAAATATTTTTGGCCAGCTGTATGTTGCGTTTCACACCTCTGTGCACTGAAAGTCAGAGTTGACTACAGCAGAACGGAGCGGCTTAGAGCAGGACAGCAGTCAACGGAGCTGAGACAAACTGCACCAGATGAATGTCTTTTGTGGCACAAGAGTCCCAACTACCAAAGGTAGTGGGGAGGGGAAAGAGAAGGAGGCAAGACGAAGACTGGTAAGTTCCTCGCTTTTCCGATCCGGTCACAAAGCATAATTGCCATTTCAAGCAGAGTTTCGATTCTGAACGGTGGTCTTTCACCAGGGCGATACTGAGAGTATTTACCTTACTCAGGAACGTGACACTGTACATTTCTTAGATCCGTGAAAAATCTTGGGATACTCTGAATTCTCAACGAAACAGTTCCAATTTTAAAAACGGCAATTAAAATACTTTTGTCAAAAAAATTATTATGTAGATATAAATATAGGTAGATACTTTATCCCTTATTTGAATCTTCAAACAGTCAGCTCCAATTTTGAAAAAGATTCTTACATTCAAAGCGAATTTGAGTTAGTTGAATCAGATTTCATTTCGGACTAACTCACAACACAGACATTGACGACCTCCGTGGTCGAGGGGTAAGGTTCTTGACTCACAATCCGAAGGTTGCGGGATCGAATCTCGGCAAATAATTTGTGTTATTTCAAAATTAATTTGTTTAAAATAATACATAGTATATTTGCACCACGTTCCTGAGTGGAAGATAATCTCAGTATCGCCCTGGTATAAGACTGTAAGACCACCATTCAGAATTGAAACACCGCTTGAAATGGCTTTAGCCGTGTTTTGTGACCAGATCTGAATAGCCAGGACTTCCCCACCTTCCTCTGCCCCATCTCCTTCCCCTCCCTTTTACCTTCAGCCTCACAACATACCCCAATCCATTTGGGGACGCCATAGTCTCACTGGCTCCAGATGGGAGCAGCTGGGACTCTTGTGAGGTATAGAAAAAAAAAGGTGGTTTATCTTAATCTATTATTTATTAAAAGTTACTTTATCGCATATTTGAATCTAACTATCAGTTCCAAATTAACTAACAAATGAGCTTATAAAGGACTATATATAGACTATTATGATACGAGAGTTGTCCAAGAATTAAAGATCTTTCCTCATTTTTGGCCACGTGGACATTGTTTCTCAAAATATGGCGGCATATAGCGTGTAACTCAAGACTTTCCTCTAAAAACCGAGTAGTGATCTGGCTTGGTAGCTGCTTCAGTGCGATCTTTGCATCCGTTTGAGATGGACGCTCTGCTGTCGAATCCCGCCGCCTTTGAGGTGGGCTCAATTATTCGCATTCTCAACTAAGAGGGAGTCCGCCTCGTTGAAGTTTATCAGTAAGTCTACCACACAAACGATTTTGAGGGAAAAATGGCGAATGCAAATTGCGTGCTCGTTGGGTTCCTAAAATGCTGAAGAGCAAAATCGTGTGGAAAGCGCTCGGGTTTGTTCGAACCTTTTTTACAACCAAGACGAGGCTTTTTAGGGTTGAAACATGGGTTCAACACCTAACCAGAGTCAAAAAAGCAATCGATGATTTGATTTGCATCTTTTTCTTCACCTGAAGCAACATTTGGCTGGAAAATCTTTGGAGAATGACTAGGATACAGAGGAAGAAGTGAGAGCATTTTTGGCAGCGTTCTACGATAAGGGAATCAAGGACCTTGTGCCATGGCTCACCAAATGCATCGATCATAACGCGGACTACGTCAAAAAATAATGGGGATACGTACCTAAATAGTCATACAATTTTGTAAGCATAAATTTTTCTGATTTTTGAAGTAAAACTTTACGCATGCTTGACTTGGGGAGTAAGCTGGTGAATGCGTGACAAGAGCGTTACGAAAAGTGTGATCGGACAGAAGTTGAGAGGGAGATATAAGTTAGCGAAGATAGAAAGAGAGAGACTTACGTTTCGTATATTACTTTAGGGGCAAGAGAGAGAGGTGCGTGCACAAGGAATCATATATTGAATAACCATGCCATAGGTCACCCCAAGGTCATAGGTCACCCCAAGGTCGTAGATCACCCCAAGGTCATGGGTCACCCCAAGGTGATAGGACACCCTAAGGTCATAGGTCACCCCACGGTCGTAGGCCACCCCACGGTCATAGGTCACCCCATGGTCATATGTCACCCCAATGTCATATGTCACCATGTCTGTATTACACTGTTAGAGCAAGAGAGAGGAGCGCGCGCGCACATTTTCTTTCTCTCTTTTATAAGTTAGTGAAGTATTACTTCAATTGTGTGGTCTAAAGCACTGGTTTTTTTTAAATTAGAACGGTCTTTAATTCTTGGACAACCCTCGTACATTACATAAAGGATTGAAGGAGTCGTAAGGAAATCAAAAAAGAATCCATAAACAAACATTGTATTTTTCAAAATATTTCTAGTTTATTTAATAAGCTCATAATCAAAACATCTGACAAAACATGAATCCATCTACAAACGCAAAAATGGTGACAATTTCTAAAATAATTATTATAGTTTACCATTCATGGTACAGTAGAATATAAAGTTGAACATTCACTTATCACACTAGAACTAATAATAACATGGTTCACAAATTATCAAATATTGAGGTCCAAGAATTGTCCATGATGCAACGGTTTTATTTTTTGGTATCGGATATGAGAGTGTAAAGATAACCGAGTTGTTGCCATCTTAGATGGCACTTTAACTTTCCTGCGTAAACATTTTTCCAAATTCTTCCACTTTTCCGCCATTACTTGGACCTTTTGAAATTAATTTAGCCACACATCCAAAAAGTCATGTAAAAACTGTGTCTCGAATAACATAAATTAAATATATCTCATATTTGATTTTTTAATTACAGAAACAAGAGGTTAGAACTTAAACGAGGAACGCATTTGTACAGACGATTTGGAACTTAAACAATTCGAGGTTCTTCACAATCGCTCTTCTACGATTTTGGTTTAAATTTTAATTTACAATAATAATAATAATAAAGCGACGAACCTCGATATTGCACGCTAGTTCCAAATCGTATAGTTCTTTTTTATTATCCACAAATCTATCTCTAACGGTATCTTTAAAAGATTTCTACATTCATATAACGTCCGAGACCTGGCAGCCATTATTAAATATTATGATTGAAAGAACGTTTGAATGTCGTCATCAACTCGAGGTTAGAAAATGATAAATTGACGCAATTAATACGTCAGTGTATTGTTGAAATATTATGAGTAAAATATGACAAAAATGCCCTCCACACCATAAACTATTTGAGTGCAAATCAAGTGCGAGCCGCAAAAATAACCATCGTCAGATTACCAGTTGTAAGTACAATTGTGAGATACTCTGCTGTTGGTATTGAGTGGCATTCAATTCGTTGGGAATGCACTACTAACTAATCTCCTACTCCTACAATGGCACCACAAACCGCATCACCTTACACAACACTTATATGGTATTACAAAAAAAAAGATTATTTAACTCGTTAAGTTAATGCCTTAGATGCTGTAACTTAAGAGCAATGTATAGATAACACACTAGAAATGCCTTCTGTGTAGATTTGAATTAAAACCAATATGGCCTTACTTTTGGTTCTAGTGCATTTAGTAAGTGCTCTGCCTCTCTTAGTTCGGGTTGTTTCACAGAAATTCAAATGACTTTGGAGTACGGCTGGAGAAATCAAAGGGACTCCCTCGACCATTCTCTCCCGATCCGGCCTGCCATGTAGCTGGTGGGCAGACCTCACCCCATGAACCCGGACACCCCTGCTAAGTCGTCAAACCTATGGCAAAGGTGTTGATTATCCAATAAATGGTAGCAAAGTACAGAGATTAATTTATTATTATTATCACAATCTCCACAAAGAAATGGTTTATGAGAGGTGGGCTGACATATATGTTAGAATAGCGGTGCCGCATTATCAAAATTCTTCTGATTAATAGATTAAATTTCAATGTGGAGGTCCGTTAAACCAACTAGCATGTGATTTTTAGAATCAACGACGACATTCAAAAGATATACATACAAATTGTTTATTGCAAATTAATAATAGTTATCATGAAACATATTATATTGCACTCAAAAAAAAATAACGTTTATCATTTTAACTAGGCACATAAAAAAATTGCAAATACGCCCGTACGCGCCATTTTCAAGCGTAGACTGAGATAACTTTGGGCACTGGAAACTTGACACACCCCGATATTTATATATTTATATACGTAAAGTGGGGTAATTGCACCTTGATTGTATTAAATGCAAAAAAAAACAAAAAAGAAATGAAAAAAAAAACAAGTGCGCCATTATACTTGCTAGCATTATATTAATATGTATAAAGCGCAATAAAAATACACAAAAAATAATGTGAGTGTAGAATTTTTACAATCTCTTTTTTTTCTTTTCAAAAATACATCTTTGTGCACATTTCAAATATTTTTGAAGGCAACTTTTTTTTCTTCGTAAATTTTGACTAAAAAAAGACGTGAAGATTCTCATAGCATGTATTACAATCTACAAAACACACTTTTATTTTTATATATACATTTATGTTAAAATTTCAACTATGTTCATCTTAAAAAAGTTTTTTATGGACAAATTTATAGCTACTTATTACGGATGAAATTTATCTATGATACTTTACAGGTATATCCACACACTTTGCTGGGTTTACAGGGCAGTTTGTCCAAAGACTTTATGTCCAAATCCACTATGTCCAAAGATGCTATATCCGAAAACACAGTACAAACCACTATATCCAAAGACACAGTTGAAATTCTCTATATCCAAAGACACAATCAAAATCCTCTGTCTCCAAAGACATAGTTGAAATCCTCTATGTCCAAAGACACAGTCGAAATCCTCTATGTTTAAGACATGTTCGAAGTTCTCTATATCCAACGACACAGTCGAAATCCTCCATCTCCAAAGACATAGTTGAAATCCTCTATCTCCAAAGACATAGTTGAAATCCTCTATCACCCAAGACACAGTCGAAATCCTCTATGCTCAAGACACAATCAAAATTTTCTTTATCCAAAGACACTGCCGAAGTCCTCTAAGTCCAACGAGACAGTCGAAATCCTCCATCTCCAAAGACATAGTAAAAGTCCTCTATGTCCATAGACACAGTCGAAATCCTCATCTCCTAAGACACAGTCGAAATCCTCTATACTCAAGACACAATCAAAATTTTCTTTATCCAAAGACATAGTCGAATTCCTCTAAGTCCAAAGACACTGTCCAAATCCTCTATGTCCAAAGATAGTTCAAATCCACTATGTCCAAAGACACTACATATTTCCAAATCCTCTGTTCAAAGACGAAGTCCAAAATGTCCAAAGATACAGTCCAAATCTACTATGCCCAAAGTACTATATCCACAGTCTCTGTCTCAAGATGCTCTATCCAAAGATAAAAATACATAATGTTTCCTGATATTTTTGAACAAACGCCTGTATGTAACCCAGACAGTTAATTTACAGCTTATTTTATAAGAACTCTACTCCCAAACTGGGCAAAAAAAAACACTTGTCAAAACACTTCATAGAAGAAATATTGTTAAGTTTCAAGTTATTTTATTATTAATTTTTACACATCGAAATTTTGCACAATATTTTAAACATTGAAAAAAGACAATAATAATAATAATTTACGGAAATGAATGCAACATTGATGATCGTAAATAAAGCACAAAAGAATATCTGAGTAGTAATGAAATTCATTTTATTTTAATCAGTGAATTAAAAAAAATATATTACTTTTTCCTTTTTTTGAAAGTTTGAAAAGCAAAAATCTCGAACTAAAGTCATACAAGTCCACTCAAACGACATAAAATATTTTAACACGTTTTCCCAAACGAAAAAATATATAACTATTTTATTATTTATAACTTAAAGTTAAATATAATCAAAACGTGCTCGTCCATAGCAATAATCATAATAATAATTAATTCAAATATATTCAAGTTCACATCTTCTCGGTCCAAACATCACCGACAAAAGTATTAAAAATAGAAATGTGACCATTTTGAAAAAATATTACACTAGTTTCAAATTTTTTTTTTTTTTACTTCCGCCATTTGTGTTCCAAGCCGCAATTTTAAAAAATTGATCCTCGTCGAAGCGAAAAAAAAATAAATTGTGAAGGACAAATTAAAAATAAGCATTGGTAGCAATTTGTACATTAAGATTTTGAGATCTTCCACCAAATTCAGATAACTTTAATTAATGTTTTATTTAAAAACGACTTCTTAACATCGACGAGAATCGACCTTTAAAAATACTCGTGGGTCCATCGAGCTGGCGCATTTTCACTCACTTTAATTATAATAAATAACAAAACTTTCCCAAAAATATCACAATGTTATTTTTGAACACTTGTCGCGGTGACGATATCGGAAGTGATACGGAATTCCTGGGCTTGCTGTACCTGAAGTGATCTTACTTCCTGTTCGAACCAAGGACGGCCTATGCAATATCAGATATGCCCTGTCAAATAATTATCCTGTTAATTAATAACTGTCGAATAATTAAATGACAACTAATTATCCTGTTAATTAATTGTCAAATAATTAACTGTCTACTAATTTTATCTTGATAATTAATTAACTTTCAATTAATTAGCTGTCAAATAATTAATTGACAATAAATTATCCTGTTAATTAACTGTCATCTAATTATCTTATTAATTAATTGTTAAATAATTATCTTGATAATTAATTAACTTTCATTAATTAGCTGCCAAATAATTAATTTTCAATAAATTATCGTGTTAATTAATTACCTGTCAACTAATTAACTTATTAATTAATTGTCAAATAATTAATTTGATAATTAATTAACCGTTGAATAATTGTCGATAAATTAGCCTGTCAATTAACTAACTTTCAATTAATTAACTGTCGAATAATTACCTGTTACTTAATTAACTTTCAATTAATTTACTGTTGACTAATTATCCTGTTAATTAATTAACTTTCAATTAATTGTCGAATAATCAACCGTCAACTTATTAACTTTCAATTAATTAACTGTCGAATAATTAACTGTTAACCAATTGTAACTGTTCTGAGAAGCGACGACTTTTGCAATATCAGAAATGATCCTTTGAAAGATTCAATGACCCTGACAAACAAAAAACCATCCCTGTTCTTGTTGAATCAACAGACAGCCTTTGTTTTATCAGGAATAACCGATCCGACTTAATAATTTTTCAAGAGGACAAAACAACGCAAAACCTTTAAAAAAAAAACACATTATCTGTATTTAAACACTGTTATTACAATTATTATAGCAACAATGATTTATTTGGTAAAAATATTTGTTTTGCAATGTTGTCATCCCCGTGAAAAATAGCAAATATGTATTATAATAGTAAGTAGTTACAAAATGATCCAATTTTCGGTCGTGCGACAATATACAACATCAGAAATGAATCTAGCTTCAACTTTTTTTTTTAATTATCTTTTTTCTTGTCAAAACAAAGAACAGATCCTGTTCAAACCAAAAGCGGCCTGTTAAAACAAATGTTCCTTAATCCACTCATAAGAAATGACCCTACTTTCCGGTACACCAGCCAAATTCCGGCCGTCAATTGGATATGCTGAACTTCTTGCCCTGCTCCGCTAGATCGTCGTCACTCTTTGAGTCCTTGTCGTCTTCGGTATCCATCCGGCGGTGGTGGGGATCCGAGTCCTGGTCATCGTCATCATCCATCCTCTTGTCCATCTTCTCGTCGCAGATGAGGGACTCGGCGCTGGTGCAGGGCTTGGCGGGCTTGGATTTGGGCTTGGGGCGAGGGGTGGGTCGGGGCCGTTCGGCCGAGCGACACTGGTCGCAGTAATAGTCCTCGTCGTCCTTGAGCGCCGATTTGGCGAGCCCCACGCAGTGCAGGTGGAACCACTTCTCGCAGCCTCCGTCGCACTGGACCCAGTCTACTTCCTTGCCTGCAAAGAACAAATTTTTATTAACGGGACGAATGGGAAAGGACATGAAGAAAAACAAAGGAAGAAACAAACTCGAATAATTAACTATTAACTAATTATCCTGTTAATTAATTGTCAAATAGTTAATTGTCAACTAATTAAGTTTAATTATCAAATGACCCAGATTTTGCATTAGGTCGTGTTTATTTCTTCTTTTGTCTGTGGTCGCCACAGCAGTTGAGGACCTTTATCAGCAGTATATAAGCGGAAGAGTTACCGGTTGGACGCAGGCAGGTGTTGGCGGCGCAGTCTTCCTCATCATCGTTGGAGCTGAGGTTACCGGAGCTGGTGTCGGAGGTGGGGGAGGCGGGGGCCAGCTCCCCTTCGGGACCGACTTCGCGCTTCATCTTCATAGGACCTGGGAACAATATATTATTTATCAACTTGCATTATGCACTATACTCTCCTAACTAAATCTGCATCAACAGAGTACATAAATTTGCTGAAACAAATTCAGAAAAAATCTTCAGGTACATCTTTCTATGTGTGAATGCATGGAACTTATCCGAGGTGGACTTATGAGGCAAGTGATAGATTTAGCCTTAATGTAACCCTTCATCCCCCCATTACACGTATCAGTATTCGCATCAGTATTTACTGATGCGAATTACTGACGACAACCGTCAGTATTTGTGAGCCATTACACGTGTCAGTATTACTGACGTCAGTATCGTTGCGAATCCTTGCGGGACTGACGCTTTTAAAGTGATGGATCCGGAAACAAAAGCCCGTGTTGCTATAATTTTGGCGTTTGGTACAAAGAAACGAGTGAAGCGCTAACGATGGGTGAAGGATTGGCTTCTCAAAAAAGAAAAATTCTCACACTTTAATTTAATGGATGAAATTTTGCTGACTGATCCACACGACTATAAAAATGATCTTCCCATTTATTTATTTTTAAGCCATCAACAAGGTGCAATACAAAGATCCATGTACATTTTAGCCACTGGAAAAAACATATTCCTTGATTGCTCAACATTCCTGCGCGATCATTTTTAAAAATTTTCCTCCGACATTGAAAAAAAATCATACTTCCGAATTTTGCTATATAGCCAATATTTTACATTATCACATATTTAGGGATTTGTAAAAAAAAAATAAAAATCATAAACTTTATTATTTTTTTACGGAATTTAGGTAAATTTGGCTTCTCAAAGCCACAAAATCAATCAGAACGATAGGAAAATGTGGTTCGATTCGGACCGATTTTATTTTTCTGCGATTGCTTTCGGTCCAAAATCGGACCACATTTTCCTACCGTTCGTAAAACAATTATTGTACCTAATTATTTAAAACATATTCATGGCATTGGCAGAGGAAGGATGAAAGTAGACTGAATGCTGTAGAAATGAGATCCCTAAGGCGTATGTGTGGTAAAACCATGTATGATAGTGTGAGAAACGCGGAGATCCTCTAAGAATGCAAGGCTAATGTAAGCGAAATGAGTTAGATCAAGAAAGGAACGCTCCGTTGGTTTGGGCAGTATAGAGCGAATGAACGAGGAAAGGAGTGTAAGGAGAATATATGACGCAAATGTGAACGGTAGAAGAAGTCGGGGACGCCCGAGAAAGACATCGCACGACCAAGTGAATCAGATACTTGAGTCGGGCCATGTCAAGAGTCAGAATAATAGAAGAGCATATATGAGACGATGTATGAATGTGAACGAGGCAAGGAGTGTGTGCCAAGACCGAGTTTTTTGGCGGTCCATCCTCTCTGCCTACCCCTGCGGGGAAACGGCGTGATGGTAAGTTAGTTAGTTAGTTTTTATTCATGGCCAGCAATTTATTTATTTTATTCTATCAAATAGTTGTTAAAATAGACTATAAGTCTATGACCTTAATGATTGTATTTGAATTTTTCTAGAACGAATTTTGACAGTTTAAAACTCAGTTACGCACTCGAATTCTACAAAATAATTTTCAAACCAAACTTTTGATTTGCTGTTAACATATGAAAAAATGGATTTCTAATATATATTTGCATCTGAGGTTATCAAACAGTCCATAGGGAACATAACAACGTAGAACATATTCAATATATATATTAAAAATATCCACTGGCGGTAATTTCTAAACACTAAGCACAAATTTCGCGCATTTATAAAGTTGAAGATTTTTTAATAATTTTTCTCGGTTTGAAAAACATAAGATAATTAGTAAAATATAGGTGAATTCATTGGCTGTATAGCACTATAATTTGTTTATATGTTTACATACACAAATGTGGAGTAAGAATGTTTTTAATGTGGTAGCTAGAGGCGATAAGACAGCACCGTCCTCCATGCGCGCAAGAAATACTGACGTACTGATGCGGCGAGCCCTTACACGCATCAGTACAGCATCAGTATCCCCCACCACTTTTCGGCCACGCCCCAATACTGATGAGGCCGATCCAAATATCTAGATGCGCGTCAGTAATTTTGTCGATGCGTCAGTATTAGCCATTACACGTATCAGTATTCGCATCAGTATTTAAATACTGATGCGAATACTGATACGTGTAATGGGGGGATCAGGATAATGCATTCACTCTTGGAAACAACTCGTATATGTCTCATAGAAATCGTTGGGCCTTCCTTACTATCATGGTGAGAAATATACTCTAAACGGTGTTTGAAAGACAAATTACCCCGCTTTATATTCAAATCTTAAAGTTAACTGCATAATAATAAAAATGTTCAACTTTATGAATTCAAAGTTTCCAACCGCAATTTGAAAAAAAATTATGAAAATATTGGAAATTTTTTATTAATTATTACATGAAACAACAAAAAAGTGAGTTAACTATATACATTTATAATATATTTGCCTTATAAAACATATATGTAAGTGGTTTTATTTTTTTTGCTATCACTAATTATTATAGTTAGACAAAATGTAAGTTGAGTCATTTAAAAAAAAAAATTATGTTTGAAAGCAAAACATATTTCAAAAATTATATGTTTATTTGGAATTCCAAAATTTGAAAGTTTATTTTATCACCTTACCAAAACAGTTTTTAGTTTTCAGATACATTCAGAAATTTTCCATTTATTTTTATTTTATTGCAAAACGGAAATATTTTGACTCTCTTGACAAAATACAGTCGAGGTCGATTTCACAAAAAATTGTCAAAATTCTCTAAAATGATGAAAAATTGAATTCTTTCGTGGAAGATATTTTATAATTTAAAACACAAATAAATAAAATAGGTAACATTCATACTAGACATAAATTTAAAAAAAAATATTCAGTATTTTGTCTTCAAATCCAAAATAAAGTTTTGTATAAAAAAGACTGCACAGTCATTCCTCTTACGGCATGTGTGCATATGCATCATGTGGGCACAACGGATAAGGGAGCACCTTATCCTATTGACGGAGAACCAGACTTTAGAACCCAGGCGAGATTAGGTTAGGTATGATTAGGTCAGCCGATTACCACTCGAGTTTACACCTGTCTTTGGAAGTGAGAGTTAACCAGAGGAGTCTCTCGGAGGAGAAAGTCGGGCAAGCTTTTAGGAGGTTGTTGAACTTACCCCTGCGACCGCGTACGGAAGGCTTGCCCTGTCCCTTGGGAGCCATGCCCCTACGCCGGCGCTCCTGCTTGGCGAGGTAGTGCTTCTTCATCATCAGGCTGCTGCCGCCCGGCACACCCTGGAACCAAACAACACATTCAAATATAAATACATAATAGGATAAACTAGACTATTTTTATATTAGCTCTGCACAGGAGACCCTGAGGAAAATAATTCCCCTCGGGGCCTATGTCATCTCGACACACAGGAAGCATCATCATCATTATCATCACTCTTGGCACTACAACCCCTGGTGGGTCTTGGCCTCCTCAAGAGTCTTCCTCCACTCGTCACGGTTTAGTGCCAGCTCTCTTTAGTTAACAATCTCCAAGGTGGACAAATTTTTGAGGACGTTATCGCTCCATCTTAAACATGGTCTTCCCAGGCTCCTTCGCCCTGTCGGTCTCGAGATCAGAAGGGACTTTGGTGCTTGATGCTCAGTCATTCTCTCTACATGACTCAGCCACAGAAGTCTTCCCAGTTTAATAAATGTTGTGACGTTTATATCCTTAAACAGAGTATACAGCTCATTGTTATAACATCTGAGCCAAAATCCATTTTCTGAAACCGGTCCAAAGATACGCTTCAAAATTTTCCTTTCAAAAACATCCCGTGCTCGCTCATTCCTCTTAGTACACGGGGAGCAAACCATTTCTTTATTAAATATTTGTGTCTATTTGTTCGATTTTTGGAACAACTTGTATATGTCTCATAGAAATCATTGTAACTCCCTTACTATCATATAAGAAAAATATGATATAAATAGTGCTATAAAGAGAAAAAAACCACACTCTATATTCAAATACAAAAAACTAACCACAAAAGAAGTAAAATCTACATCTTCATGAAACCATAGTTTCGAATCGCATATTGAAATAAATTTATGAAACTTTGGGAATTTTGTATTAATTATTTTTACATTGAACGACAAAAAATTAGGTGACAATAAAGTTTATAATACATTTGTCTAATAAAATACGTATGTTTTTTTTTTTTTCATTAAAGTCATTTTAGTTAGAAAAATGTAAGGTGAGCCATTTCCATTACTTTTTATGTTTGTGTGCAAAAATTTTAATTAAATTTAAAAAATTATATTATGTTTATTTCCATTTATAAAATTTGAAAGCATATTTTAACAGCTTTCAAAAACAGTTTTTAGTTTTCAGATATGTTCAGAAACATTCACTTTATTTTGATTTTATTGCAAAGTGGAAATATTTTGATCCTTTGAAATAATACGGTCGAGGGAACTCTCTAGTAATAAATAAATGAAGAGACGGTGTGGCGTATTACCTGTGGATGCTGTTTCCTATTGAGATAGTTGGTGGCCGTGGGAGCGGGTGCGGAAGCGCGTCGAGGCGCCGGCGGGGACTTCCGCAACTTCTTCACGCCCGACAGAGACTTGTTGCCCGAGCTCGACGCCGGAGTCGCACCTGAAGGACAAACAAACAAACAAAAGGTTACTTACAGTCACTTAAATTACACTGCAAAATTGCTGTTTTTCATTAACGTTTCACATCAATCATAATATGCATCAATACACACAATACAAAGAGCGATTTAGATTTATTTTTTGCAAAAATATTAATGTTTTTATATTTTGCAATTTTATAATAATCATTCAAAATGGGAGGTAGGCACAGATCCATTAATTCGATAACCAACACCTCTGTAACATGTTGATTCAGGTAGGATAGTTCAAGCTACGTAGCATAGATGGCTCTAATGCTAGTAGCTCATAGAGTTTATATAGTTCTGCAAGAGATGTCTCTAGTATATAGGTTTGCCCCTCCAGTTCAGAGCAGAGATAGGTTAGAAATAAATTGTCTAGAAATGCTAGATTTTGAGAGCATAACACAAAGGAGGTTGGCCTGCAATACATCATTTATTTTATTTAAGAGTCCCAACCGTCTGGAATCAGTTAGACTATGGTATACCCAATTGGGTGTTGAGGCTGAAGGTAGTGAGGAGGTGAAGGAGATGGGAAAGAGGGGTGGGAAAGTACCTGGCTATTCAGATCTGGTCACTAAACACAGCAAAAGCCATTTCAAGCAACGTTTCAATTATGAATGGTGATCTTATCTTACACCAGGACAAAACTGAGAGTATCTTCCACTCTGGAATGATTAAATTGTGAAATAACACGAATCAAACAAATAAAATTTACTTGGGCACACCGGGATTCGAACCTTACCCCTCGAACATAGAGGCCATCCAGATGCTTTATCATAATGCTTTTTTAAAGTTAGGTCCTTTTTCCTTTGAACCATCGTGGTGTTGCCATTTAACTATCGCAGTTTGTTCCTTTTACTTACCCATCTGGTCCTTGTTCCTGCGAGGTCTCTTGAGGTGGTGATGCGGCTGGCCCTGAGCTCGCTTGCCGCCGCCGTGCGGGGTGTGGGCCGAGGCGTTGGCGGGAGCTATGGGCGACGCGCTGGGCGCCGTGTCCACAGACGGACAGATGGACACGCGCTCCGTCCACTGGCCACAGGGCTCGCGCGGGTCTCGGGCCGCCCGCACCACACTCCACAGCTGGGTCGTCTCCACCAGGGTCACCTGACAAACATTCACAATTATTAAATTAGTTGTTCTCTCTCTCTGGTTTCAATCCAGGAATTGGTTTGCAGCAATTTCCTCTAATCTTCTTTTCCATTCTTCCCTGTCTTGTGCGGCTCTTTTGAATTCTGCATATGATGAGCAGCGCACGTCCACCAGAAGGTGCTCCAGGTACTCTGTAGTTGTTATCTACTGGAAATTACCCACCTAACTGGCTATCTATCTATTTTGACCGGTCAGTGGTTGAGTGGGCATAGCGCTTGGGTCTCACCCGGGCGTCGCATGTTCGATTCCTCGGCTGGCTAAGTCCTCCATCACAACACAAGCAACATTTTCGGCTTTCTGTGGTGGTAGTAGGAGATTTTCAAACATTGTTGGGTTATTCGTAACCCGGGAATGTTTGTCTTTCTTTTTAAAAAAAAAAAAAAAAAAAAAAAAAATCTACCTCCTTCAGGAATTCAAATTTAATTAAAAATTTCGGAATATGAAACAAAATAATGCTACACAATTTTGATCACAGTTCAAATTTCGGAATACGAAACAAAAGAAAGCTACACAATTTTGATCATAATGGGGTTTTTCCACGTTATTTTTTTTAAAATTAAGCAAAAAATAATGATGATTAAGGCATTTTTATTTTATTTTTATGTTGACGAATACATTTTCTACAGCGAGTTAAAGTTTCCCATTTTTAAATTACCGTTAAAATGATATTTTGAGGCGTGGCTATCGTGTGACGTTATGAGTGCGGACGTTCCCTGACAGTGTTTATTTATGCTGGTTCAGCCGGGCGTAGCTTGTGATGTCACAAACCCATTTGCAAAAAAATGGGCCGTTTTGATTTTGTCAGTTTTCGAGCGTTTTTAAAATCAATAATATTGAATGAAAACATAAAAAACAAACTCTTTTAGTAGGATGATTAAAATCAGAAAAATGATCTTTAAATATTCCGTACATTTTAAACAGAATCCCTCGTTTGTGGAAATACCCCCATTCAAATTCCGGAATATGAAACATAAGAAAGCTACACAATTTTGATCATAATTCAAATTCTGGAATATGAAACCAAAAAAAGATACACAATTTTAATCGCAGTTTAAATTTCGAAATACGAAACAAAAGAAAGCTTCACAATTTTGATCATAATTCTAATTCCGGAATACGAAACAAAAGAAAGCTACACAATTTTGATCATAGTTCAAATTCCAGAATATGAAACAAGAGAAAGCTACACAATTCTGATCATCATTCAAATTCTGGAATACGAAACAAAAGAAAACTACACAATTTTGATCATAATTCAAATTACGGAATATGAAACAAAAGAAAGCTACACAATTTTGATCATAATTCAAATTCCGGAATATGAAACATAAGAAAGCTACACAATTTTCATCATAGTTCAAATTCCGGAATATGAAACATACACAATTTTCATCATAGTTTAAATTTTGGTTTAATAACAAAATCGAAGGAAAAAAACCCATGAGAAGTGTTAAGATTTAGTGTTGTCTGAATAATAGAGAATCTTACCTCCAGGAGATCACCTTCCATCATCAGATCCTCGAACCTGTGCAGCAGGTGCGAGGATAGGCGAAGCCGGCCCTGGGGAGAGGGACCTGAGCGGGGCAGGGCTTGCGGTGACGCAGAATACGCATGCTCCAGCGCTGAACTATTTCTGGAATAAATATAAATATATTTGTAACAATCCCTGAGAACAAACTATGCGTGTATTTATTAACTCAAAGCAGGCATCATTAAATTGTGATGGGAATCACAAAATGGGATGGAATGAAAAACTTGATGATCCGAGACGTGCTTACTATCAAATTCTTGCTACTCTTTATAGAAAAGTTGCAGATGATATGGCTTAGATCAATTTTCAACTTTGAAACTAAATAACTTTAGAGTGTATACTTTATAAACACATTCTAACAGTTTGGAAAGTAGGTAAGTATGGGTACCGCCGCCCCGGGAACTATTTATTGGATAACCAACTCTCCTGCCATAGGTCACACCAAGTGGTTCGCTACGTTTGGTGCTGATCTAGCAGGGGTGCCCGGGTTCACGGGGTGAGGTTTGTCCAGGTCTTAGCAGCGAATGCGTTTGCTCACCTATTGAACCTTTCAAGGAAAGGCTATGAGGGGACGTTCTGGGAAGGAAAAAGGCATGAGGGGTGCGTAGGAATTTGGAGATCAATGTGTCCAGGAGTTTTGGATGTATGAATCCATATCGCTCCCACTGCGGTGCAAGACGATAGGTCGCAAGAATCCGGCTAGAGAGGTCTAGGTTAGATCTCCCTCAACCAGTCTCTCCCGATCCTTCCCACCACGCATCAGGTGGTACCCATGTCCACCTCCCAAATTGAAAGCTGCTTATTTGGGACAAAAGGTTCGGGTCCCGATGTGTTCCAAATAAGCAGAATTGACTGTAGTTACATGTACTTGGTGTCCGGAAATGTACTGTACAAGCGAGGAAACTGGTGAATCTATAACACATAGAGAACCCTAAAAAAAACTTATTTTTTCCGATCTGCACTAGACCAAAATGGAAAATGCAAATTCAGATTAATTCAAATGGATCTACTGTGGATGAAGGTGGCTGAAGAATGATGATTGAAATGCTAACCTGGTGGGTACGTCGCCGTCATCCAACCCGCTGGAGGTGTTGAGCTGGTGGACGCGGTGCTGCAGTTCGGGGTTCCTGGAAGCTTTGCGGATCTCCGAGGATATGATCTTCTCCGTCTTCTCGCGGGCTGCCGTCTGCAAGTATTCAACAAATTCAAACAGAATTAATTATTGCTCTTCGTATGCAACAAGGAGGAGGGGGAAATCAGACAGCTGGTGAGTGGCAAGATGATTTTTCCCTCTCAACCAATGAACAAGATTATTTTTTCAAATAATTAATGCACAATGCCCTTGTGGCAGGATGTTTTTCCCTCACAATCAATGAGAAGTCAGGGATGCCCGAGGAAGACATGGCATGACTAAGTGAATGAGATACTTGAGTCAGTCCATGTCAAGAGTCAGAATAATAGAATTTTTTTTTGTATGAGCTCCACACACGAGACCCTGAGGAAAATAATTTCCCTCAGGGCCTATGTCATCTTTGGGGATGCCGTGTGGAGGGTTTTTTAAGGAAAGGAAGGAGAGGAGAGTTCTGGGAAGAAAAAGGGTTTAAAGGGTGGGTAGGAATCTGGGGTTCAGTGTGTTCTGGTAATCCGCCTCCAAGACCTATCAAGTTACTAGAGCCACAAGATGGTGTGAGTCCTTGCTAAGGCTCAAGTCGGTAGTGTAGGAAGCTATTTAACCACTCCGATATATCGCGAATATGCACTTTTT
Source organism: Limnephilus lunatus (assembly GCA_917563855.2). Classification (NCBI taxonomy): domain Eukaryota; kingdom Metazoa; phylum Arthropoda; class Insecta; order Trichoptera; family Limnephilidae; genus Limnephilus; species Limnephilus lunatus. The sequence continues at coordinate 96,337,034 of OU830594.1, forward strand.
ACATCTTAAACGACATGTCAGATTTACGAAAATTTTATGTTATTTCCACTTCACAATTAAAGCTCTATAAATGAAACATTTCTGAACGTAGCCGAATACTAAAAACTATTTTTGAAAGGTTACAAAATAAGCTTTCAAATTGTTATATTACAAATAAATATTAACATTTGTAAATATTAAAATTTAGAATGCAAACATAAAAAAAATTTAAAAATGACTCACTACGTTTTTATGTGAAAACGGTACTAAAATCACGGATTATATAAAAAAAAAAAAAAACAATACTTATTCTATCATATAAATGTATAATAAACAATTTAGTCACCTCACTTTTTAATCATTTCATACAAGAATATTTAATAAAAAAATAACAATGTCTAACAGTGGGTAGGCAATTTGGCAGTCTATCATGTATTTGACAGAAAAGGTTTTTTTTATGTATTTCTATGGACAACTTGAATAGTGATGGGAAGGCTTCTACTTTTTGTTTTAGAGATGTCACTAGAACAATAACAGAGTTATAACGATTTCTGTGGAAACACACGCGTTGACATGAAAACACGCCTATTGTACTTGACTGATGTTGTCATATTAACGTGTATATCTGCTTACGTTGCTGAGTGGTTAACTGAAAAAAGGTACCCCCTCTCTCTCGCGACATGACAGTTAAGTTTTTATGAATTCTAGATTATAAAAAGATTAACATGGTGTATTTTGTGTTCTTTCTCCTCGATAAGTTTAATTACTAACCAGCTGAGTCAGGCCCGGTCCGGTGTAGTACCATTCAATATTTATTTATTTAAACGCTATAGAATGGCTTTTACATTCAAGTGATAGGTACATGATATTATAAGTATACAGTGGTACACAGGAGATTATCAGTATTACAATAATAACAAAATATGAATGTAAATTTAACAAAGTATGAGTGATAAAAGCAAGTATTTAGGTATAGGATACTAGTATGTGTTACTAAACTAATAAGGGCCGTCTGTTTCAACCGAAAGCTAAATCGAGTCATAAAGATAAATTTTAACTGTCAGTTAAAGTAACAAGGATGTTAAATAGGACCGCGCGCTGTTTCAAGTGTATTTTCGCTAAAGTAATAGTTGTCAGTGTGGCCAGTCTAAAAAGCAGAATATTCCTCGGAATTATGTGGAAAAATGCATCGAAATATTTTTTTATGCGGCAACACCGTAAACTAAATCCTAAAATCGGAACAACTGTCAAAATATCCGGTTGTATTTTGTTGCGCATCGTAATATCTGACGGCATTGTTCCTATAAAATGTATTTGTATGAATATTTACAAATAAATGACGACCTATTATAATACATACAATATGAATGTAATTTACCTTCCAGCAGTTGTGATAACTCCTTGAATTTTAAATGTCACATATTTTTCGAGATATTCAATTCAATTTATTTATGGTATCGAAAACAGAAAAAAAATATATTATATAGCTTTTTTAAAATCCATTTGAAAGAGTATTACATTAAACGTTAGTACTTAGTAAGTGTACAAACTATACTAGCATTGAAAGAGCTCGTCTTTTAAAGGCAGCTTCACGCTAATGTGTGGATATCCGAAACGATTATGTTCAGGCCCTACCTACTACTCATGTTATATTTTTGTAATGTTTATGAGACAATAAATCGATTTGAAGTCTTGTAAAACTTGCGATACATCCATTAATATAACTTGTCTTTAAAAGGTAACGCTAAATATGTCGATATCAGAATTGATTCTGTTCAACAGCAAGATTTTTTCGATATACGGCGCCGCGCCAAAAATTCGAGATCATCCCAGATAACAAAATTATTGACTCGGGGTCGGAAATGTTTTTGATTTTCGCTACAAGACATATTGGATGAGGAATTCATTGTCACTATCATCGTGTTCTACAATATTTATCATGATTACTATGTTAAAGCGCGGAATTTCGTAGATTACCTCGAGCAGAACTGTTATAAATAAACGGAGAACTGTCAAATATGCCAATATGGCGGAGTAACTCTAGAGTAACTATCGGTTTTCGGAAAGTTAATACAAAAGTTAAAAGTAACGTAAAACAAGCAGTCAAATTGATTGAAAAACGCATTTTGGTGAAATTTAACTTTAGTAACTGCTTTTTGCTTTACTTTTACTTTAGCGAGCGTTGAAACAGACGGCCCTAATATAACCAATGTTATAGTAATAGAGAACATTTTATTTATGATTATTTAGAATAAAAAATATGTAGACAAAGGGGACTTGTCAGAAAAGTTGTCAACAGTATTAAATTTATAGTCGTTTTATCATTGTTTGGTAATATTACTAAGCAGGTATTGCTAATTAGCTAACTGTTTCAGGTCTGTCAGTTAAAGATTAAATAATAGTTTTGGTTTAAAAAAAAAACATTTCGAATAAAATAATACATTAATATTGTACAGTATAGTTATTCTCACCGTCTTTTTTTAACATATTAAAACACGTTCAAGTAAAAGTGAAAGTTTGTTACCAAAATCAGTCTTTAAATTTGAAAAGGATCCCTCCAAATTTGAACAAGGAGAAGGGGGTAAGCCAGACACGGTGGTCGAGTATTTGTTAGAAGTTTACTATGTAAAGGTATCAGGAAGACTGGCGTCACTTACCTGCGAGGCCAGACTGTCTGTGTGCTGCATGGCGGCCATGGCGCGCGCCGCCTCCTTGGTGGCGAGCAGCGCCCGCGCTCCGTCCTGCCACGCCATGGCGCGCTCTGTGAGGCACTGCAGCGCCTCGCCCTCGGCCAGCCGCACGGGCAGTCGCTGCAGGGCCACCAGCAGCCCCAGGATCAGCTCCAGGCGGGGGCGCCGGGTGCGCAGGCAGCCCCCGCACAGCAGGCGCGCCACCGGGGGCTCCGCCTCCGTGGACAGGCAACCCGCTGGAATGCAATTAAACACATGGTCAGAGATGATAGAGACAATTGAATTCATGGTCAGAGATGATAGAGACAATTAAACTCATTGTCAGAGATGATGGAGACAACTAAACTTATTGTCAGGGATGATAGAGACAATTAAACTCATGGTCAGAGATGATAGAGACAATTAAACTCATGGTCAAGAGATGTTAGAGACAATTGAACTCATGGTCAGCGATGATAGAGACAATTAAGCTCATGGTCAGAGATGATAGAGACAATTAAACTCATGGTCAGAGATGATAGAGACAGTTAAACTCATGGTCAGAGATGATAGAGACAACTAAACTCATGGTCAAAGATGATAGAGACAATTAAACTCATGGTCAGAACGCGTTAAATCTGCCTCGTTAAATTTGCTAATCGAATGTCTAAGCATACAAACATAAAAATAATGCAAAAAACAGGTGGCCATTTATGGACATACATATATACAAGTACTTTTAATAATCAAGAAATAGTAATTCCAGTTTTTGTGTAAGTAATTAATCCATTTAAAACACGACTTACTTACAACCAAATCGCATTTTTGTATAGTATATTTAAAAAAAATTGGAAGCGCGTCAATTTCGCTATTTGTACCAGAATTTGGCTCGAATCCGTGTGCCACCCGCAACCAACATAATCCGATTCTTGCCGAAGTTTACTGATTGACCATGAACCATGACCCGAGGTGAATACAATCGAATTTCGGCGAAGATCATATTATGTAGATAGATCAGTCTAGCTTGTCATTGTTTTGTTTTTTTTTTGTATTGATTATGTTAAACACTAATAACATAATTTGTAAATATATAATTTTATTACAATGAATGCAACCAGTGTTGAATATATAAGAGGAAATAACAGTTCGTTTGAAAATAAATTAAAAATTCCTAATTAATAATTTTTCTGTCATAAGTAGGTACGGATTGTCAGTGAACCACTACATTATCAGGGCAGCGGCCGCCACTGATCATACGGTATTTAGCCATGGTCATATGCCATAGGGTTAGTGAGGTGAACTTACAGTGAAACCATTCTTTGCAGAGTTCGCACTGGATCATGGGTCCGTACTGTCTCTTCTGGCAATAGCAGTAAGTCACTCCGGGCTGAGCCACTCTGATGTCTTTACGAAGGTTGCGCGCCCTACAACAAACAATACAACAAACATTTTTACTTATCTTCATCATTACATATTGTTACAATTCAGATGAAAATACTTAACCTCTTAAAAATCCACAGGATCTTGAAAACCAAATTTCGATTTAACAAATTCTTCTCCCAGAACTTCCTCCCCTCCTTTGCCTTAACCACTCCGATCTATAGCGAATATGCACTTTTTACGTCTTAAACGAAATGACAGATTTACCATAACTCTGTGTTATTTCCGCTTCACAATTCAAGCTCTATAAATGAAACATTTCTGAACGTAGCCGAATACTAAAAACTGTTTTTGAAAGGTTACGAAATAAGCTTTCAAATTGTTATATTACAAATAAATATTAACATCTGTAAATGTAATTTACAATGCAAACATAAAAAAAATGTTAAATGACTCACATGGTGTTTTTTATGTTAAAACAGTACTAAGTAAATCACAGATTATGTAAAAAAAAAAAAAAAAATAAAAATAAAAAAAAAACAATACTAATTCTATCATATAAATGTATAATAAACAATTTAGTCACTTAACTTTTTTATCATTTCATACAAAAATATTTAATAAAACAATGTCTAACGGCGGGAGGCGATTTGTCAGTCTACATATCCATCATGAATCTGACAGAATAGGTCTATTTTGTATTTCTATGGACAACTTGAATAGTGATGGGTAGTTTGATTTATTATGGAGCTTCTACTTTTTGTTTTAGGGATGTCACTAGAACAATAACAGAGTTATAACGATTTCTGTGGAAACATACGCGTTGATGTGAAAACACGCTTATTGTACTTGACTGCTATTGTCATATTAACGTATATGTGTGCTTACATTGGTGAGTGGTTAAAAAGACACTCCGCACGATATCTCCAAAAACGACACAGGCCCTGAGAAAAATTAATTTCCTCAGGGTCTCCTGTGTGGAGTAAAAGTAAAAAAAAAGATCATATTGAGATTTTTTTTAAACAATATATTTAATATTTATGGTCACATATCCTAGGGTGAGATTTAGTCTCATCCTATTTGACTTCTGCACCAAGAAGATTGTCAAGTAGTGAATGAGCTTAAGATTGTGTAGAGTGGATTGATATTTTTGTGTAAAGAATGACTGACGAAGGACCTTGATTTTGTGTTACTATCACTGTTTGAAATTAGAAAAACATATGCTGCATAGAAAGGAAAGGACTCACCGAAAAGGATAAAGAACTTGTATGCTGGCAATTCACTTGTCTGCTTTCTCCCCAATCCAACAGGCACAAACAGTAATATGCGTGGGTTTCGTTTATTTGATAGAACACGGCGGAGTTGTGATAATGGCGATTCACCAATAGCGGGAGCACAATGGCTATATGATATGTTGCGGCGGGCAGTTCATTACAGACTGGTGCACGTGGTGACATTAGTTAAAGGTGCGGATTTTGGAGCAAGGTAGGACAGGAATTTGCAACATTATTAATACCAATCCAAGCAGTAACAGTATGTATGCGTGCTACGTAGGTATGTGTATTGGCGTAACCAAGTAGTATGTATATGATCAAGAGTTAGTACCTCAGTTCTCGCATGTTGGCCATCTCCCTCTCCTCGGCCGTCTTGAACGCGGACACGATCTGCGTGGGCGTGCGCTCCTCGCTGAAGGTGCGCATGAACTGCTCCGCCTCGGGCGTGGAGGCCGTCTCCACGCTGCCCGGCTCCGCGCCCTCGCTCTCCACCTGCTGCTGCTGGGACTGCTTGCCCGAGGACTTGGCGGTCTGGCGCTGCGGGGTGGCGGGCGGTGCCGAGGGAGCCGTGCGACGAGCACCGGCTAGAATGTCGGTACGTGGGCTGGACAACGACAAAGAAACAACATTAGATGATTCATAATCTTAATATAAATAACGTCTTTGAATGTCACCTTACAAACTTTGACAAAAGAAAAAAAATTTATTACTTATTTACAAAAATGCCAACATTGAAAAATAAATAGAATAATTCTTTCAACAGTCACTGACTGGCGACTTTCACTCCTCGTACCAAAAACCACACTGTGCTTTTTGTTGAACGGTCAACGTCGCACTGAACAGCGGCAGTCGTTAGTGCGCCTGAGGCCGACCTTGGCTACTGCTCATCTAGTATTTTATTTTATTTATTAATTTTATTTATTTATTTTATTTATTGTATTTATTGTATTTATTTTATTTATTTTATTTATTTTATTTATTTTATTTATTTTATTTATTTTATTTATTTTATTTATTTTATTTATATTATTTATTTTATTTATATTATTTATTTTATTTATTTTATTTATTTGTGCATCTATATAAAAAGGTTTACTTTTTTTTTTGGCCTTGCCTGTCTCACTAGGAAATCCTGTGTCGAGACAGACTGGTTAACAAATATTTTATAAATATTAAATAAAATACATTTTTCAATAGAGTAAAAATATTTGACAAAAAATTTCAGGTTGTTAGGTAGTGGTAACAATATTGATATAAGAGGATTATATTTGGGTGAGGTGACTAATTATTGCACGACCTTTATTGATGATCCATTGTATAGAATTTTGTATTTGTTAATATTATTTTAAGCTTTGTCCATTGCGCGGGCAAACGCCAGACTTTTGACAGTCCAACACAACAATCAAGGTCATAAATGTTTAACAATTTTTGCCAACACTCAAGGCCATAACTTTACACCAACATCGTTTGGGGTGAAGTTCGCGCGGTCCACACAATTTGACAAGTGGTCTGAGGTACGGACGTGTCCACGGCACGCACACTTGACCACTTGACGTTTATATCAATATTAAAATGCGTTCTGATGACAAAAGAGATGCATCAGGGAGAAAACACAGATATTTTAATAGATATTTATTTATCAGGAAAGATTTCCGACTAATACGCACGACCTAAAGTTACTATTTATTAACCTGTCATTTGTCGGAGACTCTCCTGTGCTTCGTTTTAAAATTTCATAAAATTTCAAAAAAAGAATATTTTTGGATGCGATTTTGACCTTTTTGTATAAAGAAACAGTACCAAGGAAAAGGTCAGAATAGCTTCCCGCGTTCTTGGACTTGATACAACGGGAACAAGAAAAACTTCTAGCAGCGCGGGAAAATTGATAAAAAAGTTTCAAGTACCCATGGTGTCAGATTACAAAGCATTTCTCAAGTGTCAAAGTGCGTAGTGCGCGCGGTCCCAATAAAACGCCGATAAATCCGAATATAATCAAATAAACGTAAGTAATGTTGGTTTTATACATACTTTATTGCTCACGGCATGTGTTTTGGTAAAAATTATATACGATATCAAAAAATAAACCGAAAAAATATGACATAGAAGTCATAGCATCTTTTGGTTTGAAGTATTTTTCGTTTAGTATTTCAGTTTGTGGATGATAATATCGTTTATTTCGCAATGTTTAGTATTTCATTTTGTAGAAAAATCAATTGAGATTACATATCAAAGTGTTTGTTTTGTTCATAATTACTCGGTAATTTACGAAAAACAAAACTCTGGGCCGGGACGCCTAGAAATTTATCGCGCGTAAATGTCAGTCACTTTCTCGAATGATATTTACGTAAATATACCATATTAGTATAAAGATTTCTACGTCATTATGTAAAGAAATCTATTGTGATTATGTATCAAAGCCTTTGTTTCGTGAATATTTAGTTGAAATAATAGAAAAAAATACATTTCTGAACCAAGTCATTCTCACGCACACATTCATGATTTTTTTGCATATGTGTGGGTGGACATCTGGCAGACAGATGAATTCGTCCGCGCTGACGTCTAGCGGTTCTTTTTGAAAACACATACATTGTATTGAGCTGTACAGAATGGCGCAAAACATTATTCTTTGTATTTATTATTATTTTTGAATGTTTTATGAAATTACTATTTTTCATAAAACATTGAGAAATATATGAATATATTTTAAAAATAGTAATCAGTAACAAAAAATTGATCAGTTATATAAGGTGTGCTAAAAAAAAATTTTTGTTTTATAATTATATTGTGGAAAAAAAATTGCGAAGATACTTTCTTCAAAATTATAAAATATTTATAAATACAAGAGTATTGATGATTATATTATATGATGATAATATTTGTTTCTATTGTTATAGAATGGCTGAGCAGAATTATTGTTCCTCGAGTGAAGAAGAGGAATTCAACCCAATTTTAGCGACGGTATGTTGTGTATTAGTAGTAATTCTATTAGGTTGGAAGTACGCTTCATCCTTTCCAAAATTGAAAGACATTAGTGTAAGAATAAATGTTTATAGTTTCAGAATCCCAGACGGAAGAGGGCGAGGACCTAAGGGGGCGAGTCGGCTGGTCCTTCAACCTCCACGGCATCAATTCAGGTAATAATTTAATTTCTGTTATGATGTTCTATACCTTGTGAGGATGATTGCTTTATTATTTATTCTGTTCTATTGGTTTAGTAACATGAGTATATAATTATTATTTATATTTTTGCTTCTATGCTTGTAAAAGCCCACTAGGGCGTAAATAAATATAAATAAATATCTTTTCTTTCTGTCTGTAGGAAACCGAGCACTTTGTTGCGGAGTTCTTCGGATTCACGGATAGCGAGAACGAGTCCGATACTTCTATCCGTGATGAAGAACTCCCAACAATTGTGGAGCCGGACTCGGAGGATGAGGAGCCGTTGGAGGACGACCCGGACACCGACCAGGACGACAACCCCGAGGACCAGACCTTCACCTGGTCCGAGGATTTTTCCACCTTCTTGGGTCATGTATTATAAAACTGAAATCAATATGATGAAAAAAATATCTTCAACTTTTATTTTTGAACCACACAGTATCTGAATTTAAAAAAATGTATAATGTGTATTTTCATTGTATGTGAAATTGTAATAAATATAATAAAAATATATTATTATTTTTATTTTCGTGTTTTCTTTTGCCACTCTGTACCTCTGGACCATATGTGTATAAGAAAGTGGCGGCCATCTTGGATTCCACAATGTGAAACCAAAGCAAAAGTTGGTAAAGTATACTGTACATTCTTTCATTGTTTTTGATATAAATTCATTCTAGAAGTAATAAGTTTGAGATATAATCAGAAAGATCGTTTTATCTACATTATTTTCATGTAATTTTCGAAATATTTCGCAAACGAAATGTCATAAATATTCAGTTCGCAAGAAATGTCAAATTTTTGACGTCATAATGACTAATTATATTTTTAGCATTATTTGTTTGTGGGTTTCTAATACAAAAAAATATTATTAGTAACAACAATTGTATAAACTATCAAAATATGAAAGAATTGTTATCATAAACTAAAGAAATCAGACCCAAAAAAAATGCTAAAGTGCACACTTGGTTTTCGATTTTTTTTTGAAAAGATGAAAATATTTTACATTTTCAAAGAAGTACCAATGTCATAATTTCTTTGAAAACACCCTCGGATTGTTTTTTGTCACGTAGGGTGTCTATTCAGGTTTGTGTAGAAATAAAAAAATCAGTCCATTTTCACATAAATATATTTATTTACGATTTGTTTCCGGAATGGGAAAATTTTTACATCATTTTTTTGCTAAAGTTAGCTATTCTGGGAAAACTTGTAATGATATTATCATGTAATATATATGAATAATAAGATACATTATCTGGCAAACAGAAAACAATCACAAAAAAAAACAATTCCTTTGTTTTTATACGATATTTGAGCAAAAGCCGGGGCGCTAATTTCGCGCGCAGTTTCGCGCCAAAAAGCCCGACATTTGACAGGTTAAGAATTTAGAGTGAATACGTTTTGTTGCTACGTAAATAATTACGTAGCATCAAAAATAGAATATCGATTTACAATGGTCAATTTCTCCCGTGTCTCTGAAACCGATTAATAAATTAATAGACTTTATTTACAAGTGAGTTCACGAAAGAAATAATCATCCATTACGACAGTGTGTTTATTTACAACTTAAAATCATAATTATTAGGTCCGCGTACCAAAAAATTTGACGTTTATCGTTTGCATAAATGTTAAAATGCGTTCGATGTAGAAAAGATGCTACCTGCATCAGGAAGAAAACACAGATCAGGGTTTATCAGGAAAGATTTCCGACTAATATCGATTATTGCACCAATGACATAATATAATAACGTCATTTTATTGCACGACCTAATTTAGAACTATAGAATCTAAATTCTATTATCTATCTAAAATCTAATTCTACTCTAAAGTACATAAATATTTACGTCAACAACAGAATAATTATAAATATTTGATATTATATTATCAAATATTTCTATTATTATATTATATTTAGGTATAATAATATTTTAAACTCGTGATTATGTTCGCTCATACATAGCACATAACCACAAAAATCCGTTCCGATTTTTCTACATACACGGACCGCACCGCGCGACTTCTGTCAAAAAATGAATTCTTCCCCCCCCGCTGGACCCCGCCTGCCTTCCCGCTTCACCCGGGATGAGATGTTTAAGTTTTGTTTTCCGCCGAACACGGGAAGCACAAACTCTGCGGCCTTGAGTGTTGGCAAAAATTGTGACCTTGATTGTTGTATAGGACTGTCAAGCAAAATTCTGGCGTTTGCCGGCGCAATGGACCCCGCATTAGACGCAATGCATTTGAAATTTCTTTGACCAAATGTTGTGTTTGTTTTAGGTGTTTGTATGAGTGGTATAATTTTTTTTAATGTTGGTATTATCTTTCGATGGCACTATATTTTTTGGCATATTATTTCCAAAGTGGAAGATTTTTTAATCTTTTTTGCAATTAGTTAACTATTCTGGAAAAACCTCTTACAATATACATGAATAATAAAATACATTATCCGGTAATCGGAAAATAATCGCAAAAAAAAAAAACAATTCTTTTGTTTTACATATATGGATGCTGTAACAAAAATCAGAAAGATAATTTCCACGAGGTTTTTCAAAATACAGCTGGCATCTGAGGTCAAAAATATTTGTTCCTTCCGAGGTAGGAAGAACCACGGCGGTTGAACAGTTGAAGAGTCTTACCTGAGCGCCTCCATAAGACTGTGTGGCCAGGCCTTCTTGAGGAAGGTCTTGGCGGTGCGCTCCTTCCACTGGCGCGCCGACTCCAGAGACTTGCTCATCAAGTCCTTCTCGTACAGGTTCATGGAGATGGCGGCGCCCTTCTTCACCACTCCCTCCAGGGTGCTGAAGTAAGGGTACGATTCTTTGGACTGCATTTCTTCCACCTGCAATACAATACGGTTATTATCACATATCAATTTGGGAGGCGGTTATGGGTACCTCCGCCCCGGGAATCATTTATTGGATAACCAACACCTCTGCCATAGGTCACTCCAAGTGGTTCGCTACGGTTGGTGGCTTAGAAGGGGTGCCCGGGTTCATGGGGTGAGGTTTGTCTAGGTCTTGGCAGCGGTTGTGCTTGGCCACCTACCGCATGGCAGACCGGATCGGAAGAGACTAATTGAGGATTTTAACCTCTCCAGCAGAGGGGGGGGTGAATTCATATGAACATACAAATGAATCTACTACTAGAAATTTATAATTGCACTCGGAAAGCAAGAATGGTTGCCCTTAAATTGCATCAATAGACTTGCAACACAAATTTTATAAGTTGCATTCAAAACACAAGACTGGTTTTAACTTATGAGTGATTCTGCATAAAAGTCCACAAGCTTGAATAGTGGTTTGCATGCGAAACAAAGCAAATGGTTTTCCTCTGAATTTTTCAGCATGTGGTCGTGCAACTCGAATTTTAAACTGCACTAAGAACATGAGAATGGTTTTCCTCGAAATGAATCAGCAGATGAATTCGCAAGTGGAATTTTACTGTTACATGGAAACTATTTTCTGTTTTATCGTGATACCTCCTACTTTAGCCAATGTTTTGGAGAGAGTTCATCATCACTCAGTCATCTTACAAGTACTTAATCCATGTTTACTGATAGAAATAAAGAGATGTGACTCCTGTGATGAGGTTGAGTAAAGTGAGGTTAGGTTAGGTTACCATCTGCAGCCAGTCCTTGGCCCCCTGCACGGCGGTGGTCAGCTGCTGGCGGGTGGGAAGGAAGGCCTCGATGGCCTCCCCTTCCATCAGCAGCGTCTCCGTCTCCTCGAGGGACTGGTTCTCAGACTCGGGGGACAGGCACGCCTTGGCACGCTCCTCCCACTTCTCCACCTGCAGACCAAACAATTACAATATGTACAATACGCAAGAGTACACCAGATGGAAACTGCTGCAGAGAAATTAAGATTCTGTTGGTAAAACCTCATTTCTGAAAAACTGCTCCAACTTTCTGGTGCCAGTGGGACTATGGCAGTCCTACTCGGGGTATATTGTGAAGCTGAAGGGAGTAGGGGGAAAGGGGTAGGAAAGAAAAAGGTTACGAAGTACAGTTTTTTTATGTGAATATCTCACAAGAGTCCCAGCTGCTCTCGTCTGGAGCCAGCGAGACTATGGCATCCCATTAGGGTATGTTATGAGGCTGAAGGTAATGGGGAGGGGAAGGAGATGTGGAAGAGGAAGGTGGGGAAGTAACGGCTAAAACCATTTCAAGCAACATTTCAATTCTGAATGGTGGTCTTACACCAGGGCGACACTGAGAGTATCTTCCACTCTGGAACTTGCCGCAAATACACTATATATTATTTTAAATGAATTAATTGTGAAATAACACAAATTAATCAAATAAAATTTATTTGCCCACGCCGGGATTCGATCCCGCGACCTTCGGATTGCAAATGCTGGACTTTTACTATGGTGATACTGAAAATATCTACCATTCCATTTGAATGAATTACATTTTTAAAGGAAGGAACAATGAACCTGTGTCTTAATAAAGATATCTGCTTTATAAGAGGGAGGAAACAAGTAAGTTGAAAAAAAGGTTTTTGATACGGTTAATGACAAAGATTTTATGATATCAGCTGACCACAATTTGATCAAAATCTTAAACAAGATGAAAATCAGCATTTGGGGACCATTGAATACGACGTTCATCAAATAACGTGATGAGGTTTTAAACCCAGATTCTGTCTGTTCTTCTCAGATATTGTACCTGGATTGTTTAAAAGATAACCTGTGGTGCACCACAGGAGTCTGGTCTTGGGCCACTATTATTCATGATTTATATAAATGAAAATATTTTAATGGAGAGTCACAGATACACTGAAACTCAACACAGATGACAGTAATATTCTTTAGTCATTGCTGAAGATCGTGATCCCTACTCCAATTGCCCTGATGAACATTGGCTCCTATCAGACACCGAAATTCTGAATATATGCAATATTTGATCTCTCCAACGCATCGGTGATCTCCCTCTACTTCTCCTGTCTTCCACTTTGCTTTGACCACGAGTTTCTCCAGGTTTGAGTTTTCAATTTGGCGAGCAACTTGTTCAAAGTATCTTAGGCAAACAGTTGATAGGCTATTGTGGATGCCTAGCTCTTTCAGAATGGATTCTCTGTGCAGACAAACAATATGCGGAATAGCAATATGAGCGAGAATTAAATAAATATCAGAAAGAGTCGGTTACCTCCATCTTGAGATTCTGCAGCTTGGCGAGATGCAGCTCCACACGGTAATGCGGCTGTATCTTGACTCCCTGGTCCAGGAGTCGGTTGATGACATCGACGGTAAGACTGTCGTAGTCCTCACAGTGGTTTCGCACTTCTTCCAAGTATTTCTCCTGAGGAATTCAATGCAAAATTAGATTACCAGAGGATTTTCAAACCCGTTTTACAAAGATGGTGTTAGAAACTGTTAAAATTTGTGAAAGTAAAAGTGATAACGTCTCACAAAATTCCTAACTTTCCAAAGTCAGTAAGACTATGGCAACCCCAATTGGGGTATTGTTGTGAGGCTGAAGACAACGGTTTGCTATTAATCTTGTCAATCAACAAATATTAAGTCTAATTAAATGAAGACAATATTAGTGAAACTCAATCAATATCTGGAGACAGAAAAATCAGAAAAAGATATTGGTTCCACTGGGACTCGAACCCAGGTCTCTATGCTTACATGGCAAGTGCTCTACCGATTGAGTTATGGAACCCATTTCCAATTCTGTCACTTTTAACAGTTAAAGTCACTAGTACGAGTGGAGCGGAGCGCGAACACGGGGACGCCGGCCGGTGGAGGCATTCGGGTTCCTACTACTCACTAGAACCAGGAGAACTCGCGACTCGCCGGGGATGCCGGCCAGTGGAGGCATTCGGGTTCCTACTACTCATTAGTACCAGGAGAACTCGCGACTCGCCGGGGAAGCCGGCCAGGAGGACGCCGGCCAGAGGCATTCGGGTTCCCGGTCCGACTTCGAGTCCAGGTTTGGGACCGAGCCCAAGTTCCGCGACCGGGTTCTCTTGGAGTAGTCGATTTTAAAAAGGAGTAGGAGTAGGAACCGCTTCCCGCAAAGGACCCGAGTACAAGAGTCCATTCCAGCTGAACCGACACATCACTAATTCCTATCCACCCCTCATACAAAAAAAAAATGATTCAAAGAACAAACCTGCTGCAGCCGATTGACAACGTGCGGCAGCCGAGGAAGTTGTATGCAAAGTGCCGCTCCCTTCTCCGCGCACGCCTCCAGTTCGCGGATCTTGCCCGGAGTGGTTCCCGGTTCGCCGACTAGCAGCGACTCGGCGGTCTTGTCCAGCTCGATGGTCTGCCGGAGCACTTCCTTCACTGCGGAACCTGGGGACCAAGCAATAAATTAGATAACACAATAATAACATTGGTATCGCTGTACTGACTCAAATTTGGATAATGTATTTTTTTAAACACATATTATTTTGTGTTTTATTAAACACATATACACAGTGAGGCTGAAGGTAGCGGGGAAAGGAAGAAGATTGCGAAGAGGAAGGCGGGGAAGTACCTAGCTATTTTGAACTGATCACCAAAGACGGCTAAAGCCATTTAAAGCAACGTTTCAATTCTGAATGGTGGTCTTACACCAAGGCGACACTGAGGGTAACTTCCACTCTGGAACGTGCCGAAAATATGCTATATATTATCAAACAATTATTAAGAGCCTTGCGTCTGTCGTAAACACTCGATTCACAAATAGATACAAACAAAATGCTGCCATCTATATTATTAATACGCTAAAAGCTACGTTTGTAATTCGGTTTCGAATTCAAGAATTCGTCAAAGGATGGCGCCACTTACGTTAGCAGATTGATTTCTCCCCCTTCCGATTCTACTAACCAGTTCCTATCGGATTTATAAAATGGACACCAACACTGAAACTGGGCGAAGCTGAACCAAAAGCTGCTGCGATTCGGATTGCGAGTCAAAAGTCTTACACCTCGACCACGGAGGCCATCAATATTGTGTAATTAATTAAATGTGCAAGCTAACTCACCTTCCGGAAGGACGCAGGCCAGTTCATCGACCTCCTTGCAGAAGAGGGTGAGCTCCTCGATGGTGAGGCGGTACTTGAGATCGGCATTGTGACGAGTTCTGGTGCGCATCTTGTTCAGGTCCAGCTGGTGGATGACGGAGGCGCATTTCTCCGCCTCCTCGATGGCCACCTCCAGGGCACGCACTATATCCGACTTGTGCATCTAAACAATCACATCCACATTGCTTTAGTCATATTCCATTCATTCAAGGATTCGATTTCTGCAACTCGTTCGGTTGGTTCGGGTTGTACACTTCTTTCGCCATATTGACCTCACTCAACTATTCGGTTAATTTATCTCGGTCACCTCATTCAATTTACTCACTTCACATAACCTATTTGCCTCCTTCACTTCATTCACATTACTTACCCCATTCAATACACTCAACTCAATCACCTAATTCACTTCATTCACCTCACTCAAACCCATTCAACTTATTTGCTTCATTCGGTTAATTTGTCTTTTCGCCTCATTCATTCAATTCACTCACTTCACATAACTTTTTTGCCTCATTCACTTCATTCACCTCACTTAACTCATTCAACTTATTTGCTTCATTCGGTTAATTTGTCTTTTCGCCTCATTCATTCAATTCACTCACTTCACATAACGTTTTTTGCCTCATTCACCTCACTTACGTCATTCAACGCACTCACCTCACTCAACTCAATCACCAATTCACTTCATTCACCTCACTCAAATCATTCAATTTATTTGCTTCATTCGGTTAATTTATCTTGTCACCTCATTCATTCAGTGCACTCACCTCACTTAACTCAATCACCTAATTCACTTCATTCATCTCACTCAACTCATAATCAACTTATTTGCTCCATTCGGTTAATTTGTCTTGTCACCTCATTCATTCAATTCACTCACTTCACATAACTTTTTGCCTCATTCACTTCATTCACCTCTCTTATGTCATTCAATGCACTCACCGCACTCAACTCAATCACCTAACTCACTTCATTTAACTTATTTGCTTCATTCGGTTAATTTATCTTTTCACCTCATTCATTCAGTACACTCACCTCACTCAACTCAATCACCTTATACACTTCATTCACCTCACTCAACTCATTTGCTTCATTCGGTTAATTTGTCTTGTCACCTCATTCATTCAATTCACATAACTTATTTGCCTCATTCACTTCATAAACTTCATTCACTTCGTTCACCACCCCTAACTGATTCACTTCATTCACCTCACTCAACTTGTTCACCTAATTCAACTCATTTGCTTCATTATTTACTTCATTTAATTGAATCTACTTTCAAAATGTCATAACAATACAGTTACAACAATTAAAGTACCTTCAGTTCATGTGCCCTCTTCAGATGTGTCCTCAGCCCCTCCAGATCGCAGGACTTGGGCGTGTCGTGGGCCAGAGCATTTTTCACTGCGTCCGCCCACTCCTTGACGGCCTCCGAGCGGCGCTTCAGCTTCTCCACCATGCCGGGAAGCTCGTCCAGAGTGAAGCGATACCTGGAACACCATCAGGATGTTTTATTACAACGATAACACAGCCAGGGGCTCGGTGCAGCTCAAAGGTCTATCTATATAGGGATAGATTATTTTTTTTATAATGAAACGGAGACCATGGGCCAATTCTGCTATTTCCCATTTTGCCTCATTATTTCGACAGTAACGGCCCCTTTGAAAAAGTGCACTAGGATTGTCATTGGATATTCGGCTACGTGCATCGATCAACAAAGTCCAGTCAGGGCGTATTATTTTTTTTTTTTTACAGTTTTTTAGAGAAAAATGTGTCCTTACTGAGGTACCCGTCTAAGGACACATTGTACAAGTTTTTTTGTTTGAAAAATAAGTAAATACCTATGTTAAAAAGAGGAAAATTATAAAGCCAAATCTAAAATAATGTACAATACAAAAATTAATCTTTGTTAGGTTGCAAAATTGCATCTATATTCTTCCTTCCCATGTCCATAATCTTTGTGTTCCTTTTTTATTTATTTTATTTTTATTTATTTGAGACACAAACAGGATATTTATAAAACATTTTTGCAGGTAATATAAAACAAATTCTAATACAAAATATAAATAATATCCCTAGACTAATGTGTCTGCAGTAATCAAATTTGCATATTCACAGAAGCGAAGAAAAAAAACTTTGAAGTCGGTTATTTTTTTAATTGTTTTTATTGCAAGAGGGAGTAAATTAAATAATTTTATAGAGAAGTATTGCATATTTCTTTGTCTAAAAGCCGTTTTAGTTGTAGTTTGGTGGAATGTACGTTGTAATGTAGATCTTGTGAATCGGTTCGGGTGTATGGATGTTAAGAATGACAATAAAATCTAAACTATTGATTCCATAAATTGGATTACTGTTACATAAAAGCATTTATAACGAGGTGTGTGCACAATTTTACACACACCATATTTATGATCTCGGTGTGTGGCACCTTCAGTACTTCTTGTGCATTGGTCAGATTGCCAGCTCTGGAATATTTTGGAGTTGAACTGTTTCCAAACCTGCCAGCTGGATTAAAATCTCGAGAATTCAAATGAAGCTTGGCTCATTCTTTGTGCGGCAGCCCAGAGCGTTGGGCAGCCCTCTGGACTGACACGCGACGAATCGACTTCAACTCACCGTGATCGTGATCATACATCTTGGAAGTCGCTCGCCATCATTGGAATTGACTGGAGGTCATCAACTTGTCCTGCATCTGAATGGCCCTTTTTTGTCTGGTAGCCAATGTTCTGCAGACGACCCAATCTCATGATGTAAACAGTTAAACTCTCTTAAATCTTCCAAGAGACCAGAAAAAACACTTAAGTGGAAAACCTTATATGTCGGATAAATTGGGCCATTCAGTCTTCCAAGGGACTGTAAAAATCAAACTTCTTAAGTGTGAAACTGCTTAAGCATGAAACTTCTTGAAAGGGAACTTCTTAAGAGAGTTTCGCTGTATATCAAAAATAAAATGCATTACATATATCACTCTGTGTCTGCAGTATCATATTGTCTGATTCATCTCATTCCAGGTTAGGTTAGGTTATGTCACATCAGTTACCTGGGCTTGTGGCTGCAAGGACAGTTGCAGAGCACTGTGAAGTGGCGCAAGCAGGCCAGGTGCTTGGTACAGGAGCAGGTGACGGCCGACAGGAAGCAGGTGGTCTTGCAGCTTACGCACTGTCTCTCCTCGCTTCCGGGTTAGGTTAGGTTATGTCACATCAGTTACCTGAGCTTGTGGCTGCAAGGAGGACAGTTGCAGAGCTCTGTGAAGTGGCGCAAGCAGGCCAGGTGCTCGGTACAGGAGCAGGTGACGGCCGACAGGAAGCAGGTGGTCTTGCAGCTCACGCACTGTCTCTCGTCGTCTGGCAGCAGCTCAAACGCCTCTCTCTCCGCCTCCGTCACGCCCTGGAACACTCCATATTATAAGAGAGTGCATACGTATACTAGAGCAAACATAATATATATTATAAATAAATATCAAAATATGTTTGTTTCTTCCCCCGTAAACCTAGGCACCCCTGCCAAGTCACCAAAGGTGGCAAATAACTTGTGGTGACCTGTGGCAGAGGTGCTGGTTATCCAAAATGCCTCCCATATTGATAGATAGATTGTGAACTCACCCAGTCGAGCAGGCTTTTGCGCAGTTTGCGCTCGTGATGGACCATGGCACGCATGTCCTGGTAAGTGGCCAGGGCTACGGTGGCCTCTAGCCTCTCCGCCTCCAGCGCCATCTTGCACACGAGCTCGTCATGCGAGAACACGCAGAACCGGCGCAGGTTGGAGTAGTGCGTGATGCACTCGCGCCCAATCTTCAACTACAATACAACAAAACACAAACAAACAATAAGCAATCTTATATTATTTATGTGAATGAAAGATTAAAAAAACGATAACGGCTATAAAAGGATATTGCAATTAACTAATATGTCTTCAATATTTTGAATCAGGCGCCCAAATTCATATGCATTTTTTCCACATTCTTACAAATTTCGGCATTTATCGTAGTTTGATACCCATTTCACCTACTTTCCTGCTCCATTGAAGACTCCTTTCGATAAGGCATCTAAAGATATTGCATTAACCCCTCAGGTCTCGAGCATATTTTGTCAGAAGGTCAAAGTATGTCCGCCTTGCAATAAAATCCAAATAAATGGAATATTTCTGAAAGTATCCGAAAACTAAATACTGTTTTTGAAAGACGATTTAGCATTATTAAAACATAAATAAATTACCCAATCGGCAGGTGTGAAGTTGACTGCTTCGGCAAAGTTGTATCCTTGATTAAAGCCAGCGTGGTAAGCTCGGGGGAAGGTGATGACAAACTCTCCAGCATTTTGATCCGTTCTGTGACCAGGAAAAAACATCACATTTTAATTTGATAACCGGCAAAAAACAAATAAAACAGAGGAAAGTAATGGCACAAAACGGACAGTTTAAAAAAGGAAATAAAATATGCTAATCTTAATAAATAATTAAATTATAACTATTTTTATTGACCCATCAATCTTGAATAATGTTACAGACCATTAACATCTTTTTTGCTACGTATTGTTTTATTTTTTTTTATGTTCTTTGCATAAATTTGTCACCTGTATACGTGTGGGATTATGTTATGGGATGTGTGGGATAACACCAAACTAAAATAATTTTTATATAATGTTTTTCTTATTCACTATTGAAATTACTTTAATACAGACATAAAATAAAAATACAAATTAACAAACAAAATAAACAAGGAGAATTAAAAACAACGAAAAAAACATAAAAAAGAGTAAAACAAAACACAAAAAAAAAAACTAAAAAAAAACACAAAAACTTTAAAAACTTAAACTAAAAAACAGAAAAAAACAAACAAAAACAAACAACCTAAAAGTAAGATCATAATAACAACAAAGAAACAATAAATAAAAACCAAAATAAAAAAAAAAAAAAAAAAAAAAAAAACAACAACAACAACAACAACAACAACAACAACAAAAAATACATTAACAAAATACAAAAAAAAACAATAAAAAAACACAACAACAAAAAAAAAATACAAAAAAAAATTGTCAATATTTTTTTTTTATTACAAAAACGTTGTTGGATGTTGTACCTGTAGACGGGAACATCCTGGTTCATGAGCGTGTTGGGATTCATGATGGTGACCAGCTGATGCAGCAGGTCTGGCTGCCACTGGAACAGCTCGGGAGCCGCCTGCCGCATGGTGGTCTCAAACTGCTCGGCGCGATGGCCCGGCACGCCGTACCACGTCTTGGGCTCGCCCCAGTGCATGTAGTTGATGGAGTAGGACCAGTGGTCCTCGTTGTGCCAGCAGAACGTGGCGAAGCACATGCCCACGTACATCCACGGCACCTGCACAACACAAATAAACAACTTCATTACAACAGGGTATTGTCACAAACTAACTTAAACTATTCAAAATATGTTATTATAATATTTAAAGTTTATTTTTCTAACTAACAAACCATCACGCCATTTCTCCGTAGCGGTAGGCAGAGAGAACGGACCGCCAAAAAACTCTGTCTTTTCGGTTTTGACAGCGTTTGCAAGTCAGAGATAATTCAATTACAAACAGTGTAGTGTTGCCACATGAATGAAATCTTTGAAGCTACCAAGAGAGATATTGGCAAAAACGATTGTGACATTGTCTTTCATACAGTTTCTTTATACATAAGGGTCAAGGCACATTGTAAAATGAACTTTTGTTTATTTATTATTTCTTCACAAATTCGGAAGTTTATGTAAAGCTAGAAACTTCCCCCACTCTTCTACCTCTTCATCTCCACAGGTGATCTGTATTTAGTTTTTAATTTCAGTGTACATTTACTCCTGATGATGTGAACTTGAATAAAACAAAGTCGGGTTGGTTACACCATTTATAGCTCAAGAACGGCAGAACCGATTTTTATGTTCTTTGATTTATTGGGTTTGTCTTCGCCCTGAATAGCAGAATAGCTATTAAAACATCGGAAAGTTTCATGAAAAAAAAATATTATAAATAAATTTATTTTCCTCATACATTTTGTATGGAACGAATTCTCGTCTTTTGAAAGAGCTGCAGCAATATTGTGATAAATATAATATTGAATAGTGAGTGAATTCCAAAAATTCAAAAACTTCAATGTCAATGCGCTGATTGTTTTGCTTTTGTTCTTAACCCATTGGCCACAGAATTAATGAGCTAAAAAATTGGCCTTCACCACCGAATTAATTTTGTACCAAAAATTGAAACCTACATTCGTGTACTAAATCTATTGTAACTTTTGAAACATGTATTCAAATGAATTAATTTTTTAAAATTTGTTTACATATTGGATTAAGGTGAAGAAAAACATATAAATAAAAAATTTTAAAATATTAAAATATGTCTAAATATAACCTTCTTTTTTTTCGTAAGTTTTTTTCCACATTTTTATTCGAAAAGTTACAAAAAACATAATATTCATAAATAGAACAATAATAATTTTTGTTTCTTATGTATTTGTATAGTTATACCTAATAAAAGATTTCGGTATGATGGTCCTCAAAGCAATCAGGGACTTTCAGGGTCACTACCAAAAGCCTAGATCCGCTCGCAATTTTGAAGAAATTAAATGGCGGCTGGCTGCATATAAAAATTGGAACACAAATAACAAGGAAAAAACATAAGACACATATTATTGCCAATTCAATTAAATGAATGATTAATTACCTGCAGAGCGTTCGGCATTCAAAATTTAATTAAAAAATGTTACTGTCGTGAGCGTTGTCCGTTTTTTGGCGGACCTACTCTAGCCCTTCAGCGCTCCGGGGTTTGTGGTTAAGTACCTGAGTTGCACACCCGGCAAGCTGCCGGGGTTTGTGGCCAATGGGTTAAACATATAATGCTGCCCTTCTTTCTTACACACTAAATGTCAACAGTTGAAAATGAGACAAACGGTGACCGTATGTTTGCACCCAGGGGCGTAGCTAGGATTTTGTTAAGGGGGGGGGCAGACGGGGGAGGGAGGGGGGAGTAGGGTGAATGTGACAAGGGGTATGGGGGGTCACCAGCTAAGGAAAGGGTTCGAGGGCCTCTATGGATTAAGTCATAAATTATAAATACCTAAACTGCTTGAAAACATTTGGAACTGTACATGGTTGAAGTTTTACAAATGCACGTAAAAATAATATGTACATAAAAAAAAGGAAAAGTAAAATACAAATAAACGTACAATCTTTAGTTAGATACCTACGTAAGCTATGCGGGTACAAAAAAAAGCTTTTCTAATATTTATCCCAACTTTCCCCAATGCACAAAAAAATTATAAACTAAAAAGTAATAATAAAAATTAAATTGATTCTCACAAACAATAGACTACCGATGTAATATTACTTTACGGTTTGTGAGCATCCCTGAATCTTCTAGGGGGGGGGGCAGCTGCCCCCCCCTGCCCGTACCTCGCTACGCCCTTGTTTGCACCCCTCCAAAGGAAAAATACAATAATTATAATAAATTTCCCTCACACGTTTAAAGAAAATGAAACGCAATTCCCGTAAGTAAGTTGAAAAGTAAGAAAACCATTAAAATATAAATCCATACAAGTCCATCTCTGATACTGACAAAAACAAAACACAGACATTTGTGCAACAATAATTGCTTAATTGTGTAATTTTTTACTTAATAAAAAAACTGAATTTAATTCAGCTAATAAGTTAAAACAACAGTTATTGATTCTGAGGCCGTACGAAGTTCTCCGGGTCAGCTAGTTATAAATATAGTGATGTAAACAAAGTTATTTATCTTTTAAATAAAATAATTAATGCCGATATCCTTTCAGAAGAAATTTCTTCGAAAAAGTAAATATTTTATTGTTGATTTGTTGGTTACATTACCTTCATGCCGGAGATATCTGCGTTGATGTGTCCCAAAACGCTGCCTTCCAGGAGCGGCAGGTTGTTCAGGTTCCAGCTCGAGTCCGCATACTCCTGGTCTCCGGGGTACAGGTGCTTGCTGGCCTTGGTCGGGAAACCTGGGAACAGTCATCGACAAACGTAAGAAATCTATGCCTAATTTGAAACATGGCGTATATTGAAACACAAAAACTTACCAGAGCCATGGTCCATGGAATGGAGATCAGCCCCATACTCCACAGTCACATCCTCATCAATGGAAGACACGATTCTCCAGAACTCCTTCTCCACTGTTGAAGTTGGCACCATCTGAAACAGGCAGTCAGTTATTTCACATACAATTGTAATTGAATCTGGAGCCAGTCTGTCTATGGCATCCCCAGTTGGGGTATGATGTGAGGCTGAAGGCAAAGGGGGGGGGAGGGAAATGGGAAAGAGAAAGGTCAAATCGTTCATGGATATTCAGCAATGGCGGTCCTTCCCTCAGATCAATTGGTCAAAAAAAAAAAATTATAAGATGGCAGTAAAACATTCTGTATTATGAAATATTATGCAAATCAAAACAACTGGCATTTTTCGAATGTATTTGAAATGCACCGCGAGATAGCCGGCAGCGACAAGCAGTGACATCTAACATCTTATATTGAAGCTTGGGGTGTCCTACGACCTTGGGGTGATCTACGACCTTGGGGTGATCTACGACCTTGGGGTGACCTACGACCTTGGGGTTACCTACGACCTTGGGGTGACCTACGACCTTGGGGTGACCTACGACCTTGGGGTGACCTACGACCTTGGGGTGACCTACGACCTTGGGGTGACCTACAACCATGGGTTAGTATGTATGCCTTACCTTAGTTGTGCAGTATGTACGCCTCGCCCAATAACCATTCGCATCAATCACCGTTCGCATTACACTTTTTCGTAACGCATACACCAGCTTACCCCCTAAGTCGAGGGTGCGTAAATAAGTTTTACTTAAAAAAAAAACATGCGTGCCGGGATTTGAACCCGCCGAATATTATTTGAATTCCTAATCAAGAACCATTTTTGTACTATTCATTAAGCCACTGAAACAATGCAACATGTACTAGGGAAATGGACCCCCTTCTTCAGGATCCAACACAAATGCCATAACGACTAGGCCAAGAGTTGACCAAAGAAATACTCACGTGCACGGGCATATTGAAGTACTCCGACTTGAACTGGTCTGCCATCTCTCCAAACTGCTGGAGGGTGTACTCCCGCTGGGCTTGCTCGAATCCAAAAGCTTCCGTCGGCTTAGAAACCTACAAAAAACATTGTTACGATTAATGAAAAATGATACAAAGTAAAAAGAATTCTTTTTAACCCTTCAAGCTTCGGCAGGATATTACTAGCAACAAACATCATACTCCTTTAGAGGCTCTGAAGGACAGATCTGACCGGGGTCTCCAAACATTATAAAAGTATTTTTAATTTATTTTTCTATAACGCGGATATATCATTTCATCATTGTAAAAAGAAATAATTATTCTTCTAACTTTGTATCTAATATTTATCCACTGGAGCAATCATGCAAAATAAATAAATTTGCCTCGATTGCTAAATATTTCACAGAAGAACATTTTAAAATTTTTTCCCTAACATAAAAAAAATCATACCTTCCAATTTTAACATGGAAACATAAAACTAATTATGGTGCTATATAGCTAATGAATTAACCTGTATTTTACCGCTTATCTCATATTTGTAGGATTTATAAAGAAAATATAAAAAAATCGTAAAGTTTATAATCGTGCGAATCCTGCGTGTTTTTTACTTGAATCTGCCGTGAGGGGTACTTATTCGAGTCAATATAGAATATTTTCGATTTGTGTATGTTGTCTGTGGTATACTTGATAATGAAAGGTGAATATCTTTAGAAAAAGGACTTTATTTTATCCGTAAACAGCTGATCAAATATCATCAGAAAAATATATTTTTAACATCGTAAGTTTAAAATAGTCTACGAAGTTCAGATTTGCAAAGTCTAATATATAAGGCATTTCAATAGCTTCGTTTTAAAATAAACGGATTGTGTTTTATAAATATCAAATTCTTTCAAAATTATGGACGTTTAAAGTCGACTTGGTTTTTTTGCTAACATTTTCATGTTTGATAATAAATTTTTATTATTTAGAAATGTTGATGTTTATTTCAAATACAAACATTTCAACGATATTTTATCTAGTTTCTAAAATGGTTTTTCTTTTTATGATAATTTCAAAGATAAGAAATATATAACACATTAAAAATACTTCGGAAGCATTCTGAAGATTCATGAAATTTCAGTGTCTTTGGAACTTGTACATAGGTAAAAATATTTTTAAAACTTGAAAGAGTTAAAAAAAAAAGAAAGACAAATATTACCAGGTTATGAATAACCGATCCTAAGATCCCTGATCCAACTTTTGATCCCCAGGACAGTCATACATATTACATTAACTATGGTGAAAATAATTTCCCTCAGGGCCTGTCATCTTTGATCACCCGATAGATGATCGCTACACAGTTCGTCCCCCACCAGTGGACCTCCTGACATTAGATCCTCGGACAGTCATACATATTAAAATAATTTCCCTTAGGGATGCTGTGTGGTGGGTCTTTTCGAAGAGAAGAAGGAGTAAAGATGAACCCATTTTGTGAAACTTTGATTTACACAGAAACACCGATCATCCAGTTCATTAGTCAGACATCTCCAAACATAATGATGAAAGCAATATCCGAACGCTCACCATAAACCATTTATTATTTACGTGTGTCTGCGTTTCACATATTAACACTAGAAACGCTGAACACTGAAACCCTAGAAGCGCGGATGGGTTAATTATGGCCATTTTAGTTTTGCTACAGTAAAGTGAAGATGTATATTCAAATAAAACTAGTAATTTTGATAGAATGTTTTTATTACATATGATTTTAGAGTTTCAGCGAGGGATAGAGACGTGAAAAAGTTATCACAAGTGATATTTCTTACTTTTTTTAGGTATGACTGCATCAATTGTTTCACTATGTAATCCCCAAGACCTTCGTCATTTGACCTGACGTAGTCCTTGCCTAGGTACGGAAATGCGTTAACTATATATTTAGAGTCCTTATCTTTTTTTTTTTTTTTTTTTTTTTATATGTATACCGCACAAGAGTCCCAACTGCTCCCGTCTGAAGCCAGTGAGACTATGGCATCCCCAATTGGGGTATGTTGTGAGGCTGAGGGTAATGGGGAGGGAAAGGAGATAGGGAAGAGGAAGGTGGGGAAGTACCTGGCTATTCAGATCTGGTCACCAAACACGGCTAATGCCATTTCAAGCAACGTTTCAATTCTGAATGGTGGTCTTACACCAGGACGATACTGAGAGTATCTTCCACTCTGGAACGTGCCGCAAATATACTATATATTATTTTAAATGAATAAATTGTGAAATAACACAAATTAATCAAATAAAATTTATTTGCCACGCCGGGATTCGATCCCGCGACCTTCGGTGTGCGAATCAAGCGTCTTATCCGCTACGCTACGCCGGCCGTCAATATCCCGTATATACGGACAAAAGTTCTGGTTGGCCGTATCTACAGCCAACCAGAACTTTTGTCCGTATTTTGATTAACTTAGATTAAGTTAAACTCTGATATCCATGACTGGGTCAAAATTGACCCAACCGTACTTGGAGGTGAATTGGGATAAAAAAATATATGTATATTGCATTTACTTGGTTTTAAGTTTCGTATAAATAATAATCATCATATTTTATGAAAAGTCACAATAATTACGATAATACGCATAATAAAACATTGACTAGAGCAGGAAGAACATTGAAATGGGTCAAATTTGGGACGCCCGCGCTTCTAGTGTTAAATATGCTACAAAAAACTCTGGGAAACATAATGAGACCTTTTTACCCCTCCAGCCGGACTCTCTCAACCCATCGCCTTGCACACAGTGGGAGGTATGGATTCATACATCCCTCACTCTTGAAGACATATTTTTCCCCCACATATATTTTTCCTTCTCAGAACTTCCTCTCCTTCCTTCCCCTAAAAAGCCCCTCCACACAGCATGACATAGGTCATATAGAATGACCATCAAGATTCTGAGTTCTTCTGCTATGACTACATGACAGGATGATGATGTAAAGGTGGGTTACCTCCTGGGCGATGCAAGGGGGGCACCTCCAGTCCCCCTTGGGTATGTCTCCGAGCGGGGGCATCAGGCAGAAGGTGTGGTATGAGTCATCGCAGCCGTCGCAGAGCAGCATCTGCTCCTCGATGTCACCCCGCCCGCAGTTGTGGCAGATGTATTTGGCCAGCTACAAGAAACAAAACAGGTTAGATTGGATTGATATGTTGTCAAATAAAAAAACTCCCGTTACGGTCAGCTTCAGAATGATACACAGATGATACACGCAGTCGTACTGAACAAAGGATACGCAGGGTTAGATAACGAGTTTATGTACATTTTATTGATAAGTCTCCAATACACTACTCGCTTCGACGAAGCCGAGTAGTGTAGTGAGATGGATCGTGTTCGAACTTTGGAACGCTTTGGGTCCTTTGACTCAGGTGCAAAATCTGACAATGAACGGAAGTCAGACCAGGCGAGGTTGTACGAAGCGAAGTCAAGTTCGTTTTTACACCATCGTATTCGATTAACCTCGATAAACTTTGCGAGTTGTGTATTGGGGCTTATAGGTAAAGTTTTTTTTTTACCACTTCAGTAATCATTAAAAAAATTTTAAATGGAAAAAACACAATTTTACTACGTTAGTACTAAGTTTGCCCGAGTTATCTCGGTGTGGAAATTTTTGCAGAAAATAGCAGCCCGAGTATACTCGGGCGTGATCCTTCAGCGGTTAACAGGAAAATAATTTCACTCAGGGGCTAAGCCATCTTTGGGGCTGCTGTGTGGAGGGTATTTTTTGTGGAAAGAAAAGAGTGAACTAGGTATTGTAGGAAGTGTAGGAGGAAACACAGAGGAAAAGCAAATCGTTAAACAGCCAAGCTGTTATACTCAAGAACAAAGTGACAAATGTCTACTGATATAAGAAAAAGTTTGATAATTATATTTGGTGATAACGTGCGGGGGGTCTCTTTACGGAAAGGAAGGCGTACAAGATCATTCTTGTACAAGTGGACAACCTGCCAGATGTTATTTACTTAAAAGAGGGCAGCTGGTGCTGCACGTGTTCCTTCAAAGCACTTAGCAACTAATTAAAATCGAACGGCTGCTGGGAAAACAGTAAACAAATTATTTGCCCATTGCAGATGCACCGATCAAACAATAACATGTTTACATCAAAACTTAAGGCAGGTGCACTGGCCACCTAGGGTAAACAAGTAGATACTTGAGCCGGCCACCTGGGATGAACGAGAAGACGTAAAACAACACCGGCCACCTGGGGTAAACATGTAGATACTTGAACCGGCCACCTGGGATGAACGAAAGACGTAAACAACACCTGCAGGTGTGCCCAGCAGGTGTGCGCATGCACCTGCCACCTTACTATAAAAGCTGACTGAAAATAAATATATGACCATTACCAAAAAGATTTCCGAGTTGTCAATTACAAAGTATCTCCAGAACCGAAGTTAAGATTGGGGTCCAGCTGCCTAAAGTTTTACAGTATTATATAGATCAATAAGTCGGTCTCATACAGAAGGTATGAAGGAAAAGGGTATGAGGGGTGGGTGAGTGGGAATCTGAGGGTCAGTGACAAGACTCCATTCCTCTCACTGTGGTGCAAAGCAAAGGGTCGAGAGAGTCCGGCTAGATAGATAAAATGTCTCCATCAACCAGTCTCTCCCAATCCAGCCCACATCACAGTAGGTGGGCAAACGCATCCGCTGCCAGGACCTGCACAAACATCGCCAAACAAAGCGAACCATAAGTCAGATCAGTTGTTGTTAGACTTACAGGGTCGGCTGCATCAGGAGCTGCAGGCACCACGTTCACTGTCATGCTGACCTGCCGCTTGGCCTGGAGAGTGCGTGAGGCCGCAGAACGCACCGGCCGCGCACTGCCCAGCCCAGCGGGGCACGAGGCCATGGCCACCGGAGCGGCGCGGCCACGCTTGCTGGGGGACTCACGCAGGATACCTGAAGGGAAGGGCGGTCAATTAATGTTGATGTAGGATTATTTGAGTGGGAAACACACGATTTGAGGGGTAAGCTGGTGAATGCGTTACGAAAAGTGTGATGTGAACGGTAATCAATGTGAACGGTAATCAATGCGAACGGTGATTGATGCGAACGGTGATCGGGCGAGGCGTACATACTGCACTACTAAGGTAAGGCGTACATACTAACCCAACCCCGCAACTCGAATTTCTACCGATTTCTTACATATCTCCCTTAAACATTTGAAGTTTTTAAGCTCTTAAAAAAATATATGTTATTTTTTAAGATAATGTCGAGATGCTGCCCAAGCCGAAACGCAAATTAAATGAAATTCCCTCGATAGAAAAAAATCGCTAAGTATGCTCCAAAAATTATTAAAAACAAGTCTGTTTCTATTATCTTATAAATTATATTTGTGAAAAAATTCATAATGTCTCTTTAAATGATACTTAAGATGCTCCCCAAGAGATTTTTGCTCTATTTTAAACGTGTCGTGTTTTATTAAACATTTTCGCAATTTTCGCATCGATTTTGGCGCTGTAAATGTTAACGCTCTCCTCCAACATTTGTAATTTCGTATCTCTCCATCTTCTTCTTTTCGAGCCCGGTTGCGGAGCCTTAAGTAGATACTTAACAACAGTGCTTCTTCGATTTAATTTTTTTTAAGAACATGAAAATGTTTTTTTAAATGTGTGTACAGTGTTCTGTATTTTCAGTGTCACTGACTTTAAAAGAATATTTGACAAGTGTGTTGCCAGCCTACAAATTTTGTAGTTCCTTTTTTTATATTTTCTACTCTTATTTAACAGACTATTTATTATAAGCAAGAAATTACGCACCTTTCTTATCATCCACCAGGTCTGTTGAAGGTTTGGCGGACAGTTTCCGGAGATCCTTCTTCCGATCCCCTCCCTCAGATCCCATTTCCGTCTGGCTACCTTCAAGTTCCAACTCGGGTTCATTCTGTTGGAGAAAATAACATTATTATTTTTATTGTATCTAGCTGAAGTCCTTTAGGGCTTTAAGTAGACTTTTTTTAAATCAAAGGTAGAATTTTTTTATCTTATTTTGAACTTAAAGTATGCAAAATTTCTTCAAGAAATATTAAAATTCCGCATAAAGAGATGGCAAATGGGGACGGGAAAGACCATGCGAAAGAAATGAAGACTTCATTCAAAAGAAAAGTAATTTAGCATATTCCGTCAAGATGGTCAAATTATTTCCGTTTTGAAATAAAATTCAAATAAATGTAATATTTCTAAACGTATCCGAAAAATAAAAAATGTTTTTGGAAGATGATGAAATACGCTTCCAAATTTTGTTATTAGTGTTAACCGCTCGAATCTATCGCGAATACGCAAGTTTTTCGTCTTAAACGAAATGTCAGATTAAATAAAACTTTGTGTTATTTTCGCTTCACAATTAAAGCTCTATAAATGAAACATTTCTGAATGTAGCCGAATACTAAAAACTGTTTATAAAAGGTTACAAAATAAGCTTTCAAATTGTTATATTAAAAATAAATATTAACATTTGTAAATATTAAAATTCAGAATGCAAACGTAAAAAATATTTTTATGTGAAAACGGTACTAAAATCACGGATTATGTACAAAAAAAAAAAAAAACAATACTAAACATATTCTATTGTATAAATGTATAATAAACAATTCAGTCACCTCAATTTTTTTTACCATTTCATACAGGAATATTTAGTTAAAAAAATAACAATGTCTAACAGCAAGTAGGCGATTTGGAGGGTAAAATCTGTATCTACCAAGTATCTGACAGAATACAAATATTAATGAATACAAATTTATTTAGTTCTAAAATGGGTGTAGCCATGTATGTAGATTACGTTTATGGGAGTACTCTTCTTCCAGCGGCGAGTGGGGGGCTTGGTGTCTGTCTGCGGGGGCGGGGAGCCCTTCTGAGCCGAGTTGCGCCCCTGCCCCTTGCAGCCGCCCCCCGTGTTGGCTTTTTCCGGGGTCATCTCGCCTTTGGGCTCCAGTTTCTACAAAAAAAAAACAACATCAATTTAGGTCACAGTTAGTTAGTTGGTTACAGGCATAGACTTATGAATATTACTAGACCAGAACAGAAAGGTGAGGGGTAGAAACCAACTACAGCGAGACGCGGAGCGGGAAGATGACTTTGGTGATGTAACTCAATCTGACAGTATATAGTCATCTCGCATTATAATATCACCATTTAGTTCTTAAAAGTAAACTCTGCTTTGGAATTAATAAACCTTTATACATGGGAGCGCGAATTGCTCGCAGCGTAATGAACAAATTTGAGAAGTCCGAATACGGCAAAGTAAAGTTTGCCTATTTTCGGAGTCAAATATTTTGTTACCGTATTTAGTTAAGACACTTTTACAAATGTTTCATAATTTACTTACCTCAGTAACCAGCGACCAGCACACGCCATGTATCTCGAGTGATAGTATATGTTACAAAAACGATAATATTATGTGATCTGAATAAGCTTAAAATAAAGTAAAATAATGCTTGCCTATGGAATGTAATACGACAATTCGGTTTATTCTCTTTTTCATTTTTATTTTTACACATTTTCAAAACACAAGCCGCTTTTTATGCCGTGTTATTTTGTAAAATGCACTGATGAGTGCTGTACGCTGGCTCGCAGAAGAATGATGACGTCACATTTTTTAGATTCACACGAAGCCATACTCCGGTATATCCCAGCCGGTTCCAATGGAACCGGTATGGAGAAGGAGAAATATACGCTTTTATCACTTAGGGCAGGTCTAGTAATATTCATAAGTCTATGGTTACAGGTCAATTTTAGGAAAATAATTTCCTACAGGGTATTTTTTTTACATTAGCTCCACACAAGAGGGCCATGAGGAAAATAAGTGGGTAGGAATCTAGGGATCAGTGTGTCCAGGAGTGACGAACGAATCTATCCCTCCTGCTGGGGGGGGATGAATATGCGAGCGAAGCCGGGGCAAACATAGCCTCAAACATTGCCTCATAGCCATTATTAATCGCAATCGTTTTTATCCTTTCATTTTACGTATGCTTTATGAAATTAAATTTACCTTGAAGGTAAGAAGTTTGGATTTGCGACATTTATGGTCATAATAGATAAAGCATTTCAATAGCTTCGTTTTAAGTCCAAAATAACAAACATGGGAGCTAAAAACATTTTTTTTTTAAATTTGCCGAAAAGCAATCGGAAACATTTAAAATGGCGCCAATATATGGCAAAAATCGCTCCAGTGGTTAACAAGTGTGACCAGTGGCTGTAGAAGATACCCAGAGAACAGGTGGGTCCGTGGCCTTCCTTCCCAATCTTTTCCTCTCCTAAGCATATTAGACAATTTAATGTATTATCTGTTGTGACACAACACTATGTTTGTATATATTATTATGTTGATATGAATAAGATATTTGGTACTCACGATTCCCTCGGCAGCCTCCCCACTCTTGAAGAGGTCGTATGGGAAGAGGATCTTCTCGTAGTGGTTCTTGAGAATGGTGCCCACACCCTTGCCCTGAGGGTGTCCCATCCGCACCGCGATCTTCGACCATTTGCGCTCCGCGGTGCAAACATCGAAACCACCTAGAAAAACGTAAACACACAATAAATAATACTGATTTAAAATTATTTATGTACATCTATTTAATTTTCACTATTGTTTGTTGCAATACAATTTGAGAGTCGGGTATGGGTACCGCCGCCCGGGAACCATTTATTGTAAAACCAACACCTGCGCCATAGGACACCCCAGGTGGTTCACTTCATTTGGTAACTTAGCAGGAGTTCCCGGGTTCATGGGGTCAGGTTTGTCCGGATCTTAAACTGCTTGGCAGGCTGGATCGGGAGAGACTGGTTGAGGAGGTCTTTTGACCTCTTCAGCCGGAATACCTTGACTCTTCGCCTTGTACCGCAGTTGAAGGGATGGATTCATACGTCCATCACTCCTGGACACATTGACCCCCAGATTCCCACCCACCCCTCTTACCTATTCCCTTCCCAGAACTCCTCTACCTCCTTTCCTTAAAAAACCCTCCACACAGCATCCCCTAAGCCATGAGGGAAATTATTTTCCTCGGGGACAATCAACATCATATCACTGCTGATCCTTGTAAAGTTTTTTAAAAAATCATTGGTGTATGATCTATCTTGGCTGGTGACTCAAGAATTGGCGTCCGATTTATATTTGGCGTAATTCGTGTTAAATGAATAAATGTTGTGTCAAATGATTAATTTGAGGGAGTACTTTATGTGGTGTGGGCTCCAAACCACAGATCCACTCTCAAGCCTACTCCAAACCGAAGCATTGAATAATACTGTGAGAACCCGGGTGTCTCTGAAATTTCTAGCAGTGCCTAGGACGAAACCCAGCATTCTCAGTGAAATACTACACGCCAAACTGTTAACTCAAACCTGGAGAAACTCATGGTGACTGCAAAGCAGAGGAAGATCGTTGCATTGGAGGGATCAAATAGTGTCTGCAGCTCTTCATGCAGTCCAGGACTGTGAAGAGTGGAAGAGCCTCGTTCACGGAGGAAATTAGAGTACGAGTCACGATCCTCAGTGATGAAGCAAATATTGAAGAATGAATCATACGACACGACTTACCTCCTTCCTTGACAATCTTATGCAAGCCAAACAGGTCGAGGGGCTTCCGCTCCACGGTGGGTATCTTCAGCAGGGAGCCCTGCAACTCCCAGAACTTGACGATTTGGTCCAGGAAGTTGAGCTTGACGCGCGTGATTGCCTCCAGCTCGTTCAGACGCTGGATGCGCGGGGTGAAGCGCAGACGGTCCACATCTACAGCAAAAGGCGGCTGCCAATTCTGGAAACGACAAACCATTTCATTGATAAGCAAGAATAAAGAATTAGACAGACCAGTGAAATTTAGAGAACATGATGGGCTGCCTTCAGCAAATATAGCCATATCCTGAAAATTAGGAAGATGCTGTAACACCTCCCCATGTGAGTATTTAATAAGTGTACATTCCTATTTTGCATGGATCATTTACTTTTGCGATTAGATACGAGGGTGGGTTTTTAAGTTCGCGGAATGGGGGGGGGTAGGAATGGAAATAAAAATCCAAAATTATTTTTCCTTTTCAATATATTCACTTGCTACTCTAACACATTTTTCGGATCTTTCAATTAACTTATGTGTACCCTCAAAAAAAAAGATTTGTCTTTGTCTAAAAAAATTACATCCTTCACTTCTTTATCACTTGAAAACTTTTTCCCACAAAGTTCTTTTTTCAAGTTTGGAAATTGGCAATAATCACTTGGAGCCAGGTCAGGACTGTAGAGTAGACGTGGGCAAAATTGATTGACTGAATTAAATGAATAAATTCAATCTTGTGACACACTCCATCTAATTCTCAATTTAAAAAGGACTTGATTCTTCATTCCTTACCTTTGGCCTTGTATCCTACGATTTTTAACGGCACATTATTTTTTTTATTTTCCATTTAATTTAGTGTAAAATTATTTCAATTAATGATGTGTACCGTAAACAATTAAAAGATTATAATTTATAATGTTTCGTAGGTATTTAAATATTATTAATTGCCGAACTTGCCTTAAGTAAAATACCTATCCCATTCCCGCGCCGCCATTCATAAAATCACGCGTACCTATGTATATCATTGTCCCCCGCATAAGCAAAAACCGGCAGCGAGTCAGCTGAGTTCCAAGCCATGACGCGTTGTGTCCTTTCACTTGTGCGAAGAATCAATCAATCTGAGGACCCACCCGTTCCAAATCCGCGTGTCTAGTCTGTCGCTATCGAGTCATGTCTGAAGCACTCTATTCGTGAATTAACTTTAGCGTCTTGTTCAGTTGACAGACAAATGACCAAACGAACAAAAATGACCAAATGTTCAAACGAATCGATCATGACTCGATCATCGCAAGTCTTTACTTGGTCCGCAGCTAGCGAGTTACTGCAGACACTAGTCAAAAGTTACAAATTCATTCTTGAATGCCTGCCGCGAATCCGCCTATGAGGTTTATCATTCGTTCCTCTCCGCGCGCCAAGCCGTCAATTTCATTACATTGTTGGTTGTTTTGTGGTACGTACCAAAACTATTGGAATATAAGTACCTACATATTTTTA
This sequence comes from Limnephilus lunatus, assembly GCA_917563855.2. NCBI lineage: Eukaryota > Metazoa > Arthropoda > Insecta > Trichoptera > Limnephilidae > Limnephilus > Limnephilus lunatus. The sequence goes on from OU830594.1 coordinate 96,372,616, forward strand.
GACGCAGATGTGAGGTAGATATAATATAATATATGAATTTGCAGATATTATAAGGCCAATCGGCTGTGGTCAGCCGTCACAAAATATTGTTAAAATGTTTATTTATATTAGATCACGTGAAGTGGTTTTTAAATTGGAACAATTTTAAGTTTAATAAATTAGTAAAACTTTAGGGGTGAAACTACAAACTGTTTAATTTAAAAATTTAATTGCTAGCTTAATGTAATTTATTTTTTTGTCAAAATAACATTTTGTTGTCAATATAAGACACATTAAAATATTTCGTTAACCCCTTCGCGCTTCGTTAGTACATTTTTTCAGAACGACATAATTGACCCTAAGAAGAGTGTTTTCTGTTCTTTAGCACCGTTGTGATTTGAAACTCGATGAAACGAAAAATAACGACACTAAAAAGAGGCAAATACATACATCTATAAGATTTAGTCTGCGTGGTAATGAGATTAGTATGATAGTATAATCGGTCTCATCTTTGTGCGGTGCTTCCCTACTCATGTCTGCTTCTGTTTTCTGAAGGTTTCACTTTAACCGCGTGTAGATAATATAAGGGTGTTTTTTTTTTTTTTTTTTTTTTTTTTTTTTTTTTTTTTTTTTTTTTTTTTTTGAATTGATTTAAAGGAATAATGAATGAATACAAGGAATCAATTCAAAAGGCCAGGAGAATCAGACTGAATCGATTCACTCTTGGGAATGAATATGCCCATGTCTACTGTAGAGTGGATTTGGAAAAATTTTGAAGCCCACCTTCTGCAGGGCAGCCATCGCAACACGGCTCTTGTGAACAGGCGAGTTGTCATGCAGAAAGAAGACACCTTTGGTCAATTTTCCCCTTTTTTTCTCCTTGATGGTTTCCTTTCATTGCTCTAAAATTGAAGCGTAGTAATCTCCGGTGGTTATAGAGACACCTTTATCTTTGAAATCGATCAACAGGATTCCTTCGGAGTCCCAAAAGACTGTCGTCATGATTTTCCCAGCCGATTGTGACACCTTAAACTTCTTGGGTGGTGGTGTGCCTTTCTGTGCGCAACTGCATTGAGTTCTGTTTAGACTCGGGTTCATAATGATGAACCCAAGTTTCATCGCCAGTAACAATTTGAACCAACACTCTATCTTTGTCTTCCCTACAGAGGTCCAAAAATGCACAAGAACACTCCACGTGCTGTTGTTTTTGAGCTGATTGAGCATCTTGTGCTGACTTTAGTCATGACAAGATGGTCGTGAAGAATTTTGAAAATGGTTGTATCTGATACTCCAACCATTTTTGCGAGCTGTTTTTTATTTAGTCGGGCATCTTCTAATATTAATTTTTTGACTATTTGAACAGTTTCCGGAGTGGTCGATCGGCCTTCCTGGCCGTGGGTCGTCTTCAAGTGACTCCCTGCCTTGTTTAAAGAGGGTATGCTACTTGTAAACGATAGTTTTACTTGGACAAGAGTCCCCGCAAACAAATGACATCTCTATCAGTATGGTCAGAACTGATTTTCCTTGCTTGATAAGGAACTTTATAACAGCGCGAAACTCAATTTTCTCCATATTTCACTATTTCTTCCCGATTGACATGTTTGGAACGATAACTCAAAGACTAATGATCTAATTACGATAAAACTCGGTGTTGATACTAATAATGAGTTTTTCAATTAGTACCTAATTCTGCAACACCCCCACTAATCTCTAACATTCCCATTCCGCGAACTTAAAAACCACCCCTCGTATTTAGTTTTTGTATTAGTTAAATAGAAGTACTATATTTTACACAAAGAGTTTGATACCTGATGCTCATATTGGCAGAGCTAAGTTTGCTGAAAGATATTGGTGCACTATTCACCACACAAAATTTAACTCTTTCGGCCGCTGTTCCCAATCCTACTAATCAACTGCTAAGCAGAAACTAAGGCTCAACACTGTTCAAATGCACAACTACGCTCTTTCCAACACACAAGCATCGCTCAATCTAAGGAAGCCGGACTAGTGGATTAAGCTCGCCTGAGCAAAGCAAAGTTATAAAAAGTGTCAACAGAGTGACGCGACAGTGGCAAAGTTTAAGCTGACACTTTATTTTTAATATATTTTTGTTTAAAAAATATAAAATGCCAGTTTACGGTATTTAAAATAAATTATGTGCGTTAATAATAAATACAATAATTAACTATTTAATATTAAGGCGCCGTAACCGGCCTCAAAAAAAAAGAAGATGGAGAGATATGAAATTACGAATGTTAGAGGAGCGTGCTAACATTTAGAGGGATAAAATCGATGCGAATATTGTGAAAATTACTAATAAAACACGACTCGTTTAAAATAGAGCAAAAATCTCGCGAGGGTTGTCTTAAACAGCATTTAAAGAAACACTGTGAATTTTTTCATACATATAACTTGTAAAATAACTGAAACAGACATGTTTATAATACTTTTTAGAGCATACTTTGCGATGTTTTTCTATTAAGGGAATTTTATATAATTTGCGTTTCGGCGTGGAGAAAGTCTAGATATTATCTTCAAGAATAACATATTTTTTTTTAGAGCTATAAAACTTTAAGTGTTTAAGGGAGATATGTAAGAAATCGGTAGAAATTCGGGTTGCGGAGGTTTAATTTTACATCGACATTTTTTACTTTGATGTCATTTTATTGTTTTTGAAGATGAAATATTTGGGAATAACGCGAATCGAGCGTTACCTTTAAAATACTTACAAATCGCTTAGCTGATTGCAGACTCAGATTGGTCAATCGAAAAGTTAGAAACAACGGCCGTTTAATTTACAGTGAATTGAGGTACCACAGTTTCATAATAATTAGCACCGTTTATTTTCATGCATTCGTTAATTATTGTATGACTCCACTGATGGCTAAGTAAATGATGGGTGATCCCTCGACAGTTAGCCCCCCGTCTTACTTATATACAATATGCAGTTGTTTAGTGAAAATGCGGTATACCTAGTTACACAAAATGTGACTAAGTGTCCTCAGAAGGGTATGCAGATAGGATGTACGTCCGAATAACAAAAGTATGAAACATATTTTCATTCAAATGCATCAAGGATAAAACTTCTTATCTAAATACCGTATATACTAGAGAATAAGTACAAAAAAAAGTCACTGTAAATAAATTCGATTAATATCCTTACCCAATTTTTTGCAGTCGAATTTTGGTTCAAAATTGCTAAATAATGCACAAATTACTAGGGTAGCTGAAAAGTAATGCACACATGCTTGTAAAACACGAACAAAAACAAATAGCAAGATCGGGCAAAAATTATATTTAAGTACAATTTTTAAGCTTCAAAATCATATACATATTTATTTTTCAACATAGTCACGCGACACTAAAAAGAGACAAACACATACATCTGTAGGATTTAGCCTTCAAGAGAGAATGAGATAGAATAATCGGTCTGCTCTTTGTGTGGTGCTTCGTAGTATCCCCACTCGTCTACTTTAGTTTTCTGAGGGTTTCTCTACCGTGTGTAAATTGCACAATCTGATATGTTTTTTTTATAAAAAGAAAGACAAAAATTCCCGGGTTACGAATAACCTGACAATATTTGAAAATCTCCTATTACCACCACAGTAAGCTGAAAATGTTGTTTGTGTCATGATGCCAGCCGAGGAATCAAACATGCGACGCCTGGGTAGGACCCAAACGCGATGCCAACTTAGCCCACTAACCGGTCTAATAACAATAAAGTCTTTAATAAATTAGTAGGAACCTAATTGGTGAGCAACTGTACTAGAATTAAATTACAATATAGTATTATGACTTGAAAGAAATTAGTTGTTAAAATATAAATATTATGATGCAGATTTTCTTTTGCAATAAATTTATTTATCTTTTTTTTCTTTTTTTAAATTTGAATACCGCACAAGAGTCCCAACTGCTCCCGTCTGAAGCCAGTGAGAATATGGCATCCCCAATCGGGTTATGTTGTGAGGCTGGGGGTAGTGGGGAGGGGAAGGAGATAGGGAAGAGGAAGGTGGGGAAGTACCTGGCTATTCAGATCTGGTCACCAAACACGGCTAATGCCATTTTAGGCAACGTTTCAATTCTGAATGGTGGTCTTACACCAGGGAGATACTGAGAATCTTCCACTATGGAACGTGCCGCAAATGAATAAATTGTGAAATAATACAAATTAATCAAATAAAATTTATTTGCCACGCTGGGATTCGATCCCGCGACCTTCGGTGTGCTAGTCATGCGCCTTACCGCTGCACTACGCCGGCCGTCAATTAACTATTTTTATTACAAAATAATTTATTAATTCCCCGGGTAGTTGGTTATACTGTGAATCCATAAATCAAACCTAATAACCTAAAAAAAAATCATATTGACAAATAAATATATAACTTCAAAGGAAAATCTTTGACTCTATGAAAAAACAGGCAGTACCTTTGATGATCCCCTTAACAAAAATCAATGGGGGATCTGGCCCAGCCGATCCAAAAAATCGACTTTTTTTGCTGCCTAAAAATCTTTCTTATGTGGAGAATATATTCTCGAAGTTATAGCATCAAATTCGATCTTTAAATATAGTTATGAACGGTGCGCGCCAAACAGGTAGACCGAAAAAGGAGCGGCCCGGTTAAAGTAAAAACTTTAAAGCATTTTTCCCAAAACCATGTTATTCAATGGAATCATAGCTCGAATTTTCATCTGATTTTTGGAAAATAATTTCCCACAGGGCCCATGTCATCTGAGATGCTGTGTGGAGGGTTTTTTAGAAGAAAGGAAGAAATAAACATTGGTCTTGAAGAGACCCCATGTTGTAGAAAGGAGGAAACACAGAAGCCGGTAAATCGTTCCACAGCCGAGCTGTTGAACACAAGAACGAGTCGAAGATGCGACCCGTTCTCATGTGACTAATCGTCGGCTTAGTTCGTATTTGTCCAATAGACCATTAGAAAATTTTACAGGAGGAGAAGGTTTTCTTTCATTATTTCAATGAAACATTATGATAAGTGTATAATAAAACAATTTCCGTAAAGGTAAAGGTCTCATTAGTTTTAATAATTCTTAATTAAGTGATTAACAAAAATTTTTAAGACTTTATTTTTAATTTTTAAGTGGAGTTGAACAAAAACTAATCAAAAAATAATTGATCAAATAAGAACAGAGGCGACAAAATGTCATCCGTGTACGTATGTTGGGCACGCGTTTGGCGTGCTTCCCAACTATGCACCGGTGCCGAAGGGATCAACGAAGCTGGTTCCTCGGAGCATCTTCCATTGAAATACCGGTAGAACAAGGATAGCATTCTCACCCGACGCCTGTGCTCTAAAGATTGCAATCCGTTTCTTAAGTTAGGAGAATCTATCAAATGGACCGCCCGTTTCTGCACAGAGTCAAGGGTTTTCGATTCACTTCTTACAAAGTTAAAACTGAAGAAAATTCAATTTGTATGCAGATGAACCTCAACTTATTATCATAGAACAAAGTTATTTCAAAATAAGACCTCCTCCTCCTCCTGGCACCCTGTGTAGAGTTAATAAATAAAACCACAAGGCAGAATTTTCCCATTTATTTATTCTGTGCTCACTATAAGTACAAAAAACAAAATAGTTTTTCAGTTTAATCTCTCTATAGATAAGCACCATTATAAGGCATGTAAAAATCGAATTCTAATTAATTTATTGTCAAGTTTTTGAAAGATAGTGACCACTTTACTATATGAGTACTATCTCAACGTTTGTAGATAAACAACACATTTAATTCCATGAAAATTTTGTAAACACAAAAATTATTTTTTACTTTAGATTGGAAAAGATTTTAACCACTAGACCGCAGGGCTTGTCAAAATCTTAGAGGAAACACAAGTTCAGAAGAGCTATTCTGTTGTAGATATGTAATCGATTCAATACTTAATCGACTGTCAAATTTATGTGATCGTCTATGGCTTGTAATTGCTTTTTCTATGGGCTGATATGTCGGCTGCCGATTTCAACTAGTTTAAAACAAAAAATGATGGATTATTAGGTTAGTAAAAATAGGTTATTAGGTTCTTAAATTGGGCAAACTAAGTAATTTGTGCGTATTTAGATTGAAACTTCGCAAATGTCAAATCCATGGTATATAACTTTAAACGTATATTAAATGAATAAATAATCTTGCATACTTACAGCATTTCGTGTTAACTAGTTGAAATCGGCGACAGCTGACATATCAGCCCATAGAAGAAGCAATTGCAAGCCATAGACAATCACACAAATTTGACAGTCTATTGATTACGTATGGAATCGATTCCGTATCGACAAAAGATACAGAATCGCATGGCAGGTCGGACAAGTCTGACACGTTCAACAAACTGGTTGAACTCGCTCGTAAGAATGTTGCTAAGTATGGGGACAGAGCGTTCAACGTTCCGGTTCCACGTTCTCTAGTCAACCGAGCGGTTCCGTATTTTTTGTGGGATCGTTATTACCTAACGAATGTGATCTCCTGTCCGATTTGTGTGATTTTTATAGCTCTTATTTGCTTTTTCTATGTACAACGTACATTAAATGAATAAATAATCATGCATACTTGCAGTATTCGTGTTTAAATCGATCTAAACTAAAATATGTGACAGTAAATATGTAAAAATCACACAAATCTGACAGAAGATAACGTCCGTTATCCAAGAACGATCCCACAAAGATACCACAAAAGAATCACTCGACTAGTCTGGTTTTGAAAACTTCAAGTTAATTAAAATCTAATAACTGAAGACAATATTAGCGACTTAATCGAAAATCTGAAAGAAAAATCAAAAAAAGACACGGTCACATCTAGGAATGATTCAATGTGACCGTATCTTTTTGATTTTTCTGTTTTTGATTGAGTCGCTAATATTGTCTTCAGTGATTAAATATTACAATTTGAGGTTTTACTAACAACGTTAAAATAAAACTAAATATTCATCCTAGACTTGCAGAAAAGTCAATAGATGTCGCACATTAAATAAAAATGAATAAATTTATCCAAGACACTATCTAGGAAGCATTTTACAGGACAAAAAATGATGATTGATGAAACAAGTGGTCCTGTCCAAAAAGAGACACTAGCGACATCTAGCGGAGATAGAGTGATCTAACTTAAATACGGTTATCATGGGACATAGAAAATGACAATCAATAAAAAAATTTGACTTATGACTCTTTTCTACAGTAAGTAAATAAGAAATCAAAAAAATGGACATAAAAGTATTAATTAAAATTCCAACATTGTTGAATTGGCTTCAATCTAAGTATTTTATCAATTAATAATAATAAACTGATAAAAATACATCTCTTGTGAACTTAAGGTGTTTTTTTATCAATACTGGTTGTTTGATAATTTAACGGTTACTTCATTTTGTATTGTGTTTACAAATGTTTGTGGGAAAGGTTTTGGTAGATATTTTGCGTGTTAAATATGTATTAACAGTTTACGTAGCTTTCGTAAGCACTCACGACTAGAAGAGTCACATCTTGTACGAGGGAGGAAACACAGAGGCCGACAAATCATTGCACAGCCGAGCTGTTCAACTCGAGAACGAATCTTAGAAACAACCTATTCTCATGTGACAAATGTTGGGAGCGCATTTGGTGTGTTTCCCGACTACGCACCGGTGCCGAAAAGGATCAATGACGCAAATTCCTCGGAGGATCTTCCATTGAATTAACGGTAGAATAAGGAGAGCCATTGACCCACCCACACACCCACCTGACGCCAGTGTTCTAAAGATTGCAATTCGTTTGTTAAGATTGGGAAACCAAATGAACTGCTTGTTTCTACACATAGTCAATCCAACAAGAATCTTCTTTTTCCTTGCACTGTCCCAACTCATTGCCTAGGTAGGCTGTTGGGGTCGACTCTTCTCGTTCTCAGGTTGTAGCTTCTTCGGTTCTGAGAATCGCCTTCATCCAAGTATTTTGAAGCATTGAGGCATCCAAGAGTTCTTTGGTCTTCCTCTGGATGACTGTCGATGAAGCTTCATAGACATTGCCTGCTTCACTGTGTGGTCTGATGGCCTCTGTCTTACGTGCCCATACCATCTCAACTGTCGTTCCTCCAGCTATGTCCGTGACACCCAGGCTACCACGAATGCGTGAACATTTAATCTTATCTTTTAGTGATACTCCTGCTGACCATCTAAGCATTCGCATTTCTGCTGTTTCGAGTTGCCTAGAGAAGGAGTTTTTTTTTTTACATAAACCCCACACAGTAGGCCCTGAGGAAAAAATTTCAATCAGGGCCTGTGTCATCTGAGATGCTGTGTGGAGGGTCTTTTTGAGGAGAGGAAGGAATGAACATTGGTCTTGAAGAGACCCATGTTGTAGGAAGGAGGAAACACAGAAGCCGGCAAATCGTTCCACAGCCGAGCTGTTGAACACAAGAACGAGTCAAAGAAACGACCCGTTCTCGTGTGACAAATGTCAACCATGTACATATGTTGGGCACGCGTTTGGCGTGTTTCCCGACTATGCGACGCTAGTTCCTCGGAGCATCTTCCATTGTAATACCGGTAGAACAAGGATAGCATTCCCACCCGACGCCTGTGCTCTAAAGATTGCAATCCGTCTGTTAAGACATGAGAATCTATCAAACGGACGGCCCGTTTTTGCAGAGTCAAGGGTATTTTTCTGGTATTTTGGAGCTCCAGACCAGAGGTGGCTGCTCTAGAAGTTGTACATAGTCCAGCATTCGGAGCCATACATTATCACGGGTCTAACAATAGTCTGGTATATCTTTCCTAAAAGTTTTACAGGCATTTGGGAGTATATAGTTTTATAGCATTTTAAGAATGAATAATTTAAAATCCAAATACGCAAAGTAGCATAAAAAGGATATATTATTAAATTTAGTAGGGTCTGTCTTTGACATAAGGGTTTTAAATTTATTATCTTTTTATTTATGGAAACAATTTTCCTGAGTTTTAAATTTTTTCAGTTTCAATCTGATTTATCGATTTTTTTTTATTAATTTGCCGTGCAGTAGGTACCTATAGTACTTAGAAATTTGTATGAATAACATATACAAAGCTAAATTGAAGAAAAAGTTTGCTTGGTTGCCATGGGGAAAATAATATTAAAATCAATACTACATGTTTGTAAAACAATAGCTTACATAAACTTTTTTTTCAATAAACAAATATACCAAGTGCCTAATAATAATAATAATAATGTTAAAGGATATGCACCTAGTGAATTCATTTAGCAATAAAGACAATAAATTAGACATTTTCTAGAAATAAATGTAAAAAATTAATGTAATTTGTAATGAGGGTTGAATGGTAAAAAAGAACTGAATGAATATGTTGCATATGGAAAAAAGAATCAATATTTTATGACATTTTAAGATTCTAAAGACTGCAATGGGCTGGATGTATCGAAAGAATTTCAGATGATAAGACACTAAAAATCTTCACCGGTTATTAAGGTCTTTCGTCGACAGGGAAATGCAAGTATCCGATACTCCAATACACATAAAATTACAACAACCAAAAGAAATTACACATTATTTTAGGTTAGTTTCGGTTAGTTGTAAGGATTATTTACAAAATTTTATTATTTAGCTCAACTAGTAAATGGGTAGGTATTGTATAGGGATGTTTGTTTTTATTTCGACAAAAATTTATTTTATAAGGTTGGTACTTCCGGCTAATGTCATATTTGATTGTCTATTTAAAAAAGGATAAAAATGGAATATTATGTATGAACTGTCGAACAAACTTCGACAAGGAATTTTTCGTATTAATCGTCGAATGAACTTCGACAAGGAATATTCCGTATTATCTGTGAATCGGATTTATATAACTTTACCATATTTTTAATTGTTCCCCGATATTTTTTAGTGATTCACCTTGACCGGAAGACGTCCCGGTCTTGAAACCCTTACGTAGCGATATAATTTGTAGTCGGAGCACACTTAATTTCAATGCCGCATCAGTCACTGCCCTACCTACATGCGCAATAATAATAAAAGTGTCGGCGACATCGGGAACAGCGCAGCAAACACCACCTCGCTTGTAGCAGTTGGCACACTACTCCTTGTGTGAACGCGATACACCGAACATGTGTCCATAAAAGCCCGCTTCATTCATTCCTCACAGGGATTGATGAAGTCCGCAGGGCAACTCCTGAGGCCCTAGACTGGCTCGCAGACCTAGATGTCCCCCTCTGACCCCCACCATAAGAAAGAAGAAGACTTGTGTCAGACATTTTGTAACAAAGTGTGTGCTTCAGATCAATGCCAAGAACAAAACATCAACAAATAATGACAGGATACATAAATGACAGCAACTGTTTGATTCTAAGTGAGGTTATGAAAGCAAGTTTTGACATTTGGAGTATTCAACAATGATTGGGGTGCAGACTGTGCTCAAATAATACTATTAGCATCACCTAACAAAAAATACGAATCTCAGGCCTTCCTTTAGCACTTCTCCAACCTTCAAGTCATTCGCTACACAATATTTCTCCAATATTGATGATGATAATTTTAATTCATTTTTGCATTATTTTTATTCACTTGTATTATGTCTCTTAACTTCCAATAGTAAGGCAACCTGTGATATCTTGAGTATCTTTTTTCAAATGATTTATTTGGTTATCATGAATATTTACAATGAATATTAAATTGGACAGACATCCTTACTAGGCTAGACTCTAAGCAGTTCTTTTATTCCGGCGGGCCGACTGAGGGAGTCTGCCCAATCTCACTGGAGCCTTCGGCCATCATCGTAACCGTTTGTACCTAAGACACAAACGGCGGTAGATGGTACTCTTCTGTTAACTAAATCAGCTGCCATCTGTTGGGATATAGCAGAACTTTGTAATACAAACTAACCTATCAACATCTATTGATAGCAGCTGAAACTAACGAATAATCAATAATACACTACAACTTGAAAAATTGTTAGACTTAGTATTAGTGAGGTTTATAATTGTATGGTGAAACAATACATTTTAAATGTGAAGAATTAATAAATTATATATATGAGTAGCCATAGTACCAATGACATTATAATATTTTATAGGATCTTTCAATATGGATGCTCAATTTTAAAATGTAAAGAAAATAAGTTGTGTGTGCGATATCCACCCAATTTTTTTTAAAGATAAAACTTCTTTAGAACTATTTGTGATTTGAAACTCGATGAAACGAAAAATTGCGACACTAAAAAGAGACAAACACATACATCTTTAGGATTTAGCCAACGAGAGAATGATGTAGTATAATCGGTCTCTTTTGTGCGGTGCTTCGTAGAATAAAATAAACCCTACAATTAACCTACTTCTGATGCTCTGCATTCATCTCATTCTCTCGAAGTTTAGTTTTCTGAAGGTGTGATTTCTACCGCGTGTGAACTGCACACAAGATTTTTTTATTTATTTGAAAGTACATTTTATGGCATTAAATGTGGAATATAATGTCGTTCAAATGTCCGCCGCGGTTTTACTTGATGGCATGTGTAGCGGAGGTCCAATTTTCAATGACTTTTTCGCATAAATCTGGCTGAATTTTTTGGATGGCGTTTGTTTCTGGGTATCGATTGTTTGCGGTCTATTCGCACAGACCTGCGATTTAAGATAGCCCCAAACGAAGAAGTCTAAAGGCGTGAAATCGCACGATCTCAGAGGCCAGTTATTGCCATGCGAGATAACTATGCCTTTTTTGATCAAATTTGATGATTTGCACACGTTCTTCAACACTATAACATGGTTTCTTGGCGTACACTACTAAACAATTAACAACAAAATTTGACAGACGTCACTTTAACAACATGGCTGCTATAATCTAACAAATTTCGGACATCCGTATTGAAAAATCCTGTATTATTCTATGTGCACGTATGGATAAACCTACCAATTGTATTATATTTATTTAGAGCATACCTACATTCATACATATTTTTATTTTCTTTGTTTGATAAACTTTATACAGTGTTTATTGTTTTATTTATCTAGAATAGTTATTTTTCTGTGGTAACGACATAACTAACTTCACTAACTAACCATCACGCCGTTTCTCAACAAGACTAAGCAGAGAGGACGGACCACCAAATAACCAATGTAGACACTCCTTGCTACATGCACATCCATACATCGTCACATAAATGCTTCTGTTATTTTGACTCTCGACATGGCCCGACTCATTAATATTACTCGTATTTAAATTCAGCTAATCGTGAGTAGTATCATTTTTATTTGAAATGTCTTAGTGCATAACCATAATAGATATTAATATTTTCAGAAATTCAATATGATGTCGGTGTTGCAATAGGAATGGACTATATGTATAAACACGCGGGTAGGTACTTTAAATAAGTTAACAAATGTTTGATAATGATAACGACAATGGTTGCTAAGCCTTCGTACAAATTGCGCTGATGCTATCATGTCTTCGACGGTTTAGAAACATCAAGGATATAAGATGATCGGAAGCAACATTGTGGAAAGGGTGTTTATTGGTAGAAAGACAAACATAAAACATTTTTTGAAATTGCACTGATGCTTTCCAGCCTTCAATGGATTAGGAGCATCTCATCATTGTGAAATGTGTTCACATGCAGAAAGACAAACTTTTTAACAAAAGAGTAATATTAGTCAACTAGAAAATGTTAAATAAGGCAATGGTTGCAATGACCTCGTGCAAATTGCACTGATGCTGGCCAATATTCGATAGGACAGAAACAACCAGAACAATGAGGTGATGTGTCCTATCATTGTGAAAATGTGTTTATTTGCAGAAAAATTAAGAAATTGCTCTAGGATAAGACATCTAGGTGTATTTATGTCGTAAATGGGTTAAATATATAAATAAAACAGTGGAGAATAGAAACATTTTCCCAATCATTCACAAACAAGATGGCATCCACTGAATGCACTTTTCACGTATTACAAACAGAAAATAACGCACCATCCAATATGGTAACTAAACCAACAGAATCCCAAACAATCCGCCGAGAATTCAGCGTAAATATTTAGGGGTTAGGTCGGCGAAAAGGTGAAAATTCATCTGTTGTTGTTCAGGACATATTGGTTGAAACGCACAAGACAATATTATAATATAGAAAACACTCAAAGTTGCATCACTGTCGCAATGAATGTGGGAGTAAAAACAACACCAATCGATACAATATGGCGAGAATTCGAACAAATACGATCATGATGGATTCGCCCCCCGAAAAACGACGATGAACGTAATAATAATAGCTGTTTTTTTTGTTAGAATGTTGCAAAATGCAAATAGTCATACTGACCAGCGGAGGTTTGATCTTGCAGATCCCGTGCTTTTCAGCCAAGGGCCGGATCTTGCTGATGTAGGCAAGAGGATCCAGGAATTCTTCAGGCGTTGGCGTGAAGACAGGAGCTTCAGGAGGAACATTAAAGGCGAAAAGATCCTGCTTTAGAGGGGACGCGCTGTCCCCCATACTAACTTCCACACTGGCCTCGTCACATTTTCCCATTTTACAGGAGATTCGTGATGTCTACGTGCGTAAAAATAGCATTTTGACGAATGGCATAGAATAACGATTGATTAGACACTAAAAACACGAGGATTTGTAATGGTTTTCCATGCGAACAGGCTCGACGAAAACTTCACTTTAGAAACGACTACCCCACGTCCGCCATGCAAATTATTACTACAGATAAGATGTTTACCTAAAATAGACCGGGAGTCGCGCTGTGCTAGCGGGGACAGCGAAATGTGTTTATGGCTATTAAATATCAAACTTCTTATATTTTAATCAATGAAACAAAACAATATTGTATTACTAACGATGCGATTTCAACACCACATTTTATTGATTTATAATGAAACCATTGACGTTCCCCAAAAACTTTTTAATCAATGTTTCTGGCTTAGGGGGCCGTTACACATAGCTATAAAAGAAAAAATATCATTTGGCTTAGCCTATTTCAGCATATCGTTCGCCATATATTCCCATTGGAAATGTTCGGCGAGCCGAATTACGCCAAGCCAAATGATATTTTATAGCTAAGCTAGTATGCCATTGAGGGGTGATCGAGGCCATCGTTTCAAAGGATGGAGAAAGAGAAGGCGAATATTTTCTATTAATTTTGTCTAAATTGAAAGATTTATTTTTATGAAAAAGTGGAGCCAAGTAATGAAGAGTAAAAATACTATAAAGAGATATAATATTAAATAGAGGGGTGGCAATTTTAGAAACAGCTTGCTAAAAAGAGGAAAATACTTTATTCAGAGATGGACAACCAACTTTACCGTCTGTCTACAACGTTCGCTGAGTTCTTGCCAAACTGAGATATTTTGGAGAAGTTCATGGTCATTGGCAAAGCGGAAAGCAAGAGAAGTAAGATCGCCGATTCTTTTGACTGATCCCGAATCACAAGCGTTCGAAATATTGGTGTTTGCGGTTCTGCATCAACAATAGTGTCAAAGTAACTCTTGAAGCGAAACATGGAGGTAGCAAACATAATTTTAAAAAGGTATTGTACGTTAGATAATAATAGTTAGTAATAATTGTGAAGCACCCTTCAGGTTATTTATCTCACATGGTGCTTTACAAATAATGATCAAATTATTAATAGTAAACCTTTTCTATTTCTTGCCAGAAATTAGCAATCAACGCAAAAATAATAATACATTTTCATTCAAGAGCAGTCCTTTGAAAACAAAAAAAATATGATGTTAAACATTAGGCAGGTTAGAAAAAATACTAGAAGGTATCAGTTGAAACAGGCAAACATAAAAAAAAACGAGTGTGCTTTAGACCTCCGTAGTCCAGTGGCTAAGACTCTCGACTCACAATCCGGAGGTCGCGGGTTCGAACCCGGCGTGCGCAAATAAATTTTATTTGATTAATTTGTGTTATTTCACAATAATTCATTTAAAATAATATATGGTATATTTGCGGCACGTTCCAGAGTGGAAGATACTATCAGTATCGCCCTGGTGTAAGACCACCATTCAGAATTGAAACGTTGCTTGAAAATGGCTTTAGCCGTGTTTGGTGACCAGATCTGAATAGCCAGGTACTTCCCAACTTTCCTCTTCCCCACCTCCTTCCCCTCCCCACTACCTTCAGCCTCACAACATACCCCAATTGGGGATGCTATAGTCTCACTGGCTCCAGACGGGAGCAGTTGAGATTCTTGTGCGGTATTCACTGTAAAAAAAAAAAAAAGACCACAGGACTGAAGTAAAACTTCACTAACTTATAAAAAACATATGACATTGGGGTCACCTACGTTCTTGGGTTGACCTACGACCTTGGGGTGACCTACGACCTTGGAGTCACCTACGATCTTGGGGTGACCTACGACCTTGGGGAGACCTTAGATCCTGGGATGACCTACAACCTTGGGGTGACTTACGGCCCTGGGGTGACCTACGACTCTGGGGTGACCTACGAACTTTGGGTGACCTACGACCTTGGGGTGACCTATGATCTTGGGGTGACCTAAGACCTTGGGGGTGACTATCCTTATCCTTATCAGTCCCCAAGTCAAGCGTGCGTAAAGGCCCGACCGTAATACCTTGAGGGTGACTATCCTTATCCTTATCACTCCCCAAGTCAAGCGTGCGTAAAGGCCCGACCGTTCACCTCGCCATCGATCACCGTTCGCATCGATTACCGATCGCATCACACTTTTCGTAACGCACATCACAGTTTTCGTAACGCATTCACCAGCTTACTCCCCAAGTCGAGCGTGCGTAAAGAAGTTTTACTTCAAAAATAATAATTAATTTCATTCGTACATTGTATATTTTATTTTATCAAATAACGCAATGCATAAATAATTCAGTAAGGACGCTCGCAGACGAAAGACTTCGGTTGCTGCAACTATTTCATTGCAGTCGCCGTCTTCAAATCAAGTGCGCACACGATAGAATTTAATTCCGGACCCGGATTTCAAAGAGGCAACAGTACTGCGGTTTGTACTATTTTAATCCGACGTAGAAAAATTACCATGGTGTTGGTCTCGGATCTATTGAAGTTATTTTTAATTTTTTTATTTTCAATAATTTCTAATTAGCTAGCCAGCACGCCGTATCCCCGCAGGAGTAGATAGAGAAGATAATTCCCCACACAGATCGAGATGACAGAACTCTAACATATGATTTTTTGAGAAGAAGTGAATGAAGGAGTATGTATGTGCCAAAACAGAATTATGTGGCGGTCTATCATATCTGCCTACCTCATGAACTCTCAATACCTCCTACTATATGAACTCTCCTTTATTCCTGATTTGTTTATAGACTACCTCCGTAATTGAGTGGTTGCGATACTTGGCTACGAAACCGGATGTCGCGGGTACGAATTTCGGTTGCTGCCAGTCAGTGGCGTACCGTGGGTATCAGCCGCCCGGGGCGGAGGAAAATTTGGCCGCCCCCCCCCCCCCCCCCTATATAGGTACTTCTTCAGGGAGGGGGGGGAGGGGGTAGTGATCATTTTTTTTTAAAATATTTATTAATTAAATCTGTATGCGGTGAATTAAAACTACACTCAGAACGTGAAAACGGTTTTTCTTTGGTTCTGGCAGCACATAAATTTTCTGCAACTAGAATTTTATATTTGCATTTCGAAAAAAGTTATGTTTTCCTTCGAAATATGTCAGCAGATGAATACACAATTGGAATTTTACATTCTGAACAATAAAACTGGCTTAAATTTTATCTGTATGCGGTGAATTAAAACTACACTCAGAACATGAAAAAGGTTTTTATTTGACTCTGGCGGCACATAACTTGTCTGGAAGAATTTTACTAAGCACTTCAAATAAGTTTTTTCTTCGAAATGTGTCGTCGGATGAATTCACAACTGGAATTTTACATTCTGAACACAAAAGGGGTTTTAATTAAATCTCTAAGCGGTGAATAAAGACTACACTCGGAACATGAAAATGTTTTTTCTTTGATTCTGGCGGCACATAAATTGTCTGCAAGAATTTTTTAAAGCACTTTAAATAATATAATGTTTTCCTTCGAAATGTGTCGTCAGATGAATCCACAACTGGAATTATACATTTTGAACACAAAACTGCTTTTAATTAAATATGTATGCGGTGAATTAAAACTTCACTCAGAACATAAAAATGGTTTTTCTTTGATTCTGGCAGCACATAGATAGTGTGCATCTAGAATTTTATAACTGCAATTCGAATAAGTATGCACACACCTGTCAGCTATTTAACTTTTCTGTGATAATAAATTTAAAATATATCACCGTTATATATACGTGGAAGAAAACCGTATAAGTGTAATTTTTTGTGCGCTTTCAGCAGGGCGCACAAAGCTTCACGAATATAAAACACAAATCGACTATCAATTAGAGCTAAAATGATACTGTTGCCATTTACATTTTTATTTAAAAATAATGTATGTGTTAGAAATAAAAACAAAACGTCTGTCATTAATATTTTGATTTTAACAGTATATAAAACTTAAGAAAGATGTTAAGAAACTATAAACTAGAAAAAACTTTTAAGTCCTGACGCGAGAATAGAACCCGCGACTTCCCCAATCCAAATTTTTACTAGATGATTATTGATTGTGAAATTTTGCCGCCCCCCCAAAAGTGCCGCCCGGGGCGGGCCGCCCCCCCCCCCGCCCCCCCCACGGTACGCCACTGCTGCCAGTAAATTTTATTGGTTAATTTGTATTATTTTGAAATTTATTAGTTAACGAATAATATTTACTAGCTGACGTGTAACCGGCGTTGCCTGGGTTAATTTTTTTTATTTGAATACCGCATTGATTAAAGGGTCACAACTACTCCCATCTGTCATTTTTTACATAAAATCTACACAGGATGCCGTAATTTCCTAAATGGAGGAAAATAATTTCCCTCCCAGCCTATGTCATCTTTGGGGATGCTGTGTAGAGAGTTTTTTAATGAAATGAAAAAGAGGAAGTTCTGGGAAAGAAGAAGGTATGTGGGTTGGGAAAAAATCTGGGAGTCAATGTATGAAACCTTACCTCCCACTGCAGTACACAAAGGGTCTCTCCAAATCCTCTCGCGATCTGGTCCGCCACGTTCCTGGTGGGCAGGCGCATCCACCGACAAAACTAACTTAACACATCTCAACCAATGAACCCGGGCACCCCTGCTATGTCACAAAACGTAGCAAACCACTTTGGGTGACCTATGGCAGAGGTGATGGTTATCCGTTATATGCCTTCCAAATTCGGCAACTGAAGGAATAAAAATCGTTTGGGGACAGGTCTACGCTTCGACAGTGTTGCGTTTGTAAACTTTAATGGGGGAGTGGGGGTGGGGGGGGGGGGGACACTACATTATCGCCCTGGGTGCCACCCATGCTAGCTACGCCACTGCACTTCGACACTTTTATAAAGCAATTAACCTCTGGTACTAACCATCTAGTGACAGCTCTACCAGACAGGGTAAGGCACACATAACTGTAGAATCAGGGCGGAGGTCCCGATCCACGAAGACGTTAAGATGTCGGGAGAGCGTCGTCTCGGTAAGCAATGTGTAGGTTCAGCTGGAGCGGGCACTTGAACCCGGGTTTTCGAAGTAAAACTTCTTTACGCACGCTCGTCACTTGGGGGTAAAATGATAAATATGTCAAGAAAAAGAACCATATGCGAACGCTAATTGAAGTAGAATGAATGTATAACGCTAATCTATATGAAACGAGGGTAATGAAAGTGAAACGCTAATCAATATGAGTTAAGTTAAGTTGAGTTGAGTTCTTTTGAGTTATTTTGAGTTTTTTTAAGTTCTTTCGAGTTCTTTTGAGTTATTTTGAGTTATTTTGAGTTATTTTAAGTTCTTTTGAGTTCTTTTGAGCTCTTTTGAGTTCTATTGACTTCCATTGAGCTATTTTGAGTTCATTCGAGTTCTATCGAGTTCTTTTGAGTTCTTTCAAGTTCTTTCGAGTTCTTTCGAGTTCTATCGAGTTCTATCGAGTTCTATTGAGTTATTTTGAGTTCTTTTGAGTAATTTTGAGTTATTTTGAGTTATTTTGAGTTATTTTGAGTTATTTTGAGTTCTTTTGAGTTCTTTTGAGTTCTATTGAGTTCTTTTGAGTTCTTTTGAGTTCTATTGAGTTCTTTTGAGTTCTATTGAGTTATTTTGAGTTATTTTGAGTTCTTTTGAGTTCTTTTGAGTTGAGTTGATGGGGATGTTGAGGGGATGGGGATATTTTTATTCCTGTTATTGTTAGATTGTTAATGGACGGCATAAGTTTGTGAAGTTTAACTTCAGTCGTGTGGTCTAAAGCACACTCGTTTTTTTTTACATGAGCTCCATACAGGAGGCCCTGAGGAAAATAATTTTTCTCAGGGCCTATGTCATCTTTGGGGATGCTGTGTGGAGGGTTTTTTTAAAAGGAAAGTAAGGTAAGGAGAGTTCTGGGAAGGAAAAGGGATTAAGGGGTGGGTAGGAATCTGGGGTTCAGTATGTCCTGGTCATCCGCCTCCAATACCTAGTCAAACCTCACCCCAAGAACCCGGGCACCCCGGCTAAATCACCAAACGTATCGAACCACTTGGGGGGACCTGTGGCAGAGGTGTTGGTTATCCATTAATGGTTCCCGGGGCGGCGGTACCCAATCCCGCCTCCCAAATTGGTTCCTCACGCGAATCCTACTCCCACTCCTTTTACAAATCGACTACTCCCCGAGAACCCGGTCCAGTACTCGTACTTAAATCCGGAACTCAGCGGTCCGAGCAACTCAACGTCGTGGCGCCGGCTGTCCTAGCCACTCGCACTCGAGCCCCGGGTTCGCCGGGTATGCTCAAACCCATACATCTTGGTCCAAGCCACGGTCGGGAGCAGGTCGCGCGTTTGAAATCTTTCGCGGGCTGCGGCTCCAGTAGAACCCCGCGTCTCAGTCCGAGCAACTAGCGAGGCGGGAGCTTTGGCACCGAGGTACGGCTCCGTTTGAACTCGTGTGTGTCGGTCCGAGCCACTCGCGAGTCGAGAGCAGTAATCGCGCGTTCGAGTTCTTTTGCGCGCTCTGGCACCACGGTAAGGGTACGTTTGAACTCATGCGTCTCGGTCCGAGCTATCCGCGAGTGACTCTCGGGACCTGCTCCAAGAAATCAAGTACTTTTAAAAGGAAGCACGTCTCGGAGGCCTCCGGAAAATTCAGAATTTACCCATCTCTAGTCTCGGTTGCCCGCAATACGTCTGACACAACAGCTTTTTTTCAATGTTTTCCTAAAAATTTCAACTTTGGACTTATTTAATTGAAAACGTTGAGATGAAATAAAATAAAATGTATTACGAAATCAACTCTAAATGTATCGTGTCTAATCACCAGTTTTTACAACGAGTTTCCGGACACCGTGTATAAGTTGTACCTACATAACATAGTACCTTCATTTGCGGTACTTTTCAGAGCGGTAGATACTTCCAGTGGTAGATACTTCCAGCATCGCCCTGGAGAAAGATCACCATTCAACCTCGAAACATTGCTTCAAATGGCTTGTCATGTGCAGTAAACAGATCTGAATAGCTAGGTTTTTGCCTACCTTCCTCTCCACCATCTCCTTCCCCTACTTACTATCTTCAGCCGCATATAATCTTCAACCACATAACATATTTTGCCTATCTTCAGTCGTATCCTATCTTCAGCCGCATACTATCTTCAGCCGCATTACATTATTTGGGATGCCGCGCCGTAGTCTCACTGATTCCAAACAGTTGGGAGCATTTTACCATTCTCTCCTTCTAGCATTAACTACTTCTCGTAAAATTTAATTTAGTAGAAATCTCCGAAGACTTTAGTTTTAATCGTTCAGACGCGGAGAAAGTTGCGGTTGCCGGGAGGCGCAACTAAAAAGACTTTCGTGTGCATACCTCTATATTATACCGCAGTGGATTATTGAGTCCGCAACTGTTGTTGCATCGCAACTGTCTCCGCGGCTAAAGTCTCTCGTCTACGGACACCCTAAAATAACATTTATATGTTCTATTGCGCAGTACGTATATTTTTGAATTTACCGCCTCTTTGGTTCCCCGATACAAAAAGTGTGACACGCGCATCTACCGCCCTCGCGAGTGCTTTCTATGAAGTATACAATCGATGAAAATTTCAGTGGCCGCCATTTGCGAAGCTAAGGCTTTCACAGTGAGACCTGTGCGCTTATTTCGTGTTATGTCCATTGAATCATAGTCAATCGCCGTTTAATTTAATTGTTAACCGAAGTTAAGGATCCCGCCATGATTGTGAGAGTGTTATTTTTTGTGGTGGGTGCGTTTCTGGTGTCCTGCGGCGCATCGAGCATCCGCTCTTCCGAGGTGGACAATGAAGGTAAGTTTGTGAATTTTGTTTCCTCATGGTGTTATAATTCGTTCGTTTGGGCGAGCGTTGCGTCTTACGCCCTCGGTTGTGAAATAAATGGAAGCCCGAATCAATACGGCACAGATTGGTAATGGTTGCACCTTTTCATTCTCGCTCTTTATAATAGAGAAATGGCTTTGAAAAAGGGTAGTAATCGTGGGATACTCGGAAAATGTGTCACCATGTTGTATAGGTATACAGCAGCTGTCTTATGGACGTAGTATGAACCTTTTGTATTATTTATTTCATTTGTATTTTTTTGTTAAGGTTACAAAAATAATATGCCCCACTGCCCTGAGTCACGGGCTCTATGTCACCCTTGATATTAATGATTGTTTTGCTGCCGACTTACGTAGGGGAGGAAAAAGAGAAAGTAAAAGAAAACTAATAGATCTACCCGGCCATTTATTATGGCAATTTCAAACTCAAAACTATTTTTTTTATGGTGATTACCGCACAAATACCAACTAAGCCGGTAGGGCTATGGCATCCACAATAAAATGGATGTTGTGAGGTGCGAATGAAATACTAAGGTTGGGTAGTACCTAGGTACCTTGTTATTTTATACGAGATACTTTCAGAATCGCCTTGGTACCAGACCACCATTTCTTGAAATGCCATTAGACGTGTTTGATGACCAGAGCTGAATAATCGGACACTTAGATTCCTTTCAAGATATTACATACTCCAATAAATTGAGGATGTCGTCATCCCTGGCTTGGCTCCGAGCTGTTAGGACTCCTACCTGCTATAAACATTGTTATATCCATTTCAATCAACTCTCTAGGTATCTCGCCTGATAAGTACCTACCTCTTTACTATTATTTTCTTGTGCTGTAAATACTAACAATTATTGATCTGTAGGTAATTATTCCTTCAAATGCAACCTGCTAGTGTTTTTTTCCGTTGTGTTAGCAACCGACTTGAGGTGGGATATTATTTCTTGGTTTTATCGACTGGCGTTTAGTCGTAAGTCTAAACCATTAGTAGCTAAGTGGAAAATGCGTCAGGTTCCCATCCAGGCGTCACGGATCAATTCTTCTGCTAGTCCTCATCATTTCCTCTTATAATGATGGAAGTAATAAGAGCTGAACCAGTGACCTCCGGATTCGTAGCTATTCGCGGAGGGGAGGTTGTCGACTGATATAAAGGCTAAACCATCTGCCGTGTCGAATTTGAAACCAAAATCCAACCTGCTAAAACTTCCCCCATATTTGTGTTGTATTTCACGGTGTCAGATTTCTCAGAACGATTTTACCCATAATATATGTATAATTACTACAGGTTATTTCAGAAGTTATTTCTACGTAACCGTTTTTAAGGTATGAACATTTTTAGTTTTTGTATAGTTTGAGTTCTTTGTAACTTATCAACCAGTAAAACTTTTCGCTTAGAGGGTAGGCAGAGGATATAACGCCTCACAACTTAGACATTATTGACACACATTCTTAGCTTCATTCATATTCGTTTACTTTACAACATAGGTAGTTGTGATTAAATTTGTTTGACAATTATAAAGTATATTTTCGGCACGTTCCAGAGTGGAAGATACTTTCAGTATCGCCCTGGTGTAAGACCACCATTCAGAATTGAAACGTTGCTTGAAATGGCCTTAGCGGTCTTTGGTGACCAGATCTGAATAGATAGTTGCCCACTTTCCTCTTCCCCATTTCCTCCCCCTCCCCACTACCTTCAGCTTCACAACATACTCCAATAATTAGGAATGCAATAGTCTCACTGGCTCCGGCAGCAGCTAAGACTCTTGTGAGGTATCTATTCACATTTAAAAAAGTCTTCTGTAATAATATAGTCCCAAGAATATCCTACACACATTAGTTAATATTATCCTTAGTACGACAGGAGATAAGCCGACGGAGCTCAGTGGATAAAAGCAGTTGACCGGAAATCAGAAGAACGCGGGTTCGAGTCCCGTCGGCGGCATGTATCTTTTCACGGGTGATTTTTTCAATGTAGATGAGTGTTTCAGGCTAATGATTATTACTTGTAATTTATAATAATTGTTACCCTTTGGGCTATGCATAAAAATCTTGTCTTAAGAGGCCGCTCTCCAAATTTCTACCGATTTCTTGCAAACCTCCCTTAAACATTTGAAGTTTTTAAGCTCTTAAAAAAATATATGTTATTTTTGAAGATAATATCTATACATTCCCCACGCCGAAACGCAAATTATATGAAATTCCCTCCATAGAAAAAATCGCAAAGTGTGCTCCAATTTTTTTTATTTTCAAGTCCGTTTCCGTTATTTTACAAGTTATATGCATTTCACACTGTTTCATTAAATACTGTTTTAGACAGCCCCAAGAGATTTTTGCTCTATTTTAAACGAGTCGTGTTTTATTAAAGATTTTCGCAGTTTTTCATCGATTTTGGCGCTGTAAATGTTAGCGCTCTCTAACATTCGTAATTTCGTATCTCTCCGTGTTCTTTTTCGGGCCGGTAACGGAGCCTTAAACATTAGTTTATCTATTAAAAATAATAAATAAATTATTGGTTGTAAGTGTAGTGTTCCGTTCTCCCTGCCCACCCTTTCGGGAAAATAACAGGGTGTCTAGTCATACTAGTGTAAGAACAGCAAAATGAGTCATTTTCTTCCTGTGAAGTCATACTAGGGATTTGTAACTCTATGAATCATCTGGTACCTAGAGGTATTCGTTGAAGGAGCGATTCGTATGCGTAAGTTGTTCTTTGTACTTTTATAATAAGAATTAATTAATTTATTTTAATTTGTTCATTTTCAG
Source organism: Limnephilus lunatus (assembly GCA_917563855.2). NCBI lineage: Eukaryota > Metazoa > Arthropoda > Insecta > Trichoptera > Limnephilidae > Limnephilus > Limnephilus lunatus. Next base: position 96,396,650 of record OU830594.1, read on the forward strand.
AAGCTATAATAATATTTAATACTAGCTGGTACCCGGCGTTGCTATGCCATTTAATAAATAAATTTTTCTCCCTGCGTGTCCTTTCCAATTCGTCCCGTTCCCCTTCCGCCTCCCATTCCTCTCTTGCGTCCCCTTCCCATTCCTCTCTTGCGTCCCCTTCCCTTTTCGCGTTCCCACTCCGCCTCCTCCATCTTCCCTCTCCCCACTCCACTCCCCCCCCGTCCTCCGTCCCGTGAACCCCCCTCCCGAGTTCCCCTCCCCCCTCCATGGTTCCCCTCCCCAATCCCCCGAAAACCCCTACCAGAGTTCCCCTCCCCCTTTCCGCATTCCATACATTCAGTTTTCAAACAGCTCGCGGGCCACCTATTGGAATTTTTTATACAAATTTCATAATGCTAGAGCTCACCAGTAGTTTTATACAAACCTTGTCCTGATAATAACGAACACAAAAAAAGGAATTATCCAATTTGGTGCAGTCGTTCGGAAGTTATGCGCATACATACATTTAAACCAGCGAATTCCTGACATGCGTTGAAATGCCACTTAAATAAAAATAAAAATGTTTCTCCCTGCCTTTCCTTTCCCACTCGTTCCTCTTCCCTTCCCACGTTCCCCTCTCCCTCCCGAATATACCGTTCCTTCCCTCCCTGCCGCTAAACTATATGAAATACACCCATTTTTCAAACAAATCGCACGCTTATCTATTGAAATTTTTGTAGAAATTTCATAACGCTAGAGCTTACCAGTTTATATAGTAACCTTCGCGGGCGTGCGCACAATTCACCAAGGTTTCATCGTAATCGGATGAATGGTTTAGGAAATAATTTCTTAACGATTTGATTCATTCGGAATCGGTAGAAGATGACGTTGGCGATGTAAAATTTAAATTTTACGTTTTATGTAATAAAAAAAAATCGAAATGTATTATATTGAAATGTTTTACAACGATAATCTAAAATCTATTTTGTTTTCAAGAGTTATGTTTCACATGCACATTTGTTTCTTAATTTTTTATTTTTCTGATTTCGACACATTCATCATTCACTAGCATTCTTAAACCCGAAACTATTCTGTCACGAAACCGGTAGAAGATAAATAAAAATTAAGTAACAAATGTACATGTTAAATAAAACTCCACAAAACAAAATGTCTAGTTAGTTCTACAGTGAAGTTGACAGGTTGCCACGATAGCGCCTCACGACCTGTGACCTTTCGAGTAATTTGTGATATGTCAGAGCAGGAAAACATCGTTGATAAATTATTGAAGTGAAGACTTCTTTAGCACCGTTGTGATTTGAAACTCAATGAAACGAAAAATAGCGACATTAAAAAAAACCAAACACTTACATAATATATTATAAGATTTAGCCTACGAGAGAATGAGATAGTATAATCGGTCTCCTCTTTGTGCGGTGCTTCGTAGCCTCCCAACTCTTGTCTACATTAGATTTCTGATGGTTTCACTTCTAAAGCGTGTGAACTGCACATTTGTATTTTTTTTTAAAACTGTTACTTATAATAAATATTTTTTTTTCCTGTGCCCTAGACAGCTGTTTTAACAAATGTGTTAACGGGTTTAATAATGAATTATTATTATTCTTGCAGCGATCAGTATCACCCTGTTATACCGTTCTGTAAACTCGTATGACCAGTTCTACGTAAATACAAAATGTCACCCGAGATTTTGCTTTTTACCGAAACAGAACTCGATTTAATTACACGTATAATATTCTGCGAAACTCGCTCGAGAATAATTTAATATTGGTAATCGAATTATAAACATTAATATTCAACAATTTCGAGCAAACTTCGAGTTAAATTATTTTATAATATAATAAAAATGATATTTTGCCTTTAAATTCAATGTTTGTAAACAATTTTCTTGAATATTCGTGTGAAAGGAATCACAGCGAGAGTTGATACGAACGCGTTTCTTACAAAGAGGAATTGCTTGTATACAGCTTACAGCGCGTTTTAAACTTGTTACTCGACCTTAAAAATTAAATTTCAGTAACTTTGAAATAGGGTAGTAAAAATATCCCAAAAAAACTTTTCGATCTCTCGAATTTGATCACACGATGTAGAGTGTGCACAATTAATTAGGTTTTTCAGAGCCAAAAGTATTGTCGTTATTTATTTTTGGGGTGTTACGCTGTGTAGTGTTACCTCCTTCTTTAACCAACGTTTCGGACAGCGATACAGTGTCCATCATCAGGACAGGTGTGTGTGCATGTGACGTTGGCTAAATAAGGAGGTAGCGCAACACGGCATAACACCCCAAAAATAAACGAAAATACTTTTGGCCGTGAAAATTTGAAATCACATCCAATTAGAAAGCTGTGTCTCTGTGACGTTTGCAAAAGTCATCATTGTCGGAGGTTCATTTCAATTCTGAATTGTGTCCTCTTTCCAGGGCGATACTGATAGTATCTTCCACTCGTATCATAAAATATTATCCCAGTTGAGTTGACTTCGAGTCTGAAGGTTGCGTGCTCTATTCCTGTCGTGGTGCAAAAATAATACATCGAGATCAGTGAGGAGATAAACCACCGAACAGATAATACTCACTAGAATTGCCTTCCATGTAGATTTGAATGAGAATTAATGTCGCTACTGATAGTTTACTTAATAGTTTTTGGTCATAGTCCATTTATCACGCTCTCGTGTTTTTCGCTTACACTTTGGTATTTTCATAACGATGATTGATGATGTTAACACAGTTTTGTGTTGAAAGTTTAACACCTCATGCTTCAAGCCTATTTTGTCGTAAGGTCACAATGTTTCCGCTTTGAAATGAAATCCAAATAAATTAAATATTTCTGAACGCATCCGAAAACAAAAAATTGTTTTTGAAAGTTGATGAACTACGCTTTCAAATTTTATAATTCGAAATAAACACATGATTTTTTAAATAACAAAATTTTTGAAGGCAAAAATAAAACAGTTTTAAAAGTGGCTCACCTCACGTTTTTTCTAACCCAAATGACTGAAAACGAAAAAAAACCACACATATTTGGAGGCGGGTATGGGTACCGCCACCCTGGGAACCATTTATCGGATAACCAACACCTCTGTCATAGTTCACCTCAAGTGGTTCGCTACGTTTGGTAACTTAGCAGGGGTGCCCGGGTTCATGGGGTAAGGTTTGTCCGGGTCTTGGCGGCGGATGAGTCTGTCCGAACCAGCTGCATGGCAGACCGAATCGAGAGTGAATGGTTGAGGGAGTCCCTTTGACCTCTCAAGCCGTACTCGGAATATCGTCTCGCACCGCAGTGGGAGGGATGGATTCATACATCCGTCACACTGACCCCCAGATTCCTACCCAACCCTCACACTCTTGCCTTCCCAGAACTTCCTCTCCTTCCTTTCCTCGACACATCATCCCCAAAGATGACACAGGCCCTGAGGGGAATTATTTTCCTTAGGGCCTCCTGTGTGGAGCTAATGTAAAAAAAAATATTGCGAGATTGTAGGGAAGGGGAAGGTGGGAGAGGATGGTTTGGAAGTACCTGGCTATTCAGACCTAACCCAACCTTCCTCTTCCCCGTATCCCTTATTATTCCCCGATAAGGGATGCCATAATCCCACTGACTCCGTGCAGTTGGGATTCTTGTGCGGTATTCACGTTTATAATAAATCATCCCATTCTAGAAACATATTGCTATGTTATCTGATCGCACTCCTTACTTGGTCTAATAATAGTGTTATGTTTATCCACTGAACAGAATATTCCTAGAACTCACTTACTTATATAAGTATATTTTATAAAGGCTTAAAATATTTTAATAGTCTTCCCGAAGAAGTAAAAAAAAAAAACAGCTTTGGTATCATTCAAGAAAAAGGTCAAATTATTCTTAAAAACCATAACATCACCAATCAAAATGCTGTAACTTCTTTTCATACCATTTTATAACTTTTAACGTTACAACATCCTAATACTTAAGATTATATTTATTGTATTCTATTATATAATTATGAAATGACTCCTACACCAAGCTCAAGAGCTAGCTCTCTTAATTGGCGTAAAATCCATGAAAATGTGATTTCACTATTTTGTTTATTTTGTTACTGTAACAATGTTATAATTTTCGTTATTTGTTTTTGGGGTGTTATGCCGTGTTGCGCTACCTCCTTCTTTAACCGACGTTTCGGACAGCGTTACAGTGTCCATCATCAGGGCAGATGTGTAATAGTTAGTGGTGAAATGTGTGCTTATACTGCTTATTTACTTGGAAGCGATACCGTGTTGCCAGCTCCACTCCACTACGAGCTGGTATTACAGTATACTTCAAAATGGTTGTAGATTTCGTTTGCCTCCGTAATCAGGCGTGCTCCAATAGGTACTGGTGCAAATCCCGAATGTCATGTCATCCAGTGATCGCTAGTCACCGGTAACAAATCGGTACAAAGTAACCGAGACAGGCAATGGCGTAGGTACAGGTTCCAAAATAGCCTTTTCCCCGAATGCAATGTCATCCAGTGATCGCTGGTCACCGGTACCAAGTAACCGAGACAGGCAATGGCGTAGGTACAGGTTCCAAAATAGCCTTTTCCCCGAATGCAATGTCATCCAGTGATCGCTGGTCACCGGTACCAAGTAACCGAGACAGGCAATGGCGTAGGTACAGGTTCCAAAATAGCCTTTTCCCCGAATGCAATGTCATCCAGTGATCGCTGGTCACCGGTACCAAGTAACCGAGACAGGCAATGGCGTAGGTACAGGTTCCAAAATAGCCTTTTCCCCGAATGCAATGTCATCCAGTGATCGCTGGTCACCGGTACAAAGTAACCGAGACAGGCAATGGCGTAGGTACAGGTTCCAAAATAGCCTTTTCCCCGAATGCAATGTCATCCAGTGATCGCTGGTCACCGGTACCAAGTAACCGAGACAGGCAATGGCGTAGGTACAGGTTCCAAAATAGCCTTTTCCCCGAATGCAATGTCATCCAGTGATCGCTGGTCACCGGTACCAAGTAACCGAGACAGGCAATGGCGTAGGTACAGGTTCCAAAATAGCCTTTTCCCCGAATGCAATGTCATCCAGTGATCGCTGGTCACCGGTACCAAGTAACCGAGACAGGCAATGGCGTAGGTACAGGTTCCAAAATAGCCTTTTCCCCGAATGCAATGTCATCCAGTGATCGCTGGTCACCGGTACAAAGTAACCGAGACAGGCAATGGCGTAGGTACAGGTTCCAAAATAGCCTTTTCCCCGAATGCAATGTCATCCAGTGATCGCTGGTCACCGGTACCAAGTAACCGAGACAGGCAATGGCGTAGGTACAGGTTCCAAAATAGCCTTTTCCCCGAATGCAATGTCATCCAGTGATCGCTGGTCACCGGTACCAAGTAACCGAGACAGGCAATGGCGTAGGTACAGGTTCCAAAATAGCCTTTTCCCCGAATGCAATGTCATCCAGTGATTGCTGGTCACCGGTACCAAGTAACCGAGACAGGTAATAGCGTAGGTTTTGGTTCCAAAATAGTCTGTTCCTCGAATCCACTGTCATCTAGTGATCGCATGTCACCGGTACAAAGTAACCGAGACAGGCAATGGCGTCATATATGTAGTATATAGCCGCTTGATACATCTGAGTTGTTATAATTTAAACAATAAAAAAAGTTCCACCAGAATTAAGGAAAAAATTAGCTCACTTCGAGCACACTGACGAGCCAACAATAAAATACACATTCGACTTCTTATCTTCGGTTTGTTTAGCATTACAATCACTGCGTATGACACGTCCCGGCCATATAGGGCGGTAAACATATGACTTCATTAATTGCAGACATATGGTTTATCCATTCATACATACAAGGAAGTAACAGTGTTGCGTGGGCATGCATATGCATGCTCAAAACGATTTTAGAATACATCATGTTTACTGTTGGACACGCTTAACTTTACAGTTGGAATATTAGTGCCAAATAAATCCTTGGAATATTAGTTCCAACAAAGTGTGTCCATCCTGGAAGAGCTAGGCGTCCAAAATAGGCTTTCAACGATTTGCCTACAACGTATTTAAATATATAATACTTTGGACACGTTGTCGCCAAACCGAGGACTCATAGTCAACTGGCAAAGTGCAAGGCAGAGGAAGGTCACCAATGCGCTGGAATGAAACTCATAGTTAACTGGCAAAGTGCAAGGCAGAGGAAGGTCACCAATGCGCTGGAATGATCAAGTTTTACTAGCGTCTGGTACTAGGGTGTCCTAGGCTCTCCAGACAGTGCAGGATCACGAGGAGTGAAGGAGCCTTGTCCACCATGGAAATTGGGTGTAGGGGTTACGATGCTCAGCAATGAGTCAAGTTGAGAAGATATCCCTGGACATACCCCTGTTTAGGGATGTCATAGTACCACTCGTTCCTGACAGTTGGATTTCTTGTGTGACAATCACATTAGCATCATTTTATTTTTTGATGACCACCACATTGATCATTTTTAATTTTTAAGTTTTTTTACGGTCCCCGTCAATCTTCGATTCTCAACCCTTTTTTAGTTTACCATCAAGTTGTCATCAGCTGTATGTAATGCCTAATGGTCATGCTGTTATTCTTGTTTACTGATCGATATTTGATCAAATAAGAAAACGGGCCGAGAAATAAAGTTAGTTAGAACTAAGCTAGAACCAACTACTTTACTGACAGACTGTTACATGAAAAGATTCAAGCGGTATGAAAAGGATAACCTGTGGTGTACGTGTACCACAGGGATCCGTTCTTGGGTCACTATTATCCTGATTTAATAACTAACCATCACGCCGTTTCTCCGCTGGTATACGTAGAGGGTTACCGCCATACAACTAACCCTGCACAAATGCTTCATTCACGTTCGTACATTGTTACATTACTGACAGTTAATTAAAATAATTCAAGCGGTACGGGAATGGTAAATCTATGGTGTACCGCACGGATCCATTCCCGGGCACTTATTATTCCTGATTTAATATCTAACCATCACGCCGTTTCTTCACAGGTGTACGCAGAGGGTATGGACACAACTATCTCCCGGCATAAATGCTTCTTTCACATTCATACATCGTCTTTTACATACATAATCCTAATTTATGCATCAAAATGAAACACAATAGTGTTCGTAAGAATATCCATGAGTTAGTTGAATAGGTACTCGTAGACCCTCGGATTTGAGCGCTCACACCTTTGTGTAATTGTGTCGAATGAATTCTCAAACAGTAAAGGTGTTTTATTGAAACAACAGCATATCACCTGTAATGGTACTTCTCAGTAAATTATTAATATAATTCAAAGTAAACAATGTGTGAGGTGTTTTACTTTAGTGGCGACATCCTGTTTGTTTATTAGACCGATTTTGAAACGATAGCGTACTTTCTTTTCTTGTTTTTGATAAGCATGTTTTGTCTTTAAAAATTTGTTGAAGGAGGCATAATTTATTTCTTTTTGAAGTAAAACTTCTTTACGCACGCTCGACTTGGGGGGTAAGCTGGTGAATGCGTTACGAAAAGTGGTGATGTGCTTTACGAAAAGTGTGATGCGAACGGTAATCGATGCGAACGGTGATCGGGGAATAAGCTGGTGAATACCTTACGAAAAGTGTTATGCGAACAGTAATCGATGCAAAACAATAATATCATGAGACAATTGTCACCCCAAGGTCGTAGGTCACCCCAAGGTCGTAGGTTACCCAAAGGTCGTAGGTCACCCCAAAATCGTAGGTCACCCCAAGGTCCTAGGTCACCCCAATGTTGTAGGTCACCCCAAGGTCCTAGGTCACCCCAATGTTGTAGGTCACCCCAATGTCATATGTTCATACCTAACGGTCGTAGGTCACCCCAGGGTCATAGGTCACCCCAATGTCATATGTTCTTTTATAAGTTAGTGAAGTTTTACTTCAGTCGTGTGGTCTAAATAAAGCAAACTCGTTTTTTTTATGACTATGATCAATGGAACTAGCAGATGGAGGAATAAAATAGACTGAATGCTGTGGAAATGAGATATCTGATATAAAACCAATAATTTTTTGCAGATGAACGGGTTATTATTACCATCTACGAGTCAGAAGGGATGTGCTCATTGTAACACATTTCTTCAGACTGATTCGTGGATGGCTCAAAACCTCGAATATCATGGAGAGCATTAGTTTCTACGTTCCCGATGGTTATCTCCATCACAGACAGCATAGACTGTTTTATCTCCCGGCTTGCAGAACTAACTTGCCAGTCGGGAGAGCTGTCTTGTTGTTAAATAGAATCACTTTGAATATGGATAACATCAATGAAGCACAATTTAGACGGCAAGCTTTGTTGCTGATAATTTAAATCTGCTTATCTTATCTTAAATATTGAATGAATAAATTGAATTGAATGAGGAAATTTGACAAGAATGGCCTGCGATGTAAGCATAATTAACTAGAAAAGGAATATTGGCGGTCCATCCTCTCTGACTATCCGTGAGGAGAAGCAGCATGATATTCAGTTAGTTGAGATATAGATCGTTTAGTTGATTAATATGCAGTTATATGTAAAAGCGTACCCTCTATCTAGTACAATACTCAGATTACTCATAACTAACTAACTAACTAACTAACCATCACGCCGTTTCCCCGCAGGGGTAGGCAGAGAGGACGGACCGCCAAACAACTCGGTCTTGGCACACAGTCTTTGCTTCACTCACATTCATACATCGTCTCATACATACTCTTCTATTATTCCGACTTTTGACATGGCCCGACTCAAGTATCTGATTCACTTGATCGTGCCATGTCTTCCTCGGGCGTCCCCTACTTCTTCTTCCATTCACATTTGCGTCATATATTCTTCTCACATTATTTTCTTCTTTCATTCGCTCTACATGTCCAAACCATCTGAGGGTCCCTTTCTTAATCTTACTCATTCACCAAATCAATTTTAATGCACTTAAATTTAATGTAGTGAATTAAACAAAATTATTATGTTTCTGGGTCACTAGTGGGTTATTTCAAAATGTCATATAGGTGTTTTATTTAATTTTTTTGTTTATTAAATAAAACATACAACGAAGTTGCACTCCCATGAGTTATCAAAACTCATTAAGGGATCGCCAATTGGTACTTTTGTGAAGTTAAACCCAACTCAACCCAATATGTAGACACAATGTATGAATAAAAAATTTACAAAAACATTTCACAGAAGCAACATACAGACACAAACATATGAAGAATCACTTTACAAATATTTCACAGAAACGTGTCTTATAAGATGAATTTGTATATTCAAAAAGTATACTTTTGGTTTCAAAAAGTTAAAATAAAGTTTCCTCCACGATGGACTAAGAAATGCATAAAAAAACAAAATCAGGAAAATACAATATAAGGTACGGGCTCAAAAATATACAGACTTAATACAAGATGTTTACATACAAATAAAAAGATAATCAGGGCTATCAGAACAGAGTTTGTACCTACTTATGAGTCGTTTTCCAAATAACATTTGAAAAAATAGGTTTTCAATGTATCATTTCGAGATTTGTTGGAGGCATATACCTGTCTCAAGTTTTCAGGCAGTTTGTTATAGTTAGTGTAGGCAATGTATTCTAATGATTTCAGTCCGAACTTTGTTGAGTGCATTTTTGATATGTGTAGTTTGTTGTGTTGTCGTGTATTATATTGGTGAACGTCGTTGTTATAGTTCAGTTTTATATTTGTGTGGGTGTTGCACTGAATAATATTTAAAATGGTGTTTGTTATCTCAAAGCTATTTTGGTGATCGGCCAACTCTGAATGAAACCAACTCAGAAAGGTCATTAAGAGTGATGGTAAAAAAAATTGGTTAAATAGGTTAAGTTTACAATTTGGGTGGCGGGAATGGGTACCGCCGCCCCGGGAACCTTTATTGGATAACCAACACCTCTGCCATAGGTCACCCCAAATGGTTCGCTACGTTTGGTGAGTTAGCAAGGGTGTCCGGGTTTATGGGGTGAGATTTGTCTAGGTCTTGGAGGCGGCTGACCAAGACACACTGAACCCCAGATTTCTACCTACCCCTTAAACTTTTTTCCTTCCCAAAACTCTCCTCTCCATCCTTTCCTTTAAAAAAACCTTCCACAAAGAATCCCCATAGATGACATAGGCCCTGAAGGAAATTATTTTCCTCAGGGCCTCCTGTGTGGAGCTCATGTAAAAAAAAGGTAGGTTAGGGTTACACCGGCTATTTAAACATTATTTTTTCATAGCTTTTAATGACCTTTCTGAGGTAGTTCCGAGTTGGATTCATTCTGAGTTGGCATGGAACAGTTATTTTATAGCATATTTAATGTGTAAAACACAGACTCATGTAAGTAATATTTGATTTATGGTGAGATTGGTGAGCATTATAATATTGCTTTCCTCATTATCTTAAAACTTAGTATTTGGAGATGTCTGGCTAATCAACTGGACGATCGATACATTATTGGGAGCGAAAAAGAAATCGAATCCACGTCCACAAGGTTGGGAACGCAGCGCCTAACCACTGTGCCATTTAGGTCACCTACAACCTACAACACACATAAAACTCTGATTGCCGGGTTTACTGATAGGAGGGATATTGCTATCAATTAATTTTAATTGAATTGATAAGTTAATGAAATTATTAGTAAGGCAGGATTATGTACATTGCGAAAGAAGCCGATATCGAATTTGTTTATTTTGTATTATGATTATAAATGTTATAGGCACACCTTTTTGATTCATATTTTTTATCGGGTGATGTGATTTTAAACCGTTTGCTTTCATTTCAGTGTTGTTGAGTTGTGGTTGAGATATAGTCCAGGCGTTGCAAGTTTTTTTTTAACATTAGCTCCACACAGGAGGCCCTGAGGAAAAAAAAAATCCTTTAAGGCCTATATCATCCTTGGGGATGCTGTGTGGAGGGTCATTTTAAAAGAAAAAAAGTATGACGGGTAGGCAGGAATCGGGGGTCAGTGTGTCCAGGTGTGACGGATTTGTGAATTCATCCCTCCCACTGCGGTGCATGCCGATGGGTCGAGAGAGTCCAGCTAGGTTATGTCTCTCTCAACCAGTCTCTCCCGAAACCTCACCTCCATGAACCCGGGCACCCCTGATAAATCACCTTAGCCCTGATAAATAACCCCTGATAAATCACCCTGATAAATCACCGTAGCAAATAACTTTTTTCGAATTTTTCATTAAAATAAAAATTCTTTCACATGTCGTTTCTGATCACTCAGCCGAGTTACCGACCAACCTCTCAACACGCCAACCCCCAACCGTCCAATACCTACTGATTTTTCTTTGTCCAATACTTAAAAAAAACATCAAAAAAGTCACCCGATAACAAAATTTCATTTACATTTTTTACTCTCAGAATCACGTTTTTTTTTTATTGTTTATTTTTTTTTCTCCGTTAAACCGCAACTAAGCCGTTTGTCAACAGGATTTTAATCTTCAATTACAATTTAATTACACATACATATTATTACTATAACTATACAGATTGTCACAATTAACAAACAGACTTAGTACAAACCATCTCTATGTAGTAACCATATTTTCAGCATTTATCTCAATCTATTTGTAGAATCGCAATTTTTTTATATTACTTGGTAACATGTTAAATATTTTGGGCACATTATATTCCAGGGTTTGCCGTCCGTAGTTATTGTTATACTTTGGAACAAGCATTCCTTCATTCTTTGTGAACCTAGTATTATGTTCCTGTTCCACTTTCCTCTTATATTCAGATAAATGCTCAGTCATTATTTTGAACCATAATAGGGCCTAAAAGTAAGTAAAATACGTCTCTTAACTCCCTGAATAAATATTTTAAATGTCTTTAAATTCATAGTTAAAATCATAATATTCCCTGAATAAATATTTTAAATGTCTTTAAATTCATAGTTAAAATCATAATATTCCGTGATTTCTCACAAGTGTGCGCTAGTTATGAAATAAAAAAAAACTATTTGAGGAAAAGTGATTCTCCGCAGAACTAGAGCATCGACTAACAAAATATAAATTTGTGAAATTGTGTAATTTGAGTTGATTTAGTTTTCGACCGTTTAACTTCACAGTAAAAGTTAAAATTAACATAAACACGTATGTGATGTCATTTGATGTTTGTGCGAAATGTTTGCCAAGAATCTAGTTTTTCAATACAAATCTAGACATTCATTATTTTTATTTAATATTACTTGCAGTTACTAACCAGTTTCACGCGAGTTTTACCACGTGAAACTTTATTTTTGACTGTTGAATGGATATTTCAAAGATCCATAGTTCACTATGAATAGTCTAATTAAACCTACATCTCAACATATCATAAATTAAAGTCCTTTTCCGCGCTGTCTGTCTTTTTGCGATAAACTCAAAAACTACTGAACGGATTTTCATGCGGTTTTCATCAATAGATAGAGTGATTCATGAGGAAGGTTTAAGTATATAATTTGTCAAGGTTTTGTGTAAATTGGTTGAAATATATAATATATGTATAAAGGAGAATGTCTGTATGTGGTGGACGAGCGAGCTGGCAAGCGGCGTTGTGGATTTGATTTATATGCAAACTTACAGTTTTATGCCGAGGTTGATAAAATTTTGCATATGTGACCTTCAAAACGAGAGGAAGGTCACTGTCTACATTTGATTTTGAAAACTCTGTGTAAAGCCCGGGCATCGCCGGGGACTTCAGCTAGTGGCTAATAAGTCGTCTCTATGTGGCATAACCACAGTCCGATTGTGGCCTTGTAGTCGAAATAGCTATCACAATAATTAAATCTGAAATGTTTGCAGAATTTAATAGTAAGTAACTTTACAATTTGGGATGCGGATATGGGTACTGCCGCTCCGGGAACAATTTATTGGATTACCGACAACTCTGCCATAGATCACCCAAAGGGATTCGCTACGTCTAGTGACTTAGCAGAGGTGCCCGTGTTCATGGGATGAAGTTTGAATGCGAGGGACTGGTTGAGGAGAGACCTTTTGACCTCTACAGCAGGACAAATTATAAGTCCGTTACTTTTGAACACACTCCCAGATTCTTACCCAATCCACATTACTTTTTCTTTCCCAAAACTTCCTCTCCTTACTTTCCCTGAAAACTTCCTCCACACAGCATATCCAAAGATGACATAAACCCTGAGGGAACTTTTATCTTCACACAGCTCAAATCTGGAGATAATGTGTAGAGCATAAATATATATAATAATTTGTATAGCGCCTTTTTTGTGAAAAATCACTTCAAGGGTGCTGTACTAACTTACAGTATATTTCTAAAAACTTCCAACTACAAACTAGATAAACAATTAAAATCAACTTATGGCTAAAATTGCATCCACCGGTTCATCGATCACTGATGCTAAACTATATGTACAATGATTTGACGAATGAACGCGATGCTGCGTAAAAATGTACATATCTTGTTAATTCATTCTCTATAGTGTCTATAGAAATAAAATATACAAGACCATTCTTACCTGGAAGGTCACTTGCGATTAACACTATATAATCTAAGTTAACCAGAGCTTGTACTACGAATTTCTGAGCACCTTGTACATATTTACTGAGATGGAACCCATTTTTAAATTCATCGAGTTAGTACCTATTCTACACATTGTACAATCTATTCATATCATAAACATTATGAACGTGTTTTAATTTGCAATATAATTTTTTTCCATTTATGGCGCCCTAAGATATGCTATCACGGCTTAGTAAATGAATATAAATATTTTATTAGTGGCGCATAGTGTAATTGCTGTTCATTGTTTATTCAAATCTATCGGCAACATTTATAAGTATGACATTGTTCAAATGCAAAACAAACCGAGCAAGGTGTGTTTTACGACTCATCTATTTGTTATTTATAGACATTGCTCGATCATTGAATTAAATATTCAGTTTTTTTTTACATTGTGAATACTGCATAAGAGTCCCAACCGCCTGGAGGCAGTGAGGTTATGGTATCCCCAATTGGGGCATGTTGTGAGGCTAAAAGATGGGAGGGGAAGGAAATGGTTACTATTCACATATATTTTTTATATTAATTCTACGCAGGAGGCCTTGAGAAAATAAAATCCCGCAGGGCCTTTTTCATCTTTGGGGATGCTGTGTGGAGGGTCATTTTAAGGAGAGGAAGTTCTGGGAAGGAAAAGGTACCTATTAGGGATTGGAATCTGAGGGTCAGTGTGTCCAAGAGTGACAGAAGTAAGAATCCACCTTTTTTTTACATTAGCTCCACACAGGAGGCCCTAAGGAAAATAATTCCCCTCAGGGCCTGTGTCATCTTTGGGGATGATGTGTCGAGGAAAGGAAGGAGAGGAAGTTCTGGGAAGGCAAGAGTGTGAGGGTTGGGTAGGAATCTGGGGGTCAGTGTGTCCAGGAGTGACGGATGTATGAATCCATCCCTCCCACTGCGGTGCAAGGCGATGTACCGAGAGAGTCCTGCTATAGAGGTCAAAAGGTCTCCCTTAATCAGTCTCCCTCAGGTGGGCAAAGACATACGTCGGCAAGATCTAGACAAAGCTCAACCCCATGAACCCAGGCACCTCTGCTAAGTCACCAAACATGGCAAACAACTCGGGTGACCTTTGGCAGAGGTGTTGGTTATCCAATAAATCGATTGCTCTTTGACTGGATCTGAATAACCAGGTACTTATCAATATTCCTCCTTCCCATCTCCTTTCACTCCCTTTCAGTATCACAACACACCCCTAAAATTGGGGAGGCCATATAGTTCAACTGACTCGGTTTAGCAGTGAGCAGTTGGGGCTCTTGTGAGGTATTCACATAAAAAATATATTGTTTGAAAAACCTGGCCCCGAAAAGAGTGGGTCATTCCAAAACACGTTGTGTTTTTGGCAGCAAAACAATAACTACGAGTACTCTATTCATTTGTGCGCTTTGACGCTGATTCACCCTCTATAACTGATGCTGTATCATGTCCGATGTCCGATAGATTAGTGGTAGAATCCTGGGGTTGTGATTCCTATAAAAACTTATTTTGTGTTCAATTATTGAAATAATTTTTTGAAGGTACAAATACACTTTTTTTACATTAGCCCCACATAGGAGGCCCTGAGGATAACAATTTTCACGTCATCTTTGGGGGTGCTGTGTGGACGGTCTTTTTAGGGAAAGGAAGGAGATTAAGTTCTGGAAAGGTAAAAGGCATGAGGGGTGGATAGGAATCTGGGGGTCAGTGTGTCCAGGAGTGACGGGTGTATTACTTAATCCATTCCTCCCACTGCGGTGCAAGGTGATAGGCCGAGAGAGCCCGGCTGGAGAGGTCGAAAGACCTCCCCCCAACCAGTACCTTCCGATCCATGGGGATGGGCAGACGCAAACGCCGCCAAGTCCCGAACAAATCTCACCCCATGAATCCGGACACCTCTGCCCCACCAAACGTAGCGAATCACCTGTGGCAGAGATGTTGGCTATCCAATAAATGGTTCATGGGGCTGCGGCACCCATACCTTCCTCCCAAATTGTTGTAATGTAACACTCCATCCTCTCTGCCTTCCCCCGCGGAGAAATGGCGTGATGGTCCTCTTTATTTTCATTCAGCATCATACTCGCATGCGTAAATTTTCCAGGAAATCACATTAAATTATATCTTACTTCGTATATCTCAATGTAAATATTTACATGAGGCAGTTTGTAAACGGTTTAGCAAATAACAAGTGAGAGAATTAAGTATTTTTAGTATTAGACGAATCTCTGGTTAAATATATTAACACACGTTCATTGAGAAAATAAATAATAAAAAAAATGTATTTAATTAATTAATACATTATTAGCGAAAATATGAAAGAGAAGAATCAGAGAAAGATACGATCACATCTAGGACTCGAACCCAAGATCTTAGCCTTGCCAGGGCGGTGGTCTGAACTAATGTGTCCGTATGCGTTTCGGTCATATTTAACCCTTCAAATCTGTTTGTTCGGTTTTCGGAACTATTCTTCTTCCTTGCGCTGTCCCAACTCATTGCCTAGGTAGGCTGTTGGGGTCGGCTCTTCTCAGGTTATAACATCTTCTGTTCTGAGTATCGCCGTTTCTTTGAAGTATTTTGGAGCATTGAGTCATCCAGGAGTTCTTGGGTCTTCCTCTGGATGACTGTCGATGAAGTTCCATAGATATTGCCTGCTTCACTGTGTGGTCTGATAGTCTCGTGCCCATACCATCTCATTCCTCCAGCTTACTGTTTATGTCTTGACACTGAGGCTACCTCGAATTCGTCAACTTTTAATCTTATCTTTTGGTGATACTCTTGCCGACCATATAAACATTCGGAACAACTCAAACAAGTCTAATAGATATCGTTGTGTCTCCCTTACTAGGTTATCATGATTAGAAGTATGATTTAATCGGTGTTAAAAAGAGAAAACATCACGCTTTTCATACGTAAAAGTTAACTTCAGAATAATCAAAAAATACACCTGTATGAAACCAAAGATTACGACCGCAATTTGAAAAAAAAGAATTTTTTATTAAGAATTATTTTTACATTAAACAACAAAAAATGAATTGACGATAACGTTTATAATACACCTGTCTAATAATTTTTTTTCATCAGTAATTTTAGATAGAAAAAACGTAAGGTGATTCATTTTTAAAACTTTCTCGTGCGTTAAAATTTTTTATATTTCTAAAAATAATAAAATTTATTTCGAATTATAAAATTTGAAAGCGTATTATTTCATCACCATTCAATAACAAGTTTTCGGATACGTTCAGAAATTTTTCATATATTTAGACTTTGCAAGCGGCCGGCGTAGTACAGCGGTAAGACTCTTGACTCGCAATCCGAAGGTCGCGGGATCGAATCCCGGCGTTGCAAATAAATTTGATTTGATGAATTTGTGTTATTTCACAATTTATTCATTTAAAATAATATGTAGTATATTTGTTACACTTTCCAGAGTGGAAGATACTCTCAGTATCGCCCTGGTGTAAGACCACCATTCAGAATTGAAAAGTTGCTCGAAATGGCTTTAGGCGTGTTTGGTGACCAGATCTGAATAGCCAGGTATTTCCTCACCTTCCTCTCCCATATCTCCTTCCTCTCCCCACTACCTTCAACCTCACAACATACCCCAATTGGGGATGCCATAGTCTCACTGGATCCAGACGGGAGCAGTTGGGACTCTTGTATGGTATTCATAAAAAAGCGAAAATATTTTTTTACCTTTCGACAAAATAGGCCCAAGGCAATAGGCCCAACAGTCAGTTTTAGGTGTTAAATTAGCTCGATCGTTGCATGTTTTTCCTGAGATATCACCGACTCTCTCTTAGATCAACTAGTAGGCTTTAATAGAGCTAACAGAACTTAAGAGGGAATAACAAGACAAAACCGGAAACATGTCGTATTTAAATCAAATTTTAAACGTATTGACTCTTTTCCACAAAAAATATAAATTGATTTCGAAAGACTGTTCTAGTAATGTTTTAAGTTGTGAGAAAATATGTTTAATTTTAGTACAACAAGGTTTTACCGTAGGTCATTGGCAGATTTGTCAAATTTTTAAACAAAATTTTGTATTATACAACACACATTTCAAATCATATAATCAAATCATGCAGTAAAATAAATCAATAGATTATCTGGGAAAGCTATGTTTCAGAATATTAATTTTAGTTTAAATAAAATCATTTAAAAAAAGTTCCGCGCACGTATTTTATCACGAAAATACTTCAGCTTATCTATTTATTTACGGTCTTACAAACTAATATATTTAAGATTTTTTTCAATTTTATTTTGCTTAGACATTATTGAAAAATTTTATCAAAAAATAATTCAGAAAAGTACATAATTTTAATATTTTTATCATCATGCCTTTCAGCATTTTTGAATGTAGGTATAAATTAAAGCAAATTTTGAATGAAATAAAATCGATATTATTTAAAATTATTTAAAAAATTGTAACACTAAATAACTTGGTATGCAAGAAAATGTCTGTAATCTGTATATCACGGTTTTATTGATGATCTCAATACAATTTGACTTAACTAGCGTTCAGTTCTGTTTTCATTTCCCCTCCGTAAACGGAACCATAACGGAACTCTCATTTTCATCGCAACCAGAAATCCTTCCTCTTCTTCTATTTCTGCTAGGCTGCTAATTCCGCCCCATTGCTAGTCACATGTATATTAATGGGTGCTACAAATTATTATTTAATAAAACTGGTACGGAGAATACTTAATCTTTCTCATTGGAACCGCCCTGTACGATCGTAAGAACACCTTTCGACGAAATATGAATTCTCGGCCGCTGGCTGGTTAAAGGCCCTTAACATAACTTAGATCGCTCTGAATCTAACTTCATTGCCACCAGCACCTACCTTAAAACAGGTTCTCATTCACCTGTTAAACTAGGTGCAGCGGACCAGACAGTGTTATTCTTGCTATAATCAAATAATATACACTTTTCCACTTCCACACAATTTAAATATACTGTTACCGACTGAATCGCTAATCCCAGGAAGTGAGACCTGTACTGATTTGAAACAGAACTGATGTCGCCATTTTTACTTTAGGCCCCCAGACTGATCGATGATTTTCTGTTATGAGGGTTTGGTTAAACTTAACTAGAAAATTGTCATTTTTTAATTCAATTCTAGACGTATCGAAACTCTTTTACAAAAAAACCTGAATTGATTTCGAAAGATTGTTATTTCATCTAGTAAAGCCATGTTTTAAATTTTGATTTTTTTTATTATAAAAAAGTTATACCTACTGTTGGTCGATGCGCTGATTTGTTCATCATCATCGTCTTCTTCCCCCTGTCCTATTCGGGTCGGGAACCCACTGCATCGACAAGGCTTCTCCATACGTCCCTGTCTTGTGCTGATTGTTCGGCCTCCGTCCATGGTAGTCCCATCCTCTCCTCACACAGTTGCTGGAGTTGCCTCGCCCAACTGTGTCTGGGGCGGCCCACTGGACGTCTACCCTCTGGAATCGCACTCAGTATCTTCCTCGGAATTCGGTCATCAGACATTCTTAGTACATGCCCAAGCCACCTCAGTTGCGACTTTTCTACGAAGAATAGCAGTGGTTCAATGTTTAGATCATCTCGGATCGTCGAGTTTCTTATATGATCCCATTACGTAACCCCTGCCACTCTCAAGTACCCCATTTCGGCAGCTTGGTTGTTAAATTATAAATTTTCAAATGAAAAATATTATTATACAAGACATACTATCATTCAGTACTACAAATCAAAATATTATCCAGTGCATGTATCAAAATTCTAATTTTAGTTCAAATAAAATCTATTTGAACTAAAATATTGACTTTTTATTTACGGTCTTACAAAACATTTTGAAAGCAAAGAAATGGCTCACTTTACGTTTTTTCTGACTAAAATTATCGATAAAGAAAAAATCAAATACACACACACATTTTATTAGACAAATATGTTATAAACGTTTTTGTCACTTTTGGTCGTTTCATCTCTACATATCTACATATTATTATAAATAAAAGTCCTCCGCCGCGTCTCTTTGTCTGTCTGCTCGCCGAAACTCAAAAACTACTGAACGGATTTTAATGCGGTTTTCACCAATATATAGACTGATTCATGAGAAAGGTTTAGGTATATAAATTTTTAAGGGTTTTGTAAATTGGTTGAAATATATGTATAATATACACATAAATGAGAATGTCTGTAGGAGATGGACGAGCGGGTTGGCAAGCGGGCGGTGTGGATTTGATTTGTATGCAAATCTACAGTTTTATGCCGAGGTTGATGAATTTTTGCACATGTGACCTTCAAAACAAGACGAAGGTCACTGTCTACATTTGATTTAGAAAACTCTGTGTAATGTCCGGGCATCGCCGGGGACTTCAGCTAGTATCAAAATAATTAATAAAAAAATCACAAATATTTCTTAAATTGCTGTCGTAAACTTTGGTTTCATAAAGATGTACATTTGAATTATTTTATGATTATTTTTTTCATTTGAATATACAGCGTGGTGCTTTCTCTTTCTAACATCGTTTAGATCGTATTTCTCACGGAGATACAACGATTTCTATGAGATTATGTGAGTTGTGCCGAAAGGGTTTTAAAAAATTAGGTCCCGTATTAAAAAAAGTTACTTTTTAGGAAGTAAAGTGCCACAGTCCTATTGGCTCCGTACAGGCGACCTCTTATATACAATAATTATTCAGTGAAGGTACGATGAACCCTAGTAAGTTCTTAGTAGGTTAAGAACCTAACGGAATTGCTTATCTTACCCAAGTTTCGTATCAGAGATAATAAAACTGAACATTACTGTTTGTCAGCTAACCTCAAGTGTCATATAATAATATTTACTACACAGCTTTAGTCACGATGAATGACCAAAGCAATGCATCACCTATTGTATTTCTCCTTTCGTCACTGTTAAATTATAAGCAAGATACAATATACATTACATTGTACATAGCATTTTGTAGTTATATACAAGTCTATGAATTCCATATTGTGATGTGACGCTCCTTACATTTAAAGCTTTTATTTTACATTGAATTTTAAAATATGTAACATTTACAATTTGGGAGGCGGGAATGGATATCGTCGCCCCGGGAACCATCTATTGGATAGAATTTTCTTCTAATTCGGTTATTAAAAAATCTTAAAAATCGGTCCGGTTTTGTAAAATTGAGCGGTAAAATCCTAGGCCCCTTTTGTCTGCGAGTTGAGAAATTATCAGTATTTTATTCATATAGCCCAGTGTTTCTTAACCGTATTGAAAGAATCGCCCCCTTTACCACAGTAAAATCATCCAGCCCCCCCCCCCCGCCCCCACTATTGACATTGATTATTAAATCTAAAGTTTTGTGGGTGAATGTGTAGTTTATTTAACAGAACTTGTCAAATCGTTGCGCCTAAAGAAAGTGTGTCAATTTATCAGTGTGTATAGCTCGTGAATGAGCTTATTTTATATATTGACACAATGCCCACTAGAACTTCTGCAGCGCCCCCTAAATGCTAAAAATTTAAAATCGCCCCCCTAGACCTCTAAAGGCCCACAGGGGGGTGCTGGCGCCCCCGTTAAGAAGCACAGATATAGCCCAACATCATCTCTTTTTATCTATAACAACTAATCATACTACTCTATTTAAAAAGTTTCAACCAACACCTCTGCCATAGGTCACTCCAAGTGGTTCGCTACGTTTGGTGACTTGACTGGGGTGCCCGGGTTTTCGGATGAGGTTTGTCTAGATTTTTGCGGCGGATGACATGGAGACGCTGAATTCTGAATCCTACCCACCCAGCATACATTTTCCCTTCCCAGAACATCCTCTCATTCCTTTATTTAAAAAGACCTTCCACACAGCATCCCCAAATATGACATAGGCCCTGTTGGGTAATTACCTATTTTCCTCAGGGCCTCCTGTGTGGAGCTAATGTAAAAATAAAATATAAAATTGATCTCGGTGAACGGAGTCTCCCAGAAGGAAAAGGGTATTATGGGTGGGTAGGAATCTTGGGGTCAGCGTGTCCAGGAGTGACGGACGTCTGAATCCATTCCTCCCACTGTGGTACAACACTATGGGTCGAGGATACTTCAAAAAGGGGTCTCTAAACCAGCCTCTCAGCTCCGTTTCACACATCCGCCGTCAAAACCTGGTCACACCTCACCCGATGAACCCGGGAACCGTAGCTTGCCAATCGGGTGAACTATGGCAGAGATGTTAGTTATATAATAAATGTTTCCCGGGGTGGCGGTGCACATAACCGCCTCTCAAATTGAGTAATTCAAGGCATCATCTTTTCTTCACTATTTATAATGAGCAAGTAGTGTTTAGTGTATTAGCATTTTGCAGTTGGTGTAGTGTGCAGTGTCTAAGAGTATACATTATTATAGTAGATGCCCCGTAGTTTGGACACACCTTACTTCTAAGGCATTCATTTTGCATTGAAAATCCTTTCTTGTATACATCACCCAGACATGATGTAATACTGTCAGGTGTAGTCAACCTTCACAATCACTACAATTAGTGCCATAAAAATGAAAACTAAAAAAGTTGATAGATTTAAAAATATATGTGTTTTATGCCCTTTCTTGTCGGAAGGTGCCTTTTTTCGAATTTCTACCATTTTATAACATACGAGTTGGTTCCCGTTGTGCGTTGTAATGCCATATTCAAAGAAATACATTGTTTCTCCCTGGATCACCTTTCCCGTGCGTCCCCGTTCTCCTTCCGGCGTCCCCTTCCTAGCTAGCTTTATAAATTAAAGCCTATATGTTATTCTGACGTATGAGATATATTATTGTAAAGTTTCATTAAAATCCATTCAGTAGTTTTTGCGTGAAAGAGTAACAAAAACACATATATCCATACAAACTTTCGCGTTTATAATATTAGTAAGATTTCTCTTGCGGGCTGCTGACGGAAGTAGCGACATTTTGTGTCGAATTCTTGAATTCGAAAACGAATTATAACAGTATATTTGTGTGAAATTCCACGTACACAGATGTTATCTGTGGCGCGGCGCGTATGGCGTGGCGTCCGACATGCACTTGTAGCTGGGTTAACCACGCAGACGCTACGGTATTAATAATGTTTGATGTTCATGAAAATTTACTCATACATTCTTCTTGGCAGTAGAAGTTCTTCAGAGTCTGCCCAAAACAAAGTGACGGAACTCCCCCTAGGGGGTTTTCTTTACTTTTTACGTTTCTTCACTAAAAACCTTTCTCATTTCACCAAATATTGATGCTATCGACTTGGGAGTGCTCTCATCCGATACAGCACGATTGATAACATAGTAAATGATACATCGTTTGACCTAGATTGTAAACATGTATTTTTCGAAAATACATGTTTTCAAACAAACGAAACAAAATCCGCGAGTTTTTTTTGCTGCTAGGCCCTGCAGGTTGCTCCAGGCAGTTCGGGAAGTTGTATAAAAGCTTTTGAAACCGAGAAATTCCAAGTTTTGTAAATTTTCTTTTGGGATGCTGTTTGTAAACTTCGATGGTTCTTCTTGAAAATAACAGAGTGCGCCACTTCCGTTCACAACAATCATCTTTAAGATAATAATACTCTTAATCTGCTGAATTCGGCTGAAACAGGGTAATAACTACTAGTCCAGGCAACGAAGGAAAAATAGAGGATATAATTCGTGTAGAAGCCAATTTTGGCATAGTTGTAGAGGAAGGTGTCCTTAACAACATACTAAAAATATCGGGTGGTGGGGGTGGAGCTAAGTGGGGGGGAGGAGGGGATTTAAAGGTCCCTTTTTCAGTTTTTCATTATTAACTCAAATTAAAGCCTCTAGCGAAAAAATGTCTATGAACCAAATAATCTACATAAAATTCTCTACAAAAAAGGTTTTATACTTTTTTTTGCTAGGATCAATACTTAAGGAGATACGAAGGGGGGAAAATGTAAAATTAAATCGAAATCGTCGAAATCTAATCTTTCATCATCATCCATGCTGTCTTCAATGGGGGATCCGTTCATACATACCTAAGCCAAGGCAGCCGCAGGCACCGGAGCAGGCAATCCCTGCTTTGCGGCAACCGCAGCGCATCCCACACCCTGTCGTGCATCGGCAAAAGATCATGTTCAAATCGGAATCGGGTGCCACAGGGTCGTTCGTGTTAACTGGGTTAAGGATCTCATCTTCTCCCTTGACCCAACCCCATTGAATGCGGCCAAATGAACTTATGATGAGCAGGCGCCTTATATACAGCCAAAAAAAGCTTCTCTCCAGCCTGCCAGACATCGTCAGATGATGCTGAGGGATCTGTGAATATTTCTCAGATGTCTTGGGTGAGGACAGGATTTTCTGTGAAGAACTTAGCGATTCCCACTTTACTCTTTCCATGTATCGCCGAGGTGGTGTATTATACTACTAATAGACGCTTTTATATTTAGTTACCGTTACGATTCACGGTTACGGCAAAAAAGGCAATAAACATACGTTCCTTGTCGTTATAATGCTGCAGCTCTTTCTTACACATTAAATAATGGTGAGATAAAATATTAGGATACACAAAATATTGTGTTTTGTTCGTTCCGAAGTACTACTTTTTTTCTTTTGAAGGAAATAGATATATCTTATTACGGCTCAGCTACGACGGCGGGAATTGCGATTCATTTTCTTTATACGTGTGAGGGAGATATATGATATATATATATTTTTTACATTAGCTCATGCTGATGCTGTGTGGAGGGTCTTTTAAAGGAAATGAAGTTCTGGGAAGGAAAAGGGTATGAGGGGTGGGTAGGAATCTGGGGGTCAGTGTCTAGGAGTGACGGACTTATGAATGATAATAATTGTATGTTTCCTTTGGGGGGTGCAGACATACGTTCATTGTCTTATTTTCGACTGTTGTTATTTAGTGTGTAAGAGAGAGCTGTATCATTATATGTTTAATAACAAAAGTAAAACCATCAGCGCAATGACATTATTTTTTTAATTTTTGGAAATCACTCACACTCTTGTAACTATATTCCATACTTTCAAAATTATCATCATCGTGTCAGTAGTACAGTAGGGAGACGTCACGGTGCGGTGTATTAGAGAGATGCAAGAAAATTACGACTGTTTCCTTTGGAGGAAACAGACCTGCGTACATTGTGTATCTCATCTTTGAAAGAGCTGCAGCATTATTGTGATAAGGAACTTATGTTTATTGCCTTTTTTATGCCGCCACGGTACCGTTACCGTGAATTGAAAAAAAAGCGTCTATTGTAATATAAAAAAAAAACCATTGCAGAATTGAAATGACTTGACAATTCCTGTATTTTGCGGCAAATGATGCATGAAACGCAAAACCACAAGCCATTGTCTAACCACGCTGCAAGCGAATATGAACACTACGATTCCAAGCTGCGCCCTCATTTGGATGTCAAAAAGTCACGTCTCGTTTAAGTCTATAATCGCTCGGATAATGGATCCAGATTTCTGCAAAGTAATTTTAGTATAACATTATTTTGCTTGTTAATGTTTTTTTTTTTTTAAATATATCTATTTCGATTTTGTTTTTGTGAAGAATGAATTAATGCAATTCTGCAATCTCCAATTCTTGGAAGTGCAAATTAACCCATTTCTTGACATCCGACCGAGTTGAATCTCGATTACTGTGTATTACATCAATTCACGCACACATGCATTTCTCTGAAATTGGATACTAGCCGACCTGAAGGATGGCGCAACTAGGTCGAAAATTGAAAATGATGTATATTATGATGGTACATTTAAAAAAAAAATTGCTTACCAAATCTACATTTAGCGTTTTTTAACCTTCGGGAAACCGAATTTTCTTGATATAATATCTCAGTCGAGTGCGTACACTAAGTTACTTGGTTTTTTTTTGTTAATAGGTATGTCATTTTTTTTTTTATGTGAACACCGCACAAGAGTCCCAAATGCTCTCGTCTGGAGCCAGTGCGGCTGAGAGTAGTGGGGGGGGGGGAGTAGAATGTGGGAAATAGTGGCTATTCAAATCTGGTCAGCAAAGCCATTTCAAGCATCGTTTTCAATTCTGAAATGTGGTCTAAGACGGCTGTTGATTTGTGATCATGCTTATTTGACCGCGGTTGTGTCGTGTCAAAAGGGTGACACTACCGCTCCTAGTTGCTTAAGAGGAAGCCCGGTCCCTGAAAAATGTTAACAATAAGTATTTTCTTACAAACTGTTTTTGTCACTGCCGCATTTACTCTTCCGAACCCTAAGCGAAAGAGACAATTGCACCGCAGGCGCAGTTTCGAATCTCGAAACTGCTAAATAGGAGGCTTGTCGCTGATCAGATGCTCCTGTACAAAATTATTAACTCAAAAGTTGACTGCCAGGAGCTGCTAAATAAAATAAATTTCCACACGCCGACTCGATACAGCAGACAAAATACCCTTTTCTACATTGATAGATCCAACCAAAATGAATTTATACAAAGGACATGTAACTACTATAATAATAAACTTGCACATATAGATACACTTGCTGACATATTCACTGCTAGTTACTGTCGTTACAGAATTTGTTTGTATTACATTCTAGGTGCGAATAACACATAACAATTTATTGTACCTAATATTTTTATATTACTTGCTAGGCAACTTTCCCTTATCCCTCTCCTCCCCTTACCCGTCCCAACCCAAATACCTATTTCGCAGTCTATTTAAGTATTGTTTTCATTATTTTATTGTTGTGCATAACATGTTTATCACTTGTTGAATTAACGTCTGTATTATTATTTTTTTAAATTGCTGCTTAGTTCTGTTTTTATTTTTTCTGTTTTTCTTAAATGTTCTAGTTTACATTCAGTTACTTTTATGTTTCTAAATACCTATCTGTGAACATTAATAATTGTTCTGTTTTTTGCCATCATCTTATGTATATTTTATTACTAAGACTGTTTATGTTCCTTAAATAAATAAATAATACCTAAATAAAATCATCAAAATCGAGGTTTTTCATATTCCTTATTTTTCACCTCCAAAACTGAACCGATTTTTAGGCTTTTTTTTACTAACTGTATTAAAAAAATACTCTGCATGTTTATTTGTATTTACTGAACGTCTGTTGATGGCGTTCATTTCAGGCAATTTTAACGATTTTTGGAGGGTCCTAACTCTTTTAAGAAGTAACTTATCAAAAAGGCAAAACGTACCGACACGCTAGTGATGGATATTTTTTAAATTTTGTTATATGAATACCGCACAAGAGTCCCAACTGCTCCCGTCTGAAGCCAGTGAGACTATGGCATCCCAATTGAGGTATGTTGTGAGGCTGAAGGTAGTGGGGAGGGGAAGGAGATAGGGAAGAGGAAGGTGGGGAAGTACCTGGCTATTCAGATCTGGTCACCAAACACGGCTAATGCCATTTCAAGCAACGTAAAACAGGGCGATGCGCTGAGATTATCTTCCACTTACACTTATCGATACTTACACCAGGGTGATGCTGAGATTATCTTCCACTCTGGAACGTGCCGAAAATATACTATATATTATTTTAAATGTATAAATTATGAAATAACACAAATTATTCCAATAAAATTTATTTGCTAAGCCGGGATTCGATCGCGCGACCTTCGATGTGCGAGCCAAGAGCCTTACCGCTGGACCACGTCGGCCGTCAAATATCTACATATATTTTATTGAAAAGAAATCTAGTGCAGCTCACACGCGGTTAGAAATCTTCACCCACACAATCTCAACCAATAGGATCTTTGAAAAGTGAACTCATAATCAAAGCGGCCAAAGTGCGCAGCCTGACAGAGCGCGACGCTTCGTAGGTACTGCACGTAGATAAGGTTTCATTCTATCTCGTTCTCTCTCAGACTTAATCTGTAAATGTATGTGTTTGTCTCGTTTTAGTGTCGTTATTTTTCGTATCATCGAGTTTCAAATCAAAACTGTGCTAAGAGGTTTTCACTTTAACCACTCCGTTCTATCGCGAATATGCACTTTTTACGTCTTAAATGAAATGTCAGATTTACGAAAATTAAAGCTCTATAAATTAAACTTTTCTGAACGTAGCCGAATACCAAAAACTGTTTTTGAAAGGTTACGAAATAAGCTTTCAAATTAAATAAATATTAACATTTGTAAATATTAAAATTTAGAATGCAAACATAAAAAAAGTAAAAATGACTCACGTGATGTTTTTATGTGAAAAGGATACTAAAATCACGGATTATGTAAAAAAAAAACAATTCTTATTTTATTGTACAAAATGTATAATAAACAATTTAGTCACCTCACTTTTTTATCATTTCATACAAGAATATTTAATTTAAAAAAATAACAATGTCTAACGGCTGGTAAGCGATTTTGCGGTCTACCATGTATCTGATAGAATAGGTATTTTTATGTGTCTCTATGGACAACTTGAATAGTGATGGGTAGCTTGATTTACTATGGAGCTTCTACTTTTTGTTTTAGGGATGTCACTAGAACAATAACAGAGTTTTTTTTTTATTTTATTTTATTTTTATTTTTTTATTTTTTTTATTGAGTAAATTTTTTACAATAAGTTTATTTCATTCTAATATTACATATTTTATATACTCTCCTAATAAAGCAAGTGCTTGTGTTTAGGAGAGGACAACTTGATAATAACTTTTTTTTTTTTTCAAATCCTTATAACAAACTTAAGAACTTAACTTAAGAATAGATTTAGGCTTAATAACATATTTTTTAAAGATTATAAGGGTAATTAAACAAAATATATATATGATGTACATAAAACCTTTGGAATAACAAACAGTCAAAAACATATCTAATAAAAGTTAAAATTATAAGGTGGGACTACCAAAATATGATTTCATTTTTTTTTATATTTGTCGTAATTTTTTTCTGTTCGCATATCGGCGGGTAATTGATTAAATAATTTTATTCCTTTATATACATAGTGATTCTGTGCTGTTGTGGTTCGTATGGGTGGTATAGTTAGTCCACCAATAGAAGTATTCCTTATGCTAATATTTAGCAGTGGGGTAATATTTTTTTTAAATATATCTTTGTGTAGCTGAAGTAATGCTATTTTTTCGTAAATTTTTGTAAGTGGGGGAACAGGGAATTCTTGGAATACGTTTATTGTTGGGTAGTAATACGGTTTTTTTAGGATAATTTTTATAAGAATTTTTTGAATTGTTTCGAGTGGGAGAAGGGATGATTTATATGCACCCCCCCAAGCTATGATTCCATATTGTAATACCGAGTGCGCAAGTGCAAAGTAAATTTCTTTTAATAGTTTTAATGTGATAGTATTTCTAAGTCTGAAAAATATATATATTAGTTTTCTCATTCTGTCTATTGTGGAGTTTATTTGATTTTTCCATTTAATGTTATTGTCGATAATTATTCCAAGATATTTTATTTGTTCTTTACTACTAATATGTATACAATTTGAGTTACAGGGTGTGATTTTAAGTAGACAGTTCCTGTCGTGAACTTTAATGTTTACATTTATATTTGAAATATGTTCTGTTAGGCTCAGAGGTAGAAAATGAGTTTTTTCAACATTTAAAGAAAGTAAGTTTTTGTCAAACCATTGTTTAATGATATTTATTTCATTATTTGCCGATATTTCGGCTTCTTTCCAAGAGTTTTCTTCAATTGTTAATACTGTATCATCCGCATTAGATATAATCTTTCCGACAATTGGGAGTTCAAAAAGTTCATTTACATATAATAGAAATAGTATTGGGCCCAGTACAGTTCCTTGTGGGATTCCAAAATTAATTTTTTCTATATCACTTAACTCGTTATTTATTTTCACTTGCTGTGTTCTTTGATATAAATAACTATTTATCCACGATTTAGCTTTGTCGGAGTTATAACGATTTCTGTGGAAACATACGCGTTGACGTGAAAACAAGCTCATTGTACTTGACTGCTATTGTCATATTAACGTGTATATCTGCTTACGTTGCTGAGTGGTTGAAAATATTTGCAGTAATCTCAAAATCCAGAGAGCAAATTGGGGAATAGGTACGTTTGTAAGGACAAAACGTCGCCCGGTCACCTCTTGACCTTTGTTTAGCAGGTGTTGGGTGTTGCTATACCCAGACCCACGTCCCATGTCCCATGTCCCGTGTCCCGAGTACAATATGGAGTTTGGGTCGCTCATTGCAAACACGACAATACTAATATTGACTTGGGAACATTAAATTACCACAGAATTGTGCCTTGCACAGGTCATTGTTTGCACTGCAGTCACATGCAAACAGTCGCCCCCCTGTTGCATGACATCAAGTTAACCGGGATAGTTAATAATGTGATATTTCTTCATTGCCCTGGTTTCTCCCGTCATTTTAACACTGAAATAAATCTTATTCGAAAAATGGTTACCTCTAGGAAGGTTCCTCTTGGTGTAAGAATAATCTAGTCGGATTTATTGTTTCTAAAACCCAATGGTGATAAAAGTGATGTAGAAAACTACAGACCAATATGTACATTGTCCGCTATTCCCAAACTCTTTCAATCATTAGTCCTAGATGTCTTTAAAAAACAAATCAATAATATAATTCAAATTAATAAATTGCTTTGTTTTTATCACTATAATAGTGGTAAAAACAAAGTAATTTATTAATTTAAATTAAAATGGTGCCACAAAATAAGTTTGCTGTTTTTGAAGCATAATATAATTGTTCCAAATCAGCACGGTTTTATCATAGGTAGAAATACTAGCATATGATAGTGTATGATTTTAATTTCAATTAATTTTATTTTTTAACTATTAATTTAATAATTATACCTTCCTAACTATTATCACCCATCTTTGTAAAAGCTCACTAGGGCGTAAATAAATTAGTAAATATTATGAAAACGAAAATTAACTTAAAATATTTGATGAATTCTTCAATTTTTTTGATATAACCCATCCTAAGTTATTCAGCGGCTGTACCCCCGACACTGATGAAGTCCAGCCGTCTATCATATGCCTTCGTCTGTTACCGTAACCGCTCGTACATTAGACACGAACGACCATAGATGATCCTCTTCTAAGGTACTATTTAAATGACACCTGTTGAGATAACAAAAAACTGTTTATAACTAACTATACTAACGACATCATCTGATCTAGGATGTTGAAACTACACGATTAATCCTATACACCACACCTACTTGTAATGTAGATTGTGTTATGTCGATGTTATTTCAACAACTTACAATGCGGCGAATAGATTTTTAACCCTTGATATTTTTTGGTAATTAATGACATAATGACTAATGAGTCACACCTGTCTCCTGCTGGTATAACTACACTTACTAATACCACGATAATATATTATTATGCCATCATGCTACAATATTCTCCAGTGTACACTTAATAACACGGTCACCGTGTCCTTGAATATTTTAGTGTGTTGTCACTAACATAATAAATAAATAATAACATGTCTCTATTATGTTTAATTTTTTTTAATGTCTGCTCTTAATGTTCAATTCATAATATTAATGCCTGCTTATGTACCTAGTCAATTATTTACTAAATTATTAAGTACCCGACATGCGTTGCAACGCCACTCAAAGAAAGAAAGTGTTGGTGTTTTAATTCTGTTTATTGAAGTGCTTTTGATACGCAATAAATTGGCGAGTTCAAGAATAAATCAGAAGGTTTTTTCGACACCTGAGAAGGCCACATTCAGTTTTCCGTGTGAGAAGCAAGGATTTTCCAAATTTACCGCCTGCTATCCCCAATCGCTACTATGTCACCCTTGCAATCCCTCTCTCTGCCACTCCCTAGTTCCCCACCCTCCCCCGCGTGTCCTTGTCCATGCGTCCCGCGAACCCCCCTCCTTCGTTCCCCTCCCCCTCCCTGATTCCCTCCTACCTCCTCCTGCCGCTAAAGTGTATGAAATACACATATTTTTGAAACAACTTGCGCGTCATCTATTGTAATTTTTTATACAAATTTCATAACACCAGAGCTCACCATTTTATATAGAAACCTTTGCGGGCGTGCGCACAACGGTTATCTACTTTTTATCCCGGGACATAATATCCCCGACCAAATATCCTCCGACAAAATATCCTACGGACAAAACATCCCCAACAAAACATCTACTAAAACCTAACCCAACAAAAAAATGGGACAAAAAATATACAGACATCTTCTAAAGACGATAAATTATTGTTATCTGTAATATTTTTGTCCCATTTTTTTTGTTTTGTTAGGTTAGGTTAAGCTTTAGTAGATATGATTTTGGGGGATGTTTTGATCGTATGATATTTTGTTGCGGGATGAAAACGCACATTACCGCCCACAATAGCTCACCAAAGTTTCATCGCGATCGGATGAACGGTATAGGAAATAATAAGGGAAAAGTAATGATCAATTCATTTTTATGTATGTATAAAGCTTTGATTATATGACATTATATAATCAATGGTATAAAGATAGACAGACTAATTACTAAAACCAACTTACCAGGTAGGAAGATTGGCAGATTTGTCCCGATACGCCTTGTTTCTTTCACATGCATACATACCTATATAAACATCTCATTTTTTATCCCAGTATCTTTCTGATGAGATACCATTTAGTATTACGAGTCTCAACTGTTCCTAAATGTCTGGAGTCAGTGAGTATATGGTATAACCTCCTGGGGTATGTTGCTAGGGAGAAAGCCTCTCCTTTCGACTCGCAAAGTATTCTACCATTTGCTGAACAAACAACCTAACAAACGATATCCACATTAATCAGACTGAATAAAAAAATAATATACATGTTATGAAAGAATTTTTTAATCATTACAGAAAAGAAAATCTCCGCTATTTGTTTATTTAATTAATTCTCGTGGTATTTTTTCAAGAATGTGCTTTTATTAATGGCGTCAGTAAGGCTTTCCACGGAATGGTAAACAAAAAAGATTAATATTTTTATTAAACTTTTTTTGGCAGCCTTTATAGCATAGTGGTCTGGGAATCGCAGAGAAAATAATATTTTGTATATTGACTTTGACATTTTTTAAATTTGTTCGTATTTGGGTATACAGGATGTTAACGAACGTACTGGACTTGTTTTCACCAGTGGTTCCTTACATTATTAGGAGTAAATGAAGTTAAGATGAGCGACCATCTACCCGCGCCGGCCGCAACGCACGCACGGCACGCAACGGATTGAACGGATTTTCCGATGGCATGCGTCCACTGTAAACGGATTTTAAATATAGTTTGAGTACTTTTGTAGTAGACGACGGTCGTCTGTCATGGAGATTGACGAAGATATTATCATTATCAGTTGCTTGTTGGCAGAAGAAGAAGAAGAACGTAAAACTGAACTTAGAATGTGGGTTCATAAAATAAACTTGAAGCGACCAATGTTTGGAAAACATAATTCGTTATTTGTTCCTGATTTACTTCATGATGAAGATTAATTTAATTTTTGTGGGTTTTCAATTTCAATTCAATTTTCTAAAACAAACAACCAAGCCTCCAAAGTGCACACAAACCCCATAGCTCGGAGGGCTTTGAAGCAAAGAATGGAAGGTTACCTCGAGAGTGTTTTCTCTTGGGGTAAGAATAACCTCGTCGAATTTAATGTTTCAAAGACCCAATTATGTTTGATATCGTCTAAAAGGGATCGAAATGATAATCTAGTCTCCTTCAACGGAAGCATTCTTCCGAACAGGACCTCCATTGATATGCTTCGTGTAACTCTAATTGACCAGCTCAGGTATGGGGGCTCCATCGAAACCAAGGTAAGTTAGCCTCTCAGAAACTGGGCGTACTGTACAGGGCCCGCAGATACTTTAATAGTACACAACTGCTAACTTTGCACAAAAACAGTTGAATTTGGCAGCCACCTCTGGTCTGGAGCTCCAAAATACCTTAAAAAAAACCCTTGACTCTGTGCAGAAACGGGCGGTCCGTTTGACAGATTCTCCCATCTTAACAGACGGATTGCAATCTTTAGAGCGCATGCGTCAGGTGGGAATGATGTCCTTGTTCTACCGGTATTACAATGGAAGATGCTCCGAGGAACTCGCGTCATTGATCCCCTCGGCACCGGTGCACAGTCGGGAAACACGCCAAACACGCGCCCAGCATTTGTACAGCTGCGAAGTCAACTAATCCGTGTGATGTCACCGGCACGCAACGCATTTTTTTGCTCAGTCAGCTAATCCGTGTGACGTCACCGGCACGCAACGCATTTTTTTGCTCAGTCAGCTAATCCGTGTGACGTCATCGGCACGCAACGCATTTTTTTGCTCAAAAATACCGGCGGGCGGGCCGGTATTTGCCGGTAGCGGACGCAGTACTGTACTAATTCATATAAAGATATAAAAAAATCCGTTGCGTGCCGTGCGTGCGTTGCGTGCGTGCGGACAGATGGACGCTCACCTTTAGTCTCCGGTAACTTTTTTAATATAAAGAAAAATTTCTTCCACATTCTTTAATTCGGTGTCCAAAATTGCTATTATTGTGAAACAGCGACCGTCAGAAGGAATAAATTGACTATACACGTTCCTTTGTGTGTCCTTTGCACTCACCTTCCACTTATTAAAATCAGGTCAGTTGCATTCGATCTTCCGAGAAATGTGCGGAAAAATATACTGGTTGGATTGATTGCGAAAATTAATGTCTAGTGCGGACACGCGCCTGGCACTTTTCAATCAATAAATCAAAACCCCCATCGAGAGTCAGGTCTAATAACAAGAAAGTTCTAATTTCACAAAATATAATATAAAATTAATACCCTAGGATCTGTGTATCGTTGAATTTCAGAACCCAGCCACGAGTGCATGTCGACGCCACGCTTAACGGCCGCGCCTCAAATAACAACTGTGTACGTGGAGTTTCCCACAAAGCTACCATTGTAGTTCGATTTCTAATTCAAGAATTCGTCACAAGATGACGCTACTTTCGCTGGCAAAACGCAAAAGGAAGTTCCATTCCTAGGTATAAGTTCTACGAATTTGTGAACCTGGAGGTCGGATTTCGGAAGATTGACGGTAGATAATTCTCAGTTGTATAAAGCGGCTGTATATTATTACATATAACGTCATCGTTCGTCCTGGTTACTTTTTCGCGGTGACTTGCCATCACTGGTTGACACGCTGACGCTGTTGACAGTGGATTCACGGGATAATTTTGGAACCAGTTTCTATTGGATTTACAAAATGATCACCAAAAGTTGAGAACTTTCATTTTGGGCCTCAAAAAATGTTCAAATGGGCCCCAGATTGGGGATGCCTGGTCTAGTCTGTGATTAGAAGTATATTACGTATTTGTACAGCGCTCTTGAGGTGATTTTTCACAAAAATGGCGCTACACAAATAGTGCAAATATTATTATTATCTCAACAATTTGTGAAGCGGGTTTGGGCATCGCCGCCCAGGGAACCATTTATTGGATAAACACTCTTGTCATAGGTCACCACAAGTGGCTCGCTTCGTTTGGTGACTTAGCGGCGGGCTGGGTTGGGAGACTGGTTATGGTAAACC
This sequence comes from Limnephilus lunatus, assembly GCA_917563855.2. NCBI lineage: Eukaryota > Metazoa > Arthropoda > Insecta > Trichoptera > Limnephilidae > Limnephilus > Limnephilus lunatus. The sequence goes on from OU830594.1 coordinate 96,431,500, forward strand.
TAACCTAGATCTCTCCAGCCGACACATCACATTGCACCGCAGTGACCCCTAGATTCCTACCCACCCTTCATACATTTTTCCTTCCCAGAACTTCCTTTCTGAAAAGAACCTCCACACAGCATCCCTAAAAATGACATAGGCCCTGAGGGATTTTTTCCTCTGTGCCTCCTGTGTGTGGCTAATGTAAAAAAAGTAATTAGTTTGATAGTTTTAAAAACAAAGATTGATAATAATATTATCTAACTAGGTTAAGTTACCCAATAAAACTACTGATAATATTTTTGAATATTCTATTGATATCTTTATCCAGTATAAACCAGCTAAGGTGCCATCTATACCGAGTGTGAAATGTTTTTTTCTGTCACCTCGGGTGCCACCGGCTGCAGTGATTGATGGTATGAACACGGGTTTGAACCAGTGGCGGTTCGTGCTGTGAGGCAGAAGAAGGTTGTGCCTCCCCAAAAAAAAAGAAGAAAAGGGGAAAAAGATACAAGATACACGTATCCATATACACGTAGACATTAAGTCTTAAAGTTACAGTACGCGCCAAACTTAAAGGCCGATCTGAACTTGATAATATGCATTCTCGCGCAGGTACAGTCACTGTACTGATTTTACAATGATTGTAGCGAAAAAAAAGATGGGTACAACATACGTGCGACAGAAAAAGGCGTGAGCGCTTGCCGCTTTTCGAACCTTAAACTCGCTTATTGCGACGATTTCTGTATCAAATCTTAATTTGGGAGGCGGGTATGGGTACTGCCGCCCCGGGAACCTTTTATTGGATAACAACTAACATCTCTGCCATATGTCACCTCACGTGCTTCGCTACGTTTATTGATGCAAGGGTTCATAGGGAGAGGTTTGTCCAAGTCTTGGCGGCGGATGCGTTTGCCCGCCAGCTGCGTGACAGGCTGGATTGGGAGAGTAGTTGAGGGAGTCCTTTGACTTCTCCAGCCGGACTCTCTCGGAACATCGCATTTGACGGCAATGGGAGGGATAAATTAATACATTCGTCACTCCTGGACACACTGACCCCTAAAATCCTATCCCGAGGCGGCGGTAACCATACCCGCCTCCCAAATTGAAAATTGGATTAATTTAGTAGGGCGAGTTAACCTTATTATTGTTGTTTGAATTAGCTTAGTTTAGTACTCTTACTTAAAGAAAAGTGTACGTTTGTGTCTTCCCACTTTTAACCCCACAAACCGGCACTGGTTTGAACCCCCGCTTCTCGGGATATATCCATAATAATGTCGTGTTCTCAGGACAAAATGATACACTTGTTAGAGAATGATGGTTCACATCTGCTGGGGAGTGATGTACCTGTTAGGAGGAAGAGTGATTGATGGATTGATTGATGGATTGATTGATTGATCAATTTATGGAACAAAAGTTTTGACAAAAATATTAGTTGTTTTTTTTTTTTAATTGAAGTTTTGTTATTTTCTAATTACGGGTTTCGTAGGAGCTAATATCTAGACATTCCCCACGCCCAAACGCAAATTATATAAAATTTCCTCGATAGAAAAAAATCGCAAAGTATGCTCCAAAAATTATTATAAACACGTTTGTTTCAGTTATTTTACAAGTTTAAGACAACCGTACAACTGTTTAAGACAACCCCGCGAGATTTTTGCTCTATTTTAAACGAGTCGTGTTTTATTAAACATTTTCAATATTTTCGCATCGATTTTGTCGCTTCAAATATTAGCGTGCTTCTCTAACATTCGTAATTTCATATCTCTCCATCTTCTTCTTTTTCAGCCCGGTTGCGGCGCCTTAAATAGGTTAAGTTAGGTTAGGGTTACCGGCTATTTTAAAATTATTTTTTCATAGTCTTTATTGACCTTTCTGAGGTGGTTATGAGTTGGTTTCATTCTGAGTTGGCATGGAACCGCCTGCTTGACTTAAGTTTAAACTTCCAGATGTAAAAGCTGAACAAATTTCGTGACTCCAGAGCTCATTGTTTCAACTGTTTCACGCCTACAGATATTCTGCTTATTGTTAAGTTGAAGAAGACATGACAAATGTGAATCGAGGAGCTGGGAGCTCATGTCAAAGGTATTGTTAATAATTCCAATTTTAAAAAAGACAATTAAAATAATTTTCTGTTAAAATGTTATATTATAGGTAGATACCCAGGGCCGGATTAACCATGTCGGGGCCTATAGGCAATGCATGTCTCGGGGCCCCTTTACCAATAATGGACCAACGGGCGGGGGGCGGGGGCGGGGGGGGGGGGGGGCGAGTCTTTCGAAATCAATTTATAATTTTGTGGTGAAATTTTTTTTTGGTAATTTTATTTTTTAACCTCTATACATCCGATTTGCAGGTTTAAACTGATTGAAAATCTAGTGTCTATTTCACCACGTAGGTGAATTTTGTTTGAAAATAAGGAAAAATGGCGGACCAACGAATTTTAATTTCGATTTTTTATGGAAAATGTTCATTGTTCATAAAAAAAAATAGAAGGGGGCCCATTATAAAAAAAATCCCTAAGTGGTGCCATACTGACTGGATTTACTTACAGTTTAAGATTTAGTACATGCAAATCGGAAGTATAGTTTTTCTAATATGTTGTCAACCGTGTTGAAAAGGCAGTTTCGAGAAAAACGCTTTCAAAGTTTTGCTGAACGTTAATTCAACATACAAACTGTTTGAAATGGTTTCATATAAAATGCTGTAGGTATCTCCGTCAATTTTACGAATTTCCTTTAAACATTTGGTGAGAGCATTATTAACAAAATTAATTTTTAAAAATGACAATTTTTTTTACAGTGGGCTGGTGCCTTAAAGCCTTGTTTAGGATTTGATCAAAGGAACATGGAGGCGTTTTGAGGCCCCCCCAGAGTCAGAGGCCCGTGTGAACTGAAGAAAAAGCTTGTAAAATTACATCAACTTCTTAAACAAGGGGGGGGGGAGCGGTTCATCCAGCTTTTCCACCCCGGGCCTCTGACGGGCTTAGTCCGCCACTGCACTTTACCCTTTTCTAACTTCCAAACTTTTTTTTCTACTACAATGTTTATATAATTAATCTGTTTTTTTACTACATTTCGAGGGTATGCCTTCACCCCCATTCAATAAAGAAAATGAAACGAATACAATAGTACAATGAGCGGTCCTATCACTAAAGTGATCTCTTCCAGACAACCTTGGTATGAAGAGAAACAAAGAATTTTAGCAAACAGATGGGTAGTGCACACTAAAGCTTGTACAACATTTATATTTTAAACATTAGAAATAAAAGCAAAAAAAAACAACTAAACAAATGCCAATATAAATGCCAATATGCGCACTTGAAGTGAAATGACACAAAACTGCGCTTTACAAATATTACGTTATTATTATTATAAACCACACACGGCACCTATAATCATATCCCCATTGATACGAAGGAAAGTAAAGTAAAATACAACTATGTTTAAATATTTGTTTTAATTATTGACTTTTTATTTATTACTTGTGCGTGATGTGAACAGTTATTGGGTTATAACCTAAATATTATGTTTGTTGTTTTCTTTAATGCATGTAATGTTATTAACCTATAAATGTTCGTAATAAAAAATTAAAATATTTAAAATATCTTGAAAGCTGACTTTTTCCAAAAGTGTGCTGGAGTTTCTTACTAATTGTGAAAATAACTTGCGTCACGAACCGTTGACGCAAGTTATTTTTTCTTGGGGCGCGGGGCCCCCAGCCGATGCGGGGCCCCTAGGCAGTTGCCTACTCTGCCTTAGGGATAATCCGGTACTGTAGATACCTAATCTATTCCTTTTTTATGTGAATACTGCACAAGAGTCTCAACTACTCCAAGCATCTGAGACTATGGCATGCTATGTTGGGGTATATTGAGAGGCTGAAGGTAGTGGTGAGGGAAAGAAATGGGGAAGATGAAGGTGGAGGGGTAACTGGCTATTCAAATTGGTCACCAAACATGGCTAAAGCCATTTCAAGCAATTTGATTTCAATTTTAAATGGTGGTCTTACATCAGAGCGATACTGAGAGTAACTTCCAATTTGGAACGTGCCGAAAATATACTACATATTATTTTAATGGATAAATTGTGAAATTACACAAATTAATCAAATAAAATTTACTTGTGCACGTCGGGATTCTAACCCGCGACCTCCAAATTGCGAGTTAGACCTCTAAATTACCCCTCGACCACGGAGGCCATCTGAATTTTTCACTTTTTTAACCAGAGTTACAGACACACGCACAACCAAAATTAGTATGTTTTATGATAATAAAATATACGTTTAGCATTTTTTTTTTTTTTTACATTTCACCACTAAGGTGGCCCCGAGGAAAGAATTCCCTCAGGGCCTATGTCATCTTTGGGGATGCTGTGTGGAGGGTCTTTTTAGGGAAAAGAAGGAGAGGAAGTTCTGGAAAGGAAAAAAGTATAAGGGGGTGAGTATGAATGTGAGCGTCAATGTGTGCAGGAGTGTCGTACATATGAATCCATCCCTCCCACTGCGGTGCAAGGCGATGGGTCGAGAGTGTCCGTCTGCAGAGGTCAAAAGGTCTCCCTCGACCAGTATCTCCCACATGGTTATCTCCCGACATGGTATGTCACGCCATTATCCACCGCCAAGATCCGGACAAATCTCACCCCATTAACCCGGGCACCCCTGGTAAGACACCATACGTAGCGAACCATTTTGGGTGACCTATGACAGCGTATATACGCCTCCCAAATTGAATGCACAACTTTTAAATGTGATAATTTAAAATTAATTTAATCTTTACGATTGATTTTTTCAATAAATAAAATGGTCACTTAGAAACGCACGCACATATAAAGTCAGCCATTGATACATAGATGTACATCCGATACAGTGGAGACGGAGACTGCATCATCTAATATATGCAAATCTCCTTGGCTTTGAATCGCAAACTTCTGCCTCGCATCCCGTCACACGAATACTAATTTAATGGTATTCACTGCCTCCGTTGTTGCTAGACTGCTCAAACGTACAAGATGCAGACTAGCGATGAAATTACAAATTAACACCTTGGCTCAATATTTCCGCTTTGCATTAAAATTCAAACTAATGGAATAAATCTGAATGTATCTGAAAACAAAAACAGTTTTTACAAGGTGTTTTATATTTTATAATTCGAAATATGTACATACATAATTTTAAAAAACATAATATACTTTTAAAAATGGCACACCTTACGTTTTTTCTGTCTAAAATTACTGATAATAAAAAAAAAAATAAAACACATATTTTATTAAGCAAATGTATTAAGAGCGCATAACCAGCCAGCGGACGAAAATCCACATTTCGTCGAAAGACGTTCTTACGATCGTACAGGGCGGTTCTAAAGAGAAAGATAAGGTATTCTCCGTACCAGCTTTTTAAAATTATAACTCAATATCGATTTTATTTCATTCCAAAGTTGCTTTAATTTATACCTTCATCCAAAAATGCTGAAAGGCGTGACGATAAAACTATTAAAATTATGTACTTTTTGTAATTATTTTTTGATCATACGTATTTATCATTTTTCAATAATGTCTTAGCAAAATTAGAATGTAAAAAAATCTGAAATATATTAGTCTGTAAGTGCGAAAATAAATGCACAAATGGACCAATTTTCGTCAAGAAACACATGTACTTATATATTTTTTAATAATTTTATTAAAACTAAAATTAAAATTCTGTTACATACGTTTACCAGATAATATATTGATTTATTTTACTGCATGATTATATGATTTGAAATGGGTGTTGTATAATACATGTACTTTTTTGAAAATTTAACAAATCCGCCAACGACCTATGGTATAACCTTATTATATTTAAAATAAACATTTTTTCTGAAAATTTTTTACATACGTTTACTAGATAAAATAACAATCTTTCGAATTCAATTTATAATTTTTTGTGGAAAAGAGTCAATACGTCTAAACACTAATTTAAAATTGACATATTTCTGGTTTTCTCTGGTTATACACTCTTAATATAAATGTTAGTGACAAATCACTTTTTTTTGTGACTTCATGTAAAAATCTTATATATGTATAAAAATCAATATTTGTTTGTTCATGTTTTATGCGCTGCCAAACCGTTCATCCGATTGCGATGAAACTTTGTCGATTTTCTGTGCGCACGACCACGAAGGTTATAGGCTATATATATAATGGTAAGATCTGGCATTATGAAATTTGTAGAAATGAAAATATGTGTTTTTCATATATATTAGCGGCAGGGGGGGTAATGAAGGAGGTGCGGTTCGCGGGAGAAGTGAAGAGAGAGGGGAAAGTGGAAGGGGAACGAGGTAGGGAAGGGAATGCGGAAGGGGAATGGGGACGCCTGGGTAAGGATTTTTTTTTTTCTTTGAATGGCATTGCAACGCATGCCCCGGGTACCAGCTATTAAAAAAAATTTCCCCAAGTTTCATAATTTCTTTTCAAATTGCGATTGGAAACTTTAGTTCCATAAATCCATAAAGGTGTACCTTTTTATTATTTTGCGGTTAGCTTTTAGATTTGGATATATAGCTTGGTGTTTTTGGTTTCCGATACCAATTTCCAATTTCCAATACCGTTTAGATCACATTTCTCACTATGATAGTAAGAGAGACACAACGATTTCTATGAGACCTGTATAAGTTGATCCGAAAAGCAAACAAATTAACCTGAGGGTTTATTATTATTTTGTATAAAGAAGAGCGACTGTGTGCTATAACATTGTTTATTTGATTTTTATACAAATCTACAGTTTTAATGCAAGATTGGTGACATTTTGCACACTTGATCTTCAGAACAAGTGAAAGGTTTCTGTCTTAGTCTGATTTCGAAAAAGTCTTCGAAAACACGCAACGCCGGAGACTTCATCTAGACCAGTGTTTCTTAACCCTATTGAAAGAATCGCCCCCTTTACCACAGTAAAATTAGCCAGCGACCCCCCCCTCCCCCCACCCCGAAACGAAAATGAAAAAGTACACATTTTAGTAGTAAGTTCATTTACGCAATGGTGTGGAATGAGCTTATTTTCTATACTGACACAATGTCCACTCGAACTTTTGCAGCGCCCCCTAAATGCTAAAAATTTAAAAACGCCCCCCCCAGACCTTCAAAACGCCCACAGGGGGATACTGTCGCCCCCGTTAAGAAACACTGATCTAGACCATAGGTTCTCAACGTGAGCGATAACGCCGCCCCCTTGGGGGCGTTTTAAGCCTTCAGGGGGGGGCGGTAGGAGACCCAGAGAAACCCATCCCACCCCATTCTATCTTTCCCCATCCCATTGGGGGCCATCCATCCACAAAATCCCTATCCCATTACGCCCCCTCCGTTGTGGCAAATGTAACCCTCTCGTGGTATCCCATTACGCCCCCTTCGTCGTGGTATCCCGTTACGCCCACCCCCTGTGGTCAATTGCTGTTTCGGATTCACGAGTTATATATATACGAAATAAAAATATTTTCAAAGTGGGCGGTGGGCAAAAAAAGTTTGAGAATCTATGATCTAGTCTATCATATTGTTTTGTTCCGAAATATTATCATTAAAAAACGTTTAAATAATCTTCATACTTCTTTGTATTGTTCACTGTTTTTTTAGCCACTGTTGTCGGTCAATTTTGGCTTGCTTAGGCAGATGCGTATTTCCTCTGTCGGTCACACAGGAGACTCGGGCTCTGGTTGGCATGCTAATGTCGCCTGATGTGATTGGGGCGCCCCCCTAGTGTATGCTAATGATATGCCCGCATCATAGATGATTGAAACAAGGAGAGAAATGGCGCGGGGGCGTCTGTCGACCGACCGTCGCCTAGCTACGACTAAACTGTGCAGATTATGAGAAGCGGTTAAGAGATGAAAGTTATTTATTTAGTGTGTAGGTAGAAAGGAAGGCGGGGCCTTCCTTTGTAGACACAAGCAGACGTCGACGGATGAAAGATGATTACGATTAGTGACATGCGTTGTGCATTCGGTGCAATATGATATTATTTACATTTTATTAATCAGTATTGTTATATATTATTATGACTGTCATCGTGGTCGAGGGGTTAGGCTCTTGACTCACAGTCCAAAGCTGAATCTGCATCCCAGCGTGTGAAAATAAATTTTATTTGATTAATTTGTGTTATTTCACAATAAATTCATTAAAAATAGTATATACAGTATATTTGCGGCATGTTGCAGAGTGGAAGATACTCTCAGTATCACCCTGGTGTAATGTAAGACCACCATTCAGAATTGAAACGTTGCTTGAAATGGCTTTAGCCGTATTTGGTGACCACATTTGATTAGCCAGGTACTTTCCCGCTTTCCCATATCCTTCCCTTCCCTACTATCTTCAGCCTCATAATTGGGGATGCCATATTTAATACTCCTGATTCCCCGGAAATTGTATATATATATGTTTACCATTGTTGGAAAAATTGTACTAGTCTGAAGATGATCGTGACATTTTCGTTATTTGTTTTTGGGGTGTTATGCCGTGTTGCGCTACCTCCTTCTTTAGCCAACATTTCGGACAGTGTAGCAGTGTCCATCATCAGGGCAGATCTGGCAGATTCGACAGATGTGTGATCTGCCAGATCTGCCCTGATGATGGACACTGCAACGCTGTCCGAAACGTTGGCTAAAGAAGGAGGCAACACGGTATAAACCCCAAAAACAAATAACGGAAATACTTTTGGCCGTGAAAATCTGAAAACGTATATGACCGTGACAAGTTGAAACCGGTAACCGTTACAAATCAAAATGTTTTAAATTATCGTGATGTATTTTTGGGGTGTTATGCCGTGTAAATCGGCAATTGCCGAACATTTAATTGAAACCGGCCATTAATTTGGATGTGTTCCTGAAGTCCTGGGAAGACCCAAACATAGAGCACATGCCTAATTACAGAGGCAATTGAAATTAAGGTGGAGGGAAAATCTTGAGGGGAAGGGGACGAATGGGAAAGGACACCCAGGGAGAATTATGTGGCATGACAGCACATGCCGGGATATCGCTAGTGATAAATTGAACATTTATCCTGTATGCTACATTTTTTAATTCAGGTTCAAAGGTATAACTTTGATGCCAAAAACTTGTTTGTTTGGTCTCTTCATTTTGGGTTTTTCACCTGTAGGCAAACAATTGGTATTATTTTAGTCATAAAATGATAAGTTTGCACCTTTTCCTTAGAGTTTTTTTGACTTCTAAATGGCATAATATCTTAAATAAACTAAAACAGTTTGCACAGGTATTATTGACTGTGCTTCAGCCGATGGCATTGAAAAAGCAGTATTTGAACTTTCGACCTTTATATTCTGAAGCAAGCATCTCTAATGAAGGCAGTATTTACATGGTAATTAATTGCTATTCGTTTAAATGCCCGGCCTATAGTAAATGCTTTATAAAATGAAAATTTGCCAACTGGAACGCAAATTTAACCACTCCGATTTATGAATGCAAACATAAAAAAAATGTAAAAATTATTCACGTGATGTTTTTATGTGAAAACGGTACTAAAATCACGGATTATGTAAAAAACAATATTTATTCTATCGTATGAATGTATAACAAATATTATAATCAATAATTATCAGCCTGAAACACTCATCTACATTGAAAAAATCTTCCGAGAAAAGATACTGGCCGCCAACGGGAATTGAACCCGTGACCATCTGATTGCCGGTCAGCAGCTCTGACCACTGAGCTATGGCTTAAAATGCTATGGCTATTTAGTATTAAAAATACCTCTCTCACAAAAATAAAGTTGGTTGTTTTCAGTTGGAAAAATGTAATAATAAGTAATTGTCGAATGAAACACTAGTATATATTGAATTATTTGGCGGGTATTAGATAAGCCGCCATAGCTCAGTGGTCAGAGCTGCTGACCGGCAATCAGATGGTCACGGGTTCAATTCCCGTTGGCGGCCAGTATCTTTTCTCGGAAGATTTCTTCAATGTAGATGAGTGTTTCAGGCTGATAATTATTGATTATAATATTTGTTATCTACCCTTTGTGCTATGCATAAAAATCTTGTTTAAATGTTAGTTTATCAATTAAAAATAATAATTAGTATGAATGTATAATAAACAATTTAGTCACCTCACTTTTTTATCATTTCATACAAGCATATTTAATGAAAAAATAACAATGTCTAGCGGCCCGTAGGCGTTTTGGTGGGTAAAATCTGTATCTACCATGTATCTGACAGAATAGGTTTTTTTTATGTATTTCTATGGACAACTTGAATAGTGATGGGTAGCTTGATTTATTATGGACCTTATACTTTTTGTTTTAGGGATGTCATTAGAACAATAATGGAGTTATAACGATTTCTGTGGAAACACGCATTGATGTGAAAATACGCTTATTGTACTTGACTGCTACCAATATATTATTCTGTATATCCGCTTACGTATTGGAGTGGTTAAACATATTATAGTAATTTATAATATACTGTCGAGTAGCCGGCCTGTGTTGCAATACCACTCAAAGAAAGAAATAGTTTCTCTCTTTATGTCCTTTCCCAAGCATCCCCATTCCCCTCCCGCGTTTCCCTTCCACCTTACCTGTCCTCCCCCCTCATGTGAACCTCCTTTTTTAGCATCATTTTCCGCTTATTGTGGTGGTAGTAGGAGATTTTCGAATATTAACAGGTTATTCGTAACCTGGGAAAGTTTGTCTTTCATTTAAAAAATAAAAACTCGGAAAAAGATACGATTGGATCTAGGAATTGAGCCCAGCACCTTAGTCTTGCTGGGGCTCTGCTCTACTAATAAGCTAATGGGTCTCTATCCCCTTCGGTCATACTTAACTATATCTCATTTTGACTAAGAACTACCAATATTATCTTCATTTTCTTAATGCATATTTTTTATGATTTCAAGATTCAAACCCGAGCTAAATGCTATCTAGATTGTATCATCTACGGGTCAGAAGGGATATGCTCATTGTAACACATTTCTTCACACTGATTCTAGTCGAGAGCCTTATCCCTCTACTGCGGAGGCTGTAAGAATACATCTCCCAATAAGACTACTGACGTTTGACGTCCGAGAGAAATAACTCCTAAAATTTGTTCTAAGGGTTAAATTTGACAATTATTTAATTTCTATGCTCTTTGATTAATTTACCAATTGTTCTGTTGTAAAGTTGCCAAAGTATAAATTATGTGCTCTTAGTTGTTGAGACATTCAAGTCCCAAATTATTTTATTCCTTAGCAATTCAGTCCTGGGGGGTTACTCCCTATCTTCCACAGCGTTTGTACGGTTCAGAGTAAAGTTTCCGTGTCATATCACAGTTTACTGTGAAAACTGCACTCTGTATCTCTCCATCACGAATGGGTTTAGAAAAGCGTCGATTGGCGTCGGTATGGTTGACCATAAATAGACTTTCACACTCTACATAGAAATAATGTGGATTGTCTATGCGCCTAAAGTCTATGGTTTGCTAATTTGTTTGACTATGGTTCATATTTGACAGTTTTGACAATCTTCGAGGAGCGCAAGCAAAGAGGCGGGAACTTGACCATTGTGTTTCGTGTTGTTTTTTTTATATGTCTGCTGCAATGAACGTAAGTTATATGATTATTTAGTACATTCATGTTTATTTTGTGTTTGTGTATATTGATAAATGTGTTTCGTGCGATAATTATTAGCATAAAAATAAAAAAAGACATTATAACCTCCGAGTGTTTTAAGAATGGCGGTTGGTGTTTTACATATTTGTAAATTTCTCTTCACTCATCAAATAAACATAATTAATGTTGTTTTTATAGATATTTTATTGTTCAAATAATATGTTTAGGTATGTTTTTTACTGCGGTCAATTGTGCCATTTGAATTATTTATGTAAGAAACGTGATTATTATAGTATCCGGTTGACGGTGGCAAAACGATTGTAGAATGTATGGCGAGCGATATGAATTTTCGTTTTGCCACCGCCAGCGGAATACTATCATTGCCAACCGCATTTGCATGTTTTTATTCATTGCATTATTAGTTTTAAATTAATAATAATAATGTGTATTAATAATTCTTCTACAGAATAAAAGGGCTACGAGCTACATCATTGGGCGGGAACCAATTGAAGGGATAGTGGTGACATATGAGACGCTGCCTGTACCGTGGGTATGTTTCAGACTATTATTTTATATTATATTTTAATATGGATGGTGAAACCCTGATAAAAAGTTCATTGCTTTTTTGCAGAATTAAATTGAAATGGAACTCCTCGAAGAAGATGAAGTGTTGTCCGCGATGCCTGGGCCGGTGCCGACAGAAGTTTTGCCCGTAACGCGTGGACCGTCCGGCGTCAAAAGAAAGGCCTCCGACCAAGAGCTTTGTAAGTACTTACAATTAAATATCTTAGGGTGAATGGGAATAATTTTATGAAAAAACTAACTAACCATCACGCCGTTTCAACGCAGGGATAGGCAGAGAGGTCGGACCGCCAAACAACTCGGCCTTCGCACACATTCATGCATCGTCTCATATATTCTCTTCTATTATTCTGACTCTTGACATGGCCCGTCTCAAGTATCTGATTCACTTGATCGTGCCATGTCTTCATTGGGTGTCCCCGACTTCTTCTACCATTCACATTTGTATCATATATTCATCTTCCACCACTTTCTTAATTCATTCCCTCTACATGCCCAAACCATCTGAGGGTCCCTTTCTTTTACTCATTACGCTTACATCAGCCTTGCATTCTTTGCGGATCTCTACATCTCTCATACGATCATACGTGGTGGGATCTCATTTCAACAGCATTCAGTCTGCTTTCATCCTTCCTCTGACAGTGCCATGCCTCACTGCCATACATCAGGATGGGTACCAGGACTCCATTGTGGACTGCTAGCTTTGCTTCTTTTGAGAGTTTTTTTATTAGCGCCAACAGCATTCAGTCCTCCATTAATATAGCTACTCGCATTTACCCTTCTTTCAATTTCTCTATCAGCCTTTCCATCTCTCGTGATGTTATGATATTATTTTTAATATTATTAATATTTTACTTTCAGGTAGTAAAACAGCCATGACGGAGAAGTTCCTCAATGAGGAGGAACTGAAAAATATCAATCTACAGGAAAAGAGCACCATCGAGAGGGAGAAGCTCCTGCTTGAGAAGGAGAAGCTCCTGCTCGAGAAGGAGAAGCTCCTGCACAAGGGAAGGACAGGCAGCCATACGCGCTTCTTCTGGTTCTATACATTATCCAATCATCCCTTATAATTCCATCGTATATAATTCACCTATGTAACTATACATTATCCAGTCATCCCTTTCATTATATTTTATATTCAGTAAATTACAAAGTTCACATTGGGATTCAAAGCTTTTCCTAGAAGCGTCGAGTCATAAATAAATTCCCAAGTTATTTGAAAACGACAAGAGATCTTTTAATTTATTATAACCTTTCCTACATTTATTCTATCAGTGACAACGATAGTTGTCTTGAATCGAGTCTGTGAACACGAGACCCTGCCGATTGAGCTAGCTGGGGAGACTTGTGAGTATAAACTTGGTTTTGTAAGTATTCAAACTGAACATTATGTTGTTGTTCATTATTAATTTGCCTATAAATCGGTAATCAGGCGGTTCGATACCGTAATTACGTAAAACTCAAGTGTAAGAAAGATAGAGCGTATGCTAAATGAGTTAGAACCAAAGAGTAGTAAGTATGTACGCAAAATTTCGACAGGCGACTTTTAACAGAGCTGTTGAAATGAAAGTGTAAGATATAATTTATTTATTTACTATTGTGACCATGAGGCTTTTACATTAAGTAATAATGTTTAAAAAAAATTACACAAGGGTTAGTAACAAACAATGGGATGAAGCAAAAATTCTTTGAAGGGTTTAAAGTCAAAAGCCTTCGTTATGACGGCGTTTTTTTCCTGGTGTTTTTGGGGTTGTGTCTTGAAGTACTTTCTTGAATTTTAGCAACACCGACGTGCCTTCATTGGCCCAAATTTCGGTGGGAGGGGAAGGACAGGCAGCCATACGCGCTTCTTCTGGTTCTATCCATTATCCAATCATCCCTTATAATTCTATCATATATAATTATAACGTATGTAATTCACCTATGTAATTATACATTATCCAATTATCCCTTTCATTATATTTTATATTCAGTAAATTACAAAGTTCACATTGGGATTCAAAGCTTTTCCTAGAAGCGTCGAGTCATAAATAAATTCCCAAGTTATTTGAAAACGACAAGAGATCTTTTAATTTATTATAACCTTTCCTACATTTATTCTATCAGTGACAACGATATGTTGTTGTTCATTATTAATTTGCCTATAAATCAGTAATCAGGTGGTTCGATACCTTAATTACATAAAACTCAAGTGTAAGAAAGATAGAGCGTATGCTAAATGAGTTAGAACCAAAGAGTAGTAAGTATGTACGCAAAATTTCGACAGGCGACTTTAACAGAGCTGTTGAAATGAAAGTGTAAGATATAATTTATTTATTTAATATTGTGACCATGAGGCTTTTACATTAAGTAATAATGTTTTAAAAAAATTACACACTGGTTAGTAGTACTCAATAATGTAGATAACAATTGTTAGGTACTGCTAATTAACGCTAATTTACTTACACCGCTGATAACTCAATACTTACTTATATTCGACTAGCTTGGGTGTCCTCAGTTCAGCTTTGATACGACTTGAATAACCACTGCTAGGTTGCAGTTAAAACAAAATACAGGAAAACACAAAAATATCGGGACAATTGTAAATAAAAGGGTTCTCTTCTGCTATTAGAAAAAGGTTATATTTTCAGAAAGGACTCTAGGCCAGGAAAAGCTTAAATCCCTGTGAGAATGGGAGAATTTCGTGAAATAAAAGTGTCAGAAAAACATCATCCGCACAGAGATTTGCATTAAAAACCTGGCAACAAAGTTACATAATTTACATAAATTCAGTGTACATAGCAATCGCAGAAACATAATGGAGTGGCCAGGCTAGTGTCTGGAACACAGGTAAACGCAACTCTTCATACAGCGCCGAGCATCGAGAGTGAGTCTGGGTGGCGCTAGTAACAGGGATCGCGGTCCTTAGCAATAAGGGCACGACTCACGGGAAGCGATAACATGAAAGGAAAAAAATAACAAAGTGATTAGAAAATTAAGGCATCCAAAACGATAGGCCGTTCTGTGGTCTGTAAGGCTACCGGACAATGACCAGGGAATAGCAATTATTAAAAAAAGGATTTTCTATAAAGATTTTTAAGAAAGAGGTCAATCAAAACTATTCATGTGAGTGTAGGAAGTAAACATGTATAGCAGATAATATAAGCTCAAATGCCAGAACCGAGGATGTGATTATTGAAGAAATAAGTATTGAATTGGATTAAAAAAAAAAGTGAACTTGGATATATGGTTAGAGGTACTTAAATTTGGCGATTGAGAGTCTCAACAAGCTCTCGTTGAGTTATCCGACCTTGCCTAAGGTTATCGTTGTGTTGATCGATAACATTAAGCACTTCTCTAAAATCATCTTCAATGATCACATCCTCTGGTTCTGGCATTCGAGCATCAATGGCCATATTGTGAAGAACAGCACATGCATTGACTACCTTCCCTGCCATTTCTGGCGTATAATGTAGAACACGATGTTTTAGGAGACAGCGCCATCTTCCTTTTAAAATCCCAAAGCAGCGTTCTATGCAATTTCTGACTCTGCAATGCATTTTTGTAAAATGGTCCTCTGGTGATCCCGGTGCCGCGTTTAAAATGGGAGTCATCATGTATGGCCTAAGTGGGAATGCTGAGTCTCCTGAAATATTCAATTTATTTTAAAACATTTTTTTTAAAACAAAAATAATTAAAAATTGCAAACTTTAACAAATATTTATGTATTCATAAAAGAAATTTACCTAAAAGCCAGAAAGTCTCTCGGTTATTTGCTTCTTCCAAGTGTGGTTTTATGGCCATCATTTGCCATATATGTGCATCGTGCGATGCACCTCCATACCTCGCATTTATCGCAATTATTTTTAACTTGGAATCGCAAATCTGTAGGGTGGAATAATAGTGTGATATATTATATGATCAGCTATTCTGTAAACATTTGAATAAAGGATATATTTATTTACCATGAGAGCATTCATCGAGTGGAAACCCTTTCGGTTGAAGTAGGCCTCTTCATGTACCTTTGGTTTAACAATGGCGACGTGCGTCCCGTCTACGCATCCAATTACTCCGGGAAAATTAAATTTTTCTATAAACCTGAAATATATACAATTTAAATGCTTAAAATAGATATTTTCAGAAGAAAACTTCTTCTCACAGGTTTTCACTTTGTGATGGCATTATTTATTTTATGAAAAGACAAACAGCTTTGTTTACATCATGCAAACGTGAATGGTAGAAGAAGTCGGGGATGCCCGAGGAAGGCATGGCACGATCAAGTGAATCAGATACTTGAGTCGGGCCATGTCAAAATTCAGTTGGCTGTTCATATAACTATTTTATTTTTTGTACACACATATTCTCTGAATGGCTATGCTTTTCATAAGATTAGTAAAAATACATATATGAAAAAATACATATGTTTTGGTTCGATTAGAATGAATATTGTATTTTATTAATACTGTCATTGCAATATGCATGTATCATACACCATGTAATTGCTATTGTTACTATGTGTTTGTTTATCAATAGGTATATATTTTACCATTTCTCCTTTATTGTATGTGTTCTAAATGTGTAATCTTCTCTGTAATTATGTAAGACTTATGTTTTCCTCTATGTACAAATATAAAATATCACACCACATACATAATTTGTTTTTGTAATTATTATTGTTCCTCCCTTCAACTTCGATAGATACGACATGCTATAAAATTAATATTAGGTACGAAAGACGGCAAAGGTAAAAGGGTTAGAACAAAAAGGCACTAAGTCGGTGGTGATATTGGTTTCCATTCAAATCTACATGAAAAAACCCTTGACTCTGTGCAGAAACGGGCTGTCCGTTTGAAAGATTCTCCTAACTTTACAAACGGATTGCAATCTTTAGAGCACAGGCGTCGGGTAGGAATCCTGTGCTATCCTTGTTCTACCAGCATTTTATTGGAAGATGCTCCGAGGAACTAGTGTCCTTGATCCTTTCGGCACCGGTGCATAGTCGGGAAATAAGCCAAAAGCGCACCCAACACGGTTGACATTTCAACAGAGATGAAATATTACATAAAATAATTACACATTAGCTAGCCCATCATCGGAATATGCCACAAAATATAATAAATCTGAACATAC
This sequence comes from Limnephilus lunatus, assembly GCA_917563855.2. Taxonomy (NCBI): domain Eukaryota; kingdom Metazoa; phylum Arthropoda; class Insecta; order Trichoptera; family Limnephilidae; genus Limnephilus; species Limnephilus lunatus. The sequence goes on from OU830594.1 coordinate 96,448,733, forward strand.
CCTTGTTTTATAGCATTCTTTTCTTGCTGCGTTATTGGGAACTTGACATGCCTATGCATGATTCGGTTTATAGCCGACACTATTTGACGCATGTGTCGGCTAACCGTTTGCTGCGAAATGCTGTTGTGGAAGTCGTTTCCTACAACTTTTTGGTACGACCCTGTACCTAGGAAAGACAGTGTTGTTAGAACCTGAAACATAAAAAAATATTTGTTCATATGAAGCAGATATTAAGGAATGTGCTGTTAGATTGGAGTTTGACATTGTAAGAAAAGATGATAAATTAAAAACTTTGTATTCACTTTTAGCTCCAAGGGCACTCCGGTTGTTCTCCTAGGTACAGGGATTAACGGCCTCAACTCGTCACACAACGCTTTAAAGAGGTCCTGCGACAGGCGGTAGTGAGCAATAAATAGTGATTCAGGAATGCTCATGGGGTTTGACAGATCCCTCAACTGTCTTCTTCGGGCTGCCTCTACCCTGTAATCGTCTTGGCGAAAAATTCGCAAAGCAAATTGTAGGCGGAAATAACCTTCCATTGTGGCTAAAATATAGCACATAAATTATGAATACCTTAGATTGCAACAGACCCGTACTTATTTGGTACATAATATGTAAATATTTACTCAACAAACTACTATTTACTAAGGGAGAGGTAAAAAATGCATACAAATTCCAACCCATTTTGTGCAAATAGTTGTCAGTTGTAGGAATTGCTAAAACGAAGTGTAGGTAATTACGATAATAATTACGAATAAGTGCCTAAAAGTACGGCGGTTTGGTACACATCTACCAACCCGGTATCATTTAATTCCAAATAAATCATATTACTTACCTTTTAAAACGAGATATTCGAATAAAATATGTATAATGTCTCGTTAGACGAAATGTCAACTTCATAAAATCATAACCCAACTTCTTAACCCAACAAAAGTTTCATAAAACGGAGGTCTCCCGATCCACTTTGGGAAACATGAAACTTATACGACTGAGTTCGATAGGGAGTACCAAAAATGACAAAAACCGGGCGTCGCTGTGGAATCTGCGACTTTCGGGTTTCCGACTGATAGAGAGTACCAAGTTTGGCGAAACTGACAAACATCTGTCAAAATACGGGTGTGAAACGTAGCGGTTGGCGGTTACGAGAGATAGAGAGTAACCCCCCTGAATGGGTTAAGGATTAATTTAAATTTGAAAGCAATAAGCGGATAAGGGTAATTCTTATCCAATTTGGGAATTACATTTAATTAAGGAATTAATTATCTTACTCCTGGGGGACCTAATCTCTCTCATTTTGTAATTATTTCAAATTTATTTAAAAAAATATATATTTGAATTGCTCCTATTTGGGAGGCGGGTGTGGGTACCACCATCCATGGAACCATTTATCGGATAATCAATACCTGTCATAGGTCAACCCAAGTGGTTCGCTACGTTCGGTGATGTGGTCATGTGTCTTGGCAGTGGATGTATCTGCCCACTGTGTGGCAGGCTGGTTGGGGAGAGACTGGTTGAAGGAGACCTTTTGCCGGACTCTCTACCAATCACTTTGCACCACAATGGAAGAATTGGATTCTCTTCCGTTACTCCTGGACATACTGACCACCAGATTCTTACCATCCTCGTATATTTTCCTTCCCAAAATTTCCTCTCCTTCCTTTTCTAAAATAACCTCCACTCAGCATCCCCAAAGATAATAAGACCTGAGGGGAATTGTTTTCCTCAGAGCCTAAATGTTTTTTTAATTCTGCAAATATAATTTATCCGGCTGACTTGGTCGAGGGGTAAGACTCTTGACTCGCAATCCGAAGGTTGGAGGTTTGAACCCGGCATGCGCAAATAAATTTTATTTAATTAACTTGTGTTATTTCACAAATTATTAATTAAAAATAATATATAGTATATTTGTGGCACGTTCCAGAGTAGAAAATACTTTCCCTGGTGTAAAACCACCATTCAGAATTGAAACGTTGCTTGAAATCGCTTTAGCTGTGTTTGTTGACCAGATCTGAGTAGCCAGGTACTTACCTACCTTCCTCCTCGACATTACCTTCCCCTTCCCACTACCTTCAGCCTCACAACACACCCCAGATGGGGATGCCATAGTCTCACTGGGTCCAGACAGGAACAGTTAGGACTCTTGTGCGGTATTCACATAAAAAAAAAAAAAAAAACAAATTTGATTATCTCAGCTTGCCATATTGTGAATTGGATTTTTGCATAGCACAGTCCAAATGTGAAGAAGATAAAGTTGCATGTCAGAAGATGTGCGCAATTTATCATCTCTGCATATCCTTTTACTGAATTAATTATTAGAATGTCTATGAAAAATGCTCACACTGTACACCGGTAGTAGCATCCTCATTTGTTGGCCCAGTTAAATTAAAACATTCCTTTGAATTTTTCTCTCAAAAACCTTTTAAAATTGCATTAAAAAATACACAACAAAACCCTTTTGAGAAGGACCCACTGAGTGCTCTCCAAAGGAGTTACTCAAATTCTCATTCACGTTTACTCACACACGTACAGGGTGTCACCGAGGTTACAGGGTGCTCATAAAATATATATTATTTCATACTATGCAATTTTATTATTAATAATAATAATTGGATAATTTACAGAGTGCCGTTTTTGTGGAAAATCCTTAAGGGGGCGGTACAATTTATTATGAATTCTTAGACTACGTAATTTTATTATTGCTGTTATGTTGCCACGTGTTGCTATGGCTAACGAAACCTGAACGCTATCTACTTGATGGTTACCCAACCTTTTAACTCACACTGCCATCTGTTCATTTGTAAACAAATCAAATCCACACCGCCCGCTTGCCAGTCCGCTCGTCCATCACATACAGACATTCTCCTTTATATATTATATATTTCAACCAATTTACACAAAACCTTGACAACTTATATACCTAAACCTACCTCATGAATCACTCTATCTATTGGTGAAAACCGCATGAAAATCCGTTCAGTTGTTTTTGAGTTTATGGCGAACAGATAGACGCTGCGGAGGGCTTTAATTTATAATATGTAGAGATTCTTTGGCACTATCTAATTTTATTATTTACAAATAGATACAGAAAACATGCTTACCTGGCAAGTCAATTCCGATCAATATTAGAAAAACTTCTATTAGAAAATTTATGCTTGGAGAAGATACATCTTTGCACGCGGAGGACATTATATTTAAAACACTGGACATTGCATGATTTTACATTTGCTACCACCATCACTGTTAGTATTACATTTATGAAAAGATTAGTGGAAAAAGTATAGTTGGGTTTTTTTTTTTTTTTTTTTAACTGATAATTCGTGGTGGAAGTCCATTATAATAGATTATAATAAAACAAATAAAAAACTTTATTCCACTTAATTTTATTTGACCGTAACCGGTTTCAGCTCTGAAGATGGTTCTGACGAGCTGAAAGCGGTTATGGTCAAATAAAATTAAGTGGAATAAAGTTTTTTATTTGTTTTATTATAATCTATTATTGTTGGTTATTTTGAAGGACTGCAGAATGTAGGACTCTTTAGGGCTGGAGATTTTTATGAAATTACCTTTACAAAACTTACAAATAAGAATTTTTTACAAAATTAGTTATTACAGTGATGGGGAAGTTGAAAGATTTTTGACTTTATGGATACGACTGTCCGAAAAGGTTAGTAATGTAAAAGTTTTGTAGGCGAACACAAGGTGTAACGGGACGTTACCGACAAACTTTAACCAGCGATTCCTGAGTTTATTTTGATTTTTGCCAGTTTAATCTTCATCTATAATCTTCCGAACAGGCCTTCCGTTGATATGCTTGGTGTAACTAAGTGACCAGCTCAGGTACGGGGGCTCCATCAAAGCCAGAGTCAAGTTAGCCTCTCAGAAACTGGGCGTACTGTACAGGGTCCACAGATACTATAGATAGTACACAACTGCCAACCCTTTACAAATCGCAAATGTGCTCCACGGTTTAATTTAGCAGCCATCTCTGGTCTGATTCTCCTATCTGTTTGTTAAAATGAATTGCAATCTTTAGAGCACAGGCGTTGGTTGGGAATGCTGTCCTTGCTCTACCGGTGTTTCAATGGAAGATATTCCGAGGAACTAGCATCATTAATCCCTTCGGCACTGGTGCATGTCGGGAAATACCCCAAATGTGCGCCCAGCATTTGTACACAGTTGACATTTATCACAGGAGAAATTGAAATCAACAACGAATCGTTCTACGATCGTTGTTGATTTCAAAAGCTTGGCTGTGTAACGATTTGCCGGCCACAGTGTTTCCTCCCTCCTACAATATGGGTATATCTAGACCCAGATTCACTCCTTTCTTTCCAAAAAAGACCCTCCACACAGCATCCCCAAAGATGGCCCAGGCCCTGAGGGAAATTACTTTCCTCAGGGCCTGTCAACTGCTGCCAGAATGGTACGGGAAGGATTCATTTTCAGACCTGTGCTTTTTGCTTGAGTTGGCTTTAGTCATATTTGGCGACCAGGTAACCTTCCTCTTCCCCATCTCCTTTCGTCTCCCGCATCCTCAGGACGCATGTCAATTGGGGATGTAACGGTCCCACTGGCTCCTGACAGTTGGGACTCTGCGGTGTTCACATAAAATAATATTAAAAATATTTGGTCACCCTGTAGAATAGGTACAGTTCATTGTGGCACGCAAAAGTAATTATTATTTTTATTAAGTTGGCCCTATTGTGTTTTGTTAAGGCCACTGCTTTAATTAATAACATGTTTGATAAATATTACCATTCTGGTTGGTATACGACGAAGCACGTAAAAAAATTATGCTACAAAGAAAAATGTGAAAAGTTTTCAGAGCAGGATTTAAATTTTGTAAAGAATGGGAAATACATTTGAGGGGTTTTACTTTAATGGGCAGATTTTAATTCAATTTTTTTATAATTCTGTATCATAATGTAATGTGTTGAACATTATTTTTTGTCTTCTTGTGGAAGGTTTTTAAGTGATTTAAAAAAAAGTTTATATTACTGTGTGCTTGGAAATTTATGGGAATAAAAAGAGTCTGTGGTTAAAATTGGTTTACATACCATTCCAAATTTTATTTCAAAGATTATTTATTACCGGGATAACTTTACTGAGTTATTATTTGTGGAGGTCGGGATGTATCGTTGATTTAGTAGTTTAGGGGGCTGAACTAGCCCTTTGCTTTAGTTTGGCAGCCACCTATGGTCTGGAGCCTCTATATGCGGAAAGTTAAAAATAAATTCATTTTAATTAATCAAAATAATCACCTACCTACATCTACCCAAATTTGGGTAGTTCTCGCTCAATGGCATAAGCGGTGCTACCCAAATTTAGGTAGTTATCGCGCAGTGGCTTAAGCAGTGCTACCCAAATTTGGATATATATCGCTTAAGGGCTTAGGCGGTGATACCTAAATGTGGGTTGTTATCGCTCAATGGCATGACCGGTGCTTCCTAAATTTTGGTAGCAATCACTCAAGTGTTTCATAACTAAATATTAACCCCTCAGGCCTCAACCATATTTGTCAGAGGGTCAAAATATTTCCACTTCGCAATGAAATTCAAATAAATGGAATATTTATGAACTTATCAAAAAATTAAAAACTGTTTTTGTAAGGTGATAAAATACACTCCCAAATTTAAAAAATCAAAATAGACATACAATTTTTGAAATATAAAATTTTTGCATGCAAACATAAAAAGTTTAAAAATGACCCACCTTACGTTTTTTTTAACTGATATTACTGATAACGACAAAAAATAAAAACACAAACATATTTTATTAGACAAATGTTATTATTGTCACCTCACTTTTTTGTCACACCATGTAAAAATAATTAATTAAAAATTTGCAAACTTTCATAAATTTATTTCAAATTGCTATCCGTAACATTGGTTTATAAAGGTTTACATTTTACTTCCTTTGTGGTTAACTTTTACGTTTGAATATAAAGCTTGGTGTTCTGTATTTCTAACACCGTTTATATCATATTTATCGATATAAATCTTTATCGTTTATATCACGATTTCTATGAGACCTATATGAGTTGTTCCGAAAATCGAACAAATAGACTTTAAGGATTACAGCTTTTTGATATGTTAATTAAGAATTGTTTGTTTGTTGTTTCAGCTATTCCCTACCTGGACCTGGTAGACCTGGAGAACGGGTACCACGGGCTGATCAAGGAGAACGAGACGGTGGTGGAGGTGACTCCGCCCATCCGCGCCAAGGGAGACATCTGCTCCTTCCTCATACTCAACAACAAGCACCACGGGGAGGCGCCCTTCGAGGTAAACCCATCCTATTACATTACAGCTCCCAGTTAACACCACAAAGGTCAACTAACTATCTAACAGTGCGTGCACAGCATTTTTAATCAGGTTAGGCAGTAGGAAAAACGGCAAATTAACCTGTTGAATGTTGGATGGTATTTTGAAAAACTGCGTGAGAATTATTTATCCATAAAAGAACGAGATCGCTCTAGGTTCTTCTATACGATAAGTCAGTTAAATTAAGTATTTTCATTAAGTTAACATAGTTAATTTGTACAATGGGTATAGAGTGTTTGAAATTAATGAACCTTAAAAATTTATGTTGAACTTTCTCAATTTTTGTATGGGGACTAAATAGTGGAATTGTATTCTAAGTTACTTCTTACTAAAGCAGTGAAGAGAATTTAAAATTAATAAAGTGACGTAAAATCTTTTACTGTTCTTAAAATAAATCCCAACATTAATGTGTGGAACAAATGTTAATTTTTCATCAAATACAATACCCAGATCCTTATTCTTACCCTTTTGCGATTATTTTCGGTTTACTAGATAATATGTCTTATTCATATAATATATTACATGATAATATCGTTAGAAGTTTTCCCAGAACAGCTAATTTTAACTAAAAAAATAAATTCTCCCATTCGGCAAACAAATATCAAAAAATTATACTCGTACTAATATAAACTAATTTTATTATTTCTACACAAACCTGAATACACACCCTACATGAAAAAACAATTCAAAGGAGCTTTCAAAGAAATAATGACATTGATACTTTTTTAAAACGTAAAATATTAATTTTTTCGCCGCAAAGTCATAGAAAATTCATTAAAAATATTCTAGAGTAGCTAGATTAATGAAATCAACGGTTTTGTCAAGAATGATATTGGCGCAAGCGAATCTGACTTTGTCCTTCATACAGTTTATACATAAAAGGGTTAAAATAACATTTTAAAAAAAAGGAAAAAAAAAAAATTTCCAGTCCGCCAGCGGGCTCTCGACAAATGACAGGTTAAAAGTCAAACAATGTTTTTACATATTAAATATGCTATAAAATAACACCAGGAGGCATAACGGTCCGTTACATTGGTATGACATTTTCAAATATCCTACCAGGGACCCAGAAAACATCAGAATTTTGTTTAATTCACTACAAGTTTTTGTGCATTATAATTGATTTGGAGGTGTTTATCAATAAACTGAGTATTGTACAAGATAACTGCAAACTCGACTCAAATTTCATTTTTTCAGAGAAGTCTGACTAATCAACTGGACGATCAATATTTCCCACCGAAAAAAAGTTTAATTTTCTTTTTCAAATAATTTTTTTTAATTGAAACACAATACTTGAAACAGAGATTGATTATAATGAGAAAAAATATGATTATATTCTGTGAGAAGCATTAAAATAAATGAATAGTATATTGAAGTATGTCTTTTTACATTTGTTCCAGGTGGTGGTGACAAACGGGAATGAGGCGACTTTGCGTGTGCGTCATACGCTCAACTGCGAGAAGCGACGCAACTACAAGTTCGACATTGCCGCTGTCGGCTGCGATGGCAGCTATTCCAATACGTAAGATAAATAAGTATTTACACTGGCAATTTAAAAAATTCTTTTTATAAGCCGAGAAGGTGAAAATGCATTGTGTGAAATCTTCTACTTACGAACATTTATTCGGTTTTGCTTTTACTGTATACACGGTGTATGGAAATTTGTAGTAAAAGCAGGAAACCGGTGAATCTACATTTAATAGAGAATCCAAAAAACATTTTTTTTAATCTTGAGCATTTCGACCAATCATTTAAAACTTTTCAGGGTAATTCATCAATTTTCTATTTTGTGAATACCTCACAAGAGTACCAGCTGCTCCCGTCTGGAGCCAGTGAGACTATAACATCTCCAATTGGGGTATGTTGTGAGGCTGAAGGTAGTGGGGAGGGGAAGGAGATGGGGAAGAAGAAGGCGGGGAAGTACCTGGCTATTCAGATTTAATTTTCTAAAAAGAAAGACAGACATTCCCGGCTTACGAATAACCTGTCAATATTTGAAAATCTCCTACTACCATCACACTAAGTGAAATATGTTGTTTGTGTCGTGATGGAGGACTTAGCCAGCCGAGGAATCGAACACGGGATGCCTTTTCAAGTAATGTTTCAATTCTGAATGTTGGTCTTACACCAGGGCGATACTGAGAGTATCTTCCACTCTGGAACTTGCAGCAAATGTACTATATATTATTTTAAATGAATTACTTGTGAAATAACACAAATTAATCAAATAAAATTTATTTGCGCAAGCCGGGATTCGATACCGCGACCTTCGAATTGTGAGTCAAGAGCCTTACCCCTCGACCACGGAGCCCGTCTAAAGGCACTAAATGGTTTAAAAACCTTTGGAGCCAGGTCTATGCTTCCACACATTTTAAAAGACATTAAACATTAGATATTCCTCGAAAACCAAAGCTTAAATCAAAAAAAGTTATACTACAAAATCGACTTCATTTGCGATGTACATTCACCAGTTTCCCATTTGCACTACGACTTTCCGGACACCGTGTATCTTTATATGTATAAAAATCTCACGTCACGATGTTTGTTCGAGATAAACTCCGAAACTAGTTAACCGATTTTGATGAAATTTAGCTTTCTGTGTGTAGTTTTGTCCAACTTAAAAGATAGGATAGTTTTTGTCTTGATTATTGATGCCAATATTTATTATTGCAAAATAAAAGTTCATTAAATGTTTGTTATAGGACAATGCTTTGTAATTATTTGTAAGTTCCAAAAGTTTCTAACAGATGGTTGTGTGTGTTAATTTATCGAAACAACACTTGGTTATCTAGATTGGGTAACCATCCAGTAGATGGCGTTGTGTTTCATTAGCCACAGCAACGCGTTTCCGGGTCAGCTAGTCATAATGTATATTTTTAGTTTATTTTGACTTCTTAATTTCCTGTAAGCTCTATAATATTATAAGCTATAATGAATATATAAGATGTGCGTAATTTTATTTGAATTTTACGATCGCCTCAAGTGCTAACTTAGATATGAATTCATATCTTCAATATTTTATTTACCGATTTTACTGCATGCCCGTTTCTTTACACAAGGTTACTACTATATCGATTGTTCAGTTGATTAGTCAGACGACTCTGAAAAATTGAAATTTGAGTTGAGCATGCAGTTATGTGTAAAAGTGTATCCTCTATCTGGTACAATGCTCAGATTACTCATAAACACCACCAAATCAATTTTAATGTGTAAAAACTAGTAGAGAATAAAACAAAATTTTGATGTTTTGGGTCACTAGTAGGATATTTCAAAATCTCATACTAATATACCAAACTGTAATGCCTCCCGGTGTTATATATTTTATAGCGTACTAGCTGGTAATCAGCTTGCGTTTTAATTCCATTCAAAGAAATAAATTGTTTCTCCCTGCATGTCCATTCCCATGCGTCCCTGTTCCCCTCCCTCATCACCCGTCCCGCGAACCCCACCTCCTTTTTTACCCTCCCCCTCCTGCCTTCCTTCCCTGCTGCTAAAATATATGAAATACACACATCTTCGAAACACTCGCGCCCCACCTGTAGTAAATTTTTTATTCAAATTTCATAAAGCCAGAGCTTACCATTATATACAGAAACACTCTTCTGTTAAAATGCAATGTTCTGTAATAATTTTGAGTCAATCCATTGATTACTTTCCGAGATTTGCGGACACAAACATACGGAACCTAAATTTTTATACATATAGATTTAATAAGTAGCACACAAATGTATTTAATGTTTGATTTATGGTGAGCATTCTAATATTGCTTTCCTCACTATCTTAAAACATAGTATTTGGAGGTCTTCTTCCTTGCGCTGTCCCAACTCATTGCCTAGGTAAGTTGCTGGAGTCGGCTCTTCTCGTTCTCAGGTTGTAGCCTCTTCGGTTCTGAGTATCGCCTTCATACAAGCCGTTTCTCTGAAGTATTTTGGAGCATTGAGTCATCCAAGAGTTCTTTATATGTAAATAGAGGTGTCTGACTATAATCAACCGGACGATCTATATGCATTTATGCAATAAGGGTATCGATATTACGCTGAAAGCACTTCATATATTTATAAAAATTATATATTATTAGTCAACGAGACGAGATGAAAAAATGCGCAATCTCAAAGTTAATTATTTTTATGTTGAACAGCGCCGTCGTCCACATCACCGTGGTGGACATCAACGAGTACCCGCCCGTGTTTGAAGAGTCCTCGTACGTACGCGAGGTGGAGGAGGGCCGCCTGTATCCGGAGATTGTGCGCGTCGAGGCCACGGACCGTGACTGCACGCCCAAATACGGCGACGTCTGCAAATACGAGATCCTCACCGCCGACCAGCCCTTCCTCATCGACAATGAAGGTTGGTTGTCTGTTATTCTGTAAAATTGTGTTTGCCATCAATAAGAATGTTTTCATACAAACTTATCTCAAGAGAAGCATACGGATGCAAGTCCAAAATTTGAAGAAATTTTCATGGAGACTTGAAGCAAATTATCAGGTTTATCAGTGGCAGAAAGATACAAGTCCTATCTATCATGAAAAAAATAGGATTTTCGAAAATGTATGCGGATGCAACTACCTTTGATGCAACAACTATCTTAGAAACAGAAAGATTTACACGGACTTGCATCATATTTAGTTGCATTTTGAGTATTGTGACTCAAATTTATTTGCATCCTTTTACCTATAACTTTACTTGTAAACACGGACGTACAAAATACATGGACTTGCCCTTACGAGCTAAAAGGCGTGTTATTTCCCCCTCCCATTGGAACCATTTTGCGGAACCGGCTGGGCTTGCGAGAGCTCCGCGTTAATCTAAAAAATGTGACGTCATCATTCTTGTCCGGACCAGTGTCGAGCTCTTATCGTACATTTTACGCACGGACGTTGTATGTCTATGGAACACATACTATGACATCGAGATACATGGCGAGGCGAAACACAAAGCCGCCGTTTACTGGGGTAAGTAAATCATGAAACATTTGTAAAAGTGTCTACGGAAACAAAATATTCCACTATGAAAATACTCAGAACCTTACTTATTTATTTATTTATTAACGCCGATTAAAGCGGCTTTTACAAAAGAATTACAATTATTTTACATATGAATACAGAATATACATAGATAAAAAAATATGTACCTGAATTTAAAAAAATATAAATATAAAATACATAAAAAAGAACAATAGAAATAGTTGTATCAACATAAAAAAGTACAACGAGTAGGTTATTATAAAATCAATACAACATATTATAAATCCCGGATAATATGTACTAAGAAATTAATACTTTAAAACTGTATTTGATTATAATCAAGGTGAGAATCGCTGACAGACAGTTTTAATTAAGTTGTGTTTGTATGAGGTTAAACTAGCAATGTTTATAGAATCATCCAAAACATATTTATTTCCAAGTACATGCAGGCGATTCATTATGGAATTGAGTTCAGCGTTAGATCCTGTATTGTTGCAATGATAAGTTAATTTGAAACGAACTGATCGACTAGGTACATGGAAACATATTAACGAAAGAAGTTCAGGGGAGTTCAAAAGGTTGGTAACGATTTTAAATAAATAAAATAGGTCTGAACAAATTCTTCTTTCTTTTAATGTATCGAGTCCCAATAATTGTAACAGAGAGGGGTAATTGATGTTTTCGATGAATATTCCCAATTTAAAATTAATATAACGTAAAAATTTATGTTGGACTCGCTCAAGGGAATTCTCATGTACACTATAGTAAGGATTCCAAATGGTGGAGTTAAATTCTAGTTGGCTTCTAACAAGCGAAGTGTAAAGTAATTTGACAGTTTTTAAATTTTTAAAATTAAAATTTGCGAATTTGGACCTGACACATCTGTTCATAACGTGGCAAGCAATTCGCGCTCCCATATAAAAAGGTCTATTTATTCAAAAGCAGATTTTACTTTCAAGAACTAAATGGTGATATTATAGTGCGAGGTGCCTATATACTGTTAGATTGATTTATTGGCGAATCACAAGTCTCTTTCCTCTCTTCGTCCCGCCATAGTTAGTTTTTACCCCTCATCTGTAAGTTCTCGTCTAGCTACTTGTATGTCTATGCTTGTAAACAATTTTCAAACATTGATCCCTTCATAAAACAGCACATGTCATATCAAAATATTCCATTTTATTTTGAAGCAGAAGGACTCAAGTCCGTGATTTTGTTCGACTCAAGTCTATGTTTTTTTTAAACAATATTTTTGAAGGCTTTACGTATAAAATAATTCGTTTTATTTGCTCGTTTTTAAAACAAAACTAATTGATTTAATAATTAATTTATTTCTTTTGTATCAGCATAGATATCCGAAGAAGTTATGAGACCATAGTTAGAGAAAAAAATAGTTTTTCGGCTCTCCTGAACATCTTTTTTGGACTTCTCGGGTACAGAATTATTCTAGCTTTTACAGCCCTTTCAGTGGGGTACGCAAATATCCAATACTCACGTCGCAAACAACTTGTTAAAAACCCTTCCAAGTGAATTAAGGCCATGTCAAGAGTCAGATAGAAGAGCATGTATGAGACGATGTATAAATGTGAACGAGGCAAGGAGTGTGTGCCAAGACCGAATTGTTTGGCGGTCCGTCCGCTCTGCCTACCCCTGCGGAGAAACATCATGATGTTAGTTAGTTATGAACGTTATGCTAGGGTGAGGTTATGCAACTGGTTTTTTCCTTAACATTGATCTAAAGGACATGTATTGTTACAAAATGATTGACATTGATTTGCCATGTTTAAAATATCGAAGACATGAGACGTAACACTCTTGGCTGATTTTGGGAGACTGGTGTTTACGAACCTCAATTATTGTTTCTTCTGGAGAGTATCAATGTTAAACACTGAATCATCTTTTAATTTGCAGGAGTAATTCGCAACACGGAGCCGTTGGACTACGAGCGTTCGCACAACCACATCCTGTCAGTTGTGGCGTACGACTGCGGCATGCGGCAGTCCGTGCCCGTCATGGTCACAATCAAGGTCAACCGCCAGTGCAACGCCGGCTGGAAGGGTAAGTCACCTCGTCTTACTCTTATCCAACATGCTGCTTCAAATCTCATTCATTGGAGGATAGCAAACCTAACCTGGATGATTTGGCGTATTGAATCATCTAACCTCGTTTCCCTGTTATAGCACCAAGTAAATCTTTACACCTCCCAAGAGTCCCAGCTGCTTTCGTCTGGAGCCAGTGAGACTATGGCATCCCTAATTATGGTACATTATGAGACTGAGAGTAGTGGGGAGGGGAAGAAGATTGGGGGTGAGGAAGGTGGGGAAGTACCTAGCTATTCAGATCTGATCACCAAACACGGCTAAAGCCATTTCAAGCAATGTTTCTGTTCTGAATGGTGGCCTTACACCAGGGCGATACCGAGAATATCTTCCACTCCGGAATGTGCTGCAAATGTACTACTGTATATTATTTTAAATTAATTAATTGTGAATTAACACAAATAAATAAAATAATATTTATTTGCGCATGCCGAAATTCGATCCCACGACGTTCGGATCGCGAGTCAAGAGCCTTACCCCTCGTCCACGATTTAATACGCCCAATCTCTGGTTACATACTTTCCTCAAACACTTTTAAGTTTTTAAGCTCTTAAAAAATATTGTTATTTTTGAAGATAGTATCTAAACATTCCCCACGCCAAAACGGCTATTACTTATATGAAATTTCTTCAATAGAAAAAAATCGTAAAGTATGCTCCTAAAATTATTGTAAAACTTTTTTTCAGTTATTTTACGAGTTATATGTATGAAAAAATTCAGTGTTTCTTTAAATGCTGTTTTAGACAACCCCCGTGAGATTTTAACTCTACCTTAAACGAGTCGTGTTTTATTCAACATTTTCACAATTTTCACTTAAATATTATCGTTTTTAATAATAGCACGCTCCTTCTAACTACTTTTTTTACTTTAACTGTATTTACATATCTCTTCTTCTTCTTTTTTACCAGGCCTTAAACTTTTTTTATTTATTTATCTATAAAAAGTATATTTACATTGGCTGTTTTTGATGCCTGTCTCACTAGGAAATACCTGTGTAGAGGTATATAAATGAATATCGTAGTTACAAGAATATTTAAGGTAAAATATATGTTAATTTGAATAGAATTAAAACAGAAAGGTGATTGGAAAGGTGAGTAAATCTTTTAAAGAGTGATCTTATAAATCTTGGAGATGAAGTAAGGAAGTAAATTCTGTCTAATCTCTATTTATGGAGTTAAATTTGACAGGATTCTATTATTTTCATTTATTTTGTATGGGTTAGGTTGTATGTGAATAGTTATTTCTGTTTATGTGTGATTTATTGATTTATTTTACAGATAAGTTTTTAGATTTTCACGGCCAAAAGCATTTTCGTTGTTAGTTTTTGGGGTGTTATGCCGTGTTGCGCTACCTCCTACTATAGCCGACGTTTCGGACAGCGTTGCAGTGTCCATCATCAGGGCAGATCCGGTAGATCCGACGATGTGGTAGATCTCACATCGTCAGATCTACCGGATCTGCCCTGATGATGGACACTGCAACGCTGTCCGAAACGTCGGCTATAGTAGGAGGTAGCGCAACACGGCATAACACCCCAAAAACTAACAACGAAAATATTTTACAGATGTTTGTAATAGCTTGAAAGCAAATGCCAAACTTCCCGTATTTGCTAGCCACAATATGAATGACTATTATATGTGTTAATTGTCTGTCTGTTCAGGAGTTGCGGAGCGTGTGGACTACCCGCCTGGTGGTGGCCCCCTGTCGCTGTTCCCCACGGCGGGTCTGGAGTCCTGCGTGTCTGCCAAGTGCGGAGTGGACAGCCCCCCGCAGCGTCTGCGTGCCACCGTCTCCCTGCGCAGCTCCCACATCGGCAAGGGCTGCGACCGGGACACATACTCGGTGCACAGCCAGAGGAGGATATGCGGTGAGCCCTACCTGACCTTACCTAACTTCAACTAACCTCACTTAAACTGATCTTAACCTAACTTAGCCTTCTAAGAAAGGGACCAAATAATAACTATTAATTTTAATTTTTACTAGCGAGTACCCTGCATTGCAAATCCACTCAAAGCAAGAAATTGTTTCTCCTTGTTGTCCATTCCTATTCACCCCCGTTCCCGCCCCCTATTCTCTTTCCGTGTCCCCTTCCACCTCCTCCCCTCCCACCCGTCCTGCGACTCCCCCCTCCCTCATTCCCTCCCCCACACCGCATTCCTCTTCCATCTTATCTTCCCCGCCTTCCCTCTTCTCTCTTACACCGCAGTGGGAAGGATGGATTCATACGTCTGTCACTCCTGGACACGCTGACGGCTAGATTCCTATCCCTCATACCTTTTTTCTTCTCAGAACTTCCTCTCCTTAAAAAGACTCACCCCACAAAATCCCCAAAGATGACATAGGCCCTGAGGGAAATTATTTTACACAATTTTTTAATTATTTTACACTGTTTAAAGTTAATGCAAAAAAATGTTAAATTTATGTTTATTATTGGTTATAATTACTGTAAAATTACATTTAAAATAACTACATTTAAATAAATGTTGAATCTTCTGTTTTTTCAGGTGCCAGCTCCCAGTCGGTAGATCTTCTTCCCAGCCCAGGAGTCGGTGCGGAATGGACCAAGACCCTCAAGACTGATGAAGGTAGATATTTTTCTTATTAATCCCCTCAGGACTCGAGCATATTTTGTCGGAACGTCACAGTATAACCGGTTTGCAATAATATCCATATAAATGGAATATTTCTGAATGTATCAGAAAATTAAAAACTGTTTTTGAGAGGTGATGAAACAAGCTTTCAATTTCAATAAATAAAATAATAATTATAGAAATATAATTTTTTTTAATGCAAATCAAAAAACTGAAAATGCACACATATTTTATTAGACGTTATTGTCACCTTTTTTTGTCGTTTCATCTAAAAATAATTAATAAAAAAATTGACTTAGTTTCATAAATTGTATTCGCAAACTTTGGTTTAATATGTCAACTTAGCCACTATCTGATACAATACTCAGATTACTCATAAACACCACCAAATCAATTATAATGCACAAAAACTTGTGAAATAAACAAAAAAATTGATGATATTAGAATAAGTTAACAATAATAATCTAAACAAAAATATGAATGAGAACAAGACACAGAAAAACAGAAAAAGACAATGGTCGCAACTGGGACTCGAACCCAGACCTCTCCGTCTAACCGGGACGAGCGCGTTAACCAATTTCAAAAATAATTAATAAAATAATTAAAAATAATTATAATAGACTGCATATTTCATAAAAAGTAACAATACTCCATTGGTCACCATGAAACAGGCAGCCGCCTAGTATGGTGATCCAATATATCCACACTATGTTAATAACTCAAGTATGTATCATGTATTTTATAAATAAATAAATAAATAAAATAATAATGTAATTCTAAAATTTGAAATTAACAATTATGACTTTTGACAGAAGGTGGCAATAGCGAAATTGGTTAACGCGCTCGTCCCGGTTAGACGGAGAGGTCTGGGTTCGAGTCCCAGTTGCGACCATTGTCTTTTTCTGTTTTTCTGTGTCTTGTTCTCTTTCATATTTTCGTTTAGATTATTATTGTTAACTTATTCTAATATGATATATTTCACTGATGGGAATAACCTTAAAAAAAGTATAAAAAGAAAGTTTTTCTTATAAAAATTAAAAAATTGATGTTTTCTGGTTTACTAGTAAAAAAATTTGAAATGTCATACTAATGTCTCAGACCATTATGCTTCCCAGTGTCATTTTATAGCATATTTAATATGTAAAACACAATCAAGTGTAAATAATATTTGATTTATCTCAAAACTTAGTATTTGGAGATGTCTGACTAAACAACTGGACATCGATATGTGTACATTTTATTCTTCTGTAATTAACTTTTCGATTTGAATATAAAGCGCAATGTTTTCTCTTTCTAACACCGATTAGATCATTTTTCTCACCACGACAGTAAGGAAGATACAATGATTTCTTTGAGACCTATACGAGCTGTTCCCAAAAGGGAATATTAATTAAAGGATTAGAGAGGGATTAATTAAATTTATATATTGCATGGACTATTGATTCCTACTAGCTTCTTCAGTGATGGGAAGGCTGATAGAGATATTGAAAGATGGGTAAATGCAGGTAACTCCATTAATGGTGGACTGAACGCCGTTGGCACCAACAAAAAACTGTCCAAATGAGTGAAGTTAGCCATCCATAATGGAGTACTGGTATCTAGCCTGATGTATAGCAGTGAGGCATGGAACTGGCAGAGGAAAAGTAGACTGAATGCTGTAGAAATGAGATCCCTGAGACTTATGTGTGCTAAAACAATGTACAATCGTGTGAGAAACGTGTAGATCCGCAAAGAATGCAAGGCTGATGTAAGCGTGATGTGTAAGATTAAGAAAGGGACGCTCCGATGGTTTGGGCATGTAGAGCAAATGAACGAGGAAAAGAGTGTGAGTAGAATTCATGAGGCAATGTGAATGGTAGAATAAGTCGGGGACGTCTCAGAAAGACATGGCACCATCAAGTGAATTATACATTTGAGTCGGGCCATGTCAAGAGTCAAAATAATAGAAGAGCATGTATGAGATGATATATGAATGTGAACGAGGAAAGGAATGTGTGCCAAGACCGAGTTGTTTGGAAGTCCGTCCTCTCTGCCTATCCCTTTGGGGAAACGGTGTGATGGTTAGTTAGTTAGTTCTTTAGTGATTTGGAAGGCGCTTTGCTTTCTGCGATGTCTTTATATTTTGTGCTATAATTTACTTTGTTCCACCAGGCCACGAATCGGACCAGATCTTCTCGTTTGACGGAGCAACCACTGCTGCGGTGATCCCAGAGTCGGTGTTGAACCACTCGCTGTCCAGCACCTTCTCCGTGTCCACATGGATGAAGCACGCTGAGCACCCTGACATGGACAGGCACCGCAAGGAGCACGTCATCTGTCTGGCCGATGACCACAGTTAGTATTGTCACCTGATCTGATCTCTCTATCCTCAACCTAACCTAACTTTGCAATCCTTGGAACGCAGATGTTGTTCTACTGGTATTTCAACGGAACTCGGCACCGTGCATAGTTGAGAAATTTATCACATGGGGATGGACAGTTTCTATGACTCGTTCTTGAGTTCAACAGCTCGGCTGTGGAACGATTTGCCGACCTCTTGTGTTTCCTCCTTCCTACAACATGGGTCTCTTCAAGACCCATGTTTCCTCCTTCCTCTCCTCTAAAAACCCTCCACACAGCATCCACAAAGATGGCCGAATTGGTTGAGACGCTTGTCGTCACATAAGACAAGAGATTCTGGGTTCGAGTCCTGGTTGTAACTGTTATCTTTTTATTTTTCTGTTTTGTTATTTTTCATATTTTTATTTAGATTTACTAGTATTGTCTTCTTCTTCAGTGATACATTACATTGATGGGAATAACCTTTATTAAAGTTATTAGAGAGTTATTATTTTGAAAATTAAATATATATTTTTTTCTTCATCATCAGCAGAGAATAAGTAACAAGTTCCTCACTTTCCCCTTTGAAGCGAGATGTCTTTTATGTTTCCGTTTTGCAATAACCAGTTATCTTGTCTTTTTCACCAAAAGTAGAGAATGAGTAAAAAGTACCAGGCTAACCCTATACATATAACCTTTTTGCAGAGATGAACCGTCACCACTACGCTCTTTTCGTGAGGAACTGCCGCCTGATTCTGCTGCTGCGTAGAGACTTCACGGAGGGAGACGTCAACATTTTCCGTCCAGCGGAATGGAGGTGGAAGATCCCACAGGTCGGTGACAACCCTAATTATTCTGTTTTTCAATAAATTAGTAATTTGCAATTTGGGGATAGGTACCGCTGTCCCAGGAACCATTTAACCAACAAATCTGCCATAAGTCACCCCTGGTGGTTCGCTACGTTTGGTGACTTAGCAGAGGTGCCCGGGTTCTTGAGATGAGGTTTGTCTAGGTTTTGGCGGCGGATGACCTTGATACACTAAACCCTAGATTCTTACCCCTTTTCCTTCCCAGAACTTCCTCTACTTCCTTTTATTAAAAATACCCTCCACACAGCATCCTCAAAGATGACATGGGCTTGAGTGAATTTTTTTCCTCAGAGCCTCCTGTGTGGAGCCCATGTAAATTTTTTTTTTTTTTTATCTAAACTTTTAGCAACAGAAATAAATGTTTTTCATACTTGCCTATACCTCCCAAATTAACTGATGCCATTCCTGAGTGTGCATTCTGAAATACCGTCCATTTTTAAATTTTGGTGTTCACCAAGGACCTATTTAGGGTCCACCTCTAAAAGCTAACTGTTCAATAACCATTGTCTCCTTGTACGCAGGTGTGCGACAACGAGTGGCACCACTACTCAGTGAACGTACGTTTCCCCAACGTGGACCTGTTTGTGGACGGCAAGCAGCACAACGCCGAGCCCAAGAACCCCGAAGTCATCGATGACTGGCCGCTGCACCTGACCAAGGGAATCACCACAACTCTGACAGTTGGCGCTTGCTGGCAAGGTCAGGATGCTGCTTTATTGATTCAAATATGACTTTTTTATAAAATAATTCTCTTTAACCCTTAGAATGGCAGGAGACCATATTTATCCCAACGCACATAGGTCTCGTTTAAAACGCTGTAACTCCCTTATTATCATAGTGAGAAATATGTTCTAAACGGTGTTAGAAAGGGAAAACACCACGCTTTATATTCCAATCTAAAAAATAGTCACCAAAAAAGTAAAATGTACACTTTTATGTATTCAAAGTTTTGAATCGCAAATTGAAAAAAAAATTTTAAACTTCGGGAATTTTTTATAAATTATTTTTTCATAGAGCGACAAAAAGTTAGATAACAGTATGTGTTTGTTATACGTTTGTCTAATAAAATATGTATTTTTTTTTATTTTTTTTAATTATATGTAACTTTAGTTAGAAAAAACGTAAAGTGAGCCATTTTTAAAACTTTTTTATGTTTGTGTGCAAAAATTATACAATTTAAAAAATATATGTTTATTTCGAATTATATAATTTGAAAGCGTATTTCATCACCTTTCTAAAACAGTTTTTAGTTTTTGAATGTGCTCAGAAATATTCCATATATATAAATATTCGAAAAAAATGCCAATTTTTTGAAGGGTTAATAATGCTGTGTGGTGGGTCTTTATGGGAAAGGAAGTTCTTCCCAAGTTCGTTCCTCATTGCAAAGGATCGTGACCCCCTACTCTAATTTTTTAGCTCAGATGGTCAAAATATTTCTGTTTTACAATAAAATCCATATAAATGGAATATTTCTGAATGTATCCGAAACATAAAAACAGTTTTTGACAGGTGATACAATAAATACGCTTCCAAATTTTATAAATCTAAATAAACATATGTATAATTTTTGAAATACAAAAAAAATTTACATGCAAACATAAAAAAGTTTTTAAAATGGCTCGCCTTATGTTTTTCTAACTAAAATTACTGATAACAAACAAAATACATAAACACATGTACATTTTTTTGAGACAAATGTATTATAAACGTAATTGTCGCCTCACCTTTTTGTCGTTCCATGTAAAAATATTTGAATATAAATCGTAGTATTTTCTCTTTCTAACACCGTTTAAATCACATTTCTCACTATGATAGTAAGGGAGACAACGATTTCTATGAGACATATATGAGTTGTTCCGATAATCGAACAAATAGACTTAAACCGCTCCGGTCTATCGTCTTTGTGCAAGTTTTTTTGGTCTTAAAACGAACTGTCAGATTTATAAAACTTTTGTGTTATTTCCGCTTCGCAATTAAAACTCGATAAATTAAATATTTCTGAACGTAGCTGAATACTAAAAACTGTTTATAAAACATTTGTAAATATTAAAATTTAGAATGTACATATAAAAAAAATTGTTAAAATGACTAATGTGATACTTTTATGTGAAAATGGTACTACAATCACGGATTATGTAAAAAAAACACTAAAAATGTATAATAAAAAATTTTGTCACTTCACTTTTTTACTATTTCAAACAATAATATTTAATAAAAAATTAACAATGTCTAAACGGCACATAGGCGATTTGGTGGGTGAAAACTGTATCTACAAAATATGTCTTTTTTATGTACTTCTATGGATAACTTTGAATAGAAATGTGAAGCTTGATTGAACATCGATCTTCTACTTTTTGTTTTAGGATTGTAACTATAACAAAACGGAGTTATAACAATTTTTGTGGGAAACACGCTTATTGTACTTGACTGCTATCGTTATATTGTCGTGTAAACAAGCTTAGGGCTCAGAGTGGTTAAGGCTAGTCAAGTCGTATTATTATGTATATGTGTTGACTTCAATTACATTTCAGGTATGTACAGGTGTTGACTTCAATTACTAACGTTACATTTTGTTGTATATTTCCACAGGATCGGAAGGCAAGATGAAGCACTACATGAAGGGTTCTCTGGCCGGACTAAACGTCCTTCTGAATGCAGTTGAAGGACACCAGCAGCTCAAGTGCCTGGCCCAGTGCAGAGAGGGACTGAGCCTGGCTCCTGACCTATGTAAGATGCATTTTATAACTACTGCCATCTAGAAGTTAGGTTATGTTAATGTTCTTCTTTTCGTGGCAACGAGAATGCTTCCATCAAAGTATATTGATCATCCTGTCAGATATCTCCAAATACTAAGTTTTGAGATAATGAAGAAAGCAATCTTTTAAAAGTGAATGTTTTCCTCCCTGAGAAACAAAGCATCTATGTGAAGTACGTTGTTATATGTAACAATTTGCCCCCAATCATAGTAACAACTTGCCCCTTTGTTGAATTTCACATTAAAGTCGTAATATCATTTACACGAAATTTACGTACGTTGTTATATGTAACAATTTGCCCTCCAATCATTGTAACAACTTGCCCCTTTGTCGAATTGCACATTAAAGTCGTAATATCATTTACACGAAATTTACGTACGTTGTTATATGTAACAATTTGCCCCCAAATCATTGTAACAACTTGCCCCTTTGTCGAATTTCACATTAAAGTCGTAATATAGTTTACACGAAATTTACAACGGTTTAAGATAAATGTTCAGATACTATGCAGATGGATGTAAAATATAAAAAAAATAGTATAAATTAATGTATTATGGTAAGGTGACAATATGACTATTAATTCTTTCAACGTAAGTTACTTTGCACACACGAAATTCAATTTTATTTATTAGATTTTTTTTGGAACATCTGTTTTCGTTGACGTTTTGTGGGACACTGTGGTCGGCTAGTTCACGCATTTCCACCATAGAAATGCGCGCAAAAAAATCACTCCGGTGTGTGATTTATCGAAAATGTAACAACATGCCCCCGTAACAATGAGCCCTGCCTCCCCCTATGCATTTAAGTCTTATGATGCTGATTATTTTTTAATTGAAACATAATATTGTGTATTTCTGTTAAAACTGCTCTCAACACAAGAGTTCCTAGTGAGGAACAAAAAAAAAACAGTGTTGAAATCAAACTATCATTGCCCTCTGTGGCATAAAATGTATAATAGGCTGGTTCGGTAACTGAACCCCCTGGTATTGGTTTTAGGAACCAATCAACATATGGTAAAACAGATTTCTAACCCAGTCGTTCACATCCACTTATAAATTAAACACATAGTCTAATCTAATAAATATTGCTTTCTTTCAGACCTGAACTCCGTGGTGGTTGAAGGAGACAGTGTCAAGGATCTGGAAACCCTCCTCAGGAAGGTTACTTATACCAATTCAAGACTTTTCCCCACTCCTGGTCGGAGAAACGTACACATTGCCACTTCTGTCAGGTAACTAAATATCTTATATTCTTATAATTCTTCGATGCAACTGGATGGAGTAACGTTAGCCAACTGTGACTCATTTAAGTATCTGGGCTCACTCATCCACAGAGACGGAGGATGTGCAGCGGATGTCATCCATAGAATAGGTGTGGGATGGATTAAATTCAGATCCGTAACAGGAATGTTGTGTGACTCCAAAATGCTTTTAAAACTTAAAGGAAAGATATACCAGACTATTGTTAGACTCGTGATAATGTATGGCTCCGAATGCTGGACTATGTACAACTCCTACCTACTCTAGGCAACTCGAAACAGCAGAAATGCGAATGCTTAGATGGTCGGCAGGAGTATCACTAAAAGATAAGATTAAAAGTTCACGCATTCGTGGTAGCCTGGGTGTCACGGACATAAACAGTAAGCTGGAGGAATGACAGTTGAGATGGTATGGGCACATAAGACGGAGACCATCAGACCACACAGTGAAGCAGGCAATGTCTATGGGGCTTCATCGACAGTCATCCAGAGGAAGACCAAAGAACCCCTGGATGACTCAATGCTCCAAAATACTTCAAAGAAAAGGCCTGGATGAAGGCGATACTCAGAACAGAAGAAGCTACAACCTGAGAACGAGAAGAGCCGACCCCAACAGCTTAGCTAGGCAATGAATTGGGACAGCGCAAGGAAGAAGAACTAAATATCTTATATTTGCTGGTGTTTCAATTTTCTGTATGTGTTGGGGTGTTTTTATTAAATCAGGCTCGGGAGCCATGCCTGCCCTGCGCTATACCGTCCGCAGCAGGCCTAGCCCCTTCTAGCATAACCTCTAGAGTTGTTACTCCCAACTTTGCCTTGTGCGACCCACTGTAAATCTTCTCGGAATCACACTCACAAATTTACATGATAACAAGATTAAGCCACCTCAATTTTGTCTTTTGTAAGAAGAGCTTCTTCGTCGTTTCCTCTTAATTGGTTTTCTAATAATTGTTTGATGTCCTTCCAGCTGCGAAAACGGCTCCATGGTGAAGGTGCGCCCCTCTGAATCGTACATCATGGTGCTGCAGCCGCAGACGCCCACCATCCTGATCTCGGGCTCCTCCAACACGCCGTGCGACTACGCCCAGTTCAGGGCCAGCGTGGGAGTCTTCAGCAATGTCACCGTGCAGGTGCTCAGCTCAGACCACTCCAGGCCCAGAGGTTTGTTTTCATTACCTAATTTCAAACTCTGTGGAAAGTCTTTTCAGGAAAAGGTATGAGGGGTGAGTAGGAATCTGCAGGTTAGTGGGTCCAGGAGTGACGGTTGTGTAAATCCATCCTTCCCACTGTGGTGCAAGGCAATGGGTCGAGAGAATCATGCTGGAGAGGTTAAATGATCTCAATCAACCTTTCGATTCCGCCCACCAAGCCGTAGGTGGACAGAAGCATTCGCCGCCAAGACCTAGACAAACCTCACCCAAACATGGCGAACCACTTGGGGTGACCTATGGCAGAGGATAGGATTACATGTTCTTGGATTTGATGAACTTATGTTTTGTCTGTTTTCTTCTTCATCTATTTCATTTGCTACTTTAGTTCTATTCTTTTTTATATCTTTTTCTTATGCTTTCAATGCGCATTGCAGCAGTATGGATCACACAGGTCGAGATTAGTAATATCATTGGACTACCAAGTTCCTCAAACACCACCAAATACCACCACCATCAGAAACATGTTGCTCTTTCCATACCATTAAATAAAACTAATTTATCGTCTATTTCCAGACAAAGCCGCCCAGAAGCTGGACTCTTGCGTGGTGTCTGTCTACCCGGCTCTCAACCCTGACCACGAGGCCCTCAGCATCAAGGATGTGGTGGACCTGCCCCTGACACATGATATCCGTGCCACGGTGTCCCGCGACGGTGTTATCCTGGGAGGAGCAGACTCCGTGGAGAGCTACCAGGAGGTAAATCCTTGTTGCCCGATACCCAAATATCATTGAACCGTTGACGCTTATAAGTGTGACCATACTAATATAAAGGAAACTGATGTCGGCAATTTATACAAGAAAATTTGCATAAGACAATTTATACAAATATTTTGGAAAAGGCAATATATACAAAACAATCTATGCAAGACATTTTATAAAAGACAATTTATACAAGACACTATTGCAAGATATTTTATACAGGACACTTTATACATGATAATTTATAAGTTCAAGACAATTTATGGAAGACAATTTATACAAGACAATTTTATACAAGACAATTTATACACAACAATTTATACAAAACATTTTATTCAAGACAAGACTTAAAAGGGTTTATATAATATTGGTAATGTTTGTTGGCAGGTCCTGCGTCAGATCCAGTACACCAACAAGAAACCGGCCTACTACCTCAACAGAGTTTTCAAGCTCACCTGCTCCGAGCTGAACGGGAGGTTCACTAGCAACGAGTATGTTCAGACTGTGAGTACCAAGTCCTATTTTATACTCTTACACCATTTTACCGAGAGAGAAGATATTTTACTTTTCTTTTCATCACTTTCTTTAGTATTCTGTTTTTGTCAAGAAACTGTTTCTTGGCTATTGGCAGATTTGTAGGGTCCTAAAAATAATAAACACTACGAGATTGATCTGAGTTTTTTTATTTACATTTTAGGTTAACATGACAGATACTTCAAAATGCTCTTTAAATTACTTGGGGCCGGTTCCCAGCTCAAGTGAAAGAAAGGCCTTGTGTTTTATTCAATATTTTACGGAAAAAGAATCTACGGGAATCGCTTTTTTATAACAATCAACACACAAACACACTCTAACATTAAAGGTATTTTATAAAAAGCGACATCTGGACGCTCAACAGCACCCTGCTTTACCACCACATAGCCAGTCTGTAAATAAAAGCACTCTTAGCGAAGGCTCAAACCTTTTAAGAAAGTAGAGGGCAGTAATTATACAAACATAATTTATAAATAAATGCAGTGACTGATGATGATATGGTTTCTCCAGCTGACAGTGATCCACCCGCACCTGAAGAACTCGGAGCCGCAGAAGACCAAGGAGACACATCTCCACCACAGCGCCGAGATCCACACCGGAATGGCTGATAAAATGGACACGCTCGACAGGATTGCCAGCTCCGTGAGTATACATCTTCACCTGTTTGCCATCCAACACCCATGAAATCTATATCTACAAAGTAAATCACAAAAACTTTGACATATCTTATAAATGAAAAAATAAAACATGTTTTCTGTTTTTTCATACTGCAGGAGTCACATCCACATTCGGCAGAGAGCTACGCAAAGGCCGCCAATAAACACAACCTCCCCCTGCGTCAGTACGCCGCGCATGCACAGCTCAACGCGCACAGCGTGGAGATGTTGTCACCGCGCGTCATGGAGACCAACCAGGGCAAGCAGAACAGTAAGCATTTTCATACTTCATCATATACAATTAGGCAAATTCTCAATTTGAGAGGTGATTCGCTACGTTTGATGACTTAGCAGTGGTGCCCGGGTTCATGGGGTGAGGTTTGTCCGAGTCTTGGCGGCGGATGCATCTGCCCACCAGCTGCGTGGCAGGCTGGATTGGAAGAGAATGGTTGAGAGAGTCCCTTTGACTTCTCCAGCCGTACTCTCTTGGAACATCGCCTTGCACAGCAGTGGGAGGGATGGATTCATACCTCCGTCACTCCTGGACACACTGACCCCCAGATTTTTACATTAGCTCCACACAGGAGGCCCTGAGGAAAATAATTCCCCTCAGGGCTATGTCATCTTTGGGGATGCTGTGTGTAGGGTATTTTTAGGAAAGAAAGGAGAGGAAGTTCTGGGAAGGAAAAGGGTATTAGGAATGGGTAGGAATTTGAGAGTCAGTGTGTCCAGGAGTGACAGACGTATGAATCCATCCCTCCCACTGCGGTGCAAGGCGATATTCCGAGAGAGTACGGCTGGAGAAGTCAAAGGGACTCCCTCAACCATTCTCTCTCGATCCGGCCTGCCACGCAGCCGGTGGGCAGATGCATCCGCTGTCAAGACCCAGACAAACCTCACCCCAAGAACCTGGGAACCGCAGCTAAATCACTAAATGTAGCAAACCACTTGGGGTGACCTATGGCATAGGTCTTGGTACCTATAATCACCTCCCAAATTTAAAGTGTATTAAAGTTGAATAAATAAAAAAAATAACACAACACAACCTTTCTTGTTTTTATTATCTGAACTAATTCTGGTTTTCCTCATTCAGACCACGTGGCGCTGCTAATCGGAGTGATTGGAGTGGGTTTCCTGCTGCTGGGCGCCGGAGTGGGTCTGGTGAGGATCCGTCGCTCGCGCTGCCCGCCCCCCGGCATGGCCCCCGTGCCCCCCGCCTCTGCTGACCACGAGATGACCTGGGACGATTCCGCCCTCACCATCACTGTCAACCCCATGGAGACGGTAAGTCACGTAACATCTTCTACTTACAAACCTTTTAACCACTCAGATCTCGACAATATTTTGTCAAAGGGTCAAATTATTTCTGCTGTGTAATAAAATACAAATAAATAGAATATTTCTGAACATATCCGAAAGCTAAAAACTGTTTTCGAAAGGTGATAAAATTCATTTTAAAATTTTGTAAATTGAAATAATTTTTGCATGCAAAAATGTTTTAAAAAAGGCTCGCCTTAAGTTTTTCTAAACAAATTACTGATAACGAAAGAAAATAAAAACACATGCATATTTTATTAGACAAATGTATTATGTTATTGTCAACTCACTTTTTGTTCCCATGTAAAAATAAATAATAAAAAATTCCCAAAGTTAAATTTTTTTTTTCAAATTGCGAAACTTTGGTTTTATAAAGGTGTACATTTGACTTCTTTTGTGGTTAACTTCTGATTTGAAAATAAAGCATGGTTTTTTTTCTTTCTAACACCGTTTACTTAACATTTCTCATTATGATAGTAAGGGAGACAACGATTTATATGAGACCTATATGAGTTGTTCCGAAAAGCGAACAAATTAGCTTGAGGGGTTAAAAAAATCTTTTATTTTAACTGAGGAATTATACAATTTATCCAACAAATATTGCAAATATCTCATAGACGATTATTTTTTGAAACTTTTCAGGCAGTTGATACCATAATATTGTTTCTATTTTTCGTAGTGAAACATAGCTCATGCAAACTCTTGTGTGATAAAAAGGTAATACCACACGGCCATCTTGAACCGGAAACGGAATACGATTACAAATTTACAGACAGATGAAATGCCAAATGGTTGAGTTAAAACAGGACTGTGCTGAGCTCAGTCAATTATTGTATTGCATATTATTATTAACAATGTTTTGTTGTTCTTTCTTGTTCAGAACGAGGAGGAAGGTGGAGAGATGGACAGCTCAGAGGGAGACAGCTGCTCCGACTCTGATTCGGACTGTCAGCACGACTCTTCGGATGACGAAGATCATGACGGTTCGTCACCATAATATGTTTTTATTTACTAAGGCCGGGTTGTTTGAACCCATGCCATAAATATTTATTTTTTTGCAATTTTCCACTTCACACCCGTCAGCGTTCGATCAAATTTCAAGTTTTACTTGATCAGGTGTAACAACAGAATGGTCATCAATTGGATTATTTTCAACCTTCTTCATGATAATTGATGATCATCAAATCGACAATATGCTTGATTTAGATATTGTTTTGCACCTAAGCGATCCCCGTTAAACGCTGATTCTAAATCTGTTTTAGAGTTTGTTAAAAAAATTTCATCCTAACCATAACAACATGACCATTACGTTTTGTGGCAGAACGAAGTTTGACCAAAAATGGAAATGGGCTGACAATCGGCATTTAATTGGAACCGTTTAAATTTCAGATGAATAGAAAATTGGAGAAATTGTCTTTCAAATATGACAGAGGTTGAAAATCCCAACCTAAAGGCGGGTTTCCTTGCGCACAAAATGTTTTGTTTTTTCGAAACATTTTCACAAAACAAATGTACGTCTGCTATAGAAAGCAAATGTTAAAAAAAACAAAACATTTTGTGCGCAGGAGACATGTCTTTAAATTGGGGTCTTCAACCTCTGTCACATTTGATTGACAATCTCAAACATTTACACAAAACAAATCTTTATCATCTGCCATGGATAGCAAATGTTAAAAAAAAAAAAACATTTCGTGTGCAGGAAATGCCTTGAGATAAAATTTTTTTTTAAGAAGTCTCTTGAAATTTATAATTTAGTGTTTGTAACGGTAATTATTATAACTTATACCACCATTCTATAATTATAATTATTTTGTGTATTTTTTTTCAGTTATAATAAAGAATCGTAATAAGTACAAGAACGTCAACCAGTTGGAGTGGGACAACTCTACGATGTAGACAGCTAGTTGTAGCGCTCATTTCTTCGTAGTTTAGGCGGTCGTAGGGTCCGAAGACAAGTGGGAGAGGGGAGGGGTTGGACGGAGTTGATTGTTGTGAATGTTGTGTACTTAAAACTTACAAAATATATTATATGTAAAAATAATATTTGATGTGGATTGTGGGGGGTGTCCCGAGTCATATTCAGTAGAAATATCATTCATTGTAAGTAATGTTAATTTGTCACATTCGGGATTGTAATGTAACATGATTTTTCTGAAGTTTAACATCTACTTGAAGTGTTAACTGCTTCATTTAATAAAGCATGTAATGTTACATTGCTTATTTTGATGAAACATGAATTGTTACATTGCTTTTCGTAATGAAACATGAAGTGTTACATTTACTGTGATGAAACCTGAAGTGTTACATTGCCTTTCGCTATGAAACATGAAGTGTTACATTGCATTTTGTGATTAAACATAAAGTGTTACATTGCTTTTCGTAATGAAACATGAATTGTTTCATTGCTTATTGTGATGAAACATGAAGTGTTACATTGATTTTGTGATGAAACATGAAGTGTTACATTGATTTTGTGATGAAACACAAAGTGTTACATTGTCTGTAATAAAGAGTGAAGTGTTATTTTACTTGCTGTAATAAAACGTGTTACAGCTGTTCTTTCTCCATGGAATGTTACATTACTGTCACTAATAAAGGAAAAGTGTTTCATTGCTTTTTTCTATTGAACATGAAGTCTTACATTGCTTTCTGTAATGAACATAAAATGTTACAATTCTTTCATAATAATATGACTCTGGACACTATTAAAACTCACTCAGGTTTGGTTTTGTCGGGAAATGTGTTTTTTTTTTCTGTTTTACACGCACGTAATTTCATGTAACATTACATATTCATTGTGACATTTCCCGTCGAACATTGCGAAACATTCTCGAACATGGGAGGACGATTGTAGCGTCAAAGATGACGTGAAAAAATTAAGGGAAACATTTTTCTGATATTATTGTGTTCTTTAATTATATTGTTGATATTATATAATTCTTTAAAATTTGCGTGTGCCATATTATTTTTTCTTTAAAACATTGTCTACATTTTGAAGGATTCTTTTTTTGCTGTAATCAAGTTATTATGCATTTTTACTTGTTTCGAAATGTAACATTTTTACATTTGTAATTTTTTTTTAATGTTACTTATGATTTTTTTCAAATATTTACGAAAAACTATTGTACAGAAATGTATTCAATACTACTTATGCTTTTATTATTATACTTAACACATTCCAGTGTATAATCACCCTGTCTAAATTATATTGTGCAGCTTTGGAGGCCTTCATCCACTGGTAGCTGGAGAAGGGCAGATGAGGATTATGATTAAAATATGAAGAGATAAATTATTATCCGTTGATTGTTATAATATCTAAATGAGTGCAATAATAATAATTATGCAGTTTTTCTATCTTCGTAATTTACATTAAAAAAAATTGTGGTTTTCCTTAATTTTTTCACAATGTTTTTTCCGCCGTGTGCGTTTAATATTGGTGTTAGAGTGAAACACAAGATTGTCTTATAAACACCGTCACACTTGCACACTAAAAGTAATTAATAAATAATAATATTGATAATGATAAAATAAAAAATAAATATATTATATATTTCGCAAGAAAAAAATCTCTCACTTTAGCAGCTTTTTTTACAATTGAACAAAACAATTCTAAACCACTAGACAATTGTTCTAATTTTCCATATTGATATGTATAATATTACTTACTTAGTTATATTTCTATTTTACATAGTATGTATCTGTCTCTAATAACAATTTAAATATACATTAATATATACATTTACTTTGCAAATGAATTGATTCACATATAAAACCCTGAAGAATAGTAACAGCTAATAAAATATTATATACAACTCGTGCGTAATTTTTTTGTTGATAAAAAATCACTTTGGCACTACACGGGTTAAGATTTTTTTGTATTTTTAAAACCCTGAAGAATAGCAACAGTCAAAAAAAATTGTATACAACTTGTGCGCAAATTTTGTTGTTAATAAAATCACTATGGCACTACACGGGTTAAGATTTTTTTTGCCTATTTTAATTTTCTATACTTAGTATGCAATAAGTGTAAACTATTTTTGTTCATAAATATACTGAAAATGAATAACAACAGAGCTTCTAAGTCTTAAACCATCCTAAATGTAAAAAAACGATATTAATTGAAACTTGACACTTGACAATTTAAATTTCATATCAACATTTTATCAAAATGGTGTATAGCTATTGTATTCGTAAGTTTTGGCTAATTTTCTACTAAATGTACTTAACGCATATTCTGTATGTATACGTACGTTACACACTATTGTATGGGAATCGTTTAAATTTTGCGTAATGCCTTGCAAAACACGTTTAAAAATCTTGAGGTATCTTTTGTAAAAGATAACTCTTTGAATTTTAACTTAACCTAACAGATTTTAACCCTTATGCTGCTATGTCACATCTATGCATGTCACATCTATGTGTGTGACAACTATGCATGCCTGTAATATTGATGTGTACATCTTGTGCGTGTATGTAACTTTTATAAAGTTACAGATAAGTAGCTTTGTTTATAAATTGGGTAAAGTTTTTTAAGGCATTACGCAAATAACTGCGGAAATCTCCTTCGATGTTAAATAACTGTAGTATTTTCTGCTATCGTAACTTGACATAAGAGTTCTCATAATGCGATTTGAAAAAAAAACTTGTAAAAAATGCAGCGTTACGTCGAAATCAATCGTAACAATTTGCTATTTTAAACTCCAATTATGCGTATATTTAATATCAAATTTGCGTGCGCACAAATCAGCAGAGTTAGTTTTACGTAATGCAATGTTTTTAAAATCTTAAAACACTGCATTATTGAACATTGTTTGGACGTATCTTTATTTTGAGTGTTATAAGTTATCGCACGGTTTTACGCACCGATTGGATATGTAAAAAAAATCATTTATTATGTAAAAATATGACATATCTTAACGCAATTATCAATTTTCTGATCGGGAAAAAATAGCGAAAGCTTTTTTTTTAAATGAAAATGTTCACGTGCAACTTAATAATAATAATACGATGACAGCTTTTGAACTTTTTGATTTTTTTGAGATTATTTTTGCAGCTTTAAAAAAAAAAAATTATTACTTGTTTGTTTGCGATAAACTTTAAGATATTTTGTATATCTTCTAAATAGTAAATTAAAGGTTAAAAAAATTGAAATACGTATGCATGAGAACTTAAGTATATAAAAAATGAAGGAAGCAATTTTATTAACAAAAAACCACATAATCATCTATGTTTATAATATATAGAAAATATAACACTATTATGTAATATCGTAATAATACATTTATTGGAATAAAGTAAACATAGTTGTAGGTATGTTGTATGTTGATGTATATTTATATAAAGTATGTATTACATTTTCTTATAATTTAAACGAAAAAAAAAACTATCAAATTCCTTTAGTAGTGGTGTTACTAAATGTGAAATTTATTTTGTGATGCAATGATTTTTTATGTTGTGCGAATATTAATTTTTTTAATTAACAGCTGACTAAAATAATTGGGTTACACAATGTTGAAGATGGTAAAGATCACCCTACTTTACAACAAGTTACATTTTACAAGTAACCCAACTTTACAACCAAATACCTAATTTTACAAGGTGTAGAAAACTATTTCAACATTATCAATGTCCGATTATCATTACGTCGATTATCCAGTTGATTAATCAAACCAGGACTATTAACAATATTATTTTCAAGTATTATTTGACTGTCATTGAAACATATAAGATAAATGTTTTTTTATGCAAAAATAGTAACATTAAATAAAAAAATCGTTGCATTGCAATATTTTTAAAATTTTGACTCATTTCCGACTTGCTGATTTTATTTTAAAAATAAAACCTGTAATAAAAAACATATTTGTGTCAACTCAAATAAATCAACAATTTGATTTCTGTAATATTTTTATTGTGGTGCTTATAAAAACAGAATATTTATAAAATGTTTACCAATTCTTTATGTTGGTATATGTTCTATATGTTGGTATTATATATTCATTCTATATGTTGGTATTATCTAAGTATTATTTTTATTTATTTATTTTAATCAGTATTTATCTTTGTATTATTTTTCTTCCTTTTAAAAAAATTATTTAAAAATATTTTTATTTATTTTAAATTTTGTGCATTTTTTGGTTGCATTTTAGAATACCAGTAAATATTAATAATATTTCTTCTTTAACACAATGTTTATTAGCTTTTATGTTATAATTATGAAACTTATTACATTTTAAACATAATTTTAATGTTAACATTAACAAAATATACCCATTTAATTATTATTATTAATAATTGTTTGATGTAATTTAAAACTGGTTAAATGGCAACTTTACATTTTGAGATTAGTTTTTTTCAAATGTTAAATAAATAAATAATAAAGTATCGTTTTAAATTTGTTGAATTTTGCCTGTTGATAATGAAACGTTTCACAAAATGTCAAGAACAAGTTAGTTTTGTTACAAAAGTCTGATCAAAATATGTTTATAGTGAAATCTCACTAGTCTGGCACTATTTATGTTTATAGTTCAGTGTGTATTATTGAAAGAATGTACGGAAAATTAGATAATAAAAAAATAATTAAAATATTAACTATTTTTGCCTTCATTTAGTATTGAAAAGGGTCATAAGTCAAAAGTTTTCAGGTTTATAAATTTTTTTTTATTCATTTTTGTCGGTTGGCATTTTTTTCTTCATGACAATCTTGTCTTTGTTGACATTTTTGTCTTTGTTGACATTTTTGCCTTGGTTGACAATTTTTATCTTTGTTGGCAATTTTATCTTTATTGACAATTATTACATTTGAACAATAATTGTCAGTTTTAATTTTCTGTCCACAATGCTTTTAATTTTTTTTCCGAATTGTTAAGCGATTTAAGTTAGACCACTCCATCTCCGCGAGATGTGGCTAGTATCTTTTTTTGACGGGACCGCTTGTTTCATCAATCATTTGTTTTCGCTCCTGTAAAATTGACTTTTTTTGACTTGAGACCTTTTTCTACGGGATGTACGGTATGTATCGCTTTTCTATTGAATCCCAAAATTAATGTCTTAATAGCAATGTTTTCTCACCAACTAATTTAGATAGTGCCAGATTATTGGTTTTCTACCGTAAATTATATGCAATCAAAATGAAAACTTCAAATAATTTAGTTAAGAACCAACTTATTGTTACTTGTGTTAAAATGTTGCCATAATTTTCATTGATTAAAAAAATAATTATAAATTTATCGAAATTTTGCGTTAAAATTGACAAAAATTAAAGTGTTTTTTTTTAAAAGCATGTTTCGATAATCTGCCATTTTTTTTACAAAATAAGTTGTTTTAAAAATAATTTAAGTGTTCTCGTTGATCTGAATTTAAAATGTTTTCCACAGAAATCAAACACGAAAAAAAGTCATTAATATTTTTTTTTTTTAGTTGCATTTACTTGTTATTAAAAAAAAAACACTTTTGAAGAAAGGCATTTATTTTTTCCACTAATGTTAAAGTAAAATAATTTTACGCTTTTGCTAACTCGTCACGCTTTGCTCGGAATATATAAATGTAAAAAAGTATATTTTCTTTACATTATCCTGTCCTACAGTTGTAAAAAAGGGAAAATTAAATTTAACTTCTCTAAAATGGCCGATTTGGCACGAATACTTTCTAGAAAAAAATATCTACACATATTATATGTTTATAAATATACTTAGGTAAGTAGTTTTTTTAAGTTTAAGAACCCTGTCCATGTAAGATAAGTATATATATATATTATATTATTCTAGAAGTGATAATATTATGAAAGCGAAAACAACAAAAAAATTGAGTTAATAATATTGCACTTAATTGTGGTAGACATGAAACGATTGGTTTATTGACCTACCTACCATGGATCACTCTCAAGCACCGCCATTTTGCTCTTGTCAATATTTTTGCTTTTGTTGACATTTTTGTCTTTATCGACAGTTTTGTCTTTGTTGAAAATTTTGTATTTGTTGACATATTTCGCCTTTGTTGACAGTTTTGTCTTTGTTGACAATTTTGTCTTTGTTGACAATTTTGTCTCTGTTGACTATTTTGTCTTTGTTGACATTTTTGTCTTGTTGACAATTATGAATTGAACTTTGAAATAACTTTTATCAGTCAGTTTTCATTTTGTGTCAATACTTTTTTGTTTCCGATAAATGGCGGCACTAAATGACGAAATGATGAGATTTGTATGTATGAAATAACAACAAACAATAAAATCGCTTTTCATGTATCAGAAAAACAACTTCTTGTACGTATAAATTAATTTACCGTAATCATTTGAACGAAATCTTTCCATTTCTAAACTTTAAATCATTTTGCAAACAATGTAAGAAAATACAATTTTGAGTGGTCTAATTTTTGGATAGCTGCTTTACCAACTGAGCTATTCGAGCTTTGTTTATATAATACGCGAAGATTGTTTGAAATGATTGACGACGAATAATAATTTTAACTCCACGCGCACACAAGACACGTTTTCTGTATAATTTTGGATGTATTTTATAATAATAAATATTATTATTGTATTTGTGGGTTTTTAGAGCAGACGTAAGTATAATTTATGTATCGCATCATCTATGGTAGAAGGCGTCCAGCTATTGCGCCTTGCGCGAATAGCGGTGAGGGGTGATTGTTGCTGCTGCCACCCGCCCGCGTGACAGCTGTTTCGTCCCCGCGATACTCGGTGTATTTAAAGGAATAATAATTGTATAAGGAACAGACCACTCTGGTTGTATGGATGCTTGTAATTAAATTGATAATTTTAAAAATGTATTTTTATTTATTTTAATCCTACACTGTACCTACCATTTTTGTAATCCCTAAAAAAACCACAACATGTCAAATACTGATTTTGAAAGGAAACTGATGTCACCAGTTTACATAAGACCAATAAAATTGTTTGGTAAAGTTAAACTACCGATGCATTTGTGTTGCAAAAACAGTTAAAAAATTAGAGGCCCTGAGGATATAAGAATAATTCTCTGGGCCTAGGTCATCTTTGGGGATGCTGTGTGAAGGGTCTTTTTAGGAAAGGAAGTTCTGGAAAGGAAAAGGCATGAGGGGTGGGTAGGAATCTAAAAGTCAGTGTTCAGGAGTGAGTCCATTCTTCCCACTGCACTGCAAAGCGATGTTCCGAGAGAGTCCTGCTGGAGAGGTAAAAAGGTCTCCCTCAACCTCTCCCTCTAAATCTGGCCCGCCACACAGGCAGACGCATCCGGAGCCAAGACCTAGGCAATCCTCACCCCATGAATCTGGGCACCCCTGCTTGGTGACCTAACGTAGCGGACCACTTGGGGTGACCTATGGCAGAGGTGTTGGTTATCCAATGAATGGTTCCCGTAGCAAAGGTTCCCTTAACCATAACCAGACAAATTGAAGTTCACCAGGGTTTACTTGAAAGTAATTAAAACAATAGACTTAAAGATGGTTGGGGGGGGG
The DNA here is from genome assembly GCA_917563855.2 of Limnephilus lunatus. Taxonomy (NCBI): domain Eukaryota; kingdom Metazoa; phylum Arthropoda; class Insecta; order Trichoptera; family Limnephilidae; genus Limnephilus; species Limnephilus lunatus. The sequence continues at coordinate 96,485,772 of OU830594.1, forward strand.
GGGGAGGGAGGGGTTAATAGGGAATAATTTATAAAGGGAACAAATTTAATAAGTCATTATTTAAAAAGATTTTTTGCTTTTAAAACATGTTGGTTTTTTGGTTTTTGGTGACCGGACAACGCAGAATCATTAAAAGTGATGTTCAAAAATCTTTACATAGTATAAAGCAAAATCGCTCCCGCTGTCTGTACGCTTAGATCTTTTAAACTACGCAATGCATTTTCATGGGGTTTTCAACAATAGATAGAGTGATTCTCGAGGAAGGGTTAGGTATATAATTTGTCAAGGTTTTGTGTAAATTGGTTGAAATATACAATGGCAAGTGTTCGGTGTGGATTTGATATGTATGCAAATTAACAGAAAGCGTTGCTTATAAAGGTTGGGTAATGGTGTTGCGTTTCGTTAGCCACAGTAACGTGTGGCCGGGTCTGCTAGTTTATAATAAAACTTTTGTTAATGGAGTCCGGTTACAAAGTAGGCTTCGGACAATACCTAGTTGATTTTTATAAGAAAAACTTTATTTTTATACTTTTTTGAAGGTTATTCCCATCAGTGAAATATATCATATTAGAATAAGTTAACAATAATAATCTAAACGAAAATATAAAAGAGAACAGGACACGGAAAAACAGAAAAAGACAATGGTCACAACTGGGTCTCGAACCCAGACCCTTTTTTCTGTGTCTTGTTCTCTTTCATATTTTCGTTTAGATTATTATTGTTAACTTATTCTAATATGATATATTTCACTGATGGGAATAACCTTAAAAAAAGTATAAAAAGAAAGTTTTTCTTATAAAAATTGAATATTCATTTAGACTTTCATAAAAAGTCAATTGTTCCATATAAATAAATTCGGATATACATATCTATCCTAGACGCTATCCAGGTCACAAACCAATTCTTAGAATGATTGTGAGGGAGCGGACGCGCGGATCGGCAGAGACGGAGGACGATTAAATGAAAGGCGTCAGTCGATGTGATGAGTCAGTCTTTATTGCTGCTACGTAGCGATGGTGAATTTGGTGTAAAGTAACAGTGTGCAGACAGGAGCGATGATGATGAGGCTCGTAGGTGTTGCAGTGATGAAGGTCGGTGATGCAGTGGTGAAGCAGACCTCTGGTCTGCATGTCGCCAGCATGTAGTTCTGCACCGTGGTGGTGGAGAAGACCTTGACGTCCAGGATGGATGCTCGACGCAGTGAGTCGCGGAGATGAGCTGCGGTAAACCTCGTGAGGAGAATGAAGTCTCAGTGGCTGAGAAGTTGCTGCGCGCGTGACAAGAAGGTGCGGCAGGCCTTATGTCGCGGGCAATTGTGTCTCTTGAGCTGATGGTGCGATGGACCATGTTAGCTGCGAGATGTTGCGTCCTCGAAGGTTGATGATGCACCGGCACAGTCGGCAGTGAGTCGCCGAGAGTCTGGCCGGTACCGCACTGGAACATAATCACTTGATGCACTGTCTATGTGTTAGTGAACTGTTACTGATACTAGAGACTGGAACTGACTGACTGACTAGCGTTGTGTCGCTGCGCTTTATATAGCCGACCGTGTGAGTAACTACCCGGAACGCCAAATAATGTTGAGCGCCCGCGCAAAGCAGAGAAGACTCTGGAACATTCCGCGGCCGTAATAATGTGACGGCTGTTGAGTCGAGGCCTTTCGATGTGCTTCCGGAAATGTGTGCGGCGTGAAACACTACAACTGCAGGTAGGTTGTACGTTTCGAGAATATGCTGGCTGGACTGTATTGTGGCTAAAGGGGGCGACCGTTCTGGTCGCCACAATTGTTTCCAATAAAAAGGGTAGTTGCCCGTAATATGGAGAAAAATAATTAGTTGATAATAATGTAATTCTAAAATTTGAAAATATGAGATTGACAATTATGACGTTTTGACAGAAGGTGGCAATAGCGAAATTGGTTAACGCACTCGTCCCGGTTAGACGGAGAGGTCTGGGTTCGAGTCCCAGTTGCGACCATTGTCTTTTTCTGTTTTTCTGTGTCTTGTTCTTTTTCATATTTTCGTTTAGATTATTATTGTTAACTTATTCTAATATAATACCTAGTTGGGTTGTGGTGAGTAGTACTATGTAAAAAATTCATTCAAATGTTTATATTATTTTCAAAGATGTATCAGAAACAAAATCCATTTTCTCTAACGGGTTTCTGGTTTTTGTCCGCCTGAAGTGTGATAGTAAATGCTTACTTGTGCAAATTAGAGTTTGTGCAAGCAATATTGAGTGTTCAAGGACCTTTATTAGTTGATAAAAATGGACTCAATAAAAAAATATTTAAAAATTATTGTAATAAAAATAAACAGAGCGCAATTCACACGAGGTAGAAGTGGAACCTTCAGAAAACTAAAGAAGATAAGAGTGGGGAGACTACGAAGCACCACACAAAGAGGAGAATGATAGGCTACGAAGCGTCGCACAAAGAGGAGACCGATTATACTATTATTATTCTCATTCTCTCGCAGGCTATATCCTATAGATGTATGTGCTTGTCTCTTTTTAGTGTCGCTATTTTTCGTTTCATCGAGTTTCAAATCACAACAGTGCTAAAGAAGTTTTCACTTAAGTACTACTCTATGCACTGTAATCCTTCTGCCAAGATGGTAACAACTGTTTTACATAGTGTTTTCCAGATATTTGGGGGTTCCAGATCAGAGGTGGCTGCTGATATCAAAAGTAAAATGCGCTTGCAGTAATTTATTTGTACAGGGTTGCTTTCGTAGTTAAAGGGTAAGAGATAAGGTATTTTTTTACAATTAAATAATTTTAAAAAATAATGTAAGCTATATTTGCAGCACATTCCAGAGTGAAAGACACTCATTAGCGCCTCGGTTTATAAGACCATCATTCAGAAATGAAACGTTGCTTGAAATGGCTAAAGCCTATTTTTGGTGACCAGATCTGAATAGCCAGGTGCTTCCCCGTTATCCTCTTCCCCATATCCTTCTCCTTCCCACTTACCTTCGGCCTCACAACATATCCAAATTGGGGATGCCATAGTCTCACTGGCTCCAGGCGGTTGGGGGCAGTTGGGACTCATCAAAAAATTAGGAATGAAATACAAACATTTTTAAAATAAATAATACATTTATTATCCTAATTTAGTTACATATAGTTTGATATTTACAATATTTGCAATGATTATAAACTAAATTTAATAATATACAATTTACTTGCACTATAACTAGAAAAAAAACATTAAATTAACAATATTTAATTAAATTATACATAATTACAATTTGTGATGATTTTTTAAAGAAAAAAAATCAATAAAAGTGAAAAACTGAAATAAACATAGTTTCAATTATTTGTACAAGCAATGTTTTTTTTGTATTAGCTGCCAAACTAAAGCTTTTAAAAATTTATTTATTTATATAAACATATTCACAAAAATAGTGATTGGAATTTTTTTTATATACATATTCGTTTTAATTTTATTTTTATGTAGGTATCATATGTGTTAAAAAGTTAAGGAACATAGATTTTAAAAAAACATAAGTAAATCTCTTAAGATTCCTTATTTAAATTAAAAATTCTTAAGTGAACTTAAATTTCATTTAATGAATTTAAAAATTCTAAGTGATTTTATAAATCCTTAAATGAAGTGTAAAATTCTTAATTGAACTTATAAATCCTTAAGTGAACTTATAAATCCTTAAGTGAACTTATAAATCCTTAAGTGAACTTATAAATCCTTAAGTGAACTTATAAATCCTTAAGTGAATATAAAAAACTTCATATTAAAATTTCAAAAAAAAAAAAATATGACTAGTTTTGGGTAATACTATCTTTTTGGCATTTAGAATGTTTTTAAAATGTGTTTGTAATTTTTTTAAACAATTTTTAACCTTCAGCCTTCCAATGAAAATGAATAGTGTGGATGTCAAAAGGTTAGTGAAACATGTGTTACTTAAATAAATAAAGTCATATTCGTGTAACATTGGTATATCTAGGGAATGGATATGCATAAAGACATATTATATTATGCATGTAATTTACATGCAAATGCAATACATAGCTCAGTTTATTATTGAAGAAAACATGTTTCACCACCACGAGACTGGAATCAACCATTATAAATTTTCTGATTTGTAACAATAACGACAGTCCAACTTACGTTTAGTATGAACGAGATGGCATAAGAGAGCGAGAAGAAAGGACTATAAAAGATTGTGAACGGTTGTCCAGTGGCTCTTCTTTAACAAGTGTTTCTCGAGATAATACTTTGTCACAATACACAGTCTATTGATTATTATTCTGCCATCCCAATTCACAAGTATTGTAGGGACTACGCGCTACGCGAAATTTGATTTTAAATACCGACAATTTTTATTTAGTTGAACCGTTTTGTCATTCAGAATTGCGGTCCAACGCGCATGTGTTACAGTGTGGCAACTAAATTGCCAGAATTTAAAATAAAATTACGAATAGTTCCTACAGTATAATTGTTACAATGAAATTACGTAGCTTGAAAAATATAATTTTTATGTTGATAATAACTATTTATACCAATACTACTTTTTTTATTTATTTACTTACAATGTTATGCAGTCTACGCAGTCTACTACTTAAAATTAGTACAGTTAATTGGTTTACTAGACAAAATATTTTATTAGAATACTGATTTGATAGTTTTATTATTATTATTATTATATTTAGGGCATTTTCATTCCAAATTCCTCGAAGGCTTTAAAAAAAAATCGTTTAAAGATCTCAAAAATCTCATCAAGGCTTTCAAAATAACATTCAAACGATCTTAATAACTTTGTTTCTTTCAAAGTTATTTAAAAAAAAAATCAAAGTTTAAGTTATTTAAAAAAACCAAAAGATTTGGTCTATGAAAAATCTTTGATTTTTTTAAACAACTTGTTTTGGTGTATTTCCTAACATTGTTAAGGAAATAACTAAACATTTTAATTGTATTTTAAAAATATCTGTTTACTAACTAATAATTATTTACAAAGTGCTAATCTTATTTTAATTTTACAAAACAATCATCAATTCAAATATCTTATTAAATCTCCTTGTTTTTAAATCAAAATCATAACAGATTTAACAGTTAAAGGAAAGTCAACTAATAAATATAATAACACACAATAATAAGCATGTATGCATATTAAAAAAAAAAAAACGAATTATCATTGTTAATTAATACTTAAAAACAAAACAATTACTGTCCATAAAAATTTTTACCGTCCCAAAGCAATCTTTTCTTTGGTGGACAATACCTAATTTAAAGAGTCGATATATTTTTTATGTTTTTGTAATTGAATTTTTTGCTTAAAAATAATTGAAAACTTATAAAATAATGTCTTAATGATATTTTATACATCCATTTTATTGTTTCATCCAATCATTATATTACGCCTGATGAAACAATGTAACTTTACATTCTGGCATAAAAGTTAACATGTTTGATTTATTTGTTAAAAGTTAACTTGTTTTTCATTAATTTGTTAAAAGTAAACTTGTTTTTAATTAACTTGTTTTTGTAAACACTTTCTGCCAAAAATAATACATAACAATGTATAAATTAATGCGAGCTCCAAATATAACTTAATATTTAGAGATTCAACTAAAATTATCTCCGTATTTCGAAAATGACAAATCGTTACCATTTTCCTAAAGAATGTGATTTACTATTATGAAATAATTTAATTTAAATGAACATTAATTCTATCTACAACATAAACACAATATGATTTCAAGAGCACCAATCCGAAGGCCAACTGAAAGAGCTTTTAAGCTCTGTTTCACAAATATCCTACAAAATCTCTTACAATTTCAACACACATTCACCAGTTTCCTGCTTGTTCAACTAGTTTCCAAACACCATGTACAATAGTATGATCTTTTTAATATTATGGAATGTAACTTCAAACTTGTGAAAATATTTAAATTATTTCAACAACACAACTATCACCTTAATCTCTGTAAATTCAATACCAATGTTTCAATTATTTCAACAACACAACTGTCACACTCATCTCTGTAAATTCAATATCAATGTTTCAATTATTTCAACAAAACAACTGTCACACTCATCTCTGTAAATTCAATACCAATGTTTCAATTATTTCAACAACACAACTGTTACGCATCTCTGTAAATTCAATACCGCACATGTGCCAATAATTTCAATACATTATGTTTTTTGGCACTTTCAGTTGAACGACAGCAAAAGTCACATTGATTGGTGCTTTTAAATTAACCATTAGACTGCTTGTACTGGGTTAAAGTCAAACACACAAATGAACAATCCTCACAAAATACGCAAAAAGTGCATGAATATCGCAAGATAGTTTTTGTCTCACCTGAACATTTTTACAAATTTTGGCAATATTGGACTTACAATGATGACATTTCATAATATGGTACAACTGTCACAATTGTTACACATTTCAAACATCAAATCACGTGCAAGCGAAACATAACTTCCGTTAGAAAAATAAAATGTATTGAATATAATTTTCTGTTCACAAGCTAAAAAGGTAGGAGTTTTTCGTTTTTTTTTCATTTCATTTGGCCCAACATTATTGTCAACCTGTTAATTGAAGACACTTTCCATTTCACTTACAACTTACATAATAATGTACAGAATGACAATTACTGACATCTGACAGAATTTAAAAAGTTAAAATTCTGATTCTTTCTTGCATCATCTTGCAGAACGTTGTAACACAATTATCTCCTAATCATCTCCTAGCAATAGATTCAGTTGATTCTACCTCTTTGTCTTGACTTAACACAATAAATTATTATTGATTGTTTCTTTGGGGATACCGGGTGGAGAGTCTTTTTGACGAGAGGAAAGTGTAAACATTGGTCTTGCAGAGACCCATGTTGTAAGTGTGGGGAAACACAAGAGGCCGGCACATCATTCTACAGCCGAGCTGTTGAACTCAAGAACGAATCGTAGAAGCTACCCATTCTTATGTGACAAATCTCAACCTTGCATATATGCTGTGCCCACGTTTGGTGTGTTTCCCGACTGTGTACCGGTGCGCAGACGCTAGCATCTTCCTTTGTAATACCGGTAGAACAAAGACAGGATACCTACCTGACGCCTGTGCTCTAAAGATTGCATTTATTAAGATAGGAGAATCTATCAAAAGCACTGCCCGTTTCTGCAAAGTGTCAAGGGTTTTTTTAGGTATTTTGGGACTCTAGACCAGAGTTGCTGCCAAATTCAACAGCGAGGCATACTTGCAATTTGTACAGGGTCAGCAGTTGTGTACTATTAAAGCTATGTACACACGCAGCTATAATATACCTGGCTTGGCATATTTTGGCATATCGCACACCGTGCATTCCCAATTGGAATATATGGCGAGCGATATGCTGAAATACGTCAAACCACATATTATATTATAGATGTGTGTATACACAGCGTAATGGTTTTTGATTTTTACTGATGATTTGAATTCAGGAGATGACCAAAGCTCAATTTTCAGTTTTATGTTACTAGAAGTCATCTATTATCTAACTTATCTAAGCATAGATAATTTATTATATTATAATAACAAAATAATAATACTTTATGGTTTTTTTTCACAAATACAATGAAAATAATATATGTACAACTATTAACATACTACAATACTTATTTTAATAGATACCAGTTTATAGTATTATTCACCTTTTATAACAATATATAAGAAAATAATGCGTAGGTATGATGACGTATGTATGAATATTAAAAAAATCAATAAAGTCAATCTTTCTAAGTACTAAAGTCTTTTAATTTTTACCTATTTAAGCTAATAACTGATGAAGTAAGCTTAAAAATATACAATTTAGTTAAAAATATACATTTCTTTATGCATCTATAATATTACATTAACATGATGCAATACTTAAATGATTGTTGCAATTATTTATAAATTTTCACAAGCTACGGGTAAATTCCTCAATGTTACTTAATATTTACACTTTTATTGTCTAATTTTCGATGTTATCATCGTTATAATATATAATTAATTAATTAATCTGATTTCTTTAAGAATCTCAACGATTGCATGTTTTACGGAAATCTTGTAAGTGACAATATGATAAAAAATAGATGATAAAAAGTGATAAACATAATATTATAAAATGTATTAATTTTCCATGATTTAGATTGGACTCCCAACAAATTTATCAACACGGATTAAAAATTGATCCATTTAAGTTCCAATAATACCTATAATGAATCGGGGTTGGAGTAATTAAAGATATTTTCTCTTACATAAACGGAAATATGTACTTTATGTTACATTTTAAAAAGCAACTACTCGATTTGGATAGAAACTCACTGAGGGGGTTAGTATAGTAGGACTATTAACAAAAAATAATAAATAATAACACCTCACATACTTTAAAATTGCCAATCATGGCACCTATTTGGAGCAAAATTCAAAATCATGACTTCTGTGTTTTGTCTATGGCCTAGTTGATAATCACAGATATAAATTTAAATTCAACCATGCATTTGTTAATACGTAAACACATGATCAATGGTTTGTAAGAAAAAAATATTTCAATAAATTCATTTTTCGGAATGTCAAAAACAAATATTTTAGAAGATATTGGAGACATCTCTTGTTAAAGAGTGAAACTACGAAGTTGGCTTTGTTATTAGTTAGCGGGAACTTTTGAATAAATTTTTTAAAATTTATCTTCAAACTGACCATATTTTGGCAAGGGAGCGCTCAAGTGTGTTTACAAATTGGCTTAAATGTGGCCAAAATCACTTTAACCCATTGGCCTCCGAATTATTAAGCCAAAAAATTGTCCTTCACATCCAAATTAATTTTGTAGCAAACATTTTAAATCTTTAGTTGTGTAATAAATCTAACATAACTTTTAAACTACATGTTTAATCGTAATAATTTTTTTAATTACCTCGTGTTCTGAATCAAGGTATGTAAAAAACATATTTTGTGTTTTAAAATAAAATGTTAATATGATTAAATCTGGATATAAAAATGACTTTAAGATGACAATATACCCTAAAATATATTCACAATCTTAATGTCGTAAGTAAAGAAGTCGTGTATACAAATAACGACTCGTGAACCGTGTATTGCATGGACCTATTGTCGAATTTGCCCTATCAAAGAAAAGAAGAAGAAGACAAATAATGTGGGAATCTTAATGACGTAAGTGAAGAAAGCGTGTAAACAAATACGCGCCCGCTGCACGGCGTACCGGACGAACGTACGGTGGAATTCACCCTAGCAGGCATGGATATTAGACCTTTCCACCGCGTTCAATTAAATTAATTCTGAAGAACGTGCTACAAATATTGAAAATGTGCCATGATGTCGCACTGCCGAAGTTATTAATTTATCGTCTAGAAAAATAAATCTGGTGCCCACCGCTAACTTTATAGTTGGAACATGGGTTATAAAGTTTTAAAATCGTTGTACGTAAAATATATTAATGGTAAGGTATTGTTTTTATTGATCTTAAATACCAAGAACCCCAGGACAAGATCTGAATAAAAAAGTTAATATAGTTATGAATTCGCCGGAAATTAAAGTGAGTTTTGAGCCATCAAAAATTCTCAATGAGGCAGTTTGATAACAAAAATTGATTGGTAAATATCAGGTAAAAAACTTTAGGAAGGTTTTATTGCCAAAACTGCGAAATAAATGCTTAAATATCTATAGTGCGTTTGGCATTTAAAATTAAAAAAACAGATGTTACGCGGATGTCCGTTTGTCGGTTTAAAGCCGACATATTTCAGACCCGCCAGGCTAGCATGGTTGGAGTTTACGACAAAACCTTGTACACCCGCAATGGTGGCGGCGTTTGAGGCCAACGGGTTAATGGCTAACCGATTATCACTTTGTAATGGCATTATTTACTTTATTAAAAAGACAAATAACTTAGTTTACATCACTTTATTTTAACGTAGTGAAACATCCTCCACTCTTACCCCTCTCCCCTCCCTCTACCGCCCCCCTCTAAAAGTCATCTATATTTAATTTTTAACTTTAGTGTACAGTGAAACACGTGGATTGCATTTATAAAATAAAGTGATAAATACTAAGATACTCAACAATTTACAAAATTTTCTAATAGTTTTGATTATCCCTTCAAAAAACTTTCTTAGTCCAATTCCAAAATTCCAAACAATCCCTCCACACGTGTACAAAGTATTCACACTATCTAATATAAAAAAATATATATTATATCCTCACCCTAAATACAAAAATATGTACACAACTTTCATTCTTAGCACAGCCCAGAAAAATATGAGTAAGTACTGACACACATTCAATGACTTATTCTCAATCACTTATCAAAATTCCTTACAAAAGCTGTGAGACCAAAAATACAAAGAGCGGTAAATTTTTAAAAATTCGGGTTACTGACAATTCAAATGTAGAAATTACCATTATTATTTGATGAGTTGATTTACGTTATTTAGAATAATATCATTTGATTTTAATTATGTTAGTTTTATTGAGGAAATACTGTTGATCTTTACTTATACCAACATTAAATCTTTTCTTACGTACGTAGCCAGCTGTCCAATGGTAAGAAATTGACATAAACCGGGTGATGTTAACCTTGCGCAGAAAAGCAAATTTAACTTAAGTATTTTATTGGTTTACAATGCAGCCATTGTGGGTCTTTTACTACAGTTTATGTAAATTCTTTACCATTAACTGACCCATGGCTTTTAAAAAATATCAGTATATTGCTGACAATTTCTCAAATATCTGTAAAATTCTAATCTTTAGAAATAATATCATTTCCTGAGCTGTTTTCAAATCTCACGGTAAACATGTGTTGTGTTTCTAATACAGATAGGTACTATTAACTACGAAGTAATAAATAGGGCAACATTTTGAAAACATTAAAAAAATATATGAATTTTGAATATTATTTACTAAAATTTGGTATAATTGCAACCTACAGCCTCGATGATATTGGGCGAGTTTACAAGCTACCATCTGGGAAATTCACTATCTGCTAGTAAACTCGCTCAGTGCAATCGTATTACTTGCTAACTAGCAGATTGTTGACAATCCACGAAAAAAGTTGAAAGGTCGTCAACTTTACTTGCTACTCGCTTCCTCGTGATTGGTTTATTTATGAGTTCAAAATGGCTGCCAACAAATAGCTGATTTCGACTGTCAAACATCTGACAGAATTAGTTCACGCAGGTGTCATTATTCTGGCTACTGGGTAGCTGTAGCGCTAGCAGCGACCTACGAGCTCAGTTTCCTACGCTACTGAGCGAGTGGACAGTTTTGTGTGTCATCATGACAATCTCACTCGCCGATTCACCTGCTTTTAAACTTAATAGATAGTAGCTTGGAAACTCGCCCAATGTCATCGAGGCTTAAGACAATAATTTGGCGGTACTGCTATAAATATAAATTTGAATTTGACACTGTCAGATCAAATAGAGCTCAAAATAGACACTATTTTAAGAAAGAGAGCTAAAATTTGACAAAATTTTCGTTATTTGAAAATTATGTCCACTTTGGGCAATAATTATATCAAATCAATAATGTGGCAAGGTGCAACTAATAACGAAAGTATTACATGGATTATACTGGAATAAATTAATAATAACATTTGAATTTGACACTATTTCAAAAAGTAGCACTAAAATTTCACATACGTAATTGCAACAAATATCTATATATTGATGGAAAACTATTGCCTTTGTCGCTCTAAAAAGCGTAGCATTTAAATATCTTAAATAATACCAGTATTTAAATTACCCATCAAATAAAATTATGACTAAAATGAAAATCTAAAGACCTGCTTTAGGCATTTGTTCAGATAATAAATAGAAGAAATATTGGACCAATTGTTAACATAAGCCATTTGGTAGACAAATAATATCATGGAGTTGAAATAAAAGTGGAATATTGCGCATAGACAATAAAAAGTAGATTGATTGAAGAATCAGTCTCCATTTTGGCATAGATCGAATCAAAGAAGGAACATTGATATGTTTTTGTAATACAAGATAATGTCATGTTTTGATAGATGGCCAATTAAATCATTAAACTTAATTTAAAATGTGATTTAGTTGATATCATGATGTATGGCATTGTTTCAAAACAATACAAACAAAAATTTACTGAGTAGATTTTAAATTTGATTGATAAATAATTAATCATCCTAGAATGACTTATTTTGATATCAATCGTAGAATGTACAAAGACAAATAAATTAAGACAATTAAAAGTAATTGGACATTATCATTACTATATCATCGGAAAGAATAAATGAAACAAATCGATTAAAACATGTTTAACAAAATGGGTTGAAATTTTGGAAAGTTTTGCGAATTTTGACACTATTCCATTTAGAATTGAATTTGACACTTTTGCTAGAAGCAAGTTGAATTATGGCAGTTTTGAGTCAAATTGTGGTGATGTTTGACACTATTGAAGGAAATTAAATTCAAATTTGACAAGATATAAAACAGATATGTCAAGAAATTAGTAACAAAATTTGTTAATATTTAATGAAACTGTAGATAAAAAAAAATCAGAGTGTTCAATTCACACGCAGAGGAAGTGAAATCTTCATAAAACTAAATTAGACAAAAGTGGGGAGACTATGAAAAGCACCCCAGAAAGAGGAGTCCAATTACACTATCTCATTCTCTGGCAGGCTAAATCCTATAGATGTATGTGTTTTTCTGTTTTTAGTGTCGTTATTTTTCATTTCATTGAGTGTCAAATCACAACGGTGCTAAAGAAGGTACTTCAAAAAGGTACTCTGATTTTACATTATTGTAAGAAATATCAATAAAATTTGATAAGTTGCTCTTGATTGTTTAAGTTTGTCACTAAATCGATAAAATTGTGCTCATATTTGATAGTTTTGCAAGAAATTAAGTATTAAACCAAATAGCAAAGAAGTTTTCTCAAATTGGACAGATAGTGTAGAATCGAATAGTGAAGCAGATTTTCACGATTCATTGGATAAAATTGCACTCAAATTGTACAAGAAACATGTAAGTATTTTGAATAGTTATATTTATATAATAATTGAATATTTCAACAAAATTTGTTGAAAAAAACATTAAAATTACATTATTGCAGAAATAATTCTCTGCTAAATACTGCTTGCTTATGACACGTGCAAAATTTTGCAACATTTTAAAAATCATTTAAAAGCATATCATAAATAATTTGAAAAATATGTAACATACCAAATGAACTAATGAATAATTCCTCATTTAAAATCACGAATAATCTTGCTATTATTTTAAAACAACTCAATTTAAAAAACAACCTTGCTAAATTAATGTGTGTCGTTGTTTGAAAAAATAGTGTACTTTTAGTTTACTAAAATTGCGTTTTCAACAAATTCATAATAAAAAAAAATTGTTTGAGCTAGTAAAATCATTTTAACTTACTGAAATTAAATAAAATCGAATGTTTGAAATTTTATAAGCATATATATTCGGGACCTTTATTCATTAATCGATAACGGATCACGTGGAATCCAACTAAAAACATTTAAAAATACACTAAACAATCATTTTAATACTTAAAAAAAAAATTGTGTAAAAATTAATATCTTACTTAAAAATATGACATATTATTATTAGGAATAGTGTTTATGTATTTATTAATATCACTACCACAATTGATTACTGTTCTAATATGGCAAGTTCTGAACGAATCACCCTTAGACCGGCAAATTTGATTAACTAGTTAGTTAATTCAGTTAATTAGATAGTTAACTCACTTAATAAGTAAGTTGACTCAGTTAATTAATTGATTAAATCAGTTAATAAGTTGGTTAACTCAGTTAATTAACTGGAAAAGTAATATTATAAGGTCTGGTTAGAAAATAACCATATAAATTAAGAGAACGTTAGAATTTTAAGATTATTAGGGCACTGCTACCTCAGGAGACAAATCCAGTTGCTGAGAGTGGAAAGCACCAATAGTTGTAGGAAATGAAGAGGATTAAAGAAACAGCCATTATTGTATTGCGCCAATACCCGTCTCAATGGGAAGAAGGCTATATATAACTGGAAAGTTGGATATTATGTTGTGGAACCAGAAGTCATGGCCGTAACACCCAATAATAGCATTTGTATTAACAATATGGGATATAGCATAAAGGGCCTATGGCCTGAATGCTTATGGGAATCTATGCTGTCTCCACAATTTTAATAATAATATTAAAGTTAAATTAGTTATTACATAAATAGCAGATTTGTCAAACAAACAACTAACTTAAAATCTAAGCCAAGCTCTTTCGATGAGGCCATTTAGAAGAACTTGAACATGTAACAAGGTTAGGCACTAAATTAACTGCTTATCAATTTAACCACCATATTCAACTTAAACTTCAGTCAATTGAAGTAAGTCACTAATGCAACTCGTTATTAAGTATCGAATCCAACCAGAATAGTTTTCTCGATTTTTTAAGTTCACCAGCTAACCTCTGGAGCATTCCGCCATTTAATTATTAATTTTGTAATTTTTAAGGGTTCAGTTTGGAAATTTCCTGCGCTCTTTCAAAAAAATCACACCTCCGAATTTTAATATGGAGACGTATAAACTGCTTATAGTGTTAGAGAGCCATTTAATGTACCTATATTTGACAATTTATCTCATATTTTTAGGAATCATAGAAAAAAACAAAATCGTGAATTCTGCATATTATTTACTTTAAAATTGGCGTGCGTAATGCCCACTTGGAAAAATATTAAATATTAAGACTTCTGTGTGTTGTTTATAGCTTAGTTGATAATCACAGATATAAATTTATATTCGGCGATGCATTTTTTAATATGTAAACACATGTTCAATGATTCGTAAGAAAAATATTTCAATTATTTCAGTTTGCGGAATGTCAAAAACAAATAATTCAGAAGAGATATGAGACATCTCTTGTTAAATAGTGAAACTACTAAATTAGCTTTGTAATTAATCAAAGACTCTTAAGAAATTTAAGACGGGTTGTTTTAAAATATCTCTTAAAATTGGCCATATTTTGGCCAGTTGCGAACAGTAAATAATTGACAAGAAAGGTAAAGGTTGATCTAATATTTCCGGGTAAATATACAGGTCAGATTAATAACACACATAACTGGTCACTCAATCACTGAGATCAACGGGTTAAGCTAGATGGCTAGTATTGACGCCTGGATATGTTTTCTAATCTTTCCGGTTACAATACATCATAATAAATACAACTGGTTACCGGATGGCTCAAGTCAAGTAGATGAAGTTCTAATTGATTCCAGTTAACTTTTGATTACATGATTACTTAGGTCAGCTTGATGGAGTTGCTGTTCCGGGTCAGATAAATCAGAAACGTGGTAATTGGTAACTCAGTCACATAGCTTTGATGAAGTCAGCTAGATGAAATGTTATGTTATTGATAATACCAGGTCATCTAATCTTTCCGGGTAAGATCCATCACAAGCATAACGGTTTCCCCGATCACTGAGATAGTATTATGTATTGACGCCAGGATATCTGATCCTTCCGGGTAAGAAAAATCACCACTTACCCGCTCACTTGAGACAGGTCCACTACAAAAGGTTGTTATTAATTCCAGGTCAACTGGAGAGGTTATCCAACCCTTCCGGGTAAGATAAATCACTCAATGAGACCAAAAAGGTCCGCTACAAAAAGTTGTTAAGGATGCCAGGTCGCTTTGTCGGGTTATCCAATCTTCCGGGTAAGTTTCCGGGTGAGATCGGTCCCCCAAAGGACCGGATCCAGGTCTAGTCCTCGCCGCCGCCTCCGTACTCCTTGCCGAGGCCGAGCAGAATGAAGAATGTCAGGCCGAGGAACACGGATCCGAGGAGGTCACCGAGAGAGGTCAGGTACGGGATTGAGGCGTTGTCGGGGTCCATCTTGCTCTTCCACATCTTGTTAACGATGACGTGGGCTACGTATAGCAGCACCATGACCTGGAATAAGAAAAAAAAAACAATAAATTCTTTACCATTCACACCACTTCTAGAGGCAGAATCTTACCCAATTAGAGAAAAGATTGCGTATCCCTTTTCATAAAAAACTTAAATTTTATTTGAGGCCAGTTTTCCAATGGGGTACGTGATAAAGTTTGAGGGAGTGGGGAAGGGAAGAAGACGAGGAGGAAGAAGTTTGGAATTGTTGGGAAGTACCTGGCTATTCAGATCTGGTCACCAAACAAGGCTTAAAACCAGTGGCGGCTCGAGCACTTTATGTGTACCTACTGTACCGTAATCTCACCACCCGGAGAATATAATATAAAATTTCTCACCCAAAAATTTTGTCAAATTATGCTAATCGGATATATAAACACAAAATAATATAAAATATCTGTAGATATAATAAAGATCAATTTATAAATACAGTATAATGAAAGTAACGCTTTATCTTGCAAGATTATTATCGAACTTAATTTGAACGCGAGCGATTCCCGCCCGAAACTACGCAAACAAATTTGTTCAGTATTTTGTCATGAGGGGATTCATTGGATTGTCCCCACAGTGTGTGAAATTCACATACGAGTGCGCCTGCGTGGTGGTTCTCGGATTGCATATGATCGAGAAAGAAACGCAAACGCCTAAATGCCTAAAGGGTCAACTCGGATTGTCCCCCAAGTGTACGGTAGGTTCTGCGCACTGAGAGATGGACTCTGATGGTTCATGCGCTGGTCGGCTATCCGCTGGGTTGCATTAAATCATCCGGAATTTTTTTTTGTATTTTATTACTGCAAATGTTAATTGCTTTTATGTTTGAAGAATTCATTAGTTTTGATGAAGACAAAGCATCGACTGTTATTTCCATTAGTAGGTTTCGGGTGTAACTGGTGGGGACTGACCCCACTTTCCCCCTGTGAAGAACCGCCACTGCTTAAAGCCATCTCAATCTGATCTTAAGCAAAGCTACGGTTTTGAATGGAGTACAACATTGGTTAGACTAAATTGGAACTTTGGTTAAGCCAATTTTTGCTGCAATGCACGCTTCCGTGAGTCCATTTCTTTTCTTTATTTATTATACAACTAGCTGGTTCCCGGCATGTGTTGCAATGCCATATATTCAAAGAAATACATTGTTTCTCCCTGGATCACCTTTCCCGTGCGTCCCCGTTCCCCTCCCGCGTCCCCTTCCTAAAAAGCTTTATAAATTATAGCCTAAATGTTATTCTGATGTATGAGCTAAAATAATTGTAAGGTTTCATTAAAATTCATTCAGTAGTTTTCGCGTGAAAGAGTAACAAACACACATACATCCACACAAACTTTCGCATTTGTAATATTATAGTAAGATATGGCAAGCAGTCTATTTGCTACAAAGGCGGCAGTCCATAGAAATGCCTTCCAAAAAATATAAAAACGAGAGAAGGATTGTTTGTTTAATTAGTTTAGTAGCGTTAAGTAAAGTTTAGGTTAGTTTTGGTTAGGTTATGTTAATTTTGATTGAAGGAGAGTAAGATGAAGGATAGGTTAGGTTACTTTAGGACAAATTTTGATTGAAGAAGGGTAAGATAAAGGTTAGGATAGTGTTGGTTAGTTGAGGTGAGGTTAGGTTAATTTTGATTGAAGAAGTGTAAGGCGAAGGTTAGGTACCTGTAGCGTAGAGCAGATCAGGTAGGCCAAGGCGAAAGCAAAGGTAATGGTGACTCTGGACATGAACATGTAGTCGGCTGCGAACATGAACACCACCTGTCCCACCACGGCTAGGAAGATCAGCAGGCGGGCCGTCTTGGCCGTGTAAGCTGAAAGAAGAAGAAGACGTTAAAATACTATAAATAATACACATTCAAAAAATGCTAACACCGTAAAAAATAGGTCAAATGCCAAATTGGCATTCAACGCCAATTATAATTTTTGACATTTAAATGGTTTCCTTTAATCGAAGATTCCCGGTCCGTTTCAGCGTTTGATCAAATACTAATTTGCCACCAATCAAAATGGTTATACTTGATATAAACACGGTGCAAAAATCTACAATTAATGAGAAACTTTAATTATTTAAACTGACCATGTCAACCGTAAATGATAGAAATACTGAGAGATAAGGCATTGAAGCAAGCCGAGTATTGCTGATCAATTTGGGAGGCAGGTGTGGATACCGCCACCCCGGGAACCATTTAATGGATAACCAATACCTTCGTCACAGGTCATCCCAAGTCTTTCGCTACGTTTGGTGACTTAGCAGGGATGCCCAGGTTCATGGGGTTAGGTTTGTCCGGGTCTTGGCGGCGGATGCATCGGTCCAGCAACTGCACCCACCATTTGACCTCTACATCTGAATTCTCTCGGAGCATTGCCTTGCACCGCAGTGAAAGGGTTGGATTCATAAGTCCATCACTCCTGGACACACTGACCCCCAGATTCCTACCCACCCCTCATACCTTTTATCTTCCCAGAACTTCCTCTCCTTCTAAAAACATGCTCCACACAACATCCCCAAAAATGACACAGGAATTATTTTCCTCTGGGCTTCCCGTGTGGAGCTAATGTAAAAAAAAAACACTGCACAGATATTATCAAAGTTTCTATTATCTATGGCTGCAGTAGAAGTCTACTTTAAACTTACTTCCGTGGAATAGCACCTTCCATGGCCACTCTACAATCCTAGATCCTTCGGGCAGTACTCCGGGAACGGTGGTTCGATGTAGCATGGTAGACACACGCGATGCAAGCACCGACACTAAGTTACCACCAATACCGTTCACGATGGGTTGGAACACCACGAAACCCTCGAATCGGTCCACAGCCTGGTCGAGCACCAAACCTCCGAGACTGGAAATAAAAATCACAAAGTTATTAACAAATATTCAAATGAATATCTACTAATCATGTGTTGTTTCACATCATTTCTTCACAATGGAAATGTAGACAGTAGGCTGAAGAAAGGAAAGACCATAGACAGATTAGATTGTAGAAATAAAGTGGATGTTATATATATAGATATACTACCATAGATAAAATGTCAATAGAGTGCTGCAGAGAAAATAGACTACACAAGGAATAAATAAATACAAATAAAGGAGGAGAATATACTATAGAGAAAGACTATAGATAGAAAGATAACCGGACAACTCAACTCAACACCTCCTTTGAAAAGACCTTAACCACTCGTACCCATAAGCTTGTTTTGAACCTACCTACAACATTAGGTACTAGACATATTATGTTATGACGTATGTTGCGTACCCGACTTATTAAAAGTGATTAAATAGGTTACGTTAGGTTAGATTATGGACTATTTTTCAATTGTTTTTTTTTTATCATAGCTTTTCATGACTTTTCAAAAAGGTGTTGAGTTGAGTTGATTCAGAGTTGTCATGAAACCATATAGAAAGAAAGATATTGGGAGAAATACTATAGGGAGAATATACTATAAAGAGAATATATTGTAGAGAGAATATACTTTAGAGAAAAAAGGCAACAGCGATAAAAGATCACGGAGAGAATATACAATAGTTAGAAAATAGCATAGAGAATGTAGACGATAGAGAGAATAGACTAGATAGTATAGACTAGAGTGAAAGACAATTTTTTACCCTTTTACTAACATGGAGAAAGACCGAAGGGAGAAAAACCATAGAGAAAAATAGAGAGAAAGAGCATAGAAAGAATGACTATAAAGAAAAGAGAGAAAAATCTTAGGGAGAAAGACAAAAGGGGGGAAGACTATAGAGAGAAGAGGCTGCAGAGATACTAGACTGTACAAGGAATAGACCGTAGAGGCCAGGAAAGAATCTTAGTTTGTTATATTTCATTATTCACTCTGGGGAAAGGACCTTTTCATGGTTGCGTGTATTTACAATGAGTATTATAGTAATTGGAAATGGATTGTATAGGTCACATTATCGCTTTATCACTCACCCGCTGATGAAGAGAGCCACGATGACGGGCGTCCATCCGGTGGTGAGCACGGTGCGCGTGTACTTGTTGTAGTAAACGATGTAGACCCACATGGGAAGGATCAGCAGGTAGATGGCTATCACCACACACGGCAGCCAGAGACTCTCTTCTGCAAGACCAAAGCTACATCGGTTACCAACAATCCAACAGAAGCAAGCTTGCGAGGTTATAAATGCTGACAGACCAATAGACTGACAGACTGGTAGACTGGCAGATTGACAGAGTGGCAGAATTTCAGACTAACAGAACTACAACTTACCAATATTCCTGTACATGTAGGAGGCGGTGATGGACAGCACCGTTATGGAGACCACATCCCCGATGGAGGCGGCCAGTGGGGTGGCCAAGTTGTCAGGGTTCATCTTGAACTTGTGCGAGACGATGATCACAGATACCAACACAAAGTCTGGAAACAACAGAAACTCACATTATAACAAAAACATTATTTTTAACGATTTAATAATTCGTCAGTTGAGTACCTGATCTACGAGCAGATTTTAGCCTTTTGCAACCAGCAACACCAATAAAGATTTTAGTTATATAGGGCTGGGCAGTTTACTGGTTGAAACACGTTCACTTGAAGGTACCCTACATAAGCAGCTCCCACACATTCAATCCATACCCGTTCCGTTACCAAAAACAGATTTATTTTTGTCAGGATTTTTTCATGTGGCCGATTGTAAAGTGTTAGTAAATCAACTTCTTAGATAGCTACTTGGGTGTCCATTTTATCTAGCTGAATCCTTACTCATGTTCTAACAATAGCTTAGTTTTTTAAACCCTGTACTGTAAATTAGAAAAATAGAAGCCAAACTACAATCAACACTTTGACAAAATTCTCAATGACCTTTTCCTGCCAAAGCCAAATAAAATGACCGAAATTTAAAACAAATGGACAAAAATTTTTGTTGGTATTGTGCCAATACTATGGAGGGTAAGGTCTATTATTTCCGGTGTTGGTGCAAATGTGTTTGACTCCAATTTATCTAATATTTAGATTTGATTAGGGAAAGTTATGTTCGGGTTAAGGTAACTTAGGTAAGGTGTAAGGTCAGATTATGTAAGGTTAGGTTAGAGCAGGTTTAGGTCAGGTAAGGTTAAGTTTATGAAGACAGGTTAGAGCAGGTTAAGTTATGAAAAGTTAGAGGTTATGGTAAGTTAGGTTAGGTTAAGTAAGTTTGATAGAAATGTAAGAAAAAAGGTTGGGACGCCCGAGGAAGACACAGCAAGACCAAATAGTGATTTAAATACTTATGTCGGATCATGTCAAGAGTCAGAATAATGATGTACAAAAAGGAGTGTGTGCTAAGACCAAGTTGTTTGGCGATACATAATCTCTACCTACCCCTGCTCTGGAATGTCATGATGTTAGGAAAGTTTTGGTCTGGTTAGGTTTTTTTTTTTTTTTTTTTACCTTGTTTATTATTCATCAAGGTTTATTTAAACTATTTTTATTTGATTTAACTACTTGAGCTATTGAATTGTCTTTTCATGCATGTTGGGACGGGTAAAGGGTCATGCAAAGTTAGGAAGTGGAGAGGGGTTAATGGGTTAGTGGGACTATCTAACATGGGCTATCAACTACTCGAACATTTGTTTAAGGTTAAGTCAGGCAGATAATTACCCAGCACGAAGCAGGTGGTGGTAGCGGTGAAGACGGCTGAGGAGGTCAGCAGGAGAGCATTGGCCAAGTTGACCTCTTGATCTACCACCGCATTGACGCAGATAGCAAACAGGGCTACCATGATGGCTGCAACGATGGCTTGTACCTGCACACAACAAAACATACCAATTAATTATACATATTACAGTTTGCAGCAAAGAAACCAATAGATTTGGATTGTCTGTTGGTCTGTGAGTAGCTCATGGTAACTGTACATGTAACTGGTTACAATAATAGGTTATCAACTGTCTGTCTACAACGTATCTTGAGATATTTGGACACGTCGCTCGCCAAACTGAGAACTTCAACTAGGAGAAACTCATGATCACTATTGGCACAGCGAAAGACAGGAGAAGTAGAGGAAGATTGCTGATGCGTTGGATGGATCAAATATCACTTGGCATCCGGAACATCCGAGTGCTTGGGTATTCGTGGAGTGCAGGACTGGGATAAATGGAAGAACCTGGTTCCTAACGACATGCTAATCAATAATTTGGGAGGCGGGTATGGGCACCGCCGCTCCAAGAACCATTTATTGGATAATCAACACCCCTACTGTAGGTCACCCAAAATGATGATTTGTTACATTTGGTGACTTCACAGGGATGCCCGGATTCATGATTGAGTCTAAATCATCTAGGTCTTGATGGTGAATGCGTTGGCCCACCTTCTGAATGGCGGGCCGGATCGGGAGAAACTGATTGAGGGAGACCTTTTGACCTCTCGACTCATCTCAGTGGGAGGGATAAATTCATATGTCCGTCATTCTGGATACGTTGACCCCTAGATTCATACCCACAGCTCACAGTTTTCCCTTTCCAGAACTTCCTTTCTTCCTTTCCCAAAAACGCCCCTCCACACAGCATCCCCAAAGATGACATCGACCCTGAGGGTTTTTTTTCCTCAGGGCCTCCTGTGTGGAGATAAAGTAAAAAAAAACATCTAATAATAATAAAGCAATGAAGAAATCTACTCGTAATTTTACATCCCATGCCATTCGACTCCAGTCATAAAATCCTCCTTCAAGCAGTCCACCAGTCACTCTACTTGCCTCTGCCCCACTTCCATTGGGGCATTCACTTAATAATGATGAATTTTATGTGTTCTATAATCTGGATTGTTTTGGACGAACAAAATCTTACGAAGAGTTCATAGTACACGATTAGATTCTCGATTTGATAATTTATTTTAAATCAGGTAATTATTTACGTATACAAACATTCAATTCTCATTAAAACCTGAAGTGACTAAAACAAAACATTGTTAAATTTTATTAAGTTCAACAAGAGATAAAATCTATGCCTTTATTGGGCATAATTTAAACACATTGTATTATCTATGATAATTATTATTATGAATCAGTAAAACATACATTATATCCATAGCTAAGGCCGATGATGTTACAATGTATACTCACGCTGTAGAAATCTCAAAGTGGCAAGTCAAAAGCAAGTCAAACGTAGTGTCTTCGATTTTGCGGTTTTAGCACCTCTGTCATAGGTCACCCCAAGTTGTTCGCTACGCTTAGTAATTTAGCAGGGGTTCAATGTGGCAGGCCGGATCAGGCGAGACTGGTTGAGGGAGATCTTTTGACCTCTCCAGCAGAACTCTCTCGGAACATTGCCTTGCACCGCAGGGTGAGGGATAGATTCATATGTCTGTCACTCCTGGACACACTGACTCCCAGATTCCTACACTTCCTGAAATTCCTCCCCTTCCTTTCCCTAAAAAAACCCTCTACACATCATCCCCAAAGATAACAGATAGCTCCAAGGGAAATTATTTTCATAGGGGCCTCCTGTATGGAGCTAATGCATAAGAAAAGAAAAAAAGGAACTATATTTAAGCAACTTAGCTAGGGCATAATAACTCATTACATAAGATTCTTTTCCTTAAAAAGACTCTCCGTAAAGCAGGCGAACACTTGGCCCTGAGGTGAATTATTTTCCTCGGGGTCTCCTGTGTGGAGCTGATGTAAAAAAAAGTACTAAAGTGCTACCTCTAAGTTAATTGAACGAAAAAAGTGCCAAAATGCCCTCGTGAGTGATGAGAAAATGTTTCCATTACTTGGCAAATACTAGTAAAAGTGAAGAAATAACATTTCATTTGGAAATACAGGCGAATTACTTATTTTTATCGATTACCATAAATTTCCGCCCGAAGATTTAACGCGTCATAGAGAATGCAATCCCTACTAGAGTGGAAGTTTTTAAGTGCTTGCTGATAGCTCTAATTGATAGTTTTAAGTGATTAAGTCAACAATACTTTTTGTATTCATATGAGAAAATTTCGTAAAAATGTCAGTTGCTAATCGTCTAAAAAAACTCTAACGGATTCTTTCCAGTCTTTTTGCATAACGAGAATTTTCCATACTTTTTCAAATTTAAATTATATTATTTACCTATTATATTATTTTTAGTGTGGTGGAAGTGAAACCTTCAGAAAACTAAAATAGACAAGAGTGGGGAGGCTACGAAGCACTGCACAAAGAGGAGACCGATTATACTGACTCATTCTCTAACAGGGTGAATCCTATAAATAAATGTAGATGTTTGTTAGTGTTGCTATTTTTCTTTTCATGAAGTTTCAAATCACTAACTAACTAACCATCACGCCGTTTCGCCACAGGGGTAGCCAGAGAGGACCGACCGCCAAACTACTCAATCTTGGCACACACTCCTTGCCTCGTTTACATTCATACATCGCTTCATACATGCTCTTCTATTATTATGACTCTTGACATGGCCTATCTTAAATATCTGATTCACTTGGTCGTGCCATGTCTTTCTTGGGCGTCCTCGACTTCTTCTATCATTCACATTTGCATTATACATTCTCATTACACTCTTTTCCTCATTCATTCGCTCCACATGCCCAAACCATCGGAGCGTCCCTTTCTTAATCTTACTCATTACGTTTACATCAACCTTGCATTCTTTGCGGAAAGTTTCTAATCACAACGGTGATAAAGAACTTTTCACTTCAAAAAACTAGAAGTACCTACTGGGAACAAATATGGAACATTACCTTATTCTGTCTGCTTTAGTCACAAAAAATTCCAAAATTTTTGTTCTAAGCTTCGTGATAAGTTTCATTATTGGTTTGAATTTTATTTGTTTTTGAAATAATGTTCTATGATAGCCAAACCCGACCTTCAAGATTAAACGAACAGAGAACTGGTCATTTAATATGGCTAAAGCCATTTCAAGCAATGTTTCCATTCTAAATGGTGATCGATCTCCAAGGTTATACTGAGAATATTTTATAATCTTCAACTACACATGTTGTAAGTAACTTAGTTAAAGTTGTAAGTAACTTAGCTGTTTATCAAAATGACTGATGGTCTTGAAGTAGATATTTGTGGATTATATTTATCAATAAGATGATTGACTTGAGGTCTGCAAAAGTGAAAATTTTAAATAAATCAACACGTTTCCATATAAATATAACGATACTTGTGAAGCACTTGTCTGTGAAGATAATATGTATAGCTACGTGGGGAGCAATGGATTGTGTCGAAAGATTGGCTTGCAATCATTAGAATCATATTTCACTCAAGCAAAACACTTCAAATGCATTTTAATAATAATTATTTTGTTAAATATTAATGGAGTGTATGGCGCATACAGTTGATTATTACAGCCAGCTTCGATATAAAATCAGTAGGGATTTGAAAATTTCGCGTTTTTATAATGAAAGTTTTTATGCGAAATTCAATATTTTTAAGCGAAAAACACGATTTTTTGCCATTATCAAAGGAATAACCCGAAATTACCATCGCCTTTGCTGAAAAATACAAGCTTTACCAAAAATAACGCAAATTTTACCGAAAAATATGCAAGTTTTTTAGATCCCTACTAATCAATATAATAAGTTAGATTTATGTTATGAAAATTGCCTTTAACAAGGCGTTAGTAGCAAAATCAACAGATTCTTAATTTTGAAAGAACGATCCGCATATGATATGTGACTAGCTGAAGTCCCCGGCGATGCCCGGGCTTTACACAGAGTTTTCGAAATCAAATGTAGACAGTACCTTCCTTTGCATACAAATCAAATACACACCGCCCGCTTGCCAGCCCCACCACATACAGACATTCTCCTTTAATTATATCATCCAATTCAACCAATTTACACAAAACCTTGACAAATTATGTACCTAAACCTTCATCGAGAATCACTCTATCTATTGGTGAGAACTGCATGAAAATCCGTTCAGTAGTTTTTGAGTTTATCGCGAACAGACCGACAGACAGACGCGGCGAAGGGCTTTAATTTATAATATGTAGAGATAACTGCAAAAGAGTCCCTACTGACCATAGCCAGTAGAACTATGGCATCCCCTAAATTTGGGTATGTTGGGAAGCTGACCGCCGCCCGGGGGACCATTTATTGGATAACCAATACCCCTGCCATAGTTACGTTTGGTGACTTAGCAAGTGTACCCGGCTTCATGGGGTGAGATTTGACTAGTTATTGACGGCGTTTGCCCACCTACTGGGTGGGGACCGGATCGGGAAAGACTGCTTGAGGGAGACCTTTTGACCTCTCCAGACAGACTCTCTCGATCCATCCCCTCGCACTGCAGTGGGAGGAATGGATTCATACGTCCATCACTCCTGGACACATTGACCACCAGATTCCTTTCCACTTCTCACACCTTTTTCCTTCCCAGAACTTCAACTCTTTCCTTTCCCCAAAAAGACCCTCCACACAGTATCCCCAAAAATGACATAAGCACTGAGGGAAATCGTACGGAGGTACTTAAAAAATAAAATAAAACCTGATTTCCGGGAATCTGTTTATGAAGGCTTATAAACATAGGTTTCCGGAAATCTAAATATAAACATAGGTAAAAATGGATTTCCGAAAAATTCCTCAGTCTAGTATTGTGTTATCTGAAAATAACATACCTAAGTAAACAACAGGCGCAATAATGAATAAATATTTAATAATAATAAATGAATTTGTTAAATGATCGAAACGATATTTTCAAGAAACAATTTTCCCACCATTTTATCTATATCAAGAAGTATCATGGTGGACGATCTAAAACATTCATGATAATATTGATAGACTTAATTAGTATAAACATTAACACCTCGATAATAGTTGTTAATTGACGATAAAAAGTGATATGAAAATTACACAAGTTCTTACTTAATTTCCAAAGGCAGTAAGTTTGTAAATATTAATAATTATTACGAGTACCTATATCGCAATTTTTCCGCTTTTTATAGGAGTATAGAAATCCATGATTTGTAAGTCGTGATGACATAAGAGGACGCCATTTGCAAAAATGAGAGAATCTTCCGATAGGGTGATGACTGATGACCGATTGCTTTTGCACAACCTTTTATAAACAACTAGCAGACCCAGCCAAACGTTGCTGTGGCTAATGAAACACAACGACATCTACTGACAACGTCATTAACCAACCTTTATAACCAACGCCATCTGTTGATTGGCATTCATATCAAATCCACACCACCCGCGTGCCAGCCCGCTCCTTTTATTTATATACATATTTCTATCAATTAACACAAAACCTTGACAATTTAGAAACCTAAAAACCTTCATCATGAACATTATCTATTGGTGAAAATTCACAACTATATTGTACACTGTTTTCGTACGTTTTATTTCAAACAATATTACTTTAGACTTAGGTACTTCACCATGATTTTAGACTTACTTCACCATGACTTTGGACTTACTTCACCATGACTTTAAACATACTTCTCCATGACTTTAAACATACTTCATCATGACTTTAGACTTACTTCACCATGACTTTAGACTTACTTCACCATGACTTTAGACATACTTCACCATGACTTTAAACATACTTCACCATGACTTTAAACATACTTCTCCATGACTTTAAACATACTTCATCGTGACTTTAGACTTACTTCACCATGACTTTAGACTTATTTCACCTTGACTTTAGACATACTTCACCATGACTTTAAACATACTTCACCATGACTTCAGACTTGCTTCACCATGACTTTAAACTTACTTCACCATGACATTAGACTTACTTCAACCGTGACTTTAGACTTACTTATCACATAAAATTGGGTTTATTTAATCGGAATTCCACTGTAGAATGTACGTAGGTATTCGAAAACAATTCATTGTTAACAAAACACTCAGGTAATTGCAATTAATCTGATTAAATGATTATTTTTATCACTGTGTCAACATTATTAATATCCTATTTTTATTTATAACGCCTACTTGAAAACTACGTTATTTATATTTTATCTGTCTTTTTATTTTTAAAGTTCATATACGAGTATCTACCGTACAAGAGCTCCCAATCCCAATTGGGGTAAGTTGTGAGACTGAAGATATTGGGAAGGGGAGGAGACGGGAAAGAGGAATGTGGGAAAGTACCTGGCTTATTTAGTTCGGATCACCAAACACGGCTAAAACCAGTTCAAGATTCAAGATGCTGAGAATATCTTCCACTCTGGATCAAGCCGAATAATAGGCTAGGTTAGGTATGTTTTTTGACTATTTTTCTCATTTTTATGTTTTGAAACCATTCTGTTATGTCTTGGAGGCGTTTCTATTTAGTGCTCCATTATGCATCAAAAAAGAAAAAAAAGATTACTGAAAATAGTTTGAAAGGGAGATAAATGTAAATACTGGATGACAGAAAGAGATAGAGAGCGCTAACGTTAAAAACAAACGAGTAGGTATAATAAACAGGCGTAAGCGACTGTCGTAAAAGAAAATAGTATAATGAACAGGCAAGCGACTGTTTTAATTTTTTTTTTTAAATACAACTTATTTAAAATAAAGCATAAATCTCTCGACATATGCGTTAAGCAGAATTTAAAGAAACACTGTGAATTTTTGCATACCTATAGCATGTTAAATAACAGAACGAGATGTGTTTTTCATAATTGCAGAGCGTTCTTTTGTGACGGAATTTCATATATACTCGGCTTTACTTTATCTGAATCGGGATAATCTAAAAAATAACCTAATAAGTATAGGGACCTGTATTCTCCAGAACTTATTATCGTTATAAACTATAGGAAGCTTGATTAAAAGACTTAGGTTCTTTTGTTTAATGTCGTATTGTAATTATAATAATACTTCTGAAGACAAACGACCTACCAGGCAGAAAGCAAGTTTTGATCTGAAGTTCTGAAGAGCTCCTGAAAACCTTGACTTCGTAAACCTACCTTCGGCACAACTCGGCAACGAGACCACGTGACCCGAAGAGCCCATATACTACAATGGTAAAGTATGTACTAGATCATAGACTATTATGGCACATTACAATAACAAAAGCGGGTGTAATACCTGTACAAGTGAGATGTTCCCGATGACCATGGTGAGTATCTCTCGTGTGCTGGTCATGTGACCGAGGTTGGCTTGTGTGGACAGCCTTGATGCCAGGCACATGTCCAGATTACCTGGAACGAACAAACAAACAAACAATCAACACACTAAATAATATATTATACAAATTCAATTTAGGAGATGGGTAACACCTTTGCTATAGGTCACCCCAAGTGGTAAGCTACGTTTGGTGACTTATCGGAGGTGCCCGGGTTCATGGGGCGAGGTTTGTCAACAACTGCGTGGAAATCCGGATCGGTAGAGACTGGTTGAAGGAGACCTTTTGACCTCCCCAGGAGGACTCTATCGGAATATCGCCTTGCACCGCAATGGGAGGCATAGATTCATATGTCCGTCACTCCCGGACACTCTGATCCCCAGATTCCTACCCACCCATCATTCCGTTTTCCTTCCCAGAATTTCCTCTCCTTCCTTTCCTAAAAATACCCTCCACACACCATCCCTAACGATAACATAGGCCCTGAGTGGAATTATTTTCCTCTGGGCCTCCCGTGTTGAGTTCTATACATAACAGCGAACTCTGGCATTATGAAATTTCCTATACTATTCATCCGATTGCGATGAAACTTTGGTGAGTTGTTGTGCGCACGTCCGCGAAGGTTTCGATATGTACTTCTGTGCTCTGGAGTTATGTAATTTGTATAAAAATATTGCAATAGGTGGCGTGCGAATTGTTTGACAAAATGAGTGTATTTCATATAGTTTAGCGGCAGGGAGGGTAGGAGGGGGTGGTTCACGGGACAGGGGAGAGCAGGATAGGGAAGGGGGAAGACGGGGAAGGTAGCGGGGGAATAGGGATAGGGACGAATGGGAAAGGACACTCAAAACATAAATAAACCCAAAACCAGGACGCTGTCACAGTAAAAATATATTTTTACCATATTTTTACAATAAAAAAAATCAATGCACTCAGTTCTTAATCTGCTAGCTTCAAAGGATAATCGGATAATCTGCAAATAGCGATTTAAGTCGGATTAAAAGAGCAAATAGATAATATTGTGTTGGGATTATACCAAGCGCTTGCAGCACTAAATCACGGGTCACAAATCTGAAGCAATTCAGCCTTTTTTATTGAAGCCATAAAAATATAAGAAATAATTTGCGTTGTGGAAAAAAACCAGAAGTGATAATAGTATAATTGTCTCATTTTTAATGTTAGTAGTTAGTACCGCACAAGAGTCCCAACTGCTCCTGACAGTCCGGTGTTGTGAATTCTTGACACATTTATTTTTATTTTTTATGTTAGCTCTACACAGGTAAACAATTTCCCTCAGGGCCTACGCCATCTCTGGGGATACTGTGTTGAGGGTCTTTTTAGGTAAAGAAAGGAGAATAACTTCAAGGAAAGAAAAAGGTATGAGGGTTGGATAGAAATCTGGGGAGAAATGTACTCTAATGCCCTACTTGTATCTGTTGAGACAAAAATTTTAATTTTTTAAACGGTGCTCCAGATTTTATGGCCGGGTTAAATCTTTCCCAAATGAAAGACTAAACCCTTCCACACACTTTTCCACAAATGATTATCTAGTAAATTCACGTAATGTAAGTGCACTATATAAGTATAATAAATACAAAACAATAAAAGAACAATACCTCAATCCACCAGAAACATAATGGGAAAATATTTCACCGACTCCAGATATTTTCATATCAGAGGGTTTGGCTCTGATGAAATCCTAACTGGTCCGATAAATCCTACTGATCCCTCAATATAAATATTTAAAAAATCTTTCGTAATCCTACATGTATAAAAATAAAATAATCATAAAAACAATTCATTGCAGTATTATTGTTTATGAATCTATTTGTCCAAAAATTGCCGAAAAATAATATACCTATGTAACTTAAAATGCACAAATAATATTTCCTCTCTATAAAAACTCTTTTTTAGTTGCTTACTGTACAGAACTTACGTTGATTTTAGATATTTTTAAATTACATACTTTTTATATTCCTTCATTTAATATGCTTTTTATATTTTTTTATCTCTTTCATACCCGTTTTATATTATTTTATACTCATTTTCATTCTTCATATTCTTTAATACTATGTTATTTTATAATCTTTTATATTTTCTTGTATTATTACTTATTTAAAATGTTAATCCACTGTACGTAAAATCGACCACCATAACACGGGCATGTGCCTAGCATAGTTGTCGAAAAATTCACACATTTATGTAACCATCAAAGCAATGAATAAAAATATATATTTTTTTAAATGTGTCCAGGATGTGTCTGGACGTATAAATCTATCTCTCCCACTGCGGTTCGAGACGATGGGTAAAGAGGTCAAAAAGTCTAGCTCGACCAGTCTATACCGATCCGGCCCGCCACACAGTAGGTGGGAAAACACATCCTCCGTTGAGACCTAGACAAACCTCATCCCATGAACCCGGGAACCCCAGCTAAATCATCAAACATACCAGCAAATGACGAGATATACAAAATCTACCGAAGGATAAACGCCATCCAAATATGGATATATGACAAATTCTTGAAACTTGTAAACACGACTCAATCTTGTAGCCATTGTTCCGCATCAGAAAACATCCTCCTGATAAGAACTTACCTGTTTATGATTACAGATAACTGATTTATGTTTTCTGATTATCTTTTATTAATAATAATAATTATTGTCAATCACTCCACTCCATTCGAAGTTCACCAGCCGACCTTGTGCCTAATATTGTGTTGGTGAATTGGACAAATATTTACTTGCTACATATTTCTGTAGTATTATTTACAAAAAATAAATTGAAGAGAAATTAAGTAAATATGGGATTATCTCTATTGACGTATTTATTAAATGCAAATAATAAAATTTCCCCTTTTGAAGTGTGGAAATATTTTTTATTTATTGATCTATTAGCGATTTCTAGGCGTGCGTTGCGATGACACTTTTAAATAAATAAATTATTTCTCCCTGCGTGTCCTTTCCCATTCGTCCCGTCCCCACTCAGCCTCCTCCACCTTCCCTCTCCCCACTCCACGCCCCCCCCACCCCCGGCCCGCGAACGCCCCTCACGAGTTCCCCTCCCCCCTCCCAGGTTCCCCTCCCTGGTTCCTCTCCCCCCCCTACCCGAGTTCCCCTCCCCCATCCCCCCTCCTATTTTTTTCTTAATTGTTTAATAATGACATGACTTATTTACATGATTAAACTTTATTTGACCAAATTTTACCTTCGGACCATTGGACTCGAAAACTAAAGCTCATATAAAAAAAGTTATATCACAAAATCGACTCCAAATGTGATGAAACTCATCAGTTTCCCCTTTATACGAGTACCACGACTTTCCGGGCACCGTGTGTAAAACATTTTGACAGAAATTTAATTGAATTATTTGTGTCATTTTCAAAAATGCAACAGACTTGTCAAGAATAATTCAGACAAAATCGTGGTTTTTCACATGTCTGCTCTAGTCGACGTCATAATTATAAACAATAATACTTATAGCCTTTTTTACTGTCAACGAATATTCATTAATATCTTCAATGAAAAGATAAAGGCAAATAACTCATATATTTTATAGTTATTGTCCTCAGCGGTTCACAAATTGCTGTACTATCTTTTGTCTACAGCAAGAAATGGTTGATGTAATAACTAATTGTTTATTCTTTGCACGAGGAGGCACAGACATGAGAATATCTTCCGTGGTTTCGTAATTTCAATTGGTCCTTGAAGGGTTTTGGTTTGCTTTCCGCCAATGGCGAAGCCAAGTTTCGTGGTTTTAATCTGCACAATTGGTACTGCGTAACTCGTGCTCACACTGCTCACTCTTGAAGGGTACTGGGCGTTTACATCCCGTGACAAAATATCCCCGACAAAATATCCTCCGACAAAATATCATACGGACAAAACATCCTCCAACTAAACATATACTAAAACGTATCCTAACCTAACCTAACAAAAGTGGGACAAAAATAATACGGACACTGTAAAGACAATAAATAATTAATTAAATGAAGACAATATAAGCGAAACTCAATCGAAAATCTGGAAAAAGAAAAATCAGAAAAAAGAAATTGGCATCTCTGGGACTGGAACCCTGGACCTCTCGCTTTCTGGCAAACGCGCTAACCACTGCGTCAAGGTGTCGATATCAAATAATGTCATTTTTAACTGTATCATACTTCGACTAAGAACCACCCACATTATCTTAATTTTTTAAACGCATTGGCTGCTATCTCAATGTACGATTGCCTTAATTTTAAATATTACAATTTGAGGTTTTACTCATAAAAATTAAAAATAAAAATACAATAAATAATTGTAAAAAAATAGTGAAATGGGACACAAATAATACAGACAACAATAATTTATTTTTCAATTCAATCATACACAGGTAAAGATATTAAAGATAGCAGCCAAAAAAATAATGTTGGTAGTTCTTAGTCGAAGTATGATACAGGAATCGGATGAGACATCTTAGCTCAGTTAGTAGAGCTGCAGCCCGGAAAGCCGAAGGTCCTGGGTTCGAGTCCCAAAAATGTCAATATATTTTTCTGTCTCCAGATTTTCGATTGAGTTTCGCTAATATTGTCTTCATTTAATTAAATAATTTATTGTCTTTGCAGGTGCCCGTATTATTTTTGTCGCATTTTTGTTAGGTTAGGTTAGGTTTTATTGGATATTTTGTTGGGGGATGTTTTGTCCGTAGGATATTTTGTCGGGGATATTTGGAAAGTCGAGGAACCATTCCATTAAACGGCAATGCTCCATGACGCGTGAATTGATCGCAGATTATTCTCACCGTCAAAGCACCTTTGGTACTCGGTCTATGTCATTTTCGACGTGTTTCGCAGTGGAAAGGTAAACCGAATTAATTCACACATTTAAAAGATCATTTGATTGGCATCTTGCGAGATTTTTTTCTTTATTTTTATTACTGTTTGAGCGGAAAATTACTGAAAAATTTGTAAGAAATTATATTCCCACGTAATGAGTTCATTGCACTTTTAATATTCAATTTTGGAACTGATAAATACATCTTAAAAGAGCGATAAAGTAGATCCCAAAATTATTTAACGATTTGATCATTTTTTAATTGTGTATTTCTTTTATTCAAATGTTTGTCAGATGCTTAGATCAATCAATGAAATTTTGAAATTTAAACCAATTCGTAGACGATATCATGGTACTTTGTAGTTCTGTAATAAGAGACATATTTTATAATTATTTACTTAAATAATAATAAAAAAATAATAATGGAAATAGTTTTCTTACCTTTTAGGCCTGATAGTGATGGAACGAGAACAAAGATGGACGAAACTTCCAGAAATACGGCCCATGTCTGAAACAAACACACCATCATTAGTATAAAGAGTTTAATTTGGGAGGCGGGTATGACGGGAACCATTTATTGGATAACCAACACCTCTGCCATACGTAGGTCACTCAAAGTGGTTCACTACGTTTGGTGACTTAGTGGAAAGAGAGAGACTGGTTGAGGGAGGTCTTTTGACGACTAGGACCAATCGCGATGCACCGCAGTGGGAGGGATGGATTCATACGTCAGTCACTCCACTGGAGACACTTACACCCCAGATTCCTAAGCACCTCTCATACCTACTTCCTTCCCAGAACTTCCTCTCCTTCCTTTTCTTAAAAATAATCTCCAAACATGAGATGACACAGGCACTGAAGATTATTTTAAATGTGTGCAATTCACACGTGGTAGAAGTGAAACTATCAGAAAACTAAAGTAGACAAGAGTTGGGAGGCTACGAAGCCCCGCACAAAGGGGAGACCGATTGTTCTATCTCATTCTCTCGCAGGCTAAGTCCTATAGATATACGGGTTTGTATCTTTTTAGTGTTGCTATTTTTCGTTTCATCGAGTTTCAAATCACAACGGTGCTAAAGAAGTTTACACTTCAAAAAAATAATTATAAAAATTTATTCACTTCATAAAAGTATTATTGTTATCTCTTAGTACTTACATAATTATTTTACTGCGATTTTTGTGTTAAATATATAAAATAACAATAAACAAATGTTTATAATTGTTTAATCGGGTAATATCCTTGCAGTTATTGTATCAATGAAGGTTTTAATGATTTAATCGTGTCGCTATGAACGTCTGTATTTTAGTCTAATCGGAAGTCAACCCTCTGGATGCTGAACTACGAAATATCGTTGTAAATAGTTGCATGGGAGATTTTACAACGATCATGATGTTTATAGCATGTGAAAAAACAAACGCAAATCAAATAGAATTGGTTGTCATTTGCTTTTAAATGTATGTATTATTATAGGTATTCTAAGTGTTCTGAATACCGAAGCTATTTACAGTAGTAATAAATAATATTTATAGAATTTATCTCGATTAGAATCATTTATGAGTGAATTTTTTATTATGAGTCGTGAGAAAACATAAGTAAGATTTACATCGAGACTGGCTACATGTGTCAACATTGTGTATCTTTATCTCTGTAACACATCAATAGATACCTATGATAATAAATGTTTATCCGATTGTTTGCCATCATCGGCGATAAGGCCATACCGATTTGAAAGAAAACCGATGTGGCCAATTAGCATGAGATTTATTATGTTACACCCCAAAGTCTAGGCTAACTAGAAATTTTAACAATATAAAGTGTATTAAACTGTTATATTTTGAATATGTTAGAAGTTAGAAGTCAAATTGAGTACAATTCTCCCGTCTGGAACCCATATTATAATATACATGTACAAGCTGTTGAAAGAATACAAAACAAATTTTTACGTTTTCTAAATTTTAAAATGGGTATTCCAGCAAATATGTTGAACTACAACACTATTTTAAATGTTATGAATATGATCAAATTTTCCGACAAAAGAATTTTCACTCACTTGGTATTTCTGTACAAAATTCTAAATGATTTAGTTGATAGTCCGGAATTGCTTGAATTGATAAGCTTCCGGATTCCACTACGTAATACTATGTAGAAGTCAGGATTTATTTCAGTGCAGAAATTCTGGAACTAACTACCATACGTATTCCTCTTTACCCAGAATACTAATGGAGGGAAATAATTATACCAAGTCAGTGGACAGCTTCAATTTACCTTTAAACAAATACAAAATACTGTTACTGAGGCAGTTCAGGCAGTTATGTACAATGAATACTTAATTTTTCTTACTTTATTTATTTTTTATTATTTATATTTTATTTAATTTGTAAATTTCTTATGTAAAAACCCCGAAAAAGGGCGTAAATAAATAAATAAATAAAGTGCATCTCCATATGATTGTTCTTCGTCAGTCCTTTCAGGTCCCCCCGACGTTGGTGATCACTCTGGTAAGTGTAACTCTATCTTGCGCTGCCCAGAATAGCTTCTTCACACTTCTAATACCGGTCCAATCTCGTACATTTCGCAGCCAAGACATTTGTCTCCTACCAGGCCCTCGGCGGCCCTCTACCTTGCCTTTAAATATTAATTGGAGCAAGTGATATTTCTCCCCTCCAAGTATGTGACCCAGGTATGAAATTTTCCTAAATTTTACTAATGTGAGCAGTTCTCTATCTGCTCTGGCCCGCCGGAAAATTTCTGTGTTGGTAATCATGGGACTTTGAGCATTCTCCGGTGAAGCCAAATTTCGAAAGCCTCTAAAGCCTTCAAAGTCCATATCTCACATCCATACAGCAAGACTGACCACACATAACATTTTAACATTATATTATCGTAGAAAACAAACACTTTGTGGCTTGACATTATATAGAATGAAACAAGTACTTTGTTTAAAAACCACTTTATTTGTATTTATATTCGTCGACCGGTTTCGGTTGAACTCAACCTTCTTCAGGACAATAAACATATAAACTAAATTAAGGTACAGAGTTAAGCTTAAAGTAAACAAAAGAAAGAGATAGCATATAAGAAAGGGACAGAACATCAGATACTGGTTGGTGGAAGGGTAGGGGGCGGAGTCACGGGCGGGTGGGGGTGGGGGTTACATAGGGAGAAAGGGAATAACTTTAAAATCGGACTGTTGGTTAATTCTAACTGTTTGTTTAAAATTTGGCAATTACGTTTCATTGATTTGGATATTTCTAATGCTTCTAGGTTATTAAGACGTATTCCTATTTTATTGATATGTATTATTTTTACTCCTGTATTTATGTTAAATGTATGGTCAGTGTCAATTAAATGGTCTGCAAATTCAGAGAAACCTGTGCTTGTAAGGCACCTGACGTGTTCTTTAACTCTAATCTTAACATTACGCGCTGTTTTACCTATGTATGTGGCTGGGCAATCGTTACAATTAAGTTTATAAATGCCAGAGTGGCTTAATTTATCCTCTGTATCTTTAGAATTAGTGAGAAGTTTAGCTAAATTATTGTTAGTATAGAAGGCCGGCCTTATTTCTGATGGAAGTGTCGACGTGCACTGGGAAGAGAATTTACTTATGTACAAAATTCTACGCCATTGAGCCATCCCCTCTGTTAAAAAACGTTATTTTCTGGAAACGCTATGTCGATGATATTTTATGTATTTGGACAGGCACAGACCGTCAACTTAACAGTTTCCTATCCCTCCTTAATTCCTTTCATACAAAAATCCAGTTCACACTAGAGATAGGTATAAATTCCACTTTAAATTTTCTAGATCTCTCCTTATCCATCGTTAACCACAAAATTAGCTTCAACATTTATAGAAAACCTACATTCACGGACACCATAATTCATAATACCTCCAATCACCCTATCTCGCATAAGCACTCTTCTTTCCATAGTATGATTCACCGGCTAGTCTCTATCCCCTTATCTGATATTAATTTTTCCAATGAACTAATTACAATTAAACAAATAGCTTTTAACAACGGATATGGCACCGATCTAATAGATAAAATCCTCTCAAAAAAACTTCGACTAATCGCATCAAACAAATTTCTGTATAATTCCCTACCTATTAATAATAACAATATAACTACTCAATGGCGTAGAATTTTGTACATAAGTAAATTCTCTTCCCAGTGCACGTCGACACTTCCATCAGAAATAAGGCCGGCCTTCTATACTAACAATAATTTAGCTAAACTTCTCACTAATTCTAAAGATACAGAGGATAAATTAAGCCACTCTGGCATTTATAAACTTAATTGTAACGATTGCCCAGCCACATACATAGGTAAAACAGCGCGTAATGTTAAGATTAGAGTTAAAGAACACGTCAGGTGCCTTACAAGCACAGGTTTCTCTGAATTTGCAGACCATTTAATTGACACTGACCATAAATTTAACATAAATACAGGAGTAAAAATAATACATATCAATAAAATAGGAATACGTCTTAATAACCTAGAAGCATTAGAAATATCCAAATCAATGAAACGTAATTGCCAAATTTTAAACAAACAGTTAGAATTAACCAACAGTCCGATTTTAAAGTTATTCCCTTTCTCCCTCTGTAACCCCCACCCCCACCCGCCCGTGACTCCGCCCCCTACCCTTCCACCAACCAGTATCTGATGTTCTGTCCCTTTCTTATATGCTATCTCTTTCTTTTGTTTACTTTAAGCTTAACTCTGTACCTTAATTTAGTTTATATGTTTATTGTCCTGAAGAAGGTTGAGTTCAACCGAAACCGGTCGACGAATATAAATACAAATAAAGTGGTTTTTAAACAAAGTACTTGTTTCATTCTATATAATGTCAAGCCACAAAGTGTTTGCTTTCTACGATAATTTAATATCAGTGAGTACGACTGAAAAAGCAAAACTCTATAAAATATATTCTATTAAGTACAGAGTATTGTCTATTAATATAAAATTTTATCAACAGTGCATCAAGTTAAAAGTATTTCCTAACTACTTAAATTCTAATTTTAAAAGTGCCTCCATCGTTTCTTCTTCCGTATATCAAGCTAAAATGGCCTGGTTGAAAGAAGATTTAAAAAATACCTATAAGCAACGTAATAATATTAAATTAAAACTTGAAATCCTACATACTGAACTAGTACATGATCTTCACCCAGTAGAATGGGACCTATTTGATGACAAAGTAAGAAATTATGTGTCCATTAAAGGTTTTAAAAAACGTGCCAACTTAGAAAATAAACTAAAAACCTTATGTGCACTAAACAAATCAATAAATAAATCACTTCCAATACCAGCAAAAAAATTTTACGACCGCGTTCAAAATCGTTCTTCGATCCAGTTTCACCCACAGGAGATGGCTCTCCTGTCGAAAGGTTTAAAACATAACCTACACTACACCACTCACAACTATAGTGATGCCGTTAAAAATGTTGCAGTGGATGTTGAAACGGCGCTACACAAAGCTCCACGAAAATACCAGTATAAAAGTGCAGAAGTGATAAAGGACTTGATCCCCAAAAATATTCCTTCATTTAATTTTGAAACCCTCCATGCAAGAACCATTCGAAACAAGTAAAATACTGAAAACCTTGTATTAACAAAGGCCGATAAAGGCAATACTGTAATAATTATGCCCAGAACGGAATATAACTCTAAAATTAAAGATTTCCTAAACAATGATGCTTTTGAAATACTACGTTCAGACCCCACTAATAAATTCCAACAACATGTAAAGAATACTTTAAAAGACTGTAAAAACCCAATATTTATTGATCTGTCATATGACCAAGTTAAATTACTCACAAAAAATACTAAGATACCCAGGTTATATGGATTCTTAAAAATACATAAGACTAATTGCCCTATTAGGCCGGTTGTCGCCTGTTGTAATTCCCCTACCTTTAAATTAGCCTCCATTGTTACTAATGTGTTCAATAATTCCAATGTGTTTTTCCCTAAATATACAATTAAAAATTCTGTTGAATTAGTGAATCATTTGAAGGACTTAGTTCTACCACCTAACTCTAAACTAATTTCATTTGATGTTATAAACCTTTTTCCCAACATACCTGTGGTTGAATGTAAATCTTTAGTAGCTAACTTACTTAATAATTCCCATTTACCTGATGACCTGTCTAATGATCTTTCTCGCCTTTTTAACGTTTGTTTAAATCAAAATTATTTTAAATTCAACGAGGTTTTCTACCAACAAAAAGATGGTCTTCCGATGGGAGCACCCACTAGCCCTGTATTAGCTGATATATTTATGGATAATATAGAAAATAAGATATTTGAATGTAAATCCCCTCTGTTAAAAAACGTTATTTTCTGGAAACGCTATGTCGATGATATTTTATGTATTTGGACAGGCACAGACCGTCAACTTAACAGTTTCCTATCCCTCCTTAATTCCTTTCATACAAAAATCCAGTTCACACTAGAGATAGGTATAAATTCCACTTTAAATTTTCTAGATCTCTCCTTATCCATCGTTAACCACAAAATTAGCTTCAACATTTATAGAAAACCTACATTCACGGACACCATAATTCATAATACCTCCAATCACCCTATCTCGCATAAGCACTCTTCTTTCCATAGTATGATTCACCGGCTAGTCTCTATCCCCTTATCTGATATTAATTTTTCCAATGAACTAATTACAATTAAACAAATAGCTTTTAACAACGGATATGGCACCGATCTAATAGATAAAATCCTCTCAAAAAAACTTCGACTAATCGCATCAAACAAATTTCTGTATAATTCCCTACCTATTAATAATAACAATATAACTACTCAATGGCGTAGAATTTTGTACATAAGTAAATTCTCTTCCCAGTGCACGTCGACACTTCCATCAGAAATAAGGCCGGCCTTCTATACTAACAATAATTTAGCTAAACTTCTCACTAATTCTAAAGATACAGAGGATAAATTAAGCCACTCTGGCATTTATAAACTTAATTGTAACGATTGCCCAGCCACATACATAGGTAAAACAGCGCGTAATGTTAAGATTAGAGTTAAAGAACACGTCAGGTGCCTTACAAGCACAGGTTTCTCTGAATTTGCAGACCATTTAATTGACACTGACCATAAATTTAACATAAATACAGGAGTAAAAATAATACATATCAATAAAATAGGAATACGTCTTAATAACCTAGAAGCATTAGAAATATCCAAATCAATGAAACGTAATTGCCAAATTTTAAACAAACAGTTAGAATTAACCAACAGTCCGATTTTAAAGTTATTCCCTTTCTCCCTATGTAACCCCCCCCCCCACCCGCCCGTGACTCCGCCCCCTACCCTTCCACCAACCAGTATCTGATGTTCTGTCCCTTTCTTATATGCTATCTCTTTCTTTTGTTTACTTTAAGCTTAACTCTGTACCTTAATTTAGTTTATATGTTTATTGTCCTGAAGAAGGTTGAGTTCAACCGAAACCGGTCGACGAATATAAATACAAATAAAGTGGTTTTTAAACAAAGTACTTGTTTCATTCTATCTTTTAACATTATCTTTGACCTAGTTTTAAATTGATATTGTCATTGTAGAAAAGGGATTTAATTTTACTGATGCAGTTCTGCCATATGATTGTAGACTATTTAATGCCAGAAGACTAAACAAGAAGAATATTCTGGGGGTCAATCGATAAAACCCCATATCAATATGATATTAACTAAATCCGTTATCTATGGTCAGTTACCAATATTTGCGAACACGGTCAACAATTGGTATGAGATATTCCGACCGACGATTGATAAATTTCAACCTGATCTCTAGAGATAAACTTCGATTAACTGTCAATGTACGCATTTATTTTGATAGTGTCATTCGTTACGCAAAATTAGTGAATTAGTAATGAACGGAGTTAAACTAACGAAGCTCTTAGAATTGAAGAAGTCGTATACGCGATCTATATACTTAAATAATTGAACTAAGACTCGACCAATTTATTCCGTTTGATCTTTGAGAAACTAAAGTTGTTGAAATATAACTAACTAACCATCAGGCCGTTTCCCCGCAGTCGTAGGCAGAGAGAAGGGACTGCCAAACAACGCGGTCCAGGCACACACTCTTTGCCTCATTCACATTCATACATCGTCTCATATATACTCTTCTATTATTCTTACTCTTGAGATGGCCTGACTCAAATATCTGATTACTTGATCGTGCCATGTCTTCCTCGGGCGTCCTGACTTCTTCAAACATTTACATTTGCGTCATATATTCTTCTTACACTAGGTACTTTCTTCGTTCATTCGCTCTACATGCCCAAACCATCTGAAGGTCCCTTTCTTAATCTTAATCACTACGCTTGTATCAGCCTTGCATTATTTACGTATCTCCACATTTCTCACATGGTCATACACGGTTTTACCAGACATACGCTTCAGGGATCTCATTTCAACAGAATTCAGTCTACTTTCACCCTTCCTCTGCCAGTTCCATGCCTCACTTCCATTCATCAGGGTAGGTATCAGCACTCTATTGTAGAGTGCTAGCTTTGCTTACCCCATTAATGGAGTTACCTGCATTTACCCTTTTTTCAATATCTCTATCAGCCTCTCCATCTCTCGTAAACATACTTTGAGAATGATTTGAGAAATTAAAGTGGTTGAAATATGAATAAAGACCTCATTAAGTCCTATTTAATGTCAACAAGTAAATGCGAACTGCCAATGTACATTTAGGTTAGTATTTCAATTCAAAACTGCCAATTTATTAATATTTTTACTCAATTGTTTGGCATTTGACATTTCGTTGTGTCAATTCGTAGAAAAAACCCTTTCAGTGTTGATAGCGTATATCGATTTTTATTTATTACCTGTCAAAATCGGTTCAAAAGTTAACGGTGAAACC
Organism: Limnephilus lunatus; assembly: GCA_917563855.2. Lineage (NCBI taxonomy): Eukaryota > Metazoa > Arthropoda > Insecta > Trichoptera > Limnephilidae > Limnephilus > Limnephilus lunatus. The sequence goes on from OU830594.1 coordinate 96,528,367, forward strand.
GTGCTAGGGATATCGATATAATCATCGGAAGTTATAATATCGATATAAAATCATCGGTCCGACATTATAAAGTTATCGATTACACTGTGCTAGAGTTACTGAGAACAATAAAGGTGTGGTATGGACTATGAAGATGACTTACTTGAACATGTCCCAATACCAGCCCGGCTCCAATGGTTCCGATGCCGGCAATGAAGAAGGGCACAGCCACCTGCATTAATGTACTCCACCATTTTTCGTCCTTTCCCTATAAAAAAAACATAACAAATTAGCACATTGTAGTATTTTCACAAATAATGAAAGATACTGTTAAAAATGTGTGGAATATTTCAATTTGAGAGGGGGAAGGAAAAAGGTATGAGGGGTGCGTAGGAATTTGGATCAATGCGTCCAGGAGTGACGGAAGTATGAATCCATCCCTCTCACTGCGGTTTGAGACGATGCCTGATGGGCAAAGAGAATCCGGCTGGAGAGGTCTAGGTTAAGTCTCTCTCAAGCAGTCTCTTCCGATCCGGCCCACCACGCAGTAGGTGCGCAGACTTATTCGCCGCTAAGATCTAGTTAAACCTTCCCTATGAACCCGGGAATCCCTGCTAAGTCACAAAACGCAGAAAACTACTTGGAGTGCTGACAGAATAGCATAATCCTAAACATGGGAACACCTCAGCATAGGTTTTCCTAGTGAGGTATTCACAAAACACTTCTATTAACCCATACAGTTACTGATAATTAACATTTTTATTTATTATTGTAACTTATTATCGTTCGAGAATAGAAATATATACAAATAAATAATCAATATATATTATAAAAAGTCCAAAAAAACGACCGGCTAGCAAAAACTCAGAAACGGGTCCCGGTACGATCAAGGGAGTTATATGGTGTGGTAGAGATCTAGGATGAAGGTTTCCGTTTTTACCTAAAGGACGTGATTTTACCGTACCGCTCTCGCAAACGCTGATTATCATCTTTCATTTGCAAGTGCATGAATAGGATACAACGAACAAAATTCGTAATAGGCCACTTGCATGAATTTCATAACGACTTGGAAAAAATCGTGTGGATAGATTTTTGAACTAAGATTTCGAAAATGTTAGTAAAAATTTTTAGAAATATATAGTTTTTTTTTTTTTTAATAAATAAATCCATTATTTGAGCTCGTGACGTCATTACATGTAAATGTCCCGTCTCCGATTATGTTCCCTTAACTTTGTAAAATTCCACACTGATTTTTTTTTTTTTATATGGCAACACTTTGATTTCCGGCGAATTTTTGAATTTTCGTTACGAAGAGAACCCCTTACAATTTATTGCTATTCGTGTGGAAAACGTTCTTTTTTAAAATTATTTTCGGCTATTTAATTATCGTTTTTTCACACCCATAAAATTATGTCCCGTATTTCTGGTTTATAAAAAATGGTCTGATTTTTCGGATTGAAATTTTCAAAAAATCGCCAGGGTTTCAAAAATACGATAAAAAAAACGGAATGTCTTAGAATATTTGCCTAAACCGGAAAAAAAAATTAAAAAATGTGATGCAAGTGGCCTATTCCAGCCAGAAATAGACAAGAGTTTGACTCATGTTCTTTCTGTTATTTTAACAACTCTGATAATTTGATTTGCTTCTAAGTATGTACTGTGATGGAATCTCCACAGTACACAAAAATACCATCCTGGGGGGGGGGGGCACGTGCCCCCGTGCCCCCCCCCCTAAATCCGCCGTTGCATGGAATGTTCGGAAATAGGGAATCGGGAACATTCCAGAACACTCTTGGATGTTGTCCTGAGTGAAGCTGGATAACCCAGATAGTTAAAATAAATACACGTTTGTGGTAACGCATCGCAGGAGACCCGCATTTACAGTATCAATATTATCAATAATGAAACGTCAGTACTCGTATCTATTTGTCTACGTCACTTCTATAAATTTTAATAATCGATGTCATCCATCTCCCAACAACTAGACGCTGCAAATAATGTGCAATATATTAACAGAAACAACAACAATATGTCAATCTAAAAACACTTTTCAATTATCATTTCATTAATGAAAATATTACAAATGTATTCAGGTACAAACAACAATCATCAATTATTATTTATTATGAATAATAAATATAGATGATTATCTGTAATAATTGTATTGTTATTATAACATTAAATAATTCAATTTTAAAAATGATTATAGAAACAACAGATCAAAACACGGCTGACGTCATTAGACCCTGTTTGCAGCGCCATCGCATAGCAATGTGGAGGGATTGACAACTATCGTGACGTCATCTGATTCGAAATCCCTTAGGGCTAGAGGTTTCACAGAATTTGAAATTTCATAGTTAAGGCGATGAAACACGTCGCGTAAAATTCAGGATTAGGCCGCTAACAACATTTGAATAATGGCTGAATAACATCTCTGTGTGGTTCGCTACGTTTGATAAGACAAACGCTCTACGTTCGCTACAAAAGATATAGAATCGCTCGGCTGAGCTCTTAACCCATCGCCTTGCACCGTAGTGGGAGGGATGGATTCTTACATTCGTCACTACTGGGCACACTGACCCCCAGATTCCTAACCTGACCTCATATCTTTTCCTTTCTTTGAATAATACCCTCCAAATAAAATCATCGAAGATGATAATGGTCAAAGAAAACCTCGAGGCGTTTTTTTTTACATTAACTCCACACAGGAGGCCACGAAGAAAATGTAGTATATCTAAAAGCTTCCGAGTTTGTCACATAGAGGGCAGTGCTAAGAGCTGTCCCAAAAGTCCGCTAGATGGCAGGTATTTTAGTTCGGTTTTTGGGCACCAGATGGATCAATAGCCCAGGCACAGTCTTTAGGAGTTCATTCGCACCAGATTCCATTTAGCCAGTTTCCAGATAGGTCGACTATCGTGGTCACCCATTTTTCTTGCGAAGTATCAAATAAACCCAGTTTAATACAAAATAACTTTATTGCTTTCTCGATAAGAAATCTCTTTCCAAGACGAGTTGGACAACTGTTGTTTAAACACTACAGAAAATAATTTCCCTAAGGGCCTGTGTCATCTTTGAAGATGCTGGAGGGTATTTTTGAGGAGAGGAAGAAGAGGAAGAACACGCTCTTGAAGAGCCGTTTACGAGAGAGGAAATATACAGGCCGGAAAATCGTCCACTAGAACGAGTCGTAGAAGCGACCTACTCTCAAGTGAAGAATGTCTATTGTGAACACATGTTGGGGGCATATTTGGCATGTTTCCCAACATCTTCCATTGTAATACCGTCAGAACAAGAAAGGCATTCCTAACTGACTCCTGTGTTCTAAAGATTGCAAGTATTGCAACCCATTTATCAAATGGACCGCCCGTTTCTGCACAGATTCAAGGGTTTTTTCAGGTATTTTGGGGCTCTAGACCAGAGGTGGCTACTGGCTACCAAATTCAATAGTGCGGCGCACTTTCGATTTGTACAGGGTCAGCAGTTGTGTACTATTAAAGTAACTGCGGGCCCTGTACTGTCAAAAATATGCGGAACTAATATAAAAACTGCAACATCAATCATCATTATAGAGGAATACTTACTTCTTCATGCAATAAAAATTCAAAAACTGCATAGCACCATTCACTCAAGGAGTTCCTTCGACTATCATGAACTTCTTCAGGATTATCAGGGTTACCTGATTCTGGATTCGAGGAAGGATTTGGATCAGGACTTTTATTCAATTCTGGAAGTCTTGGATTTGATTTGCTGTCATTTGCTTCAGCATTTGTTCCGGGACTGGGTTCAGGATTTGTTTCAGGATTGAGATCAGGGTTTGGTTTAGGGTTGAATTTTGGGTTTGCTTCAGGATTTGATTCAGGGCTTGTTTGTGAGTCAGTAGGACTTGAATCTTCACGACCGCCTGGTTCTTCAACTGGCAGAAGATTGGATCGGATTGGTAGTGGGAAGGAGACTTTTGGAAGAGATTGGATCTGTAAACGGGATGATGGAATAATATGTTTTAGTTTTGCCATAGTTTTAATGATAAGAACTGTAGTGAGGTTTTTACCTCTTTTGGAAAAGGAATGCTATCGATGATCTCGGTGGTCGAGAGGCTAAGTTTCTATCTTACAAACCAAAGGTTGCGGGTTCGAATTTCGACGTGAACAGATAAAATAATGAGATACGTTTTTAGATTTTCACGGCCAAAAGCATTTTCGTTATTTTTTTTGGGGTGTTATGCCATGTTGCGCTACCTCCTTCTTTAGCCGACGTTTCGGACAGCTGCCCTGCAGGATCTGCCCTGATGATGGACACTGCAACGCTGTCCGAAACGTCGGCTAAAAAAGGAAGTAGCGCAACACGGCATAACACCCCAAAAACAAATAACGAAAAAGATAAAATAATGTTTTATTAAAAGGTGTTTGTTAAATTACACAGGCGTATATTTTACGTACAAATATTACACTGCCAGAATTACCCGTGGAAAAAATCATATATGTAATTAAATTACACGTACTGGAATTACACAAGTCAAAATGTTCGTTTTTAGTAGGTTTAAATTTTAGAGAGCGTGTAAGCTAAATAAATTTCATATTATTTTGAAAAAAAAGTTAGGTGAGGTTAGGTTTTTTGTCGTTTACAACTCCAGAACGTCATTTGAGTAGTTTTGAATTTTTTGTTTTGAAAGTTTTGAATTGACGCCATTGTAATTTCGTCGTGTGACGATACTCTCAGTATCGCCCTGTTGAAAGATACCCTTTCAGAATCAAAACTTTGCTTGATACAACTTTATCCATGTTTATATTCCGGTATTTGCCAACCTTTCTCTTCCCCATATCCCCGGAAAGGAAAAGGGTATAAGGGGTGGGTAGTAATCTGGGGTTCAGTGTGTCCAGAAGTGACGAACTTATAAATCCATCCCTCCCGCTGCGGTACAAGGCGATGTTCAGAGAGAGTCCGGCTGGAGAGATCTAGGTTAGGTATTTCTCAAACGCATCGCCGCGAGGACTTACACAGCCCTCACCCCATGAACACTGACACCCCTATTAACTCGTAAAACGTAGCAAACTACTTGGGGTGACCTACGGAAGAGGCGTTGGTTATCCTATAAATGCCTCCACACTCACTTCAGGCATTTGAGACTCTTGCGCGATATTCACAAAAATAAATAAAAAAATCACGAATTCCAAGAAATTTCATGATGACGTTTAAAACACACCGAAACATGTGACAAATTCAATAAAGCATTTTTCTAAGTACCGTCCTTCAAAATAATTATCTTCTGTAGATGGTTTTACGTAAGCAGACGTTTTTCGGATAAATGTCTCATAAATTATAGTCACTTGCAAATTTATTCTTATAATTGAAAACATCTGTACTTTGTTTACAATAAAGCCTGGTAAATATGTTACACAAATGCTAATGAATCATTATTCATGGAACCCGTGTTTCTTTTAAACGACAGAATTCCCAATTTTCGCAAATTAATTAATTATAAAATTTATCTCCGCTGCCTTCACATAAATAAATTTCCAATCTTTTTTTAAATTAGATATCTAAATAATATATTTTCGCTAAACACCTTGTAAAGAACATCTTATCAGAAAGACAGAGGTGAAATTAATTCTGTTCTTGCAATATTGACAAATTTTGTTTGAATTTTATTTGTTTTTAAGTTTGAAATTCTATTTGAAATTCCATTTTGTTTTCGTGTATGAATGCATTAATGATCTTGGAAGTGTAAATTAACTCACTTCCCGACATCCGATCGATCTGAAACTTGGCGGATAGACTCTTTCTTAATGACAATGCATTCTGTCAACTTTTGGTGGCACTCACGTACACACACGACACGTATTTCTCTGAAATTGGTTCTGAAAGTCAAAGAGATGACCCGAAAATTAAAAAGAGATTATTATTAGTATTAGTATTATAGCAAAAAAACTTTTGTCATGATTGATTTTTGGGATATTATGACTTGTTGCACTATCTCTTTTTTTAACCAAAGTTTTGGACAGCTTTGCAGTGTTATATGGGCAGATGTGTAAAGGACTGATGATGGACTCTGTTACGCTGTTTTAAAACGTTGGTTAAAGAAGAAGGAAGCGCAACACGGCATGATACCCCAAAAGTAAATCATGACAATACTTTTGGACGTGAAAATCTAAAATAACATCTAAAAAAACCTTTTTTTTATTTTTTTATTTTTTATTTTTTATTTAAAAATATAACAAGGTTACAGTTTTACAACATAATATATATACATTAATATTTCAATCACTCTCCTAATAAAGCAGCTGCTTGTGTTTAGGAGAGATTACATTTGTTTAAATTAAAAGAAAAAATATTAGTAATTTAACAAAAAATATTAGTGATTTTATGAGAAAATACAGATAAAAGTAATAAAAATATAGGTTAGTTAAAAGAAATGATTTAAAGTATTGATAAGGCAAAAACATATTTATAAATATGCAATACATATTTCTAAATATAATATACAGTAGGTTAAGTTGTTTGTTACCTTGTTTTTATTAGGGGTGTATTTTTTTAAACGTGACTAGAGATATTTTATTAAACCGCATCTGGTAAGTAGTTGAGAAGAGAAAGGGATGGTAAAGTGGAAGGTTGGGAAGTATCTCGCCATCTGATCTGGTCACAAAACAAACGTAAAGCCAAAATTTAAAGCAACGTTTCGATGCTGAATGGTGCTCTTTTACCAGGGCGATACAGACAGCGTACACTATTCTGACACCGTATTCACATTCACATTCAGCGATCATAAATACTACATTATACATACAGTTTTCGTCTCATCAATTAAGTATAATTGTTAAAACATGATCTTGAATTATCTTAAAGCGTCCGAACAATTTTTTCAATATTTTTAAAAGTCAACAAACAGACTGCAAGAAATTAGCTTATTGTCAATTTAATGTGAATTTAAATCAGTCATTAAAATTAGCATGTTCTTTGTAAAATTGTTGTTTAAGTTTGCATGCATTTGTCAGCCCAGTTATAAGAAATAGATGCATTCACTATCTTAAAATGCATTCAAACAGATGTTGTATCAATTGTGTTGTTACAAACAGAAACAGCAAATTATGACAAAGCAAACGAATTTTCAAAGAATTATTTTTATTCATTAGATATTTATGTAAATATTTAAAAGTTTGCCTACATTTTAAAGGAATTTGGGCGTTTCCAATCCCATCACGGTAGTAATTCGCTAATTCTAATGATTGAAAGGGGTAACGCAAGGCTCCCTTTTGGGACCACTACTATTTTTGATTTATATTAAAATGACTTAAAAAAAAAAAAATTATTGTAATATGAAAAAAAATATGTGTTACATGTATGCATATATATTTTACAAAATATTATAATAAAGGTCGTTTTTGGTCATGTATACCTTACCAGAAAAGAGGAGCTCTTGTGCCTGATAAACTTAATGAAATAAATAATTATGTTATATGTAACTGCGATGTGAGGAACGTGTTAGGCATGAAGTTAGTGACTTAAGGCAAGTGTTACGTGTGAAGCTAGTTATGATAGCAAGTATACATATATTACCAGAGGATCTACATTTTGAAGAAATTTTGGCGTTTCCAATAAATACACATCCCAGTAGTAATTCGCCAATTCCTTTGATTGAAATGGGTAACGTAAGGCTTCCTTTTGGGACCACTACTATTTTTAATTTATATTTAAATGACTTGGAAAAATACATACGTTGGATGTAAAGTTAGCGATGTGAGGCACGTGTTAGGCATGAGGTGAGTGAATTAAGGTACGTGTTATGTGAGAAGCTAGCGATGATAGCATTGAAGTAAGTATCTTATATTACCAGAGGAATGTTTTTCACAATGTGCTCCCAATGGCATTGTTGTCAATGCTGGTACTAAAGGAAAGTGCTAGGTATGAAGCTATTGATGTGAGGCATGTGTTAGGTGAGAAGTTGGTGATGATAAATGTGAAGAAAGTAAGTAAATTAAATGATATGTATTGTTACCAGAGGCCTGTGGTTGACGGGAAGCTTCGTGTCCCCGATGGTGCTGTCGCCAATCCCGCTGTTGGAGGCAGAACTTAGCGACACCATGTCGAGTGTGGAGTTACTGTTGCTCTTTTCATCTGAGAACAAAACAAAAACACAACAATACTATTATAAACTGTCGATAATAGCATATCCTTTTAAAACTGTGATTTTAAAAGTAGAAGACCGCCCACATGGTCGCTGGTGAATTCAGTAGGTGGGCCAAGAACAATTAGGAAAAACTTGGCTAGATAATCAATGTTCAAAATTCACCCATTTTAAAATTTTCATTATATGAAATAACGCCGACCTTTGAAAACTCACGGGATAGTCTGTCAGTTCCAATTTTTTAAATCTCGTGATTAATTTGAGGTTTAAATTTTTTTTTTTTTTACTTTAACTCCACACAGGAGGCCCTGAGGAAAATAATTTCCCTCAGGGCCTATGTCATCTTTGAGGATGCTGTATGGAGGGTCTTTTTGAGGAAAGGAAGGAGTGAACATGGGTCTTGAAGAGACCCATGTTGTAGGAGGGAGGAAACACAGAGGCTGGTAAATCGTTCCACATCCGAGCTGTTGAACTCAAGAACGAGTCGTAAAAACGACCCGTTCTCATGTGACTAATGTCAACCGTGTACAAATGTTGGGCGCGTGTTTGGCGTGTTTCCCGACTATGCACCGGTGCCGAGGGGATCAACGACGCTAGTTCCTCGGAGCATTTTCCATTGTAATACCCGTAGAACAAGGACAGCATTCCCACCTGACGCCTGTGCTCTAAAGATTGCAATCCGTCTGTTAAGATGGGAGAATCTATCAAACGGACCGCCCGTTTCTGCACAGAGTCAAGGGTTTTTTTTAAGGTATTTTGGAGCTCCAGACCAGAGGTGGCTGCCAAATTCAACCGTGGGGCTCACTTGCGATTTGTACAGGGTTAGCAGTTGTGTACTATTAAAGTATCTGCGGGCCCTGTACAGTACGCCCAGTTTCTGAGAAGCTAATTTAACTCTGGTTTCGATGGAGCCCCCATACCTGAGCTGGTCACTTAGAGTAACACCAAGCATATCAACGGAGGTCCTGTTTGGAAGAGTGCTTCCGTTGAAGGAGACTAGATTATCATTTCGATCCCTTTTAGACGTTATCAAACATGATTGGGTCTTTGAAACATTAAATTCGACGAGGTTATTCTTACAACAAGAGAAAACACTCTCGAGGTAACCGTCCATTCTCTGCTTCAAAGCCCTCCGAGCTATTGGGGTTTGTGTGCTCTTTGGAGGCTTGTCAAACAAAAAGCTATCATGGACTGTACTGTCATCCGCGTAACAATGAATCGGTGCACATGACAAGAGGTCGTTGATGTGCAACAGAAACAGAGTCGGAGACAGAACCGATCCCTGTGGGACGCCAGCATTTATCGAATGCGAGGAAGAGGTGAAACCGAAATGACATATTTTAATAAAGTAGGTTGTATCTCCTTCACGTTCTTACATAATTTTAGAGTGAAGATACTCTCAGTATCACCCAGGTGAAAGACCACCATTCAGAATTAAAACATCGCTAGTAATGGCTTTAGCCGTGTTTGGTGACCAGATTTTAATACCCATGTAATTCACCACATTCCCCTTCCACATCTCCTTCCCCTCCTCACTACCTTTAGCTTCATCCCAATTGGGGATACCTTAGTCTCACTGACTCCAGACGGGAGCAGTTGGACTCTTGTGCGGTAGTCACATTAAAAAATGAACCTGATAACATACACAAATTCGTGATGCCGTGGTCCCATTGTCTCCGGCACTTGAGAATCTTGTGCGGTATTCACAATAAAAAAAATCGAGTGCAGTAATAGAAGCGAAACTTTGCCAAAACAATCTCAACCAATACTTGAAAAGTGAGGTCATAATCAAAGCGACCAATGAGCGCAGACCTAGCATAATTTCCGTTTCATATCTCAACCAATAAGAGCCTTTAAAAGTGACGTCATAATCAAAGCGGCCAATGGGAGCAATTGATGCGTCGCAGGTGCAGTAAACGTCATTTCCATTTCATCCGAAATCCAAATCACAGCGCGGCTATCCTTTATGAAAGACTGGCGAAAATGGTGTAATAAATTGACTGACTATGCGTATTAGACCATTTGAAAAAAACAAAAGTTTTATTCGTGAAACCTTGAACTTCAAACCTGACGTAATATATTTTTATTTACACTTTAATGCTCTCCTAATCTCAACGCTTTGATAAATGCATTAGTTATGCTACGATTATATTGGTATTGTTTCCGATGAATAGACCGGTTAGTTACTCGAGTGGATAAATTCGTCGGGTTTCCGCCCAGGCAACGCGGGTTCAATCCTCGGCTAGCTAATCCTTCATCTTTGGAGGTTATCCACTTCTTACCCGCCCTGGTATAAGTAACAGATGGTCAATCCTTCAAGGCTCTCGCAATGACTCTATTGAATGAACGAATCTACATTTAGTTTTGAACGAATCTAGACCTCCAGTTTCCCTGCATACGTTGTTAGCAAGTGCTTAGCGGGAAATCAAGATACAATAAGTGTTAGTATGATGACTATAGACAAGATTGGTGACAGTCCACTAATCCTTCATCACTCTACAAGCGCCATTTTGCCACTGCAATGATGGTTATGGGAGGATTCCAATATTATCAGGTTGTTTCGCACAGAGAGGATAGACCGCCAAACAACTCGATATTGGCAAAAATTCCTTGCTTCATACATGGTCCTATACATAGTGTAAAATTTTGGAAGAAGGTAACTTGTAAATGAAATGCATCATTCAGGTTACGGACTAGTGATTTTTATTGTTATATTCCCAATTACATTGTGAATATCGTTAGATCCAACTACCCACGGCAGACCAAGGAGTTTATGTTGTTTATGAGGCTACGTCGAAGAGAAGAGAATTAAAAAACCCGCAACTGGATCTTTTATAAATTATTTGCCTGGCTGAGTGGGAGTTTGCATCTAGCGACATCTATTAATAATTCTTACAATTAATTAGTTTGGTTCCCAAACAAACAATTCATTTTATCTACATATTTTGAGAGGTGTGAGTCCTAGCTAAAAACTAACCCACAAATTTATACACATAGTCTTTTATTATTCTGACTTTTGACATTATCTGATTCACTTGATCGTGCCATGTCTTCCTGGGGCGTCTCCGACTTCTTCTACCATTTTCATTTGCGTAATATATTCTGCTTAAACTCATTTCTTCGTTCATTCGCTCTACATGCCCATACCATCTGAGCATCTCTTTATCAATCTTACTTCAGCGCTTACATCAGCCTAGCTTTTTTATGAATCTCCACATTTCTAACATGATCTTACATTGACTGACCACACACAGGCTTACATGATCTCATTTATACAGAATTCAGTCGACTTTCATTCTTCCTCTACCAGTTTCATGCTTCACTTCCATACATCAAGGTTGGTACCATTATGGACTGCTAGCTTCACATCTTTGGAAAGTTTTCTATTAGCACCAGCGGCGTTCAGTCCTCTATTAATGGAGTAACCTGTATTTACCCTTCTTTCAATATCTATTTACTTATAAATAATAATATCTTTGTATCTTTTCTTTGAAGCTAAGATTAATATTTATAATAATTATTGTCTATTGCAGAATTTTCGCAATATGGCACATAAAACTAGTCAAGGCAGGCAGCTGTAAAAACATAATAAAAATATATCATGCCTTCCATAGTTCATTCACATAATACATATTAAATTAATATTGAATCGATGCTAATAATCGTCAAATCAATATTAGAAAAAAATCGCTTTAGGTCTGTGATACAACGAAAAAATAGAACTCGACTCGACCTAGCGGCCATTTTTTTAGACAGGAGGCCTTGAGGAAAAAAATCTCTCATGGCCTGTGTCAACTTTGATGATGCTGTGTGTAGGGTCTTTTTATGGAAAGCAAGGAAGCATTTATTAGATAACCAACACCCCTGCCATAGGTCACCCCAAGTGGTTCGCCACGTTTGGTGACTTGTAAGGAAAAAGGGTATGAGGAGTGTGTAGGAATCTGAGGTCAAAGTATCTAGGAATGACGGAAGTATGAATCTATCCCTTCCACCGCGGTGCAAGGCGATGGGTCGAGAGTCGAGAGTTCGGCTGGAGAGTTCTAAAGATCTCTCTCAAGAGGCCTTTCACAAATTCTGATTAGTTAAAAAATGTGTAGGCAGCAAGTAATGGATAAATCTTCAAACAGTGTTAAGATTTTCAAAACCATGTCATGTCATAAACGCAATTTGAAAAAAAAAAAACGAAACTTTGGGATTTTTTAAAAATCACTAGCTGCGTTACCCGGCTTCGCTCAGGACAACATTCGAGAGTGTTCTGGAATGTTCCAGAATGATGATACCGATTCCCTATTCCCGAACATTTCTTCCAGAACACCACCACTCCTTTCAGAACTTTTTAGAGCTCTATCGAACCTTCTAGATCTAGAACTTTCCAGAAGACTTCTAGAAATTTCAAGAGGGCGAAACTTCCAGCCCTTATACCTTCAAAAGCACGCCCTTTAGGTAAAAACGAGAACCGTCATCCTGGAGGGGGGATAGAGATCTACTACGCCATATAACTCCCTTGATCCCACCGGGACTCGTTTCTGAGTTTTTGCGGGACGCACGTTTTTTTGGACTTTCTTTTATAATATATATTGATATTTACATGTAACGAGAATAAAGTGAGTTGACGACAACGATTATTTATGTGTTTTTTATTGTTTTTTGTTATCAGTAATTTTAGTTAGAAAAAATGTACAGAGCCATTTTTAAAACATTTTATGTTTGTATTAAAAAAAAAATTATTTCAAAAATTTGTTTATTTTGAATGACAAAATTTGAAAGCATATTTCATCACCTTTCAAAAGCAGTTTTTAGTTTTCGAAAGCATTCAGAAATATTCCATTTATTTAGTTTTTATTGTAGAGTGCAAATATTTTGATTTTTTTTAATTGCGATACGAACCTTTGGTTAAATCTTCTACTACACTATATAAAGAGGTAAGATTTGTTTGTATGTTTGTTTGTTTGCATTGAATAGGCTCCGAAACTACTGAACCGATTTGAAAAATTCTTTCGCTGTTGGGAAGCTACATTATCCTTGGGTAACATAGGCTAAATTATATTTAAAAAAAAATAGGCATCCTTACTAAAACTTCAATAATGTAACCCAAGGTGAAAAAAATTACCTAAAATATTCTTTACATCGCGTGCGCTGCGAAAACTATTGATGATAGAATAAAATAATGTACTACGACTTTGTAGAAAACATAATTATTTTCAAAAAAGATCGCGACAGCATATGTCTAACTATTATGGTTATGCCACAATAAGTATTCTTTTATTATAAAAATTTAATTAAAATGTCGCCGCTTGAAAAGGATCATTATTTGTATCTTGGTTTTAATCCTTATCAAAATAAATTACTTCATATTCAAGACAGTTTCAATACCTTTATTTAACTTTTTGAATTTTTAAATTCGGATATTTAATTAGAAAGATATCACGAGTTTAAAAATGTTAGTATTAGAAAAAAGTTTCGGCTTCGGGCCGGGCGGGAGAGGAGTCAAGAAATGAAGTGCCAGGGGGGTTGGCGGGACGGGGGAGCGGGAAAGCGGTGGCGGGGAAGGTGGAAGTGGAACGCTGGGAGGGAACGCACGGCAAAGGACATGCAAGGAGTAACATTTTATTTATTTGGAAATGGCAATGCAACGCATGCCGGGAAACAGCTAGTAATGAATAAATTCATATAAAGCCTGGTGTTTTTTCTTTCCAACACCATTTAGATTAGAGATACCACGAGTAATGATTTTTCCAAATTCGGCGACACTTAAGTACATTTCGCGGGTGACAGTTTCCGACCTGCATTATTGAAGTGCGTGTGATGACTACGTATTTGTTTAATTTGCGAGCAGGTTTTTTTTACATGGGCTCCACACAGGAAGCCCTGAGGAAAATAATTTCTCTCAGGGCTTATGTCATCTTTGATGATGCTGTGTCATGTGGGGGTTTTTTTTAAGAAAAGAAGGAAAGGAGAGTTCTGGGAAGGAAAAGGGTTAAGGGGTGGGTAGGAATTTGGGGTTCAGTGTGTCCTGATCATCCGCCTCCAAGACCTAGACAAACCTCACCCCATGAATCCGGGCACCCCTGCTAAATCACCAAACGTAGCGAACCACTAGGGGTCCCATTCCTGCCTCCCAAATTGTAAAGGTCCTCCCGAGGTCGTGCCACAAGACGCATTATTTGTTGATTGTTACATCAAATTGTGTTACTTGTATAACATGTCTGTTTGTTCGCGAAAAGCTTTATGAAATGACACCATTAAAAAAAATCACTTATTTGGGAATATTATAAAATTTGTAATGAAGAGAATAAATATGAAATATTAAATTTATGAGAATTTTTTCATGATTTGGTTTTCGGTATTCGGTCGAATGGTTCGCAATATTCGGCCGAATACAGAATAGTAAAAAAAATAGCCGAATAGGCCGAATACCGAATAGTAGCCGAATTCGTTGCACCTCTAATGTAGATCATATTTCTTACTATGATATTAAGGGATAACATCGACTTCTGTGAGACCAAATGAATTACGTTAAAAATAATATGAATATACATAACGTGCAGTTTGCCTTGTGTTTTGTGTTCATAACATGACTGTAACCAATTCAAGGTGCTCTGAAACACTTCGCTCGAGAGATTTAGTTTTGGCCATAGTGAGTGACCTTGGGGTGAATGTATTTAAAAGGTCTTTTTTTATTGTTTTAGAACCAACAATAAAAGCGTGCATTTTTTGCAAATTTTATAAACAAATGAATGCTTGCATAACATGTATCATGACGAAATTTATAATATCATTATTCATCGTTATTAATGATAATGGAAAATGCAGGTTATGATAATGATATGTCATGAGAAGAGAGACAAGAAAAAATTTGGGCGATAAATGCGAATTTTGCCATTTTCTCTATTTTTTTAACATAAGCTCTACGCAGGAGGCCCTGAGAAAAATAATTCCCTTCCGAAAATGTAGACGGTATTTTTAGGAAAGGAAGGAGAGCATTTTCTGGGAAGGAAGAAGGTATAAGGAATGTATAGGAATCCGGGGGTCAGCGTGTCCAGCAGAGACGGACGTATTAGAGCGTAATTCACACTTGGCGGGCGCGTCGAGTGGAAGCACCATCGCGAACGGCTGCCACGCCGAGACTACGCGTCGCAGAGAGTGCAGGGTGGCGGGGATTTGGTGTGAGGGAACAAGGCTACAAGCCAGCATCGCCGGATTGTACGTAAAATTGTTCCTCGCGACCGCAGCACCTTGGAGACCTTATTTTACGGACATAGCCCTCGTATGATCTATTTCATAGAATGAATCAGTGTAAACAGGCTTTTCTATGGAATTAGATCAATTCAAGAACTACAAACAGCTTTGTCAACAAACCACTCCATTTCTAACTATTTAAAATATGTTGTCGTTCAAATATTTTAACTAGAAACCAAATTCCATATTACTTCTCGCTGTATGAATCAACTACATCAAACAATGAGAGAATTTTCACAATAATTTAGTCTTAAAAATGTACACATTAAATTAATGATCTTGTTTAGTCTGCGGGTAAATCCCCTATTAATTCTCTTAAAAAAAACACTGAAGAGACAAACGGATAGAAGTGTATTACGGACGTGTTAGTGAACACGTAGTAAGCTCTATTTTTCCTTACTTTTGATGAAATTGTTAAAAAAATTTCAAACGTCGAAATATATATTTTTTTACACTAGCTCCACACAGGAGGCCCTGGGGGAATTAATTTACCTGAGGGCTAAGTCATCATTGGGGATGCTGTGTGAGATTTTTTTAGGTATGGAAGGAACGATAGGAAGATCTGGGAAGGAAAATGGCATGAGGGTAGTGTAGGAATCTAGAGGTCAGTGTGTCCAGGAGTGACGAAAAATTGAACTCATTCCTCCCACTTCGTTGCAGAACGATGGTTCCAGGGATGGTGGAGAAATAAAAGGAGATACAATGGTCTTCCAGAACCAGTATGTTAGCTGGAAGAAATGGGGTCTACCCATAAGCTACGCCCCCTTTGTATTTCATATGTGTAATAAATATTTTTTGATTTTGATTATGAGAATCTTATTCTTGATTATTATTTGAGAATCTTTACACCATGAACACAAGCACCCACTTGGGGTAACCTATGGCAGAGGTGTTGGTTATCAATTCAATTTAAAAACATTACAAAATTAAAATTTCAAAGCGTTTTTAAAAGAGAGAAAAATATTTAAGATTAGATAAGCCGATTTAAACTAACAGCAACAAAGCTTGCTGTTCAAATTGTTCTACATTGATGTTAAACATATCGATATTCGAAGTGATTCTATTTAACAACAAATTAGCTCCCCGACTGGCATGACCATTGGCAAGTTAGTTCTGCTGGGATATAAAACAGTCTACGCTGTCGGTGACGGAGATAACCAAAAATATTGAAATATAAGGAGATGTGATATCCGCTGTTCTTACTAGGTGAGACTGCGCTTCCGGGTGTCGCCGGTGTTGTTTACCAATTAACGAATAAACTAAACGAACGCTTAAACTAAATGAACAAATTCTTTCCGTATTCAAACTATATTGTTTACCAATAATAATGCACATCTTCAAAAAAACAAGAAAATGAACAAATTATTTTTGTATGCAAACTACGCGCATTAGGCCGTAGTTCGGCGACAGTCGCGCGGACATTATAGCATATCTCTTTTGTATTTGAATATCTTTGGAGATAACCATCGGGAATATAGAAACTAATTAATGGTTCCCGGGGCGACGGTGCACATAACCCACCTCCCAATTTTCTACAGATAATCAATTTCATCGGCCTATCCTAACTAACTAAATAACTCACCACCACGCCGTTTCCCCGCAGGGGTAGGCCACCAAACCGGACCACCAAACAACTCGGTCTTGGCACACACTCTTTACCTCACTCACAATCATACATCGTCTCATACATACAATCTCTTCTATTATTCTGACTTTTGACATGGCCCGACTCAAGTATCTCATTCACTTGATCGTGCCATGTCTTTCTCGGGCGTCACCGACTTCTTCTACCATTCACATTTGCGTCATATAGGTATTCTTCTTACACTACTCTCTTCGTTCATTCGCTCTACATGCCCAAACCATCTGAGGGTCCCTTTCTTAATCTTACTCATTATGCTTACATCAGCCTTACATTTTTTGCGGATATCCACATTTCTCACACGATCATACATGGTTTTACCACACGTGCCTCAGGGATCTCATTTCAACAGCATTCAGTCTACTTTCATATCTGCCAGTTCCATGCCTCACTGCCATACATTAGGGTAGGTACCAGCACTCCATTGTGGACTGCTAGCTTGGCTTATTTTGACAGTTTTTTATTAGCGCCAACGCCATTCAATCCTCTATTAATGGAGTTACCTGCATTTACCCTTCTTTCAATATCTCTATAAGCCTTCCTATCTCTCATAAACATAATATCCAGATACACAAACTCATCCACCTGCTACAAGTATTCATCATTCACAACTATATTGCACTTAAGTAAGTAAGCTTAGGAGTCGAAAGGACGTATATTAATTATCTGTGGTGAGATTTGATTTCCAAATCGGTACGCTAAACCTTTCTATAGATTTTCTATTCAGTGGATAAAACCTTAATATTACGTGTTGGTACTTCCGTTTGTTTTAGATTACCAACGTGCTAATAATGGCTTTAGATATAAAATTTTTACGACTTTAGGATTATAAGTTGTTGTGTCTAGTAAATTGACGACTGATGCGTGTATTAACCCCATGGGTGTTGTTGTATCACATGTGAGATTTTTACAAGGTGACTCATCTGCGACTGTCGCAAATATGATGCAAGAAGTTTCAGACGTTAATCTATTAACATTTGATTTGGTGGACATTGGCTAAATATATATTTTTATGTTATATTCATATTTTCTGTGTTTTACTAACTCTTGTGCAGTTTTATCGTTATTTTCATTGTAATTTCTCAAAAAAACATCCTTCACATTCTCTTCCTTCAAATTCTGAGTAATTTCTTAATTCTTAAAGTTAAATTCTAGATCATCTCAATTTGTTTAAAAAATAAAGTTAATTGTTTTATTCATATTATTATTTTCGCCACCTTTTCATTCTTGCACGCAATTTGGGAGGCGTGTATGGGTACCGCCGCCCCGGGAATCACTTATTAGATAACCATCACCCCTGCCATAGTTAGGTCACTCAAATTGGTTCGCTTAGTAGTAGCTTAGACCGGGTTCATGGGGGAGAGGTTTGTCTAGATCTCGGTGGCGGTGTGATTGCCCACCTACCGCGTGGCGGGCCGGATCGGTAGGGATTGGTTGAGAACCTAGACCTCTCTAGCCGGACTCTCTCGACCCATCGCAATAAATTACTACTCGCAGATTACTACCCAACCCTCATAACTTTTTTTCCAGAACTACCTTCCCTTCCTTTACCTTTAAAGATCCTCAACACATCATCCCCAAAGATGACATATACCTCCTGTGTGTCCAGGAACAATACAAACAATATGCACGTGTGACTAGCAAACTTTTAATTCAACAATCAACAATTGAACTTGTAAAAATGATTTAGATAGATACCGACCTAACAGAATAATATTATAATGTTGTTTACACTGTTAAAGCAATTCAAAAGATAATGCTTCAGATTTGTTCAGATATAACCCGATAAGACCGACATTAATATTAATGGGTTATGTTTTGATGAAAGGTGACCGTTTGTTTCTTGTAGGTGCTAACCTCATAATTTTTAAATACCTACACAGAAAAAATAATGAAAATGATTTTTATCTTTTTTTATTTTTATTTTATTTTTATGTTAAGTAGAAATCTTCCGGGAGAGTTCTGCTGGAGAGGTCAAAAGGTTTCCCTTCACCAGTCTCTCCCGATCTGGCCTTCTACGCATTTGGTGAACAGACACATCCGCCACCAAGATCCGAACAAACCTCACCCCATAACACTCTGATTTTGCTCATCGATTTAAGGTACCGAACTCATTAAAAAACAGTGATAGTTTTTTTTAACGTACATGTACAGCGCTTTTTTAGAAAAAAAAAAATAACCCCTAGGGTTTAAAAATTCTAAACAATTGTAATTTGAGAGGAGGGAATTGTACGGCCGTCCCGGGTACCAATTATTGGATGACTACTAGGTTACTCCAAGCGGTTCGCTATGTTTGGTGACTTAGCAGGGGTGCCCTCACGGGATGTGGTCCGGATCGGGAGAGACGAGGGAAATCTTTCGACCTCTCCAGCCGGACTCTCTCGACCTACCTTGCCCCGCAGTAGGAGGAATGGATTCATACGTCCGTTACTCCTGGACACACTAACCCCCAGATGCCTACTTATCCAACATACCTTTTTCCTTTCTAGAACTTCCTCTTATTCCTTTCTGAAATTGTTTGCCTCAAGGCCTCCTGTGTGGAGCTAATGTAAAAACAACACACAATATTAACTGTCACATTTTCACCAATAATGATAAATGATCCGGGAAAACCCGACACACGCAACATATTATGTTTTTGGTCAGTTTTGCTAAGTATTGTCATTATCATGACTTGTAATCTCGGAATAAACGATCACAGATGGTTGGATTTGATATAGATACATTGATACATATATATGTACATTACATTAATTAGAAACACAAGAAAAGATAATTAAATACTTGGAGGAAGTATGTAAGTAGGTATTTGTTCGTGAAAATTTTGGGAAGTATGTTTACGAGATGGCAAAGGCTGATGGAGATATAGACGGGTGTAATGCAGGAAGAACGAACGCGCTTAGCGCTAATAAAAAAATGTCCAAAGAAGCGAAGGCTGAAAGTAGACTGAAAGGTGTAGAAATAAGATCCTTGAGCCGTATTTGTGGTAAAACCATGAATGAGTGTATTAAAATTGTAAAAATCCAAAAATAATGAAATATGGTAAAACTATGAATGCGTGTAATAAAATTGTGGAGATCCAGAAAGAATGAAATGTGGTAAAACCATAAACGTATTTATGAATTGAGGAGATCTAGAATGAATGAAATGTGGTAAAATCATAAAGGTGTTTATGAATTGTCGAGGTCCAGAAATAATCATCCAGATCCAAAAATAATAATCCAGAAATATTGAAACCATGAGTGTATTCAAATTGCGAAGATCCCAAAAATAATGAAATGTGATAAAACCAGGAATGAGTGTATTAATATTATGGATATACAGAAATAATGTAACGTGGTAAAACTATGAATGTGCGTATGGAATTGTGGAGATCCAGAAGTAATTAAATGTGGTGAAACCTTGAATATATGTATGAATTGTGGAGATCCAGAAATAATGAAATGTGGTAAAACCATGTAACTGCGTATTACATTTGTTGATATCGAGAATTAATTAAATGTGGTAAAACGATGAATGTGTGTTTTAAAATTGTGGAAATCCAGAAATAATGAAATATAGTAAAACCATGAACGTACTAAAATTGTGAAGATTTAGAAAGAATGAAATGTGGTAAAACCTTAAATGTATGTATGAATTGTGTAGATCCAGAAATAATGAAAAATGGTAAAACCATGAACGTAAGTACTAAAATTGTGGAGATCTAGAAATAATGAAATGGGGTAAAACTATAAATGTGTCTAATAAAATTGTGGAGATCCAGAAAGAATGAAATGTGGTAAAACTATGAATGTGTGTATTAAAAATGTGGAGATCCAGAAAGATTGAAACATGGTTAAACTATGAATGTGTGTATGATATTATTAATGATTGTTTAAATTGATGATTAGTTTTAATTGATGACTAGATTATTCTCATATAATATATTATTTATGTGACACTTCTTAATTAAATTTAAATTCTTTCTAATTAACAGTCGGTGACGAATATTATTGTAAAAATAACCGGATTTACGGAAAATTTTATAAGAAATGTCAAAAAGGTTTATAGGATTTACTTTAAAATCAATCATTATAATCGATATTACCTTATTTTCAACATCTGTCATAAATACTCTCAGTATCGCTTTAAATAAATACCATTGTTTTTCCTTGCTTAATAATTAATAATTGTGCAAGAATCAAAGATACGAGCACAATTTTCTCATATTTTTGCGTTGTTCACAAGTTAGTTATCACGGTTGAAGAATAATATTATTCAAATAAGTTGGGAACCTTAGCGCTATACGATGTTGCTAGCTGGTAGGAACGCCACGAAGCTTGATGACAACGGATTTTCACAGATGATCACAAGCGCACCGATTGGAAAGGCTCGCACGCGCACGAATGACGTCAACGTTCGCGGGGCCCCCCAAATAAATTACATATTCGTATGGCCCGCCACCAAAACTAATTGCCTTTTCTTATTCACGACTACGGTACCGTGACGTCAAAAAGAAGCATAAAACATACGTCCTTTATCCTAATAATGCTGCAGCTCTTTCTTACACATTTAATAATGGTGAGACACAGAAAATGCGTGTGAATGTTTCCTCCAAAGTACTACTTTTTTGCGACGGGAATTGCGTTTCATTTTCTTTATGCGTATGAGGGAGATGTATGATAATGATTGTATGTTTTCTTTGGGGGGTGCAGACATACGTTCACCGTTTGTCTTATTTCCGACTGTTGTTATTTAGTGTGTAAGAAAGAGGTGCAGCATTACATGTTGAAGAACAAAAGCAAAAACCATCAGCGCATTGACAAATGACGTTTTCGAATTTTTTGAATTCACTCACACTTCAATATTATGTACCTTTGTAACTATATTTCATACTTTTAAAATTTTCATCATGGCTAGTAGTATTGTAGGGGTCCACGGAGACGTTACGGTGCGGTGTGTGAAAAGATACGAGAAAATTGTAACTTTTTTTACTTTGGATGAAACAGACCTGCGTACATTGTGTATCTCGTCTTTTGAAAGAGTTGCAGCATTATTGTGATAAGGAACGTATGTTCATTGCCTTTTTTATACCGTAATCGTGAATCGCCACGGTAATTATAATAGTGTTCATTGCTTTCAGTGCAATTTGATTACTTTATCACTGTAACCAAGCGCTATCTCTGTTGCATTTCGAATTCGATAAATAATATAATCATTATTGATAATTCTACTATCTGTATCGTCCTTGTCTTAATCGAACTTCAATCAAAGGCTATTAAATTTAATCCGTATGACACGACCGACACGATCGTGTATCACTTTCTTCAAATACCTCGATATGTGTAATCATTTGTTTGTCAACTAGCTGGGGTAGATGGCTTCGCCCAGGGAGTTGATATGAGATTGAACTGACGTTCAAACCTGCGACGGATCTTGCTTTATATACCCCTACCAATGGGTAGCCCCACCCTTACAAAAAAGGCTTCGAATGTTCAACAATGTCCAAAACATTTCACAACATTCGAGAGTGTTCTGGAATGTTCCACAATGACTTGAGATGTTCCTGGATGTTCCTGAACATTACAAAAACATTCAAGAATGTTCCGGGATGTTGTGGAATGCTCTCGAATACTCTCAAATGTTCTGGACTGTTCTAGAATTTTATAGATGGCGAATATATCTTAAAAAGCACGCCCTTTAGGTAAAAACGGGAACCTTCTTCATGGATGAGGGATAGAGGGCTACCACACCACATATTAACTCCCTTGATCGTACCGGGACTCGTTTCTGAGTTTTAGCAGCACGCACATTATACACTTTCTTTTACAATATACATATATTTATACGCCTATTTAGGCTTTTACATGTATTTATATAACACTATTTGTGAAATTATACTCACAAATAGTACAGGAAACGACTGTTTAAAATACTTGCACAAACATAAATATAAAGTAAAAATATTATTGAATTTGATCCACACAGTATGTAGGTACAAAATATAAAAAACCCAAAAAATAGTTTTTTTCTTTCAGCCGACAAGATCCTGCTAATGTGTTAGTCAATTTAAATAGCTTTATCAAAATATTCCCCTACTTGATGAAAAAAACTTCAATAAGGTATTAAAATTGATGTACTAAATATATCAACAACATCGGAGTATTTGTTTCCTAGCTGTTGAATCCGTCGCAAAGGAGTGTAATATTGGGACGTTGATGTAGAATTGCTACAATAATACGAATGGTACGTATTGATTATTATTTATGTAACTACATCGATCGTCCAGTTGATTAGTCAGACAGCTCCAAATACTAAGTTTTGAGATTTTTGAAGTGAAGACTTCTTTAGCACCGTTGTGATTTGAAACTCGATAAATCGAAAAATAGCGACAAACACATACATCTATCGGATTTAGCCTACGAGAAAATGAGATAGTATAATCGGCTCCCTCTATGTGCGGTGCTTCGTATTTGATTCCCTCCATTACTGTTGATATTATTCACATTAATGAGAAGATTAGTGGCATTAAATCGAGTTGATATTTATTTTGAAAAACTGGAGAATTTTTATGAAATGATCTTCAAGAGCTAAGTTCTTATTTGTATACGTTTTTGCCCAATTAGTTATTTACAATGTCGCGGGCTGTGAAGGTGTAGGTGAAAGGTTTTTGACTTTATGGATACGACTGCGACTGTCTCTAAATTCTGCCAAGTCTGTGATCTGTGGCATTTATATCCACGTATCTATTTATATAAAGAAGTGTGTCTGTGGCGGACAACAGGCGGGCGACATCGATTTGAATTGTATACTAACAAATCTACAATTTATTCCGAGACTGATGGAATTTAGCACACTTCACATCCAAAACAAAAGGAAAGCCCCTGTCTGCATTAGATTTAGAAAACCTTGTGTAAAGCCCGAGCAACGCCGGGGATTTCAGTTAGTTTATTTATCTATCTAAAGCGTCTTTAATTTTCATACAAATCTACAGATTTATTCCGAGATTGACAAAGCTGCAAAATTGACCTTCAAAACAATAGGAAGGTCACTCTCTACATGAGATTTTGAAAAATCATCTCAATCCAATTTAACAATTTTCTGAGGCGGGTGTGGGTACCGCCGCCGCGGGAACCATAGGTCAACACAAGTGGTTCGCTACGTTTTTCGCTACTTACTACTTGTAACTTAGTAGAGGTGGCCGGGTTTACTGAGTGAGGTTTGCTAAGGTCTTGGCGACCGATGTGTCTGCCCACCTGCTGCGTAGCGGGTCGGAAAAGAGAGAGACTGGTTGAGGAGGTCTTTTGACCTCTCCAGCCAGAATCCCGCGGCACATCGCCTTATACCGCAGTTGAAGGGATGGATTCACACGTTCGTCACTCCTAGACACACTTTTTCCTTCCCAAAACTTCCCCTTCTTCCTTTACTTAAAAAAAACCACTCCACACAGCATACCAAGATGACATAGGCCCTGAGGTTAATTATTTTCCTCGGGGCCCCCTGTGTGAAGTTCATTTAAAAAAAATTAATTTACGCGTTCAAAATCTGATTTCGAAAAACTCTGCATAAAGCCCGGTCAACGCCGGGACCTTTAGCTAGTATCACAACAAGGAGGCGTCTACTAATATCTACAGGAATTCCAAAAACTGAACAAATCGGACTAATATCTATGAAAACCAAAGTGAGGACGAATATCTACAGTTCAAACTGCAGACTAATATCTATGGATCAGGTTGCCGGTGAATATCTACAGTACTGGCAGAGGTTGGGTTAGGTTAGGTTAGGTTAAGTTAGTTTAGGTTAGGTTAGGTGCTCAGCTGCCCTATGTAGATATTAGTCCCACCTACGCTCCATAGATATTCTTCACCACTGGGACCGTCATAGATATTTATCCGACCTTAGCTCTGTAGATATTAGTCTTTACTCTGAAGTTCATAGATATTTGTCCAACATATCAGCTTCGTCCGACATACAGGCTGTAGATATTATTATATGGTGTCTCACAACAATGGGGATACCGTAATCTCACTGGCTCCAGGATGCTGGGACTGTTGTGTTGTATTCACATTTTTTTATCATAATATTTTATCTATGATAATAAAAGTATGAACAACGCAACAACACGCGAAATTTGCCGTGCCATTTTTGATTCTTATAATAAACAAGGAAAAATTGTGGTCTTTATCGAAGGCGATACTGACAGTACTTACGACAGATGTTCAATGTACGGTAATATCGATTGTAATGATTGATTTTAAAATAAATCCTATAAACCTTTTTGACATTTCTTATAAAATTTTCCATAAATCTGTTTCTTTTTACGTTAATCATATTCGTCACTGAATGTTAATAAAAAATAATAAATGTAATTAAGATTTATACGTCACATAAATGTTACGTAAGAATGATCTAGTCATCGATTTAAAATTTAAACTAATCAAAGTTTAATAATCAGTGGCGTAAAGATAATATCTCCAGGCCCCAGGACAATTTTAAACAGTCCCCTTTGTCGTGTCCTCTGTGTTGTGATTGTCCTATTTCATATTTAAATTCATTCTTTTCATAACACTTTTCATTCTCAGTATTTATCTCGATGTGTACAGTCCTTTACTTTTAACTTTTTATGTCTATGCCACCTCTTACTTCAAATCTTTTAGTCTATGCTATTTCATAGTGTAATATTGTCATTAATTTCTCATCTATATTGTCTTTTCTCTGTGGTCACGTCAAATCTTGCTTTGTTTATAAATACGGGTGCATTATTTTGCAAACTCATTCTAAAAATTCTCTTTCTAGAAATTCTCGCATCAATTCTCTGAACTCTCTCTCTAATCTCTTACCGACTCAATTAAGCTAACTAATTGCCAGTCAACCTCGATTGTAAAGTATTAAATAAAGTTACAATTAATCCAGAACATAAGTGTTTTACGGATAACCTCAACAATCTCTCCTCCCAGTACGCCCATCTTGGCGTTGAAACGAAAGAGGCCAAAAAAGCAGCGTCAGCCTTACAACCTGACCGGAGACCTCCCGAGACTACGCCAGGACGCCTACTTCATGGTCCTTCGAGCCGGATCATATCAGCATCATCACCCAGGCTACCCAGTCTACCGGAGAAAACAGCATTTCACCACAGCAACCAGCCGTATATATCTATTCTCTATAGCCGTATAATCATTTATTTATTTAATTACGCCCTTTTTAGGGGGCTTTTACGAATGAATAGTATTAGGTATACAGCACATAACTGAACTGCCTGAGTAACAATATTTTATATTTGTTCAAAGATAAATAAAAGATGTCCACTGACTTGGTATCATTATTTCCCTCCATTATTGTTCTGGGCAAGGAGGAATACATATGGTAGTTATTCACAGAATTTATACACTGAAATAAATCCCGACTTCTAGAATTAAGTAGTAGTAGTAGTATTAAGAATCTGGAAGCTTATTCAATTCAATTCAATGCAAGCAGTTCTGGACTATCAACTAAATCATTTAAAATTTTATATATAAATACCAAGTCAGTGAAAATTCTTTGTCTGATAATTTGAGCATATTCATATCATTTAAAATAGTGTTATAGTTCAACACAATAGCTGATATCTTATTAATATATAAAACAAAGTCGGGTTAGTTACACTATTTATAACTCGAGAACGGCTGGGCCGATTATGATAAACTGTTATTTGTTGGATTTGTCTCCGTCCCGGATAACATATTAACTATTAAAACATCACTAAAATTAACAAAAAATAATTATTAAGAAAATTCTTTTCCCCATACATTTTGTATGGAACGAATTCTCATATTTTGAAAGAGCTGCGGGAATTTTGTGATGAGTGCCTGATATTGAATATTGAGTGAGTTATAAAAATTCAAAAACGTCAGAGATCAATGCACTGATTTTTTTTGCTTATATTTCAAAACATATCTCTTTTATTTCAAAGCCTCTCTTCCTTACACACTAAATGTCAACAGTCGAAAATGAGACAAACGGTGAACGTATGTCTCCACCCATCCAAAGGAAAGAAACAATAGATAATTATAATAAAAATCCCTCACACGTATAAAGAAAATGAAATGATTTTTTTTACATCAGTTCACACATGAGGCCCCGAAGAAAATTATTTTCCTCAGAACCTATGTCATCTTAGGGGATGCTTTATGGAGGGTCTTTTTAAGAAAGGGAAGGATAGGAAGTTCTGGGAAGGAGAAAGGTATGAAGGGTGTGTAGGAATCTGAGGTCAGTGTGTCCGGGAGTGACGGACGTATGAATCCATCCCTCCAACTGCGGTGCAAGGCGATGGGTCGAGAGAGTCCAGCTAGAAAGGTCAAAAGGCCTCCCTCAACCAGTCTCTCTCGATCCGGCCCGCCACGCAGCGAGTGGGCAGACGCATCCGCTGCCAAGACCCGGACAAACGTCATTCCATGAACCCGGGCACCCCTGCTAAATCACCAAACGTAGCGAACCACTTGGAGTGACCTATGGCCCGTGACGTATGACAGAGGTGTTGGTTACCCAATAAATGGTTCCTGGGGCGGCGGCACCCATACCCGCCTCCCAAATTCCACCTATAAATCCGTACACAATGCCATCTCTGATACTGACAAAAACAAAACACGGACAGTTGCGTATGATGATTGCTTAATTGTGTAATTTTTAAATTTATAAAAAACTGAATTTAATTTGACAGTTATTGATTCTGAGGCGGTACGAAGTTCGTCGGGTCAGCTAGTACAATATAATTTAGAAAACGTAAGAATTTGTTTTGTATTTTTTCAGCTTGTAAAAGAATGTAATAATATGGGTTCCAGACGGGAGAATTGTATTCAAGTTGACTTCTAACATAGGCAAAATATAACAGTTTAATACATTTAATATTGTTGAAATTTCTAGTTATAAATCCGAACATTTTTAAACCCTTAATAGAGATTTCCCTTATCAAGGATAATATAGGCACGGAAGATGGACTAAGATCCAATATCCTTAGGAAAACCATTTCCTTCAGGGCCTACGTCGTCTTAGGGGTTGTTGTGTAGATGTGGAGTGGGAAGAAAAAGTGTACAAGGGTTGGAATCTGGGTGTTATGTCCAGCAATCCACCCCCCCACCGCAATGGAAGACAGTGTGCGATAGTCCGGCTGGAGAGGTTAATTCTCTCAACCGGTCACTCCCGATCCGGCTTGCCACCCAGTGGTTAGAATATTTTACGCCAAAAGTACAAGCCTCACTTCGCGCACCCCTTTGTCATCTTTGGGGATGCCATCTTTGGAAAGGAAAGAGAGGAGAGTTCTGGGGAAAAAAATGTGGGTAGGAATCTGGAGTTCAGAGTCACCTGGTTTAGACAAACCTCACCCCATGAACCCGGGCACCCCTGCTAAATCACCAAATGTAGCGAACCGATTGGGGTGACCTATTGCAGGGGTGTTGGTTATCCAATAAATGGTTCCTGGTGCGACGGTATCCATTCCCGTTTCCCAAACCCCTGCTTAGTTACCAAACTTTGATACTATTACCTATCATTAAAATTTAAATTTCTTCTCTTCAAGTTCGCGGTCGTGGCACCTGCCCATTCTGCCCGGCCGTTTGCTAAGCCAATGAGAATCATTCATTAAATGGATTACAAGATTACTAGACAATTAATTATCTACTATTAATTTTTAATTTTTTCATTTAATTAACCATCTGCTTAAAACCAATTTAAGTGGTAATATTAACTCCCGTACAATTTTTTCTATAGACATGTTTCTTAAATTCAACTAGTTTTTTAATGAACACTGCACAAGAGTTCCAATTGCCCGTAGCCGCGTACGTTGTGAGGCTGGTTGGAGTGAATTTAAATTTTTAAATAATAATTATTTCAAAAAGTGATTTTACTACTGGATTCGTTGGCGAGGAACATTACCTCTCATCTCCTTTTTTTAAATGCGATTTTAACCCTTATGTATAAAGAAACTGTATGAAGGACAATGTGAGAATCGCTTGCGCCAATATCAATCTAGGACCTAGGTACTATTTGATTATTGTAGCTCGAAGTTAGTCTTAATTATTTTAAAAGAATTTTCTATGAAATTTGCGGGTGGTTTTGGCAGCTGTCAATGGCGAAAAATCGATATTTAATATTTTCAAATTAGCATAAAGGTCATTATTTCTTTGAAAACTCATTTAAATTGTGTTTTTTTCATGTTGGATATGTATTCAGATTTGTGTTGAGATATGAGTAATAAAATCAGTTTATATTTAAAAAAAATTATATCCTAAATTTTATTTTTTAGTGAGTTAGCTATTCTGGAAAAATTTCTTACGATATTATCATGTAACATATATGAAGAGTAAGATATATTATCTGGTAAACAGAAAACAATTAAAAAAAAAACAAACAATTGCTTTGTTTTTATAACGATATTCGACTAGAACTGATCGAGGTAATTTTCGCGCTGTTTTTGAAATGTCATCCCACGTTTTCAACAGGTTAATAGTCAAGTAAATCAACCGTAGGACATAATCTATTGTTTAATATTGTATATTATTATTATTATTGATAATATTATAAATAATCGATATTCTAACCTTGTATCTGATCAAAACCGACAATGAAATTCCTTGTATTTATATGAACGATATAATATAAAGTTTATGTTAGAAAAAAAAGTGAAATCACTTCGTCACATTGACCGGGTTTGTAGTACAAAGCGTTCACATTGAAAATAATGACAAGACCACAGTAGTAGATACTCTCAGTATTGCCCTGGTGAAAGTTTTCCACATTCAGAATGTTTGTAACGTTTTTTGAAAACGCTTTAGACGCTTTTGGTGACCTGATGATTCTGTATCTTATGCGATAACCCAACGCTTGTTAAGCCGCGACATTCCTTGATTTCCTAAAAAGACCCTCCACACAGCATCCCCAAAGTTGACATAGGCCCTGAGCTAATGTAAAAAAAATCCGAATTTCTACCGTTTTATAACACATTTCTCTCGAACACTTTAGGTTTTTAAGTTTCTAAAAAAATGTGTGTTATTTTTTAAGATAATATCTATACGTTTGCCAAGCCGAAACGGTAATTATATGAAATTCCCTTGATAGAAAAAATCGCAAAGTATGCTCCAAAAATTATTATAAACACTTTTTTTGTTATTTTACAAGTTGAAAAAATTCACAGTGTTTCTAAGCCATTTAAAACATTTCCCATGAGATTTTTGCTACCAACAACATAATATAACAATGTTTTTAAGGGCGGCGGTACCCATATTTGCTTTCCAAAGTGAAAAAGCATTTTGTATTACGCAATAATTTTTAAGGAGGGTCGTTTGCCGAAATACTGTTTGTTATTCGTTTGTTTATTGTTATTGTGTTTATTCTAATAATCAAACATACTTAACTAGCAAATAATATTTTTTTTAAACTATCTGATAAGAGCTATCAATTTTGATTATACGAAAAAGAAGGACACTAGAAATTCGAAATAGGCGTTTTTAGTCATACAAAAGTCTGGCAAATCAGGCCTTAAATTTACAATACAAAACTGTGTTTCACCATCATCATGACAATCAAATGGGATTATGGGATGGCTACATCTTACGCCAGGCAAGTGTAAGAGAAACAGAGCGCATGCTAAATGGCTTAATCATAGATATTTTACTAAACTGTTGCTATCACTGTCGCTGTTACCCCCTCAAATACTGAGCAAATGGGACAACTGCAACTCAGCTTGATAAAATATCTAAACCAAATCGTCAAAATCGAGGTTTTGCATTCCCCGTTTTACCTTTTCAAAACTGGACAGATTCTTAAGACTTTTTTTACCAACTGTATTAAAAGAAAATATTCTAAGTCTGTACGTTTTGCTTTTTTTTAAAAATACATTGTCTACTTTGTACACTGAACGTCTGTTGATGGCGTTCAAAGCAGGCAATTTTAACGTTTTTGGAGAACTCCTATGAGAAGTAACTTATCAATAGAAGCAAAGAGTGTCGACAAGCTAGTGGTCGATATCTATATTATGTTAAAAAAATATTTCCAGTAGTGTCAACATCCAGGGAGAAAATTGGGAAATACGTTTGGACAAAACGTCTTCCGATTTCCTCTTAACCCAGAAGGTCAAAATATTTCCGCTTCGCAATAAAATCCAAATAAAAGGAATATTTCTGAACACATCCGAAAACTAAAAACTGTTATTGTAAGGTGATGAAATACGCTTTCAAATTGTATAATCCCAAATAAACACATTTTTTAAATTTAATTTTGTAAAAAAGTTTTAAAAGTGGCTCACCTTACGTTTTTTCTAACTAAAATTGGCAAAAAAAAAATACATGCATATATTATTAGGCAAAATAAGTTGTGTAAATGTTATCTTAAACTCACATTTTTGTCGTTTCATGTAAAAATAATTAGTATCTATCTAAAAAATTCCCAAAGTTTCATTATTTATTTTTTCAAATTGTGGTCATGAACTTTGGTTTCATAAAAGTGTATATTTTTAATTATTTTGTGGTTAAATTTTATATTTGAGTATAAAAAACACTGTTTAGATCATGTTTCTAGCCCTGATATTAAGGGAGACACAACGATTTATATGAGAGTCTGTGGCAAAATTAGTCTCCATTAAAATCAACATGGAAGACATTTCTAGTGTGTTTTGTATATTCATTGTTTCTAGTTGTTGTGGCGTTGATTGATTTTATTACTGTTTGATATAGTTTATTACTAGGTAACAATAAAACACTATTTAATGTTATCCTACAGTCAATAATAACAACGGTTTTATCTGTGATAACGGCTAAACTATATTATAAGGAAATCATTATTTGTATTTTTATCACCTTTTAAAAGCACGAACTTAACCTTGTGATAAACCCCCCCCCCCTACGAAGTTGTAACGTCCCCTCTACGAAGTAGTAGTAAAACCTTCACTTGATTTCCAAATGCTTCTACATTGCTACAGCTACCCCGCTCGGCCTTTAAAAAGCTCGTAGCTCGCCCGTTCTCGCGTCTCTCCCCTGCATTTCTTTTGAAGCGCCTTCTCAACCCCATCACGTAATACTTTTATGCAAACGTGACGAGATGCTCTTAATTAATCAATTGTAATTAACCCCACAACGTTGTGTACTTTTTTGTTTGAGTGGTTTGGTATAGTTAATCCAATTTAATTAATAATTTATTTGTGGTAAACCCTTGTTCTTTTAGATATGGCGTGTTACAATTTGCAAGGCTTCGAATAACAATGACTGAGTCTGACTAGCCTGAAAATTAACTAATTATCTATCTATACTCGTTCAGCTTCCTCCCCTAGCACCTGTTATGCACCTACGCTCATCGACGACTATTTTTATTGAAGTAATCTGCATTTTCCCTCCTAGCATCTAATATATAAATTTACATTCAAACGGCGAATTGAGAAGATCCTACCTTTCGATGCGATGTCACGTACTCTCTGCAGCTCTATAAAATGCTATCATGAAGATAATTTGACATTTATGTACATTCTAACAAAAGATTTACACTCAAGCAGTACGGGGTGCAATAACTCTACACTTACAGTGCTAGATGCAGTTTGTTAGTTAGCTAGCTTGTTTTATTTTGTTAATTTGATTCTACGGGTAGGTATTTTGGATTAACATGAGACAGAACATATGCTGTTTAAATAATTGGACTCCTCCATAGCCCAACTGATAAGGTGATGGTCATAGACCGCCGAATCAGCTTCCAATTCCAACGCCTCCGGAGAATGTTAAGGTCGCAAGCGACGAATGAAAATCGACATGTTTTGCCTTCTGTCGGGAAAGGATTCGATGTGTGTTTCTGGTTCATAGAGTGGTGATGGGAATAATATCGCCCAATACGCTGCCTAATTATAAATGTGTTGATGATGATGATGAGAGGTCATCTCATACCGTTTGATATGAGGGTCTGCTCCGATTAATGGCGTGATAGCCGATGTCAGGAACTGTTCAGGAAATGTGTGGGTGGCACGAGGTTTTGGAACGAGACATCCTACACTGGATTCATGATGATGTTGAAGTTCTTCAGCATGCCGATGACTTGAGTTCCATTAACTCCTAAAGCACCGGCATAAACATTAAACCGAAGTTGATTAGACAATCGGCAATGTCAGGAGATCGGTGGGGCCGCTCTCTCCTCTGATCTGGCGTTGTATGAATTTAATTAAGGAAGATTTTGATGTCACCGACCCTCGCCTTGGCAGTCACTCATGTCCTCAAAAGTCCCGTTCTCCGTCCAGCACGCCGCCTCGAACCAGTAGAAGTAATGATTACGTTTTTCCTAGGCACGCTACAGAAACGTGCGCCAGCCTGCAATCGCGATGGTCATCGGTATTTGATTTGAATGAAAAATACGTCCCCTCGCATAACATACACAAGCGTAACGTGGGACCTTCCCCGAAATGTCACGGGCATATGCTCTACGATAGGCGTACCCCAACCTCAAACTCAAATATCAGCTCAAAGAAAGAAATGTCAAGCTCGGCTTCCAGGGTGCTGGGTCCAAGAATGAAAGGCACCAGGTCGTGAATCTGGCTTCCCTCCCTTCTATTTTCCCGGCTGCCCTTTCGTCCAGAGTACATTCCCACCCTGATGCTGGATGATCCCTATTCCTATTGTGAGGGAGTTAAGAGAACTTTTGCTACTTATGTAGGTGGATATAACGCATTACGCTTAAAATATGAATACCTACTGACGGCTTCATTCAACCGACAATGTGAAAGTTTTTGGCTAGATCGAATATCGGAAATATACCTACCTAAGCGTAAACCAAAAGTAGTTAAGAAAACTTATCCGGATTCCAACAAAGAACCGCCGATCGGTTGCCAAACGATTCCATATGTCATGTTCCCTTCGTTCCGCCGACAAGGCAGACCCCACACGAGCGTAACCTAAAAGGTAGTGAAGCCCACGCAAATTTCGTCACTTCGTTTCCCCCATGACGAAGGTAGTCCGGCCAGATCGTAATCTTCGTCCTGCATCAAACTGGCCTCCCGCGACGACAACTTTTATCCGCTGGTACCTCGGAGCGGCGGTAGAAGGAGGGCGAAATGGGTGCACGTCCTTTGTTCTCCTGAAGTCCCCCAATGCCTTAGTGACGTACATACGTCGACATCATGGAATGGCTCCGGCCACGCTTCCAATCCAGTCTAGAGCGGGTACGAGATCCACGTTACCGAGATGTGATCACAAGGGATTCCAATTTGCTCGGACCAGACACGACCATCGCTTACTTCGCCTCCACATTAGAAAAATAGTGTAAGCCCACCTGCATTTCGATCACATCGCCCCCGATAAAGTCGCG
The DNA here is from genome assembly GCA_917563855.2 of Limnephilus lunatus. Taxonomy (NCBI): domain Eukaryota; kingdom Metazoa; phylum Arthropoda; class Insecta; order Trichoptera; family Limnephilidae; genus Limnephilus; species Limnephilus lunatus. The sequence goes on from OU830594.1 coordinate 96,562,632, forward strand.
TGAGATACTTCCTCATGGTGAAATAGGAAAGCCGGACCCGTTAATTCATTCGACAACCGCCGTCCATTCTCGAGTCGTAACCCGCTCAATTAAGTTTGAAGAAAAAGAGTTTGTTAATTAAGTAGGTGGATATAGCGCATCACGCTAAAATGTGAATACCTACCGCCGGCTGCATTCAACCGACAATATGAAAGTTTTTTTTCTAAGTCGAAAGAAATATACCTAAACGTGAACCAAAGGTGATTATATGATTAGATATCGAACCAAGTTTAAGCAAAGTCCTATGTAGTAGACTTGTTGTGATACCTAAAATTTGGAATAAGGTGTGGGAAACTTTTGGAATGGGAATTTAATTATGTCAGATTTTGTTAGTAAGCAAAGATGCCCATGCTACGCACCATTCTATAAACTGTTAAATTACCCAATGCCTTTTCAAAAACCCTTTCCTAAATATAGTCCCCTAGCTACGTTTAAAAATATTATTACGAAACTCGTAAATAATAATTAACACCTCCAAGGCGCTTTACAAATTAATTTATACCTACATTCTATACCTATGTATTTTGGTACCCGTTATGTATTGGAGAATACCCAGTAACCTAATTTTCTAGATCACCAACAAAGCACTTTTAAAGGGTTTTATTATTGTTTTGTGGTTTCAAAATCCCGTCTTTTAAATGAAGTCTCTCGTCTAAGATTTATTGCCCGAAAGCGCACTTTGTGCTTCAAATGCTATTTTAGTCCATTGAACCCCAAATTATTATTTTTACAACGGTCTCGTCTCAAGAATACTTCACCCAACAAAGGTACTTGCTAGCCGGTCAACCCGGAAACGTGCAAAGCTCCGCTCGACTTAAAAAAAAAGGTCCTAGATTCCTAAGGCTTGTATATAAACCCTAATTGACTCTTTCCTGCAAGGCCCGTACTAAATATGTTAATAATTTTATACAAACTTACCAAATTCGCCTTGTTGCACAAAATAATTTCACTAATCAATTCACTACAATAATATTTAATTAAACAAGCACTTCTAAAACACAACCCGTCATGCAGTTATTTATTCCAAGATGCAGCCGTCGAACACAATTCTCGCGTTGATTTGTTTTATCCTGACTCTGCTAAGTGCCCCGTAAGTACGTCCCGACCGCCTCAATTTACAAACTATATTATCTAACTTTACAGATATGAACTCGCAAGCCTCAATCTCTGACTTCCTTATTCGCGTAGACTCTTTTTGTTTAATAAAGACGAACTATTCTTTGTTTAATTAAAATGATTTAGAAGCACCGAGCTGGTCTCCTCGCGACTCTCAGAACTTGACGATCTTAATTCTCAACAGGATCTCTCCCTGACTGTCCTCTAACACTTCCCTGCCCCGACTTCCTTTATTATTATATATAACTATCTGAATTATTCCCGGTTTACGCGCACCAAATTATTATTCTGCCGTTTATCAAAACTCGATGATTTTTATCCCGTCTGCGCGGCCCTAGGTTCCTTCCCTGACTGTCCTTTCTTATTATATATTACTATCTGAATTATTCCCGGTTTACGCGCACCAAATTATTATTCCCTCGTCTATCAAAACTCGATGATTTTTATCCCGTCTGCGCGGCCCTAGGTTCCTTCCCTGACTGTCCTCTAACACTCTTCTACCCCGACTCTCGTAACCCATCTACTTGTGTGGTTTCAATAATTTCTTAGTCACTTTTTAAAACCTCAAGTGGGCACATCTCCCAATATGCATATTTCAACGTTTTTAATAGTGTTCTGTCACATTAGGTCCCAAATTCCAAGAAATCAGTGCAACTTTCATGTTTGCTATTTTTTTGTGTGTAACCTTTAGATAACAGAATACAAACTAATTTTGTCTGCGCCGAAGTCATAAATTATTCCAATAGCGCTTAAAAGAAGAGCTCAGTGGCGCACTTCAATTCACTACGCAAACACATGTGGTTATTTAGTGGTAAGGACCCATAAATCACCCCCATGAATTGGAAACAGAGAATCGTATGCTGAAAACATTCCATGTTACAAAATTGAATATATTTCTAAATCGATCTCTCAATTTTAAAGGAATTATTTCGTAGGCCCAAAGGCGAGATCATCACAGTCTCCCCTTTATGGAAAAAAATAGTGGAGGTAGATAGAAATCCAAACTACAATCACCTATTTTGTTCCAGAACTTCAGCAGTAGTCAGCCCGTTTGAACTCGCCTTAAATCTTTGTGCCCTTTTTTTTCAAAATTGTAATGATGAATATTTCCTAAACCGGTCCTGTCCTGTACGTCATCGCATCCCTTCCCTATTCCGTTTTTTCGTCGGCCTTGCCCAATGTTTGTCTAATGTTGAAACTACGGTCAATGTACCTTGCGTTATGCCTACATATTTCCAGGAATTTGTGCCGGTTACGACCTACAACGGTACCTAGTCATGGTACCCTAACTGTCTCCTATTGTACTCCCCACATAAGCCGACAATATAGTATGTGAGCAGTTAGGTATCTATTATTGTCTCTAAACCAATTAATCCAAATTTTAATTTCTGCCTTACTTTATCACCGACTTACGCTGATTTTAAATACCCACTGATTCACAATAAACTCCGTTTGCGCAATTTGTAAACCCATCCACAATTTACTACTAAACATTGTGAATGTTTCAATGCTCCACATCTCACTGTGCCTAAATTCATAATGTATTTTTCTCTATAAAATAACCCAGAGTGTTTTCCCCAATTCGGCTCTGTCTAGATCGCTTAAGTCGGTACGTCTCTCCTTAATCGGTACTTTCGGTTTCACATAGTGGCCGTCTCGAAGGTCCGCCTGTATTTTTTTTTTTTCCAAAATATCCCTACCGTAATTATACGAGTGTGAACGACCTTTCCTTATTTTTTTGTTTGTTTTTTCGTTAAAGGAACTTTGCCCAAAATGGACCTGACCGTTGTTCTAAATTTAACAATTTGGTACTGGGGACCAATATCATCTATAAATTTTTAACTGCTGAGAAATCAACTGTCTACAATACCTAGTCATTTTTTTATTTCCTTAGATTCATACGTTTGAGTACGTAATTATTATTGTAGTACTTTTAATCTAGTGCATGATTAGAATTAAACATTTTGGATACGCTTATTCTGTAAGTCGGGTTGAATATTAGCAAACAATTTATTTTTAAAATATAATTTGCCATCAAGAACCGACTTCCTCCCCTCACATCGAAATACCTTTTATTCCCTATACTTATCGGAGATTGCCTAACATTTTGCCTACCTCTCCTATCTTTAATTTGGTTTTATTGTCTTCACGCCTAATCCGGTTCACGTCACTAATGTTTATTCTGCATGTATTTTGTTTTTCAACAGATTCTGTTTCCTTGAACTATTTAGTCAAACTAATTTCGTTTAATCCTGTACAGATTATTTTGAAATTACGTTTCAAAATAATGCTTTTATTCCGACTGTCACCCACTTCTTGTGATGACCGGCTGTAGGAAGGGTTTCAATTTACCGTTACGTTAAACGCACAAACCTATTTGACACATATCTCCGCTAGTCGGCACTCGGTTTAATGACCTCCCTTTTTTTTGTTCTCCACACTGAGCGTTAAATGTTTAAATGATCTGCCCTCAAAATGAAAGAGACCCTTTTTTCTATTGTTGACACTAAAGGACACTAATACCTATCAATATTACAATTGTAATGTTTTGTTTACTTCGGTAACCAGAACTACTCCTCGATGTTTTGTATTTTTATTATTTTAACTAATCGTCCGGTATCCAATTTACCAAACGTTCAAACCCAATTGAAAGTTGACTAACATCGATATTATCACCTTGGCGATTTGATATTGAATGCATTATTGAAGGACTATCTCCCCTAATAACGTAACACCCTTTCTCACTAATACTTATCGAAGGTTGGATATCATTAATTTCTCTTGTTTAATTTTGTTACACTTTTTATTGACGTACAGCGCTCCTCCCCTCAAAATATGATACCTTTAACCTGCGTCTTATCGGAAATTGGACATCATCAACCAACCTCTCCTAAATTTGTCTGGTTAAGCTAATGTGTACATTATTGCACTACCTATTCTCTTGATTAATTTTGTTTCACTTTTTATAGACGTATGGCGCTACTCCCCTCAAAATATGATACCTTTAACCTGCGTCTCATCGGAAATTGGACATCATCAACCAACCTCTCCTAAATTTATCTGGTTAAGCTAATGTGTACATTATTGCACTACCTACTCTCTTGATTTATTTTGTTTCACTTTTTATAGACGTATGGCGCTACTCCCCTCAAAATATGATACCTTTAACCTGCGTTTTATCGGAAGTTGGACATCATCGACCTATCTCTCCTATATTTATATAGTTAATTTAATGTAAACGTTATTGTTTCCAATTCCTCTGCGACACATCTATTGTCCTAATATTTTACTTTTTTTTTCGTTGTGTTTTCAGTCATTTTCGGATGACATGCGAACCGTTATACCTACTGTATTACTTTTTTTTTTTCTATTCTTGTTAAAGTCATTGTATAAAACCCAGCAAAATGCAACACTTTGTAATACCATACCTCCTGGTCACGGCACCACTGTGATAAACCCCCCCCCCCTACGAAGTTGTAACGTCCCCTCTACGAAGTAGTAGTAAAACCTTCACTTGATTTCCAAATGCTTCTACATTGCTACAGCTACCCCGCTCGGCCTTTAAAAAGCTCGTAGCTCGCCCGTTCTCGCGTCTCTCCCCTGCATTTCTTTTGAAGCGCCTTCTCAACCCCATCACGTAATACTTTTATGCAAACGTGACGAGATGCTCTTAATTAATCAATTGTAATTAACCCCACAACGTTGTGTACTTTTTTGTTTGAGTGGTTTGGTATAGTTAATCCAATTTAATTAATAATTTATTTGTGGTAAACCCTTGTTCTTTTAGATATGGCGTGTTACAATTTGCAAGGCTTCGAATAACAATGACTGAGTCTGACTAGCCTGAAAATTAACTAATTATCTATCTATACTCGTTCAGCTTCCTCCCCTAGCACCTGTTATGCACCTACGCTCATCGACGACTATTTTTATTGAAGTAATCTGCATTTTCCCTCCTAGCATCTAATATATAAATTTACATTCAAACGGCGAATTGAGAAGATCCTACCTTTCGATGCGATGTCACGTACTCTCTGCAGCTCTATAAAATGCTATCATGAAGATAATTTGACATTTATGTACATTCTAACAAAAGATTTACACTCAAGCAGTACGGGGTGCAATAACTCTACACTTACAGTGCTAGATGCAGTTTGTTAGTTAGCTAGCTTGTTTTATTTTGTTAATTTGATTCTACGGGTAGGTATTTTGGATTAACATGAGACAGAACATATGCTGTTTAAATAATTGGACTCCTCCATAGCCCAACTGATAAGGTGATGGTCATAGACCGCCGAATCAGCTTCCAATTCCAACGCCTCCGGAGAATGTTAAGGTCGCAAGCGACGAATGAAAATCGACATGTTTTGCCTTCTGTCGGGAAAGGATTCGATGTGTGTTTCTGGTTCATAGAGTGGTGATGGGAATAATATCGCCCAATACGCTGCCTAATTATAAATGTGTTGATGATGATGATGAGAGGTCATCTCATACCGTTTGATATGAGGGTCTGCTCCGATTAATGGCGTGATAGCCGATGTCAGGAACTGTTCAGGAAATGTGTGGGTGGCACGAGGTTTTGGAACGAGACATCCTACACTGGATTCATGATGATGTTGAAGTTCTTCAGCATGCCGATGACTTGAGTTCCATTAACTCCTAAAGCACCGGCATAAACATTAAACCGAAGTTGATTAGACAATCGGCAATGTCAGGAGATCGGTGGGGCCGCTCTCTCCTCTGATCTGGCGTTGTATGAATTTAATTAAGGAAGATTTTGATGTCACCGACCCTCGCCTTGGCAGTCACTCATGTCCTCAAAAGTCCCGTTCTCCGTCCAGCACGCCGCCTCGAACCAGTAGAAGTAATGATTACGTTTTTCCTAGGCACGCTACAGAAACGTGCGCCAGCCTGCAATCGCGATGGTCATCGGTATTTGATTTGAATGAAAAATACGTCCCCTCGCATAACATACACAAGCGTAACGTGGGACCTTCCCCGAAATGTCACGGGCATATGCTCTACGATAGGCGTACCCCAACCTCAAACTCAAATATCAGCTCAAAGAAAGAAATGTCAAGCTCGGCTTCCAGGGTGCTGGGTCCAAGAATGAAAGGCACCAGGTCGTGAATCTGGCTTCCCTCCCTTCTATTTTCCCGGCTGCCCTTTCGTCCAGAGTACATTCCCACCCTGATGCTGGATGATCCCTATTCCTATTGTGAGGGAGTTAAGAGAACTTTTGCTACTTATGTAGGTGGATATAACGCATTACGCTTAAAATATGAATACCTACTGACGGCTTCATTCAACCGACAATGTGAAAGTTTTTGGCTAGATCGAATATCGGAAATATACCTACCTAAGCGTAAACCAAAAGTAGTTAAGAAAACTTATCCGGATTCCAACAAAGAACCGCCGATCGGTTGCCAAACGATTCCATATGTCATGTTCCCTTCGTTCCGCCGACAAGGCAGACCCCACACGAGCGTAACCTAAAAGGTAGTGAAGCCCACGCAAATTTCGTCACTTCGTTTCCCCCATGACGAAGGTAGTCCGGCCAGATCGTAATCTTCGTCCTGCATCAAACTGGCCTCCCGCGACGACAACTTTTATCCGCTGGTACCTCGGAGCGGCGGTAGAAGGAGGGCGAAATGGGTGCACGTCCTTTGTTCTCCTGAAGTCCCCCAATGCCTTAGTGACGTACATACGTCGACATCATGGAATGGCTCCGGCCACGCTTCCAATCCAGTCTAGAGCGGGTACGAGATCCACGTTACCGAGATGTGATCACAAGGGATTCCAATTTGCTCGGACCAGACACGACCATCGCTTACTTCGCCTCCACATTAGAAAAATAGTGTAAGCCCACCTGCATTTCGATCACATCGCCCCCGATAAAGTCGCGTGAGATACTTCCTCATGGTGAAATAGGAAAGCCGGACCCGTTAATTCATTCGACAACCGCCGTCCATTCTCGAGTCGTAACCCGCTCAATTAAGTTTGAAGAAAAAGAGTTTGTTAATTAAGTAGGTGGATATAGCGCATCACGCTAAAATGTGAATACCTACCGCCGGCTGCATTCAACCGACAATATGAAAGTTTTTTTTCTAAGTCGAAAGAAATATACCTAAACGTGAACCAAAGGTGATTATATGATTAGATATCGAACCAAGTTTAAGCAAAGTCCTATGTAGTAGACTTGTTGTGATACCTAAAATTTGGAATAAGGTGTGGGAAACTTTTGGAATGGGAATTTAATTATGTCAGATTTTGTTAGTAAGCAAAGATGCCCATGCTACGCACCATTCTATAAACTGTTAAATTACCCAATGCCTTTTCAAAAACCCTTTCCTAAATATAGTCCCCTAGCTACGTTTAAAAATATTATTACGAAACTCGTAAATAATAATTAACACCTCCAAGGCGCTTTACAAATTAATTTATACCTACATTCTATACCTATGTATTTTGGTACCCGTTATGTATTGGAGAATACCCAGTAACCTAATTTTCTAGATCACCAACAAAGCACTTTTAAAGGGTTTTATTATTGTTTTGTGGTTTCAAAATCCCGTCTTTTAAATGAAGTCTCTCGTCTAAGATTTATTGCCCGAAAGCGCACTTTGTGCTTCAAATGCTATTTTAGTCCATTGAACCCCAAATTATTATTTTTACAACGGTCTCGTCTCAAGAATACTTCACCCAACAAAGGTACTTGCTAGCCGGTCAACCCGGAAACGTGCAAAGCTCCGCTCGACTTAAAAAAAAAGGTCCTAGATTCCTAAGGCTTGTATATAAACCCTAATTGACTCTTTCCTGCAAGGCCCGTACTAAATATGTTAATAATTTTATACAAACTTACCAAATTCGCCTTGTTGCACAAAATAATTTCACTAATCAATTCACTACAATAATATTTAATTAAACAAGCACTTCTAAAACACAACCCGTCATGCAGTTATTTATTCCAAGATGCAGCCGTCGAACACAATTCTCGCGTTGATTTGTTTTATCCTGACTCTGCTAAGTGCCCCGTAAGTACGTCCCGACCGCCTCAATTTACAAACTATATTATCTAACTTTACAGATATGAACTCGCAAGCCTCAATCTCTGACTTCCTTATTCGCGTAGACTCTTTTTGTTTAATAAAGACGAACTATTCTTTGTTTAATTAAAATGATTTAGAAGCACCGAGCTGGTCTCCTCGCGACTCTCAGAACTTGACGATCTTAATTCTCAACAGGATCTCTCCCTGACTGTCCTCTAACACTTCCCTGCCCCGACTTCCTTTATTATTATATATAACTATCTGAATTATTCCCGGTTTACGCGCACCAAATTATTATTCTGCCGTTTATCAAAACTCGATGATTTTTATCCCGTCTGCGCGGCCCTAGGTTCCTTCCCTGACTGTCCTTTCTTATTATATATTACTATCTGAATTATTCCCGGTTTACGCGCACCAAATTATTATTCCCTCGTCTATCAAAACTCGATGATTTTTATCCCGTCTGCGCGGCCCTAGGTTCCTTCCCTGACTGTCCTCTAACACTCTTCTACCCCGACTCTCGTAACCCATCTACTTGTGTGGTTTCAATAATTTCTTAGTCACTTTTTAAAACCTCAAGTGGGCACATCTCCCAATATGCATATTTCAACGTTTTTAATAGTGTTCTGTCACATTAGGTCCCAAATTCCAAGAAATCAGTGCAACTTTCATGTTTGCTATTTTTTTGTGTGTAACCTTTAGATAACAGAATACAAACTAATTTTGTCTGCGCCGAAGTCATAAATTATCCCAATAGCGCTTAAAAGAAGAGCTCAGTGGCGCACTTCAATTCACTACGCAAACACATGTGGTTATTTAGTGGTAAGGACCCATAAATCACCCCCATGAATTGGAAACAGAGAATCGTATGCTGAAAACATTCCATGTTACAAAATTGAATATATTTCTAAATCGATCTCTCAATTTTAAAGGAATTATTTCGTAGGCCCAAAGGCGAGATCATCACAACCTTGACTAACCCTTGATATGCCAGGGATAAAATGGCAATCGCACGCCGTACGCCAGCTGACACTATTCTAGTAATAACTTACTTTTTTAAATATAAATGCACCGTATACGTTGAGCTTACAAGCACACATTTTGAAAAAAAAAGTTATATACGTATGCTTATATCTGTATAGATGCGTGCACCTACGTATATAGTGTGTGCTTGCATGCACACATATTGAAAAAAAGTTATATACATTTTTATAACCTAATGCCAATTTATGTACTTCTTTTACCCTTTCTATTTTCTACTTTTTATTATAATGTTTTCAATTTTTAGCATCATTTATTCTACATCCATATTTTTACACTAGACTTCATATTTCATACAAAGTAACAATACTCCATTGGTCACCATGAAACAGGCAGCCGCCTAGTATGGTGATCTAATATATCTACGTGTTATGTATCATATTGTGTTTTATAAATAAATAAATAGTACCTCACAAGGGTTCTAGCTGCTCCCGTCTGGAGTCAGTAATTCTATTGCAACCCCAATTGGGGTATGTCATAGGGCTGAAGGTAGTGGGGAAGGGAAGGAGATGGGGAAGAGGAAGGTAGGAAAGTACATGGCTATTCAGATCTGGTCACCAAACTCGGCTAAAGCCATTTCAAGCAACGTTTCAATTCTGAATGGTGGTCTTACACCAGGGTAATACTAAGAGTATCTTCCACTCTGGAACGTGCCGCATATATATTATAAATTATATTAAATGAATGGGACACTCTGATTTTTGAAGTGAAAACTTCTTTAGCACCGTTGTGATTTGAAACTCGATGAAACAGAAACGAGCGACACTAAAAAGAGACAAACACATACAGTTATAGGATTAAGCCTGCGAGAGAATGAGATAGACTAATCGGCCTCATCTGTGTGCGTTGTTTCGTAGATAAAAATGTAAAATAATTTTTAAACTTGTTAAAAATTTCATAATAAATAAACCGTACAATTATCCTACTCCAGATACTCTGTATTCGTCTTATTCCCTTGAAGTTTAGTTTTCCTTCCTTACCATAAAAAGACCCTCCACACAGCATCCCCAAAGGTGACATTTTTTCCCTCATGACTTCCTGTGTTAATGTGGAATGTAAAAAAAACAGGTGTGCAGTTCACACACCGTGGAAGTGAAACCTTCAGTAAACCCAAATAGACAAGAGCTACGAAGCACCGCACAAAGAGGAGATCGGTTATTCTATCTCATTCTCTCGCAAGCTAAATACTACAGATTTTTCGTTTCAAATCACAACTTCAAATATGTAGCGAAGCTAGCAGTGCACAATGGAGTCCTGGTACCTACCCTGATGTATGGCAGTGAGGCATGGACCTGGCAGAGGAAGGATGAAAGTACACGGAATGCTGTTGAAATGAGATCCCTGAGGCGAATTTGTGGTAAAACCATGTACGATCGTGTAAAAAACGTGGAGATCGCAAAAAATGCAAGGCTGATGTAAGCGTAATGAGTAAGATTAAGAAAGGTACCCTCAGATGGTTTGGGCATGTAGAGCGAATGGACGAAGAAAGTAGTCTAAGGAAAATAATTTCCCTCAGGGCCTATGTCATCTTTGGGGATGCTGTGTGGAGGGTTCTTGAGGGGTGGGTAAAGCAAAGAGTGTGTGGCAAGAACGAGTTGCTTGGCGGTCCGTCCTCTCTGCCTACCCCCGCGGAGAAACGGTGTGATGGTTACTTAGAATGATTCTAACAGTATATTAACTATTTAATTAATTACAATTCTTCCTCTTCCTGCCTAATAAATTTGAACGATGGTTACTCTATGACATTGTAAATGTTACGTGTTCCGGAACACGTACGTGGCATGAGGTAACATTGTGTGACACGAAGGAACATTACCATTAAAACTACATAATATCGTAATAATTGTTTATCAGCTTTGACAGTGGCTATAACAATATATATTAATGGGACCTTCGCGCTCTAAAAACTTTAAAATTAATGGGTTCATATACTTAACAGTGTTATTGACCTATCGAGAGAATACCTACAAAACAATACTTAAAGTTTTTTTTTGTTCATATGAAGCAGTTACTTTGTGATGTGACATTATAATTTCAAATAAAACAATAACTTTGTAAACACCACTTTTATTTTTTATACTTTATGCCCACCGGGTTTCGCTACAACCGTATCTTCTTCAGGGCAGTACAATCTCTACTAAAATTAATTTACATGTGTGTTATTGATATTACATGATTTAACAAAATGGGCTGGACTCCTCAAGTAACAGGGGAAGGAGGTATAGATAGGTGTAGATGAAGAATTGGGAAGGGAACGGGCGTGTACTTTGTCAATAGGGAACAATCTTAGTATGGGACTTTTATTTAAATTTAGTTGGTTATTAACTACCTTACTATTAGTGTTTATGGCTTTCCTTAGTTAATAAAGAAATTACTTTTCCCTGCGTGTCCTTTCCCATTCATCCCGTTCCCTGGCTTTGGCCATGAAATTATTGAAATTCTGAAATTATTTCCTGTACCATTCATCCGATTGCGATGAAAGCTTGGTGATTTGTTGTGCGCACGGCCGCTTAGGTTTCTATACATACTGTTGAGCTCTGGCATTATGAAACTTCTATAAAAAACAGATTGTGCAATTCACAAGCAAAATGAAACCTTCAGAAAACTAAAGTAGACAAGAGTGGGGAGACTACAAAGCACCGCACAAAGAGGAGCTCGATTATACTACCTCATTCTCACTCAGACTAAATACGATAGATGTATGTGTGTTTTTCTCTTTTTAGAGTCGCTATTTTTCGTTTCATCGATTTTCAAATCACAACAGCGCTGGAGAAGTTTTCACTTCAAAAATTAAAATAGGTGGGGCGCGAGTTGTTTGTAAAATGTGTGTATTTCATGTAGTTTAGCGGTAGGGAGGGAAGGAGGAGGAAGGGGAGGAGAAACTGAGAGGAGGATCAAAAAAGGGGGATGTTCGTGGGAGTGGAGATGAGAGACGGGCATGAAACGCAAGAAGGATGGGGGGGGGGGTTCTTTATGTGGCATTGCAAGACATGCCGGGAGTTCGCTAGTTGGATACAAAACAGTGGTGTCGCAAACTTTTGGCAGCATTTGCTTTCTGCGTCCAACAGGGTTGTCAATAATTGGCAACTCGGACAGGACCGGGGCATAAGAAGAAGAATTAGCATTCAACAAGTTATGTAACATTATTTAATCTGTTCAACAGCCAACAAATTACAATAGGCAAATAGCGATCCATTCAATTCAATCTTTTCGAATTTTATAATAAATTTAAATATCGAATGAGCGTTCAAATAGGGAATTCCCCGTAGCGGTCTTTTCCCGCCAAATCATTACAAATTCAGTTCGCATCAACTCGTGACAAAAATAAACATTAATTTGTTTATTTATAAGCTAGGACAACTAAAGACATCTTTGAATTAATTATTTATAGATATAAGGAAGATCAAACTGATTGATTTAATTATGGAATCATTTTTATCCTTCTCACCAACTTTTATTTTTTATTTAATAATTACATATATATATTTTTTTTACATTTTTGTATTAAAAATGTTAGAATAATTTAATAGAAATTATATTCGTAGTCCTCCTCACTATGAGATCCTGTGCTGAGGGGGACTATATTTTGGATAATTTTTCAGAGACTTCGAATATGGTTTAACTTCATGGTTTGTGAAGGGTTCTCCAGAAACTTCTACGACGAAGTTTTAAGTATAATAGTAAGTTCATTTACCGATAGTTTCTTAAGCCAAAATTTAAGGTCCTTAATGTAATTTTTTTGATACTAAGTGGGGGTTTGTTATATAACTTTACTGCTAAAAATTCAGTAAAAACTTAGTTTCTGTGGTTGAAGGGTAAGACTCTCGACTATGAATTCAGAGGTCGAGGGTTTGTCACATGACAGCTTATCTGCAGGTTCAACCAAATCAATTTATCTTAATATTTAATATTAATAACATGTAAATTTTTTAACCCCTTAGTCAAATTTGTTGGCTTTTGGGAATAGCTCACAATCATGGTGAGAAATATGATATAAATAGTGTTAGAAAGAGAAAATACTACGCTTTATATTAGAATCCTGATGTTAACCACAGAAAAAAAATGGCCACCTTTAACCAAATTTACGACCGCAATTTTAGAAAAAAATCTGAAATTCTGTGAATATTTTTTTATAAATCGATAAAAAGCCTAATAAAATGTTTGTTTTTCTTTTTTTAGTAATTTTAATTAGAAAAAAACCAAAGATGAGCCATCTTAAAAACTGTTTCCAAGTTTGGATTAAAAATTATAATATTTAAAAACTATATGTGAGTATATTTCCAATAATAAAACTTGAAAGCGTATTTCACCACCTTTCAAAAACACTTTTCAGTTTTCGGAAACATTCAGAAATATTCCATTTATGTATTTGGATTTTATTTAAGTGGAAATTTTCTGACCTTCTGAAAGAATATGCCCGAGGTCGAGTGGTTAGTAATAATAATTTATTGATGATAGTTTATCTTGATTATAATAATTAATAATAGGTACATTTAACATAATTATAAGTAGGATACATATTTGGATGAATTATTTGCGTATTTACTATTTTAATATTACAATTAACATATTTCCTGAGAACACATTTACATTATCCTCAATTAACAACATTAACTTATTTCTAAGTTACCCATTTGTACCTATCCTATACCTACAAAGTTTTTTCTGTTATTTGATTTTTAATGTTATCACTAGACATCGGATTATATGCACTAACAAAGTGCCAAAATATGCATGCAAATATGCACTAAAAAAGGCCGAAATATGCACTAAAAACTCTTGATATGCCTAAAATATGCACAATGCAAAATCAAAATACCATTTTTATTTTTGTATATTTTAATTAAAGACGATACAAAATCAGCGAAATATTCTTAAAATTATGCATTGTTTTTGTGACAATATATAATTAAGTATTTTTCCAAATTTTCGGGCAAAAAATTTTGATGTTTGTCACACAAAATGCCGAAAACGACTTCTCTACGTCAACTGACGTCATCCGACAAAATTTTAAAAAAAATTGGCGCCATTTCTGGAGATATCTGTTGGTACCAGGGTATGTATGACCTGTGTCGTTGATGTAGACATTAAAGTTCTTCATGTCTTCAAAACTCGGAATCTTAAACAAAATAGCGTCTAACTTTTCAAGAAGCTTTTCTGATATTGAATTGGGAAGGGCGTTGGCGAGTTCAATCATTGTTTCCAGTATTTCTATTGATTTAGAGGAAGGTTTTTTGTTTCCAATTTTTCTATGGCATCTGGTAACTTGTGGAAATGTGTTGAGATGAGGGCGATATTCTGTTTAATGGATGCTCTATGCACGATTGGGAAGAAAAGGCTAAAATATGCATTAACGCCGTAATTAGAGAGTTATATGCATTTGCATATGCAAATATGCAAATGCATATAATCCGATGTCTAGTTATCACTGACAACCCTGACCAAACCCAAACAATTACATTAAAAATAAGTAATAATAATAAATAAAAATCAATCATTTTAAATACATGTAGGATTATGAAAGATTTAAAAAATATTTACATTGAGGGATTAGTAGGATTTATCGGTCCAGTTAGGAATTCTACCGAGCCGAACCCTCTGATATGAAAATATATGGAGTCAGTGAATTATTTTCCCTTTTGGTCTTTGGTAGATTGACATGTTGTTCTTGTATTTATTATACTTATATAGTGCACTTACGTAGCGTGGATTGACTAGATGATAATTTGTAAAAAGGGGGTGGATGGGTTTAGTGTTTCCTGTGGGGAAGATTTAACTCGGTCATAAAGTCAAAATATTGAAAGATTTTTTTTTACATTTATATATAACTACAAAATGACATGTTCAACATTAACATATTATTTTTATACATATAAGTACAAAACGTTGACAATAGAAAAAAAATGTTAACAGTAGGTAATATTTAAAGATCAAAGATTTATAATTAAAAATTGGGGTTTCTCATAACACTCCGAGTAAAGTTAATGTGTAATACCTACGAATATACCTACACTTATACAATATACCTACAAGTAGGTATATTCACTCTATAGGTTGGTTGCTCTAATAATGGCTCTTCACAGGAGGCCCTGAGGAAAACAATTTCAACTCTTTGGGCCTACGTCATCTTTCGGGATACTGTGTGGAGGGTCTTTTTAGGGAAAGGAAGGCTAGGAAGTTCTGGGAAGGAAAAATGGATGTGGGGTTAGCAATCTGCGGGTCAATATGTCCAGGAGTGACGGACGTATGAATCCATCCCTCCCACTTCGGTGTAAGGCGATGGCTCAAGAGAGTCCGGCTGGAGAGGTAAAATGTCTACCTTAACCCGTCTCTCCCGATCCGGCCTACCAAGCGGTTGGTAGGCAAACAAATGCGCCGCCGAGACTGAGACAAACCCCACCCCATTAATCCATGCACCCCTGCTAAGTTACAAAACGTGGCAAAACACTTGGGGTGACCGGGAGGTGTTGGTTATCCAATAATAGGTTCCCGGGGCGGCGGTACCCATACCCGCCTCCCAAATTGAAATTGTATCGACTCCGAACCAATCTAAATGCATTTATAAACAATGTGCTGGAACCATCTATATTTCTATATAATCTGCTTCGTGGTCTTCCCACTCTTGTCTACTTTAGTTTTGTGAAGGTTTCACTACTACCGCGTGTGAACTGCACACTTGTATTTTTTTCTTCTCACGGCCCCCTGCTTCTTATAGCAATTGGAACGCTTGGGAAAAAAATGGCCTAAACTTTATAATAAAATACGGTTAAGGTAATTTTTTTACATACTAATCCTTCAGTTTGCATATTACATATATCTGTCAACATACTCGTATTTCAATCAGCTGCCATTTACTTCCTTCAATACTTCCCATTCCATAACACACATCAACTGAAGGTTCCGCTATCGCCAGAAAACCTTGACAAAAGCCTGTGTCATGCTAGGAACAGGCTGTACAGTGTACAGTGCCATAGAAAGCACTGAAGATGGAATCTCTAGAATGGGGACCCGATGATAAAATTGATCCCTTAAAAGATTATTTCTTCAAGTAAGTATGCAAAGAGGATATACGGCCGGACAATCAAACTCGATATACTTCTATCTGAAGGCATCTTGACTGAAAATCCGTTGCAAACATATTTCACTAAGAGCATGCGATAATAACAAAATACGACATACTTATACATTCAGTCGGCTTAGCAAAAAACTGGTAAAGGTTCCTTCTTATAGGTATATTCTTAATATAACTTTTATTATCAGAATGCAACACAAGAGGCCCAACTTATCCCAACCGTCTGGAGCCAGATATGCTATATGGCATCCCCAATTTTGGTACGTTGTGAGGCTGAAGGTAGTGAGGAGGGGAAGGTGACGTGGAAAATGCAGCTGGCTATTCAGTTCTAGTCACCAAAGATGGCTAAAGCCATTTCAAGTACCTAATAAGTCTAATACCGATATACACTATAGGTACACCAGCGTAAAAATACAAAAAAAACATATATATATATATACCTAGACCTCTCCAGAGGAACTGTCTTGACCTCGCACCGCAGTGGGAGGGATGGATTCATAGGTCCGTCACTCCTTGACACATTGAACTTCAGATTCATACCCACCCCTCATAAAATTCATAACATTCTCTAAAAGACCCTCAAAACAGCATCCCCAAAGATCTCAGAGGCCCTGTGGGACTTTTTTCTCAGGGCCTCCCTTGTGGAACTATTGTAAATAATAATTTATTTTTATTTTTCTAAAATAATATTTTATTTGTTTCACCGTAAAGTAAGGAAAAATTAAGCTTACTTCGTGCCTATCAACACGGCTACAGGTTTACCACTTCAGTGGAAGAAAGGTAGGTACTCCCTCATATGAAGATAATGGAATACTTAACATTGTCTAGGTATATACTGACTGCAGTAATTATACTGCATTGTATAATTTTCTATAATTATTGTCTATGGTACTGCAGACTAAATTTGCACGTTTATGATGATGGGAATTTAATGCATAGTATTTTTTTAATAAATGGTCATTTGAAAATATTTATTACTAATAGCTGGGGTACCCGGCTTCGCTCATAGAGTTGATATGAGATTGAACTGACGTTCAAACCTACGACGGATCTTGCTTTATGTACTCCTACCAATAGGTAGCCCCAACTCTACAAAAAGGCTTGGAATGGTCCACAATGTTCCAGAACATTCCAAAGCATTTGAGAGTGTTGTGGAATGTTTCGCAATGATCTGGGATGTTCCAGGATGTTTCCTAACGTTCCAGACTATTCTCGAACATTTCAGAATGTTGCGGGATGTTCTTAAATGTTGTGGAATGTTCTAGAACACTCTCAAATGATCTGGACTGTTCTAGAAATTTCTAGAGGGCGAAACTTCCAGCCCTTATATCTTCAAAAGCATGCCCTTCAGGTAAAAACGGGAACCTTCTTCATGGATGGGGATAGAGGGCTACCACACCATATAACTCCCTTAATTGTACCGGGACTCGTTTCTGAGTTTTAGCGGCACGCACATTGTATTACACTTTCTATTTTAATATATGTATATTGGATGGCTACTTGTTAGGTTATAGAACAAAGTTAATCTCAACCACTTTCAGTGGTGAGTGTTGAATTTGGCAGCCACCTCTAAAAACAATGCGTGACCTTGATCTTGGATTAAAATTTAATGCAACTAAAAATAACTAACCATCACGCCACTTCCCCGCAGAGGTAGGTAGGCAGATAGGACAGATTGCCAAACAAATTGGTCTCGTCACACACTCCTTGCCTCATTCACATGTATATACTACTCTTCTATTATTCTGACTCTTGACATGGTCCGACTCAAGGTATCTGATTCACTTGATCGTGCTATGTCTTCCTCGGGTGTCCCCTACTTCTTCTTCCATTCACATTTGCGTCATAATATATTCTCTTACACTTCTTTCTTTGTGCATTCGCTCTACATGCCCAAACTATCTGAGCGTCTCTTTCTTAATCTTACTCATTACATCTACATCAGTCTTTTTTTATTTTTTTTATTAGTGACTATTTAATTACAGGTTTGATGAGAATTACAAGTTATGATAATGTATTTAAATATTTATCTGTTTTTTCTTAGTCCTCCTCACTAGGTGGTCCTGTGCTGAGGCGGACTGGTAGATTTCTTCGATTTTCCGTTATTAAGTTTCTATGATGTTTTTAATACATTCTCTAGTACGTCTGCATTAATTTCTTTCACGTTTTGATTTTTTCCTTAAACTTATTTATCTTTTCTATCGTTTTCAAACTTGTAGGAAGGGTGTTGTAAAGTTTATATAAAAGATATATGTGGTTTCTTTGGCCAAAACTTGTCTTGAATTTTGGAACATCTCGTATATCTTTTTTTGAGGCTCTTGTGTCATGTATCCGAGTTTCATTAGGAGATTTTCTGTTTTTAAAATGATGTATAAAAATATTCTTGGCATATATTTGTTTTAAATTTAGAATGTCAAAACACTTAATATCTTTTGAGAGGGTTCTGATGGGTAATTTTAGTATGGTTTTTATAATGCTCTTCTGAGCAATATCTAAGTGGTTAATATGATTTGCTGTAGCAGATCCCCATACTAGAATTTCGTACTCAAGATGGGAATGACATATAAAGCATAAATATTTTTTTGACGTCTTTCCTAGGTAGTATGTTTCTTAGGTTTTTGAAGAAATATACAAGTCTCGTAAACTTTTTAGTGATTCCATTTATGTGTATGTCTTGCATTATTTGTATGGATATCCACATTTCTCACACAATCATGGATGATTGTGATATGCGTACGCCTCAGGGATCTCATTTATACAACATTCAGTCTACTTTCATCCTTCTTCTGCCATAGATCAGGGTAGGTACCAGCATTCCACTGTGAATTGCTAGTTTCGTTTTATTGAACAGTTATTTTAATGCCAATGGCGTTCAGTTCTCCATTAATGGGGTTACCTGAATTTATCCTTCTTTCAAAGATTTAAAAAATTGTGTTTTCAATTGAAAAAATATATTCAGTTAGCATTTATCTTTGACTTTTTACGCTTTAACGGAGGGTTTCTGACAAACCTTTGCATAAAGGCTAAATTAAAACACTCTCCAAGGTCCTAAGTATGCAATAAGGTGCGGTAAATACTAAAAACACTGTAAATAGAATTATCATTTTTATTACGTCTTGTTTATCGATTTGTCACTGGCCTTACGGCGTGGCCGATGTATGCCTTTAAAAAATTGCTATTAAGGAGCAATCAACAAACCCAAACACATTAGACATAACGTCTAAGAAAATGTGTTCAAACAAATAATAAAAATGAATCATCCATCTTAAGAAAACAAACCATTCAATGAACCGAACATTGGCCTACGTGAGAAACGGAATCCCAAGATTAATCAAAAAATGCTTCGTGCTTCGATTTGCTAAGAAAGATGAATCAAAAACAAATCGTGCTTAGATTTGCAAAATTTTTCCACGTTTACGTTATGTATTTATCCTGTTTATTTGCATTTTATTGCGGAAAATACGAGCTAAATACTAAAATAACCATTGTTTAAGGATGCATCTGTCAGATTTCCCGCCCACTTTTGTCTACGGCGCACGCGTGCGCGGTTCGAGCGTGATCAGGGTTCCAACACATCCTACAAGGAACATGTAAGATGTCAAAGCGGGGCGAGATGTTTAAAATTTTAATCATTATTCGATGTGAATGGTTTTTTGAGGCACTTATATCTGATTGACAAACGCACGAACGAAGGACGAATTAGATCCTACGTTTGTGACGCGTTTATTACGTGAAATGTTTATTGATTGAGCGATTACAATCGATCGGTAGCGGATTTGAAATGTTTGGGTAGGCACTACAATGGGAGAGTGATTCATCGGGAGGACTTGCGATCGTCATTGCACTTTTTTAGGGGAGAATTATTGTTATTTTATTCTTCATGTTTTGGAACATCTTAATTACATATCGCACTAACGCAACTAGGTTGCAATAATTCAAAATCGGGTCCTTTACACTTTCAATTTCTTTTGTGGGTATGGGTACCACCGCCCCGGGAACCATTTATTGGATAACCAACACTTCTGCCATAGGTCACCCTAAGTGGCGGAGAATGGTTGAGGGAGTCCTCTTGACTTCTACAGCCATACTCTCTCAAAACATCGTTATTCTTGGACACGCTGACCACCAGGTTCCTAACCACTCCTAATACCCTTTTACTCCCCAGAACTTTCTCTCCTTCCTTTCCTAATAAGAACCTCCACAAAGCATCCCCAAAGATGACACAGGCCCTGAGGGGAATTATTTTAGTGCGGAGTTAGATGATCGGACAACTCAGAATGAAATCAACTCAGAACCTTCTTTGAAAATTCAGTAAAAGTGATGAAAAAATTGCTTAAATAGGTTACGTTAGGTAAGGGTAATGTGCTATTTTATAATTATTTTTTTTTATAGATTTTAATGACTTTTAAAAGAGGTGTTGAGTTGACTGAATTCTGAGTTGGCATGGAACCGCGGAGTTAATGTAAAAGAACAAGTGTGCAGTTCAAACGCCTTAGAAGTGAATTCAGAAAACTAAAGTAGACAAGAGTGGGGAGGCTATGAAGCACCACACAAAAAGGAAACCGATTATTCTATCTCATTATGTCGCAGGCTAAATCCTACGGATGTGTTTGTCCATTTTTAGTTTCGCTTTTAAGGTTCATTGAGTTACAAAACACAACGGTGCTAAATAAGTTTTTACGTCAAAAAAGGGATTTATTTTCCGATACAGTCTGTAGGTTATATAATTATGATTTCATTTACCTATACTTTTTTATAATTTCATTTTACCTAGCCATATTATTTTGGGTGACCGGTCAACTCAGAATGAAACCAACTCAGAACCACCTCAGAAAGGTCATTAAGAGTGATGATAAAAAATTGGTTAAATAGGTTAAGTTAGGTTAAGGTTACCGGCTATTTTAAAATTATTTTTTCCTAGCTTTTAATGACCTTTCTGAGGTGGTTCCGAGTTGGTTTCATTCTGAGTTGGCATGGAATCATTATTTTGAATTGTTTATCTTCGTGTTATTTATCTTATTTGTACTTATCATGACATCGTAATTTTTGGAATTTTCTAATCTTTATGTTAACTTAGCTAGATATATTATGTTGATGTTGCAAAATAACACTCAATAGTCAAACGTCACAACAATAATCTAAGCACTTATATACATAGGTACACAAGGTATTAAATGTAGATTTTATGAAACGATACCATAAGTAATATAATAATTATGAATACAAGGTATTTGTTGTTTTTGACAGATTGTTATTACGATTACAAGACGCTGACGAATGTTTCAATCTGTCAAAGTGACAGTTTAACGCCATTTGTGAGTTTCGGAACATCTATTATTTCATAGTTACGTAATATCCCATAAGATGACTTTTGACAAGAACGCCTGATTGTAGAATTTTGACTTATGTTTTTCAAAATAAAATTATTTGGTTAACACCGGGAACTTCGAAATGGTTGGGGGTTTCCATTTATATAGAAATTCAGCAGTCCAACTACAATGAAATAACAAATTATTATATTTTTTTTATATTATCACACATAAGAGGTCCTGAGAAAAAAAAATCCCTCAGGTACTTATGTCATCTTGGTATCACAGAAACTGTTGTCTCCCTCACTATCATGGTGAGAAATATGATCTAAACGGTGTTAGAAAGAGAAAATACCACGCTTTATATTCAAATCAAAAATTTAACTACATCATAATTTAAATGTACACCTTTATGAAAACAAAGTTTCTGACAACACTTTGAAAAAAATTTTGAAACTTTGAGATTTTTTCTACAATTATTTTCACATTAAACGACACAATAGTGAGGAGGCAATAACGTTTATAATACATTTCTCTAAAAAAATTTGTTTGTGTTTTTTAATAATACCAGCAATTTTTGTTACAAAAAAACGTAATTAGCCATTCTTTAAACTTTTTATGTTTGCATTTAAAATTTGTATATTGTATTTTTAAAAAATATGTGTTTATTTAGAATCACAAAAATGAAAGTGCATTTTAACACCTTTCAAAAACACATCTGTCGGATCTGCTCTGATAATGGACACTGCAACGCTGTCCGAAACGTTGGCTAAAGAAGGGGGTAGCGCAACACGTCATAACACCCCAAAAACAAATAACGAAAATGCTTTTGGCCGTGAAAATGTAAAAACGTATTTCTCTTACAAAAAGAGTTTTTAGTTTTCGGACACGTTCAGAAATATTACGCTTCTTTGGATTTTATTGCAAAGCGGCAATATTGTTACCTTGTGATAAAATATTCAAGACCTGAGGAGTTAAACCAATTAGGGCAATTATTTTCCATATTGCGCCGAGTATTTAATTCAGCAATTTAAAAAGATTAAAGATTGTCGCCAAAGGAAAGATTGCATATATATAAAATATAAATTGCACAAAGACAATGCTTCCGTGGCATTAATTATTGTCACAAAACATCAGCAGACATTAAAATAAAAGATGTTATTTCCTACAGAGGAGTTTGACATACTTAATTACACATAAAACACGCCAATTTTCTTCTTGTCACATCACTAGGTAGTACTGTTATGTGTTGCACATCATTAATTGTAATTAGATTGTTATCTATGGTCTCTATTGTTATCTAGGAGTATTTTATGATGCTTAAGGGAGTGGGGAAGAGAAGGAGATGCGAAAGAGAAAGGTTTAGATGTGCCTGACTGTTGAGACCTGTCACAAAATTCGGAAGTTGTCTTTTTAAGCAAAATTTCAATTCTAAATGGTTGTCTTTCACCAGGGTGACACTGAAAATATCTACAACCATGGAACATGCCGCAAATATATTTTAAAATATTTTTATATATATGGTAAAAATCAGTAATTTGTTAAACGGAGTCATTAGATATTTGTGTGCTCAAACACAATAACAGATTTAAAATTCTTATTTTTTTAACACATCGAAGTAATTACCAAACGAGGAAATACATTAAAATGAATAATTACTGCAAAATTAGCACAACACAGGTAATCGTTAAAGACTCCACACAGCATTGATACAACTGTCAGTATATCCACAAATTAATGCAGCAATTCTTAACATAACAAACTGCATCGCGAATATTCGTAAAAACATACTATTTCAATCTAATTTAAAAAACGTTTTTGGAACAACTAAAGAAAAAATTTCATGTTTGGAAGAGGTTGATTCTGACGACTTTTGGTGATTCCACCTCTTACTAATCAATTATGGCGTTCCACAGGGATCGGTTTTGTTTCCATCACTGTTTTTGTTACATATTAATGACCGTTTTCCACGTGAATCAATACATTGTTACGCTAATTTAAGTGAGACGCATAGTAGTTTTTTTGTTTTAAGACCCCAAAAGGCAAAGAAAAAAAGGCTTTAAAGTAATAAGAGATATTGAGAGAGCTTCTTCTAACAGGATAAGAGAATAACCTGGTCGAATTTAATGTTTCAAAGACCAAATCACAAATATCTAGTCTCCTTCAACAAAAGCAGTCTTCCAAAAAAGCCTTTCAAACTTCCATTGATGTGTAACATGAAAGTGTGCAGCTCAGAAACAGGCGAACAGAAATAGTTCAGATATCTGATATGTAGCAGATAATGGTTAACGTTAAGAGAATTTCTGTTATATAGCATGTTCTTATAACCCTCTGATACACGAAAATCAATGAAATGGATATAACAAGGTGAATCATAAAACATGGCGAAGGATTAGGATAACTTCCGACCTTCAATGATTGTACAGGAGGTCCGGAAGGTAAGGAATGAAGTTGGTTGGCCATTGATTGTTATTTAATGGTTGTTGCTGGTTTACAAAGACACTCACCGTTGATGATGTATATCTCCCTCGGGCCCACTCTATCTGCCGGCAAGGGGGTGGGCTTTTCGTCAATAGGACTATCTTTACTCTGCTCCGACTTGCCGACCATTCCTGTAATAAACAAACATGATTAGTTTAAAAATCTAAAAAATGTAAATATAAAGGACATGAAAAAGGTCTATTACGCGTTATGTCATTTAGGAATTGAATATGGAATCATAGGATGGGGATCTGCTACAAATAATTACCGACATACACATGAATACAATTAAAAAAAGGAATCACAAATACCATACTGAAAGTACCGATTAGAACGCATTCAATTGAAATTTTGAATAGCTTTGACTTACCAAATGTACAACAAATCTATTTTATTTAATCTATTAAAAATATTGAATCCTCTACTAGACGGTGTATGCATAATACTAGATCGAATAAAAAAAAATGACACTAGTAAAAAATTCTAATGAGTACAAACCGAGAATAAAAATATGGCTAAAATAGGTCATTAAAAAACCCTAATGAAGACACTCAAAAAAGAAGACAAATAAACTATATTTAAATAACTATAGTCCGCATCGGCATAGGACCCCCTAGTGAAGAGGAATAAGAAATACAATAACTATACTTAAATTCGCCATTATATTTTGTATAAACAATTATTTTATGTAGTCACTAAAATAAAATTAAAAAAAAGATCAACGCGGGATCCGAGCCATTCGTAGAAGTGGCTCCTTGCAACACCAAACGATGCATTGAAAGCCGGGTCAAATTAAAAGACTAGAAGAAATGGGAGAGGGATGAGACCATCTTAAGGACTCATAAATAAACTAAGCAAATACTCAATATAATGAATACTGCACTTACTGAGGGAACTGGTAGGATTACTAACGGGACACTGCCACATTAGGAGACATGTGCAGTTAAAGGTAAATACCAATCGATACAGCAAATGTGAAGAGGATGAAGAGACTCCAATTCACCTATGGTGCTAATGATGTAAACAAGGCACAGATACCTGGGAAAACACATTGTAAAACCAGGAGATATGGTTGACTATCCAATGAGAACGCTGGTGAACTTTATCAAATGGACGTAAACCGTCTCAGTTTTACCAATAACAAAATTTTTTTTAAGTAAAAATAAAGTGACCAACCATTACTAAAATAACAACAATTTTAAAGTAGTACAGCATCATTAAAAAAGCAACTGAATGAACGTTCATCTCTCTTCCATTTCAGACTTTTCGTCTTTCTTGAACATACTTCCCAAATTCACAAACTCATTCACTCGCTTACCACATTCACCACCAATGACTATATTGCAAATTATTTTCGTATTCTTTCTTTCAAATAAAACGACTCACTTACATTACCTACATATTTCGTTCATCATTCTAGACACGAAAGGCTACAGAACTACGCCATCAAAACAAACCAAATTAAATTTATAATCTGTGACGTATATATCATTAATCATTATCATATCACGACGCAAGCAAATAGCTTAAAAAATCATTACAAAATTTGATAAAATACCAATCACAGCACTTTCAGTACCTAAATGGCTCAGTACTATCTTAATCCGACTGTTATCTTTTTATTATGGCTGTCGATTTTTTGTTTTACAAGCCACAGCGGTGTTTTAGAGCTATTTTACGATCGCAATGTCAGAGATAACGGTTAGATTATTCACAATTGTCTTAGACAGGCGCATTATAATAATTGTTATACTATGTTTTTAAAACGTTATATAGGATGATCCGCACGTGGCAGAAAGTGTGAATGGTCCAAGGTGTAAGCCCTAAATAAATAGCGATGTCTGTGTTTATGCTTCAGTAATCCAGACGCAAGAGTTAAGTTGGCCTTTCAAAAATTGGGCGTACTGTACAGGGCCCGCAGATACTTTAATATTACACAACTGCAAACCCTGTATAAATTGCGCCCCATGGTTGAAATTGGTAGCCACGTCTGGCCTGGAGCCCAAAAATACCTGAAAAAAAATCCTCAGTGACTGAATGACTCAGTGCAGAAACGGACGGTCAGATTGATAGATTCTACCATCTTAGCAGAGGGTTGCAATCTTTAGAGCACAGGCGTCGCGCGTCGGGTTGGAATGCTATCCTTGTTCTATCTGTATTTCATTGATCCCTACGGCACCGCTGCATAGTCGGAAAACACGCCAAAACGTGTGCTCAACGTGTGTACATGTGTGTACACGATTGACATCTGTCACATGAGAACGGGTCGCTTCTTCGACTCGTTCTTGTTCAACAGCTCGGCTGTGGAACGATTTGCCGGCCTTTATATTTCCTCCTTCCTAAAACATGGGTCTCTTCAAGACCAATGTTCATTCCTTCTTCTCCTTAAAGACCCTTAACACAGAATCTCAGATGGCATAGGCCCCGAGGGAAATTATTTTTCTCACAGGTAGTGGAGTAAATGTAAAAAAAGAGGCAGACAAAGGAAGAGGTAAAAAAACAAAACCTAGCCTCGGCAAATAAAATCCTTGCTGCTCTTTACCCCATATTATGCAAAAGAAAACTACAAATTAAAAATAAACTACTAATTTATAAATCAACGATAAGGCCAAAATTATCTTATGCAAGACCCATCTGGGTCCACGCTTCAGAGTCTCATTTGAAAAACTTCAAACATTCCAAAATAAAGCCATTCGCATAGCCCTGGGTGCCCCCAAATGGATAAGGGTATCCCAACTCCACAAGGATTCTGAAATCCCCTTATTAAAAAAAACACGCAGAAACATTTTATGCGGGAATTCTCACCCATGAAAACGCGTCCATAAACTGCCTCGACGAAAACGTACGTACCACACATAAAAAACCTAAACAAATCCTCCCTAAAGGTCGACCTCCCCATATGCAAATATTTTTTAATAAACAACAAAATAAACCATTTTTTTCAACAACCATATATTATAAATTCATGATGAAAGAGAAAGGGGCCTTTTTGGCCCGGAGCTCCATATGCCAATAAATCAAAATGTCAATAAAGTGTGAAAGAGGATTGGAGCAGGACGGAAAGGATAATCGATAAAACCCTATATCAATATGATATTGACCAAAACCTTCATCTATTGTCAGTTGTCAATATTTGCGAGACGGTCTACGATTGTTAACAGAACTTGACTGACGATTGTTAAATTTTAGCGTGACCTCCATAGTATCACATAAGTTTCGAATAACATAATTTTGAATAATGTTATTCGTTACACAAAGTTACCGGCTTATTTAATGAACGGATTGAGCTAAGAAGCTCTTAGAATTGAAATAAGTCGTATATACGATACATACCTAGACTTAAATAATGCATCTAAGACGTAATCAATTTATTTCGTTCGATCTTTGATTAACGTAAATGGTTGAAATATGACTAAATACATTATTAATTAATTATAAACTCCCGTTTAGTGTCAAAAAGTAAATGCAGACTGCGAATGCCATATTTAGGTTAGTATTTAAATTCAACATTGTTGGGTCACTCTGGTTCCACGTCCAAACCATTTAGTCGAATCAACCGAAGCTTCATGGAAAGATAGGATTAAAAGTTGACGTACCCGTGGTAGCCTGGGTGTCACGGACATAAACAGTAAGCTGGAGGAACGACAGTTGAGATGGTATGGGCACATAAGACGGAGAACACCAGACCAGTGGCGTAGCCAGCACGGGTGGCACCCGGGGCGGATAGGGCGGATAACGTGGTTGGTGCCACCCCCCCCCCATTATAGTTAACAAACACTAATTTCGACTCATAAAAAAATGGTCTGTCCCGGAGCGGTCCGCCCCCCCTCGCTACGCCACTGCACCAGACTACACAGTGAAGCAGGCAATGTCTATGGAGCTTCATCGACAGTCATCCAGAGGAAGACCAAAGAACTTCTGGATGACTCAATGCATATTTAGGTTAGTACTTTAATTCAACCATGACACTTATTTATTAATATTTTTAAGTAATTTTTTGTCGTTTGAAGTTATGGAATGTCAATTCTTAGAAGACATCTCCAGCGTTACCAACGTATATCCCTGCCAATATCAGTTCGGCTGTCAACAGTGACCAGTGAAGTCGTCAGAAGTTATGCCTATCGATCTATATTGTAAAGTTATAGATTTCCGTGGGCAAGGAAAGGATAGTGCAGTGAAAAGGTCTGCATAAAAACCGTAAGATAAAGTCTAACTATCTAACCATCACGCGCGCCGTTTCCCCGCAGGGGTAGGCAGAAAGAACGGACCGCCAAACATCTCGGTCTTGACACACACACTCATTGACTCATTCACATTCATACATCGTCTCATACACACTCTTCTATTATTCTGACTCTTGAAATGGTCGGTCTCAAGTATCCGATTCATTTGATCGTGCCATGTCTTCCTGGGGCGTCCCCGACTTCTTCTACCATTCACATTTCATAATATACTCTTCTTGGACTACTTTCTTCGTTCATTCGCTCTACATGCCAAAACCATTTAAGGCTCCCTCATTATTTATGGATCTATGCGGTTTTATCACAATACGCCTCAGGGATCTCATTTCAACAGCATTCAGTCTGCTTTTATCCTTCCTCTGCCAGTTCCATGCCTCACTGCCATACGTCAGGGTAGGTACCGGGACTCCATTAATAAAGTTACCTGCATTTACCCTTTTTTCAATACCTCTATCAGCCTTCCAATCTCTCGTAAACATGCTACCCAGATACACAAACTCATCCACCTGCTCCAAATTTTCATTATTCACAACTATATTGCACACTGTTTTCGTACTCTCTCTTTCAAACACCATGACTTTAGACTTACTTATAAAATTAAACAGCATAAAAGTATCTACTATTTAAGAGAAGATTCGAGAAGGCCAACTGATTTTAAAATTTCAATTAAACTCCGACCTACTTTAAATAACGTTTCGGTAATTCTGTCATTCCGAGTCCGTACGTAATTGCAATTGAAAAACTGGACCTTTCATCACATTTCTTTTTCAAGAACACAGGGTGGTCTGTAAACATTTCATCATTGCAATATTACAGCTGCACAAGAATCCCAACCCCACAGAGTCAGTGGGACTTTTAAACGTAAAAATATTGTGTTATTATTTGTATTTCTGTTAAAAACTGCGCCTGCTCTCAACTCATCAATTTATTTTGAGACAGCAGTTTGCCCATTGCAAAGCAACTAACGGGTGAACACTATGAACACATGAGTTCCCAGTAAGACAGTTTTATCAATTTATAATAAAGGTTGATTGAAACTCGATGAATCGAAAAATACCCACACTAAAAAGAGAAAAACGCATACATCTTTGGGATTTAGCCTGTGAGATAATGAGATAGTATAATCGGTCTCCTCTTTGCGCGGTGCTTCGTAGCCTCCCCACGATTGTCTACTTTAATTTTCTGAAGGTTTCACTTCTACTGCGTGTGAACTGCACACTTGTAATTTTTTATTTCATTCAAGCCTGCTAAACTACTTTTGTGATTTGTCAGCAGATAGATAGACAATATTTAACACCTCAAGCTAATTTGTTCGATTTTCGTAACAACATATATAGGTCTCATAGAAATCGTTGTATCTCCCTTATTATAATGGTTAGAAACATGATCCAAACGCCGTTAAAAAGAAAAAAACATAACGCTTTATAGTAAAATCAAAAAATTAACAAAAAATAATAAAATGTACACGTTTATGAATCCAAAGTTTCCCGACGCAATTTGAAAAAAAAATAAACTTTGGGAATTTTGTATTATTTATTATTTTTACATGAAATGTCAAAAAATTGAGTTGGCTGAAACGTCTGTAATTTATTAGCCTAATAAAATATCTGTGTTTTTTTATCAGTAATTTTAGTTGCATTCAAAATGATAACATTTCTAAAATTATGTTTATTTTATTATTATAAAGTTTGAACGCGTATTTCATCACCTTTCAAAAACAGTTTTTAGTTTTCAGATGCCATCAGAAATATTCCATTTATTCGGATTCTTTTGCAAAGCGGAAATATTTTGTCTTTCCAACAAAATGGGCCCGAAGCTTGAGGGGTTAAAATAATAAATATAATTGTTATTTAGTGAAATTATTTATATTTCGTGCTGTGCAATACATTAAACGTTTTCACACATTTGAATTCGATGCGGATAAATAAAAGCAAACAGTTTAACCTTGAAATAATGTGTTATAGCGTTCTACCAATTAGTTTAATGATCTGTTGAATGGCTTAATCTTGTTACTAATTATGTTATTTATTTTTTTGTATTTCATGGGCATTAACTATGTAACAATTTATAAGCACTTTGTTTTGGAGAGTTTTTTTTTATTAACTATTATTAGGATTTGTATTAAAAACAATAAAATTACTAGGGTCAGGATTTGTATTAAGAACAATAAAAACTATGGTTCATTACAAATCATTAAACTATTGTACACATCCCTTGTTAGAAGTTTTATAGAACATAACTCCATAGTCTATTCTTAGTCTAAGAGTTATGTTCTCTAAGACTTCTAACAAGGGATATGATAATAGTTAATAAAGATTAATAAAAAAAAACTCTCCAAAACAAAGTGCTTATAAATTGTTACATAGTTAATGCCCATGAAATACAAAAAATAAATAACATAATTAGTAACAAGATTAAGTCATTCAACAGATCATTAAACTAATTGGTAAAACTCTATAACACATTATATTTCAAGGTTGAACTGTTTGCTTTTATTTAACCGCATGAATTCAAATGTGTGAAAACGTTTAATGTATAGCACAGCACGAACTATAAATAATTTCACTAAATAACAATTATATTTATTATTTTAACCCCTCAGGCTTCGGGTCCATTTTGTTGGAAAGACAAAATATTTCCGCTTTGAAAAAGAATCCGAATAAATTGAATATTTCTGATGGCATCCGAAAACTAAAAACTGTTTTTGAAAGGTGATGAAATATGCGTTCAAACTTTATAATTAAAAAATAAACATAATTTTAGAAATGCAAAAATTTTGAATGCAACTAAAGTTACTGATAAAAAACGCAGATATTTTATTAGGCTAATAAATTACAAAGGTTTCAGGCAACTCAATTTTTTGACATTTCATATAAAAATAATAATTAATACAAAATTCCCGAAGTTTATTTTTCTTTTTTCAAATTGCGTCGGGAAACTTTGGATTCATAAACGTGTACATTTTATTATTTTTTGTTAATTTTTTGATTTTACTATAAAGCGTTATGTTTTTTCTTTTTAACAGCGTTTGGATCATGTTTCTAACCATTATAATAAGGGAGATACAACGATTTCTATGAGACCTATATATGTTGTTACGAAAATCGAACAAATTAGCTTGAGGGGTTAAATATTGTCTATCTATCTGCTGAAAAATCACAAAAGTAGTTTAGCAGACTTGAATGAAATAAAAAATTACAAGTGTGCAGTTCACACGCAGTAGAAGCGAAACCTTCAGAAAATTAAAGTAGACAAGCGTGGGGAGGCTACGAAGCACCGCACAAAGAGGAGACCGATTATACTATCTCATTATCTCACAGGCTAAATCCCAAAGATGTATGCGTTTATCTCTTTTTAGTGTAGGTATTTTTCGATTCATCGAGTTTCAATCAACTATTATTATCTATTATTTTTAATTGATAATCTAATGTTTAAGACAAGATTTTTATGCACAGCACAAAGGGTAACAATTATTATAAGCAATAATTATTAGCCTGAAACACTCACCTACATTGAAAAAATCTCCCGAGAAAAGATAATTGCGGCCGACGGGACTCGAACCTGCGTCCTTCTGATTTCCGGTCAACTGCTCTTATCCACTTAGCTACGACGGCTTATCTCTCACCCGCTAAATAATTCAATATATACTAGCGTTTCATTCAACAATTACTGCTTATTAGATTTTTACATCTGAAAACAGCCAACTTAATTTTATATGAGAAAGGCATTGTAAGTGCTAAATCTCCCATTAGGTGGCGTCGAGACACATTATGTCTACATTTTTTAGTGAAATACTTTAACTCGTCAAATATTAATTATTATTTTTAATTAATAAACTAATGTTTAAGACAATATTTTTATCTATTTTTGGAAAAGAGTCGCGAGTTATTTAGTTCAGAAACGCCCGGTA
Organism: Limnephilus lunatus; assembly: GCA_917563855.2. NCBI lineage: Eukaryota > Metazoa > Arthropoda > Insecta > Trichoptera > Limnephilidae > Limnephilus > Limnephilus lunatus. Next base: position 96,594,890 of record OU830594.1, read on the forward strand.
GCGAATCAAAGCGTACAGTTTTTTCGGTTACGCCAGTCAGTATTGGATAACTCTCCACAGAATGCAATCATCCGAAACCTTTGCAGCGTTTTGCAAGCGGTCACTAGCGGACAAATAGCGTTCAACCAAGCAAGGTGGCAGATATCTGCATAAACAAATATTACACTAAGTATTCAACTATCACGCAGTTTAGTAGAAAAGGAGGATAGACCGCTAAACAACTCTGTATTTGCACAAACTCCTTGTTTCATTATCGTACTTATAATTCTTATTTATTCCCAGTCAATATCGGTTAAGGTGTCCATATGGAAACCGTGCTCGGGATATCGATATAAAATCGTTAGTAGTTACGATATCGTTCCGATATTCTAAAGTTATCGATGGGAGATACTGGTTGAGGGAGACTTTTGACTTCTGCAGCAGTAGGTAATCTCTCGGAGCATCGCATTGCACCGTGGTGGGAGGTATGGATTCACACGTCCGTCACTCCTAGGCGCATTGATCCCAGATTCCTACCCATATAAGTCTAAGTTATTAGTCACTTATCGTCTATAAGTCGTAGATGAAAGTCACTAGCTATAAGTCTTCGATGTAAGTCACTAGGGGGCATACATTAATTACGTGAGCTCAAAAGAAGGGGAGGGTCCAGCAAAATCTCACGTAACTTGAAAAGAATATACGAAGAGGCCCAAATTTATCTCTCTCTCTTGGGGTCTGGAAGAAAAACTGCTCACGTAATTAATGTATGCCCCCCTAGCTATAAGTCTTAGATGTAAGTCACTATCTATAATTATAAATCTTAGTTGTAAGTAATTTTAATATATATTACTAGCAGACCCGGACACACGTTGATGTGTCTAATGAAACACAACGCTATTACCCAACCTTTATAAAATCCACACCACCCGCTTGCCAGCTGCTCGCTGCCCGCTGTCTGAATTGAATATATTTTAATTTCTCGGCTTTTCTCTACTATAATAAGCATGTATTATACATATAAACCTTCCTCTTAAATCATTCTATCTAATGGTAAAACCGCATGAAAATCCGTTGCGTAGTTTAAAAGATCTAAGCGCACAAACATTTTGAGCGACTATGTAATGATTGATTTATGTGTACAGGACCCTTGTGGTGATTTTGTACGAAAACGGCGCTATATAAATCATTCAAATATTATTATTATTATTATCCGTGCTTGACTCCCAGGGCGTTACTGAAAGTTTCTACTGTACTAAGATTGCACGCGATGGTTTACGACGGATCTCTCGTGAGTTATACTAGAGCACATCTCACATGCAGTCACAGTGATGGCATGTAGGAAGTATTCCGTGCTATTATTACCAGAGATGTGTGGTGTGTAGGTACCCGACTAATTGCACGGTCATAATCGACGTGACCGCAGTTAGCCGCTCATTTACCAATGAAGCCAATCAGAAGATGTACATAATGCATTATCGAGGAGATTGGAACAAACGGGATGATTTATAATATTATTATGTAGAATTTTGTTAAAATAGCTTATAATCGAAAAGTTGCCTTAAACTCTTTAATCACATGAGATCAAATTTTTCCCATCTCACACAGGTCTCATGTAAATCATTGTAACTTCCTTACTATCATAGTGAAAAATATGTTCTAAACGGTGTTAGAAAGGCAAAACACCACGCTTTATATTCAAATCTAAAAAATAAAAACCAAAAAAGTAAAATGAAGTGAAGGTGTACTTCACGAAACCAAACTTTTGAATCGCAATTTGAAAAAAAAAATTTAACTTTGGGATTTTTTTATTAATTATTTTCATATAAAACGACAAAAATTGAGGTGACAATAACGTTTATTATACATTTGTCTAATTAAATAAATGTGTTTTAATTGTTTTTATTTATCAGTAATTTCAGTTAGAAAAAACGTAAGTTGAGAAATTTGTAAAACTTTTTTATGTTTGGATGCAAAAATTTTATATTTCAAAAATTAAATGTTAATTTTGAATTGCACAATTTGAAAGCGTATTTTATCACATTTCAAAAAAAGTTTTTAGTGTTCGGATATGTTCAGAAATATTACACTTTTGGCATTTTTTTGAAAAGCGGAAATATTTTGACCATTTGAAAAATATGTCAAATTTCTGAAGGGTTAAACGGCTTTAGCCGTGTTTGATGACCGGATCTGAACAGCCAGGTGCTTCCCCACCTTCCTCATACTATCTCTACCCTCTCCCCACTACCTTCAGTCTCACTACATACCCCAATTGGGGATGAATCAAATAAGTTCAATTCAATTTATTCATTTTAAAAACCATTTCAAAATTAACATTTCGAAGCGTTCTTAAAAGAGAGAACATATATTTAAGATAAGATAAGCAGATTTAAACTAACAGAACAAAGCTTGCCGTCTAAACTGTGCTTCATTGATGTTAAATATATCGATATTCGAAGAAATTCTATTTAACAACAAGACAGCTCTCTCGACTGGCATGACCATTGGCAAGTTAGTTCTGCAAGCCAAGAGATAAAACAGTCTATGCTGTCGAGGGATTATGTGTGGAGGGTCTTTTAGTGGAAAGGATGGAGCGAACCTAGTTCGTAAAGAGGCACATGTCGTAGGAAGGAGGAAACACAAAGGCCGGCATGTCGTTCCACAGCCGAGCTGTAGAACTCAAGAACGAGTCATAGAAGCGATCCGTTCTCACGAAGGATGCGAGTTTGGTGTATTTCCGGAATGCGCATCGGTGGCGAAGGAATCGAAGCATCTTCCATTGAAATACCGATGTAACGAGAATAGCATTCTCATCCGACATCCGTGCTCTAAAGATTGCAATCCATTTGGGGACCGCCCGTTTTTGCAGAGACCAGGGTTTTTTTCAGATATTATGGGGCTCCAGGCCCGAGGTGGCTGCCAAATTCAAACATGGAGCGCACTTGCAATTTGTACAAGGTTAGCAGTTGTGTACGATCAAAGTATCTTTACCACTTTCTAGAAATTGAGTGATCACTGGCTTCATATAATAAAAAAAAACACTAAAACAAAAGACTTTTAAAATATTTTGACAGCCGTACAACAAAAAAATGATTGCGTGTAGTTCTTTTTTGTCACCTGCAAAGTTATGCGTGTCAAGCCACAGCACAGTCTAATTCTCCGAGAGTTTTGAATTATTGTCATTTTAAAAGAACCTGATGCGGGTGTTTATAATTCTAAAGATTATATTTATCTTAACAAAAAACACTTGAATATATCTCATACTGGTAGCCATAGATTGCTACAAACAGTTTTTTTTTTAAATATTTTTTCTTTTAATGGTTTATTTACCTATCTTAGTTTTTAACCAGTAAAAAAACAATAAGCTCTGGCGTTATGAAAATAAAGGTAAGCCAACGACATTTTTATCTTTAATTGTGTAAAATTTTTTAAATTTTTATAATTTTCGGTGGTGTGTCTCTGTGTAACTCCGATTCAATGATCTCTAGAACTGGATTTCACACGCGGTAGAAGTAATTACTTCCGAAAACTAAAGTAGATAAGAGTGGGGAGGCTACGAAGCACCGCACAAAGGTGAGACCGATTAGTCTATCTCATTCTATCGCAGGCTAAATCCTATAGATGTACGTGTTTGTCTCTTTTTAGTGTCGCTATTTTTCGTTTCATCGAGTTTCAAATCACAACAGTGTTAAAGAATTTTTCATTTCATAAACAGAGTCAGCAGTTCGCATGCGGAAGAAGTGAATCCTTCAGAAAATTAAAGTAGACGAAAGTGGGGAGGCTACGAAGCACCGCACAAAGAGGAGACTGATTATTCTATCTCATTCTCTCGCAGGCTAAATCCTATATATGTATGTGTTTGTCTCTTTTTGGTGTAGCTTTTTCGTTGCATCGACTTTCAAATCACGACGGTGCTAAAGACGTTTTCTCCCCAAAATCTAATTTAAATTTAATTCGTCTCACTATAATTATTGTAGAAAATGTTTGCTTGTGCAATGATGGAGAATGGCTTAACTAGCAGAGAAAATTAACCCAGAACAGTGGTAATCCTACGCATTTATCCATTCAGTTACTAACCAGCTAAAAATGCATTCGTTTTTTCTTTTCGTTTAACAATAATTTTCCTTAAATTTCACGACACGAGGCCCCCGGCTTTCCCGACCTTGTCTTTAAATTATAAATACTTCCCCTGAAGTTCAAGTTACTCGCGTTCCTCATAACTTGCACTGTACTAGAGGAAAACGGAAGTAGGTACCTACTAGCTCTAATGCATAATACCAATTACTTCCTATACGCTCGTGTGTTTGCTAACTTTATTCTAGTGGAGGGAAACATGCTCTTGATGCAAAATATTCAAAGACGTAACCTAGGCTATCATATCCTAACCTAACCTAACACAAAATTAACAGAATAATCATTTTTTGACGTCATATGCACTGACAATTCGACGACTCCACAGTTGATCGCCGATCGATTATAAAATCATAATTTTTTGTGCATTATTTATCAATTTCAAACGTAAAATCGATTTCAAAAATACCTTTAACAATAAGTTGGTATGAATATGAAACGAATTTATATATAGCCCGTAAAATAAGAGTAGAAAATATAACAAAAAGGAACTACAAAATTTTTAGGCAGGCAACACCAATTTACCTGTCAAATATTCTTTTAAAGTGCAATGACACTGAAAATACAGAACACTGTACACACATTTAAAAAATCATTTTTTTGTTCTTTAAAAAAAAATCACTGAGCACTCTTGTCTGTTGTTAAGGTACGAGTACCTACTTAATGACATAAATTTGATTAAATTGTGTTTTTCAAAGTGATTTTTTTAAATTTAATTTAACATAAATTTGAATTTAACAGTAGGTGGAAAGGAAGAATCATTAATGGTGAGTTTAGTTACACTACTTTTAGATCTGAATGAGTTAAATATATTCAGATCTAAAATTAGTGACAGTTAATATTAAATAAATGTGAGCAATTTCTAAAGTGTGCTTTATATTTTATTACAATATCATTATTCTTCATTATGTTAACACAAAATTGCAAACGTATAATAATAATATACCTACCTATATGCAATTCTAATTTTGAGATCAGTAGATATCTATATTGCAATGAAAAAATATTTTTTTCTCTTTATGCCTTTTTAATTTTTAATAAAAATGCAGGTTACACAGCTTTAGATTACCACCATGGTTATATTTTTAGTATTGCCATTTGAACAACAGTGGCGCTCTTCTATGTTTTCTACTCTTATTTGACAAACTGTAACAGTGTCCATTTTTTGTACTTATGCGCTGGTTTACACAGAATAGACAAGTAGTTTTTTCTTGATGCATTTGAATGAAAATTTGTTTTATACTTTCGTAATTCGGCGGTACATCCTCTCTACGCCGTATTTTCCCTAAACCGACTGCATATTGGATATAAGAATGCTCTGGAGATTCCACAGGGGATCTTTCCCGTATCCACAAAAGATTCAGAATCGCTCTTTAGATTATAATATGTTAATGTCGAATAAGTTCATTGCTATCTCACGAGAATTTCCATAATCTGTGTTTTTTAACTAGTGTATTTCGTTGTCGTTATTTGTTTTGAGGGTTTTATGCCATGTTGCGCTACGTCCTTCTTTAGCCAACGTTTCGGACAGCGTTGCAGGGCAGATCCGGCAGATGTAAATGCAACGCTGTCCGAAACGTTGGCTAAAGAAGGAGGTAACGCAACATGGCATAAAACCCTCAAAACAAATAACGAAATACTTTTGGTCATGAAAATCTAAAAACGTATCAATGTATTTCGTGTTTAAAATTGGCGGCAGCTGTTATCGGTCCACTACACCCGTTGAAAAAGCAATTGAAAGTAATAAAAAATCATACAAATTTGACAGCTGATTCCGCATAGGATCTTTTAATAATGTTAGTATTAATAAACAATACGGAACGTTGCTATCTTACGAGAAACTGCAACGATTTTAGGCTGCCTAAAACAAATTTATCGGGAACACAAAACAATTTTTATCATAAAGGTTTTAAAATGTTCATTGAATTCCCTGTAAATGTTAAGGACGCTAAAAGTCTTGCAGTTTTTCGTGGTTTATATCCCAGTGAAGTCCAAATTTATGTAGTACGTAGGCAATAGAATATTATGGTGAACGGACAGTGGATCCGACGACAATTTTATTGGCCCCGCGAAATGATATTTACCACTTCAAACGTAAAATCGACTTCAAAAATCAAATATTTGAAGTTAATTTTCACATTCTGTTTGAGTTCTATTCAAGTTCTGATAGTATATCATCATAGGCTGGTTGCTTTATAAAATTGAAATAACCACAGAACTCGAATAGAACTTTCTCAGAACGTGAAAATTAACTTCGAATATTTGATTAATTATTCAATTTTTTTGGAACATCAAACAAATTTATATACAGTATATAGAGAAGCAGATTTTTCCTTGATGAATTTGAATGAAAATATGTTTTATATTTTGTTATTCGGCGGTACATCCTTTCTGCACAACCCTACGGGGTCACTCAGTTACATTTTGTTTAATAATAGGTATTCCGTATTTTCCCTAAACCGACTACATGTTGTACATAAGTATGTCGGGGGCTAACTGTCGGCAGATCAACTGTCATGTAACCGAATATTATTGTAATAGTTTTAGAATAGATATGAAAAATTTTATTAGTAAATTAAATGTATAAAAAAAGATTAAGCGCAGAAATACGTAGGTTGGTGAGACATTTATATGAATTATTTCTATTTTAAGAAATAATTGCGGAAATGGAACAACTGTCTAAATAAGAATTAGCGAAGACACTGTCTTGGCCAGTATAAATTATCGCTTTGCGCAAAGTGGGTATGTGAATTCACAGGCGGAAGTGCCAATAATGAGAACAGCATAATAATTGTGAAGAATTTTGGATTTTTATGTTTTTTTTATTATGTAAGAAAGCGATGAACAAATTTTCATACAATACTAGCGAGTTCTTTTCCCATTCCTCCCGTTCCCCTTCCGCCTCCCCTTTCCCTCACGCGTTCATCCTCCACCTTCCCTGTCTTCCCACTCCCCTCTACGCTTCACCCGTCCCGTGAACCCCCCTACCCTCTCCAGCGTTCCATGCATTCAGTCCCGGTACATTCAGTTTTCAAACGACTCGCGCGCCACTTATTGCAATTTTTTATACAAATTTCATAACGCCAGAGCTCGCTAGCATATATATAGACACCTTTGCAGGCATGCGCATAACAACTCACCAAAGTTTCATCGCAATCGGAGGAATAGTATAGGAAATAATTTCACAATGCCAGAGCTCACTATTATATATAGATACTCAGTCCAGTCAGATACACTCAGTCCTCCTCCTTTTTTATGTGTGTTTTCCAAAGATTTTCTAATTTATATTCTCAGTAATTAATACAGTGTAGAACTTGCAGTTACACAAAAAGAAGCATGTAAATTAAATTTAAAAAATAATCTAATATTTCCGGTTATATGACAAATGTATTGCATGCATGGAAATGAAAAATGCATGCAAATAGGTTGAACGAATCGAGAAAATGAAGCGACGAACATTAAAACATTTTCAAAGATTTCGCTGATTTTGCTTTGTAACAAATTTCTTGAATTTACGTCGTTTGGTAAAATACACATTTAAATATTATTCTGTCTTTTACCAACACACGTTTTAAGGCAAAGCTTACGACGGAATAACCAGACAAAACCGGAAATACGTCATTTTCAAATCAAATTTTTGACGTATTGACTATTTTCTACAAAAATATATCAATTGATTTTGAAAGACTGTTCTTTTATCTAGTAAAGCTATGTTTTAAATTTTGAGAAAATATGTTTATTTTTAGTACAATAAGGTTTCACCGTAGGTCGTTGGCAGATTTGTTGAATTTTCAAGCAAAATTTTGTATTATACAACACACATTTCAAATCATATAATCCATGCAGTAAAATAAATCAATAAATTATCTGGGAAAGCTATGTTTCAGAATTTTCACTTTAGTTTAAATAAAATCATTTAAAAAAAGATCCGCACACGTGTTTTGTGACGAAAATACTTCAGTTTGTCTATTTATTTACAGTCTTACAAACTAATATATTTAAGATTTTATTTAACATTCTTCTTTTGCTTATATATTATTGTAATTATTATTGATAAATACTTATGATTAAAAATAATTACAAAAAGTACATAATTCTAATAGTTTTATCAAAACGCCTTTCAGCATTTTTGAATTTAGGTATAAATGAAAGCAAATTTTGAATGAAATAAAATCGATATTGAGTTATTATTTAAAAAACGATGGTACGGAGAATAGTTAATCTTTCTCATTGGATTTGCCCTGTACGATCGTAAGAACAGCTTTCGACGAAATATGAATTCTAGGCCGGCCCGGCTTTCCTCATTTCTACCGAGTTATTACATATTTTCCTTAAATATCTTAAGTTTTAAAGCTCTTAAAAAAGTAGGTTATTCTTGAAGACAATATTTTATCTATAAATTCCCCATGCCGAAACGGCTAGAAAAAAATCGCAAAGTAAACTCCGAAAATTATTATAAACACTTTTTTTCAGTTATTTTACAAGTTATATATATGAAAAGATTCGCAGTGTTCCTTTGAATGCTTCGACCAAGTATACCCTACGTCAATGTTTGAATGCTATTTTAGTAATTTCCCACGAGATTTTTGCTCCATTTTAAACGAGCCGTGTTTTATTAAACATTTTCTCAATTTTGGCTTAAATATTATCATTTTTAATATTAGCACGCTTTCTCTAACAATCGTATTTACATCTCTCCTTATTTTTGAGAGGGTACACCGCGCCTTAATACTAAACCACTATTCTCAATTAATATTTACTACAAATTAACGATTAATCTTTACTACGAATTAACGATTAATCTTTACTACGGTGTGGCGGTAGGTACCCATTACTTCTGTATTATGATAAAATATATTCTAATATGATTTCCGGAAACCCCTCATTATAAATATTTAATTTCCGAAAAAAATATTGTTTATTAAATTTTTGCTTGTTAGCAATGTCTTCATGAATTATTTAGAAATTGTTTCATAAAAAATTATCTTAAAACCTTAAATCTTGTTTTTTTGTTTAATTATTTTTTAAATATATTTAAATTATCGATAAGTACGTACATACAGTGTTAAAAAGTTTTAGATTTATTCGATGATCAAAATTATGAATCACAAATAAATAAAATAAAAACACAGCTACGCTATGTACACTAACACGAATATTTTTTTTAACATTTTAAAACACATATTGTATTGTTAAATTTTAAAATAAATACACAAATTATATTTACGTGTTATACAGCAAAGAAACATATTTACATATTTTCTTCACCATAAAAAGACAAGGATTTTGTGTTTAGTGAGAGAATTCGAGATCAATTATATAAAATCGTAGAAGTACGTTATAAAATTTTGCTAATCAGAAAAATTGGAGATTATTCGTTAAGAGAGAAAACAGATTTAAATAAAATAATAACAAATATGGACTCTTATAGTAGTTTTAGGTAAATTTTCAATTTACGTTGAAATTCATGAATGTTTTTGATATATTTTGGAATTAAATATTTAAAGATTGTTAAAATAAGTTATTCCTAGAGAGCTAGGTATTTTGAAAATGCTTGGATTTTGGGATTTTCGTGTTCTTATGATGTTATGCTGATAATATTAAACTGTAAGTTTATTCAATTTATTTAATATTGGTACGTTTTTTACAATAAGCATTCATTTTTTATATGTTGTGCAGTTTTATAAAGGAATATAAAAATAAACTTTCCTCACCATAAAGAGACAAGGCTCTTGTGTTTGGTGAGGGAATTCTTGCTCAATTATATGAGATCACGTAAGTAAGTAAATAATAAAATATTTTTGCAAATAATAATAAAAACTCATGATTTATCAATAATTCATGATTTAAAAGAGATATCTATAAATGAATCCCTGTTTCCCTTGGTCACGCCATAACTTCAGAACGACTTTACCTATTTTATTCATTTTTTTTAAAGTTTTCCAATACTTTGCAGAAAGTTCTTACGGTAAGAAAAAATAAGAAAACTGTGCAGAAAATTGGATAATTTCAGAAAACTTAATGAATATTTTAACTTCGCACGTTTGACAGTTCGCGCGTTTGATGAATGTTAATTTAGCAGGCAGCTGTTTTTTTTTGCAACAAAAGAATTGTCTAGGGATTTTTTAAATTATAGATATTTTAAATAGGTACCTACCTATGTTAGGTACCAAATAAGATTAATTGTTCTTATAATATACAAAAATGAATATTTGTAATACGTGAAAAATGAAAACATGAATTCAAAAATTGTAATAGGTGGCACGCGAGCTGTTTGAAAACTGAATGTACTTTACTAGAGGGGTGGATGTGGGGAGAGGGTAGGCGGGGAAGGTGGAAGGGGAATGCGGGAGGAGAAGGGGATGCGGGATAGGAACGGGGACGCACGGGAAAGGACATGCAGGGAGAAACAATTTTTTTTTAACATAGCATTTCAACGCATGCCGGGAACCAGCTAGATAATAATAGATATGAACTCTTACAGTAGTTTCAGGTAATTAATTTATGTTGGAATTCATGATTATTTTCGATAATTCCTAGATTTAACGGGAGGACGTTAAAATAAGATATAGGTACCTACATAGATACAGATAGGTATTTTGAATGTGCATGATATAAAATTTTAGGAATTTAATAGTATTCTGATATCTTGATGAAATATTGAATTGTCGGATTTAAAATAACATCACATGTTCCTCCCCAGGCTATAATACCGTATTGTAATTTGTAATATAGATTGAACAATTTGTTTGAGCATTAAATAACGTATTGTTATTTAACTGATTTATTTTAAAATTGTGTAATTAAATAGGTATAATATATTTTATATATTAACGTACAGGTAAGAATTTATCACAGTAATATACGATTTTTTGGTAACTTTCGAGATGGCTTGATACCTACGCTTAATATGAATATTTTTTTGAAAAAAAAAACCTTTTGATTCATGTTAATTACTATAAAAGATAACTATTTGCATTTGGGACGATAAAAAACACTACATGCAAAATTTTAAATAAAATATTAACATAATTTATTGTAAATGACTATCAGCTGTCATCCTAACGACGAAAGCAAATTTTGATTTTACTTTATTGATATTTAAAATGCAGCATTTTCAAATTCATCTTTTTTTAAATCCAACAGGTGTAAAATCCTTTCAAACCAAAATTAGTATAAATAAGGAAAAGTAAAACCTACATTCTTGAATATTTTTTATTTAATTTACCTACATGATATCTTATTATTTCGTCGTTTTTCGTATAAGACAAAACCAATGTCAAATAATTATAATGGGTGTTATGAGTTGTTTTATAAAATAATTATCTTTTAATCCACGATGGAAATAAATTAATGATAATTTATACTTACATTTATTTACAAGATATGTAAAGCGTTAATAATAGCCAAAAATTAAGCTGTAAAAATTATCTAAGAGTTTTTTTTATTATAATTGATAGACATTTTGTAGTAATTTTCGTATAGTCATTTTAATTTTATTTTTTGGTTGGTAACCCGTTTTAAAGGAAACAGGATTATACCAGAGAATGAAATTAATTAATAATATATTTTTTTATTGTAAATAACGCACAAGAGTCCCAACTGTTCCCGTCTAGAGTCAGTGAGACTATTGCATCTCCAATTGGAATATATTGTACGGCTGAAGGTAGTCGGAAGAGGAAGGGGATCGGAATTGGGCGGTGGGGAAGTACCTGGCTATTCAGATATGGTAAAAAAACACGGCTAAAGCCATTTAAAGCAATGTTTCAATTCTGAATGGTGGTCTTACAACAGGGCGATTCTGAAAGTATCTTCCATTCTTAAACGTGCCGCAAATATATCTTATATTATTTTAAATGATTAAATTGTGAAATTAAATCTTACGCATGCCGGGAAATGAACCCGCGAGCTTCGGATTGCTAGTCGAGAGGCCGTCAAACCTATTTTAAAAATAAATAAATAAAACAAATAAATATGCAGGTAGGTACTTACTTGAAAAAAAATTACCGTGCTTCATTTTGGCGGCGAAGAAAAAAAACATAAAAATTCAAAATTAATCACGAAACATCACTTTAAATTTTTCGATGCACAAAATAATTTAAAAATATTATATTTAGTGGTTTTAAACACAGTAAAATAATAATAATATCGATTTACACTAATTTAAAATCAATAAAAATAATATATCACTTATTTATATATGTCACTTGTTTATTAAAACTGTTCTAAATTCGAAATTGACAACAGTTATGTCAAGATGGTGCCGATGATTTATTTTTTGTGATTGTTCGACCGTGTCGTCGCGATTTGTCGACCGTTTGGGCTGCGATTTTGCGAGCGACTGACTTAAAACTGTGGACAGCGGAAAATTATATACGATTTGATAAGAGGTATCAAGCAGAATGACAGTTGTCGTGACGGCGGTATAGTCCATAGATAAAATTATACGGTCATAGCGCTTTGCAGGTATTAAAGCCCGCCTTACATGAGTTAGTTGATTCACAAAACTGAGATTATCTCTAGAAATGCGGTTAGAAAAATAGTCAATTTATACAAGGAAAGTTCTTCCAAACGTTTATCACAATGTTCACTTCTTCAGGATTAAATATATACTAATGTCAAAAATTAAAATATATGTCACCTTTGTAGAAGGGTCGTAGAAGGACGGGAAGTGGTTAGAGTGGAGAAGTTTCGTAGAATTGGTAATTATAATGATTTTAGACGGGAAATGCCCGTTAAGTGAGAACATATTTAAAACCCTTTTTCAAATATTTTCCCACTTAACGGGTCTTTGTCTTCTAATGACATTGTAATTTCAGTGTAAGTCTAATGTTAAACTAACCCACTATTAACCGATTCGGCGCGTATTCGTCCCGCGACAAAATATTTCCGACAAAATAGCCTACGGACAAAATATCTCCCAACAGAATGCTTACTAACACATAACCTACCATAACACAACCTAACCTAACACACTTTTTTAAAAACATTTTTCCCTCAGGGCCTATGTCATCTTTGGGGATGCTGTGTGGAGGAGTTTTTTAAGGAAAGGAAGGAGAGGAGCGTTCTGGGAAGGAAAAAAGTTTAAGGGGCGGTTGAGAATCTGGGGTTCAGTGTGTCTGGTCATCCACCTCCAAGACCTAGACAAACCTCACCCCATGAACTCGGGTAAACGTAGCGAAAAACTTGGGGTGACCTATGGCAGAGGTGTTGGTTATCCAATAAAGGTTACCGGGGCGGCGGTACCCATTCCCGCCTCCCAAATAGAAAACCTAACCTAACCTAACCAAACATGGGACAAAAATAATACTGATATCCTGAAAGACAATAAATTATTGTTAGGTTAGGTTAGGTTTGGTTTTATTAGATATTTAGTAGATGTTTTAATAGATTAAAACGCGCATTACCCTATTACCTAAAACCGAAAATCGACTAAAAATACCTTTAATAATTATCTGTTATGAATATCAAACGAATTTATTTACAGTGTCAAATTTTTTGTACTTACTCGCTGGTATATACAGTATATAGACAAGCAGTTGTATCCTTGATGCATTTGAATAAAAATATGTAAATAATACTTTTGTTATTCGGCGGTATATTTTCTTTTCATACCCCTTTGGAGACACTTAGTATATTTTGTGTAAGTAGGCATACCATGTATTCCCTAAACCGACTGCATATTGTAAATAAGTATGCAGTGGGGCCAACTGGGGTAGCGGATCAACTGTTATGAAACCTGTCATCACACGAAATTTTATAAGCAGTATTTTTCATCGTGCCGAATCAAACGTTTTTTTTTTTCTAAAAATATACCCATGTTCAAAAAGTATATCTGATAAAATTACAATAATAAAACATGTATTATTATTTAGATTTGTCAAAAATTGAAACATAAGAAATGCGTTAAATGCTTTAAATTACAGAATTACTGTAATAAACTAATTTTAGCACCTACTTATATTTTTTGGTTTAATCAGTTCCAATTTTGAAAAAGAAAAGTTCATTGAACGAGAAAACTTTTACGCACCACATTACATCACGCAGGACATTACACAATACATAATCAAAGACAACCGATTTTAGTACGTTTGATATCGGTAAATAAATAAATAATATGCACATTACAAAATTTATAAAAAATTCTATACCCCCTTTTCTCGCATTGTGTGGGTCCATCGCTTCGATACGGCACTTTGAGAATGCTGGGCGGGTCCCAGACTGTAAAAAACAGTTGCAAGAACATCGTTTGTACACTGAATTCGCGTTGCCACATAGTTTTTGTGACAATAATGTTGACAATCGGAGATGACCGATTAGATGACACGCGTCCGATCACGCCGGAGTTTTGACGTAAACTGAAATTCATAAAAGTAGGTAACAGAATAATACCTGTATTTTAATTTTAATATATAAATGTATTTTTATAGGTATGTTGTTCCCCGTGACAAATCATGGGACGTAATTTGACTTGCCTTCGTTTAGATTCAGGGATTCCCAATGTGTGGTTCGCGAGCGCGACCCCAAATGGGGGATTTCTGCGGAGTTGCTGCCCGAAACGATAAAAATAAATTATTTTTAAAATGTGAATACCGCACAATAGTCCCAACTGCTCCCAATTGTCTGGGGCCAGTCAGGTTATGGCATCCCCAATGGGGGTATGTTGTGAGGCTGAAGGTTGTGATAGTGATAGTGGAGGTAGCACCAAACACGTCTAAAACCATTTAAAGACATGTTTCATCTTTCACTCTCGAACGTGACGTAAATATTTATTTATTGATTTATTTAGAACTAGCGTTGCCCGGCATGCGTTGCAAAAGCCACTTAAATAAATAAATTATTTTTTCCCTGCGTGTCCTTTCCCATTCCTCCCCATTTTGCTTCCGCCTTCCCTTCCCCTCCCGCCTCCCTTCCCTTCCCGTGTTCCCCTTCCGCCTTCCCTTTTTCCCCCTCCACGCTTCCGCTTCTACCCGTACCACGAACCTCCCTCCTTACACAAATTTCAAAAAGCCAGAGCTCACCAGTATATATAGAAATGTTCGCAGGCGTGCGCACAACAACAGCTCATCAAAGTTTCATCGCAATCGGATGAATGGTTTAGCAACGCATAGACATCTCATGCACTCATATAAATATACCCAAGCAAGCATATTTTAATTTAATGTACATATAGAAGATGTACGGCATAAGCACCATTTAGATACATGTTTAAAAAAATTAAACAGTAAAGTACAATATTTATAAAGAAGGAAGAAAAGAAAAATATATAAAAGTTTGCATAAGTAAACAAAACTAAATACAAATAAAGTACATTGGTATTAAGTTAACGAAAGCAGTGAAGAATAAACAAAAACAATTACGCTGTGACTTCGTTAAAATATGTAGGTACTGCTAAAGTGTTTAATTAGTACATCTTTGTACTTCAGTTGAGGCATATTAAAAATATCAGCAATATTTGCATAAAAGTTACCAATGGTGTGTAATATCTAATTATAATAGAATTGTTGCCTTAGATCGTAATATAATTGTCATAATAAGTAATTACACACGATAGTCGGGAAGCTTGATCTAATGGTAGGAATATGAAAGTGAATCAACATCAATATATTAGGGCTATCCAACCGATAATTTACAATTTTATATAAAAGAATATAAGATTAAATGCCTACTATATACTATTTTAAATGATTTAATTGTGAAACAACACAAGTTAATTTAATAAATGTAACTTGCGGTCGCTGGGATTCGATTACGTGACCTCCGCTCCGGATAGTATTTACCACTGATACCATTTAAGTCACGGCATTCCGAATTTATGCCATTATATAGCTTTTTTCTATGGAAAATTTTAAATTTTTAAGTTTCTAAAAATTAACAAGTTATTTTTTAAGATAATATCCATATATTGGCTACGCCAAAACGATATTTATATGAAATTCCCTCGATAGAAAAAAATTGGAAAGCATGCTCCGAAAATTATTATAAACACATTTTTTCGGTTATTTTACAAGTTATATGTATAAAAAAATTCACAGTGTTCTTTAATTGCTATTTAAGACATTTTCCACGAGATTTTGTTGATGTATTAAAAATGTTTTCACAATTTTCGTTTTTAATATTAGAGCGCTCCCTCTAACATTCGTATTTACATATCCCCCTTCGTCTTCTTTTAGAGCGCTAACTACCAGACCTTACGTACAAATTGTAAATATGACACAGTTAAATTATTTCATATTGAAAAATCTGTTATCAATGTGTTTTCTTTAACTAAACATCCCAAATTAAATACCTACGTCTTTTGATAAGAAAAACCATTGATTCCGTTGATACCTTAAATTGAATGCCCTTACAAATGAAATTTAAAAAAAACATGGAGATAAAAAAGTTATCGAATATCAAATTATGGCTAAGTAATCGCAGAGATGACGAAATCAAAAAATTTATGAAGTAAAGGCAACCAACGTGAAGATGGGCAAATCAGCAAACAAGTAGATGAGAAAACGAACAAACTTGAAGATGAAGAAACTAAAAAAATATAAAGATGAAATTAACAAACATGACGATGGAGAAATAACAAATATGAAGATGAGGAAATCAACAAACACGAAGATGAGGAAATCAACAAACATGAAGTTGAGGAAATCACGATGAAACACAAACATTTTCCCATCTACAATCCGACACGGAACAGGGATCTCCAGTGAGGAGGAATGTGAACTGTGACTGTTATTTGTTTTCGGGGTGTTATGCCGTGTTCCGCTACCTCCTTCTTTAGCCAACGTTTCGGACAGCGTTACAGTGTCCATCATCAGGGCAGATGTGTGTATTTAAATAGATATCAATAAATAAACAAAAAAAATCAATATATTATATCAATGGTGTGTATCACATGATTAATATAAAATTAAGGTGACCATATGTACTAGTTTTAGTGGTTCACTACCGGTTTTTGGTCCTCTTTTCTGGTGAGTCGTCGTCCCAAAAATTAATTGGACACTCTTCTTTTTTATTATCGTTATAATTAACTCACGAAAAACTCCCAAAGTCGCCTCTAAAATCATGCAAAATTGAATTCGTTGATGACCAGCATGTCATATTTTAAAACCAAAATAAATATATAATAGCACGTATCCATACTAGATAGTTTGCTATAATTTTTGATTTTAAAAAAGTAGCGCAATTAACACCCAGTAGAAGTGGAACCTTCAGAAAACTAAAGTATAAAACATATTTTCATTCAAAAGCATCATGTTTAAAACTACTCGTCTATATACCGCATATACCAGCGTATATCCTCAATTTGGGAGGCGAGTATGGGTACCGCCGCCCCAGGAACCAACACATCTGCCATAGGTCACCCCACGTGGTTCGCTACGTTTGGTGACTTAGCAGGGGTACCCGGGTTCATGGGGTGATGTTGATCCGGGCCTTGGAGGCAGATGCGTCTGCCCTCTAGCTGTATGGCAGGCCGGATCGGAAGAGAATGGTTTAGGGAGTCTCATTGACTTCTTCAGACGTAATCTCTCGGAACATCGCCTTGGACCGCAGTGGGGGGATGGATTCATACGTCCGTCACCCTGGACACCACTGACCCTCAGATTTCTACCCACCACTAATATCCTTTTCCTTTTCCTTCCCAGAACTTCCTCTCCTTCTTTTCCTAAAAAGACCCTACACAGAGCATCCTCTAAGATGAAAAAAGGCCCTGAGGGGAATTATTTTCCCCAGGGCCTCTAGTGTGGAGCTAATGTAAAAAATAAGACAAGAGTAGGAGACTACGAAGCACCGCACAAAGAGGACACCGATTATACTATCCCATTCCCTTGCAGGCAAATTTTATTTTTTAATTTGTATTTCGTAATATTTTATTTGTTACAGATTATTGTCTTTTTTTGACTACTACACTAAGCTAATGCCTGTGTTTTGGTAGGTAGTCATATAGATGTATGTGTTTTTCTCTTTTTAGTGTCGCTATTTTTCGTTTCATCGAGTTTCAAATCACAACGGTGCCAAATAAGTTTTCACGACAAACACACGCATGTATCTATAGGATTTAGTCTGCGAGAAAATAAGATAGAATAATCGGTCTCCCATTTGTACAGTGCTTTGTAGCCTCTTGTTTACTTTAGTTTTCTGAAGGTTTCACTTCTCCAAGCGTGTGAATTGCAAAGATGTTGTTTTTTAAAAAAATATTACCAATTCTCAAAATAGCCCCCGAAAACATGAAAATTTTAATTCTTTTATTTTATCTATCTCTATATATTATAAATTAAAGTCTTCCGCCGCGTCTGTCTGTCTGTTCGCGATAAACTCAAAAACTACTGAACGGATTTCATGCGGTTTTCACCAATAGATAGAGTGATTCATTAGGAAGGTTTAGGTATATAATTTGTCAGGTTTTGTGTAAATATATGATATATAAACGAGAATGTCTGTATGCGGTGAACGAGCGGGCTGGAAAGCGGGCGGCGTGGATATGATTTGTATGCAAATCTGCAGTTTTATGCCGAGGTTGATGAAATTTTGCACATGTGACCTTCAAAACAAGAAGAAGGTCACTGTCTACATTTGATTCTCTCTGTATAAAGTTAAGGCATCGCCGGGGACTTCGTGTACTAGATATTTGCTATACCTTTCGATTAAAAAATAATTTGTCAGTTTGGTTAAGTATTTCGGTCTCCAATCCAAATTTAAGTTTTGCACTAATATAAAAGACAAAAAAAAGGAGTGTACTTTAGACCACACGACTGAGGTAAAAATTTATTAACTAAACTAACTTATAAAAGAACATACGACATTGGGGTGACATATGACATTTGGGTGACATAGGAACATTTGGTGACCTATGACCTTGGGGTGACCTACGACCTTGGGGTGACTTACGACTCTGGGGTGACCTACGACTTTGGGGTGACCTACAACATTGGGGTGACCTACGACCTTGGGGTGACCTACGACCTTGGGGTGACCTACGACCTTGGGGTGACCTACGACCTTGGGGTGTCCATCCTTATCCTTATCACTCCCCAAGTCAAGCGTGCGTAAAGGCCCGACCGTTCCCCTCGCCATCGATCACCGTTCGCATCACAATTTTCGTAACGCACATCACACTTTTCACAACGAATTCACCTGCTTACCCCCCAAGTCGAGCGTGCGTAAATATGTTTTACTTCAAAAATAATTTGTCAGTTTGGTTTAGTATTTTGGTCTTAAATCCAAATTTAAGTTTTGCACGAATATAAAAGTTAAAAAATTGGATAGGAAATAATTTTGGCCGTTTATACATATGTATAATTCAAAATCCGCCGAACTGCAAAATATTTTACCAGCCAGAGAGCCTCGACCTCAAATCACGATATTGGTTGCAGCATACAACACGATGATTTATGAATTAATTAATGATTTAATTACGAAATTAACAATGGCAAAATGATGTTTCCACGTCTGTCAGTAATAATTTAATATGGAAATTATTTTATGATGTAAAATAGTCCGTGAGAATCGATTGGATTTTAATTGCATTTACAGCAATTCAATACGATTCTATTTTGCCCAATAATTATTAAACAATTATTTTAACAAATTTTATAACTGTTGTAATTCTAATAAGATTATTGTTATCTTCTTCTTCAATGATATATTACATTGATGGGAATAACCTTCAAACGTTATAAAAAGAGAGTTTTTTTTAAAGATTGAATATTCATTTAGACTTTTACAAACAGGTCAATAGTTCTGTATAAATAAATTCAGATATATCTATCCGAGACGCTATCCAGGTTACAAACCAATTCTTAGAATGATTGTGTCCAATAAAAACGGTAGTTGCTAATAGATAATATTATTAATTCTAAAATTTGATATATGAGATTGACAAATATGATGGTTTGACAGAAGGTGGCAATGGCGGTATTGGTAAATGTCCCGGTTCTGGGATCGTGTCCCCGTAGCGACCATTATCTTTTTCTATTTTTCTGTGACTTGTTGTCTTTCATATTTTCGTTTAGATTATTATTTTTGTTATTTTCTTCTTCAACGATATATTACATTGATGGAATAACCTTCAAACGTTATAAAACCAAATATTTCTTATAAATATTTGAATATATATTTAGACTTTTATAAAAATGTCAAGAGTTCTAAAAAAATAAATGTTAAATGGAACTATTAATTTTAATAGAAATATCATAATATATACAGAAACTTTGGCAGGCTGCCCTCAAAAACTCACCAAACGATTAATTGTAGCTCTAGGAAATAATTTCATAACGGCAGAGCTCACTATTATGTATATAAACCATCGAGGGCATGCGCACATCAAATCACCAAAGTTTCATCGCAATCGGATGAATGGTTTAGGAAAGCGTAAGGAACAAACAAAGAAACATTAATTTTTATATATTAATATTTGTTGAGCATGTAAAACGGGCTTCCGACGTGAGTTCGAACACCAATAATGATATCTTCTTCTCCTTTACAGGTATCTGGCGATTAAGGTGTATTATAACTGTAAGGAATCCAGAAAAACTTTAAATTAGTATTTTTTAGTTACCTATTTTTTCACAGAGAGGACGGACCGCCAAACAACTCGATCTTGGCACACACTCCTTGCCTCGTTCATATTCATACATCGCTCTTCTATTATTCCGACTCTTCACATGGCCCGACTCAAGTATCTGATTCACTTGGTCGTACCATGTCTTCATCGGGCGTCCCCGACTTCTTCTATTATTCACATTTGCGTCATATATTCTCCCAACACTCCTTTCCTCGTTCATTCGATCTACACGCCCAAACCATCTGAGCGTCCCTTTCTAAATCTTACTCATTACGCTTACATCATCAGCCTTACATTCTTCGCGGATCTCCACATTTCTCAAACCACACAAACGAAACCAGACTCCTTAAATTATCAGATAGAAGAGTGTTAATTGATTTGTTTTTTTATTCAAAATTATCAAATCTTTAGTTGATTGCCCTAATTTGTTAGAACTAATTTGTATTAATATACCTGCCAGACAAACTCGAAATAAAGATGTTTTCAAATTTAACAATACCCTAAATACTAAATACTCTATTAAATCACCAATTCCTAAAATGCATACATAGCCTTGCGAATAAACATTGTGAATTTATAGATATATTTGGTGTTGACAGTTTTGCAATTTTCAAGAGACAACTTATCTATATTTTATCTACTAATAATAAACTTTTATTATTTTTGTTCTTTTCATAAAACCTTCTCTCATCTAAAACCTTACCAGTAATTTATAACCTTATTTTATTTTGCTGTTCTATTTAGTTCTGTTTCGTCATCCTACATTATTATACAAATACAATTGTTTGTTTATACCTACTAACTAGCTCTTACACATTGTACTTTATTGTATTTCAGATCTTATTCCTGATTTTTTCTTATTACTCATACTATTTCATTTCTTTTATAATGTTTAATTTCTTTTATGTTTTCAATTTCTCTTATGACGTTCTATACCTTGTGATGATGATTGCTTTCTTATTGATTCTGTTTTATTGGTTTAGTAACATACGAGTACATAATTATTATTGCGAGTATACTTTTCCTTCTATGCTTGTAAAAGCCCACTGGGGCGTAAATAAATATAAATAAATAAATACGCCTCAGGGATCTCATTTCTACAGCATTCAGTCTAATTTCATCCTTCATCTGCCAGTTCCATGCATCACTGCCATACATCAGGGTAAGCACCAGCACTCCATTATGGACGAAAATTTCAAAATATACTTTTTTTAAAGTTATTTATAAATATACATTATTTTAGTGTTTAATCCTGTGATTTTCATGGGTCTTTGTTTTAAAGTAACTCCACGTAGGAAGCCCTGGGGAAAATATTTACACTCAGAGCCTGTCATCTTTGGAGATGCTGTGCGGAGGGTGTTTTTAATGGAAGAAAGGAGAGGAAGTTCTGGTAAGGAAAAGGTACGAGGTGTGGATGTGATGTGATCTCGATGCGATGCAAGACGATGGATGGGTCGAGAGAGACCAGCTGGTTTTCCCAAACCGGCCTCTCCCGGTCCCGATCTTCCGCCACGCAGCCGATGGATAGTAACAATAATATTACTTGGCTAATTTATATAGCGCCTTTTTTGTGAGAAATCACTTCATTGGAGCTGTTTTTTTTTTTTTTTTTTTTTTTTTCTTTATTCGTTGAAATTTTTTATTACATAAAATTGGGGATTTTTCGACCACCATGCTAGGCACATGCCCGTGTTGTGGTGTACAAATAACTATAATAAAATTGGTATAACTAAGATTTGTAATTATAACTTGTGACTTATATCTAAGACTTATAACGAACCACTTTTAGTGTCCTGTGTCAGGGGAGTTAGTTATCCAAAAAAAAAACGAATGTGCTTTAGACCACACGACTGAAGTAAAACTTCACTAACTTATAAAAGAAGAGAGAAAGAAAATGTGCGCACGCACTGCTCTCTCTTGCTCCTACAGTGTGATACAGACAGTATCACACTGTAGGAGCATATCAGTGGGGTGACATATGACCTTGGGGTGACATATGACTATGGAGTTACCTATGACCCTGGGGTGACCTATGACCTTGGGGTGATCTATGACCTTGGGGTGACCTACGAACTCGGGGGTGACCTATGACCTTGGGGTAACCTACGACCTTGGGGTGACCTATGGCATGGTTATTCAATAAATGATTCCTTGTGCTCGCACCTCTCTCTCTTGCCCCTACAGTAATTTACAACCGATCACGGTTCGCATCATACTTTTTGTAACGCATATCACACTTTTCGTAACGCATATCACACTTTTCGCAACGCTTATCACACTTTTTCGTAACGCATTAATTAGCTTACCCCCCAAGTCGAGCGTGCGTAAAGAAGTTTTACTTCAATAGGGGGCCCGGGGTCGTGGTACCCATTCCCGCCTCCCAAATTGTAGGGCCTTTTTAATTTTTTTATGTGAATACTCGTACCTCACTAGAGTCCCAGCTGCTTCCGGATGGAGCCAGAGAGACTATGGCATGCCCGATTGGGACACGTTTTGAGGCTGAAGGTAGGGAAAGGGAAGGAATTGGGGAAGAGGAAAGTGGGGAAGTGCCTGGCTATTCAGATCCGGTCAGGCTATTCATTTAAAGCAACGTTTCAATTCTGAATACACTGAGTCATTATTGAGAGTATCTTCCACTCTGGAACGTGCCGCAAATATGCTATATATTATTTTAAATGAATTAATTGTGAAATAAAACAAATTAAACTAATAAAATTTATTTGCGCACGCCGGGATTGCAAGTCAAGAGCCTCACCCCTCGACCACGGAGAATCTGCGCTGGAAACGTGATAAAATGTAACGCACCCTCTATAGTTATATTTCCCATATTTTTTACGATTACAGTTAGCAATACACAATTATTATTGGTATCGCACAAGCATCCTTGTAAGTGCGCTTGCGATTATCGTATTTGCACAAGATGAAGATAGGGACTGTTGGTGTGTAGAAGTTCCTACTTACAGTCGGTCTTAGTACTTGGCCGGCGATAACAGACATACCCACCTTCTCAAACACTCTAAATATTATGTTATATGCATGACTTCTTCATTCAATATCTATAACTTAAAAAATAAATAACTTTAAATTTTATATTATATTACTTACTCTATTACTTCTCCATTACTTTTTTTATTTATTTATTAACTCCTTACACGCCTATGTTATCGTCGTAGAAACGACCCGTTCTCATGTGACAAATGTCAACTGAATACAATTGTTGGGCGCCGATTGGCATGTTTCCCGACTGTGCACCGGTGCAAAGTAATCAAATTGTTTCAATTATTTTTTCATGTACATCGAACAAAAAAAAACTTAACATATCATCATTGGTTACCTAGCCGAGTAACTTATCAACCCTAACTGTCCAATAGGTACCTATTGATTTAAAAAAAAAAAATTAGTTGAAAACAAACATAAAAAAATGTCACCGGAGACCAAAATTTCATTTACATTTTTTACTCCAAAAACGTCAGGAATCACTGGTCAAGTACGTCCCTTAATACCCTGCATATTATTTATTTATTTATTTATTTACGCCTATTTAGGCTTTTACATAAGTATATATATAACAATATTTACAAAATTCTACTCATAAATACAGTGCAGGAAATGACTGTTTAAAACACTTGCACAAAAATAAATATAAAATAAAAATATTATTGAATTGATCCACACAGTATGTAGGTACAAAATATAAGAAATCCAAAATAGTTTATTACAAAATATAGAAATCCAAAAATACGGTTAATGTTTTAGACAATTTAAATAGATTTATAAAACTATTTCCCTACTTGATGAAAAAAACTTCAATAAGGTATGCTTATATGTTAAAATTGATGTACTAAATATATCTACAACATCGGAGTATTTGTTTCCTAGCTGTTGAACCCGTCGCATAGGAG
Source organism: Limnephilus lunatus (assembly GCA_917563855.2). NCBI lineage: Eukaryota > Metazoa > Arthropoda > Insecta > Trichoptera > Limnephilidae > Limnephilus > Limnephilus lunatus. Next base: position 96,619,457 of record OU830594.1, read on the forward strand.
TGTAATATTGTGATATTGATGTGGAATTGCTACAATAATATGGTAGGTACTGTCTTGTTACTGACCTGCCTGGTGTATGAAAAGAGATTACATATAATAAATCAGGGGTTTCAAACATTGAATTAATGATTTTATACAAACAGGCTAAATCGGAAATGATTCTACGATCAGATAATTTTATTAAATTTAATGAACAAAGTACGTTATCGTAATTTAGGCATTCACTAGGAATGCCCATTTTAAAATTTAAATATATTAAAAATTTATTTTGGATTCTTTCAATGGCATGTGAATGAACCTCATAATTTGGGGACCAAACCGTGGAATTGTATTCTATATGACTCCTTACTAGTGACATATATAATGTTTTTACAGTATTGACATTATTAAAATCACCAGATACCCTTAAAATTATATGGGCAAAACAAAATATAAAGGGAACGGTTGCCTATTTCATACAAATCTTCATATCGGATTTGAGGCCAAAATACCAAACTAAACTTAAAAATTAATTTTGTAATCAAAAGGTATATCTAATATCTTGTAGGCATTTATGCTACTTTATTTATTTGTGTTTTAAATTTAAAAATATGGGCGAACACAATTTTCAATATTTCATGATTTTAGAAGCAACTTCGGCGATTAATTGTGATTATTAAATTGTATTACAAAAATATTAAATAAAAATGATTAAAAATAGAATTGATTAAACATAAACATAAAAATGATTAAAAACTGGCGTAATGAAATTATGCTTCGCGAAACTTTGGGGATTTGGTGTGCGATGATAGTGAGGAGAGGAACGCGGGATGAGGGGGGGGAACGCGGAAGGGGGAGTTCGCGGGACGGGGGAAGCGGGTGAGGGGAGAGGGAAGGCGGAGTGGGATCGCGTGAAGGGAAGGGGACGCGGTAGAGGAAGGGGAGGTTAAAGGGTAACGGGACGAATGGGAAGGGACACGCAGGGAGAAACAATTTCTTTATTTTAGTGGCATTGCAACGCATGCCGGGAAATCGCTAGTACTTATATTGTTGATAAGAACAAGTGATTAAATTAGATTTATTTCCTGTTGATGTTGATTGACTTAGTAGGTACTTTACTAGAGAAGGGCAATACCAGATGCAAAACAATGGAAAATATATCTATTCGCAAAACTCTATTTAAAGAATAATTTATTTATGTGCCAATGTCACGTGTGCAAGTCTAAGATTATAAAATTATTAATTACTAGCAGACCCGGCCACACTTTGCTGTGGCTAAAGAAACACAACGCCATCTACTGGATGGTTACCCAACCTTTAACTCACACCGCCATCTTTTAATTTGCAAGCAAATCAAATCCATACCGCCCACTTGCCAGCCTGCTCGTCCACCAAATACAGACATTTTCCTTTATATAACCCAACCTTTAACTCACACCGCCATCTTTTAATTTGCAAGCAAATCAAATCCATACCGCCCACTTGCCAGCCTGCTCGTCCACCAAATACAGACATTTTCCTTTATATATTTCAACCAATTTACACAAAACCTTGACAACTGATATACCTAAACCTTCCTCATGAACCACTCTATATAATGGTGAAAACAGCATGAAAATCCGGTCAGTAGTTTTTGAGTTTACCGCGAACAGATAAATAGACAGACGCGGCGGAGGATTTTAATTTATAATAATATGTAGAAATTATAGTTCTGTAACCCTAAGTGGTTCGATACGTTTGGTAACATATTTGGAAATGCACATTCTCTGTCAATATCGGTTCGGCTGTTAACAGTAAAACCGTGCTGGGTATATCATCATAAATTTAGGTGTTGAGTTGTCTTGATTCTGAGTTGTCATGGATCCGAAAATAATATATCACCGATCAATTTGAGAGGCGGTATATGTCGCCGTCCCGGGAACCATTTATTAATTATTATGATTCTATTTTAATTATGAATAACCTAATTTGATTGGTGGTATATGCCATACCAACTCAGAATGAAACCAACTCAGAACCACCTCAGAAAGCTCATTAAAATCTATTAAAAAATAATTTTAAAATAGCCGGTAACCCTAACCTAACTTTATTAATTACTATTTACTTTACTATTTAACCAATTTTTTATATTTTTTTATCACCACTCTTAATGACCTATCTGAGGTGGTTCTGAGATGTTTTCTTTCTGAGTTGGCCGGTCACCATTATATTCAATTTGAGAGGCGATTGTAGTTATCGCCGTCTTGGGAACCATTTAATGGATAACCAACACCTCTGCCATAGGTCACCCCAAGTGGTTGGCTACGTTTGGTGACCAAGCAAAGCAAATGGTGCCCGGGTTTATGGGGTGAGATTAGCCCAGTTCTTAGACGCCGATGCGTCTGCCCACCTGCTGCGTAGCGGGCCAGATCGAGAGAGACTATTGAGAGACTCCTTTTAAACTCTCCAGCTGAGCTTCTTCGACGCATCGCCTTGCACCGCAGTGGGAGGGATGAATTCATACGTCCGTCACTCCTGAACAAACTGACCCTCATATTCCTAATCATCCCTCATAATTTTTTCTTTCCTAGAACCTCCTCTCATTCCTTTACCTTATATGTAAGTCCCCAAACAGCATCTCCAAAGGCCTCGAGGTACATTATTTACCCAGGGCTTCCCGTGTGAAGCTAATAATAAAAACGTCATACCTATTCTACGGTAAGTATTTTTAGGGGGATTTCCCTTGTATATGACCAATGCCTATCGTGAAAACCATTTACATATATTATCAACACAAATTTTAAAAACAATAGGCTAGCAATGTATTAACTTGCCGTACTTGGAAACTTTGCAAGTATTTATAGCACAACGTGTTTTCATTAATTTTATGAGCAAAACCATACATCCATCATATTATCTCGATTCAAAGAATTTATGTTAGAGATATGTTCCCGCATAGAATAATAGATTACCATTATGAAGTGGGGATTTTAAGAAGTCTTGGAACAGTGTGAGCAGTCTAGGAATCCCCTGATGGAACGACCAAGTAAACGTCAACCGGTTTGAAACAATATAATCCGATGGGGTTATTGGAAACCCTTCGTTCAAATGAAAAATTCTTAAAATTTGTCTACGTAAACAATGTTTCCCATGTCATCAAAGTGATTTCGAATTATTGGTAGTAATTGAATGAACGTAGCGAAGTCCCGTTAAAACTTGACTTTTTTGCATAAAGTATGTCTGTAAATTAGCTTGAACGTTCCGTTTCCGGTTAGGATAGTGGCCGTTTTATTGGATCGGTCAAGATTGTTTTCAAATCTACATTTCACTATTTTTGAACTACAATTTATTGTCGTTACAGGATATCTGCATTATTTTGTCCCATTTTACTATTTTTAAACAATAATTTATTGTCTTTACAGGTTAGGGGCCACCCATAAATTACGTCACACGAATTTCATGATTTTTTCACCCCCCCCCGTCCCTGTCACACGTCGTCACATTTGTGAGACCCCCTCCCCCCTAGTGTGGCATCACATATTTTGCAATTTTATGTAAAATTATTAAGTTTTTCGTTAACATTTAAGTTTTGCGTTTTAATCATTTAATTTTTATATGTGACGTCACAGAGCTGATGACCCCCCCCACCCCCTTACCCCTTTTCACACAATTTCACATTTCTCTACCCCCCCCCCCCTTAAGGTGTGACGATTTATGATTTATGATTGTTTATGATTTATGGATGGCCCTTTATCTGTATTATTTTTGTCCAATTTTTTTGTTAGGTTAGGTTAGGTTAGATTTTAGTAGATATTGTTGGGGGGGTGTTTTTTCCGTAGGATATTTTGTCGGAGGATGTTTTGACTATGGGATATTTTGTCGGGGAAATTTTGTCAGGGATATTTTGTCGGGGGATATTTTGACGCGGGATGAAAAAGTCGCGGAAACGTAAAAAAGGTATTTGGTACTAATTTTTGTATTTTGATTAAATACCTATAATCAAATAATTTAACTGTTGTAGGTTTATATTGGTATTACGTGTCGGATGTGGACAGAAGATATATATCTACACCTGTTCATACTATAAGTATTTACACCGTGATCAGATCGGGATAGACCGATTTTCACGGCGTATTTATCGATTTGCAACAATAGGTAATCGAATTGAATTGTTACGTAAATATTCAAGTTGGCAGGTGATTCCCTAAGATTTCTGATAAAATACTGATTCCTGATAGGAAACGCGTTTGGTGGGATTTCTCTTTTTCAACGGACAGATTCAGAGCATGTTTTTTTTAATTTTTAGAATGCCTCACAAGAGTCCCAGCTATTCCCGTCTGGAGCCAGTGAAACTATGGCATCCCCAATGAAAGTGGGGAAGTAACTGGCTCTTCAGAACTGGTCACCAAAGACCATGATGGTTTTACATTATGGCGATACTGAGAGGATCTTCCAGTCTGGAACAAATTAATCCAACCTCCTACTGCGGTGCAAGCCGATGGGTCGAGATGCTAGAGAGGGCAAATGATCTCCCTCAACCTCTCGATCCTGCCCGCCACGCAGGGCTATTTGAGGCCAAAATACCCAGAATAATAAGTTTTTTAATAAAAAGGTATAGCAAATGTCTTTTTTTACATTAGACCCACACAGGAGGCCTTGAGAAAAATAATTCCCCTCAGGGCCTATGTCATCTTTGGGATGCTGTGTGGAGGGTCTTTTTTGCTCTGAGAATGTTTGAGAGCATTCTACAATATTCCAGAACATCCCGGAACATTCTAGAATGTTGTGGAATGTTCGGGAATAGTTTGGAACGTTTGGAACATTGTGGAACATTTCAGAACTCCTTTTTGTATGGGTGGGGCTACCCATTGGTAGGGGTAAAAAATAAAGCAAGGTTTCAAACGTTAGTTCAATCTCATATCAACTCCCTGAACGAAGCCGGGTGCCCCAGCTATAGTATATTCAATAAAATATATTAAATCATATGTTTTTATCAATAATAGCAAGCGAACGAAAATATCTATTCGGATTCCTAAAGCAATCACGTACCAAATACCTGCTACGTGGATATCAAATGTAATAATCCGTATCAGATCCACGTTGAATAGGTGAGATGAGTTTACAAAATAATCAAATATCACCTGCGAGATTCCACGTGAAATTGCCATCGAAAAAGTCATATTATGTTTAGGTGTAACGTTTTCTGAAATATATTAATCTCAGTGAATAGGTATAATCTCAAATAAGTATGATCTATAGCGATTAAGAACTGCTCATTCCAGGCCCAATCGAGAGTGTTTTCTCTTGAAATATAATAATATAAAACAGTAAGCCTAAAAACATGTTTTTGCTGATAATTTTTTTTTTCGCTGACAAGAAAAACATAAAGAAAAACTAAGAAAAAAATAGTTAAGAGAAGCTAAATTAAAACATAAAGAAAAACTAAGAAAAAAAAATAGTTAAATACTTAAATATGCATGATGAAATATAGAAAAACACAATAAAGGGTAAGCTTATGATCTTATGAGAGTATATGGATGATATGTATGTAATTAGGGAATATGTAAATATATTGCAAATTAGGAAAAGGAATCTGATTAATAATATAATATAATAAATAAATATAAATATGGATGTTAAGTGGTGTGTTGTGATGCATTACATTTATCTGATAGTGTTGCTTTGAATTTTTTGAAAGTTAGTTATATTGAAGATGTCTGTACATGTGAGGTGTGTGTTATGATAGTGGCAGGCTCGATGTATGAATTCATTTTGTAAGTAGTTGGTGTTGGAGCGGCTGTTATAAAAAAGGGATACGTTTCTGCCATTGCGACCAGGAACTCTAATATCTATTTTTTGTAAAAGATACGGGGAAGATATCGTATTATTTAGGATTCTGTACAATAACAATTGATCAGAAATAATTCTCCTACAATTTAATTTCGGGATTTTAAAGAAATGACGAATATCTTCATTTGATTGGAATGCATAAAACGACCGAAAATTTATGTAGGAGAGAAATTTTTCCTGAACACGTTCTATTCTATGAACATATGTTATATATCTTGGATTCCAAATTTGTGAGGCGTGTTCTAGGTGAGGATGAACATAGGTATAATATAGCAAAATAAATGTATCGAGAAAATAAAATAGTTTTGATGTTCGTAGTATAAATCCAAACATTTGGGTGGCTTTAGTGACAATGTTATTAATATATATGTAATTGGAATGTAAGTTTGAAATCTAAGGTAACACCCAGGTCCCGAACTGATTCTTTTCTTTTAATATTGACATTGTTTATTGAATATTTAAATATTATTTTGGTCCTATTTCTTGTAAACGATATTGAGTAACATTTATCTATATTTAGGAACAAGCAGTTAATTTCTAATCATACATGTGTAATCCACGATACATGTGTAATCCACATGACGGATACATATGTAATCGACGCGACCACTGGCGTTACTTTTTAGAGCGCGACCACTGCAGGGCGCAGGGTTAAACTGACGGGTTTGTTTTAAAAACAAGGGTTTGCATTTGAGGTCAGTGAAAAGTATTGAAATTTGACATTTTTACAACTGCTTGATGCACAAAAACAAAATAGTCTAAGTAATATGTAAAACAAAAACTTTTGTAAAATTAAAATACTAACATGGTTATTTCATTTTGCGTTACGTTTAAAAACAGCGATTGTATTTTAAATTGAATGTCCAGCGGAGATATTTGTTGTCATGATATTTTCTTGTCTAGTCTCGAGGGGTTGAAGAAAATCTGTCATTCTATCATTATTTGTAGAACTTTCAACGACTTCCAAGATGCTTATATTTATTTATTCACTAGCTAAAGTCCCCGGCAATGCCCGGGCTTTACACAGAGTTTTCGAAATAAAATGTAGTCAGTGACCTTTATCTTGTTTTGGAGGTCATATGTGAAAAATTTCATTACCTCGGCATAAAACTGTAGATTTGCGTACAAATCAAATCCACACCGCCCACTTGCCAGCCCGCTCGTCCACCACATGCAGACATTCTCCTTTATATATTATTATTTTTTTTTCACATGAATACCTCACAAGAGTCCCAAATTGGGATATGTTGTGAGGCTGAGGGTAGTGGGGAGGGGAAGGAGATAGGGAAGAGGAAGGTGGGGAAGTACCTGGCTATTCAGATCTGGTCACCAAACACGGCTAATGCCGTTTCAAGCAACGTTTCAATTCTGAATGGTGGTCTTACACCAGGGCGATACAGAGAATATCTTGCACTCTGGAACGTGTCGCAAATATACTATTTATTATTTTAAATTAATAAATTGTGAAATAACACAAATAAATCAAATAAAATTTATTTGCCACACCGGGAATAATGGCACGTCATTGGAACCCCCGCCAACAGTTTTTTTTATTTTATTTTTTTTTTTTTAGTTAAAAAAGTAAATATTCACAATAAATACATATTACATTTCATATCAGACATCACTTTCTTTGGTTACCCAATTAGTAGAGAAATATTCTCGGGTCTAACTGGGGAGCTAGTCTATGTAATTATATATATAGATAATAATATGTATAGTAGATCATAGTAGATCAGCTCAGCTAAGGGAAGGTAACCCCTACAGAAAAATCCCTGGAGAAGGCAACGGGAAACCACTCCAGTATATTTTCCCAGCAAATCACTATGGAGAGAAACCAACCAATGGCCCCGAGTCCCGGGCGGCCCTTAAATGGGCCAGGGGTGCGAAGAATCTCCCGGCTCAAAATAGTGAATTCAAATATAAGATTAGGAACATGGAATGTTAGAAGTTTATACAGCGGTAAATTGGATAATACGATACAGGAAATGGAAAGATTAAAAGTGGATATTCTTGGAATTAGTGAACTGAGATGGACTGGCAGCGGCATACACCAACATGAGAAGGGAAATCTATACTACTCAGGAAGTGACCCGCAGGACAAAAATCGTCGAAACGGAGTTTCTATATTTGTCATGGAGAAGTATGTAAAATTTGTTAAGAATTTTGTACCCATCTCGGACAGAATAATATTATTACAATTACACTGTCAACCCATCAACATTAATATTATTCAAGTGTATGCACCAACAGCGGAAGTGAGATATGATGGTGATGTGGAATCTTTTTATGACTCACTAGCCAGTACATTGCAAAGTTTGAAAGGAGGAGAAGTCAATTTTGTCATTGGAGACTTAAATGCCAAAATTGGTGAAGGTCGCCGCTCTCATATAGTAGGTGAATATGGCTTAGGCATAAGCAATCAAAGAGGTGATAGACTATATGAATTCTGCCAGGATAAAAATATGGTTGTATTAAATACTTGGTTTAAACTCCCGAAAAGAAGGCTTTATACATGGAGATCACCTCAGGATGGAACAATCTATGATATTGTCAGGAACCAAATTGACTATGTGTTAGTAGACCATAGATTCAGGAACTCTGTAAAGAGAGTCACCACGTACCCTGGTGCGGACATTGGTTCTGACCATGTTTTGTTAACTGCCGATATTGTTTTATGCTTAAACCAAATAAAAAAGCCCAAAAACAAAATTAAAATGGATATCTCGAAACTCCAAGAAGAAGTGGTCAGAAATAAGGTATCTCAGACTTTGAACGATAATATTAGACTACTCCCTCGTGATCCATCAATAGAAATACAAACACAGTGGGATAACCTGAAGTCAGTTATATGTGAAACCTGTGATACAAATTTGAAAGCTGATAAGCAAATTAGAAAAAAGAATTGGATGACTGACCACATTTTGAACTTAATGGATGAGAGACGTAAACATAAACATAATGAGACACAATATAAAAACTTACAAAGAACGATTAGATGTGAAATTAAAAAAGCCAAAGAAGAATGGATGAAGTCACAGTGTGAAGAACTAGAGTCGTACAGTCGTAGTCACAATGCATTTAAACTTCACAAAAAATTGAAGGAAATTACAGGCACTTCTAGAAGAATTACTCCATCATGTTTAGTTGACGATTCCAATAAATTGATATTGGATGAAAAAGATATTTTACAAACATGGGAAAAGTATATTCATGATACATTCAAAGATATTAGACCTGACATTAATATTCCTAACGATCAATTGCATGGACCATCGATTTTAAAATCAGAAATTCTTCATGCGATAAAGACTTCAGAACATAGAAAAGCGTGCGGACCAGACGATATTCCAGTTGAGGTGTTGAAGCTCTTTGATAATGAAAATGTTGACTACCTGTTGAGGTTATTTAACTCTATATATGACACAGGGAATATACCCCAAGATTGGCTAAAATCCACCTTCGTGACATTACCTAAAAAACAATACCCTAAGAAGTGCAGTGACTATCGATTAATAAGCTTGATGAGTCATGTCCTTAAATTATTCCTTAAAATAATACATGCCAGGATACGCGATAAGTGCGAGCAGGACTTAGATGACACTCAGTTTGGCTTCAGAAATGCTTTCGGTACGCGTGAAGCATTATTTTCTGTCGACGTACTATTGCAAAAGTGTCGTGACCAAAGAAAGGAAGTCTTTGCCTGTTTTATTGACTACGAAAAGGCATTTGACAGGGTAAAACATGCTGACCTAATGAAAATGCTTGCGGATTGTAACGTTGACACCAAAGACCAGAATTTCATTAAAAACCTGTATTGGTTCCAAACAGCAGAAATAAGACATGGGAATGAGAGATCTAATGCAATCGCCATTCAGCGTGGAGTACGACAAGGATGTATCCTGTCGCCACTATTATTTAATCTTTATTCCAACTATGTCTTCAAAAGAGCCCTAAGTAATACCCAGAAGGGTCTCAAGATCAACGGAGTTGTCATTAATAACATAAGATATGCAGATGATACTGTATTACTAGCTGACAGTATCAGTGACCTCCAAGACCTATTAGATCTTGTTAATAATGCTGGTGAGCAACTGGGCCTAACAATCAACGTCAATAAAACTAATTGGATGACTTTTGGATGACTAGATCACTCTGGATCAATGATTCAGTTAAATGGTTGTAATGTCGAAAAGGTGGAGAGATTTAGATACCTCGGCAGTATCCTCACGGAGAATCTTGACCCAGATATAGAGATTAGGTGCAGAATTGAAGCAGCAAGAACTGCATTCATAAAAATGAAATCCCTCTTCTGCAATGACAATATAAGCTTAAAATTAAGGCAGAGAATGCTAAAATGTTATGTGTGGTCGGTCTTGCTGTATGGTTGTGAAACATGGACCTTGAAAATAAATACCATGAACAGGTTAGAGGCTTTCGAAATGTGGCTTCACCGGAGAATGCTCAAGGTCCCATGGACCGACATGATCACCAACATAGAAATTCTCAGGCGGGCTAGAGCAGATAGGGAACTGCTTACATTAATTAAAATCAAGAAAATTTCATATCTGGGTCATATACTTCGAGGGGAGAAGTATCACTTGCTCCATTTAATATTGAAAGGCAAGATAGAGGGTCGTCGAGGGCCTGGTAGGAGACAAATGTCTTGGCTGCGAAACATACGAGAGTGGACCGGCATTAGAAGTGTGGAGGAGCTATTCCGGGCAGCGCAAGACAGAGAGACCTTTTCAAGAGTGATCGCCAACGTCGGGGGGACCTGATAAGGCACATAAAGAAGAAGAAGATGTAAAGTTACAAAAATGGAAAAATAATATTTTCAAAAATACTGCAAATTATTACAAAATATTGTACAGTAAGAAAATTACATATAATTATAGAAACAGAATATCAACAAAAATTAACAAAAAATCAACAGAAATCAACAAAAATAATAGCAACAGAATATATCTGAAAATCATCGATAAAAGTAGGTCAATCTTCTCTGTAAAAATACAACGAAAGTTTTTTTAAAAATTTAGAATAGTTTTTCTCACTTTTTATTGTATCCGGTAAATCGTTAAATAACTTTGGGCCTACATATTCATAATGGTGTTGTGCAGCTGTCGTGTTGCATCTAGGTACATATATGTTCCCAGAAGTTCTAGGTCTTATACTTCGCGTTGAGGAGATTTCAGATTCTTTAAAAACTTTTAAAATAGCATTTCTTTGAAATAGTTTTGAAACTGGTAGGACCTTAAATTTTTCAAAAAGTTCTTTGGTTGGAAAAATTCTTGGTTTTTTAATAATAACTTTGATGATCATTTTTTGTGTTGTTACTATCGGATACAGATTATTCTTATAAATGCCTCCCCATGCGATTATTCCGTACTGCAAGACTGACTGCACAAGAGCAAAGTAAACCATTTTAATATTTGAAAGATTTAGGATATTTCTTAATCGTAAAAAAATGTAAGTAAGTTTTCTAATTCTTTTTACACAGTTTTCGATATGTTTCTTAAATTTCATATTACTTTCTATAGTGATCCCTAGATATTTGACATCTGGGGTTTTTTTCAGGATTTTACAATTATTATCGTTACATTCTCTTCCTTTACACGAACGACTGTGCACTATCACGCTAATATTGGAATCTGTGACAGGATCATTAAGGTAAAAAGGTATATATGATGTTTTTTCTATATTAAGACTAAGTAAGTTATCATCAAACCATTCCTTTAATATGTCAATGTCAGCGTTCGCAGCTGGATTCACTTCTGTCCATGTTATTCCTTCGATTATGATGACTGTGTCATCAGCATATGAGATGACACTTCCATTAAGAGGGAGAGTGAACATGTCATTGACATATATAAGGAAGAGTATAGGCCCGATTACTGTGCCTTGTGGAATTCCATATTCAGAAGACAAGGGTTCACTTATTGAATTATTTAGTTTAACGTATTGTTCTCTATTTTTTAAGTAAATCTGGAACCAAGATAAAGCTTTGTCTTCCAGTCCAATTTTCTCTAGCTTAGCGATCAGCCTAGAATGCGACACACTATCAAAAGCCTTTTTCAGATCGATAAATATTCCCAAACACTTCCGACGTCTATCCAAATTCCCTATAACTAGAGAAGTCAATTATGCAATTGCATCATGAGTTCCTAGATTAGGTCTAAATCCATATTGGTTAGAATGCAGAATTTTTTTTTTCTTCTAGAAATAGGAATAGTCTCCTTTTCACTATTTTTTCAATTATTTTAGAAATGTTAGATGTCAAAGATATAGGCCGGTAGTTGGTCATTTCCTCTGGGTTGCCAGATTTAAAAATCGGACTAAAAACAGTTTTTTTGTAATTATTTGGAAATATTCCAACTGAAAAGCTTAAATTAATGATATGCACGATAGGTATCTTTAGAAAATCTTTAAGATTTTTTATGGTTTCTACTGTTATTCCGTCGTATTCCGGCGCTGAGCCACCTCTCAGTGAACTAATTATATTTACAACTTCCGGTTCCGATGTGGGCCCAAGAAATTGCATTTTATTTGTGTTTATTGAATTTTTCTCAAAAGCCTCAGTGGTTTTGCTAGCAGCTAAAGGGTTAATTTGTTGTGCTAAATTTTTTCCAACGATTGCAAAAAAAATATTAAATAAGTTCGCACATTGAGTCGGCTCATCTTTTACATCTATAGAATTACCGTTGTACGTCAGTCTGTGTATTTCCGACCCTTTCCGTTTTTTATCAATAATTTCATTAATAGTGGACCAAATTTTTTTTTATCATATTCTGCTTGTGACATTTTTATTTTATAATATTGTTCTTTCGTATTCCTTATTAAATTTGTAAACATATTTCGATATTTGACAAAGGTATTTTTTTAATATATAATTGAAAGGATTTTTTTTACAAAGAATAAATAAACGTTGTTTCTCACGCACAGATTTCACCAATCCAGGGCTAATCCACGGTTTTATTGGGCGGTATTTAGAAACTAGCTTCTGTAACTTGGAGATGGTACTCGCCTCCATATGTTTTGTTAAAATTTCCTCGAAGAGGCGAGAGCTCTCTAAAATATCCCGGCTGTCTAATATACAAGCCCAGGATTCCTTAGAGATTTTTTCCCGGAGAAGCTCTTTATTTAACACCAGTTTAATATATTCTCTATCTTTTAATTGATTGTTATTACACGCTATTGCATTATAATATAATAAGCACATATAGTGGTCTGTTATACCGGTTTTATAAACAATAGACTGAAATCTCTTAGTAGGTATTAGGTACTACTATTTACCCACATATGGTCAATACAGGAAGGTTTCTGACCGGCGACGTCACGAGTAAAATTGTTAATACATGATTTAAAATTCAATTCAGTTAGCATTTTAATGTATTCATCCTTTAGATGAGATAGATGAGTTAGAATGACAAATGATTTAGATTAAAAAATATATATATACTATATAATTAGGTTGTAGCGTAGGGAGTGTGGTGAATCCATCGCTCAGGGAGTGGAAAAATAAACCTGCAATAGCCGGATTGCAATCTTTAGAGCACAGGCGTCGGGTGGGACTGCTAACCTTATTCTACCGGATTACAATGGAAGATGCTCCGAGGAACTAGCGTCATTGATCCCCTCCGCACCGGTGCATAGTCTGGAAAAACGCCAAACGCGTGCCCATCATATGTATACGGTTGACATTTGTCACATGAGAACGGGTCGTTTCTTCGACTCGTTCTTGTGTTCAACAGCTCGGCTGTGGAACGATTTGCCGGCCTCTGTGTTTCCTCCTTCCTACAACATGGGTCTCTTCAAGATCAATGTTTATTCCTTCTTCTCCTCAAAAAGACCCTCCACACACATCTCAGATGACATAGGCCCTGAGAGAAATTTTTTCCTCAGGGCCTCCTGTGTGGAGTTAATGTAAAAAAAAAAATAGCTATCCCAAGCCAAGGTGTGAGCTACCGCGCTCAGGCTGATTGTCCGGGGGAACAGTGTCGCGAACGGAAACAAGGTCGCATCTCGGAGTATTTAGACCTTACTCCAGCACTCGGGGCTCTGCTGGAGCGGGCCTTCTATTTCCCTGGTAACTCGTGGGGCAATAAATTGGATAATTCGAAAACTAGGGGCCTTTTGAGAACCTAGGAGTGTTGAGGCCAACTCCGTGGACTTCCTTTCTGGGACCTGTAGGAGGAACCAAGAGGAGAAACCGTGGAGATGAGAGCTGAGACCACCTTCCTGAACTCTTCCCTTGTGGGGGCTTCAGGGAACCAAGGGGAGAGGCACTCTTCCAGCGTGGGTCCTTCGAGGAACCAACGAGGAGTGAGGTGGAGAGATGATGTCCTCTTCCAATGTGGGGCCTTCAGGGAACCATGTAGGAATGAAGAGGAGAAATTAGACCATCTCTGGGAACTCTTCCATTGTGGGGCCTATAGGGAACCACAGAGGAGTGAGGAGGAGAGATGAAGTCCTCTTCCCAACTGGGGCCCTCGGGGAACAAAGGTGAGGTGGACACTTCTCTTGTGGGGCCTTTAGGGAACCAATGGTGGTGAACTCTCCATCGTGGAGCCATCGGGGAACTAGGGAGCGGAGAGGAGAGATGAAGCCCTCTTCCCTCGTGGGGCCTTCAGGGAACCAAGGACGAGTGAAGAGGGGAAACGCGACCTGGGAAGACACATTGTCGAACCAGAGATATAGCTTCATTTCCAATGACAACTCTGGTGAACTTTATTAAAGAGACTGGGTTGTTGTTAAAGGATTGAGGTAAAATAGGAGATAGCACAAAGGGCCTATGGCCTAAGTGCTCACGGGAACTAATCGTTAACCGTCTCCGCAAAGAATAATAAAAAAAAACGAGTGTGCTTTAGACATACGACTGAAATAAAACTTCACTAACTTATAAAAGACTATATTATGACGATGGGGTGACATTGACATTCCAGACAATATGGTTTGTTGCATTTCGCACAGTAGTACACTCTCATGCATCTTTTTTTCGCTGGGCAAAAGTTGCACATGCTCCGTTTCCTTTTTTAATGACATTGATCACTGTTCGCATCGATTACCGTTGGCATGTCATTTTTCGTAACAATCACCACTTTTCGTAACGCATTCACCAGTTTACCCCCAAGTGTCGAGCGTACGTAAAGAAGTTTTACTTTACAAAAAAAAAAATGTATATATAAGTAAGTAAGTTTAGTTGAAGATGAGGTAAATGCATAGGGGTAGGTACATAGTGAGAATTGTTTTCCTAATTAAAAGACAGCTCTAATGAGCGTGTAAAACAGCAAATAATAATATATCAAGAACAACGATAATCAACATATCAATAGTATAACCTGAGATGGATTGTATCGACGAATCAGTACGTGCTCAGATACACAAGGCAATTCAAGACAATCAGATCGACAATTCGATAGAATTCAACGTCCCCAATCGACACATCGGCACTAGATTGTATCGACACTGAGTATTGCGTCCAATTTGACAAATAAAGAACATTTATTATGACAAATTAATAACGATCAATTAAATGATTTTATACCCGGCGTCGCACGAGATTCAACGCACATTTTTCTTATTGAAGAAAAATTTAAAAAAAGTGTGCAGTACACACGAGGTAGAAGTGAAACCATCAGAAAACTAAAGTAGACAAGAGTGAGGCGGCTACGAAACACCGCACAAAGAGGAGATTGATTATTCTACCTCATTCTCTCGCAGGCTAAATCCTATAGATGTATGTGTTTGTGTCTTTTTAGTGTCGCTATTTTCGTTTCATCGAGTTTCAACTCACAACGGTGTTGAAGAAGTTTTCACATAAAAAAAATATGTAGCAAACAATTATTAAGTGGAATCTTCTTTAACGCCGTTGTGATTTGAAACTCGATGAAACGAAAATAGCGACACTAAAAAGAGCCAACATGCATACATCTATAGCATTTACCTTGCGAGCGAATGGGATATAATGACAATAATCGGTCTCTTTTTTGTACGGTGCTTCGTAACCTCCCCAATCTTGTCTACTTTAGTTTTCTGTAGGTTTCATTTCCACCGCGTGTGAACTGCACACTTGTATTTTTTTGTATCTCTTTTTAAAAAAAAAAGACAAACGCTTCCAAATTACGAATACATCTTTCGGTGGTCTAGGGGTAAAGCTCTCGACTTGCAAACCGAAGGTTGCGGGTTCAAATCCCGGCGTGCGCAAATAAATTTTATTTGATTAATTTGTGTTATTTCACAAGTAATTAATTAAAAGTGGAAGATACTCTCAGTATAGCCGTGGAGTAAGACCACCATTCAGAATTGAAACGTTGCTTGAAATGGCGTTAGCCGTGTGTGGTGATCACATCTAAATAGCCAGGTGCTTCCCCACCTTCCTATTCCCCACCTTCCTTTTCACCATCTCCTTCCTCACCCCCTACTATCTTCAGCCTCACAGCAAACTTCAGCTGGTGATGCCATAGTCTCACTGGCTTCAGACGGGAGCAGTTTAAACTCTTATGCGATATTTACAGAAAAAATCCAAACAGAAGGCCTTGAGGAAAATAATTTCCCTCAGAACCTGTTTCATCTTTGGGAATGCTGTGTAGGTGTGTAGCGGGTTTTTTTGTGGAAAGGAAAGAGTGAACCGGGATCTTAAAGAGACCCATTTGTAATAGGAAGGTAACACAAAGGCCAGCAATCGTTCCATAGCCGAGCTGTTGAACTCAAGAACGAGTCACAGAAAAGATCCGTTCTCATGTGACAAATGTTAACCGGTTCGTGGGTTTTCCCGACTACGCACCTGTGACGATGGGGATCAATGACGCTAGTTCCTCGGGGCATCTTCCATTGAAATACCTGTAGAACAAGGACAGCATTCCCTTGCAGCAAATAACTCACCAATTACTCGCGCAATCACAACTTATACCCATTTCGAAAAGTAATTACTACACTTCAGTTTTCATGATTCCTTACTAATATAAAATATTAATTTATTCAATTTCTTATCCACTGGAGCGCTTTTTGCCACAATATGGCATTATCTAAAATACCTCGGATTGCTTTGCCGCTAATTTTGGCAAATTTTTCCTGATTTGTTAGTAATTAAGTAAAAGTATACGATTTTTTTATAAATCCTACGAATATGTGATAATCTACAAAAGATTATATAAATTCATTGGCTATTTAGAACTATATACAGTTTTTATGTCTCCATATTAAAATTCGGAGGTATGATTTTCTTTTAATGTGGGCGAAAAATATTCAAAATTTTCACAAAAAATCTCGAGCAATCGGAGAAAAATGTTTTAAATTGCGCTGTCGCTGCAGTGGTTATGTAATATAAATTATTTTAAAACTAGCGAACATAAAATTCTTGATTTCAAAATTTCTCTGTACCTCTCCGCATACTTTTACTCTTAGTCATACATTCATTAGTTAAGTTTTAACCCTTTTCTCAACCAGAGTCATTTTAAAATTACGTGAAATTTGAATTTTTTTACTTAGTAACTGCTGAACCAATTTATTTGCGGTTTTTTTAAAATAACTAAGAGAATCCTTCCCAGCAACATTGATTTTTTTCGTGGCGTTGGCTGCATTGCGTACACACTTCATATCGTAAACAAGAATCGTTGATCACTCCTTTTGAAAAGCTATGATCCGAGGGAATTGCAGTATTAAAAAGGACAAGGTATTTATGCTTTTTTAATATATTTCTCGGTTTTTATTTACAGTAAAACGTACATTCTTTCATATTATAATGAAAATACAACAAAAACATAGATATGATATTTGTTTTTAGCATCAAAAAGTATCGTGTCATTTCAAAACGACACTGGTCGTTTGAGGTGATACTATCAAACGCACACATATGAGAACACTTTTCAGATATTATGACTATTTTATCTGATAACATATTATTACATATATTCATTGTATATGTGTTTTGATGAGAAGAACACATCAAGAATACTTTAAAGTGATAAGTAGACATGATATTGTGTTTAATTGATGTATTTATTATGAATATTATTTGCAGAACATGGTCCATTTTCATACTAATATGTCATTTACCTCTCGGAACCACTGTCGTTTTAAAATGACTTTGAATTATAATCAGTAAAAAAAAACGTTAAAAAATCTAATATTTCAAGTACCTACACATAATCATATGTTATTTATTTTTTATATCTGTAGGAATTAATTGGGATGAGAAAAGGTTAAGAACCGTTTTCATCTCAAGTGAAATTCCTTAACGATATTCTTTGGATTCATGAATAAGTACCGTAACCAAGTAAAAATTTATTAAGGCTGGCGCTCAAAAATAAGAAGGGGAGATAATGTAAATACGAATGTTAAAAACCATTTCATTTTAATCGAAAATTTTGAAAATGTTTAATTAAAAATGACTCGTTTATAATATACGAAAAATCTCGTGGGAAATTACTTAAATAGTATTAAAAAGAAACATAGTGATTTTTTTCATACATATAGCTTTTAATTCGCATTTTTTTCTATCAAGGTTATTTTATAAAAAACCGTTTCGGCGTGGCAAATGAAGGCATAGATTTATCTTAAAAAATAATATACCTATATATTTTTTAGAAATTTAAAACCATAAAGTGATCAAGAGAACTATATTATAAAACGGTAGAAATTAGGATTGCCGTGGCTTAATATACCTATAACATGGGTCTAGGTAAATTGACCGAATTGCAATTTTTCGAAATCAATTTTACGAAATTATTTTTTCGTACTTTTATTTTTCGAAAACATATTTTTCGAACATCAATTGACCGAAACACTAGTTTTCGAATTAATATAAGTTTGTATACAATACGCACAAGGGTATATAATTATAGAATAGATAATATCAACTCTCCTAACCTAACCTAACAGTATCTCATTAGTCATAAACAAGTGAAATATTATATTTTAAAAGTTGATTAACAAATTCTAAAAATATGTCTTTAAGCCAATTGCTGTTCGAATTTTTTTTTTCGAAAAACTGAAATTCGAACAATTGATTTCGAAAAATTGAATTCGAAAAATATGTCTGCTCCCTCATAACTTGTATCATAACGTATAGCGTATGTCTTAATAAACAAATAAACTACCACCGCACCACATAAAACTCTACGATTGGTATCAGAACTCCGTTGTGAACTGCAAATCTCGCTTCTAGAAAAAATAATGATATAAATATCTACACTTTCTTCATTTATTATCGCTTCTGATATCCTGTGACAATCGACAAATCAAAATAGCTCAAATGTCGTCACCTTTTCTTATTAATTATTATGATTAATTTTAATGGACTGATACCACAAACTTAATGACTGAATTACACGCATATAACACTAAAAATAATAATCTTCCATTGTTAGTGATTTTATCTCGTGTCAAAAGCACTTATCAACAAATCTGCGCTGATCAAAATAGGTATGTCGATTTTCAGGGGGAATTTGTCAGATTTGGCGATAAAATATCATTGGTTTCGTGTGGAAGTATTTGGCTGCATATTTATCATTTCTGTTAACATGTCTAAGGCTATTACTTGAAGGTTCATCGAACTTAATCAATATAGGTCACCGATTACGGCTAAAGCCATTTAAAGCAAAGTTTCAACTGTGAATGAAGATCTTACAGAAGGTCTTACCAGGGCGATACAGAGAGTAACGTCCACTCTGGAAAGTGCCGCAAATTATACTGTATATTATTTTAACTAACTAGCTAACGCCGTTTCCCAACAAGGGTAGGCAGAGAGGACCTACCGCCAAACAACTCGATCTTGGCTCAACTCCTTGCCTCGTTTACATTTATACATCGACTCATACCTGCCCTTCTATTATTCTGACTCTTGACATGGCCCGACCGATTCACTTGGTTGTGTCATGTCTTCCTCGTGCGTCCTCGACTTCTACCATTCACATTTGCGCCATACATCCTTACACTTCTTTCCTCGTTCATTCGCTCTACACGCTTAAATCATCTGATCGTGGTTTAGCGATCTCCACGTTTTTCATACGATCATGTATGGTTTTATGACACAAACGCCTCAGGGATCTCATTTCTACCGCATTCAGTCTACTTTCATCCTTCCTATGCCAGTTCCACGCCTCACTGCCATACATCAAGGATACCAGGACTTTATTGGCGCCGACGGCGTTCAGTCCTCCATTAAAGGAGTTACCTGCATTTACCCTTCTTTCAATATCTCTATCAGCCTTCCCATCTCTCGTAAATATACTTCATAATTTATTTATTAATAAATTGAGGAATCCGTGACTCGAGAACCTTACCCCTCGACCACGGAGGCCGTCAAAGTTTGGGAGCAATTTCGCCTACCCACGTCAAACAGCAATACCTATTAGTTACATTAAATCGTGGGCGGCGAACTTACAATCTGCGTGGGCGCCATTCCCCCCCCCCCCCGCAGGGGTTTAACTTAATTCAGTGGCGCAACACAAAGATTAAAGATCCCGAGGGCACTGTTAACCACGACCCTCGACTTTTCGCAAATACTTTGATTGCATTTTAAACTATTAATTTTTTAGCTGAATTCTAACAAATTAAATTTTTGAAGTAAAAATTGGTATAATAGCATCTTATTGTTTGAAATTCGATAAAACGAAAAAGTGAAATTAAAAAGAAGCAAACACACATCTATAGGATTTAGCCTGCGAGAGAATGGGAGAGAATAATCGGTTTCCTCTTCGTGCGGTGCTTCGTAGTTCTTAGTTCACTTCTACCGCGTGTGAACTGAATACTAGTAATTTTTTTTAGAGACTGAAGAACATTCCCGGGTTTCTGACAATATTTGAAAACTAAGACTCCAGAGGTGCGATTCTGTACCTTTTGTGGATACGGGAAAGATTCCACATGGAATCGCCTGTCAAATTAGTGTGATTTTCTTTCAATTAGATTTACATAACCTTTATTATATCATTAAAGGAAACATAATCAGTTTTGCTGATGATACTGTTTTATTATTTCAAGAAGAAAATTGGACGGATACATTTAATGAGGCTGAACAAGGGCTTAGTGCACTTCAAAATTGGCTTAAAATAAACTCGCTTACCCTTAATATAAGCAAAACTAAACATATAACATTTTCAATAAACGCACGGAGCCAACCAATAAAATCACTAGAACTAAAACTACACGAATGCCATGGAAATAATATACAATGTAACTGCCCCGTCATCGAAAAAACGCAAAACATAAAATATCTCGGAGTAATAATTGACGAAAATCTTAGATGGGACCTACATATTAAAGGTATTACGGAAAAACTCACAAGCCTTATATATTTCTTTAAAAATCTAAGAAACGTGGTAAATAAAAAGGATATGAAAAAGGTCTACTACGCGTTGTGTCATTCTCGAATTGAATATGGAATCATAGGATGGGGATCTGCTACACATAAGTACCTCCACAACCTGAATACGATTCAAAAAGGAATCATAAAGACCATATTGAAAGTACCAATTAGAACGCCTTCAATTGAAATTTTCAATAGCTTCGACGTACCAAATGTACAGCAAATATATGCCAAAAATATATTATTGAAGCTTTTCAAAAATAATGAATCCTCTACTAGACCATGTATGCATAACACAAGATCGAATAAAAACGATATAAAAAATATTCCAAGTTATAAAACCACTTTCGGACAAAGAAACTATACATACTTTGCAACAAAACTCCATAACATCCTTCCCCAAGACATAAAACTAATAAAAAATCCTAATGAATACAAATCAAGAATAAAAATATGGCTAAAAGAGGTCAACGAAAAAACCCTAATGAACACATTAAAAACGACATAGAAGACAAATAAACCATATTTAAATAACTTTAGTCCGCCTCGGCACAGGACCCCCTAGTGAGGAGGAATAAGAAATACAATAATTTATACTTAATTTCACCATTATATCTTGTATGTAACAATTATTTTATATAGTCACTAAAATAAAATAAAAATAAAAAATAGCTTTTCTAAGGGTGTCGTGGGCCGATGACAGCTGTCGCCAATTTTAAGTAGATAAAATTGGCCAAGTTACCGAAAATGTACAAAGTTGGGTAATATTAGAGGGATGCGAAATGATACCAAAGGAGCATGAAATACAAAGTGTCAATCTACTATTTCAAATAAAATCCAGAATATTAAATAATATTAATGGTAATTGAGTCTACCGTTCTGTACCCTAAAGAATAAACCACGTATGTAAGTCCGTAGCTAAGTCTATAGCTGTGTGTGGTTTATTTTTTAAGGTACAGAGTTGTATAAGCATTATGGTTAAAATAACTTAACATCAACAAAACACAACACACAAACATTTTCCATACGCAAACACAATATATCCAACAACTGCCCTAAACCAATCATTCACTCGTGTCCACTCAATTTAGACACTCAAGAAACCACACCACACGTGTTCGACCCTCAAATCATCAAAAGTTATCAAATATTTGGAAATTATCATAGACAACCAACTACATTGGGAAGCTCATATCAGTGACACAGTAAAAAAAAAACTCTGCCACATATTCTGCTCCCTTAGGTCCATCTTAGATTTACAGGTTCTAAGAAGCGTATACTTTGCTCTTTTTCAAACCATAGCAACATACGGTATAGTGGGATGGGGTGGTTGTGCTGAATCCATTATTAGAACAATTATTATAGTTCAAAAACTAATTCTGAGAATTGTACTTTTTAATATTTCTATTTTTGAAACTGTTAATTCGTGGTGGAAGTCCATTATAATAGATTATAATAAAACAAATAAAAAACTTAATTCCACTTAATTTTATTTGACCGTAACCGGTTTCAGCTCGTCAGAGCCATCTTCAGACTGGTACAAATAATTCTTAGCCTACGGTTTATATACATAACATATGGGGGAGGGGGAGAAGGGTAGTCTACAAGGATTTTAATGAATTATTTTTGTTACTGAGTCGTTTTAGACTGTCGAATTTCTAAGTATTTTGGTAATTCCAGTGGGCTAATTACTTTGGGTTTGTAGCTCACTTCAATATCTATTGATTAGGGAAAAACCTTACAAGTAATTTGAATTATTAATGGACTAATTTTATTGTCAAATCGTTATTATACATATCTATGATCAATGGGATTTTTTAATTGCTTTTTGAAGGGATGCATGTTTACATTGGAGTGGGAATGGTCAAACCTAAATACATATTTTAATTTCAAAATTATTATGAAAATTATACCGGATAAAAACCTGGTGTTTCAGTAAATGATTCTAATAGCTTATTAATTACAAAGTTACTTTTTGAAGGGATGCATGTTTACATTAGATTAGGAATGGTTTAAACTAAATACATATTTTAAATTTCGAAATTATTATAAAAATTACAATGGATACAAAAGCGGAGACTTAGCAAATGATTCTAATTGTTTATTCATTACAAAGTTAGGGTCTATTTTTTTAGTTAAGCGAGTAATTTCTAAAGTTTCTAGTCTATCTAGTTTATGACCTTTATTGCAAGTATGAAGAACTTTAACATCTCTGTCTTTATCAAACGAGTGTTTATTTTCTAATAAATGTGATGCTACATTCGACAATTCTCCTTTGTCATTCACCCAGTTAGTAAAGTGTTCTTTAAAACCCGAATTAAAGAACACTTTACTAACTGGGTGAATGACAAAGGAGAATTGTCGAATGTAGCATCACATTTATTAGAAAATAAACACTCGTTTGATAAAGACAGAGGTGTTAAAGTTCTTCATACTTGCAATAAAGGTCATAAACTAGATAGACTAGAATCTTTAGAAATTACTCGCTTAACTAAAAAAAATAGACCCTAACTTTGTAATGAATAAACAATTAGAATCATTTGCTAAGTCTCCGCTTTTGTATCCATTGTAATTTTTATAATAATTTCGAAATTTAAAATATGTATTTAGTTTAAACCATTCCTAATCTAATGTAAACATGCATCCCTTCAAAAAGTAACTTTGTAATTAATAAGCTATTAGAATCATTTACTGAAACACCAGGTTTTTATCCGGTATAATTTTCATAATAATTTTGAAATTAAAATATGTATTTAGGTTTGACCATTCCCACTCCAATGTAAACATGCATCCCTTCAAAAAGCAATTAAAAAATCCCATTGATCATAGATATGTATAATAACGATTTGACAATAAAATTAGTCCATTAATAATTCAAATTACTTGTAAGGTTTTTCCCTAATCAATAGATATTGAAGTGAGCTACAAACCCAAAGTAATTAGCCCACTGGAATTACCAAAATACTTAGAAATTCGACAGTCTAAAACGACTCAGTAACAAAAATAATTCATTAAAATCCTTGTAGACTACCCCTCTCCCCCTCCCCCATATGTTATGTATATAAACCGTAGGCTAAGAATTATTTGTACCAGTCTGAAGATGGCTCTGACGAGCTGAAACCGGTTACGGTCAAATAAAATTAAGTGGAATAAAGTTTTTTATTTGTTTTATTATAATCTATTATTCTGAGAATTTTATTTAAATGTCAACCTACCCATCCCTCAAATGAACTCTGCCAAAATCTGGATCTTAGATATTCGACAGCTATTTACTAAAACAAGCCTTTGCTTGTTTTAGAGAAAATCAAGCACCCACCCGCTTTTCATCAAACCTGGGTTGCGTGGTCCCCTAAGAGTATGGATTGGATTTTAGTTCCATGGTGGTCCCAAACACTAATACCTCATTCGCTCAACGACAATTCTGCTTCATCGCTCCTAAAATATATAATGCTCGGAGTACTGACAAAAAGTCAAGTAATTCCAAATCACTTTATATAACACGTGTACATCATTTGATTTTCGAAAGGGGACGAGCTTACTTCAAAGAATACACGAGTTCTTAACATTACATTTTAATTATTAATTTTTGCATTTCAAAATGTTATTTCAATTTTTATTTCTATTTTTCTTTAAAATATTATAATTTTTTTTGTTTTCTCTTAGGTTTTCACTTAATTTTATTAATTTATATATATGTTTTAATTTATATAATATGTATTTGTATAAAATACACAAGTTTTTAACACTTAATCTTTATAATTAGTTTATGTATTTCAAAATTTGAATTTATATAATTTGAATTTATATTTCTATTTTTCTTTAAAATATTTTTTTTCTTTACTTTTCACTTACTTTTACATATTTCTTAATTTTTATTTAGTATGTTTAATAATCTGTTTCAACACAATAGTATTTAAATCCTATTAAATATATTAAATGCATGACTACCACAACACGGGCATTACCCTTGTGTGGTACCAAAAAAAAACAAAAAAATCTGTAACCAATAATTTTTTTTTTTTAAATACCATGTATATCTGTATTATGTTCAATATGAATGTATTTTTATTCACCCCTGAGGAAGGTTCAGGATGAACCGAAACTGGTTGGATTAAGAAATAATAAAATGGAATTGAAACAAAGTTATTTTTGTGTTTATTATAATTATGTATTCCAACAAAGTGTTTGTTACATGTGAAAATTTACAATATCGGTTAGAAAGGCGTAACATCCGACGATTTCATATCGATATCCCGAGCACGGTCGCACTGTTGACAGACGAACCAATATTCACTGGGAATAAACAAGAAATCGATATACGCTGGCAATACTGGCGGATCTGTCTACGGATTTAATTTTTTCATAAACATCAAGCCGGAAAGCAGAATTTATAAAATAATATTTTGACAATTTCGAATTGAAATATTAAACATAAATACACATTGACACTTCACATAACTTTTTGACACCAAACGGAGTTAATTAGATAAATATCAATCTCATACATAAGCACACACTTTACCACTATCGATTACACATCTGCCTTGATGACGGACACTGTAACGCTGTCGAAACATTGGCTAAATAATGAAGTAGCGCAACTCGGCATAATACCCCAAAAGATATTTTTTTGTCCAGATCAGAGAGCGATTCTGTATCTTTTGTTGATACCATACGAAATCGACTGTCAAATTTGTGTGATTGTCTATTGCTTGCAATAGCTTTTTCGGGCTGATATGTCGCCGATTTCTAGTTTAAAACACGAAATGCTGTAAGTATACGTGATTATTTATTTATTTAATGTGCCTACGTTTAAAGTTTTATACCATGGAATTGACATTTGAAAAATTTCGTTTCAATCTAAATACGCACGAATTACATAGTTAGCCCTAATTAATAACCTATTTACGGCAAAGCTATTGAGCCTGTATACTCGTACGTCGGTTGTTCAAAAAGTAACGGAAATTTTTAAATTTCGCGGGTTTAGAGAGTCCTATTGTCATTTTTGTTGTTGTGTTGGTATACATGCCCCTGATGTATGATACAATTTTCAGCTGTATTCATTGGTTAGTTTGTGTGTGGCAGCCGATAAGGTAGACGTGTTTGTGATCAAAGAATTTGTATCAGATTTTGCGTAAAAATTGAAATAAAGTAGAACAAAGTGTGTGAAATGTTAACATAAACCTATGGTGAGTCTGCTATGAGCACAACAAGCGTTTATAAAGGGTATAAGCGTTTCCAAGATGGCCATGAAGACGTTGAAGATGTCGAACGCTCCGGATGCCCCAACACATCGACAATCGATGAAAACGTAGACCAAGTGAAAGAAATGGAATCCCACAAAAAATTTGACAGTCGATTACGCATTGAATCGATTCCGTATCGACAAAAGAAACAGAATCGCATCGCAGCGGGGTGAACAGTTTTATGAAAGGCGGTCACGTGGATTATCAGATGAAGAAGTGCTGACTACGCCACTGGTTTAATACCCACTAAACCCACATGATTAAAACTCAAGCGAAGATAATCCTTTTAAACAATATCCCAAATAATCTATTTGTATCCAGGAAGGTATCACCTAATAAATAAACCCAATTCGGAAATAGAAGATTTCTAATACTAGATATTAATAGTTGGTTAATTACTCGATACGAAGGAAAGTGTTTTTCAGAAGGACGTGCACAAACTATTCGCAAAAATGGGGTCCAAAAATTAAGGTTCATAAAATAGTATTTCTCTGATGTTTCGTTAATGTTTAATAATGTTTCTATTGTTTATAATATTTCTATTATGATTTGATTAGTATGTACAACCTCTCTCCATGGCTACCAATGATTGATAATTTTTTTGTTTGTTAATTTTTAATTTTATATCATATTTGGCTTAATAATTCCTTTCTTATGCATTTAATTTACTTATTATGCTGTCTCAGTAGGGGTAAAGTCCCAAGGAGGAAATCCATAATTGATTTAATTTTGGCTATACATGTAATAATTATGTACAAACTGAAAAAATGTTAACTGACAATTTCCCGAAAATTAATAAATAAATGATTAAATCATTGAAGAATAAAATAATCTAAAATCAAAACCAACATATAAAAGAGAACAAGTCACAGAAAAAAAAGATAACGGTCACAACCGGTCTTACGAGAGGTTATGGGTTCGAGTCCCAGTTGCGACCGTTATCTTTTTGAAGTGAAAACTTCTTTAGCGCCGTTGTGATTTGAAACTCGATGAAACGAAAAATAGCCACCCCAAAAAGAGACAAACACATACATCTACAGGATTTAGCGTGCGAGATAATGAGATATAACGAAACCTTACCTACGTACAGTACCTACGAAGCGTCATTGGCCGCTTTGATTATGAGCTCATTTTTCAAGGCTTGGTTGAGATTGTGTGGGTGAAGGTTTCATTTCTATCGCGTGTGAACTGCACTAGATTTTTCATTTTACTTTCATATTTCGTAGGTGTAAATTATATTATTAGTGTTATCTTCTTCTTCAATGATATATTACGTCGATGGGAATAACGTTCAAAAGTTATAAAAAGGCAGTTGTTCTAAAAAAATAGTTAATTATTAACTTCATTATTTGAAGAAAGTCTGCAAAAGACTGCCTCCAGGGTCAATAGGACACTTGCATGAATTTTGTAATGTCTTGGAAAAAATCGTGTCGATAGATTTTTCTGTTAAGATTACGAAAATTTTACAAATTTGTAGTTTTTTTTTTTAAATAAATAAATCCATTTTTCGGGCTCGTGACGTCACTGCATGACAATGTTCCGTCTCCGATAATATTCAATTAATTTTGTAAATTTCCACACTGCTTTTTTTACGTTCTGGCCCAACACAGCATGACAAGAGGTATGGTGCTGCTAAATGATATTTCTAGGTCTCTTGACATTGTCTTGAAGGTTTCAAGAATAATTTTAGGCAAGGACTCTAAAATATGTATTATTGAAAAAATTATCTCATTTAAAGTGATATATATATATATAAATATTTATGTTACGTGTATTGTAATAGGATTATATTAATTTGTAATACAGAAAAAAAAATGGCAACCCTTTGATTTCCGGCGAATTTCCGGATTTGACACTTAAAATTCACTAGCTTTATTGTTTGTTTTCTGTGAACTTATCGTTTGGTTTGACGTTTTGACAGATGCTGCGAAGTGAACCCCGTACATATTATGCTTTATGTAGCTGTCTTCGAAGTGTAATGGTAATGGTGCTGATTTTAACAAAATCAAATTTTATAATATATTATTATTTATTTATTTACGCCTATTTAGGCTTTTACATATACATTTGGAACAAAATCAAATTTTATAATATATTATTATTTATTTATTTACGCCTATTTAGGCTTTTACATATACATATATTACAATATTTGTGAAATTATAGATACTCATAAATAGTGCAGGAAACGACTAGTTTAAGAAACTTGCACACAAATAATAAAGTAAAAATATTATTGAATTTGATCAACACAGTATATAGGAACAAAATATTTAAAAAATCCAAAATACCTAGTTATAGTTTTTTTCTTTCAGCCGACAAAATACTGTTAAATGTGTTAGTCAATTTAAATAGCTTTAACAAAATATTCCCCTACTTGATGAAAAAAACTTCAATAAGGTTTGCTTAGGTATACATATATTAAAATTGATGAACTAAATATATGAGCAACATCGGAGTAATTGTTTCCTAGCTGTTGAATCCGCTGCATAAGAGTGTAATATTTGGATATTGATGTGGAATTGCTACAATAATATATGGTAGGTACTGTCTTGTTACTGACCTGCCTGGAGTATGAAAAGAGATTACGTATAATAAATCAGGGGTATCAAACATTGAATTAATGATTTTATACAAACAGGTTCAATCGGAAATGATTCTACGATCAAATAATTTTATTAAATTTAATGAACAAAGTACGTTATTATAATAATAATTTACAAGTAAAGTTTATTGAAGTAAAACTTCTTTACGCACGCTCGACACTTGGGGGTAAAATGATGAATACGTTATGAAACGTTACGAAAAAATATGAAACGTTACGAAAAAAAGTGACACGTTACGAAAAAAATGTGAAATGGTAATCAATGTGAAACGCTAATCAATGATTTGAGTTGAGTTGAGTTGATTTGAGAGCTGAGAGCTGAGAGTTGAGTTGAGTTGATGGGGATGTTGAGGGGGTGGGGATATTTTTATTCATGTTATTGTTATATTGTTAATGGACGGCATAAGTTAGTGAAGTTTTACTTCAGTCGTGTGGTCTAAAGCACACTCGTTTTTTTTTTTACATAGGATTTAGTCATATATAGACATTGAACATTTTAATGATAAATTTTTTTTTTTTTTTTTACATTAACTCCACACAGGAGGCCCTGAGGAAAATAATTTCCCTCAGGGCCTATGTCATCTTTGAGGATGCTGTGTGGCGGGTCTTTTTGAGGAAAGGAAGGAGTGAACATGGGTCTTGAAGAGACCCATGTTGTAGGAGGGAGGAAACACAGAGGCTGGTAAATCGTTCCACATCCGAGCTGTTGAACTCAAGAACGAGTCGTAAAAACGACCCGTTCTCATGTGACTAATGTCAACCGTGTACAAATGTTGGGCGCGTGTTTGGCGTGTTTCCCGACTATGCACCGGTGCCGAGGGGATCAACGAAGCTAGTTCCTCGGAGCATTTTCCATTGTAGTACCGGTAGAACAAGGACAGCATTCCCACCTGACGCCTGTGCTCTAAAGATTGCAATCCGTCTGTTAAGATGGGAAAATCTATCAAACGGACCGCCCGTTTCTGCACAGAGTCAAGGGTTTTTTAAAGGTATTTTGGAGCTCCAGACCAGAGGTGGCTGCCAAATTCAACCATGGGGCGCACTTGCGATTTGTACAGGGTTAGCAGTTGTGTACTATTAAAGCATCTGCGGGCCCTGTACAGTACGCCCAGTTTCTGAGAGGCTAATTTAACTCGGCTAATTGGTTTCGATGGAGCCCCCATACCTGAGCTGGTCACTTAGAGTAACACCAAGCATATCAATGGAGGTCCTGTTCGGAAGAATGCTTCCGTTGAAGGAGACTAGATTATCATTTCTATCCCTTTTAGACGTTATCAAACATGATTGGGTCTTTGAAACATTAAATTCGATGAGGTTATTCTTACCTCAAGAGAAAACACTCTCGAGGTAACCGTCCATTCTCTGCTTCAAAGCCCTCCGAGCTATTGGGGTTTGTGTGCCCTTTGGAGGCTTGTCAAACAAAAAGCTATCATGGACTGTACTGTCATCCGCGTAACAATGAATCGGTGCACATGACAAGAGGTCGTTGATGTGCAACAGAAACAAAGTCGGAGACAGAACCGATCCCTGTGGGACGCCATAAATGATCAATAAGATAAATCAAGGAAAAAAAATATGACGTGCAATATTTTTGGTATGCCTCATTATTCTCCTGTGCCATTCGTGTGGAGTACGTCGGTTTTTTCACCCATAAAATGATGTCCCGTCTTTTCGTTTATAAAAAATGGTCTGATCTTGCAGACTGAAATTTTCAAATTTCAAAAATCACCAGGGTTTCAAAAATATGATTTAAAAAAAAATAGGGAATGTCTTAGAATGTTTGCCTAAATCGGAAAAATATATTTAAAAATGTGATGCAAGTGGCCCAATATTCTGCCAAATTAACATTGAATGGAAGGCAGAAGCCATCTAAGACCAAAATAGCTTCAGAACACGCCACCTATGTACCGGCTTAGTGTTTAGTTCCATTTAGCGTGACTTGAAATTATTTAGATATTTGGTATAGCTCAAAGCCATGAAGAGCTTGGGAATTTGGATTATATCATCCGAATTGGAAATGCAAAAGAGGAAGGTCAATCATATCTAGTTATCAAATGTACCTAAAGCTATTCCGGAGTGGAAGAAACCTTCGGAATAGACTCAGAATCAAAACGTTGTTCGGATTGGTTTAGTGAAACGATTTTTCTGTCACCAAACGACACGTCCTCATGAAACACATTCTGAATCCTTTTTTATTATTATTGATATATCCTCTTTAGCTCCATACAGGAGGCCCTGAGGAAAATAGTTTCGCTCAGGACCTATGTAATCTTTGAAGATGCCGTGTGGAGGCTCTCTTTGAGGAGAGGAAGGAGAGAGAACATGGGCCTTGAAGATACCTTTTTTTAACATTAACTCCCCACAGGAGGCCCTGAGGAAAATAATTTCACTCAGGGCCTATGTGGAGGGTCTTTTTGCGGAAAGAAAGGAGTAAACATGGGTCTTGAAGAGACCGATGTTGTAGGAAGGAGGAAACACAGAGGCCGGCAAATCGTTCCACAGCCGAGATTTTGAACTCAAGAACGAGTCGTAGAAACGACCCGTTCTCATGTGACTAATGTCAGCCGAGTAGAAATGTTGTGCGCGTGTTTGACGTGTTTCCCGACTATGCAACGGTGCCGAGGAGATCAATGACGCTAGTTCCTCGGAGCATCTTCCATTGTAATACCGGTAGAACAAGGACAGCATTCCCACCTGACGCCTGTGTTCTAAAGATTGCAATCCGTCTGTTAAGTTGGGAGAATCTATCAAACGGACCGCCCGTTTCTGCACAGAGTCAAGTTTTTTTTTAGGTATTTTGGAGCTCCAGACCAGAGGTGGCTGCCAAATTCAACCATGGGGCGCACTTGCGATTTGTACAGGGTTAGCAGTTGTGTAATATTTAAGTATCTACGGGCCCTGTAAAGTACGCCCAGTTTCTGAGAGGCTATAACTTAACTCTGGTATCGATGGAGCCCCCGTACCTGAGCTGGTCACTTAGAGTTACACCAAGCATATCGATGGAGGTCCTGTTCGGAAGATTGCTTCCGTTGAAGGAGATTAGATTATCATTTCGATCCCTTTTAGACGTTATCAGACATGATTGTTATCGTGTGACATACCTGTTATCATGTGACAAATGTCAACCGTATACATATGTTGGGCGCGCGTTTGGTGTGTTTCCTGAATATGCACCGGTGCCGAATCATTTTTGTTGAAGCTCAAACAAAATAAGTCATTTGAGTTGAAATTTCAAAAAAGTTTTTTGAATTGAACCTCCAACCAAATAAGTTATTTAAGTTGAACCTTCAACAAAATTAGTTATTTATGTTGAACCTTCAACAAAATTAGGTATTTAAGTTGAAACTTCAACAAAATTATTTATTTAAGTTACACCTTCAAAAATTTTGTCATTTGACTTGAATCTTCAACAAAATTAGTCATTTAAGTTGATCCTTCAATAATATTGGTCATTTAATTTGAACCTTCAACAAAATTAGTCATTTGAGTTGAGCCTTCAACAAAATCAGTCATTTGAGTTGAACCTTCTACAAAATTAGTCATTTGAGTTGAACCTTCAACAAAATTAGTCATTTGGGTTGAACCTTCAACCAAATTAGTCATTTGAGTTTGTTTGGCTTTGAAATGATAATATGCATAGTTCCACCGGGATATCATTTATCCAATACCTCCCCTTCCTTTTTAATCATATCGCCTTGCTGGAAAAGCATTTGAAAATGGAAAAATGACAAAAGTGAATTGAAGTTTTTTTGTTTTCTGAAAAAACAGAAGTATATTTTGGACTCCATTGAAAGCATTTTTGTCAGTTATTCGGATTCATATATAATCATTTATGAACTTAAAGAAGAGGTAAGTGATTGGTTTTCTTCTTCCTTGTAACCCATTATTTTTCCCATACACACATTATCACCCAATTCCAGCGAACACCATTTTAGTTTCGTTATATTGTCTAATTTTACAGTCAAGGGTATCTGAAGCTGTAACTCGGAAACAGTTTCGGATGCAACAGAGTTTCACCTCCTACATTAGTCATTTGAGTTATTTTTTTCATGATATCTAGAAGTAATTATTTTAAAGAGCAGGTACAGTTTGTCAAATAAGAGTAGAAAACGTAGGTACTGTTGTTCAAATGACAATACTCAAAATATAACCATGGGGGTAATCTAAAGCTGTGTAACCTACATTTTTATTAAAAATTAAAAAGGCATAAAAATGAAAAAAATATTTTTTCATTGCAATATAGATACTTACTGATCTCAAAATAAGGATTGGATAAAGGTAGATATATTATTATTATACGTTTGAAATTTTGTGTTAACATAATGAAGAATAACTAAATTGTAATAAAATATAAAGCACACTTTAGAAATTGCTCAAATTTATTTAATATTAACTTAAGTATCTAGCGTTGCCCGAGTTTTACAACATGTCTCTAATTTTAGATCTGAATATATTAAACTCATTCAGATCTAAAAGTAGTGTAACTAAACTCACCATTAATGATTCTTCTTTTTACCTACTTACCTTTTTATCTACTGTACCTATGTTAAATTAATTGAAAGCCAAACAATTTGTAAATCACAATTTAATGAAATTTATGTCATTAAGTAGGTACCTTAACAATAATGCTTCTTCTATTTTAATAACAACAGTGCTTTTGAACAAAAAAAAAGTTTTTTTTTTTAATGTGTGAACAGTGTTCTGTATTTTCAGTGTCATTGCACTAAAGACTATTTGACAGGTAAATTGGTGTTGCCAGCCTACAAATTTTGTTGCTCCATTTTTTATTTGACAGGCTATATGTTGCACTTTCCGTCAAAATACAGTAATTCTAATTCTAATAAAATAAAATAAATATATATTTCTTTCTTATCTTTATAACAATGGAAAGCTGGCATCACGGGCGTGATGTGTGGCGGTCTACTCAATCTGCTTAACCTCACGGGGACATGACATGGTATTCGAGTGTAAACACAATATAACAATGTAAAATATCAGGAGATAACTATGTTATGTAGTGTACCGATGAATACAAAGATTATTTAAAAATTTTGACGTCAATGACATAAAGCCATTGGTTCCTCTTTATTAATTAATTTATAAATAATTATAATGTCATTGTTTCGGATATTGATACATTTTCCACCATCAGGGTAGATGTGTAGACTGTGGTGTAAATGCGTGTTCATGTACGGTCTGTGCCATCTTTGGGGATGCTGTGTGGTGGGTCTTTAAAAGGAAAGAATGGAGAAAAAGGTCTGGGAAGGAAAAAGGTTTGAGGGGTCGCGTCGGTCGATAGGAATCTGGAGGTCAGTGTGTCCAGGAGTGACGAACGTATGAATCTATCCCTCCCACTGCGGTACCAGGAGAAAGTTCGAGAGAGTCTGGTTGGAGAGGTCTAGGTTACGTCTCCCTCTACCAGTCTCTCCAGATCCGGTCCGCCACACTGCAGTTGAGCAAATGCATTCGCCGCCAAGATCTATCTAACCACGAACTTAATTGATATTAATAAATATTGTTGTTATTTCTGTATTCAATTAATTATTTATTTTATTATTAATTATATTATTTATTTATTTAATTAATTACTATGGTGATATTCGATTCATTATTATGTTGATATTCAATTCATTACTATGGTGATATTCAATTCATTATTATGGAGATATTCAATTCATTATTTTGGTGATATTCACTCCGTATTATGGTGATATTCAATTAATTATTATGGTGCTATTCAATGCATTATTATGTTGATATTCAATTCATTATTATGGTGATATTCAAATCATTATTATGGTGACACTCAATTCATTATGATAGTGATATTCAATTCATATTTATGGTGATATTAAATTAATTATTATGGTGATATTCATTTAATTTTCATAGTGGTATTCAACGAATTATTTTTTATTATTATTGTAACTTTATTCAATTCATCATGATTGTTTATTTATTTACCAATAATAATAATTATTATTTCTGTATTTAATTCGGTTCCATGCCAACTCAGAATCAAGTCAAATCAACACCTTTTTGAAAATTCATTAAAAACTATGAAAAAAAAACTTTACCTAACCTAACGAAATCTATTTATCCAATGTTTTTTCATCACTTTTAATGATGTTTCAAATGAGATGTTGAGTTGATTTCATTCTAGTTGTCCGGTAACATTTAATTCATTATTTAATATTTATTTCTGTACTTAATTCATTATTCTAATAATAAGTCTAATAATTGCAGCTTTTAAGATCTTTGTCAGTTCTGAGAAAATAATTATTATTTACCTGAAAAACCAGCTTTTCTAGTCTCGTTTCAAGAAATTGTTTAGAAAGGGGAATATATCGGAAACCGGAACTATGGTAGGTATGTCGTACGACACGTGTCAAATGGTACGAGTATGAAATTTTTAAACAAATCTTTTTTTAATGTGAACACCGTAAAAGAGTCCCAACTGTTCTGAGCAAGGGTGATTATGGCAACCCCAATTAGGGTATGTTGTCAGGCTGAAGGGAATGGTTATTGAAAGGAGATGTTAAGGGGATGGTTGCGAAGTATCTGGCTATTCAGATCTGTTCACTGAGCGCCTTAGGACATTTAAAGCAACGCCAACGTTTCGATTCTGAATGTTTGTCTTTCACCAGACATTATGATACCTGAATATCTACCAATGTGTATGACGGCCTCCGTGGTTGAGGGATCGACTAATAATCCGAAGGTCGCGGGTTCGAATCCCGGCGTGCACGTACACATTTTATTCGATTAATTTTGTAATTAACTAATTAAAAATAATATATAGTATATTTGCGGCACGTTCCAGAGTGGAAGATACTCTCAGTATCGCCTTGGCGTAAGACCAACATTCAGAATTGAAACGTTGCTTGAAATGGCTTTAGCCGTGTTTAGTAAAGAGATCTGAATAGCTAGGTACTTCCTCACCTTCCAGTTTTACATCTATTTCCCCTCTCCACTACCTTCAGCCTCACAACATACCCCAATTGGGGATGTCAAATTGTTACTCTTGTGTGGTTATCACATTAAAAAAAAACTTGCCACTGCCACATTTGAGTTCTCTGCATTCACCCTTTCAATTCAACGTCCTCGTCAGCCTTTCCAACTGCATGATTTTACCACACATATGCCTCAGAAAACTCACTTATATTATGCAATTCTCAATTATTAATAATTATGATTATATACATATATATTAAAAAGATAAACGGTTTATTAAATTAAGTACAAAATGTTTACGTCAAAATCAATATGAAAAGGCCACATTTTTTAAGAACAGAAACACGTGGAAAACATCTGACGATTTTGACATAAATTTCGACATAATTTTTGACGTTTAACCAATATCGAAAAAAACGCCGAAAAACGCTAAAAAAACATGACGAAATGTAAAAAAAAACTACATAAACCATTTACAATCAATATCTTATATAATATAATGTCACAAACACAAAATATATTTGCTGAACATCTATATTTAGAATGTGAATTCTTGCGCTGGATAAAAATAACCTTAAAGTTGCACAACATTTAAACACGAAAAAATTACGAAAACTCATCATTTTCAGCGCTGAAAAAGCTTAACTTTATAAGTTTTATGTTGGGAATTCGACTTACCACATATCCGATGGGAATTAGTTGAGCACTTCGGCACAAATTACACAAATGTCGAAGAAACAACATATATGACAGTTTGCGCGAAACGGTACTGAAATTTGAAGGTTAGATATCTCTAAGGGTTGTTCGCACATGCGCAGTTGACAAGGGTAGATTATTTTCAGCTGTTGGAAGGAACTTGTAAATTGCCATACGAATAAATAGTACGTTTTTCAGGGAATTTTCTGTCTTTCAAAGCAGGGGTAGGTACTGCAAAAAATATTCCGTATTATTTTAGTTTGTTTTTGGAATCGCGCTTTCATTTCGTTGAACCAGTATTTTTTATGAATGGAATATTATATGCAAATTTATTTTTTTTAAATTTTAAATATTCGTTCGCAAATCTGAACAAACGCTGTTAAACCCAATATAACTTGTGAAGATTTTTTTCTCGCACGTTTTTGAAGTGAAAAAAAATAGCATGGTTGTGATAATAAGAAGTAATTGTGGAATGAAACACTAGTATATATTGAATTATTTGGCGGGTATTAGATAAGCCGCCATAGCTCAGTGGTCAAGAGCACCTGACCGGCACTCTGAAGGCCACGGATTCAAGTCCCGTTGGCGGCAAGTATCTTTTCTCGGAAGATCTTTTCAATGTAGATGAGTGTTTCAGGCTGATAATTATTGCTTATAATAATTGTAATAGTCCTAATTGAGTTATGTTGTGAGTTTGAAGATAGTGGTTAAGGGAAGGAGATGGGAAAGAGGAAGGTGAAGGAAGGTAGGGGCAGCATCTAGCTATTCAGATCTGGTCACCAAATACGATTTTTGTTTTTTTTGTGAATACAGCACAAGAGTCCCAATTTCTCCCAACCATCTGCAGCCTGTGAGACTGTAATATTCCCAATTGAGTTATGTTGCGAGGTTGAAGTTAGTGGTTAAGTGAAGGGATGGGAAAGAGGAAAGTGCGCAGTATAACCTGTCCATTCAGATCTGGTCACCAAACACCGTTTTTATGCGAGTTCCGCACAAGAGACCCAACCGTCTGCGGCCAGTGAGACTGTGACATTCCTAATTCGGTTATTTTGTGATATATGTGATTATGTTGTGAGGCTAAGAATGGTGGGAAGGGAAAGTAGATGGGAAAGAGGTTAATGGAGCCGGACCTGGCTGTTCAGATCTGGTCTGGTCTGGCAAAGCCTTTTCAAGGAACGTTTGATTGTGAATGGTGGTATTTCACCAGGGCGATAATGAAAGAATCTATTAATCAGTAACATGTTGCAAAAAACTATAAATATACATAATATTATTTCTAATTAATGAATTGTAAATTAATTCAAATTAATTAAATAAAATGATTTCGTACGGGTTGTGAACCCGCGATATTGATGTAATAACAGAACTTGCACAGAACGTGAAATTTAACTTCAAATATTTGATGAATTGTTACATTTTTAAGCAACCCGTTCCAAGTAAAATGAAAGCGCTAATGAGGTTGTAAACTCGAAAGTTTGTATGAATGTATTTATGTGTGTTTGTTACTCTTTCACGCAAAAACCACTGATTGAATTGTAATGAAACTTTACAATAATATAGCTCAAACATCCGAATAACATATAGGCTATATATAATTCATAAATCTAGCTAGGAAGGGGAACGGGGACGCACGGAAAAGGTGATTCAGGGAGAAACAATGTATTTCTTTGAACATTGCATTGCAACGCATGCCGGGAATCAGCTAGTAATATAATATTGTAACAATGAAAATGAATGTTTCTTTGTTTGTATCTTGTGCGTTCCTAAACCATTCATACGACTGCGATGAAACTTTGGTAATTTGTTGTGCCCGCAAAGGTTTCTCTATTATAATAGCGAGCTTTGGCATTATGAAGCTATTTCATATACCATTCATCCGATTGCGATGAAGCTTTGGTGAGTTGTTGTGCACACGCCCACGAAGGTTTCTATATAGAATGATTAGCTCTGGCGTTATGAAATTTGCATAAATAGTTTACAACAGGTGGCGCGCGAGTTGTTTGAAAAATGAGCTTATTTCATGTAGTTTTTCGGCGTGGGTGACAAGCGCTTTCTTGAGTGTAATTGCAACGCATGCAGGCTACAGTATATTTTGAAAGTATAGTGTTCATGCGAGACTAGCTTAAGAGCGCATAACCAGCCAGCGGACGAAAATCCACATTTCGTCGAAAGATGTTCTTACGATCGTACAGGGCGGTTCCAATGAGAAAGATAAGGTATTCTCCGTACCAGCTTTTTAAAATTATAACTCAATATCGATTTTACTTCATTCCAAAGTTGCTTTAATTTATACCTGCATACAAAAATGCTGAAAGGCCTGACGATAAAACCATTAAAATTATGTACTTTTTGTAATTATTTTTTGATCTTAAGTATTTATCATTTTTCAATAATGTCTTAGCAAAATTAGAATGTAAAAAAATCTGAAATATATTAGTCTGTAAGTGCGCAAATAAATGCACAAACGGACCAATTTTCGCCAAGAAACACATGAACTTATATATTTTTTAATAATTTTATCTAAACTAAAATTAAAATTCTGTTACATACGTTTACCAGATAATATATTGATTTATTTTACTGCATGATTATATGATTTGAAATGGGTGTTGTATAATACATGTACTTTTTTGAATATTTAACAAATCCGCCAACGACCTATGGTATAACCTTATTATATTAAAAATAAACATTTTTTCTGAAAATTTATTACATACGTTTACTAGATAAAATAACAATCTTTCGAAATCAATTTATAAATTTTGGTGAAAAAGAGTCAATACGTCTAAACACTAATTTAAAAATGACATATTTCTGGTTTTCTCTGGTTATACACTCTTAATGCTTTTGGCCGTGAAACTTCTAATGATACATAGTTTCACGTCGTCTGTCCGGCCATAAAGATTTTACTAATAAATGCTTATCTCTAGATAAATACTGTTATTATCATTATATTGTATTTCTAGAGAATTTCAAGAGCTGCAAATCGTGTCAACGACATTAGATGGATGGGTGCTTTAAAAACTGACTCATTAATTTAATAAACTTATCGCCTTCTACTTACACTACTAAAATTTAAATTTTAATTGATTTAATTGCCGGCAACCCGGGCGTTTATTAAGATAAAATAATCTTAAACAAGCAGACAAGTTACCCGCCTCACTAGACAAGGGCTTCCCAAACTTTTTCAGCAATGGAACACTTTGCGAACCCGTTAATTTTAACGGAACACTTGGCTTATTTTTTAGATAAATTATTGTTTATTTAGATAATTTAAATAAACAACAAAAAATAAAGCACCTCGTGACTTTGACGTTTTTGAATCCGTGAATTGCATATCTTTTTGAGATCAGGCACAATATTGGTAAGTTGGATTCTGATGTCTGATGTGGCGTAGAGCCTATTCCTGCACTTTGATTTCGTTGCAGCATAATTATAAATATCAATAGGTCGTAGAAAACAGAAGTAAAACAATAATAGCTAATTTTGATAAATTGGGGTACTCTTCCGACAAATTCCCCACAAATCATTTAAAGGCTGTATTTATTCAAGTTGAGTCACTTTTAAATCAATAAAGCTTTTAAAACTCACGCTTAAACCTACTGATTTAGTTGTCACGGAAAACGGATTCCGAACCCAGGAATCGAAATATTGCAAAGGAGTTATTTTAAGTTTAGAGTTATATAGGTGTTCTTAAAATTCTTTGGAAACCTCTTCATCTACTTTAAAATTTAATTCATCCAAACATCCATGTAAGGCAGGAAAACAATCAAAATGATTAAATGACAGCGGTAAGGGTCTTAACTCGCACTCCGAATCATAATATAAGTGGTTCGCTATGTTTGGTGACTTAGCAAGGGTGTCTGGGTTCATGGGGTGAAGTTTGTCCGGGTCCTCACGGCGGATGCGTCTGCCCACCAGCTGCATGGCAGGCCGGGTCAGGAGAGATAGGTTGAGGGAGTCCCTCTGACTTCTCCAGCCGTCCTCTCTCAGAACATCGCCTTGCAAAGCAGTGGGAGGGATGGATTCATACGTCCGTCACTCCTGGACACACTGACCCCAGGTTCTTACCCATCCCTAATATGTAAAGCTCTTGACTCGCTATCCGAAGGTCGCGGGATCGAATCCCGTCGTGGGAAATTTTTTTTATTTGATTAGTTTGTGTTATTTCACAATTTATTCATAAAAAATAATATGTAATATAGATATTTGCGGCACGTTCCAGAATGGAAGACACTCTCAGTATCGCCCTGGTGTAAGACCACCATTCAGAATTGAAACGTTGCTTGAAATGGATTAAGTCGTGTTTGGTGACCAGATCTGTATAGCCAGGTACTTTACTACCTTCCTCTTCCCTATCTCCTTCCCTTCCCTGCTACATTCATCCTCACAACATACCCCAATTGGGGATGCCATAGTCTCACTGCCTCCAGACGGGAGCAGTTGGGACTCTTGTGCGATATTCATATTCTTTATCCCTTTTCCTTCCCGGAAATTCCTCTCCTTCCTTTCTAAAAAAACCCTCCATACAGCATCCCCAAAGATGACATTCCCCAAAGGGGAAATATTTTCCTCAGGGTCTCCTCTGTGGAGCTAATGTAAAAAAAATAATTTGGGGAATTCCCTGCAAATTGGCAACCCTGGTCCGTAGAAAAAGCAATTGCAAGCCTTAGATCACACTATCACACATATTTGACAGGAGATTACGTATGAAAACAATTTCGCATCCACAAAAGATACAGAATCGCATTGCAGATCTGGTTAACAAATTTGTCTAAAGCCACTTCTAGCAAAGTTTCCGTTTTTAATGTTGGTCTATTAACAGGGCGATACTGGTAGTATCCACCATCTTTCTACTTACTAGAAAGCTGAATTCTGTTTTTCTGAAACAGCAGATCACTCGGATTACAGAACTACATATGTGCAGTTCACATGAGGTAGAAGTCAAACCTTCAGAAAACTAAACCAGACCGATCATTCTATCTCATTCGATATACTTGCTTGTCTCGTTTTAGCGTCGCCTTTTAGTTTCATCGAGTTTCAAATCACAACAATGCTAAAGAAGTTTTCACTGCAATAATAAAAACATTAGGTATTTCCTAATATTTTCAATCATTTGGGATAAGAACACAATTTTTTTAAAATCAAAAACAGAATTAAAAATTATAAAACACCAAAATAAACGTAGCAGAACTAATTGCAACCCAGATTTTTTCACGTTAGCTCCACGCAGGAGGCTTTGAGGAAAAATCCCTCAGGGCAATGTCATCTTTAGGAATGCTGAGGTTCTTTTTAGGGAAAGTAAGTTGTGGAAAGGAAAATGTTTTTTTTTTTTTAAATTTATTTTTTACATTAGCTCCACACAGAAGGCCTCGAGGTAAAAAAGATCCCTTTTTTTAATTTTTTTTTTTAATTCCTTTATTTTTCCCAATTTTACATTTTATACATACATATTTTGAAAATCATAAGAGTGATGGGACCTACTAAGGCGCGGCCTGTGCGTGGGTAATATAGTTAAAATAATATTTTGTTGTACCTAGGAAAAACAGGACAGTGGATATTACAGTGTAATAATAAGTGTAAAGTTTGTGTGAACAAAATAAAAGTGATGTAAATTATAAAAATAAAGTTTGAACATCTGCATCGTTAAGCCATATTTTTAAATCTTTTAGGTATTGGGGAAGTTTAGTTGCCACCTGAATAATTTTCGGTAAAAGATTGAAAGTACGAGGTCCAATGGAACTGCTGTGAGTTTGCATTGTTTTGGTATTCATTTGGGGAGTATAAAATACATTATTATTTCTGTTGTTGATTCTGTTTTCATTTTTTTTAGAATTTGTTGTTGTTTTTAAAGATATATTTCATAGTTTGCAGTATAAATAGTTTACGAAGACTGAATAGTTTAGATTCTTTATATAATGCATCTGTCGAAAAAGTTTTACTTCTATTAAACATAACCATGATAATATAATTTTGAGTTTTGAAGGTTTTATAAAAGCATCACGCGC
The DNA here is from genome assembly GCA_917563855.2 of Limnephilus lunatus. NCBI lineage: Eukaryota > Metazoa > Arthropoda > Insecta > Trichoptera > Limnephilidae > Limnephilus > Limnephilus lunatus. The sequence goes on from OU830594.1 coordinate 96,662,078, forward strand.
CTCACCCCATCCTATTATTGCGTACATGAGTGAAGATTGCACCAGAGAAAAATACATCATTTTCAGTATTTGTCAATATTCAGTACTTTTTTAAGTCTGTAAAATATGTACGTAAGATATCTTAATTTAGAAACGGTATTATAAATTTGTGATATGCCAATTAAAATTTGTATCAATATATATACCCAAATATTTGATCTTATCAACTTTTCCAAGTTCAAAAGAAAAACATGTTACGTGATTACAGTTAGCATTATGTATTCTAATATTAAGGATATTGGGGGGCTTGTTTTTACTGTTTTTATAAAAAGTAAGGTAAAATGTTTTGTTGTAGTTTAGGTAGAGTCTATTGTCTATGTCTTTTTTGGGGATGCTGTGTGGAGATTCTTTTCAGGAAAAGGAAGTTTTTATTTTTTTTTACATTCCACGCAGGAGGCCCTGAGGAAAACAATTCCTCAGATCCTGTGACATCTTTTGGGGATGCTGGATGAAAGTTGTGGGAAGCAAAAAGGTGTGAGGGGTGGGTAGGAATCTGGTGTCAGTGTGAGGCCGTGAGGGTCGGGGGTTATGAATCCACCCCTACCAACGCGTTTTAAGGCGGTGGAAGGGATGTGATATATCTTGCTTTTTTATTACTTTCTTTTCTTTTTGACATTTGATTATTTATTTATCATATTTTATTATTTCTTACTTACGTGATTTTAAGCAATTGATCAAAAATTCTCTCACCAAACATAAAAGCCTTGCCTCTTAAAGGTGAGGAAATATTCTTTTTATTTTCTTTTATGACAATAAATAAATTTGCAATGTTGCAATGACATCAAAAAATAATTTGTTTCTTCCTGCATGTTCGTTCCCCTCCCGCGTCCCCTTTTCTCCCGCTTCCCCTTCCACCTTCCCCACCTTCCCACTCCCTTGTCACCCTTCCCGCGAACCCCACCTTCTTCCTTCCCTCCCTGCCAATAAAATATATCAAATACACACGTTTTAAAACCACTCGCAGAGTTTCGTGGGACGGAGAAAAGCGGGAAAGGGAAGTGGAAAGACGGGGAATGTGGAGGAGAAATATGGGAGGAGAATGGGGCATGGTAAGGGGAGGCGGAAGAGGAACGGGGTGATTGGGAAAGGACTCGCAGGGAGAAACAATTTCTTTATATAAGTTACATTGCAACGCATGCCGAGAAATCGCTATTATTAAATAAAATAAAATAAATTCATGAGCTGTGAAATTTAAAATATCCGTCCAACGATAAAATGCTTAGCCACCGGAGCGACAGCAATTAATTTTTTTTTCCGGTTGCTCGAGATTTTTTGGTGACAATGTCGAATATTTTACATCCACATTAAAAAAAATCATGCCTCCGAATTTTAATATGTAGACAAACAAACTGTTTATAGTTCTATATAGCCAATGAATTCACCTATATATAGGCTTTATAAAAGAAAAATAATAAAATCGTAAACTTCTACTTAATTACTTACAGATAAGGGAAAATTTGCCAAATTGGCAGCCAAGCAATCTGAGGTATTTTAAATAGTGCCATATTGTGGCAAAAAGCGTTACATTGGTTAGGTATTTCGGTCTCCATAACGCAAAAACTCCAAAATTTTACGAAACATGTATTATTTTATCTTAATAATTTACAACTGATTGTTTTTTTTATCTCATTAATCGAAGATCAAAAGAATTATGAATTATTGTTTTATGTAGAAATATTCCGATCAATCATGTCAGTTAGCAATCTGCCATTCGTGGCACATCTGCCATACTTATCTCATAACATTCTAGGAAATGTGTAAGCACTTACAACATGGATTTGTCGTCATGATGCGGTGCTGATTTCTAACAGTATGGAAGATCTACAGTCTCTCGTATCTAAGATGAACCAAGCATGTTTGAAGAATGAGTTAATGATGAATGTAAATAAGTCTTAAGTCATGGGATTTGTAACAGAAAGTACCAAAACAGTGTGCAATGTAGTTGTGAATGATGAATACTTGGAGCAGGTGGATGAGTTTGTGTATTTGGGAAGTATGTTAGATTTGCTGATGATGCGGTGCTGATTTCTAACAGAATGGAAGATGTACGGTCTCTCGTGTCTAGGATGAACCAAGTATGTATGAATAATGAGTTAATGATGAATGTAAGTAAGTCTAAAGTCATGGGGTTTGAAAGAGAGAGTACAAAAACAATGTGCAACATAGTTGTGAATGGTAAATACTTGGAGCAGGTGGATGAGTTTGTGTGTCTGAGAAGTAAGATTATGGGAGATGGGAAGGCTGTTAGAGATATTGAAAGAAGGGTAAATGTAAGTAACTCTATTAATGGAGGACTGAATGTCGTTGGTGCTAATAAAAAACTGTCAAAAGAACAAAGCTAGCAATCCGCCATGGAGTCCTGGTACCTACCCTGATGTATGGCATCGAACTGGCAGAGGAAGGATGAAAGTAGACTAATTGCTGTTGAAATCACTGCGGCGTATGTTTGGTAAAACCATGTATAATCGTGTGAGAAATGTGGAAATCCGCAAAGAATCCTAGACTGATCTAAGCGTAATGAGTCTTTCCATCAGATGGTTTGAGAATGCAGAGCGAATGGACGAAGAAAATAGTGTAAGAAGAATAAACATGTATGACGAAAATGTGAATGGTAGGGAAAGTCATGACACATAGCACGATCAAGTGAATCAGATACTTGAGTCGGGCCATGTCAAGAGTCAGAATAATAGGTATGTATGTGTCAGAATTTTACGATAGAAGAGTATGTACGTGTCAGAATAATAGAAGAGTTCAGTATATATGAATGTTAATGAGGCAACGAGAGCGAGTTTTTTGAAGGGCCGTCCCTACCGTGCCTACCCCTGCGGGGAAACGGCGCGTTAGTTGGTTAGTTAATCAGTCTTTAATTCTTTTATTTATTGGTGTGAAGGATTGGAGGAGGTCAAAGTGAGATGCTGAAGTTATTCGGGAATGACTTGGTTCGGCACAATCATGCCTATGGAAACTAATGAAGGTGGCATACTTCTGCGATTTCAGATGTCTAAAACCTTTTACCTTCACCTTCACAGCCCACGAAATAACTAATTGTTTTATTTTATTTATTAATTTTCGGGAAATCGACAGTTTACCTTTTTTTTAATTTCTTCTTTATCCTTGCGCTGTCCCAACTCATTGCCTAGTGTCTGGTAGTCTGTTGGGGTCGGCTCTCGATCTCAGGTTGTAGTTTCATCGGTTCTGAGTATCGCCTTCATCCAGGCCATTTTTTCTGAAGTGTTTTGGAGCATTGAGTCAACCAGGAGTTATTTGGTCTTCCTCTGGATGACTGTCGATGAAGCTCCATAGACATTGCCTGCTTCACTGTGTGGTCTGGTGGTCTCCGTATTATGTGCCCATACCATCTCAACTGTCGTTCCTCCAGCTAACTGTTTATGTCGACACCCAGTCTACCACGAATGCGTGAACTTTTAATCCTATCTTTTAGTGATACTCCTGTTAACCATCTAAGCATTCGCATTTCTGCTCTTTCGAGTTTGCCTAGAGTGGGAGTTGTACATAGTTCATTGATGCATTTTTTCTATTTGTACACGAGTAAAAATAAATATAGCCAAAATAAAATCAATTATGGATTTCCTCCTTGTGACCTTACCTTTACCTTAATTTTTATTAGAGGTAAAGACACAAGGAGAAAAAATGTCCTAATCAAACGGAACCACTGTTTCGGCACAGAGTCAAGTGTTTTTCAGGAATTTAGAGGCTCCAGACTAGAGGTCGCCAAATTCAATCGTGGAACGCACTTGCGATTTGTACAGAGTTAGGATTTGTGTACAATCTGCAGTGTCTGTGAGCCCTGTACAGTACGACCAGCTTCTGAGGGGCTAACTTGACTCTAACTGGAGACATAAAAACTTATTATACTGCTATATAGCCAATGAATTAACCCGTATTTTACCATTTATCTCATATTTTTAGGATTTATAAAAAAAAATCGTAAAATTTATAACCGCGCGAATCCTGCGTTTTTTTTCTTTGAAACTGCCGTGAGGGATGCTTATTAGAGGCAACATAGAATATTTTCGATTTCTATATGTTGTCTGTGGTAAACTTGATAATGAAAGGTGCATTTGTATGGAAAAGGACTTAATTTTAACCGTTAACATTTAATCTCAAACAAGTCCAAGTTGTACAAAACGCAATTGTAAAATTATTAGTCGTTCCTAATTTTTTCAAAGAGAGACATAATACAACAGTACTGTTTCAGAGTGCTAAAATTTTACCTGTTAAGGCAATACTATGGCACAAAATTATAATTCAGCATATATTTACCCAGCAGCATAAAGATAAATTAGAACATAAATACAGCACTAAATTCACGCGCAACGACGGGTTAATAGTTCCGAAATTTAATAATAAGTACGGACAGAGAACGTTTGAATACAACATACCGAAAATATTTAATTTATTATTTGATACTATAAAGCAATGTAATTCTATGAATAAGGTTAAATATATACTGAAAAATTTGATACCGCCGTCATGGGTCGACCCAGTGTCGTTCTTGACAATATAAAAGAGGATATGGTATCTCTACTTATGTCGACAGAATAGCATTTATTCCCAAACATGAGAACACCTCAGCACAGGTTCGCCTAGTGAGGTGCTTACAAAATACTACTAGGTACTTCCCTATACACATACAGTTACGGATCAGTAACATTTTTTTTCCTTATTACTAAACTTAATATTAATGTAAAACAATATAATAATCTGTAATGCTAGGTCCACACCGAAGCCAACCTTCCAACTCCGAACTTAGTTCGGAGTTGGAAGGTTGGTCGATCGTGTGGTGGCTGCGGCCAACCCTCCAACCCCGAATTCCGAACTCCAAAATGGCGGACATGGAACAGCTGTAGCTACGTTGTATCTTATCAGGTTGCCTATAATTATTACGTACGTATTATTATGTACTTATATACACGACATGTTTTCAAACAATTGTTATACCACTCTCCGTAATAATATCGTCATTTTAATAGTACGCGGCACGCGCGTCTTGATCGCCTGCCGTTCGCAGACGGATGTGTGGACAGCTGCGGCAGGCGGGTTCGTGTGAGTTGGCCGTCGGGATCGCCTCGAAAGCGATCCCGGGCCAACTCGAACTCCAACCTTCCAACTCGAACTTCCAACGCACGAACACCCCTCCACACGATCGTCCAAACGTTTGAAGTTGGAACGTTGGCCGCAATGTGGGCTTACCATAATATGTACTCGTATGTTCAAGAATAGAAATAAATAAAAGCTTCGCTGAATAAATAAATGGCTGGCAATGGAAATGTTTTAAATAATTACAATAAATGTTTTACGAATCGTAGGAAAATATGGTCCAATTTTGGACCGCTATCATTCGCAGAAAAATAAAAGTGTTCCATTTTTCAACCATAATCGATTTTTGTCAACGTAGGTACTTACGTTGACAAACACATTTAAGTTTGTTCGGGTTACGCCCTTGAGGTGAAAATGCACAAAAACGGCGCCTAATAAATGATCCATCTATTTTTTATTGCGTTTTTGATCTTATAAATGACGATCTTTTGTGTAAATAATTATCTGTTGTAGATCTCATTGTACCTTTGAGCCAATTATTAATGACAATTAAGTCAATGTATTTGGCAATTTCCACGCAATATACTTGATTTTATCATGCACTTAAAATGAAAACATGTATTATTAATTTAATTATTCGTATAAATGCGTAACAAAGGTTTTTTATCAACGGTAAGTGCCTAAATGGATATTTTGTTTTACTACAAGAATCTTATATAGTTAGTACATCATTTATAACTCAAGAACGCCTGAACCAATCTTCATGATCTTTGATTTGTTTGATTTGTCTCCACCCTGAATAGCAGGATACATTTTATATTGAACGTATTTTCATCTTTTGAAAGAGCTGCAGCATTATTGTGATAAATATAACATTGAATAGTGAGTGAATTCCATAAATTCAAAAACGTCAAATGCCAATGCACTGATTGTTTTGCTTTTATTCTTAAACATATAATGCTGTCCCTCTTTCTTACACACTAAATGTCAACAGTCGAAAATGAGACAAACGGTGAACGTATGTCTGTACCCCTCCAAAGATTTTGAAACTCTTTAAATTAATGAATTTATTTGAAGAAATCGTCTAATACTCTAAATGGAATCAATAATTATAGATTTTTTAAATAGGTACCCATGTTAGGTACCAAATTTGATTGATTGTTCTTATAATATACAAAAATGAATGTTTGTAATACGTGAAAAGTGATAAAAATTGAATAAAAAAATTGTAATAGGTGGCACGCGAGTTGTTTGATAACTGAATGTACTGGGACTGGATATAATATGGACGTGGTAGGAAGGTTGGCGGGACGGGGGAGCGGGAGAGAGGAGAGGGAAGGCGGAAGGGGAACGCGGGAGGGGAAGGGGACGCGGGAGGGGAATTTTTATGGAACAATTTATTTCTTTAAATATGACATTGCTCTTAAAACTTATTTCTCTTAAGATATTTTCGACCGTAACCGGTTTTAGTCTGTTAAAGCCTTCTTCAGACCGGTACAATTGTGTCTTAAACTACAATTTTTATACTTCGCATATTATATGGGAGAGGGCGGGGGTAGTTTACAAAGATTTTATTCAATTTATATGTTTTTTTTCCATATTTGTTGCCATGTCGTCTTTGACGATTGGATTTCTATTTATTTGACTATTAGAAGTAGACTGATTTAATTATTATTTTTAATTTATAAACTAATGTTTAAGACAAGTTTTTAATGCATAGCACAAAGGGTAACAATTATTATAAGTAATAATTATTAGCCTGAAACACTCATCAACATTGAAAAAATCTCCCGGGAAAAGATAAAGGACGCGAGTTCAAGTCCCGTCGGCGGCATTTATCTTTTCTCGGGAGATTTTTTCAATGTTGTTTTTCAGTGTTTCAGGCTAATAATTATTGCTTATAATAATGTAGAATAATTTATTTTATTTTTATTTTAGCGAATATATAAAATAATTAGCTTTTTCCCCCGGCTTCGCTCGCATAAACGCCCCCCCCACCACCCCCCACTCCCACCCTTTCCACTACCCCCTCCCCCCCCCCCTCTCCCCCCGCACCACCCCTCCCCCTCCCCCAATCAATCAACAATCAAATACGCTCCGTTTCGCATTCATAATATAAGTATAGTGGTTGGCTTAGGTCAAAATGTATATTAGTAGGTACCTATTTTATATTTGTATCTACCTACACTAAATACTCATATTTGAATTTTCGCTATCAAAGAAATCTCCACAGTAACCTAAACAAATGACAGCTTACGTCAAACATTTACTTAGCAACACGCTTTGCCAATAAACGTATAATAAAAATTCCATAACGCCAGAGCTTACCAATACATTACTGTTACTCGGAAATAATGTAGCTTTCGATTAGTGAAAGAATTTTTATATTCCATTCGGTATTTATTGCGTGAAAGAGAAACGCCACATCGATTCATACAAACTTTCGCATTTATAATATTAGTAAGATTGTACATACAAAATATAATAGTGAAATTAAGTATTAAATATTGTATTTCTTAGTCCTCCTCACTAGGGGGTCCTGTGCCGAGGCGGACTAGAGTTATTTAAATATAATTTATTTGTCTTCTATGCCGTTTTTAGTGTCTTCATTAGGGTTTTTTCATTGACCTCTTTTAGCCATATTTTTATTTTTGATTTGTATTCATTAGGATTTTTTATTAGTTTTATGTCTTGGGTAAGGATGTTATGGAGTTTTGTTGCAAATTTTGTGTAGTTTCTTTGCACGAATGTGGTTTAATAACTTGGAATATTTTTAATGTCATTTTTAATTCGATCTCGTGTTATGAATACATGGTCTAGTAGAGGATTCAGTATTTTTAAAGAGCTTCATTAATATATTTTTGGCATATATTTGCTGTACATTTGGTACGCCAAAGCTATTGAAAATCTCAATTGAAGGTGTTTTAATGGGTACTTTCAATATGGTCTTTATGATTCCTTTTTGAATCGTATTCAGGTTGTGTAGGTATGTATGTGTAGCAGATCTCCATCCTATGATTCCATATTCAGTTCGAGAATGACATAACACGTAGTAAACCTTTTTCTCGGGTTATTATTTTTACAGTTAACTAGATTTATAGTGTCGAATTTTTATACTTATATGGTGGTTTATACAGTATTTAGACAAGTGAAATGAAAACATGTTTTAAACGTTTGTTTTTCGGCGGTAAATACTTCGGGGACATTTTTTTTATTTTTAATTCTATATTTTGTATAAGTCTGAATACCGTATTTTCCTAAAAGGACCAACTGTCGGGAGATCAATTGTCATGGAACTCTTCAAAAGCATAACGTATTGAGAGACCATATTATGCTCCATGAAGACCAAGAATACGTCCTGAACGTCCTACTATCTTTTGCTTGCTAGTTAACTGACTTTCTTTTTGATAAACGTTTTCGTTCCCCAATTTTTGGAACCAATAATTTTAACATCCTCACGCCCTGTCTAGATTTTGGTCGATGGTTTACCCATTGTTATTAGCTAGAGAGGGCATACAAGCAGTGTAGGTATACGTACGATCATCGAATATATTCGAAAAGTATTTAATATATTCGATATCATTTGTCCATCAGGCCCTGAGGAATATAATTTCCCCCAGGGCCCATGTTAACTTTGGAGATGCTATGTGAAGGGTCTTTTTGAGGAGAGGAAGGAGTAAATACAGGTCTTGAAGAGACCCAGGCTATAGGATGAAGGAAACACAGATGCCGGCAAATCGTTCGAACACACAGCCGAGCTTTCGAACTCAAGGATAAGTTGTAGAAGCGATCCGTACTCTTGTGACAAATGTCAACCGTGTATGTTGGGCACGCGTTTTTGTGTGTTTACCGACTATACACCGGTGCCGGAGGGATCAATGACACTAGTTTTCCGGAGCATCCATTGTAATACCGGTAGAAGAAGAACAGCATACCTACCTGATACCTGTGCTTTTAAGATTGTCATGCGCTTGTTAAGAGAGGGTTATCTATCAAACGGATCGCTGGTTTCTGCATTCTGCATAGAGTCAAGTCGAGGTTTTTTTAGTGAAATTTGATGCTCCAGACCAGAGGTGGCTTCCAAATTCAACAGAGGAGCGCACTTGCGATTTGCACAGGATCAGCAGTGTCTGCTATCTGCAGTAGGTATCTGCGGGCCTTGCAGAGTACGCCCAGTATCTAGAGGCTAACTTGACTCTGGCTTCGATGGAGTGTGGTACTATTTTACTGCTACTTCTATTTATTCTGAAATTTTCTTTTTGAAGTCGAATAACAAAGTTTTAACGTGCTGTATGCAATGTAAGTACTTGCATACTGCTTACTAACCCCGTATGCATGGACATTGGAGGGTCTAGAGTCGTTCAAATAAATGTAGCTTCGTTCAATAAAAAAGTAGAGTCTTGACGTTTGCGGTGAAGTAGGAAACCATACGTCTCCTTATTGCGCCGGTAAAGTGGTGGGGTCCCCTCCATTGCTGTATGCAAGCGTTGCACCTACTGTATTCGACTCAACAATCGCTATGATATTTTTTTCTAAGAAATTGTTTTAAAATGTCGATTTTGCTCTAGATATAAAAACAATAACAATATTTAGGACAAGGCCCCGATTTGTATTACAGATGGAAAATATTTACAGAAGAAATTACTGATATTATGATAAGATTATCAGCAAATTACAAATTTCTCCTTCAATTTTCTTTCTTCAATCACTTTAATTTTTCATTAAATATTGACTTTAGTGACGGCCATTTATACTACCAACAAAATTCTTGCAAAATGTTTATAAAATATGATATTTAGCGCTTTTATCATTACCCTGATTCTATATTTGTGTCTGCGTGGTTGAATTTAACAATCCGGCTTTGAACGCATGTCTGCCGCCGCGCCTTACCTGTCGCACCATAAACATCCATGCACGTGCATTTTCAGACAAAGCTACTGTTGTAATTCGGTTTCTAATTCAAGAATATGTCACCACTTTCGTCGGTAAGACGCATAGGGATGTGTCTTTCCTAGGTATAAGTTCTACGAATTTGTGAACCTGGAGTATCTCCCGAATTTAAAAAGATTGACGGAAATACTCAGTTGTATCAAGCGGCTGTACATTACATAGACTAGCCATCACTGGTTGACATGTTGATGTGGATACGAGGAACGAGCTGATTTTGGAACCAGTTCCTATTTGATTTACGAAATGATCACCAACACTAACTTGGTGAAGCCGAACCAAAAGCCGTTCGCAGGGCCCAGTCTAGTTATCATGATTACGGTTACGGTACCGTGACGGCATAAAAAAGGCAATAAACACACGTTCTTTATCGCTATAATATATTTATCTCCAAATGCTCAAAGAATTTAGCGTATGCATTATTAATTTTATTTAAACGTTCGTTAAACACGGGTAAATTTCCTTCGATGTGGAAACAAGCATTTGTAACCCCAATATACAAGTCCGGTCCGCGAAATCTTGTACAAAATTTCAGGCCAATATCCAAACTATCAATTTTCTCAAAATTATTCGAAAAACTTGCAGCAGACCAAATTTCCAACGCATTAAAAAACATTCTTAGTGAACACCAACATGGCTTCAGAAGCGGTAAATCCGTCACTACTAGCTTAGCTTGGTTTACGAACTTTTTATTTATTTTATTTTATTTTAAATAGTATCTATAGCAAAATTTGTACATAATGTATTTATAAATTATATTATATTAAGGTATTATAAGGTACATTATTTTTTTTTTCACAGTCCTCCTCACTAGGGTTTCCTGTTCTGTGCCTGTAGTTTTTCCACATTTGTATTTAGTATCCAGTTGTCTTTACATGGTCTTCAGTATGATTGATAGTTCATTTTCACTTTGTTTTCTCAACCATATTTTTACTTTTGTTTTAAATTTATTTATTTCTGTTATATTTTTTGTTTGAGTTGGTAGAGCGTTGTATAGTTTTGTCGCATTGAATTTCATATTTCTTTGTCCAAAAGATGTTTTCAAACTGGCTGTAGCTAGAATATTTTGGTTTATTGACCTGGTTGTGTATCTATGTAGGACAGTGGAGTATTCTGACATGTTTTTTTTTTTAATTTTAAATAAAATATTTTTTGCATAAAGTTTTTGTATGTTGTAGACTTGAATGCTTTGAAATAATTCTTTTGTCGGAGTTCTAACCGGTAATTTCAACTTTATACTTCATAATATGGATAAGCGTATTCAAACTGACGCCATTTATACAGATTACAGCAAGGCGTTCGATAAAGTTAACCATTTCATTCTGTTTAGAAAACTACTATATTAATGATATTAAAAGTTGTTTTATAAACTGCAAGGCAATCTTATATGCAGACGATATGAAACTATACCTTCTAATCGATGATATCGCGTGCTGCTAAAAAATAGAGGAGGACCTTAATAATCTCAGCGAATATTGCAAAATTAACTGCTTTTTTCCTAAATATGGATAAATGCTACTCAATATCATTTACAAGAAATAGGACCAAAATAATATTTAAATATTCAATAAACAATCTAGATATTAAAAGAAAAGAATCAGTTCCGGACCTGGGTGTTACCTTAGATTCCAAAATTACATTCCAATTACATATTAATAACAATAATAACATTGTCACTAAAGCCACCCAAATGTTAGGATTTATACTGCGAACATCAAAACTATTTTATTATCTCGATACATTTATTTTGCTAAATTATACCTATGTTTGTCCGCACCTAGAACACGCCTCACAAATTTGGAATCCAAGATATATAACATATGTTCATAGAATAGAACGTGTTCAGGAAAAATTTCTCTCCTACATACATTTTCAGTCGTTTTATGCATTCCAATCAAATGAAGATATACGTCAATTCTTTAAAATCCCGAAATTAAATTGTAGAAAAATTATTTCTGATCAATTGTTATTTTACAAAATCCTAAATAATACGGTAAATTCCCCGTATCTTTTACAAAAATAGATATTAGAGTTCCTGGTCGTAATAACAGAAACGTATCCCTTTTTTATAACAGCCGCTCCAATACCAACTACTTACAAAATGAATTCATACATCGAGCCTGCCATTATCATAACACACACCTCATATATATAAACATCTTCAATATAACTTTCAACAAATTCAAAGTAACACTATTAGATAATTGTAATGCATCACAACACACCCCTTAACATCCTTATTCATATTTATTATATTATTAATCAGATTTCTTTTCCTAATTTGCAATAGGGGAAGGGGGGGCAAAGTGGAAGGGGCGGGCAAAGTAAAAAGTTCATATAAAATATAAAATAGCTACTTCCCCCCCGCTATGCTCACTTACCGCAAGTCTCATGTCGCCCTTGTGCCCCTGCAGAAATTTAGTGCAGCTGCGGTGACCCAGCGCGGTGTACCTATATGTTGAGTGATTTGTGCAGATTCCTTACGAAAACATTCAAACTTCAACGGTTGATTTTTCATTGAAAGGTAAGGATTTAGTTATATGCTGTATATTATTGTATTGTTCAACGTTATTTTAGTACGTCTGTGATATTTTGATATGATTTTTCGATTCATTATTTGTTTTGTTCCTATTAGGGCAAAGTGGTATATACCATTAGGGCAAAGTGGAAAGTTGTATGTGAGGGCGAAATGGAAATCTTTCCACTTTGCCCGCGCTCGTGATTTCTTAGAGATATCCAGTTTTACTCTAACATAACTATATTTTTTTGTATTCAGATGGTAAATAAATATATCAAGCGAAGCAATCAGGGTTCATGGAGCGAATAAAATAAGAGAAGAGACATGGAAAATCGAAGACTACTTCCCTATCTGCTGGATCTAAAATATATGGCATACCTCTTGGAACGCTGCATCGTCATTTGTAAAGTGGACTATGTATTAAACATTAGGAAGAGTTAGCTAGAAAAACTAATATGTGAACAAGCCACAGAACTCGATAGTTGTTAGTTGATAGAAAATAAAAAAAATGAGAAAATGGAACAGAAAAAGAAAATTCTTAAAACCAAAAAAATATATATCACCAAGAAAAATGAGAAAAGAAAGTCAAAGTGTAATTTTCAACCTCAGCCCAGCACATCAAAACAACAAAATTTGACACTTGGCATGTTTTGCAAATAAATTTATATTGATCCTCCAACTGAAGAATGGGTTCAATGTAATATCTGCCAAGAATGGGCACATGAACTGTGTGTTGATATTGATAGAAAATGTACCTGCTTTAATTGCCAATCCCATTAGAGGAAACATGCTATCGTATTCTATATTTTATTGTTCTATATTATATGTTTCCACTATATCCTTTCCACTTTGCCCTCCTAAGCGGACAAAGTGGAAAAAAGTGACGTTTTCAAAACTGGGCCTCCATTACCAAAACTGTTCTCTTTTATTATTATTTTTTTTTCGATTACTAAAAATATGTTAGTTCCTTATTTAAATAAACTTTTAAAAAATAGAAAAACCTTACATTTTCTTAATTAATCTGTACACAGAAGTTAAGTTTTCCACTTTGCCCCCCCTTCCCCTATATTTACATATTCCCTAATTACATACATATCATCTTTATACTCCTACAAGATCATAAGCTTACCCTTTATTGTGTTTTTCTATATTCTTATCATGCATATTTAAGTATTTAGCTTTTCCTAACTATTTTTTTTCTTTTTTTTTTTTCTTTATGTTTAATTTAACTTCTCTTAACTATTTTTTTCTTAGTTTTTCTTGTCTAGCTACTAAAAAAAAAAAAAAATATCAGCGAAAACATGTTCTTAGGCTTACTGTTTTATTTTAGCACTCTTTCTTTTTTATGTATCTTTGTAAAGCTGTTTGTTTTCCAAATAAAGATATTATTATTATTATTATACTGCAGCTCTTTCAAAAGATGACATACACACAGTGGCGTAGCGTGGGTGTCGGCCATTTCGCCGCCCTCTTATTTGGGTACTTCAAGCACCTGCCTGGTGTGAGGGGGGGAGGGGGGGGGGGGGAGGGGTGGGGTGTATGTGGAATTTTAAAAAATTTTATTACGAACTATTTATATACGAGCCGATTTTTTTGTAATAATCACATTTGACGAGTATTCTTCAAACGAAAATCATTTTTATACATGGTACACGATGAATCTGACACTCTTTATTTAATTTATCATTGTATTGTGAACAAAAAACTATACTCAGAATATGAAAACGGTTTTTTTTTATCCTGGCATTAAATAAAGAGTCTCAAACTAGAATTTTATAACTGCACATCGAATAAGAGAATGTTTTCCTTCGAAATGTGTCAAGCAGATGAAACCACAACAGAAATTTTACATTCTGAACACAAAACTGGTTTAAATTATATTGTATGCAGCGAATTAAAACCACACTCAGAACATGAAAATGGTTTCTATTTGATTCTGGCAACACATACATACATATGTAATTTTCAACTAGAATTTCATAACTGCACTTCGAATAAGATAATCTTTTCCTTCGAAATGTGTCAGCAGATGAATCAACAAATTAATGGAAATTTGCATTCTCAACACAAAATTGGTTTAAATTAAGTCTGTATGGGGCGCAAGGGCGGATCAGGGGTGGGGGGGTCATGGGAGTCATGACCCCCCCTGGGCTGGATCCAGGACCTAGGTGGACCACTAATTAAAATTGTTAAACATAATTATTTGGTATATTTTTTGTCACAATACAGATTTTATTTAAACACTTAATAAAATACCTACTTTTTTACTTGAATCTATTATTATAAAAATTAAATTATAACTTCTTGTGACTTGACCACGATATGACCCCCCCCACCCCTGGCGCCAAAGCTGGATCCGCCCAGGATGCGGCGTATTAAAACTACACTCAGAACATGAAAAGGTTTTTTTTTGGTAGCACATACAGAGCCTGCAACTAGAATTATATAACTGCACTTCGAATAAGATTATGTTTTCCTTTGAATTGTGTTAGCAAACGAATTCATAATTGGAATTTTACATTCTGAAAACTGGTTTAACCAATTAATAAGAAAAAAATATTTATAAACTTTTGCCTGTCAAGGTTTGCGCACAAAATTCCCGGTTCTTCCCATGCATTTCAAATGTTCCTTTTTTTAGTTTTTTTTTACCCTTTTGCATAAACCAAAATTGTTCTTAAATCATAAATAAAATAGTTTTTCCGATGTGCTAATTGGAATATTTTTGTTTCTAAATATTAAAATTTTGATATTGGAAATATAAATTGGCTAAAAAATACACACCTACGAATATTCGATTTTTTTTCAATTATTTCTGGCTTTCACCCTTCAAGGGTGTTCTAGGCCATCATTCAAAATTAAAGAGAAAGGAAAGGTGAATTTATATATCAATTTTATTTAAATGAGCAAATTTAAGAATTATATGAAATTTGGAGTAGAGTTGAGACTTAGAAGAGATGAGATATTGAATGGAGGGGAGGCAATTTTAGATAACGCTTCATAGAAAAGAGGATATTTATTTAGAGAGGGACAACCAAAAAATATGTGATCTAAAGTTCCCACATCTAGACCACAGAACGTACAATCTGGGGATTCAAGGACGTGAATTTTAATAAGGTGAGAAGGAACGGAACAATGACCGATTCTCATTCGAATAAGGGAGGAAATTTCTTTTTTGAAAAAATGGGGGAATTTTTGAAACCATGGTTTTGATGGGATAATCCTTTGTATTGATGCGTAGCAGGCACCCATGGATTGACTAGCAATATTCCAATACTCTGTCCAAGCATTGCGGGATCTATCTTTGAGTATGAAAAAAATATCAGATAGGGAAATATGGTTTTCGAGGGTAACGGTAGGGTTAGACGCTCCTTGTTTTGCCAAGGAATCAGCAATATCATTACCCACTATGCCAACATGTCCAGGAATCCAAATCAGAGTTACAGTTTTTCCAGAGCTTTGAATGGAGGATATCAGTACTCGAATAAGACATACAAAGTGATCATCAGGATGAAGAAAAGGACTGGATTTAAGTTTTTGGAGGGAACTGAGTGAGTCAGAGAGAACAAGAGAATTATGTATTTAAGAGATGCAATTATTGCAATGCACTCAGCAGAAAATATTGAAAATTGGTTTGAAATTGAATAAAATATTCTGTCATTAGAATTATTGTGGTAAACGTTGATACCTATACCACAGTTAGGAGAGTCCGGAGATTTGGAGCCATCAGTAAATAAAAGAGAAGAGTTGGGCCATTTAGATGAAATAATGTCATTGAACATATTATTGACAGTACGAGCTGGGAGATTGGAATGACTTTTAAGGATGCCGATCCCTTCTAAAATCGTTGGGGATAAGGTGACGTGACTATATTTTAATTTGAACAAAGGAAGAAGATCATTTTTGATAATTTGAAGCTCTGAGAGAGAGCGAAAATTTTTACAGATGGCAGGAAGAGGTTTAGTTCGAGCTCTGATTGTAGATGATTGTGTTGAGTCGTTGAACAACGAGACTCTGGGAATAACCTGATGACATTTAGAATTTAAAAATTTAAGAACAAATTTGTCAGCAAATAGTTGACGCCTTAAATAAAGTGGGGGATCAGAACATTCCACTTGTAGGGAATTGATGGGCGACGATTGCATCGCTCCGGTTATAATTCGCAGTGACTTAGACTGAACCTTGTCCAACTTACTGAGTGCATTTTTGGATGCAGTACTAAAAAGTGGGCAGGCATAGTCGAGATGGCTTCGAATAAGCGCATTGTAAAGCAACTTAATGCAAGAAGGATGGGCACCCCACCAAACGCCAGTCAATGATCTGATGATATTTAATTTTTTTTTTCACATTTAGTAACTATATTATGAATATGGGAAGACCATTTAAGTTTCCTATCGAATGTTACTCCCAATAATTTAACTTCAGAGGCGTTGGGGATTGGAGAGTTTTTAAATAAAATTTGAACAGGGGGATTTTTATGACGGTTTGAGAAGGTGACACACTGACTCTTTTGGACTGAAAGTTCAAGACCATTTAAAGTGAGCCATGTACAAAGGGCATCCATGGCTTCATTAAGATATTTGACGGCGAGTGGGACGATTTTGGATGATAAGAAGTAACCTATGTCATCTGCAAATTCAATAACTTTTACTTGAGGGGGAATAGCGATATGCATATCGTACGTGTATATATTATACAGTAAAAGGGATAAAACATCGCCTTGGGGTAAACCCTTCCAAATTGATCTACTCTGAGGAGTGACATCTGGTAGCTCAATAAAAAATTTTCTATCGAGAAATAGATTAATAATTGATTGGACAAACATGGGGGGTAGGCCAAGGCCTAAAAGTTTTTTTTAAGGATTGGGATGGAAACATTGTCAAAGGCGCCTTCTATGTCTATAAAGACTGCAAGACATACTTCCTTATTAGAA
Organism: Limnephilus lunatus; assembly: GCA_917563855.2. Classification (NCBI taxonomy): domain Eukaryota; kingdom Metazoa; phylum Arthropoda; class Insecta; order Trichoptera; family Limnephilidae; genus Limnephilus; species Limnephilus lunatus. The sequence continues at coordinate 96,679,573 of OU830594.1, forward strand.
ATGGATAGATTAATGTCAGAAATCTACGCAAGATTATCTTGCGTAGATTTTTTTTTTCCTAAGTCCAAATTGAGATGGAGAGAGGAGCTGATTACTCTCGACAAAAAATTCTAGCCGATTTTTAATTAATTTTTCATAAATTTTACTAAGGGTGGATGAAAGAGCAATTGGCATGTAGTTGGATCCAGAATTGGGTGATTTGTTTGATTTTAGGATTGGGATGATTATTTGAGAACTCCAGTCATCAGGCATTATGCCAGTCTGGAAGATTTTATTTAAGATGCTTAAGAAGTAGTTTAGAACATTATCATTACTATTTTTGATAATGCTATAAGGAATACCATCTCTGCCTGGAGATGAATCCTTGACTGTTGATAAACAATTTTTTAATTCAATTAAAGTGAATAGAGAGTCTAGCCAATGATCAGACATAGGAGTGTTGTGGATGGGAGTTAGTTCATCTAAGTTAGGCACAGAAGGGGGGCAATTTTGTCCAAGAACTCATCTATCCATTTAGAATGAGATGCTCGAGGAGATGTTGAACTCAAGGAGGATCGAAATCTTCTAATCATAGACCAAACTTCCGAAATCGGAGTATTCGGAGATACTGAACTGCAGAAATTGTACCACCCGGATCTTTTTTTTGACCTCAATACCCTTTTGGCATTGGCTTCGGCATTTTTGTAAATAAGATAATTCTCCATAGTCATATTGTAACGATAGGAAAGAGATTTAGCTTTCCGAATTCTCAATACCTTGGAACATTCCTCATCCCACCAGGGAGTCGGAGGGAGTTTTTTAAGAGATTTGGTTTTAGGGGGAGGATTTGATTTATTTATTGCAGTTATGAGCATTAATTTGAAGTTATCGTAGTCATCTTTGACAGATAATATATTGGTAGAGGGAAAATTTTTGTATAAACTTATCCATATGCGAGTTAAATTCGTCCCATTTGGTGTGTTTTGTTTTAATCTTCGTCGAAATATGGGACTTGTCTGAATGGAAAGAAGTTTGATAAGTGATTGTGATCGGGAAATGATCACTCGAGCAAGGATCAGGGGACACCACCCACGAGGAGAGAGGTGCCAGATTTGTAGAACATATGGAGAGATCCACTGCACTGGGGTTTGTGTTGGGGCGAGAGATTCTCGTAGGAGATCCGTCGTTCGAAAGGAAAAGGTTGGATTCATCTAAGAAATCCATCACACTTCGACCGTCTCGATCAGAGAAAGCAGAAACCCAGACGGGGGAATGGGCATTAAAATCGCCCATTAAAAAGAAAGGAGGGCTTAGTTGATGGACAATTTGCAACCAAGCTTGCTTATTGAAGTGCGATGTTGGGGGAATATAGATAGAAACAAAAGATGTGTCCATTATTTTAGCTGAAACCATTTGAAAGTCAGCATTGGGGGGTTTGGTATTATTTATTGGGAAAAACGGTACGGATTTTTTAATAAAAAGGGCAGCACCGCCGCCCGTACCTTCCGGACGATCATCGCGAAGACAGGAATACCCTCCCACATTAAAGTGGGTGGATGGAGTAAACCATGTCTCCGAGACAGCAGCCACAGAAACAAGGTTTGAATTTAATAGGTTAAGAAGATTCGATTTGTTAGAAACAGCACTGCGGCTATTCCACTGAAGTATTCTGACATCTTGTAGAGCCATTTTGAATAAATGATTTTAAAGTGGAAATAATAGAAGCAGCGTTGGACGGTAAATTAGTTTGAGAAGAAATTAGGTCAATTAAAAGCATAATTAGAGTTAGTATAAATGAAGAATTATCTTGGAAGAATTGTTCAGAAAGCTGTTGGCAGTTTGTTGAGGACGAATTATAATTGTTTGCACACCCATTTGTGGCATTTGAAAGAGGAGAACCAGGGATTTAAGAGAAGCGAGTTGTGTTGTTGCTGATCATATCCAGGAGCCGGTTTAGAGATTGGGTTTTTGTATGTGAATTTAGTAGAGCGAGAAGATGTTGAGGAGAAGGGGAGAGGGTTGGATGGAGAGTTACTGGATAAAACCTCGGCAAATGATTTTTTGACAGGTGAGAATAGTTTAGAAGCCTGCAGAAAAGACAAGTTCTCAGAGGCCATGGAAATTTTGATATTTTTTTGGCGAGATTGTTCAGGGCAAGAAGAGTGAATGGCGGAATGAGCGCCTGAGCAGTTAAAACATTTAGGTGACGAGAGAGAAGAACATTGGTCAGCCGTGTGGTTTTCTCCACATTTGAAACATCTGGGAGGGGATCTGCACGCAGCTTTGATATGACCAAAACGGCAGTAATTGTAGCATTGGGTGGTGGGGTAAGTGTAAATTTCAACTGGTAAGGAGTTGAAAAATAAATAGATATGGGAGGGAAGAGATTGTCCTTCGAATGTGATCACAACAGATTGGGAGGGCTTCCAGGAAACGTTGCCCTCAGAGGTATCCTTATAATTTCGCCTTCTGGCTTTTATGGGATTGCCGATATGTTGGGGGGTTGAAAGAGAAGACAGAATTTCTGGAATGGACAGATCGGTAGAGATACCCCTGACCAGGCCATATGAGTGACATTGAAAGTTGGGATGTACGCCTTGAATTTAGAATTAGATGTAATAAAAATGTTTTTAATAAAGTTGTTGGCGGCCGAACCTGAGAGGAATTCAACAGAGATTCGGAAGCGACCCTCGGCTTTTACACCTCCGGGCTTAATCGAAAGGTTCTTGTTGGTTGAAAGGAATTTACCAAATTCAAGAGGATGAATGGTTTTACCTTGCTCAGTTTTTTGCGCATAAACAATGTAGGGGCCACAGGAATGAGTAGAGTAAAATTTGGTTAGAGGAAGTTGAGGAAGAGCTGGCGGAGACTGAGAAGTAGAAGGATAGTCATGCTTTACTGGAGAAGAGGGACTAAACATCCTTTTTTTGTGGAAGTTAGAATGACTGATTCACTGTCAGAAATTACAATATTTTCACCATCTGGGGGGTCAGGGGGAGGATCTGGGGGCTTTTTAGGATGTCCAGGAGGGAAATCCTCCTCCATTGTTCACAAAATTACAAAAAAAAAATGTAGATATGGAAAGTGACAGTAGTGAAAAAAAGGTTATAAATATCTGGAAATCAGCGACGAAAAGTGACTCCTGGAAGATCAGAGGGGAGAAGAATCCTCAAGGAACAACACACTACACTTTATTGACCAGAAAACATAAAAATATTGGTTAAAATAATAAAAAAGATTATTTTTTTAAGAGAGAAAAATAAAACAACTTATGACAGCCAAATGTTCAAAATAAACCCCGAATATTCGAATTAAAGTAGTTAAAATAAAATTTTAAAAACAGATTCTTTTCTTAATTTTTTTTCGATAAAAAATGTCTTTTCAGTTTTTATCGCATTCATACAATTTTATTTTAAAATTAAATGTGTGGTACAGTTTGGTTCAGTTGTGTGGAGTTAATGTAAAAAATAAATAAAAAGGATATGAGAAAAATATTAATTTTGTAATGATTACAAATCAAGAATAAAAATATGGCTGAAAGAGGTTAATGAAAAGACCCTATAAAAGACACTAAAAACGACATACAAGAAAAATAAACAATAATTAAATAATATTTAATTAATTGAAGACAATATTAGCGAAACTCAAGCGAAAATCTGGAAACACAAATATATGGGCACATCTCGAACACGAACCCGGGACCTTCGGCTTTAGGCGCCGCAACTCTACCAACTGAGCTAATGTATCCCTATCTGATTCGGTAATTTTTTAAATGTAACTCAGACTAAGAACTACCACTTGCGATTGTGGTGATTAGACGGGTTAAATTAAATCTGTATGTGGCGAATTAAAACTATACTCAGAATATGAAAATGGTTTCTCTTTGATTCTGGCAGCATATACATACTCTGCAAAGAGAATTTTATAACTGCACTTCGAGTGAGGGAGGTCTAGTAGAGGGGCGGTTGTGTGGTGGATAACCTCCAATGCACTTCGAATAAAATAATGGTCTCCTTCGAAATGTATCAGCGGATGAATACACAACTGAAATTCAATCGTTACATTCTGAACACAATTCTGGTTTTAATTAAGAGTGAATTTGTTTGCGAGTTCCTAGCTTTAATAAGTATTTCTCTCATAATATGCTTACGGTTTTCCTACGAATTACGAAATGCAGATTAAAAAAAAAAAATTATTCACATTTATAATAAATAATAAAAGAAAGAGTTGGATTCGCAAACGAAAGTATCGTAGAACATTTTCAAATAATTATTATACATTTAAAAAAAATAACTTACTTGACTCCCCGCACGCTATGTCACTGAGCTACAACGATGTTTACATTATGTTTCACTCTAATGATAATAATTGTTTTCTTAAATAATTTTTTAACATTATTGTGAAAATTTGCCGCCCCCCTAAAAGTGCCGCCCGGGGCGGGCCGCCCCCTCCCACGCTACGCCACTGGACACACAATGTACGTAGGCACCCGGTAACAAGTTCGCTGGGTCAGCTAGTTACTATAATATAAACCATTTTAATTTCCAAGCATAGGTAGGTACTACAGCGTCGCTGTTTCGTCACTTCATTTGTATAGGGTTCTAACTTCACTTCACCTTGTTCTGAGATATGAGGTGTCAAAGTTTGCAGAGACGATTTCTCGTAATCTATTTACCAATTTTCGGGTTTGAGGTTGAACCTTGTGTTAAGTAATTTAATTGAACATATTTTAAAGGAAAGTTTTTAAATAGGCAGTATACCTACACCTACCCTTTTAGAACATACCTAAACATGCAAATAGAACCTTGTGCAACCAATGACGTTATATTATAAATAGACTCGCCATAGTCTCACATACTCACAATATAATGTGGAAAGCAAGCAACACTCTTTTGTTTTCAGCGGTTTTCAGTATAATTTCTAAATTCAAAAATTCATTCCTGTGTGATAAAGATAGACAATCAAAGAATGTATGGCAGTGAATGACATAGATTCATAGTAGGGCAGCTTATTAGTTTCTTCGCCGAATACTACTGTCACATCACGGGTGTGACCTATGGGTGTGACTGAGATAACAAGATACTCTTATTCGGTTACACAATATGACAGGGAAGGGTAAAGGCGGGTAAAACGTGACACACGGGCAAATATTTTTATATTTATTATATGAGTTTTCATAAGTAATACAATATTGGTACTATTATAGTAGTATTTTTAAGTACATATTTTATTATACAGTACAGGTTATAGGTTCAAACTATTATACAAATCTATACAGATTAATAACACCTAGGACCGTTACTATTTACAATTTTCATCAACGACATTATTAAATTAATGAACGCGTTACCCTTTGTACGTTTTACCCCATCTTTCCCAATGGAATAAAACGAATGTGGGACGCTGTGTGAACCGACCTACTGTTAGTAGGTTTTCCTTGTTATGGATATGTCACTTTGTGATGCAGCGTTCGCTGTCTCCTTTACTCATATATTATTGCGGGCGGGAAACATGAAAATTAATTGTAATAATTATAAAAGTTGATAACAATAAGTAATTTGCGTGTACTTAGAAATGAAGTGCTATTCCTTTGCCTTTACGACTATTTGCCGTGTAATTTAAGCATTTTCCCATCACACAGGAGGGCATTTTGGCGCTTTGCAATGCAATTTACTTACTGGTAAGACACGACCTCACTCGACGCGTAGCAGTTTAGTACTAAAGTACTAGGAATAGAGACAGCTACAATCGTATTGTGTTTGGCTTCCCACTTTGAGATTTCTACCCCGCGTCCAGTATTAATGTCTTTGTGTGCAACCAGTTAAGGCATAATAATTCATTGCACAAGGTTCTAATTACATATCTCTAATGCAATTACTAGCTGGGGCCACGTCCTATTTTCCATTAAAATATGATAAACTAAAATACTTGAACTAAAATTGTTAAAGATTACGAAAATTCGTCTTTGGAGACTTAGAAACCTTTTAAAATTGTAAGGCGTAGTTAGAACCCTATACAAATGAAGTGACGAACCATAATGCGCATCGTATTTGGATCAACTGTCAGATACAAACAAAATAGAGGGTGTAAGTGACGACAGAACCTTGTAAAATGAATTATTATTGAAAATGTTTGAAGTTAGAACGAAAATACAACACGGATAGTTCTGAGATTTATTTTGATAATAGAAATAAGCAAAAGAAATGCTTTGGCATTCAAAGTCATTTTTGAAAAAAATGTTAGTTAGAAGTTAGAACCCTATCCAAATGAAGTGACGGTTTGTCAACAAGCAAATACCCCCTACGTACATACTCCCATGCTAACCGGTAAGTTAGCCTTTTTGCCTATTTGACAACTGACAGGCGCAAATTATTATCTACTGAAATGAAATAAAAATCAAAATAATTATTATCCACTCTTCAATCGTTGTCTACTTTGAAAACACCACACATAATGTAACACGCAATACAACAATAAATACCATTGACAGCTGTCGAGTTTTTTCTGTGTCCTACTAGAAACTTACAAATAAAACAAATAAAACAGTGTATTTCAACAAGTTTTAGTATACTGCAACATAATTTAGTGCACTAAGTGTATTTACTAATAATCATTTCAAAATCAACCTAAATATTCACCATTATTATAAAATTTATAAATCAATTTGTTTAATAATCAATTGTGTACAGTGTTCCCTACGTCTCGCTCTAACAAGTGACAGGATAAGGTAGTGCCGTATTCTCTCCCTCGCACTTACTGGATAACACTTGTGGACGCTCCCGCTACCTACTTGTGCTAATTACCTGTACATTGCGAGCAGGGTTGTCACTCATATTATTTTCCCATAAAAAAATTAAAACTTTTCACTTTCGAAATGAATAATAATGAAGCAATTGCTTTCTTAAACAAAGCTAAGGAGGAGATTAATAGCATTCACAATGCCATTACCGATCCTGTCTTAAAAATAACAAAAGACCAAATGGCAAAAATACTCAGTAAACTTTCTAATCTATCTGGAACTATGCAAGACCTAGGAGTAACTGTTGGAGTTCTTGAAGGAAAAGTTATGACATTCGAAAAAATCATTGAAAAGAAAGTATTACCACAGGAAACAACGCCAATTTGTGACGTGCTCGCTGAGATAGAGGAACGCAAGACCCGCTCGAAGAACGTCATTTTACTCAACGTCCCCGAGTGTAACTCGAACTCAACTACAGTGAGCGTCTCGGAGGATGGAAAAAAGGTATTAGCAGCTATTAGTGAAATTAATAGCGAGTTCAATCTAGAAGATGTGAAAATTTACAGGCTTGGAAGTAAAATTCCAAACAAAACCAGGCCAATTAAATTAGAATTTGATGAAGTCAAACAGGCGAAACTAATACTCTTTAACAAAACTACTTTGTCCAATGGAATTATAATCAAACCTGACAGGACTCTACAACAAAGACATCACTTAACTGACCTCTGGAAGGAATTAGAAGAGAGGAAAGAAAAGGGCGAAGTCGATTTACGAATCAAACATTTCAACGGAATTCCCAAAATCATCAAAACCCAAGCAAAAAACTAAAAAACAAACAGAACAGATTTTCTAGACTTACAGGATATTATCAAAATGTACGGGGAATGCGTACGAAATTGCACCAACTTAAAACTAACTCCCCAATCTTCTCACACGACATTCTGTTTTTAGCCGAAACATGGTTAAATACTGATATCAGCTCGTCAGAATTAGGCCTACATCAATATACAACATATCGTTCTGATCGAAATTCTATTACGAGCAAAAAGTCTAACGGAGGAGGTGTGATGCTGTGCGTGTCCAAGAATATATCATCTACTAAACTACCGGTAAAACACAAAAGTGTTGAACAAATTTTTGTATTGCTCAATATACCTAATGGAAAAATTATTATCGGCTGTGTCTATATCCCACCTGCATCGGATTTGCAAACGTATAAAAATCACAATGAGGACATAGAAGTACTCAAATTCAAATATCCTAAAGCAAAATTCATTATTGCTGGTGATTATAACCTTCCTAACTGGACCAGCCAAGATGACAACGGACCTGCTACAAACCAAGCCGATTTACAGTGTGCTAAATGTAGTGAAATTCGCGATATGTCGTTATTCTTGGGACTAACTCAATCAAACAAGATTTTCAACTTTAACAATCGAATGTTGGATTTAGTGTTTTCAAGTGATTCGAAAATAGTGGTTGAGCTATCTGATGAATTATTATTACCATTAGATCAACACCACCCACCGTTGGACATTATCATAACAAATAGGCCTTTAACATCTTCAAAAAAAACAAGTGCCCCATCGTATAACTTTTCCAAAGCTGAATACCATCATATTACTGAATACCTTACCCAAACAGATTGGTCCTTTTTAGATGAGGAAAATAATATAAATGATCAATTAGAATACTTTTACTCGATTTTAAATACCTCTATAGAAAAATTTGTTCCCAAGGTTAGCTTTACATCATCTAATTATCCGAAATGGTTTACAAGGGAACTAACTAATTTAATTAATAAAAAAAAATGTATCCATAGAAAATATAAACATACCAGAAATCCTAACGATTATTTAACATTTACTAAACTACGAAAACAATGTAAGGAATTATCAACAAAATGCTATGGTGACTATATTAACGTAATAGAAAATGAGGTACATCTTCACAATGTGAAAAAATTCTGGAATTTTACTAAATCTCAACGAAAAGATAACTGTGGATATCCTAATAGCATGTTCTTTAAAGAAAAATGTGCCGACAGTATTGAGGGTATGGTTAATCTTTTTGCTGACTCTTTTAAAAGTGTTTACGACAAAGATATTCCCGTCAATGCAGCCTTCAGTACTTCAGTGGAAGAGTCATTAAACCTAAGCCAATGTTTTATAAAATTAGAATCCATAGAAAGAAGCATAAAAGCATTAGATAGTAATAAATCTGCTGGGCCGGATGGTATTCCTCCCATATTTTTAATAACTTGCGTTGATAGTTTGATATATCCCTTACATAAACTTTTTAACAAATCCTTAGCATCTGGCTGTTTTCCGGCTCTGTGGAAAAAGAGTTATTTAACACCCATTCATAAAAAAGGCGACAAAAGCGATATATCAAACTATAGACCTATTTGTATTATGTCTGCTTTACCCAAACTTTTTGAGTCATTAGTATTAGATACCATTGTAAAACCTATCAACAATATTATTGTTCCTAACCAACATGGCTTTATCAGAGGTCGATCTACCTTAAGTAATTTAACTATCTATAATAATTACATATCCGAATCCCTTAGTTTGAAACAACAAGTGGATTCTATATACACCGATTTCAGTAAAGCATTTGATAAGGTTCGACATCACATTCTTATAGCCAAACTCCGACTGTTAGGCATCAAAGGTAGTTTATTGACATGGATTATCAGTTACCTCAGTAATAGAGTGCTTAGTGTTAGGATTAATTTTATAGAATCCTATGTATTCGAGGCCACAAGTGGTGTCCCGCAAGGGTCCCACCTCGGCCCAATACTATTCTTAATATTCATTAATGACATTGTAAACATATTTAAAGATGTACAAGTCCTAATTTTTGCAGATGATCTAAAATTGTTTAAAAGAATACGAAATATATATGATTGCCTAATTTTACAAGCTAATTTAGATGAATTTTTTAAATGGTGCGAACAAAATATGTTATTTTTGAACATTGAGAAATGTCAAATAATACGATTTTCCAGAACTCATTCTCATATCTTACATGAATATAATTTAAATAATGTTAAATTAACACCAGTATCACAAATTCGTGACTTGGGAGTTATATTCGAATCAAACTTAACATTCACAGCACATATAGATGATATAACTAATAAGGCTTTAAAGATTCTTGGCTTCCTTTGTAGAACCCTAACTGATTTTAAGTCCTTGTATTGCATGAAAACACTCTACATTTCACTAGTTAGAAGCCAAGTGGAATACAATTCACCTATTTGGTCTCCTTTCTATAAAGTACACTCTAACAAATTAGAACGGGTTCAACACAAATTTCTTAGGTACTTAAATTTCAAACTCAAAATTCCAATAGAAAACATAAATTATGTAAATTTGATGTATCGACTTAATTTAATTACGTTGTCTGACAGAAGAACCATTTCTGATTTAATTTTATTATACAGAGTCATGAACAACCTTATTGACAGCCCTGCCATCGTTGCTGCTATTAAACTCTATGTACCGACAAGGAATACGAGACAAAGTACAACATTCTTTTGCGACACATACACAACCAACTATCAATCACACTCGCTTACCAATAGGATGCATAATTTGGGCAACAAGTTTGGTGGTATTATAGATATATTTGCTGATTCCCTTTATAATCTTAAATGCAAATTAAACCAACACTTTGTGGAATCCTACAAATTATTGTAACGGGTTTAATATATTTAACGATTTGATGTGTTATTGTAATGTTGTATATTATGTTATTGTCAAATATTATATTGTTTAAAACATTTCTTTAAGCCATGTTCTTCAAAAACTACTTATATATTTCTTTTAATTTTTCACTTTTATAACTTTTGGTATAAATTCAACTCGATATCTAAATATTATATTGTTTAAAATATTTCTTTACGCCATGTTCTTCAAAAACTACTTATATAATTATTTTTATAAATTTTTCACTTTTATAAATTTTGTTATAAATTCTAACTCGATAACTCAAATATTATATTGTTTAAAATATTTCTTTACGCCATATTTTTCGTAAACTTCTTGTATATACAATTTTTTAATTTTTCACTTTTATAACTTTGGTATAAATACTTACTCGATAACTTTTGTAAAACTTACTTATAATCTATGTAAAAGCCCATATGGGCGTATAACAATAATAAATAAATAAACACGCCAATAAAACTGGTGTACTTTATCGACTTCAAGATGTGCTCCCCATAGCTCTACTGCGTGCCACATATTGTGCTAAGATCCAATCTCACCTAAGTTATCTGGTTAGTATCGGGGGCACCATTACTAAGAAACAAATATCCGAAATACAAGTCATCCAAAATAAAGCTACAAGGAATATATACCATCTACCATGGGATACACATTTCAAAGATATATACTCACTGACACAAATGCTTCCTTTTATTCTGCGTATAGCATCACCACTGCCATCTTATAAATAATTCAACACTTCTCACACACCAACAGTAAAATAGCCTTTAATTCCGATACACACCAAAAACACGATCACAAAATCAAATACACCTATCGTCATTTACTAACACGGCGAAATTTGGAAAAACTCCTTGCAATACGTAGCACATACGCAATACCTAATGTCCTTAAACTTCCAGCATCAAACAAAAAAACATTGGCAAAGGCTCTAAAAGGATGCTTTCTCAGCAGCTTTATTAACAAGTGAAGAATTTAGCTGTCTTTCTTTGTGATTCTTGTATATTATTCTAATTGTATCCAACGTGTCTAGTCTATGTACTCTTTATTGAACTACCCTTAAAAACACATTCTTGGGTAAAAATATTTTTTAATTATTTTTACCCAATTTTTTAATTTTAACATATAATTTTTTAATATTAACATATCCCGAAGAAGATTACATTGTTATTGAAACATGTCGAAATTGTTTATTAAAAAGTGGTTTATACAAAGTTATTTGTTATTAATTAAGTAATAAATAATGCCACAAAGTTATTTTGCAAAGATTGAAGAAAAGGTATTTTTCTTTTGGTTGTATAATGTTGTCCTTCCCGAAATGAGTTTTATTAAACTAATGGAGTAATGTATTATAAATGTTATGTAATAATTTGTAACAAATTATCACTAATAAATAAATAAATAAATGTTTAGGTACTTGAAAGGGTTGCCAGCTGAAAGCTAATAATAATGAAGTAATGACATGCTGAATTTCCTTGTGGGAACTTCGAAGGATAATTACCTGAAGCAATCAAAGAACTATAAAGCAACTTGGAAGTGTCCAGATTGTAAGGTGAAATATTATTCATATTTACTAGGAAATCCTAATTCTTTTAACAAGATATTTTACAGTAGAATGAAGCAATGAAGGAATATGGTAATAAACACAGCCTTTTTATAGCAAAAAAACCTATCATAAACTTTTCAGTAACAACGATTTTTCGATATAACGGGAATATCGCTACTAGAGGCCTCTGATGGCAGAGTTGGAAACTGAGATCTCTGATGGATAATTAAACCAATTGAGTATGATAAATAGACAATAGATGTCACACATTGTATGATTTATAGAAGTTTTAACAACTTGTGTTTTTTTATATAATGTATATATAATATTATCTGTCAATGGTGTTTTTCAATTTTCATTATTATTAATATATTTATTTTTCTACTTTTCTGTGTTACTTTATCTTATCTTGTCTGTATCTTTTATATTATTATATCTTGATTATGTTTAGACAGTTTATCTAGTTCCCATCTGAATTTTTATTTATTATTTGTGCATGATGTGAACATTAGTTACTGGGTTATAACCTAATTATTATAATTTGTTTTTATTTTTTATTTTTAACTAGCTGACCCGGGGACTTTGTACCACCTCAGCATCAATAACTGTTGTGTCAACTTATTAGCTGAATTAAATTCACTTTTATTATTAATAATTACCGATGCGCAACTGTCAGTGGTTTGTTTTTGTCAGTATCAGAGATGGAGTTGTGTTCGTATTTATAATTTTTGTGATTTTCTTACTTTTCCACACTTACTTACGGGAATAGCGTTTCATTTTCTTTATACATGTGAGGCAGATTTATTATAATTATTGTATTTTTCTTTTGGAGGGGTGCAGACATACGTTCACCATTTGTACCATTTTCGACTGTTGGCATTAAATCAAAGATCATAAAAAGACAAATCCAACAATCGAAGATCATAAAAATCGGTCCAGCCGTTCTCGAGTTATAAATGGTGTATTATTATGATTTGTGTAATGATATTAACTTGTAAAAGTTCCTAATTAAAAAAAATAATATATATATATGGCATCATTGCCTGTCGTGGTTACGTTGTCCCGGTGACTAGTTGTCACTGGATCCAAGGAACCGGCTATTTTTGGAACCAGTTCCCATCGGACTTATAAAATGGTTTGTATGATCACCGACACTCAAACTAAGCGAAGCCGACCCAAAAACCACCCGAAGGGCTTAGCAGAAAAAACCTGCGGAGCTAGTACCTACGCTAAATATTATTATTTTAAGTGCTTAGCGGGAAATACAAGATACAATATGTGTTATTATGAGAAAATATAGACAAGACAATGGGACAGGTTGGCGAAAGTCCACGAGGTGGCAAGCGCTGGGTGATTGTATTCAGCGTATCCTACAAGAACCTGTTTGGAAGGAAGACACATTACATAAATAATAAGGGCATGGAAAACGGTTGGGGGTCCTATTTAATCGTTTGGCAGTCCCAGCAAGAATGCGCATGACGTTCGGTCTAGCCGTGAACCACACTCAGCTTCCGCGCCCCTTAGTCGGTCCCTCGGTGATGCCTCAAAGAAAAGTAAATAGGAGATTGGGGGGAAATGCCCGACGACTCTAATTCAGCTTCGAGTAGCCGGAGGCAAGGCGAAGGAGAGCCACCCGACAGTTTACCCGGCGGACAGCTGATCCCTCGGATTCGGATAATTGATTCACGAAAAGATTTTTTCTTCAAGTAAGTATGCAAAGAGGATATACGGCCGTACAACCAAAGTCATATACTTATATCTGAAAGTAAATTAAAAAAAATAATTTCGACTCTCAGAAGGAGCATGCAGTATAACAAAATACGACGTACTTATACTTGTAGTCAGCTTAGAAAAAGCCGCTAAAGGTTTGTACTTGCATATAATACAACTTTTTAAATCTGAATGCCACACAAGAGACCCAATAGCTCCCCACCGTTTTTTTTTACATTAACTCCACACAGGAGGCCCTGAGGATAATAATGTCCTCAGGGCCTATGTCATCTGAGAGTGTGGAGGGTATTTGTGAGGAGAGGAAGGAATGAACACTGGTCTTGAAGAGACCCGTGTTGTAGGAAGGAGGAAACACAGAGGCCGGCAAATGGTTCCACAGCCGATAAGAAGAAGCGAACCGTTCTCATGTGACAAATATCAATCGTGTAGGATATGTTGGGCACGCGTTTTGCGTGTTTCCCAACCATATGCACCGGTGCCGAAGGGATAAATGTCGCTAGTTCCATGGAGTATCTTCCATCGAAATACCAGTAGAACAAGGATAGCATTCCCATCGACGCCTGTGCTCTAAAGATTTCAATCCGTCTGATAAGATGGTCTCTTGTTCGTCTGTTATGCCGTGTTGCGCTACCTCCTTCTTTAGCCATCATTCCACGTTCCAAAACGCACCAGCAGACAGTCGCTTACCCTTAATCTTCCTCTTTGCAAGACCAACTCCAAATTTATCTAAATCTAAATTTACTTAAATTATTACCACATTGACATTTTTAATTCGACTTTACGTGACTTAAAACGAAAACTCACTAAGCAACATGACTCAAACTAAAAAGTTCAATCCCTATATATTACCGGTTTTTGCCTCTTAATCCTATTCCTATGTTGCTCACCCCCCCCCCCTTCTTTCAAATATTGTACTATCACAATTGGCATAATTAACTGTCTTATTATTGTATTATTATGTAATCTCTGATTTGCTGTCAACTTTCTCTAAAATAAAAATAATAAAATTTAGCCAACGTTTCGGACAACGTTGCAGTGTCCATCATCAGGACAGATCCGGCAAATCCGACAGATGTGTCTGATGATCTGCCGGATCTGCCCTGATGATGGACACTGCAACGCTGTCCGAAACGTTGGCTAAAGAAGGAGGTAGCGAAACACAGCATAACACCCCAAAAACTCCGCTATATTCTATTTTCCTATACAATTTTTCTAATTTTATAAATTTAATCTATAATCCCATCTACCAAATTTGGTGGAAGTTTTCACTCCAAAATATAACAAAGCACTATTGGTATTTTCCTAGAATCTTTATCTTTCAATCTATAGATATTTATTATCTGTAAATGTCTTTTAAATACCACGTATTTTATAAATAATTAAAAAAATACTTTCTTAAATTTTATTGTTAGCATAAGGAAACTTAAAAGAAAGATATACCAGACCCACGATAATGTGTGGCTCCGAATGCTGGACTATGTGCAACTCCTACTCTAGGCAACTCAAAACAGCAGAAATGCGAATGCTTAGATGGTCGGCAAGAGTATCACTAAAATATAAGATTAAAAGTTCACGAATTCGAGGTAGCCTGGGTGTCAAGACATAAACAGTAAGCTGGAGGAATGAGGAATGAGATGGTTTGGGCATATAAGAAAGATACCATCAAACCACACGTGAAGCAGGCAATTTCTATGGAGCTACAGTGGATCGACAGTCATCAAGAGGAAGACCAAAGAACGCCTGGATGACTTAATGCTCCAAAATACTTCAGAGAAACGGCCTGGATGAAAGCGATAATCAGAACCGAAGAAGCTACAACCTGAGAACGAGAAGAGCCGACTCCAACAGCCTACCTAGACAATGAATTGGACAGTTGATAGAGTTTAAAGAAATAATAAAAATAAAATTAAACAAAAAATGCACACAAGTCACAAAAATACAGGATTTTATAGGTTTTTAGGAATAGTTTTAGAGTAAGTTTTTGACATCATTTAAAAGATTCGCCAAGTTCTTGTTAAATACGTCAACACCACCTAAGTACTGATTTCACAAATGGGCAATGTAGTTCCGCTTATGAATGCTACAGTAGAATAGTGTATTTTGTCGTGTAGTTAGTTAGTGTCGATATTTATTCATTTATTAACAGAAACTAACAGTTCATTATTTCTTGTGGTAAAAACAATTTACAATTATTAATTATATTTCAAGGTAGGTTTGATATGTTTCATTGAAGTTTTTTATTTATATTAAATGATTTCCGGGTGATATGCGTAGTGGGTAGGTGTGTGTGTGTGTATGTGAGTATGTTTGTAGATGTGAAAAGTGGTGATGTATGTATGAATGTATGCGCCTTGAACAATTTACATTACTGACATAATGCTCTTTTTAAATTTGCGAAGTGCATTGGAGGAAATGTCGATGTTAGAATTTAGACAAACATTATTTAACATACGAAGAGCACGGTTAATTGGCGAATTAGTTCCTGCATTTGTTTTATAATTAAGCGTGTGGAATAATTCTGTATAGCGTGTACGTCTTAAGGGTATGTTAAAATTAATTAGGGAAAGAAGTTCGGTACAGTCGATGTTACTATTAAAAAATCTGTGTATACTTTATTGCTCGCCTTTGTTGCAATATTTGAAATGTGCGTCCAAAGTTATTATTGAATTTGAAGATAAGATACCTATTTTATAAATTTGTGTTGAATGTTTTCTATGCTATCAATATACAGTTTGTACTGCGGGTTCCAAATTGGTGAGGCATATTCCAATGTACTTCTGAATAATGCAAGGTATTTGTAGGTTTATGAGTTGTAGGAGTTCGCAATAGTCGAACTTAAAGTTAAGTATTTTGAATTTTGGTATCATAAGAATTTTTTTTCTCTATGACTACATTATTTTGGCTGCCGGGATTGCCGGAATTGGGGTAGTGCAATTACTGCCATCATGGAAACGATGTGCGCTGTGCTGTTGTTAAAATGTCCAGTAGTTTGTTTTCCACTGTGCCCTTTTTGTGTGTTGGACGTGTGCGGAGTATCGGTCAACTGACGTTGGCCAGGGTTGGTCGACTGGTTGTAATGGAAGTGTGGATGGATTTCCTTAGCGTGAAAGTTGAAAATCTGGCCATGATTATGCAAATCTTGCCGGAGACCTTGATTGTTGTGTTGTGGGTTGTCCCCCATGTTGATCTGTAAGAAAAATAATATTATATTTTTGGGCCCTGAAGGGATGTTTGGGGAGGTGATTGTTGAGATTGTAATTGAATTAGTGCAGTCAATGAAGTCCATGTCTTGATTCTTGATATAATTTTTTATGTCAACTTCACACAGGAGGCCCCGAGGAAAATAATTTCTTTTTAAGAGAGGAAGGAATGAACATTAATCTTGAAAAGACCCATGTTGTAGGAATGCTTGTTTCCTGTGTATTCACCATAGCTCAGTAGTTCTAAGTAAACTTATCCCTACACATTTTATTAGTACCATATTGTTGAACGAAGTAACCCTTACAAACTCTAATTTTTTTAATAAAACTTTTTGACGTACTGTCAAATTCACCCTAGCAGGCCTGGAGATTCGACCTTTCCGCCGGGTTCATTTGAATTAATTCTGAAGAACGTGTTACTAATATTTAAGATGTTTATAAATAAATACCTCCAAAATTTATTAATTCATCATCTAGAAAAATAAAATCTGGTGCTCATCGCTAACTTTAGTTGTTCAACGTATTACAATTTTTTAAAGGCGCTGTATGTTAAAAAAATTATGGCACCGTACTGTTTTTATTAATCTAAAATATAAATAACTCACATCCCTTGTGAGGCATGGAAATAAAAATGATAATTCAATTACAAATTCGCTGAAATAAATTAAAATGTGAGCCTCGGGCAAACCCCCGATAAACGTGGTTATGTCTCGCCTTAAGGCGTTGTCCTGGTAAGACGGAGATTCTTGGTTCGATTCCCAGTTGCGACCGTTGCTTTTTTATTTATCTGTTTCATGTTTCGTTTAGATTTGTTAATAGGTATTATCTTCTTCAATGATTCACTTAACATTACACCGAGTACTTCTCAAAAATACAACAAAGAAATTTTAATCCCAAACGTTATATTATGGAAGCCTGGAGAATAAATTGCACAAAAGTAGATATTTCACAATTCATAAATTTCTTGAATTTTGAATGTGGTATCTGGCATACCACAGAGAACAATCGTCAGTAAAATGAAGCCCATTTTAATAATAATATTTGGATGACTTATATAGCGCCGTTTTTGTGAAAAATCACCTCAAGAGTGCTGTGCAAACTTATAATACATTTCTACACTAGACACTTCTAACTACAAACTAGACAAACCACTATGACAACCTATGGCTTAAAATTGTATCCGGTTCATTGATCACTGATACGAAAATATATGTAAAATGTTTTGACCAATGAACGCGATAATAGTCTGAATACATCTTTTATCTATTTCAAACTTCAAGCAAATATCTTAAATATTAATTTATTTGACTCACCTTAGTTGACAGGTACTACTATACGTGTTGTATAATGAAGTTCTGAACTTTTAATAGATATTTTTGATTTTGAAAAAAACTTTATGGAAGATAAACGATAAGATATCGTTGAGTTCGAAGCAAGCAGGTTATCAAGATTGATAAGTCGATTCGGTGGCGATACCAGTGCCGTACTCCAGGAAAAAATAAACAAATTTTTAAACACACAAAAATGCGTAGGTACCTATTAAACATTTATTTTTACATCTCTTCCCAGTTTTAGCATGCGAGGAGTTGAATATTTTGCCAACAATAAAAGTATGTTGACTTATAATAAATGATGAGCAAAGTTTTCCCGTTCAATGTCCCCAATTTATGTACCTAATAGAAAAATTCAATGAATAAAGAAAACGTTAAAAAATATAAAAATGCATGTGGTAAGCCGTGGCACAAGCTTTTTTATGCCCTCCTGGAAGAACTCTCCCACCTGCTCCTTCCCCCACTTCAGAACCCATTTCTGCAACTATTCTAAGATTGAAAATTTAATTCCACCCATGTGTGCTTTCAGAGTGGTGAGAAGATTATAATCTGAAGATGCCAAATCAGAGGAATACGAGAAGTGGTTCAAAACATCCCAACGAAATGAGTCCAATAGCGCCTTAGTGACTAGGGCTGTGTGAGGTCTTGGTCAAAGCAGATGACCAGATATCAGAAGGACGCCCGTCGGTGGCATGTATCTTTTCTCAGGAGATTTTTTCAATGTAGATGAGTGTTTCAAGGTAATAATTATTGCTTATAATAATTTTAATAAAAAGACAAATAACTTTGTTTACATCACTTTTATTGGTACACAATCAACATGTTTCGTAAACAATGTTTACTTCATCAGGATCAAACGTATAGGTACTAAACTTAAAAATTAAATATAGATGACACATGGAAGGAAAGGGTAGGAGGGAGAGGGAGGGGTGAGAGTGGGGAAAGTTTATCAATTAGGGATTTCAAAGCCATTAGCAGGGAAAGACCGGTTAAGTGGAAAGAGGTTCAAAAGAGGGTTTATAAAAATTTGCTGCTTATTAATTATGTCTGCTTTATTATTTACAGAAAATCCATAGCTTCTCCGATAGCGTTCATTTCCAATCTAAGTCTTAAATTAGGAATATTCCCCAACCATCTAAAACATTCAATTGTTGTATTACTTGAAATTAAAATTAAAAAGTTTTAATTGTATTTATTAATGTTGTATTACTTCACAAAAATGGAGATAAATCTGCGATTCAAAATTACCGACCTATATATTTGGTCAATTCGGTCTCAAAAATTATAGAGAAAATTGTCAAAAACCGTCATAGCTTCTACCTTGAAGATAATAACATTCTTTCTGAGAGACAATATGGCTTCCGACCGGGTTTACGTACCGAAAATGCCATTGGCAATCTGACTAAAATCATTTCTAATAACATCGATCGAGGAATTAAAATTTTGATACCATCTCGCACAAAATCTTTATGAAAAAAACTACAGCTAATTGGTATACAGGGGCAGTTACTTAAATGGTTAGGAAGCTATCTAGAAAATCGGAGCCAAAGAGTTAATATTAGTGGTTACTCTAAGCGATCCAGCCGATATCAAATTTGGTGTACCACAGGGAAGTACTTGAAGACCGATATCGTTTAATATCTATATCAATTACCTTTGCAACAGTAACCTTGCCGATCATATCATCACTTTTGCTGACGATACAGAAAAGCAGAAATTGGAATAAACAATGTCAAACATTGGCTAGACTATAATCTCCTTACTTTTAACAAGGATAAGACAAAATTTTTACGTTTTAGTGCAACACAAGCGGGACAACCCAAGGTAATACTAAATATTACTATTTACATCTGCAATGAAACGAACACTTGTACTTGCAATAACCTAGAATGCGTGGATAGTTTAAAATATCTAGGGATCACCATTGATAAATATCTGAGATGGGAAGAGCGCATTAACTCAACTGTCTCAAAAGTCAGAAAACTTGCTCACTTTTTTATTACCATCAGAAATATTGTCTCTGTAAAAGATATGAAATCAATATACTATGCTATGTGTAATTCTTTACTCCAAAATGCATCCCTGGGATGGGGTGGATGTGCCAAAACAATATAAGACTCCCTGGCTAAAGCACAGAAATCTCTACTAAGAGTCATCCTTAAAAAACCATTCAGGTGCCCCAGTGATGCATTATTCACGGAATTAAAAGTTCTTGATGTTAGACAATTGTATATTAGAAAGATTGTATTACATGGTCAAAAACAACGTCAGCACTTCCCTTCCATTGACCACCTTCACGACACTCGAAATTCAAGGAACAATCCAATAGTCCCAATAAAAACCACGACGTCCCTTGGGCAACGGCAATTTTCATACTTAACTCATGCCGTCCATTAACAATTTAACAATAACAGGAATAAAAATATCCCCATCCCCTCAACATCCCCATCAACTCAACTCTCAACTCTCAACTCTCAACTCTCAACTCTCAACTCTCAACTCTCAACTCTCAACTCTCAACTCTCAACTCTCAACTCTCAACTCTCAACTCTCAACTCTCAACTCTCAACTCTCAACTCTCAACTCCAACTCTCAACTCTCAACTCTCAACTCTCAACTCTCAACTCTCAACTCTCAACTGTCAACACTCAACTCTCAGCTCTCAGCTCTCAGCTCTCAGCTCTCAGCTCTCAACTCTCAACTCAACTCAACTCAACTCAACTCAACTCAGCTCAACTCAACTCAACTCAACTCAACTCAACTCAACTCAACTCAACTCAATTCAAATCAACTCAACTCAACTCAATTCAACTCAACTCAACTCAACTCATATCATTGATTAGCGTTTCACATTGATAAGCGTTTCATATTGATTACCGTTTTACATTTTTTCGTAACGTGTCACATTTTACCCCCAAGTGTCGAGCGTGCGTAAAGAAGTTTCACTTCAATAATTTTTTTATTTTTTAAAACACTCAAACATACTAGGCCCACGCAACGCGACGCGACGCTACGCAAAGTTCCTGTCCATGTTCACACTGGCCATACGCGTCGCTGTGACCACGTGACAATAGGTCTCTGGTGCGCCGGCGCGTTTGATTTGACACATTTGAATTTGACGTTTATTTTGTTATGTTTATGTGATTCTTTTCTCAGCAGACGACAGCTTTGCCATGTCTTCTAAAAGCGAATTTGAAGATGATTTGCTACGATTATTATTATTAAATCAATATTCTCGTAAAAAGAAAAACAAAAAAGTGAGAAGTATTTGGGTCCACAACATTAACAAACGAAGACAAATGTTTGAAGAGTTCCATACTTTAGTAAAAGATCTATAATCTGATACGGACGATTGTGTATCGAAATTTTTAAAGTCGTGTAATTCGTTTATTTTTGCTTGCCCCCACCTAATTCTTTCAGATTCGGATTCCCCGGCCCAAAGTTAGTATAAAAATAACTAGTTTTATTTTTTAGGAATTTCGCCCATAAACCGAACTTTACCCGATTCTTCATATACTTCCGTATGAGTAAAGTGGTATTTGAAGAGCTTCACAGCATAATTGAATATGATATAAAAAAAGAAAACACACGTCTTCGAAAGTCAATTTGGACTAGAGAAAGACATTCCTTATAGGGGTATAATATTGAAATTAGTTATTTATTATATAATCGTATAGCAGAAACTCTATAATTCTGAGATTTGATATTATAAATAACTCCGTGCTCAGTTTCAATGAACTGTTCGTCACCCATTTTTTAATAATAAACGATAATAAATGTCTAAAAAACAACCACAGATATAGCGAAACGCGTTATGCTTAGATAACACCAAAAAGATGTGAAATCATCTCATAGTTGGCGTGACCATACCCCCTCCACCTTCCACACGGCCCACGCCGATCTGGCTGTGGCAGATCCGCGTCGCGTAGGGCACCTCGGTTTGCGTTGCGTAGGGCTAGTGTGATTCTAAAGCACCCGTTTCCATAGAAAATGTATGGAAGATAAGTAGTCCAGATATGGAAATGGTGACGTCAACCTACGTAGCGTCGCGTCGCGTGGGCTAAGTGTGTTTCTGCCTTCACAATCATACATAATTTTTTAGAGTCCATACAATACAAAAACACATATTTATCACTTCAGAACATAATTGTCTATTCTTTATTTATCTATGCGATCGATTATTTTACAATCCCCCATCTAGATTATAAACTTATATCACTACACTTCCCATTTTTCATAACATTCACATTTAACATTAGCATTCTTCTTTTTTTCTCTTTTCTTATTTATTTTTCTCATAAGTACAAAATTGTATATTTAACTAAAGCTTATATGAGGAATTCAATTGTAACACTTTTTTCCTTCTTTAAAAAATATGTTATAATATGTTATTTAATTAAACAATGTAAGAAAAAATTATGATATGAACTAAATTTGTAAATTTGACTGGCCTAAAACAGAATCCATTCCTAGTTGGCTAGTCAAAGTTTCCGCATATGTTTATTGTATAATTTTATGTGAAATAAATTATTATTATTATTTTAGATGGGTTTTTTTCTTTCGAAATTGTAAATCCTAATCTGAAAAACTTTGATAGATGGGTAATTGATTGTGTAAATCCTACTCTAACCACTTGTACTTTTTCAAGTAAGTGATTTGTTTTATTAATTTATCGAGTTCGTCCAGATGATTTACGTACAAAAATTTTTGATTGTGAACTTTATAACCCATTATTTTCCCATTTTTAATCTAAACAAATTTATACTTTTTCTTTTGCTAATTTTTTTGCTTTCCAAAGCAATTCTTTTCTGTAGGGACTAAAAACTTCACCGAAGTATACTTTTTCGTTTGTCAAATCCCTTAGTAAATCAAGGTGTAGTTCTCTTTTTTTAGATAGAAGGATATCTTTTGTTTAGTGTCCGTAAATTTTACGAGGATTTTTGGCGGAGCCATGTAATAGATTAAGATCCATATTAGGGAAATTTTACCACCTAAAAAAATTTGTTAATAAAAAACATGTACTTTATATACAACGTATTAGCAGAATCAAATATAGGATACGGAATAAATAGTTACGGATTAACGTACAAAACGAAACGTACTTAAATAAAATAGAACAATTACAAATCTGTTTCCTAAAATTGATATCAGGTAAAAAAAAAGTTCAGTTATGTGAAGGCAATTATAAATAAAATTCTCCTTGTATAATGTGCTCTCTATACCTAGTAAGGTAGATTACCAATTAACGCTAGATGAATTCTGGAATATAGAATTATTAAAAAACTGTAAACCCTACTAGGCATAGAATGTTTACTATTGATATATCTCAAAATGTATACGGTGATAGAACAAAAAGACATAAAATTCAAGAAAATTTAACGCATTACCTGAGAATATTAAAAATGAGACATGTTATTAAAAATCAAAACAAAAGTTAAATCATTCTACCTCCATAGAACATGAAAACAAATAATATTGTGGACAAATACCTAGATCTGTGAAAAACAAATAATATTGAAAACAAACTGACCGGTCAGTGGTTGAGTGGGCATAGAGCTTGGGTCCCACCCGGGCGTCGCATGTTCGATTCCTCGGCTGGCTAAGTCCTCCATCACAACACAAGCAACATTTTAGGCTTTCTGTGCTGGTAGTAGGAGATTTTCAAAAATTGTTGGGTTATTCTTAACCCGGGAAAGTTTGTCTTATTTAAAAAATAATAATAATATTGTGAACGAATACCTAGATCTTTTAACCATTGTTAAAAATAAAATAATAACTGCCGTACATTATGTTCATAAACATTAAAATAATTATTTAGTATTTTAATATTAAGTTTTATACTTTTAAGTAATTATTATGTATTACGCACCAAAATATCAAACATTCAATTACATTATTGTAAGCAAATAAATAGGAAAAGTGAGAGATTTGTTACAATAAAACTGATTGATCAGTTTTGTAATTTTTTAAGTAAGATAATATATTGTACAATTAAAAACTGACAAACATTCTTAAAAAATGCGTTTTATTGTAAATTAATTTTAGATGTTTTTATTGTAAATTAATTCACCATTTAAAATTCACATAGCGGGTTGATTAAAACATAAACATGCTTTAGTAGGTAGCTAACAATTTACCTATAAAATATTTCGATTGTCAAGCAATCTGAGATATTTTGATGTATCTCAAAATATAACCTCTAAGATCTGAGAATCTATTTGCGTGTGCGAATGATAATTTTTTTAAATAAATTTAAAATAAAACAATAACTTTGTAAGCACCACTATTATTTTTTATACTTTTATGCCGACCGGGTTTCGCTACAACCGTAGAAGAAGCTACGGTTGTAGCGAAACCCGGTCTGCATAAAAGTATAAAAAATAAAAGTGGTGTTTACAAAGTTATTGTTTTATTTTAAATTATAATGTCACATCACAAAGTAACTGCTTCATATGAAAAAAGATAATTTATTTATAGGATGACTCTTAGTAGAGATTTTCTTATTTTAAGGATGACTCTTAGTAGAGATTTCTGTGCTTTAGCCAGGGAGTCTTATATTGTTTTGGCACATCCACCCCATCCCAGGGATGCATTTTGGAGTAAAGAATTACACATAGCATAGTATATTGATTTCATATCTTTTACAGAGACAATATTTCTGATGGTAATAAAAAAGTGAGCAAGTTTTCTGACTTTTGAGGCAGTTGAGTTAATGCGCTCTTCCCATCTCAGATATTTATCAATGGTGATCCATAGATATTTTAAACTATCCACGCATTCTAGGTTATTGCAAGTACAAGTGTTCGTTTCATTGCAGATGTAAATAGTAATATTTAGTATTACCTTGGGTTGTCCCGCTTGTGTTGCACTAAAACGTAAAAATTTTGTCTTATCCTTGTTAAGAGTAAGGAGATTATAGTCTAGCCAATGTTTGACATTGTTTATTCCAATTTCTGCTTTTCTGTATCGTCAGCAAAAGTGATGATATGATCGGCAAGGTTACTGTTGCAAAGGTAATTGATATAGATATTAAACGATATCGGTCTTCAAGTACTTCCCTGTGGTACACCAAATTTGATATCGGCTGGATCGCTTAGAGTAACCACTAATATTAACTCTTTGGCTCCGATTTTCTAGATAGCTTCCTAACCATTTAAGTAACTGCCCCTGTATACCAATTAGCTGTAGTTTTTTTCATAAAGATTTTGTGCGAGATGGTATCAAAATTTTAATTCCTCGATCGATGTTATTAGAAATGATTTTAGTCAGATTGCCAATGGCATTTTCGGTACCTAAACCCGGTCGGAAGCCATATTGTCTCTCAGAAAGAATGTTATTATCTTCAAGGTAGAAGCTAAGACGGTTTTTGACAATTTTCTCTATAATTTTTGAGACCAAATTGACCAAATATATAGGTCGGTAATTTTGAATCGCAGATTTATCTCCATTTTTGTGAAGTAATACAACATTAATAAATACAATTAAAACTTTTAAATTTTAATTTCAAGTAATACAACAATTGAATGTTTTAGATGGTTGGGGAATATTCCTAATTTAAGACTTAGATTGGAAATGAACGCTATCGGAGAAGCTATGGATGACTTAATTACTTTAAGCAGATTTGTCGGAACTTTGTCTGGACCACAAGCGTTAGATGGCTTTAGGTCGTCAATTATTTCCAAGACTTCGTTCGTCGATGTTTGAATATTGTCTATTTTATGGACGAGGCTAGAGGTGACCAACTTGGCAAGTTCGGTTTCAGTTTTATTGCATTTATCGAGAATTTTTTTGGCAAGTGAGGTTCCCACCAATGTGAAGTAGTTATTAGCAAAATTAGCCATATTTTTAGGATAAGAGGACTTAATGTTACCGATATCCAACGATTTAATTTTGGAGGACCTGTTAATTTTTGTTTTACTAATATTGCTATATGCTTCTCACATACGTTTTGGAGAATAAGAATTTTCGTAAATGAACGTTTTGTAATAATTTTCCTTCGTATATTTAATGATCTTTTCGCATATATTTATATATATTTATATTTTCCTATATTTCTGGGAACTTTTGCGCTCTTTTGTGGAGTTGGTTTCTTTTGTGAATCGATTTGACAAGGCCGGGAGAGATCCAGCGCGTAAGTTTGAACTGGCTTTTCGATATAAGTTTGTTACTTGTATGTTTAGATATATTTGTATGTAGAATACAAACGAATTTCTTCATCGCAATGTCAGTGTCAATTTGATTTCATACTTTTTGCCAGTTTTCTAAAAGTAAGTCCTCAATTAAATTATTATAGTTTAATCGTGGGACGTACTTAATTTTGGCAGGTGGGGGGCGGTTTATCTTTAAAGCACAGGGCTGTCGTATAGTGGTCGGAATTTTGACGTGTGGATAACGAATGAGTCAGTGAAGTTAATATTTTTTACGTTTATGTGATCCAAACAGGATTTGTTCATGCCCTGTTCTCTAGTAGGTGTATTGATTGTCTCTATGAATCCATTTTCTGTGAGGAGGCATGTGTAGTCATTGAATTGGTGGTGAAATGGAGCTATAGTGTTAATATTAAGGTTGCCTATAACGATTTGACGTTTAAATTTATTGGAACTGTTGGAGTGAATTCAAAAAAGAATCTATGATCGGGAAAGAAGGTGATCTATATATAGCAAAGATACGTGAATTATTATTCAGAACAATTCTTAGGTAGTAACCTTGCGATAATATAATTTATTCGACTTGCGCTTGAATACCATCTTTAATGTAAGCAACAATCCCACCAGATTTATTTATATTTTTAATTGAGTGATATTCCGTGTAAGTTTGTATTATTTTAGAGGTGTAATTTTTGTTGATCCAACACTCAGATAAAATAAAAACTACAAAAATATGATTGAATAGATCTAGAAATAACAGAAAATCATCAATGTTTGACATACTTCTGATATTTTGGTGAATAATCTTTAAACTATAAGACTTCCAACTGTTAATTATTATTTTTAATTGGTAAACTAATGTTTAAGACAAGATTTTTATGCATAGCACAAAGGGTAACAATTATTATAAGCAATAATTATTAGCCTGTAACACTCATCAACATTAAAAAATCTCCCGAGAAAAGATAAATGCCGCCGACGGGACATGAACCCGCGTCCTTCTGATATCCGGTCAACTGCTCTACCAACTGAGCTTCGTCGGCTTATCTCCCACCCGCCAAATAATTCAATATATACTAGTGTTTCATTCAACAATTACTGCTTATTACATTTTTCACCTGAAAACAACCAACTTTATTTTTGTGAGAAAGGCGTTATAAGTGCTAACTCTCCCACTAGATGGCGTCGAGACAAATTATGTCTACATTTGTTGGTGAAATACTTTAACTTGTCAAATATTAATTATTATTTTTAATTGGTAAACTAATGTTTAAGACAAGATTTTTATGCATAGCACAAAGGGTAACAATTATTATAAGCAATAATTATTAGCCTGAAACACTCATCAACATTAAAAAATCTCCCGAGAAAAGATAAATGCCGCCGACGGGACTTGAACCCGCGTCCTTCTGATATCCGGTCAACTGCTCTACCAACTGAGCTACGTCGGCTTATCTCCCACCCGCCAAATAATTCAATATATACTAGTGTTTCATTCAACAATTACTGCTTATTACATTTTTCACCTGAAAACAACCAACTTTATTTTTGTGAGAAAGGCGTTATAAGTGCTAACTCTCCCACTAGATGGCGTCGAGACAAATTATGTCTACATTTGTTGGTGAAATACTTTAACTTGTCAAATATTAATTATTATTTTTAATTGGTAAACTAATGTTTAAGACAAGATTTTTATGCATAGCACAAAGGGTAACAATTATTATAAGCAATAATTATTAGCCTGAAACACTCATCAACATTAAAAAATCTCCCGAGAAAAGATAAATGCCGCCGACGGGACTTGAACCCGCGTCCTTCTGATATCCGGTCAACTGCTCTACCAACTGAGCTACGTCGGCTTATCTCCCACCCGCCAAATAATTCAATATATACTAGTGTTTCATTCAACAATTACTGCTTATTACATTTTTCACCTGAAAACAACCAACTTTATTTTTGTGAGAAAGGCGTTATAAGTGCTAACTCTCCCACTAGATGGCGTCGAGACAAATTATGTCTACATTTTTTGGTGAAATACTTTAACTTGTCAAATATTAATTATTATTTTTAATTGGTAAACTAATGGTTTAAGACAAGATTTTTGTGCATCAAGTCCCGTCGGCGGCATTTATCTTTTCTAGGGAGATTTTTTCAATGTTGATGAGTGTTACAGGCTAATAATTATTGCTTATAATAATTGTTACCCTTTGCGCTATGCATAAAAATCTTGTCTTAAAATTAGTTTACCAATTAAAAATAATAGGCAATAATAATAATAATAGAACCTTCATCTCATAATGGTTCTCGGCATTAGATATAATGTATTTGAAATAATCATAGGGAAGCCAGCTTGTTTTCATCGGATATAAGAATTGCGCCTGATCCTGTCTCTCTCTGCAGATAGATGCGTCCCTCTTTGACCCATGCAAATTGAAATCGTCTCTCTCTCGCAAATTGGCGAGTTTTATACCAAATCTGCTTTGCACGAAATGTCAACTGCTCAGATACATAGATTGGCAACCGGGGGCCGGCGAGACCGATATTTAACGTGTTAAGTTTATCTTCGGTATTGGGTTTGTGTTATCTATCAAAGTAGTTAAAGTAGGCTTTACATATACAAATAACTATTTTAGAAAAAAACTAGATCAGATTTTTCAATGTAGAAAACAAACCTGTCTATAAAGGAGGTGATACAGAATCGTTAGATAAAGTGATCGTTATAGACACAAAGAAAAACAAAACAGAATCTAGAATGTTAGGTTTAGAGCTTAGGTATTACAAATTTATCAAAATACCTAGCTATAACATAGTGAACCAATTATAGTAAACTTGAACCAATGCAAAAAGTGTAAAGGGCTAGCGAGACTATCAAATCGTTTGACTCAAACACGTAGTTTTTTGTCTATGGTGTTAGGGTGCCTCGATGTCGGCTTCTAAACCAACACCAGGGCCCAACACGTCCCTGGCTAGCTCTCAGCGGGACTATGGTACTCTCTATTCAGGGGGTGAGCAGCTCAAAGCTATGGAATTTCTCTCCATCTTCCGGTGACCCACGGGATCCACACTGGTCAACAATCCTCCCGCCGTAGCAGAATAATAACAAAGTTAAATCATTTAGACATGTATTGTAAACTTAAACACATACATAGGTTTCTACAGTACAATTCAATTACAAGAAATGCAAATTACACAAACCTAGCTAAAGCGTTTAACTCTCACTGTCTCTCTCTCAAAACGAAACTCTCCGAGTGGTGATTTTCGCGGGGGGCCCTACATTTCACTGATTACGGACAACATTTAAAGGAGGAAATCAAGATACAGCTTACATGTAGGTTGGCAGGAACCTCGTCTCATGTGGCAGCTCCATCAGGCACTTTCGTAGTCTAAATAGACCGAACTATGGTGCGGCAAAAGGCCGATTCTACTCAAAGGTATTTCAATAATACATCGCGGCCCCATTGAATTGGGTCCGCCGGCTACAAGTGGGCCGCGAGCGTCCGTTCGCAAAGGCGCTCAGATCTTCTCTGGCGGGTGCAGCGGAATGCCGAGTGGCAGGGCACGGGGGAGAAGCAAGGGGAAACAGGAAACGGGGCGGAGAGAGGGGGCGGCCGAACTGTGGACTCGCTGCGTTCTGTGCTCTAGGTAATCCTCTACAGGGCGTATCGTAACACTTCCCCCCGCGCTTGGAAAAAAAGCGACGTGGCAATGGAGCTGTAGGAAAAAAAAATCCTCTTGAACTTCCATTGGGGTTTTTTGAGAGATTCGTTGCTTGAGAGATGCCTAGCTAGAACATGCAATTTATGTTATAGTTTAGGTCACAATGTTTGTAGGGAATGGGTGAGGGGTACATTCAATGTTTGGAAAAGAACAGTTTTGGTGAAAGTACATGGTGTGAAACAACATACAAGATTATGCAATTGAAAGATGACAATACATGGTTATGCAATTGAACAAAATAACAATACATGGTTATGCAATTGAAAAATAACAATTCATATTTGTACAATAGAAGAACAAAAAGCAAGAACAAAAATGCCTGTGTGATTCTAAGGTTTCATTGGTCTGGGAGCTAAGTTTGCGAAGCGTGGATTTGTTTAGTTTCGGAGAATTTCGAAGAGGAGGACGTGGTTTCACAGATTCTAAGGATTACATTATCACTGTAATCAGACCCCTTTGAGATAACACTCAAAAGTACACTTGGGCCTGTGATGATCTCGCCTTTAGGCCTACGAAATAATTCTTTTAAAATTGAGAGATCGATTTAGAAATATATTTAATTTTGTAACAGGGTATGGTTTCAGAATACAATTCTCTGTTCCAACTCTTAAGGGTGATTTATGAAACCGGGCCATTACTAGGAAAAACACGTGTGCCAAAATACTTTGGTTGGAGGAGGAATCCTAATGGATATTTCAGGTTCATTATCAAGTCAGGGGCGGCCGATGGATATTTGCCCGAGTGGTGACTGACTTTAACGCGAGCAAATTGATTTGTGAAACAATTGTCTTGTGCATTTTCTATGGCAGTGGGGAGTTGAAAAATTAGGCAATAAAGATTGATCGTTGGTGCATTTAAATATACTAGAGCGACGCGCCGATTAGGAGTTAAGATATTTAACATATTTGTCAAAATAAGATTGCAGAATTCGTTAAATAGTGACGCACGCAGAAAGAACGAAAACGTGTACAGACAATGCTTATGTAATGTTATTATATAACCAATAAAGTCGACGCAAGTAATGAGAAAGAGTATTAGATTGAAGTACGCCACTGAGCTCTTCTTTTAAGCGCTATTGGGATAATTTATGACTTCGGCGCAGACAAAATTAGTTTGTATTCTGTTATCTAAAGGTTACACACAAAAAAATAGCAAACATGAAAGTTGCACTGATTTCTTGGAATTTGGGACCTAATGTGACAGAACACTATTAAAACGATTGAAATATGCATATTGGGAGATGTGCCCACTTGAGGTTTTAAAAAAGAGGGACTAATATATTATTGAAACCACACAAGTAGATGGGTGGGAGTCGGGGGGCAGAGAGTTGGAACAAGACAGTCAGGGAAGGAACCTGGAGGCGCGCGGACGGGATAAAAATCATCGAGTTTTGATAAACGGCAGAGTAATAATTTGGTGCGCGTAAACCGGGAATAATTCAGATAGTAATATATAATAATAGATAGTCGGGGCAGGGAAGTGTTAGAGGACAGTCAGGGAGAGATCCTGTTGAGAATTAAGATCGTCAAGTTCTGAGAGTCGCGAGGAGACCAGCTCGGTGCTTCTAAATCGGGGATATTTCATTTTAATTAAACAAAGAATAGTTCGTCTTTATTAAACAAAAAGAGTCCACGCGAATAAGGAAGTCAGAGATTGCGGCTTGCGAGTTCATATCTGTGAAGTTAAATAATATAATTTGTAAATTGAGGCGGTCAATTATCAATACGGGACGCGCTTTCGGGGCGTTTATGAGGGTCAGGAAAAATTTTACAACGAATTGACGCGAGAATTGTGTTTGACGGCTGCATCTTGGAATAAATAACTGCATGACGGGTTGTGGTTTAGAAATGCTTGTTTGAGTTAAATATTAGAGTAGTGAATTGATTTGTGAAATTATTTTGTGCAACAAGGCGAATTTGGTAAGTTTGTATAAAATTATTAACATATTTAGTACGGGCCTTGCAGGAAAGAGTCAATTAGGGTTTATATACAAGCCTTAGGAATCTAGGACCCTTTTTTTGTCGAGCGGAGCATTGCACGTTTCCGGGTTGACCGGCTAGCAAGTACCTTTGTTGGGTGAAGTTACTCTTGAGACAAGACCGTTGTAAAATAATAATTTAGTTAACTAAATAGCATTTGAAACACAAAGTGCGCTTTCGGGCAATAAATCTTAGACGAGAGACTTCATTTAAAAGACGGGATTTTAAAACCACAAAACAATAATAAAATCCTTTAAAAGTGCTTTGTTGGTGATCTAGAAAACTAGGTTACTGGGTATTCTCCAATACATAACGGGTACCAAAATACATAGGTATAGAATGTAGGTATAAATTAATGTGTAAAGCGCCTTTGAGGTGATAATTATTATTTACGAGTCTCGCAATAATATTTATAAACGTAGCTAGGGGACTATATTCAGGAAGGTTTTTTGAAAAAGCATTGGGTAATATAACGGTTTATGAAGGGTGCGTAGCATGGGCATTTTTGATTACTAACAAAATCTGACATAATTGAATTCCCATTCCAAAAATTTCCCACACCTTATTCCAAACTTTAGGTATCACAACAAGTCTCTTACATAGGACTTTGCATAAACTTGGTTCGATATCTTATCATATAATCACCTTTGGTTCACGGTTAGGTATATTTCTTTCGACTTAGCAAAAAACTTTCATATTGTCGGTTGAATGAAGCCGTCGGTAGGTATTCATATTTTAAGCGTAATGCGCTATATCCACCTACTTAATTAACAAACTCTTTTTCTTCAAACTTAATTGAGCGGGTTACGACTCGAGAATGGACGGCGGTTGTCGAATGGATTAACGGGTCCGGCTTTCCTATTTCACCATGAGGAAGTATCTCACGCGACTTTATCGGGGGCGATGTGATCGAAATGCAGGTGGGCTTACACTATTTTTCTAATGTGGAGGCGAAGTAAGCGATGGTCGTGTCTGGTCCGAGCAAATTGGAATCCCTTGTGATCACTTCTCGGTAACGTGGATCTCGTACCCGCTCTAGACTGGATTGGAAGCGTGGCCGGAGCCATTTCATGATGTCGACGTATGTACGTCACTAAGGCATTGGGGGACTTCAGGAGAACAAAGGACGTGCACCCATTTCGCCCTCCCTCTACCGCCGCTCCGAGGTACCAGCGGATAAAAGTTGTCGTCGCGGGAGGCCAGTTTGATGCAGGACGAAGATTACGATCTGGCCGGACTACCTTCGTCATGGGGGAAACGAAGTGACGAAATTTGCGTGGGCTTCACTACCTTTTAGGTTACGCTCGTGTGGGGTCTGCCTTGTCGGCGGAACGAAGGGAACATGACATATGGAATCGTTTGGCAACCGATCGGCGGTTCTTTGTTGGAATCCGGATAAGTTTTCTTAACTACTTTTGGTTTACGCTTAGGTAGGTATATTTCCT
The DNA here is from genome assembly GCA_917563855.2 of Limnephilus lunatus. Classification (NCBI taxonomy): domain Eukaryota; kingdom Metazoa; phylum Arthropoda; class Insecta; order Trichoptera; family Limnephilidae; genus Limnephilus; species Limnephilus lunatus. Next base: position 96,713,124 of record OU830594.1, read on the forward strand.
TCGATATTCGATTTAGCCAAAAACTTTCACATTGTCGGTTGAATGAAGCCGTCAGTAGGTATTCATATTTTAAGCGTAATGCGTTATATCCACCTACATAAGTAGCAAAAGTTTTCTTAACTACTTTTGGTTTACACTTAGGTAGGTATATTTCATTCGATATTCGATTTATCAAAAACTTTCACATTGTCGGTTGAATGAAGCCGTCGGTAGGTATTCATATTTTAAGCGTAATGCGTTATATCCACCTACATAAGTAGCAAAAGTTCTCTTAACTCCCTCACACTAGGAATAGGGATCATCCAGCATCAGGGTGGGAAAGTACTCTGGACGAAAGTGCAGCGGGGGAAATAGAAGGGAGGGAAGCCAGATTCACGACCTGGTGCCTTTCATTCTTGGACCCAGCACCCTGGACGCCGAGCTTGACCTTCCTTCTTTGAGCTGATTTTTGAGCTTGAGGTTGGGGTACGCCTATCGTAGAGCATATGCCCGTAACACATATAGGGGAAGGTCCCAAGTTACGCTTGTGTATGTTATGCGAGAGGACGTATTTTTCATTCAAATCAAATACCGATGACCATCGCGATTGCAGGCTGGCGCATGTTTTGTAGCGTGCCTAGGAAAAACGTAATCATTATTTCTACTGGTTCGAGGCGGCGTGCTGGACGGAGAACGGGATTATTGAGGACATGAGTGACTGCCGAGGCGAGGATCGGTGACATCAAAATCTTCTTTAATTAAATTCATACATCGCCAGATCAGAGGAGAGAGCGGCCCCACCGATCTCCTGACATTGCCGATTGTCTAATCAACTTCGGTTTAATGTTTATGCCGATGCTTTAGGAGTTAATGGAACTCAAGTCATCGGCATGCTGAAGAACTTCAACATCATCATCAATCCAGAGTAGGATGTCACGTTCCAAAACCTCGTGCCACCCACACATTTCCTGAACAGTTCCTGACATCGGCTATCACACCATTAATCGGAGCAGACCCTCATATCAAACGGTATGAGATGACCTCTCATCATCATCATCAACATATTTATAATTTGGCGGCTTATTGGTCGATAATATTCCCATTACCACTCTATGATCCAGAAACACACATCAAACCCTTTCCCGACAGAAGGCAAAACATGTCGATTTTCATTCGTCGCTTGCGACCTTAACATTCTCCGGAGGCGTTGGAATTGGAAGCTGATTCGGCGGTCTATGACCATCACCTTATCAGTTGGGCTATGGAGGAGTCCAATTATTTAAACAGCACATGTTCTGTCTCATGCTAATCCAAAATACCTACCCGTAGAATCAAATTAACAAAATAAAACAAGCTAGCTAACTAACAAACTGCATCTAGAACTGAGAGTGTAGAATTATTGCACTCCGTACTGCTTTGAGTGTAAATCTTTTGTTAGAATGTACATAAATGTCAAATTATTTTCATGATAGCATTTTATAGAGCTGCAGAGAGTACGTGACATCGCATCGAAAGGTAGGATCTTCTCAATTCGCCGTTTGAATGTAAATTTATATATTAGATGCTAGGAGGGAAAATGCAGATTACTTCAATAAAAATAGTCGTCGATGAGCGTAGGTGTATAACAGGTGCTAGGGGAGGAAGCTGAACGAATATAGATAGATAATTAGTTAGTTTTCAAGCTAGTCAGACTCAGTCATTGTTATTCGAAGCCTTGCAAATTGTAACACGCCATATCTAAAAGAACAAGGGTTTACCACAAATAAATTATTAATTAAATTGGATTAACTATACCAAACCACTAAAACAAAAAAGTACACAACGTTGTGGGGTTAATTACAATTGATTAATTGAGAGCATCTCGTCACGTTTGCATAAAAGTATTACGTGATGGGGTTGAAAAGGCGCTGCAAAAGGAATGCAGGGGAAAGTCGCGAGAACGGGCGAGCTACGAGTTTTAAAGGCCGGCCGGGGTTGCGCCTGTAGCTGTAACAGAGTAGCTGTAGCAATGTAGGAGCATTTGGAAACCAAGAGGAAGGTTATTACTTCGTAGAGGGGGGGGGGGGTTTATCACAGGCCTTAGAAAACACTTGGTTTTGTCGAAGACGTCGAAGTTCATGAAGTGGAGACTGTGGTTGCTGTGCCGCGACTATGGTTACAGAGGTCATTGAAGAGGAGAATCCAGTGTCTGCAGACATGCCAGTACGAATCCTAAGTGTTATTAAGGTAAACACGGATCGTATATAATGGTTATTGAAGCATAATGTAGCTCAACATAACTTGTATTGGTACGCATTCAGCGAATACTGGAGGTCAAGGTAATGATGGTTTACACATGACGATATATGCGTCACTGCATGACAGCGCAAGAGACGACATGGTTGGCATTGATAGCAAGAGTAAGAACTAACCTAGGAGCTAGCGTGCCCAAAAGGTGGTTCAGAGTGTCATAATGTATAGTGGGACAACTCAACTTGCTGTGGCACGACAAAACAACATACATATGGGCGGTATGGTCTGTGCTTTCAGGAGCAAATGCGTAGAAAAATGGCAGCAGGAGGGACCTAGTAACCACAGCGCGTGCTGTCAGGAAGTGGAGCTCAGCTTGGCTGTTGGTGATGACATCCGCCTGGGCTTCTTTTTAATCCGGGAGAAATTATTATTAGAGCAAAATTCTTGAAGTTTACCTGCCTAGGGACCAATGAAGAAAAGGTTTGGAGAGAAACAAAATGTGTCCAGATAATGAAATAAACGAAATTTTTAACCACCGACCCAGAGAGTGACGAAGAGAGAGTTTTCTAACTAAATGTGATTACATGAACATTTTCCTTTACCAGAATGGCTTGGCGTTTGCCGAGTGACAATATGTCTTGGTTAAGAAACAACCGGCCTTCCATGGCCTATGTTAACATAAAGGTGGTAACATTTTTGTAGAATTTCAACGAACAAGACAAAGAAGTCGTGAATGAGTCACGGTAAAAGCAGAGAAACCAATTCATGAATAAAGGTTGTCAAAAGGAGACAGACGGTACGCCAAGTGCATATCGTACGTATCCAACATTCATGAATGTGTTTCGTAAAATTGAGAACGAGAACAAAAGGTGAGACATATGCAGAGAGTGAGGGAGAAAGCCTGCTGATAATTGGTCAATTTACCGATTCGCACTCCCAGTGAGGGCGAATTATGGTCAACAACAGATTTTCCTCTTCATAACATATACTTGAGAACATGATGGTGAGGAGAAAGGAAAGGAAAAGGAGAGGAGTTGAGTGACGAAATTTGCTAGAGACTGGACTAATTTCCACTTCAAACTCCATGTGAGAATGAAACACGATCAACCAGCAGATTTCCTGACTCTTTACAATTGTTACAAGGATGAGGAGAAATTTGAATACACATTATTAAAGAGACTAATCTTTTGCGTGTATTGGGCAAAAGATTAGGGGTCATTTTAAAAACTCCTGCGTGATTGTGAGAAAAGACAGACCCTTGCTCCAATTTCACAAACCTGGGGGTTTTCTTATCCGTTCCCCAGACAACGAGTTGGATGGTTTTGTGCTCAATCGATTAACTCCCACAGCACTATGCCCCATAGTTAGCAGTGAAGCTACAAACTAGTCCTTTTGGGATAGTAGATATTCCTGGGCTTCTTTCCTTTTTGCAAAGAAGTAAAAAAACAGGAGGTCCACGGGCATTGGCGTTGAATGACAACAAAGGGTTGTGGACTACGTTTCGTAGATCGCACACAAAAGGTTTGATATTATTTCGTTTGCACGACTCATGGTAAGTGTTTTAACGTCTCCACGTATAGTGTACAAAAACATGTAAGTACATACAAGATAAAACTCAATTATAGACAGAAGTCAAGAGTTTATACAATGCCTCTTAAAGAAGATGGCAAGGCCGATATTATGTCGTTCGCATGAATCACGGTAAGTGTTGTTATTACGTCTCCACGTCTCGTGTACAAGGGTTGTACACAATTATACATACAGGTGGTACTCATGACAAATTAATGACACACGACCAAAATACAAGAGCGGTACTCATGACAAATTAATGACACACGACCAAAATACAAAAGCGGTACTCATGACAAATGAATGACACACGACCAACTCAATAACATTTAGCTATGAGCAAAAGTGATTATGACGAACTTCTCGTATCGTGGCAGGTATTTTAAGGATCCCTCCTATAACGGTGGATGTTCTAAGGATCTCTCCTATGACGGTGGGTTACGTTTAAATACAACACAATAAACGTTAACGATGTTCGTTTTAACACATTTTATAAAGATTCGTTAGATTAACTAACTCCGTAGCCCAAGAGCGTACGACAGAGAAGATAGACAATTTGATGCTACTTCATGTGTTACAAAATACAAGGGTGATGGCAGAGTATAATTCTACTTACACCAAGTATTTAAAACAAAGACAGACCTATAATGGTTTTACATACTGTCTGTTGTGGCAACCTGCAGTGAGGAAGACCAAAGAAAAGGGACCAATTACGGTTTTACATACCCTTTGTGCAGTTACAAACATACCAGGTTATGTGCAATTTGGGTTGCAAATACTTGGTTAAATGGACACCTAAAAGTTGTGAATTCCAAAATCAGGATGACCATAAGGTTTTATTAACCTGTCTCGTAGGGTTGAAACGTGTCATATAAGACATACGTAACGTACAAGCAAAAAACAAAATAACAAAAAAAAGCAGTGGCTTTGTTATAACAACCAAAGACCGGATGATTCGGTTTTACGTACTTTAGTTGAAACGAGCCAAATTGATTTATATACAGGGTAATAAAGACCAATCATTGGTTTTATAAATACGAGTTCCAAAATGGACGTATCGATATCCAGTTTGGGTACATGAGCATGAATTTGGGTAGGACGCCATCAATTTTTAATTTAAGAGGAAAAAATTGAAAAAAACTTATATACACGAGGGGCGACTATGTAAGTAACCACTGTTTGATTTTCATGCTAGAGATACCTCGGAAGGTTTTACAACTCATGATGAACGAAATGAAAGGAAAAAATTGTAAAAATAGTTAACTGGTTCTGAGTCGGAATTTAACACTTTGGAATTTACAAAATCCGACTTCTAGAACGACACGCCGATGGGCAATTGTCAACTACTTTACATGAACAAAATAAACAGGTGAGAAAGTTCCTTTCCACACGACAAAAATGCAACAAAAAAAATAGGAGAAAAATTACAAAATTACATGACAAGGCAGGGTATGACATGGCATGAACATTGCGTAGTGTATGTGTTGAGACAATAAATGGGCTCGCGACTTCCCAAACATTGAAACTCGAAAAGTGTCTCCGTTCCAAAGTGATCAGTTTTAGAACAGGTGAAAAAAAAAGAAAAAATTGCCGTGAGGGAAAGAAAAACAGTGCAAAAACAACATTTGAAAGTGACTTCAAGGAGAGTACGCATTAATTTACAAAATAATTTACAACTTGTTTCATTTACGAAACGATGGGCATGTGATTGACACATTACACGCCTGACGTAGTAAGACTCTGTAAGCTTACAAAAAAAATGTGATATATACTGGATCATTTTACGTTTGCTGAGATAGTGGGGGCAGTTTTACTTGACTCCTCACTTCCAGACTTTACAATGTCCTTAATGTGGTAATTACCAATGTGCTTTCCAGATGAGTCAGACAAGGAATACACTAGGTCTGATATTTTCCTTAGGACTTTGGCTTTCACGAAACGTGGTGCCAGCTTAGCAGAGAAATACATGGCTCCTTGGGAAAGTGTGTTGTTCTTTCTCCAAACTATGTCTCCTGTATTGAAGGTGACATGTTTTCTACGTAAGTTATATCTGTCCGCACTCTTTTGGTGAGCCAGGAGCAAAGCATCAGTGACTTCACTGTAAATGGCCGACAGTTCTTCCAAGCGATGGGCATAGTCTGCGGTAGGGTTGCTTGTGGTGGCAGATGACGTAGGAAAGTTTGTGTCCCTATGTAGAGAACCATGGACGACTTGTTCCATACCGTGTTTTAAGAAGAAAGGTGTGTAACCAGTGGCCAGATTAACAGTGTTGTTCATAGCGGCCTGAATTTTATCTAGGTTTTTACACCAAGTGCGTTGATCTTTATCCACTAGAATAGCTAGAGCTGTGTTGATTGTTTGGTTGTAACGTTCGACAGTGTTATTTTGGGGAGTGTACAAGGTGTTATAATAAATGTCCTTGATTCCGTATTTGGCAAGAAATTCTTTGAATTCCTTGGCAATAAACTGTTTTCCGTTATCAACAATTACGGTTCTGGGTGTTCCGTAAGGTATAAAAATGTGTTTTTCCAGAAGTTTGATGATGGCGGACGCATTGGCTCTTTTTAAAGGGAAGATCCAACAGAATTTGGTGAAAACATCCACTACACTAAGTATGTGCATGTGTCCGGCATAACTTCGAGGAAAAGGTCCGACGAGGTCCATTGACAATGACTGTAGGGGTCTGTCGGCACGTTTGGGGTTACCCATTAGGCCGGCAGGTGCTGCCGTGCTATGTTTATAGGCTTTACAAGTTTCACATTTAGAGATGTAATTGCGAATTTGTTTGAAAAGACCAGGCCAGTAATACTTCAAGGAAATCTTTTTATACGTCTTGAAAGTTCCTGGGTGTATAGAGTCGGGAGCACTATGATTGTCAATTATTATTTGTTCTTTTCCTTCGAGGGGAACGACAAGTTTCCAAGAGTAATCTTCGAGGATGGATAGTGGTGCCTTGCAATTACGGTATAGTTGTCCTTCTTTTATGATAAAATTAGGAAACTTTTGTTGATTATTTTTACAACCTTCGAAGATTTTCAAGTACCATTCATCTTTTGTAGATGGAGGGGGGGCAATTGTGTCAACATTTAATGAAGCCAATTCAATTCTTGAAAGAGCGTCAGGAACAATATTGTCCGCGCCTTTACGGTGTACAACATCAAAATTGAATTGAGACAAACGGGAGGCCCAACGAGCGAGTCTACCGGAGGGATTACTTAAAGAGATCAGCCATTTCAAACTACTATGGTCTGTGACTACAGTAAATTTGCTACCGTCTATGTAACCGCGGAAATGGTGAACAGAATCCAATACAGCCAATAACTCCTTTTCGGTAATTCCGTAGTTTTTCTCGTGTTTATTTAATGTACGGGAAAAATACGCTACAGGGTGTTCGCCATCTGGGAACTCTTGAGTTAGGACTCCACCGATTCCTACGTTGGAGGCATCCGTGTGGAGGGTAAAAGAGAGTGCAAAATCCGGGCAATTCAGAACGGGGGCTTTTTGAAGGGCATTTTTTAAAGTTGTAAACGCTTCTTCAGTTTCAGCAGACCATCGGAAGTTGCTGACACCTTTACTGGTTGCAATTGTGGAAAAGTCTTTGATGAATCTTCTGTAGTAACCTGCAAGTCCAAGGAAACCTTTGACTTCCTTCGCGTTTTTGGGTCGGGGAAAATTTGCCATGGCTTCCACCTTAGCGGGGTCTGTTCTTAGACCTTTTTCGTCGACAATGAATCCCAAATAACGTAAACGGGACTTACAGAATTCAGACTTCTTCAAGTTGATGGTTAAACCAGCGAACTTGAGTTGTTGAAAAACCTTTTCCAACATTAATAGGTGTTTTTCAAAGGTGTCGCTGACGATGATGAGGTCGTCAAGGTAACAAAACAGGCTGTTATCGACTTTAGGACCGAAGAGTTTGTCCATCAGTCTTTGTAATTCGGCGGGGCTGTTCTTTAGACCAAAGGGTAATCTTTTAAAATGGAACATTCCCCTACCAGGTACAACGAAAGCAGTTTTTTCACACGATTCTGCGTCCAAAGGTATTTGCCAAAAAGCTTTGCTTAGGTCAACAGAGGAGATGAACTTGGCGTTGCGCAGTTTGTCTAAGGTCGCGTGGACGTAAGGTAAGGGGTATGCGTCAGCTTCCGTACAAGAATTTAAACGTCTACTGTCGAGACAGAAACGTGCGGAGCCATCTTTTTTAGAAACCAAAAGAGTTGGGTTGGTCCATGCACTTCTGCTGGGAACCACCACACCCATTTTTAACATTTCATCAAGTTCTTTTTCCAAAAGTTTAAGCTTTTGGGGGGCTAAATTGTAATAACGTTGCTTTATGGGTGGGCCATTGGTTTTAATGTGGTGTTCTACCAAATTTGTCAAACCCAATCCACATTTTTCGAAAGATATTGATTCGAATTTATTGACCATTTCCTTTAGTTGGAGAGCTTGGTCCGTGCTTAAATTTTCGTGAGGTATTATTGTGCGGATCTCACTAATTTGAGCAGCAGTGGAGGTTTCGCCAAGAGTATTAAATACTTGGGGAGCAACGTTAAAAGCCTTCCAGAAGTCAACGCCAAGGATGAAATTCTGGGATATAGAGGGCACTATTAGAAAATTGATTGTAATTATTTTATTGTTACAATTAATTGGTAGTGCAAGGGTACCGATGACCGGCTGGGAAACATTATCCGCAGTCGTCAGGTGTGTTGTTTGTGGTGAAATTTTAAAATCGCTGTTAACAAAAGGCAGGTGAGCATTGTTGCCAAGACAGCTGACAGATGCACCGCTATCAAGTAATCCGGAAAAGGGCACATTGTTAACAGAGAAAAGAGCATAGGGTCTCCCATCTTTAGCTTGTTTGCAACAAACCGAGGAAACATTTAAGGCCTGGTTAAAATACTTAATGTGTGATAACCAATCAGTCCATTCTTTAGACCTTGGTTCAGAATGGGTGCCTGAGAGGTTATTATTTAGTTTTTTGGCCTCTTCATGTAGAAATTTGGTGGGGGCTTGGAGAAATCCACCTGAGGTCTGACATCGCTTGGGTTTTGTAACCTTTCTGCATTGTGCCTTGATTTCTTGAAAATGTTGCGCAGTTCGTCGCGTGGAGGAGAGCGGTCCCTAGAGTGGTGTCTCTTGGAGGTTCGGGGTTCCTTGGATTCCAGAAGTCTTGCTTGCTTGAAACAAGTAGCGGCCAGGTGGCCTACTTTTTTGCAAAAGGAGCACACTTTTTTGTTGTCGAATTCTGGCTTTAAACCAGACGAACGGCTTGGCACAACCACATTATTCGACACATTCTTTATGTTCTTCCTGTCCTGGTACGATTCCAGGAGGAGACAGACTTCGTTTAGCTGGGCCAGGGATGCAATTTTCTGTGAGGTGATGATGTTCTCGTATTTGCTTAAAAGGCCATCAGTTATGACTGGTAATAGTTCAGCTTCCGGAACAGGATGTGAAAGCTTGATGTTGATGGACTCAGCCCTTTCTATGAATGTAGCCACAGGTTCATTTACTAGTTGTTTAATAGATAGTAGAGATAGTTTGATCCGGTGCTGGGCCTCCTTTTTTCCAAAGCTAGAGATTAGGGCAGCTCTGAGTTTATTCCAATCTTTGCATTTAGTCTTTTGGATGCGGTGCCACGGAATTAATTCTGGGGAGATGAGTTCTATAAAGTTTCTCCGTAGAATCTCGAATGGGATATTTTTGATTGTAGCCGTTTCTTCAATACGGTCAATGAAATCCAGCACATCGGAGACGCCATTATATTTGACTTTCCAAGAGGATAAATCGTAAGTTTTATCTTGTGTCAAGATGGGTGCGACGTCCTGTTTTATCATTACATGCGGCGTAGGTTCTTTGTCAAGATTATCCAAAACTTGCGTAGCCGAACGTGAATTATTTTCGTTGGAGGGGGCGAGGTTTATTCTCCTAATGTACTTTTTGTTGAATAAAAGTGCATATGCCTTCAATGTAGATTTAGATTTGCTTGATGGCGAGAGTCCTCTATCCCTTAAAGCAGCTTGTAAGTGGGCTTTGGATAAACTATGCACATTGGGAATGGTACCCAAGTTGGATGGTGTAATAGCTTGCTTGTCCTCCATTGTGAGTTTCCTGGGTGGTGAGGAGAAGAAAAAAAATTGGCCAGGGGTTTCCTTTAGAAAGCGCAAAATTAATTTTTGTGAGGCACTTTTCACTTGGTGATCACTGTTGGCACTTCCAAAATGTGTTTGGTATACGTGACACCAGAATTCTTGTCAAAGGGAGGCAGACGAGAAAAAATTTTGCGTGGAAAGACCTTAGTGGTAAAGGTTTTTGTATTTCACTGACCACTTTTGAGAAAACTGTGAAATTCACAAGTATTTATTTATTTTAGAAAAATTTTGCCAGGACTGACCTTTAGAAAACAGGTTTTTTATTTTCACAAATCACTTTGCACTGAGAAAGGCACTAAAGTTCACAAAAGGCACTTTTCTGGCAAATAAAGGACAAACTTCCGGATGAAAATGACTGAATATGGGGTTTATTGCATCCAACCATATTAAAATTATTTTATTTATTCATGGAATCAGTCATTGGCTTTATTATTATTCCACTTTTCACTTATGTAAGGGAAAAAACACAATTCACTTTCACTTATGCTGAAAAAAAAACAGTACCTATAATGTATAATGGGGAAAGAAAGTCATTATTTTGTCCATTTGGAGAAACATTAAGTTGTACTAATTTGACAGACACAAGTGGGCCAATTGGTATATTGTGCAGAAATAATAAAAATACGTAAGTCCGAAATTTTCATTAAGGAATTCGCAAAATAACTGGGGTTCCAGAATCAAATTTATAATAATGAATTCCGTTGGTATCCTGTTCAATCATAAAAGCGGTTTGGATTTAAAACGCTGCCTAGCAACAGTCTTCGGTTGAGGCCGGTTGACGGCCGGCGTAGCGCAGCGGTAAGACGCTTGACTCGCGCACCGAAGGTCGCGGGATCGAATCCCGGCGTGGCAAATAAATTTTATTTGATTAATTTGTGTTATTTCACAATTTATTCATTTAAAATAATAAATAGTATATTTGCGGCACGTTCCAGAGTGGAAGATACTCTCTGTATCGCCCTGGTGTAAGACCACCATTCAGAATTGAAACGTTGCTTGAAACGGCATTAGCCGTGTTTGGTGACCAGATCTGAATAGCCAGGTACTTCCCCACCTTCCTCTTCCCTATCTCCTTCCACTTCCCACTACCTTCAGCCTCACAACATACCCCAATTGGGGATGCCATAGTCTCACTGGCTTCAGACGGGAGCAGTTGGGACTCTTGTGAGGTATTCATGTAAAAAAAAAAAAAAAAAAGTCCGTTGTTCATTCCGACGGCTCCGTTGGGATATCGGCGCGAACAAGGCATATCGCGTGAAACATCGGCCGTTAGATTTGGCGCGAATCGCTGTTGCTACGCACTCGCTGTTTGGTGACGCGTGCGCAATCAGATTCGCGGACAAAGGCTGGCGCTTCGGGTATTCAAAATGGCCGTTGTTTCAAATGCGATTTAATTCATAACTACAATCAGATCTGTTATGGATCTAATTTACATATTGGTTTCTGTGGTTTTTTCACAGGATTCACTGTAGAATATCAAGGCATAATTAATGTTTACAAAACAGTTGTTATGCGGGAAGGATTTCGACAAAGAAAGGTCCCGCAAAGCGACCGGGATAGAGAAAAAAAAAATTCCAACCCCACGTTCGGGCGACAGTTGTTAGGGTGCCTCGATGTCGGCTTCTAAACCAACACCAGGGCCCAACACGTCCCTGGCTAGCTCTCAGCGGGACTATGGTACTCTCTATTCAGGGGGTGAGCAGCTCAAAGCTATGGAATTTCTCTCCATCTTCCGGTGACCCACGGGATCCACACTGGTCAACAATCCTCCCGCCGTAGCAGAATAATAACAAAGTTAAATCATTTAGACATGTATTGTAAACTCAAACACATACATAGGTTTCTACAGTACAATTCAATTACAAGAAATGCAAATTACACAAACCTAGCTAAAGCGTTTAACTCTCACTGTCTCTCTCTCAAAACGAAACTCTCCGAGTGGTGATTTTCGCGGGGGGCCCTACATTTCACTGATTACGGACAACATTTAAAGGAGGAAATCAAGATACAGCTTACATGTAGGTTGGCAGGAACCTCGTCTCATGTGGCAGCTCCATCAGGCACTTTCGTAGTCTAAATAGACCGAACTATGGTGCGGCAAAAGGCCGATTCTACTCAAAGGTATTTCAATAATACATCGCGGCCCCATTGAATTGGGTCCGCCGGCTACAAGTGGGCCGCGAGCGTCCGTTCGCAAAGGCGCTCAGATCTTCTCTGGCGGGTGCAGCGGAATGCCGAGTGGCAGGGCACGGGGGAGAAGCAAGGGGAAACAGGAAACGGGGCGGAGAGAGGGGGCGGCCGAACTGTGGACTCGCTGCGTTCTGTGCTCTAGGTAATCCTCTACAGGGCGTATCGTAACAATGGTTAGAGTTTTATGGTCTATGGCTAGAGTTTTGACCGTCTCCAGAGGAAGCTTAATGCTAGGTCCACACCGAAGCCAACCTTCCAACTCCGAACTTAGTTCTGAGTTGGAAGGTTGGTCGATCGTGTGGTGGCTGCGGCCAACCCACCAACCCCGAATTCCGAACTCCAAAATGGCGGACATGGAACAGCTGTAGCTACGTTGTATTTTATCAGGTTGCCTATAATTATTACGTACGTATTATTATGTACTTATATACACGACATGTTTTCAAACAATTTTTAATACCACTCTCCGTAATAATATCGTAATTTTAATAGTATGCGGCACGCGCGTCTTGATCGTCTGCCGTTCGCAGACGGATGTGTACAGCTGCGGCAGGCGGGTTCGTGTGAGTTGGCCGTCGGGATCGCCTCGAAGGCGATCCCGGGCCAACTCGAACTCCAACCTTCCAACTCGAACTTCCAACGCACGAACACCCCTCCACACGATCGTCCAAACGTTTGAAGTTGGAACGTTGGCCGCAGTGTGGGCTTACCATGACGCTTGATTCAAACATTGCGCAATAATCTACGTGATTGAATCAAATTGATATTTTTGGGCGTATCATAGACAAATAAGTACCTACTTGCTGATTCTAGATATTATGTATCACGTAAAACGTTTATAAAATTAGATTAAATTATTACAAAATAGGTATTAACTGTTTTTGTGTTTTAATTTGTAGAAATACATCTGATTTTTCTTTTAAATTGATGTAAATATAATTTAATAATGTTATTAAGTTAATGTTTTATTAAAATATCAATAAATAACATTTATTATATCATAACAAATAATTATTTTTCTTTACTAGATTCCATATCGCACAAAAATCACTTTCGACTACCGAAAATGACAGGAAGCCAACATCTAGGCATAGACTAGATTTGACTCAAATGGTTTGAAGCGCGCGTCAAGCTGTTTGAGCCAAACATTCATAGACATTAACGGAAAATAAATTTACGTGTTTGCCGTCAAGCCATTTGATAGTCTACAAGCGTTCTGTCAAGCATTTGTCTATGCATAGATGTGATTTTCGATATTTGGGGGTTAGATGGATAGTTGGTTTGATTTATTTATGGTTGACAGCGAATTTTGTGCTGCTCGAATATAATGGAATCTAACAGAGACAAAGCATTCTTAGCTCTTGGGTTAGCTTTGGGTTTTAATAAAAAAAAAAAACCGAATTTGGTGTCAAGAATGGTACAATTTGAGATCCCGCTTTACCAATAAGCATTTACAAAGCGTATTACAGGCAACAGCACCAAATGATTACGCGTATTTTTTCCAAATAGATGACCGTTCTTACGAAGCATTGTTGTATATTTCAATTGATATTATGAATAAATGTTATAATTAATATTTTAATATAACATTTGATAAAAGAAAATTATTTATTCCCTATTTCTCAGATGTTCACAAGACCTAAACAATATTTTTGAAATCAGTCAATAGCAGTTACATTATTATTAAACAATATGAAAACAAAACAAAAAAATATTTGCAGAACTGAATAATAACATTATTAAACAATAGCAGTTACAATAATATTAAACAATAAAAGTACAAAAAATAAAATACTTGCAGAACTTAATAATATATAATACTAGCTGGTACCCGGCATGCGTTGCAATTCCATTAAAATAAATAAATTAATTCTCCCTGCATGTCCTTTACCGTGCATCCCCGTTGACCTCCCGAGTCCCCTTCCGAGAATACCGCACAAGAGTCCCAACTGCTCCCGTCTGGAGCCAGTGAGACCATGGCATACCTGATTGGCGTATGTTGTGAGGCTGAAGGAAGTGGGAGGGGAAGGAGATAGGGAAGAGGAAGGTGGGGAAGTACCTGGCTAATCAGATCTGGTCACCAAACACGGCTTATGCCATTTCAAGCAACGTTTCAATTCAGAATGGTGGTATACCAGGGCGATACTTAGAGTATCTTAACACTCCAATACACGCGCCCCCTAGTGAGACATAAATAAACGCGTGTCATCTGTCAGATGACTGTTCACTTATTTGTCAAAAGTGAATAGTATAATTGTTTTTTCGCAATTTTGCAGAACTGTCGAGCTAGGCGAGCTTGGGGAATACTAGGGCGGGGGACCAGGCTCCTCTCCCTTCATCAAACTTATGACGAAAAAACAAAACTGGTCATCTGTGAGATGACGCGCGTGTATTGGAGTGTTAAAATCTGGAAAGTGCTGCAAATATACTTTATATTATTTTAAGAAAAAATTGTGAAATAACACAAACTAATCAAATAAAATTTATTTGCCACGCCGGGATTCAATCCCGCGACCTTCAGTTTGTGAGTCAAGAGCCTTACCGCTGGACTTCACCGGCCGTCAATTTTTCTTTCCGTAAGATCTTTCCACAAAGTATTGTAAGACTTAAAAAAACTTTCAATTCCTTCCCCTCCCTCCAATTTTCTTACTTTTTCTTTCCGGAAGAACCTTTTACAAAGTATTAGAAAACTTTTTAAAAAATCTGAATGAAATAGGTAAAGTGGTTCTGAAGTTATGGCATGACCAAGGGAAACAGGGATTCATTTATATATATATAAGCGCCCTTGAGGTGATTTTTCACAAAAACGGCGCTCTACAAATTGTCCAATTATTATTATTATTATTATATATATATTTAAACAACTTAATAATTAAATTAGTTATTTTTTTAAATCTGATGCATTTCTACAAATTAAACACAAAAACAATTAATACTTATTTTATATAAATTTTATCTAATTTATGGAATTGTTTCATGATCGTAACAAATGTAACTAATTTTGAAAAAAATCTGTTCTTTTATGTCGAATAACGCTAACTATTAATGTACATGGGTTCCTATTTTATGATTCTGCCATTGCTTCGAAAATGTTATTAATTTCAAGAAATGGCCAAGATCACTTTTAATGAGCGAAAGCCAAATAAATAATTTAAAAAAAATATAAGTCTATGAGTTGTCTATCCTCAAAAAATATCAATTCGCATCAAGCTCGCCGCCATCACGTAAATCATTTGAAGCAAGCCACAAGCTTCCTCTGTAGACTGTCAAATCGCTTGGCTCAAACAAAAACTACGCGCAGTGTTGCCAACTTAACGAAAAACTACGTGTTTGACAGAAACTACTATTGATAGTGTCGGAATCTCTTTAAGATTTCAGGTACTGAAATATTAATATTTGTGATTGTCACCCTAATGGTTGTGGCAACAGTTTTTGTGTTGGCAATTGCCAGGGCGATTTCGTATTGCCACGGATTTTTCTTTCTTCTCTTGTTACCATCCGTCTTGGGCGGGTCGTTTTTGGCAAAACGTCTGCTGCCAGGTTTTCACTTCATGTGGGTCATAAAACCGCGGAGAGAGATAGCATTATTGGGCCCACCGTACATGAGCTACCCTACGGGTCTTTTATTGTTTCAATAAAGACCGATATTCGAGAGCTGGAGTTATTATTGAAGAGTTACTCCAGCCACACTTCCTTTCGGAATCTGGTGTTACCACGCCGGATTGCTCTGTCAGGAGAGCGGAAGTTGAGATCCTGAACATTGATCCATTTGAGCCGGATGATCATTATTTGCATTGATCCATTCGAACCGGATGATCATTATTTGGATTGATCCATTTGAGACGGAAGATCATTATTTGAAGTGGCCCAGTCAGGCCTCATCATCATCGGGAGTGGTCCAGTCGGCGTCCTCATCACCATCATTGGATTGATCAAGCGAGCCTCATCACGACGCTCGCATGCACAGCAAATCAGGTTGTAGCCTTCCTTTCATTGTCCTTTCAAATTGCATTTAAAAATCTAAAAATCTGTGTAGATGCCACATTATTTCGTATTGATTATATCAAATTATATTCGGGTGTTCATAATCAGATGCTTTCAATATAGCATAAATTTGTTGGTGATAATAATTTTTATTGTTGTATTCAGTCTGCCGAATAACTTTGCTTCTCCTACCTACACTTCTAGCCACGCGTTTGCAAGCTACGTCTTTGCATGCCATAGAATTGTGATTGGTTTCTCTATAATCCATAGTATCCATTATCCATAGATTTATTCAGGGGGGTATAACTCCGATTCAAAAATTCAACCGGATCGAAGATGGAAAATATTTATGACTGTGTGACGTCACCTGTACGCTTCACCTCACTCGTCCAATGGAAAGCTTTTTTAGCAAGAGCATGGCAAGAGCTTTGTTATTGTTGACAGCTGGCGGTAAGATCCAGTAAAATCTAACCTAACAAAATTAACGCTCTCAACTCCGACTCAACGTAAATATTCGGTTTATTTTTTGTGAAATGCCTTAAACTCAGTGTTGTGTGAAAGGTTGTGTAGACGCATATTCACCCCGGCATAGGCTTCCATCCAGGGAAAACAAGGAGAATGTGTTTCGGGAATGGTCGATGAGAATTGGCAGACTCTAATATGTTGATTACCCGATTATGGAGACTCTTGCCCGTGTATGTGGATCACATTTCGCATTCGAATGCAAAAAAAAGAAATGTACGGTTAAAACAAAATGCATTGCCCACACAAAATCTTCCCGATATCCCAAAATATCCCGATTTTCCTCGTGAAAAGAAGATCGGTAATTGTAACCCAAGTACAGGTGGGAAACTGTCTTTGTGTAATGTTTTGCTTTCCTGATGTGTTGTATCTATACTAAGGTATCTATTTTTATTTTTTAGACCGCATCCGTACACCACTAAGATGCAACACGAATTTTGAAGTTGCCCAAGAGCACATTGATGTACATATCAAGAGCATAATTACATCAAAGGTATATTTATACCTTAATATATCTTATTAATTGTTGGATGACTTGTATAGGTACGTTCAAAGGAGAAATTTATCTTTAAAACAACGTCTTCATGTGGCAATTTGCTACAGAAATATAACCTGCTTATATTATATTCTTGTTTAAAATAAGTACATGTAATTCTGAGTTTTACATTTTTCTGTTATAAGATTTTTTAAATTCAGTAGTTTCGTAGAAACGCATAATCATATTTTAATTATATATTCTGTCTTGTATTTCCTGTTTCTAAATGTTTATAATAAAATTCTCTTTATGTAATTACGAGTTTTATTTTTAAAATAATATTTTAGGCTAATGATTTGGGTGGTATTGGGTAGGTACCGAAAGAGAATTATATTGTCTATGGTCGATCCTTTTTTTTTGTTTCCTCTATCCTTGTCGATGGTATGTGTGACGTCAGTTGTACTCCCTGAAAAATAAAGGCGTAAAATAGCGTCGAAAAATTGTCTATACAAAAAGCACGAAGTTATCAATCTAATGACTGGTTTATTTATGGATTTATTGTTTACGTCAAACTGCCGTGTTGTGTATTCAGTATTCAGTTGATTCAGTTTTTAAATCAAGTTATTGTGTCATTTCGTTTCTAAAAAATGGAACTCGACAGTTTGATTAAACGGCGCGGGGTTTTGAAAGGTTCATTAACGTGATTCGAAACCTATTTAAGCAACGAAAAAGATATTAGACCTGGCGTATTGTCATCCAGCAGATATGGGGGCTCCAACGAAGACAGAGTTATGTTAGCCTCCCAAAAACTGTTTATCTCGTCTTTTGTATTGTAATCGTATATTGTGTTTTAACCGTGCATTATGTACTATCTCATAATTTGAAAGAGTTGCAGCATTATTGTGTTAATGAACGTATGTTTATTGAAGTTTTTATGCCGGCACGGTACCGTTGCCGTGAATCGTCACGGTAAAATCACTGGAGCGACCACGCGAAAAAATGAATTTTCCTCGATTGCTCGAGATTTCCCAGATGATCATTTTTTAAATTTTTCGCTAACATTAAAAAAAATCATACCTTCGAATTTTAACATGGAGACATAAAAACTTATTATAGTGCTATATAGCCAATGAAATAACCTGTATTTTACTGTCGTGAGGGGTACTTATTCGAGTCAACATAGAATATTTTCGATTTCTATATGTTGTCTGTGGTATACTTGATAATGAAAGGTGCATTTGTATCTATGGAAAAAGGACTTAATTTTAACCGTAAACAAATGATAAAAAATAAACTTAATTTAAAAAATATATTTTTTAAGTCGTGCTAAAATATTCTACTATGTTCGGATTTGCGACATCTATGGTGATAATAGATAAAGCATTTCAATAGCTATGAATAGCAATATATACATAGATCCTAACAGCAACTAATCTTTAATTTATGTATTCGATACCGCCGTCATGGGTCGACCCAGTGTCCTTCTTGACAATATAAAGGAGGATAATGGTGTCTCTACTTAAGTCGACAGAATAGCATTTATTCCCAAACATGAGAATACCTCAGCACCGGTTCGCCTAGTGAGGTGTTTACAAAATACTACTAGGTACTTACCTATACACATACAGTTACGGATCAGTAACATTTTTTTCCTTATTACTAAATTTAATATCTATGTAAAACAATGTAATAATCTGTAATATGTACTCGTATGTTCAAGAATACAAATAAATAAAAGCTTCGTTGAATAAATAAATGGCTGGCAATGGAAATGTTTTAAATAATTACAATAAATGTTTTACGAATCGTAGGAAAATATGGTCCAATTTTGGACCGCTATCAATTGCAGAAAAATAAAAGTGGTCCATTTTTCAACCATAATCGCTCTTTGTCAACGTAGGTACTTACGTTGATAAACACATTTAAGTTTGTTCGGGTTACGCCCTTGAGGTGAAAATGCACAAAAACGGCGCCTAATAAATGATCCATCTATTTTTTATTGCGTTTTTGATCTTATAAATAACTATCTTTTGTGTAAATAATTATCTGTTGTAGATCTCATTGTACCTTTGAGCCAATTATTAATTACAATTAAGTCAATGTATTTGGCAATTTCCACGCAAAATACTTGATTTTATCATGCACTTAAAATGAAAACATATATTATTAATTTAATTATTCTTATAAATGCGTAACAGAGGTTTTTTATCAACGGTAAGTGCCTAAACGGATATTTTGTTTTACTACAAGAATCTTATATAAAACAAAGTCGGGTTAGTTATACCATTTATAACTCAAGAAAGGCTGGACCGATCTTCATGATCTTTGATTTGTTGGATTTGTCTCCGCCCTGAATAGCAGAATAGCTATTAAAAAATCGGAAAAATTCATTAAAAAAAAAATTATGAAGAAAATTCTTTTCCTTATACATTTTGTATTGAACTTTCATTCATCTTTTGAAAGAGCTGCAGCAATATTGTGATAAATATAACATTGAATAGTGAGTGAATTCCATAAATTCAAAAACGTCAAATGTCAATGCGCTGATTGTTTTGCTTTTGTTCTTAAACATATAATGCTGTCCCTCTTTCTTACACACTAAATGTCAACAGTCGAAAATGAGACAAACGGTGAACGTATGTCTGCACCCCTCCAAAGATTTTGAAACTCCTTAAATTAATGAATTTATTTGAAGTAGGTACTGGCCTAATACTCAGAATGGAATCAATAATTATAGATTTTTAAATAGGTACCCATGTTAGGTACCAAATTTGATTGATAGTTCTTATAATATACAAAAATGAATGTTTGTAATACGTGAAAAGTGATAAAAATTGTAATGGGTGGCACGCGAGTTGTTTGATAACTGAATGTACTGGGACTGGATATAAAATGGAACGCGGTAGGAAGGTTGGCGGGACTGGGGAGCGGTAGAGAGGAGAGGGAAGGCGGAAAGGGGACGTGGGAGGGGAAGGGGACGCGGGTGGGGAACGGGGACAAAGACATGCGGGGAGAAACTATTTATTTCTTTAAATATGGCATTGCAACGTATGCCGCGAACCAGCATGCAACTAGTAATATCTATAATAAAACGCATTTCAAACTTAAATGTGTCTTTATCTACAATTTATATACTTCATGTATATGGGAAAAGGGAGAGGGGTAGGTATTATACAAGGATTTTCTTCAATTTCTATGGTTTTTCCATATTTGTTTCCACGTCGTCTTTGACGATTGGATTTCCATTTATTTAACTTTTGGAAGTACTAATCTAAGATCCGAACAAGAAACGACCTTCACCCATCTGTTTAATGGATGAAAAGTATTTTAAATCAAATTTAATATATTAGAAAATATTTCTAGTATTTTATTTAAGTTTTTTTTTATTTTAACTAGGTTTTTATAAACAATAAAAGTGGTAAAACAAAGTATTTTTTTAAATTTGAAAAAAATATATTAATTGAAAGAGAGCGCGAATACTATTTATTCGTGCAACAGAGAAGGATAGCGATACTGAGCATTATTTTGGAGTAGTTAATTGAAGTGTTTCGCTATCCTTCTCTGTTGCACGAATAAATAGCATACGCGCTCTCTTTCAATTCTTCTTTGTGTGCCCTATCAGGTCCCCCCGACGCGACATTGGCGATCACTCTTGAAAAGGTCTCTCTGTCTTGCGCTGCCCGGAATAGCTTTTCCACACTTCTAATGCCGGTCCACTCTCGTATATTTCGTAGCCAAGACATTTGTCTCCTACCAGGCTCTTGGCGACCCTCTATCTTGCCTTTCAATAAATATTAAATGGAGCAAGTGATACTTCTCCCCTCGAAGTATATGACCCAGATATGAAATTTTCTTGATTTTAAGCCCGCCTGAGAATTTCTGTGTTGGTGATCATGTCAGTCCATGGGACCTTGAGCATTCTCCGGTGAAGCCACATTTCGAAAGCCTCTAACCTGTTCACGGTATTTATTTTCAAGGTCCATGTTTCACAACCATACAGAAAGACCGACCACACATAACATTTTAGCATTATCTGCCTGGTTAAAATTGATGCTTATTGAGTAGGTACTTGTTCTATGGGCAATTACTTCTAGGCAAGTACCTACCTAATTTTATTATTTTCTTTTTTGTTCCATTATTCAAATAGTTCTATAGAAGAACAAAGGAAGGTAGCTTCCATTCTTACGTAAAAAAATGTGTTCCAACAAGCAGATCACAATATAAATCTTATAAAAAATCAGGATTATGTAAATAAAAGAATAATAAATTATGACCAGACAAACAAACACAAAACAAGCGTTTGATTTACAAAAGTGAGTACCACAGAAAACCTCCACCTGAAATCAAACAAGAGCGTAAAAAGCGCCATATGGTCCTTCGAGCCGGATGAAAACCAGCTCATTCAGCCAGAAGTCCGTTCTACATCATTCTTATTCATCATTACATATTCCTAAGGTATTAAGGCATTATAATATAACTTGTAAAATCACGCGAAGAATTCGCCACCAAGAGCCACTCTTTTTGCGTGATATTATAATCAAACGAGATAAATATTGTCGACATAATATAATTTAACCAGTAGGTAGATTCCAAATAATATACTCTACGATTACCACTGATTATTATAAATAATATAATTTATTTTATTGTAATCTATTTATTATTCGCTCCCGCAAAGGTGGTACAAACAAAAGGTTATTTTAAATAATTTAATGTGTATGTTTGTGTAAAAAATTCTGCATTATGCCACAAACATTAAAATCACTGGTGAAGAAGCGTGGTGAATTGAAAGCACAATTAACACGATTTAAGAATTACCTATTAAGTGATTCAGTTGATGTAATAGAAACAGAAACAAGATTGGAGGAGGTAAACACACTGTTAAATCGCTTTAAGAATATACAATCTCAGATCGAAGAGTTTGATAGTAACTCAGATGAAGAGGATAGCCCACTTGAGTGTTTTGAATTGCAATATTATCAAGTAGTGACGTTAGCAAAAAAATCGATAAAAAGCATTGAAAGAATTGATGATACTAACAATATTAAGATCCAATTACCTACGTTTTCGCTCCCAGAATTTAGTGGTGATTATTCGAAATGGTTATCTTTTAAGGATGCTTTCGTCACGATAGTGGGTAATAATAAATCATTAAATAATTTTCAGAAACATTACTATTTGCGTGATTGTTTAAAAGGAAAGGCATCACAAATATTAAACGCACTTGAAATTACCCAAGACAATTTCGAAATAGCTTGGCAGGTTTTATCAAATAGATTTGAAAAAAAGCGTGTAATAGCTAATCAACATTTAAATTCATTGTTTAAGCTCAAGGAATTTAAACAAGAAAATCACGTCACCTTGAGAAGTTTATTAGATCAAACACAATTACATTTGAATTCATTGAAAAACATAGGTCTACCCACGGAGTATTGGGATGTAATAATAATTTATATTTTGGCCAACAAATTAGATTCCAATACCCGGATCTATTGGGAACAATATCCAACTAAAGAAAAAATACCGACATTGCAAGAATTTTTAAAATGTTTAACAGATCGAGCGATAGTCTTGGAAGCATCGGAAGCAACATGTTCCACAGCCAAACCAATATTCGCGCATCATAAACCGTCAAGTTACAAAAAGGAATCTTCAGTTTCATTATTGTCGCAAAGGTTGAAATGCATTGTTTGTAAGGAAAATCATAAGATTTATTTCTGTAAACAGTTTTTGAAACTAAACCAACATGAACGGTTTGAGAAAATCAAGCAATTACAAGCTTGCATCAAGTGTTTAAATGTAGGTCATTCAACTAAAGAATGCAGGAGTAAGAATAATTGTAGAACTTGCGATAAAGCAGGACACAACACATTACTCCATATTTTCCCTAAAGAGGATCAAAACACTGAGAATGGCATAGATCAAGTACCAGTCTCAAACCATTCCACTTTTGGAGAAGCAGAAAAAACAATTTTGTTATCAACGGCAATGGTGAACGTTAAGGACAGTAATGGAATTATTCATTCAGCGAGAGTATTGTTGGATAATGGTTCTCAGGTGAATTTCATAACTGAACGATTTGCTAAAAAATTAAACATAAAGTACAAGTCATTAAATATGCCGGTCTCTGGGTTACATAATAATATAACAAATGTAAAGAAGAGCCTCTCGTTTGAATTGTCATCAATAAACTCTAATTACAAAAAACTTGTTACTTGCTTGGTATTACAAGAAATCACCAGCAAGTTACCGCAGACCTCTTTTCCAAAAAGGGAGGCAAACATACCACCAGGATTGAAATTGGCCGATCCTGAATTTTCCACTTCCGGTCATGTGGATATATTACTCGGCTCCGAACTATTTTGGGAAATGCTGACCACTGATCAATTGAGATTAGGAACAACTGGACCTACGCTGCAACGCACTGAACTTGGATGGATATTATCCGGGCCAATTAGAACGTGCACTACAAAAAAAGAGCAAGAATCATCCTCATGTCACTTATCTTTAAATATGATTCACAATCAAATTGAAAGATTTTGGATACAAGAGGAATTGGTGTCCATCAAGCACCAAAATTATGAAGAAAAGGCTTGTGAAGAGAGCTTCAAGTCAACCCAAAAAAGGGATGAAAATGGGCGTTTCGAAGTAAGCTTACCATTCCGACCTTGTATAGATCAAATAGGTACTTCCTTGCCTATGGCAGAAAAAAGATTTTTAAACTTGGAAAAGAAATTATCTTCTAACATGGATTTGAAACTTCAATACATTAAATTCATGGAAGAATATGAAAACTTAGGTCATATGACAAAATTTGAACCAGTTTCAAATGAAGAAAAATCTTACTATTTACCTCATCATGCAATCAAGAAGGAAACCAGCAGCACTACCAAACTAAGAGTGGTGTTCGACGGCTCCGCAAAAACCTCCAGCGGGATATCAATAAACGACGCGTTAATGGTTGGTCCAATAATACAAAATGATTTATATACCCATTTGTTAAATTTTAGAAAATATCAAGTGGCATTGACGGCTGACATAGAGAAAATGTACAGGCAGGTCAACATTAGAGAGGAGGACCGCGTCTTCCAAAAAATACTTTGGCGAGCATCTCCAGAAGAGGAAATGGGCCATTTCAAGTTAAATACGATAACTTATGGTATGGGACCGTCATCTTTCTTAGCCACGCGTTGCTTGAAGCAGCTGAGTATGGAAAACGCTCAGTTATATCCTGAAACTAGTCTCATTTTAGAGAGAGATTTTTACATAGATGATCTAATTACAGGTGCAGACAATGAGGAATCCTGTAATTTGTTAAAAGAACAGTTAATCTCCATAATGAATTCGGCCGGTATGAACTTAAGAAAATGGCGGTCTAATTCTTCTGATTTGTCATCGGAGGCCGATCAGGCCACTGATATGGTAATTTTGGACAAACCAGAAGGAGAGAAAATTCTAGGCTTAGCTTGGAATTGCGAAAAAGATAGTTTTTTATATCACGTGGAACTACCGTCACATCCTATTTATAATAAACGGAATATTTTGTCAAGAGGAACCAGTGCTAAAAGTCTATTTTCTTCAGAAATCTGGTGGAGAGGTCCTAATTGGTTAACTCAAGATGAAGTAACTTGGCCGAACTATAAGGAAATTTGCATCGATCCACCGGAATTAAAAAGCAAAATAAATTTAACCGTCAGTATGAATAAAGATTGGGAATTGTTTTATCGTTTTTCTTCTCTCACGCGTTTACAAAGAGTAACTGCTTATATCCTACGTTTCATTAATAATACAAGAAAAAAACATACATTTAGCGGACAACTTTCAATAATAGAATTAAACAAGTCGTTACATTCATTAATAACGGTCACTCAATCTTATTCATTTTCAAAAGAAATTAAAACATTAAAGGCGGGAAAAAACTTAGATAAAACCAGTCATCTCAAATCATTAAACCCATTTATACATATGGATTTATTGCATGTAGGTGGGAGATTGTCCAGAGGAAAACTAATACATGAAGCACAAAAACATCCGATATTACTACCTCACGATCACCCTCTAACAAAGTTAATCATTAAACATTTTCATTATACAAATTTGCATGTAGGTACTCAAACGTTACTAGCACTTATTAGACTAAAATATTGGCCTATAATGGCAAAAAATGCTATTAAAAAAATACTTAAAAATTGCATTGTGTGCTTTAAATGCAGTCCAAAAACAAGTCATCAAATAATGTCTGACCTACCAGAGGATAGAGTGTCACCATGTAGACCGTTCTCTGTTACAGGACTAGATTACGCAGGGCCAATCTTAATAAAGTCTGGAATCAGTAGGAGATCCAATTCAGTCAAGTCTTATATTTGTTTATTTATATGCTTCTCTACTAAGGCAGTTCATTTAGAACTGGTCACCGCTCTGACTACAGATGCATTTCTTAATTGTTTAAAGCGTTTCATTTCCAGACGTGGAAAACCTAGTAAATTGTATTCTGATAATGCTACTACATTTGTTGGAGCGAATAATGAATTGAAAAATATGTATAATTTATATGTCTCTCAAAAGGAAATAGCTAATTACTTAACTAATATGTCTATTCAGTGGGTTTTTATCCCACCTAAAGGTCCTCATCATGGAGGTCTTTGGGAATCTAACATAAAAAGTGTGAAATATCACGTAAAAAGAGTGGCAAACGTCTCTTCATTAACATATGAAGAGATGTGTACGTTATTATACCAAATAGAGTCCTGCATAAATTCTAGGCCTTTAATTCCACTATCCAACGATCCCCTCGACCTCTTCGCACTTACTCCAGGTCACTTTCTTATTGGTGATAACCTGTCAGCTGTAGCTGAACCTGACCTACAACAGATTCCCATAAACAGGCTTAATAATTTCCAAAAACTAAGCCAACTAAGACAGAGCTTCTGGTCAAGATGGAGAATTGAATATCTGGGAGAGCTGCAGCAAAGGACTAAATGGACGGATGGGAACCGGCGACAACTAAAGATTGGGGACTTAGTTATCATCAAAGACGACAACGCACCACCAAATTTATGGAGGATGGGACGTGTCATCGCCACTCACCCTGGACAAGATGGGATAACCCGTATAGTCACCTTGAAGACGCAGCAAGGGTCTATGAAAAGGCCCATTACCAAATTGTGTCTTCTACCAATGGACGATGCTATCACATCTTAGAAGAACTGGATCAAAATAAACTACTAACATCTAAGAAGAGCAGTATAAAAAATAAGTCATCTTTACTAAGGCCAAGGATCAAAAAGAAGCCATCTTTCTTGAAGACAAGAACTGCAGAGGCTATCGATCGAGGATCAAGAAGATGAACATTTTATAATTTAGTGTTATTTTTTTTTTTTTTATGCATATCTTCTAATGATTTACTTCAATTTATTATATTATTGTTTCTAAACTAACTACAACAATCAATGGATGATTACGATATGTGTAATAGCTAGTTTCACCTCTCTTTTTTATTTTTTAAAAATAATTTATCTCACAAATAATAATAATCAATTTTAACTATTATAGGGTTCTAAAAAGAACTTTCATTTAATTTCAGCCCTTTTTGTCGGGGAGCTATGGTTAAAATTGATGCTTATTGAGTAGGTACTTGTTCTATGGGCAATTACTTCTAGGCAAGTACCTACCTAATTTTATTATTTTCTTTTTTGTTCCATTATTCAAATAGTTCTATAGAAGAACAAAGGAAGGTAGCTTCCATTCTTACGTAAAAAAATGTGTTCCAACAAGCAGATCACAATATAAATCTTATAAAAAATCAGGATTATGTAAATAAAAGAATAATAAATTATGACCAGACAAACAAACACAAAACAAGCGTTTGATTTACAAAAGTGAGTACCACAGAAAACCTCCACCTGAAATCAAACAAGAGCGTAAAAAGCGCCAGTTTAAGCTGATATTGATATTTTTTTTTTAGTTTTAAGCTGATATTGTCATTGCAGAAGAGGGATTTCATTTTTATGAACGCAGTTCTTGCTGCTTCAATTTTGCACCTAATCTCTATATCTGTGTCAAGAGTCTCCGTGAGAAAACTGCCGAGGTATCTAAATCTCTCCACCTTTTCGACATTACAACCAAATTGTACAAATAAATTTACCTAACTATATCTTGATCCATCAATTCTCCATCTACCAATCCATCAATCCCTCTTTCAATAAATATTTATTAAATTAATCATAGTCTTGCCAGGAATTTTTTAGACACCCCACCCAAGATATATTTTCTAATATATTAAATTTGATTTAAAATATTTTTCATCCATTAAACAGATGGGTGAAAGTCGTTTCTAGTGCGGATCCTCTTATGTAGTCTAATTTTCTGGGGTATACAGATAACTAGATTTACAATGTCGATTTTTTATACTTATACAGTGGTTTATACAGTATTTAGACAAGTGAAATTAAAACATGTTTTATACGTTTGTTTTTCGGGGACATTTATTTTTGCTAATTCTATATTTTGTATAAGTCTGAATACCGTATTTTTCCTAAAAAGACGGCGTATTGTATGCCCGGGGACCAACTGTCGGTTGATCAATGGGGTATTTCCACGTATTTTTTTATTGCTTAAAAAAATTAAGCAAATAATTACGATGATTATAGCATTTTTATTTTATTTTTATGTTGACGAATAAGTTTTCTAGATCGAGTTAAAGTTTACCATTTTTGAATCACCGCTAAAACGATATTTTGGGGCGTGGCTATCGTGTGACGTCGTGAGTGCAGACGCTCCCTGACAGTGTTTATTTGTGCTGGTTTAGCCGGGCGTAGCTTGCGGCGTCACAAACACATTTGAAAAAATGGGCCGTTTTGATTTTGTCAGTTTTCGAGCATTTTTAAAATCAATGCCAAAACCTATTGTCGGATTCAAAGTACAAGGAAAAGGTAGATCATGCATATGGCACTAGATTAATTAAAAATGAGGGGTTGTCCATTCCCAAAATTGTTAATAAATACGGACAATGGACATTCGCTTATCTTGTCCCTACCATATTTAATAAGATGCCAATGAACATAAAAAACGAATCAAATTGCACCACTGATTTAAAAAAAAAACTGAAAAAAATGGCTAATAGATCAAGACTTTTTATATTGAGTTTTGTTTTCATCTTGTGTATAATATAACTATGAGTAATTTGCCTGTATTATATCTGTCTGTCTTTGTATTTTATGCTTTTGTATTGTAATTACTTAAAAGTTATTCTTCTGTTTCTATTTTCTATATTGTGGTTTCTTGTTATAATTGTTCTTCTGTGTTATATTAATATTGTTAAATCGACCTGCTGACAAACTGCTCTGGCAGTTTAGCGGGTGCTTAAAATGAAGAATAAAAAAATAAAAAAAAATAAAAATACTATTGAATGAAAACATAAAAAAAAACAAACATTTTTGGTAGGATTATTAAAATCAGAAAAACGGTCTTTAAATATTCCGTACATTTTCAACAGAATCCCTCGTTTGTGGAAATACCCCATTGTCATGGAACCCTTCATAAGCATAACGTATTGAGAGACTATATGCTCCATGCAGACCAAGAATACGTCCTGAACGTCCTACTACCTTTTGATTACGAGTTAACAGACTTTCTTTTTGATACGTTTTCGTTCCCCAATTTTTGGAACCAATAATTTTAACATCTTCACGCCCTGTCTAGATTTTGGTCGATGTTTTACCCATTGTTATTAGCTAGAGAGGGCATAAAAGCAGTGTGTGTATACGTACGACCATCGAATATATTCGAAAAGTATTTAATATATTCGATGATATAATTTGTCCATCAGGCCCTGAGGAAAATAATTTCCCCCAGGGCCCATGTTAACTTTGGAGATGCTATGTGAAGGGTCTTTTTAAGGAGAGGAAGGACTAAATACAGGTCTTGAAGAGAGCTGTATTTAGTAAGGTAAGGTTTAGTTTTTCCTTCCTCCTACAGCAACCCAGGCTGCAGGAGGAAGGAAACACAGAAGCCGGCAAATCATTCCAGAGCCGAGCTGTTGAACTGAAGGATAATTTGTATAAGCGATCCGTCCTCTTGTGACAAATGTCAACCGTGTATGTTGGGTACGCGTTTGACATGTTTACCGACTGTGCACCGGTTCTGAGGGGATCAAAGTCGCTAGTTCCTCGGAGCATCTTCCATTGTAATACTGGTATAACAATAACAGCATACCTACCTAATGCCTGTGCTCTAAATATTGCAATCCGCTTATTAAGATAGGCGAATCTATCAAACGGATCGCCCGTTGCTGCACACAGTCAAGTCGGGGTTTTTTTCAGGAAATTTGATTCTGCAGACCAGAGGTGGCTGCCCAATTCATCAGAGGAGCGCACTTGCGATTTGCACAGGATCAGCAGTGTCTACTATCTGCAGTATCTGCGGGCCTTGCAGAGTACGCCCAGTTTCTAGAGGCTAACTTGACTCTGGCTTCGATGGAGTTTGGTTCTATTTTACTGCTACTTCCATTTTTTCTGAAATTTTCTTTTTGAAGTCGAATAACAAAGTTTTAACGTGCATTATGCAATGTAAGTACTTGCATACTGCTTACTAACCCCGTATGCATGGACATTGGAGGGTCTAGAGTCTAGAGTCATTCAAATAAATGTAGCTTCGTTCAATAAAAAAATAGAGTCTTATTTGCGGTGAAGTATGAAACCATATGTTTCCTTATTGCGCCATTGGGAAAGTGGTGCGGTCCCTTCTATTGCTGTATGCAAGCATTGCACCTACTGTATTCGACTCAACATTCGCTATGATATTTTTTTCTAACAAATTGTTTAATAAACAAAAAATTTAACAAAACAAAAAACGACTTAAAAAAATTCACTAAAAAGTAAAAAAATAATTTCGTGCGATTGTTATTTTTGGAGTCGGTGTCAGCCAAGGTAACTACATACATAGGTGAGATGTGGAGATCTTGGCTGACACCGACTCCAAAAATAACAATCGTACGAAATTATTTTTTTACTTTTTAGTGCATTTTATTGAAGTCTTTTTTTGTTTTGTTAAAATTTTTGTTTATTTTTTGATTTTTAGTGACGAGCGTGCATAAAGAAGTTTTACTTCAAAAAAAGAATCATCAAAATCTGTTGGCGTAATATTGAGTTATTCGTCCATTTGTCGCGCACATACTTATTGCAAATTTAATACATATATGGTTTTCTCGTAGATCCCATTGTCAGAACTGCACCAAATTAAAATGGAACCACGCGGAAAGCACCAGCTTTCTAATAATAAAAGAATCATCAATATTGGTTCACCCAATCGAAAGTTCTGAGGTAACAAACACTAAAAAAAAAAATTTAATTGTTCATTAAATATTGAATTTAATGACGGCCATTCATAATAACAACAAAATTCTTGCAAAATGTTTATAAAATCTGATATTTAGCGCTTTTATCATTACCGTGATTCTTTATTTTATCATCGAACGTTATATATACGTAGTGTCTGCGTTCGAACGCATGTCTGCCGCCGCGCCTTACCCTTCGCACCTTAAAAATCCTTGTACGTGGATTTTCAGACAAAGCTACCGTTGTAATTCGGTTTCTAATTCAAGAATATGTCACCACTTTCGTCGGTAAGAAGCATAGGGATGTGTCTTTCCTAGGTATAACTTCTACGAATTTGTGAACCTGGAGTATCTTCCGAATTTAGAAAAATTGACGGAAATACTCAGTTGTATCAAGCGGCTGTATATTAGATACATATGGCGTCATCGCCCGTCCCGGTTACT
This sequence comes from Limnephilus lunatus, assembly GCA_917563855.2. Lineage (NCBI taxonomy): Eukaryota > Metazoa > Arthropoda > Insecta > Trichoptera > Limnephilidae > Limnephilus > Limnephilus lunatus. Next base: position 96,744,004 of record OU830594.1, read on the forward strand.
TTTCGCGGTGACTAGCCATCACTAGTTGACACGTTGACATTGGATACGAGGAACGAGCTGATTTTGGAACCAGTTCCTATTGGATTTACAAAATGATCACCAACACTAACTGCGTGAAGCCGAACCAAAAGTCGCCCGCAGGGCTCAGTCTAGTTATCGGATTACGGTTACGGAACCGTGACAGCATAAGAAAGGCAATAAACATACGTTCTTTATCGCTATAATACTGCAGCTCTTTCAAAAGATGAGATACACAATGTACGTAGGTCTGTTTTCTCCAAAGGAAAAAAGTCATCATTTTCTTGCATCTATCTCACACACCGCACCGTGACGTCTCCGTAGACCCCTACCAATACCTACTACTAGCTGTGACGATAATTTTGAAAGTATGGAATATAGTTATAAGGAAATTATTAAAGTGTGAGTAAATTCCAAAAATTCAAGAACGTCAAATGTCACCGCGCTGATGGTTTTGCTTTTGTTTTTAAACATATAATGCTGCAGCTCTTCCTTACATACTAAATAACAACAGTCGAAAATGAGACTAATGGTGAACGTATGTCTGCACCCCCCAAAGGAAACATGCAATCATATCATACATCTTTCTCACACGTATAAAGAAAATGAAACGCAATTCCTGTAAGTGGAAAAGTAAGAAAATTACAAAAATTATAAATCAGTACACAACCCCATATCTGATACTGACAAAAATAAAACGCGGACAGTTGCGCATCGATAATTGCTTCATTGAGTAAATTGTAACTTAATAAAAAAACTGAATTTAATTCAGCTAATAAGTTACCACGACAGTTATTGATCCTGAGGCGGTATGAAGTACCCGGGTCAGCTAGTTATAATATAAACCATTTCGATTTTGATGTGTACAACAGCGTCGCTGTTTGTTAACAAGCAAATACCACCTACGTACATACTCCTATGCTAACCGGTATGTTAGCCTTTTTGCCTATTTGACAACTGACAGGCGCAAATTATTATCTACTGAACCAAAATAAAAGTAAAAATAATTATTATCAACTCTTCAATCGTTGTCTACTTTAAAAACACCACACATAATGTAACACACCAATAAAACTGGTGTACTTTATCGACTTCAAGGTGTGCTCCCCATAGCTCTACTACGTGCCACATATTATGCTAAGATCCAATCTCACCTAAGTTATCTGGTAAGTATCGGGGGCACCATTACTAGAAACAAATATTCGAAATACAATCATCCTAAATAGAGCTATAAGGAATATATACCATCTAACATGGGATACACATGTCAAAGATATATACTCACTGACACAAATGCTTCCTTTTATTCTGCCTTAATACAGCATCATCACTGCCATCTTACAAATAATTCAACACTTCTCACGCACCAACACTTAAAGCCTTTAATTCCGATATACACCAGCACAAAACACGATCTCTGTTTAAAAAAGTGAAGGTTACTGACCTCTAGCGTAACGCCTTGAAGCTCATTATTATGGCAGATCTCTACCTGCACTGGGTGATATTTTTTTTATTTTTTTTATTCAGAGAAAGATACATAAATTACAATAAATTCGATATAATAATTAATTACATAATATGTGTACATATTTGATTTATCCCCATAAAAAAGCAGGGCTTGTGTGTATGGGGGTGTTATTATATTGGTTTAATTGTTTTATTTTTTATATTCAGTTCAAATTTTCGGTATAATTTTTAAGGTGAGTTTTAAATTTTTTGATATTACTGTTCATGTTTCTGATTTTTTCAGGAAGTGAATTAAAAAAAATTACTCCAAGATATTTATGACTTAACTGTCCTAGTGTTTTTTACATTTTGGAGTAGGAAGTATTGATGTTTGTCTAAGATTTCTGTTGTTTTTAAATGGTGCAACTTTATTTTGAATAATATATTATCTTTATAAATTTGTAATGTTGCATGATAAAAATATATTGCACTTAATTTTCTGACTTTAAATTGTTGGAATAAAAGTTCTGACGAATATGAGTAGGGTTTTTTAAAAATTGTTTTTATTATTAGTTTTTGTGATATGTAAATTGTTTGTGTTTGATTTGTATATGTACCGCCCCATCCTATAATGCCGTATTGTATAATTGATTGACAGAAAGCGAAGTATGTGGTTCTAAGTAATTTTTCGTTTAAAATATCTCTTAAACATCTAAATATATATGTTAGTTTCCTTATTCTGTTGTTCAGAATATTTATGTGTGGGGACCATTTTAAACGCTGGTCTATTGTTATGCCCAGGTACTTAATATCGGTCTTGCTTTCTATGTTTGTACATAATATATTGCATTTGTGGTTATCTGTATTTGTCACAGAGTGGATTATTATGTTTATTTCTTTAGGTGTTTCTTGTTTTTTAATGAAAAACGGTAAATAATAGGTTTTTTTAGAATTTAAAGTCAACAGGTTTTTAACAAACCATAATTTTAGTGCATTGATATCTGTATTTGCCATTTTATTTAATTCAGACCAGGTGTTTGCTTTTAGTAGTAGGACTGTGTCATCAGCGTAGGATACAATGTCTCCAAATTTGGAAATATGGAATATATCATTGACATATATAATAAATAACAACGGTCCCAAAACTGTACCTTGGGGTATCGCAAAGTCGCTATATTTTGAGTCGCGGATTTGATTGAGAAATTTTATTTGTTGAGGTCTTATGTGTAAATAACTAGTTATCCATGCTAATACTTTCCCATTAATTCCTATCGATTTTAATTTATTTATTAATTTTTTATGTGATATGCTGTCGAAAGCTTTTTTCAGGTCTATAAATATTCCGATACATTTTTTATCGGAATCTAGGGCCGTATATAAATAGTTGGTTATTTTTGCTATCGCGTCATGAGCACTTGTATTTTTTTTGAAGCCGAATTGGTTATCATTAATTATTTTATTTTTTTCTAAGAATGTCCAAATTTGTTTTTTTACAATTTTTTGATAGAAGAGAAATCGGACGGTAATTTTGTGGATCTTTACGACAGTCTGTTTTATAAATGGGAGTTATAATTGCTCTTTTATAATTATTGGGAAATTCGCCATTTGCTAGACTAAGGTTTATTATATGTGTTATGGGGAGAACTAAGTATGTTTTCATCGCTTTTTAGCATCAATGTTATCAAAGCCGGGGGCAGAACCTCCTTTTAGTTCCGAAATAGTTGTCAATATCGGCTTCTGTGACTGGGTGAAATTTATTTATTTGACATTGTGTTATTTGTTGTGGATTTGATATTTCGGTCATATTTATGGATTTTGCTAGGTTTTTTACAACGTTATTAAATAGTTATTTAAAATATTACAACATTTTTTTGTGTCATTTTGTACGTTATATATTAATTTCCCATCTGATGTTTCCGATATGTGCTTGTATTTTTTACTTTTGTTTATTATTTCATTTAATGTTGACCATATTTTTTTCATTTTTGTCTTTAGCTTCTGTTATAATTTTTGAGTAATAGTCGTTTTTCTTATTAGAGTAGTTAATATATTTTTATACTTTTTATAATATAGTATAATTTTATTGTTAACTAGTGGCCTTTGTGTTATTTTATAAAGTTTTTTTTTTCTAACGGCTTTTATTAATCCTTGGGTAATCCAGGGTTTAATTTTCCTTGTTTTTGAATTGGGGACGATCTGTGTTGTTTTTGTTGCTTCTACAACGTGTTTAGTTAAAGTGTTTTCGAACAGTAAGGCACTTTGGTTGGCACATTTATTTTTTAAAACTTCTTCCCATTTTTCAGTTATTAATGATTTTTCTAATAAATTGTAGTCTACTTGGGAATATGTAAGATTAAATTTGGCTCTCGTGTTTAGTTTTTTATTTGTTTCATGTAATATAAGACAGGCGTAGTGGTCAGTTATATTGTTTTCCAAACAGTAGATTTAATATTTTTTATTTCATTTAAATGTACATTACACCATACATGATCTATACATGATGTCGTTTGGTTTTTAATTTCTCGAGTGTTACTATTAATACAAGATTTAAAATTGAGGTGTGTCATCATGTTAATGAAATTATTTTTTTCTATTGAGTTATGGTTTGTAGAAATGTTTATATTGAAATCACCGCACACAAAAGTAAGTATTCTCGATAATTTGCTTAGATATTCACATAGTTCATTTATGAAGTTAGTTATGTTTGATTTGTGTGTTCACTGTTATAATTCGGTATAATTTATTTTTAAATTTTAAATCTAATTTTAGACAGTTTACATGTTGTATATAAATTTCTTCAATGTTTGTAATTTCACACTCGTCATGAACAAATATAATTATACCACTATTTTTGTTAATTGGTGTTGCGATGCCTTTGTAGTTGGGTAGCGCATTAATGAGTTGATCGTTATTACAGTGCATTTCTGTTAACACTATGCAGGCGGGCGATAAAAACAGATCATTAATATTGATTAAAAATTCATCGAGGTTTTTTGCGATGCTTCGGATGTTCATATGTAATAATAAAAAGGGGGAACTGTTTGTGACGCACCACTTATTAACTTCTGTAATATTTTGACATATTTCTTGATTTATTTTATATTTTTCGTCAATTTGTTTAACTATGAAATCTGTCATTTTGAATTATAACTAATTTTTTCTTGAGCAAAGTAAAGCATTTTTATTCTTTGTTTACATTTTTCACCATTTGCTTTATGGTCCGTTGGAGTTGTAGTTTTAAATTTTAAGTTAATTTCAGTGCAATTAATGCATTTTGGTATTTCGTTTTTATTATTACAGTTATTTAAGTTGTGTTCGCCCGCACAATGAAGGCATATTGGTTTGTTCGGTGGTTGGAGGCAACTCATTGCTGTGTGCCCATATTTTTGGCAATGGTAGAATTGCATTAGAGGGTTACAATCCTTTACTTTTATTTGGTAAAAACCAAGGTTTACGCTTTTTTTCATAATTAAAAGATTTCTGAGATCTTCACTCGTTTCGACGATAATATTTTTTTGTTGAAATTTCTTAATTGGTATGGTTCCTTATATATAATTTCAGAGCTTTTTGTAGTCGATAAAGCAGATTTCTGTGCTAAGTTTTGTGGTTTTTCTGTACGTCATAGTAAAAATGTGGTTTGTCTGTGTTAGTTTTTTGGGTTATAAATACTGTGATCTGTTGAAATAAAGTCTCTTCTCTCTTGAAAAAACAACAACTAAGTTATGGTCTGAAGACCTCTTTAAAGTGCTTACGGGTCGGGAAAAGATTTAAATGTAAAATGTGATTACAATTAAAAATAAATCAGTTTGTAACCAGTGAAGAATCGATTGTGTCTTTATTCAAGATTTCCAACAAAAATGCCAAAACAAAATCAAATACACCAGTTATCGTAATCTACTAACACGACGAAATTTGGAATTAACTCCTTACAATACGTCGCAAATACGCAATACAACGCATTACCTAATGATTTAAAACTACCAGCATCTAACAAAAAAACATTGGCAAAGGCTCTAAAAGGATGCTTTCTCAGCAGCTTTATTAACAAGTGAAGAATTTAGTTGTCTTTTTTTTTGTAACTCTTGTATATTATTCTAACTGTATCAAATGTGTCTAGTCCGGTTTATAATCTATGTACTCTTTATTGAACTACTCTTCAAAACACATTCTTGAGTAAAAATATTTTTCTTTTGGTTAAACTACGTCACATACCTATATTTTGACAGATTCGCTAACTTTGGTAGACTCTATCAAGTCGTAAACGCAACCGTTAAACCTACAAACCAGCAAATTTCGGAAACCAGCGAAGCCTCACGACGTCCTTGTATTATGACAGTTTCTGGTTTACCAAACTTGCGCCGTCCGGTTTATGGGATACCGGAGAACGGGTTTGATCTTTTTTTGGTTTAAAAGGTAAGCTATAATATGATTTATTTCGATTTAAACGATACCTCAACCGAATTGATAAATACTAACAGCCGCAATTTTGGGCACCTTATGGAAATATCACTTCGTTTCAACAATTACTACAAAAATAGGTTATGTTCTTAAACTTCAACAGTGCCGGATCTGCCATACGTTCAAAAACGTGCAAAAAACCTGGCGCCAACTCCGAAAGGGCGCCGTGAGAAAATAAATATTGTACTAAAATTTAGTTATAATATTCCCTGAATCGTTTAAAATTTACCCATAGTACGAAATAATTATTACGCTCTAGCAACACTTTCCAAAGAAACAGAATGCGCACGCATCAGGTTGGAATCAACGGCTTACGAATTTATAGTCAGTTACAGAATTTTTTTACAAATTCCATATATTTAGTTTAAAGGTAAGATCTATTTTTCCATATATCTTTTACGACGAATGGGTGCGATCCAAATTCAATAACCAATCACAGTGCTATATTTTTGTTCTGGTGAGTCAAACAAACCGACTTGCGCCTTTCAAAATGCTGACAATTTTAGTTAGTGTGTCGTACGTACGCTAGCTATTGTTTTATTTTGTACGATTTAAGTCTCTAGGAGAAGGTAGTTAAAGACCATTTTCTTATAAAGTCTTCAGTAAATTCCATTAACAAAAGCATCGCACGGTTTGAGGATTTGCAGGTAACGGGTTGCAACGTGTTGACAGTTTCATCATTGATTTGACATATTATTTGAAGTTCGTTAAATGTATAATTTATATCTATTAGATTTGTTGGATTTGTTATTTTACGATGTAAGTATAAGCGTCTTTCGTAAGCCGTTGATACCATACGTCAGTGTTTAGTGTTTGTATGGTGTTTGTTCGCTCAATTTGGTGTTAGTTCGCTCAACAATGGGAAATGCAAGGTACGAATTTGAGGTTTTATTTTTATTAGATTTTAGATCTAGTCAGAAGCTGTAGATGCTATTCTTGTGTTGTACGTTGCCATGAGAATGTATTTGTATTTGATTTTTCTATTAATATTCGCGTTGGGTATATACATAAACGCAGTAAATGTCAAGAATGTCTAATGGACCTAGTTCAGCGAAACCACCCGCATTGTCTCGTAACCTATATTTTAAATCATGGCACGGGCACAAACAAACAATTCGTTGTATTATTTTAAAGCATAACTTGCAAAAAGAGTTTTTCCTAAAATAATTAAAATAGCACCATACTTTTATGTTTACCCAATAGATTCAGAGAGTATAGCGCTCCTGGCGATTCTCTCTTTAAAAAAAACGAGTGTGAGAGCTACCGCCAGGTCACTTGGAAAAGTTACACCGTTTATATGTCTTGATTTTATTTGATAAATTAGTGTAAACAAAAAAAAAATTAAATAAAAAAAAAAAAAAATTGGGGTGAACGAATTTTTAATAAAAATAAAATGTAGGGAGGGGGGGGGGGGGGGGCGCCATCGGTATCTACTGCACAGGGCGCCAGATTTCGTAGATCCGGCCCTGCAAGATTGTATCAATTCCACTTACGATGACGTTTCAAAACGATTATCTCGGACTGTGTATTCAAATTGGCATGAATATTGAAATCGATAAGCCATAATCGATTTCCTAAAATCGATTGTTTATTTTTTTTTACCTTAGCTTCACACAGGAGGCCGTGAGGAAAATAAGTACCCTCTGGGCCTATGCCATCTTAGTAGATGCTGTGTGTAGGGTTTTTTTTAAGGAAAGGAAGGATAGGAAGCTCTGGGAAGGAAACAGGTAAGAGGGGTGTGTAGGAATCTGGGGGTCAGTGTGTCCAGGAGTGAAGGACATATGAATCATCCCTCCTACGGCAGTGTAAGGCGATGGGTCGAGAAATTCCGTTTTTTTTTTAGCTCCACACAGGAGGCCCTGAAGAAAATAATTTCCCTCAGGGCCTATGTCATCTTTGGGGATGCTGTGTGGAGTTTTTTAAAGGAAGAGTAGAGTTCTGGGAAGGAAAGGGGTTTAAAGGATGGATAGGAATCTGGGATTCAGTGTGTCCTGGTTATCCACCGCCAAGACCTAGATAAACCTCTCCCCATGAACCCGGGCAGTCCTGCTAAGTCACCAAACTAGCGAACCACTTGGGGTGACCTGTAATAGAGGTGTTCGTTATCCAATAAATGGTTCCCGGGGCGACGGTACCCATAGCCTCCCAAATTGATTTATGTTTCATCGTTTATGCCCATTTGCAGTAATAATAGTGAATGGTTTATCTATGCTAATCATTTTTCAGTAGTATCCGGTCAGGTGGTGGCAAAATGAGAATTCCAGAGCCGCTCATTATTAAGGGCAAAAAAATTGTTGTTTTTTTGGTATAATTTTTACATTCAGTAGTACAATCCAGTGATGTTGGCCTCACTCGGTGACTTACCCGTGCTGAGGCCCCATTTTTATTTAATTATCCATATTTAACGAGTTAAATTATTTTTATTTACAGGTGTGGTGTTTGCAGCTGCGTGATCAAAACCACGAGAATCTTGGTTTAAACAAATCCTCAATTTTGCATTATTTTTAATGAAATAAGTTTTCATACAAAGAATACCCAAACACAAAATTTTAGTGAATAAAAATATACGGACTTTTCAGTTTCGAGATGGTGTGGTATCATTTATGTTTTTTTATAAAATATAATATCAGGTATCAATAAATCAAGAAATTTTCCAAAATTAAATTTCAAATTTAAGATGAAGCCATACTAAATAATGCAAAATCATACAAAATTATATGTTATTGTTTTGAAAATTTGACCGCTTAGAAGTATATCGATGCTTCAATTAAATATTGCAAGTAGAACATTTTTTGGCCCTTAAAAATCAATCATTTTCTTAAAGTCCTTAAAGTCAAACATAAATCTAGAAAAAAAAAATTATTAGGTCAGTAAAAAAACACTTTCAAGGGCCAACTTTTCTGCTTATAACCCCCTTTTCGGATATGGTTTTATTGTTTAATGTAACAAATTCAGTTTTGTTTAATAACAATCGCAAAAAAAATTATATTTACGCCCGAACTTCACAAAATAAAATACAATATACATTTTCGCGTTTTTATTTTTGACATCACGGCGACAATACGAATTTGGACAGTCGAAGAATTTGGATTTTCAAAGTGAACCTTTTTGCCGTCCACCCATGAACTACTGACTTGCCAAACCCTTTTTCTGTTAATCTGGTCCCGGATGGAGCGGGGAATAGACGTTAGGCTCTGCGTCGCTTGATTCCGTGAAATCAATTTAAAATTTCCGTTGTTATTACAATAATAATAATAATAATAATAAGCCCTTTATTCTGAACTTCTGATAGGTATAAATACTAGACATGTTTTTGTTTATTATAATATTTCGAAGCTCAGTTTGCCTCTTGGCATAGGCCTCCTCTAACATTATTTCTTCGAGAGCTTTTTCAAGCTTCATGTAGTTTTTCTTTATTCTTTTTTCTTTCTTTCTTCGGTTCTAAGGGCTCTCGTACTTAAGGTTGCAATATTGAGTGTTTTGTTTCTTCTTGTTGTTAGAGGGTGGTGGTCTATATCTCCCGCGGGGACCAGCCGAATTGGGAGACTTTTTGTTAATAGGTTTTGATTGTTAATTCTTGTTGGTATTAGTATTCTTTGTTACCGATTTTCCGAGACAATTATTAGTTTTTATGGAGTATTTATTTGTGAGTCAGAACTTGTTCGGTTGAGATAGTTCAGTATGTTAGGTCTGGTGATCTCTTTCGTGCTAGTTTTGGGTAGAGATTGGGAGGGAATGCTCAATATTTTGTTTTTATTTGCTTTATTTTGTGGTGATGACTTGGGAGAATCCGAAGTTCCTCGTTTTCTCTTTTCGGTAATGTTGTCCTTCGATTTTAACACTATCAGTTTGTCATATCTTATGTAAGCAATGTTTCCCTTCTTTTTCTCATCTTCTAGTTGAGGTTGTAGCTGTTTCCGTTTTTCCAGGATTTCCTTCGAGTAATCTTCTTTCACATTAATACCTGACGGGAGGTTTGTCTTGTTCTTGAGTATAAGATGTTTTTTCCATTGAGTCGTGATAGAGGCTACAACCGGACGATTCTTGTTTTCGCTTTGTTTCCCTATTCTATACACGTTGCTAATTTCTTGGCTGTCCAAGTGTACTCCCACGTCTACTATGAGGCCTTTAATGCAGTCTATTAGGTCTCCTTCAGATTTTCCCTTCTCTTCTATTCCAAAGAACACCAGGTTATTTTTACGTTTTTCTCTGTCTACTGCTTTAAGTTTTTGTTCTAGTTCTAATACTTTATTTTTAAGGATATTGTTTTCCTCAATAATGGGGTATTTCCACAAACGAGGGATTCTGTTGAAAATGTACGGAATATTTAAAGACCATTTTTCTGATTTTAATCATCCTACTATAAATGTTTGTTTTTTATGTTTTCATTCAATATTATTGATTTTAAAAACGCTTGAAAACTGACAAAATCAAAACGGCCCGTTTTTTCAAATGGGTTTGTTACGTCGCAGGCTACGCCCGGCTAAACCAGCACAAATAAGCACTGTCAGGGAGCGTCCGCACTCACGACGTCACACGATAGCCACGCCCCAAAATATCGTTTTAGCGGTGATTCAAAAATGGTAAACTTCAACTCGCTCTAGAAAATTTATTCGTCAACATAAAAATAAAATAAAAATGCTTTAATCATCGTAATTTTTTGCTTAATTTTTTTAAGCAAATAAAAAAATACGTGGAAATACCCCATTGTTTTCATCTTCTCATCCAGCGCTTCCATCACATTTTTGGTTACCGAACGAGTTATTATTTCGGCTTGTTTCTCTAATTTCTCGTCAAGTTTGAATAGAAATAATTCCATGTTTTTGTTTATTTTGTTTGTGTTTTATAAAAGTGTTAAAAAATTGCTGTATTCGGCTTTACGCCTAAAAGTGGGCAATCGGTCTTACTTGACTGGATTTGGAAACAAAACAGAGCTACCGTGTCGAGTTTTTATGTAGCAATTTTTGGTTAATTAGCACAAATTAAGCACAGACAGTTTTATAAAACTTTTCACTGAGATTGTATTTATGAAATCCACTATTCTCTTGACCGAAAAGTTTCTTTTTTATTAACGAGATAATCAGAGATATGGTTTGTTTGTTTTGTGATAATTATTATATATTAGAAAAAAATGGACAAATGTTCTCTAAAAAGAGAATTTCACCAGTTGAGAGTAATCACATTCGACGCGGAATTGTCACTTTACTTGGATTTAAAACATTTACTTATTTTATTCGGTCCGCTAGGCCGATGTATTTATTTCCAAAGTCACTTAGCTGTCACTGTTGTCAGAAATCAAATTAAATAATCTAAATAACTAAGTTTTAGACGAATAACATTCTCACAATAAACAATGCGTCAAAAATGAGTTAATGTTTTTTACAGGCCTTTACGAAATCAACCTGTAAAAAAAATCTCAAATAAATTTTCCAACCTTTCCAAAAGCTTTTTCTCAATTATTTTCAAACTCCTCCCATAAAGGGGGGTGAAGTCCGATTTCTATTTTTTTCAGTTTTTAAGATTTTACAGTTCCTCGCCGGTATTGTTATGCAACCCAATAGTCAGCTACTGTGATTCAACAACCACGTGCAAAAGTTTATTTTAAATAAGAAAGGCTTAAATCAATCGCATTAAAATATTATTACATCGTATATTTCTCTTTGTTCTTTTTGTGTTAAAATTTCTTCACTCGACTTGCTAGCTGCAAATCCTTGAAGGAAACTTGAAATATGATTTGTTTATCAAATTATTTACGTACAAAGATAATCTTATTTTCATCACTTTCTATTCAATAGAAAATGTAATGAAAAGAAAAGTGGCATTTATCCGCTTGTCTTCTATGAAACCAATCCATTTCAAAATCACAAGGGATGTTGAAGGTTTTGTTGAAGGTGAATAGTTAGTTGCAAATTAGGATTGGCAATGATAACAATTCACGTATTATTTTAATAATTATTGTTTAATTGATAAACTAATGTTAAAGACAAGATTTTTTATGCATAGCACAAAGGGTAACAATTATTATAAGTAATAATTATTAGCTTGAAACACTCATCTACATTGAAAAAATCTCCTGAGAAAAGATACATGCCACCGACGGGCGTCCTTCTGATATCTGGTCAACTGCTCTGACCAAGACCTCACACAGCCTTAGTCACTAAAGCGCTATTGGACTCATTTTGTTGGGATGTTTTGAACCACTCCTCGTATTCCTCTGATTTGGCATCTTCAGATTATAATCTTCTCACCTCCCTGAAAGCACACATGGGTGGAATTAAATTTTCAATCTAAGAATAGTTGCAGAAATGGGTTCTGAAGTGGGGGAAGGAGCAGGTGGGAGAGTTCTTCCAGGAGGGCATAAAAAAGCTTGTGCCACGGCTTACCACATGCATTTTTATATTTTTTAAAGTTTTCTTTATTCATTGAATTTTTTTATTACATAAATTGGGAACATTGAACGGGAAAACTTTGCACATCATTTATAATAAGTCAACATACTTTTATTGTTGGCAAAATACTCAACTCCTCGCATGCTAAAACTGGGAAGAGATGTAAAAATAAATGTTTAATAGGTACCTACGCTTTTTTGTGTGTTTAAAAATTTGTTTATTTTTTCCTGGAGTACGGCACTGGTATCGCCACCGAATCGACTTATCAATCTTGATAACCAGCTTGCTTCGAACTCAACGATATCTTATCGTTTATCTTCTATAAAGTTTTTTTCAAAATCAAAAATATCTATTAAAAGTTCAGAACTTCATTATACAACACGTATAGTAGTACCTGTCAACTAAGGTGAGTCAAATAAATTAATATTTAAGATATTTGCTTGAAGTTTGAAATAGATAAAAGATGTATTCAGACTATTATCGCGTTCATTGGTCAAAACATTTTACATATATTTTCGTATCAGTGATCAATGAACCGGATACAATTTTAAGCCATAGGTTGTCATAGTGGTTTGTCTAGTTTGTAGTTAGAAGTGTCTAGTGTAGAAATGTATTATAAGTTTGCACAGCACTCTTGAGGTGATTTTTCACAAAAACGGCGCTATATAAGTCATCCAAATATTATTATTAAAATGGGCTTCATTTTACTGACGATTGTTCTCTGTGGTATGCCAGATACCACATTCAAAATTCAAGAAATTTATGAATTGTGAAATATCTACTTTTGTGCAAATTATTCTCAAGGCTTCCATAATATAAGGTTTGGGATTTAAATTTCTTTGTTGTATTTTTGAGAAGTACTCGGTGTAATGTTAAGTGAATCATTGAAGAAGATAATACCTATTAACAAATCTAAACGAAACATGAAACAGATAAATAAAAAATCAACGGTCGCAACTGGGAATCGAACCAAGAATCTCCGTCTTACCAGGACAACGCCTTAAGGCGAGACATAACCACGTTTATCGGGGGTTTGCCCGAGGCTCACATTTTAATTTATTTCAGCGAATTCGTAATTGAATTATCATTTTCATTTCCATGCCTCACAAGGGATGCGAGTTATTTATATTTTAGATTAATAAAAATAGTATGTTGCCATAATTTTTTTAACGTACAACGCCTTTAAAAATTGTAATACGTTGTACAACTAAAGTTAGCGGTGAGCACCAGATTTTATTTTTCTAGATGATGAATAAATACATTCTGGAGGTATTCATTTATAAACATCTTAAATATTAGTAACACGTTCTTCAGAATTAATTAAAATGAACCCGGCGGAAAGGTCAAATCTCACGGCCTGCTAGGGTGAATTTGACAGTACGTCAAAAAGTTATTATTAAAAAAATTAGAATTTGTAAGGGTTACTTCGTTCTACAACATGGTACTAATAAAATGTGTAGGGATAAGTTTACTGAGAACTACTGAATTACGGTGAATACACAGGAAACAAGCATTCCTACAACATGGGTCTTTTCAAGATTAATGTTCATTCCTTCCACTCCTCAAAAGAAATTGTTTTCCTCGGGGACATAAAAAATTATACCAAGAATCAAGACATGGACTTCATTGACTGCACTAATTCAATTACAATCTCAACAATCACCTCCCCAAACATCCCTTCAGGGCCAAAAATATAATATTCTTTTCATTACAGATCAACATGGGGGACCACCCACAACACAACAATCAAGGTCTCCGGCAAGATTTGCATAATCATGGCCAGATTTTCAACTTTCACGCTAAGGAAATCCATCCACACTTCAATTACAACGGTAACCAGTCGACCAACCCTGGCCAACGTCAGTTGACCGATACTCCGCACACGTCCAACACACAAAGTGGGCAGAATGGAAAACAAACAACTGGACATTTTAACAACAACACAGTAAACATCAAATTTCCATGGTCGTAGTAACTGCACTATCCCGGCAATCCTGGCAGCCAAAATAATTTAATCATAGAAAACAAAATCCTTATGATACCAAAATTCAAAATACTTAACTTTAAGTTCGACTGTTGCGAACTCCTACAACTCATAAACCTACGAATACCTTGCATTATTCAGAAGTACATTGGAATATGCCTCACTAATTTGGAACCCGCAGTACAAACTGTATATTGATAGCATAGAAAACATTCAACACAAATTTATAAAATAGGTATCTTATCTTCAAATTCAACAATAACTTTGGACGCACATTTCAACAAAGGAGAGCAAGAAAGTATACACAGAATTTTTAATAGTAACATCGACTGTACCGAACTTCTTTCCCTAATTAATTTTAACATACCCTTAAGACGTACACGCTATACAGAATTATTCCACACGCTTAATTATAAAACAAATGCAGCAACTAATTCGCCAATTAACTGTGCTCTTCGTATATTAAATAATGTTCGTCTAAATTCTAATATCGACATTTCCTCCAATTCACTTCCCAAATTTAAAAAGAGCATTATGTCAGTAATGTAAATTGTTCAAGGCACATACATTCATACATACATCACCACTTCTCACATCTACAAACATACTCACATACACACAAACACACCTACCCACTACGCATATCATCCGGTAATCATTTAATATAAATAAAAAACTTCAATGAAACATATCAAACGTACCTACTTTGAAATATAATTTATAACTGTAAATTGTTTTCACATCATATAAATAAATAAATATCGACACTAACTAACTACACGACAGAATACACTATTCTACTGTAGAATTCATAAACAGAACTACATTGCCCATTTGTGAAATCAGTACCTACTTAGGTGGTGTTGACATATTTAACATGAACTTGGCGAATTTTGTAAATGTTGTAAAAAACTTACTCCAAAACTATTCCTAAACATGTCTGTATTTTTGTAAACCTATAAAATCCTGTATTTTTGTGACTTGTCTGCGTTTTTTCTTTAATTTTATTTTTATTATTTCTTTATCTGTTTAAAAAATCATCTGTCGTGAATTAATTGTACTACGAAACATGTAAAAGCCCTCTGGGCGTTAAACAAATAAATAAAAATATAATTGAATATTGCTGTGAATACTTGCTGAAAATAAACTCTATCAACTGTCCAATTCATTGTCTAGGTAGGCTGTTGGGGTCGGCTCTTCTCGTTCTCAGGTTGTAGCTTCTTCGGTTCTGATTATCGCCTTCATCCAGACCGTTTCTCTGAAGTATTTTGGAGCATTGAGTCATCCAGGCGTTCTTTGGTCTTCCTCTGGATGACTGTCGATAAAGCTCCACAGAAATTTTCTGCTTCACTGTGTGGTCTGTTGGTCTCTGTCTTATGTGCCCATACCATCTCAACTGTCGTTCCTCCAGCTTACTGTTTATGTCCATGGCACCCAGGCTACCAGGAATGCGTGAACTTTTAATCTTATCTTTTAGTGATACTCCTGCCGACCATCTAATCTAAGCATTCGCATTTCTGCTGTTTTGAGTTGCCTAGAGTAGGAGTTGTAGGTACATAGTTCAGCATTCGGAGCCACACATTATCGTGGGTCTGGTATATCTTTCCTTTAAGTTATCACCACCTTATGCTAACAATAAAATTTGAAAAAGTATTTTTTTTAATTATCTATAAAATACGTGGTATTTAAAAGACATTTACAGATAATAAATATCTATAGATAGAAAGATAAAGATTCTAGAAAAATACCAATAGTGCTTTGTTATATTTTGGAGTGAAAACTTCCACCAAATTTGGTCGAAGGGATTATAGATTAAATTTATAAAATTAGAAGAATTGTATTCGAAAAATAAAATATAGCGGAGTTTTTGGGGTGTTATGCTGTGTTGCGCTACCTCTTTCTTTAGCCAACGGTTCGGACAGCGTTGCAGTGTCCATCGTCAGGGCAGATCCGGCAGATCATCAGACACATCTGTCGGATCTACCGGATCTGCCCTGATGATGGACACTGCAACGCTGTCCAAAACGTTGGATAAATTTTATTCTTTTTATTTTAAAGAATGTTAATCAGAGATTATATAATAATACAATAATAAGATAGTTTATTATGCCAATTGTGAATTTTCCACTGATGGTAGTGAATGATAAAGTGTGACATTGTAAGGGTGTTTTCTTAATTAATTTATTTTTAGTTACAATATTTGAAAGAACCGGGGCGGAGGAGGAACATAGGAATAGGATTAAGAGGCAATGGACGGGAATATATAGGGATTAAACTTTCTAGTTTGAGTCATGTTGCTTAGTTAGTTTTCGTTTTATGTCACGTAAAGTCGAGTAAAAAATGTCAATGTGGTAATAATTTAAGTAAATTTAGATTTAGATAAATTAGGTCTTGCAAAGAGGAAGATTAAAGGTAAGCGACTGTCTGCTGGTGCGATTTGGAACATGGAATGATGGCTAAAGGAGGAGGTAGCGCAACACGGCATAACAGACGAACAAGAGACCATCTTAACAGACGGATTGAAATCTTTAGAGCACAGGCGTCGGTGGGAATGCTATCCTTGTTCTACTGGTATTTCGATGGAAGATACTCCGTGGAACTAGCGACATTTATCCCTTCGGCACCGATGCATGGTTGGGAAACACGCCAAACACGTGCCCAACATATCCTACTCCTACACGATTGATATTTGTCACATGAGAACGGTTCGCTTCTTGTGATCAACAGCTCGGCTGTGGAACGATTTGCCGGCCTCTGTGTTTCCTCCTTCCTACAACATGGGTCTCTTCAAGACCAGTGTTCATTCCTTCGTCTCCTCACAAATACCCTCCACACTCACAGATGACATAAGCACTGAGAACATTATCCTCAGGGCCTCCAGTGTGGAGTTAATGTAAAAAAATACGGTTGGGAGCAGTTGGGACTCTTGTGTGGCATTCATTTAAACAAAAGTTATATTATTTGCAAGTACAAACCTTTAGCGGTTTTTTCTTAGCCGACTTCAAGTATAAGTATGTCGTATTTCGTTATACCGCATGCTCCTACGGAGAATCGAAATTATTAGTAAAAATATTTTTACAGCGTATTTGCACTCAAGATGCTTTCAGATATAAGTATTGTTAACTAAAAAGGGGGGGGGACCCACGATTGAGCGCCAGTGTTAACTAAAACAAAGGAGCCCCTCGTGGAATCGCCAGTGTTTACTAATAAGGACCCCAGGCTATGGCAAACCTGCTTCCGGTGTCTAGCTCAGTCGTTCCGGCGTTGAACAGGCTCTCTTCACCCAGGGGCGGGTTGGCAGCAAGAAATGGTTAATTGGGGAAACTCCACACATGATCCGTCTCAAAACAAAGAATGCTTCAGGGTAACAAAAGCAGTGTATTGTATTCTATAGTTGGTTACATCGTACATGGATTATAAACAGGGTAAAATTGGCTACCTGAAACCTAACTATCTCTCCAAGTCTGGGTTTATTCGCGCAGGTGCAAGGCAATTTACATGGACACAATTAAATGGGAAAATGAGGCAACTCACTGTGTTTGTCGAGCGGACGGCATGTCGTCACGTGCTCCATAAGCGAGGAAAAAACAATACCGAGTCCCACAGAGAGGCCCGAGAACGCAGCGTACGTTAGCTTGAAATCCACCGGCGTATAAAACCACTGCCGGAACGGGGGACCAACATAATTCCTCCCCGTCCTCAGATTAGGCGTACGTAAATCTACATGTTTGTTAAAAAAAGGGCCAGTGACGCGAGCGGGAAGCGCAGGTCAGCTTTGTTCGGCCGCTCGTTACTTTCTGGCGCGCGGGGTCTGCGGACCGAGGGCGGAAAGGCGGAAGCGGGGAAGGGCGAGGGGTGCCCGCCGTTGGGTCAGGCGATCGGTGCGCACCAATGGAAGCAAGCTTGCAGTGTGGCTGTTTCTGAAAACAATTCTTCCCGGAAATTACTATGCACCTACCCGTGTTACATAACACTTCCCCCGCGCTCGGAAAAAAAGCGACGTGGCAATGGAGCAATAGGGCAACAATCCTCTATGCCTCCACCGGAAGTTTGACAGAATTGACAAAAGAGACCTCAGGACTTGAGAGACTTCAGTTGACTAGAGAAAATGTCTAGCTAAAACATAAAACAGAACAGCTTATGCCATAGGCTGGGTACAATGTTTGCAAGGGTAGGGAGGAAAGGTACATGAAACATAAGGACCGAACAGTTTGAAAACAAAATGGTGTGAAACAACATACAAAGTTATGCAATTGGGAAAACAATCAACAAAGTTATGCAATTGAAACATGTGATTTCAAACTTTTGTGAGAAGAACAACAATGCTTATGAGTATGACTCTAAAGGTTTCATTGGTCTGGGAGCTAAGTTTGCGGTGCATAGATTTGTTTTGGATTTCGAAGAGTTTCGAAGAATGGCGAAGAAGACGTGGTTTCACAGACTCTAAAAGGATTACAATATCACTGTATCCTGACCCATTTGAGACAACACTCAGGAGTACACTAGGTCTTAGAAAAAAAAAACACTTCGTTTCATCGTAGACGTCGAAGGTTGCGGAGTGAAGACTGTGGTCGCAGTGCCGCGGCTATGATTACAGAGGTCGTTTGAAGAGAAGAATCCAGGGTCTGCAGACATGCCAGTACGAATCCTAATGTGCCATTATGGTAAGCACGGATCGTATATAATGGTTATCGAAGCATAGTGTAGCTCAGAATAACTTGTAGAGATACGCATTCAGCGGATACTGGGGAGTCAAGGTAATAATGGTTTACACAAGACATGGTAGACGTCATTGCATGACAGAGCAAGAGACGGTATAACTGGCTTTGGTAGCAAGAGCAGGAACAAACCTATAGGCTAGCGTGCCCAAAAGGTAGTTCAGAGTGTCATTATATATAGTTGGACAACTCGGCTTGCAGCGGCACAACAAGACAACATACATATGTGCGGTATGCTTGTGCTTTCAGGAACAAATGTGTAGAACATCACAGCTAAGGGAACTTGTAACCACAGCGAGGAGTGCCAGGAAGTGGAGCTCAGCTTGGCTGCCGATGGGGACATCCTTCTGGGCTTCTTTTTAAATCCAGGAGAAATTATTATTAAAAGCCAAAATTCTTGAGATTAACCTGCCTAGAGACCAATGAAGAAAAGGTTTGGAGAGAAACAAAATGTGTCCAGAGAATGAAACAAACGAAGTTTAACAACTACAGACCCAGAGAGAGAACGAGAGGTTCCTAACTAAAAGTTTTTTTTTTCAAACATAAACATTTTCCTCTATTAAGATAACCTGGCGTTTGCCGAGTGACAAAATGCCTTGGTTGAAAAAACAACCGGCCTCCCATGGCCTATGTTAACATAAAGATGGTAACATTTTCGTAGAATTTCAAAGAACAAGACAAAGAAGTCGTGAACGAGTCACGGCAAAAGCAGAGAAACCAATTTATGAATAAAGGTTGTCCGAGAGACAGACGATACGCCACGTGCATACCATACATATCCAACATTCATGAATGTGTTTCATTAAAACTAAAATGAAAATGGTGAGACATACGTAGAGAGTGAGGGAGAAAGCCTGCTGATAACCGGTCAATTTTCCGATTCGCCAAGTGAGGGCGAATTATGGTCAACAACAGATCTTCCACTTCATACCATATACCTGAGAACATGATGGTGAGGAGAAAGGAAAGGAAAAGGAAAGGAGTTGAGTGACGAAACTTGCTAGAGACTGGACTAATTTCCAATTCAAACTCCATGTGAGAATGAAACATAATCAACCAGCAGATTTCCTGACTCTTTACATTTACCAAAGTGGGTTCTTTTAAAAACAATAAGATGAGAATTTGAATACACATTATACCAAAAGGCTAATCTTTCGCGTGTATTTGACAAAAGATTAGGGGTCATTTTAAAACTTCTACAAGACAGACCCTTGCTCCAATTTCACAAACCTGGGGGTTTTCTTATTCGTTCCCCCAGACAACGAGTTATGTGAAAAAAGCAAAAATTGCATCATAAAAGATGACACACGATATTGTATCGTTCGCACGAATCATGGTAAGTATTTTCACGTCTTCACGTATGGCCTACAGAGTATACAAGTACACACAAGATACAACTTAATTATAGACAGAAGTCAAAGAGTGTTATACAATGCATCTTAAAGAAGATAGCAAGGCGTTCGCACGAATCACGGTAAGTATTATTGTTACGTCTCCACGTCTCGTGTACAAGGTTGTACACAATTATACACACAAGCGGTACTCATGACAAATTAATGACACACGACCAAAATAATAACATTTAGTTATAAGCAAAAGTAATTATAACGAACTTCTCGTATCATGGCGGGTATTCTGGGGATCCCTCCTATAATGGTAGATGTTTTAAGGATCTCTCCTATTGCGTAACAAGATTACGTTCAAATGCAACACAATAAACGTTACCAGTAGTATTTTAATACCGTAAGTGAAGATTTGTTAGATTAACTAACTCCGTAGCCCAAAAGGCGTACGATAAAACAACAGAGAAGATAGAATATGTAATGTTACTTCACATGTTACAAAGTGCGAGGGTGATGGCAGAGTATATTTCTACTTACACCAAGTATTAAAACAAAGACAGACCTATAATGGTTTTACAAACTGTCTATTTTAGCAACCTTCAGTGAGGAAAACAAAAGGACCGGTTGTGGTTTTACATACCTTTTGTATAGCTACCAGCGTACCGCGTGATGTACAATTTTTAAGTTGTAAACACTTGGTTAAATGAACATATAAAAGTTGAATGTGAATTCGAGAATCAGGGTAACCATGAGGTTTTATTAACCTGTCCCGTGGGGTTGAAACGTGCCATACAAGACCTACGTAACGTAAAAGCAAAAAAACAAAAAGGTGACTTTGTTATAACAACCAAAGACCGGATGATTCGGTTTTACGTACTTTAGTTGAAACGAGCCAAATTATTTATATACAGGATTATAAAGACCAATCATTGGCTTCATAAATACCAATTCCAAAATGTACGTGTCGATATCCAATTTGGGTACATAAGCATGAATTTGGGTAAGACGCCATCAATTTTTTAATTTAAGAAGAAAAAATTGAAAAAACTTATATACAAGAGAAGCGACTATGTAAGTAACCACTATTTGATTTTCATACTAGAGATACCTCGGAAGGTTTTACAACACACGATGAATCAAAAGAAAAAAAAAACGTTGTAAAAATAGTTAACTGGTTCTAAGTCGGAATTTAACACTTTGGAATTTACAAAATCCGACTTCTAGAACGACACGCCGATGGGCAATTGTCAACTACTTTACATGAACAAAAAAGGTTAGCAAGTTCCTTTCCACACGACAAAAGTTAAACAAAATAGAAGAAAATTACAAAATTACATTGCAAGGCAAGATATAACATTGCATGAACATTGTATAGTATACGTGTTGAGAAGCAACAAATGGGCTCATGACTTCCCACACATTGAAACTTCAAAAGGTGTCTCCGTTCCAAAGTGATCAGTTTTAGAACAGGTGAAAAAAATAAAAGAAAAAAAACAAATTGCCGTGAGGGAAAGAAAACCGGTGCAAAAGCAACATTTGAAAGTACCTTCAATGAGAATATGCAATAATTTACAAAATAATTTACAACTTGTTTCATTAACGAAACGATGGACATGTAATTGACAATTTACACGCCGACAATAGTAAGACTTTATAAGCTTACAAAAAAATTGTGATGACACACAGTGCTGTTTTGTGCTCAACCCCATCTTTGCATTTTGCTTTCTGAATGCGGTTCAAAGGGGTTAATTCCGGAGAAATAATTTTTATAAAATTTCTCCGCAGCACATCAAATGGAATGTTTTTGATTGTGGCCGTTTCTTCAATTCGATCAATGAAGTCTAGTACATTAGAAACGCCGTTGTACTTGATTTTCCAGGAGGAGAGGTCGTAGGTTTTCTCTTGTGCAGTGATGGATGCAGTATCTTGTTTCACTTTGACAATTGTCCCAGGTTCTTTACTAAGGACAGGAACTTCCAAAACTTGGGTAGTAACACGTGGGTTGTTTTCATCCGATGAAGCGAGGTTTATCCTCCTGATGTACTTTTTGTTGAATAACAATGCATAAGCTTGCATTGCAGCTTTTGACTTGTTTATTGGTGAAAGTCCTCTATGTTTCAAAGCAGACTGTAGTTGAGACTTTGATAGACTGTGAACATTGGGAATGACACCCAGGTCCGATGACGCATATGCTTGGTTGCCTTCCATTGTGATGAACTATGGAAGAAAAAAAAAAAATCTGAAATTTTTCTAAGTGTCAAATTTTTGAAAAATTTGCGCAGGGGTTCCCCTAGAAAAACGCAAAATAAAATTTTTTGTAGACACTTTCATTCACTTGGGAACACTTGTACCGAAAAGAGAGAAAAAACTCGAATTCGCACTTTCCGGAAGAAACACAACACACTCTTTAATGAAAACAACCTATTTAAACTTGGAATTATTAGATTGTTCATCTAAAAAGTCATATTATTAATTTGTGTAATTTAGGTATTCACTTTTATTGTTTAACTAAGAAACACTTTTAAAAAAAAAGGGTCACTGGAGTGTTTTTTAGCACCAAGTGTTTTTAACAACTGTCACTTTTATCACTTCTCAATATTGGTAAACACTGTACCTGTATAAACACATTGGGAAAGGAAATGTCATTAATTATTTACGAGATGGAATTACAAAAGCTGCAATTTGACAACACTTCCGACCAAACATTCAGAGCGAAGTTGAAAAGAAAACATCTCTATTTCGTTTGTTCGTTCTGAAATAAACGTGAGGATAACATAGCATTGCTGATGTGGTTTAATCGACTAGGCATTCTGTCTGTTATTTTAAGTACAAACATCTACCATTAGACGGCACCAATGTTACGCGTATTGTGCGGTGTTATAAGTAGGTATTTGCCGGCCATTTACATGTTCTGTCCGTCTGCGCGCGCAAACATTCCAGCGCCTGTACGACAGTTAGAATTCCCCGCGGGAACAGAAGCTTCCAGAAGGATCCAAGATGGTTGCGCACATTTATGTGGATTTCAACCAACGGCTTTTTTTTTAAATGCTTATTTGTCTTCTCCCGATCTCGTAGAAAATTACTGATTTACAGGGGTTTTCACGAAATTTGGCAGGATAATAAGGGACATACGATAGTAAAGGTTTTTGAACAATTTGTTTCGCCTGAAACAGCTCACCTGTGGAATTTCAAAGGTGCCAGACATGAAAAAAAAATCAACCACTTTTCGTGCCCTCAGCTGTGGCGCCAGTGTTAACTAAAAAAGGGGGGGACCCACGATTGAGCGCCAGTGTTAACTAAAACAAAGGAGGCCCTCGTGGAATCGCCAGTGTTTACTAATAAGGGCCTCAGGCTATGGCAAACCTGCTTCCGGTGTCTAGCTCAGTCGTTCCGGCGTTGAGCAGGCTCTCTTCACCCAGGGGCGGGTTGGCAGCAAGAAATGGTTAATTGGGGAAACTCCACACAAGTTCCGTCTCAAAACAAAGAATGCTTCAGGGTAACAAAAGCAGTGTATTGTATTCTATAGTTGGTTACATCGTACATGGATTATAAACAGGGTAAAATTGGCTACCTGGAACCTAACTATCTCTCCAAGTCTGGGTTTATTCGCGCAGGTGCAAGGCAATTTACATGTACACAATTAAATGGGAAAATGAGGCAACTCACTGTGTTTGTCGAGCGGACGGCATGTCATCACGTGCTCCATAAGCGAGGAAAAAACAATACCGAGTCCCACAGAGAGGCCCGAGAACGCAGCGTACGTTATCTTGAAATCCACCGGCGTAGAAAATCACTGCCGGAACGGGGGACCAACATAATTCCTCCCCGTCCTCAGATTAGGCGTACGTAAATCTACATGTTTGTTAAAAAAAGGGCCAGTGACGTGAGCGGGAAGCGCAGGTCAGCTTTGTTCGGCCGCTTGTTACTTTCTGGCGCGCGGGGTCTGCGGACCGAGGGCGGAAAGGCGGGAGCGGGGAAGGGCGAGGGGTGCCCGCCGTTGGGTCAGGCGATCGGTGCGCACCAATGGAAGCAAGCTTGCAGTGTGGCTGTTTCTGAAAACAATTCTTCCCGGAAATTACTATGCACCTACCCGTTTTACATAACAGTATATGACTTTGGTTGTACGGCCGTATAACCTCTTTGCATACTTCTTGAAGAATAAACTGTCGGGTGGCTCTCCTTCGCCTTGCCTCCGGCTACTCGACGCTGAATTCCTTAGGGTCGCCGGGCATTTCCCCCCAATCTCCCATTTACTTTTCTTTGAGGTATCACCGAGGAACCGGCTAAGGGGCGCGGAAGCTGAGTGTGGTTCACGGCTAGACCGAACGTCAAGCGCATTCTTGCTGGGACTGCTAAACGATTAAAGAGGACTTCCAACCGTTTTCCATACCCGTATTATTTATGTACTGTGTCTTTCTCCCAAACAGGTGCTTGTAGGATACGCTGGATACAATCACTCAGAGCTTGCCACCTCGTGGACTTTCACCAACCTGTCCCATTGTCTTGTCTATATTTTCTCATACTGACACATATTGTATCTTGTATTTCCTGCCAAGCACTTGCATACTGCTTACTAACAACGTATGCAGGGTCATTGGATGTCTAAATTCGTTCTTAACTAAATGTAGCTTCGTTCATTCAAAATTAGAGTCCTTGCGAGAGCCTTGAAGGAGTAACCATCTGTTACTTATATCAGGGCGGGTAAGTGGTGGATAATCTCCAATGTCGGGGGGAACAACTGTCTGGGGAACAACTATCGGGAAAGCAACTGTCGGGGGGCCAAATGTCGCCGGATCAATTGCCACGGATCCAATATAATCTGTTCAATGCGCATACATATCCCTTCACAGATCACCACTTCTCACACCTACAAACATACTCGTACTCACAGGTACACACACACCAACGCACTACTGACATCACCCGGTAATAACTGACGCCTCCGTGGTAAGAAGGGTGAGGCTATTGAATCTGTAATTGTTGAATGAAACACTAGTACAGGAGATAAGCCGACGTAGCTCAGTGGTCAGAGCAGTTGACCGGAAATCAGAAGGACGCGGGTTCGAGTCCCGTCGGCGGCATGTATCTTTTCTCGGGAGATTTTTTCAATGTAGATGAGTGTTTCAAGCTAATAATTATTACTTTTAATAATTGTTAAAATTTATTTGATTAATGTTTGTTATATCCCATATTTAATTTATTTAAAATAATATTTAGTATACCAGCACTTAAAAACCCGCTCCGCTGGTTTTTTCTGCTAGACCCTTCGGGCAGTTTTTGGTTCGGCTTCGCCCAGTGTGAAGTCCGGTGGAACTGGTTCCAAAAATAGCCGGCTCCTCGGATCCACTGGGATCCAGTGACAGCTAGTTACCGGGACAACGTAACCACGACAGGCAATGATGCCATATATAATTTTTTTAATTTTTTTATTAGGAATATTTACAAGTTAATAACATTACATGCATTAAAGTTGAAAACAAATTATAATAATACACCATTTATAACTGGCGAACGGCTGGACCGATTTTTATGATCTTTGATTGTTGGATTTGTCTTTTTATGATCTTTGATTAAATGTCAACAGTCGAAAATGGTACAAATGGTGAACGTATGTCTGCACCCCTCAAAAAAACAATAATTATAATAAAACTGCCTCACAGGTATAAAAAAAATGAAAAGCAATTCCCGTAAATAAGTGGAAAAGTAAGAAAATCACAAAAATTATAAATCTGAATACAACTCCATCTCTGATACTGACAAAACAAACCACGCACAGTTGCGCATCGGTAATTATTAATAAGAAAACAGAATTTAATTCAGCTCGACACAACAGTTATTGATTGATGCTGAGGCGATACAAAGTTCGCCGGATCAGCTAGTTAAAGATAAAAACAAATTATAATAATTAGGTTATAACCCAATAACTAATTTTCACATCATGCACAAATAATAAATAAAAATTCAGATGGGAAATGGGAACTAGATAAACTGTCTTAACATTATCTAGATATAATAATATAAAAGATACAGACAAGATAAGATAAAGTAACACAGAAAAGAAGAAAAATAAATATAATGGTAATAATGAAAATTGAAAAACACCAGACGTAATGTCGACAGATAATATATACATTATATAAAAAAATACAAGTTGTTAAAACTTCTATAGATCATACAATGTGTGACATTTATTGTCTATTTATCATTCTCAATTGGTTTAATTATCCATCAGAGATCTCAGTTTCCAACTCTGCCATCAGAGGCCTCTAGTAGCGATATTCCCGTTATATCGAAAAATCGTTGTTACTGAAAAGTTTATGATAGGTTTTTTTTGCTATAAAAAGGCTGTGTTTATTACCATATTCCTTCATTCTACTGTAAAAGATCCTGTTTCCTAGTAAATATGAATAATGTTTCACCTTACAATCTGGACACTTCCAAGTTGCTTTATAGTTCTTTGATTGCTTCAGGTAATTATCCTTCGAAGTTCCCACAAGGAAATAATGTTAAGTCAGCGAACATTCAGCATGTCATTACTTCATTATTATTAGCTTTCAGCTGGCAACCCTTTCAAGTAAACCTTTATTTATTTATTAGTGATAATTTGTTACAAATTATTATATAACATTTATAATACATTACTCCTAGTCACTAAAATTCCGTTTCGCAAACCTGAAACCCGGCCGTTTGGCGGAACGTAACCCACTTGTCAGAAAATGCTAGCCTGTAACTCGGGGTTTGGGGTTTGGTTTATTCTGGCGTCGGCAGGAGCGTCGAAGTTTCAACTCTAAGCTAAACCTGAAATTGTCTTTGGGCTGTTTGAACTACAAACGTCAAATCAAAAATCATTGAATGAAAACGAGTAAATGTCCGTTGGAACTTCAAAAAACTTCACAAAAATACACTAATTATGAATAAGATTGCAACATTAGGTACATACTGTTGTAGTAAAGGTAAACATTTCCCTAACTCTGTACCCAACAAAACTTCAATCGCGGCAAGGTGATCATTTTATTGGAAATTTTATCTTGAATGAGAATAGAATTTGAATGCAGTCTGTTAAAAATAGGAGTTTAATACGGTCCCGCTATAATTTTCTTTGTAAATCCCAAATATGAGAACACTCTTTGCCCGTATTTTCTTGTTCGTTTTTTGAAAGAAGATATGGATTGCGCTGGATCCGCCCTTGAAATCTTTTATATCTATCAAATCGCTATATTTTTGTATTTTTCAACTAATTTTATTTTTATTATTTCTTTATCAGTTTAAAAATCATCTGCCATAAATTAATTGTACTACCAAACATATAAAAGCCCTCTCATAAATCGTTTTCAAACTGTCATCACCATTCGAAAACTCAAAATCGATTCTCAGATCCTAGAGGATACATCAAAATATCTCAGATTGCTAGACATTCGAAATATTTTATAGGTAAATTGATTGCTACCTACTAAATCCATATCCAAGGCCTTTGACCGGGTTTGGCACCGAGGACTTGTCAACAAATTTCCTTCTTACGGACTTCCCGCATCCGACTTTAAACATATAAGTTCAATGAAAATTCTTTACTGTTCGCTGGTTCGCCTTCACCTTGAATATGCTAGTGTCATTTGATCTCCTTTCTATGCTGTCCAAATTTGTCACATAGAATCTGTATAACGTCGCTTCCTACAAGGAATTGCTTGGAGGGTTGGAGGTTAGGACTTGAAAGAGGCGAGTATGTGTATGATGAAATTGAACAAACTTTAAACATTTCTTCTCTAGAAAAACGTAGAAAGGACTCTGATCTAATATGCATTTTCAAAATTATCAACAGTATTACTAACACACCTGCTTTGTTACAACTCATCCAGTTCAACATCCCTTCCCGTAGACTCCGAAATAATGAATTGCTGTTCCTCAATCAACATTCTACTAATTTATGAATATCATTCTCCAAATATTATTCTCGCAAATCAAAGCATCGAATTTTTTGGTGTAAGCCTAAATGACTTTCAGCATTCGATACGCAATGTGATTTTTTAAAGCCTTTTAAATCCCTCTTCAAGCTACTGGTAAGTTACCTTTTATATGTACTTTTATATTATATGTATTTTGTCAATGCTCTTCATTTATTCATGTACTCTCCTTTCGTTGTCATCTGTTTTTTTAATTCGTGTTTTTGTTATATTGTTAATGGACTATTTGTCCGTAAATAAATAAATCATCATTTGAAAACGCAAATCGATTTTCAAATTCTAGAGGTTATATTTTGAGATAGGTACATCAAAATATCTCAGATAGCTTGACAATCGAAATATTATATAGGTAAATTGTTAGCTACCTACTAAAGCATGTTTATTGTTTATGTTATAATCAACCCGCTATGTGAATTTTAAATGGTGAATTAATTTACAATAAAAAACATCTAAAATTTATTTACAATAAAACGCATTTTTTTAAGTATGTTTATTCAGTTTTTAATTTTACAATATTTTATCTCACTTAAAAACTTATAAAACTGATCAATCAGTTTTATTGTAACAAATCTCTCACTTTTCCTATTTATTTGCTTACAATAATATAATTGAATGTTTGATATTTTGGTAATACATAATAATTAGTACTTAAAAGTATAATACTTAATATTAAAATACTAACTAATTATTTTAATGCTTATGAAGATAATGTACGCCAGTAATTATTTTATTTTTAACAATGGTTAAAAGATCTAGGTATTCGTTCACAATATTATTTTTATTTTATTTATATTTTTAAAGAAAGATAAACATTCCCGGGTTACGAATAACCCAACAATGTTTGAAAATCTCCTACTACCAGCACAGAAAGCCGAAAATGTTGCTTGTGTTGTGATGGAGGACTTAGCCAGCCGAGGAATCGAACATGCGACGCCCGGGTGGGACCCAAGCGCTATGCCCACTTAACCACTGACCGGTCAGTTTGTTTTCAATATTATTTGTTTTTCACAGATCTAGGTATTTGTCCACAATATTATTTGTTTTCATGTTCCATGGAGGTAGAATGCTTTAACTTTTGTTTTGATTTTTAAATAACGTGTCTCACCTATATCTATAGATATATATAAATAAAAATCAATTGGTGTTCGTCGTTTGTCTCGCTAAAACTCGAGAACGGCTGAGCCGATTTAGCTGATTTTGGTTTTGAAATGTTTGTCGTACCTAGTCCAGGGAAGCTTTAAAAGGGCTTGAGAAAATATGGAAAAACTACGAGGAAGATGGTAAAAACGACAATTTCATTTTCCCATACAAACTGTTCAGAATATTTCAAACGTCAGAATGCACTTAACTTCCGAACGACTGCACCAAATTGGATAATTGTTTATGTTTAAAGCTAATGTTGA
This sequence comes from Limnephilus lunatus, assembly GCA_917563855.2. Taxonomy (NCBI): domain Eukaryota; kingdom Metazoa; phylum Arthropoda; class Insecta; order Trichoptera; family Limnephilidae; genus Limnephilus; species Limnephilus lunatus. Next base: position 96,773,721 of record OU830594.1, read on the forward strand.
GCTTTGTATAAATAATTGTAATAGGTGGCACGCGAGCATTTGGAAAACTGAATGTACCGGGAATGAATGTGGGGAATGTGAGAGGTGGGAGGGGGAGGGGGAGGGTGTGGGGAAGGGGAGGAGGGTAGGGCGGAGGGGTTGGGGGAGTGAGAGGAGGGAGGGAAGGAAGGGGGTGAGGGGTGTAGGAGGGGTAAGGCTCGGGAGGGAGAAGGCGAATACGGGAGGGGAGAGGAGAACTCGGGAGGGGGGTTCGCGGGACGGGGGAAGGTTGGGAGAGCTATTTTAAAAATGACTGTGTCGGGAATGAATGTATGGAATGCAGGAGGGGAAGGGGGTAATGCGTTAAATTTTCTTGAATTTTATGTCATTTTGTTATATACCGTATACATTTTGAGATATATCAATAATAAACATTTGTGCTTCTCTATACCTAGTAGGGTTTACAGGTTTTTTTTAAAATTCTATATTCCAGAATTCATCTAGCGTTAATTGGTAACCTACATTACTATGTATAGAAAGCACGTTATACAAGGAGATTTGAAATTTTTCTATTTTATTTAAGTACGTTTCATTTTGTACGTTAATCCGTAACTATTTATTCCGTATCCTATAATTGATTCTGCTAATGCGTTGTGTATCCAGTACATGTTTTTTATAAACAAAGTTTTTTAGGTGGTAAAATTTCCCTAATATGGATCTTAATCTATTACATGGCTCCGCCAAAAATCCACGTAAAATTTATGGACATTAAACAAAAAGACATCTTTCTATCTAAAAAAAGAGAACTAGACCTTGATTTACTAAAGGATTTGACAAACAAAAAAGTATACATCGGTGAAGTCATTAGTCCCTACAGAAAAGAGTTGCTTTAGAAAGCAAAACAATTAGCAAAAGAAAAAAAAAAGAATTTGTTTGGATTAAAAAATGGGAAAATAATGGTTCGTAAAGGTAATGATCAAAAAATTTGTACGTTTATCATCTGGGCGAACTCGATAATTAATATAACAAATCACTTACTTGAAAAAGTATAAATGTTTAGAGTAGGGTTTACACAATCAATTACCTATCTATCAAAGGTTTTCAGATTAGGATTCACAATTTCGAAAGAATAAAACCTATCTATCAAAGTAGTTAAAGTAGGCTTTACATATTTAAATACCTATTTAAAAAAAAATTACATCAGAATTTTCAATATAGAAAACAAACCTGTCTACAAAGGTGGTGATAAAGGGTATCGTTAGGAACACAAAGAAAAACAAAACAGAATCTAGAATTTTTGGCTTAGAGTTTAGAGATTACAAATTCATAAAAATACCTAGCTACAACATAGTGAACCAATTAAAGTAAACTTGAACCAATGAAAAAGAATAGTGGAAAAATAATTTACACTGCTCAGGAAAATATTTATGTAAACAAACAAGCAATACATGTTTTTCGGTGATCGATATTATCTTACACATAGTCGACATTATTAAAGGGGAGTACAATCAAAATCATTTGATCGACCCTAGCAATACAATTGTACAGTAAAACACTGGTATTAGCAGTAAGTTATAAGTTATAAGTATAAGGATTATACTTACATATAACTAAAATGTACACATTAAATAAGCTCTCGCATGATGGGGTAGAGTTCAAATTTCCATTTTGGAAATTCTTAATAAGAAGTATGCCAAAGCATTACTTTCTTTAATTTTTATACATAAAAATAATCTTATTTAATTTTGTTTTTAAAACTAAACTTAAATTTAACAAATAAAAATACAAACAACAACAATAATAACAACAAACTTCGTGTATTGGAAAGTTGCACAGATTTTCGTATACACAAAGTTTAAGAATTTATCTTTCTTCAAATTCCTTGGAAAAACTAAGGAAGCCGGAAAGCTTCAAAACAACACAAAACTAAGATAATTCCAAAGAACTTGAGGAAGGACACTGACTTAACTCTACGGGACATGATAATAATATACATAATATTAGCGAGATGTGACGATTCGTGTGTTGAAATAGCTGTATAAAGCAAAGGTGGAAGTCTGCGGTATAGAATACCACAATTTTTATTAATTTAATTTTTTTTTAAATATATTTATACTATATAGCTCACTAAAAGTTAAGGTAAGTTGACACAATATAACCTAAACATAAAATTTGGGCGCCACTGATCAGAAGATCAGATTCCAGTTAAACGAGGTTAAATAATTTATTTATCACCAAAAAAATGTGGACATAATTTGTCTCGACGCCACCTAGTAAGAAATTTAGCACTCACGATGCCTTTCTCATATAAATAAAGTTGGTAGTTTGCAGGTGGAAAAATGTAATAAGCAGTAATTGTTGAATGAAACACTAGTATTTATATTAAATTATTAGGCGGGTAGGAAATAAGCCGACGTAGCTCGGTAGTTAGAGCATTTGACCGGAAATCAGAAGGACTTGGGTTCGAGTCCCGTCGGCGGCATGTATCTTTTCTCGGGAGATTTTTTCAATGTAGATGAGTGTTTCAGGCTGATAATTATTGCTTATAATAATTGTTACGCTTTGTGCTGTGCATAAAAATCTTGCCTTAAACATTAGTTTATGAATTAAAAAATAATAATTGAAATATTTTATCTTTAATCTCTTCTACCAAATTTGCACGAATTTTAATCCATAAATAGACTATGTTTTCACTTCAAAATAACAAATTTCCATAGGTATTTTCCAAGAATCTCTATCTTTCTTTCTGTAGATATCTAATATCTGTAAAAGTCTTCCACGTATTTTATAGATAAATAAAAAAAAACGCTGTGCTTGAATTAACACAAAAATGCTTTCTCGATTTATTTATTGGTAGAATAGTGTTAGTTTATTTCCAGTAAGTGTTTACATCAATATTAAATTTTTTTGGCCGGCATTTTTTATTGTTGTTTTATTAAACATATATGAACATCGCACAAGAGTACCAACTGCTCCCGTCTGCGAGGCAGTGAGACTGTGGCATCCTCGATTGGGATATGTTATGAGGCTGAAGGTTGTGGGGAAGGGTAGAATATGGGGAAGAGGAAGGTGGGGAGGTACCTGGCTATTCAGATCTGGTCACTAAACACGGCTAAAAGCCATTTCAAGCAACGTTTCAATTCTGAATGGTGGTCTTACACCAGGGCTATACTGAGAGTATCTTCCACTCTGGAACGTGCCGCAAATATACTATATATATTTTTAAATGAATTAATTATGAAATATCACAATGAATGAAATAAAATTTCATTTCCACGTCGGGATTCGATCTTCGCATTGCGAGCCAAGAGCCAAGAGCCTTACCGCAAGACCTTGCCGGCCGTCAATATTGCCGGGATGGTGGAGGTGGTATGGCGCGTCTTCATCCCACGACAAAATATCCAAGACAAAATATCCTCCGACAAAATATCTTACGGACAAAACATCCCCCAACAAAATATCTACTAAAACTTCAACTAACCTATAATGTCATCACTTTATTCTTTTATTAATTTATTTATGTAGTTATTTATTTATTTATTTATTTATATATTTATTTATTTATTTGTTTATTTATTTATTTACGTCCAATTTACAACATGGTTTAACGAAATTTGGGAAGGTACATTGTAAGGATGAGGATAAGGATGAGTCAATTATTTCAACTTTTGAATTCAAAAACGCCTGGAGTCTCAAAAGTAGAGTCTCACAAAGAAAATGAAAACTGCATTTAAACTTATTTTTTTAAAAATGGTTACTAATTAGCCCGCTAAAATGCATTGAAAATCAGAAAAAAACCTAAAAACTTTAATTTTAAAATTATATTAATAATTTTTTTTTCAATAATTTAACCTTTTAATATTTGTTTGTTATTACAAAATGCGTATAGCTGACAAAAATGAAAAAAAAAAATCAAGTTTATGAATCCAAGTAAGTCAACAAGAATACTGATTTTATCCAGAGAATGTGTTATTTTTCCTTTTTATATTTTTTTGCGTTCTTTATACTGAAGTTATGGATAAAAATTAAGTTTGGTACAAAATATAAACTACGGATCCTTTGTTTTATTTTTTTTCCAAATCACGAAAACTATTTTTTTTTTCAAAACTTTCGGCCATTTTAGAGGGCTAACAACAATTTCATTAATTTTTTCGTTTTTGAATAGCTACAGATCATACGCAACTTTTGACCACCGGCGTTTAAAAATTAGGTCATTTTTTTCTCTCTTTGGAGAGCGACACACGCTAATGAGGATGGTACATGAGAGCAAAGACAAAGAAAATGTAAGTGTCAAGTCAAGTCAAGACTTTGCAAAAATTACAGTAAATATAAAATATCATCAATTATTTAAAGAGCAACAAACAACATTTAAGCTTATACCAAAAAAATCAAGGTCTTGTCGTGAGTTGACCATTCTATACATTCTGGACAGTGGTGAATTATAACCATAATTAGTAGAGTGCTGATTGAGGAAGAGCAGGTCTTTATTTCTGAGTCTACGAGAAGGTATATTGAATGGGATGAGTTGTAGTAATGCAGGTGAATCGATTATACAGTTAATAATTTTAAATAAACAGATGAGATCAGATTTTTTCCGACGGTCTTCTAAAGGAGAAAGGTTCAGAGTTTGTTCAATTTCAGCATACGAGTAATTGCCTCGCTCTAATCCTAGCCTCCTAGCAATCCCTTCTAGGAACCGATGTTGAAGGGACTCAATGTGACGAATATGGATAGCATAAAAAGGAGACCAAACAACACAAGCATATTCATGATGGGGGCGAACCAAGGAGCAGAAAAGAGTTCTTAGGGTATTTATGTTTTTGAAGTCGGAAGTGATTCTAGTGATGAAACCAAGTAGTTTGAGAGATTTATTAATAATCGCATTTAAATGTTCCCGAAAAGAAAGCTTTGCTAGCCAGAGAGACAACAAGGTCTTTAATAGATTGAACAGTTGTTTTATGAATAAACTTACGTTATATCTTGCTGGACGTTGTGTTGATGTTATGTTCTCAATTTGGGAGGCCACCGCCGCCCCGGGAATCATTTATTGAATAATCGACACCTCTGCCATAGGTCTCCCGAGTGGTTCGCTACGTTTGGTGACAGGGGTGCCCGGGTTCATGGGGTGAGGTTTGTCTGGGTCTTGGCGGCGTCTGCCCACCTGATGCGTGGTGGGCCGGATGGAGAGGGACTGGGTGCCCATCGCCTTGCACCGTTGGAGAGATGGATTTATTCGTCCGTCAATCCTATACACACTAACCCCCAGATTCCTACACACCTCTAAAAACTTGTCCTTCCCTTCCTTAAAAAGACCCACCACACACCATCCCCTAAGATGACATAGGCCTTGAGAGAAATTATTTTCCTCAGGGCCTCCTGTGTGGAAATAATGTTAAAAAAAACCGTTTAAAAAGTATATTTTAATTTTATTGGTAACTAGCTGACCCGACGAACTTCGTACCGCCTCAGAATCAGTAACTATTGAATTAAATTCAGTTTTTGTAGTTAAAAATTACACAATGCGCAACTGTCCGTGTTTTGTTTTATCAGTATCAGAGATGACGTTGTGTACGGATTTAAATTTTTAGTGATTTTCTTGCTTTTCCACTTACTTACGGGAATTCGGGAGGCGGTTACGGGTGCCGCCGCCCCGAAAACCATTTATTAGATAAACAACACCTCTGCCATAGATCACCCCAAGTGGTTCGCTACGTTTGGTGATTTAGCAGGGGTGCCCAGGTTCATGGGGTGACGCTTGTCTGGTCTTGGCAGCGGATGCGTCTGCCCACCTGCTGCGTGGCGGGCCGGATCGAGATAAACTGGTTGAGGGAGGCCTTTTGTCCTTTCCAGCCGGAATCTCTCGACCCATCGCCTTGCACCGCAGTTAGAGGGATTAATTCATATGTCCGTCACTTCCGGACATACTGACCTCCAGATTCTTACCTACCCCTCATACCTTTTTCCTTCCCAGAACTTCCTATCCTCCCCCTCCTTAAAAAGACCATCCACACAGCATCCCCTAAGATGATACAGGTTCTGAGAGAAATTATTTTTGACGTGAAAAAAAATTCGTTTCGTTTCAGAGATTTATTATAATTATTGTATTTTTCCTTTGGAGAGGTGCAGATATACGTTCACCGTTTGTCTCATTTTCGACTATTGACATTTAGTGTGTAAGAAAGAGGGGCAGCATTATATGTTTAAGAACAAATGCAAAACAATCAGCGCATTGACATTTGACGTTTTTGAATTCTTGGAATTCACTCACTACTCAATATTATAGATACTTTGTAGCAGTTCCTACCTTACTGCTACGGAAGATTTATTATCGTTGCACAGTATTGTATGCACGGGCAAGGGCGGATCCAGGATTTTTTTCTGGGGGGGGGCACAAGGGGCGGAGGGGGGGCCCACACCGGGTGCCACCCGATGGGGGCGGGGGGGGTGCCACTCAAGAGAACATCCCCCCCCCCTCCCTGGGACGGACCAATTTTTTATGAAGTCGAAATTTGTGTTTGGGGGTGTTCAAGTATTGCGTAATGCAATTTTTGACCCCCCCTCCCCCCATGTAAGGCGCAGTAACGTTTACTTATACACCCCCCCCCCCCTAAACGTTACGTAACGCCCAAGTGACAATTTTTACCTGAAACTCCCAATTATGTTGCGCAAAGTACTGTAAAGTCACTTAAATACCTTTTTTCTTGTTTTAATCGCGTTTGCGGTAATAAATAAAAGAAGAGATTTTTAACTCGCGATACATGCGTATATTTTTTATTTTATTTATGCAAGTTGCTATTTATAAATAATTGGGAATAATTATTATTTTTATCCGCCTTGTATTCCTTCCGGATCTCCACAATTTAACAGTCTTTCCTCATGTTCCAAATGCAGTTTTACAAGTTCTCAAAAGGAAGATTTAAAAATCTACAGAATGATTCACAGAAGAGAAAAACCTTTTTAATGTCCGACTGCAACTACTCGTGTTCTCAGAAGAGATACCTAAGAAGTCACTTGCTGACTCGTAGTGGAGAAAATTCTCCTACTGCAATTATTTATGTACCTCGAAGTAATTACAACTATTCATGTACTTCAAAGTAAACGAAAATCTAAAATTCACATGTTTAATCACAGTTGAGAAAAACCTATTTCATGTCCTGACTGCAACTATTCTTCTTCTCGAAAAAAAACTGAAACATCAATTGCTGACTCACAGTGATGAAAAACCTTTCTCATGTCTCGACGGCGACTATTCATGCGCTACAAAACGGTATCTAAAAATTCACATATCCACACTGGACAAAAACCTTTTTCATCTCCCAACTTCAAGTATTCATGTTATACAAAGGAACTTCTTACAATTTATTTTCTGACTCACATTGACATAAAACCTTTTACATGTTTCTACTGCGAGTATTCACGTTCTTCAAAGAGGTACCAAGAAAATCACATGTTTATAAATAGCGCTCAAAACCATTCTCATGTCCCGAATGCAGTTATTCAAGTTCTCGACAAGGAGATTTAAAAATCCACAGCGCGATTCATAGTGAAAAAACCTTTTCATGTTGTGAGTGTAACTATGCTTATACGAAGAGAAATTAAAAAAAATCGCACGTTTTCCCATAGTGGATAAAAACCTTTTTCGCTGCAAATATACATGTTCTACAATAACAAATGAAACGTCACATATTTACCCACAGAGGAGAAAAATCTGTTCGAAATGGACGTACAAGAACGCACTCGCTGATTCATGGTGGAGAGTAACCTTTTTCGTGTTCTGACTGCAACTATTTATGTACTACAAAGGGATATCTAAAAAATCTTATATTTACCAACAGAGGAGAAAACCTTTTATCAGAAAATTTTAATCCATCAAAATTTGAACACTGAAGAAGTTCAAAATAGAACGAGTAAGTATGTTAGTAACGACATAATTTTGGGGATTTAGAAAAGTGCTTTTTTGATGAATGTATCCATCTACAATCTTATTTAACAGCGATAGCTTGAGATGGAGCTGCCCCGAAAAACCAAAGCGATTTTACATTTTAGGTTCTAAGACATAAAGAACTTAAAACAATTTACCAAAACATTGTGCGTTGTTCGACCCCCCCCCCCCCCCCCCCCGCGTGCGTTACATAATACTTGAACGGCCCCTTTGTCAACTTTAATCGGGGGGGGGGGGGGGACTTTTCCGACCGCGCTTTCCCCCGACCGTACCGCTCTCGCAAACTCTGATTATCATATTTCATTTGCAAGTGCATGAAAGGGATGCAACGAACGAAATTCAAAATTCCGGCCAGAAATAGACAAGAGTTTGTCTCATGTTTTTTTCTGTTATTTTATTCATATATTTTAACAACTCTGATAATTTGGTTTGCTTCCAAGTATGTACTGTGATGGAATCTCAACAGTACACAAAAATACCGTCCTGGGGGGGGCACGTGCCCCCGTGCCCCCCCTAAATCCGCCCTTGTGCACGGGCCTTAATTTGGTTGACCACGTGATGTCAATTGAGGTAGCTCTAAGAGTAAGTTCCATGAGGTAGCTGCTTCCTACTTTCCCGCTCGCCAGTCAAGTCAGTCTTGGAGCGATCTACCGGGAGGATGTGACCCGCAACACGGAAGTCCAGGCACAAGGCCGCGTCAGCAAGCAATCATGGATCCACGATCTCCGTAACGTTATCACCAATTTATTATTAGAGTCAAATGGTTATCCGTATAAATTTAACTTCACAACCTTTCTCGTTGGGTTGTAAAATTTGCAATGAGATGGCGTCCACTCGTAGTTTAATTATCCGCACAGATACTTAGAATCATTTAACTTCGTAATATTATTTATTTAACTTAACAATAATTTCTAACTAAGGTTTTCATCGAGCCTTAGCGGCCCTGAGAATATATAAAATATAATTTAATGATAGAGTCTCATGCATATTTTATATTGTTACTTGATTAATAAATTTATACATGTTTTATTGAGCTAGCATCTTTTATTTTATTGGGCATATTTATTTACTCATGTTTCTATTTCAGAGTACACATCAGAATAATATACACACATTATTAATCACACATTTAAATAGGTAACATTCTTTTACGTTACAACTTGTCACAAAATTCCCGCAGCTCTTTCAAAATATGAGAATTCGTTCCAAACAAAATGTATGGGGAAAAGAATTTTCTTAATAACTATTTTTTTGTTTATTTTTGTGATGTTTTAATAGTTATTATGTTATCCGGGGCGGATGCAAATCCAACAAATCAAAGATCATCAAAATCAGCCCAGCCGTTCTCGAGTTATAAATAGTGTAACTAACCCGACTTTGTTTTATATATTAAGATAAGTTAAAAGTTATATTACTCACACACAGGCAGTACATTTAGTGGGTACGTTTTAATTATTTTTATAATTCATTGTTATTGTTTTTTAATTGTGTTAACACACAGTACTTATAATTGAGGAAACGATAAAAATATCATAATAATTAATAAACAAATAAATATAAATAATAATACACTAATTGGAACTAAATCACCAACATAAAAATTATTTGTAATAATAGTAACTCGTTCAGGTGTCGTGTGGAGGTTGGCTTGCTGATTGATTTGGTCAGCAACGTAGTGGAACACCTGGCCATCATTTTCCGAGAGGTTTTTGCGGCGGTTTGTTATTTCTTCGATTTTCATTTTGAACTGTAAGAAAAAATATTGCTTTTTTGGTAAAATATTGATTGAAAGGGTAAGAATGGAAACAGATGATAAAATATGGGATGTGCAAGTTGCTTTTAGGGGTGAAAGGGGGTGCATGGACCAGATTTTCTCATTGCTTATGCTCACTGAGAAGTTTCTTGAAAAAAATCAGTAACTCTTTTGTTCCTTTGTAGATCTACAAAAAGCATACAACCGAGTTGATAGTTTCTAAACCTACCGCCGCTGAGTACACAAACAGTGAAATACGTTCCACATAAAATTGCCAAAACAATAATAATTTGCGTGTAAATAACAACATAAAGTGACAAATAAATTTGTCATCATTATCCCCATTGGTCGAAAGTAAGGGTCGACCGAGATCTCGGTCTCGGTCTCGGCATTCTCGGCTACAAATTCTACCGAGAACTCTGTGAGACAGTAACCGAGACCGTTGTAAGTAGGTACGGTATAGGATAATGGGATTCAAATCTACCGCGCGCGTCCAAATTCGTCACTTGGTGTCACGACAGCTCTAGAAAAAAATAAGTTCTTTTATATGTTGTTGTGATTAATTATAATTACTTTACTAGCCAGAATAACTACATACACTTGTTAAGTGAATATTAAGATCATTACGTATTATTTTATACGTATGTTGGAAAGCTGGTAAGTGTACGAAGATTTTTTAGATTCACTGGCCACATTCATCAGAACTCAGAACACGTCGATTCGCTGATTTGTATGTTCGTTGCTATTTTTCTTAGAACTTTGTTCATAATAAACTGCCAAAAACAGCAATGAACATACAAATCAACTAATCGACAATCTCAAATTATTGTTTAATTAAATGTTTAATATTAGATACATTATATAAAATCTCAAATTATTGTTTAATTAAATATTTAATATTAGATATATTATATAAAAACTCAAATTATTATATAATTAAACATTATTACATTCTTAAAGATATAGTATATTATGCAAAAATAGCGCTATTTCATTTTTTTGTTTAATTTATCTATTCTCGGTCTCGGTTCTCGGTCTCGGCCGAGATTTTAATTTATTCTCGGTCTCGGTCTCGGTCTCGGCCGAGAACGAAAAACCTGCCTCGGTCGACCCTTAAGGGCGCCTTCCACTGCGAGCGGAAAATAGTTGAGCGGAGCGGGGTGGGAGATGGGCAAAATAGCTTTGACCTTCCACCAAAAAAAAATTGCTAAGAAGTTAGGTATTTGCCTTCCACTGCCCCCGTGCGAGAAATGAGCGAGGCGACCGGAGCGAGGTCAACGAAAAATGAGAAATAGTTTTGCCCTTCCATTGAAAACGAGTCAGTATCGTTTTGACGTTTGAATAAAACAGAGTGATTTTTGTGATGTCAAGTATTGATTCTAGTGAAGATGATTCTGACAGCATGTATGCAATGACAAAATGTTTGCTAATGTATATTTATAAAAAGATTTTCATCTCAAAAATTTTAACTTTCTTATTTCCGTCAATTTCATCTCTATTGTCAACATTGCTACATTATTTGTGAGTCGTAGGTATCCCATAAACAAAATTGGCGACCGGCTTCAATAAACAACTCCGTCTCGACAAAATATGCATTTGAGGCAACTGAATTGACGACAGTTTTTGAGCGGAGTCCGCTAGAAACTAGTCGGCGATGGTGTGCGCGAGCGGACTCGTTCGGACCTATTTTAACTACTTCGGTCCGCTCCGTTCTTCTCGTTCTTGGTGGAAGCACTTGAATGCAGTTAACGTTTGCGAGTCGAGCGGAATTCGTACGGAGTCCGCTCCGCTCGCATCAGCGGAGCGGACTCGTTGGAACCTATTTAAACTCGTTTAGTCCGCTCCGCTCACCTCGTTCTTGGTGGAAGCATTTGTATGTAGTTAACGTTTGCTAGTCGAGCGGAGTCCGTAAAGAGTCCGCTCCGCTCGCAGTGGAAGGCGCGCTTTAGTCGAAAGTGTCGTCATTTACTCGCTATTGGCCCAAAGTGTCTCATTTTTGAAAGGTGCTTAACTGATTGCGGAAAATAGGCGCTATTGTAAATCTTGGAATAATAAATTAAACATCTGCAAAACCTACTCAAACATGGATTTAAACTAAAACTCTCTCAACTATATGAGCAAAGCTAAAGATCTGCTAAGTTCATTAATCAAAATTATTAATGACCCCGGTAACAAGTTTACGAAGGAGCAGATGGGTAAATTAACACCTATAACAACGGAACTGTTGGGAACTACAGGAATGATGGCTGTACGTATGGGAATACTTGAAGGCGAATTATCAGCCTTAAAAAGTGTAGCAGTTACTCAGCCAACAGATGCTAACCCCACAAATCCTTCATCTAATATTTGTGACTTATTGACGGAAATTGAAGAGAGGAAGCTCCGCGCAAGAAATATTATTCTTTTCAATGTTCCCGAGAGCACATCAGATCTAACCTCAACTAACATTTCCGATGACGTGAATAAGGTTACCGCGGCCTTGAAAAACATTGATAATTCCTTTGATCCTCATGACATTAAAATATTCAGGTTGGGAACGAAAAAAGTCGGAAATTAATGTAAACCAATTAAGTTGGAATTCAAAGAGGAGCATTCAGTTCGGACAATTTTGATTAATAACAAAAAATTAAAAGATGGTATCAAAGCCAGAAATGATCAGACCAGCCAACAAAGAAAACACCTGATGATGCTACGGGACGAGCTAGAGTCTAGAAAAAATAATGGTGAATCAAATCTAACAATAAAATATATAAATAACCTCCCCAAAATCGTCAATGTTTTGCCAAAAAACTCCAACTAAATAAATGTAACATCTATTATCAGAACGTCAGAGGCATCAGAATGAAATTAAAGGAATTCAGAATAAGTGCCCCGACTCTCTCACACGATGTCATCATGTTAACGGAAACCTGGTTAACACCATCGATTTTCTCAGCGGAACTTGGATTGCCCGATCACCACATCTACCGAGTTGACCGTAGTCCAAACACCAGCTCCAATACAAGAGGGGGCGGAGTCCTGATTGCTGTCCACAAACGTATTCCGTCAAAAGTGCTCAAAAACAAAAATAGTGACGTTGAACAAATATTCGTGTTGCTTGAAAATAAAAATGCTGTCAAATTAATAATTGGATGCATATATATACCGCCATCCTCCGATACACGGCTGTATATGAATCATGTAGAGGATGTGGAATTTTTAAGGTTTAAATATCCCAGTGCCAAACTTGTTTTAGTGGGTGACTATAACTTGCCAAATATATCTTGGAACCATGATGACCCTGAATTGTCTGGTATTAATATGTCAACTGCCAATCTTAGTGAGAGAGAGATTCTGGGTATGTCGAATTATTTATCAATCCCACAACTAAACACTGTCGCTAATATAAATAGTCGCATTCTTGATCTAGTTTTTTGTAGTGAGCCCACGGCTAACGTATGTAAATCTTTAGAAGAACTATTACCTGTGGACGTTTACACCATCCTCCTCTGGATATAGTTATTCCCTTTGTTAACAACACTTATCTCAAAAATATCAAGCCATCTTATAACTTCTCTAAAGCAAATTTAAAAAAAATTTCTGATTGCTTAAATACAACAGACTGGTCCTTTCTGGAAAATAAAGATATTAACGATAATGTAAATAAATTTTATGCTATTCTAAATGATGCTATTGCAAATTTTGTGCCTCTTCGACATAATAGAATTTCTCATTTTCCAAACTGGTTTAGTCCCGAATTGATCACTTTAACATATCGTAACAAAATAGCTCATAAAAATTACAAACGGTCCAGACGGTCGAGTGATTACAATGAATTTCAATTGTTAAGAAAGGAGTGTTGTAAAATCTCAAAACTGTGCTATAAAAATTACATCGACAAAATTGAAACTGATATTCGTGTAAATATAAAACAGTTTTGGAATTATACTAATTCTCAAAAAAATAATAACTTGGGTATTCCAACTACTATGAATTTCAATGGAAAAATTGGATGTAATGATGAAAACATTGCAAATCTATTTGCCGATTATTTTAAGTCTGTGTATGAAGAGGATATACCTAGCAACGAAATTCCAAAATTCTCATCGAATCTTAGCCTGGATATATCTGAAATACGCATAGAAATTAATGATATCAAAAACCATGTAAATTTGTTGGATGCTAGAAAAAATGCAGGACCTGATAATATTCCACCAGTGTTAATTAAAGAATGTTTAAATGGCATTACTGTTCCTCTTTTTCTAATTTTTAACCAGTCACTAGAGACATGCAGTTTCCCTGATACATGGAAACACAGTTTTCTAACACCCATTTTTAAAAAAGGGGATAAAACGGACGTAACAAATTATAGGCCAATATGTATCCAATCATTGATTCCCAAGCTTTTTGAAAAAATTGTACTCCATAAAGTATCTACAAATATAAAAAAAATTATAACACCCTACCAACATGGCTTTTGTTCAAAAAAATCTACACTAACCAATTTACTAATTTACGAAAACTTCATATCTAAATCTTTAGCAAACAGGTGCCAGGTTGACTCAATATATACGGACTTTAGCAAAGGCCTTTGACAATGTGTGTCACAAAATATTAATCAATAAATTGGCGACACTTGGAGTTTATGGTAGCTTATTAATTTGGTTTGTTAGTTATTTGTCCAAAAGAAGTCTTAGTGTGAAAATAAATGGCACACATTCGTACAAATTTATAGCAACAAGTGGAGTGCCGCAAGGCTCCCATTTAGGGCCCATTTGGTTCATTATATTTATAAATGATATTTTTGATATATTCACAAACATAAACGTGCTACTGTTTGCTGATGACATGAAACTATATAAAGAGATCAACCACATTAATGATTGTATTACACTTCAAACTAATTTGACATATCTTTTTGAATGGTGCAGTATCAACAAACTAGCATTAAACATATATAAATGTCAGTTCATTCATTTTTCCAAAATAAATAATCCTATATTTTTTCAGTATTCATTAAATGATGAAAATTTAAATTGTGTTAATGAAATTATGGATCTAGGCATTATGTTCGACAGTAAACTCACCTTTGTATGTCATATTAATAATATTATCAACAAATCCCTAAAGACTCTTGGCTTTGTTTTAAGAGCTGCAAAAGATTTTAATGATTTAGGCACATTTATTATGTTATATAAAACCCTTGTCAGATGCCAACTTGAATATAACTCTACGTTATGGTCTCCCTTTTTCAATATTCATTCAGACAACATTGAAAAGATACAACGGAAGTTTCTAAGGTTCATAAACTATAAATTGCGTATTCCTATACTAAACATTGATTTTAATTACCTCCTGGATAAATTTTCTCTGTTGAAACTTTCAGAAAGAAGAATAAGCACAGATTTAATACTGTTACATAAAATACTGCATTACAAAATTGAATGTCCAGAATTACTTCAATTTATCAATATCCATGTACCCAAAAAATCATGTCGACATTTATTACCCTTTTACTTCAATAACACCAGGACACTAGCTTATCAAAATTCTCCGTTTCCTAGACTTCACAGTCTCGGAAATAAATATTCTAATCTAGGTGATATATTTCATCTTAAAACCAATCAGTATAAATGTTGCATATTCTATCACTTTTATTCTTCTAGACACAAATAGATTTACATAATTTCTGCAGTTTTTTGTTTATATTGAATGTGAGACTTCTTACCATTTTTACATATGTACTTTTTATTTTATTATGTGGTTTTGTTTTTATATTGTATTACGTATTTTCTTTTCTCATTGTATTATATTTTCTTCATTGTTTTTATACTCAACTTATAAACTATAATGTAAAAGCCCATCAGGGCGTGTAATAAATAAATAAATAAGCTATGGAAGGTGTTGTCCAAGTATGGAGTGAATACGCATCTCATACATGCAATGTCGTCTCAGTATGAGGGAAGCGATGTATGTATTAAGGTGAACGGCAATTTTACGGGGTGGTTTGACATCACAAAAGGCGCGAAACAAGGCTGCGTAATGTCACTGTGGTTATTAAATCTATACATTGATAATTGTATGCAAGAATTGAAAGAGATGGGATTGGGCGCGAAATTGAGAAATCTGAAAGCATGTTGCTTTTTGTATGAAAAAAAAATTGCATTTTTGATCCTGAATGAATTTTTGAGAAGGTGACCATTCAAGCACCTTGCCGACAACACACATTAAATTTAGATTTTTTTTTTACATTAACATTTTTTTTATTTCACTTTGGGAGGCGGGAATAGATACCATCACCCCTGGAACCATTTATTGGATTGTCAACACCTCTGCCATAGGTTACTCCAAGTGGTTCGGTACGTTTGGTGACTTAGCAGGGGTGCCTGGGTTCATGGGGTGCGGTTTGTCTGGATCTGGCGGCGGATGACCTGAACACATAGAACCCCAGATTCATACCCACCCCTGTCACCTTTTTCCTTCCCAACTTTTTCCGCCCTTAACTTTTTACTTCCTCTCCTTCCTTTCCTTAAAAAGACCCTCCACATAGCATCTCCAAAGATGACATATGCCCTGAGGGAAATTATTTTTCTCAAAGTCTTCTATGTAGAGCTAATTTAAAAAAAAGCTTCACACAGGAGGCCCTGGTGAAAATATGACATCTTTAGGGATGTTGTGTGGAGGGTCTTTTTATGAAAGGAAGTTCAGGAAATGAAAATGGTATGATGAGGGGTGAGCAGGAATCTTGAGGTCAGTGTGTCCAGGAATGATGGACGTATGCATCCATTCCTTCCACTGCGGTGCACGGCGGTGTTCCGAAAGAATACGGCTGGAGAAGTCAAAGGGACTCCCTCAACCACTCTCCTCCTGCCAGTCATGCAACTGGTGGGCGGACGCATCCGCCGCCAAGGCCCAAACAAACCTCACCTCATGAACCCGGGCACCCCTGCTAAGTCACCAAAGGTAGCTACGAACCACTTGGGGTGACCTGTGTGTTTTCTACATCATTTTTAATTTTTTTTTGGAATAACATTTTAATATATTTTTTTAAGTTATGTTAAACACTGTATAGGAAGATAATACTAATTAACAGAAGGAATCGAACCCAGGATCGCTGTACGATATAAAAAAAAATGATGTATAAAAATCAGACATGTTTATGCGAGACACTATCTACGTTATAAATTGATTCGTTAGAGGCAGCCAAAAGGTTCGTCCCCCGGCGTACTTATATACAATATGCAGTCGTTTTAGGAAAAATAAGTTATACATAACTAGCAGGCCCGGCCACACGTTGCTGTGGCTAACGAAACACAACGCCATTACCCAACCTTTATAAAATCCACACTACCCGCTTGCCAGCTGCCCACTGCCCGCTGCCTGAATTGAATATTTGACATATTTTTTTTTTATTTATTTTTTTTTTTTTTTATTTCTATTCTTCAACATACATACATATTACAGATAATTACATTGGTATACATAGATATTAAGTTAAGTAATAAGGAGAAAAAATAAAATGTTACTAATCCGTAACTGTATATAGGTAAGTACCTAGTAGTATTTTGTGAACACCTCACTAGGCGGACCTGTGCTGAGGTGTTCCCATGTTTTGGAATAATTGCAATTCTGCCGACAAAAGTAGAAACACCGTATCCTCCTTGATATTGTCAAGAAGGAGACTGTGGGTCGACCTATGGCGGCAGTAACGTATACATAAAAAAAAAAGATTAGTAGCAGTTAGGATCTATACATAAAGTTATACATAGCATCTAGTTTATGTACAAGATAGATAGTAGTTTTGATAAATAGGTAGGTATATTATTGTAGGGACCACATGCCAATGGAATGAATAATATTTTGATTTTGTTGAATGTTTTGTCTTAAAACAAAGTTATAATTGCCTACTAATTATTTTTAATATTTGTTTTCGGTTATGTTTGGTTAGGTGTTATGATTTTTTGAGTAAATTGAATACCTTGTTGTTTGATCCAGTCTTTGATGTGTTTTTTGTGAAGAATTTTATATGGATTTGTAGTTAGGAGTTGTTTCAGTGTGGTGGGCATGAGGTTATATAGTTTGACTGCGTAATACTTGAAGTGTCTTTGCCCGTGTGAGGTATGAGTTATCGGTATGTTAAGTGTTTTTTTAGTAGAGGCCCTGGTTTTAATTGCTAATTGAGGTTGCGTTTGAATGTAAAGTTTATGTTGGAAGAAGTATAGTAGTACAGCTTTGGCGTAGAGTTGTCTTATTGTCATGACGTCTAGTGTTTCGTAAATTACATTCGAGCATGCGTAGCGAGGAACTTGGAGGATTAATTTAATTATTGCCTTTTGAATTTTTTCTAATGGATCTATTGCTATATTCGTTGCACTTCCCCAAGCAAGTATGCCATATGTAATAATGGATTGGCAAAGTGCAAAGAATATGGTTCTGAGGATTGTTATTGGAAATATGTTTTTTATTGTCTTTATAAGATACATGACTCGTTTCAGTTTATTTGAGATGTAAGTTATGTGGTCAGTCCAGCGTAAGTAAGCATCTATTATAACTCCTAGATATTTTGTGTGGTCAACCCTTTCAATACGCTCGCATAGACATGTGCGAGAAGTTTGTCCGCAGTCGTGTAAGATAAGGTCTATGTGCGGTGGAGGTTGGCCTCTTTGTGTGATGCTGTGTGTAATATAATTGGTTTTTGTTGTATTCAGGGTAAGAATGTTGTTGTTTAGCCAATTTTTGACCACAGATAGACTTTTTTCGGCCTTTTTATATACATCATTCCATGTTTCTGCCTGGCAGAGAAGTACTGTATCGTCAGCAAATGTTACGATTTTACCGTCGATATCAATGTCACACAGGTCGTTTATGTAAATAAGGAACATTAGGGGACCAAGAACGCTTCCCTGTGGTACTCCGTATCTAGATAGAAGTGGCTCGCTTACCATGTTGTTGATTTTAACCTGTTGCATTCTATCCGACATGAAACTTTTCAGTAAGTTTAGTTCTATGCCACTTACTCCGACAATTTTTAGTTTAATGAAGAGTTTTTCATGAGAAATTGTGTCAAAAGCTTTACATAAGTCTAGATAAATTGATATAACTTTTTTTTTAGCATCTAGGTTTTGTGTAATAAACTCAGTTACAGTGGCAATTGCGTTTTCTGTGTTCCTATTTTTTCTAAAGCCGTGTTGGTTTATTGAAAGTAATTGCTTGTTTTCCAGATAATGTTGTAGCTGTACTTTTATTGTTTTTTCAAGAATTTTTGACATATTGTTTAATAATGTAATGGGTCTGTAGTTGTTTACATTGTTTTTTGTTTCTGATTTGTAAATAGGAATAACCAGACCTTTTTTTAAAATGCTCGGGAAAATTCCTTCTTTAAGACTAAGATTAATTACGTACGTTAGTGGTAAATAAACCTTCCTTTTGACTATTGGATAAAACCGCATCAAAATCCGTTGCGTAGTTATCTAAGCGCACAAACATTTTGAGCGATTTCATTTTATACCATGTAATGATTACACAAAATATAACTAAGTTACACCGTAGGGTTGTGCAGAGAGGATCTACTGCTAAATAACAAAATAAATAAAAAAAACATATTTACATTGAAATGATCAAGGAAAAATCTGCTCGTCTGTTTACTGTATGTACCAGCACATAATACAAAAAAAAAAATATAAATTCCTTTGATATCCATACAAACTTATAATTAAGGGTATTTTCGAAGTCGAACTGTATATAGGGAATGCAATCCCGATCTCGCGGGATCCTGATCTCGTGAAATTTTTCGGGATCAATCCCGAAGCATAATATGACGAGATCCCGTTCGAGATCGACGGGATTGAGCGGCAGTAGTCAGCGACGCTAGACACGTACACTGGGGGGCGCGAGGTGCGCTGACTGACTGACGGTCGGGCGGGAGTGTCGATCGAAGGAAGAAAACTATCCCAACTATTTACGAATATTAGCGACGGATGACGAGCGGGACAGATAATAAAAAACTGACTCGAGTGAGTGAGAAAGAGAAACTTGCGTGCATGCAGGCAGCTATTTGTTTGTTTTAAATGTGCAGTTATGGTCATTACTTTTTCTTATATTATGCATTTTTTATTGTTTATGCAAGTTAAATAAATAACATAATTTTTGGGTTCTTACGTCGTTTAAAATGTCGAAAAATAATCCGGCCAAGTGTATGTTGAGTTTAGCAGTCGTTAACCGGTATGGAGATACTTCAAGAAAGCAGTTAATAATTTGACTGCTCAATGCAAGTTATGTAAAGCTGTTCTCAAAACCACATCCGGGTCTACAAAAGGTTTACACGTCCATATGATGTCAATCCACAAAATTGACATCTAGTAACTAATATTAAAGAATAAAGGTTTTTGTTTTCTTTTAAATAATATTTTCTTTTAATTAACGAGATCCCGAAAATTCCGAGATCTCGCGAGATTGTAATTTCTAATCTCGCGAGATCTCGAATTTGCGATCTCGAGTCGAGAACTGTATATCTTATACGTTTGAAATTGGTAATAATCGCCGGAAGACGGGGGCCTTGGAAGAGCAGAACCTCATGGCTGAAAAACCTGAGACGTTTGGCCAGTCTACTGTAGAACTGTTCCGGGCCGCAGTAAACAAACTCCGCCTAGCGAACATGATTGCCAACGTCCGTTAAACGGACAGGGCACAAGAAGAAGAAGAAGAAACAATGAACAAAATAAAACGAGTGTGACCACACGACTTTAGTAAAACTTCACTTACTTATAAAATAACATAAATATGACATTTGGGTGACATATGACATTGGGGTGACAAATGACATAGGGGACCTATGACCCTGGGGTCACCTACGACATTGGGGTCACCTACGACTTGGGGGTGACCTACGACCTTGGGGCGACCTACGACCTTGGGGTGACCTACGACCATGGGGTGACCTACGAACTTGGGGTGACTTATGACCTGGGGTAGACCTACCACCTTGGGGTGACCCACGACCGTGGGGTGACCTACGACCGTGGGGTGACATATGACCTAGGGGTGACCTCCAACCTTAGGGTGACCTACGACCTTGGGGTGACCTACGACCTGGGGTAGACCTACCACTTTGGGGTGACCCACGACTGTGGGGTGACCTACGACTGTGGGGTGCCCTACGATCTTGGGGTGACCTACGACATTAGGGTTACCTACGATCTTGGGGTGACCTACGACCTTGGGATAGTATGTACGCCTTGCCTTAGTTGTGCAGTATGTACGCCTCGCCCGATCACCGTTCGCATCGATCACCGTTCGCATCGATTACCGTTCGCATCACACTTTTCGTAACCCATTAACCAGCTTACCCCCAAGTCGAGAATTAGCGTAAAGAATTTTTACTTCAAAAATTATAATTTAATAGTAAACATCATTTTGGGGGAACAACTGTCGGTTCACCAAATAAAATATTTTCCAATGGCTGAGTGGTGTAAGGCATTGTCCTGGTAAGACAGAAAATCTCTTTTTTTAATTTTTCTGTTTCATATTTCCTATAGATTTATTAGTATTAACTTCTTCAATGATTCATTTAACATTACACTGAGTTGTTTTCAAAAATACAACTAAGCAAATTAAATCCTAAACTTTAGATTATGAATACCTGGAGAATAGTTTGAACAGAAATAGATATATCACAATTCACACTATTCTTAAATTTTGATTGGTTATATTATTAGTTACAACTTACAACAGAGAACTATCGACAGTAAAATTAAATCCATTTACATCATACTATACATCTTTTATCTATTTCAAGCAAATATCTTAAATATTAAATAATTTGACTCACCTTAATTGACAGGTACGATACGTGTTGTATAATGAAATTCTAATATTTAAATAGATATCTATGAAATTGAAAAATAACTTTAAAGAATAATCTGATAAGTCGTTTCGGTGGCGGTACCAGTGCCGTACTCTAGGAAAAAATAAATTATTTTTTAAACACACAAAATAGTGTAAGTACGTTTTTAACTATTATTTTTAATTGATAAACTAACGTTTAAACAAGATTTTTATGCATAGCACATAGGTAGAAAACAAATAATATTATAATCAATAATTATCAGCCTGAAACACTTATCTACATTGAAAAAATCTTCCGAGAAAAGATACTGAATATTAGATACTGAAAAGATACTGGATACTGAATAAGAGGTTAAAGTATTTCATCAATAAATGCAGACATAATTAGTCTCGACGCCACCTAGCGGGAGATTTAGTACTTAACAATACCTCTCTCACAAAAATAAAGTTGGTTGTTTTCAATTGGAAAAATGTAATAATAAGTAATTGTCGAATGAAACACTAGTATATATTGAATTATTTGACGGGTATTAGATAAGCCGCCATAGCTCAGTGGTCAGAGCTCCTGACCGGCAATCAGAGGGACACGGGTTCAATTCCCGTTGGCGGCCAGTATCTTTTATCGGAAGATTTTTTAAATGTAGATGAGTGTTTCAGACTGATAATTATTGATTATAATATGTGTTATCTACCTTTGTGCTATGTATAAAAATCTTGTTTAAACGTTAGTTTATCAATTAAAAATAATAATTGATATTTGACAAGTTAAAGTATTTCAGCAATAAATGCAGACATAATTAGTCTCGACGCCACCTAGCGGGAGATTTAGTACTTAACAATACCTCTCTCACAAAAATAAAGTTGGTTGTTTTCAGTTGGAAAAATGTAATAATAAGTAATTGTCGAATGAAACACTAGTATATATTGAATTATTTGGAGGGTATTAGATAAGCCGCCATAGCTCAGTGGTCAGAGCTCCTGACCGGCAATCAGAGGGACACGGGTTCAATTCCCGTTGGCGGCCAGTATCTTTTCTCTGAAGATTTTTTCAATTTAGATGAGTGTTTCAGGCTGATAATTATTGATTATAATATTTGTTATCTACGTTTTAAACGTTTAATTTTAGGTCACTTCCCAGTTTGAGCACGCGAACAGTTGAGTATGTTGTGAACAATAAATGTTCATCGACTTACTAGCAGACCGGCAACACGTTACTGTGGCTAAGGAAACACAACGCCACACCATTACCCAACCTCTATAACCAACTCCATCTGTTAAATCAAATCCACGCCGCCCGCTTGCCAGCCCGCTCCCTTTATTTATACATTTCAACCAATTTACACAACAAAACCTTAACAAATTTTAAACTTAAAAACCTTCCTCATGAATCATTCTATCTATTGGTGAAAACCGCATGAAAATCCGTTGCGTAGTTTAAAAGGGAGACCGGTCAACTCAGAATGAAACCAACCCAGAACCACCTCAGAAAGGTCATTAAGAGTGATGATAAAAAAATAGTTAAATATGTTAAGTAAGATTAGGGCTACCGGCTATTTAAAATTATCTTTTCATAGCATTTTTAAAAATTTAATTATTTAACGCCCGGATGGCTTTTACATGGTTGGTAGTACAATAAATTAATTCGCGACAGATGATTTTTAAACAGATAAAGAAATAATAATAATGAAATTAGATAGAAAATGCACACAAGTCACATAAATATTTAAAAAAATCAAAAATATAGCGGTTAGATAGGTTTACAAAAATACAGATATGTTTAGGAATAGTTTTGGAATAAGTTTTTTACAAGATCCACAAAATTCGCCAAGTTGATGTTAAATATGTGAACATCACCTAAGTACTGACTTCCCATAGTGTAAAATATTTGTATCGGGGAGTGGGCAATGTAGTTCTGCTCAATGCTGCAGTAGAGTAGTGTATTTTGTTGTGTGGTTACTGTCAGTATTCGTAAGTTTATGAGCTGCGCATACCATGTATCCGTATGAAGTCGCCTACCCTGCAGCACGAAATGACAGCAACCATAACTGCCCGCGAAATCAGTATACGAAGTAAAATTTCACTTTCTAAATTGAAATTTTAATTGCGTTGTTTCCCATCGCCCCGAATGCAAAAAGTTGCCCTTTATAGTCATTAAGGTGAATCTGAAGGTTTTTTTTCTAAAAAATACGTTTCTTTTATTTTCTAAAAAATATTTTCTTATTTTAAAAAAAAATGTTTTTTATTTTTTTCTAAAAAATATTCATATTATTAAAAATATCGTTAATATTCATATATAGCCAGTTCGATCGAAAATTTAGCACAATTTGAAAGTGTGTACTTTAACCACTGAATTAGAAACGGAATTCCTAATAAAAATCACTTTGCACAATAAAAATCAAACGCAATCACTGAAACTGAAGAAAATTTCTTGTAATAAACATAGATAAAAAAGTAAATTGAAACCTAAATTTAATTATTTTTTTTAGAAGTCCCCATTTATCTATTTAGATACATAATATCATTTTGAGTTGTCAGTGTTTTAAAAAAAACATTGAATGTAAGTACATCAACAATATTTAAGATTCATGGGAATTCCAAAAAAAATACGACTAGCAATACCAGTAATATTGTCATATATAAAAAAAATTGCCAGAGTTCGAAATTTCCCTAGATTTTGTGCTGATTTCCCTTTTCCCTAAAACATATTTTTCTCCCCTAGATCTAGGGAAATTTCCCTAGACATCACATCAGCGATTCTAACTAAAGTTGCTAGCAAGCTGTCGCCGCTTCACTATCTGTCAAATATTAGTGATGTAACGCCGACGAACGCTCTTCTAGTAGCGATGATGGGATCGGGGTAAACAAAGTACAAAGAGACTCATGTTGTAGGAGGTAGAAAACACAGAGACCGGCAAATGACTACACAACCAAGCTATTAAACTCATGAACGAGTCTTATGCGTCGATGACACAGGGCGAGTTTACAAGCTACTATCTCGGAAATTCACTATCTGTTAGTAAACTCGCTCAGTGTCATCGTGTTACTTGCTAACTAGCAGATTGTTGACAATCAACGGAAAAAGTTGAAAGGTCCTCAACTTTACACACTACAAGCCGACTCGTGATTGGTTTATTTGTGTTTCCAATATGGCTGCCAAAAACCAGCTGATTTCGACTGTCAACTGTCTGAAGGATTAGTTCACGTTATTTCCGCTATTGGCGCTAGCAGCTACGTGCGAGTCCAGTTTCCTACAAAAATGTCGCGAGCTACTGAGCGAGTGGACAGTTTTGTGTGTCATCATGACAATCTCACTCGCCGATTCACCCGCTTTTAAATTTAGTAGATAGTAGCTTGTAAACTCGCCGTGTGTCATCGAGCCTTTAGGAACGACCTGTTCTCATGTGACAAACGTCTACTGAGTACAAATGTTGGGCGCATGTTTGCATGTTTCCCAATTATGCAAAGGTGCCAAAGGGATCACAGACGCTAATTCCTCGGAGCACTTTCCATTGAAATACCAGCAGAACACGAATAACTGATGCCTGTGCTCTGAAGATTGCAATCCAGTTGTTAAAATCGGGGAAGCTATATAAACACAGAATAAAGATTTTTTTAAGGTATTTAGGGCTCCAGACCAGAGGTGTTAAAGGACATCCCCAATATGAACTGCTCAAAGAAAACCTTGCACAACATTTGTAATAAGTCAACAAATTTTCATTATTGACAACATACTCAACTCCTCGCATGCTAAAACTGAGAAGCGATCTAAAAATAAAAGTTTCCTTTTTTTGTGTTTAAAAATTAATTTATTTTTCTCTAGAGTACGGCACAGGTATTGCCACCGCGTTCACTTATCAGTCTTGATAACCTGCATTATTTGGACACTACGATAGCTATCTTCTATAAAGTTATTTTTCTATATCAAAGGAATACTTACATTAAAGTCTTAGAACTCCATTATACAGCACGTATAGAACCTATACCTATACATTACTGCAGTACTAAATGCATATACAACTATGTCAACAGTGGTGAGTCAAATTAATTGATATTTATAAAACAGATAAAAGGTGTGTTCAGATTAGAATTTATTTTTTTTATTTTGAAAACATTACATATTTGGCTGTCCGACTGGGCAATTTGCAAACAGAACTTTAGAACAGTCAAAATGAGCAGATTTTTTTTACATGTAATTAGTGTGTTTTTTATATATATATATATATATATATATATATATATATATATATATATATATATATATATATATTTTGGTTTTCAAAAGTACAATCCCGTTAAAACGCAATAAAGCAGTTTGTCAATAGGATGTTAATTTTCAATTACAATTTAAACACACATACAAAATATTGTTACAATAACTATACAGATTGTCACAATTAACACACATAAATTAATATAAGCCATCTCTATTTAGTAACTACTATTGTTTCAGCATATATGTATTTGCAGAATCACAATTTTTTAATAACTCGGTAACATGTTAAATATTTTTGGCATGTTATATTCCAGGGTTCGCCGTCCGTATTGATTATAATATATTTTGGAACAAGCATTCCTTCATCCTTTGTGAACCTTGTATTATGTTCATGTTCCACTTTTCTCTTATAATCAGACTCAGATATATACTGAATCAATATTTTGTACCATAGTAAGGTCTGCACCGGTAATATTGTTAAATTCTGATATAATAATGATATGTTTCGTCTCTGTGAAAAAATATGTTTTTGAACTAATAATTTAATCATAGCATTTTGTACTTATTGTAGTTGGTTTAAATTAGATTTGCAAGAGTATCCCCAAGTGGTCAAACCATACCGTAAAGTTGATTCTGCGAATGATAAGTAAATAATTTTTAAAATATTCACCGGAACGAAACATTTCATTTTGTACAGCCTACCCACTACCCCCCTCAGTCTTTTGCAATTTTTGTTTATTTGTACGTCCCATTTGAAGTTGCAGTCAACAGTAACTCCCAAATAAACATATTCATTTATGAGTTCAATAATATCGCACAAGCAGGGCTGCAAAATGTTTTGATGAATACATGTAAATTCGTGAGATATTATTTTAGGCGTATTCTTAAATGAAACATGGGGAGATCGTATGTGCATCAATTTAGTTTTTTGATATTAATGATCAGACCTGCGTCATGTGACCATTTTATCAGGGACGTAAAGTCATGTTGCAAACATTTAATCGCAATGGATAATTGTTTAACAGATATGACAAGAGCAGTGTCGTCAGCATAAGCAAAGTGTTTTACATAGTTTTTTCATTATTGATACAAATATAACAATTATTATAAGCAATAATTATTAGCCAGAAACACTCATCAACATTGAAAAAATCTCCCGAGAAAAGATAAATGCCGCCGACGGGACTTGAACCCGCGTCCTTCTGATATCCGGTCAACTACTCTACCAACTGAGCTACGTCGTCTTGGTAGAGTAGTTGACCGGATATTGTGTTTTTTTGTGCCAATTTACATTTCCAATATCAAAATTTTAATATTTGGAAACAAAAATGTTCTAATAAATATTTTATCTAGATTTTACAACAATTTTGTTATTTGCAAAAGGTTAAAAAAATAACCGATAAAAAGGAACATTTAAAATGCATGGGAAGAACCGGGACAGGCAAAAGTTTAAAGATATTTTTCTTATTATTCGAAGGGTTAAACCATTATATTATTCGAAGTGCATTGGAGGGTGTCCAACCACTTTCCCACGGCGTTCTAAGGAAACATATGGTTTCCTCCTTCACCGTACACCTCAGGACTCTATTTTATTGAACGAAGCTACATTTATTTGAACGACTCTAGATCCTCCAATGTCCATGCATACGGGGTTAGAAAGCAGTATGCAAGTACTTACATTAACATAATACGAAATAATAATAAATGTTGCAGCCCGTGGAATGATTCTTCTGAAATCTATAGGATAAATAATATATACAGATAAAAGTGTTAGTAAGAAAAAAAAATAAATAAGAGCTGCGCCCGGTTGAGGAAGCCTGGAATAAGAGAAATAAAAAAAATAACAATAATAATATAATATTCGAAGTGCAGTTATAAAGTTCTAGTTGTAAACTCTATATATGCTGCCAGAATCAAAGAAGAGCCATTTTCATTTTCTGAGCGTAGTTTTAATTCGCCGCATACAGATGTAATATTAATTATTATTTTTAATTAATAAACTTAACGTTTAAACAAGATTTTTATGCATAGCACAAAGGGTAGATAACAAATATTATAATCAATAATTATCAGCCTGAAACACTCATCTACATTGAAAAAAATCTTCCGAGAAAAGATACTGGCCGCCAACGGGAATTGAACCCGTGTCCCTCTGATTGCCGGTCAGCTGCTCTGACCACTGAGCTATGGCGGCTTATCTAATACCCGCCAAATAATTCAATATATACTAGTGTTTCATTCGACAATTACTTATTATTACATTTTTCCAACTGAAAACAACCAACTTTATTTTTGTGAGAGAGGTATTGTTAAGTACTAAATCTCCCGCTAGGTGGCGTCGAGACTAATTATGTCTGCATTTATAGATATAATATGAACCAGTTTTGTGTTTCGAATGTAAAATTTCTGTTGTGGCTTCATCTGCTGATACATTTCGAAGGACAACATTCTCTTATTCGAAGTGGAGTTATAATATTCTAGTTGCCGACTATGTATGTGCTGCCAGAATCAAAGAAAAACCATTTTCATGTTCTAAGTGTAGTTTTAATTCGCCAGGTACAGATTTAATTTAAAGCAGTTTTGTGTTCAGAATGTAAAATTCCAGTTGGATTCGTTTGTTGACACATTTCGAAAGAAAACGTTCTCTTATTCGATGTGCAGTTATAAACTTCTAGTTGCTGACTATTTATTTAATGCCAGAATCAAAGAAAAACCATTTTCTTGTTCTGAGTGTACTTTTAATTTACCGTTTACAAACTGGTTCTGTGTTCAGAATACAACGATAAAATAAATAACGATTAGCAGATTCATCGTGTACTGAGTGAAGCTTTAAATTTGAGTTGCATACCAAATGCTGCAAAATTCTGAGAAATTGATTGTTCCGTGTGTCACTACTATTTGGGGACTCTAACAGGAATCAAGAATCAATCGTAAGTTAAAACCTGCATTGCGTTCTAAACATGGTGTAAAAGTTTGAGATGCGAAATCCTTTAACATGGATACCATTCTCGATTTCTGACAGCTTCTACTACAAAGTTATTAACTTTGTAGTAGAATTTAGAAACGTTATATTCGTTGGAAGAATTTTCATCATATGTGATTAATAAAAAAAATCGGCTCATACATAAATAGGTCGTAATAAAAAAATTGGATTTCCACTACACCCCCCCCCCCCCCCCCAAGTATCCAAATGAGGGGGCGGCAAAATTTTCCTCCGCCCAGGGCGGCCGACCACCCACGCTACGCCACTGTCCACTTGTTTATGCCCGTTACTGTACCTGACGTATATAATGATCTATGCATGATTGTGTTATACGCCCAATAACAATTGCTTCCCGTGTCATACCGTCTATGTATTTGATCATATAATTGCTTGCAAGAATATTTTCATAGGAATTTACTACAGGATCATGAGAACTCATTAGATTTATATAAGTCTCCCAAATGAACAAAACATTTTTTCGAGGGCCTATGAGATCCGTCAGAATAGATTCTATTTCCCCAATAAATAATTGCTAAGATTCGGCGGTCGATATATAGCTAATATACTCAAAATTTCTTTTTTTGGAAGAGTAATTGCTCCGAAAACATTTTCAAAATAATTTGATCCTAGTAGTGACTGTTTAAATACCAAATTGTTCCTAATACATAGCGAAATCCTCCCCTCCCTGACTTGTTATTTCGACAAAAGTTTTAATGTGAATAGCCCGGAATCTCATACATACCTATTAATTAGGTTAGCTTGTATATTGGTTTCGCTAATCATTGACTAATATTGCCTTTTACCACGGACGTACAAAATATATTGACATGCCCTTACGTGTTAAAAAACGTGTTATTTCCCCCTCCCATTGGAACCATTTTTCGGAACCGGCTGGGCGTGTCCGGACCAGTGTCGTGCTCTCATCGTACATTTTACGCACGGACGCTGTATGTCTATGAAACACATATTTAGACATCGAGATACATAGCGGCGCGAAACACAAAGCCGCTGTTTACTGGGTTAAGTAAATCATGAAACATTTGTAAAAGTGTCTACGGCAACAAAATATTCCACTATGAAAATAGTCTGACCCTTATTTTGCGAATTTGAATTTTACACATCTGTTCATACCGTGGCATGCAATTCGCGCTCCCATATAAAAAGGTCTATTCATTCAAAAGCAGATTTTACTATCAAGAACTAAATAGTGATATTATAGTGCGAGGTGCCTATATACTGTTAGATTAATTTATTGGCGAATCACAAGTCTCTTTCCTCTCTTCGCCCCGCCATAGTTGGTTTTTACCCCTCATCTGTAAGTTCTCGTCTAGTTATTTGTATGTCTATGCCTTTTACTTAAATATTACACTTGATAAATAATATTAAGGTTTTGATGGTAGATACAAGAAGTTACTTATAAGTGTAAATTATATATTTAACAATAAAAAAATGTAGAGAAGAGAAATGAAAACAGCATTCCAAAAGAAAAGAATTTTTTTTTGTATTAAACATGTACATTCTATTTATAAAAAAATAAAATAGAGAAAAGAAAATGCAAAGCAAAATTTAAGCCGTTTTCGAACTTACAATGTATAAAATAATATTAAGGTAATACAAATATAATACCAGTATATATGAAATGTCAACAAAAAAGAAAATATAATGACTGTTGTTTAGCATATTTTCGCATTCAGCTCTCCCCAAGACCAGAAGCCAATCATATACCAGATTACGCGGAATGCTATCTTTTGATTTCCAAGCATCGGGTATAAAATTAAGCAATTTAGGGCCTAAGTACGAAAATTGTAACAATTATTATAAGCAATAATTATTAGCCTGAAACACTCATCCACATTGAAAAAATCTCCCGAGAAAAGATACATACCGCCGACGGGACTCGAACCCGCTTCATTCAACAATTGCTGCTTATTACATTTTTCCACCGGCAGACAACCAACTTTTTTATATGAGAAAGGTATTGTAAGTGCTAAATTTTTCACTAGGTGGCGTCGAGACAAATTAGCGGGTGGAAAAATGTAATAAGCAGTAGGTAATTGTTGAATGAAGCGGGTTGTAATTAGTGGTATGTATCTTTTCTCCGGAGATTTTTTCAATGTAGATGAGTGTTTAGAAGATTAGATAAGCCGACATAGCTCAGTGGTCAAGAGCACTTGACCGGCAATCAGAAGGACATGGGTTCAAGTCCCGTTGGCGGCATGTATTTTTTCTCGGAAGATTTTTTCAATGTAGATCAGTGTTTCAGGCTGATAAATAATTATTGCTTATAATAATTGTTAATAATTATTGCTTATAAAAATTGTTACCCTTTGTGGTCTATAATTGGTACCAACATTATGTTCACTTTCTAAACGCATTTTTTTTTCTTTTTACAGGCGAAAATAGGAAGCAACGTTGTCCGGGCTGGCGCCGAGACAATCCATCGAGCAGCTCGCGGAGCACGGATCATAAATAATGGAACAATTATAATTATTTGCGAATCACTGACATTAGGTTTTATACTAATTATTATTGTTGTTATAATTTCGGCGATACTCGCATATAATAACAAATTATCTATCATGTTTGGATCCAGTAATTAAAACAACATTTAGGTTCAATGGTGTAAATTATTAAAAATAATATAAGTAATTTTTTATTTATTTATAAAATAGATACATGATAAAACATTTTCATATATATTATGATACACTACACTAGTTCATAGGTTCTCAACGTGGGCGATAACGCCCCTTTGGGGACGTTTCAGGCTTTCAGGGGGGCGGTAGAAAACTAAGAAAAAATTGGGGAGGCGTTTCAGACTTTCAGGGGGGGGGGCGGTAGGAGACCCAGAAAAACCTATCCCTTCCTACCCCATCTTGCCCCCAACCCATCCCATTACGCCCCCTCCATTATGGTAAATATAATCGTGACGACAATTGCTGTTTTAGATTTTCAGCTTCACGAGTTAGGGGGCGCTATAAAAGAAATATTCTCAAAGTGGGCGGTGGGCGAAAAAATGTTGAGAATCTATGCACTAGCTGGTTCCAGACAAGCATTGCAATGTCATATTTATTTATTTAAATGCCATAAAATGGCTTTTACATTCAAGTGATAGGTACATGATATTATAAGTATACCGTGGTACACAAGAGATTATCAGTATTACAATAATAACAAAATATGAATGTACATTTAACAAAGTTGTCACATAAAAGTATTAGTAACAAGGTATGTGCACCCTCTTATACACACTTATTTTATGGTTTCGGTGTGTGGCACCTCTAGTGCTTGCCCATTGACATTATTTGGGCATTGGTTATATTGCGAGCCCTGCAATATTTTGGAATGCAATAGTTGGTGATACTGAGAACTGGGTTCACAAGGCAGGACTGGCCTGAAGCCTGCTCATTCTTTGACCAGCCACAGGTGACCTCGGCCACTGTATCTGTGGCGGGTCGACGCATCAAATATTCATAGTTCGCCATTATTGTACATCATGTG
The DNA here is from genome assembly GCA_917563855.2 of Limnephilus lunatus. Taxonomy (NCBI): domain Eukaryota; kingdom Metazoa; phylum Arthropoda; class Insecta; order Trichoptera; family Limnephilidae; genus Limnephilus; species Limnephilus lunatus. Next base: position 96,805,915 of record OU830594.1, read on the forward strand.
AAAATCGATAAATCCGCGCCCATCAGCTAGTGTTTCATTCAACAATTGCTGCTTATTACATTTTTCACCTGAAAACAATCAACTTTATTTTTTGTGAGAAAGGCATTATAAGTGCTAAATCTCCCACTAGATGGCGTCGAGGCAAATTATGTCTACATTTTTTGGTGAAATACTTTAACTTGTCAAATATTAATTATTAATTTTAATCTTTTCTCAAGAGATTTTTTCAATGTTGATGAGTGTTTCAGGCTGATAATTATTGCTTATAATAATTGTTACCCTTTGTGCTATGCATAAAAATCTTGTATTAAACATTAATTTAACAATTAAAAATAATAATTAATATCTTATTATTTCAACGATATTTTATCTCTACCCGATCTATCTTTACTAAATTTACACTGTACGATCATTTTATCTCAGTTAACCTTGCTAATAGAGAACAAGTTAACTCGATTTATCCGGATTTTAGAAAAGCTTTTGATTGGGTTTACCATAAAATAAATAAGGGGCACATTATTATGCTGGATTAAGAATTATTTATCAAAATCTATTAAAAAACACTTGTCTTACAAATTTGAAGTCATTAGAGGTGTGCCTCAGGGTTCGCATCTTGGTCCAATATTGTTCATACTATTTATAAATGATGTCATTTCCATATTTTCCGTGTGGTGTACCATAAACAAACTTACACTTAATATTAAAAAATGTCAAATCATGATTTTTTTTCATAATAAAAAAATCCTATCAAATACAGTTATTCACCGAACAAGGACCTCGGAAAAACCTTTAACTATTATTTACTAATCACCTTTTTTTATATTAATTTTTTAAATTTCCTCATGGTCTATGTCATTTTTGGGGATGCTGTTTGGAGGGTCTTTTCAAGGAAAGGAAGGAGAGGAAGCCCTAGAAACGAAAAATGTAAGAGGGGTGGTAGGAATCTAGGATCCAGTGTGTCCAGTTCATCCGCCGCCACATCCAGACAAACCGAACCCTGTGAACCCGGGCACCCCTGCTAAGAACCACTTGGGGTAACCTATGGCAGAGGTGTTAGTTATCCAATAAATGGTTCCTGGGGCGGCGGTACCCATTCCCGCTTCCCAAAACGAAAGCAATGAAAATGTTGGGCTTCATTATTTAATTTATTTTTTGGGCTTCATTATTTTTTTTTGTTTGTTGGTTCGCCGACAGATTACATCACATATAATTATTATATTAAGTTTACAAATTGAATATGGTTAAAGTGACAATTCTAATTAAAGATGAGCACACCACTCATCTCAACACTCTTAATATGTTTACATAATAATAAATGCATAATAATAATAAATTACATGTACGTGTATAATAAAAGAAGTATCAAATATTAGAAAATACATACATGCACACTCTACAGTACTCTACACACACATATATACATACAGATGCATACATGTACAATGTACATACACACATGCAAATAAATATACATTTCTACAAATATTATACTCTTAGCTCTAAGTGAGGAGATCATCAGGGATATGTAAGTACATTTTCCTTCCAAAGGTAATAATTGAATTTAAAAATATATCCAACTCTTCATGTTCGCAATATTTATTGTGTAATCGTATAATGACTAGTATTATTAGGGTAAGTATCGATCCAAAAGGTTTTAAGGTTTCTTATGAAGGTTTCTTAAGGTTTTGGCTTTATATTATAGTCCATTTGATTAATTAAAAATTAATCATTCATGCTATTTATGATTTTAAACAGAGAGATTATATCTGAAATGTGTCTTCTTTTGGCGAGTGAGACTTCTCTAAAGTGAGTAAGTCTTTCAGCATAGTTACTGCTGTGGATTGCATAGTGTGGGGACCAAATCACGGAGGCGTACTCTAAAATAATTCTTACATAAATATGAGTAACACAAGATTATGTACTGAGGTTCTTGAACTATTTGGTGATTCTAGTAATAAAACCGAGCTTTCTATTGGCCTGATTGACAATGTGTTAATGGTTTCTGAATTTTAGCTTCGAGTGGAATAAGATTCCCAAATCTCTAATGAAGTCTACTCGTTTCAGGATTTCATCACAAATCGTGTTTGGGTAATCAATTTTAAGGACATTTGCTAATATTTAATTCCGTGGCATTATCTAAACACCATTGAGACAACGTAAGAAAGTCTTTTTGTAAAGTTTCGCAGTCTTGTGGTGAATTCACGGATTTTTTTTAAAATTATCAGCATAAAATAAACATTTGCAAAAATCTTGCGTCGTGAGATCATTTATGAATATAGCAAAGAGTAGTATAAATACCTAAATGGGATCCTTGAGGAATACCGGATGTGACTAGCCTGGGAGTGGACTCATAACTATTAACTTGTAGGTACATACCCCTGTGTGAAATATGAGATATAATCCATCTCAGGAGATTGCCTTGGAAATCTTTTCTCTTTAGCTTTTGGATAAGAAGAAGATGACTGACTTTATCGAATGCCCGAATGCGTTACTGAAATCAGTATAGATGGCATCCATTTGTATTCTTTTGTCAATATTAGATAACAAATATTATAATCAATAATTATCAGCCTGAAACACTCATCTACATTGAAAAAATCTTCCGAGAGAAGATACTGGCCGCCAACGGGAATTGAACCCGTGACCATCTGATTGCCGGTCAGCAGCTCTGACCACTGAGCTATGGCGGCTTATCTAATACCCGCAAAATAATTCAATATATACTAGTGTTTCATTCGACAATTACTTATTTTTACATTTTTCCAACTGAAAACAACCAACTTTATTTTTGTGAGAGAGGTATTTTTAATACTAAATCTCCCGCTAGGTGGCGTCGAGACTAATTATGTCTGCATGTTTTGCTGAAATACTTTAACTTGTCAAATATTAATTATTATTTTTAATTGATAAACTAAAAAATTATTTTAGTTTATCAATTAAAAATAAATTTATAAATTAATAGGGAGCGGGGGGGGGGCGGTCCGCCCCGGGCCCCCGTTCCCGGGAGGCCCCCAAACGCTTCCATGTTCCCTTGATCAAATTCTAAACAAGGCTTTAAGGCACCACTGTACAATTTTTTTTTTCCTTTTTTGATTGATGCACTTGTTAAGATGGCTCTCAACAATTAAAAAAAAAATTCCAAAAATTGACGGAGATACAACATTTTATGTGAAACCGTTTGAAATTTGAAACCGTTTGTATGTTGAATTATCCTTCAGCAAAGCTTTGAATGCGTTTTATTTTTGAATGAATTTTATTTTCGATTTTTTATGGTAAATTTTCATCGTTCATTAAAATTTTTAAAAAAATAGAAGGCCATTTATAAAACAATCTCTACGTGGGGTCATAGTCAGGCCCGGATTAAACATGTCGGCGCCCCTAGGCAATGCAGGTCTCGGGCCCCTACCCGATGCGGGCCCCCTAGGTAGTGGCCTACACTGCCATATGGACAATAGGTGCCAGGGCTGGCTTTAACATGTCGGGGCCTCTAGGCAATGCACGTCACAGGGCCCCTGTACCCTAGGGGGCCCTACCTGATGCGGGGCCCCTAGGCAGTGGCCTACACTGCCTTATGGACAGTAGGGCCCTGCCAGAACCGGGTTAAACATGTTGGGGCCCCTAGGCAATGCACGTCTTGGGGCCCCTTTACACTAGGGGCTCCTTACCAATGCGAGGCTCCTAGGCAGTTGCCTATACGTCTTATGGATAATATGGGATATAATGAATTTTATTTTCGGTTTTTTATGGTAAATTTTCATCGTTCATAAAAATAATAAAAAATGGAAGGGGGGGCATTTACAAAATAATCCCTACGTAGGGTCATCTGTCCAACATTTCGGGAGCCTTAGGCAATGCACGCCTCGGGCCCCTTTATCCTAGGGGCCCCTACCCAATGTGGAGCCCCTAGGCAGAGGCCTACACTGCCTTATGGATAATAGGGCCCTGCCAAGGCCGGCTTAAACATGTCGAGGCCCCTAGGCAGTGGCGTACCGTGGGTATCAGCCGCCCGGGGCGGAGGAAAATTTTGCCGCCCCCCCCCCCTATATAGGTACTTCTTCAGGGAGGGGGGGGGGGGTAGTGATCCTTTTTTTTTTTTTTTTAATATTTATTAATTAAATCTGAATGCGGTGAATTAAAACAACACTCAGAACGTGAAAACGGTTTTTCTTTGGTTCTGGCAGCACAAAAAATTGTCTGCAACTAGAATTTTATATTTGCACTTCGAAAAAAGTTATGTTTTCCTTCGAAATATGTCAGCAGATGAATACACAATTGGAATTTTACATTCTGAACAATAAAACTGGCTTAAATTTTATCTGTATGCGGTGAATTAAAACTACACTCAGAACATGAAAAAGATTTTTTTTTTACTCTGGCGGCACATAACTTGTCTGGAAGAATTTTATTAAGCACTTCAAATAAGTTTTTTCTTTGAAATGTGTCGTCGGATGAATTCACAACTGGAATTTTACATTCTGAACACAAAAGGGGTTTTAATTAAATCTCTAAGCGGTGAATTAAGACTACACTCGGAACATGAAAATGTTTTTTCTTTGATTCTGGCGGCACATAAATTGTCTGCAAGAATTTTATAAAGCACTTTAAATAATATAATGTTTTCCTTCGAAATGTGTCGTCAGATGAATCCACAACTGGAATTATACATTTTGAACACAAAACTGCTTTTAATTAAATATGTATGCGGTGAATTAAAACTTCACTCAGAACATAAAAATGGTTTTTCTTTGATTCTGGCAGCACATAGATAGTGTGCATCTAGAATTTTATAACTGCAATTCGAATAAGTATGCACACACCTGTCAGCTATTTAACTTTTCTGTGATAATAAATTTAAAATATATCACCGTGATATATACGTGGAAGAAAACCGTATAAGTGTAATTTTTTGTGCGCTTTCAGCAGGGCGCACAAAGCTTCACGAATATAAAACACAAATCGACTATCAATTAGAGCTAAAATGATACTGTTGCCATTTACATTTTTATTTAAAAATAATGTATGTGTTAGAAATAAAAACAAAACGTCTGTCATTAATATTTTGATTTTAACAGTATATAAAACTTAAGAAAGATGTTAAGAAACTATAAACTAGAAAAAACTTTTAAGTCCTGACGCGAGAATAGAATCCGCGACTTCCCCAATCCAAATTTTTACAAGATGATTATTGATTGTGAAATTTTGCCGCCCCCCCCAAAAGTGCCGCCCGGGGCGGGCCGCCCCCCCCGCCCCCCCCACGGTACGCCACTGCCCCTAGGCAATGCACGTCTCGGGGCCCTTAGCGGATTCGGGGCCCCTATGTAGTGGCCTACACTCCTTTATGGACAATAATACCATGCGAGGGCCGGTTTAAACATGTCGTGGCCCCTAGGGAATGCACGTTTTAGGGCCCCTTTACCCAAGGGTCCCCTACGCAATGCGGGCCGCCCTAGGCAGTTGCCTATATGTCTTATGGATAATACGGCCCCGGTTATAGTAAATGGATTTTCGAACAGTTTAAGACTTGGTGCATGGTGCATCGGTGCCTGCAAATCGGTGTGTTGTCAACCAGTGTGAAAAACGTAGTTTTGAGAAAAACGTTAAACCCTTAAACATTTGAAGTTTTTTAAACTCTTAAAAAAATATGTGTTATTTTCGAAGATAATATGTATACATCTCCCACGCCGAAACGCAAATTATATAAAATTCTCTCGATAGAAAAAAAAAGCAAATTATGCTCCGAAAATTATTATAAACACGTCTGATTCAGTTATTTTACAAGTTATATGTATGGAAAAATTCACAGTGTTTCTTTAAATGCTGTTTTAGATAGCTCCCAAGAGCTTTTTCTCTATTTTAAATGAGTAGTTTTTTATTAACACAATTTTCACTTCAGTTTTACTGTTTTAAATATTGGCGAACTCTCTCCAACATTCGTAATTACTAGACATCGGATTATATGCACTAACAAAGTGCCAAAATATGCACTAAAAAAGGCCGAAATATGCACTAAAATCTCTTGATATGGCCAAAATATGCACAATGAAAAATCAAAAAACCATTTTGTATATATTTCAATTAAAGACGGTACAATAACAGCGAAGTATTCTTAAAGTTTTGGACAGTTTTTGTGACAATATACAATTAACTGTTTTTCCAAGTTTTAGAGCGCTAATTTGTGACCTTTGTCACCCAGTATTCATTTGGACTCCGAAAATTGACGTCATTGTACAAAATTTAAAAATTGGCGCCATTTCTGGAGATACCTGTTTAGGCAGGATATCACCTATACCGTTGATGCAGACATTAATGTTATTCATGTCTTCTAGACTCGGGTTCTTTAGCAAAATAGCGTCTAACTTTTTGCGAATCTTTTCCGATATTGAATTAAGAAGGGCCTTGGCAAGTTCGATCATTGTTTCCAGTATTTCTATTGATTTAAATAGAGGAAGGTTTTTTGTTTCCAATTTAACTATAGCATATGGTAACTTGTGGAAATGTGTTGAGATGAGGGTAATATTCTGTTTAGTGGATGCGTTTTCAAATGCTAGCTTGCGCTTGACTGAATTGCAATTGCCTCAAGATTGTCAAATTGACGAAAACGAAACGAAATATACACGATTGAGAAAAAAGGCTTAAAATATGCATTAACGCCGTAATTAGAGAGTTATATGCATTTGCATATGTAAATATGAAAATGCATATAATCCGATGTCTAGTAATTACATATCTCTCCATCTTCTTCTTTATGAGCGGGGATACGGCGCCTTACGGCACCAGGATACTGTAAAAAAAATGTTTATAATATATTAGTGAATTTAATAAAAATGCTAGATAGAAGTGGTTTACATGAGATAGAGCGGCAAAAGGAGTAGTTTTGATTACATAATTCAATATTATCATTCCATTCTTATATAAGGATACACGAAGCTGCAAAGAAAATCACCAACATTCAAAGGGTAATTCCGTCAAGTGTGAACCAATATTGCGCACGGCTAAGCGGCAGCGTGTATATGGAGCGCCAAACTCTGTTCAAATCAGTCTCATCCGAACTTTCATCATCGCTTCTACTCTGACCGCCTCTATCTTCTTGGGCCGCTTCTTCCTGCCTGAACTCTGCAATCGCCTTTGACTTCCGACCTTGCACTTCCTTGGACCGCTGAATTGTCCCTCGGATACTTCACAGCAACCGGACCAGGCCCTGAGCGTGCACAGCAGTCCGCCGACTAGAAATCCAGCACCCGTATTTTATAGTCAATATAGAGGACATCAGTCCGATATACATTGCAAAATATAAGGAAGTACGAGATTCAACACAGTTTGATATAAATAATAGTGGATGGCATCTGGGCCTGGTCCTTTATTTGAATTTAGTGATTTCACAGAGTAGAATATTTCGGTTCTTGAAGAATACTTAATGGTCTAATTTTTTAAATTTAAAATAAAAAAATAACTGGTTTTTCGTGTTTTGTTTTTGGGATGTTATGCCGTGTTGCGCTACCTCCTTCTTTAGCCAACGTTTCGGACAGCGTTGTTGGTTGACATCTTAACTGGTTTGACTCCTCTGAACTAGTTTCATTAATACATTATTACGTACCTAGTAGACCAACTCGACTGAAAACACCTTACCATTTGTGATGAACCTGTTTCACTCCGGTATAGGTGGGTAAATTTTTTTTTAAATAGAGAATATGATCACACTATCGACATCTTTCGGGTCGTTTTAAAATCAATATTAAAGGAATCTTTTTTGAACTTTTGGGATTTCCTTGCCACGAAGGGGTGTAACTAGTTAGAAAAAAAAACGACTATCCAATCAGAATAGAGATGAGGACAGTAGGTGCGTCTTAAACCAATCACAGGCTGGGGGCGTGGGATGAGGGATTTGAAAAATTAAGATACCAAGATTATCTCACGGTTTGGCCAGACAGTTATTTTAAGGGGATAGAACCACTTCTAACTTGGTCATAAATCGCATTTTTATGGGAGCAGGAGGGAATCGACAACAGTTGATTTCACGTCTGGAATCGGGAAGTTTTACGGGGATCTCGGTGGCGGAAAATTCAAAAGGACAAAGATCATGCACTGATTAACATAAAGTAACAAGCGATCTCGATTACTTAGTAATCGTGAAACGGGAGTAAACATTGGCGGTCATTACCACCTTTTCCAGACAAATATCTAGTAGATTCTGCAGGTAGACGATGGGGGAAAGTGTTAGACGTGGAAAACCCACAGGAGCCGATCTCTTCGAGGTAGTCGAGGGAAATCAATTCATGTTAGTGACCATATGAAATCTAAGATTCTGTATTGGATTTTTGTCCATTAGTTTAGAGGGGAGGTGTGGTGTATGTGTGTAAGAGTGACAGCATGAGAGCGAGACAGCGAGTACGAGATGTATAAAAGAGATCGTATGCGCGTCAGTAGCTCTCTCAGTCCAGACACTTGATAGTCACAAATAAATATTATTACAATATACCAAGTATTGTTTTTAATAGTGTGTGCAGAGAAGCACATACGTTACAGTGGCGCAGCACGGTAGTTCGTAAATTATTAACATTTTACGGAGAAGAACGGAGAATCAGAAGATTCAAGAAGAATATTCGAATTTTTGGTGATCACAGTACAGTCTGGCGCTTTTTGGGCGTTGGATCGCTAAATTTTGAAGAAAGAATAGACTATCAAATTGGAGATTTCACACGCAGCCGAGGCGAGTACGCAGATCGGGCTGGGCAAATTGCGCGGTAAAAACGCAATTATATACGTGTGTGGGAGCCGACATTGCAACATTTTGTCGAGGGTACACCGTTACACGGGGTACGCAGAAGATCGAGGATCAAGATCGGCATCAAAGGTGAATTGGCCGGAATCCGGGACCGGGGTTCTGTCGCTACAGCGGGAAGGAAGACCTTGGAAGGTGATCGATCCGCAGCTGAAGGGAGACGGAGACAGAAAAGGGTGCTGAGAAGTTGGCGATTCACAGGCTCAGGGCTGGGGCTCGGAGCGTAACCTCTGGAAGTGCTGAGATAAGTAAAATTTATTCAACTTGTTTCAGTTCTTCTCCCAATGGAGGCGATTTGTAAGAATTTGGGGACGTTCTGTTACAGAACGGGAGACTGGTCACTGTTCAAGGAACGATTGGATCAGGCCCTCATTTTAAATGATGATAAATTGTTGTCACCAGAACGCAAAAGAGCATTTTTGCTGAGTTGCCTCACGGAAGAAACTTTCTCTCTATTATGTGATTTATGTTTTCCAAAAAAGGTTTCTGTTTGTTCTTTTGAAGATTTATGTAAATTATTTGATTCACATTGCAAACCAGTTAAAAATATTTTTGAGTCTCGGGAATTATTTTACAAATGTAAACAGTTTTCTAGCGAATCCGTTAAAGATTACGCGGCTAGATTGAGAGGGTTAAGTTTATCTTGTAATTTTGAGCTAAGATTGGAATCATGTTTAAAGGACATATTCATTATTGGGATTTTTAATGAAAAATTAAAACACAAGCTATTCGTAGAGGCAATTAATACTTCTTTTTCGGATTGCATTAATCTAGCGGCGACGTGGGAGCATGTTGTGGCTTTTAAAAAAGTAAATGCGAATTTAAATGTTGTTCATAAGGAAAGTGAATATTTCCGGAATTCCAGGAAAGATAGTCCTTCCAGGAATAAAAATTCAATGCGAAATAAGTCACCGGTTGATGGTACGTTAAAAACTTGTTTTTTGTGCGGAAAAAAAAATCATTTGCAAAAAGATTGCTGGAAAAAAATTTTGTGTAATCGATGTAACAAATCTGGTCATCCTAGTAATTTGTGTAAATACAATAAAAATTATGTAGGTACTAAAAATAAACGGTTGAATTCGGTGTTCGTGGTTAATAATAAAACGGGGCCGGAACCCACATATGTAGATTTGTTAATTGGTAACATAATATTGCCGGCGTTGGTGGATTCCGGAGCTGCAATAAGCGCGATACCGTATGAAGTGTATTTAAGATATTTTGTTTCTTACGATTTAGAAAAGTATAATGTTCATTTGTCAGGGTATGACGGAACGCAGTTAAATGTTTTAGGTAAAGTGAATTTAGATGTGTTATTTTTAGGTAAAAGAGCGAATACACAGTTCGTAATAATTAAAAATGGTAATTCTACAATAGTTGGTAGAGATTTTTTGCATGTTTTTGGTATCGGATTAAGTGGAATAAATTCGGTAAAATTCAGTGAGATTAATTGTGATAATCACTTAGTTTTTCGTGATAGTTTAAAAAAGAAATATGCTGATGTTTTTTCAGAAACATCGGGTAGGCTTAAAAATTATGAGGCTAATATTGAAGTTAATTCGGACTTTAGGCCAAAGTTTGTAAATCCGAGGCCATTACCTTTTAGTTTACGTGAGAAAGTTGAAATTGAATTACAGAGAATGTTACAAGAAGACATTATTGAAAAGGTAAAAATAAGCGATATTGCTAGTCCGATTGTTGTTGTTAGAAAAAAAGACGGTTCAATTAGAATTTGTACCGATTTCAAGACAACATTAAATCCTATGTTAGCGAAGTTGAAGTACCCACTACCTCGTATTGACGAATTAATTTCATCTCTGAATGGTGCAAAATATTTTGCTAAGATAGACTTACGAAATGCATTTGGACAGATCTCGTTGAACGAAAAGTCTAGAAAATTATGTGTAATTAGTACACATATAGGTTTATTTGCATATAAAGTTTTGCCTTTTGGTTTAAGCACGAGTCCGGCCATCTTTATGCAAGTCATTACGGCGATAGTTGGTGGACTTAGGAACGTTCGTGTATTTTTAGATGATCTACTTTTATTTGGGAATTCTAAGGAAGAATTATTTTCTATTTGTGAAGCAGTACTTAGCAAGTTATGTGATTGCGGTTTAACTATTAATGAAAATAAGTGTTCTTTTCTAGAAACAGAGATAGAATATTTAGGTTATAGAATTTCGCAGAAAGGAGTTATGCCTTTAGAAAATAAAATTTATGCTATTACTCAAATGGGTGTACCGAAAAATGTTTCGGAACTTAGAAGTTTGCTGGGAGTTATTTCGTACTATAGGACTTTTATACATAATGTGTCAGGTATTTTGTCTCCTTTATACCAATTGTTAAGAAAAGGGATAAAATTTGTATGGTCTCAGGAATGCAATATTGCGTTTGAGCAAGTTAAGAAACTGCTGACGTCAGACAATATTTTAGTACATTTTGACCCACAATTACCTATCAAGCTTATTACAGACGCGAGTGATATAGGTATATCTGCTATTATATGTCACGTCTATGAGAATGGTATGGAAAGACCCATTGCGTTCGCTAGTCGTTTATTATCTAATACGGAATTGAGATATTCTATTCTTGATAAGGAAGCGTGTGCAATAATATTTGGTTTAAAAAAATACTTTCAATATTTATATGGTAATAAATTCGTTCTAAATTGTGATAATAAGGCTTTGGTACATATATTGAACACTGAAAAACAGGTGCCAACACTAGCGGCAAATAGGCTACAGCGCTATGCGTTGATTCTACAAACTTTTGACTATAGTATAGAGTATGTTAAGTCGGGTGAGAATAAAACGGACTTCTTATCTAGGTTGCCGGTTAATAGTAATAATAATTTAAATGATTGTGTCGACGAGGTCGACGGTAGCGAATATTTCTTAAATTACATTGGTTGTCTGAACGTGGATAAAATTGAATCGGATTTTTTAAATGTAATCGAGGCGGAGACAACAATGACAACAGAAACGATGAAGCAGTTTTCGATTAAAGATGTAAATATAGCAAGCATTATTGAGTTCGTAATTAATGGTTGGCCGCATAAAAAGTTTTTAAAGGATGATTTGTTAAAATTCTGGTATTTTAGAAATAAATTATCGACTTATGACTCGTGTTTATTTTATAATAATAAATTCGTTGTTCCGAGGGAACTAAGGGAAATCATATTGAATTTCATACATCAATCGCATTTGGGTATTGTTAAATCGAAATGTCTTGCTCGGAATTATTTTTTTTGGCTAGGTATGAACTCAGATATAGAAACAACTGTGAAACAGTGCGTTCGATGCATGGAGTGTTTACCCACTCCATGTAAAGTTGAGTTACAGCCGTGGCCGATCAGTGGATTAATATGGAATAGATTGCATATTGATTTCATGGGACCTTTTGGTGGTTATAATTTTTTGATAATCGTGGATGCAACTACAAAATGGATAGACTGTCACATCGTAAATAAAGTAGATTCGTTTTGTACAATAAAAGTTTTGAAAAGATTATTTTCTAATTTCGGAATTCCGGAGCAGATAGTAAGTGACAATGGTACAGCGTTCACATCAACAGTTTTTAAGGAATTTTGTCATAATTATAATATTAAATCGTTGACATCTCCTGTCAACCATCCAGCTTCAAACGGACTTGCCGAAAATGGGGTTAGAACGGTAAAGAATTTCTTAAAAAAAATTATGATAAATAATAAATTGCCTGCTGATTTTGAAGATAAACTCTTAACATTTTTGGTTGATATTAGGAATACGCCTTCTATGTCTACGGGGATTGAACCTAGTAAATTAATTTTGGGAAGGAAAATTAGATCAATTTTTAATACAATTATTCCAATATTAGATAATGTTGAAAGTCAAGGTTTTAAAGGGATTGATAACACGATTAAAGATAAGATGTTATTGAGTCAGCAAAAACAAAAAAAAGTATTATAGAGGAAAGAAATTTAAAAAGTACTTTGATGTTGGATCTAAAGTTTTAACCAGGGATTTGAGAAGTGATAAAAACAAATGGATTTTAGGAAAAATTTATAAAAGATTGGGGAATAGGATTTATTTGGTAAAAATTATGTCTTCAGGACAAATTTGGAAACGCCACCATGATCAAATTTCAGAGAGGAAGGTTAGGTGGGGGGAGAGTGACAGGTCTGATGATTTGCTGGACCTAGGTCCACTCTCGGACGTGGACATGACCAAGTTTCCTAATTCCTCTGATTTTTGCAGGTCGCCTACACCATGGGAGGGGAGGTTACGCCCTCGAGGACAACGCCCATGCTACACCGAATGAAGAGTCAAGAACATACATAATTACATATAAATTGGAAATTAAATATATAATGGAAATAATTAAATATATTTGGCTTATATAATTTTGTAAAAATATAAATATGTAATTAGGATTTAAGTGTGGGGGTGTGGTGTATGTGTGTAAGAGTGACAGCATGAGAGCGAGACAGCGAGTACGAGATGTATAAAAGAGATCGTATGCGCGTCAGTAGCTCTCTCAGTCCAGACACTTGATAGTCACAAATAAATATTATTACAATATAACAAGTATTGTTTTTAATAGTGTGTGCAGAGAAGCACATACGTTACAGGAGGAAAGGTTTACGATCTCTTGTTACTTAAGTGGGTCTTGAGTGTGAGACATCTGACATGATTTTGGGCCTCTAAGGTACGCATTAAGCTGAAATCACCACTTGATTTTACATACAGATGATAGGAGAAAGAAATTAGTGAAAAAGCATAAAATTTAACGACCTGTCAGGATTTTAAATTATTTGAAAACTCAAGTATTTTCTTGATCACTAGGCGAATAATTACGGGGGATTTATCGGTTTTGGTGCCAGAGAGGGATGTAATATGTAGGAGGAACTAGGAAAAAGGGAAAAAAAAACGTTCGAAGGCAGGATTGGAATGGGATCTTGGCAGTGGTTATAGCCCGTGAGAAAGGAGAATCGAGGTCATAAAAGTTTAGATTATTATAAAATAAGGTCCTACGAGCATCACGACTTTGCTGGTAAGTGGGTCAAGTGATTATAGAGTTTACACATGAGCATTTGCAAACGCGAGAAATAAAAAATTGTATACGAATACAAGAAACGCGACATATAGCCAAAAACGGACACAGCTGAGTGTGCACACTAGCAGTACGTTCGATAAAGGATATTCAGTCACAAATTTATTAGGAAATCCATAGCCAAATGTTAAAACGACGGAATATCTAGGCAGTGACGTGTTGGGAGAATTTTATAATAATGAATGCTTAATAGATAACTGTCGAGATATGTTGTAGGTTAATGAGTTGAAATTGGATTTGGGTTAAGCCAAGAAAGTAGGGCAGTTATATCGAACATTCAGGATACACCGTATTTGGAAGCGAATTAAAAAGGAGTAGAACGGACACTATAGATTTTAGAGAAAAGTTGAATTAATTAGTCACATGATAAAAGGTAGATTATATTAACTAATCATGCAGAGATTCGTGTGGGAATTAGATGTTTAGACCCAAATACGCCCCTGATCGACTGCAACAGAGGAGTTACGTCGTAGGAAGGTGGGTCGATCGGAACGGGACGTTAGAAGAAAAAAGGGTGAACCGACGGTATGGGATAGTGGTATGGAAAAAATACGATATTACGCGTTTATAAGGTTGTAAATTGCAAAATTTAAATTTGATTGATGGGAGAAACGGGGTATTAAAGACGTAGTTTGGTAGGGGAGGAAAAGAAGTTCGGTGCCAGATTTCGGGAGAAGAAGAACTGTGAAAATCGTGCGGGTATCGGAAAGTGTTGGGAATTGATTGCTGGACTTAGCAAAATCGAGACTGTGTAGTGTTGAACTAACTTCGTTGATTATGCTTTGCAAGTGTTAGTGAATTAAATTCTGTGGAAAATACATGACTTAGTTCATGAGACAGTGGTGAAATGTGTAATTTGATTAAAGAGGATAATGATTAAATCAATAAATTCTAATAATAATAATTAACCAATCGACCGGACGAAATAAAAAATCGGTAAATACGTATTATGGGAAGTTCGGAGTGATATCTCGGGAGAAGAAGGACTGTGAAAATCGTGCGTGTATCGGAAAGTGTTGGGAATTGATTGCTGGACTTAACAAAATCGAGACTGTAGTGTTAAACTTACTTCGTTGATTATGCTTTGCAAGTGTTAGTGATTTAGATTCAGTGGAAAATACATGACTTAGTTCACGAGTCAGTGTTGAAAAGTGTTAATCGATTAATGAGGATAATACTTAAATCAATAAATTCTAATAATAATATTTAACCTACCGATTGGACGAAATAAAAGTCAGTAAATACGTATTATGAGAATGACGGTCTTATATCTTATCCGGTGTTGTGTTAATTATTCACAAAAATAATCGTCGGTAAAAGTTCGCGATTGATATCGTTTATTATGTAGAGAGATAAAAGATATCTATAAATATTTACCCTAAATAAAAATATCGGCCTTGAATTTTAATAATAATAATAAATGGTGCTAATTCGGATGGGAGGGACTTAACTAACTTAATTTAAAGTAAATAACGAATAAACAGTCGTTATAGGATTACAATGATGGCCCTAGTTTTGCAATAATAAAATTTCATCCCTTTTATAAAAATGTCGTGATAGTCCGCGAAAGAAAGAAATTAATAATAAACTTAACTAGATTTAAATAATCTCAGCAAGGGTTCGGGAGTCAGGAATGATATCGAATTTGGTATATTTTAATTTCAATAGTTAGAACATAGTAATCTACGAAAACGTTCAATTCGTGAAAGCTCACACCAACGGCGTCGAGTGGTCATTTACCGTATTTAGTTTACAAATAAAAGTTTAGGAGTTCGTAGGAAGTTTTGTTTTCTCCACAGGTCTACGGCATACGTAATTAAGAATTGGTCGTGTATATCTCCGACCGGGATTTTAGCAATTACGTACTCGGTAAGTTGTTATACCTAATTTAAATTTCCAGGCCATCCTGAAACGCGACGCAGAGATGACAGAACCGAAGCTGCCTCGGGAAACTGAAGATTTAAAAAAAATGACAAAATTTTATAATATTATTTCAGGATATGTTCAACAGTGTTATCACCAAGGACAGTGACCTTTTCTTTCCGACAGCTGATGGCACCGGCGGGGGAGCAAAAAATGAACGAGTGTTGTACCCTCAACCAAATGGGGAGTCCATCGGGGTATACGACATACCAAATGGAAAGCAGCTGTCTACAAACTAAATACTTCGAGAGTGAAACGTAAATTTAAAACTAACAGGTACTCCTTTGAATTCCTATTTGTTAAATTGCGCCTTTTAAACTTTATGGTTGAACAATGTGACGATGACACCGAGGCTATACATATGTGTCAATGTGTGGTCCATCGGTAAGGGTCTTCCCACATTGTCCTGTTAGGAGAGGATGCTCACCATAGACTGATCGGGTCACGCGAGATGCTGGAAGCAATTCCCTTTCGCGGAACCGTGTCGAGAGAATGGGCGTGACGAGACGGATATGAAATGAGTTGCCAAACGGTATGTAAGGACGCGGTTCGCTGACGGAGGCGTCTTGGCCAAAAGCATCTCGGGTTGCCGGCAAGGTAGTGTGGGAGGAGCATAAGCAGTTCATTTTGCGGAAACAACCCTGCAGCGCCTGCACATTTTTTAATCCTATCGACCTAGAAGCAAACATAGCGCTTAGACAATACTTAACTTCTATGTTCGCTACTAGAGGTGGTTTTTACACGCTGGACCGGTCACGCAGGAGGATGGATCTGTCTATCACAAGCTGTAGCCACATTTTCGCGAATAGAGCCTTGACAAGGGACGAATTGGATTACCCCTTCTAGAGCCAGTAACGTAGTCCCGGAGGTGTTCGATACTGGGGTTGATCGGGAAAGGTTTGAAGGCATGCCGTCCTTCCTTGGTTATGGAAGGGTCCGGGTATCTGGTTGGTCGTCAAGAGATCTTCTGGGTGCCATGGGTATAGCCTTGACATGCTTTGGTCGGGAGGTCGTGTCCGGAGAGCCGACCACCTAGTCAATTTGGTCAAGTGGAGGAGCCAGTACTAGATTGCAAAAAAATGCATGATCCATCCCATCCCTCCCTTATCCTTTCCATCTTAGGTACGAATTTTGCGTTTACTAACAATAGAATATTATCAAATTATGTATAGGGTCCAGCCATGGAGAGCAATGCGAAGGAGCCGCCAAATAACTAAATGAAACATTCTAGGTATGTATTTTAAAATCTATTAGGGTCAAAAAATCAACTTTATAGACTCCCAAGAACTACAGGGGGTACTGCGAGAGTATTAAAACGTACATTATTAGGGACGTAATGGGGACATATTTAGGATAGATTTAGACAGTAAGTATCCTTCATACGTTCAAGAGATGCAGAGAAATTCTTCCACACCTTACCTAAAAGAACCAAAAGTTACCACATATAGACATTAAATACCTATTCTAGATTTTCTAGAGCCTTTGAAGCAAAAAATACACAACGTAAAGGAAAGGGTTTATTGTAAAGTTTTCCCGGAAGGAGAAAGCCTTTTGCTGTGTTCAGTCACAGGGGTGGGAAAAGCGAGTCATGATTCAAGACATTATTGGTGAATCATACAGTACGAGAGAAGGGTCTACCGTCGGGAGATCGAAACGCGAGTGAGGAGAGGTATTAAAACCCAAGTAAGGGGTTCGACCCATCACACATTTCAACAATACTGGCACTAATGCAGAACAGAATTCAATAATAATTACATCGCTGGCACAGTTTAGGTAATGGATTTTTTAATTACAATCGTGTTGGAGGTCTGTCATATAAAAGATTTGAATTGGATTAAACAAAAATTGTTGCTTGTACCACGTAATCATGATATAATCATTGTATAAATTAATTTGTTTCTTTCCAATCAATTTATAGCTACCAGATATGCATGGTCTTAAGTGATAAGGGTTTATTCAGTTCAACGTCACTTGTTCCAGTATTCGCACAAAGGAAATCAAGATTACGGGAAAATTAATTTAAACCCACTGATAAAATTTTGATAAAACGAAAATAATCTCAATTCTTGCTGAAGCGACATGTCGATCTCAGTCGAAGAAAATATGTCTTTCTCTGTACAGGAATTGGACAATAAAATTGTAGAGAGGAAGTCGTTAAACTGTCTCTGCAATAAAAACTCGATAGGGCTATTGATATCAAAAGAGCAGGCAGAGGAATATCAAATATTTATTTATTTATTTATTTACATATATACGGCACAACACGTGCCATTAACATAATTGACATATTTATAAATAGTACAACAACATGAAGAATTTAAGTGAAATTTAATAAAAAAGGTAAAAAGTTAGGTAATAAGCAGTGAATAAAATGTAAAATGTATAAAAGTAAATTATAAAGTGTAAAGTATAAAATATAAAGTATAAAGTACAAACCATAAATTATTAGATAAAAAGTAAAAATTAAAAAATTAAAGTGAGAAATAAAACAATAAAAGGTAAAATGTAGAAATATAAGATATCTCTAAAAGTTACCTAAAAAGATTTAAATATAAAATATAAAAAGTAAAAAAAAAAATCCTGGATTATGTTATCCGATATGATAAACACAGTGACAGTGACAGTGCCTATGATTTCTAGTACATTAGTAGTTTTAGTGTGAAGTACTGGTAGGCATATAATTATAATATTTACACGATGATTTGCATGATGTATTATAATATTTACGTGCTACTACCAAACAAATTTAGTTTAATGCATCTTTTGTATGAGGCCAGATTGCCGGCGGCGTGATCGATATTAGCATATTCATTGCCTAAAATATGTAAGCGATTTATGGTTGAGTTTTGTTCTGCGTTCGTCAAAGTGTTGTCACAATGAAAAGGTGTTTTGAGTCGAGTCGGTCTAGAAGGTACATGATAATTTATTAGCGAAACCAATTCAGGGGAGTCAAACCAGTTATTGTTTATTTTAAATAAAAAAATAAGATCATTGAGTATTCTTCTATCTTTTAACGATAAGAGTCGCATTTTTTGAGAAAGAGAATCATAGTTTATGTCAACCGCGGGAATTCCTAATTTAAAATTAATTGATCTGAGAAATTTGCGTTGGATTCTTTCAATGGAGTTTGCGTGGCTTTTGTAGAAAGGGTTCCAAATGGGGGAATTATATTCTAAATGACTCCTAACCAGAGTTGTATATAGTAGTTTAAATGTTTGGATATTTTTGAAATTTTTACAAATTCTTAGAATGAAGCCCAGCATTTGCATTGCCTTACTAGTAATGATATCAATGTGGTTGGTAAATAGTAGTTTAGTGTCAAAGGTTATTCCGAGGTCCCTTATTACTGGTACTGACAATAAGTTGTGATTGTTAAGTGAATAGCTATATTTTATAGGGTTTTTTATTCTAAAGAAACTCATGATTTGACATTTTTTAGTGTTAAGTGTAAGTTTGTTAATTGTACACCACTCTGCGAATTTAATAAAATTAGTTTGTAGGGACAGACAGTCATACGTATTTTTAATGATTTTATACATTTTCATATCATTAGCAAATAATAATATGTTAACATTAGAAAATATGGAAGTGACATCATTTATAAATAGTATAAATAATATTGGACCAAGGTGCGAACCCTGAGGCACGCCGCTAGTTGCTTCAAATTCATAAGACAAGTATTCTTTAATCCAGACAGTTAGTACACGTTTTGACAAGTAATTTTTAATCCAACATAATAATTTACCACTTATTCTATTATTTAGTTTAGACAATTTATTTATAAGAATTTTAATGCAAACCTTATCAAAAGCTTTGCTAAAATCCGTGTAAATCGAGTCAACTTGTTCTCTATTAGCAAGGGCACCTGAGATAAAATTTTCGTACAGTGTAAGGTTAGTCAAGGTAGAACGGCCAGAGACAAAACCGTGTTGAAATGATGAAATATTAAATTTTATACAAGAACTTATTTTTTGAAGAATTAACTTTTCAAAAATTTTCGGTATCGACGATTGTATGCATATTGGTCTATAATTTTCAACTAAAGACTTGTCTCCGGTTTTAAATATTGGCGTTAGAAAGCTTTTTTTCCATATTTGCGGGAACATACCCGTTGAAAGAGATTGATTAAAGAGTAGGTACAGTGGGTAAGAGACACTACCCCCACAGTTTTTAAGAAATATGGGGGGAATTTTATCTGGCCCTGAACAAGATTTAGTTTCAAGTAGTTTAATACATGCTGTGATTTCTTTTCTCTCAATATGTAACTGAATTAGTTGTAAATCTATATCTGACTCAAATTTTGGAATGTGTTCATCAGGGATATCAGTTTCATACACATCTTTAAAAAAGTCTGCAAATAAATTGACAGTTTCTTTGATTTTACATGAAGTTTTCATATTATCAGAAGGAGCTGGTAAATTTCAAATTCGAAATTCAGAGTTGACTAAATCTAGAAAAATCCCTTATATCCACAAAAACTCGTATTGAGAAAACAAGGTTTGAAGTTTAAAAGATACATATTTTTGTTTCCTTTATTTCAAACTAATTCTTCTTCTTCCTGTCCCAACAGCTCATTACCAAGGTAGGCTGTTGGGGTCGGTTCTTCTCGTTCTCAGGTTGTAGTTTCTTCGGTTCTGAGTATCGCCTTCATCCGGGCCGTTTCTCTGAAGTATTTTGGAGCATTGAGTCATCCAGGAGTTCTTTGGTCTTCCTCTGGATGACTGTCGATGAAGCTACATAGACACTGCCATCTTCACTATGTGGTCTGGTGGCGGCACACAGCATCCCATAGGCCAAGATGACCTAGGCCATAAAGATTTTATTTTCGTAAAAAAATGATTATGGCGACTAGATCACTAAGTCACCAAATGTTTGGAATTACTATGCAAAGGTGTTATTTAATTAATGGTTGCCGGGGCGGCGGTACTCATACCCGCCTCCCAAATTTCAAGTTCTTTGTTTGACCATTCTAGGTTTCTATAATTATGTTATCATAGATAGTGACCCGACCGTTGATAAAATTATAATTTACCAATAGGCCACTTGCATGGATTTCATAACGACTTGGAAAAAATCCTGTGGATAGATTTTTTTACTAAGATTACGAAAATGTTAGTAAAAATTTTAAGAAATGTATAGTTTTTCTCATTTTTAAATAAATAAATTCATTATTTGAGCTCGTGACGTCACTACATGAAAATGTCCCGTCTCCGATTATGTTCCCTTAATTTTGTAAAATTCCACACAGATATTATTTTTTTTTTATATGGCAACACTTTGATTTCCGGCGAATTTTTGAATTTGCGTTTAAAACGTTCACTAGATTTCCTATTGTTTGTTCTATGCGAACTTATCCTTTGGTTTGATTTTTTTAATAAAGATGGCGGTGTTTTTACAGATGTTACGAAGAGAACCCCGTACAATTTATTGCTACTCGTGTGGAAAACGTTATTTTTTTAAAAATGATTTTCGGCTATGTAATTATCGTTTTTTCGCACACATAAAATTATGACCCGTATTTCCGGTTTATAAAAAATGGTCTGATTTTTCGGATTGAAATTTTCGAAAAATCGCCAGGGTTTCAAAAATACGATTAAAAAAAAAAAAAAACGAAATGTCTTAGAATATTTGCCTTAACCGGAAAAAAAAAGTGATGCAAGTGGCCTATTTCAAACGTAAAATCGACTTCAAAAATACCCTTTATACCTAATAATTTGGTATTAATACAAACGAAATTATACAAAGGTCAATATTTTGTACTTATACTCTGGTAAAAACAGTATAATAGACAAGTAGTTTTTTCCTTGACGCATTTGAATGAAAATATGTTTTATACTTTGTTATTTGGCTGTTCATCCTCTCTGCACATCCCTTCGGGTCACTTAATTATATTTTGTGTAATTATCGTTGTTAGTTTTTGGTGTGTTATGCCGTGTTGCGCTACCTCTTTCTATAGCCGACGTTTCGGACAGCGTTGCAGTGTCCATCATCAGGGCAGATCCGGTAGATCCGACGATCTGCCCTAATGACGGACACTGCAACGCTGTCCGAAACGTCGGCTATAGAAGGAGGTAGCGCAACACGGCATAACACCCCAAAAACTAACAACGAAAATGCTTTTGGCCGTGAAAATCTAAAAACTTATCTTTGTGTAATTAGGTAAACCGTATTTTTCCTATTAGTATGCCGGGGTGAGGGGGGGAGGGAGGGGGCTGTCGGCGGATCAACTGTCATCGAACCATCATTATTATACTAGTTTTACACTCATAGGTAAAATTTACGATTTAACGTACTTTTCATTAATAACTTGGCCATAAATCGCTTGCGTGAGCGATTTACTGGAAAAACTTACGTGTGTAAAGGCAGCCATATACATAAAATAAAATAAAACAAAAATTTTCATTGATTTATTAATCACAATTTTATTGTTATCCATAAAAATTTTAAGAAATAAAATAACATGTCATTAAATTAATAAAGCAGCAAATTTTAACATAATTCAACAATTTTTTGATATTCTTTGGCAACTTCATAAATTAATATACATAAGATCTTTGGTAAATAATTCATACAAAACATTCATAAACATAATATAAGATTTTATAAACTGCTAAGAATTTTTTTTAAGTACCTACAAACCTTATCAAATTTTTGCCACAAATTCTTTAGTACATATCTGGAAAAAACTTTATTTTAAAACATTTTTTGTATTTATTATAAAACACAAAGATAAAAAAAAACTTATTCATAAATATTTATAAAAAATTATACTTAAAAATAAAGGCATAACCAAACGTATTTTTATATAGGTATAGAAATAACTTTATTATTATTTTATTTCAAATAATAATAAAATAAATGTAATAAAAAAACACTGTTTTTTTTAATGTAAAGACATTATTATGAGTGGTGAAAATTAAATAAATAGAATGATATTTTTATATTACGCAATTTTCACGAAATGTGAGGAAAAATTGAAATTTGATGATAATGCATTGGTTCAATAATTAATAAGATTAAGAAAGGTTCACATAGTTTGGTTATAAAGGGTGGATGAATGTATAAAGAAGCGTATGGTGAATTAATGTGTGATATGAAAGTGAACGGTAGAAGAAGTCGAGGATGACCGAGGAAGACATGGCAGGATCAAGTGAATCGGATACTTGAGTCGGGCTATGAGACGATGTATGAATGTGAATGAGGCAAGGAGTGTGTGCCAAGACCGAGTTCTTTGGCGGTCCATCCTCTCTGCCTACCCCAGCGGAGAAGCAGCGTGACGGTAAAAAAATAATTATTGCATTTTTTTTTAAACCTCTGAAATTTTGACAACTAACAGTCAAAATTTAGAACATCTGAATTTGTATTATTTTGATAGTTTCAAAAATATTGAATAATAATCAAATATGTATTTTGGTTGTCTGTGATGTGCGTTTGTCCTGTGTGAAATCTTGTTCAATGAACTCAAATTTGAAGTGTCATTTTCAATTTTGTCGCTGATGATGTGTGAAGAATAAGTAATATTATATTTTTTACAGAAAATTAATAAAATTGTCATTTTGAAAATTGGAACTGATTTGTCGAGAATTCATATTATCGTGTAAATTTTCGGTCTTCTCTAATAAATATTTACTAATAAAGTATTTTCACAAAATTAATAAAAACCCGACTGTGCACCAGTGCCGAAGGGATCAATGACGCTAGTTCCTCGGAGCATCTTCCGTTGTAATACCAGTAGAACAAGGACAGCATGTGCTCTAAAGATTGCAATCTGCTTGTTAAGATAGTGGAATTTATCAAAATGACCGCCCGTGGGGCTTCAGACCAGAGGTGGCTGCTAAATTCAACAATACTATTAATGTAAATAACCCTTTACAATACGCCCAGCTTCTGAGAGGTGTATATTATTAAAAAAAAAATTAAAACATTTTCTTAATAATTTTTCAGCAACAAAATGCAGTGTGGATATTTTGTATCGAAAAGAAATTGTAGGCGATATAAATATAAATACATGTAATAGTTCTGTCACGGGTTAAAATAATTTAAAACCTGCATCATTCTAACATTTCTATAGACAATAGAAACCTTGGGAGATTGGGAGCGTCACCGAACTACGACCAAATTGCACAAACTATCAAAGCGGATATCCACTGGAGCGATCACGCGAAATAAGTAAATTTGCCTCGATTGCTTGAGATTTCCCAGAAGGTCGTTTTTTAATTTTTTTGCCAATATTAAAAAAATCATACCTTCAAATTTTAACATGGAGACATGAAAACTTATTATAATATAGTGTTATATAGCCAATGAATTAACCTGTATTTTACCGCTTATCTCATATATGTAGGATTTATAAAAAAATATATAAAAAAAATGCTGTGAAACTGCCGTGAGGGGTACTTATTCGAGTCAACATAGAATATTTTCGATTTCTGTATGTTGTCTGTGGTATACTTGATAATGAAAGGTGCATATCTATGGAAAAAAGGACTTTATTTTATCCGTAAAAAGCTGATAAAAAATTCGGCGGTTAAAAAAAATATTTTTAACATTGTTCTAAAATAGTCTACGAAGTTCGGATTTGCGACATCTATGGACATAATAGATAAAGCATTTCAATAGCTTCGTTTTAAAATAAATGGCTGGCCAAGGAAATGTTTTAAACAATTACAATAAATGTTTTACGAATGGTAGGAAAATGTCGTCCATTTTTGGACAGCTATCAATCGCAGAAAAATAAGAGTGGTCCATTTTTCGACCCAAATCGCTCCAGTGTATGCAATGAAAACTATGCGTTTTGTGTGAAGGTAGAAACAAAGGCGGGGTGCTGCTTTGTGGAATTGCGACCAGTAGCAGTATGGGTTTAAAATGTTTCATATTAGTAATTTTTCACGCCGAATATCTCTCTTGTTTTTATTATCTATGGATATTTCCTAATAAATCATCATTATATATATATTATCGATCGTGTAGTTGATTAGTCAGATATCTCCAAATACTATGTTTTGGGATAATGATGAAAACAATATTCTAATGCTCACCGTGAATCAAATATTGTGTTTTACATATTAAATATGTTACAAAATAACACTGCAAAGCATAACGGTCCAGTACTTACATTAGTACGACATTTTGAAATTTCCTACTAGTAACCCATAAAACATTATTTTTGTTTTTGTTCATTATAATTGATTTGGTGGTGTTTATGAGTAATCTGAGTATTGTACCAGATAGAGGGTACACTTTTACAAGTAACTGCATACTCAACTCAAATCAACTGGAGGATTGATAAACCTATATAACCACTCGAGCGACAGACCAATTTAAAAAAAAAATCGGATACTCGTGATTTTTTTGTGATCATTTTGAATATTTTCCACCCACATTAGAAAAATCATATCAACTGAATAATTCAAATTAAGTATAAATGCATCTAGGGAAAATTTGCCTAAAACTGGCAGTAAAGCATTCCGAGGTATTTCAAACAGTGTCATATTCTGGCAAAAAATCACTCAGGTGGATAATATAATAGTGAAAGCATACTGTAGGTTGCAAATGGATGAGATGAAATATGTAGGTATAAAAAGGTTTGATATAAAAGGTTATATAATATTACCACTATTATTAATAATGCAAATTTTACAATAATGAAGTTCCCAGTATAAAAGTATTTTTTGTAGTTTTTATTTATGATTTTTCAGACTTTTTTCGTAGTTGTGTTGCTTACTGAAAACAAAAAGAAAACATTTTAAATAAAATGTTAAAATAAATTCAAATTACACAGATTTTTCACACACAATACTGAATTTATGTGATATTTATAATAATTTTGTGAAATAGTACCAAAGATATTGAAATACAAGATATATGCTATGATGGCCGCCCGACCGTCGGCGGGTTACCGTCTAGTGGGAATAGTTTGAATACGGAAAGAATTTGTTCATTTAGATGATTTTTTGAAGGTGTGCAGTAGTATTGGTTAACAATATCGGTGACACCAGAAAGCACAGTCCCACCCAGTTAAAAACTTTGGGTAGCACATCTCTTATATTTCAATATCTTTGAATAGAATCAATGCAGAACAATAGCATTATGCTAACATCGAACGTTATTATATTTCAGAACCCAGTTTCGAGTGCATGTTGTCGCCACGCCGTACGCGTTGCGCGACAAATAACATTTGTGTATGTGGAATTTTAAACAAAACTACTGTTGTAATTCAGTTTTTGAATTTAAAGAATTCGTCACAAGATGTCGCCACTTACATCAGCAGCTTGCATGTGGACGTTTCTTCCCTAGGTATAAAGTACTACGGATTTATAGAATTTAAGTATCTTTCCGGATATGGAGAGATTACATATTGTGTCATTGCCTTTCACGGTTACTTTAACATGGTGACTAGTGTCACTGGATTACACGATTACAGTGGATCCGAGGAACTGGCTATTTTTGGAACCAGGTTCTATCGGGTTTATAAAATGGTCACCAATACTCAAACTGGGCAAAGCCGAACTAAAAGCCGCCCACGAGTTTTTAACTGCTAGTGATTTTATTATAGCTTTCTTATACTTAACTTTATTTAGTTGAACAATCTACTGCTTCTGAGAAAGTATTGCCAACTGCATGCTTTCTACATAGGTACAAGCGACTATCTAAATGACTCAATCCTGACATTGTTGTTGCAATTAAAAATAATTTTAGATAGAGTAGCTTAAAAAATCAGGGTTGTCTGTAATACAATATTATACATATGTATCTGATTCTAAATCGCAAGTTTTTTTATACTATTTGTGCACCGGTGTAGAAGAGATCTATGACACTAGAATCTTCCATTCAAATACCAACAGTACAAGAACAAAATTTGCCAAAAAGCAAAGTATCATAGACAACATTCCGTTTGTTAAGATAGAAGAATCTATCAAACGGGACACCGTCAATTCATTTTCACATTATGTTTTCATAAAAGTTATATAAAAATTAATAGTAAGTCATGTTTCTCACCACAAATCTGTTAACTTTGGACTGGGCGAGATTTTTGACAACGCTGGTAGTACGCATTGACTCAAACTTATTCCTCAGGCTGAAATTAGAAAAAAACACACTGAATTATTATACTACAATCTACATAAACAATCAATTAATGAGCCACTGCTACCCATATTTCCCTTTTGCGGGTTTCCTCAGGGAATGAACTTTGGACCCCTCTTATTCGTTAAAGACATTGGTGAGACCATTAAATACTCAATCTATCTACAGTGAAACCCTCTTAAGAAGTTTGGTGTTTTTGGTCCCTCGGCTCTACATTGGTCCAGTTTTACCCACATAGAAGATTTTTCTGCTTAAGAAGTTTGTTTTTTTCTGGTCCCCTGGAAAACTTCTTAAGAGGGTTTCACTGTACTTATTTAGAAGGCTGAAATAAGAAATCATCCCCTGAATTATACACAGAAACACTCAATTATTAAACCACTGCTAGCCATATTTCTATTTTCCGGTATTCCCCAGGGATCGAACCTTGGACCCCTCCTATTTCTTTCATTCATTAACTACATTGATGTGAATATTAAATGCTCAAACTATCATCTCTTAGTTTCGAACTTGTTTCAGAAACTAAAATGAGAGAGAACTCACTTAATTAATTAGAACTAACTGAATTATTATGGAATCCTTGTTTCCTACATTTCCCTTTTCAGGGTTTCCTCCGGGATCGAACCTTGGACCTCTCTTATTCTTAATCTTAAAATAATTAATTTATTACCTTAATTTAATTCATTAAATTTGAGGAGGTCAATAAACGAATGTTGATGAATGCTACATTTATAAGGAGCTGTACTGAATTCGTCAAAATCAAGAAGCCAATGTTCACTAATATGCGGATTTATAGAATTCACTAGGTGATGACGACGGGTGGCTGTCTATTACCTGGATGGAGGAATTTTCCAAGATCGCTGATGTAGCAGTTCTGTTCAATAGCGTTGAAGCTTGGACCAGATTCTAAGACACAACATTGTAGTTCAGCGTAAAATTTTAAGTACAATTAATTGAAACAGGGTCTTTTTTTTTTTTTTTTTTTTTTAACTTACGGAGACGGTTTACAGTTAGTTCCCGTGAGTACTTAGGCCATAGGCCCATTGTACTATCTCCCATTTTACCTCAATCCTTTAACAATAACCCAGTCCCTTTAATGAAGTTCACCAGAGTTGTCATTGGATATGTGGCTAAGTCTTCTGGTTCCACGATGTGTCTCCCCAGGTATCTGAGCCTAGTTCCCACCAGGGCAGGACATTGGCACCACAAGTGAATTGGAGTCTCTTCATCCTCTTCACATTTTCTACATCTATTGGTGCTTTCCACTC
The DNA here is from genome assembly GCA_917563855.2 of Limnephilus lunatus. Lineage (NCBI taxonomy): Eukaryota > Metazoa > Arthropoda > Insecta > Trichoptera > Limnephilidae > Limnephilus > Limnephilus lunatus. The sequence continues at coordinate 96,834,058 of OU830594.1, forward strand.
CCAATAGCTGCATGTGTCTCCTGAGATGGCAGTGTCCCGTTAGTAGTCCTACCAGTTCCCTCAGCAAGTTTCTATCCATATCGAGTAGTTTCCTGGTCCGTCTGGGGTCCGGTCCGTTTATGAGTACTTTGGATTGCCTCATTCCGGGTGCCCTCTCCCATTCCTTCCAGTGCTGGGATTTGACCCACCTCTCAATATGTAATTTCGTGTGGCAAGCTGCTACTCCTACAGCCGGCTCGGATCCCGCAAGTGGTGCTTTCGCCCCTTTCCTTGCTAGTTCGTCAGCCCGCTCGTTGCCCTCAATACCCTTATGTCCTGGTACCCATATCAGTGTTATTTTATTAATGGTAGCGAGTTCTGTAAGAACAGTCCTGCATTCCATCACCAGTCTGGAGTCGCATCGGTTACTTTCCAGTGCCATTAGGGCTGCCTGGCTATCAGAACAAATAGTTATGTTCTTATTCCTGTACCCGATACGTATATTCTCCTGTGCGCAGACCATGATGGCTTTCATCTCAGCCTGAAACACAGTGCAGTGAGTTCCTAGAGGTATACTGAGTTCCCTCTTGGATCCCTGTAGACATACCCCGGCCCCCGTTCCTTCCTCCATCTTGGACCCATCTGTGAACCAGATTAGTTCCTGTCTGGAGGTTGGACCTGGGACCATGTCCCACTCTTCCCGGGTGGGGTACATCACATCAAACTGCTGTCTGAAGAAGTATTCAGCTTGTTTGCCGTCCTGCTTCATTCCAGCTGTCGGGCTAATTGCCCTCAGTCTTGTTCCGATCTCCGTATGACTGTTTTTGGGCAACTCACCTCTCCAATGACCTTTGCATTTTAACCTGTAGGCTGCCGCCATCGCCGCCCCCTCTATTTCTAAGTTTAGTGGGGGTAGGTTCAGCAGCACTCCCATGGCTAGTATTGGAGTGGTTCGCATAGCTCCTGTGATTCCTCTGCATGCAAGTCCCTGTATGTGGTTGAGTGTGGCCATCACTGTTTTCAGTGTTGTTCTCCTCCACCAGACCAAGGCTGCATGCATGATTCTTGGTTTTACAACGGCTGTGTACAGCCATTGCATCATTTTGGGTTTGAGTCCCCACGTTCTGCCGCAGATTCGCCTAGTTGCCCACATGAGAGCACAGGCTTTTCTGCCCACAGTTTCCACCTGGTTTTTCCAGCTCAGTTTGGCATCTATAATGACCCCGAGGTACTTAACCGTGTCAGAGGGTTCTACCTCCTTTCCGTAGAAGGTTGGATTGCTCCATCCCTCTAGTTTCCTTTTACGTGTAAAGATTACTAGTTCTGTCTTGTCTGGATTGACCGACAGCCCTGTTTCTTCACACCATTCTTCCACTGTTGCCAGTGTTGATTGTATGAGGCCTCTGGATGTGTCTGCATCCCAACACCTTATTATGGTTGCGATGTCATCCGCATACCCTTGAGTATACAGGCCCCTGTTGTTGAGTTTCCTGATGAGGTTGTCCACCACCAGGCTCCACAGCAAGGGTGACAAGACCCCTCCCTGTGGACACCCTCGCGTCACCAATACTCTGAGGTTCACCTCACCCCTTTCCATCGTAAGAATCCGACCTGAAAGCATGTTCTTCAGCCACCTTCTGGTGGTTTTATCGAGTCCATGTCTTTCTGCCGCTTCATCGATGGATTTAATAGAGGTGCAATTAAATGCTCCCTCTATGTCCAGGAAGAGTCCTACTGCTAGTTCCCCGGTTGCCTGCGCCTGCTCCAGTTTGTATACCAACCTGTGCAGTGCCGCGTCAACCGACTTACCTGGTTGATACGCAAATTGTAACTCATGGAGGGGCTTTTCTCTCAGTGCCCCGTCTCTTATGTGTCTATCCATTAGCCTAAACAGGGTCAAGATCTCTGATTAAAATCTGTGATTTGCTAAAATAGTCTTTATGAAAATGTGTATTAAGATTCCTCAAACCTCTTAGCGGACTCGATCTGAGATTCATCCTCTCCAGTGTTGGATTGATGCTCGAAGATAACGGAGGAAGACTGCGAAACTTTGGGCTCGTGATCGGCCCAATTCTCGAAACGGCTGCGCAGATTCTTGGCCCTTGCGGCGGCTTGTGCCTGCAAGCGAAAATTATACACATTAATAAAACATAAAGAAGAATACTTGGAATATCTCCCTTTAACATATACTCCCTCATCCCCTCACCCAAGCTATTACCCAAGTACTTGTCCCATTTTGACAGTGTTGGAATGCATACCTAAGTTGCTGACCGTTGTAACAATTTATGGTAAGCGATCAATGCAGCGCTTTCACAAAAGATACCATCTATCATCAGCAACGCGATGCCGAGCTAAAAAGCAAATCATTCCGTTTCCGATTGCCATCGACTCAACTGCTTGCAAATTGCTCCAGTGTTCGCTTCCAACTTTCTGATAAATAATCTCTATACATATGAATTATGTGGTGGAATATTGTTTAATAAACCTGTAAGTACAAAGTCTTGCTTATTTGATTTACCATTGCAATTATTCATATCCCCGTAAAAGTCAGTCTCTTACGTACCATTGTGTAGTAATCACCTACTAAGTTAGTGATCTCTCCCTCAGTGCTCATAAAATCGATTCTTACCACACATGAGATGCAAAAAATAAGGTAAGTCAGATTCCTTTCCAATTTCACTGTTCACTGCGATGTTCCTACAGTTGTGTCGCTTTTTTATTACAGGCCACCTTATGAATTAATTCACAGAAAAATAATAAAGCGACTGCAGCCGCCTTCAGAAAACTTTTCCTTATCCTACGAACAGTTAGAATGGTAGAAGAAGTCATGGATGCCCAAGGAAGATATGGCAAGATCAAGAAAACCTAATATGTATGTACTTGAGTTGGGCCAAGACCGAGTTGTTTGTTCATCCACTTTGGGGGAATCGGCGTAATGGTTAATTAGTTAGCTAGTTTAGAAAAATACCCTAATCACCCCAAACGCGGGTATGTGTTCAAAAAATGCAGGTTAACTTCCATAATAAGATAGAATAATTAGTCTCATCTTTGTGCGGAGCTTCGTAGACTCCCCACTCTGGTCTACTTTAGTTTTCTGAAGATTTCACTTCTACTGCGTGTGAATCGCAGTCTAATTTAGTTTTCTGAAGATTTCACTTCTACCGCGTGTGAATCGCAGTCTAATTTTGTTTTACATAAGCTTCACATAGGGAAATTTGGAGCTTATGTAGAAAAAGCCTCCTTCCCTGAGGGAAGAAAATTCCTCAGGGCCTATGTTATCTTTGGGGATGGTGTGGAGGGTATTTTTATGAAAAGGAAGAAGAAAGTCTGGGAAGGAAAAGGTATGAGTCTGGGCAGGAATCTGGGGGACAATGTGTCCAGGAGTAATGGACGTATAAATCCATCCCTCTCATTGCAGTGCAAAGTGATGGGTCGAGAGAGTCTGACTGGAGAGGTTTAGGTTAGGTCTTCCTCAACTAGTCTCTCAGATCCTGACACGCAGAAGTAGGGGAAAATCATTCACCACCAAGACCTAGACAAACCTAACATTGCCTGACATCACGGTTGACGCATCACCAATAGCGAGCCTTTGTTTCTGTACTTATCTTTTGCTCTGGTATTTTTTGGGCACAGTTATTATTTGATTGTTGGTTTACCTGCTTGAGCACCTCGTCCTCGTTGCTGTACCTCCGGTGCTGATCCACTTCCTCGCCCCCGCTCTCGTCGGAGTACTCGGAGCCGCTGGAGTAGTCCTGGTCCCCGTCCGAGGAGGAGGGTGCGTGGTAGTCTGCACCGGGCGGTGGAGGAGTGAAACACTTCAGCGGCTTAGGACCTGGACACAGAAAAGATAAATTAGAGATGTTATTTAAAGGTTAGGACATAGTGGGCCCTTACTATCTTCAGTATCTTCGGGCCCTGTACAGGTTCAGAGAGGCTAACTTTACTCTGGCTTCGATGGAGCCCCCATACCTGAGCTGGTCATTTAGAGTTACACCAAGCATATCAATGGAGGGCCTGTTCGAAAGATTGCTTCCGTTGAGGGAGACTAGATTTTCATTTCAATCCCTTTTAGACGTAACCAGACATGATTGGGTTTTTGAAACATTAAATTCGACAAAGTTATTCTTAGAACGAATAATTAATAATGCTCGTTTAATAATTAGTTTTCTCTTGGGTAACTTCGACGGTTACCCAAGAGAAAACACTCTTGAGGTAACCGTCTATTCTTTGCTTCAAAGCCCTATGAGCAATTCAAAATCTACCTCCCATTCGTGGTTGGTAATACAGTAAGTTAATTAACATTAACCACTTAGCAACGTAAGCAGATTTACACATTAATATGACAATAGCAGTCAAGTACTTTCAATTTGGGAGGCGGGAATGGGTACCGCCGCCCCAGGAACCTTTATTGGATAACCAACACCTCTGCCATGGTTCACCCCAAGTGGTTCGCTACGTTTGGTGATTTAGCAGGGGTGCCCGGGTTCATGGGGTGAGGTTTGTCTAGGTTTTGGAGGCGGATGACCAGGACACACTGAACCCTAGATTTCTACCAACCCCTTAAACCCTTTTCCTTCCCAGAACTCTCATCTCCTTCCTTCCCTTAAAAAACCCTCCACACAGCATCCCTAAAGATGACTTAGGCCCTTAGGGAAATTATTTTCCTCGGGGCCTTCTGTGTGGAGCTCATGTAAAAAAAAGAAGTACAATAAGCGTTTTCACGTCATCGCGCATGTTTCCACAAAAATCGTTATAACTCCGTTATTGTTCTAGTGACATCCCTAAAACAAAAAGTAGAAGCTCCAAAATAAATCAAGCTACCCATCACTATTAAAGTTGTCCATAAAAATACCTATTCTGTCAAATATATGGTAGACCGCAAAATCGCCTACCTGCCGTTAGACATTGTTATTTTTTTATTAAATATTCTTGTATGAAATGATAAAAAAGTGAGGTGACAAAATTGTTTATTATACACTTATACAATAGAATAAGTATTGTTTTTTTACATAATCCGTGATGTTAGTACCGTTTTCACGTAAAAACATCGCTTGAGTCATTTTTACATTTTTTATAAGTAGTAAAAATCTGTATTTTGGTAAAACTGCTATTGCTTTGAGACTTTGCTAATTATTAATTATAGATTAGCTAAGATGCTCTACCTAAAATAGTAATATAATTTTTTACCAACTTTGTTGTTGCTTATTTTGTTTTGTTGAACAACAACTAATAGACCAAATAGAATGGACGATCTCCAAAAGGATATCAGAACATTTTCGAGCACGTAAACTTGGCCATCCTGACAAATTGATTTGACTTTGGATTTGTTTCTGAAGTCCTCGGAAGACCCAAAACACATAGAGCACACCTAATTACAGAGGCAATTGAAATTCACAAAAATCCAATTAATATTAATAGAGTTAATGTGGCTAAGCTCAATAGTTCTTGGTATCCGGCAATTGACGGTAATACCAAAACTAAACGGAGAAAACCATTTTAAAAATAATACCAGCTCGTAGAGGTTGGAGCTGGGAACATCACATCTGTATAGATAAGGACACACCTTACCACAATCGATTACACATCTGCCTTGATGATGGACAGTGTAATGCTGTCCGAAACGTTGGTTAAAGAAGGAGGTAGCGCAAAACAGCATAATACCCCAAAAATAAATCATGATAAAATAACTAGTAGATTTGATAAGTGATTTTTTTTTTAAAGAAAAATAAACATTCCCGGGTTAGAAATAACCCGACAATATTCGAAAATCTCCTACTACCACCACAGTAAGCTGAAAATGTTGCTTGAGTCGTGATGGAGGACTTAGCCAGCCGAGGAAAGAACACGGAACACCTGGGTGGGACCCAAACGCGATTCCCAATTAACCACTGACCATTGGTGTTTTTCACTCTCAATAGCTGCATGTGTCTCCTGAGATGGCAGTGTCCCATTAGTAAGTTCCCTCAGGGAGTTTCTGTCCATATCGAGTAGTTTCCTAGTCCATCTGGGGTCCGGTCCATAGTCAGGGTAAATAAACAGTGACTAACCCTTGTTGACTTCCTTCTGTGACTCCTCTTCCATCTGCTTGAAGACGGAGATCATCCGAGAGGCCGTGTGGCGCTCCTGCGCGATGGTTGAGTCCAGTCCAGTATCGTCCTCTTCGCGCACGATGCACGGATCCCGGTACACCTCCAGCTCTGGAGAGTCGCGCTATAGTCAGGGAAAACAAATACTTATTATACAAGGCACAAAGACAAAACATTTATGTATCTACATAACTCCTAAAAATCTTCAACCTTCTATTAATATCAGTGACTATTATAGCTTTAGATGTGTTAGGTTAACTTTCAAATAAGTTTGAGGTTCGTGTGATTTCAAGATGATTTTTTATTTTTTTTTATATGAATACCGCACAACAGTCCCAACTGCTCCTGTCTGGAGCCAGTGAGACTATTGCATCCCCAATTGAAATATGTTGTGAAGTTGAAGGTAGTGGGGAGGGAAAGGATATGGGAGAGAGGAAGGTGGCGAAGTACCTGGCTATTCAGATCTGGTCACCAAACATGGCTAAAGCCATTTGAAGCAATGTTTTAATTCTGAATGGTGATCTTACACCAGGGCAATACTGAGAGTATCTTCCGCTTGTTTCTGATTATAAAAGTTTTTGTTCGTAGTAAAGACATAGTGCTTTTTATGTAGAAGGCATCTTTATTATCAAGAGTCACTTACAACTACTTACTGTGAATAATAATATTTTTATAGTCTAATAAAAAGATGTTGGGCGTGTGGTTGGCATGTTTTCCGACTATTCACCGGTGCAAAAGGGATCAACGATGCTAGTTCCTCGGAGCATCTTCAATTGAAATACCGGTAGAAGATGAAGATAAGATAAGACTGACCTTGTCTGTGGCCCTGGGCGGAGTCATGCGGAACTGTTTCTTCTCCTCGCGCGGGGTGTACGTCTCGAAGAACTTGAACTTATTGGAGATGTCGCTGGTCTCGATCTTTACGTCGTCCACACGGTCTGCCGAACGCACTACGTCCTTTGGGATGAAGGGCTAAGAAGAAATGGACAGTCAGTTATTAGACATCAGTCAGTAAGCGTTCGCAATGAAACACTACTTGTAAAGTTAGTGAATAACGTTGGACGAGTTGCATTACTTTTTAATTAATGAAAGTGTACAGTTGCACCGTGTGTCAATAGAGGTAATTATTCTAATGTATACTGAGGATTGTACGGGAATGCTAGAGGAATGAAGAACATATTTTAAAAATAAGTTCCTGCTGTTCGACACAACGGTAAAAGTGTGATAGTAAGTAGGTACATTTAACCAGGATTGCCATTTGGTTTTTAGTCATGTCTCCTTGTTCCGTAATGTGGTATTCAACTTCTTAGATATCTGAGCCCTTTTCCCACAAAGTTGGGACAATGGCACCATAAGTGATTGGGATTCCCTCATCGTCTTTACATTTCTTCAGAGTCTTCATCTACAGAAAGTTAACAATTCAAACAGATCTCACCTTTTCTTTGCGTTTGGGTTCTACATTCTTGGTTGGCGTTAGGGGTCCAGCGTTCATAATATTGGCGTCAATCTCCTCGAATATGGACCTCGACTGTTTGCTGATTCCTACAACAGGAAAACATCCTTATTAAAAGTCGGAAATCTTGACCTTGAAACGCAAGCAATTACAGTATTCGTAATTAATTTACCAGCACTGAATAGACCCTCATCGTGTATATCTCTGGATTTGGGCTGGCCCTCGTCGTCCCTGAAGATCTTGCCATTCTCAAACTTTTCCTTCAGAGAACTGGCCTTCTCCGTATCCAGGGATAGCTCCTTGGCGATCTTCTCAGCTGATGTAACGCCTGGAAAGGATACATTAAACGTCATGCAAGTTTAACTAGTGGTGTTCCCCAGGGGCCGCATTTGGGACCAACACTATTTATTTTATTTATCAAAAATGATTCTAAACAAAAATATAAAACAGAAGCAGATTTGAAAATAAAAAAAAAGCTGTTGCGACCGAGACACAAACTTGGAACCTTTACTCTATCAAAAAGTGGCTATGGAGTTGGTTTTGATATTATTTTCAATCATTAATATTACAATGAAGTGTAAAGCTTCAATAAGTAAATCGCAGATAACCATTAAATATTTGGGACTCTTCACAGTGTTGAGGACTACTATTAACGATTCAAATAATAAACAGGCTTGCGTTGACATCAATGCGATGTAATGTATGTAAATGTAAATACATATAGTAAGATTAAAAAAGAAAATTATAAGATTCTTACTCTGTTCACTTTGGGCCACAGACTGCTGGTACATTTCCTTGATCTTTGCTTGTTTTCCCTGAAAGAAAAGAACATGTAATTAATCGAGAGTAATTTAAATTTACATGAGTCTGAACATTATTATAATAACAATAATAATATTTGGAAGTCTTGCATAGCGCCGTTTTTGTGAAAAATCACCTCAAGGGCGCTGTACAAACTTATAATACATTTCTACAATCTTACTTCTAACTACAAACTAGACAAAACCCAATAACAACTTATGGCTAAAAATTGCATCCACTGGTTCGTCGATCACCGATACAAAACTATATGTATGTACAATGATTTGACCAATGAATGCGATGCCTTAAAAATGTAAGAAAATATACAGCACCATATTTACCTGGGAGGTCACTAGAGATTAACACTGTTATTGTTTATTTAGAGAAATTTTGGTACAGTTCGCACGCAGAGGACATAGTTGGCAAAATTTATAAATTTATAACTATCTTCCTTTCCTAATATTTCTTTAGTTGACACAATACAAACTAACTCATAATGAACAGCCTGGTCATAATGGACAGAATCCCCTGCTTCCTCTCGTCATTCCTATCCTATCCTATGTCTCCTGACTCGAACTTTTCCACTATTTCGGACAGGTTGGTTGGTAAACTCACTCACTTGAGTTAAGACTCAGACGTAGGATGTGAAAATGAGCACCTTTTTGTTAAACTATTAAAGTTGAAGAGTTCTCTCTCTCTCAAAATGGGCGTCAATTTTACTAAACCGCATCTGGTGCAGTCACAATCGCTGTGCGTACGCGATGTACAAATGGGGCCCAAAAGAATCTGAATTGTGTTAGGATATCCGCTCATGGAGAAACTGAAAAAAAACAGTTGGCGACTCAATCACTGTCCACAGGAAAGGAAAATTTGAATTTCATTGGCGGTCCGCTCACAGGCAACTTGTTAAAGACCAGTTGTCAAGGGCGATGCGCCGACTATCAGCGCTAGTTGACGTGACCGGCACGTTTTAGTTGCCATATTGACAGGTTGCCATTTGCGAAAAGTCAGATCAGGAAAATATCAATTATGTTCAGGAGGTTAATAAATTATTATTATACTTTACTAGCTGACCCGGCGAACGTTGTTCTGACGTATAAATTATTTTTACAACACACTTAAATAATTTCATTCTGTTTGAATATGAAATATACTTTATGATCTATTCTCATACCTACCACCAGTGGCGGCTCGAGCACATTTTTGGTGGTGGGGACTGTCATTTTTTGATACTTTCACGTTTTTTTATGTTGTTTTGTTTTACCAAAAAAAAATGAGTTGTTTGCGTTTGTCATGTGGTCCTACGAATTTTCGTGTTTTGTAAAACTTTCTGATAAATGTTTAAAATATATAAGAAAATTAGTTTTAAATCTTATAACCAGATTGAGGACACCCCGTATCACCACAAAAAAGTATACTGGGAATATATTTTCCAGTTGAAAGTCGACTTCATTAATTCTTTTTAAAAGATTTTTAATTTCTTACAAATAGCATAATAAAAGTATATAAAGTAAAATAGATCAGAGGATAAGTCACGCACCTACCAGAAACACCAACTAGGTACCTACATACATAAATATTAAGTTTAATAAAAATAACACAAATAATCATAGGTAATTCCGTTTAAATTACCTTTGATTTGTATTTACCACGAGAACGGCGCTATAGATATAATCCGATCAATCAATAACAATATTACTATTTACTAAACGTCAAATACGATTATAAAACGCCTAACGTGAATTCCGGCCCGTGCATAACTGATCTACTTCAATTAGAACGAAAAACAAACACTCTCAAGCTTCACACGGGGATTCCGGAGTCTATCCCCATGATTATGGTATAAATGGTTCAAGTGCGCATGCGCGGATCCTTAAAATCCGATACGAAAATATTCCAAGTGAGCAAAGATTTCATTTTAGAAGGAATAGATCGCTGTGCTGTCCCCTAATTGCGCAGAACTCACTGCGCACAGTCAAGCGGGCGCTAGTATCTAGTGCCTATGCGCCGAGTGTCGAGTCGAATCCGAACAAATCCGAACATCCAAAGTGACCGGCCGCTCGCGCTGCGCTAGTATTAGTATGCTTTAAGGAAGAAAGGAGAGCGGTCGCACGTTCGTTCGCAGAAACTCCTCAAATTTCGAGCCTAAAAATTATCCAAATTAATTTTTTAGATTATATTTCTTCAACTGTTAATTACTTTTATGTTGAGAACGCATTAATTATTTTTTGTGAACACAAAGAATTGTCAATTTTTTCTAAGCATGTTTCTGGAATAACTGGTGGGGACTGTCCCTATGGTCCCCTTGTGAGGAGCCGCCACTGCCTACCACATATACATAAAAAAATCATAAAAATCGTACTAGCCGTTTTGGAGGAGTGCGATCACAAACACCGTGACACGAGATTTTATATATATATATATATAAATAGTTGATAAATAATAAATTATTAAAAAATTATATTTTTGTTAAACAAATAATTACAGAATATATACTGATATAATTACTGAAATCGTAAAGTTGAGTTACGCCGTGAATTGAGTTGCCAACAAATTTTTGATTTCTCCATGAGCGGATGGCCTGAATGTGAAAATATGCAAACAATAGAACATAAAAATGTTCCCTTCATTAGTTCCCTGCAGGCACATCTGAGTTGAACCAAGTGTATCCTGTCGACTGGCTGGATATTTTACTTCTATAACTCTCCACTATATGAAGAAAAATAAGACCTAACTCACCATGAACAGCCTGCTCCTGATGGATTGTATCTCCTGTTTTCTCTCACTGTTCCTGTCCTTGACGACGTCACCTGACTCGAACTTCCCCACGATCTCGGACATGTTGCAGAAGGAGACAGGTTGCTCACGATGTGCCGTGCGCTTGTAGGACTTGCGGAGAGTGGCGTCACCATCTTCTGCAAAATTAAAATATCACATAGTTCAATTGACTCTTTGTGAGATGAAAACCATTCTAGTCTGGGAGTAAGTACAGGAGAATGTGGACGAAAAATGTTAGCACATCGTCACCTCATTTGGATAAACTTCTAACTGACATTTTTTTCAAAAATGACCTTTGAATGCCAAAGCATTTCTTTTGCTCATTTCTATACCCAAAATAATTTTCAAAACCATCTGAGTTGTATTTTCGTAGACAAAGTTCTAATCAAGTATTTAAAATAATCAACTATTGCATAAGATTCTAACATCACTTATACTCACTATTTTGTTTGTATCTGATTGTTATTACGAGATGCATTATGATTCGTCACTTTGGTTGGATAGGGTTCTATCTTCACCTTACCATTTTCTGAGGTTTCAAAGTTTGCAAAGACAATTTTTTATAATCTAATACAGTTTTTTGATTTTGAGGTTACGTTTTGGAATTAAAGAGCGTAATTCACACCTGGCGGGTTCGGCGAGTGGAAACTCCATCGCGAACGGCTGCCACGCCGAGACTAAGCGTCACAGAGACTGCAGCATGGTAGGCATTTGCCGTGGGAGAACCAGGCTACACGTCAGTGTTGTCGGATCGTGCTTAAAATCATTCCTCGCGACTACAGCAGGAGTTTTCCAGAAAATATTTCAAGTAAACTCAATCACTGAGATAGAAGTACATCACACTTACCATCATTGTCTTCTCCTTCACTAGAGCTGGGTTCAATGGGGATGCCATTGAGATATTCATCAGTCACTCCGATATCCATGCCCTTTGATTTGAACCTGTAAACAATAAAAAAAATAAGATTCAAAATACAGTTAGGTTAATTTAAGATTCACAATTATTATAAGCAATAATTATCAACCTGAAACACTCATCCACATTGAAAAAATCGTCCGGGAAAAGATACATGCCGCCAACGGCACTTGAACCCATGTCCTTCTGATTGCCGGTCAGGTGCTCTACCATTGAGCTATGTCGGCTTATCTAATACCAGCCAAATTATTCAATATATACTAGTGTTTCATTCAACAATTACTGCTTATTACATTTTTCAACCTGAAAACAACCAACTTTATTTTTGTGAGAGAGGCATTGTTAGTGCTAAATCTCTCGCTAGGTGGCGTCGAGACAAATTATATCTACATTTTTTGGTTAAATACTTTAACTTGTCAAATATTAATTATTATTTTTAATTGATAAACTAACGTTTTTTAAGTGTGCAATTCATAGGCGGTAGAAGTGAAATCTCAGAAAATTAAAGTAGGTAAGAGTGGGGATGCTACGAGCACCGCATAAAGAGGAGACCGTTAGGTTACGAAGTACCTCATAAAGAGGAGACCGTGAAGTTACAAAGTACCTCACAAAGAGGAGACCGATTATACTACCTCATTCTCTCACAGTCTAAATCCTATGGACGTATGTGTTTGTCTCTTTTTAGTGTCGCTATTTTTCGTTTCATCGAGTTTCAAATCACAAAGGCGCTAAAGAAGTTTTCACTTCAAAAATTATTCGGAATTTATTGTTGGTTTTTTTTATTTAGGGGTTCCTTGAAAACTGTGCTTGATTTCCTAGGGGTCCGTGGCTGAAAAAGATTAAGAAACGCTGTTTTAAATGATACTTTAGATGCCTTCCACTTTTTGCTTTTTTTTAAACATGTGTTAAATTAAATATATTCAAAATAGTCGCTTACGTCTGTTCATATTAATGTGTTTTAACATTGACATTCTGACTTTAGAATTTAAATGTTTCGCTTTCAATCTGTCTCATTCGCCATTAGACTGGCGTGCTACATGAACCTATGCTGGTCGTTCCGGCAACTAAAATTACGGGAACTAAAAAAAATATATCTTGTTACTCCAAGGAAAAATTATATTTATTACAAATAAGTACTATCACAAACGAACATTATATCTCATAATTTTTATGCACAATGTAGGTACCTACGTCACATTTAAAAACAATAACTTATTCTTTCATTTTACAGAAATAAACTAGTTTCGCTAAGTTTTTAGATTTTCACGGCCAAAAGTATTTTCGTTATTTTTTTGTGTAATGCTTTAATTTATTTTCTTTTTCTATTGTTTGTGTAATTTAAAAAAAAAAACTTTCTTTACTCTACTACGACTGTTTAAAAAATATTAAATAAGCACATGTTTGTAAATGACACTTTGTGCCGTAAATTTAAATAAATAAATATACATTTATTTCATACCAGCTGGGGAACCCAGCTTCGCTCAGGACAACAATCGAGAGTGTTCTGGAATGTTCCACAACGATCTGGGATGTTCCCGAACATTCCAGACTATTACAGAATGTTCCAGGATGTTCCGGAATGTTGTGGAATGCTCTCGAATGTTTTGGATTGTTCTGTAAATTTCTAGAGGGTGAAACTCCCAGCCCTTATAGCGGCACGCACATTATAGTACACTTTCATTTATAATAAAGATATATGTATTGATTTACTTTAAAAATAAAGAGAAATATGATAATAGTGTCCTGGTGTCTTAAAGCCTTGTTTAGGATTTGATCAAGGGAAAATGGAGGCGTTTGGGGGCCCCCAGGACCAGCTCCAACCCCCCCCCCCCCCCCCTATGCCCTATGGAATTCCCAATTAGGTATTTTGTGAGGATGATGGGGTTTGGGAAGGGAAGCTGATCACCAATCTTCAGCCATTTCATACAAAATTTCGATTCCGAATGGTGTTTTTTATCAGAGAAATGGTCTTCTAAGTATTATGAGAGTATTGGGAACAGAGAATCATGCAGAGTTTAGTGGATGGAAAGATAGTCGATAGAACATAATAAATAAGAGGTATTGAATTAGAAAGATATTGTGAACATAAACTTCTGGTCTGTTTCAAAGTTACGAAAATATATAAAGATTTCAAAGCGTGTTGAGTCTGTCAGATAGTTTGTTTGTTTGTAAGCAAACTATCACCTTTGATCTGCGAAGAAACTTTTCGCAGAATCCATCAACCATTTAAATAAATAATGCTTTCAACAATTTTCACGAAGGCACCTGTTTCATTTTGTGGTTCAATGCTGCGGGAAAGGTACGGCACGTAAAAAGTGGTACAAATACAAGGCCAGTGGCGACATGTGAAAGAAATACTTCACATCAAGTGAGGCCACTTCATAAAAAAGAGAAATAAAGAGAGATAAGGCGTGGAAGCATACCGATTTTTTTTTTACATTAGCTCCACACAGGAGGCCCCGAGGAAGAAATTCCACTCAGGGCCTGTGTTATCTTTGGGGATAGTGTATGGAGGGACTTTTTAGGAAAGGAAGGACAGGAAATTTTGGGAAGAAAAAATATATCAGGGATGGGTAGGAATCTGGGGGTCAGTATGTCCAGGATTGACGGACGTATAAATCTATCCCTCCCATTGCAGTAGGGCAATGTTCCGAGAGAATCCTGCTGGAGAGATCAAATGGTGTCACTCAATCAGTCTCTCCCGATCCGGCCTACCATGCAGTTGGTAGGCAGACGCATCCGCCGCCAAGATCCCGACAAACCTTGCCCCATGAACCCGACACCCCTACTAAGTCACCAAACATAGCGAACCACTTAGGGTGACCTATGGCAGAGGTGTTGGTTATTCAATAAATGGTTCCCGGGGCGGATGGAACCATACCCGCCTCCGAAATTGTTTCCGAACTCCCGATTATCACGCGAGCTACGTCCAAACTGCAGTGACTATCAAATCGGCGGAACCAATTAAAGTTATGCATTTGATGTGTAGGTAGAAACAAAGAAAGTATAGGTGACACTGTTTTGTGCACAGTTTTATACTAATAATGGTTCTCTTTTTTCTAATACCTACGGACCAACCTCTTCCTAAATAAACTAGGAATTATATTGCAATATAATCTGTAAAAGTGACTTACTTGGCCAACTTGGACAGTAGAGTGGAGCTCTTGTCCCGGGACAGTGGGTGCTCCAAAGGCTTCAGCTCGGGCTCCTGGGGACCCTGCTCGAACATCTGGAAGCGTGACTTCACGTCCAGTGAGGCCAACTCCTCCAGACCCAGATCTGTCTTATCTGAAGCTGAAACAATTACAATTATTAAAAATAAGTGGTGTACGGCAAGGTAGTCATCTTGGCCCTGTTTTTTTTTTTTTTACTATGTATTTTAAAAATCATCAGGGCTTATAAACAAGATAAAAATAGATAGAGTTTAATACAGAAACTTTTTATAATAAATTGGTTTAATAATCCGAATGCAAAACAAACTTTAAAATATATTATTTTAATTCTAACATTGGTGTATTCAAGAAGTATGATGTATGTATAATACATAAAAAGAAAGAAAAAAAAACGAATCAACTTAATATCACAAATATTACAATCATATAAAAAGGAAATCATTTTAAAAATATTAAGGTAATTCGCAAACAAGGGTTTATTCCTAAATTTTGTAACAATATCATTGATAAATATAAAAAAATAATACAGATCCAAAGTGAGAACCCTGTGGAACTCCAATGGAAGCCTCAAATTGCTTTGAATAATTAAAAGTAATCTACATTTTATTTATATACAGATACGAAGTGAGAACCCTGTGGAGCATCATTGGAAGCCTCAAATTGTAATCCAATTTTTTTACTAAGAGTTTTCTCGGCAACAAGAAGTAATTAGAATGAGTTTAACATAGGTACATATGCTACTAGAAATACTACTAAAACTTTTAGTTTTTTAATTTATTTATTTATTTTTTAATTTTCAGGAAATCGACAGTTTACATTTATTTCAGTTTGTACATAATATTAAATAGCCAAAATAAAAGCAATTATGGATTTCCTCCTTGTGACTTTACTTGTACTGAGACAGCATAATAAGAATGTAAATTAATTTTATAAAAAAAAAATATGAATCCAAAAATTATATAAAACAAAAACCAAAAAACAAAAAATATAAAACAATTTTTTTCTTATATTAAATGAAACATTACTAAACAAAAAATCTATCAATACATTGGTAGCCATGGAGAGAGGTTGTACATATTAATCAAATCATTACAGAAATATAAAACAATAAAAACATAACATTATTCACGTAAAACATAACATTATTCATAAAAATTTTAATTTCATTAAATTTTTTATTTCATAAAAAAACATAACATTATTCACCATCAGAGAAATATTCTTTTACGGACCTCTTATATTTGGTAAGGTCGCAATTGAAAATGTCCACATTGGATAATACGTTATTATAACTATTGCATGTCTGTTCAGGCAAGAATTCTGCTTACAGTTTGTCTTGCATTGATCCACCCTGAACAGGACAGAAGAGCGTGTTGAACGTGCAGGTACATTGAAATAAACTTTATTTAGCAACTCTGGGCATTGAATATCATTGTTAACTACTTTATACAGGAATAGTGCATCCATATGATGCCTTCGTACACTCAATGAATCAATAGGGTACAATCACATTTTTTTTTTGTTTTACCAAAAATTAAAGAAAAAAATTACAATCTGGAATATTCAAAAAAAATTTTTTTACGATAGGAAATAGTCCTTCAATAACGTGTTGAATATTCAATTTTCAAATTAGCGCTAAAACGCCCTTTTCGCGCGGTTTTGGCTTGTGACGTCACTGCGCACTTCTTGACAGATGTCATAAGTCGCAAGTCGTAATCCAGTAATCAGTCTGCAGTTGATCATTTGTTTATCGAAGAAAATGTCCGTAGATACCGTTTATAAATACTGTATTGTACTAAAGTGTACAAATACAACATCTTCAACACCAAACAAACTATTTGTAAACGTCACAAATAATGTTATTATGTGTAAAAAGCGGTGTCATGCGATGAAAAGGTACATGTAACTGCCATTATAATCGCGTCGATTTTTTTGCAAATTATCAGACTGTCTTTGTAGAAAACCACTGTCTGTCATGATAGTATGTATTTACAATGTATGTTTTACACAAACGAATGGGCTTAGGATGCATAACTAAACGATTATGACTATCAAACTTATTCAAACCGGCATAGCAGCTGGAACAAAAACTGTCAAAAACAATTTGACGTGGGACTAGGTGGGTGCGTTGTGACGTCACAATCTCGCAAGTCAATGATGACTCGTTTTTGATATTTGAATTTTCATACAACTTTAAAAGTGAATTAATTAATTTAATAAATTTTTTCGGGGGTTTTAGGTGTGATATTCGAGTTAAGTTATTTTTTTTACTTGTATTAAATGCATTGAAAACACTATATTACATATACTGCATGTACCCTATTGTAAAGTGTGAAGCTGCCTCTGCATAATTATTAAATCTTACAAATGACTTATAACAAAGATATTTTAGGAATTTGTTTTGAATTGCCTCGATTTTGTTTATGTGGATTTTGTAAAATGGAGACCAAACAACTGATGCAAACTCCAGATGACTCCGTACATAGGCAAAGTAGAGTTGCTTAATGATATTGATGCTATTAAAAAGTTTTGTGTTTCTTATGATGAAACCTAACATTTTAGCAGCTTTATTTGTGATTTGTTGTATATGAAGGTTATATTGTAGTTTACTATCAAGGGTTATTCCAAGATCACGAATATCTGAGACTGTTGCAATGTTGTTGTTATTTATAGAATAATTAAATAATGTTTTATTTTTATTTCTTGAAAAGGTAATGTGATGACATTTTGAGACATTTAGAAATAGTTGATTTTGTTGGCAATAGGTAAATATATTGTTTAAGAGTGTATAAGCAGAGAAACCAGAAATATGTCATTTTTAAATCAGTGGTTAGACGTATTGACTCTTTTCCACAAAAAACTATAAATGGATTTCGAAAGATTGTTCTTTTATCTAGTAAACTTATGTTTTAGATTTTGAGAAAAAAAAAATATTTTTAGAATAATAAGGTTATACCATAGGTCGTTCGCAGATTTGTTCAATTTTCAAAAAAGTACATTTCTTATACAACACCCATTTCAAATCATATAATCATGCAGTAAAATAAATCAATACATTATCTGGTAAACGTATATTTCAGAATTTTAATTTTAGTTTAAATAAAATTATTAAAAAATATATACGGACATGTGTTTCTTGACGAAAATTGGTCGGTTTGTGCATTTATTTGTGCACTTACAAACAAATATATTTCGGATTTTTTTACATACTTATTTTGCTAAGACGTTATTGACAAATCATAAATAATTTGATCGTAATAAAATTTCAGGAAGTATTTAATTTTAAATAATTTTGAACATCGCATTTTACCATTTTTATCGCAGCCCGTAAACACAAATTTCAGATTTCATTACGGGCCCAAACGCGGCCAGGAGAGCACGTCTTCGCGCCGCTTTGAATAATAATATTTGGAAATGAAATTTGAAAACGAAATTTGAAATAAACACGAATTCCTTGATTCATGTTTGTTAAATCTACAGGGTTGCCCGAACGCAATTTTTCATGTTCATTGAATATTTTTTTGCAAAAATTTTTATAATTTCGAATATTTTTTTTATTTTAAATTTTTCTTGTGTGAATACCGCACAAGAGTCCCAACTGCTCCAAAATATTTTTTTGGGGTAAATCTTTTTTACGCACGCTCGACACTTGGGGGTAAACTGGTGAATGGGTTACGAAAAGTGGTGATAGTGACATGCGAACGGTAATCAATGCGAACGGTGATCGATTGCTCGGCGGGTCGGGCCTTTACGCACGCTTGTTTTTCGTGTTATTGTTATATTGTTAATGGACTATTTGTCCGTAAATAAATAAATGAATTATATACAGCGGGTACCCGGCATGCGTTTCATGGGCACTGTAACCTCGCGGTCAACTAAACTGTTATGGTTCCATCACAAGTCCCGGGAATTATAATGCAAGCGCCTGCACTATATAACATTATATACAGCGGGTACCCGGCATGCTTTGCAAGGCCACTCAAAGAAAGAAAGGGTTTGTGCGCTTTAATTCTGTTTGTTGAAGTGCTTATTATTAATTATGCACACGAATAAATATTTCAAAATGCGACATTTTTTACAATCCAACTTAATATTACTCGTTTTTTTTCATGAATACCGCACAAGTCTGGAGCCAGTGGGACTATTGCATCCCCAATTTGGAGTATGTTGTAAGACTGAAGGTAGTGGGGAGGGGAAGGATATAGGGAAGAGGAAGGTGAGGAAGTACCTGGCTATTCAGATCTGACCACTAAACACGGCTAAAGCCATTTCAAGCAACGTTTCAATTCTTAATGGTGGTCTTACACCAGGGCGATACTGAGAGTATCTTCCACTCTAATGGCCGTAAAATACAATTGAAAAACAAAAAACCAAAATATTAAAAAGAATATAACAAATTGTTTATTCATGTAGCTATCTACTTAATACCTACTGTGTTTACGCATTTCACTTGTATCTATTTATGTTTATGCACTTCAATATACAAATAACTACTACTAATTAAAATTCTGGAAGCGAGAATAGTAATATAAAGTAGCAATAGTAGCGGGTAGCCCTAGCTCGAGTGAACAAAACCCTCAAAACTCGGATTGCCGCGGAACGAAATTTAGTTCTGAAAACGCCCGCTCGCGAGCCCTGATGTGTTAGCGCTAGTGTCGGAATCGAAGTTGTCATGTGCTGGTTATTCACTCTTAAATCATGTTGTAAATTGACACAATCATTTTGACTTTTTATTGACTTGTATAGCTTGGCATCATCAGCAAATAATTCTATTTCAGAGTATTTAACAACATTGACCAAATCATTGATATACAAAATAAAAAACAATGGTCCGAGATGAGAACCCTGTTGGATCCCAGAGGAAATTTCACTAAAATCTGATTCGAAGCCGTTTATTGCTACTGCCTGTGATCTCTTGAGTATATAAGATGTAACCCAACGAAATAAATTACCACGTATACCTAATAATAGTAATAGTTTTTGATTAATTTTATCAAATGCTTTGGCAAAGTCTGTATATATGATATCTACTTGAGTGCGGTTGTCCATGTGATCGACAATGAATTCAGTAAGAAGAACGAGGTTACTTTCCACATTTCTGCCTTTTGTAAAACCATGTTGCTTTGTTGTAATGATGTGATTCAGTAAATAATTTTTTCCATTAACTTACTGAATATTGTTAGTTTTGAAATCGGCCGATAGTTTTTAACATTATTTTTTTCACCATTTTTGTGGATTGGTGTTGCGTATGCTCTTTTCCATATTTCTGGTACCGTGCCTTCGTTCATTGATTTATTATATATAATGCAGAGAGGTTTTGCAAGTGTTTCCGCACAATTAACTATAAAATATGAGGGAATGTCATCACACCCCGCGCTTGTGTTTATGTCAAGAGCTTTTATTTCTTTTAAGACTATTTCTCGTGTGAATTTAACCGTGGTGATATTTATATTATTTGTGTTTTCTGGTATATCTAATGTTGGTAGGTTATTATCATTTATATAAACTGATTAGAAATATTCCATGAAAATATTGCATATGTCTTGGCCATTATCTGCTTTTTTGTCATCTAGGTGCATCGTCCTTGGAAGAGACGATTGTATTTTTTTCATGTTATTAAAATGATTCCAGAAGAGTTTAGGATTACCATTCATGTTACTTTCAGCAGTATGTATATAATTAATGTAAAGTTGTTGTGCAATTCGTTTTTGTTTAGATCTTAAGAGTGAAAACGTTTGGTAGTCACGTGGATTTTGAAATTTTTTTAAATTTTTATGATATTTATTTTTTTCTTTAATTATTTTTATGAGAGATGACGTGTACCATGGTGGATAATAAAATGTTTACGTGATATCTTATCGAATGCCATGCTAAGTCTGTGTGCACTGTATCTATTTGGGAATGTTTATTCTAGATATTGTATTATGTATACCAAATCTGGATGATGAAGGAGAGATTACGTATCAGGGAACAAGATGACGAAATGAAAGTTTGACAGGAGCTACAAAATGAGTCAAAGTAAGAAGCTTGCATGATGAAGATATATTCTTACCCCTGACTACATCTGGGGGCAGCTCCTTGGGATTACTTTCACAGATGATCATTTGGTGCTTCTTTGGTCTTCCTGTTAACAACACAAACAATTTCATTTTATTTTAATTCAGTACATTTGACAGACATGGTGCCCAAAAATTTACATATTAAGGTGTTTTTACATTAGCTTTGTAACAGTTTGAAATTATAATGCTAAGTAAGCACCCAGTCATTAAGTCGGTTGCTACACATTAATTCGGATTGATTTTTAATTCCTAATTGAAAAGATAATTAGAACAAATGGAATCCTGCATTCTTTTATTGAATAAAACAAACTAAGGGCAAGCTAATTTTTTGAAGACTTCCAAATAGGAAGTCAGAGGGTCTGGACGTTTGTTTCGACGAGGGAAGACACACACTTCGGTGGATCCTGTTACCTGTGAGCTAATACTTTGTTAGTTTTGAGTTTATTATAATATTATTGATTTACCATTTAATATTCTGTTCAATTTGAATCCCTCTTATAATAATTTTCACATCGTGATGATCTTTTCAAAAACATTTTATTTTATTTTAAAACGCGACATGCTATCGATTGGTATTATTTGTTTCTAACTATTTAGTTTCTTTTAGGCTAAACACGATCCTGAGTTTGAAATATTAGAATACATAATATTATTTTGTTTATGAATTAGAGTCTATGTTCTGGTTTCGTTATTATTGAATAATATAAGTTAATTGTTTTACCACAATTCTTTTTATTTTAACTATTAATGTCTTATTAAATGTTGTACTAATAATTAATGACATTACAATGGCGACCAACGTGTTTAATAAAAAAATTTATTAACCGTTATAGCTTTACACCGAGATTTTTTTTTCCTCAGAACCTATGTCATCTTACGTCATCACAACTTTCCAGTGAAGTCAGTTGAGTGGGCATGGGGGCATGCAAATTATAGATTTGCTCTTGATTCTTAGTCCCTCCCATTTTAGGAGAAGGATCTAAATGTATTCATTAAGTATGTATTCCAATAGTAAAGTTAATAGCTTACTCTTTTCCTGTTCATCTTCTTCAACCGCCTTGGGAGCGAACAGCAGTTTGAAATGTAGGTTGCAGTACACATTGCTGAGATGACTCTGGAAACCCTCCAGACTGGAATAAAACACACTTTGTCACACTCAAACACAAACATGGAGTCTACAATATCAGCTGACCAGAATGGGATAAGAACTGCCGAGCGATTCTATATCTTTTGTGGGATCGTTATCGAGATAACGGACGTGATCTCCTGTCAGATTTGTGTGATTTTTACATATTTACTGTCATATATTTTAGTTTAGATCGTTTTAAACACAAATTCCTGCAAGTATGCACGATTATTTATTCATTTAATGTATGTTGTTCATTGAAAAAGCGAATAAAACACACAAATCTGACAAGAGATTACGTCCGTTATCTCGATAACGATATAGAATCACTCGGCTGTTTGGGTTAGACGAATTGGAAATATTATATTTGGGTCTAGCATAGAGAAAGTGATAACTTTATAATATCAGATCGATGGGCGTAACTTCTGTCAAATTTGAATGGATAACCCGTGCACGGTTTCAGTGACGGCCAAACCTACATTGACGGGAAATAAACAAGAAATTAATATACACTGGCAACACTGGAGGTGTTTTTCATGAATTGACATTCCGAAAAACCAAACGCAATACTATTATGTAAAAATATATAACTAAATTGGCAATGTTGAATTGAAATACTAACCTAAATATGCATTGGTAGTCCGCATTTAGTTTTTGACCCTAAAACGGGAGTTAATTAGTTAATGAGGTCTTCATTCACAACTTGTTAGGTGAACAACTTTCGATTCTCCAAGCCCGAACCAATGTAGCATCATTGGCCCGAACGGATTCAACCCACTACGTTTATGACTTCATTTAATTCTAAGAGCTTACTTAGTTCAACTTCGTTGTGCTTATTTAGTTCAAAATGGTCGTTTGGGCAATTAAGAACTAAGGCGACGACTGGAGGCCCTGAAGAAAATAATTTTAATCGCGGCCTATGTCATCTTAGGGGATGCTGTGTGGAGGGTATTTTTAGGGAACAGTTCATCTTTCTATCAAATTGTAATAAGCTAACAAGCTGTCTTTTTCTACTGACCACAATTTGTTCAAAAGCTAAAACCGACTTAGAATCTTTCCAAATGTCAAAAAAATAAAATGACGCTGAATGGCCATTTGATGACGATGTTACATTTGAATTTCTGTGAAACAACTGGCCCCAAGTTTAAATAATTACAATGGAACTACAATTTATCTGATTTTTTTTTCAATTCAATTCAATTTTCCTAAAACATTATAAAATTTAACATTTTAATACGTTTTTAAAATACATTTGTAAGAGTATTACATTGAACACATAGGCATAAAAACTATACAAGAATTAATAGAGCTTGCCTTTTAAAGGCAGCTTCACTAATGCTAAATATGTCGATATCTGAATTAATTTTCTTTAACAGCAAGATTACTCTCCCGACCGGCATGACCATTGGCAAGTTAGTTCTACAGGCTGGAAGATAAAACAGTCTGTGCTGTCGGTGTTGAAGATACTCACCGGGAAGATAGAAATGAATGCTCTCCATGATAGCTGAGTTTGCAAACCATCCGCAAATCAGTCTGAAGAAATGCTTAAGGTGAAACAGATGTGACCATTCCCATACAATCTATTTTTCAACCGCATTTGAAAACTACAGATAATATTTTATTTATTTTAATGTCGAAAAATAATACTCATAATGAAATATTCGCGAACGAAAATTTCACAGTTCTATCACTTATAATAACCCAGTAATTAAATTAACAAAATTAATTATTTTGTGCAGAAACTGCTAGCCAAAATGCCCTAATCTGCGTTAGAAGGAGACAAACCTATGTGCGAGCCATACGTTTCACGTGAACGCTTTCAACCCATTCCTATGGTGTTAAAGTGGTCAGTATATTTGTAGTAAAAATGTCAATTTGCGTGGCGCGATTTGTTATTCTGATAGAATGTTCGTTTCGCTTTTTTATGAATGTTCCAGTATTACTCGGCGCAAGGAACATTTGCGGTTTTGGCACGCAGTAAAAAAGGACAAATTAACTATATAATTATAGTAAGAACGACTGTAATTATTTAGAACTTTCATAAATTTCCAACTATCACTAGACGCCCGCCTAGTTATTTTGTTATTGAGACTTGCTAAATAATAAAATGCATAGATCGAGCTGGGTACCTACATTCTGTCCGATTCTCGTCCGTCTGCCACGAGTTTGAAGCTTTTTTCGACTTTGTACAACGCATTATTGTTATTCCATAAAAATGAGGCGTGCTCTTTATAAGAATCAAAAGTATTATTAGAGAGCATACTTGATCGAAGGTAGAGAGTGAATCCAAGACTAAGTTACAAATTTTTTTACAAATATTTTCTCGGTAACTACCTAACTAACCATCACGCCGGTTCCCCGCAGGGGAAGGCAGAGAGGACGGACCGCCAAACAACTCGGTCTTGGCACACACTATTTGCCTCACTCACATTCATACATTGTCTCATACATAGTCTTCTATTATTCTGACTTTTGACATGACCTGACTCAAGTATCTGATTCATTTGATCGTGCCATGTCTACCTCGTGCGTCCCCAACTTCTTCTACCATTCATATTTGCGTCATATATTCTTCTTATACTACCTAGGTACTTTCTTCATTAATTCGCTCTATATCCACATTTTCTAGGTACATTCTGTAGTAATTTATATAAAATTAAAATTAAATAATAAATATTTTGATTACTAATAAATATTTTAATTACTATTTTAATTTTAACAATTAAATTATTTTATTCTGCAGTAATTATTACATTCTGTAGTAATCGTGTAATTTTTACTAATTATCTATCACCGTTTTCTCGCTGAGAGGATGGGTCACAACTAAGAGTTGAAAGAGAATGTGAGGAATACGATTATTCACATTCATACACATCTCTTCTATTATTCCGACTGACTGTTCCCAAATAATTAATTCGCTTGATTGCGCCGTTTTTTGCGAAAAATGATCTCAAGAGACACTATACTATAATGTTAGTTGGTATCACAATAACAGAAAAAAAAATTGTTAGATTTTGCAGAACGAAAGTTGAAGTCGATTTTGTGTTTCTATTGTACAGAAATCGGGTTCTCACCGATATTTTTCATAGATTCTATGAAATAGATGATGTGGGATCCCAGTTTTAGCCTTGCATTCTTTCTTGATACAGTGCACATATTATATTATCTATTTGACGCTTGTAGAACAATCATACACGGATTTACCACTCATACCCCTCAAGGATCTCATTTCTACTTGTATCCCTTCCTCTGCCAGTTTGAGTGTCAACAATTTTATGAAATCACACCACATACTATATTATTATGTATTGTGATGTTGTCGAATGAACGATGATTATGGAAGCCGTGGTATCCTGACTTGAGCACACGACAAATTTGTTTCTCCATCTGGCAATTCTAACCACTTCGTTGGTTTGACAAATGCGCCCCATAGAAATGTAAGAATTAAATGTAACTTTTTGACTTATTCGCGAAATATTAGCGAGCAAGCCACCGAGAGAATGCATGGTTAATGAGTAGGTATGTACCTACATCGCTTGTTATGAATAAGCCCGTTTAGCAAAAGCGGCCTCTAAAAAAAGGTCCAGTTAACACCAGCTCCCGCCACACATGCCGTTGTTCCCAACCGGTTCCTTTTATAAATTTATTCAATCTTCCCAGGCGTTGATTTAATTTACTGAATACAACAAACCTCTATCTCGCGTCTCTCTTCCACGCATGCGGAACATCGTAAAATTTTTGAAATACATCGTTTTCGCGAATGTTTTTTGGTTGGGTAAATAAAAATGTTCTTTACCAACGCGCGCGGAGCTGTGGAAAATGTCTTTTGTGCATATTTTTTGCAATGAAATTGTGTATTTTTCACCCGTTTTCTACGATTATGTAATTATAGGTACCAAATTTTTTTTTATATAGATTAATATTACTAATATACGTTCGCGAACCAATAATTCATCTCAATATTAAAAAAGCATAACGTGTTAAAAGTGTTTTATTAGACGATATTGAAAATAGCACTATCTATCGGCGTAAAGTTTCTAAAAATATTTTGAGAATACCCTTAATGCTGTCTTCTTTCTTATTACTCGACTTCTTTCTTACTTGATGTGAGTAGGCTGGTTCCACCAGGGAATATATTGTAGAAGGAAATGGAGGAGGCAACAATCCCAAAGCTATTTCAACATTAAAGAGGAGCAAAAGGAGTTGAGTGTGTTTGTGACTACCTCAGTGGCTTGTTGCACTCCTTGCAGCGGAAGCACTCCCGATGCCAGGAGAGTTTCTCAGCCTTGATGCGCTCCATGGCGTACACTGCCTTACCGCAGGACTGGCAGGCGGGATTGGTGTCGTGCTTCACCGACTCCTCGTGCTTCAGCTTCTTCTGAACCTTCTCGGAGCTTGATTTCTGCGTGACAAACAAAAAATAATAATTAAGTATATCGTTCAATTAGGAAGAGAATCGGGATATCCAAGAAAGTGTTTTGATCCAATCAAGATACTAGATCCAATTTAGTATGTAACTGCTGACCTTGTATAATTGCGTACCACTGTTGAATTTGGCAGTCACCTCTGGGTCTAGACTCTAGATCCCCAAAATACCTGAAAAAATCGTTGACTCAATGCAGAAACGGGTGGTCCATTTGAAAGACTCCCCTATCTTAACAAGCGGATTGCAATTATTAGAGCACAGGCATTAAGTAGGTATCCTGTACTTATTGTACCGTTGCATAGTCAGGAAACACGCCAAACGCGCGCCCAACATATGTAGGTACACGGTTGACGTTTCTACAACTCGTTCTTGAATTAAACAGCTCGGCTGTGGAACGATTTTCCAGCCTCATAAACATGGGTCTTGAAGAAACTCGTGTTCACTCCTTTCTTACCTTAAAAAGAACCCTCCACACGGCATCTATTTTCATGAGGGCCTACTGTGTGGAGTTAATTTAAAAAAAAAAAACTCTACTGAAGAGTCGTGGAGAACTCAGTGACAGATCTCAGACATGAAAACTGTTCCATCCTCCAGTTTGCCAAAAAAAATCAACAGGAATAAAAATAATAATAAATACTCACAACAGACACATTCTTGTCATCCTTCTTGGATTTTTTGCGATGTAGCGAATGTGACTTCTTGACAGCTGAAGAAGAGCTGGTCACAGAACTGGACACAGTGCTGGAGCTGGTCACCTTCATCTCCGAGAAGGTCTCGGTGCGCATGGCTGAGGTCTCCATCATCTGCGTGGAATTCATTGCTGGCTGGGCTGGTTAGTGCTGCAAACAAATTCATAAATATAATTAAAGTCTTCCATGAAGTAAAGCATGAAGGTTATTTGAAAAGCAATATGTAAACAACTATCATTGCCCTCTATGAAGTAAAAACTCAAAAGCATTAGGTTCGGTACTTGGCTGAAACCTACTATCAGTTATGTTAATTAATTACTGTATGATCAAACAGATTTCTCTCTCTCTCTTAGGGCCGGTTTTATAACCATCCGTTCGTCACGCTTGATACCATTTTTAACTAATATTTGGTCTACCGCCCGATTTCTACATTTTATAAACATTCGCCAGGCTACCGTTCGGTTAAGTAGCAGTTAACGCTTTATGGACCGATTTTGGTCAGTTAAATGGATAACGATCCGTTTGCTGATGTTTTTTGACAGTTGTAAGTAGGAAGATGTTCCCGGCGCTCGGTTATTTGGACCCGTGCAGTATTTTAAAGAGTTAATATTACGTCAGCCCAGCTTTATTTCTTTTATACCTATATTCAATAATATTATTAATCAATTTATAAAAACAGTTTATTTATAAACAAATTCTGCTTGGTTATTGGTTATTTCGCGTGACAGCTGTTTCGCCTTCTGAAGGCATTATCAAACTAGGCGAAACAGCTGTCACGCAAAAAAATAATTACATAGAAGAAGTGGTTTATAAATAAACTGTGTTTATAAATTGAATATTAATAAATATTAGAATATATAAAAGAAATAAAAATTAAAATGGAGTTCCACAAATTAAACTTAATAACAATACATAAGTTATTATTAACATTACGTTTCTAAGCTCTGGGATCAATGCTGCAAACAGCTGGCGATTTTACAGGAATCCTCAAGTCGACGGCATGCATTTTTATACGGAGAGTGACCCAAGTAATAAAACTTTCGGACTAAATGTAACCGATGACCGCTAGTAATGCACATTTGTTTATAGTACCTACGCAAAATAAGATAACTAACGGATGGTGGTATGTTAACGAAAAACGGTTCGTTACGTAACAGAAATTTGGTACTTCGTTTATAAAACCAGCCCTTAGCCGGTAATGAAGAGCATTGTTATTATTTGTTACTAATAAACTGAGCGCTGTTTTTTGTTAGTGTTAGTTCTTTAAAGATTCCATGAATCCTGTCTCTTTTCTAATTCACAAGCGAAACAAGCAAATTTCTTCTTCGTCTCCACCTAGATTGACTAAAAAGTGGAAGATTATCATGTAAACGTGTTTGTAAAATAAACTTAGGTTACTTATTTAAACGAAGTATGCTTTTTACTGACGTGACCTAAAAATTAAGCAAAGGTATGACGTCCAGTGTGAATAAATCAGTGGATGAACCCTACGATTTATATATAGCAGGGGCGTAGATACAGCATTCATATGAAATGGAAGGAAGGGTTCCATTCTGGGCGAGAGGGGAGTTGGGTGGGGTAGAACATTATTTTATAAAGTTTTTTGGGACCTCTACTCATAGAGAGTGGGATGGAGAGATGGGTGCAAATAGTTCAAAATACTAATTTCAGTTGTAACTGTCTGTCAATAAATCCGGTTCAAGAACGTTCACTTTGAATTTATATTTGTCATTTTCAAAATTGGAGTATATATTTGGAGAAAATAGAAAATTATTTTAGTTGCCATTTTTTAAAATTGGAACTGATTTGTTGAGTTTTCACAAGTTCGGTTGTGTCTGTCTGTGATTGTAACTCTGGTACAATGAACTCGGATTTGTTTTGTATTTAAGAAGAACGGTCGCAAGGCCTTTTTCATACAAACCTTAAATTTGGATTTGAGGCCAAAATACCCAACCAAACAGAACCGTATGTTTTTTAATCAAAAGTTATAGCAAATATCTAATACGGATATGTGCTATTTTATTTATTTATGTTTTAAGTTATAAAACTTAGACCATTGAAAAATTAAACTTTTCTTGCTTTTTCATTCCTTTTTGCAAGAGCTCGCCAGACAAAACCTAGCTAGCGAGTTGTAAGGACGTGTATTAAACGACAGACGTGTAGTGTGACAATGAACAGTCAATGTGATTTCAAAGAACCAAAGACTTTTAATCAAACAACATAGTACTGAGACACGGTCCAGTACTAATAATAAAGACAGATATCTTTGTAAAGGATTACAGAGAAGAGGCACAACAGTTATTTAGTAGGTTATGCCAGGTAGGTATTTCTAAATCAGTCTAACATTTGTAACCCACTCATTTCCTTATGTGAACACATTAGCTGCATATTTACATTTGTCATCAAACAGTGCCAAGTCTCAGTTAGATGTTGGAATTCGGAATGCAAATATAAGTCGCTGGTAATTACATAATATATTATTTAATGGTATACTTAAATCATTGTGGACATTATTTTTAAATGTAAGTATGTTGTTGGTAAGTCTCTAACTTTAAGCCATAGTTATAAATATGTATGTAATTATTAAGAAACCAGTTTTCTTTATCACCATATTTCTGTATGGAAACATGGACACTTGATAGATGCCCTCGAAATGTGGTGCTAAAGAAAAATGCTCAGGATTCCATGGACAGCCTTGGATTAGCATCATTGATTCCTTCGGCACTCGTGCATAGTCGGGAATATATGCATATCGACGGTCCCGAAGAACAATGTCGGATGTGCGATTTCGAATTTTTGCAGTGGAGCTTTCTAAAGTATCGTTTCTGCATGTTTTCTGTTTTTGGTATTAAGAAATGTAGTGTTGTTTTGTTCTTTGATACTTCATCTCATTTCATTAAAAAAACCCAAAATACTGACTTTAAATTTTTTTCTTTTTTTCACATGAATACCTCACAAGAGTCCCAACTGCTCCCGTCTGAAGCCAGTGAGACTATGGCATCCCCAAATTGGGGTATGTTGTGAGGCTGAAGGTAGTGGGTAAGGGAAGGAGAGAGGGAAGAGGAAGGTGGGGAAGTACCTGGCTATTCAGATCTGGTCACCAAACACGGCTAAAGCCATTTCAAGCAACGTTTCAATTCTGAATGGTGGTCTTACACCAGGGCGATACTGAGAGTATCTTCCACTCTGGAACGTGCCGCAAATATACTATATATTATTTTTAATTAATTAATTGTGAAATAACACAAATTAATCAAATAAAATTTATTTGCCACGCCGGGATTCGATCCCGCGACCTTCGGTGTGCTAGTCAAGCGCCTTACCGCTGCACTACGCCGGTCAATCAACAAAATAAGCCAATAAATAAGCAAACAGAACGATTTTCAATTTTTATCAGATCCGACATTGTTCTTCTGGACCATCTATATGTACATATCATACCTGGGGAATAACAATGGCACATCTCAAAAAACTTATTTTTTCAGTAGAGCAGTTTGAATTTGTTTGAATGTATTAAATCAGTTTATACCAATAAAAAACATTGTTTTACAAAAGTTGGGAAGCTGTTAAGTAATTTCGTTATATATCTTTTGTTTTTGAAATTTCAATGATCAATGTACCACTATTTTTCCTTCAATTTGAGTCAAATATTATAATACAATAATGACATTTTCGTCTTTAAGGCCACAATAATATTTTTAAGAATTTTTGCCATTTTTATCGAAGGTATAATAGATATCCAAGAACATTTCTACATTATTGCGAAAATGCAATTTTTTGACTTGTGCCACTATTATCGCTCAGGTGCGATATGTACACAGTTGACATTTATCACATAAGAACGGGTCTTTTTTACGACCCATTCTTGAGCCGGCCTCAGTGTTCCCACCCTTCTATAACATTTTCACACCTTCCTCTTCAAAAAGACCCTCTACACAGCATCCCCAAAGATGAAATAGGCCCTTAGGGAAATTATTTGCCTCATGGCCTCCTGTGTTGAGTTAATGTTAAAAAAAAAAAATTATAATTAAATTTGAGAGCAACTCCAGAGGCCCTGCTAAGAAAGGTCGGACCTGCAATGGACGGAAATGTATAATAAAACTTAATTGTTTTATTTTAACTACTAGCTATTACCAGGCATGCGTTGCTATGCCACTTAATAAAGAAATTATTTCTCCCTGCGTGTCCTTTCCCAATCGTCCCTTTCCCCTTCCGCCTCCCCTTCCTCTCCCGCATCCCCTTCCCCTCACTCATTCCCTCTCCCGCTTTCCCCTCCCGCATTACATACATTCATTCCTGGTACATTCAGTTTTCAAACAGCTCGCTTGCCACATATTGCATTTTTTTTTTACAAATTTCTTGAAGCCAGAAATCACTACATATATATATATATATAAACCATTGCGGGCATGCACACATCAAATCCCCAAAGTTTCATCGCAATCGGATGAACTGTTAGCAAGGCATAATTTCATGATGCCAGAACTCACTATTGTATATAGAAACCATCACGGGCATGCACACATCAAATCCTTAAAGTTTCATCGCAATCGGATGAATGGTTTAGCAACGCATAACATCTCACATACGTACATACATAGACAAAACATACAGAAACGATGACCAAGAATCCCTTTAAAGAGTGAAAGTCAGGAACATTGACAAAGAAATGTCGCTCCACATCATAGATATTTGATTTGGTAATCGTCTAAAGAACTTCATTAATTCTAGAAACTTGTAAATGTAATCAATGACGAATAGAAGTGGGTAGCAAAACCCACGTAGAGTTGTGGGATTAGTTTTGAATCCAACAAAACACCCATTAAAAAAGACCTCAGTAAGATCACAAGAATAGCTTTTAAAAACATGCTTATAAAA
This sequence comes from Limnephilus lunatus, assembly GCA_917563855.2. Classification (NCBI taxonomy): domain Eukaryota; kingdom Metazoa; phylum Arthropoda; class Insecta; order Trichoptera; family Limnephilidae; genus Limnephilus; species Limnephilus lunatus. The sequence goes on from OU830594.1 coordinate 96,866,422, forward strand.
TGACTAAGTGTTTCACGTGGATTTTAAGAGACAAATTTGAATATTAAATGCAATCTCCATTCATACGCTAGAAAATTGTAATTTTTTTTGTTTACATTGCCAGTTGAGATATGTTGTGAGGCTAAAATTCATTGAAGCATTCACTCATCCAAGCATAGACTTCTTCTAATGATAATAATATTTTTTAAGTAAAACTTCTTTACGCACGCTCAACACTTGGGGGTAAACTGGTGAATGCGTTATGAAAAGTGGTGATTGTTACGAAAAGTGTGATTGTTACGAAAATTGTGATGCGAACGGTGATCGATGCGAACAGTGATCAATGTCATTAAAAAAGGAAACAGAGCAACTTTTGCCCAGCGAAAAAAAAACGCATGAGTGTGTACTACTGTGCGAAATGCAACAAACCATATTGTCTGGAATGTCAATGTCACCCCAATGTCATATGTTCTTCTATAAGTTAGTGAAGTTTTACTTCAGTCGTGTGGTCTAAAGCACAATCGTTTTTTTTATTATCTTCCTTTATTTGTTAGTAGAGATAATGATTTCCTCACTATGAATAATATGAAGTAATATATCAACTTTCGTTGATTTGGAGAAAACTGCAAAAAACTGTCACATCTCCAGCGTAAATAAATAATTGCTTTTCAATTATTTGAATAATGAAATGTAGTTATATAATTTCGAAGTGTGATTTTTTTTATGTATGTCTAGCATAATTTAGGTAATTTCAATAAATAAAATGGATATAGCGGATTTTGATTCTCACTTCGTGATTTACTCACGATGTAGAGGCTTTTGAAGCTCAACTAACCTGACGAGTTTCTAAACCCGCCATATTGGAAAAATAACTGTTTGTGATTGGTTGAATTCCTATATAACGGGTTTTGATAGCAAATTCTTGAATGATATAGCGGGTTTTGATAGTAACTCCTTGAATGATATAGCGGGTTTTGATAGTAACTTCTTGAATGATATAGCGGGTTTTGATAGTAACTTTTTTAACCCATTCGCCACAGAATTAATGAGCTAAAAAGTTGGCCTTCACCACTGAATTAATTTTGTACCAAAAATTGAAATCTGCATTGGTGTACTAAATCTATTGTAACTTTTGAACCATGTATTCAAATGAATTAAATTTTTTTTAAATATGTTTACACATTGGATTAAGGTGAAGAAAAACATATAAATAAAAATTTAAAAAATATTAAAATATGTGTAAATAAGGTCTCAAATATAACCTTCTTTTTTTTCGTAAGTTTTTTTCCACATTTTTATTCGAAAAGTTACAAAAAACATAATATTCATAAATAGAACGGTAATAATTTTTGTTTCTTATGTATTTTTATACTAATACCTAATAAAAGATTTTGGTATGATAGTCCTCAAAGCAATCAGGGACGTTCAGGGTCACTACCGAAAGCCTAGATCCGTTTGCAATTTTGAAGAAATTAAATGGCGGCTGACTGCATATAAAAACTGGAACACAAATATCAGGGAAAAAACATAAGAAACATATTATTGCCAATTTAATGAAATGAATGATTAATTACCTGCAGAGCGTTAAGCATTCAAAATTTTTAAAAATGTTACTGTCGTGCTCGTCGTTTTTTGGCGGATCTGCTCTAGTCCGTCAGCGCGCCGGGGTTTGTGGTTAAGATGAAGCCATACTAAATAATGCAAAATCATACAAAATCGTATGTTTTTGTTTTGAAAATTTGACCGCTTAGAAGTATTATAGATGCTTCAATTAAATACTGCGTGTAGAACATACCTTGGCCCTTAAAAATATTGTTCATTTTTTTGAATAAGTCTTTTAATAAGCTTAGAAAAAAATAAAGTATTAGGTCTATAAAAAACATTTTTAAGTGCAAACTCTCCTACTTGTAAACACTTTTTCGGATATGATTTTATTGCATAATGTGGCAAATTCAGTTTCTTACATAATATCGCAAAAAAAATTGAAATTTACGCCCGAACCTCACAAAATAAAATATAATATGCATTTTCGCGTTGGTATTTTTGACATCACGGTGACTATACGGCAGTCGACGAATTTGTTATATCAAAGTGAACCTTATACCGTCCACCGAAGAACGACTGGCAGTCGCCCTCCTGTCTTCCGTCATTACTCCTCCGGACGGAGCGGAGAAACAACATGTTAGGGTCCGCGCTGCTTGTTGTCGTGAAATCAATTTAAAAATTCCGTTTCATAACAATAAACAATGCATAAAAAAGGAATTAATGTTTTTTACAGGCCTTTACGAAATCAACATGTAAAAAAAAATTCTCAAATATCTTTTCCAACCTTTCCAAAAGCTTTTTCTCAAGTATTTTTAAACTCCTCCCATAAAAGGGCGTGAATTCCGATTTCGATTTTTTCCTGTACTAGTGGATCGCCTTAAGTACCTGAGTTGCACACCCGGCAAGCTCCTGGGGTTTGTGGCCAATGGGTTAATGATGTAGCAGGTTTTGTTTCCTCGCAGTTTTAATATAGTTTTTGGTTGTGATAATTGAGGTTTTGAAACATTATTTTAGGTTCCCCTTGTTCCTCGGAAAAATGTGAACAAGATGCCATACTCAGATCATTTTGTCAAAAAATCGGATATAGCGAGTATTGAAATTATAGAACTCATATATTCTAAAAGAAAGTGTACAAAAGTGCGCGTCCTGCTAAAACTCAGCAACGAGTCCCAGTACGATCAAGGGAGTTATATGGCGTGATAACCCTCCATCCACCAATCATGAAGAAGGTTCCCGTTTTTACGTGAAGGGCGTGCTTTTGAAGATACAAGGGCTGGAAGTTTTGCCCTCTAGAAATTTCTAGAACAGTCCAGGACATTCGAGAGTATTCCACAACATTCTGGAATGTTGTAGAGTGTTTGGGAATAGTCTGAAACATTCGGGAACATCCCAGATCATTGTAGAACATTCCAGACCACTGTCAAATGTTGTGGAATGTTCTGAAACATTGTGGACCATTCGAAGCCTTTTTTGTATGGGTGGGGATACCTATTTATAGGGGTATATAAAGCAAGATCCATCGTAGGTTTGAACGTCATTTCAATCTCATATCAACTCCCTGAGCGAAGCCGGGTACCCCAGCTAGTTATAAATATATGTATCAGATTGTGATTTTTTAGTGCAGTTGAGTGGTTTAGGTTTCTGTCTGTATTTGATATCAGTATATTTTCTATTTCAGATCTCCCTATATGTTGTATCCAGCCATTTATTTGAGATATTGTTATTGTGGTTTTTGAGTGAGGTTTGTGAGAGTGAGATTTTGTTCTAATACAGTACCATAGTTTGATAAGCTTTTTTGCCCAAATTTCGTATTTGTATTTAAGTCTTGTGTTTTGTATTTATATATAAAGGAGTAAAGATTTAAAAGTATAATTTATTTAAAGTTGTTTACTTTACACAATGTTAAAATTGTTGAAGATTTCTTCAATGCTAGTTCTTATGGGGACTTTCAGTATAATTTTCATTATGGCTTTTAATTAGTTGATTTAGTATACAGCTATTTGCACTGCCCTATCCGATAATACTGTACGCTAACAGTGATTGGCAAAAAGCCATGTAAATCTAGATTAAGACTTTTTAATGAGGACATTCCTGATGGTTTTGAAAAAGTAACTTAGTTTTTTTAACTGATTATTTAAATAACTAATGAGCCCTTTTTTATTACTGTGAGGGCACAAAAAAGTATCAAATTTACATTATTTATCCTAATAATGCTGCAGCTCTTTCTTACACATTAAATAATGGTGAGACAAAAGATGAGACACACAACATGTGTCTCTGATTCCTACAAAGTACTACTTTCTTCCGGAATGTTAGGAAATAGATACTTCTTATTAAAACTCAGCTACGGCGACGGGAATTGAATTTCATTTTCTTTATACGTGTGAGGGAGATGTATGATAATGATTGTTTGCTTTGCATATGTTCACCGTTTGTCTTATTTTTTACTGTTGTTATTTAGCGTGTAAGAAAGAGCTGCAGCATTGTATGTTTAAGGACGTTTTCGAATTTTTGGAATTCACTCACACTTCAATGCTATCCTTATAACTATATTCCATACTTTCACTATCGTCACGGCTAGTAGTATTGTAGTGGTCGACGGAGACGTCACTCAAATTATCACTTTTTCCTTTGGAGGAAACAGACCTTCGTACATTGTGTCTCATCTTTTGAAAGAGCTGCAGCATTATTGTGATAAGAAACGTTTATTGCCTTTTATAATAATAAAAGCGCTCAATGAGGACAACTACAATACTCGTTTAACTGAAGCGGGCCATGAATTTTAAAGTTTACGTTTCTTAAGAGTTTTTTAATTTTGAAAAGTGATTTATTTGGTTTTATTGGGATTAAGTCAATCATTAAATGTTGCTTAATTTGCGTGATTGATTGGTAAGTTTTGTTGCAATGTTTGCCTATCGTCAAAGATGAAGATAGAAGAATATTATATCAGCATAACTTCAAACTGAACCAGTGTTCTGGACTGTACGAGTAAAAACATCATTTTTATCATCATTGTATACAAATATTCACATATCTTCAATTGCCTATAATTCAGTATTTTAGCAAGCCACATGCAAATGATTAAACATTCTACTCAAATTACTTGTTTTAAATTGTAAGTATTTTTTCCTTTTACATACATACATAGCACCTAAATATGTATAAAATGTTCCAAGTTTCAATCTGCAGGGTGAAGATTGTCCCGATGCTAGCCAACCTTTGATGGGAGAGATCTCCAGACGACGTATATATTTAGGACTTACTTCTTACATACTTACTTTCTGCCTTCTACTCAACAATATTATATTGTAAAAACTAGACATTAGATTGTACATATAATATGTTGCACTATCATTAAAACGGCGAAGCATACATGCAAATACGCACTAACAATGCAAAAATATAAGCCAAATTTATACAATAGAAACAGGAATAGCTGTTCTTGTTCTACTGGTATTTCAATGGCAGATGCTCCGAGGTCCGTGGATTCCTTCGGTACCGGTGCATGGTCGGGTAATACACCAAGCGCGTGTCCAGCATTTGTACATGGTTGACATGAGAATTGGTCGTTTTTACAACTCATTCTTAAATTCAACAGCTCGGCTGTGAAACAATTTCCCTCCCTCCTACATTACGGGCCTTTTCAAGACCCTTGTTCACTTCTTCCTTTCCTAAAAAGATCCTCCACACAGCATTCCCATAGATGACATAGGTTCCGAGAAACGGTCGTTTCTACGACTCATTCTTAAATTTAACAGCTAGGCTGTGGAACAATTTGCTGGCCTCTGTGTTTCCTTCCTCCTACTTACTTCTTCTCCTTCTTCACTTCTCCCACTCCTCAAAAAGACCCTCCAAACGGCATCCCCAAAGATGACGTAGGCCCCAAGAGAAATTATTTTCCTCAAGGCCTCTTGTGAGATGTAAAAAAAAAATTTATAACTGGTTATTTCGTAAAATTGACCATTTCCAATTTGAATAGTTCACGTTTTGAAGAATTTTATGACTAAAACAGGCATTAACGACTAAAAATATGCATTATCAAGCTAAACGTTTCAAATATATAATAATTATCCAAGATTGCAGTCTATCTAGGCATTTCCAGCAGACTTTAACCAGCAATTCTCAAGCTTATTTGAAGTAAAAATGTAGATTGCATTATGGTCTCTGGTGACAATTAAATTTTTTATTTCTTTCACATGTCTCCACTGCCAAGAACCTAATGCCAGCACGCCTGCACCAAGCGATATGCACCGTTCCGTCCAAATCTTTGGACAGTAAAGATCAGCGCGTATAACATCATGGTATATTTCGCATTAAAGCAAATTATATACGGGCATCACCAAAGTTTGTACAAGTTTTTTTAAATCTTTTTATGCCTTCCATTTTGTTACAATATCAGATTACTAGAAGTTGAGATTTTTTTTAGTGCAGAAATTCTGGTACTAACTACCATAGTATGTACTCCTCATTGACCAGAATACTAACAGAAGGTAAAAATGTGGATTCTTCTGTGGACATCTTCAATTTGTCACTTAAAAATGCAAAAATTTTATGCTGGGGCTCAGTTAAGTACAAAAATTTTTTTTTTAAATTGTTCACTAGTTATATAATTGTTTATATTTTTATTAACTATGTAAAAGCCCCTAAAAACAGCGTTTAAAAAAATATATATAAACATCGATCGTCCAGTTGATTAGTCAGACATCTCCAAATACTAACTTTTGAGATAGTGAGGAAAGCAATATTCCAATGCTCACCATAAATCTAATATTATTAATGCTATAAAAAATTACATATGCTATAAAATAACACCGGGAAGCATAAAGGTTCGTTCGGTACATTAATATGGCATTTTGAAATATCCTACTAGTAACCCAGAAAACATCAACATTTTGTTTAAAATGTTGATGTTGGTGGTGTTTATGAGTAATCTGAGTATTGTACCAGATAGAGGATACACTTTTACATATAACTGCGTACTCAATTCAAATTTCGATTTTTTCGAATTGTCTGACTAATCAACTCAACGTTCGATATATTATTTTCCTGAGCTTATTCAAGGTTTTTCATCATTGTTTACAAACAAACCATGCTTTTTTAGTTTGCCATAATAATGTTATAAGGATATGGGAAAAGTGCAAAACAAAACACAAATATTCTACAAAATGCTTTATTTTACTATAAAACAAAAAATAACACAACACAAACCAAATAATTCAATATATACTAGTGTTTCATTCGACAATTACTTATTATTACATTGTAATTATTATTACATTGTAATTGTCGAATGAAACACTAGTATATATTGAATTATTTGGCGGGTATTAGATAAGCCGCCATAGCTCAGTGGTCAAGAGCACCTGACCGGCAATCAGAAGGTCACGGGTTCAATTCCCGTTGGCGGCCAGTATCTTTTCTCGGAAGATTTTTTCAATGTAGATGAGTGTTTCAGGCTGATAATTATTGATTATAATATTTGTTATATACCCTTTGTGCTATGCATAAAAATCTTGTTTAAACGTTAGTTTATCAATTAAAAATAGCTTCTTATTGTCTTTGAAATATGAAAGCTATCTTGCATAGATATTTTACAATCTCGATCCAAAGTGATGGTTTGAATTCGGTTTGACGAAACCGAGGCTACCGGATTGTGAGGTGCGAATATATTGAACCAAGCAGACGGGTTAAAGTGCCATTTTAACCCGTTTGGGAATTAGATACCATGTTGTTTAACTAGGAGACATAACCAAATGACAACTCTAATGAACTTTGCTTGGCAATTTTCATACTGGCATTCAGGGTACTTTCATCCTTCCTCTGCCAGTTCCATGCCTCACTGCCATATAACAGGGTAGATACCAGCACTCCATTGTGGACTGCTAGCTTCGCACCTTTGAACAATTTTTTGTTAGTGCAAACCGAGTTACCTGCATTTACCCTTCTTTCAATATCTCTATCAGCCTTTCCATCTGTTGTAACAAAGACAACTCTACAAAAAGGACTGGGGCTATCAGGAAAAATGAAAAAAAAAAAGACAAAACAGGCCCATGGCCGAGTGCTTACGGAAGACTGTCTTTGTATCAATAATAGTACATACATAACAAGAAGTTATTTGGGATATTTGTAGGCCATAAATTCATTTAGAAATGACATCTTCACAGGAAACTTGGTAACCTTCCAATTATGACATATCCGTGAGAAATTTTACCAAAATAAATAAAGTGACGACTGCACTACAGAAATATTTTCATTTTTATTCATTTATGACGCTTATGAAAGTTTTGCTGCCAATTTTGCAAAGGTCCATAAAACGAAACAATATATAAAAATAAATATATGTTTGCTTTCCTTCTTCTTTGTTTGTTATTTATATATTGCTATATTAAGCATAGGAAATGTTTGAATCTTTCAAAATATCTTCTTTCCACCCTCGCAAAGGTTTTTGTATTATTACAACCACACAACAATACATCTGAAAAGTTTTTTAGTATTACAAAAACTCTTACGAAACTGTCGACCATGTCACATTTTGCAAATTGTTCAATCAAAATTCAATTTTCAAATAAACTCTTTAAATTAATGAATATAATTGAAGTCGCCGATGATACTAATCAAAATCGAATACTTTGAATCTAATCAAGAATTATAGATAGGTACCAATGTTAGGTAAAAAATTTGATTGATTGTTCTTATAATATATATAAATGAATGTTTATAATGTACGAAAAATTAAAATTTGTATTAAAAAATTCCAACAGGTGCCACGCAAGCTGTTTGAAAACTGAACGTACCGGAACTAAATATTTGAAATGCGGGAGCTGGAGGGGGGTTCGCGGGACGAGGGAGCGGGAAGGCGAGGACGGTGAAGGGGGAACGCATGAGGGGAAGGGGACATAGGGAGAGAAGGGGAGGCAGAAGGGGAACGGGACGAATGGGACACGCAGGAAGAAACAATTTCTTTATTAAGTGACATTGCAATGCATGCCGGGAACTCGCCAATAACTAATATAAAAGCAAGCTTAACACTAGAGGGCTCGCGTCCAAAATTTTACTAGAAAGCTCGCACGGGGGACATATGCCCCCCATCAAATATGGGATTTATTCTTACAACTCTAATTTTATAAAAGCAAATAAGTTTTATTATGACTCATCAACTTTATTTCTTACTAATACTTTAACAAAACTTAACAATCGCTTAAGTTGAATTGGAATATAAACAAAAATTAAACTTCTGCAAAAAATTCCATATTTTTACTCATTGTGTTTAATCGGTCCCTAATTTTTTTTAAAAACCTTATTTTAGTAAGTGAATCATCTTATTGTAAAGTTTATTTATGGGTTATTACAATTCAGAAGCAACTTCATCACAGTTAGGGCAAACTATTTTACACACTATGTTTTCCACCACAATGAAACGTTTTCTAAAAGTTCGTCGATTGCTTGCGCGGGGGACATGCGTCACTCACGGACTTTATAAACGCGTTGCGCACAAGTCCACGCACCTAGAGAGATGGCGCACTACTTACGCGTGAGATGATTTGTACGCGAGGAATACCTGAGAGGGCAGCACTGAAGCGCGTTTCATTCATTAGTTATTAAACAATATTACACCCTGGGTGACATATGTCACCCATGCGAGCCCTCTAGTGTTAAGATAGAAAATTAAAAGCCCTAACCAACCTTGTTTCATCTTTTAGAGAGGACAGTCCGCCACACAACTCTGTCTTGACACACACCTCTTGCTTCATTCACATTCAAACATTGTATCATACATACATCCTCTTCTTTTATTCTGACTCTTGACACGATCCGACCCAAAAATTTGATACAATACTTTATTTCGGTAAACTTTTATATGACAAGCTTAATGCAAATATATATTTTTTTAATTTTGATTAATCTATATTATCACAAAAGACAAATATTTGATGGAAAACACTGCATTCAAAATTTCGATACAAAATGTCATAGAATACGGACATAAATGATAGTAAGTGGCTGTCAGCTGTCATCCCTAGGGACACGATATCGAATAGAAAGTATCGATACTGTACTCATAAGTAGTATCAGAAAAAAAGTATCGTACTCGTAAAAGTATTGAAACAAAAGTATCGATACTTCAAAGTATCGAGTACATTTGATAGGGCCTGATTCACAGCTCTGACCGGGCTAACTACGTATCAAACCCCCCTACCCAGGATCAGAAATTTCAAATTCAGGTATCTATTTTAGTTAGAAAAGGTAAAAGGACGTCAACGTCAGTGAAATGAAAAAATAAATAATCAAATTTAAGTAGGTACGTATAATCAATAATAAAGAAGGACATGTACTTAAATTTACAAATTGCTATCTTAGGTACCTACTCATAAAAAAAGTATAATGTTTTTTATGTATATAATCAACTGCAAAACTAAACGTGCATAGTTAAATAAATAATGAAACATAGCTGTCCTGTTAAAACACAAACTAAAAAGTAAAACAAATTTTTTGCAGAACATTTTTTTCTCTACTTTGTGTTTTGGCAGGACAGTCAGTACGGCACTTTTTGGATTTTTTTCACCTAATGGTGTTTTTCAGTAACTAAATGTTTAGATAACAAATAAACTTACTTTTCTTGAATTATAAGCCATCTATTCATTCCATGACACACTAGATTGCTTGTGCTTTCAATTATACCAATGCAATGGAATGTTTTAGAAGGTTTGCTATGACTGAACTAGATGGCGTTGCCATAAACATGAGCCGCTTAGCCAAATTTTTATAGGTATTGTTACTTGCCAAAAAGTACTCATTGAGTAAAAGTATCGAATACAAAGTATCGAGTACCAAAATATCGGTATCGAAAGGAAAAGTACTCGATACTACAAAGTATCGAGTACTTAACTACTTAAGTAGAATCTGGATATAAAGACCCTCAACGGAAAACGACTGGATAATTTAAGCTTGTTTTTACATCAGATACGCCGAACTCCTTCACGAGGGTTACATTTGATTCACCAGCTTCTAAATGCTGTAATATAGCACTTTTTTCTTCAATTGAAAAACACTTTAGCTTCACGGAACTCATTGTGTCGAGCTATTAACCGAGTCACAACAGATGATAAATACTGATTGTGATTTACGCGTGCTAATAAGGATAGGTGTTAGGCGAGGCACGGGAGGTATTTGTGCGTAGGTTTTTAAACAAAACACTGCGCGTCGTTCTAACCGGACGAATTATCATTAAAATAGGTCGCTTTAAACAGCTGGTCACTTAAAACGGATAGTTTTCCTAGTACCTAACTTGAGTTTACATTGTTGTCGCTAAAAACGGTAAGCCGTTATAAGCGAAGTCGTTATATCCGAATTCTACTGTATTGAGGGATATGATTAAAGGCGTATTAAAGTTAATTTTTTTTTTAAACCAAAGTAAATTCAATTTGTAGTAAATACTGTAAAGTAAAATTTTTCGGTAAATACAATACAAGACCAAAGACATTTGTCATGTTTGATTTTGTTAGTATAATGTGACTTTTGCCAGAAGGTTCTGCATCAATCTAAATTTATTTATTTATCTATAATAAAATATATTTACAATGGTTTTATGTATATGCCTGTCTCACTAGGGTATACCTGTGTCGAGACAGGCGTACGCACAAATTATTTATATAACCCAAACTAAGAACCTAATAACCTATTTTGTGCATGTTTTTCTATCTCCCCGATGTAAATAGTTGTTTCTTATACTAATTAAATGCAAATGAAGTTTTTTTAATAACTTGGGAGTCAGAATTAAGCGGAGTACGGAAAAGCTACCAAATTTTAATCACTTTGGTAATGCAATATCTTCCTCAGGCATCCCCGACTTCTTCAACCATTCACTTACACACATTGTCCTTACACACCTTTTTTCGTTCATCCATTCTAAACACTCGACTCTGTGCAGAAACGGGCAGTCCTTTTGATGGATTCTCCTATCTTAACAAACGGATTGCAATCTTTAAAGCCAGGTGTAAGGTAGGTATGCTATCCTTATTCTATCAGTATTGCAACGGAAGATGCTCTGAGAAAATGTGCACAGCAAGGATACACGCTAAGCGTGCGCCCAACATTTGTACACAGTTGACATCTGACTTGACGTTCTTGAGTTCAACAGCTCAACTGTGGAACGATTTGCCGGCCTCTGTGTTTCCTCCTACAACATGGATCACTTCAAGACCAAGGTTCAATCCGTCCTTTTCACAAAAAGACCCTCCACACAGCATCCCAAAGATGGCATAGGCCCAGAGGGAAACCGGACAACTCTGAATGAATTCAACTCAATGCGTTATTGGCTATTTAAAAAAAAAATCATAGCTTGTAATAAACTGACAACATTATTCTCATTTGGGTTACGTTGCGAGGCTGAAGAAAGTTGGAGGGATGGGAGAAGAGGAAGTGGAAGGTTGAGAAGTACCTGGTTATTCAGATCAGGTCACCAAACTTGGCTAATGGGCAATATCAATTTTGAACAAAGAAAATTTGAACTGCATAAGATAAAGGTTTGGGAGTGCCTGGCTTTTCAAGTTTGGTCAATAAACATTACTATTTCAAACAACGTTTTGATTCTGAATGTTGGTCTCAATATTCTCTCACCAGGGGGACACTGAGAGTATCTTCTTCCTTCTTCCATAGTGAAATATTAATGAGAGTTTCTGCTACAAAGAAAATATAAACAACAGATGCAGATTTGGTCATTGAAAGTAATTAAAGTCATTTAGAAAGGTGTTCTGTCGTTCACCAGGGCAACACTGAAAGTAGGTATCTACCTAACAAATCCCGAACAAAGAACAAATATTCAGGGCGATACTGATAGTACCTTACACTTTGAAAAACGAATGAGAGATTTTTTTTATGTGAAGAGTCCCAACTAGGTATTCCGAGCCAGTGTGACTATGCCATCTCCAATTGGGTGTTATGTTGTGAAACAGAAGGGAGTGAGGAAGGGAAGTACGTGGCTATTCAAATCTGGTCACTAAACTCGGCTTAACCCATTTCAAGCAACATTTCGTTCCTGAAAGGTGGTTTTTCACCAGGGCGATACTGAGAATATCTACCACTTGCACAAAGAAGAAATAAACTGACATGAACAAAAACAGATTGTATTTTGGCGACAAAACTAAAATAAATAAACTTCGTCCACATACGCGACTAATCGGGAAAACTTCCAGTCTAATTTTAAAACCAGGAAAAGATCACGCATGTTGTTTTTTACAATAGAAATTAAATCAATTCGGGCTGTTAGTAGCAAAATGCAATGGCGACACTCGATCTACAACTTTTAAACTTACTATTTTAACAAAAAACACGGCCGACGAACGTTATTTAACTTTAAAATTAATAAATTCACACAGCACAGTCCATTGACACTCTCAGCACAACTTTGTCAAAATAAATGAGTGAAAGAAAACTAGAAAAGTGAAATGTTGCCAGTGTGATAAAAATTTTAAAATGAAATATTCCTAAGCTCAAAAACATTTCAATCCTTTGAGAACTGCTTTAAAAAATTGTTAAATAATATGAAATAACTACTAATAATTGCAGATTTTTTTGGGTGTAATTTAAGAATTTTAAATGTGAGTTTTGTAGTATTTTAAAATATTTTTTGGGGTAATGTTGCCAGTATTGCGTGTTTTTGTTCGCGTTTCTGCGTTTTGCAGCTTGGTTCACGCTATGACATTCTGTCGGCATTCCTGCTCGATGGGGGGACTCACGTTACCTTTCCAATTATTATTAGGTGGTGCCTCTATTAATAGGTCAGATATTCAAGAGTCTCCATTCTCCGGTGGAGCGGGACGTTGAATCTGCACACACTTGCTTTTATTGCTTGCACTCACCAAAATGGCCTAGCAGTTCGTTCAATTTAATTAATATTCATTAAAATTCTTCGCGAAAACGTTTTGATGCGATAAATTCCGATGCACACGCCATTTATTTGAGAGAATGATGCGAAATTATTTATATCGCTGTTTGTATTATTTGCGGAAAGAGGAAAAAATGTAAACACGAGCAACAGTTTATTGATTTTGGACTACCTACTGTAATAAATTCCAACCCATAAAAACGGAACGATGCTTTTTTATGACTTATACAAGGGTACCTACCGTACCAATGTACTGATCAGGCAGGGGCGTAGCTACCGCCATGTTAGCCGTATCAATGATACGGGGCCCCTAACGTGTGTAAGCAAAAATTAATAAAATGTTATCCACAGTGTCACTTAATCTCGTGATTCCCGAGAAAAAAATATTAAAACAAACTATCATACGTGCCTATAGAGTTTTCACTTCAGAAATGACAAAAGTCAAAAAAAGCAATCTCTTTTTTTCCCGGGTTAAGCGTGCGCCCGAAAGTTGGCAACATCCTACATCGGTCATTGCGGGATTCCCCCGTTTAAGTCATACGCTTAAACGGGTGAATCCCGCAATAACCGATGTACAATGAATGACAAACGACGGAGAGCAATATTTACGCGTTTTATTTCATTCCGGTTCAAACGTTATTTATTACATCGTAATACAATACAATCTTGTTCTTCTGATTATTTATTGGTTAATTAGTTTGGTTTGCGAAAAGAAAAAGTGAAAGGAAAATAGATTATCCCAGTGGAGCTATGAAAAGAAAAAGTAAACAGAAAAAGGAGGAGGTTTTAAAAAAAATGCCCAAAATTTCTTCATTTTTTTCAGCAATCAGCCTCTGTGAGTGATGTAGATTGCAATGGTAAGTACCACCTATTTATATACCAGTAGCGAAGGGTGAATTTTGTTTTTTGAAAGAACAATGGCAACCTTCAATACATGAAGATACCTGATCACGTATTGTACCGATCAATAATAAGGGCCCCAACTAATTTTGATACAGGGCCCCTCCAAGGCACGCTACGCCACTGGGTCAGAGTTAAAATTAAATAAATACTAACCAAAATTACCATATAATAATATCCGGAGGAGATCATGAGATATTGGAAAATATTTAAAGTTATATATTTATAGGAATAGATAGCTATTTAATCATAAATACTTACCTAACTATTTAATCATTAATTCTGTACTAGTTGAAGTCTCCGTAATCGTTCAGGCTTTACATATAGTTTTTCGAAGTCAGATGTAGAAAGTAATTATTTTCACCTTATTTTGAACATCAGAGTGTACAAAATTCCATCAAGAAAATTATCAAAATTCTGATTTAAGGGGTGGGGTACTTTTTAAAAACCTCATGTAAACAGTCTCCAGTGGTCTCCAGTAACTTTTAATATTTTTTTTTTCCACAAACGAACAAAATAAAATTCTTCCACAATGTCTTCACTGGTCACTCAACCGTATACCGACCTTCACCCGACCCTAACTGTCCAATACCTACAGCTTCGTTTTAGTTTGAAAAATTTTGGATACATTTTATAGATAATAATAAATATATATACCTACTCGTATAGCTAGATTTGATACATGGGAGGTTAGTGTCACTGAGCATTTTGGGGGCCGTTTGTCTTGTGGCATAATAACCCCCAAGTTCTCTGCATTTCAGCAAATGCTGATTGCCCCCCCCCCCCCCCCCCCTGCAATTCCATCTTACCCTACGTGGGTAAGATGGAATTGCAAGCCCGCCATGACAGACAGGGCCACCGAAAGGGGGGGTTCAGGGAGGTATATTATTATATTTTTACCTCATTCAGTCTAATTTCATCCTTCCTCTGCCAGTTGCCACGCTGCCATACATCAAGATATATACCAAGACTCCATTGTGGACTGCTAGCTTCGCTTCTTTGAACAGTTTTTTGTTAGGGCCAACGGCATTCCGTCTTCCATAACCGAATCGGGAGGGACTGGTTGATAATTTTTTTGTAAACATTACCTGACTACACACAGGAAGTCCGGATAGGAAATAAGATCTTTAAGGAAAAATTTGTTAGCTCTGGTGATGCTGTGTAAGTGTTACCTACACATTGAGGACACGTGACTTTGAAATTATATAGATATATGTAAATATTTAGAAAACAATTTTTGCAATATCTGAACAGTGTCATAAACCAATTTTTGACCCAGGTACCTTAAAGAATTTCTGTACCATATATTTTGTTTTCAATTTTTTATCTTTCGCTTCCTCAGTTTCTCGTGATTTTACTCGTTGAACTTCAGAATGGAAATTTTCTGTATAGTTTAGTAGATACCTACCTACTGCTTTGAATTTTTTATGTGAATACCTCACAAGATTCCCAGCTGCTCTCATCTCTAGCCAGTGAGACCATCGCATCCCCAGTTGGGGTACGTTGCAAGGCTGATAGGGAAGAGTAAGTTGGGGAAGTACCTGGCTATTCAGATCTGGCCATCAAACACGGTTAAATCCATTTCAAGCCACGGTTCAATTCTGAATGGTGGTCTCGTCTCACACCACGCCGATACTGAGAGTATCTTCCACTCTGGAACGAGCTGCAAATATACTACCTACATATTATTTTTAATTAATTATTGTTTAATATCACAAATTAATCAAATAAAATTTATTTGCGCACGCCGGGATTCGATCCCGCGACCTTCGGATTGCGAATCAAGAGCCTTGCCCCTAGACTACAGCACGAACCACCACTGTTAAGTATGTAATAGTAATAACAATCTTCACACCGAATAAAAATAATAAACTCAATGCATTTTTCTTTTCGAGAGAGAACAAACGGCCTTGCTAGACGAAAAAATAGGTTGAGGTTAATTTTTTTCACGCGTTTTATTTTTGAATAAGTGCCAGCCAGGTATCTAATACAGCTTCCCGTATCCGGTTGAAGGTTGTCCGACAAAGAGGAGAGAGTGATGTGTTATTGTTTTCTGATTTACCTGGTCAGACCAGGCTAGAATTATGAGTAATAATAAAGATAAATATAATAATAAATGTGAAATATTTTCGAGGTCACCGATCTCTAATTTTTCTCCGGTTTTTTGTGATATGTTCGTTAATTCATACAAAAGTCAGACAATTTCCGTTTTTTTTCATTAACTCCACACAGGAGGCCCCTGAGAAAATAATTTCCCTCAGGGCCTAGTTCATCTTTGAAGATGTTATGTGGAGGGTCTTTTTGAGTAGAGGAAGGAGATGATTCTTGAAGACACCCATGTTGTAGGAGAAAAACACAGAGGCCGGTAAATCGTTCTACAGCCGTGCTGTTGGACTCAATACTGAGTCTTGGAATCAACCCAGTCTTATGTGACAAATGTCAACCGTGTACCTACATATGTTGGGCGCGTGTTTGGCGTGTTTCCCAACTATGCACTGGTGCCGAGGAGATCGATGACGCTAGTTCTGTGGAGCAACTTCCATTGTAATATCAGTAGAACTAGGACAGCATTCCCACCTGACGCCTGTGCTCTAAAGATTGCAATCCGTTTGTTAAGTTAGGAGAGGAGAGATCTATCAAACAGACCGTCCGACCAATTGACGGTTTTTTTTTGTATTTTGGGGCTCCAGACCAGACGTGGCTTGAAAGAAAGAATCCAACATAAATTTTTAATAAATTAAAAGGAATTCCTACGATCCTCTATTACAATTACGATTACTTCATGATCTAATTTTTATTTATTTAAAACTTGCGAGTTTCCGAGAAGCGTTGCGATGACACTTAAATAAATAAATTCGTTCGCCATATAAAAAAATAACTAAGTGACCCTTCGACCAAGTATATCTTAGACTTAGATCAATGATGTGACCCGACGACGGGGTGTGAGGACGTACCTACCGCCGAATAATACAGTTTTAAACATATTTTCATTCAAAAATCAAGGATAAAACTACTATTATAGTCTATATATCTACTGTACCTATATCAGCGATCAGTAGAAGAAATCGACCCTGTAAAGCTGTAAATATAACTATTCGTTTGACATCAGTGGCGTAGCGTGGGGGGGCGGGGGGGGGGGGCGGCCCGCCCGGGCGGCACTTTTAAGGGGGGCGGCAATTTTGCCAGAATCAAAGAGAAACCATTTTCATATTCTGAGTTAAGTTTTAATATTTAACCCATCTAATCATAGGAGACGCAAATTGTTCCACACATTTAATTTTAAAGTAAAATTGTATGAATGCCATAAAAACTGAAGAGACAGTTTTATTACATTTTTTTAAAGAAAAGGTGTCTGTATTTCAAATTTTAAGTTTATTCGATTTTAAGTACTTTAATTCGAATATTCGCAGGTATGTTCTTTTGGGCCAATTTACAATTCCAATATAAAAATTGTAATATTTAGAAAAAGAAAGGTTCTAATAACCACATCGGAAAATTATTTTATCTATATCTTAGAACAATTTTTTTTTGTAAAAGGGTAAATAAAATAGCCAATAAAAAGGAACATTTAAAATGCATGGGAAGAACCGGGAATTTTGTGCGCAAACCTTGACAGGCAAAAGTTTATAGATATTTTTTTCTTATTATTCGAAGGGTTAAACCAGTTTTAAGAATGTAAAATTCCAATTGTGGATTCATCTGCTAACACAGGAAAACATTATCTTATTCGAAGTGCAGTTAATAAAATTCTAGTTGCAGACTCTGTATGTGCTGCCAGAATCAAAGAAAACCCATTTTCATGTTCTCTGAGTGAAGTTTTAATTCGCCAGGTACAGATTTAATTTAAACCAGTTTGGTGTTAAGAATGCAAAATTCCAGTCGGATTCATCTGCTGACACATTTTGAAAGAAAAAATTCTTTTATTCGATGTGCAGTTGTAAAATTCTAGTTGCGGACTATTTATGTGATTCCAGAAACAATTTTTATGTACTGAGTGTAGTTTAAATTCACCGCATACAAACTGGTTTTATGTTCAGAAGCTTTAGATTTTAGTTGCATACCAAATGCTGCAAAATTCTGAGAAACTAATTGTTCCGTGTGTAATTATTATTTGAGGACTCTAACGCAGAATCAATCGTTGGTTAAATCCTAACTTAAGATTTCAAGATAGAAAACCTTTTACATGGATACCATTCTCGATTTCTGACAGCAGTTATAAACTTTGTAGTAGAAAATCGGCTCATATTAATACCTAGATCGTAATAAAAAAATCTGATTTCCACATGCATCCCCCCCCCCCCCCCCCCGCCGGCGCTTGTACCCATATAAGGGGGCGGCGGAATTTTCCTCCGCCCCGGGCGACACCCACGCTACGCCACTGTTTGACATCCATACCAACTTATTATTAAAAAGTGTTTTTTAATTCGATTACAAAAAATAATTTAGTATTATAATTTCAGCGGACAATTTTTTTTAAGTAAGTATGTTTATTCAGTTTTTTAATTTTATAATATTTTATCTTACAAATTTTACAAAACTGATCAATTAAGTGGAAGAGACTCTCAGTATCACCCTGGTGTAAGACCACCATTCAGAATTAAAATGTTGCTTGAAATGGCTTTAGCCGTGTTTGGTGACCAGATCTGAATAGCCAGGTACTTCCCCACCTTCCTCTTCCCTATCTACTTCCCATCCCCACTACCTTCAGCCTCGTAATCATATTTTAAAAAAACAGTTTGATTGTAAGAAATCTCATTTTTCCAATTTAATTAATACTAGGTACATATTATTTACTTTTAAGTTTTACATTGTAATTACTAAGTATAATACTTACCTAATATTAAAATATACCAATTATTATAAAATACTAATTACTATAATGTTTATGAATATAATGCACGATAGTAATTTCTAGGTACATAGGTACTTGTATACAACATTATTCTAGGTATTTGATCAATATTCGATCTAGGTATTTGTATACAATACTATTTGCTTTCATGTTCTACGGAGATAGAATGATTTAACTTTTGTTTTGATTTTTTAATAAGATGTCTAGTTTTTAATATTTTCACGTTAAATATTTCAGGAATTTTATGCCTTTTTGTTCTATCACCGTATACATTTTGAGATTAATTAATAACCAGCTGACCAGACGAACTTCATACCGCCTCAGAATCAATAACTGTTGAATTAAATTTAGTTTTTTATTAAGTTAAAAATTACACAATGAAGCAATCATCAATGCCCAACTGTCCGTGTTTTGTTTTTGTCAGTATCGGTGCTTGAAATGGCATTGTGTACGGATTTATATTTTTTGTGATTTTCTTATCTTTCCACTTACTTACGGGAATTTTGGGAGGCGGGTATGGGTGCTGCCGCCCCGGGAACCATTTATTTGATAACCAACACTTCTGTCACACGTCACCCATAGGTCACCCCAAGTGGTTCGCTACGTTTGGTGACTTAGCAGGGGTGCCCGGATTCGAGGGGTGACGTTTGTCCGGGTCTTGGCGGCGGATGCGTCTGCCCACCCGCTGCGTGGCGGCCGGATCGAGAGAGACTGGTTGAGGGAGGACTTTTGACCTTTCCAGCTGGACTCTCTCGACCCATCGCCTTGCACAGCAGTTGGAGGGATGGATTCATACGTCCGTCACTCCCGGACACGCTGGCCCCAGATTCCCAGCCACCCCTCATACCTTTTTTCTTCCCAGAACTTCCTATCCTTCCCTTCATTAAAAATACCCTCCACACAGCATCCCCTAAGATGACATAGGTCCTGAGGAAATTAATTTTCTTCGGGGCCTCATGTGTGAGCTGATGTAAAAAAAATGCTTTCATTTTCTTTATACGTGGGAGGGATTTTTATCATAATTTTTGTATCTTTCCTTTGGATGGGTGGAGATATACGTTCACCGTTTGTCTCATTTTCGTCTATTGACATTTAGTGTGTAAGAAAGAGAGGCAGCATTATACGTTTAAGAATAAAAGCAAAACAATCAGCGCATTGACATTTGACGTTTTTGAATTTTTGGAACACTCACTACTCAATATTATAGGTACTTTTTTTTTACATAAGCTCCACACAGGAGGCCCTGATAAAAGTAATTTCCCACAGGGCCTATGTCATTTTGGGGATGCTGTGTGAAGGGTATTTTAAGGAAAGGAAGGAGAGGAGAGTTATGGTAAGGAAAAGGGTTTGGGGTGGGTGGGAATCTGGGGTTCAGTGTGTCCTGGTCATCCACCTCCAAGACCTAGACCAACCTCACCCCATGAACCCGGGCACCCCTGCTAAATATTTATCACAAAATTCCCGCAGCTCTTTCAAAATATGAGAATTCGTTCCATACAAAATGTATGGGGAAAAGAATTTTATAAATAACTATTTTTTTTCGTTAATTTTTGTGATGTTTTAATAGTTATTATGTTATCCGGGCGGAGACAAATCCAACAAATCAAAGATCATCAAAATCGGCCCAGCCGTTCTCGAGTTATAAATAGTGTAACTAACCAGACTTTGTTTTATATACTACTAGCTTTTGCCCCCGGCTTCCCTCGCATGGTATTAGAGGGGTTGCCACTCCGCCTCCTCCACCTTCCCTCTCGTCACTCCACTCTCCCCATACCCCCCCTACCCCCTTCCCCTTCCCCCTCCCCTTCCCATACCCCTCCCCCCCACCCCCGCCCTTTCTTCCCTCCCCCTCTACCTCCACCCCACCCTCCTCCACCATCCGCCCTTTCTTCCATCCCCTTTCTTCCTCCCCCAAACCCCTCCACCCTCCTTCCCCTCCACCGCAGGCAACAATTTTTTGCTTTTCATCTGACGTTAGCAATAACTCGATTTTGTTAGGGACAGAAAACGTATGATAAATAATTTCATAACGCCACAGCTTATTCATAACACCAGAGCTTACTAATATATATAGCCTATATTACTCGCAAATAATGTAGCTTTCTATTTGTGAAAGAATTTTTAAATTCCCTTCAGTATTTATTGCGTGAAAGAGTAACAAACATCCATACAAACTTTCGCCTCTATAATATTAGTAGGAAGACTAGCGAGTTCCCGGCATGCGTTGCTATCTCACTAATAAAGAAATTGTTTCTCCCTGCGTGTCTTTTCCCATTCGTCCTATTCCCCTTCGATCTCCCTTTCCCCTCCCATGTCCCCTTCCTCTGTTCCCTCTCCACCTTCCCCGCCTTCCCTCTCCACTCTGCGGCAAACCACCCTGCCGCGATCCCCTCCCCTCTCCCGCGTTCAATATATTCAGTCCCGGTACATTCAGATTTTCAAACAGCTCGCGTGCAAATGCTCATTTTACAAACATTCATTTTTGTACATTAAAAGAACAATAAATCAAATTTGGTACCTAACATAGATACCTATTTAAAATAATATAATTTTCAATTAGATTTAAAGTATTCGATTTTGATTAGTAAGTACCATAAGTGAATACTTAGATGGAAAAAAAAAGGTAATTTAATTAATGTGTGCCTCCAAACACAGACTCTTTCTTTCTTTGAGTGGCATTGCCGGGTACTCTCTAGTAGAATGATAAAAACAACACCACAGCATTAAAAAACTATAATTATAATTTATCCGTGGGAAGCAGACTTCCTTTGATAGTAAACTGTTGTTATAATATTAATTAATATAACACTATCAGCAGGAATATCGCATTCCCCGTAAATAACTTACATTATTAGATATGACATTCATTTCCCCACTTGCAATGCACAATGATTTGATAACACCACCATTCAGAATTGAAACGTTGCTTGAAATGGCATTAGCCGTGTTTGGTGACCAGATCTGAATAGCCAGGTACTTACGCACCTTCCTCTTCCCTGTCTCCTTCCCCTCCCCACTACCCTCAGCCTCACGACATACCCCAATTGGGGATGCCATAGTCTCACTGACTTCAGACGGGAGCAGTTGGGACTCTTGTGCGGTATTCATGTAAAAAAAAAAAACACAAAGAAATTCTTGCTTTTCCTCGTAATCTAGTAATATTTAAACACATTTCACGGGAACAATATCAATATTTATTTATGACTAGCAAGTTCCCGGCGTGCGTTGAAATGCCACTGAAAATTGAAATTAAAGAAATTATTTCTCCCTGCGTGTCCTTTCCTATTCGTCCCGTTACCCTTCCGACTCCCCTCCCCTTTCCCGCATTCCCGAGAAGAAGGGGAGGCGGAAAGGGAACGGGACGAATGGGAAAGGACACGCAGGGAGAAAGAATGTCTTTATAAAATGGCTTAGCAACGCATGCCGGGAACCAGCTAGTAAATAAATAAAATAAAATATCACTGACAGACAGTGGGGCAGTTGTTACACTGTGTTAACTATAACGTATTTTAATTGATGTAAGTGCAGTTTCAACCACAAGTGATAAGAATGAGGTTTGTTTTTTTACGGCCAACGTCAATTTGCTAATCATTTCTAATAATAATATAATTCTGTATCCGAGAAGCAAACGGATGCAAGTAAAAAATAAAAATGTTCAGGAGAGCCAAAAAAACTATAGTCTCATAACTTCTTCGAAAATACATGCTGATAGATAACAAAAAAAGTTATTATTAAATCAATTAATTTTGTTTTAAAAACAAGCTAATAAAACGAAGTATTTTATATGTAAAGCCTTTAAAAATATTGTTTTAAAAAAACGCTGACTTGAGTCAAACAAAAACATGGACTTGAGTCCTTCTTCAAAATGAAATGGAATATTTTGTTATGACAATTTTGAATATTTTGTTTTGTATTATGAAAGGATCAATGTTTGAAATTGTTTACTTAGTAATAAAAGCGTAGTAATGTTAGAGGTAGAAGGATGCAAATGGATTGGAGTCATAAGACTCAAAATGCAACTAAATCATAAAGATGCAAGTCCATGTACATCTTTCGGATTCTAAGATAGTTGTTGCATCAAAGGTATTTGCATCCGTATACATTTTTGAAAATCCTATTTCTCTGCCACTGATAAACATGATAATTTACTTCAAGTCTGCATCAAAAACTCACTTCTTCAAATTTTGGACTTGCATCCGCATTCTTCTCGGGTACAGAATTAATAAGTTGCAAAAAAAATATTCTGCCTATTTCCGCTCAACAACTATTGCATGTATTATTATTTTAATTGTGGTCGAAAAAATTAAAATCGATAAGTTACTGTGTGGAAATTGACCTGCGGTTAGCTAATTTGGGAGGCGATTGTGCTTACCGCCGCGCCGCCCGGGAACCATTTATTGGATATGGCGAATTCGTTTTCCCATCTACTGCGTGGCGTGGAATGGGAGATACTGGTCGAGGGAGACCTATCCTAGACCTCTTCAGCCGGACTCGCTCGACCTATTGCCTTGCACCGCAGCGGGAGGGATGGATTCATACGTCCGCCACTCCTGAACAGATTCAGTCACTCAGATTCCGACCCACCTGTCGTACGTTTTTCCTTCCCAGAACTTTCACTTCTTCCTTTCCCTAAAGAAACCCTCCACAGCATCCTCAAAGATAATGACATAGGCCCTGAGGATTTTTTGATGGTTTTTTTAATGTGAAAATTATGAGTTTTAACTGCTCCCAACCATCTGGAACCAGTGAGACAATGGCATCCCCAATTGGGGTATGCTGTGAGTTGTATGTTGAGGCTGAACGTAATGGGAAGACGAAGCAGAAGGTATAGAGGTAGATGGGAAAGTACCTGGCTATTCAGATCTTATCACCAAATACACAAAAGCCTTTCCAAACATCGCTACATCGTTCCGATTCTGATTAGTGGTCTTTCACCAGGGCGATACTGAAAGTATCTACCAATCTGGAACGTGCCGCAAATCTACCAATCTATTTAATTGTCAAACGTATATTTAAAATTTTATAAAAAAAATTACGTTTATACAAATCTACAATTTCATTCCGAGATTGACGAAATTTTTCACATTTATTTATTTAATTATTTTCATATAACATTAGGTTATAATAATGACAGTATTGCCCATCTCACTAGGTGTGAAACGCCTTTGTTGAGAAGGCAATTTTCAGAGTGGTTATCTATGATTTTGTGTAATATTATGAAAAATATTATAAACATATTACTTGGTCCTTTAAAACAAGAGAACGGTCACTGCTTCCTGGAGATTTAACCCCCCCCCCCCCCCCTTCCCCTGTAAGTCACGGCATTCTGAATTTTTACCGTTTTATAACACATTTCCCTTGAACACTTTTTAAGTTTTTAAGATTCTAAAAAGATATATGTTATTCTTGAAGATAATATCTATACATTCCCCACACCGAAACGGTAATTAGGTACATGAAATTCCCTTGATAGAAAAAAAAAATCGCAAAGTATGCTCGAAAAATTATTATTTTCACGTCTGATTCAGTTATTTTACAAGTTATATGTATGAAAAAATTCGCAGTGTTTCATTAAATGCTATTTTAGACAGCCCCCAAGAGATTTTTGCTCTATTTTAAACGAGTCGTGTTTTATTAAACATTTTCACAATTTTCGCTTAAATATTTTCGATTTAACATTAGCGCATTCTCTCTAACATTCGTATTTACATATCTCCCCTTCTTCTTTTTTTTTCAGCGCTTACTACCGGGCCTTAAGCAGAATTTTGAATATGAACAAAAGAAGCGAAGCTAGCAGTCCACAATGGAGTTCTGGTACCTACCCTGATCCATGGCAGTGAGGCATGGAACTGGCAGAGGAAGGATGAAAATAAACTGAATGCTGTTGAAATGAGATGCGGATATGTGGTAAAACGTAAAACCATGTATGATCGTGTGAGAAATGTGGATATCCGCAAAGAATGTAAGGCTGATGAAAGCATAATGAGTAATATTAAGAAAGGGACCCTCTGATGGTTTGGGCATGTAGAACGAATGAAAGAAGAATGTATGACGCAAATGTGAATGGAAGAAGTCGGGGGCGCCCAAGGAAGACATGGCACGATCAAGTTAATCAGATACTTGAGTTGTGCCATGTTAAAAGTCAAAATAACAGAAGAGTACTTATGAGACGATGTATGAATGTGAGTGGGGCAAAGAGTTGTTTGGCGGTCCGTCCTCTCTGCCTACCCCTGTGGGGAAACGGTGTGATGGTTAGTTAGTCAGTTCACACTTGACGCTCAAAACAAGAGGAAAAATAATTATTATCATCGAAAAACTAGCAAAAACCTGTGTAAAGCCCGGGCAACGCCGAGGACTTCAGCTAAACCGTAAAGCATTATTCTTCTTTTATTAGATACCAATTCACCTGACTTTGGTGAACTTGATCCCAAAACACAAACCATCTGCTTCTTCGAACAATACATCCTATGTTATGCGTTTGAAGGTAAGTAGAACAAGTTATGAAGTATACGGGTAGAGATGGGAAGACACTCCGGACTTAACCTATTTTTTTCAGTTCTGCTCCAATTGTTTTGACGTATGATGATGACAAACAGTTAATTGTAACCTCGACACACCGGCGTACCTATAGATGAAAACCAGTGATCGAAGAAATATAGAGGTGGCGTTTATATTTTTTATGTGAATTCTGCATAAGAGTCCCGACTACCCGAAGCCAGTGAGACTATCAAGGTGGGTTTAGGGGATTCAACCCCCCCCCTTATCGGTGTCAGTATTGCGTAGGAAAAAAAGAGAATAGTTACATTCCTGGAAAATACAGCAATATCATGTCCTGTGCACCATCTCTTTTATAAATAACTAGCGAGTACCCGGCATGCGTTGCAACGCCACTCAAAGAAAGAAAGTGTTTGTGTTTTAATTCTGTTTATTGAAGTGTTATAGGATTCACAATATTTTTTTTTGTTTTTCGGTCTGGTGAGAAGCATGGATTTTCCAAATTTACCATCTGCCATCCCCTACCGCTATTATGTCTAGTTTGCAATCCCTCCCTCTGCCCCTTCCTCATCCCCCACCTCTCCCCTGCGTGTCATTTTCTATTAGAAATACAATTATCAACTCCCAACAACACTTTTTTTTCTGTTGAGTCAAACTTGGGACAGTTCACCAATTTTGTTCTTAATTCTATGGACAAAAAGAAACAGGTTGATTCTATCTAATTTGAGTTTTCTAAGACTTTCCACAAGGTGAATACACTCTTAATAAACTTGAAAAAGTTGGTACAAGTGGAAATCTTCTCAGATGGTTCTCATCTTACTTTAAAAATAGAAGTCAAGCTGTTGCCCTAAAATATACATGTCACGGATAGAAAACATCCCTCGGGGTACCTCAAGGTTCTCATTGAGAGCCCATGTTCTTTAGTTTGTACTTCAATGATACCAAACATGTCATTATTCATTCTGATTTAATTTTTAACGCTGATGATATGAAAATATACAAACGCGTAAGCTTAGCAGATGATTGCACAAATATTACAAGAAACCATTAATAGAATTAATGAATATTGCTAAGAAAACGAATTAATTTTAAAAAATAAACAAACGTAATACGATAATATTTTCACGGAAACGTCACCCAATCATCCATACTTACCATTTAAACAATGTTCTTCAACTAGTAGAAAAAATAGAGACCTAGGAGTATTACTTGACTCTAAAATGCTGTATAAGATCATATTGAATCAAAGATATTAAAGTATTGAACACATCTTAGAAAAAAAACTACAAACAACTGGGCTTCATTTTCGCGTCACAAAACCATTCAATAAACCTTTTATACTTGAACTGGCGTATGTAAGATCCCATCTCGAATTTACATCTGTCATTTGGAATCGTCAATACCAAACTTATATTTACCAAATTGAAAACATTCAAACAAAATTTTTGAAACACCTGTCGTATCGTTTTGAAAATCATCAGTGTAACCTTATCGCTCTTTTCAAATAGAGAAGCAATGTTGACGTAATATTATCATATTGTTATTTAGACGAGGTTCAGGGAAGTCAATCCCTCTGTCTCGCGAACTGTGGTTTGTTAGTCACCTGAAGGATGGTTTTTTTCTACCCGATGTGTGGGCTGCCTTTGGCAACATGAAGGGCCTTTGAATTATGTGAGTACTAGATTTTTAGTATTTTTTATTTTTATTTTTATTATTTTTTATTTTATTTTTTTTATGTATTTAATTTTTGTCGGTAGGTATTTTAGGTTTTTGTGTGTTGACGTAATGTTTCTGTATAAGATTTTTAACTGTCTTATTGACTCCCAGCCCTGTTAGAAGGGATTGGATTTCATTGCCCTAAACGCAATACCAGATCGAATATCTTATTTTATATACTCGGACACAATATCAAAACGAAATACGCACAAAACTCCTTGCTTGGGCGTGTCTGCAAATTTTCCTAAGAGATATTGACATTTTCCACGGTAAGGTACCTACCTACCCATCTTAAAATCATTCTCATTTTTATTGTATTTTTGAAGTCGATTTTAGGTTTGAAATTGGTAGATAATGCAAAAAAGGTTATACTTTTATCGGCTGCGGTATTACGATTTAGTTTAATATTTTTGGGGCGTTACGATCGTTTCACTTCATCCATACTTTCTTTCCCCATTTGTAAAGTAACAAAATTGTAAAGTAAAAACTACGAAGAGAGTGTTTTTTTTACGGAAAACCGAGATTCCTGGCACCTGCCAATGCGAACTACTCCACATTCTAAATATACAATTTTTCCAGACTATTTCTGTCCTCCGCCAGTCAGTAGTTGTTGGGATTGGTAGGTGTCGGTGAGGTGGTTGGGGGGAGAAGTGATAGAGGAAGCGGAGTCGGTGTGATTCATCCGATTCCTGGGAAGACAATGAGTCGGCCAGGCAGGAGATATGGAAATATCTAGATGTTCTGGATGACGCGAAGTGTTCAGTTAGAACGGGTATCTGGAAGATTGGTTTTGTTTTGTTTTTGAATCTTTATTTAGATGTATGTATGTATGCCAATTTTTCATACGGAAGATGGACTAGAATCTAGATGATGATGGACACTGCAACGCTGTCTGAAACGTCGGCTAAAGAAGGTGGCGCAACACGGCATAACACCCCAAAAACAAATAACGAAAATGCTTTTGGCCGTGAAATCTACAAACGTATTAGAATCTAGATGTTCTGGATGGTAAGGTCAATAGTTGGGTGGACTGGTAATTGAAATGTTTGGATTAAGTGTCGTAGGGTGGAACTTAGGTGGAACATAATCAAATAGTTCTACATATTATGTAGGGTGGACCCAAGGGCGTATGTAAGAAGGGGGGGGGGGAAGGCTCGAGGGTTCAACCCTCTCCCCCTCTCGCATCGGCTTCAGTATTGGCAAGTAAAAAACGATAGTATTGAATGAACATATACATATTAGTGAAAATACAACAATATTATTGAATTAATATAAAATATATTAGTGAATGTTATAGCTAGTTGATTTCCCCCCCCCCCCCCCCTTCTCCGGGCCACTCTTCCCCACTCCCCCCCCCCCCAAGCATCGACTATCGACAGTCCCCCTTAGCATTGAGCCCCCCCCCTTTTGAATTTTATAGCCAGCTAATTTTCCAATCCACTCCCCCTCCTTTTCTTCCTTGCCATCCCCCCCCCCCAAATGGTAGATCAGGATTCTATATGTTCAGAGTTTTTTTACATTGACCATACACAAGTGGTCCTCAGGAAAATAATTTTCCTCGAGGCCCTTGTCATCTTTGGGTGACCAGACAACTGAAATCAACTGAACACCTCCTTTGAAAAGTCATTAAAAGTGATGAAAAAAAAAATTGAAAAATTGGTTAAATAGGTAACGTTAGGTTAGGTTATTTTTCAATTTGTTCATAGCTTTTACTGACTTTTCAAAGAGGTGTTGAGTTGACTTGATTCTGAGTTGTCGTGGAACCGTTCTGGATAGTACAGAAGACCGGATTTGCAAACCTGCCTCAGCCTGTTCCGAATCCAGCAGCCCTTTCAGCTCCCGGCCCCCGCAGCCTTCGCAAGCTCCGCCATATGAGAACGGGTCGTTTTTACGACTCGTTCTTGAGTTCAACAGCACGGTTGTGGAAGGATTTAAAGACCTCTGCATTTCCTCCCTTCTAGACGTGGGATGTGGGTATCTTCAATACCCAGATTCACTCTTTCCTTTTTTTAAAAAGACCCTCCACACAGCATCCCCAAAGATGACATAGGTAAATAATCTCCCTTAGAGCCTCCTAGGAGTTAATGTAAAAATAATTTAACATCATCAAGTGAATGGTAGAAAAAGTCAAGGACTCCTGAAGACGCCATGGCACGATCAAGTTAATCATATATAATAATATATAGTATATTTGCAACACGTTCCAGAGTGGAAGATATTCCCTATATCGCCCTGGTGTAAGACCACCATTCAGAATTGAAACGTTGCTTGAAATGGCATTAGCCGTGTTTGGTGACCAGATCTGAATAGCCAGGTACTTCCCCACCTTCCTCTTCCTGTCTCCTTCCCTTCCCCACTACCCTCAGCCTCACAACATACCCCAATTGGGGATGCCATAATCTCACTGGCTTCAGACAAAGCAGTTGGGACTCTTGTGCGGTATTCATATAAAAAATAAATCAATTGCTTAGGTACTTGAATCGGGTTGTCAAGGCTCCGAATAACATGATGTATGAGACAATGTGGATAAAACAATGAGTATGTGCCGAGACAGAATTGTGTGGCGCTTTATCTTATCTGCCTACCCCTGCGTTATCGTTAGTTAGAGCCGGCAGCTAAATGAAGATATTGTGTGTTATGCCCGTGCAATTCCGGGAATAATAACAACTGGGTATAATAATATCCGCAATGTGCAACTCTACACAGTCTACCAATACAGACTGTCTACAGACAAAATAATCACTTTTATCATGTAGCTAAATTATTATTTTTCGGATTAACGATAAAATGGACAATTATTTTGAGGATTTGGGATTTTCGCGACCAAAGGCATTGTCGTGATTTATTTTTGGGCTATTATGCGTGGCTTTTACGTGAAAATGATACATGAAATCATATGTATACAGTGTACACAGGATTATCTTTATGGTTCTATGACAACTTTTTTTTTTACATTACCTCCACTCAGGAGGCCCTGTGTGGAGGGTCATTTTAGGAAAGGAAGGAGAGAGAGTTCTGGGAAGGAAAAGGGTATGAGGGGTGAGTAGGAATCTGGGGTTCCATGTGTCCAGGAGTGATGGACATATGAATCCATCCTTCCAACTGTGGTGCAAGGCGATGGGTCAAGAGATTCTGGCTGGAGAGGATAAAAAACTTCCTCCATCCAGTCTCTCTCGATCCTGCCCACCACGCAGCAGGTGGGCAGACGCATCGGTTACCAAGACCTAGACAAATCTCACCCCATGAAACCAGGCACCCCTTCTAAGTCAACAAACGTAGCGAACCTATGGCACAGGTGTTGATTATCCAATAAATGGTTCCCGGGGCGGTGGTACTCATACCCGCCTCCCAAATTGTCAAATAGCAGTATACAGCCCAATGTTTGTTCCAAAACATGGGAACACCTCAGCACAGGTTCGCCTAGTGAGGTGTTCACAAAATACTACTAGGTACTTACCTATTTACTTACAGTTCCGGATCATTAACATTTTTTTTTTCTGATTACTAAACTTATTCTCTATGTAAACCTATGTAATAATCTGTAATGTGTGTATTTAAGAATAGAACATTATTTTTATTACTAATGAAGGAAATTACAATAATGTAGATAGATGTAATTATAAGTAAGATCAAAATAGCTACATGTAATATGATAGATAGATATGCGTTTTCGAAGAATTCAAAGTTTTAATTAATGAAAAATTTTATGGTAAATTTTGAATAGGCTCTGATACGGATTTTTAGAAAAAAAAACTTTATATTCGCCTTCATTACAAAATAGATAGTTTTTAGTTTTCGGATACGTTCAAAATATTTCATTTATTTGGATTTTATTGCTATCTGACAAAATATACCCGAGACCTGGGGGGTTGATAATTTACCAGAAGAAATCAGAAACCCAAATGATAAAACACAATTATTGAAATCTTTTAAAAAATATTTTAGAGAAATCATTAAAAAAACATTAGTGTTGTGGTACCCCCTCCCTTAGCCAATATTTCTGAGTATATTTTCATTACCAAGTGTATTTACCACTCTGGAAAAAACCTATGTATTTAAAAAAAATCAGAGTGTGCAATTCATACGCGGTAGAAGTGAAACTTTCAGAAAACTAAAGTAGATAAGAGTGGGGAGGCTACGAAGCACAGCACAAAGAGGAGAACGAAGCACCACATTCAAATTCCAGTGCAACTTTTCCTATGCATTTGGTCATCTTATTAGTCTTTGTGTTTTCTTTTTCGGAGTCACTAGATGTCGTTTATTTTGCATTTTCTTTTAACTGCCCATTTTTGAGTGATTTAAAGATTAGATATTGATTAGATTCTTGGTCCACTAAAAGTCTGTCCGCTGAGGTTAGTCAGGCGTTTTATAGCACCACCCCAAAGGGGGCATACATTAATTACGTGAACTCAAAATGGGGAGGGAGGTCCAATAAAATCTCACCAAATCTCATTTTAACCGGGGGGGGGGTCAATAAAAATCTCACGTAAACTTTATCCCAAATTTTGTTCGAAAAAGTCCAATCACGTGGGCGGGGGCCCAGAAAAAAACCATCCCACCCTATCCCATCCCGCCTCATCCTATCCCATTATGCCCCCTCCGTTGGGGTAAATCTGATCCTAAGTTTTTCAGTTTTTCAGCGTATTGTTGCGATTATATTTACCTCAACGGGGAGGGGCGTCATAGGATAGGATGGGGTGGGTTGGGATAGGGTGGGATCTGTGAGTTATCTCTTTTGAATGTCGCTCCTTTCCGTTTCATCGAGTTACAAATCACAACGGTGCTAAAGAAGTTTTCACTTTAAAAAAAGACAGGCAAGAGAAAGAAAATTAATATTTATTTTGAGTGGCCTCCTTGGCTCTCTGAGCTCATCGCATCTGCAAGCCGTCTGTTGGCGTCTACTAACATATTATTATGACCCAGCCTAACACTTCCGCCCACTGAACAGACAATTCGCTCTAGAAATGCCTTCCATGAAGATTTAAATTTTTTTTGGCAATACCTCCCACAGAGGGCCCTGAAGAAAATGGTTCCATGCCAACTCAGAATCACGTCAACTCAACACAGAAGTCTGAAGTCTCTGAAAAGTCATTAAAAGCTATGAAAAAAATAATAATAGAAAAATAGTCCATAACCTTTTTATTTACATTAGCCCCCTAAAATAATTTCCCTCAGGGCCTATGTCATCTTTGGGGATGCTGTGTGGGGGTCTTTTTAGGAAAAGTATAATATAAAGTTCTGGGAAGGAAAAGGGTATGAAGGGTGGGTAGGAATCTGGGGGCCATTGTGTCCAGGGGTGGCGAACGAAAGAATACATCCCTCCCTAAGGTGCAAGTCTATGTTACGAGAGAGTACGGCTGGAGAAGTCAAAGGGACTCCCTCAACATTCTTTCCCGATCCGGCCTGCCATGCAGCTGGTGGGCAGGCGCATCCGCCGCCAAGACCCGGACAATCCTCATCCCATGAACCCGGGCACCCTTGCTAATTCACAAAACGTAGCGAGCCACTTGGGGTGACCTATGGCAGAGGTGTTGGTTATCCAATAAATGGTTCCCGGGGCAGTGGTACCTAACCTAACCTAACGAGTTGTCCGGTCACCGAAGAAAATATTTTCCTCAGTGCCTATGTCACCTTTGAGAATGCGGTGGAGGGTCTTTTAATTGAAAGGAAGGAGAGGGTGCTATGGAAAGGAAAATAAAACTGGGGGCCATTTGGTCTAGGAGTGACGGACGTATAAATCCATTCATCCAGGTATATCCTAGTGAGACAGGCATCGAAAAACCTAATGCTCGCCATAAATCAAATATCATTTACACGTGCCATTATTAACCATAAAAATAAAATGCTATAAAATAACACCGGGAGGCACAACGACCATTACATTAATTAGTATGACATTTTAAAATATTCGACTAGTGACGCAAAAACATCGACATTTTGTTTAATTCACTACAAGTTTAATTAAATATTATTAATATAATTGATTTGGTGGTGTTTATGAGTAAGGGGTCGTCCATTAATCACGTGATGTTTTTTAGCAACTTTTTGACCTCCTCCCCCCCCCTTGGTGATATGTGGTGAGGTTTTAGGCTAACTCCCCCCCCCCCCCCAAATCACGTGTATATTTTTTTTAGTGTAAAGTATAGGACGTTCACCTTTATAAATCGTGCGTTCACTGAAAAATAAATACACGTGATATCTCATTTTACCCCCCCCCCCCCCTCGTGATGCTTCGTGATTTTTTTTCGCCCCCCCCCCCCCCCCTTTCGAGCCTCACGTGATTAATGGACGACCCCTAATCTGAGTATTGTACCATATAGAGGGTACACTTTTACGGTGACCCGACAGTTATTCCCCGACAAATGATCCCCTGAAATGATATTTACTTTAAAATAATAATTTTTGTTCATTATTTACCAATATTCAGTTCGACTTCAAAAATACCCAACAATCAGTTGGTATGAATATCAAAGGAATTTATACACGGTGTCGATTTTTTGTCCTTATGCGCTGGTATATACAGTAAATAGAGAAGCAGATTTTTCCTTGATGCATTTGAATGAAAATATGTTTTATTATTTTGTTATTCGGTGGCACATCCTCTCTGCACATCCCTACAGGGTGACTTAGTTATATTTCGTGTAATTAGGTATAACGCATTTTTCCTCAAGCGACTACACATTGTAATAAGTACGCCGGGGGACCTATTGTCGGCGGATCAACTATCATGGAACCCACTCTTACATATAACTGCATACTCAACTCGAATTTCGATTTTTCGGAGATATCTGACGCTATTTGATCGAAATGAAATTTTGTAGTTAATGACAAACACAGAAACTATGAAATTTAAGCAAAGATTGGTCACACTTTTGGATCAGTAAAAACCCCCACATAGCATTTCTTGTATTTTTCTTTGTTCGGTACTTCCACCGAACTAACAAGCAATGAAATAATGCACACATAGTGACTCTTATAGCTACTGAAAGAATCACTTCTCTAACAGTCTGGTTAATTGTAAAACTAGATTTTACGTCATAAGTCGCTTTTGATGAAAAGTAATGAAGTTATTCATTAAGTTTTCATTTAAAAGGTGATTTATGTCTAATTTAAAAAAAAAAAAAAAAAAAAATTTAATATCTTCAAGTTAGGATTAATTCGACCTTCGTGAAGTTAGGTTAGGTTATTTAATGCTATATTAAGTAGATAACATTTTGGTGTTTTTTTTCTTTTAATTTTTTGAAGTGAAAACTTCTTTAGCACCGTTGTGATTTGAAACTCGATGATATGAAAAATAGCGACACTAAAAAGAAACAAACACATACATCTATAGGATTTAGTCTACGAGAGAATGAGATAGCAATAAAATGTTTAAATAACTCACGGGTCCTCGGTTTCAATATAGTACGATAAATCCACAGTCCCACGCAAGTCTCAGTTGGTGTACCGGTATAAAGCACCCAACGAACATATGCAGACATTTAGCAGACCAAAGATCAAATCCTACGGAATCCAAAAAGAAATAAATTTGTAAAATCAATATCCAATCTTCAAGCCACTCCAAAATGAACAGGCAAAAGAAAACACAAAAGAAAGCGACATACAATGACTCCGAAGAAGAAAACACAAATACTAATAAGATGACCAAATTTATAGGAAAATGTGTATTGGAATTCGAGTGCGGCGCTTCGTATCCTATTGGTCTCCTGTAAATTGCAAATATGTATATATTTTAAATTTCGCAATAAGCTCGACCGTTTCGCTGTTGAATTCTTTATTACTTACTTTTATGAACGTAATCAAGAAGTCAATAAATATCAAGAAGTCAAGATGAAACGTGTGCATGCTGAATCTGTTTCACAGGTATTTTAAGAAAGCCTGCTCGGAATTGGAAGGCAAGGATTAAACCCCGTTTAGTGGAAACATACAATCATTATCATACACCTCGTTCATAAAGAAAATGAAACGCAAGTACTTTGGAAGAAACAGAGACATATTTTGTATGTCTCATATTTTGTCTGAACATTATTTAATGTGTAAGAAAGAGTTGCAGCATTACAAAGAAAATGAACGTTTGTATATTTTCTTTTTTGCCGTCACGGTACCGTAACCACAAATCGTCAAGATAATAATTATAAAAGCGCACATTGAGAGTCAAAGAAACAAAGCAGTTGCATTGCCTAGGTAAATGTGGATCAATGAACAAGTCATTGAGCCCATATCGCGTGTTTCCTTTCAATGGAGGGTCACCTAGTGATTACAATGTCAATGTTTGATTGCATATGAACACACACATACTGTCATAAAGTGTCCCCATAGATTAGGCAGAGAGCCTCAAAAAGAATAATTTATATATTATATTTATTTTATTTTATTTAAGCGACTATATAAAATAATTCTATAAGAATATGCAAAATATAATGGTTATGTTAGGTAAAGATATTGTATTTCTTAGTCCTCCTCACTATGGGTTCCTGTGCGGAGGCGGACTAAAATTGTTTAATTATAGTTTATTTGTCTTCTGTGTCGTTTTTAGTGTCTTCATTAGGGTATTTTCGTTATCGTCTTTCAGCCATGTTTTTATTCTTGATTTGTACTGTTTAATTTTTTTAATTAGTTTTATGTCTTGGGGAAGAATATTATGGAGTTTAGTTGCAAAGAAAGTTTCTTTGTCCGGATGTGGTTTTATAACTTGGAATGTTTTTTTATGTTATGTACCTACGAGTATATACTAAATTCGGTTGTCTGTGATGATGGCGTTAGTTATAACTGCTTGAATTTATTATTCCTGCGTGAAAGCTTTAACGTTCAATTAACCCAAATTTGTTTTATTTTCAAAAGGGGAACTGATTGACCCGACAAGGGATAATATAGGAATCTACCAACAATCGGAAAATTATTTCATTTTTATTAATTAACATGTAATTCTGTGTTTGAAATTTGGGTTTCTTTTGTTTAAATTTTTTTACACATTTCGTGATTTTTTAAGTTTATTAACTGTGTTTATTAGAAAAAAAACGAGTATACTTCAGACCACACGACTGAAGTAAAACTTCACAAACTTATGCCGTCCATTAAAAATATAACAATAACATGAATAAAAATATCCCCATCCCCTCAACATCCCCATTAACTCAACTTTACTTAACTCATATCGATTAGAGTTTCACTTTCATTATAGCGTTTCATATAGATTAGCGTTTCACTTTCTTTATAGCGTTTCATATAGATTAGCGTTACATATTTTTTCGTAACGTATTCATCATTTTTAACCCCAAGTGTCGAGCTTGCGTAAATAAGTTTTACTTCAATAAATTTCTGAACGATTCTGAAGATCAATTTTATTTTATGTGA
Organism: Limnephilus lunatus; assembly: GCA_917563855.2. Taxonomy (NCBI): domain Eukaryota; kingdom Metazoa; phylum Arthropoda; class Insecta; order Trichoptera; family Limnephilidae; genus Limnephilus; species Limnephilus lunatus. The sequence continues at coordinate 96,903,147 of OU830594.1, forward strand.
ATACCGCACAAGAGTCCCATATGCTCCCGTTTGGAGCCAATGTGACCATGCGATCCCCAATTGGGAGATGTTGTGAGGCTGAAGGTAGTGGGAAGGGTGAGGAGATAGGATAGAGGAAGGTGTGAAAGTACCTGGCTATTCATATCGGTCACCAAACACGGAGCCATTTTAAGCAACGTTTCAATTTTGAATGGTGGTGGACAATATTTCATTTCTGGGCGATACTGAGAGTATCTTCAACTCTGGAACGTGCCACAAATATACTATATATTATTTTTAATTAATTGTTTGTGAAATAACGCAATTTCATCAAATGATTTTTTTGCGCACCCCGCGATTTGAACCTGCGAACTTCTGATTGCTAGTCGAGAGTCTTACCACTTGACCACGAAGGCCGCCGTTCAATTGATAGTACTTATAAATATAATATGTGTTTGAAAGACAACGATTATGAGTCAAGTATTTTATAAATACTTTTAGCTTTACAAATCCTACAATTACGATATACCGTGATTTTTTACTGCTTTTTGGCGGTAAAATATAATTACTTTTTTTTGTTGACAAAGTACAAAAAATTCTGAAATCTGTAAAAAAATTAAACAAAAGAAATACAAAATTCAAATGTACAATTATTTATTAATTAAAATACTTAATTTTTCACCTATTTTATTGCTTTTCTGATTATTCTTCACACAATTGATTCCAATTTATAACATGACACTTAAATTCAAAGCAAATTTGATAACTTAATAACTTACTAACGAAGCCAGAGTCAAGTTAGCCTCTCAGAAACTGGGCTTACTGTACAGGGCCCGCAGATACTTTAATAGTACACAACTGCTAACCCTGTACAAATCGCAAGTTTGCCCCAAAATTCCTGAAAAAACCGTTGACTCTGTGTGGAAACGGGCGTTTGATAGATTCCCCTATCGTAACAAGCCGATTGCAATCTTTAGAGCACAGGCGTCAGATAAGTATGCTGTTTTATTTCCATCGGTATTACAATGGAAGATGCTCCGAGGAAATAGCGTCATTGATTCGGCTCCGGTGCATAGTTAGGAAACACGCCAAACGCGCGCTCAACATATGTAAATGATTGACACCTGTCACATGAGAACGAGTTGCTTCTACGACTCGTTCTTGAGTTCAACAGCTCGTCTGTGAAATGATTTGCCGGACTTGGTGTTTCCTCCCTCCTACAGTCTCTTCAAGACCCATATTCACTGCATCCTTGTCCTCAAAAAGACTCTCCACACAACATCTTCAAAGATGATTTAGGCACTGAGGGTATATTTTTTAGGTGTAATTAATGTAAAAAAAGAAACTTTTGATTAGGTCATATACCAAATTTGAAAATTACACATTTTTTGTTCTAACCGATTTACTATCAACCACATCTAAGGTTAGTTATAAATATACTTTTCTAAACAGTATTTTAAAAATAAAGAGATAAAAAAAATTACCATTTTCCTTCAATAAACAAATAATTCTGACCACAACACAATTATGTCATAATCCAGAATATTATCTAAGAGGAAACCGGATTTTTTAAGAATTTTGTCCGTATAAACGTATTCCCCAATTTCTTCTCTATGTTTTGATACTACTGCAAATCTCTTTTAATCTCTACATATTATAAATTAAAGTCCTCCGCCGCGTCTGTCTGTTCGCGATAAACTCAAAAACTGAACAGATTTTCATGTGTTTTTTCACCAATAGATAGAGTGATTCATGAGGAAGGTTTAGGTATATAATTTGTCAAGGTTTTATGTAAATTGGTTGAAATATAAAGGAAAAAGCATGGGGACGGTGTGCATTTGATTTGTATGATTTATCTACAGTTTTATGCCGAGGTTGATGAAATTTTGCACATTTGCCTTCAAAACAAGATGAATTTCGCTGCCTACATTTGATTTCGAAAACTCTGTGTAAAGCCCGAGCATCGCCGGGGACTTCAACTATGTAATTTAAAGTTTAATTCATAATTTGATAGTTTTTGATACTTCATCTTCCAGTGCAGATTTTAAAATTTTTGATATATTTGATGAAATATAAATACCGCACAAGAATCCCAACTGCTTCGTGTCTCCTGTTACTCGGAGCCAGGGGCGTAGCTACCGCCGTATCAGTGATACGGGGCCCCCGGGCTACAGAGGCCCCTAACGTGTTGTTACGATACGCCCCTGAAGCGAGTAGATACCTAGAGCACAGAACGCAGCAAGTCCACACAACAAATCCTCTCTCCCCCCTGTTTCCTGTTTCCCGCTTCTCTCCCCGCTTGCCCTGCCACTCGCGCAGTCCGCTGCACTCGCGAGAGAGAAGATTTGAGCGCCCTTGCGAACGGACGTACGCGGCCCGCTTTCGGGCGAGCAGTCCAAATTCAATGTGGCCGCGATGTATTATTGAAATACCTACGAGTAGAGTCGGCCTTGGCCGCGCTAATAGTTCGGTCTATTTAGACTACGAAAGTGCCTGATGGAACTACCACATGAGACGAGAATCCTGCTAATCCACATGTAAGCTGTATCTTGATTTCCTCTTTTAAATGTGTCCGTAATCAGTGAAATGTAGGACCCCGCGAAAATCACCACTCGGAGAGTTTCGTTTTGAGAGAGAGACAGTGAGAGATTAAACACTTTAGCTAGGTTTGTGTAATTTGCATTTCTTGTATTGAATTGTGCTGTAGAAACCTATGCACTGTGTTTGAGTTTACAATACATGTCTTAATGATTTAACTTTGTTATTATTCTGCTACGGCAGGAGGATTGTTGACCAGTGTGTATCCCGTGGGACGCCGGAAGATAGAGAGAAATTCCATAGCTTTGAGCGGCTCACCCCCTGAATAGAGAGTACCATTGTCCCGCTGAGAGCTAGCCTGGGACGTGTTGGGCCTGGTGTTGGTTTGGTAGCCGACATCGGGGTACCCTAACAACTGACGCCAGAACGTGGGGCTGGAATTTTTTTTTCCATCCCGGTCGCTTTGCGGGACCTTTGTTTGTCGAAATCCTCCCCGCATGGCAACTGTTTTGTAAACATTAATTATGCCTTGATATTCTGCACCCAGTGTACTGTGAATCCTGTGAAAAAACCACAGAAACCAATATGTAAATTAGATCCATAACAGATCTGATTGAAATTATGAATTGAATCGCATTTGAAACGACGGCCATTTTGGGTACCCGAAACGCCAACCTTTGACCGCGATTCTGACTGCACACGCGTCACCAAACAACGGGCGCGTAGCAACAGTGATTCGCGCCAAATCTCAACGGCCCGATGTTTCACGCGATATTCTCTGGATTGCGCACGCAAATGCTTTGACTCGCGCCAAATCCCAACGGACTGTTGCTAGGCAGCGTTTAAATTCAAACCGCCTTTTATGACTGAACCGGATACCAACGGAAATTATTATTATAAATCTGATTCTGGAACCCCAGTTATTTTGCGAATTCCTTAATGAAAAATTTCGGACTTACGTATTTTTATTGTTTCTGCACAATATACCAATTGGCCCACTTGTGTCTGTCAAATTAGTACAACGTAATATTTCTCCAAATGGACAAAATAATGACTTTCTTTCCCCATTATACACTATAGGTACTGCTTTTTTTCAGCATAAGTGAAAGTGAATTGTGTTTTTTCCCTTACATAAGTGAAAAGTGGAATAATAATAAAGCCAATAACTGATTCCATGAATAAATAAAATAATTTTAATATGGTTGACGCAATAAATCCCATATTCAGTCATTTTCATCCGGAAGTTTGTCCTTTATTTGCCAAAAAAGTGCCTTTTGTGAATTTTAGTGCCTTTCTCAGTGCAAAGTGATTTGTGGAAAATAAAAAAACCTGTTTTCTAAAAGTCAGTCCTGGCAAAATTTTTCAAAAATAAATAAATACTTGTGAATTTCACAGTTTTCTCAAAAGTGGTCAGTGAAATACAAAAACCTTTACCACTAGGGTCTTTCCACGCAAAATTTTTTCTCGTCTGCCTCCCTTTGACAAGAATTCTGGTGTCATGTATACCAAATTGTAATATGGAATCTCTGTAACCATATTTTGGAAGTGCCAACAAGAGATTACCAAGTGAAAAGTGCCTCACAAAAATTAATTTTGCGCTTTCTAAAGGAAACCCCTGGCCAATTTTTCTTTTTCTCACCACCCAGGAAACTCACAATGGAGGACAAGCAAGCTATTACACCATCCAACTTGGGTACCATTCCCAATGTGCATAGTTTATCCAAAGCCCACTTACAAGCTGCTTTAAGGGATAGAGGACTCTCGCCATCAAGCAAATCTAAATCTACATTGAAGGCATATGCACTTTTATTCAACAAAAAGTACATTAGGAGAATAAACCTCGCTCCCTCCAACGAAAATAATTCACGTTCGGCTACGCAAGTTTTGGATAATCTTGACAAAGGACCTACGCCGCATGTAATGATAAAACAGGACGTCGCACCCATCTTGACACAAGATAAAACTTACGATTTATCCTCTTGGAAAGTCAAATATAATGGCGTCTCCGATGTGCTGGATTTCATTGACCGTATTGAAGAAACGGCTACAATAAAAAATATCCCATTCGAGATTCTACGGAGAAACTTTATAGAACTCATCTCCCCAGAATTAATTCCGTGGCACCGCATCCAAAAGACTAAATGCAAAGATTGGAATAAACTCAGATCTGCCCTAATCTCTAGCTTTGGAAAAAAGGAGGCCCAGCACCGGATCAAACTATCTTTACTATCTATTAAACAGCTAGTAGATGAACCTGTGGCAACATTCATAGAAAGGGCTGAGTCCATCAACATCAAGCTTTCACATCCTGTTCCGGAAGCTGAACTGTTACCAGTCATAACTGATGGCCTTTTAAGCAAATACGAGAACATCATCACCTCACAGAAAATTGCATCCCTGGCCCAGCTAAACGAAGTCTGTCTCCTCCTGGAATCGTACCAGGATAGGAAGAACATAAAGAATGTGTCAAATAATGTGGTTGTGCCAAGCCGTTCGTCTGGTTTAAAACCAGAATTCGACAACAAAAAAGTGTGCTCCTTTTGCAAAAAAGTAGGCCACCTGGCCGCTACTTGTTTCAAGCAAGCAAGACTCCTAGAATCCAAGGAACCCCGAACCTCCAAGAGACACCACTCTAGGGACCGCTCTCCTCCACGCGACGAACTGCGCAACATTTTCAAGAAATCAAGGCACAATGCAGAAAGGTTACAAAACCCAAGCGATGTCAGACCTCAGGTGGATTTCTCCAAGCCCCCACCAAATTTCTACATGAAGAGGCCAAAAAACTAAATAATAACCTCTCAGGCACCCATTCTGAACCAAGGTCTAAAGAATGGACTGATTGGTTATCACACATTAAGTATTTTAACCAGGCCTTAAATGTTTCCTCGGTTTGTTGCAAACAAGCTAAAGATGGGAGACCCTATGCCCTTTTCTCTGTTAACAATGTGCCCTTTTCCGGATTACTTGATAGGGGTGCATCTGTCAGCTGTCTTGGCAACAATGCTCACCTGCCTTTTGTTAACAGTGATTTTAAAATTTCGCCACAAACAACACACCTGACGACTGCGGATAATGTTTCCCAGCCGGTCATCGGTACCCTTGCCCTGCCAATTAATTGTAACAATAAAATAGTTACAATCAATTTTCTAATAGTGCCCTCTATATCCCAGAATTTCATCCTTGGCGTTGACTTCTGGAAGGCTTTTAACGTTGCTCCCCAAGTATTTAATACTCTTGGCGAAACCTCCACTGCTGCTCAAATTAGTGAGATCCGCACAATAATACCTCACGAAAATTTAAGCACGGACCAAGCTCTCCAACTAAAGGAAATGGTCAATAAATTCGAATCAATATCTTTCGAAAAATGTGGATTGGGTTTGACAAATTTGGTAGAACACCACATTAAAACCAATGGCCCACCCATAAAGCAACGTTATTACAACTTAGCCCCCCAAAAGCTTAAACTTTTAGAAAAAGAACTTGATGAAATGTTAAAAATGGGTGTGGTGGTTCCCAGCAGAAGTGCATGGACCAACCCAACCCTTTTGGTTTCTAAAAAAGATGGCTCCGCACGTTTCTGTCTCGACAGTAGACGTTTAAATTCTTGTACGGAAGCTGACGCATACCCCTTACCTTACGTCCACGCGACCTTAGACAAACTGCGCAACGCCAAGTTCATCTCCTCTGTTGACCTAAGCAAAGCTTTTTGGCAAATACCTTTGGACGCAGAATCGTGTGAAAAAACTGCTTTCGTTGTACCTGGTAGGGGAATGTTCCATTTTAAAAGATTACCCTTTGGTCTAAAGAACAGCCCCGCCGAATTACAAAGACTGATGGACAAACTCTTTGGTCCTGAAGTCGATAACAGCCTGTTTTGTTACCTTGACGACCTCATCATCGTCAGCGACACCTTTGAAAAACACCTATTAATGCTGGAAAAAGTTTTTCAACAACTCAAGTTCGCTGGTTTAACCATCAACTTGAAGAAGTCTGAATTCTGTAAGTCCCGTTTACGTTATTTGGGATTCACTGTCGACGAAAAAGGTCTAAGAACAGACCCCGCTAAGGTAGAAGCCATGGCAAATTTTCCCCGACCCAAAAACGCGAAGGAAGTCAAAGGTTTCCTTGGACTTGCAGGTTACTACAGGAGATTCATCAAAGACTTTTCCACAATTGCAGCCCCCTTAAATAAAATTACCGGCACCCGTAAAGGTGTCAGCAATTTCCGATGGTCTGCTGAAACTGAAGAAGCGTTTACAACTTTAAAAAATGCCCTTCAAAAAGCCCCCGTTCTGAATTGCCCGGATTTTGCACTCTCTTTTACCCTCCACACGGATGCCTCCAACGTAGGAATCGGTGGAGTCCTAACTCAAGAGTTCCCAGATGGCGAACACCCTGTAGCGTATTTTTCCCGTACATTAAATAAACACGAGAAAAACTACGGAATTACCGAAAAGGAGTTACTGGCTGTATTGGATTCTGTTTACCATTTCCGCGGTTACATAGACGGTAGCAAATTTACTGTAGTCACAGACCATAGTAGTTTGAAATGGTTGATCTCTTTAAGTAATCCCTCCGGTAGACTCGCTCGTTGGGCCTCCCGTTTGTCTCAATTCAATTTTGATATTGTTCACCGTAAAGGCGCGGACAATATTGTTCCCGACGCTCTTTCAAGAATTGAATTGGCCTCATTAAATGTTGACACAATTGCCCCCCCTCCATCTACAAAAGATGAATGGTACTTGAAAATCTTCGAAGGTTGTAAAAATAATCAACAAAAGTTTCCTAATTTTATCATAAAAGAAGGACAACTATACCGTAATTGCAAGGTACCACTATCCATCCTCGAAGATTACTCTTGGAAACTTGTCGTTCCCCTCGAAGGAAGAGAACAAATAATAATTGACAATCATAGTGCTCCCGACTCTATACACCCAGGAACTTTCAAGACGTATAAAAAGATTTCCTTGAAGTATTACTGGCCTGGTCTCTTCAAACAAATTCGCAATTACATCTCTAAATGTGAAACTTGTAAGGCTTATAAACATAGCACGGCAGCACCTGCCGGCCTAATGGGTAACCCCAAACGTGCCGACAGACCCCTACAGTCATTGTCAATGGACCTCGTCGGACCTTTTCCTCGAAGTTATGCCGGACACATGCACATACTTAGTGTAGTGGATGTTTTCACCAAATTCTGTTGGATCTTCCCTTTAAAAAGAGCCAACGCGTCCGCCATCATCAAACTTCTGGAAAAACACATTTTTATACCTTACGGAACACCCAGAACCGTAATTGTTGATAACGGAAAACAGTTTATTGCCCAGGAATTCAAAGAATTTCTTGCCAAATACGGAATCAAGGACATCTATTATAACACCTTGTACACTCCCCAAAATAACACTGTCGAACGTTACAACCAAACAATCAACGCAGCTCTAGCTATTCTAGTTGATAAAGATCAACGCACTTGGTGTAAAAACCTAGATAAAATTCAGGCCGCTATGAACAACACTGTTAATCTGGCCACTGGTTACACACCTTTCTTCTTAAAACACGGTATGGAACAAGTCGTCCATGGTTCTCTACATAGGGACACAAACTTTCCTACGTCATCTGCCACCACAAGCAACCCTACCGCAGACTATGCCCATCGCCTGGAAGAACTGTCGGCCATTTACAGTGAAGTCACTGATGCTTTGCTCCTGGCTCACCAAAAGAGTGCGGACAGATATAACTTACGTAGAAAACATGTCACCTTCAATACAGGAGACATAGTTTGGAGAAAGAACAACACACTTTCCCAAGGAGCCATGTATTTCTCTGCTAAGCTGGCACCACGTTTCGTGAAGGCCAAAGTCCTAAGGAAAATATCAGATCTAGTGTACTCCTTGTCTGACTCATCTGGAAAGCACATTGGTAATTACCACATTAAGGACATTGTAAAGTCTGGATATGAGGAGTCAAGTAAAACTGCCCCCACTATCTCAGCAAACTTAAAATGATCCAGTATGTATCACTTTTTGTAAGCTTACAAAGTCTTACTACGTCAGGCGTGTATTGTGTCAATCACATGCCCATCGTTTCGTAAATGAAACAAGTTGTAAATTATTTTGTAAATTAATGCGTACTCTCATTGAAGTTACTTTCAAATGTTGTTTTTACACTGTTTTTTCTTTCCCTCACGGCAATTTTTTCTTTATTTTTTTCTCACCTGTTCTAAAACTGATCACTTTGGAACGGAGACACTTTTCGAGTTTCAATGTTTGGGAAGTCGCGAGCCCATTTATTGTCTCAACACGTACACTATGCAATGTTCATGCCATGTCATACCCTGCCGTGTCATGTAATTTTGTAATTTTTCTCCTATTTTTTGTTGCATTTTTGTCGTGTGGAAAGGAACTTTCTCACCTGTTTATTTTGTTCATGTAAAGTAGTTGACAATTGCCCATCGGCGTGTCGTTCTAGAAGTCGGGTTTTGTAAATTCCAAAGTGTTAAATTCCGACTCAGAACCAGTTAACTATTTCTACAATTTTCTCCCTTTTATTTTGTTCATCATGAGTTGTAAAACCTTCCGAGGTATCTCTAGCATGAAAATCAAACAGTGGTTACTTACATAGTCGCCTCTCGTGTATATAAGTTTTTTCAATTTTTTCTTCTTAAACTAAAAATTGATGGCGTCCTACCCAAATTCATGCTCATGTACCCAAATTGGATATCGACACGTCCATTTTGGAACTCGTATTTATAAAACCAATGATTGGTCTTTATAACCCTGTATATAAATCAATTTGACTCGTTTCAACTAAAGTACGTAAAACCGAATCATCCGGTCTTTGGTTGTTATAACAAAGTCACCTTTTTTGTTATTTTGTTTTTTTGCTTGTACGTTACGTATGTCTTGTATGACACGTTTCAACCCTACGAGACAGGTTAATAAAACCTTATGGTCATCCTGATTTTGGAATTCACAACTTTTAGGTGTTCATTTAACCAAGTATTTGCAACCCAAATTGCACATAACCTGGTATGTTTGTAACTGCACAAAGGGTATGTAAAACCGTAATTGGTCCCTTTTCTTTGGTCTTCCTCACTGTAGGTTGCCACAACAGACAGTATGTAAAACCATTATAGGTCTGTCTTTGTTTTAAATACTTGGTGTAAGTAGAAGTATACTCTGCCATCACCCTTATACTTTGTAACACATGAAGTAACATCAAATTGTCTATCTTCTCTGTCGTACGCTCTTGGGCTACGGAGTTAGTTAATCTAACAAATCTTTATAAACTGTGTTAAAATCAAGCATCGTTAACGTTTATTGTGTTGTATTTAAACGTAACCCACCATTATAGGAGAGATCCTTAGAACATCCACCGTCATAGGAGGGATCCTTAAAATACCTGCCACGATACGAGAAGTTCGTCATAATCACTTTTGCTCATAGCTAAATGTTATTGAGTTGGTCGTGTGACATATTTGTCATGAGCACCGTTTTGTACAATCTATTTTGGTCGTGTGTCATTCATTTGTCATGAGTACCGCTTTTGTATTTTGGTCGTGTGTCATTCATTTGTCATGAGTACCGCTTTTGTATTTTGGTCGTGTGTCATTAATTTGTCATGAGTACCACTTTTGTATTTTGGTCGTGTGTCATTAATTTGTCATGAGTACCGCTTTTGTATTTTGGTCGTGTGTCATTAATTTGTCATGAGTACCGCTTGTATGTATAATTGTGTACAACCCTTGTACACGAGACGTGGAGACGTAATAACAATACTTACCGTGATTCGTGCGAACGACATAATATCGGCCTTGCCATCTTCTTTAAGAGGCATTGTATAAACTCTTGACTTCTGTCTATAATTGAGTTTTATCTTGTATGTACTTACATGTTTTGTACGCCATACGTGAAGACGTGAAAATACTTACCGTGTTTCGTGCGAACGACATAATATCGGCCTTGCCATCTTCTTTAAGAGGCATTGTATAAACTCTTGACTTCTGTCTATAATTCAGTTTTATCTTGTATGAACTTACATGTTTTTGTACACTATACGTGGAGACGTTAAAACACTTACCATGAGTCGAGCGAACGAAATAATATCAAACCTTTTGTGTGCGATCTACGAAATGTAGTCCACAACCCTTTGTTGTCATTCAACGCCAATGCCCGTGGACCTCCTGTTTTTTTACTTCTTTGCAAAAAGGAAAGAAGCCCAGGAATATCTACTATCCCAAAAGTACTAGTTTGTAGCTTCACTGCTAACTATGGGGCATAGTGCTGTGGGAGTTAATCGATTGAGCACAAAACCACCCAACTCGTTGTCTGGGGAACGGATAAGAAAGCCCCCAGGTTTGTGAAATTGGAGCAAGGGTCTGTCTTTTCTCACAATCATGCAGAAGTTTTTTAAAATGACCCCTAATCTTTTGCCCAATACACGCAAAAGATTAGTCTCTTTGATAATGTGTATTCAAATTTCTCCTCATCCTTTTAACAATTGTAAAGAGTCAGGAAATCTGCTGGTTGATCATGTTTCATTCTCACATGGAGTTTGAAGTGGAAATTAGTCCAGTCTCTAGCAAGTTTCGTCACTCAACTCCTTTCCTTTTCCTTTCCTTTCTCCTCACCATCATGTTCTCAGGTATATGTTATGAAGAAGAAAATCTGTTGTTGACCATAATTCGCCCTCACTGGGAGTGCGAATCGGTAAATTGACCAATTATCAGCAGGCTTTCTCCCTCACTCTCTGCATATGTCTCACCTTTTGTTCTCTTTCTCAATTTTACGAAACACATTCATGAATGTTGGATATGTACGATATGCACTTGGCGTACCGTCTGTCTCCTTTTGACAACCTTTATTCATGAATTGGTTTCTCTGCTTTTACCGTGACTCATTCACGACTTCTTTGTCTTGTTTTTTGAAATTCTACAAAAAATGTTACCACCTTTATGTTAACATAGGCCATGGAAGGCCGGTTGTTTTTTAACCAAGACATATTGTCACTCGGCAAACGCCAAGTCATCCTGGTAAAGGAAAATGTTCATGTAACCACAATTTAGTTAGAAAACTCTCTCTTCGTCACTCTCTGGGTCGGTGGTTAAAACTTCGTTTATTTCATCATCTGGACACATTTTGTTTCTCTCCAAACCTTTTCTTCATTGGTCCCTAGGCAGGTAAACTTCAAGAATTTTGCTCTAATAATAATTTCTCCCGGATTAAAAAGAAGCCCAGGCGGATGTCATCACCAACAGCCAAGCTGAGCTTCACTTCCTGACAGCGCGCGCTGTGGTTACTAGGTCCCTCCTGCTGCCATTTTTCTACGCATTTGTTCCTGAAAGCACAGACCATACCGCCCATATGTATGTTGTTTTGTCATGCCACAGCAAGTTGAGTTGTCCCACTATACATTATGACACTCTGAACCACCTTTTGGGCACGCTAGCTCCTAGGTTTGTTCTTACTCTTGCTATCAATGCCAACCATGTCGTCTCTTGCGCTGTCATGCAGTGACGCATATATCGTCATGTGTAAACCATCATTACCTTGACCTCCAGTATTCGCTGAATGCGTACCAATACAAGTTATGTTGAGCTACATTATGCTTCAATAACCATTATATACGATCCGTGTTTACCTTAATAACACTTAGGATTCGTACTGGCATGTCTGCAGACACTGGATTCTCCTCTTCAATGACCTCTGTAACCATAGTCGCGGCACAGCAACCACAGTCTCCACTTCATGAACTTCGACGTCTTCGACGAAACCAAGTGTTTTCTAAGGCCCAAGTGTACTTCTGAGTGTTATCTCAAAGGGGTCTGATTACAGTGATAATGTAATCCTTAGAATCTGTGAAACCACGTCCTCCTCTTCGAAATTCTCCGAAACCAAACAAATCCACGCTTCGCAAACTTAGCTCCCAGACCAATGAAACCTTAGAATCACACAGGCATTTTTGTCCTTGCTTTTTTGTTCTTCTATTGTACAAATATGAATTGTTATTTTCCAATTGCATAACCATGTATTGTTATTTTGTTCAATTGCATAACCATGTATTGTCATCTTTCAATTGCATAACCTTGTATGTTGTTTCACACCATGTACTTTTACCAAAACTGTTCTTTTCCAAACATTGTATGTACCCCTCACCCATTCCCTACAAACATTGTGACCTAAACTATAACATAAATTGCATGTTCTAGCTAGGCATCTCTCAAGCAACGAATCTCTCAAAAACCCCAATGGAAGCTTAAGAGGATTTTTTTCCTACAGCTCCATTGCCACGTCGCTTTTTTTCCAAGCGCGGGGGGAAGTGTTACGATACGCCCCTGAAGCGAGTAGATACCTAGAGCACAGAACGCAGCAAGTCCACACAACAAATCCTCTCTCCCCCCTGTTTCCTGTTTCCCGCTTCTCTCCCCGCTTGCCCTGCCACTCGCGCAGTCCGCTGCACTCGCGAGAGAGAAGATTTGAGCGCCCTTGCGAACGGACGTACGCGGCCCGCTTTCGGGCGAGCAGTCCAAATTCAATGTGGCCGCGATGTATTATTGAAATACCTACGAGTAGAGTCGGCCTTGGCCGCGCTAATAGTTCGGTCTATTTAGACTACGAAAGTGCCTGATGGAACTACCACATGAGACGAGAATCCTGCTAATCCACATGTAAGCTGTATCTTGATTTCCTCTTTTAAATGTGTCCGTAATCAGTGAAATGTAGGACCCCGCGAAAATCACCACTCGGAGAGTTTCGTTTTGAGAGAGAGACAGTGAGAGATTAAACGCTTTAGCTAGGTTTGTGTAATTTGCATTTCTTGTATTGAATTGTACTGTAGAAACCTATGCACTGTGTTTGAGTTTACAATACATGTCTTAATGATTTAACTTTGTTATTATTCTGCTACGGCAGGAGGATTGTTGACCAGTGTGTATCCCGTGGGACGCCGGAAGATAGAGAGAAATTCCATAGCTTTGAGCGGCTCACCCCCTGAATAGAGAGTACCATTGTCCCGCTGAGAGCTAGCCTGGGACGTGTTGGGCCTGGTGTTGGTTTGGTAGCCGACATCGGGGTACCCTAACAGTGTGTAAGCAAAAATTAGTAAAATGTTATCCGCAATGTCACCTAATCTCGTGCTTCCCGGGAAAAAAACATATTAAAAAAACTGTCATACGTTCCTATAGAGTTTTCACTTCAGAAATGACAAAAGTAAAAAAAATATCATCTCTTTGGGTTTCATATCGGTTTCGCTTGCCCTGCTGCACCGATTACATCGAATACAAGATCTAAACTAACGAAAAACTGAAGTCTAGATTATTTTATTCATGATTTCTTTGGTCTGTCGACCAGCAGCCTAGCAGTTTTTTTGTGTACTAAAAAAACTGCCAGGCTGCTGGTCGGCAGACCAAAGAAGTCGTGAATAAGATAATCTAGACTACAGTTTTTCGTTAGTTTCGATCTTGTATTCGATGTAATCGGTGCAGCAGGGCAAGCGAAACCGATATGAAACGGACGGGGTTTCGGAAATTTCCGTCGTTTTACGGACGAACGCAGCTCTTACAGCGGCGGTGCGTTGGTTTTTCGAACTTCCAACTACTATGAACTATTAGGCAATCTCAAAAGAACTATTAATATTATAAATTTGTACAATAATATTGACACGCGACAGCGGTGAGGGGCACCGCGGCAGGTTTCGTAAGTGGTTTGGCGTCGAACGGCTCACCTGACGGATGGGTACACTTGGAACTCTCAAATTATATTTTTTTTTGTCATTATCGATTATATTTTTAAAATATGAATACCAAGTTTTTAAAAATATAATGAAATAAAAATAATAATAAAGAACAACCAAAAATTAAAAAAAAAAAAAACTTTAAAACATCGTACACAAAAATTTGCCAGGCTGTTGGTTGGCAGCCCTGCTTTTTTCTTATCTTCTAATCGACCTTTATCGTATGAAACCATTCCCGTTCGTGTACTCGATGACGTAATTTTTCGCTGACTATTTCCATGGCAGCGCGGCTTCTGCCAAGAGGCGCACCGGCAGACCAGCTTTTTTAAGGTTTTCTAAGTGTCCATTATCACTAAAAAGTAGTCTCATCCGTGTACTCGATGACGTAGGGTTTACCTATGTCGTCTTCTGGTCTAGAAGGGTGAATTTTGTTTTTTGAAAGAACAATGGCAACCTTCAATACACGAAAATACCTGATCACGTATTGTACCAAGCAATAATAAGGGCCCCAACTAATTTTGATACAGGCACGCTACGCCACTGCTCGGAGCCAGAGTGATTATATTTAAGATCTGATAATACACGGTTAAATTGGTTAGGTTCGAAATACAGCACAAGAGTCCCAACTACTCCCAACCGCATGGAGTCAGTGAGACATAGGTATCAACATTCCTCAATCGGGGGATGTTGTGAGGCTGAAGGTAGAAGGGATGGGAAAGAGATGGAGAAGAGGAAGGTAGGGGAGTACCCGGCTACTCAGATCTAGTAACTAAACACGGCTAAAGCCATTTCAAGCAACTTTTCTAAGTAAAATATTTTATCATATATCTTTGAATCCTTATTATTATATAATGATATTACTTCTTTTATTTTATTTTTATCTTTCTAAATTCAATCTTACTATATTATTGTCACTTTCCTATTTTTCTTTGCTTTCGATTTTTATTTTTAATCTATTTTATTATTTTTTAGCCTTGACTCTGTTTCATCTTAACTCTTATTTATTTATTTACCTATGATTTTATTATATGCTGTACTTATACTGTGTATGGGATGTGTGGGATTGCACTCTCCTCCCCACATCCTGGAATAAAGACCTTTATTTATTATTATTTATTATTTAATCCGAATTATTTCACCAAGGCGATACCGAAAGCATTGCCCACTGCAAACTTATTAACAACATATAATTTACAATGAATAATTTAATAAAAATAATAAAAAAATAATAATAAAAAATTGTTAATATTTATCAATTTGGGAGGCGGGTACATATACCGCCTTCCCGCGAACCATTTATTGGATAACCAACACTTCTGCTGTAGATCTAGTGGTTCGCTATGGGGGGTGATGTTTGTCTAGGTATTGGCGGCGGATGACCTGGACACACTGAACCCCAGATTCCTACCTACACCTCATACCCCTTTCCTTCCCAGAACTTTCTCTACTTCCTTCCCTTAAAAAGACCCTCTACGCAGCATCCCCAAAGATGAGGTGAGGCTCTGGGGGGATCTCCCTTATGTACCTAGCTAAAATTTTGAGAATCTTACCCATCGAGTGCGGAGGCCTTCAAAAAAACCACAAACCACATGATAAGTAAATAATTTATATAATTTAGTTTAAAATATAAATTTTAATTGGATCGGTTCCATTATTTTAATAAAAATTTAATTTCTTAGAAAGACTACAATATTCTAACCACAATTAAACACAGAAATAAATGAAAGAATAGTAGATATATATTTTTTATTAATTTATTATTGGTTCACCGATCAGTGAGGAAGGTACGTTTGCAAAATTATCTCACGATTTCTTAGAAAATACAAAATTTTAATTTTCCCTACTGTGGCTTTGGTTAATGTGGTGAGTTTGTTTATATTATCACTGCATGCTCTCAGGGGACATGTCCTGATAGTAGAATTATCTAATAGCGTTATGTAAATAAGAAGAAATTATTTATTTTTTTATAAGAAAAACTCTCTTTTTATAACTTTTGCAGGTTATTTCCATCAAAGTAATATATCAGATAACAATAATAATCTAAACGAAAATATGAAAGAGAACAATACACAGAAAATAGAAAAAGATTCTCCTAAAAAAACTGAACAATATAGGTATAAAAGACAATGCGATTAAATGGATTTCGAACTACCTAAAAAATCGACCGCAAGTCGTAAAAATAAATCAGATTAATAGCGATAAAGAAATATCAGACTTTGGAATCCCGCAAGGTACAGTAATCTGACCAATCCTCTTTACCATATATGTTAATGACATTTTTTTTCAACCACTACATGGCCAAATAACTTCATATGCCGATGATACGGTACTAATAATTAGCGATAAAACTTGGGAAAAAGTAACATTTAAAGCCACCGAAGACATAAATATTTTAAAGAATTTCTTCGACGTAAATTTACTATCACTAAATGGTGATAAAACATTTGTAATTCCATTTGCAATACACAAAAATGATACCCCTAAAAACATTGATATCATCATCCATGATAATTCTACAACACATAGTAAAAATTATTGTATCCAAAACTGCACAATATTAAAAACAACAAACACAATAAAATATTTAGGAGTTATTATCGATAAAAATTTAAAATGGAAGGAACAAATTTGTCAAGTTGTAAAAAAAATTTGAAAATTGATTTACATATTTTTAAGAATCAGAAATTTTTTATCTGTAAAAAATTTATATCTAATATATTACGCTTTGGTTCAATCAACTTTACAATATGCTATCTTTAGCTGGGGATCCGCATACAAAACTAATCTTTCCCCAATTGAAGTTGTGCAGAGGCTAATTATTAAAATCATATTAAAAAAACCATCTGACTACCCAACGGATAAATTATTTAAGGAATTCCAAGTACCTTCTTTCAAAGATCTGTACAATAGAAATACATTGATTCAAATTATAAAAGAAAAAGAGAAGTAGCAATTTATAACTGAAAATCGTACTAGACATAAATATATTTTTTCATGCCCAAAATTAAACACTTCCTTCGCACAAAATTATTATACTTATCAAAGAAGACTTATTTTCAACCGATTACCGGATGAAATTAGAAAAATTAATGATAAAATCCAATTAATAAACTCTGTTAAAAAATTTTTTAAAGATAATCTCAAAAAAAAAGTTCCCGACTAATCTAATCTCAAGAACAACTTATAACTCAGTTTCCAAGTGATGTTCCCCCGTTTTTCAAATAAGGTAAATTTTGTTTTGTTTTTAACAACTAATTACAATAACTCAAGATACTTTATTCTAATAGTAAAATTGTTTATTAGTAGAAAAATACTTATAATTACATATCACCGAACTTACAACTTATTGTTTTTTACATTCACATAGTAATTTAAGAACTCATAACATAATATAGCATTAAAAAATGTACACTACTCTTCCAGACACAAGCTAATGCTTCTATGGAAGAGTGGTATTAACATTCGAACATGAACATGTATGCTAATTATAACATTATCTAAATGTATACTATAATTTATATGCTAAAAAAAAAAAAAAAAATTTGACCAATGAACAGGTTGCTGCTTTAAAATAGACAATGTACAGGTAGAAAATATACAGGACACAGGACCATTCCTACTTACATTCCCTTCCCTTGAGATTAACACTATTTATTCTTGTGTACCAACTAATAAATATTCGAACAAAATTTTCGAAAAAAAAAAATAAATAAAAAAAAAATAAAAAAAAATAAAAAAAGTAATGGTCGCAACTGGAACTCGAACCCAGACCTCTTATCTTATTATTATTATTCTTATCTTTTTTTATATGAATAACGCCCAAGAGTCCCAACTGCTCCCGTCAAGAGCCGGTGAGACTATGGCATTCCCGACTTGCGTGAGTTGTTGTGAGGCTGACGGTAGTGGGGAGGGGAAGGATATGAGGAAGAGGAAGGTGGGGAATGGGGAAGTACCTGGCTATTCAGACCTGGTCAAAAAACACGGCTTAAAGCCATTTCAAGCAACGTTTCAATCCTGAATAATGGTCTTACACCAGGGCGATACTGAGAGTATCTTCCACTCTGGAACGTGTCGCAAATATACAATATATTATTTTTAATGAATTAATTGTGAAATAACACAAATTAATCAAATAAAATTTATTTGTCACGCCGGGATTCGATCCCGTGACCTTCGGATTGCGAGTCAAGTGTCTTACCCGTAGACCAAGCCGGCCGTCAATGATGTTATATTATTATATTTCTATTATTGACATTGAGAGTCTTCGATTATATTAATTTGTGTTATTTTTAAATTAATTAATCTATCTGAAGATAAATCGCCGAAATGCAGGTACGCGCATAACTTACGAACGACTGCACTAAATTGAATAATTTTTTTTTGTGTTCGTTATCGTCAAGACAAGGTTTGTATAAAACTACTGGTGAGCTCTGGCATTATGAAATTTGTACAAAAAAATTGCAATAGGTGGCACGCAAGCTGTTTGAAAATGAATGTACCGGGACTAAATGTATGGAATGCGGAAGGTGGGAGGGGGGAAGGGAACTCAGGCAGGGGTTTCGTAGGAGGGGGGGAGGGAGGGGGAAGAGGAACCTGGGAGGGGGGAGGGGAACTCGGGAGGCGGTTCGCGGGACGGGGAGTGGATTGGGTAGAGGGAAGTGGAGGTGGTGGCGTGGGAATGAGATAGGGGAAGGGGACGTGTGAGAGGAAGGGGATGCGGAAGAGGAACGGGACGAATGTGAAAGGACACGCAGGGAGAAACAATTTCTTTATTAAAAGCAACGCATGCCGGGAACCAGTTAGTATAGTATATTTGCGGCGATTCGCATTATTCATACCTACTATTCCCATTATGATTTCGAAAATAATTAGAATTAGCACACAGGAAGCCCTGAGGAAAATAATAATTTCCTCAGGGCCCATGTTATCTTTGGGGATGCTGTGTGGAAGATCTTTTACGAAATGAAAGATAGGAAGTTCTGGGAAGAAAAAAGATGTAAGGAGTGGGTAGGAATCTGGGGGTCAAAGTGTTCAGGAGTGATGGACGAATGAAAGGCAATAGGTCGAGATAGAGCAGCTGGAGGGGTCAAATTGATCCGGCCCGCCACGCAGCTGATTAACATGCGCATTCGCCGCAAAAGCCTGAACACACCTCACCCAATAAACACATCTCTGCTAAGTCACCAAACGTAGCGAACCGCTTGGAGTGACCTATGGCAGAGGTGTTGGTAATCCAATAAATGGTTCCTGTACCCAAACAGGTCTCCCAAATTGAAATAAAATTTATTTGTTTGATAAAACTAAACTTTTATTTTTATATTTTAAAGTTCGGTGACCTCTGTGGCACAGTGGTAAAATTCTTGTCTCTGTGCCAAGAGAAGTTTAAATTTATTAGATTTATGGGTTTTCTCACACTTTTTAAAATAAGTTAAAATTTTTATATTCCAGAATTAAAGATTTTATGGGACATAATATTGTAGACCGCTAGTCAGTTTTTTATGTGAATGTTATAAACATTCTCAGGTTACAAATAATAAACTAACAGTATCTGAATTTCTCCTACTTCCGTCATTATTAGTGGGATAATGTTGCTTGTGCAATGATGGAGGCCGCGGTGAAATTACAAAGTAATTGTCCATTTATCGTTTGTAGCCTCGAAAAATGCGCAATCCTCGAATGTAGCCGGAAGAACGTGCATCTTTTTTGTAATTAATTGATTAACTCAATTAGTTAATTAATTGAATAAACCTCAATTAGTTAATTAATTGAATAAAACTCTATTAGTAAATCAATTGAATAAAACACACTTAGTTAATCAATTAAATAAACTTATTAGTTAATTAATTGAATAAAACGCAATTAATTGCATAAAACTCAATAAGTTAAATAAAACCCAATTAGTTAAATAAAACTAAATTAAGTTACTAGATAATTAATTGAATAAAACCCATTTCGTTAATTAACTGAATAAAACTTAATTAATTAATTTAACTGAAAAAAACTCATTTAGTTAATTAATTTAATAGAACTCGAAAAAATAATAGTTAACCCTCGAATGAATAAAAACTCATTTTGATACTCCATAAAAACTCAATCAGTTAATTAATGTATGCATTCATGAAAACTCAGTTAGCCAATTAATTTATAAATTGGAGAAAACTCAATCAGTTAATTAATTATTCAAAAGTTTTTAATTTTAGTATTTCTAATTGATTAGAAATACTAAAATAGAAGTATGAGTTTAATAAAAGAGGTAATCTACTGAAATTGCAATAACTCAATCGGTAGAGACGCCAGTCCCGGTAAGACCAGAGGACCTGGATACCTATCACGGTCGATCGATAAAGGTTTTATCGATACCTTGTCGTCTTTCCCGAGTACTATTGCAGATCGCCAACGAACAAACAATTCATCAAATTTAATTATCAAGTTACCTATGTGATTGTTATATTCAAGTTCTCTAATTATTTCAGTTTTATGAAGAAACTGGCTTAAAATAATTATAGAATAACAGAACTTGAATAGAACTTAAACAGAGCTTGAATATTAATTTCAAAATTTGATGAATTATTAAACCTTCCCTAAGTGTTTTTATTTTATTCAACGTCAATTGTAGTTTAGCAATCTGCAGTCGTGCTCGGGAACGATGACAAGTTATCGATAAATCCTTTATTGATCGACCGTGCAAGATACCCAAAATTCGTGTTCCATTTGTGACCTTCATTATTTTTTTTTAATTTTCGTATCTCTGTTTCATATTTTCATTAATTATCTTTCTTTATTATCTTCTTTTAATTCGATATTAACTTCTTTTAGTTGATATTATTCTCTTTTCAGTTGATATTATTCTCTTTTTAGTTGATATTATTGTCTTTTTAGTTGATATTATTCTCTTTTTAGTTGATATTATTCTCTTTTTAGTTGATATTATCCTCTTTTCATTTTATATTATCTTATTTTCTGAGAATATACCGCTGAATAACAAAAGTATAAAATATATTTTCATTCAAACGCATCAAGAAAAAACTACCAGCGTATTAGTAGGTACAATAAATTGACACTGTAAATAAATTCGTTTGATATCCATACCAACTTATTATTGAAGATATAGGTTTGAAATTGGTAACGCACAAAAAGTTATTAAGATGAAGCCATACTAAATAATGCAAAATCATACAAAATCGTATGTTTTAGTTTTGGAAAATTTGACCGCTTAGAAGTATTATAGATGCTTCAATTAAATACTGCGTGTAGAACATACTTTGGTCCTTAAAAATATTGGTCATTTTTTTAAAATAAATCTTTTAATAAGCTTAGAAAAAAATAAAGTATTAGGTCTATAAAAAACATTTTTAACCGAAAACTCTCCTACTTATAAACACTTTTTCGGATATGGTTTTATTGCATAATGTGGCAAATTTAGTTTATTATATAATTATCGCGAAAAAAAATGATATTTACGCCCGAACCTCACCAAATAAAATATAATATGCATTTTCGCGTTGGTATTTTTGACATCACGGCGACAATACGGCAGTCAACGAATTTGTTATATCAAAGTGAACCTTATACCGTCCACCGAAGAACGACTGGCAGCCGTCCCCCTGTCTTCCGTCATTACTCCTCCGAACGGAGCTGAGAGCAGTCGTGTTATGCTCCGCGCCGCTTATTTTCGTGAAATCAATTTAAAAATTCCGTTTTATTGCAATAAACAATGCATAAAAAAGGAATTAATGTTTTTTACAGGCCTTTACGAAATCAACATGTAAAAAAAAACTCAAATATCCTTTCCAACCTTTCCAAAAGCTTTTTCTCAAGTATTTTTAAACTCCTCCCATAAAAGGGCGTGAATTCCGATTTCGATTTTTTCCTGTACTAGTGGATCGCCTTAATGTATAATAATTATAATTTCGGGGAGTCAACTGTCGCTGACCAAAAAAACCGTTTTCACTATTGTTCTGTACGATATGGAAACTGTTCAGAAGTTCTTCATCGAATGACCAAGAATTGTAAAACTGTAGGAGATGAAAAAATGAAGAAAATTTAACCCAATTAGGGGGCATCCATTAATTACGTGAGCAGTTTTTCTTGAAATCTAGACCCCTTCCCCTCCCCCTCAGTGAGATAAATTTGGGCCAATTCGTATATTTTTTTCAAGTAACGTGAGATTTTGCTGGACCCCCCCCTCCCCCGTTTGTGCTCACGTAATTAATGGATGCCCCCTTACCTAATTGGTAATGCAGGAGAAAAATTATAGAAAACGCGGTAAAAAAAGATGTCGAACTGAATGGCTTCGAAATGCATGTGACTGATAAGAGAGCAGTTCAAAGTTGTTCTTGACTCCAATACGAGAGGGCACCATAAAAACGCAAACTTTATTCATCCTAAAACTAACTAACAAACTAATCATCAATCCGTTTCCATGCAGAGGAGAGGACGGATCTCCAAACAGCTCAGTCTAGACACACACTCAGTCATACGTCGATCGTCTCATACATATACCCGACTGTGATTCAATTGATCGTGCCATGTTTTCCTCGAACTTCCCCGACTTCTTGTACCGTTCATATTTACGTCATATATTCTCCTTTCTTCGTTCATTCGCTTTACGTGCCCAAAACATATGAGGATCCCTTTTTTAAATCTTACTCATTACGCTTACATCAGCCTTGCATTCTTTGCGGATATCAACTTTTCTCATACTTCTACCAGACGAACGCTTCAGAGATTTCATTTTCTACAGCATTAGAGATTACATTTCCACAGCATTCAGTCTACTTTCATCCTTCCTCTGCCAGTTGAACTGTTTTTTGTTAGCGCCAAAGGCTTTTAGTCCCCTATTAATGGAATTATCTGCATTCACCCTTCCTTCAATATCTCCATCAGCCTTCCCATCTCTCTTAAACACACTACCTAAATACACAGACTCACCCCCCTGCTCCAAGTTTTCATAATTCACAACTATATTGTACACTGTTTTCGTACTCTCTCTTTCAAACACCATGATTTTGGACTTACTTACATTCATCATTAACTGATTCTTCATACACACTTCGTTATCGATTCGATACACAATTCGATCTTCCATAGTGTTAGAAATCAGCACCGTATCATCAACATACAACAGGCAACATACTTTCAGATTATTTAATTTCGCGCCCAATCCCATCTCTTTCAATTCTTGCGTACAAGTGTACCCATGTATAAATTGAATAACCATGGTGACATTACGCAGCCTTGTGATGTCAAACCAACCCGTAAAACCACCGTTCACCCTAACACATGCAACGCTTCCCTCGTATAGAGACGCAATTGCCTGTATTAAATTTGTATTCACTCCATACTTAGACAAAACATTTATCTTTTAGATACGTTTTAATTTATCTTCTACATAATCCCTTAACCTTACCACAATACAATAATAATTGACAACAAAGGGTCTTTTTCATTATCTTATCAATAATTTCTAAGTACAGATTCATTAATCACTATTTCCATTTTAAACGGATGCAATCGCACAGATTGACTATTAAACATAATTATTTTAACAGCTTTATTTTATCAGTAAAATATGGCCGGATTTTCAACTTCCTTTTTGGTAGAAAAAAATGTACTTCCTGTAAAAGACTTATCGCAAAACGTCCAGAATTGTTATTCAAACTGGGCATTCCATTCTCTATTCAAATCATTTGACTTTCAACAATACTCGCCAAACGTCGTGTCAGACGGCCATCTTGAAAATTGATAAAGAAAATGGCTGGAATTCAAACATTGCAAAATATTGCAAAATTTATGATTAATATGAAAAATTAAACATTAATAAGGTTTAAAAAAGTAAAATTTTGTGAGAGTTGAACCAGTGGGTGCTTTTGTGAACTCGAGAAAAGAAAATAAGTGAAATTTAACATAATTGTGAAGTTGTATTTTTTATGGGAGGATACTAATTTGCCTCAAAATGTTGTGTTTTGTGGATAAATTTGTGTGGTGTGTTTTGTTGCAAGGACTGATTTTGGTTTTAAATCTTTCTTCAAACTGTCAAGGTAGGTTTTAGTGAAATAAGTTTTGCGATAGATACATTTTGCTTTTTAAAAAAACTACATTGTCTAGTTTGTATACTGAAGGTCTGTTGATGACGTTCTTAGAGGCAATTTTAACGATTTTTGGATGGTCCTAACTTTTACAAGAAGTAAGATAGAAATCACTTTTTTCAAATGTTTCTGGCTTTTTCTCTTTTCAGGGTTCTAGGCCATCATATCGAATAATGAAGATCATATCGATATTAATTTTATTTAAATGAGCCAATTTCATAATTATGGGAGATTGAAGTCGAGTTCAGACTTCGAAGAGATAAGACGTTGAACGGAAGGGAGGCAATTTTCGGTTTGAAATAAACAACCAAAAAATATGGGATTTTAATTTACCACTGATCAATATGACTTGGTGATTATTTGGCCTCCTTCACAAATGTTTTTTATTGGCTTAGGTTCCTCGCAAAACATCTCCAGTCCTCCGTTCTTCCTGTTCTACTCCAACCCTCTTCCATGCAGCATTTCCACATCTTCCTTCTTATCTTTGCTATTAATGATGAAGATATATGTATTTATTTTTACATTAGCTCCACAAATTTCGGAGATCCGCAAAGAACTGGAAAAGGCATCTGACTGGCAGAGGAAGGTTGAAAGAAGACTGAATGCTGTAGAAATGAGATCCCCGATGCTTATGTGTGATAAAACACGATCATGTGAGAAACCGTAAAGAATGCAAGGTTGATGTAAGCGTAATAAAGTAAGATGAAGAAAGAGACGCTCAGATGGTTTGGGCATGTATAGCAAATGAACGAAGAAAGGAGTGTAAGGAGAATATATAACGCAAATGTGAATGGCAGCAGAAGTAAGGGATCAATAATAGAAGAGCATGTATGAGACGATGCATGAATGTGAAGATAGAGTTGTTTGGCGGTCCGTCCTCTCTGCCTACCCCCGCGGAGATACGGCGTGATGATTAGTTATTTTTTTTTTTAACTCCATCCAGGAGGCCCTGAGGAAAATTATTTCTCTCAGGGCCTACGTCATATTTGGGGATGCCGTGTGGAGGGTTTTTTTAGAGAAAGGAAGATGAGGAAGTTCTGGAAAAGGTACGAGGAGTGATAGGAATCTGGGATCAATGTTTCCAGGAGGACGATAGGTCGAGAGAGTCTGGCTGAAGAGGTCTAGGTTAGGTCTCCCTCAAAGTCCAGATTCGGCCCGCCGCAGTAGGTGGGCAAACGCATTGGCCGCCAAGACCTACAGACAAACCTCACCCCATGAACCGAATCATCCGTGCTAAGACACCGATTATAGCGAACCTCTTGGGGTGACCTACGGCAGGAGTGTTGGTCATCCAATAAACGATTCCCGGGGAGGCGATACTCATTTACCCGCCTCCCAAATTATTATAGGAATCATTTTTGATACGACAATTTTGTGTCTTCTTTCCTGCACAAGCGTCCTTTCTCCCAATAGACATTCCACGCAGCTTCCCCAAATATTTAAAATGATTTTTAAGTAACTAACTAACAAACATGCCGTTTCCCCGCAGGGGTAGGCAGAGAGGACAGACCGTCAAATAACTCGGTCTTGGCACACACTCCTTGCCTCGTTCACATTCATATACATTCATACACTGTCTCACACATGCCCTTCTATTATTATGACTCTTGACATGGCCCGACTCAAGTATCTGATTCACTTGGTCGTGCCATGTCTTTCTCGGGAGTCCCCGACTTCTTATACCATTCAAATTTGTGTCATATATTCTCCTTACACTTCTTTCCTCGTTCATTCGCTCTACATGCCCAAACCATAGGAGCGTTCCTTTCTTGATCTTACTCATTACGCTTACATCAGCCTTGCATTCCTTGCGGATCTCCGCGTTTCTCACACGATCATACGTGGTTTTACTACACAAACGCCTTAGGGATCTCATTTCTACAGCATTCAGTCTACTTTTATCCTTCCTCTGCCAGTTCCATGCCTCACTGCCATAAATCAGGGTAGGTACCGTACCAGTACTCCATTTTACCACTACTTCATTAATGGAGTTACCTGCATTCACCCTTCTTTCAATATCTCTATCAACCTTCCTATCTCTCGTAAAATGATTTCCCTTTGGGAATACTGTGCGGAAATTATTTTTTTAATGATATTAATTGGCTAAGGTCAGCATATTTTTTAAAACATGTCTGGTTTTAATTTTCCTTGTATGGGCTTGGTATTAAGGTCACAAGATAAAAAGATTTAGCTTATTTTAATGAATTTGCAACTTCAGGTAATAATGCTAACATATTATTTATTTAATTTTCTAACCACAGACCGCAGCCGTTAGTTCCCACAAACATATTTATTATTATCATTTTAAGTAATAATTTGCCTGTCCAACTTACTTTCTAACAGGATAGATTTGATTAACTTTCTAACAGGATTGATTTGATTAACTTTCTAACAGGATTGATTGATTTGGTGTCAAACAATTACCTATCTAATTAAATGTCCAGGATTTCTAGATCAACTCATTTTGATCCTTTGAAGTTTCCGATGAAAATAAAAACTAGGTTTTTTGAAGTAAAACTTCTTTACGCACGCTTGACTTGGGGAGAAAGCTGGTGAATGCGTGACGAGAGCATTACGAAACGTGAGGGAGAGGCGAACGGAAGTTGAGAGGGAGATATAAGTTAGTGAAGATATAAAGAGAGAGAGTTACGTTACGTATATTACTGTAGGGACAAGAGAGAGAGGTGCGAGCACAAGGAATTATTTATTGAATAACCATATCATAGGTCACCCCAAGGTGTTAGGTCACCCCAAGGTCATAGTTCACCTCAAGGTCGTAGGTCACCCCACGGTCATAGGTCACCCTAGGATCATAGGTCACCCCATGGTCATATGTCACCCCATGGTCATATGTCACCCCAATGTCATATGTTATTTTATAAGTTAGTGAAGTTTTACTTCAGTCGTGTGGTCTAAAGCACACTCGTATTTTTGTTTTTTTACATAAGATAGGAAGGAGATGAAGTTCTGGGAAGGAAAAAGGTATGACGAGTGGGTAAGAATCTGAGGGTCAATATGTCAAGAATGACGGTCGTATGAATCCATCCCTCCCGCAGTGCAAGGCAATGGGTCAAGAGAGTACGGTTGGAGAGTTCAAAAGATCTCCCTCAACCAGCTTCTACCGATGCGGCCTGGCACGCATAAGTAGGTGGGCAAACGCATCCGACGCCAAGACCTAGACTAACCCCCAGCCCATTAACCCGGGCACCCTTGCTAAGTCACCAAACGTTGCGAACCAAATAAATATTTTCCAGGGCGGCAATAACCATACACATTTTCCGAGCGAATGAACTTAAGAGGTGCCTGTTTCTGACAAAATCGTGCTTTGGATATAAGGCTTAATATACATAACTAAACTACGTAACATAACTAAACTGAACGATATTTTTAAACCAAAAAGTATGGCGTGGTGAGAAGGAAATAAAGTGGGTATATTCTGATTTTTGTTTTTTTTTTATTGTAAAATATATACAACATAAGATGCCGATTTTTGATTAGACAATATTAGCAATTATTTGTAACTAAATGGAAATTAATTTTAAATGTCTTCTCCAGCTATCTTCAAAATACCAGGAAATAGGTATAAAAATACATATAATCAATATCAATTTCCATAATTTATTTTCAAATATGAACACTTTATTTTAGTCGGTTCTCTAAATGTAAATATTTGCTTTATTTATTTTTAAAGTGCGGTTTGTGGGTGACAAACAAAATACCTATCTAATTATTTTCCTTAAGACTGTTTTAGAATTTTTTATGAAACATACGATATGTATAACAATGAACATTGCTACTATGTTACTATGCACACAAAAAATTGTTCAGTATTGCTTAGGAATTAATTTAAAAAAACCAAGAATAGAACTGGCCCCAAATGAGTCCCTTGAAATACGCCAGCGGGAGGTAATTGCTAATATTCGTTAATTTTTTTTTTTTTTTTGAAGAAAATTTCTTCGGAAAGATTTTTACTTTGCGATGGCATTATTTATTTTAATGAAAAGACAAATAAAAGTGATGTAAACAAAGTTATTTGTCTTTTCATTAAAATACATTAATATTTCATCATTTTGTTTACATTCAATTCTCGACTAAGCAGACGAAAATGAAGTGGAGGTTTGGGGTGGAGATTCGTCTAGAACAGGCTTTGATGCACAGGTTAAGGTGCGAATCAATGTGTGAAATGACCAAGTAAACAATTATTATGCCAGTATATTTTTTAATTAAGATTTTTATAATGTATTTTTGGGGTTTCAAGCCATAGTGACTGTCTCACTACTTGTTGAATCTACGACAGCCTACCAACCTACCATTCTAACACTTGTAGGTTGATACCTCGAGTTGTTTTAAAGTTTAATACAATTCCTTTCTTCTCTCCAAATATAAATCCAATATAGCTTTAAATTGGTTTATGTTAGTAAAATTGACAACATGTTGTGAAAGTTTGTTCCATTTTTTATTTTTTAGTATTAGTAACAAATAGATACATAAATTACAAATAAATTTTATACAGTAATTAATTACATGGTAGATATATTTGGTGTACCCCCATAAGTGATAATAATAATATATTTTTATTAAACAAAATTTGCAAGATTTATAACTAAAAAAATAAAGTACATATTCAGTGTTAATATATTATAAAAAAGATTAACAACAGAAAATAATTTAAATATGAACAGTAGGTTGAAGAATAGAAAATAGTTATAAATTTCGGTTTTTCGTTATCCGCCTCACTAGGCTAGCCTGTGTTGAGGCAGTAATTTTTAAGTCAATTTATATTACTTATTAACATACCCACACTTATATTAAAATATAATCATACAATAGATTTGTTGCATTAACAATAATTTTGAATAATAACAATCAGTACATTGTAAGCAGGGCTTGTGTGTATGGGGGGGGGGGTGTTATTGTATTGTTTTTTTACATTCAGTTTAAGTTTTCAGTATAATTTTTAAGGTAAGCTTTAAATTCTTTTATATTAGTATTCATGTTTCTGATTTCTTCAGGTAGTGAATTAAAATATTTAACTCCGAGATATTTATGATTTAACTGTCGTATTGTTTTTTTTACATTTTGGAGTAGGAAGTATTGATGTTTGTCTAAGATTTCTGTTATTTTTAAAGGGTGCGACTTTATTTTCAATATTATCTTTATAAATTTGTATTGTTGCATGATAAAAGTATAATGCACTTAGTTTTCTGTCCTTAAATTGTTGAATAAAAGTTCTGACGAATATGAGTAGGATTTTTTAAAAATAGTTTTTATTATTAGTTTTTGTGATATGTAAATTATTTGTGTTTGATTTGTGTATGTACCGCCCCATCCTATAATGCATGCACCAACTAACCTATTTGCGAGGAAGTGCTTCCTATGATTGGACAAAAAAGTATTTTGTTATTTTGTTGTATGTCCACGGAGATTAATATTTTTGTTGGAGATGTCTTGGATGCCAGATGCCAACTGTAACTTTATCTAGTCACCCCTTTCTCATCTTTCTTTTAACATTAGTAATCTTAGTTCCTCGAGTCTATCTTCATATTGCAGATCTTTCAAGATATTTTTTTTAATCGTCTCTGTACCCTCTCAATCGGAAATATATTATATTCTTTGCAAATAATGGATTCCATATTTGAAAAACATATTCCAGGAGAGGTCGCACATATGTTTCATCTATTTTTAACATCATGTCAGGTGTTAGGTTACGGAAAAATATTAAAAGTTTGAACTCTCTATGAACAATTTAGATGGTATTTAGCTCCTCAAGCGTCTGAGCATTTTTCAAAGGGCAATTTTGTGATTTATTTTTGGGGTATTATGGCTTATTGCGCTAAGTCCTTTTTAGTCAATGTTTTGAACTGCATTATTACGTTATATATAGTAATCATCAGATTGCATATCTACCATGATGATGGACTTTGTAACGCTGTCCGAAATGTTGGCTAAGGATGGAGGTAGCGCGACACAACATAATACCTCAAAATCACGGTACAACAGTGTCCTGTTTATTTGTTTCTACTGGTGATTGATTCGCTTAATTCTTTTAAGCATTTTTTTTACAAAACATAAAAATTTCTCCGTTTGAATACGAATCTCTCGTAAGATATATTCAGCAATCAACACAGCGCATGCAAAAAAATGTTTTTACAATATAACTCAGTTAGTAATTATTTTATTTTCTTTTATTTATTTTAGAGAAAGTTGACAGCAAATCAGAGATTACAGAATAATACAATAATAAGATGTTAATTATGCCAATTATGAACTTTCCACTGATGATAGTGAATGATAAAGTGTGACATTATAAGGGTGTTTCATTAATAAATATAACAAGAAAAGAATTGGACCCAATTGAGTCCCTTGAGGAACGCCACTACAGCTAATTGATAACTTATTGATATTTCATCAATATTTATATTCAGTTCTCGACTAAGTTAGAAAATACCAAACCCTTGAGGTAGAGATCTGTCTACACCACGCATTGATAAACATGCTAAGAGCAATCAGACCATCCAAAAAACTGAATCTTTGAAAATGACCTTGTAAGCCGAAACAGCTGTCACAAAAATAAAAAAAACTAATCGGCAAAACTAAACCGATATCTATATTACAATTTTTAAAAAACCTTTTCATTAATGTCAAAATCCAGAGACGAAATTGTGGAATACGAATGGAAATTATTATTTTTTTAATATTAAATGGAGTTCTACAAATTAAAATTAAAAACAATTAATAGACCGTCTTATGCCTCCGGGTTCCATTACACGTTATTTAACTCCCCAAGTATGTATATTTTATTTTAGTTATTTGTATATTTAAATTTATAAATGACTAATTTATTATAACTTACATGATATTTCTTTCTCTCTTGTTCAATGTGGTTCCTACAATCTATCTTAAACTTACCAATTGTTGCAGACTTTATATTTTCGGCAGGGTATTACAATATTTCATCCATTTGCGGAGTAAACTGTTTTGTGTATTGCCTTTGTCCATTTTTGACTTCATTGCGCATCATTGTATTAAGTTAGTGAATGTCCTTTTTTTATATTATTGTGTTTATAAAGTAATTTGGTAACAGGTTACTTATTATTTTAGGAATAAATATCATCATTCATCATGTTCGAGGGTGGCATCTTTTTCACTGTCAGCCATTTTTTTAACATTAACTCCACACAGAAGGCCCTCAGGAAAATATTTTTTCTCAGGGCCTGTGTCATTTGTGAAGACGCTGTTGGAGGATCAATTTGAGGAGAGGGAGGAGTAAACATTGGTCTTGAAGAGACTCATGTTGTAGGAGGGAGGAAACACATAAGCTGGAAAATCATTTCAGAGTGCAAGTCGAGCTTTTGAACTCAAAAACGAGTCGTAGAAGCGACCCATCCTCATGAGACAAATGTCAACCTGTACATTATGTTGGGCGCGTGTTTGGCGTGTTTCTCGACTATGCACCGGTGCCGAAGGAATCAATGACGCTAGTTTCTTGGGGCATCTTCCATTCTTCCAGTAAAACAAGCCAGCATACCTACCTGACGCATAAGCTTTAAAGATTGCCATCCTCTTGTTAAGATAGGGGAATCAAATGTACCTCCCGTTTCTGCACAAAGTCAAGGGTTTTTTCAGGTATTTTGTGGCTCCAGACTAGAGGTGCCAAATTCAACAGTGGGGCGTTCTCCAGGGTCAACAGTTGTATACTATCTGCAGTATCTGCGGGTCCGGTACAGTACGCTCAGCTTCTGAGAATCTAGCTTGACTGGCTTCGATGGAGCCTCCGTGAATGTGTTTCGCCTGAGTATTATTCTCATTTCTCTATTTTGGAGTATTTGCAACTTATTTTGTTATTATATTATTTTTCAGGATACTCGCCCTTCGCGTCCCGCAGCGTTGGTCCAGAGTGCCGTACGCCGTCTTTCAGCGGCAGGACCCGCACCCAGCGGCGAGGCCGCATGCTCAAGTACCAGTGCAACTGGGGGTATGAGCTGGTCGGGCAGAAATACGCCACCTGCGTCAATGGCAAGTGGGACTCGCCAATCCCCATTTGCATCAGTGAGTACCCCCAAACTTATATGTTTATTGTCCTGAAGGAGGTTGAGATCAACCGAAACCGGTGGATAATAAATCAAAATAAAATGGTTTTAAAGGTACCCACCGTTATTCTTGACTAGCTGGTACGCGGCATGCGTTGCAATGCCATTCAAAGTAATAAATTGATTCTCCCTGCATGTCCTCTTCCGTGTTTCCCGTTCCCTTCCACCTTCTCTGCCTTTCCCCTCCCTCATCGAAAATGATTGCAGATCTGACTGATCTACCTAAATATTGCAGATCTAACTGGTCTATCAAAATGTTGCAGATCTAACTGGGCTATCTAAATATATAGCAGATCTAACTGATCCATCTAAATATTGCAGAACTAAATAACTAACTGATCTATCTAAATGCTGCAGATCTAACTTATCTATATTAATTTTACAGATCTAACTAACTGATCCTTTCGGAGGATATTTTCGATTTTTAAAATATCGGTTGGATGAATTTTTCATAGCTGAAAAAGTTTTTTGTGGGAGATAATAATGAAAGAAGATAAAATATTACCAAGAAGATAACATATTACCATAAAATAAAGAAGATAACATACTACCAATAACCTGGAAATATTTTAATTCTTAGAAAACTATCGTTATAAGTAAAAATGTTATCAGAGTAATGATGGAGGTCTTAAGCTAGGTAGAAGATTGAACTCGTGACGCTTGACGCTGATCTGATAATATAAAACTTATTTCCAGATGGATCGAGCTACGAAACACAGATGACTAGAGATTATAGACTTATCCGATAGATGTCGGTAGTACATAGGTTTGCCCCTCCATGGCTAACACTTTGGTTTCTAACAACATATATTTTGAGGGCATAACAAAGAGGACAT
Source organism: Limnephilus lunatus (assembly GCA_917563855.2). Taxonomy (NCBI): domain Eukaryota; kingdom Metazoa; phylum Arthropoda; class Insecta; order Trichoptera; family Limnephilidae; genus Limnephilus; species Limnephilus lunatus. The sequence goes on from OU830594.1 coordinate 96,936,408, forward strand.
AAATACTCTTGACCGTTTACTAGTGTCCGATTATAGGAGGTTTTAGTCTGAATAAACATAAATTGTTTTGTTGTGAAGAAGGCGTTATGAATTTCAAGAACCATACACAATTTTGTTTCCAGGAGCTGGGTGTCCGAAGATTGTGTCTCCTACCAACGGCCTGCACGTGTACACGCGCAGGAATGCTGCTGTAATGTTCTTCTGTAACCCCGGATTTGCCATGGTCGGCAGTCCCACTCTTTACTGCAACGGGACAGTCTGGAATGGTACCGCCCCGCTCTGCTCTTGTGAGTCCATCTTTCTTCATTCCATCCAGGGATAACAACCAATCTGTAAATTGCCATCTCAACACAGGCTTTTCACAGATAGTGAGATGGGCAATACGTCATTACTGTAACCAAATGTAATATTAAAATAACTAAATAAAATAACAGACACGAAGGATGGCTTAACTGCAACCACGACCAAAGCGTACGAACTTCAAAGCGACTATGCAATAAAAGTTATGCGTTTGATGTGCAGATAGAACCAAAAACGGGGCACAGCTTTGAACGTTGTTAACGAAAAGCGTTGTGCGCGCAATTAGATTCTTATAATTGTTTATTGCCCATTTTCCTTGTTTTATTATCTATGTTCATGGCATTGTACAGTAACATTCACTTCCGGATATTATTTAAATGTACATTCTTTTTGACTAAATGAATACAATGGCGAAACTCGATCGAAAATCTGAATATAATATACCAACTGAGCTAATGCGCCCCTTTCCGATTCATATTTAACTGTATCACACTTCGACTAAGAACTACCAACAGGATTTATCCTGTCCCCATAGATTCTCCTCAAAATTATAACTATCTTTCTTATTTATCAGCCCAAAGCACTATCTTTAGGGTGAATTGCCAAAACAAAAAACATTATCTTCTTTTTTTTATTGGCTGCTATATTTATGTATGATTGCAAAATTCAAACCCGAACTAAATGCTATCTAGATAATGTCTTGGATGAATTGTGAAAGTTTTTTATTTTTAATATGCGACATCTATTGACTTTTCTACAAGTCTAGGATGAATATTTATTTTTATTTTTAACTTAATGAGTAAAACCTCAAATTTTAATATTTAATTAAATAAAAACATCTTCACCTTACATGAATAAATTTTGAATTAAGAATTTACTGAAAGAGTGTTTCTTACTTTACATATTCTATCTTGTGTAAGTGAGACAATGTTGAATCTCGATGTAATATATAACGTCATTGCACTAGGTACATGAAATCATATGAATCATTTTCTGACCTGCTCTTTCATAATGCAGTCATGAAAAATGGTTTTACAATTCCTGATTCTCTTTATCACATAGTTAATTACGTACCAATGAAATCCTTCTCTATCCTTGCAGCCAACATCAGCGTGAACCCAGCGTTGTCCTGCGACTTTGAAGACGTGGCCATGTGTGGCTGGACTCACGATCCTTACCACGACTTTGACTGGCGCAGGCAGAACGGGCGGACCCCAAGTGGACACGTCGGCACTGGACCCACCAGCGACCACACTCGGGGCCTTGGGAAAGACGGTAGGTGGACAAAAGAAAATATCAAAGTTCCTCCCAATGCTCAATGTGCTAGCTATGAAGATCATTTTTCAAACACGAATTTGTGGCAGTTCACGAGTGGCACGAGTTTTTGGCAATTAAATGAAGACAATATTAGCCAAACTCAATCGAAAATCTGGAGACAGAAAAATAATAAAAAAGATATTGGCGCCTCTGGGACTTGAACCCAAAACCTTCGGCTTTCCGGGCGACAGAGCTGTGAAGATGGGTCAAGAGAGTACGCTGGAGTATCAACAGGTCTCCCTAACTAGTCTCTCCCGATCCTAGATAAATCTCACCCCATGAACCCAGACATCCCTGCTAAGTCAGCAAACTTAGCGAACCTATGGCAGGGGTGTTAATTATCCAATTAATATTTAACGGGGCGGTGGTACTCATACCCACCTCCCAAATTTCTATTTGCATTTATAATTCAACTTCTATTTCCATTTTTATTTTTTTTGTACTTATTTCTATTTTAATTTCCTTTTCTAATTTAATTTCAATTTCTATTCCTATTTCCATTTAAATTTCTACTTCCATATCAAATTATATCTATGTCTCCTTTTCTACTTCTGCTTCAACTTTAACTTCTACTTATATTTCTACATCTACTTCTAACTTATATCTTTTTCTACTTCTATTTCAACTTTACCTTATACTTGTACTTCTAAATTTACTTATATGTCTACTTTTACTTCTACTTTAACTTCTACTTATAGTTCTACATCTACTATATCTATCTCTATCTCTACTTCTGCTCCAACTTTACCTTTTAATTGTATTTCTACAACTACTTCTATCTCTATCTCTACTTCTAGCTAAATCTCTACATCTACTTCTATCTCTATTTCTACTTCTGCTTCAACTTAAAGTTCTACTTATATTTCTACATCTACTTCTATCTCTATCTCTACTTCAACTTCAACTTTAACTTCTACTTATATTTCTACATCTAGTTCTGTTTCAACTTTAACTTCTAAGTACATTTCTACTACATTTATCTCTATTTCTACTTCAACTTTAATTTCTAATTATATTTTTACATCTACTTCTATCTCTATGTCTTTGGCTACTTCAACATTTACTTCGACTTATATTTATACTTCTATTTATGTTTATATTTCACATCACCCCCCGAGATGTCCATGATAATAAAAGATAAGATAAAATATTAAAACATATGCAAACCATTACATCACATTGTTATTACAGGGTACTACATATACATCGAGAGTTCTTCTCGCGTTGAAAACGACACTGCCCGTCTCATCTCTCCTGTATACCCAGCATCTCTCTCGCAATCAGGCTGTTTCTCATTCTACTACCACATGTACGGGCGCACTACTGGGCGGCTCAATGTGCTGGTGCACCCAGCAAGCATGGAACTGTCTAACATCCTTACAGATGACGATCTTAGGAGGAAATACACACTCTTTAAGGAATCAGGAAATCAAGGGAACATCTGGTTACATGGGTTCTTTGATCTGGATGTGACGCAAGAAAACTTCCAGGTAAGGTGATCGGGTTTTTCTCTGGTTTCTGGTCCTTTATCTATAGATAAGATATTAATTTTCCTTTTTATTCTTTGTGTGAATATGTCATTTACATACCTTAAGGTATGCCGAAGTTACTCATATTTTGTTGGCTAAGCACATCGTTGATTTTTACGACTTGAGGACTTTCTGGTTTCCGTCAATGAGACAAGATACCCGCGCTATGCATAGATGGACCTCTTTGAAAAATCGTATTCTTTTTCATCATTCTCCAGCGGTTGATGAAGTTTACAGAGCAGACTGTCTCGCAGATCTGAATGTTTTCTTTTGGTCCCCCACCATACGATACAAAGACAACATTCTAGAGGTGTTTGGCGTTCTGACAGAAGTTCTGGATGTTCTGGAGTTCCCTGTTCAAGGATTCCAGGAATCAATGGAACGTCCGGTTCCGCTTTGATCTAGAATCTAGATATAAAGAAGTACAATTTTAAAGTACTTCGAAATAGGTATTAATGCTTCTTTAAATTTTCTGGACCTTACAATCACTTTGTTAAATAATAGACTTGATTTCAACATATACCGCAAACCAACATACACAGACATAACCATCCACAACACATCCAATCATCCAATCTCCCACAAATACTCGGCTTTTCATTCAATGGTTCACAGATTAGTTTCTGTGCCATTGACTGACAGTAATTTTTCAAAAGAATTATCTCTTATTCAGCAAATAGCGATAAACAATGGCTATGATCCGGATTTAGTTAATAAAATACTTAATAAAAAACTAAAACAAATAGCTACAAATAAATTCCTGTATAAAAGCACCCCGGATAACAATAACGATACACTAAATTACCATTGGCGTAGGATTTTATTTATAAATAACTTTTCTAACCTAAGTGTTAAGAACCTTCCTTTCGATATAAAACCGGCTTTCTACACAAATAATAACCTCGCCAAATTGTTAATTAATACTAAGGACAAAGAAGATAAGTTAAGCTTCTCCGGTATTTATAAACTTAGCTGCAGTGATTGTCCTGCGTTCTATATTGGCAAAACAGCACGTAATGTCAACATTAGAGTAAAAGAACATTTACGCTGCTTAAATGGAAAAGGTTTCTCTGAGCTCGCAAACCACTTGATCTCAACAGATCACACATTTAATAAAATTTCAGGAACTCGCATCTTACATAAAAATAGTATAGGTATAAAACTAGATAACTTAGAAGCTTTAGAAATTAGGAAATCTTTAAATACAAATATGTCAGAATACTTACTTAATAATCAAATTAACTTATCAAATCAAAAAAATACACCCTATAGTCCTATTTTTAACTTATTTCCCGCAATCCATCCTAACCCATGATATTATTTATGTGTTGTAGCGTGATTCATTATTAATATTATCATATATCGAAATATTGTCCTTTAGTTAATGTAAAATACAACAAACTTTTTAATATCTCATAGATTACAGTTAACTGTTGTTTGTTCATTTACTTGTGATTATGATGTGTATTGATGTTTCCCTCCCAGTAATTGATTATTGTATTGTTGTCTCCCTCCCACTGCTTGATTATCCACTTTACCTATGTCAAATACTTTGTCTCCCTCTAATTTTGTTCTTTCTCCCTCTGTCACTCTTATATATTAGCCATAACTCTGTCATAGCATTTAGTTGTTATTTATATCCTGAAGAAGCTTGGTCGAAGTGAAACCGGTCGATATATGCAATAATAAGTTCGTGGTTAAATACAAAGTGTTTGTGTTTTATTTTTATAAATCTGTTTGTGTTTTAACGATTAATAAGACCTTGAAACATGATATTCTTGTTAAAACTGCAAATGTTAGTGCAGTGTTAACGCGCCGTTAAAGCGACAAAGCCCTGAAACAAATATGATGCCTTCTTACCTCTTCTGATGCTTTTTTATCGGTGCGCGGTGGTTGGCTCTCGCGAGAGCAATCTGTACATGCCTGAAACATATCCAGTATGGAACTTAACTTATCGTTCAGAACTGTTCTCATTAGGGAAAATGCTTGATCGTTAGCAGTCCTGACTAAGTAACCGAATTAAGTCCATCAACTGTGCGCTTTGCTCAGTTACATAAAGCCACGAGTGTTGAACAGCGCTCACGCTTGAAGACCTCTAAAAGTTGTTAAGATGCGGAGATTCCACCTATGTTATTTTAAATCTATGGGAGATTCCTCTTTCGTTTCGGCAAGTCGATATTTTCCACGACTGATATCATCCTGATGAAGCAGCACTGCTAAAATAAGTAACTATAATATTAATTGTTTTCAGATTGTCCTTGAAGGTGTGAGAGGACCAGGGTACGTGAGTGACATAGCTGTGGACGATGTTTCAATCCTGCAGAACGAGCAGTGCGTTCAAGAGAAGGAGCAGCATAGAGCCGTCTCCGACTATCCCAACACTGTCAAAGGTAGTAATCAGTTAGCTTTTGCACGAAAAACCTGCATGAAATCGATAGCACGCGAGGTTACGCTAAGAACGACGTGACGAGGCGAGGCATGCGACTCCACTGCACTTTCGTGGTTGAACTTCTTGTCTCACCAAATTGGCATTACAATGTGCGCTTTTATAATTACCATGACGATTCACGGTTACGGTTCCGTGACAGCAAAAAAGACAATAAGCATACGTTCCTTATCGCTATATTGATGCTGCTCTATCTTACACATTAAATAATGGTGAGACACACACAATACATGCGACTGTTTCCCCCAAAGTACTACTTTTAGCGAGTTAATTGCCTTCCATTTTCTTTATGCATGTGAGGGAGATGTATGATAATGATTGTATGTTTGTTAAAGGGGGTGCAGAAATACGTTCACCATTTGTCTCATTTTAACTGTTGTTATTTAGTGTGTAAGAAAGAGCTGTGAACATTTTTTCCATATTTTTGACAGCTACCTTGTAAATATTAGAGTTTGTTCATTCTTTATTCAATATTTATAGTTGGGAAATATTTTTTGTTAGTAAGGATGTAAGCATAGAATCAAGAATATAATGCTAGAAGTACCCTTCTACAAATTCGAATGGAAACAAATGAGCCACTAACTTAGTATATTTTGATTCTAGAACATTTAGCACGCGGTTTGCCTCTCTTACACTTGCCTGAAATTGTATATCACCATCCCATATGTATTTCGTAATCACGATGTAACACAGGCCGAAATTAGGTCCACAAAGTATTTCTTATGTTATTCTTTATTCTATGGCAGTAGGTCTTCTCTTAATGGTGTCTTCTCTTATCTGAAATTGATCACTTTCGGAGCAACCTTCACCCTTCGGGTTACAGCCTGGAAGAACTACATATATTATAAAATATTCAACTTATTAAAAATACTACATCTATCAGGGCAGATCTGGCAGATGTGCCGGATCTGCCCTGATGATGGACACTGCAACGCTGTCCGAAACGTTGGCTAAAGAAGGAGGTAGCGCAACACGGCATAACACCCCAAAAACAAATAACGAAAAAACTTTTGGCCGTGAAAATCTAAATAGTATCATTCTTAATCTAAGTTATTATCCACTGGAGCGCTTTTTGCCACAATATGGCACTATTTAAAATACCTTGGATTGCTTTGCTGCCAGTTTTTGGCAAATTTTCCGTAGATGCATTTGTACTTAATTTGAATTATTAAGTTAAGGTATGATTTTTTTAATGTGGATGTAAAAAATTCAAAATGATCACCAAAGAATCACGAGCAATCCGAGGAAAAAGTTTTAAATTGGTCTGTCACTCGAGTGGTTATATGCCACTAGTGGTCTACCGCAAGGGAGTCATCTCTGCCCCATCCTTTTCTTTATATTCGTAAATGATATCATAAGTTTCTTCGACGATGTAGAAGCTCTCTATTTTGCCGATGACATCAAATTATACAAAGAAATATCCAATATAAGTGACTGCCTAATCGTACAGTCAAACATTGACGAATTACATAATTGGTGTGTTGCAAACAACTTATTCCTGAATATCGATAAATGTAACACACCAACATTTTGTCGAACGAAGTCCCCCCTATCTTTCATATACACAATAAATAACAAAATCTACAAAAAGTCAAAGAAATTAGGGATCTTGGAGTTATGTTCGACACACAATTAAATTTTATAAATCACACACAAAAAATAACTAACCAGGCATGAAAACACTAGGATTTATAATCAAAACAATCAAAGACTTTGATTCGTTGAAAGTTTTAAAAATCGTATATTTGTCACTATTACGCAGCTTGCTGGAATACAATTCCATAGTGTGGTCCCCATATTATCAAATCCATATAAGAAATATTGAAATAGTGCAGCATACGTTTTTACGATTTATTAACTTCAAGTTACACATACCTATACACATTAACTATACATTCTTACTAAATGCACCTAAATTGCATTCCCTAGAAAATAGAAGAAAAATAAAAAAAACTTTACTATTTTGTTTAAAATTTACTTTAAAATTTTAAAGTTCACTCTAAATTTTACTGTTGTGAACTCCTACATCTCATCAACTTCAAGATGCCTAATCGAGCAACTAAGCAAAATATATTTTCCTGCAACAATAATTCTGGAACTAACTACCACATACATGCACCTATTCCTCGATTTCATACACAAGGAAACAAATTCACCTCAAATATCGACGTATTTAATATAAGTTTACAACTATTTAAGAAATATTTGAATCATACTTTTATGTGTCATATTTTGATATTTAAGGAGCATCGCAAAGGAGCTATTGCATATATTTGTCTATTATTTTTATTTATCCAATAAATTTTGTATTACTAACCTGCCTTTATTATTTCTATGCCATCAGCAACTTAAAAACATTCTCTTTTCTTCTAATACATTAATTTTACTTTAATTTATCTTTATGCCTTCTATTCAAATGATGTTTATTTCTGCAAGTTCAATTTTTTTTTATTTGAAAATTGTGTTTCTTTATTATACAATATTCATGTGAAAGCCCGTCAGGGCATTGAAATTAATAAATAAATAAATAGATTCGTTTTAGTCACATAGATTTTGTTATAAGTGTGATAACATCTAGTGCCATCTTTCGCATAAAATAGTGCTGTTTTCTCCACAATCTAATCAAATTTATTTTGTTTTATATTTAGATTCTTGCCTCAACCGCTGTGACCAGAAAGACAATTCCTCCAGAAGTAGTGAAAACTTAGATTGCTACTGCACCGAAGATTGCGAAGACCTCGGCACCTGCTGTGTGGACTATAGGGATCTATGCGTATTTGGTTAGCAGGACTATATATCATCATAAACTGACACATATATGCGCCTTTGGTTAGTATGAATTAATACCATGTGATTGTTTGCAGGTTTGACAGATATCCCTGGAGACAATAATGATTCCACGACTGATTCAAGCAAGACGACAGACATGAATGGACAACCGCCACCTCTTCCACCTTCACTCAAACAGACAGCAACTAATTCTCCTCCTGATGAAGACGCGATCGTATTTCCAGCAGAAAAACCTGATTCTATAACGGTCGGAACAACAATCAAACAAACTGTATCATCCACAAGTAGCACAACAACAGCTAAACCAACGACGGTTAAACAAAGCACAATGATGACCACACCATCTTCAACATTGTCAACCAAAATAACTCAAAAACCAACAATACCGACGCTATCAACAACATTAAAATTTGTTGTCAAAGCAAACAGTGCATCGACTCCAACTACAACCAAACAAGAAATAAAAAAGGTAGAAACCCAAATTGTTCCAATTCAAAACGATTTGAGATTCAAACCGGTCTTGCAAATCCTCACGCCTTCTCCGCCTTACAAAAATGTAACAGGTGTTTTGAAAAAAGCCATCGATGAAGTAGAACCGTTACCTGAAATCGTAAACAGAGTACCAAAAACTGACGATAAATCCAAAAATGATACAGTCGCAGACAAAGCCAAAGGGACTACCACAGAATCAAGCAATTCCGCAAAATATTCAAAAACGTTTGAACATTACAGCAAAAACTACCCAAAGACGAACGAGTCTTCTACTTTGAATTCTAAATATGTTCATAAGCTTGTGAGAGCGACAGCTGCCACATTTGAAGTGACAGAAAACGACCAACCTACATCGTCTAAATTTTTGATCAAGAGCGAAAGGATGACGTTATACAATGATGGTTAGTAGAACACTCATTTACTAAAAAATATATTTTTCAGAAAATTTGTGAATTTTCTTTAAACTTTTTTAATAATTAATGGAATAAAAAAACTTTTTATGTGTTTAAAAGCTACTAAACAGCTTAAATTAACCCCCTAGTAAGATATTTTATATTAATATTTTAACTAAAAAAAGTGAACTTTGGACTTGATTTACTCGAAAACGAAAGTTTAAATCAAAAAAAAATTGTACCACAAAATCAACTTTAAATGTGATGTTGTAGATTCGCCAATTTACAATTTTATTGTACTACTAGTTATATTTTGAACCCTTGCCGTTTCTATTGATGCACTGGCAATATTTTTCATATTATTTCCTGTAATTTTATGACCATCAGCTTATGATATTTTTTCAATAATCTCAATTATTAGCTTCCCAACCCACATGATAAAATTTCTAATACGTTCTGTTAGAGCTTCTAACCAATTTTTTAAAATTATTTGTCTTAAATTTTCCTTTCAATCAACAAGATAGAACGCCAGTATTTAGGATAACTCGAGTTATCTTTTGAAACAATTTTTTTAAAACTTTTATCGCCCTTTCTTTTTGATCTCCAGATCTCCAGTTTAAAAAGGGAGAGGTGACTTCTTCATCCACTGGTCTGATCATCGTCCTCTCACTCCTTGTCGTCTGTTTTGCAGCCGGAGCTGTCTTCCTGGTTAAGTCTGGCCTCTTCAAGAAACTGGCCGACAAAGGAAGAAGGATCAGACTGGAAAGAGGATCTTCCAACAACTCTGATATGAAGTACTTAGTCCAAGACGAAGAACTTGAACATGACTACGATGATTTGTAGCTATTTAAAAGATCAAGGACTTGTAAACGAAGTATAAACCTATTTAAGATAAAGATAAAAGACTTGTAAATGAAATATTACCCCCTGAAGATGAAGATTACTTACTGGAGAAGAAGTATGGCCTCTTGAAGATAATGATGAATAACTTGTAGGAGAAGTATCTTGAAGATGTATAACCTGTAGTAGTAGTATGACTTCTTATATATTAAGATAAACAACGTGTAGAAAAAGAATGACCTCTTGAAAATGAAGATTAAGAATTTAGAGAAAAAGCATGACCTTTTGAAGATAAAGATGAAGAACTTGTAGAAGTAGTGTGACTTCTTGAAGATAAAGAACTTGGAGAAGAAGTGTATACATTCTAGAAGACGAGGATGAATAAATTTAGAAGAAATATGACTCCGTGAAGATGAAGATGAAGGACTTATTGAAGAAGTATGACCTCTTAAAGATGAAGATAGATTAAGAATTTGGAGAGGAAGCATGACCTTCTGAAGATAAAGTTGAAGAAGAAGTGTAACCTCTTGAAGACCTTGGAGAAGAAATGAATGAATTCTTGAGGATGAAGATGAATAAATTGAGAAGATATATAAATCCTTGAAAAAATGACTAATTGTAAAGATGTGACCTCTTGAAGATGAAGATTAAAAAGTTGGAGAAGAAGCACAACTTTCTGAAGATAAAATTGAAGAGGAAGTGTGACCTCTTGAAGATGAAGAACTTGGAGAAGAAGTACAGAAATTCTTGAAGATACAGATGAATAACTTGAAGACTAAGTATGACCACTTAAAGATACTCATCGACAAGAGTTGAAGGACCAAATTGAAAGAGGCTCTTCAACCAATGCTGATTTGAAGTACATTGTTTATGACTAAGAACTTGAAGATGACTATTAAGATATGTATCAAATAAAGACGACGTTGAAAGACTTGTTGTAGTGTTTAGTGAAAAAGACCGTTATTTCCTTGATTTGACAGATTCCTATTGTTATATATATTAGGTTTATTGAAGAAAATGGACCAAAATAAAAGTATCACACGTTTTTGAATTAGAAGATTTCTTATTGAACATTATAAAACTTCTAAAATTTTTTACTATTTACTATAGGCTTTATTGACTGGTAAGCAGCAGATAGGTTTTCAGAAATGCATTGGCCAATTTGAATCCTCCTTGTTATACATATACGAACGAAATGTACGTTTATGGTTCTGTTAAAATGACATTTTTAGTTTAAGATTCCAATATCCTTTTAGATAATTTAAATGACTTTCTTGCTAAATACCTAATTTGACTATTTTAATGTGTTTCTAGTCGATTAAGATGTAAGAAATATATAATTTTTAACAAAACTTATTTAAAAAAAAACATTTTTATTCCTGTTTTAATATTTTTGGGTTTTCAGAAAATGAATGGTTTTAAGACGATGACGAAAAAATTTCAAATAGTTATTCTTAATTTTAAAAATCAACATCATCTCAGTCTTGAAATTGAAGCTCTGTACGAGTATTTCGGTAAGTATTAAGTTACAAAAAGTACCTAATTAAATAAAATTATAGAAAATTTGGCGTTCTGAAAAAAAAATAGTTTTTTTTTTTGTTAACCACACTATTAAGAGTAATTTATCGAAAACCTAAAATAGTGACTCAAATCAGGTCGTACCGACGCGACGCGAGACGTGACAGTTTGTCAGAAAACTTGGATTTTAATAATTGGTACGCTTAACATAGGGGAAACCAGAACTACATAACATACCTTTCGCAAGTTAAATGTAGGAACTTGGCCACTGGGCTAAAATACGCTGTCCTGAAGACAATAGTTCTGAAAAAAAATCATAACAAGGTGGGTAGGTTTACATTTGGGCTATATATTTATTAAAATGTTTATTCCAGCATGACTGGCAGGATAGTGCAATCCCAGTCTCCCATATAACACGAGATATAATACTAGGGTAAGTCAAAAAGTAATGCCACCTATTATTTCTCTTTTAATTGTCAAGAAATAAAAAATGCATTTAGATAGGTTGATTGCTACACTATTGACGATCAATTTGTTACTTTTCAATATAATCTCCGTCCATTTCCACAGCTTCGGAATATCTTTCAAGAAGGGCATGTATCACAGTGTTGTACGGTCACATCCAGAACACCATCGCCATAACTTTCCCCGCCGATCACACAGTTTTGAATTTTTTTGTACTTGTTGAGTTTGTGTGATGCCATTCCATTGACTGCCTCTTTGATTCAGGTTCAAAAAAATGAACCCATATTTCGTCTCCGGTCACAATATTTTCCAGAAATCAAGCGCTACAAATGTTATGAGACTATTGTTTTTCTTGTTTCTTTATTCTGGCCAGTTAACTTTCTTGGTAGCCACCTTGCAAAAACTTTTCTTAAATAATCAGTTGTCGAATAATCGTCATCACACTGCCTTTACTGAGGGAGAGAATGCAACATCTTTACTTATCTGAGGTCACCACGAATGACGTCATTTACTCACTCAATGTTGCGTGCTATCACTGAAATCAACGGTCGTTTTTCGTTAGGCAGCGGTGTTTGTCCTTACTCCTTCAGGTTCAATACAGCGACGAACCCATCGTCTAGCAGTGCTGACGTTCATCATGGTACACATTTTTCAGTATTTCATTAATGCGAACGGGCGTTTCACCTTCTACAGTCAAGAATCAATCAAAGAACGCTGTCTAATACGAGCATCGATGTCGACCATTTTGCAAGCGGTTATAGTCCTGCCACCTATTAACGCAAAAAATTACTACTGCAGCAGATTGTAGAAGAAGGTTTAAGTAATTGCACAGAATTTCCAAGTTTTCACTTAACTAACTTTATTTTAGTACAAAAAAATAGGAGGAATTACTTTTTGACTGACATGTGATAAAACTTTCACATAGAGAAAATTAAGAATTTTAAAAAAAAATGAGGTTTTACTCATAAAGTTAAAAATAAATATTCGTCCTAGACTTGCAGAAAAGTCAATAATAGATGTCGTTTATTAAAAATAAAATAGACTAAATATATCTATACACTATCTAGATAGCATTTAGTTCGGGTTTGAATCTTGCAATAATAATACATCGGATGGATTTCAAGCGATCGGGATTCAGGTTGAAAAACTTGCAATATTTAACGTCTACAAACCTCCAAATGAAGTATGTATGGCAGACACCAGCACTCCCTGCGGCACTTTTATGAGGGGCGGCAAATTTTCACAATAATAATGATTATACATTATTTAAGATAATAATTATTATCATTAGAGAGAAACATAATGTAAACATCGTTGTACCTCAGTGTCTTAGCGTGGGGGGAGTAAAGTGAGTTATTTTTTAAAATTGTATACTAATTATTTGAAAATGTTCTATGATACTTTCGTTTACGATTCCAACTCTTTCTTTTATTATTTATTACAAATGTCAATAATTATATTTTTTAAGCTGCAAATTTCGTTATTCGTAGGAAAACCGTACGCATATTATGAGAAAAATTCTAATTAAAGCTGGGAACTCGAAAACAAATTCACTTTTAATTAAAACCAGAATTGTATTCAGAATGTAACGATTGAATTTCATTAGTGTATCCATCGGCTGATGCATTTCGAAGTTATAAAATTCTAGTTGCAGACTATATATGTGCTGCCAGAATAAAAGAGAAACCATTTTCATAATCTCGGGATAGTTTTATTTCGCCACATACAGATTTAATTTAACCCGTCTAATCACAAAGACACATTGTCCCACACATTTAATTTTAAAATAAAATTGTATGAATGCGATAAAAAACTGAAGAGTGTGATGAACCTGTTTCACTCCGGTATAGGTGGGTAATTTTTTTTTTTAAATATAGAATATGATCACACTATCGACATCTTTCGGGTGGTTTTAAAATCAATATTAAAGGAATCTTTTAAAACTTTTGGGGTTTCCTTGCCACGAAGGGGTGTAAGCAGTTAGGAAAAAAAATCGACTATCCAATCAGAATAGAGATGAGGACAGTAGGTGCGTCTTAAACCAATCACAGGCTGGGGGCGTGGGGTGAGGGATTTGAAAAATTAAGATTCCAAGATTATCTCACGGTTTGGTCGGGCAGATATTTTAAGGGGATAGGACCACTTCTAACTTGGTCATAAATCGCAATTTTATGGGAGCAGGAGGGGATCGACAACAGTTGATTTCACGTCTGGAATCGGGAAGTTTTGCGGGGATCTCGGTGGCGGAAAAATTCAAAAGGACAAAGGTCATGCACTGATTAATTAAAGTAGCAAGCGATCTCGATTACTTAGTAATCGTGAAACGGGAGTGGACATTGACGGTCTTAACCGCTTTTTCCAGACAAATATCTAGCAGATTCTGCAGGTAGACGATGGGGAAAGTGTTAGACGTGGGAAACCCACATGAGCCGATTTCGTCGAGGTAGTCGAGGGAAAACAATTCATGTTAGTGACCATATGAAATCTAAGATTTTGAATTGGATTTTTGTCCGTTAGTTTAGAGGGGAGGGAAGGTTTACGATCTCTTGTTACTTAAGTGGGTCTTGAGTGTGAGACATCCGACATGATTTTGGGTCTCTAAGGTACGCATTAAGCTGAAATCACCACTTGATTTTACATACAGATGATAGGAGAAAAAAATTAGTGAAAAAGCATAAAATTTAACGACCTGTCAGGATTTTAAATTATTTGAAAACTCAAGTATTTTCTTGATCACTAGGCGAGAAACTACGGGAGATTTATCGGTTTTGGTGCTAGAGAAGGATGTAAAATGTAGGAGGAACTAGGAAAAAGGAAAAAAAAACGTTCGAAGGCAGGATTGGAATGGGATCTTGGCAGTGGTTATAGCCATAGGAAAGGAGAATCGAGGTTATAAAAGTTTAGATTATTATAAAATAAGGTTCTAAGAGCATCACGACTTTGCGGGGAGGTAAATCAAGGGGTTAGAGATTGCACATGAGCGTTTGCAAACGCGAGAAATATTAAAACTGTATACGAACACAAGAAACGCGACATATAGCCAGAAACGGACACAGCTGAGTGTGCACACTAGCGGTACGTTCGATACAGGATATTCAGTCACAAATTTATTAGAAAATCCATAGCCAAATGTTAGAACGTCGGAATATCTAGGCAGTGACGTGTTGGGAGAAGTTTAAAATAATGAATGCTTAATAGATAACAGTCGGGATATGTTGTAGGTTAAAGAGTTGAAATTGGATTTGAGTTAAGCCAAGAAAGTAGGGCAGTTATATCGAATATTCAGGATACACCGTATTTGGAAGCAAATTAAAAAGGAGTAGAACGGACACTATAGATTTTTGAGAAAAGTTGAATTAATTATTCACACGATAAAAGGTGGATTATATCCACTAATCATGCGGAGACTCGAGTGGGAATTAGATGTTTAGACCCGAATACGCCCCTGATCGATTGCAACAGAGGAGAGTCATCGTAGGGAGGTTGGTCGATCGGAACAGGACGTTAGAAGGAAAAGGGAGTAACCGGCGTGATAGGATTATGGAAAAGGAAAGGACGATATTACGCGTTCATAAGGTTGTAAGTTGCAAAATTTAAATTTGATTGATGGGAGAAACTTGGTATTAAAAGGGGTAGTTTGGGCGGGGAAAGGGGGTTCGGTGCTAGATTTCGGGAAAGGGAGGACTGTGGAAGATCGTGCGTGTATCGGAAAGTGACTAAGGTTTATAGCTGGACTTAGTGAATTAGATTCAGTGAAAAATACATGACTTAGTTCACGAGACAGTGGTGAAAAGTGTTAATTGATTAAAGAGGATAATACTTAAATCAATAAATTCTAAAAATAATATTTAACCTATCGATTGGACGAAATAAAATTCAGTAAATACGCATTATGAGAATGACGGTCTTATATCTTATCCGGTGTTGTGTTGGTTATTCACAAAAATAATCGTCGGTAAAAGTTCGCGATTGTTATCGTTTATTATGTAGAGAGATAAAAGATATCTATAAAAATTTACCCTAAAAGAAAAATATCGGACTTGAATTTTAATAATAATAATAAATGGTGCAAATTCGGATGGGGAGGGGGACTTAACTAACTTAATTCAAAGTAATAACGGATCAACGAATAAACAGTCGTTCTAGGTTTACAATAATGGCCCCAGTTTTGCGATAATAAATTTCATTCCTTTTATAAAATGTCAAGATAGTCCGCGAAAGAAAGAAATTAAAAATAAACTTAACTAGATTTAAATAATCTCAGCAAGGGTTCGGGAGTCAGGAATGATGTCGAATTTGGTATATTTTAATTCCAATAGTTAGAACATAGTAATCTACGAAAACGTTCAATTTGCGAAAGCTCACATAAACGGCGTCGAGCGGTCATTTACCATATTTAGTTTACGAATAAAAGTTTAGAAGTTCGTAGGAAGTTTTGTTTTCTCCACAGGTCTACGGCATACGTAATTAAGAATTGGTCGTGTATATCTCCGACCGGGATTTTTAGCAATTACGTATTCGGTAAGTGTTATACCTAATTTAAATTCCCAGGCCATTCCGGAACGCGACGCAGAGATGCCAGAACCGAAGCTGCCTCGTGAAACTGAAGATTTAAATAAATGACAAAATTTCATAATATTACTTCAGGGTATGTTCAACGGTGTTATCACCAAGGGCAGTGACCTTTTCTTTCAGACAGCTGATGGCACGGGCGAGGGAGAAAAAAAGAACGAGTGTTGTACCCTCAACCAAATGGAGAGTTCATCGGGGTATACGACATATAAATAGAAAGCGACTGTCTGCAACCTAAAGAAACGTAAATTTAAAACTAACAGGTACTCCTTTGAATTCCTATTTGTTAAATTGCGCCTTTTAAACTTTATGGTTGAACAATGTGACGATGACACCGAGGCTATACATATGTGTCAATGTCTGGTCCATCGGTAAGGGTCTTCCCACATTGTCCTGTTAGGAGGGGATGCTCACCATAGACTGATCGGGTCACGCGAGATGCTGGAAGCAATTCCCTTTCGCGGAACCGTGTCGAGAGAATGGGCGTGACGAGACGGATTTGAAATGAGTTGCCAAACGGTATGAAAGGACGCGGTTCGCTGACGGAGGCGTCTTGGCCAAAAGCATCTCGGGTTGCCGGCAAGGTAGTGTGGGAGGAGCATAAGCAGTTCATTTTGTGGAAGCAACCCTGCAGCGTCTGCACATTTTTTAATTCTATCGACCTAGAAGCTATCATAACGCCTAGACAATACTTAGGTTGTATGTTCGCTACTAGAGGTGGTTTATTCGTTGGACCGGTCACGCAGGAGGAAGGATCTGTCAGTCACAAGCGGTAGCCACATGTTCGCGAGTAGAGCCGTGACAAGGGACGAATTGGATTACCCCTTCTAGAGCCAGTAACGTAGTCCCGGAGGTGTTCGATACTGGGGTTGATTGGGAAAGGTTTGAAGGCATGCCGTCCTTCCTTGGTTATGGAAGGGTCCGGGTATCTGGTTGGTCGTCAAGAGATCTTCTGGGTGCCATGGGTATAGCCTTGACATGCTATGGTCGGGAGGTTGTGTCCGGAGAGCCGACCACCTGGTCAATTTGGTCAAGTGGAGGAGCCAGTACTAGATTGCAAAAAATGCATGATCCATTCTATCCATCCCTCCCTTATCCCTTCCATCTTAGGTACGAATTTTGCGTTTACTAACAAAATAATATTATCATAATTATGTATAGGGTCCAGCCATGGAGAGAGATGCGGAGGAGCTGCCAAATAACTAAATGAAACATTCTAGGTATGTATTTTAAAATCTATTAAGACGTATAGGATCATAGATCAACTTTATAGACCTTCAAGAATTACAGGGGGTACTGCGAGAGTATTAAAACAACGTACAACATTAGAGACGTAATGGGGATATATTTAGGATAGAGTTAGACAATAAGTATCCTTCATACGTTCAAGAGATACAGAGAAATTCTTCCACACCTTACCTAAAAGAACCAAAAGTTACCACATATAGACATTAAATACCTATTCTAGATTTCTAGAACCTTTGAAACAAAAATAAAACACAACGTAAAGGAAAGGGTTTATTGTAAAGTTTTCCCGGAAGGAGAAAGCCTTTTGCTGTGTTCAGTCACAGGGGTGGGAAAAACAAGTCATGATTCAAGACATTATTGGTGAATCATATAGAACGAGGGAAGGGTCTACCGTCCGGAGATCGAAACGCGAGAGAGGAGAGGTGCTAAAACCCAAGTCGGGGTTTGACCCATCACAAGAGACAGTTTTATTACAATTTTTTTTACGAAAAGGAATCTGTATTTAAAAAAAATTGTGTATTTTTGTGTCAATTTACATTTCCAATATATAAATTTTAATATTTAGAAACAAAAATGTTCGAATAAGGACGTCGAAAAAATTATTTTATCTAGATTTTAGAACAATTTTGTTTTTCGCAAAAGGGTAAAAGAAAAAAACTAAAAAAAGGAACATTTAAAATGCATGGGAATAACCTGGAATTTTGTGCGCAAACCATGACAGGCAAAAGTTTATAGATATTTTTTCTTATTATTCGAAGGATTAACCCAGTTTTCCGAATGTTCCAATTGTGGATTCGTCTGGTGATACAGTTCGAAGGAAAAATTATCTTATTCAAAGTGCAGTTATAAAATTCTAGTTGCAGACTCTGTATGTGCTGCCAGAATCAAAGAAAAAACATTTTCATGTTCTTAGTGTAGTTTTAATTCGCCGCATACAGATAAAATTTAAACCAGTTTTGTGTTCAGAGTGTAAAATTTCTGTTGTGGATTCATCTGCTGACACATTTCGAAGGAAAACATTCTCTTACTGAAAGTGCCGTTATGAAATTCTAGTTGAAGAATATGTATGTATTGCCAGAATCAAAGAGAAACCATTTTCATGTTCTGAGTGTAGTTTTAATTCACCGCATACAGATATAATTTAAACCAGTTTTATGTTAAAAATGTAAAATTTCTGTTGTGGTTTTATCTGCTGACACATTTTGAAGGAAAACATTATCTTAATTGAAGTTCAGTTACAAAATTCTAGTTGTAGACTATTTATTTAATGCCAGATTAAAAAAAACATTTTCATATTCTGAGTGTAATTTTAAATCACCGCATACAAACTTGTTTTGTGTTCAGAATAACACGATAAAATAAATGAAGAGTTGCAGAATCATCGTGTACCGAGTGAAGCTTTACATTTGAGTTGCATACCAAATGCTGCAAAATTCTGAGAAATTAATTGTTCCGTGTGTAACTATTATTTGGGGACTCTAACGCAGAATCAATCGTAAGTTAAAACCTTCCTTGCGTTCTAAACACGGTGTAAAAGTTCAAGTTGCGAAATCCTCTTACATGGATTTTTTCGATTTACGACAGTTATTAACTTTGAAGTAGAATTTATTATTATAACTCGTCAAATTATTATTAAAACGAAATCGGCTCGTATAAATAGGTCGTTATTAAAATAGGATTTCCACACAACTGCTTAAGACTGCGGCAGCGTTCATTGATCTCTCTGCGGCCTACGACACGGTGTGGCACAAAGGGCCTCCTTGTCAAGCTCTACGACACCATAGAGGATGGCAACACAGTACGACTTATCGAGCAACTACTAACTGGCCGTACTTTCAGAGTTTTTCTAGGCGGGCTAAAAAGCAAAAAAAATCCCCTGAATAATGGCCTTGCCTAAGGCTCAGTGCTGGCCCCATCGCTCTTTAACATACATATATACTCGAGATCTTCCTCACACTGAAGGCAGAAAATTTGCTTACGCAGATGACTTCGCCATCACAGCCCAAGCCAAAACCCTCAATGCAGCAGAAGAGATCTTTAATTCTGACCTCAAGGCTATGGAAGGATTTTTCCTCAATTAGCGACTAAAGCCAAATGGGTCGAAAACAGTTGTGACAGCTTTCCACCTCAGTAATTCACAGGCAAACGCCAAACTCTGTGTTCAGTTTGATGATTTAGCAGGAGTGCCCGGGTTCATGGGGATGAGGTTTGTCTAGGTCTTGGCGGCGGATGACCAGGACACACTGAATCCTAGATTCCTACCCACCCCTTAAACCCTTTTCCCTCCCAGAACTCTCCTCTCCTTCCCTTAAAAAAAACCCTCCACACAGCATCCCCAAAGATGACATAGGCCCTGTGGGAAATCATTTTCCTCAGGGAATCCTGTGTGGAGCTCATGTAAAAAAAAGCACCATCAGTGGTGTTCACAATTTTTTGTTATTATTTCAATAATAATTATCTATACGTGTATCAATGAGTGAAATTTGAACAATATATATTTTTTTTGTTTTCCTAACTATAATTTTCCAGTGTTTAATTTCAAATAATTATTAAATTGTATACCTTTATCCATTATTGATCACTGTCTGTACATTTACTTACCAATCTTAACTAACTAAACATCACGCCTTATCGCAGCAGGGGTAGGCAGAGAGGACGGACCGCCAAATAACTCAATTTCGGCTTACACTCCTTGCCTCGTTCACATTCATACATCGCCTCATACATGCTCTTCTAATATTCTGACTCTTGACGTGGCCCGACTAGAGTTACTGATTCACTTGGTCGTGCCATGTCTTCCTCGAGAAACTCCGATTTCTTCTACTATTCACATTTGCGTCATATATTCTCCTTACACTCCTTTCCTTGTTAATCGATGATGGATTTAATCAACATCGTATTGATGTAGGGTTTTATTGATCGTTCACGCTAGACCTAAAGAATATATTTTTATTTATTTATATATAACAAAATATATTTACATTGGTTTTATTTGTATACCTGTCTCACTAGGATATACCTCTGTCGAGACATGCGTACAGTTATATAAATGAATATTGTAGTTACAAGAATATTTAAGATAAAATACATATCACTTTGAATAGAATTAAAACAGAAAGGTGATTGGAAGGGTGGTAAGTCTTTTAAAGAGAGTTGTTTTATAAATGTTGGAGATGAAGTGTTGAAGTAAATTCTGCCTAATCTATTTATAGGTTAAATTTGACAGGATTCAATTATTTTCATATATTTTATATGAGTTAGGTTGTATGTGAATGGTTATTTCTGTCTATGTGTGATTTATTTTACATATGTTTGTAATAGTGTGGCGTCCAATACTTATAATCCATTTTTTTATATCTTTGAATTTTGTAAAGGAGTCAGTTTGTCTGATCGTAGTTGGTAATGTGTTGTATAGTTTGCAAGCTATGTATTTAGAGTGTCTTCGTCCGAAGGTGGTTTTGAAAAAAGGAGTTTGGAGAAGTTCATTGTTTTTGGCTCGGGTATTGTGTATTGTTTGTGTAGCTTTGTATAGTGCTTTGTTGTTTTTGTTTAATAAGAGGCCGGTATTCGAATTTCTTGCAAACCTCCCTTAAACATTTGAAGTTTTTAGCTCTTAAAAAATATATGTTATTCTTGAAGATAATATCTAGATACTACTCGCGCCCAAACGCAAATTATATAAAATTCCCTCGATACAAAAAAATCGCTAAGTATGCTCAAAAAATTATTATAAACGCGTTAGTTTCAGTTATTTTACAAGTTATATGTATGAAAAAATTCACAGCGTTTCTTTAAATGCTGTTTAAGACAATTATCGCGAGATTTTTGCTCTATTTTAAACGAGTCGTGTTTTATTAAAGATTTTCATGATTTTTGCATCGTTGTAAATGTTGGCGCGCTCTTCTAATTTCATATCTCTCCGTCTTCTTATTTTTGGGACCGGGAACGGAGCCTATGGATCTTGAGTAGAGCTGTTTTATGTCCATAACGTTGAAGGAATTGAAGATAGTATCAGTGCTGGTAGTAAGCGGCAGTAGTAGTATTAAAGGAGATTAAGTTACTCATACATCGGGAGAGCGATTGATTGTTTTTTTATCGTTAGGTAATGAAGTTAGTGACCAAAACGGGTTTTTTATTTATCTCATACTTTATGTAAGACGAAATGAGAGTGGTGGTCCCGGTCCTACAGCAGAATAACATCCTTGCTGGATCGGAGTTATGACATCTCTGTGAAAATGAAACACATTATAATATATTTAATTGAATGAAGACAGTATTAACGAAACTCAATCGAAAATCTGGAGACATAAAAATCGGAAAAAGATATTGGCACCTCTGGGACTCAAACCAAGAACCTTCGTCTTTCCAGGCTACAGATGCTGCACTGAGCTAAGGTGTCTCAATTTATAGACTTGCATAAAAGTCAATAGATGTCGGATGTCGCATATTAAAAATAAAATTGATAAAATATTATCCAGACACTATCTAGATAGCATTTAGTTCGGGTTTGAATCTCGCAATCATACATAAAGATAGCATCTAATAAAATATGCGTTAAAAAAATGAAAATAATGTTGGTAGTTCTTAGTCAAAGTAAACAGTTAAAAATGATCGAATCGGATAGACTACTTAGCACGGTTGTTAGAGCCTATCGTTCGAAAAAAAATTATGTACCATAGAAAGTTGAACCACAACTAAAAAATCTTCTAAAGTTTTATGCGGATTACACCAAGGTATAGCTAATTGGTCAATCTTAAGAATGTGAACCAAAAAAACAATCTTCAACAAATACAAAATATTACAAACAGACCAGTTAGACAAGCATACAAAGAAAACTTAAAAACTTAAATTCAAGCTATGGACAAATACACTACCAATATCACGCTATAAAAGCTTTCAAAAATAAATTCCGACACAAAATTACAAAATGGATTAAAGACCAAAATAGACAATACTACCAAGATATCATAGCATAAAATAATAAAACATACAAATAACACACAAAAACACAATCACCCACAAACACACAACACTTATTAAAAATAACGTTTTTAACCTTATATCATATTATTTATTTTTAATGTTCTTTAATTTAAATCTCTAATTTTTAATTTTAATTTATCTTAATCGAATGTTTTTTATTTACTTTATTTTTTATTTTTTCACCAATATTATATTTATATATATATATGTAATGGCAATATATTCCATTTAAATTTGAATCCTGTAGTGTCAGTTGGAATACTTGGAATGTAATTATCAATTGTCACTTGTTTTATTTTCTATTATTTTATTATAAATAAACATAAATGTCGTTTCTTTGTTAATATTTGCAACACAAGTGTTTTATTTATAAATCAATAGAAAAGAATTAAATCATATTATAAAACGACATTTTTCGTAACCACAAATGGAGAAACTTCAATTTGAATTTACGGTACTACCTGGAGGCGATGGCAAGTCAAATATTATTAGCATTACAAAAATAGTCACAAGTGATGAAAAAGTGTTTACAATACCAGAAATGTTACAATCTGCCAGCCATCACAAGGAGATTATGAAAAGTGGTGCTTTTGGCAACGTAAAAAATAGTTTAAAAAAAAGATACCAGGTTAGAAGAGTCTGGGTAACAATGACAGAAGAACTAAAAAAAACATATGTAGACGAAGATGGAAACCTACAGTTCGGAGACCAATACCTCGAAGAATTGGAAGAAGAAAGTTTACAAGTACATCAAAAAGAAGATACACTGGGAAGATTGATGGTAAAATTAATGGAAGATAAGCAACAGAGCCTCAAAAACATTGCTGAGAATTTTGTTATAGAAAAATTCTGTAGTAAAAATACAAATGCAAGCCAGTGGATAGAAGTGTTTGAAAAAGAATGTTTACGATTTGATGTGACCATGGATGAAAAAAAATAGAAATACTAAGATTGTTCATGGATAAAAGTTGTGTAGATTGGTATAGTTCCATGATTATTAAACTAACAATGAACTCAGAGTGGTCAACATGGAAAAACAAATTCTGTGAATCATTCGCAAACAAAGGATGGAACCCTGTCACCTACGCACTATTATTTAGATACAAAGATGGTTCTCTGTTGGATTATGCTATGAGAAAAGAAAAACTTCTATTGGATATGAGAAGATCAATCGACACCGGTACTTTGATAGATCTTGTTGCCTCAGGACTACCAGAATTCATACTTAACAAGATCGATAGAGAAGGATTACAAGATACTGTGGATTTATTTAATGAAATAAACAAGTATGAACATATGGTCAACAAAAAAAGATTCATGAATAGGAGAACATTTGGGAATGCAGAATATAATAAAAATGAGGATAAAAAGCCATGTAAAATTTGTGAAAAATTGAATAAGGGCACTCGTTACCACCCTGAAGCCACATGCTGGTTCAAAACAAAAGAGGATGAAAAATTTAAGAGAAATGCCATTAAACATGTAAACAATTCAGTGATAGAGACTGAGATAAATGAAAATGATCAAAAAAACTAATAGTAACACCATTAATCAAAGTCAAACTATTACTAAATGATGAACTAAAAATATACGGAATTTATGATTCGGGTTCAAATGTTTCTCTAATTAATTCTAAGTTTTTGAAACTAAAAAGAAAAGGAAACAATTTGAATGAAGCAAATTTAGTAACGATTAATGGTGTTAAAAAAACGAGTGGTTTGACAACGTTGAAGATTAAAATTTTTGAATTGGAGAAAAATGTTGATGTGTACATTATTGATGAACACAATTTTAAGTATGATTTTTTGATTGGATTAGACATGATAAAAGACTTCAAACTAATCCAAAGTGAAGACTTACAAATATCACAGAAAATCTGCCTGAATAATACAAATAAAAAAGAAGAAAATTCTACAAATATGAAAACAAATACTGAATTTAAACATTCTGAAAATAAGAACATTATAGAAAAACACCAAATTAATTTAAATGAACATGTTAAAGAAGAAGATTTTAAAATAACAATAAATCATTTAAATAATGATCAAAAAACAGAAATAAATGAACTAATAGGCAAATACACATCAGTGTTTGCGAAAAGTAAATACGATGTTGGTACTGTTAATGGATATGAAGCGAAGATAGACTTATTGGTGGATAAATATTGTAGTAAGAGGCCTTACAGATGCAGCGTAGAAGATAAAAAGGAAATAGAAGAGCAAATAGCAAAATTAATAGACAATAAACTGATAGAAGAGTCGTACAGCCCATTTGCTGCACCTGTCACTCTAGCATTTAAAAAAGAAGAAAACAAAAGATCCAGATTATGCATAGACTTCAGAGACTTAAATAAAATAGTAATACCTCAAGCTCAACCATTTCCATTGATTGAAGACCTAATGACAAAGACCAGAAATTGCAAATTTTTTTCAACGCTGGATATAAACTCAGCTTTTTGGTCTATTCCGTTGCGAATTGAAGACAAAAAAAAAACAGGATTTGTAACACAGGAGGGGCATTATCAGTGGACCTGCCTACCTTTTGGATTAAAGACCTCTCCGGCAATTTTTCAGAGGATATTAAGCAATATATTGAGAAAATATAAACTAACCGATTTTGCTGTCAATTACATAGATGACATACTTATATTTTCAAAAACTTTTGCTGAACACATCGATCATTTAACAAAGTTGCTGAATGCAATCAAAACTGAAGGTTTTAGATTAAAATTTACAAAATGCACATTTGCATCAGACATGGTAAAATATCTGGGTCATATAATTCAGAATAATTCAGTCAAGCCAGTAAAGGATAATTTGATTTCAATAAAGAATTTTCCTATTCCAAAAACACAGAAGAATGTGAGACAATTTCTAGGAAAAATCAACTTTTATCATGAGTACATTCCGAAGAGTGCAATAATACTAGATCCTTTGCATAACTTACTAAGGAAAAACCAAAAGTTTATTTGGACTGATAAATGCCAAAATGCTTTTGAAACGATGAAAAACCTACTATGCTCACAACCAATCCTGGAAATTTTTGATCAAGATTTACCAATTAATATATATACAGATGCTTCTCTAGAAGGCCTTGGAGCTATTTTAAAACAAACACAGTCTGATGGAAAAGAAAAACCTGTAGCTTACTTTTCAAAAAAACTAAATGGCGCCCAGAAAAAGAATAAAGCAATTTACTTAGAATGCTTAGCTATAAAAGAAGCAGTGAGATACTGGCAATACTGGTTGATAGGTAAACCATTTATAGTTTATTCAGATCACAAACCACTGGAAAACATGAATCTCAAATCTAGAACCGATGAAGAGCTAGGTGATTTAGCATATTATCTTTCTCAATATGACTTTAACATAAAATATGCTCCAGGAAAACAAAATTTGGAAGCTGACTGTCTAAGCAGAAACCCAGTGCTGGAATCAAATGAAAATACAGATGAGCAATTAAAAATAGTCAACTTAATAAAATTAGAAGATATCTTAAAAGATCAGGTAAAAAATGAGAAGATACAGTGCAGAAGAGATAAATTGATATCGAAAAATAATGTTTATTACAAGAAAGTAAAAAAAAGAGAAAAAATAATTCTATCAGAAAAATTCAGCATAGACTTTATCAGAAATGTTCATACAGAACTAGGTCACATAGGAATTACACAAATGCAAAAAATGATAAGCTCATGGTACACAGCAGAAAACATGACAAATAATATAAAGAGAACCTGCGAAAGTTGTGCAGTATGTTTAAAGAACAAATCAAGAGGTGAAAATAAATATGGATTGATGTCCCACTTGGGTCCCGCAACAAAACCTTTTGAAATATGTTCCATTGATACAATAGGCGGTTTTGGGGGTTCACGATCAACAAAGAGATACTTGCACCTGTTATCAGATCATTTCACGAGGTTTGCATATATTTTGACGTCAAGAACTCAAAATACCAATGATTTCATCAAACTCTTAAACTCCACAGAAACTAATGACATTGGCATGATACTCTCAGACCAATACCCGGGTATCAATTCTAGAGAATTCAAAAAATTTTTGGATGAAAAAAATATTCCAATAATTTTTACTGCAGTGAACTCACCTTTCTCAAATGGATTAAATGAAAGATTGAACCAAACGCTGGTCAATAAAATTAGATGCAAAATCAACGAAAATGACTCAAAAGTAGCTTGGACAACTATAGCGCATAATTGTGTAAAAAACTATAATGAAACGGAGCACACTGTTACTGGATATGCGCCACAGTACCTACTTGACGGCACAGATGTTACGATTTTGCCAAATGAGTTAAAACTTAAGAAGACCGGCATCGATTTGATTCAAGAGAGAAAAAAAGCTCTAGAAAATACTATGAAGTCACATAATTACAACAAGATAATTTACGATAAAACCAGGAGACACTTTGACTTCAAAGTTGGTGATACTGTTTTTGTGGAGAATGGAAACAAACTTAACAGGAAGAAGCTCGACGAATTGAGAATCGGACCATACAAAATCATAGAAAAATTATCAAACTCAATTTACAAGATAAACACTGGTCGAAAAAAATTTGAATCAAATTTTTTCCACATCTCGAAGTTAACTCCAGCACCTTTATTTATGAACCATGAAGAGGACATCGAAGATGAGTGAAAATTTTGCAGTAATTTTCTTTCCAGGGGGAGGGGAGATGTAATGGCAATATATTCCATTTAAATTTGAATCCTGTAGTGTCAGTTGGAATACTTGGAATGTAATTATCAATTGTCACTTGTTTTATTTTCTATTATTTTATTATAAATAAACATAAATGTCGTTTCTTTGTTAAACTTTGCAACACAAGTGTTTTATTTATAAATCAATAGAAAAGAATTAAATCATATTATATATATATGAATTGTGTATGAAATGGAGGCCTCAGCATGGGTAAACCACCCATTGAGGCCAACATCATTGAATTGTGTATAAATTGTAAATATATTGCATCAAATATATAAATTTGTTTTCGTTTTAAAAGAAACTTTCATTTATTATCCCTACTTTGTCTAGGGGTAAAAATATTTCCGCTTTACAATAAAATCCAAATTAATAGAATATTTATGAACAAAAACTGTTTAAGAAAGGTGATAAAATACGCTTTCAAAGTTTGTAAGTCGAAATAAATTATGATTTTTGAAATATAAAATTTGCATGCAAACATAAAAAAGTTTAGATTTTCGAAGCAAATTACACAGTGCGTAGGCAATATATATCAGAGATTTTATCAAAAATTTTGTAGTGTGTTTGAGGAACGCGAACGTATTGATATTTCAAGTATTATGATTATGAATATGGATGTCTTGATTGTAAAGTGGCTTGAAGTTAGTGTGAGTTGATGGTTGAGTAATTTGTAGGATGATGCTCGTGATTTTATGTTTAGGAAGGATTGTGATTGGAGGAATACCAGAAACTAAATAGATTTCTCTGAAATGGGTGTCCCATAGAAGTCCATAAACATTTTTGAAAGCTCGGTTTTGAACCACCTGCAGATCAGCTATTAATGTCTTTGAGGCAAAGCCCCAGATACAGGAGAGATGGGAAAGGTGTGAATGTAACATTGCATACACTAAATTTAGTAAAGGAATGGGTTATGGGGGTAATCTACGATCTAACGATTGTTCACACATAGCCATAAATTTACAAATTAGTCTAGTAATGTCTTACCGCCACATGAAATCCAAGTCTTTCATCTGCCGTTGCTGTAGGACAGTCGGAGTATTCTCGACAGATGCCGATGATTTCATTATTTTTGCAGGCAACTCCTGGTTTAGTAGGTATATTCTTTGAAAATACATATATGCTGTTAATATTCACAAATTTTTAATTTATTCATATTGAGCATCGGTTTTATTTATTTACTAGGGCAGACCCGTTAGAGATCGGGGGATAGTCTGATTTTTTAACAAATCTGTTTCAATATTTTAAATGACAATTAAAATGATTTTCTGTCAAAAATATGCTTTTAAATGCATAGCAATTTTGAGATCATTAACATACAGTTTTTTTAGGCAAATACCGCACAATAGTTTCAACTGCTTCAGACTATGTGAAAGTTGTGGCAAACGGAAGGAGATGGGAAAGATGAAGGTGGGATGCACTTGGCTATTCAGATTTGGTCACTAAATACGGCTAAAGCCTTTTCAATAAACTTTTTAATTCTGAAAGGTGGTCTTATACCTGGGCGGTAATGAGAGTATCTTTCACTCTGTAACGTGCCACAAATATACTGTTTGTATTATTTTAAATGAATAAGTGATGAAATAACACAAATTAATCAAATAAAATTGAACCCGCGACCTTCGAATTGCTAGTCAAGAGTCTTACCCCTCGACCACGGAGGCCGTCAAAAATGGTTGAATGAGTCAGTGAAGTTTTCACATTAGATAAATATTATATATAAAAAAAAAAAATTAAAAAAAATGACCTAGGAAAAACACACATTTGAATTAATCATTAAAAAAATTGAAAGACGCAGTTTTGAAGTATATAGATAAGTACATTAATGTAAAATTAAAGTTCATACAAAAATAAGAAGATAATAAAATAATGTTGACAAAATTATTTATTTATTTAATTATTTATTACACGCCCTAGTTGGCTTTTCTTATAAAATTTTAACAAACTATTTGTATCAAAGTCAATACTTAAAAATTTAAACAATAAAGAAAAATATAAAGATAATGACAAAAAACGTTGAAACAAAACACAAAACAAAATACATAGATAAAAATGTAAACAGAAACTAAGAATCCTCACTAATGAATTTAAAAGATTATACAACACAAAATAGTAACAGCATAGAAGTTATTTGGTAGTATGTACCTACCAAATAACTTCTATGCTCTGGTCTACTTGTGTCTTAAAGAATAAAATTGATAAAATAAACAACATTTATAATGATTAGTTTTGAGATGAAATATATCGCCCAGATCAGAATATTTATTTCTGAGACTGTGAAGTCTCGGAATCGGAGAATTTTGAAAAGCTAGTGTCCTGGTGTTATTGAAGTAAAAGGGTAATAAATGTCGGCATGATTTTTTGGGAACATGGATATTGATAAATTGAAGTAATTCAGGACAGTCAATTTTGTAACGCAGTATTTAATGTAATAGTATTAAATCTGTGCTTATTCTTCTTTCTGAAAGTTTCAATAGTGAAATTTTATCCAGGAGGTAATTGTAATCAATGTTTTGTACAGGAATATGCAATTTATAGTTTATAAACCTAAGAAACTTACATTGAATTTTTTCAATGTTGTCTGAATGAATATTGTAAAAGGGAGACCATAACGTAGAGTTATACACAAGTTGGCATCTGACAAGGGTTTTATATAACATGATAAATATGCCCAAATTATTGAAATCTTTTGCAGCTCTCAACACAAAACCAAGAGTCTTAAGAGCCTTATTGATACTATTATTAATATGACATACAAAGGTGAGTTTACTGTCGAATATAATGCCTAGATCAATAATTTCCCTAACACAATTTAAATTTTCATCTTTTAATGAATACTGAAATAATATATAATATAGGATTATTTATTTTGGAAAACCGAATGAACTGACATTTATTTATGTTCAATGCTAGTTTGTTGACAGTGCACCATTCAAAAAGATATCTCAAGTTAGTTTGTAGGGTAATGCAATAATTAATGTGGTTAATCTCTTTATATAGTTTCGTGTCATATGCAAACAGTAGAATGTTTATATCAGTAAATACACCAACAATATCATTTATGAATATTAAAAACACAATGGGCCCTAAATGGGAGCCTTGTGGCACTCCACTTGTCGCCATAAATTCGTATGAATTTGTGTAATTTATTTTTACACTAATACTTCTTTGGAACAAATAAATAGCAAACCAATTTAGTAAATTACCGTAAATTCCAAGTTTTGCTAATTTATTCATTAATATTTTGAGACACACCTTGTCAAATGCCTTGCTGAAATCAGTGTATACTGAGTCTACCTGGCATTTGTTTGCTAAGGATTTAGATATAAAGTTTTCATATATTAGTAAATTAGTTAATGTTGATTTATTTTAACAAAAGCTATGTTGGTGGGGATCTATATATTTTTTATGTTTGTAGATATTTTATCGAGTACTATTTTTTCAAAAAGTTTGGGAGTCGATGACTGGATACATATTGGTCTGTAATTTGTAACATCCGTTTTGTCTCCCTTTTTAAAAATAGGTGTATGTTTCCATATATTAGGGAAACAACCTGTCTTTGATGATTGGTTAAAAATTAGACAAAGAGGAACAGATAAGCTGTTTAGACATTCTTTAATTAACACAGGTAGAATGAGAGGTAGAAGAACAGATAAGCTGTTTAGACATTATTTAATTAACACAGGTAGAATGTTGTCAGTTCCAGCACTTTTTCTAGCATCTAACAAATTTACATGCTTTTTAATATCATTAATTTCAATGTGTAATTTCATATATGTTCAGACGAGAATTTGGGAGTTTCATTATCAGGTATATCCTTTTCATAGATAGACTTAAAATTATTATCAACTAATTAACATTATTATCAACTAATTATTTTTCTCCATATTACGGGCAACTACCCTTTTCATTGGAAACAATCATTCAAAGAATTGGTTTGTAACCTGGATAGCATCTCGGATAGATATATCCGAATTTATTTATATGGAATAATTGACTTTTTATAAAAGTCTAAATGAATATTCAATTTTTATAAGAAAAACTTTCTTTTTATTACTTTTTTTAAGGTTATTCCCATCAGTGAAGTATATCATTATAATCACTTGATAATCTCGATCGCTTGTAATTTTTATGAGCAATGTTTTATTGTATATTAAAGTGATCAATTCAGCACTAAACCAATTTGGAAAATTAACAATTTTATTTTGTCGGAAGGGCACAAAATTTGCAATAGCATTCTTTAGAATATCATAAAATTTATTTACGTTGTTATTAATGTCTGTATTTTCCAGGAAGGACCAATCAGTTGTATTTAAGTAATCAGAAATATTTGGAAAATTTTCTTTAAAGAAGTTATAACATGACTTGACATTTTTATGATCATTATCGTTAAGAAGAGAGATTATTATGTCCATTAAAGACTAAAAAAAATAAAAACGACCTAACGTTAATGAGGAACAGAATAGGGATCAAGACACGTCCTTGTGGGAATCCGAATTGCATTTGTAGGAATCTGGGGGTCATCAGTGTGTCCAGGAGTGACGGACGTATGAATCAATCCCTCCCACTGCGGGAGGGATTGATTCGTTAAGGGTTACTTACATTTACGTTGTTAATTATCACGGTTTTCGATGTACCAGTTAGGTTTAAAGAGAACCGATCTGCGTAATGAGTGCGTGATTCCGTCCAACTCCGAGTGTTGCACTCATTGAACAAGCATTATTTAGGCAGGGTGTGTAAATATTAAATTTAACACAGAAAACAAAAATAATGATTCAAGAAATCAATTCAAGAAATAAAAAAGAAAGCGCATTATCTCGCAGTTTATTCAGATATACAAAATTTGATTCTATTTTAAAAAACGTGTTTCAAATAACTATTTGAATGCAAAAGGTCTAGGAGAAGGGACCATGACCGACCCGTTGGAAAAATGGAAAGTTAAAACCAGAAAAAGCCGGCTAGGCCTCTCGCAGCCCTCGGCTAATCGCTCCCACCGCAATCCTGGCCAATGCCAATTCACGTCAGTGTTGCTCTGTTACAACAAATATTAAATATCCAGTACCTGACGCATATTTTTATATTTTTACTGGATGAACTGAACTCCATTTTTTTTTTTTAATTGCCTATCCGCATATGGGGGTGTGTTGGACCTCCCCCTTCTTCATTTATATTACATTATCAATTTTGTAGATCTCTCTCCGATCTATTTGCGCCTCCCCCAATGACATGTGCTGGCTTAAAGTTTTATCAGGCGTCCTTGACTGTCCTTTGTCCTGCCTCTGACTACTCAACGCTGAATTTTCTTTTAGTCTTCGGGTATTTTAGTCCAAATATATTCAGTTAACATTATTTGAGGCTTCACGGAGTGGTTGGCTAAAGGACACGGAAGCTAAGTGTGGTTTATGATCAGACCAAATGCGATTCACATTTTTTGTTGGTACTTGCCAATTGATTTGAGATTTATTATAATTTTTTATGTTCTCTTTTTTATACAGGTTCTTGCAGGTATTTTTTTTAAACGATGCAATGCTGCCTCATGGAGCCTCAGGAATGTGTTTTCTTTTGCCTTGCTTAATTCATATTTGTGTTTACAAACCTATTATTTGCACTTTTTTCCTGTAAATCACTTCCATACTGCTTACTAACAACGTATCTCTGGACGACTCTGGACTCTGGAGATCTAGAATCGTACAAATAAAAAATTTTGCTTCGTTTAACAAAAAAAAATAGAATCTTGCGAGAGCCTTGACGGAGTAACCATCTGTTACTTATACCAGGGCGAATAAGTGGTGGATAACCTCCAAAGTACCTGACACAAATCATCCTAAAGGGGGGTCGGAAGTTAAACATTCAAGAAATTATTTCATATTATAACAAATTAGAGGTAGTTAAAAAAATTTAGGTAGGGGCTCTCCCGGACTTTATCATTAACAATTTGATTAGCAATATAAATATTTATAAAAATATTTACCTCATAGACAGCTTCAAAGAATATCGATGAAAGTAATAATTGATTAAAAAAATCTAGTTTATTTCTAGCAAAACAATTACGACAACACTGCTATTTTATATTGTAGGAACCTTGCTTTATATCTAGAATTTCGAAGTAAGACATCGAAATTCGATGGGGGGTTGTGTTATGAAAATGCTAGGTGGTGTTATTTTTAGATTCATGTTTGGTACTACATGGCTAATCTATTGTTAGTATATATCAAAGGTTACAAACCGAGGTGCATCGCTTTAATAACAAATAACTGTGCATTAATATTTACCTGGTTGGTGAAGTTCCTTCAAGTTTTTGGACAGCACAGATGAGTACTTCTGTAAATTTGTGTAGAGCGCCAAAGTTGTTTTACAGCAAGATTGATGCGCGTTGGCTTTGGGATCCATTACCGGCGAGGAACTCAGAACACCACGAAGGTGCCAGCGATCGTTCTGTCGGAATACTAGTCCACCCCCGCTGTCGCCCTGGCACACGGAAGAACCTGAAAGGGAAATGAAAGTGTTTATAAGCAGGGATAAAGTGGTCTTGGATAAGCGTTAACTACACTTTGAAAAAATTGTTTTTTTTTTGTAAATACTACTTCATCAATGGTGATATTTAGATTTGCTGAAGACAACAAATTCAAAACACCATAAAATTATACCATTGTGTTAACACCAACAGCTGCGATTGACCTACTCTAGAAAACAGACCAAATAAAATATCTAGTAATCATAATTGACCATAACCTCAGATGAACACATCATATCAAATAAATGACATATAAACTCTTCAAAATAATACACATTTTTTTTAATATAAGAAACATATTTAAACTAAAACAATATAATTTGCACTTTTTCAATTTATAATAGAATATGGAATCATTACTTGGGAGAAGCACCAAACTTAGCTAGCTGTCATATGGAAATCGCACAGAAAACCATCTTAAAGATAATACTTCAAAAACATGGACTGACTGATATTGACCAAATATTCAACATATTCATCATACTAGGCATGTGCCTATTAAACGTTAAAACACTACATTTTCTAACAAAAAAAGACAAATTTAAACAAACACAAACTATCACTAATAGACCAGTTAGACAGGCAATAAAAGCATTCAACAATCTTTCACTTGATACAAAAAATGAGAAGAGCCCAAAAAAATCAGATTCAAAATTAAAATATGGATTAAAGAAGAAAAAAAGGCAATATTATAAAAAAATTATAACATAAAAGAATAAAATATATACACTTAACACAAAATACCATTATAAAACACACATCTTTATATTTTATTTAGTTATTTTATTTTAGTATTATGTACATTTAAGTTTAGAAATTGCTAAATAATTATAACATTTAATATGGCAAACTACGTTTTTTCTCGTTTGATGTAGCTCTTGCAATACATTTTGAACCTTTAGTCCAGTCAGAGGGGGATAAAAAAGGCCTTTAGCTTGCAAAAGGTCATGTAGTAGCGATTTTGATATATGTTGTTAAGATTGGGACTCTAAAGAAAAAAAAAAAGTTTTCGACTTTGGGGGGGTCGAGCTCGAGCCGCCATCTTGAATTAAATTTTTGATTAAAATCTTGATTTTTTTAAAATAATTCCTCAATGGTTGATTTTACAACAAAAATGACTACAATTATTATAAGCAATAATTATCAGCCTGAAACAACGGGACTCGAACCCGTGTCCCTCTGATTAGAGGGACACGGGTTCGAGTCCCGTTGGCGGCCAGTATCTTTTCTCGGAAGATGTTTTCAATGTAGATGAGTGTTTCAGGCTGATAATTATTGCTTATAATAATTGTTACCCTTTGTGCTATACATAAAAATCTTGTCTTAAACGTTAGTTTATCAATTAAAAAATAATAAAAATGACGAGGACGAATTTGAAGAAAACTAAATTATGTACATTTTTTGTTTGAATTTTTTTTTTAAATCTAATAACTCCCCACTGGCTGAACTACTTTCAATTGGTGCGGACTTAGTTTCTGGTAGCCTGTAATAAAACTTCATCCCTTTGTACAATAAACTTTTCTGCGTTTTCGCTTTGTCATTTTTGTAGCCTGATTTCCTTGCACGTCCTTGTGTTATATCTGTTAATGTTCTTGTTGTATATAATTTTATTTGAGAAGTATTTTGGTAACAGGTTGTTTAATATTTTATGGATGAATATCATCGTGTTCAAGGTCAGCACCTGTTTTACGGTTAGCCAATTTAGTTTCTTTAACATTGTATTCACTTTTGAAAATCTATTTCGCCGTAAAGTATTAATTCTCATTGCCCTGTTTTGTAGAATTTGAAACTTATTTTGTTCTCAAAAAAGATATCTTTTCCCATTTTTTTTGGGTATATTCAGCATGTTCGTTAAAGGTTAGTTTGGAATCTATTATAACTCCTAAGTATTTAATTTCAGTAACATTTTCAATAATTTCATCGTCAATAATTTTAATCGTGCTTTTTTGGATGTCTTCTTATATCCAATCACATTAATTTAAGCTTATTTATTTTTAGCCATCTTGATACATTATTTTGTTCGTTATTTAAAATATTTATTAGTTCTTCATAGTTACCTCCAATTAATTATATTAGTGTATTATCGACAAATAATTGTACTGCGCATTATAAAAATATTTTTATCATGTCATTAATATGAAGTATGAACAATAGAGGTCCAAGGACCGATCCCTGCGGTACTCTTATTTATATTCTATTAGTTTTGAAAATTGTTTATTTATTTTAGTTACCTGTTTTCTGTCTTTCAAATGCTCTTCTACTAATTTAATGGTTACAGATGAGAAACCAATTTCTTTTAGCTTTCTTATCAGTATTTCTCGATCTGTAGTTTTGAAAGCTCTTTGAAAATCCAAAAATATTGCTAAGATAAATTTATTACTATTCATTCCTTCCCTCCATTCTTCGACAATTACGTTTAATGCTGTATCACATGAGTTATTAGATCTGAATCCTGATTGCTCTTTGTATGAAATGTAGTGTTTATCTAGGTTTTCAAAATTTGTTCTTTTATTTTCACTTCAAGAATCTGTTCATATTTCGGTAAGGTGTTAATTGTAAATTCTTCACATTTAATGATACTTTTAACCTTTGGAACCGGTATAATGGGAGATAATTTCCACAGTCATGGAAATTATCCCTCTCCAATCGTCTTATTAATAATATTTAATGGAGAAGATCCGATTACTGGAAAAGCATCTTTTATCTATTAGTTAATCCATCTGAACTATTCTTAAATAAATATTCTGAATTTATTTTTCTGAAGACCAATAATTCTTTGTTTGAGTTTTTATTATCATTTGTGAGGTTAACAACAATGTTGGGTATTAATTTGTTAATTTGAGTGATACTTCCAATGAAATATTTATAAAAGCCATGTTTTCTTGGTTTATCTCTTTTGGGTAGTTAATTATTTTTATTTCGTCTTTGTTTTCGCCATATACTAATTCTTTTATGCTTTTCCATTTTTTTGGGATCCCCTTCTTTCAAGTTTATTTTATTTTTATGTACTCATTGTTCGTTGTTTTTATGTCTAAAGAGTATTTGTTTCTCGCGTTTTTGTAGTTATCCCAATCCATAGTATTATTAGTAAGGCGTGCTCTTTTGTAAAATGTATCTCTATCGTGCCGCATTGTACGTACTTATTTTGTGTATAATTAGATATATACAGAATCGTATCTCATAATATATGGGGATTTTAAAATTTTTATTTTCACTGTGGCGACCAGAACGGTCGCCCCCTTTAGCCACAATCATTGCGCCGCCACTGGAAGAACTTACCAGACAACCTGTCTACAATTGTTGTGTTTCACGCCGCACACGGCTACACATTTCGGGAAGCACATCGAAGGCCTCGACTCAACAGCCGTCACATTGTTACGGTCGCGGAATGTTCCAGAGTCTTCTCCACTTTGCGCGGGCGCTCGAAATTACTTGGCAGCACGGGAAGTTACTCTACCGGTCGGCTATATAAGCGCAGCGACACAACGCTAGTCAGTCAGTCAGCTCCAGTCTCTAGTTCAGTAACAGTTCACAACACATAGACAGTGCATCAAGTGATAACGTTCCAGTGCGGTAACCCGCCAGGTCCACGGCGACATGTCGGACCTCTGTCGGTGCAACATCAACCTTCGAGGACGCAACATCTCGCAGCTTATATGGTCCATCGCACTATCAGCTCAAGAGACACAATTGCCCACGACAAGTCCCAAGATTGTTTTAGTGTTTTATTAAAAGCGCGCGCTTGTTTGCGTAAAGCCTCGAATGTAGTTGCTGGATCCACGGACCGCAATGTTAGTTCCTTAATTAACACCTCTTTGGAAGCATTGTTCACATTAGGGATCGGAGTAGACATGATGAATTCTGATAATTGAACTTGACAAAAAAAGAAAAGGAAGAAGACCGTAATTACTGAAATCCGTCTGAACTTACCTAAAATGTACTAAGTCAATCATAAAAACTAAAAAAATATAACCCTGTACTTAAAATTAAAACATAAAATATTTCATTTGTTATTCCCGCTTTCATTTAAAAATTTTAAAAAAAAGAAATTTTATTTGCATATGTATGTTCCCCATTTACATGAAAATATATTTTTTTAATTCCAATTAAATGAATATGTAAGTAGCCCTTATATTTTTTTTTTTACAAAATACCATTTAAATTAATATGTATGTGGCCCATTTATTTCACAAGAGTAGTTGATTTTATTTCCAACCTTTATTAATCAAATATCCGCCGTAATGTAGCGGAGACGCAAACCAAAGCTAGGCGGACCTGAATTTTCGTAAAGGCCACAGATGGAGTTGATAGGGGCCATTACACGTACACTTCCGACCGCGTGCCTCGACCCCCAGGCTAAAGCGGCATGCGACCATCCCGCCGAATCGCCGTGTCCGCCTGCAGGCCGACCCCTTGCGCTAAAAAGTCATCCCACTTCCGCGGGCAGGCCAAACCTTCAGTTCTGACCATAGATTATAGAAGCTCCATACAAATGTGCACTCACGAAGGTGGATGTCTATGGTGTTCGCCAAGCAGCCCGCCGAAACGCCGTGTCCGCCTGCCGGCCGAACAGGTACACTATTTTGGGTAAAAAAGTCGCCACAATTCCGCGTGCAGGCGAAATCGTTGAAAGGGTGACCTTGGGCGACCCTCGCGCGGAAGTGTACGTGTAAAGTGATTTTCAAGCGTTCGGAGCGAACTGTGGTGTGTCGCGGGACATGTCGTGCAGTTCAAAAGTTTTTGCTGCGGTTTTGACCATATCGATGATACCTATCACATGCTTGTCAGCTGTCACCTATCATGTTTTGACAGTTTTAGCGGCGGCGACAAATTATTTATACGAGTGAAATTGTAAACCAGTATTTTAATAAAAAATTACCATATTATCATTGACGCTACAAGCATATTATAATTATTTTGATAATGTTTAAGGGTGAAGTTAGTTATTTTCATAAGTTAATTATTTTTCATATTATTTTCATTAGAACGATGCCAAAAAGTGAATTTACAATAAATTGTAAAATAACTTAAGTGTACTTATTTTACAATGGATAGTAAATGTTTGGGCGTACTTTGTGTGACAGAGAGTATGAATGCAGCATAACGATAGGCTCGTCATCTGGTCTGGGAGACCAGATACGGAGAGGGCTTGTCAGGGTGTTGCAGCGCTACCATAGCGCTACTGTCTCCCAGAATGGTGGAATGTATGTTGGAATATGATTGTGTAAGTCCGAGAATAATGTGGATCCGATTCAAAATTGGTTTGACAAGGGTGACTTAGACTGATGGCATTATTTAGCGTTGTTAACTGTGTTAGAGAGAGGTGCATAATTTATTAGTATTAAGATAAATAAAACATTTTTGTTACCTTATAAAACATATTTTTATTTACATACTACATTAAAAAAAAACAGAAGAAATAAACTATAGCTGTGATAACTTATAAAATTAAAGGTTGTCTCGGTTATGCTAGGATTTAAAAAGTTGATATTTTTTATACTAACTCCACACAGGAGGCCCTGAAGAAAATAATTTCTAAATAATGCTGGGTGGAAGGTCTTTTTGAGGATAGGAAGGACTGAACATGGGTCTTAAAGAGACCCAAGTTGTAGGAAGAGGAAGCACAGATGCTGGCAAATCGTTCCACCACCGAGCTGTTGAACTCCAGAACAAATCCTAAAAATTACCCGTTCTTGTGTGATAAATGTCATGACCGGACAGTGGCTGAGTTGGCAATCCAACAAGCGTCCCACTCGGGCATCGCGTGTTTAATTCTTCGGCTGGCTAAGTCCTCCATCACGACCCAAGGAAAATTTTCGGCTGACTGTAGTGGTAGTAGGAGATTTTCAAACATTGTCAGGTTATTCGTAACTCGGGAATGTTTGACTTTAAAAAAAAAAAAAAAGCATGTCAACCGTGTACATAAAATATAATCTATATTTTTTAAAAAGAAAGACAAACATTCCCGGGTTACAAATAACCCGACAATTTTGCTTATGTCGTGATGCAGGACTTGCCAGCCAAGGAATCGTACAATGGGACTCCTGGACGCGATGCCAACTTAGCCACTGGGTTGGTCACGACATTAGTCACATGAGGACGGGTCATTTGTATTTCTCGTTCTTGAGTTCAACAGCTCGTCGGTGGAACGATTTACAAGCCTCTGTATTTC
Organism: Limnephilus lunatus; assembly: GCA_917563855.2. Classification (NCBI taxonomy): domain Eukaryota; kingdom Metazoa; phylum Arthropoda; class Insecta; order Trichoptera; family Limnephilidae; genus Limnephilus; species Limnephilus lunatus. The sequence continues at coordinate 96,976,701 of OU830594.1, forward strand.
CTCCCTACTACAAATTTGGGTCTCTTCAAGATTCAAAGCCAACTCAGTCACTGACCGGTCGCGGGAACATATGTTGGTGATGCACACAACTCAACAACTCAACTAGCACACTGTGATGATTGACACCTCTCATATAAAAATTATAATCTTTTACTATGACTGGAACAGCACTTTCAAATATGTGTGTATTAAAACCTCTAAAATCATGAAAAATTTACTTCTTTAATGGCCTATATGTCGTAATATAAAATACATAACGATCATCCAGTTGATTAGTCAGACAACTCCGAAAAATCAATATTTGAGTTGAGTATGCAGTTATTTGTAATACTCAGTTTACCCATAAACACCATCAAATCAATTATAATGCAGAAAAACTTGTGAATTAAACAAACTGTTGATGTTTTTTGGGTCACTAGTAGGATATTTCAAAATTTCATACTAATATACCGGGCCGTTATGCCTCCCGGGGTTATTTTGTATCATTTTTAGTATATAAAACACAGACAAGTTTGTTTGATTCGTTTTTTAAAAGAAAGACAAACATTCCCGGGTTACGAATAACCCAACAATATTTGAAAATCTCCTACTACCACCACAGAAAGCCGAAAATGTTGCTTGTATAAATAATATTTAAGTGTAAATAATATTTGATTTATAGTGAACATTTAAATGTTCCTTTCCTCATTATCCCAAAACTTAGTATTTTGAGATATCTGATTAATCAACTGGACGATCAGTATCTGTTCTAGATATTTTATTCACATTTGGATTAAAAAAATTATAATAAGTTTGTTTGAGTATTTTGGGCTCAAATACAAATTTAAAATTTGTTTGAAAAAGGCTGGGCAGCCGTTCCTCTTAAATGGGAAAATCGCTTTCCGGCTACAAAAACATTAACTTACCTATTTGTTTTCATTTAATTGAAAATACTTTTGGCAATGAAAATCTAAAATCATATCTGAACTAACGTGGTTTATCCTTTAAGATGATAAGGTTTGTCCTAGATGGCTCTAGTTTAATTATTTTAGGAAAAAACACTTTTTGCAACTTATGCTTAAAATATCAAGATGAATTAATTGTTTGCACATATAGCACCTCAACACAGGCGTGACCTAGTGAGGTTATAAACTGAATTGTTAACAAAAAATAAATATGTATGATATGAATAAATAGTTTTGTCCATAAACAAAATCGATTCTTTCAAGAAAGGCATACAAATATAACATTGGAATGAATCGCCGATACATTATTGTATATAAGGGTTGTTATTACATTGTTAGTTGGTTGATACATTATTGTATATTGTACGGGACAAGAAATTCAAAGCAAATTAGACTGCCGACAAGAAAAAAATCAAGCACCCAGAAATCTCTGATGTACCAAGCCGTCCAACTGTATAACATCCCGAATGAAATTGAAATTACTGAGATAGAAAATATAAATAAGTTTAAAAAATAATTACAAAAGTATGTCTACCTCAATTATTAATGTCTTTATTTATGTGTAATATTCAAAGAATGTTTATTTAATTATGTTTGCCAACCAATGTAAATGTTTATATCTTTATAAAATATTAGCACACACAAAGATGTGAGCTAACTTAAGATTAATAAATAAATAATCTGTACAAGTATTTATTCCTTTCTTGAAAGAATTGAGTTTGTTTATGGACAAAATTATTTATTTATATTCATATTGTATATGTAAACCATTAATTCCACTTAATATTTTAAAGTATAACTTGCAAAAAATGTTTTTCCTAAAAATAATGAAACTAGCGCCATCTGTTGTGAGAGTAGATTTCGAATTCTTGTTTCATTCACCCTTTGCAAGGGATCATGAATTCATCCATGTTATTGAGTTGTTTGGATTGATATTTTGCAAAATGTGGAAGGCATCATCTACCAGTAGACTCACTTTGAAGAGTTTTTGCATTATTATTTAAATACAGGTTGGCTCGAGATTTGAGGAACCTGTTTTTTGACATTGCTTAACTTTAACATTGCTTATGTAAGGAATATTCAGGCACTTCTACCAATAGAGATGCACCTGTGCTAGTTTTATAATACCCATCATGATATGAAGGTAAAGAAATTTCTCTATTTCTTCAACTGAGGTGCATACGTTAACGACTCAACTTAGTCTGCTCTACCGTATTGTCAATTATATCATTGTCAAAAAAAATCATTTCAAATATCCAGCAGTAAAATTTTCAGACAGGTCAGAAAAGTTAAAATTGCAGGTTGTGTCTTGAGTATCAATGTAGCGCTGCCTCCAGTGAAGGTCTCGGTTCGTCATTGCTCTTGGCGGATGGATGAGGATGTTCATCAGTGGGGGTCTGCTGGCAACTCTTCGCCCCATACTGGTTCTGTACCAGCTCGTACAATCTGAAATTAAGTGTGGTCCTTGATAAATAACTTGTACACACATTATTCATTACACAGACTTTTGTAGATAATCTTTCAATAACTTGTTTATATTAATGGGACAATACACTTTTATTAGAAAGTTAATAATAATTAAGATAAAGAGCTGTTTAAAATGGGGCCCTCAGCATTGGTAAGCCACACAGTGAGGCCAACATTATTAAATTATAAAAATGTAAAATATTAATGCTTGAAGATACGACTTTGCACGCAGAGGACACTATATTTAAAACACTGGACATTGCATGATTTTATATTTGCTACCCCCTGTGCCAAAAGTAGCATTAACAAACTTCAGGCGGGCGAAAACCAGGAACCCGTTGGTGAAAATGGGAGTTGTTTTAAATCGATGTATCTAATTTTTTTTTCTGTAGTTTGTAACTGTACAAGTTTTGTCCAAAATTATAGCCTAATTCGTAATAGGGATCCAAAAACAGAAGTTTAAGTCAGTGTAGGGACATTTAGTGACCTTTTTGTGTATAAAAAATGTTTGTATTTTATTACTTCACAAAAAAATTGCTTTTCACTTTGGTACAAATTATTACAAAAAAACGAACAATTTGATCTCTAATGCCAAAGTGTAAGTTTCCTTGTGATAAAAATTATTCCACACAAATGACAAGGAGATAAGAAGATTTCCCCGTCTTGTATCACATATACGTATATATTATATACATATTTATATGTTTTTACATATACATATAGTTGGAACCCTTACCAAGAAATTGGTGTACAATCTCTAACTAACTAACCATCATGCCGTTTCCCCGCAGGGGTAAGCAGAGAGGACGGACCGCCACACAACTCGATCTTGGAAAACACTCTTTGCCTCGTTCACATTCATACATCGTCTCATACATGCTCTTCTATTATTCCGACTCTTCACATGGCCCGACTCAAGTAACTGATTCACTTGGTCGTGCCATGTCTTCCTCGGGCGTCCCCGACTTCTTCTACCATTCACATTTGCATCATATATTCTCCTTACACTCCTTTCCTCGTTCATTCGCTCTACATGCCCAAACCATCGGAGAGTCCCTTTCTTAATCTCTACATATAATAAATTAAAGTCCTCCGACTGTCTATCTGTCTGTCCGCGATAAACTCAAAAATGACTTAACGGATTTTCATGCGGTGTTCACCAATAGATAGATTGATTCATGAGGAAGGTTTAGGTATATAATTTAAGTTTTTGTGTAAATTGGTTGAAATATATAAAGAAGAATGTCTGCTGGCAAGCGGGCGGTGTTGATTTGATTTGTATGCAAATGAACAGATGGCGGTGGTTATAAAGGTTGGGTTACCATCCAGTAGATGGCGTTGTATTTCATTAGCAACAGCAACGCGTGGCCGAGTCAGCTAGTATTCATATAAAAATACTTGACACCATTACCTTTCCAGGTATTCAAGTAGAACCGGCGTAAAAGGTAGAACTATCCTTTCCACCTAAAGTGTTTCAATATAGTAATTATAGTTAATATATTATTAAGTATATTCGTATTGTCGTATAAAATAATATGTGAAAATAATCATGTTTGCACATAATTTATTACACATTGTAGTTACAATGCTTAAAAAAATCATATATATTATTGCATACATAAATTATATCCAATATTGTAAATTTGAATGTAGTTTCTCTTATAAGTGTACTATGTATTATAAGTTCACACTTCTAAATACATAACTTCATCTATATTGTAAATTATATTGTGATTCCTCCATCTTGTTATAAGGTTTTTATCACTTTTCAATACCACTAACTTACCTACTTATACTTATCTCATACTCTGTAAATCCAAATATATTATATGTTACCAGGTTAATTCGGTAAATCCGAATTCAATATATGCTACCAGGTTACTTTTTCTATGTACATTGTCACAAAAAAAGTATTTATATATATATTTCTTCTTTATACAACTTAGTTTCAGAGAAAATAGATTTTTTTTGTTATGTAATTACATATACATTTCTGAAGGAATAATGTGAACTAAACCTATCAATTTGTCTGTCCTGGAACGGAAAACTTTCCTAGTTGGACAGGCAAAACTACCTAATATGTATTTTGTACTTTATTTTGTATCTATCAGTAATAAATAAATAAACAAAGTATAGCATAGAAAGTATCTACAGAACAACAATTTATAATTTTGCATACCGTCATTGACAGCAAGTCTTTCTTCAACAAATACGTCCACCCATTCCTCGTCAGCGGTGTCACGGTTTCGCAATTCAGAATTCTTTCTAATGTTCTTCATTTTCGTCTTTCAACTCCTTGGCAGAGATCAGCCGCAGAGTTAATCATAATCCACCTCCACCATGTAGGAGACATTTTCTGCAAACGATAATCAAATAAAATGTATGAATTACAGACAAATGTAAGTCTTCCTTCTCATCAAAACACATAGTAATGGATATATTATCTGGAGAAATAGTCGAAAAAATATTTTTAATTTTTGAACTGTCAGTTTTGAAATTTTATTTGCTCTAATGACCAGTGTTGTTTCGAAATTACAAAATAATACTCTGGGACAATAAAAACATACGTTATCTTTTCGCTTTAATTATATTTTGCTTGTAAGTATGTACATTTTTCTAACAAAAAAAAGTAATGAAATAAAAATATAAAAACCTCATGACAGTCAATGACAGTTGACAGCGTTGACCATGCGTTGACAGTTATCCTCGGAGAACTTGGAGGCCAAAGTAATGCAGTGTTGCCAACTCTCAAAAATAGGCACTGGAGCCTTCCTAAACTATTTTTTATTTAAAAAAAATTCAAAATGGATTTGAAATCAATTCCATAGCTTACCTGGATCCGGAGATATTTATGATGAGGGTAAGATCGCCTGTTTCAACCTGTTTAAAAAACGCGCCTCACAGTCTACACTTTAGCTTCCTAGAGCCGATGAGACCGAAGGGGGTGCGAAGCGTAATGAAATAGCGCTCCTGTAGAGGTATTGGCGCGTATTAAACACGGATACCGCCAAAATCGAGTTTTTCGATCTTCCCCTAATTCCCGATTTACCCCAACTCAATCTATATAAAAAAAACAATACGATGTGCCGATAAATTGTATAACAGTAGAAAAAAAGGAAACATAAAAAAATAAGGTAATTATAATTATACATACGGTGTGCCAGGTTTGGGCTAGAAGAAAAAAAAAACTGAAAAAGACACAAGTAATTTAAAAGAGACAAAAAAGAGTTAGCTGAAGAAAGGAAGATAAAACAGTATTTTAGATACAATACAATTTAAGCCCATTTTAAAAAATTATTTTGTTAATTTATATTTAATAAAGTTTTTAAACTTACAAAATGATGTTACTAAAATTTTTTCGATGCGGCACAACTTATAGGATTAATGTAACCAAATAAAACCTTAGTCAGCCTTTTGCCGTAAGCGAAAATGTTGACTAAAACATGGAAAGGCTATTGTTTTTTTTTTTACATGAGCTCCACACAGGGGGCCTGAGAGAAATAATTTCCCTCAGGGCATATGTCATCTTTGGGGATGCTGTATGGAGGTTTTTTAAGGAAAGGAAGGAGAGGAGAGTTCTGGGAAGGAAAAGGATTTAAGGGGTGGGTAGGAATCTGGGGTTCAGTCTGTGCTGGTCATCCGTCTCCAAGACCTAAACAAACTCACTCCATGAACCCGGGCACCCCTTCTAAATCACCAAACGTAGCGAACCACTTGGGGTGACCTATGGCAGAGGTGTTGGTTATCCAATGAAAGTTCCCGGGGTTTTGACGATACTTTATAATTTTTCTTAGTAAATTAAAACTAAAACATTGGATACGCCCGGGTTCAATGGAGTAATTCGCATTTTATTAAAAAACGTCGGATTTTCCATCATTTATGTCAATTTAAGGTCGGACTTTCGCAAAAAAAAACAATACCTATACAAACTTCAACTTAAATTTTCACAATATACAAACTTCGAGTATACAGATCGACGCAGTTTTTTTTTCGAGTAAAATGGCATCAAAAACTGAAAATCGACCAAATGTTGGTTACGTCAATTAGCCTTTCTTTTACACACTGGAAGAAATAGAAAAAAAAATCTCAATGTAAATCCATTTTGTAATACAAAATACCGATGGTAAAGTACGAATGATGTGTACTATAAATGACTAAATATAATATATAGTTTTTCGGGAACAACTTGCTAAGAGAACCATTTACCAATTTTAAAACAATTGCGCCTTAACTACTCAGAAGATTATAAAAATTACTTACATACGAACTGGGAAATTTTCGATAGTTTACTTGCAATGGTCCATTAAAAATGACTAATACTGTTATGAGAAAATACATATTTATTATTAGAACAATAACATTTCACAGCCACATTGAAATTTCTTGCGACTGGTTGTACTTCCGAATAAAAAATAAAAAATAGTATCTGCATTAATTATACTAATTATTCTCGAAACGTGCAAAGCTATTTTAGAAGTTGATGATTAAACCTAGATGGTTTATTTTTGCAAACAAATCCCGGTTTGAAAACATTTTTTTTAAAAGATGGAAAAAAAAATTCCTTCACAAAACTCACTAGCTTGTTATATATAACTAGCAGGGATACCCGGCCTCGCTCAGGGAGTTATGTATAACTAGTTAAGTACCCGGCATCGCTCAGGGAGTTGATATGAGATTGAACTGAATTTCGAACCCACGATATGTCTGGCTTTATATACCCCTACCTATGAGTAGCCCCACGCCCCACCCATCCAAAAAGGCTTCCAATAGTCCAAAATGTTCCAGAACATTCGAGAGTGATCTTGAATGATCTGGATGTTCCCGAACGTTTCAGACTATTCCCGAACATACCACAATATCAGAATGTTCCGGGATGTTCTGGAATGTTGTGGAATACTCTCGAATGTTCTGTAATATTCTAGAAATTTCTAGAGTGCGAAACTTCCAGCCCTTACATCTTCAAAAGCACGTCCTTCAGGTAAAAACGGGAACCTTCTTCGTGAATGGGGGTTAGGGGGCACCACACCGTATTACTCCTTTGATCGTACTGGGACTCGTTTCTGAGTTTTAGCGGCACGTACATTGTACATTATCTTGTATAATATATAGGTACTGATTATATGTATATTTGCCTTTTTTTGTTTATTGGTAGGTTTATGTAATGTGACGCCATTTCCCAAAAGTTAAAAAAAAACATATTTCAGGGATAAGCAAACCACGTTTTACCATGTTTTTGAGGATAAAAAAATATTTTTAGAAAGACTTCATTGAAAATTTAAATAGGAAAATACTTATTAAAAAAACACCATTCATATACTATATACATATATATACATACCATATATAAACATAACTTTTATTTTTTGTTTTATCAAGCTTAATTTACAGAATTCTATTTTCAATTAAATATTAAGATTAAAATATAAATAACAATAATAATGAAAAATTACGGTACCTAGAGTAGTTACCTTATTAAAGTTACTTATATGGTTATATTCAAATCATTTTACTAATTTATTCATATCATTATTAAATAAAAAGACGTTGTGAACCCGTACACCCGTACTAAAGTTCAAGAACTACATTCCTGAATTCGGCATTTTACTCACGCGACCCATGCAAAAAAATCATATCCACTCAAAAGTAGATCATTTGGCGACCGCTAAAAAGACATGCCTTGTTCGATATGGTTTTTTGAGAAAACCGTGGAGGTTTAAACGACCCAAAAAAACCACGCATCTGGTAACAATGAATGGTATTCTTGAATAAAATCAGTCGGCATTAGTATATTTATGGTCGGCAAACAGCCATAAACAAACAAAAAAAGTGAAAGACATCTCGCGCGACACCCGCTCCAACCCTTACGTGTGTTGGCTCAACCGGGCCAAACGCTGATACGAACTGGCGGGTGACCCGAGCGTTTCGCCTGCGAGTCGGTCGCCTTTACACGCACGTTTCCGCCAACGATTCGGCGCGAACTGTAGTGAGACTCGCAGGCCAAACTCTACGTCTAATGGCCGCTATTACATCTCGATTGAAATATATCCCGGGTTTCTAGCACGCCTGCCGCCATTTTACGTTGCAGGAAACTCGACTAATCCCAATACAGGGATTCAATCCTTCCGAACACACAATGCGTACCCATTAATACTTTCACCGCCCGACCTTATTTAAAGTTAAAAGGAATTATTTTCCCGTTCAAATACTAAGTTTCTCACAAAACTCTTGACTGTCGCGTGGTTAGACACGGGGCCCAACTCTCCCGAATCTACCCACGCAAGAAGTGACGTATATCGCCGGAACTGTCTAGATGTCGCCCCAGGCCGTCGATCAAATCAAAGCTGGCACACTAATAATTAATAACAAGTTCCTACCTAATTACGATTTCGACGGGTAGGGTTGTTAGGATGCAGTACAAATAATAAAGATGTTAATAATTATATTTAAAGTAATACGGATTTGTACTGCATCATAACATTGTTACTCCACACCAACTTACCATCGCTACGTAGCAGCAATAAAGACTGACTCAATACATCAACTGACGCCTTTCATTTAAACGTCCCCCGTCTCTGCCGATCCGCGCGTCCGCTCCCTCATATATTTTAATTATTAATTTTTGCATTTCAAAATTTTTATATCCATTTGTCTTTAAAATAATATTTTTTTCTCTTAATTTTTCACCTACTTTTGTTTTAATTTATACATTACTAGCTGACCCGACGAACTTCGTACCGCCTCAGAATCAAAAACTGTTGAATTTATTTCAGTTTTTTTTTATTTAGTTCAAAATTATACAATAATAATAATAATAATGATTTATTGTGTTCCTTTATTTACAAACATCTAGAGATAATGATATCCTCACTGGGATTTCCCATGCTGAGGATTTCATTTACATATTATAATTTAATTATAAGAAATTAATAAGAATTTGTTATAAACATATAGGTATCATGAAGTATTTTTTTTAAATAATTATAAATTAAATTAAATAGTGTTTTTTTTATAATTCAGTTCAGTAGATTCGGTTTTAGTCTGTATTTGAAATCAGTATATTTTCTATTTCTGTTCTCCCTATATTTAGTATCCAGCTTTTTATTTGAGATTTAAATGTTATACTGTTGAGGTTTTTAAGTGAGAGTGGTATTTTATTGTAAAGTTTAACGAAGCAAACATCAATGCGCAACTGTCCGTGTTTTGTTTTCGTCAGTATCAGAGATGACATTGTGTACGGATTTATATTTTTTGTGATTTTCTTATTTTTCCACTTACTTACGGGAATTTAGGAGGCGGGTATGGGTGCCGCCACCCCAGGAACCATTTATTGGATAACCAACACCTCTGTCATACGTCACTCCAAATGGTTCGCTGCGTTTGGTGATTTAGCAGGGGTGCCCGGGTTCATGGGGTGACGTTTGTCCGTGTCTTGGAGGCGGATGCATCTGGCCCCCGCTGCGTGGCGGGCCGGATCGAGAGAGACTGGTTGAGGGAGGCCTTTTGACCTTTCCAGCTGGATTCTCTCGACCCATCGCCTTGCACCGCGTTTGGAGGGATGGTACGTCTGTCACTCCCGGACACACTGAACCCAGATTCCTACCCACCCATCATACCTTTTTCCTTACCAGAACTCCCTATCCTTCCCTTCCTTAAAAAGAACCTCCACACAGCATCCCCTAAGATGACATAGGTCCCGAGGAAAATAATTTTCTTCGGGTCCTCATGTGTGAGCTGCAGTAAAAAAAAATTGCTTTTCGTTTTCTTTATACGTGTGAGGGATTTTTATTATAAATATTGTATCTTTCCTTTGGATGGGTGGAGACATACGTTCACCGTTTGTCTGATTTTCGACGATTGACATTTAGTGTGTAAGAAAGAGAAGCAGCATTATATGTTTAAGAATAAAACAAAATCATCAGCGCATTGACATTTGACGTTTTTGAATTTTTGGAATTTACTGACTACTCAATAGTATAGGTACTTATCACAAAATAGCCGCAGCTCTTTCAAATATGAGAATTCGTTCCATACAAAATGTATGGGGAAAAGAATTTTTTTTAATAACTTTATTTTTCGTTAATTTTTGTGATATTTTAATAGTTATTATCCTATCCGGATTGGAGACAAATCCAACAAATCAAAGATCATCAAAATCAGCGCAGCCGTTCTCGAGTTATAAATAGTGTAACTAACCCGACTTTGTTTTATATATTGTTACGATACACCCTGTAGCGAATAGATTCAGATTCCAGAACGCGAGACAAGACACAACACGGTCTCCCCTCTCCCCCCCCTGTTTCCTGCTTCCCGCTTCCCTCCCCCTTGCCCGGCCACTGGCCCATTCCGCCGCCACCACACAGACGAGATTTGAGCGCCTTGGCAAGCACACGTACGCGGCCCGCTTTCGGACAGCGGACCAAATTCAAATGTAGCCCGCGATGTTTAATTGAAATAACTACGGGCTGGAGCCGGCTTCGCCGCGCTGTAATAATTTCGGTTTGTTCAAACTAAAGAAAGTGCCCTGGTTGAACTTCCACATGAGGCGAGGATCCTGCGAATCCACATGTAAGCTGTATCTTTGATTTCCTCTTTTGAATGTGTCCGTAATCAGTGAAATGTAGGGCCCCGCGAAAATCACCACGCGGAGAGTTTCGTTTCAGAGAGAGATAATGAGAGTTAAACACTTTAGCTAGGTTTGTGTAAATTGCATTTCTTGTATTGAATTGTACTGTAGAAACCTATGTACTGTGTTTGAATTTACAATACATGTCCTAATGATTTAATTTTGTTATTATTCTGCTACGGCAGGAGGATTATTGACCAGAGTGTATCCCGTTGGACGCCGGAAGGTAGGGAGAAATTCCATAGCTTTGAGCGACTCGCTCCCTGGATAGAGAGTATCATTGTTCCCGCTGAGAGCTAGCCTGGGACATGTTAGGGCCCCCTTGGCCCCGGTGCTGGTGTTGGTTCGAGTAGCCAACATCGGTGACCCTAACAATATTAAGATATGTGTTTTAATTTATATTTTTGTAGTGAATACCCGAGTTCTTAAGAGGCAGCTCTCCGAATTTCTACCGATTTCTTGCAAACCTCCCTTGAACATTTGAAGTTTTTAAGCTCTTAAAAAATATATGTTATTTTTGAAGATAATATCTATACATTCCCCACGCCGACACGCAAATTATAAGAAATTCCTGCGATAGAAAAATATCGCAAAGTATGCTCCAAATTTTTTTTATTTTCAAGTCTGTTTCCGTTATTTTACAAGTTATATGTAAGAAAAAAGTCACAATGTTTCATTTAATACTGCTTTAGACAGCCCCCAAGAGATTTTTGCTCTATTTTAAACGAGTCGTGTTTTATTAAAGATTTTCGCAATTTTTGCATCGATTTTGGCGCTGTAAATGTTAGCGCTCTCCTCTAACATTCATAATTTCGTATCTCTCCATCTTTTTTTTTTTTTTTGGCCGATTCTGGAGCCACTAAATCTTTATTATTAGTTTTTGTATTTCAAAATTTTAATCTTTATTTTTATTTCTATTTTTCTTTAAAATACAATTTTTTCTTTATTTTTTACTTTTTTTTATGAATGTCTTAATTTTTATTTAGTACGTTTATTATTGTTTCATAGAATAGTATTTTTTAGTACCTGTATAAAATATTAAATGTATGACTAACAACACGGGCATTAGCCTAGGGTGGTAGCCAAAAAAAAACAATCTGTAACAAATAAAATATCATAAAATAAAAATATTTAAAAAAAAATTACGGTTGTTGTGAATTTTATTAGAATTTATTACTTTATCTTATAGGATTTTGTATTGTAAAATGGGGGTCTCAGTACGGGTAAGCTTCCCCGTAAGACCAACATTATCAAATTATGTTGTTAAATTTAAGTTATTGTACCAAAATAAATAAGAACTTACCATTTCCGAGTCCCGCGCAAACCTTGTCCGGCAAGAGGAATCTCCTGTAGGTGGCTGGCACATTATTGGTGCACTGCTCATCCCCAATCACAGGGACTGTCAGGAACTTGAGGATGTCTGACGGGATGCCCCACTCAGTTAACCCCCAGCCCGCCACCTGCAGGGACAAAAAGTATTATAAAAAAAGATCAATCTTTAAATGTCTTAAAGCTCCGTTCCCGGCCCCAAAAAGAAGAAGACGGAGAGATATGAAATTACGAATGTAAGAAGAGCGCGCTAACATTTACAACGATAAAATCGATGCAAAAATCATGAAAATCTTTAATAAAACAGGACTCGTTAAAATAGAGCAAAAATCTCGCGATAATTGTCTTAAACAGCATTTAAAGAAACGCAGTGAATTTTTTCATACATATAACTTGTAAAATAACTTAAACAAACGTATTTATAATAATTTTTGGACTTTATATAATTTGACGAGGGAATTTTATATAATTTGCGTTTGAGCGCAACTTATGTCTAGATATTATCTTCAAGAATAACATATATTTTTTTAAGAGCTTAAAAACTTCAAATGTTTAAGGGAGGTTTGCAAGAAATCGGTAGAAATTCGAATACCGGCCTCTTAATGTACCTGCCTAAATTCTTTGTTTTAGGGGGACACAAAGATATTCAAATACAAAGAGATATGCTATGATGTCCGCGCGACTGTCGCCGAACTACGGCCAAATGCGCGTAGTTTGCATACAAAAAGAATTTGTGCATTTTCATAATTTTTTTAAGGTGTGCATTATTATTGGTTAACAATATAGTTTGAACACGGAAAGAATTTGCTCATTTAGTTTAGCGTTCGTTTAGTTTATTCGTTAATTATTCGTTCGTTTATTTTATTCGTTAATTGGTAAACAACTCCGGCGACACCCAGAAGCGCAGTCTCACCTAGTAAAAACGGCGGATGGCACATCTCCTTATATTTCAATATCTTTGGGGGGACACATCAAGATATAATAAACTTGTATTTATAATATAAGATAATATAATATAAGGGTATTCTGGTCATACTCAAAATCTTTACGAAAAACCAACTGTATTCCCAAAGTAATGCATCTTGATGATATTTCCGCAAACGATGGAGAACACATAGCAAACATATTCCCCAAATATTTTTCATCTGTTTATACTAAGTCGAAATCACCTGATAATGATTCAATGTCAAATATTTCTGAACACAACCAAAGCAATCTCGGTAAAATTCATATTAGTGCAGTTGAAATAAAATATTTTTTGAGTAAAATAGATTCCAATAAGGGTTCCGGACCCGATGGTATTCCACCTTTCTTTGTCGGATGCTGTGCTGATTCATTATGTTTACCACTATTCATTATTTTCAACGAATCTTTAACCTCTGGAACTTTTCCTAACTTGTGGAAAGAAGCCCATGTGGTACCAGTTTTCAAATCGGGTGACCAATCTTTAATAAAAAATTATAGACCAATTAGTATACTATCATGTTTTTCTAAGGTTTTTGAATCTCTGATATATAAAAATATGTTTTCTCACTTTAAGCCTCTTCTCTGCACTAGGCAACATGGGTTTGTTCCTCACAGATCTATTACCTCAAATCTTTTGGAATTTTGTAATTATGTGTGTAACTCTTTTAATGAAAGATTACAAGTAGATGCTATTTATACCGATTTCCAAAAAGCTTTTGATAAAGTTAACCACTCCATATTACTTAGAAAGCTCTATCAAATAGGAATACATGGAGACCTATTTCGCTGGGTGAAATCATATTTATATAACAGAACGCAACTAGTATTTATTAATGGATACAAATCATCCCCTATAGATGTAACTTCTGGTGTACCACAGGGGTCAAATCTGGGCCCTCTTCTTTTTCTAATATTCATAAATGACCTTGGTTCAAAATTAAACTGTGATTATGCTTTTTTCGCCGATGATCTAAAATTTTTTCGTAAAATTAAGTCTGTTTCTGATCATCAACTTCTTCAAAATGACCTCGACACACTTAATAACTGGTGTATTGTCAATGATATGCACTTAAATGTTGAAAAATGTTACACTTTAAACTTCACTCGGAATAGAATTATAAAGGATTTGTCCTATGTTATTAACAATACCATTCTTAAAAAAGTGTCCTCCATAAGAGACCTAGGAATTACTCTTGATTCTAAATTCATATTTGATGTACACATTAACGACATTAAGTGTAAATCATTTAAAATGATGGGATTTATTCATAGAATATGTAAACCTTTCAAAAATCCTCTATCAATTCTAACCCTTTACAATGCCTTAATTAGAAGTAAACTTGATTATGGAAGTACTATTTGGAATCCACATTATTGCAAAACATTGTAGAATCAGTTTTTAAAAAAATGCTAAGACTGTTATCTTTTAAATGTCAATTACATGAACATCTTAGAACATACGACAAGCGACTTGAATACTTCAAAATTAATACACTTAAAATCAGAAGGCAATTGACTGATCTAACATGTTTACATAAAATAATTCACGGCCATCTTGATACTTCATTGTGTCTTAGCAATATTGATATAAATGTTCCCAATTCCCACTGTTTAAGACGCCATAATATGTTTCACCTGAATATATTTAAAAACAATATAGCCTATTTTAGCCCTCTGACCCAAATGTGTCGACTATATAATAAGATAGAGTGTGCTGAAATAGATATTTTTTTCGATAATAATTTATATGGATTCAAAAAAAATGCCCTGAGATTGCTGAAAAATATGTGCTAATTTATTATGTTCCTATCATTTGTGTCTCTAATTGTGTCTCTTATTTTGCCTCTCTTTAATTATTATTTGGGTAAACTTAGTATTTTAACAATTTTCCATTTCTAACTGTTTATATTTTATTTTATCTAAATTTTTTTTAAACGGTTACAAAATTTATGATTGTATTATTTGTATTATCTAGTTGATTGTATATAAATTCTTACTTTATTATATAAATCTTATTTGTATAATTAACTGAGTTTTTATAACTGGGTTGTTCTCACATGTATGTGAAAAATCTGTAAAAACCCAGTAAAGAATAAATAAATAAATAAATAATCAAATTAAGCAAAATACACTTATTTATTTAATTAAGATAAATGTATCCATAAAAAAACCCTGTACTATTCTTTCTATTCAAAGATGGAATTATGGAAATACTATCAAGGAAAACTATTAGATATTTCGTTTGGTTCAATGATGGAAGAAACCTTTTCAGACAATCGTATCCATGAAATAAAAAACCTTTCACCTTCACATTCAATACCCGCGACACTATAAATGACTAATTTGTAAAGATGTAGATTTTTTTTATTTGTAAGCGTTTATAAAGGTCATTTCATGACCATTCTCCAGCCCTAAAGAGTACTAAATTCTCCAGCTATTCAAAATAAATATCAACTCTTACTTTTGCCACAAATATTTTCATAAATGTAATACGCATAGTGATGGGGGAAGCAAATGTAAAATCGTGCAATGTCCAGTGTTTTAAATATAATGTCCTCCGCGTGCAAAGCCGTATCTTCTCTAAGCATAGACTTTCTAATTAAAGTGTGTTTATCGGAAGTGACCTGCTAGGTAAGTATGTTTCTGTATCCATTTGTAAATAGTAGAATTAGATAGAACCTAAGAATTCTTAATAAATTGTACAGCGCCTTACAAATTATCCAATTACTATTATTATTAATAAAAATAATGGCATGAAGTAATCCAAACAGACAAAAAATTACTTTAGACATCTAGATGATTTAAAAATAATTGTACATAAAAAAAGCAAACACTAATAACTATTATAAAAATAAAAATAAAGTCCCCTAACCTCGGAATCAAGTGATTTATCAATGTTAAACAATAATTGTTTCAATTCATTTCGTTTTATACCATATATCGAAAAAAAACAACAACAAAAAATCCTGCTAAAGTAATGCATCTAGTTCTCTCTTAAGAACTTTATTAATTTTAAATATTACACAAATTCGTATGCGCTTTCAACTGCTTTTTTAAAAATTAAAAAAAAAAAAAAAAACTTTTTCATTTAAAAATTTAACCTTTTAATTACTTCTTATTATTGCAATCTTCATATTTGTTTTACGTATTTTTCAATCTTACTATTTTTTTTTGCCTTTTTATATTTGTTTTGGCTTTTCTAACCCTTCTTATACCTTTACTCGATTTTGTGAGACAATATGTAATACAATAACTATGTCGTTTGTAATGTTGTATTGTAATTTGTAATGTCAATGACTGTGCCGTGAGCTGCCCCCAACTTGCAAATAAAATAATCAGTCAATAGGAGAAAACACATGCATGGAATCATCTGTGACATCACCCAGTTTTCTATAATGAAATTATAATGAACCGGGATAGTTAGAGCGCCCAGTAAGGAACGAAGTGTATTCGCTACCCAAAGCAACTGCACTCATTTGAGGGAAAGGGTCAAAGGAATATATGAGGCGACCCATGATGACAGTACATTCGCTACTCCCCTTTTTTAAATGCGCACGCAATGGCAGAATGCTGTGCTAACTTCTCCCGCTTGGCGGCGCTGGTGTAGTTGTAGACCTGTCATTGATAATAATTGATATTGCTTTGTATCTGGCTTGCGTGTGCATTTTGGAAGTAATATTAAAAAATGGTAGATAAATACGGTAGCTGGACTGTGAAGGAGTTAAAAAATTAATTAAAGAATAGAAAGGCAAAATGTGTTGGCAAGAAAGAAGTTCTAATCGAGAGGTAAGCTAAGTGGTTCGAACATAACCTCATTCTTATACTTCTAAAACACATTAATCGTGTAATAATTATAGGTACTTTAGCTAACGTTGCTTGTTTATAATGTACACAATAATCATAATTATTAATTCCAGATTGGCTGCCCATAGAGGAATAATAACTTTATGGAAATAAATGATTTTGTGTATGAATGTGAGATAGTGGGTATCATAAATATACCAAACCACCCTTGGGTACACTATGGCCCCCAGATGAATCATTTCACAGCACAAAGGATTCGCCTGTATTGCCACAAATAAATATAGTTCTTATAAATCAATACTTTCTTCAAGTTTACAAAGGGCAGGAAGGAATGACAAGTATGCAGCAGTTCAAAGGAAAGGATACAATATGATGAAGGAATATTTTTGGTAGCTTTAGTTGTGTCTATTAATGAAGAAAATTGTTTCGTGCATTGTTATGAATATCAGAATTCACAAAAATAATCGCTTCGAACCCACAGAAAACAGACAAAAATTGACGAAACAAAGTTTTGACAGATCTCTTTTCGTATTTAGGTCTACATTTACACTAGAGTCAACTGGCATCGATTTTTGAACTACTTAAAATATCTTGCCATTGCTTCGGAACGGCTCAAGATGAGTTGTACACGAAGCTATTGGATATTTTACGTTTCAATTACCTTGCCCGTAAGGCCTTGGCTCTTGTGCCAGTTGTCCATATTCTGGTCTTCTAGCTGCAGGCAGACTATGCGCACCTTGTCGGAGAGATTAAAACTATTCTTCAGCTGAACGATTGCGATGTCGGCTTTATAGTTCCGCCTACGTCCGCCATATCCCTCTAGCAAACGAACGGCGAGAACCTGAAAAATTATTTACTTATTATTTAATACTGGAAAATGCCCCGACAAATAAAAAATGACTACTAGGTACTATTACTAGAGATTATCTGCAGATGAATTTGTTAGGATTTTTATGAATTTGGTAGGGGCCCCTTGTTCATTTAAATACTCCGAGAGTTATGTATTTACAAACTTTAGGTTAAAACATGACTGGACATTGGAGGTTATCCACCACTTTCCCGCCCTGGTATAAGTAACATATGGTTACTCCTTCAAGGCACTCGCAATGACTCTATTTTTTTACTGAACGAATCTACATTTAATTTTGAACGAATCTAGACCTCAGTAAGCAGTATGCAAGTACTTAGCGGGAAATCAAGATACAATAAGTTTATTTATTAAAATAAAATAACTTAGTTTACATCACTTTATTTTTTGTACACTATCAACATGTTTCGTGAACCATGTTCACTTCTTCAGGAATAAAAGTGTGACAACCTTTTAGAAGAAGTTTTCTTAAAAAAAAAATACAATAAGTGTTAGTATGATTATAGACAATACAATGGGACAGGTTGGCGACAGTCCACGAGGAGGCAAGCGCTGGGTGATTGGATCCAGCGTATCCTGCAAGCACCTGTAGGGAGGAAGTTACAGTACAAATAAAATAAATAATAAAAGTATAGCGCTGGAAAATGGGTGGAATTCCTCTCCAATCGATTGGCAGTCCCAGCAAGAATGCGCATGACGTTCGATATAGCCGTGAACCACACTTCGCTTCCGCGCCCTTTAGCCGGTTCCTCGGTGGTGCCTTCATAATTATAATCTTCATCACACTGATTTTACTGAAGGAAAGAATGCGACATCTGTAGTTATCTGGGGTCACCACGAATGATGCCATCAACTCGCTCAATGTTGCTTGCAGTCACTTTTTCGTCAACCGGCTTTTCGTCAACCAGCGGTTTTTGTCCTTCAGCTCCGTTAACTTGACGAACCCATCGTCTAGCAGTGCTGACGTCCACTGTTGCATCATGGTTCACATTTTTCAGTCTTTCATGAATGCGAATGGGTGTTTCAACTTCTACAGTAAAGAAAGAATCAATCACAGAGCGCTGTCTAATACGAACATCGATGTCGGCCATTTTGCAAGCGACTGCAGTGCTGCCACCTGTTGACGCAAAAAAGTTACTACTGCAGCAGACTGTAGAAGAACGTTTGAGGAATTGCACGAAATTCTAAGTTTTCACTTAACTAACTTTGTTTAAGTACAAAAAAATAGGAGGCATTACTTTTTGGCTGCCCCTAATATTATCGTAATAATATTAATTGCTAACTTTTACCGATCATCGGACGAAAGCACATAAATACATTATGTTGTCTTTCTAAAAGTGTATTTAGTAGCAAACCTCTGATGTCTGCTTTCCATCCTCTCGAGAAGTCCAATAGGCAAGATGGCTTCCTCCAACTACCCGATAGTTGGTAACATTCACACGGAAGGCGTCAGATCGATTGGTGAAACAATGTGCAGCTGGAAAACAAAACCATCAAATAACGTGAGTCTAAGGCTAATTTGTTCGCTTTAACAACTAATACAGGTCTCGATAGAAATCGTCGTGTCTCCCGTAGAGGACCTGATTGCTGCGCAAGGTCTTAGTATCATTAATGAACAGAGTTCCTTTTGTACCTTCTCGAACATACATGGTGAGAGCAACATTGATCTAACTCTTTGCTCTGGATCGGTTGCGACCAGGATTTCAAAGTGGACAGTCCATGAGTGCGCTATAAATTCGGATCATAGATTATTAACTTATACGGTTGGTGTAAAGAAAACTGAGGCTCCAAGATCCTCCTGGAACTTCAACACCACAAGGGCGAATTGGGATAACTTTGGGGAAGCGCTACGAGATACGTTAAGGGATTTTCAGCACGTAGCTGCTACTGATCCGGATAATTTGGGGAACTTCTTCAATAGGGCAGTTGTATCTGCTGCCAACTAGTCTTTGGGAAGATCAAACCCGAAGACGAGTATTAGAACACCGTGGTGGTCACCTGAGCTGACTTCGCTTAAGGGGGCCTTCAAGAGGGCCTACAGGGCGCTTGGGTTGTCCAGGAGTGGCAACTGCACGGAGGAGGAGACAGTTGCGCTTCAGGCGAACCTGAGGTCTGCCAGGTCGGCCTTCAAACGGGCCGTCCTTCTAGCGAAACGAGCTGCTTGGCATAATTGGGTTAAAGACGTGGGTAACGCCAACCCGTGGGATATCCACAGCGCACTTGAAAAATCCGGAAAAGGATCTGACCGGTTTTTGTCAACAGTAATTGGGAAAACAGATGGGAGGAACGCTGAGACTGTGGACGTGGCCTCCACTCTCAAGACACTTCTGGGCGAGTTAGTTCCTTTAGACTCAGTAGTTGGGGAAAGTGACCACCATAAACAGATAAGGAATCTGTCGCGGCTACCACCTAGGGACCTTGCCCAAGAGGATAACTCCACTAGAGTCACTAAAGCGGAAATTGAAGTGATAATTAAGGGATTGGGTCCTAAGAAGGCACCAGGGCATGATAGGCTCAATGGCGTGATTGCGAAGCAAGTCTGGGTCCACGCTAAGGAAGAGCTCTTCCAAGTTATGGACACGTGCCTGAGGAGAGGAGTTTTCCCCTCCGAGTGGAAGCGCGGCGTGCTCCGGATCATACCAAAGGGGAACGGAAAACCACTGACCGACATCAAGGCGTACCGGCCAATTACCCTCCTCCCTGTACTTGGCAAAATCCTGGAAAAGCTGATACGAGAGCGTCTTCGGCGAACCCTGTCACCGGCAAGTGACCTTCAGTTCGGCTTCGTCCCCGGTAGATCCACGGTGCACGCCCTGTCGTATGTGCTTGATTGGGTGAAGGCTTGTCCAAAGAGGTATGTAGTTGCAATCTTCCTCGATATAACTGGTGCCTTCGACTTCGCGTGGTGGGACATGATACGTACAAAGGTGAAAAACAGGCAGTGTTCCAAACTTCTGTTCCAGGCCATCGATGACTACCTTTCGGATCGCACCATAACAATTTGTTTTGGGGATTTTCTACTCGAGAGGGAAGCAACTATGGGATGCCCGCAGGGCTCCATCCTTGGACCTGACCTGTGGAAGATTCACTTTGACGACTCCTCTAGGTTACCCTTGCCTGAAGGATGTATCTCTGTCGACTACGCGGATGATAAGACGTATCTGGTCGCTGGGGACAGCAGAAAGGAAGTTGAGAGCAAAGGCAGTGAAGGTTTGAACATGTTCCTCGATTGGGGAAAAAGAAACAAGATGACATTCGCTCCCCAGAAGACCCAGGGCCTCCTGATGAAGGGCTTTCTCAGTAGAAAAAGAAATCCCGTCATCAAAATGGGGGACTCTACTGTTCAATTTCGTGAAACTGTAAAGTATTTAGGCGTCACACTAGATCGATCGTCCTCCTTTCTGGCTCACGTCAAGGATGTATCCAGCAAGGCTCAGGCCCTCTTCTTTAAGCTTAGGAGACTCTCCACAGCTGAGTGGGGATTGCGGAGTCCGGCTTTGCGTGTTCTGTACAGATGCGTATACGTGGCGCAAGTTTCGTATGCTGCGTCTGTTTGGGAGCACCGCCTGGATAACTCGCTTATACTCCTGGCTCTCAAGCGGGGCCAACGAACTCCCTTGCTGGCACTATCCGGGGCGTATAGAACCGTTGCTTCGGACGCTTTGCCTGTTTTGGCTGGCATTTTGCCAATCGATCTGGAAATCAGGGAAGTGCTCACTAAGCAGAGATTAACCAGAGGAACCCCGGCCACTCACCTAGGCGTTGTTCTCACTCCAGGCGGGCCGGGGACTCTCCCTGGACTGCTCCGGCAAATGAGGGATCTGTCGCTCCAAGAGTGGCAGCTCCGGTGGGATAGATCGAATATGGGAAGATGGACTTTCTCCTTCTTCCCATCAGTTAAAGTCAGAATGGAAGGGGCTTATCTACAACTGGACCACCACATCACCCAGCTCCTGTCCGGGCACGGGGAATTCAGGGGGAGGCTTCACACCCTTGCCCTGTCACCCCACCCCAACTGCGCATGCGGATCTGCAAACCAATCAGCCGAGCACATTCTGTGGCATTGCGAGATATTGACGGATGCGAGAGAGGAACTGCTCGATGGTTTGGACGTACCTATCAGACCAGTATGGAATACTGACCTGGTGTCGAACAAGAGGAATTTCGAGTGTTTGAAGAAATTTGCAAGGGTCTGGGTTGAGAGATGGCCTGAGCTTAGAGTCGCTGATTAGTTGAATTTTTTTGAAACCAGGTGTACTTGTTCCTGATTACCACGGTTTACTCTATGATTTTGACTCTATTATTTGCCCAGGATGTACAGTTTTATTTTATCTTGTTTTCTTGTTTTTATTTATACATTTTTATGTCTTATGGCTAATAAGTTGGTTCTCTTTTTTTTTTTTTTTATTTCCTATGCAACTAAATTTTATGTTGTACTTTTTATATTTTACATTGATTACTTCTCTTTTTACATCTTTTGTATTATCATCTACTACTGTATATATGTATTTCTTTGTTTGTATATTCTTTTCCAATTTAGACTTTGGGTCCAGTTACATAGGCGTACATAAGCGCTTATGTCGACTGTACAATATTTAGTTCTATTTTTTTTCACGCCTTTGGTTTTCTTCTTTTTTTCTATATATTCGTTCAACTTCTGTGTTTTTTTATATATTTTTCTTTTCAGTCTGTGACAACGTGCGAGTACTGAACTCCGTTGCTTGTGTTGTATCGTCCTTCTCCCCATTTAAGGGGTTGGACTAGAACATGTCCCTGTGTACGTGACTTGTCGTTCTTATGGTTCTGGTGGGGCTGCTTTTGGCCCCGTGCCACCCCCCATGACATGAAGAGGCTGAGGAGAGGGCTAAACGCCATCCGAAAGCTGTCCGTCTCGCCTCCAGCGACCCGACGCTTCTCTCCCTAGGGTCTTCTTTGGATTTCCATTTACTTATCGTCTAGGCACCACCGGGTAGCTGGCTTACGGACGACGCTGCCGGTTGTCGGGAGGCCTAACAATCAGCCCCTTTCACTGTTAAGGGGACTGCCGGTGGCTGAATTTTGGTTTCACCAGCTCCTCATTGTATATACTTCTTTACTTTTTTGTTTTTCTTTTACATGGACAGAGCACGGTGTTGCCTGCAGGACTGTTGTGTGGTCCGTCGCCGTCATGAACTTCCCACTCATGACGGTTTTACTTACTTTGTTTCCTTGTTTTCTTATGTATTTTGTACAGCCCTAGCCTAGTCACTAACACCCTGTTTGACTGTCCATGAGGCTTACCGCTTTGCGGTGAGTTACTCATGGGCTTTAGAATTGTAGAACTGACCATAACAGTGCATTTCTGTAGGCGCGCCTGCATACCGCCCACTAACAACGTATGCGGGGACATTGAAGTTCTAGAATCGTTCCATATTTTAAATGTAGAGTCGTTTTTTTCAAAAAAATTAGAGTCTTGCGAGAACTCCGAAGGGGCGACCATAAGTCGCCTATACCGGGGTGGGAATAGGTGGGTGAAAGCTTCAATGTCTCCCTTATTATCATAGTAAAAAATCTGAATGTGCAATTCACGCGCGGCAGACGTGAAACCTTCAGAAAACTGAAGTAGACAAGAGTGGGGAGGCTACGAAGCACCGCACAAAGCGGAGATTACAAAATTTTTACATTTTTTAATTTCGGTAGGTAACATATTTAAGCAATTAGGTATCATGTAGTCCAGCGTTCTTTGTCCATATTTGTTTAAATGCTTAAGTACGATTAGTCCTTCATTTAACGTAAAACGAGTATTGTAAGTATGGTCCAGTCTATTTATGTACATAGGGCTATTTATATGCCGAAATATAATTTTATACCACAGAATAGGCCACTTGCATCACTTTTTTTTTTTTTAATCCGGTTAAGGCAAATATTCTAAGACATTCCGTATTTTTTATCGTATTTTTGAAACCCCAGGGTTTCAAAAAATTTTCAAAAAATCGCCAGCGATTTTTTGAAAATTTCAATCCGAAAAATCAGACCATTTTTTATAAACCTGAAATACGGGACATAATTCTATGTGTGCGAAAAAACGATAATTACATAGCCGAAAATCATTTTTAAAAAAAGAACGTTTTCCACACGAATAGCAATATCTCTTCGTAACATCTGTGAAAACACCGCCATATTTATTAAAAAATTCAAACCAAAGGATAAGTTCGCATAGAACAAACAATAAATCTAGTGAACGTTAAACGCAAATTCAAAAATTCGCCGGAAATCAAAGTGTTGCCATATTAAAAAAAAATTAATTAGTGTGGAATTTTACAAAATTAATGGAGCATAATCGGAGAAGGGACATTTTCATGTAGTGACGTCACGAGCTCAAATAATGGATTTATTTATTTAAAAATAAGAAAAACTATACATTTCTTAAAATTTTTACTAACATTTTCGTAATCTTAGTAAAAAAATCTATCCACAGGATTTTTTTCAAGTCGTTATGAAATCCATGTAAGTAGCCTATTGCTCTTGTTGAGAGAATTTTTAAATTCTGGTAAAAGTACGGAACATTATCCCTTTGTTCGTATAAACTTTTATGAACTTCGGAAAGGTTTTCACTTTGTGATGGCATTATTTATTTTAATAAAAAGACAAATAACTTTGTTTACATCACTTTTATTGGTACACAATCAACATGTTTCGTAAACAATGTTTACTTCATCAGGATCAAACGTATACCAAACTTAAAAATTAAATATAGATTAAAATCAAAAATAATTAGCAAAAATATTCCCAGTAATATACAACCTGCATTTTATACAAATAACAAATTTAAAAAATTCATCCTTAACAACAAAGACAGCGACATCAAAACAAAAAATCGGACGTTTATAAACTCGATTGTAAAGATTGTAATAGCTTTTATATAGGTAGAACAAATAGAAACTTTGAAGTAAGGATTAAAGAACATCTCAGGGCATTAAATGGCAACAGCGAGTCTGAGTTCGCAGATCATTTAATAAAAAATTTATTTTAATAAAAAGACAAATAACTTTGTTTACATCACTTTTATTGGTACACAATCAACATGTTTCGTAAACAATGTTTACTTCATCAGGATCAAACGTATACTAAACTTAAAAATTAAATATAGATGACACATGGAAGGAAAGGGTAGGAGGGAGGAGGAGGGGTAAGAGTGGGGAAAGTTTATCAATTAGGGATTTCAAAGCCATTAGCAGGGAAAGACCGGTTAAGTGGGAAGAGGTTCAAAAGAGGGTTTATAAAAATTTGCTGCTTATTAATTATGTCTGCTTTATTATTAACATTTTTTCTAATTTCTAAAATCTCTAAATTATTTATCTGTGATGCCTTATAGCCTGTATGTAATATTTTAAGTCCATGGTTTTTGTCAAAATTATGATTATTTTTTATTAAATGATCTGCGAATTCAGACTCGCTGTTGCCATTTAATGCCCTGAGATGTTCTTTAACCCTTACTTCAAAATTTCTATTTGTTCTACCTATATAAAAGCTATTACAATCTTTACAATCGAGTTTATAAACGCCCGATTTTTTTGTTTTGATGTCGCTGTCTTTGTTATTGAGGATGAATTTTTTTAATTTGTTATTTGTGTAAAATGCAGGTTGTATATTACTGGGAATATTTTTGCTAATTATTTTTGACATATCGTTATTAACAAATAGAATTCTACGCCATTGATTATTATTATGTTTAGAAAAAGGGTAGATATATTGTTTTGAGAATTTCTGTTTATTCTTTTTATTAAGTATTTGATCTATTAGTTTAGTAGAATAACCATTATTAACTGCTATTTGCTTAATGAGATTTAATTCTAAAGTAAAATTAGGAACAGACAAAGGAATCGTAACTAATCTATTAACCATAGAGTGAAAGGCCGAGAGTTTCTGAGTGAAAGGATGATTAGATGAGTTATGTATAACAATATCGGTGTACGTATCTTTTCGGAATATATTGAAATCTATTTTATTACCTATTAGTGTTAAATTTAAATCTAAGAAATTTAAACTCTTCTCTTTACCTATTTCTAGTGTGAATTGAATGTTTTTATGAAATTTATTTAAAAAGTTTAAGAACATGTTCAGTTGCCTTTCTGTACCTAACCAAATACATATAATATCATCGACATATCTTTTCCAGCAATATACATATTTAAGTAAAAGTGCACCGCTATTAAAAATCTTATTCTCTATATTATTAACAAAAATATCTGCAATCAAAGGGCTCGTACTACTACCCATCGCTAAGCCATCTTTTTGTTTAAATATTGTATTATTGAATTGAAAGTAATTCTGTTTAAAAATAACATCAAATAATAAAATTAAATCATTAATTAAGTCTTTCGGCAAGTCCGAAGAATTTAACAAATTATTAATAATGGTTTTACTTTCTTCTATTGGAATATTTGGGAATAAATTAATAACATCAAAGGAAACCAACATAGCGTGGTTAGGGATTTCCAAATCTTTTAAGTAATTGACTAATTCTAACGAATTCTTAACTGTGTATGTTGGTTGAAATACATTAGCATTCATAACTACATTATTTATAGTTGACGCTAATTTAAATGTTGGTGCATTACAATTAGATACCACCGGCCTGATTGGTTTTTTCGGTTTATGTATTTTTAATAAGCTATAAAGTTTGGGTATCTGTGGGTTACTTAAAATCATTTTTTTGTTATTTTTCAAGTTTAAAAATATATCACTTTTACAACGTTTCACCGCTTCCTTCACCAACTCTTGACACTTATTAATAGGATTATTCTGAATAATTTCAAAATTGTCTCCTTGTAGAAAATCCATAGTCTTGGTTATGTAGTCAGCTTTATCCATAATAATAATACTGTTCCCTTTATCTGCCTTTGTCACAATAAGATTTTTTTCCTTCACAGTTTTTGAAATGTTCTTAGCAATTTTTAAGTCTACGTTATAATTTTGGTTTTTTTGATTTAGAACTGTTTTCTTGTTGTTAATGTTTTTTATTACTTCAGCACATTTATATTGGAACGATTTAGGTTGTTTATTTAGCACAATGTCCAAATCCACTGCCAACAACTCTAGTTCTTCCTTATTTTTATTATTAGCATTATAATGTAAGTTATGATTAAGCCCTTTATTTAATAATTTTAGCTCTTCCTCCGCAAACTCATGATTAGACATATTAATCACTCTATCATGGAATTTATGTTGATTATTTTCAGTTTTTTGTTCTTCCGTATTAACTTTTTTATTATTATTTTCACACAATTTGTTAATTTTTTTGTCTAGAACAAGTTTCTTTTTGAATGCTTTGACACTTGCAATAGATCTAACTTGATCATCAAACAAGTCCCATTCCACTGGGTGTAATGCACTGGCTAATTCCATATGTAAGAATTTTAGTTGAAGTTTAATGACATTTCGTTTTTTATAAACACTTTTTAAGTCTTCTTTTAACCAACAAACTTTGGCTTTCATAGCCGAATTAGAAGATGATTTAAACTTAAAATTTACGTAATTTGGTATCACTTGGTTTTTTAAACATGTTCGCAGAAAAAATATATTTAAACACAATAATCTATATTTAATCAATAATTTTTTATACACTTTAGCCTTCATTGCCGTACTCGCAATTATTAATTTTTCGAAGAAAACTTCTTCGGAAAGGTTTTCACTTTGTGATGGCATTATTTATTTTAATAAAAAGACAAATAACTTTGTTTACATCACTTTTAGCGACATCAAAACAAGCGACATCAAAACAAAAGCGACATCAAAACAACATTTTCAGCGACATCAAAACAAAAAAATCGGGCGTTTATAAACTCGATT
This sequence comes from Limnephilus lunatus, assembly GCA_917563855.2. Classification (NCBI taxonomy): domain Eukaryota; kingdom Metazoa; phylum Arthropoda; class Insecta; order Trichoptera; family Limnephilidae; genus Limnephilus; species Limnephilus lunatus. The sequence continues at coordinate 97,004,533 of OU830594.1, forward strand.
GTAAAGATTGTAATAGCTTTTATATAGGTAGAACAAATAGAAATTTTGAAGTAAGGGTTAAAGAACATCTCAGGGCATTAAATGGCAACAGCGAGTCTGAATTCGCAGATCATTTAATAAAAAATAATCATAATTTTGACAAAAACCATGGACTTAAAATATTACATACAGGCTATAAGGCATCACAGATAAATAATTTAGAGATTTTAGAAATTAGAAAAAATGTTAATAATAAAGCAGACATAATTAATAAGCAGCAAATTTTTATAAACCCTCTTTTGAACCTCTTCCCACTTAACCGGTCTTTCCCTGCTAATGGCTTTGAAATCCCTAATTGATAAACTTTCCCCACTCTTACCCCTCCTCCTCCCTCCTACCCTTTCCTTCCATGTGTCATCTATATTTAATTTTTAAGTTTAGTATACGTTTGATCCTGATGAAGTAAACATTGTTTACGAAACATGTTGATTGTGTACCAATAAAAGTGATGTAAACAAAGTTATTTGTCTTTTTATTAAAATAAATAATGCCATCACAAAGTGAAAACCTTTCCGAAGAAGTTTTCTTCGAAAAATTAATAATTGCGAGTACGGCAATGAAGGCTAAAGTGTATAAAAAATTATTGATTAAATATAGATTATTGTGTTTAAATATATTTTTTCTGCGAACATGTTTAAAAAACCAAGTGATACCAAATTACGTAAATTTTAAGTTTAAATCATCTTCTAATTCGGCTATGAAAGCCAAAGTTTGTTGGTTAAAAGAAGACTTAAAAAGTGTTTATAAAAAACGAAATGTCATTAAACTTCAACTAAAATTCTTACATATGGAATTAGCCAGTGCATTACACCCAGTGGAATGGGACTTGTTTGATGATCAAGTTAGATCTATTGCAAGTGTCAAAGCATTCAAAAAGAAACTTGTTCTAGACAAAAAAATTAACAAATTGTGTGAAAATAATAATAAAAAAGTTAATACGGAAGAACAAAAAACTGAAAATAATCAACATAAATTCCATGATAGAGTGATTAATATGTCTAATCATGAGTTTGCGGAGGAAGAGCTAAAATTATTAAATAAAGGGCTTAATCATAACTTACATTATAATGCTAATAATAAAAATAAGGAAGAACTAGAGTTGTTGGCAGTGGATTTGGACATTGTGCTAAATAAACAACCTAAATCGTTCCAATATAAATGTGCTGAAGTAATAAAAAACATTAACAACAAGAAAACAGTTCTAAATCAAAAAAACCAAAATTATAACGTAGACTTAAAAATTGCTAAGAACATTTCAAAAACTGTGAAGGAAAAAAATCTTATTGTGACAAAGGCAGATAAAGGGAACAGTATTATTATTATGGATAAAGCTGACTACATAACCAAGACTATGGATTTTCTACAAGGAGACAATTTTGAAATTATTCAGAATAATCCTATTAATAAGTGTCAAGAGTTGGTGAAGGAAGCGGTGAAACGTTGTAAAAGTGATATATTTTTAAACTTGAAAAATAACAAAAAAATGATTTTAAGTAACCCACAGATACCCAAACTTTATAGCTTATTAAAAATACATAAACCGAAAAAACCAATCAGGCCGGTGGTATCTAATTGTAATGCACCAACATTTAAATTAGCGTCAACTATAAATAATGTAGTTATGAATGCTAATGTATTTCAACCAACATACACAGTTAAGAATTCGTTAGAATTAGTCAATTACTTAAAAGATTTGGAAATCCCTAACCACGCTATGTTGGTTTCCTTTGATGTTATTAATTTATTCCCAAATATTCCAATAGAAGAAAGTAAAACCATTATTAATAATTTGTTAAATTCTTCGGACTTGCCGAAAGACTTAATTAATGATTTAATTTTATTATTTGATGTTATTTTTAAACAGAATTACTTTCAATTCAATAATACAATATTTAAACAAAAAGATGGCTTAGCGATGGGTAGTAGTACGAGCCCTTTGATTGCAGATATTTTTGTTAATAATATAGAGAATAAGATTTTTAATAGCGGTGCACTTTTACTTAAATATGTATATTGCTGGAAAAGATATGTCGATGATATTATATGTATTTGGTTAGGTACAGAAAGGCAACTGAACATGTTCTTAAACTTTTTAAATAAATTTCATAAAAACATTCAATTCACACTAGAAATAGGTAAAGAGAAGAGTTTAAATTTCTTAGATTTAAATTTAACACTAATAGGTAATAAAATAGATTTCAATATATTCCGAAAAGATACGTACACCGATATTGTTATACATAACTCATCTAATCATCCTTTCACTCAGAAACTCTCGGCCTTTCACTCTATGGTTAATAGATTAGTTACGATTCCTTTGTCTGTTCCTAATTTTACTTTAGAATTAAATCTCATTAAGCAAATAGCAGTTAATAATGGTTATTCTACTAAACTAATAGATCAAATACTTAATAAAAAGAATAAACAGAAATTCTCAAAACAATATATCTACCCTTTTTCTAAACATAATAATAATCAATGGCGTAGAATTCTATTTGTTAATAACGATATGTCAAAAATAATTAGCAAAAATATTCCCAGTAATATACAACCTGCATTTTACACAAATAACAAATTAAAAAAATTCATCCTCAATAACAAAGACAGCGACATCAAAACAAAAAAATCGGGCGTTTATAAACTCGATTGTAAAGATTGTAATAGCTTTTATATAGGTAGAACAAATAGAAATTTTGAAGTAAGGGTTAAAGAACATCTCAGGGCATTAAATGGCAACAGCGAGTCTGAATTCGCAGATCATTTAATAAAAAATAATCATAATTTTGACAAAAACCATGGACTTAAAATATTACATACAGGCTATAAGGCATCACAGATAAATAATTTAGAGATTTTAGAAATTAGAAAAAATGTTAATAATAAAGCAGACATAATTAATAAGCAGCAAATTTTTATAAACCCTCTTTTGAACCTCTTCCCACTTAACCGGTCTTTCCCTGCTAATGGCTTTGAAATCCCTAATTGATAAACTTTCCCCACTCTTACCCCTCCTCCTCCCTCCTACCCTTTCCTTCCATGTGTCATCTATATTTAATTTTTAAGTTTAGTATACGTTTGATCCTGATGAAGTAAACATTGTTTACGAAACATGTTGATTGTGTACCAATAAAAGTGATGTAAACAAAGTTATTTGTCTTTTTATTAAAATAAATAATGCCATCACAAAGTGAAAACCTTTCCGAAGAAGTTTTCTTCGAAAAATTAATAAAAAATAATCATAATTTTGACAAAAACCATGGACTTAAAATATTACATACAGGCTATAAGGCATCACTGATAAATAATTTAGAGTTTTTAGAAATTAGAAAAAATGTAAAAGCAGACATAATTAATAAGAAGCAAATTTTTATAAACCCTCTTTTGAACCTTTTCCCAACCGGTACTTAACCGGTCTTTCCCTGCTTTTCCCGGCTTTGAAATCCCTAATTGATAAACATTCCCCACTCTTACCCCTCCCCCTCCCTTCTACCCTTTCATTCCATGTGTAATCTATATTTAATTTTTAAGTTTAGTATACGTTTGATCCTGATGAAGTAAACATTGTTTACGAAACATGTTGATTGTGTACCAATAAAAGTGATGTAAACAAAGTTATTTGTCTTTTTATTAAAATAATAATTTAACTAATGAATTTTAAACTGATTGAACATGATTTACATTCGTTTTGCAGGAAAGTCCCAAAGCTGTAATTCCGAACCTTATAATAGATTCAGCTAATGATAAATAAATTATTCGAAGTATGCGTATTGGAACATGGTTTATGTAATCTACTAACAATAGATCTCAGTCGTTCGCAGACTTGATTTATTTGTAAATCCCATTTGAAAAAGCAGACAATATTAACACCTAAAAAAACATGTTCTTTAACCAGTTCATTATTTTCATATGTACACAATGCAGGGATACCAACATGCATCATGAACAAAACCATTAAGAACAAAGAAAAAGCCAATGATGGACAAGCCGGGCGTGTCACCACGAATCATATTAGTCGGGGGTGTGTCTTGACCTCAGCCGAGCCCGCGAGACTGACTCGCCGAACCCCTGGGGTTCGATCGAACCCACGTTAAGAACCACTGTTCTAAGGCATTTCTATTTACTTTGAGCTTACATTTTCTGAGCTATAAGGTCGAAAATTCTGTGATACCCCATTCTGCGATACCTATTTTATCCCTATGCTTATATTAAAATGAGAATCATTATGATCTTGAAATAATTTGTTAGATAATTCGAGTCTCCTCATCAGAACTCACCGGTGATCACCAAGTCACTCTTGACTAGGCTGCCCCCACATTCTACTTCGAACTGGTCATACAAGTCCCTCATGACGAAAATGCCCACGTGCCACGGAAATTCATGTGGCTTAACTTCATGCCCTCGTTTTACCAATGGCGCTACATACGCGCCCTCCAATCTACACTCTGAAATTATAAGGTCACTGTGATAAATCCATTACTACATTAAAAATAATTCATATATGTTCATTAATTAAAAATTTCATATTCTTCTTTAGTTCGAAGTCATGTCGAATATAATTCTTATATTTGGTCCCCACACTTTAAAATCCATTCTGATTCCATTGAAAATATTCAGTACAATTTCCTAAAATATTTTACAAACTCGGTCCCACTTACATTTAGATTTTTAGAGGCGGGTAAGGGTACCGCCGCCTCTGGAAGCATTTATTGGATAACAAACACCTTTGTCATAGGTCACCCCAAGTGGTTCGCTGTGTTTGGAGACTTCATTTGCCCGGTATCATGGGGTGAGGTTTGTCCGGGTCTTGGCGGCCGATGCGTCTGCCCACCTGCTGCGTGGCAGGCGGGATCGAGAGACTGGTTGAGGAGGTCTTTTACCCTATCCAGCCAGAATCGCATGACCCATCGCCTTGCACCGAAGTTGAAGTGATGGATTCATACGTCCGTCACTACTGGACACATTTACCTCAGATTCCTACCCACCCCTCGTACCTATTTCCTTCCCAGAACCCTCCACATAGCATGCCCTATGATGACGTAGGCCTTGAGGGAAAATATTTTCCTCATGGCCTCTTGCGTGGAGCTAATGTAAAAAAAATTTAGTACATTAAAAAAAATCATATTTCTTCATTAACTGGAAACCGGGCGGCGGTTTGCCCCTACAATATCGTATTCCCCAATTTATTCTCTGGATTTTGACACTACTGCACACATAGTACGAGTATAATATACATATCGACCGCTGGCGTGTCGGTACGTTTTGATTTTTTTGATGACTTACTTTTTATACGAGTTAGGACCCTCCATAAATCTGTAAAATAGCCTGGTTTGAACGCTATAAACAGACGTTCAGTACACAAACTAGACAGTGTATTATTCAAAAAGCAAAACATACAAACATTGAATATTGTCTTCTAACAGAGTTAGTAAAAAAATCTCTAAAATCGGACCAGTTTTGAAGGAGAAAAATGAGGAATACCAAACCTCGATTTTGATGATTTTATTTAGGTATTGTCAGCCTGGTGTGCAATAGTCCCTTTGTCGCGGTATTCGAGGGAATATGAGCGACAGTGACAGCAACAGTTTGGTAAAATACCTATTGTTAAAATTCATCCTGACCGGTTTTCATATTAAAAATCTTTCATTCTTCTTTAATTCGAAGTCAAGTCGAATATAATTCTTGTAATTGGTCTGAATATTTAAATCCTATGAATCCAATCGAAGCATTAAATTGAAAAAAAAACTTACCATCTTCAAACGGATCTGCAGTACAACTCAATACCAGAAACACTAAAAATAATATAAGTTTAAACATTTTAGCAAGTCAATGAATGGATCTATACATGACAAAGGTTGCAACCGGCTACTGAAGTTATACTGACCTCTACTCTAATTGAGATATATAATGCAATATCGGAGTCCTGTGAACAACTTGAGCAGTGTTACGAAAATAATGGTTCGAGAGCCACTTCTGGACTTAAATTTTTTGAAGTGAAAACTTCTTTGGCACCGTTGTGATTTTAAACTCGATGAAACAGAAACGAGCGACACTAAGAGTCAAACACATTCATCTACAGGATTTAGCCTGAGAGAGAATAAGATAGCAATAAAATATTTATTTGATTTACGGGTACTCGGTTCCAATATAATACGATAAATACACATTCTAACGCTAGCCTCTCTTAGTGTAGTGTAGTGGTAGCGCCTGATGAGCAGACATTTAGCTGACCAAGGATCGAATCCTACGAAATCCTAAAAACAATGTATATATATTGTTAGGGTACCCCGATGCCGGCTTCTAAACCAGCAGCAGCACACCAACACGTCCCTGGCTAGCTCTCAGCGGGACAAGGGTACTCTCTATTCAGGGGAGTGGGCAGCTCAAGGCTAGGGAACTTCTCTCCATCCTTCGGTGACCCACGGGATCCTCACCGGCCAACAATCCTCCCGCCGTAGCAGAATAATAACAATGTTAAATCATTTAGACATGTATTGTAAGCTCAAACACATACATAGGTTTCTACAGTACAATTCAATTACAAGAAATGCAATTTACACAAACCTAGCTAAAGTGTTTAACTTTCTCTGACTGACTCTCAAAACGAAACTCTCCGGGTCGTGATTTCCACGGGGGCCCTACATTTCACTGTATTACGGACAACATTTAAAGAGGAAATCAAGATACAGCTTACATGTAGGTTGGCAGGAACCTCGTCTCATGTGGCAGCTTCATCAGGCACTTTCATAGTCTAAATAGACCGAACTATGGTGTGGCAAAAGGCCAATTATACACAAAGGGACTTCAATAATACATCGCGGCCGTTGAATTGGGTCCGCTGGCTTAAAGTGAGCCGCTGGCGTGTCCGTTCGCCAAGGCGCTCGGATTTCTTCTGTGTGAGAGTGAAGCGGGCTGCCGCGTCGCCGGGCAAGCGGGGCGGTAAGGAGAGGCAGACAGGATATGGGGGGAAGAGGGGGCGGCCAGCTGTGGCTAGCTGCTCGCGTTCTCGAAACTATTCGCTTCAAGGGCGTATCGTAACACTTCCCCCCGCGCTCGGAAAAAAAGCGACGTGGCAATGGAGCTGTAGGATAAAAAAATCCTCTTAAACTTCCATAGGGGTTTTTGAGAGATTCGTTGCTTGAGAGATGCCTAGCTAGAACATGCAATTTATGTTATAGTTTAGGTTACAATGTTTGTAGGGAATGGGTGAGGGGTACATACAATGTTTGGAAAAGAACAGTTTTGGTGAAAGTACATGGTGTGAAACAACATACAAGATTATGTAATTGAAAGATGACAATACATGGTTATGCAATTGAACAAAATAACAATACATGGTTATGCAATTGAAAAATAACAATACATGGTTATGCAATTGAAAAATAACAATACATGGTTATGCAATCGAAGAACAAAAAAACAAGAACAAAAATGCCTGTGTGATTCTAAGGTTTCATTGGTCTGGGAGCTAAGTTTGCGAAGCGTGGATTTGTTTGGTTTCGGAGAATTTCGAAGAGGAGGACGTGGTTTCACAGATTCTAAGGATTACATTATCACTGTAATCAGACCCCTTTGAGATAACACTCAGAAGTACACTTGGGCCTTAGAAAACACTTGGTTTTGTCGAAGACGTCGAAGTTCACGAAGTGGAGACTGTGGTTGCTGTGCCGCGACTATGGTTACAGAGGTCATTGAAGAGGAGAATCCAGTGTCTGCAGACATGCCAGTACGAATCCTAAAGTGTTATTAAGGTAAACACGGATCGTATATAATGGTTATTGAGGCATAATGTAGCTCAATCATAACTTGTATTGGTACGCATTCAGCGAATACTGGAGGTCAAGGTAATGATGGTTTACACATGACGATTTGCGTCACTGCATGACAGCGCAAGAGACGACATGGTTGGCATTGATAGCAAGAGTAAGAACAAACCTAGGAGCTAGCGTGCCCAAAAGGTGGTTCAGAGTGTCATGATGTATAGTGGGACAACTCAACTTGCTGTGGCACGACAAAACAACATACATATGGGTGGTATGGTCTGTGCTTTCAGGAACAAATGCGTAGAAAAATGGCAGCAGGAGGGACCTAGTAACCACAGCGCGTGCTGTCAGGAAGTGGAGCTCAGCTTGGCTGTTGGTGATGACATCCGCCTGGGCTTCTTTTTAATCCGGGAGAAATTATTATTAGAGCAAAATTCTTGAAGTTTACCTGCCTAGGGACCAATGAAGAAAAGGTTTGGAGAGAAACAAAATGTGTCCAGATTATGAAATAAACGAAGTTTTAATCACCGACCCAGAGAGTGACGAAGAGAGAGTTTTCTAACTAAATTGTGATTACATGAACATTTTCCTTTACCAGGATGACTTGGCGTTTGCCGAGTGACAATATGTCTTGGTTAAAAAACAACCGGCCTTCCATGGCCTATGTTAACATAAAGGTGGTAACATTTTTTGTAGAATTTCAAAGAACAAGACAAAGAAGTCGTGAATGAGTCACGGTAAAAGCAGAGAAACCAATTCATGAATAAAGGTTGTCAAAAAGGAGACAGACGGTACGCCACGTGCATATCGTACATATCCAACATTCATGAATGTGTTTCGTAAAATTGAGACAAGAGAACAAAAGGTGAGACATATGCAGAGAGTGAGGGAGAAAGCCTGCTGATAATTGGTTAATTTACCGATTCGCACTCCCAGTGAGGGCGAATTATGGTTAACAACAGATTTTCCTCTTCATAACATATACCTGAGAACATGATGGTGAGGAGAAAGGAAAGGAAAAGGAAAGGAGTTGAGTGACGAAACTTGCTAGAGACTGGACTAATTTCCACTTCAAACTCCATGTGAGAATGAAACATGATCAACCAGCAGATTTCCTGACTCTTTACAATTGTTAAAAGGATGAGGAGAAATTTGAATACACATTAACAAAGAGACTAATCTTTTGCGTGTATTGGGCAAAAAATTAGGGGTCATTTTAAAAACTCCTGCGTGATTGTGAGAAAAGACAGACCCTTGCTCCAATTTCACAAACCTGGGGGGTTTTCTTATCCGTTCCCCAGACAACGAGTTGGGTGGTTTTGTGCTCAATCGATTAACTCCCACAGCACTATGCCCCATAGTTAGCAGTGAAGCTACAAACTAGTCCTTTTGGGATAGTAGATACTCCTGGGCTTCTTTCCTTTTTGCAAAGAAGTAAAAAAAACAGGAGGTCCACGGGCATTGGCGTTGAATGACAACAAAGGGTTGTGGACTACATTTCGTAGATCGCACACAAAAGGTTTGATATTATTTCGTTCGCACGACTCATGGTAAGTGTTTTAACGTCTCCACGTATAGTGTATAAAAACATGTAAGTACATACAAGATAAAACTCAATTATAGACAGAAGTCAAGAGTTTATACAATGCCTCTTAAAGAAGATGGCAAGGCCGATATTATGTCGTTCGCACGAATCACGGTAAGTATTGTTATTACGTCTCCACGTCTCGTGTACAAGGGTTGTACACAATTATACATACAAGTGGTACTCATGACAAATTAATGACACACGACCAAAATACAAAAGCGGTACTCATGACAAATGAATGACACACGACCAAAATACAAAAGCGGTACTCATGACAAATGAATGACACACGACCAAAATACAAAAGCGGTACTCATGACAAATGAATGACACACGACCAAAATAGATTGTACAGAAAGGGTGGTACTCATGACAAATATGTCACACGACCAACTCAATAACATTTAGCTATGAGCAAAAGTGATTATGACGAACTTCTCGTATCGTGGCAGGTATTTTAAGGATCCCTCCTATAACGGTGGATGTTCTAAGGATCTCTCCTATGACGGTGGGTTACGTTTAAATACAATACAATAAACGTTAACGGTGCTCGTTTTAACACATTTTATAAAGATTCGTTAGATTAACTAACTCCGTAGCCCAAGAGCGTACGACAGAGAAGATAGACAATTTGATGCTACTTCATGTGTTACAAAATACAAGGGTGATGGCAGAGTATAATTCTACTTACACCAAGTATTTAAAACAAAGACAGACCTATAATGGTTTTACATACTGTCTGTTGTGGCAACCTGCAGTGAGGAAGACCAAAGAAAAGGGACCAATTACGGTTTTACATACCCTTTGTGCAGTTACAAACATACCAGGTTATGTGCAATTTGGGTTGCAAATACTTGGTTAAATGAACACCTAAAAGTTGTGAATTCCAAAATCAGGATGACCATAAGGTTTTATTAACCTGTCTCGTAGGGTTGAAACGTGTCATATAAGACATACGTAACGTACAAGCAAAAAAAAAAAAAAAAATAACAAAAAGGTGACTTTGTTATAACAACCAAAGACCGGATGATTCGGTTTTACGTACTTTAGTTGAAACGAGCCAAATTGATTTATATACAGGTTTATAAAGACCAATCATTGGTTTTATAAATACAAGTTCCAAAATGGACGTGTCGATATCCAATTTTGGTACAAGAGCATGAATTTGGGTAGGACGCCATCAATTTTTAATTTAAGAGGAAAAAATTGAAAAAAACTTATATACACGAGGGGCGACTATGTAAGTAACCACTGTTTGATTTTCATGCTAGAGATACCTCGGAAGGTTTTACAACTCATGATGAACAAAATGAAAGGAAAAAATTGTAAAAATAGTTAACTGGTTCTGAGTCGGAATTTAACACTTTGGAATTTACAAAACCCGACTTCTAGAACGACACGCCGATGGGCAATTGTCAACTACTTTACATGACAAAATAAACAAATGAGAAAGTTCCTTTCCGCACGACAAAAATGCAACAAAAAAATAAAATAAAAAAATTACAAAATTACATGACAAGGCAGGGTATGACATGGCATGAACATTGCGTAGTGTACGTGTTGAGACAATAAATGGGCTCGCGACTTCCCAAACATTGAAACTCGAAATGTGTCTCCGTTCCAAAGTGATCAGTTTTAGAACAGGTGAAAAAAAAATAAAAGAAGAAATTGCCGTGAGGGAAAGAAAAAACAGTGCAAAACAACATTTGAAAGTAACTTCAAGGAGAGTACGCATTAATTTACAAAATAATTTACAACTTGTTTCATTTACGAAACGATGGGCATGTGATTGACACAATACACGCCTGACGTAGTAAGACTCTGTAAGCTTACAAAAAAAATGTGATACATACTGGATCATTTTACGTTTGCTGAGATAGTGGGGGCAGTTTTACTTGACTCCTCACTTCCAGACTTTACAATGTCCTTAATGTGGTAATTACCAATGTGCTTTCCAGATGAGTCAGACAAGGAGTACACTAGGTCTGATATTTTCCTTAGGACTTTGGCCTTCACGAAACGTGGTGCCAGCTTAGCAGAGAAATACATGGCTCCTTGGGAAAGTGTGTTGTTCTTTCTCCAAACTATGTCTCCTGTATTGAAGGTGACATGTTTTCTACGTAAGTTATATCTGTCCGCACTCTTTTGGTGAGCCAGGAGCAAAGCATCAGTGACTTCACTGTAAATGGCCGACAGTTCTTCCAAGCGATGGGCATAATCTGCGGTAGGGTTGCTTGTGGTGGCAGATGACGTAGGAAAGTTTGTGTCCCTATGTAGAGAACCATGGACGACTTGTTCCATACCGTGTTTTAAGAAGAAAGGTGTGTAACCAGTGGCCAGATTAACAGTGTTGTTCATAGCGGCCTGAATTTTATCTAGGTTTTTACACCAAGTGCGTTGATCTTTATCAACTAGAATAGCTAGAGCTGTGTTGATTGTTTGGTTGTAACGTTCGACAGTGTTATTCTGGGGAGTGTACAAGGTGTTATAATAAATGTCCTTGATTCCGTATTTGGCAAGAAATTCTTTGAATTCCTGGGCAATAAACTGTTTTCCGTTATCAACAATTACGGTTCTGGGTGTTCCGTAAGGTATAAAAATGTGTTTTTCCAGAAGTTTGATGATGGCGGACGCATTGGCTCTTTTTAAAGGGAAGATCCAACAGAATTTGGTGAAAACATCCACTACACTAAGTATGTGCATGTGTCCGGCATAACTTCGAGGAAAAGGTCCGACGAGGTCCATTGACAATGACTGTAGGGGTCTGTCGGCACGTTTGGGGTTACCCATTAGGCCGGCAGGTGCTGCCGTGCTATGTTTATAGGCTTTACAAGTTTCACATTTAGAGATATAATTGCGAATTTGTTTGAAAAGACCAGGCCAGTAATACTTCAAGGAAATCTTTTTATACGTCTTGAAAGTTCCTGGGTGTATAGAGTCGGGAGCACTATGATTGTCAATTATTATTTGTTCTCTTCCTTCGAGGGGAACGACAAGTTTCCAAGAGTAATCTTCGAGGATGGATAGTGGTGCCTTGCAATTACGGTATAGTTGTCCTTCTTTTATGATAAAATTAGGAAACTTTTGTTGATTATTTTTACAACCTTCGAAGATTTTCAAGTACCATTCATCTTTTGTAGATGGAGGGGGGGCAATTGTGTCAACATTTAATGAAGCCAATTCAATTCTTGAAAGAGCGTCAGGAACAATATTGTCCGCGCCTTTACGGTGTACAACATCAAAATTGAATTGCGACAAACGGGAGGCCCAACGAGCGAGTCTACCGGAGGGATTACTTAAAGAGATCAACCATTTCAAACTACTATGGTCTGTGACTACAGTAAATTTGCTACCGTCTATGTAACCGCGGAAATGGTGAACAGAATCCAATACAGCCAGTAACTCCTTTTCGGTAATTCCGTAGTTTTTCTCGTGTTTATTTAGTGTACGGGAAAAATACGCTACAGGGTGTTCGCCATCTGGGAATTCTTGAGTTAGGACTCCACCGATTCCTACGTTGGAGGCATCCGTGTGGAGGGTAAAAGAGAGTGCAAAATCCGGGCAATTCAGAACGGGGGCTTTTTGAAGGGCATTTTTTAAAGTTGTAAACGCTTCTTCAGTTTCAGCAGACCATCGGAAGTTGCTGACACCTTTACGGGTGCCGGTGATTTTATTTAAAGGGGCTGCAATTGTGGAAAAGTCTTTGATGAATCTTCTGTAGTAACCTGCAAGTCCAAGGAAACCTTTGACTTCCTTCGCGTTTTTGGGTCGGGGAAAATTTGCCATGGCTTCCACCTTAGCGGGGTCTGTTCTTAGACCTTTTTCGTCGACAATGAATCCCAAATAACGTAAACGGGACTTACAGAATTCAGACTTCTTCAAGTTGATGGTTAAACCAGCGAACTTGAGTTGTTGAAAAACCTTTTCCAACATTAATAGGTGTTTTTCAAAGGTGTCGCTGACGATGATGAGGTCGTCAAGGTAACAAAACAGGCTGTTATCGACTTCAGGACCGAAGAGCTTGTCCATCAGTCTTTGTAATTCGGCGGGGCTGTTCTTTAGACCAAAGGGTAATCTTTTAAAATGGAACATTCCCCTACCAGGTACAACGAAAGCAGTTTTTTCACACGATTCTGCGTCCAAAGGTATTTGCCAAAAAGCTTTGCTTAGATCAACAGAGGAGATGAACTTGGCGTTGCGCAGTTGGTCTAAGGTCGCGTGGACGTAAGGTAAGGGGTATGCGTCAGCTTCCGTACAAGAATTTAAACGTCTACTGTCAAGACAGAAACGTGCGGAGCCATCTTTTTTAGAAACCAAAAGAGTTGGGTTGGTCCATGCACTTCTGCTGGGAACCACCACACCCATTTTTAACATTTCATCAAGTTCTTTTTCCAAAAGTTTAAGCTTTTGGGGGGCTAAGTTGTAATAACGTTGCTTTATGGGTGGGCCATTGGTTTTAATGTGGTGTTCTACCAAATTTGTCAAACCCAATCCACATTTTTCGAAAGATATTGATTCGAATTTATTGACCATTTCCTTTAGTTGGAGAGCTTGGTCCGTGCTTAAATTTTCGTGAGGTATTATTGTGCGGATCTCACTAATTTGAGCAGCAGTGGAGGTTTCGCCAAGAGTATTAAATACTTGGGGAGCAACGTTAAAAGCCTTCCAGAAGTCAACGCCAAGGATGAAATTCTGGGATATAGAGGGCACTATTAGAAAATTGATTGTAATTATTTTATTGTTACAATTAATTGGCAGTGCAAGGGTACCGATGACCGGCTGGGAAACATTATCCGCAGTCGTCAGGTGTGTTGTTTGTGGCGAAATTTTAAAATCACTGTTAACAAAAGGCAGGTGAGCATTGTTGCCAAGACAGCTGACAGATGCACCGCTATCAAGTAATCCGGAAAAGGGCACATTGTTAACAGAGAAAAGAGCATAGGGTCTCCCATCTTTAGCTTGTTTGCAACAAACCGAGGAAACATTTAAGGTCTGGTTAAAATACTTAATGTGTGATAACCAATCAGTCCATTCTTTAGACCTTGGTTCAGAATGGGTACCTGAGAGGTTATTATTTAGTTTTTTGGCCTCTTCATGTAGAAATTTGGTGGGGGCTTGGAGAAATCCACCTGAGGTCTGACATCGCTTGGGTTTTGTAACCTTTCTGCATTGTGCCTTGATTTCTTGAAAATGTTGCGCAGTTCGTCGCGTGGAGGAGAGCGGTCCCTAGAGTGGTGTCTCTTGGATGTTCGGGGTTCCTTGGATTCCAGAAGTCTTGCTTGCTTGAAACAAGTAGCGGCCAGGTGGCCTACTTTTTTGCAAAAGGAGCACACTTTTTTGTTGTCGAATTCTGGCTTTAAACCAGACGAACGGCTTGGCACAACCACATTATTCGACACATTCTTTATGTTTTTCCTATCCTGGTACGATTCCAGGAGGAGGCAGACTTCGTTTAGCTGGGCCAGGGATGCAATTTTCTGTGAGGTGATGATGTTCTCGTATTTGCTTAAAAGGCCATCAGTTATGACTGGTAATAGTTCAGCTTCCGGAACAGGATGTGAAAGCTTGATGTTGATGGACTCAGCCCTTTCTATGAATGTAGCCACAGGTTCATCTACTAGTTGTTTAATAGATAGTAGAGATAGTTTGATCCGGTGCTGGGCCTCCTTTTTTCCAAAGCTAGAGATTAGGGCAGCTCTGAGTTTATTCCAATCTTTGCATTTAGTCTTTTGGATGCGGTGCCACGGAATTAATTCTGGGGAGATGAGTTCTATAAAGTTTCTCCGTAGAATCTCGAATGGGATATTTTTGATTGTAGCCGTTTCTTCAATACGGTCAATGAAATCCAGCACATCGGAGACGCCATTATATTTGACTTTCCAAGAGGATAAATCGTAAGTTTTATCTTGTGTCAAGATGGGTGCGACGTCCTGTTTTATCATTACATGCGGCGTAGGTTCTTTGTCAAGATTATCCAAAACTTGCGTAGCCGAACATGAATTATTTTCGTTGGAGGGGGCGAGGTTTATTCTCCTAATGTACTTTTTGTTGAATAAAAGTGCATATGCCTTCAATGTAGATTTAGATTTGCTTGATGGCGAGAGTCCTCTATCCCTTAAAGCAGCTTGTAAGTGGGCTTTGGATAAACTATGCACATTGGGAATGGTACCCAAGTTGGATGGTGTAATAGCTTGCTTGTCCTCCATTGCGAGTTTCCTGGGTGGTGGGGAGAAGAAAAAAAAATTGGCCAGGGGTTTCCTTTAGAAAGCGCAAAAATTAATTTTTGTGAGGCACTTTTCACTTGGTGATCACTGTTGGCACTTCCAAATGTGTTTTGTATACATGACACCAGAATTCTTGTCAAAGAGAGGCAGGCGAGAAAAAATTTTGCGTGGAAAGACCTTAGTGGTAAAGGTTTTTGTATTTCACTGATCACTTTTGAGAAAACTGTGAAATTCACAAGTATTTATTTATTTTAGAAAAATTTTTCCAGGACTGACCTTTAGAAAACAGGTCTTTTATTTTTACAAAACACTTTGCACTGAGAAAGGCACTAAAGTTCACAAACGGCACATTTCTGGCAAATAAAGGACAAACTTCCGGATGAAAATGACTGAATATGGGGTTTATTGCATCCAACCATATTAAAATTATTTTATTTATTCATGGAATCAGTCATTGGTTTTATTATTATTCCACTTTTCACTTATGTAAGGAAAAAAACACAATTCACTTTCACTTATGCTGAAAAAAAACAGTACCTATAATGTACAATGGGGAAAGAAAGTCATTATTTTGTCCATTTGGAGAAACATTAAATTGTACTAATTTGACAGACACAAGTGGGCCGATTGGTATATTGTGCAGAAATAATAAAAATACGTAAGTCCGAAATTTTCATTAAGGAATTCGCAAAATAACTGGGGTTCCAGAATCAAATTCATAATGATGATTTCCGTTGGTAACCGGTTCAGTCATAAAAAACGGTTTGGATTTAAAACGCAGCCTAGCAACAGTCGGTTAGGATTCCGGCGGGAACAAAGCATTTGCGCGCAAACCAGAGAATATCGCGTGAGACAAAGGGCCGTTGGATTTGGGCGCGAATAACTGTTGTTAACGCGCCCGCCGTTTGGAGACGCGTGCGCAAACAGATTCGTGGCGCCTCGGGTGCTCAAAATGGCCGTTGTTTCAACTTGCGATGCAATTTATAATTCCAGTCAGATCCGTTATGGATCTAATTTACATATTGGTTTCTGTGGTTTTTTCACAGGATTCACTGTAGAATAACAAGGCATAATTAATGTTTACAAAACAGTTGTTATGCGGGAAGGATTTCGACAAACAAGGGTCCCGCGGAGCGACCGGGACAGAGAGAAAAAAAAATTCCAGGCTCCACGTTGATGCGCCAATTGTTAGGGTACCCCGATGCCGGCTTCTAAACCAGCAGCAGCACACCAACACGTCCCTGGCTAGCTCTCAGCGGGACAAGGGTACTCTCTATTCAGGGGAGTGGGCAGCTCAAGGCTAGGGAACTTCTCTCCATCCTTCGGTGACCCACGGGATCCTCACCGGCCAACAATCCTCCCGCCGTAGCAGAATAATAACAATGTTAAATCATTTAGACATGTATTGTAAGCTCAAACACATACATAGGTTTCTACAGTACAATTCAATTACAAGAAATGCAATTTACACAAACCTAGCTAAAGTGTTTAACTTTCTCTGACTGACTCTCAAAACGAAACTCTCCGGGTCGTGATTTCCACGGGGGCCCTACATTTCACTGTATTACGGACAACATTTAAAGAGGAAATCAAGATACAGCTTACATGTAGGTTGGCAGGAACCTCGTCTCATGTGGCAGCTTCATCAGGCACTTTCATAGTCTAAATAGACCGAACTATGGTGTGGCAAAAGGCCAATTATACACAAAGGGACTTCAATAATACATCGCGGCCGTTGAATTGGGTCCGCTGGCTTAAAGTGAGCCGCTGGCGTGTCCGTTCGCCAAGGCGCTCGGATTTCTTCTGTGTGAGAGTGAAGCGGGCTGCCGCGTCGCCGGGCAAGCGGGGCGGTAAGGAGAGGCAGACAGGATATGGGGGGAAGAGGGGGCGGCCAGCTGTGGCTAGCTGCTCGCGTTCTCGAAACTATTCGCTTCAAGGGCGTATCGTAACAATATTTCTAAAATCAAGATCCAATCTTCAAACCACTCCAAAATGTATAAGCAAAGGAAAACACAAAAGAAAGCGACGTTTAGCGACTCCGAAAAGAAGAAAACACAAATACTAATATTTTTTATTGATGCCTCGTATATTCTGGTAGAGTATTTTTAATGTTTTTGCTTTATTGTTTTTTATATAATCATTAATTTCTTAAATTAATGAAGTTGTGATGGTTTCGGGAGAAGGGTTATCATATTTAATATCAGTTAATGGATCCATTTCTGGTATAAGTGTTTATTATATTGTATATAGTTAAAGATTGCAAGGCTTGTTTATATGATTTTACTTTCAAGGTCATGGTGATTTTTCATTCCAGTTATTAGATGACCAAATGTATAGGAAAAAGTGCACTGGAAAAGCGACGACAAAAATATGGAAAAAATCATCCTTCACATTGATAAACAAAGTTCTTCATAGTTTCCGCACATAGTTTGCTTTAGTTTTCTGAAGGTTTCACTTCTACTTACATTTAAAATACAAGTAAATCACCTTCATGTGGTATTATGAAAAGATAGGTACATTTTTATATTACTAATACTTATTACATACATCATTTCTGAATTCTTCTTTGAATTTTCGTAAACCAAGTACATTTTTAGTTTCACCAGAAACTAGACTATACATTTGGATTCCAGTAAAAAATTCTGTGTTTTTGTTTCGTTCATTGTTTATCTGATGTTTTCTTTCTGTCTGGTGGTGTGTATTGTAGTTTTGTCTCTAGCAAATTGTCAAAGACTTACAGCCTTAATTATTAAAAAAAAAACACTTTACAGCCATTAAAAGATGTTTTTTTACACATTGGATGAAGACAGTACTTTTTTTCGAATTAGGGGCCAAGAGGCTAGATTTCGCGACCGACGCGGAGCGTTTAGGTATTTCATTAAATCTCTTCTGTCCCGCTCGAAATAAGCTCACACACACTTACGACATTCAAAACATGAGAACACACACTAAGTGACAAACTGCCCGCCGGACACCCCCCATCCCCCTTGAACCACTGCCCCTACACCTCACCCGCGCCGCTATGATTTGCAGCTGTGTTGTGGGTCTAGCATTTTTACTGTTCGGATCTCGGAAGTGCGTGAGCCGTGCATGTACCTACCTACCTAAGCAATCCGCATAATTATTTGTTCTTCGTAGTATTTTTGATCTCGCGTGACTTAGTGATTCCCCAATCAATATATTTAGAGGGTATCGGCTCCAATAATCACTTTTTTTTGTTTTTGTTTATTCTTTATTTTTTTCCATTATATCTACATTTCAAAAGTTATTTTTAATATTTTCTAAATACAGTAAGATGTAAACATAAGGTACAAGTAATATTGTAATACGTAGTTAGCAATACGTAAATATATAATAGACAAAATTAGGTAATGGGAACCCACTACGGCACTTCCTGAGTGTGGGTAATATAAATAAAAAATGTTATACATATAACATCAATAAGTACAAGAAAAAAAAATGTTAATTTTAAAGTAAATTTTTAGAAATTTAGGTATTTGTGAAAAATATGTAGTGAAAAAAATGTTGTGAAAAATAGTGAAACATTTTTTTTGTTGATGGTTATAGTTTTAAGAAAGTAAATAAAGTTAGTCTTGAAGTTACCGTAGATTTGTATTAAATAGTGAAACATAAAGGTATACAAAAAATTTATAGGAAAAGTGTTTCAACATCTGTATCATTCAGCCAAATTTTTTTTTTAATGTAAAGTGATATTTTATCTGTCATTTGAATGTATTTTGGTAGAAGATTAAATTTTCGAAGACCAATAAAAATGGACTTGATTAGTACTTTTGCTTATAGGCTACTTGCACCATATTAAAAAAAAAATCCGGTTTAGGCAAATATTCTAAGACATTCCGTTTTTTTATCGTTGTTTTGAAACCCGGGCGGATTTTTGAAAATTTCAATCCGAAAAATCCGACCATTTTTTATAAACCGGAAAGACAGGACATATTTTTATGGGCGCGAAAAAACGATAATTACAAAGCCGAAAATCATTTTTAAAAAATAACGTTTTCCACGCGAATGGCGCAGGAGAATAACGGGACATGCCAAAAATATTACTTCTCATAAATATTTTTTTCCTTGATCTATCTTATAATGTTCACCGTCTACATATGACTAAATCCAATATAATATACGAGTACTTGTAAATTATAATAATAATAATATATTATAAAATCATCACCATTACCATTACACTTCTAAAACAGGTACAAGAGGCATAAAAAGCACGGAGTTCCCTTCGTAACATCTGTCAAAACGTCAAACCAAATGATAAGTTCGCAGAGAACAAACAATATCTAGTGAATGTTAAATATCCTATTCAAAAATTCGCCTGAAATCAAAGTGTTACCATACAATAAAAAAAAATCAGTGTGGAATTTTACAAAATTAATAGAACATTATCGGAGACGGAACATTTTCATGTAGTGACTTTACGAGCCAAAATAATGGATTTATTTATTTAAAAAAAAACTTTACATTTCTAAACTAACAACTAAAATGCTTTTGGCCGTGAAAATCTAAAAACTTATCTTTACATTTCTAATTTATTTACTAACATTTTCGTAATCTTAGTAAAAAAATCTATGGACACTATTTTTTTCAAGTCTTTATGAAATTCATGCAAGTGGCCAATTCTATTTTCATTTTTTAAGAAACAAATTTTGTTTTTAAATACATATTTCATAGTCTGCAATTTAAAAATTAACGGATATTGAATATTTTAGTCTATTTTCTATTTGAATAATAACTCGGTGGAGAATGTTTTATTTCTATTATACATAACTTTAATTATGCGCTTTTGAGTGGTTTGTAAAGTGCATAGTGTACATGTTTCTTGATTGCAACTTGTATTGTGGATTCTAATTTTAAGGTTATCATGAGGTTTGTTTTTAATGAATTTTATAAAAAGTTAAATAAACTGTTTTGCTGTAGTTTAAAATGAGTTTGTTACAATAAGAAATAATTTTTCCTGGGATTACAAAATTACATAAATCATTTATATTCATTAAAAATAGAATCGGCCCAAGTACTGTACCTTGCGGAATTCCATTTTTTATCTATGCTTCTGTACTATGCACATTCCCATTTTTTTTTTGTGTTCTGTCTTTAGGATAGTTTGTCAGTATTTTTAGTGTGTCTTTTTTGAAACCAACCAATAGAATTAAGAACTAAGTCGGTGAACTGTCCCAAGTTTGACTCAACAGACCTGCCTGTTAAATCTGCAGTGAAAAAA
Organism: Limnephilus lunatus; assembly: GCA_917563855.2. NCBI lineage: Eukaryota > Metazoa > Arthropoda > Insecta > Trichoptera > Limnephilidae > Limnephilus > Limnephilus lunatus. Next base: position 97,025,386 of record OU830594.1, read on the forward strand.
ACAGTGTTTTTGGGTGTTAATAATTGTGTTTTTACATAAATTGAAGAGTTATCGGTAAGGATTTTTTCCATGAAAACGCACAGCTTTGATATCGGTTTATAATTCTAAATATTGTGTTTATCCCCCTTTTTAAAAACAGACGTTATAAAAGATTTTTTTCCAAGTAGTGTGAAATACGTTTTCTTTGAGAGAATATGTGAATAGCAAAGTCATCGGGGTAATAAGTTGTTCAGCACAATTAAAAATAAAAGTTGAATGTAATTTGTCACAACCAGCATTTTTTTGTGTTGTCATTTTGCAGATATTTTAATACTTACTAAAGATGTATTAAATGTTAATCGAATTCAAATTTATTGAACTCATATTATTATTATTGTCATTATTTATGAGTATGTATTTAGTTTGAGAAAGGACAAAAATTGATTGAAAATAGACATTAAAAAGATTGGAAATTTGTTGCCATTCACTAAAAGAAAAGTTTCCACGGAACATGTTATTAGGTATAGCAGAGGAAGATTATTTGGATTTCACGAAAGTCCAAAAATATTTCACATTATTTTTTGTGTTTAACTCGTCATCATTTATATAGTTTGCAAGTAACATTATGTGTTCACAGGAATAAGTTTGATTATGTAATATCATAAAATAGTCATATGAAAAAATATTATATTACGTATTGTTAAAAATGCGTTAGACCGTAATCTCTAAAATACATTATTGTAAAACTAAACAGAACTAATGAATAAAAATATATCAACCCCATCACTATTGTTGTATAAAATAGTCTTAACATCACTATTATCGAAAACGATGACTCCCTCCCCCCGACCATGCACTCCTTGCCGCGACATGTAAAACGTGCGAATGAGACAACTGCAGTAAACTATCTAATTTACCTACAGAAATTGCTCGGAGAAGGGTTCAGGGAGAAAACACTTTTCTACACCGAAACTTTCGCGAAATTGTAATTTGAAAACTGTAATATGAAAATGCAAAAACATACCGACATAGCTTCTACTTTCTAGAAGGCAATATAAAAAAAATATATTGATTTTGTGTAATTTTCGATGTAGAAAAGTGTTTTTTCCCGGGCGTCCTTTTTGTATGGGCCGAAAAGCGAAGTCTATCGTCTTTTACGTAACGCAATTTGGGGGGAGGGGGGTCTTGTATAAAGTTACGGTGCGTTACCGCGGCAGGTGGGGGGTTCGAACAACGCGTTACGTAACACGGTTTTTTAAATTTAAGTAAAAGCTAGAAAATTAAAATCTTCCATGTTGGTAACCCTTCTCGTTTATGTTCTACGGGGAATCCCTCGATTGTATTGTACGTAATTTTCATTTTATTCTCCCAAATTGGCAACTCTTTTCGTTTATGTTTTACGGTGATCCCTCGACTGTATTGTACTCGTACGTCTTTTTTAAATTTTCGTTGTCAGTATTCGTTAGTGTTTTTAGCACGAAATACGCAAATTGCTGTAGTCAGTGTTGTAAGTGAGTTTGTAGGTACTATAATGTCCTCAAAAGCGGGAGATTTACATCATCAGCTGTTCTTGGCCTGTAAAGGCTCTCATGCTGACTTGGGTGTTACGTAACATTTAAAGAGGGAGAGGGGGGTTACAGAAAAACGTTACGGCGCGTTACATAGGGGGGGGGGGGTCAAAAATCTTCAAAAATGGCGTTACGTTATACTTGAACGCCCCCTTATTATTAATTAAAAAAATATCATTATTTAGTTGGTAATATTGAACTTCGGTAAATAGAGTTTTGACTTAATGTTAATTCATATAATGTTTTTGTAAATAATTTCTATGCTAATGACAATAAATCTACATAATTACTATTATTTATGTTATTTCGTCAGTTTTAATCCTTTAAAAATGTCATGTTGTGAATTTAGTTTTGTTAATAGAAAATTATAGGTTTTTCTGAACCATTATTTTTCAAATCACTTTTACCGCGTGATTTTTTTTTTATAAAAGTGATGTTTTTTAATAACCCAAATACCTTGTATTTCAATACCGTGCAAAATGAACCAAACACAAGCATTATCTCCATCAACAAACACCAAACTTTTTAAATTAAAATATTTTTAATTGTCTAATCTCCCTAATTTTATAAAAAAAAAATATTTGATTTGCAATTATAAATACAGGCCTAAAACTCAGCGATCCTAAGATAACATTTCATAATATATCTAAAATAAAATGGGATTAAACGCTTTTCTGGAAATAGATATTATTGGAGAGCCAAACAATGTATTTATCATAGAAGAAATGAATGAACTCGAAGACTTTAATTGGAGCTTAAACAAAATTAATGTAGCATTCCTAAGCGTGGGTAATTGCATTACCCACTCTCCGGTACAACTATTTCACACTATGGGAAATCAGTAGTTGTGATGTTGACATATTTATATCAACTTTGAGAATTTTGTGGATCGTGTAAAATATTTTTTTCTAATACTATTCCTAAACACATCTTGTATTTTTGTAAATCTAACTAATCGCTGAATTTTTCAGTTTTTGTTTCTTGTATTTTTATGACTTGTGTGTATTTTTTTTATCTAATTTAATTTAATTTTTGTTATTTCCTAAGTTTCAAAATTATCTGTAATGTTAAAATTTTAATACCTACATGTAAAAGCCCTCTGGGCATTCAATAAATATTATTGCACAAAATTAAATTAATTTGCACAACCCAAATTAGATCATTAAAATAACGATTAATAATAAAATTGTTAAATAAATTCTGTGATTGACACTGGGGCAATGACAAATATATATTTTTATAATTACTCCACGCAGGATGCCCTGAGGATAAAAAAATCGAGTGCAGTTTACACGCGGTAGAAGCGAAACTTTACCAAAAAAATCTCAATCAATTCTTGTCCATCAAAAAGTGAGGTCATAATCAAAGCAACCAATGAGCGCAGACCTAGCGTAATTTCCGTTTCATATCTCAACCAATAGGAGCCTTTAAAAGTGACATCATAATCAAAGCGGCCAATGAGCGCAGTTGATGCGTCGCAGGTGCAGTAATCGTGATTTCCGTTTCATCCGAAATCCAAATCACAGCGGAATTATAGAAGTTTCACTTCAAAAACTCCCTAAGGGCCTGTGTCATCTTTGGAAATACTATGTGGAGGGTCTTTTAAGGGAAATGAAGGAGAGAAAATTCTGGAAAGGAAAACAGTTAAGGGAGTCGGAATGAATCTGGTGTTGATTTATCCAGGAGTGACGGACGTATGAATCCATTTCTCCCACTACGGTGCAAAGCTATGGGTCGAGAGAGTATTTCGGCTGGAGAGGTCTAAGTTGGGTCGCCCTCAACCAGTCCTCAACCTCTGCCTCAGTATTGTAGTTGGGTTGGGATTGGGTCCACGGAGATGTCACGGTGCGGTGTTTGAGAGACCTACCTTGTGTATATCATCTTTTGAAAGAGCTGCAGCATTATTATTATTATTGCGATAAGGAAATATGTTTATTGCATTCGTTTGCCGTCGCGGTACCGTAATCGTGGATTGTCATGGTAATAATAAAAGCGATCATTGAATTATAAATTGATTTCGAAAGACTGTTCTTTTATCTAGTAAACGCATGTTTTAAATTTTGAGAAAACATGTTTATTTTCAGCATAATAAGGTTATACCGTAGGTCGTTAGCAGATGTGTTAAATTTTCAAACAAAATTTTGTGTTATATAACACACATTTCAAATCATATAATCAAGCAGTAAAATAAATCAATAAATTATCTGGGAGCTATGTTTCAGAATTTTCATTTTAGTTTAAATAAAATCATTAAAAAAAAAGATCCGCACATGTGTTTTGTGACGAAAATACTTCAGTTTGTCTATTTACGGTCTTACAATATTTAAGATTTTTTTTACATTCTCATTTTGCTTATACTTTATTGAAAAATTATAAATACTTATGATTAAAAAAACAATTACAAAAAGTACATAGGTAATTTTAATAGTTTTATCATCAAGCCTTTCAGTATTTTTGAATGTAGGTATAAATTAAAGCAGTATTTGAATGAAATAAAATCGATATTGAGTTATTATTTCAAAAAGCTGGTACGGATAATAATTAATCTTTTTCATTGGAAATTGGAGCCGCCCTTTACGATTGTAAGAACATCTTTCGACGAAATTTGAATTCTCTGACGGTGGCTGAAGACAGCATAATTTTAACTTTATTCCATCAGCAAGTTACCAAGAGGTCACCGTTTAACACTGCAGAATGATGTGTCGTCTCTCTTTGATAAAACAAAATTATACGTTCGTCCTATATTACGTTCACACAATAAGAAGACGGAATAATAAACGTAATAATAAGTTGGTACAGTCAATTGATAAGCCCCGCAGTTGATAGCATATCTTTGACCCTTGAATTATGTTCGATTTGTTTTTATTTTACGTAGAGATGGACTCGGACAATTATATTTATTTATTAGTAAGACCTTAATTACGAATTTAATTATCATTATTTTAAAATCCTTTAACACCTCAGGCTTCGGACCTATTTTGTCGTAAGGACAAAATAGTTCCACTTTGCAATGAAATCCAAATAAATGGAATATTTCTGAACGCAATCGAAAATTAAAATCCATTTTTGAAAGGTGATAAAATACGCTTTCAAATTTTAATTTAATCCTAAATAAACACCTAATAATATTACTAGCTGACCCGGTCACGCATTGCTGTGGCTAACGAAACACAACGCCATCTACTGGATGGTTAACCAACCTCGATAACCAAGTGTTGTGTCGATAAATTAACTCACACCGCCATCTGTTAGAATCTTATGGAAATTATAAATAATTACAAATTACAAAGACAATAATAAATATTGAGGTCAATAATCGAGATAAAAACTATTCTATCTTTTAAGTTGGACCAAATTGTGATGACCGTGGCCGGTTATCCCATAATAATCTGGACTCCCTTTGATGGATCCAGATTCCTCTTTGTATGATGATCTCAGTACAGGGTTTCAATCAGTGGCGTAGCGTGGGGGGGCGGGGGGGGGGCGGGGGGGGGGCGGCCCGCCCCGGGCGGCACTTTAGGGGGGGCGGCAAAATTTCACAATCAATAATCATCTTGAAAAAATTTGGATTGGGGAAGTCGCGGGTTCGATTCTCGCGTCAGGACTCGTTTATAGATTCTTAACATCTTTCTTAAGTTTTATATACTGTTAAAATCAAAATATTAATGACAGACGTTTTGTTTTTATTTCTAACACATACATTATTTTTAAATAAAAATGTAAATAGCAACAGTATCATTTTAGCTCTAATTGATAGTCGATTTGTGTTTTATATTCGTGAAGCTTTGTGCGCCCTGCTGAAAGCGCACAAAAAATTACACTTATACGGTTTTCTTCCACGTATATATCACGGTGTATATATTTTAAATTTATTATCACAGAAAAGTTAAATAGCTGACAGGTTTGTGCATACTTATTCAAATTGCAGTTTTAAAATTCTAGATGCACACTATCTATGTGCTGCCAGAATCAAAGAAAAACCATTTTTATGTTCTGAGTGTAGTTTTAATTCACCGCATACATATTTAATTAAAAGCAGTTTTGTGTTCAAAATGTATAATTCCAGTTGTGGATTCATCTGACGACACATTTCGAAGGAAAACATTATATTATTTAAAGTGCTTTATAAAATTCTTGCAGATAATTTATGTGCCGCCAGAATCAAAGAAAAAACATTTTCATGTTCCGAGTGTAGTTTTAATTCACCGCTTACAGATTTAATTAAAACCCCTTTTGTGTTCAGAATGTAAAATTCCAGTTGTGAATTCATCCGACGACACATTTCGAAGGAAAAACTTATTTGAAGTGCTTAATAAAATTCTTCCAGACAAGTTATGTGCCGCCAGAGTCAAATAAAAACCTTTTTCATGTTCTGAGTGTAGTTTTAATTCACCGCATACAGATAAAATTTAAGCCAGTTTATTGTTCAGAATGTAAAATTCCAATTGTGTATTCATCTGCTGACATATTTCAAAGGAAAACATAACTTTTTTCGAAGTGCAAATATAAAATTCTAGTTGCCGACAATTTATGTGCTGTCAGAATCAAAGAAAAACCGTTTTCATGTCCTGAGTGTAGTTTTAATTCACCGCATACAGATTTAATTAATAAATATAAAAATAAAAATAAATTAAAAAATATATTTCACTACCCGCGGCAAAATTTTCCTCCGCCCCGGGCGGCTGATACCCACGCTACGCCACTGGTTTCAATACAATAAGAAGACGTAGGTAGTCTGTTGATGTTTATTTAGGTACAATGTTATTCTAAGGAAGTCTGATGGTAAGAGGACGAATGGACAACAATCACACCCTATTATACGTTCCTCATGTTGTCTCACTCATACACGCATGTCTCTTTCATACCGCAAGACATACGTTCACCAGACAAATTACACACAGTGAGCCAAATTTCATCAAAATCGGTTTAGTAGTTGTTGAGTTTATCTCGAACAAACATCGTAACGGGAGATTTTATTTTATATTTACTGATTTTATATTTATTGATTTTATATTTATTTATTTATATTATTTACTTATTTTATTTTATATCTTTGTCTTTATGTGTATATATAAAGTTTGAATACAAATATAAAGTTTAAAAATGGCTCACCTTTCGTTTTTTAAGTAATATTACTGATAAATAATATAAAACAAACACACACACACATATTTTATTGTGCAAATATATTATAAACGTTATCGTCAACTCACTTTTTGTCGTTTTATATGTATACCTATATATATATATATATTTTTTTTTTTTAAAGTAAGACAAACATTCCCGGGTTACGAATAACCCAACAATGTTTGAAAATCTCCTACTAGCCTGTGTTGTGATGGAGGACTTAGCCAGCCGAGAAATCGAACACGCGACGCTCGGGTGGGACCCAAGCGCTATGCCCACTCAACCACTGACCGGTCATATAAAAATAATTAATAAAAAAAAAAATTAACAAAATTTCTTTTCAAATTGCAATCGGAAACTTTGGTTTTATAAAATGTACTTTTTTATTATTTCGTTGTTAACTTTTAGATCTGAATATAATGCGTGGGGTTTTCTCTTTTTAACACGTAATAATCGTAATGGAAACACAACAATTTATGTGCGACCTACATGAGTTGTCACGAAAAGCGAACAAATTAGCCTGAGAAGCTAAGGGTACCTACCTTCTAATTGATATATTTAATTATCGTAAATATTTATAAAGAATAGGATAGGCGTCCTTACTAGACTAGACCCTAAGTAGTTCTGTTGCTGTTGCAATCTCGTCGATGTCTTCGGCCATCATCGTAGCCGTTCGTACCTAAGACACGAACGACGATAGATGGTACTCTTCTGGTATCCTACTCACTGCCATATGTTGGGATATAGCAGAACTTCGTATTACACGGATAAAATCGGGCCGATTCACAAGATCTACATTACAACATACATTCCACCAACCTACAACTAAAACGGCTTTTGTACAAAGAAATATACAATATTTTTCTATAAAATTATTTAATGTAGGTACTTACTTTTGCAATAAAAACCATTAAAAAATAACCGAATTCAATAGAACGATTAAGATATGGATTATGGACATGGGAAGGAAGAATATAGTTACAATTTGCATCCTTACAAAGATGAATGCTTGTATTGTGCTTTCTTCTAGATCAGTGGTTCTTCACCTGTGTTTGATTGAACCCCAGGGGTTCGGTGAGTCAGTCTAAGGGGTTCGGCGGAACAAGACACAGCCCGAAAAAATATTACGAAGAATATTGTCACTATTCTTATAAAACTATGAAATTGATTTATTTGTCTCTTGCAGAATCAACGGTGAGATATGGGATAACTTCTTGGGGTTAATCATGTAAAACCAAAATAAAACATGTACAAATGATTCAAACGCCATGGTAAAAGGCGAGACATTAGTATCGTATATAAATTAATCAATTTGATACCTGTGCGTGTTATTATGTTGCAAAAAATTGTATTGCAGCATATATCCGGCAGTCCATATAAAACAATGTTGGATCATGCACACAATACGCGTCTCATACAAAATAAAGGAATGAAAGTACCTGTGTTTCAAAATAAATATGGTCAAAGAACCCTTGAATATATTATCCCATTCATATTTAACAAATTGCCATACGAATTATGAAAATTGCTCTATGACAAAATTCTCACTGATGTTAAAATCATGGCTCTTAGGGAGTAACCTAATGTATTTAGATTATATTTTGCTCTTTCTTACCAAGCATTAAATTTCAAGTATGTGATTAATGTATTGCTGTTTTTATGTTGCTCAACTTTTTCGTGATTTTAAAAAATATATAAATACTAGCTTTTGCCCCCGCTTCGCACGCGCCACTCTTCCCCCCCCCCCCCCCCCCCCTAAACCTCCCTCCCCCCTCACCCTCTCCCCTCACTCTCCCCCCCAACCCTTCCCCTCAACGTAACAATCAAACACGCGCTGTAAATCTTGACTATCAAAGGGATCTCCATAGCAACCTAAACAAATAACACAATGACAGCTCATATCGAACAATTAGGTAGCAACGCTTTGCTTTTCGTCTGGACAATAAACGTATAATTGTATACAAATTTCATATGCCAGAGTTCTAAGTTATAGCCTATAGACTATTCTAATGTATGAGCTATATTACTGTAAAGTTTCATTAAAATCCGTTCAGTATTTATTGCGTGAAAGAGTAACAAACATCCATACATCCATCCATTCATCCATCCATACTTCCATACAAACTTTCGCCTTTATAATATTAGTAGGATTTTCCTATTCCACATCACAATGTTGGTAGATATGTTATGTGTGTTTGTGTATTTATTTTACGCGTAAAATAAATAAATAAATTGTATAAATATTTTAAATGTCTAATCCAGTTCTGTTAACAAATTAGAAAACAATTTTTGATAAATATTTTTGTACTTCAGTCTCTTTTGGTTCAATTGTTAAGTTTGGTTCAGTTCTCTGAGAATATCGGTACCATTACTACATTCTTATCTGACGTGTTCTAACCTTTTAATCTTATCGTAAATACTATCGGTTCTGTGTTTATCAAAGAAAATACGACCAAATTTCAAAATTAAACTAAATATTTTGATTCAAACAATTTTGTGAAAATTAAAGGTTTTATTATTACATAAAAAGTTATAATAGTTGAATACAAAAATTATCAGAAAAAAATATTAACTTGTGTATATGTCAATTTGTTGCATGCATACATTTAAATAATAAATGCTCCTAACTTAATGTTAATCAGTTAATATTGTACCTAAATGTTAGCCAGTTCATATTTTTAATTATATGTCAATAAGTAAATTTTACTGACATGTTAATTAGTTAATGTTTCTACGATGTGAATAAGTTAATTTATTAACTAAGTAAATTTGTTGCATGCTTACGTTTAAATAATAAATGTTACTAACTTAATTTTAATACGTTAATTTTGTACCTAAATGTTAGTAAGTTCATAATGTTAATTTAATGTCAATAAGTAAATTTTACTAACATATTAATTCTTTAATGTTTCTAAGATGTAATTAACCTATCTTATTAACTGTGAGCCAGTTAATTTTAGTAAATAGTTAACCGGTTAGAAGTTTTTTTATATAAATGTGCGGTGGAATTTAATTAATAATATAAATTTATTAATAATAATAATTCAATGTTAATGTAAATTAATTAACATATCACAATTGCGGATGGCATAGTCTCACCGGCTCCTGAGGGTTGGATCAGCTGGTACTCTTGTGCGGTATTCTCATTTAAAAAAAAATCCTTAGTGCTTTCGTTAATATTAAAGGTAATGAAAATAAGCTAATTAACTATAAGCTAGTTAATTTTAATAAGATGGTGTTAATTAAAGATAATACTAACTAAAATATTTTTTTTTACATTAGCTGCATACAGGAGGACCTGAGTAAATCCCTCAGGGTGCATGTCATATTTGGAGACGCTGTGTGGAGGGTTTTTTTAGGGAAAGAAAGGAGAGGAAGTTGTGGGAAGGAAAAAGTTATGGGGGTGGGTAGTAATTTGGGGGTCAATATCCCCAGTAGTGACGGACGTATGAATCCATCCCTCCCACTGCGGTGCAAGGGTCAGAGAGTCCGGCTGGAGAGTTTAAAAGGTCTCCCTTAACCAGTCTCTTCCAATCTGGACAGCCACGCAGTTGGTGGGCATACGCCATACATACCAGCGCCAACTCCTAGACAAACCTTAACCCCATGAATGAATGCCCATCAGGGCACCCCTGCTGAGTCACCGAACGTAAGAAACCACGTGGCAGAGGTGTTGGTTATCCAATAAATGGTTCTAGGAGCGGCGGTTCCCATACCCACCTCTCAAGTTGTGTAAAATATTACTAACTAGCTGACCCAGATGGTTACCCAACCTTTATAACCACCACCATCTGTTAATTTGCATACAAATCAAAACCACACCGCCCGCTTGCCATCCCGCTTCTCCACCACATACAGACATTCTCCTTTATATTTCAACCGATATTCACAAAACCTTGACAAATTATATACCTAAACCTTCCTCATGAATCGCTCTATCTATTTGTGAAAACCGCATGAAAATCCGTTCAGCAGTTTTTGAGTTTATCGCGAACAGACAGACAGACTCGGCGGAGGACTTTAATTTATAATATATTGTAGAGATAATGGTGTAGCTATCATAAACATTTCTACTTATCATGAGATTTGTGATGGAATTTAATTAATAATATAAATTCTTTTTTTTTAATCTTTATGCAACTGATTATTTAGTTCACTTATGTACCTACACGGTTGACATTTGTTACACGAGAACGGGTCGCTTCTTCGACTCGTTCTTGTGTTCAACAGCTCGGCTGTGGAACGATTTGCCGGCATTTGTGTTTCCTCCTTCCTACAACATGGGTCTCTTTAAGACCAATATAATAATAATATTTGGATGACTTGTATAGCGCCGTTTTAGTGAAAAATCACCTCAAGGGCGCTGTGTTCATTTCTTCCTCTCCTCAAAATGACCCTCCACACAGCATCTGACAAAGGGTGGAGTTAATGTAAAAAAAAAAAAAACTCAATAAAATCCTCAAACAGGGGTGCCGTAGGTAGTCCATTTAGTTATGGGCAGAAAAGATTCTCAGTAGGTAGTGCAGTATCACAAAACATAAATATTATTTCTATTTTATCTCGTCGTCAATATTGATTAGGAAAAATAATGTTATTATTTGATAATGTCGGGAGATATCGGAATAAGAGGAAACACGATCGCCTAGAAATTTAAACAATGGGTATTTTACAAATCTGTCGCTCTTATTTTCCCGAATACTGAGCGAAAGGGACAATTGCACCTCAGGCTGATAATAGCTCAATAAAAACATTAAAATCGATATTTTGTATTCCCCATTTTTCTCTTCTAAAACTGGATCAATTTAAAAAAAAATATGCTTACTGTATTAGAAGAATATACTCTATGTCTGTAAGTTTTGATTTTTTAAAAATACATTTCTAGTTATACTGAACGTCTATTGATTGCGTTCAAACCAGGCAATTTTAAGGATTTTTGGAGTGTCTTAACTTCTATAAGAAGTAACTTATCAAAAAAACAAAACGTACCGGTATGGGCGGCATGCTAGTGTTCGATATCTATATTATATTAAAAAATATTTGCACTAGGGTCAAAATCCAGAGAGAAAATTGGGGAATGCGTTTGAACATAAATATACCACGTTTGAATGAACCAAACGCTGGCCGGTACCCTCTTAATGTGTAGATTGATTATATATTATCTGATGCCAACCGACAAATATTTTTTATCAAAAACAAGCAAACACTTGTTAATTAGATGTTGCCATCATGTCAATTTTATCTCAGCGATTATTGAATAACCAAATATAAAATGTACATTGATTTTGGTAAATATACAATAAAAATGGGACACGATTAAGATGAACGAATGCGCGGTCTTTTTTTTTAATATTTGACCAAACTTAACAATATTTTTTTTATCAATAGGTATTACAAATATCTAATACGAAAATATGCTACTTTATTTATTTATGATTTGTATTATTGAATAATCTATAGGAATAAGGGATTATAGGCCAATAAGGGATTCTATTTTTAATGATTTTGGAGGCAAATTTCGTATTTATTTGCGAGTCAATATAATTATTTTTTAAAATATCTATTAATCTAACTACCTTGTAAATATTATGAAATATAGAATGGAAATTTATAAATCGTTATTAAAAGCATTTTGTAGGGCGTAAATTTAAAATTAAAGACGACCGATTTACATTGGATCACAAAGTTATCGCATTTTTATTTAAAACTAGCGAGTATCCGGCATGCGTTGCAATGCCGCATAAAGAAATAAATTGTTTCTCCCTGCATGTCCTTTCTTTCCTATGCGTCCGCGTTCCCGCCCCCGTTTCCCTCCACATTCCATAAGTATTCATCTGGAAAATTTATAATATGTAGAGATAAATAATCATCATTCTCATGCCTGCCTCATCCTCCCTCCTCCAAACCCCTCCTCCTTCGTTCTTACTTACCTTACGCCACTCCCTCTCCTTCCCTCCCTGAAGCTAAACTATATGAAATACACACATTTTTAAAGTGAAAATTCTTTAGCACCGTTGTGATTTGAAACACGATAAAACTGAAACGAGCCTAAAAAGAGACAAACACATACGTCTATAGGATTTAGCCCGCGAAAGAATGAAATTTTTTTCAAACAAATCACACGCCCCCTATTGTAAATTTTGTACAAAATTCATAACCTCTCCATCGTATATATAGAAACCTTCGCGGGTGTGCGCCCAACAAATAACCAAAGTTTCATCGCAATGGGATGAATGGTTTAGAACGCATAAGGATCAAACAAGGAAACATTCATTTTTATGTATCTACGAGTATCAAGATTTCGGCCCACAAACTTTTTTTTTACAATTTTTTTTTTAATAATTATTTTGTATTTCGTTATTCTCGTACTACGTAGAATTTTCGGAAAGATTTTTTTTTAATGATTACCAACTGTCAAAGAAGCCTCTAAAATCATGATAATATGCTTAGATGGGATGAATGGTTTAGGAACGTGGCGGTTTAGGAACGTGAGTTGTGTGGCGGTCTTTCCTCTCTTCTTACAGAGTGATGGTTAGGTAGATATGTTCTAAAAGTGATATAACAATATAAGTGATTTATAGATACTTTTTTTTTACGTGAACACCGCACAAATGTCCCATCTGTTCGCAAAAGAGGGACTATGACATCTCCAGTTATTATGGTTGTGATGTTGAATGGAATGGAGAGGGAATGAGGGAGGTTGGGAAGTTGATTATAATCATAAAATGATCCTAATCAATGCAATATAATTATTTATTAGATACAGTAGGCATGTCTATTGCCTATATTTACGTAAGAACAGATTAGTACCAATGACGTTATAAATTTATTGACTGTCAGGTACCTGGTGTACCTATAATAAACTAATTAAATATTTTATTATCGGGATTTGTGGTAATCTAAGTGATATTTTAATATACCCTAATAAACTAATCGAACTGTACTTGTACTAACATATTAGCTGGTTCTGAATTAACATAGATACTAGCTGGTTCCCAGAATGCGTTGAAATGCCATATTCAAATAAGTAAATTGTTTCTCCCTGCATGTCCTTTCCCTGCGTCCCCGTTCCCCTTCCGCGTAGTCTTCCTCTCCCGCTTTCCCCTTCCACCTTCCCCCCTTTCCCTCACCCCTCTCCCACTCCATCGTCCCGCCAACCCCCCTCCCGTGTTGCATATATCAGTCCCAGTACATTCCGTTTTCAATCAACTCGCGTGCCACCTATTACAATTTTTTTTATAAAAATTTTACGTATATTACAAATATTCATTTCTGTACATTATTAGAACAATCAATCAAATTCGATACCTTACAAGTACCTATTTATAATATCTGTAATGCTTGATTCGATTCAAAGTATTAGGCGTGTACTTCAAATAAATTCATTAATTTAAAGAGTTTCGGAAACTGAATTTTGATAATCAATTGTTTTGCACAACGTCAATCTCGAATTTCGACATTTTTAGCAGTTTCGCAAGAGTTTTTGCAATGATTAAAAAACTTTTCAAATGTATTGTCATGTGATTGTAATAATCCAGAAACCTTCGCGGGGGTTTAAAGAAGGTATTTTGAAAGTTTCAAACATTTCCTATGCTTAATATAGCAAAACATAGACATCTTATATACTCATATGACATATACTAATATAAATAGGTACATATACCCAAGCAAGCATATTTTGATTTTTATATACATAGATTATATCTAGAAGGAAAACTTGTAAAGGAAAGATTCCCTTGTCGTATTTTTGAACATAAAAAAAATACTTATGTCTGTAAGAGGGAATAACCGGAAACATATCATTTTTAAATCAAATTCTAACACCGTTAGTTTTTTATTTTTCTGAGTTTTTTTTTTAGTTTAATTTTAATTTCATAGTTTCGTTAAGATTTATTAGCATTATTTTCTTCTTCAATGATATATTACATAGATGGGAATAACCTCCAAGAGTTATCACAAAATAGAGTTATTCTTTTTTTAATTAACGAAGACAATATCAGCGAAACTCAATCGAAAAACTGAAACTGAAAAATCAGAAAAAGATACGATCACATCTGGGACTCGAACCCAGGACCTATGACTTGCCGGGTCAGTGCTCTACCAACTGAGCTAATGTGTCCCTATCCGATTCGGTCATTTTTAACTGTATCATACTTCGACTAAGAACTAGTAAATTTTTTTATTTTTATTTTTTAACTACATTCGTTTTCTCCGCCTTTTTTGTCACGAGCTTTGCTCCTAAAAAAAGGTGTAAACTTATTAAACCATGTATTCTTGAAATAAAAACTTTATATAATGTATTAACCATGTAATATTTTAAAAATAAATATATATTTAAAAAAAAAAAAAAAAAAAAAAAAAACTAGGTACCAACATTATTTTCATTTTCTTAACGCATGTTTTTATTGGCTGCTATCTTTATGTATGATTGCAAGATTCAACCAGAACTAAATGCTACCTAGATAGTGTCTTGGTTAAATTTATCAATTTTTATTTGATATGCGACATCTATTGACTTTTTTGAGGGGCTAGGATGAATTTTAATGAATTGAATTTTATTTTTATTTTTAACTTAATGTGTAAAGCCTCAAAATGTAATACCTATTTAATTAATAAAGACAATATTAGCGAAACTCAATCGAAAATAAATCAGAAAAAGATATGACCGAGACTTGCAAAAAAGTCAAAAGGTGTCGCATATTAAATAAAAATGGACAAATTTATCCAAGACACTATCTAGATTGACAGCCGGCGTCGTCGAGAAGTAAGGCTCTCGACTCGCAATCCTAATGTCGCGGGATCGAATCCCGGCGGAGCAAATAAATTTTACTTGTTTGATTTGTGTTATTTCACAATTAATTCATTAAAAATAACATATAGTACATAAGCGGCAAGTTTCAGAGTGGAAGAGACTCTCAGTTTCGCCCTGATGTAAGACCACCATTCAGAATTGATACTTTTTTTTTTATATGAATACCGCACAAGAGTCCTAACTGCTCCCGTCTGAAGCCAGTGAGACTATGGCATCCCCAATTGGAGGTATTTTGTGAGGCTGAGAGTAGTGGGAAGGGGTAGGAGATAGGGAAGAGGAAGGTGGGGAAGTACCTGGCTATTCAGATCTGGTCACCAAACACGGCTAATGCCATTTCAAGCAACGTTGTAGAATAGAAACGTTGCTTGAAATGGCTTTAGTCGTGTTTGGTGACAAGATCTGAATAGCCTGTACTTTCCCACCTTTCTCTTCCCCATCTCCTTCCCCTCCCACTACTCTCAGCCTCACAACATACCTCCAATTGGGGATGCCATAGTCTTATTGGCTCCAGACGGCAGCAGCTGGAACTCTTATGAGGTGTTAACATAAAAAAAAGATAGCATTTAGCTCCGGTTTAATCTTGCAATCATACAGGCTGAAATCTAGTTTCGGTCGGTTGTTGATAGGTAGGTACTAATAACTAACAATATGTCCATAGTTGTTGTTGTCCGGGTTAGCAGGGACGACTTGTGAAGTTCTGTATTGTGCGGGCACGAAACACTAAACTAACAACATGAGTGTCTGTGCCAAGGGACAACTGCAGCCTCTGAAGGGGTCCGACGGGAAGATGCTGAAATTGGGGTTCCTGGGCGGAGGGGTGATGGCAAACGCTATGGCCAAAGGATTCATCGCTGCAGGTTGGTACAAATTATCATAAATATAACCCTAAAAGGGGAAATCCGGGTGGCGTTTCGTCTATACAAAAGTATTCCCCAATTCCTCTCTGGATTTTGACACTAATTATTGTAATTGTGGTGAACGTATGTCCTAACCCTAGAAAGATAACGTGCGCCTCAGAGGTGCCCGCGAAACTGATATATCGCTGTCTTTTTTTAACCGACGCGTGTACAAGCTTGTGTTTCCGAGCCAACTCAGTCGTCGGTCAACACTGCCGAGGGACGACTGCGGTTGTTCGATAAGTACCACAGTTTTGTTGCTATGGCAACGCGTTGCGCTCGAGAGGCGCATGTTTATCTTCTGTGTAACTTTGAAGACTGTATGACAACTGTCTAAAACTTTCGATTTTTTCAGTATTATTTTGTAATTTGAGACTGAATATATCGTAATTAATTAGTTAGTAAGACAAAATACTAAAAAAGTTTACTATTTTAAAAAAAATATCCTTTTATATTGTTACCACTATAAACACCTCTGTTTCCTTAAAATTAAATAATAATAATATATATTTTTGTTTCATTTAAGTACTTATTAAAAATGTAACACTTGATTGAAGTTATAAAAAAAAAGTAAAATTGTTTCATTTTGTTAATAAATCGGTTTTTTAAACTGTGCGCCTCTCAGGCGCATGTTTATCTTTTCAGTACTAAAAAATAAGGTTATCTTTCTAGGGTTAAGGTATGAAAGAGAAATGCGTGTATGAGTGAGACAGCATGAGTAACGTATTAAAAAAATGTAAATCTTTAATAAGTCTACCCACAGACTTATTATTGTCTCACCACCCTGTACTGAGATTAACATTAAAGGACACTGGATCCTCACATATTGGGCATCCACATAGACATACAAATAACTAGACGAGAACTTACAGATGAGGGGTAAAAACAAACTATGGCGGGGCGAAGAGAGGAAAGAGACTTGTGATTCGCCAATAAATCAATCTAACAGTATATAGGCACCTCGCACTATAATATCACTATTTATTTCTTGATAGTAAAATCTGCTTTTGAATGAATAGACCTTTTTATATGGGAGCGCGAATTGCATGCCACGGTATGAACAGATGTGTAAAATCCAAATTCGCAAAGTAAGTTTCAGAGAATTTTCATAGTGGAATATTTTGTTTCCGTAGACACTTTTACAAATGTTTCATGATTTACTTGACCCAGTAAACAGCGGCTTTGTGTTTCGCGTCGCTATGTATCTCGATGTCTAAGTATGTGTTTCATAGACATACAGCGTCCGTGCGTAAAATGTACGATGAGAGCACGACACTGGTCCGGACACGCCCAGCCGGTTCCGAAAAATGGTTCCAATGGGAGGGGGAAATAACACGTTTTTTAACACGTAAGGGCATGTCCATATATTTTGTACGTCCGTGGGCATCCAGATCATCACAATATACGCATCCGGTAAAACTGAAGATCTGTAAAAAATAGACCATCGCAGTAACGTCTCTTAATATTCTCTCCAGAGAATATTGTAATTCAATTCAATTCAGCAACAAAGCTTTCCTTTTAAATTGTGCTTCATTGATGTTAAACACATCGATATTCGAAGTGATCCTATTTAACAACAAGAATGCTCTCCCGACTGGCATGACCATTGACAAATTAGTTCTGCAAGCCGGGAGATAAAACAGTCTATGCTGTCGGGGACCGAGATAACCAACGGGAACATAGAAACTAATGCTTTCCATGATAGTTGAGTTTTCTAACCATCCATGAATCAGTCTGAAGAAATTTGTTACAATGAGCACATCCCTTCTGACCCGTAGATGGTTCATACCGAGCATGCCCAAGAGAAAGTAGGTAGGGTAGAGCCACGGGTAGTAGCCATACTCCCTCAGGTAGAGAAATCTCATAAATGTCTTCTGAACCTTCTCCAACATGATGAAAAACATCACTTGGTGCGGGTTCCAAACCACCGATCCACTCTCAAGCTTACTCCTGACCAAATGATTGTATAGTATTGTGAGAACCCGTGTGTTTCTGATATTTCTCGCAGTGCGTAGGACAAAATCCAGCATTCTCAGTGAAGTACTATAGGTCATTATGATATGAGCATGAAAAGTTTACCTATTATCAAACACAATACCAAGATCTTTTATAGTGGAGACAATAATATATGGGACCTGTATTCTCCAGTACTTATATCATATATGGATGCTTATTGAAAGACTTAGGTTCTTAAAACACAGTGACTGTTTATTGACGTATCGTAATTATAATAATACTTCAAAGGACACACGTTCTTCCAGGCTGAAGGCTAGTTCTAATCTGGAGAGCTCTTCAAACCTAATGACTTTGTAAAACTACCTTCGGTCACCTTCAGCACAACTCGGCAACGATTCCATGTGACCCGAAGAACCCATAGATTACTATGGTAAAGTATGCAAATACTAGATCATAGATTATCATGATACATTACACCAGTGAAAATATTTTTTTTAATATTATTGTAGATATCGACCATTGACATGTCTGTATGTTTTGTTGTAAAACTGGACCAATTTTTAAGATTTTTACTCACCTTATCAAAAAAAATACATGTTTTGCTTTTTTAAAAATACGTTGCCTAGTTTGTATACTGAACGTCTTTTGATGGCGTTCAAACCAGGCAATGTTAACGATTTTTAGAGGGTCTCAACTCCTATGAGAAGTAATTTATCAAAAAAAGCAAAACGTACCGACACGCTAGTGGTCGATATCCATACTTTTTTTGCATGAGCGTCAAAATCTAGAGAGAAAATTGGGAAATACGATTATATGAAAAAAACGACGCGTGGTATCCTCTTGGTTGTAATTTATGGCTTCTACAGGTAGACCGAGTTACTAATAAGTATATCTTGGAAATTTGTACTGAATATTATGGAATCAGAGAGGATTTTAAAATGTGGGGACCAAATATAAGAATTGTGTTCGACATGACTTCGAACTAAAAAAGAATAAACATTGGCACTTTTTTTTAATTTGCGGAGACGGTTTACAACTAGTTCCCGTGAGTACTTGGCCATGGGCTAACATTGGCACTAGTTAAGTATCAAATAATCCAGAGAGGAAATCGGGAAATATGTATACACATTTGGAAAAAACGCCGCGAAACCTTTTAGATTGTGGTTTTATTGTATAATGTGGAAATAAAATCAAATTCTTTATAAAATGGTTGTAAAAGATTTAAATATTTGTGCTTCGCAAAATAAAATCAAATACGCTTTTTGGTAATGTTTATTTCTATAATAATTTAAAACAGGCTTCTGGTGTTCAATAGGAATTTAAACCTTATCGCCATCTACATAAGAAGTATTATTGCTAGCGGATAATTTTACACGACATAGTGCATCACCATAAAGGTTAATTTTAAGTGTATAAGTCTTCACAATAAATAAATACAATGTTTCTCAGGTTTGGTGAAAGCGGAGAACATGATCGCCAGCTGCCATCCCAGTGATAAAAAAAGCGCGGCTGATTTCAAGGTAAGCGGACATTTCCTACTAGTTGCATATATTCTGCGAATCAATTTTTGGACTGTCGGTGTGGCAAATGTACAGATATTATCTTAAAAAATAACACTTTTTTTTAGATCAATCATTAGTCGGCAAACAGCAGCCTAGAGTTAGTTTAGTTTCTAAAAAAGTGCTGTTTTTTAGAAACTAAACTAGCTCTAGGCTGCTGTTTGCCGACTAATGATTGATCTATAACTCTAAGCTACTGTTTGCCGACTAATGATTGCTCTATAACTCTAAGCTGCTGTTTGACGACTAATGATTGCTCTATAACTCTAAGCTGCTGTTTGACTACTAATGATTGCTCTATAACTCTAAGCTGCTGTTTGACGACTAATGATTGCTCTATAACTCTAAGCTGCTGTTTGCCGACTAATGATTGCTCTATAACTCTAAGCTGCTGTTTGCCGACTAATGATTGCTCTATAACTCTAAGCTGCTGTTTGACGACTAACGATTGCTCTATAACTGTAAACCTATGCATCTGTCTCTAGGCGCTGGGTGCTGAGGCGATCTTCGAGAACATATCGGTGGTAAAGAGTTCCGAGGTGGTGATGATCTCCGTGAAGCCCTCAGTGGTGCAAGAAGTCCTTCACGACCTGAGATCTGTACCCGACTTGAAGAACAAGCTCTTCATATCCATTGCAATGGGCATCACGCTGGCCGACATTGAAGGAGTAAGTTCAAATAAGTTATCAAAAGATTTGGGGTGATAGGAGAGTTCATTTGCAAGGTTCCATGACATGGTGTCCTCATATATTCTAAGAAGGAGTGTCCAGAATGTACCGCTGAATAACACAGTATAAAACATAATTTCATTCAAATGCAACAAGGAAAAACTACTTGTCTATATACTGTATATAAATCGACAAAGTAAATAAATTTGATTGATATAGAATCACCTCGCTTTTTTATCGTTCCATGTAAAAATAATGAATAAAAAATTCTCAAAGTTTCATAATTTTATTCCAAATTGCGATACGAAACTTTGATTACATGTATGCATTTTACTTCTTGCTTGGTTAACTTTTTTGATTTGAGTATAAAACATGATGTTTTCTCTTTCTGATACCGTTTATACCATATTGCTTTGCTTACTATAATAGTAAGGGAGACACAACGATTTCTATGAGACCTATAGGTAGGTATATGTGTTGCTCAGAAAAGCGATCAAATAAGCCTGAGGAGTTAATAACGTGACCTAGCTTAACTTACGCTAATCAGTACACCTAAATTAGGGAATCCATTTGATTTTTGGGTTGAAGAATGGATATCTTCTAACTGGACCTAACGTCCATTCTCTGAACATACCCGCCTGTTACTCTGCAAATGTTCCAAAACAATAAATAAATTTCTCATTTCAAATTTCTTTTAATTTTTTATCAAACCATTAATTGATTATAATTCCAGTGGTTACCGCCTTCATGCCGCGTAGTACGTGTCATGCCCAATACGCCGGTGTTGGTGCGTGAGGGAGCAGCGGTGCTGGTGGCAGGAAGCTCGGCTGGTGAGGCCGATGTGAAGCTTACCCAGCAGCTGTTCGAGGCTGTTGGCTCGTGTGCGGTGGGCTACGAGGGACAATTGGACGCGGTCACCGCGCTGAGTGGCTCCGGACCGGCTTATGTGAGTTTCTTTATCATTCTTCTTCTGGTCATTACTGAAGATAATCCCAATTCCAATAGCTTTAATGATCAAGGAGGACATTACGGTTATTATTAAGGATAAGGAATTATCCTTAACCTTACAATTAATAATGACTTTTACTTACTTACTTTGTGATACCAATTCTCTCAGATGACGGGAGAATTGTCATTTTAGCTTAAACTTTCATGTTAGATTTGATTCCAATTCTCTCACATGACAGCATAATTGTCCTTAACCTAAAAATTAACGACTGTTTCGTTAACTATAGGCGATTTCGGTTATACTTAAGGATAAGGAATTGTCCTTAGCTGTAAAATTAACGACACTTTCTTTAACTGCAATTCCAGTTTGTTCAGATACCATTGAATAGCCCTAATGAACCAGAGGGAGATTCCAGTTATATTTAAGGACAAAGAATTTTCCTTAACTTTAAAATAATTAATGATTTTTACGTTAACTGGGGACGATTCTGGTTCTACTCGTAGTTAAGGAATTGTCTTTAACCGTAATATTAACGAATTTTTCGTTAAATTTAATTTCAATTCTCTCGTACGACAGCAGAATTATCCTTAATCTTAAAATTATCAACTGTTTCGTTAACTGTGGGCTATTTAGATTCTACTTAAGTATAAGGAAATGAAAGAATTCAAGAATTCAATTCAAAGAAAGATTCCAGTTCGCTCGCATGTCATCGAATGTTAAGGACAATTCCTTATCCTAATAATAATACTGGAATCGCCCCTCGGGCTTCTCAACTGATGACTGTCCTGTGATGCATGGAGAGCTATGAACACCGATATTTCAGCTGTAATACTTGAACGGCAACAGAAATACTTAATGGCAACCCTGATGAACGTTTTAAAGGGACTAAGGTGAAACATGGGACGCAGCGCAATGAATGCTTACAGGAACCGTCTCCATACGAAAAGCCGTTTTGAGTGGTGTATATTTAAATTTGGTTCCAGGTATACCTGATGATTGAGGCGCTAGCTGACGGGGGGGTGAAGATGGGGCTCCCGAGAGCGCTGGCCCAGGAGTTGGCCACCCAGACCATAGTGGGTGCCGGGCGCATGGTTCAGCAGACAGGCACGCATCCTGCACAGCTCCGGGACAATGTCACCAGCCCTGCTGGATCCACTGCCGCGGGGCTGCATCATCTAGAAAAGAACGGTAACCAACTAACTAACTAACCATCACTCCGTTTCCGCAGGGGTAGGCAGAGAGGATGGACCACCAAACGACTGGGTCTTGGCACACACTCTTTGCCTCATTCATATTCATACATCGTCCCATACATACTCTTCTATTATTTTGACTTTTGACATGGCCTGACTTAAGTATCTGATTCACCTCAGTGCCATGTCTTCCTTGGGCGTCCCCGACTTCTTCTACCATTCACATTTGCTTCATATATTCTTCTAATACTACTTTCTTCGTTCATTCGCTCTACATGCCCAAACCATCTGAAGGTCCCTTTCTTATTCTTACTCATTAGGTACGCTTATGCTCATTGTCAGTCTTGCATTCTTAGCGAATCTCAACATTTCTCACATGATTTACCATACATACGCCTCAGGGATCTCATTTCATCAGTCTACTTTCACCCTTCCTCTGCCATTTCTATGCCTCACTGTCATACATCAGGTAAGGTACCAGCACTCCATTGTGGACTGCTAGCTTCGCGTCTTTTGACAGTTTGTATTAACGCCAACGGCATTCAGTCCTCCTTTAATGGAGTTACCTGTATTTACCCTTTTTTCATCATCTCTATCAGCCACACTACCCAGATACACAAACTCATCCACCTGCTCCAAGTATTCATTATTCACAACTATATTGCACATTGTTTTCGTACTCTCTCTTTCAAACACCATGACTTTAGACTCACTATTCTTCATACTTCGTTTATCCTAGACACGAGACTTCAGATCTTCCATACTGTTAGAAATCAGCACCTGAAGAATGGTAATTTCTATCTTCTTCTGTCCTCTTTCTTCTTCTTCCCCATTTCTTCCTTCATCTCCAAAAGATCTAGATGGGGCCTCAGACAATAGTGGATGATCTGAGGTACACATCTGCGTATTGTAGCACAATGTTCCAGACATAAAAATAATAATCTGTCTGTGGGTCTTGATTTTAGATTTTCACAGCCGAAAGTATTATGGTTATTTATTTTTGGGGTATTATGCTGTGTTGCACTACCTCCTTTAGCCGACGTTTCGGACAGCATTACAGTGTCCATCATCAGAGCAGACGTGGTACACGGCATAATACCCCAAAAATAAATTACTATAAATCTGTCTGTCGCATAAAACACATCTTCAATGAGAGCAATATTTTTGAAGTGTTAACTTCTTTAACACCGTTGTGATTTGAAACTCGATGAAACGAAAAAGCGATACTAAAAAGAGACAAACACATACATCTATAGGATTTAGCCTGCAAGAGAATGAGATAGAATAATCGGTCTCCTCTTTGTGCGGTGCTTCGTAGCCTCCCTTCCCCTCCCCACTCTTGTCTTTTCTTTTAGTTTTCTGAAGGTTTCACTTCTACTGCGTGTGAACTGCAATTTTTTATTAAATATTAGGCAGTTCTTTTCTATTAATTCTTTAAGCCATTATTTGGTGGACTTAAAGTAATTATTAATTGATTTAATTTGTTTGATATTGGGTGGAAGTTTGTACTGTAATTATACAGTTCAAAATTCAGAGCTTCTTTGTCCAAAGGTGGAAAGTTGATTGATTGTATATTTTTAGCTTGTCTGTTTTCTTAGCTCCGGTTTTATTATTAAGGGGATCTTACCGCAATCGCAGCATATTTGCAGGTTTTTGATGCAGTTTTTAGAAAATTTCTATATTGTTTATTAGAAAATAATATTATGTTTTGAACAAATAAATTATTCTTCTAAATGGTGAACTAACAAAACGTATTAAAATGTTTAAAACAATTGCGTAAAAAAATATTTACGGAACCTCTAAAAATAGCTCAAAGTTCGATTATATCCTTTAATTCTAAATACAGGAGAATTATAAAAATAAACATGATCACCACATAAATGTTTTCTAAACGGCTAGATAATAAAATTATCTTTAAAAGCATAAAAACAATGCTTATAAAAATAAAAACCGTTTTTCAATAATACTTTGTCTCGCGCCATTATATAAACCAAGGCAGAAGTTATTTCTCGTCAGTACGCGAGATGCTTTGAGAGTGGGACGACGTCAAATTTTACGAAAAATAAATACGTAAATGTGTTGGCACATGAGAAAAGGGGTCACACTAAAGGCTAGTCGTAATAATATTGTGTATTATTTCAGAACCAAGTTGACTTTTTTACTAGAAATTCCATTTCTCGGCCCGCTGTCTACAACCAGCGGCATAGAATATTTAGAGTGCGCCCTCACCAGAATCGTATTCCTAGTTTTATTCATTTGCGCCCTACTGGGCTTTTACATAAATGTCTAATTATACAGTTATGTTAGTTTTAACATTGGTATATCTAATAAATTATGGTAAAATAAATGAGTTACAGAGTTATAAAAAGTAAGAAAATTGTAAAATAGATTATAAAGGTTGCAAACAAACAAAAAGAAGCCGACACACTCCAGAAAATTAAATATAGGATTAACGAAAAAAAATATTGAAACTTATTTTATACATAAAATGCGAAAATAAAATAAACCATAAACATTGTGTGCGTGGAGTCCACGCGCGACAGAAGTGAAACTTCTTATTTATTAGGTAAAGATAAAGATATTATTAGTATTTTTTATTGCACAAGAGATAATAATTGAAAATAGGAGGCAAAAAGTTTCATAAAAACACGAATCGATCCTCATCATAAATCTCCCAGTACGAATCTAACGTACCTTGCAGCAATAATTAAAACGACCAAATGTGAATAACCAACAAATTACGCTATTTAATATTCAAACATGTTAGTTCACATACGTTTTTAGATTTTCACGGCCAAAAGCATTTTCGTTGTTTGTTTTTGGAGTGTTATGCCGCGTTGCGCTACCTCCTTCTTTAGCCGACGTTTCGGACCTGCAACATCTCTCGGATCTGCTGGATCTGCCCTGATGATGGACACTGCAACGCTGTCCGAAACGTCGGCTAAAGAAGGAGGCAGAGCAACACGGCATAAGACACCAAAAACCAATAACGAAAATGTTAGTTCACATTCCTGCCGCAGAATTATGCCATTTTTAATGAGAACTATGGAATGTATGAAATATTTTTGTAGTTTCCTAGGCTTTAATATCAAAGGCAAATATTGTGATGTAACTCTTATTTAGTATTCGCCTCGGAAATCGGAATTTTGTGGCACTCCAAAATTTCCTTTGGAGTGCCACGAATAATATTATAAACCTTTTAAATTGGTTTAACTTTTTTTTTTTTTTTAAAGAAAGACAAACATTCCCGGGTTACGAACAGCCCAACAATGTTTGAAAATCTCCTACTGCTTGTGTTGTGATGGAGGACTTAGCCAGCCGAGGAATCGAACATGCGACTATACTTTGAATGTTTGTACTCTTCATCAATGTTTACTTCTGGAATATTTAAATTTATTTTTATTACGTCCTTTACGATTTTTTTTTCAAAATATCTAATATACATGTTATACGAGGTTTTATTTTTCTTCAAATTTGTATTTATAATAGCTTACTATTATTTGTACGTTATGCTGTCACTTCGATATGTACTTTTTAATTTTTTGTCACATACACATTTTTTTCTTAATCATGTATATTCTGTACCATTTCAAATTATTGTAATTTCCATGTAAAAGCCGTTAATCGGCGTTAATTCATAAAAAATAAATAAATAATTATTTGTTATTTTATGTAACTTTTTGTAAAAAATAATAATAAATATTGAAAATGGCCGATATTTTATTTATCTGTCCAATATATTCAGATATAATTATGATCACGTATTATGAAAATAGTGCGTAGGTAATTGAATACCGTATTGTTTTTACATCTGTCAATGAAGAACGTGTCCGTTACGAGTCATAAGCGACTGACTACCGTCTAGCAGTGTAGTTGATTGTATCGAATAATTTATCAAACAAGTTTGATCGAAATCCGATCGAAAGAGTCATAAAATCACGAGCTCCTTTTGCAATCGGTAATGTTTCTATCTAAATTTACCTAAAACATGCACATTCAAATAAATAAAAAAAACTTGAAAGATGCCCATTATTTATTAAACGTTTCATGTTCAAAGCTTACTCAATCTAGTACCATCTAGTCTAGATTTCTTCGCTGCTCTGTCTTCGCCCGTGCTCGTAGCGAATTCCCCGTTCCAGCTTACCTCATTCTTCCCCGCCCCGAAATATTATTTCGGTTCGCGTAAATTACCCCTTAAGTGAGGTGCTGTACTCCTCTGACACTGTCTTTTCTGTGTGCACTCTACATGTCAAAACTATCTATGCACCTATTTTTTAATTTTATCTTCTTAATCTATTGAAAATTATTATTTATCTTTACTAATTCATCATCACGGTGCTACATTCTGGAGTGAAATTTGGCCTTTTCCACTAAGGGGTCGTCCATAATCACGTGAGGCTCGAAATGGGGGGGGGGGTCGAAAAAAAATCACGATACATCACGAGGGAGGGGGGGGGTAAAATGAGATATCACGTGTATTTATTTTTCATTGAACGCACAATTTCTAAAGGTGAACGTTCTATACTTTGTACTAAAAAAAATACACGTGATTTGGGGGGGGGGGGGTGGAGTTAGCCTAAAACCTCACCACATATCACCAGGGGGGGAGGGGGTCAAAAAGATGCTAAAAAACATCACGTGATTAATGGACGACCCCTAACTGCGGTATTTCGTAATTCGCCTTCTGAGACGCAGTCGCCGTCTCCAAACCTCACCCCGGAACCCGGGCACCCCTGTTGAGTCCCCAAACTTAGCAAACCACTTGGGGTAACCATGGCAGAAGTGTTGGTTATCCAATAAATGGTTCCCGGGGCGGCGGTTCCCATACCCGCCTCCCAAATTGTATGGAGCTAATGTAAAAAAAACTACTGGTCTAATTTTGGTTTCATATTTTCTTGACTAATTATTAAATAATACTGTTACAGCATTCCGAGGTACAGTAATTGGAGCAATAGAGGCTGCGGTAGCAAGATGCAAAGAAGTTGCTGCAGGGAAGAAATAATTACTCATAAAGTTTATGCCAATACTCGCCGAACGATAACCATTCCAATGTAACTGTGTAAATAAATTCCATATTTACAAAATATGGTATAATCATTAGTGTAATCTTATTTCGAATATCATTTGTTTACCAAATGTGGTACAGTGAAACCCTCTTAAGAAGTTCTCTCTTAAGACATTTCGTGGCTTAAGAAGTTTGGTTTTTTCGGTCCCTCGGCTCAATATTGACCCAATTTTTCCCTAATATAAGGTTTTCCTGCTTAAGAAGTTTGTTTTTTCCGGTCCCTTGGAAAACTTCTTAAGAGGGTTTCACTGTATAATCATTTTGCGTATTCTTATATCATATATCATTTGTTTACCAAATGTGGTATAATCATTAGTGTATTCTTATTTCAAATATTATTTATACGACTGTGTATAAATAAAAGTGATGTAAACAAAGCTATTTGTCTTTTCATTAAAATAAATAATGCCATCACAAAGTGAAAACCTTTCCGAAGAAATTGTCTTCAAAAAACAAAAAAAAATTATTTGTTTACCAAATGTGGTATAATCATTAGTGTATTCTTATTTCAAATATCATTTGTTTACCGAATGTGCTATAATCATTAGTGTATTCTTATTTCAAATATCATTTGTTTACCAAATGTGATATAATCATTAGTGTATTCTTATTTCAAATATCATTTTTTTATCAATTCTTGTAAAACTAGTAGTTCTGTGAACAGTAGACCTCGCATCCTAAAAAGTATTTTGTAATTTTCTCTTATTTAATAAATCAAAACCAAATTTACTCCGAAATCATAAGATTTGTAAGGAGGTACTAAACCAATCAGGCCTCAAGCCTATTTTTTCGGAAGATTTTTTTGTAAATACAGCACAAGAGTCCCAACTGTTCTCATCTGTTTGGAGCCAGAGGGATTAAAGCATTCCCAATGGCGTATGTTGTGAAGCTAAAAGCAGTGGAGATATGGGGAAGAGAAAGGTGGGAAAGTACCTGGCAATTCAGATGTAGTTAACCGGTCAGTAGCTGAGTTGGCACAGTTTTTGGGTCCCACCCAAGCGTTGCGTGTTAGATTCCTCGGCTGGCTAAGTCCTCCATCACGACACAAGCAACATCGCTTACTGTGGTGGTAGTAGAAGATTTTCAAATACTGTCAGGTTATTCGTAACCCGAGAATGTTTTTCTTTCTTTTAACAAAAAAAATAATTTTAAAACCATTTTTTTACAAACTTCACACAGGAGGCCCTGAGGAAAATAATTCCCCTCAGGGCCCATGTCGTCTTTCGGGATGCTGTGTGGAGCGTCTTTTTAGAAAAGGAGGGAGAGGAAGTTCTGAGAAGGAAAAAGGAATGAAGGGTGAGTAGGAATCTGGGGGTCGTGTGTTCAGGAGTTACGGACATATGAATCTATTCCTCCCACTGTGGTGCAAGGCGATGTTCGGATAGTCTTGCTGGAGAGGTCTGAAGGTCTCCCTCAACCAGTCTCCCCTGATCCGGTCTGCCACGCAGTCAGTGGGCAGAAGCATCTGCCGCCAAGGTCCAGAAAAACCTTACCCCATGAAACTGGGCACCCCTGCTAAGTCAGCAAATGTAGCAAACCACTTGGGGAGATCTATGGCAGAAGTGTTGGTTATCCATTAAAGGGTTCCGGGATGGTGGTACCCATACTCGCCTCCCAAATTTCAAGCAACAGTTAGATTCTTAACAATTTATCTTTCACCATGGCGATATTGAGAGTATATGCCATTCTGAATTGAAGATTGTGAAATATTTTACAAGAACATGGTAATTTTGGTGGGCAGCATGTGTCACAAATTTTAAAGGTAGTAAAAATGTAAATGCGTAATTATTTTGTATATTTTTGTTGATTTTCATGTATTTATAATAAGAGCGTTTTCTATTTACAACAAATAACATCGCAATGCAAAATTATAATCTTTTTCTAAATCAACTGCTTTAAATTATTATCAAATTAATGTGATGGTTGTTTTACCATCGATAATAGAGACAAAGGGAGATGTGCCATGGAAGTGGACCGACTGTCGCCTAGGTATGATCAAACTGCACGGACAAACAAAGAGGCCGAGCAAAAAGAGTTATACGTTTGTGTGAAGCGATTTGCAGTATCACAAGGTTAACAATATTGGCGATATGCGTTTTCATACTAATAATAGTTCATGGTACATCTCTCTTGTTTTTTTTATTATCTATGGTTATTATACATTTTCTATTCCACAGCAGACGCGAGACACCTTATTCTAAGAAATAAAAATAATTTACATAATAATATTCATACATGGCGTCCGGAAACTTATAGTAAAAGCGGGAAACTGGTCATTGAATCTACAACACATTTGGAGTGAATTTTGTGGTACAATTTTTTTCGAAACTTTCGTTTGAGTAAATCCAAAGTTGGAATCTTTTAGGTCAAATTTGAAAAATATCCAATCACTAATGGGTTTATATCAACTGTTTAATGTATTTTAACCCTTTAGTTCCCAAAAAAATTGGAAAAATGATGAAAAAAAGAAATGCTAAAATTGAAAATAAATTTTTTTAAATTGACATTTTTGTAGTATTGATTCACTAATTTCGCTTGTACATGAATTTCCAGACACCGTGTATAAATTCTTTAACTAATAATATACATTCAGTTGTGAGTACTGAAGAGATAAAGCAATAGAAGTGCGTTGTGGGCGTGTTAGTGTGCCCAAAGTAAGCTCAATTTTCTCATACTTCGGATGAAATTGAACTTTTTCAAATTTAGAATTTGTTTCTTGAACACATAAACAATAATAATTTCACTGGCCCGTGTGGGACCTAAGAGTCGATAGGTCTTATCGGTTTTCTTTCAAGTCGGTGTAGATCACACTTCTAGTGTTTACCCGTTCACTGGTAATGAGAAATTACATTAAATAATAATAAACAGGAGCAATATTATTGACTGCATCTATTTAACATGTTTTTCGTCAGATGGTTTCAATCTTGTCACATTTTTCGATAAGAGCCATTTTGAATTTTCGAAATTCTAACGGTTTTCGGTTCGTTTAAGTTTTTGATCAAATCGCGATCAGCTGTGATGAGATGTTGAAACAACCCAACGTTAATTCCCTTAAAGTCAAACAAAATGATTTAATGTGATTTTCATTAGTTTATACAAATTATAGGCATCTATATAAATAAACATTTATGTCAAATAAACCCAGCTTGACATGCTAAACTTAGCAGGTGACCAAAAGCACAAATTTTTTGTAAAAAAAAATAACTAGTGACTTCCTACTGACTGCAAAGATAAGCGTGACATTCTGGCCATAGTGAAAAAAAGTTGTTTTTAAGAAACAAAAAAATTGTGCAGTTGAAACAAATTTGCTTTATTTTTGTCTTAAAATAAAAATTCACTAAAATTGGTTTATTTCCAGTGATAAAAAACAATTCAAATAAATGCAAATTTAATAAGAAAAAAAAACACAAAAACTATGATGAATCGCCGAGTGTTTATATTATTAATATTTTTTAAGTAACTATTTGCAATATTTTGACAAATTAAAAAAAAAAAATTAATTAGTTTTGTTTTTTTTTTTTATTCGAATGCATAATATTGGCAAATAAGAAATACTATTTTAAAAGAAAAAAAATTAATAAAGTACTTCTTTAATTATTACTTGTATTTTATATCACTCGTAGACACAAATATACTCATAACTATTTCATAATGTCTCTAATATATTATTATTTTATATTAATAATAATTAATCTTTTATTAAAAACTAGAGTTACATAATTATTATATAATGAAAGTTATCCCAAAAAAATATATCTCACTTCTGATTTTTAACATGGCATTTTTTCAAAAAAAGAAAAATTTGAAAAAAGCATAATGCAGCAAATAATGAAAGGCTTGGAAAATAACTTTAAATTT
Organism: Limnephilus lunatus; assembly: GCA_917563855.2. Taxonomy (NCBI): domain Eukaryota; kingdom Metazoa; phylum Arthropoda; class Insecta; order Trichoptera; family Limnephilidae; genus Limnephilus; species Limnephilus lunatus. The sequence goes on from OU830594.1 coordinate 97,057,013, forward strand.
TTTTAATACAAGAAACTTCAATAAATAAAAAGATATTTTCGTTACACATAGTCAATACCACAATTGATAAAGTGAAAATTTTATTTTTGTCTTTAATCCAACAGAGATAATATCCGAAGGCAAAGTGAATAAATAAGATCGACACTACATTTGCAGTGATTAGTACCATGCGTGGATACGATTGTTTAACACTGCAAATGCAGTGCTCCAGCCCCAAAGGGGTTAAATGCCAGAAAAATATCTTTAAATTACATTTCCATCATTAGAAGTACATATGGTTTTTATAGTAGATGACGTTTTGCTGTTAAGCAAATAATATATATAAAGGAAGAAGAAATTAGTGACGTCCAAGAAGACAACCTAAAAAGCTGAGACAGACTATGTCAAGTCGATTTAATTGTCAAGTATAAAAAATGTATGAATGTGAATAAAGCAAGTGCGCGTAAGCACAAAATGGTTAACATCCTATAATAAAAAAAATATTATTTGATTTTCAGTGGATATATTTTTTGGGCAACACTCTAATAATGTACAATCTAATTTTATACAAGAAAGCAGTCAGAAAAAATGTTTCCGTTTTAAAAATTGACTTTAGACATAAATTTTTTGTATTACATTTTTTTTGGACAATTCACAATTCGACAAAAATAATTGTAGTTTTTAGGTTGGCTAGAAAAGTGTTGATGATACTAATTGTGTAAGAGATTGTCTTGATTCGAGGGAAAATGCTGTGTTGATGATAAAACTCCATTTTATATATTTTAACATGTCGGTATTGGATATAGTATTTAATATATTGAAAAACAGAAACGGAATACTTTTCAAAAAACCAAACTCTTTTTGGGGGACTTGTGATACCCCTCTCCGGTACAGGAGGGTTAAGAGACGTGGGGGCAGGAAAAAGGAGCTAGGAAACATGGGTAAAGCAATTTATTACCTTTCTTTTTTATTAAGAAACATTTCGGAACAATTCACAGAATAATTGTTTGAGACAGAAAGAGTACTTTAGCATTAAGAGGGAGGTAGAGAATTATTAATTTACAATTATTAATTAAAAAGTAAATAATATTCTCATATTTCAAAAAGGTATGGATATAGCGGATATTTTTTAATGTGCTGACAATTTGGTAAGCGAGATTTTGGCTTTTCGTGTGCAGTGCACCGCCAGATTTGTTGGTCGAATCTGCAGACTTGCCTGTCCTTCTGCTTATGGATTTGTTTTTTGACTCTGCAGACTTGTCCACTATTTTGCTTCTAGATTTGTTGGTTGACTTTGCAGATTTGCCCCTCTGCTTTCAAGATTTGTTGGTCGACTTGGCAGAATTGCCTGGCCTTCTTTCAATTTATTGTCTTTACAAGATGTCTGTATTGTTTTTGTCTCCTTGTTGGTCGATTTATTGGTCAGATTTGTTGGTCTTAAAAAAATGTAATTAAATGCCAGAAAAATATCTTTAAATAACATTATCATTTAAATTGTGGTTCTATTGTAGATCACATTTTGCTATGAAGCAAATACCTATTATGTACATGAAAAGAAAGTTGATGGTAGAAGAAATTGGTGATGTCCAAGAAGACAACCTAAAAATCTGAGACGTGTAATGTCAAGTCGATTTAATCATCGAGTAAGTATAAAACATGTATGAATGTGGATAAAGCAAATGTGTGTTACACAACCTACAATAAAAATATATTATTCGATTTTCAGTGGATATATTTCTTGGGCCACATTATAATAATGTACAATCTAATTTTACACAAGAAAGCAGTCAGAAAAAATGTTTCCGTTTTAAAAATTGGCTTTAGACATAAATTTTGTGTTACATATTTTTAGAACAAACTTGTTGCAATTTAAAAAAACAATCCCATCAATGAAACTTTTGTGCAATTTATTTGAAATGCTTAATGTTTATGTAGTCATTTTTTATTATTTTTGGGTATTGACAACACCCTGACCCGTTTGCTCCGATTAAATTATTAAAATAGACTTATTAATAATGACATTCTAACTTAAATAACAAAATATTTAATAGTTAAAATAATGTTCAAAGTTTTAATTTTTCGACGCCTGCAAAATCGCCCGTGACGTCATAAGGAGCCATATGACGTCACTTATAAATTGCTTTTTTTACCAACAGGTTCAACTCGATACATCTATGCTCAATACTAAACTGGGACGGATTCGGCCGGTCGGATAATAATAGCTGTTCTATTTCCTTTTGTATTACAGTGAGATATATGATTTAATAGGTGTTAGAAAGATATAACACCATGCTTTTGTATTTGCATCCAAAATGAGCGATTCCGAATCCGAATGCTTTGATTATCACTGGAGAAAGACTAGAAGGAGACCAAGAAAAAGGAGGTAGAAGTAGAAGGGCAGGTAAGTCTGCAGAGTTAACCAACTAATCTGGCGGTATCAGGAGAGAAAGAGAGAAGGAAAAAAAGAGAAGATGAAAGACCCAGCAGCTCCAGGCGCTATTCCAGAACGATGAAATAACTGCACACAAAAAGCCAAAATTTCACTCACCAAATTGTCAGCAAAATTTTAAAATCTTCCCCATATCCATACCTTTTCGAAATACAAAAATATTATTTAATTGTCCGTCAGTAAAGCGTGTAAAATTGTTTGAAATTCATTGACTTTGTACATAGATATAAAAAAAAAATATGATTTTTACTTCATAATTTATATTTTTGGTATTTATGAATTAAAAGTTACATACTTCTTGAAATTTTTCTTATTAAATGGCTTTATCTGTATTTGGTGACCAGATCTAAATATTCAGATCTTTCATAACCCGCTTTTCCTGTCCCCGTGTCCTTAACCCTCCCATACCGGAGAGGGGTACCACATCTCCAAACGAGAGTTTTGTGCGATATCGAAGTTGTTTTTTACATCACATACCTTCTCTGTAATTTAGGTAATCCTAGGAAAACTAATAGGTAATCTATCTGTATTTTGAAAAAATATCCTATAACTGTTCGAGATTTTAACTATTCAATTCTGTTGAAATTACTCTCCCCCCCGCCAGTAAATTTTACTGGAAATATGTATTTGAGTTATTACCGTTTTGCATTACCTTATGATTGACTACTGGGCAAAGATGGCCATTGTCCGGTTAAAACGAAAGGCATTAAAAAAATTATTACTAGGATCTGAGTGAAAAGGTCAAAAGTAATATTAAGAAACAGATTCGCTCCGCGATGTACTGGGGTCCCTAGTGACCCCCCCTTCGGATTATAGTTGATTTTTACCTTCAGGTAGGTCCTCTGCGTGCGAACTCTATCTAAATTTCTTTAAATAGACAATAAACAGTGTTAATTTCAAGCGACCTCCCAGGTAAGTATGGTCCTGTATTAATTCATTTTTAGGCAGCATCGCATTCATTGGTCAAAATATTGTGCATATATTTTCGTATCGGTGATCAATGAGGTGTATGCAATTTTTAGCCATAAGTTGTTTTTAATTGTTTGTCTAGCTTGTAGTCTTTCTAGATTTTAGGCACGTATGGTAAGTTTGTACAGCGCCCTTGAGGTGATTTTTCACAAAAACGGCGCTATGTATATAAATCGTCCAAATATTATTATTATTATTAAAGGTTAAACTTCAAAACATTCTCAAAAGAAATGCCATAATTCCACAGTTAGAACTCTTAAGCCATATCACATAAATTAATAATACATTTTTTTATAATTTCACATTTCAAATATATTGCAAACAATTTTCTGTCATTTTAAAGAACACGGAAAATTTTAAAGAACACGGAACATCTGCAAAAAATCTTACTTTCTAAGTGTTTTCTTCATTAACTTTTGTGGAGTCTATGTAGATCACAACACCATATCAATGTGATTGCACTTTTATTGTGACTTATGCGTGAGTATCTTTTTAAGTCCCCAACATTTGGTCCTTCGAGCCGGACCTTGTTTGCAAAATGTCTGACATAAGTGAAGCCATGTTTAAAGTCTCGATGAGCGGGGAAACCTCGTCCAGCTGGTGGCGAGAGACAACGTGTGCGTATGAACCAGCATGCACATGTATGGCGGTAGTTGTCAAGATACTCGATAGATAGTCAAATATCGGATACTTGCGTGTCCTTGTGGAACAAGGTCCCTATAGGGTTAACATGTTAAAAGGGAACTTTTTAACTGGGTTTTACCGAATGAATATATGAAAAGGAGTTGTATGATCAATATAGCATTTCCACTCGAATCAAGACAATCTCTTACACTTTTCTAGCCAACCTTAAAATTACAATAATCATTCCGTACAATCTAAACAACACAAAAGTACTAAACCTGATTTTCTGTTTTTTTTTTTTTTTATAATATATGTTTGTATATCCAATGATTATATTTTAATATAATTTTTAATTTTTTTTTCTTTTTTTATACAATATATATAATATTCTTTTTCGTACGTTATTGATTTTGATAAAACTATAAAATAATATTTATTTATATAATATTATAATGTAAAAAGAGTTAGTTATTAATAATAATATTCATCGATATTTAAAGTTAATTCGACACTTAAAAAATCTTTGCTGGATATTTTTGTATGTGTAGACATTTGTTACTAAGTTTAATTTATTATTGTTTTTATGCCGCTACATTACCAAACCCCCTGTAATTTAACACATTTCGATACTTTGTATCTTTTTTTTAATGGCGACTTCGGAAACAGTATTCAATATGGCAACACTGGCTAGAATACAATACATACGCATTATTCATTCGTAAAATAAAAATAAAATTTTGATTTGATTTTTTAATAAAAAATTGCAATTTTCAGTTAAAATAATTTTTGGTTGAAAATTTTCTCAATTTATATTTTAATTACACATTCTTTTTATACATTAAAAATTGTGTAAAATTTTTAAACATTTTTTCAACCAAGAATTTTCAATTGCAATTTTGTTGTTGAAACCAAAAAAACGTTTAATATAGTGAGACTCCTTTATTAGCATTTTTCATTAATTAAATGAAAAAAAAAAACCTTACATGAAGGTTTTATAGTAATATATAATTCTAAATTCGAAACACTTTGACAAATTTGAAATCGGAACATAGAACAGAGACATTTGAAATGGGAACCATTTCAACACTTACATTAAATATGTTAATCGTGAGTAAGTACTTATCTAAGTTATTTCCTTTTATCTAAAGCCATTTCTCTATTGTGTAAAAAATAAATGTAATATTATATAGTAGTCCCAGAGAGAGATCGTATATATACCATCGACGATCATCCTCGTCCCTCTCACATGTTTTGCATGAAAATGATAAATATAGAAGATACTGAAACGATGACATCACGTACAATCTCTCTCTGGGATTACTATAATAATTCACTCAAGAGATAAACATATAAAAAGAGCGCCCAAAGTAAGATCAATTTTCCCTTACTTACAGTATAGATCATATTTTTAGGAATTTACTGTTCAGTAGTATGTACATACATTGTGACAATCTAATAATATAATCGAAACAGAATACGATAAGCTAATATAGGTTAGGTTAGGTTCGATTTGTTTAGGTTAGGTAAATGACCCAATTTAAAAAATATATAGTTTAAGTTATTAGAACGTTTTGCAATATGTTTTTGTATTGATATATGAAGATTTTCGCTCCGTTTGGTGCCATAGCAGGTGTGTCCGTGTTCATAGGGTGAGGTTTGACCGGATATTGGCAGATGTGCCTGCCCACCAACTGCGTGGAAGGTTGGATCGGGAGAGACTGGTTGAAGGAGATCTTTTGACCTCTCCAGCAGGACTCTTGCACCACAACAGGAGGAACAAATTCATATGTCGGTCACTCCTGGACACACTGAACCCCTTATTCCTACCCACCCCTCATACTTTTTTTTTCTCAATCCTTTCTCTAAAAATACCCTCCACACAGCATCCCCAAAGATGACACAGGCCCCGAGAGAAATTGTTTTTCTCAGGGCCTACTGTTTGGAAGTTATTGAAAAAAAAAAAGGACAATCATAGACAATATGGCATTAGATAAAAGGAAAGTTCCGTTATTTATAATTTTAATAATTTAATTCATAGACATTAAAGCATTGAGACGAAACGCACACGGTCTACTCTCTATCACAAATACATATCAATAACAGACCAGCGTGGCTAGACCATCATTTCTTATTTCAAAACTGATGATGATGGTGATAACTCAAAATACGGCGGTTTTGTTGCTATTTATTCATTTGAAGTATGTAGAACGATCTTCCATTATTTGAAAAGAGAATGACGATTCCATATTTGCCAATTAAACAAAGTTTCATCATTAGATAAGACATTATTTTATAATTTGAAAAGAGATGATTATGTATTCTTTATTTGACAAAAAAACTATGTTTTGTCATATGAAAAGAGTGATAGGAAATTTCACATTTGGCAAAAGAATGATGAATTAATTATTTGAAAAGAGAATAATTATTCCTTATTTGGCAAAAGAATGATGTTTCATTATTTGGGAAGAGAATGATTTTTCCTTGTTTTGACATAAAAATTATGTTTCATTGTTTGAAAAGAGAATGATTATTCCTTATTTGCCAAAAGAATGATGTATCATTATTTGAATAGAGAATGATTATTCCTTATTTGGCAAAAGATTGACGTATCATTATTTGAATACAGAATGATTATTCCTTATTTGGCAAAAGAATGATGTATCATTATTTGAAAGGAGAATGATTATTCCTTATTTGACAAAAGAATGATGTTTCACCGTTTAAAAATGAAATACAATTCTAAACAGGATTTCCTATTGATCGACTGCGAAAATGAATTCTACATATTATGTATTTACCTACATAGTAAATTGTTTATTTTCCAAACTGCCATCATTAAAATTTTAATTTTGTTCCAGAACAACAACACATTCGAATGATCCATAATGATAAGCCTACATTTAAATTCGTGCTGAGACATGCTGTACCTAACAAATAGTATATTATTATTAAAATTCGAACACTACACAATTATTAATATTATTACATCTTGTTATGATTATTAAAAAAATATAATAGTGACTCAAACGTTTAAAGGGTCGAATTGGAAACGCAATCCGCTTGTTTTAAATCTAAGCTATTCGAATTTGGAACCAAATATATTTTTTTCATATTTGAAAATAGAATGCTGAGATTTGAGCGGTAAAATTTGAAAAAAAAAATTATTGCAATTAAATACTTTATCAAGAGTTTTATTTAATGTATGACGCCGGAATTATGTATTGTATTTTTTTAATTAGATTTTTTAGAATCGTGATAAAACTTCGGAGAAATTTCGTATTCCAATAACTCTTATGGCACAAGAAGTAGTGTAACGATAGACTTGTCAAAATACAAAAATACTGCTTTTAATGGCACCGTGATGTTATTTTTTATCAAAATAATAGAAAATTGAAAGTTATAAGCTTCGAAAAATATAATTTTTTCACCGGCTAACTTTGTTACAGATGATGCTTTAGCAAATTCAGAACTGAAAACATTTTCAGAATCGGAATCGCAAACATATTTAAACTCGGTGAATTTGATTTTATCACAAAATTTGTCAGCTTCAACCGACATTTTATCACAAATGGCAAACAACCAAATTATTACGAGGAAAATCCTCAAACAAAATTCCCAAAAACAAACTCTTCCAATTTCAAACAGTGTCAAATTATAAATACCCATTTTATCAAACAATTGATCGTCTATGGTTCCAGATTCAAATTGCTTCTTTTTAAAAAACAATTGGCTTATGCATAATTTGCCAAAATCTCGATTCGACATTCCGATTAACATAAAATAATTATTATTCAAACGGGACAATTTCCCAACGTTAAAGATATCAACTCTCAAAGAAAGCAGTAGATTATCAAATAAAACAATAAAAGATAGCTGAGCATAGATAAATTTTCCGCCATTTCTAATTCTGATTTCAAAAGTTGTCACTTTATCAAACAGAACGTTCCATAATTTACCATCATGTTTTGTTCCGATTTCAAAAGGTGTCACTTTATCAAACAGAACATTCCATAATTTACCATCATGCTTTGTTCCGATTTCAAATGTTGTCACATTACTGAATAGAATGTTTGGGAATAATGACAATAATTTACCATTATGCTTTGTTCCAATTTTAAAAGTGGTCACATTATCAAACAAAACATTCCATAATTTACAATCATTCTTTGTTCCGATATCAAAAGTTGTCACTTTATCAAATGTAAAGTTCCGTAATTTACCATCATTCTTTGTTCCGATTTCAAAAATGATTACATTATCAAACAGAACGTTCCGTAATTTACCATCATTCTGTGTTCCGATTTCAAAAATGATCACATTATCATACGGAACGTTTTGTAATTTACCATCATTCTTTGTTCCGATTTCAAAAGTTGTCACATTATCGTGCAGAACATTTTTTTGGAATAATGACAATAATTTACTGATTTTATTAAAAATTGAAACGGGAACAAATAATCCAACAGTTTTGGGGTTTGGCTCTCCGACTTGCATTTTGATATTCCTTTTGCTTCGTTATAACTCCATGTCCCTCGCTTCGTCCTCGCTATAGTCGCTCATGGAGGACTCACTGTCACTGCCACCGCCCGCGTTATTGTGGTCTCCGGAGCCGAGCGTGGGAGCGGCAGCAGTGGAGTTATTTGAGCCGTTGGCCGTTGAGGAGGTGGATGACGAACGCTCGTTGAGGGCTTCTTCTGTGGCGAACTTGCGCACGTAATCTGGAATAGATTAAACGGATTTTACATAGAATTATTATGTTGAAACAATGTTTTTTATTTTGTGGTATGATTGGAGAGTTACCGATAGGTTTCCATCAACTCTACTTCACCATACAAAGAAGAAGAACAGAAATAAGTCGATCTCCCCATCTTGGAAATGTTTTCTTACACTAGAAAAATTTAATGAAAATCTTTATATTGCTGGAACAAAACTAGAGAAGGTACAGAGTATTTTATACTTGGGCTGCAATGTAAATGATAGATGGAATCCTTCAGTTGAAATCAAATGCTGCATTGAGCAAGCTCGTGCAACCTTTATCCGCATGAAAAAGATGTTCTGCAGTCATGATCTCAACCTTGGATTACGAATGCGAATGGTCAGATGCTTCGTGTTTTCGATATTATTTTATGGAATGGAAGCACGGACGCTTACTGAAGAACTAACTAAGCGACTTGAGGCATTCGAGATGTGGATCAAAAGAAGAATACTTAAAATAAACTGGTTGGACAGGGTTACGAATGAAGATGTTATGGTTCGGATGAATAAAGAAAAATAAGTTATTAAAACTATAAAAATCCGAAAACATTAATATCTTGGACATGTGATGAGACTTCCAGAGAAGTATGAGATTTTGCATCTCATAATGCAGGAAAAGACTGCCAGAAGACGGGGCCCTGGAAGAAGAAGAACCTCATGACTGAAAAACCTGAGACAGTGGTTTGGCCAGTTTACTGTAGAGCTGATCCGGGCCGCAGTAAACAAAGTCCGCATAGCCAACATGATAGCCAACGTCCGTTGAACGGACAGGGCACAAGAAGAAGAAAAATGTGGACTGTGTTGTGCATCCGGTGCAATCTCAGTGTGCATGCATGATGTGCAAATGGAGACAGATTTTTATATAATCATATTAATATGTTTTATACACCCCTGATGAAGGTTCAGGTAAAACCGAAACCGGTTGGTTAAAGACATTTAATAAAGTGGCATTTAAATAAAGTTACATTTTTGTATATTATTTGTTGGGTTTTACCTGAAACTTTCTTCCTGTACTCATCAGGTTTGTGCAGGTACATGGCGGCCGCATCTCCGTTCAGGGGGTCGATGGGGTTGGGGTAGGTCAGTAACTGCGGCAGGAACGACTCAAAGATGTTCGACAGGTCTGCAATCAACCACAATCAATTAATTTCATATAATTTATAGACTCCTTGCAGCTGATTCTGTGAGTCTAGAAACTAGGCGGAAAGCAAGTCTTGCTATTCTGTCTTTCAAAATTTGGAACAATTTCATCGATAGCCCATTTCTCTTGGAATGCCATGAATTATATGTACCAGACCACTACAGCCGAAGTCGACATCGTGACTTATTTAAAGTACCGAACGGCAGAACAGACGTCTTGGCAAAGCATAGCATGACGAGGGGAATAGTGCTGTTAAATGAAATTGCAAACCATTTGGATGTAAGTAACTGTTCTTAATATGCCTTAAAAATATTTATGAAGAGTCACTAAATGCTGATGGTGTAACTAAATTGTACTTTAATTAGAATTATTCTGTTGTACAATAATAATAAAATTAAAATAAAATAAGGTAAAAATAGATAAAATAAAGCTCAGAAGAGAAAGCTTATTTAGACTGCGAAGAGTCTATTAAAAACATTCCCACAGGGCCTAAGTCAACTTTGAAAATGCAATGTGGAGGGTTTTTTTAAGGAAAGGATGAATGAATCCATTCCTCCCACTACGGAACAAGGCAATGGATCGAGAAAGTCCAACTGGAGAGGTAAAAAGGTCTCCCTCATTCAGTCTCTCCCGATCCAGCCCTCCACGCAGTAGGTGGGCAAAAGCATCTGCCACCAAGACCCGGACTAGCCTCTCCCCTTGAACCCGGGCACTCCGGCTAAGTCGCCAAATGTAACTATGGCAGGGATATGTCGGTTATCCGACAAACGGTTCCTGGGGCGGTGGCACCCATACCTGCCTCCCAAATTGTATGTCTCTTGTTTATGACTACTTAAAGTCGGATCTCTTGTGAAAAAATATTTTCAAAACATCCGACAAAAACATTGGGTTGGGTCGGGGCCATAAGTTTTTTTTGTTTCTGTCGAATGTTTTGAAAACATTTTTCCGCGGGAGACGACTTTAGACAGCGTCTTCATAAATTATACTAGGACTTATTCTTTCTTGTAGGACCAACCTAACAATGTAATTTCTTATATGTAAAAAATTTAAAGTTTGTAATGAATCAGAAAAAAATTGTAACCGGATAAAATAGAATAGTGAAATAATATTTAAAAAATAGGTTAGGTTAGTTTAGGTAAGGTTTAGGTGAGGTTAGGTTACTTCAAGTTTGTTTACTGCAACCAATAAATATAAGTAATGAGGTACCGTAGAGCGCGGTCCAAGCCTGGTTGATGACATCGAGGCAGACGGTGCCGGAGACCTCGTCAATGTTGGGATGGTAGACCTTGTTCATGAAGCCGATGGAGGGAGATTTGAAGGGGTAGTGCTCCGGCAGGTGGACCCGCACCTTCCACACGCCCCCCTCGTAGGGCGCTGCAAACAGACACACAGACGTCAAATAATATAATATATATATATAATAATATAATCGGCCAAAACAAATTTCAGTCAATTTATTTATTTAAACGCCCAAAAGGATTTAACATATAATGCGGTGACAGATGTGTCGGATCTGCCCTGATGATGGACACTGCAACGCTGTCCGAAACGTCGGCTAAAGAAGGAGGTAGCGCAACACGGCATAACACCCCAAAAACAAATAACAAAAATGCGGTACATGTTTTTTAAAATTAAAATAAAGAGTTGACAAAATACAGATAATCAATATCTTCATACATAAAAATCTTGCATCACGATGTTTCTTCGAGTTAAACTCCGAAACTACTTAACCGATTTCTATGAAATTTGGCATAATGTGTGTAATTTGGTCCAACTTAAAAGACAGGATAGTTTTTATGTCGATTATTGACCTCAATATTTATTGACAATGCTTTGTAATTATTTGCAAGTTCCAAAGTTTCTAACAGATGGCGGTGTGAGTTAATTTATCGACACAACACTTGGTTATCTAGGTTGGGTAACCATCCAGTGAATGGCGTTGTGTTTAATTAGTTAGGTATTAGTTGGGTCAGCTAGCATATTATAAAAGAAAGTGTGCATCCCACTAAAACTCATAAACAAGTCCCAGTACGATCAAGGTAGTTATATGGTGTGGTAGCCCTCTATCCCCATTCAAGAAGAAGGTTCCTGTTTTTACCATTTTTACCTGAAGGGCGTGCTTTTGAAGATATAAGGGCTTGAAATTTCTAGAACAGTCCAGAACATTCAAGAGTATTCTAGAGCATTCCAGAACATTCCGGAACATTCTGGAATGTTCGGGAATAGTCAGGAACATCCCAGATCACTGTGGAACATTCCTGAACACTCTAAAATGATGCGGAATGTTCTAAAGCATTGTGGACCATTCAAAGCTTTTTTTGTATGGGTAGGGCTACTCACCGGTAGGGGTATATAAAGCAAGATCCGTCATGGGTTCGAACGTCATTTCAATCTCATACCAACTCCCTGAGCGGAGCCGTGTACCCCAGCCAATTGTATAATAAATAATCTATGAATAAGCATAAATAATTTGGGTTGTACTCACTTCCCCGAGGTCCGAAGAACTTAACGCAGAACTCATTGAGGCCGCCAAGTATAGTGACTTCGTGTTTGCTTTCAATACTGAGAAGAGGAGTCAAGGAGGCATATTAACATTCATACACTCATTTTAACAATGAACATAAAATAATAATATGATAGAAATAATATCAAATTGAAATACATAACCAGAAACATTACAAACATATTATGACAGATGATTAGTCAAGACATCTCCAAAAAAAAACAAAATGTGAGTCTAGTATCTGCAGATGTATGTAAAAGTTGGTTCCATAACAGTTTATCCCCCGACAGTTGGCCCCACAGCATACTTATATACAATATGCAGTCGGTTTAGAGAAAATACGCTATACCTTCTTACACAAAATATAACTAAGTGTCTCCGAAGGGATGTGCAGAGAGGATGTACCGCCGTATAATAAAACCATAAAACATATTTTCATTCAAATGCATCAAAGGACGAAACTACTTGTCTATATATCTATATAGGTAAATATTCGGAACAAACGTCAACGGTTAATACGCACTTTTTTTTTAAAAACCTTTAGATTCTTCTTAATTACCATAAAAGACAACTATTTGCATTGGGGGAGGTTGAAAATGTTACATTTTTAATTTTAGTTACGTAAATTGAAAATTTGCTTTCGTATTTAGACACAACGCTTCACCATATGTAATTTGTAATGATTATTGTCATTTTATTATGTTGGTATTACTGATACTATATGGAAGGCTACATCATACCGTAACTAACTTCATGGCAATATATTCAAAGGCGCGTAACCGAAAAAACCTATACGCTAGGTTTGTGTAACATGGTTTGTGATTCAAAAGAAAGTGCCCCTTTATAACGCCTACTCACGTCAAGGCAAGAAAAACATCCCAGTTTTCAAGTAGTTTAGCGGCTACGCTAGGTTTGTGTAACATGGAATGTAAAATATCAGTAATACCAACATATTAAAATAACAATAATATTGCAAACAGAGTGATTTGAAAGTGTTAAAGCAAATTTTCAATTTACGTAACTAAAATTAAAAATGTAACATTTTCAACCTCCCCCAATGCAAATAGTTGTCTTTTATGGTAATTAAGAAGAATCTAAAAGTTTTATCAAAAAAAGTGCGTATTAACCGTTGACGTTTGTTCCGAAGAATTACCTCTATATAAATCATGAATCAAATGTATAACTATATTGTGGTTGTGTCTAGGGACACGAAAAAAGTATCGATACTTTGTGGTATCGAGTACTTTTCCTTTCGATATCGATACTTTTGTACTCAATACTTTGTATTCGATATTTTTACTCAATGAGTACTTTTTGGCAAGTATCGATGCCTTTAAAAATTTGGCTAAGCGGCTCATGTTTATGGCAACTCAGAAGCCTCTGAGACTCCACGTCTAGAATAGTGATAAGAAAAAATAATGTCCACAACTGGTAAAGTAATAAATAAATAATTTAATACACTAAAATGTCTCGACTGTCCTGCCAAAACACAGAGTAGAGAAAAAAAATGTATTGCAAAAATTTTTCTTTTACTTTTTAGTTTTAACAGGGCAGCTGTGTTTCATTATTTATTTAATTACGCATGTTTAGTTTTGCAGTTGATTATATACATAAAAAACATTACACTTTTTTATGAGTACCTAAGATAGCAATTTGTGAATTTACATGTCCTTTTTTATGATTGATTATATGTACTTAAATTTGATTGTTTATTTTCTCATTTCACTGACGTTGACATCCTTTTACCTTTTCTAACTAAAATAGATACTTGAATTTGAAAAGTCTGATCCAAATACTAGATACTTTTACGAGGACGATACTTTTTTTTCCGATACTACTCATAAGTACGGTATCGATACTTTCTATTCGATATCGCGTCCCTAGTTGTGTCGTGTACCCCTTTGCAAAGATATAGTGGTAACTGATTTGTCATCCCTTTTCCTTGTATACCTTGTTTTTTCCTACACACACCATTCACCCAATTCCAATAACACCATTTCGTCTCATTGCGTATTTATTATTTACAGTCCAATACAAGAGCATCTGAAGGTATAATTCGTAAGCAGTTTCAGACGCAACACTGGTTCAACTATATCTTAGAGATCACTTTTACACATAACGCTGTTTTACACACAAGGGCTCAAATATTGTTCAATAACAACAGAAAGCACCACACACATTTCGAAAGAAAGTTGCTTGGAAGAATCATAGGAGAGGTGTGAGAGGGATAGGCATGGAGAATCTGCCACAATAATGAGCTCTATGAATTTAACCAAGCTCCCAGACTCTCCACGCATTTAAGGCTCCAAAGACTAAGATGGGCCCGGACATGTGCACCGAAAGCCAAGCACACAAGTAGCGAAGAAGGTTCTAACAGGACACCCGGGAGGTAAATAATAAGCGGGCAGACCTAGACTGAGATGGGAGGATGATGTCAGGAAGGATGTAAGAGGACTACTCCATGTTGCAGATTGGAATACGACGGCCGAGGACAGAGAGCGAATGGAGGCTTATCTTGAAGGAGGCCAAGACTCGAAATGAGCTGTAGCGCCATTGAAGAAGAAGAAGAACAACAGAAAAAGAGCATTATATGTAGAAGAAATCTGGTAATAAATGAAGTTATTATAATAAAATTATCATCAACAAAATGTTATTTCCTTTCACCGAAACACTGTTAGATCAATTATGTTTGCATAATTAATACGTAAAAACATCTGTTTTGCTGCCAAATTGCGTTTGTATTTTACGTAATTCAACATTCGAACAAAATAATAATACCAAGTGTTGTTATGAAAGAAAAAATGTTGCAATTATTATTTCAATAACAAAATGATTCGCAACACTGAACAGACTATCTCTAGAATTGTGACCTATAGTTTTTTAGTATACATATAGTCCCAGCTGCTCCCGTCTGAAGCCAGTGAGACTTTGGCATCCCCAATTGGGGTATGTTGTGAGGCTGAAAGTAGTGGGTAGGGGAAGGGGATGGGGGAGAGGGAGTTGGGGAAGAACCTGGCTATTTAGATCTGGTCACCAAAGACAGCTAAAGCCATTCAAGTGGTCTTGCACCAAGGCGATACTGAGACGATCTTACACTCTGGAATGTGCTGCAAATATACTATATATTCACACTCACTTAACAATAGGATGCATGATTTAGGCAACAAGTTTGGTGGTATTGTAGATAATATATTCGCTGATTACCTTTATAATCTAAAATGCAATTTAAACCAACACTTTGTGGAATCCTCCAAATTATTGTAACGTGGGTATAATACATTTAACGGTTTGATGTGTTATTGTAATGTTCTATATTATATTTTGTTTTATGTTATTGTCAAATATTATATTGTTTAAAATATTTCACGGTTTTACGCTATATTCTTCAAAAACTACTAGTATATTCTTAAAAATTTTCACTTTTATAACTTTTGGTATAAATTCTATGTATGTGTAATCCTCGATAACTTAAATATTATTTTATAATCTATGTAAAAGCCCCTTTGGGCGTATAATCATATATTGTATATAATAAATAAATATATTGTTTTAAATGATTTAAATGTGAAATAACACAAATTAATTAAATAAAATTCGAATTCGAGCCCGCTACCATCGGATTGCCAGAGTGATTTGAAAGAAAACTGACATCACCAATTAACATGAGTCATTTTGGCCCCGAGGTCCCAGAGATGCTTATAAAATTGATTATTAGCTCAAGAATAATCTCCGTGGCTCCGTGGTTGATGGCACTTGACTAGCAATCTGAAGATCACGGGTTCGAGCTGCGGCTTTGATTGAATTGATTTGTGTTATTTCACAGTTTTTCCATTAAAAATAATATATAATTTATTTATGGCACGTTCCAGAGTGCAAGATACTCTCAGTATCGCCCTGGTGTAAGACCACCATTTAGAATTGAAATGTTACTTGAAATGGCTTTAGTCAAGTTTGGTGACCAGATCTGAATAGCCGGGCACTTCAACACCTGCCTCTTCCCCATCCACACTTCCTTCAGCCTCACAACATACCCCAATTTGGGTTGCCAGTCTCACTGGCATCATACGGGAGCAGTTGGGACTCTAGTGCGGTATTCACATTAAAAATAAATAAAAAAGAATTAACAATTTCACATTGAAGTAAGGTAAAATTGACCACATTTTAGGCACAACGTCGCCAGTTTACATAAACAAGACCTTTCGACTCCAGGTCAATAAAATTGAATTTCGAACATCGAAATTTCTTTATTAATTTTATAATAAAGTATGGATAAAATGAGCTTACTTAGGTCACACGAACGCGCCCACAAGACACTTCTATAGCTTTAGCTATTCGGTGAATCACCACAATATTATGTTAGGTTGTGTAGTGCACACATGGGTGCAGTTTACATGTTTTCTGTTGACTGTGTGATATAGGTACAGATACTGTCAGTATCGCCCTGGTGTCACGTTGTTCGAAATGGCTTTAGACATGTTCAGTGACCAAATTTGAACAGTCAGGTACAGGTCACGCTGTTAGAATCGAGACAAACAAGAGTTTTTTTTTTACATTAGGTTCACACAGGTAAAACAATTTCAAACAGGTCCATCTTAGGGGATGCTGTGTGGAGGGTTTTTTTTTTAAGGAAAGAAAGAAGAGGAAGTTCTGGGAATGAAATAGGTATCAGGTGGGTAGGAATCTGGGGGTCAGTGTGTCCAGGAGTGACGGACGTATGAATCCATCCCTTCATCTGCAAGGCAATAGGTCAAGGGATTCTGGCTGGAGAGGTCAAAAGACCTCCTCAACCAGTCACTCTCGATCCAGCCAGCAGGTGGGCAGACACATCAACCGCCAAGACCTTGACAAACCTCACCCCATGAACCCTGGCACCCCTGCTAAGTCACCAAATGTAACGAACCACTTGGGGTGTAGATAATATCATCATATTTTCTATTGGTAGTGTTTAGTATCCAAAGTGAGATAGCCTCGATGCTAGACAACTTCCAATAGGAGGGCGCACCCTTTCCTTTGTTATCAAGGAGGGGACAAAACCTAATAAAGATATACAAAGGGCATTGCTGTAGGTGTGTATGTATTATTGCTGTATTTGTACTAGCTAAGGTAAGGTAGGTACCCACATTGTATTTTCCTAAAACTGGGTCACGGCCAAACCAGTACCTAATTCCAAACTTCGGTACTTAAATGTACCACATACAATATAGAATGATACTCGAGCATGCATCTACTTAGCAACTAGCAAAATAGATTAAATTTTTTCTACTGAGAATACAAAATTAAAGACAAAGGATTCTTATTCAAATTTAATAGATTTTTTTAGTTTTAACCAAGTATATTATTTGTAAAAAACCGACATGTTTCGTAAGCGATGCTCACTTCCTCAGGGTTTACTTAAAACTAGTTAAAACAATAGACTTAACCACTCCGACCCCTAAGCGTGTTTACACGACAATATAACAATAGCAGTCAAGTCCAATAAGCTTGTTTTCAAGCTAACTCGTGTGTTCCCACAAAAATTGTAATAACTCCGTTTTTGTTCTAGTTACAACCCTAAAATTAAAAGGAGAATATGTATAATATAGATAGATATACTTAAAGAATACTTATTTTGAAGAAACAGTTTTCACCCGCCAAATTGCACACGCGCCGTTGGAAGTGTTAATTTTTTATTACTTACATATTTTTCTATGAAATGGTAAAAAAATGAGGTGACAAAATTGTGTACATAAATTTGTACGATAAAATAAGTGTTTTTTTTTTTTACATAATCCGTGATTTTAGTACCGTTTTCACATAAAAACATCACATGAGTCATTTTTACATTCTAAATGTTAATATTTACAAATGTTAATATTTATTTGTAATAATACAATTTGAAAGCTTATTTCGTAACCTTTCAAAAACAGTTTTTAGTATTCGGCTACGTTCAGAAATGTTTCATTTATAGAGCTTTAATTGTGAAGCGAAAATAACACAAAGTTTTCGTAAATCTGTCATTTCATTTAAGACGTAAAACTCGCATATTCGCGATAGGTCGGAGCGGTAAAGTAAACCCTGAGGAAGTGAGCATCGCTTACGAAACATGTCGGTTTATTATAAATAATAAACGTTGTTAAAACTAAGTAATCTTTTAATTTTAAATTAAAATGGTGCAACAAAACAAGTTTGCTGTGTTTGAAGAAAAGATTCTTAGGTTATGAATAACCTGACAATTTTTTTAGTTCATTGTATTTCTAACAACATCTGACACCGTTCAGACCTTTTGACTGCTAGGCTGCTATAAATGTTTTATCAATCTTTTGCAAACTGAGATAAAATTGATCTTACTCAAACATAAAACACTTCTATATCTTCAGTGTTTAACCACTCCGATACATTGCGAATATGCACTTTTTATGTCTTTAACGACATGTCAGATTTACGAAAACTTCATGTTATTTCCGCTTCACAATTAAAGCTCTATAAATTAAATATTTCCGAACTAAGCCGAATACTAAAAACTGTTTTTGAAAGGATATGAAATAAGCTTTCAAATTGTTATGTTACAAATAAATATTAACATTTGTAAACATAAAAATTTAGAATGCAAACATAAAAAAAATGAAAAAATGACTCACGTAATGTTTTTATGTGAAAACGGTACTAAAATCACGGATTATACATATAGAAGACAATATTTATTGTATCTTATAAATGTATAATAAACAATTTGGTCACCTCACTTTTTTAATCATTTCATACAAGAATATTTAATAAAAAAATAATGATGTCGAACAGTGGATAGGCAATTTGGCGGTCTATCATGTATCTGACAGAAAATATTTTTTTATCTATTTCTATGGACATCTTGAATAGTGATGGGTAGCTTGATTTATTATGGAGCTTCTCCTTTTTGTTTTCGGGATGTCACTAGAACAATAACGGAGTTATGACGATTTCTGTATAAACATACGCTTTGACGTGTAAACACGCTTATTGTACTTAACTGATGTCGGCATATTAACGTGTATATCTGCTTATGTTGCTGAGTGGTTAACACATTATTATGAAACAATTACTCTCAAAATGGTTTTAATAAAAGACCACCATTCAGAATCCTTGAAATGGCAACAGCCATGTTTAGTGACCAGACCTGAATAGCCATGTATTATCCAACTCTCCTCTTACCCACCTCCTACTCTTTCCCAATCCTTGCCAAGGCCCAATTGACCACAGTTGGGACTCATATTTAGTATTCACTTTTTTTTTAATCTAACAAAGAATGTATGGCTAGCATAGAACATCTTAAAAATTGGTATTTTTCAGTAAAAATTTCCAGAATTTTTATTTACAAAATAATTGAGTATTTGTACAGTGTTATATGGACTCGTAACAAAGAAATTCGTAAAAAAAAGTTTTACCGAATAATAGATTATTTTTGATCTCATGTAAGATGGACACATGACAAAGAAATTCATAATAAAAATAATTTTTCTTTGATTAATTTCCTATCGTAAGATGGCTAGCATCAGCTATCTATAGAGAAAACGATTGTTACACCAATTTCTTAGGTGTACAGATTTATTGTTCAGAGCCAGTAGGTTTATTACAGCACCCTTGAAATTTGTAAATATTGGGGCAGAAAGAATAATAATTAGTGAAGGGCAATGAGAAAGAGAAGCTACCTATTCAAATCTAGTTAGTAAATCAAACATATAAATTTATTGTTCGAAAAAAATGAGCCTTTAGACTAGGAGCAGAAAATTTAATGATTCTGGTCCTGCCGCTGAGAGCTACCTTGTAACCTCTCTTTCTGCAGCACCCGTCGTTTATGAGAAAGAGTGAGAGTAGTTTGTTATAGTTATAACGCTATTGTTTAGCCATTGAAGTTCTGATCACGGAAAAATAATAAAATGGATAAAATGTCATTGCGTGACAATGAAAAATAATAATAATAAATAGTTACAAAGAATTATGCAAGGGAAAATAATATTATTATGTAGAAGTAAACACGTCACACGAAATGATAATAATATTAGCAGCCATTAGAAAATTCTCGTACAAAATGTCGCAACATATTATTAATACCACACTGCAAATTGTTGAGAAAATGTGACAATAAATCACACAAAAAAAAAGCCAGGAACAAATGGATCGTGATAGAAGTTTTGCTAGGGATATTGCCATTGTGTTAGGATGCAAAATATCGATTTTCCTGGGGCACTGACAATCAGCTGATGGCAGTATCCATATTTGATATTTACAATGGTCGACCAATTCTGATAACAAAGGAAGGATACAGTTTGATGACGTCCGTGTCCATGCGACGTTTGCCAGCGCTTGGGGAAGACATTCTTCTCGCGACCAGGAAGCCTCGCTTTCTTTAATCACTCGCGGACAATTTTGTTTCACGTGAAAAACTGTGGCTGATTTGCAATAATAATTCGTCGTCGCAGCGGACAAAAAAATAACATTGGAAAACAATGGCCGGCCATAGACTGCTTCAGAACGTAGATGGAGATTTCTATGAATTTTGACAAATAATTGATAATAAGATTTCCAGTCTATTTCTCAATACAGTATTTTGTATTGACGTCTAGCGGCATGAATTGGTACCATCGCAAATAACTCATACAAAATATGTAAATTAGTTTTGTTCACGCATATTTACAAGGGTTCAGTTGTGGTTCTCTTTCAAGCCGCAATGCCTGTTTTCTAAAATATATATTTTTTATGGCTGTAATCGGAAATAAGTACTTGACGCACTTGGCAAGTTTAGTAGGTTAGTATCATCAACAGCCATGAATTGCTTCCATTGAAGAACTGCCCAAGATCATTGTAGATAAGGAGTTCGGAAACATCGAACACCTCCTTATAGAAGGTAGCCGTTGAGGTGATTTGATCAAATTTGAATTCCAGATTAAAAGACGGATTTCGACTGAAAATATTCAAAGCTAGAGGGAATACTTCTAATTTGCCACCCCAGAAAAAAAGTAGAAGCAACTCCAGAGGATATGCGACTCTCCTCACACAAACTACTGCTGGGTAGATGTGGGTCGTTACGACGTTTTCAAGAAACGTAACGAGACTAGTTTCTTGGTCGGCGTAACCTGTTTCAAAACA
Source organism: Limnephilus lunatus (assembly GCA_917563855.2). NCBI lineage: Eukaryota > Metazoa > Arthropoda > Insecta > Trichoptera > Limnephilidae > Limnephilus > Limnephilus lunatus. The sequence continues at coordinate 97,078,535 of OU830594.1, forward strand.
GGTTATTTTTGTAACTAGTTATTTTCATTCAGCTACTGTGATTGTTGGTGTAAATACCTCCACTAACTATACAGTTACACACGAAACGAAAATAAATTAAATGACTATCTAGTATCTAAGTGTTTGTAGCTATACAGTGAAATCAATTTTATTACTTTAACAATAGGATTACTTCGGATTTCGTGTCACGCACTCCCGCTGACTCGAAAATTTTCGATCTGCCAACTCGCTAGCTCGGCCGGCCAGCAGGCGCGATGCGAAACGATGCGAAACTACACAGTTTCTCAGTTACTCACGTTACACCCAACACCAACAATCACAGTTACAAGAATAACGCATTTACAAAAATAACTACTTGTAATTTTAACGAAACTAGTTATTTCCGTTTCATTAACGAAACTAGTTATTGTATCTAGTTACGTTAAATAACGCGCACGCCTACTGCTGGGCCTAGTAGATTTAGCGCATGGCAGATACGCGTGGAGGTGCCTTAACGAGGTAATGAGTTCCTGAACCAAATAGGACAAGAGGAAGGAAATGTGATGAGTTCTGGACTTATGGAAGCCAAACATGTAAAATTAAATAAGATTAATAACATTTTTACATACGTCTTGTTGCTGTACTCTGTGGTCAAGAAATTTGGGCTGAATGAAACCCTAAATTTGGCTAAACAAGAACCACCAAGACCTACTTAATTCAGCCATCTTTCATCAAGTTTCATCTTTATCCAAATTCTTCTATGGACAAGTTGTTAAAAAGAAATTATCTTCTCTGTGTGTGAGAAATTATTATTTATAAATTGATTCAAACGATTGCGTGCCCGGTTCGATGCTGTGATATTGTGCAAAACACCCCCGGAAACGAATCCGGCGTTTATTCTAACTGAACGGCGCGTTTAACATAATAAATCGCCATAATCAAGTGATATGTGACAGATGGGTGTTATACTTCGTCCGCTTCGAATGGGGTTGAAGAAGCTCTGATGAATAATTGACAAATAATTTACCAGCGATCCTGGCGGCGCGATTGTGAACTAAAACATCTTTCATGGTGAAATTTCATAGAAACTGAGTGAAGTTTTGATAAACTCATTAATAATACATAGATTTCTCGTCCTTTCCGATAGAGGTTACAGTTAAAAAAGTTTATCCATAAAATGTATGGTTATTGATGATTGCTTCCCGTTTTGTCAGCTTATAGTATTCGGATTGTATGTCATATTTACATGCTCTTCCACTCGGCTCTGACGTTACGCAGATGTTTATAATTGTGTAAATACTGGAACGGACTAATTTTAGCCCCGACGGTGAACTGATTCACGCATTTTTATAACTCCGGCATGTCGGAAGTTCAATTAATAGCACCCCTGGCCGCGACAGCTTTATAACCTGCGCGCTATGATGATGAGATTTCGCGAAGCTCTCGGAGACATAGACGGAGATTCGTCTTTTTGAAATTGATACAAAATCAGTTAAGATGGCTGTTACATTCGACCAGAATGATATGACGAGGTGAGCTCATTATAAATGCTAAATATTTCATTTTTATTATCAAACAGGTTAGACAAGAAGTTTTATTACATATTTGCTGTTGGCTTTCACATTCACACTATAACTAACCCATCACGCTGTTTCTCCAGAGGGGTAGGCAGAGAGGATAGACCGCCACACAACTCTGTCTGGGTGTTTAAATACTCTCAGTACTGTCCTGGTGAAAGACTGTCATTCAGAAAAGAAACTTTACCTGAGATAGCTTTTGCCATGTTTAATAATCAAATCTGAATAGACAGGAACTTCTCAAACCTTTTCTTCCTCATATCCTGGTTGGGAATACCATAGTTTCACTTGCTTCGGACATTTAGGAGCAGTTAAAGAACCCAAAATTTTGTCGCTTCGTCTCACTTCAAAAGAGCGATTCTATATCTTTTGTGGATACGGAATCGATTCCATACGTAATCGCCTGTCAAATTTGTGTGATTGTCTAATGGTGCATTTCCATGCTTGCCAAGCCTACGCAAACCTCCACAAGCTCCAAGCGTACGCAAATCTCGCCTGGCATTTGGAAGCCGTTTACACGCTTGTGACTGCGTCAGTACGCTACCAACACCCGAGCATAGCGGACGCCGAACTTGTGTCGGCTATTGCGTTTGGTTTAACAGAAATCATATGTTTTTTTATTGTAACAAATAATAAATCATCAATAAAAGATTATTTTTTTATATTGACTTTTTAGGTAAATCCAATAAATTAAATTAGTGCATTTTTTTTTTTTTTTTTTTTTTTAACTTACGGAGACGGTTTACAGTTAGTTCCCGTGAGTACTTAGGCCATAGGCCCATTGTACTATCTCCCATTTTACCTCAATCCTTTAACAATAACCCAGTCCCTTTAATGAAGTTCACCAGAGTTGTCATTGGATATGTGGCTAAGTCTTCTGGTTCCACGATGTGTCTCCTCAGGTATCTGAGCCTAGTTCCCACCAGGGCAGGACATTGGCACCACAAGTGAATTGGAGTCTCTTCATCCTCTTCACATTTTCTACATCTATTGGTGCTTTCCACTCCCAATAGCTGCATGTGTCTCCTGAGATGGCAGTGTCCCGTTAGTAGTCCTACCAGTTCCCTCAGCGAGTTTCTATCCATATCGAGTAGTTTCCTGGTCCGTCTGGGGTCCGGTCCATTTATGAGTACTTTGGATTGCCTCATTCCGGGTGCCCTCTCCCATTCCTTCCAGTGCTGGGATTTGACCCACCTCTCAATATGTAATTTCGTGTGGCAAGCTGCTACTCCTACAGCCGGCTCGGATCCCGCAAGTGGTGCTTTCGCCCCTTTCCTTGCTAGTTCGTCAGCCCGCTCGTTGCCCTCAATACCCTTATGTCCTGGTACCCATATCAGTGTTATTTTATTAATGGTAGCGAGTTCTGTAAGAACAGTCCTGCATTCCATCACCAGTCTGGAGTCGCATCGGTTACTTTCCAGTGCCATTAGGGCTGCCTGGCTATCAGAACAAATAGTTATGTTCTTATTCCTGTACCCGATACGTATATTCTCCTGTGCGCAGACCATGATGGCTTTCATCTCAGCCTGAAACACAGTGCAGTGAGTTCCTAGAGGTATACTGAGTTCCCTCTTGGATCCCTGTAGACATACCCCGGCCCCCGTTCCTTCCTCCATCTTGGACCCATCTGTGAACCAGATTAGTTCCTGTCTGGAGGTTGGACCTGGGACCATGTCCCACTCTTCCCGGGTGGGGTACATCACATCAAACTGCTGTCTGAAGAAGTATTCAGCTTGTTTGCCGTCCTGCTTCATTCCAGCTGTCGGGCTAATTGCCCTCAGTCTTGTTCCGATCTCCGTATGACTGTTTTTGGGCAACTCACCTCTCCAATGACCTTTGCATTTTAACCTGTAGGCTGCCGCCATCGCCGCCCCCTCTATTTCTAAGTTTAGTGGGGGTAGGTTCAGCAGCACTCCCATGGCTAGTATTGGAGTGGTTCGCATAGCTCCTGTGATTCCTCTGCATGCAAGTCCCTGTATGTGGTTGAGTGTGGCCATCACTGTTTTCAGTGTTGTTCTCCTCCACCAGACCAAGGCTGCATGCATGATTCTTGGTTTTACAACGGCTGTGTACAGCCATTGCATCATTTTGGGTTTGAGTCCCCACGTTCTGCCGCAGATTCGCCTAGTTGCCCACATGAGAGCACAGGCTTTTCTGCCCACAGTTTCCACCTGGTTTTTCCAGCTCAGTTTGGCATCTATAATGACCCCGAGGTACTTAACCGTGTCAGAGGGTTCTACCTCCTTTCCGTAGAAGGTTGGATTGCTCCATCCCTCTAGTTTCCTTTTACGTGTAAAGATTACTAGTTCTGTCTTGTCTGGATTGACCGACAGCCCTGTTTCTTCACACCATTCTTCCACTGTTGCCAGTGTTGATTGTATGAGGCCTCTGGATGTGTCTGCATCCCAACACCTTATTATGGTTGCGATGTCATCCGCATACCCTTGAGTATACAGGCCCCTGTTGTTGAGTTTCCTGATGAGGTTGTCCACCACCAGGCTCCACAGCAAGGGTGACAAGACCCCTCCCTGTGGACACCCTCGCGTCACCAGTACTCTGAGGTTCACCTCACCCCTTTCCATCGTAAGAATCCGACCTGAAAGCATGTTCTTCAGCCACCTTCTGGTGGTTTTATCGAGTCCATGTCTTTCTGCCGCTTCATCGATGGATTTAATAGAGGTGCAATTAAATGCTCCCTCTATGTCCAGGAAGAGTCCTACTGCTAGTTCCCCGGTTGCCTGCGCCTGCTCCAGTTTGTATACCAACCTGTGCAGTGCCGCGTCAACCGACTTACCTGGTTGATACGCAAATTGTAACTCATGGAGGGGCTTTTCTCTCAGTGCCCCGTCTCTTATGTGTCTATCCATTAGCCTCTCCATTGTCTTTAGAAGAAAAGAGGTGAGGCTAATTGGACGGAATGCGCCTGGTTGGTCGTAGTCAGTTCTCCCAGGTTTAGGTATGAACACTACCCTTGTTTTCCTCCATGGTATGGGGATGTATCCGAGGGCGCAGCACGCCCTCAGGATCTTAGTCACCGGAAGTAAGATTGTATCCAGACCTCTCTGCAGAAGTGCCGGAAAGATACCATCTTCTCCTGCGCTTTTAAAAGGGTCGAACCCTTCGATTGCCCATTTAACTTTGGAGGGAGTCACTATTTTAGCGGCAGTGTCCCAGTCCTTACCATCCCGTATAACTCGGGCTGGTGGTGGACCGGTGTCACCTGCTTCTAACTTTTTGTAGCCGGGAAAATGTTTCCCCAGCAGTTCCTCCAGCTCCTCCTCGCAGTTATCGGTGAAGCCTCCATCGGCTTTCCGAAATGGGCCTTTAGCTGCCCCTGGGTCTTTAGCGAGAATTTTTTGAATTCTTGCAGCTTGCGGGATGGTTTCCACCTCCCCGCAGTACTTCTCCCAGGAGCCTGTTTTGGCTATCCGGATTGCTTCCTTGTACTCTTTCTGGTATTGCTTGTGAGCATCCCAGTTTCCAGATTTTTTGGCCCTGTTGAAGGCTTGCCTTACTAGTTTCCGTAGCTCCTGCAGTTTTCTGCTCCACCACGGTGTTTTGTCCCTGGTACTTGTCTTCAGAGGGCAGCTATTTTCGTATGCCCCTATCATTGAGTCCCTCAGTATTTCTACTGCGTCCTCAATTTCTTCAGGGCAGCCGTATTTCGCTGGGAATCTTGTCATTCCTATGTTTAATTCCTCTGAATACCGAGTCCAGTCAGTTGCTTTTGGGTTCCTGTATGTGTCGGTCCCCGTTTTATTTGTCTCTCCCTCTAGTTTAAATACTATGTGTGTCGATGATCCGACAGGGATGGTTCATCCGAAACTCTCCATCCTGAGACTCCCAAAGTTCCTAGAGTCAGGTCTATCACCTCCTGTCTGCTACTTATAACAAAGGTAGGTTCCCTACCTCTATTGAGAATCTCAAGGTTCACTGTCATCAGGTATTCCAAGAGGTCCTGTCCCCGTTTGTTGATGTCCGTACTCCCCCACACAGTGTGGTGCGAGTTAGCATCTACTCCGAGTATCAGTTCCCTACCCTTCTCCCTGCAGTCCTGGATGAGTCTCGTTATTTCCCTAGAGGGTGGTGGTTCCGCAGAGTCATAGGGCATGTACGCTGACGCCACTACTACTTCTCGGCTTCTTTCGTCCAGCGTGACCTGTAGCTTCACAGCCACCAGGTCCCTGCTGCAGTGTTCGGGAAGCAGTGTGCCGGCTATCCCTCTGATGAGGATGCAGGCACGTGGTCTGTCCCCCGACTCCTTGTAGTAGAGTAGACCTTGGTTCATGTTTAGTCCTCTGACCTTCTCCCTGTAAGTCCAGGGTTCTTGAATCAGCGCGACATCCACACGGTCCCGGGTAACTCTCCTGTTGAGCACGGCAGCCGCTGCTGGGCTGCGATGTAAGTTTATTTGGATGAAATGTAAGTTTTTAGCCATTTTTGGGGGTCTAATCCTTACCCTTTACATCCAATATCCGCTCCTCGGTATTGGGTCCGCGCACCGTGAAGGTGGCCTTCCTTATACCGACGTGCGCCGTCATTCCCATTTCCCGCAGCACTTTTACACTGTCCTCGTCCACGCTCATGATCAGGCGATATCTATCTTTCTCCCTGATCGAGTCGTGGACGATCCACTTTTTTGTGTGTAGCCGCGGGGTCTGGTTCTCCAGCTGTTGCAGCAGCCTCTCGGTGCTTACTGCACCGTTTTCAGGAATTACCGCCTTGACCTTCACATACTTTGGCAGTTCATCTAACCCTACCACCTCCAGGTCGCAACCCTGCCATTTCCGTAAGGTCGGCACTATCTCCCTCAGCCATTTCTCAGACTCCTTGTCGGAGCAGGTCATTCTCAGTACGCCCTTCTGAATGAAGCACTCGTCGAATCCGGGTCTGAACTGTCCTTTTGGGATGTTCAGAATCAGATCGCCGGCACCCTCACTCACAAGGGCCTCCTGCTCCCTTGTAAACTCCTCCTCCCTGTTCCTATGGACAATAGCCACCCTAATTTTATTGTCAGCGGCTTCCGCATAGGTGGCAGGGGTGGGAGTTCCTCGGGGCTTTTTCCGAGCATTTTCCGGTGTTAGCCCGGAGGGTTTACGTTCCGGTGAAGTCCTACTCCTCTTTCCGGCCTTTTGTTCCCTGGGCATTCCTGGTTGCTCCCGGTTACCCTGTAGGGTCCCCGTTTGCTTCCAGTCTGTCCCTGGTTTTTGAGCCCCGGTATGGCTGTCCTTCGAGGTCCCTGGCTGTCCCCAGCTGACTTTAGAAGTCCCTGGTTGCTCCTGGTATCCTCTCTTTAGTCGCCAGTTGACTCCAGAGGTTCCCGGCTTTGTCTGACCGGTTCCCTGTATCAGAGGTTTCCGGTCGGAACCCCGCCTCTCCTTATTATATTTTTTCCTCGCAGCCCCACTGCGTCTTTTGTTGATGCGGATTTTCCCCACTTCATCCGTAAGGGACTTCACCGCATCTTTCTCCGTGGTGGCTGTTAGACGGTCCTCCTTTACGCCCCCCCCTCTCCTCCGGTACCTCGAGGGTCCCAGTTGGAGGTGGGGGTTCTTACAGGAGTTAGTTTGCAGGTCCCGTGAAGGTCCCTTCTTATCCGCATCTGAATCCCCTGGAGGATTCAGTCGCGTTGAGTTCTTTTGAGGTTCCTCTTTTCTTGGGTTCCCCGAGGGTTCCACAAGGGAAGAGTCCACCTCGGTGGTCTCATCTCTCCTTTCCACTCCCTCTCGGTTCCTCGAAGGCCCCAAGAGGGAAGAGACCTCCTCGGTGGTCTCCTCTCTCCTTTCCACTCCCTCTCGGTTCCTCGAAGGCCCCAAGAGGGAAGAGACCTCCTCGGCGGTCTCATCTCTCCTTTCCACTCCCTCTCGGTTCCTCGAAGGCCCCAAGAGGGAAGAGTCCACCGAGGTGGCCTCATCTCTCCCTTCCTCTCCCCTCAGGTTCCCCAAAGGCCCCTCATGATTGTTGTTTTTTTTTATTATTTTTAAAGTCCATATTTGGTCCCACGAGTATCTAGGGAAATACATGGTCCACCCCAGCAGAGCCCCGAATGCTGGGGTAAGGTCTAAATACTCCGAGATTCGACCTTGTGTCTCGGAGGCACCGTTCGTGACACTGTTCCCCAGTGCCATTCAGCCCTAAGCACGGTAGCTAACACCTTAGCTTGGGATGGCTATTGCAGGTCATGTTTACACTCCCTGAGCGATGGGTTCGCCACACTCCCTACGCTGGAGACGAGGGTTTTTCTGTAGGGGTTTTCCTTCCCTTAGCTGGGAGGTTCCGGTTTTATGGCGCCAGAGTTTCGCCATTCGCCCCCTCTCTGTCGGCTATGACCGGAGATCACATTGCCCAGGGTCGCGGGGCCATGATGACCGCTCGTGGACGCCAGAGAGTTGGACTTGTTGGTAGTGCTGCGGATGCGGCTATGTCGTTTGTGGTATTTTTTTTTGAGGCACACACTATCCAGCGGGATGTGTCCCCCCACGACCTACCAACCCTTCGACCCCAATTAGTGCATTACTTATACATTTTAATAAGTCAGGCATGCCTATTACGTCATACATATGCCTCGTAATGTTAATTATCGATATACCGCATGGAGCAAAAACGGCGTGCATTCGCCGTCAGTTCGGAAATTACACTGAGCGTTTGCCGAAGCTTGCCGCTGGATCCGACCCCGACTGGATCGGCGGCAAGCTCTTGCAAGCCTACGCAAACCCTACGCAAGCCAAGACAAACGACCTGTTTCCACGTTTGCGTTTGTGGAGGTTTGCGTAGGCTTGGCAAGCGTGGAAACGGCACTTATGGTTTGCACTTGCTTTTTCATTCACATAACTTTATTTATTCATTTAACCTCTCCGATCTATCGCGAATATGCAAGTTTTTCGTCTTAAACGAAATGTCAGATTTACAAAAACTTTGTGTTAGGTATTTCCGCTTCACAATTAAAGCTCTATAAATGAAACATTTCTGAACGTAGCTGAATACTAAAATCTGCTTTTGAAAGGTTATAAAATAAGCTTTCAAATTGTTATATTACAAATAAATATTAACATTTGTAAATATTAAAATTTAGAATGCAAACATAAAAAAAGTGTAAAAATGACTCACGTCATGTTTTTATGTGAAAACGGTACTAAAATCACGGATTACGTAAAAAACAATACTTATTCTATCATATAAATGTATAATAAACAATTTAGATAAGATAGATCGGAGCTGTTAAATGAATAAATAATCATGTATACTTACATCATTTCGTGTTAAACTAGTTGAAAAAGCTATTGCAAGCCATAGACAATCACATAAATTTGACAGGCGATTAAATATGGAATCGATTCCGTATCCACAAAAGATTAAAAAAAATCGCTCTTCAGCCTTGCAACATAACTTAAATGTTGGGGATGCCATAGTCCCACTGGCAGTTGTGAGTTGTGACTAATCGCATTGCAATAATCACATACATAAAAATAAATGATGTGTTTTATTTATTTATTTCAATGAGAATCAACTCTAAATCTAAATCTGTCATTCTTGTATTCCTATAAAAGTTTCAATGAATTTTCCAGCCAAGTTTTGTTTATTTACAAATTCTTCGTCTATTGTGAAAAAAGCCGTGTTACCAACAGGCGGTATTTGAAAACATTATTTCTTTTGGCACTGCTAACAACTGTTCATTGTTTATTATTTGTCATTCTTAAGTCTTGCATATTCAATGTTTTAGCAAACCAAGAAAAGAATTGAAAATGCATTGTATATTGGTTTAGATATGTGACTTTTAATCTGGAATTGTCATTATTGTTGAATTTGGCCTCCTACACAAATGCTCTCCACAGGCCCAGTCCCTCCTCAGGCTGCAGTCCCTTCTCATTGTTCTCCAGTCCTTAGTCCTTTGTGTTCAGTTTGATGGAAAAAATATTTACCATGACCCCCACCCTCGCTATCTTGGAGTTACTTTAGACATGAGCCTGAACTACCGGCAACACGTGGAAAAAACACACTAACTAACTGAACTAAAATATTTTTTGATATACTTGGTTGCATCATGTCTTCCTGGGACTTCTCTTATTATGAATTCCATCTGAATAATCTTTTTAAACAGCAACTGAGAAAAGAAAGCATCAAGACTGTCTTCGGAACCATGACAAAAATACAAGACCTACTGAGGTCTGCAAAGCCTCTGGAAACCGATGGAGTGTATAAACTCATCTGTTCCGGATGTGACAAGGTTTATGTAGGCCAGACAGAGCGGACCATCTCCAAAAGGATGTCAGAAAACTTTTGAGCCTGAAAAACTCGGCTACCCTGATAAATTGGCAATTGCCAAGCATTTAGTTGAAATCTATACTTTGGATCCTTCCTGATGACTTCCTAAAGTCCTCGAAAGACCCAAAATACACAGAGTATGCCTAATTACTGAGGCAATTCCCTATTAATATTAAGATCTAAGCCGTAACCTAATACGGAGCTAAGCTCATTAGTTCTTGGTATCCAGTAATTGACAACTACACCAAAACTAAATGCAGAAAACCATATAAAATCATACTGTAATACCAGCTCGTAAAGGATTGGAGCTGGCAACAGGGTATAACATCTACACGCATAAGCACACACTTTACCACTATCGATTACATATCTGCCCTGATAATGAACACTGTAACCCTGTCCGAAATGTTGGCTAAAGAAGGATAGGAAGGCATAATACCCCAAAAATAAGTGTGGATAATTCTTTTGGCCGTAAAAGTTTCAAATTATCTAAATTTTTTAATCACTTTTTTAAGTATATGTTGTTTTGCCACTGTGTTGAGTTGTCCGGTCATCGCATTTGGTTGTGATGCGCTCTGGTGGTAAAAATTAAAACATTTTTCTTTTTAAACATTCTCAGTGTGATACATGGTCCAATGTTAATTTAATGATATTTAAATTACCAATGATTTGCATTTAGTATTGATTCGAATAGATAGGAATTTCGTGAGCAGATTGAGAATGAACCAATAAATCAATAAGCAACTTTTATAGTTGTCTCTGTCTGTCTACAGAGTGGTAGATAGATACTCTCAGTATTGCCCTGGTGAAAGACCGACATTCAGAATTGAAACATTACTTGGATTAATGATACACAGTAAAAACTTAGTAGATAGTTTTAATAAAACCAATAATTTATATGCCCTTATGTTTTAAATATTTATTTTATCTTATCTAAAATATTATTCTTATATGTATATAACCCGAATGTTTCTTTGTTTGTCTCTAATGCTTTCCTAAACCATTCATCCGATTGCGATGAAACTTTAGTGATTTATTTTGCGTGAGCTCGTGATTGTTTATATGTATAATATGAAAGTTTGGTGAGTTGTGTGCACTTCCGTGAAGGTTTCTATATATAATGGTGAGCTCTGGCATTATGAAATTTGTATAAAAGATTTACAATAGGTGACACGCTTGTTGTTTGAAAAATGTACCTTAAAGTTTAGTTTAGCAGGGGTGTCCATGGGGTGAGGTTTGTCTAGGTCTTGGCGGCGAACGCGTTTCCCCCTCTACTGCGTGGCGGGCCGGATCGAAAGAGACTGGTCGAGGGAGAACTATCCTAGACCTCCAGTCGGACTCTACCCATCGCCTTGCACCGCAGTGGGTGGAATAGATTCATACATCCGTCACTCCTGTACACATTGACCCCCAGATTCCCACCCACCCCTTATACCTTTTTCCTTCACAGAACTTCCTCTCCTTCCTTTCCCTTAAAAGAACCTCTACACAGCATCCTCAAAGATGACATAGACCTTGAGGGATGACCTTGTCAAATGGTTTGCCTCCAGCTCGTCGGAACGAATCCCAGATTTCATGTTCGGACAAGTCTCGGACAAGTCTATCAATTTGGATTTCTATGCAGAACCCCTCTCCCTTCAGCTTCACAACGTCTCCAAATGGTGTAGCCTTAGTTCAACCAACTCCACGCAGCCTAGACTCTTTATGATTTATCTTGTTTGTGGTGGATAATAGTTTAATTTTGTTCCAGTTGATTCTTTGGAGGTGGGACTCTTTATGATTTATCTTGTTTGAGGTGGATAATACATAGTTTAATTTTGTTCCAGTTGGTACTTTGGAGGTCTGACCCGTGTAGAGGCCACCCAGATGCTGATGGGGGAGAGAGAGAGCGGCGTGTTCCTGGTGCGAGACAGCAACACTATACAGGGAGACTATGTCCTGTGTGTCAGGTGAGACACAAACAAACCATTGTATAAGTACTTTCATGTTGAATTTTGAATTAGAGACTATAGACAGACCATCTCCTTCTTTTTTCAATTCAATTCAATTAAATTTATTCATTTTAAAAACATTTCAAAACATTTTAAAAAGAGAGAAACTATTTAAGATTAGACAGAAACAAAGCTTGCCGTTTATATTGTGCTTCATTGATGTTAAACATATCGATATTCAAAGTGATTCTATTTAAACAACAAGACAGCTTTCCCGACTGGCATGACCATTGTCAAGTTAGTTCTGCAAGCCGGGAGATAAAACAGTCTATGCTGCCAGTGACGAAGATAACTATCGGGAACATAGAAATGCTCTCTGTGGTAGTCGAGTTTTTGAACCATCCACGAATCAGTCTGAAGCAATGTGTTACAATGAGCACATCCCTTCTGACCCTTAGATGGTATATACCGAGCATGCCCAAGGGAAATTCGGTAGGATAGACAACGGATAGTAGCCATACTCCCTCAGGTAGAGAAATGTCAGAAATTCCTTCTGAACCTTCTCCAACATGAGGGAATACTTCACTTGGTGCGGGTTCCAAACCACCGATCCACTCTCAAGCCTACTCCCAACCAAAGCATTGGATAGTACTGTGAGAACCCGGGTGTCTCTGAAATTTCTCGCAGTGCGTAGGACAAAATCCAGCATTCTCAGTGGAGTACTACACGTCATTACGATATGAGCATGAAAAGTCCACCTACTATCAAACACAATACCAAGATCTTTCATAGTGGAGACACGTTTTAAATTTCGACCTCTCATAGTATACCGGTAAAACCAAGTATGACATGCTCTAGTGAAAGAAAGAATGAAACATTTATAGATATTGAATTCAATCTGATTCCGTTAACTCCAGTCAACAATTCTATCGTATTTCGTATGGTGGGTGGTCAGGGGGGAACATCTAGGTCCTCGAGCCGGTTCTAGGGCCTCAGGCGTCGCCCTGTGGACCTCATCAATTCAATCCCTCCAGGGAATGAATGGAGCGGGCATTCGTTGACCACGTGTTCACTTGACTTGTTATGGTAATTGCAGAGAGGACGGCCGCGTCTCCCACTACATAATAAACCGGGTGGTCCAGGCCGACGGGATCCGCTACCGCATCGGAGACCAGCTCTTCACGGACCTGCCGGCGCTGCTGGCCTTCTACCGCCAGCACTACCTGGACTCCACGCCCCTCGTTCGCCCGCTGCAACAGCCTCCCTCCTCTGTGCTGGAGACAGTCATGGCCAAATACGACTTCGACGGGAACGTGAGTAGCTTTTTTTTACATTAGCTCCACACATAGCTGGTGGATAGTCGGGAAACACGTCAAACACGCGCACAACATATTTACATGGGTAACATTTGTCACATGAGAACGGGTTGTTTCTATGACTCGTTCTTGAGTTCAACAGCTAGGCTGTGGAACGATTTGCCGGCCTCTGTGTTTCCTCCCTCCTACAACATAGGTCTCTTCAAGACCCATTTTCACTCCTTCTCTTAAAAAGACCTACACATAACATCTTCAAAGATGAAATAGGCCCTGAGGGAGATTAATTTCCTCAGGGCCTCCTGTGTGAAGTTAATGTAAAAAAAAAAAAATTGACGTGTTTATTTCAGCCGAACAACCATACTCTTTCGACTATAGAAAGAACACATAACCACTTGCATATTTAAAAAATAAATCCCTTAATAGATAGACATTCGGTTTGAGATTCGGCCGCACTCATTCCAAAAATCACACCTCCGAATATTATCTACTGTGGTTTAAAGCCTGTGTGTCCATCCTGGAAGAGCTAGGCATCCACAGCAGGCTTTCAACTATCTGAAGATACTTTGGACACGTTGCTTGCTAAACTGAGGTCTCTAACTTGAAGAACCTCACAGGCACTGGAAAAGTGTTTGGCAGAAGAAGCAGAGGAAGTTCACTGATGTGCTGGAGTAACCAAGCATCACTGGCGTCCGGTATGTTGGTGTCCTTGGCTCTGTCTCGGAACAGGTGTTGTTTTTCATTAGTTCAGATTAACATGGCTCTACTGTACTTCCATCCTTCCTCTGCCAGTTCCGTGCCTTACTGACATACATCAGGGTTGGTATCAGCACTTCATTGGGGACTGCTAGACTCACTTGCGACTATTATCCTTCAGTCCTCCGTTAATAGAGTTTCCTGCATACACCTTTCTTCCAATGTACTTATCTGCCTTTTCACATCTTTTTATCTCATTAATTTCAAGGTTTGTTTGTTTCTTTGAATGTACAGGACACCGATGACCTCCCGTTCAGGAAAGGAGAAGTGCTGGAAGTGATCTGCAAGGACGAGGAACAGTGGTGGACCGCCAGAAACCGGGCCGGAAACACTGGATCCATTCCCGTGCCATACATCATGAGGGTGATTATACTATTATTAAGTTTTATTCATAATATTGATCTGATAATATGACAATCTGCATCATTTAGCTACCGCAAGCACTCATTGTGCCCATTGTTTTTTTTTTAAATTTGACGTTAACTTCACACAAAAATAATTGTTAAAATCTGGAGTGATCCTTTTAAATAAAATCTCGTTCTATTTACAAAACTTTCACTTTTATTTCAACTTATTGAACATGGACAAGTTATAAGAAACAAAACGGTAAGAATAACAACTGTTACACTAGCCCCGACTTATGAGCTGTTTTATATCGCGGTTATTGTCGAGAAAGAACATAAAACACATGATGCTAGCCTTTTTAAAGAGTAACTCCCTTCCTTCAAAACAACTAGTCATTGTGGAGTGGGAGACTAGAAGATAAAACGAAAATCTACAATATCGATCAATATCCTGATAATCATCCATAAGCAAGGACTCACACCATTTGGGTGAAACATAGTAAGCTGAATTAATTGACCACAGATGTCGGTAGCCTTCACTTTTTTAACATATTGCCCGGGGCGGGATTCACAAATTTTATTAAAATTTTGGAATCATAATCTATTTAAAAATAAACTATAAAACAAACAAAATAAACCAAAAATCCTAAATCTAAGTACCTATACCACAAAAATACTAATAAAATAATTCAAAATAGCATAAATTAACTAAAAACCCTTTTTTTATATCCTACACTGAACTTATAATTTAACTGTATAAATGCTGTTGAATTACTCTATTAATTAACTAAAAATAACTAAAAATTATTAATCCTATTAAATAACTAAAAAATTCAAATGACTAAATTACACAAGTGTACATTAAATTTTACATATTAAAATTGTCCAATAACACAAAATAATATTGTTTACACTGAACACAACACAATTATTGTTCTTTTTTCTTCTTTCTTCTCAAGTCTTCTGCTTGATCCATCCAAGGTGTAGTCGAGAAGATAAGCACCATAGTGTAAGGTACATCATCAATCCTTGGTAAGGTCCGGGATGTCAATTACAGGTTTAGTATCTGACTCCAGGGGCATCAGACATATCTTTGTGATGGGCCTCACAAAGATTCCTTGAGGTGTTTTTAGGGTAACAACTCGTACTACTCCATCCGCTCCAGGGTGTGTCTGCAGAATTCGGGCCATTTTCCATAAAGGTGGAGGTAAATGGTCTTCCTTTAAGATCACCAGATCGTCCTTTTGCAGTGCCCGTTGAGTGCTGGTCTGCCATTTAGTCCTCTTTTGCAGTTCCATCAGGTAATCTTGCTTCCATCTAGACCAAAAAGATTGAATTAGCGAACTGATCCTCTGATATTGAGTTAGTCTGTTGTCTGGTATCGCCCGGACGTCTCTCTCCGGAATGATAGAGGATTCAGTGCCTATAAGGAAATGGTTTGGGGTGAGTGGTTGGTAATCATGGATGTCATCGGACAAGGAAGTTAATGGACGGGAGTTCAGACAGGCCTCAATCTGACAAATTAAGGTATACAAGAGTTCAAAGGTTAATGAAGAATTATTAGTGATTCTATACAAATGGAACTTTGCTGACTTAACTGCTGCTTCCCACAAACCTCCCTGATTAGGGGCTCGAGGGGTTATGAACTTCCACTCAATACCTCTGTTCACTAAATAATTTTGAATCTTGTCGTTGTTTTCCCTCAAACTGGTGTACAGCTCTTTGAACTTGCTGCAAGACCCTCTAAAGTTACTAGCATTGTTGGAAAAGATCTTTTCAGGTTGTCCCCTACGGGAGATAAACCTTTTTAAACTGTTCAAAAAAGCATTGCTAGATAAATCCGAAACTAATTCCAAGTGAACAGCTTTGGTTGAAAAGCAAATAAAGATACATAAATACGATTTCACGAGGGAAGCCTTTCTCAGCGTCCCACTTTCGGGTGGTAGATTTCCCATGATTTGATGACCGGTTCGGGGACGACATCTAAAACACACAATACATTTATGTAATATCTTTTTAATTTAATAATGATGAGAATTTTTTAAATATCTCCCATTCTTGAACATCTGTGGATAATAGAACATTTTTGCTTTTGAGTTCCGGAGGGTTTGAACACGAAATCTTTGATATAGGCCAAGCGTTGACTCCTTCGGTCAACCAACTTGGTCCATTCCACCATATTGCAGAATTTATCAATTTATCTGTAGTGGTTCCTCTTGAAAGTATATCCGCTGCATTGTCTGCTGAAGATACGTGTCTCCATCGATCTGGATCACTAAGTTCTTGTATTTCAGCTACTCGGTTTGCAACGAAAGTAGCCCATCTCGTAGGTTGACCTTTCAGCCAACACAACGTTATCATGGAGTCACACCAGTAATATGTGTCGATCTCCACTATATTTAGCGCTTGTTTTACATTTTTTATTAATTTTGCCAGTAGCACAGCACTACAAAGCTCCAACTTTGGCAGTGAAATACACTTCAATGGTGCTACTCTTGATTTAGACGTTATTAGGTGTGAATGCCACTTACCGATATGGTCCACTGACACCATGTAAACGCAGGCTCCGTAAGCCTTCTCAGATGAGTCGCAAAAACCGTGCAGTTGTAGATATTTAGATTGCCTGCAAATAATTTTTCTTGGTATTTTCAACACATTTAATTAAATTAATTCTTGAAGGTAGGACCTCCAGGGTGCTAATATTTCATTAGGCAATGGATCATCCCACGCTGCTTTAGACTGCCATAACTTCTGCATTATCAATTTGGCTACAACTATAATCGGTCCTAGCAGACCTAATGGATCAAAAGTTGATGCAATGCAAGATAATATCTGTCTTTTACTCTCGGTTCGACTTGATGGTTTCATTATTACATAAGAAAAATAATCAGATTCATTATTCCATCTTAATCCTAATATTTTCTCAGTCTTTGGATTGTCAGTAATAATTTTTTCAGAATTGCCTGATTCGGCAATCTTAGCTTGGCCCGACTCGGCTGACAACTCCAAGACATTAGACCTCCATTTCCTCAAGGTCATCCCCGCAGACAAAAAGATGCTGATTAATTGCTCTTTTAACTCTCTACAGGATTCCATGTCATCTCCTCCGGTTAACAAGTCATCCATATAGAAGTCATTTTCTATGACCTGACTAGCTCTAGGAAAATTTACATTGTTATCCATACCAATTTGCCGTAGAGTTCTAGTGGCTAAGAAGGAGGAAGGCCCCAGACCATATGTGACTGTCTTCAGACGGTAATGCTTGAGCACCTCCTGCGGCGACTCGCGCCATACTATCTTCTGCAGGTCACGGTCCGCTTCACACACGTTAATCTGGCGGTACATCTTCTCGATGTCGGCCGTCAGGACCACTTGATGTTTCCTGAAATGCAATAGTTGGGTGTATAAGTCCTTTTGTATAACAGGTCCTGTCATCAAGGCGTCATTGAGAGAAATTCCATTTGAAGTTTTGGCGGAGCCGTCAAAAACGACCCTCACTTTAGTAGTAGTGCTTGATTCTTTTATTACAGCGTGATGAGGTAAAAAATAGGATTCACGATCCCCCTTTGACTGGTCACACACCTCCATATGACCCAATTCCTCATATTCACGCATGAATTGTACATATTGTGTCTTCAATTCGGGATTCGACACAAATTTTCTCTCTAAATTTTTAAATCTTTTTTCAGCAGTGAGCAATGAACTTCCCAGCTGATCAATGCATGCCCGACGCGGTAAACTTACTACGTATCTACCGTCGTCTTGTCTGGTATGAGTACTAGCAAAACTGGCTTCACAAGCCTTTTCTTCATGATTTAGAATCTTAGTGGGATTAATCTCCTCCAATTTCCAAAATTTTTCTATTTGATGACTTATTTTATTTATAGATAAACTACAAAAATCTGATACGGGCCTTTGCTTGGGGTACATGTTGATCGGTCCTGATATGATCCATCCCAGTTGCGTACGTTGAAGTGTTGGTCCCGACTCGAGTTTCAATCTATCGTTGGTTAGGATTTCCCAAAAACTTTCCGCGCCCAACAGGATGTCGATGGGTGCAGCTATATTGAAGTTCGGGTCAGCTAGCTCCAATCCTCGTGGTAGCTTGAAGACTTTTTTCTCCATTGTCACTTGTGGTAAGTTTGTTGTAATCTCCTGTAAAATCAGACATGATATTTCGCGTTTATAATCAGTATTAAGCGAAGTCATCTCCACTGAAATTCTCTTTTTTATGTGTGTGATATTATTATGGATCCCAGAGACAGGTTTGTTTATCAATTCACATGGTAAATTTAATTTATTAGCAAATTCAGCTCTCATAAAATTTGACTGGGCCCCTGAATCAATCAGAATACGGGCTTTAAAAATCTTATTGTTACTACCCACAACTCCTATGTTGGCAGTTGACAATAATATTATTTTTTCTGCTTTATCCGATGCAGAAAAATTTGATACTGAAACCTCGTTATCAGCATCCATATTGGAGGCCTCCCGCAGAGGTACCTCATTGTGTAGCAAGGTGTTGTGGTTATCCTTGCCACAGCGCCTGCAAGAAAGGTTTGCCTTGCAACTCTGTGCATGGTGACCCACCTTTAAACATTTAAAACATGCTTGGATTGATTTCGTAGCATCAATCCTCTCATGTAATTTCAATTTTATAAATTTTTTGCAATAATAAATTTGGTGACCTTTCTCGTTACAATAAATGCAGTTGTTAGCCTTCACCGCTAAAAATACTGATGAATCTTTTTTGTAATTATTGTTGCTTATTTGTGTTTTATGTAAGCTAGAAATCTTTTTCTCAGAAGCGTTCATAAGTTCCAATACTTGTGCTCTAGCAGATAAACATTTTAAGAATTCCTTTAACGTAGGTAATTCGTCTTGCAATGTATATTGCTCCCAATTTTTTCGGGTAGATGCGTCTAATTTATTTGATATTATATAAATAATCAACGGATCCCATTGATCTACCTTGATCCCGATATTTTGTAATGCCTTTAAACTAACGTTTGTTTCATCAATTAAATACCTCAATGCTACAGGCTCTTCTTGTTTCATGTCTTTTAATTGAAATAGAGATTGGATGTGTTTATGCGCGGTAGTTCTTAAATTTGCATATCGTTCATTTAACAATTCCCAAGCGGAAAGGTAATTTAATTCGGAAACTTCTAGATTAGCAATTATTTTTAATGCGTTTCCCTTTAAGGTGGATTGCAAGTAAAAGAATTTTTGCACATTGCTTAAAGTACTGTTATTATGCACTAAAGTCTTGAAGGTTTCGACGAAATTAACCCAATTTCTCTGATCTCCATGAAATTCTCGCAATTGAAGGGTGGGTAGTTTTATTTCCACCTTACTTTGATCAACGGATTCGATCGCGCCTTTGGCCGTTGCCAAAACTGAGAAATATTGGTTTTCGAAAGCTTCTCGTTGACTATAATTTTCAATTTCGTCTGAATCCGGTAACATTTCAATTTTCAGTTGAACTGCTTCGAATTCATCTAGCAATGATTTCACCCGATCATATCTTAATTTAATTTCATTTACCGACAATGCATTTAATGAATCTGCGAACCTAGTCAATTTTCCCTTAATCACGCCACGTTTGCTTATTAATGATTTTATATTTTCCATTTTTGATTGTATATTGTTACTATTGCTTGACAATTATCCACCTACCTACCTACTGTTCGCACTTGTCGTGTTCTGTCAAGCTGTTATTTATACTAAGAAAATACAAGTTCAAACAAATCCGCCGGAAGAAAAAAAACTATTTATCGTAAAAAACAACGAATGTTCAACCTGTGGAAGTGTTATTCTTGTGAATTCTTCGATTTTAAGCATATTTTTATAGTAATAAACTTATCATCCATAATAATTGTTTCTCATACAAAAGTACCACAGTGATGTTTACGGCAGCAAGTGCGTTCATTGGCTGCGTTTGATTATGAGCTCACTGTTCCGGGCTCCAATTGGTTGTTAAGTGTTGTGAACTTTGAATACTTTCATCACAAATTGAAACTAATTGTATTTTGAAGAAAAATACTTTTTTAACATTGAACTGAAGTTACATATGTGTAATAATTATGGGGAAAAAAAAAGAACTCTGTTAAAAGCCCTATTATTGCTTCCCCTTACACCTCCCAATCTGAAGAATCGGACTCAGACGCTGAGGAGATTGAAGCCGAAACCAACCCTGACCTTAGTCATGTATCAGGACACCAGACATTATCCGGTACCCAAATTGCCCTAAAAGCCCTACAGGACGCATTGGCTGAAAAACCATCCAAAGTCTCCAAAGAGCAGCAGCTCAAAGTATCAAGAAACGTGACAAATGTTCTCGGCTCCGTTGCACAACTTTTGCTAGAGAAGGAAGAACTTAGAGGAAACCTAAATTCGGCTCTAGCTAACATCAAGGTCTTGCAAGCTGAGAAGAAAATGGCGGAAAACTATGCAAAGCAACTGCTGGATAAAATACAACAGCTTGAGTCAGATCTGGGTCCAGTAATGCGCCGAGTGGCTGATGCGACAGAGGCTAGCCTTTCTTTCGCTGAAGTCACAAAGAAAAAACTCCCATTGCCCCCACCACTCACTCGTACCAGCATCAAAATAGGGAAACCAAGACCATCTGTATGTTTTTTTCCAAAACTACCGGGGGTTGATGATAGCGATGGCACAAAAAAAATAATTAAGGACATTGTTAAGCCATCGTAGTTAGGAATAAGGATAACGGGAGTAAAAAATATCAAAAACAAAGGAGTCATTATACACACAGCCAGCAGCCAGGAACAAGAAAGGCTTTTAAATGATCCTGTTATATGCAGCTCCGACTTGCTGAGTGCCCGTCTTCCAATTAAGAGGCAGCCTAGAATGATATTCTTTAATGTGCCCCGTGAACTTACGGACGAGAACTTTTTAGAGAAGGCCCTCTCCGGAATCTCTGAATCTAACGACTTCAAAGAGTGTGCATCCAAGTGCAAACTAAGTCATATGGCTGGAGCTCGAACCGGACCGTCTTGCCACAGAGTGTACTCGGTGCCTGCTAACATTCGTCATGCATTGGTGGAACAAGGACGTGTATTTGTGGACTGGACCGTTTGCGGTGTGCGTGACTTTGTTGGACTTACAGTGTGTCTGAATTGCCAAATGGTCGGACATTCGCACAAGTATTGCAAAGATACAAAGAGATGCTCCCACTGCGGTGTAGAAGGACACGCGCGTGAGGCCTGCCCCGCTGCTGCTGCAGCACCCAGTTGCGCCACATGCGCACGTTTTGGAAAGCCTGCAGCTTCACGTGCCCACCCCACCGGAGATAAGGATTGCCCGGCCTACAAAGCAGCACTATTGAAGGACCTCTCCACCATTGACTATGGCATCTAACCATACCGAAATAGATGGCGAGGTACTTGCTGTTGATGCATTAAATATATTATATCAAAATGTGAGGGGTATTCGAACAAAGACCGTAAGTGTGCGCAATAATATTTTAATCAATAATTATGACATTATTTGTTTTTCCGAAACATGGCTGAACTCAACAGTATTTAGTGAAGAATTGTTTGATGATAGATATGTAATATTTAGAAGAGATCGTGAGTCAACCAAATCTGTGTCTAAAGAAGGTGGCGGAGTTCTAGCCGCCGTTTCTAAAAAACTTCTTGTGTCAAGAAAAACGGAGTGGGAGAGTGACAATGAAGATTTGTGGCTTGTAATTAAGTCTCGTTCCAACTCGCTCATCTTTATATGCATCCTCTATATTCCTCCTAGTGTAACCGTTGATAATTATTGTAAACATATTGAAAAATTACAGGATCTTTATTTAAAGTATTCAATTTCCAATTCGCAGTTTATTTTTGTTGGTGATTTTAATTTGCCCGAAATTAAATGGTTACCTGACAATTCATTCAAAAATAATGTACTTTCCCCTTCTAATTATAAAAGCATGAAAGCACACAGTCTTGTCAATCTCTCATCAATTTGCAATTTGTATCAATTTAATTATGTACTAAATAGGAATGAAAATTTATTGGATCTTGTTTTTTCTGATAAAGTTAACATTGATATACATATAGCACCAGGCTTAACCAAATTGGATCACTATCACCCTTCATTTGAAATTATAGTGATACTAAATAAAGATCAATTCCTAGAAATGAATAGAAGTGATTCAAAATATAACTTCAGGAAGGGAAACTTTGATGAATGTCGACAGGATCTATTGTCTGTTAATTGGATAACTCTTTTTAAAAATAAAAATGTGAATAACATGGTAATCTTATTTTATGAAAAATTGTGGGAAATAATTGACAAATACTTTAAAAAATATGGTACTAAAACAAAAAATCAATATCCTGTATGGTTTAATCAGCAATTGATTGCTCTTCTTAAGAAAAAAAACAAAGTTAGACTTAAGGTAAAAAAACACGGTTACGAGTCAGATTATAGGGAATTCTCTTATTTAAGGAAATTTACAAAAAAAATACAAAGCGAATGTTATAAATCATATATCAACTCTGTCGAAAGTGGTCTGCAAGATAACATAAAGTTATTCTGGTCATACTCAAAATCATTACGAAAAACTAATTGTATACCTAAAGTAATGCATCTTGACGATATTTCCGCAAATGACGGTGAAAATATAGCAAACATATTCTCTAAATATTTTTCATCTGTTTATACCAAGTCGGAATCATCTACTAATGATTCAATGCCAAACATAACTGAACACAATCAAAACAATTTGGGTAAAATACATATTAGTGCAGATGAAATAAAATATTTTTTGAGTAAAATAGATCACAATAAGGGCCCAGGACCTGATAATATTCCTCCTTTCTTTGTTAGTTGCTGTGCAGACTCTTTATGTTTACCGCTTTTTATCATTTTTAATGCATCCCTTACCACGGGAACTTTTCCCGATCTGTGGAAAAAAGCACATGTGGTACCAGTATTAAAATCGGGAGACCAATCTTTAATAAAAAATTATAGGCCAATCAGTATACTATCCTGTTTTGCTAAGGTTTTTGAATCTCTGATATATAAAAATATTTTTTCACATTTTAAGCCCCTTCTCTGCACTAGACAACATGGGTTTGTTCCTCAAAGATCGATCAACTCAAATCTTTTGGAATTTTGTAATTATGTTTGTAATTCTTTTAATGATAGATTACAAGTAGATACAATTTATACTGATTTCCAAAAAGCTTTTGATAAAGTTAACCACTCCATCTTACTAAAAAAACTTGAACAAATTGGAATACATGGAGACCTATTACGCTGGGTGAAATCATATTTGTATAACAGAACTCAATTAGTTCTTATTAATGGATACAAATCATCCCCTATAGTTGTAACTTCTGGTGTACCACAGGGTTCAAATCTTGGCCCCTTGCTTTTTCTTATATTCATAAATGACCTTGGCTCGAAATTAAACTGTGATTATGCTTTTTTCGCCGATGATCTTAAAATTTTTCGTAAGATTAAGTCTGTTTCCGATCATCAGCTGCTTCAAAATGACCTCGACACACTCAATAACTGGTGTACTGTCAATGATATGCACTTAAATGTTGAAAAATGTTACATTTTGAACTTTACTAGAAATAGAATTATAAAGGATTTTTCTTATGTTATCAATAATATTATTCTCAAAAAAGTTTCTTCAATAAGGGATCTAGGAATCACTCTTGATTCTAAATTCATATTTGATGTACATATTAACAACATTAAGTGCAAATCATTAAAAATGATGGGATTTATTCACAGAATATGTAAACCTTTCAAAGATCCTCGATCAATTCTAACTCTTTACAATGCCTTAATTAGAAGTAAACTTGAATATGGAAGCACTATTTGGAATCCACATTACTGCAAATATGAAAACATTGTAGAATCAGTTCAAAAAAAATTACTAAGAATGTTATCCTTCAAATGTGGACTACACGACCATCTCAGATCATACGATGTACGTCGTGATTACTTCAAGATTGATACACTTAAAACTAGAAGGCAATTGACTGATCTAATATGTTTACATAAAATTATTCACGGCCATCTTGATACTAAATTATGTCTTAACAGTATTAAAATTAATGTCCCCAATTCCCATTGTTTAAGACGCCATAACATTTTTCATATTAATATATTTAAAAATAATATCGCCTACTTCAGCCCTCTGACCCAGATGTGTCGACTGTATAACAAGATAGAGTGCGCTGATGTGGATATTTTCATTGATAATTTGTACAGTTTTAAAAAAAAAGTTCTAGCGCTGTTAAAAAGTACTAACTAATTATATTGTGTGAATTGTCCCTCTATGCATGCTTGCGTATTTCATATGTCTTTTACCACTCATTGTAATGTGTTACTTGATTGACCTTGTATATAATTCTGTATTTTAATTTGTGATGTTTTTGTTTTTCTAATTGTATTTATTTGTATTTAATTGTACGTAATTGTAGATTTTTATAATTGTATAATAACTGAGTTTTATAAGTGGATTGTTCTCATGTAAATGTAAACATCTGTAAAACCCAGTATAAATAAATAAATAAATAAATTTTATTTGAGCAAAGCACCCGTTTGAAAGAATACCAATGACAATCTTGACAATACTATTTGAGAACACTATTCAAGTAATATTATATTATTATTCTCAAGTGGGTAGTGATTTTATTTATAATATTGACTCTATTTAAGATAAATCTCGATTAAATACATGAGGTCTGAATAAACATAAGATAGATGTGATAGGAAGACACTGAATATATATCTCAGAATTGCTATGTGGTCCACTTTCCTTAATGATTTCCAGGTTCAATCAATTTTGTTTTTTTTGGCTGCTGGTTCCTTGTTTTTTATTTATATATACAATCTCCTGATTGTAATCCGGTGGAAGGATCAAATGTTAAAATCTGGAGTGATCCTTTTAAATAAAATCTCGTTCTATTTACAAAACTTTCACTTTTATTTCAACTTATTGAACATGGACAAGTTATAAGAAACAAAACGGTAAGAATAACAACTGTTACACTAGCCCCGACTTATGAGCTGTTTTATATCGCGGTTATTGTCGAGAAAGAACATAAAACACATGATGCTAGCCTTTTTAAAGAGTAACTCCCTTCCTTCAAAACAACTAGTCATTGTGGAGTGGGAGACTAGAAGATAAAACGAAAATCTACAATATCGATCAATATCCTGATAATCATCCATAAGCAAGGACTCACACCATTTGGGTGAAACATAGTAAGCTGAATTAATTGACCACAGATGTCGGTAGCCTTCACTTTTTTAACAATAATTTCCCTCAGGGCCTATGTCATCTTTGAGGATGCAGTGTGGACGGTAGGTAAATAGGTATACCTGTTTCTGTGTAGTTATTCCTGTTTCTGTAAGTAAATAAAAAGTCAAATAAATCCTACAACAAAGATTGTAGATTGAATAGACTGGATTGAAATATTGCTATAATCTTACTAGCTCAGAGTATTTGCAACTCTTGTGCCATATTCACATTATACTTATGGTACTTACAAATGTTGTGATAAAAAATTAGTAAATTTTACCAATTATAAATATGCCAAAAGGTTAAACAAAACTACAAAACTTTGATCCTTTTTTTAATTTTTTTATTACAGAAAATAGGTTTTTTTTCTTCATTATACCTGCAGTAGCTTGTCGGCAGGAAAATAGTGTGGACAAGAACATAGTACAATATAAAATGTCTTACAATAGAAGAAAAAAATATTACAAATTAATAAAATACATAATAAAAACATAAATATGGATAAAAAATAATAAGAATACGTCTAAAAAAATTAAAAATGCACGAGGGGGCAGTCAATACAGAAAATCTGATTCCAATAGCCATGTTTTTAACAATAGTGCGAATTTAGGTGTCAAGCAACATTTTTAATCATATGGCAGCATATTAAATACAAGTGGACAATGTATTCAAAAGTTCGCTGGCCATGTTTATTAGAAAATCTAGGTACTATCATCCCTTCATTTTGTGTAAGCCTAGTACCTTGTTCACGTGATCCACCATTGTTTTGTATGGGCTATCTAGGATATGTTGCATACAGATTTTATGGCAAAATAGAGCTCTAAAAGGTAAAACACTTATGGATTTATACATTATTATGATATTTTGCCGCTATAAACTGCTTTGCTGACGAGTAATTTGACCATGGCATTTTGAATTGACTGTACATGTTGGATGTTTGTATTACATGAGTGCCCCCAAGACGTTATACCATATCTCACATTAGATTTAGCCTCATTCTCCAGCCTTGATTCTGGAGAATGACTCCCATGTGAATGACAGTGTATTTACTCACCACAGCAGTATAGCAAGCCAAGTATGGTAGACATTCAACATTATGATATTTATTGTTTATAATAATTGCAGTATGTGGAGACTAGCGCCAACAGCAATAGCAACAGTGTGAGCGCGACAGACGGCCTCAACCAGTCGGCCCTCAACAACAGCGGCTCTCCTCTGGCCCCCGATACTCCCCCCAACCATTCCCAGGGCAAGACTTCCATGCAGGTTGGTACACCCATCACACTTAATAACTGCAGTACGTGGAGACTAGCAATAGCAACAGTGTGAGCGCGACAGACGGCCTCAACCAGTCGGCCCTCAACAACAGCGGCTCTCCGCTGGCCCCCGACACTCCCCCCAACCCTTCCCAGGGCAAGACTTCCCTGCAGGTTAAAACTAATGCTTCTTGTGATCTTTGGACAATGAGATAAAGCACTTACTTTTTGATAAATGTTTTCGTAAATCAATAATTTTGATTCCGGTGTCATTTTTAAGACCCACACGCCAGTGGGTCGATGGTTTGGAGCCCGCATCAAGTGAAGTATTCCCTCATGTTGGAGAAGGTTCAGAAGAAATTACCTGTGACTCTACCCTAGTGACTTTCTCTCGGACATGCTCAATATGAACCATTTACAGGTCAGAAGGGATGTGCTCATTGTAACACATTTCTTCAGACTGATTCGTGGATGGTTCGAAAACTCCACTATCATGGAGAGCAGTAGTTTCTATCTTCCCGATGGTTATCTCCGTCACAGACAGCATAGACTGTTTTATCTCCCGGCTTGCAGAACTAACTTGGCAATGGTCATGCCAATGGGGAGAGCTGTCTTGTTGTTGAATAGAATCGCTTTGAATATCAATTTGTTTAACATCAATGAATTGATATTTAAATTTCGTAAATCTGCTTCTCTAATCTTAATGTTTTCTCTTTTTTAAAAACGCTTTGAAATTTTAACTTTGTAATGTTTTTAAAATTAATAAATTGAATTTAATTCAATTGCCTTGTCTAGATACATATACTCGGTCAAAGGATTCAACATATTTTAAATTCTGTTAATTTTCCATCATTAACATCACTTCTCTTTTTTTTCCAGCGAGTCCTGCCCGCTCTGGCTCGCGTGTGCCAATCCCGCGTGCCAAACGCATACGACAAGACCGCCCTGCGACTCGAGCGCGGCGACGTAGTCAAGGTGACCAAGACGAACATCAACGGGCAGTGGGAGGGCGAACTCAATGGGCGCACGGGCCACTTTCCCTTCACGCACGTCAAATTCGTAGACGACGAACCCGCTGGCGGGGCGAGCTAAGATTTACTGCTGGATTGAGGGTTGTGCAAGCTGAATTGACGTGAAGCGGTAATAGTGTAAAGTGCGGGACTATCGGCTGAGGGTTTTCTAAGCTAAAGGTTATGTAAGCTGAAATTAAGGTTTTGTAAGCTAAAGTGTAGATTATTTGAACTGAAATGAGAGTTGTGAAAGCTAATCTTTAGATTATGTGAGCTTCTGGATTACGTAAGTTAATAATATTAGACATTCTGTAGATTATTTGAGCTTCTACTGGGTTATGTAAGTTAATGGATGGATTATGTGAGTTGAAGTGAGAGTTTTGCAAGTTAATGTCTGAATTATGTATGTAAATTGCAATGAGAGTAATGATAACTGATGTAGATTATCTGAGTTAGGCTAGCTTTAAACTCGATAAGTAAAATTTACGACTTAACGTAAGTTTTTGGCAAGTAACTCACAGGAGCGTTTACATACGCATCCGACTTGTGGTAATTAACGCTCACGGAAGTTGTTCGGAAGTTCATGCGACCGTTTACATTTCTAAATTTATTTGCGGTAAGATGGCTTCCTGTCAACAATAATCTTTTACTGTCAAATTTGTTTTAATTAAACAATTCTTCACCCGCTTTTGTGCCGTCAAATCGAAATTCTTTCATTTTATTTGATTAACAGCTACCTGACGGCAACCGACTTGTAATTCAAATATGTAGTGTTAAAAACAGAAACATTGAGATTAGAAGTATTGGACCGATGATTGAATAGAAGGATGCTCATTTTCAGAAGAGTTAAATAAGTGTAAATAAATACTAGTTTTATGGGAAAGAAATCCTACGAAAACCACTGTCTTTTAATTTTTGACATCTCGCAATGGTGCATTTTGGTACAATTTCTTGCTGCAAGTCTCTCAACTTATCAAACTGATTTTATAAGCTGTGAGAAGGCTGGAAGTTTGTGCGGACGCGATTAGACCTGTCAAAAAACTCCCCAATGAACAACTTCTGTAACTTGCTTTAAATTACGTTAAGTGACTTTAGATGTTATTTACATTGGTAATTTGGCCGTAAATTTCTTATGTGTGTGATTTACGGGAAAAACTTACGAGTGTAAAGCTAGCCTTATGCAAGTTAATTTCTAAATTATGTAAGTTGAAATGAGGGTATTGAACTATCGAAAGGGTTATGTAAGCCAATGTGTAGATTATTTGAGCTTCTGGAGGGTTGTGTAAGTTAATGGATGGATTATGCGAGCTGAAGTGAGAGTTATGTAAGTTGAAATGAGGGCAATTATATAGATTATGTGAGTAAGAGTGAACTGCAGTGAGGATTACGTAAGCTAATTTGTTGATTATGTAAGCTAAAGTGAGGTCCCATGAAAGCTAAATTTAAGGTTAGAGAACTAACTAACAGGCAGAGAGTAATTCTCGATAAATCAACGACAATTGAGTATTATGTAAATTTTCTACAGTCTCCTGAAAGTGACTTTTTTAAAGGTGTACCATGTAATTATTGACAATTCTAGGTAAAGCTACATATTTTGAGGGTTATTATAAAATTGACATTATTTGAAAATTTTGTAAACAAACAAGTACAGAATGAACTTATTCATTGAGGATTATGTTATGTAGTTCAAACAAGATTTTGTTTCACTCTAAGCTAAATCATGCATTTACTTAATTTATTGTAAATCTAGCAAAAGAAACTTCAACCAATCAATCAATCAACCAGAATCCAATTCTATAGATGCATTTGAGGTTAGGTTGGCTAAATTGTAGACTACAAAAACTATATTAAGGCTCCGGGTTGGTTTGTCACACAACTCGCGTCTAAATCAGCTCCATTTTGAATTTTCATAATTTCTTTTGATCAAATTGCGATCAACTGTCATAAGCATGACAATTTGACTACGCTTTATGCGTTATAAATAGAAAGCAAATGTACTAATGTAGTATTTTTATATTTGACTTAATATTAACCATTTGAGTGATTTTTGGCACATTGTGGCAAGTTTGCAAAATGACTTGAGCGATCATTTACCATAATGTGCCAAATTTATCTAACTTCTGTTAAACATCCTTTAAATTTTTTTCAATCCTTCCCGCGATCTGCAGTTTGTGTTAGTAGAAAGCTGATATAATACTTTCCCATTTTATCAATTTATGTCCCAAATCGACATCAACCAAATACTAATATTTGCTTAGAATTCAGTAAAAAAAAAAAAAAATTTAATTGAATGCAGGTTTTGAAATTATTACTATACAAATTTTTGCATTTAGAAATTTTTATAATGGGCCAGTATTGCATTTTGGCAGGTTATTTAAATACAGTAGAATCGCATCATGCAGGGGTAGGCAGAGAGGATGGGCTGCCACACTAATCTTTCTCGGTACATGCTTCTTGCTTTAATTCACATTTGTACATACTCATCTGTTATTCTGACTTTTGACTCTTTCTCCAATCATCAAATCATAATCACAAGAATCTTGGAACCGGCACAACTATCTTGTTGTGTTTCACCAGGGTGATACTGAAAGTATCATATATGGAGCATTTTTTTTCAATATTTAGCATTGAAAGAATAGTCATGTTTGTGTGATTCCATGACAGTTGATCCCCATACAACTAGCTGACCTGGCCACGTGTTGCTAAGGCTAACGAAACACAATGCCATTACCCAACCTTTATAACCAACTCCATCTGTTAATTTGCATACAAATCAAATCTAGCCAGCCCGCTCCCTTTATATATTGTATATTCCAACCAATTTACACAAAACCTTGACAAATTATGTAACTATACCTTCCTCATGAATCACTCTACCTATTGGTGAAAACCGCATGAAAATCCGTTCAGTGGTTTTTGAGTTTATCGCGAACAGACAGACGCGGCGGACGATTTTAATTTATAATATGTAGAGTTATGCAGTCGGTTTATGGAAAATATGGTATACCTTCTTACACAAAAAATAACCAAGTGTTACCGAAGGGGTGTGCAGAGAGGATGTACCGCCGAATAATAAAAGTATAAAACATATTTTCGTTCAAATGCATCAATACTGTACTAGCTGACCCGGCCACGCGTTGTTGTGGCTAACGAAACACAACGTCATCTCGTCACCCAGTGTTGTGTCAATAAATTAACTCACACCGCCATCTGTTAGAAACTTATGGAACTTACAAAGCATTGTCCTATAACAAACATTTAATTCGCAATAATAAATATTGAGGTCAACAATCGAAATAAAAACTATCCTATCTTTTAAGTTGAGCCAAATTACACACAGTAATCCAAATTTCATCAAGATCGGTTAAGTAGTTTCGGAGTTTATCTCGAACCAAAATTGTGATGCGAGATTTTTATATATATAAAGATAATAATTATAATTTCGGTGGGTCAACTATTGGGTCGATGTTTTTATATAAATAAGGCATGTTGTTTGCAAAAGTGTTATTTTGTCTAAACTATTTTTAAATTGTGTACATATACATTAAAAGATTGCATTAATATACCAATAATACATAATAGTTATTTTTTATCTGCGTTTATAAATATCAAACGTTTTTATATGAATATTGGACGCACGTGTACATAGACTATTTTTAAACATTACGGATAAGATGAAGAAATGTACCATTGCTAATGGTAGCTATTGATTATTTAATTTGTAACGAATAAGCAACGAAACTTTGATTAATGATAACAATTTTATGATATACTAACTGGGATACCTGGCGAGATTGAACTGACGTTCGAACCCACGACGGATCTTGCTTTACATACCCTTAACAATGGGTAGCCCCACACATACAAAAAGGCTTCGAATGGTCCACAACATTCGAGTGTTCTTGAATGTTCCACAATGATCTGGGATGTTTCCGAATGTTCCATACTATTCCCGAACATTCCAGAATGTTCTGGAATGCTCTTGAATGTTCTAGAAAAATTTTTTGGGGCCAAACTTCCAGCCTTTATATCTTCAAAAGCATGCCTTTCAGGTAAAAACGGGAACCTAATTCATGGATGGGAGATAGAGGGCTACCACACCATATAAATCCCTTGATCAGACCAGGATTTGTTTCGAGTTTTAGCAGGACATACATTCAAGTACACTTTCTCCTATTATATATGTATATTGATTGATAATGATTGTTTTATTTATTGATGCAGACAATATAATAGACATAGCTTCTTTAAGTACTCGGGTCAAATCTTCCACACTTCATCTTATTCCTTTAGGAGTAGTCCTACCCCTTTAATAAACCCTGTGCAATTTTAGAGGCCGGTATAGATACCGCCGTCCCGGAAACTATTTATTCGATAACCAACACCTCTGCCATAGGTCACCCCAAGTGGTTCGCTATGTTTGGTAACTTAGCAGGAATGCCCGGGATTATGGATCACAATCAGGCGAGGTGTGTTCCTACCAGCTGCATGGCAGGCCGGATTGGGAGAGAATAGTTGAGGGAGTCCCTTTGACTTCTCCAGCCGTAATCTCTCGAAACATCGCCTTGCACCATAGCGAGAGGGATAAATTCATACATCTTTCACTCCTGGACATACTGACCCCCAGATTCCTACCCTTTCCTTACCAGAATTTCCTTTCCTAATAAAACCCTCCACACAGCATCCCCTAAGATAACATGGGCCCTGAGGGGAATTATTTTCCTCAGGGCCTCCTGTGTGGAGCTAATGTAAAAAAATATATATTGGGTTCGGATTACAGAGACTATACTGTACAAAGAAAAAACTAATTACTTTCAATTTTTATTGGAATAACTTTTGAAGGTTATACTCACCAATGTAATATATCATTGAAGAAGAAGGCAATACTTGTCTTAAAATTACAATATATACGGGTTTCTGTAAAGTGAAACAGAACAAGAAAATTTTATGGGAGGTTTGAATTTTCGTCAATTTGAAATATGAAATATAGGTCCTAATGACCGAGTTTGTTAAGGCGCTGGGAGAGATCCTTGGCTCGAGTCCCAGTTGCGACAATTACCTTTTTATTTTCTGTGTCTTATTCTTTTTCATGTTTCGAATAGATTTATTAGTATTCAATGGTATAATATTCAATTCACTGATATAATATTACTTATTACTTTATTTAGGATGACAATGTATGCTCAATAAATATGGGTACATATTTGCATTATTTGGTAAATCACTGTAGATTATTTTAACTAACTAACCATCACACCGTTTTCCGCACGGTTAGGCAAAGAGGATGGTCCATCATAATAACTCTGTCTTGGCACACACTCCTTGCCTCATTCACATTCATACGTTGTACATACTCTTCTGTTATGCTGACTCTTGACATGACTCTACTCAAGTATTTAATTCACTTAACCACTCAGACCCATAAGCTTGTTTTCACAATAATAAAACATAATGTATGACGTATGAGGCTTATCTATGACTATTTCTGACATAAAGATAGATGTTGTAAATAAATAAACATGGTACGAATATTACACACTCATTATTAAAGTTATTGAAAACATGTCTGGTTTTTGTAATTTTAGTTGGAAATCCGTTATTACGGAAGCCCGTTTATATGCAAACCTGTTTATATTCATTTATTCCATTTTACTGGGACCTTAACCAAGTATGTATTGAAAGATTTTGGTTGGAAATCCGTTGTTATGTTACGGAAACCCATTTATATGGAAACCTATTTATATTCGTTTATTCCATTTTAATGGGAACTTTACTAAGCATATATTGAAAGATTTTTGTAGGAAATCTGTTGTTATGGAAACTGTTTATATGGAAACTTTTATATTCATTTATTCCGTTTCACTGGGACCTTAATTAAGTATATATCGAAAGATTTTGGTTGGAAATCCGTTGTTATGTATACCCGTTTATATGGAAACCTGTTTATATTCATTTATTCCATTTCACTGAGAACATAAATAAGTATGTATTGAATGGTGTTTGTGGGAAATCTGTTCGTACGGAAACCCATTTATATTTATTTATTTGTAAGAAACAAACAGCTTTTACATAATACATGTACAGTAATAAATACATAATTGAACTGGAGTCAAGCCACAGAGGTTTCTTATGCTAAAGTACATCGGAAATGAAGTTTTATTATATTATAATTAATTTTGGGTCATAGGAAGGGGAGAGGAAGAGGAATATAGGAAAAGGATAGGAGATGCTCACGATATATTCTCATATGAAAACCTTTTTATATTTGTTTACTCCATTTCACTGGGAACTTGAATAAGTATTTATTGAATGATTTTTGTTGGAAATCTGTTGTTAGGGAAACCTGTTTACATGAAAATTGTATTTCACTGGGATCATAAATAAATACAGTATGTAGTAATGCAAGTACCCCAAACACTACTAAAATTGTTAAAAAAAGTCTGGTTTTTGTAACTTCAGTACGATTTGGAAGTATGTTTTTATGGAAAACAGTTTTACACTAAAAATTGGTTTCCATTGGGATCATCGATATCTAAAAACGTCAGTAGAAATATTACCCATTCATTGCTTAAGTTGTGTAAATATTGAGTTTTTGTGTACTACACTATTGCACTGAATTTTTGTTTACTTGGAAATCCGTTTTTACGGAAACCTGTTTATTTTTTTATGGAAACCTGTTTTTACAGAAATTGGATAGATATTATATAAAATCAATAAAGTCAGTAGAAATATTTTTAAACTCATTGCTAGTTATTGAAAAATGACGAAATGTTTAAAACAAACTGCAAAATCATTTTAACAATGGTAGCTAAACAATAGAAAGTAGACTTAGCTTTTGTATAAACAATATATTTAATAATATTATGTATTTGTACAGTTTTTTTCTAATTATTATGTATTTAAAAAGTGTAATTTTATATCCTAACTTTAAGTAGGTATATAACTTTTAGCATTTTATACATTTAAGGTTTGTATAAAAAAATCATACTTATAAAATTTAAATCATTTTAATGGAAAATATAGCCTTTAAATTATTCTGCTCATACGAAAAAAAATTAAGCATTTTTTTATAGAATTGTCATAAAGAAGTCTGGTTTGTATCTCAACCAGACTTTAGCATCTAAAATAGCTTGGTGCCAACTGCCTTTGGGGATGCTGTGTGGAGGGTGTTTTTGAGGAAATATTCACAATTAAAATGTTAACTTATTAATTTAATCTACCAAGCTCAGAAAACAATGTAAAAATGCTACAACACACTGAACAAGAGAATCTATATAAATGTAATCTTTTAACGCCTAGTTCTAGAAGTAAGGGAAAACTGAGCTTACTTCAGATACACAGACACACCAAAATTACTCTTCTGTGTTTTGATGACGTGTTTAATAATGGGTCATTTTCGACCCAAATAACCTCTTTTGACCCCTAGCGTAAAATATGTTTAAACTTTATTATGTATGTAAAAAAATGGATTATTTATTTAATTTTACGCCAGTTTTAATAAGTTTTTTTAGTAAAATAAGCACATTGTCTGTACAAATAATTATGAGAGAAATTAACATCTTTCAAAATTGTCAAAATTTTGACAAAATTATGAAAACATTTTCCAAATGTGCCATGAATGTTATTAGTAGATCTTTCAACCACTTTTTTTTCGTTACCAAGTCATATAAAAATAAATTAAACGGCTTTAATGTCAGCAGTTAAACCATTTTTAGCTTTGAATAGACAACTCTCTTAGGAGTGTAATCTATACCAATATGTATGTAAACTCACGTCTTCAACTTACATAAGACCCTTTTACTCCTGGGCTCCGTGAAGGCCAAAGAAATCGATTATCAGAAGAATGATTTTGTATCTCTTGTGTTAAGTCAGAATTACGAAACAATTAAGACAAAAATCGTCGAACATTGGAAGGCTTTTATCGTGCGTTATCGACAGTCAAATTTCTGTGATTTTCTATGGTTTTTAATGGCTTGTCTATGTCTGTCGTGTGTTGATGTCAGTTGGTATGGATTAATTACCTATTTAAAAATACGAATTGCAATTTATTTATTATTAGCTGGGGTGCACAGCTTCACTCAGGGAGTTGATATGAGATTGAACTGAAGTTCGAACCCACGACAGATCTTGCTTTATATACCCCTACCAATGGGTCGCCCCACACATACAAAAAAGGCTTTGAATGGTCCACAATGTTCCAGAATATTCCACAACATTCGAGAGTGTTCTGGAATGTTCCATAATGATCTGAGATGTTCCCGAAGATTCCAGACTATTCCTGAACACTCCAGAATGTTCCGGGATGTTCTGGAATGTTGTGGAATGCTCTCGAATGTTCTAGAAATTTTTACAGGGCAAAACTTCCAGCCCTTATATCTTCAAAATCATGCCTTTGAGGTGAAAACAGGAACCTTCTTCATAGATGGGGGATGGAGGGCTACCAAACCATATAACTCCCTTGATTCTACTGGGACTCATTTCTGAGTTTTACCGGCACGCATATTGTAGTACACTTTTATAATATATATTGATTATAACTACTCGCATACAAGCCTAATGCGCTCATAAATGACTTAGCGTTACGTTAGCGTAATGCATTTAAGAATTGTTGTCTTATCACAAGCTCAATATTTATCTTGTTAGCACGATATGGAATACCGCATTTAAGAAAACCGTCAAAATTTATCATATACCACCGATTTAACAGCGTTATGCTGTCACAAAAGATACAGAATCATTAGAAGTCTTCTGTTTTAAGAAAGGATTTAGAAATTTGAAAAAGTTTGCAAGTTAAAGTTGAGATTACTTCTTGGATTTAAAAAAAAATTACTTTTGTAGCTTCACAGCCATTGTTAGGGACATTTATAAATGGTGTGGTACAAAATCTGCACAATTCAAAGTTCTATTGTACACTATTATTATTGTCATTATATTTCTAGCATGTGAAATACAATAAACATTTTAAACTGTATTATGTCTTTTATTTGTCACATATACTCTCAGTATTGCCCCGTTGGAAGACCACCATTCAGAATCGAAAGTTTGCATGAAATTATGGGTTTAGCCTTGATTGGTGACCTGATCTGAAGTTTTAAAAACTTCACTTCACTTCACTTGATCTCCTCATGTCCATTACCTTGTCACAAAAGATATAGAATCGCTTGGCAGGATGGGAAGGAGAAAAAATAATTGAACAATAAAATACAGTTTTATCTAATTATATATATTTATTTCTATATATTTTTTAACTTGTATAAATATTTAGAAGGTGTCTACAATATAATATATACAATTCGAATAGTTGCATCGGATTTCAAGATGTAAAATAATTTTATGGTTCATTTTGCAGAAATTAATAATAAACGGCAAACCATCTTTTTTAAAAATGATTATTCACACATTGTTGTAAATTGGTACATTATCACGTTTTTATTTCACATTTTTACCACCAGAGCGCAGCACAGTCAAATGTGGTAACCGGACAACACAACACAGTAGCAAAAATCAGGCAAATCGATAAAAAAAAGTGATTTCACATCTAAAAGTATTATCGAGTCTTATTTTTGGGTCATTATTTAAACGTGTTGCTCTATCTCCTTCTTTAAACTTTTCGGAGAGCATTACAGTGTACATCATCAGGGCAGAAGTGTAATCAACTGATTTGATGATTACACATCTGCCCCGATGATGTACACTGTAACGCTATCCGAAACGTTGGCTAAAGGAGGTAGCGCAACACAGCACAATAACCCAAAAATAAATCACAATTAAAAAAACAGGTTAAATAAGTTATTTTAGGTTAAGTTATGTGCAATTTTTTAAGTTATGTGCGAGTTTTCAAATGTGATGATTTGCCACTATGTTGAATTATCATGGAACTGTCAAATGCACCTGATTAAGTAAAGGAAATCATTTTTCACAAATTTCAGATATTGCTTTAATCAGGTTAATTTGTTCAGTTTTTGAAACAACTCATATAGGTCTCTTAGAAACCGTTATGTCTCCCTTACTATCAAAGGTGTTAAAAAGAAAAAAACAACGCTTCTTATTAAAATCTAAAAGATAACTGCAAAATAGTTCAAATGTACACCTTTGCGAAACCAAAGTTTCTGAACGATTTTGAAAAAAAATTGTGAAACTTTGGGAATTTTTTATGAATTTTTTTTTGAACAAATAAAAAAGTGAGATGACGATTACGTTTATATTACAATTGCCTAATAAAATATGTATGCGTTTTATGTTTATTTCGAATTATAAAATTTAAAAACGTATTTCATCATTTTCAAAAAACAGTTTTTAGTTTTTGAAAGTCTTCAGAAATATTCCATTTATTTGGATTTTATTGCAAAACGGAAATATTTTGACCTTCCGACAAAATAGTCCCGAGGCCTGAAGGATTAAAGTTTTTGAAAAATACACAATTTATATAACTAACAATGTACAGATTCAATTATTATTGTCCATTTTGAAGCATATTTTATGTGTCAATGATTCAAATTCTACCAATTTATTGGTGTCATCTCTGAACAAAGAACTAAAACACATTAGAAATAATTCTTGCAAAAAATGCCCTTTTTTATTCTTACTTATGGTTTAAAAATGTTATTTTGCAGCATTAATAATATGTAAAATATCTACGAACTAAATAAAAAATGTTTTACATAAAAAGTAATGCAATGGAGAAATCTCTACATATTATTAAATAAAGTCCTCCGCTGCATCTGCCTGTTCGCGACAAACTCAAAAACTACTGAACGGATTTTCATGTAGTTTTCACCAATATTTTAGGTATGTATATAATTTGTTAAGGTTTTGTGTAAATTGGTTGAAATATAAAGGAGAATGACTGCATGTGGTGGACGAGCAGGCTGGCAAGCGGGCGGTGTGGATTTGATTTGTATGCAAATCTACAGTTTTATGCTGAGATTGATGAAATTTTGCCTTCAAAACAAGGTCACTCTCTAAATTTGATTTCGAAAACTCTGTGTAAAGCCCGAGCATCTCTGCACTTTAGCTAGCTAAATATATTTTGCTGAAATGCGTTGTAAAAAAAAAATTACAATAAAAAAAGCAATAATTTTATCTGAAAACGTCAACTGTAAAGATAAAAGAGAATTAAGGTGATGCATATCAACATTAAAAATAAATTTAGTTGATATAGGGATGTTGTAATAGATCTCTTGTACCTTTTAACAGTCAATGTTATGTCAAATATCTTCCAAACATAACATGCATAATTAAAATTACTTGATATATAATGTACTAGCCAATTTGATTAGAAAAAAACAATTATAATTATTGATTTTTTAATTTTAAATTATTAAAATTGCAAAACACAACCAGTAAACATAACATTATTGAAATCGATTCAACTATTCAGGCATCGGTGTTTATAAACTTATAGGTGCAGTTAAGGGACGGAGTCAATCAAAACAAAACTTATTTGTTTTAAAGAAAGATATTCTCAGGTTATTTAATGGTTTTTAGTGTTTAATTTGTAGAAATCCATTTAATTTAAAAAAATATAATTTAAATTAAATTTAACAATGTTCTGCAAGTATTTTATTTTATTTTTGTAGACAGTTTGAAAATGGCCTAGTAAGCCGAAATAGCTGTCAAAAAAATAAAAACTAAAATACGTGCAGAACTTAATCATCATTATATATTTTTTTTAATTCTCCAGTTACCTGACAATATTTGAATTTCTTCAACTACATACCATTAAACTTTGCTTGTGCAATGATGGAGGTCACGCAGCTGACTCACCTACTAACTGGTCAATATAAATAATGATAATTCATGCTGTTGACCAGTCCAATGTAAGCGGTAGGTGGCATTTAAGAAAAAATAATTTAAAAAGAGTTAATGATATTACACAATCTATTTGAAAATGAGTGTCAACTGGGAATATTTTGTGACATGATTTTTATTAACAGTAAACCCTCAAATTGTAATATTTAATCATTGAAGACAATATTAGTAAATCTCAAACGAAAATTTGAAACTGAAAAACAAGAGGTCGCGTCTAGGAATCGAACCCAGTACCTACCTTAGCCTTGCCGGGGCTCTGCTCTGACCACTAAGCTAATTCGACCCTATTCCCTTCGGTCATATTTAACTGTATCATACATCGACTAAGAACCACCAACATTATCTTCATTTTCTTAAGGCATATTTTTATTTGTTGCTATCTTTTATGTATGATTGCAAGATTCTTCCAGAACTAAATGCAATCTAGATAGTGTATAAAAAATTTATTCATTTTTATTTTAATGTGCAACATCTATTGACTTTTCTGCAAGACAAGGGTAAATATACACACATATTTATTTTGGAATATGTAAAAGGATTCTTTCTCAGCATCGCCCTAGTGAGGGACCACCACTCAGAATCGAAAGATCGCTAGAAATGACTTTAGCTTTGTTTAGCGATCGGGTAATTCCCAACTTTCCCGAGTGCATATTTCACAGTACCACTGGCTCCGGACAGTGGACTTCTGAGGAAAATAAATTCCACTACAAGAGAAACCGGAAGTCAAGGTTTTAAAAGTGCCACCTAGCCAAACCTAACCTAACCTCACCATTGCACGATAAAACTTTGTAATAATATTTTAATTAAAAGACTCCATCCCAAAATGAGAAAAATGCAAATCAAATATTTAATACAGTAAAAAAATTATTATTACAATAATAATAAAAAAAAAAACAGTTTTTTTTGACATAGGAGAACAGATGACAGATGGAAAATGACACTATAAACACACTTTTAAAATGGCAGGTGCGATTGTAAAATTATAATAATAACAACAAAATGCCGACACGGCGCCAAACACTTAACATTGCTGCACAGCTGTCGGCACTCAAATAAGTCTTTGAAACAAGTATTTAATAACATAAGTCAGTTGATTTGGACATCGCTTCTGATCGGTAGTAGATAACGATGTAGCGAATTGTCGTCAACAGATTTTTTCAACACTGAATTTACGAGATTATTCGTAGTGATGACGATTATTTTCTCAGTATTGAAAAATAAAAAAAACTCAAGACATGCGAGATAATCATCACATCACGATAAGCAGAAAATCTTATTTGGATTTCGATTTTTCAAAATTTCGAGTTTGGGCAATATAAACAAGACACTTTTTGAATTAATGATATATATTATCATCATTTTACGTTACCACTTTGAAATTAGGATACCTATGCAGTAGAGTAGCTAGGGGGGGGGGCGTAGGGGGCGGCAGTGAAAAAAACTTACAAAGGTAGAATATTGCCACAAAAATATTTTTATATATAAACACTGTTTTGAATTTCTCAAAGTTACTTTATTGGCTCGCTTACATTGGGTCGTCTGACGTTATGACGTAAACTGCCGATAGTGTACAGACCTGGTTGACTTCGAATTCGGACTGTAGTCGTCGAACGACTAGCTGCGTACACTGGGGTAGTTTTCCGCCTACGCCGGGCAAGCAAAGATAATTCGTCGACCAAATGTAAGAGCACCATCAAATTTCGTTCAGTTGTTGATTCTTTGGATAAGAAGCCACCCTCACATTACTAGCACCGCTAATCATAATATTTACTTAGATTATTTTCTTCAATGTTAGATAGGACATTATCCAAAATCTGGTTTGAGGATTACTAGTTCTTGGGGTAACACCCATGCAACTGCATGCCACTGTACCTATGATATTAGGTACCACTTTGGTTTTAGAGTCAACATTGCCACTGAAATTAAAATAGTCATTATGTTACCACTTTGAAATACAGATATATATATTTGTATCACCACTTTGAAATACAGATATATATATTTGTATCCCCACTTTGAAATACAGATATATATATTTGTATCACCACTTTGAAATACAGATATATATATATTTATATCACCACTTTGAAATAAGGATATCCCTTATGTTAATCTTTTTCGCATCTTTGACGTTGTGATGATTTCTGTTGACGTAATTCGTCGTTGCTAGCTCGATGAAACTCGAACAATTGATTGCAAAAACGACCTAAGTTAACCTATGATCAGGCCGCAGCCGAAGCGGAACTGCTGCTTGCCCTGGTTGGCCATCCCTGACAGGGCAAAGCTGAAGGGCAGCGGAGACAGACGCTTCTCTAGCACACAGCCCACACTCCAGTTGCTGTCAACCATGGCTGGAACACAAAACAAATAAACATTATTTAATTATATTTTTAAACCATATTCAAACAAGAAAAACTGGGTCATAAAGAATCAAAATAAACTCTGATTATTGAGAATGTGACCATGATAAGATTCTCTTTCTACGGAAGCAATCTTCCCAACATGCCTCCCATTGATATGCTTGGTGTAACTCTAAGTGATCAGCGCTCTCAGAAGCTGGGTGTACTGTACAGGGCTCGCAGATACTGCAGACAGTATACAACTGCTGACCCTGTACAAATCGCAAGTGTGCCCCAAGTTGAATTTGGCAGCCGCCTCTGATCTGGAACCCCAAAATACCTGAAAAAAACCTTATGCAGAAATGGGCGATCCGTTTGCAGATTCACGTCCTAAGCGGATTGCAATCTTTAGAGCACTGGCGATGGGTGGAAATGCTGTCCTTGATCTACCGGTATTTCAATGGAAGATGCTCCAAGGAACTAGCTTTGTCGTTGATCTTTTCGGCACCAGTGCAAAGTCAAACATATGTACACAATTAACATTTGTCACACGAGAAAAGGTTGCTTCTACGATTCTTTCTAGAGTTCAACAGCTCGGCTGTGGAACAATTTGCCGGCCTCTGTGTTTTCTCCCTTGTTCACTCCTTCCTCTCCTCAAAAAGTCTCCCTACACAGCATCTTTAAAGTTGTCATAGGCCCTAAGTGAAATTATTTTCCTGGTGTAGTTACAATAATAATGTTGATATCATTTGGCAATGTTGCCACAATATTTGTATATGTATATTTATTTACCTCTGAAAGTGAGATCCGCCTTGGGCAGTTGGACTTGATATCCGATAGTTCCCACTGACTCCTGGCCCCGTAATGATGTCTCCACTTCTACTCCAATCTAAACAATAACACATACATTCAATTAAACATAACCCATCAACAATAATTCTTCTTTCGTATGGTGGTGGGTCAGAATGGGAGCTTGTCGTCTTGTTATCTTTACCAATCCCTTGTGGGGGATGAATGGAGTGGGCATTCCTTGGTCTGCACCGCACCATATTCACTCCGAACCGACTCTTGCCTGACTTGTGGTGGAACATGTATTTAAGGGAAGGTCTCACTTTCAACAGGTTTCAATAAACCACCATTATTTAATGCTGAAGTAAACATTAATCAGTTAATATATTTATTTACTTTCAAATCTTTCTCGCTTTCATCCTTCAAGGGTGTTCTAGGCCATCATTTCAAACAATGGAGAGAAGGTAGGTGAATTTATATATTAATTTTATTTAAATGGGCAAATTTCAAAAATGTATGGAAGTTTGGAGGTGAGTTCAGATCAAAAGAGAAGAGATGTTGAATGAGAGAAGGTAATTTTAGATAAGGCATGATACAAGAGTGGATATTTGTTTAGAGAGGAACAACCAAAAAATATATGATCTAAAGTTCCCACTTCTACACCACAGAATATACAATCTGGAGAGTCGAGGACTGAAATTATAAAAGGTGAGAAGGAACGGAATAATGTCCAATGCTCATTCGAATAAGTGGGGAAATTTCTTTCTTGGAAAAATGGGGGAATTGTTGAAATCACGGGTTTGATGGGATAGTCCTCTGTATTGAGGCATAGCAGGCTCCTTTGGATTGACTAGCAATATGCCAATATTCTGCCCAAACATTGCGGGATCTATCTTGTGGGATAGAAAAAATGTTAGATAGGGGAAAGTGGTTTACGAAGGTAACAAAAGTGTTGAATGCTCTTTGTTTTGCCAGGGAATCCATAATATCGTTACAACGATGCCAACATTTCCAGGAATCCAAATCAGAGTTACAGTTTTTCCAGAGCTTTGAATGGAGACAAGCGACCTTGAGGTGATTTTTCACAAAAACAGCGCTCTACAAATTGTCCAATTATTTTTATTAATTAGCAGTCGAATAAGGCATACAGAGTGATCATC
Source organism: Limnephilus lunatus (assembly GCA_917563855.2). Classification (NCBI taxonomy): domain Eukaryota; kingdom Metazoa; phylum Arthropoda; class Insecta; order Trichoptera; family Limnephilidae; genus Limnephilus; species Limnephilus lunatus. The sequence continues at coordinate 97,122,343 of OU830594.1, forward strand.
AGGATGAAGAAGAGGACTGAATTTAAGTTTTTGGAAGGAACTGAGAGAGTCAGAGAACAAGAGAATTTTCAAAACTATTTTTGAATATACATATTGACGGTCCTGAAAAACAATGTCGAATGTGCAATTTGTGGTTTTGCAGTAGAGTTGTTTAGGGTTTCGTTTCGTCATTTTTACTGTTTTCATTAAACGATTTTAGATTTTTAGGAGATCCTGACATTATTCTTAGAGACGGTCGGTATATTTGAGAGATTCAATTACTCTGCTGAAAATATTGAAAATTGGTTTAAAATCGAATTAAATATTCTAACATTAGAATTATTGTGGTAAACCTTAATAAAATAAGGAAAGTTAAAGATCATCAGATCTGTGGATGATATCTTACCTGTACTTGTTCACTGCACTGTTTATAGTAACACATATGTAAGCCCGCCATTCCCAAAGTTCCCGATATTTCTGAATCTGAAATGTAACCAAAACAGCTTCATTAATGGATATCCTAATTAAGGAATAAAATAATTACATCAACTGGTTGTGAAATTAATAGTTTTTTGGATAGGAAGGTCAGAGTCATCAATATTGGTATCATTTGTGTATCAATTGTTGGATTCATCATGTCATTTGACATAATAATTATTTTTATTGTTCTTCTTACTGTTTAAAAATAAAAATAAATGTTTTGTAATTTATGTGTACAAATTAAATGTATGTAACTGTAGAATATAGAATTAGTCATGTAGTTTCAACATCCTTCAACAGATGTCGAAGTGTAGTTAGTTATACGTAGTTCTGTGGTGTCAAAACAGATGTCAGTTAAGTAGTACGTTAGAAGAGTGTAATCTATTGTCGTTTGGGTCTAATGTACAAATGGTTACGGTAATAACTAAAGACGTATGGTTGACGGCTGGACTTCATCAGTGTTGCAAGTCCAGCCGACGAATAACTTAGAGCCTCCTGTAGAACGGACATCTGGTCCAGTTAATTATATATATTTGTAAACATAAGGATAAACGTAAATAATTCAACTTGTAATCTTAACGAACCTCGATCTTATTTGAAAGTTGCCCAACACAATTCAAATTTTCTTCAAGTCAATTTAGGAAGTTGGTATGGGTACCGCCGCCCCGACACCTTTTATTGTATAACCAACACTCCTGGCATAGGCACCCCAAGTGATTCGCTACGTTTGGTGATTTGGCAGGGGTGCCCAGGATCATGGGGTGAGGTTTGTCTAGGTCTTGGTGGAGAATGCATTTGCTCACCTACTGCATGGCGGGCCGGATCGATAGAGAATGCTAGAGGCAGACATAATTTAGACCTTTCCAGCCGAACTCTCTCGAGCCGGCACCTTGCACCGCAGTGGGAGGGACGAATTCATACGTCTCTCATTCCTGGACACATAGACCCCAGATTCCTACGCACCTCTCATACCTTTTTCCGTCCCAGAAATTCATCTCTTTTCTTTCCCTAGAGAGACCCTCCACACAGCATCCCCAAAGATGATACGTTGAGGGATTTTTTTTTTCCTCAGGGCCTCCTGTGTGGAGCTTTTGTAAAAAAAAGGTATTCATAATCACTGGGAATAACACTACAGATAATGATTGCATTTCTCCTTTGGGGAAACGGACATACGTACATCGTTTATCTCAGTATTATTTAGTGCAGGGGTGTCAAACTGAATTTTCTTAAGGGCCGTTTATAAGATTTAGCGTGTGAAAGCGGGCCAGACTAAAAATTAAAACCAATACTCAATTGTTAAAATCTTTATTTAGCTAGATATGTACCTAGTAATTATAAATTTTCATTAATGTTAAAAAGGAGGGTAAAATGGTAAATTATCTTGAGCTGGACACCTGACTTCTCTTATTTTTGATAAGCTCATTGATGTCGGCTGTCAAATTCAGTTTCGGCAACTTTATCAGTTGCAGTCGGAACATGAAAACGGTTATCTCCGCTGTGAGACGGCTTGTGTACTCTTAAATGTTCCTTTTGTGATCATGAATAGTTGCAGTCGGAACATGAACATGGTTTTTCTCCACTATGAGTAAACTTGTGAGTTTATTAAGTCACCTTTCTAGCACATATGTAAATATTTACAATCGGAACATACAAAAGGTTTTTCTCCACATTGAGACAGCTTGGGGGGAAGATTTGTGACTTTGTCAGCTATCACTGTGACTAGGCGCATTGAGGAAATAGCTGAAGACAGTGAGATATAATTGTTGGAGAGGATTAATACATCACCGTGGTACGCACTCCAGGTTGACAAATCTACAGAAAACGACAACAAGGCATACTAATTGTTTATGTGCGATATCTGTATCACGAGGGTGTGTTAAGTGCACTATATAGTCGCTAACCAATACCAAAATTGCAGAACTGTTCAATTCACTGGATGGTGCTAAACTAAAATGGTCGCGGGCCATATTGATAGGGCCCGAGGGCCACATGCGGCCCGCGGGCCGTATCTTTGACACCCCTGATTTAGTGTGTAAGAAAGTTTTATGCTTTTTTTATCTTCTTCTTCTTGTGCCCTGTCCATTCAAGGTTGGCTATTCGGACTTTGTTTACTGCGGCCCAGAACAGCTCTACAGTAGACTGGCCAAACCACTGTCTCAGGTTTTCCAGCCATGAGGTTCTCCTTCTTCCAAGGCCTCGTCTTCCAGCAATCTTTCCCTGCATTGTGAGATGCAAGATCTCCTACTTCTCTGGATGTCTCATCACATGTCCAAGATATTGAAGTTTTCGAATATTTATAATTTTTTATTTATTTATTTATTTATTAACATTAACGGTATAAATATACCATAAATACAGATTACATGACATTTCACAATATCATAGTTGTACATAAGATATAATAAAAGAGAGAGAATAAGTTGTTGTGGCATTTGGTTGAGAAGTGAAACAAGGAGCTACAATTACATATAATACTAGTGTAAAATAAAATTTATACTTATTGATTGAAAATATATGATATAATAGCCTTCTTGTACCTAGCTTCCGTGCAGTTAAATAGATCCGCCACATCTGCGTATCTATTACTAACTTCATGTAATCTAGGTACAAGCGAGTTTTTCATGTACTCAGTCCTGGTGTTGTTACATTTAAATAGCATTTTGGAGCGAGTTGCTCTAGTGGGTACATAAAAGTCGACGAGCTTAGTTAAATCAGGACTGTCTATTCTACCATTTACGATTTTGAACATAAATATTAAGTCAGATATAATTCTTCGATCTGAGAGTTTTATTAAATTTAATTCTTTCATCAAGTAATTATAGTTAATGTTTTCAATGGGAATACCGAGTTTAAAATTTATGTGTCTTAGGAATTTGTGTTGAATTTTTTCGATTGTATCTGAATGTATTTTAAAATGGGGGGACCAGATCGAGGAGTTATATTCGACTTGACTACGTACTAAGGATGTATACAAAAGTTTTAATGTAGAAATATTCCTAAAACCTCTAGAATTTCGAAGAATGAAGCCAAGCATTTTCATTCCTTTGTTACTGATTGTGTTTATATGGGATATAAAATTTAATTTAGAGTCAAAAATTATGCCCAGGTCATTAATTTCTTCGACAGAAGTAAGGGTAGAGTTATCAAGTACATACGGATGAATTATTGGTTGACTTATTCTGTAAAATCTTATCGAATGACACTTATTTATGTTCAGAAAAAGTTTGTTAAAAGAACACCAATTTATTAACTTGTTTAAATTATTTTGTAGACAGATACAATCTTCGGCAGTTTTAATTATTTTAAATATTTTCAAATCATCTGCAAAAAGCAACACATTTACATCTTTATCGAATATATCAACAATATCGTTTATAAACAGTAAAAATAAAATTGGGCCTAAATGAGACCCTTGTGGTACACCACTGGTAGCTACAAATTGATTGGAAAGGAACAAATTAATTTTTACAAGTAGTACCCTATCAGATAGGTAGCTTGCAAACCAGTCTAAAAGTTTTCCATCGATGCCTAGATTACGTAGCTTAGCCAGTAGAATTTTATGGCATACTTTGTCGAAGGCCTTGATAAAATCTGTATATATGGAATCGACTTGAGTTCTGTTAGCTAATGCGTTTGATATATAATATAAATATAATTTTAAAATAATAAGTTATTAAGTTATTAAAAATAAGTTATTAAAAAATAATTTTAATAACTTATTTTTCTTCATTCATCTGAACCGTAACATCTTCATTTGTAACCCTGTCCATTCAACTTATTTTAAGTATTCTTCTGTAGATCTACATCTCGAATGCCTCAAGTCGCTTTTTTTATGCCTTGGGAATATTAAATACATTGAATGAATGTGTGTAAGAGAGACAGTGTGGGTGACAGTCAGTAACGCAACCTACCCTTCATGGAGTATCGCCCGGCTGCAGAGACTATGGCAATCTCCCCCCCGGGTATCTTGGGGCTGCGCTGGTACACCAGCTCTGCGCCCAGGGCTAGCTGCTTGGTGACAGCTTGCAGGTAGTGCCCCACGGCTACCCCAGAGCCTTCCAGAGGCTCTTGGGAGCCCAGGGTCAGGGCTGCCGTGTGGATGTCCCCCCTGTACTCAGTGGTCAGCTGGAGGGCTGACAGTTTCATGGATTGGATCTACGGATACAACGATAAACATTAGGATTTGTGTCAAATTAAAAAATTTCTGGGAGAAACATGGCAGATTAACAAAGCTCTTTATCTTTAACGCATCATCCCGAAAGGATTGCAATTACACAACTAATTAACTTCATCTTCATCTTTTTTGTATAATGGAGGTCTGTGCCACACAGGGTGAGGCACATAAGAACTGTAAGAGGCAATTCACAGAGGGGCCAAATGTCAGTTCATTCACCAAGTGCGAAGAGAACGTAGTTGTTGCCAGTTAACCGCTCCAATCTATCGCGAATATGCACGTTTTTCATCTTAAACGAAATGTCAGATTTACAAAAACTTTTGTGTTATTTTTGCTTCGCAATTAAAGCTCTATAAATGAAACATTTCCTATAAATGTATAATAAACAATTTAGTCATCTCACTTTTTTATCATTTCGTAGATGAATATTTAATAAAAAAATAACAATGTCTAGCGGCGTGTAGGCGATTTGGCGGGTAAAACCTGTACCTACCGTGTATCTGACAGAATAGGTCTTTTTAAGTATTTCTATGAATAACTTGAATAGGGATGTGCAGCTTGATTTATTATGGACCTTCTACTTATTGTTTTAGGGAGGTCACTAGAACAATAACGGAGTTATAACGATTTCTGTCGAAATACACGCGTTGACGTGAAAACACGCTTATTTTACTTGACTGCTATTGTTATATAATCGCGTATATCCGCTTACGTATCGGAGTGGTTAAAGAACTATTCTGAGTGATCCAATGACTCCTTCCTTACGACGTAGCCAGGTCTTGTCCAGAGAATGTATGGTATCCGTGGTCCAAGGTGAAGCATGGTCAGTAAAAAACGAAGTGAATGGATGCAGGTCAGAGTGAAGTCAGGTGGGCAAGGATAAAGAGTTGTTGACAAGACAAGTGGTAATAGAGAATTGACTTAATTGGGGGCTGTGACAATGGTAGCATCTACTCGTTGCCATGAGAATTCGAAGAATTCACATATTTTTACAGAGACCCATAGTCACGTTCAGCCGCCCCTTGGGCTCGAACCTTTTTTCTGTGACCACGTCACAAATCGTTGAACATGCCTGTTACAGAGGTCAAAGTGGAATGATGGGGTTATCCATCCAGTGGATGGGATCGGGAGACACTTATGGTTTCAATATGGTTTTGTATTACTCCACAATTATTTCTACACAATGTGGAATCCTTTTAAGTCCCATTTCTGCATCATATCACTTCACAGCGACCGTAACTGCATTGGTTGTGGTTTAGTGAAACCCATGTCTTTTGTGGTAGTTAGGACCCACATACATGTTTAGGGGTGCTGTGAGGAGGATATTATTGAGGAAAGGTAGGAGGGAACCCAGGTCTTGAAGATTCCCAAGTTGTAGGAGGGTGGAAACATAGAGGCCGACAAATCATTCCAGCAGAGCTATGTCAGTCATTGTCTATACACGTGTGCCAAAGGGATCAAAGACACTAGGTCCTCGGAGAATCTGAAATACTGGTAAAACGAGGACAGTATTCCTACCTGACGCTTGCGCTCTAAAGATTGTAATCCGTTCCTTAAGCAAATGGACCTTCCGTTTCTGCACAGAGCCAGAGTGAGGGTCAGATAAATTCAACAATGGGGCGCAACAATTGCGATTTGTACAGGGTCAGCAGTTGTGTACCATCTGCAGTATCTGCGGGCTCTGTACAGTATGCTCTGCTTCTGATAGGCCAACTTAACTCTGGATTCGATGGAGCCACCATACCTGAGCTGGTCACTCAGAGTTACACCAGCATATCAATGGAGGGCCTGTTCGGAAGATTGCTTCCATTGAAGAAGACAAGATTTTCATTTCGATCCCTTTTAGATGTAATCAGACATGATTGGGTCTTTGAAACATTAAGGTGCGCTGTGTTTGTTACCTGTCCGAGGAAACGGCACTTGATGGCGGGCGTGAACTGGTGGATGATGTTGGCGTTGACATTGCCGTCAGGGTCCACGTCCCCCAGGATGACAGGGAAGGCCTCCGTAGGACTGATCTGCTTGGTGCCTACAAACGTAGCTCCCACCTTGTAGCCGCTGGGTGACATGGAACTCATGTTCAGTGTGTGTGATATCTGAAAAAAAAATTGTAACACTATTTAAAAATTGCTTATCAATAGGAGCATGTGAAATTTTGACCCTTATCCTTCTTAGAAGACAGTACTATACAAAGCTTTGGTTAGGAGTAGGCTTGAGAGTGAATCGGTGGTTTGGAGTTCGCACCAAGTGAAGTATTCCCTCATGTTGGAGAAGGTTCAGAAGAAATTTCTCTACCTGGGAGAGTATGGCTACTACCCGTGACTATCCTACCGACTTTCTCTTGTGCATGCTCGGTATGAACCATCTACAGGTCAGAAGGGATGTGCTCATTGTAATACATTTCTTCATACTGATTCGTGGATGGTTCGAAAACTCCACTATCATGGAGAGCATTAATTTCTATGTTCCCGATGGTTTTTTTTATTTTTTATTATTTATTTAATACAAGAAAATACATTTTTAAAATACAAGTTTTATGCAGTCCCACATAGCTGTCACACATGACGGCTTGTCTGTAGGTTCTACAAAATAATATATATATTTTTTTTAAATTTTTAATACATGTATAACACAATATTATACAATAAACAATATCATAAAATAATATATCTCAATGTACCTACCTATATACAAATTACTTAGGCAGGTACGTTGAGATGTTCAGGGATACATCAATAATTATAATGTTCAGAGATACATTGATTCGTCGCTTATTAGCCAACGCTTAGTGTTTTTGGGGCAGGGTCTCTCATTATTCTGAGGTTTAAAAAAATTATTGAATTTATTGAAAATCTCTGGTATTAAGTATTTAAGCGTTCGGCTTCCATACTTATTTGTTACTCTTGGAGTAATGAGGCCCTTATTTTCAGTGAATCTTGTTGTATGATTATGCACCGGTTGTTTTTTGTATTTGCTATCTCCCTCATTATCCATTATAATAATGTACCAAAGAAGACCCTTTATTGGAAGTAGGCTCTCAGAACCATATAGTAGTTTTAGATTACTTCTTTGTCTGTAAATATTCGGTGGTACAATTTTTTTTATTATAGCAATTTGTAAATTTTGTATATATTTAATATAAATATTGCTTGTGTGCCCCCAAGTTCGTATGCCATATCTAAGGATGGATTCGACCATAGAAAAATAAATAATTTTAAGAGTACAATGGGGCAAAATAAATTTCAATTTATAAAAAATACTTGCAAAAGATCGGAGCTGGTTACAAATTTTAGCCACTTGTTTATCCCATTTAAATGTATTATCTACTATTAGTCCCAGATAAGTATATTCGTTAGTAAAGTCAATTGTTTCACAGTAGCAAATATTTTAAATTTTTTTATGAATACATTCAGAATTATGAGCAATTATTTTGGGTATATTCCATATTCCCAGGCTTGGTGTTGTTATCTCCGTTACCGACAGCATAGACTGTTTCATCTCCCAGCTTGCAGAACTAACTTGCCAATCATATCAGTCAGGAGAGCTGTCTTGTTGTTAAATAGAATCACTTCGAATATCGATATGTTTAACATCAATGAAACACAATTTAGATAGCAAGCAAGCTTTGTTGCTGTTAGTTTAAATCTGCTTATCTGATCTTAAATATTTTTTCTCTTTTAAAAACGCTTTACAATATTAATTTTGTTATGTTTTTAAAATGAATAAATTGAATTGAATCTTGGGTGTATAGGCGCACCTAGAGGGTGATAAATGTCTCACAGACCCAATCTACCACAGCTAACCTTCATGTAACATATAAAAGAGAATGACAACTAACTAATCATCACACTGTTTCCCCGCAGGGATAGGCAGAGGACGGACTGCCAAACAACTCGATCTTGGCACAAACTCCTTGCCTTAATCACATTCCTACATACTCTGTTATTCCGACTCTTGACTAATCAAGTCAGTTTCCCATTGCTGAAGAGAGTGACTTACTCCAATTTCCATGGTGGACGAGGCGCTGCGTGGAGAGCCAAGGACACCCTAGTACCAGACGTTAGTGATACTTGCTCACTCCAACGCATTAGTGACCTTCCTCCGCATCTTCTGTCTTTCACTTTGCCACTGACTATGAGTTTCTCCAAGTTGGAGTCCTCAGTTTGATGAGCAACGTGTCCAAAGTAACTTAAGATACATTGTGTGCAGATAATTGAAAGCCTATTATGGATGCCTAGCTCTTCCAGAATGGACACATTTGTGCATCTGGCTGTCCATGGAATCCTGACCATTTTTCTCCAGCACCACTTTTCAAGAGGGTCTTCGGGGCGCCTGACTCTTGACATGACCCGACACTAAGTATTTGGTTCACTTGATCGTGCCATGTCTTCCTCAGGCATTCTTCTACCATTGACATTCGCATCAGGACTTTATGACAATGACAACACTGCAATATAATTGTGAATGATGAATACTTGGAGTAAGTAGATGAGTTCACGTATTTGGAAAGTGTATTCATGAAAGGCTGATAAGGTCATTGGAAGAACGGTGAATGCAGGAAACTCTATTAATGCAGGAGTTAATGCGTAAGTCCCTAATTTTTTTTTTTTCATGTTCTCCGTTAAACGCCAATATATCACGGAGATGATTACAAATTAAAAGGACATGACGGCAGTTTTACTACTTTGTGACAAGCTTCAAAAGATGGTTGCTGAACTGTCTGTTAGTGATATTGAAAATGAAATCGATGGTCAATGCAGAATCGTTAAGCAGTTCAGTTGCTCTGTTTATTGGCGCATTCTGATAGGCAGAAGTCCTCGCTTTCAGAGCATAAAAAAGTGCATGGGATCTCCCACGAGTATACTTATTAGGGACATATAAATTAATCTCTTTCAACATAGGCGGATTGAGTAGGTACCTCCTACTCAGTTAGAAAATAATTAAAATGTCTTACTTGAAAATGGTTGCTGATTCCCCTATTCACCATTAATTTACCTCCCTCAAAGTTTACAGGAAATATTTCTGAAATAAAACAAAAACATATCAATATTGTTTTCAGTTCTTGAATTCATAGATTTATTTAAAACGGGTTTCATTGTTTAGCTAAACACAATGGTTATTTTCCCAGATGGCAACACTGAAAATATGTATCACGTATTACAATGTTACTGCAATAGAGCTATGTCATTTAGAAATAAAATGTCGTTTTGATTTGCCGACATATGTAAGTAAATGCATTATAAATATAACAGGAATGTAAATACATTATACTGACAATTTTCTTTCAAAAGAAAACAGATATTATAATATTAAGTCTTAACATTATTGAAAAATTGGTTTAATTCTTAAATTTTTTTTTTACATTAGCTGCACACAGAAGAAAATAAGGTAAATATCGGTTCGGACTGGCCATGCTTATTACGAATAATTTTTAGAAAAAAACTTTAGATTCGCCTTAATTACTATAAAAGGAAACTTTTTGGCTTAGGGGCGGGGGAAAATAATGCGTTTTAATTTTCAATTGCATAAATTAAAATTCACTTCGCGAATCTACACAACGTCAAATCGCGGCTATTAGGTACGTCACTGTTATGTTGATATCCCTGATACATTGCAAAGAACTAAATACTACTGTGGCCAACTTCGTGGGATATATAAAAACACGGTTAAACTACGAAAGCTGCATGTTATCATAATTTTTAAAATCATCCCAGGTTTTGAATGGTTTGTTTGGCAAAGCAGGGTTTGTCTAGCGGGTTTGTGTAATTATGATTGATTGTCTGTGAAATAAAAACAAATGTTAGTTCTTTGCAATGTATCAGTGATACCAACATAACAGCGACGTGCCTAATGGCCGCTGACAGTCACCGATCAGTTCGCGAAGTGAATTCTAATTTTACGCAATCGAAAATTAAAATGCATTATTTTCCGCCGCCCCCAAGCCAAAAAGTTTCCTTTTATAGTAATTAAGGCGAATCTAAAGTTTTTTCTAAAAATTATTCATAATAAGCGTGGCCAGTCCGCACCGATAATTACCGAAAATAATTCCCTTCAGGGCCCATGTCACCTTTGGGGATGCTGTGTGGAGGGTGTATTTAGGAAAGGGAGAGAGGAAGTTCTGTGAAGGAAAAGGATATGCGGGGAGAATCTGGGGGTCAGTGTGTCCAGGAGTGATGGACGTACGAATCTATCTCTCCACTGCGGACCAAGGCGATGTTCCGAGAGTCCTGCTGGAGAGGTCAAAAGGTCTCCCTCAACTAGTCTCTCCTGATCCGGCCTGCCACGCAGCTGGCAGGCAGAAACATCCGCCGCCAAGATCCGGACAAATGTCACCCCATGAACCCGGGCACCCTTGTTAAATCACCAAACATAGCGAACCACTAGGGGTGTTCTATAATCTATAGCATAGGTGTAGGTTATCCAATAAATGGTTCCCGGGGTGGCGGTACACATAACTGTCTCTCAAATCGAAACATGATGAAATAAAAACATTATTGATCCAATATTGGAATTATATTGTAAATAGAAGCCATAAACAAAGACATCATTCTATTATCAATGGTTGTATTCTACCATGGATACTGACAGTACCTTTCACAATGTAATAGAAATTGAAGAGGTAAAACTTATGTCATGTAGAAATATGTGTTTACAGAAAAATTTGATCGATTCGCCGACATAATCAAATAAATAAATACAGAAATAAATTACAGATCTAACCGAAACGTAAATAGATGATAAATGTAGACTTCGAAACATTATCAATGGTTTTCCACCATGGCGATAATGACAGTGGCTTACAAAGTTATGCACGACTATATTCAAAAGCTGTCATTTAGAAATAAATCGTTATCAAAGAATCGAATTGATTCGCGAATATGATGAAATGAATACATACAGAAATTAATTATAGATGTAACAGAAATGTAAATAGAAGCCACTAACCCTTGCACTTTTTGTGTAACTCGTCCAAGGAGCCGGGGTTTTCCATCTTGGCCTCGTTAAACAGAGCTTCTGTGGGAGGTTCGACCGCCCCGGACATGTGTGCGCGACGAGAACTGGCGAAAGCGCCCATCTTTATATAATAATTGTTACTTTTAGGTAAAATCGGCACGGACAGTCCTAGCACATGTAGAAGGTTATCACGCCGCCATGAGAAATAGAAGACGGAACGGTGCTGCCGTGTAAGAAAAATGTATTTCCTCAGAAAAAAATATATTTATTAAAAAATATTGAAATTATTTTATTATCTTACTCTCATCTTATTAAAAATAAGACAGAGTTAATAAGCGTGTACTCGCTTTTGGATCTAGGTGATTATTTAAAAATTAGAAATATTTTATAACACATCCATGAGAAGAAATTTCCATTTTGCCTAAAATATATTTTCTACTTAGATGTAGGTAAATTTTACTTGACATGGCATTACTGAATAGTATGGATTGTGCTACCAACTTACAAAAGTAACAGCAAAAAAACTAGATCATCACCAATTGCATGTATGAAAACACGCAAATGTGAACCGAAAAAACATCGCAACAAATTAATTTTTAAATCACACTCAACAAAATGACATAATCTTACATCAACATATCTTTGAAAATAGTTGTAAAGTTAACATCAACAAAATTATCGAACTAAAAAATGGACTTTTTCTCGCACTAAACAACCCATGTCTGCGTTATCCAATCTCGTTTGAATCATGAGAGCTAACCATGAGCTAAACTAAATTTGTAGCTTCTCGTTTCACGACATACCAACAGAACAAAATATAATTATGCAGTGTCTACACTTGATAATTTCGAAATATTTGTAATTATAAAGCATTATCTACACGATCTACACTAATTAATTTCAAAGGTCGTAATGAAAAATAATTATTTATTTTAATACAATATTTTTGATGAATTTAAATGGCAGTAAATTGAAATATAATACTGTATTGCAAAACTTTTGCAATATTTTGTAATTTAAAATAATTATTTCAAAACTTCGGCTTATCTTGTCAGAAATGTCAGGGCTCCTACCAAAGTGCAACTTGACGGACGTAAATATCTCAGTTCTATTCTCGCGAACAACTGAAATTACATTAATTCTTGTTCTCTCTTCCGTTTTAATATTGTTTGTCTGAGGTAATAAGACGCTTTATTCTTTTTCCACTTTCTTGAATATTTTCCATGGATCATGGATACTTCTAAGAATGTTCGGCTATTCGAAACGTTGCCCCAAAAAATAGAAGTAAGAGCAAAATAATCAAAATCTACTCAAAAAGTCGAGGAGAGTTAGAATACATTTTTATTTATTTAGTTCATTTAGATTTTGATGGCCATTCGTCCTCTCTCTTAAAGTTATATCTTAAATTAAGGCCCGGTAGTAAGCGTTCAAAAAAAATAAGAAGGGGAGATGTGTAAATATATTAATGTTAGACGGAACGCGCTAAGATTAAAAACGATAATAATTAAGCCAAAATTGTGAAACTTTTTTGAAACACGATTCGTCTAAAATAAAGCAAATATATCTGGATAAATATTTATGTTGCATTTAAAGATACAATGTGAATTTGTTTATATCCATATCTTATTAAATAACAGAACAAAATGTTTAATAATTTTCAGAGTATAGATTTTTTTCTATCGAGGGGATTTCATATAATTACCGTTTCGTCTCTACAAATGTACAGACATTATCTTTAAAAATAACATATGTATATATTTTTAGAGACTTTTGAAGGTTGTTGTTCAAATTGGCCAGGGATCCCCTCCAAGGCGATCGGCGGTGGCTGATTCGTGCAAGTTGGCCCAACACATCAGTCTGCGCAATATTATTACGGGAGAGTGGTAAAAAATTGTTCGAAATTATTAATTTTTGCTTATCGAATCGAAATCAATATAATGGAAACCGAAGCATCCCCTGCACAAATGTAGGCAACTGATACGATACAGCGCCGAATTAGCTATTCGACGTCCGGCATTTTGAAGTTCGGAGTTCGGAGCTGGAGGGCTAGCCGCAGCCAACATAACTAACTCCGAACTAAGTTCGGAGTTGGAAGGTTGGCTTCGGTGTGGAAGTAGCATAGTTTTCAAGAGAAATATGTTATAAAACTGTAGAAAATCGGAATGCGGGGCCTTATATGTATATTATTTTTATTGTGATAGCGATCAGGGAGAGATAACCATTATCGTCATTAAATTGTGCGATAATAATTTGGGGGAATTGTGTTCACAATCGCTGCGGACCCTTTTGGTGATAATAAAGATGATATTTCTATTTTTGCATTGAATAAGTATTGTTCTTCCTTATTCTGTGTATTTTTGTAAATGCTGTTAATTTTGGATCATACATTTTAAATTACTAAGGGTGATAGTAAGTATTTGGTTTTTTGATGGTGTTTTTTGCGGAATATGATTATTATTATTACAGATCATAATATCCACAAAAAACTAAAGATTGTTTTGGATGGCTCCATGATAATAATCCGAACCGGAATAGACCCTCAAATTTCCAAAAGTTATTAAGAAATACAATAACTTAAAAAACACCTGCCCAAACCAATGTAACTGAGCTCATCTCGGTCTCCTAATGTTTTCCATTTTATTTATTTTTTACATTAGCTCCACACAGGGGGCCCTGAGGAAAACAATTTCCCTCAGGGCCTATGCCGTCTTAGGGGGTGTTGTGTGGAGGGTATTTTTAAGGAAAGGAAAGATAGGAAGTTCATGGAAGAAAAAAGGTTTGATGGGTGGGTAGGAATCTGAGGGTCGGTGTGTCCGGGTCTGACGGAAAATATAAATCCATCTCTCCAACTGTGGTGCAAAGCGATGGGTGGAGAGAGTTCGGCTTGAAGGGTCAAAAGGCCTACGTTAACTAGTCTCCATCATAGCGCTGTATTCATGAAAAATCACCACGAGGGCCTCAATTTTCCCTCCAATTCTTGCAGGCTTACATTTGCTAAATGGGGATATGTTCCACCGTCAGATATATTGTATGGAATGATGCTTTGCTCACCCCAAAATACATGAGAGGGGTGGAAGATACTCTCAATATCGCCCTAGTGAAATACCACATTCAGAGTCTATACCTTGCTTGAAATGGCATTATACGTATTTGCTGACCACATCTGAAGAGTTAGATACTTCCCCATCTTCATCTTTATTATCTCCTTTGCTTTCCCAATCCCTTCAGACTTCAGACAAACAAGGAGTCTCACTAGCTACCGAGCAATTATGATTCTTGGGAGGTATTCACATTGAAAAGACGGGAGTTTCGAATGCACCAATGCCTTCTTCTTTATGGTGTCTTTTCGGCCGTCACCAGAGAGGTCTTCAAACCATGCAAATTTGCGTAGGAATTAATAATACGACCCTCAATCTGAACACCTAAAATTCTTGTCACGGAATTACGACTTTTTAAACTTAAATCCAAAATTTACAAAATAAATCGCGAAATAAATGTAATTGCATTTCTTCTACAATAATTTAAAGAAAAACTCACCCATTGATTTCCGTCTTAAATTTGTAATAGGTAATAGGTATACGCAAAATATTAATAAAATGCCATAAAATACAGTAATTGATCAGAAGTATTCGGGAGGAAGTTATATTGACAAAAAAAAACTACGATGGTAAGGAATGGGGTAGGTACTGTCCGTACGAAAAATATTTTTTTACAGAACAAAAATTGCGCAATAGTATTGTTTTTGGTTTCTGTGTGAGCACTGTGAGCAACTGTGAGCGAGAGTTTGACAGTTCGCGCGAAATGACAGCGCGAGGAGGGGAATGATTCACAGCATTCACGCGAGATAAATAATAATAATTAATAATTATTTTACATGGCGTTTCGGTTTCCCTCCTCTCGTGAATCAGTCGGAGTCGGAACCAGCACTCACGCGGGAGTGTCGTGTTGTTCGCGAGGCAATCAAAAGTAAAAGTCGCGTTCTTGTGTCAGTTTTTTGTGCCAACCAAAGGAATACAGTTCACAAAGAAATACTGCGTCTCTGTAAAACTAGGTGAGTGTCTTGAGTGTTGACATAACTTTAAATAATACAAAACAATCATTGAATAATCTTTGTTAGTATAATATTATCACTTTAAATTCTAATGCCATGATTTGTAAAAAATAACTCGAGGTAGGAAAGACATGTTAGATAAATGGTTTAGCCTTCAAATAATGGTAACGCAACTCCTATAATAACGCCTAGTAACGTTATAGATATAATTTCTTTGATTTTAGATTGAATTTTCGCATATTTTTATTAGGTTATGGTAAAATGTGACTTCATTGAAATTCAACGAAAAATACAGTTTCTGACGTTACAGAAGGACCACAACATGGTGTGATCAAGTGAATCAATTTTAGACAGATCATGTTATGTTGTCTGTATAATATACTGGTTTATCTGGTAAACCAGACAAATACTTTTCTATTACGAATTAATTAGCTAAATATTAGCTAAGATGTAAAAATAACAAACTCACACTATCAAAATAGTTAGATAAACGCAATTAAGTACTTAAGTACTTAATTCAAATGCATAATTTTAATCACTCATTTTTCGGAAGGACAAAATATTTCGGCGCTGAAATAAAATCCAAATAATGGAGTATTTCTGAACGCATTCAAAAACTAAAAATTGTTTTAGAAAGGTGATAAAATAACCTTTCAAATTTTATAATTCGAAAACAACATAATAATTTTGCAAATATATATATTTTTTTGTAATGCAAACTTAAAAAATTAAAAAAATGGCTCATTATACATTTTTTCTAATTAAAATAACTGAAAAAAACGCGTACATATATAAGTAATATATGTTAACGCATGCAAATGTATTATTAACATCACCATTAATTCTGTATTTTGTCGGTTCACAGAAAAATAATTAATAAAAAATTCTTAAAGTATCATATTTTTTTTCAAATTGGGTACGGTTCCAACTTCCAACTGGCATTTAAAAAAATGACCTTTGATTGCCAAAGCATTTCTTTTGCTCATTTCTATACTCAACATAATTTTCAGAACCATCTGTGCTGTATTTTCGTAGATATATGTATGACAAAGTTCTAACATCAGGCATTTTAAATTATCATTCATTTTACAAGGTTCTAACATAACTTACACTCTCTATTTTGTTTGTATCGTTATTACGAGACGCATTATGGATTATGGTTCGCCACTTTGGTTAGACAGGGTTCTAACTTCGCCTTACAATCTTTAAATGTTTCAAGGTTTGCAAAGACGAATTTTTGTAATCTATTTTACAAGTTTAGCTTATCATATTTTATTGGAAAATATTTATAGAACGTGACCCCAGCTTGGAATTGCGTTATGGATATGTAATTAGAACCTTGTGTAATGAATTATTATGCCCTAGTCTAGATAGTTGCACATGGTTCTATTTACAAGTGTAGGTATGTTCTAAAACGGTAAGTTTAAGCCCTGTTTAAATATTTTCCTTTAAAATATGTCCAATTAAAATACTTTACACAAGATTCAACCTCAAAATGGTAAATAGATAATGAGTGCCGGTCTTTGCAAACTTTGACATCTCATATCTCAGAACAAGGTGAAGTGAAGTTGGAACCTTATCCAAATGAAACGACGAAATGTAAATCATTAGCTATTTATCAAAACAAACCTCCAAAACTATTCAATTATGTGATGGAATACCTAGACCATTACAACTAGAGATATTTAACTAAAATAAGACGCCTCGTAGTTGTATTTGATGAAAAACTAGAATTTGTATACCACATAAATTCCATTAAAACAATATTATGAAAACATTAAGATTTTTGCTGCTGTTGTGAAAATTTTATTTGTCTCATTAGTTCGTAGTCAATTAGAATATAATTCCGTAATTTGGTCACCTCACCATAAAATTCATATAAAAAATTTCCAAAGAATTCAAGTTAAGTATATTTGATGAAAAACTAGAATTTGTACATCACATAAATTGTATTAAAAATAATATTATGAAAACATTAAGATTTTTGTTGCTGTTGTGAAAATTTTATTTGTCTCATTAGTTCGTAGTCAATTAGAATATAATTCCGTAATTTGGTCACCTCACCATAAAATTCATATAAAAAATGTCCAAAGAATTCAAGTTAAGTATATTTGATGAAAAACTAGAATTTGTACATCACATAAATTGTATTACAAATAATATTATCAAAACATTAAAATTTTTGTTGCTGTTGTGAACATTTTATTTGTCTCATTAGTTCGTAGTCAATTAGAATATAATTCCGTAATTTGGTCACCTCACCATTAAATTCATACAAAAAATGTCGAAAGAATTCAGCGAAAAGTTAAATATCCCATTGGAACAAATTAAATACCTTAAAAATACTTACACTTGAGGATCTGCGAAAAATGGGCGACCTATGCTTATGTTTTTAAATTGTAAATTCTTCACTCGACTGTGGCAAATTCCTGATTGCAGTCAATTTAAGAGTTTTCTTACTACTCGATTCTCTAGGCATAAGGACCCATTTCAATGTCACCACTCACAAACAAATTACGTAGCAAACTCGCCAATTCCTCGCCTACACGGTTTAGCAAACAATATACCAATGATATCGACATTTTTAAGTAACAAATTCAATGTTAAAAACTTATATTACGATATTATTAACACTTAGGAATGGTGGTTTCAATAAAATTGAACAATACAACATTTTTTTAAAGTTAATTTTCACGTTTTTTGCACTAAGTTCTATTCAAGTTATGTTGTTATATCATTATAGGCCAGTTGCATCACAAAACTGAAATAATTACAGGACTTGAATAGAACGTGAAAATAACTAGAAATATTTGAAGAATTTGGGAGGCGGGAATGGGTACCGCCGCCCCGGGAACCGTTATTGGATAACCAACACCTCTGCCATAGATCACCCCAAGGGGTTCGCTACGTTGTCTTGGCGGATGACTGGGACACCCAAAAACGCAGATTCCTACCCCCCCCCTTAAACCCTTTTCCTTCCCAGAACTCTCCTCTCCTTTATTTCCTAAAAAAAACCTCCACACAGCATCCCCAAAGATGACATAGGCCCTAAGGGAAATTATTTTCCTCTGGGCCTCCTGTATGGAGCTCATTTAAAAAAAAAAGAATAAATAAAAATATTACAAGTGTGCACTTCACACGCGGTAGAAGTGAAGAAAACTAAAGTAGATAAGAGTGGGGAGACTACGAAGCACCGCACAGAGAGGAGACCGATTATTCTATCTCATTCTCTCGCAGGCTAAATCCTATAGATGTATGTATTCATTCTTTTAGTGTCGCTATTTTTCGTTTCATTGAGTTTTAAATAATAAATTGTGGATCCCGTAGTTCCGCTAGCTCCAGCCATTCGTTCTAGAAACATAAAAATTAAAGTTTTAAATAGAGTTGAACAAAAACAAACAAAATCGAACAGTATTATTACCGTAACGTCTGCGTGGTTGAATTTCAGAACCCAGCTACGAGTGCATGTCGGACGCCACGCCATACGCGCCGCGCCACAAACAACATCTGTGTACGTGGAATTTAACACAAAGCTACTCTTATACTCGTAATTCGGTTTAGAATTCAAGAATTCGACACAAGATGTCGCTACTTCCGTCAGCAGGTCTCAGTAGGTATAAACTGCTACGGATTTGTGAATATGTGTTACGTGATATCTCTCCGGATATGAAAAGATTGACGGTAATACATGTTGTATCAAGTGGCTATATATTACATATGACGTCTTGCTCTATCTCGGTTACTTTGTCCCAGTGACTAGCTACAGTGGATCCGAGGAACGGGCTGTGTTTGGAATCAGTTCGTATTGGATCTATAAAATGGTCACCAAAACGTCCGCAGGGCCTAGCAGCAAAAACCTGCGGAGCGGATTTTTAACAGCTAGTTGTTTATTATTAGTCTTATTATTGCTGTAAAGTGTTGCAACATCATTAATTTCGTAAGTTTTGTGATTAAAGCGTTTCAAGGTAAAAGCCATGTTTCGAGCAAAGGTGTATGTTTTATTTGGAAGAAAAACTGTTAAGTTACGTGTGTCAATAGTAGTTACTTAGGTAGCTACCTCTATTATTGCCATTGGTCAGTTAGATATTGTTTTGCACAGCCACAAATCGGCTACCTGCCCAGTAAATGCAAGGCTAAACAAGTAATTGGTATTAGACAGCAAGCGGTCATTTGACTGTATCATAAAAAAAACAGAGTGTGGAGTGAACCAATTGGCCTCTCGAAATGATAGTTACTATAAAATTATAATTTTTTGTTCATTATTTACCAGTTTCAAACTTAAAATCGAATTAAAAAATACCCTTTTAAAGCGATCCAAATAGTACAGGAAAAAATCGAAATCGGAATTCACGCCCCTTTATGGGAGGAGTTTAAAAATACTTGAGAAAAAGCTTTTGGAAAGGTTGGAAAAGATATTTGAGATTTTTTTTTTACATGTTGATTTCGTAAAGGCCTGTAAAAAACGTTAATTCCTTTTTTACGCATTGTTTATTGTAATAAAACGGAATTTTAAAATTGATTTCACGAAAACAAGCGACGCGGAGCCTAACACGTCTAATCTCCGCTCCGTCCGGAGGAATAGTGACAGAAGATAGGGGTGGCTGCCAGTCGTTCTTCGGTGGACGGTATAAGGTTCACTTTAATATTCCAAATTCGTCGACTGCCGTATTGTCGCCGTGATGTCAAAAATAACAACGCGAAAATGTATATTATATTTTATTTTGTGAGGTTCAAGCCTAATTTTTTTGCCATATCATAAAAGAAACTAAATTTGCAACATTAAACAATAAAACCATATCCGAAAAGAGGTTTATAAACAGGGGAGTTTGGACTTTAAAGTGATTTTTATAGACCTTATAATTATTTTTTTCTAGGCTTATTAGAAGACTTTTTTTCTAGGCTTATTAATGACCGATGTTTTTAAGGGCCAAGATATGATCTACACGCAGTATTTATTTAAAGCATCTATACTACTTCTAAGTAATCAAATTTTCAAAACAAAAACGTATAAGAAGTGATACCTTCAGAAAACTAAAGTAGACAAGAGTAAGGACGCTACGAAGTACTATACAAAGAGGAGACCGATTATACTGCTTCATTCTCTCGCAGGCTAAATCCTATCAATTCATATGTTTGTCTCTTTTTAGTGTCGCTGTTTTTGGTTTCATCGAGTTTCAAATCACAACAGTACTAAACAAGTTTTTACTCCAAAAACTTTCATTACTCATGACTTATATCTGTCTTCAACGCATTTTAAGATACTTTGGTTGCTCGCCAAACTGAGGACTCCAATTTGGAGAAACTCATAGTCACTGACTTAGTTGAAGGCAGAAGAGGCAGTGGAAGGTCACCAATGCGCTGGAGTGACTAAGTATCACTAGCATCTGGTACTAGGGTGTCCTTGGCTCCCCACACAGCGCAGAACCTCGAGGAGTGAAGGAGCCTTGTCCACCATGGAAATTTGAGTAGGATTCATGACCTGTTATAATATGTTCAACTCTTCCCCATTTACTTATTATTTACCCTGCCCGCTCCATCGTCACAACGTTTATTAGGCTGCCATAGACCCGGTGGCTCCGGGTAGTTTAATATCTAGTGCGCTATTCATATGAGAATAAAAATATTCCATGCAATCCAAAAATGTGTTGTAATATCTCCACTTCTTGGAGTATCTTTCATGTAAAATGTAGGTAAAATATCGAAAAATCTACGAAACTGTTAATGCTTTTGTGAAAAAAAAAACTAAATTTAGACGATTTATGTAAATTTTAGAGACTTTAAGTAATTTATTGCAATTTTTCTTCCAAATATTTCAACATACAGTAATGTTATTCAAATATGGAGTTTAGCAGTAAATACTCGTAAAACTGTTTGCTGAATTTAGGATTAATAATTGCTAATCATTTAATCGTTACTGAATCCGGTTTTACTTAGTTTTATTTTGCACGTTCTAGATACTCGTAGATGTGCGAATTCTTTAGTTCGCATACGTTGTTTCGGTAATATGGTGCTTTTGCAAGTTTTCCAGAGTTGTTTTGAATTTTTATAAATGCGAATTATGGTAAAAACAAATTGTGTAGATACGTTCCTAATCTGGTGTAAAATATCATTAATTAAGTGTTATTTATAAATTTGCGAGGAATTGTCTGGTAATGTATATTACATATTTATGAGTGTAACACTTATACGAGTGTATATGATTTGTAGTGACTCTCTGCTAAATTTTGAGCCCAGCTATAGTGATTCTCGGTTATATTGACTTCAGATATAGTGATACTTCGTTATATTGACTTTAGATATAGTGATTTTGATTATGTTGACTTCAGTTATGGTGGTTCTCGGTTATATTGACTTCAGATACAGTGACACTTCGTAATATTGACTTCAGATGTAGTGATTCTAGATTGTATTGACTTCAGATATAGTGATTCTCTGTTACATTGGCTTTAAATATAGTGGTTCTAATTTATATTGACTTCAGATATAGTGTATCTCGGTTATGTTGATTTTAGATTTTTTTTTTTTTTTTTTAAATTATTTATTGACCAAGATATTGGAATACATATATACAAAATACAATGTACATTTTTTTTTTTTTTTTTGGTATAAACCACCTCACTAGGCTGAGCCTGTTCCGAGGTGGCAGGAATTTAAACTAATTTTGATATCTTAATCTTGGAAGAAAAATAAGATTAAAAAAATAAATATTTAAGTTTAGAAAGGTAAATACAATAAAAGAAAAATAAAAGAGTAAAATAGAAAAAAAATATGATAGAAACAAATTAGAGTCATAAAAATAATTGAGAGGAAAAGAGGAAAATACAGGCGTTGAGTGTGTTCTTGTATTGTTCAGGTTATCTGACCGCAGTATATAATGCCTTTGTCGATTATCCACATATGGATTTTGTGTTTTGCATTTTTTGTCATGTGGATATCTTTAACATCTTTTTTAATTAAATTAAAAATTTTTGGAGCCAGATTATGATAATGTCTTTGTCCATATGTAGTATTTGTCTTCGGAGTCATGTGTTGATGTCTATGTCTTGTGTCGTAATTGTGTTGTGCAGTATGATGGTTTAAGTTGTCTTGTTGGTAATGTGTAGCTATAATTTTGATGTACAGTTGCTGTATGTTCAATACAGCAAAGTCTTTAAATAACTGTATTGTCGAGAATCTAAAAGGTTTTTTAGTAATAACTTTAATTAAGGCCTTTTGCGCTTTGTTGAGAGGGTCCATATTAGTTTTCGCAGCACCACCCCAACCGATCATACCGTGAGTGATAATTGATTGGCCTAAAGCGTAGTATATAGTTTTTAAGGTCTTCATTGGTATTATGTTTCGTATGTTCTTAAAAAAATATATAAGTTTTCTGACTTTACCCGCTGTTTTATGTATTTGTTCTGTCCACCTAAAATAGTTGTCAACGTAAATTCCTAAGTATTTTATTATCTCAGTCCGTGTTAGCGGGTTGCATAGGCAGTTTTCTTTAGATAAGCAGTCGTGTATGGTTAAGTTTTCATTAGGTCTCGGTTGACGTCTGGGATCTATACTAAATGTCATGTACTTTGTTTTGTCTGTATTTAGTGTTAGCAGGTTATTGTCTAGCCAATTTTTAATCCGGTTGATTCCATGGGCAGCCTTTTTATAAACATTTGTCCAGGAGTCAGAAGTAAAAACGAGAACAGTGTCATCCGCAAAGCAAATAATATCTCCGCTAATATCTAACTGACACAGGCAATTGATGTAAAGTAAAAATAGGATGGGTCCTAATGTACTTCCTTGAGGAACTCCGTAAGTTATGTATCTGTTTTGGCTTGTTACATTGCCTAATTTTAGTGCATGGCTGCGTTCAGTTATATATGATTTGAACCAGTTATAAGCCGAGTTTTTAATACCTATGTTGTATAATTTTTTTAAGAGAATCTTATGGGACACAGTATCAAAAGCTTTACTTAGATCTAGAAAAACCGCAATGCAGCTTTTTTTTTGGTCAACATTTTTTAAAATGGTTTCTGTCACTTTTAATAGATATAGTGATACTTCGTTATACTGACTGCAGATATAGTGATTCTCGG
This sequence comes from Limnephilus lunatus, assembly GCA_917563855.2. Lineage (NCBI taxonomy): Eukaryota > Metazoa > Arthropoda > Insecta > Trichoptera > Limnephilidae > Limnephilus > Limnephilus lunatus. Next base: position 97,146,056 of record OU830594.1, read on the forward strand.
TTATATTGACTTCAGATATAGTGATACTTAGTTATATTGACTTTAGATATGGTGATTCTCGGTTATATTGACTTCTGATGTAGTGACACTCGGTTATGGTGATCCCTGATACGCTTACACTTGACTACACTATCCTAGATTCAGTGACGCTCAGTAATCGTGAATACTGAATACAAATATATGTACAGTATGTTGTAGTGACACTAGTTGAAAACGACCCCCTATTTAGTGATACTCGGTAATGGTGAACTCGGATGTATTAAAAATGTAACAGTCGGCTTTACGTACAATCCATACTCGACTACAGTGACACTTGGTTACATTGACTTCGGATGTAGAGACATTTAGCCGTAGATACTCAAGATATATGGCTCTGGACTACAGTTACTCCAGATATAGTGGGCAATAGTTCATAACAATTTCAGATAATATGGTGACACTTTTTATTTTATTTTTATTTTTTATTTTGCAGAAACAAACAGTACATAATTACATATTAGAAAGTAGTTACAAGTTATAGAGTTAATACAATAATTGGTACCAATGACACGTCGCTGTTATATAGTATATGTTTTTATGTGACAAATGATGCATTTTACCTATATTTAATTAATAAATTATTGAGGGAGAGGGGTGAGGGTGTGTGTGTGTGGATGTGTGTGTTATGTGTGCAAGTTCAGTGTGCTAGAAATGTTTTTCTTAAATAAAGGAAGGGAATCAAAAAATATATCGATATTTGTACTTGTTTGAATTGAGTTGAATCTTTGAAGGATGCGGGATATGGGGGAATTAGCTGCAGCGTTCGTATTATTACTGGTTGTGTAAAAAAGGTTGGTGTGGCTTGGCTACAATGACTTCAGATATAAAGACACTCAGCCGTAGATACTCAAGATATTGTGATACTCTTCCATACTTTAGACAAAGTGACAATAACCTCAGATATATGGCTACAGTGACTTCAGATGTAGTGACTCTCAATTGTAGTTAGTCCAGATGTAGTGACAATAGCCCTTAACAATTTCAGATAATATGGTGTGGTGACACCTGGCTACAAATATAGTAACTCTTAGCTAAAGTAACTACGTATAATGACACTCGACTATAGTTACTCCAGATATAGTGAGAGTAGTTAGGTGACACTTGCCTACAGCGACTTCAGATATAGCGACTCTCAGCTATAATCACTCTAGATATTGTGACACTCGACTATAGTTACTCCAGATATAGTGAGAGTAGTTCATAACAACTTCAGATATGGTAACACTGTGCAATACACATACATTTCCTGTTTTCTGCAACAAAACAAAGTTTAGCATAATTAACTAATTTTAAATTTAGATCAATTTAGTATTTATCGTTTTAAATCATTTCCTATTTTTATATGTATTATTATGATTATGAATATTTATTATAATACCTCTTCTTATATATTTATACACTAATCTTACATTATTTTACGTTCCATATGCTTCGATTCACATCCATTGGACCTTGGGCAACAACTTTGATTATTAATTTAGCATAAAAATAACAAGGAAAACTTTCAGATAAATACACTGTGTTTTACAGATGTAACAAAAAAATCTTCTCTATTGTTTTGAGTTTCACACAAAAGGTAAAAGTTTTTTTTTGAAGTGTTAACGTAATATAGTTATAAAAATTAGTGTTTTTTTGTTTGTCTCTTGTGCGGTACCTGAATCATTCATCCGATTGTGATGAAACTTTTTTGATTTGTCGTGCTCACGCCCGCGAAGGTTTCTATATAGTATAATGGTGAGCGCTGGTGTTATGAAATTTTGTATTAAAATTTACAATAAGTGGCGCGCGAGTTGTTTGATTAATTCAAATAGTTCAGCGGCAGGGAGGGAAGGCGTGAGAGGGAGAGGAATGCGGGAGGGGGAGGGGAACGAAGGAGAGGGGTGATGAGGAAGAGGAAGGAGAAAGCGGCAGGGGGAGAGGAACGCGGGAGGGGGGAAGGTAGAAGGGTATAATACGGGAGGGGAACGGGGACGCATCGGAAATAACACAAAGGGGAGAAGTGACGTATGATTGAGGGAAGGATTGCAAAGGAGATATAGTAGCGATGGGGGATAACAGGGGGGTAAAATTGGAAAATCCATGCTTCTCACACGGACAACTGTATGTGGCCTGCTCACGTGTCGGAAAACCTTCTGATTTATTCGTGTACGCACCAAACGGAACCAAAAAAACCTTGTGTATCGAAAAAATCTTTTCAGTAAACGGAATTAAATCACAAACGCTGTTTATTCGAGTAGCATTGCAACGCGTACCGGGTGCTCGCTAAATAATACAGGTTATTATAATGAAACGTAATGTTTTTTTGTTATCTGTAAATATTGTTACTCAGTTCTCGGTGTTGTAAATAATAATGTAAGTTGGTTTAGTTGAATTATACTTGTTAAGAAATTGACATCCGTGGTCGAGAGTTCGAGAGCTCAAGGCTTTTGACTAGCAATCCGGAGGTCATGGGTTCAAATCCCGGCGTGCGCAAGTACATTTTATTCCTGTTATTTCACAATTTATTCATAAATAATAATATATGGTATATTTGCGGCACGTTCCAGAGTGGAAGCACTCTTATTATCACCCCGGTGTCAGACCACCATTCCGAATTGAAAAGTTGCGTTGCTTGTAATGGCTTGAACCTTGTTTTGTGACAGTTTTGAATAGCTAGATAACTCCCCACCTTCTCTTTCCCATTTTTCCTCTCCCCACTGCCTTCAGCCTCTTAACATATCCCAATTAAGAACGCCATAGCTTTACTGGCTCCAATGACACCGGCTGATATGGCATCCCACAGGGATCACTTCTGGGTCCAATATTATTTTTACTGCACATAAATGACATTTGAGGCTCCGTGGTAAGCGTTAAAAAAGAAAAAGAAGATGATTTGAAAGAGTCCTGCAAGCACTGCTTTAAATCGGATGGTGAATAACGCGTGTTAGTAGCGATTGGCAGTTGGCATGTTAGTGAGACAATGCTTATAGTAAATAATATATCTAATACTTCCTTATTGATAAAATAACACTTAGATTATAAACATCCTATTATTATACAGTATACAGTCATCACATTCACGCCTTTGTTATTTTACGTTGTCTGCTTTTCAAATTATATTTTAAATGTACATTTAAACCAAAATTAGCATTTAAACTACCGAACGTGTTTTTTTAAATATATTTTTTAATTCTGCACGCAAATACCAACTGCTCTCAATCGTTAGTGAGACTCTTATGTCTTCAATGGCGATATGTTGTGAGGTTGAATAGAAATAGATAGCAACGAGGAATTGGGAAGTACCATGCTATTCAGATTTGGTAACAAAATTCCATATCAGGCAAATTTTTGATCGATAATGATTCAATATTTGTGGATTCTGAAGTGCATCTTTGCCATCCCAATATAAATATTATAATAATTTTTTTTTTAATTAGCTCCACCCAGGGTTTTTTTTCTTCTTCAAGGCCCATACCATCTTTGGGGATGTTGTGTAGAGGGTATTTTTATGGAAAGGAAGTAGAGGAAGTTCTGGGAAGGAAAAAGGTGTGAGGGATGGGTAGGAAACTGTGGGTCAATACGTCCCGGAGTGGTAGACGTATGAATCTGCGGTGCAACGCGATGGGTCGAGAGAGTCCGGGTGGAGAGGTCAAAAAGTTTCCCTTAACCAGTCTCTCCCGATCTGACCAGTCATGCAGTGGGTGGGCAGATGCATCCGCCGCCAACACCCATTTGAAAAGTTATGAAAAATAGCCCATTAACCTAACGTAACCTATTTTTTTTCTTACATGAATACCGCAGTCCCCAAATGCTCCCGTCTGGAGCCAGTGAGACTATAGCATCACCAAGCGAGATATGTTGCGAGGCGAAGGTAGTGGGAGGGGAAGGAGATGGGGAAGAGGAAGGTGGAGAGGTACCTGGCTATTCAGATCTAGTCACCAAACACGTCTAAAGCCATTTCAAGCAGCGTTTCAATTCTGAATGGTGGTCTTACAATAGGGCGATACCGAGAGTATCTTCCACTACGGGACGTGCCGCAAATATACTCTATATATTAATTTTAATTAAGTAATTGTGAAATATCACAATTTAATCAAAAAAAGTGATTTACAAACGTCGGGTTCGAACCCGCGACCTTTGAATTGTGAGTCGAGAATCTTACCTCGGGAACACGGAGGCCGTTAACTAATATTTTTTATTCATCGACAATGTCATTCGACTTTTCAAAGGAGGTGTTGAAGTTGCATGATCCTCAGTTGTCCGTTCACACCGTGAACCCGGGCACCCCTGCTAAGTCACCAAACGTAGCGAGCCACTTGAGACGTCCTATGCCAGGGAAGTTGGCTATCTAATAAATGGTTCCAGGCGCGGCGGTACCCATAACCGCCTCCCAAAAAAATACACAATAATATGTTTTTATATCGATTTCTATGATCTACCTAATTTCTGATGATCTATCTATTTATATAAAAATAGTGTCTGGCGGGTATATCTTCAAATCCACAGTTTTATTTCGTGAGTGACAATTTTTTCACAATTGGCCTTAAAAACAATTTGAAGGTCACTGTCTCCATTGGATTACGAAAAACTCTGTTAAAAGAAAACAATTTTAGCCGAATAAATTATGTAAGTAATATTATTAACATGTTTATTGTAAGGTATTAGCGCAGACCCGTGAAAAATCGCGGGATATTATTGTAATTATTGTAGGATTGATAAATGCATTTTTTAAATGTGAATACTGCACAAGAGTCTCAACCGCCTGGAGCCAGTGAGTGTGGCATCCCCGATTGGGGTATGTTCTATGTTGTGAGGTTGAGGGTAGTGGGAAGGGAAAGGAGATGGGGAAGAGGAAGGTGGGGAAGAGGAAGGCGGGGAAGTACCTGGCTATTCAGATCTAGTCAACATTTCATTTTTTTCTTTTCTTTCTTTATTCATTGTCGAATTTTTGAGGGAGAGGTCGATTCAGATGGTTGCTGATGGTTTCACCTCTTCGGCCCTCCGTTCGTGGAGATACTTATAAACTACATGATTGTGCCGAAACCACAAATACTCTCCAGATATACCACTCTTTAATGCTGGTTTCCGTACACGGCGCTACCCGAAATATACTGAGCTTGATTATTTTTCATGTGCAGCCGTGGAGTTAACACGATGTCAAGCGATGCCATATGACATTTTTTCCAACATCAATCCATGCCTTCTCCACTAAATCCTTTCTTACATATTCTGGTAAAGTATGGTTACATAAACATGCATTTTTTCCACTTCCAGAACACATCTAACATTAATTTCATGTTCCGACGCCATTTCTGTCAAACGTCAAACGAAAAAGTATCAGACACAAATGATGCAACGCGTCGCGTGCGATGATCGCACCGCCGATTGCATGAAACTGATTTGAAACCGACAGACGTCGCGTACGAGCACCAGCAAAATCGTACGGGGGGTACTTACAATGATTCCCACTGTGAACCGGTGCCAAAGGAATCAATGACGCTAGTTCCTCGGAGTATCTTCCATTGATATACCCGTAGAATAAGGACAGCATTCCCACCCGACGTCTGTGCTCTGAATATAGCAATCCGTTTGTTAAGATAGGAGAATCTATCAAACGAACCATCCGTTTCTGCAGAGTTAAGGATTTTTTAAGGTATTGTGGGGCTTCAGACCAAAAAATATGAGAGCATCTGCCTGTACGGTACGCACAGCTTTTGAGAGGCTAACTTGACTCTGGCTTTGAGGAGATCCCTGAGCTGGTCGCAGAGTTACACCAAGCAAGTCAATGGACGGCATGTTGGGAAGATTGTTTCCGTTGAAGGAGACTAGATTTTTGTTTCGATCGCTTTTAGACGTAATCAGACGTTAGGTCTTTGAAATATCGATCCAAAGAGTCCGGTTTGAAGTTTGACGATTCCATCAAACGAATTGAAATACGTTATACTAGTTATTAATGTTTTTTCGATATAAAAAAGCTGCTCTGTTTTAATGTATAGTCATAAATTGACGGCCAACCTATTCGGTGCAAAAAATCTTCAAAAGTTAACTAGATTCCCGACTTTTGCAAGGTCATTGTTTACTTAAAAAAAATGGCTTAAATCAGGTTGAATTTTTGCCTACGTGCTGAACCGGCGATGCGCTTTCGGTGTAACTTAAAAATATATAAAAAAGTTGTACAATTTATTGATATTTTTAATCTGCTGTCTCTAATATACCTTGTCTGAACCTTGATTTATTGTCATAAATTTATTAAGCGGTATAATCGAATGGCAAGTTAAAAAAAAACGAAAATGCAGTTTGAAAATAAAATATTTCTTATCTTTACTAATGAAGTCGCTCACGCTGTATGTGCGCTTAGATCTTTTAAACTACGCAACGAATTTTCATGCGGTTTTCACAAATAGATAATATAATAGAGTGATTCATGAAGAAGGTTTTTATGTTTATAATTTGTCAAAGTTTTGTGTAAATTGGTTGAAATACATAATATATATGGCCAAGCGGCAGCGGGCAGCGTGGTGTGGATTTGATTTTACAGATTTCGTTGGTTATAAAGGTTTCGTTAGCCACAGCAACGTGTGGCCGGGTCTGCTAGTAAATATATAGAAGAGAGAGTTCATACGCGATAATATGTTTATATTTAAAAAGTTATACTCGAGCCTCGAGTTTAGCTCTCAAGTGCATACATAACATAATATGTACAATTATTTTACTACAAGACACATCTGTCGGATCTGCCGGATCTACCCTGATGATGGACACTGCAACGCTGTCCGAAACGTCGGCTAAAGAAGGAGGTAGCGCAACACGGCATAACACCCCAAAAACAAATAACGAAAAAGGTTAAACGTGTTCAACGTCAAATCCCGGCGTGTGCAAGTAAATTTTATTTGATTGATTTGTGTTATTTCATAATTTAATCATTAAAAAAAATAATATAAGGTATATTTGAGGCACGTTCTAGAGTGGATGATACTCCTAAAATTGCCCCGGAGTGAGACCAAAATTCAGAATCGAAACGTTGCTTGAAATGGCTTTAGCCGTGTTTGGGGACTAGATCTGAAAAGCCAGGTACTTCCCTACCTTCCTCTCCCGCATATCCTTCCCCTCTCCACTAACATCAGCCTCACAACATACGCCAATTTGGTATGCAATAAACTCGCTGGCTCCATGCGGTTGGGAGCATTTGGGCTTCTTGTGCGGTATTCACATAAAAATTATTAAAACTTAACTTTTTTAACAGCACAAGAGTCCCAACTGTTTCTGACTGTCCGGAATCCCAGGAAATCCGGAAGCCCAGTCTTCATGGTGTGAGGTTGAAATGAGTGAGAAAGAGAAAGAGATGAGGAAGAGGAAGGTTTGAAAGAACCTGTTTATTCAGATCACTAAACACGGATAAATACGTTTCGATTCTGAAAGGTGGTCTTTCACCAGGGCGATACTAAGAGTACCTACCACTCTCTAACAATTCGGAAAAGGTGCCATGAAGGTGATGGTACCTATTTACCGAATGTTAATTAGAAATTGAGAACATTAATCGACGGAAAAGGTTTTATTTTTTTTACCATTGTGGCTTAAATCTTCGATGTAATCATATTACGCAATTCTTTTACGTGAAATTGGTCATTACCATGGAGGGACGTTAAGATTGGATTGGTTTATATTGCGTTAAGTTAAGTTACAAAATTCCTGATTCTTTTGATAGGTTAATCATGACATAATCAATCGGCATACGCACAGCATACATCCATTTTTAAGATATTTGATTGGAGTCTGCTGTTAATTTTTTCTAAATCACTTTGTGCATTTTATAGTAAAATGTCTAAATCTTTTTCCTGGTAAAAATTGCGGTATCATCTGCGTATGGAAAAATTTCACAATATTGTGAATCACCACTGATATAAATTTGGAACAGTGGTGGTCCTAGTATGGATCCCTGCGGAAATAAATATTAAAAGTGGTTACTATTTTGATTGCTAATGCTAAAGAATTGCTAACCCATTACCTACATTAATTATAAATTCAAAATACAACACAAGATATTCAAACCAATCGTATTATATTATTCCAAAAACAAAAACTTCACTGGCACAATCACAGTTTAACTTTCCTAAAAATTTAACCTAAATTTTTTTAATAACTTATCAATTGAAATAAAGTCTAAAGCCAAATAACTCACTTTCAGAAAGGCGCTTTATGACTTGATGATGAGTGACTATGATAGTGTTTACAACTTGTTTCATATACTAAGATAAAGATATAAATTTTCAACATCATTACATACTAGTACCGTATGTTTACAGGTTTATTTTATTTACATGTTTGTTTTACGCACCTCTTTTTCTCTTTTCTATTTTTTATTATAACTTAACAAATTAAACCATTTGTTTACACTAGACTACACTCAAAGTTACTATCCTTAATTAATCACCATGAAACAGGCATTCGCCTAGTATGGTGATTTAATAAATCTTATCTATAGAAATATCAAAATATGTAACATGTTATAAAAAAAAATAATAAAAAAAAAGTCAAAATTCCTATTAATTACCAACTCCACATACTATTCTTACTTAGAACAGATAAAATTTCCCATCTGCGTAATACAAGATCTGATATTAGTTATTACATAATTCGATATCTTATCGCAATAATTTGGTAATCCAAGGTTTTTGATATCAAATTTTATCCTTTTGTTCGCAGTTTTTATAAATTAATTATATATCGATCATCCGGTTGATTAGTCAGACATCTCCAAATACCAAGTTTAGAGATATTGAGAAAAGCAGTATTAGAATGATCACCATAAATCAAATATTATTTACACGTGTGTTTTGCATATTAAGTAGTGTTTATGAGTAATCTGAGTATTGTATCAGATAGAGTGTACACTTTCACCCCACCTCCCTCCTGCGTCCCCTTCCTCTCCCGCGTTACCCTCCCCCACTCCGCGTTCCCCTTCCACCTTTCCAATAATGAACTATATGAAATACACAAATTTTTCAAACGATTTGTGCGCAACAAATTGCAATTTTTATACATATTTCACAACGCCAGAGCTCTCCAGTATATGTAGAAAACTTCTCAGACGTGCTCACACCAAATCACCAAAATTTCATCGCAATTGGATGAATAGTATAGGAAATAATTTCATAACGTCAGAGCTCACTATTTATGTATATAAACCATCGCGAGCAAGCGCACTTCAAATGACGAAAGTTTCATCGTAATCGGATGAATCGTTTAGGAACGCGTAAGGGACAAACAAAGAAACATCAATTTTTATATATTAAGATAATTATTTAATATCGAGAGATTTCTGAATCATCGCTTAAGTGTCAATATTTGATCGGCAAGCATGGCTAGAAAAATAATATCTCTTTAATTCCGCAGCTCCTTTTGTAAATTGCTTCATGTTTATTATGTAAATATTTGTATTTACTTTTCTTGGAAGAATATGTACATATATGATGGTTTGGGATATATACAAGATAAATGTAATATCATTAAAGCATTCATATTTAAATAGATGACCTCCGTCCTCCACGGTAGATTATTAGGTTCCTTGTCCCAAAGCCATCGACTGCCGGATCAAATACCTGGGAAGGCAATTTAATAACTTTTATTGAATTATGGATTTGAGATATCTAGACAATGTTCTATATAACTGTGATGAGAACAATTGTTCGAGACCCTTTTACGATCCTTGCGGAACGCTAGTATTTATTATAAGCGTTACAAGTGGAACGTTTAATTAATGAAATGGAATGCATAAAAACATGTTAAAACTTTGGCGAAAATGACAATTTTTCACTTCCATAACAGTCATTTATGTGTAATAACAATTTTGGACTAATAACCGATCCCTGTGGGACGCCAGCATTTATCATAACCGTTGCATCACTAATGAATATAGTAATCCAAGTAGGCAGCCAATTGAGGTTTTACGATGAATTCAACGCGGTAATTGTCTGACCGCAGACAAATGCCGTTGTTTTGTGGTTAAAATATTATTTTTAAACTAGCTGTTTTGAGTAATATACTAATTTCTTCGTTTCCAACTGTTGATGAAACGAGAATAAACGATCTTTTGTTCGGGTTTTACACAAAACATATTAATGATCCTTTTTTGCTATGAAAATAGACAAACGTTCTCCATGGTAAACCGATATGCTCCTTGGTTTCTAGCCAGGGCTGGGCAAAATACATGCTTTGCTGTAATTGAAATACAAATTACAAAATACTTTTTCGCATGTATTTAAAATACGAAATACAAAATACTTTGTAGTGGTGTATTTGAAATACAAAATACAGTATTTTAACTATTTTTTTTTATTTCAAATACAAAATACAAATTACAAAATACATTTGGTTTTGGTAGAACCTTTGATTGCAATAAATTGTAGTAAGTGTAGGTAATTATCTAAGGGTGCGTTTCCATAAAAGCAAAGCTGAACAGAGTGAAACAGAGACGTGCAAAAATTGACCAATCATATTGCTTATAAGACACATCTCATACATATAAGTTTTTTGGTATAGGACAAAGATGCAGTGGCGTAGCTAGCATGGGTGGCACCCGGGGCGGATAGGGCGGGTAACACCCCCCCCCCCCCCTATTGACTTCATCAAAAATTGCTCCATCCAGGGAAGGGGGGGGGGGGGGTTGGTGGCTAGAGAATTGTGCTCTTGAGGGGTGACACTCGATCGGGTCCGTCGGACCGCCCCCCCTTCGCTACGCACTTCCCAGATGTTAGATAATTATTATTTTAATAACAAGACATTTGCATAGCGCAGTTTTGTGTTATTTCACTTCAAATGCGCTTTAAAATAATTTAGTATTCAGCAAATTATTCTCATAGTGCTTGATCTAATACTGTGACACAAAAATGTATAATACAAAGCAATGACAAGTTTAATATATAGTGACCGACCGGAGGTTCGGTTTCGGCAAGTTTCAGCAAAAAAATCTAGTTTCGGTTTCGGCAGAAAATCTGCCGAAACCTTCGGCCGCACCGGAACTCTGCGTTCGTGAAATATCGCGCGTCGTTCGGCTGACAACGGGTGAGTTCGTGGCTCGTTCGCAAAATTTTTGTTCTAATAAGTAGTTGAAATGTTAGATAATTTTTAAATTTTTTATTTGTTTTATAACATTAATGTACCGGTAAAATTGGGAGGCGGGTAAGGGTACCGCCGCCCCAGGAACCATTTATTGCATAATCAACACTTCTTCCATAGGTCACCTTAAGTGGTTCGATACGTTTGGTGTCTTTGTAGGCGTGCCCGGGTTCATGGGGTGAAGTTTGTCCAGGTCTTGGGAACTAATGCGTCTGTCTGCCTGCTACGTGGTGTGCAGGATCGAGAAAGACTGGTTGAGGGAGGTCTTTTATCATCTCCAGTCGGAATCTCTCGACCTATCGCCTTGCACCGCGGTTGGATAGATGGATTCATACGTCCGTTATGCCTAGATACACTGACCCCCCGATTCCTACCCATGCTTCATACCTAATTCCTTCCCAGAACTGCCTCTCATTCCTTTCCTTAAAAAACCCTACACACAGCATCCCCTTAGATGACATAGGCCATGAGGGAAACTATTTTCCTCAGGGCCTCCTATGTGGAACTAATATAAAAAAAAAAAATATATTTTTTCACATTCTTCAATTTTTGTTTTCTTTATTTCATTTTTTTTTTTTTTTTTTTTTTTTTTTTTTTTTTTTTTTTTTTTTTTTTTTTTTTTTTTTTTTTATTCCAGTATGTGGGGAGGAGAGTGCAATCCCACACATTCCATAAGGGTATTTCATTTAACATGTTCATTAAGAATATTGTGATTGTAAACGCAATTAAAATACTCAATTAATGAGGTCCTTCCTTTATAATGTGAGTGTTGATTATTGTCAATTTTTTGTTCCAAGAAGTAGTTAACTGTTTTGTTAATTTTTGTTTGTTTTATAGCGGTGATATCAAAAAATAAATAATATATTTTTTTACATGTAACTTCAATAATTGTTTTTTATTTCATTTAACACGTGTTAATTGTCTGTATAAGTGTAAAAATAAGCCAAACTTCAGTATACAATAGCTAAAAAAGAATCGGTTTCGGCCAAAACTGAGACAGTTACCGAAGATTCGGTTTCGGTAGAAAGTCCTGTTTTGGTCAGACACTAATAATATAATACGATACAAATGGTGTTGCCAACTTACTCTAATATATTGCGCAGGATTCTAACGTTTTTAGTCTATGTATTATCTACGTCAGTTTATTTTTCATTATCATTACTAAGATCGCTAAATGTATTTGAAAATGTATTTTGAAGTCATAATTTAAAAAAGTATTTGAAATACAAATTACAAAATACCTCAGCATCGAGTAATTGAAATACCAATTACAAAATACATTTTTAGGAAGTAATTGAAATACAAATACAAAATACGTATTTGTATTTCAAATACGTATTTCAATTACAAATACTGCCCAGCCCTGTTTCTAGCTCTGAGGTCGCGGGCTCGAAACCCGATCTGGGCAAATAAAATTTTATTTTCAAAATTAGTGTAACTCATATACACATACTAGACTAGGAGCCGAGATAGGTAAACCCTACGTCATCGAGTACACGGATGAAACTACTTTGTAGTTAGTTTAAAGCCTTAAAAAGCTGGTCTGCCTGTGCGCCTCTTGGCAGGAGCCGCAGTAATTGAAATAGTGAGCGATTTTTTTCCAAAAAATTACGTCATCGAGTACACGAACGTTCATATGATAAAGGTCGATTAGTAAATGAGAAAAAAGCTTAATAATAATATGTTATTTGGTATAGATATCAAACGAATTTATTTACGTTGTCGATTTTTTGTACTTATACGCTGTATATAAATACTGAGCGATTTTTTTCCAAAAAATTACGTCATCGAGTACACGAACGTTCATATGATAAAGGTCGATTAGTAAATGAGAAAAAAGCTTAATAATAATATGTTATTTGGTATAGATATCAAACGAATTTATTTACGGTGTCGATTTTCTGTACTTATACGCTGTATATAAATACTGAGCGATTTTTTTCCAAAAAATTACGTCATCGAGTACACGAACGTTCATATGATAAAGGTCGATTAGTAAATGAGAATAAAGCTTAATAATAATATGTTATTTGGTATAGATATCAAACGAATTTATTTACGGTGTCGATTTTTTGTACTTATACGCTGTATATAAATACTGAGCGATTTTTTTCAAAAAAAATTACGTCATCAAGTACACGAACGTTCATATGATAAAGGTCGATAAATAAGTAAATGAGAAAAAAGCTTAATAATAATATGTTATTTGGTATAGATATCAAACGAATTTATTTACGGTATCGATTTTTTGTACTTATACGCTGTATTTTTATTTTATTTGAATAAAAATATGTTTTATACTTTTGTTATTTGGCGGTTCATCTAATTTATGTTTTGTGTAAGTAGGTATACCTTATTTTCCCTAAATCGACTGCATATTGTATTGTATAAGTATGCCGGGGAACCAAATTTTTGTGTTGATTTCTTCATTTTCATGTTTGTTGACTTCATCTTCACGTTAGTTGATCTCTTCATCTTCGTGTTTATTGATTACATCTTCACGTTAGTTGATCTCTTCATCTTCATGTTTGTTGATTTCCTCATTTTCAGATTTGTGACGTTACCTTCTTGTTTGTTGACCTCAATTTCATGTTTCTTGATCTCTTCGTCTTCATGTTTGTTGATTTCCACATCTTCGTGTTTGTCGACCTCATCTTTATGTTTGTTGATTTTCTCATCTTCACGTGTGTTGACCCCATCTTCAAGTTTGTTGATCTCTTCTTCATTGTTACATTGTCTATACTGGTATTGCTTGTCTATTGTTAACATCTATTGTCTATGTAAGAAGTAGCGGTTTCCTAGCGAGGACTTCCGCCAGCACTCTGTGTAAAATATACTGGCCCGAACAACATGTCATTGTGATAACGCTTGTAATACAATAAAGTGAATCATAATAATCAACTGCTCTTTGATTGTAAAACCGTTGGCACGTGTCAGAAGTGGGATACGAACCCTCGCCCTCATAGAGGTATTGACGGCGTCCTGTAGAAAAATTAATATTACATAACATTTATTTTGAATATTATTATACTTAAAATAGTAGTTTTATGTATTTTTACTAAATTTTATCCTTAAGCTATAAACCTTACATTCTTTTTATCATCGATGTCGTAACATAAATCTATTGAATAATGCTTTTAAGGAGAGAACGGCTGCGCGGTCCGTTTCATACAAGTCTTAATTTTGGATTTGAGGCCAAAATACCCAACTAAACCAAAAAATTATTTTTGTATTCAAAAGGTACGAGTATTTCAAATATCTGGTACGGATATGTGCTACTTTATTTAATTGTGTTTTAAATTTAAAAAATATAGTATAATTAATGTATAATTATATTTTAAAAAAAAATAGCTGCATCGGGGAAAGGCAATGAATTAGTGAGAAGGAAGGTTGGAAAGTAACTACCTGGCCATTTAAATTTGGTTACTAAAAACGGCTAAAACCATTTCAAGCAACACATTGCTACGATACGATTCTGATTGTTGGTTTTTCACCAGGGCGGGACTGATAGTATTTAACAATAGCTTAGATTTTTGAATGAATCATCTCGGTTTCATGGGATGAGGTTGGTTTAGGTCTTGGCGGCGGATGCGTTTGCCCACCTACTGCCTGGCTGGCCGCGTGGGAGAGACTGGTCGAGGTTGATTTTGATCTCTAAATCAGGACTCTCTCGACCCATTGCCTTGTACCGCGGTGGGAGGGATGGATTCATAGTTCGTCACTCTTAAATACATTGACCCCCAGATTCCTAACCACCCCTCATACCCCTTTCCTTTCTAGAACTTCCTCTCATTCCTTTCCCTACAAACACCCTCCTCACAGCATCAGGGCTGTGTCATCCAAAGATGAAGCAGGCCCTGAAGGTATTTTTTCATACACATTTTGCATATTTTTTCGCTCTATCACCAGCATTCAGCCTGGGTTCTCATTGCCTCGCAAACTCTGGTCCGCCATCAATAGGATAAGGTGCTCCCATAGCATTTGTGCCCATATGATGTATAGATGGGGCCTTAATGAATCGGCGATGTGTGAATGCGGTACGGTGCAGACCATCGAACATGTGGTCAACGAATGCCCGCTCCATTAATTCCCCGGCGGGATTGATGAGGTCCACAGGGCAACGCCTGACGCCCTAGACTGGCTCGCAGACCTAGTTCGTAGACCGTACGACTGAAGTAAAACTACAGAAGAGAGAAAGAAAACGTGCGCGTGCACTGCTCTCTCTTGCTCCTATAGTGATACAGACAATAGGCCTGCACTGTGTCGATATGCGAAACGTAACTGGCTACGAGAGAAAGAGAGAAAGAAAATGTGCCTATGACCTAGGGGTGACAATGACATTGAGGTGACATATGACCATGGGGTGACCTATGGACCTGGGGTGACCTATTACCTTGGGGTGACATATGACCTTAGGGTGACCTATGATCTTGGGGTGACCTATGGCATGGTTATTCAATAAATGATTCCTTGTGCTCGCACCTTTCTCTCTTGCCCCTTCAGTAATAAACGAAACGTAAATGGCCTTTGGCGGCTACTGGTCAAGTGGTCAACAGAGGAATAATTAAATATAAAGGCCTAATACTGCATTTTTTGTTTTATAGGTAAGAGTAAATATTTCTTTTTAAATGTCAGCTTATTTTTTAATATCGAGGTTATCTCCCAACAAATTTGATGAAAATGTGTTATGATTTTATGATGTAGAGAAGTTTTTCGATATCTTTAAAATTACGAAGCTTTGAGCTTTCTAAGTGAACTTCGGTTGTGTCTCGTGTTTTTATTATTATTTACTAGCTGGTATTCGGCATGCGTTGCAATGCCATTCATATAAATATTTTTTTTCTCTCTTCATTTCCTTTCCCATGCGTCAACGTTCCCCTGTCGCGTTCCCCTTCCACCTTCCCCCTCCCTCGTCATCCCTCCCCCTAACCACAACTCCTTTGTTACCCTCCGCCTCCTCCCTCCCTCCCTGCCGCAAAATATATGAAATACACACATTTTCATTTATATAAATTTCATAACGCCAGAGCTTACCATTATATATAGAAACCTTCGCGGGCTTGCGCACAAAAAATCACCAAAGTTTCACCGTAATCTGATGAACAGTATTGCAGCGCATAAAATACGAACAAACAAACAAATATTGATTTTTATATTCAAGATTTTATTTACATTGCAATAGCTCCACACAGGTGGTCCTGAGGAAAATTATTTCTCTCCGGGCCTACGCCATCTTTCGGGGTGCTGTCTGGAGGGTCTTTTTAGGAAAATAAAGAGAGAATGTTCTGGGAAGGAAAAGGATAGGTAGATACGAGGGTTGGGTAGGAATCTGGAGGTCAGTGTGTGCAGGAGTGACGGACATTCTATTTATTCCTCCAACTGCGGTGCAAGCCGGCAAGATCCTGACAAAAATGTCCATGAACCCGGGCACCCCTACTAAGTCACCAAACGTGGCGAAACACTATGGCAGAGGTGGTGGTTATCAAATAAACGGTTCCAGGAACGGCGATACCCAAACCCGCCTACCAAATTGAAAATCGCCAAATTGAGAATGGTTTTAAGTCAACATGTTCGATCGAGCAAAACCGTCGAGCATGAATACACGCGAGTACACAGCCTTAACCCTCCGCCCGTCGCGTCTTTTTTTTAACGCGATGTGCCGCACGGGGTCGCCTAGGACCCCAAAAATAAATATGATTAAATTGTTGTTATGGCATACATTCTATGTGTTATTTTAACTGATTATAGTCGGGTGATATTGGCTGCATTGAAATAAAAAGAAATATTAAACAATGGATATTTATTTACAATCTAAAAGTTTAAATATCAACAAGCAATATTTTTCTATAATTTTTTAATAGTAAACTTTAAAAAAAAATCTAACCAAGCAATCAAACTTATAACGATTTGAGATTGATAAAAGACTTATTATTATTACAAAAAAAAAATCAACAAAATACTATTAAAAAACATATAAACTTGGTTTTTCATTGTATTTTGTTAATTTTTTTGAACCTCACGCCGAAACAAGTCTGTATCTCACAGCGCACATGCACATACTGAAATTACTGAATGTTGGCGGCGCTAGTGTCAAGTTTAGTCCCTTTTAAAAACCTACCTGAAGTAAGGAATCAGTGGGTACATTTAAAATGTACAAAATTAGCATTTCCATAAAACCTAGGCTTTTAAAGACCCCACGCGACGGGTCGAGGGTTACATTGGAAATTACGATGATAATGTCCTCCATATAAACGTGATATTTGATGAAAAGCATGTTCTGACTAAACCAATATTGGTATTAGTTTTGCCTTCGTTAATTATAATAATATTGTATGTCGTCATCACACCAGCCGGTGATTGGCTGAGCCTTGTGATTATTGCATAACCCGGCCCGGCAGCGTGTTAGCAGAGTTCGTAAAGCCTCTCTCAGATTTTATTTTAATTAATTTCTCAAGGCACTCGCTCTCTTTCAGCTCTTAGATATATTAAGCACCTATGGACCTGTCACATTTCAATGTCGACTATATTTTATTTTTATCTTTATTTATATTAATACTAGTATACCCGGCAACACGTTGCTGTGGCTAACGAAACACGACGCCACGCCGTTACCCAATATTTATAACCAACGCCATCTGTTAAATCAAATCCACACCGCCCGCTTGCCACCACGCTGTTCGCTGCACGCTGCCCGCTTGCCAGCCCGCTCCCTTTGTTTATATATTTCAACCAATTTAAAGAAAACCTTGACAAATTATGTACCTAAATACCTTCCTCATGAATCACTCCCATATATTGGTGAAAACCGCATGAAAATCCGCTGCGTTGATTAAAAGATCTAAGCGCACAGACAGCGGGAGCGACTTCAGTTTATACTATGTTAAGATAGGCATAGGTAACTCCATGAATGGAGGACTGAACGCCGTTGGTGCTAATAAAAAAAACTGTCAAAAGAAGCGAAGCTAGCAGTCCACAATGGAGTGCTGGTACCTACCCTGATGTACGGCAGTGAGGCATGGAACTGGCAGAGGAAGTATGAAAGTAGACTGAATGCTGTTGAAATGAGATCCCTAAGATAAAAGTGGTAAAACCATGTATGATCGTGTGAGAAATGTGGAGATCCGCAAAGAAAGTTTCGCAAAAAGTTTTGGAGAAGATTAAGTCGTGGGGGTAGTTTTACTATTTTGTGACATGCGTCAAAAGATAGTTGCTGAACTGTCTGTTAAGCCTCGATTACATTGAGCGAGTTTACAAGCTACTAGCAGGCGTATTCACTATCTGCTAGTGAACTCGCTCAGTGTAATTATATTACTAGTAACTAGCAGATTTTACACTGAAGGAGTTTAATAGCAGATAGTGAATACGCCTGCTAGTAGCTTGTAAACTCTATAATCGAGGCTTTAGTGACATTGAAAATGTCGACGGTCAAAGCAGTTGAGTCGCTCTGTTGATTGGCGCATTCTGATAGGCAGGAGTCCCCGCTTTCGGAGCAAAAAAAGTGCATAAGATCTCCCACTAGTATACTTGTTAGGGACATGTAAGTTAACCTCTTTCAACTTGGATTGAGTATGGTACCAGAGATTAACTTAAAAAAAATGTTTACCTTAAATTATTTTTCGGCGGGCTTCTAAGATATTGAAATCGAGCATTCCTGTTAAGCAAGGATGGATACAGGAATGTAAATTATGTATATTCCCTCACATGCAACTAACTCAAAAACCTTTTTATTTGTATATCTACCTGTGAATTTATTGCGAATTTATAACCCAACTTTATATTCTACAACCTTTTAGATCGGGCTGGTTGCTAAATATTTCCATCTGACTGGTTTTGTAGGTAAACCTATGCAATTTCAAATAAATGGCACAATATGGTACGGTCTGTGGAACTTGTACTAGTGATGGACATTCTCGTAATCGATTCATCGATAAAAAAAACATTTTTGCAATCGAAATATTTTGATATTATTAAATTTAAAGGTTTGGATGCGATCGAGAATCGTTCACAACTTTTTGCTTGCTCGGTTTATGCTCTACTGGTTGTGACACCGAACCAGTAGTTGCTGTCGTTTTTATCAGTCACGCATTTCCTAAACCTAACAATATTTTAATTCAAAAGTCTAACAGCGCGTGTACAGTTGCGAGCCATACCATTAACAAAACGAACGAACCAAGTGTATACTAACATTTTCAATTTGGGAGGCGGGTACGGGTACCGCCGCTCTGGGAAAAATTTATTGGATAATCAACACCCCTGCTACAGGTCATCCCAAGTAGTCCGCAGTGTTAACTTTACTGGAATGCCCGGGTTTATGGGGTAGGGTTTGTCTAGGTCTTGGCGCCAGATGCGCTTGCCATCCACTGCATGATGGGCCGGATTGGGAGAGATCGGTTGAAGGAGATCTTTTGACCTCCAGCTGAATTCGCTCCTGGACACATTGACACCCCATAAAAAGACCCTCTACACAGCATCACCAAAGTTGAAATAGCCCCTAAAGGGATTTTGTCCTCAAGGTCTCTTGTGTGGAGCTACCGTAATTTTTTTTTTGTATAAACTTTAAAATCTTCAAAAGCACGCCCTTCAGGTAAAAACGGGAACCTTCTTCATGGATGGGGGATAGAGGGCTACCACATCATATACTTCCCTTGATCGTAACGGGACTCATTTCTGAGTTTTAGCGGCTCGCACATTGTAGTACAGTTTCTCTTATAATATTTATTGATTAAAGAAATGAAGAAATTCGTTTTTTTGTAATTTATAAAAACCAAAATGTTTCGATAATTTCTTAGTTAACATGTTGGTTGTTCCATCACTATTCTAAAGCTATTAGAAATATGATAATGTCGATATATCCATTTACATCCCTTTTCGATGTCGTGTGGTGCATACTGCGTATTTGTGCAGTTACCACTGCCGCGATGGGAAACATGCTTGGATTGTGCAAGTCAAATTATTGCAATCAACATCACTGCTGTTGCTACATTTCGCTGTGTAAATAATATAGGAAATTGTGCGAAGTAAACGCACTTTTAAAGTTGCTCATTGAGAATAATATGAAGGTCTAACTAACTAACCGTCACGCCGTTTCTTCGCAGGGGTAGGCAGAGAAAAAAAACCTCGACTCTGTACAGAAACGGGCGTTCCGATTGATTGATTCTCCCATCTTAACACTAGAAGCGCGGGCGTCCCAAATTTGACCCATTCCGATGTTCTTCCTGCTCTAGTCAATATTTTATTGTGCGTAGAATTGTAATTTTTTATGACTTTTCATGAAATATGATGATTATTATTTATACGAGACTTAACCACGTAAATGCATTATACATATTTTTTTTATCCAAATTCACCTCTAAATGCAGTTGGGTCAATTTTGACCCAGTCATGGAGAAAATTGATGCAGCCATACCTAAAAAAACAAAGAAATTTCGCTTGTGATAACTTTTTCACGTCTCCATCCCTTGCTGAAACTCTAAAATCAAACGGAACAAGTGTTGTTAGTACAATAAATAAAGCTAGTCGGGAAAACTTGCTTGCCTCAAACAAGCAAAAGAAGAGTTGTACTGAACGGTGTACTGAAAAAAGACGATATCACTTTGACAGTATATCAAGGAAAACACACAAAAAAAGTTCTTCTCCTTAGCACTATGCACCCAGATATACAAATAGAAAACATTCTATCATAATTACTAGTTTTATTTGAATATATATCTTCGAGTTACAGTAGCAAAACTAAAATGGCCATAATTGACCCATCCGCGCTTCTAGGGGTGTCAGGATATTCCGCGCTTCTAGTGTTAAGGGAAACGTATGCGCGGCCCATTTCCGCCCGTTTCATACAAATCTTAGATTTGGATTTGAGATGAAAATACCCAACCAAACTGAAAAATTATTTTTGTAATCAAAAGGTATATCAAATATCTAGTAAGGATGTGAGCTACTTTATTTATTTTTTCTTTAAATTATAAGATATAGTTCATTAAAGATTACTGTTTCATGATTTTGGAGGCAACTTTGGCAATTATTTGTGAGTAAATGAAAAACAATAAAAAAAATCATTTTACTATATTTGTTATCTAAATATGATTAAATATAAAATAAAAATTTATAAATAAATCATTTTGTTGGGTTTAAATTAAAAATACAAATTACCTATTTACGGCGGAATGAAAAATAGTCGTTTTTATATTAAAATTACTACCCAAAAAATGCATTTTTAATAATTTTTTATTTTTCTAAATATTTTTAAAATAAATATAGTAAAATATATTTTTTTATGTTTTTCTTTTACTCACAAATAATTGCCTAAGTTGTCTCCAAAATCATGAAACACTAAAATCTTTAATGGCGTACTTCTTATAATTTAAAGCAAAAATAAATAAAGTAGCTAACATCCTTACTAGATATTTAATATACCTTTTGATTGCAAAAATATTTTTTTAGTTTGGTTGGGTATTTTGATCTCAAATCCAAATCTAAGATTTGTATGAAGGCTTAAGGCTAAAGGCCTTAAGGCTCCGCAACCGGGCTCGAAAAGAATAAGATGGAGATATACGAAATTACGAATATTAGAGGAGAGCGCTAACATTTACAGCGACAAAATCGATGCGAAAATTTCTAAAATGTTTAATAAAACACGACTCGCTTAAAATAGAGCAAAAATCTCGTGGGGAGCATTTTAAGTATAATTTAAAGAAACATTGGGAATTTTTTCACAAATATAATTGATAGGATAATAGAAACAGACTTGTTTTTAATAATTTTTGGAGCACATTTTGCGTTTTTTCTATCGAGGGAATTTCATATAATTTGCGTTTCGGCTTGGGCAACATCTATCATCATCTTCAATTTTTTTTTTATAGCTTAAAACTTCAAATGTTTGGGAGATATGTAAGAAATCGGTAGAAATTCGAGTTTCGGCCCTTAATCTTACACATTGCGCTTACATCAGCCTTGCATTCTTTACGGATCTCACACATACGTCTCAGGTATGCTCATTTCTGCAGCATTATAATTCATCCTTCCTCTACTATACATCAGGGTAGGTACCAGCACTCCCTTGTGGATTGCTAGCTTCGCTTCTTTGAACAGTTTTGTGTTAGCGTCAATGTCGTTCAGTCCTCCATTAATTGCATTTATCCGGTTATTAATTGGTTAGGTAAGGTTATGTATGTTCAGTTCATAATTTTGTTTTATAAAAAAAACAGAGTGTGCAATTCACACGCGGTAGAACTGTATACTTCAGAAAACTAAAGTACCTAGACAAGAGCGGGAAGACAACGGAGCACCGCACAAAGAGGAGATTGATTATATTGTCTAATTCTCTCGCAGCCTAAATCCTACAGATGTCAGTGGCGGTCCGTGAGTTTTCAGTGAGCTAGAGTGCTAAGATTGAAAAATACGACGTTTTTGATGTTGTAGCTGAAAATGAATTTTATTTTTTTTCAAAATTTCCATATTTTGTATGAAGATTTTCAAGATTTACTGAAATACAAAAAGCAGAAATTTTGAAAAAAAAAAACATTTTCAGCTACAACATCAATAACGTTGTATTTTTTAACCTTAGCACTCACAGAAAACTCACAGACTGTCACTGATAGATGTATGTGTTTGTCTCTTTTTAGTGTGACTATTTTTCGTTTCATCGAGTTTCAAATCACAACGGTGCTAAAGCAGTTTTCACTTCAAAAATACCCATTAGAAATGTCCAGAATACCTCGTTAGGCCCTTTCTGACCTACTGCAGGTGTTTCTAATCATTCTAATTGATTGTAAAAACACGGCTCATTGGGTTCTTGTTGGTGTTTGGACTGATCAACTTGGAGGTCATTAATTCAGGTTTAATTTAGGTTCTGCTATAGGGCAACGATTTCATAATAATGTAACATATTTGAAGGTGGCAGCAGTATGGGTCAAGGAGATTGTTTTAGATACCTATGTATTGTGTTGTCGAAACTGCAGATAATCTCGTAAAAACATACAAAAATAAATAAATAATTATCGTAAACTGTTGCCACTTTGCATCTTACGAGGATTTTTTTCATAAAGAAGGAGTAATAATAAATAAAGTTTTTTTTTTTTTTTAATATGAATTCCGCACAAGAGTCCCAACTGCTCCCGTCTGAAGCCAGTGAGACTATGGCATCCCCAATTGGGGTATGTTGTGGGGCTGAAGATATTGCGAAGGGGAAGGAGATAGGGAAGAGGAAGGTGGGGAAGTATCTGGCAATTCAGATCT
Source organism: Limnephilus lunatus (assembly GCA_917563855.2). Lineage (NCBI taxonomy): Eukaryota > Metazoa > Arthropoda > Insecta > Trichoptera > Limnephilidae > Limnephilus > Limnephilus lunatus. The sequence continues at coordinate 97,169,423 of OU830594.1, forward strand.
AGTCGCCAAATACGACTAATGCCATTTCAAGCAACGTTTCATTTCTGAAAGGTGGTCTTACACCAGATCGATACTGAGAGTATCTTCCACTCTGGAAGGTGCCGCAAATATACTATATATTATTTTTAAATCAATAAATTGTGAAATAACACAAATTAATAATATAAAAATTATTTTCCGCGCTGGGATTCGATCCCGCGACCTTCGGTGTGCAAGTCAAGCGCTTTACCGATGGAATACGCCGGCCGTCATAATAATTATAACTAGCAGTTAAAAACCCACTCCGCAAGTTTTTGCTGCTAGGCCCTGCGGGCGGTTTTTGGTACGGCTTCACCCAATTTGAGTGTTGTGACCATTTTATAATTCCGATAGGAACTGGTTTAAAAAATAGCCGATTCATTCAATGACAGCTGTACCACACAGGATGAGGCACACAAGACTGTAGAGGGCGGAGGTCCCGATCCACGAAGACGTTAAGAAGTCGGGAGAGCGTCTCAGGGCTGTCCGCTTGGAGAGCTGGTCTGAAAATGATCCAAGGGCTCGTAGTTCCTTCTAACTAGCCGGGTCTGGTCCGTAGAGCGTAGAGTGTCCGAGGTCCAGGGATAAGGCGGTGGTCAGAAGAGAAAGAGGCAATTGGAAGCAGGTCGGAGCGAGGTCAGCGAGCGAGAAGAGAGAGTTGTTGAAGCGACGGGTAGTACTGGAAGACTGACTTAATACCGAGGGCGTCGCCCTACTTATACGCCGGCTCGAAACCCAAGCGCATAATCAGGACGACAGCCGTCGGGCCGCTTAAAACACTCTCTGTCTGCTGGCTTACCCCCACTCCGATATATTTATTTAGTAAACAATAAGCATTTTACATTTTTAAAATAGGAGCGCGCATACGTCCGACACACTCCTCCCGTGGAGCTCTGCTACACTTCTTTAAGGACGTAGCGTATGAGATGCTCCCCCCATGTGGGGGCTACGGGAAAGGATGAAGATCTGAATGTGGCTCTTGGCTGAAGGCGGATGCTCCTCCCGTCGGGACTGACTGCTGGGGTAAGATGGTCACTCGCTGGGCGACTGGGAGCTGCGGGAGAGGTAGAGCCGCGCTGAACGGAACAGTGGCGGCTGCTATGTTATGGGTGTTCGCTTGAAGCGAGGTCATCTGCAGCGTAGGCGGAGTTGACAAGATGAGCTGCCTGGGATGCAGGGCCTTACTTGTCGGAACTGGGAGCTGCGGTAGAGGCAGGGCCGATCTCATCAGAGCCGGCAGCTGCGAAAGAGGCGAGGCAGGCCCGCCCGCAGCGGGGCTGTGTCTAGCGAGACTGGGTGCTGCGGGAGAGGTAGGACCACAGGGGCTCGGTGCAGCCGAGCGATGTGTTGCGGGGCGGCTTGCGGCAGGGCAGCTGCCATACTGTTGGTGTGGGGGCCCCCCAGTATCGAGGCTGTGCACATCGGCATAGATAAAGCTGGGAGACGCAGGGACGGCGTGAACCATGCCGGGGGGTGTTGGATGCGCGGGGACGGCGTAGACCAAGCCGGGCGCTGCTGGGTACGCAGGGCCGGGATATATCAAACCGGGCGCTGTTGGGTACGCAGGGCCGGGATAGATCAAGCCGGGCGCTGCTGGGTACGCAGGGCCGGGATAGATCAAGCTGGGCGCTGTTGGGTACGCAGGGCCGGCGTAGATCAAGCCGAGTGTTGCTGGGTGCGCTGGGCCGGCGTAGATTAAGCCGGGCACTGCTGAGTACGCAGGGCCAGCGTAGACCAAGCCGGGCGCTGCTGGATACACAGGGTTGACGTAGATTAAGCCGGGTGCTGCTGGGTGCGCTGGGCCGGCGTATAGCAAGCCGGGCGCTATGGGGTGATGTGCAGCGGGACTAGGCACTGCGGGGGAGGCAGGAACGCGCTCATCAGGGTTGCGGCCCTCGCCATTCTCTAGGAGTCCCCCTAAAGCTAGGTTCTGGGCAGCGTAACTGAAATCAGGGCAAGTAGTTTTATGTGAGGAGGGGGTGGCGCCTCCGTGCGTTATCCACCCGAGTGCAGTGCGGGATATCAGCTTCCGGTCCGCTTCCTCCCGTACTTCGCGGGACACTATTAGGTGGGCGTTGTCCTGACCCAGCAGAAGCCGCGGTATTACCGTGTGGCTCCCAATAGTCGCTTGCCTTGGCAGGTTCAGGTCCTGCACTGTGTTCGCCTTCATCATGAAGGCCTCTCCGTCTCCTTTGATGGTCGCTAAAACTCTCCGGGATGTGGGATCGGATGAACACATTCCATTCGCGCCGTTAATTCTTAGGCCGCGAACTGGACCTGTGGCTCCAATAATGTTTGCAATTTCTGCGTCGACGAGGCTCACCGTGGAACCCTCGTCTAGCAACGCGTGCACTGTCACTTGGCCTCTGGGGCCGCACAAATTCACTGGCACTATTTTTAGCAAGATTTCTTTACAAAACTTATTGTCCCATGTGTTTGTGACCGTCTGCGCTTCGGGGTCGTGAGTGTACCCGGGGTCGTGAGTGTACCCGGGGTCGTGAGTGTACCCGGGGTCGTGAGTGTACCCGGGGTCGTGAGCGTACCCGGGGTCGTGAGCGTACCCGGGGTCGTGAGCGTACCCGGGGTCGTGAGTGTACCCGGGGTCGTGAGTGTGCCCGGGGTCGTGTAACAACCAGTGATGGGGAACTCGGCACGTTCCTACTCCACAGTTGGTTTTATATTTACATAGTCTCATTTGATGCACGCCGTCCAAACACTTAAAGCACATCCGGGCACTTTTTACGAGTTCCCACCGCGCACTCATAGTTTCCTCGGCGAATCTTGGACACTTGTATAGTTTATGAGCAACGTCTTTGCACATTAAACACTCAACTTCACGCGCCTCGGACCTTTTGTTCACCAGAAACACATTTTCGCGACGCGGTCGGGTGGCCCGATGTTCGGAAACGTTTGGTCGCGGCGTTCGGCTATTGTCTGTAAGGCCCGATCGGGGCACTGCGTTTGTCAGCCGCTTCAGGAACGCGGCGAGTTGTCGCACGGTGGCCGCTTCCGTTTGGTCGGCCACCTTATCTAGCCATGAGATGCGCAGGGCCAGCGGCATCTTTGAAGCGATTTCACTAAGGAGGGCCGGGTTTGAGAGGTAGTCGCTACGTAGATTCCCGAGCGAAGCCACCACGTTTTGAACTGCGCCCGAGAACTCAACCAGAGCCTCGGTGGATTCGTCCTCAGTCAGTCGGGCTAGCCGCTTTATGCGCTCAAACATCACTGTTGCGATGGAATGCGCACTTCCGAAGCGGTGTTCTAGCACGTCCATTATTTCAGGAACCTGGGCTGGGTCCATGAGAAGTGGGCTAACAACTTCACGTGCCTTTCCCTTCAGAGCTCGTTGTAGCCGCATCAAGTTTTCAGCTGCAGTCATCCCGCAGGTAGCCGTCGACTGGTAGAACTGCGCCTTCCATGCTTGCCATTCTATCGGGTCGCCAGCGTATGGCGGCAAGTCCTTTGCGCTTGATTGCCGGGCGATGAGAGACGCCATTCGCTCATCTTCGGGGTGAGAACGTGGCGTTCCACCAGCTTGGGATTGTCGGACGGCGTCAACAAACATTGCTGCCACCTGGGCGAAAGGGTTACTCCCGTGGTTCACCCAGTCACTTGTTTGCCTTGCCGACTCGTTTGCTGTGGGCTGGATGTTGAAGGCCCCGTATCCATTATTGGCCGGGGGTTGCGATGGTGAGTTTCCGCCCGGTGGGAAGGCCGAGAACTGTGCAGGGCTGGGAGTCCCTCTGGGATAGGTGTACTGTTCCCCGCTGCTGGCTCGCTGGAATGTGAGGTCAATCGGGGCACCTTGCCTCTGAGCGGCACCATTTGTGTTCAGGGCTGCGGTGTGAGCAAACATCGGCGCGGTTGTTTGCGCCCTCGCCGTGTTGTTCAAGTTTTGGTCGAAACCGCCAGGTAGCGCTGCTGTCTGTGAATATTCCACCCGCGGAATAGAGAGCGCCTCTGGTGCATAGCCACAGCTTTGGTGATCGAGTGTCCCGGGATGATTTCCGCCGGGCAGTAAGGCTGCAGGTGGTGTGCTTTGCGGTGGGCCTTGTGTCGTGGAAAGGAGGTTTTGGTATCGGCGTTGTAGATCTAGAAACGCGGGCGAGGTGTCGGCCAGGGCAGATGGCATCAGCGTGGATGATGTCTGGCCCACGGTTTGGCTAGCAGCCAGTGTTTGTCCTAATGCTGCAGGGCCGCCGAAGGGTATGAACCCAAAAGGGCCGGCCTGTAGGTCCACACTAGGGCCAGGAAGAGGCGGGAGTCCAGGGGGCGCGGCAGGGGGCGTGATCCAAGGGGCAGTTGGGTCCGTGACCTGGTTAGCAACCAGCGTCACGGGAGCCCGGGTCGGGCAAGTGACCTGGCTAGCAGCCAGCGTCACAGTGGTCGTTGTTAGGTCCGTGACCTGGTTAGCAACCAGCATCACAGGAGCCAGGGTTGGCTCCGTGACCTGGCTAGCGGCCAGCGTCACGGGAGCCGGGGGTCCGGGGGGCGCGGCTGTGGCCGCCCTAGTTGGGTAATCCAGGCGTCGAGTCTCCGACATCTTGTAGGGGCTCCGTGGAAGGATCCGGCTCGAAGGACCACTTATGTACCACACAGGATGAGGCACACAAGACTGTAGAGGGCGGAGGTCCCGATCCACGAAGACGTTAAGAAGTCGGGAGAGCGTCTCAGGGCTGTCCGCTTGGAGAGCTGGTCTGAAAATGATCCAAGGGCTCGTAGTTCCTTCTAACTAGCCGGGTCTGGTCCGTAGAGCGTAGAGTGTCCGAGGTCCAGGGATAAGGCGGTGGTCAGAAGAGAAAGAGGCAATTGGAAGCAGGTCGGAGCGAGGTCAGCGAGCGAGAAGAGAGAGTTGTTGAAGCGACGGGTAGTACTGGAAGACTGACTTAATACCGAGGGCGTCGCCCTACTTATACGCCGGCTCGAAACCCAAGCGCATAATCAGGACGACAGCCGTCGGGCCGCTTAAAACACTCTCTGTCTGCTGGCTTACCCCCACTCCGATATATTTATTTAGTAAACAATAAGCATTTTACATTTTTAAAATAGGAGCGCGCATACGTCCGACACAGACAGCTATTCAATGACGTCATATATAATATGTAGACGCGTGGCATTATTCACAACTGCTAGTTACAATAATAATTATATTATCATGAGATCTCTCCGTACGCGGAGAGATTCACGAAATTACAAATCCAATACTAGATACTTTCGCCTGCCAGCCGACGTCCCTCACGCTAGCTGTTAACGTGAGTGACGTCATCTTTTGGCATCATTGGCTACTTGCTTGTACGAAACTTCTGGTACGAATATGGTTTTACATAATAAGGCGCGGCGTCATAGATGTATTCGAAGTCGGGTTATTAAATTTCAACCGTACAAGACGAAAGGTTATTAATTGCGTCCGATATTAATTGGATAATTTGTGGATCGCCGTTTTTGTGAAAAATCACCTCAACAAGTACCTACGCTGTGCAAATTATTATGATAATATTATTATTTATAGGTACAGAAAACATATTTACCTGGCAGGTCACTTCTGATAAACACACTTTCATTAGAAATATTATGCTTGGAGAAGATACGACCTTGCACGCAGAGGACACTATATTTAAAAAACTGGACATTGCATGATTTTACATTTGTTACCCCTATCATAGTTGATATTATATTTATGAGAAGATTCGTGGCAAAAGTAGAGTTGATATTTATTTTGAAAGACTGGAGAATTTAGGACTCTTTAGGGCTGGAGAATATTTATGAAATGAAATTTACAAAAGCTTACAAATAAGAATTTGCTTACACGTTTTTAGTGATAATATATTACAAAATCATCATCTTCTCCTTATCCTGTTTGGGTCGGGGACCTGCTGCTTCGACAAGGCTCCTCCATACGTCCCTGTCTTTTGCTGATTGTTCGGCCTCTGTCCATGGCAGTCCCGTCCTCTCCTCACACAGTTTCTAGAGTTGTCTCGCCCAACTGTGTCTGGAGTGGTTCAATGTTTAGATCGTCTCGGATCGTCGAGTTTCTTATTTGATACCATTTCCATTGTAACTGCCACTCCTCTCAAGTACCTCATTTCGCCAGATTGTACTCTAAAGCGACAAAATCATAATATTTCAAATACATTATTCCATATAACACAGACGACAGCAGATTGTTCCACATTGTTGAAGTTAAGAACGAGTCTTAGAAACGATTCTTAGAGAAACTTACTCGTGTGACGAATTAAGTTAACCGTGTGCCAATGTTTATTTCTTATGCACTGGTGCCGAAGGAATCAATGACTCTATTTCCTATGTGATGTATATTAACAGTTTCCCATTTGTACTGCGAGTTTTTGGACACCATGTATAATAATAAACTATGCACCTGGTTTAGCCCATTCCACGGACACGCCTTAACTTAAGAATTCACGCTAAACATAAACAGGAAAAATAATAAAATAATTTTATTTTAAAAGTCAAATTAAATGTTATCATAGACATTAAAATTAATAGACAAAACATTCAGGGAAAGATAAATAATCCTAGTGGGAATAATACTAGTCCTTTTTAAAATGGACGCAAATTGCTGGCTGCGTAAAATACTTAACTACAAAACCTAAATCAGACTTTTGACCGTCTCCCTTTTTGTGATTTGTCAATAAATGAATCTCAACTCTCATGCAACTCTCATTGTTATGTATTCAAAAATAAAATCGTTTTACCAATTACAAGGTCTTTTTGCAAATGTGCGAACATCAGAAAAAAAAGTTCGGGCTTGAAAACAAAATTTAAAAAAAAATTGTTACACTATTAAGTTAGACACTTTTACAAATGTGTTATAATTTACCCACATCTCTCAATTTTAGCGTTCCTACTTCAGGTGATTCTTTAAGACCCGGCTTCCCGCATGTCTACCGATTTATTACATATTTTCCTTAAATATTTTGAGTTAAAGCTCTTAAAAAATATGTGTTATTCTAGAAGATAATATTTATAGGTACATTCCCCACGCCGAAACGGCAATTATATGAAATTGGGAATTTCCACAAACGAGGAATTCTTTTGAAAATGTACGGAATATTTAAAGATCATTTTTCTGATTTTAATCATCCTACTAAAAATGTTTGTATTTTATGTTTTCATTCAATATTATTGATTTTAAAAACGATCTTAAACTGACAAAATCAAAACGACCCGTGGTTGTCAAATCGGATTTTGACGTCGGAAGCGTCGCTCAGCTGGGCCAGCATAAATAAACACGGTCAGTGAGCGTCCACGCTCCTGACGTCACACGATAGCTCCGCCCCAAAATATCGATTTAGCGGTAATTCAAAAATGGAAAACTTTGAATCGTTTTAGAAAATTAATTCGTCAACATAAAAATGAAATAAAAATGCTACAATCATCGTAATTTTTTGCTTAATTTAAGCAATAAAAAACGAGGAAATACCCCATTCCTTCGATCAAAAAAAATCGCTAAGTATGCTCCGAACATTATTATGAACATGTTTTTTCAGTTATTTTACAAGTTATATGTATGAAAAATTCACAGTGTTTCATAAATGCTATTTTAGACATTCCCCACGAGATTTTTGCTCTATTTTAAACGAGTCGGGTTTTTTAAACATTTTCACAATTTTCGCCTAAATATTATCGCTTTTCATATTAGCGTGCTCCCTCTAACATTCATATTTACATATCTCTCCTTCTTCTTATTTTTGTGCGGATACTACCGGGATGAATGAACTTTCAGATCCTGTGCAAAAAAGTCCCACAATTTACAGTGCTGCAACCCTTTGTCTTACTTTAGCGAACTTTACTTTTCTGCGCTTGGTCTAGTTATTTCAATGTGCGCTCTTCGGTGGTCAATGTACGACTGATGTCACAGTTTATTCAAAGCATTCTCGAACCCTTCTGGTGCCAAAAATATGGTCACGTGGTTTGCCTCCAGCTCGTTAAAATGATACTCAAATTTCAGTTAGAGCAAGTCTATCAATTTGGATGTTTATGACAGTTACTGATTAAATTATTTAAACAAACCTATAAACCCAATTCAATATTCTTAATATATTCAAATAATAATATGTAAAATAATATTATAAAAATTATCATTATTAAATTCTTAATATATTAAATTAATAATATGTAATATTATAATATTATAAAAATACAGGTTAATGAAAAGTTGAAAATGACGTTCAGAACAGGAATAATTAAAGCACTACAATAACACATTTAAATTATGTAAAACTTATCACTTATCGGTTTAAGGGGCATTAACCAGCCAGCGGCCGAGAATTCATATTAGTCGAAATATGTTCCTACGATCGTACAGGGCGGTTCTAATGAGAAAGATTAATTATTCTCCGTACCAGCTTTTTAAAATTAACCCTCAATATCGCTTTTATTTATTCAAAATTAGCTTTAATTTATACCTATCTTCAAAAATGCAGAAAGGCGTGATGATAAAACTATTTAAATTATGTACTTTTTGTAATTATTTTTTGATCATAAGTATTTATAATTTTTCAATAATGTCTAAGCAAAATAAGAATGTAAAAAAATCTTAAAAGTTTGTAAGACTGTAAATAAATAAAGTATTTTCGTCACAAAACACGTCTTCGGATCTTTTTTTAAATGATTTTATTTAAACTAAAATTAAAATTCCGAAACATAGCTTTCCCAGATAATTTATTGATTTATTTTACTGTGTGATAATATGATTTGAATGTGTGTTGTATAATCCAAATTTTGTTTGAAAATTTAACGAATCTGCCAACGACCTACGGAAAAACGTTATTGTACTAAAAATAAACATATTTTCACAAAATTTAAAACAAAGCTTTAATAGATAAAAGAACAGCCTTTCAAAATCAATTACTATCTTTTTGTGGAAATTTGATTTTAAAATGACATATTTCCGATTTTGTCTGGTTATTCCCTCTTAATATTGTGAGGTTATGCGCTGAAGCTGTAATAATTATTAAATATTAATGTTTTTATAGGATTATATAATTTACGGATCATGAAAAATATAAAAATTAAACATTTTATGATGTAGTTGAAGACCTTGTTGACCGGTCGTTTAAGATTATTAGCTACGAATCTATTGGCCCCAGGTTCTCATTCCGGCGTGCTTGAATAAATTTAATCAATAACTATAATATGTGTGATTTATTTATTATTTCTAATGAATATTTGATAACGAATAACACATTTTGATAGAAACAAAGTAAAAGTAAGGTCGTTGTCATTGTCTATTCGAACATCGTGCTTCAAGAAGCTCTACCGTAACTCTAGTACCGTAACTTCAACAATGCAAATCAACAATAAAAAAATAGTCATCATTTAAATGGGAGGGACGTACTTGATGGATTGACCTCAAATTATCAGTATTTGGCTTCAGTTTTGTAAGGATTAATCGCAAATCTCCCCGTTCTGTGATGTTCAATTAGCTCCTTTTTTTAATGGGTTTGTAACGACACTAAAACTTTTTTCGACAAGGTATGACGAGGGAAACGCTATCTAAAGCTTTCTCGCGATTTCTCGCAATTTCCTACAGCCCCAACACAAATTTCGGGTATTTCTGCCTGCAGCCAAAATGTTTGATAGCCTTTTTTAAATTTCACCATCTGCTCCTCATTGGTGTTTAGCTCGAGTAGCTCCTCTTGTAATACCACATTCGCCACTTCCGTTTCATCAAATGGATTTATGATCCATGGTGGTATTTCCATCGTCAGAATATCTTCAAATCTATTTTTGAAGTCATAATTTTTTATTTATTTATTTATTTAAGGAACATAAACGTCTTAGTAACAAAATATACATAAGAGGATGGCAAAAAGAGACCAATTTATTAATGTTCACAGATATGTATTTAGAACATTAAAGTAACTGAATGTAAACTAGAACATTTAAGTAAAACAAAAAAAATAAAAACAGAACTAAGCATGAATTTAAAAAATAATAATACTGATGTAAGTTCAACAAGTGATAAAAATGTAATACACAACAATAAAATAAATGCGATTATATGTATAACTATTCTTAAATAGATTGCGAAATAGGTATTTGGGTTGGGACGGGTAAGGGGATGAGAGGGATAAGGGAAAGTTGCCACGCAAGTAATATAAAAAATATTAGGTACAATGAATGTAATCGTCATGAATATGTGTTATATGTTATTCGCACCTAGAATGTGATACAATGAAATTCTGTAGCGACAGTAATTAGCAGTGAATATGTCAACAAGTGTGTTTATATGTGCAAATTTATTATTATAGTACTTACATGTCCTTTGTATAAATTCATTTTGGTTGGAATTAGTGTTGCATCTATCAATGTAGAAAGGGGTATTTTGTCTGCTGTATCGAGACAGCGCGTGGATTTTTTTTTAGCAGCTCCGGGCAGTAACTTTTGAGTTAATAATTTTGTACAGGAGCATCTGATCAGGGACAAGCCTCCTGTTGAGCAGTTTCACGATTCGAAAATGTTTCTCGATTTCGTTGTAAAATATGTTGAATGATTTAAAATTGAGGAATTTGAGAAATCGCTCCTGAACTATTTCTAACCTGTTAACATAAACAATATAGCGCGGGTTGTAAATAAACCTGTGAACAGTATTCCAGGTGAGGACGAACATGTGAATTGTAGAGAATCAGATAAGTCTTTATAATAATATATCTTTATGATAATTTGCATGTTCTCAGTACAAAGCCTAGGCTTTGTATGAGTCTAGACTCATTGTTGCTTTGGTGACAATGTTATCAACGTGTTTATCAAAGGTAAGTTTAGAGTCCAAAATAACCCCGAGGTCACGTATATAATCATTATTTGTTAACAGCGATCCAGAAATGGTGTATTCATGCCGTATTTTTACACGGTTACGTGTGCATGTTGAAGTAGGCGTCCTGGCGTGGTCTCGGGAAGTCTCCGGTCAGGTCGTAAGGCTGACGCTGCGTTTTTGGCCTCTTTTGTTTCCACGCCAAGATGGGCGTACTGGGAGGAGAGATTGTTGAGGTTATCCTTGAAACACTTGTATTTTGGATATAATTGTAACTTTATTAGATAACTTTACAATTGAGATGACTGGCAATTAGTCGGTTAATTGAGTCGGTAAGAGAGAGTGATGCGAGAATTTCTAGAGAGTTTTTAGAGAAAGAATTTTAGAGAATGACTTTGCAAAACAATGCACTCGTATTTATAAACAAACAAATTTACGTGACCACAGAGAAAAGACAATATAGATGAGAATTAATGACAACATTACACTATGAAATAGCATAAACAAAAATATTTGAAGTAAGAGGTGGCATAGACATAAAAAGTTAAAAGTAAAGGACTGTACACATCGAGTTAGATACTGAGAATGAATTTAAATATGATATAGGACAATCACAACACAGAGGACACGACACATGTGACTTTGCAATATTTAGAAATATTGATAAAAAGCTTATTTCTGAGACAGTAATCCGTCAGTCGGTCAAGATCTTCTTGTTAACGTACAGAACAGTCCTGGGAGCTTATAGGAAGGTATATATTACCATGGAGGGCATTTAAATGTTGAACGTATGTCTTAATATCCTCATCAAGACATTCTGCATGTGTCAAGTTTAGAAATTGGGAGAATTAGCGCCAACTAATATTTTGCTTCATAAATTTCAATTTGTCCAAGAAAAGTCGAAATTACACCCTTTGTTTTTATTAAATTTAGGCTGTCTCCTTGTAACTGCAAGTTAATGTCAGTATTTTTTTTGAACAAATGCGTCAAATACGCGATGTCTGCTCTCGATTTAATCAGGTTTTCTTTTAAATCTAGATCTTTACTTTCCAGAAACTCTAAAACTGATTAAAATCTTGTAAAACATGCATCCTTCAGAATGTAAGAGCAATCGTTGAAAGTCTTCATCATTTTGGTCGCACAATTGTGCAAATAAACCTGTTTGTTTTTGCTTCCTTAATTTTTTGAGTAGTATATTATCTGCCTAAGTTGATAGGTAAAGCCAAGCCAACATTTTTTTCTTTACTATGGAAACCAGATAAATTTTCGTGGACCCCCTCGTACAACTTGTGAACGCCCATTTTTTTATCACGCCAACGTAGACCTCCGTCGAGTCTCCCGTGGACACCTGGACCACTTTAGGAATCACTGGGCTAGACTATAGTTAGTAATAAGATTTACTTAGCATTTTAGAATTATATTACAAATTTATTTGTACAGCGCCCTTGAGGTGATTTTTCACAAAAAACAGCTATACACAAATCATCCAAATATATAATTCTGTAAGCGATAATTCTCGCTTAAATTGATTCTCGGTTTTAATTGATCTGCGGTAGTTAAATATGTAATATATTTTATAGTTCCTGAATTTTGACAACAAAATAAAATACTAAAACATACATCCCATTTATTACCTAATCTATTATTCATTTTTTTATGTTAGCTTATAAACAAAATGACCTCAGACAAGTTTTAATTCAAATTCAAATTTCCAATCAAAAATTGATCATTGACACACTGATAGACATCTGATAAATTATGACATTTTTCAACATATTATTATTTAGTTTTATGACCCATAATTTTATATATTTTTATTGACGCTATAAATTCTTATATTTTATATTATTATATTTTATATTTTTATTATATTATTCTTATATTTTATATTTTTATTGACGCTATAAATTCTTTGAGTTTGAGATGAAGCCATGATAAATAATGGAGAATCATACAAAATCATGTTTTTTTTTTAAATTATCGCTTAAAAATAATATAGATCAGTGGTTCTTAACCTGGGTTCGATCGGACCTCAGGGGTTCGGTGAGTCAGTCTAGCGGGTTCGGTGGAGGTGAAGATACACCCCCAACTCATATGATTCGGGTCGGTTTCCAATTAAGAAGGGTTCGGTGAATGCGCGTATGAAACTAGTGGGGTTCAGTACCTCCAACAAGGTTAAGAACCACTGATCTAGATGCTTGAATTGAATACTGCGAGAAGAACACATCTTAGCCTTGGAAGTCTTTTAGTCTGGATAGAATTAAATATCAGAATAGCATCACCGAAGATGACATAGGCCCTGGGAGGAAGAATTTTCCTCACGATCTCCTGTATGGGGAGTGGGAGATACTGTCAGTATCGCCCTGGTTGTAAGACTACCATTCAGAATTGAAAGGTAGCTTGCAATGGCTTTAGCCATGTTTGGTGACTAGATTTGAAAAGCCAGGTACTTCTCCCACCTTCCTCTTCCACATCTACTTCCCCTCCTCACTTACCTTCAATCTCACAACATACCCCAATTAGGGTTGCAGTATCTCACTAGCTCCAGATAGGAGCAGTTGGGACTCTTGTGAAGTATTCACATAAAAAAAGACAAAGATCCTCTTGTTTTGAAGGCCATTATCATCAATCTCTGAATAAAACCGTAGATTTGTATAAAAAACAAACCTAGGTCACCATAGACACTCTTCATTTATAAATAGAGTTTTTATGCATTTATATTTTAACACTTTTCTTTTCTCCTTTTTTCAGGTATGCTCCTGGTTTATGCTACTTTCCGTTTTCCGGTTATTTTGAGGTTAGGTAAGTCTTTTGGCTTTTTTGGTTCGGCTGCATCGATCTAATAGTCAAAATATAATGTCTTTAAGTATTATTAAAAAAGCGTCTTGAATATTTGATCCAATTTATGATATTATGATATTTTTTCACCTTCTGCGTGGCGGGCCGGATCGAGAGATATTGGTTGCGGGAGACCTTTTTGAACTCTCCAACCGGACTCTTGCACCGCAGTGGGAGGGATGAATTCGTACAATCGTCACTTCTGATCTCACCCAGATTCCTACCTACCCCTCATTTCCTTTTCCCTCCCATAACTTCTTCTTTTTTTCCCTAAAAAAACCTTTCTCACAGCATCCCCAAAGATGACATACGACGTGTGATGAATTTTTATTTTATTGTTTTTTTAATTATTAAATTATTAGCAGGTAACTCCATTAATGGAGGACTGAATGCCTTTGGCGCTAATAATAAACTGTCAAAAGAAGCGAAGCTAGCAGTCCACAAAGGAGTTCTGGTACCTACCCTGATCAATGGTAGTCAGGCATGGAACTGTATTCAGTCTGTTTTCTGGATGAAAGCAGACTGAAAGCTGTTGAAATGAAATCCTTGAGGCGTATGTGTGGTAACACCATGTATGATCGTATGACAAATGTGGAGATCCGCAAATAATACAAGGCTGATGTAAGCGTAATGAGTAAGATTAATAAAGGGACCCTCAGATGGTTTGGGCATGTAGAGCGAATGTAAGAGGAAAGGAGTGTAAGGAGTATATATAACGCACACGTGAATGGTAGAAGAAGTCGAGGACGCCCGAGGAAGACATGACACGATCAAGTGAATCAGATACTTGAGATGGGCCATGTCAAGAGTCAGAATAATAGAAAAGTATTTATGAGGTGATGTATGAATGTGAATGAGGCAAAGAGTGTGTGCCAAGACCGAGTTGTTTGGCGGTCCCTCCTCTCTGCCTAACCCCTACGGGAAACGGCGTAATGGTTAGTTAGTTAAATGATATATGATTAAAACCCCTCGGGTACCTGCTGTTACAGCCTGTATTTACATGCATTAATTAACTCATTATATACAATGTACATCAATCACAAATATTTGGTGTCGCGCAGTTCGAGGACTGCTTCACACTGACCCAGATAAAACCTGATTCCTCTAAAGCCTTACTCAATCCAATCACACTCATAGAACCTCAAGTACAACACCATCAAATACCATCTATCCATAGACACAGCCTAACACAAACTATTCTAGACTAGCGCAAGCTTTTCTGTGTCGACTACAGCAGAGACCCGTTAGCCAAATATAAAAAAAACGTGGATGTTCCGTTGCAAGGCCTTTTTCACAAGAAACTTAACAGCTCAGGCCTCGGGACTATTTTGTTGGAACGTCAAAATATTTCCTCTTTAGAATAAAATTCAAATACATGGTATATTTCTGTACGTATACGAAAACTAAAAACTGTTTTGTTTTTGAAAGGTAGTGAAATACGCTTTCAAATTTTATTATTAGACTAGCGAGTTCCCGGCATGCGTTGCTATGCCACTAATGAAGAAATTGTTGCTTCCTGCGTGTCTTTTCCCATTCGTCCCGTTCCCCTTCCGTCTCCCTTTCCCCTCCCATCTCCCCTTTTCTCTCACGCGTTTCCCCTTCACCTTCCGCGCCTTCAGTCTCCACTCTCCCGCAAACCACCCTGCCGCGATCCCCTCTCCTCTCCCGCGTTCAATATATTCAGTCCCGGTACATTAAGATAATCAAACAGCTCGCGTGCCACCTATTACAATTTTTTTAATAAATTTTTATTTTTTAAATTTATTTATTTATATACATACATATTACCATACGTTACAAAATGATCCTTTGTCTGTCCAACTGGGAAGGCTACCCGTTTCAGGACAGCCAAATTGTATATTTAGTTCATAATATTTTTAACAAGGGAATGGTTTCTTTCAAGATATCCTATGATATCTTGAAAGAAACCATTTATATACCCAATATATGACAAATGATATATATATATATATTTTTTATATACGTAACTTTTTTACATACGTCACTTCATTTGTTCTATTTTTTTTAAGAGAAAAAAAAAACTAGAACAAATAAAGTTACGATGTAAATAAAAACATATAAATAAAATAAAGATATGAGCAAAAAAAATAAATTTAAGTACAGTGAGATATGTGTTATCAATAAGTTACGATAAGAAAGAATACAAACATGATATAAAAATATATACGACAAAAATTTAAAGTAAGGTGATCATAGGTTTACAAAATTGCAATAATAACCTTTAATAACACCTTAGTATAAATGAAACAATGTTACTTTGTTTGAACCACTTGTATATTTGTTTAAAGCCGACCGGTTTCGGAACGACCGTTCCTTCCTCAGGGCAAACGTATACTTTTGCCCAGAGGAAGGAACGGTCGTTCCGAAACCGGTCGGCTTTAAACAAATATACAAGTGGTTCAAACAAAGTAACATTGTTTCATTTATCTATAATGGATACCCACAAAGTTATAGCTACATTCAAAAGTACACCTTAGTATGTTTCGAGTGCCAATGCGCCGGCCGCAGCGCGCTGTTTCGATGGTATGAGTACCTTCAGTACCTCCCACTGCAAGTTGCAGGAGTTCGGAACTGTGGATTTTTATATTTCAGATGCTACCAACATTAATATTTGTATATTATAAGAACAATCAATCAAATTAGGTACCTATTTAAAATAATATAATTTTCAATTAGTTTCAAAGTATTCGGTTTTCATTAGTACCATAAGTGAGTACTTCGATTAAATTCATTAATTTAAAAAGTTTATTCGAATATTTAATTTTTTTTGAACAATCGATGTTTTAAAAATGTCATTTTGAAATTACATTTTTGTAAGAGTTTTTGTAATGATTAAAAAGCTTTTCAGATGTATTGTCACGTGGTTGTAATAATCTAGAAACCTTCGCGAGGGGGGAAAAAAAGGGTTTTGAAAGTTTGAAACATTTCCTATGCTTAATATAGCAACGCATAGCGGACATACATACAAAAAATTTTAGATTTTTATATATATATATATATATATATAGATACAAACATATAATTTTTGAAATATACATATAAATTTTGAATGCAAACGTAAAAAAGTTTTAAAAAATGACTCACCTCATTTTTTTTTCTAATTAACATTACCTAGGCAAATGTATCTATTATTTATTTATTTATTTATTTATTTATTTATTTACGCCCTAGAGGGCTTTTACAACAGAAATTAAAAACATAAAAACATTAAACATCATAAAATAAATGAAATACTATGAGTAATAAGAAAAATCAGTAATAAGATTAGAAATACAATAAAGTAAAATGTGTAAAAGCTAGTTAGTAGGTATAAACAAACAATTATATGTGTATAATAATGTACGATGATAAAACAGAACTAAATAGAACAGCAAAATAAAATAAAATAAGGTTATAAATTACTGGTAAGATTTTAAATGAGAGGAGGTTTTATGAAAAGAACAAAAATAAGAAAAGTTAATTATTAACAGATAAAATAGAGATGAGTTGTCTCTTGAAAATTGCAAAACTGTCAACACCAAATATATCTATAGATTCACAATGTTTATTTGCAAGGCTATGCATTCTAGGGATTGGTGAGTTAATAGAATAGTTAGTATTGAGGGTATTGTTAAAATTGAAAATATCTTTATTGCGAGTTAGTCTAGCAGGTACATTGATACAGATTAATTCTAATAAATTAGGGCAGTCATTATAAACGTTATCGTCAACTCAGTCTTTTGTCGGTTCATGTAAAAATAATTAATAAATAATTTTCAACGTCTCATAATTTTTTAAGTGAAAACTTCTATAGCGCTGTTATGATTTCAAACTCGATGAAACGAAAAATAGCGACACTAAAAAAAGACAAACCCAAATATCTATATGAGCCTGCGAGATAATGAAATAGTATTATCGGTCTCCTCTTTGTGTGGTGCTTCGTAACCTATCGGTCTCCTCATCGTGTGATGCATCGTAGCCTCCCAACTCTTCTCTACTTTAGTTTTTGAAGGTTTCACTCCTACCGCGTGTGAGTTGAACACTCTGTATTTTTTTTTAAATTGCGGTTGAACTTTGGTTTCATAAAGGTGTAAATTTTAATTATTTTGTTGTTAACTTTTAGATTTGAATATAAAACGTGGTGTTTTCTCTTTCTAGACACCATAATATTTATTATTCCAATTTATTATAAAAATGTTGTATCCAACACGTCCATTATCTTGAACCGCAACCGGAACGTAACAAACAAATTCACAGACATATGAAATGCCAAATGTTAGTGTTAAAGCAGGGCTTTGCTAGGCTCAGTATTATTAAATTATGTTAATATTTTATAAGTTTTATTATTATGCGTTGTTGAATGCTCGAAGTCATGTTAAATGCCTCATAAAGGTTACGACGTAGGTACTTAAGTAATATGTTAACCGATTGTTCCATGCTTTGAATATAATTGTTAAACAATAATAATAAACAATTTATTAGGTTTAACCTTTGATGCTTATACAACTTATCTTAATCTATGTACATATAAAAATAAATGTAAGTTTGCTTGCTTGCTTGTTCGTTTGTTGTTTATCCTTTACTAGCTGGTTCCCGGCATGCATTGCTATGCCAGTTAATAAATAAATTGTTTCTCCCTGCGTGTCCTTTTCCATTCGTCCCGTTCCCCTTCCGCTCCCCCTCCCGTGAACCCACTACCCTAGTCCCCCCCCCCCTCCCGCATTTCATTCATTCAGTCCCGTTACATTCAGTTTTCAAACAGCTCGCGTGCCACCTATTGCATTTTTTATGCATATTTCATAATGCCAGAGCTTAACAGTAGTTTTATACAAACCTTGTCCTAATAACTAACGCAAACAAAAATTATCCAATTTGGTGCAGTCGTTCGGAAGTTATGCGCGTACATATATTTCGGCAATTCATTTTTATTTATAGATAGAAGATTATTGCTGTATTAAGCATAGGAAATGTTTGAAACTTTCAAAATATCTTATTTCAATCCTCGCGTATGTTTCTGGATTATTACAACCAATACTTTTTTAACCGTTACGAAAACTCACGAAACTGTCAAACTGTCACACTTTGAGAATGACATTTTGCGAACTATCGATTGTTCTTATTAAAATTAAATTTTCGAATTAACTCTATAAATTAATGAATTTAATTGAAGTACTCACCTATGATTAGTGATGTATAAATTCCCGGGAATTTATTTTTGGGGAATATTCCCCTGGACGGGGAATATTGGGAATTTTGATTTTAACAACATAATACCTCAAAAAGAATAATATTTATTAACTAAAATATAAAAAATACACACATATGGTACATATTAGCAGTATAGATCCATAAAAAGTCAAATCTATTCCAATATATATGGGAATAGGATCCAAGAGAAAAAAAAAAAAGCACCGATCAAAATTATTTTACATTGAGTAGTATCTCTATTGTATGTACAGTATTAGTAGCCTATACACTTTACGCTATTACCTATTAGTGTACGGTAGGCTACATAAAACAAAAAAATCGTAAAACTGTAAAAATGACACAACTTCACAGATCGTTACTGTTCATCTGATGATACTGATTGGATACTATCAACTTCGCTTCAACTTTCATCTTCATATTCTTCTTCTTCTTCATCCGACCCGGACGAAGTTGTTGCCGATTCAGGATTATCTACGTTTTCTCTTCCTCGGCACAGTCAATTGGATGTTTGCGTTTGCGAGTACCAGATAAGTTTGAAACGTTATGATGCGAAGCAGACGCAATCTGCTCATCCGTGGAAGAAAGGGTTTTCTTGGAAGCAGCTTGAGAGCCACTTTCAGAGGAAAGAAGTTTCCAATTGTGTGCCACAAATGTTATTTTCCCTGCTCTTTGAGTTGTTAGACGATTCCTCCGTTTTGTATGGATGCGACTAAACGTGCTAAAAGATCTCTCCGTGGCTGCGGAAGTAATGGGAGCTGTCAATATTCTTATGGCAACCTGTGACAAATCTGAACATCCGCACATCCCCTTCCACCAGGTCACTGGCGTGATTTTATCGACACACTTCCATAGGAATGCCTTGCTCCATGATTCTTCCTTAGCCCTATAATTGGCTAAATTAACAAGAACATTTGCACTATCAACAGTCTCCATATGACTTGCTACTTGGTCAATGAATTCAAGTGCTTCAAGTTGCTGAGCGTGGCTTAGCAGATGTCCTTGGGAACCAGGATCTAGTAGGGCAGCAGCCAGATGTATTGGAGCAATAGCAAATTCTTTGCGCTGCGTCGCCTTTTCTAATATTTGCTTCTCTTCGGCATTTGACAGTAGAGATGCTGGAAGAGTTTTACTTAGACTGCTGTCAATATCCTCAAAAGCATACAATACTTTGTGGGTTAGTGGTTCGTCCCCCTCTAGCTTTGTAATCCAGGAAACAATCGGTCGCAGAACATCGGCTAATGATGTCACTCTTGTCCAGAAAACATCATCGTCTAACAGGCTGTTCTTCATATCACGAGGTAAAGATGAGGCAGCTTCGTTTACTGCAAAAGTTTGCAGGCTTACTTTACATTTCATCATGCTGTCAAGGCAATTTAAATAACTGCCCCAGCGTGTTTTGACAGGAAGATGTAGAGTCGAATTCAATTTCTTTGCTGTATTTATTTCAGTTAGTAATACGCTCAGTATTTGTGATTGACGGATGGTCTTAACGATACTAACAACCCTTTGAATGAATACGTTTGCTGATTTGGTTGAAAGAATGTCATTCACCAATAGGTGCATTGTATGAGCTATGCACCCAAGGGGTACAATGTGCGGATATTCACTTTGTAAAAGCTTGCACGCTTTCTTCATATTGGCCGCATTGTCTCCAATCACAACTAAAAATTTATTGGGGCCAAACTTTTCCAAAATCTTTTTCATTTCCTGGCACACATACTCGGATGTGTGTCGATTGTCTTTTGTATTGACAAAGTCAACGAAAATAGGTTTAGGAGTGTTCACCACAAAGTTCAGTATTCCTTTATTTCTTAAATTGCTCCACCCATCACACTGAAGAGCCAAGTTTCTTGAGTCGGCTATTATGACACTGGTATTCGCTTGCACACGGTTATATTCCTTGTCTAAGTATGAGGTTGAAACGGCTTCCCTAGTTGGCAGCTTGTTCGAAGGACGAAGACGGCTGAAGTATTCCTTCCACAGGGGGTGCTCGACCATGCTAAGTGGTGCTCCGCTGACGTAAATGGCTCGGCACAGATTTTGATTTAAAACTTCCTAAAAAGATACAAAAGTGAGTTCAGTTACTTTTTTAATGAACAACACACAAAATAAATAAATTGAAGGTACTGCAGAAAGAAACATACCTTTTCGTCGACTTCCATATGATCCATAAACGAACGAAGGCCAGTTGATTTTAAACTTGAAGCTCTGCTTGGTGTCGAGTTTAATTCTGTCGAACTTTCAGCTAGAGGCGCACTTTCAGATAGTTTTGCAGGCCTACTAACCATCATGCTCCTAATATCAGTTTCAGAATCTCCTGCCAACAGCCTTTTCACTTCAACAGGACACTTCACACAACTTTGTATATGTTTCACCATTTTTGTAGCATTTTTTATTTTGTAGACAAAATTGCAATATTTGCACGATCCACCAGCTCCATTACTTCTAAAATATTTCCAAACATTGCTCCTGTCCCTGCCCATATTATAGTAATTTTTAGATTATTAATCTCAAAACTCGTGCACACAACCTTTCAGCAGCTACACAATAACACTGAGCAGAGAGACCAGGATCCAGTATGTTATATAGAATATATAGCAAATCTAAGGGAGTTCTCATCCAGGAAACCCAAAGGGATACCCCTTAAGGGAAGTCCCTAAACATGGGAACTCTCAGGGAATCCCTACATGGGATACCCTAAGGCCCCCATGTCTAAGGGAGTTCCCTTCCAGGAAACCCAAAGGGACTTCCCTTAAGGGAATGGCATTAGTATCGACCAAAATATTAAAATATATCTGAGTAGTATGAAATTATGTTAACCAACCACAGATGTCATTGATGTCAAAATCATTTTTATTTTATTAAATTATTTTTAAATAATAATAAATATTGTGCTGACTGAAAACCCGCTATAATATTATAATAATAATATCAAGGTTTATAATATTCAAATAAATACCAAAGGTATAGTGAATATACTGAAATGTGAATTCGCGAGTGAATTAACACTCCTTTAAATAAAAATAAATCGTCCTGGGATAAACATGGGACCCTGAGGAAATCCCTACATGGGATACCCTGGTCTGCAGGGACTTCTCTAAGGGGGGTGGTGGGGGCATAAGTGGTAGGGAAGTCCCTACATCAAGGGATGTCCCCTTAGATAACTGCCAACTCTCAATAAAGCATCCAAGAGAAGTGTAGAAACCATTTTATTAAAAATTAAATAAATTCCCCGTTTTCGGGAATTTATTTCAGGTCGGGGAATATTCCCGGGTCTACATCACTACCTATGATACTCGCCCAAATCGAATACTTTGAATCTAATCAAGAGTTATAGGTAATTTAAATAGCTAATGTTATATATATAATAATACCTATGTTAGATGCCAAATTTGATCTATATTGTTAACTAAAAAGGCCCCACCTGGAAGCCAGTGTCAACCAGCAAAAAGGAGCCCCTCGTGGAAGCGCCAGTGCCAGCCAAAAAGGGCCCCCAAGTTATAGCAAACCTGTTTCCGGTGTCTAGCTCAGTCGATCCGGTGTAGAGCTGGCTCTCTTCACCCAGGGGCGGGTGGGCAGCAAGAAATGGTTAATTGGGGAAAACTCCACACATGATTCGTCTCAAAACAAAGAATGCTTCGGGGTAACAAAAGCAGTGTATTGTATTCTAAAATTGGTTACATTGTACATGGATTACATCAGGGTAAATTGGCTACCTGAATACTAGCTATTTCTCTCTCCAAGTCTGGGTTTAACGCGCAGGTGCTAGGAAATTAACATGGACACAATGAAAAGGGAAAAGGAAGCAACTCACGGCGTTTGTCGGGCGGCAATGTCGTCTCGGGCTCCATACGTTATCTGGACATCTTCCAGCGTAGAAAAACACTCCGGAACGGGGGACCAACTGTAATCTCTCCCCGTTCACAGATTAGGACTATGTAAATTCACATGTTTGGTTTAACGGCCTACGGCGCGAGTCAGAGCGTGGGTCTGGTTACCTCGGCGGCTCGCTTGTTTCTGTCGCGGCGTGGTCTCTGCGGACCGAGGGGGGAGCAAAACGGGGAGCGGGGGGAAAGGGTGCCCGCTGTTGGGTCAGGCCACTGAGCGGCTCCAATCAGCGAACTTCCAGTGTTGCCGACTTCACGAAACACTCCTTCCCGAAAAATTATCATGTACCTACTTGTGTTACATAACAATATATAAAATAATGTTTCTAGGTTTGTCCTTTACGCGTTCCTAAACCATTCATCCGATTGTGATGAAACTTTGGGGATTTGATAAAACTGAAACATTCGACAAAGTTCATCGAGACGACGAGTAATTTTTCATTCGTAGATGGCGTGTAACTATTAACTCTTGCTCGTTATTGGAGAATCGCAGAAGTGTAAAATAATTACTAGTGCTTGTTAGTTATTTACAATTCTTGAATCGAGGAGTTCCGGGCAATTTACGATTGACGTTGCATTTTTTCCGTACGCTCATTAATCGACTTTTTTATCATGCTATTTAATTACACCTCATTTGTTTGTTTAATTGTTCTCATTATATTATTAGTATGTGGAAAAGTTTGAAGAAAACAATGCAATTTGATCTATCATGAATCATGACTAAGCACTGAGATGACACTTTGTAACACTAATTATAGATGATACTTTGTTATAGTTATAATATTCTAACAAAGTATAATATCAGTGCGTCGTCATGATTTCGAAAATTGTTATAATTATACTAGCAGTTAAAAACCCGCTCCGCAAGATTTTGCTACTAGGGCCTGCGGGCGGCTTTTGATTCGGCTTCGCCCAGTTTGAGTGTAGGTAAACATTTTATGAATCCGATGGTTCCAAAAATAGCCAGTTCCTCGGATCCACTGATCCAGGGACAGCTAGTCACCGAGTTAACCGTGGCAGGAATGAAGCCAATGACGCCATATGCAATCTCTCCATATCCAGAAAGATACTTAAATTCTATTAATCCTACTTATACCTAGGGAAGAAACGTCCACATGCGAGCTGCTGACGTAAGTGGCGACTGGCGACATCTTGTTACGAATTCTTGAATTCAAAACCGAATTATATCGGTAGTTTTGTTTGAAATTCCTCGTACATAGATGTTATTTGTGGCGCAACGCGTACGGCGTGGCGTCAATATGCTCTCAAAACTGGGTTCTGAAATTCAACCAAGCAGACGCTGGGGTAATAATAACGTTCGATTGTTAACCAATACTACAGCACACCTTAAAAAAATCAACTACTTTCCGTATTCAAACTATTCCTATTAGGAAGTAATCCGCCGACAGTCGGGCGGACACCATAGCATGTCTCTTGTGTTTGAATATCCTTGGTTATAACAAAGGCGAGCAGTACCTTGCTGATTTAATATTTATACACACATCCTAACTAATAAATTATTTTCTATTTTTTTTACATTAGCTCCACACAAGAGACCCTGAGGAAAATTATTTCCCTCGGGGCCTATGTCATCTTAGGGGATGAAGACGAGGAAGTTCTGGTAAGGAAGTAGGTATGAGGGGGTGGGTAGGAATCTGGGGGTCAGTGTGTCCAGGAGTGATGGACGTATGGCCGGAGAGGTCAAAAGACCAAGACCTTGACAAACCTCTGACCATGAAACTGGGCACCCCTGCTAAGCCACCAAACGTAGCGAACCACGCAGAGGTGTTGGTTGTCCAATAAATGGTTCCCGGGGCGGCGGGCAGTAATAACAAAGACAAGCAGGCTGATTTAACATTTATACATACAGCCTTACTAATAAAAAAACATTTCCCAATCGTTAAACGATGTTACAGTTACACATTGAATAAAGACTGCACTAGCTCTGCTTTACACTCCTGCTAAGTCGCCAAACTTAGCGAACCACTTACGAAGACCTATTACAGGTGTGTTTGTTATCTAATAAATGCAATAATTGTAGATTATAATTAAATACTAACTGTCAAAAATCCGCTCCGCAGGTTTTTTTTGCTAGGCCCTGCGGGCGGCTTTTGGTTCGGCTTCGCCCAGTTAGAGTTGGTGACCATTTTATAAACCCAATAGGAACTGGCTGCAAAAATAGCCCGTTCCTCGGATCCACTGTCATCCAGTGTAGCTAGTCACCGGCACAATGTAACCGAGATACAGCAATGATGTCATATGTAATATATAGCCGCTTGATACACATGTATTACCGTCAATCTTTCCAATAGAGAGATAGTACATATTCACAAATTTGCAGCAGTTATACCTAGGGGGGAGACGCCCCCATCCGACTTGCTGACGGAAGTAGTGACTTCTGGCGACGAATTCTTGAATTCGAAACCGAATTATAACAGTAACTTTGTGTGAAATTCCACGTACGCAGATGTTATTTGCGGCGCGGCGCGTATGGCGTGGCGTCAGACATGCAATCGAAGTGGGGTTCTGAAATTCAACAACGCAGACGGAAGGCTATTAATACTGTTTGATGATGATAATAATAATATAAAAATTTACTTCAGTCACAGTACACTTCTACGGGTATGGTAGTCAGTGGCTATATACATTAGGTCATGGCTCATGGAGTTTTTTTAATAATCCTTCGAAATAAAAGCCATGTCAAATATCTTTTCGTTCTTTTATTATAGATACATGTCATGGTTATATTACGATTTAAAATTCGAATTTGGCTTCTCTTTATTTTCAATTCGTAACAAAAGAAACCGCAGTCAAAAGAAGCGCGAATAATACATTTAAAGAAGAAAATACTTTTGTTCTTTATTCAAATTCATAAATGATGCATTCTTTTTTTGAATATATTGCTGGTTAGCACTGGTATGTCATAATTTCGTCTGTTATTATAAATTAAGAAATATCAAGAAAGGGAAAAAATTAACACGGGTTGTTTACAAACTTGCGGTTTCAATTGCAT
The DNA here is from genome assembly GCA_917563855.2 of Limnephilus lunatus. Taxonomy (NCBI): domain Eukaryota; kingdom Metazoa; phylum Arthropoda; class Insecta; order Trichoptera; family Limnephilidae; genus Limnephilus; species Limnephilus lunatus. The sequence continues at coordinate 97,195,161 of OU830594.1, forward strand.
TAACGTAAAAAATATCAATATTTTGTTAAACGACCTCGTGGTGGAGCGGTTTATGATCCTCGACTATGAATTCAGAGGTCGCGGGTTCAAGTCCGGAGTGGTAGATACTGTTATACTGTTTACCCTTGTGTAAGACCACCATTCAGAATCGAAACGCTTAAAAAGGATCGTTTGGTGACCAAATCTGAATAGCCAGCTACTTTATAACCTTCCTCTTCCCTATCTCCTATCCTTCCCCTTTCCTTTCATCCTCACAACATACTACAATTGAGGTTTGCAAAGTTCAACTGACTCTGGCAGATGATTCCGTGGTTGCGGCGTAAAGCTCTCGACTAGCAATCCGAAAGTCGCGGGTTCAAATCCCGGCGTTTGCAAGTATTTTTTTAATGATTAATTTGGGTTATTTTATAATTAATTAATTAAAAATAATATATATTATATTTGCGACACGTTCCAGAGTGGAAGATACTCTCAGAATCGCCCTGGTGTAAGGCGACCAATAGGAATTGAAACGTTGCTTGAAATTGCTTTAGCTGTGTTTGGTGGTCAGATCTGAATAGCCAGGTACTTCCCCCACCTTCCTCTCCTCATCTCCTTCCCCTCCCCACTACCTTCAGCCTCGCAACATACCCCAATTGGGAATGTCATAGTCTCAATGGCTCCAGACGGGAGCAGTTGGGGACAATTGTGCGGTATTCATATAAAAAAAGTCAATGTAATGAGCAAATAATAATGTTTCAGAATCCATTCCATTCAAAATTGAAACACTTGAAAAGGCTTGTTTGGTGACTATATCTGAATTTTGGAGGCGGTTATGGGTACCGCCGCCCCCAGAATCATTTATTGGATAGCCAACACTTCTGCCTTAGGTCACCCTAAATGGTTCGCTATACATATTTGTTGATTTTAACAGGGGTGTCTGGGTTCATGGGGTTAGGTTTATCTAGGTGTTGGCTGTGGATGCGTTTGCCAAGCTATTGTGAGGCGGGCTGGATTGAGGGAATCCTTTTGATCTCTCCAGCCAGACTCTCGTCCCATCGTCTTGCACCGCAGTGGGGGGAATGGATTCTTACGTCTGGCACTCCTGGACAATTAACCCCCAGATTACTACCCACCTTCACCTTTTACCCACTTAAAACTTCCTTTCCACAAGGCAAGTATTCCGATATAGTTTCGTCCCTGTAACCTCAGGAGTTCCCCAAGGATCTCACCTTGGCCCCCTCTTATTCAATATTTTTATGAATGATGTTAACAAAACTATCCGTAACTCTCAACTGCACCATATGCGGATGTAAAAAAAAACCCTCACAGCATCCCAAAAGATGGCATACGTTTTCCTCATGGCCTCCTGTGTGGAGCTTATATAAAAAAACGAATATTACGAATCCAAGGTCCATAGCCCATTCATTATTACCTTGCGGTTAAAATAACTGGTTTTATTTTGGTTAGGTCGTGTTCAGGCAGTTACTGACTAACGCATAGAGCACTGACTTTACAGTTAAATGTTAACATTTAACTTGAAAGAAAGTTGTTACGTAACCGAAACCCGTGGCTTTTATTATCTCGATAATTACAACCGGTTTAGTCAGCGATCTCTGCAACGCGGCGAATGCATATAAATTGAAGAAATAACATAGGAATATGTAGAGAATGTGCGAAAAAATGATAAATCATGTTTTTTACTAATTATTTTCGTGTTTAATTCGTAGATCACCGTTTAATTTTTATTTTTTTTATTTAAATTCAATTTAATAATGTTTTTATCAAGTTCTGCAAGAATTTTAGTTTTTATTTTTGTTACAGTTGATTCTGCTTAAAAGACCATTTTCAAACTGATTTCCACTCAAGATGCCTTCAGATATAAGTATATCGATTTTGGTTGTACGGCCGTATATCCTCTTTGCATACTTACTTGAAGAAAAAATCTTCTAAATGATCAGGCCGGATGAATTGTCGCCGGATGAATTGTCGGCCGGATGAACTGTCGGCAGGATGAACTGTCGGCAGGATGAACTGTCGGCAGGATGAACTGTTGGCAGGATGAACTGTCGCCGGATGAACTGTCGGCAGGATGAACTGTCGGCAGGATGAACTGTCGGCCAGATGAACTGTCGCCGGATGAACTGTCGCCGGATGAATTGTCTTAGGATGAACTGTCATGGAACCGTGGTGGAGTCATTAGCTCTGTGACGTCACATGTAAAACTACTGTTTTGTTTATTTGTAGATGTAAAATTGCAAAATATTTGACGTCACACTAGGGGGGAGGGTCTCTCACAAATTTGACGTAATTTATGGATGGCCCCTTAGCTCCACACAGGAAGTTCGGAGGAAAATATTTTCCATCAGGGTCAACGTTATCTTTGGGGATGCTGTGTAAGTGGTCTTTTGGTGAAAGGCAGGAGAACCATTTATTGGATAACCAACACCTCCTCCGTAGGTCACCCCAAGACGTTCGCGACGTTTGGTGACTAAGCAGGGGTGCCCGGGTTCATGGGGTGAGGTTTGACTGGGTGTTGGCGGTAGATGCGCCTGCCCACCTGCTGCGTAACGGACCGCATCGAGAGAGACTAGTTGAGGGAAGTCTTTTGACTTCTCCAGCCGGACTCAACCCATCGCCTTGCACCGCAATTGGAGGATAGATTCATACCTACCTACCCCTCATACCTTTTTCCTTGCAGAACTCCTCTCCTTCCTTTCCTTAACAATACCGTCCACACAGCATCCCCTAAGATGAGAGAGGCCCTAAGGGAAATTATTTTCCTCCGGGCCTCCTGTGTGGAGCTAACGTATAAAAAATGAGAGAAAGTTCTGGGAAGAAAAAATATATGAGGGTTGTGTAGGCATCTGAGGGTCAGTGTGTCCAGGATTGACGGTCGTTTGAATCCATCCCAGAGAGTCCTGCTGCAGAGGTTTAGGTTAGGTCTGCCTCAATCTCTCCAAATCCGGCCTGCCACGCGGTAGGTAGGCAAAAAACCTCATGAATTCGGGCACACCTGCCAAGTTACCAAACGTTGCGAACCACTTGGGGTGACCCATAGTAGATATGTTGGTTATCCAATAAATGGTTCCCGGGGCGGCGGTACGCCTCGAAAATTGTAAAATGAAATAAAATAAACCTAGTTAATAATCGTGTTGTCTTGTTGATTCTCTACATTTATATAACCGCGGACCTATCTTAATACCTTCCAACATTCGTACACAGAAATCATCTGAAAGAGAAAGTGGTCCATTATGTCGTTTGAATACATCTCTCTTAGTACTTACTTCATATTGTTACTTGTTATGCACGCCCCTTACTGTAAAGAATGTCGTAACCACGTACAGAATATTTCTGAGTGTGATCTATACCCGTCTGTAAGAAAAACGATGTATATTTAATAAAATTCATTTTAAACCCATTACAAAATTAATATTTTAAAGGTAACAAGCGTTTTCATCCCGCTACAAAATATCCCCGACAAAATATCCTCCGACAAAATATCCTACGGACAAAACATCCCCAAACAAAATATCTACCAAAACTTAACATAACCTAATCTAACCAAAAAATGGGAAAAAAATAATACAGACATCCTGTAAAGACAATAAATTATTTTAAATTTTTATTTTTAACTTTATGAGTAAAAACTCAAATTATAATATTTAATTAAATGAAGACAATATTAGCGAAACTCAATCAAAATCTGAAGACAGAAAAATCAGAAAAAGATATTGTTTCCACATTGAGTTTCGCTAATATTGTCTTCATTTAATTAAATATTATAATTTGAGTTTTTACTCATAAAGTTTAACATAAAAATTTAAAATATTCATCCTAGACTTGCAGAAAAAGTCAATAGATGTCGCGTATTAAAAATAAAATGGATAAATATTTATCCAGACACTATCTAAAGGGTCCGCCATCTAAAGTTTTTTTTTTCAACTAGTGCTTATTTCGTGAATGGTAACACTTAGCTCATGTCTGATTTGACAGATAATTAGTTTTATCCTTCCGCTGAGCGAATATGGTTGTGTATACGCTTGAACAACGCTGGGAAATATTGCGACATTACTTTGAAAATCATGGTAATGTTGCAGAATGTGTGCGAAAATTGCGTACGGTTTTTGGAAGAAGAGAAGCACCGTCAGCTCCGTATGTTCGTTATCTTGTGAAAAAAGTGAAAGAAACTGGCATCCTCATCGATAAACCAAAGCGTGAAAAGCCAAAAACAGTGCGTACACCCGAGAATATCGATGCTGTGGCAGAAAGTGTGCGTGAAGCGCCATCAACATCAATTCACCGTCGTTCTCAACAATTGAACATTTCGGAGACATCATTGAGACGAATTTTGCATAAAGACCTTGGTATGACGCCATACAAAGTCCAATAAGGAACTCCAGTGAAAAATATTATGGCTTTAAAAAAATATGTTCATATAGACCAATAAACGCTGATTCTGAATATATAACTTTTATTTAATAGTATTAAACGTACAGTTTTTAAAAAAATATTAAAAAGTGCATTTTTAATATTCTCGTTAAAACACAGCGTCAGGTTGGTATGCTGTGTAATGCTCTGTGGTGACGTCACGATAGTAATCACGGTAATGACTGGTTTATTTATGCCATACGTCATTTATATGGGAATTTAGGTATGACACAAGCGAATGTTCTATATATTTCTTATTTTTGAAGATGTCGTAAAAGCATATACCTTTATAGAAAGTTAATAGAATTGCCTTTTAGATTTTTGTATCTGACATATACTATTGTGTTTGAAAAATGCAGTATTTTAAGTTTCAAAATGAAAAATTTAAAAAAAAACAGCCGACTGTAAACATATTCTATTAAATGGTCGAAAAAATTAGGAAAATTCAAAATTTAAAAAATACAGTCCTCTTACTTTATGAATTTGGAATAAAACTGTCACTTCACTTTTTATCTCGTTCATACAATTAAAAAGGATAAAAAAATATTATAATAATTCCGAAAAAATAACTGAAAAAATCCGACATCTTGGACTCGGTTTTACGCAATTAATGCGTTGATTTCTCGAATTTGTATTTATTTACACATGCATAAGGCTTTTACATTATCAAATAATATTACTTTTATGGAAGTTTTATTAAATTCACGCGGAAAAGTCATAAAAATTATAGAGAAGTAACCTTTGATTATGTAATGTCAGTAACCTAAAAACCGAACGAAACTAAATCACCAAAAAAACATTATTTAAGGACTAAAACTGAAAAAAAGTACAGGCAGCATTAGTACTTATGCTGAATTACACTAATATCACAGTGAATTAATCATTTAAACGAAAATTATCATCAAAAACAGCAAACTGCAAGTTAAGTCGTTCATTGTTTTGCAAAGAATTTGATTTCGCCATTTGCAATAAATAAGCCATTAGCCAATCAACGCGTTATAATAAACAAGATGGCCGCGCGCCTGCGCACTTCTATTTGAGATTCAAGAAAACCAACATAACAATCATAAAATAGTGAATCGTTATTTTAGTAGATGACGTCACAAAATTCACCATAGATATGGGTGTTTTCGAGGGATCTCCAAAAATTAAAACTTTGAAAATTATTTTAATTATTAAAACTAACTCTAAAAAAAAAAAAAAATATGCAGTAATTTAAGTTAGAAGGTCATTTTTCATAAAAAAAAATAAAAAAAATGGACTGGACTTCTCTATTGGTTCAGGAGTTGAAGCCAACTGACCATCCAATGCGTTTTCGCTTCGCTGAGTGGGCCTGCGATCGACTTACAGAAGATGCCGATTTTGCCAAAAAAATCATCTTTTCGGATGAAGCTCATTTTGATCTTGGCGGGTATGTAAACAAGCAAAATTGTCGTATTTGGGGCACAGAAAACCCGCACGCATACATTGAAAAGCCGGTACACCCAAAACGAGTCACTGTTTGGTGCGGATTTTGGTCCAGAGGCATAATTGGGCCATTTTTCTTTGAAAATGAGCAAGGAGTGGCCGTTACAGTCAATGGCGATCGTTATCGGGCCATGTTGAACGAATTTTTGTTCACAAAAATTGAAGAGGAGGATATTGGCAACATTTGGTTTCAACAGGACGGCGCTACGTGCCACACAGCCGAAGCTACACTCGATGTTTTGCGCCCTGTTTTTGAAGATCGCATTATCAGCCGCAGAGCTGATGTCGTTTGGCCACCTCGGAGCTGCGATTTGACACCGTTGGACTATTATTTGTGGGGTGCCCTCAAAGATAAATGTTACGCCGACAAGCCAGAGACAATTGACGCTTTAAAGGACAATATTCGTGAAGCCATTGGTGAAATACAGCTGCACACAATCGATAATGTGCTTAAAAATTGGACCGATCGTGTAGGCTACTGCATGGCCAGCCGAGGCAGCCATTTGAATGAAATTATTTTCCATTATTAACCGGAAGGATTGTACTTATAAATAAAAAAAGAAATTTGAGAAAATATTCAGTAGTTTTTTTTTTATAGCATTTTCAAAAAAAAAAAGTTATTTGGCGGACCCCGTAGATAGCATTTAGTTCGAATTGAATCTTGCAATCATATATAAAGATAGCAGCCAATAATATGTGCGTTAAGAAAGATGAAGATAGTGTTGGTAGTTCTTAGTCGAAGTATGATACAGTTAAAAGTGATCGAATTGGAAATGGGTTCCATAGTTCAATCGGTAGAGCAGTTGGCCATGAATGCTAAGGTATCTGGGTTCGAGTCCCAGTGGAACCAATATCTTTTTCTGATTTTTCTGTCTTCAGATTATGATTGAGTTTCGCTAATATTGTCTTCATTAATTAAATACAATACATTATTGTTATTTTTATTATTTTTGTCCCATTTTGGAATATTTAGGATAGATAAGGTTAGGTTAGGTTAAAAAATAATAAAATGGGTCAAAATAATACGGATAAAAATAATTTATTGTCTTCACAGAATGTCTGTATTATTTTTGTTAGGTTAGGATAGGTTTTAGGTGATGTTTTGTTAGGGATGTTTTGCCCTAAGGATATTTTGTCGGGGGATATTTTGTCGCGGGATAAAAAGTCGCAGAACCGTCTTTAAAAGAGAGAAAATAATTTAGATTAGATTTAAACTAACAGCAACAAAGCTTGCCGTCTAAATTGTGCTTCACTGATGTTAATTTATGATGTGTATTTGAAGTGATTCTATTTAATAACAAGACCGCTCTCCCGACTGGCATGTTCTTTGGCAAGTTAGTTCTGCAAGCTGGGAGATAAAACAGTGTATGCTGTCGGTGACAGAGATAACCATCGGGAACATAGAAACTAATGCTCTCCATGACAGTTGAGTTTTCGAACCATCCACGAATAAGTCTGAAGAAATGTGTGAAACAAATTAATCCCTCACTCCCTCTGCGGTGCGTGGCGATATTTCGAGAGATTACGGCTGGAGAAGTTAAAGGGGATCTCTGAACCATTCTCTACCGATCCGGCCTGCCATGCATCTGGCGGGCAGACGCAACCGCCGCAAAGACCCGGACAAACCTCACCCGATGAACCCGGGCACTGGTTCTCTGCTAAGTCACCAAACGTAGCGATCCATTTGGGGTGACCTATGGCAGAGATTATCCAAGACCCGGACAAACGTCACCCCACGAACCCGGGCACCCCTGCTAAGTCACCAAACGTAGCGAACCATTTGGGGTGACCTATGGCAGAGATTATCCAAGACCCGGACAAACGTCACCTCATGAACCCGGGCACCCCTGCTAAGTCACCAAACGTAGCGAACCATTCGGGTTGAGCTATGGCAGAGATTATTTTCCTCAAGGCTTGGTGATAATAAATCTGAAATCAAAACGTGGAAGTCGAATAGAGTAATAGAGTGTCGTAGAAAACAGGTCCTTTGCAATAATTAACTTGAATCTCATTACTATTCGTTACGGCGACCTTTCCACGTATCGTTTGTTGTATGCCCACTTGTTTTACCAAGGCCATTTACGATTAAAGTTTAAAACTAGATTTTGATTTTGGCAAAAATAATTAGGATAGACCAGGGGCGTAGCGACAAACTTCACAAGTACACGAACATTATACTAGACAACACAATAAAATATCCACTTACTGTTAAGACTGAAAATGGCAAGAGAAGCATTGGCTACGTGTACAAATATATGTATAATCTCCTTCCAGGCAGCCTAAAAACGGAGAAGAGTATAAATATCTTTTTAAAAAACTGCTTGATAAAAAGTTTTTAGGGCAAAACTAAAAATCTTACTACTTTGTACCTAAGGCAAGAAAGTGAAATATTATATCTCTTTTAACCTTATAAATGAATAAAAAAATGGCATTGATATGATTGCTTTACAATTTGGGAGGCGATTTAGGCGATTCCACCGTCCGGGGAACTATTTATTGGATAACCAACACCTCTGCCATAGCTCACCCTAAGTGGTTCGCTACGTTTGTTGACTTTGCAAGGGAACCCGCGTTCATGGCGTGAGGTTTGTCCAGGTCTTGGCGGTGAATGCGTTTTCCCACCGCGTTGCAGGTCGGATCGGGAAAGTCTGGTTGAGGGAGACGTTGTGACCTTTCCAGCAGGACTCCCTCGGAACATGCACCACTGTGGAAGATATAGATTCTTACGTCCGTCACTCCTGGACACACTGACTCCCAGTTTCTTACCCTTAGTTTTGGTGTAGACGTCAATTGCCGGATACCAAGAACTGTGGAGCCTAGCCCCGCCGTATCTATTAATATTAGGCGTGCTCTATGTATGTGGTATGGGTCTTCCCAGGAATTCAGGAATAAATCCAAAGTAATTGACAGTTTCAATTAAGGTTGGATATTTAAAATCATGATCATCATCTTCTTTCCCTTGTCCTATTCGGGTCGGGGACCCATTGCAACGACAAGGCTCCTCCATACGTCCCTGTCTTGTGCAGATTGTTCAGCCTCCGTCCATGGTAGACCCATCCTCTCCTCACACAGTTTACAGTTTCTGGAGTTGCTTCTCCAAACTGTGTCTAGGGCGGCCCACTGGACGTCTACCCTCTGGAATCGCACTCAGTATCTTCCTCGGAATTCGGTCATCAGACATTCTTAGTACATGCCCAAGCCACCTCAGTTGCGATTTTTCTATGAAGAGTAGCAGTGGTTCAATGTTTAGATCATCTCGGATCGTCGAGTTTCTTATATGATCCCATTTCGTAACCCCTGCCACTCCTCTCAAGTACCTCATTTCGGCAGCTTGGACTCCAGAGCTTGTTGGATATTCAAAATCTTTTGTACAAATATTGAAATTAATCTTTCTTGAACAAACCATCAATTTATAGCTTGTCTGGGACCTTGAAGCCAACATGTCTTATGTAAATGTCCCAGCTCACATAAATATAGACCTACACGAGCTGGGTCTACTGTGTTTTAACGGCTTAATGGTTATCAAATGCGATGTATTGATGTATTAAATAAAAGTACATGAATGTTCTTGTGTTCACTGTCAATGTCCTTGCCTAGATCGAACGGACCATATCAAATACTAAACTTATAGTATGATGGGCGCGGTTTATACCTTACTTAAATCTCGTCATGTATTTGTATGTAAACATCTTGTATTAGGTCTGTATATTTTTGAGCCCGTACCTTATATTGTATTTTCCTGATTTTGTTTTATCTATGCATTTCTTAGTCCACCTCATTAGTCCATCATGGAGGAAACTTTATTTTAACTTTTTGAAACCCAAAGTACATAAATCAAAAGAGTCAATGAGTTATACAAATTCATAAAATGTTATAAGACATGTTTCTGTGAAATATTTGTAAAGTGATTCTTCATATGTTTGTATCTGTATGTTGCTTCTGTGAAATGTTTTGTAAATTTTTTATTCATAAATTGTGTCTACATATTGGGTTGAGTTGGGTTTAACTTCTCAAAAGTACCAATTGGCGATCCCTTAATGAGTTTTGATAACTCATGGGAGTGCAACTTCGTTGTATGTTTTTAATAATAAAAAAAAAAAAAAAAAAAAAAATACCTTGGTCTTATATTTGATCAATATCTTAAGTGGAATACGCATTGCCTACTTATCACGAATAAACTTAGAAAACATATTTGTTTCTTCAAAAACATTAGAAACATACTAGATTCCAAATCTATGAAAATTGTTTATTACTCTCTTTGTCAATCAATCATTGAATATGGAATAATCGCATGGGGAGGTGCAACACATAATAACAAGTACTGTAGATATATTCAACAAATTCCATGTATTAGATATTCGACAAATTTACACAAAAACAATCTTAACTCATCTGTTTAAAAATAAAACACATACATTTTATAAAAATACCCAAAATATTGTAAACACACGGCACAAAACCAAAGAACTCATACAAACACAACATTTGGTCAAAGAAATTTCAAATACATTGCGTCTAAAATATACAATAATTTTAACAAATACAAAATTCTGATCAAACAATGGATCATCGAAAAAGGTCCTGCAATAATTAGTCACCTCACCCAAATATAATCTTCTTATCTCATTATTGTTACCACTACCTACCAACCTGAAATTTTTTGTCAAATATTTTTACTTTATTGAAAAATGTACTTTATTTAATATTTATAAAATATTGGTTGACTAGTCTGTCACGACACAGGATTTCCTAGTGAGACAGGCAAAGCCAAAAAATGTAAACCTTTTTATATAGATGTACAAATAAATAAATACAAATATTTGCCTAAACACTTACATCGATATTTTCTCCGATTCACTGCCCAAATTTAAAAAGAGAATCATGTCAATAATACAAACTGTTCAATGCGCATACATATCCCTTCACATCTACAAACATACTCACACATACACACACAAACCTACACATTTCGTAGATCACCCGGTAATTACTAAATATACATACCATAAATAAGATACTACAAAGAAACATATCATAGGTGATCATGAAAAATTACTTAATATCTGTAAATTGTCTCCTTACTGTAACCAAATTTAATGTACTGTTTGTTTCTATATAAATAAATAAATAGATATAGTACACACAGAGTTTTTCGCTTTTTCGCTGAATTCCACATATTTGCAAAGATAGGCATGTCGGATAAGATAAACATATGGACGCATGATTTTACTGGTATGATAATTTTGACAAATCGACTGTTGTTTTTGCGTGATTGATTTCCTATATTGCAAGGTCCTTGACGACAGTTTCGTTACCATTTTGTTAGTTCCAAACACATCAGTCATTATCAACGTCATAGTAATTACCTTGAAAAATGCAATGTACGTACGTATTATTTTTTATATTATATGTATGTACACCGTGTTTTTACTTTCACACCGTTAAAATATAGTGAGTAATTATTTATGAATATCTAAAGTATGGGGGCTCCATCGAAGCCAGAGTTAAGTTAACCTCTCAGAAACTGGGCGTACTGTACATGGCAAAGATACTGCATATAGTATACAACTGCTAACCCTGTACAAATCGCAAGTACGTCCTGCTTTTGAATTTGGCAGTCACCTCTGGTCTGGAACCCCACAATACCTGAAAAAATTCTCGAATCTCTGCAGAAACGGGCTGTCCGTTTGTTAGATTGTTCTATCTTAACAAACCGATTGCAATCTTTAGAGCACAGGTGTCTGGTGGAAATTTGACTGAGGATTAAACCTTCTTTCGCAGGGACTGACAAAAATAAAAGAACACCAAATCTTAATTGGATGCTACCGAGATTTTTTCGTGTTTAGTAATTTTTTAAATATCGAAGACTTATTTATCTTTATTATAATGTCATCCAGTTTCAGAGTGCCACCAAAAGTTGACAGAATGCATTGTCATCGACAACTAGTCTATCTGTCGAGTTTTAGTCCGATCGGATGTTGGAAAATGAGTTGATTTCCTCTTCCAAGACTTGAATTCATTCACTCACGAAAACCAAATCGAAATTCAATTAGATGTACATATTTAAAAATATGTAAGTTAGTTTTATTTTGTTTATTTTTATTTTTACTATTAGTTTTTTCTTTACTTTTCTTTAGTCTTCTGTTTTTTCGTGGATCCAGCTTGGCGACAGTCGGCACGCTTGTATGCCATATCTTTCCTTATTTCTATCATATGTTTCTTCTTTTCAAGTCTGTTCCTCATTGCTAGATTCGTGACTACTCCAATTTACATGGTGGACAAGGCTTCTACACTCATAGCGGTTCTGCGCTGCGTTAAGAGCGAGGGACATCCTAGTACTGGACACCAGTGATACTTGGCCACTCCAGCGCATTGATGACCTTTTTTGCCTTCCACTTTGTCAGTGACTATAAGTTTCTCCAAGTTGGAGTCTTCAGTTTGGCGAGCAACGTGTCCAAATTATCTTAAGATACGTTGTAGGCAGATAGTTGAAAGCCTATTGTGGACGCCTATCTCCTCCTAAATGGACACATTTGTGCGTCTGGCTGTCCATGGAATCCCGAGTATCTTTCTCCAGCACCACATTGCGAGGGCGTCTATTTTTTTCGCTGGCTCTAAGTGTTCATGTTTCCAACTCTCGAGGTCAATGTCCACTGAGCCGAGAGAGGTACAAGTTATACAGCGAAGTCACGAGGCGAGACGACACGAAGAAATGGGAAATTCATCTGAACCTCGCACGCAGAACTTTCTACTGAGTAATAACTGCCGAGGAGAGATCAGATGGTTACTTGTCTTTATTTATATTATTTTTTAATTAAAATGATGCCACAAAATAATTGCTGTGTTTGAAGAAGTAATGTTTATTTATTTGTTTTTTCACGCCCTGCTGGGCTTTGTGTGTTTTTTAAAGACAAAGAACATCTAAATATTATTATAAAGATAACGTAACCCAACCTAACTTTAAGAGGAAGCCACTAGCCAAAATGTATGCATAACCATTTATTGGATAACCAACGCCTCCGTTAGGTCACCCCAGGTCATTCGCTACGTTTGGTGACTTAGCAAGCCTGCCCGGGTTCATGGGGTAAGGTTTTTCCGGATCTTGGCGGCTTCTGTCAAATCTGGAGAGAGTGGTTGAGGGAGTCCCCCTGACTTCTCCAGCCGTGCTCTCTTGGAACATCGCCTTGCACCGCAGTGTGACGGATGGATTCTAACGTCCGTCACTCCAGTACACACTAACCCACAGATCCTACTCACCCTCATATCCTTCTTCTTCCCATAACTTCCTCTATTTCCTACACCTACCACACAACATCTCCAAAGATGAGATAGGCACTGAGGGGAATTATTTTCCTCGGTGCCTCCTGTGTGGAGCTAATGTAAAAAAAGATCTTCGTGTACCTTATAAGGGGTCCTCCATTAATCACGTGATGTTTTTTAGCAATTTTTAACCCCCCCTGGTGATATGTGGTGAGGTTTTAGACTACCCCCCCCCTTTACCCAAAATCACGTGTATTTTTTAAGTACAGAGTATATTGAAATTTTTAGAATATTATCTTTAAATACGTGGTAAGATTTTGGACTACCCCCCCCCATAACCAAAATCACGTGTATTTTTTTAGTACAAAGTATATTGAAATTTTCAGAATATTATCTTTAAATACAGGTATAATCTGATTAAATTTTGGAAAATTAAGCATCGTGATAAAAATTTCCAGAGAGACATTAAGGTTGCAGGTTGTTTTTGACTGGCATTTGGTTTAGGAATCGTGCGTTCAACGAAAAATAAATATACGTGATATCTCATTATATTCCCCCCCCCCCCCCTCCTTGTGATATTTCGTGATTTTTTTCCGAACTCCCCTCCCCCCCTTTCGAGCCTCACGTGATTAATGGACGGCCCCTTACTCCTATAACAAGAAATTTATCAAAAAATGAAAACATACCGCTTTTGGTCGCTATTTATATTATATTAAAAAATGTTTGCAGTAATGTAAAATCCAGAGATGTATTGTGCATGGAGCAAGGAGTGAATTCATCCAAGAAAAAGTTTTGAGGCGGTCCATTCTCGCTGCCTCCCCCTCGTAGAAAACGGAATGATGGTTAATTTGTTAGTTTTAAAATTAAATTAAAAATACCCTTAGATTGCACCTCCAATCTCCAGTACCCAAACCTCGCAAAACTGGTATTACGAACACAAAAAAAACATTCTCATACGTTCAACATTCGTCGACCAAAATTCACCCAATCAATTATATAACGTAACATGTAATATACGTACCTGCCTTGTATAATATTACATGGTCGTGAACCAGCCGAGTTACATTCCCAAATTACCATTTGTGACTGTCATTACCATTACCAGATATTATACGAATAGCCAGTTACGTTTTTGCTTACAACATAGGCCGTTCACGTTTTGGAGAAATTTTGCAAGGCGTGGTAGTTTTAATGGTTTATTTTTATTGTTTATTTGCGTTGCCCGTGATTCTTTTTTGAATTATTTTATGATAAGTAGATGAATTTTTCCATTATAGTGATTTATATTGTTAAGCGACATGGTACAATCAAGTCAATCAAATTATTGTTAAACTAATATATGAGTGTGCTTGAAACGACAATTGGAGTATGTTGTGGGGCGGAGAGGAATTGGATATGAAGGAGATGGGATAGAGAAAGGTTGGGAAGTACCTCGCTCTTCAGATATGTTCACCAAACACGGCTAAAGCCATTTCAAGCAACCTGTCGACATTGAATGATGAATACCGTGAGTAGGCGATATCTACCACAACTATAATAACTTATACTATAATAATTTGTACTAAAATAATAAATTTATACTTAAATAATATAATTTATACTATAATAATATAATTTATACTATTATAATTTATACCACCTAAATTCATAATATAATAATATACGCTATAATAATTTATACTATAAAAATTTATGCTATGTTAATTTATACTATAATAATTTATACTATAACAGTTTATGCTAGGTTAATTTGTACTATAATAATATATACTATAATAATTTAAACTAAAATTATTTATATTTTAACATTTATATGATAATAATATATACTATAATTATTTATACTATCAACATTTGTACTATAATAATTTATACTATGATAATTTTAATATATACTCTGTTTTGTTTATTTATAAATTACATGATACACATTTAAACAATCGAATTAATCGAATAAATTCAATGTAAATTCCTAGACACCATTCATTTTAAACTCGGTATTCCCATTGAAAGCATTAAAATCAATTATATCCGACTTAATATTTATGCAATTCAAAATTGTAAATGATACTATAGACAGGGCTGGGCAAAATACATGCTTTGCTGTAATTGAAATACAAATTACAAAATAC
This sequence comes from Limnephilus lunatus, assembly GCA_917563855.2. Taxonomy (NCBI): domain Eukaryota; kingdom Metazoa; phylum Arthropoda; class Insecta; order Trichoptera; family Limnephilidae; genus Limnephilus; species Limnephilus lunatus. The sequence continues at coordinate 97,210,430 of OU830594.1, forward strand.
TTTTTCGCATGTATTTAAAATACGAAATACAAAATACTTTGACGTCGTGTATTTGAAATACAAAATACAAAATACAGTATTTTAACCATTTTTTTCTTTCAAATACAAAATACAAATTACAAAATACAAAATACATTTGGTTTTGGTAGAACCTTTGGTTGCAATAAATTGTCCTAAGTGCACTTACCTAAGGTGCATTTCCATAAAAGTAAAGCTGAGCAGTGTGAAACAGAAACGTGCAAAAATTGACCAATCATATTGCTTAGAAGACACATCTCATCCTCGCTCCACTTGTAAAGTTTGTGGTATAGGACCCAGGTGTTAGATAATAATAATAATTATTATAATAACATGACGTTTCGGCATCAGTTTCGGTTTCGGTAGAAAATCTGCCGAACCCTCGGCCGCACCGAAACTCTGCGTTCGAGAATTATCGCGCGTCGTTCAGCTGACTTCGGGTGAGTTCGTAACTCGTTCGCCAAATTTTTGTTCAAATAAGTAGTTAACATGTTTGTTAATTTTAAATTTTTTGGTTTATTCTATAGCAGTAATGTACCGGTAATAGTACCCGCCGCCCCAGGAACCATTTATTGCATAATCAACACTTCTTCCATAGGACACCTTAAGTGGTTCGCTACGTTTGGTGTCTTTGCAGGGGTGCCGGGTTCATGGGGTGAAGTTTGTCCAGGTCTTGGGGGCCAACGCGTCTGTCTGCCTGCTCCGTGGTGTGCAGGATCGAGAGAGACTTGTTAAGGCAGGTCTTTTATCCTCTCCAGCCGGAATCTCTCGACCTATCGCCTGGCACCGCGGTTGGAAGGATGGATTCATACGTCCGTTATGCCTAGATACACTGACCCCCCCCCATTCCTACCCACCCTTCATACCTATTTCCTTACCAGAACTGCCTCTCCTTCCTTTCCTTAAAAAAACCTCCACACAGCATCCCCTAAGATGACATAAGCCCTGAGGGAAACTATTTTCCTTAGGGCCTCCTATGTGGAACTAATGTAAAAAAAAAAATATAAATATTTTTTCACTTACTTCAATTTTTGTTTTCTTTATTTCATCTAACATGTTCATTAAGAATATTGTTATTGTAAACGCAATTAAAATACTCAATTAATGAGGTCCTTCCTTTATAATGTGATTGTTGATTATTGTCAAATTTTTGTTCCAAGAAGTAAATAACATGTTTTGTTCATTTTTTGTTTGTATGGGATGTGGGGGATTGCACTCTCCTCCCCACATCCTGAAATAAAGACCTTTATTATTATTATTATATTATTATTATTTATAGAAGTAATTTAAAAAAAATTAATAATATTTTTTTCACAGGTACTTCAATAATTATTTTTTTTTATTTCATTTAACACGTGTTAATTGTCTGTATCAGTGTAAAAATAAGCCAAATTTCAGCAAAAAAAAATAGCTAAAAAAAGAATCGGTTTCGGCCAAAACTGAGACAGACACCGAAGATTTGGTTTCAGTTTCAGTAGAAAGTCCTGTTTCGGTCAGACACTAATAATATAATACGATACAAATAGTGTTGCCAACTTCCTCTAAATATTAACATATATTGGGCTGGATTCTAACGTTTTTAGTCTTATGTATTATCTACGTTTTTTTGTTTTTCATTATCATTACTATGATCGCTAAATGTATTTGAAAATGTATTTTGAAGCCATAATTTAAAAAAAGTATTTGAAATACAAATTACAAAATACTTCAGCATCAGGTAATTGAAATACCAATTACAAAATACATTTTTAGGAAGTAATTGAAATACAAATACAAAATACGTATTTGTATTTCAAATACGTATTTCAATTACAAGTAATTCAAATACTGCCCAGCCCTGACTATAGACAGTCCTGATTTACTAAACCTCATTGATTACGAAAGCTAGGTACTAGTTCCAAAACCGTGTTTAAATGCAACAATACCAAGACTGAATACTTCAAACACTCGCTGCTTGTACCATTATATAAAACTAGTAATTTCACTTCACAAAGATTTAACTTCACTAGGTACAAGAAAGCTGTACTACTTATCGTATCTTTTCCATCAATATCGTACTACTACATTTTGTACACTCTTATAATATCTCTTAATTTTATATCTTTCTTCTATTCATTTTATATTGTCTGATGTCATTTTACGATCAAATGCCACATTTAATTGTTATTAATAAAAATCCAGTATTTTTTTATGCTTGTATTTAACTGTGACATGCAATTATTGTTTATGGTGTTTTTATATAGTTGATAATTAAATAAATAAATGTACACACACCATGATCCACGTACAGGCATTTAGCATTTTTCCTATTTATAATATTTCAGTCGTTTTATATTTCCTAATCATAATAAAAGGCAGTATAGCCGTTTATGTATTTAAAAAAAAAATATATATATATATTTAGCATTTTTCCATTTCGTGGACAGTCGGAAGTTTTTATATATGCCCCTTATATTCATAAAAAATCTGATTTATAATGAAATTACCGACAATGATGATGGCGTGTTCAAAGCTAATTTCGATATCGCAGTTACAATATAAGACTAGCTAATTACCTCCATTATTTATTAACCTTTCCAACAAACATAAAACATTCTACTTATATAAAATTGTATCGACAAGCTACATTTTCCATTATTTAGTTCTATTCGAATTTCCTGTTATTATAATATTTAAGTCCAAGGTTCCTAGAATATACAAGGTTCGATCATACAGCGCTCTTCAAAAATAACATATCGAGCTCGTGACGTAGCTCGGAGTCCCGGAACTAGAGATGATTGATCACTGCGGTTCCAGTTACCGGAGAAACCGATTCTTTATCCACTTCCTTTCGGAACCGGTTATTCAAAACGAAAAAAACAAACATGGGGGGAGGGATTTTACACCATAAATCCAGAAAATATCCATTCTGAAACTACTGTAATGCTCGTAATATTTTGGAAATTCTGATTGATGGAATTCACAATATATCCCACGAAAAACTTACTCGATAATACTCTGATTGTTTCTTTTTGAGATTGAACTGACGTTCGAACCTACGACGGATCTTGCTTTATATACCCCTACCAATGGGTAGCCCCCTATACAAAAAGGCTTCGAATGGTCCACAATGCTTCAGAACATTCCACAACATTTGAGAGTGCTCTGGAATATTCCACAATGATCTGGAATGTTCCCGAACGTTCCAGACCATTCCCGAACATTCCAGAATGTTCCGGGATGTTCTGGAATGTTGTGGAATGCTCTCGAATGTTCTGGACTGTCCTAGAAATTTTTGGAGGGCGAAACTTACAGCCCTTATATCTTCAAAAGCGCGCCTTTCAGGTTAAAACGTGAACCTTCTTCATAGTTGGGGGATAGAGGGCTACCACACAATATAACTCCCTTTATCGTACCGGGACTCGTTTCTGAGTTTTAGCGGGACGCACACTTTTGTACACTTTCTTTTATAATATACTTATGTTTTTTTTTATTTCTTTGCGAACGAGCCGTTTATTATCATTCGATAATTATTCTTAACACTTTCCCTGTCATATCTTCGCTATGATATTTTGTTAAATGAGACTTACAATTTGAAATATTTACATTTTTATCAGACAAGGATCCTGATATTCATCAGTCTGCATTGTACAAGGCGCTAATAACCTCTAATTTACATAATCAATATAGAATTAAACTGCAAATATTCATGGGATTTCCCCCCATTAGTATTAATGAATAACAAGTTACTGTAAAAACCAATGTTTTATAAATAAATCTCTCATAAATGCACTTAGAATCGCTAGACGCCACCTATATTTGCAGTACATTCAAATTCCCGGTAGAAAATGGACTCCAAGCTACGTCATGACTTTCTTACCAATCACCGCTTTGCGATCGATGTGCGAACCTTGTGAAGCAGTGATGCAATTTTTAGCTGGAGGACCAATTTATCCGTTCTCAATTACATTAAAAAGACCCCCAATACAGCATCCCCAAGGATGACATGGGATCTGAGGGTTTTTTTTCCCCTTGTTGACCACTCCTGTATAAAGTAATGTAAAAAAAAAATGTTTTGAGAAATATGAAAAGGCTCGCGGTCCTCACCAAATGAGCAGCTTGCGGGTCGTTGGTTGCTGATCACTGTTTTAAAGTAAATATTTTCTAAGAACCTTGGACCTGAGTCCTTCCTGGTTACCGTTGATTCTATAAAATTATTCATAAAACAAGTTAGACTTGGGATTTACAATTTTTTATTATAGGTAATGTTTTCCTCTCTTGGAATTCCCACGCTGAGGCAATAATTTTATTTTAGTTTTAATAAATCTATTGTTTTTTTATTGATAACAATGCCACTTAATAAAGAAATTGTTTCTCCCTGCGTGTCCTCTCCCGCTCCACCCTCCCGCGAACACCCCTCCCGCGTTCCGTATATTCAGTCCCGGTACATTCAGTCTTCAAACAGCTCGCGTGCCACCTATTGTAGTTTTTTTATACAAATTTTAATTTTTCATATATTACAAACATTCATTTTTGTGTATTATAAGAACAATCAATTAAATTTGGTACCTAACATAGGTACCTATTTTAAATAGGTATTCAAAGTATTCGATTTTAATTAGTATCTTAGGTGAGTTTAATTAAATTCATTAATTTGAATCGAAAATTGAATTTTGATTGAACAATCGACGGTTTGCAAAATGTCATTCTCGAATTTTGACATTTTTGACAGTTTTTTAAGAGTTTTTGTAATAACAAATATTATAATCAATAATTATCAGCCTGAAACACTCATCTACATTGAAAAAATCTTCCGAGAAAAGATACTGGCCGCCAACGGGAATTGAACCCGTGACCATCTGATTGCCGGTCAGCAGCTCTGACCACTGAGCTATGGCGGCTTATCAAATACCCGCCAAATAATTCAATATATACTAGTGTTTCATTCGACAATTACTTATTATTACATTTTTCCAACTGAAAACAACCAACTTTATTTTTGTGAGAGAGGTATTTTTAATACTAAATCTCCCGCTAGGTGGCGTCGAGACTAATTATGTCTGCATTTTTTTGCTGAAATACTTTAACTTGTCAAATATTAATTATTATTTTTAATTGATAAACTAACGTTTAAACAAGATTTTTATGCATAGCACAAAGGGTAGATAACAAATATTATAATCAATAATTATCAGCCTGAAACACTCATCTACATTGAAAAAGTCTTCCGAGAAAAGATACTGTTGTTTTCAGTTGGAAAAATGTAATAATAAGTAATTGTCGAATGAAACACTAGTATATATTGAATTATTTGGCGGGAATTTGATAAGCCGCCATAGCTCAGTGGTCAGAGCTGCTGACCGGCAATCAGATGGTCACGGGTTCAATTCCCGTTGGCGGCCAGTATCTTTTCTCGGAAGATTTTTTCAATGTAGATGAGTGTTTCAGGCTGATAATTATTGATTATAATATTTGTTATCTACCCTTTGTGCTATGCATAAAAATCTTGTTTAAACGTTAGTTTATCAATTAAAAATAATAGTTTTTGTAATGATTAAAAAACTTTTCAGATGTACCTATTGTCAGGTGGTTGTAATAATCCATAAACCTTCGCGGAAGTGGAAAGAAGATAGTTTCAAACATCTATTTTTAATGGTACGAGACTTGACCTCGGGACCTCACCCCTTCACCCGGGCACCCCTGCTAAGTAAGTCACCAAACGTAGCGAATCACTTGGGGTGACTTATGGAGGAGGTGTTTGTTATCCAATAAATGGTTCCCGGGGCGGAGGTACCCATACCCGCCTACCAAAATTAAAATTGATTGCCTTTTTTTCTTTCTTATAAAAATATTAAAAAAATAAATAAAAAAACACTTTTGTGCTCGAAATCGTGACCTCTAGACTACGTTTGCCAAGCGATTTTTATGCCTATTACCTATATTTATTAGTGGTGATATATAGCTGCGTATTACATACACACTAAGAATTGTGAATGATGAATACTTGGAGCAGGTGGGAAGGCTGATAGAGATATTGAAAGAAGGGTAAAAATGTAGGTAACTCCATTAATGGAGGACTGAGCGCCAACAAAAAACTGTCCAAAGAAGCGAAGCTAGCCGACCATAATGGAGTGCTAGTACCTTACCCTGGTTTATGGCATTGAGGCATAGAACTGGCGGAGGAAGGATGAAAGTAGACTGAATGCTGTAGAAATGAGATCCCTGGTGTGGTAAAACCATATACGATCGTGTGAGAAACGTGGAGATCCGCAAAGAATGCAAGGCTGATGTAAGCGTATTGAATAAAATTAAGAAAGGGACGCTCAGATGATTTGGGCATGTAGAGCGAATAAACGAGGAAAGGAGTGTAAGGAGAATATATGACGCAAATGTGAATGGTAGAAGAAGTCGGGGACGCCCGAGGAAGACATGGCACGACCAAGTGTATCAGATACTTGAGTCGGGTCATGTCAAAAGACAGAATAAAATAAGAGCATGTATGAGACGATGTATGAATGTGAACGAGTCAAGGAGATAGAGTTGTTTGGCGGTCCGTCCTCTCTACCAACCCCTGCGGGGAAACGGTGTGATGGTTAGTTAGTTACTGAGAATGCATTATTTCTTGTGGCTTCCTCTGAATGATGATAAGCATTATTTGATCAGTAAGTATTATTATAATACGCGATTAACCTGTACAATAAAATTTCTCTCGTTAAATGCAAATAAACGTGCAGTTTGCAGAAATTTTAAGGTCAAATAGTTTCTTCGAGAAAGGCAATATTACTTTCAGCAAGTTGTTATTTGACGTTTCTCCATAATAATAATATTAATATTTTAATCGTCGTTTAACTCTGTTCTGATATTTGTCCTAGGCGAAAGTGGACGGAAGCAGAAATCCGGGTCGAATCTGGAAATCTAACACTAAAACTCGTCCAACTTCGAGACGTTTAGTTAGTCGAGATTTCTTGTTCCTTCGAAAAATATGAAATGGCGGCAGATCTTTACGATCGGTCGCCGGCATATACTTAGTGTAACCGACGTGTTACGTACCCTCAAATGTTCTTTCAACGAAAGACATCCTTGGCGGTATCCTCTACAGTTCAGTGGTCATTTTTTGAGATTTCGCTGGAAATCCAAAAATCCGCTTGCCCACTGAGCTCGTTAGTACCGTACCGCCAGCGATCTTTTTCGTTGAAAATATTTTTATGTTTGTTTTCCAATTAGAATTTAAAAGTTATTCTAATTGTAATATTGTATTTATAAAATACTTTCATTTTTATATGTACAATGCCCCCGGTGCAACGAATAAACGCTATCATGCTCAGGTTGCCACCAGGGACATTTTTCAATTTATAATTTCAAACGTATTTTTTATGTTTCCTTTTTTTTGACATATTGTTAAATATTTTAACTTACGATCCTTGTAGGATAATGAAACTAAGAAATTTCATTTCGCAGTCCTACAAGGCATCGAGGGAAAGAGAGCCTGAGTCTCTAGCCCTTAAATTACTCAAACTAGGGCAATAAATGACCCTCAAAAAACACTTAGAAAAATTTCGGTAAAAATACGTTTTTCCGATTTTAAAAATCCGGGTGCCCCGTAAGATGGTGAAACAAACAGGTTTCATTAACACATCTTACGGGAGACCTCGTAAAAATAACATTGTAACTGTAAATAACCAGATATTCAGCCAAACGGCAAATCAAGTTATATTTTATGCGATTTAGCTCAAAAATGAGCTAAACGTCTCTAACTAAAAATCTAGCAATAGACAATTGGTTTATTTCATGATTACTGTATAATAACGAACACATATGTACACAATTAACTCTGTAGAATTATTATAAAAAATACATTTTAAGCGACCGCCTTCAACGGTGACACCGGCAAAATAGGGTGCCCACATAATGACCGCCCTATTTATACCATTTGGTCTGAGGACGAAAACCCCTCCACTTTTTCATAAAAACACTGCCCGAACGCTGTCGGGTACAAGTACCCCTTAAATGTTATGAAAATTTGTCAATAAATATGTTACGTTCAGTTCAAATTCTACTCTACAAAGTGTTTTTTATTACTTCCTACCACTGGAAGTCCTGCTTCCTGCTGCCTCCTGCTGAAGTTCTGCCTGGACGAGTGCCTGGTGCCTGCCGCTACAGCCGGCCCTAACTCTGGGTACTCCCAAGGCAACCAGGCCCAGGCAGAAACTAGGCGCATCCAGGGCCACTACCCACTGGATGTAGGGAGGCCAGCATCATCATCATCATTGGCAGACAAAAGGGAAGGAGTGCACAGCCACCGGTGCCCTCATAAATTTACAGTCTTGTAAGGACGACGACACGTCCGTTACAAGTGGTCCTTCGAGCCGGATCAGCTGCACCCCACGCCCACGCCTGATGCCACGCCTGATGTCACATCACGCCTGAAGCTGCCTTACGCCACGCCTGACGTCACGCCTGAATGCCACGTCTGACGCCACGCCTGAGGTCACGCCTGATGCTACGCCTGACGCCACGCCTGACGCCACGCCTGGATGCTATGCCTGAGCCTACGCCTGACGCTACGTCTCACGCCTGAGGTCACGCCTGATGACACATCACGCCTGAAGCCACGCCTGACATCACGCCTAAATGCCACGCCTGATGCCACGCCTCGTGCCAGGGCTAATGCCACACCAGACGTCACGCCTAGATGCCACGCCTGAGCCTTCGCCTGACGTATCGTCTGAATGCCATGCTTGACGCCACGTTTGCGTGCCACGCCTGATGACACATCACGCCTGAAGCCACGCCTACGTGCCACGCCTGACATCACGCCTAAATACCACGCCTGATGCCACGCCTCATGCCAGGGCTAATGCCACGTCTGATGTCACGCCTCATGCCAGGGCTAATGTCACGTCTGATGCCACGCCTACATGCCATGCCTGACGTATCGTCTGAATGCCATGCTTGACGCCACGCCTACGTGCCACGCCTGAGGTCACGCCTAATGCCACGCCTCATGCCAGGGTTAATGCCACGCCTGAGCCACGACTACGTGCCACGCCTGACATCACGCCTCATGCCACGCCTGATGTCACATCACGCCTGAAGCTACGCCTCACGCCACGCCTGACGTCACGCCCGAATGCCACGCCTGACGTCACGCCCGAGGTCACGCCTGCTACGTGGATTACGTGCCATGCCTGACGTATCGTCTAATGCCACGCCTGATGCCACGCCTGATGCCACGCCTCATGCTAGGGCTAATGCCACGCCTGATGCCATGCCTACATGCCACGCTTGACGTCACGCCTAGATGCCACGCCTGATACCATGTCACGCCTGATGCCGCGTCTCATGCCAGGGCTGACACCACACCTATTGCCACGAGTGCCCACGCTCGTGCCCCCGCCAAGCTCTACTACTGAGATGGCACGCTCCACAGAAGAGAGCAACAATGAGCGAACACCACCCTCTACATCTATTGAGGACACGCTGCGCCAGCTGCAACGACAGCTGCGCAGCCAACAAAAACGTATTGATTGGCTGAATGCAGCCCTTCAACTACAAACCCGTGTAGGGCCGGCACAAGATGCGACAGGGCCTGCACAACCCCGTGCTGGGATCCTGCCGGCAAAAGATTCGACAGGGCCCGCACAACCCGGCACCGCAGGGCTGGCACAACCCAGTACTGCAGGGCTGGCACAACCCGGTGCCGCAGGGCTGGCACAACTCGTCGCAGCGAGTACTGCCTCGGAGCCAACCAGCCATGGACATCCGGACCAAGGAGAACCTTGGCAACTACAATCATCATGGATACACCCTGAACCTTCCGGCCCCGTACCGCCCTTGCCTCTGCACAATACAAGGCAACAAGAAGCTGTACGAGAGATGCCCGTTGGACCTGTGCCTCTGATAAACCAGAGGCACCCCTCACCGGCGCAGCCAGGGCCTGGAGGCCCCGCGCCGCAGCCCCCTCACTCTGATGGGGGCCCCGGATGGATGCAGCCTGGACCTTCCGGCCCCGTACCGCCCTTGCCTCTGCACAATTCAAGGCAACAAGAAGCCGTACGAGAGATGCCCGTCGGACCTGTGCTTCTGGTAAACCAGAGGTACGCATCACCGGCGCAGCCAGGGCCTGGAGGCCCCGCGCCGCAGCCCCCTCATTACAATGGGAGCTTTGGATGGCTGCAACCTGGACCTTCCGGCCCCGTACCGCCCTTGCCTCTGCACAATTCAAGGCAACAAGAAGCCGTACGAGAGATGCCCGTCGGACCTGTGCTTCTGGTAAACCAGAGGTACGCATCACCGGCGCAGCCAGGGCCTGGAGGCCCCGCGCCGCAGCCCCCTCATTACAATGGGAGCTTTGGATGGCTGCAGCCTGGACCTTCCGGCCCCGTACCGCCCTTGCCTCTGCACAATTCAAGGCAACAAGAAGCCGTACGAGAGATGCCCGTCGGACCTGTGCTTCTGGTAAACCAGAGGTACGCATCACCGGCGCAGCCAGGGCCTGGAGGCCCCGCGCCGCAGCCCCCTCATTACAATGGGAGCTTTGGATGGCTGCAACCTGGACCTTCCGGCCCCGTACCGCCCTTGCCTCTGCACAATACAAGGCAACCAGAAGCTGTACGTGAAATGCCTGTTGGACCTGTACCTCTGGAAAACCAGAAGTACGCATCACCAGAAGCCGCAACTACAGCGCCTTCCAAACCTGATGCAATCCTGGAGTCAACTGGCCACAAAGATCCAGGCCAAGAAGAAGCTTGGCGACTCCAGGGAAGATGTATGCAGCCTGGACCTTCCAGCCCCGTGCCGCCCGTACCTCTGCTCAACCTGAGGCAACGAGAAGCCGTACGCGATGAGCTTGTTGGACCTGTACCTCTGATGGACCAGAGGTACGCATCACCAGCGCAGCAAGGGCCAGGAGGCCCTGCGCTACCGGCCCCTTACTACAAGAGGGACCCAACCACGATGCCGCCTGGACCTTCTGGTCCCGGGCCGCCCTCACCTCTGCTCCATAAAAGACAGCCAGCCGACCAGCAGACAACAGCTGCCGGATCCGCTCCGCTGCCAGAGCAGTGGTCCTTACTGCCGCCAGGACCTTCTGGTCCCGGGCCGCCCTCACCTCTGCTCCATCAAAGGCAGCCAGCCGATCAGCAGACAACAGCTGCCGGATCCGCTCCGCTGCCAGAGCAGTGGTCCTTACTGCCGCCAGGACCTTCTGGTCCCGGGCCGCCCTCACCTCTGCTCCACCAGAGGCAGCCAGCCGACCAGCAGACAACAGCTGCCGGATCCGCTCCGCTGCCAGAGCAGTGGTCCCCACTGCCGCCTGGACCGTCTGGTCCCGGGCCGCCCTCACCTCTGCTCCATCAAAGACAGCCAGCCGACCAGCAGACAACAGCTGCCGGATCCGCTCCGCTGCCAGAGCAGTGGTCCTTACTGCCGCCAGGACCTTCTGGTCCCGGGCCGCCCTCACCTCTGCTCCACCAGAGGCAGCCAGCCGACCAGCATACAACAGCTGCCGGATCCGCTCCGCTGCCAGAGCATTGGTCCTCACTGCCGCCTGGACCTTCTGGTCCCGGGCCGCCCTCACCTCTGCTCCATCAAAGGCAGCCAGCCGATCAGCAGAGAACAGCTGCCGGATCCGCTCCGCTGCCAGAACAGTGGTCCTTACTGCCGCCAGGACCTTCTGGTCCCGGGCCGCCCTCACCTCTGCTCCACCAGAGGCAGCCAGCCGACCAGCAGAGAACTGCTGCTGGATCCGCTCCACTGCTTGGACAAAGGTACCAAGCGCCAGCACAGATGGATGACCAACCACATCCCGCAGCAACGACGAGCCCGCCCTGCCCCAGCAGTGCCACTGTCAAAGACGTGGTGCTCCTCAACAGTGCAGTAAAGACGAGCCCGCCCTGCCCCAGCAGTGCCACTATCAAGGACGTGGTACTCCTCATCGGCGCAGCAAAGACGAGCCCGTCCTGCCCCAGCAGTGCCACTGTCAAGAACGTGGTAATCCTCATTGGCGCAGCGAAGACGAGCCCGTCCTGCCCCAGCAGTGCCACTGTCAAAGACGTGGTGCTCCTCAACAGTGCAGTAAAGACGAGCCCGTCCTGCCCCAGCAGTGCCACTATCAAGGACGTGGTGCTCCTCATCGGCGCAGCAAAGACGAGCCCGCCCTGCCCCAGCAGTGCCACTGTCAAAGACGTGGTGCTCCTCAACGGCGCAGCGAAGACGAGCCCGTCCTGCCCCAGCAGTATCACTGTCATGAACGTGGTGCTCTTCAACGGCGCAGCGAAGACGAGCCCGCCCTGCCCCAGCAGTGCCACTGTCAATGACGTGGTACTCCTCATCGGCGCAGTGAAGATGAGCCTGCCCTGCCCCAGCAGTGCCACTGTCAATGACGTGGTACTCCTCATCAGCGCAGTGACGATGAGTCCGTCCTGCTCCAGCAGTGCCACTGTCATAGACGTGGTGCTCCTCATCGGCGCAGCGAAGACAAATCCGTCCTGCTCCAGCAGTGCCACTATCAAGGAAGTGGCGCTCCTCACACGGGGGGAGTCCGTCAACCCCATCATGGTTGTCATGGACCCCGTGTCATGGTTGTCATGGACCCACATCAGCCGGACACACGGCCGAGTCCTTGACACCATCCCTGCTGAAGACGACCAAGTAAGGACCGCCGGGACCCAGACGAGAACCAGAGTCTACGTTCGACCTGCCGAGAACCAGAGTCTACGTCCGACCTGCCGTGCAGCTCGCTGTGATCCTGCCGCCCGCGTCTACCAATGCAGCTTCACCTACTCATCCTACTACACGTCGTTATGACTAGTACAGCACAGCTGCACGGGGGGAGTGTAACCGACGTGTTACGTACCCTCAAATGTTCTTTCAACGAAAGACATCCTTGGCGGTATCCTCTACAGTTCAGTGGTCATTTTTTGAGATTTCGCTGGAAATCCAAAAATCCGCTTGCCCACTGAGCTCGTTAGTACCGTACCGCCAGCGATCTTTTTCGTTGAAAATATTTTTATGTTTGTTTTCCAATTAGAATTTAAAAGTTATTCTAATTGTAATATTGTATTTATAAAATACTTTCATTTTTATATGTACAATGCCCCCGGTGCAACGAATAAACGCTATCATGCTCAGGTTGCCACCAGGGACATTTTTCAATTTATAATTTCAAACGTATTTTTTATGTTTCCTTTTTTTTGACATATTGTTAAATATTTTAACTTACGATCCTTGTAGGATAATGAAACTAAGAAATTTCATTCCGCAGTCCTACAAGGCATCGAGGGAAAGAGAGCCTGAGTCTCTAGCCCTTAAATTACTCAAACTAGGGCAATAAATGACCCTCAAAAAACACTTAGAAAAATTTCGGTAAAAATACGTTTTTCCGATTTTAAAAATCCGGGTGCCCCGTAAGATGGTGAAACAAACAGGTTTCATTAACACATCTTACGGGAGACCTCGTAAAAATAACATTGTAACTGTAAATAACCAGATATTCAGCCAAACGGCAAATCAAGTTATATTTTATGCGATTTAGCTCAAAAATGAGCTAAACGTCTCTAACTAAAAATCTAGCAATAGACAATTGGTTTATTTCATGATTACTGTATAATAACGAACACATATGTACACAATTAACTCTGTAGAATTATTATAAAAAATACATTTTAAGCGACCGCCTTCAACGGTGACACCGGCAAAATAGGGTGCCCACATAATGACCGCCCTATTTATACCATTTGGTCTGAGGACGAAAACCCCTCCACTTTTTCATAAAAACACTGCCCGAACGCTGTCGGGTACAAGTACCCCTTAAATGTTATGAAAATTTGTCAATAAATATGTTACGTTCAGTTCAAATTCTACTCTACAAAGTGTTTTTTATTACTTCCTACCACTGGAAGTCCTGCTTCCTGCTGCCTCCTGCTGAAGTTCTGCCTGGACGAGTGCCTGGTGCCTGCCGCTACAGCCGGCCCTAACTCTGGGTACTCCCAAGGCAACCAGGCCCAGGCAGAAACTAGGCGCATCCAGGGCCACTACCCACTGGATGTAGGGAGGCCAGCATCATCATCATCATTGGCAGACAAAAGGGAAGGAGTGCACAGCCACCGGTGCCCTCATAAATTTACAGTCTTGTAAGGACGACGACACGTCCGTTACACTTAGAAATTATGTAAAAAAAAACTTTTGAAATGAATGAAGATATAATAGAAAAAAAACATCATCATCATCATCACTCTTGGCTCTACAACCCCTGCTGGGTCTTGACCTCCTCAAGAATCTTCCTCCACTCATCACGATTTTGTGCCAGCTCTCTCTAGTTTACCATCTCCAAGGTGGATATATTTATTTATTTATTTATTAATCTTAAGTTAGCTCACATCTTTGTGTGTGCTAATATTTTATAAAGATATAAACATTTACATTGGTTGGCAAACATAATCATTCTTTAAATATTACACATAAATAAAGACATTAAAAATTGAGGTAGACATACTTTCGTAATTCTTTTTTAAACTTATTTATATTTTCTATCTCACTAATTTCATTCGGGATGTTGTTATACAGTTGGACGGCCTGGTACATCAGAGATTTCTGGGTGCTTGATTTTTTTTCTTGTCGGCAGTCTAATTTGCTTTGAATTTCTTGTCCCGTGTCCGTGTGTTTCGATATTATAATGTATTTTTCTTTTTAGTTCCTTAGACATCATCCCCATGTTAATTTTATGTAAAAAAGAAGTACATTCAAATACACAGGACACATCTTTGAGGACGTTGTCGATCCATCTTAAACTTGGTCTTCCTAGGCTCCTTCGCCCTGTCGGTCTTGAGTTCAGCAGGGACTTTGGTGCTTGATGCTCGGTCATTCTCTACATGACCCATCCACCGAAGTCTTCCCAGTTTTATAAATTTTTTGACGTTTAGATCCTTAAACAGAGTATATTGCTCATTGTTGTAATGTCTGCGCCAAAATCCATGTTCTGAAACCGGTCGGAAGATACGCCTCAATATTTTCCTAATAAAAAAAAGTAATGGAAAAAAATAATAAGGAAAGCACTAATTTTCCTCTGATTATGAGGTAGACAGGTTGACACCTGCCTATAGATAACTGCAATTATTTCTTCTTTAGAGTAATTTGACATCAATTTTCATGAACGTTGCGTTGCCTACTTTCCGAGATGAATACAACATAATGGATTGCATGTTGCCCGCTTCGCATGTCTGATGCCACAAATATGATTTATGTTAATATACAGTGGCTTAACGGCCGGATTGGGAGATACTGCTTGAGGGAGACCTTTTTACTTCTACAGCCGGACTTTTTCTACCCATCGCCCTGTATAGCATTGTGAGGGATGAATTCATACATCCGTCGCTGCTGAACCGACTCGCGATCCGGCCCGTCACGCAGTTGCTCAATTTGGGAGGCGGGTATGTGTTCCGCCGCCCCGGGAATCATTTATTGGATAACCAACGCCTTTGCCATATGTCACCTTAAGCGATTCGCTACGTTTAACGGCTTAGCAAGGGTGCCCGGGTCCATCAAGTGAGGTTTGTCTAGGTCTTGGGAGGTACATGCGTTTGCCCTCTTACTGCGTGGCGGTCCGGATCGAGAGAGACTGGTTGAGGGAAGTCTTTTGACTTCTTCAGCTGGACTCTCTCCACCCATAGGAGCCCTCCCCTCTCTCGCACCGCAATTGGAGGGATGGATTCTTACGTCTGTCACTCCTGGATTCACTAACCCCAAGAATCCTACACACACCACATGCCTTTTTCCTTCCCAGTATTTCCTCTCCTTCCTTTCCTTAAAAAAACCTTCCACACAGCATCTCCTGAGATGACATTGGCCACGATTGAAATTATTTTCCTCTTGTTAATGTTAAAAAAATGCCAACTGTAAAGAATATACATATAATAATATAATTTACAAATAATAAAGAATCTCTTCATATTATAAAACAAAGTCCTCCGTCGCGTCTGTCTGTCTGTCTGTCTGTTCGCGATAAACTCAAAAGTTACTGAACGGATTTTCATGCGGTTTTCACCAACGTGATTCATGTGGAAGTTTAGATATATGTAATTTGTCAAGGTTTTGTGTAAATTGGTTGAAATATATAATATATTAAGTATAATGTTTGTATGTGGTGGACGAGCGGGCTGGCAAGTGGGCGGTGTGGATTTGATTTGCATGCAAATCTACAGTTTTATGCCGAGTATGATGAAAGTTTGCACATGTGACCTTCAAAACTAGATGAAAATCACTGTCTACATTTGAATTCGAAAACTCTGTGTAAAGCCCGAGCATCGCCGGGGACTTCAGTTAGTAAATAATAATTTAATTTACGAAGTTTTGTCACCCACACAAGTATTTTTAAATTTAGTTCTAATTTTTTTTGTTTGTCTTAACGTGTTTCCAGAGCTTTTGATAAATATTGTAAAAGGGGTCCTAAAATTTATCGCAACGCCACTGTATAATTGTTAATTTTATATTGTTAGCCATCACTTTAAATATGTAGCACATTTTTTCATGTTAACTGTAAATTACTATCCGAGTACTGAATTCAATTCTAATCTTGATTGAAAAAAAATGCACGATAATTTATTTATTATATTTTTAAATGATTTATGGCTGCATAGAGATAAAATGAGTGCAATTCATTTTTTAGCATATTTATTATTTATGTAAGTGATTCACCATTTTAATGTAAATCAATTTAATTCCGTATAAATAAAATGATTCACGGCCATCTTGATTGAAAATACATTATGTCTTATCAATTTTGAAATAAATGTTCCCAATTTCTATTGTTAAGGTGGTACTTAAAATAATTCATATTCTACTCTTTCATAGATGGCGAAAGTCTTATTATTTTAGTCTACTTTCATCCTTCCTCTATATTTGTACGGCTCACTGCCATCAGAACTCCCTTATGGACTGCTAACTTCGCTTCTTTGGACAGTTTTTTTTTATTAGTGCCAACGGCGTTCAATTCTCCATTAATGGAGTTACCTGCATTTACTTTTCTTTCAATATCTGCCCCAATTATACCTTTAAATTTAATTGAAGCTATTATCAATTAATATGGACAATTTCTTCGTAAATTTGTTTTTCACTGGAAAAGAGCATAAAATGAACATTGTTGAAGCATGATGTTATATTGATATAGGGTTGGCTATAAATATTTGCACTTTTGTAATCGTGCTAGCGGGGATTCCGAAAGGGGGAGGAGAGCGCGGTCACTTATGCGTGGCACCACGCTTCTTGGAAATTTAGTCCAATGGATCGCTTTACGGGAGAGCAACGCGCTTTCTGGGTAAAACAATTGAAAATCAAAATTTACTTTCAGACGAATTAAATTGTTTAATGTTTTTTACAGCAATGCACGTTACTAATAATTATTGTTTTTACAACAAGAATAATTAAGTCGACTATATAAGTGGACGCGGAGGCCCTTTATTTTTATTTTCCAACCTTTTTTCATAGTATTAGCATTATTTTTTTTATGTACACAACACTGCATTCAGCGATTGTGTAAAAAAATTATGACAGAATATTAGCGACAACGTGGGTGGGTGGGTGGTTTGGTATATTTATGGCCAAAACAATACTAAAGTAAGTTCACCACAAAATCACATAACTAACGACTTGACAAAGCGACGTTTTCCGAAAATAATGTAAAAAAGAGCAATAAACGCTAGAAATATTTTGATTCTCACGCCTTCAAAATTTAAAATCGAGCTTCTTTTTTGTACGAGGCAATTAAGCGCCAAAGTGTTTTTTAAAAAATTTATTTGTGCATAATTTTATCAGATTGAAAAAAGTTAGATCATACATAACGTCAAAAATAGTCTAAGCCATAAAGGGGTATTTAAAAAAAATTGTTTCTCATATTTCTTCATAGTTACTTAAGTCGTGAAAAAACATTGTTTTAGTAGTTTACGCTTATATTTTTTGTAACGTAAATCTTAGAATGACAACACGCTTAGGCAGTTCGCAAAATATTAGTAATAAAAGGTTTTAACAATCTTGTTAATAGATGGCGTTAGTAGTTACATTTTCAATTTTGATATAAATATTAATACCCCCACTTATCAAAATAAATTAAACATGCAGTTTATTCATTGCATACAACGCCAAGCAAACTCATGAAATTGTAATGTTTTTTATAACATAAACCTTTGGTCAGTACATCTGCTGGCATTTCCTCAGTTGGAATATATTTAATTTTAACAAATTTGTTCTTAACAATGTCTCGAATGTAATGATAGCGTACATCAATATGTTTTGATCTATTATGACTTTGATTACTTAAGGCTAACTTTAATGCGCTTTGATCATCGCAGTACAAGTCAATTACATAAAGTGAATCAGTAATTTCATGCATTAAATTCCTTAAGTAGACGGCCTCTCTGGAAGCTTCAGACAAAGCAATGTATTCCGCCTCTGTACTAGACAAAGATACTGTTTTCTGTTTTCTACTTTGCCAAGAAACAGCTGATCCTGATAACACAAAACAAAAACCAGTATAGGATTTCCTATCTAAAGCGTCACTCGCCCAGTCACTGTCAACAAAACCTTTTAAATCATTATTATTATTACTATATTTTAAACAATAATTCTTAGTACATTGTAAATATCTCAGTATTCGTTTTGCATAGTTCCAATGTATATAACCATAACAATTATTAAATTGGCTAAGATAGCTGACAGAATAAGCAATGTCTGGTCTCGTTAATACGGCTAAGTACATTAAACTTCCAATTAATTTTTGGTAAGGAACATTAGGTAAACATTTATCTGTTGACTTATCCAAATTCAATTTAGGCTCAATTGGAGCACTTTGTGTTTTACAATCAGACATCTGAAATTTAGAAATCAACTGTTCAATATATTGTTGTTGATCTACAGTAATAACATTTTTATTTTTATCTAAATTAATTCTCATGCCTAGATATTGTCGAACAGGCCCTAAGTCCTTTAACTTAAATTCTGAACCTAATACATTTTTTAATTTATTAGTTTCAACCTCACTGTTAGAAAAAATTAGAAAATCGTCTACATACAGTGCTACTACTATTTTAATTTTACCATTCATTTTTGTAAACAAACATGGTTCATATTTACTATTTTTAAAATCTAATTTAGTTAAAACCTCTTTAACTCTTTCATACCATGCTAGGGAAGATTGCTTTAATCCATAAATGGCCTTTTTTAACTTCAATACCTTTCCCCCACTTTTGTTTACAAAACCTTCAGGTAATGACATAAATAAATTTTCATTCAAGTTTCCATTTAGAAAAGCAGTACATACATCTAAATGAGTAATACTCATTCTCATCTTTACACTAAGGGCAAACAAAAATCATATGGTAGAATGTCGCACTACCGGTGAAAAAGTATCTGTGTAGTCGACACCAGCTTTCTGTGAAAAACCTTTTGCCACAAGCCGAGCTCGAAAAAGCACTTTATTTTCAATATCAATTTTTTTATTAAGCACCCATCTACACTTCACTATCGTCACATCACCCGGATTATCAACAAGCTCCTACGCCTCACTCTCCTCAAATGACTGCAGCTCCTCAGCCATTGCCTGCTTCCACTGCTCCTTCTCTGGCCCCTCAAGAGCCTCTGCGAATACAATCTCTTCAGATGCTGGAAAAGTACTGGAAACACACATGTTACTAAAACCATATCTTTCTGGTTTCTTTCTTTGACGCGTGCTGCTTTCTGTCACTTGTTCGGGTGGTTCTGTTGATTGAACTACGTGTTCTGAGACATCTTGTGTTGGAAATTCAGTTAGTGTTTCATTGCCATCATCATATATTAAAGAATCTGAAAAGCAATCAAAAGGATC
Organism: Limnephilus lunatus; assembly: GCA_917563855.2. Classification (NCBI taxonomy): domain Eukaryota; kingdom Metazoa; phylum Arthropoda; class Insecta; order Trichoptera; family Limnephilidae; genus Limnephilus; species Limnephilus lunatus. The sequence continues at coordinate 97,230,279 of OU830594.1, forward strand.
CTCAGTTTTTGGAATATTCTGAGATAATTCCCCCACTGAATCACTACTCTCTTCCACCAGATTGTCTTCTGTCGTCTCCTCATTAGGAATCCAGACGGCCGACTCTTCATTGGTTAACATCCCATCTGTCTCATCCTCCATCACTATGACATCTCTGCTAATAATAACGGAGTTCTTAGTAGGATTATACACACGATAACCTTTTACATCCTCACCATATCCTGTTAAAATATGTTTTGTGGCTTTCTTATCCCATTTTAAACGTTTTTGTTTAGGAACATGCACCATGACTTTGCTGCCAAACAAACGCAGGTGACTTAAGTCAGGTTTTGATCCATACCACAATTCATATGGTGTTTTATCCAATCCTGATGCAATAGACCTGTTTTTCAAATATACAGCAGTATTAGCTGCTTCTGCCCAAAATTTTTTGTCTAACTTTGCATCATATAATAAACATTTAGCTTTCTCAACCACTGTACGGTTAGCTCTCTCACAAAGTCCATTTTGCTCTGGTGTATAATAATTTGATTTTTGATGTATTATACCAGCCTGGTTTAGGTAACTCTTAAAATCTTTATTGCAAAATTCTAGACCATTGTCTGTTCTTAACATTTTAATTTTCTTACTAAGTTGATTTTCAACAACTGATTTAAACTCTTTAAATCTGTCGAAAACTTCACTCTTCTTCTTCAGAAAATATATGAACGTCATTCGACTATAATCATCTATAAATAGCAGAAAATATCGAGCTCCATTTAAAGAATTTGTTTCCATCGGACCGCAGACATCACTGTGAATCCTATGAAGCGTTTCTGTACTCCGCTCACCCACATGAGAAAAGGGTAATCTCATTTGTTTTCTTTCACAACAAATAATACACTGAGACTTGGTTATGTCAATAGTACTCTCATAATTCAAACCATCCACAACAACGTTTCTCATTTTTTGCATATCTTGACTGTTAATGTGTGCTAGTCTTCTGTGCCATAATTTTCCACTGACAGGAACAGTCAACAAACAACTTTGTGATTGTAATCTCAATTTGTAAACACCTTCTGACAAATCCGCAGTTGCAACCAAATCAATGTTTTTGTTTCGAATATAACAATGCTTCTCTTCAAAAATGACATTATTTCCATTCTTGATAAGTTCACTTACGGATAATAAATTGGTTGTCAAACTAGGCACACATAGCACATTTTTAACTGTTATATGATAATTTAATTCCGAAACAATTTCGACATCTCCGGAACAAACAACTTGCACTTTAGATTCATTGGCGACAGTAATTTCTGGCAAATACGGCGTTGTATTCATATTTTTTACCCAATCTTTCTTCGCCGTCATGTGTGCACTTGCCCCCGAGTCGATGTACCATGAATTCTTGTTATATTTTCCATTCAGGAAAACAACATTAAAAACACATTTACTTGTATTTTTCTTTAACAATGGACACTGGTTTCGATAGTGACCCGTCTGTTTACATTTGTAACAAGTGACATTATTGTCAACCGTCACTTTTGAGTTTATCGATGATACCGCACCATTTTGAAATCTATGCTTTTTGCTATTATTTGCAACGAATGCAGCGCCGCTGGTATTCACGTCATTCTGTGAAATCTCCATATCAAGCAACTTAGATTTTATTAAATCGGTGGTAATCTGCATACCCGAATGCTCCACCGCCATAATCATCGGCATGAATTTTTCTGGCAAACCAGCTAGAAGTAATGATCCGATCCATACTTCCGTAATTGCAAATCCTGTGCCTTTTAATCTCTGAGCTGTTTCGACCACTTGTGTGACGTATGAGGTCATAGAATCACAATTTTCTTGTCGTAACGAGATTAAATGTCTTAGTAAGGATATTTTACGAGAAAAACCTGAGTCATCAAACATAGACCTCAGTTTAATCCATAACTCTAAAGTTGTTTTTGTTTCCTTAATATGCACGTACAATCCAGGATCAATAGTTAAAACTAGCTTCGCCTTGACCCTTGCGTCATCTGATGCTTTTTTCTCGAAATTGGCATCTGGTTCCGACTTGATATAGTTCACCAGATTGTCAAGCACCAACAGATTTTCGACTGCAAAACTCCACTGATCATAATTCTGGCGTCCTGTCAATTTCTCAATGCTTTGAAAATAGTTCACGGCCATATTTCAACGAAAAATCAACAATTTTCGACTGTTTTATACTAAATTCACACAGTAAAAACCGAAAAATATAATGGATATTTGCCCATAACCTCTTAGAATGACAACACGCTTATGCAGTTCGCAAAAGACTGGCTTTTATTAGTAATAAAAGGTTTTAACAATCTTGTTAATAGATGGCGTTAGTAGTTACATTTTCAATTTTGATATAAATATTAATAGTAAATAATAATTTTATTGTAATTCCAATCCAAACAAAAGGTAGTAAAAGCTTCAATTTACCCTTAGCATATGTTTTGATGTTCATAATGTAAACCGATTCGTAGTAAAGATTAATCTAAATAGTATCTAAATGGGATTTCACGTATAGTTTCATCTTAACTTGCATCCATTTGTTTCGATTGGTAATACTCGTGAAAGATCGGAGATCACGTGATATCCATGACACGGGATCGGCGCACCAAGCGGGAATGAATTTGACAAAAAAATGGATAGTTTCGATCAAATCACCGTCAGAGAGGTCTGTATGGGCCAGGGTGTTTTTGGAAGGAGAATTTTGCGCGGAACACATCACGCACCAAATGGACATAGGTACTGATTTCGACGCGGTGACGCGAGTTTAAAATATGGATTTTAATGGAGCCCTATTTATGATGTGATTATAAACTTGTTTTATAATGATCACAAACTTGTTTTATAATAATATTATATATTTTTTTATCGTCTTTTTAATGGGGGTACACCGCACAAACGCACTTTAGAGAAAACCGCCACTGATAATAGGTAATAGTAGGTAAATAGTAGGAAGAGTAGGTACAGATTACGTAAGAGTACATTATTCAGGTTTGTTGCGGTGCAGCGTCCTGTTAATAGTCCTGTAGCAGGAGTCCTATGGCCATGACCCCGAAGGTAGTATGCTGTTCGTTGGCTGCCGCGTCAGCCTTTCCGAGGCATAGAGAAATGACTACACTTCGATTACGTGGAGTGTGTTTATTGACAAAATAATAAAATAAAAACTTATTTCTGCTATTTGCTGTATGTGCGTGAAATTATTCACTTTAAACCAACACACCAACCGGCAGTTACAACGTGTATTAACAACAATCACCGCCATTTGCAAACTGTCCGTAATTGACTTGTCATGATTTTAGGTTTGATGAGTAACGGGATGAATCAATAATTCTTTTTAATTTAAAATTATTTTTAATTGCAACCACAATTTCACGATGTAGTCATTTAAATACTCGCTTAAACCTAGATTGCTTGCAGCTGGCAAAACAGAAAGTAGTATTGTTCAATTGAATTGAATATAGTTACAAGAAGGCTATAATAACATAAATCAATAATAATAATCAATGTTAACAGAATACCTACTATTCTAGTTTATACTTTGGGATGCGGGTATGAAACCGCCGCCCCGGGAACTATTTATTGGATAACAGTGTGGTAGGATCGTCTTCTGTCGCAGCATCAAGTCCGCTCTCGAGTGAATTCACTACTTTTGCAGCAGTAACGGAAGAAGATGTCACGCGTGCGATAAAATCTTGTCCTAACAAGCAATGCGCTCAAGACCCCATACCTACCTGGCTTTTAAAACAGTGTCTTCCTGATATAGCGCCTGTAATTACCGCAATTATCCAGAAATCACTAGTAAATTCACTTGTACCGGGAACACTTAAAAAATCAATCATAACTCCGATTCTAAAAAAACAAAATCTTGATTCTGACAATACGGATAATTACAGGCCAATATCCAATCTACCGTTCCTTTCTAAGCTGCTTGAGAAAATCGTTGCCAAACAATTGGTGGGGTATTTGAACTCTGCCGGTCTATTTGCCAAAAATCAATCAGCTTATCGACAGTTTCATTCAACGGAAACTGTTCTTCTGCGGTTGATTTCAGACTTGATCATCGGGATGGAAGCAGGTAAGTTGGGTTTGGTATCTGTTCTTGACATGAGTGCGGCATTTGACACGGTAGATCATAGTATTTTATTAAATGTGCTTGAAACCGAATTTGGCGTTCGAGGTGATGTACTCCAATGGATGACATCGTACCTGTCTGGACGAGTAGCCTCAGTAATTTTCAATAATTGTACTTCACCTGAAACTCCCATAGAATGTGGAGTTCCCCAGGGTTCTGTCTTGGGTCCCATTCTCTTCATTCTCTATACGAATCGCCTCGAGAAACTTATTCAATCAGCTGGCTTTGAATCACAAGGCTATGCAGACGATCGTTTCATTTTCAAGTTTTGTTCCCCGGATGAAAAAGACGTCCTTAAAAACGAGGTGGTTAGTTTCATTAACACAGTCTCAAGTTGGATGTCTGTCAATAAACTCAAACTTAATCCGACCAAGACGGAATTTATTTGGATAGCTTCTCCTGGAAGGCAAGCCCTCATTGACTCTAATCCAATCCATATTCAGGGCACAGATATAATCCCTTCTACAGAAATAAAATTTCTGGGTTTCACAATAGACAATAGTCTTTCTCTTGAATCACAAATCTCAAAATCTGTAAGTTCAGGCTTTTTCCATCTAAGGCAGATAAAATCAATCAGGCGTTGCCTTCCCTCTGATGGAGCAAAGTCACTCATAAATTCGTTCGTTGTCTCACGTATGGACTATTGTAATAGTGCATATGCTGGCTTACCTAAAAAACAATTCAATAGAATCCAGTCCGTTTTCAATGCTGCGGCGAGAATGATTTTTGGTGAATCTAAGTATTGCCGTATAACCCCGCTTCTAAGGGATCGCCTTCATTGGCTTCGATGCCCTGAAAGAATAGAGTTCAAGATCTGCTTAATGACCTTCAAAGCATTACAAGGAATGGCGCCAGCCTATATATCAGAACTATGTGTCCGACAAAACTTAAGCGATAGACAGCTTACTCTAAGGTCAGCAGATCAAGATGTTACTAATCGTTTAATCGAAATTTCTAGGTCAAATCGAGCCGTTTACTATGATCGATCTTTTCGTGTAACTGTCCCGCTCATTTGGAACAAACTTCCCTCAGTTCTTACTAATATCCAGAACTTGGCTGAATTCAAAAGGGCTCTAAAAACAAACTTATTTAAAAAATCATACCTTTCATGAATTTGTAGCTCCTTTTCAAAAAACTATAATAAACCATGTTCCTCAATTTTCCAGTAATTGTTTGGTTTCGATTACCTCCTTACTATAGCTTTATGTGCACTCCGAATTTGTATTATTTGTAAACGTAAACTGTTTCCTCTTCTGTAGTATATTTTAGTTTTTAATGATTCTTGTTGAATCGCACCGTTATGGTTTCAATGGGATCAATATCTATTGTCATGTGCACCCACTATTGTTGTTAATATTGTTCTTTAGGAATTGATTTGTATATACTGTATATTCTTTGTTTCACATTATTTAATCAATTTTGTAAGGACTCGTAAATAACACTATATAATTAATTTTAAGCTTATTATAATTAAGCGCATTTGAAGTGAAATATCACAAAACTGCGCTATATAAATACCATGTTATTATTATTATTATAACCAACAACCATGCCACAAGTCACCTCAAGTGGTTTGGAACGTTTGGTAACTTACTAGGCCCGGGTTTATGGGGTGAAGTTTGTCTAGGTCTTGGCGGTGATTGCATTTACCCACCAACTGCATGGCAAGCCAAATCGGGAGAGATTGGTTGAGGGAGTCCCTTTGACTTCTCCAGCCGTACTCTCTCGGAACATCGCCTTGCACCGTAGTGGGAGGGATGTATTCATACGCCCGTCACTCCTGAACACACTGACCCCCAGATTCCTAGATAACCTAATACCAACTTCCTATCTTTTCTTTCCTTAAAAGACCCTCCACACAGCATCCCCAAGGACGACATTCGCCCCGAGGGGAATTATTTTCTTTGGCATTGGGTAATCTAATATGTATCAATTTTTATATGTTTTAATTATCAGTTTTCTTCGCATTTATGATAAAATCAGAGTCGTGAGACCATTTCAAAAGTTCAATGTAATCTTTTTTAAGAGTTCAATACATAATTGCAAATTACTCAATGACGTTATACAAAAATTACTGCGAAAAATCACCAATGCAGTATTATCCGCATACACGAAGTGTTTTACATGTTTAAAAATTTAATTTAAGTGCCATTAACCAGCCAGTGGCCGAGAATTCATATTTCGTCGAAAGATGTTCTTACGATCGTACAGGGCGGTTCCAATGAGAAAGATGAATTATTCTCCTTACCAGCTTTTTAAAATAATATCTCAATATCGATTTTATTTCATTCAAAATTTGCTTTAATTTATACCTACATTCAAAAATGCTGAAAAGCGTGATGATAAAACTATTAGAATTATGTACTTTGTGTAATAAATTTTTGATCATAAGTATTTATAATTTTTCAATAATGTCTGAGCAAAATAAGAATGTAAAAAAAATCAATAGACAAACTGAAATATTTTCGTCACAAAACACGTGTGGGGAACTTTTTTAAAATGATTTTATTTAAATAAATTAAAAAATTTGAAACATAGCTTTAACGGATGATTTATTATTTAATGATTATATGATTTCAAATACAAAATTTTGTTTGAAAATTTAACAAATCTTCTAACGACCTACGGTAAAACCTTATTGTACTAAAATTAACATATTTTCTTAAAATTTAAAACATAGCTTTTCTAGAAAAAAATTGATTTAAAAATGACATATTTCCGGTTTTGTTTGGTTCTTCTTCTTCTTTGTGTGCCCTATCAGGTCCCCCCGACGTTGGCGATCACTCTTGAAAAGGTCTCTCTGTCTTGCGCTGCCCGGAATAGCTCATCCACACTTCTAATGCCGGTCCACTCTCGTATATTTCGCAGCCAAGACATTTGTCTCCTACCAGGCCCTCGGCGACTCTCTATCTTTGTTTGGTTATTCCATCTTAGCATAATTTATATATAAAATTGGACCTAATATGGAACCTTGATGAATGCCTGCTAAGATTTTTCTTTTTTTACTTAAGGGTGTTCAATAGCTTAACATGTACCGGTTGTTCAAGTAATTTTCAAAGAATTTTAGAAGTTTTCCTCTTCCTATGATTTCTAGTAATTTCAACAATTTTCTATGATTAGTAGCGTCAAATGCCTTGGAATAATCTATAAATAAGACTAATACATGATTTTTTTCCATAATAAACTCATCAAACTAATAATTATTTAATTTTTATCCATACTAGCATAGTCATACAAAACTCAATATTAACACAAATGGAAGATATTCCGTCAGTAAATTTCCTTCTAATAACTTTAACATTAGAGAGAGCCTGGTATGGTCCAAAAGTGGGACAGTCGGGTAATGGACAGATCATCAGCGCTAATGCTTCATTAGAAGATTTCTTTGATGTTTAGTTTGGATTAAATGGGACGTTGGACCTACCGTAAAATGAGGTGAATTTGAACAATTTGCAACTTTGAAACTAAATAACTTTTTTGTACAGTCATTTGTGTCGGAATGTTTTATTGCACACTAGCAGACCCGTTGCTGTGGCTAACGAAACACAACGCCATCTACTGACAACTTTATTACCAAACCTTTATAACGAACGCCATCTGTTAATTTGTATTTAGTTTTAATTTTTTTTTTACATTAACTCCACACAGTAGGCCCTGAGGAAAATAATTTCCTTCAGGGCCTACGTCATCTTTGGGGATGCTGTGAGGAGGGTCTTTTAGAAAAGGAAGGAGAGGAAGTTCTGGGAAGGAAAAATGTTTGAGGGGTGGGTAGGAATCTGGGGTTTAGTGCGTCTAGGTCATCTGCCGTCAAGACCTGGAAAAATCTCACCCCATCAACCCGGGCACCCCTGCTAAGTCACCAAACGTAGCGAATCACTTGAGGTGACCTATGGCAGAGGTGTAGGTTATCCAATAAATCTTTCCCGGGGCGGCGGTACCCATTCTTGCCTCCCAAATTGCATAAATATCAAATCCACACTGCCCGCTTGCCAGCCCTCTGCCCGCTGCCCGGTTGCCAACCCGCTCCTTTTATATATATTTCAACCAGTTTACATAAAACCTTGACAAATTATATTCCTAAACCTTTCTCGTGAATCACTATATCTATTGGTGAAAACCGCATAAAAACCATTGCGTAGTTTAAAAGATCTAAACGTACAGACAGCGGGAGCGACTTCATTTTATTCTATGTAATAGATGTTCAAATGTGCAAAAAAAAAATTGTTTATTAGCATTCAAACCTGCTAAACTACTTATGTAGTTTGTCAGCGGGTACATAATGACAACATTTTTTGCAATAACATGGTAAATTTTCAAACGGTGTATATGTTTTATGCTGATGGTATATTAATAATAAGATAAACTGGCTATTTTACAGAATCTCTCCATATTATAAATTAAAGTCCTGCGCCGCGTCTGTCTGTCTGTCTGTTCGCGATAAACTCAAAAACTACTCAACGGATTTTACCAATGATTCAAGAGGAAGGCTTAGATATATAATTTGTCAAGGTTTTGTGTAAATTGGGTGAAAATATAATATATAAAGGAGAATGTTTGTATGCGGTGGACGAGCGGGCTGGCAAGCCGGTGTGGATTTGATTTGTATACAAGTCTACAGTTTTATGACGAGGTTGATGAAATTTTGCACATGTGACCTTCAAAACAAGATTGGGGTTGCCATAGTCTTATTGGCTCATGGTGGTTAGGACCATTTGAGACTCTTGAGCGGTATATAAAAACATATAAAAAAAAACATTAAAAAAATTAAAAAGATATCCGCAATGATAATAGTTTTCCCCCGATTCAACAGTCGCCCCGTGTTACATTACCTTCCTTAATTATTGTGCCTTTACTTGTGACCGCAATTCGCAAGCCGCTTGGGTCAAGTTATAAAAATAGAAAAAGAAGACGAGAAAAATAAATTGAAAGAAGACGATAAAAAATTGTATGGGTTACTTTAGGAAAGCTTTCTACCTTTACACTAGCGACCCAATTCTTGTAAAATTTACCTTTTTATACGACACCTTTTTTAGTCCAGTTTCCATGTGGGCTGTCTTTATGATCCCCCGAGAATTGGCTTCCCGAAATTATAATTACATATTATAAAATTATATATTTTTTTGCACCAATTTTAAATGTAAAATCGACTTCAAAATATCTTTGATAATAAGTTGGTATGAATATCAAACGAATTTATTTACAGTGCCGATTTTTTGTACTTATACGCTGGTACCCACAGTATATAGGCAAGTAGTTTTATCCTTGATGCATTTGAATGAAAATATGTTTTATAGCGGGGTAATTTAAAAAAATCAATCTACGCTTTTCTTCTTTAAACATAATGAGTCTTTATTGGGTGGATACAAACAATTAACACAAGTAGACAGTTCAATAATCGTAAAAACAGTAGTAACTTAAACGTACAAGCTATAACGGTAGCTTTATGGTTATTATTCCAATAATAACTCCAAAGGACACTAATTATCCTTACTTTCTCGTCACTTTATACAAAAGATTCACGAGTGTACTCTCTCACTAGAGCCCGGAAGTTACCCCAGACACCTCAGCAAGTAAACTTAAACTTTTATGATCACCCACGACCTTTTATGGGTCGATCCATATGTAAAAAAAACCCTAGCGGCGGGATGCAAACTCTTACCAATAGAATCCCTCGTTTACAAGAGACAGAAATGCTAGACAGAGAAAGCATTCGACCGTAAAACACTTCTCAAATACGCTCGAAATAAAGAGCTTTGTTACAGGTTTATATTTTTGTTATTCAGCAGTAGTTATATTTTGTGTAATTATGTATACCGCATTTTCCCTAAACTAAATGCATGTTGTATATAAAAGTACGCCGGGGGGCCAACTTCGGGGATCAAATATCACGGAACCTTTTTGTATTAGTGTACGACGAACTGGTGGATGCAATCCGTTAGCCATGAGTTGTTATAATGGTTTATCTGGTTTTGTAATTAGAAGTAAGATTGTAGAAATATATTATAAATTTGTACAGCACCCTGGAGGTGATTTCCCACAAAACGTAGTATTTTGTATAAATGTAGTATTTTAATTATTCACTTCGTTTCAGCTTCTTTTAATGGATGTAGATAGATCAACAGATGTCATATCCCAACAGATAGCTGCCGAATTAGTATTATTAGAGGAGTACCATCTATCGCCGTTCGTGTCTTAGGCACGAACAGTAATCATGATGGCCGAAGGCTCCAGTAGGATAGAGCGGGCTTCTTCTGTCAATCCGCCGATTACCAGAAACCAGAACTATTTAGGATCCAGCTTAGTAAGGACGACATCCAGCATAATATAACATTGTAAATATTCATGATGAATAATAAACAAATTAGTAATCAATCGAACCTTAAACTTATTGGAAGAAACCCAATACTTATCTAGTTGTCTAATATTGGAATCTAAGAGATAACGTATGGCGCAGCTGTGATTTGGTAATTCTCGTTTTTTGGGTCATTGTTTTTGTTCAAGCAAAATTATCACGCAAGGTCATCCAAATATTATTATTATTAATCATGAATGTACTGATAAACACCCTAAAATAGCTTTAAAACACAATTGGATCATAATTCAAGACCAACACGGGTTGGATTTATTTAGTAAGAATTCCTGATTTATGTGTCTGCCTAAACGGATTAAATAAAGAAGTATTATGGCGAAGGGACCCAGTTGTTAACATGAATCAGATTGGAGTCATTGGGGTCCTTGAACTAGTCCTTTCTTTGTCCTTATCAAGAGTCAATAGAGGTCAACTTTGAACGACGAGAGTGTTCAAATCATTTTAGTCGACATAATTCACCCACTAAAGAATAACGAACCTCGACCAAATCCAAATAAATGGAATGTTTCTGAACATATCCGAAAATTAAAATCTGCTTACGCTTTCAAATTTTATAAATCCAAATAAACATGTAACTTTTTAATATGTGGTCATAAATTGACCGCCTTTCTGTTGGGTGCAAAAAATCTTCAAAAGTTTACTAGATTTCCGACTTTTGGAAGGTCATTGTTTAGTAAAGAAATGGCTTAAATCAGGTTGGATTTTTGCCTACGTGCTGAACCGGCGATGTGCTTTCGGTGTAACTTAAAAAAATATAAAAAGTCGTTCCTTTTATTGACATTTTTAATTCTTATTTTTAATCTGTTGTCTCTAATATACCCTGTCTGAATCTTGATTTATTGTTGTAAATTTATTTAGCGGTATCGAACATTAAGCTAAAAAAAATTAAAATGCAGTTTGAAAATAAATATTTCTTGTAAATTTATACAAAACAAAGTATGATATCGGTAGCGAAAATTTTCGATCCGAAACTTTGGTTTTGTAAATATTTTACTACTTTGTGTTTAACTTTTAGATTTTAATATAAAACTAGGTGTTTTGAGTACAAACATCAAAAATCCACGATGGATTCCTGGCACACAACGGATACAAACGTTAGAAATCCACGATGGATTCTTGGCACACGCATTACAAACATAAAAAAACCATGATGGATTCTTGGCACACGACGAGTACAAACAAAAAAACCACCAAGGATTCTTCGCACACGACGAGTACAAACATCAAAAATCCATGATGGATTCTTGGCAAGCAACGGATACAAACGTCAGAAATCCACGATGGATTCTTGGCACACTAGAGATTAACGGGAATACCGTTCCTAATCGTTATCGAGATGAACTTTGGTATACTATCTATAAAAATAATCTATAATTGATTTGCAGTACAACATGGTCTAGCGCGTTGGTTTTATCATACGTAACATAATTTAATTAAAGTATCTGATTGATTGATTTATTGATTTATAACGTAAATAGGTACATGGAGTCTACTTTAAAAATCAATTGTCATGCATATCACGCATTGTTGTGTCGAGAGATAAGAAATAAATAATCTTTTGTGTAAAAATGTAATTATTGTTGTGATTTATTTTTCGGGTGTCGTGTTGTACTACCTCCTTATTTAGCCAACGTTTCGGACGGCATTACAATGTCTATCATTATGGGAGAAGTGTAATAATTTGTGTATTATTATGTATGTATTATTATTATTTCTATTCTTTCGTATGGTGGGGGGCCAGAGGGGGGCATCTAGGTCTGCGAGCCAGTCTAGGGCCTCAGGCCTTGTCCTGTGGACCTCATCAATCCCGCCGAGGAATAAATGGAGCGGGCACTCATTGACCATATGTTCCGGTGGTCTGCACCCCACCGCATTTATACATCGCCGACTCTGGCCCCGCCTATGCATCATGTGAGCACAACGGCTATGGGAGCACCTAATCCTATTGATGGCGGTCCAGAGTTTACGAGGCAATGAGAACCCAAGCTGTTTCTCAGTGGGGTCTTGAAAAAGAATTATTTAGTGTGTAAGAAAAAGATGCAGCATACCGTAATAAGGTGCGTGCGTTTATTGACTTTTTTGTGCCGTTACCGTGCCGTAACCGTGGGAATTATAAAAGCAGCCACTGGCAAAAGCAGAGCGTTTATTTGTGGGACAGCCGAGGTTAGGTTAGGTTATTTAGATCTAACATTCAATCTAGTTAAACATTTCTTCGTCAAGGTTTTGTAGATAACCATATCACAATATTGAAATTAAACCTAGACCCTTGTTATTATTATGTGTTATTTAATACTTGTTATTAATTTAGATGACTGTATTATAGATTGGACATGTAATGAGTTGCGGTTTTATCAGCAGGAACAAAGTCCTGTGTTTAAGCTCGGTGTAATCTGCTACAAGTACGTTTTTCTTTGTACCGAATATTGTCATGTATAAATAAGCATGTACTTGTGCATTATCTTTACTCTTAGTAACATAAACAGGGTGTTTCAAATGGTGACCGGATACAAAATCGGTTCTGCGACTTTTCATCCCGCGACAAAATATCCCCCGACAAAATATCTTACGAACAAAACATCCCCCAACAAAATATTCCCGACAAAATATAATAACCTAACCTAACCCAACAAAACCTTTCAGCGCCAAATTTAAAATTAACCTAACCTAACCCAACAAAACCTTTCGGCGCCAAATTTAAATTTTAAAATTAACCTTTCCCAACCCAACAAAACCTTTCGGCTTTTGGCGCCAAATTTAAAATTTAAAATTAACCTAACCTAACCCAACAAAACCTTTCGGCGCCAAATTTAAAATTAACCTAACCTAACCCAACAAAACTTTTCACCACGTTTTCCATCCCGAGTGCCACCCACGCCAGCTACGCTACTGAGTCTACTTTAGTTTTCTGAAGATTTTCTGTTTTCCATCCGATCGAGCTGAAACTCGGAAGATAGATTCGTTGTCGATGACAATGCATTAAATCAAGTTTTAGTGACATTCACGCACACGAACGCTCACAACATGCGTTTATCTAAAATTGGCTTTGGAGCCAGAGTGACTATGGTATCCCCACTTGGGGTATGTTGTGGGGCTGAAGGTAGTTTCTGGCTATTCAGATCTGCTCGCCAAACACGGCTAAAGCTATTTCAAGCAATTTTTCAATTCAAAATGGTGTACTTACACCAGCGCGATACTGAAAGTATCTTGCATATATTAGTCTAAATGTTTAAATTGTGAAATAACCCAAATCAACCAAATAAAATTTACTTGCGTGTTTGAACTCGCGACCTTCGGATTGCTAGTCGAGAGCCTTTCCCCTCGACCACGGACGCCGTCAATATTAACCTCGTTGCTTCAAATATCTTGGCTATTGTTAGTGACCAGATCTAAATAGTCAGGTACTTACTAACCTCATCATCTCCTACACAACATACCCCAATAATTGGGAATGCCATAGACTTCGGACAGTGCGATAATCACATTAAAAAATTGAAAAATTCGGACATCCTGTAGTTATTTATATCAGATAAAAAAACTTTGTACAAATTGACATACCAACATTTTTTCATTATTGTTTCAGAAATCAGAACGTTTGCTATCTCCGCGCCACGAGCTGTCTTCGCTGGAATGTCGACTCAACAAGAAAATACACCAAAAAACACATCATAAAAACTGCAACTTAATCAACACATCCCTCACTAAACAATAGTTTTACAGTTTAATTAAAGTGCTGACAAAGATAGTGATGAAAAATCGTGTAAACTAGTGATATATCCACGTGAAATTATTTGAAATTAAAACATAAGTGATTTTATTTTAATAATGCTGATTCGAAACATTCTTTGTTAAGTTGTGATAAAAATAAAAATGTCGATGTGTGAACATCGTTTTACTCGCGAATTTATAGTTTGTGGGACTAAAATGTGATATTATTAATAATAATAATGTAACATAATATAATATTAAATCATTTGTCGATTGTCAGTCGATCTGTGTGTCGTTATATGCGTTAAAAACGCTTAATTTGTGCTAATTTTTTATTAATTTTATCGACAAGATGCCGGCTGTTTTGTCGAAAGTTCGTGACGATGTTGCAAGGGCGTGTGCGAAAGTGCCTACCCCCGCGGTTTACGGGTTAGGTGTGGCAACAATCGGTCTGATCGGGTATAAGATCATCGCGGCGTCCTCCAAGGGCGCCAAGAAGGTCCCGTGTAAATCATCTTCAAATGGCAAACACATCAATAATAACTATGAGAAAGTTCTGGTGGAAAAATGCAAGACTCCTACCACTTGCGGAGCTAAATTAGAAGCTGATAGATGTAATGTTTGCCAAGGGAATGTTGAATATGAGAATAACCAAGCACCATCAGATTCTGACGATGAGAGCCCGAAGATACTAAGAACGCTCGGAGCTAGAGTACCCGGATTGAACAGACAGTTCATAAAGCAGATTTTGACTTTGGTAAAAATTATGGTCCCGAAGTTATACTGTAAAGAAACTGGGCTTTTGACTGTACACACCATGTGTTTATTTACTAGAACCTTTTTGTCCATTTACGTGGCTTCCATGGAAGGTTCTATCGTGAAGTATATAGTCAAGAAAGATGTGAACAACTTCTTGCTGATGTTGCTGAAATGGTTTGGAATTGCAATTCCAGCCACGTTTATCAATTCCATGATAAGATACCTGGAGAATAGACTGGCGTTAGCTTTCAGGTGAGCATTATTTCTGTTTTTAAATGCGTCGATCGTCCAGTTGTTTTAGTCAGACATCATTGAAAAATCGAAATCCGAGTTTAGTATGCAGTTATATGTAAAAATGTACTGTCTGTTTACTAGATTACTCATAAACACCATCAAATCAATTATAATGCACAAAAACTTGTAGTGAATTAAACAAAATGTTGATGTTGTCTGGGTCACTAGTAGGTTATTTCAAAATGACATACTAATATTCCGAACCGTTATGCTTCCCAGTGTTTTTTATAGCATATTTAATATGTAAAACATATGGTAAATAATATTTGAATTGCGGTAAACATTCGAATATTGCTTTCCTCATTATCTTAAAACCTAGTATTTGGAAATGTCTGACTAATCAACTTGAAGATCGATATCTATTTGAATTTTACGTTTGTTTTCTTGATTGAATGAAATGGAATCTTGGAAGTGGAAATTAACTGATGATCGGCGAATTGTCATTGATGAGTTGTCATCGAACCGTAATTTTAGTTATAAAAAACGCAATTCATCACCTTTCAAAAACAGTTTTTAGTTTTCGGATACATTCAGAAATATTCCATTTATTTGTATTTTAATGCAAAGCGGAAATATTCTAACCTTCTGATAGCATATGGTCGAGGCCTCGGGGGTTAAGAAAACTTCAATATTAGTGAATTCCGGTCCATTCGTAGAATGACGAATTTTTTCATTTTTTTATCGTGACGCATTTCTCTCTCTCTCTTTTTTTTATTTTTTTTTTTATTGAAAAATAAGAAATACTTACATAAAAACATAAGCTGCACATCTCTCTAGGGCATTCCTGTATCGAGTTTTGCAGTTTTACAATAATGTAATTCAAAAAAAGAAACATACATATACCTAAACTTAATGTATGGAAAATGACTGGAGCGTACCAGAGTACACAGATATTAGTTGATAACCACAGTTAATGGTAAAAAAAACCTCCACACAGTATCCCCAAAGATGACATAGGACCTGAGGGAAATTATTTTCTTCAGAGCCTCCTATGTGGAGCTCATGTAAAAAAAATGATACTGACACACATGCTCATTAATAAGCCGGCTTATGACTCTTATGAGCATGCTCATTAACTGTACACATTTGCTCATAAATGAGCAGGCTTGTTTTGAGCTTTCTCATGAATGAGCATGCACAAAACCAACAATTGAACACACATGCTCTTTAATGAAAATGCTCATCATTAGGTACATAGTATAAAATGAAGTCACTCAAAATGGATGTGCGCTTAGATCTTTTAAACTACGCAATGGATTTTCATGCGGTTTTCACCAATAGATAGAGTGATTCAAGAGGAAGGTTCTGTATGTATTAGTGCATCATTACACAGTATAAAATGAAGTCGCTCAAAATGGATGTGCGCTTAGATCTTTTAAATTACGCAACGGATTTTCATGCGGTTTTCACCAATAGATAGAGTGATTCAAGAGGAAGGTTTAGTTGCCAAATATTTAATTCAGGCAGCGGACAGCGGGCAGCAAGCAGCGGGCAAGCGGGTGGTGTGGATTTTATAAATATTGGGTAATGGCGTTGTGTTTCGTTAGCAATAGAAACGTGTGGCCGGGTCTGCTAGTGTCAAATAAATGTCAAATGTAGTCAGTTTCATTCGTCCAGAACTGAACGAAATAATGTTATAGCTTGCAACGCAATTATTAAGAATTCCGAAAATGACTACTTAAATAATAAAAAAAATAAATGCTAATTTCTATAGAATGTGTTTGAATTTGGAAATCTATTGTGGGTATTTTAGTGACCCTGTGTTCCAAATATATTCGTGATTCCCATAATAAATCACGAAAACCAGTTTTTTTCGTCTCTCCGGCGGGATATCTCCAGCAAATATCAAAATATTTTTGATATTTTTGCAAAGAATGCGCAGGCGCAAACTAAGATCGGACCGAAATGAGCATGCTCATAAGCTAGCCTGTTCACACATGCTTAGAGGCTACCCCTTTCACCCGATAATCCAATGAGCATGCTCATTTAGCTTCAAATGAACATGCTCAATACTAGCAACGTCATTGACATACATACTACTAGGTAGCATGCTCTTTTGCTTCTAATGAGCATGTGTGTCCGTAGCATAAAGCGCAAGTCATTAAGTAATTATTCACTTTATCTATGCTTAACGGTTTATATTTTCAGTATAGTTAGATTACATCAGTACATACACATACTGTAATTAAATCATCTTTATGTAAAATTCTTGAAAATAAGACGAACGTCGTTTAAAGATAACAGTCGTTTAACCTCTCAGGCATAGGCTTTTGTATATTATGTGTGCCTTTGAAAACTGTCAAAACGTGATAATATTTGTGTTATTTACGATTTTTACTAAAAGCTTCATAAATCACGTTTTGGGAAACGTAGCCTCATTCTAAAAACTGTTTTGGAAAGATTATGAAATGCACTATCACATTGTGTTATTGTAAGTAAATATTTGCGTTTCTAAGTATACATTTTTTTTATGAAAACGTCAAAAATATTAAAAAATCGCTTACCATTATTTCAAAGCCTTGAAAATGTTCTTTTTTCTAAAGTAACGTAAAGAAATAACACTTATATATTGAAGAAATATATTTAAAAACTATTTGCCACCTCAAAATATTTACCGTCCAAACTAAAAAAATTAAAAAAAATTATTTAGTAAATAATTTTATCACCTTTTTTTACGATTTGAATTCAGTATGGAGAATATTAAATTATTTAATTTCTATTTTTATAATACGTAATTACAACGGAAATCGATTTCAACAGATGCATTATGGTCGTATATATGGGATGATATACAATTATTATTACTGTAATATAAAGTAATGCCTAAAATTCCGTAAATTTGAAATAACCTACAAATACGAGACACATTTGTGACGTCGTGATTTCACACTGAAACTTAGCATTTGAATATTGTATTTACTCAAAAACGTTAGCACACAGGTCGAATTATATATAATTGTTGAAATCTATTGAAAAAATGTAAATATACACTTATTTACTATAAAATCAAAACAACGAAATCGCGCGCGAAATAGCTCGAAAAATGTCATTCAGTACTGGTTTTGGAACCGAAGTGAAGTTAGCTTCTAATAGGGATGTGATAACTTTTGAAATAATTCGAATTTTTTCGCACACCGGCAAATTTTTTTGCAACCGGCTCGAAACAATTTCATATTCATAGTTATTATTGAATGTAGTTAGACAAAAATAAAAACACATGATTTATGTATTTATTTATTGTTTGTTGTTAGCTCGCCAACAGAATATATCACATACAATTATTAATTTATTTATTATTTCATCAATGTTTACATGTTACATTTTATCCATTTTTTAAACTACCATACTAGGCTATTGCCCGTATTGTGGTAGTCATACATGAAATATTATTTTATATAAACAGATAATAAAATATAAGAATAGGAGAAAAAAAGAACATATTTAAGGATAAATAAAACTAAAAAATACTACTATAAATAAAAATATAAACAGAATGCTGAGAAATAAAAATGAGGAAATTTTTTTTTAATAAGAATTATTCTCCTTGAAATAAAAATAAAATTTGGTAACTATTCTTCTACACGAGAGTACATGTTTATGGTCACTTTCGAGTAGTTTTGTAGTTCGTTCTACAAAAGAAATTGAAAAATAGGTGCGCAAGAGTAAGTTTTTTTATTTTTTATTGATTATTAATAATATTATATAATATTAAGCTCTTATGTGTATTACAATAAGCATACAAATTAAACATGGTTACAGTGACAATTCCCATACAAAACAGTGACCCATGACGTCCTGTGCGGCGCTTCAGAGAGTATGACAGGTATAATTTTTTTCGTGCCATTCGGAAAGAAAATAAACAGTTATTAACAATAATAATTGGATAATTTCTATAGCGCCGTTTTTGTGAAAAATCACCTCAAGGGCGCTGAACAACTTATTTTGAATTCTTAGGCTCTATTTAATTAGTTATTTACAATGTCGTAGGCAGGTAAGGTGAAGATGAAAGGTTTTTGACTTTATGGATACGACTGTCTAGAATTATTATCTATAGCGGCTGCAGAAACTGGAAATCTGAAAATATAAGAATAAGACACAGGTAAGTATGGTCCTGTATATTTCTAAAAGTGTGAATGGTAGAAAACGGCGCTATACAAGTCATCCATATATTATTAATATTCTCATGGACAAATGCTGCAAAAGATAAATCAGAATGTATTAATATAATATATAATAATGCATATACCTTCTATGTGACTACCGCTTGCTTATCCAGCTTCTGCATCACTGTCAACACTTTGCTGCTCCATCTGCTCCCATTCTGAAAATATAATGCAAAGGCAGCGCAACATAAATAAAATTATATATATATATATATATATATATATATATATATATACAATTTAATTAATAATATTAAATATATATATTTATATTTATTACAATGTATATACCTTCTACATGCCCACCGCCGCTTGCCAGATCTCCACTGGAGCCTTGGGTATCAGGAGCCACCATCGAATGATCATCCATCAAGAGCATTTGATTCGCTTTTGCTCTTCTCGCAAAAAACAAAGTAGCCTGAAAAAAACATTTTATTTTATTGATGGAAAAAAAAATAAACATTTAACAAAGTATTGATTTTAATTATATAAATTTCGTCATCAAATGTCTCTTCGGGTTCCTCGATGTCAGATTCGGGGGCCTCCTGAATTTCCCCAAAGCTGCTGTTGTTGCTATCGGCTCCAGAGGAAATCTCGTCTTCGGCCTTCTCGTCTTCGGCTTCCAGCAGCTGTTGAAAAGAATCCGGTATGGGTTCGTCGGAATTCCATGTAAGGCTATTCGCAGAAAAAATATAATGTTTTACTCAAAAATATCAGTTCACACAGAAAAAATTCGAATTCGAATTTTTCAAAAAAAATGGAAGTGACATCACTAATGATCAGAAATGGCGGATTATGACATATTCGACTGTATTTGCCAATATTTCACAAAAACGATCAAAAATAACAATTTTGTCATGAAATTACTAATGTTTTTGGTAAATATTCTAATAGAATACATGCTTTTATGGATATATACAATTTCAAGCAGTAATAGCGGCGATTTATTACGAAATCAACGTTCAACGCGATGAAATATTCTAACTACATGAAAGTTGGCCGGAAAATAACGATTTTTACAAGATAAACACTTCAAACCAACTAAATACATGACAAAAGAGTGGCAGATATATATCTCAACAATAAAATAATTACTTACTTGTCCATTATCGGGTATTTATCTTCAAAACACGAAAAACGTCACTAGGGTGTCAGAGCAAACTCAAAGAGAATTAGAATCAAACAATATAGAAGTTCCATTCGGCTCAGAAAATTAATTTCTAAGTTTCATAGATATTTTTGAATACAAACGCGTAGCGTTGTTCATTATCGATATTCCGTTTTTTATTTCACGGTAATCCGTATACTAGTGATGGAAATAAATCATTTTTTGTAAAATCTCGCGCGTTTACGTCAAAACACGTTCTAATGTCTTGACTGCTATTATTAAATTCACGTCTTTTGACGTTCTAATGTTCTGAGTGGTTAAAGGTAACATCGTTTTGAATCAATCTCTTACATATCTTTGCATATTATAAATTAAAGTCCTCCGCCGCGTCTGTCTTGTCATTTCGCTATAAACTCAAAAATCTACTAAACGGATTTTCATGCGGTTTTCATTAATCAATAGATCTGATAAGAGTGATTCATGAAGAAGGTTTAGGTATATAATTTGTCAAGGTTTTGTGTAAATTGGTTGAAATATAGATATAATTAAAGGAGAATATCTGTATATGGTGGACGAGCGGGCTGGCAAGCGGGCGGTTTGGATTTGATTTGTATGCAAATCTACAGTTTTATGTCGAAGTTGATGAAATTTTGCACATGTGACCTTCAAAACAAAAGGAAGGTCACTGCCTACATTTGGTTTCGAAAACTCTGTGTAAAGCCCGGGCATCGCCGGGGACTTCAGCTGGTTCTATAATGTTTTCATATTATTTGCAGTAATTTGCGCTTTTATAATTATCGTGACGTTTCACGGTTACGGTACCGTGACGGCAAAAAAGGCAATAAACATCCATTCCTTATAGCTATAATGCTGCAGCCCTTTCTTAAATAATGGCGAAACACACAAAATAGGTGTGGCTGTTTCTTCCAAAGTGCTACTTTTGGCGACGGGAATTGCATTTTATTTTCTTTATACGTGTGAGGGAGATGTATGATAATGATTGTATGTTTCCTTTCGGGGGTGCAGACATAGTACGTTCACCGTTTGTCTCATTTTCTACTGTTGTTTTTTAGTGTGTAAGAAAGAGCTGTAGCAATATATGTATGTTTAAGAACAAAAGCGAAACGATCAGCGCATTAACATTTTTGAAATTTTGGAATTCACTCACACCATTATATTATCCTTGTAACTATATTCCATATTTTCAAAACTATCGTCACGGCCAGTAGTATTGATAGGGGTCTACGGAGACGTCACGGTGAGATGTGTGAGAGAGCTACAAGAAAATTATGACTTTTTTCCTTTAGAGGAGACAGACTTACGTACATTGTGTATCTCATTGTGTTAAGGAACGTGTGTTTATTACCTTTTTTTCCGTCACGGTAATTATAAAAGCGTACAATGGGTTAGAACTGTTTGAGGATCTTTAAAATGTTCTGTGAATTAATCTCATCATTTTTTTCACTCAATGTCGTTAATATGTATGTACATTTAACCATATGAATTTATGGAAGTCATATTCGTTTATGGAAGAATTATAATTCTATTTCGAGTAAAGATTAAAGTGTAACATTTTTCAACATTTAAGTGCATTTCCTCAAAACAATACACATTTTCCTAAACATAAGAAAAATATATAAAATAAAACAAATGAAAACAATATATTTTGCACTTAGTCAGTCAATAATAGAATATGGAATAATTATCTGGGGAAGAGCAACAAACTCAAATATCGATCACTTAGAAATCGCGCAGAAAACGATCTTAAAGCTTAATACTTAAACATAGACTGACTGATACAGACCAAATATTCAAGAGTTGTGACGTTTTAGATATACGCCAATTATATGTTAAAACACTGCTAAACTACATTTTTTACCAGAAAAACAAATTTCAACAATCTCAAAATATCACTAACAGACCAGTTAGACAATCGTACAAAAATATCATAAAAACTCCGACTGTAAATACAAGCTTTGGACAAAGGCACTATAAATATCATGCTATAAAAGCATTCAACAGTCTTACCCTTGAAAATAAAATGAAAGAAAACAAAAATAAATTCGTACTCAAAATTACAAAATGGATTGAAAAAAGACAATATTACCAAAATTTCATAATAAAATAAGAATAAAACACATAACTAACTGCACGTAGCACTCAAAACCAATATAAAACACACATCGCTCACAAACACACAATACACAACACATAATATATACCGATTTTAATTTTATTTAGATAATAAAATAAGTCATTTTACCTTAATTATAAATTTAAATTTTTAGTTTATTTTGTTTTAAAAAATGGAGGCCTCATCACAGGTGAGCTACCCAGTGAGGCCGACATAGCTGAATTATATTTTAAATATTAGATAATATGTCAAATAAATAAATAATAATAATATCATTGACAGTAACACCAGTTATTGAGTGTGTGGAGCTGTCGAAGTCGTATTGAAGCAGTTGACGATCGAAAAAATACTTCATTTTACGAAAAATTTTAAGAACATCGGCGAAAAAAGCATATTCACAGTTTAATTTTGATCGAAGGTCTTTTATGAATATTAGAAAAAGCAAGGGGGCAAGGTGGGAGCCCTGCGGTACACCACAAGTTAGCACTATAGGAGATGATTTATATCCATTAATAAACACTAGTTCTGTTTTGTTACATACATTCATATGATTTCACCAGCGGAATAGGTCTCCAATATATACCTATTTGATAAAGTTTGCTCAAGATGGAGTGGTTAACTTAATCAAAAACTTCTTGGAAATCAGTATAAATTGCATCTACTTGTAATCTTTCATTGAAAGGTACAAAAGTTACTTTTATTTAGTAGGTAAAAAAGATTTTACATGGTTATCGACCTCCACACTAGGCACACGCCCGTATTACGATAGTTGAATTATTTTGAAGGTTAAGTGTGCAAAATTTCATCAACCTCGGAATAAAACTGAAGATTATGACGGCCTCCGTAGTCGAGGGCTAAGGGTATCGACTAGCGATCACGGGTTCAAATACTGGCGTGCGCAAGTAAATTTTATTTTATGAAGTAAATGTTATTTCACAATTTAATAAATTAAAATAATATAATCTATATTTGCGGCACGTTCCAGAGTGGAGATACTCTCAGTATCGTTCTAGTGTGAGACCACCTTTCAGAATTGAAAGTTTGTTTGAAATGTCTTTAGCCGTGTTTGGTGACCAGATCCGAATAGCCAGAAACTCACACACCTTCATCTTTTCATCTCCTTTCCCTCACCACTACCTCCAGCCTCACAACGTACCCCATGTGAGGGATTATATATAATTTTTTTATATAAGTATATACAATTTTTTATGACGTTAGAGAGGAAAAAACATTTCTCTGAATATCAGTAGCTATCCTGGCCAAACTACGAGTACATAGGATATATATATATGTATATATTTTATAAATATATAAACATACTAGCTGGTTCCCAGCATGCGTTGCTATAAGAAATAAAAGAATAAATTTATTCTCCCTGCATGTCCTTTCCCGTGCGTCCCCGTTCCTTTCCACCTTCCCCGCCTTCCTCCTCTCTCATCTCTTCCCTTTCCGCGAACCCCACATCACCCGTTCCCCTTCCCCCTGCCATTCCTCCCTGCCGCTAAAATATATAAAATACACACATTTTCATTTATAGAAATTTCATAAGACCAGAGCTTACCATTATATATAGCCTATATGTTATTCTGATGTGTGAGCTATATTATTGTAAAGTTTCATTAAAATCCATTCAGTAGTTTTTGCATGAAAGAGTAACAAATTCACATACATCCATACAAACTTTCGCCTTTATAATATTAGTTAGATTATCTAGTAAGAAGTTACAATTTACAAACACATCATTTTGATTAAAAAAAACGAAGCTATTACGAAAATAGTGTCGATTGACATTTTACCCATAACATTCCATGGGTTACGAAGAAAATAACTTTTGATTAATTGGATTATTTAAGGTGGTTTTAATGTTGATATTTATTCTATTGCAGATCTCGCTTGGTGGACCACGCGTACAGGATGTACTTCAAGAAGCAGACTTACTACAGGGTGTCCAATTTAGACAGCAGAATAGAAAATGCCGACCATAGGTAAGTTCTTTACAAGATTCATGTATTAGGACTGTGTTTTTCCTTTTATTTTGACTGGCATACAAATACACTACTGTCATATTTTCTGGTATTCATACTGTAAACCGATTTTTGGTAAAGATTAATCGTAACCGATAGCTTCGCGTTAACCTTTTAAATGCCAGTAGGTAGAAGTGTAGCTGTGTACAGCAGGCCGTGAACTTTTAATAAAAAAAAATCATTTTTACATCTCATTTAAAAAAAAAAAAAAATCAAAATAAAAAAAAAATAAAAAAAAACCAAAATCATCCCAATGTCGTCTCTGTGTGTTCCATATTTTAAATTAATAAAAAACGGGAGATATGTATGATACAGAGGCTCAAAAAGAGCGAGTAAACTCGCTATTTTTCTATGGCCGGCCTGCTGGACACGACCAAGGATGCGAGAAATCTCGCTCTTGGTACAGAAGCGGTTAAGGATGAAGAGCGTTTGTTAGTTAGTTGGAAATAATAACAACCCAAGAACAGAGCCCTGTGGTACACCATTATATTTCTCAATTAGTTTGATTTGATTTTTCTGACGTAATATGTACAGTAACATAAGGTAAATTAGTTAGACAACTCTATCATGCGAGTTATTACTCGCAGACCCACAATCCCGCTCTCATTCTTACAACCATGTCTCACTCTTCCAAACTCACGTATGTATACTACATTTAGCGAAGATAGTAACAGTCTCTCTATATTTGTTTTTAGACTGACTGATGATGTGTGCGTGTTCGCCTCGTCCTGTGCTCACCTCTACAGCCACCTGACCAAGCCCTGCTTCGACCTGCTGCTTATCGCCATCACCATGGCCAGATTTTCACACAAGATGAAGGCGAACATCATTGCTGGTGAGTCCGACTTCTTTCATTTTAACGCTTCTGTCTGTCTTGCTGGGTTCATTTTTGGCACTTTGCCTGACCACAGACCAGCTGTATCAACAAAATCGGATAAACGGTGGATTCATCCTGTACGAGATTGTTATTATTATGAATTCCATGAAGCGATCATGTTACTGAGAATATTTCAAATTATTTTCCTTTTTTTCATTATTGTCAATTTTTTTATTAATTATTCTTTAATTTTGACATACGTCATAAGATAGTTGCATAACTGTCTCTAAGTGACATTGAAAATGTTGATGGTCAATGCAGAATCGTTAAGCAGTTGGGGGGCTCTGTCGATTCGAGAGATCTGATAGGCAGAAGTCCTCGCTTTCGGAGCATAAAAAAAAAATCCATGGGATCTCCTTATGTTAAGAACAAGGATGGATATAGGAATGTATATTATTATATTCTTTCATATCCAGTACAGGTAATGTATAAAACTCTTTTATACTCTTGCTAAGGTTTTGTTCTGATGGGGCCCAAATAATGAAACTATATTCAAGGATACTGCTATCAAGTGCTTCATATGTTCTCCGTATTGCGATTCCATTAGTAAATGGTCTTGCAATGTCCCAAACCCGATTGGTGATCGATAAACCTATCAACATGCGCTTGCTAAGCCCCAAGTTCGAGAAACTGGTCTGCGAAGAGACGCATTCCTCCACCTCTTGTTTGTACCTTGACAGTCTGACCTTAATGTATTGTTGTGTTGCCAGGTCCCCTATTCGCCGTGTGTGTGGTAGCCGTTACGGGCAACATAATGCGTGTGCTCAGCCCCAAGTTCGGGCAGCTGGTCAGTGAGGAAGCGCAGAGGCATGGATATTTGAGACACATCCACTCCAGGATCATAGCACACGCCGAGGAAATCGCCTTCTACGGAGGGCATAAGGTACAGTACAGTGCAATATTTAGACAACTCTACCATCTAATGTCATATTCTTTTTAGGTTAGTTAGTTTAAGTTGGAAATGGGACGGTCGGTCTAAGAGCGAGGTCAACAGCCGTATACACCAGGCTAGGCTTACATTCAATAAAAGGTCGAAAATAATATAATTGAATAATATAGACCTAAAACTGAGAATACTCCTCATCAAGACCTATGTATGGAATATCTTGATGTACGGCTGCGAAACATGGTGCCTATCCGAAAGAGATAAACGGAGACTAGAGGCTTTTGAGATGTGGTCCTATAGAAGACTATTAGGAATTTCCTGGAGACCACATTACAAATGTGGAGGTTCTCCAAAGAATCGAAGGAGGAAGGCACCCGCTCAGGACTTTGTTCGAAAGGCGTGCAAGATGGATTGGCCATGTAATACGACGTACCTGGAGGACCTGCTGGTGGACGTGCGCTGCTCATCATATGCAGACTTCAAAAGAGCCGCACAAGACAGGGAAGAATGGAAGAGAAGAATAGAGGAAATTGCTGCAAACCAATCCCAGGATCGAAACCAGAGAAAGAGAGTGTTGGAAATAATAGTGGCATAAGAATAGTGCCCTGTGGTACACCACATGTTATCTTTCGCAGTTATTTAGTTTTGATTATTTGTACATTTATGTAAAGTAAAATAGTTGTCCAATGTCAAATATAAAATTGTCAAATGTCAAATATAATGTCAAATATTTTTTTAGTTTAGGTTACTTAGTTGGAAATAATAGTTGCACAAGAAAAGAGCCCTGTGGTACACCACATGTTATCTTTCTCGGTTATTTAGTTGATTTTTTTGTACATTTATGTAAAGTACAACAGTTAGAAGACTATCGTCCAATGTCATATATATTTTTAGTTTAGGTTAGTTCGTTACAAATAATAGTGGTCCAAGAACTGTTCCTTGTGGTACCCCACAGGTTATCTTTCTGAGTTAGTTAGCTTTGATTTTTTTGTACATTATATTGTATTTATTAGCATTATAAACAGAATTTATAAATTCATGTAAAAGAATGTTAAGAATATTTGTGTCATTGACCAATAAAATAACGAAATTCAAATTTAAGACCATAATAGAAAAAGAAAAATACACAACAATATACCTAATATTAACTGTTTTGATAAAGTGCATCTTCTTACTTAAATCTACAAAAAGTGTTTTATGAAATATTTGCAAGTTTTACGTTAAACTTGCATGTATATCTATAATATCTTTGAGGAAGTGATTTTATTTAAATTCAAATCACTGAAAGCAAAATGGAAATAAATTTTTTTCTGTTTAATGTTATTTTTTACGAATGTTATAAGTTTTGTGAGGTTCGTGTTAAACACATCGATGTCTGTGTTTATTAAAGTCATCGATGTCTTAATTTATTAAAGTTGCTAGATTCTTCTTATATATCCATTTTCTAGATAATTTGTATTGCTCTTAGGAATATAAAATGTGTCAGGAGATCGAGTAACGCTTAATGGACATCTGAAATTAATATTTTGTAGTAAGTATGGGCTGTCAATAAAATTGTTAGTTAACTCATAGAGCATTACTAGGTCTATTAATGAACATAAGGGACAACTCATATCATCAAGTTTCATATATTTTTCATTATTTTCATATAAGTTTCATATATTGTGGTACACCACAGTTTGTCTTTCTCGGCTAGTTAGTTTTGATTTAGATAAAACAGACCATTGACAAAACCGTGGTATGATAAAGTTTAATAAATTAAAATGTGTTTTATCTGCGTCAGGTGGAACTACGCCAGCTATTCTCGGCCTACGACGGGCTGGTGTGCCAGATGAACGTGATCTTCGGGCAGAAGCTATGGTTCGTCATGTTGGAGCAGTTCTTCATGAAGTATGTGTGGAGCGGCACCGGAATGGTCATGGTCTCCCTGCCCATCCTCATGGGCACCAGTGAAGGTACTAAGAATATTTTTAATTTTTTTTATATGAATGCCGCACAAGAGTCCCAACTGCTCCCGTCTAGTGAGTCTGTGGCATCCCCAATTGGGGTATGTTGTGAGGCTGGAGGTAGTGGGGAGGGGAAGGAGATGCGGGAGAGGAAAGTTGGGAAGTACCTGGCTATTCAGATCTGGTCACCAAACACGGCTAAAGCCATTTAAAGCTGCGTTTCAATTCTGAATGGTGGTCTCACACCATGGCGATATTGAGAGTATATTTTACTCTGGAACGTGCTGCAAATATACTATTTATTATTATTCAATGAATTAATTGTGAAATAACACAAAATAAGCAAATAAAAATTATTTGCCCACGCCGGGATTCGATCCCGCTACCTTTGGATTGCGAGTCAAGACTACTCTGGTCGTCAATGACCTAAAATGAGTGCCTGATTCTTAGAGTGAGTTTACTACAGGTCTTGGGGCGAATGCGTTTTTTTTTTGTAATTAGCTCCACACTGGAGGCTCTGAAGAAAACAATTTGCCTCGGGGTCAATGTCTTCTTTGGACGTGCTGTAAGGAGGATCTTTTTAGGAAAAGCAAGGAGAGAAAGTTCTGGGAAGGAAAAAGATATGGGTAGGAATCTATGGGTCAATGTGTCCAGGTGTGATGGACATATGCATCCATCCCTCCCACTGGGGTACAAGGCGATGGGTTGAGAGAGTCCGGCTGGAGAGGTAAGATGTCTCCATCAACCAGTCTCTCGAACCGGCCAGCCACATGGTAGGTGGGCAAACGCA
Organism: Limnephilus lunatus; assembly: GCA_917563855.2. Classification (NCBI taxonomy): domain Eukaryota; kingdom Metazoa; phylum Arthropoda; class Insecta; order Trichoptera; family Limnephilidae; genus Limnephilus; species Limnephilus lunatus. The sequence continues at coordinate 97,259,479 of OU830594.1, forward strand.
TATACCGCCAAGACCTAGCCAAACCACGCCAAATGTAGCGAACCACTTGGGGTAACCTACGGCAAGGATTTTGGTTATCTAGTAAATGGTTTCCGGGCCGGCCATACCCGCATTCCAATTGCAACTGTGTGGCGGGCCGGATCGGGAGACTTTCATCTCTCCAGCCGGACTCTAAACCCATCGCCTTGTAACATTAAAAAAACCATCGATGTTATTACATTGAAAATTGCATAATTTATAACAAATCCTTAACGTGTTGTACACAATAGGTATAAAAACAGTATTCACGCCTTACAGAATAATGCTTTTTGGAAATGATTTACGTTAAGTATATTTTGAGGGAAAAAAACTGTAATGCTAAATCTGTCATTGTTATATGTAATAATGAAGAAGAAAAAAAGAGTTGCAGATGTGCGACAATATTATTAACATAAGTGACTTATGTATGTAATTAACTCTTAAGTGAGAAATAAATGTTTTCCAATTTAACAAAAAATTGTGTCTATAAAAACCTTCAATTTAAGACCAACTAGACATAAATTCCAAAGCCGCGAATCCGCAAAAACATCATTCGAAGATATTGAAGTAATTATATTATCATAAATCAATTTATTTTTTTATTTATTTAATATTTGTATGTTTTTACAATAATTATACATTTTTTTTACATATTAAACCAATTTGTAATATATATATATATATATATTATTACTAAACCAGCTTAAACCACTGGAGCGATTATGGTCGAAAAATGGACCTGTTTTATTTTTCTGCTATTGATAGCAGTCCAAAATTGTACTACATTTTCCTACCATTCGTAAAACATTTATTTTAATTATTTAAAACATTTCCCCGGCCAGCCATTTATTTTAAAAAGGAGCTATTGAAATGCTTTATCTATTATGACCATAGATGTCGCAAATCCGAACTTCGTAGACTATTTTAGAACGATGTAAAAATAAATTTTAAATTTTTTTTTTTACTTCGAATTTTTGATCAGCTGTTTACGGTCAAAATTAAGTCCTTTTTCCATAGATATGCACTTTTCATTATCAAGACACACAGACAACATACAGAAATCGAAAATATTCTATGTTGACTCGAATAAGTACCTACCCCTCACGGCAGTTTCAAAGTAACAACACGCAGGATTCGCACGGTTATAAATTTTACGATTTTTTTATATTTTTTTTATAAATCCTACAAATAGGAGATAAACGATAAAATACACATTAATTCATTGGCTATATAGCACTGTAATAAGTTTTTATATTTCTATGTTAAAATTCGAAGGTATGATTTTTTTAATGTTTGTGAAAATTTAAAAAAATTATATTCTGCGAAATCGCGAGCAATCTAGGCAAATTTATTTTTTTCACGTGATTGCTTCGGTGGTTAAGTGAGAAATAAATTTTTTCATGATTAACAAAAAATTGAGCTTGCAAAAACCGTCAGTTTAAGACTTGACATAGTCATAAATCTGCAAAAACATAATACAGAGATATCGAGGTTTGAAGTTTAAAATTTATATCACAAATCGATTTATATTATTACTAAAGCAGCTTAAATAAATCTCTATTTTATACATAACTAGCTGACCCGGAGAACTTCGTACCGCCTCAGAATCAATAACTGTTCTGTTAACTTATTAGCTGAATAAAATTCAGTTTTTTTATTAAGTTAATAATTACACAATTAAGCAATTATCGATGCGCAACTGTCCGTGTTTTGTTTTTGTCAGAATCAGAGATGATGTTGTGTATGGATTTATAATTTTTGCGATTTTCTTACTTTTCCACATAGGGCATAGGTTCTCAACGTGGGCGATAACGCCCCCTTGGGGGCGTTTGAGACCTTCAGGGGGGCGGTGGAAGATCCAGAGACAATTGGGGGGCGTTTAGATGGCACAGGGGGGCGTTGGCAAGTAAAAAAATATGGTATAAAAAAGACAAACAAAACACTCTAATCACGTACTAATAAAGCGAAGTAAACCTAATTATTGGTTAATTTTTGTTATTAAAAACCCACGTCGGAAGTAAAAAAAAAGATACGGCAATATGGTGTGGATTATATTAAATACGGATTTATCGAAAATCCCATAAATCCATCATCTTCAATGTGCCTTATTTGTCGAAAAACATTTTCAAATGAAGCGATGAAGCCTTCTAGGCTTCAATATCATATTAATAAAATCCACCCGGATAAGAAAGACAAAGATGTGACCTATTTTCAAGACATGAAAAAGAAGTACAAAATTCAGCCAACTATATCAAAATAATTTTCAACAGCTTCTAAGCAAGACAATGATGGACTTCGAGCTTCGTACAATATCTCATTGTTGATTGCTAAAACAAGCAAACCACGTATACTATTGGGAAAGATTTAATTTTACCAGCAGTAAAAGAAGTAATAAACACTGTGCTCCATAAACAGATATTATCTGAATTCCTTTGAGCAATAGTTCTGTGCAAAGACGAATTGATAAAATGGCTGAAAACATTGAAGAATCATTGTGCAATCATCTGCAGTCTTGTCGATTTTCAATTCAGCTGGATGAGTCCACTTTACCAACTAATGAAGCATTGTTATTGGCATACGTAAGGTTCATCAAAGATGAGAAAATATGTCAAGAACTGTTGTTTGTTACAAATTTGGAAACAGATACAAAAGGAGAAACCATATTTAATACACTGAAAAAGTTTTGTGACGAAAAGAAAATTACTTTTAATAATATTTTGTCAGCTGTTACGGATAGCGCCCAGCTATGACAGGGCGTCACAAAGGCTTCATAGCGTGCTTAAAAAATAAAGATCCTGACTTGCTTGCTGTGCATTGCGTAATTCATCGCCAGCATTTAGTTGCGAAAAATCTGAGTGAACGCCTCCATACATCACTGCAATATGTTATCAGAGCGGTTCATAAAATCAGAAGTAACTCATTAAATGACAGATTATTTAGTCAGCTTTGCATTGCCAATGATGAAGATTTCAACCGATTGCTGCTTCACACAGAGGTGCGCTGGCTGTCAAAAGGTTCTTGTTTGACTTGATTTTACAATCTGTTTGAGTCTGTGATAGAGTTCCTAGGAAACAAAGACACAAAATTGCGCGGCAACCTCATCCCATCGAAGAACAATATTGCGTACTTGACAGACCTGTATAAATTGTTTAATGATGTCAATCTCCAACTTCAAGAAAGCGACGACTTAAATTTGATTAAGACAAAAAATTGCGTTGCAGCTTTTGTATCCAAACTACTAAGAAGTATATAGATTTTCTAAGTTTGTTTGCTGTTGTGATAATATGTTCTTTCCACTTTAAATTACTGTCAAAAAAAATGTCCAAGTATTTGATTTTTGTAACACGTTCTAGATAGGGGCAATCACATATATTAGCATTTGACAGTTTCTAATCTAAAAATTAATCACAATATAATTAAAATGTACACCTTTATGAAATCAAAGTTTCCAAACGCCATTTGAAAAAAAATTATGGAATGACAAAAAAGTGAAGTGACAATAACGTTTATAATACATTTGTTTAATAAAATGTGTGTTTTTTATATTTTTTCATTATCAGAAATTTTAGTTAGATAAAACGTAAAGTGAGCCATTTTAAAAAACTATTTTATGTTTGATTTAAAAAAAATTATATTTAAAAAATTATATGTTTATTTAAAATTATAAAATTTTGAAAACATATTTCATCTCCTTTCTAAAACAGTTTTTAGTTTTCAGAAAAATCCAAAATTTTTCCATTTTTGGATCTTTTTGCAAAGCGGAAATATTTTAATCTTCTGAAAAAATGTGCCCGAGGTCTGAGAGGTTAAAAAATTGAATGGAATTATAATAATTTTCTGTACGCATTGTAGGCCAACAAAGGTTTTATAATTCATTTTGTATCTTATGACGCAGGTTGACAAGTAAAACATCCAAAGTCCAAAATTAACAAAATTGAAGCAATATAATTATGTTTATCATCTCTATAATTGCTGGCTTTAGGTTAAAGTGCGAGTCTTATTATAGTCATTATTTCTTTGGTTGTCATTCAATGATTATTTTTTATCTCAATAAGTTTTTAGTCAAATCGTCTTGATTCATTTGGAACATTTGGTTTTTTGGTTTAGCTTTGAAAAAATTTAACCACATCCATCTTTGACCACATTCAGGCAAAAAATCATTTTAACCTCTCAGAAATAGACTTTTGTTTATTAAGTGTCCCTTAGAAAACTGTCAAAACGTGATAATATTTGTGTTATGTACGATTTTTACTAAAAGCTTCATAAATCACGTTTTGGGAAACGTAGCCTCATTATAAAAACTAGTTCGGAAAGGTTATGAAATAAACTTTCAAATTGTATTATTACAAATAAATAATAACATTTGTAAATATTAAAATTTAGAATGCATACATAAAAAAATTGTAAAAATGACCCGCGTGATGTTTTATGTGAAAACGGTACTAAAATCACATATTATGTAAAAAAAACACCTATTCTATTGTATAAATGTATAATAAACAATTTTGTCACCTCACTTTTTTACCATTTCATACAAAAATATTTTAATAAAAAACTAATAATGTCTTGAACAAATGACAATCAAACAAGATGGAGGTTCCATTCGGCTCAGATAATTAAGGTCTATGTTCCATAGATATTTTTGAATACAGACGCGTAGCGTTGTTCATTATCGATATTCCGTTTTTTATTCCATGGTAATCCGTATACTAGTGATGGAAATAAATCAATTTTTGTAAAATCTCGCGCGTTTACGTCAAAAGACGCTCTCATGTCTTGACCGCTTTTATTATATTTGCGTGTTTTGACGCTCTAATGTTCCGAGTGGTTAACCCTTTGGGCAGTGTGGCCGCATCTATGTGGCAACAGTTCTATTTAGAGTATCGCCACGTATGTGCGGCCGTACGACTTTATTAAAATTTTTCTATTGCCATTTTTTTTTTTTACATTAACTCCACACAGGAGGCCTTGAGGAAAATAATTTCTCATCTTGTCATCTGAGATGCTCTGTGTAGGGACTTTTTGAGGAGAGGAAGGAATGAACATTAGTCTTAAAGAAACCCATGTTGTAGGAAGGAGGAAACACAAACCCCTCATACCTATTTTCTTCCCAGAACTTCCTCTCCTTAAAAAAAACCTCCACACAGCATCTCCTAAGATATTATTTTCCTCAGGGCCTCCTGTGTGGAGTAAATGTAAAAAAAAACACCACCATCGAAAATGAATTGGTCACATTCAATCTAGAAATCACTCTGATGGCTGGCATGTTTGAGGCGTAAGGCTCTTGACTCGCAATCCAAAGGTCGTGGGATCGAATCCCGGCATGGCAAATTAATTAATTAAAAATAATATATATAGTCTATTTGCAGCACATTTCGGAGTGGACGATACTCTTTGTATCGCAGTGGTATAAGACCACCATTCATAATTGAACATTGCTTGAAATGACTTTAGCTGTGTTTGGTGACCAGATCTGAATAGCCAGGTAAGTACCACCTTCCTCGTCGCCATCTTCTTCCCCTCCCCACTACCTTCAGCCTCACAACATACCCCAATTGGGGATGCCATAGTTTCACTGGCTCCAGATGGGAGCAGCTGGGATTCTTGTGAGGTATTCACATAAAAAAATGTTAATAATATGTTTGATTTAATCTGACTTCAAGGTAAAAATGAAGTAGGTACTCATATTGATGTTTATTTATCTGTGCTAATTTTAACACAAACTTTATAATAATAATTAGTTGATTTGCATTGACCGTTGAAACTCCAATGTTTTATCGTCGCACCCTAATATCTTTATCATTGATTGATAACCTCCTTTATTTATATTTAATCACTTTTTTTAGGTTAATTAATGAGAACATCTCCATAATGTTTTTTGACATTGTGTATTTAGAAAAAGGCAAAAATCGAAAACATCATTCTTTTAAGGGAAACGAAGGAGAGAAAGCTCTAGGAAGGAAAAGGGAATCAGGAGTGGGTAGGAATCTGGGGTCAGTGTGTCCAGGAGTGACGGACGTATGAATCCATCCGTCCCACTGCGGTGCAAGGCTATTTTCGAGAGAGTAGGGCTGGAGAAGTCAAAGGGACTCCTTCAACCACTCTCATACATACCTCACCCCGTGAACATGAGCACCCTTGCTAAGTCACCAAACGTAGCGAACTATTTGGGGTGATCTATGGTAGAGGTGTTGGTTATCCAATAAATGGTTCCCGGCGCGGCGGTACCCCTTCCCGCCTCCTAAATTGAAAATTGTTATGATATTTCCGACTAGTCAAATACAGAAATGATGCTGTCCATTTGAAACTAATTCACCCATCTATCACTTGTTCATCGTCTATCACTATTTCATCCATTTCTCAGTATTTATTCCATCTGTCACTATTTCATTCATCTGTCACTATTTCATACATTTATTTTTAAATATAAATCCCGACAGCCTGCCGGGTGTGCAACTCAGATACTTAACCACAAACTCCGGCGCGCTGACGTGCTAGAGTAGGTCCGCCAAAAAACGGACAACGAGCACGACAGTAACATTTTTTAATAAAATTTTCAATGCCGAACGCTCTGTAGGTAATTAAGAGTGTATAAGCAGAGAAACCAGAAATATGTCATTTTTAAATCAGTGGTTAGACGTATTGACTCTTTTCCACAAAAAACTATAAATGGATTTCAAAAGATTGTTCTTTTATCTAGTAAACTTATGTTTTAGATTTTGAGAAAAAAAAAATATTTTTAGAATAATAAGGTTATACCATAGGTCGTTCGCAGATTTGTTCAATTTTCAAAAAAGTACATTTCTTATACAACACCCATTTCAAATCATATAATCATGCAGTAAAATAAATCAATACATTATCTGGTAAACGTATGTTTCAGAATTTTAATTTTAGTTTAAATAAAATTATTAAAAAATATATACGGACATGTGTTTCTTGACGAAAATTGGTCGGTTTGTGCATTTATTTGTGCACTTACAAACAAATATATTTCGGATTTTTTTACATACTTATTTTGCTAAGACGTTATTGACAAATCATAAATAATTTGATCGTAAAATAATTTCAGGAAGTATTTAATTTTAAATAACAAAATTAACAATAACTTAGTTTAATAACAAAAATATGGAAATTGGAAAAAATCCCAGAGGAATGGCAAATAAGCATAATATGCCCAATTCACAAAAAAGGTGACAAATTAAAATGCGAAAATCATAGAGGCATTTCACTTCTATGCACAGCATATAAAATCTACACCATGATACTGAAACAAAGAATTGATAAGTATGCAGAAAACCTACTGGGAGAGTATCAAGCAGGCTTCCGCACAGGTAGATCCACAACAGACCAATTGTTCACCGTCAGACAGATCTTGGCAAAGTGCTGGGAGTTTGATATAGATGTACACCAACTATTCATAGATTTCAAGCAAGCATATGATAGCATAGATCGGGAGTGTCTATATGACATACTACTTCAATTCCAGATCCCACCTAAATTGGTTAGGCTCATCAAGGCCACAATGTCAGACTCAAGATGTCAGGTCAAAATAGACGGAGAACTGTCGGAAGAATTCACGGTATCGCAGGGACTAAAACAGGGGGATGGTCTGGCTCCCACTCTCTTCAACATTGTGCTCGAATATGTAATAAGAAAAACGCTTATAGACACTGGCTCCAATATTTGTTTCAAGAGCAGTCAAGTTGTCGGATATGCGGATGACATCAACATTATCGGAAGATCAATCTCAGCCATTAAGGAGGTCTTCGACCCTTTAGAAACAGCGGCACGAGAAGTAGGACTGCGGGTTAATGTTGATAAAACGAAAATGATGGTACAGAGCAGGAACCCTTCACACAGAAGAAGAAGTAGTGCACAATTTAAAGACAACTACTCATACGAAGTGGTCGATCAATTCACCTACCTGGGCTCCAGTCTAACAGAGAACAATGAGGATCCAGCAGAAATCAGAAGGAGAATCACAGCAGCCAACAAAACATACTTTTCTTTGCTGCCAGTGTTTAAGTCACGTAGTGTCCACAGAAAAACCAAAATAACCATATATAAGACCATTGTTAGAACGGTATTGGCATATGGATGTGAGGCGCTGACACTGACGGTAAAGATGGCTGAAATGCTGGATACTTTTGAAAGAAAAGTGCTGAGAAGAATATGTGGACCCGTAAAAGAGGGCGGACAGTGGCGCATCCGGCACAATACAGAATTGTATGACATATATAAGGCCCCTAGCATCTCAGCACATATGAGACTCCTCAGGCTGAGATGGGCTGGGCATGTACAGAGAATGCCGGATACACGCGTCCCAAAAAGAATTTTGACTGGACACCCAGGTGGAAAGAGAAAAGTGGGAAGACCCAGACTGAGGTGGGAAGACGAGGTAAGAGGGGATGCAGCACAGCTTCTCCAGGTACCAAACTGGAAGTCAGCCGCTGAGGACAGGACGAGTTGGAGGCGACTGTTGCAGGAGGCCAAGGCTCGATATGGGCTGTAGCGCCATCGAAGAGAGAGAGAGATTAAATTTTAAATAATTTTGAACATCGCATTTTACCATTTTTATCGCAGCCCGTAAACACAAATTTCAGATTTCATTACGGGCCCAAACGCGGCCAGGAGAGCACGTCTTCGCGACGCTTTGAATAATAATATTTGGAAATGAAATTTGAAAACGAAATTTGAAATAAACACGAATTCCTTGATTCATGTTTGTTAAATCTACAGGGTTGCCCGAACGCAATTTTTCATGTTCATTGAATATTTTTTTGCAAAAATTTTTATAATTTCGAATATTTTTTTTATTTTAAATTTTTCTTGTGTGAATACCGCACAAGAGTCCCAACTGCTCCAAAATATTTTTTTGGGGTAAATCTTTTTTACGCACGCTCGACACTTGGGGGTAAACTGGTGAATGGGTTACGAAAAGTGGTGATAGTTACGAAAAATGACATGCGAACGGTAATCAATGCGAACGGTGATCGATTGCTCGGCGGGTCGGGCCTTTACGCACGCTTGTTTTTCGTGTTATTGTTATATTGTTAATGGACTATTTGTCCGTAAATAAATAAATAAATTATATACAGCGGGTACCCGGCATGCGTTTCATGGGCACTGTAACCTCGCGGTCAACTAAACTGTTATGGTTCCATCACAAGTCCCGGGAATTATAATGCAAGCGCCTGCACTATATAACATTATATACAGCGGGTACCCGGCATGCGTTGCAAGGCCACTCAAAGAAAGAAAGGGTTTGTGCGCTTTAATTCTGTTTTTTTTTTTTTTTTTTTTTTTTTTTTTTTTTTTTTTTTTTTTTTTTTTTTATTAGGTTTGTCAACAGTGATTTACATGAAAGCTTTCACAGATACAATTACACTGAACCATGGTTGATGCTATCACTAATTAAAGACAAACACAACATTGATAACATAATACTTACATATATATAGTTGAAGTGCTTATTATTAATTATGCACACGAATAAATATTTCAAAATGCGACATTTTTTACAATCCAACTTAATATTACTCGTTTTTTTTCATGAATACCGCACAAGTCTGGAGCCAGTGGGACTATTGCATCCCCAATTTGGAGTATGTTGTAAGACTGAAGGTAGTGGGGAGGGGAAGGATATAGGGAAGAGGAAGGTGGGGAAGTACCTGGCTATTCAGATCTGACCACTAAACACGGCTAAAGCCATTTCAAGCAACGTTTCAATTCTTAATGGTGGTCTTACACCAGGGCGATACTGAGAGTATCTTCCACTCTAATGGCCGTAAAATACAATTGAAAAACAAAAAACCAAAATATTAAAAAGAATATAACAAATTGTTTATTCATGTAGCTATCTACTTAATACCTACTGTGTTTACGCATTTCACTTGTATCTATTTATGTTTATGCACTTCAATATACAAATAACTACTACTAATTAAAATTCTGGAAGCGAGAATAGTAATATAGCCCTAGCTCGAGTGAACAAAACCCTCAAAACTCGGATTGCCGCGGAACGAAATTTAGTTCTGAAAACGCCCGCTCGCGAGCCCTGATGTGTTAGCGCTAGTGTCGGAATCGAAGTTGTCATGTGCTGGTTATTCACTCTTAATAATTTATTTCATTGAATTGGCAATAATATGTTTCTTATATTTTTTCCCTGATATTTGTGTTCCAAGTTTTATATGCAGCCAGCCACCATTTAATTTCTTCAAAATTGCGAGCGGTTCTAGGCTTTTAGTAATGACCCTGAAAGTCCCTAATTGCTTTGAGGACTACCATACCAAATTATTTTTTTAGGTATTAGTATACAAATACATAATAAACAAAAATTATTATCGTTCTATTTATGAATATTATGTTTTTTTGTAACTTTTCGAATAAAAGCGTGGAAAAAAGCTTACGAAAAAAAAAGGTTATATTCGAGACCTTATTTACACATATTTAATTTTTTTAAAATTTTTATTTATATGTTTTTCTTCTCCTTAATCCAATATGTAACCAATTAAAAAAAAAAAAAATCATTTGAATATACGGTTCAAAAGTTACAATAGATTTAGTACACTCAGTATTTTTTCCATCCGTCACTATTTCATCCATCTCTTAGTATTTATTTTATCTTTCACTATTTCATCCTCCTGTCTCATCCATCTATCAATATTTCATCCACCCATCACTATTTCACCCGTTTGTCACTATTAATACATCTATCACTATTTAATACATCTATCACTGTTATTTAATTCATCCTCCTGTCTCATCCATCTCTCACTATGTCGTCCATCTGTCACCATTTAATCCACCATTCACTATTTCACCCACTCTTCACTATTTCATCCATTTGTCATTATTTCGTACATCTGTCAGTGGCTGAGTTGTCATTGTGTTTGGGTCTCACCCAGGCGTCACGTGTTCGATTCCTCATCTGGCTAAGTCCTCCATCACTTTTCTGCGGTAGTAGTAAAAGATTTTCAAATATTGTCTGGTTATTCGTAACCTGGGAAAGTTAGTCTTATCTTATCAAAAAAAAAAACAAACTGAACCTTTATGTATTTTCCTTCTAGCCAAGGACAGAGATGGCGCCATCAGTGAGAGATCCCAATACCTGACTACCTCCAGAAATCTCCTTAACTCTGCAGCAGATGCTGTGGAGAGATTGATGTCCAGCTACAAGGTAAAAATATTATTATTATTGATAAGGAGAGTAGGAGAAATTGATAGAAGAATAAGTGCGGCAAGCAGTGTATTGCGTCCTCTCTACAGCTCAGTGATAAGAAAAGCCGAGCTCAGCATCAAGAGAAAAATGGCAGTGTGTAAAAAGGTTTACCGCCCGACACTCACTTACGGCCACCAGACATGGATGCTAAATGAACGAACACGCTCCAGAGTCCAAGCTGCCGAAATGAGATATTTGAGAGGAGTGGCAGGGATTACAAAATGGGATCATATAAGAAACTCGACAATCCGAGATTGGCTAAACATTGAACCACTGCTACTCTTCATAGAAAAATCGCAACTGACGTGGCTTGGGCATGTACTAAGAATGTCTGATGACCGAATTACGAGGAAGATACTGAGTGCGATTCCAGAGGGTAGACGTCCAGTGGGCCGCCCCAGACACAGTTGGGCGAGGCAACTCCAGAAACTGTGTGAGGAGAGGATGGGTCTACCATGGACGGAGGCCGAACAATCAGCACAAAACAGGGACGCATGGAGGAGTTTTGTCGATGCAATGGGTCCCCGACCCGAATAGGATAAGGGGAAGAAGATGATGATGATGATAAGGAGGGTAACAATTGATAGTTTTTTCAGATTTGAGGTTATTCTTGACTTCTTAATTTGGCAGGAAAAATATCATTAACCCCTTGAATGTCAGCTTATTCCTGACGGATATGCTAGTAGCTCAAAGCATTTGCTTTGATTTTAAGATATGTCGAACCTTAACCTCTCCTCGAGTGAGTTTTGACGAACAATACTGTACATGAGTTTTTTTTGTTAATATTTTTTTATAAATTATCATAGATTACCTAAAAATAATGTTATATTTTTAATTAAAATGTCATCGACATCAATTCACGAAAATAAATCAACATCGAAAAAAAAACATGTCCATAAAAAAAAAACTGCTTCAATAGAAGCCACTACAAGTCAACTAGTATGTGATGGTATTTGAATAATAACCACGGACGAAGCGTTTCGGCCATACTCTTTTGGGCATTTTTTCGCTTCGCCGAACCATTTCGCCCATACTCATGGAGAGGTTGAAAAATGCTCGTAGCATATTAAAATATATTTTATTCTCAATTAGATTTCCAAAAGTCATAGTACTACTGTATTTATTTACAGGAATACCTCATATGCTTATTTAGCTGGTAAATACGAAAAAAAATCAAAAATATTTTTGTTTGTCTTCATTATGTTACTTTGGTTGGAGAGGGTTCTAATTTGACTTTACCTTATTTTGAGATATAAGTTGTCAAAGTTTGCAAATTTCTCATAATCTTTTTACCAATTTCTTTTTTTGAGGTTGAAACTTGGGTAAAGTATTTTACTTTAAAATTGTGTCTTTTGTTTTACCTTAACCACTCCGATCTATCGCGAATATGCACTTTTTACGTCTTAAACGAAATGTCAAATTTACGAAAACTTTGTGTAATTTCCGCTTCAAAATTAAAGCTCTATAAATTAAACATTTCTGAACGTAGCCGAATACTAAAAACTGTTTTTGAAAGGTTACGAAATAAGCTTTCAAATCTTTATATTACAAGTTCATATTAACATTTGTAAATATTAAAATTTAGAATGAAAACATAAAAAAAAATGTTAAAATGACTCATGGGATGTTTCTATGTGAAAACGGTGCTAAAATCACGGATTATGTAAAAAAACAATACTTATTCTATTCTATAAATGTATAATAAACAATTTAGTTACCTCGCTTTTTTATCATTTCATACAAGAATATTTAATAAAAAAATAACAATGTCTAACAGCTGGTAGGCGATTTTGCAGTCTAACATGTATCTGACAGAAAAGGTCTTTTTATGTATGAATAGTGATGGGTAGCTTGATTTATTATGGAGCTTCTACTTTTTGTTTTAGGGATGTCATTAGAACAATAACGGAGTTATAACGATTTCTGTGGAAACACACACGTTGACGTGAAAATACGCTTATTGTACTTGACTGCTATTGTCATATTAACGTGTATATCTGCTTACGTTGCTGAGTGGTTAAAACTTTATACTTTGTATAAACGCGGTTAAAACTAAGTATTCAATTAACTTTGAATTTAACATGTTTTAAAGGAAAATATTTAAATAGAATAAATTACTCAGTGAACTTTGTAACCTTCAAATAAATACTCTAGCCGATTTACGAAATAATCATTTATTCATCTCTACCTTAATAACCTACCCATAAAACTCTCTCTCTGGTTTCAATCCAACATTGCAACTCTATACATAAAAAATGTGCCACGAATCCGTATGATATCACACTCCATAATTTCTACAAAAGATACAGAAATATTTGCACACAGGTCATTAGGAAGGCCAAAAATCTATACTACAATAAAAAAATTTCCGAGTGCAACAATGACCCTAAAAAAATATGGAAAGTCCTCAAGGAAGCTACCAATTCAAATAAAGCCACCGACTCTTTAAACTCTCTCAATATCAATGATACCACTGTAGACTTTACATCGAACCCCAACACAATTGTCAATTATATAAACAGTTATTTTGCAAATATAGGTCCAGAACTAGCAAAAAAAATCCATCCAATAATAATAATAATAATTGGATAATTTATAGAGCGCCGTTTTTGTGAAAAATCACCTCAAGGGCGCTGTACAATTTATTCATAATTCTTAGGTTCTATCTAATTTTAATGTTTACAAATGGATACATAAACATACTTACCTGCAGGTCACTTCCGATAAACACTTTAATTAGAAAGTTTGTGCTTGGAGAAGATACGGCTTTGCTCGCGGAGGACATTATATTTAAAACACTGGACATTGCATGATTTTACATTTGCTACCCCCATCACTATAAGTATTAAATTTTAAAAGATTAGTGGCAAAAGTGGAGTTGATAATATCAAAATATGTATTTTAAAAGACTGGAGAATTTAGGACTCTTTAGGGCTGGAGAATGTTACTAAAATGACCTTTAAAAACGCTTACAAATAGTTAGTTTTTACTTTATTTTTATTTATTTATTATTATTTATTTTTTATTTTTTATTTTTTATTTTTTTTTCTTTTTCTCTACATTTTTAGGTTAGTTATTTACAGTGTCGCGGGCATTGAATGTGAAGGTGAAAGAATTTGAGTTTATGGATACGACTGTCTGAAAAGGTGGGTTTTAAGTTTAGCTCTAAATTCTGCCGAATCTGTGATAGTTCTTAAGTCATATGGCAGTGCATTCCAGGCTTTAGGTCCCGACACTCCGAAAGCGCGCTCACCGAACTTAGTATCTGGTGTGCGCTTTGGTTCCTTTAACCTTCCAACAGCTGATGATGCTGCTGACCTTAGGGTTGACTGTCGAGAATTGGAATTTTCTGGAATACACAATTCCGATAAGTATGCCGGAGCCATTCCGTTAAGGGACTTAAATACCATCCAGCAGAGCTTGAACTGGATTCTTTCAGGACATTTGAGCCAGTGAAGATTTTTGAGATGCTCTGAAATATGGGAATATTTAGATACGCCGGTGATAAGTCTTGCCGCAGCGTTGAAAACGGATTGTAATTTGTTGATTTGATATTTTGGAAGACTTGCATATATTCCGTTGCAATAATCTAAACGTGAAACAACATACGAACTGACTAGTAATTTAGTCGCTTCTGTTGGTAGATTTCTCCTTACTGCTTTAATTTGCCTTAATTGATAGAACCCCGTGCTTACGGTTCTGTTCACTTGAGTTTTAAGGGAAAAATCAGCGTCCAGATTGACACCCAGTAGTTTTATACACGTCTTTGGAGTGATGTCGCTTCCTGAAATGGTTATTGGGGAGTTATCAATGTTATGCTGACGTCTGCTTGTGGCGGTCCAGAGAAACTCAGTCTTTGACGGATTTAGTTTCAATCTATTTGAGGTCATCCAGCGGGTAATTGCTTCTAGACACTCAATTATGCGAGTTTTTAGACTGTCTACTTCCTCTGGTAAGCAGTAAAAGTAAACTTGTTGGTCATCAGCGTAGCAGTGAGATAGAAGGCCAAATGATTAGATTATTTTAGCGACATCATTTGTGAAGAGGATGAAAAGAAGTGGGCCCAGAACAGACCCCTGGGGTACTCCAGATGAAAGGGTTGCATATTTTGATTGGTTTTTCCCTACCTTTACGGCTTGTAAACGGTTGCCCAGGTACGATGTTAGCCAGGTTTTAACGCCGCCGTTTAAACCAAAGGATTCTTCTAATCGTTTAATACGAAAATCATGGTCGATCGTGTCAAAAGCGGCACTCATGTCCAAGACTGAAAGGAGTGCCAATTTTCCCGACTCGATAGCAAGAGTTATGTCTGACAGAACACGTAGTAATCCAGTTTCCGTTGAATGAAACCTTCTATATGCAGATTGGTATTTAGTTAGCAATTCATTTGAGTTTAAGTGACAGATTATCTGTGAAGCAGTGATTTTTTCTAAGATTTTGGAAATAAATGGAAGATTTGAAACGGGTCGGTAGTTTGAGAGATCTTCAGCGTCCAATTGCGGTTTTTTTATTAGTGGAGTTACAACAGCTGATTTAAGGGGTTTTGGGAAATCACCCATGCTGAGTGACTTATTGAAAAGATGAACTAGAAAGGGAGCTATTTCCTTGCAACACTTCTTCAGTAACCACGTTGGAATAGGATCGAGTGAACACTGCTTGTTCGGTGAAGTAAGTATTAACTTCGTTACTTCCTCGATGGTTGTAGGTTTGAAGGCAGAAAAGGTTCCGCTATTGCTTTTAGTAAACGATGGTGGTGGGGCGGAGGCTGTTAGGGCACGTATTGATTTGATTTTGTCAAGAAAAAATTTGGAAAAAATTTCCGGAGCTATGTCGGTTGTATTTTGTGCACGTACATCGGCAACGACTGTCTTAATAGAGTTCCACAGACTTCGCGGATTTTGACGCTCTGAATTGATCCTACTTGTCCAATATTCAGATTTTTTCGAGCGAATTAGTAACGAGTACTCTTTTTGAGCCCGTATCCAACCGTCCCGTGAAGTAACGCCCGAGTGTCTGTAGGACCTCTCCAATTTACGCATTGATCTCTTCTGGCTCCGACATTCTTCGTCAAACCAGTCATCAGAATTTCGCTGTCGCCGAGTTTTTGTAGAAGTTGGTGCATATTTGTTTAGAAGAGTTGAAAGAAAAGTGTTGTAATATTCTGCCAGTTTGGTTGTTGATTCTGTTTCCCAAACGCTTTGTGTACAAAGTGGAGAATTTTTTAGTTCAGACAGGAACTCATCAAAGTTAAAGTTACGCCATGCTCTTGACGTAATAGTTACGTATGGGATTTTCGGAGGGTTAAAGTCGATTTCAGTGCAAATTAGCCTATGATCTGATAGCCCTACATCCACGCTAGCCGCTACAAGCGGCGGGCCGCTCGACTTTGAGACAAAAATATCCAAAGTTCCGCCTGCATCGTGAGTTGGAGCACTAACCCATTGATGGCATCCAAAGCAGTCTAATAAATCGCAAAATTTAATTGTGTTGGGTGAATCCGGACGCTCTAGGTGTATGTTAATATCGCCTGTTATAAAAATAGTATCAGAAAGTCCTACAACTCGCTCGAGAAAACACGACAGTTCCCTGAAAAAGTCCGAGGTAATTTGCTTCGAGCCTGGTCGGTACAGGGTGCATAAAAATCCATAAGCATCCAAATAACCATATGCTAGGCCCTAGCGACCACCCCCCCAATAATGAATTCACATCCCGCTTTGTTCTTAAAACGGTTACAGAGAAAGATGTTTCTATGGTAATAAACTCTTTAAAAAACTCTTCATCCACCGGCATTGATGAAATATCCAACAGTGTTCTTAAAAAAATTGCCCCTGTTATAATTCAACCATTAACTCATCTGCTGAACATTAGCATCCGTCAAGGATTATTTCCAACCATTCTAAAACAAGGTCTTATTATCCCTATTTTCAAAACAGGCTCCAAACTTGACATTAGTAATTATCGTCCTATTACGCTACTCAATTCCCTGTCCAAAGTATTTGAAAAGATCGTCAACAATAGTCTTATGGAATACCTGGAAACCAACAAACTACTTTCGCCGCGGCAATTTGGCTTCAGAAACCATAAAAGCACAAACGATGCCATAGCCACCGTCTCTGACTATATCTCTGGCCACCTCGATAAGGGCTCAAAATGTCTATCGGTATTTCTTGACCTATGTAAAGCGTTTGATACAATATCACACGCCAAATTAGAACGCAAAATGTTCAATATAGGTATTAGGAATAATGAATTAAGCCTACTCTCCAGCTTCTTATCTGACAGATCCCAATGCGTTAAACTCAGAGCTACAAAGAGTCAGAATTTGCCCATTACTTACGGTGTCCCACAAGGCAGTGTTATAGGTCCAACGCTCTTCCTAATATACATTAACGAGTTGTGTAACCTAGATATCGATGCCACTATTGTCAGCTTCGCTGACGACACTGTCCTGCTATTCCAAGCGAAAGACTGGCCTACCGTTTATTCGCAAGCGGAGGAAGGCATTCAAAAGGTTAAATACTGGCTTGACTCAAACACACTAACTCTCAATGTACAGAAAACAAAATACTTACTGTTTAGTCTCACCAATATCACAAAACCAAACCTCCACCCCCAATTAAAAATACACGAATGTAAAAACTCATCTCCGAACCTGACTTGTAACTGCCCATGCCTTGAACAAGTAAACATTATAAAATATTTAGGAATAACCTTTGATACACACCTAAATTGGAAGCAACATATACTTAACACTACAAACAAAATCCGCAAATCCATATACTTTTTCAAACAAACACGTAATTTCCTCAACCTACACCTTTTAAAAACAGTGTATTACTCACTGTGCCAATCACACATCGAATACGGAATTTTAGCTTGGGGTAACACTTATTCTAGTGCCCTCGACCCCATCATTAAAGCACAAAAACTGATAATAAAAATAATCCTTAAACTTCCTCTTACTACCAGCACGGATACGATCTTCAACACCTTCAACGTTATGGACATTAAACAGGTCTACGCAAGATCCATCTTAGTTAATTTACATAAAAACAACATAACCCTATACAAAGCAACTCAATCGATACACAATACCCGAGCCAAAAACAAAGAACTCCTCCAAACTCCCTTTTCTAAAACCACCTTTGGACAAAGACACTTTAAATACATAGCTTGCAAACTACACAATACACTACCAGCTACGATTAGACAAACCGAATCAATGACCAAATTCAAACAAGTTGTAAAGAAATGGATTATAAGTACTGGTCGTCACACTATTGCAAACATCTGTAAAATAAACTACAAATAGACAGAAATATCCATCTACATACGTCCTTACCCATATAAAACAAATTAAAATTATAAAATCCTAAATAATCTAAATCTATAAATAGATTTGACAGGATTTACTACTGTACTGTATCTCTTCCCTCATTTATAAGAAAACTCTCTTTATGTGATTTACTCACACTTTCAATCATCTTTATGTTTAATTGTTAATTATATTACTCTTATATATGAAATGTAATTATGTACCTCTACGCCTGTCTCAACACAGGTATACCCTAGCGAGACAGGCATCGAATAAAATATTGTAAACATCACGTATATAGATCAATAAAAAAAAAAAAAAAAAAAATCCTGGGATTGGTTTGCAGCAATTTCCTCTAATTTTCTTTTCCATTCTTCCCTGTCTTGTGCGGCTCTTTTGAATTCTGCATATGATGAGCAGCGCACGTCCACCAGCAGGTCGTCCAGGTACTCTCGGCGTGGGCGTCCCCTAGAGTTTGTCCCCTCGGTCATACCCTCCATTATGGTATGCAAGAGGCCTTCTTGTCGTATAACATGTCCGATCCATCTTGCACGCCTTTCGGACAAGGTCCTGAGCAGGTGCCTTCCTCCTTCGATACTTTGGAGAACCTCCTCATTTGTAATGTGGTCTCTCCAGGAAATTCCTAATAATCTTCTATAGGACCACATCTCAAAAGCCTCTAGTCTCCGTTTATCTCTTTCAGATAGGCACCATGTTTCGCAGCCGTACATCAAGATACTCCACACATAGGTCTTGATGAGGAGTATTCGCAGTTTTAGGTCTATATTATTTGATTCAATTACTTTCAACCTTTTATTGAATGCAAGCCTAGCCTGGTGTATACGGCTGTCGACCTCGCTCTTAGACCGACCGTCCCATGTTATTTTGCTCCCGAGGTAGACAAACTCCTTGGTGTTCTTTAGTGGAACTCCTGCCATCTCTACTCTCATCTGGTGTTGCGTTCGGCCTACAGTCAGCAGCTTTGTTTTGTCTTTATTTATCTTCATGTTGTAGTTGTTTTGAAGAATGCTTTGCATGGTTGTTAAGGCCTCTTGCAGTTCTTCTTCGCTTTCAGCAACCAAAGCAATATCGTCAGCAAACCTTATCATATCCACCTTTTGCCCGTGTATCTTTACACCTTTTCTGTGACTCATTCTCTCTCTCAAGTCGTCAATCGCACTCTGTATATAAACGTTAAAAAGAACAGGTGACAGAGAGCATCCCTGTCTCACCCCTTGTCTTATACTGGCTTCTTTTGTATCATTGTCACATCTAATTATAGCGGCCTCATTCTTGTATAGCGCCTGGCTTATTCGTCTATCTCTATATTTGATATCAATTCTCTTCAGAATCTCGAAGAGTCTTTTCCATTCTACTTTGTCGAAAGCCTTCTCCAGGTCTATGAATGCGATGAATGTGTTTTGGTTTCTTTTTATTCTTTTTTCTAGTAGTATTCGTAGCGACAATATTGCTTCTCTGGTTTCTACACCTCTTCTAAAGCCATACTGGTCTCCGGAAAGGATGTTCTCTACTTTTGGTTCGATTCTTTTTAGAATTATATTAGTCAATATTTTTGAGGCATGGGATATTAAGCTGAGAGTTCTGTGTTGTTCCCATTTCATCGTGCCTGCCTTCTTTGGTAATGCGACAATTAGGCATTTCTCGAAATCCTCCGGTATCTCTCCAGTCTTATACATTGTCTGTATCATTTTAAACAGGGCATCTGTAGTTCCTTTTCCTGCTGGCTTAATGAGTTCAGCCGGAACGTCATCGATTCCGGGTGCTTTCCCGTTTTTGAGGTTTTTCAGTGCGAGGTCAAACTCTTCTCTAGTGATTGGATCTCCCAAATCATCTGCGTCTACCTCATTTTCTCTTTCTATCAATGTTTCGTTGTCAGTATTTGCCTTTCCATTGTACAGCATTTCTAGATATCTTTTCCATCTCTCTCCTATTTGGTCATTTTCGAAAAGTATTTTGCCGTCTTCTCCTTCTATTGCCTTACCCTTTCCAACTCTCATCCCAAAGAAGTCTTTCACCGCAGCGTGAGCTCTTTCTACATTTCCTCTCTTGAGGTCGTCGTTTATCTCATCGCATTTATTCTGGTAGAATGTTTCTTTGGCTATTCTTGACTCTCTATTTATTTTGTTTCTTAGCACTTTGTATTTCTTTTGTGATTCAGCTCTTTTATCATTTTTGAGCTCTCTTCTATCCTTTATCATATTTAGGATCTCATCGGTTATCCATTCCTTCCTTGCTTGGGGTTTTTCCTTGCCTATAGTTTCCTCTGCCGTAG
Source organism: Limnephilus lunatus (assembly GCA_917563855.2). Lineage (NCBI taxonomy): Eukaryota > Metazoa > Arthropoda > Insecta > Trichoptera > Limnephilidae > Limnephilus > Limnephilus lunatus. Next base: position 97,280,329 of record OU830594.1, read on the forward strand.
TTATAATAAAACTATGGCACATCATATTAAATGATATCATATTCGATATTTGTTTGTTTTATCCAGGAAATTGTAACCCTGGCCGGCTACACCCATCGTGTGGCGTCAATGCTTGTGGTGTTTGAGGATGTGGCAGAAGGGAAGTACATCAAGACGGCTCTGGACCAGGCCTCGCCCAAGATGAACAGCATCAGCGGGAAGGATGACTTCAAGGTGGACTTCGCCAATGGGCAGCCCATCGCTAAAGGTACGTTTCAAGTGTGGTGACTGAAGGTGAAGATTGAAGACTTCAGTGTGAAGGTTGAAGTGTGACGACTGATGTGTGAAGACTGATGTGTGAAGACTGATGTGTGAAGACTGATGTGTGAAGGTTGAAGTGTGACGACTGATGTGTGAAGACTGATGTGTGACGACTGATGTGTGAAGACTGATGTATGAAGACCTAAGTGTGACGAGTTAAGATTGAAATGTAGTGACTGATGTATGAAGACTGAAGTGTAAAGACTGACTTGTGAAGACTTAAGTGTGACGACTGATTTGTGACTGAAGTGTAAACACTGAAGTATGAAGACTGAAGGGTGAAGACTGAAGTGTAAAGACTGAAGTGTAAAGACTGCCGTGTAAAAATTTAAATGTGACAACTGATTTCTGAAGACTGATGTATGAAAACTGAAGTATGATGACTGAAGTGTAAAGTTGAAGTGTTCATATTCAGAATTAGGTAACAATATTATTTTCAACTATTTTTTCCCATATTTTTGTCTGCTACCTTTTTAAATGATCATAAAGTTCTAAAGAAATGGTTTGTAACCTAGATACTATCTCGGAAATATCTTTTTCATATTTTCGTTAAGATTTATTAGTTTTGTCTTCTTCTTCAATAATATAAATATCCCTCAGGACCAGTGGCGGCTCGTGACTTTAGGGTGTTCTAGAGCGCTGATATTAAAAAAATGGCATCATGGATGTTGTCGTGGGCGAATTTTTTATTTTTTTTTTCAAATTTCGGTTTTTGTATGGAGATTTTTCAGGAAATCCGTGCGGCACAAACTGAAACTTCCTGCATTTCTGCATACAAAAAACTGATTTACAAAAAAAAAAAAAAAATTTTTTTCATCTAGGTACAACATCAATAATCCCATTTTTTTAAAATCAGCACTTTAGGACACCCTAAAGTCACGAGCCGTCACTGCTCAGGACCTACATCAAATTTGCAGTCTATGTCAAACGCTGTGAGGAGAATCTTTTTGAGGAAAGAAAGGAGTAAACCAATTGAAAGAGGGAGAAAACACAGGGGCCGGCCAGTTGCATACTAATAGTGGTTCATGACTCTTCTACCTTGTTAATATAATCTATGATATAACCTCCGCTAACGATGAGCCACCTTTGTCTGTTGCAGGAAAGATCACATACCACGACGACCTGTCTATTGATCTGATTGACGTGCCCATTGTGACGCCCAACTGCGACGTGATGGTCTGCAAGATGAACCTGCACATTGAGCCCGGCCAGCACCTCATCATCACCGGACCTAATGGGTGCGGCAAGTCCAGGTAAACCCCACTTCTTTAATAAGTGTCCAGCTCAGTTACGGGGGCTCCATCGAAGCCAGAGTTAAGTTGGCCTCTCGGAAACTGGGCGTATTGTACAGGGCCCGCAGATACTGTAGACAGTACATAACTGCTATCCCTGTACAAATCGCAAGTGCGCCCCGATTTTGAATTTGGTCTTTGGAATTTGGAATTTGAAGCCCCAAAATAACTGAAAAAAACCCTCGACTCTGTGCAGAAACGGGCTTGATAGATTCTCATAATTCTCATTCTCATTCTTAACAAATGGATTGCAATCTTTAGAGCACAGGCATCGGGTGGGAGTGCTGTCCTTGTTCTCCCGGTACTTCATTGGAAGATGCTCCGACGAACTAGTGTCATTGATTCCTTCAACACCACTGCACACTTGTAAAACATATTAAACGTGCGTCTAACATCGGTACATACATAGTTGACATTTGTCACGTGAGAACGGTTCGTTTCTACGAACAACTTTATTGTGGAACGATTTGCCGGGCTCTGTGTTTCCGCCCTCTTAGACGCATCTCTTGGGATTAAAAGAAATACTACAATAATACAGTTTTCAGATATTATTGATTTTTCAGTGATCTTTCTAAAATCTGTTCTACTTCGCTAAAAACTTCGCTGAAAAATGATAAACCATATTAATATTGTTTGGCAAGAAAGTGTAGAAATTAATTAATTTAGAACTAAATTTTTTCATTACTATGGTAACACCGAAATACTCGTTTTTTCAATGACATTTTGTATGGTTCTTGGCTTTACTGACTTTAATCATGTAGAACACACTGAAAATCGCTCGTTTAGTGTTTTTTTTTCATTGTTTGCCTGTGCATTGTTTGAATTGAATTAAAATGAACAAACCAATACGTAGTGGTGCAAGAGAAGTTGTAAACTGCGTGTTTCAACGCTGCCTAGCTGAATATCGTGCGAAGAAGCTCCTATCCAATTTGAAAGAAGTTTACAAACGAACTGCAGAAATGAATGGTACGTGGTATAGTTTTTTTTAATAAATTTCATTAGTATTACAAGATTTATGCCAATTTTTGTGCGATTATAACCATTACAATCTGATTTGAGGTTATGTTTAAAAATCCGAATTTGAAATTTCCATTTGACAGTTAATATTAGGCCACAAGAAAAATGGAATAACTCAATTTAAAAAAAAAATAATAATATGCAACTTCTTTAAACTCATAGAAATGTAACTTGTTCTTAATTTTCTCTTTCTTTCTTTCTAAATGAATATTATCAGGTGTGCTTTTTTAAAACTACCTTCTATAGAATAATCATTTTAATGATGTTTTCCACATACAGGTAAATCTGAAAAGTAAGATAAATCGTCAAGGAAGGGAAAAGGCAGATGGAAAATTTGAAACACCGGGAAAACGGAAAAAAGCATAAGTGTTGATGATTAAAAAAAATTGTTGCAAAAACGTGATGAAATTCGAGGCAGATTATTATGCACGAGGAAGTACTCTATATGATGATATAGATAAACTGATAAAACGTTTAGATGAAGATGAAGATATGGAAGAAGAAGAATCATATGAGGACTAAGACAGTAATTATTACATGTCGGGTGTTGAATAAATATACTCAGATTTTTAAATACCTATGTACCTACGTTTTTATAACAAAATAAACGCCCACTTAAAACCTGTTTTGTTTTATTTTACTTCTATTAAATTATGTGTTTATGTGCAAAATTTATGAAAATACAAACACGTTATGAAATATGCATTTTGGCTGAAGGGTTTTTTAAAACATACATTCATTGTCTTATGAGCCATCACGGTGTTGCCATTTAAAACCAAGAAATCGATCGCAGCGCCATCATTTATTTTCTACACTTAATTGCCAAACTGTACCTCCGACATTTAAAAGTTTAACATTAACACAATTTGGGAAGCTATATGAAGCGGAAATAACATAAAGTTTTCGTAAATCTGACATGTCGTTTAAGACGTGAAAAGTGCATATTCGCGCTATATCGGAGTGGTTAAAATGAATTATGAAAGTGATTGAATTCATTTGAGATATTTTTTTGTTTCAGTCTGTTCCGCATAGTCTCTGGACTCTGGCCGGTGTACGACGGAGAACTGAAGATCCCCAGGAACTACGCAGAGGAGCAAGAGGCGGCTGGAACCGACATCGTCAGACCCAAAGGTCTGCAGACTGAGGAGGTGATGAGACCCACCCTCTTCTACATCCCACAGAGGTAATACATTCTGCATTTTAACTGGTGGTTTCGTACCAAAGGGACGCAAGTATCCAGTTCTAGATGATTCAATTATCTTTACGACTATCACGTACATCTGCGCGGAGATCACTCACATCTTTGAGACTCTAATCGTGGTGTCATTTTGTAACAATAAGTGGTTAGGCATCATAATATGTATTTAGTTTTGATCTCGAAATAATTTTTAAATAAATACATATTTAATTAACGAAGACAATATTAGCGAAACTCAATCGAAAATTTGAAACAAAAAAAACAGTAAAAGATAGCGTCACATCTGGGACTCGAACCCAGGACCTATGACTTGCCGGATCAGTGCTCCACCAATTGAGCTAATGTGTACCTATCCGATTCGGTCATATTTAACTGTATCATTCTTTGAACTAAGAACTACCAACATTATCTTCATTTTCTTAACGCTTGTTTTTGATGGGTGCTATCTTTGTGACCTACCGACTTTCTCTTGGGCATATTCGGTATGAACCATCTACGGGTCAGAAGGGATGTGCTCATTGTAACACATTTTTTCAGACTGATTCGTGGATGGTTCACATTATCATGGAGAGCATTAGTTTCTATGTTCTTGATGGTTATCTCCGTCACCGACAGCATAAACTATTTTATCTCCCGGCTTGCAGAACTAACTTGCCAATGGTCATTCCAGTCGGGAGAGCTGTCTTGTTGTTAAATAGAATCACTTTGAATATCCATATGTTTGACATCAATGAAGCACAAATTAGACAGCAAGCTTTGTTGCTGTTAGTTTAAATCTGCTTATCTAATCTTAAATATTTTCTCTTTTACAAACGCTTTGAAATGTTCATTTTGTAATGTTTGTACAACTAACCCGTCTGCTATGTTTAATATATTCGCACCTCACAATCCGGAAGCCTCGGTTTCGTCAAACCGAAGTCAAACCGTCACTTTGGATCGAGATTGTAAAATATCTATGCAAGATAGCTTTCATATTTCAAAAACTATAAAAAGCATTATTTCGTTCTCTTTCTGGTTAAAAGAAAAATACATATGTTTGTATGAGAGGAAGAGAGATGCGAGAGAGCGAAATGTAAGGTCGCTCTGGAACATTTTTGGTCTTATGAAAGTATAACGCGGTTATGTGTTTTGATGTATTTATTCCTAAACAAGCAGACGGTTTAATGAATTGAATTGAAGATGCGTCAGATAATGATCCTTGTCTTGTTCCCAGGCCCTACATGTCCATCGGTACGCTCCTGGACCAGGTGATCTACCCGGAGACCCCTGAGGAGTTTGCAGGCCGCACGGGGGGTGAGGAGAAGGTGCGCTCCATCCTGTCGCTGGTCTCCCTGGCGCATGTGCTGCAGCGTGAGGGTCTGCACGCTATGCGAGACTGGAGGAACACCCTCAGCGGGGGAGAGAAGCAGCGCATGGCTATGGCTAGACTGTTCTATCACAGGTATGTTAAATGATTACTGATAGTGCCAGCGTCCCAACTGCTCCCGTCTGGAGCCAGTGAGACTATGGCATCCCCAATTGGGGTAGTTGTGAGCTGAAGTAATGGGAAGGGGAAGGAGATGTGGAATTATTCAGATCTGGTTCCCAAACTAAAGCCATTTCAAACAAAAAATAAATAAATAAAAATAAAAAAATAAAAATAAAAATGTTTCAATTCTGAATGGTGGTCTTACACCGGAGCGATATTGAGAGTATCTTCCACTCTGGAACGTGTCACAAATATAATATGTATTAATTTTATTTAATTCATTGTGAAATAACACAAATCAATCAAATAAAATTTATTTGCCCAAGCTGGGATTCGATCCCGCGACCTTCGGATTGCAAATCAAGAGCCTTATTCCTAAACAAAGCAGGTCGTCGATATTCTATTATTAATACATTTTTCTTCCAAAATTTGCGCCTTTTGACTATAAAATTTTCATTAAGGGGATCTTACCGCAATCGCAGCATATTTGCAGGTTTTTGATGCAGTTTTTAGAAAATTTCTATATTGTTTATTAGAAAATAATATTATGTTTTGAACAAATAAATTATTCTTCTAAATGGTGAACTAACAAAACGTATTAAAATGTTTAAAACAATTGCGTAAAAAAATATTTACGGAACCTCTAAAAATAGCTCAAAGTTCGATTATATCTTTTAATTCTAAATACAGGAGAATTATAAAAATAAACATCATCACCACATCAATGTTTTCTAAACGGCTAGATAATAAAATTATCTTAAAAAGCATAAAAACAATGCTTATAAAAATAAAAACCGTTTTTCAATAATACTTTGTCTCGCGCCATTATATAAACCAAGGCAGAAGTTATTTCTCGTCAGTACGCGAGATGCTTTGAGAGTGGGACGACGTCAAATTTTACGAAAAATAAATACGTAAATGTGTTGGCACATGAGAAAAGGGGTCACACTAAAGGCTAGTCGTAATAATATTGTGTATTATTTCAGAACCAAGTTGACTTTTTTACTAGAAATTCCATTTCTCGGCTCGCTGTCTACAACCAGCGGCATAGAATATTTAGAGTGCGCCTTCACCAGAATCGTATTCCTAGTTTTATTCATTTGCGCCCTACTGGGCTTTTACATAAATTTCTAATTATACAGTTATGTTAGTTGTAACATTGGTATATCTAATAAATTATGGTAAAATAAATGAGTTACAGAGTTATAAAAAGTAAGAAAATTGTAAAATAGATTATAAAGGTTGCAAACAAACAAAAAGAAGCCGACACACTCCTGAAAATTAAATATAGGATTAACGAAAAAAAAAATTGAAACCTATTTTATATACATAAAATGCGAAAATAAAATAAACCATAAAAATTGTGTGCGTGGAGTCCACGCGCGACAGAAGTGAAACTTCTTGTTTATAAGGTAAAAATAAAGATATTATTAGTATTTTTTATTGCACAAGAGATAATAATTGTAAAGAGGAGGCAAAAAGTTTCATAAAAACACGAAACGATCCTCATCATAAATCTCCCAGTACTAATCTAACGTACCTTGCAGTAATAATTAAAACGACCAAATGTGAATAACCAACAAATTACGCTATTTAATATTCAAACATGTTAGTTCACATACGTTTTTAGATTTTCACGGCCAAAAGCATTTTGGTTGTTTGTTTTTGGGGTGTTATGCCGCGTTGCGCTTGTGATGATCTCGCCTTTAGGCCTACGAAATAATTCTTTTAAAATTGAGAGATCGATTTAGAAATATATTTAATTTTGTAACAGGGTATGGTTTCAGAATACAATTCTCTGTTCCAACTCTTAAGGGTGATTTATGAAACCGGGCCATTACTAGGAAAAACACGTGTGCCAAAATACTTTGGTTGGAGGAGGAATCCTAATGGATATATCAGGATCGTTAACAAAACCAGAGGCGGCCGTTGAATATTTGTCCGTGTGGTGATTGATCTTAAAGCGAGCAGATTGATTTGCGAAACAATTATCTGGTGAATTTTCTATGGCAGTGGGGAGTTGAAAAATTAGGCAATAAAGATTGATCGTTGGTGCATTTAAATATACGAGAGCGACGCGCCGATTAGGGGTTAAAATATTTAACATATTTGTCAAAATAAGATTGCAGAATTCGTTAAATAGTGACGCACGCAGAAAGAACGAAAACGTGTACAGACAATGCTTATATAATGTTATTATATAACCAATAAAGTCGACGCAAGTAATTAGGATGAGTAGTGAATTGAAGTGCGCCACTGAGCTCTTCTTTTAAGCGCTATTGGGATAATTTATGACTCCGGCGCAGACAAAATTAGTTTGTATTCTGTTATCTAAAGGTTACACACAAAAAAATAGCAAACATGAAAGTTGCACTGATTTCTTGGAATTTGGGACCTAATGTGACAGAACACTATTAAAACGATTGAAATATGCATATTGGGAGATGTGTTTATCACTTAAGATTTGAAGAAGTGGCTAATATTTTCGTTGTCAATATATTATTGAAACCACACAAGTAGATGGGGGGGAGTCAGGGGGCAGAGAGTTGGAACAGGATAGTCGGGGCAGGGAAGTGTTAGAGGACAGTCAGGGGGAGATCCTGTTGAGAATTAAGATCGTCAAGTTCTGAGAGTCGAGAGGAGACCAGCTCGGTGCTTCTAAATCGGGGATATTTCATTTTAATTAAACAAAGAATAGTTCGTCTTTATTAAACAAAAAGAGTCCACGCGAATAAGGAAGTCAGAGATTGCGGCTTGCGAGTTCATGAAGTTAAATAATATAATTTGTAAATTGAGGCGGTCAATTATCGATACGGGACGGGCTTTCGGGGCGTTTATCAGGGTCAGGAAAAATTTTACAACGAATCGACGCGAGAATTGTGTTTGACGGCTGCATCTTGGAATAAATAACTGCATGACGGGTTGTGGTTTAGAAATGCTTGTTTGAGTTAAATATTAGAGTAGTGAATTGATTTGTGAAATTATTTTGTGCAACATGGCGAATTTGGTAAGTTTGAAAAATTGAATTAATTATTAACAACATTAATGTTTGGATTTCGTACAAAGCAGGGTTAAAACAATAGAATCATCATTACTCCCCGAGTATTTTAATTGTTTATAATTGTTCGTCTAGCTTGTAGTTTTCTAGATTTAAACATGTATTATAGGTTATATAGCGCCCTTGAGGTGATGTTCCATAAAAGCGGTGCTATGTGGATCGTTCAAATATTATTAGTATTATTATTATGGCTACCTTAATGGGGCCTTTAATAAGGAACCATGTCATCTAAGTCGGATGATTTAATCGGAAAATTATAACGGTAACATTTAAAAAGCTATCGGGTAATTATCGGTAATCGTAAAAAAAGGAGCGTTCCCTCCGTAAGTCGATCCGGAGCTGCCTGATGTCGACCGGCGACGATTCTTGAGACAATACCGTTGTAAAATAGTAATTTGGGGTTCAATGAACTAAAATACTATTTGATGCACAAAAGACACTTTCGGGCAATAAATCTTAGACGAGAGACTTCATTTAAAAGACGGGATTTTGAAACCACAAAGCAATAGTAAGGTCCTTTAAAAGTGCTTTGTTGGTGATCTAGAAAACTAGGTTACTGGGTATTCTCCAATACATAACGGGTACCAAAATACATAGGTATGGAATGTAGGTATAAATTAATGTGTAAAGCACCTTTGAGGTGATAATTATTATTTACGAGTTTCGTAATAATATTTTTAAACGTAGCTAGGGGACTATATTCAGGAAGGGTTTTTTTGAAAAGGCATTGGGTAATATAACGGTTTATGAAGGGTGCGTAGCATGGGCATTTTTGATTACTAACAAAATCTGACATATTTGAATTCCCATTCCAAAAATTTCCCACACCTTATTCCAAACTTTAGGTATCACAACAAGTCTATTACATAGGACTTTGCATAAACTTGGTTCGATATCTTATCGTATAATCCTCACCTTTTGGTTTACGCTTAGGTAGGTATATTTCATTCGATATTCGGTTTAGCAAAAACTTTCACATTGTCGGTTGAATGAAGCCGTCGGTAGGTATTCATATTTTAAGCGTAATGCGCTATATCCACCTACATAAGTAGCAAAAGTTTTCTTAACTACCTTTTGGTTTACGCTTAGGTAGGTATATTTCATTCGATATTCGATTTAGCAAAAACTTTCACATTGTCGGTTGAATGAAGCCGTCGGTAGGTATTCATATTTTAAGCGTAATGCGTTATATCCACCTACATAAGTAGCAAAAGTTCTCTTAACTCCCTCACACTAGGAATAGGGATCATCCAGCATCAGGGTGGGATTGTACTCTGGACGAAAGAGCAGCGGGGGAAATAGAAGGAAAGGAAGCCAGATTCACGACCTGGTGCCTTTCATTCTTGGACCCGGCACCCTGGAAACCGAGCTTGACATTCCTTCTTTGAGCTGATTTTTGAGCTTGAGGTTGGGGTACGCCTATCGTAGAGCATATGCCCGTAACACATATAGGGGAAGGTCCCAAGTTACGCTTGTGTATGTTATGCGAGAGGACGTATTTTTCATTCAAATCAAATACCGATGATCATCGCGATTGCAGGCTGGCGCATGTTTCTGTAACGTGCTTAGAAAAAACGTAATCAATATTTCTACTGGTTCGACGTTTCTTTGTTGGAATCCAGATAAGTTTTCTTAACTCCCTCACACTAGGAATAGGGATCATCCAGCATCAGGGTGGGAATGTACTCTGGACGAAAGCGCAGCGGGGGAAATAGAAGGGAGGGAAGCCAGATTCACGACCTGGTGCCTTTCATTCTTGGACCTGGCACCCTGGAAACCGAGCTTGACATTCCTTCTTTGAGCTGATTTTTGAGCTTGAGGTTGGGGTACGCCTATCGTAGAGCATATGCCCGTGACAAATATAGGGGAAGGACCCAAGTTACGCTTGTGTATGTTATGCGAGAGGACGTATTTTTCATTCAAATCAAATACCGATGACCATCGCGATTGCAGGCTGGCGCATGTTTTGTAGCGTGCCTAGGAAAAACGTAATCATTATTTCTACTGGTTCGAGGCGGCGTGCTGGACGGAGAACGGGACTATTGAGGACATGAGTGACTGCCAAGGCGAGGATCGGTGACATCAAAATCTTCCTTAATTAAATTCATACATCGCCAGATCAGAGGAGAGAGCGGCCCCACCGATCTCCTGACATTGCCGATTGTCTAATCAACTTCGGTTTAATGTTTATGCCGATGCTTTAGGAGTTAATGGAACTCAAGTCATCGGCATGCTGAAGAACTTCAGAATCAACAACATCATCATCAATCCAGAGTGGGATGTCACGTTCCAAAACCTCGTGCCACCCACACATTTCCTGAACAGTTCCTGACATCGGCTATCACGCCATTAATCGGAGCAGACCCTCATATCAAACGGTATGAGATGACCTCTCATCATCATCATCAACATATTTATAATTTGTCAGCGTATTGGTCGATATTATTCCCATTACCACTCTATGATCCAGAAACACACATCAAACCCTTTCCCGACAGAAGGCAAAACATGTCGATTTTCATTCGTCGCTTGCGACCTTAACATTCTCCGGAGGCGTTGGAATTGGAAGCTGATTCGGCGGTCTATGACCATCACCTTATCAGTTGGGCTATGGAGGAGTCCAATTATTTAAACAGCACATGTTCTGTCTCATGTTAATCCAAAATACCTACCCGTAGAATCAAATTAACAAAATAAAACAAGCTAGCTAACTAACAAACTGCATCTAGAACTGTGAGTGTAGAATTATTGCACCCCGTACTGCTTTGAGTGTAAATCTTTTGTTAGAATATAAATAAATGTCAAATTATTTTCATGATAGCATTTTATACAGCCGCAGAGAGTACGCGCCATCGCATCGAAAGGTAGGATCTTCTCAATTCGCCGTTTGAATGTAAATTTATATACTAGATGCTAGGAGGGAAAATGCAGATTACTTCAATAAAATTAGTCGTCGATGAGCGTAGGTGTATAACAGGTGCTAGGGGAGGAAGCTGGATGAATATAGATAGATAATTAGTTAATTTTCAAGCTAGTCAGACTCAGTCATTGTTATTCGAAGCCTTGCAAATTGTAACACGCCATACCTAAAAGAACAAGGGTTTACCACAAACAAATTATTAATTAAATTGGATTAACTATACCAAACCACTAAAACAAAAAAATACACAACGTTGTGGGGTTAATTACAATTGATTAATTAAGAGCATCTCGTCACGTTTGCATAAAAGTATTACGTGATGGGGTTGAAAAGGCGCTGCAAAAGAAATGCAGGGGAGAGACGCGAGAACGGGCGAGCTACGAGCTTTTAAAGGCCGAGCGGGGTAGCTGTAGCAATGTAGCAGCAGTTGGGATTCAAAAGTTAGACGTTACTTCGTAGGAGGGGGGGTTTATCACACGCTACCTCCTTCTTTAGCCGATGTTTCGGACCTGCAACATCTCTCGGATCTGCTGGATCTGCCCTGATGATGGACACTGCAACGCTGTCCGAAACGTCGGCTAAAGAAGGAGGCAGAGCAACACGGCATAACACACAAAAACCAATAACGAAATGTTAGTTCACATTCCTGCCGCAGGTTTTTAATGAGAACTATGGAATGTATGAAATATTTTTGTAGTTTCCTAGGCTTTAATATCAGAGGCAAATATTGTGATGTAACTCTTATTTAGTATTCGCCTCGGAAATCGGAATTTTCGTGGCACTCCAAAATATCCTTTGGAGTGCCACGAATAATATTATAAACCTTTTAAATTGGTTTAACTTTTTTTTTTTTTTAAAGAAAGACAAACATTCCCGGGTTACGAACAGCCCAACAATGTTTGAAAATCTCCTACTACCACCACAGAAAGCCGAAAATATTGCTTGTGTTGTGATGGAGGACTTAGCCAGCCGAGGAATCGAACATGCGACTATACTTTGAATGTTTGTACTCTTCATCAATGTTTACTTCTGGAATATTTAAATTTATTTTTATTACGTCCTTTACGTTTTTTTTTTTCAAAATATCTAATATACATGTTATACGAGGTTTTATTTTCCTTCAAATTTGTATTTATAATAGCTTACTATTATTTGTACTTTATGCTGTCACTTCGAAAAGTACTTTTTAATTTTTTGTCACATGCACATTTTTTTCTTAATCATGTATATTCTGTAGCATTTCAAATTATTGTAATTTCCATGTAAAAGCCGTTAATCGGCGTTAATTCATAAAAAATAAATAAATAATTATTTGTTATTTTATGTAATTTTTTGTAAAAAATAATAATAAATATTGAAAATGGCCGATATTTTATTTATCTGTCCAATATATTCAGATATAATTATGATCACATATTAAGAAAATAGTGCGTAGGTAATTGAATACCGTATTGTTTTGACATCTGTCAATGAAGAACGTGTCCGTTACGAGTCATAAGCGACTGACTACCGTCTAGCAGTGTAGTTGATTGTATCGAATAATTTATCAAACAAGTTTGATCGAAATCCGATCGAAAGAGTCATAAAATCACGAGCTCCTTTTGCAATCGGTAATGTTTCTATCTAAATTTACCTAAAACATGCACATTCAACTTAATAAACATAATTTGAAAGATGCCCATTATTTATTAAACGTTTCATGTTCAAAGCTTACTCAATCTAGTACCATCTAGTCTAGATTTCTTCGCTGCTCTGCCTTCGCCCGTGCGCGAAGCGAATTCCCCGTTCCAGCTTACTTCATTCTTCCCCGCCCCGAAATATTATTTCGGTTCGCGTAAATTACCCCTTAACAGACTAACATAGGCAGTCAAACGCGCAGACAGGACATCGCGGTCCTTTCTGACCCATTTTTTTTTTGTAACCTTTTTGACATTATTTGACCAATTCTCATGACATTCAACCTAATTTCCACACATCACCTATATATAATATGTTGTGTTGTGTGAATTGCAGACCTGTGTACGCGCTCCTGGATGAATGCACCAGCGCAGTGTCTATGGACACGGAGATAACCCTATATGAGTCGGCCATCAAGGAAGGAATCACTCTACTTTCCATTACACACAGGCCTAGTTTATGGTAAGTTCTAATACTGGTTATGATTTGAAATTTTCACGGCCAAAAGTATTATCTTTTTTGGGGTATTATGCCATGTTGCACTAGCTACTTCTTTAGACAATATTTTAGACAGCGTTGCAGTATCCGTGACTTCTATGAGGTGGTGTCAGGCTGAGAGGAATATCTCCCAAAAAGACTCTTAAGTCTGGGAGAAATATCTCTAGAGGTTAACAGAGGACTGAACTCTGTATTTTACTAATAAAAAGTTGTCCAAAGAAGTAATGCTAGCAGTCCATAATGGAGTGCTGATACCATTCCTGATGTATGGCAGTGAGGCATGGAACTGGCAGAGTAAGGACAATAGAAGACTGATTGCCTTAGAAAAAAATCCTCCACTAATAATATTAGTACGCGAGATGGAATTATGTTAAGATGATTAAAATAAGGTTTAATGTTTAAAACTAAATAACTTTATTAATCACATAGATTCACATAATTTCCTTAAAATTCAAAAAACGTGGTAAATAAAGAGGCTGTAAAAAAGGTCTACTTTGCGTTATTCTCCAATTGAATATGGAATCATAGGATGGGGATCTGCTACACATAAGTTCATACACAACCTGAATACGATTCAAAAAGGAATCATATATACCATATCAAAAGTACCTATAAGAACACCTTCAATTGAAATTTTCAATAGCTTTGACGTACCAAATATACAACAAATATATGCCAAAAAAATATTATTGAAGCTATCCAAAAATACTGAATCCTCTACTATATGTATTCATAATTCTATGTATTCATAACACGAGATCGAATAAAAATTATATAATAAATATTCCAAGTTATAAAACCACATTCGGACAGGACAAAGAAACTACACATATTTTGCAATAAAACTCCATAACATCCTTCCCTAAGACATAAAACTACTGAAAAATTGTAATGAGTACAAATCAAGAATAAAAATATGGCTGAAAGAGATCAATGAAAAAACCCTAATGAAGACACTAAATACGACATAGAAGACAAATAAACTATATTTAAATAATTTTAGTCCGCCTCGGCACAGAACCCCCTAATGAGGAGGACTAAGAAATACAATATCTATACTTAAATTCACCTTATTTTGTGTATATAATTATTTTATATAGTTGCTAAAAAAAAAAAAATATGCAAAGTTATCAGACAAGGCTTGAAACATGAAGGTTAAAATAATATGTAGAAACTGCGTAATTATTGCAAGCGACATTCAGATTATTACAAACAATAACGGTTGATTTTTAAACTGCACCGTCATTGAAAATGGCAGTCCAACGCGCATGCTTCACAGTGTGGCAATTAAATAAACATTGCCAGCATTTAAAAATCGAATTATCAATAGTTCTTACATTAATATTATTTTATTTTGTTTCAGGAAATACCACACACATATCCTGGAGTTTGATGGTGTGGGCAATTGGTCCTACAGGCCTCTATAACTAATATCTTGACAAACACCTAGACCTAATAAACTATTTAATGTTTAATATTAAACTTATATATTGATAAGTCTAAACTATATTTATCTTATAAAATGTGACTATTATTGGTATAGTTTGGAAATTAGTAACAGTATGTAAAATTAACACTTTAACTTTGTGTATATCGTCGGGTTCATAGATAATAGAAACAAATGATGTATTTGCGGGCCGAATGTCCATAGAATGTAGATATAAATTTATTCTTGAATAAGAAGATAACAATGAATAATAATTTAAACGAAAATATAAAAGAGAACAAGACACAGAAAAACAGAAAAAGATAATCGTCGCAACTGGGACTCGAACCCAGAACCTTCCATCAAACCGTCATATTAGTCAATCTCATATTTCAAATATTATAATTAACAATATTATCTTCATTTTTTCCATTTTATAGGCAAGTACCCTTTTCACTGGAAAAAATTATTCTAAGAATTGTTTTGTAACCTGGATAGCGTCTCGGATAATATCTGATTTTATTTATATGGAACTATTGACGTTTTATAAAAGTCTAAATGAATATTCAATTTTTTATATGAAAAACTGAGATTGACTTATATGACGGTTTGACAGAAGGTGGCAATGGCAAAATTGGTAAACACATGTCCCGGATAGACGAGAGGTTCTAGATTCGAGTACGAGTTGCGATCATTATCTTTTTCTGTTTTTATGTGTCTTGTTCTCTTTCATATTTTCATTTAGATTAATATTATTATTTTCTTCTTCAATGATATTTTAAATTGATGGGAATAACCTTCAAAAGTTATGAAAAGAGAGTTTTTCTTATAAAAAAATTTATAACTTTGTTCATTTCAACAATCAATTTTTTAAACGTAAACACACGATCAATGGTTTGTAAGAAAAATATTTCAATAATTTTGGTTCGTGGAATGTCTATAATAAATAATTAAGAAGAGATACCTGACATCTCTTGTTAAACTGTGAAACTACTAAGTTAGCTTTGTGATTATCGAAGATACTGATTATCGAAAATACATGTGGGAACTTTTAAAATAAATAAATGCGATTTGGGTTTTCAAAAGTCTGGCAAATCAGGCCTTAAATTTTCAATTATGATTCAAATTCTTTTCAAGTCAGTTCCTCATTGCTGAGGATTGTGATTCCTACTCCAATTTCCATGGTGGACAAGGCTCCTACACTCTTCGCAGTCCTGCGCTGCGTGAAGAACCAAGGACACCGACGTACCAGTGATACTTGGTTACTTCAATGCATCGGTGACTTTCCTCTGCTTCTTCTGTCAAAAACTTATCCAGTGACTATGAGTTTCTCTAAGTTAGAGTCCTCAGTTTGTCCAGCAAATAGTCCAAAATATCATAAGATACGTTGTAGGCAAATAGTTGAAAGCCTATTGTAGATGGCCATAGCTATTGTAGATTGGGTATCTGGCTGTCCTTGGAATCCTGAGCATTTTTCTCCAGCACCACATTTCGAGGGTCCTATCTGCTTTCTTTCTCTGGCTCTAAGTGTCCATTTTTCCACATCGTGTAGAAAAATGGGTAAAATCAACACCTGAACAAGTCTCATCTTTGTGATCTTTATTATGCTTCTTTCACTCAAATTCAAATAGGATGCTGATATATAATTTCAGGCAAGTGTAAGAGAAACAGAGGGCATTCTATATGAACTAGAAAGATACAAAATCAGTGGCGTCATTCATTTCTATTAAAATACACAGAAGGCATTTCTAGTACAACATCAAAGACAGCAGCAGAAGTGCACATGTATAGGGATGTTCCGATACCATCAAAGTATCGATACCTACTCATATCATAGTACTCAAATCATTTTTCGATACTACTCATACCAATACTCCTAATGTATCGATACTTACTGATATCGATACTTTTAGAATTTTTTGAATAAAACTAACGTAGCAAATGTTAAAGGACAATAATTATGTGAGGGCAAAAATGAAAAGTAAAGTTATTAATTAACTATTTTTTATTTAATAAACAAAATTTATCTTTCATTAACAAGTTTATTAAGCAAAAAACTCTTTAGCATCAAGATTGCCCAAAAACAGTAACTGCTCTAGGTATTTTGGACACAATCTGTTCCTTGTTTACGACATTGTTGCTCTGGCTTTGGAAAATAAGCACTCGCTTGGAACCGATGTTGCGACTAAAATATTGTTCTGCATATTTGTACAGACAAGAAAATACAAATTTCATGTCATTCCATTCTGCAAATGGGTTGCTTTTAAGGGAAACTACTGGATTTGATAAATAAAGAGAAACTTCATCGCCCCGATGACACTTCTTTTTCTTCTTGTGTCCATGTGCTAACTCTTTATGATGTTTTCAAAAATCATATTCGGGTGGTGCAGCAGCGAAATGGCGGCTCTCTCGGTCTCGGTCGCGCCTTACCGATTACTGAGCAAGAGAGGGCTTTCGCTCTCTCGTTCTGTCTGATTAAATAAGGTCAGTCTGATTCGATTCGATACTAAGTCATTTTGTTTCGATACCGAGTAAGTATCGCAAGATTGATTCAATGCTATTAGTACTTGGTATCGAATCAAAAGTATCGAGTACCTACTCGTATTTACTAGTATCGGAACGTCCCTACATATGTGTGTAGCGCTTATGGTGCATTACTAAAAATGGTTCATGATCCATCTTGTTTTTATTATCTATGTCAAAAAGTGCTGCGTTATGAGATAGATTGCATTGAAAAGGCCAGCATTGTAAAGGTTAACCGTCTAACGATGACATTTCGAAGATATTATTATGAAATTTAATAATTTAAAATGTATAAATAATTTAACCACTGGATTGTTTCACAATATGATTAATTTCAGCCTTGAAATTGTTAAGCATTTGGTTTGCAAATTTCCCGTGTTCACAAAAAAAATCAAACCTCCAAATTTTAATATGGAGACATATAAACTGCTTATATTATTAGAAAACCATTTGAATGCACCTTATTTTTTACATTTTTCCCAAATTTTTCAGATTCTTAAAAAAAATGTTTATAAGGGGTCGTCGATTAATCGCGTGATATTTTTTAGCAAGTTTTAACCCCCCCCCCCTGGTGATATGTGGTGAGGTTTTAGACTACCCCCCCACCTACCCAAAATCCTGTGTATCTTTTTAGTACAAAGTATATTGAAAATTTCAGAATATTATCTTTAAATACTGGTATAATCTGATTAAATTTTGTAAAATTAAGCATCGTGATAAAAATTTCAATGAAAAATAAATACACATATATCTCATTATACCCCCCCCCCCCCCTCCTTGTCATATTTCGTGATTTTTTTTCGAACCCCCTCCGCCCCCTTTCCAGCCTCATGTGATTAATGGACGACCCCTAAAATTATTAAATTTATAAATGAGTGAATTCTACATATTATTTACTTCGAAAATTGCCATATTTTGACTTCTGTATGTTGTTTATGGCCTATTTGATAATCATAGATATAAATTTAAATTCTAACAAGCCTTTTTTATGTTAATACAATATGATAAATGATTTGTAAGAAAAAATATTTCAATAATTTCAGTTCGCGGAATGTCAACAACAAATAATTAAAACAAGAGATGTGAGACATCTCTTGTTAAACCGTGAAACTAATAAGTTAGCCTTCTTTTCAATATGGCCATATTTTGGCCAGCGGGCGCTCGCGGTTATTTGCAAATTTGCCAAAATGTGGTCTAAAGTCACTCCAGTGGATATTAAGTAATATTTATGTATAGGAAAACAATTATTTCAATATTTTTGTTGAAAATTATTATAATTTTAATCCTTGAATTATCGTTGCTTAAATTTAAAACATAATTCCTAACACAATACCTGATAATGTTATAATGTTTTTGTGTGAAATTAAAACCAAAGAAACATTGTTTTGAAATTTGATTTGAAATTATGTTTTGTGTCAATGTTGCAATAGGGTGACATGAAAAATATTTAACCATTTATAAATTGTGATCGAAGTTAAACTATATTTTTTGTAATTTTTTTATTATTTTTGAAAATAAATATTACGTACCCATTTAATTAACGAACATTTAATGTTGTTTATGATATTTTTTTATGTCAAGGTAGTTTATTACCTTTGTATATAACATTTTTTTATTGAAATTATTTTGTGATCTTTTGTGATTGACGTTTTCTATCGAATTCCGCCATTTTGTTTACATATTATTTCTATTTTACATTTAAAATATTTAAAAAATTGTTTACTTTTTGTTTCCTACAAAAATTATTTTAAGGTGTTGTCGAAATTGGTGACAGAAATGTATACTTTTAGAATAAAAAAAAATAATTCACATCTATAAATTTTTTAAAAATCTCTGTATAAATAAATAATAGTTCGTAGTATACACTAATAATCCTGTAGAACATTTTTCAAAATTCGAATTCAATTTTCTAAATTTTTTTTAATGGGTTGTTTTTGCACAACTTTTTGCCCGCTAGGTGCCGCATTATTAAATTTGTTTTGTGGTGCGCGATTTGTTTAAAAATTTTATGTATTTCATATAGTTTATCATCAGGGAGGAAAGGAGGGTGGGGAGGGGGGCTCGCGAGGGGGGATGATAGAGGGGAATGGGAAAGGATACGAGGTAGAAACAATTTCTTTATTTAAGTGGCATTGCAACGCATGCCGGGAACTCGTTGGTTGTAAATTTTGTTTATCAATATGGTTGGATAATCAGGAAATGCTCTTATAATCATTATTGGTTACATTAGTTCTCATATTACAGAATCCCCGTATTTTCCCCGCAAATACCTGATCGGTTTACATTCTTATAAATTCCCCGTAATTTGGGGAATCCCCACGAATTGGCAACCCTCATCCATAGATAAATGAGTTAGATTTATGACAGTAAGACCTCCTTCCACCTAGTAGATACTTTAAAACTTCTCAGAAAACGACCCATTGTATAATCACTCTTAACCTTTTTACCGCTTGACATATAGATGTGCGTGGCAGCCAAGAGGTTAAAACAATCATATAATTACAGTGAAACCCTCTTAAGAAGTTCTCTCTTAAGACGTTTCGTGGCTTAAGAAGTTTGGTTTTTTCGGTCCCTCGGCTCAATAATGACCCAATTTTTCCCACATATAAGGTTTTCCTGCTTAAAAAGTTTGTTTTTTCCAGTCCCTTGGAAAACTTCTTAAGAGGGTTTCACTTTAAATAAAATATCACTGAAGATATGAATGGATAGGAGCGAGTTATGGGCGTGTCTGTATGCCCAAAGAAGGCTCAAATTTTCCTTACTTCTGAGGAAATTGAACAATATAAAAACCAAAATTATTTCTTGAATTTATTATAATCAATTTCATTGACATCTCTGGGGCCTAAAAGTTAAAAGGTCTGCATTTTTAATAAAAAATATATAAAAACTCAGTGATAAAATAATTAACGTATAAAGTTAGTTTTTTTTTTTGCCTAAAAACAACCAGTTTTTTTTTATTATGTCTAATTCCTAAATTTTTATAATTCTTTACATTTTAGCCAGTGCACTTTAAAATTTAATCATGAACAAAAATTTATTGTGGATAAACTAAGAATTATTACAAAATTTCATACTTGCCACATGTGATATATTAAATCTTAATTTTTTTGTTTATATCATCAAACCTGAATGTGTTACACCCAAAGATATTGAAATACAAAAGAGATATGCTATGATGTCCGCCCGACTGTCGGCGGACTACTACCTAATGGGAAGAGTTAGTATGTGGAAAGAAAGAAGAATTTGTTCTTTTAGTTGATTTTGTTAAGGTGTGCAGTAGTATTGGTTAACAATATAGTTTGAATGCGGAAAGAATTCGTCCATTTAGTTTAACATATGTTTAGTTTATTAGTTAATTATTCATTAATTAAATATTAATTAATAAAAGCTCAGTCACACCCACTAAAAACTGCAGATAGCACATCTCTTATATTTCAATATCTTTGGTAATACCCAAGCGTAGCGTAACAGAGAGTCTGGAAAACAATAGTGTAAAAATGCAGATAATATAATTTAGCAACACCTTTGTATAATATAATGTTCTAGAAATTGACTGCCAAGATGGCTGCCGATCTCTAACATGGTGGATGCTCTCAGTGAAATATGAAATATATGTTTATAATCTGTTGATAACAACTTATTTTTTTGTATTTATTTTTTTAAATTGATAATTGAAGGCCTTGAACATAATATTTATTTTTAATCTGGTTTTGTTTTGCTCAATAAAATTAATATTTTAGTTTTTTTTTTAAGATTTAATATAAAGTTTTTTTTTTTTAAATATGAATATATTAATTTGAAGACAAACAAAATGGGCTCTTGCCGAAACACCACCGTTAATTTAGTTAATGTTTCTTTGTTGGTCTACCATAAATAAAACTTTTCTTCTTGCCAAATTGATAATATGAACATTTTATTTTATTTTTTCCTCTAAATATTTTATGATAAATTATTTTAAACCCCTTTTTTACTTTTCCCTCAGTATATAAATATCAACCCTTTCTTTTTCTTTCCTTCGCAATATAAACCATTCCTTTTACTTTTCCCCATAATATGAATCATTCCTTTTAATTTCCCTCAAAATAGAAACCATTCATTTTACTTTTCCTCGTGATATACAACATTCCCATTAATTTTCCTCGCAATATAAACCATTCATTTTACTTTTCCTCATAATATTATAAACCGTTTCCTTTGAAATTTCCCCGGAATATAAAACCTCTCTTTTACTTTCCTTTATAATTTAAACACTCTCTTTTGCTTTTCCTCGTGTAAATAAATCTTAAAATTTTGATTTTCCCTCAATATATAATAATCTTTATCTCAGGATACCTCATTCTACAAAAAATTCCTTTTTTTTATGTACCCTTATCATAATTATGAACCTTTTATTTTTCTTTTTCCTAATCTTATTAATCCTTTCCTCACCATAGTTTTACTTATCCCTCAGATTTTCCTTCAAAATGTAAACCAATTCTTCTGAATTTTCCTCATTATATTATAATATAAATGATACATTATTTATTTTTCCTCGCAATTCAAACCAGTTATTTTGCTTTACCCTTCATCTTTTTAAACCCATTCCTCTACTTTTCCCTCACTTTATTATGAAAAGTTCCTTTTATGGTGTACCCTCAGATGAGACAGCTTTTCTCTCTCTTTTTTTTACCTAAATTATTAATCATTTTCCTCTATAAAATAATAATTATTATTTTGTCTTTCTTGATATAATAATATATCATAGTGAATAAATGTCTATAGTTGTACATTATCATAAAATTATTACACAAATGTAAAGGAATATTGTATATTTTTGAGTACCGAGTAAGTTGATCCTATTTGTAAGTAGGGAAATTAAACAAAAGATATTTGAGATTGTGTGGAGATTCGTAATTGCACATTTATTTTTAAATAAATATCACAGAAATGAATTTTCGCATTATTTATTTTAAAACCTTTTTCCCGTGTCTTTCCCTTAGCCACCACATTGTTGTTTGTTCATTGGTGAGAAGTCTTCTGGAGTACGCCTCCACAATATGGAAATCTTAATACAAGGTAGACATAGATTTTGTAGAAAGAATACAGAATAAATGTTAGAAATAACAAAAATCCAAAAAACAGAGTGTGCAATTCACACGTGGTAGAAGTGAAACCTTCAAAACTAAAATAGATAAGAGTGGGGAGGCTACGAAGCACTGCAGAAAGAGGAGACCGATTATACTATCTCATTCTCTCGCAGGCTAAATCAAATCAAATCTCGCAGAGAATGTTGGGTTTTGTCCTACGCACTGCGAGAAACTTCAGAGACACCCGGGTTCTCACAGTACTATACTATGCTTTGGTTAGGAGTAGACTTGAGAGTGGGTCGGTGGTTTGGAGCCTACACCAAGTGAAGTATTCCTTCATGTTGGAGAAGGTTCAGAAGAAATTTCTGAGATTTCTTTACCTGAGGAAGTATGGCTACTACCCGCGACTCTACCCCACCGACTTTCTCTTGGGCATGCTTGGTATGAACCATCTACGGGTCAGAAGGGATTTGCTCATTGTAACACATTTCTTCGAATTTATTCGTGGAAGGTTCGAAAACTCGGCTATCATGGAGAGCATTAGTTTCTATGTTCCCGATGGTTATCTCCATCACCAGCAGCATAGACTGTTTTATCTCTCGGCTTGCAGAACTAACTTTCTAATGGTTATGCCAGTCGTAAGAGCTGTCTTGTTGTCAAATAGAATCAGTTCGAATATCGATATGTTCATCAATGAAGCACAATTCAGAAGACAATTTTTATTGCTGTCAGAATGATTGTGCTTCATTGATGTATAAATTGCTTAAATCTGTTTGAATGTTAATTTTTTTTATCTCTTTTAAAACGCTTTGAAATTTTGATTTTGTAATGTTTTAAAAATGAATAAATTGAATTGAATTGAATTGTATATATATATATTTGTCTCTTTTTAGTGTCGCTATTTTACTTTTCATCGAGTTTTAAATCAGAGCTGTGCTAAACAAGTTTTCACTTATATGTTAACTTTACAAAAAGATGCTCATTGTCAGATCTGTTGTTTCTACATAATCTGCTAAATAATAAAATAGATAGTCCTGAATTGCTATCAGTCACTGGTTGAAATGTTCCAACGAGGCGTGCCAGACACACTACGCTTCGTCGTATAGAAGCGAACAACACGAATGCAGCAAATAACACACCAATTGTTAGCGCAATCATAACTTATACCCACTACGAAAAATTACTACACTTTGACATTTTGCTCATACAAAACTAATTTATTAAATTTCTTAGTGTGATTCAAATTATGCTTCATTTTTCACTAAACTTTTATCAACAGTTAATTAATTACAATCCGTGAGTGTTACGTTTTAATAAATCAGGTACCCCTCATACATCATTACATGTCTGGTAATGTTGTAGGTAGCTTGAAAACAAGTTTATTGGTCCAAGTGGTTAAGAATCATCTCAGGCAAAATTATCTACTGATGTTCTATGGACTTACGTAATAGTTATTATAACCAAATAATAATTAAATTTAATATATAATTAGAATCATAATATGTGAATGTAAAAAATAAAGTACCACTTTAGTCTCTCTTCTTCTTCTTCGATGGCGCTAGACCATATCGAGCTTTGGCCTCCTGCAACAGTCGCCTCTAACTCCTCCTGTCCTCAGCGGCTGACTTCCAGTTGATACCTGGAGAAGCTGTGCTGCATTCCCTCTTACCTTGTCTTCCCACCTCAGTCTGGGTCTTCCCACTTTGCTCTTTTCACCTGGGTGTCCACTCAAAATTCTTTTTGGGACGCGTGTATCCGGCATTCTCTGTACATGCCAGCCCATCTCAGCCTGAGGAGTCTCATATGTGCTGAGATGCTAGGGGCCTTATCAGTGGCGGCTCGAGCACTTCTTTAGTGGTGGGGATCGACTTTTTTACGTACCGGAATCTCATCACCCGTAGAATATTATTATTATTATTATAAAATTTCTCAAAAATTTTTTTGATGGTCTAATCATGCTAGTCAGATATATTTAACACAAAATAATATAAAATGTCTATAGAAATATACCAATTTACAATGAAATATAATAAAAAAATAAAGCTTTACCTTGCGAGATTATTATCAAACTAATTTGAACGCGAGCGATTCCCGCCCGTAACTTCGCAAACAAATGGTTCTATATGGGGATCCCGCAGATGCTTGAACTCACATACTACTGCGCATGCGCAGTTGCATACGATCGCGAAACAACGCAAGGAAAGTATGGGGATAGTTCGGATTGTCCCCCAAGTACGCAGTAATTCTGCGCACTGAGAAATAGACCTGCTTTTTTTGCGCCGTACATTGTTCGCTGTACGCGCGTAGGGTCTTATTAAAATCATCCGGAATAATTGTTTGTATTTTATTTCTGCTAATGTTAATTACTTTTATGTTTAAAGAATTCATTCATTTTGGCGACATCGACTGTTATTTCCTTTAGTAGGTTTTGAGTGTAACTGGTGGGGACTGTCCCCATTGTCCCCCTGTAAAGAACCGCCACTGGGCCTTATATATATCATACAATTCTGTATTGTGCCGGATGCGCCACTGTTCGCCTTCTTTCACGGGTCCACTTTTTTTCAGCACTTTTCTTTCAAAAGTATCCAGCATTTCAGCCATCTTTACCTCAGTGTCAGCGCCTCACATCCATATGCCAATTCAGTTCTAGGCCTGAGGGAAGATCTGGGAAGGAAAAAGGTAAGTAGGGTGGGTAGGAATCTAGGGTTCAGTCTGTCCAGGTCATCCGCCGCCAGATCCAGACACCCCATGAAGCTGGGCACCCCTGCTAAGTCACAAAAGCGAACCACTTGGGGTAACCTATGCTTTCCGGGGGGGGGGGGGGAGGACTCCCAAATTGAAAAACCCGACTCCCAAATTGAAAACTACACTAGCCTTGTCAGGGGGCATCCATTAATTCCCATCCATTAACTCCCAAATTAAAAAACCCGACTCCCAAATTGAAAACTACACTAGCCTTGTCAGGGGGCATCCATTAATTACGTGAGCAGTTTTTCTTCCAATCTAGACCCCCCTCCCCCTCGGTGAGATCAATTTGGGACAATTCGTATATTTTTTTCAAGTAATGTGAGATTTTGCTGGACTTTGCTAATTTTGTAATTAATAGCGTTTAACTAGCCAGCGGCTGAAAATCCACATTTAGTCAAAAGATGTTCTTACGATCGTACAGGGCGGTTCCAATGAGAAAGATTAATTACTTTCCGTACCAGCTTTTTAAAATTAAAACTCAATATCAATTTGATTTCATTCCAAAATTGCTTTAATTTATACCTACATCCAAAAATGCTGAAAGGCGTGTTGATAAAACTATTAAAATTATGTACTTTTTGGAATTATTTTTTGATCATAAGTATTTATCATTTTTCAATAATGTTTGAGCAAAATAAAAATGTAGAAAAATCTGAAATATATCAGTCTGCAAGTGCGCAAATAAATATACAAAGTGACCGATTTTCGTCAAGAAACACATGTACGTATATATTTTTTTAAGATTTTATTTAAACTAAAATTAAAATTCTGTAACATACGCTTACCAGAAAATGTATTGATTTATTTTACTGTACGATTATATGATTTGAAATGGGTGTTGTATAATACAAAATCTTTTTTGAAAATTTAACAAATCTGCCAACGACCTATGGTATAACCTTATTATACTAAAAATAAACACTTTTTCTCAAATTTTAAAACATACGTTTATTGGTCGAAGCGTTTACTAGATAAAAGAACAATCTTTCGAAATCAATTCATATTTTTTTGTGGAAAAGAGTCAATACGTCTAAACACTGATTTAAAAATGACATATTTCTGGTTTTTTTCTGGTTATACGCACTTAATGGATGCCCCCTCACTTATAGACGAGAGGGCCAATAAATTGGGTCTTGTTTATTGGTTTTAGAGACCGATTACTGAACAAAATGATGGGCGGCCGCAGACAAGACAAGGTTAACAAATTCAATAAAGTTTAATAGGCAGAAAATTATTCAAGAATTAATTTGTTATAAAATAAGTCATATACAATCATTGTTTATTGCGGTATTTTAAATAGGTACATAGTTATCTATGTCCTAATACAATCCTTATATACACATACACTTAAAGTAACACATCTATACCAAATCAATCACATATCTTCGCAATTTAATTTTAAATGCCTTTATGCTCTCTTCCAATTTTATTTCTTCTGGTAATTCTCCAAATATCTTCAATGCTCCGTACATCAATGACTTTTGACTCAGTGTTTTTTTTCTGAAGGTGAGTCTAAGTTCATTTCTTTTCCTCGTCTCGTGTGTATGTTTGATTTGTAGTTTATCAATTTTTCTTAGCAATTCAATAGATGTATGGCCATTGATTATTTTGTAGATTAAAAATATGGTATTAAAGTAAATAATTTGTTTAAATGGCAAGATAGTTAACTCCTTCAACATTTTCTTGACTGAGGTGTACCTATTTTTCTTCAATATAGTTCTCATGTTTTGTAGAAATGTCATTTGTTTCATTAATCCGTCGTTGGCTAAGAATAAAATGCTGCTACAGTAATTTATGTGTGGTACAATGATAGCGTTATACACATTTTTACTGGAGACTGTGTCAAGGAATCTTCTTATTCTTCCCAACAGCCAATTGTTTTTGGCAATCTTTTTAATAATTTGTGTTGTATTTTGAGCGAAAGTCAATTCGGAGTCAATTATTACTCCCAAATATTTAATTTCAAATACTTCTTTCAAAACTTCACTGGAGATTTTTTTTTACCAAGATTACGAAAATGTTAGTAAAAATTTTTAGACATGTATTGTTTTTTTTAATTTTTAATTGAATAAATCCATTATTTGAGCTCGTGACGTCACTACATGTAAAATGTCCCGTCTCCGATTATGTTCCCTTAATTTTGTAAAATTCCACACTGATTAATTTTTTTTTATATGGCAACACTTTGATTTCCGGCGAATTTTTGAATTTGCGTTTAACGTTCACTAGATTTATTGTTTGTTCTATGCGAACTTATCCTTTGGTTTGATTTTTTGATAAAGATGGCGGTGTTTTTACAGATGTTACGAGAAGAGAACCCCGTACAATTTATTGCTATTCGTGTGGAAAACGTTATTTAAAAAAAATGATTTTCTGCATTGAAATTATCGTATTTTCCCACCCATAAAATTATGTCCCGTATTTCCGGTTTATAAAAAATGGTCTGATTTTTCGGACTGAAATTTTCAAAAAATCGCCAGGGTTTCAAAAATACGATAAAAAAATACAGAATGTCTTAGAATATTTGCCTAAACCGGAATTTTTTTTAAATGTGATGCAAGTGGCCTATTACAAAAAACGGTGTCCGATAATTCGTAGTACAAGCGGGAAACAGGTGAATTGTCATCACACAAAGAACCCAACAAATTAATTTGGTAGGCGGGTATGGGTACCGCTGTTTTATTGTATAACCAATACCTCTGCCATTGGTCATCCCACGTGGTTATCTACGTCTGTGGACATAGCAGGGGTGTCTGGGTTTATGGGGTGAGGTTTTGGCGGCCAATGCGTATGCCCACTTGCAGGCCGTATCAGGAGCGTGACCTTTTGACCTCTCCAGTAAGATTCTCTCGGAAAATCGCCTTGCACCGCAGTCAGGGCCGGATTAACCATGTCGGGGCCCCTAGGCAATGCACGTCTCGGGGCCCCTTTACCAATGGTGGACTAGCCGTGGCGGAGGGGGGAGGGGGTGGAAGGGGCAGCCCTCCCCGGACCTCTGGTCCTCGGGTACCTCCAAACACCTCCGAGTTCCCTTGATCAAATCCTTAACGAGGCTTTTAAGCACCAGGACGCTGTAAAAAACTTTTTTTGTAATTTGTTTTTAATTTCATTTTTTTAAAGATGTATTTGTTAAGAAATTCGAAAAATTGACGGAGATACAGCATTTTACGTGAAACCGTTTGAAGCAGTTTGTATGTTTTTATCCTTCAGCAAAACTTTGAATGCGTTTTTCTCTAAACTTATTTAAAACATTTTTCAACCTCTATACATCCAATTTGCATACACTTAGTCTTAAACTGTTCAAAAATCTAGTGTTTATGGCACCACGTAGGTGAATTTTGATATCTAAAAAAAAGAAAAAATAGCGGACCAGCTAATTCTACTTTCGATTTTTTATGGAAAATTTTCATTGTTAAAAAAAAATAGAAGGGGGCCCTTTATGAAAAAATCCCAAAGTGGTGCCATATTGACTGTATTTTCTAACAGTTTAAGATTTACGAGTAGTGCATGCATATCGGATGTATAATTTTTCTAATATGTTGAAAAAAGCAGTTTCGAGAAAAACGCGTTTAAAGTTTTGCTGAACGTTAATTCAAAATTAAAACTGTTTAAAACGGTTTCATACAGAATTCTGTATCTTCGTCAATTTTATGAATTTCCTTAAAACATTTGGTGAGCGAATTATTAACAATGCATATATTTTTAAAAATTATTTATTAACCAAGAAAAGCACATAATACATATATATATATATATTTTTTTTTTTGCAGTTCGAAGTACAATTTTTTTGGTATATACCACCTTACTAGGCTGAGCCTGTTCCGAGGTGGCAGGAATTTAATGAAATTTTGATTACTTAATCTTGTAAGATAAAATTAAATAAAAATTTTAATTTACATTTGAAAAGATAAATTTAATGAAGGGAAAATAAAAAGAAAAATGATGAGAAATATAACAAATAAGAAATATAAAAAAAAATAATAATAAATAAATAAGAATAATAAGAAATATAAAAAAATATATTATTTGAGAGGAAAAGAGAAAGATACAGGCGTTTAGTTTGTTGTTATTTTGTACAAGTTATCTGCCCGCAGTATACAATGCCTTTGTTGAATATCCTCGTATGAATTTTGTGTTTTAGATTATTTATCACATTAATATCTTTTATAACTTTTTCCGAAAATGAATAAAAAAAATGATAATTCTTTCTTACAGTGTACTGGTGCCTTAAAGTCTTGTTTGGAATTTGATCAAGGGAACATGGAGGCGTTTGGAGGCCCCCCAGAGTCAGAGACCCGTGTGAACTGAATAAAAAGCATTTAAAATTATATAAACTTCTTAAACCGGGGGGGGAGCTCATTCTGCTTTGGCCTCTGGCGGGCTCAGTTCACCACGGCACTTTACCATTTCTAACTTTAATAAAAAATCTACCACAACGTAATTTTATTCATAATTCATCTGCTTTTTAGGTAGGTATGCCAACACCCCATTCAATAAAAAAATACAAATACGAATACAATAGTGCAATGAGCAGTCTTATCACCACGGACGTATATATAGCTTTGATAAGGGGGGGGTCCGCAAATAAAAAAAAAATATTTAAGGTCATGTTTTCGTGAAAAAAATAGTCAGTCTTAATCAATCAGCCTTTATTTCTACAATCGGCGCGGTGCAATGGGGGGGGTCCGGACCCCCAAGACCCCCCCCTTATATACGTCCGTGCTTATCACTAAAGTGATCTCTTTCAGACAACCTTCGTTCGAAGAGATACAAAGAACTTTAGCAAGCAGATATTATGTAGTGTTCACTAAAGCTTGTACAACATTTATATTTTAAACATATAATTAGAAATAAAACCAAAAAAAGATAAATTAAAACAAAACAAATGCCAATATAAACCACACACGGCACCTACAATCATATCCCCATTGATACTAAATGCTGCTTAACGAATAGAAGGAAAGTAAAGTAAAATACAGCTATGTATAAATATTTGTTTTAATTATTAACTTTTTATTTATTATTATTGACTTTTTATTTATTATTTGTGCATGATATGAACATCAGTTATTGGGTTATAACCTAATTATTATAATTTGTTGTTTTCTTTAATGCATGTAATGTTATTAACCTGCAAGGGTTCCTAATAAAAAAATTAAAAATTAAAACACCTTGAAAGCTGACTTTTTCCAAAATGGGTGCCAGAGTTGCTCACTAATTGAGATTCGAACCACTGACGCAAGTCATTTTTTCTTGGGGCGCGGGGCCCCTAGCCGATGCGGGGCCCCTAGCCGATGCGGGGCCCCTAGGCAGTTGCCTACTCTGCCTTAGGGATAATCCGGTACTGTCGCAGTGGGAGGGATAGATTCATAGTCTGTCACTCCTGGATACACTGACCCCCAGATTCCTCACTCTTCATACCCTTTTCCTTCCTAGAATCTTATTTTCTTAGAAAGACCCTTTACACAGCGTCCCCAAATATGACTTAGGCCCTGAGGGGAATTATTTTCCTGGGCGTCCTGTGTGGAGATAACGTAAAAAAAATATATTCAGTCATTTTCCAACATTCAGCGGAAGTCGGAGATGCCATAGACCCGCTGGCTCTGAGTAGGTATTGCATAAAAAATGCGTACCTACCATTTTTATACAATTAGCAATTAGTCTGAATTTATTCGATTATTTATTACCGAAGTAATAAATTACCTACGTAACTGTTCCATTGGCGTACCTTATTCCTGAATCGGGAATTTTTCCTTTTTTAATAAAATTTAAAAAATCATGAGATTTTATGAATTATTGACACATCAGTTCTAAATTTGAAAATTAAAATTGTAGGATTTATGAAGCTGAAAATATTCATAAAAAAAAATTTACACTACCTTTCAAAAATAAAAATTCAGAAAATGAGTATTGTACAAACTGTTTAGACAAATTTCAATTGCAAGCTTTCTTTTATTTCTTTATATGCCCACCGTTGGTTTCTTTTTTGCAACAAAAATAAAATTTATGTAACTACCAGCTGACCCGAAACGCGTTACTGACGAAACACAACGACATCGAAAATGGATGGTTAACCAACCTAGATAACCAAGTGTTGTGTCGATAAATTAACTCACACCACCATCTTTTAGAAACTTATGGAACTTACAAATAATTACAAAGCATTGTCCTATAACAAACATTTAATACGCAATAATAAATTTTGAGGTCAATAATCGAGATAAATACTATCCTATACTTTAAGTTGGACCAAATTTCAGACAGTAAGCCAAATTTAATAAAAATCAGTTAAGTAGTTTCGGAGTTTATCTCGAACAAACATCGTGACGCGAGATTTTTATATATATATAAATAAAGATATTTCCCACTGCCTATTTAGCCTGCGCCTTCATGGGTTCCCATTACTAATATCATTTCATTGTAACTAACTAACCATCACGCCGTTTCTCCGCAGGGGTAGGTAGAGAGGACGGACCGCCAAACAACTCGGTCTTGGCACACACTCTTTTTCTCATTCACATTCATACATCGTCTCATTATACTCTTCCATCATTCTGACTTTTGAAATCAGATACTTGACCGACTCAAGTATCTGATTCACTTGATCGTGCCATGTCTTCCTCGGGCGTCCCCGACTTCTTCTTCCATTAATATATTCTTCTCACACTATTTTCTTCTTTCATTCTCTCTACATGCCAAAACCATCTGATGGTCCCTCTCTTAATCTTACTCATTATGCCACCAGCCTTACATTCTTTGCGGATATCCACATTTCTCACACGATCACACGTCGTTCAACCACACGTCCGCCTCAGGGATCTCATTTCAACAGCAATTCAGTTTACTTTCATCCTACCCTTGCCAGTTTCGTGCTTCACTGCCATATATCAGGGTAGGAACCAGGACTCCACTGTAGACTGCTAAATTCGCTTCTTTTGACATTTTTTTATTAGCGCCAACAGCATTCAGTCCTCCATTAATGGAGGACTGAAGGACTGCATTTACCCTTCTTTCAATATCTCTATCAACCTTCCAATCTCTCGTAAACATACTACCCAGATGCACAAACTCACCCACCTGCTCCAAGTATTCATCATTCACAACTATATTGCACACTGTTTTATCATGACTTTAGACTTACTTACATTCATCATTAACTATTCGTCATACACACTTGGTTCATTCTAGACACGAGAGACTGTAGATCTTCCATACTGTTAGAAATCAGCATCGCATCATCAGCATACAACAGGCATTGTATGTATATATCAAATGTAAAAATTGGTGAAAATAAAGGAAAAAAAAAGAAAAAAAACTGGTTTGTTTTATATAAACGCACGCCCCTGATGTAGTTGGTGGATATATTTTTTAACAATGGATTCTTTACAACATTTGAACGTAATTCTGGTATAATTATCCTGTCAGGGCTTGTCAAGTTGTCAACTGCAATTAAAACAGTCCTATTATTTAGTCAATCGATCCCACATACGTATCAGTTGTTTTCCTCTGGACAAGGTTATGTCATGTTCTCACGAATTTCTGATATGGTGACCGTGTTTGTATTTTTTCAATTTTTTCAATCTTTTTGACTTTCATCATTCAAATTGGTGAATTCTAATACTAAGATTATTTGCTTTAATTTAAATTCTGATTTACATTATTTAGTTTATTTTTATTATATACTAGCTTTTGCCCCCGGCTTCGCTCGCATATTCGCCCCCCCCCCCTCTCCATACCCGTTACATTCATTTTTAACGATGTCACCTATTAAAACGTAACAACCAAATACGCGCTAGCTGTTGGCTAAGGTCAAAATGTAGATTAGTACCTATTTTATACATATTTGATTTTTTGCTTTCAAAGGAATCTCCAGAGTAACCTAAACAAATAACAAAATGACAGCCCACGTCAAACAATTACTTAGCAACACGTTTTGCTTTTCGTTAAGACAATAAACGTATAATAAATAATTTCATAACGCCAGAACTTTCCAATATATATAGCCTGTATTAATCGCAAATAATGTAGCTTTCGATTAAAGAAAGAATTTTTAAATTACATTCAGTATTTATTGCGTGAAAGAGTAACAAACATTCGCATTTTTAATAATAGTAAGAAGATATTAGGGATCATAAATTAATTACGCGAGCTAAAAATGGGTCCAGTAAAATCTCACCAAATCTCTTTTAAACCGCGGAGGGGGGTAGAGGGGGGGGGGGGAAGTCAATAAAAATCCCACTTCAACTTTAAAATAATATACTCGCATATTATTATAGAGATAATAAAACATATATTAAGCCCCCTCCGTTGAAATAAATGTGGTTTTGCAAATTTTTTCAGCATAATGGGGGGGGGGGGGGGGGGGTAGTCTAAATTGGGAAAAAAATGCCACGCAATTAATCTATGCCCCCTTAGGATGTTCGCGATGTAGTTATTTTTTATGGAATTTAATTTAATTGTATTTATTTTATTTTATTTTAATTATTTATTTTATGTATTATATAAATGTAATATATTTATGTATTTTTAAAGGCACTGCTGAAAACCAGCTACATTCCAGGATGAGTAGTTACTTTTTTGTCAATAGAAACAATGGCAACTAAACAAAATGTGTAATATTGTAAAAAATCTATTGATGAATATTATTATATTATTAATGTTATTATTATAAATAGGGCATCATTTCAAATTAGGGAGAGGGGATTGAAAATCGTAGATTTGTTTTAAAAATCAAATTGATTCCGTCCCATTCCAGCCCGTCCGGTGTCCTCCCACTACATACACCAGGGGTTCCCAAACTTTTCCAAGTCGCGGCACCCTTAGAAAATTTGAATTTTCTCACGGCACCCCTGTCATATAATGTCTTTTTTTTTACCTACTCCACTGAATAATACAACTCGTACAAGTGCATTTAATGATAGGCGACGGGTGAGCCTGCAGCTCGCTGCACAATTTTTCAAACCGGGAATAAGGCTTGATACAGCTACTCCTCATTTCTTTTTCCACATTTATTTTTGAGCGATATTTGCTCTTTATAACCGCAACCGCTGAAAATCCAGCTTCACACAGATATGAAGTAGCAAAGGGAATGAGAACCCTTACAGCTTTTCCACTTAGAATCGGATACTGATTTCTGACTGATATCCAAAACTCCGTCAAATCCAAACAAGCGTATTTCATTTTTAGGCTGCTGTCGGTCGAGAGTTCAATTAAATCTTCTTCTTGCTGCGTAGTAAAATCTTGGGTAGCTTGAGCACGGAATGGATCTTGGATCCATACAAACTTCTCCACGTGATCTTCTGCGAAGTACTTGGCAAACCAGTCAGTTAACTGTGATAGGTGCTCTGTGAAAAGGGTCAGCAAGTTATATGAAACCTTAACTCCGCTATGGGCCATGTACTGTTGCAATATTGGAAAACAATCTTTGCCTCCATCATCACCCATTTTTCTCTTCCACACTTGAATGAAAAAACTAAAAGTGAATGCGGCACGCGGCCGCTGCAAGCGCAGCACCACAACCGTATCCCCACTCCTGTGCCTCCCACCCAATCCATTCCCAGAGCGCGGATCGGCCACGCGGGTGATTTTCCATTCCATAAAATGTTTGTATTAGTTCATGTCAATTTTGATTTTTAGTAGAGACATCAGGGGCGCCTGGCGGCACCCCTGACTTCTGTCCGCGGCACCCCAGGGTGCCGCGGCACCCACTTGGGGAACCTCTGACATACACTATACTTTATATAAATAGCTGAAGTTCTTAGCTTTACAAATGAGGTTTTGTAATTTTTTTATATAACTCCACACAGGACGCCCTGAGGAAAATAATTTCCTTCGGGGTTTATGTCATCTTTGAAAATGCTGTGGAGACCCATGTGGTAGGAAGGAGGAAACACAGAGGCCGGCAAATCGTTCCACAGTTAAGCTGTTGGGAATGGTTTGAATACGGAAAGAATTCGTTCATTTAGTTGATTTTTTGAATGGGTGCAGTAGTATTCGTTAACAATATCGGAAACACTAGGAAACCTCTTATTTTGAACGTCAGGCGAGAAAGTCACCTTCAGAAGATTATTGTCCTCAAGACCTTCTGTCAGTGTGGAGCTAAAGTAAAAAGAGAAGAAGACTGGATAATATACTATGTTTTTGGAGGGAACTCAGAAAGTAAGAGAAGAAATGTTGTTAAATATTTTTGATTACCAATGCAATATGTTAAGTTTGGTAATGTTTATATTTCTTTTAAAAAATATATTTATATTAAAATCTCCAATTTTATTTCCCAGTAACTTTAAAATATGGTCACTTTATTAGGATTATGTCACAAGCCACAAATCCCACTCAAAAGTGTTCCGTGGAATTGGTCAGTAATTTAATCTGGCAATTATGTCGTTATTGGCAAATTGGTAAAAACGTAGTTAGCAGAAAAAATAAATACCTATCGGTTCTTGTGACCGTTACATAACAAGCGGATGAAAAAATATCGGCGTTGCTGTAAATGTCAACAAAGGGCAAAATAAATTGGTGACAACTCAGAATGAAATCAACTCAACACCTCCTTTGAAAAGTCATTAATTACCTTGCCAATGGTCGTGCCAGTCGGGAGAGCTGTCTTGTTTTTAAATAGAATCACTTAGGTATGTTTAACATCAAAGAAACACAATTCAAACGGCAAGCTTTGTTGCTGTTAGTCTAAATCTGTTTATCTCATGTAATCTGTTTATCTTTTGTAAAATATTTTCTCTTTTAAAAACACTTTGGAAATGTAATTTTATAATGTTTTAAAAATGAATAGATTGAATTGAATTGAATTAAAAGTTATGAAAAAAACGTATAAAAAAATGTTTAAATAGGTTACGTTAGTTTAGGTTATGGAATATTTTTCAATTTTTTTTTCTTCTTAGCTTTTAATGACTTCTCAAAAAGGAGTTGAGTTGAGTTGATCCTGAGTTGGTATGTAACCCATTAATTAATCGCCCTACATATTAGCGATCATTAGCTGGCATGCATTATAGTGTTTTAATGATACTCTCAGTATCGCCCTAGTGAAATAACACAATTCAAAATCTAAACTTTACTCGAAATCGCTTTAACCGTGAATGGTGATTAATTTTTGTATGTATTTCCTAACCTTCCCTTTTCCCCACCTCCTTCCTTCCCCACACCCTTTAGCCTCATAGCATACATACACAGGTAGGGAATACCGTAGTCCCGTAGTGGCTTTGCGCACTCGGATGCAAATTAATAGTTGTTGTAAATAATAGGTAACGTGACATTTGTCACATGAGAACGGGCCGTTTCAACGACTTTCTTTTTACATAAAACAATTATCCCCCGGACCTACCACTTCTTTGGGGATGCTGTGTAGAGAGTCTTTTTAGGGAAAGAAATGAGAGGAAATTCTGGGAGGGAAAAAGGTATGAGGAATCTGGGGGTCAATGTGTCCAGGAGTGACGGACACATTGTTATTTATTTATTTTTTAAAGAAAGACTAACATTGGCAATATGTTTGTACATTTTATCCAGGGGGTTTGAGAGTTTACAGGCCTTGCCACGTCTATAAATTGGATGCGTGTGTTGTGGAGGTTTTCAATAATAACTCTTGATTAACACGAGTCCAAAATATTTACATTGAAACTTTGTGTTACAATAAGTTAGCACAGATTTAATAATTATTTTGCTTAGAGGAAAAGCAGGTGGATGGAACGAACGTTGAAACCGGAATAAATTTGCATTATAATGCACTCGGACGGAGAGCGTTGTCCGGTGATACCAGGGTATAAAATCGGCCTTGAATAATATTTTTATGGTTGTTCGTTGCTCGGCTAACGAATAACCTGACAATATTTGAAAATCTCCTACTACAGCTAGGAATACCTACCAGGCGAGGAATCGAACACGCGACGCCCGGGTGGGACCCAAACGCGATGCACACTCAGCCACTGGCCGGTCAAAAAATGAATGAATGCAGATATGTTTGCTGGCTTGTTTGTATGTATGTACATGTGTTGTTTATGCATTGCTATGTTAAATAATAAATAAATTTTGGAAATGTGAAATACTTTCCTCCCATCCCTGCGAAGGTTTCTGGAGTATTAGATAACTACATCTGAAGTATAACTACATGACAATACGTCTGAAAAGTTTTTTAATCATTACGAAAAACTCTTACAAAACTGTCAAAAATGTCACAAGTTGAGAATGACATCGAAACCATCAATTTATTGTTCAATCAAAATTCTGTTTTCGAATAAACTCTTTTAATTAATGAATTTAATTGAAGTACCTACTCTTCTATGATTCTAACCAAAATCGAATATTTTGAATCTAAACAAGAATTATAGGTATTTTAAATAGGTACCTATATATTTAAAATACCTATAACTCTTGTTTAGATTAAAAATATTTGATTTTAGTTAGTATCATAGGTGAGTACCTCAATCGATTAATGAATTTAATTGAAGTACCTACTCACCTACGATACTATCGAAAATCGAATATTTTGAATCTAAACAAGAATTATAGGTATTTTTAATAGGTACCTATAATAGGTACCATATTTAATTGATAGTTCTTATAATACACAGAAACGAATGTTTGTAATATATGAAAAATAAAAATTGGTTTTAAAAAATTGCCATAGGTGCCACGCGAGCTCTTTGAGAACTGAATGTACCGGGACTGAATATATGGAACGCGGGAGAGAGGGGGAGGATGCGGGAGGGGGATAGCGGGAGAGGGAAAAAGGGAGTCTAGGAGGGTGGAGGGGGGATGCGGGAGGGGAAGGGGACATGGGAAGGGAAAGGGCGGTGGAAGGGGTACACGACGAATGGAAAAGGACACGCAGTGAGAAACAATTTTATTAAGTGGTATTGCAACTCATGCCGGGAACTCGCTAGTTACAAATAAATAAATAAATATTCGGTTCACCACAGAATATTATGTCATTCTGTTTAGGTCGGTCTCTACATGAATAGACTAGAATCTACGAGTAGATAGAATATAGATTGTTTTATTTGTTACGCCTATTGCCCACCTTAAGCACCATATTTTCCACTTGGGTAGGTACTTCATAGGTTGATACTTACACTCAACACAGGGTTTGAACCCGATACATTACGTAATATTCCCAAATACATTCTTAAACTGTACAATGTACCTAAACAGACTTTATATAAGATAGCACATATTTTTTTTTATTCTCTAGCTAAAAAGTTCAAGGTGTTTCTGGTAATATGTTAAACTGGTTGGAAATTTACTTGTCATTGTAAAATATTTCAATAAAAAAAAATTACTTTCTAAGCAATTTGAGGCTCCCGTGGAGTTCCACAGGGTTCTCACTTGGGACCTATATTATTTTTAATTATTATCAATAATATTGTAACAATATTTAAAGAAGTAAACTTCTTTGCCGAAGATCTTAAGTTTCATAAAACGGTTATGTCCATCAATGATTGTAATATTCTTCAATTTAACCTTGATCGCTTACAGGAGTAATTATAATTTACTCCTTCTAAATATTGATCACTGTCAATAGAAGGTTGGGGTGATTGCCTATGTTGTCTCATGGGTCAGAATAGAAGCAGTAGGTAGTAGGTCCTCTCCACCTTAATGCCTGTGGTTCCAAACGAATTGAATACCACACACACCAAAGACAGCACGTGATCTGTTGTTGACGCCTTGGAACCAATGGCGTTATGAAACAGTCAATGTATAATTTAAATCATTCTCTGGAAACAAAAATCCTGTTATGTTTCAAGTATCAACAATATCCCCTTAAAAAGATGTCCAAAATCGAAGCTTTAGGCGTCTTATTTGACGAAAAATTGACATTAAAATTTGTCCTACACATCAATAAAGTATCAAATAAAGCTAAGGAATGTTTGGTATTTCTTGAACAATAAAAGATTTTACT
Source organism: Limnephilus lunatus (assembly GCA_917563855.2). NCBI lineage: Eukaryota > Metazoa > Arthropoda > Insecta > Trichoptera > Limnephilidae > Limnephilus > Limnephilus lunatus. The sequence goes on from OU830594.1 coordinate 97,319,426, forward strand.
TTACTCTATTCTTTTAAAATTCTCTTTACTACCTTTTAGCGACCCATGTTAAAATTAAATGTATTTGTTAAATTGAACTTTCCAATCGTTCTATTCCCCATCTCCTTGCGCTACCTTCGACTTCAAAACATTTACCTCAAAATGGCAATGCAATAGTTCCACTGGCTCCGGGAATAAAGAAATATCAATTAAATTATATTATAATATTTAATCAACCTTGTTTCAGTATCTACCCATAAGAACTAATATATTAAACTTCTTAGTAATTACGTCGGCCATTGTCTGGGATCGTGGGAACATCTCGTTACATCGGGGTCAACCACTGTCATAACTTATAAACACACAACATAGGCTATATACGCGTATATTCCGTCTATCAAAATGTTGATATCGATTGAGGGTCGAATTATGAGATGTTGAGCAATTCTTCTTGTTGGTTCCTCATTGCTGAGGACCGTGATCCCTACTACAATTTCCATCGTGGACAAGGCTTTTCTACCCCTGGTGGTTCTACGCTGCGTAGAGAGCCAAAGACATCCTAGTATTTACCAGATGCCAGTTATTCTTGGTAACTCCAGCGCTTTCACACCTTCCTCTGCTTCTTCTGCCTTCAACTTTGCCAGTGACTATGAGTTTTTCCTAGTTGGAGTCCTCATGGAGCCTCAGGAATATGTTTTTTTTTGCCTTGCTTAATTCATATTTGTGTTTACTAACCTAGTATTTGCCTTTTGTTTTTCCTGTTAAGCACTTGCATACTGCTTATTAACAACGTATACAGGGACTCTGGAGGTCATGTATCGTTCAAAATAAATAAATTTAGCTTCGTTTAATAAAAAAATTAGAATCTTGCGAGAGCCTTGAAGGAGTAGCCATCTGTTACTTAACCAGGGCGGGTAAGTGGTGGATAACTTCCAACGTTAGAGTCCTCAGTTTGGCGAGCAACGTGTCCAAATTATCTTAAGATACGTTGTAGGCAAACAGTTGAAAGCCTATTGCGGATGCCTAGCTCTTCCAGCAATGAGGATTAAAAGCACTCATTACTTACCGCACAACAGTCATAATTGATCGGAGTAAGTGGAGCTATGGCACCCCCTATTGGGGTGTGTTTTAAAGCTGACAAGAGTGGGGAGAGGATGACGATAGAAGAGGAAAGTTTGGAAGCATCTGGCTTTTCAGTTCTGGTCACTAAAGCTGTTCAAAGCACAACGTTTTGTGGTTAGAGCAAAGCCCTGGCAAGGCTAAGGTCCTGGGTTCAATTCCTAGATGAGACAGTATCTTTTTTTGATTTTTCTGTTCCAAATTATCGTTCGCGAGTCTTTTGGTTTTTTTACATGAGCTCCACACAGGAGGTCCCGAAAAAAATAATTTGTGTGGAGGTTTTTTTAGGGAAAGGAAGGAGAGGAGAGTACTGGGAAGGAAAATTAGACAAACCTCACCCCATGAACCCGGGCATCCCCACTAAATCACCAAACGTAGCGAGCTTGTCTTACAATTTTAACCGGGTAAGTAATGCCAAAAATAAATAAAAGGTTTTTTTAAATTACTTCGGGTATACTTTTTTTACGTATCAGAGAATACGTAAAAAAAATCACGTCAGCAGTTAAGGTGAAGTTATACGTGAAATCCTATTTATATTAATCTTTACGACGAATTGGCTAACAGTATGAACATTAATTTGCCACGGATAAATTGAAGCTTTTACTAGCTTTTCCATTTATTGGAATTACTATAAAATTATTATTTACGTAACAAAAAATATAAGCGTAAACCACTAAAAAAATGTTTTTTCAAGGCTTTACTATGAAGAAATAATACACAAACAATTTTTAAAAATACCCCCTTATGGCTGAGACTATTTTTGAGGTTTTCTATGTTCTAACTTTTTTTCTTTCATATAAAATTATGCACAGAATAAATAAAAACCACTCTCGATTTTAAATTTTGCAGGCATGAGAGTCGAAATATAAATATTTCTAGCGTTTTGTTCCGAGATATGAGGTGTTAAAGTTTGCAAAGTTAGAAAATTGACCAACTGAGGTGATGATTAGTTTTCGGACGCCATGTACCAACAATTCAATGATTTTTTTTGTTTCAATTCATATTATTTTGCAATCAAATATGATCCCATTGCATGGACGTATAAATCTATTAGAATGTATTACAACTTACGAATGAGGGGCTATGCAAAGAATGCAAGGTCGACGCAAGCTAATTAATAAGATTAAGAAAGAGACGCTTCAATGGTTTGGACATGCATAGCGAATGGAAAAAGAAAACAGTTTCAGTAAAATGTCGATCGTCCAGTTGATTAGCAAGACATTTCCAAATACTGAGCTTTGAGATAATGAGGAAAGCAATATTTAAATGCTTTTCATAAATCAAATATTATTTACACGTGTCTGTATTTTACATCATTAAAAAGCTATAAAAAAACACCCACATTTTTAAATATCCTACTAGCCACCCAGATAACATCAAAATTTCGTTACGACAAGTTTTTGTGCATTATAATAGATGTTGGTGGTGTTTATGAGTAATCTGAGTACTGTACCAGATAGAGGGTACACTTTTACATATAACTGCATACTCAACTCTATTTTCTATTTTTCGGAGATATCTGACTAATCAACTGGACGATCGATATGTAAAACTTTAGCAAAACTCAATCATAAATATTTTCACGTACATAAACATCAGCTGCACGTTTTAGAACGGTAGATACTCTTAACATGGATACCACATGACAAAATACACTATTCTACTGCAGCATTCATAAGCGGAATTGACCACTCTCCGTTACAACGATTTCACACTATGGGAAATCAGTACTTAGGTGATGTTGACATATTTAACATCAACTTGGCGAATTTTGTGGATCTTGTAAAAAACTAATTCCTAAACATATCCGAATTTTTGTAAACCTATCAAATTGCTGTATTTTCTGCTGCTGTGTTAAATTGTTTCTTTATTGGTTTAAAAATCATCTTTCATGAACTAATTGTACTACTAAACATGTAAAAGCCCTCTGGGCGTTGAATAAATAAATAAATACCGCACAACAGTCCCAGCTGCCTGGAGCCATCGGGACTTTGGCATCCCTAAATTGAGAGGCGGGTGGATAACCAACATCCCTGCCAGAGGTCATTCCAGGTGGTTCGCTACGTTTGGTGACATTGCAGGGATGCTGAGTTTATGTGGTGAGGTTTACCTAGGTCTTGTTTGTTGGTAAGGGGCTTGACGTGGCGCTTGGCGCACTCCGAAGGTCGCGGGATCGAATCCCGGCGTGGCAAATAAATTTTATTGGATTAATTTGTGTTATTTCACAATTAATTAATTTAAAAATAATATATAGTGTATTTGCTGCACATTCCAGAGTGGAAGATATTCTCGGTATCGCCTTGGTCTAAGACCACAATTCAGAATTGAAAACGTTGCTTGAACTGGCTTTAGCCGTGTTTGGTGACCATATCTGAATTGCTAGGTATTTCATCAACTTCCTCTTACCCATCTCCTCCCCCTTCCTACTACCGTCAGCCTCACAACATATCCCAATTGGGGATGCAATAGTCTCACTAGCTATAGACGGAAGCAGCAGGGACTCTTGTGAGGTATTATATAAAAAATTCCTGTGATATCCCGTGAGTTTTCATGGATCTGCTTCATAAAAAATGAATATATTGATTTGTCTTTAAGATTTTCGTGAATATTTAATAACTGACTGAAGTCCCCGGCGATGGCCGGGCTTTACACAGAGTTTTTAAAATCAAATGAAGACATCCTCTTGTGTTGAAGTTCACATATTCAAAATTTCATCAAACTCGGCATAAACTGTAAATTTTCATACAAATCAAATCCACACGACCCGCTTGCCAGCCCTCTCGTCCACCACATACAGACAATCTCCTTTATATATTATAAATTTCAAGCAATTTATTTATATTTTTTTTATTTATTTTTTAACGCCCAAAGGGCTTTTACATGTTTGGTAGTACAATTAATTCATGACAGATGATTTTTAAATGGATAAAGAAATAATAAAAATAAAATTACATATAAAAAGTACAAAAGCCATAAAAATACAACGATTTCATAGGTTTACAAAAATACAGATAGGTATATTTAGGAATAGTTTTGGAATAAGTTTTTTACAAGATCCACAAAATTCTTCAAGTTTATGTTAAATATGTCGACATCACCGAAGTACTTATTTCCCATAGTGTAAAATCATTGTATCGGAGAGTGGGCAATGTAGTTCTGCTTATGAATGCTATAGTAGAATAGTGTATTTTGTCGTATAGTTACTGTCGGTATTCGTAAGTTTATGAGTTGCAGGAGTTCGCAACAGTCGAATTTTAAAAATGTTTAGCCGTTTATTTTACGTCTGTCTTATAGTGTGTTTATTTATAATTTACACAAAATCTTGACATATAATATACCTAAGCCTTCCTTATGAATCACTCTATTTATTGGCGAAAACCGCATGAAAATGCTTGAACAGACAGACAGACAGACGCGGCGGAGGACTTTATTTTATAATATGTAGAGATCAACCCTTTACGTTTCGGGGTATCAGCGTGTACTGCTGCGATTCGACAAGCCCACGCTCAAAAAATTCAGATATGATGAACCTAGGTGGGAAGATACCTCCTGGCGAGCCTATAAATACCGGTTTCGCTCTGATCTCCCGCCATTCGGGACCCGCCGTCCCATCGCGCCGCTCACGTAGCATGCCATTCAAGGCGCCCGACGGGTACGACCAAGTCGAAGTAGAAGAAGAAGAAGGGGTTGTAGTAGAAGTTGGGGAAGTTGGAGACAGTGAAATTGGGGTGCAAAGGAAGATGTCATCAAGGGAGGATAATCCCGGAGTTTCCAGGGGGAGAGCAGGCAGCGGTCCTAGAACAGGATCGACCGATAGCGCCAAGCATCAGGTAAGTTAGTCAAAATTATATCATGACATTAAAAATTCCCTCATTTTTATTTATTTTTAATAATTCCTCCCAGAATTCCCCTGTCATCTTTGGGGATGCTGTGTGGAGTCAAAAGTATAATACAACATTTTGTTTGAACTTCGCAATCAATTTAAATTTGATATAAAAATGATAATTTCCTGTTGTGTCTTGTTTTTCTAAAGAGGGTAAAACTAGAGAAAACCAGAAATAAATCATTTTTAAATCAGATTTTAGACGTATTGACTCTATTCCACAAAAAAATATGAATTGATTTCGAAAGACTGTTATTTTATCTAGTAAACGCGTGTTTTAAATTTTGAGAAATATTGTTTATTTTAGTATAATAAGGATATACTATAGGTCGTTAGCAGATTTGTTAAATTTTCAAACTAGATTTTGTATTATACAACACCCATTTCAAAACATATAATCATGCAGTAAAATAAATCAATACATTATCTGGAAAATGTATGTTTCAGAATTTTAGTTTAAATAAAATCATTAAAAAAATATATACTTTCATGTGTTTCTTGACGAAAATTGGTCCGTTTGTGTATTTATTTGCGCACTTACAAACGACTTTTTTACATTCTTATTGAAAAATGATAAATACTTATGATCAAAAAATAATTACATAATTTTAATAGTTTTATCGTCACGCCTTTACGCATTTTTGGATGTAGGTATAAATTAAAGCAAATTTGGAATAAAATAAAATCGACATTGAGTTATAATTTTATAAAGCTGATACGGAGAATAATTAATCTTTCTCATTGGAACCTCTCTGTACGATAGTAAGAACATCTTTCGACGAAATGTGGATTTTCGGCCGCTGGCTGGTTAAACACCCTTAAGGTTAAGGTCGAGTATTGCAATCCTCCGCTAGCCATGTAATCCATCATTGCACAAGCAAAATTTTCCCAATATGGTGATGGTAATAGGAGTTTTACAAATGAAATCGGTATTTTGTAATTTATCGTAAACTTTAAAATAAAATCAAAAATAAACTACCTTACTAAATACGTCGAGAATATTTTATACAATCGATAAACGACCGTGTATGTGAAAACATTTCTAATTAAAAACGTATAATGATGTTTATTTGTTGTACACAGTTATTAAAAATAATTCATCGTCTAATTTCGGAATTTATCCAATATATTTTATATTTTTCTTATTTTTGAAGATGTCATAAAAAATAACACCTTAGAAACTGGAAAAATTCCCTGCAAAATTTTATTTTTAATTTTTTTGTTATTTTGTAGAACTTTATTTTTTATTTCATATTTATTTTTTATTTTATTTTATATTTATTATTGAATATATAAAAGAAATAAAAAAATATAAAAAAATGCTAAATTTCTTTATTTGAAATATACTTAAATGTTGTAAAATTTAGACTTCAAACTTGAAATTGAATTTAGACTTCACACTTGAAGAAAACTTACCACAGACATTTTTAATCAAAACGTTGAAAAAAAATTAATAAACACAATCCTTTTATTCGAGGAATTTGCAAGAAAACAGTCACTTCACTTTTATCCCGTTCTACAACAGTGGTTCCCAAAGTGGGATGGGGCAAGATTTTTCGTTCCGCCCCATATCCTACTTCGCCCCCTTTGTTTTGTGCTATCCGCCCCGGGGTGGGCCTAAAAAGAGTTTGGGAACCACTGTTTTGGAATAATAAACGAGTATCAGGAGTTATATTGTTACCGATTAAAAAATATTTTACATTTTATTCTACGAAGCACCGCACAAAAAGGACACCGATTAGTCTATCTCATTCTCTCGCAGACTAAATCCTGTAGATGTGTGTGTTTGTCTCTTTTTAATGTCGCTTGTTTCGGTTTCATCCAGTTGCAAATCACAACGGTGTTAAAGAAGTTTTCACTTAAAAAATTTAAAGTTGTTTTTTAATTCCCAAAACATAACCTAAAAATAAACAAAGTTTTTAACTCTACACCATATTTCTAAAAAACATCGTCCCTTATTCGAATGAGAATTGGACGTCGCGCGTGCGTCGTCTCGTTTCATCTCACCTGTTTAAAATGCACGTGTTTGACTCCCCAGATTGTACTTTCTAGAAGTGGGAACTTTAGAGCACATTGTTGTTTATCTCTCTCTAAACAAATATCCCCTCTTCTATCAAACCTTATCTAAAATTTCCTCCCATCCATTCAACATCTATTCTAAATCGAACTCGACTACTTTTAAAATAAATTGCCTTCTTTTTACATCTGTCGAAACATGGTTAAGAACACCCTTGAAGGGTGAAAACCCGAAACATTGGATAAAAGGAGTGCTGTACTATCGAGATTTATTTTTGGATCATTATGCCATGTTGCGCTTCTTCTTCTTCTTCGATGGCGCTACAGCCCATATCGGGGTTTGGCCTCCTGTAACATTCGCCTCCAACACTTCCTGTCCTCAGCGGCTGACTTCCAGTTTGGTACCTGGAGAAGCTGTGCTGCATCCCTTCATACCTCGTCTTCCCACCTCAGTCTGGGTCTTCCCACTTTTCTCTTTCCACCTGGGTGTCCAGTCAAAATTATTTTTGGGACGCGTGTATCCTGCATTCTCTGTACATGCTCAGCCCATCTCAACCTAAGGAGTCTCATATAGGCTGAGATGCTAGGGGCCTGATATATATATCATACAGTTCTTTATTGTGCCGGATGGGCCACTGTTCGCCCTCTTTCACGGGTCATGTTGCGCTATCTCCTTCTTTAGCTAACGTTTCAAATAGCATTACATTATCAGGGCAGATGTGTGATCGAAGATGAAGAGTGTGTTTATGTATGTAGATGCGACACAAGTATATTTTAAAATGGTTTTCTGCGTTTAGTTTTTGTGTTGCCGTCAATTAACGGATACCAAGAACCATCGAGCTTAGCCCTGCCGTCTTTATTAATTAATTTGTATTTGTGTGAATTTCTATTGGCTATGTAATTAGGCGCGCTCTATGTGTTTTGGGTCTTACCAGGACTTCAGAAACAAATCCAGTAAGTAAGTGACCAAATGTGTGAGCAAAGCCCACCTTACATCTCTGAATTATGCGTCCCGGAAAATACCGGTCCGAGGCAATTAACCCTTAGATCGGCAACTTCATCTGCTATAGGCAGACTAATAGAACCCAAACGAAAGCCAAACAATTAGTTCGGAGATCGTGCTTTCGGAGTATCTGGGCCTAAGGCTTGGAATAGACTCCCTCCGGAATTAAGATGCATAAAAAGCCCAACAGAGTTTAGGTCCAAACTAAAAACCTACCTTTTCGGGCTCTCATACCCTTAACTTAATTTAAATATACCCATCTGAGAGTATCATACTTGTATTGCCTATGATATGTCTTAATCACACTTTTCTTACTGAATTAAAACTACTCGAATCCTTACACATCAATCTGTCTCTCGGAAGATCAAATCCTTGTACTACTGGACCGCCCACCATTAAATGTTGCTTTTACTTTCCAAAATACACTCATTAAAGAATATATTACATATTAATATTAAAATATTTTCAGGATTAAACAACATGTGTTCACAATTATGTCCTCTGCGTGCGAACTCTATCTAAATTTCTTTAAATAGACAATAAACAGTGTTAATTTCAAGCGACCTCCCAGGTAAGTATGGTCCTGTATTAATTCATTTTTAGGCAGCATCGCGTTCATTGGTCAAAATATTGTACATATATTTTCGTATCGGTGATCAATGAACCGGTGTATGCAATTTTTAGCCATAAGTTGTTTTTAATTGTTTGTCTAGCTTGTAGTCTTTCTAGATTTTAGGCATGTATGGTAAGTTTGTACAGCGCCCTTGAGGTGATTTTTCACAAAAACGGCGCTATATAAATCGTCCAAATATTATTATTATTATTAAAGTCTTCAAAGAATTGAACTCTTCTTTGAACTTGTGTCTGGCGCCAGCATTAGGACAACTCTTTTTTTTTATAACTTTTGAAGGTTATTCCCATTATTGAAGAAGAAGATAACACTAATAATCTAAACGAAAATATGAAAGAGAACAAGACACAGAAAAACCTAAAAGATAACGGTCGCAACTAGGACACGAACCCAGAACCTCTCGTCTTACCGGGACGAACGCCTTATCTAATTAGGCCACTGCCACCTCTTAAACGGTCATATTTGTCTCATAGGAAACAATCGTCCCAGTTGCGACCCTGAACTTTTTATTTTTCTGTGACTTTTTCTCTTTCATGTATTATTTTCGTTTAGTTTATCAGTGTTTTCTTCTACTATGTAACTATCTAAAAAAACAGATATACAACCATCGTGTCACCAATGAGCCTTAAATATCTTGATCAATGCCGAGATATCAGATACCTTTTAATGCTCTATAACAGGGGTTCCCAATCTTTTTCACCCAGCGGCGCACTTACAAGTTTATTATTTTGTCACGGCGCCCTACTTTAGTAAGCTATTTGGAATAGATATAGTGACTATATATATATTATAGTCGAAAGAAATAGTTACCTACAATAATAGTAGTTAGGTAGATAAGCACAAAAATTAAAACATCCACAATATGAAATTGAGTTTCATTATATTTATAAGAATTCAGAATTTGAACAGAGAACAATAAAAAAGAGTAAAGAAAAAAATAAAATACGATAGTTCTCAGTGAAATCAATGTGACGCGTGAGCTTCATGATTTCCGCACAGTTTTTCAAAGCGGGGAATAAGACTTGAGACCGCGAGGACTGACTCTCATTTCTTGCTCCACATTGATCTTTGAGCGATATTTGTTCTTGATTACAGCTACAGCTGAAAATCCAGCTACATATAAATAATATGATGTGTTAAACGGAATGAAAATTTTTAAAGCTTTCAAAGTTAAATTTGGATATTTATTTTGAATCGATAACCAAAACTCCACCAAATCGGAACCGGTGAATCTAGTTTTGAGGCTGTTGTCGCAAGAGTTCAATGAAACTCTCTTGCTCTTGTGTTGTGAATCCTGGCGGAGCTTGTGCACGGAAAGGATCTTGGATCCACGCAAATTTTTTGACATCATCATCTGCAAAGTACTTCGAAAACCATTCGGTGAACTTCGATAAGCGTTCCGTGAAAAGGGCCATCAGGTCTTGTGAGACAACCAGTTCATTAGATGCCGCATATTTATACAATTGCGGGAAGCAATCTTGCCGCATTAATTCATTTTTTTTATCCACAACTGCAGTTTCTTCCTTAACGCCGCAATTCTTTCCGATAGTTTCAGAATGTGCGTGTTGTTGCCTTGCAAAAAAATATTCAAATTATTTAGTTTTTCAAATAAATCGCAAAGTACGCTAGTTTTAGCAAAAAATCAAAAAAATTCAGAAAAATATATTTGGCGTTTTCATGACGTACCTTTCGGCGAGTGAGCGACGGCGACGAGTATGTACCTACATTTATGTTCTTTAAAGAGGCGAGCGCTCAAAATAGTAATTGTTGCTTTATAGGTACCCGCGAATATTTGTGGTTTCGGAAAATGATAGAGGATCGACTCACGGCGCCCCTCTTTACTTTCTACGGAGCACCAGTGCGCCGCGGCGCACACTTTGGGAACCCCTGCTCTATAAGATTCTTCATAACTTCATTGATAGCCCATACTTACTACAAAATATTAATTTCAGATGTCCATTAAGAGTTACTCGATCTCCGGACACATTTTATAACCCTAAAAGCAATACAAATTCTCTAGAAAATGTATTTTATAAGAAGAAGCTGAAGCACATTCAATAGATTATGCCCAAATATCTATGTGTTTATATTTATTTTTATATTATAGACCTTTATAAATTCACAGCATTCATTAAAAAAATAACACTCGATCGTATACCACATGTTTAACTAAAAATTAATATTTCATTGATTTCTTTATTTCTCTTTTTTTTAGTTCGTAACATTTCCTCTTTTACTTTTAACAGTTCGAATTTAAATAAAATCACTTCCCGAAAGATATTATTGACATCCATTAAAATTTAAATGTATACCATCGAAAAATTTCAGTATACACTTTTTGTAGATTTATGTAAGAAGATGAACTTTATCAGAATTGTTTATGTTTTTTTATTTTATTTATTTATTAAGTGCATCTATATAAAAAGATTCACATATATATATTTTGTCTTGCCTGTCTAACTAGGAAATCCTGTGTCGTGACAGATTGGTTAACAAATATTTTATAAACATTAAATAAAGTACATTTTTCAATAAAGCAAAAAAAAAATGACAAAAAATTTCAGGTTGGTAGGTAGTGGTAACAATAAAGTGAGATAGAGGATTATATTTGGTTGAGGTGACTAATTATTGCACGACCTTTCTCGATGATCCATTGTATATTTTAGACGCAATGTATTTGAAATTTCTTTGACCAAATGTTGTTTGTTTTAGGTGTTTGTATGAGTTCTTTGATTTTGTGCCGCGTGTTTTCAATATTTTGGGTATTTTCATAAAATGTGTGTGCTTTATTCTTAAACAGATGAGTTAAGATTGTTTTTGTGTAAATTTGTCGAATATCTAATACATGGAATTTGTTGAATACATCTACAGCACCTACTTGTTATTATGGGAACTTTAAGAATAACTTTCATAGTTAATTTTTGTGCCTTCGATAATGAATCTATAGCTGATAGTGTTGCACCTCCCCATGCGATTATTCCATATTAAATGATTGATTGACAAAGAGAGTAATAAGCAATTTTCATAGATTTGGTATGGGTATTGTTGTGTATTTTTGTATTATGGTTCTAAATTTCAATTTTTCGTTATTTTATTGGTCAATGACATATATATTATTATCACTGTCATATATGAATTTATAAAGACTGTTTATAACGCTAATAAATGAAATAAAATAATGTGAAATGAGTTCGTAATTAATAAAAATTCTTGCAAATTTTTTTCAATGTTCCGTTAAGTATCTAATAACGTAATATTATTATTTAGTAAGTAGGTACCTAATATAAATTCCTTCCAAGGATGAGAACGAGTAGCCCATCCTTTAAAATAAACCCTATTGTTCTCACAATATTATTATTTCTTAATCGACTGTTTAGACTAGGCGTGGCTCAGTAGGTTCTCCATTCAGACTAAAATCACTTCCTGTATTAGGTACTGTGATGAATTCAGCATGCAGTACCATCAATGGACGGTATGTCGTTAAAACGCATGATCCGGAAAATTTGGTAAGACAGAGTCGAAATTATGTTGCTGGCTGTAACTGTCATTTATTTGAAGACATTGACGAGCTTGACGAGCTCTGCGGTAGAGCTGTAAATTCCTCGATTCCGGGGCTCTAGTACAGAGAAATCAATAACTTTACAATATCAGTATCGATAGGCGTATAACTTACGATAACTTATATCGATATCCCTATCACAGTTTCACTGTTGAGTGACGAACCAATATTCACAGGGAACAAATAAGAAATCGATGTACGCTGGCAAGTTTGAAGGTGTTTGGGATGCGGGTATGGGTACCGCCGCCCCGTGTGCTATTTATTGGATAATCAACACCTCTGCCAAATGTTTCGCTACGTTTGGTGACTGAGATGAGGTTTGTCCATGTCTGGCGACGGATGTATTTGCCCACCTACTGCATGGCAGGCCGGATCGGGAGAGATTGAGGGAATCCCTTTGACTTCTCCAGCTCTTAAAACTAAGCTACTCTTCAAAACATCGCCTTGCACCTCAGTGGGAGGGATGGATTCATATGTCCGTCCATCATTCTTGGACGCACTGATCCCTAGGTTCCTACCCACCCCTAATACACTTTTCCTTCCCAGAACTTCCTCTCCTTCCTTTCCTAAAAATACTTTCCACACAGCATCCCCAAAGATGACATGGGCTTTGAGGGGAATTACTTTCTTCAAGGCCACCTGTGTGGGGCTAATGTAATTTTTTCTATGATTTGACACTCCGAAACGTTAAAAGCCAAGCAATTACGTAAAAATATTCATAAATTAACAATGTTGAATTGAAATACTAACCTAAATATGCATTGGCAGTCCGTATTTACTTTTTGACACTAAACGGGAATTTATTAGAACAGAATACATTGAAAACATTTACATGCAAATAATTCTTCGTTCCGGAAATAATTTTAATGAATCTAATAAGTAGAGTGTAGCCGTAATCTATGTTATAATTATAAAATAAATACAATTTATTTGAGGTCTCAGAATTTCAATCTCGAGACCTCTATCAAGTTAGGTTAGGTTATCTTAGAAATCGGTAATACCCACACAAAAAAAAAACAACAAAAAACACACTGAAAAACACACTAAAAATTTAGGCAAACATCCGCTTCAATTTGAGGCGGGTATTTGCCTAAATTGTAAGCAAATCTGCGATCAACGCCGCCCCGAGAACCAGTCACTGGATAACCAAACTGACTGGTCGTATGGTTATTGTATTGTTGTCAACTTTAGACGTACTGCCCAGCTGTAATTGAAATTTGTAATTTTTGTAATAATTAAGTGTTCAACAAATATACTATTTTATTTCCAGATGAACGACAGCCATTGGAAAGAGCAGGTCCACACAATGGTGAAAAGCGACTCTGAATCCGAACTCTCCGACTCAGAGCACTTCCTGACCAAGGGAGCCTTCCTTTTGACCCCTTCTCATGACCTCTCTATGGAAAAGGCCTCCACCATCTGCGAAAAGATGACCTTCAAAGGCTGCTTCAGCCTTACCAAGACGGCCACCGGCATCCTCTTCAAGTTTTCCGACTTTGAAGACTACCAGGCCGTCTACAGGAAGGGTTTCCACAAGGTCACCAACTCCAGATTCTATAGAAAGGTAGTTTATTCACTTTAAATACCTTTAATCGTTGGTTTCACGTTTTCAAACCTGTCTCCAGCATTTATTCAAGTTCTCTAACATATATTGAAAAGGGTTTTACATTTTTCACAATGTTACCAACTCCAAGTTATACAAAAAGATAATTCAACATATAAACTGTTTTAAACGGTTTCACATGAAATTTCTTTAAAACATTTGGTGAGAGAAGTTTTAACAAAAAAGAAAGTAAAAGAAATGACATTTTTTTAACAGTGGTTTACATAATAAAAACTCGTATTTTAATCAAAGTAGTTAATCGAATAATAGAAAATGATCTCACAACACGGTTGTCACTGGTTTGAAGTTTGTCACTGCACTTATAGTTTTTATCCCACAGGTGTGGGTAGAAACAAGGAGGATATCCATAACAAAAACAATGTTGGTAGCAGAATCGATCTCTGTGGGACACCAGTATCTGATGAATGTTGTTTTAGAGAGGTTAACGTATCTCTGAATTTAATAGAGATACGAAACTTGAGCTTCTCACTAAATCACACTGATTGACACAATATATAGGTCGAAGACAAATCGTAAAATCATGCCGATACTTCACGATCTGCCGCCAGACGAAGATTGGACGAAGAAGCTAGACGCATCATCATCTGCCTGATTTTAAGATCGGCCGCCGACAGCTACACAATATAGCCTTCCATTGACACAATATATGTATGCATATTACGTCAATGGAAGGCTCTTCAGAAGGAGGCTACTACTTCGTGATTTTGGTCGAAGCATTGCTTGTTGTAAAACAATTATTCTTCTCTCTCCAGGTGATCATCCCCTGCAGGCCCCAGAAGACGTTCACTGTATATGTGTTCGACATTCCAGATGATCTTCCCGAGGAGGATGTCCGTCACTCCCTCTACAAGTTCTCCTCCATCGTGGAGGTGGTCAGGATACAGCTGACGTCAAGCACTCCATCCAATAACACTGGTAATAATGCTGTTTCTGACTATAAATATCTCTCTTTAAAGACATTTGGATAAAGGTAATCTTTTAGATTTCGTTCCCTTTGACTGAGAATGCCAATTATGCCATATTCTCGGTAGTGTAAGATTTCTAGTTATTAAAATGCCTTTTTTGTATTCAGATTTGAACAGGAACGTGTTCTTACACTTTTCAGGATTTGTTTTTAAAAACCTTGCAAAATGATGTTAGATTATTTTTTTTAATTGTTTTTAGTTCTATTTTTCTTGTACTCCCTTCTATCGGAGTTTGGCTATCTTTGGTTTTGGAAACATAAGGTGTGGCGTCTTCCTACAATCTGATCTGCGTATTTGAACTCAGTTCAGTTTATTTTTAAATTGTCTGGGTTTTGGCGGCGGATGTTTCTGCACACTGACTGTGTGGCAGGCCGGATCGGAAGAGATTGGTTGACGGGAGAGACTTCTGACCTCTCCAGCAGGACTCTCTCGGAACATCGCCGTCTTGGATGGCTAGATTCTCCGTTCTCCGTTACTTGTGATCATACTGACCCCAGATTGCCCATCCCCCATACCTCAGAACTTTCTTTCCCAAAAAGACCCTCCACGCATCATCCCATAGGTCTTTAATTTTTCTGATCATATTTTGTGTGAAGTTACTGGAGGAAAAAAATCAATGAAGCTGATTTAAGCGACAAGATTTGTTGTAGGTCGTACTTTTTTACTGTCTCTTTGTTTCCTTTGCTAACACTGATCAATATTATATTTAAAAACGCATTAAAAGTGTAATTAAGTATTATTTTTAAAAGTTAAAAATGTGGAGCTGATCTAAAATGAATATTTGTTTCAATCCAACTTTTCTTCCATTTCAGGTACTTCCAAATCCGGCGCCCGCCGCACCAGTCTTGCAGACAATGAAGAGCGCTCCGTACAACCTTCTTCAGGAACAGGGGTCCCCAGCGTGACCCTGGTGCCACCACCGACCCCCTCCTCGCCGGGATATGCAGTGCGCGTGACGCTGGCCTCGGTGGAGGAGTGCAACATACTGCTGCAGAACGGGCTCGACTTCTACGGAGCCACTTTCTTCCCAACGGAGCTGGCCTCGCCGCAGCAATCAGCCAAGATCGTCAAGCCGAGCAGGTAAAAAATTCTCTCAGGGCCCATGACATCTTTTCTTTTGGGATGCTGTGTGGATGGTCTTTTAAGAGAAAGGAAGGCGAGAAAGTTCTGGGAAGGATAAAGGTATGTGGGGTTGCTAAGAATTTAGGTCCTGGGTCGCCGCCTGTTCCATTCCTCGGTTGGCTAAGTCCTCCATTACGACAAAAGCAACAGTTTCCGCTTACTGTGGTGGTAGTAGGAGATTTTCGAACATAGTTGGGTTATTCGTAGCCCGGGAATGTTTGTCTTTCTTTAAAAAAAAGGAAAAAAATTGGTGTCCAGGAATGTCCGACGTACGAATCCATCGATGGCTTGAAATAGTCAGGCTGGAGAGATCTAGGTTAGGTTAGGTTAGGTTTAATAATGTTGTTATTAAGTTTTGCAAGTTTTTTAGTTTTTATTATTGTGACAGCTGTTTCGGTTTACAAGGCCGTTTTTAAATTATGATTAAATCATTTTGAGAAAAAATGGCCATGTAAGCCGAAACAGCTATCACGATAATAAAAAAAAATTAAAATACTCAAAAAAAGTCAAACTTAAAAATAAAATTATTTAAAAATTAAATGGAATTCTGTGAATTAAACGCCAAAACAATCAACAAAATATTTATAAAATATTAGGATCCCTGATAGAAAAAAATCATCATCCTGAATTAAAATTAATCATGCGCTTGAAAAGTTTAAAGGACTGTAATAGACTGTAGAAATATGTAGTTGTTTTTAAAATATTTTTCTTATTAAAATTATATGACTGATAATTATTCTAAACTAACTATTATCAAAAAGAAAGTGCATTCGCTGCCGAAAGATCGGAAGAAGCTCGCTTTTTACCTTTTGTTGGTCTGCAAGGAGCAAATTTGTCTTCCAGCAAGTTCATCCCAAAGCTCAATAGACTAGCTGTGAAGATCACTTTGATAAATTTGAGGCAGTTAGAAATATTTTAGGTAGGGGCTCTCCAGGACTTTATCATTAACAATTTAATCAGCTGTATGCATATTAAAAAAAAATACGACACATGTAACAATCTTACATCTTTCTGGCAAAACAGCTAAGCTACACCACTTAACAAATTACGACAACACCTTTTCCACAAAAGAAAAGATCTTCACTGGTTTCTTGTACTTTTTTAGAAGCTTCTACAACTAGTTTACTTCAGCATCCGAAGTTATTATGAAATTACTCTTAGGTGGTGTTATTTTTAGATTGAAATTAGATATGAAAAGGTTAACCGATTGTTGATGCTGATAATCTTATCTGTTCCAGGGTGATCGGGGGATCCATATCGGCCAGGGTTCGTGACTTGCTTCCTGTCTTCGACAATTCTGGATTCGCCAAACTTCCACCCCCGGCCATGAAAATGATCAAGCCACGAGGAAAGTAAACCTGACGACCAACGTGGTATGAATTCAGAGGTATATGAAATTATAACCCAACCGACTCAGATACCAAAATCAACTGCTTAAAGAAGTACATGACACGTAATGCTTTAAATAAATTCATGAACCTTCTGGCGTCCAACTTTTGAAGTAGGTCTTCTTCAAATATGTTCAGTTTTATTTAATCTATGTGTGTGGTTTCTAATAAATCGCCCTGGGATTTTAATGTTTTCAAAACTTTGTTCATCTAAAATCTCATAGGGTTCAATTTTGGACATCTGCTTGATGTTCTGATGTCTATGTTCAGCTTGTTTCCCTTAAATATGCCATCTATGTGTAACCTCTATTTTTTTCACAATGAACACCATCCGAAGATATTTCTACTAAAATTCCTCTCTACGCTGTCCCATTTGTGTTGGTCCCAGATTGCGATTTTCAGAGATTCGTAGATCACGTAACGTAATTTCTCTATTATTCCTTTGTCTCATCCCATCTCATCTCACTGTATCATTTTCTTTATCTTGTCCTATTTGGGTTGTCCTGAACTACTTTAGCAGCCGTAGTTCATTGCAGGTTCTTTTCTGGAATTGCTTCTAGCTTTGTCTGTGGCAGAAAATTGGACACCTTGCTCCTATGTCATCTGCTGGATTTTTATCCAGTATCTCAATAATCGACTTCAAAATCGAATCCGAAAAGTCCATATTGTTCAGTATTAAGTTGAAGAGAATACGTATTATGTTAAGCATATTTCGATAATATTTTTATTTCATATTATTGTATATTTTACCAGCTTTATTATAAAATGTATTAATTTTTTTTATTAAAAATTGTAGTGAATAAAGTGCCATACAACATAATACCTGCTAATTGTAAGAGAATCAAATATTATATTTTATAACACTTTTACAAAAAAATAGAAAAATCTTAAATATTATTTGTTTTATTTACATTTATGATAGTTCTTACCACTCGGCAGTCTCGGCACCGCTTGAGTTTTGGTTTTTCCGATTAAATAAAAAGTGGACCGTGAAACAAAAAAATGGCTCTGAAATAAAAAGAGCTCTGAAATAAAAAGTGAGCTCTGAAATAAAAAGGACTCTGAAATAAAAAAAAAGGCTCTGAAATAAAAAGGGCTCTATAATAAAAAAGGGCTATTTGAGGCTATTCACCACTTATCCGCCTGGTATAAGTGATGATTACTCCTTCAAAGCTCTTGCAAAGACTCTAATTTTTTTGAAAGAACGAGGCTACATTTAGTTTGGAACGTATTTAGACTTCTAATGTTCCTGCATACGTTGTTAGTAAGCAGTAAGCAAGTGCTTAGCGGGAAATACAAGATACAATATGTGTTCGTATGACAAAATCTAGACAAGACAATGGGTCAGGTTGGTGAAAGTCCACGAGGTGGCAAGCGCTGGGTGATTATATCCATCGTATCCTACAAGCACCTGTTTGGGAGAAAGACACAGTACATAAATAATAAGGGCATGGAAAACGAATGGCAGTCCTCTCCAATCGATTGGCAGTCCAAGCAAGAATGCGCGTGAACCACTCAGCTATCGCGCCCCTTAGCCGGTTCCTCGGTGATGCCTCAAAGAAAAATTAATGGGAGATTGGGGGGAAATGCCCGACGACCCGGAGGCAAGGCGAAGGAGAGCCTAGGTCACCCCCTCAAACCTCAAGCCTGCACATGTTGCTTGGGGTGGCGCAAATGATCTTAGAGGGCACCGTGCCGTCGTCGACCGACTCCAGTTGATGCAGGGATGAGGTCTAGCGCACCCCAGAAGGGGAAAAAGAAACATAAAAATGGGCTGTGGAAAAAAAAGGGCTCTGATATAAAAAAAGTGTCGCGAAACTGTGGCTCCGCTGTATTAATGGTGTTTGAAGGTGTCAAAGGTTCCAAAAGTACATCAACCGCCATGTTTAAATGGGACGATTAAGTTTGTATGCATTCGCCAAACCTGACGGACAGTATTAGTCAATGGTTCAAATCTGGGCTTCTGGAACAAAGATAAGCCAAGATTGGAGTATAGGAAAAAGGTCGCACTCACCCGTCGTCACTTCGCAATATGAATATTTAAATAATAAATTCACAACATTTCTTCCACACTGGTCGTTGCGGTAAAAATAGTCCGCCCAGTTTCAGATATCAATTTACACTGACTACTAGGCTTCAATGAGCATACTGTCACCTTTTATAAAGTTAGGTATTTTTTCTAGCAACAATTATATCGGCCATGGTGACATTTAAGGATGGGTAAATTAGTTAGGTGGGACAATTTGCAGAATTATATTATGACATTTTCTTTCCACCAAGTCTTTGCGAATGCGTACTTACTTAAATATGGCGTATCCCTCTCATATTTGCCTCGATAGCTCGAGATTATCCAGAAGATCATTTTAAAATTTTTTGGACAACATTAAAAAAATCATACCTTCGAATTTTAACATGGAAACATAAAAAACTTATTATAGTGCTATATAGCCAATGAATTAACCTATATTTTGACGTTTATCTCATATTTGTAGGATTTATAAAAAATATATTAAAAAATCGTAAAATTTATAATCAAGCGAATCCTGCGTGTTTGTTACTTTGAAACTGTCGTGAGAGGTACTTACTTCAGTCAACATAGAATATTTTCGATTTCTTTATATTGTCTGTGGTATACTTGATAATGAAAGGTGCATATCTATGGAAAAGGGACTTAACCCTAAGCAGCTGATCAAAAATTTATAATTTAAAAATTTTATTTTTTACGTCGCTTCAATAGTCTACGAAGTTCGAATTTGTGACATCTATGGTCATAATAAATAAAAAATTTCAATAGCTTCCTTTTAAAATAAATGGCTGGCTATATAAATGTTTTAAATAATTACTATAAATGTTCTACGAATGGTAGGAGAGTGCGATTCAATTTTGGACCGCTGTCAATTGCAGAAAAATAAAAGTGGACAATTTTTTTTACCATAATCGCTCCAGTGGTTGAATAAAAAATCCTCTGAAATAATGAAGGGATTTGAAATAAAACAATGAATTTGACATTGGACAGATTTATTTCTTACATTTTTACAGGAAATGTTACAGAGCGTCTTTTTTGGCTATTGTTAAAAAACTTTCTCGCAAAACACACAATAAACCATTCATAAAATTCAATATTTAACCAGCTTTTAAATATATGTCATTTAGCAAACATCAGAACACAGTTGTTTCTTTAAATACCAGATTTGTCAAAAAAAATTTTTTTGGACCTTCTCTTTTCCAGTGCTTAAGCCGGAAAAAACCGGAACGTTAATCCGGAAAGTGAAATAGGCTTCACAGTTCCTGTTTGTAAAATAACAAACATTGCTATGGAAAATGAAGCTTTAAAATATTTCATTCCTAAACTTTTTGAAAGATTTCTTAAATTGTTTGTTTTTATATTCAATTCTTTTTATTATGGTGCTCTCCCTTTATCGGAGGTTGTCTATCATCACGGCAATATTCAACAAACATTATTATGTGTACGTAGGCTAAATAGCTTGGTGGTTTTCGATTGCCTTCCAAATTGCTGTCCCACGGTAATCAATTCAAAAAATCTTTAAAAAAATTAGCTTGCGGCGCATTTCTCACAAATCTTTACCATTTTATAAACAGTGACGAATAGGTAGAATGAAGCAAATACGAACACAGAATTTTTTTCTGAAAATCCAATATGAAATATGATTAGATTTTTCACGACGAAAAGTATTATAATGACTTATTTTTCGGGTATTATGCCTGTTGCGTTACCTCATTCTTTAGACAACGTATTGAAAAAAATAAATCATAATAAAATTCAAACTGATTTCTAAAGTTTCTAAAAAAAATGACCTGTGGCGCATTTTTCACAACCCTTTACCATACAAAAAACAAACGAAACGAACTGTGAATTTGAGATATTAAAAAAAAAATTAGATAAAATATTTAACGGATTTTATAATAGGGCCAAAAAATTATGGTTTTTTCTGTGAAAATGTGGTATATGATTTTTATTTTTTTTTATTGTATTGTTATTAAGTTTATTTGTAGAACTCCATTTTAATTTTAATTTCTTTTATACGTTCAATAATATTATTATTTAATTTATAATAACAGTTTAGTTTAAAATAGTCGTCATTTGGAATTAAAGACTAACGACTTTCAGCTAAATTTACATAATGCAGTAATTCGTGAAAATTTAAAAGGATAATAACAATTAATGATTTCCGTCATTTTACTCGGAAATCAATAAGGATATGCAATAAAATAAAAGCAATAAGTTTCCACGATAAGTACCCGTCTAGAAATGATATAAATGCAAGTATTTTAACCACTCCGATTGCTTGTGATTTTTTGGTAACAATTTTGAATATTTTTCGCCGACATTAAAAAAATCATACCTCCGAATTTTAATATGAAAAAATGTATGCATCCACGGAAAATTTGCTTAAAACTGACTGCAAAGCAAACCGATATATTTTAAATGGTGTCATACTGTGGCAAAAAGCGTTCCCGTAGTTCCAATGCCGTCAGAAGGCGAAACAGCTGTCACGCCTAATAGTAATTATATAGCAGATCTGTTTTTATGAATTAAATAATAATATTATAAAATACTAGCTTGGTTTCCCGGCTTCGCTCAGGACAACATTCGAGAGTGTTCTGGAATGTTCCACAATGATGTTCCCGATTCCTTATTCCCGAACATTCCACGACATGCTCCGCCACTCCTTCCAGATCTTTCTAGAATTCTATCGAATCTTCTAGAACTTTCCGGAAGACAGTTCTAGAAATTTAAGAGGACCAAACTTCAACCCTTATATCTTTAAAAGCACTCCTTTTAGGTAAAAACGGGAACCGTTATCCTGGAGGAGTAGAGATCTACAACACCATATAACTCCCTTGATTCTGAGCTTTTTGGACTTTCTTTTATAATATATACATTGATTATATAAAAAGGTGATATTTGATATTTTAAAGCGGTTTCAAAACTTTAGTAAATGCATATTGAAATTGAATTTTGCAAAGAAAAGCTTTTGTAACAATAACCATCGGAATATTTCCAGTACATTATATGTAACATGACTTGATATGCCTCGTATATAACATGACATACGATTACACGTATTAGATTATTATTTAGGTGCAAACATCTGTGTGAAAATAGACACCATTTAATTCAGAAATTGAATATTATTTCTATATCCACTTTGAGAACCACTGGTTTTGAGAAAATTGATAATTTTTAAAATAAACAAGTGTTTTTTTTAAATGATACGATAATCATAATAATAATATATAATGAAATTTTACACAGAGACTGGTAATTGATGCGATATATTATAAGATGTAAAATAGGATAAACGCATTAATGCAAATTGTTTATTTTAACGTTAGTGTCAATTCTTAACCAATACTGGGATAATGAAAACAATGCAAAGTTTATATAAGAAATCGTACCTATCGTCCTGTAGATTTATATATCTTTGAGGATGCTGTGTAGAGGATATTTTTATGAAGAGAAAGTTCTGGAAAGGAAAAAGGCATGAGGGATGGGTAGGAATTTGAAGTTCAGCATATCGCATGAATCACGTTTTAAACCATCCCATTGCGGTGCCAAGAAAGTCCTGCTAGAGAGGTCCAAAAGGTCTCCCTCAATCAGTCCCACCCGATCACCTAGACCCGGACAAACCTCGGCCCATGAACCCGGGACCCCTGATAAGTCACCGCGAATAGCGAATCACTTGGGTGACCTCAAAATGAATCGTTGCGGAAGAAGTGATGTTAGGGGCAGGGTCTAAACCCGTGGTCGTCAAACAGCGGCCCGCGCAAATATCTACCGTTTTCTTTTTAAATATATTATTTTCATGCACAATTTATACCGTTATGATTTTAAAACGTTGATTTTAATTGATTGATATTTGATTTTAAAACGCCCAGCACGAGACTTTCAGCGGACCGTAGAAGACCCAAAGAAAATTAAAGGGCGTTTTTTATTTATTTATTATTTTAGTAATTTGTTCATTTAAGGTTACAAATTTCTAATTAATTATAATATTTCATATTGCAGCTAAATAATTATAATATTTCAAATTCACTATATTTTTTCTTCTTTTATGTAGCTCCTACAATACATCTTGAACTTTTCAAATGGTGAGGACTTTAGAGTTTCTGGTAGTGTGTTATATAACTTAATTCCTTTGTACAACAAACTGTTTTGCGTATTCGTTTTGTCCTTTTTCCCAAGGCGTTGAGATGGCAGAGTGAGAGCTTGGGCAGGTAAAAAAATGTGGTCCAAAAAGGACAAAAAAAACACGCTAATGACGTACTAATAAAGCAAAGTAAACTTTAATATTGGTTAATTTTGGTTATTGTAAAAAAAATTATCACGTGTGGAAAATTCACACATTTCGGCAGTTCGGGAAGTGGATTAAAATTGAACTGAATTCTTTTTTTTTATATAACATGATCTTACATTATGATTATTAAGAATTGACAATATATCATGAATACAAAAAGGAAGGAGGTAGCAACCAGGTACTTAGAATACAAAAGATTTGCTTTTTTAAGTTTAAAAAAAGGGTACAACACCACCCCCCCCCCCCCCGAAATCATAAGTGTGCGGCCTGTGGTGATACCTCACATTGTCCTTTGTGGCCCTTGAACAGAAAAGTGTGACGACCACTGGTCTAAATAATAATATTTCGATAATTTGTAGGGCGCCGTTTTTGTGAAAAATCACATCAAGGGCTCTAGGTTACTTCTAGTCTCCGGCATTTCTAAATTGGCTATGTTATAGACTGAAGAGCGTAGGGAGGGGAAAGAAAGGGGAAAATATGCTACTACTGACTATTCAGATCTAGTCACAAAATAAATAGTGGTCTTACACATGGTCTATACTGAAAATATCCACTTTTACATACTGTTCAGAATTGACACTAAATTCAAATGTTTTTTTTGCATTTATATTTATGTCACCTATATTAAATCTTTCAATGTAATACTTCAATGTCACTCTAAAATAAATAAATAACAAATTCTTTAAATTTTAAATTTTTTTAAACAAATTTAATGCTCTTTTGACTAAGGTAAAAAAAAAATTACACAAAAAGATAATTTAAAAAGACATATCTTAAAACAATAGTGTTTTAACAACAGAGAGAGAATGGCGACAAGTTAATGTCAATAACATATTTTTTTTATATGAAGTAAATTGTTGTAGTTACTTACAGAGGGTGCACTGACGTTAACCGTTTTTGAAAGTATTGACTTTTTTATCACAAAACCATTTTAAAATATTTTAAGTTATAATTGTAAAGTTTCTAGTAATTTTAAATAATAAAGATATACCAAACTTAAGCAATGCTTACATAAATTCATAAATATTTCTTAATTACACATCGATCATCCAGTTGATTGGTCAGACATCTTCAAATGTTAAGTTTTGAGATAAAAAGGAAAGCAATATTTGAAGGCTTACCATATATCAAATTTATTTATACGTGTCTGTGTTTAACATATTAAATATGCTGTAAAATAACACCAGGAACGGACTGCCACATGACTTAAGAATGATCACAGACTCGGCGGAATTTAAGCAAATAAGAACTTGTAAGCTTTTTAAGGTCATTTCAAAAAATTCTCCAGTCTTTCAAAATAAATATCAACTCTTCTTTTGCCACTAATCTTCCCATAAATGTAATATCAACAATAATTAATGTAAGGTACCAAATGTAGAATCATGTAATGTCCAGTGTTTTAAATATAGTGTCCTCTGCGTGCAAAATCGTATCTTTTCCAAGCATAAACTTTCTAATTAAAGTATGTTTAGCAGAAGTGACCTGCCAGGTAAATATGTTTTCTGTATCTGTTTGAAAAAAAGTAAAATTAGAAGGAGCCGAAGAACTCACTCTGTACAATAAATTGTACAGCGCCCTTGGGGTGATTTTTCATATAAACGGCGCCCTAAAATTTATCCAATTATTTTTTAAGATTTAAGAGCTAACTTCATTGATCCGTTCGGCATCGGTGCTCGTAAGGGAGACATGTAAAACGCGCACCAAGTATTTGTACAATTTTAAACACTTGACATATAAATCATGAAAATGGGTCGTTTTTACTGATTTATCTCATCAAAACATAGGTCCACTTCTTCTCTCTCCACACAGAATCCTTGTAGATGACAAGTATAAAAATAAAAGTACAACAAACTAAACCAGAAGTCATTCAAATTTACAATGAAGTTTTTGGATTCTGATATTTTTAGACAGAACAGAATCAAAATTTCAAAATGGTTTTATGATCTTTCAACGGTTCATTAATAATATTTCATTTTACAGTTGAAATTAACGACATTAATCAAAGTTCCCTAATAACTTCTTTTTGCTAAAATTACAACAAATCTCTAAGTTTTTTTTATAATTATATCAAACATCTTACTATAAATAAACTTCACAAAGAATACTTAAATTAATATTCACATTTTATGATATGTATGCGTTTCTTTCTCACGTCCATCAATTCACAATAAGGAAGATAATATTATTAGCTATTTTTCTAAAAAACAAAACAAAATATGTATATTAAATTGTAAATTCACTTCTAATAATAATTGCAACAAGAAAACTCTATCGAAGAAATAAATAAAGAAGAACTTAAATTCACTTTTGACTATCGTGATAAATTTTTCGGTTATTATGACATTGTGTTATGATGGACACTGGATTCGCTAAAGAAAGTGGAAGCGTAACACGGCATGGTAAACTAAAAATTAATCACGCTAGATTGCTTAAGTATTAAATCGGAACAAAATTGTAATTTAACCTGTTAGATGACGTTGTCTCAAATATGAAACACCGGGAGCGTGCCAAATTTGCGACAGTTGCAGAAACGATGCTTGTAGTTTCGAAATAGGTAAAAAGTGTTTTCAATAAAACTTTCTGATAAAACATAACGTTGTAAAGAAATAAATATGTAAAAATGAGAATTTTTTTACAATCAAACTGAAAAATACACATAAAATAAAAGAAAATTACTAAAATTGTATGTTTTGATATCTTAAAGAACGTACATTTCTTTTCTTTAATAATAATGCATGGAGATGGTAGCGATGGATTCAAATTTTGAGATTACAAGGCTTATATTATCATTTTTCCAAGGATAAATAAAATAACTAATGTTAAAATATTTAGTTAACATTTGAGAAAAATAAAAATTTGTGGGGATTCGATGGTCTGAGGTTTCTAAATATTCTTTTGTTTTTATTTAACCATATTTTATTGAATAAGGAACTCCAGTGAAAAATATGATGACTTAAAATATATATTATATTCTATGAAACCTTATTTAAAAAAAATATATGTGTATTGGTATTGACTTAGAAAATCAATATTGTTAAGAAAAAGCGGACTGGAATTACAAAAAAATGTAACAAATACATTTGTAATAGCTCTCTCAATGTAAAAAATGTAGTTTTATTGTAATTATAATATTTTTTACCAAACTGAAATTAAACCACGGAAAAGGACCTTAAATAGTGAAAAAAGGTAAGAAATTATATTTTTTTGACGATAACTTCAGTGAAACATTAAAAATCGCATAAAATGTTGCAAACTTTCATTCTAAATATCACATTTTTGAAAAAAAACTTAATAAAGTCACATTTTTGATATGTTTATGATTTTCATAATATAATTATTAACTTTGCTATTTTCATAGTATGATATGCAGTTTAAGTACCAAAAGATGCAAGTCAATTTTAATTTAAACTTATAAACATTGTATATTCGACTATGAATTATATTTTAATATTACATTTATTCTTAAACAGCGTTCAATTTTTCTACAAAAAATCGTAATAACTGAGCTTCTGAACATAAAGAATATACTACACAATACGTGTATGAAATTTTGTTATGTTTTCTTAAGAGTTAACTCAACAATGCAATAGTGTTTTTTTAAATATTTTAAACATAGGAAATATTAGGAACATAATTAATGTACGCTAGTAAACAAATACATATGTATACTGTATGCATATAAGGTAATCATGTATATTGATTCAAAATGCTCATTACAACCAATATTACATTATTATAATTTTCGTATGAACGGGTTTCCAACAAGAAAATCTTTTAGTTTATACCCGGATTTCATGAGGTTAAATTTATCAAAAAATCTGTTGTCATTAGAATGCATGTATTTACGTTGTAGCACAAGATATTTCGGATATAATAAAGTAAGATTAATTGAACATTCAAGATCCAGAATGCCATTTGAGATAAAAAAAAACGCATCTAAACGTTAGACATTAAAAAACGGGTTTCCGGAAATCATTTTTTTTAATTATAATAATTTATGGAAAATGTTAGAATCCCATTTGACTTTTTGACAATTTTACAAATAATCTTATAAACAATTTAAAAGAGGCATGTTTGTGAATTGATATGTTTGTACATTGTATACCTTTAGCGTTGAGACATCAATAATACATATGATATAATATATGCATGTGTGTATTGTAATAAACATATAAAAATTAATTAACATTCCATATTTAAAACATGTCACTTGAAAGATTTTTAATACGTTTTTTCGCGTTTGACTATAAAATTTTCCAAATCTCAACAGTCATTTTAGATTTATAACTTTATTAAAATTTTAACAAATATATTTTTTCATGATGAATCTAATTACAGTAAATTGTAAAGTCAATAGGATATGTTTTTTTTAGAAACTTTGTTTAACAATAGTAGCTAATATTATTATCAAACATTTTAGCTAGATTAATAAATATATATCAAGAAATTTATTTAAGTAACGATTTTTTTAAAATCAGGACTCGTGTATCGTCATTGTAAATAGATTCGATCCAATCGTTTAATCAGCCAACACATTTATTAACATTTTAAAAAATCTGTCAGATTTTCAACAAGAACGGTTTAAAAAAGTCATTGACATTATTGGAATTATAAAAAGAAAGTTAGTTATTCATAATGTGACATTTTTTTAATCTTTTTCCAGAAAAATTGATGCGCGATGAATATTAACCGCCGCATTGAATTAATGTAACATCGATATTATTGTAGGTGTGGAAAGTAAAAGTAATTGCCAGATAATTTTGTTTTTAAATATTTTATACCTGACTGAAAAATGTACAAATACAAATGAATATAGCCGACGCGCTTTGTTAACCTTTCCCTGTCGTAACCTCCCCTTAAATGTAACATCGATATTATTGTGTGTGGAACGTAAAGGTTAAATTGAATAATAAAATGAGAAATCACAATCAAATAAAGTAAAAATTTAAGCTAATTTTAACTTAAAATATTTGATACTGATTATCAAATATACCTACTGTATTCTTCAAAAATAATTAAAATGAATATAGCCGACGCTTTTTTAACCTTCCCCTATCGAAACCTCCCCTTAAATGTAACATCGATATTATTGTGTGTGGAACATAAAGGTTAAATTGAATAATAAAATGAGAAAGCACAATAGAAATTTAATTTTTCGAAAGCCAATTTTAAATTCAAATATTTGATACATGATTATAAAATATACTGCATTCTTCCAAAACGATACACAATGAATGTAGCCGACGCGCTTTGTTAACCTTTCCCTGTCGAAACCTTCCCTTAAATGTAACATCAATATTATTGTATGTGGAATGTAGAAAAAACATGGTTAGTAATAATTAAAATATGTTAAAAATATATTTTAATCAACACATGTAAGAATTTAACTTTCACATACTGTAATACTTCCTAAATAATGCGCAATGAATATTGCTGACGTGGTTAATCTTTCTCTGTCGTTGACCTTCTCCATAAATATAACATCGATATTATTATTGTGCGTGAAACTTAAATGATAACCAAACGAATAAAAAAAAAGTGTGATAATTTTACTTTCAAATTATGATATTGTGTGATAATTGTATCATCCAATTATGATATATTCGTGTGAATTATTTGGTGATATATGTTTGCTGTGACTAGAAGCAGTGCGCCTGAACACATTGATTTTAACAACAACTTGTGATAATATGTTGTATTACTAACAGATGGAAATATGGACATTTGATTAACTGGTACATTGAAAAAATGTGCGAAGTCTAAACAGCTTGAATGACAACGGACCGACGCAAGAAACGGGCAAGAAAAGCATTAGAAAAATAGTCTGACTAGGTTTTAAGTGCTTTACCAAACCTTCACCAAAAGCAGTTGCTTGCATAAATTGTGTCTAATTAAAAAAAAAATAACAAAACAAATTCGGGTACCACCGCCCGGGAACTATTTATTGGATAACTAACACCCCTGCCAAAGGAAACCCGAAGGGGTTGGCCATCTCATCTCATCTCTTTTAAGCCTGAACTCGACTTCAATCTTACACATAATTTTGAAATTTGTTCACTTAAATAAAATCAATAACCTACATTAGATTAACCTTTCCTCTTTCCCTTATTTGAAATGATAGCCTAAAACACACTTGAAGGGTGAAGGCTAGAACAATTAAAAAAAAACAAATAAATTATTATTTTAAATTTGTAAACTAATGTTTAAGGCAAGATTTTTATGCATAGCACAAAGGGCAACAATTATTTATCCTTTCTCGGGAGATTTTTTCAACGTTGATGAGTGTTCCAGGCTAATAATTATTGCTTATAATAATATAAATTATATTTTATATCAACTTCCATGTTTTAATTTCTTATTTATATTCGCTAAATACATAAAAATGAATGTTTAGTATCTCTAGGAAACATTGGAGAGTCGACTGAATTAAAGAACACTTTCATTATAAGGTAAGTAGCTAATTTAAACTAGAAATTAAATCACGGAAATTGCTAAAAAAATTATAAATGTTCGAATGGCAGAGCTATATGTCCAATTGTTGGATATTCGATTGAATATTTAGATTTCTTAACGCTTTTATAAGAATTTTGTGTGTTGTGTGGAAAGCCATCAATGTGAAGCGGTTTTGTCCATTGCAACATCATTTCAGCTGGCGATTTTGTCAACGACTGTTTTGTCATTCACCCATTTTTACCGTGTACACAGTTATTTTTTTGTTGAATAATGGATATTTTATTAATCTAAACCGCATTAAAACTAAACAATTAAAAATAATTTAAATATATTTTATATTTTACTAACAGAACTTTCTCTCCTTCTAACACAGTATACCAAAGGGAAATTATTTTCCTCAGGCTTACTGTGTTGAGCTAATGCAAAAATGATACTGTTCAAATGAATTCTTCAAACCTCTTATTGAATTTCTTACTTTTCTTTCTACAGAACTAATTGATACTAGTAACTAGAACAGAGGAAAGCTTCAGCATGTGAATATCGCACAAGAGTCCCAAGGGTTCCAAAAGTCCCAAGAGTCCCAATGGTTGGAAAGAACCGGAATATTTAGATCTGGTCACGAAACACGGCTTAAGTCGTTTTAAGTAACCAAACATTTCGAATCTGAATGGC
The DNA here is from genome assembly GCA_917563855.2 of Limnephilus lunatus. Lineage (NCBI taxonomy): Eukaryota > Metazoa > Arthropoda > Insecta > Trichoptera > Limnephilidae > Limnephilus > Limnephilus lunatus. The sequence continues at coordinate 97,350,160 of OU830594.1, forward strand.
GGTCTTTATCTGTCTGAATCTTAAACGTACCGCATATATACAACGCATTATTTTTCCTTGATTGTATTTAGAAACCATGACATCGTAGGTCATGAGATGCTTTAAAAAATGTTCTTAAAATTGATAAAACATGCTTCGAAGTAAAATAATTTTGTAAATTGAACTAGATGGTATATTCTGTATGCTTTAGATATAAAAAAAGTGATAAAACGTATACTTTTTCACATACAGGATACATTTTAGAAATGCCAGTTAAAATGCGGGTTAAATAGATAAAATGGCTTACAAATTGATTGTGAAGTATTAAAAGTGTGTATGAAAATGTAAATATGTAGTTTCTTTTAGTTTCTAAGAAAGTCGTCTATAGCAAAATGTATATATAAAGTCGTCTAAGGACATAAGAAATGAGGAGTACACCGAACCAACCTATGTTGCTAATGTAGATACTAATTCTTAACATACAAGACACTACCTACGGCCAGTTTAAAGCTTTTATGATTATCTAACGAATGTGTGGTGAAATGTCGAGGTGTCAGATACCTTGGGGTGGTCTCCAGGTTGAATTTTCCCCAGAGGAACGGGCAAAAGATTGTCCAGGACAATTCTGGGACCGTTCCACCTCAAATGATTGATTTGCAATAGGTGCAGATGGGTAAACATCGAGGTGATGCGATTGCTGTGAGCTGCTGACAAGGACAAGAGGTCTCGGCAATCTGACATGGCAGAATTGCTGGAATCTAGGATTGTAGAGACCTGGTCTTTGCGATAGTGCAAGATCTTGTCATTTTGATCTGATTTGATGCAAAGATCACGGAGATCTAACAAAGCAACCATTAGATCGGTTAACACGTTGACTAGATCAATACGATCCGTCATCATGGCAAGTTCATTGAGATCTCTCAACATGACGACTAAGTCAATACGATCATTCAACATGGTGATCGGATCTTTACGACCAGTCAACATGGCAAGTTCGTTAAGATCTCGCAGCATGGTGACTAGGTCATTGCAACCTGTTAACATGAAGAGAGCACTGAGACCCCTTAACATGGCGACCGGGTTTTTCAACACGGTGACAAAGTGAGCGTGAGATTGATAACCAACAACAGGAAGAAAAACATCTTTTAGAAAAATATGCGAACGAGTGAAATATTTCTGAACACCAAAAAACCCTTTATAAAACAGTAAGAAATCATCAGTCTTCGATCGAGCGCTAGTGGTAAAAGCTACATCTGCAGAATTGACTATAAGAGAACCTCTATTCATCATACTCCCATGATCATCTACTCTATCATCCCTACGGACACACATAACACTTAATATTATAATCTTATCATCTAAATCATGTTTCACAGCTAAATTGATATGTATGTTGTTGGACTTAGAGTTATTGCTTAGGAATATGGTGCAAGGGACAATACTCCCTATTAAAGTGAATCGAAAGCACATATTTTCAAAAGACAGTCTTGCTACAGGCATGACTTCATTGAGCTTCATAGCGTCTCCAGACTGCGTAACCATCAATCCAATAATCTCTTTCAAATCTTCTGCCTGCGTAAGAATGACTACACCAAGCTTCGTGGTCACCTTATCAGCCGTGCCTTTTGATTGCGCAGTCATGATTTCCCCAACCTTTTTAATTTCTTCCGACTGCGTAATCATGATTCTGCCAGGCTTTTCAGTATTTTTTGATAGCGTATTTATGACTCCTTGAAGCTTTCCCATGTCCGTTGACTGCGCAAACATTACTTCCGCAAGCTTTCCCGTGTCTCTTGATTGCGTGAACACCATTCCACCTTGCTTCTCTGTATTTTTCGATTGGGCAATCATGATAACACTGAGCTTCTCCATATTTTCAGACTTGGCAATCACGTCTTTACGAAGCTTTGAGTTGCTTGACTGCGAAGTAACAAATCTTCCATGTTTATCCTGGTCTCCTGACTGCGTGAAGCGGGAAACCATCACCCTCACATTAAACCTAACAATACATAAACAGTGAGCAACATTGTCTAACATTAATTTGTAAGTGCGTCTCTTAAAAATATCTATAAATAGTCCGGCAGTGGCGCAGACTGATGTGCAGGTACTGGCTAGAATGAGCAGTGCTAGGTGCGCCACGGGGGCATATATAGCAACCCACAAGATGGCCGCCACGTACAACAAGATGGCGACCGGCCCGCGGGAGGCGGTGGAGGAGGGGGGCGGGTAGACTACGTCGACCTCGGCTATCTTGAAGATGGAGAGCAACAGATGCGAGGAAATGTCGTAGTCCTGGGAGTTTATCTTGGACTTGATAGTCTCCAGCAGACCGATGCATTCAATCTGGAAAAAGTACAAAATACAATGAAGTATTTATATCTATTCCGTTTTTTTATTATCAGGAGTACCCCAAGGCACTAATGTAGACCCACTCCTTTTCTCAATATTTATTAACGATATTTATTTTATTTTATTTTAAATTTATTTTAAAACACACCAAAACGTACAAAGAAAACTACAGCATGAGACCAGTCAAAAATCGGCGAGAGTTTTCAAGAGGTGTCCAGAGTCCAAGTTGTTGCGACCATGATGAAAAATTACATTTATTTACCTTATCATTATCAAGAAGCAGCAATGGAGTAGTGGCTCTCTCCTTCTGCGTGGAAGGAACGGCGGCTGTAATGATCATGTTCTCGTTGGTCACGTTGAAGAGGGTCAGCGTGCAGTTTGTCTGGAATCATCATAAAAACACTATTTATTTATCACCGTAAACATATCTGCAATGAAGCGGAAGTCAGAAGTCCACAAAGTATTCTCTTGGTGGCAATGACGCATTGTGTTAAAAGATGATTAAGGATACAATGACTGAATCTATTTTCATCGCATTTGAAGGTCTGAATACAATGGAGTTTAGATTATAACTCTGATGGTGTAGTCTGACTTCTAAATACATATGCCTTTCTGATGTAAGTTGTGATCGTAAGACACTCGATTAGCAATTCGGAAGTCGCGGGTTCACATCCCGGCGTGCGCAAGTAAATTTAATAACGTTAATTTGTGTAATAATTAATTAATAAAACATGGCGTATTTGTGACATGTTCCAGAGTGGAAGATTCTCTCAGTATCACCGTGGCGTAAAACCACCATTCAGAATTGAAACGTTGCTTGAAATGGATTTAACCTGCTTCGGAGACCAGATCTGAGTAGCCAGGTACTTCCACACTTTCCTCTTCCCAATCTCCTCCCAATCCTCATCACCTTCAGCCTCACAATGCACTCCAATAACTAGGGATGCCAAGCCTCACTGTTGGGACTCTTGTGCGGTGTTCACAAAAAAACATAAACACCCACTTATTTGTCCTAATAATGGACACTATAACGCTATCCGATACATTGACTAAAGAAAGGAGAAGTGCAACACGGCATAATAACTTAAAAATCAATAACAATAATATTTTTGTCTGTGAAAATCTCTAATCATATCAGAAAATTGTTTGTTTATTAGGTTACTATAACTGCAACTTCCATTTGTAGCATATATTATAGTCGATTGAATCGGTAACTGGACAAAACAGAACAGTAAAATGATGAACACAAATTGATAAAATAAAAAGTTAGGTTAGGCGAGGTTAGGCCGGGATTTGTAAGGTTAGATTATAATTTAGGAAGGACGTAAGGAAAGCAGATATAAAGTCCCTACCCCTTCATCAGCCAGAGTCAGCATGTATTCCTGCAGGATCCTGACTGCATCTTCAAGACCCAGGCGTGTGTGGGGCCTCAACAAAGCCTCATCCTGGCTACTGAACCCTAGCAGGAGATAAACACCTGGTGGGAGGCTGTATTCACCTGGTGACATAAAAATTGCCCTTTTAATAACTTATGTTAAGTAGGTACTAGTATTTAATTTTAATGCTGAGAGCGCGTGTTAAATGGGCTAGAATCAAAAGGTATCAAGTCAGTAAGTCTTACCAGGAGCATCAAAACTGGCAATTTAGATCTGCATTTTATTTTTTTATTGAAAGCGGAGATTGTTTACGCATGGTTAGTGTAATGAAAGAGCTTCTATCAGGTGCCGGGGAGAAGCCAGACCAGATCCAATTAGCAGCCAGTATACACAGGTTGTATGTTCAGAAGCATAAATACTTTAAATACATAAACTCATGATAAACCAGTTTGTTACCAGGATCTTATTATTACTACGAAGTAACCCCACACAAAAAAATAGTGTTTGACTGTATTTCACACAAAGTTACAGATCCCCTGAATACTTAGGCCATAGGTCCATTTTGTCATATCCTATTTTACTTTATCCCTTTGACAGCAACCTGGTCTCATTTATAAAGTTTACCAGGGTTGTCATTGGATATGGCACTATATCTTCTGGTTCCACAATGTATCTTCACAGGTATCTGAGCCTTGTTCCCAAAATAGCGGGACATCGACACCATAGGAGAATTGGAGTCTCTTCGTTCTTTATTGAACCTATTGGTGTTTCCCACTCCCAATAACTGCATGTGTCTCCTGAGATGGTAGTAACCATTAGTAGTACTATTCGGTCAACAGGGTCTACAGATATATCAGATTGGCTTAAATAAAGGACAATCGGACGGCCGAGCCTTTTGACGCGGTGCTATCAGTTAGTACGGAAGTCTGCAAGTTGCTTTAGCACTAGATGGCATTTTTGTTTGGGAAAGAAAAAAAGATTATAAGCTTGTTTCACATTAAATATTTACATCTATTCCATTTTTGAATGATATGGAGTACCCCAAGGCACTAATGTAGGCCCACTACTTTTTTCCATATTTATTAACGATATTCCAGAAGTTATTCTGCTCTCTACATCTCGTCAATTTATTTTAAAATGTACAAAAATGAATTGAATTAAAGAGAACAACACCGCATAGCTAGTAAAAATAAGCTTACCAGGGTTGGGCCGCATGCAGATGAAGGATCCGCTATAGCAGTAACAGCGGCCCCTGTAGGCTTGGTAGGCCGGAGCGGCGTGACTGTAGAATGCCAGTGCAGTGCGGCATGGAGCATGACGCACGCAAACGGCGTGGCACGAGACGGACAGATGACCGTCGCAATGGCAGAGTTCGGAGCAATCCAGCTCGGCATCGCGGTAGAGCTGCGGCATATGAACATAATTTGATCACAATTATTTCAACAGAAGAAAACGGCTTTTCTAAATCAGAAAATCAAATTTAATTCAATCCTTGCCCGATGGAAGTCAGGAAAAATGGAAGAGAATAAGGTCAAATAATCAAAGTTGTTTAAATATCGATGTTCTATGTTGATTTTCACTGTCCTGTCTGAAGCCTGGGAGTCAAAAGATCTTACCTAAATTGGTGACATCAATCTTGTCTTCATTTAAATCAATATCGATGAAGACTATTCAAGTCTTCTTTCAAATCCATATCGATCACGCTTCTAGGCAAAATATCTGTTTAATTAACTAACTAATTAACCTTCATGCCATTCCACGCAGTGGTAAGTAGAGAGGACGGACCACCAAACAGATCATCATTCAAATTTTTACGCCGTCTCGTAATCTGACTTTTGAAATAGCCCGACTCATAGCACTTCCGACTGCTTCTAATTCTCACCTTACAATCCTTTCTTCGTTCATGCCCTAACAATCTAAACTATATATCATAATCTATTTAAAGATTAATATATTAAAAATTCATTAATTCAAATTATAAAAGAAAAAGATAAAAATCAATTTTTATTAATTGTTTTTGTGTTTAATTCGTAGAACTCCATTTTAATTTTTAGAAATTTAATTAAAATTAAATATGATAATGTTATTATCGAGTTCTGCAAGTATTTTAGGATGTTTTTTTAGTTACAGCTGTTTCGACTTGTAAGGTCATTTTCAAACTGGTTTCTAAAAATTAATTTTTAAATGAAAACAGAACTTGACTTAAACATGTTTTTCTATGCCCAAAACTAAATACGTCTTTTGTACAACATCATTATACTTACCAGGGAAGAAATTTTTTTAATCGTCTACCAGAAGAAATCAGAAGCATTAATAATAAAACCCGAATACTGCTCTCTGTCAAGAGACATTTTAAAAATATACCACTGTTACTTAATTAAATCTTACAAATATCCTTAGTTTTCCACATCTTTCTTTTTTTAAATACACACTATTATTATCAAAATAAATACTACATCAAACATATATTTATTTACAATGAATTATTTAAGTATTAACTAATAACAACATTTATGTACACTCCCCTTCCATACACAAGCAAATGCTTTCAATGGAAGAGCAGTAAAAAAACCCAAGATGTAAAATTTTATTTGTGTACCATGTAAAACATATTATTAAAAATTAACAAAATAATTAAAAAATTTCTACTTCTACTTTTATTCTTCCTCTGTCTTACTGTCATACATCATGTTTGATACTCATCACTATTGTGAACTGATAGCTTCGCCTCTTTTGCCATTTTTTTTGTTAGCAATAACCACCCTCAGTCCACTGCATTTACCCTGTATATTTACAATATCAGTACTTCCAACTCTCGTAAACATACTTCCAAATACTCAATTTCATGATTTTGTTATCATTTGATTAAACGGTTAAATGATATTTACCCTTCTTGTATGTCCTTTCTGCACAAACTGATCATCAAGTTCAGGCCTTTGCACCACGCAATATTTCACCGGCTCTGGCGTTGTTGACGTCGTTGTTGTTCTGGTCGTCGTCTCCCTTTCCGTTGTTGTCGTCACTACAACTGTCGTGGTCTCTTCCTCAGTTGTCGTTGTCAGAGTTGTGGTCTCCGCAATGATGACTTCCACTTCCTTAGTTCCCTGGTTGTTGACGATTTCCACTTCAATGTTGCGGCCACTCTTGATTTCCTGTTCCATGTTGGAGTGGGTTGACTTGGGGGTCAGGACAATAATGGGGGGTGGAATAGTTGGGTGGGTGACCATGATCGCGGTGGTGTGACGAGGGGTTTCTATTTCGGGAATGGTTTCGTGGATGGTGCGAATGCCATTGTCAATGATGGTGGTGGAGGTAGAGCCATAGGTCTTGATGTGGAAGTCGCTCTGGGATTCAACTGTAACAACAAACATAACATGAACAATCAATGGTTTATTTTTGGATATGTCGACAGTATTTCTTGCAAAATAGGAGTATATCGAAAGTGACAGACAATTAATGTATCATGTATTGATATTCAAAAAATAACCGAAAAACATCTACATATTACATTAAACATTAAAAAAAATTTTAAAATTTTTTTTTTATTGTTTTCAAGATACAGTCCCGTTAAACCGCAATACAGCAGTTTGTCAACAGGATGTTAATGTTAAATTATAATTTAAACATACATACATATTATTATTACTATAACTATACAAATTGTCACAATTGACACACATTAATTAATATATATATAAACAATCTCTATTTAGTAACCATTGTTTCAGCATATATCTTAATCTATTTGTAGAGCCGCAATTTTTTATACTAATTGGTAACATGTTAAATATTTTTGGCACGTTAAATTCCAGGGTTCGCCGTCCGTAGTTATTATTATATTTTGGAACAAGCATTCCTTAATTCTTTGTGAACCTCGTATTATGCTCATGTTCCACTTTCTTCTTATAATCAGACTCAGATACATGCTGAATCAATATTTTATACCATAATAAGGCCTGCACCGGTAATATTGTTAAATTCCGATACAACAATGAAATGTTTCGTCTCTGTGAAAAAATATTTTTTGAACTAATAACTTAATCATAGAATTTTGTACTGATTGTAGGATTTGTAGGCGGTTTAAATTAGTTTTGCAAGAGTGTCCCCAAGTAGTTAATCCATATCGTAAAGTTGATTCTGCGAGTGATAAGTAAATAATTTTTTAAATATTCACCGGAACGAAACATTTCAGTTTGTACAGCCTACCCACTATCGCCCTCAGGCTTTTACAAATTTTGTTTATTTGTATATCCCATTTGATATTACAATCAACAGTCACTCCCAAATAAACATATTCATTTACAAGTTCAATACTATCGCACATGCAGGGCTGCAAAATGCTTTGATGAATATATATATAAAGTCATGAGATATTATTTTAGACGTTTTCTGAAATGAAGCATGTGGAGATCGTATGCGCCTCAATTTAGTTTTTTTTGTATTAATGATTAGTTTTTTTTGTATTAATTGACCATTTTATCAGGGACGTAAAGTCATGTTGCATACATTTAATCGCAATGGATAATTGTTCATCAGATATGACAAGAGCAGTGTCGTCAGCATATACAAAGTGTTTTACATATTTAAATAGTTTTTTCATTATTGATACAAATATAATATATAGGGTTGGTCCCAAAATTGACCCCTGCGGGACTTCAGAACACATGTTTTTCCTCCTACTAATTTTTTCTAATATTTTTACACAGATATGTCTATTAAATAAATAATTTTTAAACAAATTAAGTAGGTTTCCTCTAATTCCAATTGCTTCTAAGATTTTGAATAATTTTTGTGGGTCAATTGTATCATATGCTTTGGAGTTATCAATAAATAGTACTAAAACATGTATTTTATGGTTTAATTCATTATTAATATAATTTGAAAAATCCTGTAATAAATTCTCTATTTTTTTTCTTTTGAAAGCAATATTGTTTTTTGTCTATGTATAATGGCTAATTATTTAATTTTAAGGAAATATATTTTTCAAAAATTTTTTCCAGTGCAGGCAAGAAGATACTTATAGGTCGATAGTTTCCTATTTCTGAGTGCTTTCCTCCATTGTATATAGGTCTAATAATAGCACATTTAAGATCATTAGGCAATTTAGCTTCTGTAATAAGTCTATTAACAAAGTGCGTTATCATGGGTCCTAAAATATCTATATGTCTTTTTATGGTGTACATTCTTATGTTGTCCATTCCCAAGGATTTTGAATTTTTCATTTTTTTAACAATATTTTTTTTCTCAGTAAGAGTTGCCTTTGGTAAATACATACTGTGAGGTAATTCTATTTGATTAACATTGGATGCTTTAAAATCACATCTGTGCAACATTTGGCTTATACTATCTGAGAAATAATTTACATATTGGTTTGTTACACTTTCCACCGTTTGTTCCTTTAACACATATCGTGAGATGACTTCATCACAATTACTTTTAGTTTTTCTTCCCAATATTTTATTTATTTCATCCCAGGTTTGCTTAGTATTATTAAAACTACATTTGAATTTATCTTTAAGAAAACAATTTTTTCTTTTAGTAATTAATTTGTTGACATTATTTTGCATGGACCTGTATTCATTTTCATAATTTTTATAAAGAGGAGAATTTTTCCACCTTCGAAACAATAAATCCCTTTTTTTAATTATCTCTAAAATATCAGTAGTTATCCATTTTTTGATTGCATGGGGTCTTTTATTTGGTTTTTCAAAAAATGACACCGTGCTTTTTTCATATAAATTAATGAAATTATTTTTAATTGAGATTGAGAGATGAGATGAGTGATGAGAACCTTATCATAGTAGAGGCATTTTTTACGTTAGCTCCACACAGGAGGCCTTGAAGAAAAAACCGCTCAGGGCCTTTGTCATCTTTTAGGGAAAGGAAGGAGAAGAAGTTCTGGAAAGGAAAATGGTATAAAGGCCGGGTAGGAACCTGGTGATCAATGTGTCAATGAGTGGCTAACGAATGAATCCGTTCATCCTGAGGTGAAAGGCGATGGGTCGAGACAGTCCAGTAGTAGAGGTCTAGGTTAGATCTCCCTTAATCAATTTCTTCCAATCCAGCCCTCTGTCCAGTAGGTGGGTAAACGCATTCTCCGCCAAGACCTAGACAAACTTCACCCTATAAACTCTGGCACCATCCGGAGCACAGACAATACCTTGACCTGTTCAGAGTACCGAACAGCAGAACCGACGTTCCTAGCAAAGCATAACATGACGAGGGAAGTGGTGCTGTTAAATGAACTTGCCAACCATTTGGATGTAAGTGACTGTTCTCTAAATGCCTTAAAACTATTATTGAAGAGTCTCCTGCCTAAATGCTGATATGGTAACTAAATTGTACTGTTATTGGAAAAATATTTTGTTGTGCAAAAACTTAAAAATAATAGATGACAGGACATTGAAAATTTTATGACGAAGAATAATACTGACCAACGCAAGGGTTCAGCCATAGCAGTCGCTGCCAGCCAAGACAGTCGTACAGCTGCGTGAAGTCGGTTCCCTTGCAAGCACAGGCCGTGCGAAGGTCGGTTCCCAGCATGGACAGCACAGCAGACCGACAGGCCTCGGGAGCACCAGCACAGCGCTTTGTGACCGAGTCCACAGCGCAAGATTGCTCGTACAGTTCCAGGCGACCCCTGGAATAAAATATGTTTTTGAAAAGCCATTCATGGAAAAAATCATCGAGAAGCTCTCATTCTTAAGGCGGATACGATCCTGTTCAATATTTCTATTTTTGATGCTGAAAATTTGTTGTTGGGCAAAGGTCTTTCTTCTGTCTTAGTTTTCAAACAGAGAGGGATTTTACAAAGGTCTTTCTCCAGTTTTGGTTTTCTAACAGAATGGGACCCTAACAGTAACAGCTTTCAAAATTATAAACTACTACATTGACAGCCCATACCTCTTAGAATGCTATAAATTGTTCGTACCGAACAACTACTGCCAGGGTGGCCACCACGACTTGTTCTATATCCCACATGGCAGAACAGACGTTCTGGCCCAACACAGCATGACAAAAGGTATGGTACTGCTAAATGATATTTCTAGGTCTCTTGACATTTTCAACATTAGTCTTGAAGGTTTCAAGAATAAATTTAGGCAAGGACTCTAAAATATGTATTATTGAAAAAAATTATGTAAATATGTTACGTGTATTGTAATAGGATTATATTAATCTGTAATGCACAAAAAAAAAAAAAAACAGACAGGGATTTTGCAAGATGTTTCTTTAATTTTAGTTTTCTAATGAGCAGAGATTTTGCAAAGGTCTTTCTACAGTTTTAGTTTTCTAACGGACAGGGATTTAGCAAAGGCCTTTCTTCAACTTTAGTTTTCTAACGGACAAGGATTTTGGAAAGATTTATTTTATTTTTTATTGTAATATACATACATATATATATTGAGAGTTACATACATATATATTTTACAAATATTATAATAAAGGTCGTTATTGGTCATGTATACCTTATCAGAAAAAGGACCTCTTGTGCCTGATAAGGGAGCCACGATTCTTACTTAGGTTGTAAGTTATAATATGTTTTGTAAAAAATTATTTACTTTTTACTGTAATTTTTTTTTGAAAAATTGTTTAATTTTATTTATTTGCTTAAATACTTCTTGCTTAGATGTTTCTTCTTTAATTTTAGTTTCCTAAGGGACAGAGATTTTGCAAAGGTCTTTCTTCAGTCTTGGTTTTCTAACGGATGGGGATTTTGGAAAGGCCTTTCTTCAGCCGTAGTTTTCTAATGAACAGAAATTTTGCAATGGTCTTTTTTCATTCTTATCTAACGGACAAGGATTATTATGAAATATTATAATTTTCTCCACTTTTTACTTATTGACCTTTACTGTTACATGTTTCCATTTCATATTTCATTGAAATTTGTTAATATTATCTTCTTATTTTATGATGTTGTAGTCTTTATTAATTCCAGTGATTAAAACTACTTGAATTCTCTTGGAAAACTTAGAAATAAGATCGAGGTTCGTTGAGATTACAAGTTACTTTATTTACGTTTATCGCAATGTTCAAAATGAATATTTAACTGGACCAGACATCATTTCTACCGGAGACTCTAAATTATTCTGCGGCTGCGGACTACGATACTGATGAAGTCCAGCTGTCTACCATAAGTCTTCGGCTATTATCTTAACCGTTCATAAATTAGACACGAATGACGATAGATGAAACTCTTCTAAAATAATAACTAAATTGACATCTGTTGAAGGATGTTGAAATTATATGACTAACCCATACACAAGCAGATGTTGATAAGCTTTATAAGTTGTTCCAATAAATTGAATGATATTCTAATTAATTTCACATAAGGTTAGTGACCTGCATTCAGGCTGTTCCCTGCAGGACTGGGCCAGGACATGGCAGGCTGGTAGCGGTGCTCCTGGTTCCCTCTGCGCGCAGACCGGGTGAAGTTTCTCCTGCGCGTTCATGCAAGGGTCCTCCTTGTTTTCCGTCTTCCTGGTAGGCACAAAGCAAATATGGGATCAGAAACTGTAAGAAGCAACCTTTAAAATTACACCTTAATCGAAATGTCAATTCTTTTTGTACTGGACTTACTTGCAAAGGCAGAAAGCAATCTCCAAATTCCACTGCACGTTTGGGGTCCGGTAAAAGTTCCTCAGGGATCCCATGCAACCTTCTCTGTCACACCTGAAATAATAATATGTAAAGCTCATTGCCACAACCTATGACATCTGTCAGGGATGCTGTATTGATGGTATTTTTTAGGAAAAGGAAGTAGAGAAAGTTCAAAGAAAGATAAAAGTATGAGGTGTGCATTGGAATCTGGGGGTCAATGTGTTCAGGGGTGATGTATGAATTCATCCCCTCACTGCGGTGCAAGGCGATGGGTCGAGAGAATTCTGCCAAATGAGAGGCTAAATAGTCTCCATTAACCAGGCCCACCCGAACCGGCCCGTCACGGAGTAAGTGGGCAAACGCAATCACCGTCAAGACTTAGACAAACTTCCGTTTATTTAAGGTTAATTTCGATTGGTACATATCGATCATCATGTAAGATATCTCCAATTTTTTTTAATTTGAGTTTTTTACAAAAAAAAAAGTTTACTTCTTCACTCTTTTATAAAGTTATTTACTTTCATTATTATTATTATACCAGACCGTTATGCATGCCGCCCGTTGTAGTTTTTTTGGCATATTTAATATGTAAAACACATACCACACGTGAAAATAATATTTGATTTATGGTTAGCATTCGAATATTGGTTTCCTTATAATCTCAACAAATCCATACTGCCACGCAGTAAGTGGGCAGACGTATAACCTCACCCCATAAATCCAGGCACCCGTGCTTAGTCACCAAACGCATTGAACCACTTGGGGTAACCTATGGCAGAGGTGTTGGTAGTCTAATAAATGGTTCCATTGCGGCGTTACATATTTGGAAGGCGGGAATGGGTACCGCCGCCCCGGGAACCTTTATTGGATAACCAACACCTCTGCCATAGGTCACCCCAAGTGGTTCGCTACGTTTGGTGATTTAGCAGGGGTGCCCGGGTTCATGGGGTGAGGTTTGTCTAGGTCTTGGAGGCGGATGACCAGGACACACTGAACCCCAGATTCCTACCCACCCCTTTAACCCTCTTCCTTCCCAAAACTCTCCTCTCCTTCCTTTCCTAAAAAAACCTCCACACGGCATCCCCAAAGATGACATAGGCCCTGAGGGAAATTATTTTCCTCAGGGCCTCCTGTGTGGAGCTCATAAAAAAAAAAACATATACCCGCATCCCAAATCGAAAATAATAAATGTAAATAAAGAATACGGGTAGAAAGTTATCTTGTTGGGACTCTTTATATAATAAGTAGCCACTGCCATCTGTGGAATAAAATGTTTGGTAATCTGGTTTGGCACTTAGCTAAACCCCTCCTAAAATCGTTTTTAAGAACTGATTATCCCAAGGTAAACAGATTTATGACCTAAAATACAATTTTTAGATGGCTGTATCGTAGACAAGCGGTGTAGATCAAATTCAGTGTAACGTTTTAAATGTGCAAGGCCATGTTAAAAGGAACTTGCAAATAAATTCGAATACTTATTTTAAATCAGAGTATTTTCTTTAATGAATAAGACCTTACAAATGATTTTTCTTTTGTTATCAATAATATTATTTTCAAAAAGCTGTCTTCAATAAGAGATCTAGGAATCACTCTTGATTCTAAATTCGTATTTGATGTACATATTAACGATGCAAATCATTAACAATGATGGGACAGAATATATAATCCTTTCAAAGATCCTCAATCAATTCTAACTCTTTACAATGCCTTAATTAGAAGTTAACTTGAATATGGAAGCACTATTTGGAATCCACATTACTGAAAATATGAAAACATTGTAGAAATCAGTTCAATTTTTTTTTTTAGAATGTTATCTTTCAAATGTGGACTACATGACCATCTTAGATCATACGACGTACGTAGTGATTACTTCAAGATTGATACACTTAAAACTAGAAGGCTTATCTAATATGTTTACATAAAATTATTCACGGCCATCTTGATACTACATTATGTCTTAGCAGTATTAAAATAAATGTTCCCAATTCCAATTGTTTAAAACGCCATAATATTTTTCACATGAATACATTTAAAAATAATATCGCCTACTTTAGCCCTCTGACCCAGATGTGTTGACTATATAATAAGATAGAGTATGCTAAAGTAGATATTTTCGTCCATAATTTGTACAAAAATTCTCACTTATTATATTGTGTCAATTGTCTATGCATGCCTCGCGGATTTCTTATATCTCTTGCCACTAATTGTAATGTGTTACTTGAGTGAGCTTGTATTTAATTCCGTATTTTTATTTGTGATGTTTTTGGTTTTCTAATTGTATGTATCTGTATTTAATGGTAGATTTTTATAATTGTGTAATAACTGAGTTTTATAGCTGGATTGTTTTCACGTGCGAACATCTGTAAAACCCAATATAAATAAATAAATAAATGAAACAGCATCCTACCTGGAAGCATCGCAAGTCTGCAGAACCGGGGTGAGCGCCGTGGTGCAGGACTTGTCCCTGATGCAGCGGTCCAGCGCCAGGTGACAGGTGCTGTGCAGAGAGACGCGAGGACTACCACCTTCAGCTCCATCTGATTCTCCAGCTCCGATGCGCTCTGACAAGGTGACGGCGAACAATGCAACTAGCGTTAGTATTGTAGAATGCGTTTTTGCGGGTTCAATGAATTACAAGGTAAACAAAACAATCAATTGTGAAAAAAAAATTGTGCAATTTTTTTTTTTAATTCATGTAAAACATGGTGTTTTACTATAGTGGTTTATTTTTGGGGTATTTTGCTGTGTTGCGCCACCTCCTACTTTTTTTTAACATTTTTTTTTTTTACTTTAGCTTTACACAAATAATTTTCTATCAGGGCCTATGTCATCTTAGGGGATGCTGTGTGGAAGGTCTTTTTTAGGAAGGGAAGGATAGGAAGTTTTGGAAAGGATTAAGGTATGAGGGCTGGGTGGGAATCTGGGGATCAGTTTATCCAGGAGTGATGGACGTATGAATCCATCCCTCCAACCGCGGTGCGAGGCGAAGGGTCGAGATAGTCTCTCTCGATCCTGCCCGCCATACGGTAGGTAGGCAAACGCATCAGCTTCCAAGACTTGGACAAACCTCACCCTATGAAACCAGGCATTCCTGCTAAGTCACCAAACATAGCGAACCACTTGGGGTGACCAATAGCAGAGGTGTTGGTTATCCAATAAATGTTAGCGTTAATTGTTAAGTGTTCATCATCAGTGTAGATTTTAAAAATATTTTTGTACCCATGTTACAATATTCGTATCTAGAAAACACAATACGAGCTTTAATCTTTGTTAGTTTGCAAAATTGTATCTATATTCTTCCTTCCCATGTCCATAATCCGTATATTTATGCTTCTTTTGAAGTCAGTTATTTTCTTAACAGTTTTTATTGCAAGAGGAAGGATATTAAATAATTTAAAATAAAAATATTGCTTTTTTTTCTAGTTTAACACTAATAATGGAGCCAGTGAATCTAAGGCATCCCCAATTGGGGTATGTTGTGAGGCTAAAGGTATTGGGAAGGGGATGGAGATGGAGATGAGGGAGAGGAAGGTGGGGAAGTACCTGGTTATTCAGAACTGGTCACCAAAAATGGCTAAAGCCATTTCAATTCTGAATGGTGGTCTAACACCATGGCGATACTGAAAGTATTTTCCACTCTGGTACGTGACGCAAATATAGGTACTATATATTATTTTTAAATTCATTCATTGTGAAATAAAACAAATTAATTATATAAAATTTATTCGGATTGTGAGTCAAGAGCCTTACCCCTCAACCACGGCAGCCGTCGGCAATATGTGTAAAAAATGGTGGTAAATTGTGTTCTGGTGATAACGCGTCACCAGCTCCAATCCTCTACGAGTTGGTATTACAGTATAATTTAAATGGTTTTCTGTGTTTAGTTTTGGTGGAGTCGTCAATTATCGCATACTGATTGGAACTGTTGAGCTTAGCCCCGTCGTCAACATCTATTACATATCTGCCCTGACGATGAACACCGTAACGTTGTCCGAAACGTTGTCTAAAGGAGGTAGCGAAACACGGCGTAACACCCTGAAAATAAATCACTATAATACTTTTCACCTGTGAGAATTGTGAAAATCTAAAATCATATGGTGTTTTATGCTCATACCGCGAAATTATCGCAAAAGAATCTAAGGAAAGTCTTCCCTTTTAAAAAGTGTCTGGATCTAAATAATTTATTTTTGTGACCACTTTTGTGATTTCAATAGAAAACAATGTCGCCACTTGTGATAACATAGCGAGTAGTTTGAGAGATTACTCATAGATGGCACCAGGTAGAAGTTTAATAGGTTAGCCATAGACGCCTGCTGTCGAAAATGCAGGAATTGATATTTTAATACTGCTGATAGGTCAAGACCCAAAATATTTCTACCGACTCCAAATAAGATATCAGAGCTCATTGTTGCTTATCAAGTCCAAAGTGTTTGATTGAACCTGGAGTTTATTTAAAAAGAGTTTGCGAGGCAAACCCGGAGTCACAACAAACTTGTGAAACTTGGTTGGTTCTAGAACTTACAACAAAATTCTGTATATGAAATTTTTGGCCCGTTTATCAAGATTCTTGAATCACGAAAGAAGCCAACATCCCAATGTGTGGTTTTATAATTACCGTAACGGCAAAAAAGACAATAAACATAAAATATGTTCCTATTCGCTATAATGATGCAGCTCTTTCTAACACATTAAATAATCTAGAGACACACAAAATACGTGTGACTGTTTCCTCTATAGTACAACTTTTTTGCGTCGGCAATTGCTTTTCATTTTAATTATACGTGTGAGGGAGATGTATGATAATGATTGTATGTTTCCTTAGGGGGGGGGGGGGGGAAGACATACGTTCAACGTTTGTCTCATTTTAGACTGTTGTTATTTGGTGTGTAAGAAAGATCTGCAGCATTATATGTTTAAGAACAAAAGAAAAACCAACAGCGCATTGACATTTGACATTTTTGAATTTTTGGAATTCACTAAAACTTCAATATTATCATTGAAACTGTATTCCATACTTTCAAAATTATCGTTACGGCTAGTAGTATTGGTAGGGTTCTACGGGGACGGCGCGGTGCGGTGTGTGAAAGAGAAGCGAGAGCATTATGACTTTTTTCCTTTGTAGGAAAAAGACCTACCTACATTGTAAATCTCATCTTTTTTAAGAGCTGCAGCAGGTGAGGAACGTTTTTTATTGCCTTTTTTGCCGTCACGGTAGCGTAACCATGAATCGTCACGGTTATTTTAAAAGTGCACAATCGTTTTAATATTTCGTTTCCGGGTTACCAATAACCTGACAATATTTGATGAATCGTCATGGTTATTTTAAAAGTGCACAATCGTTTTAATATTTCGTTTCCAGGTTACCAATAACCTGACAATATTTGATTTCGTCGCCCCATAATTTTTGAGGGAATATGTTGCATGTGCAATAGTGACTATAGTCGACTAGTGAAATAATAAATGCAGCGAATAATCTGTATCGCATCTTTTCATTTTGGCCTTGATGAAGAATACCTTAAAAGAAATTTGTGAAGTTTCGCGGCATGGGCTTTGTAACACAGCATATAATAAAAATATATTGAAGGGTTTTAAAAATATTTGTATTTGGAAAAAAATATAACCAACGCCAAGCTGCTATCGAAATACCTGTAACAAGAAGTATTGAATAAATATGTTTATATACACAATATTGGCTGGATTGCTGGTGTCCATCTGAAATTAAAAATTCCTAAAAGAAAATCAGGACAAAATTTTGAAGACAATACCATTCAAATCTATGGCTGTCATCCAGGAAATAATATTTTTTTTGTATCAATGAACACATATATTTTGAGCTTTGAATCTCGATTATCTCAGACTGTCAGGGAAATGATCATGTTTGGACAATGACGATGATGAAATGATGATGGAGATGTAGCTATGGATTGATGCGGGGATCGCTTTCTAAATGCTTCTGGTTTAGAAGATGAACTAAAGGCAAAATCCGGTGCTGTGCTTGCTACCCTGTGCTGTTCAAGGTCAAAACAGGCTTCTTTAGAAGTCAATCTGACCTCTTCGGCAACTCACCAGATGTCTCAGCGATCTTCCATGGTGGAGATAGTTATCAAATTACTGCCGTTTGTTAATCCATTCTTTGGTTTTGGTCTAGAATTTTGACTTGCTTTTCCCTTGGATTGTTGAGCAGACAGCACTGCAACAACTCTTTAAAAGGTTTAGTTAGCTTTGAAAGACGTTGTTGCAATTTGGTCAATTGCCAGTAAAGAGAAAAAGTAAACGCAGTGCGTAAGGCAACGATTGGATCAATAATAACAGTTAGACTTGATGCTCTCTTAGAGCCCTTGTTAAAAATATAAAAGTATTGAAATAAAACTATTATACCAGAAGTTTGCTCTTGTAAAGCCTCCAAAAAAAAATGATTCAAAAAGTTTTACAAGAACTGTTACATTTATGCTGATTGTATCCAGAGAGCCTCTTCAAAAACAAGTTACAAATGAAGCAGTTTTCTTCTAGCAAGTTCTTTTGGGTTTGCAAGTTGCTTTCACAGAGTTCTTCAAAAGCAACCGGTTGATGTAACAGTGTTCCTTTCATGCAGTCCCATTTGAATGTTTCTCTCAAAGAGGAGACCCTTTGACAGCAACTTGCAAATTAATGAAACAATGTTCTGTAAGTTAGGTTTGATTTGACATTTTCCAGTAGATTAAGAAACTTGCAAATGAAGCAGTTTTTTTTGCTTGTGTTACATTTGCGCAACTTTTGCCTTATTGTACATCTAATCATTGCCTCATACCAAATGCCGAAACCTCAAAATGGATCCAGCAGAATCTGTGTCACTAACGCTATAATAATAATGGGGTAAAATGGCGTCAACTGTGGGGATGGGGTAACATGGTAGCACTGCCAAAAGCTGTTCCGGGTGATCCAACATGCCAATAATAATATATATTATAATTCAATTTCAAAATGTCGGAGAAAAACATGACAAGGGTAAAACGGACGGTACATAACTAGGGGAACTACAACGACCAGCTAAAAAAGCAATTATTGGCAACTTGTAAAGCGTTCAAAGATGGCGTTAAGTTATCAAACGTGCCATGAACTAAATCATTAGATTTTCAGTGTTACTAATCGGGTTTAACAACTGTTCTAATCACTACATTATATACAAAAGTTATCTTTATTGTTTTAGGTAATCATCAATACACAGTGTCAATTACAAACGTCCAGAAGTTTTAATTCCCTATTTACATTTTTTTTATTTATTTTATCACAGTTTTATTTCAAATATCATACCAATACCAATGGGCCATTGCCTTTTTAGCTGGTTGTTATTATGATTTCATTTATTTAACCAACAATCGGGAGATATAATATATCAAAATTTTTAAAATTTTTAGGGGTAAATCTTACGATAACTACGGTTCAAAAAGGCACAATTTCAAAATCTTACCCCCACAAACAAAAATTTCATAATATAGTCAGCATTCAAACAGTATGCACCAGTAGCAAGAGTTCAAATATAAATAAAATTATTTCAAATTTTTTTCAAAATGCAAAGGCATGCAAAAATTTCAGTATCATAATTTTAGAATCAGTTGTTTATATGTAGTAATTTTTAAAGAAATAACATAAATTTTCAAAAACATATATTTTTAAGTTGTTCTTTTTAGATAGATGACAAATGTGTGTTCGAAATTGCGTATATATAATTTTAAATAAATCAAAAAATATAAAATAGAGCGTTTTCCAAATACGTCAGAAGAAAAGAAAATATATCACTTTTTTGTGATTTTCATTTAAGTGTTTTGAATTTTGGAGTGTTGAATAAAAATTATGATCCTTCCTGATTCTTAAGTCAAATTTTTTAAAAGCCTCGCAGTTTCCGTCTTAAAACGTATGTGTAGAGTGCTAAAATATAATTTTAAAATTGTCATATGACTCTTCATATTTGTCCTGATGATGGAAACTGCAAGGCTTTTAGAAAGTTAGCACAAATGAGGAGGAAGATAAATTTGATACAATATCCCAAAATTTACACAACACATTAAAAAAGAACTACTGATAGCGCTGTTTTAACCAATTATGTAGGTATCAGAAAGAATGATCATAGTAAAGCTCTCAGCAAAATGACCATTAGTTTTTACGTTGGAGAAATGGAAAAGGCTAAATGAAAGTAAAAGCGCAAGATAAAATAGAACATTGTGAGGGTAAAAATTGTTAAAAACAAATATTTTTTTCTGTAGAAGAAGTGAACAGAGCTCCACGAGATGTAATAACAGTAGATGTAGTAGTAGAGGAGGAACACACAACAACAAATTGTCCAAAATTTGGCACATACTCGTTCCATCATGGTTCTTGTGGTGCGTTCCCCCCTTTCGTCTTCCAGGCCTTCCAAACAGTCTCCTATGGCCCTCTTCCATCACATGAGGACTGATGTGGTGCTCGTCAATTTCAAAGCCGTCTTCTGGACCAAGATCAGCTCCGGAAACCCATTCCGTTGAAGATGAAGAGGAGGTGGTTTTGTTGGAGGGGAGAGTCTTTCCGTCCGGGTTGGGGGAGTTCACTGTAAGGGATACACAGCTCAGTTGCTGTCCGTGCCCAGCGGGTCTTCCTGCGACTTTACACTTTACAAATTCTCAGATCAGACATCAAATCAAACAGACGACACACTCTTTCCAAGCTATTTATCTAACGCGTCAGCATAACTTCAAACAAGTGACTTTTTATTTGAAATTTTCACGATCAATGTTATTATGTAGTATGACTTTTGAAGAATTCAGTCAAATTGTTCCTCTTGATCGTTTTTAGCCAACTTTTAGACAGTCTGCTAGTGTCCATTATCAGAGCAGATGTCATCAGATTCATAAGATGTTACCAGAATTCAGAATTCATCATATGGCATCATATCATCAGAATT
Source organism: Limnephilus lunatus (assembly GCA_917563855.2). Classification (NCBI taxonomy): domain Eukaryota; kingdom Metazoa; phylum Arthropoda; class Insecta; order Trichoptera; family Limnephilidae; genus Limnephilus; species Limnephilus lunatus. The sequence goes on from OU830594.1 coordinate 97,371,376, forward strand.
CATCAGAATATCTCAGATTTCATCAAATTTTATCATATTTCATCAGATTTCATCAAGCACCGATCCGGTGAACACTGCAAGGCTGCCCGAAAAGTTGGCGTTGGCTCGAGGACGACGAAGAGCAAAACGTCAACACAGCAAAAGTCAGACAACATAACTTCAATCTTTTCCCTGACTATTTCGATTTTCTTATCTGAATTTAAACTCTCATTGATTTACAAAAAAACGAGATAAACAAAATCAAAACATAAGAATATTTCTAAAATACAATTACTCCATTCTCTGTTATAAATAATAAATTTGAATATTAATTTATTCAATGAATTAACCACATTTTTGTATTATGTAAAATACTCATGATGTTATAAACATTGGAAATCGAAAAACAGAAGCAATGCACACTATAGGCATAACTGTGCCGAACCCATTTTGCTGTTCCTATTAAAGGCCTACGTTCAAACTTGTTTGATTAAAGTATAATTTTTTGCTAACCTGTAAAGTTTTTTGTCCGAAATTTTTCTGACTAAACTATAATTTTCAGTACATACACATTCCTAATACAATTGAAAAATTATAAATATTTTTTACAAAAACCAAATACTTGGACAAACTTCCGAAATAAATACCTTCTTCGTATTATTAACAGCTGTGCGAAAACATTTTAGTAAGTTTGTTTCGATTCGAAAAATTTACTTTTGAAAATGTGTGTCCATAAAAACATAAGCATCTCTTGCCACAAGTAAAACAACTTTGTTCGAGACTAAATCCCATTCTCTGTTACTTTCAACAACTTGTTAAAGACTTGTTCCTATAAATTATATTTTATTTCATACTTAAGTAGCCGAATCTTCTTGTAAACGGGAATGATGAAATTATTTTAGAGGTTTTTGAACAATCGAAATAATTATTCCTATCAACCTTTTTTTTTAAATTCATCGACTACAGTTTTTTTGAATATAGAAGTCTGCAGAATGATGCGTTTTTTTGCGAAATTTCAATGGAAGTTGCTTCAAAGAAGTAATGAAAATCTATAACTTAAAATCGCAAAAAATTTGAAAATACTGCCCTGCTAAACTAACAAGAATTCACTTTCTACCGATTCTCATGTTTAAATTTCTAGTTAATATTCTCTAATTCCCTTAAAATGGACATCTTAACATTTCCCAGCAAACTCAGAGAGCCGATTGATTTAAAATGTTCATTACAAGGTAAATAGAAAACATTTGATAAGAAAACGTGGCAAAAAAGGATGTAAATAATATTAAAATTTTTGTTTGCAAATTTATAGCTCAGATCCTTTTACCGATTTTCCAATAATTTTTATCGTTGTTGGGAAGGGGCGTAGAATGAACTATAAATAACACACCATTTACATAAGAAATATCCGATTTTGACATCACAAAAAGTTAAGAAAATGTTTCATTGAATATATTTTTTAATATTTAGTTATTTGTTTTGGACAGTCGTTCTGCATCCTTAACATTCAGTACTTTAGTATTTTGTGAAACTTAGCGCAATTTTCCCACTTCCTGTTGTAGGCAAGTTCAAAGAAAATCCTTAGCAACAAATGTTTCTTGGAAAACTTTGAAGAGTTATTATTACACTTCGGCAGGAAGTTGAGGATACAGAACATTTATGAAAATATTTAATTGTGATTTTTAAATTACCCTTAAAAACAAATTTTAATAGTTTTCCAAAGTCAAAATTATCATGTGTTTCGATTTTAGTGGAGTTGTGCCGTGTTGTATTCTTTTTTGAGCAAACATTTCAAACAGCTTCGCGCTGCATATTATCAGTACAGGCATCATCAGATTTTACCAGTTTTCATAAAATTTCATTAATTTTCACAAGGTTTCATCTGAGTCATCAGCACCATTTTTTTAATATTTCATCAGATTTCATTAGTTTTGATTATGTTTCTTCTAAGTCATCAGATGTCATCTGATTTCACCAGTTTTCTTAATGTTTCATCAGATTTCATTAAGTTTCACTGGGTTTCATATAAGTCATCAGATTTCATAAGTTTTCATAATATTTTATTAGATTTCATAAGTTTTCATAATATTTTATTAGATTTCATTAGTTTTAGACATCAGTCATTGGACGTCATTAGACTTTATCAATTTTAACCAGATTTTAACCAAATTCAATCAGATCTTACCAGATTTTCTCAGACTGCATCAGATTTCTTCGGATTTCGTTAATATCTTTAGATTTTATCAGATTTCATTAGTATTTACCAGGTTTCATCTGTCATCAGACGACATCAGATTTCATCAGTTTTTATCAGATTTAATCAGATCTCATTAGATTTCATCAGTTTTAATCAGATTTAACCTGATCTCATCAGATTTCATTAGATTGCATCAGACTTCATCATATTTCATCATACGTTAACAAATTTTACCCGATGTCATCAGTTTTCTTCATAATTAATTACTTTTATTAGATTTCATCGGTTCACCCTAATTATGGACAGTATATGACTTTCAGAAATCTGTCCTCAATAAAGAAGATTGCAACACAACGCTTAGATTGTTAGTCACATACCATTACACCACTGACAAAATGGCTTATAATAGACAAGAAAATTATATTATTTGATTACAAAAACATATAAAAACGTAACACTGGCGCCCAACGTGGTGTTAATTCGTAATGTTTTGTATTAAGTTCCCTGTTGACCAGTTGAACGTATTTTTAATGGTTATTTCGTCATTTGTCTGAGATACTTAGAGAGGTAATAGACGCTGTCTAATGCCTTTTTGTCCTGAGGGGTTTTGGAGTGTCGATACTTCTTGACAAGTTTTAGAAACTTTTGCTAACAATGAGAAGAACTGGGGAACATTTCGTGTTAAAATTATCATTACGTTAATAAAATATTTCGCAGTGAATTATCTCATCTCGTATTATTGTCAGATTGTGGGAAGTGACAGATTTGCAAGTAGCTATCAGCAAATGAAGTTAAAGCCATATCGATACTAAATTATGGTTTCTCTGCAAAAAACTTCAAACAAGGTTATTAAAACTTAATGCAATAATTTTAAAACATAATACAGGACTTCAAAATCTTCATTCATGATTTTAAAAACTAAATTCAAGATTTTAAAAACTTATTGCGAAGTTGTGAAAATTTTTATAAAATATTTTTAAAAAGATAATAAAACTTAACATACTTAAGGCAAGAAGGGTAGATAGTTCTTGGAAGCACTGCTGAAAACCAGCTGCATTCCAGGAGAAATCCTGTATTGTAGCTGAGCAGTGACCTTTTCATCAATAGAATCAATGATAAAAGAAAAAAACATGTAAAATTATAAAATAAAAAATTGATGATTAAACCTTTTTATTATTATTATTTTATGCCGGTCCTACTAAAATGCCTTCAAAGGCATCGCTGTCTATTTTTTTATATGAATATTGTACACCAATCTCTTTGTAAGGGTCTCAACCATATGTTTCTGTAAAAACATACAATTGCATAAATAATACACGTATACGTAGATATATGAGTATATGTAACACAAGATGGAAAACCTTCTTATCTCGTTGTCTTTTGTGTGGAATAATATTTTATGACAAGGAAACTTATACTTTGGCACTGGAGATGCACAATTTTTTTTTTTTTTTATGATTTGTACCAAATTGAAAACAATTTTTTTTGTAAAGTAATAAAATACGTATTTTTTACACACACAACAAATTCTATTTTCTCCAACGGGTTCGTTGTTTTCGCCCGTCTGAAGGGCGTTTTAATACGAGATTGTAAAAACTTAATGCAAGATTGCAAAAACTTTATACGAGATTGCAAAAACTTAATACAAGGTAGCAAAAACTTTATACGATATTGCAAAAATTTAATACAAGGTAGCAAAAACTTTATAAGAGATTATAAAAACTTAATACAATGTAGCAAAAACTTAATGCAATATTGCAAAAACTTTATTCAAGATAGCAAAAACTTAATTCACGGTTAATAACTACAAATTTATTTAATATCTTAGTAAAAATAGATACGTAGGTATGTGTATGTACTGAAAATTTTCCTATAACAATCTCACATCTCTCAATCACACAAAACTTTCTACACAATGAATAATTTTATTTATTTATTATTTAATATTAAAAAAATATTATATTATACTTATTTCTCATCAGAGGTTCAAATTTAACAATTAGATAAAAGTTACAACAACTTCTTAGTCATCCAGCTATTGTTATAATATATATTTTAACGGTTATAAGATGAAAAATTAACACCAAAAGCACAATTAAAGCAAAAAGCCAAACCATATTGTGCAGACACCAAAGAAAATAAATAAATTTAATAATGAACCAAAACTTAATAATAAAAACAAAAATCGATGCGAATTTTTAAACTGAAAAAAAAAGATTTTTAAAAAAGCTCTTTTTGCAAAATTTTCAGAACACTTCAGTTACAATCGAATGCAGCTAAAAAAGATTTGATAAAATGCATGTGATAATGTGTATTGACAATGATTTATGATTTTTGATTAAGTACATGAGTTCGTGTTTAAAATTAAGTATTATATATTTTTTATATTAACTCTAAAAAACATATCGTTGGGTAAATTATCGTAAGTTTAAAGGGCTCCGTTGATAAATCGGTTTCTAAAATAATAGTATTAAAACTGGTATCTCCATGTTAATATAATAACTCCTAATTATAATAACTCCTTGCTTTTTTTCATGAACGAAGCACGTAATAGAAAGGACAGTTAAAAGGATAAACGCAGTGGAGTTGGAAAAATGCGGAATATCTGTTAGCAGCTTTCAGTAGAACCGAAAGGCTCGTTTCTCCGACTAGTTCTTATGTGGAACGAGCTGCCAAAAAGCCTTTGCAAGATCTGCATTCATATATCAATTCCATAGCTTCTTTCTTAAGGCGCCTCTTGAAGATTTTGTAGTGAAAAAATAAATGTATGTAAATATCACAAGTTTTAACAAATCACGCAAAAGTTTTGCATTTTATGAAAATATAATTTCCTGAGACATAACCTACGATATTTAATTCAAAATTATTTGTAAAATAATCATAAATGTATGTGTGTTTCAATAGTAGATAAATAAATGATACGATGTGTATGGAACACAATTTTATTTTATTTATTTATGGTACATTTATATATTTAATAAATCGTGTGCATTGAATGATAGTGTGGAATGAAAGAGATAAAATATTGTAAGAAAGAGAGAAGAATAAAAACAGACACCAATTATCCATAGAGATCGTAAGATTTAGAAAAGGTAGAGATATTCATAATGCAGACATCAAGAAGTATGGAGAACATGCACAAACATGCAACATTTCTATAAATCAAACATGGTTAAATTCGCTTTCAATTCGTAAAACAAGACAATAATATTTAAAACACAGTTTTAAAATCGGTAAACAAAATATTTATGAAATGGGACACATACAAAATATATAAAATAAACAACACAAAAGTGTGTAGGTACAACATTTTTAAAGTTATTATATTTAGGTAATATTTCTATCTATTCATTAAAATAATAAGATTAAAATAACCGTAACTTATACGTCTTTTTCACTTATTTATTTTATTAGAAGCCAGTAGTACGGTGAAACCGGCTTGTTCATAAATAAGTAAGCGAAACAAAAACAATGTTCAAAAAATTTGAAAAAAAATGTTAAAATGTTTTTCAAGACTTTACGAATCTTGAATTACAAATCAAAAGCGAAAAAACGCATTCTGCATGCTGCGCAATGATATAAATAAAATATATTGGTATTTTGGTTCAAAAATAATTGAAAATAATATAACTCTTGTTTTTAGTAGATTCATAGTGAGTCATTTTTGATTCCAAAATACGGCTAATTTATATCATTGCTTATTAATACAAAATCGACCCTTCACGTCATAACTTCATAAAGTTCGATGTTGGCTTTCGATTTTATCGAAGTCGTCATAAATTTTTGGAATTTATATTTAACCGCTTTATTACATTTTCCAGTTAATTATTTAAAATATTATTTAATTCATCATAATTATCTCCAATGGTGTATATCACTGTATCATCGGCAAATAGTCGTGTTTTGCACACATTAATACTTTTAACGATGTCATTTATAAAAAGCACAAACAATAGAAGTCTAAGGTTTGATCCCTGCGGTACTCCTAAATGTTTCTTAATTGGTTTTGAAAACGGATTATTTACTTTTGTTATTTGTTTTCAGACTTTCATGTATTTCTTTTACTTTTAAGAAAAACAAACTAATAGCTTGAAAATCTTTGAAAAAATCCTATTATCATAATAATAAGCGATAAATGTGGCTTGCGAAATGATGGAGAACTAAGCTAGCAAAGGAATTGGACTCACAACGCAACTACTGGGCTGGAACTCAATGCATTTATCCACTTAGCTACTAACCTCTCAATTAAATATTCAAGAACCGGTGTGTTAAATAATAATAACAGAGCGAATTCTAAAAATTCCACCTACTAATTATTCGTAGTTTCAAGAATCACTTAATTGTAGTAATTAACGTTGAAAAATACTTCTAAGAAAAGTAAGGCGTATACCGTTTCAATACACCGTATTTTAAATCTTAAAAAAATGTAATAAACAAACCTATACATTATTATACACTATACAGCCCTGTGAACACGATTTATTTACATTGAAGCATTACAGCAATTTTTTTTTCCAAATATAATATCTGTTAATTTACAAAGTGAACTTTGTGATAGTTCATCTCAAGTGAAATAATCAAAATTTCTTTTTTGTAATGGTTTTTGTAAATGTTTAGTGTCTGAAGGCTGACACCTTGAAGTTATTCAGGACTTGAAGGTTTCTGAATGGGAAGGCTATATTTTACTAAATTGCAAGCCATTGTCATTCCTTTCTGTTGGCAGCACTTAAAATTTCATATCTGTTGTCTGCCATTGTTGCGATATGTATTCATAGAATATAGAATGCTACACGAAGAGAGTAAGAACGACTTATTGTTGTGAAACTCTTTGCATTGGTACTCAAAGTTGTACGAAACACTGGGCAAAGTTCTAAGAATTTTTGGTCCACAAATGCATCCAATAAATCTACAGTTTGAAGAGTTTTTGAGATATTTTTGAGTACCGGTTCGATTACGGACAGGAAACCGGTTTCCAAGAGTTTCTAGAGACTGTCGCTTAAAACTATCCTTGAAAACTTTCAGTGACTTGAAATACGCATTTTTAGAAAAAAGGTTTCTTTAAATCGATAAAAATTATTAGTGGAAAAATATTGGCAATTTTTTAAATGAGCAGAAACAGATTTGACGTTAATTGTGTGTTGATAAGCAGAATAAAATTATTTAGTATACAATTTTCTAATAATTTTGTACGGATGTTAATCAAATCAAGAAGGATTGATAATAATTTAACTCTCGGTATTTACAACAATTTGTACAGGAATTTCATTTTAAAATATACGGAGAAAGCCATGCAATAAAAAACAAACGATATTTTGATAAAATCGCCAACAAACTTGTTTACAAAATTAAGACGCTGAGAAGAGTCAAAAAACACAATTCGGATTAAACAATTGTCCTCAGGTTTGTCGTGAGGACAACTGGAGACAAATAATAACATAGAAAGCAGCCTCGGAGGACCTGAAAGGCTGTTTGGAGGAGAAGATCAAAGGTTCTGGAGGTCTAGAGGAAACGGTAGATGAAAGGAAGAGGAAACATAAGGTCGGTGAGAAGAAAAAGCTGCAGTGTGACAGAGTAAGAAGTTCTAACATTTAGTGACATAGAGTGTTGTGAACATTCAGACGCTATTCCTAGAGTTCTAAAGAAGTGTTGAAAGTAAATATATAGTCAAACTCCAAGTTGTGTGAAAGTTGAAATTGTAGAAAGGGTTATACGTCAGTTGGACGTCAAAAGAGATAAGATAGAATTGAACATAACGTTGTCTAGGGTTGTGATTTGTCAAACACCTAGTTGTTTGGTTGTAAAAAGAGTCAAGTCAGAGTAAGTAGAAGAGAGTATGAAGTTGATTGGGTTTGTAGTTTATTTTGGGTCGGGAATATGACTAGCAAACGAAGTTGTTTGAACAAGAAGTAATAAATCTTGATAGTCAAATTAAAAGTTGTAGGCACGGAGATTTCGACAAAGAGAGAATGGAAAATGAAGTTGAATTCGGGTTGTGAATTGTAGATAGAATTAAACACAAGTCGTTTGGTTATGTAAAAAAAGGTGATTTAGTCAAACCAATAATTATTTCGATAGTAGTTGTATAGTAAGCACAAATTTATAAACGCAATGTTGTTGAAATTTGAAAATAATTTATTTTCAGTTTGTAGTTTAAAAAAACAAGTGGGTTTAAAATAATGTATTTCATTGGAGTCAAAACATTATCATTACTATTGAAATTTATTAATTATCAAAAATAATTTGAAGAACTAAGATTTAGGTTTTTAAACAAAAAAGTCAAATATGTAGTTAGCAAGTTAACTTAAAAAGTGTCAAATAAAGTATCTCCAGATAAATTAATTAGAATGATCTTGGTGTTTCAAAATACACATCGAGATTATTTATCCTTTGCTAGGTCAGACACCGATAGTACTTGATTCGATAATTATATTTAGAAGAAATCGAACAGAAAAATTCGCTTCAATACATCAATAATAATAATTTGTGATAGGTGTTTCGTCAGAAACCACAATGATCAAGGAAGGAAAGCATATTGGATTAAAAGAAAAAAAGTTTGAATGCATGTATTTTTATAAGGTTCATAAAATTATTGTCAATTTCTGGAAACGAGGTTGGTTCGGAGAGTTATTTAAAACTTGTCGTCATTTTAGGAACCAAATAAAAAGTGGTCAGTTTTATGAATGAAAGTGTGTGTTCTGGAATCTGTTCACAGATGCAGCAATTTCACTCACCGGTTTCGCCTTGTTTCCCTCGTCCAATTTGCATCTTTTAAAACTTGATTGATTCGCACCACTAAATCAGCATCAAATCTTCCAATGATCAGAAACATTGATATAAAATAATTGGTTGCACCAGCAATCTTGCAACGGTCGAATAGATTAATCTAAAATAATGATTGGAGGGATTTGGTTCTCGCAACAATCTTGCAATGGTTGGATAGATTATCCTAAAGTAAATGGTCGTTCCTCTAGTCTCCAAACCTTCATGTTGAGACCTAACCACCAGGCAGACTTACAATATTGTTCAAGAACACCAAAGCACCAACAACATTCGAATAACTTAACGACACACGACGGGCTTTGAGATCCACCCACCCAGAGGAGGATTCAAGCGTAGTCACAGAAGGTTACAGATCTTGCAAGAGAGGAAAAAAAGGAATACATTGTTATTTAAAAACGCATCTGGCGAGACCTCACCCGACTGAACTCGGTTTCGCGAGACGTTGGGGTGTCGTCTGCTTGCGGAGGCTGCCGTCTGGGATCTAGACCTATGCCCCATAGCCTTCATAATCGCTCTGATCAAATCCCCACCTCCTGCATCGGTTATGACCTGAGTCCCGTTATCAGTGACGAGAAGTATCGTCCCATCCGGAGCGACATATCTGGTCACGTTGGATTTGTACTCCAGCGAGATGGTCTTATGGTGGTGTTTCTGATGGGTGGAGGTGGCCTTGGAGTCTGGTAGCTTGCTCGGGTGGAGGTTGAAGCGGTCTGGATGGCGATCGGTGGGTGGGGCCGGGGTGGGCTTCCGAGGTGAGTGACGCAGGCGCAGTAACCTAGTCAGGAACAGATCTGGTCCTCCGCGTTCCCTCCTGCCCTCTATTTACCAAGTCAAATGTTCCAATAACTCCTGTTAACTTATCCTCCCCTGGTTATCTCTTAGTATGTTTTGGCTTTCTTGTGTAAAATTTTGGACTTCTTGTGTAATATCGTATTTATATAGTATATTTTGACTTTCTTGTGTAAAATTTTTGGTCTTCTTGTGTAGTATTTTCATTTATATAGTATAGTTGGGCTTTCTTTTCATTTAAAGGGAATATTTTGTATTTTTGAAGTGTGTTGATGTGACTTTTGATTTATTTACTTTATTTATGCTGATACTCATTGTTTGTTTGATTTGGTTAGTTTGTCGTGTTGGGTTTCGTAGTCTGAAGATATATACATAAAATTGTATTGTTTTATTAACTTGCAATGCGTCAACGTATATTGTAGCAATCACTTTCTTTTTGACAATTTTAAATCATTCATAATCACCACAAAACTCTCACCAACACAACACGTAAAACCAACTTTAGGTTCATCGAATACATGAACATAAATTCATAAATAGCCAATCACAAAACAAACTTTTTCCATAATAAGCTTAAGAGATAGCTGGCAGACTCACGTTCAAATAGCTGGACGATGTGGATACCGTATCCTTGATTGGCACAAAGAACTAGAAGGATACAGCAGAAGACTAAAAGGAGAAGAGTTGATTCCTAAAAGTGACCAGGAGTCTTCATTTCTTCAATTTTATGAGACGAAATAATTGTAAATATTTGAGATAAAACTTGCGAAAAATTAGCAAATGAATGCCAATTATGCAAGCGCATATTCAAAATGACCTAACTAAATAGGATGTATTTAAATTCTGAATGAGGAAAAATAGCAGAATTGAATTAGAATCAAGAAGATTAATCATTTGATTTCTTGAGTCCGATATAGGAGAACAAGGCTCTGCAAGATATTCCAGAGTACAATTTGTGGAAGACCAAGCTTTTCGTGATTTAGAAACTTATGTAACTGGTAAAGAGGTGGAGATAGCTGAGATGTCTATTATCTGCAGCCTGCAGGATAAATAATGACTTGATCATAGATAACCTCTATGTAAAATGTGGTGCTGGGGAAAAATTCTCAGGATATTATGGACTGCCAGACGCACAAAAGTGTCCAACCTGGAAGAGATAAGCATCCACAATAGGCTTTCTTGCTTCTCTTTTTTAATAGATACTTTGGATACGTTGCTCGTCAAACAGAGGACTACAACTTGGAGAAACTCATAGTCACTGGTAAAGTGGAAGGTACAAGAAGCAAAGGAAGGTCATCAATGCGCTGGAATGACCAAGTATCACTGGCGTCTGGTACGTCGGTGTCCGTGTCAAGAGTGAAGGAGCCTTGTCCACCATGGATATCGGAGTAGGTGAAACAATTCTCAGTAATGAGGAATTGACTTGAGAAGAACGTGAGGGCTTAAGTAGAAAAATTGGAAGACTTAAAATAATTAACTAAGACTAATTAACATTGAACAAATTGATGATTCAGTGGAAGATTGATGGAAGAACCAGGCCTGGCGGATGCCACACCTCGTGAATTGAAACCAAAGTGACTGGTAAAAGAGTAGCTCCATAGAAGTCAGACTATGGCTGCATACTTTACTGAGGAGTTATGCTAAAGACGTTATTACCGAAATTACGTCAAAACTGTTGATATCGATACTCTTGACTGAATTAGCAGGACCAACTAACTAAAAATAGATGCGTTTCATATCACAAAGTACCTCCAATCACCATACATTAAAAATAATTGCCTTGACGCCGCGACACTCACCAATTTAGCACGAGCGTCGCAAATTTCAATAAAAAAACTTGTTCAAAGCAAAACATTTGATTACGTTAAAAGAAAAAATAACGAACGAAAATAGAACTTCAAACGGCTTTTTGATAATGATTCCAAAATATTTACTGAAGGCATGTTTTAAATTGTAAATATATTATCTCTGAATATATTTACCGAGGAATCATCGTCAAATAAATGTTCCGAGGTGGAAAATCGTTTTTAAATATCACATATTATTTGAGGATTTTTTTTGACAGGTGGAAAGGACGAGGGAGAAATTGAATGTAATTTGAATAAATTTATTACAAAAATTAAGTGAGTGGAATCGAATCGCAAACAAAAAAAAAATACAAGACGCGGGGAGATAAAATTTCAGAGGGTTCCGGAGGTGATTCTATTTTACAAAAGATAAATTACTTTGTTAGAAATTCAACGTTTTAAGGTACTCAGGTTAAAATGTTTAATGGTTAAATCTCTCATTGTTAACTGTTTGTGCGCGGTACAAGGGTCCTAGCACAGATGATCGATTAAACTATATATCAATACGATATTGACTAAATCCGTCAACGACGGTCAGTTGTCAATATTTGCAAGCAAGATCAACAATTTGTAAGAGATATTCCGACCGACGACGACGCGACGATTAAAAATTTTTAGCCCGGCCTATCGAGTTAGATATACAAAACATTTTTAATAATATCGTCCATTTTGAAAAATAACTGGCATATATTTGCCTAGACATTGTACCTGTAATAACACCAATTTTACCCAGACTTATAGGAAAAAATTTGCTGGTACAAATATGTGAAGCAAGTTTTTAAATGCATATATTTATAAACTATTTTAGAACTCGGCGATTATATGAAGATTGAAAGCGATTTCTGCCTTTTGTAAACAATAGTAAGTTTGTTGGCGCATCGCTAGATAGGCCAGCATACCATAAAAACAAATTATATGGGTGCTAGCTAATATTTGCACTATTCAACTGTTCAGTAATCAATGGGCTGCGAATGAAAAAAAATATCTATGTTTGTCACTTTGAAGAGATATTATGTAGAACAGAAGTTTCCAAACTTTTTTTATTCGTAGATTTTTTTTTGGTCTACGGGCACATTTTAATGCTTTCCCGTGGTCAGCTGTCTGTTTTCAGACTTCGAATCCCTCAAGATGTGCTCACGAAATTGGTGAAGTCATAACATCCGCGATGGATGGCTTCATCGAATCTATTGTTAAGGAAACTGGTGTGAGCTCAAAGCCGTGGTTCAGTCGACAATGCGCTGAATCAGTGCGACGAAAAAACGCGGTTTACCGAGCCTACAACACATCTGGAAAATACGAAGACAGAACAGCTTACAACAAAATGGCAAAGGAAACCAAGAGAATCATAAATAGGTCGAAATTCGAGCACAACCTGCAGATCAGCAGAAAGCTGGCTGCGTGCCCGCATAGCAGCAGAGCATTCTGGTCGCAATTTCTGCAAATCTAGTCTACCACCTCTTACCAGACCTGACGGCTCACTAGAATACACCGCCACCGAAAAGGCTAACCTATTAGGGAAAATGTTTGCGGATAAATCAACCCTCGATGACCAAGGTGCTGTCCCGACGTCGGTTCCTCACTGCGGTTTTCATAAAGCTGAGAATCTGGCATCGGGAAGTACTCCATGTTTAACGAGGGCTTGATGTTAATAAAGCTAGTGGGTCTGACGGAATACCTGCCCTGGTACTGCAGAGGCGCGCTGCAGAAATAGCTACAAATTTTGACGAAGCTTTTTAAAATGTCCCTGAAGTTTGGCTCTGTGCCCTCTGATTGGAAAAAGCGGCTATCCATCCTATTCCAAAAAGGGTGATCGCTCCAACTCGGCCAACTACCGCCCCACAGCGATCACATCAGTTCTGTCTAAGGTGATGGAACGTGTGATCAACGACAAACTGCTCACATACCTCGAGAAGAACAAAATTATTCATGTCCGTCAATACGGATTCCAGCGAAACCGCTCGTTCGGTGATCTTCTCGCATGTGTAATGCATATTTGGGGCCGTGCCTGGAACGTTTCAGTGAAACCCAAGCGGTTGCACTGGACATTTCCAAGGCCTTTGACCGGGTTTGGCACCAAGGACTTGTCAAAAAACTGCCTTCTTAAGGACTTCCCGCATCCTTGTGCTGACTTTTTGAGGGAGAGGTCGTTTCAGACAGTAGCCGATGGTTTCACCTCTTCTTCACATTCGATAAATGCTGGCGTCCCACAGGGATCGGTTCTGTCTCCGACTTTATTTTTGTTGCAAATCAACGACCTTTTGTCATGTGCACCAATTCATTGTTACGCGGATGATAGCACAGTCCATGATAGCTTTTTGTTTGACAAGCCCCTAAAGGGCTCACAAACTCCAACGGCTGGGAGGGCTTTAAAACGAAGAATGGACGGTTACCTCGAGAGTGTTTCTCTTGGGGAAAAATAATCTCGTTGAGTTTAATTTTTCAAAGACCCAATATTGTTTGATTGCGTCTAAAAGGGATCGAAATGAAAATCTAGTACACGTACACCCAAGTCAACATATGTACACTGTTGACATTTGTCACATGAGAACGGTCCGCTTCTTCGACTCGTTCTTGTGCTCAATAGCTCAGCTGTGGATTGATTTGCCGGCCTCTGTGTTTCCTCCTTCCTACAACATGGGTCTCTTCAAGACCAATGTTTATTCCTTCCTCTCCTCAAAAAGACCCTCCACACAGCATCTCAGATGACATAGGCCCTGAGGGAAATTATTTTCCTCAGGGCCTCCTGTGTGGAGTTAATGTAAAAAAAATAAATAATATGATAAACACTTAAAATACTATGACTTAAATAGAATTAAATATCCAATATGCAAGTTTTTACAAGTAACACTCGCTGACCTTCTTAAAATACATTACAGAAAAAAATAAAGAAGGTTTTAAAAAAGAAAATTGATGCTAAATAAACAGGCGACCTGATCCATATGGTGACCTAACTGAAAAAAAATTTCAAGCTCGTGGACCAAAAAAAAGCTAATTGTTGCAAAATTATTTTTTCGCGCTTTCTGTTAGAATTGCATGAGAAACGTAGCTCCTAAAAAAAAATCCAGAAAATCCAAAATTAGAAACCTTAAGCCTCAAAATGCCATTTTTACCAAAATACAGCCTGTCAAAAATCACCGAAAAATTTGTCTATTTTTTTGCTACTTTAATTTTTTTGAGTAGTGTATTATCTGCAGTCAAGTTGTCGGATATGCGGATGACATTAAAATTGTCGGAAGATCAATTTCAGCCATTACGGAGGTCTTCGACCCTTTAGAAACAGCGTCACGGGAAGTAGGACTGCGGGTTAATGTTGACAAAACGAAAATTATGGTACAGAGCAGGAACCCTTCACACAGAAGAAGAAGTAGTGCACAATTTAAAGACAATTACTCATACGAAATGGTCGATCAATTCACCTACCTGGGCTCTAGTCTGACAGAGAACAATGAGGATCCAGCAGAAATCAGAAGGAGAATCACAGCAGCCAACAAAAAATACTTCTCTTTGCTGCCAGTGTTTAAGTCACGTAGTGTCCACAGAAAAACCAAAATAACCATATATAAGACCATTGTCAGAACTGTATTGGCATATGGATGTGAGGCGCTGACACTGACGGTAAAGATGGCTGAAATTCTGGATACTTTTGAAAGAAAAGTGCTGAGAAGAATATGTGGACCCGTGAAAGAGGGTGAACAGTGGCGCATCCGGCACAATACAGAATTGAATGATATTTATAAGGCCCCTAGCATCTCAGCACATATGAGACTCCTCAGACTGATATGGGCTGTCCTTCCTAGAGTCTTTGGGCGTTCTGTCACCCACTTCCAAATAGCCGTGTCGTCAATGCATCACCGGGAAGTCGGCTTAGGGGCGCGGAAACCAATCTCAAGCTTGGCTTTCCTGAAAACATGCACCTCTCAACAGAACTGCCGGGTGTATCTGTGACACACTCGCTCACTACCAGCAACCACATGAAAATTGAGTGATGTCTTTTATGCACAATAAACCGGCAGGGTAGGCATACCGCCTACACTTGAAAATTTTATTTCTCCCCTCTGCTTTTCCCCAAAGAAAGAGGTAATGTATATATTTATTTAATTCTTTAATACTAACCTGTACATATAAAGCACTTGCATACTGCTCGTTAACACCGTATGCGGGGACATTGGGGGTCTAGTTTTGTTTAATTAAATGTAGAGACGTTCAAATAAAAAAAATTAGCTTCCTTGTGAGAGCCCTGAAGGAGTAACCATAAGTTACTTATACCGGGGCGGGTATGCGGTGGATAACCTCCAGTGGGCATGTACAGAGAATGCCGGATACACGCGTCCCAAAAAGAATTTTGGCTGGACACCCAGGTGGAAAGAGAAAAGTGGGAAGACCCAGACTATGGTGGGAAGACGAGGTAAGAGGGGATGCAGCACAGCTTCTCCAGGTACGAAATTGGAAGTCAGCCGCTGAGGACAGGAGGAGTTGGAGGCGACTGTTACAGGAGGCCAAAGCTCGATATGGGCTGTAGCGCCATCGAAGAAGAAGAAGTGTATTATCTGCCTTCTTTAATAGGTAAAGCCTAGCAAAATTTATTTTCTTTACTATCAAAACCATATAAATTTTCGTGGACCCCCATTTACAACTCGTGGACCCCCGTTTTTTCATAACGCCAACGTAGACCCCCGTCGAGTCTGCCGTGGACCCTTGGGGGTCCACCTAGACCACCTTGGGAATCATTGATGTAGAAGAACTTATGAGAGATACCTCCTCAAGTGTGATTGCTCTGAAACGTATACGTTTGATCCTGATAAAGTAATCATTGTTTACGAAACATGTTGATTGTGTACAAATAAAAGTGATGTAAACAAAGTTATTTGTCTTTTTATTAAAATAAATAATGTCATCACAAAGTGAAAACCTTTCCGAAGAAGTTTTTTTCGAAAAATTTAACTTTTATTCCAGCCCACTTAAGCCAACATGTTGAGAAATATTAAAACCTATAAGTAATATTTGAATCCATTCATCGCGAAATCCAGTTCACACATATTTAAAATTCTAAACAATATTCTAAACACACAAATATTCATTAACTAGCATTCATAAGCATCACATTTTGCAGATTCATAAAACGTTGACGCGTTGACTCGTGAAATGAAATTTTGGTTAGTTGTTGAAAATTTGTCACGTAATTTATTTGAGTTGTGTCGAGTTTCCAGTGTATGATGAGGAAGACAAACAATATTTGAGTACACAAGAGAAGTAGTAATAACATTCACTGCTTTACCTTTCGGGGAGAGCTCTTGGGAGTAGATTTGTCAGTCAGAAAAGCACTACACTGTTTAAACAGTGATTATCAAGATCATGAGCCACGAAATACTTCAAATTTAAAAGCGTGTTCTTTTTTTCAAAATTGACATTTAACCTATTCACCGCACCATAGTAGCATTGAAAAGGTTAAAAACTCAGAATTTTTTTGAATGTGAAATTTCAAAGCATTTTGTGACCATATGAATATTTCTACGTGTGATTTTGTGCTTTTGTGTGACTAGGTGGTCGAGTTTCTCTCAAAGAGACATACCATTTCAAAGTGCTGCACACAAAGTTATTTCTGCTTATTTGACTTTAAAAAGTATTTTTAAACCTTATGAGTAGTATGAAAAGATTCCTTAAAGAATTTTATATTATTTTTCAATCAAAAATTTGAAAAAATTTCGCATTTTTTCAAAAAATTTAACATTTTTTTCGTCAAATTTGAGTAATTACTTCATATGCAGTTCATGTGAGCGCATTAAGCTGGTTGTGTTTGGGTGGATAGTGTGCAGATGACTATTTGTGAGTTCCTCGAATATCTGAACATAATACTGACCAAATAATCAACCAGCGACCAAAAATGGCCTCAAATCGTAAATTTTTCATGTTGGTGAACTTTATTAAAGTTTTGGAGTATTTGAGAAGATTTTTTATGGTCAGTTTTTCGAAGATTTTTCATAATTAACGATCATGTTTTATAACTACTCGTGGCATTTTAAAAAGCGTCGCTCAGAAGACAAAAATATTTTTTTTTTGGATTTTTCGTGTCAAGAGAAATTCTGAGAAAAAAAGTAACGGTTCTTTAAAATTTTCTAAATATTTCTCCTCTTTGATAAATATTCCACAAGGAACCAATTTAAAAAACAACAGGTTCCTCATAGAAATAATATCAACGGATCCAGTGATAGCAAATGAACCTGTTCTAAGTAACCAGAAAAAGAATATCGGCCCTCTAGTGTGGAGGCCGGCTAAAAATTGAACCGCTTTCACTCTTGAAAAAGTTCTTCATGAGTTGTTTTTTTGGTAAATTTGAAAGGCTTTCACTGATTAGCAACATTATATTTGAAGCACTCAATACAAAAACGTATTATTAAAGTGCCTCACGTCATTGTCACTTGTTCTTTCCAAGGCTATATTTTGAATGGCCCATTTTAAAACGCGCGCACTCATTTAGAATGTTATGAGTGTCTTTTGTCAAACTGAACACAGGCGTTAGTTGACGTGGTGCTTGAAAAGAAATGACGAAAACCCCAAACAAATTAAAGCCTACTTAAAAACGGTTGTATCAAGTTCTTAAAAGCTTTCAGACAATAGAAATTATTGAACAGAAAATCAATGGGAAGTACGTAAGTAAATCGGTTTAGTTTTTCAATTGTTAAATTTTGTGTAAACTTTTTTCATCAACAGCGTGAAAAAATGTTTTTGGGTTAATTTTTTAGAAACTTTACATATTTTTGCGGTTATAAATTCTAAATCAAATCCATTCGCATTGCTGGTGTAACGAATGATAGCTGTATCGCCTTGTAAAGGTTATGTCCAACTGAATTAAGAAAATTGTAAAATTTAAAAAAAAACATAGCAAATCTTTTTCAATGGGTTTAAATTAGATGTGCTAAAAATAGCCCGCCCTTCACTGCCTTCACCACAGTTTGGCTTTTGCTTTAGGAAGGCGAAATAGATGTCAACACATGTGATGAGAAGTAATAATATTAGAATTAAATGCTAAATAACTCGTTTTTTTTATAAAACTTGTTTTGTCTTCTGAGCGAAACTATCGACGTCTCGTTCTTACGCTATGGTGTCGGCGAAATTGCAACAGTGGCAGAGAGGGACAGAGATAGATAGAGACAATCGAGTGTTTGGACATGAGGGAGAAAGATAGAAAGAGACAGGGTAGTGCCTATTTTTTATGTAGACGGAGCTGATCCAAGAATAACGAAATACGCATTAATATCGTGGAAATAGAATTCTTCAATTTTAAATTTTTTTACGTTCCCTAAACAAGAATTATAATTCTTGCGTGCATAAATTTTATTTTGAAGAGAAGTTGGTCCACGACTGATAAAATGGAATAAAATTAGAAAGCGATGAACGAACGCAGCAATCGAAATAGCTGTCACCAAGCTGATAGTAGGTACGTGGTGCATTTTGTATAATCATTTTATCACCCAACAAAATAGAGTAAAAAGCGATACCGTTTTTTTCCGAAATTAATTATTTCAATTGTAAAATTTGCTAGTAGTTCTGAGAACAGTAGTAGACTTGCGTAATATTGATTACTTTGACTTGACAGCTCGCTCAAGTGCACTCTGGTGGAATAAAAAGTATTATCAAACACGGCTACCATCTTGACAGGATTAACTAACCGAGTCGAAACATTTAATAGAACCAAATCGCTCTTTTTTCCAGTTGTTTTTCAAGAGTTTTGAATCTTTTCGACCGTTTTCGACGTATTTAATGCATTTTCACTGCAAAGATGGTGGAAATTCTAATTTTCCCACGCATTTTACGCATATGCGTCAGTAACTTATATATCAAGGAGACAATATAAAAATGGAGGTTATTAAGAGGAACGGCTGCTTGACCTTTTTCATAAATTTAATTCTGGATTTGAGGCCAAAATAACTGAATATATTATTCTTTTAACAAAGGTTATAACTAAAAATCTAGTACGGATATGTCCAATTTTATTTATTTTTGTTTTAAATTATAATGTAACTTTAGACTTTAAATTATTGATTTTGGAGGCAACAAGTTTGGAATTTTTTATTTTGAATTGGTTAATAATAATTATCACTGTGTTAAAAAGGTCCCGTTCAATGCCTACTCATCTTTTTAATATATTTTTTTAAAGTTTCTTTATTCATTGATTTTTTTATTACGTTAAATAAATTGGGGATTTTTCGACCACCATGCTAGGCACATGCCCGTGTTGTGGTGGTCGAAAATTGTGATCAGCAGAAGAGGAAAACCACTATGTTGTTAAGCTTGTCAGTTTATTATTATTTAATGAAAAGCTGAAACGCACCTAGAATTGTTAATAATGACAGTGTTACACTTGAATTCTGTGAAACAACTGGCTGTAAGAATGACAATTTAACGGACAAAATATTGATGATAGTCATCCTCCGATAGGACACCAGAAGAAGAACAAGATGAAACATCATCAAACAGCGTCTGTCGTACACATTCGACTCACAAACTGTCATATATATCATTAATACGCTAAAAAAGCTACTTTTGTAATTTGGTTTCGAATTCAAAAATTCATTAAGCACCACTTACGTTAGCAGGTCACACGAGGACGTGCCCCATAGGTATAAGTACTACAGATTTACAGAATTTATGTAACTCTTCGGTTATGGAAAGATTGACGGTTATATGTACTTTACCTACGTAATTTTCAATTTGGGAGGCGGGAACCGCCGCCACGGGAACCTTTATTGGATAACCAACACCTCTGCCATAGGTCACCCCAAGTGGTTCACTACGTTTGGTGATTTAAAAGGGGTGCCCGGGTTCATGGGGTGGGGTTTGTCTAGGTCTTGGAGGCGGGTGACCTGGACACATTGAACGTCAGATTCCTACCCACCCCTTAAACCCTTTTCCTTCTCAGAACTCTTCGCTTCTTCCCTTAAAAAAAACCCTCCACACAGCATCCCCAAAGATGACATAGGCCCCGTGGGAAATCATTTTCCTCAGGGCCTCCTGTGTAGAGCTTATGTAAAAAAAAACTTAGAGTTCCGGCTATAAATTACATATTATGATGTCATTGACTGCCGTGGTTTCTTTATCCCGGTGACTTGCTATCACTGGATCACAGTGGATCCGAGGAACCAGTTATTTTTGGAACCAGTTCCAATCGGATTTATAAAATGGTCAACAACATTTAAACTGGGCGAATCCGAATCAAAAGCCGCCCGCAGGGCCTAGCAGCAATAACCTTCGGAGCATAATTTTAACTGCTAGCTTCAGATTATTTGTCGAAAAAAGGTCTCTGAGATAATTGAAGTCCCGTTTACTAATTTAAAATCTCTGAAAAGCTTTAACGTGGAGTTGATATGAAAGCTTTTCATTAATTTGGGTTGAACAAGGTAAAGCGAACCAGGTACGGATATTACGAACAAGGTATGAACGAGGTGGAATGAGGTCACCAAGGTATTCGTGGGAATAAAAGATGTATGGGACACCAAGACATCTGGAATTGAATGGAATATTATGAGAAAAATGTAACTTAGAATGTAACTCCTCTCTCTAAGGTTTAGAGAGAGGAGTTCTTACAATATTACAGAACGGATGATCTTTCTATGGCTGGAAAGTGGGTCGCAGTACAGCTTTAAAAGGAATTAAAAAACTCAGTTTAAAAATAAGAGTATACCAAAGCATAGTGGAATGCCATAGAGTTCTATGCAACAATGCTACTATAAAATTTTTAGTGTTAGCAAAGTGCCTACATCGCAAGGGTGATTCTTTTTCTTTTACGACTGCGTAACGCGTGTTTAATCGGCCGTATACGGCACATTTTGACAGTTTTCTTAAATGCGGTATTCCGTAACGCGTTAACGAGCTAAGTACTGCGCTTGCGTTAAGACACTTACTCTTACAAAGTCGTCACCTTAACGCCAGAGATTTATTTATTTATTTACGCCCTTTTTCGGGGCTTTTACATATAAAATTAAAATTACATTGTGATTAAATAAAATAAAGTATTTATTGTACATAACTGAACTGCCCCAGTAACAGTATTTTGAATTCGTTTAGAGATAAATTGAAGATATCCACTGACTTGGTACTGAAAGCTCGTTTTGTCGCTAATCCTCGTTAAGAGATGTCAGTCATGAGAAAATTTGCGAATCGAATATCATCACGTGCAAACATCAAAATAATTCGACAAACGGATAGTTATTTTTGAACACCTCGTAGGCTTATTTGTAAATAACTAGTTATAATAACTAATAAATAGTAATTCGTGTTTTGTACCACGGTTGAATTTCGGAGCCACCTCTGGTCTGGAGCCCCAAAATAACTGAAAAAACCCTCGACTCTGTGCAGAAACGGGCGGTCCGTTTGATAGATTCTCCTAAATTAACAAACGGATTGCAACCTTTAGAGCATGGGCGTCGGGTGGGAATGCTATCCTTGTTCTACCCGTATTTCAATGGAAGATGCTCCGAGGAACTAGCGCCATTGAGCTCTTCGGCACCGGTGCATAGACGGGAAACATGCCAAACGCGCGCCCAACATATGTACACGGTTGGCATTTGTCACACGAGAACGGGTCGCTTTTTCGATTCGTTCTTGTGTTCAACAACTCGGCTGTGGAACGATTTGGGGGCCTCTGTGTTTCCTCTTTCCTACAACATGGGTCTCTTCAAGAACAATGTTCATTCCTTTCTCTCCTCAAAAAGACCCTCAACATAGAATCTCAGATAACATAGGCCCTGAGGGAAATTATTTTCCTCAGGGCCTCCTGTGTGGAGTTAATGTAAAAAAGGTAATTATGACATCAACACACGACAAGTTATAGAAATTCATAGAAAATCACAGAAATTTGACAGCCGATAACGCACGACAGACGCCATCCAATATCCGAATTTTACTTTTTTGTCTTAATTACCTCGTAACGATAACTTAACGCAGCTGAAATGATAACGCCGTGTAAATGGTCTCCGGTCGTACGTAGTCTGGACAGTTGTTACAGAGTAGGTCTAATAAACCTTCAATGTACTCAAGGCACTTGTTTTTGTACTCCAGTCGTACGTTGAAGAGTGCTTGTTCACTATTTGTTTGCTTAATAGAAGCAGTAGTATACTCATAAGACAGGTGCTAACGGACACTATTCTCGTATTTATAAGAGATAACGCAGTGCAAATAGTCTCCGGTCGTACGTAGTCTGGACGTTTGTCACATAGTAAATCTAGTATGTTCATGGACACTTGTTTTTGTAGGAGATATATTATATTGTATAATACTGTGAAAACGTTCTCCGGTCGTACGTTAAAGCTTGCAAGTTCGCGGTATGTAACTCTAAATGCTTGCTAAATAAAGTAAGTATATATAGTTATAAATAGTCTCCGGTCATACGTAATCTGGACTGTTATTACAGAGTAGATCATATAAATCTTGGAGGATACTAAAAACTGACTTTTGTGACGGGCGAACCTGTCGGCAGGAAATAACACTACGACGGAATTACTTTGGTGAATTATGAGCGGTTCCAGTTTTCACCGTAAGAGTGATCCAGTAATTTTGTATCACCTTTTCAGTACGAAATCGTGCCCGAAAAGTCTTAATTTTGCAACCGAAAATGAACCTTAAGGTCGGTTAAATATAAAGGACAGAGCGGTCGTTTTTCGCCTGAAGGACCCGCACTTAAAAAAGATTTGTAGATGTGTAGGTGATTTTGTATGATGCCGTGAAAACGGTCTCCGGTCGTACGCAGTTCATTAAAAAGCGTCGTAGGGCGGTTATTCTTGGATCAGCCCGAGTTCGGTCGGTTGTTGGGCGGGTAAGGGGAGGGTGGAGACGCGGCTTACCGACGCAGGGGTTGTGATTGACGAGCGCGAAGATGCGGTCGCATCGCTTCTTCATGTGATTGTTGGGGCAGATGCAGCCAAACAGGGGCGACATGCGCAATCCGGCCCACGCCTCGCGGCACTGGTCCCTGAGAACAAACAAAAAAATAAATTAATAAAAGAAAAAGAATTATCATCATCATCATCATCAAACAGTATTAATAGCCTGGAGACTGTACGATTGAAATTTTAGAATCCGGCAAAGAATGCAATTCTGATGCCAAATCCGTCTCTCCAAATAAAGTGTAAGGAAATGATTCGAGAGAATCCTGCCGAGAAGAGGTCAAAACATCTCCCTTAACCGGTCTTTTCCAATCCGGCCTGCCACGCAGTTTTGCGGCACTGACACATTCGCCTCCATGAACCGGACAAACCTCACCCCTATGAAAACGGATACCTCTACTAAATCACCAACGTAGCGAACCACTTAGGGTGACCTATGGCAGAGGTTGGTTATCCAATAAATGGTTCCGGAGGCGGCGGTATCCATACCCGCCTCCTAAATTGGACCCTGGAACTTAGCCTTATTGGGTACAATTCATTCAATTTAAAATTTTCATTTGAGAGTCGTTGGTATTGCCTCTTCTTCTTTTTGAACGCTTACTACCAAGTCTGTTAAAAATTACATTTTATCGAATTTATTTCGATTCTGTATCTCATTCCAGAGCCGAGAAAATAATGCGCAATTATGAAACAACCTTACAAACAAATGTCGACAAATATATTATATTATATAAGATCATATCAGTGAACTGCCAAGTGACTGCAACCAGGTCAACAAGCCAAATACTTAACCTGCGGAATAGGGTTATGTGCATTCAAAGATAAATACGCCTGCAGATATGTGCAGCCACTGAAAACACAATACCAAGAACAAGCGATCAATTTCACCAAAAGTAAGGAAACTTTAGGGTGTTTTTTGGGCGTGGTCTATGCAGATTTTATTATGTCGTAGTCACACGTAGTGCTGAGGAAAAAAACTCAGGATTCCATTGACACAGACGTACACATGTTCCCATTATGGGAGAACTATTTTTTTTAAATTTTATTTATTAAAAGTATACAATACAGAATATAGTATATTATATAAAGCATTGTACTCCCAAGAGTTAATAAACTCATTGCGGGAATGATACGCATTACATGAAACATATAGCTGTATGTATTAAATGGACATATCATAGGACATACACAACATTATTATTTCAGATAGTCATTCATAAAATGAAGTTTGAGCATTTTAGTTTGGGTCTTTTTACATTGACTTGCACATTTGATCTCTTTGGGTAGTTGATTATATTTTGTGTAAGCTATGTATTCTAGGGATCTTAGTCCATATTTTGTTGATTTGATTTTTGGTATATGAAGTTTGTTGTGATTTCTTGTGTTGTGTTGGTGTACGTCGCAATTGTAATTGAGTGTAGTGTTGGAATGTGCCGAGTGTTGAATTACTTGTAATACAGTTTTTGTTATTTCAAAAGTGGGAATGGTGTTAAAAGGAAGTATTTGGGTGTTTCTGTAAATGTCTTTGACATGTGTATCCCAAGGTAAACTGAATATATTTCGCAGGGCTCTATTTTGGACGACTTGGACTTCTGAAATCATTTTTTTTTGTAGCAAACTAGGCATCTTAAGATACTTTGGACACGTTCCTTGCCAACTCTAAGGATTTTAACTTAGAAAAAAGCATAGTCGCAGTGTTTAGTAGAATATGCAGAGGAAAGGCACCGATGCGCTGGAGTGACAGAGTATCACTGGCGTCCGTTAAATTGGTGTTCTTGGCTCTCCACGCAGGAGGAATGGGGGAGCCCTGTCTTCCAAGGAAATTAGAGTAGGGGTCATGATCCTAAGCAACGACTAACCGACAAAAAAAGAAGAGTGTCACACGAAGCTATAATCTTCCTCTTCTTCATTTGTATGCGATGGACGAGAAGTGGAAGAGCTTTTAAGGAATTTTTCCCTGTCATTTAAATATCAGTTCGCATCAATTTCAAATATCGCCCGGCTAGCAAATCATTTATTTATTAATTTACGGACAATGGTCCATTAAAAACATAAAAATATACGAATAAAAAAAGCAGAGGTGACAGTGAAGGTAGAACACATATAAATGAATATCAATGTCAATATAAAATGTAAAAAGTATATATAGAAGACACTACAAGTCAAAAAGTCAAAGCATGAAGAAGCATTTAAATATTGCTTATAATGTAAGTCATTAAGTTTTACATCAAGAAATTCAATGCTTTGACTTGCGTTGACAAGTCTTGACATTCCGGATAAAGAAGAATGGTATCCATAATTAGTAGAATGTTGATTGAGGAACAGCAATTCACTATTTCGGAGTCAACAGGAAGAGGTGTTAAACTGGATGAGTTGTAACAAATCGGGTGTATCAGTAATACTTGTTGATAATTTTAAATATGCAAATTAGATCAGAGTCCTTTCTACGTTTTTCTAAAGAAGAACTGTTTAAAATTTGTTCAATTTCATCATATGAGTACTCGCCTCTTTCAAGACCTAACCTCCAAGCAATTCCTCTTAAGAAGCGATGTTGTACGGATTATAGCAGAGAAAGGAGACCAAATTACACTTGCATATTCAAGGTGAGGGCGAACCAGCGAACAGTAAAGAGTTTTGAGTGTTTTTATATGTTTGAAGTCAAAGGTAATTCTATGAATGAAGCCGAGTAATTTAAGTGATTTATTTACGATGTTATTAATGTGATCACGGAAAGATTATGGCACATCATCTAGGCCACGTCCACATTTATAACATCTGTCCTATTGGACATGTTTGTGTAGGATTGTATCGCCAGCGATATATCTATATCCGACACAGGCATTATCCAAAAGTCGAACCGATCGTGTAATAAATGTAACGACGCATACGATGTCAGGCAAGAGATACAGAATGCATGCTGAAATAACGTCATTGATGCTGAATGAGCTAGAACCAAAAGGTTCAGGATAAGACTTCTAGAAACTATATGTTCAGCGGTTGAAGAGTGTGCAGCGGTTTGCAGGTATAAATAGGTAGAAGAGTATTTTGTACACAGGGTGTATTACAGGCAGACTTCAGGAGGCCAGATGGCTTAGGGCATAACTAGGTCATACTGTATTTCAAACGCTTTGAACGATCTTTTATGGACGGTATTTTGCGATGACCATTCTATGATTTTTTTTTACTTTTACTTTATCGAAAAATAGCAACCACTTTGTGGCTTAAAAATATGGGTGATAAGATGTGTGAATGGTGTATAAATAAAATAAGCATTAACACTATTATTACAAGTTTATTATCACAATTTACATTCGTACAATAATTTATATATATACAAAATATATTCGTATATTGTTTGCTATGTTTTTTTTTGTTGTGGTTTTTTTATGTCTTTAAATTGCACTTGTAACATTTATTCTTACAAAACTTTCACAAATTCGAAAATAACAGTGTAAACTGTTACTTTTTTATATTTTCATTTTTTATTCATCTTTATTAATTTTTGACTTACAATTTGTTTTATTCTATGCCTGTCTCACTAGGAGAACCTGTATTGAGAGCAGGCGCTAAGCATGAGTAGTTTATAATAATAACACATACAAAATACAAATAATAACACAATATTACAAGTAACAGTTAATCATCAACGTATCATTGAAAAAATAAATACCTATAAGTTAGTTTTGAAAAAAATCTTTGATATGTGATCTGTTTTGGCTGGAAATCCAGGACTTGGTGTCAGATTTATATTTATTGTACATTGTGTTATGTCTAATTGCCAGAGGAAGTGTATTATATAATTTTGTTGCAAAGTATCTAAAATTTCTTTGGCCAAAGGTTGTTTTAGCAAAAGGGATACGTAGGAGATTATGCCCTTTGGTTCTGGTATATCGAGCAGTTTGGACATTTTCAAAGGTAGTTCTGTGTTTGAAGAGGTATGCTAATATGTTTTTGGCATAAATTTGTTTAATGTCCAAGACTCAGATTTTCCCAAAGATTTCATCCGAACTGCTTGTGATTGGTAGTTTTAATCTAATCTTAATAATTAGTTTCTGAGCTTTAAATATCGGATCAATGGCGGCAGCGTTTGCTCCCCCCCAGGCTATAATACATAGATTGACATAGAGCATAGTAAATTGTTTTGAGTTGATTCAATACACACATTTTAAAATCTACAGTTATTTCGAAATATTATTATGTAATTTTGCTGTATAAATGTAACTAAAATAAAATAAAAATAAAAATAGCTTACCTATCTTAAATCACAATGACATTATAAAGTTCGATGCGCTTATGAGTTATAATTTTTTTTCTTTTATAGGAGGAAACTTTTCCGTACTCTGGCAAACGATTTCACACAAAAATCTAGTTTTTTCGTCCCAATCGAGTGGCCTCACAGCCACACACCGGCAGGAACACAGGGCCGGCCCAGCAGTGGATCAAGCGGGATTTATGGCCCATCTAAATGCCAAATAAGGCCCGGACAAGGAACGGGCCTGAACGACGACGGACAGCGCATATTATTATGAAATCAAACTGTGGGGCGCGATCTTTATATCAAATGTTTTTAAAAGAAACGTTGAAAAACGATTTTTTGACGTTTCTTCTCGGGCTAATTATTTTGTTCGCATCGTTTGGGTCTCATAGAAATCGTTTTGTGTCCCTTACTATCATGTTGAGAAATATGATCTAAACGGTGTTAAAAAGAGAAAACATCACGATTTTATTATTTATTCACAAGGTTAAATTAATCATCAAATTTAACCATAAAATTATGAAACGTCGGGAATTTTTATTTATTTTCAGATTATATAATAAAAGTGATATAACGATAATGTTTTTGATGCATTTGTCTATGCCAGGAACTAGCTAGTGTTTCATAAACACGTATCTTGCGCGAAAACTTCGATAGTTTATGCAACCCAATAAATATGTATGTTTTTTTATATGTAGATACAGTTCAATATATTAGTTTTCCAAATAAAATGGCATCCGCGTTTCCTCCCTCCTACAACAGGAGTCTCTTTAAGAATCATTTTTACACCTTCCTCTCCTCAAAAAAGCCCTCCATGTATCATATTTTGATTATTCTCAGTAGGCTTAATTACCTAGGGTTTTTAGCTGTCTATTCTTAATTAAAATCGTTATTATATTTATGATATGGATTTTTTTAATGATTTTTAAAGGGACACATTTTTTATATTGGAGTGGGAATAGTCTCGTAACGGTCATTAAATAAACAAAATTCATATTGTACTTTAGAAAAGGTCAAATAAATTAATGTTAAATTCGTTATATATTATTTGTTTTATTTTATTAAAATAAAAATACTTTCTGTGACTCTCGATGAGAGATTTTTTCATGGCTTGGAGAATAGGAGAGTCGCTGCAGTGGTTGCTCTCAAAGGAGACAACACTGAAAATAGAAATTGTAGTTAAAAATATGAAATAAGAGTTTAAAGAGCGCTGTTATATGTTGAAGTATGATAATGCGGCTATAAAGAAAGCTCTGGGGACATGTCAGAACATATTTCCCGCAGCAAACCGTTCCCACCCCCCCCCCCCCCGTTCACCCACCCATTCAACGCCCATCCACCCACTAACCTCTGCCGAAAGGATTTTATATTAATTTTTTTTTTCACTAGCTGGTTACCGGCATGCGTTGCTACGCCATTAAATAAAGAAATGGTTTCTCCCTGCGTGTCCCTTCCCACTCCGCCTCCTCCACCTTCCCTCTCCCCACTCCTACCCCACCCTTCCCTCGTCCCGCAAACCCCCCTCCAGATTTACCCTCCCCCTTTCGAGTTCCCCTCTCTTCATTCTTATGTACCCCCTACCCGAGTTCCCCTCCCACATCCCGCATTTCATACATTCAGTCCCGGAACATTTAGTTTTCAAACAGTTCGCGTGCCACCTTTTGCAATATTTCTATACAAATTTCATAATGCCAGAGCTCAAAAGTAGTTTTATACAATTCTTGTCCAGACCCTAAAAAAAAATAATGATCACTATAAAAAAAAATTATCCAATTTGGTGCATTTTGGTTTCATTTTTATTTCTAATGTAGATTTATATACATAGACAGATAGATTGCCCCTAATCAGGAGGCCCTGAGAAAAACAAGTTACCTCTAGGCCTACGTCATCATTGGGGATGCTGTGATGTGGGTATTTGTAATGTTGGGTATTTCTTTATACTCGACAACTTTAGTTCTGTGGGGGACTTCTCAAATAATATTAGGTTCATGATAACAAACTGTTTTATTAGAGTTTACTTATTTACAATAAATCGCAAGTCAGCCGACCTGTCTACGCGAGAGGGAAAAGAGATCTGGCGAATCGCTTATCCGAGTTTGTCTCGCTGGTACCCGTCTACATGAGTACCCCTGCTGGCCATCGGGAGAATTTTTTATTTCCTCAATTTTTCTAAATTATTACATTTGACATCTAACGATGTCAATTGGAGACATTTTAACACATTACAGTCTTATAAATGAAAGGAAGGAGAAGAAATTTTGGGAAGGAAAAATGTTTGAGGGGTGGGTAGGAATCTGGGATCCATGAATGAATCCATCTCTCCCACTGCGGTGCAAGGCGATGTTCCGAGATGAAATTATGTTGAAGAGTTTAAAAGGTCTCCCTCAACCAGTTTCTTCTGCTGGTCTCTGTAAATAGGTGGGCAAACGCATTGGTCGCCAAGACCTAGAAAAACCTCACCCCATGAATCCGGACACCCCTGCCAAATCACCCAATGCAGCAAATCACTATGGGTGACCTATTGCCAGAGCGTTGATAATCCGAAAAAATTCCCAGGATGGCGGTATCCATACCAGCCCCCCAAACAGGCAGTGAGGAGGGGAAAGAGATGGGGAAGAGGATATGGCTTTAATAGATCTAGTCACCAATCACGACTAAAGCCATATCAAGCAACGTTTCATTCAGAGGCAGTCACCTCACATACTCTTAATACCAGAGCCAAACAAACAGAGATACAAAGTGTAACTGTTCGTTTGGACAAAGAAGTTCTGAATTTTTAGCAGTAAAGTTATATTATAAGCTCCCACTTAGTATCAAACCTAATAAAACAAAAAATAGCTACATTAAGGAGATTAAATGTTGGCTGAAGGAACTATCAGAAAATGAACTTACTAGTATACTTAAAACATCACAGTAGAAGTTTATGGAAAATCTTATCCAAACCATAAACACGTTGAAAACTTATACAAAGCATAGTCCCTCTCAGTACAGGAACTCCTAGTGAGGAGATATAATATAATTTCTATTTTATATATATTATATACCTAATTTTTTTTAATGTAAATGTTATAAAATTCTGAATGGTGGTCCTCTGGGGTGATACTGAGAGTATCCTCCACTCTGCAACGTGCCGCAAAAATAGCTTGTATTTGATTTTATATGATTAAATTGTTAAATTATAAATCAATCAAATAAAATTTACTTGCGCTAGCCGGGATTTGAACCACGGAGGTGTTGACAAACGTTAACCAACATTTGAAAATTAGGCCAAAATAACGCCATACTCTAAACTAAATTATTTGCCATTCTTATTTTCAGATGCGTCCGAACCGGAAACAAGATGGCGCCGTCGGATTTTAAAAAGCCCGCCAAAACCGACTGGAGACTTCGCACTTCCGAAAATAATCCCAACCGGAAGAATTATTTTAATTTAGTTGTTTATTTTTTGAAAATTCTCGCCGAAGCAGTTTTTATTTGTCTTCATGAATAAACCAGCGAAACCACAGAAGAGGAAATCGAACGAAAGAAGTGTTTTGTGGGCCCGTCCGTATGTCCGAAGTAAGCTCAAGTTACCCCTACTTGTGGTGAGGATGAATACAGCACCAGATTTACGTGCAACGACGGGTAAATAGTTACGAAATTTAATAATAAGTACGAACAGAGAATGTTTGAATACAACATACCGAAGATATTTAATTTATTACCTGACACTATAAAGCAATGTAATTCTATGAATAAGGTTAAATATATGGTGAAAAATTGGATATCGGAAAAAAAAATATTTCTATTGATATGTATGAAAAAATGTTTAATCTGTAGATATAAGATGTAAATTATAAGGACCTGTTAACAAGCCAATTCATTTAGCTTAGCAGGACTTTTTTGTGATTTGTATTAACTATTCTTACAATAAAAAATAAAAAAATCAAACATTTCCAAATATTCAAAATACTAGTGAGTTTCAATTTGAGGCATGTATGGGGAAATTTATTTTTTAACCAACATCTCTGTCATAGGTCACCCCGAGTGGTTCACTACGTTTGGTGACTTAACAGGGGTGCCCGTTTTATATGGGTAAGGTTTATCCAGATCTTGGAGGTGGTTGCATCTGCCCACCAACTGCGTAGCAGGCCAGATAAGGAGAGCCTTGCACCGCAGTAGGAGAGATGGATGGATTAAGAGCATACGTCCGTCATTCCTGGATACACTGAACACCACATACCTACACATCTTCATACCTCTATCTTTCCCCTCTTCTACCTCTCTTTAATTTGTATGAAGGTACTTGAATACCTCGTTAATTATAAACCGTATTGTTTTTTTATGTAATATCCCATGTTTTATTTCATATTAGTAAGGAATTATGCAATTGGTCTAGAGAAACGTCACTATCTCACTGACCATAATTATTTTCAATTTTATTTAGGCAGGTAGGTACCTACCATATTATTCAAAAGCTCAGTCAATGTCATTCATCTAGTCTGAGTAAGATTTGCTTAAATAATAAAGTGGATGCAACAGATTTTCGAAACAGTCACAACAGGACTTTTTTCAGGATAGTTTTCGGTCAAATCGGTACGGATCACACTTCTTGACAAAATCTATTCAGTGCTGTTATTGTCATTCAGATGCGATGGGAAAAGACTTACTCATTGTTTTGATCGTCTAGGGAATTTTTTTTCAGTGACATCCATAAATATACCATCGAATCCTTGCAGGTCGCGACTTGCGAATAACGAATGGAAAAAAATAAAATCAAACCCGGGGAAAAAAGTGTTTTTTTACTATTAATACATCTATTTTCAAATGACTTTTAAAACCTATTTTTTTTAAACTGAGGTTTGTTCCAACTGGACCAAACAGCGACTTGGTAAGGCCGATATTTATTTTGTATATTAAACTCTAATTTCTTCTCCTAAATTTCCTTAAAAATACCCTCCACAAAGCATCTCCTAAGGTGACATTGGCCCTGAGGGAAATTATTTGCCTCAGAGCATCCTGTGTGGAGCTATTGCAAAAAAAAACTTTTTCGGTGTTCAGCAGCTCGGCTGTGGAATGATTTGCCAGTCGGATACCGCCTACCTAGATACGCGTCTTTTCAAGATCCAGTTTCACTCCTCCCTTCCATAAACGACTCTCCACACAGCTTCTTCAAAGATGACATGACAAAGGCTCTGAGGGAATATATTTCGCTGATGAAGTCCTTTGTGAAGTTAATATTAAAAAAATTACGATTGCAATAAACTCTGGTAACAGATCCATCAATATAAACATTATGTGCATATATTTTATGTCAACTTGATATTTGGGTTTGATGGGATTTGCATACATTTATAAAAGTTGACAGTAGATTTTATATTAGAATATAAAGTGATAGGTTACCATAATGCGTAAACTGAAGAAGGCAGGGAAGAGATTGGTACCTTGTGTCATTTTTCAGTCTTATAAAATGGATATTTAACAAAGAATGTTTATTTTTAGTTATTTATAGTTATGTACATTTGTAGATTTCGTACTTTTTATTTATTTGTATAGTGTTTATAGACATATATGTATATAAACATAGTTACATAAATAAAAGGCCACTTGCATCGCATTTTTTAATTTGTTTTTCCGGTTTAGACAAATATTCTAAGACATTCTGTATTTTATTTTTTAAATCGTATTTTTGAAACCCTGGCGATTTTTTGAAAATTTCAATCCGAAAAATCAGACCATTTTTTATAATCCGGAAAGACGGGACATAATTTTATGGGTGCAAAAAAAACGATAATTACGTAGCCGAAAATCATTAAAAAAAAAATGTTTTCCACCGAATAGCAATAAATTGTACGGGGTTCTCTTCGTAACATCTGGAAACACACCGCCATCTTTATCAAAAAATCAAACCAAAGGATAAGTTCGCATAGAACAAACAATAAATCTAGTGAACGTTAAACGCAAATTCAAAAATTCGCTGAAAATCAAGGTGTTGACATGTAAAAAAAAAAATTATCAGTGTGGAATTTACAAAATTAAAGGAACATAATCGGAGACGGGCATTTTCATGTAGTAACGTCACGAGCTCAAATAATGGATTTATTCATTTAAAAATTTAAAAAAAAACAATTTATATTTCTAAAAATTTTTACTAACATTTTCGTAATCTTAGTAAAAAAATTTATCCACACGATTTTTTGCAAGTCGTTATGAAATCCATGTAAGTGGCCTATTAACCCCTAGAAGACGGGTAGTATTTTGTAAATATGTGAAAACCAAATATAATATTGAAAATTATATCTGAAATAATTGACAGACTTCTATAATATCAACTTTTTTGCTTTCGAATTTTCATGGAGAGTAACAAAGTGCGTTAAAAAAATCTAAAACCTAGCTCTACACCCACACATTGCAGTGCATTTGTAGGTGTAGTCATGATTTCACTGCACTGCTATTGTAGTGTGTCGTACCCTAGGGGTTGGTTAAAATACATTTCAATTTTAATACACTAAAAAAGAAAGGTAATTTGAAGTGTGGGTAAATCCCATAAAGAGTGTGATCTCACAAATGTAGGTAGAGACGAAGTAAAGTGATTTAAATCTTTTATTTTTATTTTTAACTTTATTAGTACAAACTCAAATTATAATATTTGTCGTGTCCCAGTGGAACCAATATCTTTCTCTGATTTTTCTGTCTTCAGATTTTGATTAAGTTTCGCTAATATTGTCTTCATTTAATTAAATGATTTAAATCTAATTATGTAGTTAGATTTTAAAGGATTCTATTATTTTATTTCATTTTATATGTAAATTGTTATTTCTGTCAAAGTGAAATTTTTTTCCAGATGTTTTTATTTTTTTATTGTTCTTTGTTTTAAATTTTTTTAGAGAAAAATGAGTCCTTACTGGGGTACCCCGTTCTTAGCTCACATTGTACTGTTTTCGTGTTTAAATACCTGTGTTAAAAATAACAAGAGGAAAATTATAAAGTAATATCTAAAAGAAAGCACAATACAAGCATTAATCTTTGTTAGGTTGCAAAATTGATACGTCCTGTACTAGCAATCCATTTCTTTATTTCGTGTTTGAATTTGGTTATTGATACTATTTCTCTAATCTTAGCTGGTAGTGTATTGTATAGCTTGTACGCTATGTATTTAAAATGTCTTTGTCCAAAGGCGATTTTAGCAAAATGATTTTGGAGAAGTTCTTTGTTTTGGCTCGGGTATTGTGTATAGTTTGTGTTGCTTTGTATAGTGTTTGTTGTTTATGTGTAAATTAACCAAGATGTATCTTGCGTAGAGCTGTTTTATGTCCATAACGTTGAAGGTATTGAAGATCGTATCAGTGCTGATAGTAGGAGGCAGTTTAAGAATTATTTTTATGATTAGTTTTTGTGCTTGCAAGAGCTGTTAATAGTATCAAAGATCGTATCACTGCTTGGAGAAACAGGAAATTAAAAATAATATGTCACCTTGTACTCAAACATTGCAATACTTATTTGTGTCTATGATCGCTTTTTTCTGTGGCCGAGTCTAACATTTACTTTTTGTCTATAAAAATCGTAGTTGTCGTTTTAGCCAGTCATTCTATTAATTCTCTTAATTTCTCGATTTATTTTCATATTTCTTACCGACAAATCGCAACTCAAGTGTTCAGAATCGAATCACTCCCACGCTGTAAATTTATTCACCAGAATAAACAAATTACAACAATATCCAGTACAAAACACAAGTGCTTTCACTTATACAAGGATAACCTCAACCAGGACAAGAAAGAAGTCACCAAAGGCAGTGCAGTTTACGCCTGACTGCAGACTATCTGGAGACAACGACCTGGGACACTTCGCAGACATCACGAAAAAAAACTTAGTTTCTATTAACCAAATACGTACTTACCATAGACATATGAATATTAGTAGACCTGCCCTAAGCGATAAAAGCGCATTATTTCCCCCTCCCACTGGAACCATTCCATTGGAACCGGCTGGGATCGTGTATGGCTTCGCGTTAATCTAAAAAATGTGACGTCATCATTCTTCTGCAAGCCAGCGTCGAGCACTCATCGGTGCATTTTACGAAATAAAACGGTAAACACAGTGGCTTGTGTTTTGAAAACGTGTAAAAATAGAAGTGAAAAAGAGAATAAACAAAATCGTCGTATTACATTCCATAGGCAAGCATTATTTTACACTATTTTAAGCCAATTCAGATCACATAATATGATCATTTTTGTAACATACACTCGAGATACATGGCGTGTGCCCGTCCCTGTTTACTGTGGTAAGTAAATTATGAAACATTTATAAAAGTGTCTTTACTTAATACAGCAACAAAATATTGAACTCGACCTTATAGGCGACCTTACTTTGCATATTTGGACTTCGCAAATGTGTTCATTACGCGGCGAACAATTCGCGCTCCTATGTAAAAAGGTATATTCATTTAAAAGCACAGTTTACTTTTAAGAACGAAAGTGTGATATTATAATGCGAGATGCCTATATACTGTCAGATTAAGTTTTGACGAATCACATATCACCAAAGCCGTCTTCCTGCCCTTCGTCCCGCTGTAGTTGGTTTCTACCCCTCACCTTTCTGTTCTGGTCTATTAATATTCATATGTCTATGGTACTTACACATAATAATGTAAAATTAAACAAAAAATAACTGTATTTTGAAAATTCTTCCTTCAAAGGTGGAAATAAGTAAGCCCCTCCCGCGAAATCACTTTGAAATGTTGACAAAAAAAATTGTTTTCAAAAAAGTTTTTCTTTTAATCAAGTTTGTATTTTATATACAGTATGATTTTGCTACGTTGTTTTATTGCTTGGCATATCAAAGGAGAGCCCCTTTCGCAGAAAACACTCTTGTATAAAATTATATAAATACATTTTGCAAGTACAGGGTGTTCGGAAAACGACTGGTAATAATATTATTATATTATTACTAGCAGACCCAACATGAAAAACAACGCCATTATCCAATCTTTATAAAATCCACACCACCCGCTGCCCGCTCCCTGAATTGAATATTTGAATTTATCGGCTTTTCTGTACTATAATAAGCATGTTTTATAAAAATAAACCTTTCTCTTGAATCACTCTATCTATTGGTGAAAACCGTATGAAAATCCGTTGCGTAGTTTAAAAGATCTAAGCCCAAAAACATTTTGAGCGATTTCATTTTATACTATATAATGATGAATATTTGAATTTCTCGGCTTTTATCTACTATAATAACCATGTTTTATACATATAAACCTTCCTCTTAAACCACTCTATATATTGGTGAAAACTGCATGAAAATCCGTTGCGTAGGTTAAAAAATCTAAGCTTCATTTTATACTATGTAATGATGATTATTAGATATTGAGCAGGCAAGATTCCGCTGATGTGCTCATTTCTAATTTTACTATTAAACAATCATAAAACAATGTTGGCTGGCTTATTTTTTTGATTTAAAAGTCTGTATTTTTAATGAAATGAAATATACAAAATACCAAAACAACACTATATTTCTTGATATCAAAAATAGTCAAAATGCAGAAATGAATGTTTAAACAACTCTATTGCAAAACAATAAAATCCCACATCCAACAATGATCTTAGGGACCATCGATTTCTTCTCTCCATTTTTTAATTATTCATTTTTATATTAGCTTCACCCAGGTGGTTCCGAGGATAGCAATTTCCTTTAGGGCCTATGTCATCTTAGATAATGCTCTATGAAGGGTCTTGTCTTGAGATCCTTGAGATGCAAGAATAGCCAAGTTAAGCCAAGAAGAGAAAAGAAGAGACTAGATGATACGAGAAGACACAAGACGAGACAAGACTAGCCAAGAAGAGCCTAGAAGAGACTAGTAGAGACTAGAAGAGACTAGAAGAGACAAGAATAAACTAGAATTGTCGGTAAGCAGTTAGAAGATTCAAGAAGAGCAAAGAGGAGACAAGATGAGCCAAGAATGAGCGACAATATGCAAGAAAAAGACTGTTAGGCATCAAAGGTAGTTTATTGACATGGATTATCAGTTACATCAGTAATAGAGTGCTTAGTGTTAGGATTAATTTTATAGAATCCTATGTATTCGAGGCCACAAGTGGTGTCCCGCAAGGGTCCCACCTCGGCCCAATATTATTCTTAATATTCATTAATGACATTGTAAACATATTTAAAGATGTACAAGTCCTAATTTTTGCAGATGATCTAAAATTGTTTAAAAGAATACGAAATATATATGATTGCCTAATTTTACAAGCTAATTTAGATGAATTTTTTAAATGGTGCGAACAAAATAAGTTATTTTTGAACATTGAGAAATGTCAAGTAATACGATTTTCCAGAACTTATTCTCATATCTTACATGAATATAATTTAAATAATGTTAAATTAACACCAGTATCACAAATTCGTGACTTGGAAGTTATATTCGAATCAAACTTAACATTCACAGCACATATAGATGATATAAATAATAAGGCTTTAAAGATTCTTGGCTTCCTTTGTAGAACCCTAACTGATTTTAAGTCCTTGTATTGCATGAAAACACTCTACATTTCACTAGTTAGAAGCCAAGTGGAATATAATTCACCTATTTGGTCTCCTTTCTATAAAGTACACTCTAACAAATTAGAACGGGTTCAACACAAATTTCTTAGGTACTTAAATTTCAAACTCAAAATTCCAATAGAAAACATAAATTATGTAAATTTGATGTATCGACTTAATTTAATTACGCTGTCTGACAGAAGAACCATTTCTGATCTAATTTTATTATACAGAGTCATGAACAACCTTATTGACAGCCCTGCCATCGTTGCTGCTATTAAACTCTATGTACCGACAAGGAATACCAGACAAAGTACAACATTCTTTTGCGACACATACACAACCAACTATCAATCACACTCGCTTACCAATAGGATGCATAATTTGGGCAACAAGTTTGGTGGTATTATAGATATATTTGCTGATTCCCTTTATAATCTTAAATGCAAATTAAACCAACACTTTGTGGAATCCTACAAATTATTGTAACGGGTTTAATATATTTAACGATTTGATGTGTTATTGTAATGTTGTATATTATGTTATTGTCAATTATTCTATTGTTTAAAATATTTTTTTACGCCATGTTCTTCAAAAACTACTTATATATTTCTTTTAATTTTTCACTTTCATAACTTTTCGTATAAATTCTAACTGGATAACTCAAATATTATGTTGTTTAAAATATTTTTTTACGCCATTTTCTTCATAAACTTCTTGTATATACTATTTTTAAATTTTTCCCTTTATAACTTTGGTATAAATACTAACTCTATAACTTTTGTAAAACTTATTTATAATCTATGTAAAAGCCCTTATGGGCGTATAACAATAATAATAAATAAAAAGCAAGAAGAGATAAGAAAAGCCACGAAGTGCCAAGAAGAGCTGTTCAGACGAGAAGATCCAAGAAAAAAACCAAATGAGACAAGAAAAGCCAAGAAGAAGCAAGAAGAGACGAGAAGAGACAAGAGACAGAAAATTCAAGAACAGACGAAAAGGTTCAGGAAGAGACCAGAAGATTCAAAAATACCCAAAAAGAAACAAGACGAGCCAAGGAGAGGTGAGAAGACAAGAGAAGAATCAAGAAGAGCTAAGAAGAGACAATAAGATCCCAGAAGAGACAAGAAGAAGAATGAAGAGACAAGAAAAGCCACGAAAAGACAGGAAGAGCCGAGAAGAGACGAGAATAAGCGAGAAGAGACAAGAACAAGCAAGAAGAGATAAGAAGAGATGGGAAGATTCAAGAAGAGGCAAGAAGAGATAAGACGTTACAAAGAGATGCGAGAAGATCCAAGACGAAGCAAGAAGTGTCAAGAAGAGACAAGTAAGAAGCAAGAACAGATAAAAAGAGACAAGAAAAGCCGAGAAAAGGCAAAAGAAGGAAGGCACAAAGAAAGGAAAAAAAAATCATAAACCTCAAACCATTCCTTTATTCCTGCCGATCTTAAATTACAATACTAGCTTATTAGGTTGCCACCAAGACTCCAACTCCTTCCCATCTCAAGAGCAAGAGATCCAAGTCCTAAAAAATCAGTGCCCCTGGTGTACCGGTCTCACCGGGACACTTCTGGCCGGGGGGTGCAATCGTATCGCATCGTATTTTCATTAGGTGAATATACGGAAATGTTTAATTTAAATTATTTTTTTTGCATTGTTCGTTCATTATCCAAACACCCTCTACACATGATACAATAATCTACGCCTTCTAGCCCCGGGGCGTTTCGAGCCCATCTCGCCTTCAAAAGAATGATATTCTGGAACAGTTTTAACTCCAAACAACTCTATTAGGACTGTGTATATCTCGTTAAAGCGAACTTGCCGAGTACTTTTTTGTTTTCAAAAACTTTTAGGGTAAATTTATTTTTAAAATTTTTATATCAGGACAAGAATTCCTTGGAAAGAATTTTAGTTTGGGAGCGGGATATGCGTACCGCCGTCTCGCATGGAACTATTTATTGGTTAACCAACCCCCCTGCCATAAGTCAACCCGCTGCGTTTGGTGACTTAGCAGGGGTGCCCGGGTTCATGGGGTGAGGTTTTTTCAGGTCTTTTCGGCGGGTGAGTCTGTCCACCAACTGCATGACGGCCCCCAAATGAGATCCCTGAAGCGTTTGTGTGGTAAATCCTGTATAAGACCGTGATGTAAACGTGAAGATCCGGACATAATGCAAGGATGATGGAAGCGTAATGAATAAGTTTAAGAAAGGGACGCTTAGATTACTTAGAGTGGATGAACTAAAATAGGAAACTTGGCGGTGCTTGGTGCGTACAAATGTATCGACCAATATCCTATCTCGATTTTGACACCGGTGCAAAAATTTTAATTTATATTAAATATTTGCAATTATAAATTGATCGGGTATTAGATGCATTATTTGAAATGCTTGCAAATATTTTAATAAAAGTTTAATTAAATTAAAATATTTGCAAGCATTTAAAATAATGCTTCTAAGACCAGATCAATTTATTCCATTCGATCTTTGAGATATGAAAGTGTTTGAAAAATGACTAAAGACCTCATTAACTATTTAACTCCCGTATAGTATCAAAAAGTAAATGCGTAATACCAATGCATATTTAGTTTAGCTTTTCAATTCAACATTGCCGATTTATCAATATTTTTAAGTAATTGTTTGGCATTTGATGTTTCGGAATGTGAATTCTTAGAAAACACCTTCAGTGTTGCCAGTGTGTATCGATTACTCATTTATTCCCTGTAAATATCGGTTCGGCTGTCAACAGTGCGCTCGGTATATCGAGTACAGTTAATGCTTAATGCGGTATAGTAACTCGTCAGGTCTATTTGTACGGTTTTCGGAACAACTCATAGGATTCATATAAATCGTTGTGTCTCCCTTAATATCATGGTTGGGTTAGGTTAGGTATGATCTAAGCGGTGTTAGAAAGAGAAAATACAACGCTTTAAATTAAAATCTAAAAGTAAAAAATCTAAAAGTTATTAAAATCTAAAACCACAAACTAATTACATGTACAACTTTATGATTGCAAGCATACCGACCACAAATTTGAAAAAAAAAGAAACTTTGAGAATTTTATATTAATTATTTTTACACGAAACGACAAAAAAGTGAGTTGACGATAACGTTTATAATACATTTGCATAATAAGTTAAGAGTGTGTGAGCAATTTTTGAAACTTTTTATGTTTCCATGCAAATTTTTTATACTTCAAAAATTGTATGTTTATTTCTAATTATAAAATTTAAATGCGTATTTTATCACC
This sequence comes from Limnephilus lunatus, assembly GCA_917563855.2. Taxonomy (NCBI): domain Eukaryota; kingdom Metazoa; phylum Arthropoda; class Insecta; order Trichoptera; family Limnephilidae; genus Limnephilus; species Limnephilus lunatus. The sequence goes on from OU830594.1 coordinate 97,412,869, forward strand.
TTTTCAAAAAAGTTTTTACTTTCGGATACATTCAGAAATACTCCATTTATTTGGATTTTTGTGCAAAACGAAAATATTTTGACCCTCTGACAAATATGGTCGAGGTCTGGGGGGTTAAGTCTATCGATAAAATATTATTAAGACATCAATTTCTTTGTGTTTGACCCCCAGATTCGGTAATATTATCTACAAGTCTAAATTGATCGACAAACAAAAAAAGTTACTGCTCTAAAAGGCTTTTGCTAAATTACCTACACTAATGGGAAAATCAACTTTTCAAATTATATCCTCCTACTATCGTATACAGTTTTTACATTCATCTTCTACATTTTTTATACTATCTCAGCCTCTCTGAAGTTGACTTTAACTTTAATTCGAATCAAATAAAAACGCCGGACGCAATCTCGTTTATTGGGAATCGAGAAATCATCCTAAGATAGCTTAAACGTAGAAATGCAGACTGAATAAGGAACTTCAGACCAATTTATTATTATTTTTTTAATGTTTTTTTTTTATTTTTAGAGTTAGTTTTAATAGTTAAAATAAATGTAAAAGTTTTTATTTTTAAAGATCCCCCGAAAACCACCGTATGTATGGTGAATCGTGAGACGTCATCACTCACCAAAAGTTTGTTTTATTTTCAACAGGTGTTGTCATTTTGTATGACAGTAATATGGAAGAAGCTTTGAAACTATTCAATAAGTAAAAACATGATTTAGGTGAAATTATTTATTTTTTATATTATATTTATTATAATATTATATTTTTCAATATCAATATGGGAGAGTGGTATAAAAATTGTTTGAAATTATTATTTTTTTGGTTTTATAGAATCGAAATCAATATTAATGGAAACCAAACTTATTATAGTAGGGGAGTCCAAGCGGGGATTTCGGGATTTACTTAATCGCAGTAGTTTTTGAATATTTTCAATAATAGAGATAAACTCATAAGAGATAACTTTATTTTTGAAACTGAATTATTTAGGCCTAAATAATGTTTCAATAAAAACAACAACTACATCTCTATAAACAGTATGTAAATAAACGAATAAGATGAAATATCGTTAATACGATGGCTTATGTCATACCTACATTCCCATACAATGACTACGGTGATCAGTGACGTCACCACATTTTTTTTTTAATAATACCAACTTGACGGCGTGTTTCAATGACACGATTAAAAATGGACTTTTAAAAAAACCCTGCGTTTAATATTATTTGATAAAACTTATATATTCAGAATCAGCGTTTATAGGTCTATATAAACATATATTTTTAAAGCCATAATATTTTTCACTGGAGTTCCTTATTACACTAGTCCAGTAAGTAGTAAAGACAAAAAGGGCTTTGCCTTGCAGAAGATGTACTAAAAGATACGGCAAGGAATAAGTTGTGAGAGGTGGGTATGAATCTGAGGGTCAGAGTGTCCAGGACGGACGTATGAATCCATCCCTACCACAGCGGTGCATTTTTTGCATGATCCATAACTCAAATAGAATCTTCACACTCAAATAATTGCAAACAAAATAAGAAAAACCATGCACTTTCTCGACTTACAACACTTGAAAATGATTTATTTTGCAGTTAGTCTGTCAAGCTATTATTGAGTATGGTATCATAGCATGGGGAGGTAAGGCATTGCAACAGCACTAGACCCAATTATAAAGGCACAGAAAACTATTATAAAATTAATTCTTAGGCTACCTCTTAATACAGACTCGAACTTATTCTTTAATATTATGAATGCTTTGAGTTTCGGCAGATATTTGCGAAAACAATCTTTATTCATCTTTACACAAATATACATAAAAAAATACTATGAAAAGAGATTTAATATTCGCTGTACCCGAAGCAAAACAAAGACTTACTACAAATTCAAACAAAACAGATTGTAGGGTCGCAAAAATACAATATATTATTTTTAATGAATTAATTGTGAAATTAAACACATTAACCAAAGAAAGTTTTGCCACGCCGGAATTTAATTTTACCCTTTGACCAGGGATATGTAGGGTATTTTTAGACCACCATAAACAAAGAATGTCAATAGTTTAACACCTCTAACTACAACCAAAGCCTCTGTAGTTACTTTGCCATTGGTATTACCCTAATGGGGGGAAAGAGATGAAAGAATGGTATCAGTTTTTGATCCAGATTTTTTCGGCGTTTCCAGATTTTAAGTATTCACGAAGCGTATGACATTATCCGGGAAGTTTTTTCAGCGATTCGATGGCGAATGTTTTTTAATGGAAATTTGAAAAAATACGTTTGGGTTTTGGTCAGAATTCCAATATAATATAGAAATATAAAGATCGGTACAGCGATTGCTTCTAGAATAACTTAACTAAGATGAAAAATACCATTAAAATAGGTAGGCACCCACATCTTTTGGCAAAACCCCACTTTCCAAAACTTTTGACCTAATGGATTGATTACTAATACTAAATTTTTGACCTAATGATTGATTACTAAAACTAAATTTTTGACCCAATGGTTGATTACTAATACTAAATTTTTGACCTAATGATTGATTACTATGTAATACATGGCGACCCGATATTGTTACCCGTGAAATAACTTTAAAATTACACCTGTGTTAATCGATAAATGGAAAATGGAAATTGGACAAGTGACTTATTAGTGAGTTTATGCGATCCTTTTTTCCGACGTTCCAGACAATTTCTAACACAGACAGCATCCCCAAAGATGACATGGGACCCGAGAGATTTTTTTTCTGAGGGCCTTCTGTGTGGTGCTAATGTTAAAAAAGGTACCGCGCATTTTCATCCCGCAACAAAATATCCACAACAAAATATCCTCCGACAAAATATCTCTTGACATAATATCCCAAGGACAAAATATCCTACGGACAAAACATCCCCCGACAAGGAAGGAAGCAGATAGAGCAAGGAACTTACAGTTTCGATTTAAATTTTAAATTTGGCGACGAAAGGTTTTGCTGAGTAAGGTTAGTTTAGGTGAGGTTTTATTGGGTTAGGTTAGGTAAGGTTCGGTTAGATTAGGTTAGGTTTAAATTTTAAATTTGGCGTCAAAAGGTTTTATTGAGTTAGGTTAGGTTAGGTGAGGTTTTATTGGGTTAGGTTAGGTTAGGATATTTTATCGGGGATATTTTGTCACGCGATGAAAAGTGGCGGAACCGTAAAAAAAGGACTCACTTAAAACCCTAATTATTTTATTTAGACCGAAAATCTCACCAATGACAGCAAATCCATAATATTCCACGTAACACGTTGATGTTGAACCCTGACCCTTTTTTCACATAACGAGAACAAAAGACAAAGGTTTAACGCTGTTTTTTTGACAGCTGTGAGCTGTTCTAAGCTCTTGTAGGAACCGCGGTCAAACATCTGCCGCTGACTTGCCCAAAGCTCTTCTTGCAATGAGCTTTTGGCTTCTGATCCTTTGAGGTTGTGGAAATTTTAACTGATATTTATTTAATTGTCGCGATGTGTTGTTAGCGGATAAGTGGAAAATTTTTTGATGCTTGTAACGTTATGTTTTTATTGGTAAAACAAATTAAAATAAAATTTTACATTATTTTTGAAAAAATATTAATTGAAATCTAAATAAAAAATCCTTCTTTTTCTGGTGTCCCCCTTCATTGGAGGTTGGCTATCATCAAGCAATATTTCTATAAAGTTTATTTTTATCATTATTCTATATTTTCAATAATAATTTCTATTGACCTTTGTAATTTTTGGGTACGCTGTAGGGAGGGTCTTGGAAGGCAGAAGAAGGAAAAGTTATTACGGCGTGCATATCAAGACATTAAGGTCGAGAGAGTCCGACTGGAGCGGTTGTTAGGAATTAGGGCATTAGCGCCATCTATGGTACATTGTTCTACTTAATTATCATGGATTGGCTGCTGACAATTTATGTCAGAATCCGCCGATAGGTTTACAGATTTGCACTTACCGACTTAACTTATGTTTATGATCAACAGAGTAGTATGTTAAAAATGTTACCCAGTGTTAATTAAAATAACAGTTGTAAAGTATGCGAATAAATGGCTTCATGAAACTTCAAGTGTTTGGAATACAAAAAGTCCATTATCCCGATCATGATATATAATTAATAACAGCGGTCAAAGGTTTTTCTTCATCCGACCTCTCTCGGCCTGTTGATGAGCAGTCGCCAATACCTGACAAACCTTACTTACCCCCTGAACCCGGTCATCTCTACTAAATCATCAAACGTAGCGAACCACTTAAGATGACGTATGGCAGAGATGTTGGCAATCTAATTGGCCTTAATATAACCTTACCTAACCTAATGAATATAGTTCCCAGCGCGGCAGTACCCATACTACCTCCCAAATTAATCTTTAAATGGCTTCTTTGTTAAAAACGTTAGTAGGTAGGTACTATATTTTTGTCTCGGTTAAAATTTCTACTGAAAATATTTTCGTTTCAGTTGTTGTATTTTTTTTCACAACGTAATTTTGTTAGATATCAGGTAGGTTGTTGTGGTGGTGTTAATACAAAATTATTATGATTAACTCACTTTCATATTTGTAGACCTCCTCTTATTGTGTGTTGAGTTCCTCATTTTCAATATTTGTAGATTTCTTCTTATAGTTTGTAGATTTCGTCATTTTCATGTCTATAAACCTCATCTTATTGTTTGTTGATTTACTCATGTTCATGTTTGTAGACCTCATCTTATTGTTCGTTGTTTTTCTCATCTTCATGTTTGCAGACTTCTTCTTAATGTTTGTTGATTTCCTCATATTCATATTTGTAGACCTCATCTTATTATTTGTTGTTTTCTTCATCTTAATGTTTGTTGATTTCCTATTCTTAATGTTTATTTATTACCTTATCTTTATGTTTGTAGACCTTTCCTTAATGCTTGTTGATTTTCTCATATTCATGTTGGTTTCCTGGTTGTTGCTTTGTTTTTTTTTTAACATTAGCTCCAAACAGTAGGCCCTGAGGAAAATAATTTCTTTCAGGGCCTGTGTCATCTTTGGGGATGCTGTGTGGAGGGTCTCTTTAAGAAAAGGAACTTGGGAAAAGGTATGAACGGTGGGAAGGAATCTGGGAGTCCGTGTGTCCAGGAGTAACGGACGTACGTACCTATCCCTCCCCCATTGCAGTGCAAGGCAATTTTTCGAGAGAGTCCTGTTGAAGAGGTCAAAAGATCTCCCTTAATCAGTATCTCATGATCCGGCCTGCCACGCAGTTGGTGGGCAGATGCATCGGCCGCCAAGATCCGGACAAACCTAACCCTATGAACCCGGGCACCCCTGCAAGTCACCAAACGTAGCGAACCACTTGGGATGACCTTTGACAGAGGTGTTAGTTATCCAATAAATGGTTTACGGGGTGGTGGTATCCATACCCGCCTCCCAAAATCAAAAAATGGTTATTAATAAATAAACATATTATATATTATCAAATTTTAGTCTTTGCATTATTTTACACAATTCAATGAAAAATGGTAGTCAAGCCGTACAGAATATTAAAACCCTCAGAAGAAAAAAATAATAGTGGTCATACCTGTCGTCCATGCGGCAATCCCCATCCCTAGCGCGACAGGCCGACTTGAAGGTATCGAACAACGCGGCGCAAGACTTCTCTCCGTGGCACACGTTCAGGGCGTAGTTGCAGGTGGGCAGGGCCTCCACTGGGTAGGGGTCTTTCTCTGCAACAACAATGAGAATATCTCGATAAGGATTGTAATGTCTCCACTTGGTTAAATTAATACACCATTGACTTACAAAGCACTTGTCTTTTTATTAAGACTCCATTCAACTGTTTTATAATGGTTCCCTGATGTTCTAGAAATCTCCGTCTTTCATTCTTGACTAGCTAGACATCTGTCGTTTATTCTGTGAACTATAATCACTCAAAGCTATGAAGCAGTTATTACCGCCATCTATGCTAATTTAAACCTAATTAATACATTACAAGGATGATGTAAGGATCAAGGGCGGCTGGTCGCACAGCGTGTTCGTGTGCAGCACTGGCAAATTATAATGGCTAAATTTACTTTATTTACTTACTGAAGACTTTAAAATCTCTAATTTAATTTATCTAATTTAAATCCTTGCCGAGGTTTACCGATTGACGATGAATCATGACCCGAAGTGACACGAATACAATCGAATTTCGGCGAAGATCGTAGATCAGTTTGTGTCTAGCGGCGCGCGTTGTATTGACCCGTGACGTGATTATTGTCATTGTTTTGTTTTTTTTTTTGTATTGATTATGTTAAATACTAAAAACATAATTTGTTTATATATAATTTATATTACCAAAATGAGTGCAACCAGTGTTGAATATATAAGAGGAAATAACGGTTTGTTTGAAAATAAATTAAGAATTAAAAATTCCTAAATTACCTAATTTTGTTGTCATAAGTAGGTACGGATTGTCAGTGAAACACCATATTCTCAGGGCAGCGGCCGCCACTGGTAAGGATGAAGGAAAATCAAAAATGCATCAAGCACGCCTAATTATGGAGGCAATTGAAATCAACAAAAAATCCCACAATTTGACTGTGCGTAACGAACTCCTTTTTTTACAGTAGGCCCCAAAATAATTTCCCACAGCGCCTATGTTACTTTAGAGACGCTGTAGGGAGGGTATTTTTGGGGAGAAGAAGTAGTAAATAGCGGTCTTGAAGAGACCCATGTTGTAGGAAGGAGGAAACACAGAGGCTGGAAAATCGTGGAGAGGCGATCCGTTCTCATATGACAAATGTCAACCGTGTGGGCGCACATTTGGCGTGTTTTCCGGCTATGCACCGGTGCCGAGTGGATCAATGACGCTAGTTACTCTGAGCATCTTCCATTGAAATACCGGTAGAATAAGGACAGCATTCCCACCCGACGCTTGTGCTCTAAAGATTTTAATCCGTTCGTTAAGGTGGGAGAATCTATTAAACGGACCGCCCGTTTCTGCACAGAATCGATGGGTTTTTCAGGTATTTTGAAGCTCCAGACCAGAGGTGGCTGCCTAATTCAACCGTGGGGCGCACTTGGGATTTGTACAGGGTTAGCAGCTGTGTGCTATCTGCTGTATCTGCGGGCCCTGTACAGTACGCTCAGAGCACAACAAGCATATCAATGGAAGATCTGTTCGGAAGATTGCTTCCGTTGGAGGAGACTTTATCTTTATTACTGTAGTTTATCTGTGAAAAGGCGTAGGTCCAGGGATCAACTCCTAGATATGAACTAACTTTTTCTGATTTTTAATGAATTAACATTTTCGATTGAGTTTCGCTAATATTGTCTTCATTTAATTGAAATATTAAAATTTGATGTTTTACTCATCAAGTTAAAAATAAAAATTAATAAATAATATTTCATGGTCTACTTTTTGGAGAGCCTTAAAATACCTCAACAATTATTGTCACTTTGGAAGAAAGTACAGTTGATTAAAAATTAGACAGTTAATCAAAATTCAAAACGATATTTAATAAAAGAAATGAAAAATACAAGGGTTACAATTTAATTATTTGCAAATTAAAAAAATGTCTGTGTCAAAATTTTAATTATCTAAAGAAGAAAAGATGGTAATTTAGTCGATTATGAAAAATTGCCACCCGGAAACAAACCAACTAATTTATGTAATCAAATTATTATCATTTTCCTTTGTACCTCTTTTCTGGAAGGTTTTCATTCTTGGTAATTTCGCAATAAAGGTCTTTTATTTTAAATTGTGAACATTTTCTTCAATAAATTCATAATTTTTAGAGGTTTAACAATTATTTTTTTACATTAGCTCCATACAGAAGGTCCTGAGGAAAATAATTACCCTCATTGCCAATATCATCTTTAGGGATGCTGTGTGGGGGATGCTTTTAGGTTAAGGAAAGAAAGGAGAGGAAGTTCAGGGAAGGAAAAAGGTATGAGGGTTGGGAAGGAATCTGGGGTTCAGTATGTTCAGGAGTGATGGACGTATGAATCTATCTCTCCCCTTCGTAATTTTTACCGGTTTTACAATTATTATTTATTTTACAGTAGCTCTACACAGGAGGCCCTGAAGGAAAATAATTCCCCTCGGGAATATTTTCAATGATAACCTACACCTCTGCCTTAGGTCACCCTAAGTATCTCGCTACGTTTGGTGACTTAGCAGGGGTGACCGGGTTCACGGGATGAGGTTTGTCCGGATCTTGGCAGCGGATACGTCTGCCCACCAATTGCATGGTAGGCCAGATCGGGAAAGATTTGTTGAGGGAGGCCTTTTGACCTTTCCAGCCGGACTCTCTCGCCCCATCGCCTTGCACCGTTGTTAGAGGGATGAATTCATATCTCCGTCACTCTTGGACCCACTCTCCCTCAGATTCCTACCCACCCTCATTCCTTTCTCCTTCCTAGAACTTCCTACCTTTTCCTTCCTTAAAAAGACCCACCATACAGCATACCCTAAGATGACATAGGCCTTGAGGGAAATTGTTTTCCTCAGGGCTTGTGTTGTGCTTTGTGCAAATTGTTTTCTTCAAAATAAATAAATAAATAAAGCTGGATAAAATAAATGGTTTTTCCCACCCTCGGGAGCAATTTTTAGTTTTATAAAATTTTCTTATAAATATTATTATTTTTTATTATTTATTACGATGTATTATTAGAGGTTAAGTCGTAACAAGGAAATTTTCCCTAAAATGAATCTTACTAATATTATAAATGCGAAAGTTTGTATGGATGGTTGGTTGGATGGTCCTTACTCTTTCACGCAATAAATATCGAATGGAATTTAAAAATTCTTTCAGTATTCGAAAGCTACATTATTTGCGAGTAACAACGGCTTTATATGTTGGTAAGCTCTGGCGTTATGAATGAGCTGTGGCGTTATGAAATTATGTATCATACGTTTTCTGTCCCTAACAAAATCGAGTTATTGCAAACGTCAAACAAATTGTTACCTTGGAAACAATGTTTTTTTTTTTAATTTTAGGCTTAAAAAGAGTGCTTTATTGTGATTAAAAAGAGTACTTTTTTGGCGTCGTAGTTAATATCTACATATCTCTAAAAATGTTTATTCTCCGAACAAAAAGCATAACGTTGCTATAAAGCATAGCGTTTGAAGTGGACTGTCATTTTCTTTTTTTGTTAGGTTACTCTGGATTCAAATATGAATAAAATACTAACAAAGGGAGTAGGTACGTAAAATAAATTTCTATTTCTATAATTTAAATATTTTCTAAAATAGAATTTTTATTTGCGAAATGTCATTCTCAAATTTTGAAATTTTCTATTAAACAATAATTATTTTCTATTTGACAAAATAGCAAGAATAATAACAATTATGCCAATAATTATGCCAGTAATTTCCCACTAATACTATGCGAGCGAAGCCGTGGGTAAAAGCTAGTATATATAATAAATTTAAATATCTAAGAAACCTTTATATTTTAATAAAAAGACAAATAACTTTGTTTACATCACTTTTATTGGTACACAATCAACATGTTTCGTAAACAATGTTTACTTCATCGGGATCAAACGTATACTAACTTCAATATTAAATATAGATGACACATGGAAGGAAAGGGTAGGAGGGAGGGGGAGGGGTAAGAGTGGGGAAAGTTTCCCCTTCCCTTTCCTTCCATATGTCATCTATATTTTATTTTGAAGTTAGTATACGTTTGATCCTGACGAAGTAAACATTGTTTACGAAACATGTTGATTGTGTACCAATAAAAGTGATTTAAACAAAGTTATTTGTCTTTTTATTAAAATAAATAATGCCATCACAAAGTGAAAACCTTTCCGAAGAAGTTTTCTTCGAAAAATTAAACCTTTATACTTTCCCCAAGGGGTTTAAGTTACAATTATATACAGGAGACTATAAAAGAGATGCATATTCGAAGTGCGCTCTCACAAGGGAGCAGTAAAGAAGTTTCATTGACATTGAGAGATGTTCCAACTTAAAAGTAGTTTCTCAGTAATGCTTCGCAAGGATATCGATCCTGTAAGCACATATGGATTCCTCAATTCATTCAACCTTACAATTGTCGCGCCATTAAATTCCTCAATGGATTGCACAACCTTTAAAAACATATTTCAACTTTCTGATCAATTTATATCATACTATTCATAAAGCATACATTTTTCAAATACATTTACTATTTACTTATTTACTAGCAGTCCTGAAAAACCTAGTACCGCCTCAGAATCAATAACTGTTGTTTTAACTTATTAGCTGAATTAATTTCAGTTTCTTTATTAAGTTAAAAATTACACAATGAAGCAATTATCGATGTGCAAACTGTCTGTGTTTTGTTTTTGTCAATATCAGAGATGTTGTTGTGTACGGATTTATATTTTTTATGATTTTCTTACTTTTCCACTTACTTACGGGAAATACGTTTAATTTTCTTTGTACGTGTAAGGGAGATTTATTATAATTATTATATTTTACTTAAAAGGGGTGTCGACATACGTTCACCGTATGTCTCATTTTCGGCTATTGACATTTAGTGTGTAAGAAAGAGGAGCGGCAGTATAAGTTTATGAACAAAAGCAAAATTTATCAGAGCATTGATATTTGACGTTTTTGAATTTTTGACAATCCCTCACAATTCAATTCTTATTATTATTATTTATTTTTATCTTTAAACGACTTCAAAAAGGAGGAGGTTATCAATTCGACGGTTTTTTTTTAATGTTTGTTACCTCAGAACTTTCGATTGGGTAAACCGATATTGATGATTCTTTTTTTATTAGAAAGCTGGTGCTTCCCGTGTGGTCCCATTTTAATTTGGTCCAGTTCGGACAACGGGATCTATGAGAAAACCATATATGTCTTAAATTTGCAATAAGTAAGTAAGATAGCCTCCTCCTTTTCGAAGTCGTTTAAAAATGCACTAAAAAGTAAAAAAATAATTTGGTAAGATTGTTATTTTTGGAGTCGGTGTCTGCCAAGGTCTCCACATCTCACCTATGTATGTAGTTACCTTTACACTGTGTGATGGCATTAATTATTTTAGAAAAAAAAACTTTGTTTACATCACTTTTATTAATACACAATCAACATGTTTCATGAACGATGTTCACTGCATCAGGATCAAATGTATACTTATCACAATATTGCTGCAATCACAATAGCTCTTTCAAAAAATGAGAATTCGTTCAATACAAAATGTATGAGGAAAATAATTTTCTTCATAATTTTTTTTCGTGAATTATTCCGGTGTTTTAATAGCTGCTATTCGAGGCGGAGACAAATAGAACAAATCAAAAATCATAAAAATCGGTCCAGCCGTTCTTGAGTTATAAATGGTGTAACCAACCCGACTTTGTTTTGTATATAAATATTATTTTATAAGATCATTTACAGAGTGTTAACCCGTTTAATCACAGGACACCATATTTGTCCCAGCTCATATAGGTCTCATAGAAATCGTAGGGTCTCCCTTACTATCATAGTGATAAGTATGATCTAAACGGTATTGGAAAGAGAAAACTACACGCTTTATATTCTAATCTAAAAATTAACCACAAAATAATTAAAATGAACACCTATTTAAAACCAAAGTTTTAGACAGCAATTTGAAAAAAAAAAGAAAATTTTTGAATTTTTTAAGAATTATTTTTACATGAAATGACAAAAAAGTGAAGTGATAATAACGTTAATAATTAATTTATCAAATCATGTGTTTTAATTTTTTTATCATTACTAGTAATTTTTGTTACAGAAAACGTAAGATGTGCCATTCTTAAAACTTTTTAAAGTTTGCATTCAAAATTTTTATATTTAAAAAATTTGTGTTTATTTCTAAATATTTCCGCCATGCAATAAAATCTACATAAATGGAATATTTCAGAACGCATATGAAAACTAAAAACTTTATTTGAAAGGTGATAAAATACGTTTTCAAATTTTATTATTTGAAATTAACATATATTTTTTTTATTAAACAATATTTTGAATGCAGATAAAATAATGTTAATAAGTGTTAATAATGGCTCACTTTATGTTTTTTCTAACTAAAATTACCGAGAAAGAAAAAAAATAAAAACACACACGCAAATGTATTTCTTATAAATGTTTTATGTAAAAATAATTATTTAAAAAATTCCCAAAGTTTTATTTATTTTTTTAAATTTTGGTTTCATAAATGAATACATTTTTTGTTGTTGTTGACTTGTAGATATAAATATAAAGCCTGATGTTTTCTCTTTCTAACACCGTTTAGATCATATTCCTAACCATGATAGAAAGGCAGACAACCACTTCCACAAGACCTACATGATTTGTTCTGAAAACCGAACAAATTAAAAAGGTTAGAAGGTTGTCTAATTTTTTCCAATGTTAAAAAATTTAAGGATTGTAGTCGTTCTTCATTAGAACGGAGTAAGGTGCGTTGTAACTGTTACTCTAAGGTTGTAACTCGCAAGTCATTTGGATATCACTTCGAGACGGTGAGGTGGGGTGAAGAAATTTGTAGATGCTCCGACTGTCAGACGTAGGTTCTGCGACAGGAAATGCGATGTTATAATTATTTGCCGGAAGTGGCAGGTGACAGTTGCCGCGACCGGCGGCAGGAAACGGATATTATATTATTATATTCCCGCCTGTCACGTGATACAAGATGGCCTCAAATTGTGACGGGTCGAAAAACAATTAATATTATTCATTATTCGGTTATTTTTGTTTGAAAAGTAACCGGAGTTGATTCGATCTTTTACCAATACTGACAATTTTTAAATATATTATCATGACAGTTCCAATATACGCTTTTTAATTACCATGATGATTCACAGTGACATAAAAATGCAATAAACATACGTTCCTTAACACAATAATGCTGCAGCTTTTTCAAAAGATGAGATACACAATGCACGTATGTCTGTTTCCTCCAAAGGAAAAAAGTCATAATTTTCTTGCATCACTCTTACACACCGCACCGTGATGTCTCGTAGACCCTACAAAACTACTAGCCGTGATGATAATTTTGAAAGTATTGTATATAGTTACGACTATAATAATGAAGTGTTAGTGAATTCCAAAAATTCACAAACGGCAAATGTCAATGCGATGATGGTTTTGCTATTGCTCTTAAATGTATAATGTTGCAACAGTAATAACCGTTTAAAAAAGTGAAGGTTAATGACCTCTAGCGTAACGCTTTGAAGCTTTATTATTAGGGCAGATCCCTACCTGCACTGGAAGAATAATTTCGAAGATTATTGTAATCGATAAAGCAGATTTCTGTGCATCATAGATATATGTTTTTTTTTTGTTTGTGTTAGTTCTTTTAGGTTATAAATACTGTAGTCCGTTAGATAAAATTCTCTTCTCTCTTGAAAAACAGCTAGAAAACAACTAAGTTATTGTCTAAGGACCTTTTTAAAGTGCTTGCGGGTCGGGAACAAGTTTTACTGTCAAATGTGCTTATAATTAAAATAAATCAGTTTGTTAAAACCAGTGACGAAAAGATTGTGTCTTTATTCAAGGTTTTCTAACAAAAAACTTTTTAAACCGTATTTCATCATTTTTCAAAAACAGTTTGGAAGTATTCCAGTTATTTGGATTTTATTGTATAGCGGAAATATGTTGACATTCTCTTAAAATATGCTCGAGGACAGAGGGGTTAAAAGATTTAACAGTTTGCCAGACAATTTTTTTCATAATTAGCAAGTATGTATTCTGTTTCAATTATTCCACAGCAACGAAATTGAACCAACCAAGATGAATTATAAATACCTAGAAAAAAAAGATAATACCAGGCGAAGTTATACTCTATTTAGAAACGGGTTTTTCTGAGATAAGAGAATTTATCTAACGGATTGTAGTATTTAAATAGCAGACGACAGACATTCTATTTCAAAATGAAATATGGTTTTCAAAATTAAATTCTATTTTAAAAATTAAATACTGCTTTCCAAATGAAATACTGTTTTCAAAATGAAATACTGTTTATAATATGATACTGTTTTCAAAAAGAAATACTGTTTTCAAAATAAAATACTGTTTTCAAAATGAAATACTATTTTCAAAATGAAACACTGCTTTACAAATAAAATACTGTTTTAAAAATGAAAAACTGTTTTCAAAATGAAATAAGTACTGTTTTCAAAATGAAATACTGTATTCAAAATGAAATACTGTTTTCATAATGAAAAATTATCTTTGAAGGCAAATGAAAGACCCATCCAGATTCTGATTTTTCAAACGGACACATTCAATTAAAAACGTAAAATTTTTTGACAGATAGCTTAACACGGCCTATGTTTATTTAAGATCTATCATTGCGATCATTTAAAAAGGTAGCTGCCAAAAATGTTGGAAAAAAATTAGTCGAAGATAAAATTGTTAATTCAGAATTTGTAATATAATAATGAAAAAAAATAAAATAAGAGGTCTAACTGAGTGACCGAGTTGGTTGAGGCACTTGTCTCCGTAAGAGATCCTGGGGAGTCCTAGTTGCGACCGTTACCTTTATATTTTTCCATATCTTGTTCTTTATCATATTTTCGCTTAGATTTATTAGTACTATCTTGTTCTGCAATGATATATTATATTGATGAAAATAATCTTAAAAAAATATTGTTATCATAATAATAATAACGTAATATTTGTTTAGCGCAGTTTTGTGTTATTTCACTTCAAGTGCGCTTAACTATAATAAACTTAAAATAATCACACAGTGCTCCTTACAAGGCCATTACAAAATATTGATAAAATAATACAAATATACAGTATATACGTGCAAAGCAAATGACAGGAGAAAAAAGTAATAAAAGTGCTGTTATAGCAGAGGAAAATAATAAATAGACAATAACGGTGCGTACATATTGTAGCACAGAACAAAAACTTTAAAACTAAAACATAATATAAAATAGGAGGCAGTTTACGATTAGAAAAAAGAAACATTCTGAATAGACATTAAACATAAAAGACAGCACATAAATAAGTATAAAATAAATTTATTAAAACTTTTAAAAATTAATAATCTAAATATGATATGAGTTCATTGCCCTCTGTATTTTAGAATAAATCCGATATTCAAGCCTTTATGTAAGCAGCACAGAACACATTGCTAGCACTCCAACAAGAATTATCCATTATCCTCTGATGCATAATATACATCTAAATGTACACTGTATACGGAGCTCTGCGCAGCATCATTAATACTTGCAAACATCAAACAGTCCCGAAATAGAGGAAGACTGAGGACTATTTGACAGGCGAGGTGAAAGGACATGAAAAATGCATTTTCACTATTGCAACTCTGCATCACTGCATTGTACTCTGAAACACCGACTAGATAATTTACAGAAGCATGATTGATACATTTTGGGAGGTTTTTATTAAATATTCTTGTATGAAATGATAAAAAAGTGAGGTGACAAAATTGTTTATTATACATTTATACAATAGAATAAATATTGTTTTTTACTTAATCCGTGATATTAGTAGCGTTTTCACATAAAAACATCACATGAGTCATTTTAACACTTTTTTATGTTTGTATTCTAAATTTTAATACTTACAAATGTTAATATTTATTTATAATATAACAATATGAAAGCTTATTTTGTAACCTTTCAAAAACAGTTTTTAATATTCGGCTATGTTCAGAAATGTTTCATTTATAGAGCTTTATTGTGAAGCGGAAATAACACAAAGTTTTCGTAACTCTGACATTTCGTTTAAGACGTAAAAAGTGCGTATTATAGATCGGAGTGGTTTTATAAATGAATAATTATCAATTTTTATTTTTCCGATATTATTTTAAACTTGGGAGGTGGGTATGGGTGCCGTCGCTCTGGGAACCATTTATTGGATAATCAACACCTCTGCCATAGATCACTCCAAGTGGTTCGCTGCTTTTGATAACTTAGCTTAGGTGCCACGGTACTTGGGGTGCACAAGTAAATAAGCTAAACCACAATTCAAATTGGAGCAAATAATCTTAATATTAAAATTAAAATAAAAAATATGATCAATTCAAGTATTATTATATTATAACCAAAATAAATAATATAATCAAATCAAAAACAAAAATACAAGGAGGTATTCTTTTTAGTCAACCAATTAAGATGTTGTGCGACTGTGCAGTGTGCAGTCAGCAATCATTCGCCGCAGAGCTTTTTGAAGCACTACAACGATGTCGATATTCGAATAGAAATTTTACCAAAAATAGATTCACTTTATTAAATTTAGACATGATTATGATTTCTAAACTAATTTTACTTTAAGAAAGTTTGTTAAGAAATGTTTTACGCACGATTTTATCATGACTGCTGATAAAATGCCTCCAAACATCACTTGTATTACGTTTCAAAGAAGTTTCTACTTTGCCAACAACTTTCACAACTTCTGACTTCATCCGAAAACGATTATATTTCGCTCAGAAATATATTCATCCAACTCTCTAGACCTACATTTAAAAAAAACGAAACATAAGTGAGCATTATTTATTTAATTAATAACAAATCATGCCACAAAGTTATTTTGCTAAGTTTGAAGAAGTGAG
The DNA here is from genome assembly GCA_917563855.2 of Limnephilus lunatus. NCBI lineage: Eukaryota > Metazoa > Arthropoda > Insecta > Trichoptera > Limnephilidae > Limnephilus > Limnephilus lunatus. Next base: position 97,429,332 of record OU830594.1, read on the forward strand.
TATTATTTATTTATTTTTGTTATACGCCCTTAGGGGCTTTTACATAGATTATAAAATAAGTTTTAAGTTATCGAGGATTACACATACATAGAATTTATACCGACAGTTATAAAAGTGAACAATTTTAAGAATATGCAAGTAGTTTTTGAAGAACATAGCGTAAAACCGTGAAATATTTTAAACAATATAATTTTTGACAACAATATAGAACAAAATATAACATAAAACATTACAATAACACATCAAATCGTTAAATATATTATACCCACGTTACAATAATTTGTAGAATTCCCCAAAGTGTTGATTTAAATTGCATTTTAGATTATAAAGGGAATCAGCGAATATATCTACAATACCACGAAACTTGTTGCCTAAATCATGCATCCTATTGGTAAGTGAGTGTGATTGATAGTTGGTTTTGTATGTGTTGCAAAATAATGTTATATTTTGTCTAGTATTCCTTGTCGGTAAATGGAGTTTAATAGCAGCAACGATTGCAGGGCTGTTAATTAGGTTGTTCATGCCTCTGTATACTAAAATTAAGTCTGAAAAAATCATTCTGTCAGACAATGTAATTAAATTAAGTCGATTCATCAAACTTAAATAATTAATGTATTCTATTGGAGTTTTGAGCTTGAAATTTAAGTACTTAAGAAATTTGTGTTGAACCCGTTCTATTTTGTTAGAGTGTACTTTATAGAAAGGGAACCAAATAGGTAAATTATATTCCACTTGACTTTTAACTAGTGAAATGTAGAGTGTTTTCATGCAATCCAGATATATTGTTATATTTCACCACAAATGCAAAATTGCAATAATGCAAAAAGCACTGTATAAAACTATCGGAAAAATGGAAAAAAAATCAAGATTAGATGGATTGCGGTTCCTAGTGCTAGCTGTCATTTTTTTTCTATTAAATCTACACAGGAAAATAATTCCTTTCGTGGCCTATGAAATCTTTGAAGATCAGCGTAGAAGGTCATTTTGGTAAAGGAAGGAGTGGAAGTTCTAGGAAGGAAAAACGTATGAGGGGTTGGTAGGAATGTGGGAGTCAGTGTGTCCAGGAGTGACGGACGAATGAATCCATCCCTCCCACTGCGGTGCAAAGCTGTTGGTTGAGATAGTCCTCCAATATGGTTGTCTTGTATGGGTTCCGCCGTACCGGGAACCATTTATTGGAATGCCAACACCCCTGCCATAAGTCGCCCCAAGTGGTTCGCTACGTTTGGTGATTTAGCAAGGGTGCCCGAGTTCTTGGTATGAGTTTTGTGTAGGTGTTGATGGCGAAAGCGTTTCCTCACCTACTGCGTAGCGGTCCGGATCGGGAGAGACTGCTTGATGCAGACATAATCTAGATCTCTTCAGCCGGACTGTCTCGATACATCGCCTTGTAGATACATTATAGTGGGAGGAGTGGATTCATTCGTCTCTCACTAATGGACACACTGATCCCCAGATTCCTACCCACCCCTCACTTTCCTTCCCAATGCATTCTCTCCTCGCTTTCCTAAAATATCCTCCAAACAGCTCCCCAAAGATGACATAGGCCCTGACGAGAATCATTTTCTTCAGGGCTTCCTGTGTGAATCTATTGAAAAAAAAGTATTTTCGCTTCAAATCCTTAATTTAAGATCCTCTTAACTCGCCCACGAGAAGAATTTTTGTATACAGAATACAACTCACTGCTTGTAACTTATAAATATTGCTGTCGTTAGGTTGACATACCCACAATCCACCGTTCCGTGGGAGAAATCGTTTAGCATTACTATGACGGAGTGGGTTGGCCAGGAGATAGAGGGGGGTTAAGGTGGGGAATGTATTTATTGAGAAAACTGCTGCGAGAAAAGCCCCCGGGGAGGATGAAGGGTATACACTATACACTCTACAGTCGACAGGGTGACGTTTTTAGTACCGTGTGGTTATTAATAATTTCACTCTTTTAATTTTAATTTAGAATTAAATACCAAATTCTTGCAAAAGCATTTTGAAATCTACGATTTAAAAGTGGTTGAAAATACGCTGGTAAACCAACAAGATACATTATTTTTCAAACACAGCAAACATATTTTGTGGTTGTTATTTTTGACAACAATCAATACGGCTATCACTCGACGAATTTGGATTTTTAATGTGAACCTTATGCCATCGGCGTAAGAACCACGCACTTGGCACACCCATTTCGTATCAGTTACTCGTTACTCCCCGCTTGCGACGGGGAATAGACGTCCTAGACTCCGCGTCGCTTGGTTCCGTGAAATCAATTTTAAATGTCCTTGTTATTACAATAAACAATACGTAAAAAATGAGTTAATGTTTTTTACAGGCTTTCACGAAATCAACCTGTAAAAAAAATTCTCAAATACCTTTTCCAACCTTTCCAAAAGCTTTTTATCAAGTATTTTTAAACTCCTCCCAAAAAGAGGCGTTGATTCTGATTTCGACTATCGGACCACCTTAACAATAATGGCCACGTTTATTGAACCAACTTTTAAAAAACCAACAAGTTTTGTAGACAGTGCTTACTTCATCAGGGTTTACTTAAAACTAATTACAACAATAGACAAAGACTTAAATATGTCAATGGGAAGGCGGAAGTGAGAAGAGGGGGGGGGGGGGGGGGGCAAAATGTACAAAGGGAACAAGTTTAATAGCGGTTAAAAATTTATTTTTTTTGATTATTTATAACATACAATGGATCTTGGCGACGGATGCATCTGCCCACCAACTGCATGGCAGGCCGGATCGGGAGAGATTAGCTGAGGAAGACCTCTCCAGCAAGATTCTCGGAACATCGCCTTACCCGTAGTGGGGGGGATTGATTCGCACATCCGTCACTCAAGGACTTACTGACCCCCTGATTCCTACCCATCCCTCGTACCTTTTTCCTTTCCACGACTTCCTTTTCTTACTTTCCCTAAAAAGACCCTCCACACAGCATCCCCAAAGATGAAATAGGCCCCGAGGGGAATTATTTTTCTCACGACCTCCTGTGTGGAGCAAATGCAAAAAAATATACAAATTTAATTTCTTTACCTGAGGGAGTATGGCTCCTACCCGTGGCTCTACCCTACCGACTTTCTCTTGGGCGTGCTCGGTATGAACCATATACAGGTCAAAAGGGATGTGCTCATTGTAACACATTTCTTCAGACTGATTTGTGGATGGTTCGAAATCTCGACTATCACGGAGAGCATACATTTCTATGTTCCCGATGGTTATCTCCATCACAAACTGCATAGACTGTTGCAGAACTAACTTGCCAATGGTCATGCCAGTCAGAAGAGCTGTCTTGTTGTTAAATGGAGTCACTTCGAATATCGATATGTTTAACATCAATGAAGCACAATTCATACGGCAAGCTTTGTTGCTGTTAGTCTAAATCTGTTTATCTCATCTAAAATATTTTTCAATTAAAAACGCTTTGAAATTGTAATTTTGTTATGTTTTATTGAATTGAAGAATAGGCAAATAAGTCAATCATGCCCGATACAACTGCGAGTATATATATTTTTTGTAAGTTGAGTTTTTTTGAAACTTCCTGTACTTTTAACATCCAATCACCTAATGGAACAGCAGAAATAATATCGCGACTTAAATTCTAAACGTTGAATAAATATTGTTCTTCTTCTTATCATTTACCTGCGGGCCCAACACCCCAACCCTCCCCTTCCTCGTCTCCTAATCCTTCCGCAGTATTTATTATTGCTCTGACAACCCTTCCTAAGGCGCCCTCTACCTTTATAATTATACATCTTTCGTATTTTAACAAACTGGCTGCGTCCTCCTTCACGATTATTTAAAAAAAAAATTTAGTCTTTTCGCTACGTCAGAGATTGTCCACTCACGTTTTCGTTATTAATTGAAATACGCGTCCAGTGCCCGGGATTTCAAAGCGTCCGGGTTGGAAATTTCTCGGCCTCATTAAATAATACAATTAAAAAAAAAAAAAAATTGAATACCGAGAGTCTTAGTTGCTCCCGTCTGGAGCCAGTGATACTATGGCATATGTAATTGTGGTATGATGTGAGGCTGAAGAGAGTGGGGAAGAGAAGGAGATGGGAAAGAGGGAGGTGAGAAAGTACCTGGTTATTCAGATCTGGTCACCAAACACGAATAACGCCATTTAAAGCCACGATTCAATTCTGAATGGTGGTCTTACACCAGGGCGATACTGAGAGTATCTTCCAATCTCCAAATTATTTAGGATTCATAAAAAAATAAGATTTAAAAATCTTTACATTTATAGACCCATGATTTCTTCGTGTTATTTACTTTAACATTGGCGTCCGTAGTACCTACCTATTTGGAGAATATTATATACCTATTATTTTTTCTATATGTTGCATAGAGCTGTAGAGCCTAGTTGATAATCACAGACATAAATTTAAATTAGGTAAAAATTTAAACATGCATTTTTTAATATATGTATAACAATTCATCAATACATCTTATCAATACATTCTTCCTTCCATACACAAACAAATGCTTTCAATGGAAGAGTATTAAAAAAAAACCTAAGATGTAAAATTATCATTGTGTACCATGTAAAACTTTTTTCCCTAATTCTCTTTTCATACTGCAGGCAGGTCATTCACAAGACAGTACCTACCATATTATTGTAGTAATTCCACATCAATATCCCAATATAACACTCCTATATATTTAGTACATCAATTTTAATATATAAGCATACCTTATTGAAGTTTTTTTCATCAAGAAGGGGAATATTTTTATAAAGCTATTTAAATTGACTAAAATATTAACAGTATTTTGTCGGTTGAAACTATTTTGGATTTCTTACTCGTATTGTATATTTTGTACCTACATACTGTGTGGATCAATTCAATAATATTTTTATTTTATATTTATTTTTATACAAGTGTTTTAAACAGTCGTTTTCTGCACTATTTATGAGTAGAATTTTGTAAATATTGTTATATATGTTTATGTAAAAGCCTAAATAGGCGTAAATAAGTAAATACATAAAACATATTATAAAAAAAAAATTAAAAAATTTATTTGAATTTTTTTTTTTTTACAGTGAATACCGCACAAGAATCTCAACTGCTCCCGTCTGGAGCCAGTGAGGCTATGGCATCCCCAATTGGGGGTATGTTGTGAGGCTGAAGGTAGTGGGAGGGGAAGGAGATGGGGAAGAGGAAGGTTGGGAAGTACCTGGCTATTCAGATCTGGTCACCAAACACGGCTAAAGCCATTTTCAAGCAAGGTTTCAATTCTGAATGGTGGTCTTACACCAGGGCGATACTGATAGTATCTTCCACTCTGGAACGTGCCGCAAATATACTATATATTATTTTAAATGAATTAATTGTGAAATAACACAAATTAATCAAATAAAATTTATTTGCGAACGCCGGGTTCGATCCCGCGACCTCCGGATTGTGAGTCAAGAGTCTTAGCCACTGGACTACGGAGGTCGATGAATGCAAATATTGGAAGTGGAAATTAACCCACTTCCCGCCATTCGATCAAGTTAATACTCGGCAGACAATGCTTTCTATTCTTCAACATTTTGGTGACATTCACGCATACACACACGCATTTATCTGTAAAAAAACGAAAATAGATTTTTTACATTAAAAAAATATTGGTTTAACGATTTGTTTTTTTGTTACAATTGCAAATTTCCGCCACGGTCCTACGCATTAAACGGCACTACCTATAGTTGCACCTAGTAGCCATTTTCAGATAAATGCGTGTGTGTGTGTGAGTGCCCCCGAAATTTGGCAGAATGCATTGACATCGATAACGAGTCTAACCACCGAGTTTCAGCTCGATCGGATTTTGGGAAGTGGATTAAATGCCACTTCCAAAATTTGCATTATTGAAAAATTGACAGCTAAAGACATTTTAAGCAACGTTTCGATCCGGAATAGTTGTCTTTTACCGGGGCGATACTGAGACTACCATTAAATATGAAAGCATTTACGATGTAACATGTAACACATCTCAAGTAGTTTTAATCATTTTCTACACATCATTTTTCACCCCTAATTTTCCTTGAAGCAGAAAAGTCAAGAGTGTCTACCTTGAAGATCTTTTACCCTTAGTTTAGACCAGTGGTTCTTAAACTTCTTTTAACCATGAACCACTTTCCGATCAATTAAAAAAACACCCCTGACGAAGAAAATTGTAGGAAAAGAGGATAAAGCTTTTTAAAAATCACTTCCATGGTTAGTTTACAATGTTAGTAGAAGTTAGAAGGTAAGTTTACATTAATACTTAACTAAATTATATCATAACTGGATTAGTGAGAATGATGCTTGCATCATAATATGAGCTTGGGGTGTATAAATAACCCCAAACTCTCTGGAGCGTAATTCCCCTAAAAATATTTTGATTGTTGAATCTACTCGCGGACAAATGTCGACCAAAAATGGCTATTAGGCAAATCTAAAATTCACTTCAAAAGACACCAAACTTGTAAAGTAAGCTTCTCTGCATAAGCCTTTTACAAGTTTCCAGTCCACCACGCCCAAATGTAAATATTCACCACGTACAAATTCAATATTTATGACAGACACAATTAGGTTAGGTTAGGTTGCTCCTCCGGAGAAAGTTAAATTCACAATCAGGCAAATCCCAATGATATGTATGAGTAATATATTTGAATAATTCAAATATTTGAATTTTCGTTACAAAAGGTGCCATGAAATACTTTCTTGAATTTTAACTTCAAACCCATGTACGATGATTTGCGCTACGTACTCGATATTTAATATTATTTGTTACAAGTTAACAACACCTTCATGCCTTCATTGGCCCAGATTTCGGTGGGAGGGGCAAGGGCAGGCAGCCGGAGGTTGCAGGAGCCCTACGCGCTCTTCTGGTTTTAGCTTTTCTACGGGTCGGTCATAGTGCCTACGCATATACCCTTTGTATTCCAACAGTTGTTACATGTTTAGAAATTAGAATCAACTCAGTGATGTTTCCTGACGAGGAGCCAGCTCAGTCCAGATGTAACCCGTGAGGAATAACGTACGTAAACCTTATATTTTAGAATCATTAACTTTGAGTTCACAAAGAGATTTAAGGCTTTTTCCCTGGAAGCGTCGAGTCACAAAATACATTCCCAGTATAAAAAGCAAAAGAGATATTTTCATTTAAAATAACCCTACCTGTATTTATTCTATCAATGACTAAGCGATAGTTGTCTTGAATTGAGTATGCAAACGAACTTCAAACACGATCTACCGGAGGAGCTAGCTTATGGAGGTTTTGTAAGTATTCAAATTGAACATTGTGTTGTTATTCTTTATTAATATGTGTATAAAGTTGTATTCAAGCGGTTTCTCATCACGCAGTTTACGCGCACAATACAAATTAGTGCCTCCAGCAGCCCACAGATATCGCCATAATATCATATTTGCATATAATCGAGGTATAAAAAAAACAACTTATATTGTGTAGGTACTTAACCAATGCTGTTGTTTGGACTCAGTAAGCAAGTTAAATTGAGATATCGTTTTCGATAAAGCAAGGAGCATGTCATCTTTGACGTCTAATCGATTATGATTTTTAGTTTTAACTGTCACCAGAACCGAGAACCCGAATTCACACAGATACGTAGTTGCAATTGTGTTATCAGAATAGAAATAACTCATTTGACAAGAAGATGGTAAGCTTGTCCCAAAAAACACCAGAACTCGCCGCGACTCTTTTTTACGAAATTCATCGCGTAATATTTACTTGAATCTGATTTTATCAATGGACTTCGCACCCAACTTTCTTTATCGAGGCTAAACTTTTCATAGTGCTGTTTTTTTTTTTAATTGACAATTCCCCCTAAAATGAGTGCTTTGTGCCGATAAAGTTACGAAAGACAGTTATAATTTTGAGGATAATATATATGGGGACAGGACAAATAAAATACCGAAGTCATTAAAATCTATGAACTTATATAGAACTGAAATAACGCGAGAATTGTTGAGAGACAACAAATACGGAATACTGGGGGGAGAATGGTGAGTAATTTTAACACGCAAACGATATATATTCTTGAAGGAAGAATCATTTTTAACTTTGAAAAAGGCATGGCCAAGATCTCCTCCTCCATACCGCATTGGCAGAGTGGACTATCGAGGACTCGAATTTTAAACAGATGAGCTGCAATAGAGCAGAGATCGATAATCATTCTCGAAATGCAGGAAATGGATTTTTTTTGCCGTGGAAGCAAGGTTAACTATGTAATTTTGATTTCCAGCATAGAAAGATAATTGTGCTGTCGTCTTCACACTTCGTCAGCAACTCTTCAAAATATAGTTCTGGCTTTTTCCATCTACGACAGATAAAGTCAATCAGGAGATGTCTTTCCTCTGATGGAGCAAAGTCCCTAATAAATTCGTTCGTTGTCTCACGTGTGGACTATTGTAATAGTGGCTATTGTTATATATGCTGGCCTACCTAAGACACAATTAAATAGAATACAGTCCGTCTTCAATGCTGCGGCGAGATTGATTTTTGGTGAATCTAAGTACTATCTTATAACCCTGCTTCTAAGGGATCGTCATCATTGGCTTGGATATCCTGAAATAATAGAGTTAACGATCTGCTCAATGACCTTCAAAGCATTACAAGGAATGGCGCCAGCCTATGTATCGGAACTATGTGTCCAACAAAACTTAAGCGAGAGACAGCTTACTCTAAAAAGTTAGCAGATCTAGATGTTACTAATCGTTTAATCGAACTTTATAGGTCAAATCAAGCCATTTACTATGATGGCTTTTTCGTGTAACTGGCCCTCTTTGGAATAAACTTCCCTCAGCTCTTAGTAATATCCAGAATTTGGCTGAATTTGAACGGGCTTTAAAAACAAAATTATTAAAAATTATTTAAAAAATCATACCCTTATGAATAATCCTAACATCTTCTCAATACACGTAATAAGCCTGGTTCTCAAGTTTCCGGTAAATGTTTAGTTTCGGTTTCCTCCTAATTGTACTTTTATGTTTAATTTCCGAATTTAATGTCGAATTTATTGTAAGAAGTTAGTATATTATATTTTTGTTTAAAAGTTCTTGTTTTGTCTACAGTAAGTGCTACAATAACACCGTTATTGTATATGATTATTGTACTGTGTATGCTATAACAGCAGTATTTTTGTTAATCTCTGTTCCCTTGTCATTGTTTTGTAAATACTGAATTTTCTTTATTTCATATTATTCAATCAATATTTTGCAATGGACTCGTAAGGAGCACTGGAGGATTATTTTAAACTTTATAGTTAAGCGCATTTGAAGTGAAATGATATAAAACTGCGCTATACAAATATTACGTTATTATTATTACAGAACGAGTGGACTGGACCTGTGGGACCCCTGATGCTCACGTCATGGACCGCACTTTGAAGAAACCCTGGTTTTGGGGTTAGGAAGGGGGTACGCATACCTCAAATGGGTTGTATTTCTCGCGGTAGACTAATTACCATGAGTTATGTTGATTCTGGAAGACACGTGGCTGGGCGCAAACAAACGTCGCAAAAATCTTCAAAGCTAAAGCAATGTTGATTTTTGAAATGAGTAACTTTGTATACGCATTACACGTGTTAATTTTATATAAGACGGTTAATTTTCTTTAATTGAAGAACTCATCAACTTTTCAAATTGGCTCGAATCTAGAGGACGCGGGTTCGAAACAAGTTTATTTATTTTATTTTTTTTTTTATCACCACACAGGAAGCCCTGACGAAAAAAATACCATCAGGGCCTAAGTAATCTTTGGGAATGTTTTAGGGAAATGAAGGAGAGGAAGTTCTGGAAAAAAGTGTGTGGGGTGGGTAGGAATCAAGGAGTCATTGTGACCAGTAGTGACGGATGTACGTATGAATCCATCCCTGTCACTGCGGTGCAGGGCGATGGAGGCGTCTACTAATATCTTGGAAACGACTTGGAAAAAATCGTGTGGATAGATTTTTTTACTAAGATTACGAAAATGTTATTAAAATTTTTTAGAAATATATAGTTTTTTTTTTTTTAAGAAATAAATCCATTATTTCATCTCGTGACGTCACTACATAAAAATGTCCCGTCTCCGATTATGTTCCCTTAGTTTTGCAAAATTCCACACTGATTAATTTTTATTTTTATATGGCAACACTTTGATTTCCGGCGAATTTTTGAACTTGCGTTTAACGTTCACTAGATTTATTGTTTGTTCTATGCGAACTTATCCTTTGGTTTGATTTTTTGATAAAGATGGCGGTGTTTTTACAGATGTTACGAAGAGAACCCTGTACAATTTATTGCTATTCGTGTGGAAAACGTTCTTTTTTTAAAAATGATTTTCGGCTATGTAATTATCGTTTTTTCGCACCAATAAAATTATGTCCCGTCTTTCCGGTTTATAAAAAATGGTCTGATTTTTCGGATTGAAATTTTCAAAAAATCGCCAGGGTTTCAAAAATACGATAAAAAAAATACAGAATGTCTTAGAATATTTGCCTAAACCGGAAAATTTATGTATTATATTGTGCGCATACACGAGGAATTGGGGAGTTTTTTCTAATGTTTGTTCTACAAGAGGGTAAATAAAATAAATCGGATTGCCGGGTTGATCTTGACGGAATATGAAAATTTATTAAATTGGTAAGTTTTGGTGAGTCCAGGCCATTGTTTAGAATTTTAAACAATAGGATTTGATCAAAAATTAGACGCCGTGTTTGGAGGGATTTGAAATTGTGAAATTTTATGGATTCGGTATAATTTGAGAAGTGTAATTTGAATTTAAAATTTAATTGTTTAAAAATTTTTTTTTGAATTCTTTCAATATGGGCTTAAGCTGCCCTCTGTAGATATTAGTCTCACCTACGCTCCATAGATATTAGTCACCACTGGGACCGTCATAGATATTAGTCCGACCTTAGCTTTGTAGATATTAGTCCTCACTTTGAAGTTCATAGATATTTGTTCAACATATGAGCTGTAGATATTCGTCCGACAAACAGGCTGTAGATATTTGTACCTGGAGTCCAGGGCGATGGGTCAAGGTTAGGTTTCCCTTAACCAAAATCTCCCGATTAGAGCCGCCGTGCAGTAGGTGGGCAGACGCATTGGCCGCCAAGACCTAGACATAACTCACCCCATAAACCCGGGTACCCCTGTTAATTCACCAAACGTAGCGAACCACTTCTTGCGATCTACGGCAGATCTGTTGGTTATCCAATAAAGGGCGATGGTACCCGTACCAGCCTCCCAAAAATTACGAAAAAAAATCCCGCTTACGTAAAAAAATCCTAATTATTCGATATCCTATACAGATATTATCAAGACTTATTTTTGAGGAATTATGCCATATTGCGCTACCTCCCTCTTTGGCCAACTTTCCGGCCAGCGTTACACTGTCCATTATCAGGGCATTTGCATCATTTGAAGTTTTGCTTGAGTAAGCAGACTGCAAAATGTTATCTGAAAGTTCTATACTAGCATATTTCAAAGAATTCAACATAAAAGTAATGGTATTTCTTTTTAAATCGTCCAAAATAACTTAAGATATTCTTAACACTCCCAGGTGGTTTTCGTAAGAATATTTTGACAAAAAAAAACCTGACGCCACTTTTTCCTTCAATTCAAGTTTCCACGACTTTTCAACCCGCGACAAAATATTCCCGACAAAATATCCCCCGACAAAATATCCCGGCAAAAAATCCTCCTGCAAAATATCCCCGACAAAATGTACCCGACGAAATATCCTCCTGCAAAATATCCCCGACAAAATTTCCCCGACAAAATATCTACTAAAACTTAACCTAACCTAACTTAACAAAAAAATGGGACAAAAATAATACAGACATCCTGTAAAGACAATACATTATTGTTAAAAAATAGTAAAATGGACAAAAATAATACAGATAGCAATAATTTATTGTATTTACAGGATGTCTGTATTATTTTTGCCCCATTTTTTTGTTAGGTTAGCTTAGGTTATTTAAAGTTTTAGCAGATATTTTTTTAGGGGATAGTTTGTCGGAGGAAATTTGTTGGGGATATTTTGTCGCGGGATGAAAAGTTGGGTAACCTTAAATTGTTATCCAGAAAAAGTTACATGGGAGAAACTAGATCCATTTGAGCTCTGGGTATATCATAGCTGAGAAATCCCAAACAGATCTAGTTACCTACAAACAAAAAGGTTTTTGGTTTGTAATTTTGTTGAAAGTCACGTAGGTTTCAACTTTTTTTTTTACTATGGCTTTCATAAAAATTTCCCTGGATTTATAGTTGGCTAATCTTTTTACGGCCTTAGAGTTTATGTCATATCGATCGTGCGGTTGATCAGTCAGACATTTCATGTTGGAGAAGGTTCAATAGAAATTTTTGAGATTTCTCTACCTAAGGTAATACGACTATTACCTGTGGCTATATCCTAGCGACTTTCTCTTATGTATGAACTATCTATGGATCAGGAGGGATGTGCTCATTGTAACACTTTTCGTCAGACTGATTTGTGGATAGTTCGAAAACACGACTATCGTGGAGAGCATTAGTTTCTATATTCCTGATGGTTATCTCCGTCACCGACAGCATAGACTGTATTATCTCCCGGCTTGCAGAACTAACTTGCAAATGGTCATGCCAGTCGGGAGATCTGTATAGAATTACTTCGGATATCGATATATTAAACATCAATGAACCACAATTTTGACAGCAAGCTTTGTTGCTGTTAGTTTAAATCTGCTTATCTTATTTTAATATTTTCTCACTTTTAAAATTAAATTTTGTAATGTTTTTAAAAATGAATAAATTGTTTTTTTTTTTATTATTTTATATTAATACCGCACAAGAGTCCCAACTGCTCCCGTCTGGAGCCAGTGAGACTATGGCATTCCCAACTGGGGTATGTCATGAGGCTGAAGGTAGTGGGGATGCGAAGGAGATAGGGAAGAGGAAGGTGGGGAAGTACTTGGCTATTCAGATCTGGTCACCAAACACGGCTAAAGCCATTTCAAGCAACGTTTCAATTCTGAATGGTGGTCTTACACCAGGGCGATACTGAAAGTATCTTCCACTCTGGAAAGTGCCGCAAATAAACTATATATTATTCAAATGAGGAAATTGTGAATAACACAAATAAATTAAATAAAATTAACTTGCCACGCCGGGATTTAATCCCGCGACCTTCGGAATGTGAGTCAAGAGCCTTACCGCTGGACTACGCCTGTCGTTGAATTGAATCTTCATATACTTAGTTTCATTGAAGCAATGTTAAAATGCTCACCATAAATCAAATATTTTTTACACGCGACTCTGTCTTACAATTTTTTTTTAATAAGCAATTCACCCTATTAAATAGTGATTAACAAAATAAACGTCAATTCACGGTAAATGAAGAATTTCGTGTAGCCCACTAAATGGGAACACTTACCACATAGGTTGAACTTAGATACGTAACAACAAAATATATAACAGAAAAAAATATTTTAAGTATTAGGTTAAATATTAATTTGTACTCACCCTTCTTCAGGACGAACACGCAAGGATGGTCGAATAGGAAGTCCCTGAAGGAGTTGCATTCCGGGTCCACGTTCGGCTCTCTACAGAGACAGGTCGGTTTAAAGAACGGAAAGGCTTGCAAGGTGCGCAGCGCGGCTTGGCACTTCGTCACAGTTACCGTAGAACAGGCCACTGGAAGGAAAAATAATATCATAATATAATAGGATACTGTGACAGGTCGGTTTAAAGAACAGAATGAAATAATGACAGCTCGGCTTGAAGAACAGAATGGAACAGAGACAGGTCGGCTTGAAGAACAGAATGGAACAGTGACAAGTCGGATTGAAGAACATAATGGAACAGTGACAGGTCGGATTGAAGAACAGAATGGAACAGTGACAAGTCGGCTTGAAGAACAGAATGGAACAGTGACAGGTCGGATTGAAGAACGAAAAGATCTGTAAGGTGAGCAGCGCGTCCTGTCACTTCGTCACAGTTACCTTACTTGGAGCAGGACACTGCATGGAGAGGGAGCAGCATTATTCAATTTTTAATTATGGTAAGTGATAGGTTCGCTTGAAGAACAGAATGGAATAATGACAGGTCGGCTTGTAATATGAGCAGCGCGGCCTGGCGCTTCGTCACAGTTACCTTCGAGAGTTGGGCGTACGAACTAGGCGTACCATACAGGACATGCAGATTCTGAAGAGAGTACACAACTGCCAACCCTGTACAAATCGCAAGTGAGCCCCACGGTTGAATTTGGCAGCCACCTCTGGTCTGGAGCGATAAAATATCGAAAAAAAATTTTAGACTCTGCAGGAACGGGCGGTCCGTTTGATAGATTCTCTTAGCTTAACAGACGGATTGCAATCTTCAGAGCACGGGTGGGAATGCTATGTTAAAGTCATTGATTCCTTCGGTACCGGTGCACAGTCGGGAAACACGCAAAACGCGCGCGCAACATTTGTACACGGTTGGCATTTGTCACAAGAACGGGCCGTTTTTACGACTAGTTCTTGAGATCATCAGCTCAGTTATCGAACGATTTGCCGGCCTCTGTATTTTCTGCCTCCTACAACATTGTTCTCTTCAACACCCAGGTTAACTTGAGACGATGTATGAATGTGAAAAAGTGTGTGGTATGGCCACTCTCTCTGCCTATCCCTGCGGAGAAACGACGGTTATTAAGTTAGGTTAAAGATTTCTATACAAGCAAATAGCCTTTTGTTACAAATCTCTGTTAGGCCAATAATCCGACGAAAAGAGTACGTGGAATCCAACAATAAAGATGACCTCCGATGTTTTGGCGTTTCGGCGGCCGGGTACCCATTGCCTAGCTCTAAGGCTCCCACAGCGACGCGCGACGGCGGCCGGAAGCAAGGAACCGGAAGTAGACAACAAAATGGCGGAAGACAAGAACATCGGTTGTAGAAGGCAGGGGTGCATTTGTTGAAATGAAGAAAGTAAAACAAAAACAAACGATAAAACAAAAGTTCCTACATGAGGCCTCTAGGCTAAGAGTGGTCACCATTCGGGATTCCGAGATAACTATGCAAAATCAGCACAGTACACAAATAATGAGTCACTTTATTTATGAGCGTATGGGACTCAATAAAAGAGGCGGGTATGGGTACTGCCGCCAGTCTCTCGATCCGGCACCGCCACGCAGCAGTTGGGCAGCCGCATCCACCGCCAAGACCTGGAAAAACCTCACCGCATGTACCCGGGAACCCCTGCTAAGTCACTTGGGGTGACTGCCGAGGTATCGGTTATCCAATAAATTGTTCCCGGGGCGGCGGTACCCATACCCGCCTCCCAAATTAAGTGTTTTGTACATTTTTAAAATTAAAATAGAGCTACAAAATGAATTGCAAATAATTCAAGAAATTATAATGTAATTAATCTTTGATGAAAAAAGACTAATTCGTCCATTTCTTGATTTAGCAGAGCACGCGCTAAGTATATATGTACAGGTAGAGTATAATAGGAAGGTAAAGTCTCGCGCACACGGCGACACCCTAGTCTGTAGACTCGCCGCACACGGGCTGAGAGCTCCACTAGACATGATGCTTGACTAGCTAAGGGTCTGCGCAATGACGAACTATATGCACCCAATATTCTACTACTAAGCCAGGAAGAGACGAGAAAGAATTTGCAGTACAGACACTGGAAAGTAATAAAGATCTCCAGTTACCTTTTATTTTTTTTTTATCAATACCTTCTAACTTAAATACCAGTATTTTTTTATTGTTATATTTAGTTTGAATACTTTTTTTTACATAAGCTCCATACAGGAGGAAAATAATTGAAGATGAAAGAATTTAAACACAGGGGTTCCTGTGTGGAGGGTCTTTTTAGGAAAGGAAGGAGAGGAAATTGTTTTAAAAGGTATGGGTGGTAAAGGGTGGGTCAGTGTACTCAGAAGTGACGAACGGATGAATCTCGAACCTCATCCCATGAACCCGGGCTAAGTCACCAAATGTAGTGAACCACTTGGGGTCACCTATGGCAGAGGTGTTGGTTATCCAATAAATGGTTCCCGGGGCGGCGTTACTCAGAGCCGCCTCCCAAATCAAAGAAAAAAATATTTGAAAGTTTTAATTTTTCTGATCTCCCAAAATCGCACCAAATCTATGGGTGTGACGTCACCAGTCTCGATAATAAAAACGTTTCAACGCCCATATAAAATATATAGCGCCTGTTGAAAAAAAACGAAAGCTTTTTATTAAAATTACCCGCTTTTCATTGAGTATGAACACTAGGTAAAATGTTAGCATATCGTCACTAATGTTGTTGTATTGAACCAAAGTGCAAAAATACATCCATGATCGTACCTGATTAACAATTTATCGATGTTAAAAACTTACATTGCTACAAAAGAAATAAAACTACTTCACTAACTTATTAATGCCATCAAACTTTTTAAAGCACTGAATTTAATGTTACTGAAATATTTATATACAAAAGATATTCTAGTGTACGGATAGTACCAGGATAACTTTTCACAGACAAACTAGGGCCGATTTATAAGATCTACAATACAACATGCATTCCACCAACCTGCAATTAAAATGACTTTTGGACAAAGAAATATGCAATACTTCTCTATAAAATTATTTAATTTACTCCATATTGCAATAAAAACCATAAAAAAATAACCGACTTCAAAAGAAGCTATGAATTATGGACATGGGAAGGAAGAATATAAATTCAATTTTGCAACCTAACAAAGATGAATGCTTAGATTTATATAACTTTTTCCTTCTTCAAACTTTGCAAAATAACTTTGTGGCATTATTGATTATTTAATTAATAACGAATCACTTTGTTTAAACCACTTTTTTAATTAACAATATCGACATGTTTCAATAACAATGTTATCTTCTTCAGGATATGTTAATATAACATATCCTAACATATATAAAAAGATAACATATATAATAACAAGATAACATATATAATAACAATGTTATCTTCTTCAGGATATGTTAATATAACATATCCTATCCTATCCTGAAGAAGATAACATTGTTATTGAAACATGTCGATATTGTTAATTAAAAAAGTGGTTTAAACAAAGTGATTTGTAACAAATATTATAATCAATAATTATCAGCCTGAAACACTCATCTACATTGAAAAAATCTTCCGAGAAAAGATACTGGCCGCCAACGGGAATTGAACCCGTGACCATCTGATTGCCGGTCAGCAGCTCTGATTTGTTTGAAAGTGATTTGTTATTAATTAAATAACTTTTTCCTCTTGTAATATTTTATCAAAGGTATTAACTTATATTTCAAACACGAAAACATGTACAATGTGACAAAAAATTGTAAAATATTGAAAAAAAAATAAACTTACTATTAGAAAATGTAATTTGAACACTATAGGGGCATATTCCGATACGAACAAACTCCTTGCCCGAAAAAAAAATTATTGTCCCTGTGAAAGAGAAGGACCGAAACGAAGTAGTTACTCAAGTGACGAAATCTGAACAGTCCCCTTTAGTGCCACAATACACCCCGTTTAGATTTGACACAATCCAACTGGCTCCATGTAGTAAGATTCTAGTTCTGTATTTGCTTAAAAAAATGTTTAATCCTATAATGAAAAACCCGTATAGGAGACAAAAATCAATATCGAAAATTTATTTAGTCAACTTTCAGGAATTTTTTCGGGTTTCGTAGGCCCTCCATTTTTGATGTTTTACCATTTTGAATTTAGAATTCCGGTAACAAATAGCGCCACTGGCAACATCTGGCGGTCAGCGGGTGAACCAATAAACTGGCGGAAGCGGCTGATGTAATTTCGCTTCCGCTTCCGCTCACCGAATAATAAATTACTTCCAAATTCAAAATAACTTCGAGAGAAAAACAATATGGTGAAATGTATAATGGGAAGGAAAAACAGGATTTAATAGAATAAAATTGTTACCAGCCATTGATCCCTTGTTTGTAAATAAATTTTAATCAGGTGTTGATGCCTTATTCCAAAATAAATTGTTATCAGGTATTGATTCCTTGTTCATAAATAAATTGTAATTCGTTAACACCTCTGCCATAGGTCACCCCAAGTAGTTCGCTACGTTTGGTGATTTAGCAGGGGTGCCCGGGTTCATGGGGTGAGATTTGTCTAGGTCTTGGAGGCGGATGACCAGAACACACTGAACCCCAGATTCCCACCCACCCTTTAAACCCTTTCCTTCCCAGAACTCTCCTCTCATTCCTTTCCTTAAAAAAATTCCTCCACACCGCATCCTCAAAGATGACATAGGACCTGAAGGAAATTATTTTTCTTTGGGCCTCCTGTATGGAGCTCATGTAAAAAAAAATAAAAAAATTAAGTATTGACAGCATGTTCAAAAACATATTATAATCAGGTGCCTTGTTTAAAAATAAATTGTAATTAGGTATTGATGCCTTGTTCATAAATAAATTGTAATCTGCATAGATGCCTTGTTTAAAAATAAATAGTAAGTAGGTATTGATGCCTTGTTCATAAATAAATTGTAATCAGTATTGTTGCCTTGTTTAAAATAAATTGTAATTAGGTATTGATGCCTTGTTCATAAATAAATTGTAAACAGTATTGATGCCTTGTTTAAAAATAAATTGTAATAAGGTAATGATGCCTTGTTAAAAAATAAATTGTAATCAGGTATTGATGCCTTGTTCGTAAATAAATTGTAATCATGCCTTTTTCCATAAACGAACTGTTATCAGGTATTAATGACTTATTCAAAAATAAATTGTAATTAAGTGTTTTTGCCTTGTTCAATAATAGGTTTTTATCAGGTATTGATGACTAGTTGAAAAATAAATTTAAATCCGGTGTTGATGCCTTGATCAAAAATAAAATGTAATCAGGTATTGAAAACCCTTGTTAAAATATAAATTCTAATAAGGCATTCATGCCAGAGCGTTAGATTTGTGTCAAAAATTAAAATTAAAACATCACTCCATTTCTGCGCAGGAGTATGCAGATATGATGAACTGCCACACAACTCCTCTCTCCGTATTTGAATGCTTATTATTCTTAGCTAAGAATCTGGAGGTAGCGGGTTTAACCCCTAGAAAACGGGTAGTATTTTGGAAATATCTGAAAACCAAATATAATATTCAATATTATATTTGAAATAATTGACAGGCTTCTATAATATCAACTTTTTTGCTTTCGAATTTTCATGGACAGTAACAAAATGCATTGAAAACTTCTAAAACCTAGCTCTACATGCACACATTGCAGTTCATTTGCAGGTGTAGTCATGATTTCACTGCACTGGTATTGTAATTAACTCCCGACATTCGCATGTTAATTTGATTTGATTAAGAGGATGCACCAGCCAAAAATATGTATATTTTGAGTGTATAGTCAGGAAACGCGCGAATTTAAGTGCAAAAGTAGTTTTAATTTATTTTGTGAATAATTTTATAAGAAAGAAAATATTTATTTTATTTATTTATTTAATTATAATGTATTACAAAAACATGGTAAGTAACACATTATTCCCAATGAGTTGAGAAGAAAACTCATTACGGGAAGGACAGATATAATTGTATAAGTACATTTTACACAGATATTACACGTTTAAAAAATACAATATAAATATTGAAAAGGAAAAAAAATAAAAATAAAAAATGCATTGTCAAGAATAGAGATTTTAGCAATACTGAGAGACATCCATACACATAAAACATAAAAAACTAACGTATGAAGGCGAGCCAATATTCACTGGTTTAAAAAAATTTTCAGAAAATATTCTTTAAGCGTTTTAACTAATATTTTTTTGTTAGCTACTGATTGCTTTATTTCATTAGGTAATGCAATGTATTGTCTACATGCGATATATTGTAATGAGTTAATACCAAATTTAGTGGTGTGGGTAGACATACGGAGACAATACGGAGCCAAATAGTCAATGGAAACTGTCTTAAAAATCTTATCCAAAATAAACATTTTTTAAAGTTGTTTTTTTTGTGCGTTCGAACATTTCTAATATTTTTTTAGTTGTTTAACAGTATATTATATATCAAGTCTACTGCCGAGCTGTTGTACTGAAGAACGAGCACTAGAAACGACACGTTCTCATGTCACGAATAATTTCAACCGCATACAAACGTTGGATGCGCATTTTGCGGGTTTCCTGACTATGTACAAGTGTTGAAGGGATTAATGATGCTAGTTCCTCGTAGAATCTTCCATTGAAATACCGGTAGAACAATACAGAATTCCCAAATGACGCCTGTGCATTTGATCAATATCTTAAGTAGAATACACATTGCCTACTTATCACGAACAAACTTACAAAACATATTTATTTCTTCAAAAACATTAGAATCATACTAATTCCAAATCTATGAAAATTTGTTATTACCCTCTTTGCCAATCAATCATTGAATATGGAATAATCGCATGGGGAGGTGCAACACAGCTATAGATTCATTATCGAAGGCACAAAAATGAATTATGAAAGTTATTCTTAAAGTTCCCATAATAACAAGTACTGTAGATATATTCAACCAATTCCATGTATTAGATATTCGACAAATTTACACAAAAACAATCTCATCTCGTCTGCAAACTCATCTGCTTAAAAAAAACATACATTTTATGAAAATACCCCTAATACCCAATATATTGTAAACACGCGGCACAAAACCAAAGAACTCATACAAACACCTAAAACAAACACAACATTTGGTCAAATAAATTTCAAATACATTGCGTCTAAAATATACAAAATAAGACAATCAAATAATATTAACAAATACAAAATACTGATTAAACAATGGATCATCGAAAAAGGTCGTGCAATAATCAGTCACCTCACACAAATATAATCCTCTATCTTATTATTACCATATTTTTGCTTTGTTGAAAAATGTACTTTATTTAATATTTATAAAATATTTGTAAACTAGTCTGTCTCGACACAGGATTTTCCAAATGAGAGGCAAGGCCAAAAAAAAAAGTTAACCTCTTTATATAATATGTAGATGCACATAATAAATAAAGAAATAAAGATTGCAATCCGTTTGCGAAGACAGGGGAATCAATCAAACAGAGCGCCCTTTTCTTGTCAAGGGAGTCGTCAAGGGAGTCAAGGGATTTTGGACAGTGTCAAAGTGCCTTGGGGCTCCGAGAGGTGGATTCCAAATTCAACAGTGAATTTCAAATGATTTACATCAATCTGGCATTCTTTCCGGTTCTCTACATTTTTGTTACACTGTCATACATACGTTTCACACATACATACCTCAAAGATCTCATTTATTCAGCTTTCAAACTAAATGCAACAATAAAATTATTCAAGTTTCACCAAAATAAAAATAAAAATCAATTGTTAAATTGATTTTTTTTTATTTCACTTACATAATTGAGTACTAGACTGTAATTTATCGGCGTTCGAATCTGCCAAGACTGATTTATTTACGTAATGAATGTATTTGATAATATGTTTCCCGTGATTTATGTCACATTTTAATCAACCGTCTACCTAAATAATGGTAATGTTGTTCATTTCTCCTTGGTTTAAGGTCTAAGGTCACGACATCAGGTTGCCTCTTGGAAAGATCGATTTGTCTGAAGGTCAACTAATGGGTTTGAGTGATAATGGTAGAGTTAAAGGTTAGTCAGATCTAGTCGATAAACAACCCAAATATAAGGATTCCGTTTTTGATATTGATTAGGACGAATAAGCGAGCTGTAGGTATTCCATAAACTCCCGACTACTTTTCCCATAACATATGTTAATATATCTGTTTACACAATATTTCATAGTATGTATTTAGGTATATTATGTATGTTTATGATTTATTCTCCTATAGTTATCTATTTAACAAAAAAACAGACACACATACATACACCTCACAATGCAGGACATCATATACCGATGTCACTGAAGACCGACCCTGTTTCAAGTTGGCAAGTTGGCAGTCGGCCACCTCTTCCCGGATAAGATTTTTTCATGGGTTCCCTTATTCCCAAAAGGCGAATGTGGAAGACTTCCAAACAAAAGGACATGACCGGCTTCTTCCCACTCCCAACATAACAAAAACGGACACATATCCCCTCCCTTTCACCATCCCATCCACATTAAATCCACTACTGCTCCGCTACTGTGATTACAGGGTCCACCGCACCTTCAGTCTAGGGAACAGCTCCATCTCAAGCTACTAAGGTCCATCGCGCCTCGCTGCCTGTGCACTGATTTCAGTGCAGAATCTCGAGTGTTTTTACTTCCAAGGACTCTCATCTCACAAGCTTGCATGACCCACCGTACCTGTAGCTCTGCTACTGCGATCACAGTGTCCACCATATCTTCAGTCTTCAGCTCCGTCTCAGGTTACCGAGGTTCGTCGCACCTCGCTGCCATTGAGACCATCCTTCGTCTCCGCTTCACAAGGCCTACCTGCACCGCAGATGGCTCCACTCACTCGAGTCTTCACCGTCATTTCCACCACGGTGTCAAGCGACTACCTGGATAATCATTCTCCACCGCCTTGGTGTTGAGCAAAGCGCCGGTGACCTGAAGACCTGTGGTGTTCACCGCCACAGAATTTCTACCTACATTAATCATCACGACCGTGCATCATCAACATCGCTTCTGTCTGCACTTTGTTACCAATACTTGACCGTCGCTGCATCGTCCTTCAATAAACAATTCTACTCACACACCAACTGCCGACTTTCAATTCCATCCTGTTTCTGCCGCTACCGGAGTCCGATCCCTCACAACCATCAATAAATATTGAGAAGAGCTAGGGACATGCGGACGTTGACAGTATGCATATATCACTCACCAAGTTCGGAGCCGCAGACCCTGGGGATGATCTCCAGGATGGCGGAGCAGGAGGCATCCTCAAAGCAGAGTTGCCGCGCGAGCAGGCAGTTGAGGATCGCTATGGACGTGCGGACGTTAAGTCCTGAAAAAATACAAAATTAAACTTTATTAGTAATGTTTATGATTAAATTATATTGTGTTATAAGAGTGGAAGTGCAGTGTATGAGCGCTTTTATTATCCTCGATTACCGTACCATAATTACACGGTGTGAAGAAACAGGGCTGTCGGTCAATCCAGACAAGACAGAACTAGTAATCTTTACACGTAAAAGGAAACTAGAGGGATGGAGCAATCCAACCTTCTACGGAAAGGAGGTAGAACCCTCTGACACGGTTAAGTACCTCGGGGTCATTATAGATGCCAAACTGAGCTGGAAAAACCAGGTGGAAACTGTGGGCAGAAAAGCCTGTGCTCTCATGTGGGCAACTAGGCGAATCTGCGGCAGAACGTGGGGACTCAAACCCAAAATGATGCAATGGCTGTACACAGCCGTTGTAAAACCAAGAATCATGCATGCAGCCTTGGTCTGGTGGAGGAGAACAACACTGAAAACAGTGATGGCCACACTCAACCACATACAGGGACTTGCATGCAGAGGAATCACAGGAGCTATGCGAACCACTCCAATACTAGCCATGGGAGTGCTGCTGAACCTACCCCCACTAAACTTAGAAATAGAGGGGGCGGCGATGGCGGCAGCCTACAGGTTAAAATGCAAAGGTCATTGGAGAGGTGAGTTGCCCAAAAACAGTCATACGGAGATCGGAACAAGACTGAGGGCAATTAGCCCGACAGCTGGAATGAAGCAGGACGGCAAACAAGCTGAATACTTCTTCAGATAGCAGTTTGATGTGATGTACCCCACCCGGGAAGAGTGGGACATGGTCCCAGGTCCAACCTCCAGACAGGAACTAATCTGGTTCACAGATGGGTCCAAGATGGAGGAAGGAACGGGGGCCGGGGTATGTCTACAGGGATCCAAGAGGCAACTCAGTATACCTCTAGGAACTCACTGCACTGTGTTTCAGGCTGAGATGAAAGCCATCATGGCCTGCGCACAGGAGA
Organism: Limnephilus lunatus; assembly: GCA_917563855.2. Classification (NCBI taxonomy): domain Eukaryota; kingdom Metazoa; phylum Arthropoda; class Insecta; order Trichoptera; family Limnephilidae; genus Limnephilus; species Limnephilus lunatus. The sequence goes on from OU830594.1 coordinate 97,453,189, forward strand.
ATATACGTATCGGGTACAGGAATAAGAACATAACTATTTGTTCTGATAGCCAGGCAGCCCTATTGGCACTGGAAAGTAACCGATGCGACTCCAGACTGGTGATGGAATGCAGGACTGTTCTTACAGAACTCGCTACCATTAATAAAATAACACTGATATGGGTACCAGGACATAAGGGTATTGAGGGCAACGAGCGGGCTGACGAACTAGCAAGGAAAGGGGCGAAAGCACCACTTGCGGGATCCGAGCCGGCCGTAGGAGTAGCAGCTTGCCACACGAAATTACATATTGAGAGGTGGGTCAAATCCCAGCACTGGAAGGAATGGGAGAGGGCACCCGGAATGAGGCAATCCAAAGTACTCATAAACGGACCGGACCCCAGACGGACCAGGAAACTACTCGATATGGATAGAAACTCGCTGAGGGAACTGGTAGGACTACTAACGGGACACTGCCATCTCAGGAGACACATGCAGCTATTGGGAGTGGAAAGCACCAATAGATGTAGAAAATGTGAAGAGGATGAAGAGACTCCAATTCACTTGTGGTGCCAATGTCCTGCCCTGGTGGGAACTAGGCTCAGATACCTGGGGAGACACATCGTGGAACCAGAAGACTTAGCCACATATCCAATGACAACTCTGGTGAACTTCATTAAAGGGACTGGGTTATTGTTAAAGGATTGAGGTAAAATGGGAGATAGTACAATGGGCCTATGGCCTAAGTACTCACGGGAACTAACTGTAAACCGTCTCCGTAAGTTTAAAAAAAAAAAAAAAAAACCTAAAACAATCTAGGCATCCCCACGATGCATGGTGAAACTCAGCTGAGGCCGGATCCACGACCTTGAACACCATGCACCTGCCGATATGATCTAGTCGCAGGTAGGTGGCGCTAATTGCAGCTAACACTGGCACCCAATATCGCTACGCTAATAACGGATAAACAAAGAACATCCCTGGAAGTCTCGTGTCACGATTTGGTACTCGGAATGTTATTAGTTTTGTTAAGTCAGGTGTGTCAAGTGATTCATTAATATTATTGTTATTGTAATAAGGAACGTATGGTTTTTGCCGTTTTTGTGTCGTCAAGGTATCGTTAACGTGGAAGAGCATTGTATAGGTTTGTTGCAAAGTAAATATCTAAAATTTCTTTGACCAAAAGTTGTTTTAACGAGAGTTTTTTTTGTTCTACAGACAAAAATACATATTGCATTTTGTCAGCATTGGAGTTGCACAGAATTTTCTATCATTGAGGGTAAAACTGTCAATAACGGTAAGCGAACCTGGAATTGGCTATAAATAACTGTGAGGGGGGTGTGTTGGTTGATATAGGTCACCGCAGGCTGTTAGGGGGGGGGGGGGGGGGGGGGCACATATTGGGGAGGGATAGGAGGTGGGCAGACCTAACTGTAATCATAGTTTTCATCAGATTTTATGCCGGGGAAGGGAAATGCTCCGGGCAAAATATCATCGAATTTGTTATTTTGGGACTATGGTTTTATAATGAGTGCGCTAGATTAAAATACATGGCCTTTAACTTTATATTTTTTTAAGATTAATTTAGTGTATGTGAATATGTACGCAGTTTCAATGTCTCTCAACAGGTTTCGTTAGTATAGGTAATCTTTTTAATGTGTTTCAACAGATGTCAATAAAGTTTTGTTTTTAATTTTTATGTGTACACTGCACAAGAGTCTCAATTGCTCTCAACCGCATGGAGACATTGGGCTTCCACAATTGGAGTATGTTGTGAGGCTGGAGGTAGTTGGAAGGGGAAGAATATGGAGAAGGGGAAGGTGGGGAAGTGCCTGGTCACTAAATACGGCTCAAGCCATTTAAATCAATGTTTCAATTTTTAATAGTGGTCTCACACCAGGGCGATGCTGAGAGTATCTTCCACTCTGGAACGTGTTGCAAATTTACAGTGTAATATTTTAAAATTATTAAATTGCGAAATTACAGAAATCAATCAAATAAAATTTAGTTGCGACCATCAGGGTTTGAACCCGCGGACTCAGATTGCTAGTTGAGAGCCTTATCCTTCGACCAGGCCGGCCGTCAAATATTAACATTTAAAACAAAAAGGTAATAATGATTTAAGCGAAAATATTTAATTCAGTAAGACTTATTTTAAATACCAAAGAGCAAATGTATAAAAAAATTAATCGGAGCATCTTTTATTGAAATATCGGTGGAACGCACTTGGAGCACAGCACAGCACAGGTTCCGATGATTTCATGCAATCTTTTCAAGTATTTTGGGACTTCTTACCAAAGGAGTCTACAAAATTCAATAGTGCAGCGTACTTGCAACTTTTTTTAACGCAGCATACGTAACAGCCTCATCTGCCCAGAGCAAGTGAACTATGGCATCAAATTGTAAAGCCAATTTTTTTTTCAAAACCTACTCTCCTAACGAACAACCGTGTCTGCATATCAATCAATCATTCAATACTGTCCAATTAAACTACCGTAAAATGGGGATACTTTTGAATCGGAGGGAGACTTTTATCATCGCGGAAATGTGCATAATTCTCGCTACCACTCAGAAATTCATCGCTACTTTTGAAGTGAACACTTCTTCAACACCATTGTGATTTGAAAAAAAAATATGAAAAATAGCGTCAACAAAAAGAGATTTAGCCTGCTAGAGAATAAGATAGTATAATCGGTCTCTTCTTTGTGCGGTGCCTCGTAGCCTATCGGTTTCCTCTTGGTGTGATGCTTCGTAGTCTCCCCAATCTTGTCTATTTTAGTTTTCTGAAGGTTTCACGTCTACCGCATGTGAATTGCACACTTTGATTTTTTTAAATTATTGTTTTAGGTGGATATGATGACGATTCGAAAATAAGTATCAAATTAGTTCGTTACGAATGGGAAAGGACACGCAGGGAGAAGCAATTTCTTTATTAGGTGGCATTGCAACGCATCGTCAATCGCTAGTATAACATACATTTTCCCGCCACTAATGTCTTCATAAAAAAGTAATTTAGTATTCAACCTGAAAATTGAAAATTGATCAAAGTCTCCCCAGCTTACGGTACCAATAAAGCACACATCATCACAGAAAATATTCTGTGTTTCCATTTTTTTTTTCAAAAATAAATCTCTTTAATGAACAACGAAAATGCCAACCTCCAATTTCAATGCATTTTGAAATAAATGCCCAATCAATACCGTCCAGTAATTCTATCTGAAACGAACCGAGCGAGATCGTCATTTTATAATTCATTTGAACCGATTTCAACGCGCTCGTGTCCAGTAGGCGGGCCGCCCCCTAGGAAAGGCTTCTGTGTTCCGTGACTTTTCCTATGGACAAAACAACCCGTAACAAAATATCCACTAAAACCCAACCTAACCTAATCTTACCTAACCTAACCTAACCTAACCTAACCTAAGCTAACAGAAAAAATAAACAAAAATTATACAGAGAACCTGTAAAGATAATAATATATTGTTCAAAAATAGTAAAACGGGACAAAAATAATACAGATTTCCAATAAAGACAATAAATTTATCCTATCTCTATTATTTTTAACCCATTTTACTATTTTTGAACATAAAAAATGGAATAAAAATAATACAGATAACAATTATTTATTGTCCTTACTATCCTATCTCTATTATTTTTAACCCATTTTACTATTTTTGAACATAAAAAATGGAATAAAAATAATACAGATAACAATAATTTATTGTCTTTACACTAGGTCTGTATTATTTTTGTCCCATTTTTTTATTAGCTTATATAGGTTAGGTTAGGTTTTAGTAGTTATTTTGTTTGGGGATGTTTTGTCCGTAGGATATTTTGACGTCCAATTTTTGAAAGGTTAAAGTTGAAAATTGATAAAAGTCTCTCCAGTTTAAAATACCACTAAAAAAGACATCATCACAGAAAACATTTTGCATTTAAATTATTTTTTTTCATAAATAGCTCTCTTTAATGAACAACCAAAATGCTCGCCTCAAATTTCAATGCATTTTTAAATAAATTTCCGATCAATGCCATCCAGTAATTTTACCAGAAACGAACTGAGCGGGTTCGTGATTAATTCATTTGAACCGATTGCAACGCGCCGTGTCCAGTAGGCGGTGGGCCTCCCGCAATCCTCAGGGCAAGGCTTCTGGGTTCTGCGACAAAATATCCTCGGCCAAATATCCAACGGACAAAACATCCCCCGACAAAATATCCTACGGACACAACATCCTCCAGCAAAATATCCTGTGGACAAAACATCCTCCAAAAGAATATCTACTTAAACCCAACCTAACCTAATCTAACCTTAACTAACCTTACCAAACCTAACCTAACCTAACCCAACCTAACTTAACCTCACCTAACAGAAAAATGAAATAAAAATAATACAGACAACCTGTAAAGACAATAAATTATTGTTCAAATATAGTAAAATGGGACAAAAATAATACAGACACCCCACCCCGTAAAGACAATATATTATTGTTCAAAAATAGTAATATGGGACAAAAATAAAACAGACATACTTTAAAGAAAATAAATTATTGTTCAAAAATAGTAATATGGGACAAAAATTAAACAGACATCCTGTAAAGAAAATAAATTATTGTTCAAAAATAGTAAAATGGGACAAAAATAATACAGATAACAAGAATTCATTGTCTTTAAAGAATGTCTGTTTATTTTTGTCACATTTCTTTGTTAAGTTATGATTTAGTAGATATTTTGTTTGGGGATATTTTGTCCGTAAGATAATTTGAAATTTGAAGTGGGATGAAAAGTTGCGAAACCCCATCTTACGATAACAAGTTGGGATAAAATAGTCCGATTTTTGAAAGGTTAAAGGTGAAAATTGATTAAAGTCTGTCCATTTTATGCAACCAAAAAAAGATATCGTCATAGAGAAAATTCTGCAGTTTTTTAAAAAACAGCTCTTTTTAATGAACAACCAAAATGCCAACCTCAAATTTCAATGCATTTTTAAATAAATTTCCAATCAATACCATCCAGTAATTCCATCCAAAACGAACCGAGCGGGTTCGTCATTAATTCATTTGAGCCGATCGCAACGCACCGTGTCCAGTAGTGAGTAGGCGGTGGACCGCCCCTCAGGGCAAGGCTTCTGTGTGAACAGTGCACTGTACAACGAGCTGCAGTGTTCTCTATATACTCAGGGGGGAGCTCGCTGCGGGTAGTTTAGCGGTATAATAGGCTGAATCAACGTTGGATACTAGAATTAACCATTCGACAAAGCAAATGTGAGAAGGAGTGCTAAACTCACCGCAAACAACTTAAATTATTGATTAATTTAATTTTTGGTGTTATATCGTATTAAAGTGTACCCCTTCCTTCATTAGCCTACGTTTCTGACAGCGTTACCATGTCCATCATCAGTGAAGATTGATTAATTATAATAATTTTGAAATTCATTTCTTAAATCACACATTTTTTGGCTTTTTTTCGATGACTATAAGATTCTTAAGATAATTAAATCCCATTATGATTTTTTACTTTTTCAACCTGATACTTATTCATTTAATGATTGGTGCAAAATTAACTCCATGCAACGTAATGTTGATAAATGTAAAATTTTGTCCTTTTGTAGAACCAAAAAACCTATTTAGTTTTATTATAAACTAAAAATGTTTGTCTCTCTACTGTCACATCTATCAAGGACCTTGGAGTCACTCTTGACTGCAAACTTTCTTTCTGTGATCACATTAATAACATTGAAAACAAATCACTTAAACTACTCGCCTTCATTCATAGAATTACCTCTGACTTTAAACATATAAGTACACTTAAAACTCTTTACTGTTTGCTGTTTCGCTCTCACCTTGAATACGCTATTGTCATTTGGTCTCCTTTGTATGCTGTCAACATTTGAGATATTTAGGTACAACCTCAATTTTTTGAAGTGAAAACTTCTATTGCACCGTTGTGACTTGAAACTCGATGAAACGAAAGATTGCAAAACAAATTAAACAAAAAAATGCAACACCAAAAATAGACAAAGACATACATCTATAGGATTTAGCCTGCGAGAGAATAAGATAGTATAATCGGTCTCCTCTTTGTGCGATGCTTTGTAGCCTATCAGTCACTCTTGGTGCGATGCTTTGTAGCCTCCCCACTCTCATCTACTTTATTTTTCTGAAGGTTCCACTACTACCGCGTGCGAATTAAACTTTTCATTAGCGAAAATCCCTCAGGGCCTATGTCACATTGGGGATGCTGTGTGGGGGTATTTTTAGAAAGGTAGGAAATAAAGTTCTGGGAAAGAAAAAGGTATGAAGAGTGGGTAGGAATCTCGGGGTCAATATGTCCAGGAGTAACGAACGTATGAATCCACCCCTCCCACTACGATGCAAGGTGACTGGTCGGGAGAGTCCGGCTGGAGAGGTATAGTTTAGGTCTGTTTTAACCCTAGAAAAACCTCACCATATTAACCCGGGTACCCCTGTTAAGTTACCGAACGTAGTAAACTACTTGGGGTGATCAGCAGGGGTATTGGTTATCCAATAAATGGTTCCCAGAGCAAAAGCGCGGTTCCATTTATGACGCCATTTTTTGTAAAACCGTTTGAACAAAATGTTTTATTGGTATACCAATTCCTCTCTCAGGATATTTTATTGAGTGATTGAAAAAAAAAATCAAGAATTGAAACCTTCAAAAAACTATGGTAGACAAGGGTGGGGAGACTACGAAGCACTTGTTTTTATCAACGTGAAGGATGATTTTTACAAATTTTTGTCGTCGAATTCCAGTGCACCTTTACCTATACATTTATTCATCTTATTAGTATTTGTGTTTTCTTCTTTGGAGTCGCTAGATGTCGATTTTTTTGTGTTTTCTTTGCCTGTTCATTTTGGAGTGGTTTGAAGATTGGATATTGATTTTTCAAAAATATTTTTTTTTTAGATTTCGTCAGATTCGATCCTTGGTCTGCTCAATGTCTGGCCGCTAAGGTTCGTCGAGCGCTTTATACCACCAGACCAAAGCAGACTTGCTTAAGACCGTGAATTTATCGTATTATATAGGAATCGAGTAACCGTATAAATAAATATTTTATTTCTATCTCATTCTCTCGCAGGCCAAATCCTATACTTAGCTATATGTGTTTGTCTCTTTTTAGTGTCGTTTTTTCGTTTCATCAAGTTTCAAATCACAACGGCGCTAAAGAAGTTTTCACTTCAAAAAAATAAATATTCGTACATTCGTAACCGATGAATGTTTATCCATGTTTGTCTAACTATGTAAAATTTTTTTTAAAATCTATAAAACCCAAAATTTTTGATTGTTGACTATTCCTGACCGACAAATATAAAGCCCTGCCTGACAGAGTGACAATAGAAGTCATTCCGACCAGATACCGAGTATCGGCCCAAAATAATTCACAGTGTAGATTTAAAACCCCTGCATTTTTTAAATGATAGGAATCAACCAGGAATGGGTTCCCAAAATAAATGTATCCAATCTGAATTCAATTGAAAGCTTTTTAAATTTATTTTTAACGGTGATTATTTGGGAACCATTGCTCGTTGGAAACAGAAACGAACTTTCAAAAAATTTACCGAATTGATTAGCGAATGTTGAGGTAGTTCTTTTTTCTACTCTATTTGATTCGGTACTGCGCGTTTTCATCCCGCGACAAAATATCCCCGACAAAATATCCAACGGACAAAACATCCCCCAACAAAATTTTTACTAAAACCTAACCTAACCTAACTTTTCAGAATGACTCTATTACTTTAGTCCCATTTTACTTTTTTTTACATTAGCTACGCACAGGAGGCCCTGAAGAAAATAATTCCCCCCAGGTCCAATGTCATCTTTGGGGATGCGGTGTGGAGGGTATTTATTAGTAAAGGAAGAAGATGAAGTTCTGGAAAGGACAGGGGTATTAGGGGTGGGTAGGAATCTGAGAGTCAGTATGTCCAGGAGTGGAGAAGTCAAAAGGACTCCCTCAACATTTCTCTCCCGATCCGGCATGTAATGCAGCTGGTGGGCAGACGCATCCACCGCCAAGACCCGGACAAACCTCACCCCAAGTACCAAGGCATCCCTGCTAAGTAACCAAACGTAGCGAACCACTTTGGGTGATCTATTGCAGAGGTGTTGGTTATATTGGTTTAATTGAGCACTATTTTTTAGCAATAATTTATGATGTCTGTTTTATTTTTTTCCAATTTTTATGTTAGGTTAGGTTAGGTTTTAGCGGATATTTTGTTGGGGGATGTTTTGTCCCGGGTTAAAAGGTCGCAAAATCATTTGATTCACTGGGATTGTTAGGTTGCAATATTGTAGACGGGTAGTGAACTTTTACGACAATTTTATAAACTTTACATAATTAATGGATCAGCTGCAACCTTTTTATATAAAGCTTAAATTTGGATTTGTGGCCAAAATACCAAATCAAACTATTTTAATAAAATATTTTTTTTATTTAAAAGGTATTGCAAATATCTAGTACGGATGTGTACTCCTTTTTAAATTGTGTTTTACATTATAACACGTAGGCCATTAAGGAAATCAATTTTTCATGATTTTAGAGGTAATTTTGGAAATTATTTGCTTTATTTATTATATGAGATTTGGGAGGCGGGATTGGGTACCACAGCCTCGTGAACCACTTATTGGATAACCAACACCTCTGCCAGGTCACCCAAGTGGTTCTCTACGTTTGGTGACGTAGCAGGGATGCCCGTGTTCAAGGGGTGTGGTTTGTCTGGATCTGACGGCGGATGACCTGGACACACTGAACTCTAGATTTTTTCACACCCTTACCTTTTTCTTTCTCGGAACTTCCTCTCCTTTCTTTTCTTAAAAAGACCTTCCCCACAGCATCCCCAAAGATGTCATAGGCCCTGAGGGAAATTATTTTTCATAAAAATTTTGTGTGCAGTTCACACACGGTACAAGTGAAACCGTCAGTAAACTAAAGCAGACAAGAAGGGGAGGCTACGAAGCACTGCACAAAGAGGAGACCGATTATACTATCTCATTCTCTTTCAGGCTAAATCCTACAGATGTATGTGTATTTATTAAGGGTAAAATTAATTATTTAGCGTAACGCTCCAATGGACACGCGAAAATAAAACAAGTTTTGCAATCATAATTACTTTTCAACGATTCAAAAATGCAACCACAACAAACAAATCAACCATAATTTAAGTGAACCAAGTCTGAAAATTAACCGAATACACAAATTACAATCCGATTGGCCAATTTCAACAATTCAATCGCTCGCAATTACAGTTCAATTATGATTTTTGATTGTGCACCGATTGATTCGATCATATGCAATATGCCTTGCCTGTTTGTTTTAAACCAGGTACTAATTGAACCCGGTCTTTGTTGGTAATGCAACGAATCAATCAACTGTGCTAACATACGCCCCATCAACTTTATTTATGCATCAGAAATCTCTAAATAATAATAATAATAACAATGGGCAATTTTTATATTTACCGTGAAGTTTCACGGTTATGGTTCCGTGACGGCAAAAAGGCAATAAACATACGTTATTTATCACAATAATGCTGCACTCTTACAAAAGATGAGATACACAATGTACGTAGGTCTGTTTCCTCCAAAGGAAAAAAGGCGTGGTTTTCTTACATCTCTCTCAACCGCGACTTTTCATCCCGCCACAAAATATCCCAGACAAAATATCCTAACATAACCTAACCTAACCTAAGGGGGGCATCAGTTAATTATGTGAGCAGTTTTTCTTCCAATCTAGACCCCCCCCCCTCGGTGAGATAAATTTGTACCCATTCGTATATTTTTTTCAAGTAACGTGAGATTTTGCTAATCCCCACCCTTTGTGCTCACGTAATTAATGGATGCCCCCTAACCCAGCGCAACCTTTCGGTGCCAAATTTTAAGATTTAAACCCTACCTAACCTAACCCAACAAAACCTAACCTAAGCTAACCCAACAAAACCTAACCTAACCTAACCCAACAAAACTTAACCTAACGTAACCCAATAAAATCTTTCGGAGACTAATTTAAAATTTAAACCTAACCTAACACATTAAAATCTTTCGGTGCCAAATATAAATTTAAACCTAACCTAACCTAACCCAATAAAAACTTTCGTTGCCAGATGTAAAATTTAAACCTAACCTAACCTAACCTAACCTAACCCAACCTAACCTAACCTACCCTAACCTAAACTAACAAATCCTAACCTAACCTAACCCAACAAAATCTTTCAGTAAGTTCCTTTCTCTGTCTCCTTCCTTCCTTGTCGAGGGACATTTTGTCCTTGGGATATTTTGTCGGAGTATATTTTGTCGGGAATATTTTGTCGCGGGATGAAAACGCGCGGTACTCTCTTACACACCGCACCGTGACGTCTCTGTAAACCCCTACCAATACTACTTGCCGTGACGATAATTTTGAAAGTATTGAATATAGTTATAAGGATAATATTGAAGTGTGAGTTCATTGCAAAAATTCCAAAACGTCAAATTTCAATTCGCTGATGGTTTTGCTTTTGATCTTAAACATACAATGCTGCAGCTCTTTCTTACACACTAAATAACAACAGTTGAAAATGAGGCAAACGATGAACGTATCTTTGCAACTGGAAACATACAATCATTATCATACATCTCCCTCACACGTATAAAGAAAGTTAAACGCAATTCCCGTCGTAAAAAAGGAGAATTTTGGAGGAAATTGTTACACGTATTTTGTGTATCTCATTATTATTTAATGTGTAAGAAAGAGCTGCAGTATTATAGCGATAAGGAACGTAGGTTTATTGCCTTTTTTGTCGTCACGGTACCGTAACCGTGAATCGTCAAGGTAATGATAAAAGTGCACAATAACTAGTATTTCTGTGAACAGTAGATCTTTCTTACTAAAAACGTAGTTAATAATTTTCTCTTATACTAAATGGGAATCAATATATCTTCTGAATTCATAAGTAGGTACCTAACCTCTCACTTTTAACCCCACGAACATATTCTGTCAGAAGATCAGAATACTTCGGATTTGCATTAAAATTCAAATATATTTCTGTACGTATGCGAAAACTAAAAACTGTTTTTGGAAGGTTGTGAAATATGCTTCCAAAATTTATTAAAATAAATAAACATAACGTTCGGCCTCCGTTGTCTTAGTGTGAATTCCGGTGTAAGAAAATCATTTTTATTTGATTGATTTGTGTAATTTCATAATTAATTAATTAAAAATAATATATAGTATACTTGTGGAACGTTTCAGAGTTGTAAGACAAACATTCATATCGTATTGTGAGGCTGAAGAGAGGTGGGAGGGGAAGGAGATTGGGAAAAGGATGGTGGAGAAGTACCTGGCTCATCAGATCTAGTCACCAATCACGGCTAGGGTCATTTCAATGATACTGAGAGTATCTTCCACTCTGAACGTGCCGCAAATATATCTTATATTATTTTAAATTATTAAATTGTGAAAACACAAATCAATCAAATAAAATATACTTGCGCACGTCGGGATTTAATCCCGCTACCTCAGGGGTGCTACTCGAGAGCTTTGCCCCTTGACCACGGAGGCCGTTCACATTCCTTCAACCAATTGGAGGATGCCAAAGTCTACTGGCTCCTTGCAGTTGGTACAATTGCACGGTGTTTATATTAAAAATATGAATTACATCACTTTAGGAACAAAATGACAAGGCTCAATAGCTGTCGCAAGAGTTACTTATGAATAAATTACAAGTCATTAAAGTGACTTATGCCTTCATTACTCTGAGCTTTTCATGTCACAAGCCAGACCACTCAAATTGCTACTATTACCTGCGTCATGAAAAAATAAAATTCACGCAAGCAATTTTGAGCATTATTCCCAAGGCCATAAGAATCATATTAATATTTTAGTGTCGATCAAATTTGATCCGAGATAAAAAAAATCTTAGGGTTCATTTTGCCTTGCAGGCGTCGTATTGATTTTCTTTAAACTGTAAGCGCAGGTTGACACGAAAGTCACAACGATTCTAGACCCTATGGCGGTATTCAAATTGCTGTAGATATAATCTGATAATCAAAAAGTGTTAGGTGGCGTATATATTATTTTATTATTTTTAACACGTAAGGGTAAAGGTCCTTTGAGGTTATGTTAATTTTCATTTTTGTACTATATTATGTTTTATAAAAGAAATAAAACAAACGTCCTATCTTAATAGCCTGCAAATTGAACCTTCCTCTTCTTCAGCTCCTTTCTTTCACTCTCCACTTAGCCTGACGACATTGGGGATGACATTGTCGCAATGGTGACCCTAGGGCCTTATATCATCTTTGGGGATGCTGTGTGGAGGGTCTTTTTAGGGAAAAAAAGGAGAAGAAGATCTAAGAAGGAAAAAGGTATGAAGGGTTGATAGGAATCTGAGGGTAAGTGTGTCCAGGAGTGAGAGACGTAGGAATCCATCCCTCTCACTAAGGTGAAAGGCGATGGATCGAGAGAGTCCGGAGAGGTCAAAAGGTCTCGCTCAACTAGTCTCTGTAGTTGGGCAAACACATTCGCCGTCAAGACCTAGACAAATCTCACCTCGTACCCGCCTCCCAAATTGATAAGAACTATATTTTAAGGACAACCTCCAGACATATTTCAATGAATGTTTCATCTGATTCCCCTCCCCAGTTAACTTCAGCCTCACAAGATACCCAAATTGGGGATGCCACAGTCTCACTGACTCCAAGCAGTTGGGAGAAGTTGGGACTCTTATGCGGTTTTTACATAACAAAAAACTTTCAAAATATGCGCTCTAGGGTATATTTGCAACACGTTCTGGAGTGGAAGACACTCTCAGCATCATTAATAATTGAAAAGTTGGTTGAAATGGCATTTAACCGTGTTTGGTGGGAGCAGTTGGGACTCTTGTGCGATCTTTGCACAAAAAAATTCTAAAATTCAATTTATTTATTTATTTATTTATATTCTCACCATACATTTTGTTGTTGTTTTTTTTTTACATAAATTAACCTCACTAGGACTAATGCCTGTATTGAGGTTAATAATTATAGTTTGAGGATGCATTTTACATGTAAACACAACATAAATACACTACTTTTAAAACACTAATATTATATACTAATTACCCATCTATAATTACCATTTAAATAGTTTTATTGACGTACTGTAATATGATAATATAATATAATAATATGAAGACCAGATGGGTAATTTGAGAATGATTTGTAACAATATTTTATACCTGCCAAAAGCAAAGTAAGTTCAAAAGAACTAGGGTGACACTTCGATTTGTGCAAATGGAACTCAAATATCTTATTATTTAAAAAAAAAACTTATTATTTAAAAAAAAAATCGTATTATTTAAAAAAGGACAAGGATGAAAATATAGTATGCCAATCCTCAGTCAACATAAATTTCTTAACAATATTTTTAAATTTAGTTAATGAATTGGAAGACTTGATGTAATCTGGCAGAATATTAAACATAAGTGGAGCCTGATATAAATAGTTTCTTTGGCCAAAAGATGTTTTAGTATGTATTGCCACAAAGTTCATTGTTGAGCCAATTCTAGTGGTATGGGTTTGTTGGGTTCTTTCTGCAGATTTAGTATTGATAAAAAATCTACAAATTATTTTAATGATGTACAGCTGTTTTATACACATAACATTAGATTCCTTGTAAAGTAGTTTAGATGGATAACGAAATTTTTTTTTGTACATGACTTTAAGAATTAATTTGTGAGCAATATTTAGTGGTTCTACATTGGACTTTAGACAGGATCCCCAGCATACTATATTGTAAGAAAGTCGAGATTGGACTAAGGCATAATAGACAGATTTTAATTTCTCTTTATCCAATATATGACGAAGTTCTTTAAAAATATAGGTAAGTCTCCTGATATTTTTTGTTAACATATCAATATGGTCGTTCCATCTCAAATATTTATCAATAATTACACCTAGGTACCTAATACAGTCTACTCTTTCTAAAGGGTGGCAATTACAATTCTGCAGACAATTGTGTATAGTTATATTATGAATGTAGGATGGCTGACTTTTTGATGATATGCTAAAAGTTACATATTTTGTTTTTGATGTATTCAAAGTTAAGATGTTATTATTTAGCCAACTCTTTACTATTCTTAATCCTGAGTCACATTTTTCAAAAGCATCTTTCCAGGTTTTACCCTCAAATATTAAAGCAGTGTCGTCAATGCTGTGGATCTACCATAAAAGTACATAAGTTATCAATATTTGTAAAATCCAACACAAAGATATCCAGTCTTACAACCAAACAATAATAAAATTCGCATTGCGAAAAAAATCAATGATTCAGGAATAGTCGCAGACAAATATATGCCTTAGAGCCGGCGTGGTAGAGGTCATATTGCCCGGAGGTCATCTCGCTTACTTATCGTACCACGCAACACTCGATGTCAAAGTGCCAGTGAAATGAAAATAAAAGATTGGTCCGTATTTAAATCGTCTACTTGATTATTCAGACATCTCCAAATGCTAAGTTTTGAAATAACGAAGATGCAAAATTCGAATGATCACCATAGATCAAATATTTTTTATACGTGTCTGTTTTACATATTAAATATGCTATAAAATAAAATCGGGAGGCATAACGGTCCGGTACATTAGTATGATATTTTGAAATATCCTACTAGTGATCCAGAAAACTTCAACATTTTGTTTATTTTGCTACAAGTTTTTTGGCATTATAATTGACTAGCTTTTGCCCTCGGCTTCGCTCGCATATTCGCCCCCCCCCCCCCCTCCTCTCCATACCCGTTACATTCATTTTTCACGATGACGCCTATTAAAACGTAACAATCAAATACGCGCTAGTTGTTGGCTAAGGTCAAAATGTAGATTGGTACCTATTTTATACATATTTGAATTTTTGCTATCAAAAGAATCTCCAGAGTAACCTAAAAAAATAACAAAATGACAGCCCACGTCAAACAATTACTTAGCAACACGTTTGCTTTTTGTTCGGAGAATAAACGTATAATAAATAATTTTATAACGCTACAGCTTATTCATAACGCCAGAACTTACCAATATATATAGCCTGTATTAATCGCAAATAATGTAGCTTTCGATTAGAGAAATACTTTTTAAATTCCATTCGGTATTTATTGCGTGAAAGATTAACAAACACACATGCATACAAACTTTCGCCTTTATAATATCTATAAGATTTAGTGGTGTTTATGAGTAATCTGAGTATTGTACCAGATAGAGAGTAAACTTTAACATATAACTGCGTACTCAACTTAAATTTAGATTTTCGGAGATATCTGACTAATCAATTGGACGATTGATATGATGAAATGAACAAGAATGCAAAACTGTGTACATTACATTACTATAATATATATTATTTATATGTTTTAAAAATTTTTGTGGAAGATTTTCTCATTACAATCAATTTTCAATTTGGGAGGCGGGTATGAATACCTCCGCCTCAGGAAGTCTTGAATTAGCACGCCTTTGCGTGGCGGGCCACATCGAAGGGGACCTGACCTAGATCTCTACAGCCGGTCTATCTCGACCTATCGCCTCGCACCGCAGTGGGAGGTATGGATTCATACGCTCGTCACTCCTGGACCCATTGACCCTCAGATTTTTTTCCTTTCCAGAACTCCCTTTCCCCAAAAAGACCCCTTTTTTACATTAGCTCCACACAGGAGGCTCTGAGGAAAATAATCCTAAGGACCTATGTCATCTTTGAGGATGCTGTGTGGAGGGTCATTTTAGAAAGGAAGGAGAGGAAGTTCTGGGAAGGAAAAGGGTATTAGGGGTGGGTAGGATTTTTTTTCTCCGAAATATTATTGGTTTTGAAACAACCTTGTGATTTCGAGAATCTTATGCGACATTTAAATTGAAAAAAAACGAGTGCGCTTCACACGACTGTCTTAGATATACGAAACGAATGAGAGAAAGAGAGAAAGAAAATGTGTGCTCGAACCTCTCCCTCTTGCCCCTACAGTAATACGAAACGTAACTCTCTCTCTTTCTATCTTCAACTTATATCTCCCTCTCAACTTCCGTTTGCCTCGCCCGATCACACTTTTCGTAACGATTTTGTCACGCATTCACTAGCTTACTCCCCTTATCAAGCGTACGTAAAGAAGTTTTACTTCAAAAATAAGTGTGCAGTTCACAAGCGATAAAATTGAAACCTTCAGAAAACTAAAGTAGACAGGAGTGGGGAGGCTACGAATCACTGCACAAAGGGTAGACCGATTATTCTATCTCATTCTCTCGCAGGCTTAATCCTTTAGATGTATATGTTTGTCTCTTTTTAGCGTCGCTTTTTCGTTTCATCGAGTTTCAAATTACAACGGTGCTAAATAAGTTATCAGTTCAAAAAGTCATCTAGTGTTAGTAATGTCAATGTAAAATATTGATATTTTACTTCAAAAACATTCAAGTTATTCTGTAATCGCGTTGGTAGATTTGCTCACATATAAATTGCAAGAAATCCAACGATGTAAGAGTTCCCGTATTCCAAGAAAAAAATGTTATTTTTTCATCGCATTCAAAGCTATTTCTGGTAAATTTGTACAATATCTAAGCCATATCTTTTAAAGAAAACTCATACATCAAAACATTAGTTCTACTTTTAACGTGAACACCGCGTAAGGTTACCTTTATATATGTAATTATTTTTCTTGTAAGTCGCTTACGTAATTTTACGACTTATCATAAAATTACCAATGTAAACGTCACCATAAGTCACTTGGCGTAATTTATAGCAATTTACATAAGTTATTTTACTTGTCTAATCTCGTCCGCGCGAACTTTTCACAGCTTATCATATCAGTTTAATAACACTTATATCGTAAGAAACGCTACCAAAGTGCGCGGATGCGAGATGTCAAAAATTAAAAGATTTTTTTCCTATAATAAATGGTATTTGTATATAACTTATTTTTGTTTTAAAATTTTATAAATTTTATGTAAATAAAATTTAATGATGTTATTTTTAAGTTCTGCAAGAACTTAATAATAAAATTATTTTATTTGATCTAAATAAAATAATAAAATAAATAAAAATTGTTTTTGTTTTATTTTAAACAAATTCTAATGTTAACTGGATACATATATGTTATTATCTCCCTAAGACAATTAACCCGCCATTAGTGACGTATATGTCTGTGAGACCGGGTAATTCGAAAAAGTACAATATTTTTTTTACCGTTCATCGAATCACACTGCGATTTCGAGTAGCTGCCTTATTCCACGTCCCCTACCGCCATTCTACCCCGCGAGAGTTTTGGCGCCAACCCGGAGCGTGAGACCGGCATCACCAACTAAGTAAGTCAAATGGTTATTGTGTTTTATAATATAAAAAAAAAAAAAAAAAACATCAGTATTATCATTTACGTTTTTTTGAAATTTTGTGTTTCAAATAACTATAACTTTTTATCAACTTTTTATACTAAGTTTATATATTTTTTTGTGTTTTTAAGTCTATTTAATACTTTGGGTACTTGGAAATATAGTATTTTGTTTTAATATTACCCACACTCAGGTAGTGCCTTAGTGGGTTTTCATTTCTTGTCCATACTAATTGTTATTATATATTTATGTTATTATATAATATTTGCTATTATACATTATATGAACAAAGAAATGTGAATAAATAAAGTAAAAAAAAAAAATGTCATAAGACTGATTTTGTCGTTAAATGTTTAAGATTGTTTGGTTTAAATAAATAATATTAAAATATCTCATAATTTTAATGCATCTAAAGATATTTATTGTGTTATGTTGATAAAAGAGAATTGATTTAAGGAATACCTTTGTTTTATTGACAGAAAAAGACATCATTTTAAAAACTTTCCAATGAAAAGTAGCATGAACAGAAAATTATTGAAAAACGTGTGCGTGAGACCGGGGTCACCAATGATGTAAGTCAAATTTAAGTCACCAGTGGCGGGTTAAAAAAATAATACTAGATGAATCTCAAATAAGCAGTACCCATGAAAACGGATGTACCTACATGAAAATAAAATTTTCTGATTCTAAAAACCGAAGTAATATCATTCATTTTTCTGGTGGGAGAAGAATTTTTGAAAACGACCATCCTTTTTTTAAATTATCGTTTGTATTTGAATTCGAAGTCGGTTGCTTTTATTCGGATAAAATTAAAGAACTACATTCATTTTCGTCGTAAACGGAACAAAAAAGAGCGTGGACAATTTTCTCACAGGCCAACTTCCATTTCAACATCACCTTTTAACCTACGGTTTACGGTTTTACGGTTTATATTTTATGTTTTGTTTATAAATTACAGGTTTTGCGGTCGTTGGGACCACGTACGTAAGTTAAACTTTCGTGAATATTAATTATTACCATAAGTTGAATGCATATGTAAACGCTTCTGTTAGTAACTTATGAAAAAACTTACGTAAGTCCTAAATTTTACTTATGAGAAACGAAATGTCCCTACTGTCTTTTACCTACCTTTTGATTATTGTCCATTAAGCTGTTTTTCTGATCTCGTATCTTGCCATCCTATTTAAATTTCATGATGATGATGAAACACAGTTATGTATTTGAAATTTAAGGCCACATTGACCAGATTTTTGGTTCACGATACACACCCAATTTACATTGCTAGTGTTCTTCTTTGTTCTATGGTTCGGGATATAGCGTCGTAAAGGAGATTATGGTTCCCAGAAAAAGGTTTTTTTTATTACGGCATCACACTTTATCCAGGACTCTTGTAGTGGCGTGATAAAAGAAAGAACTGTGTTAAGGAGTGGTTTTTCAAAAGTTTTTTTTCTATTTGACTATCACTAATAGAGAGGTTAGCTCAGCTCCCTACCCTGAGGAAATAATTCAAAAGATATATACACAATACGATACTATTGTAGATACCACCCCAGCCAGGAGCACTCCTGTCGCGAAGAAATTAGTGTACACCAGTACACTAATTTCTTAGGACATGGACCACGTGCTCTGAGGATAGGAAGGAGGTTGGAGTTTAATCGACCGATATACATGGCAATCTAATAAGCCCATATTGGACTTTGTGATGGGCAGGAATAAAGGTATGGATTGAGTGATATGATTTTTCTCTTTTCTTTTTTCCTACTTCTTGCCTCTTCCCGGTTCTTTTTGGATCTTCTTGTCTATTTCTGGTTGTTCTTATGAGTCTTTTCTTGACTGTTCTTGTCACTTGACTTGGCTCTTGTTGTTTTTTCTTGGATCTTCTAGTCTGTTCTTAACTTTTATTGCCTCTTCTTGTCTCTTTTTGACTCTTCTTGTCTGTTCTTGGATCTTCTCGTCTCTTCTTGGCTCTTCTTGTCTCTTTTTACCTCTTCTTGGTGGCTACTCGGCGCTGAATTTTTTCGAGTCGTCAGGCATTTCCCATTAATCTCCTATTTACTCTTATTTGAGGTATTACCGAGGAACCGGCTAAGGGGCGCGGAAACTGAGTGCGGTTTACGGGTAGACCGAACGTCATGCGTATTCTTGCTTGGACTGCCAAGTCACAAATACACCCCACTGTTGAATCTGATCTGAGCCCTAAAATAGTTGAAAATACTCTTGACACTGTGTAGAAACAATTTGTTTGGTAGATTCCCTATCTTAACATCTTTAGAGCACAGGTGTCAGGTAGGTATTCTGTACTTGTTCTCTCTGTATCACAATGGAAGATGCTCCGTGGAACTCATAATTAGTTAGGTACTAACTTTTTAAACTAGGTTTTGAAGAGACTCATGTTTATTCGTTTCTCTCCCCAAAAAAAAAACCCTAAATGAAGGATCTTCAAAATGAAAAACAGATTTTTTAATGCACATGATCCGCTGTGAAATTATTATTACCACGCGCGATGGCTGTTTCGCCTTCCGAAGGCATTATCATGCCTTTGGTTTGAATATAAGTATAAGAGAAAAAATACAATGGAGATCTCGCCGTTTCCCCGCAGGGGTAGGTAGAGAGGACGATCCGCCAATCAATTCGGTCTTGGCACACACCGTTAAATAGACACACACACATCAAATAGCCTTATTTGGTGACCTAATTCACCATTAATTTTAGCCTCACAGCAAACCTGAATGGCAATGCCATAATCCTTCTGTCTCCGAACAGTTAAAAAACTTAATTTTTTAAAATATTATTGTTAATTATTTATTTAAATACCGTCCCCGCCAAATAAAGCACCGTATTAACGAACTGGGGAAAATAACTTTGTACTCAAAGCGTTAATACTGCAGAATATAACTGCCGTTTAACTACTGTTTTACCGCCCTGTTAAAGTTAACTCGCGAGCTACCAGGCGCCCTGTAATCGCATTAATTATATTAACTTATTAATAATAATAATGGCTTATAATAATAATAACAAGTGGTTTATGGTGAGATTATATTTTTATTGGAAATGGCGTTAGATTGGTCATTAAAGATGATTGTTATATTTATTTTTACATTAGCTCCACACAAGAGGGAATGGCCGCCCCGGGAACCATTTATTGGATAACCAACACCCTGGTCTAAGGTCACCCCAAGTGGGTCGCTACGTTTGCTGACTTAGCAGGGATGCCCGGGTGCCTAGATCTTGGTGGCAAAAGCGTTTGCCCATCTACTGTGTGGCGAACCGAATCGGGAGAGATTGGTTGAGAGAAACTTGAAGACGGGTCAGTGGTTGAGTGGGCATAGCGCTTGAGTCCCACCCGAGCGTCGCGTGTTCGATTCTTCGGCTGGCTAAGTCCTCCATCACAACACAAGAAACATTTTCGGCTTTCTGTGGTGGTAGTAGGAGATTTTCAAAAATTGTTGGGTTATTCGTAACCCGTGAATGTTTGTCTTTCTTTAAAAAAAAAAAAAACTTAACCTATACCTGTCCAGCCGAACTCTCTTGGCCCATCGCCGTGAACCGCAGTGGGAGAGATGGATTTATATGTGCGTCACTCCTGGACACATTGACCCCAAGATTTTCTACCCACCTCTCATACATTTTCCTTACCAGAACTTCCTCTCCTTCCTTTCCCTAAAAAGACCCTCCACACAGCGTCTCCGAAGACGGCATAGGCCCTGAAGATCACAGACAGGATCACACACGATATTTAAACGGGCGTGTTTATGAAAAGATACTTGCGCAGACCCGGGAAAAATCACGGGATAGTATGAAGTCTTGACAAATCAGTTCTAATTTTGAAAACGATAATTAAAATAACTTTCCGTTGAAATTATTGCACGTTTGAATTTTTTAAACGAACAGTTCCAATATTGAAAATGACAAAAATTCATAGCAAATCCGGGTTCCACATTACATTGAATTTTAGACAGTTCCGGATTCATTGGGTGAGATTTTTTAGGATCTTGGCGGCGGATGCGTCTGCTCACCAAACAGGCAGGATCGGGAGACACTGATTGAGGGAGAATTTTTGACCTCTTCATCAGAACTCTCCCGAAACATTGCTTTGCAACGCAGTGGGAGGAATAGATTCATACACCTGTCGCTCCTGGTTACACTGACCCCTTATTCCTTTTTCCTTCCCAGAACTATCACTTCTTCCTTTCCTAAAAAGACCCTCCTCACAGCACCCCCAAAGACGACATAGGCCCTGAGAGATGATACTTTCCTTTTTCAAACGTAAACAAAACCACACGCAGAAGAATAGTATATATTATGCTTACATTGATTATAATTCTTGAGGTATGTTATTATATCCTTCTTATAACTATTTTCTATGCAGTTGAACACATCTATTACTTCTCAGAAAGTATTGCAAAATAAATGCAATATAGAAGTACAAGCGAGTTACGCAGGACATACGCAACCGAAATTAGCATATTTGTAAAATATGATGTGGAACAGTATCTCCTTGATCGTATGGCATACTAGAACAGTTGTCAACTCCAGGGATAGTAAACGCCGGTATAGCGAGCGCCACAATTTATACCGGGTGGTTTATACCCGTATACAAAGTGGCGTCAAAGTTGCTAACAACTGTCTACTAAATAAATAGAATAAATGGACCGTAAATAAACTAAGGCATTTTCGTCTAAACACGTGCGCGGATCTTTTTTTAAATGATTTTATTTAAACTAAAATTAAAATTCTGAAACATAGCTTTCTCAGATAATTTATTGATTTATTTTACTGCATGATTGATTATATGATTTGGAATGTGTGTTGTTTAATACAAAATTTTGTTTAAAAAAATTAACAAATCTGCCAACGGGTATGACCTTATTATGCTAAAAATAAACACATTTTCTCATAATTTTAAACATTACTTTACCAGATAAAAGAACAATATTTCGAAATCAATTTATACGTTTTTTTTGTGGAAAAGAGTCAAGATGGCTAAAATTTTATTTAAATATGACATATTTCCAGTTTTGTCTGGTTATTCCCTCTTAAACACCTATAATAATGCTTCATTTAAATAATTAAAGAAAACCTTCTCTTCCTATAAAATTTTCTAATGGTCCATTGGACAAAAAGAACTAAGGCGATGAAATTTGCAAAAATTATGACCAATGACTTCCAATGACTTTTGCGCCATTTTGTATGACAGACCTGTCAGTGGCTGAACCACATATGTATGTGTGTAATATATATTTTGTTGACAATTTTGTAGGCACGTTCAAACAGCTCGAGTCAGCTCCAGGAGTAGTAAAGGCCGGTACAGGGAGCGCCACAAATTATACAGGGTGCCCCATAAAGGGGGTTGTTAGACTTTTTTATTATATCGCCTGTTCACCGGAACACGCACATCGTTTCCATAAAAATACCCACAGAGTGCACAGGATGGTGCAAAAGACACGTAACAAATAAAAAAAATCTTTTTATTTGTTGGACGTTAGGAGCCACTATAACTAAGTCGTGAAACTTCGAAAACTATGGGAAGGAAAACTTGTGAATTTTTTGTTTTGTTGAGACGGGTATAGTTACCGTCGCCCCGGGAATCATTAATTTGTTAGCAACACCTCTGTCGTCCGTTTATCGCTATGTTTGGTGACTTATTAGGGATGCCGGTTTCATGGGGTGAGGTTTGTCTAGATCTTCGCGGTTAATGCATTTGCCCGCCTTCTGCGTGGCGGACCGGATCGGGAGAGACTGGTTTGGGGAGATCTTTTGACCTCTCTAGCCGGATTCATCACCTTGCACGATTGGTGACTTAGCAGGGGGTCCTGGTTTCATGGAATTAGATTTGTCTAGATCTTCGCGGTGAATGCGTTTGCCCGCCTTCTGCGTTGCGGGCCGGATCGGGAGAGACTGGTTTGCTGAGATCTTTTGACCTCTTTAGCCGGACTCTCTCGATTTATCACCTTGCGCTGCAGTGGGAGAAATGAATTCATGGGTCTGTCATTTTTAGACACATTGACCCCAGATTTCTACCCAACCCTCATTATTTTTTCCTTCCCAGAACTTCTTCTTCATGTCCCTAAAAAGACCCTCCACACCGCATCCCCAATGATGACATAGGCTCTGAGGGATTTTTGTTCCTCAGGGCCTCCTGTGTGGAGCTTATGTAAAAAAAGTGTGTTTTTCGAATAATCAATAATTTTAGGTCGTAAAAACGTATGGTGAACCATTTTAAAAAAGGTTTTATTGTTCGCATTAAAAAAATATGTATATCTAAAACATCACATTCTTTTCTATTGATAAATTTGAAAGCGTATTTTATCACCTTTCAAAAACACCTTTTTTTTAACAAGCCCTCCATTGATTTGCGTGGTGTAACTCTATGTGACAAGCTCAGATATGAACGCTCCATCGAAGCCCGAATGAAGTTAGCCTCCCAAAAACTGGGCGAACTGTACAGGGCCCGCAGATACTTTAATAGTACACAACTGCTTACCCTGTAGAAATCACAAGTGCGTCCCACGGTTGAATTTAGCAGCCACCTCTGGTCTGGAGCTCCAAAATACCTGAAAAATACTTTCGACTCTGTGCAAAAACGGGCGGTCCGTTTGATAGATTATCCCATCTTAACAGACGGATTGCAATCTTTAGAGCAAAGTCGTCGGGTGGGAATGCTATCCTTGTTCTACCGGTAGTACAATGGAAGATGCTCCGAGGAACTAGCATCATTGATCCCTTCGTTACCGGTGCATAATGGGGAAATACGCCAAACGCGTGCCCAACATATGTACACGGTTGACATTTGTCACATGAGAACGGATCGCTTCTTCGAATCGCTTTTGTGTTCAACAGCTCGGTTGTGGAATGATTTGCCGGCATCTGTGTTTCCTCCTTCTTACAACGTGGGTCTCTTCAAGACCAATGTTCATTCTTTCCTCTCCTCAAAAAAACCCTCCACACAGCATTTCAGATGATACAGGCCCTGAGAGATTTTTTTTTCTCAGGGCCTCCTGTGTGGAGTTAATGTAAAAAAAACGTTTTTGGATACTTTCGGAAATATTCTATTTGAGCGGATTGGAAAGGGAAAAATGTTTACCTCCTTGATTAATTGAGTCTTCATTTGTTAATTGAGTTCATGAAGTTTGTCTAGGTCTTGAGATTATTGTATCAGCACTTTTACATGTAACTATGTACATATATACTCAACTCAATTTTCCATTTTTCGGAGATGTTCGACTAATCGACACAACTTGCATATTGTTATCAGTATTTTTTGTGTGTAAAACTTTTGAACCATCCTATACATATCGCTTCCGTTATTTCCATTATAGAAACAATTTGCAATATCGTCGGAGCGGTTTGTCCGAAAGGATTCTCTACTGTTGCGGCTCATTCACTTCTAAAGGCGGCTTTTTTAATTGAATCGGACCAGAATGGGGCCCAGCACGGACGATGACGTAGGACGTGTTATGACGTATGGCACTCGGACATGGAACATACTAATATTGGTGGCTAAAAAAAAACACTTTTTATTTAATTATTTATTTTATTTTATTTATTAGAGTTATAAACAGTCTGTACAAATTCATAAATGACAATGATAATAATATGTATGTCATTGACCAATAAAATACGACAAATTGAAATTTAGAACCGTAATACAAAAATACACAACAATGCCTATACCTGATATCATATAAACAATTCTTATAAAGTGCATCTTCTTACTTAAATCTACAAAAAGTGTTAAATGAAATTTTTCAAGGGTTTTACATTTAAATTTTGATAAATATCAATAATATCTTTTAGGAAGTGATTTTATTTGAATTTAAACTGCTAAAGGTAGGAGAGAAAATGTGGTGAACTAAAATAAAAAAGAGAAATACAGAAATCATTGAAATATTAAGTTAGTAGTTAAACATGTGGCATTCAATAGTGTTATTTTTTTAAGCATGCTTTGAATTTATCAAGGTTCGTGTTAAATACATCGATATTTGGGCATAATCTGTTAAATGTGCTACAGCTTCTTCTTATAAATATATTTTCAAGATAATCTAATATAAAGATGAACTACAATCCATTATTAGCCAAATTAAATTTTTCTTATCTCTAGCGAAATTGATTACGAACTTTTGCTTAATATTTTATTTATTTTAGCCCGGAATTTTCGCAATTTTTCGAATTCGCATGTAGACTGTAATTTTACTTTATTTTGAACTTCAAGGATGCAACGACGTGTTTTGACGTTTTTCGCGTGTTTCCCGTATATTCAGGATGTTTTGCAAGCTTATTGAAATTTGATTTCCATTTTGACAGATGGAATTTTATAAATTACTAGCTAACCTGACGAACTTCGTACCTCCTCAGAACCAATAACTGTTGTTTTGACTTATTAGCTGAATTAAATTCATTTTTTTTATTAGGTTTAAAATTACACAATGAAGCAATTATCGATGCGCAACTGTCCGTGTTTTGTTTTTGTCAGTATCAGAGATGGCGGTGTATACGGATTTATATTTTTTGTGATTTTCATACTTTTCCACTTACTTACGGGAATTGGGTTTCATTTTATTTACAAGTGTGAAAGAGATTTATAATAATAATTATTGTATTTTTCGTTGGAGGGGTGCAGACATACGTCCACCGTTTGTCTCATTTTCGAATATTGACATTTAGCTATTCTGCTATTCAGGACGGAGACAAATCCAACAAATCAAAGATCATAAAAATCGGTCCAGCCGTTCTTGAGTTATAAATGGTGTAACTAACCCTACTTTGTTTTATATATTAAGATTTGAAAAAAATTGAGGTTACGATACATTGTTATTAAACGCAATTCGTATAACTGAACACTTTAAGAACCTCTGCCCTAAACTCTAAATAATTAAACCAACTCATTTCCAAAGTTCCCTCAATAATCCTCTTCCGAGCCATTCCCCGCGGAGATGAAACAACAATAACAACTTTGGGGTAATTACAGCCCTCGGGGGATGGGCAAGGGGATGGTCGGGAAGGGGAGATTACCCTGGTAATAATATCAACAAAGAATAATGATTATTAGCTGTGCCCGGCACTCGATTAGCCCCACTCTCCTTTCGATGTCTTAACAGCCGCAAGGTGTACGGTGCTCCAGATGCCGAGAAAGGTAATATGAATTATTGTTATTAATTGTTTGAAGTTATAGAAGGTTGGACTCCAGTTAACTTAATACTTGGAATGGCAGAGTAAAATGACAATCGGTCGACGAACCCTAACTGACATAACAATATATATCTTCAGAAGGAACTTATACTAGCATATACCTGACGATCTCCTCACTTAAAACCACGTCTGCAATTAATAATTTTTTTTTGTAGTAACTATATATTAATTATTCTTTACATTTTTATATGAAATTTGTTACGTTTACATAAAATAGAAATTATATTCGTAGTCCTCCTCACTAGGAGATCCTATGCTGAGGGGGACTATGCTTTGGATAAGTTTTCAGCGACTTCTATGGCTCAACTTCAAGGTTTTCCAGAAACTTCTACGAAGATGTTTTAAGTATACTAGTAAGTTCATTTTCCGATAGTTCCTTCAACCAACATTTAATGTCCTTAATGTAGTTATTTTTTGTTTTAATTTGTTTGATGCTAAGTGGTAGTTTGATATATAACTTTTCTGCAAACTTCTTTGTCCAAACGAAAAGTTACACTTTGGTATATTAAGTATGTCCGTTTGTATGGCTCTGATTTTATGAGTATGTGAGGTATCTGCCTCTGAATCATTTTTGAGGTGATGTACTAGAATGTTTTTGGCATAGATTTTCTGTATGCTTAGAATTTCAAACTGTTTGTATATTTCTGTTGTTGATGTCCTTATGGGGACCATTAGTATGGTCTTTATGATGCAATTCTGAGTTACCTTCAGTTGTTTTATGTGTTTAGATGCTACTGAACCCTATCCTATTACTCCATATTCCAATCGAGAGTGGAAATTAATCTTAATATAAGGCCGAAATTCAAGAGAAACCTTGAAACTTTTTGGATCGATATTAATACAAGTTTTTTTCAAACCAACGCAACGCCAAGAATTACACGATTGTACAATAAATACCGCGAACATGAAGACTTATATGTATTTTCAAATCCAAGCACCACCTGCGAAATATATTCAGTTTACCTTGGGATACACACGTCAAAGACATTTACAGAAACACCCAAATACTTCCTTTTAACACCATTCCCACTTTTGAAATAACAAAAACTATATTACATGTAATTCAACACTCGGCACATTCCAACACTACACTCAATTACAATTGCGACGTACACCAACACAACACAAGAAATCACAACAAACTTCATATACCAAAAATCAAATCAACAAAATATGGACTAAGATCCCTAGAATACATAGCTTACACAAAATATAATCAACTACCCAACGAGATCAAATGTGCAAGTCAATGTAAAAAGACCCAAACTAAAATGCTCAAACTTCATTTTATGAATGACTATCTGAAATAATAATGTTGTGTATGTCCTATGATATGTCCATTTAATACATACAGCTATATGTTTCATGTAATGCGTATCATTCCCGCAATGAGTTTATTAACTCTTGGGAGTACAATGCTTTATATAATATACTATATTCTGTATTGTATACTTTTAATAAATAAAAAAAATAATAAAATACCTTCAGAAGGAACTTGTACTTGCGTATACCTGACGGTCTCCTCACTTAATGATTGTATCATTCACCTAATTATGCATTGTTTCCATAATATGTGTATAAATGTATATTATGTGTGTGCGTGTGTATGTACATAAATGCATATGTGTAGAGTGTGCACACGTATGCACATACATATATGCGTGTGAGCATATATGTTCATGTGTGTGTGTGTATATTAACTGATATTTGATTTTGATCCTACTTGTTTCATTAATCTACGTGCATTTTAATTTATTATTACGTATTTTAATTTATAGTCACATTAAGAATGTTTAGATGAATGGTGGGCACACCTATAATTGGTATCATCGCTATAACCATATTGAAAATATAAATTCATTTATAATTAATCATAATGTGATCTATTCTGTTAGCAAGCTATAAAAGTATAATACATAAATAAATAAAATGTTTACTTTCTTTAATTGCCATTTTTCTTACGGTAAGCACAACTGGACTGCACGCCACTGTTTTCTTATTTTTATGGCTAATGTTTACGATTTCGCAATTCCTGGTAATTCCACGAAGAACTTCTAAATTAATACCCTTTTTTATTACAGGATATTTGAGGCTGCGCCAATGTATCCAAATTCCTTATATTCTCTCTTGAGTTTTAATTAATATATTTTAAAAAATTGTGACGAGAGTCAGGCTGGCGAGGTCAAAAGTTCTCACCCAAAAGTCTCTCCCAAACGCGTCCGCCGCCAAGACCCTGTTTAATCACTTACCACATTAACCCGGGCATCTATAAAATCACCAAGCGTAGTGCAGCGCTTGGGATGACCCATGGTAGATGTTGGTGATCCATTAAATGGTTCCCGGGCGGAGGTACTCACACTGGGATTAAAGTATATCACACTAACACTCATGGAGAATTTTATTTAAAAAAGAGCTGGATAAAATTTTGGGACTTAATATTAATTTAATGTAGAACTAATAATTACATTTAGAATTTTTAAATGAATAGTTGAAACGTTTAATAAATACGCGTAGAAATTCATGGAAAGTAATTGAACCATGTTACATTTTTTGTTTAAAATCCAGTAAAGTTTGTGTGGATTTCAATTAATAATAATGATTTTATTTTAAACATAATTTCAAGCAATTAGTGAGAAATCGAAAAATTGTTTGATTCGCCGAATGAAAAATAATAATAATTTTAATAGGCATAATAAAAATATTTCTTGTAATCGATATCTCATGATTTAAAGAAATAAACTTAAAAAAAACTAATTGGAAGAAAAATAATGACAAGAATGTATTTTTGCTCAAGGCATTGGCCTGCTGGGTTTTAGGTGGAGTTTTTCGAAATCTCACGTAGACAGTCGGCCGGCGTAGTCCAGTGGTAAGGCTGGCACACCGAAGGTCGCGGGATCGAATCCCGGCGTGGCAAATAAATTTTATTTGTTAAATTTGTGTTATTTCACAATTCATTCATTTAAAATAACTTTCAGTATCTTCACCGGTGTAAGACCACCATTCAGAATTGAAACGTTGCTTGAAATAGTATTAGCCGTGTTTGGAGACCAGATCTGAATAGCCAGGTACTTCCCCACCTCCCTCTTCCCGATCTCCTTCCCCTCCCCACTACCTTCAGCCTCACAACATACCCCAATCGGGGATGCCATAGTTTCACTGGCTTCAGACGGGAGCAGTTGGGACTCTTGTGCGGTGTTCATATAAGAACGACAGTAACCTTGTTTACTTTATTTTGGAATAACTCAAATACCAGACTAACGGCCTTCAGCCAGATTTAAACAATACAGTAATTGGGGAAACTGCAAAAGGATAATAACATTTTACTTAATAATATATATAAGGGCATAGAAAAGCAATCATTTAAAAAAATCATAATTACATACCTATCTAGAACTGATATAAATACATCGTCTTTAGTGGTACAACCACAGTTTGATAATGACTTCAGAGGACGAAACAGCTGTCATGCATAACAATAATTACATATAAGAACTTGTTTATTTTAATAAATTAGTTTTATAGATAAAAATAATAGTATTATTGAAGCTAGCTAACCTAGCTAACTAACTAGCTAACCTAGCTCTCTCATTCAAAATTTAGGCGTATTGGATTTGTCAAAAAATTTGTACATAAAAATGCAAAAGTCGGTCATTTTAAATACATGTAGGATTACGAAAGATTTTTTAAATATTTATATTAAGGGATCAGTAGGATTTATCGGACCAGCTAGGATTTCATCAGAGCCGAACCCTCTGATATGAAAATATCTGGAGTCGGTGAAATATTTTCCCATTATGTTTCTGGTGGATTGACGTATTGTTTTGTATTTATTATACTTTTATAGTACACTTACATTGCGTGAATTTACTAGATATTCATTTGTGGAAAAGTGTGTGGAAGGGTTTAGTCTTTCATTTGGGAAAGATTCAACCCGGACATAAAATCTGGAGCACCGTATAAAAGAAATATAAAAATTAAATGGATTTCTACAAAATAAACAGATAATTCACATTTTTGTTATTTGTTTTTGGGGTGTTATGCCGTGTTGCGCTAGATGATGGACATCTGTCGGATCTGCCCTAATGATGGACACTGCAACACTATCCGAAACGTTGGCTACAGAAGAAGGCAGCGCAACACGGCATAACACCCCAAAAACAAATAACGAAAATGCTTTTGGCCGTGGAAATCTTAAAACGTATCAGATACTTCACATTATATAGATATAGTAGATAGGTAGATACTTTGCGTGTGCCATCTTTGGGGATGCTGTGTGAGGGGTCTTTTTATGGAAATGAAGGATAGAAAGTTATGGGAAGGAACAAGGTATAAAGGGTGGGTAGGAATCTGGGGTCAATGTGTCCTGAATGAAGGACGTATGAATCCATCCCTTCCTCTGCAATGCAAGGCTCAATCATTTTCTCCCGATCCAGCCACGCTGTAGGTCTATAGACGCACCCACCACCAAGACTGGACAAATCTCATATCATGATTCCGGACACCCCTGCTAAGTTAACAAACGTAGCAAACCACTTGGGGTGTCCAGTGACGGAGGTATTGGAGATCCAATAAATGATTCCCTGAGCGGCGGTACGAATTTTCGCCTCCCAAATTGAAAATCATGCTTTGCCTTTTAAGCTACACAAATTAATAGATTTTTAGAAGTAGAAAGCTTGAAAAAACATCACCTATATTTTTTTGTGAAATACTACCACTTAGAATCGAAACATTCCTTGAAATGGCTTTATCGATGTTATCTGAACATCCAGGTTCTTCTCTTGCAATTCTTACCATTTTCCTTCTCTTTTATTCAGTTCAACAACTTACCCCAATTGGGAAAGCCATAACCTACCTATTGCCCTCGGGCATTTGGGACTCTTGTGCGGTACTTCTACAGCTTTGCTTACATAATTACCTCTTCTTTATCTTGTGTCCTTCAAAAAATGTATCCGTAATGTAGGATGCATTAGTCCAACTGGCTCTATTTATTTTAACTTAACAAGCATCCTCTAAGATTTCGCAAGATTTCTTTTAGCAAGCATCCTCTAAGATTTCGGATCCTTTTATTTAAGTATCTCGTTCTTATTATCTCTTAAGTTAAACTAAATAGTTTTAAGGCAAAAGAAGCTCTTTCCTTAAGTTAATATTCTTTTGAGCAGTTTTTTCCCTCATTTTCTTTTTCCCTCTTTTCCTTTAGCGAGACTCTTCCTCTAATTAGGGTAGAGGGCGGCGCATAAATTTTACCAACTCTGGTAAAAGTTGGTTACGTGATCTGGTCATAGTTTTTAAATAAAACCCTACTGAGTGGTTCGTAAAGAAATCAATGATCTTTTTTAACAAAGAATTCCAGAAAAACATATCTTTATACAAATCTAAGTAACGGCCGTTATTTCCAACTTTTTGATCGATCGATCTGAGTCTCCGATCAGCTAAGTGATTTGTTTAGTATCGCTCGATTCGCCCGTTGGTCAGAGAGTTGCGAAGAGCTTATTTGTGCATTTGAGGAGTGTTGAGCCAAAATTTCGGCTCAACATTTGATCAATCGGATTGGGAACAACCGCCGTAACGGTCTTGTTTCCATATTTTTTTATTGATGAATCTGAGCCTCCGATCAGCTAAGTGACTTATATAGTAACGCTGGATTCACGTGTTGGTAGGAGAGTTTCGGATTGGGACTAAAATTCGTACCAGCCTTGTTTCCAATTTTTCAATCGATCAATCTGAGTCTCCGATCAGCTAAGTTATTTGTTTAGTAACACTCGATTCGCCTATTGGTCGGAGAGTTGCGTTGGGAAGAGCGTATTTGTGCATTTGAGGAGTGTTGAGCCAAAATTTCGGCTCAACATTTGATCAATCGGATTGGGAACAACCGCCGTAACGGTCTTGTTTCCATATTTTTTGATTGATGAATCTGAGTCTCCGATCAGCTAAGTGACTTATATAGTAACGCTGGATTTACCTGTTGGTAGGAGAGTTTCGGATTGGGAATAACATTCGTAACAGCCTTGTTTCCAATTTTTCAATCGATCAATCTGAGTCTCCGATCAGCTAAGTTATTTGTTTAGTAACACTCGATTCGCTTATTGGTCGGAGAGTTGCGTTGGGAAGAGCGTATTTGTGCATTTGAGGAGTGTTGATGCAAAATTTTCGCTTAACAGTTGATCAGTAGAATTGGAAACAACGGCCTTGTTTCCAACTTTTCGTACGATCAATCTGAGTATCCGATCAGCTAAGAGATTTGTTTAGTAACACTCGATTCGCATGCTGGTCGGAGAGTTGCATTGAGAATAGCGTATTTGTGCATTTGAGGAGTGTTGAGACAAAAATTCGGCTCAACTGTTGATAAATAGGATTGGAATAACGGCTGTTAGTATTAGTATTGTTATTTTATAGCAGGAGTAGGCAGAGTGGATTCATCGCTACACAATGCAGTCTTGGCGATTGCTCTATAATAATAATAATAACATAGAATTTATATAGCCCAGTTTTGTGATATTTCACCTCAAGTGCGCTTAATTATAATAAACTTAAATATAGTGTTCTTAAGAGTCCTAACAAAATTGATTAAATAATGTAAAACAAAGAATTTACAGTATATATAGTATTACAATACATACAATACATACATTACAATATTACAGTATTACAAAGCAATTCCAAAAGAACAAATTAACAAAAATAGTGAGTGCTGTTTTGTCACAGGACATTAGATAATTATAACCATAATGGTGCCATTCAACGAGAATCATTAAAACTAAAATATAATATAGGAAAGGAGGTAGTTTACGTTTAGAAATAATACAAATTCGGAGTGCATATAAAACTATACTGAGGAGGTAATCGAAACCAAACAATTACCGGAAACTTGAGGAACATGGCTTATTATAGTATATTGAAAAGGAGTTAAAATTCATGAAATTTATGATTTTTTAAATAAGTTTGTTTTTAAAGCCCTTTTGAATTCAGCCAAGTTCTGGATATTAGTAAGAGCTGAGGGAAGTTTGTTCCAAATGAACGGGCCAGTTACACGAAAAGATCGATCATAGTAAACGGCTCGATTTGACCTAGAAAGTTCGATTAAACGATTATTAACATCAAGATCTGCTGACCTTAGAGTAAGCTGTCTGTCGCTTAAGTTTTGTCGGACACATAGTTCCGATATATAGGCTGGCGCCATTCCTTGCAATGCTTTGAAGGTCATTAAGCAGATCTTGAACTATATTTTTTCAGGGCATCGAAGCCAATGAAGGCGATCCCTTAGAAGCGGGGTTATACGGCAATACTTAGATTCACTAAAAATCATTCTCGCCGCAGCATTGAAAACGGACTGGATTCTATTGAATTGTTTTTTAGATAAGCCCGCATATGCACTATTACAATAGTCCATATGTGAGACAACGAACAAATTTATGAGTGATTTTGCTGCATCAGAAGGAAGGCAACGCCTGATTGATTTTATCTGCCTTAGATGGAAAAAGCCTGAACTTACAGATTTTGAAATTTGTGACTCAAGAGAAAGACTATTGTCTAAAGTGAAACTTAGAAATTTTATTTCTGTAGAAGGGATTATATCTGTACCCTGAATATGAATTGGATTAGAGTCGATGAGGGCTTGCCTTCCAGGAGAAGCTATTCAAATAAATTCCGTCTTTGTCGGATTAAGTTTGAGTTTATTGACAGACATCCAACTTGAGACTGTGTTAATGAAACTAACCACCTCGTTTTTAAGGACGTCTTTTTCATCCGGGGAACAAAACTTGAAAATGAAACGATCGTCTGCATAGCCTTGTGACTCAAAGCCAGCTGATTTAATGAGTTTCTCAAGGCGATTGGTATAGAGAATGAAGAGAATTGGACCCAAGACGGAACCCTGGGGAACTCCATATTCTATGGGAGTTTCAGGTGAAGTACAATTATTGAAAATTACTGAGGCTACTCGTCCAGACAGGTATGATGTCATCCATTGGAGTACATCACCTCGAACGCCAAATTCGGTTTCAAGCACATTTAATAAAATACTATGATCCACCGTGTCAAATGTTTTTGTGTTGGGTTTAGTATCTGTTATTGACATGAGTCAACTTACCCAACTTACCTGCTTCCATCCCGATGATCAAGTCTGAAATTAATCGCAGAAGAACATTTTCCGTTGAATGAAACTGTCGATAAGCGGATTGATTTTTGGCAAATAGACCGGCGGAGTTCAAGTACCCCACCAATTATTTGGCAACGATTTTCTCAAGCAGTTTTGAAAGGAATGGTAGATTGGATATTGGCCTGTAATTATCCGTATTGTCAGTATCAAGATTTTGTTTTTTTAGAATCGGAGTTATGATTGATTTTTTGAGTGTTCCCGGTACAAGTGAATTTACTAGTGACTTCGGTAATTACAGGCGCTATATCCGGAAGACATTGTTTCAAGAGCCAGGTAGGTATGGGGTCTTGAGCGCATTGCTTGTTAGGACAAGATTTTATAGCACGCGTGACATATTCTTCCGTTACTGCCGCAAAAGTAGTGAAATCACCCGAAAGCGGACTTGATGCTGCAACAGAAGACGATCCTACCACACTGAGGGCCCGAATTTTTTCAACCTTACTTCTGAAGTGTGTTGCGAGGCTGTTTGCTTCCAGAGAGGAATCAACCTTGTTGTTGCTCTCTCCAGACAGAGTCCTTGTGTTTTGCCAAAGTTTTCGAGGGTCCTTTTCTGTGTCAATTTGCTCACACCAAAAGTTTTTTTGCTCACACCAATTTGCTCACACCAAAAAAAGTAAAAAACCAAGAAGAAGTAAGCTGGAAGCAGGACAATAGGTAGCAGGAAGCAAAAGAAGCGGAAAGCATGAAACCATGGGAAACAAGAAGAAAGAAACAGGGGGAAGCTGGAAGCGGGCAGTGAAAAGCGTAAAATAACGGGAAGGAGAAGCAAGAAGCAACGGGAAGCAGGGAGAAGCAACGATAAAAAAAACGCGGGAAGCTGAATGTGGGAAGCAGAAATCTGAATGCGAGAAGAAACGCGAAGCAAAAATAAGAGAAATGCGAGAAAAGTAAAAAATAAAAACAAGTACCCAAATTGTTAGCGTTTGTTAAGTGAGGGTAGTGAGAGGAGTAATTTTGGAGGAGTGGTGTACGGTGGGAGGATTCAACAAAAATTCAGTTAGTTTTAAGTTAGTTTTAAGATTGCTAGTGAATGACAATATTAAAAATTTACGTGTATATTTTCACGGGTTTTGTTACATATACAAATTCAAGCAATCACAATGAATTCTTAAAGTCTTGCTATTAAGAGAATTGTGATTTAAAAAGATAACTTATATGTCAAAACCGGTAGCAGATGAATAGAAATTTAGTAACAAATGTACTAGTGAATGGGAAATTACTCTAGTTTCAATACATGCTTCATTAGCTTCGTCGGGACAATCAAAACAATAAAAGAGAAATCAGGAGAAAAAGAATAGCTATTTGTTTTATATATATAATTGTGTTTTTACATTATTTTTTGTTTTTATAAAAATATTCCAAAAGGATCCTTTTCCAAAAATAACCAATAGAGTGGAAGATAACTAACTAACTATCACGCCGTTTCCCCGCAGGGGTAGGCAGAGAGGACGGACCGCCAAACAACTCGGTTTTGGCACACACTCCTTGCCTCGTTCACGTTCATACATCGTCTCATGGAATGGATTGCCCTTGTGTAAGACCACCCTTCAGAATTAAAACGTTGCTTCAAATAGCTTGACCACGTCTGAATAGCAAGTTATTTCCCCACCTCTCCGCCGTGAGACTATGGCATCCCCAATTGGGGTATGTTGTGAGGCTGGAGGTAGTAGGGAGAGGAAGGAGATAGGGAAGAGGAAGATGGGGAAGTACCTGGCTATTCAGATTTGGTCACCAAACACGGCTAATGCCATTTCAAGCAACGTTTCAATTCTGAATGGTGGTCTTACATCAGGACGATACTTAGAGTATCTTCCACTCTGGAACGCGCCGCAAATATACTATAAGTATATTATTTTAAATGAATAAATTGTGAAACAACACAAATTAATCAAAATAAGATTTATTTGCCACGAGTCAAGAGCCTTGCCGCTAGACTGCGCCGGCTTCCTACTACCTGCAGCCTTGCAACGTACCCCAACTGGGGATGCCATAGTCTCACTGACTCCAGGCGTTTGGGAGCAGTTGGGACTTGCGCGGTATTCATAATTTTGGTATTTAATAAAAAAAACTTACTATTTATTATCACCTGTGTGAAGCTATTGTTAAAAAAAGTGCATACTCGGACATATGTTCCGATAGCCGTGGTTCTTTCATGACCGATGTTCTTGTGTTATCATTGCCAATATTAAGTGAATCAGATGCTTGAGTCGGGCCATGTCAAAAGTAAGAATAATAGAAGAGCATGTATGAGACGATGTATGAAAGTGAACGAGGCAAGGAGTGTGCCAAGACCGAATTATTTGGCGGTCCATCCTCTCTGCTTACCCCTGCGTTGAAACGGCGAGATGATTACTTGGTTTTTTAGCTAGTCAATATTAAAAGTTTACGTGCATATTTTCACGGGTTTTGTTACATTATACATATTCAAGCAATCACAATGAATTCTTAAAGTCTTGCCATTAAGAGAATTGTGATTTAAAAAGATAACTTATAATTTTATTCGTATTGCGATATTTCTTCGACGTTACTCATAGGTGATTTTCTGCACGAAAACCTAACGATATTATCGCAATGGCTATATATTATATTATACATTCGCTACTTGTGTGTGGGAAGTAAGTTTTTTTTTAGTTGTTGAAAAAAAACTTTAGAAGATATGTTACATAAGTTTGTCAATCGACTGTTTTGCTAAAGAAACTATCTAATTTTTAATTACAGAGTACACATGGACGTAATAATATATAAAGAGAGTAAATTACTCGAATTTGTTGCATTTCTTGGACATTAATAATGTAACCATTTCTAGACATCTTGTTTTTAAGCGTTTTATTTCACGTGTACATGTATTATTTGAAGCGAGAAGTAAAAAACCAAGAAGAAGTAAGCTGGAAGCAGGAAAATAGGTAGCAAGAAGCAAAGGAAGCGGAAAGCATGAAACTATGGGAAACAAGAAGAAAGAAACATGGGGAAGCTGGAAGCGGGCAGTGAAAAGCGTAAAATAACGGGAAGGAGAAGCAAGAAGCAACGGGAAGCAGGGAGAAACGATAAAAAAAATACGCGGGAAGCTGAATGTGGGAAGCAGAAATCTGAATGCGAGAAGAAACGCGAAGCACAAATAAGAGTAATGCGAGAAACGTAAAAAATAAAAACAAGTACCCAAATTGTTAGCTTTTGTTAAGTGAGGGTAGTGGAGGAGTAATTTTGGAGGAGTGGTGAACGGTGGGAGGATTCAAAAAAAATTCAGTTAGTTTTAAGATTGCTAGTGAATGACAATATTAAAAATTTACGTGCATATTTTCAGGGGTTTTGTTACATTATACATATTCAAGCTTTCATAATGAATTCTTAAAGTCTTGCCATTAAGAGAATTATGATTTAAAAAGATAACTTATGTGTCAAAACCGGTAGCAGATGAATAGAAATTTAGTAACAATTGTACTAGTGAATGGGAAATTACTTTAGTTTCAATACACCCACTGGATTCTCACACCTTAAAAAAAGGAACCTTTTTTTTCTTAAAAAGAAAGACAAACATTCGCGGGTTACGAATAACCCGACAATATTTGAAAATCTACTACCACCACAGTTAGCCGAAAATGTAGTTTAAGTCGTGATTAAGGACTTTGCCAGCCGAGAAATCGAACACGGAACGCCTGGGTGGGACCCAAACGCAATGTCCTCTCAACCACTGATTGGTCACCTTACCTGACATAGTTGTTTTACGATGACCCCCTGGAAAGTTATCCCCAAAATTGTAATTATTAGAAATTATAATTTTGCGCGTTTCAAACCTAAAATCGACTTCAAAAATACTGTAAAATAGTTAGGACTTAACAAAAGAAGAAGTGGTTTTGTTGTTTTTTAAAATAAAGCACCCGCTATGTTTTTAAAGTTACAAATTACCGACACATAAAATTTTCCCCACTCTACGGACAAATGTTTGACAATACTTTAGTAGGTTTTCTGTGCAAGTATAGTTAGAAGAGTGGTAATTTTTAGCAAGCGAATACTTTTTATAGTTAAATTCTTTTGTAAATTGAGAAGGGATGAAGTTCAAAAAAATTATCACACAATAGCGACATCTACAAGTATTGGCGCCATCTTTGGTCTAAATGAATAAACTTGTTGATAATGATTATCACTATTTGTAATTCATAATTGGGTTGAAACTTAACTAGGAAATCAAACAAATACCTTCAATAATAAGTTGGTATTGATAACAAACGAATTTATTTACAGTGTCGATTTTTGTACTTATACGTCTAAACGCAGAATTACTTAGAGCCTTCTATGGCAGGACATCTGGTCCAATTAAATGTTCATCGTAAACATAACGATAATCGTAACTAAAGCAGCTTGTAATCTCAACCAACCTCAATCGTATTTAGAAGTTTTTGTACACAATTGTTAGTACATTTGGGCTTCTTTGGTGTTTTCAAATAATTCGGTGACTGTGGAGATCGTCATAAAAGTCGGAAAGAACTTATTTTTTATAGAGCATAATATTATTCACTGCACTCTCAATTACCAGTGCTAGCGCCAGGAGTGGCCGGTTGATGAACTAACTATTCTGGCGACTGGGAGCAAATCAACCCGTTCTAAATTGAGAAGGATTTTGATTTACGAGATCGTAATAAAAGCAGTTAGCAAAGGAAGACCGATGAACAACAAACCGTCCGACCGGATATTACAAATGCAAGTGGAGAGTGGGTTGATTTGCTCCCAGTTGCTCCCAGTCAACAGAATGGTTAGTTCATCAACCAGCCGCTCCTGGCGCTAGTGCTGGTAATTGCCAGTGCAATGAATAATATTATGCTCTATAAAAAATAAGTTCTTTCCGACTTTTATGATGATCTCCATATGACCATGTAAGTTAAGAAGTATAGACAATGGAACAATGCATTTTTTTTACTAAATTTCATAACAGATCTTCATCCTCAACAGTTGCAAAATAAGTTACGTGTAACTCACGTGCGCAGAGTTTAAACTCACTACTCAAACGATCTTAGCTAGAGATTACCGCCACGCAATGCCACGTCACGCCAAGATACGGCTACCACGCTCAGTATCGCCCTGTTCCAAGGCACAGAGTGGCGAATACCATCTATTTCTGCATCTCTTTTCTAGTAATATAGTAAATAGAGGGAGAAAATAATATTGGAACAGAGAAACAGAGATCACCCGTATATGTGATGGGCTGACGATTTGAAGAAAAGTGTTTGGTTATCAGATCTGACGGCATTCATCGTTCAATTGTTACAATCCTTTAGTTAACTTGACTTGCGCAAGTAAATTATATTTTATTAAAATTATTTTTTTTTTCGCAATTTATTAATTAAAAACAATATGTATAGTATATTTGCGGCATATAAGTGGTAGATACTCTTATGGTATCACCCTGGTGAGAGATCACCATTCACAGTCGAGATATTGCTTGAAAT
This sequence comes from Limnephilus lunatus, assembly GCA_917563855.2. NCBI lineage: Eukaryota > Metazoa > Arthropoda > Insecta > Trichoptera > Limnephilidae > Limnephilus > Limnephilus lunatus. The sequence continues at coordinate 97,493,271 of OU830594.1, forward strand.
GACTATCGTCGTATTTTGTGACCAGATCTAAATGGTCATGTCATTCCCCACCTCCCCCTTCCCCTCTCATTGTCTTCCATATTATCTTCAGCCTCACAAAATACTCCAATTTGGGATTACACAGTCTCACTGGCTCCAAACGGTTGGGAGCAGTTGGGAATCTTATGCGGTACTCACATTAAAAAAAAACAATTTTAATTCTCCGGTACTTTCAAAACTTCCTCTAACTTATAGCATACATCATACGGTCGATAACGACCCGTGGTCGAGGGCTAGGGCTCTTGACTCACAATCCGAAGGTCGTGGGATCGATTCCCTGTGTACGCAAATTAATTTGATTAGATATTGTGTTATTTCTCAATTAATTCTTTTAAAAATATATATAGTGAGCGTAATGAGTAAGATCAAGAAAGGAACGCTTCGATGGTTTGGGCATGTAGAGCGAATGAACGAGGAAAGGGGTGTAAGACGTAATATATGACGTAAATGTGAATGGTAGAAGAAGTCCAGGACGCCTGAGAAAGACATGGCACGACCAAGTGAATCAGATACTGGGTCGGGCCACGTCAAGAGTCAGAATAAAAGAAGAGCATATACGAGACAATGTATGAATGTGAACGAGGCAAGGAATGTGTGCCAAGACCGAGTTGTTTGGCGGTCCGTACTCTCTGCCTACCCCTGCGGGGAAATGGTGTGATGGTTAGTTAGTTAATATACTTGCGACACGTTCCAGAGTGGAAGATACTCTCAGTATCACCCTGATGTACGACCAGCATTCAAAATTAAAAAGTTACTTGAAATGGCTTTAGCCGTGTTTGGTGACTAGATCAGCACAGCCAAGTACTTCCCCAACTTCCTATTCCCGTCTCCTTCCCTACCATACTGTCTTTATCCTCACAACATACCCCAATTGGGGATTCCGTAGTCTTACTGACTCTTGCGAGTTATTCACATAAAAAAAAACCTCCACTCCCTTCAATCTCATGATTCCCCAATTGGGGATGCCATAGTCCCATCGACTCTGAGCAGTTGCGAGCCGTTGAGATGCTTGTGCTGTAGTCACGTAAAAAAATGCCCCATAGTTTGATTGTATCACAAGCCAGCTAACCATTTATTATTATTTAAAAAAAAAACATACAAACCTACATTTTTCCAATATCATTCCCTATCCCAATATCTTCCACCCTACAACATTCCCCAAATTGGAAAATTTCGGTCCCATGTGATACATCAAATAAAAAAAACACCTTTCCAAAAAAACATATTCCCAAAAAAATAAAAGTTAGGTTGTAAGAACGGCAAAACTTGTTTCAGAGAAATGTCCGAATTTCCCCGTACAAAAGGCCGTAAATTCCATTTCTAATAACACTTGTAGGTGATTTAATACATTATATTTGGCGTAGAGGGGGTCGCTATGATTTATAAACGGCCGGCCTTTTTGACGCGACTGTATATCATTTGTGGTGGCCTTTGACCGAGAGGGTGTTGCTGATGGATGTAGCGCATTTTGAAATATGGTTAAAGAAAAGAAATGGACGAGTTAGATTAGATTAGATTTTGTCTAAAATTCTGGAGATAGAAATGAAATTAATTTGAAATGTGGACATTTTTGGTGATATTTTTACATAAACATAAGAAAAACAAAAATTTTTGTTCAACTGAAAGTATTAAAAAAATCACCAGCAATTGGACAGTTGGGGGCGGGGTGAGTGGTTGAGCGGTTACGCAGCTGAGTGAAAGATTTTATTTTTGTTTGATTGAGAAGGAAAAAAATCAGAGTTTACAATTCACACGCGTTTGAAACGAAACCTTCAGAAAACTAAAGTAGATAAGAGTGGAGAGACTACGCAGCTGTTTTTTTACAGTGTTAAGGATGATTTTTTCCATATTTTCGTCGCCGAATTCCAGTGCACCTTTTCCTATAGATACATTTGTTCTTTTTTTTTATTATTAGTATCTGTAGCAAAATTTGTACATAATGTATTTATAAATTATATTATATTAAGGTATTATAAAGTACATAATTTTTTTTTAGATATTATAAAGTACATGTTTTTTTTTTCTTTTTTTTTCACAGTCCTTCTCACTAGGGTTTCCTGTTCTGAGGCGGTCTGTAGTTTTTCCACATCATCCAGTTCATCTTATTAGTATTTGTGTTTTCTTTTTCAGAGTCGCTAGATGTCGCTTTCTTTTGTGTTTTCTTTGACTGTTCAATTTGGAGTGATTTGAAGATTGGAAATTAATTTTACAAAAAAATAAATATATAAAAATTAAAAGTAGATACCTATATTATTGCTATCTCATTCTCTCGCATGCTAAATCTTATAAACGTATGTGTTTGTCTTTTTTTAGTTTCGCTCGCTTCCGTTTCATCGAGTTTTAATCACGACGGTGCTAAGAAGTTTTTCTACAAAAATTTGATATTTTTGTTCAACTAAAAACATTAAAAAATCACTAGGTATTCGACAGTTAGGGAAGGTTGAGGAGTTGAGCAGTTCCTCGACTGAGTTGAAGGTTTATTTTGTTAGATTTTGAAAAAAAAAATGAAAAAAAAAGATTTTCAAAAAAATTAGTGTGCTTTTGACCACACGACTGAAGTAAAACTTTACTAACTTATATAAGAACACATGATATTGGGGTGACATATGGCATTGGGGTGACATATGACATATGACCATTGGGTGACCAATGACTCTGGGGTGACCTTAGACCTTGGGGTGAACTACGACTTTGGGGTGACCTTGGGGTGACCTACAATCTTGGGTTAGTATGTACGCCTTACCTCATTTGCGCAGTATGTACGCCTCGCCCGATCACCGTTCGCATCGATCACCGTTCGCATCGATTACCGTTCGCATTACACTTTTTCGTGTCGCATTCACCAGCTTACCCCCCAAGTCGAGCGTGCTTAAAGAAGTTTTACTTCAAAAAGTCACCGGAGACCATAATTTAATTTACATCTTTTACTACAGATAATATCAGGAATCACTTGTTAAAGTAAGTCAAGTACCTACGTTCCTTAACTCCTCGTATATTTATTATGTGAAACCGTCTTTTTAATGACAAACTAACAAAAAATGTGCGAAGAATTGATTTGCAGCCAGCAGTCCGGATTGCAATCTTTAGAGCGCAGGCGTCCGGTAGGAATGCTGTCCTTGTTCTACCGGTATTACAATGGAAAATGCACCGAGGAACTAGTGTCGTTGATCCCTTCATCACCGGTGCATAGTCGGGAAATGCGCCAAACACGCGCCCAACATTTGTACAAGGTTGACATTAGTCACATGAGAACGGGTCGTTTTTACGACTCGTTCTTGAGTTCAACAGCTCGGATGTGGAACAATTTACCGGCCTCTGTATTTCCTCCCTCCTACAACATGGGACTCTTCAAGACCCATGTTCACTCCTTCCTTTCCTCAAAAAGACCCTCCACACAGCATCCTCAAAGATGACATAGGCCCTGAGGGAAATTATTTTCCTCAGGGCCTCCTGTGTGGAGTTAATGTAAAAAAAAAAAGTCCATAATGGAGTGCTAGTACTATCTAGATAGCATTTAGTTCGGATTGAATCTTGCAATCATACATAAAGAAAAAAATATGCGTTAGGAAAGTGATGGTAACATGTTAGTAGTTCTAAGTCAAAGAATGATACAGTTAAATATGAGCGAATCGGGTCGGGACACTTTAGCTCAGTTGGTAGAGCACTGAACGGGCAAATGATAGGTCCTGGGTTCACGTTCTGTATGTGATCGTATCTTTTTCTGATTTTTCTGTTTCAGATTTTCGATTGAGTTTCGCTAATATTGTCTTCATTAATTAAATATTTTTCTGTTTTCGGCAATTGTTTCGTCGCGCGTCGTCCGTTTGTTCATAGTCCGGGCGTTTGACATATCGGACGCATTAACCCGCTGGCCGCAACCGAAATGTCAAATTGAAGGTAATTTTGTGAAAACGTGCTGCCATTTTGTGAAAGCCATTTTTGGCCCTTGTAGAAAGAAATGTGGAGAAAGGGTCCAAATTTAATAAAATTATTTAATAACATTTGAAAGGTACACTCGTATATAATGTACATGAATATTAAACCCTTTAGAATTCGGTGAATTTTTTTTTTACATTAGCTCCACACAGGAAAATAATTTCCCTCGGGGCCTATGTCTGATTGATGATTTTTTAGGCAAAGGAAGAAGAGGAGATCTGGAAAGGAAATAGGTAAGAGGAGTGGGTTGAAATCTGGGGGTCAGTGTCAAGGAATGACGAAATTATGAATCCGTCCCTCCAACTGCAGTGAAAAAGGTCAAAAGGCCTCCCTAAACCAGTCTCTCTCGATCCGGCCTGCCACTTAGCAGGCGGGCAGACGTATCCGCCGCCAAAACCTGGACATACCTCACTCCACGAACCCCTGCTAAAACATCAAATGCAGTGAACCACTTGGGCACACCTATGGCAGAGGTGTTGATTATGATGATGAATGATTCTCGTGGCGGCGGTACCCATAGCCGTCTTGGAATATTTATGGAAAATGAAGAGGTGGTAGAAGAAGACAGATACAACGACGCCAAAAAGATTTCTAATGGAAGGACGACTTGATAATGGTTCGCAGAAAAATGGTAATGCACGTTTTCATCCCGGTACAAAATATCCCCGACAAATTATCTTCCGAAAAATATCCTACGTACAAAACATTTCCCAACAAATAATCTTCTAAAACTTAACCTTACCTAACCTAACATAACAGAGAAATGGGAAAAAATAATACAGACGTCCTGTAAAGACAATAAATTATTGTACTAAAATAATAAAACGGGACAAAAAAAATACAGTTAAAACAAATAAGTTAAATGGAACAAAAACAATGCAGATAACAGCAATAGTAAAATGTGACTAAAACAATACAGTTAACAAAAACAGTAAAATGGGACAAAAACAATAAGGATAACAAAAATAGTAAAATGGGACAAAAACAATAAGGATAACAAAAATAGTAAAATGGGACAAAAACAATACAGATAACAAAAATAGTAAAATGGGACAAAAACAATACAGATAACAAAAATAGTAAAATGGGACAAAAACAATACAGATAACAAAAAAAGTAAAATGGGACAAAAACAATACAGATAACAAAAATAGTAAAATGGGACAAAAACAATACAGATAACAAAAATAGTAAAATGGGACAAAAACAATACAGATTACAAAAAAAGTAAAATGGAACAAAAACAATGCAGATAACAAAAATGTATTGTCATTATAGGATGTCTGTATTATTTGTGTCTCATGTTAGGTTTTAGGTTCAGGTTAGGTTAGGTTAGGTTTTAATAGATATTTTGTTGGGGGATGTTTTGTCCGTAGGATATTTTGTCGAAGGATATTTTTTCGCGGGATGAAAAGTCAAAGAAAAATATCAACTTTCATCGTGCTACGGAATCCTTTACACTTTAATAACCTAAGTTATTTTTTCCCTTTACTCTCGTCTAATTTGGGTTGAGGTAAAATTGAAATTCGAATTTTTGTTAAAAAACGTACAGAACTGACGTCTCTACCTGAAAATATTAATGGAATATGAATACACGCCATTCTCTTTTGCAAAATTTTAATTAGTTAATAAACCTAATTAAGTGTACTTACAAATATTACATTTATCTATCTATCAATTTTGAGGTGGGTATGGGTACTGCCGCCCGGGAACCAGTTTATTGGATAACCAATGTCTCTGCCATAGGTCACCTCAAGTAATTCGCTACGTTTGGTGACTTAGCAAGGTGAGGTTTGTCTGGGGCTTGGCGGCGGATACGCCTGCCCACCAACTGCGTGGCAGGTCGGATTTGGAGAGATTGGTTGAGGGAGACCTTTTGACTTCTCCAGCAGGGCTCTCTAGAAACATCACCTTGCACCGCAGTGAGAGGGATGGAATCATTCGTCTGTCACTCTTGGACACATTGACTTCTAGATTCTTACCCACTCCTTATACATTTTTCCTTCCCAGAACGTTCTCTCTTTTGTTTCCTAAAAATACCCTCCACACAGCATCCCCAAAGAAGACGAAGGCCTTAAGGGGAATTATTTTCTTCAGGGCCTCCTATGTGGAGTTAATATAATAAAAACAAAGAACTTCTCCAAACTCCTTTTTCTTAAACCACATTTGGACAAAGACACTTTAAATACATAGCTTGCAAACTACACAACACATTATCAGCTGCGATTAGACAAACCGAATCAATGACCAAATTCAAACAAGATACAAAGAAATGGATTATAAGTATTGGAAATCACACTATTGCAAACATCTGTAAAATAAATTACAAATAGAAAGAAATATCAATTTACATTCGCCCTTACCCATATAAAACAAATTAAAATAATAAAATCCTGTAGAATCTAACTCCATAAATAGATTTGACAGGATTTACTAATTTAATTCATCTCTTCCTTCATTTATAAGATGACTCTCTTTATGGGATTTACCCACACTTTCAATCATCTTTCTGTTTTATTTGTATTCAAATTAATATGTATTTAACCTTAAATATTCTTAAACATTCTTATATCGTCGCATTAATTCGTAGAATGCGTAACCACCAAATGTCAAATTTTACAGGAAGCACAAAAATCCTCGTAGTGAAAAAAATTAAAGACGGGTCATTGTTTTTATATATGTACCGAACATATAATTTATTTCAAAATTTATTTTCAATCGTGTAAGTTTTGTAAGTTAAGGCTTTCTATTTCAAATCGGAGTTAGGAAGTTTACATAAAAACCGACAATGGAGATACGTATTTTACAAAGATACCTACGTACTTTTCTGCGAACAGTTTTATGAACAACTAGCTGAAGACTTGGGAGATAGGAATTTTACATTAAAAAAATAAAACACAACAATACAGAATTGCGATATTTATTGTATTAATTACTCAGTAACATCCCAATTGACTTTTATATTTAGTCTCAGTATGTAAGAATAACAGGATACATATAATAGTACTTAGTACACAAAGTATATCAGCACAATACTAATACTACGAATAATTTTGAAGTTAAATAATTTAGGCGTATTAGATTTGTCAAAAAATTTGTACCTAAAAATGCAAAAGTCGGTCATTTTAAATACATGTAGGATTACGAAAGATTTTTTAAATATTTATATGGAGGGATCAGTAGGATTTATCGGACCAGTTAGGATTTCATCAGAGCCGAACCCTCTGATATGAAAATATCTGGAGTCGGTGAAATATTTTCCCATTATGTTTCTTGTGGATTGACGTACTGTTCTTGTATTGTTTTGTATTTATTATACTTATATAGTGCACTTACATTGCGTGAATTTACTAGATATTCATTTGTGGAAAAGTGTGTGGAAGGGTTTAGTCTTTCATTTGGGAAAGATTCAACCCGGATATAAAATCTGGAGCACCGTAAAGACCTGAAATGGTAAATAAAATAAAGTATGTGGAGTTAAGGAGTTTCGAAGTTTTCGCGAGTAAAAATGGCAGCATGGTGTTACGCAGTTTCCTAATTTGTGTTTATCTAAAAAGATATATATTTTTTAATTTGCGAGTTTTACTAGTCGATGCGGGGCTAATTTTAACACCAGATGGCATTAAAAACGTATTTTCGAAAAATTACGCAAGTTACGAATTAATGCGACGATATGTGATATTTATTTATGTACCTTTACAAATTGTCTCGACAAAGGTATATCCTAGTGAGACAGGCACCGAATAATATAATGTAAACATACCTTATATGGATAAATGAATAAAAAAATAAAAATAAATGAAAAAAGGAAGGTCACCAATGAGCTAGAGTGACCAAGTACACTGGCGTCTGGTTCTAGGGTGTCCTTGGCTCTCCACACAGCGCAGAACCACGAGAAGTGTAGAAGCCTTGTCCACCATGGAAATTGGAGTAAGAGTCACGATCCACAGCCATCAGGATCCGATTTATGAAGAAGAAACAAAACAATTTAACCGTTCATTACAATATAAAATCAAAAAAATAATAATCTAGTTATGTTCTTTCTATGATATGGCTCCACCAAAGAATATAGCCTCAAAGAAAGCCTCGTCAGTTGAACGCATAGCCCCATCGTTATTACACAATACACGCTCTCACCGCCCCGTTGAACCGCATACCTACCTATTGTAGGCTGTGTAGGTACTGTAGGCCTTATAACAAAAGAATGGAGGTTTATTTTAAGGCTTTTGTTGTTCTAAGTGTCGCCCCATATCCTGCTTAAAAACCTGCCCCAGTAGATAATATCATACTACGTTAAGGGTGATTTTTAATAAAAACTGGGGAATAAAATGATAAGATTATTTTTTTACACAAAGGATTTTTTTGTAGAGGTCGATTCAGATTAAATTGACGGCTTTTAATGTGAGATTTGAAACTTCCGATAGGAGAGGGCACTTGGAGAATACGAAATTAATATTCTGACGATAGTTGTGAAGCTGTTTTTAACGGGTGTTTATTTAATTTTTATTTTAACGAAATTCTCATTTTATGTTTTGAGGTTGTAGGAATTAGGAAAAGGAAGGACATGGCAAATATGACGGCTTCCGTGGTCGAGGGGTAAAGCTCTCGACTAGCAATTCTAAGGTCACGGACTCAATTCCCGCCCTGCGCAAATAAATATTATTTATTTTTATTTTTAATTGATAAACTAACGTTTAAGAAAAGATTTTTATGCATAGCACAAAGGGTAACAATTATTATAAGCAATAATTATCAGCCTGAAACACTCAACTAAATTGAAAAAATCTTCCGAGAAAAGATACATGCCGTCGCGCCGACGGGACTTGAACCCGTGTCCTTCGGATTGCCGGTCAGGTGCCCTTGATAAAAATCTTGTCTTAAACGTTAGTTTATCAATTAAAAATAATAAATAATATCTGACAAGTTAAAGTATTTCATCAAAAAAATGTAGACATAATTTGTCTCGACGCCACCTAGCGAGAGATTTAGTATTTAACAATACCTCTCTCACAAAAATAAAGTTGGTTGTTTTCAGTTGGAAAAATGTAATAAGAAGTAATTATCGAATGAAACACTAGTATATATTGAATTATTTGGCGGGTATTAGATATGCCGCCATAGCTCAGTGGTCAAGAGCACCTGACCGGCAATAGAAGGACACGAGTTCAAGTCCCGTTGGCGGCAAGTATCTTTTCTCGGAAGATTTTTTTAATGTAGATGAGTGTTTCAGGCTGATAATTATTGCTTATAATAAATATTATTTGATTAATTTTTGTTATTTCACAATAAAATAAAACATAGTAGATATATTTGCGGCAAGTTCCAGGATAGTTTCGCCCTTAAGACCTCGGTTGATGACCTCATGTGAATAGCCAAACACCTACCTTCAGCTTCATAACGTCCCTCAATTGGGGATGACTTAGACTCACATACGGGAGCAGTTGGTATTTATTTATTTATTTATTTTTTTTTTTTTAAAAGAAAGACAAACATTCCCGGGTTACGAATAACCCAACAATGTTTGAAAATCTCCTACTACCACCACAGAAAGCCGAAAATGTTGCTTGTGTTGTGATGGAGGACTTAGCCAGCCGAGGAATTGAACATGCGACGCCCGGGTGGGACCCAAGCGCTATGTCCACTCAACCACTGACCGGTCAAATTATATATTTTTATTATATATTTATATTTTTAAAATGTTCAGATCTGGTCACGAAACACGAATACATTCATTTAATGCAGTGGTGCTCTGTACCAGGGCAATACTGAGAGTATCTACCAATCTGGACAAGGGTAACGATAATAAAATATATTGTGTCAGGTTGACAGAGCCGCATTTTCGATTGTTAGTTTAGGTTTTCGATTGATCTCGGATCACGTTAATATCAATATTGTATTAATTTGGTCGCTATTGTGGACACATTATCAAAATGTTTCAAAAATCAAAGGTTTCTTCATCAGTATAAAAAGAATACTAAAAACTTGTCACACGAACAAACAAATAAACATAGAGAGATAAGAAACAAAATACAGAATAGACAATAAGTTTTAAAATATAAAATTTTGCAAAATAAAAAAATAAGCATGGACAAATAATTACCGTAAGTTCGCCACGTCGAACATAGCCGAATCAAATTAATCAGAAGACATATTTATAATATGAATGATTAAACAATTGAAATAAAATTCATCGAAAATTCGCCTACCTACTAAAGGTAGTTAAAACCTTCCCTAAAACACCCCCGCTTCCTTTGTGATCTGCCCACACGGGCTTTTTTTACGCGTCTAAAAAGATTTGGGCTTTTGGAGCGGAAGATAGCCGGAGCGGCCGGGCGGAAAGGGGTTAATGCAATGACTCCCGTCCGCATCCCGAGGCACTGGAAAGGTTAAATAATAAAGCATCGAAGGGGTTATTTTGGTCAGTTAATAATTTTGTATATTTTATAATCAGTTTACCTATTATATTTTTTTGATTTGTGATTTTCAGGAAGTACAGAAACAGAGGAATGATGAAAGTGAACTGAATGCTGTAGAAATGAAATCACTGAGAATAAGATCATGTACGAAAACAAATAAGACGAATATAAAAGCCAAAAAAAAAGTTTTTTCTAAGGTTGTGTTGTTTCACAAAAATTGTAGTGTGTTATCAAATGGCCATTCACCACCATTTTATTTATTATTTTTTAAATTGATAAACTAATGTTTAAGAGAAGATTTTTTATGCATAGCACAAAGGGTAACAATTATTTTAAGCAATAATTATAACCCTGAAACACTCATCTACATTGAAAACATCTCCCGAGAAAAGATACATGCCGCCAACGGGACTTGAACCCGCGTCCTTCTGAGAACCCGCGTCCTTCGTCCGTCCTTCTATCTTTTATATCTTTTCTCGGGAGATTTTTTCGATGTAGATGAGTGTTTCAGGCTAATAATTATTGCTTAAAATAATTGTTACCATTTTATTTATTTTACAGTTGAATGGTCCCCGTTAAATGTTGATTGTAAGTCCGTTTCAACTTTTGAGAAAATTGTAACTCACTAACTAACCATCACACCGTTTCCCCACAGGGGTAGGCAGAGAGGACAGACCACCAAACAACTCGGTCTTGGCACACACTCCTTGCCTCATTCATATTAATACATCGTCGCATACACGCCCTTCTATTTTTCTGACTCTTGGCATAGCCCGACCCAAGTATCTGATTCACTTGGTCGTGCCATATTTTTCTCGGCGTCCCCGACTTCTTCTACCATCACATTTGCGTCATATATTCTCCTTACACCCCTTTCCGGAGCGTTCCTTTCTTGATCTTACTCATTACGCTTACATCAGCTTTGCATTCTTTGCGGATCTCCAGGTTTCTCAAACGATCATACATGGTTTTACCACACATACGCCTCAGGGATCTTATTTCTACAGCATTCACTCTGTGAGAAAATTGTGATCAGCAAAAGAGGAAACTTCCCTGTTGTTGTTGAGGGTCGAAGATCGGAAGGTGGAGGGGAGATACGGGAGGGGAAAGAAACGCGGGAGGCGAGGGGAGGCGGAAGGGGAGCAGTGGAACAATTTCTTTATTTAAATGGCATTGCAACGCTTACCGGGAACTCGCGTAAATAATAATAAAAAATAAACATTTATACTACTCTATAAATAAAACCATGGTATAACATTACATGTTGTCTTCATGTATCTGCTGACAAACTTAACTATAAAAGTACTTAGTATACTCGAAGGACAAATAAAAAACAAAAAAAAATCTTACAAAAATTGCCAAAGTTACCTCTAAAATCATATAAAATATAATTTTTGTTAGTTGTTTTTATAGTGTTATGCCGTCTTGCGCTACCTCTTTCTTTGGCCCACACGGTAGCGCAACACCGCATAACACCCCAAAAACAAGTAACGAAAATAACCGTAAAAATCTAAAATCGTATCTAGAACATAATTATTTTCATTTTCTTAACACTTATGAAAATGAATATAATGTTGGTAGTTGTCAGTCGAAGTATGATACACATGATTAATTTAATGGCCTGTATTTTAATAGGAAAATGCATAAAATGGCTCGCTCATCCATACTAGATAATTATGTATTTGCTTTATAATCCAAAATCAAGTTTTTTTTATAAAGGCCTGTAGGCGCTAAATGTGAGTATTAAGTTTATGATGCATTTTCATATTCATGTTAAAAATAATGAAATTGCAAATGACATTATCGCGTTGCATAATGTCGTTTAAATGCATTGCAGGAAAATACATTACCAGCAGCGTCGACCGATGACCGCATAGGCGTGCAAAATCTGCATTTCACCAAACCTCCGCCAATTCGGACTGTCCATTGGTTGCCCACTTTCAAACGTGCGGTTTAACGACGCCATTTGCTTTCACCCACTGTACGTCACGTTCGGTTGACTGTACCCAATTTAATTTCAATATTTACAATAGGGGCTCTGAGCAAAACTTTTCTTAAATCAGCAATATGTATAGTAATTAAGAAATTTCAAATTTCGGTGTACCTCAAGGCACTGTACTTGGACCGACATTTTTTACATTAACTTCACATAGGAAACTTTGAGGAAAACAATGATAAGTATAGTAATGCAAAAGCATCATTTTTGGTGTCCCCCAAGAAACTGTACTTGGACCGACTTTTTTTTACATTCACTCTACACAGGAAGCTTTAAGAAAAACAATGATCATAACAATGATAAGTATAGTAATAAAGAACCTTCAGATTTTGGTGTCCCCCAAGGCACAGTACTTGAACTGACTTTTTTTTACATTCACTCCAAACAGCAAGCGCTGAGAAAAACATTTCTTAAATCACAATATGAATAGTATGAAGAGACTTCAGATTTTGGTGTCCCTCAAGGCACTGTATTTGGACCGAATTCTTTTACATTCACTCCACACAGGAAGCTCTGAGGAAACCAATTCTTAAAACAATGATATATAGTTATGAAAAATTTTCAGATTTCGGTGTCCCCCAAGGCACTGTACTTGGACCGATTTTTTTTTACATTAACTCCAAAGAGGAAGCTTTGAGAAAAATAATTTCTCTCACGGCTTGTCATCTTTGGTGAAGTTCTGTGGAGGGTTTTTTTTAAAGAAAAGAAAGAATAGAAGGTGATAGGAGTCTGGGGGTTAGTTTGTACAGGATTCACGGACGTCCATCAAATCCATCACACTTGCTGCGGTGGGCCTAAGCGTCTCCCCCGACCGTCCTCTCCCGATCTGGCCCGCCACGCAGTTGGTGAAACAATATACGGATGAACGTCACTCCATGAACCCGGGCTAAAACGTAGCAAACCATTTAGATCAAATGTTATAGATTGAATGGTTTACGTGTTGGCGATTCCGAAAAACACCTCCATCCACTAAAGCAGAATTTGGAATTTGGATACTTCTTGAAAGTATCCAAATTCCAAAAATTAGTAAGAATAAAATTGCCTTCTATATCTGGCAACGCCGGGGACTTCACATAATAATGTTTTGTCTTTAATTTCTTAACATCATGGGGCTTTCCACGTTATAAATCAGATTAGGTTATTAACAAATATTTTTCCTTCATTTTTAAAGTAATTTTTATTTGGTAAACATCGTGAAAACGATTTTAAAATAATCAACCACCATCGTCCAATTACTTAGATTTAAAATACCAAAGTTGATTATTTTCCGGGATATTTTAAACCATGTCATATCCGCAGGGTTAATCGTGTGAGTTGATAAATATGTCAACCCACAGCCTATTTCAGGCTGTGCTCAACCCCCTCAGGGGTAGGTGTTTAAGGGTAGCTCTAGGAAACTATAGACTTACCGTCCGCACGGTAGAGATAAAATAGAAGTGTTATGCGGGTGTATTCGCGTGACCAAATACCTTGTAGTATAAAAACCTTTCCGCACAAGCATCAGTATCGATGTTCTGTCAGTATTTCAATGGAAAATGCTCCGAAGAACTAGCATAATTGATTTATTCGTTACTGATGCGTAGTCGAGAAACACGCCAGACGTACGCCCAACATTTGTCAAATGAGAACGTTCAGAGACGTTCTTGAGTGTAATCGCTCAGCTGTGGAACATTTTGACGTCTGTGTTTTCTCCCTTCTTCAACGAGGGTCTCTTCAAAAACTGACATCTTCCGCGTTAATGGATAACGTTCTAGACTAGCAATCCGGTTGTCGCGGTTTCAAATTTCAGCGTGTGCAAGTAAATTTTATTTGATTAATTTGTGATACTTTATAATTTATTCATATATAGTATATTTGCGGCACCTTCCGGAGTGGAAGTTAATCTTATTATCACCATGGTGTTGGACCACAGTTCAGAATTGAAACGTTGTTTGAAATGGATTTAACAGTGTTTGATAACCAGATCTGAATAGCAAGGTACTACCTCACCTTCCTGTAACCCGTCTCCTTCCTCTTCCCATTATCTTCAATATCACAAAATACCCCCAATGGGTGATGCCCTAGTCTTACGGTATTCACATAAAAGGCCCATGTTCACTCCTTTCTCTCATCAAAAAGACCCTATATAGAGCTTCCTCAAATATGACACAGGTCTATAGGGAAATTGTTTTCCTCAGGACTTCCTGCGTGGATTAAATGAAAAAAATTAAAATTTCAAACATATCGAAAGAACAAAATACCAAACTACGAGACGTAATTTAGCGACATAGTTTTCTGGGTATTCATCATATTTTTTGCGTACTTCTCTTGAAATTTAGAAACTCTACACTCTGTCTATGGTCAAAAAGCCTCAAAGATAGATCCCGCGATGATCGGACAGAGTATTGGCTCATTTCTAGTCAATCCAAGGGATCCTGCTACGCCACAATACAAATAACTACCCTAAAACCGTGGTTTCAACAATTTTCACATTTTTCCAAAAAATAAATTTCCTCACTCGGTTGAGAATTGGACGAATGTGGGAAATTTAGATCACATATTTTTTTATTGTGCCTCTCTAAACAAATATCCTCTCTTCTATCAAGCCTTATGGTTAGGCATTTTGACATGTTTTTTGTTGTTGTTTTGTTTATTCGAAAAAAATAATTAATATATTTATATGACAAGAATGGCAATTGGCGATCTCTTTGGATTATCAGAGACACTGAAATTAATTCTTCTTAAAATAACTGCTAAATCGTCATGATCGGCCACAATGAATCATAGATGGCGCTCACTTGTCGGTTTAAGGAATAGTAGTTTTTAGGAATAGTAGAGTTAAAATTTATTTTATTTAAAACATTATTGTGGTATGTGAAAATAACTGTCACAAAATCTGTAGTTTGAAGTTTGAATATTTTGCGATTTCTACCTTCATTGTGATTCTACTCTGGTTATGTAAAGTTGTCAACTGACTTATGCATATTTCAAAATTTAAAAATTGGACTGATCTTAATTTTAAGTGAATTGAAATTTTTGGACGCTTCTCCTATTGCAGAAATCGAAGTACAAGGTTAGGGAATCTGTTTTTTCCCTTGATATTTTGTCAGATTGCTATTTTTTGTGATATATTGGCCACGCAAGGTAAATTCATAATCAGATTTTTTTTAGTATTATGTATACTCAGAGAGTTCTGGGATTATTTACACGCCCCAGGCTTGCACATTATTATACATCTTACATAAAATTGCCTCTCATCCATTCAACATCTCATCTCTTCTAAATCTAAACTAGACCCCAATCTTCCACATAATTTAGAAATTTGCCCATTTGAATAAAATTAATACATAAAGTCACCTTTCATCTCTCCATAATTTGAAATGACGGCCTAGAACACCCTTGAAGGGTGAAAACTAGAAACATTTGAAAAAAAAGTTTTTTTTTAAAACAGACCACACTTCTAGGAATTTTTTGTTCGCGTTGGAACGCCACGTCCATTTTTAAGTGGTGATACAATATTTGTTTTTCGAATATGAAATTTTATTAGAGTTTTATCGGTGTTTTAATCAGTTTAATTTTGGTATCATGTATATTAAATCAATTTTAATTATGTCTCCTTATGCCAACAACACAAGGGTCTCTCACAGCAGAAAAAATGTGGGTCTATGACAGCTACAAAATAAAACAAATTCAGATATTATGAAATACTACAATGGACCCAGTTTAAAATGCAGAATGCTAACTTAATTCGTTTATGCTATTAATATTCTTGTTTTCAATTCTTTCTGATCTATTTAATTTATTTTCTTATCACATCTGAATATTATGTAGGAAGGTACTTAACAACCTTCCTCTTATTATCTCCTTTCCTTCCCCAAATATACAATGTTAAATGAGTCTGAAAGAAAAGAAGATCGGGAAGATGAAGGTTTGGAAGTACCTGGCTATTCAGATATAGTCAACAAACACGGTTACAGTCCTTTCAATAAATTGTATAAGTAATTGCCGCACAAGAGTCCCAACTGCTCTCAACCGTTTGAAGCCAGTATATAGATTTTATTTTATTTTTAACATAATGAGTAAAAACTCAATTTGTAATATTTAATTAATGAAGATAATTTTAGCGAAACTCAATCGAATATCTGAAACAGAAAAATCAGAAAAAGTTACGGTCCCATCAAACGTAAAGATAGCAGCCAATAAAAATATGCGTTAAGCAAATGAATGGTCGAAGAATGAAACCGTTAAATATGACCGAATCGGATAGAGACACATTAGCTCAGTTGGTAGAACACTGACCCGGCATTTGGGTCCCAGATATGAACGTATTTTTTTCTAATTTTTTTGTTTCAGATTTTCGATTGAGTTTCGCTAATATTGTCTTCATTAATCAAAATCATTAATGACATGACTTCTAGCCGTGTTTGGTGACCAGATCTGAATAGCCAGATACTTCCCCACCTTCCTCTTCCCCATATCCTTCCCCCCCACTAGCTTTATCCTCACAACGTACCCCATTCGGGGATTCCATAGTCTCACTGGCTCCAGACGGGAGCAGTTGGGACTCTTGTGAGGTATTCATATAAACAAAAATAAACTATTTATTTTTGGGGTGTTTGGGGTGTCACATGTGTCTGCTCTGTTGATGGACACTGTAATGCGGGGTCCATTGCGCCGGCAAACGCCCGAATTTTGCTTGACAGTCCTATACAACTATCAAGGTCACAATTTTTGCCAACACTCAAGGCCGCAGTGTTTGTGCTTCCCGTGTTCGGCGGAAAACAAAACAAACATCTCATCCCGGGTGAAGCGGGAAGGCAGGCGGGGTCCAGCGGCGGGGGGGGAGAATTCATTTTTTGACAGAAGTCGCGCGGTGCGGTCCGTGTATGTAAAAAATCGGAACGGATTTTTGTGGTTATGTGCTATGTATGAGCGAACATAATCACGAGTTTAAAATATTATTATACCTAAATATAATATAATAATAGAAATATTCTGTTGTTGACGTAAATATTTACGTACTTTAGAGTAGAATTAGATTTTAGATAGATTATAGAATTTAGATTCTATAGTTCTAAATTAGGTCGTGCAATAAAATGACGTTATTATATAATGTCATTGGTGCAATAATCGATATTAATCTGAAATCTTTCCTGATAAACCCTGATCTGTGTTTTCTTCCTGATGCAGGTAGCATCTTTTCTACATCGAACGCATTTTAACATTTATGCAAACGATAAACGTCAAATTTTTTGGTACGCGGACCTAATAATTATGATTTTAAGTTGTAAATAAACACGCTGTCGTAATGGATGATTATTTCTTTCGTGAACTCACTTGTAAATAAAGTCTATTCATTTATTAATCGGTTTCGGAGACACGGGAGAAATTGACCATTGTAAATCGATATTCTATTTTTGATGCTACGTAATTATTTACGTAGCAACAAAACGTATTGACTCTAAATTCTTAATAAATAGTAACTTTAGGTCGTGCGTATTAGTCGGAAATCTTTCCTGATAAATAAATATCTATTAAAATATCTGTATTTTCTCCCTGATGCATCTCTTTTGTCATCAGAACGCATTTTAATATTGATATAAACGTCAAACGTCAAGTGTGCGTGCCGTGGACACGTCGGTACCTCAGACCACTTGTCAAATTGTGTGGACCGCGCGAACTTCACCCCAAAAGATGTTGGTGTAAAGTTATGGCCTTCAGTGTTGGCAAAAATTATGACCTTGATTGTTGTGTTGGACTGCCAAAAATCTGGCGTTTGCCCGCGCAATGGACAAAGCTTAACGTTGGCTAAAGAAGGAGGTAGCGCTACATGGCGTAACACACCAAAAATTAATAAACGAAAATACTTTTAGCCGTGAAAATCTAAAATCATTACAATCTCTATTTATTGTCAAACTACAAATTGATTACTTTTTTTCTAAAACATACTTCCAAAATGATTTACCATGTTCATAAATTGCAAATTTAAATTTATGTGTTAAATATATCATTACCAAAACTGTTCACAATGATTATATCAAATGTTGCTATTCAAACAAAAACAAAACTAAATTTGCCTGCATATATTACAGTAAACATGGCGTAGTAAGTATGTCATGCAAACGGTGCATAACTTATGCAGATTTTAGTTTATTTATAGTTTAATACAAAACAGAAACATTGCAATATAATATAATATACTCAAAATGAGTTGGATAAACTCATATCAGGAAGTTAAAAATTCCGGCTTGCGAAAATATACCGATATTACCATTTTTTATTGGAAACTGACGTTATTATTACGCTAACGTTTGTGTGGTTGAAATTTAAGAATCTGACTACGAGTACAACTCTGACGCCGTGCCTTACCTACGCAAAGCCGCTTTCGTACGTGGAGTTTGTTACAAATCTGCTTTTGTAATAGAACCGAATTAAATCAATGCCACAAGGTGGCGCAACTTACACTCACAGCTGCGCGAGGAACGTCGCTTCGGCTGGCAGGCGTAAGTATTATTGGATTTATAATTTCGTGAATCTCTCCGGATATGGAGAGATTGACGTTAGTATGTTTATTATTGTAACTCAACTTATTAACCAATAAATAATCAGAAGAACAAGATTGTATTGTATTACAATGTAATAAATAACCGATGTAGGATGTTGGCAACTTTTGGGTGCACACTTAACCCGGGAAAAAAAAGAGATTGCTTTTTTTCACTTTTGTCATTTCTGTAGTGAAAACTCCATAGGCACGTACGACAGCTTTTTTTATATGTTTTTGTTCCCGGGAAGCACGAGATTAAGTGACATTGTGGATAACATTTTACTATTTTTTGCTTACACACGTTAGGGGCATCTGTAGCCCGGGGGCCCCGTATCATTGATACGGTTGATACGGCGGTAGCTACGCCCTTGGTAAGGCTATGATATGTTAAGTTAACGTACATATTGGGGAAGGTTATAGGATAGATTACAGTTTAAATTAAAAGTTAGATAAAGTTAAGTCAGCTTAAGATAAGTTAGGTTAACGTACATGTTAGGTTACAGGCTAAATTGAAAGTCAGGCTAGCATAACTTAGGTTAACGTACAGATTAGAGAAGGTTACAGGTTAGGCAACAGGTTAGGTATAGGTTAGGTCAGCTTAAGATAGGTTGGGTAAATTTATAGGATAGGTTAGATTAGGTTAAGATATGTTAGGTTAACTTATAGGCTAGGTAAAATTAGGTTAGGTTAGGTTAGGTAAGGCTATGATAGGTTAAGTTAACGTACATATTGGGGAAGATTATATCATAGGTTACAGTTTAAATTACAGGTCAGGTTAGCATATCTTAGGTTAACATACAGATTAGAGAAGGTTACAGGTTACCTTACAGGTTAGGTCAGCCTTAGATAGGTTGGATTAATTTAGAGGATAGGTTAGATTAGGTTAAGATATGTTATGTTAACTTATAATCTAGGTAAGATTAGTTTAGGTAAGGCTACGATAGGTTAAGTTAACGTACAAATTGGGAAGATAATAGGATAGGTTACAGTTTAAATTACAGGTTAGGTCAGGTTAACTTACATATTGGGCTAGGTTAAAATAAGTGGAGTTAACTTAGAAATTAGGTTAGATGAGGTTAAGCTACGTTATAATAGATTATAATAAAACAAATAAAAAACTTTATTCCACTTAATTTTATCGACCGTAACCGATTTCAGCTCGTTAGAGCCATCTTCAGACTGGTACAAATAATTCTAAGTTTACGGTTTATATACATAATATATGGGGGAGGGGAAGAGGGTGGTCTACAAGGATTTTAATCAATTGATGAATCGTCAGTTTCAAAAATAGAAATATTAAGATATGTTAGGTTAACTTACAGGTTAGGATAGATTAGGTTAGGTTGCAGGTTAGCTTATGATAGATAAGATTAATAGATAATATTAATTAATCTAATTATAAGACAGAGAGACATTTTCCAGAGTGATCGCCAACGTCGGGGGGACCTGATAGGCCACACCAAGAAGAAGAATCTAATTATATTAAATTACATATAATTAACAAAGCTTTTGTTGTCATACACGGTGTCCGGAAACACTCCAAAAATCAGGTGTTTTCATTGACATATGAATATTAGTAGACCTGCCCTAAGCGATAAAAGTGTATTATTTCCCCCTCCCATTGGAACCATTCTATTGGAACCGGCTGGGAACGTGTATGGCTTCGCGTTAATCTAAAAAATGTGACGTCATCATTCTTCTGCAAGCCAGCGTCGAGCACTCATCGGTGCATTTTATGAAATAAAACGGTAAACATAGTGGCTTGTGTTTTGAAAACGTGTAAAAATAGAAGTGAAAAAGAATAAACAAAATTGTCGTATTACATCCCATAGGCAAGCATTATTTTACACTATTTTAAGCCAATTCAGATCACATAATATGATCATTTTTGTAACATACACTGTCACTCGAGATACATGACGTGTGCCCGTCTCTGTTTACTGGGGTAAGTAAATTATATAACATTTATAAAAGTGTCTTCACTTAATACAGCAACTAAATATCGAACTCGACCTTATAGGCGACCTTTCTTTGCATATTTGGACTTCGCAAATGTGTGCATTGCGCGGCGAACAATTCGCGCTCCCATGTAAAAAGTTGTATTCATTCAAAAGCAGAGTTTACTTTTAAGAACGAAAGTGTGATATTATAATGCGAGATGCCTATATACTGTCAGATTGAGTTTTGACGAATCACATATCACCAAAGCCGTCTTCCTGCC
Organism: Limnephilus lunatus; assembly: GCA_917563855.2. Taxonomy (NCBI): domain Eukaryota; kingdom Metazoa; phylum Arthropoda; class Insecta; order Trichoptera; family Limnephilidae; genus Limnephilus; species Limnephilus lunatus. The sequence continues at coordinate 97,514,402 of OU830594.1, forward strand.
CTTCGTCCCGCTGTAGTTGGTTTCTACCCCTCACCTTTCTGTTCTGCTCTATTAATATTCATATGTCTATGGGTGTTTTAATTTTTTTAAATCGGACCTTGGAGGTTTATATCAGCTGTTTATTATATTTTAATTTGAATTGAATTGTAAACCCGTCAATTTTTAATCTCGTTAGTTTAAAACCCGAATAAAATAGTAAAAAGCTCTTTCTTTTAAATTTTATTTTTGAGTTTACCTCTGTGATGTAGATTTTTCCGTTTGTACTGTGTATTTCCGGACACTGTGCATACAGCATAATACACTATGAGCACATGCACACAGTACATAGCTCTCACGGTAATACGTCACCGCAGAGCGCTCACCGGAGCCCGGTTCGGCTGTGGTTTAGCCCACAGAGCTGGAGGTCGGACATACGAGGTCATGAATTACATTTAAATATTTTAGACGGAAATTAGCCCTCGATCCCTTCAGCCGGAACGCTGAAGCTCGTCGTGAATTGTTTATACCATTTTAAAAATTTACTTTAGCGATTTTCTGAATTTTACGTGTTTTTTAATTTATTTGTTTGTGAGAAACACAGCTTTTTGGCGCTTTTATAATTCTCGCGGCAACAGTACAAACATGAATTATTATTCAATTTATAAACTAATGCTTAAGACAAGATTTTTATGCATAACACAAAGGGTAACAATAATTATTACAAGCAATAAATATAAGTCTGAAACACTAAAGATTTCAACCGAACTGCTTGTGATTGGTAGTTATAGAATAATCTTTATAATTAATTTCTGGGCTTTAGAGATCGGATCAATGGCGGCAGCGGTTGCTTCTCCCCAGGCTATGATACCATACTCAATTAGAGATTCACATAGTGCATAGTAAATTGTTTTGAGTTGGTTCAAGTGGAAAAAAGTGTGAAAAGAAGTAAGTAGATAGTTGAAACAAGTGTGTAAGTAAGATCTTATTAGAAGCATCATTGTGATAAAGAATGTACGTATTATCACGTTTGTACTAAATTATTATAAGAAATAATTATTAGCCTGAAACACTCAACTAAATTGAAAAAATCTTCCGAGAAAAGATACATGCCGTCGCGCCGACGGGACTTGAACCCGCGTCCTTCTGATATCCGGTCAACTGCTCTTTTATCCACTGAGCTACGGCGGCTTATCTCCTACCCGCCAAATAATTCAATAATAATATTATATAAGTATATAAATAATATTATAATTTTATATTGAGGGATCAGTAGGATTTATCTGTCTAGTTAGGAGTTTTACCGAGCCGAAGCCTCTGATATGAAAATATCTGCAGTCGGAGAATTATTTTCCCATTTGGTCTCTGATAGGTTGACATGTTGTTCTTGTATGGTTTTGTATTTATTTTACGTATATAGTGCACTTACATAGCATAGATTGACTAGAGACTAGATAATCATTTGTGGAAAAGTGTGTGGAAGGGTTTAGTTTTTCCTGTGGGGAAGATTTAACCCGGACATAAAGTCATATTAAAAAAAAAACAGGAATATTTTGAACATATGTCAAAAATTAAAAACTGTTTTTGAAAGGTGATAAAATACGCTTTCAAATATTGTTAATCTAAATAAACATAGAATTTTTAAGCATAAAAAAATTCAATAGGTGTCACGTGAGCTGTATCAAAACACAATGCACAGTGACTGAATGTAGAGAACGCGGGAGGGGCAGAGATACGCGGGAGGGGATATCGCGGGACGGGGTAGGGGGAGAGATGTTTGGGAAGACGGGGAAGGCGGAAAGGGAACGGGACAAATGGGAAAGGTCACGCAGTGAGAAACAGTTTCCTTATTAAGTGGCATTGCACCGCATGGCAGAAACTCGCTTTTTGTTTATACGTATCTATTTATTTTTATAATAAACCACCGAGAAGAAACAGCTGTCACAAAACTGAATCAAAAGAAACAAAATACAAAAATAACAACATCACAACACTATTGGATCTATCATAAATTTATTTTAAAATGAACGTGACTTGACTATTTTAAAACGAACCATTCAACTTGGCAATTGGGATCCATAAATTAAAGGTAAATAATGCATTTATATCCTATCTAAACACGCCATCCATAGTTTAACCTTCAACTGTCAAGGTCGCGAGGTCATTCAGGAGTCGTCACAAAAACACCCCTTCATTTGACTATCTAACAAAACGTCGTCACTTTCGTTGGACAGGGTTCTAACTACACTTTACCTTGTTCTAACATATGAGGAGTGAAAGTTTGCAAAGACGATTTCTTATTATCTATTCACCAACTTATGATTTTGAGGTTGAATCTTGTGTAAAAAATATGCAATATAATTGTGAATGATGGATACTTGGAGCAGGTGGTTGAGTTTGTTTATTTGGGTAGGATTTTTACGAGAGATGGGAAGGCTGATAGAGATATTGAAAGAAGGGTGAATGCAGGTAACTCTATTGATAGAGGACTGAACGCCGTTGGCAACAGCAAAAAACTGTCTAAAGAAGCGAAGCTAGCCATCCATATTGGAGTACTGGTACCTACCCTTATGTATGGCAATGAGGCATGGAACTGGCAGAGGAAGGATGAAAGTAGACTGAATGCTGTAGAAATGAGATCCCTAAGGCATATGTGTGGTAAAACCATGTATGATCGTTTGAGAAACGCGGAGATCCGCAAAGAATGCAAGGCTGATGTAAGCGTAATGAGTAATGAGTAAGATCAAGAAAGGAACGCTCCGATGGTTTGGACATGTAGAGCGAATGAACGAGGAAAGGAGTGTAAGAAGAATATACGACGCAAATGTGAATGGTAGAAGAAGTCGAGAACGCCCAAGAAAGACATGGCATGACCAAGTGAATCAGACACTTGAGTCGGGCCATGTCAAGAGACAGAATAATAGAAGAGCATGTGTGAGACGATGTATGAATGTGAACGAGGCAAGGAGTGTGTGCGAAGATAGAGTTGTTTGGCGGTCCGTCCTCTCTGCCTACCCCTGAGGGGAAACGGCGTGGTGGTTAATTAGTTAGTTAGTTTGTTATCTTGTGTAAATTATTTTAATTTAACATATTTTAAAGTCAAATATTTAATTTCGTCGTTTACTTACCATTTTAGAACACACCTAAACGTACAGATTGTAAATACAATAATTATAGCGAAAATTTGAATAAACAAAAAAAATCTACAAATGAGTTAAATATGTGATTTTTCTCATTTTTCTTTTTCTTTCAATCTACGCCATCGAAATGTTACTAGGAAAATAATTGTGTCCTAAAGGTATCGGTAGATATTCGAGTAGCGGCGGCTTAAAAGCCGATTTCTTACATATCTCTCTTAAACATTTGAAGTTTTTAAGCTCTTAAAAAAAATGTTATTCTTGAAGTATCTTCTACGCCGAAACGCAAATTATTCGATAAATTAAATTCCCTCGATAGAAAAAAATCGCAAAGTATGCTCCGAAAATTATTATAAATACGTTTGTTTCAGTTATTTTACAAGTTATAATCGTGAAAAAAAACACAATGTTTCTTTAAATGAAGCTTAAGATGCCTTCCATGAGATTTTTGCTCTATTTTAAATGAGTCGTGTTTTATTCAACATTTTCACAATTTTCGCATCGATTCTCTAACATTCGTAATTTCATATCTCTCCATCTTCTTTTTGAACGCGGATGCGGCGCTTTAATACGTGCATTATAAGGGGATCTTTTTTAGGAAAAATAAAAATAAATTAAACTATAGCTCTTCGTAGGCAGGAGATACGATTTTTTGGGAAAAAAAAAACTTTCTTTTACAAATTAACAATTAACATTTTGTCCTTATCAAAATAATTGTATATTGTTGTAATGTTCTGTCCTCGATTTTATTTATTTATTTATTCGGACTCGCGATGCCATTAATAATTTAGAAATCAACAAGAAATAAACTATTCATATTTTTATTTGCCACGTGGCATGCTTCGATAATATTCCTGATACATATCACTACTTAATTCGTATTCACGTGATACGTTACATGTGACGCGTGATCCTAGATAATATCGTGTTTTTCGATTATAAAAGCGTAGGAGAAATCGATGTTATTATAAAAATTCAAAAAGGACTGTTCTGGGCATGTAAAAATCATATAAAGTCACAAAACTACCCACACTTGTTAGAAGAACATTACGTGGTTACGGAAAAACTTCAGATTTTGGTATCCCTCAAGGTACTGTTCTAGGACCAGTGTCATTTATGTACTACATATTTTATGAAAACGGCATTTTTTCAGTCAATAAACAGCCAAAGTATTTCATGTGCTGATGACACGACCTTAATAATAGTGAAAGCAAACTGAAAAATTGTAAAAATAGATGCATCAGAAATTGTAAAATAATTAAGGTTTTTAAGATTTTAACAAACGGGCATTGTCGATAAAACCTTTGTATTTCCATTTAGTCTGATCTCCCAAAATTTAGTCCCAAAAATCCAACAACATTCTATTCAAAATGTATGTCACAAATTTTTGTCTCTCAAAATGCTCAAAATTAAAAACAATTATTACATTGGACAATGCTCCAAGGAACTAGCGTCGTTAATACCTTCGCGCATCCAAATCAAAATCTGATGATGAGAACTGGTCACTTCTACGACTTCTTGAGTTCAACAACTCGTCTATGGAATGATTTTCCAGTTTCTGTGTTTTCTTCCTCGCGAAACCTTCGCGGGCGTGCTCACAACAAATCACCAAAGTTTAATTGCAATCGGATGAACGGTTTAGCAATGCATAATTTCTTGACACCAGGGCTCACTATGGTATATAGAAACCATCGCAGTCATGCACATTGCATACATTAAATCCCCAAAGTTTCATCGCAATCGGATGAATGGTTTGCAATGCATAATTTCATGACACCAGAGCTCACTATGGTATATAGAAACCATCGCGGGCATGCGCACATCAAATCCCCAAAATTTCATCGCAATCGGATGAACGGTTTAGCAACGCATAGACATCTCATACAAATACACCCATGCAAGCATATTATGATTTTTATATATTTACAATAGTTTTATATAATGTTTGTCTTCATATTCCTTTCTTATAAATTTAATTACTTCTTATTCCCTATTATGCTGTCTTATGAGAGGTAAATTCACAAGGAGGAAATCCATAATTTGTTTTATTTTGGCTATATTACCCATGAACGAACTGAAAAAATGTAAGCAGTCGATTTCCCGAAAACGAGTAAATAAAATTAAATGTGGCTTGTGGATGTTGAAGGATTTAGCTAGGAGAGGAATAGTCGGATTTATCCACTCAGCTACTAAGTAAGAAGAAGCTACTAATCGGCACATGCCTCTACAATATTTCATGCGAAATAACTCTTCAGTCAGAATAAAAAATAAACATGCATTAGATATCAAAACATTTGAGACGATCACGTGACATAAATGACACACGTTATGGAGTCACGGAACATCTGTCACAGTTTACATATTTACGTCAGAGATAATGTCACCACCATGCGAGTTTTTTCTTGACACCGTGAATACGTTTTAGGTAGGAGAATTATTATTGTGATTTCGAAAGACATATTTACGTTATTGTACAACGTAAAAAATGTACGTGATCGATTTTGGGTAAAGAAATATATTTGATTGCTTTGTTTTTTTTGAACAATCCGAAAAATACGTGTGTTATGTCATCGTTTATCGAAGTATTTTCTTCATCTATCTATATATTATATATAAAAATCAAAGAATGTTTGTATGTATGTCCGCTATGCTCTGTTATTTTAAGCATAGGAAATGTTCCAAACTTTCTAAATACCTTTTTTTCACCCTCACGAAGGTTTCTGGATTATTAAAACCACATGACAATACATTTAAAAGTTTTTTTAATCATTACAAAAACTCTTACAAAAATGTCACAATTTAAAAATTACATTTTTTAAACATCGGTTGTTCAATCAAAATTCAAATTAATGAATTTAATCGAAGTACTCACTTATGGTACTAATCAGAATCGAATACTTTAAATCGAATTGAAAAATATTTTATTTTGATCGATTGTTCTTATAATATACACAAATTAATGTTTTTAACATGTAAAAAATAAAAATTTATAAAAAAATTACAATAGGTGGCACGTGAGCTGTTTGAAAATCTGAATGTACCGAGACTGAATATATTGAACGCGGGAGAAGGGAGGGGATCGCGGCAGGGTGGTTTGCAGGAGAGTGGAGAGGGAAAGCGGGGAAGGTGGAGGGGGAACGCGTGAGAGGAAGGAGTCATTGGAGGGGAAAGGGAGACGGAAGGGGAACAGAAATGGGAAAAAATAAAGAAACAATTTCTTCATTAGTGGAATAGCAACGCATCCCGGGAACTCTCTAGTATTTTTTATATAAATTTACATCTATACCTGCTTTTACAAAGGTGTGATATATAATTTTGTGGAATCATCAAGTAAAATATGCTATTTAAATTATATAGAACCCACGCAGAAGAATTATATTGTGCTAACATAACATGTTATGGTACCCACGCCCAGGGAACCATTTATTAAATCTTCCATAGGTCACCCTAAGTGGTTCGCTACGTTTAGTGACTTATTTTTCGGGTTATTCGGGTGAGGTGTGTCCATGTCGGATTCGCCTGCCCACCCGGGATCAGGGGAGGCCGGTTCAAGGACCGTTTTTGACTTCTCCAACTGGTTTCTCTCCACCCATCAACTTTTCACCGCAGTGGGAGGGATGAATTCATACGTCCATCACTCCTGGACACACTGACTGATGAAAAATATTTTCTTCAGCGTCTCGTGTGTGGGGTTAATGCAAAAAAACAAACAAACGAGATAACCAATTGCTCGGAGCCAATCCCCAATTGGATAGATATGTTGTGGGAGAGAGACGGAAAGGGAAGAAGACACAAAAAGGAAGGTTGAAAAGAACCTAACTATTCAGTTTAGGTCAACAAACACGGCTTAACCTTAAAAGACCAAAATTTCATTCACTTTTTATTCAAATAATGTCAGGAATCACTAGTAAATAAGTCAAGTACGTCCCTTAAAACCCTTTTTTATTTTTATTTATTCATTGCTTTGATAGTTATACCATTTGTAGATTTTTTGACTACCACGCTAGGCACATGCCTGTGTTATGGTGGTCGATAACCTGTACATACGAAGGCTTTAATTTAAATAACCTTTCATCCAATCAGGCTTTAAAGGTGTTTAAAATGTACCACGTACTAATTATTTTTATCGCGAACAGTAATTTCAAAGTAATTACCTATAAATTTTCGCCTAAAATCTTAATGAAGTAAAATTTACAATTTTAAATGCCTCCATCAATCTTCTTCGCGACATAATTATGTTAAAAACTCGTCAAGTTTACAACAGTGAGTTAATGACGGTTAACTCAGGCGATATTTAACCTACCTTCCAAAACTGCCATAACTAAATATTCAAACTTAGATAGATAATTCCGATTTTAGATACGTATGTTCTCGAAAGCAGTGGTTTTTTAACTTATGGAACCGCGAACCACTTTAAACCGCCGCTTTATAGTGATTTCTGGGTATTCGGTTTTGGATTTGGCAGCGCTCATTACAAAAATCATAACTTCAAATATTAATACAGAAAAAAAACTAGGAGATATCCTGAATGTATGGCTGAGCAGTGATCTTTTTGTCAATAGAATAATTGAAAATGAACCAAATGTTTAAAATGTATAAGTATATTGATGAAGAAATTTATATGAATATAATAAAGTTTATTTATTATTTAATACAGAAACACACTAACTAATACTGTGGTTTAAAGCCAATGAATTCACGTAGATTTCAGCGTTTATGATAAAATCTCGGTGGATTCGTTTAGATTTCTGAAGCAACTATCGTCAAGAACCAAAGAGGTGAGGAAGAGAATGATAAGATAGTACGCGATTTGGTCACCAAACACCGTTAAGGCCATTTAAATTCTGAATGGTGGTCTTTTACTAAGGCGATTCCAATATGAAACGTGCTGCTAATATATTACATTTAATTAGTACCTACCTAAGTAATTAATATTATTTTTTTTAAACTTTGCTAAACAAAGAACAGTCACTTTGTTTTAATCTTTTTTTTTTTTTTTTTTTTTTTTTAATATTATTTACAGACCATGTTCCGTATGTTAATACTCATCCTAATTTGACTGTCCTAAAACGGGAATCCTCCTAGTTGGGCAGTCAAAAAATTTCTTAAATAATGTATATAAATGTATAATCTTTTACTAAATAAAATAAATAAATAAATAAAAAAAATAAATTCTAAATGAATAAATTGTGAAATTAGACAAATATAATAAATAAAAGTTATTTGCGCAAGCCGGCATTTGAACCCACGACCTCCGACTTCATAATTGAGGACCATTCAACCAGGGAGGTCTTTAAACATTTACGTTCAATAATTATACCATCATAATTATTACATCCATAACCATAATTTTACCATCCGATTTTAGTTTATCTCGATAAATGTATGGTTTTTTTTTACAACAGGAGGCTCTGAGAAAAAAAATCCTCCTTTAGGGATTCGAAAGGAAGTTGAGGAAGTTCTGGGAAAAAATAATGAGAAATGGGTAGGAATCGGGGAGTCAATTTGTCCAGGAGTGACGACGTATAAATTCGAATTGTATATGAACGTGTCTACATAACATTAGAAAAGCATTTTCAATTTTCACAAAAACATTAATTCCCTATGTAAGAATATTCACCGATGGCCGCATCCCGGAATCTTTTGAAAAATATACATAAATTTAATTTAATTTTTTAAAAAAGAAAGACCTTCATTCCCGGGTTACGAATAAATTGACAATATTTGAAAATCTCCGCATAACAACCAACTAAAATGAGTTTTAAACGCGACCGACCGTTTTGGAACCCCTGATGCAGATGATGCACCGATTTATGCAGTAATCTCCCACATATATGTAGGTGAAACACGGCTGACAAATTTCATCTGCAGTGCTCACTCAGGTGGAAAATAAGCCGTCGTATGATGTAACACATTTTAAAAGGATCGTCTGCTCGAACTTTTCATACAAAAACCTAAATAGAATTCTTATTTTTAACTGACGACATATATGGATTTCTTTCAAATCTGTATAAATCACGGTTTTAGAAAATTTCTGTTCAATCAACGTAAATAAACTATAAAACGTTATTTTTGGAGCTCCCCAAGATGGTTTTTTTTGTTAATTATTGCATTTCGAGATTTTTGTGTATGTATATAATAATATTTTCCCTGTGATTTGGATAACACAATCAATTAAAACACAATTGAGTTTCTCTGTAAGGAAAGAGGAGGTTTATTTTGTTAATCTTACAATATTTACACAAAGAAAAAAATCTAGTAACAAAACATACCCGTAAGGAAAGAAACGACATTTAATGTTATTAATTGTAATGTCGATTCCTTAATCATAATCACGTTAGAAATTACTTTTAATTATTATTGAAATTAAACTTATCAGTTTGATTTATCTTAAGCCAAACATTATTTTTTCCATAATTTTAATTATCCATAGATTATAAAATATCGAGTCGACTGTTAATTAGGTACTGTGGCACATATCCAGTGACAGTCTACGGTACATACACAATGATGAGTCAATATCGGCATTGTTTTAAATTACAGAAAATTATATTTTTCTTTGCATGTATATTTTTTACATTAGCTCCACACGGGAGGCCCTGAGGAAAATCATTCCCCTCAGGGCCTATGTGATCTTTGGGGATGCTGTGTAGAGGATCCCTTTAGGAAAGGTTCTTGGAAGGAAAAGGGTATTAGGGATGGGTAGGAATCTGGAGGTCAGAGTGTTCAGGAGTGACGGACGTGTCAATTCATCCCTCAGATTGAAGTCGAAGGGATTCCCTCAACCATTCTCTCCCGATCCGGCCCGCCCCGCAGAAGGTGGGTAGGCACATCGGCCACTAAGACCTTGGCAAACCTCACTTCATGAACCCGGGCACCCCTGCTTAGTCACCAACAGTAGCGAACCACTTAGGGTGACCTATGGCAGAGGTGTTGGTTATCCAATAAATGGTTCTCGGGTCATACCTGCCTCCCAATGGGCTATCAAGATTTGAGCTTCCAAAATGTCTGTTTTTGAGATTACGCTTTCGAGCATTAGGTATCTGATATTCAGATTTTCCGTTTTCGGCTTTCAAGATTTCAAATTTAGGCTTTCAATATTTTGTCTTTCGAGATTTCGTTTTTCGTGAAGCTGGGCTTCGAAATTTCGACTAAAAAACCTTCGCCCGTGAAAAGAATATTTTAATTTAATGTTTGGGCATGTAGAGCGAATGGACGAGGAAAGGAGTGTATAGAGAATATATGACGAAAATGTGAATTGTATAAGAAGTCGAGGACGTCCAAGAAAACATGGCGTGACCAAGTGAATTAGATACTTGAGTCGGGCCATGTCAAGAGTCAGAATAATAGAAGAGCATGTATGAGACGATGTATGAATGTGAACGAGGCAAGGAGTGTGTGCCAAGACCGAGTTGTTTGGCGGTCCGTCCTCTCTACCTACCCCCTGGGGGAAACAGCGTGATGGTTAGTTAGTTAACTTTACGTATTCCCACGCAAACACGGTATTGACCTCTTCCCACTGTTTTGGGTCCATCAATCTTCCCCTCTATTAAGAACTATTAAAAACTTTCCCCCACAACCTTTTGACCCTATGTCACCACAAACATTCACAGCATTTTGACCTCTAAAGCTGCTGTTTTGCCTGGACCAGAGATGTTAATGATATTGTCGCATATCCAGGGTCTGACTGGAAATCGAAATGGGCCTGGAAAAAAATATATATTAGGAACCTACCTAAAAAATACACGACGCTAAATAGACGCTTTTATACTAACCGTGACGATTTGTGGTTACGGTGCCTGACGGCAAAAAAGGCAATAAATATACGTTGCTTATCGTTGTAATGCTGCAGCTCTTTCCTAGACACTAAGAAAGATGAGACACACAAAATACGCCTGACTGTTTCTTCCAGAGTACTACTTTTTCCTTTGGAGTAAACAGATATATCTTAACGGTGCCGTGTGTGAGAGAGATGCAATGACTTTTTTTTCTTTGGAGGAAACCGACCTATGTACATAAATAAATAAATAAACATATAAATAAATAAATAAAAATAAATTAATAAAAAAATAAAAAAAAAATAATAATAAAAACAACAATAAAATAAAAAATAAATTATAAATAAATAAATGTATAAAGAAATAAATAAATAACAAAATAAACAAATAAACAAATAAATAAATAAATAAATAAATAAATAAATAATAAATCAATAAATAAATAAACCAACTAACAAACAAACAAACAAATAAATAAATAAAGTTATTGTTATAGCTTTGCACTGTTTTGTATATTTTGCTGTTTTGTATCTAACGAAGTCTTGCACGTTGGAATTCAATATTTGATTTGTAATCAGAATTGACTAAAAAGAAAAAAAGAAATCAGTATTTTTTTTGCATTAGCTCCACACTCTTTTTATAAATTATTTCCCTCAGAACCTATGTAATCTTTTCTGGAAGGTTCTTTTAATAAAAAAATGAGAGGAAGTTCAAGCAAGGCAGTGGGTAGAAGAATGTTTAGGATTGATGTTTAAATCCATCTCTACCACTGCGGTGCAAGGCATTGAGTCGAGAGAGTCCGGCGGGAAAAGTCAAAGGGTATCCCTCTCCCGACCCGGCCCGCCACACAATTGGTGGAAAGACACATCTGCCGCCAAAACCCAGACAAACCTCACCCCCGTGAGTCCGGGCACTCCTGTTAAGTCACTAAACGTAGCGAGCCATTTGGGGTGACCTATGATCAATTTTAGCGACGTATTGTAAAAAATCGGTAATGCGTATTTTCATCCCGCGACAAAATATTCCAGACAAAATATTCTCGACAAAATATCCTTCAAAAAAATATCTACTAAAACCTAACCTAACTTTGCAGGATGTCTGAATTATTTATGTCCCATTTTACTATTTTTGAACAACAATTTATTGTCTATACAGGATGTCTGTATTATTTTGGTCCCATTGTACTATTTTTTAACAATAATTTATTGTCTATACAGGATGTCTGTATTATTTTTTCCCATTTTTTAAAGGTTAGTTTAGATTAGGTTAGGTTAAGTTTAAGTACATATTTTGTTGGGGGATGTTTTGTCCGTAGAATATTTTATCGGAGGATATTTTGTCGCGGGATAAAAAATCGCGGAACCATAATAATCGTTTGATCTATTAATTTTGAATGGGTAACTTAGGTCTTAAATAAAAAAAGTTTTTTAATCCATTCTCGTTACACTTTATCCCGTAATTCTAAATAAATAAGTAAAAAACGATAATTACGTCGTAAAGCACGGTTTTTTGACGTCAGTCTCCGTGAAATTCCAGCTCGTTCGACTCTGCGAATGCCCCTCATATTGCAAGTTAATTCTAACTTTTCCTGGGCGAGATATACGACCCTCCCGAGGGCCGTTCAATTAGCATTACGATCTTGCATCGCAACTAAATTGGGACCCGGGCGTGATAAATGGCTGCTAGCGTTGTATTACGTCTGCTTGTAGCTCAGGCTTTGTGATTTCACGAGATTTAAACTCAAAATAAAGCTCCATTCGCAAGGCTTTATGGAGTTAAAGAGTTTTTAAACTAACTGCCTTTATATGAGTAATATTAAGTAGAATTTAAAGGAACACAAGTCCTTTATAAGGTCATTTTAATGATCCACGATTACGGTACCAAGACGCACAAAAAAGGCAATAAACATTCGGTCCTTATCACAAAAATGCTACAGCTCTTTCAAAAGATGAGATCACAATATACGTATATCATGAGGTGAGGTTTGTCCACGTCTTGGTGGCCGATTCGTCTGCCTACCTACTGCGCGGTGGGAAGGATCAATAGAGAGTTGTTGAGGGAGATCTTTTATCCTCCAGCCAGAGATACTGGCTGGAGGATAAAAGACACCCATCGCCTTTCGCCGAAGTTGGAGGGATGGATTCATATGTCCGTCACTCCTGGACACACTAAGCCCCAGATTCCTACAAACCCCTTATACATATTTCCTTCTTAAAATTTCCTCTACTACCTTTCCTTAAAAACCCTCCACACAGCATCCCCTAAGACGACACAGGCCCTGAGGGATTTTTTCCCAAGGCCTCCTGTGTGGATCTAATGTAAAAAAAACTGTTTCCTCCAACGGAAAAAAAGGATTCATTTTCTTGCAACTCTTTCATTCACCGAACTATGACATCTCCGTAGACTCCTACAATACTAGGTACTAGCTGTGACGATAATTTTGAAAGTGTGGAATATAGTTACAAGGATAATACTGAAGTGTGACTGAATTCCAAAAAAGTCAATGAGCTGATTGTTTTTCTTTTGTTCTTAAACATGTAATGCTGAAAGCTCTGTCTTACGCACTTTAGTGCGTAAAACAGAGCATCATTTTCAACTGTTTATATTTAAATAAACAGTTGAAAATGATGCAAACGGTGAACGCATCTCTGCACCTTCTCAAACGAAACATATGAAGAATAATTATGATACGTCTCCCTCACACGTATAAAGAAAATGAAACGCCGTTCCCATTGCCGTAGCTGAGCCATAATAATAATAATAATGTTTCCTCCAAAGAAAAAAAGGGGTACTTTGGAGGACACGGACACACGTTTATTGTGTGACTTATCTTTTGTCTCACCATTAATTTATGTGTAAGAAAGAGCTGCAGCATTATTAAGATAAAGAAAGCATGTTTTATGCTTTTTTTGTGCCGTCACGGTATCGTAATCGTGGATCGTCATGGTAATAATAGCAGCGCTCAATAAAGGTGTAATGTATTTTTAGATATGCTATTTGATTCAACAAGAACTAATAATAATAATAATAAATTTGTTTGGCTTTTCCGGAAACTATAGAAGTTTGGCTTTTCCGGAAACTATAGAACATATTATATCGGGATGTTCTGTATTAGCGCCGTCCGAGTATACATTTAGGCACAATCAAGTTTTTAAAATAATTCACCAAAGTTTGGTAATGAAACATAACTTGATTGACTGCCGTAATGTACCATAATATTATGAATATGAACCAAATTTATTTTTAGAAAATGAATTTTATAAAATTTATTATGATAAAACTATTCTAACAGGCAGAACAATTAGTCATAATAGACCCGATATAGTTTTACATGAAAAAATTCAAAAAAATAACTTATATCATTGATGTCGCTATTCCAAATTCTTGTAATATTCAGAAAACTGTTTCTGAAAAAGTAAGAAAATATACAGATTTAGGAAATGAGATTAAAAGAATTTGGCATTCTCAGACTATAAAAATATTACCATTTGTTATTTCGGCTACTGGCATTATACCTAGCTCTCTCATTCAAAATTTAGGCGTTTTAGATTTGTCAAAAAATATGTATATAAAAATGCAAAAGTCGGTCATTTTAAATACATGTAGGATTACGAAAGATTTTTTAAATATTTATATTGAGGGATCAGTAGGATTTATCGGACCAGTTAGGATTTCATCAGAGCCGAACCCTCTGATATGAAAATATCTGGAGTCGGTGAAATATTTTCCCATTATGTTTCTGGTGGATTGACGTATTGTTCTTGTATTGTTTTGTATTTATTATACTTATATAGTGCACTTACATTGCGTGAATTTATTAGATAATCATTTGTGGAAAAGTGTGCAGAAGGGTTTAGTCTTTCATTTGGGAAAGATTTAACCCGGACATAAAATCTGGAGCACCGTTAAATAATAAAAATAATTGGACGATTTATAAAGCGCCGTTTTTGTAAAAAATCACCCCAAGGGCGCGGACTAAACTAGAGTAGGATTTGGATTTAAATAAAATATTGTTTTGTGAAATAGAAAATTATAAAATGAAATACATTATATAATTAAAAGATAATACTAATAAATCTTAACGAAAATGTGAAAAACAACCCGACACAGAAAAATAAAAAAGGAGCGGTCGCAACTGAGACACGAATCCAGGATCTTCCGTCTTACCGCGACAAGTGCCTCAACCAACCCGGCCATTGAGACCTCTTATTTTAACGTCATTTTTGTTAATCTCATATTTCAAATTCAAAATTATCGATATTTTCCCTGACTATTTTTTACTCATATTTTTGGCAGCTACCTTAATAAACTTAAATGGTGTTCAAATAACTGTTAGGTAGTTTTTATTATTAAACGACTTCGAAAAGGGGGAGGTAATCAATTCGACGTATTTTTTTGTTGTTACCTCAGAACTTTCGATTGGGTGCTCAAGATCTCCACATCTCACCTATAACTACCAATGTATGTAGTTACCTTGGCTGACACCGACTCCAAAAATAACAATCGTAAGAAATTATTTTTTTTACTTTTTTAGTGCATTTTTTTAAGTCGTTTTTTGTTTTGTTCAAATTTTTGCTTATTCTGTATCTTGTTCCTTATCATACAACCAGCCTCTCTCGATCTGGCCTGCGGTAGGTTGTAAACGCATTTGCCACCAAGACCTAGACAAACCTGACACCATGAGGATAAATATGACGTTTTGTTCGGCTTATTTGAAAAAAATAATCTTTTTTTAATATTCGGATGTTTCCCCTCCAAAACAACCATGCAATAAAAATTATTTATCGTTAAATTATAACGCTAATCAACCCAATTACATCAAAAGCCAAAATAATCTCAAAATTATAAAACAAACGATTGCTGTTAACAACCTGCCTTTGTCCCTTAACGGGTAGAGGTCTGCCTGATATGTCCCCGGGGTCAGAAGTGGCACGTGTTAATTGCAGGTAATTATCGAACGGTCCTCCTCGGCGACGTAATATGTGACCGCTGAAAATTCTACTTTGGGTCAATTTGGCTATTTCGCTTACGACAAGTGCAATATTTTAAGGTTTCGTCTGTTTCAACAGAAAGTTAAATCGTGTGCTAATTTTATCTTTTATCTGTCAATTAAAGTAAAATTTATTTACTTCTTCAATCTTTGCAAAATAACTTTGTGGCATTATTTATTTAAAGAAAAATATATTATTTTTCTTTAAATAATTTTTATATTTAATTTTGTATAACTATTTTTATGATTTTTAAGCAATTAATCACCTCTACTTTTTAATATTTCGTCTATGTTATAGTTTATTCTAATTTGTCTATACTTGTTTGTCTTTTATTTTTCTTTATATTAATATATCCTAAAGAAGATAACATTGTTATTGAAACATGTCGATATTGTTTATTAAAAAAGTGGTTTGTACAAAGTTATCTCTTATTAATTAAATAACATTTATTTACTTATTTACGGACAAATAGTCCATTAACAATATAACAATAACACGATTAAAAAAAGAGATGTCAATGAAAGGAGAGTACATATAAATGAAGAGCATTGACAATATACATATAATATAAAAGTAAATAATATAGAAGATAACTACAAGTCAAAGCTTGAAGATGGATTTAAAAGGCTTTAAAAATTATACATTGCGTATCGACTGCCGAAAGCAATTAAGGCCTACACCAAAAAATGTAATGTTTTGATGTGCGTCAACAAGTCTCGATATTCTGGATAAAGAAGAATGATATTCATAATTAGTAGAATGTTGAATGAGGAATAGAAGTTCATTATTTCGGATTCTACGGGAAGGGATGTTGAACTGGATGAGTTGTAACAAAGCAGATGTGTCAGTAATGCTGTTGATAATTTTGAACGTGCAAATAACATCAGACAAAGGTCTCGGACGTTTTTTAAAGAAAACATATTTAAAGTTTGTTCAATTTCATTATACGAGTACTCGCCTCTTTCAAGTCCTAACCTCCAAGCAATTCCTCATAAAAAGCGATGTTTTACGGATTCGATGTGATAAATGTGGACAGCATAGAAAGGAAACCAAATGACAATAGCATATTCAAGGTGAGGGCGAACCTGAGAATAGTAAACAGTTTTAAGTTTAAAGTCAGACGCAATTCTATGAATGATGCCGAGTAGTTGTGATTTGTTTACGATGTTATTAATGTTATCACGGAAAGAAAGTTTGCAGTCTAGAGTGACCCCAAGGTCCTTGATGGATGTAACAGTAGAGAGAACATGAATGTTAAATAGGAAAATGCGCTATTTCAATTGTACTTTTGTAATATATAAGTTAATAAATAAAGTATTATTTAAGAAAGGTATCATCTATCTGTGATGAATCGCAGTGGATACGAAAATATAGTAGCTTCCACCTTACGAATGAATAAATAATAATTCAGAATTATAACGAAATCAACACACTAGCGACATCTAGCTGATTAAGTTTGATTGGGCCATGGAGACTGCAGAGATCTATAATTATTAAATTAATGTCAAGTTTTGATAAATAGAACACAGAGGGATCCAATTATAAACACTTAAGATTGATCTACCAATCAGAGAAGGGGGAGGTTACCTTTTTTCAAGACAAAGAGATGGACTTTGGACTAGACCATTAGTCTGAGATTTATGGGGTAAAAATCATCATCAACCCGAGAGATCAATACGCTTTAAGATAAACACAATCCCACGTTCGGTGCATTTGGTACAATGACCCTAATTTTAAAGGTAAATATTGAGTACAACAGAGGAATCGACAACCGCAGTTAACGAACAAATAAATCCATATTATGTTGAAAAAATGATGCAATAAAATAGCAAGGAAATATAATGAACGGAAGATTAAAGAAAAGACCTGGAAAACGTGGGAAAAGCTACTGTAGGGATACTCAATTGCATAACGAGAACGTGAAGAACAAAAGGAGGCCAGATTCAGAGGAAAACGTACGTTTGATATTTAAAAGAAAGAAAAACGATGGAAATTAGGAATGTCACTTTTAAATGAAGCAATACGGTCAGGGAAAACGATTTGAAAAGAAAATCTAATAAAAAAAACGGACATTTAAACGGAAGTATTTATTGAACAATATAAGATTTCGACTTAATTTTGCGTTTTCAGACGAGTTTAAATAGATATCGTTATATATTTGAAATAGGATGGTTATTCTAGTTATATTACGTTAGATTAATTCAAAGGAAGGGATCGTTTTTACGTCATTTGCTATGAGAAAATACTATAGACGATAGAACAAATTGCTGAGGCAATTGATGTAAAAAAAGGTTGTCGACCCCACATGTATATTGTTGATATAAACAAGGAATATTCGAACATGCCTTTTGTTTATTTAAGGCCCATTATCCATTAAAAAGGGTCATAAAAATTAACATTGCTCTTACCTAGTATTTAGATTATAGAATTTCCGTAAAATTTAATTATAAACACATTAAAATGGATTTATCGCCAAGTATGTAGAAATCGTAATGTATACACACGTCAGGGCTTGCAGTTTATGGGATTTTGAACAAGAGAGAGATGGAAAATTGGGCGGAATTTGATCGAAGTAGTTAACTTGACAGATATCCCAGGATAGGAATAGTTAGTGGGCCGGAAAACACCATAAATAATATATCAAAAAAGGAAAAAAGGGTTTTAGCGGGAGATGGAATCACGGCAAAAAGGCAAACGTCAAATTTCAATAAGGGATCATTGGGTTAGGAGTGGGGGGAGAGAACGGAAAACCGACATAACCGGAAAACTCAGATAAGGAAATGGGAAAAACTCAAAACGTTATAAGTAGAGTAGATACGGAACCAGGATATGATTCCTTATTAACAACGAAGGGAAAATCATTTAAGAATAGTTGTTAAAACACCGTTACTTGAAGGAAAATTAGGTGGGAAAATGGAAAAGTTGAATATGCCACATAAATAATGGAAATACGGTTCTGAGACATAATTGCTTACGTAGACTAGGGGAAAAGAAATAATTTTCGTGGAAATTTATACAGGACAACTAGCGTTTAAAACTAGGAGACCGAAGAATCTACGTTTTCCCTAATATTTATGCCAATTAAAACACAGTTTTAGCAGATCACTTATGGGAATGTTCAAAATTGAAAAAAAAAACAAGATTAAAACCATGTTTATAAAACATATTATGAAGACAGAAGACATGTGGAAAATGGGCAAACTGGATGGCAGCTTACTAAGTCCGGGACTAAAAACCTTAGAAAAGCGAGACAAAGTTGTGGGACGAACCGAGATTTAGGAAGAGGCAAAATCGAAAGAGCTTATGTAGGAACATACAATAACGAGATGGGGTTTTCAAAAAATTTCGAGTGATTACAGATTATAATTCCTCGTCAAGGAATATACGATTATGCCCTTTTGGAGCTGTGATGGGTATAAATTAGCATGTTTGGGATGATTCAGGGTCCTTCGACAACTGGGAAGGTTGATTAAAACGTCGCGCGTGTCGTGAGAATTACCCTGGTAATTAATTAATAGAGTCTAGAATCAGTTTTTATACTTTAAAAATACAGTGGAAAAATAAAGTCAGTTTTATACCTTAAAAATACAGTGGAAAAATAGAGTCTACAATCAGTTTATACTTTGATAAAACAGGGAGTGAAGTGCCCGGATAGGGTTAATCGTGCAATTTAACGGAGTGTATGATCTTATAATAAATCTAAAATCAGTGTTTGCAATAATTTCCGATTCAATAAAATCTAATAATTAATTAATTAATTACAAATTCAATGCGGGAGGAGTTTAATATAGTGTGTTTGAATTGCTTTAAATTTGTTCTATGACGGTTAAAATAGAGTTATTTAGTCCGAGGTTATATAAAGAAAATTACAGTCTAATAAGTTTCATTAAATAAAAAAATTTACGTTTAGGTCGAAAGTTGGAAATTTTATTACGAGATATTAATTATCGTTAGGTGACAACGCAATAATAATAATTGATCCGAAATCTGGAAAATACTTAGCCGAAGTTTAAATGAATAATCCAAGTGATTAATTTGCTGCTAAACAAAAGTGTTATAAAATAAAGTGGAAGGGGTTCTTTCAGTTTTGTTGTAATCTGAGTGACGAATAATATTTAGTTATTCGTTACAAAGGGATTCTAGTTCAAATTGGAAACATAAATAAAACTTTAGCTTTGTCCTTAAGTGGAATAATTCAAATTTAAAGAAAATCTTTAGTTGTTATGAAAAAAAATATATAATTTAAATTGAGAAAAAATAAATAAAACTTAAATATTTTTATAAAGTGGAATAATACAAATTTAAAGGAAATTCAAATTAATAAATTAATTTATTAAAGAGTAAATAGGTATAGTCATATACCACATAATAAAATAATATTCGAGCGAACGATTATTAAGAATCGATTCCCCTCTTTAGATTGGAATCAAATATGGAAGGAAAGGGGAGGGAGGTGAGGGTTGTCGGGATTAATTAGATAGGATCGTTCTTCTTCAATAATAACGGCAGATATTAAAGGAAAACGTGAGGATTTTTTACATCAGAGATCTATTCAAAGGAGAAAGGAAGGAGATGAGTTCCGGATCTTGTAGGATTAAATCGTTAAAAGTGGGAAGTCGAAATAAAAGTGCGATAGTTACACAGGTAGTCTGGATGCTCTAATAAGTTTCTCGCCGATGATAGTAACCCGGTGGAGCTGAAATTAAGACATTAGAGCTTGGTGAGTCCTTACAATATTTAAGCTTTTACAGGTTCCTGTGGATATCCTGACACTGATGGACGTAATGCCAAGTAAGGGTAAATAAATAACTAACCAATTTATTAGCATTCGCATGTCACACCTCCCATACAGAATGAAATGTTGCTAAACAAATACTTAACACATAATTAGATAGAAACGCATCACTAAATCAATTTTGGTATCTTAGCGTATTTGTAAGATAAATACCTATCGTTTCTTTTCACTAGCACGATTAGGGTATGGTTATATGACCTTCGATAGTGTACCAAAATTTCGATTTGAGTTCAAGGCCATCCATTGACCCAGTCACCTAAATTCATTAACGAATAAACAAAACAAAACTTAACGTCAGGGACAAGTTCATCAATTATAGCTTGAGATGAAATCTGCGGTCAATATGTGAAGGCGACATTGACGTTTAAATTCACTCAATTCTAAACGACTTGATTTTACTAGAGCGATCGCCAATAGTTAGCATTGATTCAGCATGCAAAAATTTCGCAAAGTAAAGTACTGCGACTAGCTTCAAACTCTAAGAGAGCACATCACAATTATTCAGGAGGTCATTGATTCAATGTCGACTTGATTTATCTCATTTTTAAATCTTTCTTATAGGAAGTAGGTATCCAAGAACCCATAAATACCCATTATCCTAAATACCTAACACACGAGGAGCTAGTGACCTCATTTAAACAACACTGGTGTTCAAATACTCATACAGTCCTGAATCCTAACTTGTCTTCGAACGTAAACTTCAAGGCTTCTGTATGTAGGTATGAGCCATCTGGAAATGTAAGTGTCAACCTTTCTCGAACGGACGGCTTTGATCTTGTGGCGGTATTGTCGAGGTGGGCATGCGGGGAAGAGGAAGGACGTATGCGGACAGTACGCTGACGCGGCATTAAAGCCACAGGTTATTTGCATACCGTGAGTCTTGTCGAACCTGAAAGCAAACATAAGGTTCACGAGGTGAGTTTTATGTCAGCTAGTCAGAGGTGGAATGTAACGCTGGGTCGGTTACGTGGGAGGAAGGATCTGCCCGTCACAAGCTTACGCCACATTTAACGGATAGAGGCATGATAAGGGAAGACATGAAATACCCCTTCTAGACTCAGTAGAGTTAAATTCAATCCGGCGGAGATGGAAGTCGGAGTGAGGCAGAAAAACGGCATGAAGACTTGGTATTCCCCCATCTGGCGTGAAGAGCCCCTTTCGTAACAAGAGACGCTCGTCGAAGAGAGTAAAACTCGGACTTAAGGATAAGCTTAGCAAACGTACTTGGGAGAATCCGGTTTGAAATTGTTGTTCATCGGTTTTCACTTGGTTAGCGGAGGTGCCGACTTTTTAAGCAAACATATTATCCCCTCCCCATATCCCTCCATTCCTGCTCTTTCAACAATGTTGCGAATACTAACCAAAAGCACTAACTATGACTACAAACACATTATGTTAGGAGAAGTTGCAGACAAGGACTTCAATTGAGAAAACTGGACCTTCGAGTTCGATCATCCTAAGGTAAGGTTTGCTTTCTTGAAATGTTTAATTTATTAACTGTTGTTTATGTTATCGATGTATCAGCGGTGATAGGAAGAATTAAATAAACACACTAAATTCCTATGGAAATCAAATAGACACAAGGTTTAGGGCGGGGGTAGTTTATCAAACTCGGTTAAATATTCTAAAATAATAATAAATAAATTGATCGGAAAATTCTCACCCTTTCTCTAAAAGAATCTATGGGTTACCACACGTAATACATTATCTTCTCTACATATGTGTGCATATTAAGTATGCAAACAGATGTAAAATCTAAAACAAAAAAATTACACAACGCAGATTATAGAAATAATGTGAACAAAAATCTTAAATCTTGATTACTGTGAGAAAATCGCAGGGATTTAAGAAGATAGGGTAGGTTTAGCTAGATTATAAGGTATAGGGGTTTAGAAATCACGAGCCTGAGGTAGAAATAAACCGAAAGGAGGGTTGAGTCAGGCCATCATACCTAGTGGTGTGATCAGTAGGACATAAGGGTAGAATTATGAGCGTGGCTACGAGACAGGAGCTACGAGATTTAAACTACGAGGTAGAAGCTTAGAAAAGTAAATCAGCTAGGTAGGGTTCATCACAATTGGAGTCAAAAGCCAGTAGTGGCACACCATTACATATCGTAGTTCGTATCTAATATATGAACGGTTCCGATAATAGCCAAAGGTATCTGGTAGTCAGGCAGACGCCATCAGTCTGGCGACTCACATCGATAGAATAACTTAGAGCCTACTAGAATAAGGACGTCTGGTTTAGTTAAATATTCATTGTAACCTATAAGTAAATAAAGCAACTTGTAATCTCAACGAACCTCTGTATTATTTGGAAGTTTCGCAACATATTTTAAGTAGTCTTAATAATTTGGATTAACAGATTTGTTTTATTCTTATCCATTGTTTTTTACCATTATAAAAAAAAAACATTTTTATATACATGTAATATTTAAATTATTTTATGTAGATAATCTTTGTATTTCTACCTAAGTTTTATTATTTCTTTTTATAGTATTCTGTATCTTTATTTATTATCTTTTGTATTTTTAGATACTTTTATTGTTATTTATATTTTATGTAATGATAGATACTGCTACCCGGCTCAGAACAGATATTGTCCAGTGAGTCGGGTAGCGCACATGATTAAAAAAAAAAAAAAAATACCCGCTTCCTTTCCAAATTATTGGACGGTTGTTATTAATTCTCTCTTATTTTTTGGGAATATTTATGTTAGTTTAACCAGTTAGTCTGTTGTGTATATAAATAATAAATTTCATTTCATAATACCCCAAAATTCACTTGATTGATGAATCTACTAACGTACAAACAATAACGATTGCCAAAATCAACACTGATCAAAATGCACAAAAGAGACACTAACCTTGTAGAGCGGCGCTGCTGCATAGGCGGTCGTTTAGATGTTATTTTCTAGTGTCTAGTGCATTGGTTCGCACAAATTCCATAATCAATGTATGTTTTTAAAAAAAGTGTTCAAAAGTGTGCGTTTTGCTAAAACTCAGAAACGAGTCCCGGTACGATCAAGGGAGTTATATGGTGTGGTAGCCCTCTATCTCCCATCCATCAAGAAGGTTTCCGATTTTACCTGAAGGGCGTGCTTTTGAAGATATAAGGGCTGGAAGTTTGGCCGTCTAGAAATTTATAGAGTAGTCCAGAACATTCGAGTAAATTAGTATTGTGGAATATCATTGTGGAACGTTCCAGAACCCTCTCGAATGTCGCGAATGTTCTGGAACATTGTGGAGCATTCGAAGCTTTTTTTTGTATGGGTTGGGCTGTCCTTTGGTAGGGGTATGTAAAGCAAGATCCGTTGTGGGTTCGAACGTCAGTTCAATCTCATATCAACTCCCTGTGCGAAGCCGGGTATCCCAGCGAGTATTTTATGACTGACACTACTTAGGTTAATTTGATCAGGAGACAGTAAAATTCACAACGATGCAGATAACAATTATAAGGCAGTTAGTGTTTTTGACATGATTGTTTTTGATAAACTTGATACTAACAAATAACATTTTAACTAGCCAGTTAAATTAATATCATTTAGTGCTGTGTTCACAAAACAGTTTTCCAACTCGTTTTACAATAGATTACTTCTTGGGAAAGAATATGGTTCTTTTATGTTAATCTGGGATTTATTTTATACTTCGCGTGTTACAAGCAGTCACTATGATAATCGGCCTAACTGGAAGCTGGCTAAATGAGATCTGATTTGAGTGAGCTCATGCAGACGGCACCCCGGCCCTTGGCGCCCCTGGTGCCCACACTCCAAACTAAACTAATCGCCATCTAGTGGACTTTCGGGCCAGCTCTTAACACTACTCTCTATGTGACAAGCTTGGAAGATTTTAGATATACCGCATTTAGTATTTAATTACATATTTCATAACATTGTTTTAATGAAAATATGTTCACCTTCTAAAAAGATAAAAAAATAAATAATTAGTAATCTTCATTTTAAAATATCATTCAAATAAACATACATAAATGAGCAGCATTTCTTAGAAGATCACCCTTTAAATCTGTTTTTGACTGGATGAGAGGCGGGGGTATATTTTGCCTTGATGCTCGGCGCAATTAAAACCCTTTCGGCACCTGACCCCATCTCCTTCCCCTCCCACAAAGGAGCATAAAGCTGTATGTAAATGAAAGTACACCTTTATACCATTCCTCCTTTGGTGGACGCCGGTGATAATAATTGGTGTCGGCTGCACGGTACTGCCGGAGTCACAGCCCAAAACGCCTCAAAAGAAAATTGTAAATTACTCCAGGATTTTGGGATTATTTATTTACGGGTGTGGTTAAAGACATAAAGCTGGTGAAATATGGAGTCTTTGTTTTGTGGGCGAACTAAATCAGAAAGGGATAAGCAGTGTATTGTTTATTATTATGGTGATTGTACAGGCGCCTCGGAACAGGGAATAAAAAAAATAATAAATAAAATAAAAATCCTTTTATTTGTTGCAAATGTTACAGAATTACGAAAAAGTAAGAAGCAGTATAATGAATGCTATTTACGAAAAATGTAATATAGGTATCTTAAATTTTTTATAAGCAAGAACCTTTCTCTAAGGTGAAGGTGAAGGCCTCCTATTCTTCTTCTTTATCAGGTCCCCCCGACGTTGGCGATCACTCTTGAAAATATCTCTCTGTCTTGCGCTGCCCGGAATAGCTCCTCCACGCCTCTAATGCCGGTCCACTCTCGTATATTTCGCAGCCAAGACATTTGTCTCCTACTAGGCCATCGGCGACCCTCTATCTTGCATTACAATATTAAATGGGGCAAGTGATACTCAACACTCTATTGAATGCCACATGTTTAACTACCAACTTAATATTTTATTTATTTCTGTATTTCTCTTTTTTATTTTTAGTTCACCACATTTTCTCTCGTACCTTTAGCAGTTCGAATTCAAATAAAATCACTTCCTGAAAGATATTATTGATATTTATCAAAATTTAAACGTAAACCCTTGAAAAATTTCATTCAACACTTTTTGTAGATTTAAATAAGAAGACTTTATCAGAATTGTTTATATCAGGTATAGGTATTGTTGTGTATTTTTGTACTATGGTTCTAAATTTCATTATGTCGTTATTTTATTGGTCAATGACATACATATTATTATCACCGTCATTTATGAATTTATACAGACTGTTTATAACGCTTATAAATAAAATTAAAATAAAATCAAGGAAGTTATATGGTGTGGTAACCCTCTATCTCTCATCCATGAAGGTTTCCGATTTTACCTGAAGGGCGTGCTTTTGAAGATATTAGGGCTGGAAATTTCGCCCTCAAAAAATTACTAGAACAGTCCAGAACATTAGAATTAGAACATTGAATTTGAGGAATGTTGTGGAATATTCGGGAATAGTCTGGAAAGTTCGGGAACATCCCGGAACATCCCAGATCATTGTGGAATATTTCAGAACACTCTCAAATGTTGTGGAATGGTTTGGAACATTGTGGACCATTCGAAGCCTTTTTTGTATGGGTGGCGTTTTGTCCATATAAACGTTTTCCCCAATTTCCTCTCAGGATTTTGACACTAGTGCAAATATTTTTGAAGTGAAAACTTCTATAACACCGTTGTGATTTTAAACTCGATGAAACGAAAAAACGTCATTAAAAAGAGACAAACACATACATCTGTAGGGTTTAGCCTGCGAGAGAATTAGATAGAATAATCGGTCTCCTCTTTATGCGGTGCTTCGTAGCCTATTGGTCTACTCTTTGTGCGACAATGCTTCGTGGCCTCCCCACTCTTGTCTACTTTAGTTTTCTGAAGATTTCACTCCTACCGCGTGTAAACTGCACAGTTGTATTTTTAATGTAATATGGATATCGACCGCTAGCTTGTCGGTACGTTTTGTTTCATCCCATTTCTATGACATTCAGTTTACATGCATCCTTCAGGGTAGGTACCAGCACTTCATTGTCGACTGCTAGCTTCAAATCTTTGGACAGTTTTATGTTAGCGCCAATCGCGTTCATTCCTCCATTAATGGAGTTACCTGTATTCAACATTCTTTCAATATCTCTACCAGTCTTCTTCCCATCTCGTAAACATACCCAAATACACAAACTCATCCACCTGCTCTAAGTATTAATCATTCACAACTATATTGTACACGCACTGATTTCGTACTCCCATTCAAGGAATAAATATTATATTTATAGGTGCCCTCAAAAGATATATAAAAAAGCTTTTTTCATAAAAATTAAAATAATGTATTTGATGGCCACATCAGAAGTGCCAGATTCATTTTTAACCTTCATCGTCTCATTTAATTTAACCCGCAATCCAAAAATGTCCCTTAAGAGGAATATAAACGCTAGAAATATTTCGATTCTCATGCTTGCAAAATTTTAAATCGAGCGTCTTATTTGCGCGAGGCAAGTAAGCGAAAAAGTGGTTTTTATTTATTCTGTGCATAATTTTATAAGAATGAAAAAAAGTTGGAACATAGAAAACCTCAAAAACAGTCTTAGCCATAAAGGGATATTTTTTAAAAATTGTTTACTTCATAGTTAAGTCTTGAAAATACATTTTTTTAGTGGTTTAAGCTTGTATTTTTTGTTACGTAAATAATCATTTTATTGTGATTCCGATACATAGAAAAGCTAGTAAAAGCTTCAATTTATACATGGCATATTTTTTGATGTTCATACTGCAAGCCAATTCGTCGGAAAAATTAATCTAAATAGGATTTCACGTATAACTTCACCTTGAGGCTCCGCAACTGGGTTCGAAAAGAAGAAGATGGAGAGATACGAAATTGGGAATGTTAGATGAGCGCGCTAACATTTACAGCGACAAAATCGATGCGAAAATGTTTAATAAAACACGACTCGTTTAAAACAGAGCAAAAATCTCACGGGGAGCATCTTGAGTATCATTTAAAGAAAAATTGTGAATTTTTTCACAAATATAATTTATAAGATAATAGAAACAGACTTGTTTTTAATAATTTTTTGAGCATACTTTGCGGTTTTTTTCTATCGAGGGAATTTCATATGTAAAAGAAATATATTCGCTTTAAATTTGAATCTTATAGTGTCAGTCAGAATATAATTATCAATTGTCACTTGTTTTATTGTTCTATTATTTTATTGTAAAATATCAGTTTTTGTTAGAAGAAATCATTCAAAGGAAAGTCATATAAATAAACATAAATGTCGTTTCTTTTTGTTAAACTTTGCACCACAAGTGTTTTATTCATAAATTAAAAGAAAGGAATTAAACCTTATTATACATATACTTTGCGTTTCGGCGTGGGCAGCATCTATACATTACCTTCAATAATAACATATATTTTTTTAAGAGCTTAAAAACTTAAAATGTTTAAGGGAAATATGTAAGAAATCGGTAGAAATTCGGGTTG
The DNA here is from genome assembly GCA_917563855.2 of Limnephilus lunatus. NCBI lineage: Eukaryota > Metazoa > Arthropoda > Insecta > Trichoptera > Limnephilidae > Limnephilus > Limnephilus lunatus. The sequence goes on from OU830594.1 coordinate 97,542,470, forward strand.
CCAAGGCTTAAACAGTGAAATTAATTATAAAGCTCACGCCACCGTTAACCGTTTAATTCTAAATGTATTTCTAGAGTTTCTCTATGGCCACATATGATTAACACCGCCCGCGATAACTCCCTAAATCAACAGCCTTATGCCACCGCCAAATCGGTTCTCGTAATCCCTTAACTGGCAAACAATACCTTCCCACCTCACCAAACCACCCCTCTAGGTAAGCTGTACCGTGTCGCAAATGTACCAATGTTCCAGTGTGCCAATGTAACAATGTACCCACAGGGGTGATTTAGATTTTAAGGGTTGTTACTTATCCACGATTTGGAAGCCTCAAGTTTTAGGATTTACCAATGCGTTTTGAGTGACGCGCTTTCTTCGGGAAAGCACTTTTTATTATTATTTTTAATAATTCATCTTTATTTTTTTATTGTTTTTTAAATTTTTCTTTATTCATTGCATACATAATATGGTTACATTATTAGTGGGTTTTTCGACCACCATACTTTTTTTTACATTAATACCGCACAAGAATCCCAACTGCTCCCGTCTGAAGCCAGTGAGACTATGGTATCCCCAATTGGGGTATGTTGTGAGGCTGAGGGTAGTGGGGAGGGAAAGGAGATAGGGAATAGGAAGGTGGGGAAGTACCTGGCTATTCAGATATGGTTACCAAACACACCATACTAGGCTGATGCCCGTGTTATGGTGGTCGATCTTATTAATTCTAGACTTACAATTTATGATGTCCTATACCTGTCTCACTAGGAAAACCTGTGTTGAGAGCAGGTGCATTAAAACATAAGCAGTTAAAAATAAAAATAATAACACATGTAGTAAAAATACAAAAGAATTTGGCATTCTCAGAATATAAAAAATATTACCATTTGTTATTTCGGCTACTTGCATTATACCTAGCTCTCTCATTCAAAATTCGGGTGTATTAGATTTGTCAAAGAATTTATATATAAAAATGCAAAAGTCTGTCATTTTATATACATATAGGATTACGAAATATTTATTAAATATTTATATTGAGAGATCAGTAGGATTTATCGCTCCAGTTAGGAGTTCCATAGAGCCGAACCCTCTGATATGAAAATATCTGGAGTCGATAAATATTTTTTTCCCATTTGGTCTCCGGTAGATTGACGCATTGTTCTTGTATTGTTTTATATTTATTATACTTATATAGTGCACTTACATAGCGTGGATTGACTAGATAAACATTTGTGGAAAAGTGTGTGAAAGGGTTTAGTTTTTCCTATGGGGAAGATTTAACCCGGACATAAAATCTGGAGGTCAGCACCGTTAATTATAAAATAAAATAACACAATATTACATTTAAAGTAACAGAAAATCATCGTCGTACCACTGAAAAATACATACTTATAAGTTCGTTCTGATAATATCTTTGAAGTTGGATCTATTTTGGCTGGTAATACAGCACTTGGTGTAAGATTTATATGATATATTGTGGCAAATGTGGCGTGTTTTGCATAGTTTTGTTGCAAAATATTTAAAATTTCTTTGGCCATAAGCTGTCTTAACAAAATAGATAAGTAAGTGATTATGCTATTTAAAGTTGTCTAACGTTCAAGACACAGATTCTCTTGAAGATATCATCCGAACTGCTTGTGATTGGTAGTTTTAATATAATCTTTATAATTAGTTTCCGAGCTTTAAGAATAGGATCAATAGCGACAGCGTTAGCACCTCCCCAGGCTATAATACCGTACTCAAATAAAGATTCACATAATAAATTGTTTTGAGTTAGTTCAAGTTAATAAAATGTCTAGTATGTCTAATGAAGTATATATATATTGATTTACTAAGTTTATTTGATGTAGTGATAATATATTCTTTCCACTTCAAATTATTATCAAATATTATAATACCTTAGTATTAGATTTCAGTCACCTAAGTTAGGGCAATTACTAAATATCAGTAATTATTTAGCTAAGACAATATTAGTGACTCTCAATCGAAAATTTTAAACAGATACGGTCACATCTAGAAATTCAACCCAGGACCTTAGCTTTTCCGGGCGTTGCCCTACCACTGATCTAATGGGACCCTATACCCTTCGGTCATATTTAGCTCCATCGTACTTCGACTATGAACTACCAATATGAACAGGAACAGCTAAGACTCTTGTGAGGTATTCACATAAAAAAGTCGCCGCATTCAGTAACTTGTAGCCGATTTCTTAACACCCCTTAAGACTTCTACCGCCCCCCTGAAAGCCTCCTCCAACCACAAGGGGGCGTTATTAAAATCTCTAAATGTAGATATGTAATAAATAAATAAAACATGCCCTTTTTTTATAATTTGACCTAAATTATTAAGTCATTTGCACCTCCGCACAGCAACACCAACAAATGGTAATGCGCGTTTTTTTCATCCCGTGACGAAATATCCCCCGACAAAACATCCTTCAACCAAATATCTACTAAAACCTCACCTCATTTTACAATTTACTATTTTTGAAAAATAAATAATTTATAGGATGTCTGTATAATTTTTGTCCCATTTTACTATTATTGAACAATAATTAATTGTTTTTTTTTTGTTCATATGAAGCAGTTACTTTGTGATGTGACATTATAATTTAAAATAAAACAATAACTTTGTAAACACCACTTTTATATTTTATATTCTTTATGCCGACCGGGTTTCGCTACAACCGTAGCTTCTTTAGGGCAGTACAATCTCTACTGTAGAGGCAGTACAATCTCTACTGTAGAGATTTTACTGCCCTAAGTGGTGTTTACAAAGTTATTGTTTTATTTTAAATAATCAATTGTCTTTATACTAGTAGGATGACTGTATCATTTTTGTCCCATTTTTGTGTTAGGTTAGGTTAGGTAAAGTTAGATTAGGTTAGGTGAGGTTAGGTTAGGTTAGGTGAGGTTAGGTTAGGTTAGGTTTATGTTAGGTTAGGTTAGGTTAGTAGGTTAGGTTTTAGTAGATATTTTGTGGGGGGATAGTTTGTCCGTAGGATATTTTGTCGGGGATATCTTCGCGGGGTGAAAAGTCGCCGAACCATAAGACATAACTTCATAACAAACAAATTTCTACGCGAAATATTCAAAAGCACTGTTCAAAACGTCTAAAGTTCTGCTGAATCCAGAGTCGAGCTAACGCTCATCCTTTCGCAGTTCGCCGCCAGATGTCACTAGATTATTCACGAGCTTTCCGGATGTAGAGCTCGGACGGATGCGGAAGTACGTTCAATAGAGAGGAGCAAAATTCAATGTGACAATTTACATCCTTCGATTTATTCACTATTTATTTTTGAGATTTCTGGATAATACTACACGTCCAATATTACTAATTAAATACAGATTATCTTTGCTTTTAGGTTTTCGCTGAAGGTTTTGTTTTCAAAATATATAAAATAATACATAAGTATAATACACCATAAGTATAATTTATTTACAAATAGCAGACCCGGCCACAGCTGTGGCTAAAAAAACAAAACGCCATCTACTGACAACGCCAATTCCAAACCTTTATAACAAAAAACACCTTCATAACAGAAAACTGCATTAAAATCAGTTGCGTAGTTTAAGATCTAAGCCTACAGACAGCAGGAGCGACGTTACTTTAAACTATATAATGATTGATAAACAAAAATTAAAGTAAAATAATTTACCTAAGATAGAATACTTAATTTATTTATAATAATTAAAATAAAATGACTTACTTGAGTTAGTGCAATTAATAATTTAATTATAATGGAATCCTGTCAAATTCGACCTTTAAATAGATTAGGCAGAATTTATTTCTCTACTTCATCTCCAACATTTATAAAATAACTCTCTTTATAAGATTTACCACCCTTCCAATCACCATTCTGTTATAATTCTATTCAAAGTGATATGTATTTTACCTTAAATATCCTTGTAACTACAATATTCATTTATATACATGTACGCCAGTCTCGACACAGGTATACCCTAATGAGACAGGCATACAAATAAAACCAATGTAAATATATTTTATTATGGATAAATAAATAAATAAAAAAAAAATAAAAAAATAAATTATTTATAATTGACTACATTGTATATAACTTACATTGTCAAATATATATATAGTGGTGTTTTTAAAAAGTTATTTTTTTCATTTAATTAAAATAATTTAGTTTGAGTTCCACTTTATTGTATATATGTATTTTTATAGTTTATATAAAATCAACCGGTTTCGGTTCAACCTTAACCTTCATCAGGGTTATATAACAATTGAAATCTAATGTAAAACATAAACAAAAATAAATATGCATTATATATTATGTAAGGTTTTGAGGACGCATTAAGACTTATAGGTACTCTTCTATTCATATAATTGATACATTTGACGTGTTTTTTGTGGTTTTTATAAGTTTTAGTCAAGTTATAAGCACCATAATCGTACTTTGAAAGTTCAATTGCCAGAAATTTTATTTTACATGATACATGAAAAATCAAATTTACATTTAAAGATCTTTATTTTATGAGAATTTCATAAAAGTGGTGTTTTTTTTAAATATCAATATCTAATACATGTGGTGGTAAACGTATCAAAGAGATTAACGGCTTTACTTAAGCGAGAGACAGCTTACTCTAAGGTCAGCAGATTTAGATGTTACTAATCGTTTAATCGAACTTTCTAGGTCAAATCGAGCCGCTTACTATGATCGCTCTTTTCGTGTAACTGGCCCTCTCAATTGGAATAAACTTCCCTTTTGGCTGAATTTAAACGGGCTTTAAAAACAAAATTATTTAAAAAATCATACCATTCATGAATCCTAAAATCTTTTCAATACACGTAATAAGCCATGTCCGCTAATTGTTTGGTTTTGGTTTCCTCCTAATTGTACTTTCATGTTTAATATTCGAATTTAATGTCGAATTTATTATAAGAAGTTAGTGTATTTACCTATATTTTAGTTTAAAAGTTCTTGTGTTGTCCTAGTGTGCTACAAGAACACCGTTATTGTCTATTATTATTGTCCTGTGTGTGCTATAACAGCATTGTTTTGTTAATCTTTGTTCTCTTGTCATTGTTATGGTTTTGTAAATACTGTATATTCTTTATTTCAAAGGTATTATTTTATCAATATTTTTGTAATGAACTTGAAAGGAGCACTGTAGGATTATTTTTTAAATTTATTAGGGTTAAGCGCACTTGAAGTGAAATGACGCAACTGCGCTATACAAATATTACGTTATTATTATTATTATTAGAGATGCAAGAAATCCGTTTTAAATGTCGGTTTATTTTTAGGTTATTTTTATTTTCATTAAAGCAAAATTCGAAAATTTTTATTGTTTTTTTATTGTATGCACGAGGAAAAAGTGAGGTGACAGTTTCCTTTCAAGTTCATAACATAAAAGGACTGTGTTGTTTAAATTTAGATTTTTTTTAATTTCTCTACATTTTGGTAGAAAATGTTTGGTTAGAATTTTTTTTCCATTTTTTTCCGTGTTTGAATCATAAAAAAATGGCAATAATTAATTCTTAAGTGTATTTCAAATACACAAATCTAATATTTCATATGGTTTTTGTATTTACGACATCTTCAAAAATAATAAATATATAAAACATTCAAAATACTTTGGAAAAATTCCAAATTTCGTTCAGAAATCATTAACAAAACAGTCGTACACATAAGATAAACTACCCTCTCAGGCTGTGTAAACAATGTATATTTTTTTCAATGAACAATTTTTTAATTAGTAATGTTTTCACATTCACGCTCGTTTATCAATTAAATAAAAATTTCAAGGGTTTTTTTAGTAAGGCTGTTAGTGTTTTGATGTGTCCTTGTAGGTCCATACTAAATGAACTCCACATGGGGTTAGCCGTTAAAACTATTGCACACTTTATAGACTTTCTCGTGTTCGCGTGGTGTATACGGTTTTATTACTTTTATCGTTGCGCGGCAGTTGGAAGCGGGGGGTAAAATGTGTCGGTGACGACCTTCAGAGACCGATATTGGCTTTTTACAATCGAAGAGTGTTCATTACGTTCAAAATGTTTCATTGGAATTTTGATTTAAAATGTTGAAAGAGTTTTTTTTTAAATTAGATCCACACAGGATGTCCCGAGGAAAACAATTCCCCTCAGGGCCTTTATCATATTTGGGGATGCTGTGTAGAGGATTTTTTTAGGAAAGGAAGGAGAAGAATTTCTGGTAAGGAAATGGGTATAAGGGGTGGGGGTCAATGTGTCCAGGAACGACGGATTACGACAGAGTACAACTGGAGAAGTCAAAGGGACTCCCTCAACCATTCTCTCCAGATACGGCCTGCCATACGGCGGTAGGTAGATGCATCCGCCGCGGACAACTTTCACACCATGAACCCGGGCATCCTTGCTAAGTCACCAAATGTAGTGAAGAACCACTTGGGGTGACCTATGGTAGAGGTGTTGGCTATCCAATAAATGTCTCCCGGAGTGGCGGTACCCATATCCGAACCAAATTGAACCAAAGACCGCCTCCAAATTGAACCCGGACTGCACTTTTAAGGCAAAATTTCACAATAAATAATAAAAATATCTTGTAAAAATTTTAACAATTTCGATTCATATTTTTGTTGCACCAACGATTCAGACCGATTGAAATGGGCACGGAATTTTGTATTACTTATTCTATGACAAACCTTGAGAATCCCCTTTCTTTAAATGAATGTATTATAATACCATATAACACACAGGATACATAGAATACAGACACCACAAAGACCGTCAGTCATAACGTTTTAAGTATCTTGAATTGTTTCTTTCTGGAGGCAAAGAAATGAGAAAAAAGATGAGAAATCTCGCAGTTTCTTGCGAAACAATTATAATTCCTTGACCCTTTGAGAAGCGGGAAGTTGTGAGACGGAAATAATCTCAAAATACGATTTCGCGTTTTTTCAACGCGAAGATCGCATAATTTTGCGAAAATGAATAATCCGATGAACGTGAGATGGAAAATAAATATTCCAAGAATTGAAATAATGTTTCACAGTAAAATCTGATTATTTTTTCAACGGAGCGTTCAAGTGCGTTTCGAAATTATAATACGAAAGAAATGTTAAAATATTTCTTACAAAATTTTAGGTTTTTATTCAGCGTGAATTACGCACAAACTCACAAATTGTTCACAATTGTACGGAGTCAGTGAGACCATGGCATCCCAATTGGGGTATGTTGTGAGACAGAAGGGAGTTGGGATGAAAATAGGCCTATTTGGAAGTGGCTATCCAAAGTTTCCTCTGCTTCCTTTCCTTTAAAAGACCCTCCATACAACATCCCCTTTGAATTTTGTCTAGGTCTTGGCGGCGAATGCGTTTGTTGGGAGAGACTGTTTTTTTTACATTAACTCCACACAGGAGGTCCGGAGGAAAATAATTTCCCTCAGGGACTATGTCATCTTTGAAGATGCTGAATGGAAGGGTCTTTTTGAGGAAAGGGAGGAGTGAACATGGGTCTTGAAGAGAACCATGTTGTAGGAGGGAGGAAACACAGAGGCCGGCAAATCGTTCCACAGTCGAGCTGTTGAACTCAAGAACGAGTCGTAGAAACGACCCGTTCTCATGTGACTAATGTCAACCGTGTATAAATGTTGGGCGCGTGTTTGGCGTGTTTCCCGACTATGCACCTGTGTTGAGGGGATCAATGACACTAGTTCCTCGGAGCATCTTCCATTGTAATACCGGTAGAACAAGGACAGCATTCCTACCTGACGCCTGTGCTCTAAAGATTGCAATCCGTCTGTTAAGATGGTTGAGGTAGATCTAACGTAGACCTCTTAAGTCGGACTCTTTCGACCCACCCCTCATATGTTTTCCTTCCCAAAACTTCCTCTCCTACTTTTCCTTAAAAAAACCCCGAAGATGACATGCCAATTTTAAAATTATTTTCCTCAAGACCTCCTTTATGGAGGTAATTTGAAAAGAAGAATTTCCTCACTTTCCTGTCCTTCCAGCATCCCCTTAGACTTATCAGAGGGGCTCGGGTTTGTGGGATGAGGCTTGTCTAGGTCTTGGCGGTGAATGCGTTTGCCTGCTTACTGCGTGGATGTCTGGATCTGGAGAGACTAGTTGAGGGAGATCTAACCTTGACCTCTCCAGTCGGAGTCTTTCGACCATCTCCTGCTTAGAACCGCAGTGGGAGGGATGAATTTCTTACATCCGTGACTTACGTTTCGGTTAAAAAAAGCCTTCACATAGCATCTCCAATGATGACATAGGTAAATTATTTTTCCCAGGGCCTCCTGTGTGCCCCCGTTCCATTGAGAGCTATTCAAAGAGACCACTATCTGAAACATAACTTAAAATGGCTTTATCCGTGTTTGGTGACAATATCTGAATATCCAAGTATTTTTTAATTACTCTCTTCCTTATATTATTTGCCTTTTTACTCTTTTAAAATTCTTAACACACCCTAATTGAGAACGTGATAGTACTACTGGTCCTGTACGGTCGGGACCAGTAGTACTATTACGGTCGGGACCATTTTGTACACTTGTGTGTTATTCACAATAAAAAAACAATGAAAATTTATCAACTGGGTGTCAAGACACTGCCCGACTAAGTTACTGTTAATATTATCAAATAAACTAAGAACAATAATTGTAACAAGCTAGTACTTCATCTACCAAAGCTAAGTTTTAAATTCATGCAAGCCAGCTATACGTCGGCACTATCTAATCATTCACTTATTCATCTCCGTTCTCTCTCTACTTCTTTACTCCTAGCAACATTTATTCAATCAACGCTCAGAGGGCTTTAGCATGTTTAGTAGTGCAATTAATTCATGATAGATGATTTTAAAAAGGTAAAGAAATAATAAAAATAAAATTAGATAAAAAATGCTCACAAGTCGTACAATGCGCAAAAATACAAAAATACAGCGATTTGATAGGTTTACAAAAATTCTGATATGTTTAGGAATAGTTTTGGAATAAGTTTTTTACAAAATTCGACAAGTCCATGTTAAATATGTCAACATCACCTGAGTACTGATTTCCCATAGTGTGAAATCGTTGTATCCGAGAGTGGGCAATGTAGTTCCGCTTATGAATGCTGCAGTAGAATAGTGTATTTTGTCGTGTGGTTACTGTCGGTTTTCGTAAGATTATTAGTTGTAAGAGTTCGCAAAAGTCGAATTTAGAGTTAAATATTTTGAATAAAAATGTTAAGTCGTTCATTTTACCTCTGTCTTCTAGTGTGTGTATTTTTAGAATAATTAGTAATAGATTATATTATAAGTCTTCTAGTGGGATATTAAATTTAAAATTTATAAAACGCAGAATGTTTTTTTGTATTCGCTCAGTGTTATTAACGTAAATTTTGTAAGATGGAGACCAAATTACTGAGTTATATTCAATTTGGCTTCTAACTAGAAATACATATAACAGTTTAATGGCTTCTATGGAATTAAAGTTTTAAATTGAGAATGCAAGAGCAAAACGATAAGCAAATCTTGATGATTTATATAATGGAGCGTGTATGTGGCGCGGCGCGTGAATTTGATTTGTTCGCAAAATCTGAACTTTTATTCAGAGAATGATGAAATTTTGCACACTTGACCTTGAAAATAAGGGGAAGGTCACTGTTTAAAAAAAATCTCTGGAAGCCCCCAAAAATGCGGGAATTTTAGCCAGTTTTCAATATGTACAAAATTCTGACTATTAAAATTATTAAGTTAACGCAACAATCTATCTACAACGGTGAAGACTTTTAAGAATTAGGGAATAATGTAAAATAATAGTACACAAATACAGACACTGTATTTGTGTACTATTTGCGCCCCATCCGTTAAATTTGGCAGCCACCTCTGGTTTGGAGCCCCAAGTACTTAAAAAAACCTTGACTCTGTGCAGAAACCGGTGGTTTGTTTGATGGATTCAAAAAATCGCCCAACAAAAATGTAGTATTATTATGTACACGATTGACATTAAATATAATCACGGTTTTCTTCAAGACATGTAGTCACACCTCAACCTTACCCCATGAACCCGGGTACCCCTGCTAAGTCACCAAACGTAGCGAACCACTTCGGGTGACCTATGTCAGAGGTGTTGGTATCCAATAAATGGTTCCCAGGGCGGCGGTACCCATCCCCGCCTCCCAAAAATAGATAAATTAATATTATAAGAATCCTGTCTCCTTTATCAGGCACAAAAACTCTTCTTTTCTGACAAGGTATACATGACCAATTATGACCGTAAATAAAAGATTTAGTAAAACATTTATGTTAAGTCATATTCTTTGTATTACAATAAAAAAAGTAAATAGAAAAACAAATGAAATAAAAAAGTTTTTTTTTGTATTTAAGTAAATCTAAGTTTTTTTCTTAAATTAACTAGCTTAAGCAGACCTAGAGGCAAAAACTTATGAAGCCAAGTGTGGCCACTGGCCAGGCTTATAGGCAGAACTTATGAACAGTGTATCGCAAAGTTCCAGAGTAATATTAAGTTCCACCTGACCGTTGGGTCCCGCCGCGGACTATTGATCGCCCACGCGGCCTGGGGAGGGGAGGAAGGTAAGGGTGTGGAGGAGGGGAAGAAAAGAGGGAGGTTTACGGGGGGCGATGAGGTGGGCAGGGAGGCGATCAGCGCTCCTTAACTGTGAGAAATGTAAAAAAAAACATGAGAAATTATTTATTATTTTGTATACAAATGTAGGGGTTTTCAAGGTGTAACAAAATGTTTCCGGAAGACTTATCACAGCGATTTTTTAGTTTTTGAAGTAAAACTTCTTTACGCACGCTTGACTCGGGGAGTAAGCTGGTGAATGCGTGACGAGAGCGTTACTTAAAGTGTGATCGGGCGAGGCGAACGGAAGTTGAGAGGGAGATATAAGTTATTGAAGATAGAAAGAGAGAGAGTTACGTTTCGTATATTACTGTAGGGGCAAGAGAGAGAGGTGCGAGCACAAGGAATCATTTATTGAGTAAACATGCCATAGGTCACCCCAAGGTCATAGGTCACCCCAAGACCATAGGTCACCCCAAGGTCATAGGTAACCCAAAGGTTATAGGTCACCCCACGGTCGCAGGTCACCCCACGGTCATAGGACACCCCAGGGTAATAGGACACCCCAGGGTCATAGGTCACCCCATAGTTATATGTCACCCCAATGTCATATGTCACCTCAATTTCATATGTCACCCCAATGTCACATGTTCTTTTATAAGCCAGTGAAGATTTACTTCAGTCGTGTGGTCTAAAGTCTAAAGCACACTCGTTTTTTTTAATGTGAATATCGCACCAGATTCGCTACTGCTTCGAACCGTCTGTGTAGTTGAAGGTAGTGTAGAGGGAAAGGAAATGGGGAAAGGGAAAGTACCTGGCTATTCACATCTAGTCACAAAACCAATCACTTCTGAATGGTGGTCTAACACCAGAGCGATACTGAGGAAATCTTCCACTCTGGAACGTGTTTATCTTAAAATATATATTTTTATTTTTACATTAGCTCCAGACAGGAGGATCCGAGTAAAATAATTCCCCTCAAGGCCTATGTCATCTTTCGGCATGCTGTATGGAGGGCCTTTTAGGAAAGGGAGGAGAAGAATTTCTGGAAAGGAAAAGGATGGGGTGGATAGGAATTTGAGTGATCAGTGTGTCCATGAGTGACGGATGCATGAATCCATCCCTCCTACTGCGGTGCAAGGCGATGTTCCGAGAACTGGCTGGAGAAGTAACAGTAGGGACTCCCCCAACCACTGTTTCTCAATCCGGCATGCCATGCAGCTGGTGGGCAGACGCATCACTCCAAGACCCGGACAAACCTCACCCCATGAATCCGGGCATCATTGCTAAGTCACCAAACGTAGCAAACCACTTGGGGTGACCTATGGCAGAGGTGTTGGTTATCCAATAAATGGTTCCCGTGGCAAGTAAAAAATTTTAAAATGTTTACTATTTATTTATTTATTTTTTTCATTCATTTATTACATAAGATATATTATTTATACAGCAAAAATAACACAATATAAAATATAATATTTGTATTTCAAAATAACCTTTTTTGATACAAATAAACTACATAATAAATTTTCACAGATTTTTTTTTTGTATGATATTTCTCTTCTATAGAAGCAGACGCCTATGATTAGAAGAGGGACGAGTATCGGGATGAGAAAATATTTAAAATATATTAACAAAATATATTTTGTATCTTTTAATTTAATTGTGGTAGATACTTAAAAAAAAAACAAATTTACAAGTTATATAAGTTATGATGATAAATTTTATCAATTTGTTACTTTTACTTTAAACTGCTCTTTAATTGCTTTTAGTAGGCATTTATCGTCTTCGATTGTTCTTATTTTTTCAAGTAGGCTATTGAAGTATTTTTTTCCTAGATATGTGTAATTATGTTGTGCAAATGAGGTGTTACATTTTTGTGTTGGAAATATATGTTTTTGACGAGTACGACTTTCAGTTAAAAAGCTATGATTTGGTTTTTCTTTTATAATTTGGATTTTTATATTTTTTCGAACTAGATCATTAAATTTTAATACTTTAAATTCTTCAAAAATAAGGTGAGTTGGATAATCTCTTTCATTTTTTCAATACAATCTTTATAATAAGACGTTGCACAATTTCAACAGGGAGTAGATTTGTTTTGTATGCAGCTCCCCAGCTTACTACAGAGTGTTTGAGATTTGACTGTATTAAAGCATGGTAGACTGATGTTAGATTTTATAATGAGAGAAAGTTTCGGATTTTTTAAAATATGTAAATTAATTTCCTTATTTTGTTAACGGTAAGGTTGATTTGATCTTTCCAGTTCAGGTTTTTGTCTATTGTTTATTATTCACACTACTCACTCAAAATAGAGCAAAAATCTCGCGGGGGTTGTCTAAAGCAGCATTTAAAGAAACACTGAATATTTTTTATTTTTAAATTGTAAAATAACTAAAACAAACGTGTTAATAATAATTTTCGGAGCATGCATTGCGATTTTTTCTGTCGAGGGGATTTCAAATAATTAACGATATTACATTCGATATTATCTTATAAGAACAATTTTTCTTTGAAGCTTTAAAACCTTAAGAGCATTACTAAAAATCCCGTGAAAATTTTATTTAATTGATAAATGGCCGCGGATGTGAAAACATTAGATACTAATAAAAAAATTGACCATGAAAAAAAAAAACATTGTTTACAAAGCTTGAGAGGGTAGTGTATCTCATATGTACGACTGTTTAGTTAATGGTTTCTAAACCAATTTTGGAGTTTTTCTGAAGAATTTTTTTTAATGTTCTATATATTTATTATTTTTTAGATTCTTATTTATTTTCATAATCATTCAGTAAAATCGCAATATTTACTAACGAAATTCCCACCATAAATAAACCCACGGACTACAAATGCGCAGGCGCACCAATAACACCCCTGGCGGAAAAGAATTAATATAACCCTTTTTACCAAGTAAATTATGTCCATTTACAATGTTGCCAGTTGTAAAATGCATTTTAAAGCGTGACTGCGGAAGAAAGCTTATTAGTAATAGTTCGTGTTTTAGTGTATACGGGGTTTATTCATGTTGTTGCAGCAACACAGGTTATCGGCCGTGAAAGGTTTTATTTTTAACTAGCTTTTGCCCCCGGCTTCGCACGCGCCACCCCCCCCCCCCCTAACACCCCCCACCCCCACCCCCCACCCCTCACACTTCCCCCCCACCCCCTCACCCTCCACCCTCAACGTGACAACCAAACACGCGCTATAAATCTTAACTATTAAAGGGATCTCCATAGCAACCTGAACAAATAACAACATGACAGCGCATGTCAAAAAATTACGTAACAACGCTTCACTTTTCGTCTGGGTCTGGACAATAAACGTATAATTGTATACAAATTTCATAATGCCAGAGCTAAGTTATAGCCTATAGACTATTCTGATGTATGAGCTATATTACTGTAAAGTTTCATTAAAATCCGTTCAGTATTTATTGCTTGAAAGCGTAACAAACATCCATACATCCATCCATTCATCCATCCATACATCCATACAAACTTTCGCCTTTATAATATTATTAGTAGGATCAGGCTGAAAGTGTTTAAGGTACATATGTAAAAAATCGTTGGAAATGGGGTAGGTCGCAGCTGAAAGGGTTAAATTATTTTTATGTACAACTTTCATAAAAAAAAATCACCACAGTTTGAGAGTCACAGTTTTAGGGGGGATCGTGACCTGACCTAGCCGTGCAACTACCGCCATATAGGGGGGGGGGGGATCTGAAGAAGGGAGGGAGTATAAAACCGTGGGAGGCCTGAAGAGAGGGGCAAGGGGAGGGTGGGGATAAACAGACTCACCTGTGCCGGCTCAAAATGTTGACAGTACAAACCTACTGCCTACTTATACGGAATAACTATCATCATTGTGGTGTGGCGTTTTGGGGTTGTGAGTTTTTTTGTTATTTTGTGTAGGGGTCATATTATGACGTCACTATGACGTATTTTGACAGATGTCACGTCATTTGGTACAGCTTTTGGTTTATGTGGTAAATTGATTTTTATTGGGTAATTTTTTTATTTAACAACTCTTTATATTGAAAAGGAAAATTGAAAGGCGGGTATGGGTACCGCCATCCCGGGAACCATTTATTTGATAACCAACAATTCTGCTATAGGTACTCCAAGAGTTTGCTTTATTTGGTGTCTTAGCGAAGGTGTACGGGTTCACGGGGTGAGGTATTTACAATTTGGGAGGCGGGAATGGGTACCGCCGCCCGAAAAACTTTATTGGATAACAAATACCTCTGCCATAGGTCACCTCAAGTGGTTCGCTACGTTTCGTGATTTAGTAGGGGTGCCCGGGCTCATGGGGTGAGGTTTGTCTAGTTCTTGTAGGCGGATGACCAGGACACACTGAACTCCAGATTCTTACCCTTAAACTCTTTTCCTTTCCAGAAATCTCCTCTCCTTCCTTTCCTTAAAAAAACCCTCCACCCAGCATCCCCAAAGATGTCATAGGCCCTGAGGGAAATTATTTCTCTTCTTCCCACAAAATAACCTCCACAAAAACGTCGTTTAGGAATGCTATCCATATTATACCTGTATTTCAATGGAAAATGCTTAAAAAAACTAGCGTCATTAATCCCCTCGGCATAGGTGCGTAACCGGAAACACGCCAAACACGCGCCTAACATACGAGTCGTTTCTACGACTAGTTCTTGAGTTTCTACGACATTTTGCCGGCCTCTGTGCAGTGGCGGTCCTTCTCTCAGGTGAATTGGTCAAAAACCTCCCAAAACTATAAGATGACAGTGAAACATAATAACTGGTATTATTCTAATGTATTTGAAATGCACTGCGAGATAGAAGGCAGCGGCAAGCAGTGACATCTAACGTCTTAAATGGAAGCTTTCTTTCCCACGCACTGTGATTGGCTGAGTCAAATTATGAAATGCCCCGATATCATATCTTTTGTCTCTTTACGCACCACACAATAAACGAGATGGAACCATATCGCTTTAAGGGGTCTCCACACGGTACTGCCGCAGTACGTACTGCCGCAGAACTGACTACAATTCTGCGGCAGTACGTACTGCGGCAGTACCGTGTGGAGACCCCTTAAGCCTCCATGAAACACGGCGAGTTTAGAAGCTACTATCTACTAAATTTAAAAGCGGGGGAATCGGCGAGTGAGATTGTCATGATGGCACACAAAACTGTCCACTCGCTCAGTAGCTCACGACATTTTTGTAGGAAACTGGACTCGCACGTAGTTGCTAGCGCCAATAGCGGAAATAACGTGAACTAATCCTTCAGACAGTTAACAGTCGAAATCAGCTGGTTTTTGGCAGCCATATTGGAAACACAAATAAACCAATCACGAGTCGGCTTGTAGCGTGTAAAGTTGAGGACCTTTCAACTTTTTCCGTGGATTGTCAACAATCTGCTAGTTAGCAAGTAACACGATGACACTGAGCGAGTTTACTAACAGATAGTGAATTTCCGAGATAGTAGCTTGTAAACTCGCCCTGTGTCATCGACGCATTAGTAAAAAGTTTTCGGATTCTGAAGACAGTTTAAGTCATTGCCGTGACGGAGAGAGAGACTGAATATTATGCGTCTGAAAGAGATAGTTTGACAAACGTAGATTGATTTTGCATAATTTACGCTCGTCGCATGAAATAATTTACTATACGAGTATTAAATGTAATTTGACGTGTTTGGATGAATTTGACTCTTAATCTCGTGAGGTACTTACAAATGAATATTATCAAATTTAATTTGATATTGCATTATAACATAATTTTTTTTAATGAACTTCCACTTCTGGACCCCTAGAGCCGCCTCTGCCTCCGTGTATCCTCCCTCTTACAATAAGGGTCTCTTCAAGACCCATTTTTACCCCTTCCTCTCCTCTAAAAGACTTCCACACTGTACCTACAGAGATGACATAGACCCGGAGGAAAATTATTTCCTCGGGGCGTCTTATGTGGAGTTAATTAAAAAAAAAACACACAGCATCCCCAAAGATGAGATAGGCTCCGAGGGAAATTGTTGGTCCTCAGGGCCTCCTGTGTGGAGCTAATGTGAAAAAAAAAATAATGCCATAGTTCTCCTAGCTCAGGTAATTTGTGACTCTTGTGTGTTAAAAAAAATTATCGAATTGATCTTGTAACTTTTAACCGCAGTATTACATACATTACATACACATCAGACGTGCGTAATTTTACACACACAAGAAACACCTGAATTTGAAGGTGTTTCTTATGACAATATTATTTTCCCTCGCAGAACGTTTTCGCGCGCTTTCATAACAACGCCATCTTTCCGTAGTGTTTGAATTTAGAACGTGTACAAAACAAACTTTGCCCCACGCAAAACACGCGTGCTTTCACAACAAACACCTACAAACGTATAAACGTTATATCACGTCGTCGTATCAAGGACGTATTAAAAATTTAGGCAATTGTTCACAAAAACACTTCATATTATATTCAATGAATCAATATTCAATGCCAGTTTTTTTTTACACATAATTATTTGTAATTTTATTAACATAATTATTTTTGATTGTTCATCGTTTAGTTCATCATTAGAGCCTTATAATAATAGGCGTATTGTTAATTTTTTAAGTAAAACCTCTTTAGGCACGCTCGACTTGGGGTTAAGCTGGTGAAAGCGTTATAAAAAGTGTAATGCGAACGGTAATCGATGCGAACGGTGATCGATGCGAACAGTGATCGGGCGAGGCGAACGGTCATGTCTTTACACACGCTTGACTTGGGGAGTGATAAGGATGAGGATATGGTCCTAAGTCACCCCACGGTCGTAGGCCACCCCAGGGTCTTAGGTCACCCCATGGTCATATGTCACCCCACGGTCGTAGGTCACCCCAGGGTTTTAGGTCACCCCATTATCATAAGTCACCCCACAGTCGTAGGACACCCCACATTCGTAGGTAACCCCACAATCGTAGGTCACCCCAGGGTCATAGGTCACCCCATGGTCGTATGTTACCCCAATGTCATATGTCACCCCAATGTCATATGTTCTTCTACAAGTTAGTGAAGTTTTACTAACTTGTAGAAGAACTTTGGTCGAAAAATGAACCACTTTTATTTTACTTAGTTGTCCAAAAATGGACCACATTTTCCTATCATTCGTAAAACATTTATTGTAGTTATTAAAAACATTTCCTTGGCCAGCCATTTCTTTTAAAACAAAACTATTGGAATGTTTTATCTATTATGATCATAAATGTCGCAAATCCGAACTTCATAGACTATTTTAGAACGATGTTAAAAATATATTTCTTAAATATTTTTTTCCCGCCGAATTTTTGATCAGCTGTTTACGGGTAAAATTAAGTCCTTTTTCCAAAGATATGCACCTTTCATTACCAAATATACCACAGACAACATACAGAAATCGAAAATATTCTATGTTGACTTGAATAAGTACACCTCACGGCAGTTTCAAGTAAAAAAAACACGTAGGATTCGTGCGGTTTTAACGATTTTTTAAATTTTTTTTTTTATAAATCCTACAATTATGAGATAAGCGGTAAAATACGGGTTAATTCATTGGCTATATACTCTTACAATCTTAATATATAAAACAAAGTCGGATTAGTTACACCATTTATAACTCTAAAAAGGCTGGACCTATTTTTATGATCTTCGATTTGTTGGATTTGTCTCCGCCCCGAACAACAGAATAGCTATTAAAACATCGAAAAAATTCACGAAAAAAAAAACAATACTAAGAAAATTCTTTTCCTCATACATTTTGTATGGAACGAATTTTCACCTTTTGAAAGTGCTGCAGCAATATTGTAATAAATATAATATTGAATAGTGAGTGAATTGCAAAAATTCAAAAACTTCATATGTCAATGCGCTGATTATTTTGCTTTTTTTTCTTAAATATAAAATGCTGCACCTCTTTCTTTCACACTAAATGACAATAGTCGAAAATGAGTCAAACGATGAACGTATGTCTGCACCCCTCCAAAGGAAAAATGCAATTTATTTTATTTATTACATGTTACATATTTTGACATTTCTGATATACATTTATTTATTTACGCCCTTTTTCGTGGCTTTTACATACACAACTTAAAAATTACACTTTGATTAAATAAAATATAAATACTGTATATTTCTTTTATCAACAAATATAAAAGGTATATATTTCTTTTACTAAGAAATATATAGGATTTATTATACATAACTGATCTGCCTCAGTAACAGTATTTTGTATTTGTCTAAAGAAAAATTGAAGATGTCCACTGACTTGGTATAATTATTTCCCTCCATTAGTATTCTGGGCTAAGAGGAATACATATGATAGTTAGTTAAAGAATTTCTGCACTGAAATAAATCCTGACTTCTAATATTACGTAGAGAGGAATCCGGAAGCTTATCAATTCAAGCAATACCGGACTATCAACTAAATCATTTAGAATTTTATAAAGAAATACCAGGTCTGTGAAAATTCTTCTAACTGACAATTTGAGCATATTCATATCATTTAAAATAGTGTTGTAGTTCAACATAACTGCTGGAATACCCATTTTAAAATTTAGAAAACGTAAGTATTTGTTTTGTATTCTTTCAACAGCTTGTACATGTATATTATAATATGGGTTCCAGACGGGAGAATTGTACTCAAGTTGACTTCTAACAAGTGTAATATAATAGTTTAATACACTTTATGTTGTTAAAATTTCTAGTTAGCCTAGTTATACATCCCAACATTTTTAAGCCCTTAATTATAATAAATCTCCCTCACACGTATAAAGAAAATGAAACGCAATTCCCGCAAGTAAGTTGAAAAGTAAGAAAATAAAAAATACATATGTAAATCCGAAAAAAAAGGCAATCTGACAAAAATAAAACAAAGACAGTTGCGCATCAATAATTGCTTAATTGTATAATCCTTAACATAATAAAAAAACCGAATTTAAATCAGCTAATAAGTTAACACAACAATTATTGATTCTGGGGCGGTACGAAGTTCGCCGGGTCAGCTACTTATAAATTAAAACTGATTTGTTTCTAATAAAAATCACTAGTTATTTATTTACGTTGTAAGAGAGAGAGAGAGAGAGATAGAGAAAGAATCGTGAAGATACCGAGGGAGACAAAAGATTGAAAAGACATTGAGAAACACGATTATTCAAATAATTTAATTTCTTACAAATCAGACAGAATGGAAGCCAATTAAATCTAAATTAAAATAAACTTTTGAAAGTTTTGGGTTCTCTGATTCTAATTCTGAAATAAATGTAATGTGAATTTTGAGTGACAGGTGAGGGATTGAGAATAAGAAGGTATAGAAGGATTAGTTAAGAGGAAGGGGTTAAAAAGGGATTTGTTAATCAGAACCCTGAGAATACTCGAATGAAGAAATTATTAGGAAGGACGAAACCTTGTATTAAATTTATCAAAGTGAAAACTTCTTTAGCACCGTTGTGATTTGAATATCGATGAAACGAAAAATAGCGACACTAAAAAGACACAAATTTCGGATTTAGACTGCGAGAGAACGAGATAGAATAATCGGTGTCCTCTCTGTGCGGTGCTTCGTAGCCTATCATCCTTCTGAGGTGCTGCGTAACCTCCCCACTCTTGTCTACTTTAGTTTTCTAAAATTTTACTACTACCGCGTATGAACTGCAGACTTGTAATTTTTTTGTTATACTAGCATGCACCAGGAACGCATTGCAATGCCGCTCAAAGAAAATGTTAGTGTTTTAATTATGTTTATTGAATTTTTTTAAAGAAAGACCATAGACATATGAGAAATATTCATATTCAGTCTATGAGAAAGACAAACATTCCCGGGTTAAGAATAATAAAATGATTATATAAAATCATAAATTAAATCATTGACAGCACTGAACTTATTATACTTAAGGCGATCCACTAGTACAGGAAAAAATTGAAATCGGAATTCACGCCCTTTTATGGGAGGAGTTTAAAAATACTTGAGAAAAAGCTTTTGGAAAGGTTGGAAAAGATATTTGAGAATTTTTTTTACATGTTGATTTCGTAAAGGCCTGTTAAAGACATTAATTCCTTTTTTATGCATTGTTTATTGTAATAAAACGGAATTTTTAAATTGATTTCACGAAAACAAGCAGAGCGGACCCTAACACGTTGTTTCTCCGCTCCGTCCGGAGGAGTAATGACGGAAGAATGGGGCGGCTGCCAGTCGTTCTTCGGTGGACGGTATAAGGTTCACTTTGATATAACAATTTCGTCGACTGCCGTATTGTCGCCGTGATGTCAAAAATACCAAAGCGAAAATGCATATTATATTTTATTTTGTGAGGTTCGGGCGTAAATTTCAATTTTTTTGCGATAATTATATAAGAAACTGAATTTGCCACATTATGCAATAAAACCATATCCGAAAAAGTGTTTAAAAGTAGGAGAGTTTGCACTTAAAAATGTTTTTTGTAGACCTAATACTTTATTTTTTTCTAAGCTTATTAAAAGACTTAAAAAAATGACCGACATTTTTAAGGGCCAAGGTATGTTCTACACGCAGTAATTAATTGAAGCATTTATAATACTTCTAAGCGGTCAAATTTTCAAAACAAAAACATACGATTTTGTATGATTTTGCATTATTTAGTATGGCTTCATCTTAATTTCTTTTCATATAACTCGCAAACCAACATCGAGGCAATATCTACCATTCTATTCTGACAACTCCAACATTTGAGAACATACCCCCACTCGCCGTATACAAAATTTGGGTTATGACTGTAAATATGTTGTCGACATACTTAACGCACGTAACACGGCATAACACCCCAAAAACAAATAACGAAAATACTTTTGGTCGTGAAAATCTAAAAACATACATAGAAGAATTTAGGTATATCGCAAAGAACAACAAATTTAATTAAAAAAACTACACGGCTCTGCTTCAACTTATTTCCACTATGTATTGTACTTTTCCCAGTTTACTATTTTTCCATTTTATATGGTGGAGCATTTTGTTTTTATTTATTTCGTTTTTGATTTTGTTTATGATTCTGGTTTTGATTCTGTTTTTGATTTTGATTCTGTTTTAGATTCTGTTTTTGATTTTGATTCTGTTTTAGATTTTGTTTTGATTTGTTTTTGAATTTGTTATGCTTACTTAGACGTTCTTTGTAAAATAAAAACAGATAACACGTAAAAGTCTATCTAGGCGTGAAATAAAATAAAAAAAATTACATAAGGTTTCATAGCCAATGTACCTGCTGATCTGCGGCAGAGATCGTCAATAATATCTAAAATTTTTTTTTGGCAAATGAAAAGTTTTTTTCGAATCATCTGGTAGCACTCTGAAAAGGTCACTAACCAGCCCTGATCTCCGGTCTCTTCTGGTCTCTCAGTTCCTTTGCATCTGTTTCTACTCGGCATGAATACTTAATGCTGTAAAATCCCCTTCGATGTTAATTTTTCGTATTTCCGAGAAGATCCCAACAAACTGTCGACCTTGGAAGGCCTCAAAGTAAAATTAGTTAAAAAGCGACTGAAGTTTTAGAATTATGGTCTAGGTTCATTTTAAAAATTAAATAAAAATATTGATTTTTTTTGGTTTTACGCCCAGTTGTGTTTTACATTTGAAGGCCTCCGTGGTCGAGGGGTAAGGCTCTTCGGAGGTCGCGGGTTCAAATTCACATAAAAAAGTGGGAGGATTGGATTCATACGTCTGTTACTCCTGGACACACTGACCTTTCATAACTTTTTCCTTCCCATAACTTTCTCGTCCTCCTTTTCTAAAAAGACGCTCACCATGGTATCTCCAAATATGACAAAGGCCCTGAGGGGAATTATTTTCCTCACATGGGGGGAGTTTATGTAAAAAATATTTTTTTTTTAGTTTTGTAAATTCAATTATAAAAACTAACTAACTAACCATCACACCGTTTCGCTGCAGGGTAGGCAGAGAGGACGGACCGCCAAACAACTCGTTCTTGGCACACACTCTTTGCCTCATTCACATTCATACATCGTCTCATACATAATCTTCTATTATTCTAACTCTTGAGATGGCCCAAGTATATGATTCACTTGTTCGTGTCATGTCTTCCTCGGGCGTCCCTGACTTCTTCTACCGTTTACATTACACTACTTTCTTCGTTCGTTCGCTCTACATGCCCAAATAATCTGAGGGTTCCTTTCTTAATCTTGCTATTTACGCTTACATCAGCGTTGCTTTCTTCACGGATTATGTATATGCGTTCCTCACACAATCATACATGGTTTTACCACACATTCGCCTCACTTTTCTCATATCTACAACATTCAGTCTACTTTCATCCCTTTTATCACTGCCAAACATCATGGTAGGTACCAGCATACCATTGTAGACTGCTAGTTTCGCTTCTGTGGATAGTTTTTTGTTAGCGCCAACGGCATTCAGTCCTCCATTAATGAAGTTACCTGTATTTACCCTTCTTTCAATATCTCTATCATCTCTCGTAAACACACCCCCCAAATACAAAAACTCATGCTACTGCTCCAAATATTCACCATTCACAAGTATATTGCACACCGTTTTCGTTCTCTTTCTTTCAAACACCATGACTTTAGATTTACTTACATTCATTATTAACTCACACTTCATACATATTCCGTTCATCCTAATCACGAGAGACTGTGGATCTTCCATACCGTTATAAATTAGCACCGCATCATCAGCTTTTATCAGGCAACATACTTTCAGATTACTCAATTTCGCGCCCAATCCCATCTCTTTCAATTCTTGCATACAATTTATCCATGTATCTATATTCAATTTTTATAAGAAAAATTTTCTTTTTATACTTTTTTGAAGGTTATTCCCATCAGTGAAATATATCATATTAGAATAAGATAACAATAATAATCTAAACGAAAATATCAAAGAGAACAAGACACAGAAAAACAGAAAAAGACAATGGTCGCAACTGGGACTCGAACCCAGACCTCTCCGTCTAACCGGGACGAGTGCGTTAACCAATTTCGCTATTGCCACTTTCTGTCAAAACGTCATATTTGTCAATCTCATATTTTCAAATTTTTAGAATTACATTATTATCAACTAATTATTTTTCTCCATATTACGGGCAACTACCCTTTTTATTGGAAACAATCATTCTAAGAATTGGTTTGTGTCCTGGATAGCGTCTCGGATAGATAGAATATGGTAATATTAATTATTAATTTATTATGGTAATGTTCTGTATATTTTGACAGAAGGTGGCAATAGCGAAATTGGTTAACGCACTCGTCCCGGATAGACGGAGAGGTCTGGGTTCGAGTCCCAGTTGCGACCATTGTCTTTTTCTGTTTTTCTGTGTCTTGTTCTTTTTCATATTTTCGTTTAGATTATTATTGTTAACTTATTCTAATATCCATGCATAGATTAAATAACAACGGTGACATTACATAGCCTTGCTTAACACCTTTTTGTAATGTCAAATATGTTATACACCGTATAATTTATTGGACATTAATTTAGAATACAATTTCATAATTTGGTCCCCATACTACAAAGCACATCAAATAAAAATTGAGGAAGTTCAACATAAATTTTTAAGGTTCATTATTTTCAAACTCTCCATACCCATTGAACAAATTAATTGATACTTAATTTAACTGACCTGTCGTGTAGAAGAACCAAGAGCGTTTTGGTTCTTTTATTCAAATTAGTTAATGGATCACTTGACGCACCTGACTTAACAAAACTAATAACATTCCGAGTACCAAATCATGACACGAGACTTCCAGAGCTGTTCTTTGTTTATCCGTCTAAAATACTCTTAAACTTACTATTTCATTAAAATTCTGATGTAAATTTTATTATTATTCTTCTAATTTTTTTTTCTTGTTATTTCTTTTTAATTCTATTAGTGTAAAGGAAGAGAAATAAAACTATAAAATAATTGTTATTTTATTGTTTCTATTTCCATTGTTACTACGTTATACGATTGATGTAAATGCTCCAAGGGCGTAAATAAATAAATAAATAAAACACGACAATCAACACCCATTAAAAAGTTTCAACGAAGCACTAAAAAAATAAAGCACAAGATATCATTTTTCGTTACATAATGTGTGCTCAAACCTTCCATAGACTAATACAGAAGCAAACATCCCCTCTTATGCAACTTACCAATTTATTGCAGTCCAGTTTGGCAAAGAGCATTTCTCCTTGAACTTTCGGCCCGGAAGTTTTCTCTATGCTCCTCAACCTTTGCTATATCCACTGGTAACATTCTACATCTCTTTACTCTAGTTGTGTGTAATATGAACTCTTTGCGTTATATAATACGAAGCAGAGGTCGAAAACTCTTTGCCGGATCTGAAATACAAAAAAAAATCTGCGATAGTTCTTCCGAAGTTATTTAGCACCGGGTGCCCAGTTTCATGGGGGGAGGAATCTAGGTCTTGCCGGTGAATACGTTTGCCCATCTACTACGTACCGGGCCGGATCAGAAGAAGGAGGCCTATCCAAGATCTTTACAGCCGGGCTCTTTCGATCCATCAGCTTGCACAGTGGGGGGAATGGATTCATACGTCCGTCACTCCTGGGCGTATTGACCTATATCACCCTACGCACCCCTTTTACCTTTTTTCTTTCCGAGAACTTCCTCTTCTACTTTTCCCTTAACAGACCAGCCACGAAGCATCTCCAAAGATAACGGCGACCGGCCAACTCAGAATGAAACCAACTTAGAAACCAACCACGTCACAAAAGGTCATTAAGAGTGATGATAAAACATTGATTAAATGGGTCACGTTAGGTTAGGGTTAACGGCTATTTAAAAATATTTTTTTCCAGAACTTTTAACGACTTTTCAAAGAGGTTTTGAGTTGACTTAATTCTGAGTTGGAATGGGACCAAATATCACATAGGCCCTGAGGGATTTAAAAAAAAAAACTTTACCTTACTTAAATAACCTAAAATTTTTATTACACACAAACACCCATATTCAAAAATATATAAATATGTATTTCAGTATGTGAAATGAAATTGATTTTCTGCTTAGAAAGAATTTCAACATTTCATATATCGGATGTTATCCACCACTTACCCGCCCTGGTATAAGTAACAGATAGTTACTCCTTCAAGGCTCTCGCAAGGACTCCAATTTCTTTGAATTAACGAATCTACATTTAGTTTAGAACGAATTTAGACATCCAATGTCCCTGCATACGTTGTTGGTAAGCAGTATGCAAGTGCTTAGCGGAAAATACATGATACAATATGTGTTTTTCAACATATCAGCTTCAGTAGAAAGTAAGGTAAAATTGTGCTTACTAAGGGCATATGGAGACGTCTATAACACTATCGGTATTATCCGACCCATCGCATTGCAAGGTAGTGAGAGGAATGAATTCATATGTCCGTCTCTCCTGGAAACCCTGACTCCCAAATCCTACCCACCCCTCATACCATAGTTTAGTACGTAGCATTTTGGAAAGCTATTCAATAATATGGAGACTCAAATGGTAAAGAGAGTACACAATAAGTTTCTGATATAGGTATTTATATCTTAGAGACTTCGGATATTATCCCTATCAGTCTTTCTGCCCGGCTTGCTGGGTATTAATAGCTTCGCCGATAGAACGAAAACTGCTTTGCTGACTAACGATATACCGATAATAATATGTAAAAAAATGAGTTTTATGTTCCCGACAACTTCACAAGAGCGCGCAGACACAGAACTTCTACTAACTTTAACTAACTTACCATTAATAATATCGCTCGAAAAAAGATTCTGTTACTAAATTACGTGTATCCCGAAATAGATTTTTTTTCTTTTTTCAACAATTCAAAAACTTTAATGTATTTTTATTATTGGTTTTGTATAATTCTAAGCGTGCATTTAAAAAACCCTTTTCCTTCCCAGAACTTGCTCTCTTTCCTTTCCCTAAAAATATCCTTCTGCTCCCCCAACTATGGTAAAGGTCCCAATGGATTTTTTTTCCTCGGGGCCTCCTGTGTGGAGCTAATGTAAAAAAAGTAAAATCGCAAAATCCAAAAAAAATCAAAACTCCATTAAAAATATTGACGATCCCTAACAAATAGAGCAGAGCATAGAAGTCAGTATAAGAGGCTGGTTCAAGATGAAAACAAACCACCCCGACCCACCCCCCTTCCCTTATATCCCATCCCTTCACCGTCCCCTTCCCACTCCCTATCCCTCTGCAGGCTGCATTGCCCGGATTGGATGCAATCTCAAAGATTGTGAAATAAGTGCAATTGAAATCATTTCGTTTTATTTCCGCGAGGTAATTGGGTTAATGCATTTGCTTTGGGATCGGCATTATTTCGAGAGGAAGGAAAATACGGATATTTATAAGAAATTGTCGTCTTATTTACTTTGTTTTTTTATTTACTTTTTAGCTCGCAGACAGGGTACATCAAGTAATAAAATAATTAATAAAACAAATGAAAACAATATATTTTGCACTTTGTTAATCAAAAATAGCATATGGAATGTGTGCTTGGGGGGGAGCAACAAATTTGGCTATCGATTACATAGAAATCGCGCAGAAAACGATCCTAAAGGCAATAGCTACCTAAAAACATAGACTAACTGACAAAGACCAAAAAATATTCAACCGTTGTGATGTACTAGATATACGCCAATTATATGTTAAAACACTGCTAAACTACAATTATTTGTCCAGAAAATAAATTTCAACAAATACAAAATATCAAGGCGGCTGCGTAATGTCGCGGTGGTTATTCAATCTATACATGGATAATTGTATGCAAGAATTGAAAGAGATGGGATTGGGCGCAAAATTGAGTAATCTGAAAGTATGTTGCCTGTTGTAAGCTGATAATGCGGTGCTGAATTCTAACAGTATGGGAGATCTACAGTCTCTCGTGTCTAGGATGAACCAAATATGTACGAAGAATGAGTTAATGATGAACGTAAGTAAGTTTAAAGTCATGTTATTTAAAGGAGTAGTACGAAAAAAATGTGCAATGTAGTCGCGAATGATGAATGCTTGGAGCAGGTGGATTAATTTCTAGATTTGGGAAGAATTTTTATGAGAGATGGGAAGGTTGATAGAGATATTGAAAGATGGGTAAACGCAGGTAACTCCATTAATGGAAGTCTCAACACCATCAAAAGAAGTGAAGCTGACCGTCAACAATGGAGTGCTGGTACCCACCCTGATGTATGGCAGTGAGGTATGGAATTGACAGAGGGAGGATGAAAGTAGACTGATAAACTGACTATTGTATAAATGAGATCTCTGAGGCAAATGTGTGGTAAAACGATGTATGATGGCCTGATCAAGTGAACGAAATACTTACGTTAAACGTTATACCCGTGTATGAGACGATATATGATTGTAAATGAAGCAAGCAGTTTAAAAAAAGTGACAAAAAAGATTTTTTTGGTAGGTTTTCCTCTATGCCTAATTTTTTTTTCTTACATTTGCTCCACACGGGAGATCCTGAGGAAAATAAATTTCCTCAGGGCCTATGTCATCTTTGGGGAAGCTGTGTGGAGGTTTTTATTGTAAACGAAGAAGCAGAATTTCTGGGAAGGAAATACGTATGGGGTGGGTAGGAATCACAAGCGGTGCAAGGCGATGGGTCGAGGAATTCTGCTAGGAGAGATCAAAAGTCCTCAACCAGTCTCTCTGCAGAGTCTTTCAGACACAATGGCTGCAAAGATATTAACAAACCTCACCCCGGGCACCCCTTGTAAGTCACCAAACGTAACGAACCACTTGGTGTGACCTATGGCAGAGGTGTTGGTTATCCAATAAATTGTTCACGGGGTTGCGTTATCCACGCCCGCCCACCCAATGTAAATGTGTTAGATGATAAAGTTCCCGGCGTTGTACGGGCTGCGTATTTCCTTTTCCGTGTTCAATAGGAGGCAACCATGCCTCGAAATCAACACGGGTTTGTAACGCCATTTCTCCTCCCAACCCGTGTTCACTAGAAGGCAAGCGGCATCCTACTGTGCACGGTTTTGGTTTTGTAACGCCAATCCCCTTCCCAAACCCGTGTTCAGTAGAGGGCAAGCGGCATCCTACTGTGCACGGGTTTGTAACGCCAATTCTTTTTCCAAACCTGTTTTCGTACGAGGCACGCATCCTTGGCGGTGCATGAAACATAAAAAATATTATTGCCATTTAAAGCAATAATTTATTCGTGATATTAAGTAAATGTATTATTAAGTTTGTACCTGTTTTTATTGATACACATTTATTTATTTATTTTTTAATTTTCAAAGCCGTGATGGGCTTTTACAATACAAGTTTATAATATAGAGGCAGTTTTTTTTTTTAAACAAAAGATAAACTATAAAAAAAATAACTAGTACACGTCATATGAGTATACAAATAAATTGAGGAAAGATAATACATTACAATAAAAGAGAAAGTTTCTAAGTTGTAAATAGCATAGAAAATAAACTAGTAGGTACTCGTATTTTATAAATTACAAAATTTACAGGTGACTGATTAATTGTACATACCCGCTAGACATACCCTGCTTCGCCAAACAAACCATTAAAAACCTGGGATGTATATCTAAATTATGATCACGTGCAGCTTTCATAGTTTGAACCTCAATCCGATAATTCGAAGTAGGTACTTTTATGTTTTTATTTTGACGAGAATTTATTTTATAAGATAGGTACTTCCGACATGTCTTACTTGATTTATTAGTTTAATAAGGAATATTCCGTATTATCCGTGCATTGAACTTCGACAACATGAACGTTCCGTATTATCCGTGAGGTGGACTTAAATCACTTTTACCAAAAAATGAATAGTACCTATTGAAAAATAATAAAAAAAAAATTTATAAAATACTTTTGATATTTTAGATTTTATGTCCGGGTTAAAACTTTCCCAAAAGTAAAGTGTTTTTTATTTATTTTATTAGTAAGGCTATTTCCGTTTTATTGCCCATCCATTAAATGGTGCGTGTATGCACACATTTCTTTTTTTATGTTTTAATCATGTTTGGAGGACGCGTTCCTTGTACTGAACACGGATTTGGAAAGAGAATTGGCGTTACAAACCCGTGCACAATAGGATGCCGTTTGCCTTCTACTGAATACGGGTTTGGAGAAGAAATGGCGTTACAAAACCGTGTTGATTTCGAGGCATGGTTACCTCCTATTGAACACGGAAAAAAAGTACGCGTACGGGCTTCACGTAGAGTTCTTTCGAAATGAAATATAGACAGTAATTTTCCTTTAATTTTGAAAGTCAAGTGTGTAAAATTTCATATTTCATCGATAAATTTGCCTTTAAGGGGTGAGAAAAGGGGTTGTTTTCAAAATCTCACGTAGACGGTAACCTTCTATTTGAAGGTCACTTTCTTCCAATCTTGCTATAATATAAGACTGTAGATTTGATTAAAAAAGACACCGGAACACTTCTTTGTATAAATATTGATTTTGTTGAAAGGTCACATTATAAGGTCAAAAAAACATCTTTAATTCTAAATGAAATTCATATTTCTCTCCCACGTACGTATCATTTTTGATTCCTTTCAATTTGGCTTTAAAGCTGAGCTTTTCTACAAATTAATAAAAATAACGATGTCCGGAAATAATTGGTTAAGATCTGATCTTTTTTTCCAATGCTTCTGGCCTTTACCCTTCAAGGGGTGTTAAACTGGCCATCATTTCAAATTATGGAGAAATGAAGAAAACTGAATCGAAACTTATTTTGCGAATCTTATTTAGATCTTCCGTAAATTAGCGAAATCATTTTTCGAAATCGGTACAGATTTCGTTTCTAGGAATTACTTGATCAGTGGTTAATACTTAGTCGTCGCAGGTAACACAGTTAAACATCATTGGAGAGCTCAACAAATATCTCATCTACACTTTCAAATACGTCTTTCTACCCATTAAGCCAATTGTGGAGACCAGAAATAATCTCATACAATATTAATAACTAGATGTTATTTGAAAATTCAGTCTCAATGTTTGATCCGTTGTGGGATGGAGAATTAATTTGATGTGAATATTTTTTATTTATATACCAAATAATCATTTAGTTAGAAGATAATTGTAGTGTTCTTTAATTTCAGTGATTAAGATTAATTGGATTGTGTTCGGAAACTCTCAAAAAAGATCGTAATTAGTTGAATTTAAACGTTGTTTTATTTAGGTTTGATGATATTATTTAATTTTATTTATTTATTTAACGCCTGGAGGGCTTTTACGTTTTGGTGGAACAATTTTAACATGACAGATAATTCCGAAACTTAAGAAAGAAATAATAAAAATAAAATTACATTAGATAAAAAATATATACTATTCATTAAAATACAAGAAACAAAAACTGAAAAGTACAGGCTTACAAAAATACATGTTTAGGAATAATGTTGGAATAAATATTTTGCATGATAAATAAAACTCGACAAGTTTATATTAAATATGTCACCCAAGTAGTGATTTCCCAAAGAGTGAAATTGTTGTATCGGAGAGCGGGCAATGTAGTTACGCTTTTGAATGCTGCCGTGGAATAGTGTATTTTGTCGTGTTGTGACTGTGGGTATTCGTAAGTTTATGAATTGCAGGAGTTCACAACGGTCGGATTTAGAGTCTAGTATTTTGAATAAAAAGGTTTTTACGCCTGTCTTCTAATGTACATATTTCCCATAGTGTGAAATCATTGTATCGAAAAATGGGGTATGTAGTCAAGCTTATGAATGCTGCAGTAGAATAGTGTGTTTTGTCGTATTATTCCATGCCTCACTGCTATACATTAGTGTAGGTACCAACACTTCATCGTGTATTGCTAGCTTCGTTTCTTTGGACAAATTTTTATTGTCGCCAACCGCGTTCGGTCCTACACTAATGGATTTACCTGCATTTACCATTCTTTCATTTCTATATCAGCCTTCCCATCTCTCGTAAACATAATTTTCTTTTAATTATATGACGTTGTCTTTCCCGAAATGAGTTTCTTTTTAATTTCGCTGGGAGTAACGTAACATAAATATTATTTAGTAATTATCTTCTTCTTCTTTGTTTGAATATATTATATTTATTTGTAATTAGCACTCACCGACAGATCTTCTTCTGATAACATAATCAAAAACACCATTCACTCTATCGACCTTCATTTCTCCTTTCAGATCAACCTACGCTGGTCTAAAACAGGCCAAATTAAAGAGGGTTACATGCTACGCTGTAGCTCAATATGTTAAAGTTGAGAATTAAAATCTGCATAGACCTTGCTTATAACTTATAATGTAAGACCCTCGCGTGTAACCAACCTGCACTATATTTAGTTGACCTTCAAAAGCTGGCTTACTTGCTACATTGAATTTACAGAAGTTATATAATGTCTGAAAACTACTTTTATTCAATTTGATTGTTCAATTGGACCATTTGAAAATTATGCAGGAGGAGAAGGTTTTCTTTCATTATTTCAATAAAACATTATGATAGGTGTTTAAGATAAGGCTATTTCCGTAAAGGTAAAGCTTTCATTAGTTTAAATAATTAATAGTTAAGTAATAAACTATCATTTTATAGCTTTATTTTCAGTTTTAAAGTCGATATTGAACAAAAACTAAAATGGTCGTTTGACAATTAAGAATTGAGACGACGTAATGTGTACATAACAATTTAGAAAAATTACGTTCACCAAAAAGTTTTAAAACTTTATTAATAAAATCTACGTAAAATACAAGTTTATTCATCAAAATCTATATGGTCTCCTTCAAAGTACTACCCATCACTGCAACGCATTTGATCTTGAAACACCGCTGGTACTTAATTTTCGATATGTCCATCAGACCCGTTTTCGAATTTTTCATGGCATTAGTGCCCCCCACACGCACACTTCGGAGCGACCGAGTCCCGCGCCACTTCAGGCCGCCGCGCCGTGCAGAAAAGTCTCACGGTGAACTGCGCTGTAAACCTAGAGGTCTTTACTTTTCTGCGCGGCGGCCTGAAGTGGCGCGGGACTCGGTCGCGCGGAAGTGTGCGTGTGGGGGAGCCAAATCTCTTGGGTGCTCTAACGCGTTCCGCAAAGCGTTTTTGAAGTAAAACTTTAGTCGTAGGTCACCCCAAGGTAGTAGGTCACCCCGAGGTCATAGGTCACCCCAATGTCGTAGGTAACCCCACAGTCGTAGGTCACCCCACAGTCGTAGGTCACCCCACAGTCGTAGGTCACCCCACAGTCGTAGGTCACACCAGGGTCGTAGGTCACCCCAAGGTTGTAAGTCACCCCAAGGTTGTAAGTCACCCCAAGGTTGTAGGTCACCCCAAGGTCGCAGGTCACCCCACAGTCGTAGATCACCCCATGGTCATTTGTCACCCCAATGTCATACGTCACCCCAATGTCAATGTCAATGTCAATATCATAAGTAGATTTTTTTTTTAAGCTTGTTTATTGTCGCCCCACAGAAGGCCCTGAGGAAAATAATTCCCCCCAGAGCCTATGTCACCTTTGGGGATGCTGTGTGGAGGTCTTTTAAGGAAAAGAAGGAGAGGAAGTTCTGGGAAGGAAAAGCGTATCAGGGGTGGGTAGGAATCAGTTTGTCCAGGAGTGACGGACGTATGAATCCATCCCTCTTACTACGGTGCAAGGCGATGTTCCGAGAGAGTACGGGTAAGTATTTTCTTCCGATCTAGCCGCTATGCAACTTGTGGGCAGACGCATCAGCCGCCAAGACCCAGACAAAACTTACCCCATGAACCCTGGCACCCCTGCTAAGTCACCAAACGTAGCGAACTACTTGGGGTGACCTATGGCAGTGGTTTTGGTTATCCAATAAATGGTTCCTGGGGCGGCGGTACCCATACCTCCCAAATTGAATGATGTACTCAGTACAGTGTCAATGACAGATGTGACAACTAACAAAAATAAAAGAATTCCAATCCGGTGACTGACAGCGCCACACGGTAGCCGGTCTTTTAACTTTTGGATCAAGGTATGTCGATCGTCCAGTTGATTATACAGACATCTCCAAATACTGAGTTAATGGTTCAATTAAGTAAAGACAATATTGTCGAAACTTAATCGAAAAACTGAAAATCAGAAATAGATACGGTCACATCTGGGATTCGAACCCAGGGGAAGCGTATAAAATATGCGTTAAGAAAATGAATATACCTAATGTTGGTAGTTCTTTGTCAAACTATGATACAGTTAAAAATGACCGAATCAGATAAGGACACATTGGCTCAGTTGGTAGGAAGAGATGGATTCATATATTCGTCACTCCTGAATTGACCCCTAGATTGCTACCCACCTTTCATATCCATTTCTTTCCCAGACCTTCCTCTCCTTAAAAAACGATGCACACAGCATCCCCTAAGATTACATAGGCCCTGAGTGAAATTAACTTCCTAAGGGCCTCTTGTGGGGAGCTAACAAAACGAGTGTGCTTTAGACTTTAGACCACACGACTGAAGTAAAACTTCACTAATTTATAAAAGAACATATGAGATCGGGGTGACATTGACATTGAAATTCCAGACAAAATGGTTTGTTGCATTTCGCACAGTAGTACACACTCATGCGTCTTTTTTTCGCTGGGCAAAAGTTGCACATGCTCCGTTTCCTTTTTTAATGACATTGATCACCGTTCGCATCGATTACCGCTCGCATCACACTTTTCGTAACAATCACACTTTTCGTAACGCATTCATCAGTTTACCTCTAAGTGTCGAGCGTGCGTAAAGAAGTTTTACTTTTAAAAAAATTGTGAAGTTGTACCTATTAGCTATATAAAAAAGAAAACGTTATTATCTTTGACGTATTACGGGGAAGAAAAATACAATTTTCTCTAATAATAATTGATAAATATGCCATTTGTTAGAAATCTATTGTTACGGAAATTAAATGTCACTACAACATATCACAAAAAAATACAAAAGAACGTCAACCAATGAGATACATTATTTACAAGTATGTTGACATTCCAAAGGAAAAGAAAAGCTCACAAAAATATTTGTATTAAATGATATGAAAAAAAAACATCAAACACTCCATCAATAAGGTACCCATTTTTGACAGAAGTCGGAAGATAAAAGAGTTTCTGAAACATACAGAATAATACAAATCTCATCAAAGAGACAAGTAATGTTTCCCTCAAAGCCTTTCGCTTCCTTCCTTCCTCGGTTATTAGGGAAATGGAAAATGAGAATGAATTTAGAAAACATCATATAAAAGCCTACCTTTAAAATTTTGGTAGAGTTGAATTATTGGAACAGGTACAGAACCAAATATAGAATAGGTATATTGTTACAAATGATTTTCAAGATTCAAGCAACTTTGACTGCGAATTTTTGAAGTAAAAATATAATGGTGAAATTAAGTATAAAATATTGTATTTCTTAGTCCTTTTCACTAGGGGGTCCTGTGCCGAGGCGGACTAAAGTTATTTAAATATGGTTTATTTGTCTTCTATATCGTTTTTAGTGTCTTCATGATGGTTTTTCCATTGACCTCTTTTAGCCATATTTTTAGTCTAGATTTGTATTCATTAGAATTTTTATTAGTTTTATATCTTGGGGAAGGATGTTATGGAGTTTTGTTGCAAAGTATGTATAGTTTCTTTGTCCGAATGTGGTTGGACTATTTTTTATATCATTTTTATTCGATCTAGTGTTATGCATACATGGTCTAGTAGAGGATTTATTATTTTTGAAAAGCTTCAATAATATTTTTTTGGCATATATTTGCTGTACATTTGGTATGTCAAAGCTATTGAAAATTTCAATTGAAGGCGTTCTAATTGGTACTTTCAATGTGGTCTTTATGATTCCTTTTTTAATCGTATTCAGGTTGTGTAGGTACGTATGTGTAGCAGATCCCCATCCTCTGATTCCATGTTCAATTCGAGAATGACATTTATTTATTTATTTATACTGGGTTTTACAGATGTTTACACTTACATGAGAACAATCCGGTTATAAAACTCAGTTATTACACAATTATAAAAATCTACAATTACATACAGTTAAATATAAACAAATACAATTAGAAAAACAAAAACATCACAAATAAAAATACAGAATTATTTATGTACAAGGTCACTCAAGTAACACATTACAATAAGTGGTAAAATACATATGAAATACGCGAGCATGCATAGAGAGACAATTCACACAATATAATTAGTTAGTATTTTTTAACAGCGCCAGAACTTTTTTTTAAAATCCGTACAAATTATCAACGAAAATATCCACATCAGCGCACTCTACCTTGTTATACAGTCGACACATCTGGGTCAGAGGGCTGAAGTAGGCGATATTATTTTTAAATGTATTCATTATTTTCAAAATGTTATGGAGTCTTAAACAGTGGGAATTAGGGAAATTAATTTTAATACTATTAAGACATAATGTAGTATCAAGATGGCCGTGAATAATTTTATGTAAACATATTAGGTCAGTCATTTGCCTTCTAGTTTTAAGTGTATCAATCTTGAAGTAATCACGACGTACATCGTATGATCTGAGATGTTCGTGTAGTCCACATTTGAAGGATAACATTCTTAGTTAAAAAAATATAAGTGATTCTACAATGTTTTCATATTTGCAGTAATGTGGATTCCAAATAGTGCTTCCATATTCAAGTTTACTTCTAATTAAGGCATTGCAAAGAGTTAGAATTGATCGAGGATCTTTGAAAGGTATACATATTCTGTGAATAAATCCCATCATTTTTAATGATTTGCAGTTAATGTTGTTAATATGTACATCAAATATGAAATTAGAATCAAGAGTGATTCCTAGATCCCTTATTGAAGTAACTTTTTTGAGAATAATATTATTGATAACATAAGAAAAATCTTTTATAATTCTATTTCTAGTAAATGTAACATTTTTCAATATTTAAGTGCATATCATTGACAGTACACCAGTTATTGAGTGTGTCGAGGTCATTTTGAAGCAGCTGATGATCGTAACACAACGCGTAATAAGTGAGTTATTTCCAATTGATGACTCAGGGGTCAAAAAATTTTAATAAAATTAACAGAATATATCTTCTATCTATATAAATAAAAATGAATGGCCGAAATGTATGTACGCGCATAACTTCCGAACAACTGGACCAAATTGTATAATTCTTTCTTTTTTGTGTTCGTTTATTGTCAGGACAAAAAGGAGGGGGATTCGTGGGACGGGGGAAGGGGGGGAGTGGAGTGAGGGGAGGGAAGGTGGAGGAGGCGGAGTGTAAACGCGAGAGGGGAAGGAGAGGTGGAAGGGGAACGGTACAAATGGGAAAAGACACGCAGGGAGAAACGATTTCCTTATTTAATGGATTAGCAACGCATGCCTGGTACCAGCTAGTGGATAATAAAAATAAATAAAATGTTAGAAATGATTTTTTTTCAGTTGACTTTTGTGAATACAATGTAATAAATGTTGCATGCAAGCAATATATCTGTGTGGATACGTACTGGGTTCGGGTGA
Organism: Limnephilus lunatus; assembly: GCA_917563855.2. Taxonomy (NCBI): domain Eukaryota; kingdom Metazoa; phylum Arthropoda; class Insecta; order Trichoptera; family Limnephilidae; genus Limnephilus; species Limnephilus lunatus. The sequence continues at coordinate 97,579,344 of OU830594.1, forward strand.
GGTTTGCTTAACATGTCTATATTACCAAGCTCTCACACAAAAAAAATAATAAACCAGAAATGATAAAGTTTATATCAGAAAAAAAAGCAAGTTGTCTTTCTTTGTAAGAATGTTTTCCTACAAAGATTTTAAAACTTCGGACGCGAAGAGTAATCGATAAGATTATCAAGTATTCTGTTCCATACCCATCGTAGATGTTCGTAACTGCAGTTTTCAATGCTTTTAGGAGCATTTCGAGTTGAACTTACCTGCAAACAAAGGAAAAGAACAAATAAATAAGCGATCGGAAGAACAAACATAAGAACAGCGACAAGAACAATACAAAGATTCAAAGTTGAACAAACAACTTAATTTTTAATACCTTCTTCAAACACAGCAAACTTATGTTGTTTCACCATTTAAATCAAAATTAATGAAATAATTTGTTTTAACCACGTTTTATTATTTAAAAAACCGACATGTTTCGTAAGCAATGCTTACTTCAGGGTTCAATGCTTACTGCTTACTTACTAATCAGTGTTTACTTAAAACTAATTAAAACAATAGATATATTCTTAAATGCGTCAATGGATAGGCGGAGCGGGAGGGGAAAGAGGAAGGGGGTAATAGGGCATAATTTACAAAGGGAAAAAGTTTAATAAGGGTTATTTAAAATTTTCAGATTACTTATAATATTTAAATTCATCTTTAGGTCTTTTTAATTTCTAAGATTTCTAATTTGTCAAAATGAATACCATTGACATTACAACGAAGAAAATCTATTCCATAAAATGTGCAGGCGTGCCCGGTTCATGGGGTGAGATTTGTCCGGATCTTGGCGGCGGATGCTACTGCCCGCGAACTGCGCGGTAGGCCGGATCGGGAGAGACTGATTGAGGGAGACATTTTAATCTATCCAGCAGAACTCTCCCGGAACATCGCCGTACCGCGGTGGGAGGGATGGATTCATATGTCGTGCACATACTGACCCCCAGATTTCTCATACCTTTTTTCATCAACCCTTCACACAGAAACCCCAAATATGACATCTTCTTGACATTTCCTCAGGGACTCCTGTGTGGAGCTAATGTAAAAAAAACTGTATTGAAAATAAAATTCAAAGTTCTAAAAAATACATTTTTTAAGTGCCTGCGAATCGATGTTTTAAAAAAAAAAACAGTATGATAAGGCGAAAAAAAATCATATTTTTATAATAATTCAAATAATAAAAATGAAATCCCTCTTCTGCAATGACAAAATCAGCTTAAAACTAAGACAGAGAATGCTAAAATGTTATGTGTGGTCGGTCTTGCTGTATGGTTGTGAAACATGGACCTTGAAAATAAATACCATGAACAGGTTAGAGGCTTTCGAAATGTGGCTTCACCGGAGAATGCTCAAGGTCCCATGGACCGACATGATCACCAACACAGAAATTCTCAGGCGAGCTAGAGCAGATAGAGAACTTCTTACATTAATTAAAATCAAGAAAATTTCATATCTGGGTCATATACTTCGAGGGGAGAAGTATCACTTGCTCCATTTAATATTGAAAGGCAAGATAGAGGGTCGCCGAGGGCCTGGTAGGTGACAAATGTCTTGGCTGCGAAATATACGAGAGTGGACCGGCATTAGAAGTGTGGAGGAGTAATTCCGGGCAGCGCAAGACAGAGATACCTTTTCAAGAGTGATCGCCAACGTCGGGGGGACCTGATAAGGCACACAAAGAAGAAGATATAATAAAACATTCATTTTAATTTCAAACAAACGACTTAAGTCACAAATAATTATAATTTCAGATAAAATCACAAAATTTGTGGAACAAAATATACAATCGTTATATTAAACTTATAGGCCACACTGACTCCTGAATATCATTGCTTTTTCCAGGCCGAAGCGTTCAAATTTAACGAAATTTAAATCTAGATTACAAAACACCTCAAACATAAGGAACGCCCGTTCAGTTCCGAAATAGCTCGCAGGGATGAACGAAGAAGGTCTTCTGTAACTACCTCGAAACCTAAACGGAAATGGCGAGCAAAGCCTTTACAAGTTAGGGGTGCAAATTATCAATGTTCTGAAACATCGATTTGTTTTTATGCTTATGTAAACACTTCAAAAGGGTCCTAAGGTATGTGCAACAAGCGGCCCACGAGCCCATTTCGTGTGGATCACGAGCCTTTTCGTTCGTTTCATATTACAATTTAATGTTCTCATTTGACAAATCTACATATGTTTGGCGCTTGTTCGGCGTGTTTCCCGACTATGTACCGGTGCCGAGTGAATCAATAAAGCTATTTTCTCGGAGCATCTTCCATTGAAATGCCGGTAGGACAAAAATAATAATAATTATAATATTTGGACGATTTATATAACTTACCATACATGCCTAAAATCTAGAAAAACTACAAGCTAGACAAACAATTAAAAACAACGTATGGCTAAAATTTGCATACACCGATTCATTGATCACCAATACGAAAATATTTGTACAATGATTGGACCAATGAACGCGATGCTGCCTATATGAATGAATACAGGACCATACTTACTTGGGAGGTCGCTTGAAATTAACACTGCTTATTGTCTATTTAACGAAATCCTGAAAAATATTTTAATATTAATATGTAATATATTCTTTAATGAGTGCATTTTGGAAAGTAAAAGCAACATTTGATGGTGGGCGATGCAGTAGTACAAGGATTTGATCTTCCTAGAGACAGATTGATATGTAAGGATTCGAGTAATTTTAATTCGGTAAGAAAAGTGTAAAGCAAGTAGGTACAGCATTTCCACTTGACGCCTGTGCTCTAAAGATTGCAATCTGTTTATTGAGACAGGAGAATCTATCAAACGGAACACCCATTTCTGCACACAGTAGAGGGTTTTTTCAGGTTTTTTGGAGCTCCATACCAGAGGTGGCTGCTAAAGTCAATCGTGGGGAACACTCGCGAATTGTATAGGGTTAGCAGTTGCGAACTATTAAAGTATCTGCAGGATCTGTACAGTGAGTACGCCCTCTATTATCTACAATGCGAGATGCGAGTCTATTGCCTACAATACACGGCATCTTTTTTCAGCCCGATTCTTATTAGAGAACAAAGTCAACATTTTTCGCTTTACGCGATCGCTATTTTCATCTCTATTTTCATATCTACGATTTCAATCGTCATCACAGCAAACAACACACGAACCATACTATTTGCTGTGATGCCAACTAAAATTGTAGATATTTATTTATTTATTTTATGAAAAAAGTTTACAGTTAATAAGTGAATTTCAAGTTATGCTATGTTTCATTGAAGTATCTTGTTTACATTAATTGATTACCGGGTGATGTGCATTGTGGGTAGGTGTGTGTGTGAGTATGTTTGTGGATGGGAAAAGTGGTGATGTATGTGCGCCTTGAAAAATTTACATTACTGAAATGATGCTCTTTTTAAATTTGGGAAGTGAATCCGAGAAAATGTCGATATTAGAATTTAGACAAACATTATTTAACATATGAAGAGCACGGTTAATTGACGAATTAGTTGCTGCATTTGTTTTATAATTAAGCGTGTGGAATAATTCTGTATGGCGTGTACGTCTTAAGAGGAATATAAACGCTAGAAATATTTCGATTCTCGTGCCTGCAAAATTTGCAATCGAGCGTCTTATTTGCGCGAGGCAAGTAAGCGAAAAAGTGATTTTTATTTATTTCGTCTATAATTTTATAAGAGTGAAAAAAGTTAGAACATAGAAAACCTCAAAAATGGTCTTAGCCATAAAGAGGTATTTCTATAAAAATGTTTCTAGTATTACTTCATAGTTAAGTCATGAAAAAACATTTTTTAAGTGGTTTACGCTTATTTTTTTGTTTTTATGTAAATAATAATTTTATTGTAATTGCGTAGCAAGGAAAACCTAGTTAAAGCTTCAATTTATCGGTAGCATATTTTTTTGATGTTCATACTGTAAGCCGATTCGTCGTAAAGTTTAATCTAAAAAGTATCTAAATAGGATTTCACGTATAACTTCACCTTAAGGGTATGTTAAAGTTAATTAGGGAAAGAAGTTCGGTACAGTTGATGTTATTATTTAAAATTCTGTGTATAAATCTTAAATCAGCCATTGTTCTCCTTTGTTGCGAAGTTTGAAATGTGCGTCCAAAGTTATTGTTGAATGTGAAGGCAAGATATTTTATAAATTTGTGTTGAATGTTTTCTATGCTATCAATATACAGTGTGTACTGCGGGTTACAAATTTGTGAGGCATACTCCAGTGTACTTCTGACTAATGCAACATATAACATTACTACTGTACGCGGGTTACTGAATACTTTACTGACACAAAGAAAAGAAACCAAGCATTTTATATGACCTGTTAACGATTGAGATATGAAAATAGCGAACGCGTAAAGCAAAAAATGTTGACTATGGTCTCTAATTGGAATCGGGCTGAAAAAAGATGAAGGCATATATCACGCCACGGCATGTATTGTAGGCATACTCGTATGTCACGCCACACATCGTAAATTAAGATGGATGTTTTTTACGATTTGTCCCAGCCCTACAAAAGCCTATTCGGCCCACCTTTGACTGTAAATGGCATATCGCCATTACGGCCGAAGTTAGGCAGATACACATCTCTAAATTACGCGCATAAGATAAAAACTTTCTACGGTTTAGGGGAAGAGAAGAGGAGAAATATTGGAAATGAAGGCAGAAATAGGCTCTGCCATTCCGGTAGCTTTGGATAGAGCGTTATTGTGTTATTAACGCAAGAAACATAAAAGAGTTTTGTATCTTTTTTACATCAGATTCAAAAATATTTCGACAAGACGTGATGAAAATGTTTTTTTTGGCAAGTAGAGCTAGGTTTTTTGTTAAAACTAAAAATTAATAATGTTATTATCAAGTTCTGCAAGTATTTTAGAATTAATTTCTATTACAGCTGTTTCGGCTTACAAGGGTCATTTTCAAACTGTGTTTAAACCACTTTGAGACGACTTATTTATACGATTTTAAATGTCATGTTTTGAAGATGTCTAAATTTATTTATTACCGGTTAAACCATTTATGTAAATCGTATAAACAAGTCGTCTCAAAGTGGTTTAACCACACTTTGAAAATGGCGTTGTAAGCCGAAACAGCTGTAACAAAAATAAAAAGTGAAATACTTGCAGAACTTGATTAAGTATAACATTATTAAATTTAATTTAAATTAATTATTTTTTAAATTATACGATGTTCTACGAATTAAACACAAAAATAATCAATACAACAAAAATATTCTGTGCATTAGATGTAGTATAGCTCAGCGATCGGCAATTGGCAGCCTGCGAGCAAAATCTGTACTCCCACCTTCCTTTTCCTTATCTCCATATTCGCTTTCAATTTGTTTTCTTTATTCATAAAATAACTTTTAAATACAGTGTTTTACAGGTTTTTCGACTACAAAACTAAGCACATGCGCGTATTATGGTAGTCGAAATATGTTTTAATAATTATATAAATGTAATAATTGTTAGTTCGTTAAATATACAGATTTGTTAAGACCAATGTTTTGGTATAACAAGAAATTCTTGTAGATATCACAAGCCTAAACCAATCTTATTATAGACTGTTGATTTGACTTAAATATGATAAATAAATACATGTAAATATATAAATGAATGACTACTTGTGGAGATAATGGCCATAATGATTAATTAGCAAAAGATATTTTTTTCAATTTGAATGTAAAAACAAAATTAATAATACAGCAAATTAACTTAATTTTTTATAAGAAAATTCCTCTTTTTTTAACTTTTAAGGTTATTCCCTTATAGATTACGAACCAGTTCTTCGAACGATTGAATGATGATATGGAAAAATTAGTTAAATATAATATTGTTAATTCTAAAATTTGCAAATATAAGATTGACAATTATGACGTTTTAACCGAAGGTGGCAATGGCTGAATTGGTACAAGCGCACGTCCCGGTTAGATGAGAAGTTTTGGGTTATAGTCCCAGTTGCGACCATTTTATCTTTTTTAATTTTTCTGTGTCTTGTTCTCTTTCATATTTTCGTTTAGATTTTTAGTGTTACCATATCTTTCAAAGAAAAATTAACTTAATTTAGTGATTCAAGCATTCTTTAAAATAGTTCCTTCCCTTTACAAATAACCAATTCTGAACACTTATGTTATAAAGATTAAAACTTTCCGATTTCCAGTTATCAATTATCTTCAGCCTCACAGCAGTCTTCAATTAGGGTTACCATAGTCTAACTACTCTATTGTGTGGTATTCACATAAAAAGAGAAATTTTTGGTTCGTTAAACATTTCTTCTGCTAACGTAATCAGTCTAAAATGAAAACATTTATCCACGCCACTGATTTTTACCTACAAGTGTAATTATCTATTTAAACAATTATTTAGAAAATTCTTTAGTGGCGTCGACGCTTCCGCGACTTTTCATCCAGCGGCAAAATATCCGCAACCAAGTATCTACTAAAACCTAACCTAACCTAACAAAAAAATGAGACAAAAATAATACAGACGACCTCCGTAGTCCAGTGGCTAAGACTCTTGACTCACAATCCGGAGGTCGCGGGTTCGAATCCGGCGTGCGCAAATAAATTTTATTTGATTAATTTGTGTTATTTCACAATTAATTCATTAAAAATAATATGTAGTATATTTGCGGCACTTTCCAGAGTGGAAGATACTATCAGTATCGCCCTGGTGTAATACCATCATTCAGAATTGAAACGTTGCTTGAAAATGGCTTTAGCCGTGTTTGGTGACCAGATCTGAATAGCCAGGTACTTTCCCAACCTTCCTCTTCCCCACCTCATTCCCCTCCCCACTACCTTCAGCATCACAACATACCCCAATTGGGGATGCCATAGTCTCACTGGCTCCAGACGGGAGCAGTTGAGATTCTTGTGCGGTTTTCACTGTAAAAGAAAAAAAAAAGACATTCCGTAAAGACAATAAATTATTGTTATCTGTATTATTTTTGTCTTGATATTTTTGAGAAATTAAGTATATTTGTTCATTTTTTTGTTAGGTTGGGTTCGGTTAGGTTAGTTTAAGTTAGGTTAAGAAAGGTTGAGTTAGTTTAGATTAGGTTAGGTTAGATTAGGTTAGATGAGGTTAATTTCGTTTAGGTTAGGTTAAGTTAGGTTAAGTTAGGTTCAGTTAGGTTAAGTTAGGTTAAGTTAGTTCAGGTTAGGTTAGGTTAGGTTAGGTTTTAGTTAGGTTAGGTTAGGGTAAGGTAGGTTGGGTTAGGTTAGGTTAAGATAAGTTTTAATATTAATTAATGGAAATTATTTTCCTCAAGGCCTCTGCGAGGTGATATTTCACGGAAACGGTGACGTTAAAAAAATATTATTTCTCGTTATAATTTTTATCACACAATCAATACCGAAATGGAATTTGCTATTTTCCGCATGAATTCCAAAAAAACTAAAAAATGACGTCATCATTTCAAAAATATATAATCCCTCAGGTGTTTCAAATTCAAACGTCAAACGATTGATAACAAAGCTGAATTGATAATAATTCATCTTCAAAAGTAACAAAGTTGTCCCATATATCACCGCATCGCCCAGGGCTTTAGGGGAGGGGAAGGAGATGGGGAAGAGGAAGGGGAGGGATGAAGTCGGGGCTCAAAGCGATGGGAGAGGGTGGGGGGTGAGCTGGTTCTTGTAACTTTTGACTTTTCTTCTTCTTTACGGCCAAGGATTTTATCAGATTTTATTACGGGCCTGGTACTTTTCAGCTATGTGTTATTACGAAGTGTTATACGTGTACTTTGGTTGACGGGAGGGGGTCGACGCCGGTAATACGCGATTTCATCCCGCGACAAATAATCCCCAACAAAATATCCTCCGACAAAATATCCCCAACAAAATATCCTCCGACAAAATATCCCCGACAAAATATCCTCCGACAAAATATCCTACGGACAAAACATCTCAAATGTTTAAGGGAGATATTAATTTATTTATTTACTAGCTGACCCGATGAACTTCGTACCGCCTCAGAATCAATAACGGTTTAATTAATTTCAGTTTTGTCATGTTCACCTCTGAGATAGGTCACCCCAAGTGGTTCGCTACGTTTGGTGATTTAGCAAGGGTGCCCGGATTCATGGGGTGAAGTTTTTCCAGGTCTTGGTGGCGGATACTTCTGCGTGACGGGACGGATCGGGAGATACTGGTTGAGGGAGGTCTTTTGAACTTTCCAGCCGGACTCTCTCGACCCATCGCCTTGCTCCGCAGTTGGAGGGATGGATTCATACGTCCGTCTCTCCCGGACACACTGACCCCCAATTCCTACCCACCTTCCTTTCCTTCCCAGAACTTCCTATTCTCCCCTTCCTTAAAATACCCTCCACACAGCATCCTCTAAGATGACATAGGTCCTGAGAGAAATTATTTTATAACGAAAAAAAATGCGTTTCATTTCAGAGATTTATTAAAATTATTGTATTTTTCCTTTGGAGGGGTTGCAGACAAACGTTCACCGTTTGTCTCATTTTCGACTATTAACATTTAGTGTCTAAGAAAGAAGGGCAACATTATATATGATTAGGAACAAATGCAAAACAATCAGCGTATTGGCAGTTGACGTTTTTGAATTTTTGGAATTCACGCAAAGTTTAATATTATCACAATATTGCTACAGTTCTTTAAAAAATTTGAGAATTCGTTCCATACGAAATGTATGGGAAGAAGAATTTTATTAATAACTATTTTTTTTCGTTAATTTTTGTGATTTTTTAATAGTTATTATCCGGGGAGGAGACAAATCCAACAAATCAAATATCATCATAATCGGACCAGCCGTTCTCGAGTTATAAATACTGTAACTAACCCGACTTTGTTTTATATATTAAGAAGATGTTAACGCCTTTCGGTTTTTACATAATATAACATAGAATACAGCAACAACATGAAAAATAGAGCTCTAGTGAGTTAGTAAAACAGAAAAAAATAGTTGAGAAAGACATAGTAGATATTCAGATAACAAAACGAAAATAAATGCTAAGATATTTAAATATTACAATATTGTAACAATGAAAAAATATATTTATATGTAATACATGCAAATTACTTAACTTAAAGAGGATAAATTATTTATTATTTCATGCTTATATTTTATAAGTGACACATTCCATACATCTATGTGCGAAAACATATTGCCTATGTTTTAAATTCTGTGTAGTGGTATATTGAAATGGGACATGGTCGTAGTATTGCCACAATAAAACGGTAGTACTGACCTTGTGTTTCTGGCTGGCACATTAAAATTTATGAGCGCCAAAACTATAGATATATAGAAATAGCGAGATATGTAAGAAGTCGGTAGAAATTCGGGATGCGGCGGCTTAATGAAATATTAAGCAGTAGGGTATGCATTGTATTCAAGTTATTTTTTTTGTATTTAATTCTTATAACTACATTTAATTTAAAAAAAAATAAAATATTATAATGTTATTAAAGTTCTGCAAGTATGTTAGTTTTTATTTTGTGGCAGCTATTTCGGCTTACAAGTCCATTTGCAAACTGTGGTGAAACCACCTTGAGACAACTTATTTATACGATTCTAAATTTCAAGTAAATAATAATAATAATCAAAACTAAAATATGAAAGAGAACAAGATGCAGAAAAATTAAAAAAAAGAAAGATAACGGTCGCAACTGAGACTCGAACCCACAACCTCTCATAGGAATGACCTTCAAAAGTTATAAAAAGGGAGTTTTTCTAATGAAAAATTGATTTAATACCGGTTAAAACAATTTGCTGAGAAACTAATTGACAGTAAAGTACTCTATTATGTGGTATTTTGGAAATCTGTTTTCTCCGTACTAAATGTTAATATTTTCTTAATTATTTTATAATGACGTTTCTGCTTAATATTACTCATTAAGTGCGTTCTATTGTTTAGGTTTTGTAGTGGGTAATTAATAATTTTTCTTACTTTATCAATTAGCTTTATATTGGGGTCATTTGTTCGTTTATTGATTTCCAATAGGCCACTTGCATGGATTTCATAACGACTTTTTTTATTAAGATTATGAAAATTTTAGTAAATTTATTTAGAAACGTACAGTTGTTTTTTTTTAATAAATAAATCCATTGTTTGGGCTCGTGACATCACTACATGAAAATTTTCCGTCTCCGATAATGTTCTATTAATTTTGTATAATTCCACAATGATTTTTTTTTATGGTAACACTTTTAACCCTCGACTCTGTGCAGAAACGGGCGGTCCGTTTGATAGATTCTCCCATCTTAACAGACGGATTGCAATCTTTAGAGCACAGGCGTCAGGTGGGAATGCTGTATTTGTTCTACCAGTATTACAATGGAAGATGCTCCGAGGAACTAGCGTCATGGATCCCCTCGGCACCGGTGCATAGTCGGGAAACACGCGCCCAACATTTGTACACGGTTGACATTAGTCACATGAGAACGGGTCGTTTTTACGACTCGTTCTTGAGTTCAACAGCTCGGCTGTGGAACGATTTACCGACCTCTGTGTTTCCTTCCTCCTACAACATGGGTCTTGAAGAGACCCATGTTCACTCCTTCCTTTCCTCAAAAAGACCCTCCACACAGCATCCTCAAAGATGACATAGGCCCTGTGGGAAATAATTTTCCTCAGGGCCTCCTGTGTGGAGTCAATGTAAAAAAAAAACTTTGATTTCCGTCGAATTTTTAAATTTGACATTTAACATTTATTGTTTGTTCTCTGCATAGACATATGAATATTAATAGACCAGAACAGAAAGGTGAGGGGTAGAAACCAACTACAGCGGGACGAAGGGCAGGAAGACGGCTTTGGTGATGTGTGATTCGTCAAAGCTCAATCTGACAGTATATAGGCATCTCGCATTATAATATCACACTTTTCGTTCTTAAAAGTAAACTCTGCTTTTGAATGAATATACCTTTTTACATAGGAGCGCGAATTGTTCGCCGCGTAATGAACACATTTGCGAAGTCCAAATATGCAAAGTAAGGTCGCCTATAAGGTCGAGTTCAATATTTTGTTGCTGTATTAAGTGAAGACACTTTTATAAATGTTTCATAATTTACTTACCCCAGTCAACAGGGACGGGCACACGCCATGTATCTCGAGTGACAGTGTATGTTACAAAAATGATCATATTATGTGATCTGAATTGGCTTAAAATAGTGTAAAATAATGCTTGCCTATGGAATGTAATACGACAATTTTGTTTATTCTCTTTTTCACTTCTATTTTTACACGTTTTCAAAACACAAGCCACTATGTTTACCGTTTTATTTCGTAAAATGCACCGATGAGTGCTCGACGGTGGCTTGCAGAAGAATGATGACGTCACATTTTTTAGATTAACGCGAAGCCATACACGATCTCAGCCGGTTCCAATGGAATGGTTCCAATGGGAGGGGGAAATAATACGCTTTTATCGCTTAGGGCAGGTCTACTAATATTCATATGTCTATGGTTCTCTGCGAACTTATCATTTGGTTTGACGTTTTGACAGATGTTACGAAGAGAACCCCGTACATTTTATGCCTTCTATCCCTGTTTTAGAAGTGTAATGGTAATGGTACTAATTTTAACAAAATAAAATTTCATAATAAATTCTTATTATTATAATTTACAAGTACAAGTATATTACATTGGATTTAGTCACATATAGACGTTGAACATTATAAATATTAATTATCAATCAAATGTATCAAGGAAAAAAATATTTATGAGATGTAATATTTTTTGTATACCTCGTTACTCTCCTGTGCCATTCGTGTGAAAACGTCCTCTATTTTTAAAAGTGATTTTCGGCTAATAAATTATCGTTTTTTCGCACCCATAAAACTATGTCCCGTCTTTCCGGTACATAAAAAATTGTCTGATTTTTCGTATTGAAATTTTCAAAAAATCGCCATGGTTTCAACAATACGATAAAAAACAAAATGTCTTAGAATATTTGCCTAAACCGAAAAAAAAAAAAAATGTTATGCAAGTGGCCTATTGTTCAAGAAAATTTAATCAAAGACGCTTTTTTTCTATACAGTATAATGGATTAGGCTTGTTGTTTTTAAGTGGAACATGATCATCCACTAAGAGATGTTCTGCTAATTTTGAAGTATTTTTAAAATTTTATTATTATAACATCGTATATGTTCTTTGAATCGAGTTGAGAATGCTCTATCCATTTGTGCCGCCGTTATTAAGTTAAAAAAATGGTATTTAAGTACCTACTTACAATTTTTATGATTTTAGAGGAAATTTTGGCAACAAAATTAGAACCATTTTTTCACTGTTTAATACGCGAGGTCTACGATCATAGATCTACAAGTAATCATACATTATTGTAGTGATTATCTGAAGGTAAGAATCATCTCAGTAAATTCACAGTATTATATTAATAAAATCTTTGTCGTACAATAGTATAATATATAAATATGGGTATATATATTATATATAGATTCAATTGAATGGATTGTTTGAGTAGATTCCCGGATTACTTTCAGGGGTGGACTTATTAAATAAGAGCATGCTATGGGCCATACAGAAATCTTGCTGAAAGAAGAGCTTGCTATGGGCCAGAAGAAATCTTCCTACAGAAGCAACAAAACTACTAATCAACTCCTACGTAGTCTCACGACTCGATTACTGTAACGGAATCTACGCTAAACCTTCCAAAATATCAAACTGACAAACTTCAATCCGATTTTAATGCAGCGGCTCGACTCATAACCGGAGTCTCTAAATATTCACACATTTCAGAACACCTTTGTTATCTTCACTGGCTCAAGTGCCCTGAAAGAATCCAGTACAAATTGTGCTGGATGGTGTTTAAACCAATTAATTAAATGGTCACATTATACACAAGAAAATATAAATGCCGCCGACGGGACTTGAACCCGCGTCCTTCTTATAATGCCTTTCTCACAAAAAATAAAGTTGGTTGTTTCAGGTGAAAATGTAATAAGCAGTAATTTTTTTATTGAAACACTAGTATATATTGAATTATTTGGCGGGCGGGAGATAAGCCGACGTAGCTCAGTTGGTACAGCAGTTGACCGGAAATCAGAAGGACGCGGGTTCAAGTCCCGTCGGCGGAATTTATCTTTTCTCGGGAGATTTTTTCAATGTTGATGAGTGTTTCAGGATAATAATTATTGCTTATAATAATTGTTACCCTTTGTCTATGCATCAAAATCTTGTCTTAAAAACATTAGTTTACCAATTAAAAAAATAATAATTAATATTTGACAAGTTAAAGTATTTCATCAAAAAATGTAGACATAATTTGTCTCGACGCCATCTAGTGGGAGAGTTAGCACTTATAATGTATTTCTCACAAAAAATAAAGTTGGTTGTTTTCAGGTGAAAAATGTAATAATCAGTAATTGTTGATGAAACACTAGTATATATTGAATTATTTGGCGGGTGGGAGAGAAGCCGACGTAGCTCAGTTGGTAGAGCAGTTGACCGGATATCAGAAGGACGCGGGTTCAAGTCCCGTCGGCGGCATTTATCTTTTCTCGGGAGATTTTTTCAATGTTGATAAGTGTTTCAGGATAATAATTATTGCTTATAATAATTGTTACCCTTTGTGCTATGCATAAAAATCTTGTCTTAAACATTAGTTTACCAATTAAAAATAATAATTATATATTATAGTTCCCAATTATGTCCTCTGCGTGCGAACTGTGCCTTAATTTCTCTAAATAAACAATAACAGTGTTAATCTCTAGTGACCCTCCAGGTAAGTATGGTCCTGTATATATTTTCTGCCTGTTCAGTACATTTTTACAGCTGCATCGCGTTCATTGGTCAAATCATTGCACATATAGTTTCGTCCCGGTGATCGATGAACCGGTGGATGCAATTTTTAGCCATAAGTTGTTGTAGTGGTTTGTCTAGTTTATAGTTAGAAAAAAGATTGAATAAACGTATTATAAATTTGTACAGCGCCCTTGAGGTGATTTTTTACACAAACGGCGCTATACAAGTCAATCAAATATTATTATAAAAAGGGTCGCCCGGGAGGTCGGAGCCACCTTAGGCCTGAAGCCCCAAAATACCTGAAGAATCACTTGACTGCTGTAAAACGGGCTTTATTGTATTAACAAATGGATTGCAATCATTGGGGCATAGATGTGAAGAGGAGATTTTTTTCTTTACTCAACCGGTATTTCAATGAAAGATGCTCAAAAAATACTTTCGGCAACGGTACACAGCCGGGAAACACACCTAACGCGATTTGTTTGCTTAGGAATGCTGTAGAAATGAGATCCCTGCGGCGTATGTGTTGTAAAACCATGTACGATCGTGTGAAAAATGTGGAGATCCGCGAAGAATATAAGGCTGATGTACATAAGCGTAATGAGTAAGAATAAAAAAGGAACGCTCCGATGGTTTGGGAATGTAGAGCGAATGAACGAGGAAAGGAGTGTAATGAGAGAATACATGACGCAAATGTGAATGATAGAAGAAGTCGGGGACGCCCGAGGAAGACATGGCACGATCAAGTGAATCAGATACTTGAGTCGGGTCAAGTGAAGAGAGAATAATAGAAGAGCATGTATGAGACGATGTACGAATGTGAACGAGGCAAGGAGTGTGTGCCAAGATCGAGTTGCTTGGCGGATCGTCATCTCTGCCTACCCCTGCGGGGAAACGGCGTAATGGTTAATTAGTTTGTTTATTGTTTATTGTTTATTGCGGAATTTTAAATAGGTACATAGTGATCTATGTCCTAATTTAATCCTTACATACACTTAAAATAACACATCTATACCAAATCAATCACATATCTTCGCAATTAAATTAGGTTAACTTAGATTCTGTAAGGTTTGGATAGGTTAAATTAGCATTAGTTTGGTTAGATTAAGTTTGGTTTTGTAAGTTTTGGACAGGTAAAGTTAGGTTGTGTTTGGTTTGGATATGTTAAGCTAGGATTTGTTTGGTTAGGTGATGTTAGGTTATATTGGATTTGGACAGGTGAAATCAGACTCTGTTAGGTTTGGATATATTAAGTTAGGATTTGTGTAGTAAGGTGTAGTTAGATAGAGGTTAGGTAAAATTAATACAAAATCACATCGATCGGCCCACCTGCTAGTCTGTCTCTGACAACGTTGCCCCACGTCTTTACTCAACAAATCCATATATAATAATAGCAGTATATCTCCCACCATTTTCTAATAATAGAGTAATAGATAGAGGAAATAGAAAAGGTTTTCTTAGAATAATTATTCATCTGTTATTGAACCCCATTGGGCGTTTATTTGGGGGTGGGTGGTAGTGGGAGACCCTTAAAATATTATCTAAATAAATTGAATATAATTAATATGACAGCTTCCATAATAGTAAAAAGTGCGTAAAACGTAAAATTAATGTTTTTTTACAAGAGAGAGGCCTTGCGGAAAAAATATCTCTCAGGGCCAACGTCATCTTTGGAAATGCTGTGTGAAGAAGTGTATTTTTAAGGAAAGGAAAAAGAGGAAGTTCTAGGAAGGAAAAATGTATGTGAAGTGGATCTGGGCGTCGAGTGACGGACATATGAGTGCACCCTCCACCTTGGAGTACAAGGCGATGGGTCGAGAGAGTATGGCTTGAGAGATGTAGGTTAGGTCTCCCTCAACCCGGCCTTCGACCCGGCAAAGGCACCTCTGTTTGTCACCAAACGTAGCGAACCAGTTGGGGTGACCTATTGCAGGAGTATTGTAATCCAATAAATGGTTCTCGGGGCGGCGGTACTCATACACGTATCCCAAATTGTATTAAATATAATTTGAATACAATAGTTGTGTTTGGATACCACATTATTGAGTACCAGCTGATGCTCCCGGCGGAATAAATGACTAACAACAATTACGCACTCGCATACTGCCTGCTAATAATGTATGCCTGGACATTGGAGGTCTAGAGTCATTTTAACCCTATAGTACTAATCATCGCCTGAGAGGCCGCACTATCACAGTTTTTTCGTTGTAATTTCAAATTGTGCGACCGTTACCTCAACTTAGTGCCCCCCGCGACACGGTGGATAGACTTAGCGCGTCTCGCAGGCTTTTGTCTTTGCCGAGTTACAGAGTGTTGGATCGCCTGGGAGGCGATCCTAAGTATTAAAGGTAATTATTTTTTTTTGGACTTGTTCATTATTATTGGAGTTTTTGACATGATTAATGTTAATTGTATTTATAAAAATAAATATTTTGTTTACAGATGAATCCAGACAATAGTCAAATAGAAAATTGGTTAACGGAAGGTGACTCTGTTAGTGAAATTGAAGACAATTTAGATGTTAATATTTGGCTTTCATGATAAAAATATAAATGAACAAAATGTGGAAGAAAATGTCATTAAAAAAGGAAAACGAAGCATTTGCAACTTTTACCAAACAAAAAAAAAAACGCATCAGTATGTACTACCTACTGTGCGAAACGAACAAATCATATTGTCTGGAACATCGATCGCCTAATTGGTTCACTTGTGATGAGAAATAAATAGACTAACTTTAAAGTTATGTGACATAAATATGATATTATATTTTTATAAAAATATTTAGTTTTTAAGATTTTTGAAAGAAAAAATACATTTTTCAGACTCTTAATATATCTTTGTTGTGCCAAAAAAGTAAGGTATGTGTTAAGTTTAAACCACTATTTAAGACTGTATTGATTTAAAAAATGTATTTTTTGTTGCATTTAAAAAAGGTAGAGGTTTATCTATTATGAAAAAATGTATTTTAATAAAGAAACTAAAAAAAAACGAATTATTTTTTAAAAAGTAGGCTCCCAAGCGATGATTAGTATTAAGCAGTTAAAAAAAATTATATTGTAGGATTAAATAAAAAGTAGCTTCTTTAAAAACAAAAATTAGAGTCCTGATGTGTACGGTGAAGAAGGAAAGCATTTGTTTCCTTAGAACGCCGCGTGAGGAAGTGGTGGGCAACCTCCAATGATGTCCTCGGCGTGGCGTTGGCAAATTAATAAAAAAATCCTTAAAATGATGTTTTATCAATAAAGCCTGTTCGTTTAGAGTGAGGACCAAAATCGATTTATCTCCTTGTGCTTTGTATTTATTTTCATGAGCCTTTCTGGTGCCTGGAAGTCGAAAGGTCATTATTTTACTGCCGACTGTTATTTTCTTTCACATCGTCATATTATATCACCTGGGATTACCTATTCAGAGCTCATTTCTCCATTGTCCACACTTCAGATTTTGATTATTTCTTAAGAAGTCTGTATACACGTTTACATGATGAAATATATTTACTTTGTCAAGGATAACATAGTACAATACAAGGATAATCCTTTACAGCTATCCCTCGTACAAGAAATAATTATCTGAGTCATTCAAAGGGTGTAGAAATCATCCCCGTGTCTTAAAACCCACCCTTCAATAGTTGGGAGATCTTCAATGAGGACCTTCAAGGGCTCTTTCAGGGGTTGCTTCCCTCTTCTGAGAAAGGGGTGGGGAGGGAAGGAGATTGGGAGAGTTATTGGATCAGGAATGACAATAGAAGGTCGTAAATCGATTTGTGAGGCGATACAAGGAAGGTATTTCTTATTTTTCCTTTTCTTTTTGTTGGTATGGAGTGTAGGCAAGGGGGTATCAAAGCGTTGGCTAAGTGGGCTGTCGCGAGCAGATAGTATACACCAAAGATATTCAAATACAAAAGAAATATGCTATGATGTCCGCGTGACTGTCGGCGGACTACTACCTAATCGGAGTACTTTGCATACGAAAAGAATTTGTTCATTTCGTTGATTTTTTTAAGGTGTGCAGTTGTGCAGTAGTATTGGTTAACAATATAGTTTGAATACGGAAAAATTCTTTCATTTAGTTTAACGTTCGTTTAGTTTATTCGTTAATTATTCGTACATTTTGTTTATTCGTTAATTAAAACAATATCGGCGACACCCGAAAGCGCAGTCCCACCTAGAAAAAACTGCTAATAGCTAACTAACTAACTAACCAACCATCACGCCGTTTCCCCGCAGGGGTAGGCAGAGAGGACGGACCGCCAAACAACTCGGTCTTGGCACACAGTCTTTGCTTCACTCACATTCATACATCGTCTCATACATACTCTTCTATTATTCCGACTTTTGACATGGCCCGACTCAAGTATCTGATTCACTTGATCGTGCCATGTCTTCCTCGGGCGTCCCCTACTTCTTCTTCCATTCACATTTGCGTCATATATTCTTCTCACATTATTTTCTTCTTTCATTCGCTCTACATGTCCAAACCATCTGAGGGTCCCTTTCTTAATCTTACTCATTATGCTTACATCAGCCTTGCATTCTTTGCGGATATCCACATTTCTCACACGATCATACATGGTTTTGCCACACATTCGCCTCAGGGATCTCATTTCGACAGCATTCAGTTTACTTTCATCCTTCCTCTGCCAACTCCATGCCTCACTGCCATACATCAAGGTAGGTACCAGGACTCCATTGTGGACTGCTAGCTTCGCGTCTTTTGACAGTGTTTTATTAGCGCCAACGGCATTCAGTCCTCCATTAATGGAGTTACCTGCATTTACTCTTCTTTCAATATCTCTATCAGCCTTTCCATCTCTCGTAAACATACTACCCAGGTACACAAACTCATCCACCTGCTCCAAGTATTCATCATTCACAACTATATTGCACACTGTTTTCGTACTCTCCCTTTCAAATACCATGACTTTAGACTTACTTACATTCATCATTAACTCATTTTGCATACACACTTTGTTCATCCTAGACACGAGAGACTGTAGATCTTCCATAGTGTTAGAAATCAGCACCGCATCATCAGCATACAACAGGCAACATATTTTCAGATCACTCAAATTCGCGCCCAATCCCATCTCTTTCAATTCTTGCATACAATTATCCATGTATAAATTGAATAACCATGGTGACATTACGCAGCCTTGCTTAACACCTTTTGTGATGTCAAACCACCCCGTAAAACCACCGTTCACCCTAACACATGCAACGCTTCCCTCGTACAGAGACGCAATTGCCTGTATGAGATTTGTATTCACTCCATACTTGGACAACACCTTCCATAGCTTTTTCCTGTCGACTCGGTCGTATGCTTTTTGTAGATCTACAAAGGCACAAAAAAGTTTTTGGTTTTTTGCCAGAAACTTCTCAGTGAGCATACGCAAGGAGAAAATCTGGTCCATGCATCCCCTTCCACTCATAAAGGCACCTTGCACATCCCATATTTTATCCTTTGTTTCCATTCTTACCCTTTCAATCAATATTCTTCCGTACAACTTGCCGACTGAACTTAGCAAGCTAATAGCTCTATGATTCCCACATTCCATACGTGACCCTTTACCTTTGTATAATGGCATGATTACAGCCCTTCTCCAATCTAATGGCGTGTAACCCTCCTCTAAACACTGGTTAAAAAGTTTGCACAACCATGTGAGAATAATATGGCTATCTCTTTTAAAGTATTCGGCTGCAATATTGTCGAAACCTACAGCCTTACCATTCTTCATGCATTTTATCGAATTTTTAATTTCATCCATGCTGATTTTGATAACATTCA
The DNA here is from genome assembly GCA_917563855.2 of Limnephilus lunatus. Taxonomy (NCBI): domain Eukaryota; kingdom Metazoa; phylum Arthropoda; class Insecta; order Trichoptera; family Limnephilidae; genus Limnephilus; species Limnephilus lunatus. The sequence goes on from OU830594.1 coordinate 97,598,873, forward strand.
CTCCGTCATCGTTCATACCCGATTCGCCGCTGGCCTCACTATCACTCGGGTTGCTTTCGAAGACTTCCTCAAAATATTTCATCCATCTCTCATTTATTTCTTCCTCATTCGTCAACATTCTTCCATCATTCGATTTTATCACTTTTAGGCTCCCATTCTCTGGACCGCTCCGGGACTTTTTGACCTCCTTCCAAAACAGTTTAATGTTTTCTTGGAAGTTTTTTGTCATTTTTATTCCCTCTTCCTCTTCCAGACGTTTCTTTCGTACTTTCACTCCAACACTTACTCTTTTCTTGCATCCCTTATATACTTCTTTCGCTCTATCTCTCTCTTCGCTAGAAGCACTGCCAGCCGCTATCAGACATAACCATGCTTTCTTCTTCTCTGAGACCAGTGCTTTAATCTCGTCATCCCACCATGCGTCACCTTTCTTCCTACCTTGCGTACTTATTCCACACACATCTCTAGCAGATTCACAAAGACTAACCTTTATGTGGTTCCATGCTTCATCAATGCTTAGACCATCCATTTCCTTCTCATTCAATCTCGTCTCTGCACGCTTCTCATACTCACTTCTGACATTAGCGTTTTGCAGTTTTTCTACTTTGACTCTGGTAGGAGTTGATACCTTTTTCACTTTAGAGCGCCATCCGCGAAAGAGGTTTACTCTTGACACCACCAGAAAGTGGTCAGTTTCAACCTCAGCCCCTCTGAAAACTCTTGTGTCCTCAGTAACGGCTCTCAACCTAGAGTCAATTACCACAAAATCGATTAATGATCTTTCATTTCCTCTTTCCCACGTATATTGATGGATACCTTTATGATCGAAGAAGGTATTCGATACAAACAGGTTCCACTCTAAACATACTTCAAGTATTCTATTACCATTGTCATTCGTTCTTTTATCCCCAAACTTACCTAAGGCTGAATCAAATCCATCACGTCTAATTCCCACCCACCCATTCAAATCGCCCGCCATTATAATCCTTTCATTCAAATTTTTTAATCTCATTACGTCATTCACACCAGTCCAAAAATCATCTTTCACTTCGTCGCTTTCAGAATTAACAGGAGCATAGCCGATAACAAGAAACACCCTTGTTAACCCAATTTTAAATCGGATCCACATTATTCTCGAACTTACACATTCATACTGCAACATACATTCAACCATTCTGGGAGACAGTAGCGCTGCAACACCCTGACAAGCCCTCTCCGTATCCGGTCTCCCAGACCAGATGACGAACTTATCATTATGCTGCATTGTACCGCTCTCCTTTTTCATACTCTCTGTCACACAAAGTATATCCAAAAATTTACTATCCATTGCATCGCATAATTCGTTCATCTTTCTTTCCATTCCTCCTCTGATATTCCATGTACCAATTCGACATTGTTCACGTTCCGTCCTCCTCTTTGCGCTACCAAAGGGTTGGCGATGTGATGGGTAGCGAGCCTCATCGACATCTGTTTCGGCCATTTCCTTCCAGGTACTACATATAACACCTTAACATCCCAAAAACAACGTTACACATATTCAAACCTACCTCTAATAATTATACAACTCAAAACAAACAATAGTTAAAATCAATACAATTACTTACTTAACAACTTAATTAACACTAAGAAAAAAATATATAGTGTCTTATCACCGTAAAATAATTATGTCATCGAAAAATGTTTATATCTTGTTAAGTTCTTATTTAATTGTAAAATTTTTGGTCATATAATGTCTTATCACTGTAAATCACTCTCACTTAGGGAACGCAGAAAAAATATGCAGGCTCCGTCCGATGTCATCCTTCTGTGTGCGCGGGGCGGAGGGACGGGAAAGGCGGCAGGGCGGGGGGTGAAGCTCAGATTGCAGAAGCCACCAGATCACTCATCTCATTTCTCTTTCTTTCTGCGAAAGGCCGCTCCAGCGGCCGATGCAACGGATAGGTCATAACGGTCATGATGTATACTGCATGACGGTGCGGCAGCGGGGGTGCAGTGTAGTTTGTAGGTGCGGGGTAGGCGAGGGGCACGCCTGGGTTACCCAACAGCCGAAGGGATGGTCACATCTGGCGAGTGTTCGATGCCCGTCTGAGATTTTAGACACAGAATTTAGAATGCATCTTATAATTAGCCAAATTGCTCGGTACATAAATTTAAAACTCGTTGCACGTCCACACTATTCACATAAAAATTATTTTTACAGCACTTAGGTAATTTTCACACAGTAAGGAATATTTTTTGATACTTTTAAGGGTTCAATATATGAAATATCCCTCTTAATTAGTGAAAAATTTCATTATCTTTAGTAATATACCGATCTTTCAGTTGATTAGTCAGACATTTCCAAATACTAAGTATGTTTTAAGATAATGAAGAAATAAATATTTGAATGCTCACCGTAAATCTAATACTATTTGCACGTGTCTGTGTTTTACGTATTAAATGTGCTATAAAATAATACCGGGATGCATAACGGTCCGGTATATTAGTATGAAATTTTGAAATATCCTACTAGTGATCCAGAAAACTTCGACATTTTGTTTAATCACTACAAGTTTTTGGGCATTATAATTGAGCTGGTGGTGTTTATGAGTAATCTGAGTAATGTAATAGATAGAGGGTACACTTTTACATATAACTGCATACTCAATTCAAATTTAAATTTTTCGGAGATGTCTGACTAATAAACTGGATGATCGATATATATATTCATGCTTTTTATTGCACCAATAACGCAATAGCATACTTGTATAAAACTTCATATTTTCAAACACAATAATATTGTATCATTTTTTTATTATTTTTTATTTTTATTTTTATTTAAGCGACTATCTAAAATAATTCCATAAGTATACAAAATATAATGGTTATGTAAGGTAAAGATATTGTATTTCTTAGTCCTCCTCACTAGGGGTTCCTGTTCCGAGGCGGACTAAAATTGTTTAATTACAGTTTATTTTTCTTCTATGTCGTTTTTAGTGTCTTCATTAGGGTGTTTTCATTGACCTCTTTCAGCCATGTTTTTAATCTCGATTGGTACTCATTAAATTTCTTTATTAGTTTTATGTCTTGGAGAAGAACGTTATGGAGTTTAGTTGCAAAATAAGTGTAGTTTCTGCGTCCGAATGAGGTTTTATAACTTAGAATGTTTTAAATGTCATTTTTATTTGATCTAGTGTGATGGATACGCGGTATAGTAGAGGATTCAGTATTTTTGAATAGCTTTAATAATATATTATTGGCATATATTCGTTGTACATTTGGTAAATCAAAGCTATTGAAAAAAAGAAACCCACTTACTGTAGGCGGATGAGGAAGAACTGACTGAGGGAGACGTAACCCTAGACCCTCTCTCGATCCATCGCCTTGCACCGCAGTGGGGGGATGAATTCATACTTCCGTCACTCCTAGACACATATTCCTACCTACAAGAACCTAAATTCCTACCCACCCCTCATACCTTATTCCTTACCAGAACTTCTCCTTTCCTTAATTTCCATAAAAATACCCTCCACACAGCATCCCCCAAGATGACATAAGCCTTGACAGATTTTTTTTGTCTTGCCTCCTTGTATGGAGCGATGTAAAAAAAAGAGTGTGCAATTCACACGCGGTAGAGGTGAAACCTTCAGAAAACTAAAGAGTGGACAGGCTATTTCATTCTCTCGCACGCTAATTTCTATAGATTTATGTGTTTATCTCTTTTAAGTGACGCAATTTTTCGTTTCATTGATTTTCAAATCATAACGGTGCTAAAAAAATTTTCACTTTAAAAAAAAACATATGTTCACGATTTCATTCATAATTGTGGAGCAATGGCCCAATTTAAAAATTTGCCCGTGGGCTCGTAAATCTTGTAATACCCCACTGTTTCTGAGACTCAACCTTGCTTAGACCGTAGGCCTCAGACAGATTGAGAACAAAAAATTCTGACATTTCGCCCGCGAGACGAAACATTGGATTTGAAAATGAAATAAAATAATAATATTTTTGTAAAGATATGATACAGCCACGGAAATAGAATTGTTCTCGATGTATTTGTGTAAACGTTCGCAACTATCAAACGAAACTGTCACAATCGATTTCAATTTGATAAAGACTTTTTTTGGCTTCAGGCTCTTAGGTTAAAATCATAGAAATGAAAAAATAATTCCCTAAGGGTAATTTATTTGTCTTTGGGAACAACTTATTATATATGTCTCATAGATATCGTTGTGTCTACCTTACTATCATGGTGAGAATTTGATCTACACGTTGTGAAAGAGAAAATACTACAGTTGGAAGTGTTGTAGGAAGGGTTCAGAAGTTGGTGGAAAGTGTTTGACCTGGTGCTCCGTCTCCACATCAGGCGAGGCAGCACTAATACTTTACCATAAGGAGGTAGACAGGCTCCTGAGGATCGCGGTACTTCCAGGTCGCGATCTGGTGTTCAGAAATTATGGTTGATGATGATTAATAACGCTTATTCATGTTCGAGAGATTAACATTTATTGAGATTAATATTTACAAATTATCGCATTCGCGTACGAAACGGGTAGAGAGGTAAAAATGACAATAGTGGCCGGTCGGAACGAGTACTGGAGGCGGAATAATTCGCTCGGTCATTATCGGCGAAAACCAGAGAGGTTTGCCCGCGTAATGGGAATACCATACGCATAAATAAATAAATGTAATGCCCATACTACGTTTTGTATTCAAATCTAAAATTTTATCACAAAATTATTAAAATGTGCACCTTTAATTCGTTACAAGCCATTCAAATATTATACTCGTACGTATTTTTAGTTAGAAGACTTACTGAATATAACTCAGTAGTTTGGTCTCCATCTTACAAAATTAATTAATAACATTGAGCATTATTATAAATATTAAATTAAATATTTCACTACAAGACCTAAAATATAAATTCCTTTCAAATGTACTAAAAATACAGACGTAAAAAAAACGATTCTACCTTTTTACTCGAAATATTAAACTCAACTATTATAAACTCACGAATACCCACAGTAACAACACGACAAAATATACTATTCTACTGAAGTGTACATTAACGAAAATACGTTACCCACTCTTCGATACAACGATTTCACACTATGGGAAATCAATACTTGGGTGATGTAGACGTAGTTAATATCAACTTGGCGAGTTTTGTGGATCATGGAAAAATGTGCATTCCAACACAATTCCCAAACAAATTTTATATTTTTGTAAACATATCAAATCACCGTTTTTTTCAGTTTTTGTTTCTTGTATTTTTATGACTTTGTTTGCATTTTTTTGAAATTTTGTTATTATCATTTCTTTCTTAAGTTTCAAAATTACCCATTATGTTAAAATTGTACTGCTAATATGTAAAAGCCTTCTGGCGATATATAAAATAGAAAAAAATATGAAACCTTATTTATCAGTTATTTTTACATAAAACGACAAAAAAGTTACGATACGATAACAAAGTGTTGGAAGTGTTTTTTAGTTGATGTATGAGTGGATGGAGAGTGTTTGATGAGGAGATCCTCTCCACGTCAGGCAGGATTGCCTTCATACCTTACCGATATTGAGGTTAAAATGCTCCTTGAGATCACGGCACTTCCAAGCCGTGATCTTGTGTTCAGGCTTATAATAATGATGATGTTTAATTGAAAACACTTAGTTATCCACGATATTAAGTTTTATTTAAAATATTATTTACAGCGAATATACATTCGCGCACGAACTGGTAGTGAGGTAAAATTGCCGTGCAACCGGATGGATCGAGTACTAGAATCGGAATAATAATATGATCCTATCTCGGGGCAATCGGTGACATTTAGTGTCGGTCATCTGGGATACCATACGCGTGAAAATAAGTAATGTGAATAAGTACTGCCATATACCTCCCCACCAGCGTTGCACGCGAATAACAAAATATGGCATACGAAAAGAAAATAATTATATACACCTAAATAGGGTTTAGTATGTGTCTGAGATATACATATCTATATACAATGTTTTTCATACTTGAAAATATAATTTTTACATAAGTAGTTTTGTGAACAATTCTAAATTTACATCATTAACTTAGAACATAACATGCCTATAAAAAGAAAAAAATAACAAAAGTTACAAAATGTTTTAAAATTATAATGTTATTTATTTACAAGTCCTAATTATCATTAGTAATAGGAGTAAGTACCTATTTCTCAGTCGGTATTGACCGATTAAAATTATTATTACTTGTTCCTTCTTACGGCTAGCCGTATAGTGCTGAGGTAGGTAGGTACTGCTAGAATGCGTAACGGTGATTATTTACAAAGGCGAGTAGCTGCTGGCTGACTCGGTACATACTTATTATGCGTTTATACAATTTCAACGAAAGTAAACATAACTATGCGTAATTGAATACAAGTGTTATTTTAACGTGTATTAAAATATAAATAAAATACATGAACCTTATTATTCGAAATTAACTTTATAAATCTTAGACTAAGGAGTGAATTCATTTTTAATCGAGGGAAAATAATAATTCGAATTCCAAGTGCTGTCTTTGTTTACTACCTGACTTTAGGTACGTAAGTACCTCCGCAGTGGTATTGGAATGTCTAATTATTATTTATTATATTGTTATTGTTAAACAAATACAGTTTGGTTAGCATTTATGACGGTCCGATCTAATATGTGGCTTCTTTTTAATAAGATAACACTACGTAAAATTAATAGATATCGGAAATTAACAGAAATTATTTACAGGTTGGATAACTTATTTGCTAAATTTGATATACCTTACTAATATTATTAATTAGTTATTTACAAATAAAATGTAGTCTGTATACTGTTCAGAATTCGGGATACGAAAATGAATTTATATAATATTATTATTTGTTAGAAATACTGACTACGTAATAATACAATAATTTATATGGCGGTGTTTCGCTAGTTAAATACCTAAATAAACTTAGTTTTATTTCACAGTAGTGCATTAGAATTTTAATCAATTATGAGATACAGTGATACAAATCGTATAATAAATTTTAGATACATCAATATAAGTTTTCTAATTAATTTGTTTAAACGATAACTTTCTTCATTGAAGTATTGCCAAGTATTACTTTTACGACTGGTACCTTTCAGGAAAATGTACGTGTCTTCCACAGCGTGTTTTTCTTGTTGTTATTGTGGGCGGTGTGCTTGCTGTTTTTTGCGGTATTTCCTCAGAATTTTGGAAAAATGCAGGTTTGAGTCTGTCGACCGAAACTCTTTTAGGTTTTCCATTGATAGTTATAACGTATGTTTTGTCGTCTCGTTCCTGAACTTCATAAGGTCCGTCATAGGGAGCCTCGAGTGATTTTCTTCCGCCGTCTGTGCGAAGGAAAACATGTGACGAGTTAGGTAAATCTTTGTGGACAAAAAATTTTCGATTGCTATGGTTACTAGTGGGAGTAGGCTTGATTTCTTCAAACCTTTCTTGCAGTCTTCTTATGTAGGTGTCAGGTTCTTCGCGGGGAGTTGTAGTAAAAAAATCACATGGTAATCTCAATGTTCTTCCGTAGGTGATTTCTGCGGGTGAGCATTTCAGATCTTCGCGAACGGTGGACCTAAGACCAAGAAGTATTAGTGGGAGGTTTTCCAACCAGTCCGGGTTGCTATAAGCCATAAGAGATGCTTTAAGTGTTCTGTGCCATCTTTCTATTATGCCATTTGCCTGTGGATGGTAGGCAGTGGTTCGTGTCTGCTTGATTCCGAATTTCCGCGTGAGGCTCTTGAACAGGCCTGACTCGAATTGTCGTCCCTGGTCCGTAGTGATTGTTTCCGGTACTCCGTGTCGAGCAATCCATTGTGTGGTTAGAGCGGTCGCTACCGTCTCTGCCGTCATATCCTTTAGGGGAACTGCCTCTGGCCAGCGAGTGTATCTATCTATTATTGTTAGGAGATATTTATACTCACTGCGAGCTGGCAGTGGACCGACCAAGTCAATGTGGATGTTTCGGAATCGATCTTCGGGAAGTGGATATGTTGCTGGATGTGCAGTTGTGTGTCGTGATATTTTGGCTTTTTGACAAGCGACACAATGTTTGACGAAGGTTTTGATATCCTTTGACATCTTGGGCCAGACGAATCTATGACGTACGCTATTAGCGGTACCAGTGGTGCCTGGGTGACATATGTTGTGCACGCTACTTATTACTTGTTCTCTCATACTTTGAGGAACGAAAGGTCTCACACGACCTGTAGAGGTGTCACACCATAATAATTCATTCGTGTTGGGAATTATCATTTTTTTTAAGACAAGGGAGGAGTCCTCAAGTGCCTTAATTAGATCGTCGTCGTGACTCTGCTCTAATCCCATATGTCTGTAATCGATAGCAGGAGGGCTGTTTATCTCTTCTATACGAGACAGCGTGTCTGCTACCGTGTTTAGATGACCGGAAATGTGTTTAACGTCAGTGGTGAATTGGGCAATGAAATCAAGTTGTCTCTCTTGTCGCGGGGAACTTGAGGCGCGTTTCTTGTTGAACGCAAATGTTATAGGTTTATGATCAGTGTAGATTGTGAAGTTTCCACCTTCTATGTCATTCCTAAAATATTTTATTGCTTCGTAAACTGCTGTCAGTTCTCGGTCGAATGTACTGTATTTACGTTGGGCAGAAGTGAATTTACGCGAAAAAAATCCTAAGGGTTGCCATTCGTTGTTATTAAGTTGTTGTAGGGATGCGCCAATCGCAAGGTCAGAGGCGTCCACCATTATGGCGATTTTCGCCTTGGGGTCGTGATGCGCTAGCAGGGTAGCGTTGGCCAGCTGGGTTTTGCATTCTTCGAACGCGGCCGTCAGTTCCGGAGTCCAAGTGAGAATTCTCTTGTCGTTCTTCTTGTATCCTGACGTGAAATCGAAGAGTTTGGCTTGTGTGTTGATAGAGTTCTTCAAGAATCTTCTATAATAATTCAGCATCCCGAGGAAACGACGCAAACCTTTGGCTGTCTTGGGTAGAGGAAAATCTACGATGGTTTTCACTTTCTCTTTGACGGGAGTAATACCGTCCGGCGATATTGTGTGTCCCAAGAAATCAACAATGGGCAAACCAAATTTACATTTATCTAAATTAATTACTAGTCCGTTGTCGGAAAGGCGTTGGAAAAGGGCATCTAGGTGTTTCATGTGCTCCTCTTCATTTTTGGAGGCTATGAGGATGTCGTCCAGGTAGGTGAAACAGTAGTCTAAGTCACGCGTGACAGCATGCATGAATCTCTGGAAACTTTGTGCTGCATTTGACAGTCCGAACTGCATCGCTGTAAATTCGTATAATCCGAATGGAGTGATGATTGCAGTTTTAGGGATGTCGGCTTCTTCCACCGGGATCTGGTAATAAGCTCTCTTTAGGTCTATTGTTGAAAATATTTTCGCTGTGTTCAATTTGTGTGAAAAATCATGAAGTTGAGCGATTGGGTACTTGTCGGGGATTGTGCTTGCATTCAAGCGCCTATAGTCCCCGCACGGACGCCACTCTCCATTGGGTTTTTTAACCATGTGCAATGGGCTCGCCCAACTACTCTTGGACGGGCGGCAGATTCCGTGCTCCATGAGGTACCTGAACTCTTTTTTGGCAGCTTCTAGGAGATGTGGTGCCAGCTTGCGAGCTCGTTCTGTTACGGGAGGTCCCCGTGTTTCAATTACATGTGTGACGTTATGTTTTTGAACGTTTTGGATTTGCATGTTGGGACGAGTTAATGACGGGTATTTATTTAATATATCCCGGTACTTCTGGCTTGTAGATATCGTCGAGATACCGGATGAGGGTCCTTGGGATTTTACTCCTTGAATCTGTCGTCCCGTGGACTGGTCCGTCAAGGTAGCATTTTTTAAGTTGACACTCAGGTTGTAGTGATGCAGTAAATCCGCTCCGATAATTGCTCTTGAGACGTCGGCGACGATGAATGTCCACTTTATTTCACGTCGTAGGCCGAGTTGCAGATCAATAGTCCGGGAACCGTAGGTTTTTATGGGAGATCCGTTGACGCCATACAGTGGGATTCGGTATGTATCTGTAGTGATGGTGTTTTTAGCCATTCGGTGTGTCCTCGGTAGCACTGAAATATCAGCTCCTGTGTCGATTAAAAATTTTTGTCGTGACACAAGCTCATAAACGAAGAGGCGGTAGGAATTCTGAGAACGGTCGCATGCCTCTACTGCGCGTTCCCTTTGGCGTTTCCCGACTTGTTGCTCTTGAAAGTACATGGTTGAATGCAATTGAATGTTTTCTCCCCGAATTTTTTATGGTTTCTGCAGTAGTCGTTTGTTTTGTGAAGTTCATTGTTATTGTCCGTTCGATCGTTCGACCGGGATCGGTGTTGGCGGTCGGTATTGGAGTACAACGTCGATGGATGACGCCATTCTCGGCGGGGGCTAGGATTACGCCGATTATAAAAATTATGTACGGGGCTATGACTGTCTCTGCGACTTGACTTTAGTTGATTGACTTCTAGAGATAGTGCAGAAATTTGTTCACGTAGGCTCTGAAGAACGGAAGTGATGTCGGGATCTTCTCTGTAATTGTTATCTCTACGTTGATTTTTGTTTATCGCTCCGCACTCGGTCGTCTGGTAGATTTCCAGGATTTTATCGGCTGCTGACGCAAGTTGTAGTAGATTGTCGTCTGGCCGTGTGGTCAATATAGCTTGTACATGTTGGGGAAGTCTTTGTAGCCATAACGTGCGTATGATTGCGCTTTCAGCAAGCTCGGGGCCGGCGAGTTCGTGCATCAATCGAAGTAGTCCGGATGGTTTCCTGTCTTCCAACTGTAATCCGGTCAGTAGTCGGGTGAGACGTTTTCCTTCGGAATCTTGCAACCTCGTGATGAGTGCAGTTTTTAGGGTAGAGTACTTGTCCGTTGCTGGTGGCTTGATGACGACATCGCTGACGGTCCTGAGGGTTTCGGTGTCCAGGGAGGCGACAATAATGTTGTACTTCGTGGTGTCATCTTTGATTCTTGAGTTGGAGAACTGGCTTTCTGCCTGGGCAATCCAGAGCTGTATGTTGTCACACCAGACGGGGGGTAGCTTAACTGATACGGAGTTTATGACTGGATCCATTATTGTGTAATTGGCGCTGGTTCTTGATGCTGTTTCTTCTAGCGGCATATTGTCGTTGTAATATGGCAAGTGATAGGCAATGGCGAAAGCAGTAGTAGTACTGATAAACCGTGTAGGTATGCAGATAAAATTATCAAAATTGTGCATAAAACAAAATAACAATAAATCTAATCCAGGTCTGAAAAGTTAAATTGATGATATCCAAAATCTTTTACAAATCCCTTATCTTTGCGTTGAAATGTTAGTACAAATATATTGTAATTGTAATTGTATTAATGCTTTGTTGCAATGCAGGTTAAAAAATGTATAACGTGTAACAATATTTGCCTATTCTCGCTGGGTTGCTAAATTTCGTCGAAATGTTCGGATTATCAATTATTAACAAAGATCACTGTGAGAAGTTGAATTTGCGTTACTTGCTTTACTCCGATCTGCGGTGGATGCTGGGGGTCGGTTGTAGGATATCCAGGTATATGGCATCCGGGTATATGGCATCCGGGTACCTGGGTCTGTCTGCAAAATCGCGTCTGTTGGTTAGGATACTCTGCCTTAGCTGCTGGGCTTCTTGTTTATCTGAAATTGATATTTACCGGCAATATACTATCCACATAAACAAGTAATGAGTTGCGGGGGAAGCATTATTAAGAAAGTAGTAGCGGGATGTAGGTATTTTCGTACGCTACTGAATTTGGTGGACAATAATCAATGAACAGTGTTGGACAATGATGTTCTTTACTGATTTATCTTGATATGATTCTAATGTACATACTGGACCTACTGAATTTAAGTTAAAAAATTGAAATGTTACTCACAAGATTGGGTGTCCAGGATTCCGCATTCCAGTACTCAATCCTCCTTATTGGCAGTGTTCATCATTATCATTAGAAATTCTCGGGGTCACCAATGTTGGAAGTGTTTTTTAGTTGATGTATGAGTGGATGGAGAGTGTTTGATGAGGAGATCCTCTCCACGTCAGGCAGGATTGCCTTCATACCTTACCGATATTGAGGTTAAAATGCTCCTTGAGATCACGGCACTTCCAAGCCGTGATCTTGTGTTCAGGCTTATAATAATGATGATGTTTAATTGAAAACACTTAGTTATTCACGATATTAAGTTTTATTTAAAATATTATTTACAGCGAATATACATTCGCGCACGAACTGGTAGTGAGGTAAAATTGCCGTGCAACCGGATGGATCGAGTACTAGAATCGGAATAATAATATGATCCTATCTCGGGGCAATCGGTGACATTTAGTGTCGGTCATCTGGGATACCATACGCGTGAAAATAAGTAATGTGAATAAGTACTGCCATAAAAGTAAAAATAAGGGGTTTTTTAAACTTTTTTATGTTTGCATTGAAAATTTTTATAATTAGTAAATATTTATATGTATTTCGAATTATAAAATTTGAAAGTGTTATCACCTTTCAAAAACAGTTTTTAGTTTTCAGATGCAATCTGAAATATACCATTTATTTGGATTCTGTTGCAAAGCGGCAATATTTCGATATTTAATCAGAGAATTAAACCCAAGCACTTGCTTTATTAGGAGAGTATATAAAATATGTAATATTAGAATGAAATAAACTTATTGTAAAAAAATTTACTCAATTAAAAAAAAAAAAAAAAAATTTCGATCAGTTTTCTCTTATGGCAAACACGATCATACCTTTGCAAGAACAATAATTTCTAATTTTATTAGGGATAGCTTATAGAAGTTTGTAAACTTCATTTTAATGATTATTTAATCATAGAAGAAAATAATGTCAACAACTATGAAACAGACAATTTGGGAGTCGGGTATGGGCACTGCCGTCCCGGTAACCATTTATTGGATAACCAACACCACTGCAATAGGTCACACCAAGTAGTTCGCTGAGTTTTGTTAATTTGCAGGGGAGTCTAGGTTCATGGGATGAGGTTTGTCTAGGTCTTGGTGGAGAATGCGTTTGCCCACCTACTTGAGGCCCTTTTACCTCTTCACCTGGTTTCTTTCCACAAATCGTCTTGCACTGCGGCAGGAGGGATGGATACATACGTCCATCACTCCTGGACACAACCCCAGATTCCCTTCAATTCCTCATGTCTTTTTTCTTCTTCATTTCCTTGAAAAGACCCTCCATAAGGCATCACCAACGATGACATAGACCCTGAGAGGAATTATTTCTATCAGAGCCTCATGTGTGGAGCTAATGTAAAAAATTGCGGGTCTTAAACTGATAGACAGCAGTTTGTCAAGAAATTCTTAAACAATAGGAGTGGAACAACTCACGTGCGTTGTGTGGGATGTATGAACGAAGCTAATCACATTCGAAAGATACTGCGGTAAGAACATTCGCTTATTCTGTAGTCTATCTTTTCCGATGATTCGAATTCTTTTTGGATAACACGAGCACAGGTTCGAATCCCAGGGGAGCCACAAATTCCACATGTACCGCTTGGTATTCATCCGGCATTGCTCCTTCGGTCCTAGGAGCCCAGAACACCAGAAGTGACCTCTAAACTTCAATACATGATGGCATATTAAAGATTTCATTTCGAATATGTAACAACTTACAATTTACCCAAAATGTAGAAAAAATGTTATAAAATTCACTTTGAACAACACTTTCACACTTTTGTTGAGGTATCTTTTCCGGACAGGGTAGAGTTGCGCCTCGGCGAGGCTTAGGTCCTAGGTTCGACTGCCAGATGTAACCGTTTCTTTTTCTGATTTTTCTGCTTCAGATTTTCGATGGAATTCAAGTTTTTTAAGAACTTTATCGACAGATCTTAGTTTTATTTTAAAAAGTCATCCCACTAATCCCCCCTCCCCTCAATCCCCTCCACCCCTCCCGGATTCTCCTCCCCCTCCCGCATACCCTCCATGCCACTAAACTATATGAAATAAACTCATTTTTCAAACAACTTGCGAGCCACCTATTGCAATTTTTTTACATAACGACAGAGCTCACCATTATATTTAGAAACGCATGTAGGACAAACAAAGAAACATTTATTTATAAATATAAGGATTTTTTCTAAATCCGAGAGTGCAATTCAGACGCGGTAGAAGTGAAATATTCAAAAAATTAAGTAGACAAGAGTAAAGAAGCAACGAAGCACCGCACAAAGAGAAGACCGATAATACTATCTCATTCTCTCGCAGGCTAAATTCTGTAGACGTATGTGTTTGTCTCTTTTTAGTGTCGCTATTTTTGGTTTCATCGAATTTAAAATCACGACGGTGCTAAAGAAGTTTTCAATTTAAAAATGACAAGTTTGCAGTTCACATGCAGTAGAAGTGAAACACTCAGAAAACTAAAGTGGACAAAAGTTGACCGCACAAAGGGGAGACCGATTATATTATCTCATTCTCTCACAGGATAAAACCTATAGATGTATGTGTTTGTCACTTTTTCGTGTCACTCGCTTCCATTTCATCAAGTTTCAAATCACAACGGTGCTAAAGAAGTTTTCACTTCAATTATGCCATAAAATCGACTTCATGATGTAGATTCACAAACTTCCTGCTTGTACCACGAATTTTGGAACACCATGTACAGGTTTTTATTCAGTGTAATATTAAGGTTCTTGTTTTATTAATTTCATAATTGATTTTGCCTTTGAGACAAATTTAGTGTTCAATATTTCCTTGGTATATTATTATTACATCCGTTCATTGTAATTCGAAAACACGAAGTTCCAAGTACAAATTAATTAATCTCATAATAAAAAACAAACAATAAATTATTTATAAAACTCCAGCCTTTGAGGATCTTGGCTTGTTGGAGTTCAAATGACCTTTATTTCAGGTCCTTTTCAAAATTCAGCTGTATTCAAAATTTCCTATTCTAAAGACTAAAAACAGGGACGGACTCTCTGTGAATTCTCGATGTTTGACAAATAGGGATTTTTGTGAGAGGCGTACTGGTATTTATAATTTATACTATAGAGTGTTAAGGAACGTACTTAATTTTCTTCAACCAATGATTCCTGAAATTATTTGAAGTTAAAATGTTAATTAAATTTTGGTATCCGGTGAATTTGTCGATGATTTTTTTTTTTTTTTTTTCAAAATCAAACAATTTTCGAAGTAAAACTTCTTTACGCGCGCTTGACTTGGGGGTTAAGCTGGTGAATGCGTTACGAAAAGTGTTATGCGAACCTTAATCAATGCAATACAATAATATCATGAGACAAGTGTCATCCCAAGGTTGTAGGTCACCCCAAAGTCGTGAGTCACCCCACGGTCGTAGATCACCCCAAGGTAGTAGGTCACCCCAAGTTCATAGGTCACCCCACGGTCGTAGGTCACCCCAATGTCGTGTGTCACCCCATGTCAATGTCAACTCAGCTGAGTGACCGCCAAACCTCATACCCTACCCCTTACTGTCCAACACCTATTGTTTTTTTTAATGTTTTTGTAGAAAAAAAAATCAGAGTGTGCAATTCACACGTGGTTTAAGTAAAACCTCAATAAAACGAAAGTAGAAAAGCTTGGGAAGGTTACGAAACACCGCACAAAGAGGAGACCGATTATACTATATCATTCTCTCGCAGACTAAGATGTATGTATGTGATTGTCTCTTTTCAGTGTCGCTATTTTTCGTTTCATCGAGTTTCAAATCACTACGGTGCTAAAGATATTTTGACTTCAAAAGAATTTATTTTTTTTTACAGTGAATACCGCACAAGAATCTGAACTGCTCCCGTCTGGAGCCAGTAAGACTCTGGCATCCCCAATTGGGGTATGTTGTGAGGCTGAAGGTAGTGGGGAGGGGAAGGAGGTGGGGAAGAGGAAGGTTGGGAAGTACCTGGCTATTCAGATCTGGTCACCAAACACGGCTAAAGCCATTTTCAAGCAACGTTTCAATTCTGAATGGTGGTCTTACACCAGGGCGATACTAAATATGTGACACCAGAAACCAAAATTTCACCTACAATTTTTTCTCCAAAGTAGTTTGTGGTTAAAGTTAGTCAATTATGTGCCTCAACACCTTATATAACAAATTATTTTTCATTTTATTGCGGTCTATTTTAAATTCAAGTAAAAGTGAGGCACTGGGGATAATAAATTCTCTTTTCGCCTATGTCATCTTTGATGTGTGGATGCCTCTTTTTTGAGGAGAGTTCCATGGATCTTGAAGAGACCCATGTTGTAGGGAGAAGGTAACGCAGAGGCCGGAAAATCATTTCATTGGCAAGAATGAGTCGTAGAAGCGAACTGTTCTCATGTGACAAATGTCAACCAAGTACATAAATATGTTAGGCGCGCATTTGGTGTGATTTCCGACTGTGCACAGGTGTTGAAGGAATCAATGACGCTAGTTCCTCGGAGCATCTTCATTGTCATACCGGTAGAGCAAGGGTAGCATTCCCACCCGAAAGATTGCAATCCGTTTGTTAAGATTGGAGAACCTATCAAACGGAACACATGTTTCTAAACACAGATGAGGGTTTTATCAAGAAATTTAGGAGCTTCAGACCAGAAACTGCAAATTCAACCGTAGGGATCACTTGTGATTTGTACAGGGTTAGCAGTTGTGTACTGTCTGCAGTATCTGCGGGTCCTGTACAGTATGCCCAGCTTCTGAGAGGCTAACTTGAATCTGTCTTCGATGGAGCTCCCATATCTGATCTGGTCACTTAGAGTTACACCAAGCATATCAATGAGGCATGTTAGGATGATTGATTCCGTTGAAGGAGGTGGGATTTTAATTTCAATACTTACCTCTCTTGCATTTTACCTTCCCAGAACTGCCTATCCCTAAAAATACACCCAAACTGCGTCCCCTATTATGATTTTTTTTCCTGTGTGGAGCTAATTTAAAAAATAAAATATAAAGAAATATGTATTTCCAAAACCTATACTATTTTATATAGGTTTTAGAAGATTTTTTTTTGCAAAATGATAAAAATAATCAATATAGAGTTGTATTTAAAATGTAATACATTTGTCGCTACCGCATCTGAACAGGTTAGGTATAGGTTTTGGAAATACGCCATCAGGACGGCTCTTTTTATTTCAACAAATAACAACAAACATAACAGACCAGTTAGACAAGCGTACAAAGAAAACATAAAAAAACTCCAACGGTAAGTACAAGCTTTGGACAAAGACACTATAAATATTTAGATTTTTCGAATTTCTCTTAAGTGCTCAATATTTTAGTATGTAACCGTATCCTTTGTACACCTACACATGACCCAGAAGTTTCAATTGTTCCTATTATATACTTACCTATTACATAATGTTATTCTATTTCTGTTATAATTAGTGTAACTCGCTCATCAAGCACAAGAACTAGCTTCTTCTGTGGTGAGATTGCAATTTTAAATAATTTCTGTTCCTATATGTAATTTATATAACACCATTGTACACTTATATATCTATATTAAATAATTTTAAAAAATCATACTATAAAAGCATTCAACAGTATAACACTTGAAAATAAAATTGAGGAAAACAAAAATAAATTCGGCCACAAAATTACAATTCGGCCACAACATTACAAAATGGATTAAAGAACAAAAATGATAATACAACCAAAATTTTATAACATAAAACAAAAACATAACATAACATTCATGTAACCCACAAAATCAGTATAAAACACGAAATATAATTATACCGTTTTTAACTTTATTTAATTTTTTTTTTTTATTTTACATCATTATTTTTAGTTTTAATTTTTCTTAATCTTATTTTTTTTTTCTTCACCAACATTAAATATACATATTTTAAATGTATTATGTATAATTATTTTGTATTATAAAATGGAGGCCTCAGCACGGGTAAGCCACTCAGTAAGGCCAACATTACCGGATTGTACTATGAAATGTAAAATATTGTATGAAAAAAAATAATTAATAAATGTGTTAAATATAACCAGTCCGCTACTGAAGTAAGTAAGAATATTCTGTCCCGTGTTTATTAATTTGAATCCGAATTCTTAGAATTTCTGGAGATTCAGCATTCATACCATCCGTTTGTCCTAAAAGACATCCTGAAGATTTTGCTAAAAAGCCTTACATTAACCCTGCCCGCCCCCGACTTCTTTATTTATCTACTTCATCATCCAGTTCTTCTTTCAAAATTCCAGCTCCTCTTGTCACGCGTATTTAATTTAATAAGTTTTAAGAATTCATCTCAATAGGGTAAATAATTTTAAACATGCTTTCTATGTTGTATATAGTAGCAGAAAAAGCCAATATTTTTGCGTTAGATCCACACAGGAGGTCCTGAAGAAAAAAAACCTTAGGGCCTATGTCTTCTTTGGAGATACTGTGTAGAAAGTCTTTTTATAATTAGAATGTCAATATTGTTTTTTTTTTAAATGGACTGGAATTCTTATTATGACACATAGTTTCTTATTATCTATTGGGTCGAATAAAAAAAAAATAGAGGTGGGGGTGAGAATGCGGACATTAATTGTTCCTTTTTTCAAAAGACTCGTTCTATTAAATCTTTATTAATATATAAAACAAAGTCGGGTTAGTTACACTATTTATAAATCGAGAACGGCTGGACCGATTTTGATGATCTTTGATTTGTTGGATTTGTCTCCACCCAGAATAGCAGATTAACTATATTAAAACATCAGAAAAATTCACGAAAAAAAAAGTTTATATGGAAATTATTTTTTTCATACATTTTGTATGGAACGAATTTTCATCATTTGAAAGAGCTGCAGCAATATTGTAATAAATATAATATTAAATAGTGAGTAAATTCCAAAAATTCAAAAACGTATAATGTCAATGCGCTGATTGTTTTGCTTTGTTCTTAATCACTAAATGTCACCAGTCAAAAATGGGACAAACGGTGAACGTATGTCTACACCCCTCCAAAAGAAAAATACGATAATTATAATAAATCTCCCTCACACGTATAAAGAAAATGAAACGCAATTCCCGTAAGTAAGTGGAAAAGTAAGAAAATCACAAAAACTATAAAGCCGTACTCATAAATTATAAATCCGTATACAACGCCATCTCTGATACTGACAAAAACAAATCCGGACAATTGCGCATCGATAATGACTTCATTGTGTAATAAACTGAATTTAATTAAGCTAATTAGTTAACACAACAGTTATTTATTCTGAGGCGGTAAGAAGTTTTCCGGGTCAGCTAGTAGATTATAGAACAGATCTGATGGGAGAATATCTACAATTCAAGAAACATTTCACCACAAAAATTTCTTGTAACGTTTAAAAGGAGGAAAGTTTCTTTCAACTAGAATTTAAATAAATCCTTGTTAAATCTTTCACCATCACATACAAACAATCTTCCATCGTAAACACTGAAGAGATTATCCTTAGAAGTGTACCAATGCGTACATCTTTACATATTCGATAACAAGTCAAGTCGCCAGTAAACAAAATACCTTTCGAATCTTTGGCCGTGGATAGGCCAAATTAAATTGAAAAATGTTTTTTTTTAAAGGCAAACATTTCCGGGTTACGAATAACCCGAATCTCCTACTACCACAACACTGAGCGGAAAATGTTGCTTGTGTCGTGATGGAGGACTTAGCCAGCCGAGGAATCGAACACGCGATCAAACGCGATCCCCACTCAGCTACTGACCTTTCTACACCCATTAAAACGATTTTTTTTTTAATTATTATTATTTTTTTTTTTTCCTAATACTTTTATAATTAAAAAAATTATGTTTTTCATTAGCACACAAATAATTGCCCAAATTGCCTCTAAAATCATGAAACATTAAAATCTTTAATGTCCTATATCTTATAATTAAAAGCAAAATCTAATAAATTAGCTCACAACCGTACTAGATATTTGATGTACCTTTTGATTACAAAAATAATTTTGCAGTTTATTTGGGTATTTTGATCTCAAATCCAAATACTGAAATGAGCCGAAACGGGCCAAGTAAACATTTTTCTTAAGGCGGCTTTCAACAACATTGCCCGGCGTGACGTCAACGCCGCCGAATTCACGACTAGAAACGAACGAAACGAAAACGGTACATTTTAAATCGTTATAGAAAATGTATTCATCAACATAAAAATAAAATAAAAATACCTTCATCATCGAATTTTTTTCATATTTTTCGAGAATAAAAAAACAATGAAAATAATATTTAATTGAATGAAGACAATATTAGCGAAACTCAATCAAAATCTTTACTCACAAAGTTAAAAATAAAAATATTCATCCTAGACTTGCAGAAAAGTCAATAGATGTCGCGTATTAAAAATAAAATGGATAAATATTTATCCAGACACTATCTAGTGTTAGGGTGCCTCGATGTCGGCTTCTAAACCAACACCAGGGCCCAAAACACGTCCCTGACTAGCTCTCAGCGGGACTATGGTACTCTCTATTCAGGGGGGTGGGCAGCTCAAGGCTAGGGAACTTCTCTCCATCCTCCGGTGACCCACGGAATCCTCACTGGCCAACAATCCTCCCGCCGTAGCAGAATAATAACAATGTTAAATCATTTAGACATGTATTGTAAACTCAAACACATACATAGGTTTCTACAGTACAATTCAATTACAAGAAATGCAAATTACACAAACCTAGCTAAAGTGTTTAACTCTCTCTGAATTTCTCTCAAAACGAAACTCTCCGAGTCGTGGTTTCCGCGGGGGCCCTATATTTCACTGAATTACGGACAACATTTAAAGGGGAAATCATGATACAGCTTACATGTAGGTGGGCAGGAACCTCGTCTCATGTGGCAGCTTCATCAGGCACTTCGTAGTCTAAATAGACCGAACTGTAGTACGGCAAAAGGCCGATTTTACTCAAAGTATTTCAATAATACATACATCGCGGCCCCGTTGAATTGGGTCCGCCAGCTACCGGCCGCGAGCGTCCGTTCGCAAAGGCGCTCAGATTTCTTCTGTGGCGAGCGCAGCGGGAATGCCGAGTGGCAGGGCACGGGGGAGAGGCAAGGAGAAACAGGATACGGGGCGGGGAGAGGCGGCGGCCGAGCCGTGTGGACTTGTGCTGCGTTCTGTGCTCTCGTATTTACTCGCTTCAGGGGCGTATCGTAACACTTCCCCCCGCGCTTGGAAAAAAAGCGACGTGGCAATGGAGCTGTAGGAAAAAAAAATCCTCTTAAACTTTCATTGGGGTTTTTGAGAGATTCGTTGCTTGAGAGATGCCTAGCTAGAACATGCAATTTATGTTATAGTTTAGGTCACAATGTTTGTAGGGAATGGGTGAGGGGTACATACAATGTTTGGAAAAGAACAGTTTTGGTGAAAGTACATGGTGTGAAACAACATACAAGATTATGCAATTGAAAGATGACAATACATGGTTATGCAATTGAACAAAATAACAATACATGGTTATGCAATTGAACAAAATAACAATACATGGTTATGCAATTGAAAAATAACAATACATGGTTATGCAATTGAAAAATAACAATTCATATTTGTACAATCGAAGAACAAAAAAACAAGAACAAAAATGCCTGTGTGATTCTAAAGTTTCATTGGTCTGGGAGCTAAGTTTGCGAAGCGTGGATTTGTTTGGTTTCGGAGAATTTCGAAGAGGAGGACGTGGTTTCACAGATTCTAAGGATTACATTATCACTGTAATCAGACCCCTTTGAGATAACACTCAAAAGTACACTTGGGCCTTAGAAAACACTTGGTTTCGTCGAAGACGTCGAAGTTCACGAAGTGGAGACTGTGGTTGCTGTGCCGCGACTATGGTTACAGAGGTCATTGAGGAGGAGAATCCAGTGTCTGCAGACATACCAGTACGAATCCTAAAGTGTTATTAAGGTAAACACGGATCGTATATAATGGTTATTGAAGCATAATGTAGCTCAACATAACTTGTATTGGTACGCATTCAGCGAATACTGGAAGTCAAGGTAATGATGGTTTACACATGACGATATATGCGTCACTGCATGACAGCGCAAGAGACGACATGGTTGGCATCGATAGCAAGAGTAAGAACAAACCTAGGAGCTAGCGTGCCCAAAAGGTGGTTCAGAGTGTCATAATGTATAGTGGGACAACTCAACTTGCTGTGGCACGACAAAACAACATACATATGAGCGGTATGGTCTGTGCTTTCAGGAACAAATGCGTAGAAAAATGGCAGCAGGAGGGACCTAGTAACCACAGCGCGTGCTGTCAGGAAGTGGAGCTCAGCTTGGCTGTTGGTGATGACATCCGCCTGGGCTTCTTTTTAATCCGGGAGAAATTATTATTAGAGCAAAATTCTTGAAGTTTACCTGCCTAGGGACCAATGAAGAAAAGGTTTGGAGAGAAACAAAATGTGTCCAGATAATGAAATAAACGAAGTTTTAACCACCGACCCAGAGAGTGACGAAGAGAGAGTTTTCTAACTAAATTGTGATTACATGAACATTTTCCTTTACCAGGATGACTTGGCGTTTGCCGAGTGACAATATGTCTTGGTTAAAAAACAACCGGCCTTCCATGGCCTATGTTAACATAAAGGTGGTAACATTTTTTGTAGAATTTCAAAGAACAAGACAAAGAAGTCGTGAATGAGTCACGGTAAAAGCAGAGAAACCAATTCATGAATAAAGGTTGTCAAAAGGAGACAGACGGTACGCCAAGTGCATATCGTACATATCCAACATTCATGAATGTGTTTCGTGAAATTGAGAAAAAGAACAAAAGGTGAGACATATGCAGAGAGTGAGGGAGAAAGCCTGCTGATAATTGGTTAATTTACCGATTCGCACTCCCAGTGAGGGCGAATTATGGTTAACAACAGATTTTCCTCTTCATAACATATACCTGAGAACATGATGGTGAGGAGAAAGGAAAGGAAAAGGAAAGGAGTTGAGTGACGAAACTTGCTAGAGACTGGACTAATTTCCACTTCAAACTCCATGTGAGAATGAAACATGATCAACCAGCAGATTTCCTGACTCTTTACAATTGTTAAAAGGATGAGGAGAAATTTGAATACACATTAACAAAAAGACTAATCTTTTGCGTGTATTGGGCAAAAGATTAGGGGTCATTTTAAAAACTCCTGCGTGATTGTGAGAAAAGACAGACCCTTGCTCCAATTTCACAAACCTGGGGATTTTCTTATCCGTTCCCCAGACAACGAGTTGGGTGGTTTTTGTGCTCAATCGATTAACTCCCACAGCACTATGCCCCATAGTTAGCAGTGAAGCTACAAACTAGTCCTTTTGGGATAGTAGATACTCCTGGGCTTCTTTCCTTTTTGCAAAGAAGTAAAAAACAGGAGGTCCACGGGCATTGGCGTTGAATGACAACAAAGGGTTGTGGACTACATTTCGTAGATCGCACACAAAAGGTTTGATATTATTTCGTTCGCACGACTCATGGTAAGTGTTTTAACGTCTCCACGTATAGTGTATAAAAACATGTAAGTACATACAAGATAAAACTCAATTATAGACAGAAGTCAAGAGTTTATACAATGCCTCTTAAAGAAGATGGCAAGGCCGATATTATGTCGTTCGCACGAATCACGGTAAGTATTGTTATTACGTCTCCACGTCTCGTGTACAAGGGTTGTACACAATTATACATACAAGTGGTACTCATGACAAATTAATGACACACGACCAAAATACAAAAGCGGTACTCATGACAAATGAATGACACACGACCAAAATACAAAAGCGGTACTCATGACAAATGAATGACACACGACCAAAATAGATTGTACAGAAAGGGTGGTACTCATGACAAATATGTCACACGACCAACTCAATAACATATAGCTATGAGCAAAAGTGATTATGACGAACTTCTCGTATCGTGGCAGGTATTTTAAGGATCCCTCCTATAACGGTGGATGTTCTAAGGATCTCTCCTATGACGGTGGATGTTCTAAGGATCTCTCCTATGACGGTGGATGTTCTAAGGATCTCTCCTATAATGTAACAGGGTTACGTTTAAATACAACACAATAAACGTTAACGATGCTTGATTTTAACACATTTTATAAAGATTCGTTAGATTAACTAACTCCGTAGCCCAAGAGCGTACGACAGAGAAGATAGACAATTTGATGCTACTTCATGTGTTACAAAATACAAGGGTGATGGCAGAGTATAATTCTACTTACACCAAGTATTTAAAACAAAGACAGACCTATAATGGTTTTACATACTGTCTGTTGTGGCAACCTGCAGTGAGGAAGACCAAAGAAAAGGGACCAATTACGGTTTTACATACCCTTTGTGCAGTTACAAACATACCAGGTTATGTGCTATTTGGGTTGCAAATACTTGGTTAAATGAACACCTAAAAGTTATGAATTCCAAAATCAGGATGACCATAAGGTTTTATTAACCTGTCTCGTAGGGTTGAAACGTGTCATATAAGACATACGTAACGTACAAGCAAAAAACAAAATAACAATAAAACAGTGGCTTTGTTATAACAACCAAAGACCGGATGATTCGGTTTTACGTACTTTAGTTGAAACGAGCCAAATTGATTTATATACAGGGTTATAAAGACCAATCATTGGTTTTATAAATACAAGTTCCAAAATGGACGTGTCGATATCCAATTTTGGTACAAGAGCATGAATTTGGGTAGGACGCCATCAATTTTTAATTTAAGAGGAAAAAATTGAAAAAAAACTTATATACACGAGGGGCGACTATGTAAGTAACCACTGTTTGATTTTCATGCTAGAGATACCTCGGAAGGTTTTACAACTCATGATGAACAAAATGAAAGGAAAAAATTGTAAAAATAGTTAACTGGTTCTGAGTCGGAATTTAACACTTTGGAATTTACAAAACCCGACTTCTAGAACGACACGCCGATGGGCAATTGTCAACTTCTTTACATGACAAAATAAACAAATGAGAAAGTTCCTTTCCGCACGACAAAAATGCAACAAAAAAATAAAATAAAAAAAATTACAAAATTACATGACAAGGCAGGGTATGACATGGCATGAACATTGCGTAGTGTACGTGTTGAGACAATAAATGGGCTCGCGACTTTCCAAACATTGAAACTCAAAAAGTGTCTCCGTTCCAAAGTGATCAGTTTTAGAACAGGTGAAAAAAAAATAAAAGAAAAAAATTGTCGTGAGGGCAAGAAAAAACAGTGCAAAAACAACATTTGAAAGTAACTTCAAGGAGAGTACGCATTAATTTACAAAATAATTTACAACTTGTTTTATTTACGAAACGATGGGCATGTGATTGACACAATACACGCCTGACGTAGTAAGACTCTGTAAGCTTACAAAAAAAATGTGATACATACTGGATCATTTTACGTTTGCTGAGATAGTGGGGGCAGTTTTACTTGACTCCTCACTTCCAGACTTTACAATGTCCTTAATGTGGTAATTACCAATGTGCTTTCCAGATGAGTCAGACAAGGAGTACACTAGGTCTGATATTTTCCTTAGGACTTTGGCCTTCACGAAACGTGGTGCCAGCTTAGCAGAGAAATACATGGCTCCTTGGGAAAGTGTGTTGTTCTTTCTCCAAACTATGTCTCCTGTATTGAAGGTGACATGTTTTCTACGTAAGTTATATCTGTCCGCACTCTTTTGGTGAGCCAGGAGCAAAGCATCAGTGACTTCACTGTAAATGGCCGACAGTTCTTCCAAGAGATGGGCATAGTCTGCGGTAGGGTTGCTTGTGGTGGCAGATGACGTAGGAAAGTTTGTGTCCCTATGTAGAGAACCATGGACGACTTGTTCCATACCGTGTTTTAAGAAGAAAGGTGTGTAACCAGTGGCCAGATTAACAGTGTTGTTCATAGCGGCCTGAATTTTATCTAGGTTTTTACACCAAGTGCGTTGGTCTTTATCAACTAGAATAGCTAGAGCTGTGTTGATTGTTTGGTTGTAACGTTCGACAGTGTTGTTTTGGGGAGTGTACAAGGTGTTATAATAAATGTCCTTGATTCCGTATTTGGCAAGAAATTCTTTGAATTCCTGGGCAATAAATTGTTTTCCGTTATCAACAATTACGGTTCTGGGTGTTCCGTAAGGTATAAAAATGTGTTTTTCCAGAAGTTTGATAATGGCGGACGCGTTGGCTCTTTTTAAAGGGAAGATCCAACAGAATTTGGTGAAAACATCCACTACACTAAGTATGTGCATGTGTCCGGCATAACTTCGAGGAAAAGGTCCGACGAGGTCCATTGACAATGACTGTAGGGGTCTGTCGGCGCGTTTGGGGTTACCCATTAGGCCGGCAGGTGCTGCCGTGCTATGTTTATAAGCTTTACAAGTTTCACATTTAGAGATGTAATTGCGAATTTGTTTGAAAAGACCAGGCCAGTAATACTTCAAGGAAATCTTTTTATACGTCTTGAAAGTTCCTGGGTGTATAGAGTCGGGAGCACTATGATTGTCAATTATTATTTGTTCTCTTCCTTCGAGGGGAACGACAAGTTTCCAAGAGTAATCTTCGAGGATGGATAGTGGTGCCTTGCAATTACGGTATAGTTGTCCTTCTTTTATGATAAAATTAGGAAACTTTTGTTGATTATTTTTACAACCTTCGAAGATTTTCAAGTACCATTCATCTTTTGTGGGTGGAGGGGGGGCAATTGTGTCAACATTTAATGAAGCCAATTCAATTCTTGAAAGAGCGTCAGGAACAATATTGTCCGCGCCTTTACGGTGTACAATATCAAAATTGAATTGAGACAAACGGGAGGCCCAACGAGCGAGTCTACCGGAGGGATTACTTAAAGAGATCAGCCATTTCAAACTACTATGGTCTGTGACTACAGTAAATTTGCTACCGTCTATGTAACCGCGGAAATGGTGAACAGAATCCAATACAGCCAGTAACTCCTTTTCGGTAATTCCGTAGTTTTTCTCGTGTTTATTTAATGTACGGGAAAAATACGCTACAGGGTGTTCGCCATCTGGGAACTCTTGAGTTAGGACTCCACCGATTCCTACGTTGGAGGCATCCGTGTGGAGGGTAAAAGAGAGTGCAAAATCCGGGCAATTCAGAACGGGGGCTTTTTGAAGGGCATTTTTTAAAGTTGTAAACGCTTCTTCAGTTTCAGCAGACCATCGGAAGTTGCTGACACCTTTACGGGTGCCGGTGATTTTATTTAAGGGGGCTGCAATTGTGGAAAAGTCTTTGATGAATCTTCTGTAGTAACCTGCAAGTCCAAGGAAACCTTTGACTTCCTTCGCGTTTTTGGGTCGGGGAAAATTTGCCATGGCTTCCACCTTAGCGGGGTCTGTTCTTAGACCTTTTTCGTCGACAATGAATCCCAAATAACGTAAACGGGACTTACAGAATTCAGACTTCTTCAAGTTGATGGTTAAACCAGCGAACTTGAGTTGTTGAAAAACCTTTTCCAACATTAATAGGTGTTTTTCAAAGGTGTCGCTGACGATGATGAGGTCGTCAAGGTAACAAAACAGGCTGTTATCGACTTCAGGACCGAAGAGTTTGTCCATCAGTCTTTGTAATTCGGCGGGGCTGTTCTTTAAACCAAAGGGTAATCTTTTAAAATGGAACATTCCCCTACCAGGTACAACGAAAGCAGTTTTTTCACACGATTCTGCGTCCAAAGGTATTTGCCAAAAAGCTTTGCTTAGGTCAACAGAGGAGATGAACTTGGCGTTGCGCAGTTTGTCTAAGGTCGCGTGGACGTAAGGTAAGGGGTATGCGTCAGCTTCCGTACAAGAATTTAAACGTCTACTGTCGAGACAGAAACGTGCGGAGCCATCTTTTTTAGAAACCAAAAGAGTTGGGTTGGTCCATGCACTTCTGCTGGGAACCACCACACCCATTTTTAACATTTCATCAAGTTCTTTTTCCAAAAGTTTAAGCTTTTGGGGGGCTAAGTTGTAATAACGTTGCTTTATGGGTGGGCCATTGGTTTTAATGTGGTGTTCTACCAAATTTGTCAAACCCAATCCACATTTTTCGAAAGATATTGATTCGAATTTATTGACCATTTCCTTTAGTTGGAGAGCTTGGTCCGTGCTTAAATTTTCGTGAGGTATTATTGTGCGGATCTCACTAATTTGAGCAGCAGTGGAGGTTTCGCCAAGAGTATTAAATACTTGGGGAGCAACGTTAAAAGCCTTCCAGAAGTCAACGCCAAGGATGAAATTCTGGGATATAGAGGGCACTATTAGAAAATTGATTGTAATTATTTTATTGTTACAATTAATTGGCAGTGCAAGGGTACCGATGACCGGCTGGGAAACATTATCCGCAGTCGTCAGGTGTGTTGTTTGTGGCGAAATTTTAAAATCACTGTTAACAAAAGGCAGGTGAGCATTGTTGCCAAGACAGCTGACAGATGCACCGCTATCAAGTAATCCGGAAAAGGGCACATTGTTAACAGAGAAAAGAGCATAGGGTCTCCCATCTTTAGCTTGTTTGCAACAAACCGAGGAAACATTTAAGGTCTGGTTAAAATACTTAATGTGTGATAACCAATCAGTCCATTCTTTAGACCTTGGTTCAGAATGGGTACCTGAGAGGTTATTATTTAGTTTTTTGGCCTCTTCATGTAGAAATTTGGTGGGGGCTTGGAGAAATCCACCTGAGGTCTGACATCGCTTGGGTTTTGTAACCTTTCTGCATTGTGCCTTGATTTCTTGAAAATGTTGCGCAGTTCGTCGCGTGGAGGAGAGCGGTCCCTAGAGTGGTGTCTCTTGGAGGTTCGGGGTTCCTTGGATTCCAGAAGTCTTGCTTGCTTGAAACAAGTAGCGGCCAGGTGGCCTACTTTTTTGCAAAAGGAGCACACTTTTTTGTTGTCGAATTCTGGCTTTAAACCAGACGAACGGCTTGGCACAACCACATTATTCGACACATTCTTTATGTTTTTCCTATCCTGGTACGATTCCAGGAGGAGGCAGACTTCGTTTAGCTGGGCCAGGGATGCAATTTTCTGTGAGGTGATGATGTTCTCATATTTGCTTAAAAGGCCATCAGTTATGACTGGTAATAGTTCAGCTTCCGGAACAGGATGTGAAAGCTTGATGTTGATGGACTCAGCCCTTTCTATGAATGTAGCCACAGGTTCATCTACTAGTTGTTTAATAGATAGTAGAGATAGTTTGATCCGGTGCTGGGCCTCCTTTTTTCCAAAGCTAGAGATTAGGGCAGCTCTGAGTTTACTCCAATCTTTGCATTTAGTCTTTTGGATGCGGTGCCACGGAATTAATTCTGGGGAGATGAGTTCTATAAAGTTTCTCCGTAGAATCTCGAATGGGATATTTTTGATTATAGCCGTTTCTTCAATACGGTCAATGAAATCCAGCACATCGGAGACGCCATTATATTTGACTTTCCAAGAGGATAAATCGTAAGTTTTATCTTGTGTCAAGATGGGTGCGACGTCCTGTTTTATCATTACATGCGGCGTAGGTTCTTTGTCAAGATTATCCAAAACTTGCGTAGCCGAACATGAATTATTTTCGTTGGAGGGGGCGAGATTTATTCTCCTAATGTACTTTTTGTTGAATAAAAGTGCATATGCCTTCAATGTAGATTTAGATTTGCTTGATGGCGAGAGTCCTCTATCCCTTAAAGCAGCTTGTAAGTGGGCTTTGGATAAACTATGCACATTGGGAATGGTACCCAAGTTGGATGGTGTAATAGCTTGCTTGTCCTCCATTGCGAGTTTCCTGGGTGGTTAGGAGAAGAAAAAAAATTGGCCAGGGGTTTCCTTTAGAAAGCGCAAAAATTAATTTTTGTGAGGCACTTTTCACTTGGTGATCACTGTTGGCACTTCCAAATGTGTTTTGTATACATGACACCAGAATTCTTGTCAAAGAGGGGCAGATGAGAAAAAATTTTGCGTGGAAAGACCTTAGTGGTAAAGGTTTTTGTATTTCACTGACCACTTTTGAGAAAACTGTGAAATTCACAAGTATTTATTTATTTTAGAAAAATTTTGCCAGGATTGACCTTTAGAAAACAGGTTTTTTATTTTTACAAAACACTTTGCACTGAGAAAGGCACTAAAGTTCACAAACGGCACATTTCTGGCAAATAAAGGACAAACTTCCGAATGAAAATGACTGAATATGGGGTTTATTGCATCCAACCATATTAAAATTATTTTATTTATTCATGGAATCAGTCATTGGTTTTATTATTATTCCACTTTTCACTTATGTAAGGAAAAAAACACAATTCACTTTCACTTATGCTGAAAAAAAAACAGTACCTATAATGTACAATGGGGAAAGAAAGTCATTATTTTGTCCATTTGGAGAAATATTAAGTTGTACTAATTTGACAGACACAAGTGGGCCAATTGGTATATTGTGCAGAAATAATAAAAATACGTAAGTCCGAAATTTTCATTAAGGAATTCGCAAAATAACTGGGGTTCCAGAATCAAATTTATAATAATGATTTCCGTTGGTATCCCAGTTCAGTCATAAAAAACGGTTTGGATTTAAAACGCAGCCTAGCAACAGTCGGTTAGGCGGGAACAAAGCATTTGCGCGCAATCCGGAATATCGCGTGAAACAAAAGCCGTTGGATTTTGGGCGCGAATAACTGTTGCTGTGCGCCCGCCGTTTGGAGACGCGTGCGCAATCAGATTCGCGGCGCTTCGGGTGCTCAAAATGGCCGTTGTTTCAACTTGCGGTGCAATTTATAATTCCAGTCAGATCCGTTATGGATCTAATTTACATATTGGTTTCTGTGGTTTTTTCACAGGATTCACTGTAGAATAACAAGGCATAATTAATGTTTACAAAACAGTTGTTATGCGGGGAGGATTTCGACAAACAAGGGTCCCGCAAAGCGACCGGGATAGAGAGAAAAAAAATTCCAGCCCCACGATCGGGCGACAATTGTTAGGGTGCCTCGATGTCGGCTTCTAAACCAACACCAGGGCCCAAAACACGTCCCTGACTAGCTCTCAGCGGGACTATGGTACTCTCTATTCAGGGGGGTGGGCAGCTCAAGGCTAGGGAACTTCTCTCCATCCTCCGGTGACCCACGGAATCCTCACTGGCCAACAATCCTCCCGCCGTAGCAGAATAATAACAATGTTAAATCATTTAGACATGTATTGTAAACTCAAACACATACATAGGTTTCTACAGTACAATTCAATTACAAGAAATGCAAATTACACAAACCTAGCTAAAGTGTTTAACTCTCTCTGAATTTCTCTCAAAACGAAACTCTCCGAGTCGTGGTTTCCGCGGGGGCCCTATATTTCACTGAATTACGGACAACATTTAAAGGGGAAATCATGATACAGCTTACATGTAGGTGGGCAGGAACCTCGTCTCATGTGGCAGCTTCATCAGGCACTTCGTAGTCTAAATAGACCGAACTGTAGTACGGCAAAAGGCCGATTTTACTCAAAGTATTTCAATAATACATACATCGCGGCCCCGTTGAATTGGGTCCGCCAGCTACCGGCCGCGAGCGTCCGTTCGCAAAGGCGCTCAGATTTCTTCTGTGGCGAGCGCAGCGGGAATGCCGAGTGGCAGGGCACGGGGGAGAGGCAAGGAGAAACAGGATACGGGGCGGGGAGAGGCGGCGGCCGAGCCGTGTGGACTTGTGCTGCGTTCTGTGCTCTCGTATTTACTCGCTTCAGGGGCGTATCGTAACACTAGATAGCATTTAGTTCGGGTTGAATCTTGCAATCATATATAAAGATAGCAGCCAATAATATGTGCGTTAAGAAAAATGAAGATAGTGTTGGTAGTTCTTAGTCGAAGTATGATACAGTTAAAAGTGATCGAATTGGAAATGGGTTCCATAGCTCAATCGGTAGAGCAGTTGGCCATGAATGCTAAGGTATCTGGGTTCGAGTCCCAGTGGAACCAATATCTTTTTCTGATTTTTCTGTCTTCAGATTTTGATTGAGTTTCGCCAATATTGTATTCATTTAATTAAATATTATTATTTGAGTTTTTACTCACAAAGTTAAAAATAAAAAAAAACAATGAAAATAACATATTAAAACCTTTCGAATCCTTGGCTGTAGACAGACCAAATGAAATTGAAAAACTGACGAAGAAAGGTATATTATTGGGCATGTAGAGCGAATGAACGAGGAAAGAAGTGTAAGGAGAATATATGTCCGATAAAGACACGAAATTTTTGAAAATAATAATCTATACGTTCGTGAAGCATAAACGGTAATTTTATGAAATTCCCTTGATGGAAAAAAATCGCGGTGTGCTTCGAAAGTTATTAAAGACACATTTCGTTCTGTCATTTAACATGTTATTGGTATGAAAAAATTCACAGCGAATCTTTAAATGCAACATAAGTATTTGTCCAGAGATTTTGCTCTATTTCAAACGAGTCGTGTGTTATTAAACATTTTCACAATTTTCACTTAATTATTATCGTTTTTAATATTAGCGCACTCCCTCTAACATTCATTTACATATCTCTCCTTCTTTTTCTTTTTGAATGCTTACTATCAGGCCTAAAAGCCACACAGACACGCCCAAAACATACTCCTATCGCTTCTATTCTTCAGTGACCAAACGTCGTATATATAACATATCACTCTCCGTGAGACCCTTTTGTTAGGCAGCTTTCCTGAAACTTTGCGAAACTAAAATCCCTAAAGATTTCCGATGAAATCCGAAGTTTTCCGAAGCGACCCGAATACACTGACAGGAGATCGGATGGGCAGATATAAGGACTAGCAGATACCTGATGGATAGCCAGATTGGCTCCGGATAATAAGAAGCAAGGGATCAAAGGGACTCGGGTTAGAACGGTGAGTTGTATTAAAGGGGGGGGGGGGGGTAGAGAAGATGGGAAGGGTTAGAGAATTGTTGAAGGGATATCGATAAGTTGAATGGACGTTTAAATGGGGGTTGTTACAGCCTAGATAGAGATTCCGGTAATAGGGATGATGTGAAAATGGGGTATTTATATATCAATGTGCCTTAGGATTGCTGTAAAATCGTTTTTGTTGGGTTTATCAAGTGATTTGATTTTGTTTTTATTTTATTTATTTACTAGTGGAATTCTCCGGCATTATCTGGGCTTTAAACATGTTCATTACTTTACACGTAACAGAAATGTTGTGTGACTCCAAAATGCCTATAAAACTTAAAAGAAAAATATACCAGAATATTGTTAGACCCGCGATAATGTATGACTCCGAATGCTGGACTATGTACAACTCCTACTCTAGGCAACTCGAAACAGCAAAAATGCGAATGAATAGATGGTCAGCAGGAGTATAACTAAAAGATAAGATTAAAATTTCACGCATTCGTAGTAGTCTGGGTTTCACGGACATAAACAGTGAGCTGGAGGAACGACAGTTGAGATGGTATAAGCACATAAGACGGACACTATCAGACCACACAATGAAGCAGGCAATGTCTATGGAGCTTCATCAACAGTCATCCAGAGGAAGACCAAAGAATTCCTGGATGACTCAATGCTCCAAAAATACTTCAGAGAAACGGCTTGGATGAAGGCGATAGTCAGAACCGAAGAAGCTACAACCTGAGAACAAGAAGAGCAACCCCAACAGCCTACCTAGGCAATGAGTTGGGACAGCGCAAGAAAGAAGAAGACCCGGGCTTTTTACAAAGTTTTTTTTTAAAATCAGATGTTGAGGGTGGTATTCATGTACGCACGCATATTTTATTAAGCAAATATAAACGTTATCGGTAACTCACTTTTATCATTTCATAAAAAAATAATTAATACAAAATTCTCAAGGTTTTATAATTTTTTCTCAAATTGTGGGGGAATATACGGAAGATAAGTATGAAATGCACTCTATACTTTAGTTTTTCCGATACTACTCATGAGTACCATACCGATACTTTTTGTTCGATATCGTTTCCCTAGGTCCATGTAACATTTCAGATGCTGTGTGGAGGGTCTTTTTGCGTTAAAGTAATCTTGACCCAGGAGAGAATAATGGTGTAGGAGGGGGAAACACAGAGGCCTTTAAACAATTCCATAGCTGAGTTGTTGTTGCAATTTTTTTTGTGAAATCAGTATAAGAGTCCCTACAGTCTGAAGCAAGTGATACTATGGGATCCCCATCCCTACGTTTTGAAGCTGAAGGTAGTGGGAAGGGGAAGGAAATGGGGAAGAGGTAGGATGGGGGAAGTATGTGTTATTCAGATCTGGTCACCGAACACGGCTAAAACCATTTCAAGAAACATTTCTATTCTGAAATGTGGTCCATCACCAGGGTGACACTAAAGCATTTACCACTCTAATTTTATGATGTTATGTGTTCTATTTTGTCCAAGTTCTGCTGTATCAAAGTTCTATTTTGTCACAGTTCTATTGTGTCAATGTTCTGTTTTGTCAAAGTTTTGTTTTGTGAATTTATGTTTTTTCAAAGTTCTATTTTGTCAAAATTCTATTTTACAATGATCTGTTTTGTCTAAGTCCTGTTTTGTCGTGAAACGACTTATAATATCCACAGTTTTATGACATTACGAGTTCTATTTTGTCAGTGTTCACTTTTGTCAAAGTTCTGTTTTGCAAAGTTCTGTTTTATCAAAGTTGTTTTTTTTTCTAAGTTCTGTTTTGTCAATGTCTTGTTTTGTCAAAGTTCTGTTTGTCAAAATTCTCTTTTATCAAAATTCTGCTTTATCAAAATTCTGTTTTATCGTGGAACAACTTATAATATCTACAATTACTATCCTTTCCACAAAAACAACGATCACGTCCCAATGACACCAGTCGGGGCATTCGATAATTCGATTACTGCTCCGTGTGAAGATTTAAGGCCCTGGCAGGCCTCGGCCCTCGTCTCGAAGGCCCTGCTGCTTTATGGCCGCGGCACGTGGGGCTTGGCCCTTGGGAGGCCCTGGAGATATACAGAAAAGGGTGTGGGGCCAAACCACCTCAAACCAGGCCGGGACACTGAATAGAATCAGCCTCTTATTTTTACATCCTCCATTTCAGTATTATTTTTTTAGTAAGAGAAGCGAAGCTAGCAGTCCACAATGGGCTACTGTTACCTTCCTCTATGTACGGCAGTGAGGCGTGAAATTGACAGCAGAGGGATGACTAGCAGAGTAGACATAATGCTATATATAAATGAGATCCCTGAGTGTATTTGTTGTAAAACCATGGAAGAGAGTCCCGTTGTTGGTTTGCGGGTTTGTTTTTTTATATAAATCTATAGTTTTTCCGTATAATAAATTTTGAACATTTGACCTTCAAAATGATATTTTGAAAACCTGTATATATGATATTTTGAAAAACCACCCACACTCCTTTTTGCATCCCTTAGAGCAGATATATTTTTTTTAAATTAGCTCCACACCGGAGGGCTAGAGGAAAAAAATCCCCTTAGGGCCTGTGACATATATGCGAATGCTGCATTTGCCGCAAAAATCTAAACCAACCTCACCCCATGAACCCGTGCACCCATGCTAAGTCACCAAACGCATAGGATGACCTATGGCAGGGCTGTTGGTTATCCATAAATAGTTCACCCCAAGTGTTTGACTTCGTTTGGTGACTTAGCAGGGGTGCCCGGGTTCATGGGGTGAGCTTTGATCTTGGCGGCGGATGCTTTTGCCCATCGGGCCAATTCATGACAAGACTGGTTGATGGAGATCTTTTTACCTCTTCAGCAGGACTCTATCGACTTTTTGCGCTGTGGGAGAGTTGGATTCAAAGGTCAGTCACTTCTGGTCAAACCGACCCCCCAGATTCCTAACACCCCTCATATATTTTTCGTTCCCAGATCTTCCTCTCCTTCCTTTCCTTAAAAAGCATCCACAAAGCATCCCCAAAGATGAAATGGGCTCTGAGCGATTTTTTCTCGGGACCTCCTGTATAGAGCTAATGTAAAATTAATAAATAAATAACAGGCCGAGTTGTTTCAGTGTTCTGGCCTGGTTTGAGGTGGTTACGATAGGAGGTGATAACAATGTGAGAGTTTTTTCGACTTGTTCAAAAAGTTTCGATGTTGATCTTAAGAGAATACAAAATTGAGAAAACATTTATTTACTTTAAAATAGTTTTATTTCGAGATTTTTGAAGTAAAACTTATTTACGCACGCTTGACTTGAGGAGTAAGCTGGTGAATGCGTGACAAGAGCGTTACGAAAAGTTTGATCGAGCGAGGCGAACGAGAGTTGAGAGGATAAGTTAGTGAAGATAGAAAGAGAGAGAGTTACGTTTCGTATATTACTGTAGGGGCAAGAGAGAGAGGTGCGAGCACAAGGAATCATTTATTGTATAACCAATTTATAGGTCACCCCAAGGTCATATGTCACCCTAAGGTCATAAATTACCCCAAGGTCATAGGTCACCCAAAGGTCATAGGTCACCCCACGGTCGTAGGTCACCCCGCGGTCATAAGTCACCCCAGGGTCATAGGTCACTCATTTCCTTTCTCTCTTCATTCGTGTGGTCTAAGGCACATTCGTTTTTTTTTTTCACTCGAGATTTTTATTAAATGAAATTAATTTGAATTCATTGTGAATATAGCGCAAGAGTCCCAACTGCTCCAGAATGTCCTGAGACAATGGGACTTTTTTTAACGTAACTCCACCCAGGAGGCTCTGTGGAAAATAATTTTCCTCAGGGCCATCTGTCATTTTTGGGGATGCTGTGTGGAAGGTATTTTTGTGGAAGAAGAATCCCATGTTGTAGGAGGGAGGAAATCATAGCCGAGCTGTTGAAATTCAAGAACGAGTCGTAGACACAACCGGTTTTCATGTGAAAAAATGTCAGCTGTGTACAAATGTTGGGCGCGCGCTTGGCGTGTTTCCCGATTGTGCGTGGTGCCGAAGGAATCAATGACGTCAGTTCCTCGGAGCATCTTCCAATATCCAATTATTGGGGTATACTGCTAGGTTAAAAAGACGGAAGAGATGGAGGAGAAGGTTGTAAAGCACCTGGCTATTCAGAACCGATCGTCAAACTTTTTGATATTTTTTAAAACAAATATTCCCGAGTAAAAAATGTTAAACCCTGCCGAAACCGGTTGATTTATATATGAGATACAATAGTCCCACAGGCTTCCGTAAATTGGATAACTTTTGCGGAATACATATAATAAATGTCAAAAGAACATTAAATCCTGGCGAAACCGGTAAGTAAAATGTGCTATTTTTATGTGGAATGCCGTAGCCCCACGGGCTGCCGTAAATTAAGTGTCTTGCGCGGTGAACACATTAAGTCAAAAATGTTAACCCTGGCGAAACTGGTCTGTAAAGCACTATTTTCATTTCATCCAAATTATTTTACCATCCCAGAAATTTCTTCCTAATGGAAGAAAACGTAATCGTCACAAAAAAAATATTATTATTTCAAAAAATGTCTGTGAAGCTATCAATTTTCATGTTTTTCCACTGCTTGACCACCCCTGACACCTCTCACCATTACGTTACGCGCGATATTATTTCTTCGCTTGGTATTCCCTCCTTGTCAGGGGCGCTTAGTCTCCGGCCTGCGAGCTTATGTTTCATAATATACTAACTAAAGTATACACGTGGATTGCTATTCTGTCCGTACTTCACATCCCAAGTACATGTCGTACGTGACTCCCCTCACTCCGTGCGTTTGGAATGGGAAAAATTATATTTCAGAAGCGGGATTTAAGAAGTTATTCCTTAAGCGTAGTTATTCCAGAGGTATATTAATATAGTTTTTTTTTTTTTTGTAAATATTAACTCAAAATGGAGGCACTGGGATAAATAATTTCCCTAACGGCCTGCATCATCTTTAGGGATGCTGTAAGGGAT
The DNA here is from genome assembly GCA_917563855.2 of Limnephilus lunatus. NCBI lineage: Eukaryota > Metazoa > Arthropoda > Insecta > Trichoptera > Limnephilidae > Limnephilus > Limnephilus lunatus. Next base: position 97,636,579 of record OU830594.1, read on the forward strand.
TATTCCTCACTTTCTTACCTACCCAAGACCTTGGCATAAGACATACTTGTTTTTTTTTTCAAATTAGCTATTTTAGTTTTTACATTTGTTGAAGATACATAATATATATATATAAAATAGATATAAACAATGAGAAATATGAAATAAACGGTGTTAGATAGAGAAAAAAACCACGCTTTATATTCAAATCAAAGAATTAATATCAAAGGAAGTAAAATTTACATCTTTATGAAACTAAAGTTTCGGATCTCAATTTGAAAAAAAATTAAACTTTGGGAAAATTTTAATAATTATTACATATTTTTACATGGAAAGTCAAAAAAGTGAGTCGACGATAACGTCTGTAATATATTTGTCTAATAAAATGTGTATATGTTTTTATTTTGTTTCGTTATCAGAAACTACGTGTTTTCGGTAATATTTTATGGAATAGACGTTTACTGAAAAACTAATAAGGCGACTTGAGGCATTCGAGATGTGGATCCACAGAAGAATACTCAAAATACGCTGGATGGACAGAGTTACGAATGAAGATGTTATGGTACGGATGAAAAAAGGAAAATAAGTTATTAAACAATAAAAATCTGAAAACTTCAATATCTTGGACATGTGATGAGACATCCAGAGAAGTACGAGATCTTGCATCTCATAACGCAGGGAAAGATTGCCGGAAGACGGGGCCCTGGAAGAAGGAGAACATCATGGCTGAAAAACCTGAGACAGTGGTTTGGCCAGTCTACTGTAGAGCTGTTCCGGGACATAATAAAGAAAGTCCGCACAGCCAACATGATAGCCAACGTCCGTTAAATGAACGGAACACGATAAGAAGAAGTTATCAATAATTTTAGATGGAAAAAACTTTAGAGGCATTTGTAAAACTTATTAAATTATATGTTTATTTCCATTTATAAAATTTGAAAGCGTTTTTAATCACCTTTCAAAAACAGTTTTTATTTTTCGGATATGTTCAGAAATAGTCAATTTATTTGGATTTATTGTAAAGCGGAAATATTTTGCCCCTCTGAAAAAATACGGTCAGGGCCTGAGGGGTTGAAAATAATTTTTAAGCTTAAGTAAAAGTGAAAAGTATATTATAAGAAAATGAAAGAAGATAAAAAGTTTACAGGTACAAGAAGCCGGTAGCGAAAAACGAGTTATAAAGGTAAAGATTAAAGATGGAATTATAAAAGTTTGGCTGAGAAAGGAAAGGTATTTTTTCTATTTCGAGGGATTACTTGGTTCTGTTTAGTTTTAAGAAAGGTAAGAGGTCTTCTAACTGATTGGTTACAACCAAATTATGCCGAACAACGCACCGTGATGCACCCACCTAACAAGTAAATAATCAACATCAGTCAAAAGAGCTAAATAAAGTTACCATAATTAAGAGGGTATTTTCTTCTTCTTTGTGTGCCCTATCAGGTCCCTCCGACGTTGGCGATCACTCTTGAAAATGTATCTCTGTCTTGCGCTACCCGGAATAGCTCCTCCACACTTCTAATGCCGGTCCACTCTCGTATATTTTGCATCCAAGACATTTGTCTCCTACCAGGCCCTCGGCGACCCTCTATCTTGCCTTCAATATTAAATGGAGCAAGTGATATTTCTCCCCTCGAAGTATATGACCCAGATATGAAATTTTCCTGGTTTTTTTAATGTAAGCAGTTCTCTATGTGCTCTAGCCCGCCTGAGAATTTCTATGTTATTATTATAAGAGGGTATAACCAGAGAAAACCGGAAATATGTCATTTTTAATTAAAATTTTAGACGTATCGAGTCTTTTCCACAAAAAAATATAAATTGATTTCGAAAGATTTTACCTGGTAAACGCATGTTTTAAATTTTGAGAAAAAATGTTTATTTTTAGTATAATAAGGTTATGTCATAGGTCACTGGCAGATTTGTTAAATTTTCAAACGAAAAATCTTATTTTACGAGACATATTTTATTTATTTATTTATTTATTTACGCCCTTTTTCGGGGCTTTTACATATACAATTTAAAAATTACACTTGATTAAATAAAATATAAATACTGTATATTTCTTTTACCAATAAATATAAAAGGTATATATTTCTTTTATTAAGAAATATACAGTATTTATTTTACATAACTGAACTGCCTCAGTAACAGCATTTTGTATTTGTCTAAAGATAAATTAAAGATGTCCACAGACTTGGTAAAATTATTTCCCTCCATTAGTATTCTGGGCAAAGAGGAATACATATGGTAGTTAGTTCCAGAATTTCTGCACTGAAATAAATCCTGACTTCTAGTATTACGTAGAGGAATCCGGAAGCTTATTAATTCAAGTAATAATGGACTATCAACTAAATCATTTAGAATTTTATAAAGAAATACCAAGTCTGTGAAAATTCTTCTGTCTGATAATTTGAGCATATTCATATCATTTAAAATAGTGTTGTAGTTCAACATAATGGCTGGAATACCCATTTTAAAATTTAGAAAACGTAAGAATTTATTTTGTATTCTTTCAACAGCTTGTACATGTGTATTATAATATGGGTTCCAGACGGGAGAATTGTACTCAAGTTGACTTCTAACAAATGCAAAATATAACAGTTTAATACATTTTATATTTTTAAAATTTCTAGTTAGCCTAGTTATAAATCCCAACATTTTTAAGCCCTTATTAGAAATTTCTGTTATGTGGTTAACAAATGAAAGATTTGATTGAAAAGTGATGCCTAAGTCTTTAATTTGTGTTAATGTCTCAAGAGTATTGTTATCAATGTTGTAATTAAAGATCACTGGATTTTTTATTCGAGAAAATCTAACTACTTGACATTTTGAGATATTTAAGTAGAGTCTATTTTCATTACACCAAATCAACAATTTGTTGATATTATCTTGAAGAATGTTGCAATGGTAAATATTTTTAATAATTCTAAACATTTTGAGATCATCAGCAAAAAGTAAGAAAAATACATCATGAAATACTTTTGTTAGATCATTTATAAACAAGATAAATAAGACTGGGCCAAGGTGTGAACCCTGTGGAACTCCACTTGTTGCATAAATTTTTTCGGACAAAGAGGATTTTATTCTAACAATTTGTTGTCTTTTAGTAAGATAGCTTTCAATCCAGGTTAATAAATTGCCACGTATACCAAGTTTTTCTAATTTCCAAATATTGTATATGATGTAATAATGTATGGTTACAAACGCATGTTTCAAAATTTTAATTTTAGTTCAAATAAAATCATTAAAAAATATATCCGAACACTTATTTATGACGAAAATTTTTCTATTTTGCCTATATATTTATGGTCTTACAATTTATGATATTTAAGATTTTTTTACAATCTTATTTTGCTTAGACATTATTGAAAAATGATAAATTCTTATGATCAACAAATAATTACAAAAAGTACGTAATTTTAATAGTTTTATCATCACGCCTTTCAGCATTTTTGGATGTAGGTTGTAGATATAAATTAAAGCATATTTGGAATGAAATAAAATCGATATTGAGTTATAATTTTAAAAAGCTGGTACGGAGAATAATGAATCTTTCTGATTGGAACCACCCTGTACGATCGTAAGAACATCTTTCGACGAAATTTGGATTCTCGGCCGCTGGCTGGTTAAAGGCCCTTAAAAATGTATTCAAGCCTTGCCCAGTTTTCTATAATATGCTCTGTTGAAGCAATTTGGAAGGCGGGTATGAGATAATCAACACCTCTGCCATAGGTCACTCCTAGTTTTTTGCTACGTTTGGTGACTTAACAGATGTTCCAGGGTTCATTGGGTGAGGTTCGTCTAGGTCTTTGTGGCAGATGTGTTTGTCCTACTGTGTGGGTGCCGGATCGGGAGGGACTGATCGAGGGAGACGTTTTGAACTCTCCAGCTAGACTCACTCGAACCTTCTCCTTGCACCGCAGTGGGAGGGATGAACTCATACGTCCGTCACTCCTGGACCAACTCACCCCCAGATTCCTACCCATCTCTCATCTTATCCTTTCCAGATCTTCCTCTTCTTCCTTTTCTTTAAAAGACCCACCACACAGCATCCCCAAACATGACATAGGTCCTGAAGGAAATTGTTTTTCTCTTTCTCTACATGCATCCATTTTTAACATGTATTCCATCTTTCCTCCATCCAACCTGTCTATCACCTATCCCTTTCTAACAGTGCTGTAGATGAATTGAATTAAAATGAGTTTTTAACGAAAAATAGAGACACAAAAAGAGGCAAACACATACATCTATAGGATATAATCTACGAGAGAATGAGACAGTATAATCGGTCTGCTCTTCGTGCGGTGCTTTGTAACCTATCGATCTCCTCCTTGTGCGGTACTTCGTAGTCTCCCCAATCTTGTCTAAAAGGTTTATGGGGTGAGGTTTATTTAGGTCTTGGAGGCGGATGACCAGGAAACACTGAACCCCAGATTCCTACCCACCCCTTAAACCCTTTTCCTTCCCAGAACTCTCCTCTCCTTCCTTTCCTAAAACAAACTTCCACACAGCATCCCCAGAGATGACGTAGGCCCTGATAGAAATTATTTTCCTCAGGGCCTAATGTAAAAAAAAAAATACTGGTGAGCTCTGGCATTTTGAAATTTGTATAAAAAAATTGAAATAGGTGGTATGCGAGCTGTTTTAAAGCTGAATGTGCTTGGAATGAATGTATGGAATGCGGGAAAGGGGAGGGGAACTCGGGAGGGAGATTCCGGGAGGGGAGAGGGGAAATTGGGTGGGGGGAGGGGAATTTGGGAGAGGGTTCACGGGACGTGGGAAGAGGGCGAGGGGAGTGGGGAGAGGGAACGTGAGAGGGGAAGGGCACGCGAGAGAGGAAGGGGAGGCGGAAGGGGAAAGGAACGAATGGGAAAGGACACGCAGGGAGAAACAAAACAAAGATAAGTTATGGGATACGGAGTAAGGAAATTAGGAATATCTGCTGCTTGCTTATTCGTCCGCGTGTACACTAGGGTGTTCTTGGCTCTCCACTAAGACCATGATCGCAGGGAGTAGAGGAGTCTTGTCCATCATGGATGAGGAACCAACTTTAGAAGAAGAAAATGCTTTTTAATTTCACATTAACAGGGCCGGCAAAACTTTTAAAAATACAATCCGGGTCGAAGCATAAAAGTTTCTTCGTATCTGATTCTAGTGCGCTGGGAAAGTAATAAAAAGTCGGCTCTCTCTCAACAGGATTAGCCCGGTGTTCCGGGTCGCCCGGACGGGACACTAATCCCGGATAAACCTGGATTACTGGATATAATGGGCGGGCTGTCCCGTTACGAGATCTGGTGGAGTGGAACGTCTTGGAGGAATTATAAGAAGCTATGAAAAATTATAAGAAAACTTCGCGATGGTTTAATAAAGAAAAGAAAAATGTTTTGGAAGAAACCTACGGAGAAACTCATTTTGGCGGTTGTTCATGGTTATATTTCTTTATTAATCTCTCTCTCTGTTTTGTTTAAGTCGAATAAAAAAATAAATCTTATTAAAGACACTGAAAATGGCGATAAAGGTCTTATCGTTGGTGAGATATATAAGCATCACTTCCAATTATTTTTCCGTCATTTTTACTCGAGGAGCAAGAAAATGGTTACCTTGGCGGCGAATGCGTTTGCCCACTGTTATATAAATAATAATAATAATGTTTGAATGACTTGATTATCGACGTTTTTGTGAAAAATCACCTCAAGGGCGTATATGCCTTACCTTCGATTTGAGAGGCGGTTACGAGTTCCGCCGCCCCGGGAACAATTTATTGGTTAACTAACACCCCTGCCATAGGTCATCCCAAGTGGTTCGCCACGTTTGGTACTTAACAGGGGTGCCGGGTTAATCGGATGAGATTTGTCTAGGTCCCGGCGGCGGATGCGTCTGCCCACCTACTGCATGGCAGGCCGGATTGGGAGAGAATGGTTGAAGGAATCCCTTTGACTTCTCCAGCCGTACTCTCTCGGAATATCGCCTTGCACAGCAGTGGGAGAGATGGATTCTTGAGTCCATCATTCCTAGACATATTGAGCCCCGGATTCAAAAGATCCATATAGCATCCCCAAAGATGACATAGGCCCTTAGGGAATTTCATTTCCTCAGGGTCTCCTGTGTGGAGCTAATCTAAAAAAAACATTAATCATTTTTTTCTTCAGGAATAACTAGGTCCTTGTTACAATCTGTTTTATTTTTGTATTTACCTTTTTTAAATATATTATAAAACTATGTCGCACGACCGACCTTAACTGTCTACAAATTGGACCAGCGGCAGAGGCAGTTCGGCCAACATCGGCAGCATTCGTGTCGTTGACAATTCGACACTTTCATATCTCTAGAAACATGATAGAAGCTCTAAGCCTAACAACATCTATCGATATGAACTAAAACTATGTGTCTTTTTAAAACACATAGTTTTTATAATAAAATAATATGGGCCGGATCGGGAGAGTCTGGTTAAGGGAGACCTAACCTGTGTATACCTCTCCATCTGGACCCTCTCGACATAACTCCTTGCACCGCAGTGGGAGGGAGGGATTCATACTTCCGTCACTCCTGAACACATTGACCCCCCTAATTTCTATAAACCGCTCATACACTATCCCTTCCCAGAACTTCCACTTCTTCTTTTCACTAAAAAGTCCTCCCACACAGCTTCCCTAAAGATGACATAGGGCCTAAGACATTTTTTTCCTTAGGTCCTCCTACGTGGAGAATTTTTTTTTCTGAAACCACATTTTTTTTTAAATCCATGAAAAAAAAGCGAATACATTTTTTAACAAATTTTGCGGCCTCCGTGGTCGAAGGATCTCGACTAGTAATCCGGAGGTCGCGGGTTAAAATTAAAATCTAGTATATTTTGAGCACTTTTCAGAGTGTTTGTCAATATTTCACCAGGGTAAGACCACCATCCAGAATTGAAAAGTCGCTCGAAATGGCTTTATCCATTTTTTGTGACCAGATCTGGATGAACTGGTACTTTCCTACCTTCTTCCACCCCATTTTCTCCCCTTCCTCACTATATTAAATTTAGCTTCATAACATACCCCAACTGAGGAAGTCGGTTGTTAGCAATTGGAAATCTTCTGCGGTATTTATATGAAATAATATAATATATTTAAAAGGCAAACTAAGAGTTACTTTCAATCATCTATATGTTTAATTGTTAATTATATTACTCTTATATATTATGATATGTAATTATGTACATCTACGCCTGTCTCAACACAGGCATACCCTAGCGAGACAGGCATCGAATAATATATTGTAAACATCACGTATATAGATCAATAAAAAAAAAATTAAAAAAAATTTCATGCGTATTTAGATTGAAACGAAAATTCGCAAATGTCAAATCCACGGGTTACAACTTTAAACGTTTTTTTAATTTTATTTTTTTTTTTAGTAACTATATAACATTTTTTTACGAATATATTTATGTGTATAATAGATAGATATATTTATAGTCGTCCTCACTAGGAGATCCTGTGCTGAGGGGGACTAGTTTTGGGTAAGTTTTCAGCGACTTCTATGGTTCGACTTCATGTTTTGTTTAATGTTTTTCAGAAACTTCTACGACGATGTTTTAAATATGCTAGTAAGTTCTTAAGCCAAGATTTAACGTCCTTAATGTAGTTATTTTTGGTTTTTATTTGTTTGATACTAAGTGGGAGTTTGTTATACACCTTTACTGCTAAAAAATCAGAAATTTTTTGTCCAAAGGCAGAGTTACACTTTGGTATATTTAATATCTCTGTTTGTTTGGCTACGGTTTTATGAGTACGTGAGGTGTTTGCCAGCGAATCATTTTTGAGGTGGTGTACCAGAATATTTTTGGCATAGATTTTCTGTATATACTTGGAACGTCAAACTGATTAAAAATTTCTGCTGTTGACGTCCTTATGGGGACCTTTAGTATGGTCTTACGTACGTTTCGTTAAATACGTACGTTACTTACGTACGTTAAATGAATTAATAAACATGTTTACTTACAGTATTTTGTGTTTTAAACTAGTTGAAGTCGGCGACAGCGCTGACAGCTGACAAATCAGCACATAGAAAAATCAATTGCAATCCATAGAGAATCACACAAATTTGACAATCAATTACGTATGGAATCGATTCCGTATCCACAAAAGATACAGAATCTCTCTTCTGGTCAACAAACAGACTAAATTTGTTTCAAGCAAGCATTTTCGATTCTGAATTGTTATTGTCTTTCACCAGGGCGATACTGAGAGGTACCGCGCGTTTTCATCCTGCGACAGAATATCCCCGACACAATATACTCCGATAATATATATCTCTCGACATAATATCCCAAGGACAAAATATCCTACGGACGAAACATCCTCCAATAAAATATCTTCTAAAAACTAACCTAACCTAACTGAACCTAACCTAACCTAACCGAACCCAACCTTATTTAACATTTTACTATTTTTGAACAATAATTTATTGTCTTTATTTATTTATTTATTTTATTTTAGGGAAATCAACAGTTTACAAATTTGATTAATTTATACATGTATAATTTACTTAACTGAGAAACATAAAATAGATTTCCTCATTATACTATTACGTTGTATATCTAGAAATTAAACAGTAATCTTACAATAATTAAAAGATATTACATATAACAGGTGGTACGTAGTACATAATATATGTCATTACATAATATATCATTACATTTATGCAGTTTTGTACTCATTTACATAATACATTTTAATACAATTTTGATAAAATTTTTATATTTACTTTCGTCAAAATTGAAGATATCTTTATCAGAGAAAATGTTATTATGTGTAGACACAGTCTTATAAGGCAGGCATTTTGGTTTCAATTTCTTTTTCAGTGTTTTTCTGTAAAAATATTTCACGAACGTGTGTGCCGTGTAGATACTTTAAAATCTTAATTCAGGACAGTTGTTTATGTTATTTACGATTTTATATAGCAACATCGCACCTGAGAATTGTCTGCGTACACTCAGTGCATCAATTTTGAAGAAATTTGTTTGTTTTTTTTTTTTTTTACAGTGAATACCGCACAATAATCTCAACTGCTCCCGTCTGGAGCCAGTGAGACTATGCCATCCCCAATTGGGGTATGTTGTGAGGCTGAAGGTAGTGGGGAGGGGAAGGAGGTGGGGAAGAGGAAGGTTGGGAAGTACCTGGCTATTCAGATCTGGTCACCAAACACGGCTAAAGCCATTTTCAAGCAACGTTTCAATTCTGAATGGTGGTCTTACACCAGGGCGATACTGATAGTATCTTCCACTCTGGAACGTGCCGCAAATATACTATATATTATTTTTAATGAATTAATTGTGAAGTAACACAAATTAATCAAATAAAATTTATTTGCGCACGCCGGGTTCGAACCCGCGACCTCCGGATTGTGAGTCACGAGTCTTAGCCACTGGACTACCGAGGTCGTCGTTGCATCAAGATAATTATTAAATCGATTGTGCGATTTTTAAGAAAGGTATTTTATGATTTTTTTCTGAATCGATTCAATTTTGTTTATATGTACTGCATACAATGGAGACCACACAGTTGACGCAAACTCTAGATGGCTTCGTACATACGCAAAGTATAGTTGTTTGATAATTATAGTGTTTGTAATTTTTTTTGTATTTCTTACGATAAAACCAAGCATTTTAGCTGCTTTATTTGTTATTTGATTGATATGACATTGTTAATGTAACTTACTATCAATAATCACACCTAGATCGCGAATATTCGAGCAGTTTTCAACTTTGTTTTCATTTAACAGATATTGATGTATAATTTTTTTGTCATTTCTTGTGAATATGAAACGATGACAATAAACTGTTTAAAAATAACTGGTTATTCTCACAATATATAGCTCCGCTTATAAGTTTTCAGTATTATTTTTGTCCCATTTTTTATTAGATTAAATTAGGTTAGGTTAGTTTAGTTTAGGTTAGGTTATGTTAGGTTAGGTTAGGTTAGGTTAGGCTAGGTTAGGTTAGGTTAGGTAAGGTTAGGTTAGGTTAGGTTTTAGTAGATATTTTATTGGGGGATGTTTTGTTCCTAGGATATTTTGTCGAAGGATGTTTTGTCCGTAGGATGGTTTATCGGGGATATTTTGTCGAGAGGTATTTTATCGAGGGTTGAAAAGTCGTGGAACCATGCTGAGAGTATCAACAACTCTGATTTGAAATTAATTGCATGATTCAAACATTAATTATGTATGCATGTTGAAGATGTAAAACTTTGGATTCACGGAACTTTTCGAAAGGAAATAATTACATCTGGAAGGAAGTTTATACGACTTATATGCCACATTGTTCTTTTGAATTTTTGATTTTTGTGTTCGCCACAATTCAAATAAAACTATTCAATGCGTTAAATTAGTTTCTGTTAACTTTTTTCATGGAAACGAAACAAAAACCACCAATAACTGCAAAGATGTCAACTACCGAGAAATTTTACGATTGTGCAAGTTTTTTGTCTTAAACGAACTGTCAGATTTATAGAAACTTTTGTTTCACAATTATAGCTCTATAAATGAAACATTTCTGAATGTAGCCGGGAAAACTGTTTTTGAAAGGTTATAAAATCAGCTTTCGAATTGTTATATTACAAATAAATATTAAATTTAGAATGCAAACATAAAAAAATTGTAAAAATGACTCATGTGAAAACGGTACTAAAATCACGGATTCTGTAAAAAAAACACTCAGTCAAAAAGAATCACACAAATTTGACAGTCCATTACGTATGGAATCGGTTCCGTATCCACAAAAGATACAGAATCGCTCTTCTGGTCACCAAACTGGTTTCAAGGAGGCATTTTCGATTCTGAATTGTTGTTGTCTTTCACCAGGGCGATTCTGAGAGTTTCTACTACGTACTCTGATATGAAAAAAGTGAAACTTTGGGATTTTTTTTTCGTGAAATTAAAAAAAAGTAATTTAACTTTCATAATAAATTTGCCTAATAAAATATGTGTCTGTTTTTATTTTTTTTCGTTTTCATTAATTTAAGTTAGAAACAACGTAAGGTGGGCCATTTTTAAAACTTTTTTATGTTTGCATGCAATTTTTTTTATTTTTCAAATGCTATATATTTACTAGCAGAACCCGGCATGCGTTGCAATTCCACTTAAATAAAGATATTGTTTCTCCCTGCGTGTCCTTTCCAATTCCCGCATTCCCCTCCACCTTCCTCGCTTTTCCCCCACCTCTTTTCCGATTCCACCTCCCCACGAACCCCACCCCCCGCTCACAACTTTCCACGCCTTCCCCCCTCCCTCGACCCCCTTCCCGCGAATCTTCCTTCCCTTCATTCGCGTCCGCCCGTCCTGGATTCCCTTCCCCCTCCCGCCTACCCTCTCTGCCGCTAAAATACATGAAATACACTCATTTTGAAAACCAATCGCTCGCCACCTATTTAAAATTTTTATACAAATTTCATAACGACAGAGCTCACAAGTATAAATTAAAACACTCTTCTGCTAAAATGAAATGTTCTGTAAAAAAATTGAGTCAATCCATCGATTACTTACCATCGATTACGTCCGAGATTTGCGGGCGCAAACATACGAAACCTAAATCTATATATGCCTATGGATAGGGATATCCTAATCACCTAACGGTATGAAATATTCTTTAAGACCTATTCTCATACCTACCAAATATGCATAAAAAAATCATTAAAATCGGAAGAGTCGTTTCGGAAGGGTGCCACCACAAACACCGTGGCAAGAAATTTTTTATTTTTATGATGATTTCGAATTATAAAATTGTGCTTCATCACCTGTCCAAAACAGTTTTTAGTTTTTTAGATACATTCAGAAATATTCCATTTTATTGTAAAATCGAAATATTTTGATCCTCTGATAAAATACTGTCAAGGCCTGAGTGGCTAAAAATAAAATGATAATGGATATAAACATCGTTTTTGTAAATTGATCAAGAATTAAAATTACAGAAAACTAGCCCATTGCATCAATTTATTTTGAAAAGTGTATATATTTCCGGTCCATGTTGTATTTCCAGAGAAATATCATTTATATTAAAAGAAAGGCGCTTTCAGAGGACGAGATGAGATTTCGGGATCAATTCAGAAGGCTTAAAGGGATAAAAGAGAGGGGGAGGAGGAAGGACGAAGAAAGAAAGAGGCAGGATGGATGATGTATTAGGCGGCCTATCGCGTTTCTTTCTTTAATTATTATTTCTTTTGCCTTATTGTTGGTGGAATATAGAGCAAGAGAAATTACTTAGGAACTCCAGGATAAGTTTTATTGTACGTGGATTATGTAGGGCTGTTCTGTTAGGTAGAGCGCGTTTTCATCCCGCGACAAAATATCCCCGACAAAATATCCTACGCACAAAACAGTCTCCAACAAAATATTTACTAAAACCTTCTTGTTCTTCTTGATGTGCCCTATCAGGTCCCCACGACGCACAGTTAGTAATTTGAGGTATTCAGCTCGATTTAGTTTCTTTCTGGATTTAATTTAAACTTAATTGGGTACCTAACAGTCTAATCCTTTTAGAAATTAAAAAAATATAGCGAGTCGTCGCGGTAACATCGCAAATAGTTACTACCTCGAAACGTGAAGGAGTAATTTTATGTCAGTCGAGTTTGGATCTCTACGCGGTTGTACCTGTGCACGTCATCGTGATAATTCAACAATAACTACAGTGTTTTTCTGAATCTTTATGATCTAGGAAATCAGGGAATATTATAATTATCTAAAAATATATTAAAATGTCAAATTAATTATTATATCAAATTATATTAAAATTTTAAACTCACCTTAAAAATTATACCGAAAATTTGAACTGAATATAAAAAATAAAACAATTAAACCAATATAATAACACCCCCATACACACAAGCCCTGCTTTTTTATGGGGATAAATCAAATATGTACACATATTATTTAATTAATTATTATATTGAATTTATTGTAATTTATGTATCTTTCTCTGAATAAAAAAAAAAAAAAAAATCTAACTTGTGTTTTAGTGTGATAAAAAAATATTGCTATAACCATTTTTCAAATCGTATTTTTTCTTTCAATTTAGAATTCATCGGGATTTTTGAAAATGTATTCGAATTTTAAGTTTTAAAATTTTACGTTTTCTGTTTTTAATGGACATTAATGTGTCGAATTAACTTTAGTTATGTGATGTATTGAGGGTTTACTTTAACCACGTTAAATTTTTTCAGCACCAATGCGATTTTGGATACACAAATTGATATATACAAATTTCATAACGCCAGAACTTTTCAGTATATAGAGAAACACTCTTCTGCTAAAATGCATTGTTCTGTAAAAATCTTGAGTCAATATATCGATTACTTTTCGAGGTTTGCGAACGCAAACATACGAATCCTTATTTTTATATATATATAGATTGCAAAATAAGTCTAAAGTCATGGTGTTTGAAAGAGAGAGTACGAAAACAGTATGCAATATAGTTGTTAATGATGAATACTTGGAGCAGGTGGATGAGTTTGTGTATCTGGGTAGTATGTTTACGAAAGATGGGAAGGCTGATAGGGATATTGAAAGAAGGGTGAATGCTGGTAACTCCATTAATGGAGGACTGAATGCCGTTGGCGCTAATAAAAAACTGTCAAAAGAAGCGAAACTAGCAGTCCACAATGGAGTCCTGGTACCTACCCTGATGTATGGCAGTGAGGCATGGAACTGGCAGAGGAAGGATGAAAGTAAACTGAATGCTGTTGAAATGAGATCCCTGAGGCGTATGTATGGTAAAACCATGTATGATCGTGTGAGAAATGTGGATATCCGCAAAGAATGTAAGGCTGATGTATGCATAATGAGTAAGATTAAGAAAGGGACCCTCAGATGGTTTGGGCATGTAGAGCGAATGAACGAAGAAAGCAGTGTAAGAAGAATATACGACGCAAATGTGAATGGTAGAAGAAGTCGTGGACGTCCGAGGAAGACATGGCACGATCAAGTGAATCAGATACTTGAGTCGGGCCATGTCAAAAGTCAGAATAATAGAAGAGAATGTATGAGACGATGTAGGAATGTGAGTGAGGCAAAGAGTGTGTGCCAAGACCGAGTTGTTTGGCGGTCCGTCCTCTCTGCCTACCCCTGCGGGGAAACGGCGTGATGGTTAGTTAGTTAGTTAGTTTATAGATTGCTGTAAGTATAAAAACGACTGTACCAGGTTGAATCGCGCAATATATATATTTTTTAACAATTTTTTCATATAATGATAATTTATATTGTCCCTCAAACATACTAAAATAATAAAGTCGAGCTAGATACCTCAAATTACTAACTGTGTGATACACTTCTAAAGCCGGTCCACTCTCGTACATTTCGCAGCCAAAACATTTGTCTGCTACCCGGCAATCGGCGACCCTCTAATTCTATCTTGCCTTTCAATATTATTTGGAGCAAGTGATACTTCTGCCCTCGAAGTAAGTAATTTTCCTGACTTTAATTAATGTAAGCAGTTCTCTATCTGCTCTAGCCCGCCTGCGAATTTCGGTGTTGGTGATCATTTCGGTCCATGGGACCTTGAGCATTCTCCGGTGATACAGGGGCGTGCACAGAAATTTTAGTGAGCTAGAGGGCTAAGACTGGAAAATACAACATTATTGATGTTGTTGTAGCTGAAAATGATTATTATTTTTTTTCGAAATTTCAATTTTTTGTATGAAGATTTTTATCTAGCGTACTATCCTGAATAAAAAATCTTCATACAAAATATTAAAATTTCTAAAAACAAAAAAATCATTTTCAGCTACAACAACAACATTTAAGTCGAATTTTTCAATCTTAGCACTCTAGCTCACTAAAAACTCTGTGCACGCCACTGCCGGTGAAGCCACATTTCAAAGGCCTCTAACCTGTTCATGGTTTTTACTTTCAAGGTCCACGTCTCACATCCATTCAGCAAGACCGACCACACATAACATTTTAACATTCTCTGCCTTAGTCTACTAAAACCTAACCTAACCTAACCTAACTTTACAGGATGTCTGTATCATTTTTGTCCCATTTTACTATTTTTTTAAAATTATTTATTGTCTTAAAAGGGTGTGGGTATTATTTTTGTCCCATTTTTTTGTTAGGTTAGTTTAGGTTAGGTTTTAGTAGATATTTTGTTGGGAAATGTTTTGTCCGTAGGATATTTTGTTAAGGGATGTTTTGTCTGTGGGATATTTTGTCGGGTTATATTTTGTCGCGGGATGAAAAGTCCCAGAACCGTTCTGTTACGAGTTCAGTATCTGTACTTACAAGTTTGTATCTTTTAGTTAACGGGTTTGATTGCCATGCGTCTGAATTAACTGCACCTGTATATTGAAATAAATGACTATAGTAAGTGTACATAAATGAAATGTATTAACTGTTCACGTGACTGTATTTGTACACATATGAAATGTAAACTCTTCTTCCATCCACAAGCAAATGCTTTTAATGAAAGACCAGTAATATGTAGCAATTTTAAGAGAAACAAATTAAAAAAAAAAATTATAATGTAAAAAAAAACACATCAAAAACAATATAACTGATTTTATTATAAATTATTCCGTAAAAGATTCAAATTGCGCCCCTCTTTGACGAGCACACCCACTATCTTCGAGCGCTAAAAAATAATTCAATTCTTTACAATAAAATTCTCCGAAATCGTATCACATTTCAAAATCTGCAAAGTACATTTAGATTTCCTAAAACATTACAAAATCAATTAGGTATTTCTAAAGTTGTGAAAGCACAGTTTAGCAATGATGGTGATGTGATTCTCGTGCCAAAGTTTCTCCAGCAATGCTTCGAGCAACGAGGTTCTGGGTTTGAGAACTTTCTCTGATACGAGTATCAAAATTATTACAAAAGTTCTTCGAAAACTCTCTGCCTGAAGGATAGCGCTAAGTTTTTACAGATGTGAGAAAGGTGGATACCATCATCTATTAGTATAATTTTAAAACAATTTGAATTTCTGTTTTGAAGGGTTTTATTCACTAACTAGCAGGGGTACACTGCTTCGCTCAGGGAGATTGTTCCAGAACATTTCACAACATTCGAGAGTGTTCTTGAATGTTCCACAATGATCTGAGATGTTCCGGGATGTTCCCGAACGTTCCACACTATTCCCAAACATATCAGAATGTTCCGGAATGTTTTGGAATGTTATGGAATGCTCTCAAATACTCTCAAAGGTTCTGGACTGTTCTAGAAATTTCTGCGAAACTTTCAGCCCTTAAATCTTCAAAACCATGCCTAACTAACTAACTAACTAACTAACTAACCATCACGCCGTTTCCCCGCAGGGGTAGGCAGAGAGGACGGACCGCCACGCAACTCGATCTTGGCACACACTCTTTGCCTCGTTCACATTCATACATCGTCTCATACATGCTCTTCTATTATTTCGACTCTTCACATGGCCCGACTCAAGTATCTGATTCACTTGGTCGTGCCATGTCTTCCTCGGGCGTCCCCGACTTCTTCTACCATTCACATTTGCATCATATATTCTCCTTACACTCCTTTCCTCGTTCATTCGCTCTACATGCCCAAACCATCGGAGAGTCCCTTTCTTAATCTTACACATCACGCTTACGTCAGCCTTGCATTCTTTGCGGATATCCACGTTTCTCTCACGATCGTACATGGTTTTACCACACATTCGCCTCAGGGATCTCATTTCTACAGCATTCAGTCTGCTTTCATCCTTCCTCTGCCAGTTCCATGCCTCACTGCCATACATCAGGGTAGGTACCAGCACTCCATTATGGACGGCTAGTTTCGCGTCTTTGGACAGTTTTTTATTACCGCTAACGGTATTCAGTCCTCCATTAATGGAGTTACCGGCATTCACCCTTCTTTCAATATCTCTATCAGCCTTCCCATCTTTCGTAAACATACAACCCAGATACACAAACTCATCCACCTGCTCCAAGTATTCATCATTCACAACTATATTGCATACTGTTTTCGTACTCTCTCTTTCAAACACCACGACTTTAGACTTACTTACATTCATCATTAACTCATTCTTCATACATACTTCGTTCATCCTAGACACGAGAGACTGTAGATCTTCCATACTGCTAGAAATTAGCACCGCATCATCAGCATACAAAAGGCAACATACTTCCAGATTACTCAATTTTGCGCCCAATCCCATCTCTTTCAATTCTTGCATACAATTATCCATGTATAGATTGAATAACCACGGTGACATTACGCAGCCTTGTTTAACACCTTTTGTGATGTCAAACCACTCCGTAAAATCGCCGTTCACCCTAACACATGCAACGCTTCCCTTATATAGCGACGCAATTGCCTGAATGAGCTTCGTATTACAGTATTCGTAACAAGCTGTTTTTTGAATTCGTAAGAAGTTTTGGATTATCATAACCGTTTTGTAAAAAAAATGTCAAATATGGAAATTGGAGTAGAAGTTACGATCCTCAGAAAGATGAGGAACCTTGAGAAGAATCCCAGAGAAGAAGGGGTCAAAAATCGTTTTTTTTGTAAAATAAATATAAGCTCAACTTTCTGCGTAAGCGATCTCTACGCAGTAATATCGCAAACTTGGAAAGAAAAACATCATTAATACAACTGGGTATCTACTCATAACAGTTATTATGAAAAAGGTTTGTGACAGAAATTTCGCTGGTGTATTTGAGAAATAGGGGATGATTATTTGCGACAGTCTTTACGGAGCCATGAAGGTTGTTCTCTCTTATTCTTCTATAAAATAAGTAATTGAATATTGTTTTTCGGCCTTGGAAACTCTGTGGAGAATAAACTAGACATTGTGACAGTCGCGGTGACAGGTTATGTGGAATGCTTTGGCGCAGAGGTCGAGGGTTCAAAACCAATCCAAGTAAAATCACATTTTCTATAATTGAAGAATGATTAAGACGTATTATAATAGTGAAAATCATTTCATAAAGCAGTATGGAAGATCTGGTTTGGAGAAGAAATTTTATATATTTTTTCAATGTTTTTACACAAATTATGTAAAAACCACTTTTGCGCTTGAAATCCTAGACTCCGCATGCTAAGCGATTTTTATGCCTATTACATACATTTGTTGGTAGTAGGCATAAAAATATACTTATTATTTGTTTGTTTTTTTTTTTAAATTTTTTTATTTTTTGTACAACTGATTATTATCCAATTACAGTACAATTTTCTCATTTTGACAGTCTAAACACATAGGAAGATGATTATTTTACAAAAAAATCTTAAAGCTATCTAAAGAAGTATATATCTAGTGTTTATGTATATATCTAGTGTTTTCGATATTTCTTTCAATAGTGCTATTCCACTTGAAATGCTATGCTGTGCTAGAACATCTGTTTTGCGTATGTTATTTTGAACAAGTCGTGTCGACGACTACGGCTGAAATTTTCAGGCACGTATAATCCATAGGATTCCAAGAGGAATGGGCTGTCAATACAGTAATGGATTATGTTGTAACTAAGAAATGCAAATTTGCATAACGTCTAGTTTCCAAGCTAAATCTATTAGTTGCCTCAAGTAATTCCATGATATGGAGCATGAATCTCGGATACGTTCCATGCATCCGCATAAAGACATATCTAAGGAACTTTTTCTGGATTTGTTCCAGCATATAAATATGTTTAGCTTGGTGCGGAGTCCACACACCACTATCATACTCCAGCTTGCTTCTTATGACGCCATCAAACATGGTTTTCATTGCATCTGGGTCTTCAAATTGCTTATATATTCTGATGATGAACCCCAAAAGTTTGTAGCATACTGGAGTGAGCCATGATATGTGATCCGAGAATGTCAGTTTGGGATCAAAGACAATACCGAGATCTATAAAGCTATTGACTCGGCATAATGTTTTCCCTTTAATATGTATTAAAAAAACTAAAAGGCTTCTGGGAGCGGGTGTCTATCATAGTTACGCATTTTTTAAATATTGAATTCAAATTTGTTTTTTACTGACCATTCTGCTATAGCATCAAGGTCAGATTGCATTTTTAAGCAGTCCTGGTAACAGATTATTTCCATCAAACCTGTATTACGTACATAAGGAATTTGACTTCCTCTTAATTTCCTCATTTGACTTCCTCTTAAGATGAATTAAGGTGAATTTTAACGCGTGTAACTACTATAATGTAGGGTTTACACGAATATTCCAATAAAGCCTATTAGTTTTCATCTACGTTAACCCGATGACAATATTGGGCTTGACCCGACAGTTCATCCTCCGACAGTAGGCCCGACGAAATTAATATAATATTTAAATTGTAATTTTTTAGCATTTTTTACTAATTTTAAGCTTAAAATCGCACTCAAAAAGACATTTTTTATTTTTTATTTGTTATTATTATTTTTTTTTTTAATTATTTATTACAATGATAAATGTAAGTTCTTAAATTAACGTGATAACATATATTTCAAATTATAAACTAGACATGTTTACCTTTACGAGAGTTAAAAATTTGTGTGTAAAGGGTAAAAAATAAAAATTAATAAATAACTAAAAATTAAATCTTAAAATTCACTGTCAAGAAAAAAAAATTTTTTTGTACACAAGTGAAAAAAACTTTTTGTATATAATAATATAGAGTTAAATTTTCAAAAAAAAATATTTAAAATAAAAAAAAGTACTAGATACACTAAAAAGTAATAGAATAAGAAAAATAAGATGTCAATCGATTCTAATTAGCTAATTTATTTATGATAGAATAGTTTATTTTATTTTTAAATTTATTATGATCAAGTTCTAATCTCAGTTTTGTCGCTAGTTGATTGAACCACATCACTCCAATGTGTGTATACATTTATTAATTAGTTGGTGTGGATATCAAACGAATTTAATTACTGTATCAATTTTTAGATATGTTTTCTGATCAGATCTAATTATCCAGTTACGTCTTAACCTTCCTCTATTCCATCTCCTTCTAATACATAAAAAAATATATTGTTAGACTTTCATACTGTGGTATATAGGATTATATGATATGTATTTTCGACATTCTTCAAAAGATCGTTGGTATAGATAGTTGTGTTGTTTTTAGGCGTCTCAACATATATCAGTTAAATTGTACCTTAGAAGACGGTCTTCTATCGTCGTTTGTGTCTAATGCACGAAGAGTTACGGAAATAGCCGATGATATATGATAGACAGCTTGGCTCCCACAGTGATTGGTTCTCCTGCTTCAGAATAACTAAGAGATTTCCATAGAATGGACGTCTGGTCCAGTTAAATATTCATAATGTAAAAAAAAAAGCAACTTGTAATCTCGGTGAACCTCGATCTTTATTGGAGTTATCCCGAACATACTCGCATATCAAGTAATCCTTCTTTTTCTTTGGGCGATCACTTTTGAAAATATCTCTCTATCTTGCGCTGCCCGGAATAGATCCTCCACACTTCTAATGCCGGTCCACTCTCGTACATTTCGCAGCCAAGACAATTGTCTCCTACCGGGCCCTCGGCGACCCTCTATCTTGCCTTTTAATATTAAATGGAGCAAGTGATACTTTTCCCCACGAAGTATATGAGCCAGATATGAAATTTTCATGATTTTTTATTAATGTAAGCAGTTCTCTATCTGCTCTAGCCCGCCTGAGAATGTCTGTGGTGGTGATCATGTCAATCCATGATACCTTGAGCATTCTCCGGTGAAGCCACATTTCAAAATAACCTGTTCATGGTATTTATTTTTAAGGTCCATGTTTCACACCCATGCAACAAAACCGACCACACAAAACATTTTAGCATTCTCTGCCTTAGATTTAAGCTGATATTGTCATTGCAGAAGAGGGATTTCATTTTACTGAACGCAGTTCTTGCTGCTTCAATTCTGCACCTAATCTCTATATCTGGGTCAAGAGTCTCCGTGAGAATACTGCCGAGGTATCTAAATCTTTCCACCTTTTCTACATTACAACCATTTAACTGTATGAGTGATCCAGAGTGATCTAGTCGTTCAAATGTCATCCATTTAGTTTTATTGACGTTGATTTTTAGGCCCAGTTGCTCACCAGCATTATTAACAAGATTTAATAGGTCTAATATTTAATAGTAATATTTGATATTTAATAGTAATCCCCTTCACTTCTATTAAAGAACTTTACAAATACAAACTTACTGCTTTTTACAAAACTGTGGTTTGACCACCTTCTGCGTAATAGTTACGTAGTTAACCCTACCGAAACAATACAGAACAGTATAATAATGACCGGCCCTTGCCTAACCTTTAGGGGCGGTCCACTTGCTGAATAATTAAACGTCACCTACTTCCTTCCTTACAAGAAATAATAACACTTGAAGTTTGCCACTCAGTACGCTTTCAGGGTTACATATCGGTTCATCCCCGACAGTTGGTCCCCCGGCATACTCATATACATAATGCAGTCGGTTTAGGGAAAATACGCTACATCTACTTACAAAACATGTAACTAAGTGTCCACGAAGGGGTGTGCAGTGATTATGTTCTACCGAATAACGTATTTGAAACATATTTTCATTCAAATGCATCACGGAAAAAAACTATTTTTTAAACATTAGCTCCACGTAGAGAAAGCTCTGAGGAAAATAACTTCTCTTAGAGCCTAGATCAGCTTTGGGATGCTGTGGGGAGGGTCTTTTAAATTAAAGAAGACGAAGTTCTGAAAAGGAAAAGGTATGAGGGGTGCGTAGGAATCTGGGGTAATCCGTCGCCAAGACCTAGACAAACCTCACCCCATGAACTTGGGTTCCACTGCCAAGCACCAAACGTAGAGTACATGGCAGATGGTTTGGTTATCCAAAAAGTGGTTCCGGGGGCTGCGGTACCCATTCCCACTATTGGGAATCATTAACCAGCATCAAAGTATAACACATAATGTTTAAAAAATAAGAGGAAAATTACTGTCTACATCGGATTTCGAAAAACTTTTAGTATTTTTTTAATAATACCATTATAAATAAAGAAATGTCAAAGTTGCCTTTAAAATCGTGAAAAATGTAATTCTTCGATGGCCTTTATATTATAATTTAAAACACAAATAGATAAAGTGGCACATGTGCGTACTAGATTTTTGATATACCTGTTGATTAAAAAAATTTATGTCATTCAGTTTGTTGCAGTACTTTGATAGATACGATTAGAGATGTATTTTAATGTGTCTAACTGAAGCCCCCGTCGTTCCCGCGATTTACGCTGAGTTTTTCAAAATCAGATTTCAATTAATGGAGAACTGAATGCCGTTGGTGCTAACAAAAGATTGTCGAGAGAAGCGAAGCTAGCAGCCCACAGTGGGGTGTTGGTACCTACCATAATGTATGGCACTGAGGCATGGGACTGGCAGAGGTAGGATGATAGACTGAAAGCCGTAGAAATGAGAACCCTGAGGCGTATGTTTTGTAAAACCATGTATGTTCTATGAGAAATGAGAAGATCAGAAAGAAACAAAGATAGGCGTGTAAGGAGAATATATGACGCAAATTTGAATGCTAAAAGAAGTTGGGGATGCAATGGGACGATCAAGTGAATCAGATACTTGAGTCGGGCTACGTCAAGAGTCTAAATAATTGAAGAGTATATATGAAGACGATATATGAATGTTAATGAGGCAAAGAGTCTATCTAAGGCTATCCCTGCGGGAAAGCGGTGTGATGGTCAGTTAGTTATCCATATTGACAGTAAAAAAATTCTTTTAATTTGAACGTAAGTTCGCAAAATATATGATAAAATTATTGACAGATTTTAACCCAGAAAGCTTCTTTTGAAAACTCTTCAACTAGGTCATATCACAAACCAAGAACAAAACATATAAAATCAACACCAAATAAGCTATGACAATATCACACGCTATTATTTATAAGACAAACAAACAAACAATCAAACAACTAACTGGGCCAGAGTTGAGAACGTGCAAACTCCACACAGGTAGTTACAAGTATCTAGCAGTGGTAGCGAGTAGTCGGCGTTTGTGACGTCATGAAGGGTAATAAACTACAAGTTGGCTGACATCTGTGGTCCGCCTGCTCAATTATTCACTGCCTACCTATGCGGGAATGGTGGGCAGGTGGCAGGGGGTAAGACGGATGCCATGTTATCTGTTACGTTAGTTAGTTTTGCGGGAGAGCTAATCGACTGTTTCTAATTGAAAGAAGGTTACATTGAGATAGGTTAGGTTAGGTTAGGTTGTACTTTTGTAGACTTTTAAGTGTAAAAAACACTCACATGTTACGAAAAACCTTAAAAATATCATTTTCCTTCCTCGTACTACCTTAATTTTAGTGGGAGAATGAAGCTTGTGCAATGATTTTATATTAATACAGCACAACTAACCCAAAAGCTTCCGTCTGGAACCAGTGAGACTATGGTATTCCCAATCAGGGTATGTTGTGAGTATGAAGGTTGTGGAAGGGGAAGGATATGAGGATGAGGAAGGTTGGAGAGTACCTGGCTATTCAGATCTAGTCACGATATACAGCTAAAGCCATTCAAACAAAGTCTGCTATAGTCTCACTGGTTTCAGGCGCTAGAAAACAGTTAGGACTCTTGCCCGGTAGACACATTTAAAAAAACGCAATTCTTAGGGGCTTTTACATTGGAATAGTAAAATTATACCGTTTTTTTTCATATGCATAAACGGGTTCCATGCCAACTCAGAATCAAATCAACTCAACACCTATTTACATTTTTTTCATCGCTTTTGATGACTTCAAAGGAGGTTCTGAATTGATTTCATTCTGAGTGGTCCATACTGCCATAGGTCATCCTTTTCATACGTTGTTAGCTAAGTGTAGTACCTTAGCATGAATGATCTCTCTCGTCGTATCGCCTCGTACCGAAGTGGGAGGGATGGATTCATACGTCCGTCTTTTCCTGGACCCACCCCTCATACCTTTTCCTTCCCAGAAGATCCTTTACTTCTTTTTCTGAAAACATTCTCCAAATTGAATCCTCAAAAATGACAAATATTTTCCTCAGGGCCTCCTGTGTGGACTTAATTTTTTTAAATCTATTAAACGGACCTCTTGTTGGGATTCTTGTCAAGATAGAGGTGTGTGCGAAATTTCATCAAATCTGCCCATCCTTTGCGACATCAATTTAATTAATAATTCAAAGTACTAAAGATGGCTTATTCATTTCACCCTTTCATCCGAATTTCTGCAGAGTCTTTCAAAAGCAAATCTAATTTTCAGAAACGGAACAAAACAACCCTCCATCGCTCGTGCCCTTTGAACCCCGCCCGTCCCACCTCCTTCCCCTCTCCAATCCCTCGCGAAACATCTCAAGTAAAGTTGATAGTTGAAGACTCAAGACAAACTAGCTAACACACAAACAAAGTTGGACAAACATGCAGCGCGGGCGAGAGTTTCTGATGCTAAAGTCGCCGGGTTTGCTTTTATATTATCGTGTTTGGACAAAAAGTACTGAGAATGTGTTATATTTAGATTATAAAAAAAAATTATTCAGGCCTCTGACGTATTCTTTCAGAAGGTCACAGTATTTCCGCTTTGAAATAAAATCACAATAACGATCATTTCTGAACGAATCAGAACGAATCTGAACGAATTCAGAACGAATCTGAACGAATTCAGAACGAATCTGAACGAATTCAGAACGAATCTGAACGAATTCAGAACGAATCTGAACGAATCAGAAAAAAAACTGTTTTTGAAAGGTGATGAAATACGCTTTCAAATTTTATTATCATTACAAAGTATAAAATGAAGTCGCTCAAAATGTGTGTGCGCTTAGATCTTTTAAACTACGCAACGGATTTTCATGCGGTTTTCACCAATAGATGGAGTGATTCAAGAGGAAGGTTTATATGTATAAAACATGCTTATTACTTATTATGGTATATAAAAGCCGAGAAATTCAAATATTCAATTCAGGCAGCGCGCAGCGGGCAGCTGGCAAGCGGTTGGTGTGGATTTTATAAAGGTTGGGTAATGACGTTGTGTTTCGTTAGCCACAGCAACGTGTGGCTAGTTAAAAATAAACGCAAAATTTTTGAATTATTTAAATATAAAAGCACACATTTTTACTGATGACGAAAAAATAAAAACACCAATATTTTATTAAATAAATGTATTTTAAACTATATAGTCACCTCACTTTTTAGTAGTTTCATACAACAATAATGAATAAAAACATTATAAAGTTTCACATTTTAATTCTTCTCTTGTTTACTTCTGGAATTGAATGTAAAGCGTCGTATTTCCTCTTTCTATCACAGTTAAGATCATATTTCTCACCATAACAATAAATATACTGGAATATGCCTCACCAATTTGGAACCCGCAGTACAAATTATACATAGATAGCATAGAACATATTCAAAACAAATTTATAAAATATCTTAAATTCAAATTCAACAATAATTATGAATGCACATTTCAAACTTTGCAACAAAGACGAGTAATTGCTGATTTGACATTTATACACAAAATTTTAAATAATAACATCGATTGTACCGAACTACTCTCCCTAATTAATTTTAACATACCATTAAGACGTACACGCCATACAGAACTATTCCACACGCTTAATTACAAGACAAATGCAGCAACTAATTCGCCAATCAATCGTGCTCTTCATATATTCAATAATATTAATCTAAATTATAACATTGACATTTTCTCCGATTCACTGCCCAAATTTAAAAAGAGCATCATGTCAATCATATGAATTGTTTAATGCGCATACTTACATACATACATACACCCTTATTCACACACACACACACACACACCCTCACACCTCTCCCTCAATAATTTGCTAATTTAATATAGGTAAAATTTATAATTTGTCACATAAAAACATATATTATATAACAGCGACACGTCATTGGCACCAATTATTGTATTAATTCTCCAACTTGTAACTTCTTTCTAACATGTAATTATGTACTGTTTGTTTCTGAAAAATAAATAAATGACGGAAAGGCAGACAAAGGATTTTTATGAGAACCATATGAGCTGTTCCCAAAAGTGAAAAAATTAGCTGAACGGTTATACCTTCATGCTAATTTGTTCGCCTAACAACTCGTATAAGTCTCATAGAAATGGTTGTGTCTCACTTACCATCTTAGCGAGACACATGATCTAAACGGTATTAGTAAGAGAAAACACCACGCTGTATTACCTCCGATTAAAATTAAAAACTGTCGAAAATATGCAGGACTTTAAAGCCAAATTAAAAAAATTACCTTAAACTGCTGTAAAAATCCCAAATATGTTTACTTTTTATATCTTAAAGTCTGCTATTATATAAATCGTTCATTCCTTCATTCTCTATCATTTATTAATTTCTATATCTTAAAGTCTACTATGCATAAATCTTGCGGTTCTTTCTTAGATATACTTACTAATTACAATAATTTTTGTTACTAACTTATACGATTCATTAATTTATAATGATTTCTTAATTTATATAATGATTTTTTAAACTTATCATGATTTTTATTTTTCAAATTTATACATGATTTTCTAACCTTACTTATTATTTACAATAGCCATTATTACTAACTTACAGAATCTTTTTATTTACTATTTGAGCTAGAATTCTCTCACCAAACACAAGAGCATTGTCTCTTTATGGTGAGGAAAGGATATTTTTTGCTTTTTTTTATTGTTAAAAACTTATGTAGCCGATGTAATTTTATTTGCATTTTAAAATTATTACTAAATATATAAATAAAAAAATATATATATTCAAATCTAAAAGGTAATAAAAAAAAATATATAATGTACACCTTTATGAAACCCAAGTTTCCGATGCCATTTTGAAAAAAATTATGAAACTTTGTGAATTTGAAAAAAATATATTTTTACATGAAATGAAAAAAAAAATTAATCGATGACAAGGTTTACATGTGTAATAAAATATATACGATTTTTTTTCGTTACCAATAATCTTAGTTAACTTTTTAAGGTTTGCATTATAGAAATTATAAAAAAAAATTACGTGGTTATTTTTAATATTAAAATTTGAAAGCATTTTTCATTACCTTTCAAAACAGTTTTTAGAACACAAATATTCCATTTATTTGGATTACATTGCAAAGCGTAAATATTCTGACCTGCTGACAGAATTTGGTCGAGGCATAAAAGGTTAAATAAAACTTCAATTGAACTACAAATTGAACCTCTTAGTAATTTTTTCCTCAAATCGGCCATGTATTTGATTTTGAATTTCATCTGTTCGCAATTTTTTTTCTCCACAGCTATACAACCGTAGTTTTATATACAACCTTATAATAATATATTGCATTAGGCACGAGGCAGTATGTTATCCGCAAGAAAATAAATTTTCCATTCCACGCTGGTTCGGTATACAATACTAACGGTTTACAAACTTTATATTTCCATTTGCGCGATTTACTTTCACAAGTTTCAAATCTTCACGAAACGCATCTTTATATACATTTTTAACCACAATTTATAACATTGAAAGAAAATTCCGAAAAACGGAGGTTTGTGACATTATACGTATCTATCACATGTGTTTAAATTCAATTTAACACATTATGGAATCATTTTTAACACATTAGAAAACGTAGGTTCATGATACGATACTTGCTTTCATGTGTGTTTTTACCTCGATTTAGCACATCAACGAACACTTGTAAAATAGAGGTTCATGATACGACACATGCTGACATGCTGTTTTTATCTATATAGAGAGAAACTTGTCAGAAAAGGCAGAAAAACAGAGGTTTGCGATACGACACATGCTGTCACACGTATTTTACCTCAATTTAACAAATTGACGGATACATGCCGGAAAACAGAAGTTGGTGATATGACACAAGCTTTAATTTAAATTTCAATTTAACACATTGACGGACACTTGCCAGAAAATGCCGAAAAACACATACATGTGATATCTTTTTTGATTTTATCTTTGATTTTACCTCAATTTAACACATTGATGCACACTTGCCGGAAAATAGAGGGTCATTATATTATACATGCTGTCACCTGGATTTTTTTTCTCATTTTGACATTGACGGACACTTGCCAGAAAATGCCGGAAAACAGAGGTTTGTGATACAACACATGCCCAATTAACACACACCTCAGTTTTACACATTGAAGGACACTTGCCAGAAACCAGAGGTTTATGATACGACGCATTCTAAGTACAGAAAACGCCGGTAAATAGGAGTTTGTGATACGACACCTGCTCAATTTCCAACATTCCTAAATTAAACGTATCGAAGAACACTTTCCAAAAACTAAAGTTTTATGATACGACATATTCTCAATTTACGACAGACCTCGATTTAACACTAGCCGGAAACCACAAGTTTATGATACGACACATTCTAGGTACAGAAAATGACGTAAAACAGGTTTATGGCACGCACGTGCTATCACGTGTATTTTCACCAAGCACGTTATAAAGCAACGGAAATTTATAATAAAAATGACTTTAATCCGTTTAATTTCATAAATTTAATTGATATTTGTAGTTAAGTCTCCTTTGTTTAATTTTGAATCTCCTTTGTTTGATTTTGAATCATTTTGTACCGGACAAAACGTTTTTTTTACAGAATTATCCACCTGAAATGACGTGGGTCAGGGAGTCGTTTTACTTCTGCTGGACTCTCTCGACACATCGCCTTGCACCGCAATGGGAGAAATGGATTCACACGTCCGTCACTCCTGGACACAATGACCACGTGATTTCTACCCTCATACCTTTTTCCTTGCAAGAACTTGATCTCCTTCCTTTCCCTCAAAAAGACCCTCCAAACAGCATCGCTAAAGACAATACAGGCCCTGAACGATTTTTTTTTCTCTTCCCAAGTGGAGCTAATGCGAAAAAATCGGAAAAGGTTTATACTCCCTCACCATACGCGTTTTGATTTCCACGCCTTATCGAAGCCTCATCAAACAATCCAGGCAAATTTCAAAGACTAGCATATCGTTGAACAAGTACACAAGGAGTATTGTGTACACATTCAGGCTATAATTCCTTGTTATACCTATACAAGATTTAGTTACAGTACAACCTTCTTGTATTATAACATGAATGTGTTTATCCACGAGTCGTCAGGTAGACAGGCTAACACGCCAGTAAGGCACGGTGTTATTATAAACTCAAATACACAATATCGCTTTATGGAAAGTGTTCAGGTTAAAAGTGCAGTTACTTCAATTTGGAAGGAAGTTATGGGCACTGTCGCCTCGAGAACCATTAGATAATTGGATAATCAACATTTCTGCATAGGTCACCCCAAGTGGCATGCTACGTTTGGTAACTTAGCAGACGTGTCCGGAATCATGGGATAGGTATTTTTTAGTCTGCTCCCATTTGAAGCCAGTTATTTCCAATTGGGATATTTTGTAAGGCTGGTGATATTGGGAGAAGGGTAAGGCTCTTAACTTGCAATTCCAAGGTAGCTGGATCGAAACCCGGCGTGCGTCATTTTAATTTTTTATTTCTTTAATTTGTGTTATTTCACAATTAATTCAATTAAAATAATATACAGTATATTTACGGCACGTTTCAGGGTGAAAGATACTCTCAGTGTCGCCCTGGTGTAAGATCACCATTCGGAATTGATACGTAGCTTAAAATGGCTTGAAACCAATCAGCTAAAATTTACTTGTGCACGACAGGATTTGACTCCGCTACCTTTGGATCACTAGTTGAGAGCCTTACCCCTCGACCATGAAGGTCGTCGCGGCAAGGTATGGGAGAGGTCGGATGAGGGAGACCTCTTTCGACCCATCGCCTTGCACTGCAGTGAGAGGAATGGATTCATACGTCTGTCACTCCATGACGAACCCAATTTTCTACCAACCCGTCATACCTTTTTTCCTTACAGGAACTTCCTTTCCTTCCTTTCCTAAAAGATCCTCCTCACAACATCCCCAAAAATGACGTAGTCCCTGAGAGGAATTATTGTCTTCAGATCCCCCTGTGTTAAGCTAATGTAAAAAAAAATAGTAGTGCTTCGCCACGAAAAGAAATTATTAGACAATCGATTGAAAAAAACTAATTCGATTTCTTTTCTCTCACATCGACGGTCTGATCTAGTGTTTTCCTTTCCAAAATATTATTATTTTTGGTTGGAATTGCCTTTTGAAAAAACACGGTCGTATCTCTGTTCTACGTTACCAGGTGCGAAAAATAAAAATATATCAATTCTTTCCTTCCTTTGCCCTTGCCACGCGTTGCTCTATCCTCCCCATCTTCAGTTTCACCCTTATAGCCCGATTGGCCCGTTTTACCCGCCTCTCCTCCCGCCCCACCCCTGAAAAGACACATCTAATAAATCTAACATTTATTCTTCCTTCCATACCTGCAACGCCTTAAGAAAACGATTGTTTTTCGGCAATACGGAATTGGTTCAAGTGTCGATGATAGAATTGTAGAGGATGCCCAATCTCCAACCTTCTTAATTTGGGATGGGAGTGTCGGTACCGCCGCCCCGGGAACCATTTATTGGATATCCAACACCTCTGCTACAGGTCACATTTACTAATTTTGTTGACTTACTTGTTGGGTGCCCGAGTTCATGTGGTGAGGTTTGTCTGGGTATTGGCCGCGAATTCGTTTGCCTATATATTGCATGAGGTTACTTGGTTCATTGAAGAAGACCTATCTAACTAGACAAATATTTTGAGCTATTAACCATAAATTCCAAACAACAAAATTATATAATGCAAATTCAATGCCATGGAAATAAACAAATTAGAAGCCATATTTTATTGGCTAAGTAAACGTGATGATGAGGAAATCAACAAATATGAAGATCAAGCACGAAGATGAGGAAATCAACAACCATAAAGGTGAGAAAATAATCAAACATGATAAAAAAGCATGAAGATGAGGAAATCAACAAACATAAAGATGAATAAATCAACAAACATGAAGATGAATAAATCAACAAACATGAAGATGAAGAAATCAACTCATATGGTAAACAAGCACGAAAAAGGGGACTTCAACAAACATGAAGTTTTTTGTAATATGAATACCGCACAAGAGTCACCAACTGATCCCGTCCGGAGCCAGTGCGACTATGGCATCCTCAGTTGTGAGGCTGAAGGTAGTTAGGAGGGGAAGGAGATGGGGAAGAGGAGAGTCAGAAAGTACCTAGCAATTCAGATCTGGTCACCAAACACGGCTAAAGCCATTTCAAGCAACATTTCAATACTGAATGGTGGTCTTAACACCAAGGCGACACTGAGAGTATCTTCCACTCTTTAACATGCCTCAATTATACTATATATTATTTTTAATGGATTCATTATGAAATATCACAAATTAATCAATTAAAATTTGCGCCAGTTTCTTACCCGCGACCTTCGGATTGTGAGTCGAGAGTCTTACCGCGTCAATACATGAAGATGAAGAAATCAACAAACATGAAGATGAGAAAATCATGATACAACGCCAACACAACTACCCACAATCCGCATCGGAACAGGAATCCCTAGTGAGGAGGTCTTTGAATAAACTATTATTTTTAATTGATAAACTAACGTTTAAACAAGATTTTTATGCATAGCACAAAGGGTAGATAACAAATATTATAATCAATAATTATCAGCCTGAAACACTCATCTACATTATAATAAAATCTAATCCAACCTCTACATTATAATAAAATCTAATCCAACCTCTACATTATAATAAAATCTAATCCAACCTCTACATTATAATAAAATCTAATCTAATCCTCTCCTTCCACCCTTTGGCAACACATTCTCCATAGCCCTTCCACCAGTTTTGGAAGATAACGTATAAATATTCGATATGTAATATGATTTGTATGCAGATGTGATTTGATATGGGATGGAATTGTGAATATTTTTCTCAACAAATGGAAAATGTTTTCAGAATTCGTGAAGATGGCTTGGCCGTGGTTTTACAAATAAATTAAACAAAAATTGTTTATTTAATTCCACAGAAATACATACAAACATTTATTTATATTGGAAAACCAACGAACAAAGATTTAAATGAAAAAATGACTTAAAAGTGTACTGTACAGTGGATAAAAAAACAGCATTATTTTTTTTTGCAATTGGGTTGGGTTAATGGGTCCAGGAATGACAAAAAGGACAAATCAAGTAAATGACAAAAAATAAATCCATCCCTCCCAGTGCGGTTCAAGGCGATGGGTCGGGAGAGATCGATTGGAGAGCTTGAAGGTCTCCCTCAACCAGTCTCTCCCGATCCGGCCGGCCACGCAGGAAGCGGGCAGAGGTGCTGCCTCAAAGATCTAGACTTCATTTCCTTTAAAAGACCGTCCACACAACATCCTCAAATATGACGTAGGCCCTGAGGGAAAAAAATTTCCTCAGGTCTTATGTCAACTTTGAGGATACTATGTGGAGGTTCTTTTAAAGAAAAGAAAGAAGAGGAAGTTCTGGAAAGGAAACGGACGTATAAATGACACAGAACGTATAAATGACAGAACGACATCATGGACCAAAACAACAAGATACTGGAAAGCATACAGTTCATGAACGCACAATATGAAGACTTTATGGCCAAAATCCGTGTCGTCGAGCAACGTAACGATGAGCTTACAGCGAAGAATTCTGCACTGGAAGCTAGAATCGCAGTACTGGAAAATAGCCTCGATTTCCAAGAGCGGGCCTTAAAGTCTAGTAATGTAGAAATTAGAGGCATCCCCGATATGAAGGACGAAACCCTAAAAGACGTGGTCTTCAACATCTTCAAAACAACAGGATCTCCCATAGAAACTAACGATATCGATGCCGTATATCGTCTACAAAAAAAAAATAATAACCAAAAGCAACCCAGGAAAATTGTTCTTAAACTAAAATCGAACATGGCTAGAAATCAACTGCTATCTGATGTGAAATCTTTCAACAAGAACAAACCCAATACCGAAGATAAACTTAACACGTTAAATATCGGTCTCGCCGGCCCCCGGCTGCCAATCTATATATCTGAGCAGCTAACATTTCGGGCGAATCAGATCTGGTATAAAACTCGCCAAGTCGCTAAAGAGAAACGATATCAATTTGCTTGGATCAAAGAGGGTCAGATTTACGTGCGGAAGGAGACAGGATCAGGTGCAATTCTCATATCCGATGAAAACAAGCTGGCCTCGCTGTGATTATCTCAAACACAATATACCTATTGCCGACAACGATAATAATATGAAGGTTCTATTATTACTATTGCCATTATTATATCCTGTGATTATACATACACAGTCTTTAGAACTAAATGTACTCACTAGGTTTGCTGTTTTCTACTATTTATTTTACTGTTATTATGTAACCGATTCTGCTATGTACCTCATTACCAATACTTCTGTGTTACCTCACTTGGGATTACTTCAATCATTATCACATGTTTGTTTTCTTAAATATTATTATTTTATGTATGTTATACTGTTTTCTAGAAATGGATCAAAATCGTTTAGTAGTGAAATTTTCATTGCATCGCATTTCAACTGAATAATAATGATTCAATTACCTCCTGATATTTATAATGACTCAGATATAACTTGCAACACGTATTTGATTGACGATCTCAACAAATTAAATAATCACAGTTGGAATGTTATAATTTAAAGATTATTCACCAAAACATCAGAAGCATGTCAAACATTGATGATTTTTTGTTATTTCTAGATCATTTCAATCATACTTTTGATGTGTTAATTTTATCAGAGTGTTGGATCAACGAAAACTACATCTCTAAAATAATACAAACTTACACAGAATACCACTCAATTAAAAATTTAAATAAATCAAGTGGTATTGTTGTATACATCAAAGACGGTATTCAAGCACAAGTCGAAGAAATTTTATTATCGCAAGCTAACTGCCTTAGAATTATTCTGAACAATAATTTATGTATCTTTGCTATATATAGATCACCTTCTTTCCAGAACATAGATTCTTGTTTGAATTCACTCCAAACTGTTATCAGCAGTTCCAATAAATTTGAACGTCAAATCATTATAGGCGACCTTAATATCAACACTTTATCTCCATTTCACCACCAACTCAACGACTACTTATGCCTGCTCACAGAAAACGGATTCATAGTGACAATCAACACACCTACTCGTGAACAGGGCACGAAAAAATCCTGTTTGGATCACATCAACGTAAAAAATATTAACTTCACTGACTCATTCGTTATTCACTCGTCAATTTCCGACCACTATACGACAGCACTGTGCTTTAAAGATAAACCGCCCCCACCTGCCAAAATAAAGTATGTCCCTCGATTAAACTTTAATAATTTAATTGAGGACTTGCATTTAGAAAACTGGCAAAAAGTAAATAATCAAACTGATACTGACATTGCGATGAAGGAATTCATTTGTATTCTACATATGTATATTTCTAAACATAGTAGTAACAAACGCATATCGAACAGCCAGTTTAAACTTACGCCCTGGATCTCTCCCGGCCTTGTCAAATCGATTCACAAAAGAAACCAACTCCACAAAAGGGCGCAAAAGTTTCCAGATGATATTTTAGTACAAATTCACTACAAGAAATATAGAAATTTATGCAAAAAGATTATTAAATATACGAAGGAAAATTATTATAAATCGTTCATTTACGAAAATTCTTATTCTCTAACTATACCTCAACCTAACCCATTCTCCCCCCCCCCCATCCTACCCCCTCCCTATTTCCCCCTAATTAACTTGTCTCTTGAAATGTAATTTTTTTCTTCTTTAGCAAATATCTATGGAACCACAACACTTGTATACAATACCCATGTGGAAACCTGTAAATGGTTCAATTATTGTCACTTAATTACTATTATGCTCTGTTATGAATGTAAACTGTTGGTCTCCCAAATAAAAAAAAATAAAAAATAAATAAAAAACGTATGTGGGAAGCATTTCGTAATATTAGTAGAACAAAAATCAACAGGTCTTCCGAAATCAAATCATTAGATATCGGTAACATAAACTCTTCTAATTCTAAAAATATGGCGAATTTTGCTAATAACTTCTTCACATCGGTGGGATCCACACTTGCCAAAAAAATTCTCGACAAATGTAATAAAACTGAAAACGATCTTGCCAACTTGGTCACCTCTAACCTCGTCCATAACATAGACAATATACAAACATCGACGAACGAAGTCCTGGAAATAATTGACGACCTAAAGACATCTAACGCTTGTGGACCAGACAAAATCTCGACAAATCTGCTTAAAGTAATCAAATCATTCATAGCATCTCCGATAGCGTTCATTTCCAATCTAAGTCTCAAATCAGGAATATTCCCTAACCATCTAAAACATTCAATTGTTGTATTACTGCACAAAAATGGAGATAAATCTGCGATTCAAAATTACAGGCCGATATCTTTGGTCAATTCGGTGTCAAAAATTATCGAGAAAATTGTTAAAAACCGTCTCAGCTTTTACCTTGAAGATAATAACATTCTTTCTGAGAGACAATAAGGCTTCCGACCGGGTTTAGGCACAGAAAATGCCATTGGCAATCTGACTAAAGTTGTTTCTAATAACATCGATCGAGGAATCAAAAGCATCGCGCTCTTTCTGGATCTGGCTAAAGCTTTCGATACCATCTCGCACAAAATCCTTTTGAAAAAATTACAGCTAATCGGTATACAGGGGCAGTTACTTAAATGGTTAGGAAGCTATTGTTTTTAAGCGCTCTAGGGGAAAATATCTGAATTTGATTTTAAGATATCATTATTTGTCTTCTTTTAAATTATATACTGTTAGGAATACATAATTAACACTTTTTCCTGCTATAAATAACATGTTATGTAAGTAAACAATGTAATATGAAATTAAATTTGTCAATTTGACTGGCCTAAAACAGGATCCATTCCTAGTTGGCTAGTCAAAGTTTCCACATATGTTTTATTGTTCAATTTTATGCGAAATAAAGTTATTATTATTATTATTATTAAATCCATTCCTCCCACTGCGGTGCAAGACGATGGGTCGAGAGAGATCGACTGGAGAGGTCAAAAGGTCTCCCTCAACCAGTTTCTTCCGATCGCCGGCCACGCAGTAAGTGGGCAGAGGTATGCGCCGCCAAGACCTAGACTCCATACAGCATCCTCAAGGATGACATAGGCCCTGAGGGAAATTATTTTCCAGCGTGGAGTTAACGTAAAAAAAATACTGTGGTAAAAATGTGGAGATTTGGAAATCTGGGGAAAATAAAAGGCTGGGACCAAAATAATACAGTATTATTTTTTACCCATTTTTTTGTTAGGTTAGGTTAGATTTTAGTAGACATTTTGTTGTGGGATGTTTTGTCCGTTGGATATTTTGTCGGGGATACTTTGTTGGGAATATTTTGTCGCGGGATGAAAACGTGCGGAACCCTCAAAAAGATCCTTGGTGAATTATTTGCTGAATTTTGACAAAGGTGTCTCAATAATTGTGGTTTGTATACCTTAATCATTAATAGCCCTGATGGCCAGTTAACCGTAGTGATGGTGTCTGTAGCACTGTTGCTATAGCATCAGCGTCTATGTCCTTTAGGAGCAATAAAGAGAAGTGAGGGGTCGGCATTGCCGATTACGTGCCTTGCCTACTCCTGCAAATCCAATTCTATAGGGTCCAGCCGTGGGCTAAAGGGGTAGGGTTTTGGAGGGGGAGGGTTTACAGTGGTCTTAAAGCTATTCACGGTTCAAATTGGAGAAATGCCATGATTCGATATGATAGCACGCCATTTCTACAAAGAGGTAAAAATAGAGAATAGACCGCCATACGACAAACTGATAAAAAACTTATTTCACATGTACATTGGTTACTTAAGATGAAGCCATGCGAAATAATGCAAAATGTTTTTTCGAAAATTTGATCGCTTAGAAGTATTATAGATGCTTCAATTGAATACTGCGTGTAGAAAATATCTTGGCCTTTAAAAATATCGGTCATTTTGTCAAGTCTTTTAAAAAGCCTTGAAAAAAATAAAGTATTAGGTCTATAGAAAAACACTTTCAAGCGCAAAATCTCATACTTATAAATCCCTTTTCGGATATGGTTTTATTGTTTAAGGTGGCCAATTCAGTTTCTTTTATAATAATCGCAAAAAATGTTATTTACGAACGAACTTCAGAAAATAAAATAAAACATGCATTTTAGCGTTGTTATTTTACAATACGGCTGGCAGTCGAGGGGTTTGGATTTTCAAAGTGAACCTTACGCCGTCCACCTATAAGGACTACAGACTTGCCACATCCATTTTGCATCAGTTCGGCCCCGGCCGCGACGAGAGATATGCGTCTTAGACTCCACGTCGCTTGGTTCCGTGAAATTAATTTTAAATTTCCTTGTTATTACAATAAACAATGCGTAAAAATGGAGTTATTGTTTTTTACAGGCCTTTAAAAAATCAAGCTATAAAAAAAATCTAAAACCTTTTCCAACCTTTCCAAAAACGTTTTCTGAAGTATGTTTAAACTCCTCCCGAAATGGGGCGTGAATTCCGATTTCGATTTTTTCCTGGACTATTGGATCACCTTGACTTGAATTTGTCTGCTGCCTATTTAGACTTATTCCTATCATTCTCCAGCAATCTTAAAACTAACTTAACATTTATACAAGTACAGAAATTATTAGATTTTATTATTTGAGGATAGTAGGAGGGGTGATTTTGGGGGATGGGAGAGATAAATAAGCATCTAATAATGTGATTTAAAACTCTTCAAAACAAAATGTCTAGAAATTATTACATAGTTAATGCTCAAGAAATTTAAAAAAAGTGGTGAAAAGCTATTTAAAATGCCTTCAGATGTATTTAGTGACCAGATCTGAAGACCAAGGTGCTTCAAAGCGTTTTCCTTCCCCTACCGTTTCCTTCATCCTCACAACACGAGTGGTTGAAGCTTTCAGTATCGCCCTGTTGAAAGGCACCATTCAGAAGCGAAGCGTTACCAACACTTGTGGTTAATAAATTAATATTTTTTGCGATTAATAGCGAGTGGTCAATGGCGAGATGTTAACGATATCACCGGGAATTTTCAACTCATACTTGTAGGTAATTTTAGATTTTGGTGGCAATATTGTAGATGTGTTCCACGTAGGTATGAAAACATCTTCTTCTTTTCCTAATAAGTAGGGAATTTCAAGGAAAGGAGGAAAACAAAGTAATAAATGAAGGACTTAGGAACATGGGTTTAGATTTTAAACCGTTTCTAAACTAAACACATTAATCCTTGTTTATCCTATCCAATTTGGTTACAACTAACTTCGGCTGCTCGTAACTGTTGTGCAAAATTCACATACGTCTTTTCCTAACTCTTCCTCTCGTTAATTTTCCCTTTTTTCCATTTAAAAAAAATCTTTAATCCGTTTTTTTCCATCTTGAGTACCCCTGACTTTGGGTCCCACGTTTCAGGCCAGGTAA
This sequence comes from Limnephilus lunatus, assembly GCA_917563855.2. NCBI lineage: Eukaryota > Metazoa > Arthropoda > Insecta > Trichoptera > Limnephilidae > Limnephilus > Limnephilus lunatus. The sequence goes on from OU830594.1 coordinate 97,674,883, forward strand.
AATGGGTTTAACAAGATAGCGACAAGCATTTACCCTATTTCAATTGGTCCACGATCCTGCCAGCATTCGTGTCGGAGATGTTCCACTGATTCACTGAACAGAAAATTCATAGAAATGTGATTACTGCCTCTTATATAGTAGTCTTTTAATTTGAGATTTTACAGTTATAATGGGATGGTGGAATAATAATAGTCATTAAACTGTAATCAACATAAAACTGCAATTTACATAAAACTGTAACTAACATAAAACTGTAATAAACAATAAATTATAATTAACATAAAACTGTAATCGCATAAAAACTGTATTTAACATAAAACTTAATTAACATAAAACAGTTATTAACATAAAACTGTAAATAACATAAAACTGTAATAAACATAAAACTTATTTAACATAAAACTGTATATAGCGTAAAACTTTAATTAACATAAAAAATGATAAGGCAACTGGACAACTACAAAGAGACTATGGATGAAACAAAGTGGAATAATAAGGGTGATTATTTGCAATCAAAATGATCGAATATATTGTGGTCCAATTACGTACTATTTCAATGTTATATCAATTTTTTTTAATACAGCAAGAAATATAATCAAAAAAGTCATGTTTTTTAATTGAGATCTGTAAAAATGAAATTAATTTTTACTATAGTAAATTTTAACATTGAAGTTGAAAAAAAACATAAAAAAATGTCACCGGAGATTAAAACTTCCTTTACCTTTTGCACTCCAAATAATTTCAGGAATCATTGGTTAAATTAAGTCTAGTACCTTTTTGCTTCCCAGAACTTCCGATTCTTCCTTTCCCTAAAAAAACCTCCACACAGCATTCTCAAACATGATATGAAGAGAGGAAAATTGTTTTCCCCAGGGCCTCCCGTGTGGAGCTAATGTAAAAAAAAACTTCGAACCCATAGCCACTCCTCTAACACTTTCTATTATTGTATTCAGTGCACAGGACCTAGTGGAAATCTTTAAAAATACTAAGCCACCTGACATTGGGATATATATCTGGGTGAACGTGGGTTTTGTGGGTGATTTCGAGTGTTTCTAGTGTTTTTGAAAATGGTTTAAGTACGTAATTTGTTTTATTTTAAAGGTTAAATCCTTTTAATTTATTTCTTTTCTTCTTTGTTGGACTAACTTGACGTTAAAATTGAAGGCTGCTTTCCAACAAGGTACATCAACTTAGACATACTTCGTTTACACTTTTTTTTTTTAATTTCTATATAACATTATTTTTTATTTATATTTTTTTTGTCTTACCTTCTAAACTTTCATAAGGATGTTGCGCATGTCTCTTATCTCTCTAATCTTAAAATAATATTCTCATGTATTTTCTCTATTTACAAGTAAAAATATTTTTATTATATGTTTTTATCTGAAGTTTAAGTCAATTCGTGAGAAATAGTTTGGAAACAGGTAATAGTTGTTGTTTTGTACATTCTTATCAATTGATATCTTTATCTGTACGTTCAACTTAATAATTTTTTTTTAACTTTCAGATATAGCTGGTTATTTTTCATGTCAAGCATTTAAAAACAATTAACTTTATCTCACTTCGATTGTTTATGATCACCTTTAAATTCCTTTGTCATCATTTATGAACAAAAAAACAATTGACTATATCTCACTTCAATTGTTTCTGATCACCTATAAAATCAGAATAAAAATATAAAGTTTACATGTTTATTGTCCTGGGGAAGGTTGACGTCAACCAAAACCGGTTGACTAATATAAATCAAAATAAAGTGGTTTTAAACACAACTTGTTTCATTATGTAACTATAAAATCATTAGACTTAATTTACGTTCAAATAAACAACCGCCTTTATCTCTATTCAATTGTTTCTTATCAACTTTAAATTACTTTGTCATCATTTATGTACAAAAAAACAACTGTCTTGGAGGCGGATGACCAGGATAAACTGAACCCCAGATTTCTACCCACTCCTTAAACCCTTTTCCTTCCCAGAACTCTCCTCTCCTTCTTTCATTAAAAAAACCCTCCACACAGCACCCCAAAGATGAAGCTCACGTAAAAAAAAGAGTGTGGAGCTCACGTGAAAAAAAGTTTAGGTTAAGTTAGGTTAGGTTAGGTTGTAGTAGAGATTTTGTTGGAAAATGTTTTATCCGTAGGATATTTTGTCTGGGATATTTTGTCGGGGATATTTTATCGCGGTATCAAAACGCGCAGTACCTTTGTTCCTGAACTCTCTATACACGGCCTGATTTTATACCCGTATCTAAAGTGAATAAAACTTTGTTCAATTTTACCTTCCAATACCACAAAAGGAATAAACTGAAGTATTCTTCAAGCACTATTGAAATTGCGCTTTGTGTTCGTAGTGCATATGTGATAATAGTTGAATCTTTCTTTGTACGTGTCTGTTGATGTTATAAACGTAATGTTGTTTGCATACAAGGATCGCTGATTTGTAAAACAAGCGCAGTGATGCAGGAAAGATCCACACATCTTTAAGTGATCCATGTAAGTTTTATTGCGCCCCGGCAATGTCCTGGGTTCGAGTCTCTGATGTGATCGTATCTTTTTCTGTTATCATATTTTCGATTGAGCTTCGCTAATATTGACTTCCTTTAAATGTTACAATTTGAGGTTTTACGCATTAAGATAAAACTTATATCTTTTCTTTAAAATAAAACAATAACTTTGTAAACACCACTTTTATTTTATATACTTTATGCCGACTGGGTTTCGCTACAACCGTAGATTCTTCACTTTCAGGACAGTATAATACTCTACTAACATTAAATTACATGTGTGTTATAGATAATATATTATTTAACACAATGGGCTGGACTCCTCAAGCGAAGGAGGAAGAATTCGTCAGTGTAGATGGAGAATTTGGAAGGGAACGGGAGTGTTCTTTGTCAATAGGGAACAATCTTAGTATTGGACTTTTATTTTAATTTATTTGGTTATTAATTACCTTACTATCAATTTGTTTGGCTTTCCTCAGTTCTAGTGATACCTTTCATGTTTTTATGAATTAGGGTGACGCCTGAGTTTTTATCAAATTTATGGTCTGTTTCAATCAAGTGGTTTGCAAATTCCGAAAAACCAGTGCTGTGTAAACATCTATATAATAAGCGGGACAGTCACTGCATTGGAGTGAATAAATTCCCGAGTGAGATAGACTACAAAAAAATTATATCTTTTCGTTAATTGTTATCACGCCAAAACTTGGTCATTGTGTGTAGGTGACTATTCCTTCGCTACGACAAACAAAAGAAATTGTTACAAATGAATTGTAACATATCAAAAAATTCCCCATTAAAATTTCTCTTTTAACGAACGTGATGAGAGAATAGTATATAATAATTTATATAACTTCGTTATTTTGACCAAGGTGGATATTTCCCAATACCACAGCCATTCTGCATCCGGACGGTTATTGCTGAACTCAATGTTTGAAATCGTTACCCAATAAATTTATGTATTATTGAGCGAGGTTAATATGAACCATCCTGTCTGTACCCGAGGATCCTATAACGGTGAATATCCTCTAACCCTCATACACCTACAACAATGCTCGTGTGGTAACTTCTACACAACAAAACGATATTGTAAAGCAAGCCTTCAAAAGTTTTCTTCGGAGAATAAAGCAAATCGTTTGAAAGGTAGATCCGTAGATGATGTTTTCCTACTTACTGCTTTTCTAAATTTGTGGAGCGAATATTTTCGTTGGAAGAACAAAGTATTTTACTTTTATGCCTTCGATCAATTTGGTCGAAGCTAAATGCCTATTTATTTTGTAGCTATATAAACAAAAGTTGGTGAAAACATTGGCATTGTCAATAAATAAGCTTAGTGACAGCCGCTTGTGGGGAACTTTTAGATTTTGTTTTTCATATAAATAAAAAGAAATATTCATCCTAGGCTTGCAGATGTCACATATTTATAATAAAAATGGATGAAAATGTATCCAAGACACTATATAGATAGCATTACGTTCGGGTTTGAATTTTGTCATCACACATAAAGATGGCAGCCAATAAAAATGTGCATTAAGAAAATTAAGTTATTAGTCGAAGGATGATACAGTTAAATGTGACCTGATCGGATAGGGATGCATTAGCTCAGTTGGTAGAGCTGCGCCCCGGCAAGGCGAAGGTCCTGGGTTCGAACCCAGGATGTGACCGGATCTTTTTATAATTTTTATCTTTTCAGATTTTCGATTGAATTTCGCTAATATTGTCTTAGTTTAATTAATTTAAAAAATATAATTTCGCGAATTTCCTATAGTTTTGGTCAAAACGTTGCTGTTTGGTCAATATTTAAACACGCGCACTGCTGCCTACTATCGTCCATCCAATGATATGCATCGAACGGACACTCACGCCCTTACGTGTGGGTTTTCCGTAGAAGTATTTGTGAAGGAACTTATAATGGTGATACTACTCCACCACACGAGTATTGTAAGGGTTACCACAAGAGTGTTATAGTTGTATAGTACTCTAGACTCTACCATAGTGTAATGGGCGTTTTACACGACGTTTTATTTTCACCGTTTGGAAACTATATCGAGACCCATGGCAAACTGTAGGTTGTTGTTTGGGTGTTACATCATGATCACCTCATCTTCGTGTATTTCGATTTCCACAACACAAAAATAAATAAAAATAAAAATCTTCATGTTTGTTATTATGTTTTACTTACGATATCTTAAAGTTGATATTAGTGAAGAATTCATATTTTAGAACAGTAAGCACAAAATCGTCAAAAAGGCAAAGATAGGTTACAAGAAAGCGTATGTCATTTGACTTTGGAATTGCCGTCAACAAATCACAAAAAATATTCGCGAAATTCACAATACTGAACAGCAATAAACTTTTTCAATCAATATATCCATCAATTTATTTCAAGGAAAGTGTCTGTGGTGGAGAGCGGCGTGGATTTTATTTTAATACAATAAATCTACAGTTGATGCAATTTTGCGCACTTGATCTTAAAAACAAACATTGACTTCATGAGATATCGACAAACTACCCCTATCCTGTTTGGAGATTCTGTCTGGGGGTTCTATTTAGGAAAGGAATCAGAGAAAGTTATGGGCAGGAAAAAGTTTTTTTTATATTAACAAGAAGAATATATGACGTAAATGCAAACGGTAGAAGAAGTCGGGGACGCCCGAGGAAGACATGGCACGATCAAGTGAATCAGATACTTGAGACGGGCCATATCAAGAGTCAGAATAATAGAAGAGTATTCATGAGACGATGTATGAATATGAATGAGGCAAAGAGTGTGTGCCAAGACCAAGTTGTTTGGCGGTCCGTCTTCTCTGCCTGGAAACGGCGTGATGGTTAGTTAGTTGGTTAGATTTTCCACACTGGTGGTCCTAAGGAATTTTTTTTCCTTCAGAGTCTACGTTATCTTTAATGATGCTGTTTTGAAAGTATTTTTTAGGAGAGGAAGTGGGAATATGGGTCATAAAGAGATTCATGTCATAGGAGTCATAGAAACGACCCGTTCTCATGCGACAAATGTCAACCGTGTACCGGTGCCGAAGGGATCGAAGCCGCCAGTTCCTCGGAACATCTTACATGGAATAAGAGGTAGGAATCTGGGGGTCAGTGTGTCTAGTGGGCCCCGGGAACCATTTATTGGATAATCAACACCTGTGCCACAGGTCACCTCAAGTGGTTCGCAAGTGTAGGTTATCCAATAAATGGTTCCTGGGGCAGCGGTACCCAAACCCGCCTCCCAAATTATCGGTCTGGAGCTAGAGCTAAAGACTAAGGCATCTCCAATTGGGTTATGTTGTGAGGCTGAAGGTAGTAGGGAAGGGAAGGAGATGGGGAATATGAAGGTGGGAAAGTACATATACATTAAAACATTCTAATTGGAGATTCCGTAGTCTCCAGGGGTGGTTCTAGACTCTTTTGTGGTGACTTAGCAGGGGTGCATGGGTTCATGGGGTGAGGTTTGTCCAGGTCTTGGTGGCGGATGCCTGCTGCGTGGCGGCCGGATCGAGAGAGACTAGTTTAGGGATTGGTTGGTCCCCCTTCTTAAAATACCCTCCACACAGCATCTCCTAAGATGACATAGGCCCTGAGGGACATTGGAGGGTCTAGAGTCATTCAAATAAATGTAGCTTCGTTCAATAAAATAGAGTCCTGAGGTGTACGTTGAAGGAGGAAACCATATGTTTCCTTAGAACGCCGTAAGAAAGTGGTTGGACACCCTCCAAGGCCCTGAGGGAAATTATTCTCTCAAGGCTCCCTGTTAATGTAAAAAAAAATCCCTCCCACTGCGGTGCAAGGTGAGGTTCCGAGAGAGTCCTGTTGGACAGGTCAAAAGGTCTCTCTCAACCATTCTCTCCCGAGCCGGTCTGCCACGCAGTTGGTGGGCATACGCATACGCCGCAAATTCCCTAAGTCACCAAACGTAGCGAACCACTTGGGGTGACGTATGGCAGGGGTGTTGGTTATCCAGTAAACGGTTCCTGAGGCGGCGAAACCCATACCCGCCTCCAAATTGATTGATAACTCGATTCCACGTGAAAAGACGACCCTTGTCCCATATATATGGAAACTTTACAAAATAGCATCTTGTAAACCAGCCATAATACTGTAGTTGTGTGTATGCTACTAGAATCCTTGTGGCCCGAGTCGAAATTGCTCTTTTATTATATTAGGGAAACCATTTTGTAAATTGCCAGCCACGTGAGTTCACAACATAGAGATACCCTATACAGGGTGCTTCACGTGTTGTTATGGGCAACAAGGTAACGTCCCAATAGATACTATTACTACAAAGGGTGTATCACGACGTACCTGAAATTTGTACCTGACTTTAACCAGCAATTTAAAAAAAAACAAAGTCCGAGGTTAAGAATAATCTAAAAATATTATAATTCCTCTTTGAAAATGTTCTTTAATCCAGTGAAAAAAAATAACTTGTGATATATTTGAGAAAACTCCACGAGATTCATTGAAATCACAAGTTCTTTATTTACGCTATCATACCGTTTACAATGAAGATTTAACTAGACCAGACGTCCTTTCAATAGGAGGTTCAAAGTCAGCCTTCGGTTATTTCCGTAACCATTCGTGCATCAGATACGAACGATGGAAGATGATACTCTTTTAAGGTACTACTTAAGCTGCCGCAACCCGAATTTCTACGGATTTCTTACATATCTCCCTTAAATACTAACAGCCTTACTAAAAAAAACCACAGCACGACCAATAACCTGTGTTGCTACAGCAACATGAATAAAACATATATATACTAAAACACGAAATATTACTAATAAGCTTTGTTCTTAAAATGCATTTTAAATTTGGCAACAATGTAATTTTTTATAATTTACACATAAAAGTGTTTGTTTTCATTCATAACCGATAGGTAGCGGGGCCTGCGCATTTCTCGTTCGCGGTGAAAACATATTAAACCGCGAAAGAAATTTCGTTCCGCGGATGCGTTTTGTAATATTGCAAATGTGATTGTAATTTCTATTTATATAACTAATTCACTTTTATATAATTGATATATTTACCGTGTTTTTTGTGGTTTTTTATAAGTTTTGGTCAATTTATAATAACAATAATCGTACTTTCAAAGTTGAAATGTCAAAAGGTATTTTATATGATACATTAAAATTCAAATTTACATTTAAGGTTCTTTATTTTATGAGAATTTCATAAAAGTGGTATTTTTTTAATATTAGTATCTAATACATGTGGTTGCAAACGTATTAAAGTAATTAACGTCTTTAGAGATGCAAGAAATCTGTTTAAACCTTATGTTTTTAGGTTATTTTTTTGACAATAAAAAAAACTTTGAAATTTTTTATTATTTTTTATATTGTATGAACGAGGAAAAAGTGAGGTGACCGTTTCATTCCAAATTCATTATGTGAAAGGGCCGTATTTTTTATATTTTGATTTTTTATAAATTTCTTACACTTTCATCAAAAATGTTTTGTTAAGAATTTTTTTTCCGCGTTTGAATCATAAAATATGGAAGTTTTTAAAAATTTAAAGTGTATTTCAAATACACAAATCTAAAACGTAATTTTATCTAGTTTTTATAAATGGTATTCCTTTTTACGATACCTTCAAAAATAAGAAATATATAGAACATTCAAAATACTTTGGAAAAATTCCAAATTTCATTCAGACATTAATAAAACAGAGATAAACTACCCTCTCAGGCTGTGTAAACAATGTGTATTTCTTTCCAAGAACAATTTTTTAATTAGTAATGTTTCACATTCGCGGCCGTTTGTCAATTGAATAAAATTTTCACGGGTTTTTTTTAGTAAGGCTATTAAAAAAATGTATGTTTTTATTGAAGATAATATCTAAACATTCCCCATGCCCGCGCCGAAACGCAATTCACATAAAATTCCCTCGACAGAAAAAAATCGCAAAGCATGCTCCAAAAATTACTATAAACACGTTTGTTTCAGTTATTTTACAAGTTATATGCATGAAAAAATTCACAGTGTTTCTTTAAATGCTGTTTAAGACAACCCCGAGATTTTTGCTCTATTTTAAACGAGTCGTGTTTTTTTGAAAAATTTTACAATTTTCGCATCGATTTTATAGCTTTAAGGCTCCGCAACTGGGCTCGAAAAGAGTGCGCTAGCATTTAAATCGACAAAATCAATGCGAAAATGTATGATTCGTTTAAAATAGACAAAAAACCTCGTGGGGCTCATCTAAAACAGCATTTAAAGAAACACTGTGAATTTTTTCATGCATAAAACTTCTAAAATAAATTAAATTAACGTGTTTATAATAATTTTCGGAGCACATTTTGCGTTTTTTTTCTATCGAGGGAATTTCATATAATTTGCGTTCGGGCGTGGGGAACATCTAGACATTATCTTCAAAAATAACATATATTTTTTAAGAGCTTAAAAAATTCAAATGTTTAAGCGAGATATGTAAGAAATCGGTAGAAATTCGGGTAGCGGCGGCTTAATTGGGGTGTATTGTAAGGCAGAAGGTTGAGAGGAGTATCTATCATGACACTAATAAAGTTGGTTTCACACCAGTGCGATTATGAAAAATATATTTGTATATAGGTACATCGCATAAATATGAAAAAATAATATATATACGAGTATCATATGATTTGAGATTTTCACGGCCAAAAGTATTATGGCAATTTATTTTTGAGGTATTATGCCGTGTTGCGCTATCTCCTTCTAATGTATGAATGTGAATGATGCAAAGAGTGTGTTCCAAGACTGAGTTGTTTGGCGGTCCATCTTCTCTGCCATGATACGGGCTTGAGTCTTACATGGTGGTTGTGATAATGCAAATTTATTATGTTATATGAAATTTATGTGATATAAAAAAACCTAATCATTATTTCCAAAATAAAATAAAAAGTTGAAAATGGTGATCTAATTAACCACTGGATCGATTATGGTCGAAACACAGACCACTTTTATTTTTCTGCGATTGATAACGATACAAAATTGGACCACATTTTCCTACCATTTAAAACGTTTATTGTAATTATTTAAAACATTTCCATGGCCAGCCATTTATTTTAAAACAAAGCTATTGAAATGCTTTATCTATTATTACCATAGATGTCGCAAATCCGACCTTCGTAGACTAATTTAGAACGATTTTATAAATAAATGTTTAAAATATTTTTTTTCGCCGAATTGCTCAGCTGTTTACGATTAACACTAGGACATTTTTCCATAGATATGTAACTTTCATTATACCACAGACAACATACAGAAATCGAAAATATTCTATGTTGACTTGAATAAGTACCCCTCACGGTAGTTTCAAAGTAAAAAAAAACACGCAGGATTCGCGCGGTTATAAACTTAACGATTTTTTTATAAATCCTGCAAATATGAGATAAACGGTAAAATGCAGGGTAATTCATTGGCTAAATAACACTATAATAAGTTTTTATTTCACTAAGTTAAAATTCGAAGGTATAGTTTTTTTAATGTTGGCGAAATATTTTATTTATTTATTTCGCGTGGTCGCCCCAGTAGCTAAAAAGATAATCTTAAATAAAATTAGTATGTTTGATAAGGGAAATGAATTGTTGAGATATTATTATTATCCAGACCTTCATATAAGGAATATTAATAAATAAAAATAACTAAGATCATATTTTTATAGCATCATTTTAATGCAAAAGTAAGTCAAGGATGCAAATGAAGGTTATATATCTCAAGCAGACTGAATTAATTATTTATTTGCCTTCAGACCGGATTAAAAACCAAAGCACTTTAATTAGTTAACCCATTAACGCCCCCATTTGAAAAACACGAATAGCATCTTTACATCCTAACACTTTCAGGACCTGACCACTTCAGCTGGCAACACTTACGGTGGTCTGCCGGACCGCCTTTTATGCCTTTCCGGGTTTATGGGACCCCCAAACTCAAAGAGCAGGTCCCACAGACCCCTTTGACACATGCCGCGCACTTTTCGTCTCATAAATATATTATCACAAGCTGGAGTGAGTGGTCAACCTTTTTGGACCTCCCTGCAATCAACGGAGACGTTTTTCAGGAGGTTTTAGGGGGTTTTTAGGGGGTCTCGAAGGTTTTTGGGTGTGATATATAGATCACTCTTATGGTCGCTTTCAAAAATCACACCGAGGAAACGCAATGTTAGAGAAAGGTGCTACCGCCGATGAAAAATATTATAACGTTGAAAAATGTACCTATTTGGTTTTATAATTAGATTATGCGTAGTTCCTACCGGGATGTCATTAATCCAGTTCCTATATTTTTCTAACCATCACCTCGCTGGAAAAGTATTTGATATTTATAATGACAATTTGGGAGGCGGGTATGGGTACCGCCGCCCCGATAATCTTTTATTGGATATTTTTTACAATTTACATTTTGGGAGGAGGGTACGGGAACCATTTATTGGATAACTAACACCTCTACCATAGGTCACCTTAAGTGGTTCGCCATGTTAGCAAGGGTGCCGAATTTTATGGAGTAAGGTTTGTCCGTATCTTGACAGCGGATGCGTCTGCCCACCAGCTGCGTGACAGGCCGGATCTAAAGAGAAGGGTTAAGGGGGTCCCTTTTACTTCTCCATAATTACTCTCTCGGAACATCGCCTTGCACCGAAGTGGCAGTGATGGATTCATACTTCCGTCACTCTTGGACACACTGACCCCCAGATTCCTACTAACCCCTCATACCGTTTTCCTTTCCTAAAAAGACCCCCCCACACAGCATCCCCAAATATGACACAGACCCTGAGGGGAATTTTTTTTTTTTCAGTGCCTCATGTGTTGAGTTAATGTAAAAAAAACACAATGGCAAGAAAAATAGAAAATTCGAGTGCATTACACATATTTTTTAAAAGAGTTGAAGAATTAGGACTACCTTGGAAGCAAATTTTTGGTATTTTGCGTTTATATAAACAAAAGTTTAATAAAAAAAATAAGGTATTTAACCATCTCGGAAGTAAACAATATCGTTTTGTACTTATTCGTATTATTGTTGCGGTAATTACCTCGAGGTTTTGCAGTGGAACTGTAAAACTATATTGTGATTGTGTTGAGTGCTCCTTCGCAGAGGTAAACTGGTAAGTGATTGGTTATCCATTTTCCTTGCATCCTTAGTTTTTCCTACACAAATTATCACACAATTCCGGTGAACAACATTTCGTTTCGTTTCATTGTTAGTATTTACAGTGCATTTCCAAGTGTATCTGATGCTGTAATTTATAAGCAGATTGGGATGCAAAAGTACCTATTCATAATAACAATCTATATTATATATTCTAATATCTCTCTCGATCTTTATCCTTTAGAGAGATATTTTTTTTTTATTATTAGCACTGGATCTTCTCTGAGCACTATGTTATTTGATTAAAATGTTTGGTTTTTTTTTTTAAAATCACAGTGTCTGTTTATTGTCATTACGCACAATACAAATATGGTTCAAGAGGACACGCACAACTCGCTAGCTGGATTTTGCCTGGCGAGCTCCCCCAATTAGAATGACTTGTCTGTCTCTGATCGGCTGTCTTCGGCACACGACGTAACCGACACTTTGTGACCCATAGTATAGCATAAACAACAGAACAATGATAGAACTGATATTCAGACAAATTAAATAAATCAATAAACTTAGATTCAGAATATTACAGAAGACTTAGTACTTAGTAGTCCCAGATGTTTCGCAGAAGTTTCCAGAAATTCACTAGTGACAAATTCATCAAATGGCCATTTTGTTTTTTACGAACAAGGTTCGCATCAATAAGCCGATTCTAAGTTGATCAAAACGAGTAACTATAATATTAAGGGAGATACAACGATTTATATGAGACCTATATGAGTTGGGACAAATTTGGTCTTCTGTGATTAAAATGGTTAACGTTAAAAATTTGACGAGTTAAAGCAAATATCTTGTTAAAAGTGTCAAACATTGTCGTATACGGCCGGTTTGACACGCTTTGGTCTGTCACATAAGATATAAGATATAAATTTGTTTTAAATTTTTTTTATTGTAATATAAAACATGAGTTACATATATAGGTACATATATATTTTTCAGAATATTATAATAAAGGTCGTTATTGTTCATGTATACCTTATCAGAAAAGAGGAGCTCTTGTGCCTGATTATATAAAATCATCCTTCATGTAGGTACTTACATTTTCCATACATTTTACTTTAATTGGTATATTTTTGTGTTGTAATGATTGCTGTTGCTTACCTGTGGACAAAAGAAAAAAGATGCATTAATACATTTTGCAAATATCAATTCAATGAAAGGTAAATAAACAAAATTGCTTTGGAGACTTGAAAGAGTAAACAGAGGTTAGCAAAGGTGATATGGCACGATCAAGTAAACCAGAGGGTTACAGGATAGTGTTTTGAATGATAAGTGCTTTGATAAAGCTTTCTATTTCATTCGTTCACATTATTCAAATGGCAGTTGTATAATATTAATAATATTAATCAATATTCTATTTCATTCGTTCACATTATTCCTACTGGCTTCTGGCAGTTGAAGTCTTGTGCAGTGTTACAAAATAAAACGTCAACAATTAGCGGTTATCAATCAGCTTCCAGTAAAAAAATTCTTATTAAATAAAAAAAATTATATTATATATTATTTTTTTCCAAATTATCAGTGTTGCTTTTTTATGTGAATACCGCGCAAGAGTCCCAACTGCTCCCAATCGTCTAGAGCCAGAGAGACTGTGGCATCCCCAATTGGGGTATGTTGTAAGGCTGAATGTAGTGGGAAGGGGAAGGAAATGAGGAAAACAAAGGTGGAAAGTACCTGGCTGAGAGCTAGTCATCAAGATTGTGAGTATCTTCCACTCTGGAACGTGCCGCAAATATACTTCATATCATTTTAAATTATTACATTGTTAAATAACAAGATTCAATCAAATTAAATTTACTTGCGTCCGCTGGGATTATAACCCGCTACCTCCGGATTGCTGGTAAAGAACCTTACCCCTAGACCACGGGGGTCCTCGAATACTGAATTCTAGAATGTGCTGACTTCAGAACTTCTGCTAAAACTAATGTTATTTTTTTATTAAATGCGACAAAAATAGCGAAACTCAATCGAAAATCTGGAGACAGAAAAATCAGAAAAAGATATTGGTTCCACTGAGACTCGAACCCAGGGCCCTTTGCTTACATGTCAAGTGCTCTAGCAAATGAGTCATGGAACCCATTTCCAATTCGGTCACTTTTAACTGTGGAAAAAATTAGAAAATGCTCCAATCAAGTAAATTAACATTATTTTTTTTTTACTTTATGACTAAAATCTCAAATGGTAATATTTAATTAAATGAAGACAATATTAGCGAAACTCAATCGAAATTTATTCTTTGACTAAGAACTACCAACATTATCTTAATTTTCTTAACGCACATATTATTGGCTGCTATCTTTATACATGATTGCAAGATTCAACCCGAACTAAATGCTATCTAGATAGTGTCTGGATAAATATTTATCAATTTTATTTTTAATACGCGACATCTATGGACTTTTTCTGCAAGTCTAAGATAATTATTTTTTATTTTTATTTTTAACTTAATGACTAAAATCTCAAATTATAGTATTTAATTATATTATTGAAGTATGATACAGTTAAAAGTTACCAAATTGGAAATGGGTTCAATAGCTCAGTTGGTAGAGCACTTGACATGTAAGCAAAGGGCCCTGGGTTCGAGTCCCAGTGGAACCAATATCTTTATCTGATTTTTCTGTCTCCAGATTTTCGATTGAGTTTCGCTAGTAGATATTGATATTCATTCTTCATTCAATTAAATATTATTATTTGAGATTTTAGTCATAAAGTAAAAAATAAAAAATAATGTTAATTTACTTGATGGCCTTTCTGGAGAATTTTCTACTTTTTTCCATACATTTGTAAGACACATCTTCCTGTCACGCCTTTTACCTTCCATCCACTCTACACTTTAAGATCAATTATGCTTCCCTTCCTTGTCCTATATCGTACCACTTGCATAAACCTTAGCTTTTTCACAATGTGTTTTAATATTCGAATATTAAATATCTTGAAACAATTAAATATCGACACATTATTTTGAAAACCGTATTTTGAAAACCGATTCTAGAAATAGGGGTCCATTTCGAAATGGATAACATCAGGATGTGTTGATTGTTCTTCATCTTCCTGGAAATTTTTGGATCGATTTCACTTTGAAATACAACCGTTATTGGGTTTCAAAAAGTTACATATTTGTTTAGTAGTTTTAAAAGAAAAACAAAATGAGATCATTATTTAGATGACTTCCATGGGCTGAACGGTTAAGATCCACGGTTTTAGAATTGAAGGTCGCAGGTTTAAATCCCGATATGCGAAAAGAAAATCGTATTATTTTAGATCATATTGATATTTTAAGGACGTATTATATTTGTGACATATTACATATTATTAGATACTCTCAGTATCGCCCTGGTGAAAGATCGCCATTCAGAATCTGTTGGTGAATAGCCAAATAATTCCCGGTTTCGATTTTGTTTTCTGGAAGGAATTTATTTTTGCTTTTGCTTTTATTAATTTGCTTTCGAAATGAGATAGGTACTCGGGAAGCGTTATTTAGTATTTAGGTACTAATCCAGAGATGTAGAGATGTGAATACAAATGAAGTTCGACATGACAAACTGATTCAAATTCTGAAAACCTCTGCGATAGACGATAAAGATATAAGGATAATAGGAAATCTTTATTGGAAACAGAAAGAAGCAGTAAGAGTAGAGCAATGTCTAACAGACGAGATAGAAATAAAGAGAGGCGTGCGACAGGGTTGTGTTCTTTCACCTGAAGTAATATTCAATGAAGCTCTGCAAGAAGCTACTCAAGGACTTGTTTTAAATGGGAAGATTCTGAACAACCTGCGTTATGCAGATGATACGGTACTTCTAACAAATCACATTGAGAATCTACAACTTATTCTGAATCAAGTAGTGAAGACTTGTGAGAATTTTGGGCTAGAACTGAATATAAACAAAACAAAATACATGCTCATAAGCAAAAATAACGCATTGGATGAAAATCTTTATATTGCTGGAACAAAACTAGAGAAGGTACAGAGTATTGTATACTTGGGCTGCAATCTAAATGATAGATGGGATCCATCGGTTGAAATCAAATGCCGCAATGAGCAAGCTCGTACAACCTGTATCCGCATGAAAAAGATTTTCTGCAGTCATGATCTCAACCTTGGATTACGAATGCGAATGGTCAGATGCTACGTGTTTTCGATATTATTTTATGGAATGGAAGCATGTTAGATGGACTCGTCGTCGATATCAATGCATTCTCCCAACTGAAGTATCAATGTGCTGCCTAATACGATTGCCCGGTGAGGCGGTGTTGTCTCCAGTCCCCGGAGATGAAGGTTCAATACTCATTCAAACCATTTTTTTAAGTTTTAAAAGACATTAAAAGATCACAGTACTTTAAGAGCCAGTCCCTGCGGAGGAAGGTTCGATCCTCATTCAAACAAAAAAAAATGAAATTGGCTACTAGCCGGCCTAATAGATGGTGGTAACTAGGACGGAAATTGAAAATAGATGTATTATAGTGAAGAAGAGAATGAAAAAATCACATTTTATATTCCCAATGGTACTTTTTCCACCGCGTATTATTTTTGACGTTTTTGGCCCTCTGTAAGAAATAATACCCTGCTAGAAAAATAAACCACAGGGAATAGAATAGAAATTACTGACAGGTGTCTAAACCTTTATTTGTTCTTGGGTTATTTACTCAAAGTTATATAGCTATTATATAAGGGTTATAAAACAGATGTGTACACGACTTACAACATGTATGCTATTACGAAGAATAAAAAATATGTTCCATTCTTCAATTATTCCTGCAATTTATGCAAATAATAAACTTAAAAATTGCAATCTAAATAATAAGGATAGAAATTTATAAATGAAAAAAAAACTGTAATCTATAAATTAAAGTGAAATGATTGGGGATTCTTCTATATAGGTAAAACTACAAACACTTTGAAATAAAGATAAATGAACATATTATAAGATATTTAAACATTAATACTTTCTCGGAGTTTGCCAATAATTTGTTGAAAATGAGTCACACTTTTGACTTTAATAGTGGAATTGACACCTTTAAATTTATGTCTATTGTTGTAATTAGTTTTACGTAATTCTTGAGGATGTAGAAATTGCCTACGAAACATGTCGGTTTTTTATAAATAATAAACATAGTTAAAACAAAGTAATCTATTGATGAGCGAGCACTGGATGTTTTTGAAAGGAAAATTTTGAGGCGCATCTTCGGACCGGTTTCAGAAAATGGATTTTGGCGCAGACGTTTTAACAATGAGCTACATACTCTGCTTAAGGACGTTAACGTCATAAAAATTGTAAAACTGGGAAGACTTAGGTGGCTGGGTCATGTAGAGAGAATGACCGAGCATCAAGCACCAAAGTCCCTGCTGAACTCGAGACCGATAGGGCGATGGTGCCTGGGAAGACCAGGATTAAGATGGAGCGACAACGTGCTCAAAGATATATCTACCTTGGAGATTCCAAACTGGAGAGAGCTGGCACAAAACCGAGATGAGTGGAGGAAGACTCTTAGGAGGCCAGGACCCACCATGGGTTGTAGAGCCAAGAGTGATGATAATGAATCTATTAATTTAGAAAAAAATATGAAACTGAAGTCCTTCAATGTGTTATTAATTATTGGTTCCTATTGCCCATGAAAAAAATATTTTTGTAGTTTAATTGCTTTAAATAAAATAAAATTTTATTTTGTTAATAAAATAAAGTGAATAATAAATTATTTTATTACTTTAATTGCTTTAAATTACATTATTGAAATAAAATAAAGTGTAGAGTAAATTATTTTATTAAATTAAATTTTATTAGTTTAGCTTGTTTTTACGTTAGAATTGAGAGCTCTGGCATTACAAAATTTGCACAGCCATTACCTTGTGAAATTTTTATGCCAACTTAAACCATTTAACCTAAAAATTTTAATTTATTCACGAGCAATCGAGCTTTAAAAAAATTGTTAAATAATCAAAAATTAGTTTATAATTTAATTTCTTGATAGATTCATCAATTCTTAAAGAAAATAAAGCTAGTACAGAATAAAAATGTATACATTTTTATTCTCTTTGGTGGGTGGCCTTGTGTAAAGCATATTTTGGTGGCACCTTCATATTACGGTGTCGCGGGCTGTTTTTACAAAATCGTAACATTAAAATATTCAAAATGAAGAAAAAACGCGCCAAAAAATAAAGACCTCTGATGGGGAGATGAATAAAACATGATCCTATAGGATGAAGGGCATTGAAATGGAACACACTAGAAGAACCCCTCTAATTCTATTAATAAATCTACGAACTGTGAGTAAGAGAATAGATATTGACATCTTCCACTGTACCCTTGAAACTTTTAAAATCAAAATATACCTTTATTTATATCTTAAAATCAAAACTGTAATTTCTATTCTATTTATTATTTGTTTTTGATTTTTTTTACTTATACTATGTGCTAATGTAACTTTTAAAAACTACTTGCTTCCTAATTAGTAACTGTACGCTCCAATTATAAGTGACAACAGATTTTTAATTTTATTGTTTTCTTTTAATGGTGATACGCTTTAACGTCTTCAGCAATGAAACACAATGTGCTAATGTTTTATAGCATTTATTTTCTTTTCGTTTCTCATGTTGGTTTGTTTTGACCATTCTGTCAAAGTCGAGGGCATGTGTGCGCCGATTATAAGTGACAACCTGGTGAATTATTATTATTGGTAATTGGGATTATTCTATAAAAATAAATTGTTCCTTGCTCCCTTACACTCTCTCTATTTCCTTCCCGGACAACAGTAAGCGATCAATCAGAATTAATGTCCGTATATAAAAAAACGCAATTAAAAGCTCACCGTACAAGTTATCATCCCTAGTAAAATCGTTTTAATAAAAAAAGTGAACTACACCGCAGACAATTCATCTCACCACGACCTACCGTAAGTACCTTCGTTTCAAAAACATGTTAATGCCAAGTATTGACCTCGAGGAACATTGAATCCATTTGCTGTGTAAACTCTTTCGCCGAATCAGTAACCATAAAAAAATATATAAATGGAACTTTTTTTATATTATACTAACTCACCCAGTGAACTTTGTGCCACCGGAGAATCAATAACTGTTGTTTGAACTTATTAGCTGAGTTAAATTAATTTTTTTAAATTATATTAAAAATTACGCAACGAAGCAGTTATAGATGCGCAACTGTCCGTGATTTGTTTTTCTCATGGAACTTTTTTATATTATACTAACTGACCCAGTGAACTTTGTGCCACCGGAGAATCAATAACTGTTGTTTGAACTTATTAGCTGAATTAAATTAATTTTTAAAACTATATTAAAAATTACGCAACGAAGCAGTTATAGATGCGCAACTGTCCGTGATTTGTTTTTCTCAGTATCAGAGATGGAGTAGTGTACCTACGAATTTATATTTTTTGTGATTTTCTTACTTTTCCACTTACTTACGGGAATTGCGTTTTATAATCTTTATACGTGTGAGAGAGATTTAAAATAATTCTTTAATTTTTCCTTTGAAGGGGTTCAGACATACGTTCACCGTTTGTCTCATTTTCGACTGTTGATATTTAGTGTGTAAGAAAGAGGGGCTGCATTATATGTTTAAGAACAAAGGCAAAACAATCAGCGCGTTGACATTTGACGTTTTTGAATTTTTGGAATTCACTCACTATTCAATATTATACTTGTCACAATATTGCTGCAGCTCTTTCAAAATATGAGGATTCGTTTCATACAAAATGAATGAGGAAAATAATTTTATTTATAATTTTTGTTTCGTGAAGTTTTCCAATGTTTTGATAGCTATTCTGTTATTCGGGCGGAGACAAATCCAACAAATCAAAGATCATAAAAATCGGTCCAGCCGTTCTTGAGTTATAAATGGTGTAACTAACCCGACTTTGTTTTTTTTTAAATATTAAGATTCACTATTAGGTGTACAATGATTTTATGTACAACTGTATGTTTCCAAATAAACTCAAACAAAAATAATAAAAAGAACACCGTCGATGTTTCAAAACCATCTTGCATTTTTCACCTCTGTGGTTCAGTTACATTATTTCTCAGCTTTTAAGGTAGCAAAAGCCGATTAGATTCTGTTTTGAAAGATTCAGAGGTCCGTGGTGGAATATTACTGAATTTTCGATCCCATATACTACAGACCCTGCCCGTGTGCCGTTTGTTGTGTGTTGTGATTTCCAAAGTATTCCTCAATATTATATTTTAGGGAACATTCATTACTGTCCAGGCGTGACTTGTATAAACCATGAAATAATATAAGTAGTGTTGTGTATTACGCCGGTTTCTGGAAATCAGTATTTTTAATGCTGGAAAACTGGTTTTTGCTGCTTAATACTGGTGTTGCTTAATACATTTCTTGGATGGTACTTTTGTTGCATAAAACTTTGTTGCTTAATACATTTCTTGCTTAATACATTTGATGCATAACACTTTTGTTGCTTAATGCTTTTTTTTTTTAAATAATTTTGTTGCTTAATACTTTTGTTGCATAATACTTTTGTTGCTTAATTCTTAATACTTCTTACAATTTGGGAAGTGCGTACGGGTACCGCGGCCCCGGGAACCATTTATTGGATAACCAATGCCTCCGCCATAGGACCCTCATAGTGGTTCGCTACGTTTGGTGACTTAGCAAAGGTGCCCGGGTTCATGGGGTGAGGTTTGTCCGGGTCTTGCTGGCGGATGCATCTACCCACCAGCTGCATGGCAGACTGGATCGGGAGAGATTATTGAGGGAGTACCTTTGACTTCTTCAGCCGTACTCTCTCGGAACATCGCCTTGCACTTGAATCACCAGTGCGAAGAATGAATTCATTCGTTCGTCACTTTTGGACACACTGACCCCAGATTCCTACACCTCTCTCAAACCCTTTTCCTTCCCAGAACATTCTCTCATTCGTTTCCTAAAAAGATCCTCCACACAGCATCCCCAAAGATGACATAGAACCTCAGGGGAATTATATTCCTCGGGGCCTCCAGTGTGGAGCTAATGTAAAAAAAGGAGAGGAAGATCTGGGAAGGATAAAGGTATCGGGGGTGGGTAGAAATCTGAGGGTAAGTATGTCCAGGAGCGACGGATGTATGAATCCAACCCTCCCACTGCGGCGCAATGCGGGGATCGAGAGAGTCCTGCTGGAGAGGTAAAAAGGTCTCCCTCAACTAGTCTCTCCAAATTGGACTCGCCATACAATGTGTGGGTGGACGCATTAACCGCCAAGATCTAGACAACCCACACCTTTTTTTCAACAACTCCAGGTTTCCAGCTGACTTCGTCGGACTCTCTTCTTGCGGCTAATATCATTATATATATATAAATATATATACTTTTTTTTTTATTCCATTGTTTACCATAGTTAGTGTATATAGGGTTTAAATGTATGCTATCGTGTAAAATGTATATGTTCTTGAGACGTTTTAATGAATTCTGTGTTTGTGTGTACGAGATTATTTTGTATATAATGAGACATGTATTGTATTCATATAGTTTTCTTAATGTTAATAGTTTTGTTTCCACATGTAATTTTTTTGTGGATGTTCTGGGCTTGTAGTTAAATAGTTTTTTGATTACCTAGTTTTGTATTACCTGTAATTCATTTATGTATGTTTCACTTGCGTTTCCTTAGATTTCAATCAAATAATATAAATGTGAGTGTACGATACTATAATATAAACCTTTTTTAAATTTATTTGGCAACAGATATGATAGCCGGCTAAACACGCTAATTAAGGGGATGATTTTGTCTTTAATACCTTGTATGTGTTGTTTAAATGTCAATATATGAAGATATTTAAATCAAACTTGCAATAGTGTTTTGTTTTTATTCAAACGTACTTTTACAAGTAGCAAAAGTTTCGTGAACGACAAAAAATGGTATTTGAAATAAAAACGCTTTAAAAAAATAACTGGACTGGACCAGAATCTCCTCTTATATACCTACCTACTCACTCAATTATAGCAATCCATAATTTATAAATAAAAAATAATAATTTAGATACGTACCTAGTAAGTAATTATCTGTAAACTTCCGATCAATTTCATCCGAAGTAATTTAAATTTGAGAACACAAACACGCCGACAGCTCATTCTAATGTTTTATTTTAATAACACCTAATTTTAAAAACATGCAAAAAAATCTTTAAAAATATATTTATAGGTTGGTTCTGATATTCGATATCCACTCAGATTTAGAAAATTCCACCAGCGTCGCCTCGTCGTATCCCTTCTTAATCGGTAAACTTTTTCTTCTTCTATTGTTTGCTGGATTCATGTTTCAGCACTCAGCCTAAAGCCCCAACCGAGTGCTTGTATCGGATTACAACCAAACTACTCGTACCTACAAAATGTCGAATTTTTATTTTCTGGTAATATGTAGTTGTAAAGTTTCTGGACTATTTTATACAAAGATAGCTTTTTTTTCAATTAAGTCCACACAGAAGGCCCAGAGGAAAATAATTTCTCTCAGGGCCTATGTCGTCTTTGGGGATGCTGTGAGGATAGTATTTTTAAGGAAAGGAAGTAGAGGAAGAACTGGGACGGAAAAATATATTTATATCTACACGCCCAATTAGGGCTTCTACATATGATAAAACCAAAAACAATCAAAGAATTAAAGAGATATCAATTGAAATATGTACCAAGTATAATTTTTTTTACTTAAAAACAACAAATAGAGTAAAATATAGGATACACATTCATAAAAATTTCTAAACATATTGAAAATTTATAAACATTTCAAAGTTATCTAGATAGACATATAGATTTAATAACAATGTTTTTATAGGCTGATAGACATTCAGTACCGTTGGTGTTCATGTAATATTTATTTCCTGCACTATGCAGTCGGTTCATTACTGAGTTTATTTCTGC
Organism: Limnephilus lunatus; assembly: GCA_917563855.2. Taxonomy (NCBI): domain Eukaryota; kingdom Metazoa; phylum Arthropoda; class Insecta; order Trichoptera; family Limnephilidae; genus Limnephilus; species Limnephilus lunatus. The sequence continues at coordinate 97,697,346 of OU830594.1, forward strand.
ATTGGTACCTGAATTGTTACAATGGTAAGGCGAGTATGGTAATATGAGGAGTGGGTAAGAATCTGGGGTTTAATGTATTTAGGAGTGGCGGACGTATGAATCCATCCCTCTCACTACGGTGCAAGGCGATGGGTCGAGAGTCCCAGTCTCTTTAGACCCAGCCCGTCGTGCAGTAGACGGGCCAAGACCCGGACAAACCTCACCTCATAAATCCAGGCACATCTGCTTAGACACCCAACGTAGCGAACCACTTGGGGTAACCTATGGTAGAGGTGTTGGTTATATTATGGTGATAATGAAAATAATATATAAACCCATACGTGTTTTATTAGACAAACGTATTATAAACAATATCGTCTCCTAACTTTGTTATTGTTTCATTTAAAAATAATTTATAAAATGTGATAAAAAAATTATAAACAAATTGCGATCGGAAACTTTGGTTTCCTAAATGAGTATATTTTAATTATTTTAATATCCACTTTTAGTTTTGTATATAAAGCGTGGTATTTTCTTATTCCAACACTGTTGAGATCATATTTGTCACCGCTGTAGTAAGGGAAACAAAATGATATCTACATATGATACCTATTTTATAAGTTGTTCCCAAAAGCGAAAAAATTGCCTGTAGCTTGTGGGGTTAATTAAAAATAAATCAATAAATTAATTGATGCTGCTATAATATTATCCCACTTGTTTCGGATATTCGAGATAAATTGGGACTGTATTCACATAAAAAATAAACAGAAATAATAAACGTGTATTCCTGTATGTTTTTAAGCGCTCCCTTTATTTTCAGGTCGGAAAGTAGGAAAAAATAAAACTGTGCAAAAAATATGATATAATATATAATAGGATTTCGCCAATCCATCATTTCAGGAAGCCGAAAAAAGAGTAAAAATATGACAAGATCTAGGTAAGTAAAAGGACGAAGTCTGGGGTGACCAAAACATGATGGATAGACGTATATTCAGAAAGACTGTTCACTCTTTTTATGAATCTATTACATTAAGGGTTATTTTTTTATTTTTTATTATTTTAAATAATATGTTTTACATGGTACACAATGACAATTTTACATCTTGGGTTTTTTACTACAATTCCATTAAAAGCATTTGCTTGTGTATGGAAGGGGAGTGTACATAAATATTGTTATTAGTTAGTACTTAAATAATTCATTGTACACAAATATATGTTTGCTGTAGTATTTATTTTGATAATAGTGTGTATTTAAAAAAAAGAAAGGAAGTTATGGAAAACTAAGGATATTTGTAAGATTAATTAAGTGACAGTAGTTTTTTTCTTAATAATATTTTTAAAATGTCTTGACAGAGAGCCGTATTCAGATTTTATTATTAGATAATGTTTCTGATTTCTTCTGGTAGACGATTAAAAAAAGTTCTTCCCTGGTAAGTGTAATGATGTTGTGCAAAAGACGTATTTAATTTTGGGCATAGAAAAACATGTTTAAGTTGAGTTCTGTTTTCATTTAAAAATTGATATTTTTCTTTAAATGTAGATACTTGAAATTCTTTAAAAAGGCGTTCTGTTGGGTAGTCCAAGGATTTTTTTAATATAATTTTAATAATTGTTTTTTGCACAATTTCAATTGGAAGAAGCTTACATTTATACGCGGATCCCCAACTAATAATAGCGTATTGTGAAGTGGATTAAACTATAAGGCATAGCAGATTACATATAGATTTTTTATCGACAGAATGTTTCTAATTCTTAAAAATATGTATATAAATTTTCTAATTTTGTTTACTACTTGACATATTTGTTCCTTCCATTTATGTCCTTTATATTCTCATATATGGGGATGCTCTGCACAGGGTCTTTTTAGGGAAAGGAAGAATAGGAAGTTCTGGGACGGTAAAGCTACGAGGGTTGGGTAAGTGTCTGGGGGTCTGTGTGTCCAGGAGTGACGGTCTGTGAATCCTTCCCTCCCACTGTTGTACACGAATCCGGAGATCGAAATGGAGAGAGAAATATTTATCATAAGATAAGCAGATTTAAACTAACAGCAACAGAGCTTGCCGTCCAAATTGTGCTTCATCGATGTTAAACATATCGATATTCAAAGTAATTCTATTTAACAACAAGACAGCTCTCCCGACTGGCATGACCATTGGCAAGTTAGTTCTGCAAGGCGGGAGATAAAACAGTCTATGCTGACGGTGACAGAGATAACCATCAGGAACATAGAAACTAATGCTCTCCATGATAGTCGAGTTTTCGAGCAACCATCAACCAGTCTGAATTAATGTGTAATGTCTAGGTTAGATCTTCCTCAAGCAGTTTCTCCCGATCCGGCCAGCCACGCAATAGGTGGTCAAACGCATTCGCCGCCAAGTCTTACAGACAAACCTCACCTCATCGGGCACCCCTGCTAAATCATAAAACGTAGCGAACCACTTGGGGTAACCTATGGCAAGGGTGTTGTTTATTCATTAAATGATTCCTTATTCAAAACTCCGTTCCCATCAGGACTCAACAGTATTTTGTCAGAGGGTAAAAATATTTCCGTTTTACAATAAAATCAAAATAAATGGAATAGTTTTGAATGTATCCAAAAACTAAAAAACTTTTTTGGAAAGATAATGAAATACACTTTCATATTTCATAATTAAAAATAAACATATCATTTTTTAAATTTAAAATAAATGCATCATCAAAAAGTTTTAAAATTCGCTCACCTTACGTATTTTCTAATAAAATTATTGGTAAGTAATGAAAAAATAATAAAAATGCATACATATTATATTAGATTAATGTATTATAAACGTTATCGTTTACTCACTTTTATTTCATTTCATAAAAAAATTTAATAAAAAATTTCCAAAAATTTATAATTTATTTTAAAATTGCGGTCGAAAACTTTGGATTTATCAAGGTGTACATTTCAAATACTTTGCAGTTATTTTTTTAAATTTGAATATAAAGCGTGATATTGTCTCTTTCAAATATTGTTTAAATCATATATCTAACCTTAATAGTAAGGGAGACACAACGATTTCTATGAGACCAGTGTGAGTTATTCCAAAAACCGAACAAATAGACCCGCTTGGTTATATTTTCAATAATAGTTTCCTTGCGTGTATTTGACAAGTTGTTATTGTTTCTAAAAAGCGTCTGACAAAGCATGGCATAATGCATTATTACACAACGCAACATAAAACATGTTTGTTGTTATATAACGTTGTTATTGCAGCCTTCGCAGGTGTGTAAATTTCCAAAGATAATATTGTTTCCCATACGAACGTGTAAACATTGAAGTGACGGGTGAACAGCATTGTGGGTGGGAAACTGTGGAACTATAGAATCATTGTGGAATTGTGACATTTCCACAGAAAGATAAAAACGGTTTTATTACGTGGTTCCGCGCGTTTTCATTCCGCGACAAAATATCCACGACAAAATATACTACGACAAAATATCCTACGGATAAAACATCCCATCAATTTAGGCGGGTATGGGTACCGCCGCCCCGGGAACCATTTATTGGATAACCAACATCTCTGCCATAGGTCACCCCAAGTGGTTTGCTACTTTTGGTGACTTAGCAGGGGTGCCCGGGTTCATAGGGGTGAGGTTTGTCCGGGTCTTGGCGGCGAATGCGGCTGCCCACCAGCTGTATGGCAGGCTGAATCGGAAGAGAGTGGTTGAGGGAGTCTCTTTGACTTCTCCTCGGAACATCGCTTTGCGTCGCATTGGGAGGGATGGATTCATACGTTCGTCATGTTCTAACTGAACTTCCCCTTCTTCCTTTCCCTAAAAAGATATTCCACAGAGCATCTCCAATACCACCCCATATTCCTCTTCTTCCTTCCTCAGCAGCCCCAAAGATGACATAGGCCCTGAGGGGATTTTTTTCCTCAGTGCCTTCTGTGTGGAGCTAATCATTAGCTCCATACAGGACTGCTAATGTAAAAAAATATCCCCTAACAAAATATCTACTAAAACCTAGCCTAACTAACCCAACCCAACCTAACTTAATCTAACCTAACCTAACAAAAAAATAAGACTAAAATAAAATAGACATCCTGTCAAGACAATAAATTATTGTTATCTGTAATTTTATTTTCCCCTTTTTACTATTTGTGAACAATAAATTCATCGTCTTGACAGGATGTTTGTGTTATTTTAGTCTCATTTTTTGTTAGTTTAAGTTTTAGTAGATGTTTTGTTGGGGGCAACAAAAACCTAACCTAACTTGAACTTACCCAACTTACCTAACCTAACCTTATTTTAATATTTTTGAACAATAATAAATTTATTGTCGTTACAGGATGTCTGTTTTATTTTTGTCCCATTTTTTGTTAGGTTTGGTAAGGTAAGGTTAAATTTTAGTAGATATTTTGTTGGGGGATATTTTGTCGGGAATACTTTGTCGGAGGATATTTCGTCGGGGATATTTTGTCGCGGGATAAAAACGCGCATTACCGTATTACGTGGCTGGAAATAACGGCTCACGAGCGCAACGCAATGCGGAAAATTGTAGTTATAATAATTATCTAACTTTGTTTATTTATTACTTGGTGATGCACAACGATGTGTAAATTTCGGGATCAGGCGGCTAACAATAACAATCCTTATGTAGATGGCGATAAGGTTAAAATTCCCGTTTAACAATAGTCGTCTGTTTTGATTTATTCACGAAAAAAAAAACATGTTTTATTTTGCGAAGTTGAGGCACAAATATTTAAATGTTTTACGATAATTTTATAAAGAATTTAATTTTCCACATTCTACTATAAAACCACAACCGAAAAGGGGTTTGCAAGTGAGAGATTTTGAATTTTAAAGCAAATTTTATAGGCTTGATACTTTATTGTTTTCAGGGCTTATATAGGGTCCGCCAAATAACTTTTTTTTTTTGAAAATGCTATAAAAAAAAAACTACTGAATATTTTCTCAAATTTCTTTTTTTATTTATAAGTACAATCCTTCCGGTTAATAATGGAAAATAATTTCATTCAAATGGCTGCCTTGGCTGGCCATGCAGTAGCCTACACGATCGGTCCAATTTTTAAGCACATTATCGATTGTGTGCAGCTGTATTTCACCAATGGCTTCACGAATATTGTCCTTTAAAGCGTCAATTGTCTCTGGCTTGTCGGCGTAACATTTATCTTTGAGGGCACCCCACAAATAATAGTCCAACGGTGTCAAATCGCAGCTCCGAGGTGGCCAAACGACATCAGCTCTGCGGCTGATAATGCGATCTTCAAAAACAGGGCGCAAAACATCGAGTGTAGCTTCGGCTGTGTGGCACGTAGCGCCGTCCTGTTGAAACCAAATGTTGCCAATATCCTCCTCTTCAATTTTTGTGAACAAAAATTCGTTCAACATGGCCCGATAACGATCGCCATTGACTGTAACGGCCACTCCTTGCTCATTTTCAAAGAAAAATGGCCCAATTATGCCTCTGGACCAAAATCCGCACCAAACAGTGACTCGTTTTGGGTGTACCGGCTTTTCAATGTATGCGTGCGGGTTTTCTGTGCCCCAAATACGACAATTTTGCTTGTTTACATACCCGCCAAGATCAAAATGAGCTTCATCCGAAAAGATGATTTTTTTGGCAAAATCGGCATCTTCTGTAAGTCGATCGCAGGCCCACTCAGCGAAGCGAAAACGCATTGGATGGTCAGTTGAAGGATAAAATAATAAGTCAGCGGAAGGATAAAACTAATTATCTGTCAAATCAGACATGAGCTAAGTGTTACCATTCACGAAATAAGCACTAGTTGAAAAAAAAAACTTTAGATGGCGGACCCGATATAAAGCCTAATTAAAAAAAAATATTCTATTATTTCAAAGGCAAATAAGTCGCTATGTCACAATTTTTAAAATAATTGAATATATTATATTTGCGGCACGTTCCAGAGTGGAAGATACTCTCAGTATCGCCCTGGTGTAAGATGACAATTCGGAATTGAAAAGTTGCTTAAATGGCTTTAGCCGTGTTTGATGACCAGTTCTGAATTGCCACTTGATACTTCCCCATCATCCACTTCCTCATGTCCTTCCAATCCCCACTATCTTCCCCCTCTTAACATACCCCTATTGGGAATGCCATAGTCTCACTGGCTTCAACCGGGAGCAGTTGGGACGGTATTCACATAAAACTTGTCTAACCTGAATGAATGAATTAAATAAATACAAATTCATGAGTATTTTTAAAAATACCAAATTAATTACTCCATTAAAAAATCAACTGAATATCGTTAGCAGCTATTAGCGATTCAACTAAGACAATTTTCTTAATTAGGAAGTCATTAAATAACCCACTGAAAAGATGAACCAATAGAAATGAGTTGTGGGCGTGTTTTTGTGCTCGAAACTCAAATTGAACTTACTCCAGCAGAGATTTATCGAATGTTTGCTAGTGTCGAAGTTCTTTCTCGAACAGATAAACAATTTTATTCATTATGAAGTCATAACAAGAGTCACTGAAAAGAAATGTATTGTGGATGAGTTTTGGTGTCAGAAGTAAGCTCAATCTGACCTTACTTACTTACTAAAAATCTATGACGAAATTGCACTATTACAAATACATAAAGATTTCTTTAGTAAAAATAATTTACCACAATTAAATATAAGCAAAAGAATAATATCTGTTGGAGGATTTACCGTGCCACTAGTGCGAACCACAACAGCACAACACCATTATGTATTCAAGGGTATAAAATTATTTAATAAATTACCCCATGATATACGATCGGAAGAAAGCTACAAAAAATATTTAAAAAAAAAAAAAAAAAAAATATTCTAGTACAACCTCATAACTTAACTATTGTAAATTATATCTAGAAATATGTATTGCATATTTAGAAAAATGTTTTTGCCTTATCAATACTTTAAATCATTTATTTTAACTAACCCATATTTTTATTAATTTTATCTGTATTTTCTCAATAAATCACTATTATTTTTTGTTAAATTACTAATATTTTTTGTTTTAATTTGAACAAATGTAATTTTTTTTAGTTGTCCTCTCCTAAACACAAGCAGCTGCTTTATTAGTAGAGTGATTGAAATATTAATTGTATATATTATGTTGTAAAACTGTAACTTTTTTATATTTTTAAATAAAAAAAATAAAATAAAATAAAAAATAAAACTTCTACATTAGAGGTTATCCACCACTTACCCGCCCTGGTACAAGTAACAGATGGTTACTCCTTCAAGTCTCTCGCAAGGACTCTATTTTTTTAATGAACGAATCTACATTTAATTTTGAACATTTTTTGTTGTTAGTAAGTAGTATACAAATGCTCAGCGGGAAATACAAGATACAATAACGGCCGTTGTGGCCAAACTAATGATCAACGGCTGAGCCGAAATCTCAACTCAATCCAGCTAAAATGCCCAAATACGCTGTGCCCAAAGCACGATGATCCCCGCTCCACCTCAAATGTAATCCACCCAGCCGGAGGATTAACTTGCCTGAGGAAGACCTACTTATAAAAACTGTCAACAGAGTTCCGCGAAAACAATCGAAGTGTCATCTGTCATCTCGCATCTGTTATCAGTTCACGCTCTTGTCTGTTTTTTATTTGGTTTTTTCAAATTGAATTATGTACATATTGAATATAGTAGATATAGTTGAATGGGCAGATATTCTTGATGATAATAACGGGCCACATAGGCAGCGACAAGATGCAGAATTTTATAACCGTTTTAGGATGACTAAAACGTGTTTTTTAATCTGTTTTGGGCCAAATACACGATAAATTAACTTACGCAAGCGAAAGGTAAAGTTCTAACTTATTCGAGTGTCATTTTTGCAATAATATGTGGAATATATTTAGAACTTCAGGTCTGAAAACCTTTTATCTAATGTTTATTACCTATGCTTTGTTTATTTCTTTTTTAGAAACTCCCCAATTTTGCCAGGCAATCAATTGCTTGTTGCATTACGTTTCTATGCTACTTGAAGTTTTCATATAACAAATGGAGACTTTTTTAAAAAAACCAGCAAAATCGTAAAAAATGTATCTCGTGCCTTCGCAAGTTTAAGACCTGTTAATCCGTGGGTAAGTGCAGACAAGCGCTCTGTGTTGTTGCCTGCAATGTTCTGTACAGTACCAATTCAGTATTATGTTAACCATCTGCTTTCTCCCAAAGGTGGACCAGAAGCTGAAACATTCTGAAATAGGGAGGGCTGCTTTTCTATTAACGTGCAGGCTATTTCGGATGCTAGAATGAGGATAAGGGGCATCATAGCGAGTTGGCCAGAAGCTACACATGACTCCCTTATATTTCAAGGCTGCCGAGCCAAAGCAATGTTTGAGACAGGGCAGTACCCAAATGGAGCTTTACTTGGAGATAGTGGATATCCCAAATGTTTAAATATTCAAATACCTTTTTGTATATCATAACTTTAAAAGGAATGTGTATGATTAATAGGTACTTATAATTAATAGGCAAATGAAAGTGTATTTGGGAAGTATGTTTATGAGAATTGAGAAGGTTGTAGAGATATTGAAAGAAGTGTAAATGCAGGTAACTCGATTAATTGTGGACTGAACGTGCTTTGCGCTAACGTTCCAAACTCTTCTCCCGATAGCTCATTCGGAGTCATTTTGTCATGTTTACAGTTGGTTGTTGGTCATTAATGATCCATAAGGGTTAGGAAATGGAAGGATAGGTACATTTATAAATTAAACAATCTCTTGCTATACAAATGTCTTGTATATTGCAGTAAATGAATCCACGCTACTAGAAAAAGCTTTACTCTGTTTGTGGATGGATTTGCCAGTTAATTAAAGGCAGAAAGTTACAAGTTTTACATAAATAATAGAATAGTTTACAGTTTATTGGAACATAGTATAATTAATCATGACAGTAAGTAGTAACACCAATACACCGGAGTGACCAATCACAGGCATCCAGAACGTTGGTGTTGGCAGCTCTATATGCTGTGAAGGAGCGCACATAGTTGTTGTTTCTTGTTCATCATGGATTTGGAGTTGGGGTCGTGGCCCTCGGCCACAGAGACTCAAGACAACATGAAAGCAAAACAAAGAAAGATTAAAAAGTACACATAAAAGGCAGGCATTCATATTGATATTGATCTGCGAAGCTAATGAATATGACCAATAAACAAGAATCATCATATGAAAGAAAAGAGTAATATTATTTATCGTGACATACATATATATGCAAGTTTTATATATATATCAAGTTTTATAACCAGCAACAATCAATTTAAAAACAAATAATGTGTAAACCTTTCAAAAAATCATGTAATAAAATAACATTTTACACATTAAGTTGGAAAATAAAGAAATTAAAATATTTTGCAGATTAGTTATTTCAAGTTATTAGTTATTGACGGCCTCTGTGGTCGAGCGGTAAGGCTCACGACTAGCAATCCGGAAGTCGCGTGTTCAAATCCCAGCATGCGCAAGTAAATTTTATTTATATTTGTGTTTTTCCACAAACTATTCATTAAAAATAATAAATAGTATATTTACAGCACACTACAGAGTGGAAGATACTGTCAGTATCACCCTGTTGTAACACCACCATTCAGAATTGAAACATTGAATGAAATGGTTTTAGCCATGCTTGGTGACCAGATCTGAATAGCCAAGTACTTCCCCTTCCCCTCCCTAGTACCTTCAGTCTCACATGAGATGTCGCAGTCTCACCGCACTGACTCCGGACGGTTGGGAGCAGTTGAGACACCAATGTGAGTAATAAGATTATTGAGAATTGTATAAATTAAATAAAAATTACAAATGTCCATTTTTCAGTCTCCGCTGATTCCTGTGTCAGCTGCACTACTTCCTCCCGGCTGCGGCTGGTGGATGCCTCTTGACCATCATCTTGGGCGGCAGGACCATTTGAATCAAACCTTAAAAAACCAATAGAAATATACGTTGTATAATATGAACAAGACATAAGTAACGTGCACTTTATTGTTGTTGAACTATAACGACAATGCATTTACAAGCTTTTGGATTCCACTACGTAGGTAATGGTAATACTACAAGTGAGGGTTTATTTGAGTCTTTGAGTGCACCAATTCTGGGACTACTGCCATATACCGTATACATAATGTATTCCTCATTGCTCCACATACCCCGAGTACTAATGCTAACTCAGTGGACATGTTCAGTCATCACCAAATACTAAATTTGTTGCTGAGGCAGTTCACTTAAGTATAATACTGTATCATTTTTTATATTCTTAAAGGCCATTAATAATAACATTCATAATTTAATTAAATACAAGATATTTTAACTTACGGATTTACCAGCCCGGAAGAACTTAATCCAATAGCTGCTCCAATCTTTAGCAGCACTGGATAGCACATATCTTGGCTGGGCACTGGGCCCTCCACCAATTCCAAACAACTGGCACTGACTGTGTTCGGGCATCTCATGCCAGATTGTTCCATGCCTTTTTTAGAGCAGCTAGGGACCTGCAATCATATATAAAATATTACGACAAATCAATTTGGACGAATAGAAATTCTAATTAACTAAACATCGCAACCTTCCCAGAAAGGTTATGATAGGACAGTCTGTCAAACCACTTGCCTCACTCAACAATCATATCTCATCGCACACATTCTCTTCTGTTATTCGGACTATTAACATGGCCCAACTCAAATATCAGGTTTTCTTGATCCTGCCATGCCTTCCTCCGTCGTCCACATTCGCGAAATACACACCACCTTTCTTAAATCGAGCTTGTTTGGCATTTGAATTTAAAGAACACATTATTATACGAGATAATCAGTAGACAACTTACCGGTTAGTCTAGCTACTGCAGTTGAAGCCGAGGAGTGAGGAGAGGAACATTCACAAATATACCAAACCACCCATGGACCACTTTATTCCATAAATAAACCAATACAAATACAGCTTCTTTCCAATGACGTTAATATTTCTTTCGAGAACTTTCAACTAATGAACTGTAAGTGCAAACCGATCCCGTCAAACGTCAAACTTCACGTAAACAAAAAAGTAAGTCAAGTGATACTTTATTTATAATATATTAAATACGTTTGTTCTAAAAATATAAAATGTCGGTTTATGTATTACACTATTTAAAATACATTATCTGTATAAATAATAAATACAATTAATTAACGCTTCGGTATTAATTTAACATGTAAAGTTCCTAATTTGACGTCATTTTTTAGTGTATGAAAATAAACGGTGCTACACACGCGACGCTCCGATCAAAAAGTTGGGCACAACCAAAATGGAGGGTTTCGCTAAGATCACTTAACTGAGGGGCACCTAGCGCTATGCTCAGATTTCACTCGGATTATCAATTTTTATGTTGGCCACAACGGCCGTTAGTGTTAGTATGACTTATACCTTAATTCTACAGAAATTTATCAAATATCTTAAAGTAACGACGTTTTTTCTTTAATAAATAATCAATTTAAATTCTAATGAGTCTCCTAAGGAGAGCCACAAGCCAAAAATGTATGTAATCTTAATGTGCCTTATATCGCCACAAACATAGGAAAGATGCATAAAAATCGCTTGGCAGACGGAGTCCACGGGTGACGATTTCAAGGGCAAAAGTGGTTTAAATTAATTTTGTAAATAATTTTATAAGAAAGAAATAAGTTTATCGATGGTAACTGTTACAAATAAATTTTAGCCAAAAAACCGTAAAAAGTTGTTTCTTATACGCGTTCAAACATTTATATTGAAAAATTTTTTTTTTAGTGGTGTACGCTTCTATTTCTATAAAGTTACTAGCGAGTTCCAGGTATGCGTTGCAATGCCACTTTATAAAGAAATTTTTTCTCCCTGCGTATCCTTTCCCGTTCGTCCCCTTCCCCTCACGCGTTCTCTCTCCATCTTCCCCGCCTTCCCTCTCGTCCCCGCGAACCCCTCTCCTGCGTTCCCCTCCCCTCTCCCACGTTCCATATATTCAGTCCCGGTACATTCAGTTTTCAGTATACAATTTTATAATGCCAGAGCTCACCAGTATCTCTTATCCCATTATTGTTACCACTACTACCAACCTGAAATTTTTTGTCAAATATTTTTAGTATTGAAAAATGTATTTTATTTAATATTTATAAAATATTTGTAAACTAGTCTGTCTCGACAAGGGATTTCATAGTGAGACAGGCAAGGCCAAAAAAAAGTTAACTTTATTGTATATGTAGATGCATAAATAAATAAATAAATAAATTAAATATATATAGAAACCTTAGCGGGCGTGCGCACAACAACTCACCGAAGATTCATCGCAATCAGTTAAATAGTACAGGAGATAACTTCGAAACGCTAGAGCTCAGCACTATACATAGAAACTATCGCGGGCGTTCGCACAAATCACAAAAGTTTCATCGCAATCGGATAAATGGTTTAGAACCCGCTTAAGGGACAAACAAAGAAACATTAATTTTTAAATATTGAGATTAATAATTTTATTTAATTCTACTTAATAGAAACGGTAGAAAAACTTCAATTTATTGGAAATATATATAAATATATAATTTTAAAAAAATGTACTGTAAACCGATTCGTAGAAAAAATTAATCGAAAATAGTGATTTAGCATTGTTCGCCTTGAAATTGGAAAACATCGGTTTTCTTTCAAATCGGTATTGCATTTCTAGAAATTGTCCATACAGTGTTAGGTGTAAGCTCTTCGTGATGAAAATTCGCCAACTTATCGTGTTGTTGTTGTGTTAAATGATGTCGTTATGTTATTGTTATTGTTTTTGTGTCCTAAGTGTTATTGTATATTGCATGGGACCGTGTTATTTAGGCCAGCTTATGGGATTTCAAGCAAATTCGTTCAGTTAATGATTTGAAGGGGGTTTTTGATATTCATTTTGGAGAAATCGACAGTTCACATTTGATAAGTTGGTACGTGTGTTGTATAGCCAAAATAAAAAAAAAACAATTTTGGATTTCCTCCTTTTGACTTTATCTCTAATAAGAAAACGTAATAAGAAATAATGAAATTTATTAGAAAATTATATGAAACAAAAAAATTGTCATTTATTTTTTGAACTTTGGACAAGATACTCACAAGGCGTCATGAACACACTTCGAGTACAATACAACAACGCATATAGGGCGCTATTCGGCCTACCTTGGCGATGCAGTGCCTCGCAGATGTTTGCAGAAGGAAGGGTAGATGGGTTCGCCGCTTTGATGCGCCACAGAATACCCGGGGTGAGTCAGCGCTACCAAAGATCGAAGAACACTCTCGTCAAGGCCGTGGCCCAGTGGCAGGGCGTGCCTCTTCACCAAACATGGAAAATTCATCTGAAGCCCCCGTAGTAGATATACGAGTACCTAATAAATATGTGTATATATATTTTTTTTTAAATCTTTTTTATGTTATTTTATATTTTATCTAGTAAATCCATTTTATGTAATGTATAATTTTATATGGCTGACAGAGTATTGCACCCACCGCTCTGTTCGGCAGAAATAAACAACTTATTATTATTATTTTAAGGAGCTTTTTCTGATGTAATTGAAAATGTCATGTTCGGACGAGATATCATTTTATAATTAAAATAATATAGTTTTAAACAGAAGACCTATTTAGAGCAGGAAATCTGTGTGTTTAAAAATTGCAGTAATACATTGAAACGGTGAGCTACGGATTTCTGAAATTTGCGCAGAATCTTTTTTCATTGTATGTATTGTGTCCCACTATTTGATAATTTGGTAGGCGGGTATAGGCACCGCTGCCCAGAGAACCGTTTATTGAATAAACTAAACTCCTGACATAGGTCATCCCAAGTAGTTCGTTACTTTTGGTAACTTGGCAGGGGTGCCCGGGGTCATGATTGTTTAAGGAAGACCTAACCTAGACCTCTCCAGCCGCACTCTCCCGACCCATCGCCTGGCACAGCAAAGGGATGGATTTACAATGACCAACAGACTCCTTCCCAATACCTTTTTCCTTCCCAGACTTTCCTCCAATTCATTTCCCTGAAAAGAATTTCTACACAGCATTTCTAAAGGTAACGTAGGTCTAAGTGATTTTTTCCTCAGGGCCTCCTGTGTAGAGCCAATGTAAAAACAATATTTTGTGTGAATTTTACAAGAGTCCCAACTGCTCCTAACCTTCTAGAGTCAGTGACACTATTGAATCGCCAGTTGGGGTACATTGCGAGGCTAAATGTAGTGAAAAGGGGAAGGAGGTGGGGAAGAGGAAGGAGGAAAAGTACCTGGCTCAGATCTGGTTACTAAACACAGCTGAAGGCATTTCAAGCAACATTTAGATTCAGAAAGGTGGTCTTTCACCTCGGCGATACTGAGAGTATCTTCCACTCTGGAACATTCTGCAAATATATTATACATTATTTTTAATAGATCAAATAAAATTCACTTGCGTTTGCAGGGACTTGAATCCGTGACCTTCGGATTGCTAGTCAAGAGCCTTATCCCTCGACCACGAAGGCTGTCAAATACTGAATTCTAGAAATGAGCCGACTTCAGAACATCTACCAAATCTAACATTAGTTTACCTGATGACATCATTTACAGTAAGTACTTGGCTATTCAGATTTGGTCATCAAACATGGCAACATTTCAATTCTGATTGAAGGTCTTTCACCAGGGCGATACTGAGAGTATCTTCCACTCTAAAACGTGCAGCTAATAATATACTAACTATATATTATTAAATGGGGAAAAAATAATACAGAAATCCCGTAAAGAAAATAAATTATCGTTCAAAAATAGTTATAAGATAAAATTCAGCGTAGTCCAGGGGTAAGGATCTTGACTCGCAATCCGAAGGTCGTGGGATCCAATCCGGCGTGGAAAAATAAATTTTATTTGATTAATTTATGTTATTTCACAACTAATTCATTTAAAACAATATATAGTATATTTGCGGCACGTTCCAGAGTGGAAGATACTCTCTTGTATCGCCCTGGTGTAAGACCACCATTCAGAATTGAAACATGGCTTGAAATAGCTTTAAGCCGTGTTTGGTGACCAGATCTGAATAGCCAGGTAGGTACTTTCCCATCTCATTGCCCTCCCAACTCCCAACTACCTTCAGCCTCACAACATACCCCAATCGGGGATGCGAAAGTCTCACTTGCTCCAGACGGAAGCAGCTGGGACTCTTGTCAGGTATTTATATAAAAAAAGTAATTATAAATCATGCAGTTCAATCGAAACTCACATTTCGTTAAGGGTCAGCCAGTAGCCGAGAATTTTATTTCATTCAAAATTTTCTTTAATTTATACCTACATTCAAAAATGCTGAAAGGTGTGATGATAAAAATATTAAAATTTTGTACTTTTTGTATTTGTTTTTTGATCATAAGTGATTATCGTTTTTCAATAATGTCTAAGAAACATAAGAATGTAAAAAACATATTTAATATATTAGTTTTTAAGACCGTAAATAAATAGAAAAACTGAAGTATTTTCGTCACAAAACACGTGCGCGGATCTATTTTTTAATGATTTTATTTAAACTAAAATTAAAATTCTGAAACATAGCTTTCCCAGATAATTTATTGATTTATTTTACTGCATAATTATATAATTCGAAATGTGTGTTTTATTATACAAAATTTTGTTTGAAAATTTAACAAATCTGCCAACGACCTACGGTACAAATAACCTTATTATGCTAAAAATAAACATATTTTCTCAAACTTAAAAAAATATCTTTATCAGATAAAAGAACAAATCTTTAGACATCAATTTATACTTTTTTGTGGAGAAGAGTCAGCACAGCTAAAATTTTATTTAAAAACGACATATTTCCGGTTTTTTGTGGTTGTTCCCTTTTAAATGATGAAATCATTAGAATTTATTATAAAATCTCGTTTAAAAAACCTCGCCCATTTTAGTAAGATCAGAACGTACTATAAATTCGTCATCCTTTAAATAATCCATTCCTGCAGCTGTGACGTGAATCCGCGTCCATCAGGTGATGGAGGCACTGGTCGATTAGGGAGAGGAGAGGGGGTAGGGGAGGGTTAGGTTAGACTGTTGGGGTGGGGGGTGGGGGAGAAAAGGCAAGGGGTTGCGGGATCGATACTAGGTACAGAAATTCTACCTCCTCTTACGCTAGCAATGAAGGTTTCTATGTTGAACATGTTCTGTCTACCCTGTAGTCCAGTACTCTCTACCTGAGAAAGCTGTATTCTAGACTAACCACCCTGTAGTCTTGTACGATAATACGAACAGAATTTGTAAATTGTTGTTTTGATGGGTTTGAGGGTAAGTTTTAGATTTCACTTTGAGAATTTAGGGTCAAGAAGCGTTTTATTTTTTTAAATCCAAGGATGTACTAATTTCGGTGACCGGACAACTCAAAATCAACTCAAGTCAACACCTTATTTGAAAAGTCTTTAAAAGTATGAAAAAAATTAGTTAAATAGTTTACGTTAGGTTAGGTTAGGTTAGGTAAATTATTTTTTTCATAGTTTTTAGTGACTTTCAAAGTGCTGTTGAGTTGAGTCGATTCTAAGTTGTCATGTTCCTTAGCTACGAATTCATAAATCGCCGGAAATTGCCAGACTCTGATAGGAGAGGGAACCAGGAAAGGAAGAAGAAGAAGATAGAAGACGAAGAGTCATTGAATATGGGAGGCGGGTATGGATACCGCCGCCCCAAGAACCGTTTATTGGACAACAACACCCTTGCCATATATGTCACCCCAAGTAGTTCGCTACGTTTTGTAACTTAGCAGGAACGTCCGGGTTCATTGGGCGAGGTTTTTCCGGGTCTTGACGGCGTTTGACGGTTTTTTCCGGGGCTTGATGCATTTTCCCACCTACTGCGTGGCGGGCCGGATCGAGAGAGACTGGTTGGGGAGATCTTTTGAACACTCCAACTAGCCTCTCTCGACTCATCGCCTTGCACTGCAGTGGGAGGGATGGATTCATACGTCCGTCACCCGTGGACTCACTTACACCCAGATTCCTACCCACCCCTCACACCTCTTTACCTTCCCAGAACTTCGGCTCCTTTCTTTCCTTTTTTTATGTGAATACCTCACAAAAGTCTCAGCTGCTCCCGTCTGGAGCTAGCAAGACTTTGGTATCCCCAATTAGGGTTGTTGTGAGGCTGAAGGTAGTTGGGAGTTGGGAGGGAAAGGAGATGGGAAAAAGGAAGGTGGGGAAATACCTGACCATTGAGATCTGGTCACCAAACATGGCTTAAGCCATTTCAAGCAACGTTTCAATTCTGAATGGTGGTCTTACACCAGGGCGATACTGAGAGTATCTTCCACTCTGGAACGTGCCGCAAAAATACTATATATTATTTTTAATGAATTAACACAAATTAATCAAATAAAGGGCAAAGGCAAGAGCCTTATCATTAGACCACGCCGGTAGTAAAAAAACCTTCAAGACTTTCCTGAAAACAACCTCCATACATCATCCCCAAAGATGGCATAGGCCCCGAGGGAAATTATTTTCCTCAGGGTCTCTTGTGTGGAGATAATATAAAAAAAAACTTAAGGGATGATTAAATTGACGAAAAAAATTAATTTAATATTTTCTTGATGATTGCCAACCTCCGATAGGAGATGGAACCACAAAAGGAAGAAAAAGAAGAAAGATAGACTAAGAATCCGCTAACAATAAAACCGTGTATAAAAAGGTATCACCATAATTTCATTTCATAAATCAGTCAGCGTGTTTGTTCATTCCCACAGGCGCAGGCCCTTTACAAAATAATGTTTTCTGTTTATTCCATTGTTTAAAATCGGATCATATTTATCCAGTTCATTATTCAACTTGTGGCCGTTTATCCCACAAATCTGAACCTTTTTCACGGCGTGACAGGCAGTGGGACATATGTAAATACTCGGTTATTTGTTAAGGCTTTATTTTAATTAATAGGGTTTGATTTAATTAATACAAGCTGACCCGGTGAAATTGAATTGTATCTTGTATTTCCCGCTAAGCACTTGCATACTGCTTACTAACAACGTATGTAGAGACATTGGAGGTCTAAATTCGTTCTAAACTAAATGTAGCTTCGTTCTTTCAAAAAAATTAGAGTCCTTGCGAGAGCCTTGAATGAGTAACCATCTGTTACTTATACCAGGGCGGATAAGTGGTGGATAACCTCCAATAACCCGGTGAATCTTCGTACCGCCTCAGAATCAATAACTGTTGTGTTAAATTATTAGCTGAATCAAATAATTAAGTTAAGTATTTCACAATAAAGCAATTATCGATGCGCAACTCTCCGTGTTTTGTTTTTGTCAGTATCAGAGATGGCGTTGCGTACGGATTTATATTTTTTGTGATTTTCTTACTTTTCCACTTACTTACGGTAAGTAATTTCATTATCTTTAAACGTGTGAGGGAGATTTATTATAATTATTGTATTTTTCCTTTGGAGGGGTGCAGACATCCGTTCACTGTTTGTCCCATTTTCTACTGTTGACGTTTATGACGCGTGTTGAAGCGTGTAAGAAACAGGGGTAGCATTATATTTTTAAGAACAAAAGCAAAACAACCAGCGCTTTGACATTTGACTCACTGTTCAATATTATACTTATCACATTATTCATGCAGCTCTTTCGAAAGATGAGAATTCGTTCCATACAAAATGTATGAGGAGAAGAATTATCTTCATAATTTTTTTTTTTGTGTGAATTTTTCCGATATTTTAATAACTATTCTACTATTCAAATAGCGTTATAGTTATTAAAAGCGTGGACGTAGATAAATCCAACAAATAAAATATCATAAAAATCGGTCAAGCCGTTCTCGAGCTATAAATGGTGTAACTAACCCGATTTGTTTTTAACCCGACTTGTTTTAAGTATTAAGATTGTATTAAGATTAAGGCTCTGAATTCCGAAATTCTACTGATTAGGAAGATATTTTCCTTAAACATCTTAAGTTTTTAAATTCTTAAAAAATATTCATAATTTTAGAAGAAAATCTCTAATATGTATTTTTTACATTAGCTCCACACATGAGGTCTCGAAGAGAATATTTTCCCTAAGGGCCTATGTCATCTTAGGGCATACATAGGATGTTTTTTAATGAAAGGAAGGAAGAAGTTATGCGAAGAAGGTAGGAACTTCGGGGTCAGTGTGTCCAGGAGTGACGGACATATGAATCCATCCCTCCAACCGCGGTGCAAGGCAATGGGTCGAGAGATTCCGGAAGGAGAGGATAAAAGACTTCCCTCAACCAATCTCTCTCGATCCTTTCCACCACATGGCAGGTAGGCAGACGCATCGGCCGCCAAGACCTGAACAAATCTCACCCCATGAACCCGGGCACCGCTAAGTCGCGAAACGTAGCAAACCACTTGGGGTGACCTATGACAGAGGTGTTGGTTATCCAATAAATAGTTCCCAGAGCGGTGGTACCCATCTCCCAAATTGATGAATGTAATACTTAGTATTAAGGTCTTTAGAGCACAGGCCTCAGGTGGCATTGCTATCCTTGTTCTAACGGTATTTTAATGGACCTAGCATCATTGATCTTTGTTTGGTAACAAACAATGACACGCTTAGCATTTTTAAACGGTTGATATTTGCCACGTGCAAATGGGTCGTTTCTGCGATTGGTTCTTGTATTCAGCAACTCAGTTGTGGAATGAATTCTGAGATTCCACCCTCCTAACAAGTATAAAGTGTTATGTGGGTACATACTCCAGCTACACCCTGTTATGTGGGTACATACTCCAGCTACACCCATGGCATTGCTCGCTAGCCGAAGCGAGAGGGCAGTACGTTAATCCTACGTTATAAATACAAGAGCCGCGGCCCCGCTAGCCAGTTGCCCGCCAGTCTTCGAATAGTAAACAGCTTCCGTCGCCCTGCGCTGCGCGCTGCCGCGCTCGGCACGGCAGCAAGAATGTTCCAGAACTAATCTCACGCCGAAGACGCTTCCCAAGTAATGGATCTTCCCGCCCAAGTTTAATGGACATCAGCCGCACTTCAGAAGCATCTCACGCTCCCAGAGCTTAATGGATCTTCCCGCCCAAGTTTAATGGACATCAGCCGCACTTCAGAAGCATCTCACGCTCCCAGAGCTTAATGGATCTTCCCGCCCAAGTTTAATGGACATCAGCCGCGCTTCAGAAGCATCTCACGCTCCCAGAGCTTAATGGATCTTCCCGCCCAAGTTTAATGGACATCAGCCACGCTTCATAAGCTTCCCACACTCCAGGAGCTTCCCAGGCCGCTCCCGTTGATGGACACTCGCTCCAGCCGCCGCCGCCTACCGTCGCACACCCGGATTTACCAAAGGTAGCTTTATTATGTATGAGTCATTAGAGTCTAGCTAGTTACAAGCCTTATATACGTGTCACCTGAGTAATTCACATTTAGATTAACTCTTGTTGTATGTTTGTAATAAATGATTATGTACAAAAATAAGTGTTTCATTCACATCTGGTATCAGTAGAGCGAATCTCCCAAATTGATGAATGTAATACTTAGTATTAAGGTCTTTAGAGCACAGGCCTCAGGTGGCATTGCTATCCTTGTTCTAACGGTATTTTAATGGACCAAGCATCATTGATCTTTGTTTGGTAACAAACAATGACACGTTTAGCATTTTTAAATGGTTGATATTTGCCACGTGCAAATGGGTCGTTTCTGCGATTGGTTCTTGTATTCAGCAACTCAGTTGTGGAATGAATTCTGAGATTCCACCCTCCTAACAAGTATAAAGTGTTATGTGGGTACATACTCCAGCTACACCCTGTTATGTGGGTACATACTCCAGCTACACCCATGGCATTGCTCGCTAGCCGAAGCGAGAGGGCAGTACGTTAATCCTACGTTATAAATACAATAGCCGCGGCCCCGCTAGCCAGTTGCCCGCCAGTCTTCGAATAGTAAACAGCTTCCGTCGCCCTGCGCTGCGCGCTGCCGCGCTCGGCACGGCAGCAAGAATGTTCCAGAACTAATCTCACGCCGAAGACGCTTCCCAAGTAATGGATCTTCCCGCCCAAGTTTAATGGACATCAGCCGCACTTCAGAAGCATCTCACGCTCCCAGAGCTTAATGGATCTTCCCGCCCAAGTTTAATGGACATCAGCCGCACTTCAGAAGCATCTCACGCTCCCAGAGCTTAATGGATCTTCCCGCCCAAGTTTAATGGACATCAGCCGCGCTTCAGAAGCATCTCACGCTCCCAGAGCTTAATGGATCTTCCCGCCCAAGTTTAATGGACATCAGCCACGCTTCATAAGCTTCCCACACTCCAGGAGCTTCCCAGGCCGCTCCCGTTGATGGACACTCGCTCCAGCCGCCGCCGCCTACCGTCGCACACCCGGATTTACCAAAGGTAGCTTTATTATGTATGAGTCATTAGAGTCTAGCTAGTTACAAGCCTTATATACGTGTCACCTGAGTAATTCACATTTAGATTAACTCTTGTTGTATGTTTGTAATAAATGATTATGTACAAAAATAAGTGTTTCATTCACATCTGGTATCAGTAGAGCGAATCTCCCAAATTGATGAATGTAATACTTAGTATTAAGGTCTTTAGAGCACAGGCCTCAGGTGGCATTGCTATCCTTGTTCTAACGGTATTTTAATGGACCAAGCATCATTGATCTTTGTTTGGTAACAAACAATGACACGTTTAGCATTTTTAAATGGTTGATATTTGCCACGTGCAAATGGGTCGTTTCTGCGATTGGTTCTTGTATTCAGCAACTCAGTAGTGGAATGAATTCTGAGATTCCACCCTCC
Organism: Limnephilus lunatus; assembly: GCA_917563855.2. Lineage (NCBI taxonomy): Eukaryota > Metazoa > Arthropoda > Insecta > Trichoptera > Limnephilidae > Limnephilus > Limnephilus lunatus. Next base: position 97,719,020 of record OU830594.1, read on the forward strand.
TAACAAGTATAAAGTGTTATGTGGGTACATACTCCAGCTACACCCTGTTATGTGGGTACATACTCCAGCTACACCCATGGCATTGCTCGCTAGCCGAAGCGAGAGGGCAGTACGTTAATCCTACGTTATAAATACAAGAGCCGCGGCCCCGCTAGCCAGTTGCCCGCCAGTCTTCGAATAGTAAACAGCTTCCGTCGCCCTGCGCTGCGCGCTGCCGCGCTCGGCACGGCAGCAAGAATGTTCCAGAACTAATCTCACGCCGAAGACGCTTCCCAAGTAATGGATCTTTCCGCCCAAGTTTAATGGACATCAGCCGCACTTCAGAAGCATCTCACGCTCCCAGAGCTTAATGGATCTTCCCGCCCAAGTTTAATGGACATCAGCCGCACTTCAGAAGCATCTCACGCTCCCAGAGCTTAATGGATCTTCCCGCCCAAGTTTAATGGACATCAGCCGCGCTTCAGAAGCATCTCACGCTCCCAGAGCTTAATGGATCTTCCCGCCCAAGTTTAATGGACATCAGCCGCACTTCAGAAGCATCTCACGCTCCCAGAGCTTAATGGATCTTCCCGCCCAAGTTTAATGGACATCAGCCGCGCTTCAGAAGCATCTCACGCTCCCAGAGCTTAATGGATCTTCCCGCCCAAGTTTAATGGACATCAGCCACGCTTCAGAAGCTTCCCACACTCCAGGAGCTTCCCAGGCCGCTCCCGTTGATGGACACTCGCTCCAGCCGCCGCCGCCTACCGTCGCACACCCGGATTTACCAAAGGTAGCTTTATTATTTATGAGTCATTAGAGTCTAGCTAGTTACAAGCCTTATGTACGTGTCACCTGAGTAATTCACATTTAGATTAACTCTTGTTGTATGTTTGTAATAAATGATTATGTACAAAAATAAGTGTTTCATTCACATCTGGTATCAGTAGAGCGAGGGCCGATCCCACGAATTATCCCTGAGGTGTGAGAGGTTATACCTACTTCTCCCCGCGTTATTATAACATATAACAATGGTTAGCTGGAAGAAATTGTGTCTACCTATAAGCTACACCTTTTGTATTTTTTATTTGTAGAATAAATATCTTTGATTTGATTTATAATACGGTCTTTGCATGAATCATTTTCACTTTTTCCTCAAAAAAATTTTCAGAAAGCATCTCTAAAGATGACAATTTGGGAGCCGGGTATGGTTACCAATACCTCTGCCACAGGCCACTCTAAGTGATTCGCTACGTTTGGTGACTTAGCAGGGGTGCCCAAGTACATGGGACGAGGTTTGTCGAGGTCTTGGTGGTGGATACGTTTGCCCACCTACTGCGTGGCAGGCAAGGAGACCTTTTGACGAAAGAGACCGATTGAAGGAGACCTTTTGGAGATCTCGCTAATCGGACTCTCTAGACCAGTGGCTCCCAACCGGTGGTCCGTGGTCCACAGGTGGTCCGCGATATTTAAAATGCGGTCCACGGAACATTTATTAATTTACTACAAAACCAAATGGACAGTTATGCAAAAGCTGATTCGTAACCCTTTTGGAATTAATGATGGATAGGTAGCTGAAGAAGTCCAAGAAGAGCACATTGAATTGCAAAATGACAGTAATTGCAAGGACGCGTTTAATTACGCCATTAACAACATTTTATCATTATTGTACCTTGGTCAAAAAAGGTCGGGAATCAGTGCTCTAGACCTATTGCCTTGCACCGCAGTGGGAGGGATGTATTCATACGTCCATAACTTCTACACATATTGGGCCCCAGATTTCTACCCACCCTTCATACCTTTTTCCTACACATTTGTTCTTCGTATAAGTAAAATGTTCAGTAACCCGCGCACAGTAGTTATGTTATATTTTGCATTAGTCAGAAGTATACTGGAATATGCCTCACCAATTTGGAACCCGCAGTACAAATTATACATAGATAGCATAGAACATATTCAAAACAAATTTATAAAATATCTTAAATTCAAATTCAACAATAATTACGAACGCACATTTCAAACTTTACAACAAAGACGAGTAATTGCTGATTTGACATTTATACACAAAATTTTAAATAATAACATTCAACTCAAGGCCTTCTGTGTGGAGCTAATGAAAAAAAAGGGCATAGGCCAAACAAAAAACTGTTTCTCAGCGACTTTTCTCAAGAGCACAGCTGTTGAAAGTGTATAAATTTTCATCAATACACACAAGCCAGTGCATGTTATTTGCATTTTATTTTATTTTATTTATTTATTTAACGCCCGTAAAATAAATAAATAAAATAGGGCGTTACATGTTTGGTGGTACAATTAATTCATGACAGATCATTTTTCAACAGATATAGAAATGATAAAATTAACTAATTGTTCGACCTATAACACAAATTAATCATTTTTATTGATTTTTGGAAATTGTGGGGAGTTTCTTTTAATATATTGTCCATTAGGACATAAAACATTAATAATTCAAACAAATTTTGACTTTATCTTTTCGAAGTCATCTTCTCTCTTAAAATTAATTTCATTATTAATTCCCTGAAAGCGATGCCGCCCCTAGCCCTAACTCCTCGTTTAGGACCTTATTAATGTCAATTACTTCTTAATTTAATAGAACCTTCCCTTTAAATAAAATAAACTGCCTTAAAATATTAATCATCCCTATTATAATTTTTTTCAACCCCTATTGAAAACAGTTTTGAATATTTCATTTGAATACCTTTTTCATAACTTTTGAAGGTTTTACCCATCAATGTAATATATCATTGAAGAAGGAGAACATTCTAATGAACGAAACGTGAAATAGAACAAGACACAGAAAAATAAAAAGGGTACGGTCGCAACTGGAACCCGAACCTGAATTCTCTTGTCTCACCGAAATCGGTTAACATCGTTAAAGAACTCTGTAATCATTCAAAAGTGGGGGAAAATTAGTTGAGGAGAAGTAACCAATGGCGAGTTGGCTAAAGCGCTGTCACGGAAAGCCAAGAGAATCTGGGTTCGATTCCCAGTTGCGACCGTTATCTTTGTATTTTCCTGTATATTGATTGCTCTGTTCCACGTTTCGCTTAGATTTATTAGTGCTATCTTCTTCTTCAATGATAAAAATACAAGTTAAGTATGTTGTGCTGTCGTTTAAAATTCCCTATAATTATAATCTTCGATATGATTCGAAATTTTCACGGTCAAATATTATCGTGATTAATATTGTTGGGTTCTGTTAGGGCGTTATGTTTGCCCATATTTCCATACGTGTGGAAACATGGACACTTAGAGCCAGCTAAAGAAAGCTGATAAACGTCCTCGAAATGTGGAGCTGGAGAAAGATGTTCAGGAATCCATGGACAGACGCACGAATGTGTCCGTTCGGAAAGAGCTAGGCAACCACAATAGGCTTTCAACGATCTGTCTACAACGTATCTTAAGATAATTGGGACACGTTGCTAGCCAAACTGAGGACTCCAACTTCAAAAAACTCAATGTCACAAGCAAAGTGTTCGTCAGAGGAAGGTCACCAATGCGCTGGAGTGACCAAGTATCACTTGTGCCTGGTACTGCAAGGAGTGAAGGAGCCTTTTCCACCATGGAAATCAGAGCAGGGATCACGATCCTCAACAACGAGAAAAAAAAACTTTTGGTGAGTGATGACGTCGCACGATTCAACGTACGCACGGTGGTTTTCGGGTGATCTTGAAAAATTAAAACATTGACAATTATTTTAACTATTGAAACTAACTCTAAAAAATATATGCAGTTATTTAAGTTAGAAGGTTAGAATTCATTAAAAAAAAATTGGACTGGAGTTTAGTGAAATGTCAAAGTCAATCCGGAGGAAGAAGATGACATCCAAATATTACTAAAAAAATTACGTGATTTTATATCTTCATTTAACAGTCTTTTATCACTATTAGACAAACCAAAAGAAGATATTTTTTCTCCCATATTGTCGTGACCCTTCTTAATGATTACTGTAACGTTGTTCGAAACATTTGCTAAAGCAGGATGAAGCACAACCGGCAATTTAACCCAAAAATTAATAACGATGCCAAAATTGTTGTTCTCTCTGAAACCTAACAGCACTGAAACGAGACAAGGTGGAAAGAAGGTGGTTCTTGCCTCCCTAACCCCGTAATGTGTTTAAGAAAATCTCACAGTCCTAATATAAGGGTAGATTAACATACAAGTACTGCTGGTCTGGGTACTGGGATAAAATAAGTAAAGAGGATGAGTTATAAATCTTTCACACAAGAGTCCCAACTGTCCGCAGCTAGTGGAATTATGGATGTTGTGAGGCTGAAGGGATTTTTTTTATTTTATTTATTTACCTGTAAAAAGTATATTTACATTGGTTTTTTTTATGTCTGTCTGGCTAGGATATACCTGTGTCGAGATAGGCGTACAGGTATATAAATTAATATTATAGTTACAAGAATATTTAAGGTAAAACACATTTCAATTTGAATAGAATTAAAACAGAAAGGTGATTGGAAGGGTGGTAAATCTTTTAAAGAGAGTTATCTTTAAATATTGGAGATGAAGCAAAGTAGTAAATTCCGTCTAATCTATTTATGGAGTTAAATTTAAGAGGATTCTATTATTTTCATTTATTTTATATGGGTTAGGTCGTATGTGAATAGTTATTTCTGTCTATGTGTGATTTGTTTTACATATGTTTTATAGTAGTGTGACGTCCAATACTTATAATCCATTTTTTTATATCTTGTTTGAATTTTGTCAAGGAGTCAGTTTGTCTGATCGTAGCTGGTAGTGTATTCTATAGTTTGCAAGCTATGTATTTAGTCCAAAGGTGGTTTTGAAAAAATAAGTTTGGAGAAGTTCTTTGTTTTTGACTCGGGTATTGTGTATTGTTTGTGAAGGTTTGTATAGTGTTTTGTTGTTTTAGTGTAAAATAACTAATATGGATATTGAGTATAGTTGTTTTATATCCATAACGTTGAAGGTATTGAATATCGTATCAGTGCTGGTAGTAAGCGGCAGTTTAAGAATTATTTTTATGATAAGTTTTTGTGCTTTAATGATGTGGAGAGAAAGGTTGAGAAATACCTGGTTCTTCAGATATGGTCACCAAACGTGGGTAATAGCATTTGACGGTTTTCGTGGTGGTGTAAATACGATCAATACATAAAAATAAAATAAAATTGGAGGCGGGTATGGGTACCGCCGCCCTGGGAACCATCAATTGGATAACTTTACCATAGGTCACCTTAGGTGATTCGCTACGTTTGATGACTTAGCTGGGGGGCCCGGGTTCATAGGGTGATATTTGTCTAGGTCTTTGTGACGTATGCGTCTGACCACCAATTGCGTGGCTGGTCGAATTGAAAAAGACTGGTAGAGGGAGACCTTTTGATCTCTCCAATAGGACTCTCTTGGAATATCAACTTGCACCCCAGTGCGAGGATTGTATTCAGACGTCCGCTACTCCTGGACACACTGACCCCCAGATTCCTACGCCCCCCCATACATTTCCTTTCTCTTCTTAGGAGACCCTCCACCAGCATTCCCAAAGATGTTTCTTTCTTCATTAGTATTGGGGGCAAAGAGGAATACGTATGGCAATTAGTCCCAGAATTTCTGCACTGAAATATATCTCTACTTCTAGTATTAGTATCAATGAACTATCAACTACATCATTTAAAATTTTATATAGAAATATCCTTCTGTCTGACAATTTAAACATATTCATATAATTTAAAATAGTTTTATAATTCAACATAATTGATGGAATACCCATTTTAAAATTTAGAAAACGTAAGAATTTGTTTGTACATGATTATTATAATCTGAGTTCCAGTCGAGAGAATTGTACTCAAGTTGACTTCTAACAAACAATTTACAACAGTTTAATACAATTTATATTTTTGAAATTTCTGATAAGCCTAGTTATATATCCCAACATTATTAAGCCCTTTTTCAAAACCATAATTTTTATTAGTATGTTTACCAAAGAAAAATTTCATCTTTAAAATGTGTCCATTTCTTTATTGCTCTAATATTCTTTCAAGGGTTGTTAGATTCTCTCCACAGCCTCTTTAAGGCTCTTTTTTATTATTATCTTATTCTTTTATCACGAGATGAAATTGGAATTAATGCGGGTAGGGACCTAAATGATCATAACATTGTTTTATTTTTTTTTTTTTTTTTCGCTTTGGTCTTTATTAAAATGGCACAGATGGTTTGGTGGCGGTTTTTATTAATTTTACTCGTGGAATTTATACTGTGTTTATTTTTGTTGGGAAAAGAAAACGATTTAAGCCGTCCATAATGGAGTTTTGATACCATTCTCCTCTTATAGAAATGATGTATGATTCTACCGGCAATTTTTTAATGGCATTATTACTTATTTTCGCCGAATTTTGACTTTTTTTGTAATGGGGAAGGAGATGAGGTTTTCATATATTAGCCACCAAGATCCGTACAAACCTCACCCCACGAACCCGCGCTAAGTCACTAAACGTAGCGAACTACTTGGGGTGATCTATGGCAGAGGTGTTGGTTATCCAATAAATGGATCAATACAGAAGACAATATCAGCGTAACTCAATCAAAAATCTGGAAACTGAAAAATCAGAAAGAGATATGGCGCATCTGGGACTCGAACCCAGGACTTTCGGCTTTCCAACTGAACTAATGTGTCCCTATCCCATTTAGTATTTTTGAACATGGGTACTTCGACTAAGAATTACCAACATTTTCTTCATGGTTCGAGTCCCAGATGTGACCGTATCTTTTTTGTGTTTTTCTGTTTCCAGATTTTTGATTGAGTTTCGCTAATATTGTCTTCATGTAATTCAATTTTTTATTAACAAGAACATTAACATTCAACAAGAAGTATACTCAAGAAAGGAGTAAGTCAGTCCTTTACAAATATCTAAATTTTTACCAAGTTCCTCGAAGTTGTGTTAACTTGACACCTATTTTAAATTATCGATAACAGTTCACAAATTGTTTGCAGAGAATATAATATGTGACTACAAGGGTAGTATTAGAAGGTTGCTATACCAATATATAAACCCAACCTCAATTATTTACTTGCTTTATACGACCTCCACTGAGCACGTTCCTATAATCTTCCGAAAAACTTTTAAAAGTTCAGAAAAAGTTGCAAACAAAAAATACGCTATCAAACAGCCATAATTTTATGCTAGTCATATTAAATAATGGATTTCATATAAGTTTATAGCATTGTTTGGGGATAACTATAGTAGTCCCAATATTGGACGCTTTTATAATTACCGTGACGATTGACAGTAACGGTACCGCAACGGCAAAAAAGGCAATACACATACGTTTCTTTTTGCTATAATGCTGCAGCTCTTTCTTTCACATTAAATAATGGTGAGACACACAAAATACATGTGGCTGTCTCCTCCAAAGTCCTACATTTTGCGACGGGAATTGCATTTGATTTTCTTTATACGTGTGAGGGAGATGTATGATAACGATTGTATGTTTCCTTTGGGGGGTGTAGTCATATGTTCACCGTTTGTTTCATTTTCGACCGTTCTTATTGTTATTTTTTTTACGTTAGCTCCACACAGGAGGCCCCGAGGAAAATAATTCCCCCTCAGGGCCTATATCATCCTTGGGGATGCTGTGTGGAGGTTCTTTTTAGGAAAGTAAAGAGAGGAATTTCTGGGAAGGAAAAGGGTATTAGGGGTGGGTAGGAATCTGGGGGTCAATGTGTCCAGGAGTGACAGATGTGTGAACCCATCACTCCCAATGCGGTGCACGGCGATGTTCCGAGAGGGACCCAGTCTACCATTTTCTTCCGTTCCGGCCTGAGGTGTCGGTTATCCAATAAATGGTTCCCGGGCGGTGGTACCCAAACCCGCTTTTCAAATTGAAAATGAAATAAGTGAGAATAAGTCAAGTGAAGTAAGTAAGAATTATTATTGAGCTAACTTCGGACGCACGGACACGCCCAGACCACCCTCTAACTTAGGTATATCTCAAGTTAGCAGAATGCATTATAAATTAAATATAATTTCCTAAAAGCAATACACCGATTACACTGCGGCATTTAGGAACTGTACTCGTACCATTTTAGTAATACGATACACAGTACAAAACGATCCAACTGCTTGTAACCTCTCTTTCTATCGCACGCATTGTTTACGGAATGAGGGAGAGCTCGCAGTAGAGCTATCAGCGCATGCTTTGAGTGTATTCTGGTATAAATTATTCTGCCGCTAAGAGCTCCGTTTTTGTCTCTCTCTCTGTTGCGCGCATTGTTTATGAGAATGAGTTAGAAGTCGCAACGGATCTATCAGCAGTTCATATACAAACTGAACCTGGGAATAGTTATACCGCTGAGAGATCCGTTATAGCCTTTCTTTCTATTGCACGCATCGTTTATGAGATAGTGAGAGAGGTCGCAATGGAGCTATCTGCGGTTTGAGTGTATTCCGATATAGCGGGCCACCCCCTTCTGAGTATGCGCGGAAAAGGAAATAACAACATAACCTCACTTTTGACACGTGAAAATAGCTGGGAAATGCTTGTAAAGAATTTAGTAAGAATCTGTAATATTTTGCATTTTGTTACTGCAGCGAATGAAAACACTACCCATACATTTAATATACAATAATGCATTTAATGTGTATTTCAAACGAATAGCAGGACATGTATCAGCGAAAAAATGTTTTCTTTATCAGCGAAAACTTGTTTTTAGGCTTACTGTTTTATTTTAGCACTTTTTTATGTATCTTTGTAAAGCTGTTTGTTTTCCAAATAAAGATATTATTATTATTATGTATTAAAGTTGTTATTCGACTTCAGAAAAGAAAATTCCAAAGAAATAATTGTAAAAAACATATTTTTAATACAATAAAAGGAACCAAATGACATATAACACAAATTAGTTATCATGGACAAGACAAAAGACAACTTTGCAAAACGTTTTGTTGGAATTATTCTAATATACAATTAATCAATCCTAAATAACCTAAGCTAACCTAACCTAACCTAAGCTAACCTAACCTAACCTTAACCTAAGCTAACCTAACCTAACCTTAACGTAACCTAACCTTACCTAACCCAGGTATTTCTAGTGAGATGTTCACGAATACTGTGATAATATACATAAATTATTTACAGCATACATCATTCTTAATTTACACTTTATCATAGAGATATACTTTAGAGGTGCTATCCCGTACATAATTCTCCGAGATTCGGGTTCAAATCATGCATGAACAGGCCTTCGGGAAAATGAATTCTAACTGAAGCCACCGCGTCGAAAGGCTCGGCCGTCAGACCGTCATTTCATTTTACTCAAGCCCATGGTTTCATCCTACTTTGATACGTCACACGCCAGCCACGGTCGACGGTTGTTGTTGTTGTTGTTGTTGTTGTTGTTGTTGTTGTTGTTGTACAAATAGAGAAATGGAGGTACTAACCTACGATTCCGTTGAACCAATTTATTCGCTAAATGTCTCTCCTATGTGTATATATCAATGCAATATATATATATAACTACGTACACAATTCTGGACTTCAAACTCGTCTGGAGCCAGTGAGACTATGGCATCCCCAATAGGGGTATGCTGTGAGGCTGAAAGTAGTGGGGGGGAGGAGATGGGGTAGAAGGAGGTTGGGAAGTATCTGGCTATGCAGATCTGGTCACCAAACAGGGCAGTATCTTCCACTCTGGAATAAATTATTGTGAAATAACACAAATAAAATTTACTTGCGCACGCCGGGAGAGCGAACCCGCTAACTTCGGATTGCTAGTCTAGAGCCATATCCCTACATCATGGAGGCCATCGTATATATACAAGCCTCTTTACTAATAAACGAGTTTTAAATTTTACATCACTGATAAACAATTATTTGCCATGCAATAATTGTTGTTTATGAGGTGTGTAAAATTTAAAACCGGTTTTTTAGTAAGACCCGATAATCCCCGATTTAATAAAATCCAAAATTTTCAGGTAAAATAGTAGAATTGTTGGTGGAAAAAATATTTTCTCACACGCAAAAAAAATGGAATTTTGAAGAAAGTTATTTGTATTTTTTCTTTTCTGCCATCATTTAGAATCACCTCCCAAAGATTGTGCCTTTTTATCCCTGACCACCCTGTATATTTAATGAAATATTGTGCAAAATAAATATAAATAATTAAAAATATATGTTGTTCCCTTCAACTCAAATTGCAAGCCTTACTCGGATTATGTAGTAAGCCTAGTAAGTAGATAATTTTGAATAAAGGCAAGCTTTTAAATTAATTCAGTACGAATCAACACCATTAATAAAAATAGCCTAATATTATAATAACGGAGTTCTACGTAAATTTTTATTAATGTTTTGCAAATCTGTTCAATAATTATTACATTGTGGGGCTAGAAACGTTCCTTATTTTTATTCAGATCTTTATTAATGCTGAAATTAAAAAAAAATTGTATTATATATTAATTAATCAGATAGTTTAAATAACTCACCGACGTCGGACGTCATCTTGGAAGGTCCCAGGAGGTCCCTGATTTGTAGAATGCTCAGTGAATTCGTTAGTATCTGGGTTAGAATGTTTACTTGGAGAGGCGACGTCTTAACCTCAAAATGTGCGCAGAACAAAACGCGCGCGAAAACTCCACACACAACTGTCAAAATAATGCAGCACAAACGTCAAAATGTACCCCCACGATCAACCACGTCAAACACAAGCCTTTTTTAGTCAGATAAACGCGATTTTTTAAGCAATTCAGTCAAATAAACACTGTATTAATGTATATTAAGAGTTTTAATTGTGTATATAATGTTATTAATGGTTTAAAACAAACACAGTCTAATACACAAGATGATTTATAAACAAATCATTCAAATAACTGCTTTATAAATGTTAATACGTATATTTTCAAATAGTTTTAACAATGTATATATTGTTTTAAAGGCTTTAAAATATAATATAGTCAAATATATGCCGTATTTCAATCACACAAATATATTACCAATTTATGCAAGCTCTATTTTTTAAGAGATTTATTATTGTAAAATACGTTTTAAAACAACACTTATTAAAGGAGGATATTTATGTACTTAGAACTTTTTAATTAATTTTATATTTTACGTTAAGATAGTGATAGTTTAAATATGTAAGTGCATGAAAATTCAAGTGATAATTAAATATATTTTATGGTTAATTATAACTAGAGAAAAAGCTTATTTTTTAGTATTTTTCAGTATTTTTTTTCACAATATTTTAATGCTTTTAATAGCAGATAGAAATATATCGATTTGTAATCTCTAACTGTAGAGATTGTAGTATATTTTGTATTTTATAAATTTGATTTATTTAGATAGGTACACGCGCGATAGGTATTTTTGACAGAGCGCCACGAGGTTCGAAGGCAGTATCAATTTGTTATGACAGTCGTGTGTCGGACCGTCAAAGCCTCGATTAAGGCTGTTTTTAATCCCGTTTGATGGGGTTTTTGATGGGTTCTGATGGGTTTAATGAGGTTTCCACTAAGCGCGGACACGGACAGCGAACCAGTTTCCAGAGTAACGATAAAACAACTGTTTTGGGCCAGCATCGGGGCGAGCATGCGCAATACGAATTACCGTATGCGTACAATCTACAGATAGAAGCTCGTCCACAGAATTCTTTTCCGAATTTAAATGTTATTCTTTTCCAAATTCAAATTCAATTATTTTCAAAAATGGAATCAAATTATTTAAACAATATTTTTTAAATTTTAAGTACCATACATTTTAAATCATAATACGAAATATGTCAAAAAATATTTGAAATATTTATTCTATATAATTTTTTTCTTTATACAAATTGCAAAGCTCAATTATGTAAAAGCGCATTTAAAAAAAATACGGAGTGTGCAATTCACCCGCGTATAAGTGAAATCTTCAGAAAACTAAAGTAGACAAGAGTGGAGAGGTTAAGAAGTACCGCCGAAAGAGGAGACCGATTATACTATCTCATTCTCTCGCAGGCTAAATCCTATAGATGTATGTGTTTGTCTATTTTTAATGTCCATATTTTTCGTTTCAACGAGTGACAAATCGCAACGGCGCTAAATAAGTTTTTACTTCAATAAATGTATTTAATAGGAAGCCATAAGCCAAATATGCATGTATTCTTAGTGCGCCTTATATCATCACAAATAAAGGTAACAGGCAAAAAAATCGCTTGGCAAACGTTGAGTAGATTTCAAGCGCAAAAGTGGTTTTAATATATTTTACAAGAAAGTAAAAAGTTAATCAACGGAAACTCTCACTCTCACAGCTATGAAGTTGTATTTTTAAAAAGTGGTTTCTTACACGCGTTCATACATTCCTAATGAAAAAACAAAATTTTTATAGTTTACGCTTATATTTTTTATAAATAAATTAATTATATAATTTTGATTCTACTCAATGAAAAGGATAGGAGACCTTCAATTTATCGGAAACATATTTTTTTGAATTTATATCGTCAAACGATTTGTAGTAAAGATTAATAAAAAATAACGATTTATCATTAAGATTCGCCTCAAATAGTCGACGAAAATACATTCGTAATTATAGGATGATAGAATTTTTATCCACGCAAACGACAATTAACTAAATAAACATAATTTTTTTAACCCTAAAACATTTAGAAAAGTTTTAAATTTTTTTTTTTTTTTAATGCAGAAACTCTTCCTGAAATTATTTCACTTAACCTTCAGAAACAACAATCGTGATTTTTTTCAATTTCAATAACTCATACATAAAAAAAGATTCAAATATTGATAAATTACACCAAAACTAATCGCCGAAAACCACAGCAATATCACAAATAATTTAACTGAAAACCGCGTTTCACTCCTTCATACATAAACACATACTTCACAACAATCTCCGTAGTCCAGTAGGTAAGACTCTTGACTCACAATCCGGAGGTCGCGGGTTCGAACCCGGCGTGCGCAAATAAATTTTATTTGATTAATTTGTGTTATTTCACAATTAATTCATTTAAAATAATATATAGTATATTTGCGGCACGTTCCAGAGTGGAAGATACTATCAGTATCGCCCTGGTGTAAGACCACCATCCAGAATTGAAACGTTGCTTAAAAATGGCTTTAGCCGTGTTTGGTGACCAGATCTGAATAGCCAGGTACTTCCCAACCTTCCTCTTCCCCACCTCATTCCCCTCCCCACTACCTTCAGCCTCACAACATACCCCAATTGGGGATGCCATAGTCTCACTGGCTCCAGACAGAAGCAGTTGAGATTCTTGTGCGGTATTCACTGTAAAAAAAAAAACTACAATCTAATCATCTGCCCTGATGATGGGCACTTTAACGCTGTTCAGAACGTTGGATAAAGAAGGAGGACGTGCAACACGGCAAGATAACCCTAAAATAACCACAAAAATATACATAAATTGTTTTAAAAAGAAAAACTATACAATATTTATAATATCGTGGTAGTAATAAAATATTCTGTACATCTGCCCTGATGATGGACACTGTAACGCTTTTCAGAACGTAGTTTAAAGAAGGGGGAAGTGCAACACGGCGTGATAACCCAAAAAAACTACTAAAATATAGAAAAATTGTTTTAAAAAAGAAAACCATATAATATAGGATGAAAATGAATAAAAGAGAAAGATATTTTTCTTGTTTGAATCAAGTGGTAAAATCAACAGGTGAAAATCGATACTTTCCTACATTTAATTAATAAAATAGAAGTGGTGATTTCCTTCCATAAGTGTTAGTTTTATTAGAAAAATGTGAAATGTTTTACTATAAGTTATTCCTATTAGCTAACTCAAATCTAAAGGGATGAAAAAATCTTTCGATATCAAAAAAACCCAACAGTAAAGGTTTCTTAATTAGGTATTAATCATTTATATAATACTGTAACAATATTTTTCTTTTATTATATTTGTTAGGCCTCCGTGGTCGAGGAGTAAGGCTTTAGAATAGTGATCCGTATGTTGCGGGTTCAAATCTCTCCGTGCTCAACTACAATTTCAATGAGTATAATTTGTGTTAGATAACTATTCGTTTATTTAAAAAACTATTTAGTGACGTTTGATGACTAGATCTGAATAGCCACGTATTTACCCAACTTGCTCTTTCATATCTCCTTCCCCTCCCTACTGCCTTCAGCCTAACAACATGCCCCAATTGGGATTGCAATAGTCTCACTGGTTCCAGGTAGTTGGGAGCATTTGGAACTATTCGCCACTCACATAAAAAAGATGTATACACCATACAGCAATCATGTACCAGTTCTTATACATTACTTTCACACGTTATTTTTTACAAATATTTAATAAAAGGTACATTATTTTCCTGCTCTCTTATGACACAAGGTTTGAATTAATTACATTATAATGAACAAAGATATTTTATTTTATTTATTAAAAATTCGATACTTTGTCAGTTTAAAATTTTTTTCTTCAAATCTCTCTTTTTGTATCGTCTCTTATTTTATATTTTTGATAAACTAGGTGGTACCCGGCATGCGTTGCCATGCCATTTGATAAAATTGTTCCCCTTCCGCCTCCCCTTCCTCTCCCGCGTCACCTTCCCCTCTCGCGTTCCCACTCCGCCTCCTCCACCTTCCCTCTCCCCACTACACAGTCCCCCCCTTCCCCCACCCCGCGAACTCCCCCTCCCGAGTTCCCCTCCTCCATCCCAGGTTCCCCTCCCCCCTCCCGCATTCTACACATTCAATCCTGGTATATTCAGTTTTCAAACAGCTCGCGCGCCACCTATTGCAATATTTTTATATAAATTTCATAATGCCAGAGCTCACCAGTAGCTATATACAAACCTTATCCTGACAATAAAAAAAAAAGAATTATCCAATTTGGTGCAGACGTTCGTTCTTCTATTCAAATGTGAATTTTTTTAACCTTTTTGCAGGCCTAGTTAATTCTGATGAGGTTAATAATTATCTGCATTTTAATTGTGAAAAAACAAAAACAGTCTTACTAAAAAAAAGCAGCGAATATTTTTACAAGTGATAAACAACCGTGTAAGTGAAAACCTTACTAATATAGAAACTGACAAAAAACAGCGTCTAAAATCTTGCGTCAGTATACCAAAATGCAATATTGCCAGTTCTTTCGCAGAAAATTTTTAAATTAGTTATAATTCATTCAATGTGTAAAAAATCACTGTTGACGGTCGGTTTTTTATAAGTAAGGTAATTAATAAATAGAAAATAAAATTTAATCCTTTGTGTGCACAGACCTCTAGAATCTCCGTTGTTGCTGCAAAACAGTGTCTATCCGTATGTGTGCACACATGTACATTTGTATATTTATTTGTTGTTAATACGCAAGCAAGTCGTTAGCATCCAAGGGGTTAAGATTCCACGAAATTTGCTAAATACAAAACAATGTTTTCTTAAATATATTTTAGTATTTTTGGAATAATGGAGTAATTTATCACTGTGATCACTAAATAGATTATTTGAAGAAGTGTTTAAACCGATTTAATAGAAAACTGATGAGACCAATTTTTTCAAACCCTTTTAAGTCCATAGGCTCGATTCTCCAATCGAGGCCGCTTGCAATCATACATACATTGGTCGACTTTCTTATTCTCGGGTCTAGTCGAAGGTACACACTCACGTATACGAAGAGAGCGCGGGTACTGGATCTTAGAATAGGATACAATGTGCTAGATTTTGACAGTTTTGTCGGTGTCAACTGGGTTGACTTTTTCATGTTTGGCGTCTAAATATGTATCTTTGACGAGACTCTAGTATAACAAATTCGACCAATGAATGTTTTTTCGATCGTTGGCGTGATCGGGAGAGACTGGTTGAGTGAAACCTTTTAATCTCTCCAGCAGGACTCTCTCGGAAAATCGCCTTGCACCGCAGTGGGAGCGATGGTACGTCCGTCACTCCTGGACACACTTTCCCCCAGATTCCTACTCATCCCTCATACCTTTTTCCTTCCTAGAACTTCTTCTCCACACAGCATCCCCAAAGATGGCTGTGTAGAGCTAATATAAAAAAA
The DNA here is from genome assembly GCA_917563855.2 of Limnephilus lunatus. Lineage (NCBI taxonomy): Eukaryota > Metazoa > Arthropoda > Insecta > Trichoptera > Limnephilidae > Limnephilus > Limnephilus lunatus. The sequence goes on from OU830594.1 coordinate 97,734,984, forward strand.
TATTGACGAGCTCCGTTATAGAGCCGTATGCTCCTTGGTTCTGGATCCAAACGGTGATGATTCATTTATAAAGTTCTTGAAATAAAAACCAAAAAAGGAAAAAAAAAGGTTTTAAAAAAAAAAAATTTGTTAGTGAAATTCAAATTAGTGGTCTAAACTTTAGACCACACAACTGAAGTAAAATTTCACTAACTGATAAAATAAGAGAGAAAAAAATGTGCGCGCGCACTGCTCTCTCTTGCTTCTACAGTGTGATACAGACAATAGGCCTGCGCTGTGTCTTAGATATACGAAACGTAACTGGCTATGAGAGAAAGAGAGAAAGAAAATGTGTGCTCGCACGTCTCTCTCTTGCCCCTACAATAATATACGAAACGTAACTCTCTCTCTTTCTATCTTCACTAACTTATATCTCCATCTCAACTTCCATTCACCTCGCCCGATCACACTTTTCATAACGCTCTCGTCACGCATTCACCAGCTTACTTCCCAAGTCAAGCGTGCGTAAAGAAGTTTTTACTTCAACAACAAAAAATTCTAAAAAATATTGCAATCCAACCACTTTCAAATATCCCCTTCAGTATCACAACTTCCAGCAGAGTGTTCTGTAGTAGGGACTGGATACCGGGGTAGGGAACACCAGGCTTCAACGCTCCCCAGAGGGTTGAATGCCAGCCCGGGATATATGTATGTGTATGTACTATGTAGGCCGTTAATGCGGGGTTAGCGCCTGAAGGGTTAAAAGTTGGAATCGACGGGTACTAAGTTCATGCAGATTTATGATCTTTAAAATGTGACGCCTCAGTGAATATGTCACTAATTATCGCGTGATTTGTGGACTAAGTACATAAGTTGTTCTTCCGGGAATGTATTTATAATAAATGTGATTGGTAATAAATCTATCAAATTATCTGGTTTCATCACTAGAATCACTTCTGACTCCAAAACATAAATACCCTAAGAACTTTTTACTACTCCTTGGTTCGCCCTCATCCTGAATATGCTTGTGTTGTTCGGTCTCCTTTTTACGCTGTCCATATTCGTCATATTGAGTCCGTTCAACATCAGTTCCTAAAAGAGATTGCTAGGAGGCTAGGATTAGTATATTTGCACATTTCAGAACACCTTTGTAACCTTCACTGGCTCAAGTGCCCTGAAAGAATCCAGTACTAATTGTGCTGGATGGTGTTTAAATCAATCAACGAAATGGCCCCACCTTACATCTCTGAATTATGCGTCCAGGAAAATACCGGTCTGAGGAAAATAAGCCTTAGACCAGAAACTCCACCTGCTATAGGCAGAATAATAGAACCTAAACGAAATAGTCCAGTCACGTTAAACATGAAAAGGGGGCTGTGCTTGCAAAAGGTCCCGTCATTCTGGATTTTTTAAATGTTATTAGAACCTAAACCAGTATTAAAAAAAAAGTTTGCAACTTCGAAAGTGCTGTGCGAGCGGCGGTGGACCCAAAAAACCAGGAGATTTTCGGATATTTTTCAGTTTTTGCACAATATCTGAGTGAAAAAATGGTCTGACCGGTATAGTAAGTATAAATACTTTTAAAGTAAACTAAATTTTCTACAATTCGAGACTAAAGTGAGCTATATACAACCATTGGTTTCCAAGATACAGTTCTTAGAAAATAAGCCATTTTTTCCAAAAAGTGAAATTTTTTCGAAATGGTCACTTATTTTGAAAAATATTTTCTAAAAAACGCATCCCACTTCAAATATTACATGAAATAAAGTTGCAGTTAATTTAATTAGCTTTTCTTTAAGACTAGATTGAAATCTGTAGACCTAACGGTTCTCTCAAGAACGCCAGATAATCAAAAACAGTCATAAGTGGGTTTTGGTGGGAAATGCAAATAAACTGTTCTCACGTCTTTTTACGGTTTTATTTATCAATTAGTTACAATTTTTTTGTTGTTGTTATTGTTAACTCATTTTTGATTAAATAAAGATAAAATAATACATCTATCGGGAATTACATCATCTTCAAACATTGTTTACCTACACACTAAAATGCTTGTACAAACATCATGGTACCTACTATAAGTACAAATTATATGTACACAAAAAATAAAACTAATATAAATCATGCAGGTAATGTGTATTGGTTGCCAAATCACATCTTTATTTTTATCTTTAGATGGCCCGGGTTTAGGCTCGCACGAAGAAGGTGTCTCGATATATGTGATGGACGCTGGGAGAGGCGCCCAGTCTGTAGTCGGGTCATCTTCATCATCCGAACATTTCAGCTCCACATCCGGGACGTTAATGCACAATTTGCCACCGCATGACTGACAGAGGACTGAGCAGTGGAGCTCAGCCTTTCTGCACGAGCAGCTCCCGGAGCATCCTTTCTTGCATTCAAATTTTTCGCAGAAGGGTAGGAGGTGCGGGATCCATTGTGGTGGGGATGGGGGTGAGTCCCTGAGAAGACAGCTTCCACCCCCATTCAGTGGGATTCAAGTTGACTCCCTGCTACTTCTGCACTTGAAGGTAGCACCTTGCTGCATGGTGGCCTGCGGCATCTTCCGTCGGTGGAAAACGGGCGAGGTTTATGCTTGTTGAAGTGACAAACGTCTTTTACCTCAGGAAATCCAAAGTATCCCTCGCGATGTCACCCCCATATAGAGCCACAAAGCACTTGATGCCTGCTTCACTCACGGCTTGTGGGGTGGAGTCTGGCCGAAGGAAGACCTCCACTTGCTCAGCAAGTGGTTCACTCTTGCTCAGAAGTGTCGTGATTTTGGTCTTTCCTTGGCCCAACGTTGGTATCGCACCCGGTAAACGCGTGGGTGAATAGTACCGTTCCTGGTAATCACCGGGAGTCCTGGTGGTTGTAGGAGGTCGTAGAGTAGTGACAGCAACCAGCTTCACCCTTCGTGCTCTTTTGAAGATAGACGTTTGTCTCTTCAGCGCCTAAACCATTGAGAAGAACTAGCAGGTCGACGTCTTCTCCCAATATGACGACCCGATCGGCTACTGCTCTTTTTGAAAGCGCCATAATGATGATCTCTCGATCCGCATCTTCTTCGGCAACAGCCATTTCTACTCCCTCCTTCTGAAAGGCGTCACAGAGAAGAGTTATAATCTATATCTTATTGTTCTCATTGCCCAATACATGCTCTTGAGCAATTTTAATTACTGTGGATTCATCGAACATCAATTCGTAGCTGGAATGAGCTGCGTAGCGCCGGAGTCGTTCCGCTGTTTTGGTGTTTTTTTGGTAGCATCTTCGGGTAGCCGTCAAAAACGATGGAAACGTTCTCCCCAAAGTGGTTTCGGACGTAAGTGGCATAACGTGCCAAAAGTGCTCGAACCGTGCTCTTCCGCTGCCACACGACCTTGTGCAAGAGGTAGCCACCATCCAAAATGACGTGAAATGCTGGCATCTATCGGCGTGTGGCTGGAAAGAGGAGTGAAGGCAGAGTACAGAGTAGATTTTGTGCCCTTGCACATCCCTTGTTCATTGGACAGAGACATCGGGAACGGGGCCAACTCATTCTTGAAGTCATCCTGTAAATTCTGTTCAGATTGCTTTGCAATACACACTCGCTTGAAAATTGTGAGCAGATCCACAGTCACTCTTCTGTTTTTGTCCGGCAGTTTAGCGGTTGAGGTGATCGATGCCAGCGTGGTAACTTCATTTTCCGTTTTATTACTACCTTGTCGTACATTTGCCCCAAAATTTTCATCACTCCCTCCGTTCCAACTCTCTGGGCTGTATGGCAATTAATTTCATGACCTGCCAGTAAACCACTACTAACAGAAATCAAACTGTCAGTTTTGGGAAATGGAGGGTGGAGAGCAAACCAGTTTTTTAGTTTTTCCACATCACTATTATCTCGGATGATTCGAGAAGGTCTCATGTCTATATCCTGCTCTCCAGTGGGACATGAGATGCTGAAAAAACTTTTCAGTTCTTCACAAATGTTCACCACAAACACCATTCCTGTTGTCCAGCTTGCCAGAACACTGTCGGAGATTCCCCTTCCTTGGGTCAACCCACCGTAGGTTTTCATGAATCGCATCAGCTTCTGCTCAATTGTTAGGTCTGACCACAACCCAGTCCAAAACTTGTCAGACCGGCGAATGGTAAAGGATCCTTTTGTGAACATATCGTATTCACTTTTATCCATCCGATCTTGTAGAGCCATCATATCCTGAAGGTAGAGGTGCGCACTCTTAGCATACAAAAAATGTCCAGCTGCGTCGAAAAAATGGAGCATCTTGTGGACAGTGTACAAATGAAGGTTCCAATCACCAACACGCTCTGCCTGGATGAATAGTTTTATCAAAGTGGTCATACGAAAGTATTGGACCCACAACTGTGATGTTGGACCGTTTGCTTCAATTTTCTCCAAGGCACTTTTAAATTTTTCCTTTAGTATTTGGTAGGTATCAATTTCTTCTGCTGATATAGTGAGAGACCTTTCAGCGTCTCTCAGCAATTTTTTAGTCTCGTTCGCTCCTCAGGAGTTATTTCAACCTCATAAAAATGGTTGAATAAAGCTCGCTTTGGTCTCAAATTATAGGAAATTTAGTCTACTTCATAAGTATGTTGACTGACTACATCGGTCAGACCCTTCCTTCACTGAGATATTGAGCGAAAACTGAAAAAAATCCGAAAATTTCCTGGTTTTTTGGGTTCACAGCCGCTCGCACAGCACTTTCGAAGTTGCAAATTTTTTTTTTAATACTGGTTTAGGTCCTAACAACATATAAAAAAAATTCAGAATGACGGGACCTTATGCAAGAGCGGATGTACATCTTGACTGGAGTAAAAGCCAAATACTAACTTTGGAGATCGTGCTTTCGGAGTATCTGGGCCTAAGGCTTGGAATAGACTCCCGAAGAATTAAGATGCATAACAATCCCAACAGAGTTTACGTCCAAACTAAAAACCTACCTTCTTGGGCTCTCATACCCTTAATTTAAATATACCTATCTGAGACTATCATACTTGTTTTACCTATGATAAGTCTTAATCACACTTTTCTTACTGAATTAAAATTATTCGAATCCCTACACATCAACCTTTCTCTTGACGAATCAAAGATAGGAAGATCAATCCTAGTGCTAGCTTGTAGTTTTTCTAGATTTCAGATATGTATTATAAGTTTGTACAGCGCCCTTGAGGTGATTTTTCACAAAAACGGCGCTATGTAAATCGTCCAAATATTTACGGTGCTCCAGATTTTATGTCCAGGTTAAATCTTTCCCAAATGAAAGACTGAACTCTTCCACACACTTTTGCACAAATGATTATCTAGTAAATCCACGCAATGTAAGTGCACTATATAAATATAATAAATACAAAACAAAATAATAGCAATACGTCAATCCACCAGAAACATAATGGGAAAATATTTCACCGACTCCAGATATTTTCGTATCAGAGGGTTCGGCTCTGATGAAATCCTAACTCGACCGATAAATCCTACTGATCCCTTAATATAAATATTTAAAAAATCTTTCGTAATCCTACATGTATTTAAAATTACTGACTTTTGCATTTTTATATATAAAATCTATGACAAATCTAATTTAGAATGAGTGAGATAGGTATAATTCCATTATCAAAAATTACAAATGGTAATATTTTTATAGTCTGATAATGCCAAATTCTTTCTTATTTCCTAAATCTGTATATTTTCTTATTTTTTCAGAAACAGTTTTCTGAATATTTATTATTATTATTATTATTATTATTAGAACGTGGCAATTAAACGTATGAAATTGAATTAACTCAAACCTTTCTCCTTTAGAAGTCCGTTGGAAAAAATCTGATCTCATTGGTTTCTTCAAAACTATATTATAGATTCACCTACATTACCACAACTCATCCCATTCAATATATCTACCTTCTCGTAGACTCAGAAATAAAGAACTGCTCTTCCTCAATCAACACTCGACTAATTATGGCTATAATTCACCACTGTCCAGATTGTGCAGAATGGTAATAGGTAGGTGCTTATTAAAAAACTTATTTTTTTTCAGAAAACGATAAAAAAAATCTCTCCGTCAAAGCGTATATAAGGCATATAAAAAAATATTTTAATAAATACCACGTAAGTTATGGTATCTCATACATACAATAAAACGTATTCATTCTTTATTTTTGCCTTTTACTGTTTACTTCATATTCTTTATTCATATTCTGTTGTTATTATTTACGTGGTTGTATTATTTATGTGTTAATGGCACATGCTATGCCATGTACACGGAAATAAATAAATGAAGTAAATATTCAACAAGAAGCCCAACGTAAAATATCGTATTTGAAAAATACGGGGCGGTGCCTGGAACGTTTTGGTGCACTGGACATTTCCAAGGCCTTTGACCGGGTTTGGCACCGAGGACTTGTCAAAAAACTGCCATCCCCTAAGATGATGTAGGACCTGAGGGAAATTATTTTCCTTAGCCTAATGTTAACAAACAAAAAATTAGGTTAAATCAAAAGGTGGAAATAAATAATTGGTTCAATTTTTGCTATTAACCTACTACACGCGTTGAACTTAGAAAATTTAAACAGACGGTGTCCCGAAAATGAATAAAAATAAAGAAATTATTGCGAGTCATATAAAAAAGCGTTTGTTCTATTCTAAGACACGTTGAGGCTCTACTCTCTGGGAAAAAATAATCTGTGTTTATGATTACTTCTTCACTTTCTTCTAATGGTCGCGTTTTGCGACCTGCAGTGGGGTTGGCCACTACCTGCAAGTTCTACCGACTACCACGGAATATAGTGGAAAAAATATATAGGTATGTTTCTTCGCCAGAATTCTGTTGAAGTACTTCCTAGACACGTGGCTGCATTAACTTGAAGTATGCGGCAAGTAAATGTAGGCGAGTGGCGAAAAACAGGGCGAATACGCTGACAGCGTGCGGTCACATGAAACCTTTTCTTTATGTGAAAACGCAAAAGAGTCTTTGGGGTAAGTGTGCGAGGGTAAGCGTACATGATTATGTACTAACTTGAAGTATGTGTCCAGTAATTGTGTATGACTTTTTAAAAATGAGAATTTGAGAATACCGCATAAGAGACCCGGGGCAAGTGTGCGACGCTGCAAGGATGAGTACAATTATCCCTCTACTGCTTTTGTGCAAACTTTAATTAGTAAGTAAATATAAGTGTGTGACGATAAGCAGGACGAATAATCTGACAGCTTACAGTCACATGATTTTTTTTAAATATGAATACTTCACAAAAGTCTGCGGTGTTTGCGAGGATAAACCTACGCGGTTATGTGAGTGCGTAAACTTACCACTCGACATAAAAAATATTTTGAAACCCATACGCCCTTCAGGAGATTTTCTCACAAAAAGGCCCTATAGATATAATTCAAACACTATTATACATACATATTTCATTTCCTGTTTAATATTTACATTAAAATATTACGCTTGCATAACAAAGCATCCGAATATGTCATTTTGCAGTAAACTGGATTGAAAAAAAATAATAGTGCGCACACTTATACGACGCCATGCGCATACTTACCCTACATATAGTCAAGTGAGCGCAATCGACATGCGTATATTTTGTTTTATATTGCTTTTTGATATATGAAAATTTTAAATAAATTAATAATCAATCTCATTAACAAAGAAACGAAAAAATAATAAAATATGTACAGTGTTTTAATATAAATTTGTAATTTTAAAAACTGTGTATGGTTTCTCCACTTGTGATTCTACACTTCAAATATTTGCTACGCTTTGACTTTACCATACCTTCGATATTTTTTTAATCAAAATATGTTTTTTTATTTATCAAAACATAATACAAACATCAACAATTACCACATTCCGTGTTTATGAAACAGAAAACAAACAAATGGGCATTAGGGTGGTATATTTCCACAATCTTACAATCTTTCCATCACGCCAAACGTCGCTTAGGCGCCATTACCTTTTCACTTATGACCACAGTCGTATAGCCACTCGATAATCTACGTACCCACTCATTGAAAATAATGTTAAAATAAAGCTGGTTCGAAAATAAATTATTAAAGTCTATTATTTCATAACTAACTAACCATCACGCCGTTTCCCCCGCTGATCGTGCCATGTCTTCCTCGGGCGTCCCCGACTTCTTCTTTCATATTCACATTTGCGTCATATATTCTTCTCATACTATTTTCTTCTTTCATTTTCTCTACAAGCTCAAACCATCTAAGGGTCCCTTTCTTAATCTTACTCTTTGCCTTACAGTCTTTGCGGATATCCACATTTCTCACACGATCATACATGGTTTTACTACACATTTCAACAGCATTCAGTTTACTTTAAGTTTACCTATCATCCTTCCTCTGCCAGTTCCATGCCTCACTGCCATACATCAGGGTAGGTACCAGGACTCCATCGTGGACTGCTAGCCTCGCTTCTTTTGACAGTTTTAAGAATAATGTACGAAATAAAAATATTTATTTTTGTTACTTTAGGGAAATCAACAGTTAAGTAAAGTTGCTTAGACAAACATCTTCAAAAAATCTAAATTTGAATTGAGTATGCAGTTATATGTAAAAGTGTACCCTCTATCTGGTACAATACTCAGATTACTCATAAACACCACCAAATCAATTACAATGCACAAAATCTTGTAGTGAATTAAACTAAATGTTGATTTTTTTGAGTCACTAGTAGGATATTTCTAAATGTTATACTATTTTCCGAACCGTTAGGCCTCCCGAAAAGATACAAAATAACTTTGTTTTCATTAAAGAATATTGATGTTTATTTAATTCATTAAATTTTATTGCTTAAAAATATTACAAAAAATTTCGTTTTATTACGTTTTTAAATACATTTTTGTAATAGAGAATTACATTAAGAAAACAGTGGGTATATGAAATATACTATTGGTAATAGAGCCTGCCTTTTAAAGGCAGCTTCATTGATGCTAAATATGTCGATATCTGAATAATAATGATAAGAAGGCATTACTTTAATAGATCCATTTTTATTGTAATAATCAAACACAATTAACGCGACACAATAATAAATCTCAGAAAGTTGCGAGGCTAAATCTGATATCTGTACATACCTTAGACGGGAATCATTTTGGTGGTGGAAATTGGAACTAAAGTATTGCTTGTCCGGTGTGACCTACATTCAAAATTGCCAGTAGAATAAAATATATTGTACGTTAAACAGTACCTTGTCATACAAGCATAGCCAAAATAAAATCGTTAAGATAGAGCCACGGGTAGTAGCCACGCTCCATCTTATAGTGAAATTTTAGAAATTGTAGTTACTTTTTTGCAATAAAAATATGACCGCATTTTTAAAACCTTGTTTATTTTTACAGAATATAACAATAAATTCTGCTTATTACATAATTTTCCCAGCCCATTAGTTTAGTCTCCAAACAATTTGAAACCTTTTACAAACTTCAAGTTTGTCTATCTTACTTGTTTCCTCTTCTTAAATTTTTCTTTCCATGCAGTAATTCATCTGTCAAAACAACAAAACGACGCACATTAAAAAAAGAAAAGTAATCCCCGTAAAAAAGTACTCCAATTTCGGAACAATATCATTTTGCTACATGAATATTTTTAACCCGCCCAGGTCTAAAAGAATTCTTCTGTCGGAAGAATATAATATTTCCGCTTTGCAATAAAATCTTAATAAATGAAATATTACTTAATATATATCCTAAATCTAAACGCTGTTTGTGAAAGGTATTGAAATTATCTTTTAAATTTTATTATTAGAAACTAGCTGGTGACCGGCATGCGTTGCTATGCCATTTAATAAAGAAATTGTTTCTCCCTGCGTGTCTTTTCCCATTCGTCCCGTTCCCCTCTCACGTTTCCACTCCGCCTCCTCCAACTTCCCTTTCCCCACTCCAATCCACCCCTTCCCCCGTCCCGCAAACTCATTCGCATACATTCAGTCCCGGTAAATTCAGTTTTCAAACAGCTCGCGTGCCACTTGTTGCAATTTTTAATACAAATTTCATAATGCCAGAGCTCACCAGTAGTTTTATATAAACCTTGTCCTGACAATAACGAACACAAAAAAAAAAACAAATTAGGTGCAGTCGTTCGGAAGTTATGCGCGTACGCGTACATACATTTCAGTGATTCGTTTTTATTTATATAGATAGACATAAAATAATTTTTTAAAAAGAGCTCGTTTAAGCTTTTTTTAAATTATAATTTTCTTTTACGAATGTATTTAAAAACGCACAAACATAAACAATTTTGTAATGTTTAAAACAATTAATTGAATTGAATTAAATATAATATAATAATCAATATTCTTTAATGAAAACGAAGTTATTTTTTATTTTTGATGTCGTGAATACCGCACTTAAGTGACAACTGCTCGTAAATTATGGGACAATTACAACCACTATTGGGGTATGTTGAAGATGAAGGGATTGGGAGGAGAAGACGAAAAAGAAGAAGGTGAGAAAATAACAGGCAATTAAAATCTCAAGTAATGTCAAAGCGCGCCTCACATTTACATAAGATTTGTTACATTTACATGAGTACCACAACATGGGTTTCATTAAAACCCAAGTTCACTCCTCACTGGCCTCTAAAAGATCCTCAACGCAGCATCCCCAAATTAGACAAAAGAATAACAACAAATTAGGACCTTCTCTGTTATGGAGTCGGTTGTCTTTCAACAGGCAATACTGAGAACTAAGAGAATCTCAATTTAAAAAGAGACGCAAATAGAAAAATCATTATTTTATTTTTATATTCCCCTGAGATGTGTTAAAGTTATTTTCTTTAATGATTTTCTTTTTATTTTCTTTTTTTTTCGTTTCATGTTTCATTCGTTGTTAATAATGTCTTCTTCAATGAATAAATAATTGCAACGAGGTTTGTAAGCTTCTACAAGTTATTCTAAGAAATTGAAAAAATTTTAAAGGATTTACGGAAGGATGGAATTAAATAAACAAAATATCCTAAGACAAAACATCCTCCAACAAAATATCTACTCAAAACTAACCTAACCTAATCTAAAAAAAAATGGTAAAGAATAATACAGACATCCTGTAAAGTAATAAATTATTTTTATCTGTATTATTTTTGTCCCATTTTAGTATTTTTGGACAATAATTTATTGTCCTATAAAGGATGTCTGTTTTTTTAAATTATTTTTTAAATGAACACAAGAGTCCCAACTGCTCCCGTCTGAAGGTAGTGGTGAGGGGAAGGAGATGGGGAAGACAAAGTGGGGAAGTACCTAGCTTTTCAGATCTACTCCCAAACATGGCTAAAGCCATTTCAAGCAACGTTTCAATTCTGAATGGTGGTCTTACACCAGGCTGATACTAAGGGTAATCTTCCACTCTGAAACTTGCCGCAAATATACTATATATTATTTTAAATGAATGAATTGTGAAACTATACAAATCAATTAAATAAAATTTATTTGCCACGGCGGCGCCGGGATTCGATTCCGCGACCTTTGGATTGCGAGTCAAGAGCGCTATTTTGCCTGTATTATTTTTGTCTCATTTTTTTGTTAGGTTTGGTTAGGTTAGGTTGTAGTAGATATTTTGTTGGGGGATGTTTTGTTCGTAACATATTTTGTCGGAGATATTTTGCCGGGATATTTTGTCGGGGATATTTTGTCGGGGATGAAAACGCGCATTACCTTATAAGCTTCTATAAGTTGTTCCAATAAATTGAATATCGTTTTATTTTTGTCGATAAAAATATATTAGAGCTTCCAATATTATATTATTTCAAGTTACTTACAAGTACATACGAAATATAATAAAACGTACTAATATCGGTTGTGAGTCTGTCTGTGATTGTTCGAAATTCTGATTCAATGAACTCAGATTGGTTTATGTAGGTGCTTTTTATGTGAGACCTTACAAGAGGTGCCCCTTTCCGCAGAGTGTAAAGACAGGAGAAGTATGTCGGCGCTCGTTTTGGCATCGTTGTGAGGCGGGTTAAAGTAGGGGCTGTGGGAAGGGATTTATTATACGGGTCTTGAAGAGGTCCGGATTACAATAGGCGAAAAGCCGTTAGTCGAATGACAGCAACACCAACCATGAACGGTGTTCCGTTCTTCGAGTTACACGTGCACCGGTGCACCGGGGATCAATGCTGCTAGCTCCTTAGAGCAGGCTCCTTTAAAGTACTGTAGAATAGACATTACCCTACGGCCTTCGCAGTCTAGGGGTTAAGCTATTGACTCGCACTCCGAAGGTCGCGGGATCGAATCCCGGCGTGCTCCAATAAATTGTATTATGTTGACTTTTTGTGTTTCACAATTAATTCATTTAAAATAATATATAGATTTTTTGAGACTGACGACAAACGGCATTATACAAAATACAACGTACTTCCACATATCAACTTTTAAAATGCTGCCACGGGCCTAAAAAAGTTTTTTTATTTTTATTATCACAATCTTAAAAGATCCATTTCAATATGCTTAACATTATTCCTTCAATAACTCAGTATTATTAGTTAGGTTGGATACAAAATTGTTCCATTAATAACTCAACATCGAAAATTATTTCATTAATAACTTAACATTGATAGTTTTGTTGGATACAAAATTATTCCATAAATAACTCAACATTGATAATTTTTTTTTTGCTCATATGAAGCAGTTACTTTGTGATGTGAAATTATAATTTAAAATAAAACAATAACTTTGTAAACACCACTTTTATTTTTTATACTTTATGCCGACCGGGTTTCGCTACAACCGTGGCTTCTTCAGGGCAGTACAATACTCGTATAAGGCTAATATGGCCGCCATAGCTCAGTGGTAGAGCTCCTGACCGGCAATCAGAGGGACACGGGTTCTCTTTATCAGTATCTTTTCTCGGAAGATTTTTTTAACGTAGATGAGTGTTTCAGGCTGATAATTTTTGCTTATAATAATTGTTACAAAATTATTCCATTAATAACTCAACATTGATAATTTTGTTGGATACAACATTATTCCATCCATAACTCATCATTGGTAGTTATTTTGGAGACAACATTATTCCATTAATAACTCGACATTGATAGTTTTGTTGGATACAACATTATTCCATCCATGATTCATCATTGATAGTTTGGTTGGATACAACATTATTCCATTAATATCTCAACATTGATAGTTTTGTTGAATACAACATTATTCCATCAATAACTCCACATTGATAGTTTTATTGGATACAACATTATTCCATCCATAATTCATCATTGATAGTTTGGTTGGATACAAAATTATTCCATCAATATCTCAACATTGATAGTTTTGTTGGATACAACATTATTCCATCAATAACTCAACATTGATAGTTTTGTTGGATACAACATTATTCCATCCATAATTTATCATTGATAGTTTGGTTGGATACAACATTATTCCATCAATATCTCAACATTGATAGTTTTGTTGGATACAACATTATTCCATCAATAACTCAACATTGATAGTTTTGTTGGATACAACATTATTCCATCAATAACTCAACATTGATAGTTTTGTTGGATACAATATTATTCCATCAATATCTCAACATTGATAGTTTTGTTGGATACAATATTATTCCATCAATATCTCAACATTGATAGTTTTGTTGGATACAACATTATTCCGGGCAAGAGCTCACATATTCTGTTACAACTAAAATTCGAATTTCCTACCTAATATGTAAATAAACAAACCATATAAATATTATTATGATATCCAGCAGATTAGAAAGTTGACTTTGTGGGTTTCGAAGCAGGTATCTGTGTAATTTAACGTGAAATATTAACAGAAGTTGGGCATCCCTGTTAGGTGTAATATTACCTTATGTTATTATTTAATTTTGCCACGTTATTGTATGTTATTTGTTCAGTTTCGGAAATAGTTTTCACCAACTAAACTCGGCGATTTTTAATTGTTTCTGTGATTCTTTTGCTGCGTTATTTTAATGTTTGTTGAAAATATTTAATCGTTTGTTTGTTGATTTAATGTTTAAGCAACAATGTGTTTAGTGCACAGGAAAAATAATATTGTTGTTAAGAGGAACAGCTGCTCCGCTTTTTTCATACAAAATTTAATTTTGAATTTGAGGCCAAAATGCCCAACTAAACGGAAAAATTATGTTTGTAATCAAATATCTAGTATGGATATGTGTAAGTTTATTTATTTTTATTTTAAACTAAAATTTATAGTCTGTTAAAGAATTATTTTTTACACGATTTTAGAGGCAGATTTGACAATTTTTCGTTAATAATAGTAGGCAATTGTTAAAAAAAACCACACCCAACCTACCATTTAAGTATAATTAGATCTATGTACATAAAAATCTAAAAATGTTTGTATGTATGTATGTCCGCTATGCGTTGCCATGTTAAGAGTGTATAAGCAGAGAAACCAGAAATATGTCATTTTTAAATCAGTGGTTAGACGTATTGACTCTTTTCCACAAAAAACTACAAATGGATTTCAAAAGATTGTTCTTTTATCTAGTAAACTTATGTTTTAGATTTTGAGAAAAAAAAAATATTTTTAGAATAATAAGGTTATACCATAGGTCGTTCGCAGATTTGTTCAATTTTCAAAAAAGTACATTTCTTATACAACACCCATTTCAAATCATATAATCATGCAGTAAAATAAATCAATACAATATCTGGTAAACGTATATTTCAGAATTTTAATTTTAGTTTAAATAAAATTATTAAAAAATATATACGGACATGTGTTTCTTGACGAAAATTGGTCGGTTTGTGCATTTATTTGTGCACTTACAAACAAATATATTTCGGATTTTTTTACATACTTATTTTGCTAAGACGTTATTAACAAATCATAAATAATTTGATCGTAAAATAATTTCAGGAAGTATTTAATTTTAAATAATTTTGAACATCGCATTTTACCATTTTTATCGCAGCCCGTAAACGTAAACACAAATTTCAGATTTCATTACGGGCCCAAACGCGGCCAGGAGAGCACGTCTTCGCGACGCTTTGAATAATAATATTTGGAAATGAAATTTGAAAACGAAATTTGAAATAAACACGAATTCCTTGATTCATGTTTGTTAAATCTACAGGGTTGCCCGAACGCAATTTTTCATGTTCATTGAATATTTTTTTGCAAAAATTTTTATAATTTCGAATATTTTTTTTATTTTAAATTTTTTCTTGTGTGAATACCGCACAAGAGTCCCAACTGCTCCAAAATATTTTTTTGGGGTAAATCTTTTTTACGCACGATCGACACTTGGGGGTAAACTGGTGAATGGGTTATGAAAAGTGGTGATAGTTACGAAAAATGACATGCGAACGGTAATCAATGCGAACGGTGATCGATTGCTCGGCGGGTCGGGCCTTTACGCACGCTTGTTTTTCGTGTTATTGTTATATTGTTAATGGACTATTTGTCCGTAAATAAATAAATAAATTATATACAGCGGGTACCCGGCATGCGTTTCATGGGCACTGTAACCTCGCGGTCAACTAAACTGTTATGGTTCCATCACAAGTCCCGGGAATTACAATGCAAGCGCCTGCACTATATAATAATAATAATAATAATAATAAAAGTTTATTCCAGAATGTATGCAGGGGTAGTGCAATGCAATACATTCCATATTTTGAAACAAAAAATGGGTTAATGTTAAAAATAAAGTAAATAACAACATATAAATAAATTTAAAAAACAAAAAAAAAAAAAAAAACGAATAAGCATGAACAACATGAGAAAAATAATAATAAACAATAAAATTAATTCATGCAGCTGTTTACGGAGGGTATTTTATCGTCTCCCGTCTCCAGAGGGCCATCAGGGGGGACTCCAACCAGGTAGTCATGGCGGTGATGATTGCATTCTTCGATTGGCGTAGTCTGCGCCATAAACTTCCCATGCGGTGGCGGAGAAGTGCTCGGAAAGTGTGCACTCGTCCCTCCAGGAACATTTCCGTAGCACTGCAGTATCTCGGTAGGCGGAAAAGTTGACGGTATGCGTTGTTGTAAGCAACCTTTAACTTGTTCCATTGGGATGCAGTGTAGTCAACCCACAGTTCTGATGTATACAGCGAGGTACAGAAAGCGTTGAACAATATTCTTTTTACTTTTGGGCTCCATAGGTAAAAACGTCTTGACAGCATACCCGCTCTAACAGATATCGCTCTTCTCTGCCTTTCCATATCCTCGATATCCTTAAGGTCGTCTGTGATGATGTGTCCCAGGTACTTAACGCTGTGATAAACATTCATTTTCCTACATTATATACAGCGGGTACCCGGCATGCGTTGCAAGGCCACTCAAAGAAAGAAAGGGTTTGTGCGCTTTAATTCTGTTTGTTGAAGTGCTTATTATTAATTATGCACACGAATAAATATTTCAAAATGCGACATTTTTTACAATCCAACTGAATATTACTCGTTTTTTTTCATGAATACCGCACAAGTCTGGAGCCAGTGGGACTATTGCATCCCCAATTTGGAGTATGTTGTAAGACTGAAGGTAGTGGGGAGGGGAAGGATATAGGGAAGAGGAAGGTGGGGAAGTACCTGGCTATTCAGATCTGACCACTAAACACGGCTAAAGCCATTTCAAGCAACGTTTCAATTCTTAATGGTGGTCTTACACCAGGGCGATACTGAGAGTATCTTCCACTCTAATGGCCGTAAAATACAATTGAAAAACAAAAAACCAAAATATTAAAAAGAATATAAGAAATTGTTTATTCATGTAGCTATCTACTTAATACCTACTGTGTTTACGCATTTCACTTGTATCTATTTATGTTTATGCACTTCAATATACAAATAACTACTACTAATTAAAATTCTGGAAGCGAGAATAGTAATATAAAGTAGCAATAGTAGCGGGTAGCCCTAGCTCGAGTGAACAAAACCCTCAAAACTCGGATTGCCGCGGAACGAAATTTAGTTCTGAAAACGCCCGCTCGCGAGCCCTGATGTGTTAGCGCTAGTGTCGGAATCGAAGTTGTCATGTGCTGGTTATTCACTCTTAAGCAAATGAAGTGTTTCTGGATTATTACAACCGCATGACAATACATCTGAGAAGTTTTTTTAATCATTACAAAAACTCTTACAAAAATGTCACAATTTGAAAATGACATTTTTCAAACATCGATTGTTCAATCAAAATTCAATATTCGAATAAACTTTAAATTAATGGATTAAATCGAATACTCACTTATGGTACTAATCAAAATCGAATACCTTTGAATCTAATTGAAAATTATATTATTTTAAATAGGTACCTATGTTAGGTACCAAATTTGATTGATTGTTCTTCTCTTGTATACAAAATAAATTTTATGAAAAAAAATTGCACTAGGTGGCACGCGAGCTGTTTGAAAATCTGAATGCACCGGGACAGAATACATTAAACGCGGGAGAGGGGAGGGCATCGCGGCAGGGTGGTTTGCGGGAGAGTGGAACGGGAAGGCGGGGAAGGTGGAGGGGGAATGCGTGAGAGGAAGGGGACATGGGAGGGGAACAGAACGAATGGGAAAAGACACGCAGGGAGAAACAATTTCTTTATTAATGGCATGGCAACGCATGCCGGGAACTCGCTAGTATAAAATAAAAACTTCGTAAGAAAGACATTTTTTGGTCCCGAATTATAAATTTATTTAAGACAAATTACCAAATCGGTCGTTTATTATTTGAATTTAAGCCATTCAAAACTTTCGTTAATGTTGTTATTTTTTAAATTTATTTTGATAATTTTTGTTTAATAAATAAAGATATTTTTTTTAATGAATCCATTAATTCTCAAATAATTGCCCAAATCTTATCTAAAATCGTTGAAAAATTGAATTACTTTAAGACATGCGTTTTATCATTTAAAACAGAATCTGTTTCCATATTTTTATCAGAATCTCAAAATTCTTTCAGTGAGAGCAATTCTGTGATACAAAATTATATTTCACAACATAAATAACTCTTTATATATAAATAGGCTGGAACACAACCATACTACTCATTTTAACTATAATGAAGGACTAATTGTTCCTCAGCATTCAAATAAATAAGGACAAAGAACGTTAAATTACATGATTCCCAGTTGTTTAAATATATTACCTTTCATCAGGTAACAAATTTAATTTTTCATTTTTTTTAATTTCAGCATTAAAAACTGTGCCCAAAACAAACATTGGTGAATTTACTGAAGACTTGGCTATTAATTGGCCTCAAATTCAAAATCAAATTTCGTGTAAAATAGCCTGCTCAGCCGTCCCCCTTAATGTCGATTGATATAATTTCGTAGTTTGTTTGTTAAAATTAAAGCAACAATGTGTTTTGTAAATAGCAAAAAAATATTATTAACAAGGAAAATATACATATTTAAACCAATACTAAAAAGAAAGTCAATTATTTTAAAATATAAAGTAATTTTTGGTTAGTAAATACCTTCAAAAATCTTCGACATTTTTCTTCGTACACACGTAGGTTAGCTGATTTTGGTTTCTTACCTGTAAACAAAAGAAATGAAACATAAATTAAAATACAAATAGCAAGATCACTGATATAAATAAACATAAATCATAATTAATTCAATTTATTAAGAATACACCGCATTCCCAAAAAAATAATCCCAAAATAGCGAAAAATATGCCTTCACACGGGATGACTGCCTTAAGTTGGTTCATCATTGCAGAGGATCATGACTCCTACTTAAAGTTCCCTGGTGGACAAGTCTCCTCTACTCCTCGTGATTCTGTGCTGCGTGAAGAGCCAAGGACACCCTAGTACCAGATACCAGCAATACTTGGTCACTCCAGCGCATTGGTGACCTTCCGCTGTTTCTTCTGCCTTCCACTTTCCCCGTGACTATGAGTTTCTCCAAGTTGGAGTCCTCAGTTTGGTGAGCAACGTGTCCAAAGAATCTTAAGATGCGTTGTAGGCAGATAGTTGAATGTCTATTGTGGATGCCTAGCTCTTCCAGAATGAATACATTTGTGCGTCTATTATAACAGTGTAAAAATCATAATATTATAGTATTGGACGTGAGATTATAGGGGATGACCTCAATATATAAGTGCGGACTCAGAGATCGCGCTTTACTAGATCGATTATAAAAAAAATTATAATAAAAATTTCCTTTTTTTTATTTTTAACTTTATGAGTAAACCCTCAAATTGTAATATTTAATTAAATGAAAAAAATATTAGCGAAACTCAATCGAAAATAATAAAAGATATTGGCACCTCTGGAAAGATAGCAGCCAATAATACATGCGTTAAGAAAATGAGGATAATGTTGGTAGTTCTTATGGTACAGTTCAAAGTGACCGAACTGGATATAGACACCTTAACTCGGTTGGTAGAACTGTTGCCATGTAAGCAGAAGGTCCTGGGTTCGTGTCCCAGAGGTGCCAATATCTTTTTCTGATTTTTCTGTCTCCAGATTTTCGATTGGGTTTCGCTAATATTGTCTTCATTTAATGTATTATAAACATTTCCATTTGTTTATGTTTACTCCACACAGGAGGCTCTGAGGAAAATAATTTCCCTAGGGCCTATGTCATCTTTGAGGATGTACTGTTAAGGGTTTTTTTGAGTAAAGGAAGGAGATAATGATCTGGGAACGATAAAAGTATAAAATTATGAAGAGCGGGTACGAATCGAAGGGTAATGATAGATGTTTGAATTAATCCCTCGCACCGTAGAAATCCTGCTGAAGATGTAAAAAGGTCTCCTTTAACCAATCTCTTTAAGTCCGGCCCGCCACACAGTTAGTGGGCAGACGTATCCACTGCCAAGCCCTAGATAATCTTCACCCCTTGAACCCGGGCACTATGCTAAGTCATCAAACGCAGCGAATTTACTTGGAGTGACATATGGCAGAGGTGTTGGTAATCCAAGTAATGCTTCCTGGAGCGCCTCCCCAATTGAAAAATATATTCAATAATATTTTACTTATACGAATAAAAGTATCATGTCAAATAATATTAAAATTCAATGCTTATTACTTATTATTGAGTTTATTATTAATTAATTGACTATGATACTTGATATATATATATATATATATTTTAGACTTTATTATCACGACTGTTTACAGACTAGACATTTTTTAGAATAGAGACCATAGACAATTAGTAGTGATGTGAGGGACATCATAATAGCGATGTGACACTGAGGAAAATCAATCAAACTTTCAGCCCGTTTCTGCAAAGAATCGAGGGTTTTTCAGGTATTTTGGGGCTTCAGACCAGATGTAGCTGCCAAATTCAACCGTGGGTTCACTTGCGATTTATACAGGTTACATTTCCAATACGCCCAGCTTCTGAGAGGCTAACTTAACACTGGCTTCAATGGAGCCCCCGTACCTGAGCTGGTCACTTAGCACCAACTATATCAATGGAGGGCCTGTTCGGAAGATTGCTTCCGTTGAAGGAGACTAGATTTTCATTTCGATGTCTTTCAGACGGGTCTTTGAAATATTAAATTCGACGAGATTATTCTTCGAGCCGTAGGAGTTTGTGAGCCCTTTGGGGGCTTGTCAAACAAAAATCTATCATGGACTGTACTGTCATCCGCGTAACAATAAAATGAAATGATCGATGAAATTTCGAACACTTAGCATACAAGAGGTAGGTCTCATACGGACAAACTTTGTTTAAAGTCTGGATAACGCCGGGACTTCAGCAACATTCCGATGTTCAATTTTGGTAAGAAGGTATGGGTACCTCCGTTTGGGTCACCAACTGCATGGCAGGCCGGATCGGAAGAGACTGGCTGAGGAAGACCTTTTTTTGCTAAGCAGAACTCTCTCAGTACGTCGCCTTACACCGCAGTGGGAGGGTTGGATTCATACGTCCGTTTCTCCTGAACACACTGAACCTCAGATTCCAACCCACCTTTTACCTTTTCCTTCCCAGAACTTCCTAATAATAATATTTGGACGATTTATTTAGCGCCGTTTTGTGAATAATCATCTCAAAGGCGCTGTACAAACTTACCATACATGCTTAAAATTTAGAAAAACTACACGCTAGACAAACAATTAAAAACAACTTATGGCTAAAAATTGCATACACCGGTTCATTGATCACCGATACGAAAATATATGTACAATATTTTGACCAATGAACGCGATGCTGCCTAAAAATGAATGAATACAGGACCATACTTACCTGGGAGGTCACTTGAAATTAACACTGTTTATTGTCTATTTAAAGAAATTTAGATAGAGTTCGCACGCAGAGGACATAATTGTGAACACATGTTATGTATTCCTGAAAAATATTTTAATATCTTTTCTAAAAATACTTAGAAAAGAGAGGAATCATTTTATGTATGGAGTTAATGTATAAAAAATTTCGTTCATTTTTTAACATGCGTAATTTTCTAAATTGCAATACTGCTATCCTTTGTAGAATATCTCCACGATCACAGGGTTGGCACGCAATTTGCTAATTACGTCGGCATATTACCAGTGGTGCGATCTGCTGAAACTACGGCCACAACTTATATTCCGTAATAACACAACACGTACGCTGTGGCACTATCGCACTTGAGGGGTGTGTGGTGGACAATATTTTATATTTAATTATCATTAATTCCCGGCGTTGTGCGAGGTATGGTAATTTATCCATCTTTAACTGTAATAGGGTCGCATGGTTTTATTATTAAGCCCGTAGTTAGATAAATAACATGTTATTTCTATTATTGCCGACACCCTAGCATAAACGCATCGATATAGATGTTATCAATAATGTCGGTAAATTGTCATGTTCCCAAGCACGAGAACTGATCGCCAACAAAAAACACTTCTGAAGTGAAAACTTCTTGAGCACCGCTGTGATTTGAAACTCGATGAAACTGAAACGAGCGACATTAAAAAGAGACAAACACACATCTATGGGATTTAGCCAGCGAGATAATGAGATAGCAATAAAATATTTATTTATGGAAAAATAGTAAGTTGACGATAATAATGTTAATTTTAAAATTTGAAAATATGAGACATGTATGAATGTGAACGAGGCAAAGAGTGTGTGCCAAGATCGAGTTGCGTAGCGGTCCGTCCTCACTGCCTACCCCTGCGGGGAAACGGCGTGATGGTTAGTTAGTTAGTTAGAAAATATGAGATTGACAAATATGACGGTTTGATAGAAGGTGGCAATAGCGAAATTGGTTAACGCGCACGTCCCGGTTAGGCGAGAGGTCTGGGTTCGAGTCCCAGGCGCGACCATTGTCTTTTTCTGTTTTTCTGTATTTTGTTCTCTTTCATATTTTCGTTTAGATTATTATTGTTAACTTTTTCTTTTCCTATGAAATATTTATTTAATAAACGGGTACTCGACTCCAACATAATACGATAAATCCACGGTCCCACGCAAGTCTTCTTTAGTGTAGTGGTATAAACAGACATTAGGCTGACTAGGCATCAAATATTACGATTATTTTTTTTTTTCTAAAATAAATATTCAATCTTCAAACCACTCCAAAATGAACAGGCAAAAGAAAACACAAAAGCGACATCTAGCGACACTGAAGAAGAAAACATAAATACTAATAAGACGATTAAGTAGAAACACGTCGAACGCGCGTCCAACATGAGACATTTGTCACATGAGAACGGGTTGCTTCTACGACTCGTTCTCGAGTTCAATATGGATGTTCACTCCTTCCGCTCTTCAAACATAACCTCCACACAGCATTCTCAAAGATTAAAAAAAAATTGCACGTGTACTCAAAAATGAAAAAAAAAGTTACTGTCATTGTTTTTTTCCCGACACCTTCATTTTATTGAGTAAGTACTTTCAGGCAAACTTTTTATATGTTTAACTGCACATAAAATCCAAATTTTAAATCTGTATTGAAAACACATATTAGATTCAAACAGAAAGTGCTGTAATATCCACTAGAAACATGACCATATAAATCACACATTGTATTACTTTTCATAAAATACAGTACCAGTGGAGTAGCGACCTCTCAACAAAATGGGTAGTTTCCACGAGGGTGCATCCTATAAAAACCACTCGCCAACATTTTTCGTACTAATCATATACTTTAAAACGAACGGCTGCCAGGCTCTTTTCATACAAAACTTGGATTTGGATTTGAGGCCAAAATACCCAACCTAACTGGAAAAGTATTTTTTTAATCTAATATCTAATAATAATATGTATTTAATTTAAAAGGTATATTTATCAAATATCTAGTACAGATAAGTGTTATTATATTTATATGACCTTTTAAATTATGATAAATAGGCCATTAAAGAATTCAATTTTGCATGATTTTAGAGACAAGTTTGGCATTTTTTTAAGTTAATCATAAATGTGAAAAAATAATGTTGCCTTTGATTTTAAATGTAACTATTCAGTAAAATTCTCAGGAATCGAAGGACAGCTAAATGTTCAAATGTATCCATTCTGGAAGAGCTAAGCATCCACAAAAGGCTTTCAACTATCTACATACATTAATAACTTGAGATCAAAAAGGGGGGGGGGGGGGGGGAGGACCAGCAAAATCTCAGGTCTAATTGAAAAGAATATACGAAGTGGCCCAAATTTATCTCACCAAAGGGGGGGGGGGGGGGGAGGGTCTAGATTGGAAGAAAAACTGCCCACGTAATTAATGTATGCCCCCATACAATGTAATTTAAGTTGATCCACCGACAATTGGCCAACCAATATGATATTTACCATTAAATTATAATTTTTGTGCATTATAACCAATTTTAATCTTAAAATCGACTTCAAAAATACCCTTAATAAAAATTTGGTATGAATATCAAACTATTTTATTTACAGTGCCGATTTTTTGTACTTATGCGCTGGTAAACACGTAAACAACCAACTTTTATTCATTTTCTCGATTTGGGAGGCGGGTATGGGTACCGCTGCCTCTAGAACCATTTATTGGATAACCAACACCTCTGCCATAGGTCACCACAAGTAGTTCGCTACGTTTGGTGACCTAGCAGTAATGCCCGGGTTCAAGGGGTATGATTTGTCTAGGTCTTGGCAACAGATGTGTTTGCCCACCTAATGGATCAGTATCAGGAGAGATCATCATCAGTTTCCAGTTGAACTCCCTCGACCCATCGCCTCGCACCGTAGTGGGAGCAATGAATTCATATGTTCGTCGCTCCCGAATACATTGCCCCCTCAAATTCCTACCCATCCTTCATACCTATTTTCTTCTCAGAACTTACACTCCTTGCTTTCCTTAAAAAAGACCCTCCACACAGCATCACTTAAGATGACATAGGTCCTCAAGACCTCCAGTATGGAGATTTTGTAAAAAAAAAATCAAAAAAAGTGCCAGAAGGGCCTAACAGGTTTGACGGGGTTTGCAAATCTGTCGCTACGCCAATGCTTACAGCACTATGCTGACTGTAGCTCCCCTCCTACACTTATCCATTATGCCCCCGTGACAAAGGCTGAGTGATTATGACGGATGGGCGGGCCGTGTGGCTCAATGGCCGGGGTGACAAGGCAAGAAAATACAGGAAACCTTTCATATTGTGCTAATCTAGATTTAGTATGGCAAGACATTCATGTTAAGTGCGTGGAAATCGTTGATATTATCCTGCCGCTGAGAGCTGCGTTGTGGTTCCTACACCTCCCTCTTTCTCAAAAACGACGGGTGTAATGTAAAGAGAATTTTCAAGTTAAGTGAGTTGAGTAGTTACGATCATTGGCTACGAGTCCGATGGGTTCAAATCCCGGTTTCCGCAAGTGTTTTTTTTTTATATAATAATTTGTGTTTTTTCACAATAATATTATATTAACTAAAAATACCGAAAGAACAATTAAACTACACCTATCTACTGCGTTTATCTAATCTGTTAAATTTGAGTGATAGAAGATCTGTTTTCGATCAAGATTTTTTTATTTAAAATCTTGCATAATACTCGTACAATTAACAGTCCTGAATCCTCGGCACTCATAAATTTTAATGTGCCAGCCAGAAACACGAGGTCAATTCTATCATTTTATTATGGCAATACTACGACCATGGCCCATTTCAATATACCACTACACAGAACTCAAAACTTAGGCAATATGCATTCGCACATAGATGTATGAAATGTGTCGCTGATACAATACAAGCATGAAATAATGAAATATCCATAATAATTCAAGTACTCATTAAGGAAATTCTTTGGTAATTTACTATACTACGCCGACAAATTTTACTAAACATAATCGGCCTTACTAAAAAATCCCTTGAAAATTTTATTCAATTGACAAAAGGCCGCGGATGTGAAAACATTACTCATTAAAAAAATGTTCTTGGAAAAAAATACACGCCGTATACACAGCCTGGGGTGGGGGTAGTTTATCTCTGTTTTAGGGATGATGTCTGAACGAAATTTGGAATTTTCAAAAGTATTTTGAATGTTCTAGATATTTCTTATTTTTGAAGGTGCCGTAAAAACAAATACCATTTTTAAAAACTCGATAAAATTACCTTTTAGATTTGTGTATTTGAAATACACTTTAGTTTTAAAAAACTGCCATATTTTAAGATTTAAACACGGAAAAAAATGTAAAATAATTTCTTACCAAAACATTTTTGATGAAAGTGTACAGAAATATTAAAAAATTAAAATTTAAAAAATACAGTCCTTTTATATAATGAATTTGAAATGAAACTGTCACCTCACTTTTTCCTCGTGCATACAATAAAAAAAATTTCAAAGTTTTTTTTAATGCCAAAAAAATAACCTTAAAAATATCTCTGACATTTCAACACATTTCTTGCACCACTAAAGATGTTAATTTCTTTGATAAGTTTACCAACACGTGAATTTGATATTAATATTTAAAAAAAACACCATTTTTAAGAAATTCTCATAAAATAAAGATTTAAAAACGTAAATTTAAACTTTTATGTAACCCAAAACAATATTTTGACAGTTGAACTTTTAAGTACTGTTTATTGTGCAATAACTTGATAAAACTGATGAAAAACCACAAAAAATAACACGGCAAATATATTAATTACATGAATAGAAGAGTGAATTGGTCACTATAATAGAAATCATTCAGTAAAATCTCAATATTTACTAAAAACATTCCCGTCATGCATGAAAACCAACAGCTGTTTTTTTGCACGGGCAAGAGACTACAAATTTGCAGGCGTGAGGCCACCACCATCTAGCGGCTATGAATGAAAATAAAATTTTGTATGAAAATTTTGAAAAATTGCAGTGTTGCCAAATTTAAAACGTGTTTTAGAGTGAATTCTTTTTTAGTAATATTTCGTGTTTTAGTGTAAATTTGTTGTACTCATGATGCTACAAAAACACAGGTAATCGGTCGTGCTGTGGTTTTTTTTTAATAAGGCCGAATATCTCTACCTATGGTTTGAATGCATCATAATAATGAAATGCATGATTTATAGTAATTTCATAAACCTTCACAACCTGTAATTTTATTTATCTATTTAAAAAAACAAACGTATTTTTTCGTTTTTTTTTCTTTTCATCATCGTTACCAACTTACAAATAATGATACTATCTTACAAAAGTAGCTATTCTTATTATGTTGTACACAGATTTTCTTAATTTTATTGTTTCATTGGAAATAAGGTTTATTTCCTGTAGTATTTTCTCAATTTGAAATATATTTTACTTATTATTTTCTTCCATTAAATATTTTCAAAGTGCGTCTTTAAGTTAAGTTATAAATATATTTTTTTAATTTTTGCAATATTGAAATTTTTAAATAATATCGTAGCATTTATTTTCGATTTGTTATCTGTACAACTACATATGTCTTTATTGTCAACTATTTCTTACTGTTTTACAAGCTCCACTAGAGCTGTATTTTTCATGTTGTTGCTATACCTTATACTATGTTTTATTATGTAAAAGCCGAAAGGCGTTAATATTATAAATAAATAAATAATAAAGGAAAGCATGCTGCAGAACCTATGTAACATTGCATTATCTATAAAACAATTTCTAGACATTTTGTTGTACAAGAGTTTTATCACAATGTACATTATTTGGGAGGTTGGTATCGATACCGCCGACCCGGGAACCATTTTTTGGATAACACCCATGCCATAGATCACCCCAAGTGGTTCGCTACGTTTGGTTGCTTAGCAGGGGTGTCCGGGTTCATGGGGTGAGGTTTGTCTAGATCTTGGCGGCGAATGCGTTTGCCTATCTAATGCGTGGCGGACCAGATCGTGAGAGACTGGTTGAGGGAGACTTGACCTAGACCTCTCAATTCGGACTCTCTCGACCGAACGCCTTTCTGTCTCCAGGACACATTGACCCTCAGATTCCTTCCTACCACCCCTCATGTTTTTTTCCATCCCAGAACTTTGTTTTCTAAAAAGAACCCCCTAAAAAGATAGAAAGGATGATAACTTTCCTCAGGGCCTCCTGCATGGAATTAATGAAAAATAAACGACTAAGAAACAGAATATCTACAAAATATTAATATAAAATGTAGGTTTAGATCGAAATCAATAATCTATTACCCTTTAACGAAATCGAACCCCCTATGGTAAGATTCAAAACCTGTGTCTTGACCACTTTTCCACCTCGTAGGTCGCTTCTGTGTTAGTTATAAACGAATTGCAACGATACACGAAAGCTGCAAATTTAAAAAGACTTTCATAAATATGTCTGGAATCTAGAACCAAGTTGGAACATGTGGTGGTACCTACATTCGACATGAATTGAACAGCCCAAAAGGTATTTTCTGAGAAGGCAACACTGTTGATGACAGATACGGGTGACTTGCGATTTACGGCAAGCTCCGAGCTCCGAGTTTATTCCCGCTGGAGACTCGCCTTCCGTTGGTCGTTCTGTGTAGCTTTCAATTATTGTAATTTACTAATTAAATATTGTCGCAAGTAAACTTAAATATATAATGCAATTTTATACAGCCTGATACTAAGTGCTTTTATTTCCCTCCTGTGATAGAGAGTTAAATATCGTAATAATGGTAACATCACCCATACGGTATAGTGGTGACCCGACATTTTACACAAATTTAATCCATCATCGAGTTTAATCGTGATGTTATATTTTTTTGCATTAATAAATATCGAACACCACGGGAGGGGGTCGCCAGCGGGTTTCCTGAGACTTATGTAAGTACAAATTCAATTTTAAAAATTCTTTCAAACAATCAGTAACTTAGAAATTTTAGTAGCTTTATTAAATGACGTCTCAGTAATTTTAAAATAGTATGCACGTAGTGCATCCCGTTGCGATTTCGATCGTATCGGAAATACAGAAATCTGTGAATTTTACATACATTATATGATCATATGATATGATTATTGTCCCAACTAATGATTTTTAAAAATTATCGTGTTTGCAATGACCATTAACTGCGTAAAAACATCAATTTCAGAAACAACGGCCACCAGAGAGAAAGCAGCTCGCAGCCTGTTCCGGAGCACACCACCAGCTTCCTCCACAGCAGCTGACTTTCAACAGAACAGCTGACTTCTACCAGGGCAGAGTCTACGCATCAGCAGAGAAGCAGAGCCGATGTCCAGGCATCAATCGAGCAGCTGCTGGACAGCAAGATTCATCCGGACGTAACGTTCAATCTAATCCATAATATTATCCAGAAATTTTCCTACAATTTTTAAATGCATACCTACAGTTCAAATGTTGCAAAATTTTACGAATCATTGAAATTGAAAACCTACCTCTCACGTATTCAAAGGTCATTGTGCATTATAATTACCAATGTAGAAAACTGCAGATCACAGTCAAATAAATTTAACAAAACGCAATAAAATTATGGTTTGAGTCTTGGATTACGCAAATAATATAACGTTTTAAAACACAGAGGTCAATGATAGTATCACTTTCGGGATTTAAAAATATATTGTTCTTAAAATTAGAAATCTCAACAATAATATGATGCAAGGTTGCAATATTTTTTATATAGCATGTTGTGAAATCTTTTGGTTTGAATATTGTTTTTTGTGTACAATTGAATAGCACGATCTTATCTTTAATATTTTTAATTTACGTCTGAATATTATTAAATTTCCGCCTATTATGCGTAAGCTCTCCTACATCTGAAAAAGTTTATAATGTCAACCGAAGAGGAAAATCCCAGATCAACGCAAATACCTGAAGCTATTCAATTAAACAAGAAAACAGACAATATGGAATCAACAAGTCAGAGCAGCAGTGAGCCTGCTATCCACCACGTCTCGGTGAGACTATCAACATGCTGGAAAGAGAACATTTCGCTCTGGTTCATTCAGGCCGAATCACAGTTTGTAAACTCACGAATCAAGGAAGACTTTACAAAATATAATATTATAGTCGCAGCGTTGGATGCACAAACATTGCAGTGCGTCAGCGATATAGTCACAAAGCCGCCCACGACGGACAAATATTCAACCTTAAAAGCCGCACTGATCGACAGACTACAAGATTCAGCAGAAAAACGGCTAACCAGACTTCTAACTGGAATTCAGCTTGAGGATCGCAAGCCGACAGGTCTTCTACGTCACATGATGGAATTGGCGGGACCAGCATTGGCAAATAGCGCTATAGTTCGTACACTTTGGCTTCAGCGCTTGCCTCAACATGTTCAAGCAATCCTATCCGCCCTCACGGATAATGATATTAATCAACTAGCGACGGCTGCAGACAAAATCACAGATGTCTACCAATCAACGGAATGTAGCGCAATGGAACATGTAAGCAAACCTGCAACATCAAAACCTGAAAACATAGAAACTAACCTATTGTTACAACTTCAAAAACAAATTTCAGCGCTCACACAGGAAGTGACTCAGCTTAAAATATCACAAAACGACAACTATTCTACCTTCCGAGGACGACGAAACCGTAGCCCTCAGAGAAATTTTTCTTACCAGAAGTATTATCAGCAGAATCCCGCTAGAAGACCGAGGTCCGGGTCTCGCGGTCGATTACCCAAAGGAAACCAAGACGGATATTGCAAACTCCACAAGAAATATGGAGAAAAGGCGTATAGATGCTACCAACCATGCTCTTACAACATAGATAAATCGAAAAACAACGGCGACGCCACACAGTAGTGTGATTTCGCAAACAGTAGCAGTCCATTCCTTACGCTCAAGTAACAAAAAACACTTGTAGCAAATAAATAGGCACAGGCAACAGGAAACTGACCATTAGAGTCAGACAACAGGTAACAGGCAACAGACACAAGACACAAGCAACAGGAAACTGGCCATTAGAGCCAGACAACAGGCAACAGGCAACGGACAACAGACACAGGCAACTGGACGCAGCTCCAGGCAACAGATATCACCAGCTAACAGGCAACAGGCAACTGGACAGAGCTCCAGCAAACAGGCAACAGGCAACTGGAAAAAGGAAAAAGGAATACTAAAAGACAACTCAATAGCTACTATCTCAAATTTAAAAGAGATAAATCGATTTTACCGCCTTCTTCTCTACTTCAATATTTTCTATAATTCATATATCAAAGCACTATCACACATATTCCAGAATACAGTAGCTGACACAATATCTCAATCTGAAGAGACTAACTGTCCTACTTCAAGCAACTGAGGATTGAAGGGAAAGCGCAGAGTCAACCTGACGATTATATTAAGGCAAAAGATGACTCCGCCCTCGTCCTATGTTGAATTAATGTTTCCTGATACTTCAATATGACCAACAAAATGTTCCCAGCTGAACTCACATTGGGTAGCACACCAAAATCACCATGAGATTTCTTCAATGAAACTCTTAAGGAAGAACCTGACATCTACGTCGGACGACTGCAGAGAATTTGAAAACATCAAATCAACACCTGCCAGTACAAAGGATCAAGAAAATGTAGAGGATAATACGCCAGCTTCTACAACGGTTCCAAACTCTTTTGCCACAATACCAACAAGATCTGGGCGAAAAGTTAATTTCCCAGACAGATAAGGGCAAGCTTAGAGCATAAAAAGGCATTTCATTTTCATCAGAAATATATAAGAACCTTCAATAATTAATACTAAAAATCATAAAATTGCTCTAGCAAGATATCAAAAGTAAAATTATTTTTAAATTGCTAAGAATAAAAAATAACAAAGTCTACAATATTTCACACAAATGTTGAGCTTTTTGTTTATTATCATCATTCATAATTGAATATTTTTTACAAACAACATAATTAGAATACAATGCTAATATATGCAATTCATTGTCATAGAAATGATGCATTATCAATTGATGAAAAATTTCATCCTTCAAAATCATGTACCTGCATGTAATTAATTTAAGCATATTTAAAACATTGTATATCAATCAATGAAAACTGCGTGTCTAGCTATAATCGCTTTTCACAAGACTTGTAATCATTATGCTAAAAATAACCTTTCATAAGTGTATAACTCTGACAGCGTGGAATCTTAATGTATACTATATGGGATAGGTATCCAATATAGCATATATTGACATTCATATACTTAAAATAATATCTAGCATTATGCGAATAACTTTTAACTAACAAAGGTATTAGATATAAAGAGCATTTAAACTAAAATAATACATTACAAAATTATCAAGCTATGTAGAGTAAAGTTTTGTTTTTAATAATCCCAACCATGATTACTCAGATGTACTTACAAAATACATACATCTGAGTGGGCATGTTGATGAAACTGTCACATAATATTATGTTATGATTATTTTCAAATGTTTACAAAAATCGAGTATATTTTATTACTCATTAATAATTAATTGCAATAATCTAATAAAAACAATAATATATCTAATCTGGACGCTAAATCTTAACCAGTCTAGTTACCTTAAAAAACTCCTTAGTATGTTGAGTAAAAATAAACCAGATTCAGTAAACATTTGAAAATAATTTTATTAGTTAAGAATTTATAATTGTAAAAATAAGAACGGTTGTCTGCGCAGTAAAGTATAGTATAACTCAAATAACAATTTTCATTTGATAACATTTCATTACATCTAATGTGTTATAAGGAATTATTTTCCATTCAACTCGCTCTACGCGAGATATCTTATACAGCGTTTATATTATAAAAATAATTCAGGTAAAAATGATTATGTAAATAAATATATCTGCTCAATATTGCTGCATCGACTTTGACATCACTTGATGTAGCAAGTATTGAGTTTGTATAACTATATAGTGTATACTGAAACACATCTGTTTTCATATCTCGTTAAATCAATTAAATATTTACAATATGAAAACATACCATACCAACATAAACATAACAGATGATTACCATGTGTGCTTCAGTAAACATAGATTAATATATTTTTAAATTTTTGGTATAATCATTCTTGTATACAACTAGACACTTTAGTTATTATTTTCATATTTTTATGACACAGAGTCATGAGTAAGTTGAATAATGAAAACATTATTTCAACGTTTAGTGTCAAACTAACCTTCGCAATCAATGCAAAATATTATATCTAGTATAAGTTAAGTTAATCAAGTATGTATTTAAAATAATAATCTAATATAGGATAATTTACTATAGCGTACTGTGATACTTATACCAGCAGCTTATTAATTACATACATCCATATTTTTTTGTAGATACAGTTTATATTTCAAACAAATAATTACTTATATCAATATTTCCTAAACATTTTAAACATTGAAAACAAGTAGGTTTAAAATAAATTAAACACTCAGTTATTTTTTATTATTATTATTTATATAACAGAATACAGGTGTGTATCACAAAATAAGGTGATTCAATTATCTTTTGTTTAAAAACAAGTTATATATCATGCTATTTCTATAGAACTTGGCAACTTTTAACACAGCCAATGTTTGGTTATTGATTAATATAAGGATGTATATACAAGTAAAATTATGTTTAAAAACTTCCAATGCGTTCACAAATTTATGGAGATATTATTCATAAAAATACCTTCACACATATACTATATATTTCTGAACGCATAGGAACAAAATATTTTACAATGATGTCAAGTATAGAATATATTATATTTTAGTAACTCATTATATTTTCACATGATCTCACATCGTATCAGGAAGCCTATTGCAATTCAAGACGCTTTTAACAGCGACTACCATCATTTATTAAAAAACCCAGGCACTGACACAATGTGACGTCATAAGTTAAATTTTCCTTTGTCTTGTCCGACACGCTACACTCAAAAAATATCTTTTGGAATCCCTACCAAATATTTTTCATATCGTTTAGCAACTGGGGGGAAGGTATGTGGTGGTACCTACATTCGACATGAATTGAACAGCCCAAAAGGTATTTTCTGAGAAGGCAACACCGTTGATGACAGATACGGGTGACTTGCGATTTACGGCAAGCTCCGAGCTCCGAGTTTATTCCCGCTGGAGACTCGCCTTCCGTTGGTCGTTCTGTGTAGCTTTCAATTATTGTAATTTACTAATTAAATATTGTCGCAAGTAAACTTAAATATATAATGCAATTTTATACAGCCTGATACTAAGTGCTTTTATTTCCCTCCTGTGATAGAGAGTTAAATATCGTAATGGTAGAAACAACACTCATACGATATAAACATATCGCTTTCCTTGCCAGCCTGCCAAGCGCCCCTATTCACGTATTAACAACTCGGACAGTATTGGACTAGGGTTAATTAATAAATATTTTTTTAAATTACACCACCTACATAATTTCTATTTTGACTGTAATAGCTGCTGAAAATTTTTTTTTAATCCTTCAGACCTCGGGCATCTTCTTTCTTATATCCGCTTTGCAGTAAAATCCATATAAATGCAATATTTTTAAACGTATCCGAAAACTAAAAACTGACTTTGAAAGGTGATCAAATACGCTTTCAAATTATTATAAAAAAAACATAATTATTTTAAATATAACATTTTAGATTGCAAACATAAAAAAGTTTTAAAAATGGCTTACCTTACGTTTATTCTAACTTAGTGTGATATATATCTAATAACTCCTCAAATTTTTCATTTTCTAAGAATTCTCTAACTTCCTCATCTTCTTCTTGTAACCCAACCTAACTATATATCATTTTCTTATAGAAGATCTGTGTGCACAGTTTTAAGAGCAGGCATAACATGATAAATTTTTTACATATTTTTATTTACTATCTAAGCAGCTTTGTATGTATGTATAAGACTGATTACTGTGACTTAATATATTAATAATAACTTTTCTTTTCCAATAACTCTTTAACTTCTTTGCATTCTTCTTATAATCCAAAATACCAACATAAACTCTCTTATTGTAGAAGAATCTGTGTGCATAGTATTAATTAGTGAACATTTTCAACCAATACTAATGAATGTAATCCGAAAACTGTAAACTTCACCCGCCATAACACAGGGTCTTCCCTAGCATGGAGGGTGAAATATCATAAAAAAACTATATGTACCTTAAATTTTTCATGTATAAAATAAATAAATGTAAATTATCGAAAGAGAAAAAAATAAAAACAATTCATGTTTAACTTTCACGTTTCACTTTCACTTCACTTCTTGTGGTTTAAATAAAAATAATTAATAAAAATGTATCATTAAAGAAGAAGGAAATACTAATAATCTAAACCAACGTAAAATGACCAGCTCACGGACGGGGGCTCCATCGAAGCCAGAGTCCCCTCAGAAACTGGGCGTACTGTACAGGACCCGCAGATACTTCAATAGTACACAACTGCTAACCCTGTACAAATCGAAAGTGAGCCCCACGGTTGGCAGCCACCTCTGGTCTGGAGCCCCAAAATACCTGAAAAAATGCTCGACTCTGTGCAGAAACGGGCAGTCCGTTTGATAGATTCTCATAACTTAATTGCAATATTTTGAGCACATGCGTCAGGTGGGAATGCTATCCTTGTTCTACTGCTGTTACAAAGGAATATGCTCATTGATCCCCTGGAGTGGAATTAATGTTAAAAAAAAAGAAACTAAAATAAGAAAGAGAGCAAGTCACCGAAAAATAAATAGGTATTAAAAGAGAATTGTTCTAATAAAAATTTAATATTCATTTAGACTTTTACAAAAGTCGAAATTAATGTTTGGTCAATGAGTAGGGTTGAGCCAAAAATTTGGCTCAACGGTTGATCAATAGGATTGGGAATAACGGCCGGGAAAACGCCAGGAAGACATGCCACCCATGACATACATCATATCATGTTTGAGTTCGTCACTTCAGGAATTTTAGTTACAGAAGTTATGACTATGGATGAAACAAGAAGTGTACTCCAAGACATGTGTGATACAAATTGTTATGAATTGATAACATTGTATTGAAGGATATATTTGGAATGATCGCTTCGGCCAATTGGAAAGACGACAGAAACCCGATGATCCAGTCCACCCCTGCCACAGGTAAAGCAGGTCTGAACCCGATCTTGATAAACAGTTCCCCTTGTGCCTGAACCTAGCTTGAGCTAGAAAACGGAGTTAACCACTGCGGAAATCATAACTTACTACGTACTGAACGCAGAGGAAATTCGGTTGAAAGTGATATTGCAAACATTGTTTCTGTAAACTGGATCCATTAAACCATATTATGAGTTGCGGGTTTACTCAGGGATCAAATGATAGACCATTACTTCACTTACTAACTAACCATTACGGCCATTACAGCAGGGATAGGCAGATAGGATGAACCACCACATATCTTTGTCTTGGTTCACACCCTTTCTTCGTTAACAATATAATAAATACCCTTCTATTTTTCTGATACTTGACACGACTCCACTCAAGAAATTGATTCACTTGATCGTGTCATGTCTTCTTTACCATTCACTTTCGCCTCATTTTTTCTGACATTTCTTTTTTCGTCCATGCGCACTGCATGTCCAAACCATTCTACTGGCACTCCGTTCTCCGCCCTTCCGCTATGCATTTCCAAACCACCAAAGTTTTATTTGTTCAAATTCAATTCACAAAGAGTTATTGCAGGCGTACCACACGGATCTTTTTTGTTACCAGTGCTATTATTGATCGCAATCCGACTTCTTTTACCAATAACTTTCACCTCATATATTCTACTAGCACTTCTTTCTCCGCCCATCCGCTCTGCATTTCCAAAACACCAAAGATTTGTTTGTTCAAATTCAATCCACAACGAATTATTGCAGGCGTACTACAAGGATCGGCTTTGTAACCAGTGCTGTTTTTGATCGCAACTCGACTTCTTTTACCATTCACTTCCACCTCACATATTCTGATACCACAGCTTTTTCCATCCATCTGCTCTGGTCTACTTTTCTAGTTAACCCCGCACTGAAATAATGCAAAGTATTCCTTTCTTAACCTCATCAATTATGCCTTGCATTATTTCTGAATCTCCATGTTTTTGACAAGTTCATGCATGGTTTTACACGCATATGCCTCAGGGATTTCATTTCTTTTTTTATCTACCAGATCCACCGCTTACTGCCAATCATCGGGATTAGTTTCAGTACTCCATTACGAACACTCATCTGCATATAAAAAAAATGAATGTATGTATATTGGGCTTGGATGCGTTTTTAGATTTTTACTTTTCTTTGGCCAGCGTTTCGGACAGCGTTTCAGTGTCAATCATTAGAAGAAGGAGGTAGCGCAACATGGCATAACACCCCAAAAACAAATAACGAAAAAAAAAGTGAATTGGCTTTTTTGTTTGTAGCTTATTAGCTCATTAACAATTCATCCGATTGCGATGAAACTTTTGTGAGTTGGTGTGCGCACGCCCACCTTAGTTTCTGTATATAGTGGTAAGCTCTGGAGTTATGAAATTTGTATAAAAATTGCAATGGGTGGCACGCAAGCTGTTTGAAAAATGTAGCTTATTAGGTCGCTAAACAATTCATCCGATTGGGATGAAACTTTGGTAAGTTGTTGTGCGCACGCCCACCTTGGTTTCTGTATATAGTAGTAAGATCTGGAGTTATGAAATTTGTATAAAATTGCAATGAGTGGCATGCGAGCTGTTTGAACACTGAATGTACCGGGAAGGGGCCACTGAACGCGAAAGAGAGGCGGAAAGGGAACGAGATGAATGGGAAAGGACACGCAGGCAGAAACAATTTCTTTATTAACTGGCACTGCAACGCATGCCCTGATAATTCATAATATTCATAATACAGGCATGGCCCGCTAGGCAATTGATTTTTGCGTGCTTTAATGCATTTTGCAATCCTAGTCTCGCGTATTAAAATATAATTATACATTTACTCATTAATATTCCTTTGATGTTAAATCAACTATTCCTGCATAATATCAATATTATACTAATCACCCCCTCGATTCAAGTTTATAAATGTCTTGCACAGTGTTTTAGCCTGCTTTGTATGTACGTGCCTCGCGTAAGTACGGTATAATACATCAGAGTATAATAATCGGCTGTCTGCCGGCAAATTACCATCGTGTAGACTGGTCTGTGTAGAACAGGCCGGTTGAATTATCCTGAGTAGGGTGTCTTATATTATTTCTACGTAACTTTTCCGTAGAAAATTTATTGTGTAATAGATTTATGTATCTTACAGTTTTTCTTCTATTAACCCCTCGGCCTCGACCATGTTCTGTCAGTTGGTCAGGATATTTTCGCTATGCAATAAAATCCAAATGAATGCAATATTTGTGAACGTATCCGAAAACTAAAAATTGCTTTCTAAAGGTGATAAAATACGCTCTTAAATTTTATTATTAAAAATAATGATATATTTTCTTACATAACTAAATTTTTAATACAAACTTTAAAAAGCTTTAAAATGGCTCACCTTAGGTTTTTACCAATTAATATTACAAACACACAATTTTTTTGACCGGTCAGTAGCTGAGTGGGCATCACGTTTGGGCCATACTCGGGCATCGCGTGTTTGATTCCTCATCTGGCTAAGTCCTCCATCACGACACAAGCAACATTTTCAGCTTAGTGTTGTGGTAGTGGGATATTTTCAAACGTTTTTGGGTTATTCGTAACACGGGAATGTTTGTTTTTCTTTTTACGATTTAATTTTTAATTCATGAAAAAAAAATTATTAAAAAATTCGCAAAGTTTCTTATTTATTTTTTTCAAATTGAATATTTCGGATTTATAAAGACGTACATTTTAATTATTTTGGGAAGAAGTTTTAGATATCAATACGAAGCGTGGTATTTTTTTCTTTCCAATACCTTTTAGATCATATTTGTCACTATGATAGTAAAAGAGACACAACGATTTCTAAGGGACCTATATGGTTGATCCGAAAAGCGAAAAAAATTGCCTGAGGGGTGAATAGGTACATGCCTATTTAAAAAACTATTATTTAATTATTTATTAACGCGTTTTTCAGGGGTATTTTCGTATGAATACAAATAATTATACAGTATTTATTGTACATAACCGAACCGCCTCAGTAACGACATTTTGAATTTGTTTAGTGATAAATTGAAGATGTCCACTGACTTGGTATAATTATTTCCCTCTCTAAGTATTTTAGGCAAAGAGGAATACATATGGTAGTTAGACCCAGAATTAGTGCACTGAAATAAATCCCGATTTTTAATATTACGTAGTGTAATCTGAAAGCTTATCAATCCAAGCAACTACATCATTTTAAATTTATTCTACATAGAAATACTAAGTCGTTGAAAATCCTTTTGTCGCACAATTTAAGTATATTCAATCACGACTCGTTTAAAATAGAGCAAAAGTCTCGTGAGAAATCTTTACTTAAGTATAAAATGAAGTCGCTCACGCTGTATGTTAGCTTAGATCTTTTAAACTACGCAACGGATTTTCATGCGGTTTTCACCAATAGATAGAGTGATTCACGAGGAACGTTTTTAGGTACCTATATAATTTATCAAGGTACAATTGGTTGAAATACAAGGTGTCAATTGGTTGAAATACATAATATATCTGGCCAAGCGGCATCGGGCAGCGTGGTGTGGATATGATTTAACAGGTGGCGTTGTTTATAAAAGTGTCGTTAGCCACAACGACATGTGGCTGGGTCTGCTAGCGTCTTATATAGAATTAAAAAACACTGAATTTTTTTATGTACACAACTTGTAAAATAACAGAAAAAACGTGTTTATAATAATAATGTTCGGAGCATATTGTGCGATTTTTTTCTATCAAGAGAATTTCATATACTTAATATATAATGTATAGATATTATTATGTTAAAACATCACTATACTTTTTAAAAAACTTAAAGTTAAACTATTTAAAAGAAATATGTTACAAAGGTGACTGGACAACTTATAATGAAATATACTTAGAACCTTTTTTGAAAAGTCATTAAGAGTGATGAAAAAAAACTTGTATAAATAGGTTACGTTAGGTTAGAGTTATGGTCCATTATAATTTTTTTTTCATGGCTTTTAATTATTATTCAAAGAAGTGTTGAGTTGACTTGATTCTAAGTTGGTTTGGAACCATTATAAACGGTGGAAATTCAGAATTCCGCGGCTTAATATTAATTAGGATTAAAATTGATTTGCGCACGCGATCTTAAAATTCGTAGCCGAGGATTTTAACCGCTCGACTACGGTATTTGTCACTGCGCATATTCGTTTGTCTCACACAACCTTACCTAACCTCGAAATAATTGATCCATTATCATGTAACAAACAAGGGATTAACGAAACTTCAGATTATGCATAATACACGCGCTAATTAATTACGAGGCTCCAGAGCTCTCTTTTGTTACTCGCTATGTGTAACCTTGGAACGTCAATCAACAGGCGTTCTGGGGCGAGGCCAGAGGTAGCCAAGTTTTGGGTTTTACAGGGCCGCGGTCGCAGTGAAAAGGAATAAGTAGTAAGAGCTCGCACGTAAATTATTGGTAACCAGTTGAAATCCGACAGGGCTTTATGCGGAGTTTTTTGAAATCGGACTAAATAATAATAATAATAAAAAATCAGAGTGTGCAATTCGCACGCGGTAGCAGTGAAACCTTCAGAAAAACTAAAGTAGATAAGAATGGGGATACTACGAAGCACCGCACAAAGGGGAGACCGATTATACTATTTCATTATCTCGTAGGATAAAACCTGTAGATGCAAATGTTTGTCTTTCTTAGTGACGCTCTTTTTCTTCATCGAGTTTCAAACCACAACTATGCTAAATAATTTTTCTTATTTCAATGAGATACATTTTTGTAGAGCACCTTTTTTACAGACCTAAACAATTTATCGTGAGTTTTTAGGCTCTATATAGTTTTATTATTTACAAACAGTTCCAGAAAACATACTTACCTCGCAGATCACTTCTAATCTTCATCACTCTTGGCTCTACAACTCCTGGTGGGTCTTAACCTCCTCAATAATCTTCATCCACTAATCACGGTTTTGTGTCAGCTCTCTTCAGTTTAGAATCTCCAAGGTGGATATATCTTTGAGGACGTTGTCGCTCCATCTTAATCTTCGTCTTCCCAGGCTCCTTCGCCCTATCGGTTTTGTGTTCAGCAGGGACTTTGGTGCTTGATGCTCGGTCATTCTCTCTACATGACCCAACCATCGAAGTCTTCCCAGTTTTAAAAATTTTGTGAAGTTTGGATCCTTAAACAGAGTTTTAACGTCTGCGCCAAAATCGATTTTCTGAAACCGGTCCGAAGATACGCCTCAAAATTTTCCTGTCTGAAACGTTGCCTAAAGAAGGAGGTAGCGCAACACGGCATAATACCCCAAAAATCAATTATAATGCTTTTGGCCGTAAAAATCTAAAATCATATCAGACAGATAAACAAATGTTTTGATTGACTATACTAACTATCTGGATCCCGAAAATATTCAATTTTTGCAGAAACGGGCGGTCAATTGATAGATTCTCTTATCGATTGCGAGTTAAAAGCACTAATATCAGGAGGAAATACTGACCTAGTTCCACCGGTATTTCAATGAATGGTGCTGCGAGAAACTTGCGACTTTGATCCATTCATCACCGGTAAACTCATTCATTTTCTCAAAGAGACGTTTTACGTAGCATTCCCAATTATTCCGAAGGTCTTTTTTTTTACATTAATTTCACAAACAAGGGCTTGAAGAAAATAATTTCCCTCAGAGCCTATGTCACGTATGGGATTCTGCGTGAAGGCATTTTTGAGGAGAGGAATAAATGAAAATGGGTCTTGAAGATACCCATATTGTAGGAGGGAGGAAATACAGAGATCGGTAATTCGTCCCACAGCCGAACTGTTGAATTTAAAAACTTGAGGTAGAAAGGACTCATTCTCGGATTCTTCCATTAGCTCCTCACAAGAGACCCCGACGAAAATAATTCCCAGGGCCTACGTCACTTTTGGTGATGCTGTGTGGAGGGAAAGAAAGGAAATGGAATTCTGGGAATAAAAAAAAAATTAAAAAAAATGTCTGAGGGATGGGTAAGAATCCACTGCAGTGCAAGGCGATGGGTCGAGAGATTGCGGCTGGAGAGTCTAGATTAGATCTCCCTCAACCAGTCTATCCCAATCCGATCCATGCAGTAGATGGACATATGCATTCGCCGCCAAGACTTAGACCAATACCACCGATATGAACCCGGGTACCTCTGCAAAGTCACGAAACGAACCACTTGGGGTGACCTATGGCAGAGGCGTTGGTTATCAAATAAAAATACAACAAGAAACATCTAAACGTCCATTAAAAGTGTTAAAAGCTAATATCGTACATTTTACCATTTTCGGGCCGCATTAATAGCTACGGGCCGCCCATTAAATACCCCTGCCCCAAGACAACAAGGGGTTAACTAAGTGACTTCCTGTAGCGCCGTACAGATTCTCCTTTCATAATCTGTCGTATTCAGAAACCTACCCATCTCACTCACTCAACCTACCAGATACACCTCTCCCTCACTCAACCAAATTACTACCCCTATTTCACTCAACCGACAAATGCCTGCCTTAAATTACTAGCAATGGGAATGTAATCACATAGCAAGGTGAAGATATGGCAGTGAGCCAAAGAACTGACGGAGGAAGGATGAAATCATAGGTTGAATGATATATCTGAGCGTATGTGCGCTGAAATCACGCACGTCCGTGCTAAATACGGAGATCCGAATAATTCAGTAAGGGTAAGGAGTAAGATAAGGAAAGAGACACAAACCACTGGAGCGATTTTTGCCATATATTGGCGCCATTTTAAATGTCTCCGATTGCTTTTCGGATAAAAAAGGCAATTATCTCACTTTTATTATTTTGGACTAAAAACGAATCTATTGAAATGCTTTATCTATTATGACCACAGATGTTGCAAATCCGAACTTCGTAGACTATTTTATAACGATGTTAAAAATATATTTTAAAATATTTTTTTTTACGCAAAATTTCCGATCAGCTATTTATGGTTAAAATTAAGACTTTTTTGTAGATACGCACCTTTCATTATCAAGTATACCACAGACAATATACAGAAATCGAAAATATTATATGTTGACTAGAATAAGTACCTCTCAAGGCAGTTTCAAAGTAACAACCACGCAGGATTCGCGCGGTTATAAACTTTACGATTTTCTTATATTTTTTTTATAATTTTTACAAACATGAGATAAACGGTAAAATATAGGTTAATTTATTGGCTATATACCACTTTAATAAATTTTGATGTTTTCATGTTAAAATTCGAAAGGATGTTGTTTTTTTATGTTGGCGAAAAATTTTAAAAATGATCTTCTGTAAATGTCGAGCAAACGGAGAAAAAAGTTTTAAAATTGGCTGTCGCTCCAGTGGTTAAAAGGTTCGGGAATATAGAGCCGATGAACGAGAAAGAGCGCGTTTTTTTTATTGCAGTGACGATCACTATTATACATGGCGGCATAATAAAAAACATAAAAAGTACGTTCTTCATCCTAATAATGCTGCAGCTCTTTCTCACACATTTAATAATAGTGAGACAAAAGATTAGACACACAATATACGCGTTTCTATTTCCTCCAAAGTACAATTTTTTTGGAGGAAACAGATATATCTCATTGCGGCTCAGCTACGGCGACGGGAATTGCGTTTCATTTTCTTTATACGTGTGAGGGAGATGTATCATAATGATTTTGGAAGGGGTCAAGACATACGTTTACCGTTTGTCTCATTTTGATAATTAGTAGGTAAAAAAGAGCTGCAGCATTTTATGTTTAAGAACAATAGCAAAACCGTCAGAGCATTGATGTTTGATGTTTTTGAATTTTTGGAATTCACTCACACTTCATTATTATCCTTGTAATTATATTCCATACTTTCAAAATTATCGTCGCGGCTAGTAGTATTTAGAGGTCTACGGAGACGTCACGGTGCGGTATGTAAGAGAGATGCAAGAAAACTATTCCCTTTTTCCTTTAGAAGAAACAGACCTACGTACATTGTGTATCTCATCTTTTGAAAGAGCTGCAACATTATTGTGATAAGGAACGTATGTTTTATTGCATTTTTTATGCCGTCACGGTCCCGTAATCGTGTTTTGTCACGATAATAATAAAAGTGCTCAAACGCGTGTAAAATTAACAAGGCAGACTAACTTGGCGCACGACGAATGGCGGGATATATCTTGATTTCTTCAGCAGGAATATCTCGACCCATTGCCTTGCACCGCAGTGGAAAGAATGGATTCGAAAATTCGTCTCTCTTGGACTAATTGACCCCAGCTTCTACCCACCCTCATCCATTTTACCTTCCCAGAACTTCTTCTCCTTATTTTCCTAAAAATACCTTCCACACAGTATCCCCAAAGATAACACTGGCCGCAAAGGAATTTTTTTACACTAAAGGCCTCCTGTGTGAAGCTAATATAAAAAAAATATATATTTAATTAAGTGAAGACAATATTAGCGAAACTCAATCGAAAATCTGGAGACAGAAAAATCATAAAAAGATATTGGCACCTCTGGGACTCGAACCCAAGACATTCTGCTTACATGGCAACAGCTCTACCAACTGAGCTAAGGTGTCTATATCAAATTCAGACAATTTTATCTGTATCATACTTCAACTTAGAACTAGCAACATTATCTTCATTTTCCTAACGCACATATTATTGGCTGCTATCTTTATATAGTTGGTAGAGCTGTTGCCATGTAAGCAGAAGGTCCTGGGTTCGATTGAGTTTCGCTAATATTGATTTCATTTAATTACGTATTATAATTTGAGGTTTTACTCATAAAGTTAAAATATTTCTTCAATTTCACCAGAAGTAAGAGTATATTGAGCTTACTTTGGGCGTACGGATTCGTTTCTAGTGAATAAAAGATAACTCATTTCACTGACAACCTTATGACACTGACAGAAAATGATTTAAACATAACACTTTACAGTTGATCGAACCAAGCAAAATAAATTGTAGCAACACGTAGACGTATAAATTTAACATGTCGTGCTTGAGAAAGACGCTGACAAAAATGCTGTCACACTAAACAAACTGTGGAACATGATTCTGTCGATCGGTATTCCATCGAACACATTTCCACGGAATTCATGACGTTTTACAAAGTGTGGAAATACATAAGTGAATAATCCTGAATTTTTAAGAAAAATCTCTGATTTTTTCTATTTCATTGCAACCTTTGAATGAATGTTGCTCAATTATATAATGAGTAATTAATTTAAAAAAATAAAATTAATAAAAATGTCATTTCTATTAATGAAAGAAAAATGCTTATTTTTAAATAATATAAAAGTTTTTTAGCAACGTTTAGATATTTTATCCAGAGGGTTTGACAGTTTACAGGCCTTGCCACATCTGTTAACGTCTGGATACGTGTGTTGTGGAGGTTTTCAATAATAACTCTTGATTTACGCGAGTCAAATATATTTACACTGAAAATTTATGTTACAATTAGTTAGCACAGATTTAACAATTATCTCGCTTAGAGGAAAAACAGGCGAACGGAACGTACGTTGAAACCGGAATAAGTTTGCATCGTCATTCACTAGACCGGAGAGCTGTGCCCAGTGATACTAGTCTATAAAATCGAATTTGAATAATCTTTTTAAGGTTGTTCGTTGCTCGGCTACAGTTTATTACAATAATTAAGTTCAACAAATAAAAATTATTTTTAAGGATTTGGATGGTATAGGGGTAAGGCTCTTGGTCCGTG
The DNA here is from genome assembly GCA_917563855.2 of Limnephilus lunatus. Lineage (NCBI taxonomy): Eukaryota > Metazoa > Arthropoda > Insecta > Trichoptera > Limnephilidae > Limnephilus > Limnephilus lunatus. The sequence goes on from OU830594.1 coordinate 97,779,923, forward strand.
ATCGTGGGATCGAATCCCGGCCTTGGCAAATAAATTTTATTTGTTTAATTTGTGTTATTTCACAATTAATTCAATTAAAATAATATATAGTTTATTTGCGGCACGTTCCAAAGTGGAAGATACTCTCAGTTTCGGCCTATTCAGAATTGAAATGTTGCTTGAAATGGCTTTAGCCGTATTTAGTGACCAGATATGAATAGCCGGGTATTTTCCCACCTTCCTCTCCTCCATCTCCTTCCCTTCCTCACTACATTCAGCCTCACGACATACCCCAATTTGGGATGCCATAGTCTCACTGGCTCCAGACGGGAGCAGCTGGGACTCTTGTGAGGTATTCACAAAAAAAACAGTTTTATTTTGCTTTAGATCCACGCAGAAGGCCTTGAGAAAAATAATTCCTCTCAGGGCCTACGTCGTCTTTGGGGATGCTGTGTGAAATGTTTTTTTAAGAAAGGAAGGGGAGAATGTTCTGGGAAAGAAAAGGCTATGAGGGGTGGTAGGAATCTGGGAGTTTGTGTGTCCAAGAGTGACGGACGTGTAAATCCATCCCTCCCATTGCGATGCAAGGCGATGTTCCGAGATAGTACGGTTGGTGAAGTCAAAGGGAATCCCTCAACCATACTCTCCTAAACCGGCCTGCAATGCAGCTGGTGGGCAGATGCATCCGCCGCCAAGACCCGGACAAACCTCACCCCATGAACCCGGACACTCCTGTTAAGTCGCCAAACATAGCAAAAAGATGACCAAGGCAGAGGTGGTGGTTATCCAATAAATGGTTTCAAATGCGGCGGTACCCATTTCCTCCTCCCAAATTGATTTAATAGGATGATATTCAGTAACAGGGTTTTAAAATTGAATCTAGAGTTCCAACTTCCAAGTTTTTTGCCAAAATGAGACATTTATATCAAATGATTCGGATTTTTTTTCTCCATCATGCACAATATTTCATAAATTTTTTTGGAAATATTTTTCACCTAAATCATTGAGCCAACGATAATAATTATAACAAACCAATAACTTAGTAAACACCACAATTATTTGTTTTACATTATAATTGACATCACAAATTATCTGCTTTATGTGAAAAAATAAATATATTGGTGTTTCTACTCCAAAATTATCAACTCTACCAGAAAGTCCAACCATAATTATCTAAATCTTTATTTTATTATTCATGATTTTCGTCCACTGCAATTTTATTTTCCAAGCCTCTAGTAAAATAATTACAGTGATTACTACCTATGCACTCGATCCCCCTGCAAAATTGATGCTTACTAGAGGCCCAACCTACAGTCTTGCTTGCTTAAGGAAAAATGTATTATAATATGCTTACTAGTGATCGCTTTCATGCACGCGTTGAAAGTAATCAGAAAAATGAGCCGAAATTGGTGACCATTTTTGAAGTAAAACTTCTTTACGCACGCTTGACTTGGGGATTAACAGGCCGTTCTCCGAATTTCTACCGATTTCTTGCAAACATCCCTTAAACATTTGAAGTTTTTAAGCTCTAAAAAAAATATATGTTATTTTTGAAGATAATATCTAGACATTTGTCGCGCCGAAACGCAATTTATATAAAATTCCCTCGATAGAAAAAAAATCGCAAAGTATGCTCCAAAAATTATTATTAACACGTTTGTTTCGGTTATTTTACAAGTTATATGTATGAAAAAATTCACAGCGTTTCTTTAAATAAAATTAAAGACAATTATCGCAAGATTTTTGCTCTATTTTTAACGAGTCATGTTTTATTAAAGATTTTCATGATTTTTGCATCAATTTTATCGCTGTAAATGTTAGCGCGCTCTTCTAACATTCGTAATTTCATATTTCTCCATCTTCTTCTTTTTGGGGCCGGGAACAGAGCCTTAAGCTGATGAATGCGTGACGAGAGCGTTACGAAAAGTGTGATCGGGCAAGGCCAACGGAAGTTGAGAGGGAGATATAAGTTAGTGAAGATAGAAAGAGAGAGAGTTACATTTCGTATATTACTGTAGGGGCAAGAGAGAGAGGTGCGAGCACAAGGAATCATTTATTGAATAACTATGACATAGGTCACTCCAAGGTCATAGGTCTCCTCAAGGTCAAAGGTCACCCCAAGTTCATAGGTCACCCCAGGGTCATAGGTCACCCTACGGTCGTAGGACACCCCACGATCATAGGTCACCCCAGGATCATAGGTCAGCACATTTTCTTTCTCTCTTCAGTATAGTTTTACTTCAGTTATGTGGTCTAAAGCAAAATCGTTTTTTTTATACTGTTTTAAGTCTTGTTTATTGTTAAAACAGCTTTGGGACAAATCCATTTCCCAAGGTCCTGTTCAATGTATTCGTATCCCATTATCACTCTCCTTCTTTAAAAGCCCTACTTGGGAGAAGAAAGGAGAAGATGATTAAAATCCTATTCCGGAGCTAATTCAAAATATTGTTTATACAATCATTTTGAAATACCCGCATTATCAGTCGAAATTTTGTCACGCTTGTGATAAAAACAATGATTGAATCAATCATCATTTCTGAACACATTGACCCCCAGATTCCTAACCACCCCTCATACCTTTTTCCTTCCCAGAACTTACTCTCTGTTGAAAAGACCCTCCACACAGCATGCCCAAAGATGACAAAGGTCCTGAGGGATTTTTTTTGTTCAGGGCCTCTTTTGTGGAGATAGATAATTCAAAAATTGTAGACGGTGTGGTAGCCCTCTATCCCCCATCCATAAAGAAGGTTTCCGTTTTAACTTGAAGGGCGTGCTTTTGAAGGTATAAGAACTAGAAGAATCGCCTTCTAGAAATTTCTAGAATAGTCCAGAATATTCGAGAGCATTCCAAAACATTCCGGAACATTCTGGAATATTTCGGAATGTCCGTGAATAGTCTGGAACCTTCGATAATATCCCAGATCATTGTGGAACATTCCAGAACACTTTCGAAAGTTGTGAAACATTTCAGAACACTCTCGAAAGTCGTGGAACATTCCAGAACACTTTCGAATGTTGTGGAATGTTCTGGAACATTGTGGACCATTTGAAGCTTTTTTTATATGGGTGGGGCTACCCATTGATAGGGGTATATAAAACAAAATCCATCGTGGGTTAGAACGTCAGTTCAATCTCATATCAACTACCTGAGTGAAGCCGGGTACCCTCAGCCAGTTATGAATAATGGAGACCATGGCGTGCAAGCGAGGAGTTTTTCAACATTTCAGACATTTGCCATTAATCTTACGCTGTTTTGTAGTTATGACTGTGGTTCATTGATTAAATTCAACGTAGGCTGTTGTTTTCATATATATATATTTTTTAATTTGAATTTTATTTTAGTAATTTGTACATTTAAGGTTACAAATTTCTAATTAATTTTAATATTTCAAATTCACTAATTTTTCTTGTTTTATGTAGCTCCTACAATACATCTTGAACTTTTCAATTGGTGAGGACTTTAGAGTTTCTGGTAGTGAGTTATATAACTTAATTTCTTTGTACAGCAAACTGTTTTGCGTATTCGTTTTGTCCTTTTTGTTTAATCTTATTTCCTTGCACGTCCTTGTGTAATGTCTGTGAATGTCCTTATTGTATACGATTTTATTAACGTCTTCAAGAACGGCATTTGTTTCACTGTTAACCAATTAAGTTCCTTTATCATTTTAATTATTTTTGAAAATCTTAATCTTCGGAGTATTATTCTCATTGCTGTTTTGGAGAATTTGAAGCATATTATGTTCTCTTTCATTACACAGGAAAAGGATACTTGAACAGTAGTTGAAGTGTGGAGCAATAATTGAATTGTAAATGGTGATGGCGGTTTGTCTGGAAATCTTAGGTCGAATTCTTCCCAAAAAAGATATCTAATATAATTGGGACAGGCAAAGGTATTAATTAGTATTGTTTACCAATGAGGTAACTTGAGTGAAAAATATTACAGCCTTTAAAATATCTTATATTATATACATATTGATCAATAAATGCTGATTCTGAACATGTTTCCAACTTGGGAGGCGATTATGGGTACTATCGCTCCAGAAACCATTTCTTGGATAACCAACACCTCTGCCATAGATCACCCCAAGTGTCAAGCTACTTTTGGTCATATGGCAGAGGTGCTCGGATTCATGGGGTGAGGTTTGTCCGCGTCTTAGCGTCAGATACGTCTGCCACTAACTGTGGTAGGACAGATTGGGAGTGACTGGTTTCACGGAGACCTTTTGACCTCTCCAGCAGAGCTCTCTTGGAACATCACCATACACCGCACTAGGAAGAATTCATACATCTGTCACTCCTGGACATACTTACCCTCAGATTTTTTTTTACCTATCCCTCATATATTTTCCTTCCCAGAACTTCATCTCTTCATTTCATTAATGGACCATCCACAATGCATCCCCAAACATGAACCAGGTCTGACAGGAATTATTTCCCTCAGGGCAAATATCATCGTAAGGGGATGCTGTGCGGAGAGATTTTTATGAAAGGAAGAAGAGTAAGTTCTGGGAACGAAATAGGTATGAATTGTGGGTAGAAATTTTTGGGTCAGTGCGTCCAGGAGTGACGGACGTATGAATCTATACCTTCAATTGCGCCGCAAGGCGAAGGGTCGAAGGATTCTGGCTGGAGATGTCCAAAGACCTCCTTAATCAGTCTCGCTCTATCCGGCACGATACGCACCAGCTGGGCAGACGCATCGGCCGCCAAGACCTTGACAAACCGCACCCCATAAACCCGGGCACCCCGAACGTAGCTTGCCACTTGGGGTGACCTAAGGTAGAGGTGTCGGTTAACCAATAAATTGTACCCGGGGCGGCGGTACCCGTGCCCACCTCTCTGTGTGGAGCTAAGATAAAAAAAACTTTCTTGAACGAAGGTTTAGGTACTGTTCATAAAACTATTCGTATATCTAAAATATATCTAAAATTTAATGAGTACAAATCAAGAATAAAAAATATGGCTGAAAGAGGTCAACGAAAACATCCTAATGAAGACACTAAAAACGACATAGAAGATAAATAAACCGTAATTAAAAAATTTTGGTCCGCCTCGGCACATGAACCCCTAGTTAGGAGGACTAAGAAATACAATATTTACCTTACTTAACCATTATATTTTGTATACTTATGGAATTATTTTATACAGTCGCTTAAATAAAAAATAAAATAAAATAAATAAAAAATCTCTATGGATATTACAGGACAATGAAAAAAGTCTACGGGCCTATATTGTCCATTTAACCCCATGATTTACAAAGAAAACAATGTTTTAATTTCACAATTAGGGGTCGCAAGCCCACGTCATACAACTAAAGCACATAAAACTAGGGTTTTATTACTTTAGCTCGAATAACAGCGCGTATTATCAAATCTAGGCTACGTAATTCTATTCTCTCTTGTAATTACAAGTACTACTAAATTAATGTGCGCGTAATAACGGGATTTATGAATTTATTCAAAGGGCGGTTTTAAACTTGTAGTGTATATGTTAGTTATGTAGTTTCAACATCCTGCAAAATATATCGTTAGTATAGGTCAATTTGTTTTTGTAATGTTTGGTATTATTCACATTCAAACATCATTTGTTCTGTGGGAGTACTTCTCAATTACAATAGGTCCTTGATCAAATCTGGTTTATTATGAGTTTACGTATTAAAAATAATTATGCTAAAAGTCACACGACCTGTCTATATTAGCGGCTAATTGAATCTGGCGGTAGGCCGGCGAACTTTTAGTGTATTTTTTAGTCATGTAGTTTTAACATCCTGAAATATATATCATTGGTATGGGTTAATGTGTTTTTGTAATGTTTGGTATTATTCACATTCAAACACTATTACTTGTGTTGGGATACTTCTCAATAACAACAGGCTATCGATGCAAGAATGGTTTATTATGAGTTTACGTGTTTACCATAATTACGCTATAAGTCACACGATCTATCTATACTAGCGGCTAATTAATAACATTCACACTAACTTTTAGTGTGAATGTTAGCCATGTAGTTTCAACATTCTGCAATATGTATCGTTAGTATACGTAAGTTAATTTATTTTTGTAATGTTTGGTATTATTCACATTCAAACACTGTTATTTCTGTGGTGGTACTTCTCAATAACAATAGGTTCTCGATAAAAAAAAGTGTTTTATTATGAGTTTATGTGTTTACAATAATTATGCTACAAGTCACACGACCTGTCTATACTAGCGGCTAATTGAATCTTAGCGGTAGGCTGGCGAGAACCACTCGACGGCCACCGATAGAAGCACTGTCGGCAATCGATAGAATCTCTTTCAATAAATAACACCTATACGAAGTTTTGCGATATCCCAACAGATTTCAGTTAAGTATTTATACCAGAAGAATATCATCTATCGTTGTTCGTGTACCGATGATAGGCGAAAGTTTCGGGTAGTCAAGCGGACACCATCAGTCTGGTGACTCGAAGCCTCAGAAATACTCAGAGCCTACTCTAGTTAAGACGTCTAGTTCAGTTTAATATTAATTGCAATCTTTACGATAACGTAAATAAATCAACTTGTAATCACAATGAACTTCAAACTTATTTGAAAGTTCCCGATACATTTTAATTTGTGTTAATCACTGGGATTAACAGAAAAAACACAAGATATTCCTTAAATTGACTGATCCTAGCGAAGTTCAGTTTAAACATAATATATTCTTCATCGGAGAAAAAGATAATACTAATAAATTTACTTAAACACAGAAAAATTTTCTGTGTCTTTTACTTAAAAAGACACAGAATAATAAAAAATGTAACAATCGCAAGCGAAACGAACAACGGATCTTACCGGTCGACCAAAGAGACTTTTTAATTTTTAAAATATCAGAATTAACAATTTTTTTTTTTCCGTATTTTTGGCTTTTTTAAAAGATTAAAAATTTCTAAACGAATTTATTTGTATTCTCAATAGTGACTCCGATAAACACATCCAATATTTAAGTACGAGTATATGGGACACCTATTGACTTTTCTAAAAGTCCAAATTAATACCAAACCTTATTGGAATACCGTTTTTTATGTACATTTTTTTATTAATATATATTTTTTTTAATAAGTTTTTTGATTAATACCTAAGAAAATAATAAAATACTAAAATAAGGATCTGCCGGATCTGCCCTGATGATGGACACTGCAACGCTGTCCGAAACGTCGGCTAAAGAAGGAGGTAGTGCAACACGGCATAACACCCCAAAAACAAACAATGAAAATAAAATACTTATTAAGAAAATATATAATATATATTTTATATATTTTAAACTTATATATTGAAAATGAAATAGGTACTTATTTAAAAAATATATAATATATTTTATTTAATAAGTATTTTTTTAATATTTTATAATTCTACAACAGTCAGTAATTGTGCAATGCAATACATTCGTTTATTTATATTTAGTTTTTGATTTCACCAATAGCACGATATGTTTTTATATACTTTTATAAAACTTTTTATTTTTAAAAGTAAGCACCATATTTTTATGTTTGGTTAGAAATTTCCACTGGAAACGTCATATATTATATTATTTTTTGTCTTAATAACCTCTTAATAATAATAAATTTAGTATTAGGTAATACTAAAACTTGTCATTTTTAATACAACTACATTATGCATGCATTTCCATTTCATGTCCCGGACCGTTATGCCTCCCGGTGTTATTTTATAGGTAAAAAACAGAAAGTGTACATAATATTTTATTTTAAGGTGAGCATTCGAATATTGCTTTTTTCATGATCTCAAAACTTAGTATCAACTAGAAGATCGAATTATCTGCGAACTTATATACCTAGATCTTTGACTTATTTTTGATTGTGTTATGAAGAGAAAATAAACGTTACCTTGTTGTTCCAAAGGAACGATTTGTCACCTTATAAAACAAAGAACTCATTTTTTTTGTTTTAAACGATTAAATAATGTAACTGTCAGATTTATAAAAGTAAAAAATGGCTTTATTTCGGTTTGAACATTGCGGCATTAGAGCGACATGAAAGAGTGCCTGTTTCGTAAGACTTCCACGATCCGGGGTCATTTCTCCATGTGAAATTACCGCCTTGGCGCTACTGATAGCATCTCTCGTGAAGCACATTTGTCGACACGCACATCGTACAGGCCTAGTCACTTAATACGGGGGGTGAGAGCCCCACGAAGTGCTTTTATGAAATACTTTTATGGCCGATTGTAAAAAAACGAATAGGGGAAAATATCTTGTAGTATAAGTCTGAAATCTTTTTGGATTTATGTCGTTTATATTGTAGTTACCAGAGTGCTCAAATGAAAAACCACTGAAAATTTTTAAGTCTTTGTGATTCTATTTTGGAGTATATCACGCATGTTCCCAATTTTTAATATTATGTAATAATTTCATAAGTCAGGTACGCCCCACACGTCATACATAATATGTCTGGTAATGTTATATTATCGTGGAAACCAGCTTATGGGTCCGAGTGGTTTGTCGCAGATTAGAAAATGCTTTCAGTATCGCCCTTGTGAAATATGAACATTCCATGGCTCAACCCTAGCGACTTTCTTTGGACATGTTCGGTATGAACCATCTACGGGTCAGAAGGGATGTGCTCCTTGTAACACATTTCTTCATACTGATTCGTGGATGGTTAGAAAATTAGACTATCATGGAGAGCATTGATTTCTATATTCCCGATAGTTATCTCCGTCACCGACAACATAGACCGTTTTATCTCCCGGCTTGCAGAATTCACTTACCAATGGTCATGCCAGTCGGGAGAGCCGTCTTGTTGTCAAACAGAATTACTTCGAATATCGATATGTTTAACATCAAAGAAGCACAATTTAGACAGCAAACTTTGTTGTTGTTAGTTTAAATCTGCTTATCTAATCTTTAATATTTTCTCTCTTTTAAAGGCACCTTAAAATGTTAATCTTGTAATGTTTTTAAAATGAATAAATTGAATTGAATTAAAATAATTTTGAAGCACGATGTTTATTATTGCATGTAAACAAATCAATGCGCTCACAATGTCAACATCTGTTTCACTGTTAGCCAATTTAGTGCCTTTAACATTTTAGTTAATTTCAAATTTATTTCCGTGACTTTTAAGAACATCATTTGACCTCCTTGAGAGTTTGATAGCATTGCATTGCTGTTTGTCAGCATCTGTTTCACTGTTAGCCAATTTAGTGCCTTAACATTTTACTTACATTTGAATTTATTTCTCTTGCTTTTAATAACATTATTTTACCTCCTTGAGAGTTTGATAGCATTGCATTGCTGTTTGTCAGCATCTGTTTCACTGTTAGCCAATTTAGCACTTTTAACATTTTAGTTACTTTCAAATTTATTTCCGTGACTTTTAAGAACATTATTTGACCTTCTTGAGAGTTTGAAAGCATTGCATTGCTGTTTTTTAGCATCTGTTTCACTGGTAGCCAATTTAGTACCTTTAACATTTTAGTTACTTTCAAATTTATTTCCGTGACTTTTAAGAACATTATTTGACCTTGAGAGTTTGAAAGCATTGCATTGCTATTTGTCAGCATCTGTTTCACTGTTAGCCAATTTAGTGCCTTTAACGTTTTAGTTACTTTCGAATTTATTGATCTGACTTTTAAGAACATTATTTTACATTTATGAGAGTTTAAAAGCATCATGAGTTTGCTTGCTATCGTGCCAGCCAATTCTTCTCGCTAATAATCTTGCCAAATAACGCCACAGTAACTCAAGTCGAAATAGCACAGCAACCCGGAGATTCCTGGAAATCCCCCGAGGCAGCAATTGGGATAGAACACATACAATTACCATTATTACCCGATTGGACCAATCTACATTAAACCTTTTATGCCCACTACGCTACCCAATCACATCTAACCCCAAATCTTTAGCCCTATCTACCCCGATGATGTAAAAACCCAAAAAAATAAAAACAACATAAAAACCTTTAAAAAAATAACCACAATATTAAAAAAAAAAAAACAATAAGTATTTGGATAATATTTAACTAATGCCCTATCCGATCCTCCCCCAGATCAGGTATACATAACTAACTAACTAACAATCACGCCATTTCCCCGCAGAGGTAGGCATAGAGGACGAACCGCCAAACAACTCGGTCTTGGCACATACTCTTTGCCTCACACACATTCCATACATCTTCTCATAAATTCTCTTCTATTATTCTGACTTTTGACACTTGATCGTGCCATAACTTTCTCGGGCGTCCCCGACTTCTTCTACCATTCACATTTGCGTCGTATATTCGGCTTACACTACTTTCTTCGTTCGTTCGCTCTACATGCCCAAACCATCTGATGGTCCCTTTCTAATCTTGCTCATTATGCTTACATCAGCCTTACATTCTTTGCGGATACCCACATTTCTCACACGATCACACATTGTTTTACCACACATACGCCTCAGGGATTTCATTTCAACAGCATTCAGTTTAATTTCATTCTTCCTCTGCCAGTTCCATGCCTCACTGTCATACATCAGTGTAGGTACCAGGACTCCATTGTGGACTGCTAGCTCCGCTTCGTTTGACAGTTTTTTATTAGCGCCAACTCCATTAATGGAGGAGTGAATGCCGTTATACATATTACAACATGACTAAATGACAATTTTGTTAGATGAACCAAACAAATATGGCTAAATATACAATGATTGCCCTTTCCACGACAATATACAGTGATTCGAAATAAAAAATGTTTTGAAAATTTTTATTTTATTTTCTTTTCATATTAAAAGATGGGCTTCACCGGAGAATGCTCAAGGTCCCATGGGCCGACATGATCACCAACACAGAAATTTTCAAGCGCGCTAGAGCAGATAGAGAACTGCTTACATTAATAAGTCAGGAAAATTTCATATCTGGGTCAAATACTTCGAGGGGAGAAGTATCACTTGCTCCAATTAATATCGAAAGGCAAGATATAGGGTCGTCGAGGGCCTGGTAGGAGACAAATGTCTTGGTTGCGAAATGTACATACGAGAGTGTACTGGCATTAGAAGTGTGGAGGAGTTATTCTGGGCAGCGCAAGACAGAGAGACATTTTCCAGAGGGACCTGATAGGGCACACCAAGAAGAAGATTAAAAGATGTGGAGTGACAGAGGTATTACGAAGACCACCGAGATGCGACTCGTTTACGCTTTGATTTTTCCCATATTTCTATATAATGTGGAAATATAGGGCCTCCGTGGTCGAGGGGTAAGACTCTCGACTAGTTATCCGAAGATGGCGGGTAAAAATGTGAGCGATTTATGTTATTTCACAATTTTAACATTTAAAATAACGTACATAAGGTATATTTGCATGTCTAAGAGTGGAAGATAATCTCAGTATCAACGTGATGTAAGAAACGGTTTTTGCCGTATTTTGTGAACAGATCTGATTAGCCAGAAACTTTTCCATCTTCCTCTTCCCTACTACCTGCCTCACAATATACCCCAATGGAGATGCAGTAGTCTCACATTTTTTTATTACTTTTTGAGTTTTTGACGCAAGCGATGTGATTCAACCATAAAATCGCCGATACATGATGCCTAAAAAATCATATGATAATTTTATGTTGAGATTACTTTCGCACTGATAAAATTACAAAAGTAATTATTAAAAAGCCCGGCTGCGAGATTATATCAATTCACCAAATTCACCTAAGTTTGCACAGTTTTAATGTTGATACTTTTCGCTCTACATCCAGCAATCTACTCTAATTTTTATATTTTTTATTTTATTTATGCATCTATATAAAAAGGTTTACATTTTTTTGGCCTTGCCTGTCTCACTAAGAAATCCTGTGTCGAGACAGACTAGTTTACAAATATTTTTTAAATATTAAAAAAACTACATTTTTCAATTAAGTAAAAATATTTGACAAAAAATTTCAGGTTGGTAGGTAGTGGTAACAATAATGGGATAAAAGGATTATATTTGGGTGAGGTGGCTAATTATTGCAAGACCTTTTTCGATGATCCATTGTTTGATCAGAATTTCGTATTTGTTAATATTATTGGATTATCTTGTTTAGTCAGGTATTGTATATTTTAGATGCAATGTATTTTAAATTTCTTTGACCAAATGTAGTGTTTATTTTAGGTGTTTGTATGGGTTCTTTGGTTTTGTGCAGCGTGTTTATAATATTTTGGGTATTTTCATAAAATGTGTGTGTTTTATTTAAACAGATGAGTTAAGATTGTCTTTGTGTAAATTTTTCGAATATCTAATACATGGAATTTGTTGAATATATCTACAGTACTTGTTATTATGGGAACTTTAAGAATAACTTTCATAATTAATTTTTGTGCCTTCGATAGTGAATCTATAGCTGATAGTGTTGCACCTCCCCATGCAATTATTCCATATTCAATGATTGATTGACAAAGAGAGCAATAAACAATTTTCATAGATTTGGAATCTAGTATGTTTCTAATGTTTTTGAAGAAATAAACATGTTTTCTAAGTTTATTTGTGATAAGTAGGCAATGTGAATTCCACTTATGATATTGATCAAATGTAAGACCAAGGTATTATAACTCTCCAACTTACGAAACTCCAGGATTTATTCAGACATAAACAGAAAAAAAACTGCATAGAGTGTTTGTGGTCAATCGTAACTAATGCAGGCGAAAATACGAACCACTAAATTTGGTGGAAATAAAAAAAACTGCAACCATTCAATATCAACACACAACAACATAGATAAATATATCCTATAGTTGTGACCTAGTATTAAGCTTATCTGTGAGCTGGTAATTGACCTAATTCTGCATATAATGCCAATTCTCTTGCAAGCAATGCAAGCACACGAAACATGCAGGCAATGGAAACAAACCAATAAACAGAATCATCGCTTTAGATATTGTCTATGCAAGACATTGCAGATATTATCATGAACAATATAGGTTACTAACAAGTAGGTGATAAACGAGGTGTGATTTTGGATTCACTCAGATAATAGCAAATATATCAGAAATATAAGGAGATAAGATGTGTGCAACTGTCGCCAAACTGCACGGACTATTAAATAATAATAATCCATCCAATATAGAGTGTAAGTACATACATTGAAAACATGGGTATTTGTAAATGAGAGTATAGCTGAAACAGAATCGAAATTAAAAATATAATCGAAAGTGAAGAAACACAGGAAAGAAAGAAAAATATAGTTTAATAAAATTCACAGAAATAAAAAAAAAAAAAATAGTAGTATCATTAGATAATAAGTATTCATAAAAATATGATAAAATCTTTAATTGGGCTCTTATTGGTCCATCGGATCTGAGATTGAGCCAGTGTTCTTCTATGCTCGATCCAGGAGTCAGACGGGCTTCTATGATGAGAATATTTCTGGAGTGTTTTATCCTTCCCCGGCCGGCTTAAACTTGTCGGGGCCCCTAGGCAATGCACGTCTTGGGGCCCCTTTACCCTAGGGGCACCTACCCAATGCGGGGCCCCTAGGCAGTTGCCTATACGTCTTACGGATAGTACGGAATATATGTTTTTTTCGATTTTTAATGTAAATTTCATGGCATCGTTCATAAAAATAAAAAAATGGAAGGGGGCCATTATAAAACAATCCCAACGTAGGGTCATAGTCAGGGCCGGATTAAACATGTCGGGCCCCTAGGCAATGCACTCCTCGGGGCCCTTTTCCTTTAGGGGGCCCTACCTGACGTGGGCCTTATAGTCATTTGGGCCCTGTCAAGGTCGGCTTAAACATGTCGGGGGCCCTAGGCAATCAACGTCTCGGGGCCCCTACCCAATGCAAGGCCCCTAGGCAGTGGCATACACTGCTTTATGGACAATAGGGCCTGCCAGGGCCGGCTTAAACATGTCGGGGCCCCTAGACAATGCACGTCTTGGGGTCCCTTTACCCTAGGGGCCCCTATCCAATGCGGGTCCCCTAGGAGGTTGCCGATACGTCTTATGGATAATACGGAATATAATGAATTTCATTTTCAATTTTTATGGTAAATTTCATGGCATCGTTCATAAAAAAATGGAAAGGGCCAATTTTGAAACAATCCCCTACGCAGGGTCATAGTCAGGGCGGTATTAAACATGTCGGGTCTCCTAGGAAATGCACGCCTCGGGGACCCTTTACCTTAGGGGCCCCTGAACGATGTGGGCCCCTAGGCAGAGGCCTACACTGCCTTATGGACAATAGGGCCCTGTCAAGGCCGGCTTAAACTTCTCGGGGCCCCTAGGCAATGCACGTCTCGGGGCCCCTGCCCGATCGATGCGGGGCCCCTAGGCAGTGGGTATTAGTTATTTTACAAGTTAATATGTATGGAAAAATTCACAGTGTTTCTTTAAATGCTATTTTAGATAGCCCCCAAGAGATTTTTTCTCTATTTTCAACGAGTCGTGTTTTATGAAACATTTTCACAATTTTAGCTTCAATTTTACTGTTTTAAATATTAGCGAACTCTCTCCAACATTCTTAATTACATATCTCTGCATTTTCTTCTCTTTGAGCGGGGATACGGTGCCTTAAGGCACCAGGAAACTGTAAAAAAATGTTTTTAATTTTTTTTTAAATTTCGTTTTCCGAAGTTAGCAATGCTCTCCCCAAATGTTTTTTTACAGCATTTTATATGAAACCGTTTGAAACTGCGTATATTGAATTATCCTTCAGCAAAACTTTGAATGCGTTTTTCTCGAAAAATTTTTAACTCGTTTTTTAACGTGGTTGACAACATATTTAAAAAAACTGTACATCCGCCTGTATGTATTTTTATTGCATTTGCATTTTCATTTGCATGTACAAACTCTTAAGCTGTTCGAAAATCCGGTATCTATGGCACCACGGAGGGGAATTTTCATATCTAAAAAAAAAAAAAAATGGCGGACCAGCGAATGTTATATTCGAATTTTTATGGAAAATTATCAGCGTTCTTAAAAAAAAATAGGAGGTCGCAAAATTAGAAACCCGGAGGCCCTTTATAAAAAAAATCCGTATGTGGTGCCATAGTGACTGTATTTTCAGTTTAAGACTTAGTGCATGCAAATTGGATCTATAGTTTTTTTTAAGATGTCGTCAACCAGGTAGAAAAACGTAGTTTCGAGAAAAATGCGTTGAAAGCTTTTTTTTCCAACATACAAACGGTTTAAAACTTTCTTGAATTTTTTTAGAATTTCCTTAAAACATTAGGTGATAGGATTATTAACAAATGCATTTTTTAGAAAATGAAATACAAAAATAAACATTTTTTTTACAGTGAGGCCCCCCAGGACCAGAGGCCCTTGTGAACTGAATAAAATCTTGCAAAATTACATAAACTTTTTATACTAGGGGGGGGGGGGGGGGCTCATTCACTTTTGCCGCCCCGGGCCTCTGACGGGCTTAGTCCGCCACTGCAAGAATGAATATCGAAGCCCTGGGAAACATTTATTGGATAACCATCACCTTCGCCCCAATTTTCTTCCATGTCTTGGCGGTGGATGTGTCTGTCCATCAGCTGCGGGAATGACTGGTTGAGCAGCAAAACTCTCTCGGAATGTCGCCTTACCACAGTGGGAGGGATAGATTCATATATCCGTCATATACTGACCCCCAGATTTTTCCCAAACAGGTGCTTGTAGGATACGCTGGATACAATCATTCAGCGCTTGCCACCTCGTGGACTTTCACCAACCTGTCCCATTGTCTTGTCCATATTTTGTCATACTAACACATATTGTATCAGGGACATTGGAGGTCTAAATTATTTCTAAACTAAATGTAGCTTCGATCTTTCAAAAAAGTTAGAGGCCTTGCGAGAGCCTTGACTGTTACTTATACCAGGGCGGGTAAGTGGTGGATAATAACCTCGAATGACCCCCAGATTCCTATCCACCACCACTCACATTTTTTCTATGAACATCATTTCCTTCCTTTCCTAAAAATCCCCAAAGATGACAAAGGCCTTGAGGGATTTTTTTTTTACTTGGGGCCTACTGTTTGCTGCACACTAATGTTAACGTAAAAAAAAATAAAAAAAATCTTACTGTGTTCAACTAGATTTTCAAGACAGTTTCCGCTCAATCGCTAAGATTCCTGCATCCTCTACTTTTCTAAGCTTGCTAAGCCTATCTCCAAACGATTTCGATTATTTAGCCTACCTTCAGCGAGACAGGTAAACAGATATGTGGCCATTAACATACCTGGGGATAACTGCGGACAATTAGACGCCGGGACTGGAGGTATGGGGCTATTTGAGAACCTGTAGAGGTGTTTAGACTTTCAATTTGGACGAAAGATTTGAACACCGATTTGGCCAATTTATTAATGATCTATTATATGGAAATTTCATCTTAGTATTTATCACAAAAAAGTTAGTAAATAACTGAGATGTTGGGTATTTCTTTATACTCAAAAACTTTAGGTCAGTGTGGGACTTCTCAAATAATATTGGGTTCACGATAACAAACTGGTTATACAAGTCTACAACCCCTGGTGTTTCTTGACCCCCACAAGAGTCTTCCTCCACTCATCTCGTTTTTGTGCCAGCTCTCTCCAGTTTAGAAGCTCCAAGGTAGATATATCTTTGAAGACGTTGTCGTTCCATCTTAATCTTGGCCTTCGCAGGCTCTTCACCCTATCTGTCTTGAGTTCAGCAGGGACTTTGGTGCTTGATGCTCGGTCATTCTCTCCACATGACCTAACAACCGAAGTCTTCCCATTTAATTAGTTATTAGAGTTAACGTATTTAAAATAATAATGCTGTCAGTCAGCCGACCTGTCTACGTGAGAGGGAAAAGAAATCTGACAACTGACTTATCGGAGCTTGTCTCGCTGAAACCCGCCTACATTGGTACCTCTATTGGCTATCGGAAGAAGCACTTCCCTGTTGACATCTGACGATGAAGCTTTTTCAGAACATTACAATAACCGTCAAACCGTTTACCTGAAAGGCACACCTCAGAGATCTTATTTCTACAGCATTAAACTTCATCCTTCCACTGCCAGTTAGTGTCTCACTTCAATAATATCAAGACACCTTTGTGGACTGCTCGCATCGCTTCCTTGCACAACCTTTTATTAGCGATGTTCAGTCATTCGTTACAGCCTTTTCTTCTCCCACTTCACGTATTGATTTCGTATCAATTGCTGAAGGTTTTTTTTTTCTTTTTCACCCTAGTGAAAACCAAACTTCAATATTAAAACCCCATTTGATAAAAGTTGTGTATTTGTCTATTGTCTAGACAATGTATCACAAAATAAATGGCTTGTCAAGTGTGTCACATGTGTTTTATGTTATGAGAATACACCACACGAGCATGTAGACTACCAAATGCCGATATTGATTATTATAACGCTATTGAAATATACATTTATTTATTTCGTTGAAAGAAACTTACAATCCATACCAGCTTTTTAAAATTATAACTCAACAACCATTTTATTTCGTTCCGAATTAGCTTTAATTTATACCTGCATCCAAAAATGCTGAAAGGCGTGATGATAAAACTATTAAAATTATGTACTTTGTGTAATTATTTTTTGATGAAGTATTTATCATTTTTCAATAATGTCTAAGCAAAATAAGTTTGTAAAAAAAATCTGAAATATATTAGTTTGTAAGTGCGCAAATAAATACACAAACGGACCAAATTTCGTCGAAAATTTGACAAATCTAGGTCCAATGACCCATGGTATAACCTTATTATACTAAAAATTAACATTTTTTATCAAAATCTAAAATATTGCGTTTACTAGATAAAATAACAGTCTTTCGAAATCAATTTGTACTTTTTTTATGGTAAAGAGTCAATACGGCTAAAATCTGATTTAAAAATGACATATTTCTGGTTTTCTGTGGTTATACGAGTACACGTCATACACTCTTAACTAATTGAACCTACGATCGAATTCAAATAGGCTTTAAATGTAATTAATTTGAAAAAATTACAAATCATCAAATATTTTAATTTAATTTTCACGTTCTGTGTAAGTTCTATTCAAGTTCGTGATTATTTCAGTTGTTTTATGAATCAACTGGCATATCATTATATAAATTTAGAACTTGAATAGAACTTGCTCAGATCGTGAAAATTAACTTCAAATATTTAATGAATTATTAAATTTTTTTTTTTTAAACCGTCCTGAGTTTTTTTTTTTATGGATCTCATTTCAATTTGGGAATCGGGTATGGGTACCGCCTCACCCGGAACCCTTCATTGGATAGTCAACACCTCTGCCGTAGGTCACCCCAAGTGGTCTGCTGCATTTGCAGAGGTGCCTGGGTTCATGGGGTGAGGTTTGTACCGATTTTGGCGGCACGTGCGTTTGCCCGCCTCCTGCTTGGAGAGCCGGATCGGGAGATACTGTTGAGGGAGACCTTTTTACCTATCCAGCCGGACTTTCTCGTCCCATTGTCTTGCACCGCCGTGGGAGCGATGGATTCATACGTCCGGCACTCCTAGACACATTGACCCCCTGATTCCTACCCACCCCTTTACCTTCCCAGAACTTCCTCTCCTTTCTTTCCCTAAAAATACTCATCCACCCAAAATACACACAGCATCCCCAAAGATGATATAGGCTTTGGGAAGTTTTTTTTTACATTAGCTCCACACAGGGGGCCCTAAAGAAAATAGTCCCCCTTAGGGCCTATGTCATATTTGGGGAAGCTGTGTGGAAGGTCTTTTTAGGAAAGGAAGGCGTAAAAGTTCTGGGAAGTTCTGGGTAGGAATCTTGGGGTCAGTATGTCCAGGAGTGACGAACGTATGAATCCATCCCTCCCACTGCGGTGCAAGATGATGTCCCAAGAGAGTACGACTGGAGAAGTCAGAGTCCCTCAACCATTCTCTCCCGATCCGGTCTGCTATGCAGCTGGTGGTCAGATGCATCTGACGCATCCGCGCCAAGACCCGGACAGACCTCACCACATTAACCAGGGCACCCCAGCTAAGTCACCAAACGTAGCGAACCACTTAAGGTGACTTATGGCAGAGGTGTTGGTTATCCAATCAATGGTTCCCAATCATACCCACCTCCTAAATTGAAAATTAAGAGAATTATTAATAATTAAAATAATTATTTTCATTAGTTCATTTTTTTTGTTAAAATTTTTAAAATGGTTACTAATTAATTAGAGCAATCGCATTTGTGATGAAAAGCCAATAAATAAAGCTATAAAAATAATTATATTTTACGTTGCGTAACAACAAATCAATACTCATTTATTAATTACAGTTATCGAACCTTTGCATAATTTATAACATTAAAAATTAATTGTAAAAGGTCAATACAGAACTAATCCGATACCACTGAAGCAATAAACAGATAGGGGTGCGTTGTGGGCGTGTCCGTATTCTTAAAGTAAGATAATTTTACCTTATTTCTTGTAGAATTAAAAAAAAAAAAATTAATATCGAAAATTCTGTTTTCCACAAACATAAACCATTGTATTTGGCCTGTCTAGAATGTAAGGCGTCGCATTCGCGCTCGAAAAGAAGAAGATGGAGAGATATGTAATTACGAATGTTAGAGGAGCGCGCTAATATTTAATGCGATAAAATCGATGCGAAAATTGTGAAAATGTTTAATAAAACACGACTCTTTTAAAATAGAGCAAAAAATCTCGTAGAAGACGTCTCAAGTATCATTTAAAGAAACATTGTGATTTTTTTCACAACTATAACTTGTAAAATAACTGAAACAAAAGCTACTGCACTTATTTTTCTGCATTATTCAATAAAACTTAAACCCAAAAGAGAATAAGTAGAAGATTTTTTAAAGTAAATCAATTCTTATAGACTTGATACCTGATTAAAAAAATACTCGATTATACTCTACTAGCAGTATTTAATTAAAGCATCGAGCGTATTTGAAAGCGATAAAATTTTCATAAAAAATAAAATAAAATACTGTTTTGTTTAAAACCACGAGTTTTATTAATTTTTTTGAACCGACCGGTTTCGCTTTACTCAAGCATCATCAGGGTACAAATTAATACTGATTACAGTATTAATTTGTACCCTGATGATGCTTGAGTAAAGCGAAACCGGTCGGTTCAAAAAAATTAATAAAACTCGTGGTTTTAAACAAAACAGTATTTTATTTTATTAAATATGTCAAACCACAAAGTGATTGCTTTCTACAATAAGATAAAATTTTCAAACCAAAAAAACATGATTTTGTATTTCTTCGTAGTTCTTCATGCTAACCACTCGGGTTTATCGCTTTTGCGTAGGTTTTTGGTCGTAATAAACTGTCAGATTGATAAAAATTTTGTGTTATTTTCGATTTGCAAAAACTCAATAAATGAAATATTTAAGACTTTACGGAGTTTATAAATTGTCGTGAAAACAAGCTTATGGGACTTGACTGCTATTACTAAGCATAGGGTCTGAGTGGTTAATACAAATTGGCAACAACAGTTTTCTTTTAAATCACACTTTTACGTAGTTTCTAATCAGTGTCAAATACATTTTTATTAGTAATGAAACAATTTGAAAATAAAATCCCCTGAAAGATGTTTATCAATTTGACAAATTGACCCATTTAAATTACAAAGAAAATACTTTTTTTGGTGGACTATGATTTTAGGGACATTGCTAGCATTGGACGACTTGTAAAGCCTTCAAGGGCTTTTTTAAAGAAGTGAAGTAGCAGTCCACAATAGATTGCTGATACCAACCCTGATGGCAGAGAAAGAATGGAAGTAGACTGAATGCTGTAGATTTATTTTATACATTAAATTCACACAGGAAGGAGGCCCTGATGAAAAATCCCTCAAGGTTTATGTCATCTTTAGGGATGCTGTGTGGAGAGCAAGTTATGAGAAAAGGGAAGAGGGGAATTATAAGACGGAAAAAAGGCATGAACAATATGTGGTAAAACATATTTTTGACTGATTTTTTTTATTTTATTTTAGAAGTGCACAAGAGTCTCAACTGTTCCCAATCGCCTGGAGCCAGGGAGACTAGGGTATTCTCAAACGGGGCATGTTGTGAGGTTGAAGACAGTAGAGAGAGGAAGGACATGTGGAACAGAGAGCTGGAGAAGAATCTGGTTAATCACCAAATACGGCTAAATCCATTTCAAGCAACATTTTATTTTTAATGATGGTCTTACACCAGGGCAAAACTGGCAGTATCTCCCCTTCTGGAACATGTCGCAAATATAAATACTAAATACGATTTTCTATCAATAAATTGTAGAATACCACAAAATAAACCAATAGACTTTACTTTACTCGAGCACAAAGGCCGTCAGTCTTACGTCAATGCCGTCAGTACTTATATTGTTATTTTTGTGTGAATACCGCACAAGAATCACAACTGCTCCCTACCGCCCGTAGCCAGTGAGACTATGGCATCCCCAATTGGGGTATGTTGTGAGGTCAAAGATAGTGGGGAGTGCAATCTATGGGGAAGAGGAAGGTGAGAAAATATCTGGCAATTCAGATCAAGTCATCAAACATTTCAATTTATAATGATGGTTTTACACTAGGGCAATATTGACAGTATCTTGCACTCAGGAACGTGCCACAAATATATCTTATGATAATTTTAAACGAATAATTTGTGAAATAACACTTTAAATAGATTTGAACCCACGTCTCCGATTGCTAACCGAGAACCTTACCCCTCGACTACGAAGGCCGTCAAAGTTTTCATTTGTCAGCCTCACAACGCATACTCCAATTGGGGATACCATAGTCTCACTGGCTCCTAATGAAAATTGGGAAAAAATCTTGTATGGTGTTCACTTAAAAAAGACATTGAAATTGACATTGACATTCCAGACAATATGGTTTGTTGCATTTCGCACAGTAGTACGCACTCATGCGTCTTTTTTTCGTCGGGCAAAAGATCACATGCTTCGTTTCCTTTTTACATGACTTCGAAAAGGAGGAGGTTATCAATTCGTCGGTATTTTTTTTTTTTAATGTTTGTTACCTCAGAACTTTCGCTTGGGTGAACCGATATTGATGATTCTTTTTTTATTAGAAAGCTGGTGCTTCCTTTGTGGTCCCATTTTAATGGTCCAGTTCTGACAATGGAATCCATGAGAAAACCATATATGTCTTAAATGACCGGTCAGCGGTTGAGTGGGCATAGCGCTTGGGTCCCACCCGGGCGTCGCGTGTTCGATTCCTCGGCTGGCTAAGTCCTCCAACACAACACAAGCAACATTTTCGGCTTTCTGTGGTGGTAGTAGGAGATTTTCAAACATTGTTGGGTTATTCGTAACCCGGGAATGTTTGTCTTTCTTTAAAAAAAAACAAAAAAAAAAAAAATTGCAATAAGTATGTGCGCGTCAAATGAACGAATAACTCAATATTACGCCAACAGATTTCGATGATTCTTTTTTGAAGTAAAACTTCTTTACGCACGCTCGTCACTCAAAACATAAAAAAATGCACTAAAAAGTAAAAAAAAAAAATTTCGTACGATTGTTATTTTTGGAGTCGGTGTCAGCCAAGATCTCCACATCTCACCTATAACTACCAATGTATGTAGTTACCTTGGCTTACACCGACTCCAAAAATAACAATCGTACGAAATTATTTTTTTACTTTTTAGTGCATTTTTTTAAGTCGTTTTTTGTTTTGTTAAAATTTTTGTTTATTTATGATATTGATCACCGTTTGCATCAATTACCGTTCGCATTACACTTTTCGTAACAATCACTACTTTTCGTAACACATTCACCAGTTTACCCCCAAGTGTCGAACGCGCGTACTTGCAGTTTTACTTCAAAAAAGGTATTTTTTATCACCCAAGCTATCCATTCTTACTAAACTCGTGTCTATAGAAACCAATTTGGTTTTTGGTCTTAATTAAAATGAACAATATAATTCAACCGATACTGCGATACTAAAATACGACAATTAAAATAAAACCAACCTTAAATTTACATTATCTTCTTCAAGTTTTAAATTACCGAATTAAACTGTCTTATTCTAATTAATTTCAGCTTTTATTTTATTAACCTTATTAATTTCGTTTTAATTTTAATATTTTTTCTAAGTTTGTGTAAAGTAAAGAATTCTTTAATTATTTTTTAATGTTAGTTCATAAAATAAATATCTTGTTTTTTTCCGTAAATCATTATTTCGATTGTAAAAGCGTAGATTTTTTTGGAGTTTGAATAACAGTTACAATAAACTGAGTCCGTGGGAATATGGTATGTTGTGGGGCTGAAAGTGGCAAGAAAGTCAAGGAATGGTTGGGAAGTACCTGGCTATTCAGATCTGGTTACCAAACATGGCTTAAGAGGATTTCAAAAGCCAGTGCATTGTTGATGTGCCTTACATCGCCATAAATATAAATTCAAATTCAAATTCACAAAAATTCAAAAAGTTCAAAAGATATAACTTATAGGTACATCATATTTTTTCCAGCTAACCCTACAAATACATGTTATATTATAAATTCCAACAATTATATATTATGTTACAAGATATTTTTTTTCTTTGTGTTACATTTTTTCAGAGAAAAATGTGTCCTTCCTGGGGTACCCCGTTTCTAAGGACACATTGTACAAGTTTTTTTGTTTGAAAATAAGAAAATCCCTAAGTTAAAATATTACATACGAAAATTATAAAGTTGAATCTAAAAGAAAGTACAATACATTAATATTTGTTCGGTTGCAAAATTGTGTCTTCCTTCTTCCTTCACATGTCCATAATCCATATTTTTATGTTTCTTTTGAAGTCGGTTATTTTTTTAATTGTTTTTATTGTAAGAGGGAGTAAATTAAATAATTTTATCCACTGGAGTGACGGCGCGTTTTATAACTTTTGCCTCGGATTGCTCGTGATATTTTAATGACCGTTTTGAATATTTTCCGCCAACTTTAAAAAAATCATACCTCCGAATTTTAATATGGAGGCATACAAACTGATCATAGTTCTATATAGTCAATGAATTCACCTATCTTTGGTTGTTTATCACATATTCCTAGGATTTATAAAAAAAATATTATAAAATCGAAACACTCAAAACTGAACTATTCTCAGTACTGCCTCCCTTTAAACTCGTCTAGTAAGTTCAAATTTCCCTCCACATTGAATATTTTCTATTAGGATTCTTTTAAATGGTCTAATTTATAATTACAATCTACATATGTATGTAAGAAAACTGAATTTTGATATGTTGTGAACTGTTTAATGTTCCCTTTCAGCAAAATTTTGACACAAATTTATTCGAAAAATGGTGACACTTTTAATAACAATAAAATGAAATCTTTAAGACTCACCAAAAATAGCTGTTGTACAGCAAACAGATACATCAATTATCTTAAATCCAAAATACCAATTAACTCGATTATTTGTTTATTTATAGAAAATATTGCATTTTCAAAAACACACGACGATCGGAAAAAAATGTCAAAAACATAACCATAGAACTTTGTTTTATCAATAATCAGTGAAATTTTACGTTTTAAACACGTTTAAATAGTTGAATGCATTACTCATTCAATAATTATAACACTGGTACACAAATTTGTTATAAATATCCACGAAAATACGATAAAAAAGCCGAATTTTACACTGACAGGTTCAGAACGTTAAACATTGTGATTTGCAGCGAAAATAATCGATCTAGAAATTTCCATAATTAAATCATAGAAACAAAAAATTGAGACATCTCTAGAGAAAGCGCTAAAGGATTTTGTCAACTACATGATTATGCAAATTTCAGATCGCGGGAGTTTTCGAAAATATTTAAATAAAATTTTTAGTGCGTCAAGGGAGAATTTGCCGTAATTCGACAACTTTGAGCAATCTTAGCTTTTGTAAATGGTGCCGAAATACAACAAAAAGCGTTCCAGTGGTTATGGAGAAGTACTGCATATCTCTTTGTCCAAATGTCGTTTCAGTTGTAGGTTGGTGGAATGTATGTTGTAGTGAAGATCTTGTGAATCGGCTCGAGTTTGTCTGTGTAAAGTTATCCTGGTTTTTGAATGCGTACATTTGAATATCTTTTGTGTATAATTGTTTCAGTGACATTAAATTCAGCGCTTTAAAAACATAGCCTGTAAGCGGGTTCTGATGGGAACTCTAAGTATATTTTCAAAATTGCCCTTTGTGCAATGAGGACTGGTTTTATTGTGGAATCGCATGAGCTTCCCCATCCGATAAGACCATATTGTAGATGAGATTTGGCTAATGCGTAATAGATTTTAATTAGCTGTTCTTTATCTAAAATGTTTCTTATTGTTTTGAAAAAAATTAGTTTTTTCAATTTGTTGCTCACATTTTCCACTTGGGAGTTCCAATTTAAGTTTTGATTTATAATTATTATTCCAAGGTATTTTATTGTTCGTGTTTCATTCAATTTTGGGCAGTTGCGAGGAATTTCTCGGTTCACGTTTATACAGTCTTTATGAATTTTTATGTGATATTTCATATATGCAAATTAAAAACAGAACTATCTAATTTATAGTGTGATGACATTACTTTAAAATAGTGGTTCCTGACCTTTTTTTGACCAGAGACCACTATGAATTTTATTTTTTCTCACAGGGACCACAAGGTACAATAATGATAAACTGTTAATCGCGTAATTAAATGCGTCTTTGCAAATACCATCATTTTGCAATTCAATGTGGTCTTATTGGACTTCTTCAGCTACCTCTCTATCATTAATACCAAAAGGGCTACTAATCAGCTTTTGAATACCTTGCGATACGGTTTTTTAGTAAATGAATAATGTTTCATGGAGCTCATTTTAGATTTCGCGGACCACCGGTTGGGAACCACTGGTTTAAAAGAAATTTTTTCAGTAATGATTTAAATTTGAGTATTTCGTTTATTTGTTTAAGTCTACGTGGAAGGTTGTTATATACTTTCACAGATGGATTCATAAGCCGTCACTCCTGGACGCACTAATCCCCAGATTCCTAACCACCCCTCAAACTACTTTCCTTCTCAGATATTATTTCTCTACTTCCATTCCTTAAAAATACCCTCATATGTGAATGTGAAATAAACATTCAATAAAATTCACTTGCGCATGCCGAAATACCCAAGACTTTTAAAAAAAATTGCTTTCCCACACTTGTGGAAATTGCCCGCATTATAATTTTGTTGATAGCGTATAAAAATTAAATACACTGTGGAAAAAATACAACCATTTTTTTAGGATAATGCTTGAACTTTTAACCATTAATATTTCTCTCACTCGTATTTTAAACTTTAATTAAGGAATCCCATAGAATTAAGTTTATTCCAACCCACCATTTCGAGATAAACGGATATACCAGTGCTTACAATTTTCCTTACAAACGAATAAAAGCCTAGCTAATAGCCTCGTATTTTCTTTCAAAGATGGTTTTAATGTAATTTTGCAGCTAGGAAAACTACGAGAGTGTTACTAATTTTCGCTTTTCTAGCAGTTTTCAAAATTAAATTAAATGCAATGATCATTTTGAAAGAATACAATTTTATTAGTGCTCCAAAAGCAATAACGTTATTTTTTTTAGATTAGCTCCACACAAAAGGGATTTATAATATAATTTGGGAGGCGGGTATGGGGACCGCTGCCCAGGGAACCATTGTTTGGATAACGAACACCTCTGCCATAGATAACCCCAAGTGGTTCGCTACGTTTGGTGATTTGGTGCCCTGGTTCATGAGGTGTGGTTTTTCCGGGTCTTGTCGGCGGATGCGTCTGCCAGGCAGGCCGGATCGGAAGGGACTGGTTGAGGGAAAACTTTTGACCACCCAAGTAGAACTGTTTTGGAGCATCGGCCTTGCACCGCAGTGTAAGGGATGTATTCATACGTCCGTCACTACTGGACTCACTGACCCCCAGATTCCTACCCACCTACTAGCTACTGTAAAAAAATGTCATCTTTGGGTTTGCTGTGTAGAGGTTAGGTACTTTTAGAATAATAAGGAGAGGAAGTTCTGGGAACTGAAAAAGTATAAGGGTGAGAAGAAACTGGAGGTCAGTGGTTCCAGGAGTATCGGACGTATGAATTCATTCCTCCCACTGGAGTGCAAGGCGATGTTCCGAGAATCCTGCTGGAAAGATCAAAATGTCTGTCCCGATCTGGCCTGCTACGCAATTGGTGGACAGATGCATCCGACGCCAAAATCCGGACAAACCTCGCCACATGTACCCGGGCACCCTTTCTAAGTCACCAAACGTAGCAAACCACTAAATGGTTCCCGGGCGGTAGAACCTGCCTCCCAAATTGATATTTTTATTAATTTAATAAAATAGAAACATTAAGTACTTACCTATTTTCTATTTTATTAAGAACACCACAAAATAGTCCCAACTGTTCGAAGCCATTAAATACTATTTTTGGGTATGCTGTGAGGTCGAAGCAAGTGGAGAATACAAGGAGATGGGCAAGAGGTAGGTTTGGAAAGAGATTTGGTCACCAAATTCGACTTTTTAAGCAACTTCACAATTTTTATGTTACTTGAAATGGCTTGAAATGAACATATCTGAATACCCAGATACTTCCAACGCTCCTCTTCCACATTTCCACGCCACGCCTCAAAACACAACACAACAATGACTTTATCATTTTAGAGTATGCTGTGTTAAGGGTGTTTTTTAGAAAATGACAGAGACGAAGTTTTTGGAAGGAAAGGGGTATAGGGGATGGATAGGAATCTGGGGTCAGTCTATTCAGCGATGACAGACGTATGAATCCATCCCTCCAACTGCATTGGAGGGACCCCACCACTTTTCCAACGGCGTTATAAGGAAACATATTTATATTATGTTATAAGGAGACTCTATTTTATTGAACGAAGCAACATTTTTTGAACGACTCTATACCCTTCAATGTCCATGCATACGGAGTAAGAAAGAAGTATGCAAGTACCTACATTAACATAATACAAAATAATAATAAATGTGGCAGACCGTGGAATAATTCTTCTGAAATCTATAGAGAAAAATATACATTGCAAAAATATCCATCTATAATAGATGGCGATGGATCGAGAGAGAGAAACTGGAAAAGTCAAAGTCAAAGGGTCTCCCTAAACCGACCTCTCCCGATGAATCCGTGCACCCCTGCTAAGTTACCGAACCACTTGGGGTGACCTATAGCAAAGGAAATGGTTATCCAATAAATGGTTCCAAGGGCGGCGATACCCATATCCACGCCATGATTTGAAAATACTAGAACTATCGTGATGAATTTTAAATCCTTCTTTAGCCAACGTTTCGGAGAACGTTACGGTGGCCATTATCATAGTTTTCAAATGAAAATTTCTTTAGGACCGCTGTGATTTGAAACTCGATGAAATGAAAAATAGCAACACTAAAAAGAGACAAACACATACTTCTATAAAATTTAGCAAATGAGAGAATGAGAGAGTATAATCTGTCTCCTCTTTATGCAGTGCTTCGTAGCCTATCGGTCCCTTCGTTGTGTGGTGCTTCGTAGCCTCCTCATGCTTGTCTACTGTAGTTTTTTTAAGGTTTCACTACTACCATGTGTGAATTGCACACTGTGTTTTTTTTATTTTCTCAGCTGAGTTACGTGGATTAAATGTTATTTTTTCTTTGGTTAGTGTCGGGAATAGAGCGGAGACATCATAAAATGATAATTTAGTAAAAGTTCTAGAATAAGCTCTGTAGTTACATTTATTTTGAAATTTAATGATTACGAATAGCCTTACTCTATTAATTCTAGCTCTGGAATTACAGTATCCAATTCCAGAGCTTCTCTTAATATCCAACTTCCAGTAAAAAGTTCTGCCTTTTAAAAAATATTTAAATAACCTTAAATTGTCTTTATCTGGACTGGAGGGCATTAAGCACTGAAAATATTCGTTACTAGATGTGTTTTGTGAGCGTGTCTGGTGTGGCAGAAAGTGTGAGCTTAGAATTAGTTGTTTCAAATAGTATATACTGCTTACTAACAACGTATGCAGGGACACTGGAGGTCTAGATTCGTTCAAAATTAAATGTAGATTCGTCCATTAAAAAAAAGGCGAGAGCCTTGAAGCAGTAACCATCTGTTACTTATACCAGGGCAGGAAAGTGGTGGATAACCTCCAATGTTTCATGTAGTGTTAAATAAACGTTGTAATCATTTTACAAAAATAATTAAACTCTAAATTCGATTGTTGTGAACTCCTGCAAATTAATAAATCTACATGCACCTACAAGAAAAATTAGATAAACATTAACATTTTATAAACATACATCTCATTCCAACAATAGTTTGCATTCCGTAATACAGCGTTTACATAGTCTTGGTAACAAATCTTCTATCTTCTCTAAATATATATAAATAAAAATGAATCGCCGAAATGTATATACGTACGCGCATAACTGCCAAACGGCTGCACCAAATTAGATAATTCTTTCTTTTGGTGTTTGTTATCGTCAGGACAACGTTTGTATAAAACTACTGCTGAGCTCTGGAATTTTGAAATTTATATAAAAAACTTGCAATAGGTGGCACGCGAGCTGTTGGAAAACAGAATGTACTGGGACTGAATGTATGGAATGCGAGTGGAGGGGAACTCGGGAGGGGGGTTCGCGGGATGGGGGAAGGGGTGGAGTGGGGAAAGGGAAGGTGGAGGAGACGGAGTGGGAACGCGAGAGGGGAAGGGGATGCGGGAGAGGAAGGGGGGCGGAAGGGGAACGAGAGAAATGGAAAATGACGCGCAGGGAGAAACAATTTCTTTATTAAATGGCAGAGCAACGTATGCCGGGAACCAGCTATAACCAAATATGTATTTAACAACAATTTGAACTGAGCAAACTTTAGACGCAGTATTTCCCAACTTTTTCTACATATTTCACTAACTAATATGAACATCAATTATAAACATTTTTTATTTATAATATTGTTGATTTGCAGGATATTGGCAGATTACCTATTTTTATTTAACTTACATTCTATGTTACCTACTTTATGTCAACTCTTATTTTTCATGTAACCTATGTTCTGTTTCTCATGTTTTATGGTATTTGTATTTGTCAACTCGCTGGTCAACACTTAAAAGGTCTGAAAAGCACAGAAGAATATTAACGGTTTGTATATATGTCGTTGGACAGGTCAATTATTTAAATTTTATTTTAGAATTTATCAATGTGGGTGGTAGGAATGGGTACCGCTACCCGGGAACCTTTATGGACAACCAACACCACTGCCATAGGTCACACCAAGTGATTCGCTACGTTTGGTGATTTAGCAGGGGTGCCCGGGCTCGTAGGATGAAGTTTGTCTAGGTCTTGAAGGCGGATGACCAGGACACACCAAACTCCAGATTCCTACCCACCCCTTAAACCTTTTCCTTCCCAGATCTCTCCTCTCCTTCCTTTCCTTAAAAAACCCTTCACACAGCATCCCCAAAGATGACATAGGCCCTGAAGGAAATTATTTTACTCAGGGCCTCCTGTGTAGTGCTTATGTAAAAAAAAAGATTGAATTGATCAAAAATCTAATTTTTGCTTCAGCTTATAATCAATACTATTGGATTATTTGAGGATTTGGGGTTAGGATTCGAATGGTTTAAGTATGTTAAACAACGACCCCAGTTTTCGTTCAGATTGCTAAATATCGCGCTTCTATGCTTTCTTGCTTCAGTGGTATTAAATGTTAAGAATCTTGGAGAATGTTCATATTATGCTAATTTAAATTGTGTGTGGGACATTGTTTTTTAGAATTTTTGAAAATAAACCGTTATTACGTTTTTTAATACCTTTATATTTCACTTTAACTCCTCTAGATAATTGCTTCGCTTTTGGGAACAGCTCACATAGGTCTTATAGAAAACGTGTCTTACTTAGGTACACACATGTTGAGAAATATGATCAAAGCGCTTTAAGTTGAAGCGAAAATTTCTTTAGCACCGTTGTGATTTGAAACAAGATAAAACGAAAAATAGCGAAACTAAAAAGCGAAAAAAACACATACATCTAAAATCTATAGGATTCGGCCTGCGATAAAATTAGATAATTGATCTCCTCTTTGTGCGGTGCTTCGTAGCCTATCGGTCTCCTCTTTGAGTTGTGCCGCGTAGCCTTCCCACTCTTGTCTACTTTAGTTTTTTGTAGGTTTCACTACTACCACATGCGAATTGCACACTGTTTTTTTTTTAAAACTATGTATTCTATTAATTTAAAAAAAAATTACTGTTATCTTTTGTCTATAAAGCCCGGGCGACGCCAGAGACGTTCTGCCACAAGGCAAAACAGCCTACTTTTACTCGTTTTAAGTCTACATTCATTAGATTTTTAATTATTTTCTTTTACATGCTTAAACCTTACGAAATTCTGTTTCATTTTTCTTCCATTTCGTACATTTTTATTTCCTCGTTCTAGCAAGGACTAAGAGAGATGTTGGGGCGAACTTTTCGTACTCCCCCCCCCCCCCCTTTCCAGAAACCTTCCTAAAGCCGCCCGTACAATTCTCTGTATGGAATTCAAGGGTTGATACTGGTAAAGACATATTCATATTTGACAATTATTTGTACAACCCGGTTCCCAGTCCTTTAATTAAAGGCCAAAAAAGCCTTTGTTTATTGTTCTAATATTACCGATAAAAAGAGGAAGTAAATACGAGAAGACCGGGTTTTATATCAAAACATTGCCTCATAATATTACACTGTCAGCTAGGAGCCCTGACACTAGCGCCATCTGGACGCACTACAGAAACCTGTATTATCGACATGCCATCTGTCGGTAAGTAAACGAGATAAAAAAACTGCAGAGGGCAGTAAAAAAAAAACACTAATTCAATTATAATCTTAACACAAGGTAATATGAAAACTATACAAGTGAGTTTTTAGATATTAAATGCCTGATCACGTAGAACAGATGAATGAATAAAGAAATGTAAGAAGAATGTAATATGATGCAAGAGTGACTGGTGGAAGATGTCGGGATCATTCGAGGAAGAGATTGCACGATCGAATCAAGTGAATCAATCGTTCCAGAGTGATATACAGATACTCTCAGTATCACCTTTTTTTTTACATTAGCTCCACACAGGAGGCCCTGAAGAAACCCCTCTCCCGCCCCCCATGCCTATGTCATCTTTGGGGATGCAGTGTTGAGGGTCTTTTTAGAGAATGAAGGAAAAAGTTATGAGGGGTTATTGGAATCTGGAGGTCAATGTGTTAAGGAATGACAGACGTATGAATCCATCCCTCCCACTGCGATGAGTCAAGAGAGTTTGGTTGGAGAGGTCTTGGTTAGGTATTCCTCAACCAATCTCTCCCGATCCGGCCCGATATGCAGTACTTGGGCTAATGCATTGGCCGCCAAGACCTAAACAAACCTCACCCAATCGAACTCGAGCACCCCGCTAAGTCATCAAAAGCAGCGAACCACTTTGGGTGACCAATGGCAGGGGTGTTGGTTATCCAATAAATGGTTCCCGGCGCGAAGGTGTTAGACCACCACTCAGAATTGAAACATTTCCTAAAATGGCTTTAGCCGTGTTTGGTATATCCCTGGTATATTTGGTATAAAGCCAATTTTTCTCTTTGTCATCTTTTTCCCCTCCTCACTACCTTCTATGCTTTCTTCAGCCTCACAACAATCAATTCCTCGACTGACTGAATCCTCCATTACGACACAAGCTTCATTTTCCACTTACTGCGATGGTAGTAGGAGATTTTCACATATTGTCTGATTATCAGTCGCTTGTCAATGCGCTGATTGTTTTGCTTTTATTCTTAAACATATAATGCTGCCCCTCTTTCTTACACACTAAATGTCAACAGTCAAAAATGGGACAAACGGAGAACGTACGTCTGCACCCTTCCAAAGGAATACAATAATTATAAAAATTATAAAGTCGTTCTAGTCAAAAACACATATTTCCAATAGAGAAATGTAATAACTCATTTGCACAATATAATTACACGCATCTAGGGGAAAAAATACTTCAATAGCCTACCTGAAAAGATAATAACAATCGAAAACGATATATGCCTTGTTACGATACGCCCCTGAAGCGAGTAGTTTCGAGAACGCAGCACAAGTCCACACAGCTCGGCCGCCCCCTCTCTCCCCCCCGTTTCCTGTTTCCCCCTGCTTCTCCCCGCCTGCCCTGCCACTCGGCAGTCCGCGGCCACTCGCCAGACGAGATTCGAGAGCCTTGGGAAGTACACGTACGCGGCCTGTGGCCGGCGGACCAATTCAATGTGGCCGCGATGTATTATTGAAATACCTACGAGTAGAGTCGGCCTTTTTGCCGCGCCATATAGTTCGGTCTATTTAGACTACGAAAGTGCCTGATGGAACTACCACATGAGACGAGAATCCTGCTAACCCACATGTAAGCTGTATCTTGATTTCCTCTTTTAAATGTGTCCGTAATCAGTGAAATGTAGGGCCCCCGCGAAAATCACCACTCGGAGAGTTTCGTTTTGAGAGAGAGACAGTGAGAGTTAAACACTTTAGCTAGGTTTGTGTAATTTACATTTCTTGTAATTGAATTGTACTGTAGAAACCTATGTACTGTGTTTGAGTTTACAATACATGTCTTAATGATTTAACTTTGTTATTATTCTGCTACGGCGGGAGGATTGTTGACCAGTGTGGATCCCGTGGGACGCCGGAAGATGGAGAGAAATTCCATAGCTTTGAGCGGCTCACCACCTGAATAGAGAGTACCATTGTCCCGCTGAGAGCTAGCCAGGGACGTGTTGGTGTGCTGATGTTGGTTTAGTAACCGACATCGGGGTACCCTAATAGCCTACTAAAAGCAATTCGAGGTAAAAATTACAAAATGATGAAATTATCTTCAAAATTTATATAACAGTTAAATTTGTCTTTTTTTAAGTTCCTACCATAATTAGGTAGTTATAAGATACAAAATATATTTTCATCCCGATACTCGTCCCTCTTCTAATTATAAGCGTCTGCTTCTATAGAAGAGAAATAACATTTAAAAAATATTCAGTGACTTATTATGTAATTAATTTTGTATTCAAAAGTTGTTATACTTTGTAAACTGATTTTTAATTTAAAAAAAATAAATAAAAAATAAAAATCCGTCACACGTATAACGAAAATGAAACGCGATTCCCGTATGTAAGTCTAAAAGTAAGAAAATCACAAAAATTATAAATCCGTACACAACGCCATCTCTGATACTGACAAAAACAAAACACGGACAGTTGCGCATCGATAATTGCTTCATTGCGTAATTTTTAACATAATAAAAAAAACTGATTTTAATCCACTAAATGAGCGATGGATGCAGATGATGAGACGACCTCCCTGATGGACGATAAAAAAATATTTTTTTTCTTTTGTATTTTAATTTCTGTTTAATTTTATTTTATTTTTAATTTTATGGTTATTTTTTTTGTTATTTATGTTCAAATTTTATTTTCATTAGGTACCTACCTAATAATATGATTTTTATTTACTCCGTATGTAATATGGCAGACTGGGATTGCACTACCCTCCCAGTCTTGCTGGAATAAAAACTTAAATAAAAATAAAAAATAAAATAATAATTCAGCTAATAAGTTAACACAACAGTTATTGATTTTCGAAGATCACGGGGTCAGCTGGTATTTAATAAAACACGACCAAAAAAATCAATCATTTACTTTTGACAAGTACTCTAGTGTTTTACCCGACATGAAATGTACGTAATTTGAAATTTGTACCGGGTGGTATGGGGAAATTGACACCGCCTGACATAAAATCAAATATATATGGAAATGGTACAAGTATTGAATGTCGTGTGTACATTTCTCTATGGGAAATATCCTTTATTTTATTCATTTATGTGCGACAAGACATTACGTATTATTTTTCTGCGCACCTACGAATTTAAAAGATTTGTTCGGAGAAAGAAAAAAAATCACATTAACTTTTTCGCGTAGATATTTTTCTTTTAATTTCACACAGGGGCTCCTGTGTGAACTGGAACTGTGTTCGAGGAAACTTGCTTTCTTCAGGGCCTATATTTTCAGAGTAATCTTTGGGGATGCTGTGTCGGGGGTCTTTTTGTCGAACCAGGATCTTGAAAGAGGTTCCGTGACTTTTTATCCCGCGAGAAAAATATCCACATACAGACAAAACATCCCCCAACAAAGTATCTACTAAAACCTAATCTAACCTAACCTAACAAAAAATGGGAGAAAAATAATACATACTATAAGGACAATAAATAATTGTTCAAAAATAGTAAAACGGGACATAAATAATACAGGCATCCTATAAAGTTAGGTTCGGTTAGGTTTTAGTAGATATTTTCTTGGAAAATGTTTTATCCGTAGGATATTTATAGAAAACGCGCATTACTTTCGAATGAACCCGTGTTGTTAGTGGTAGGAAACACACAATCGTTCTACAGCGAAGCTGTTGAACTGATCGGGTCGTAGAAGCTACCCATTCTCATGTGACAAATATGAACTGTTTACAAGTAAATTTGTTTTCACATTTTTCAACATTGTTCCGGTAAGGCGAGAGATCCTGTGTTCAAATCCCAGTTGCGACCGTTCCTTTTTGATTTTTCTGTGTCTTGTTCTTTTTCGTACAACCGTTAAGATTTATTAGCCACTGGAGCAACAGCGCAATTTATTACTTTTTTCTCCGATTGCTCGAGATTTTTTGGTGGTTTTTTTCCGCCCACATTAAAAAAATCATACCTCCGAATTTTCATACGAAGACATAAAAACTGATAATAGTAATATAGAGCCAATGAACCCACCTATCTTTTGTTTATTATCACACATTCGTAGGATTTATAAAAAAAATATATAAAATCGTAAACTTCTACTTAATTACTTACAAATAAGGGAAAATTTGTCAAAATTGGGAGTAAAGCAATCCGAGGTATTTTAAATAGTGCCATATTGTGGCATAAAGCGCTCCAGTGGTTATTAATATATTCTTCTACAGTGATATATTACATCGATGGGTACAATCTTAAAAAGTTATTACAGTGAGGATTATCCTAATAAAGATTGAAAAATATCTTATTAGAATAAGTTAACAATAATAATCTAAACGAAAATATGAAAGAGAACAAGACACAGAAAAACAGAAAAAGATAATGGTCGCAACTGGGACACGAACCCAGACCTCTCCGTCTAACTGGGACGAGCGCGTTAACCAATTTCGCTCTTGCCACCTTCTGTCTAAGCCGTCATATTTATCAATCTCATATTTTCTAATTTCAGAATTAAATTATTATCAACTAATTATTTTTCTCCATATGATATATTTCACTGATGGGAATAACCTTCAACAAAGTATAAAAAGAAAGTTTTTCTTATAAAAATTAAAGATTGAAAAGTTTATTATTTTTTCTTCACATATTTATTTAACCAATAAGATGCAATATTTTTTTATAAACTTAAGTAAAGTCAGGTAGAAACTTTAATTTAAATAATTAAAACTAATTACAGTGTTTTTACCTGCCATTTGGTACAGAGTTACATCATCTGTCAAGGTATCCCATCAAAAACCTTATGTTTCTACGTAAAATAAAACAGTAGACGCTCCTGCCGTCCTGGCTGAGGTGTAAAACACTGCGTAATAGCTCAAAAATACAGCCTTCGTTCACAACCTTTCCCTTTCCTTACTGGTTTTACTAACCCACCCATTAAACCACCCACCCGCTATACAAAAAGTCAGAAGCCTTCCACAGACCGCGACATTGAAAATAAATAAATGTGCTAATTATTTAAAACCTAACATAAATTCAGAATATTGAAAAAAAGAGTGTGCAATTCACACGCGGTAAAAGTGAAACATTCAGAAAACTGAAATAGAGTGGGGAGGCTACGAAGCAACGCACAAAGAAGAGACTGATAGGCTACGAAGCACCTCACTCGAATTCCATTGCACCTTTCCTATACATTTGGTCATCTTATTAGTATTTGTGTTTTCTTCTTCGGAGTCGCTAGATGTCGCTTTCTTTGTGTTTTATTTTGCCTGTTTATTTTGGAGTGGTTTGAAGATTGGATATCGATTTTACAAAACAATTTTTTTTTTGAGTTAAACTTCTTTACGCACGCTCGACTTGGGGGAT
This sequence comes from Limnephilus lunatus, assembly GCA_917563855.2. NCBI lineage: Eukaryota > Metazoa > Arthropoda > Insecta > Trichoptera > Limnephilidae > Limnephilus > Limnephilus lunatus. The sequence goes on from OU830594.1 coordinate 97,816,835, forward strand.
AAGCTGGTAAATGCGTTACGAAAAGTGTTATGCAAACGATAATTGATGTGAATGGTGATCGGGTGGGGCGAACGGTGGGGCCTTAACGCACGCTTGGCTTGGGGAGAAAGCTGGTGAATGCGTTATGGAGAGGTGCGAGCACAAGGAATCATTTGTTGAATAACCATGCCATGGGTCACCCCAAGGTCGTAGGTCACCCCAAGAACGTAGGTCATCCCACGGTCGTAAGTCACCCCAGAGTTGCAGGTCACCCCATGGTCATATGTCACCCCAATGTTAATGTCAATATCACGCCAATGTCATATGTTCTTTTATAAGTTAGTGAAGTTACTACATTACAGAAACAAGGTAGATGTGCCAGGAGATGTGCGATCGCCAAGATCGTTCACCCAAAAATTTCACTACAGAGAATCATCGCACCAAACGCATTAACTTCGATTTCATAGCCGCTTTAACCGCGGTCAGACAGTTGGTGACAATCAGAACGTTTCGATTCCATATCTCTCTTTGTTTATATTGTCTACCTATGGGTTCAAGAAAGCATAACTTACCTCGGTGTAATTTCTGCAAATGCTCAACGTTAAAACAATGGTTCCTCCATATTGATTTTCTTACCTGTAACAAAAGAAAAATATTCTTGTCAATAAAATAGTATATCATCATTCTGCAATATTACCATAGCTAATAGTTCTGTAATAAATTAGAAAACCTCACGTCCAAAAAAACATATTTCTAATTTTCTCTTGTTTAATACAATACCAAAACCAAATATCCTCCGAAAACTAAAATAACGTAAGAAAAGAAAACAAAACATTATATTATATTAAGTAATGTAGTATTAACTTTTTGTCGTTTTATTAAAAAACTAGCTGACCCGACGAACTTCGTATCGCCCCAGAAGCAATAACTTACTGTTGAATTAAATTCAGTTTTTTTATTAAGTTAAAAATTACACAATGAAGCAATTATCGATGCGCAACTGTCCGTGTTTTGTTTGTCGGTATCAGAGATGGCGTTGTGTACAGATTTATATTTTTGGTGATTTTCTTACTTTTTCAATTACTTTCGGGAATTTGGGAGGCGGGTACGGGTGCCGCTGCTCCGGGAACTATTTATTGGATAAACAACACCTCTGCCATAGGTCACCCCAAGTGGTTCGTTGGGTTTGGTGATTTAGCAGGGGTGCCCGGGTTCATGGGGTGACGTTTTTCCGATCTTGGCGGCGGATGCGTCTGCCCACCTGCTGCGTGGCGGGTCGGATCGAGAGAGACTGGTTGAGGGAGGCCTTTTGACCTTTCCAGCCGGACTCTCTCGACCCGTTGCCTTGCACCGCAGTTGGAGGGATGGATTTATATGTCCGTCACTCCCAAACATACTGACCCCACTGACCCCCAGATTCTTATAACACGGATCCCCTCTTACCTTTTCCCTTCCCAGAACTTCCTATCCTCCCCTTCCTTAAAAAGACCCTCCACACAACATCCCCTAAGATGATATAGATCCTAAGAGAAATTATTTTCCACGTGAAAAAAACTACGTTTCATTTCAGAGATTTATTATAATTATTGAATTTTTCATTTGGAGAGGTGCAGATATAAGTTCACTGTTTGTCTCATTTTCGACTATTAATATTTAGTGTGTAAGAAAGAGAGGCAGCATTATATGTTTAATTACAAATGCAAAACAATCAGCGCATTGACATTTGACGTTTTTGAATTTTTGGAACTCACTCATTACTCAATATTATAGGTACTTATCACAAAATTCCCGCAGAACTTTCAAAATATGAGAATTCGTTCCATACAAAATGTATTGGGAAAAGAATTTTCTTAATCACTATTTTTTTCGTTAATTATTATGATGTTTTAATAGTTATTACGTTATCCGAGGCGGAGACAAAACCAACAAATTAAAGATCATCAAAATCGGCCAAGCCGGTCTCGAGTTATAAATAGTGTAACTAACCCGAATTTGTTTTATATATTAAAATAATTAATCAAATTTCAAATTGCGATTCAAAACTTTGGTTTCACAAAGGTGTTCATTTTACTTTTTTGTGGTTATTTTTTAGATTTGAATACAAACCGTGGTGTTTTGCCTTTCTAACACAGTTTAGAACATATTTCTTATTGATAGTATCGAGTTACTGAGATTTATATGAGACATATTTGAGCTGGGACAAATTTGGTCTCCTGTGATAAATGTGCCTACCTACCTAATTATAAACAATGTTTCTATGTAATTTTTTTGCATATTTTTTGGTATGGAAATAGAAAAAAACAGTTATTTTGTTAATGATTTCTTTGACATATTTATTGATGCATTCAATAATTTTATATAATCATTAATGATTTTGATTTCTTCCGGTAATTTATTAAATAAACATTTTCCTTGGTGTGCATAAATATTGTTGGACAAAACAAGTGTTTAATTTAGGGCTCATAAATATACGTTTAAGTCTGGTACGATTTTCAGTTATAATGAGTATTTATCTTCTTCTTTTATAACTTGTATAATTGAATTTTTCACAAATAAGTTTTAAATGTAGGACCTTTGAGTTCTTCGAATAAGCATATTATATTAATATAATATTTTATATAAAATTATTATATATATTAATAAAGCTATTGTGTCCCCACTTTATAATTACTCTATCAACGAAACCTTCTGGGACTTTCTCACTCTAAGGAAACCTTCTGGGATTCTCTCACTCTAATGAAACATTCTGGGTCACTCTGACTCTAACGATACTTTCTGGGACTCTCGCACTCTAACGAAACCTTCCACTCTGTTTCAGAAGGAAAAATATCTAGGTATACCAACCAATCAATAATTTTTCCGTCCACAAACATTTTTTTTGGAATAATTTCTTATCTACTACTTCTATCCTATATCCGGTTTAATTATTTATATAACAACTTATTATGTACAGTAAACATTCTCTATATAAAACATACGAAAAAACTTTTAATAAAAAAAAATCGTTGTACATTAAAAATGCCCAATAAAAATAATTTATTTACATGAACAGATGACGTGAATTCACATTTGTAAGCTTCTGTACAAAGTATTCCCACGGAACGTATAACGTACAATATACACAAACCCGCGTCTTTTAAAACCTCGAACAGACTAGTGGTTCCCAAAGTGGATACAGCCACCGGTTCTGCGACAAAATATCCCTGACAAGATATCCTCTGACAAAATATCCTAAGGACAAAACATCCTCAACAAAATATCTACTAAAACCTAACCTAACCTAAAAACAAAATTTACAAAAATAATACAAACATCCTATAAAGACTATCTGTATAATTTTTGTCTCATTTTATTATTTTTGAACAATAATTTATTGTCGTAATTATAATGTACAGGATGTCTGTATTATTTTTGTCCCATTTTTGTTAGTTTAGGTTAGGTTAAGTTAAATTAGGTTAGGTTATGTTAAATTTTAATAGATATTATGCTGGGGGATGTTTTCTCCGTAGGATATTTTATCGGAGGATATTTTGTCAGAGGATATTTTGTTAAGGGATATTCTGTTAAGGGATATTTTGAGGGGGGATGTTTTGTTCTCAGGATATTTTATCGGGATATTTCGTCGGAGGATATTTTGTCGGGGATATTTTGTAGGGTGAAAACGCGCAGTATCGCAGCCGCCAACTCCCTACCTCCCCCCCCCCCAACCTGGGGGTGGTGGGAATTATAAAAGTGTACATATGGGTTTTAGGGTGGTGAGGGATGCTAGATCGATGAGCCGATCTCCCATCGCTCACTGAAGAATAATTATTTACGACAACAACTGTCAGTTGAATTTTTTTGAATGATTCTTTAAATGACAAATTACCATTTCGTGAAGCGTGATTTATTAGAAAATATTTTTAAAAGTCTCCCTGAAATTCGCCTCTCAACTTGGTATCCCCAATTGGGGTATGTTGTGAGGCTCTAAGGAGTCGGAAGTAGAGATAGATGAGGGAATAAAAAAAAATACGAGCGTGCTTTAGACCACACGACTGAAGTAAAACTTCACTTACTTATAAAAGAACCTACGACATTGGGGTGACGTTGACATTGACATTAGGGTGACATATGACATTGGGGATACATATGACATTGGGGTGACATATGACCTTGGGGTGACATATGACTTTGGGGTGACTTATGACCTTGGGGTGACCTATGGCATGGTTATTAAATAAATTATTCCTTGTGCTCGCACCTCTCTCTCTTGCTCCTAAAGTAATATACGAAAGGTAACTATCTCTCTTTCTATCTTCACTAACTTATATCTTCCACTCAACTTCCGTTCGCCTCACCCGATCACACTTTTCGTAACGTTCTCATCACACATTCACCAGCTTACTCCCCAAGTCAAGCGTGCGTAAAAAAGTTTTTCTTTAAAAAAAAGGTTTTCCTTGGTAGTCATGTTTATAATGCCCATCTTACGTCACATTATATCGCTCGCAGCAATATTGAAATTTTTGACAACTTGTGAGAAGTCATCTGATTCAAAATAGTAAGGTGCTTTTAACACATTTTAGCAATGTGGGTTATGTTTAGATATTTTATCCAGAGGGTTTGACAGTTTACAGGCCTTGCCACATCTGTTAACGTCTGGATGCGTGTGTTGTGGAGGTTTTCAATAATAACTCTTGATTAACGCGAGTCAAATATATTTACATTGAAAACTTTATTTTAAAATAAATTAGCACATATTTAACAATTATCTCGCTTAGAGGAAAAGCAGGCGGACGGAACGTACGTTGAAACCGGAACAAGTTTGTATCGTCATGCACTAGACCGGATAGCGGTGCCCGGTGATACCAGTCCATAAAATCGAATTTGAATAATCTTTTTAAGGTTGTTCGTATTTTGGCTACAACATTAAGGTGAAGCACCAAGATGTAAAATTCGGGATGAGGCCTTATTTAGATGACCATAGGGTTAAAATTCTTGTTTTGCAATTTGAATTTGTATAGCGCAGTTTTGTGTTATTTCACTTCAAGTGCGCTTAAAACGGTTGCGCTTATTACAGGTGTTCACAAAATGCATTTCACATACAGCTATTAAATATATTTTTTAAAAAAACGAGTGTACTTTAGACCACACGAATGAAGTAAAAATTCACTAACTTACGGTGCTCCAGATTTTATGTCCGGGTTAAATCTTTCCCAAATGAAAGACTTGTAGCAACCAGCATTGCTATCCCACGCATTGGGATTGCCCCGAAACTTATCGATGTTTCGAGAGACCGGCGCCTTGTTCAAATCAATGCAAGCGAAAATACTAGAGTGTTCCCCGTCAGCCGTCTGCCTCGGACGGAACGTGACTGAGCGGTAGCTGCTTAGTTCATTGGAACAAAGCCGCGAACCTACCTACTACGCGCGTTCCAGAAAAGGTTCGAATCATTGTACGCTTACAATGCACAGTTCCGGCTCTTTCTAGAAACCAGGCGAGTGTTGATTTACTGCCAATGCTCCACTCGTCGGGCTATATAAGAGCGCCCAGCAACAGCCGACTCATTAGTAATTCAGCATTACCGCAGCTCGCCTCCTCTATCCGCGACCGACCTTGACCGAGTGTGAAACTTCGTAGTAATACTATTCAATATCGTGTTTGTTTGTTTTCAATTATTGTGGGAACTCATTAAAGGTTTTTCATCACGCAACCTCGTTTTTCTTCACTCGACTACAAGCCTATACTGAGTACCTACATTGGTGACCCCGACGTGATCTACAAACACCACACCTACATCGGTGACCTTAGACGTGCACGGACAATTCTACAGTGAGCACGACGCGTGCAAATACGACCACAGCGAGCACGTCGCGCACGAAATAAACTCTTTGGTGATTTTCGCACAGCAATCATCATCATGTCTCTCACGAGCGGAGCATCTGAGGGCAATCAGCAACCAGTGACCGGCAACCACACATTTGTAACGAAGATGGAGCGGTTGATGCAGCCTCTCCAACAAGAGATCGCTACTTTGAGGCGCGAAGTTTCCACACTACGCTCTCGCCAGCATAGGAAGAGCGCCACCCCGCATCGTTGGAGCAATCGTTCCCGCAGTCAATCCAGAGGTCATCAACCCGAAGGCACATGCTGGTACCACTGGAAGCATGGGACGAAGGCACGCACGTGCACCCAACCCTGCAACTTCCAACGGGGAAACGCTCGGGGCTCAAACTGATGGCGACCAGCGCCAGCCCCAACCAAGTCAGTCGCCTTTTTGTTACCGACAGGGTAACCCGTACCCAATTCCTTGTGGACACCGGCGCAGATCTCTGCGTTTTCCCACGACGCCTTGTTCAGGGACGTCCCACTAAAGCAACATATGAACTGGCAGCAGCAAATGGCAGCACAATCGCTACCTATGGCAGCCTAACGCTCAACCTGGATCTGGGATTGCGACGCGACTTCACTTGGAGTTTCGTCATTGCAGACGTCTCCAAGCCCATTATCGGAGCAGACTTTCTCGCCAAATACGAGCTACTGGTAGATGTCCGAAATAAACGGCTGCTGGACCAGGTGACGAATTTAACCATCACGGGAAAACGAAGCTACAACAAGATCGCTTCCATTAAGACGGTCACAGGAACGTCCCCGTATCACAAGCTACTTCAACAGTTCCCTGACGTCACTCGCCCTGACGGCGTCAGGAAGGAAGTTCGTCACGCAACACTGCACCATATCAACACTACGCCAGGACCTCCAACAGTCGAACGCCCACGACGCCTTGCTCCTGACAAACTCAAACGCGCCAAGAAGGAGTTCGAGGCCATGGTTCGTCTCGGAATCGCTAGACCTTCCGAGAGCTCTTGGGCATCCCCCTTGCACATGGTACCCAAGAAGGACGACCAGTGGAGACCATGTGGCGATTATAGAAGACTGAACGCCAGGACGATTCCGGACAGATACCCTGTACGCCACATCCAAGATTTTGCACAGGCACTGAGCGGCACCAAGATCTTCTCAACGATTGATCTGGTGCGAGCTTATAATCAAATCCCTGTAGCTCCTGAGGACATTCCAAAGACAGCAATCACTACGCCATTCGGACTCTTCGAATTCCCAGTGATGTCTTTCGGTCTCCGCAACGCAGCCCAGACCTTCCAACGCTTCATAGACGAGGTTACCAGAGGCTTGGATTTCTGTTACGCCTACATAGACGACATCCTTATTGCCTCAACATCAGAGGAAGAGCACCTGGCCCACCTCAAGATATTATTCCAGCGCCTACAGGAATACGGTGTTGTCATCAACGCCGCCAAATGCCATTTCGGCCTGACTAAGGTCAAATTCTTAGGATATCTAGTGTCTGACGCAGGCACTTCACCCCTCCCAGATAAAGTGGAAGCCATCAATAACTACAGCCAACCAGCTTCCATCAAGGATCTTCGCCGTTTCCTGGGAGCTATAAATTTTTACAGGAGATTCATCCCGAACGCCGCGAGGACACAAGCTCCACTCAATGACCTCCTAAAAGGCAACCAAAAAGGCAAGCAACTTGTGCCTTGGACTGCCGAAACAGTAAAAGCCTTCAGCAAGTGCAAGGAAGCTCTTGCCCAGGCAACTCTGCTTGTTCACCCGAAGTGCGACGCCCCACTCTCTATCGTCAGCGACGCGTCTGATACCACAGCTGGTGCCGCACTCCATCAATTCGTCGCAGGACACTGGGAGCCTCTAGCATTCTTCTCAAAGAAGTTTTCGGCAGCTGAAAAGAAATATGGCGCATATGACAGAGAACTCCTAGCCATATATCTCGCTGTAAAATACTTCCGCCACATGGTGGAAGGCAGGTCGTTCACCATATTTACCGACCATAAGCCCATCACGTTCGCCTTTCAACAAAAAGCAGACAAATGCTCTCCAAGGCAATTCCGCCATCTGGATTATATCAGCCAGTTCACAACTGACATCCGACACGTCTCCGGAAAAGACAACATCGTCGCGGATGCTCTCTCCAGGGTCGAGACGATAGACACTCCTCTGGACTTCGCAGCGCTGGCAGCTGACCAGATGTGCGACCCTGAACTGAAACAACACTTGCAGGGAAGTTCTAGCCTACAACTTAAGAAAATCAATATTCCGGGTACTGACGCGCATCTCTACTGTGACGTCTCAACTACCATAGCCAGACCCTTCGTCACGAAGAAGTTCAGACCTGCGGCATTCAATGCGGTCCATCAGCTGGCTCACCCTGGAATCAAGGCCACGGTCAAGCTTATAACTCAACGTTATGTCTGGCCGGCCATCAAAGCCGAGACCATTAAGCTCGCACGCAATTGCCTCCAATGCCAACGAAGCAAGGTGACACGACACGTGTCAGCACCCCTGGGAGCCTTTCCCAGGCCCTCCGCTAGATTCGAGCATGTCCACATCGACATAATCGTCATGCCTTCTTCAGAAGGATGCCGATACTGCCTCACGTGCGTCGACAGATTCACAAGATGGCCAGAGGCATTCCCGATCCCAGACCAAGAGGCTGAAACAGTGGCACGCGCTTTCTATAAGGGCTGGATTACAAGATTCGGCACTCCACTCCGCATTACTACGGACCAAGGGAGACAATTTGAGTCAAAGCTGTTCAGGCAATTAAATTGCCTGGCAGGCACGACGCAAATCCATACAACTGCATACCACCCCGCAGCAAATGGCATGGTGGAACGATTTCATCGTCAACTAAAGGCAGCGATCAAGTGCCATCAGAATAACCGTTGGACGGAAACACTTCCCACCGTACTCATGGGAATCAGAGCAGCTTGGAGAGACGATCTCGCTACAACCTCAGCCGAGCTAGTATACGGCGAGCCGCTCCGCTTACCCGGCGAATTCCTATGTACAGCACGACCTAATGTCAACGACGACACCGGAAGCTTTCTCAAGGAACAACGGAAACATTTCAACGAGCTGAGACCAGTTGAAGGTACCCGCCATGGTGATGGACATCATTTCGTCTTCCAAAATCTTCCCACAGCTTCTCACGTCTTTCTGAGGGATGACACCGTCAAGAGCCCGCTTCAACAACCCTACAGCGGCCCTCATCAAGTCGTTCGTCGGCACGAACGAACATATACCATACTAGTAAAAGGGAAGGAAATCACCGTGAGCATCGACCGCCTCAAACCAGCATACATTGCTCAAGATCTTGAAAGATTTGCATCACACTCGCAAACCGCATCAGACGCACCAGCCGCCACATCACAACCAACCCTTCCGTTGTTCGATAACAGTCACGATCGGACACACACAACCACTCGTTCTGGAAGGCGTGTTCGATTTCCCGACCACCTCGGCATCTGACCATTCCTCCTTTCACCGCAGCCATGTCTGCGTTGTCTGGGGAGGGAGTCCTGTAGCAACCAGCATTGCTATCCCACGCATTGGGATTGCCCCGAAACTTATCGATGTTTCGAGAGACCGGCGCCTTGTTCAAATCAATGCAAGCGAAAATACTAGAGTGTTCCCCGTCAGCCGTCTGCCTCGGACGGAACGTGACTGAGCGGTAGCTGCTTAGTTCATTGGAACAAAGCCGCGAACCTACCTACTACGCGCGTTCCAGAAAAGGTTCGAATCATTGTACGCTTACAATGCACAGTTCCGGCTCTTTCTAGAAACCAGGCGAGTGTTGATTTACTGCCAATGCTCCACTCGTCGGGCTATATAAGAGCGCCCAGCAACAGCCGACTCATTAGTAATTCAGCATTACCGCAGCTCGCCTCCTCTATCCGCGACCGACCTTGACCGAGTGTGAAACTTCGTAGTAATACTATTCAATATCGTGTTTGTTTGTTTTCAATTATTGTGGGAACTCATTAAAGGTTTTTCATCACGCAACCTCGTTTTTCTTCACTCGACTACAAGCCTATACTGAGTACCTACAGACTTAACCCTTCAACACACTTTTCCACAAATGAATATCTAGTAAATTCACGCAATGTAAGTGCACTATATAAGTATAATAAATACAAAACAATACAAGAACAATACGTCAATCCACCAGAAACATAATAGGAAAATATTTCATCGACTCCAGATATTTTCATATCACAGAGTTCGGCTCTGATGAAATCCTAACTTGTCCGATAAATCCTACTGATCCCTCAATATAAATATTTAAAAAATCTTTCGTAATCCTACATGTATTTAAAATGACCGACTTTTGCATTTTTATGTACAAATTTTTTTAACAAATCTAATACGCCTAAATTTTGAATGAGAGAGCTAGGTATAATGCCAGTAGCCGAAATAACAAATGGTAATATTTTTATAGTCTGAGAATGCCAAATTCTTTTAATCTTAGATTTGAAATAAAAAAACTTTTTCACTTTGTTCCACTTATTTATTATTACCAGGACCGGTTTCATTCTACTACGGACATTTTCAGACTGGTAGTTGAAACTCTTATGCTATTGATTTTATACAAACTTAGGCAGGGGTACACAACATTGTCTATATATGCTGAATGATTTTATTTTGTTAATTTAAGGTATTTTAAGTTATTTTGTTAATTTAGGGTACATTAGGTAATTATATGTGTATTTTTAAAAATTATGAATAATGTTACATAGTAAGTAAATATTTTTAGTTCACATGAATATGAAAGAAGTTAAATAATTAAAAAGGTTTGTGATTTCTGAAATTTTATTTTTGTAATGTTGGGATATTCCCTCCTTGTTGCTTAGGGCTTATTGTCAAATATTTGACTATAAGCCCTAAGCAACAAGGAGTATAATTACCTAATGTACCCTAAATTAACAAAATAACTTAAAATACCTTAAATTAACAAAATAGAATCATTCAGCATATATAGACAATGTTGTGTACCCCTGCCTAAGTTTGTATAAAATCAATAGCATAAGAGTTTCAACTACCAGTCTGAAAATGTCCGTAGTAGGATGAAACCGGTCCTGGTAATAATAAATAAGTGGAACAAAGTGAAAAAGTTTTTTTTATTTCAAATCTATTACAATGGAATTCCACCACGAATTAACAGTGCAAAAACTAGACTCATCTTTTAATCTTATTTCCTAAATCTGTATATTTTCTTATTTTTGTAATAAATAACATATGATATTGGGGTGACATTAACATTTACATTGGGGTGACATATGATCATGGGGTGACCTACGACTGTACTGACAAAATGTACTACTATATAAACCACTATAATCGTTTGTAAAATGTGTATTCAAGAATAGATATAAATTAATAAATATGCATTGCTTAAAATAATTGAATTAAATAACAATAAAAGTTGTAGAATCGCTGGTCTTACACATATTACATTGAGACCCCACCCTTTGCAGTAAAGGAAGTTCTTTTAATAAAAAGAAATCCCTCCTTAGCAAAGCGTTTAAATATTTAACTAAATTCGCACTCAGATTCGTACTCCCAAAGAAAAGTGTGTTGCGGCCGGTCTTGTAAGAATATAAGGTAAGGTAAGATTCAAACCAAGGAGTTTTAGCTTATTTAAATATATATTGAACATGTTTTCTTTAACCCAATAACACTAAGCTTCGTCGAATTGACTACTTCGGAATGCAATTAGTGTAATTTTTTTTAAGTGTTAACTTCCGTAGAACCGTTGTGATTTAAAACTCGATGAAACGAAAAAGCAACACTAAAAAGAGACAACAAACACGTTGTATATCTATATGATTTAGCCTATGAGAGAATGAGATAATCGGTTTCCTCTTCGTGCAGTGCTTCGTAGCCTCTTCACTCTTGTCTACTTTAGTGTTATGAAGGTTTTTTTTCTACCGAGTGTGAACTGCACACATGTATATGACTGGTCAGTGACTGAGTTGGCATCGCGGGCGTCATCGCGGACGCGCGGGTCTTAACCGGGCTTCCCGTTTTCGGTTCCTCGACTGGCTAAGACCTCCATCACGACACAAGGAACATTTTACACTTACTGTGGTTGAAGTAGGAGATTTTAAGACTTTGTTGGGTTATTCGTAAGCGGGGAATATATATAAATCTCTCTTTTTTTTTTAAATAATTATATTAAGTTTTTTTTAACTTTTGTAATATCTTTTGTCTATCGGGTTGTTTTATTTTATTTGTTTTTTATGTGAATACCGCACAAAAGTCCCAACTGTTCTTAACCGTCTGGAGTCACCACTTGGAGTATTTTGTGAGGCTGAAGGTAGTGGGGAGGGGAAGGAGTTGAGAATAGGAAGATGGTGAAGTACCTGGCTATTCAGATCTGGTCACTCATGCCATTTCAAGGAATATTTCAATTCTGAATGGTAGCCTTACAGTAGGATCACATTGATAGTATAAGAGTTCCAATTAAATTGAAAAATTCTTTATGGATATCGTAAGGTTCTTTATGAATTCGAAAGAAATCTAATTTTGAGACTAAATCGCAAAAAAAAACCATAAAAAGCTGATATTGGTCCTTTCACATTATTTCCACAGTTTTTTCCGACGATTTTATTAACGCCATGTAAATTAATAAGTTTATATAACATATGTAATATTTACGTATATTCTTCAAAGAAGTACCAAATTTGTGCATATCATAAACAGAATAACTAGTACGCTGTACGTACTTAATTATAAAAAAAAATGCACGTAGCCGAATCGACAAAGATTCGTAATAAGCGCACGTACATTAAGGTTTGTATTCAAGGATTAAGCTTACAATAAGCGGCTTAGGAAATATTGGTAACAGACTTCAGAAAATGTAATGTTAGTTTTTATAAACAGTTACTTCCCCACTTTCCTCTTCCTCGCCTACTTTCCCTCGCCCATACTTGCAAGTTCAATGCAATTGAGGCAGTTGGGACTCTTGTGCGATATTAATATTAAAAAAATATGCATTGAAACAACTCTGGTCTCGGGTCACGTAATGCTGTATTTGTCGCAAAACATTAAAAGCCATGGAGTAGGTTGCTGTCACCATCTGACGCGTCCTCATAAAATTCGTTCTGTGTTATTTTTTAGTATCGTCAGACATATGAAATAAACAGTTTTAGAAATATAGAACAGAGAGATTTCCATTAGCATTTAAAAGTTTACAATTTAAATGTTATAAAAGATGGAAATCAAGCAAAAGAATTCCTAAATAAAACTCTAATACCAAGTATTTTAATACGTATTATTAATATAGATTTTGTAACTAACATGACAGTTGACTCCCCGAAATCATAAATTTCGTAAAACAATTTTTTTTTGTATTATTTACCAATTTTAAATCTAAAATAGACTACAAAAATATATTTAATATTAAGGTGGTATAAATATCAAACGAATTTATTTACAGTGCCGAATTTTTGTACTTACACGCCGGTATATACAGAATACATAATATATGGGTTCCAGACGGGAGAATTGTACTCAAGTTGACTTCAAACATATGCAAAATATTACAGTTTAATACACTTTATATTGTTAAAATTTCTAGCATGTAGACAAGCGGTTTTATTCTTGATGCATTTGAATGTAAATATGGTTCATACTTTGGTTATTCGTCGATATATCCTCGCTGCATATCTTTCCGGGACACTAGTTATATTTTGTGTAAGTAGATTGGAAAGTTGATAGAGATATTGAAAGAAGGGTAAATGCAGGTAATTCCATTAATGAAGAACTGAACGCAGTTGGCGCCAATAAGAAAACTGCCAAAAGAATGAGGCATAGAACTGGCAGAGGAAGGATGAAAGTAGACTTAATGCTGTTGAAATGAGATCCCTGAGTCGTATGTGTGGTAAAACCATGTTATGATCGTGTGAGAAATGTGAAAATCCGCAAAGAAAGCAAGCAGATGGTTTGGGCATGTAGAACGAATGACGGCTGGCGTAGTCCAGCGGTAAGGTAATCCCGGCGTAGCAAATTAAATTTATTTGATTAATTTGCGTTATTGCATTATTAATATGCATTTAAAATAATATATAGTATATTTGGGGCACAGTCCAGTGTGGAAGATACTTTCAGTATCGTCCTGGTGTAAGACCACCATTCAGAATTGAAACATTGCTTGAAATGGCTTTAGCCGTGTTTGGTGATCAGATCTGAATAGCCAGGTACTTACCCACCTTATTCTTCCCTATCTCCTTCCCCTCTCCACTACCTTCAGCCTCACAACATACCCCAATTGGGGATGCCATATTCTCATTGGCTCCAGACGGGAGCAGTTGGGACTCTTGTGCGATATTCATGTAAAAAAAAAAATAATAAAAAGATACTTGAGTCGGGCCATGTACCTACAGGAGTAAGAATAATAGAAGAGCATGTATGAGACGATGTATGAATGTGAATGAGGCAAAAAATGTGTGCCAAGACCGAGTTGTTTGGCAATCCGTCCTATCTGCCTACCCCTGCGGAGAAACGGCGTGATAGTTAGTTATTTATTAATTAGGTGAACCGTATTTTCTCTAAGCCGACTGCAAATTGCATATTAGTATGTCGGGGGACAAGCTGTCGGAAGATCAACTGTCATGCAAATAATATAATGTTGTCTAACATCAATAATATTAAACAACAACTTTGTTTAGTATTTATGCAATGAATTTTTGTTGTCTGCAGTTTTATCATATCCAGTCAAGTGACAATTTTTAATATTTGCCAGAAGATTAATTTGGCTTATTAAAATTGGGACAATTATATTTCAAAGAAATCTGACGACATGAAGAAGAACAGTAAAGTGTTTTCCAATAAACAGACTAACGAATCTGCAATCTCTTCACGACTTTATTGATATAGTTAAAGAATTTCTTTTATGTTTTTTTTAAATAATGCATGGTAAAAAATCGATTTGTCATTAATTTGAAATAAAATCCAAATAAATGGAATTTTTCTGAACATATCCGATAACTAAAAACTGTTTTTGAATGCTGATAAAATTCGCTTCGAAATGATAATATGAAAATTTTGCATGGAAACATAAAAATCGTTTTTTTTTCTAATTATAATTACTGAAAACGAAAAAAAATAAACACCCATAGGGGAAGATTGGCACTATTCATACAGGGGGAAGCTTCATACAGTCACTCCTACAGCTTGTTAGAAAAGCTATTTATTTAGCTTTTCGTGTGTGGGTAGGCACGGGCGACCGTCAGTTGTCCACGAAGTTAGCCGTCATTGCGGCTAGTGCGAGCGTCACGAGAGGGCGAAATGTGTTTTAAATTTGAAAGAATGGTCCGGAATTATAAGAAATAGGTGCACAATAACTAGGTGCATAATAATAAATGAAGAAAATATGTCTGTGGCAATAAAAGATGTTTTGAAAGGAAAATTATCTCACAGAAAAAGAGTCTCTTAAAGAGTCGGGTAAAGCAAATAAAAAATAAACCTGATGATGATGGCACGAGCCGCAGTACATATCAGTCTAAATACACAAGTTACCAAGTATTTTCTACTGAAGAAGAGTCACAATTAATGTTCCCCTACCGATGTACGAATGTACCACGTGAGTGGGGTAGATTCGGATATTTGTCGGCTTTTGCTAAAATTCAATCCATTAATTTATTTAAAAAGTTATTGAAACTTTTTGAATAAGGAGCGGAACGAATGCTGTTATGTTATAATAACTGATTGAGCAATCTATCTTTAATTATCAATTTTTGAAAAATCAAGTCTAAAAAGTGTACGAATGGTGCCAATCTTCCCCTATATTTTATATTTTATTAGACGAATCAATATAAAATAATTTTCATCAGGGCCTCCTGTTTGGAGTTACTGTAAAAAAAACCTCACACAATCATTTACGAATTTTACATCAAAAAGACAAATGCCAGTGAAATTATTTTTATTGTGAGCGTGTTTCCACAGAATAACATTCGCATAAAAACATCAATTTGTATCTCTGAAAGACAAACAAGTAATAACAATAATAATTAATCACCGACGTTTTCCATATTCCTTTTTCTTTCTTGCCGTTTCTAGTTAATCATTATTCCTCGTGATGTTTTTGAGAATCGTTGAGCCGAAAACAAGTATTGATAATGGTTCCGCGACTTTTTATCATGCGACTAAATATCCCAGACAAAATATCGTACGGACAAAATATCCCCCAATCAAATATATATTAAAACCTAACCTAATCTATCCTAACAAAAAAATTGGACAATAATAATGCATACATCCCATAAAGATAATAAATTATTGTTCAAGAGTAGTAAAATGGGGCAAAAATAATACAGACATCCTGCAGTCAGTAAATTATTTATTTTAATGAAAAGACAAATAACTTTGTTCACATCACTTTTATTTACATACAATCAACATGTTTTATGAACGATGTTCACATCATCAGGATTAAATGAATACTAAACTTTAAAAATAAACATAGATCACATATGGGAGGAAAGGGTAGAAGGAATGGGAAGGGGTAAGAGTGGGGGAAGTTTATTAATTACGGATTTCAAAGTCATTAGCAGGGAAAGACCGGTTAAGTGGGAAAAGGTTCAAAAGACGGTTTATAAAATATTGCTGCTTATTAATTATAAATTTATTATTTATATTTTTTTCTAATTTCTAAAATCTCTAAATTATTTATCTGTGACGTCTTAAAACCCGTATGTATTATTTTAAGTCCATGGTTTTTGTCAAAATTATGGTCATTTTTTAATAAATGATCTGAGAACTCAGATTTGCTATTGCCATTTAATGCCCTGAGATGTTCTTTAACTGTTACTTCAAAGTTTCTATTTGTTCTACCTATATAAAAGCTAAAACAATCTTTGCAATTGTGTTTATTAACGCCCGATTTTTTTTTGTTTTAATGTGGCTATCTTTGCTGTTAAATATGACATTTAAAAATTTATTATTTGTATAGAATGCTGGTTGTATAGTACCGAGAATATGTTTACTAATTATTTTTGACATATCGTTATCTACAAATAGAATTCTACACCTTTAGTGTTTAGAAAAAGGGTAGATATACAGTTTTATTGTTATTGATATGTATTAATTAAATAAATTATTGTTCAAAAATAGTAAAATGGGACAAAAATAATACAGACATCCTGTTAGGTTCTAGAAAATGGATTTTGGCGCAGACGTTACAACAATGAGCTATAAACTCTGTTTAAGGAGCTAAACGTCGCAAAATTTATAAAACTGGGAAGACTTCGGTGGCTGGGTCACGTGGAGAGAATGACCAAGCATCAAGCACCAAAATCCTTGCTGAACTCAAGACCAATAGGGCGAAGGAGCCTGGGAACGCCAAAGAAAGATTTTTGAGGAGGCCGAGACCCACCTGGGGTTGAAGAGCCAAGAGTAATGATGATGATAAAGGTTATGTTAGGTTTTAGTAGATATTTTTTAAGAGATGTTTTGTCCGTAGGATATTTGGTCGGTGATAATTTGTCCGTAGGATATTTTATCAGGGATAGTTTTTCACGGGATGAAAACGCTCATTACCGTTTTGGAGAATCGTTGAGCTGAAAACTCGTATTGACAATATTACAAAGTCAGTGAATACAGAAATGATCAGAGGTCTTTCTTTTCTTCAAAGAAAGAAGAAATAAACATTATTAATTGCGACTAATTGGCTAGCCGAGTCAATAGTTTGTCCGTGATCAAAACGTTTTTACATTTTGCTGCAACGTTTGATAGAAAAATAATAAGTTAAATTATAAAATATGTTGGTACATTTCACTGGAAACTCCATCACTATTTGTGTTTTGTGAGATAATTGGTATGGTTTTTTCTTTCGGCGTGATGCACCAAGTCGTGTAAAATTCATTGTAGTCGTGTAGACTACTGTAGACCGCTTACAATTAAACTCCTTATTTATCTACATTTTCTACTGATTTTTTTTTAAATATTCAATGTAGCTAAAATAGACAAAATAATTAAAAAATATTCAATACTACAAACTTTCAAATAAATACAGCTAAATTACTTACATTTCAATACGTATATCAGAATAAATCTGTACCCGAGAAGCATACGGATGCAAGTCAAAAAAGGTGAATGTTCAGGAAAGTCAAAAAACTATTTTTATGGTATATTACTATGGTCTCAAAACTTCTTCGGATATCCAAGCTGATAGATAACAAAAAAGTAATTATTTAATCAATTAGTTTTGTTTTAAAAACTAACAAATAAAACGAAATATTTTATATGTAAAGCCTTTAAAAAATATTGTTTAAAAAAAACGCTGACTTGAGTCAAACAAAAACATGGACTTGAGTCCTTCTGCTTCTAAATGAAGTGGAATATTTTGTTATGACATGTGGTGTTTTATGAAAGCATCAATGTTTAAAAATGGTTTACTTCCATGGAAAGCGTAGTAATAAATGTATAATTTGAGTCATAATACTACATAATACGTAGGACCAAAAATACAACTAAATCATAAAGATGCAAGTCCATGGTACATTCTTCTGCTTCTAAGATAGTTGTTGCATCATGGTACTTGCATTCATATGCAGTTTTGAAAATCCTATTTTTTCTTCATGATAGGACTTGTATCTTTCTGCCACTGATAAACATGATAATTTACTTCAAGTCTGTATCAAAAACTCATTTCTTCAAATTTTAGACTTGCATCCGTATGCTTCTCGGGTACAGATATTAAAATCCCAAAATTTAATACCAAGCACATAAAAATACCTATCTTTATCTACAAAAAAAAAATAATAACCAAAAGCAACCCAGGACAATTGTCCTTAAACTAAAATCGAACATGGCTAGAAATCAACTGCTATCTGATGTGAAATCTTTCAACAAGAACAAACCCAATACCGAAGATAAACTTAACACGTTAAATATCGGTCTCGCCGGCCCCCGGTTGCCAATCTATATATCTGAGCAGTTAACATTTCGGGCGAATCAGATCTGGTATAAAACTCGCCAAGTCGCTAAAGAGAAACGATATCAATTTGCTTGGATCAAAGAGGGTCAGATTTACGTGCGGAAGGAGACAGGATCAGGTGCAATTCTCATATCCGATGAAAACAAGCTGGCCTCGCTGTGATTATCTCAAACACAATATACCTATTGCCGACAACGATAATAATATGAAGGTTCTATCATTACTATTGCCATTATTATATCCTGTGATTATACGTACACAGTCTTTAGAACTAAATTACTCACTAGGTTTGCTCTTTTCTACTATTTATTATACTGTTATTATGTTACCGATTCTGCTATGTACCAATGTACCTCATTACCAATACTTTTGTGTTACCTCACTTGGGATTACTTCAATCATTATCACATGTTTGTTTTCTTAAATATTATTGTTTTATGTATGTTATACTGTTTTCTAGAAATGGATCAAAATTGTATAGTAGTGAAATTTTCATTGCATCGCATTTCAACTGAATAATAATGATTCAATTACCTCATGATATTTATAATGACTCAGATATAACTTGCAACACGTATTTGATTGACGATCTCAACAAATTAAATAATCACAGTTGGAAGTCTTATAGTTTAAAGATTATTCACCAAAACATCAGAAGCATGTCAAACATTGATGATTTTTTGTTATTTCTAGATCATTTCAATCATACTTTTGATGTGTTAATTTTATCAGAGTGTTGGATCAACGAAAACTACACCTCTAAAATAATACAAACTTACACAGAATATCACTCAATTAAAAATTTAAATAAATCTAGTGGTATTGTTGTATAAATCAAAGACGGTATTCAAGCACAAGTCGAAGAAATTTTATTATCGCAAGCTAACTGCCTTAGAATTATTCTGAACAATAATTTATGTATCTTTGCTATATATAGATCACCTTCTTTCCAGATCATAGATTCTTTTTTGAATTCACTCCAAACTGTTATCAGCAGTTCCGATAAATTTGAACGTCAAATCATTATAGGCGACCTTAATATCAACACTTTATCTCTATTTCACCACCAACTCAACGACTACTTATGCCTGCTCACAGAAAACGGATTCATAGCGACAATCAACACACATACTCGTGAACAGGGCACGAAAAAATCCTGTTTGGATCACATCAACGTAAAAAATATTAAGTTCACTGACTCATTCGTTATCCACTCATCAATTTCCGACCACTATACGACAGCACTGTGCTTTAAAGATAAACCGCCCCCACCTGCCAAAATAAAGTATGTCCCTCGATTAAACTTTAATAATTTAATTGAGGACTTGCATTTAGAAAACTGGCAAAAAGTATTTAATCAAACTGATACTGACATTGCGATGAAGGAATTCATTTGTATTCTACATATGTATATTTCTAAACATAGTAGTAACAAACGCATATCGAACAGCCAGTTTAAACTTACGCCCTGGATCTCTCCCGGCCTTGTCAAATCGATTCACAAAAGAAACCAACTCCACAAAAGGGCGCAAAAGTTTCCAGATGATATTTTAGTACAAATTCACTACAAGAAATATAGAAACTTATGCAAAAAGATTATTAAATATACGAAGGAAAATTATTACAAATCGTTCATTTACGCAAATTCTTATTCTCCAAAACGTATGTGGGAAGCGTTTCGTAATATTAGTAGAACAAAAATCAACAAGTCTTCCGAAATCAAATCATTAGATATCGGTAACATCAACTCTTCTAATTCTAAAAATATGGCGAATTTCGCTAATAACTATTTCACATCGGTGGGATCCACACTTGCCAAAAAAATTCTCGACAAATGTAATAAAACTGAAAACGATCTTGCCAACTTGGTCACCTCTAACCTCGTCCATAAAATAGACAATATACAAACATCGACGAACGAAGTCCTGAAAATAATTGACGACCTAAAGCCATCTAACGCTTGTGGACCAGACAAAATCTCGACAAATCTGCTTAAAGTAATCAAATCATTCATAGCATCTCCGATAGCGTTCATTTCCAATCTAAGTCTCAAATCAGGAATATTCCCTAACCATCTAAAACATTCAATTGTTGTATTACTGCACAAAAATGGAGATAAATCTGCGATTCAAAATTACAGGCCGATATCTTTGGTCAATTCGGTGTCAAAAATTATCGAGAAAATTGTTAAAAACCGTCTCAGCTTTTACCTTGAAGATAATAACATTCTTTCTGAGAGACAATATGGCTTCCGACCGGGTTTAGGTACAGAAAATGCCATTGGCAATCTGACTAAAGTTGTTTCTAATAACATCGATCGAGGAATCAAAAGCATCGCGCTCTTTCTGGATCTGGCTAAAGCTTTCGATACCATCTCGCACAAAATCCTTTTGAAAAAATTACAGCTAATCGGTATACAGGGGCAGTTACTTAAATGGTTAGGAAGCTATTTAGAAAATCGGAGCCAAAGAGTTAATATTAATGATACTCTAAGCGATCCAGCAAATATCGAATTTGGTGTACCACAAGGAAGTACTTTAGGACCGATATTGTTTGATATCTATATCAACGAACTTTGCAACAGTAACCTTGCCGATCATATCATCACTTTTGCTGACGATACGGTCTTAATATTTGAGGGCAAAAACTGGTACGAAGCGCATAGAAAAGCCGAAATTGGAATAAACAATGTCAAACAATGGCTAGACAATAATCTCCTTACTCTTAACACGGATAAGACCAAATTTATACGTTTTAGTGCAACACAAGCGGGACAACCCAAGGTAATTATTAATATTACTATTCACATTTGCAATAAACCGAACACTTGTACTTGCAATAAACTAGAATGCGTTGATAGTTTAAAATATTTAGGAATCATCATAGATAAATATCTGAGATGGGAAGAACACATTAACTCAACTGCCTCAAAAGTCAGAAAACTTACTCACCTTTTTATTACCATCAGAAATATTCTCTCTGTAAAAGACATGAAATCAATATACTAAGCCATGTGTAACTCTTTACTTGAATATGCATCCCTAGGATGGGGTGGATATGCCAAAACAATATTGGACTCCCTGGCTAAAGCACAGAAATCTTTACTAAGAGTCATTCTTAAAAAACCATTCAGGTACCCCAGTGATGTATTATTCACGGAATTTAAAGTTCTCGATGTTAGACAATTATATATTAGAAAGATTGTTTTACATGCTCAAAAACGACGCCAGCACTACCCTTCCATTGACCACCTTCACAACACCCGACATTCAAGGAACAATCCAATAGTCCCAATAAAAACCACGACGTCCCTTGGACAACGTCAATTTTCGTACTTAGGACCTAAATTATTTAATATCATTCCTAATGCTTGGAAAACGAAAAGTACTAATGTTTTGCGCAAATTAATCAACGACTGGCTCCTTGATTTAGGGAGGGTCAAAAGCGAAGATATCTTGACCAAGAGATAGGCTTCTTATTATTACCATCTGGCTTGTATTTGCTTTATTTACTTTACTGGTTTTATTTACTTTACCGATTTTGTTTACTTTACCGGTTTTATCTTTTATCTTTTATCTTTTATCTTTTATCTTTTATCTTTTATCTTTTATCTTTTATCTTTAATCTTTTATCTTTTATCTTTTATCTTTTATCTTTTATCTTTTATCTTTTATCTTTTATCTTTTATCTTTTATCTTTTATCTTTTATCTTTTATCTTTTATCTTTTATCTTTTATCTTTTATCTTTTATCTTTTATCTTTTATCTTTTATCTTTTATCTTTTATCTTTTATCTTTTATCTTTTATCTTTTATCTTTTATCTTTTATCTTTTATCTTTTATCTTTTATCTTTTATCTTTTATCTTTTATCTTTTATCTTTTATCTTTTATCTTTTATCTTTTATCTTTTATCTTTTATCTTTTATCTTTTATCTTTTATCTTTTATCTTTTATCTTTTATCTTTTATCTTTTATCTTTTATCTTTTATTTGTTTTTGTTTTTGTTTTTAAGCGCTCTAGGGGAAAATATCTGAATTTGATTTTAAGATATCATTATTTGTCTTCTTTTTCTTATGAGTACAAAATTATACTGTTACGAATACATAATTAACACCTTTTCCTGCTATAAATAACATGTTATGTTAGTAAACAATGTAATATGAAATTAAATTTGTCAATTTGACTGGCCTAAAACAGGATCCATTCCTAGTTGGCTAGTCAAAGTTTCCACATATGTTTTATTGTTCAATTTTATGTGAAATAAAGTTATTATTATTATTATTATTATCAACAACCTCCCATTAATTTGTTTTTTTTTTATATTAACTCCACGCAGGAGGCCCTGAGGAAAATAATTTCCCTCAGGGCATATGTCATCTGTGGAGGATCTTTTTGAGGAGAGGAAGGAATGAACATTGGTCTTAAAGAGACCCATATTGTAGGAAGGAGGAAACACAGAGGCCGGCAAATCGTTCCACAGCCTAGCCGTTGAACACAAGAACGAGTCGAAGAAGCGACCCGTTCTCATGTGACAAATTTCAACCGTGTACATATGTTGGGCATGCATTTGGCGTGTTTCCCGCTTATGCACCGGTGCCGAATGGATCATTGACGCTAGTTACTCGGAGCATCTTATATTTAAATACCGGTAGAACAAGGATAGCATTCCCACCCGACGCCTGTGCTCTAGAGATTGCAATCCGTCTGTTAATATGGGAGAATCTATCAAACAGACCGCCCGTTTCTGCACAGAGACGAGGGTATTTTTCAGGTATTTTGAAGCTCCAGACCAGAGGTGGCTGCCAAATTCAACGGTGGGGCGCACTTGTGATTTGTTCAGGGTTAGCAGTTGTGTACTAGTAAAGTATCTGCGGGCCCTGTACAGTACGCCTAGTTCTTGAGAGGTTAACTTTACGATGGAGCCCCCATATCTGAGCTGGTCACTTAGAGTTACATCAAGCATATCAATGGAGGGCCTGTTCGGAAGAGAAAATTTAAAAATTATCGAAAATAGTCATGAATGCCGACCAAAATTAAAAAAATTACCTGAAACTACTGTAAGAGTTCATTTCAAATATTATTATTTATTTTAAATCTTGAAATCTATTATTGATAAATCTTGAGTTTTATTTACTTATCTTTGTGTTATTATTTGAAATAATTTATTATTTACTTACTTGTATGATTTCACATAATTGAGCATGAATTGCTTCACCAAACACAGGAGCCTTGTCTCTTTATGGTGAGAAAAGGCTATTTTTATATTCCTTTATAATAATGTAGGTATAACATACAAAAATGTATACTTATTGTAAAAAAAATAAGTACGAATATTAAATAAATAAAATAATAAAAATTCAAATGGCGATTAGATTTAAATTCCCGTTTAACACAAGTTTCAATTTGGGAGGCGGGAATGGGTACGGCCGCCCCGGGAACCTTTATTGGATAACCAACACCTCTGCCGTAGGTCACCCCAAGTGATTCGCTACGTTTGGTGATTTAGCAGGGGTGCCCGGGTTAATGGGGTGAGGTTTGTCTAGGTCTTAGAGGCGGATGACCGGGACACACTGAACCCCAGATTCCTATCCACCCCTTAAACCCTCTTCCTTCTCAGAACTCTCCTCTCCTTCCTTTCCTTAAAACACCCTGAGGGAAATTATTTTACTCAGGGTCTCCTGAGTGGAGCTCATAAAAAAAAGCCATCTGTTTTGATTTATTCACAAAAAAAAACTTGTTTTATTTTATTTTGAAAGCACAAATATTTAAATGTTTTAGTATTATTTTCTCATTTTCTAAAGAATTTAATTTTCCACATCATGCTTACAGTTACTTTGTTTTTTCTTTGGGGCTTATAAAAAGACTAATCTAAAAAATACTTCATTATTTTTATAGGTACTCGCAGTACTTAATTAAAGCATCTGAAATATTTCTAACCTATCTAATTTGCAAACCAAAATCGCCTGATTTTTGTTTAAAAAGACCTTAAAACGATTTTTTAAGGAAGATGTACCTACTACACCCGACTGTCCGGTGTCAGTGTGACTTTGGAATCCGCATTTGGGGTATGTTGTGAGATTGAATGGATTGGGGGAAGGAAAAATGGGAACACAAGGGCCGTGTCAAACAAGGGAACCGTTAGACATGATTTGAGATTTTTCACTTTTTTCCATAGAATTATAGTGAACAACAACTAAAATCCAAGGTCTTCTAATGTGTCAGCTGCTCCGATTTTACAAGGTGTATATAGTTCAAGCAGAACAGACCATGTCCAAACTTACCTCAGAACACGTTTGAGCGTAAAAGTTCGGCCATCCCGACAAATCTGGAATTGCCGAGCAGCTAAAAAACGCCAGCTATAGTAACTGTTTGATGTGATTTTATGAAAGCAATCTAGTTTTAACGTTTCGAGAAATTAACAATGATTATTGGCGACGAGTACGGACTGTACGCGACAAATTGTTTGCATCATGAGTGCAAACCATGGGTTTCGGATTCTTGCGTGTATCACTGTGGTAAAATGACCTTATTTGTATTTTGAGAGTATAATATTGAGGTACGAATACATTACTAGGATTTTTTTACTCTATGATGTAATGATTTTGTCAAATACCGTTCGATCTCCAAACGTCCGAAGGTCCACCATAAACACGACTCAAATCATCGCCAAAGCCACCCTAATTGGCTGCAGGATTTCGGAATCTCTCTAAAAGTGGTGTTGCCATGTTGCCGATATTTTTTCAGATGTTTTTTGCGCACTTTTCCTTTTCAGAGCTGGGAACCCCTTTTTTCACAAAGCACAACACGTGGGTTAGAAAAAACGGTCGAAAATAGGGCGCTTTTAAAGTCAGACCGTTTTTATTCCGAAGAATTCATCCCTCGTTCATGTAGAGCGGATGAATGGACAATAGAGCGCCGCGCCATGAGACGAAAAATGAACTTAAAGTTAAAGTTCATTGTAAGATACTTGACAGCGTAAGTTGAAAGTCGGGGACCAGAAAGGCGTTTATGAAAATGAACCAATAACATACTTGTGTCGGCTCAAATCAAGACTCAAAAAAACCTCTGAACAAGTTTGCCTCAAAAGATATCTCGATAATTTCTATAATTAAGAAAGTGTAATTTAAAATAAATTTTAATTTACTTTAAACACCAATGGATTCCCAAAACTTGAACCAGTCAGCAAATATCAAAGATAATTTTGGGGTGACCTATATCTATATATATTAAGGAGGCCATAAGGAAAATAATTTCCCTCAGGGCCTATGCCCTTTAGGGGATACTGTGTAGAGGGTATTTTTAAGGAAGGGAAGGATCGGAAGTTATAGTAAGGAAAAAAGTATGAGGGGTGGGTATTAATCTGGAGACCAGTCTATTGAGTTGTAACGAGCGTATGAATCCTCCCTCCAACTGCGGTGCAAGGCGATGGTTCAAAAGAGTCCACCACGCAGCAGATAGGCAGACGCATTCACCGCCAAGACGTAGACAAACTTCTCCCCATGAACCCTGCTAAGGCACCCCTACTAAGTCACTAAAATTAGCTAACCACTTGGGGAGATCTATGGCAGGTGTGTTGGTTACCCAATAAATGGTTCCCAGGGCGTTGGTAATCACAATGAGAGAAAATGTTAAAATTATTTTTACCACCATTCAAAATCGAAAACTAGCTGAAAATTGCTTTTACCGTGTTTGATGACTAGATCTGAGATGACCGGACAAATCAGAATGAAATCAACTCAATGCTTTCTTTTAAGTCTTCAAAGTGTTAAAAAAAAAAAAAAAAAATGCTTTAATAACTTAGGATAGGTTATCGGCTATTTTTCAAGAGTTTGTTGAGTTGATATGATTCTGAATTGGCATGGAACCAGAGTTCAATGGCCATGTACTTCCCAACCTACATATTTCCCATTTCCTTTCATTCCCCACTCCCTTAACCCTCCACCCGTCGCGTCTTTTTTTAACGCGAGGTGTCGCGCGGAGTCGCTGAGGACCCCAAAAATAAATATGGTTAAATTGTTGTTATAGCTTTCTTTTAATATGTTATTTTAACTTATTATAGTCAGATGATCATGACTGGATTGAAATTAAAAGAAATATTAAATATTCGATATTTATTTTCAATGTGAAAGCTTAAAAATCAACCAGAAACATTTTTTTTTAATTTTGATTCATACTTTTTTAATAAAAACTTTAAAAAAAAATTTAAGCAATTTCTATCAAACTTATAACTATTTGAGATTGGTACAAACTTATTATCATTACAAAAAAAATCAACAAAATACAATGAAAAAACATATAAACTTGGTTTTTCATTGTATTTTGTTGATTTTTTTAACTTCACGCCGAAACACAAGTCTGTATCTCACATCGCACATGCGCAGACTGAATGTTGGTATCGCTAGCGTCAAGTATAGTCCCTTTTAGGAAGCTACCTAAAGTAAGAAATCAATGGGAACATGTAAAAGGTACATAATTAGCATTCCTGTAAAACCCGGACTTTTAAAGACCCCACGCGAAAGGTTGACGGTTAAGACTCTCAACATACACCAATTGGGGATAACACTATCTCACTGGTTCCAAATAGTTAAGAAGAAAAAAAATTGTTTCAAACCTTTTGGAAGTTAACAATTTACCCCTATGGAAAACGTATTCCGGCAATGATTTGCGATCGCTCTGTACCTAAGTTATACCTTATTCCGGCGTCTCAGAATTCTCAGTTCAATTCCCCGACATTATTTGGGCTCCCCGACCAATTAAGTTTTGAATATTTTTGAAATTTAAATCCACGGAAACTGCTATTATGAGAGACCCTAAAGTGTAAGGATGTACGAAAACAGAGGATTGCTCTGATATGATAGTAAGAATATTATTACTCAAATGATATGTTTTAAATTTGGGAGGCGGGTAAGCCGCTCCAATTTTGTATAGGTACATCCTTAGAACGTAGTCAAGTCGAATATAACTCCTTGATCTGGTCCCCCCATTTTAAAATACATTCAAAATCAATCGAAAAAATTCAACATAAATTCCTAAGGCACATAAATTTTAATCTGTATATACCCATTGAAGACATAAACTATAATTACTTGATGAAAGAAATAAATTTATTAAGACTCTCAGATCGAAGAATTATACCCGACTTAATATTTATGTTCAAAATTGTAAATGGTAGAATAGACAGTCCTGATTTAATTAAACTCGTTGAATTTCATATACCCACGAGAGCTTCTCTTTCCAAAATCCTGTTTAAAGTAACAACACCAGGACTGAGTACCTATAAGAAACACTCGCTTGTACTTAGGTTATATGAAGTTTTTTTTTTAAATGAGCTCCACAGAGGAGGCTCTGAGGAAAATAATTTCTCTCAGGGCCTATGTCATCTTTGGGGATGCTGTGTGGAGGGTTTTTTTAAAGGAAAGGAAGGAGGGGAGAGCTCTGGGAAGGAAGAGGGTTTAAGGGGTGGGTAGAAATCTAGGGTTCAGTGTGTCCTGATCATCTGCCTCCAAGACCTAGACAAACCTCACCCCATGAACCCGGGCACCCCTGCTAAATCACCAAACGTAGCGAACAACTTGGGGTGACCTATGTCAGAGGTGTTGGTTATCCAATAAATGTTCCCGGGGCGGCGGTATCCATTCCCGCCACCCAAATTGAAATTGAGTTAGTAATAAATACGCAGATGTGGCAGATCTATTTAACTGCACAAGCAGGCTATACTATCAATTATTTTCAATTAATATTTATTTTATTTGTACTTAGAATTTTTTAAGTAATTGTATCTCTAGTGTCATTTCTCATCAAATCCCACAATTAACTGTTATACACCTTTTTTTTCTTACTTAATTATGATTTTGTGACATGTAATCAGTGTTTGTGGCATATTTATACCGTTGATATTAAATAAATAAATACATAATTTGAAAACATGGACAGCCAGACGCACAAATGTGTCCATTCTGGAAGAGCTAGGCACCCACAATAGACTTTCAAATATCTGCCTACAACTTATTTTAAGATGTGTTGGACACGTTGCTTGTCAAACTGAGGAATCCAACTTGG
Source organism: Limnephilus lunatus (assembly GCA_917563855.2). Classification (NCBI taxonomy): domain Eukaryota; kingdom Metazoa; phylum Arthropoda; class Insecta; order Trichoptera; family Limnephilidae; genus Limnephilus; species Limnephilus lunatus. Next base: position 97,845,669 of record OU830594.1, read on the forward strand.
AGAAATTCATACTAACGGGCAAAATGGAAGACAGAGAAGCAGTGGAAGGTCTTCAATGGAGTGTCCTTGGCTCTCCGTGAAGCGCAGAACCGCGAAGAAGCCAGGGATTTTTTTTCATTTATTTTAATTTTATTAATGCATCTATATAAAAAGGTTTACATTTTTTTGGTCTTGCCTGTCTCACTAGGAAATCCTGTGTCGAGACAGACTAGTTAACAAATATTTTTTAAATATTAAATAAAATACATTTTTCAATTAAGTAAAAATAGTTGACAAAAAATTTCAGGTTGGAAGGTAGTGGTAACAATAATGGGATAAAAGGAATATATTTGGTTGAGGTGACTAATTATTACACGACCTTTTTCGATGATCCATTGTTTGATCAGAATTTTGTATTTGTTAATATTATTCGATTGTCTTAGCTGTTTAATTTTTGTCCAATTTTACTATTTTTTAACAATAATTTATTGTCTTTACTGGATGTCTGTATTATTTTTTCCCACTTTGCTATTTTCGAACAATAATTTATTGTCTTTGTACGATGTCTGCATTATTTTTGTTGTACCTTTTTTTAGGTTAAGTTAAATATTTTTTTGGAGAATGTTTTGTCCGTAGGATATTTTTTCGGAGATATTTTGTCGGTGATATTTTGTCAGGGATGTTTTGTCACGGGATGAAAAGTCACGGAACCTTGAGGAACAGCCTTAATTATAAGAATATATGAAAAATGTAAAGATGTACGCCGTAGTATTTCCTTTTTTTTTATTTAAGCGACTATATAAAATAATTTCATAAGTATACAAAATATAGTGGTTATGTTAGGTAAAGATATTGTATTACTTAGTCCTCCTCACTAGGGGTTCCTGTGCCGAGGCGGACTAAAATTGTTTAATTATAGTTTATTTGTCTTCTATGTCGTTTTTAGTGTCTTCATTAGGATGTTTTCGTTGACCTCTTTCAGCCATATTTTTATTCTTGATTTGTACTAATTCATTTGTTTTATTAGTTTTATGTCTTGGGGAAGAATGCTATGGAGTTTTGTTGCAAAATAAGTGTAGCTTTTTCGTCCGAGTGTGGTTTTATAACTTGGAATGTTTTTTATGTCATCTCTTGTGACGGATACGCGGTCTAGTAGAGGATTCAATATTTTTGAACTGTTTATCTGTCGTTAGTGGAATGTGTGTGGCATCCACGCTGCAGTAGCTCCGTGCCAATCCTCAAGTAGGCCATAAACGCCTACGGAATATATTGTGATCTCTTCGAGTGGAAACCGCTTTACATCACCCCAGATGCTGGGTATAGAGGAGCAAGATCGTGCATGGGGCAGGAGAGAAGAAGCGGTTAATTTAAACACTGTTAAACAATACTGTGTTGTGTTAACAAAACAATAATCGATGTATATTAATGATAACTGTATATAAATACAAATAATAATATATCATAGGAGAAGAAGTTAACAATAATAATCTAAACGAAAATATGAAAGAGAAACAGATACAGAAAAACAAAAAAAGACAACGGTCGCTACTGGGAGTCAAACCCAGACCTTTCGTCTAACCGGGACGTGCGCGTTAACCAATTTCGCTATTGCCACCTTCTGTCAAATCGTCATATTTGTCAATCTCATATTTTCAAATTTTAGAATTAATATTTTTATCTCCAACTAATTATTTTTCCATATTACAGGCAACTACCCTTTTAATTGGAAACATTCATTCTAAAAATTGGTTTGTAACCTGGATAGCGTCTCGGATAGATATATCCGAATTTATTCATATGGAACTATTGACTTTTTATAAAAGTCTAAATGAATATTCAATTTTATAAGAAAAACTTTCTTTTATAACTTTTTTGAAGGTTATTCCCATCAGTAAAATATATCATAGGAGAAGAAGTTAACAATAATAATCTAAACGAAAATATTAAAGATTTGACAGAAGACAGAAAAAAAGGTTTGACAGAAGGTGGCAATGGCGAAATTGGTTAGCGCGCACTTCCCGGTTAGACGAGAGGTCTGGGTTCGAGTACCAGTTGCGACCGTTGTCTTTTCTGTTTTTCTGTGTCTTGTTCTCTTTCATATTTTCGTTTAGATTATTATTGTTAACTTCTTTTCCTATGAAATATTTCACTGATGGGAATAACCTTCAAAAAAGTTATAAAAGAAAGTTTTTCTTTTAAAATTAAATAATAATATGTAGAACGAACAAAATGTTATTTTTCAGCAAGTGTTTGAGGGTTAGTTAGGATTCTGGGGGTCGATGTGTCCAGGAGTGACAGACGTATGAATCCATCCCTTCCACTGCGTTACAAGGCAATGGGTCGAGAGAGTCCGGCTAGAGAGATAAAAAGGTTTCCCTCAACCAGTCTCTCCCGATCCGGCCTGCCACGCAGTAGGTGGACAATAATGAATGTATGTATCAACACCGTGTTATATTGGAATATTCATAGAGTTTTAACATTGTTTAACAGATATCGTTAGTATAGAGTAATATGTAGTTATGAGGCGTCTCAACAGATGCCAGTTAAGTAGTACCTTCGAAAAGTGTCGACTAACATCATTTTCACGAAAACGAACGCTTACACGGAAACTTAATTTTGGATTCGAGACCAAAATACCCAAACAAACTGAAAAATTATTTTTGTAATCAAAAAGTACGGGTATATTAAATATCTACTGCGGATAATTGCTACTTTATTTTTATATTTTAAATTATAAAAAATAGGCTATTAAAGAATTAAATTATCCATAACTTTAGAGGCAACCCTCCTGAAGGCCCTCCAAACAGCATCCTCAAAAATGACGTGGACCCTAAAAAATATTTTCCTCAGTTCTCCAGTGTGGAATTGCTGCAAAAAAACTTTGGCAATTATTTGTGAATTAATGAAAATGATTTTTAAAAGCTTTACTAGAAAATATGCTGAAATAGAAAACATTTTTTTTTTAAAAACGCATTTGGAAATGCGCAAATTCCAATTACAAGCGACCGATTTACGTTGTTTACACAAATTTATCGTATAAAAATTAAAATTTCTACCCAAAGAATTGTTTTTTTTCTTATATATTTTTATGTTTTTCATTATTTTAATACAGCAGATAATACAAGATTTTTACAATAAAATACCAAAGTTGCCTCCAAAATGAAGCAAAATTGATTGTTTTAATTACTTGGGTATACATTTATTATCATTTAAAACAAAAATAAATAAAATGGCACATATCCGTACTAAATATTTAATATAACTTTTGACTAAAAAAATTGTTATTCAGTTTCGTTCTGCAATTTTTGCCTCAAATTCAAAAGTTAAGTTTTGTTTAAAAGGGCCAGTCAGCCGTTACTCTTAAAAAAAGTCATTAGTAAAAATACTTTCTTAACTTCCTTTTTCGCCTTTACATTTCAAAGCATGAATAATCCTTTTCGCATTATTTATAAATCTCCTATTCAAATCCCTCCTCTTTCATGCCCCGCTGTACCAATGTGCCCCGTTGTACTCCTATTCCCCCTCAATAGAATTTTTTTATATTTTCAGGCAGAGAGGGCAGTTTGAAAAAGGTTCTAGGGGATTGCGGACCTCTTCCCATCAATCAATTTTACTTGCCCCATCGTCCCCACCCCGAGGAGGTAGAGGCCCGGGCTTTATATCGGAGCTTAACACATTTTTTTCGGATTCAAAAATTCTGGATAGTCCTGAGAGAATGGGGGAGGTGGGGGCATTATGGGTCATTATGGATATAAAAGGATGTCCGTGTTTTTATATAATGAAAACCCAAGGTAGAGCGCTACGCTTTCCTATGATTTAATACTCGTATATCGACTGTGAAAGGGTAGAATGGAATATGAAAAGAGGAAAAATAAATCACAAAATCGCTTCCAAAACACAACATTTTATACTCTTTATAACTTTCCGTCCAAAATAATATTTTACAAGAACCACTCAAGGGCGTTTAACCAGCCAGCAGCCAAAAATCTACATTTCGTCGAAAATTTTTCATAAGATCGTACAGGACGGTTCCAATGAGAAAGATTAATTATTCTATGTACCAGCTTTTTAAAATTATAACTCAATATCGATTTTATTTCATTCCAAATTTGCTTTAATTTATACCTACATCCAAAAATGCTGAAAATAATATATTTTTTTACCTTAGCTCCACACATTGCCTCCTGTGTGGAGCTAAGGTAAAAAAATAATAATCACAAAAAGTATCTCAGGGACCTTGAAAAGAGTTTAAAGTCTTCGCCCGGGGGCTCGATAATTCCTCGTTACGCCCTTGTTTCCAGATCAATCGGGTCTCCTATGATAAATATAATCAATTATTCCTGCTGGTACCTCCGTCGACTGTGGTAAACCCCACTTAAGCCTTAGAAGCCTTTGTACGAAGGCCTTTATGTTTGACAAATAAGCCTTCACATATTTATAGTGATATCGACCAAATAATATGCACGTACGGTCGATGACCATGCTGGCAAAACGACCTAACTCAATTAAAACTCGTTTGGATATAATAAAGTTTGAAAATGCTGAACTCAATATTTATTTTGAAATTCATAAAAAAATTATATTTTTACACTGAGCAAGCTTATCGATAGAAGTGTTACGAGTATCTTTACGAAAACAGGAATAAATTTGGACTCCTAGGCCCCAACTCAAAATGTCATTGAAATTGATTGTGTTAAAGAAATTTAATCGATATATGAAAACTTTTTAATTGTAGAAGTACCTTGACGCTTGACGCTTGAATAACTCATACAGGTCTCATAGAAATCATTATGTCTCCCTTACTATCATGGTTAGAAACATTATACAGAGTGGCGCAAAATTCATCATCCTATTTGGATTTTTAATAACTTTTTTACTGAATAAAAAAAAGATTTTGAATAATGGAAATTTTATTTTGACTTTTAATATTTTTCCGTTGTGTGGAGATATGATATCCGTCAAGTGGCTGCCGCCAGTGTTGATACATATTTGTGCCCGTTTTATCGCATTTTCTATGACTTTCGCAAGATTTTAGGTAATAACTATTCGCATTCCTGTCGAATATTCTCCTTAAGGGCTGCGATTATCTGAGGCTTGTTGGCATAAATTCGCGACTTTAAGTAACCTCAAAGAAAGAAGTCTGGGATGGTTAAATCGGGCGATCTTGCTGGCCATGCCAAATTGCCAAAACGGGAGTTTACGCGACCAGGAAACGCTTCCTTCACAATATCCGTTGTGGCTCGTGCTGTGTGTGCGGTTGCACCGTCTTGTTGAAACCACATGTTCACGAAGCCCCGCTAAAAAATACGGCCCAATCACTCCTCCCGCGTGAACGCCGCACCACACAGTGACTTTGAGTGGATGTAATGGCTCTTCGTGCATCACACGTGGATTTTCAGAGCTCCAGAAACGAAGATTTTGCTTTTTGACGTAACCGCTTAAGGAAATGCGCTTCGTCGCTCGTGATGATTTTCGACACAAAATCACTAAAAGCGTTTAAAACACAATTATTCCATGCTCTTGCGGAGCATAGCGCTCCATTACTGGTCTGTTTGTATTCTGCAGCTGTCTAGTTCAAAAATGTCAAATACTATTGATGTACGACGCCATTTGCAAAAAATGTAACATCTTCCGATAGGGTGATTAATTTTGCGCTACCTTCTATAAGCAGTGTTAAAAAGAGAAAACACCACACTTTAAATTCAAATCTAAAATTTAACCGCAACATAATTTAAATTTAAGCCTTTATGAATCCAAAGATTCCGACCGCAATTAGAAAAGAAGTTATGAAAATTTGAGAATTTTATATCAATTATTTTTACATGAAAAAACATCATAAAGTTTATAATACATTTTCCTAATAAATTACGTATGTTTTTTTTTCGTTAGTAGTAATTTTAGATAGAAAAAACGTAAGGTGATCCATTTTTTAAAACTTTTTTATGTTTGCAAGCAAAATTTGTGTATTTCTAATCACAAAATTTGAAAGCGTATTTTTCATCACCTTTCCAAAACAGTTTTTATTTTTTGGATATATTCAAAAATGTTCCATTTATTATGATTTTATTAAAGATTGGAAATATTTTACATAGTTCATAATACGGTCGAGGCCTGATGGTTTCCTTTCGAACTGTTCAGTTTGAATGTGTGAAATCATTAATCTATCGTCTGCTACGAACCTTCGCAGTATACAATTAAGGCTTTACTTCAAAATGCTTCTACGAATACAGCCTTTTAGTGGCCGTAGAGACCTCATTATTCATTATTAATGATATAATCAATTTCCTTAACAAGTTCCCATTAATAAAAGGTAATACTAAAATTAGCTTAGTTGCTCGTTTCCAAGATTTTAACGCTCAACAGTGCCCCAAGGTAGCAAATCCTTGTAAAGTAATGTATTACGATTTCTTCATCCCAATAGATTAATCGCATTAATTAATAACAGTCCACAATGGAGTGCTGATTCCAACGCTGATGTATGGCAACTGGCAGAGGAAGGATGAAAATATAATGATTGCTGTACATAGAAATGATATCCCTTAGGCAAGTAGCTTGCTAAAACTATATTGCAAATGTAGAGATAAGCATCGTTAGTAAGAACAAGAAAGGTTTGCTGGATGATTTGGAAGTTTGATGGTCGGCGTAGCCCAGCGGTAAGGCTCTTGACTCGCACACCGAAGGTCGCGGGATCGGATCCCGACGTGGCAAATAAATTTTATTTGATTTATTTGAGTTATTTCACAATTTATTCATTTAAAATAATATATCTATATTATATTTGCGGCACGTTCCAGAGTGGAAGATACTCTCAGTATCGCCCCGGTGTAAGACCACCATTCAGAATTGAAACGTTGCTTGAAATGGCATTAGCCATATTTTATGACCAGATCTGAATATCCATGTACTTCCTCTTCCCTATCTCCTTCCCCTCCTCACTACCTTCAGCTTCACAACATACCCCAATTGGGTATTTCATAGTCTCACTGGCTTCAGACGAGAGCAGTTGGGACTCTTGTGCGGTATTCATATAAAAAAAATTTAAAAAGTTTAAAGCGAATAGACGAAGAATGTGTAAAGCGAAATTGAATGGTAGAAGAATTCGAGCGCGCTTTGGAAGACACAGTTGCGACGTTTGGCGACTTAGCAGGGGGCCCGGGTTCATGAGGTTTGTTCATCATGGCGGCGGATGCGTTTGCCCACCTACAAAGTGGCGGGCCGGATCAGTGGTTGTGGGAGGCCTTTTGAACTCAAATAATTCCCCTCAGAGCCTATGTCATCTTTGGGGATGCGTGTGGAGAGTCTTTTTAGCAAAGAGATGAGCGGAAGTTCTGGGGAAAAAAAGGGTATTAGGGGTGGGTAGGAATCTGGGGGTCAGTTTGTCCAGGAGTGACGGACGTATGAATCCATCTCTCCCACTGCGGTGCAAGGCGATGTTCCGAGAGAGTACAGCTGGAGAAGTCAAAGGGACTCCGTCAACCATTCTCTCCTGATCCGGCCTGTCAAGCATCTGGTGGTAAGATGCATCCGCCGCCAAGACCCGGACAAGCATTCACAATTTACGAATTTAAAATATTATATACTATATTTGCGACGCGTTCCAGAGTGGAAGATACTCTCAATATTGCCCTAGTGTAAGAAGACCATCATTCGTAATTGAAATGTTGCTTGAAACGGCTTTAGTCGTGTTTGGTAGCCAGATCTGAATGGCTACTAAATGGCCCCACTACCTTCAGCCTCACAATATACCTTACCCAATTAGGGATGCCATAGTCTCACTGGCTCCAAGGGGCAGAGAACCAGTGAGACTATTTCATTTACTAGTTTTTGAATATTTCACTTTGTGAAAAATTGACTTTTTCTAGTACCTACCTACACATAATGCAGATAAAATGTTGATTTTGTTAATCAGAACTAGCCATTTTGAAGAAAAATTCATGCAGAATAAGAATCAATAACAAACAAAAAAATACAAGTGTACATACAGTTCACACCACGCGATAGACGCGAAACCTTCAGAAAACTAAAGTAGACAAGACTGGGGAGGCTACGAAGCACCGCAAAAAGAAGAGACCTATTAATACCGACAAAATAACACACATCACTACTGTCAATTACACATCTGCCCAGATGATGGACACTGTAACGCTGACCGAAACATGGGCTAAAGAAGGAGCTGGCGCAACACGGCATAACACCCCAAAAATAAATAACGATAAAAAATCGAGTGCAGTTAACCTTCACCCAACAAACTCAACCAATAGGAGCCTTGAAACGTGAGCTGTGCTAAAGAAGTATCACTTCAAAAAAGGAGACCGATTATAATTTACGAAGAACCGCACAAGCCAGAAGACCGATTTTTCCATCTCATTCTAACGCAGACTAAATCCTATTAATGTATGTGTTTGTCTCTTTTTAGTTTGGCTTTTTCGTTTCATCGATTTTCAAATCACAACGGTGCTAGAGAAATTTTCACTTCAAAAACAGTCGGAGATAGAAATTTCTCTTTGTGAAACACTCCTTGATTTATTTCGTAAACCTTTTCACAGCAATCAATTAGTACCAATTAAATCAGTATCCTCTAACTGTCATCAATCTAACAGGTGATGATTGAACGTAAATCGATTGAGACATCTACCGAAGTCGTACTTAACTAAGTTTAGAAGCTGGACGCGTCGGTCGCTGTCACTTCCGCCAAACTTAACTTAACTCCGGTTGACTCGGCCCAATTTGCCAAGAAACAAGTTACTCGTACACTCCATTTGAGTAACACTCAAGTAAGTTTGCGAACATACTCGAACGCTTGTAAATCCTTGCTAGGATTGAGAGTTGTAACGTAAGGTTGAGTGCTTCCACATTAGTTAGCAGCTTGGATGTATTTAAAGGCGACGAAGTGCAACTGGTAAGGATTACAACTAGTAAAGTGGCATCACCAGTTAACTTGGTTGATTATTTGATATAGTGATGTACACGGTGCAAACTACAAGTGATGTAGTTGATTTTTGAAGTAAAACTTCTTTACGCACGCTTGACTTGGGGAGTAAGCTGGTGAATGCGTGATGAGAGGGTTACGAAAAGTGTGATCGGACGAGGCAAACGGAAGTTGAGAGAGAGATAATGTAAGTTAGTGGAGATAGAAAGAGAGAGAGTTACGTTTCGTATATTACTGTCGAGGCAAGAAAAAGAGGTGCGAGCACACATTTTCTTTCTCTCTTTCTCTCATAGCCAGTTACGTTTCACATATCTGAAGACACAGTGCAGGTCTATTGTCTGTATCACACTGTAGGAGCAAGATAGAGCAGTGCACGCGCTCATTTTCTTTCTCTCTTCTTTTATAACTTAGTGAAGTTTTACTTCAGTCGTGTGGTCTAAAGCACACTCGTTTTTTTAAGATAAACAGTGTTATAATATTTGTATAAGTATCTTTAGGAAAAGTATTAAATTCAAATTTTTTATTAACTATCTGGTACCCGGCATGCGTTGTTATGCCAATTAATAAATAAATTGTTTCTCCCTGCGTGTCCTTTCCCATTCGTTCCGTTCCCCTTCCACCTCCCCTTCCCCTCTCGCGTTCCTACTCCGCATACTCACCTTCCCTTTCCCCACTCCACTCCCCCCCCCTTCCCCCGGTCACGTGAACCCCCCTCCCGAGTTCCCCTCCCCCTCCCGCATTCCATACATTCATTCCCGATACATTCAGTTTTCAAACAGCTCGCGTGCCGCCTATTGCAAGAACTTTGTCCTGACAATCACGAACACAAAAAAAATAATAATCCAATTTGATGCAGTCGTTCGGAAGTTACGCGCGTACATACATTTCGGCAATTCATTTTTATTTATAAAGAAGATAGATAGAAAGATAGATAGATTCATATGGATAGATAGATGATTGAAATATTTAATTTTAAAAAGGTTTATGTTGGAATTTTGTCCAATCTCTATAGTAAATTTTATGGTTTTATGGAGCTTCTTTAAGAAATTAAAAATATTGAGATGTCTCATTGTGCCAGTCCAAACACTAAAAACGTCGTCAACATACCTGTTCCAACAATGTACACATTGTAATGATACGATGCAACTGTCAAAAATCTTATTTTCCAGGCTATGTATCAATATATCCGCAAACAAGGGGCTGTTACTAGCACCCAAAGCCGCACCATCTTTTTATAAAGATAATTTCATTGAATCAAAGATAAAGTCATTGAATTGAATTACCATACGAAAGAAGAAGAATTGAATTAAAAATAATATTGTTTTGGTTATGGTTACTTTTATATACTTAAAACTTCGAGAAACGATATGAGATGTTAAAACAATATAGTTTCTCGAAGTTTGCCAATCATTTGTTGGAGACAAGTCACACTTTTGACTTTAGTAGTGGAATTGAGTTATAACATAGTAATTTAAATGGTTTCCAGTTGGGCAAATTGGAAATTAGAAAGAGCGTAAATACGAATTTAAATATTATGTATAATGAGAAAGTATTTTTAAATGACCTATTATTAAACTTGTTCCCTTTTTTAATTATTATTACCACTTCTCCCTTCCCACTCCCACCTTTAAGTCTATTGTTGTAATTAGTTTTAAGTAAACCCTGAGGAAGAGAGCATCACTCACAATGTGGAACATGTCGGTTTTTTTATAAACAATAAACGTGGTGAAAACTAACAAATCTATTAATTCAAAATAAAAAAAATAGGCACCCTCCCTTCAGTAAACATCGTGGGGGTATTGCAGAACCTTAGTAGGTAGTTGCGTAAGTTGACTACACGCATTGTTGTACCACACCCTCAGCTTGTTAAATTGCGCTGCTGATATTGTGTTCACAGCTCGGATGCATACAGGCGGGGAAATGGCGTGATAATTAGTTATATTTAGGAACAAAAACCACTTCTTGGCTTGAGAAACCGTTGAAATTCATATCATCACCCTTCGAAGCCGCAGTCAGCAAAGCTGAACCGTCATTCCACTTGGGGCGAGTCTCCATTTGTCGATAACAAACTAACAAAACTCACATTAGCGTTAGGAATCCGCAATTTCGTGGAAAGTCTACTTCGTGCCGAGAGATGGCAGTATAATGTATTACATATTGAGGCACTAATACAACTTTTGTAATGGTACAAGTTCTTCGAGAAACTTTCCTCACCTAATGTAGGGCGCCGCAAGAACGACGTTACACAAAAACAATTTTGATAAAATCTAGTGCTAGTTTCTGTTGTTTATTTTTTGTTTTAATAACATATTAGATAACACCATGAGATGGTGAAATAGATACTTAATTTTGCCATTGTAAAAACATTAAATAGTGATTCTACAGGGTGATTCGATGTCTTAAAAGGTGGTATTACAAAAAGGATGCATGTCTAGAGAAAGTGTAATAAACGAGACTAACAGTTAAAAACCCGCTCCAAAGGTTTTGGCTTTCGTTTTGGCTTCGCCCAGTTAGTGCTGATGACCAATTTATAAATCCGATAGGAACTCGTTCCAAATATAGCCCATTCCTCGGATCCACTCTGATCCAGTGATAGCTAGTTACCGGAACAGGCAATGACGTCATATGTAATATATATGTCCTCGTTACTATTATTATTCACAACTGAGGAATACCGTCAATATTTCCATATCGGTACAAATACTCAAATTTACAAAATCGTAGTACTTATACCTAGGGGGGGGCATGTTCTCATGCGACCTGCTAACGGAAGAAGCGCCATCCTTTGACAAATTCTTGAATTCAAAACCAAATTACAACATAGCTTTGTTTGAAATTTCACGTACACAGAAGTTTATATGGGGCGACGGGTACTGCGCGGCGGCAGACATGCATTCGAAGCCGGGTTCTTAAATACAACCACGCAGAAGCAAGCCTATTAATACTGTTTGATGATGATTAATAAAGGGTACTTACTGTCGGATTCGGACGTGTAGAGAGGATAAATAAATGTATAAAGGACTTACACATATCTTAGTGAATGGTTGAAGAAGTCGGGTACGATCAAGTAAATCTATTGAATCAAGTAACTTTAACGAATTCAATTTTTCATGGTTTTTGGGACAACTTTCATAACAATTTGAATTAATAGTATTTTTTGGAAAAAAATATCTTGCCCAATCTAATATGCCCCTCATACCTCGGGTTTATTTTGTCAAAAGCTCAGAAAATTTCCACTTTGCACTAAAGTACAAATAAATGGAATTTCTTTTATTGTATTAGAAAATTAAAAACTGTTTTTGAAAGGTGATAAGATACTATTTTAAATGTGATTATTAGAAATAAACTTATAACTTTTGCAATATTAAAATTTTGAATGCAAACATAAAAAAATTTAAAACTTTTTATCAGACAAATTTATAAACGTTATTGGCACCTCGTTTTTTGGTCGTTTCAAAAAAAAATATTTCATAAAAAAATCCAGGAAGAAATATGGCTTTTATTTTTTACGGCCAAAAGAAATTCTTATCGTTATTTATTTTTGGGGTGTTATGCCGTGTTGCGCTGCCACCTTCCTTAACCAGCGTTAGAGTCTAACAGCGCTATAGTGTCCATCATCACACCTGCCCGGAAGATGGGCACTGTAAGCTGTACAAAACGTTGGCTAAAAAAGGAGGTAGCGCAACACGGCATAACACCTCAAAAATAAATAACGTTAAAATATTATGTTATATAGGTACTTGTACTCTTAAAAGACTATAAAGTATAATAATAATAATGATTTATTGCCTTCCTTTCTTAGTAACATGTAGAGATAATAATATCTCCAGTGCTGAGGATTTCATTTATTTATTTATTTATTTAATACATGAAAAAATCGAAAGTACATATAGTTTTTTTATGATATTTCACCCTCCATGCTAGGAATGACCCTGTGTTATGGCGGGTGAAGTTTACAGTTTTCGGATTACATTCATTAGTATTGGTTGAAAATGTTCACTAATTAATACTATGCACACAGATTCTTCTACAATAAGAGAGTTTATGTTGGTATTTTGGATAATAAGAAGAAGGTAAAGAAGTTAAAGAGTTATTGGAAAACAGAAGTTATTATTAATATATTAAGTCACAGTAATCAGTCTTATAAACATAAACACAAGCAGCTGTTTTATTAGGAGAGTGATTGAAATATTGATGTATTATTATGTTGTAAAACTGTAACCATTTTTATTCTAAAATAAAAAATAAAATAAAAAAAAGATAGTAAATAAAAATATGTAAAAAATTTATCATGTTATGCCTGCTCTTAATACTATGCACACAGATCTTCTATAAGAAAATGATATATAGTTAGACTGGGTTACAAGAAGAAGATGAGGAAGTTAGAGAATTCTTAGAAAATTTACATATTATAATTTAATTATAAGAAATTCATATATAATTCAGTTCAGTAGATTCGGTTTTAGTCTGTATTTGATATCGGTATATTTTCTATTTCTGATCTCCCTTTATTTAGTATCGTGCTTTTTATTTGAGATTTAAATGTTATAATGTTGAGGTTTTTGAGTGAGAGTGGTATTTTATTGTAGAGTTTAATACCATAATATAAGAAGCTTTTTTGCACAAATGTTGTGTTAGTAGTTACTTGTTTGATATGTTTTTGACCATGAGATCTAGTGTTTCTAATGTACGTGTTAGTTGTTATTTCTTGGGTTTTGTACTTATGTATGTAATTAAGTATAGTTTTAGATAATAGTTGTTTAATTGACATGATGTTAAGATTGTTGAAAATTTCGTCAGTGCTAGTTCTTAGTATGGAGGGTCTGTGGCAGTTCTTTCTCTCTTTCTTTCGCCCGTGAGAAATAGCGTGATGGTTAGTTAGTTGTTAGTTATTCACTATAAGATAATGAAACGATAGCTTAACGTTCTCATAAGGTGATTATTTTACCTCGAGATATGAGAATTCTGGCTTTAAAGTTAATGACTTAACTTGGATATTATTTTGTAGAAGCTTATTTAATATATTATGTATGTTACTCACGTGATTTACTCACGAAAACTCTCTTAGCTCCGCCCTCACACCGTACCATCCATGACCTAGATGAGTGCGAGCAAGTATCAAGCAATAGTTCTTCCTTTCCTTTAAAACCCTCCACACAGCATCCCCTAAGATGACATAGGCCTTGAGGGAAATTAATTTCCCATGGCCTCCTTTTTGGAGCTACATAATGTTAAAAAAGTGGTCACCACTGTTGGTTCTAAGGTTCTAACCAACATATCTAAATAATTTAATGTGGCTGAAAAAGGGCCTAGTGCACTTCAAAATTGGCTTAAAATCAACTCGCTTACCCTTAACGTAAGCAAAACTAAATATATAACTTTTTCAATGAATTCAAGGAGCCAACCAGCAAAATCACTAGAGCTAAAACTACACGAATGCTATAGTCATAAAAAAACACAAAACATGAATTATCTCGGAGTAATCAACGGCATTACTGAAAAACTCACAAGTCTTATATTTATCTTTAAAATCTAAGAAACGTGGTAAATAAAAAGATTTGAAAAAGGTTTACTACGCATTATGTCATTCTCGAATTGAATATGGAATTATATGATGGGGATCTACTACACATAAATACATACAAAACCTGAATACAATATGCCACTTGCATGGATTTCATAACGACTTGGAAAAAATCGAGTAGATAGATTTTTTTACTAAGATTACGAAAATGTTAGCAAAAATTTTTAGAAATGTATAGTTTTTTTTATTTTTAAATAAATAAATCCATTATTTGAGCTCGTGAAGTCACTACATGAAAATGTCCCGTCTCCGAATATGTTCCTTTTATTTTGTAAAATTCAACACTGATTAATTTTTTTTATATGGCAACACTTTGATTTCCGGCGAATATTTGAATTTGCGTTTAACGTTCACTAGATTTATTGTTTGTTCTATGCGAACTTATCCTTTGGATTGATTTTTTTGATAAAGGTGGTGGTGTTTTTACAGATTTTACGAAGAGAACCCCGTACAATTTATTGCTATTCGTGTGGAAAACGTTCTTTTTTTAAAATGATTTTCGGCTATGTAAGTATCGTTTTTTCGCACCCATAAAATTATGTCCCGTCTTTCCGGTTTATAAAAAATGGTCTGATTTTTCGGATTGAAATTTTCAAAAAATCGCCAGGGCTTCAAAAATACGATTAAAAAAAAACAGAATGTCTTAGAATATTTGGCTAAACCGGAATTTTTTTTTTTTAAATGTGATGCAAGTGGCCTATTCAAAGGGGAATCATAAAGACCATACTAAAAGTACCTATTAGAACACCTTCGATTGAAATATTTAATAGCTTTGACGTACCAAATGTACAACGAACATATATGCCAAAAATATATTATTGAAGCTATTCAAAATACTGAATCCTCTACTAGACAGCATATCCATCACACTAGATAGAAAAAAATGACATAAAAAACATTACAAATTATAAAACCACATTCGGACAAAGAAACTACACTTATTTTGCAAATAAACTCCATAACATTCTTCCCAATAATGAAAAAATAATGAAAAAATTTAACGAGTACAAATCAAGAGGTCAATGAAAACACCCCAATGAAGACACTTAAAACAACATAGAAGACAAACAAACTATAATTAAAAAAATCTTGTCCGCCTCGGCACAGGAACCCCTAGTGAGGAGGACTAAGAAATAAAATATCTTTACCTTATATAACCATTATATTTTGTATACTTATGGAATTATTTTATATAGTCGCTCAAATAAAAAAATAAAAAAAAGTAAGTAAGCAACTAACTAACTAACTAAATATCAGGCCATATCCCCGTAGGTATAGGAAGAGAGGATGGACCGCCAAACAACTCGGTCTTGGCACTCACTCTCTGCCTCATTCACATTCATGCAACGTCTCGTACATACTCTTGTATTATTCTGACTCTTGACATGGCCCGACTCAAGTATCTGATTATTTCGGGCGTCCCCGACTTCTTCTACCATTCTCATTTGCGTCGTATATTCTCCTTACACTCCTTTCCTCGTTCATTCTCTCTACATGCCCCAACCATCTGAACGACCCTTTCTTAATCTTACTCATTACGCTTACATCAGCCTTGTATTCTTTGCGGATCTCCACATTTCTCACACGATCATTCATGTTTTTACCACACATACACACAGGGATCTCATTTCTACAACATTCAGACTACTTTTCCCTACACACAGCGCATAGTATTTATCATAAAAACGGCGCTCTACAAATTATTCAACTATTAGTATTACTATCTACATATATATAAAATCAAAATATGCATGCTTTTGGGTTTGTGAGTATATGATATGTCTATGCATTCATCCGATTGCGGTGAAGCTTTGGGAATTTGATGTGAGCATGCCCGCGATAGTTTTTATATAGCATATTTTTATATAGTGAGTTCTGGCATCATGAAATTATGCAACCGTTCATCCGATTGCGACGAAACTTTGGGGATTTAACGTGTGCATGCCCGCGATGATTTCTATATATAATAGTGAGCTCTGGCATTATGAAATTTATATTTTAAAAATTGCAATAGGTGGTATGGGAGATATTTGAAAACTGAATGTATTGGGACAGAATATATTAAACGCTGGAGAGGGAAGTGTATCGCGGGAGGGTACGCGGGATTGGGAGAGAAAGGACAGGTGGAAGGGAAACAGGACGAATGGGAAAAGACACGCAGGGAGAAACAATTTCTTTATTAGCGATATTACAACGTATGCCGAGAACTCGCTAATTTTACATAAAATTTTGGTCGATGTGGCCATTAACAAAGCAAGTACAGTGTTGTGATTTCAAACACAACAAATTAAAGCATTTAACACGATATAATTCCATATAATAACACGACTTACGTTTAAAGTTATACATAATGTTCCGATTTTTTTCTCACCCCTTTGGACTGTATGTAATTTCCATAAAGCCTACTATAGCCTGCGCAGGCTGTATGTTCGCACCGACTTGCGACCCTATCGCCCCCAGCGATCTCACTTTAAAGTGTGCCCGGAGCCTTCGCAAGCGCTAATGGTGGATTTTCTTTTCCCATTTCTAGCCGACATGCAATCGGATGTCGTCCCTTCCCCCGTGCTTCACCTTGCCATCCGAATTACGCCCTTAACACTGAGAACACCGGCATTTTCGTTTTTTTATTTAAAAATAGTACAGTATGTAACTTTTAATGAGTTGCACTAATCTTAGATTATATTAAATCATTTACAGAGTGTTAACAATTATTACAGTAATAAAAATTGTGTTGGGATGTGCATAAATATTAACAATCCAATTAGAAAGATTCCGTGACTTTTCTTCCCGCGACAAAATACCCCCCGACAAAACATCCCCGACAAACTATCCTAAGGGACAAAACACCCCCAACAAAATATCTACTAAAACCTAACCTTACATAACAAAAATGGGACAAACTAATACAGACAACCTGTAAAGACAACATAGTATTGTCCAAAAATAGTAAAATGTAAAATAGGGTTAAGTCAGGTTAGTTAGGTTAAATAAGATAAGGTTAGGTTAAGTTAGGTTAGGTTAGGTTTTAGTAGATATTTTGAGATGCTAGTAGTATAATAACTGAAATAATAATAATCAAAATGAAATATGGAAAATAGTAGTGTAAAACAAAATAAAACCTGCAAAAAAAGAGAAGAAATAAATAAAGATAGAAAAAACGAGATAATAAAGCAATTACATAACTGTTCTCCATGACATATCATGGTAGACGATTGTTAAATTGTTATTTGATATATGTGGACTGCTTGCGTAGATATTTATATGGTCACATTCAATGGTTTATGAATTGAAGTATGCAATATTATTAATTATTATTTTTTTAATTGGTAAACTAATGTTTAAGACAAGATTTTTATGCATAGCACAAAGGGTAAAAATTATTATAAGCAATAATTATTAGCCTGAAACACTTTGAATTTTATTAGCCTGTAACACTCAATCCCGTCGACGGCATTTATCTTTTCTCGGGAGGTTTTTTCAATGTTGATTTGATGAGTGTTTCAGGCTAATAATTATTGCTTATAATAATTCAAGATAAAATATAATAAGAATTATGAAGTCAAAATTCAAGTTCTGTGAAAGTTTTATTGAAGTTCTGTTATTATTTCATAATGGACTCGCTGTTTCACAAAACTTGGATAATTTTCAATTTGGGAGGCGGGTATGTATTTATTGGATAACCAACACCCCTGGTACAGGTCACCCGAAGTGTTTTGCTACATTTTCAGACTTAGCAGGGGTATACGGGATCATGGGGTGAGGTTCTAGGTCTTGCCGGCTTATGCGTCTGCCCACCTACTATGTGGAGGGCTGGATTTGGAGACTGGTTTAGGGTTACCTTTTTACCTCTCCAGGTGGGCTCTTTCGACCCTCTCATCCACTGGAGGGATGGATTAATATGTCCATCACTCCTGGACACACTGATTCCCAGATTCATTCCCACATCTCACACCTGTTTCCTTCCCATATTTATCCTTTAGCCTCACAAAATACCCCAACAAGGGCTGCCATAGTCTCACAGGCTAAAAGCGTTTGCCAATAGTTGGTACTCTTGTGCGGTATTCACATTAGGAAGATTAATATATATTATAATTAATATTAAGATAATTGTATACATAAAATTTTGAAATATCACCCCCATAACTTTTTCCAACCCATGAAGCAGAATAATTATGATATTCCTTGACGAAATTTTGCACAACTAACTTCAAAATAAAAGAAAAATTGCAGTCTATGTATATCTATCTGATTTATAAACACTCTGGGTGAAGCTCGGGTAAAACTAGAGACTTTAGCTAGCATTTTCATAAAATTCCTTATACTATTTAAGGGTTGAACCAAGTAAGCGAAGTTGTAACACCACTTGACAAAAAATATCTTTCGGCACTGGCTTCCATGAGTATTTGGTATTTGTTGGTGTAGGTTGGAGTACAACCTTATTTTTACAACTACGATATTTGTCCTACTTTTTAAATCGTTTCACTGGTGTTTTTGTTGTGTTTAAATATATGTAGAAACAGATTTAAAACATACTAGAGTGGTATTCTTGAACCCTTAAAAAATTGGGAATATTTTGTTAGTAGGTAAAAATATTTCCGTTTTGAAATAAAATCAAAATAAATAGAGTATTTCTGAATGTATCCGAAAACTAAAAACTGTTTTGGAAAGGTAATAAAACGCTTTCATATTTTATAATTCGCAATAAACATATCATTTTTGAAATAATGAAGTTTTAAAAAAAGTTTTGCATGCAAACATAAAAAAGTTTTAAAAATCACCTTACGTTGTTTCTAAATAAAATTACTGATAACGAAAAAAATATAAGAACACATACATATTTTATTAGAAAAATGTATTTTTATAAACGTTATCATCGCCTAACTTTTTTGTCGTTTCATGTAAAAATAAATAATAAAAAATTTCAAAAGTTTCATAAATTGATTTCAAATTGCGATTTGATTTTAACATTGGTTTCATAAAGATCTACATTTTACTTCTTTTGTGGTTAATTTTTTATATTGGCGGGGGTGCCTGGGTTCATGGGGTGAGGTTTATCCGGGTGACTCGTGAACACACTGACCCAAAGATTCCTACCCATTCACACCTTTTTCCTTCCAAGAACTTCCTTTCTTAACCTTCCACACAGTATCCCAAAATATGACATAGGCCCCAAGGCGAATTATTTTTCTCAAGACATCCTGTGTCGAGCTAATGTAAAAAAAATATTAAAAGTTCAATCGACTAAAAAGGCAAAATGTTTCTTAATAACACATATATAACTCATAATTTGACGATCTCCATGGTTGAGGGGTAAGGCTCTCGTCGGTCGCGGGACCAAATACATTTTATTTGATTAATTAGGGTTATTTCACAATTAATTAATTTAAAAAAAAAATTGTATATATTTGCAGCACGTTTCAGTGTTGAAGATACTCTCACTATCACCCAGGTGTAATACCACCGTTCAGATTTGAAATGGCTTTAGCCGTGTTTGGTGACTAGACCTGAACAGCCAGATACTTCCCTATCTTCCTCCCAACTTACCGTGAACCTCAAAAGATACCCCAATTGGGGATGCCATAGTCTCACTGACTCCAGACGGGAGCAGATGGGACCCTTGTGAGGTATTCACAAAAAAGCGGTTTGAAATAGTTCCCTAGTGGTTTGCATGCCTATGGAGAAAGTGGATTTTAATTTGGGTTAGATTTCTATCGGTTTTCATTATAAATCACTGAATTGGTGTGTGGTTTTTATGATTTCGTATGAATAATACATTTTATAAGTCATAAGATTTTTGTTTAGATATTAGTTTTTTTTTTAAATTGACGTAAAATGCGGTAGACCATTGTTTAAAACTCATAACTATAACTTAACTATTTTTTATAACAAACTAGCGAGCACCCGGCATGCGTTGATGTAACTTAATAAATAAATTGTTTCTCCCTGTGTGTCCTTTCCCAATCGTCCCCTTCCACTTACGTCTTCCCTTCCCTCCCATGTCCTCTTCCCATCACGCGTTTCCCCTCCACCTTCCCCGCCTTCCCCATCCCCTCTCCCGCTCACCGGTCCCACGAACTTCCCTCCTGCATTCCCCTTCCCTCGCCCACGTTTCATATATTCAGTCCCGGTACATTCAGTTTTCAAACAGCTTGCTTGCCACTTATTGCAATTTTTTTATGCAAATTTTCATTTTTCATGTATCACAAACATTCATTTGTATATATTATAAGAACATTCAATCAAATTTTGCACCAAATATAGGTACTTATTTAAAATACCTTTAATGTTTGAATAAATAAATAAAGGCCTTTATTCCAGGATGTGGGGAGGAGAGTGCAATCCCACACATCCCATACAGAGTATAAGTGCAGCATATAATAAAATCATAGGAATTTATAAATAAATAAGAGTTAAGATGAAACAGAGTCAAGGCTAAAAAATAATAAAATAGATTAAAAATAAAAATCGAAAGCAAAGAAAAATATGAAATTGACAATGATATATTAAGATTGAAATTAGAAAGATAAAAATAAATTAAAAGGTGTAATATCATTAGATAATAATAAGGATTTAAAGATATATGACAAAATCTTTTACTGAGCTCTTATTGGTCTATCGGATTTGATATTGTGGGAGCCAGTGTCTTTCTCCAGTGTTCTTCGATGCTCGAACCTGAAGACAGACGGGATTCTATGATGAGAATATTTCTGGAGTAGTTTATCCTTTCCCTCAGTCCCGCAATCCTGGTCCTTAATAGAGCTTTAAATCCTGGAACTCGCCCTTCTGTAAACATTGAGGAGGCACTGCAGTGCCTGGGGAGTCCGAACATCAGACGGTAAGCATTATTATATTGTACAGGAAGCCTTTCCATGGTTCTTTTTTTTAAGTTTGCCCAAAGCTCGCATGTGTACAGGGTGGTGCAGAAGGCTAAGAAGAGCGTCCTTTTCACACGTGGACTGCAGAGTCGAAATCTTCTACTGAGCATGTTGCATTTTATGCTCAGTACACGCCTCTGCCTGTCAATATCTTCGTCATCTGTTAATTTATTGTTAATGATATGTCCTAGATATTTGGTGGATTCTACTGTTTTTAGAATTTATTTAATTAATTTTTAGATTAGATTCAATGTCTTCGATTTGGGTGAGTAACGTAAGTGAGTACTTCAATTTAATTTATTTGTTTAAAGAGTTCATTCAAAAATCGAATTTTGATTCAGAACAATCTCTGGTATGCAAAATTTCATTCTCAAAGTGTGGCATGGTTTGCAGTTTCATAAGAGGTTTGTTAAAGTGTAAAAACTTTTTAAATGTATTGTCATGTGTAATAAACCAGAAACCTTATCTAGGGTGAAAAGAAGACATTTTGAAAGTTTCAAACATTTCCTACGCTTAATATAGCAATACTAATTAATTCCAAACAATGATAACTTTGAAGGTAACAATAAACTCAATACAAATTTAATCTACTAATTAGTGTCTATAAATACTGTTGACAACTTTTCTGACAAGTCCCCTTTGTTTACATCTTTTTTATTCTAAATAATCCTAAATAATATTATGTTCTCCATTATTATAACATTAATTATTAGTTTAGTAACACATACTAGTATCCTATACCTAAATACTTACTTTTATCACACATACTTTGTTAAATGTACATTCATATTTTGTTATTATTGTAATACTGATATCTCCTGTGTACCACTGTATACTTATAATATCATATACCTATCACTTGAATGTAACAGCCATTCCATGGCGTTTAAATAAATACACAAAAAATACATAAACAACTAACAAACAAGCAAGCAAGGAAACATAGATTCATTTTTATGTATATATATCCTAAACTTATTGTAAGTTGTGATGTTTTTCAAACCCAATGATATTACTTGAAATATGTACGTGAAAACTCCAATAAAGGTCGAGGTTCATCAAGATTACAAGTTGCTGTATTTATGTTACGGTAAGGTTTACAATGAATATTTAACTGGACCAGACGTCCATACTATAAGAGGCTCTAAGTTATTCTGAGGCTGGGAAACCAAACACTGTGGGAGCCCAGATGTTCATCGTGTGTCATCGGCTGTTTCCGTAACCGTTCATGCATTAGACACGAACGAAGATAGTCGACACTTTTATAAGGTATTACTTGACTGACATCTATTTAGACACTTAAAAACTACATTTATATGTACCAACGTCATTTGTTGAAGGATGTTGAAACTGCATGTATAATCATTAGACACCGGATTATATGCAACAAAAACAGCCCAAAATATGCAATAAAAATATCTAAATTGTGTACGAAAATCCATAAATAGGGCCAAAATATGCAACATGAAATAGTACAGGAAGTCGTATTAGTTCTCAACGATAACAATCGTATTGTTGAATATATCAATTACAAAACGTATTTAACAATGAAATTTACCTTTAAAAACGTATATGACTCAATACTGTTCTAAATGTTCTACAGACAAATTATGTATATGATCGCTTGTAAATGAAAAAGGAGCGGTCTTCGTCTACTGATGTAACTGGTCAGAATTTAAATTTGAGTGCGATTTTAGAACTTATTGTGCTGGGCGAAATTTCACCTGCCCCGTTGATGAAAATATCAATTTGGCACAAGGCTTCAAACCCTGGGTTTGTTTTCAAATGTTTCTTTAAGTTTAGGAACTCGGGAATAGCTTTAGCAACGAGGAATTCATAAGGCGAATTTTCTTCATAAACTGAATAGATTCATTCAACGCCAATCCACGAGTTTCAAGCGTTTTTATACTATATTTATACTATATTTTATACTATATTTCAGGTATGTAGGCAAAATTAGTGTTAATCATATAGCTAGTTTTTTTTTTTTTAATACTAGAATTTTCAAACGCTTCTTTGCACTGGAAAACTGTCAAAGCCTCTTCACTATCGAAGTCATTGATAACACCCTTGATGGTCTCAAAATGTTCGTGGTAAAACATCGCAGCTTCGATCCATGTACCCCGTGTTATTACTGGCTTGGTTGGTAAAGGGACTTCTGGCAGTTTTTCTTTGTAGACCTTTATAGGAGCAGGTGCCTTAAGGAACACTTTCTTTGCTGATGAAATCAGTTTATTTACATTCGCAAACGTGGATGGGAGATGACGAGAGATGGGAAGGCTGATAGAGATATTGAAAGAAGGGTGAATGCCGGTAACTCCATTAATGGAGGACTGAATGCCGTTGGTGCTAATAAAAAACTGTCAAAAGAAGCGAAGCTAGCAGTCCACAATGGAGTCCTGGTACCTACCGTGATGTATGGCAGTGAGGCATGAAACTGGCAGAGGAAGGATGAAAGTAAACTGAATGCTGTTGAAATGAGATCCCTGAGGCGTATGTGTGGTAAAACAATGTATGATCGTGTGAGAAATGTAGATATCCGCAAATAATGTAAGGCTGATGTCAACATAATGAGTAAGATTAAGAAAGGGACCCTCAGATGGTTTGGGCATGTAGAGCGAATGAACGAAGAAAGCAGTGTAAGAAGAATAAACGACGCAAATGTGAATGGTAGAAGAAGTCGGGGAAGTCCGAGGAAGACATGGAACGATCAAGTGAATCAGATACTTGAGTCGGGCCATGTCAAAAGTCAGAATAATAGAAGGGAATGTATGAGACGATGTATGAATGTGAGTGAGGCAAAGAGTGTGTGCCAAGACCGAGTTGTTTGGCGGTCCGTCCTCTCTGCCTACCCCTGCGGGAAACGGCGTGATGGTTAGTTAGTTAGTTAGTTAGCAAACGTGGATCTCGCTTCTTCGGCGAGTCTTGAACAAAACACGTCACATGAATCAAATTGGGATAAAATACTTGGAGGGCTTTGCCTGCTTTGATCATTTAGGGGGCAGCATCTGAGAGCAACATATACATATTTTCATCCGCAGTAGATTCGGGAAACATTTTTTTATACCCTGATTCACAAATCTGGCAATCGTAAATATGCATGATCTCAATTTTTTTTAAATATGCAACTACCGCTAAAAAGTGTCTAAATATGCAAATGCATATGCAAATATGCATTTGCATATAATCCGGTCTTTACTAATTAATCATATATTCTATATAAGTGAAATGAACCATATTAGGAAGCTATCTTCGAGATACATGACAAGTATTTTATAGACGACGTACAACACACGAATACACACAAAATACATTCACATACCAAAAAAGGTTATACATTAAGATAATCTAATGGTTAGGTAAGGTTAGATTAGGTGAGGTTAGGATAATTCAAGTTAAGAGTCTTATTTTTACTAGATGAATAAGTATGAGAAATTTCCACTTAATTTGCGGCAACACACTCGTAGTACACTGCCTACAAGATACCTTACGTTATTTGTGAAGAAACGGGACGGTCTAGTGCAAGCGTCAACTGTTGGAGAGAGAAGGACATGTTGAACAAGAAAATACCGCCCCGTCACAATCTTTAGTGTCTTTAGGTTGAAATATTCGTGTCACAAACTTTAATGTCTTTATATTCAGTATCATTGATTATGGTGTCATCATCTTTAGTGTCATAATTTTTAGTATCATAATCTTCAGTGTCATAACCTTTAGTGTGAAAATTTTTAATGTCATAATCTTATTAGCGTCTTCTTCTTTCTTGACCTTACTTCGTCCTTTTTACCACTTTCATTGAATCAGGGTACAATTAATACATTCGGCTAGGCTAGTTAAGGTTAGATTAGGTAAGGTTAGGTTGATATGTTAAGAGTCTTATTATTACTAGTTGAATAAGTACAAGAAATCTCCACGCAATTTGCGGCAACATACACTGCCCACAAGATACTTTACGCTATTTGTGAAGAAACGGGACGGTCTTATGCAAGCGTCGAGTGTTGGAGAGGGAGGGACATATCGAGCGCGCAATTACCGCCCCTAATTGCTGGTCCCCTGGTACTTGCAGTACGTGACCGAGTAATGAGGTCAGAGTTCTGGGCTCCTTTCCTTCGACCCACTTCAAAACTGGCCATTGTTAAAGCCGTAGTATTATTGATCTTTCCTTATTTAATATGCACACGTCGGATCACGCCATACTAATAATGTTATAATGTTGCCATGTATGCTTTGACGCAGTTGCGGTGTTGAAAAATAAGGAATATGAAATTATATATTAATGTGAACAACAATGTGTAATCGATATCTTATTATTTCTTTCAAAATACTGTATTTCTCATACGTTTGTAGTATCCTTGAATACGCACCTCAACTGTGGAACCCAGGCTATGCAATACACAAAAATAGATTTGAAAGTGTTTAAAATAGATTTTTAAGGTACCTTAACTTCCGTTCTTTTCAATCTCATGTTAGCAATGAAGATTCAGCATAGTTCTTCAGACGTAAACTTGCCGAAGAAATATAGTGTTTGCATAAAAAAAAATGTTTCAAAAATTATATGTTTATTATTAAATTATAAAATTTGAAAGCGTATTTCATAACTTTCAAAAACAGTTTTTTTTGTTTTCAGATGCGTTCAGAAATATTCCATTCTTATGGATTTAATTGCAAAGTAGAATCGGCTTGACCTTCCGTCAAAACAGGTCATAAAGGTGAGGGATTAAATAAATAAAATAATAAAAACTTCATTTTTTTATGAAAATTTCAATAGTTTGTTAAAACTTTTGTAGTATAGTAGCCACTATAAAATTTCAAGTGCTGATGTGAAACACAAGACAAAATGTAATATTTTTCTGCATGCACAAGCAACTATTAGACAAACTCTCTAACGAACGATCTGGGCAACAAGTTTGGGAGTACTGTTGATATATTTACTGACTCCACTCATAAACTACCGCGACCTTCGGACTAGCGATCAGTAGGACACTGGTTAAAATCCCGGCGTGCGTAAGTTAAGTTTATTTGATTGATTTGTGTTATTTCTAGAGCAGAAAATACTTGGTAATGTAATTATGTGTCAGAGTGAGCTCTAGCATTATGAAATTATTTCCTACACCGTTCATCCAATTGCGATGAAACTTTGGTGTGTTGATATAAGCACACCCGCGATTGTTTCTATTTATAAAAGTGAGCTCTGGCGTTGTATTTTAATTGGTTTAGCAGTGGGGGGAAAGGAGGAAGGGGAGGCGGAAGGGGAACGGGAAAGGAAATCAATGGGAAAGGACACGCAAGGAGAAACCATTTCTCAGTGGCATTGCAACGCATGACGGGAACTTTTTTTTAAAAATTAGCTCCACACAGGAGGCCCGGAGGAAAATCATTCCCCTCAGGACGTATGTCATCTTTGGGGATGTTGCGTGGAGGATATTTTATGGAAAGGAAGGACAGGATGTTCTGGGAAGGAAAGGGGTAGTTGAACCTAAAGAAGAACTAAATAGAAAAACACGAAAGTTAAATAAAGCCTTTTTGTTTGAAAAACCTTTTAAGTATAATTATTTTACCAGGGGAACATAATACTGAAGGAGATTGCTTCTTCTTGTAAGAATTTGCACCCTTTAGAAAGAAATTCATAATTCACCTCTTGCTTCTTGTTAAAATTATATCCGGAGCCCAGCAATTAAGAGCGGTAATGAGCCATGCTTTTGATATAATAGTCATCTCCTCTCGCTTTTGCTTATGATAGCTTGCATAACTTATCTCGCTCTATCTTATGAATTTTCCTGTTATACCGTATCATGCAAAAGATAAAATCACATAGGTGAGATGTATATTTATAACCTACTTCACGAAGGATTTTTGAAGTAAAACTTCTTTACGCACGCTCGACTTGGGGGGTAAGCTGGTGAATGCGTTACGAAAAGTGTGATGTTACGAAAAGTGTGATACGAACGGTAATCGATGCGAACGGTGATCAGG
The DNA here is from genome assembly GCA_917563855.2 of Limnephilus lunatus. Taxonomy (NCBI): domain Eukaryota; kingdom Metazoa; phylum Arthropoda; class Insecta; order Trichoptera; family Limnephilidae; genus Limnephilus; species Limnephilus lunatus. The sequence continues at coordinate 97,873,009 of OU830594.1, forward strand.
CGAGGCGAACGGCCGGGCCTTTACGAACGCTTGACTTGGAGAGTAAGCTGGTGAATGCGTTACGAAAAGTGTTATGGAGAGGTGCGAGCACAAGGAATCATTTGTTGAATAACCATGCCATAGGTAACCCTAAAGTCGTAATTCACCCCAAAATCATAGGTCACCCCAAAGTCGTAAGTCACCCCAAGGTCGTAGGTCACCCCACGGTCGTAGGTCACCCCAGGGTTTTAGGTCACCACAATGTCATATGTCACCCCAATGTCAATGTCAATGTCGAAAAAAAAACGGTGATCAAATACAGAATCTCTTTTTTTGCGTTAGCTCCACACAGGAGGCCCTGAGGATTTTCTCAAGGGATGGGAGAAAAGGAAGTTCTGGGAAGGACAAAGGTGTTAGGTCTCCCGCAACCAGACTTTTCCGATCCAGCCCGCCACCCTTGATATTTTTTAAATAATTTTTCCTATAATATTACAAATATTCTTCGAATACACCCCTGCCATAGGTCATCCCAAGTTGTTCGCTATGTTCAGTGATTTAGCAGGGGTGCCTGAGTTCATGAGGTGAGGTTTGCCTAACTCTAGGCGGTGGATGCGTTTGCGAACCTACTGCGTGGCGGGCCGGATTGGAAGGGACTAGATGAGGGAGAGCTTTTGACCTCTCCTGCCGCAGCGACCCATCGCCTTGCACCGCATTGGGAGTTTTGGATTCATACGTCCGTCACTCCTGGACACTGAACCTTCACACAGCTTCCCAAAGATGAATTTTTTACCATAGATCCATAAAGGAGGCTTGAGGAAAATATTTACCCTTAGGGCCTATGTCATCTTTAATGATGCGGTTTTGAGGATCTTTTAAAGGAAAGGAAGGAGTGGAAGTTCTGGGAAGGATAAGGTATGAGGGGTGGGTAGGAATCTGGGGGTCAATGGGCCCAGGAGTGACGGACGTATGAAACTATCCCTCCCACTGCGGTGCAAGGCGATGTTCCAAAAGAGTTCTGCTTGGGAGGCAACGAGATCTCCCTCAACCAGTCGCCGCCAAGACCTCGGACAAATCTCACCCCATAAACTCGGGCACTCCTGCTAAGTCACTAAACGTAGTGAAACACTTGGGGTGACCTATGGCAGAGGTGTTGGTTATCCAGTAAATAGTTCCCGGGACGGCGTTACCAAATTGTGACATAGGCCTTGAGGAAAATTCTTTTCTTCAGGTCGTCTATATATATATATATATAAAATGTTAGCATGCCTGCTTTATATTATCTACTAATTCCACCCATCATTCTTCCTCTCTGTCTAAAAAACTTCTTCCAGAAACTATCCCTTTCAAAATAACTTTAAAATCAGCGATTTGATCTTTGCCTCGTAATTTCCCCATATATTCTGATAAGGTAACACCTCTACGAGTGTACTCCATCAATTTCCTGTAAGTAGCTACCGCCAGTTCCTAAAAGGACTCATACATCAAAGTCTCCGGCTTTCTTTCAAAACTTTTGTCAGGTTTGGATCGTATGCGGCCACTTAGCGAGAATAATTTGCAAAATTTCAGACGTAAATCATATCTTACCCAAAAATCTATTTTTTTAAAGTTAATAAGAAAGTCTAATAAGAACTTACATAACAAGGAAAAGTGCTTTAAAAAGTGAAAAACAGCGTACATTTAGTTATACTATATCCATCTATAGCAGGGGTACCCAACCCAAAAACGTTTGGTTAGCCAAAAAAAAATATTACTGTGCTTAGGTGGGCTACTTTGGGTTTAACCGTTAGATCCGTCCACGAATATCGAACAGTATTAATTGGCCAGAGACTGTACAGTTGAAATTTAAGAATCCGGCTAAGAATGCTGATGCCGCGCCGTACGCAAAACCATCTTCGTACTTGAAGTTTACTAAAAAGCAACTGAATTCAAGCAAGTAGCCAATAATGCGAAACAGATCGCATGAGGAACTGCCGCTCGCAGGTATACCTAAGTACTATTTTTTTTTTAGTAACTATATATTTATTATTTTTGACATTTTTATACGAAACATGTTAGGTATTGTTACGATACAAATTTTAGTATTCAAATTTGCCGCCTCAATTGAAATTAGTACCGAAAGAGGGCGCTAACAGCATGCGTTCCCGCGCACGCCGGCCGCGCATCAGGCGACCAGTTCAAAACCCCGCAGCATACCTCGTCCCCCGCGTCGCAAGCTAAGCGCGGCCATTTTCTCCCGCAAGGGCTCGAAGTGTAGACATCCCACGCTTGTCGTGTCTGTGTTAGTACCGACGCGAGCCGCGTCTAACAAACGTTCTGGAAATCGCCATTTTGGCGGGCTCTAAGAATGCAACGAAACAGGACCCCCGACATGGGACTCCAAGAGAGACTCTCCTGACACAGTAAGCCTACCCAATTCCCCTTTATTTGTGCTGATTTAACTGTTCGCCTCACCGCGGAAACCCGGGATGAAATCCGAGAGAGAGAAATTGAGTTTTATAGCATACTCATGTGTTTAATTGTTCTAATCTTGTAATTTGTGATGTTTTGCCGCTTTGTTCTGGAGATTAAATGAAGTAAAGAAAATCTCTCTCTTCTTATTTTGCTAACAAATTAACCTAAAACAATCTAGGCCTCCCTACGAGGCATGGTGAATCTCAGCTGCGGCCGAATCCTCGACCTGAACACCATGTACCTGCCGGTATGAGCTAGTCGCAGGTAAGTTGGGCCTATCATTAACACTGGCGCTAACAATGGCGACCAGCTATGGGGCCGAATAATTGCTGCGAAGCTAACCCTGACGCCCAACACCGCCAAGTTAACACTGGCTTCCATCGTGGGGCCCTTTTGCAAAGTTAATACTGGCGCCCAACGTGGGGCTCTTTTGCAAAGTTAACACTGGCTTTTAATTAATTTAATGTCCTCAATGTAACTATTTTTTGTTTTAATTTGTTTAATACTAAGTGGGAGTTTGTTATTATTGGGTTTGTAACTTCGTGAATCTTTCCGGCTATGGAAAGATTCACAATAATATCTATGATTATTATGGTATTTGGCAGTTGTGAATAATAATACCACGCGCCCATAGATTATATATGACGTCATTGCCTGTCGCAGTTACTTTGTCCTGGTAACTAGCTGTCACTGGATCCCAGTGGATCCAAGGAACCGGCTATTTTTGGAACCAGTTCCTATCGGATTATAAAATGTTCACCAACACTCAAACTGGTCGAAGCCAAATCAATAGGCGCCCGCAGGGCCTAATAGCAAAAACCTGCCGAGCGGTTTTTAAGTACTAGTACTGGTATAATATGCTAATCCTAATGGTATAATTTTGGCTTGCTCAAATCCCAGCTTCCTCTTAACCCAATTCCTTCCCATAGCCCCTTCCTTAACCCTTTTTGAAACATCGACGCCACCCAACCCGATTGTGATTTGGTTCAACCAATGTCACGACATTCGGATCGAAGTGTTGATATTGTTTACGACAAACCTGTCGTTGACTAAATCGTTTATTGGTTATTTTCGTAAAATCAATACCAAACCACACAATGCTGTTATAATTTTGTGTTCTGTTTGATGTTTTATTGATAGTAACCGCTAAAATACTGACTAACGTAGTATGTAAATGTCATTTGTATGTACATACATCACTCAACGTCGGAAAGCCAAGTGGAAAACCATATTTGAACACAATTGAAGATTATCTATGGAAAAATGGACGTTAAACCGAGCCTTGACACGAAACATGGACGCTTTTGATATGAGGATAATACTGATGTGGACGAATCCTCAAAACGCAAATGTAAACCTCCTAATAGAAAAGCCTTCCATGCAGATATAAGTGGACACGTCCGTTTATTGGATAACCAACGTCTTTGCCATAGGTCACCCCAAGTGATTCGCTACGTTTGGTAACTTAATTTTGGTTGTGGAGTAAGGTTTGTCTGGATTTTTGCGGCGAATGCGTTTGCCTGCCAACTGCGTTGCAGACCGAATAGAAAGAGATTGGTTGAGGGAGACATTTTGACCTCTCCAGCAGGACTCTCTCGGAACATCGTTTTGCACCGCAGTGGGAGGGATGGATTCCATATTACAATGGTTGATTTACCAGCGATGTTGACTGCTTACATATCCTGAACTCCTTACCATTTCGAATATTATCAACTGTTCGACATTTCAAAGACACCCCATAGAAACCTCTAAAACATCAGGAACATAGACAATATTCACAGGGCTTCCAAAATAATCATCTCTTCGACCGTTCGACGTCCAAGAATACGTAAAAATTAAACATTCGACAAAGTTCGTCACGACGACGAGTAATTTTTCGCTCGTAGATGGCGCATAACGAGTAACGATTGATCGTTGCTGGGGAATCGCAGCCCTGGACACACTAACCCCTAGATTCCTACCCACCATAAATGCATCTTTTCTTTATAAAATCTAAAAGTAAACCGCAAAATAATTTAAATGTACACCTTTATGAATCCAAAGTTTGCAACCCCAATTTATTTTTTTTTAAATTTAAATTATTACGTATATACGAGTACATGAAACGACAGAAAAGTGAGTTGACAATAAAGTTTATAATACATTTGCCTAATTAAATATTTGTGTGTTTTTATTCAGTAATTTTAGTTATAAAAAACTTAAGGTGAGCCCTTTTTAAAACTTTTTTATGTATATTTTGTATTATAAAATATGAAAGCGTATTGTAAACGTTTTTACATTAAAAAAAACTACTTATAAAAGAATTCGGTCGTCATTGTTGAGCGCCATCATAAAAAACCAATCCTGATAATATATCACCCTTACATGATACGCAATAACAAAAATATTCATACAAACATTCAAACCTTCACTATCATTTATTTATCACTTCCCGTATTACTTATGATTTGGAAAACAGATTTGTGGAATCCGAATCATTCGTATGGAGCGCCATTCCGGTAATATATTATTAGAACTCAAAGGATGACATATTGACTTGGCGATGTGTTTTTACCCCCGGATGGTGGACATGGAAGCGATAAGTGCCCGGGAATGTTGATATTCCCACATTATTCAAACACGAAGCATGAGGGATGATATCTATCAAAGTAAATACGCTATTTGCAGGGGCGCCATTTGCAATTCAAATATTATTCACTTTGATTTTTTTAAAGTTAAACGATTTGAAACTCGACGAAGCGGAAAAGCGACACTAAAAAGAGACAAACGCATATTATATAGGCGTGTATAGAATTTAGCCTGAGAGATTGAGATAGCAATTAAATATGTATTATTATTTGATAAACTAACGTTTTTTTAAGACAAGATTTTTATGTATTTATTTCACGGGTATTCCGTTCTAATATAATACGATAAATCCACAGTTCCACGCAAGCCTCCTTTGGTCTTGTGGTATAAAGTGCCTGACGAATCTCAACGTCAGACATTCAGCGAACCAAGGATCGAATCTTACGAAATGAAAAAGAATTTATATACATATATATTTTTGCAAAATCATTATCCATTTTTCGAACCACTCCAAAATGGACAGGTAAAAAACACAAAAAAGCGACATCTGGCGACTCAGAAGGAGAAAACACAAATACTAATAAGATGACCAAATGTATAGGAAAAGGTGCACTGGAATTCGACGACAAAAATATGGAAAAAAATTATCCTTCACATTGATAAAAAAAAGTGCTTGGTAATCTTGTCTACTTTAGTTTTACGAAGGTGTCACTTCTACCGCGTGTGAATCGCACACTCCGATTTTTTTTTCTTGGGCATTAACTATTTAATATTTTTACTTTCCATGTACATTTATTACTTAAATTTTAATTTAACTGCTACCGGTTCCGATACATCCATGTCATTACTAAAACTAACTATAAATTTATATAAATACAGATAATATTAGATTTAATTAAGCGGGGGTAGTGGAAGGGGCGATTTTGGAGGAGGAGGAGAGGTGAAGGTTGGTGATATTTTTTGGAAGTTGTTGGTGTTTTTCGTGTACAAAATCTCGTTTTTAAGTAAAAAGAAGGATATTTATTTTTATTTTTAACTTTATGAGTAAAATCTCAAAATTATAATATTTAATTAAATTAAGACAATATTAGCGAAACTCAATCGAAAATCTGGAGGTAGAGCATTTTCCATGTAAGCAAAGGGTATTGGGTTCGAGCCCAAAGTTGCCAATATCTTATTTTGATTTTTCTGTCTCCAGATTTTTGATTGAGTTTCTCTTATATTTTCATCATTTAATTAAATAAAAAGAAGGAATTTGACCATTCGAAAAACATAATACCGTTTTGTAGTCATGTTTAGAAGTGGTGATAATTACATCGAAATAACGCTGTAGAACTATTTAACTTTATTGTGATTGTGTTGTATGGTCCTTCGCAGAGATACAGTGGTAAGTTATTGGTAATCCCTTTTTCTTGGTTCCCTCGTTTTTCCTACACATATTATCCCTCGATTCCAGCAAGCACCAATTCGTCGTTTAATTTACCCTTATCTGTCTATTTTCTATGTATATATACAAATGAATATAGGTTTGCTTGCTTGCTTGTTTGTTTGTTTGTTTGTCCTTTATGTATTGCTAGGAATTGTTTGAAACTTTCAAAATATCTTCTTTCAACCCTCGCCAAGGCTTTTTTGGATTATTAAAACCGCATAACAATACATCTGAATTTTTTTTTAACTGTTACAAAAACTCTTACGAACCTGTCAACCACACATGTTCGTAAGAGTTTTAGAATGAATTTTACACTTTGAGAATGACATTTTTCAAACCATCGATTATTCTTAATCAAAATTCAATTTTCGAATAAACTCTTTAAATTAATGAATTTATTAGAAGTACTCACCTACGATATTCCCCAAATCGAATATTTGGAATCTAATGAAGAATTATAGGTATTTAAATAGGTACCTTTGTTAGGTACCAAATTTGATCTTCGTCTCCGACTCAAACACATAAAATTTGTGTATATTTCTTACAATATTCTGCAGGTTAGGTTAGGTTAGGTGTTTTGGTTAGGTTGGGTTAGGTTATTAGGTTGTCAATATTCTGTATCGTAGGTTAGTTCTAATATTCTTCTGATGAAGGAAGGGTTCTTCCGAAACCAGTAGAGTGTGAATAAAATAAAATTGAAGTGGTCTGCAACAAATTTACGTATTTTTATTGTTAACTAGCTGGTACCCGGCATGCGTTGCTATCTTGCTATGCCATTTAATAAAGAAATTGTTTCTCCCTGCGTGTCCTTTCCCATTCGTCCGATTCCCCTTCCGCCTCCCCTTCCTCTCCCGCGTCCCCTTCCCCTCTCACGTTCCCACTCTCCCCAACCTCTCCTCACTCCACTCCTCCCCTTCTCCTTTCCGCGAACACCCATCCCGAGTTCTCCTCCCCCCTCCCTGGTTCCCCTCTCTCCTCCCTGCCTTCCCTCCCGTGAACCCTCTACCCGAGTTATCCTCCTCTTCCCCCCTCCCGCATTCCATATATTCAGTCCCGGTACAAATAGTTTTCAAACAGCTCGCGTGCCACCTATTGCAATTTATTTATACAAATTTCATAATTCCAGAGTTCACCAGTAATTTTATACAAACCTTGTCCTGACAATAAAGAACCCAAAAAATAAAATCCAATAATTATCCTAAAAAATAATTATTCGGTTTATGGAGTCGTTCGGAAGTTATGCGCGTACAAACATTTTGGAGATTCATTTTTATTTATATAGATAGATAAATAGATAGAAGATAGATTGATTTGTGTACGCTTGGTTTTTAATCCGCCCCTGTAAATATACCTACAACCGTAAATATATAATTTTTTAATTCATTAATAATTCAATGGACATCCCTGTTCATGTCTTGGAATTCAGCTCAAGTCACTTTCCATTAGCGAAGTGAGTTTGGAATTTAAACCTCGAGTCCCACACGATCCACATGCTTGAATAAGACTTGGGAAAAATTTATCGTCCACATTAATAAATCGTCTTGCGCTCGTAATTCGTGTAATTCTTGTCTGTTAGTTTATTTAATTAGTGTAATTCTTATCTGTCAATTTATTTAATTTCGTTTTTCTTTACTTGTAGATTATTTATATGTATAACTTTATAAAAATATATATATATATATATTTTTTTTTTAAATTCTGTTTAAGTTTTTGTTCTTCTAAGTCTATATTCTTGTTATTCTAAGTCTAAGGTCTTGTTCTTGTTCTTCTAAGTCTATGGTTCTTGTAATTCTAAGTCTAAGTTCTTGTTCTTCTAGGTCTATCTTCTTGTTATTCTAATCTAAGTTCTTGTTCTTCTAAGTCTATGTTCTTGCATATTACATTTTCCTTGAATGCCGTGTAAAGCAGGAGTATGATGAATTCTGGAGAAATGTGCCTAGCAACCTTAAATGTTTACAAGACTGCGCTCAATTTATTTTGACGATTTTTCCTTCGACATATCTCTGTGAAGCTTCATTTTCAAAAATGAACTTTTTGAAAAACAAAAATCGCAATCGCTTTTCCTCTCAATTAGAAGACGCAATGAGGATTGCATGCAGTCCTAAGGACGCCAACATAGACGAAATAATGAAAAAAATACAAAATCATAATACCTAAAATACACGATAGTTTAAATTAACATAATTAATATTTTGTACTACTTCTATTGAAAATCTTGAAAATATTTTTTTTTTCAATTTACATGCAGATAGCAATACCCATTAGCACCCCCACACGTACACTTCGGAGCGCGCCTCATACCCCCCCCCCCCCCCCCCGATGTGTGGGCTCTAATAAAAAAGAATAATAAGCACAACCAGATATACAAAAAATATAGTATTACAAAAAATATCAAATACCTACTGACGAAAATTAAATTAAACTAAATAATTAGAAAAATAAATAAAAATACCCACATAAAATCTAGTATTAAAAAAAAAACATAAGCCCTTCATGTTGCCAGAGGCAGCCCACACATTACGTAGAAAAAAAACATTTGGGTCTTTACTATTCTCCCCCCCACCCAATTCCAGAAATGTGCGGCCCGCGCCCTATCTCAAATTGTCCAATGTGGCCCTTGACCAGAAAAGTGTGACGACCACTGGTTAAGATCATATTTCTCACTATGATAGCAAGGGAGACACACCGACTTCTATGAGACCTATGTGAAATATGGTGTCTTATGATCAAACAGGTTAAAACAGTATATTTTAAACCGTTCCAATCACTTAGCTGTCATATCTTGCAACATGTATACTGGAGCGCTTTTTGCCACAATATGGCACTATTTAAAATACCTCGGATTGCTTTGCTGCCAATTTTGGCAAATTTTCCCTTATTTGTAAGTAATTCAGTAGAAGTTTACGATTTTATAATATTTTTATATATAAATCCTACGAATATGTGATAATGGACAAAATATAGGTGAATTCATTGGCTATATAGAACTATAATCAGTTAATGTGTCTCCATATAAAAATTCGGAGGTATGATTTTTTTAATGTGGGCGGAAAATGTTCAAAAAGTCTTAACATAAACTTCTCCCACTTTTTCTTTGTATGAATCAGTCCCAAAAGTGACTTGTTATAGAACCGGTTCCAGATCGGTCTCCCAAAAGTAGAACCGCAGTGACAACCCATTTCAGGTATAACCATCTGTATCACACAGTTTGGGAAAGGCTGTGCCTGTTTATAGTTCGTCGTCATACAATAGAATTAAGTGTTAATCGCGGAACAGGAGGCGATGAATATGAGAAGATTGTCGCGGCGTTGAACATCCCCCCTGATTAATTGGGGTTAAAGTTTGGTCAAGGTGGTTAGGTGAGAGGAAGGGAGGGGAACAGAAGGGGGGTGCGTGGGTGTCACGTGATTCCATCAGGAGCACAGACAACGGAAAGGATCGTGTTTCCCAGAGATTAGCAATTGTTATAAACTCGTTATGAGATTGTTATAGGATCAACACTAAATACTAAATTATTACGAAGGTTGGATTTGAACTAAAGCAAGTAGGTATTTGGGAGTACTTATATACCTATTTGAATACTTCTTATATTTTTTATGTGAATACCTCACAACAATCCCAGCTGCTCCCCTCTGAAGCCAGTGAGACTATGGCATACCGGCTCCGGATAGATGGGAGCAGCTGGGACTCTTGGGCGGTATTCGTTCAAAATAAACAACACGCAGGTAAGCTAGACAAAATACTTTTTTTATATGAATACCACACAAGAGTCCCAACAGCTCCCGTCTGAAGCTAGTCAGACCATGGCATCGAGGGGGAAAAGATCTGGGAGAGGAAGGTGGGGAAGTACCTGCCTATTCATATCTGGTCACCAAGCACGGCTAAAGCCATTTTAAGCAAAGAGTATTCACACAGCATTCCCAAAGATGATATAGCTCTTTATAGGATTAAGATGTATAGAGATTTTTTTCCCTCAAAAACTGTTGTGAGCTAATGTAAAAAAAAACGAGTGTGCTTTAGACTACACGACTGAAGTAAAACTTCACTAACTTATAAATAACAGAACATATGACATTGGGGTGACATATGACAATGGGGTGACATATGAATATGGAGTGACCTACGACCGTGAAGTGACCTATGACCGTGGGGTCACCTACGACCTTGGGTTGACCTACGACCCTGGGGTGACCTACGACCTTGGGGTGACCTACAATCTTGGGGTGACCTACGACCTTGGGGTGACCTATGACCTTGGGGTGACCTACGACCTTGGGGTGACCTACGACCTTGGTTTAGTATGTTCGCCTTACCTTAGTTGTGCAATATGTACGGCATGTACGCCTCGCCCGATTACCGTTCGCATCGATCACCGTTCGCATCGCTTACCGTTTACATCACACTTTTCGTAACGCATCACACTTTTCATAACGCATCACACTTTTCGTAGCGCATTCACCAGCTTACCCCCGAAGTCGAGCGCGCATAAAGTAGTTTTACTTCAAAAACACAATTGTACTCATAACTTTGAATTTTTATTATTTTTAAACATCATTTTAATAAGCCAGGTTTCAAACCCGCGTCCATCCTTCTTGTCAAGTTTCTTAGCATGATAATATTTCAAACATGGCTTCACAACAACCCAAGGAAGGCTTTAATAAACAACCTCCTTATCAAAGTTATAATTCTTCGAGACTATTACAAAAACGGTTAGTTTCAATATAATTTATGGCTCCACTTAAATTGCAGCGCCCGACTTTTCGCCGTTCCACTCCATACAATTTGTTTTTTGTCCTCGCCTTGGTACAATAATGCTCCTAGAATAAAAATATATGGCCTACATATCATTGTTTTAATATAATGTCTTTTTCGTACCAGACAGCGAAAGTGCTTCTTTTAAAGAATAAATTGAAGACATTCGTTTTGTCCTGACATTAAGTCCTTTTATAAATTTAGTGATAGGGGAACTATTCAGAAAGAAAACTAGTGTTACATTGTTATTGCCTTTAGTTTTTTTACACACACAAGACACATCTAAATTGATGGACTTAACCTTACCTAACTTAACATAAAATTTGCGCATCATTTCGACGAGTTGGAGGCAAATAACGTTACCATATTTTTGGAATCAGGAGGGTCCGAAAATGCTTTAAATAAATTACGAAATTAGTCGTACATTAATCGCAGAAGAACTCACATACAAATAAATTCTCTTCAAGTTGGTTCTTCATTGCTGAGGATCGTGATCCCTACTCCAATTCCCATTATGGAAAAGGCTCTTCCACTCCTCTTGGTTCTGTGAGAGCCAAGGACACCCTAGTACCAGAGGCTAGTGATATTTGGTCACTCCAGCCTATTTTTGACCTTCCTCTGCATCGTTTGCCTTCCACTTTGCCTGAGACTATGGGTTTCTCCAAGTTGGAGTCCTCAGTTTGGCAAGCAATATCTTAAAAAACATTGTAAGCAAATAGTTGAAAGCCTACTGTGAATATATTATAATAAAACAAATATAAAACTTATTTTCCCTTGACTGTTTTTGACCTAACAGGTTTCAGCTTGTTAAAGCCATCTTCAGATTGTTACAAATTATTCTTAGCCTACGGTTTATATACATAGCAGACGGAGGAGGGGGAGAGGGTTGGTCTACAAGGATTTTAATCTGTTATGTTAATTACATTTGTTGCTAAGTCATTTTAGACTGTCGAATTTCGGTTATTCCAGTAGGCTAATTACCTCGGGTATGTAATATGAATAAGTAATATGAATTATTAATGATCTAATTTTCTTGTTGTAAAATCGTCATTATATTTCTGAAGATATGGGATTTTTCGATTGATTTTTTGAGTATTTTTTTCATATATGTATAAATATATTTTTTTGATCTTAAAAATGGAACATATTATAATATTACTTATCTTCCCTTAAAAGCATTTGCTTGTGGATGGAAGAAGAGTTTACATTTCACATAGTACAGTTAATACAGTCACGTGTGTCAAATATATAGGTAGGTAATAGTTAATATACAGAAATCACATAATTAAGACCCTTTAACTAAAAAAAATACAAACATCCATATACTCAGTAAAAGAAAAACAGGTTTAGTTTTTATTGTGACATTCATGTGGAAATAGGGGAAGCAATAGTTTTCCCATTGATTATTTATCTTAAATACTTTTTAATAGAATTCAACAATTGTACTTTGTTATTAATGCTTCTAATTTATACTGGTAGGTTATTAAAGAAGTTTTTTCCTTGGTGTGTGTAATGGTGTTGGGCAAAAGAAGTGTTTAGTTTGGGGCATACAAATACGTGCTTAAGTCTTGTGCGATTTTCAGTTATGAATGAGTAATTTTTTTTTTTTTAATAATTTGTACGATTGAATTTTTCACAAATAAGTTTTTAAATGTTGGAACTTTAAATTCTTCGAAAATGCGTTCAGTGGGGAAGTCTAGAGGTTTTTTTTATTATAATTTCTTAATGAGTTTTTGAACCATTTCTATGGGGGTCAGAGTAGTTTTGTAAGCTGTTCCCCAACTGATAATAACATACTGAAGAATAGACTGTACTAATACGTAGTATATTGAATATAGATTTTTTGTCGATAAGAAGTTTCTAATTCGTAAGAATATATAAATTAATTTCCTAATTCTTTTTATTGTATGGCCGATATGATCTTTCCATTTTAGGTTTTTATCTATAATTATTCCTATATATATTGTATAAGTTGAATGGAATCCTGAGAATTTTTCTCCAGCACCACATTTTGAGGACGTATATCCGTTTTCTTTCGCTGGCTCTAAGTGTCCATGTTTCCACACCGTAAAGAAATATGAGGAAAATCAATGCCTGGATGAGTCTTATCTGGCGTCCTTCGTTATATATACGTCTATCACTCCATATCTTTTGCATTTTACTCATGGCGTCTTTTGTCATGAAAATTCTTCTTTGCACTTCTGTTTCACAACCTCCTTCATTACTTATAGTTGAGCCTGGGTATTTAAAGTCAAAATATATTAAAATAACTACCTGCGCAGAAAAGTTAAGTTCACTAAAGTAAGGCGAACGCCTTATCCAATTCTGCTACTGACACCACTTATTAAACCTTAATATTTGTTAATCTCATATGAAAATTTCAGATTATTGTTTTCTTTCATATTTTCGTTTTGATTATTCGTGTTATCTTCTTCTTTAATGATATATTACTTTGATGGTAATAACCATCAAAAGTTAAAAAAAGGGAATTGTTCTATTGAAAATTGGACGTCTATGCATTTGAATTTCTATTTTGTTTTTTTGAATTAATTAATGAATACTAATCTGGGAAGTGGAAATCAACTCACTTTCCGACATTCAATCAAGCTAAAACATGGCAAATAGACTCGTTGTTGGTGACAAGGCATTCTGTCAAATTTTAGTAGCATGCGTACACACACACGAGCCCGCATATACATTTTTCTGAAATAAGATAATATTATATTAAAAAATTTACAGCAATACGAAAGAAATGTCGGTATTATCCGATTAGGTTATGGCTTGGGTGTTAGCGGTGTTGACTCCAATAACTGGGAAGGATGTTTTATTCCTCAGTCAAACCTAAAAAAAACCAGCCTGAAAGATGGCGCGACTAGGTCGAAAATTGAAAATAGATATATTTTTAGCAAAAAAAAATGTTTTTTACGGATTGATTTAAAAAAATATTGATTAACTTACTTATGGTACATACCTGTCTGAAGAAAGTTTGAAAAAATAATATCGTCATTGACCTATAGTTATGTTTTTTTGGACTAATTGAATAATACCTTAATTGAACAAAGTAACGTTAAATATTAAATGATATGTAATTGAGTATTTCTATTTTTTATATCTATTACTTAGGTAGGTATAATGTATTCCTCAAACAATATCAAAGTAAGCTACAACAAATCCGAGGTAATTAGGCCTATTGGGAATAACCAAAATAATTAGTAATTAGACAGTCAAAAAAAACTTGGTAAAAAATGTAAGAGAATCCATATATTTGAATAAAATCCTTGTAGACCACCCCTCTCCCCCCTCCCCCATTTGTTATGTATATAAACCGTAGACTAAAAATAGTTTGTACCAGTCTGAAGATGGCTTTAACAAAATAAAACCGGTTACGGTCAAATAAATTAAAGTGGAAATAAGTTAACCTGCTGGGGTACCCGGCTTCGCTCAGAATATTGAACTAACGATTGAACCCACGACGGATCTAGCTTTATATGCCCTACCAATGGATAGCCCCACCCATTCAAAAAGGCTTCGTATTATTCCAGAACATTCCAGACTATTCGAGAACATTTCATAACATTCCAGAATGATCCTGGATGTTCTGGAATGTCGTGGAAATTTCTAGAGGGCGAAACTTCCAGCCCTTATATCTTCAAAAGCACGCCCTTAAGGTAAAAACGGGAACCTTTTTCATGGATGGGGGACAGAGGGCTACCACACCATATACCTCCCTTAATCGTACCGGGACTCGATTCAGATTTTATCGGGACGCACATTTTTGTACACTTTCTTTTATAATATACTAGCAGACCCGGACAGACGTTGCTGTGGCTAACTAAACACAACGCCATTACCCAACCTTTATAAAATCCACACCACCCGCTTGCCAGCTGCCCGCTGCCCGCTACCTGAATTAAATATTTGAATTTCTCAGCTTTTCTCTACTATACTAAGCATGCATTATACATATAAGCCTTCCTCTTGAATCACTTTATTTATTGGTGAAAACCGCATGAAAATCCGTTGCGTAGTTTAAAAGATCTAAGCGCACAAACATTTTGAGCGACTTCATTTTGTACTATGTAATGATGATATTGATTATAATTAAGTAGGTGTTTAAGTATCTAATTTTGAATTGACTGACTAAAATTGAATGACCTCAGATTGAAAATATCATTTTCAATCTGAGGTCTACTGTTCACAGAACCACTACTAGTTGATAATTAAATACTACAGTGGTCACTCCTGGAAATACCGTCCAAAGCCGGGTACCGAGAGATATGGAGTGTTACCGCAGTCCCAATTACCGTTGATTGGTTACATGTAAATTCCACTGGCCTCTGTAATTATATGTGGTTGATATAGTTTGGACCACTTCTCAATAATAATCAATGATCACCCCAAAAGTCAGATTCTACAACATTTATTTATTTATTAATTAATTTATGGTCAATAGTCCATTAAAAACATAATAATAACACGAATAAAAAAAAGCAGAGGTGATGGTGAAGGTAGAGCACATATAAATGAATAGCAATGACAATATAAAATGTAAAAAGTACATATAGAAGACGCTACAAGTCAAAGCATGAAGAAGAATTTAAATAATGCTTATCGACTGCCGAAAGTCATTTAATTTTACATCAAAAAATTCAATGCTTTGACTTGCGTTGACAAGTCTTGACATTCTGGATAAAGGAGAATGGTATCCATAATTAGTAGAATGTTGATTGAGGAACAGCAATTCATTATTTTGGAGTCTACGGGAAGGGATGTTGAACTGGATGAGTTGTAACAGATCAGGTGTATCAGTAATACTGTTGATAATTTTAAATATGCAAATTAGATCAGAGTCCTTTCTACGTTTTTCTAAAGAAGAAATGTTTAAAATTTGTTCAATTTCATCATATGAGTACTCGCCTCTTTCAAGACCTAACGTCCAAGCAATTCCTCTCAGGAAACGATGTTGTACGGATTCGATGTGACAAATGTAAACAGCATAGAAAGGAGACCAAATTACACTTGCATATTCAAGGTGAGGGCAAACAAGCGAACAGTAAAGAGTTTTAAATGTTTTTATATGTTTTAAGTCAGAGGTAATTCTATGAATGAAGCCGAGTAATTTAAGTGATTTATTTACGATATTATTAATATGATCACGGAAAGAAAGTTTGCAGTCCAGAGTGTACCCAAGGTCCTTGATATATGTGATAGTAGATAGACAAACACTATTTAGTTTGTAATCAAACTGAATAGGTTTTTTGGTTCTATAAAAGGACAAAATTTTACATTTATCAACATTAAGTTCCATTCAGTTTATTTTCAACCAATCGTTAAATTAATTAATATCAAGTTGAAATAATAAACAGTCAAGGTGGGATTTAATATTCTTAAGAATCTTATTATCATCAGCAAATAGCCAGAAACGTGTGTGAGAAATTTTTTTAGTGATATCATTAATAAAAAGGTTAAAAAGAAGCGGGGCCAAATGGGCTCCCTGGGGAACGCCGGACGTTACATTGATGTTAAAGGATACAAAGTTATTTAGTTTTCTATTTATCAAGTAAGAGTGAATTAATGATAACAAAGGGATTCTAATGCCTAAAGCATAAAGTTTGGCCATGAGGATACGATGATTAACTTGGTCGAAGGCTTTGGAGAAGTCATTGTAGAGGACATCAACCTGAGTGTTGTCTTCTAAGGCTTTAACAATGGTATTTGTAAAGGACAATAAATTAGTTGTTGTAGATTTCGCTGATCTAAATCGATGCTGTTCCTCAATCAGAACATTTTTGAAAATGGGAGTGATTTTCCTTGAAATTATCGACTCAAATTAAAACATACTATATAATTAATTTTTGGGAGGCCCTGAGGAAAATAATTTCACTCAGGGCCTTTTTTTACATTAGCTCCACACAGGTGGCCCTGAGGAAAATAATTCCCCTCAGGGCCTGTGTCATCTTTGGGGATGCTGTGTGGAGGGTATTTTATGAAAAGGAAGGAGAGGAAGTTCTGGGAAAGAAATGCGGTATTAGGGGTGGGTAGGAATCTGTGGGACTGTGTGTCCGGGAGTGACGGACGTACTAATCCATCCCTCCCACTGCGGTGCAAGGCGATGTTCCAAGACAGTACGCTGGAGAAGTCAAAGGGACTCTTTCAACCATTATCTCACGATCCGGCCTGCATTCAGGTGATGGGCAGACGAATCCGCCGCCAAGATCCTCAACAAACCTCACCCCATAAGCCCGGGCATCCCTGCTAAGTCACCACAGAAAGTGAACCACTTTCGGTGAACTATGGCAGAGACGCTGGTTATCCAATAAATGGTTGCGGGGCGGCGAAACCCATAGTCGCCTTCCAAATTAAATATGTACACAGTCCCAATTTGGGAGGCGGGTGTGGGTACTGCCGTCCCGGGAACGTTTAATAAAAAAAAAACGAACATCTCTGCCTTAGGTAACCTTCGTCTTCACATCACGCATTTAAAACCACCTTCTTCTCTTCTTTTTGAACGAGAACTAACATAAATTGTAAAATTTAAAAATATCCAATAAAAAAAATTCTATATTTGCATCAACTGAAAATGTATTCAAGGTTTCCGATCGCCGCATAGCCGCCATATCGTGAACGGGATACAACCTGCATAGGTCATTTGAGTGAGTCTATGTGCATGTGGAACATAGGCTCAAGCCGCATAAGCATATAGACATATGCAAAGGGTACTTACACTTCACCTGCGCTGCCAACATGACCCTTCTAACATATTCGTGACCCGGTTGATGTAATGTCGGTAGCTGAGATTTAGAAAATGTGGGTCACATGATTTTTAAAAAGATTTTATTACGTAGAGGTTTTAAAAATATATACACGGTATTTTCAAATCAATTTGGGGTACTGCCGCTCCGATACCATTTATTGAATAACCAATATCCCTGCCATACGTCATCCCAAATGGTTCGCTACGTTTGTTGACTATGCAAGGAGTGCGGGTTTTCATGGAGAGAGGTTTTTTTAGAGGGAGACCTTTTTAAATATCACCTAGACCTCTCCAACCTCACTTTCTCGACCCATCGCTTTGCACCGCAGTGGAAGGAATGGATCCATGCGTCCAATACCCCAAATTTCCTGCCCACCTCTCATACGTTTTCTTTTCCAGAACTTCCTCTTCTTGCTTTCCATAAAGAGTATCCGGACACCTTGCATATACAGCGCTCTTTAGGTGATTTTTCACGAAAACGGCGCTATATAAATTATGCAAATATAATTATAATTTAAGTGTACTATATTGGATGTTGTAAATATATTTTTTATGATTACCGTAAGAGTTCCAACCAAAGCCACTATGGCTTCTTGAATTTTGTTATATTGTGAGGCTGTAAATACGGCAATGTACTGTTCTACAATTTGGGAGGCAGGTATGGGTACCGCCGCCCCGGGAACCATAATCTCTGCTATAGGTCACCCCAAGTGGTTCGCTACGTTTGGTGATTTAGCAGGGCTTCATGGGGTTAGGTTTGTCTAGGTCTAGGTCTTGGCGGCGATTTATTTGCCCACCTCTGCGTGGCGGACCAAATCAGGAGAGACCTCACCTAGACCTCTCCAATCGTACTCTTGCACCGCAGTGGGAGGGATGGATTCATACGTCCGACACACCTACTCGATGACCCGCAGATTCCTACCCACCTCACATACCCTTCTCCTTCCAATAATTTAATCTCCTTCCTTTCCTAAAAAAAGAATAAAACTCGGGCAACGCTAGGTGCTTTAGCTAGTACTAAATTAGCAACTTTTATATTTATAATGGTGGTACTTCACCAGTTTAATACTGAGAGTATCAACAACTCCGGAATGATAATGTACATTCTTACACTATACCATTTTAAATTAACTATTTTCTACCAAAACAACCCCCTTAAAACCAATCATAAAAGAACCTTTAATTTCAACCCCTCTTTGTGCATAAAATTAGTTAAGTCGATCGGCAGCAAGTTCGATGAACCCCGGGACTTAAAGAACTTTTATAGACTTTCCAAATCGTGTCGGAAAGTGAACAAAACGCTGACTAACGTAAAGCTCTCAAGTCAAGTGGAAAATGACGTGTGGAGCATTCGGAAAATGGAAAAATAACTGGAAATGACGAACAATTAATGAGAAATCTTTTTGAGATTTTTCGACTTGTAAATTTGTTGTGTTCGAACTGAATCAAAAATACGCAAGAAGCCAAAGTAAAAGTTAAAAATTACTTAAAAATAAGAGATCTCAATGGACGAGTTAGTAGAGGCGCTTGTCCCGGTAAGACGAGAGATCCTGGGTTCGAGTCCGAGTTGCGACCGTCACCTTTTTATTATTCTGTGTCTCGTTCTTTTTCATATTTTCGTTTAGATTTATTTATATTTAATGCCCCTTAATAAAGAAATTATTTCTCACTGCGTGTCCTTTCCCATTCGTCCCGTTCGCCTTCCGCCTTCCCTTCTTATCCCGTGTCCCCTACTCCTCCTCCCCGCGCTCCCCTCCACCTTCCCCACCTTCCCTCTCCCCTTTCTTGCTCCCCATCCCGCGACCCCTCCACTTTCCCGCGTGCCATATTCAGTCCCGCTATATTCAGATTTTCAAACAGCTCGCGTGCCACCTATTGCAATTTTTGTATACAAATTTCATAATTAGTTTTAATTTCATAATTAAAGTTTTATACAAACCTTGTCCTGTCAATAACGAACACAAAAAAGTAATAACATATGCGTAAGGGAGAGGAACTAAGGAGGGAAATCCGGGATGGGGAAAGGGAATGCGGGATGGGAAGGGGGAACACGGGAGGGGGGGAGTGGAATGGGTAGACGTGGGAGAGAGGAAGGTGGAAGTGGAACAACTCCTTTATTTGAGTGGCAGTGCAACGCTGCCGTGAACTCGCTAGCTAAAAATAAATTTAAAATCAAATACAAAATATTCATGACAATAAAACAACGTATAGTTATATAGACTGCTCGGTAAGATACGTTCTATTAAACGACTAGACTATCAGACTTATAACACAGCCACCAAGTACTCAGTAACTGACCGCTACGTCTCTATTTATGGTGACGCAATTAGACCCGCCGTATGTGGCTAATTCTTCCTCAATTAGTTCCGGAATTAGATTAAGCCTCTGGAAAGGTCCGGAACAAAGCTGTGTGGGTAGAGAGTAGAGAGAGAGTAGAGAGGGGTGGAGAGAGGAGATGGGCTGTTGGCCTGATGGAGGTTTAACCACGATTAATGGGGGCCTATTGAACATCTCTGATTGCTTGTCAGAATCACGGAAAGTGGCTAATAACTTGCTTGCGAACACGAAATACACAATGCTGATGGTTTCAGATCTTCTGCTACTATTTTATAATATTTCAAGGTGGTTTGTATCCAGTTATTTTGTGATTAGTAGAAGGCTGGATGTTTAACATAACTACAGAGCAATAAAGACGATTAAAATCCGGCATTACGATCCGAAAATTTCGATGTTGAGGAGTGGGCATCTTTAGTGTTAAAAGAAAACAACTGGAGGCGTTTACACAAACAAAAACAATTTACATTTCACAAAAACTAATAATAAAAACAAAAACAAAAAAAACCCTACTCATATTCGTCAGAACTTTTGTTCAAACAATTTAATTTCAGAAAATTAAGTGCATTATACTTTTATCATGCAACATTACAAATTTATAAAAATAATATTCAAAATAAAGTTGCACCCTTTAAAAATAACATAAATCTTAGACAAACATCAATACTTCCTACTCCAAAATGTAAAAAAACAATAGGACAGTTAAATCATAAATATCTAGGAGTTAATTTTTTTAATTCTCTACCTGAAAAAATCAGAAACATGAATACTAATTTAAAATAATTTAAAACACACCTTAAGAATTATACTGAAAACTTAAACTGAATGTCAAAAAAACACTACAATAACACCCCCCCCCCCCTCCCTCCATACACACAAGCCCTGCTTACTTATGGAGGTACATCAAATATATCTACCATGTAAGTAATTACTGTATAAAATTTATCTGTAATTTATGTATCTATTTGTTACTAATAAAAAAAAATTAAAAAATACCTAAATATTTATTATGTAAGTTGATTTACCTGTCCAACTAGGAAAGTTTCCCGTTCCAGGACAGACAAATTGACATGTTTAGTTCATATTATACATAAAATGTTTTATATATATATATATCTAAAGGATTCAGAATTACTTCATTTTGGAGGCAACTTTGAATTTTTTTGTGAATGGTTATTAAAAAAATATCTTGACTTATCTATTGTTTTAATTTAATGAGAAATGAAATAAAAAATAAAATAAAATGTGAAAAATACGTTTTTTGTTTCAATTCCAGCGTAAAAAGTAATTTATGATTTAAATTTACGCCCATCAAAATGCTTTTTTATTTTATATTTCGTCATATTTTTACAATAGAATTAAAATTGCTTGTAAATATTGATCATTTTTGTTCAGTTGCCTCTAAAATGATGAAACATTGATATATTTAATTACCTGTGTTTTACAAATTAAAACACAACCAAATAAATTAGCATATTTCCGTACTAGATATTTGATATGCCTTTTGACTTCAAAACTAATTTTGCAATTTGGTTAGGTATGTTGGCCTCAAATTCAAAATTAAATTTTTGATGAAAAAGGTCGAGCAGTCCATTGAAATTCGATGTAAAGCGAATGAAATATGACGAAAATAGACAGCTTAAAAAGGTGAACAAAACGACAAAGTTCTCATCCTGTGTGAACTATTTTTACCACAGTCATTAGGCATATCTTCCAAATGAGAACACCGCTAATTATGACGTGTGGTACACTAGAGAAAGGTCCTTAAACAAGCTGTATCCAAAAGTTTCCCGGCGTAATAATATGATTGTCAGACCACTCAAGGGTTGGAATTTGGAATAATGTACAATATGCCCATGGGATTCAAATTAAACACGGGGTTCGTTGTATAATCCTAGCTAAATTGTTTAAAATAAATATGTACATATGTAATCGAGGGATTAGGTGGATGAGATTGACGGTCCCGAAGAACATTGTCGGATGTGCGATTTACTAGTTTTGTTTTCGTTTCGTTTCTTTTCTGCATTTTTTAGATCAAGAAATATAGTGTTTTTTTGATATTTTGCATATCATGACAAATCATTCAGAATTCAGAAAACACAGACTACGAAATAAGTCAGTAAATAAATCAACAGAAATATTTTCCATGCATAAAAAGCAAAAATTATTAGCCTAAAACACTCATCTACATTGAAAAATCGGCCGAGAAAAGATACTTACCGCCGACGGGACTTAGAACCCGCGTCTTTTTGATTTCGGGTCAAATGCTCTGACCACTGAGCTACGTCGGCTTATCTCCTACCTACCAAATTATTTAATATACACTAGTGTTTCATTCAATATTTACTGCTTATTACATTTTTTCTCCTGCAAACAACCAACTTTATTTATATGAGAAAGGCATTGTTGAATGAAACGCTAGTACATTGAATAATTTGGCGGATAGGAGATAATCCGACGTAGCTCAGTGGTCAAAGCATTTGACCGAAAATCAGAAGGACGCGGGTTCAAGTCTCGTCGGCGGCATGTATCTTTTTTCGGGAGATTTTTCAATAAAGATGAGTGTTTTAGGCTAATAATTATTGCTTATAATAATTTTTACCCTTTGTGCTGTGCATAAAAAATTGTCTGAAACATTCGTTTATCAATTAAAAAATAATAAGAAAAATTATCAATTTTTAGCAGTTGTGACATTGTTGATTGTTGAGGAACCGTCGAGATCAACATTTTGGGAAATATAGGATAGGATATGGAAAGAAAATAATAAAATGGAAGATGCTCCGAGCAACTAGCGTTATTGATCCCTTCGGCACCGGTGCATAGTCGGGAAACCGCCAATGAACCGCCATACACACGCCAAACACGCGCTAATTTGACATTTTGACACACGAGACTCGTTCTTAAGGTCAACAGCTCGGCTGCAGAACGATTTGCCGGCTTCTGTCTTTTCTCCCTCCTAAAACATCAAGACTCCTGTACACTTCTTCCTTTCCTCAAAAATGGCCCTTCACACAGCATCTCTGAAGATGAGATAGGCTACGAGGGAAATTTTTTTCTTTAGGGCCTCCTTTGAAGAGTTGATATAAAAAAATACAAAGAAGAGCGATATCTGTTAGAGCAGGTATGCTGTCAAGGCGTTTTCACTTTTGCAATACAAGCGTAAAATAACATAACGCATCGCTGTACATGTCTGAACTGTGAGTGGATTATACTGCATCCCAATGATTAAAGTCGCCTACAATAATGCCTATCGCCAACTGTTCCGCCTACCAAGATACTGCAGCGCTTCGAAAATGTTCCTGAAGGGACAAGTGCACACCTTTAGAGCACTTCTCCGCCACCGCATGGGAAGCTTATGGCGCAGACTACGCAAATCGAGGAATACAATCATCACTTTATGTCTGTTTGGATGGAGTTCCCCCTGATGGCCCTCTGGAGACGGAGACGGTCATATACCCTCCATAAACGGCTGCTTGCATTCATTTTTGTGTTTAATATTTTTCATTTATTATATTTATCAAGCTAATTAGTTTTTATTTTTATTTCTCCTTATTATGTGTCTAATTTCTTTTTGTTATTTCAAAATAAGGAATGTATTCCTGCAATCATTATGGAATTAACAATTATTATTATTAAGCAAGTTTAAAAATATATATATATGAGCGGAGTCAATTGCACTATGGCATCCCCAATTTTTTGTTTATTGCGAGGTTGGAGCTAGTGAAGAGGGGATGGAGACGGTGAAGAAGAAGGTCGGGAAGTGCCTGGCTGTTCAATCTGATCATCAAACAAGGCTAAAGCTATTTCAAGGAATGTTTCGATTCTGAATGGTAGTCTATCACCAGGGCAATACTGAGAGAATCTATCACTCTCAAACGTCCCACAAATATACTAAACTGACGATATGAGATGTTGACCATTTTCTCAAAATTTCATCAAGAAATATGAAATTCTTCTTTAAGGGGAACGACCGCGCAACCAATTTCATACAAAACATAATTTTGGATTTCAGGCCAAAATACTCTATCAAACTGAAAAATATTTTTTTTAATTAAAAAGGTGTAGCAAATATCAAGTACGCATTTATGCTGTTTTATCTATTTGTGTTCTAAATTATGAAAATGGGCCATTAAAGAAATAATGTAGAGTAAATATTAAAAAAATATACATTTTTAAAAGAAATCGTATTGAGGGGTGTAGATTTAAATTACGAACGATAAATTTGTCATATATAAATTATAAACAAAAATTTTAACAAAAAAAAAACAACTTAAAAAAATGCACTAAAAAGTAAAAAAAATAATTTCGTACGATTGTTATTTTTGGAGCCGGTGTCAGCCAAGGTAACTACATACATAGGTAGTTATATGTGAGATGTGGAGATCTTGGCTGACACCGACTCCAAAAATAACAATCGTACGAAATTATTTTTTTACTTTTTAGTCCATTTTTTTAAGTCGTTTTTTGTTTTGTTAAAATTTTTGTTTATTTTTTGGTTTTTAGTGACGAGCGTGCGTAAAGAAGTTTTACTTCAAAAAAAGAATCATCGAAATCTGTTGGCGTAATATTGAGTTATTCGTCCATTTGTCGTTCACATACTTATTGCAAATTTCAGACATATATGGTTTTCTCATGGATTCCATTGTCAGAACTGGACCAAATTAAAATGGGACCACACGGGAAGCACCAGCTTTCTAATAAAAAAGAATCATCAATATCGGTTCACCCAATCGAAAGTTCTGAGGGAACAAATATAAAAAAAAAAAAAAATTTTAAATATACCGTCGAATTGATAACCTCCTCCTTTTCGAAGTCGTTTAAAAATAACTTTTCTTTTATTTTTCGTTATATAAAAACAGTAGTTACGGTAGAATTATTTTTTTAATAATTATAATTACCTGACAAAAAATGCCAAATTTGTCTCCAAATAAATGCAAAAATGAATTCTTTTATGACCAATGTGTCACAATTTGAAACAAAAATCAATAAACATGAAATTATAAAATATGCTAGATATTTTCTATACCTTTTGATTAAAAACAGAAACGTGCAACCCAGGGTTGCTTTTGACCTTTCTCCTGTTTCCTTCTATGTTTTGTTGGTCACGTGTGCTAAATTTCATCAATCTCTTTTTTAATCAATGATTTTTTTAAACAAACCAACACCGGGATACTTTCATTGTATGTAAATGTTTGAAAAAAATCTAAGATTAAAAAATATAACACGTATGGATAACTATATACCTAGCTTTAGATAAAAACAATTTTTTTCGGGTCAGAATAACAAAATTTGATTGAATGAGATTTATTCGCTCAATCCGAGATTTAAACCGAGGATCTCTGTAATCATAGTTAAGAATATTTATCACTTGACCGCGGAGACCATTCTGTAGTCAGTGCAACGATTCCAGTTTGATTTTTACTTCAAAACGACACAAGTTTTTTTTACCACTATAATAAAATATAGGTGTATCAATATTTTATGTACAGCTATCTAAAATTTTAACCTTTTCGGACATTGACTCATCAGGGAGTTTCCAAAGGTTGTCCGCCTCTTCCCAACCTTATCCAGAGGTCAGCGAATTACGGGTTTCGAGCCGGATGGAGACCTTTATTTGGTTGCGTGAGCGCAAAAATAAATGTTAATATACGTATCCAACTAATTATTAACTTACTCAGTAAATAATAAAAAAACTAGTTATTCTCTTGAGATCTCGCAATGTTAGTGCGAAGAAGGTAGGTGTTTACAAACTTTTCTGTACAAACAGGGATTTAGTAGTCCCAGAGAGACAGATCATATTCGATCTGAGGTCATCTAGTATCTTAATTTGGGAGGCGGATATGGTACCGCCGCCCCAGGAACAATTTATTGAATAATCAACACCCCTGTCATAGGTCACCACAATTGCTTGGCTAGACTTGGTGAGTTAGCAGAGTTTTCCGGGTTCATGGGGTGAGATTTGTTTGATTCTTGACGGCGGATACTTTTGTCCACCTACTGCGTGGCGGGCCAGATCGGGCAATTAGAGACTCGTTGAGGGAGACCTTTTAACCTCTCCAGACGGACTCCCTCGACCCATCGCTTTGCACCGGAGTGTGAGGGATGGATGGAGGACTCACTGACCCCCAGATTCCTACCCTTCCCTCATACCCTTTTATTCCCAGAACTTTCTCTGCTTCCTTTCTTAAAAAAAAAACTCCACACAGCATCCCTAAAGATGATAGACCCTGAGAGGACTCCTGTGTGGAGCTAATTAAAAAAAGCTGTTTAACTACCTCTGGATCGCTAGTCGAGAGTGTTACCCCTCAACCACAGAGGCCGTTAAAAATCCGTCGTTTTCTATCGCGTTCCCGTCAGAACTCTATTCAGCTTGACAAATACAATACACTTCCCTTATTGGCAACGCCACAGGCCCACTAGCTCTGGCGATTGGGGAACTGTTAGGCCTTTTGTGCAGATTTAGCATAAAACAGAACATATCTGTGAATTCTGCACATTTATAAGAATATGTAATTTGTTTTAAATACCTGCTTGTATCGCGGGAATGTTAATTTTTTTACACTAGCTCCGCACAGGAGGCCCTGAGGAAAATAATTTCCCTCAGGAAAGGATGCTGTATGGAGGGTTTTTTAAAGAAAGGAAGTAGAGGAAGTTCCGTGAAGAAAATTTATATGAGCTGTGGGTAGGGATCTGGAGGGTCGGTGTGACCAGAGGTGACGGACGTATGAATGCATTCCCCCAACCGCGGTGCAAGGTGATGGATCTAGAGGATAAAAGACAACCAACAGACAACCTCTCTTGATCCTGCCCACCACACAGACGCATCGGACGCCATGACCTGGACAAACCTCAACCCATGAACCCGGGCACCCCTGCTAAGTCACCAAACGTAGCGAAACACTTGAGGTGTGTTTTTTGCATAGCGTGTTTCCAGAAATAATTGGAAACTCACTATTTGACAGCACTTGTCTCTCATCCAAATTGAAAAATTCTTTTCATCGTAAGGTGAAATTGTAAAAAAATGAATTCATCCTTAATTTATTTTAACGACTTGTTAAAATATTTCCATGAAACCAAAGCCTTAAATGGCATTGCTTCTTCCAGAAAATTATTTTGAATTTGAAGGTTTCTTTTCAGAGACCTTTCCAAGAAATCAAAATAAAATACCTACCCTCTCTTGGATAACGGTTCCCCTAAATGCCAATGCCGAGAAATTGATTTTTTATCTCCTTTTTGAAACAGATATCTACAGGAGTCTTAGAAATTTCAATTGCTGGTTTAATGAGAGAAAAATATGGTGCTTTGAATTCAAACTCCTTAAAAATTTAAGGAAAAAACTGTCGATGAAATTGAGGAAAAAGGAGTTAACATAATTATATATTTAATTAATGAAAATATTAGAGAAGCTCAATCGAAAATCAGAAACAGAAAAATCAGAGAAAGATACATCTCACACATCTGGGACTCGAACCCAGGACCTATGACTTGCCGGGTCAGTGCTCTACCAACTGAGCTAATGTGTCCCTACCCGATTAAGTTAAAAATAAAATTTAATATTCATCCTAGACCTGCAGAAAAGTCAATAGATGTAGCATATTAAATAAAAATCGATAAATTACATTTGGTGAATTAGCAGGGGTGCTCGGGTTCATGGGGTGAGGTTTGTCAAGGTCTTGGCGGCCGATGTACATGTCCACCACCGCGGTTGAAGGGATGGATTCATACGTCCGTCACTCCTGGACATACTGAACCCCCGATTCCTACCCACCCCTCATACCTATTTCCTCCCAGTTTTCCTTAAAAAAAAACTTCCACACAGCATCTCTTAAGATGTCATGAACCCTGAGAGAAATTGCTTTCATCAGAGCCCTCTGTGTGGTGCTAATGTAAAAAAATCTTTTTCTAATTTTTCTGTTTCAAATTTTCAATTGAGAGTCGCTTATATTGTCTACATTTATTTTATTAAGATTCCCCATATAGTTATTCCATATCTTATTATTATTAACAACCGAAAACGTATCGCGGACATTCTGATTAAAAATTTCGTAACGTCCATTTGAAATAACCTGACCTATCTAAAATCAATATTATGTTTACTTAAGCCAAGCAAATATTGACTGTATTCCACATGTTACATTATTTATGATGCACTATTTCCAATCCTCGGCTAATCGAATATAATATTATTTGGGTCAGCAATTTCGATCGCGAACGCCGGGTTTAAAATAACCCGCTGCAGTAATGTGGTTAGGTAACCTGATGACGGAAACTGATTTTAAATTCTCCGTACGTGCCGACATATCCAATCGATACAGCCAAATGTCGATGCTGTTCGACTAGAGACAAGATAAACTTGCATAAATGTGTCCGTGGGCACAAAGAAATTCAGTTTTTCCTTATGTATGGCAAGGTACTGTATGTATAATATATATCCAATATATATATCCAATATATATACCCAATCCCTAACGCGATTCAGTCGCTCTACCGACTTAAATGCGTTAAGGATTGGATTGCATAAATCACCTTCCAAACACTACCACGTTTCGGTCGCCTTCGCGCTTTGTTGCTTTCTGTTTCTGTAATCTTTTTTTACATTGAAAAATGATTTCGTAAATAAAAAAAACGCGGTCCATCCTCTCTGCTTACCCTTCTATAATAATGGTCGCCACCCTCACAGAAACAAAGAGCAACAAAGCGCGAAGACGCTTTGGAAGGTGATTTATGCATTCCAATCCCTAACGCATTTCAGTCGGTAGAGCGACTGAATCGCGTTAAGGATTGAGAATACGCGTCCTGGGTCTGTACAGCTGTCACATTTAGCCTCAAAACTTTCTGAGAATTAATATTGCGTCGCGATTGTGTTTGACTATTACAGTAAAAAGTGAATCTATTAAAAACCTTCTTATCATTTATCAAATCGCTGTGACACATATGAAAGTGTTGATTTGGTAAGATTAATACTTCCTTATTTGAAATTTATCACGTTTTTCTCCAATTTGAGAGGGGGTTATGGGTATCACTGCCTCGGAACCATTTATTTGATGACCAACACTCTTTCCATAGGTTACTGACTTAGCAGGGGTGCCCGGTTTCATGGGGTAGGTTTTTCTAAATCTTGTTTATTTTTACTGAGCGTGGCGGGTTGAATTGGGGGAGACCGGTTGGTATTTGAGACATTTTTTATCTCCCCAGCAGGATTCTCTCGACCCATCGCCTTGTAATATCATCACCTTATAATGATCTAATGGCCAAATATTGAATAACAGTGGGAGGGAAAGATACATACTTTTGTCACTCCTGGACCCAATAACCCCCAAATTCCTACCCACCCCTCATATCCATCTCCCTTCAAGAACTTCAAAGAGCTTTTCAGAGCTCAGTATCCCAAAAGATGCAATAGGCCCGAGGGAAATTGTTTTCAGAGCAAATGCAAAAACAAACACAGAGGTTCAGAGGAAATAAATAATTTCCCAGTAAAAACGGCATCTTTGATGATGATGTGAGGATGCTGTTTTTAAGAAGAGGAAGGGGTGAACGTGAAGAGATCGATCCACAGCTGAGCTGCTGAACTAAAGAAGAATTGTAGAAATAACCCAATTTCATGTGATAAAATGTCTACTGTGTAGAATTGTTGAGTGCGCTTTGGTGTTTTACGACTATGCACATTGCACATTGCACAGGTGCCGAAGGGATCAATATCACTAGTTCGTCAGGGAATCTTCCATTGAAATATCGTTAAAACAGCATCCCTACCAGACGCCCGTGCTTAAATATTCCAACTCGTTTATTAAGATAGGCAAATCTAGCAAATGAACCACACGTTTTTGTATACTGTCACAAACGTTAGAAGCCGGAAAATAATGTAAACAAAAAAAAAGTAAAACTATAGGTGATTTCTTTGTCTATTTTAAACCGGCCGGTTGGTGACTGGATGTTGTAAGAGCCGCTTTTGCTGGAAGACATCGCTTACAGGTTGGTGCATATTTTTTACGCACTTAGGCAATTTTAGGATTACCATTTTTGAGATATTGTGGCCGTGAAGTAAATTCACATCATTATTTTTCAAGGTAGAATGTCAGCTTAGTTTTAGGGTTATTTATATGCCCGATTCTAATACAATACTTATTGAGTGTAATATCTCTAATATTCTCTCCAGAGACATTTGTTATGTGTAAGTACTGGGACCAGTACTCTGCAGTACTACAATATGCTTATAAAAAGACTTAGGTTCTTTTAATCACAGTGACTGTCATAATTTACAACTAACTTCAAAAGACCCATGTCCTTCCTGGTTGAAAGCTAGGTTTTGTCTGCGAAGCTCTTGAATTATAAAAAAACTCCACGTAAGCATGAACCTTCGGCACAACTCGGAAACGAGAGCATGTGACAATAAAGTGAAATGAATTCCTGAAATTGATTTGTGTTTAAAATCTGCGTAAGTCAAAAAACATCTGTGACATTTCTCCAGCTGTCATAAACATGCCCTAATCAGGGGATAATGATTTATTAAGTGCCAGTTAGTTTGACGGTCTAATGATCATTTACCTGTGGATGGCGCTAATTAAAGGTGAAGACACGCAACCTAAATTTAGCAAGAGACAAAAGGTAATCGGAACACTAATGAGACATGATGAAACGATCGCTAATGCTTTTAACCGATGGTGATTATTTCTTAATCTTTAGATAAATTAAAAAAAAAAAAAAACAATACAAACAAATTTTAAAAAGAAAGACAAACATTCCCGGGTTACGAATAACCCAACAATGTTTGAAAATCTCCTACTACCAACACAGAAAGCCGAAAATGTTGCTTGTGTTGTGATGGTGGACTTAGCCAGCCGAGGAATCGAACACGCGACGCCCGGGCGGGACCCAGGCACTATGCCCACTCAACCACTGATTGAGTTAGATTTATGAGTTCTTGATCTAATGGCCAAATATTAAATAATTCTGCAGCATTTATAAAAATACGATACTCTATTGTATTGGTCGTATTACGATGAGATAAATACAATTATTTCTCAGTTTCTCATCAGCCATAACCAATACACCTGCCACAGGTCACCCCAAGTAGTTTGCT
Organism: Limnephilus lunatus; assembly: GCA_917563855.2. NCBI lineage: Eukaryota > Metazoa > Arthropoda > Insecta > Trichoptera > Limnephilidae > Limnephilus > Limnephilus lunatus. The sequence continues at coordinate 97,904,359 of OU830594.1, forward strand.
ACATTTGGTGACTAATTAGGGGTTGCCCGGGTTCATGGGGTGGTCTTGGCGGCGGATACGTTTTCCCACCTGGCTGGCTGGCTGGATCGGGAGAGGTTGGTCGAGGGAAGCCCTTTGACCTCTCCAGCCGGACTTTCTCGACCCATCGCCTTGCAACGCGGTGGAAGGAATGGATTCTTACGTCCGTCACTCCTGGAATCACTGACCTCCAGATAATACCTACGCATACCTCATACCTTTTTCCTTCCAGAATATCCTCTCCTTCATTTCCTCTAAAAGACCCTCCACACAGCATGCCCAAAAATGACATTGGCCATGAGAAAAATTATTTTTCTCACGGCCTTTTATGTGGAGCTGTTGCAAAAGTATTTAATATTATGAAACGTACTGATTTGGTTTTTTTCTCAAAACAAGAAAATTGTCGGATATAACATTATTCCATGAAATCATTGTCATTGTAAACCTCTTTCGCCACCTTTTACTGTATAATTTCAAAAAGGTGTTGCGGTAAAAAAATACAGTTTTTCTAAAAATTTCAAAATTCAATCAATCAATAAATGGAATTAACGCCTTTCTATTAAACATTTGCGAGTTTCCGGCATGAAATGCAATGCCACTTAAATGAAGGAATGTTTTCGTCGTGCGTGTCCTTTCGGTTCCCCTCCGCCTCCCCTTCTATTCCCACGTCCTCTTCCTCTCCCGCATTTCGCCCCCACCTTCCCGCCTCCCCTCTTTCTGTGCATGCACACAACAAATCACTAACATTTCATCGCAATCGGATGAATTGTATAGGAAATAATTACATAGAGCCAAAGTTCACTATTATGTGTAAAAACTATAGCGGGAATACGCACATCAAATCACCAAATTTTCATCGCAATCAGATGAATAGTTTAGGAACGCATAAAGGACAAACAACGAAACATTTATTTTTATATATTAATAGTCAATTAAATTTGATACCTAACATGAGCACCTATTTAAAATACCTATAATTATTTTATCAGATTAAATGTATTCGATTTTCGTTAGTATTATAGGTGAGTACTTCGATTAAATTCATCATTTGCAAAATGCCATTCTCAAAGTGTGACATGGTAGACAGTTTTGTAAGAGTTTTTGTAGTCTTTAAAAATCATTTCATAGTATTGTCATGTGGTTGTAATAATCCAGAATGTTCGCGAGGGTGGGAAACAGGTATTTTGAATTGTTTCAAACATTTCCTATGCGTAATAAAGCAATACATAAACAATAATCAAAAATTTTAACAAAACAATAAACGACTTCAAAAAATGCACTAAAGATTAAAAAAATAATTTCGTACGATTATTATGTTTGGAGTCGGTGTCAGCCAAGGTAACTACATACATAGATAGTTATAGGTGAGATGTGGAGATCTTGGCTGACACCGACTCCAAAAATAACAATCGTACGAAATTATTTTTTTAATATTAAGTGAATTTTTTGTTTTGTTTAAATTTTTGTTTATTTTTTGATTTTTAGTGACGAGTGTGCGTAAAGAAGTTTTACTTCAAAAAAAGAATCATCGAAATCTGTTGGCGTAATATTGAGTTATTCGTCCATTTGTCGCGCACATACTTACTGCAAATTTAAGACATATATGGTTTTCTCATGGATTCCATTGTCAGAACTAAACCAAATTAAAATGGGACCACACGGGAAGCACCAGCTTTCTAATAAAAAAGAATCATCAATATCGGTTCACCCAATCGAAAGTTCTGAGGTAATAAAAAAAAAATTAAAAAATTGTCGAATTGAGAACCACCTCCTTTTCGAAGTCGTGTAACAAACAAACCAGCAACCAAACATAGATTATAATATATACTAGCTGTTACCCGGCATGCGTTGCTATGCAATTTAATAAAGAAATTGTATCTCCCTACGTATCCTTTCCCATTCGTCCCGTTTCCCCTTCCCCTCTCGCGTTCCCACTCCGCCTCCTCCACCTTCCCTCTCCCCACTCCACTCCCCCCCCTCCCTCCTCCTTCAGCCCGCAAACCCCCTTCTCGAGTTCCCCTACCCCCTACCAGGTTCCCCTCCCCCCTCCCTTGTTCCCTCCCAGGTTCCCCTCCCTGTTTCCTCTCCCCCTCCCCTCCCTCCTCTTCATCCCTTCCTCATCCCGCATTCTAAACATTCATTCCCGGTACATTCAGTGTTCAAACAGCTCGCATGCCACGTATTGCAATTTTTTATACAAATTTCATAATGCCAGAGCTCATCAATAGTATACAAAACTTATCCTGACTATAACAAACACACAAAAATAAATCCAATTTGGTGCAGTCGTTCGGAAGTTATGCGCGTACATGCATTTCGGCGATTCATTTTTATTTATGTATAGGTATAGATAGAAATATAGATTTTCAAATCAAAATTTAATAGAATAATAAAATTGATCGCTTCGTCATCATCCATCTTCGTTTATTATTATTTTAATGTGCTTAATTATGTTCGAGCAACTCTAATTCAAAAAATCGATTTCGAAAACCAATGACCTTCTCAATTAGACCGGCTATTCGTGCCTAACAACTACAATTACTTACTGAATATTCACATTGAAAATATAATCATCATTATTATTTTTGAAATGTCAAAAGTATATGTACACTTAAAAAATTTGAATTTTTGAAGACAAAACATAATCGATCAATCAGAAACGCACGTCAAACCTCTAAAAATAAATGTTTCTTTTGTCCATTAAGTATTTGAATTAATTTGTTTGTCAACTGTTTGCAGATTATTCAAAAAATGTAATGGCCCTCAACAGTAGATTTGGTTTTCGAAATGGTCGTAGACCCACCACCTCACGGAACCTTTAGGCGTCCCTGTCCTGGACTACTTTGGAGGTCTCAGTCTTTGCAGGTCCACTCGGTCCAATCTCCACGTTTAAGTAAGGTTAGTAAAAATAATATCTTCATTAAATGTGTCACTTAAAAAGATACATACAGATCAAACTATAAAACGCAATTTGTTGACCGTTTTGCATTTCTTCTGTCTGTAAAATCATCTGTTAACACTTTATTATTGAAGCAAGCCTTACTTTGACTATATATTATGGTTTAATAGTCAAAATTAGACAATGGAAACATTTAATATTTCCTTATTTGAAATCTAAAAATATTAAAAAAAAAACGTGTTAGTTACTGTGGTTACACCATTTATAACTCGAGAACGGCTGGACAAATTTTTATGATCTTTGATTTGTTGGATTTGTCTCCACCCCGAATAGCAGAATTGCTATTGAAACTTCGGAAAAAATCACGAAAAAAAATTATGAAGAAAATCTCCTCATTCATTTTGTATGGAACGAATTCTCATCTTCTGAAAGGGCTGCAGGAATATTGTGATAAGTATAATATTGAGTAGTGCGAGAATTCTGAAAAATCAAAAACGTCAGATATCAATGCGCTGATTGTTTTGCTATTGTTCTTAAACATATAATGCTGCCTCTCTTACTTTTTTTTTTAATATGTTTATTCAATTTTAATTTTACAATATTTTATTTTACAAATCTTACGAAACTGATCAATCAGTTGGATTGTAAGAAATGACTTAAATGTCAACGGTCGAAAATGGGACAAACGGTTAACGTATGTCTGCACCCCTCCAAAGGAAAAGTACAATAATTATAATAAATACTGACAAAAACAAAACGCGGACAGTTGCGCATCGATAATTGCTTCATTGTGTAATTTTGAACTTAATAAAAAAACTGAATTTAATTCAGCTAATAAGTTAACACTACAGTTATTGACTTTGAGGCAGAACGAAGTTCACCGGGTCAGCTAGTAACTAAATAAAGGCTTCATGAAACACATGGTTTATAATTAAGTGGATAGCTATTTAAATACTTTCTTATCTTATTGAGATTTCACTTTTGAGATTTCTACCACGCGTCTATTACATATTGTGACGTCATTGTTCACAACGATGTAATTGCACTCGTAATTAAAAGATCTTACCTGATTTTCCTCCTGCCGGTACTGTGATGGCTGATGGAGCCGGAGCCGAAGTGGAAGTTGCAACTGGATAAATTGGGTCACAACACTCCCTCTCTGGAAACTCACTGCTGAAGACATGACGAGGATGATCCAACACCAACAAAACTACCAACACTCCCAACAGAAGCCAGTTCCTACCTATCACCACAGCAGGAGTGACACCGCACTGATTCAAACCACTTTTAGACGAACGCGTCGACGATTCTGAAAAAACTTTGGCTTCTTTGCACTTTGAAGAAAATACTTGCGACAGTGGTGAGAAACCAACAAGCAAATACGAGATTCCATGACTATTTTTGCATGCTTCTTGATGAACCAAACACGCTGCAGACTCTTCAGAAGAGCTGTTTGAAGAAGAAGCGGTGCATATTTGCGAAGACGAAGGTTTAGAAGAAGACCGAGATGATACAGAAGACAGAAATTGTGAAATGGAAGCGGTGGAGAATGTCTTCTGATTGTGGTTATTGGACGACATAACAATTGACATTCACTAAAGTTTAAATACAACTTATAATTTAATACAATTCAACAATTATTATGATATGTTTTAATCTGACAGAGACTTTAACAACAATGTCTTAACGTGTAAACATTTAGCAATAGTCTTTATATTTCAATTTAATTTTAAATCTATGTCGTTTCGCCACGGCTATTTTATATTATTCCTTGAAAGCTTTCCGACAAAACCTCAAAAACATCGCTTTCATTCTTTGAAAAGCTACTAGTGTTTACCTCTCCATTGTGAGGTGATTTTTTTCTTGTCTGGTTTTAAATTAAAAGCTCGTTTGGGGCATTCCATTGTTGATGGAGTCTATTCAATGTTTCTGACTTCCATTTTGGATGTTTTTGAAGTTGGTTCTTTGAGTGGTTTCTTTCCATTTAAGGTTCTGGGTCCTTCATTCTTGGATCGGATCGATTTTGCTGGCGATATTTCACCGTCACATTTGACGTGAACATAAGGGAAGGTCTGGCGTGGATTGAAGGTTCGCCTCCCCTCGAATCGAACCTTTTCAACTGTGGGGGGTGGGGTAGGAGGTTCTACGTGAGGGTGTTAACGCGGAGAACGAATGCCATTTATCCTACAGACTGTACAATATATGGTTTTTAGTTTTGTGCCGCCCATTTGGTGATGGAGTTCATTTGTAAACAGCTTTATTCTTCTTTGTGGCCACTTGGTGTCTGAAAAGTAAATACATGCATATTAATGGTAGTGAAACATAAGAATGAACAAACAGAGCTTTATTAAATAAATATTTAAATACATAAAAAGAAAATACTTTTTTATTTTTAACTTTATGAGTAAAAACTCAAATTATAATATTTAATTAAATATTTATCCAGACACTATCTAGATAGCATTTAGTTCGGGTCGAATCTTGCAATCATATATAAAGATAGCAGCCAATAATATGTGCGTTAAGAAAAATGAAGATGGTGTTGGTAGTTCTTATTCGAAGTATGATACAGTTAAAAGTGATCGAATTGGAAATGGGTTCCATAGCTCAATCGGTAGAGCAGTTGGCCATGAATGCTAAGGTATCTGGGTTCGAGTCCCAGTGGAACCAATATCTTTTTCTGATTTTTCTGTCCACAGATTTTGATTGAGTTTCGCTAATATTGTCTTCGTTTAATTAAATATTATAATTTGAGTTTTTACTCATAAAGTTAAAAATAAAAATAAAAATATTCATCCTAGACTTGCAGAAAAGTCAATAGATGTAGTATTAAAAATAAAATGGATCAATATTTATCCAGACACTATCTAGATAGCATTTAGTTCGGGTTGAATCTTGCAATCATATATAAAGATAGCAGCCAATAATATGTGCGGTAAGAAAAATGAAGATGGTGTTGGTAGTTCTTAGTCGAATTATGATACAGTTAAAAGTGATCGATTTGGAAATGGGTTCCATAGCTCAATCGGTAGAGCAGTTGACCATGAATGCTAAGGTATCTGGGTTCGAGTCCCAGTGGAACCAATATCTTTTTCTGATTTTTCTGTCTTCAGATTTTGATTGAGTTTCGCTAATATTATCTTCATTTAATTTATAAAAATAAAAAAAATACTTTGTTTTAAGTCACTTTTATTGATATTTTTAGTCTACCAGTTTTGGTACCTCCGTACCATTATCAGGACTATTATAAAATACTAACAAATACAGAATAATACACATATATTACACAAATAAAAACCTAGAAAAATGTTTCTTTAATGCCAAGGACAAAGAGGACGTACTGAGCCACTCGGGCATTTATAAAATTAGTTGTAATGATTGTCCAGCATTCTACGTAGGAAAAACATCACGTAGAAACAAGAATAAAAGAACACTTAAGAGGCGGTTCTCCGAATTTCAACCAATTTCTTGCAAACCTACCTTAAATATTTGAAGTTTTTAAGCTCTTAAAAAAATATATGTTATTCTTGAAGATAATATCTAGACATTTATCGTGCTGAAACGCAAATTATATAAAATTCCCTCGATAGAAAAAAATCGCAAAGTATGCTCCAAGAATGATTATAAACACGTTTGTTTCGGTTATTTTACAAGTTATATGTATGAAAAAAATCACAGCGTTTCTTTAAATAAAATTAAAGACAATTATCGCAAAATTTTTGCTCTATTTTTAACGAGTCGTGTTTTATTAAAGATTTTCATGATTTTTGCATCAATTTTATCGCTGTAAATGTTAGCGTGCTCTTCTAACATTCGTTATTTCATATCTCTCCATCTTCTTCTTTTTGGGGCCGGGAACTGAGCCTTAAGACGCCTAACTAGTTCACGTTTTTCAGAATTCGCAAAACATTTAATTAATAGATATCACACTTTTAACCGTGATACGGGTTTTAAAGTCCTACACAAAAAATGGGAAAGGCTTAAGACAATTTTTTTTTTTAAATCAGTTTATTGAAAGGCTGAAATCATCAATAATCAACTACATTTAACATTCAGCCCTATTGTAAGTATGTTTCACGTTATCCCACACTCCCTTCCCTCACTTCCCTCCCACAACTGACGCACTGCCCGAGTCTAATTTACTGTATCTGTCTTTTTTAACAATTTGTATATATGTGTATTATTCTGTAATTTTTAGTATTTTTATAACAGTCCTGATGATTTTACGGGGGAACCGAAACCGGTAGACTAAAAAATATCAATAAAGTGACTTAAAACAAAGCATTTTATTTTTATTTATTTAAAATGTCAAGTTATAATGTGTTTGCTAAATGTATATTTAATGAAGACAATATTAGCGACACCTAATCGAAAATTTGAAACAGAAAAATCAGTAAAATATACGGTCACATCTAGAAATCGAACCCAGGACCTTAGCCTTGCCAGGGTGGTTCTCCATCACTAAGCTAATGGGACCCTATCCCCTTGGGTCATATTTAACTGTTTCATACTTCGTCTAAGAACTATCAATTTTATCATAATTTTTTTAATACATATTTTTGGCTGCTATCCTTATGTATGATTGCAGTCTTTGCAGTGATTGGAGTCGCTAATATTGCCCTTATTAATTAAATATTATAATTTGAGGTTTTACATTATTTTTAAATAAAAAAGAACGAAATTTATTAAAATACTGATTTTGGTTGAGGGTCTGTCTGTGAGTGATTCTAACGCTGGTTCAATGAACTCGAATTTGTTTTAAATTTTATAATTTCATTTGCAAAAGTAGAACTGATTGTGTCCAGAACTCAGACAAGCGATTAATTACCTGTATATTAATTACTGACAAGCGAATAATCAACTATACTGGGTGTTAAGGGATGTACTTGACTTACTTTAACCAGTGATGTAAAGTATATTTTGGTCCCCGATGACTCTTTCAATGACTTTCTTTTTCTAATTTTTTTTCTTCAAAATCAAACAAAAAGAAAATTCCGTCACATATCGTCACTGGTCACTCCGCCTAGTAATCACCTAACCTCTTACCCTGTCCCCAACTGTCCAACACCTACTATTTTTAATGTTGTTGATTAATATGATTTAAATATACTCTCGAATCATAATGTCTCCACTTTATCTAACCGGTGAACATACCTTGACCTCATGACTCTGTACAAAATGTGCAACAACATTATTGACTGTCCTAGCCTACTGAAACTGACCTACTGTCCTGATATAAACTTCAAAACAGCAACCAGAGTAACAAGACTTAAGAACTTATTCCACATTAGCCGGACGCGTACCAATGCTGGTGTCAGGGATCCAATCAGAAGAATGTGCGAATCGTTTAATCATAATCAAAACCTCAAGGATTTCGACTTATTTATTGATACACGCAGTACTTTTAGTAGAAAATTGAAGGGTGTTTTCCTACAAACTACAATAACTTAGACATACTTCGTTTATAATTTTAAGTTTGTACTTTTTTTAATTTCTGTATAACATTGTTTTTCATCTATGTGCTTGTTTTTTATCTATGTAGTTCTTTAGTTTGTTTTGTATATTCTTGCCAATTGATATCTGTTTTTTTTCCATAATAAAAAAATAAATAAAAATGTCATCGGAGATCAAAATTTCATTTACATTTTTTACTCCAAGCAATGTCAGGAATCACTGTTTAAAGTAAGTCAAGTGTGTCCCTTAACGCCCCATATATTTATTACCGACACCCGATTCATAACTTATACATGGTAATAACTTATTGAATAAAACCTCAAATAATTGTAATGTTTAAGGAACTGAACCCAGAACCCCAGCCTTGCCGGGGCTCTGCTCTACCACAATTCCTTGGTGCGACCGAATCCTTTTCCTGATTTTTCTATTTCAAATTTTTCGTTTCAAAATTGTTAATATTTATTTAATTAATGATTGTGGTTTCTTTTATATAGGTAAAACTTCAATAAACTTCGAAATAAGGATTAAAGAGCATTACGAAATCTTTAAACAATAACAGTTTCTCGGAGTTTGCCAACCATTTGTTGGAAACTAGTCATACCTTTAACTTCAACAATGGAATAGAATTAATACATTGTGATGTCGATGGCATTCAGTTGGATAAACTAGAAATTTTAGAGAACAGAAAGAGTGTGAATGCGAATTTGAATATTATTAATAATCAAAAATTGTTTTTAAATGACCCAATATTAAACCTATTTCCTTTGTAAATTGTTCCATATTGTCCCTCGTCCCCTACCCATTCTCAGCTTTCCATTGTTACCATTGACTATGTCTATTATTTGTCTTTGTCTATTATTTTTCCATTAACACCATGTTCTATGTCTATTATTTAAAATTAGTATTATTAAAACCCTGAAGAAGTGAGCATTGCTCACGAAACATGTCGGTTTTTATAAACAATAAAACTTAGTATAAATTAAGTATTTTATTAATTTGAATTAATATTTATTTATTTATTTAACGCCTAGAGGGCTTTTACATGTTTGATACTACAATTAATTCATGACAGATGATTTTTAAACAGATAAAGAAATGATAAAAATAAAAATAGATAAAAAATGCACACAAGTCACAAAAATACAAAAATTCAGCGATCTGATAGGTTTACAAAAACGCAGATAATATGTTTAGGAATAGTTTTGGAATAAGTTTTTTACAAGATCCACATCACTATTATCTTCAATAATTTAAAACTTTCCGTAATACAATATTTTAACTGACAATTATTTTAACTGTCACTTTCAAATTTGAAACTGCTATACTATAACATGTTTTGATCAGAAAATTATATTAGTTTTATGATTTTATTGTATAGCGAATTTGTTTAAATTTTTTATTCGTGATATTTTAAGTCAGATTTTGTGAATTTTCATAGGTCTGCGTTTTTCTATTTTCAACAAAGTGTTATTTACTTTAACACACATTTTACAAAAGTAGTACACACTCATGCGTCTTTTTTTCGCTGGGCAAAAGTTGCACATGCTTCGTTTCCTTTTTTAATGACATTGATCACCGTTCGCATCGATTACCGTTCGCATCGATTACCGTTAGCATGTCATTTTTCGTAACAATCACCAATTTTCGTAACGCATTCACTAATTTACCTCCAAGTGTCGAGGGTGCGTAAAGAAGTTTTACTTCAATAAATACAGTGCTCTACATAGATAATAAGTAATAAGTTTCAGTAATACAAAAAAATGTTTACTAACTAGTTTACCTAACACAATATCCCGTGATTTTTCGCGTTTCTGCACTTGTGATAAGAAAGTACGGTAGGTTTGGATAAGTTGGGTTAGGTTAGGTTAATTTTTTCCCCATTCTTCTTAAATGTTGAGCCCGTGACGATCAAACCTTCGTTATTTTAGAAAACCTGAAAGTTTTATCCCTCATACCCTTTTCCTTCCTAGAACCTCTCCTTTTTCCTTTCCTTAAAAAGACCTTCCACACAGCATCCACTAAGATGACATAGGCCGCGATTACCATTATTTTCCTCAGGGTCTCCTGTGTGGAACTAATTAAAAAAAGACAGGAGGCCCGAGGGCCTATGCCATTTTTGGGTATGCTGTGTGGAGTTTTTTTTAAGGAAACGAATGTAACAAAAGTCTTGCAAGGAAAAAGTTATGAGGGTGAGAATGAATCTAGGCGTCTGTGTGACGCGTTAATCCATACCTCCCATGTGTGAGGGGTTCTAGAGAGTCCTGCTCGAGAGGTTAACAGGTCTCCCTCAACCAAATCCGGCTTGCTACACAGCAGACGTATTCGCCGCAAAGACCAAGATAATCCTCACCCCATGAACCATGTACCTTTGCTAAGTCACCATAAAGGTAGCATACTACTTGGGATGACCTATAGCAGAGGTGTTGGTTATCCAAAAAATGGTTCCCGGAGCAACTGTGTATCATTAAACATTAACATATCATAAATATATTCATTCATGTCCAGAATTACTTCAATTTATCAATATCCATGTACCCAAAAAATCATGTCGACATTTATTACCCTTTTACTTCAATAACACAAGGACACTAGCTTATCAAAATTCTCCGTTTCCTAGACTTCACAGTCTCGGAAATAAATATTCTAATCTAGGTGATATATTTCATCTTAAAACCAATCAGTATAAATGTTGCATATTCTATCACTTTTATTCTTCTAGACACAAATAGATTTACATAATTTCTGCAGTTTTTTGTTTATATTGAATGTGAGACTTCTTATCATTTTTACATATGTACTTTTTATTTTATTATGTGGTTTTGTTTTAATATTGTATTACGTATTTTCTTTTCTCGTTGTATTATATTTTCTTCATTGTTTTTATACTCAACTTATAAACTATAATGTAAAAGCCCATCAGGGCGTGTAATAAATAAATAAATAAATAAAATTCTAAATTCTAACATCGACATTTTCTCCGATTCATTGCACAAATTTAAAAAGAGCATCATGTCAATCATGTAAATTGTTTAATGCGCATACCTACAAACATACATACTCACATATTCACACATACTTCCCACTACACACATTACCCGGTAATTGCTTAATATGCATACCATAAATAAGACACTACAATTAAACACATATTGATATTTATTTATTGTAAATTTTTTCTCACTAACGGATAATATAATGTACTGTTTGTTTCTGTTTATAAATAAAAAAAATAAACATCTGTCAAGAAATGTAAAAACTAACATGAATTAAACACCCATCTTACAAATTCTGTTTAAATCATAAACTTCCATTCACAGCCCGAAAGATTTCGTCTTAGAAATAATGAAGGGCAAACATATATATTCCTGGAGACTACTCCATTTGAATATGGGTTGGAGTGTATTCCGGGAGGAGGTTATCCGTCCCACCCTTTGGTACCCTGGTACTCTGACACCACCCGTCACCACCCACCACCAACCCCACCCACTCTGCACTGGGTGGAGGTGGCACGGCGGCTCAAATCTCTCATCCAATTATGACATTTTCCCGCTAAAGAAAACCCTAAGCTCAATATTGTGCTCAGCTTAATGCGTTCTTAAGAAAAATGGCCTAAATGGAAGAAAATTACAATATGAGATCCTGATTTCGACACACTAACCCCAGATTCCAGATTGTATCTTATATTTCCCGCTAAGCACTTGCATACTGCTTACTAACAACGTATGCAGGGACTTTGGAGGTCTTAATTCGTTCCAAACTAAATGTAGCTACGTTCTTTCAAAAAAATTAGAGTCCTTACGAGAGCCTTGAAGGAGTAACCATCTCTTACTTATACCAGGGCGGGTAAGTGGTGGACAATAACCTCCAATGACCCTAGATTCCTACCAACCCACCATATCTATTTTTCTTTCCAGATCTTCCTCTCCTTCCATTCCTTAAAAAAAACTCCACACAGCATCCACAAAGATGACATAGGACCTGAATCCTTGGGGCCTCGTGGGTGGAGCTAATATAAAAAAACGTTTATTTTTTATTATGATTTATTTTTTAATGTGAATACCTCACAAGAGTCCCAGTTGCTCCCGTCTGGAGCCAGTGAGACTATAGCATCCCCAATTGGGGTATGCTGTGAGGCTAATGGTAGTGGGGGGGGAAGGAGACGTGAAGAGGAAGGTGGGGAAGTACCTGGCTGTTCGCATCTAGTGACCAATCACGGCTAAAGCCATTTCAAGCATATTTTTAATTCTGAATGGTGCTCTTACACCTGGGCGATATTTTGATTATCTTACAGTCTGGAGCGTGCCGCAAATATACTAGATATTATTTTTAAATGAGTTAATTGTGAAATAACACAAATAATCAATAGTATTTATTTGCGCACGCTGTGATTCGATCCCGCGACCTTCGGATTGTGAGTCAAGAGATTTACCCCTGGACCATTTAGGCCGTCAAGTCATGTACAAAAATAATAATAATAATAAATAAAGTAGGATGATAAAATAACGGTTTTTTCCTTCTGAATAATCTAGAAGGAACGGTCCCGATAAATGTCTATTATAATTGAATAATAATGAGGTTCCATTTCCGGTCACGTGTGTTGCCCTGTTTGGCAAACGACTTCCGGGTGTGTCGCCATTTTGGAAATATTTGAAAAGAGAATCTGTCGGGAGGGGGCGGGAGGTTTATGTACGAGTAACTAAGGTGAATAAGACGGGTTCCAAGAACCGATTCATCTGTGTGACCGGGAATAACAATTATTATTGTGACATCTCTTAAGTTCGTTTCAAAAAACATGAAGGACATAAATAAATTTTTTAACGATCCTAGCAAACAAAAAAAGATTTTTTAAGTAGTAAAGAAAAATTATACTTTGTTGCACACATCAAAGACCAAATTTTCATTTACATTTTTTACTTCAAATATTGTCAGGAATCTCTGGACTCGGATACCGTAGTACGCAAATAATTTTTTATTTGATTAATTTGTGATATTTCACAAATAATTCGTTTAAAAAATATATAGTATATTTGCGGCACGTTTCATAGTGGAAGATACTCTCAGATTCGCCCTGATGCAAGACCACCATTCAGAATTGAAACTTTACTTGAAATGGTTTAGCTGTGTTTGGCGACCAGATTTGAACATCCAGGTACTTCCCTACCTTCCCTCTCTCCCTTTCCCTCTTCTTCTCCTCCCCGCTACCTTCAGCCTCACAACATACCCTAATTGGGAATGCCATAGTCTCACTGACTTCAGAACTCTTGTGAGGTATTCAGCACTCTTGTGAGGTATTCACATAAAAAAAAAACAAGTACGTCCCTTAACACACTATTTATGCTGTCATTTTGAATTATTTCATAAAACAATAATTTATTATTTCATACGACAACAATATTCAATCTGACAGCTGTTTGTTTTCGTTTAGCTAATGCAAAAATTATTTTTAAAAAAAAGTTTACGAACTTATCATATATATTGGTTTATCATATATTATTCATATAAGTTGGTTTTTTTGCAGGGTCAGAGTTCCTCCACCTTTTGCAATTTTCTATTTGAGAATCGACAGAGTGCTTTTTTCTTAGTTTTCTAATTACAATTTTTTTACAAAGTGCCGTCAGTAAATTTTAATTAACATCATGGAAACAAGATCTAACAAAAATCCCAAAGATGACCAATATTTGAATTTATCATCTCCAAAGTCGTGGAAATGAAAACAATTATGTTTAATAAAATTGAATCTGAGCTACAAGAAACAAAAACCTTAATTAACTTCATAAACGAAATAAATGACGACATCTTTTATAAACTATCGATAATCATGGATACACCAAAAATACTTAATAAACTCAAGGAAGAACTGGCAGAAAAGGTAAAATGTTGGCTGTTCAATTGGTGGATTTTGAACAATCAATCAGCTCTATAAAACTGTTTGATCTAAAATTACAGGACAACCTACCCTCAGTATATACAAACTGTAACACGGATCGCTGAGCTTGCAAGCGTTATCATGCCACCTGATGATACCTTCAAAATTACAACTTTCAAACCAAATTATATAAAAAAAAAACACAATTAACTTCGTATACAAAAAAATACACACCATTTTAGCAGCTAAACATAGTGATCCGAAAAATCAACAGAGAAGGTATCCAATTCGTTATTAAATGAGGCATTAACGTAGTATGATAAAAAATCTGCACTGGAACACCAAAAAAAAGCCCAAGAACAAGAGTATAAATATGTTTGGATAAAATCTGGAAAAATTCTTGTAAGAAAGGCAAAAGACTCAAAGGTCGTTGAATTAAGACACTTAAACGATATACCTTCTAAAATGTTTTTTAAAAAACTTACTCAAATACTATCTACTCAATACATTTATTATGGCCTCTTCCAAACCAAAAAAAAAGTTACAGTATGCTAAACCGTAATATACCTGTACCTACCTAACACACCAAACAAACTAACATCTCGGAGATACAGCACGAATGCCGATCGCAATCAATTTTAAAAATACAAATGTTCAAAATAAGTTTTGGGAAAGTGCTAAAAACTATAAAAATAAAATACAGAAAAATGTTGCTTGAAATGGCTTTAACCGTGTTTGGGGACCAGATCTGATTTTTTTTTTTTTTTAGCAAAGTTTTTTGATACATTTGACAGGTAAATGCATAATAACAAAAAATACATACGTAAGTAACAAAAAAAATCCCACGAAGGCGAAACCTGTGTGTTGGTATTATATTACGTGGATAACATTGGTAGTTAAAATAAAATTTAAAACATATATATGTATAGTGGCTATAGAGATCAACCAACATGATTGATTTTACTGGAGTTTAATTTTTTTTTTTAATTTGAATATATACACATTTACACTCTTACAAAAGTACATTTACATATATACATTTATATTTCCTTTTTTAATTCTAAATATTCAGAAAGGCATGGAATATTTTAGTAATTTGGAAACTGTTAATTTGAATTACAGAAAAAAATTACTCAGTTCCAAATTATTTTTTGCCCAGATTTTAACATTTTTTTTAAAACGTTCACATTTTGACACATGTTGGTGGATAGGGGTAGGGAATTGAACAATTTTTAATAGCCAGGAACTTCCCCAACTTCCTCTTCCTCATCTCCTTCCCCTTCCCACTACCTCACAAAACACCCCAATTGGGGATGCTGTCACACTGGCTCCAGACGGGAGCAGCTGGGACTCTTGTAAGATATTAATATTTAAAAAAAAACGAGTGTGCTTTAGTTTAGTTAATTTCGCTAACTTATAAAAGAAGAGAGACAGAAAATGTGCAACGCGCACTGCTCTCTCTGGCTCCTACAACGTGATACAGACAATAGGCCTGCACTGTGTCTTAGATATACGAAACGTAACTGGCTATGAGAGAAAGAGAGAAATAATTTTTTTTTGGCACCTCTCTCTCTTGCCCCTACAGTAATATTCGAAACGTAACTCTCTCTCTTTCTATCTTCACAAACTTATATCTCCCTCTCAACTTCCGTTCGCCTCGCCCGATCACACTCTTCGTAACGCTATTGTCACGCATTCACCAGCTTACTCCCCAAGTCAAGCGTGCGTACTCCAAAAAAACTAAAATTACGGAATACTCAAGTATATTTACTCACTATGGACTTAAATCGACAATCAACTCCAAGCTTCTACACTTCGTTTGCAAAGCAATTTTTTATCCTATTTCCTATATTCATTGTGATATAAATCATACTAAAAATACCCACATTTTTGACTGGTGATTTCTTCATAACAACTTCTTTCTGTAAGCATTCCCCTTTTAAATGTTTGAAGTGTAAAGTTAGAGTATGAATGTAATAAAGAGACTCTTACAATAACTCACCATATTTCGAAACAGTTCAACAAAGTGAATCGCCCCCGTGAAGTGGGGAAAGAGACGGAGAATTAGAAGTATGTGGAGAGCGGGGAGACGGAAGAAGAAGAAGTGAGAAGAGAGAAGAAGAGAAGAGAGTGGATGAATAACTCAATTACAGCGATTTCTGGCGATTTTCCCGTTACGCAGGGGCGTAATGGCGAATTCCCTTGGGGCCCGGTTATTTATTTATCCATCTTCCTCACGACAGTTGTAAAGCTGGTCTTACGAGGCCTATCAATCACAATCACAATCACAAAGCGGTGTATAAATACGCACGAAAAATTATTACTAAATACCTTGAGTTATATAAATACACTGTTACTAAAATACCGACGAGAATATTTTGTATAATAATTGATAAACAACAGTGCATTTGAAAACCTTACTAATATGGAAACTGACAAAAAATAATGCATGAAAAGATATTATATTTAATACATTGCTTATCCAGCTTGAAGGTTGTTTATCTGTAGAATTGTAATATGTTTTTAATAGAAATTTCTAACGGATTTCAGATTATAAATCTTATTTTTGAAGATGTCGTAAAAACAAAAACCATTTAAGAATCTAGATAAAATTACCTTTTTTATTTTGTTATTTGATATATTTGAAAAATGGCATTATTTCAATTTGAAACATGAAAAAAGTTGAAAACAAAAGTTTACCAGAAACTTTTTTTAATTAAACGTCGAAAAATTTGTGAAAATTAAAAATTAAAAAAACTCTCTCCTTTTATTTAAATAATTTGCAACAAATCCGTTACTTTACTTTTTGTCCCATTCATAGAATTAAAAAATATATTAATAATAATTAATTCCTGGAATAATATCCTTAACATTTCGGATTCATTGTTGCACGATAAAAACCTTGATTTCTGGAATTTATATATATTGAGCATGCGTAAGACATTCGAATCATTAAAAGACATTACTTTAATGTAAGTGATATTAAATTCATGCGGTAAAGTCAATTAAAAAAATTATGTTTCAGAAATAATCTTTTTTTTTTAATAACAAAACTAAATTCACATCAATGAAATTGTCGATGTATTAAAACTGACGAAAAATAACAGTAAATGTACATACTACTTAATATAATTGTGAATTAGTAATTAGAATAGAAATTATGAAAAAAAACATGATACGAATCGCACAACAAATATCACAAATCAAAACTTTAATTTTGCCGGGAAACTGACACGCTTGGAGCATCCGCGCATGCGCCAATATATCAAAAGGCAATGTTGCCATTTCTATCGCAGCAAGTTAAATACATTTTTTGTAAGTAGATAATAATTCGAAATATAAAAACTACAGTCTTTTTTCAATGTGTAAGTACATAAAACATATTTTAACGGTTGGCCAGTTTTTTTATAAGTACCTACCTAAGTCTAAAAATGAAAAAAGGCATTTTATCCGATTTCTGGTTAGCAATATTAAAAATGCGCAACTTTGAGATCCCTATTCAATTTAAAAATAAAAGTGGCTTCCATACAAATTTGAATGTAAAAAAATGTTCTATTTAGCCCAATAGCCCAGTACTCCGTCCCACTTACACTCGCCTGATATGGTGGATCTCAATCCCTTTTGAATTTCGTTAACACAGTTTTCTATTGGAAAATTAAACCTCGGTTAGGCAAATATTTGGATCACGAAACATGCCCACAAGGTTCTTGTGTTATTCTTAACTCTATGATCTCACACCACTGTGTACATATATATCATTTTTTAAATATTTCTATTTTTGAAACTGACAATTCATGGTGGAATTTCATTATAAGAATATACTATATTTCCACTTTATTTTATTTGACCGTAACCGGTTTCAGCCTGTTAAAGCCATCTTCAGACTGGTACAAATTATTCTTAATCTACGGTTTATATACATAAAAAATGGGGGAAGGGGGAGAAGGGTGGTCCTCAAGGATTTTACAAGGGTTTTCTTACATTTTTAACGGATTTCTAATTATTTTGGTTATTCCCAGTATGCTTAATTACATCGGGTTGGTAGCTTACTTTGGTATTATTTGGGGAATACTTTACAAGTATTAATGAGCTAATTTTTTTTTGGTCATGTCTATTCTTAATTAAAATTGTTATTTATTTATGATGATATAGAATTATTGATTGATGGATTGATTTTTAGAAGTACACATGTTTTACATTGTAATGAGAATAGGTTTCATATTTATTCTATTATATTATTACATATTTCTCCCCAGAAACTAAGTGTAATGTCCTTGATAGAATTATAAACAAGACAAACAAATGAATTTGTAATGAGGAGAATAAGATCGTAATAGTTTATTGACGTTATAAAGTTTACAGTGTAATAGTATCTTCTTTGCTAAGGTCTGCGAGAGAATGAGCGCCTAGCGGCCGATATACCGCGCGCTGCCTGCCTCCGACTTCGGGTGCCATCGGAAGCGTTCGGGTATTTCCGTAAATATTGCCATGCTGAAGCAAGCTTGCGGATACTACACTAAGTTTCATAATATTTCGTTTTAGTGTACATAAATCTCGGCTTTTCTGTTATTTATATTATAGTATTATTATAAATATTCTATAATAATTTCATTATTAAACAATTAAGGAAACCTGGTGGGGGAAACAGATCTCCCACATAATGGAGTGTCTACTGTCTCTACGTAGCTTCTCAACAATAACTCGGTAATAAATCAATTTAGACGCTTTCAAAAATTGACATTTAGAATCGTATAAATACGTCGTCTCAAAGTGGTTCAGTTTGAAAGTGGTCTGGTTAACCAAAACAACTGTAAAAATACATAATAAAATACTTGTAGTACTTGATAATATCAAATTTAATTTAATTTTTTTTTTTTTTAATCTATAATGATTGCAAATTCGCCCCTGTTAAAAGTTTCGTGTCCTCTTCGTGTAACTTTTTTTTTATTCACCGACTTAAAAATTAATCTCGTTTTTTTTAAAGTTGACAAATGACGTCCTCGAGTATTTTTCATTATGCTCTCTGCCGTGGTTCGTTATTTTGTTTTGTGATTTATTTGTACGCGGCGACTCGCTACCAGATTTGACAAGGCTAAAGAAAATAAAGTGAATTAGGCACTGATATCAATTTTATTATTCTGTTATCACGATTAACTATATTGTATTTTTATTTGACAGTTTTTTAATCAATTTCGTTAAATTGTTTATTTATTTAGAATGGCTTGTACAATTTATTTTATTGAAGTAAAAACTTTTTTAGCACCGTTGTGATTTATAAAACTCGATGAAACGAAAAATAGCGATACTAAAAAGAGACAAACACAAAATGCATCTATAGGATTTAGACTGCGAGAGAATGAGATAGTATAATCGGCCTCTTTTTAGTGCGGCGCTTCGCAGCCTATCGCTATCGTCTTTATGGGTTTTTTTAATTTTTTTTTTATTTATTTATCATTCAAATCAAATTAACCTGACTCCGTGGTCGAGGGTTTAGGCTTTTGGCTAGCAATCCGAAGGTCGCGTGTTCAAATCCCGGTGTGCGCAATTTTTTTTTACTTTATCCTCACACAGGAGGCTCTGAGGAAAATAATTCCCCTCAGGGCCTATGTCATCTTTGGGGATGCTGTGTGGAGGGTATTTTAAGGAAAGGAATGAGAGGAAGTTCTGGGAAGGAAAAAGGTAATATGGGTAGGTATAAATCTGGGGATCAATGAGTCCAGGAGGGACAAACGTATGATTCCATCCTCCCACTGCTAGAAAGTACGGCTGTAGAAGTCAAATGGATTCCCTCAACCATTCTCTACCGATCTGGCATGCCATGCAGCTGGTGGGCAATCGCGTCCGCCGCTAAGACCCGGAGAGACCTCACCCGATGAACCCGGGCACCCCTGCTAAGTCACCAAACGTAGCGAATCACTTGGGGTGACCTACGGCAGGGGTGTTGATTATCAATAAATGATTCACGGGGTGGATTTTATTTCATCGATTTCAGTTATTTTACAATGACCGGTTAATGGTCCCACCCGGGCGTCGCGTGTTCGATTCCTCGGATGGCTAAGTCCTCTATCACAACACAAACATTTTCCGCTTAATGTGGTGGTAGTAGGATTTTTTCAAACATTGTTGGGTTATTCGTAACCGAGAATGTTTGTCTTTCTTTTAAAAAAAAACATTTAAAATAATATAAGAGATATTTGCGGTTCGTTCTAGCGAGGAAGATACTTTCCGTATCGCCCTGGTGTAATACTAACATTCAATGAAAATGGTTTTAACCGTGTTTGGTGACCAGATCTGAATTGCCAGGAACTTGCCCACCTTCCTCTCCTCCACCTCCTTCCCTCCCCACTACCTTCAGCCTCACAACATACCCAAATTGGGTGCAAATGCTTCTTTCTTCTTGCTCATAAACTGTGAGTTCCAGGACACCATGTACACAATATATGGATTATTTTTCACGAATATAATTTATTATGTGTTAGTGGACAAGGAGCTATCGATTTTCTTTCGTCCACAAGTTAGTAAGTTCACGTTTACGACAATATCGATTTAGAGCTGGATGTGTACCTACATGTGTTCATAAAAGACGTGACCTCTACCGGTCTGAATTATGAACACTCATTTTAAACGAATTTATTCATTATCATGATTTTTTGGGGGTACTTTGCCGTGTTGCGCTGACGTTTCGGAGAGCTACACTGTGACCATTAGCAGGGTGGTTGTGGTGATAGACACTGCAACTTTTCAACCCGCTACAAAATATCCACGACAAATTATCTCCGACAAAATATCCTACGGACAAAACATCCCCCAACAAAATATCTTGTACAATCTAACCAAACCTAACCAAAAAACGGGACATAAATTATAAAGACAATAAATTATTTTTCCAAAATATTAAAATGTAAAATAAGTTTAGTTTAGGCTAGATGAGATAAGGTTAGATGTGGTTAGGTTAGTTTAGGTTTTAGTAGATGTTTTATTGGAGGATGTTTTGTCGCGGGATGAAAACGCGCAGTACCGATTTGCTTTTGAAGTATTATGTCGTGTTGCGCTATCACCTTCTTCAGCTAACATTTCGGACGGCGTTACTGTGTTCATCTTCACGGTGTTGTGATGGATACTGCAACGCTCTCTGAAATGTTTGCGTTCCGTTCTAGAATATTTTTATGCTCCAGAACACAAATTTGAGATGAGTGGTCATTTATTTTTGAAATATCGTGTTGATTTTCTTTACCTCTCAGGCCTCGGGCCTATTTTGTCAAAAGGTCAAAATATTTCCGTTTGGCAATAAAAACCAAATAATAAGAAAATTTATAAATTAATCCAAAAACTAAAATTTTACAGGCGATTCATAAAATATATTTTGTTTTTGTACATAATTTCTGTTTTAATGGTCAATTCACGATTATATTAGTACAATTCAACATAATTACTATTATTTGTGTTATTTTTCTTCATTTTTAACCCTTTGAATAATGTCATGTTGTTAATTTAGTTTTGTTAACCCCTTAGGCATCGACCACATTCTGTCAGAATATTTCCGCTTTGCAATAAAATTCAAATATATTATGGAACATTTGTAAACGTATCCGAACAGTAAAAACTGTTTTTGAAAGATGACAAAACACGCTTTAAAATTTCATAATTCGAAATAAGCATTAAGCTTTTGAAATATATATTTTTTTAATGCAAACATAAAAAAGTTTCAAAAATGGCTCACTTTACGTTTTTTTAACTAAAATTACTGATAACAAAAAAAAACACACGCATATTTCATAAAGCAAATGTAATATAAACGATAAACGTTATCATCATCTCACTTTTTTAACGTTTCATGTAAAAATAATTAATAAAAAATTCCCAAATTTTCAATTTTTTTCCATAATAATTGTAGTCAGAAACTTTCGTTTTACAAAGATGTACATTTTAATTATTTTATTATTAACTTTTATATTTGATAATAAAAATTGGTGTTTTCGGTTTCTAACGCTGTTTAGATCATATTTCTAACCATGATAGAAAGGGAGAGACAACGCTTTTTATGAGACCTGTATGAGTTGTTCCGAATACCGAACAAATAGTCTGAGGGGTTAGTTGGGTATTCACGGTATTTTTGGTAATTCAAGAATAACCTGTTAATCTTTTACATTTATTGTAGGTACTGTGAATACATACTTAAACAATAAACTTAATTTCGAAATCCTTTTACAAAAATGTTAACTGAATTCACAAACGTGTCACTTAAACCTGCAATATTTATACAGTTACCCGACTTTGTCAAGGTTGAATAATTTTAAAACGAAAAGCATCGAAACACAGCACACTAGAAAACCCTTTTCACAAAATTTTAGGTTCTGTTTTTAAGCCACCGCTACATGAATTTCTATCGATTTCTTACATATCTCCCTTAAACATAGTTTAAGCTCGTTAAAAAAGATATGTTATTTTTGAAGATAACATCTAGAAGCGTTCCACGCCGAAACGCAAATAATATCAAATTTCCTCAAAAATCCCTGTAAAATTACACAAAATCATCAATTTGTTTTTGCATTAGTCTCCGATGTCTGCGTCACCCGCGATTTACATAATATTTGGAAGTATGATATTATTATTAATTAAAATGAATGAGCGCTTTTCTTATTATAATTATTTTCTACGTTTTTGGAACCGTGACAGCAAAAAGGCAATAAACATACACATTAAATAATGGTGAGACACCAAAATACGTGACTGTTTCATCCAAAATACTATTTTTTTCCTTTGGAGGAAACAGATATACCTTATTTCGGCTCAGCCACGGCGATGGAATTGCGTTTCATTTTCTTTATACGTTTGAGGGAGATGTATGATAATGATTATATGTTTCCTTTGGGGGGGTGCAAACATACTTCTTGTCTCATTTTTGACTGTTGTAATTTAGTGTGTAAGAAAGAGCGGCAGCATTGCATGTTTAAGAACGCAAGCAAAACCATCAGCGCAATGAATTTTAGGAATTCACTCACACTTCAATATTATCCTTGTAAGTATATTCCATATTTTCAAAATTATTATCACAGCTAGTAGTGTTGTAGTGATCTACGGCGACGTCATGGTGTGGTGTGTGAGAGAAATTAAAGAAAATTATTACTTTTTTTTTCCTTTGGAGGAAACAGAGCTACGTACATTGTGTATCTTATATGCTCTTTTGAGCTGCAGCATTATTGTGATAATGAACATATGTCTTTTGCCTTTTTTACGACGTCACGGTACCATAATCGTGAATAGTCACGGTAATAATAAAAGCTATCAATGGCCGAATAAAAAAAAAACGAGTATTCAGAAGTTTTCGTCATTCGAGCACCATCTAAAGAAGTGGATATCAATGGATATGTTCGACATAAAATACATACATAGAAATAATCGGTAAAATCCACCCTTTTCGATAAAATTGATTTTCATTTTCCTCGCCCTCGGAAAGTTGGATGTTTGCCCGAATCAAACAACGGCCATTATTTACAGAACAAAACTAAAGCCATGGTAGAACCATTCTTCAATATTTGAACAAGTTGCAAAAGTAACTAATGATAATGATCATGATTGTATATCACTAGCAGACCCGGACACACGTTGCTGTGACTAACGAAACACAACGCCACGCCATTACCCAACCTTTATAACCAACGCCATCTGTTATATCAAATCCACACCACCCGTTTGCCAGTCCGCTGCCCGCTGCCCGCAGCCCGCTGCCGCATGGCCGGATATATTAAATATTTCAACCAATTCACACAAAACCATTAATAAATCATTCTATCTATTGGTGAAAACTGCATGAAAATCCGTTGCGTAGTTTAAAAGATCTAAGCGCACAGACGACTTGAGCGACATCATTTTATACTATGTAAATAAATAAAGATGTAAGTTTACATTACTTATAATGGTAGTGTTAAAGTGAGTAATTAATATTATGACTTTAAAATTAATGATTTTTTTATAGAATATTAGCGAGTCCTTCCTCCTCCCGCTTTCCCTACCTGCCGCTATACTACATGAAATATACAAATTTTTCAAACAGCTCGCACGCCAACTATGGTATTTTTTTATACAAATTTCATTACGCCAGAGCAATAGTATATAATAAAACCATCGCGGGCGTGCACACAACAAGTTTCATCGCAGTCGTTTTTGTTAGTTACTCCCTGTCCTGTTGATCTTTCCATCCGGACTCTCTCAACCCATCGCCTTTTTCACCGCAGTTAAAGGGATACATTCATATGGCCGTCACTCCCGGACACACTGACTCCCAGATTCCTACCCACCCCTCATACCTTTTTCCTTCCCAGAACTTCCTATCATTTTCTTCTTTAAAGAGATGCTCCACACAGCATCCCCTAAGATGACAAAGGCCATGAGGGAAATTATTTTCCTCAGGGTCTCCTGTGAGAAACTAATGTAAAAAATACCTCCGTTAGTCCTGGACACACTGACCCTCGGTTTCCTACCCACAACTCCCAGAACTTCCTCTCTTTCTTTTACTAAAAGACCCTCCACACAGCATCCTCAAAGATGATATAGACCCCGAGGGTAAATATTATCCTTAGGTCTTCCCGTATGGAACTAAAGTAAAAATTTTAAAATCTCCATTTTGTCGAAACCGAGATGGTTTTTTAGTTAGTTCATTACAATTCAGAATTTTATAATACGAATTTGTTGACTTTATGAGCTTTTAAAAAGCATTAAATAAATAAATAATTTCGTACGCATTTTCGCCATCAAACCCCTCGAGAAATTTGCTTGACCTGATTACAACACCAGCTACGAGGAAATAATTACCTGGGAAATGATAATGACGTCACTAACGCCGTAATATCGGTTACGTCACAGCACAGCGGGAGGGACTCGCTGATAGCCGATTACTATCCGGCCTCTGTCTATGGCGGAATAAATCGCCTGTTAAAATCGCTAAAATGATCGAATAAAGCAAGACTTTAAAATTTCAAAGAGGTGTTGCAAACTAATTATTATTTGTATGGGGTGATACCTTGTTGAAAGCTGGTTATTTTCATGGGAAAGGCGTACATAACAAAACCGCGGAAATTTAGACATCAGTGCGGTACGATTTCAGTCTGTACACGGTGTCGGGAAACTAGTAATGAGAAACGGTTTTGCGTCTTTTCATCCCGCGACAAAAAATCCTACGGACAAAACATCCCCCTACAAAATATCAACTAAAACCTCCCTTAACCTAACCTAACTCAACCTTACTTAACCTAACCAAACCTAACAAAAAAAAATTAAGTGTCAGAATAATTTTAATGTTTGATGCACTCTTGTGTAAAATTTTTCACGAAAAGCGATACTTGTTATGGTTTTAAAAGTTTCAAAAATCTCTCTTCTTAAGATTTATTCAAAAACCTCTCCGGCAGAAGAATTTTTCTTGACGTAATCTTGAATTCCGTTACGCCCTGTTAAATTGTCAATTTTTTCTGAGAAACGCCGTACAATTAAAAAGAATAGATCTCTGTATTGTATTGAAAACAGTGCTTAATCTTTATTAGCCTTTTTTGAAGTGCGAACCTGTCGGTGGGAAATATAACTGATGCCAAAGGTGAGAGATTTAATCAGAGGTTTCAGATTTCACCGATAATTCTCTGTTAATTATGTATCTGTTCGATTTTATGTCTGTTTTCTGTCTAGCGATAATGATCTCTGCGGTTGGTTAAACTGGAGCAGCGAAAAGGTGGTTTTCGCGTGCAAGCGTGCGTCGTCTTAAATCACCTCAAGCGAAAGTGAACCTTACGGTGAGTGAAACGTGAGGGGCTGAGGTGGTCGTTTTTCGCGTGCATGCAAAAGTGAGATTTCCGAAAAACCAGACGATACTACGGAGATAATTTTGTTCTTGGGATATTATGTCGAGGGATATTTTGTCGGAGGATGAAAACGCGCGGTACCATGAGAAACTATTCGTACTACAATACATCGCATGATCTGAGCTTTTGTAATTTTTGAAATGAAAACTTTTGATCACCGTTGTAATCTGAAACTCTATGAAACGAAAAATATCAACACTAAAAGAGATATACACATACATCTCTTTGTTCGGAGCTTCTACTTATCACTATTCTCTACTTTAGTTTGCTGAATTTTTCACTTCTACCGGATGTTAATTGCACACTCCTTTATTTTATTATGTGAATTTCTCACAAGAGTCCCAACTTCTCCCGTCTGAGACCAGTGAGGCTAGCACTGAGCATCCTCAATGGGGATATTTGTCGACAAAAAAGTGAGATGACAAAAACGATTATGTTGCATTTTTTAAATGAAATATGCATCAGTTTTTATATTTTTTTATATTTATTTTAGTTATAAAAAACTCAAGATTACCCATTTAAAAAAAAAATATGATTGAATGTAAAATTTAGTACTTCAAAAATTATACATATTTTATATTCATTTTGATTCACAAAATTTGAAAGCGTTTCTTATCATCTTTCAAAAACCGTTTTCAGTTTTAGGATACGTCCAGAAGTATTTCATTTATATGAATTTTATTGGAGAGCAGAAGTATTTTTAACCTCCGACAATACATGGTCGAAACCTGAGCGGTTAACGTGCGGATAAGCAAAACCGCGAATCAAAAAACTCGAATGACGAGGGACTGCCGTATCGTAAATAATTCATTTAAAATTTACAGGTAGGTTGTATTAAGTAGGCTTCGAGGGTTGGCGTGAATCTATAATTCAGAATTTATTATTGAACCTTTCGAAAGTGGATTACAATTGAGTTACAATGACTACCAAACAAGCAACAAAACTTTATTTATTTTAATGAGAAATCGCACAAAAAGTTTCATCCACCCGTTACAGAGTGGTGGATATTCTCAGTATAGCCCTTTTTTTAACGATATCTCCACACAGGATGCCTTGAAGAAAATATTTTCCCTCAGGGCCTATGTCAGCCAGGCCAGTGAGAATTTAAGTTTATTTATTTAAGCCCTTGAAGCATTTACATCAATCGTATAACATACTAATAATAGAAATAGAAAAAATAAAATATTAATTATTTTATATTATTATTTCTCTTCCTTTACACTAATAGAAAGGAAGCAGAATTAAAAAGAAATAACAACAAAAACAAATTAGAAGAATAATAACAAATTGACATCAGAATTTTAGAAATGTCTGATATAAATTTAGGTAAAGAATAAGTGAAAATAGTATGGGGACCAAATAGTGGAATTGTATTCTAATTAACTTCTTACTAAAGCAGAGAAGATAATTTTAATTGTTCTTAAAATATATACTAAATATTTCATAGCCTTATTATTAACTTCATCAATTTTAAAGGAAAGGAATGTGAGGAAGTTTTGGAAAGAATAAGCTATGAGGGGTCAGTTGGAATCTTGGAGTCAGTGGGTCCAGGAGTGACGGACATATTAATCCATCCCTCAAACTGCGGTGCAAGGCTATGTTCCAAAAGAGTTCTGCTTGAGAGGTCACAATGTCTCCCTCAAACAGTCTCTCACGCAGCAGGTGGGCACACACATTCACTCACCTCATAAACCCGGGCGCCCCTGCTAAGTCACTAAACGTAGCGAACAACTTGGGTTGACCTATGGCAGAGGTGCTGGTTATCCAATAAATAGTTCCGGGGCGGCGATACCTATACGCGCCTCCAAAAATGCAAAGTAAAGTTTAATTGGCCTTACATACTTCTTTCTGTTTATTCGTTCAGTGGGTTTGACGAGCCGCTAGAATATCATCAAAAATCCATTAGTGGAAGTGAACCTTGTCAGGCAGCGATAACCTGCTATAGGGTGGTTCAACACTCGCTAACACATTGATGCTATTGGCTACAGGGTGGCTTAAACAGTTAACATTGAATTTCAAAGGGAAAACTCGCTTTCAGGTCAATTATAAGTGATTTTAATCGTTTTATTATATTTTTTAAAGCGATCTTTTTTAATAATAATTAGGATAAAATTAGTTAATTTGAATTCCACTTTATTATATATCATCAATATATTAAATCAACCGGTTTCGGTTATACTTAAACCTTCAACAGGGTAGGTATATAAAACATTTTTAATTCATAACGAAGTATTTAAGGGTAAGAGAGAGTGAAGGTAAAAGTTGGTGTTTGTAAATACTTTTAAAATGGGGCTATTTGATAAATTTCGTTGTTTTCTTGTGAATTGGTCTTATTTATTTTATTTTATTTTAAGGACTTCTAGATTCTTAAGACGTTTACCTATCCCATTTATATGCAGTACATCTATTCCCGAAGATTTATTAAGAGAGTGATCTTTATGGTGAACCGACAATTGTTCCGGCGACAATTGATCCTGTGACAGTAAGTCCGCCGAAAATTGATCCTGCGACAGTTGGTCCGCCGACAGTTGATCCGGCCGACATTTGATCCTTCCGACAGTTCGTCCGGCCGACAGTTGATCCTTCCGACAGTTCGTCCGGCCGACAGTTGACCCTTCCGACAGTTCGTCCGGCCGACATTTGATCTTTCCGACAGTTCGTCCGGCCGACAGTTGATCCTTCCGACAGTTCGTATGGCTGACAGTTTATCCTTTAGAAGATTTTTTTCTTCAAGTAAGTACGCAAAGAGGACATACAGCCGCACAACCAAAGTCGATACACGATATACATGACGGCATCTTGAGTGAAAATCGGCTGTAAATATAGTTTTACAAAAAATAATTTCGACTCTCAGAAGAAGCAAGCGGCAATAACAAAATGCGACATACTTATACGTGCAGTCGGCTTAGCAAAAAACCGCTAAAGATTCCTAGGTGCATATAATATATATTTTTTATCTGAATATAACACAAGAGTCCCAACTGCTCCCAACCGTCTCGAGCCAGTGAGACTCTGGCGTCCCCAATTTTGGTATGGTGTGATGCTGAAGGTAGGGGGGAGGGAAATGAGATGTGGGAAATGTACCTGGCTCTGCAGATCTAGTCACCAAACACGGCATATTCGTCTGTTTGTGACAACAATCTAACTATTAATAAATACCTTTATTACGACCCAACTGCTCAGAGCTTGTTACACTTTAGCATCGCAACTTGGGATTATATTTTCAAGCTCTATTAAAGTTAAAACAAAAAAAAATATTATTTAACCCGTTGTGTACTAAACATAGAACGATGTTATATCTACAGAAGAATCTATTAATTCTAGACTTAGAATTTGTGATCACCTGTTCAGAGCAGGCGCTTTAAAACATTAGCAGTTTATCATAAAAGTACAAATAATAATAACACAAGATTACATTTAAAGCAAAAGACAATCATCATCGTACCATTGAAAAATACATACTATAAGTTGGTTGTGATATCATATCATCATCATATCTTTGATGTTTAATCTGTTTATATTCATTTTTCCGATTTAAATGTCAGTCATGGAAATTGTAAGTTTAATTCTTTAATATGGCAACTTCAAACTTCGTTCAAATAGTACTCAGGCAAACTCACGAATCTCTCCCTCGAACGACAACTTTTCTAATATACAAAGTTTGGGACCAATTTTAATTTCACCGCGATTGTGGTATTTTTATAAATCAACCCCATGCATTTATTAAATTGGATTTTTTTACGTTAGCTCCACACGGGAGGTCTGTGGAGGCCTGTGTCTTTTTTGGGGATGCTATGTGAAGGGTCTCCTTAGGGAAAGGAAGGAGAGGAAGTTTTGGAAAGGAAAAGATAATGGGTCAACGAGGCAATGGGTCGAAAGTGTCCTACTGGAGAGGTCAAAAGGTCTCCCTCAATCGGTTTCTCCCACTCCGGCCCGCTACGCAGTAGTGGGCAAAATCTTCCGCCGCCAAGACCTAGACAAACCTCACCATATCAATCGGGGCACCCTTGCTAGATCACCAAACGTAGCGAACCATTTGGGGTGACCTATTGCAGGGGAGTTAGTTATACGATAAATGATTCCTCAGGCGGTGGTGCCTACTCGCGCCTCCCAAACTGAGGATCTCAACCATTAAATTTGGGAGGTGGATATGGGTTCCGCCGCCCCGGGAACCATTTGTTGGATAACCAACACCTCTGCCATGGGGCACCCCAAGTGGTTCGCTAAGTTTGGTAACTTAGCGGGAGAGCCCGGGTTCATGGGATGATGTTTGCCCGAATCTTGGCGGCAGATGCGTCTGCCCACCAACTGCATGGCAGGCCAGATCGAGAGTGACTGGTTGAGGAAGACTTTTTGACCTCCAACAAGACTCTCTCGATACCTATAACCTAATAACCTCCACCCAGAATCCCCAAAGATGAAATAGGCCCTGATGGGAATTATTTTCCTCGGGACCTGTGTAAAGCTAATGTAAAAAAAAAACAGGGAGATCACCTGATGGATCAGGTTTGCAATAACCTGACTAGCTCCAGATAAGTTACGGATCTTACGCGTTATCGTCAAATAAAAAATAGATAATTACTTAAAATTGTGAAACTAAATAAAATTCTTTAATTTCAGCAATCGTTAGACAACGTTTCACTTAAATTTTTCCACATCAAAACCCGATTGAAAAATAGTCAGTTGTGAAAATTCCCGAATAATATATTCATAACGAGAGATCCGCAAAGAGTTCCGTGGAATACTGTAACATTCTGTGGAAAAGTACTACGGGGCTAAAACTTTGGATTTTCAGAAGAACATTCCAAAGTTTGAACAATTCCAAACAACGTTTCTATTTACATTACTAATTAACAGTTTAGAAATGTGGGAAGCGGAATGTTCAACATTCTTTTCGTGTAAAGTATTCATTTTTACATCAGTTCATTTATGTTAAAACAAACTTTGAACAAAATCTACAAAATCATAAAAAATTTTAAACTACTTAAATTAGACTATTTTATGTAAATACTGAGCAAGAATCCCAATTGCTCCCTACTAACTGCCCGGAGCAAGTGAAACTATGGCGTTCCTAATTGGGGTATGTTGTGAGGTTGAATTAAAAAGGAAGAGAGAAATATTGAGGCTGATAACCATTTATTGGATAATCAACACCCCTACTATAGATCACTCAAAGTGAATCGCTACGTTTAATGACTTAGCAGGGTTGATGGGATAAGATTTATCTGTCTTTAGATAGCGATGAAACT
Organism: Limnephilus lunatus; assembly: GCA_917563855.2. Classification (NCBI taxonomy): domain Eukaryota; kingdom Metazoa; phylum Arthropoda; class Insecta; order Trichoptera; family Limnephilidae; genus Limnephilus; species Limnephilus lunatus. The sequence goes on from OU830594.1 coordinate 97,935,694, forward strand.
TTGGTGATTTGATGTGCGAATATCCGCGATGATTTCTGAATACAATAATGCGCTCTGGCTTTATGAAATTATTTCCTATACTGTACATCCGATTGCGATGAAACTTTGGTGAGTTTTTGTGCGCACGCGCGCATTGGTTTCTATATATACTGGTAAGGCGTTATGAAATTTGCATAAACATTTTGTAATAGGTGGGGAGCGAGTTGTTAGAAAAACGAGTTTATTTTATACAGTTTAATAGCAGGGGGAAAGAAAGGGGAAATGTGAAGGGGGAACGGAGGCGGGATCGGGGACGCATTGGAAAGGACACGCAGGGAGAAACAATTTCATTCTTAGCAGCATTGGAACGCACGCCGGGTACCCGCTTGTTATTTATATTTTTAGAAAAAAATTATGTTAATAATTGAAAACGTAGAATTTTTTTTTATATGTATACCTACCGTACAAGAGTCCCAACTGCTCCCGTATGAAGCCAGTGAGACTATGGCATCCCCAATCGGGGTATGTTGTGAGGCTGAGAATAGTGGGGAGGGAAATGAGATAGGGAGGAGGAAGGTGGGGAAGTACCTGGCTATTCAGATCTGGTCACCAAACACGGCTAATGCCATTTCAAGCAACGTTTCAATTCTAAATGGCGGTCTTAAACCAGGGCGATACAGAGAGTATCTTCCACTCTGGAACGTGCCGCAAATATACTATATATTTTTTTAAATGAATAAATTGTGAAATAACACAAATTTATCAAATAAAATTTATTTGCCACGCCGGGATTCGATCCCGCGACCTTCGGTGTGCGAGACAAGCACCTTACCGCTGCGCTTCGCCGGCCGTCAAAAGTAATCCATAATTGTAATAAAAAGTACCTGGTTTTTCAGATCCAGTCACCATACACGACTTTGAAGCAACAACGTTTCGTAAAGCAATATGCTCTGAAATGATAAAAATACGGGAGTCGAAAGATAAAAACTACAGGAGTCATCGATGTTTTTATTTATGAAAAATATTATATTTTAAATGTGATGGTATAAATTTCAAAGGGTTCCCTGAAAATTTTCTGAAAATCATTTTATGAAAGCCTCTTTTCAGACACTCGAAATAGTGTCATGTTTCATTCTACCTATCATATCCACAACCAATTCCCATATGTACTCGTACTCGTTAATTCCTAGTATCCTTAAGCTAGACAAGGTAATTGTTATATTTTTCATTGGAATTTATAAATATTAATATTTGTGATGTAACACAACATTCCCACTTGCTTTTACAAGTTATGCAGGTTTACAAGTTTACATATTGTACTAGCGAGTTCCTGGCATGCGTTGCTATCCTACCTAATAAAGAAAATGTTTCTCTCGCGTCTCATTTCTCTCATGCGTTCCCACTCTGCCTTCACAGCCTTCATTCTCCCCACTCCCCTCTACCGTTTCCCCCGTCCCGTGAACCCCTCTCACGTTCCCTCCCCCTCCCGCATTCCATACATTCAGTCCCGGTACATTCAGTTTTCAAACAGCTCGCATACCGCATATTACAATTTTTTATAGAAATTTCATAATGCCAGAGCTTACGGGTATATATAGAAACCATAGCGAGCACGCACACATCAAATTTCGTTTCATCTCAATCGGATGAATCTCACTTGGGGTGACTTATGGCAGAGGTTGTGTTTATCCAATAAAATAGTTCTCAAAAATGAAGTTCATATTACAATACGAGGTTTAACTAATGAAGTCAAATTAAATGTAAAAAGGATCTTGTTTTTTTTTTTAACCAAAAGGTGACTAATTTAACTGTTATATTATGCGACCCTTGTAGCAAGGGGAGGTGCAAAAGTTTTAAAATAAAATGCAAATGAATAAGGGAAGCGGGAAGGTGCAACAGATGTCATTTAAATAAATACATTAGCAGCAACAGATGAAAAATACAATTGTATTCAAAGCAACTCCATTGAAATAGTTTGTACGTCTATTACAGTCACTAAAGAAATACACAAGACATAAGTGTTTTTTGGGCGAGTCCTGTGTGGCCGGAGTAATTTAATTTTGATAGGCGGGATAATTTGGGTGCAGCCGCCCAATTAATCATAATTTATTAAATTACACAATTTGGGAGGCGGGAATGGGTACCGCCGCCCCGGGAACCTTTATTAGATAACCAACACCTCTGCCATAGGTCACCCCAAGTGGTTCGCTACGTTTGGTGATTTAGCAGGGGTGCCCGGGTTCATGGGGTGAGGTTTGTCTAGGTCTTGGAGGCGAATGACCAGGACACACTCCCTTAAACCTTTTTTCTTCCCAGAACTCTCCTCTCCTACCTTTCCTTAAAAAAACCCTCCACACAGCATCCCCAAATATGAAATAGGCCCTGAGGGAAATTATTTAACAAAAAACTCATTTTTCCATCACTTAGAAAGTAGTCAAAAATTTTCCCTTGATTTTTTTTTCAGCTTATGCACAACGTTATTTTTCATAATTTATGGAGTATTGCAATATTAATCCGGAGGTTGCGAGTTCAAATCCCGGGTGCGTAAGTAAATTTTATATGATTGATTTGAGTTTCTCTCAATTCAATTATTTAAAAATAATGTAAGGCAAAGCCAAAAATAGTTTGCGGCCCGTTTCTGAGTGGATGACACTCTCAATAACGCCCTGGTGTAAGACCACCAATCAGAATTAAAACGTTTCTTGAAATGGCTGTAGCCGTGTTTGGTAACTAGATTTGAATGGCTAGGTACTTCCTCGCCATCCTCTCCTACGCCTCGTTCGCCTCCCAACTTAAATTTAGCCTATGAACATACTCCAATAGTTTCACTGACTCCAGGCAGAAAAATTTCAAGCAATTAAGACGCAATATCGTCAGTTTTATTTTCTTCAATTATGCAGGCAGAAAAATTTCAAGCAATTAAGACGCAATATCGTCAGTTTTATTTTCTTCAATTATGCTTTAAGAGTGTTAACTCTGGCGAAGTAATGACACTTGGCAATGAAACTTGTTTCTTATATTATTTTTGAAAACAAAATTTACAAATCATTTTTAAAAATGCTTCGTACCACAATTTTTATTTCATTAGAGCTGTAAAAAACGCTTTTAAAATACGTTTTTAACATAAATTCACAAAGTCAAAATGTTAAATACTTCAGAAACCTAGACTAGACAAAAACGCGTTATGCCTCTAAGAACGTTGTTGAAAAACCCTACTTGGAGTTAATAATGAAAAATATTATTTTACATACAACGTCAAGTTTAGTACGAGAGGTCTATTTTTGTAGTTTCTTCACAAAACACCTTTATTTTTAGTGTTGAAAATAAGAAATATACTCATATTTTTAACATATCGATAACTACTCCCTTAAGAATTCTAACATATTTATTTTAAATAGAGATTAAAACCCACATAACCACCATCGAAAAATTATAAAATGGTCTATTTCACTAAATTATTAAATTACGCATCTAAAAAAAAGATACAAACATTCTTGATTTTAAATAAACCTTTATTAAGTTGTCAGACGAAAATGAATTCGATTTTTACAATCGGTAGATTTATTGCAAAATATTTTCATTCTTCATAGGTTGTTAATTTATTTAACCTTCATTTCGATTAACTTTACAGTGGGTATCGAAAATAAACGTATTTTTTATGATAGAGAATATCAATTTTCCGGCGGATTTATTGTTAACCATAAAATTAGGAATTGGAAAATTTACTGGTAAATTTATTGCTGGTTTTAAGCCGATTTATTGGCTATATTTAAACATGGAAACAAAAATGAAATCATAAATGTGTTACTTACCAAAGATTTTTTTTTACTAGCTTTTTACCACTTGTTTAAAAAATTGTTTAACCACTTGTTTAAAAAAATATTAAATGATGTAATTGATAATCCAAAATTTCGCTTTTGCCGAAAAAGCTTTCGGATTCCACTACGTAATACCAGAAATCGGTATTTATTTCAGTGCAGAAATTCTGGGACTAACTGCCGTATGTATTCCTCTTCGCCCAGAATACTAATGGAGGGAAACAATTATACCAATTCAGTGGACATCTTCAATTAAACAAATACAAAATGTTGTTACTGAGGCAGTTTAGTTATGTATAATAAATACTGTATAATTTTTACAGTCAATATGTAAAAGCTTCTAAAAAGGGTGTTAATAAATATATCAATAAAATAAACTGTTGTTATATATTATGTAAGCAATTTTTATTGTGTAAGTAAAACTGTAGTGAGAAAAATACATATTTTTAATATTATTATATGCAATTTTTTTGCCGATTTTTTCACTACTACATAGTCACACACATTTATATTAAACTTTGATACGTTATCTGCTATTTAAAGTGTTATTTTTGTGCGTAAAGTTATGAAAACCCAAATGTCGAAATACTTAAAGTCAAAATATTTCGGCTTTGCAATAAGCATCCGAAAACTAAAAACTGTTTTGGAAAGGTGATAAAATAAACTTTTAAATTTTATAACTCGAAATAAACATATAATTTTCTAACATAAAAATTTTGAATGCAAACATAAAAAGTTTTAAAAATGGCTTACCTTACGTTTTTTCTAACTTAAATCACTTGTTAAGAAAAATAATAAGAAAGGCAGATATATTTTATTAGGTAAATGTTTTATAAACGTAATCGTTAACTCACTTAAATGTGAAAATAATTAATAAAACAGTCACAAAGTTTTTTTTTTTTTCAAATTGCATTTGGAAATTTTGGTTTTCATAAATGTGTACATTTTATTTGTTTTCGGTTATTTAAAAAAATTTAAATAGCTTGTGGTTTCCTTGTTCTAACACCGTTTAGATCATATTTCTAACCATATTTGTAAGAGAGACACAACGATTTCTATAAGACCTATATGAGTTGTTACGACAACCCAACAAATTAGCCAGAACTGTCTAATGTATAGAGGACTAAAGATGTATGATGAAATGCCTGAAAATTTATAGAATAAATGTATTTAAAAAAAGAATTTATGTTTAGTGTAAAAAGCCATTGTATAAATTTAAAAGTAACCTTTTGCATATTAGTTTACATACGAATGTATAATAAACTAAATGAAAATATTAATATATAAAGATTAAAAAATCTCACTATAAAACGCTTTATTTTAATAATATGTCAAAATATCACAAGTATAAAAATTAATTTTTTGAAAATGGTTAATATTTTTATGATTTAATAAATTTTTTGCTAAAATTGAAAAATTTTAACTTTCGTCATATATTATTTGCTATCTTTTTTATGTATTAGATTCGGACATCATACATAATATTAAATTGTTAATAATCATTTTCTCATAACTTCTTGTGATAACGTAGTAAATACTTATATATTTTTTTTTTCAATTTTAAAATGATTCGTAATTTTTTGGGTTAATATCTTTCTATAAACAGAATATTAATGTTTAAAAAAATATTTTTTTTAAATTCTCCAAAAATATTTGTGGCGTAAGGTTAGGTTATGTTAGATAAATTCAGATTACTTATTGATATTGTGCTACAAAATTCTATACTATTATTTTCACTATTATTTTGTAGACGTAAAAATAATTCATTTTTATAAACGCAGCATTTTAAAACGCAATAACATAATATATCCACAAAACCTCTCGTAAACACTTCGTCAACAACAAATTAATTTAATATCTTACTTACAGTAACATATTCATCTAAAATGTCTTATATAAGCGATAGTGGGTAAGTTTTGGCGCCACTTTTGACGTTTCGAACTGTCATCCCGCGTTAGTTTGAATTTGGAAAGCGCGCTGGGCACGCAGAGGACTCTGCCCGGGAAAACGACCGGCCTCTAGCGGTGACGGAACTAAACTGGCGATTCGAACGAGTATGGAACGCGAGGCAGGGGTGAGAAAAACGCGCGGAAACCAGTCGGATTTTACCAAAAGTTTTCGAGTGAAAATTAGTATTTAAAATATGACAAACGTTTTTGTTGATTATTTGGCTGATAGAGATATTGAAAGAAGAGTACATGCAGATAACTTAATGGAGGACTGAACACTGTTGGCGCTAACAAAAAAACTGTCCAAAGAAGAAGTCTACAATTGATGTAAGTAAGTCTGAAGTCGTGGTATTTGAAAAGAGAGAAAATGAAAACATCTGCAACATGGTTGTGAATGATGAATACTTGGAGCGGGTGGATGAGTTTGCGTATTTGAGGAGTATGTTTACGAGATGTGGGAAGGCTGATAGAGATATTGAATAAGGGTAAATGCAGATGACTTCACTAATGGAGGACTGAACGCCGTTGGCGCTAACAAAAACCGTCCAAAGAAACAAAGTTGGCAGTCCAATAAAGGAGTGTTGGTACCTACCCTGATGTATGGCAGTGAGACATGGAAATGGCAGAGGAAGGATGAAAGTGGACTGAATGCTGTGAAAATAAGATATCTAATGCGTATTGTTTCGTAAAACCATTTATGATTGTGTGAGAAATGTGGAAATCCGCAAAGGATGCATGGCTGACGTAAGCGTAATGAGTAAGATCAAGAAAGGAACGCTCAGATGGTTTGGGCATGTAGAGCTAATGAAAGAGAAAAGGAGTGAAAGGAGAATATATGACGTAAATTTTAATGATAGAAGAAGTCGGGGGTGGCCGAGGAAAACATGGCACGATCAAGTGAATCAGATACTTGAGTCGGGCCATGTTAAGAGTCAGAATAATAGTATAGTATTATATTTATGAGACGATGTATGAATGTGAATGTGGCAAGAAGTGTGTGCCAAGACCGAGTTGTTTGTTCGCTCTGCTCCTCATGCGGCGAATCGGCGTGATGTTAGTTGGTTTTTGTTGAACGCACTGCATTTTATTAAAAAAACAACGTAAAAACGGATATAACATATTTTCAATCGTAACTACAAACTCCCGAACAGTGGGCTTTGGCGTCTTTATTATTTTCATTCATTTTTGTCTACCGTGTTAAGGCCAATGCAACTATTTACAGACGGGAACTTCGATTACATCTCGGACAGAAAAAATGTTGGAGAGAAAAAAAAGTTTTGTTGAAACCCAGACGAAGCCGGGTAGGGTCTTTTGAAGTAAAATTAAATCATTAATTTAAGTTAGTCATGTCCATCCTGAAAAATGGGCACTTTCACCAGAAACTGGTTGGCATGTTGTTAAATTAAAACTTTTTAATTATTTAATTGCAAAATAAAATAATGAATTTTTTGGTGTGCTCTGTTTAGGGTACGGTTATGCCGAAACCGGTTTGCATATTCGTACAAATAAAGTATTGTAAAAAATGCTCCATTTTATAAACTTAAAGTAAAAGCTCAGTAACTTCCCATATAAAAAATCAAAGTGTGCAATTCACACGCGGTAGAAGTGAAACCTTCAGAAAACTAAAACTGACAAGAGTGGGGAGGCTACGAAGCACAAAGAGGAGACCGATTATTCTGTCTTATTCTCTCGCAGGCTAAGCCCCATAGATGTACCTATGTGTTTGTCTCTTTTGAATGTCGCTATTTTTCATTTCATCGAGTTTCAAATCACAACGGCGCTAAAGAATTTTTCACTTCAAAACACACATTGTTAAAATTATTGAAACAATGTTGCTAAAATGTTAATTTGATGAAAATAATAATTTTCTCAAATTGTCGAATTTACATAAAATATCGATCTTGTGTGGGTGGCAGCCCTAGTTTAGCAGCTAGCAGCTAGCAGCCACCCTATATTACCTTTACGGTGGGGGCAAAGCACCAATACAGGGCCGTGCAATGACCGTTCCACCCTCACATACATGCCCCGTAATGTTACCTGCTACATACGTTCGTTTACACTTTGTACCACCGAACATGAAATCTCTAGAAAGAGGATCTGTAATACCGTTTTGACAAAGTTTTACATAATTCCTTTCGACTCGGCTCTAGCACAGTGAAACAATATCGGATCAATGGCGCAACTTCCAACGATTTTATATCGATGACAGCCGAACCGATATTTAGTTTTGTTTGTTGGCTCGCCAACAAAATACAACACACATAATTATTGCATTAGTTTACAATTTGAATTTAGTTAGTGACAATTCCAATTAAAGGTGAGCACATCATTCATCTCAACATTCTTATTATCTTATTATACATTATAATAAATTATATTACTAATTATAATATAAAATATATTACAAATAAATTAAATTACAATAATAAATTATATTACAACGTACATAAAACAAAAAGGATCAAGTATTAGAACAAATATACATACATACATTGGCACTCCGCATAATATACATTGGCACTCCGCATGTACTTTTTGAGACTAAACGGGAGTTAATTAGTTAATGAGGTTTTTTTTTCATTAGCTCCACACAAGAGGCCCTGAGGAAAATAATTCCCCTCAGGGTCTATGTCATCTTTGGGGATGCTGTGTGGAGGGTATTTTTAGGAAAGGAAGGAGAGGAAGTTCTGGGAAGGAAAAAGGTATTAGGGGTGGGTAGGAATCTGGGGGTCAGTATGTCCAGAAGTGAATAACGTATGAATTCATCCCTCGATGGCGATGTTTTGATAGAGTACGGATGGAGAAGTTAAAGGGACTCCCTCAACCATTCTCTCCCGATCCGACCTGCCGTGCAGCTGGTGGGCAAACGCATCCGGTGCAAAGACCCGGACAAACCTCACCCAATGAACCCGAGCACCCCTGCTAAGTCAATAAACGTAGCGAACCAAACGAGCGATGTGTTGGCTATCCAATAAATGGTTTCCGGGGCGGCGGTAACCATACCCGCCTTCCAAATTGCAAATGCATAAATACTTTGACTTCTGGGTAATGAAATTTAATGGGTAAATTAAAATAAAGGGCACCTATAGCCGATCGGTTAAGATCATAGGCTTCATAGGACCAGATTTCAATAGTTGAGGGTTCGAAACTCGGCGTGAACAAATAAAGTTTATTAAATGTTATTAAATGAAAATAATAAATTTATATGCGCCACTTATTTCAGGAAGGGTGAAATTAAAATGAACCCTTCAAAAAATTGCAATATTTTTCAGATGGTCAAAATATTTTCGCTTTGCATTAAAATCCAAATAAATATAATATTTCTGAACATATTCAAAAACTAAAGATTGTTTTTGAAAGGTGATGAAATGGGCTTTTAAATTTTATGATTTAAAATAAATATAATTTTTCAAGTAAAAATTTTTGCAAGCAAACATTAAAAAGTTTTGAAAAAGTCTCACCTTGCATTTTTTCTAACTAAAATTATTTATACCAAAAAAAAACATATTTTATTTAATGATGGTATTATAAACATTATTGCACCTCACTTTTTGTCGTTCAATATAAAAATAATTATTTAAAATTCCCAAAGTTACGTAATTTTTTTTTTTCAAATTGTGATCGAAACTTTGGCTTCATAAAGGTTTATATTTCACTTTTTTGATCATTTTTCAAATCGAATATAAATCGTGGTTTTCGTTATTTGTTTTTGGGTTATTATGCCGTTTTGCGCTACGTCCTTCTTTAGCCGACGTTTCGGACAGCGTTGCAGTGTCCATCATCAGGGCAGATCCGGCAGATAAAGAAGGAGATAGCGCAACACGGCAGAACACCCCAAAAACAAATAACGTACAAATCTTTGTGTTTATTCTTTCTAACGCCCGCCGTTTAGATCATATTTCTCACTATAATAGAAAAGGAGGTACAGCGATTTATATGAGACCTATGTGAGCTTGGACAAATTTGGTCTCCTGAGATTAAACGGGTAATAAAAAAGACAAATTGAAGACAAAAGAAAAACATTACAAAAAAGGGGGATTAATTAGTTAAAGGCATCATAAAAAAAAACAAATATGTATTTATTTCGATTAATACAATTTGAAAGGGTCTTTAATTATTTTTCCAAAACCGTTCAGAAATATTCAGAAATATATATATATATATATACATTCAGAAATATTCCATTCATTTTGATTTTATTGCTAAACGGAAATATGTATTTTTTTTACTTGAACTCCACACAGAAGGCCCTGAGGAAAATGGTTTCCCTATGTCATCTTTGGGGATGTTGTGTGGAGGGTTTTTTTTAAGGAAAGGAGTGGATAGTTCTAGGAAGGAAAAGAGTTTAAGGGGTGGGTAGGAATCTGGGGTTCAGTGTATCCTGGTCATCCGCCTCCAAGACCTAGCCAAACCTCACCCCATGAACCCGGGCACCTCTGCTAAATCGCCAAACATAGCGAACCACTTGGGCTTTGACCCTGTTAAAATACGGTCGAGGTCTGAGGGGTTAAATCATTAATACATTAGCTACTCCATTATAAGATTATCTCCATTCAGGAGGCCCTGAGGAAAAGAGGTTCTCTCAGAACCTACGTCTCCTATTTTGGAAAGGAAGGAGACTAAGTTCTGGGCAGGAAAAAAGCATGAAGGGGGGGGTAAAAATTTGTGGGTCAATTTATCCAGTGACGGACGTATGAATCCATCCCTCCCACTGCGGTGCAAGGCGTTATATTTGCTATGATCGAGAAATCCGGTTGGAGAGTTCAAAAGGTCTCCCTCAACCAGCCTCTCCCGATCCGGCAAGCCTCGCAGTAAGCAACGCGTCCGCTTCCATTACGCAGACAAACCTTACCCCGTAAACCCGGGCATATGACAGGGGTGTTGGTTATCCAATAAATGGTTCCCGAGCGGCGGTACCTATACCCGCTTCCCAAATTAAAATAATTGATTTTCCTGCATTTTACCTACTTCCATCTAACCTTTTCTGTCTTTCCATATCTCGTGTAGGTATAAATATTACATCCATGACTAATTTCTTTCATATTAGAATAGATTACTTCTAGGGTTAATTTGATCAGTGGGTTTCCCTCTACCTACACAATGTGTGTACGAGTGTGACGCGGGTTAGGGTGGCGTATGTTTATTTTGTTTGAGTGATTAGGACGGGTCGCCGTTGATATTAAACCGGTTCGAACCGGTTCAGGTGAATCGGTAGTTAAAATACAAACATTTTACACCCATCCCTCCACCTAGAGATAAAATTATTGCAAAAGTACTGCGCAATCTATGGTTCAATCCATGATTCAATACATGATTCAATCAATGATTCATTATTTTATTCAATCCATGATTCAAACTACGATTCAATTCATGATTCAAACCTTATTTTATTCCAAAATTTAATCCATGATTTAATTTATGATTCAATCCACGAATTGATCTGTGATTCAATCCATGCTTTATTCTATTATTCAATCCATGATTCATTCTATTATTCAATCCATGATTCAAACTATGATTCAATTCACGATTCCAATCATGATTTATTTGAAGATTAAATCCATGATTCAATCCGCGATTTGGTCTGTGATTAAATCATAAATAATAATTGGCTAATTTATTTAGCGCCGTTTTCGTGAAAAATCACCTCAAGGGCACTGTTGCAATCGTGTTGCAATCCATTCTTCAATCTATGTTTATTACTTATTTTATCCATGATACAATTGATGATTCAATCCATAAATAAATCCTTGATTCAAATCGTGATTTAATACCTATATGATTCACACTACGATTCATTCCTATCCATTATCAAATTTTGATTCAATCTAGGATTCAAATCATTATTAATTCTACGATTCAATCAATGATATAATCCATTATTCAATTCACGAGTCATGAGCTCGCGCGACATTTATTGCAATTTTTTAATACAATGTCATAATGCCGGAGCTCACCAGCTGTTTTATACAAACCTTATCCTGACAATAACAAATACAAAAACAAAAGAATTATCCAATTTGGTGCAGTCTTTCGGAAGTTATGCGGGTACATACATTCCGGTGATTCATTTTTTTTTATACAGATACAGAAGACAGAAGACAGACGACAGAAGAAAGAAGACAGAAGACAGAAGACAGAAGACAGAAGACAGAAGACAGAAGACAGAAGACAGAAGACAGAAGACAGAAGACAGAAGACAGAAGACAGAAGACAGAAGACAGAAGACAGAAGACAGAAGACAGAAGACAGAAGACAGAAGACAGAAGACAGAAGACAGAAGACAGAAGATAGAAGATAGAAGATAGAAGATAGAAGATAGAAGATAGAAGATAGAAGATAGAAGATAGAAGATAGAAGATAGAAGATAGAAGATAGAAGATAGAAGATAGAAGATAGAAGATAGAAGATAGAAGATAGAAGATAGAAGATAGAAGATAGAAGATAGAAGATAGAAGATAGAAGATAGAAGATAGAAAGATAGATAGATAGATAGATAGATAGATAGATAGATAGGTAAATAGATAGGTAGATAAAAAGATAGATAAATTTATTTAGATAGATAGGTAGAATAGTGTACTAAAACCTGAAATTTTAAAACTGACTGGTGACCCTTGTACGGTATTAAAAAAGGTTTTAAAAGTATTCCAGCTGTCATAGAATTTTGATGAAAGAAAGGAGAATAACGGAATTTATTTTGTCACATTTATATCCAAATTAAGGTTATGTACTAGTATAGTGTGAAAAAAATCCTTCGCTCTCTATAGCTTGTCTTTGTCTTCCGTAACATGTACTATCCTTATATTTGCCATGAGTGAACAGTGAACATGTTCAGTACTGTTCAGTGTTCACACACGTGTATCATTTACCCACGTGCAACGGGAACCACTTAGTGACCCACTTGCTAGTGATACCTATTCACGGGTCGTGAGAAAAGAAACTGTTTTCATTTACTAGGAATGCCAGGGAAAAGAGAATAAATTGAAGTAGATAGATTTTTTTAGCAAAGGACATATAACAATTTTTGTTATTAAATATTTAAAAAATTATTATATTTCCTTTGCCAAAAAAATCTCTCTACTTCAAATTATTCACTTTTCCCTGGCATTCCTAGTAAATGAAAACAATTTCTTTTCTAGAATTCTTACACCATTTAGTTGGAGTTCTATTCATTTTAAGAAATATTGCAAGAAGTATTTTATATTACGACAAGAACTTTTGCAGTAGATGTTGATTGTATTCAAGATTTGAACGTGTTGCGTTTTAAAGTGTTGTTGAAAGCAAAGGAGTTGGAAGTGACAGAAGCATTATTTCATTGAAAACTCGGTTTGGACAGAAAACAAATAGTAGAATAAGACCGCTGGAGAAAGATTTTAAGATTTGTGTATAATGTAAGAAGCTCGAAATGGGGAAGGGGTTCGATAAAAAATCACGAAATGTCACAAGGAGGGGGGGGGGGGGGGGGGTGAGATATAATGTATATCACGTGTATTTATTTTTCGTTACGCACGATTTCTAAACCAAAATTATTAGGCAACGATTTCCCCGCGCGTTGTGACAACCGCTCGGCTCACCAATCGCCAGTAAGTCTGTGATGACGCCGAGTACGTGCGTAAATCGTTGCAGCGTATGTTTTGCCTTAAAACCATAGACATGTGAATATTACAAAACAATTTCTAAACTTGGAGATCTGTATAAAGACATATTTGCAGAGTATAAAAAGGTAAAAAAAACCTGGTGTAGCTCAGAATGAATTTAATGAGTTGTGGGCTGATGCGAAACAAAAATATACCACAAAAGAAGAATTGACAAAGTGGGCGAATGATCTTTTAGTAGATTACCGCCGTAAACCCCAAGCAAAGAAGTCTTTAAATATTCTAACAACCTGCAACCTTAATGTCTGTCTGAAAATTTTTATCACGATGCTTAATTTAAAACTTACCTGAATTTAAAGATAATATTCTGAAAATTTCAATATATTTTGTACTAAAAAAATACACGTGATTTTAGGTACGGGGGATAGTCCAAAACCTCACCACATATCACCAGGGGCGGGAGGGGGTTAAAAAGTTACTAAAAAACATTACATGGTTAATGGATGACCCCTAATATGCCTGAATATAAAATAAATAACTTAAATTAAAACCCTAATAACTTGTGTAGGTACGTGTTATGTCTCTTAATTTCCAATGGTAAGACAACTTCCGGTTGAACGTTGAATGGTTTTTCAAAAACCGCGTTAAAATTACTTTGATGAGTTCTTGTCAAATGTCGAAATACAGTTACTATGTTTTAATCTTTTATTTTTTAATAATTTTAATTTTTTTATTCTTTGTCTTCTTTTATTTACTCAATTTTCCTTTTTTTGTACATACCATGTTCCATATGTTCATACTTATCCTAATTTGATTGTCCTAAAACGGGAATCCTCCTAGATTTGCAGTCAAAAAATTTCTTAAATAATGTATATAATTGTATAATCTTTTACTAAATAAAAAATAAATAATTTGAAATAAAATAATAACTTTGTAAACACCACTTTTATATTTTGTATGCTTTATGCCGACGGGGTTTCGCTACAACCGTAGCTTCTTCAGGGCAGTATAATTCTCTTCTAACATTAAGTTACATGTGTTATGGATAATATGTATATGATTTACAAAATGGGCTGGATTCCTTAAGTGAAGGAGGAATAAGTGTTGATGGAGAATTGGGAAGGGAACGGGCGTGTTCTTTGTCAACAATCTTAGTATGGGACTTTTATTTTAATTTAGTTGGTTATTAACTACCTTACTATTAGTGTTTATGGCTTTCCTTAGTTCAAGTGCCTCTAAATTGTCTTACCTTATACCTATGTCGTTTTTATGGATTAGGGAGGCGCCAAAGTTTCCATCAAATTTATAATCTTTTTCGATCAAGTGGTTTGCAAATTCCGAAAATCCAGAGCTGTGTTGCGTGCTCTTTTGCCTATGTAAAAAAGGGGCAGTCGCTGCATTGGAGTGAATACATTTCTGAGTGAGATAGACTATTTTCTTTGTCCTTACCGTTCATCAAAAGCTTACCTATACTATTATATAAGATACCGCCGCCCCGGGAACCTTTATTGGATAACCAACACTTCTGTCATAGGTCTTCCCAAGTGGTTCGCTACGTTTGGTGATTTAGCAGGGGTGCCCGGGTTCATGGGATGAGGTTTGTCTAGGTCTTGGAGGTGGATGACCAGGACACACTGAACCCCAGATTCCTACCCACCCCTTTTCCTTCCCAGTCTCTCCCAACCCTCCTCTTCTTCCTTTCCCTAAAAAAACCCTCCACACAGCATCCCCAAAGATGACAAAGGCCCTCGGGGAAATTATTTTCCTCGGGGCCTCCTGTGTGGAGCTCATGTAAAAAAAAAAGTATATTTACTTATTTATTTATTTATATAATACATGTTGCATATATTTGACATATCCATAGATAAGATTTATTAAATCACCATACTAGTCGAATGCCTGTTTCATGGTGATTAATTAAGGATAGTAACTTTGAGTGTAGTCTAGTGTAAATACATGGTTAAATTGGTAAAGTTACAATAAAAAATAGAAAAGAGAAAAAGAAGTGCGTAAAACAAACATGTAAATAAAATAAACCTGTAAACATATGGTACTAGTATGTAATGATGTTGAAAATTTATATCTTTATCTGAATATATGAAACAATTTGTAAACACTGTCATAGTCACTCGTCAGAAGGTCAGTAAGCGCCTTTCTGAAAGTGAGATATTTGGCTTTAGACTTTATTTCAATTGATAAGTCATTAAAAATATTAACTAACTAAACTAACTAACTAACCATCACGCCGTTTCCTCGCAGGGGTAGGCAGAGAGGACGGACCGCCAAACAACTCGGTCTTGGCACACACTCCTTGCCTCGTTCACATTCATACACCGTCTCATACATGCTCTTCTATTATTCCGACTCTTCACATGGCCCGACTCAAGTATCTGATTCACTTGGTCGTGCCATGTCTTTCTCGGACGTCCCCGACTTCTTCTACCATTCACATTTGCATCATATATTCTCCTTACACTCCTTTCCTCGTTCATTCTCTCTACATGCCCGAACCATCGGAGCGTTCCTTTCTTGATCTTACTCATTACGCTTACATCAGCCTTGCATTCTTTGCGGATCTCCGCGTTTCTCACACGATCATACATGGTTTTACCACACATACGCCTCAGGGATCTCATTTCTACAGCATTCAGTCTACTTTCATCCTTCCTCTGCCAGTTCCATGCCTCACTTCCATACATCAGGTTAGGTACCAGTACTCCATTATGGACGGCTAGTTTCGCGTCTTTGGACAGTTTTTTGTTGGTGCCAAAGGCGTTCAGTCCTCCATTAATAGAGTTACCTGCATTCACCCTTCTTTCAATATCTCTTTCAGCCTTCCCATCTCTCGTAAACATACTTCCCAAATAAACAAACTCATCCACCTGCTCCAAGCATTCATCGTTCACAACTATATTGCATACTGTTTTCGTACTCTCTCTTTCAAACACCATGACTTTAGACTTACTTACATTCATCATTAACTCTTCTTCATACATACTTCGTTCATCCTTGACACGAGAGACTGTAGATCTTCCATACTGTTAGATATCAGCACCGCATCATCAGCATACAAAAGGCAACATACTTTCAGATTACTCAATTTCGCGCCCAATCCCATCTCTTTCAATTCTTGCATACAATTATCATTGTATAGATTGAATAACCACGGCGACATTACGCAGCCTTGTTTAACACCTTTCGTGATGTCAAACCACCCCGTAAAATCGCCGTTCACCCTAATACATGCAACGCTTCCCTCATATAGAGACGCAATTGCCTGTATGAGATTCGTATTCACTCCATACTTGGACAATACCTTCCATAGCTTTTTCCTAAATATTAGGTGCAAGAAAGTTAATCTGGGACTGTGCCAATAAAGTTTTTGTTATTGGAATAATATAATTCGATTGGTTTGAATATCTTGTGTTGTATTTTGAATTTACAATATATATTTTTTGTATATTTGAATTTAAAATAAGAGGTAATATTTTTTACATATATGGATTTTATATTAAGAACTTTGAAGTCTTTAAAAAGGTCTTTCGTGGGGTGTATATAATGTACTTTCTAAATAGTACGTTTTATCAATTTTTGGGCTTTTATTAATGGATCTAATACAGTTTTAGAGCATCCTCCCCAGACAATTATACCGTACGATAAAAATGATTGACACAGGGAAAAATATATACTGTTCTCAGTGTATTTTTTTGTATATTGTGCAATGATCTAAAGATATATGCCAGTTTCCGTATACGGCTTGTGACATTCATTAATATTATGTGAGTAATGCAGAAACTGCTTGAGGAATGGTTTTAAAAAAATATTGTAATCCACATTCATACAGTCCCGTTAAAATTTCGGGGTATTATAATTGTCGTATTAATGTAGCTGAAACTATTAATAAAAGATTTTCCTCCAGATCATACTGCCTTTCAAAAACAAATATCTGCAATTTTCCTTACGATATTTACCTTTCGAATGAACACCGTAAAGTATTAAATAATAAAATAAAATAGGGGAAGAGGAGGGTTGGTGGGTGGTGGCAAGGGTTACATGAAGGCTTTGCTGGAAAAGTGGGAAAGGGGCGCCAACATCTTGGAAAGGGTGGCCATTATTCGACAACTTCATTTAATGATTTATTATGACGCAGAAGACCCTGAGGAAAGTAATTTCTATTGGCGATGCTATGATGAGGTTTTTTGGGGAAAGGAATTAATTATTTTCATACCTAGTACTTAATTAAAAAGCGTAATTTCAATGATTGCTCTCAATCGTCTGGAGGCAGTGAGACTATGGCATCTCCAATTGGGGTATGTTGTGAGGCTGAAGATAGTGTGGATGAGAAAGATATGGGGAATAAGGTAAGGAAGTACCTGGCTATTCAGATCTAGTCACCATTTTATGCACCGCTTTTATTCCAAATGATGGTCCTGCACCAGGGAAATACTGAGTGTACCTTTCACTCCGGAATGTGCCGCAAATGTACTACATATATTGCTTCTTCAAGCTTTGCAAATATATTAAGAGCTTATAACCAGATAAAACTAGAAATATATCATTTTTAAATCAGTGTTTAGACGTATTGACTCTTTTCTACAAAAAATTATAGATTGATTTCGAAAGACTGTTCTTTTATCTAGTAAACGTATGTTTTAAATTTTGAGAAAAAATGTTTATTTTTAGTATAATAAGGTTATACCATAGGTCATTGCAGTTTTGTTAAATTTTCAAAAAAGATTTTGTATTGTACAACATCCATTTCAAATCATATAATCATGCAGTAAAATAAATCAATACATTATCTGGTAAACGTATGTTACAGAATTTTTATTTTGTTTTAAATAAAATCATTAAAAAATATATACGTACAACGTACATGTGTTTCTTGATAAAAATTGGTCCGTTTGTGTATTTATTTGCGCACTTACAGACTAATATTTTTCAGATTTTTTTACATTCTTATTTTGCTCAGACATTATTGAAAAATGATAAATACTTATGATCAAAAAATAATTGCAAAAAGTACATAATTTTAATAGTTTTATCAATACGCCTTTCAGCATTTTTGGATATAGGTATAAAGTAAAGCAAATTTGAAATGAAATAAAATCGATATTGAATTATAATTTTTAAAAACTGGTATGGAGAGTAATTAATCTTTCTCGATGAAACCGCCCTATACGATCATAAGAATATCAAATGTGGATTTTAAACGCTCTTAATATTACATATTTAAATATGTTTATCTTATCGAGATAAAAAAAAACATAGTTTTCGAAACATATTGATAATTTTGGTTATATATTGCTTTCATTATACTGTTTATAATTTTAAATGAATAAATCAATTGTGAAATAACACTAATTAATTAAATAAAATTGAGTTGCGCACGCCGGGATTAAAACATTCGACCTCCGGATTGCTAATCGAGAGCCTTACCACTCAACCACGAAGGCGGTACACGAATATAAATTCTTGTTTTTCAGTTGAAACGAAAACATATTTCAAATAATATGATTGAGGCGGTGTAGAAACTTATCCGAAATGGCTTTAGTCGTGTTTGATCCCCTACCACATCTCATTAGCTTACATACGCTCTTCAGCCTAGAAACATAACCAAATAGTCCACTTGCATGGATTTCATAACGACTTGGAAAAAATCGTGTGGATAGATTTTTTTTACTAAGATAACGATAATGTACAGTTTTTTTTAATCAATAAATCCATCATTTGGCTCGTGACGTCACTACATAAAAATGCCCCATCTCCGATAATGTTCTATTAATTTTCTAAAATTCCACACTGATTTTTTTTTTTATATGGCAACACTTTGATTTCAGGCGAATTTTTGAATTTGACATTTAACATTCACTAGCTTTATTGTTTGTTCTCTGCGAACTTATAATTTGGTTTGACGTTTTGACAGATGTTACGAAGAGAACCCCGTACATTTTAAGCTATCTGTACCTGTTTTAGAGGAATAATGGTAATAGTGAATGATTTTAACAAATAATATAAAATTAATTTAAAATATATTATTATTATTATAATTTACAAGTACAAGTATATTACATTGGATTTAGTCATATATATACGTTGAATATTATTATTATTAATGATCAATATGATGGATCAAGGGAAAAAATATTTGTGAGATGTAATATTTTTGGTATGCCTCGTTATTCTCCTGTGCCATTCGTGTGGAAAACATTCTTTTTTTTAAAAATGATTTTCGGCTATGTAATTATCGTTTTTTCACACCCGTAAAATTATGTCCCGTCTTTCCGGTTTATAAAAAATTGTCTGATTTTTCGTATTGAAATTTTCCAAAAATTTCCAGGGTTTCAAAAATACAATTAAAAAAATAAATAATAATACGGAATGTCTTAGAATATTTGCCTAAACCGGATTTTTTTTAAATGTGGTGCAGGTATCCTATTAGAGATGACATACTTCAACTGATCCGAGTAGTTGGGACTCTAATTTCACGAAAAAAATTAAAAAATGTCGATATCATGGTCACCCCACTCGCTATTAACTCCGTCCCTCTTTTTCCATAATCCAACCTGTAGTCCATCTCGCTCTCCCTCACCTAAAGTTTTCCAAGGCAGTCGAGATTTTCTGATAGGTGGATAGAACCGACCTTGCAAGTAAGGCGTTCGAATATTTTTAAAAAGTTTGGTATTTTTATGAATTTGAAATCCTACCAAAATAAGACTTATAGTAAATGATAGCTATCTCAGATCGATGATTATCAAACGTACTAACATAGGTTGTCTGTGAGTTATTCCTGTGTGAAAACTTGTTCAATGAACTCAAATTTGCTTTCAATTTTAGTGTCGTTTTCAAAAATGGAACTGTTTGTGCGAAGAAATCAGAAAAGCCATATAGCAGATACCTACCTACCTTTTTTATGTGAATACCGCACAAGAGTCCCAACTGCTCCCGTCTGGAGTCAGTGAGATTGTGGCAACCCCCATTATGTTGTGAGACTGAAGGTGGTGGGGAGTGGTAGGAGATGGGAGGCGGAAATGGGTACCGCCACCCCGTGAACCATTTATTGGATAACCGACACTTCTGTCGTAGGTCACCCCAAGTGGTTCGCTACGGTTGATGACTTAGTAGGGGTGTACGGGTTTATCAGGTGACGCCTCTTGGTGGTGGATGCGCCTTTGCACCAACTGCATGGCGGGCCGGATCGGGAGAGACTGGTTGAAGGAGACCGTTTGGCCCCCAGTAGAACTCTGCCTCTGCGGAACATTGCCTTGTACCGCAGTGAGGGGGGTGGATTCATACGTCCGTCACTCCTGGACACACTGACCCTCTGATTCCTACCCATCCCTCTTACCTTTTCCCTTCATAGAACCTTACCACCTTCCTTTTCTCAAAAGACCATCCATGCAGCATCCCCAAAAATGACATAGGCCCTGAGGGGAATTATTTGTGTGGAGCTAATGTAATTTTTTTTTATTGTTTACAATTATTAACCACTTGGACCCCAATGTAACATTAGGTACTAGACATACGTATGACGTATATGTATTTAACCTCACCAGGACAATATGGTGAGAGGGCCTATGTCATTTTTAGGAATGCTACGTGGAGGGTCTTTTGAGGAAAGAAAAGTGAAAAATTTCTGAGAAAGAAAAATGTAGTAGGTGGTGGGTAGGAATCTGGGGGTCAGTGTGTCCAGGAGAGACGGTTGTATGAATTCATCCCTCCCGTTGCGGTGCCAGGCGATAGGTCGAGAGGTAAAAAGATCTCCCTCTCCCTATTAAACCAGCCCGCTACTTAGGAGGTGGGCAAACGCATGTGCCACCATGACCTAGACAATCCACACCTACTAAATCACTAAACATAGCCAACCCCCTGGGGTGACCTATAGCAGGGGTGTTGATTATCCAATAAATGATTACAGGGGCGGCGGTACCCATAATATTAGTAAGACAAATCATCATGTACTAACATTAACAAATATTTTTTGAATATATATAAGATTACTAGCTGGTTCCCGGCATGCGTTGAAATACCATATTCCAATAAAAAAATCTCCCTGAATCACCTTTCCCGTGCATCCCGTTCCCCTCCCGCGTCCCCTTCCTAGCTAGCTTTATAAATTATAGCCTATAGGTTGTACCAATAATATAATGTTACTAGTTTTTCCCCCTTGCTTCGCTTGCATACCCCCCCCCCACAACCCCCGCACTACCCCCCCCCCCCTTTCCCCCACCTCCCCCCACCCCTTCCCCCAATCAATCAACAATCAAATACGCGCCGTTTCACATTCACAATAGTAGTTCAAAATGTAGATTAGTACCTAATATATTTATATTAGAATACTTGTATTTGAATTTTTGCTATCAAAGAAATCTCCACAGTAACCTAAACAAATAACAAAATGACAGCCCGCGTCAAACATTCACTTAGCAACACACTTTGCCAATAAACGTATAATAAAGAAATTCATAACGCCACAGCTTATTCATAACGCCAGAGCTTATCAATATATATAGCCTATTTCACTCGCAAATAATGTAGCTTTCGATTAGTGAAATAATTTTAAAATTCCATTTGGTATTCATTGCGTAAAATAGTAACGAACACACATCCATACAAAATTTTGCCTTTATAATATCTATAAGATTGTACCAATAATAAAAATAAAGAATGTAGTGATCGGTAATCATTTAAACATTTCTAGGGTTTTTCTGTTCACCGACCACTGAGAAAATATTGTCTCTCTGACCACAAGTAGTCACCATCGAAAATCCATTTCGTTCAGTCTTTCCATCCTAATTTGATCTGCCAAATTTTCGATTTATTTTCTAAGCCTACGAAATGATTTGTTTTCTTTGACTTGTGAAATCGTTTGTGCATGTAAAATAATGAACGTTTCGACCATCCCTTTCAAAGGGGCATTTTTCGTAGTTCAATGCCTTGTACAACCTAGAGAAAACGGGCATTAGGCAAATCGCAAATACTAAGACAGAAGAATTGTCCAACGAAACTAAGCTAGCAGTCACAATGAAGTCCTGGATTACTTTTTCTTTTGCGTTAGGTCAGCATTTTTTATTATTATTATTTCCTTTTTAATTTTTTTTTATATGAATACCGCACAAGAGTCCTAACTGCTCTCGTCTGAAGCCAGTGAGTCTATGACATCCCCAATTGGAGTATGTTGTGAGGCTGAAGATAGTGGGGAGGGGAAGGAAATAGAGAAGAGGAATGTAAGGAAGTACCTGGCTATTCAGATCTGGTCACCAAACACGGCTAATGTCATTTCAAGCAACGTTTCAATTCTGAATGGTGGTCTTACACCAGGGCGATACTGAGAGTGAGAACGTGCCGCAAATATACTATATATTATTTAAAATGAATAAATTTTGTAATAACACAAAGTAATCAAATAAAATTTATTTGCCACGCCGGGATTCGATCTCGTGAACTTCGGTTTGCGTGTCAAAAGCCTTACCGCTAGACTATGCCGGCTATTATTACCCGGCATGGGTTGCTATGCCATTTAATAAAGAAATTATTTCTCTCTGCGTGTCCTTTCTTATTCGTGCCGTTCCCCTTCCGCTTCCCCTAACTCTCCCGCGTCCCCTTCCCCTCTCGCGTTCCCACTCCGCCTCCTCCACCTTCCCTCTCCCCACTCCACTCCCCCCTTCCCCCGTCCCGCGAACCCCTTCTCGAGTTACCCTCCCCACTCCCAGCATCCCCTCCGCCCTCCCATGTTCCCCTCCCCCCTCCCAGGTTCCCCTCATCCCTGCCGGGTTCCCCTCGCCCCCTCCCGCAAACCCCCTACCAAAGTTACCTCCTCCCTCTCCCCTCCCCCTCCTGAGTTCCCCCTCCCGCGAACCCCCTACTCAAGTTCCCGCACCTCCCCCACCTCCCCTTACCCCCTGCCCCTCCCGCATTCCATACATTCATTCCCAGTACATTCAGTTTTCAAACAGCTCGCGTTCCGCCTATTGCAATTTTTTAATACAAATTTCATAATGCCAGAGCTCACCAGTAGCTTAATACAAACCTTGTCCTGACAATAAAATTAAATCATATTTTGGTAGTCCCACCATATAATTTTAACTTTTATTATATATGTTTTTGACTGTTTGTTATTCCAAAGGTTTTATGTACATCCTATATTTATTTTGTTTAATTACCCTTATAATCTTATATGTTATTAAGTCTAAATCTATTCATAAGTTAAGTTCTTAAGTTTGTTATAAGGTTTTGAAAAAAAAAAAAAAGAAAGTTATTATCAAGTTGTCCTCTCCTAAACACAAGCACTAGCTTTATTAGGAGAGTATATAAAATATGTAATATTGTATTAAAATAAACTTATTGTAAAAAATTTACTCAATAAAAAAAAAAAATAAATAAATAAAAAAATAAAAAATAATGAACACAAAAAAAAAATTATCCAATTTGGTGCAGTGGTTCGGAAGTTATGCGCGTACATGATTCATTTGGTGAGGTTTGTCTAGGTCTTGGAGGCGGATGACCGGGACACACTGAATCCCAGATTCCTACCCACCCCTTAAACCCTTTTCCTTCCCAGAACTCTCCTCTCCTACCTTTCCTTAAAAAAACCCTCCACACAGCATCCCCAAAGATGGCATAGGCCTGAGGGAAATAATTTTCTTCAGGGTCTCCTGTGTGGGAAAAAAAAAATATAGATATAAACTACGACGCCGACGCCCGTTTTCCGCAAATATATGAACTTCGTTTCCACGACGACGATTTGTTTTTCTTTTCTTTGTTTTGCAGACAGCAATTTTGTAAGGGACAGAAAACGAATAATAAATATAATATATTAATATGTACAATTTCATAACGCAAGAGCTTACCATTATATACTCGCGTATAATGTAGCTTTCTATTTTTTAAAGAATTTTTAAAACCTTTTTATTGCTTTTGGCGTGAAAGCGTAACAAACAAACACACGCACTTTCGCATTTATAATATTAGTATAGATTGATTTTAAGTTTACGTTAGAAATAAACTAATATGCAGAAGGTAACACCTTATTTCACAAATTTAAATATAAGCATAACATTTCTTTTTAAATACTTTCATTATTTATACTTTCGTTAGTTTTAAGTTGCAGTCAAATTTTTAATATAAAAAAAAAGTTTATTTCTGATAATAATATTTCCCATAGTATTTTATCACCTTTCAAAAACAGTTTTTAGTTTTCTGATACATACATAAATATTCCATTTATTTGGATTTTATTGCAAGTGGAAATTTTGTGACCTTCTGACAGAATATGCCCGAGGCCTGAGAGACTAAGTAACGTTTTTTGTTTTTATTTTCAAAGGAAACTTCGCAGAATAATGCTTCGAGAAATTGACAGAAACGATGTCGAAATCCTCAAAGAATAGCAGAAGCATAGAAATTATAAGCAGAAAGAATTGCAAGAACTTGTAATTAGAGAGATAAATAATGTATAATGTACAAGTATTAAATAACTAAAAATATGATGTTTTGTGCACTACCAAGAATAAATGGTAAGTAAATAAATAAATTTGTTTGAAATTAGAATTGAAATAAAACAGATGATTGTGAATATACGAAATTTTCTTTTTACTTTTTGAAAAATCTCAAAGTGATATTTACGACTTGCGACGGTTTTCTCCAGTTATAAATAAGTGAATAATTTAATTATAAATTTGCCTCTGACAAAATTCTGTACTCATTTGAAGTAAATATCATTTTGATGTTTTTTTTCCAATTATTTGTTGAATAATTTTTTTTTTTATTGTACCTAGTATAAAATATGAATTATATAAATATATACATATATATTTTACAAAATATTATAATAAAGGTCGTTTTTGGTAATATATACCTTATCAGAAAATAGGAGCTCTTGTGCCTGATAAGGGAGCCACGATTCTTACTTAGGTTCTAAGTTATAATATGTTTTGTATAAAATATTTAATGTTTACTGTAAGTTTTTTTTGAAAAATTGTTTAATTTTATTTATTCGTTCTGATTTGTTGATGATACAGCATAATTCGACGACATCCGTAGTCCAGTGGCAATACTTGTACATCTTGACTCACTATCCGGAGGTCGCGGGTTCGAACCCGGCGTGCGCAAATAAATTTTATTTGATTAATTTGTGTTATTTTACAGTTAATTTATTAAAAATAATATATATTATATTTGCGGCACGTTCCAGAGTGGAAGATACTATCAGTATCGCCCTGGTGTAAGACCACCATTAAGAATTGAAACGTTGCTTGAAAATGGCTTTAGCCGTGTTTGGTGACCAGATCTGAATAGCCAGGTACTTCCCAACCTTCCTCTACCCCACCTCCTTCCCCTCCCCACTACCATCAGCCTCACAACATACCCCAATTGGGGATGCCATAGTCTCACTGGCTCCAGACGGGAGCACTTGAGATTCTTGTGCGGTAAAAAAAAAAAAACAAAATTCAGAAGGGAGGTTATTTTATGGCTTGGAAAATATAATGATTTTTGCATTTGAGTTGTTTTAAAATTATTTGTAATAAATTGGTTCCCATTTCTCATTAGTTTGTAAAATTCTTAATATTCTTTGTTATTTTTTGCTTATTTTTATAATGGAAGCTTGCTTGAATATGTCATCGACATTTGGTACTGGAAACAATTTAATAGGTGATTCTGTTGAGAAGGTATATTTTTTTAAATATTACTTTAATGATGATTCTTTGCGAAACTTTTAGAGTGTAGGTTGTTTTTGTAAGATCCTCCCCAACCTATAATTCCGTAGATAAGTAAAGAATGAACAAGGCCATAGTACACATTTTTTCATTATTTTTACATTTAAAATATTTCTAACCTAATCTAACCTAACAAATAAATACATACACTTCCTTATTATTTTCACTAGCTCTGAAATGTAACTACTCCACTTCAGGTTTTGATCAATGATCACACCGAGATGTTTAATTTCGGAAGAAGAGTTAATTACGGTATAATTTTTAGGCCATTTAATTCCTCAAGCTGTTACAGTGTTAACCCTTTTTTTATATAAATATGGCAGATATTGAAAACCAAAACTAGTATATTTATTGTGGTGAAGTTTAATTTGTAGAATTCATTTTTTTTGTTCAATTTTTTTAATAAGAGTTTCCTTACTGGGGTACCCCGTTCTAAGGTCACATTTTAAATGTTTGAATAATAAATAAATACCTGTATTAAAATATTACAAAAGAAAATTATAATTATTAAAAGCAATAATTGAATTAAACACTCATCTACATTGAAAAAATCTTCCGAGAAAAGATACTTGCCGCCAACGGGACTTGAACCCGTGTCCTTCTGATTGCCGGTCAGGTGCTCTTGACCACTGAGCTATGGCAGCTTATCTAATACCCGCCAAATAATTCAATATATACTAGTGTTTTATTCAACAATTACTTCTTATTACATTTTTTCACCTGAAAACAACCAACTTTATTTTTGTGAGAGAGGTATTGTTAAATACTAAATCTCTCGCTAGGTGGCATCGAGACAAATTATATCTACATTTTTTGGTGAAATAATTTAACTTGTCAAATATTCATTATTATTTTTTAATTGATAAACTAACGTTTTTTATAAGGCAAGATTTTTATGCATAGCACAAAGGGTAGGAAAATTATAAACTTATATCTAGAAGAAAGCACAATACAAGCATTAATCTTTGTTAGGTTGCAAAATTTTATCTATTTATTCTTCCTTCCCATATTCATAATCCATATCTTAAAGCTTCTTTTGAAGTAAATTATTTGTTTAATGGTTTTTATTACGAGGAGTATAATAAATAGTTTTATAGGTAGAGAAGTATTGCATATATCTTTATCCATAAGCCGTTTTCGTTGTAGGTTGGTGGAATGTATGCTGTAATGTGGATCTTGTGAATCCGTCTGAGTTAGTTTGTGTAAAGTTATCCTGATTATTATTTTAATTTGATAATGCCTTCAGAAGGCAAAATAGCTGTCACGCGTTATAGTAATTACATATCTGTTATTACTAGAACGCGTTTATATATCACAAATTAATTAATGATATTATTGAACGCATAAAAGAAATTAAAATTAAAGCTTGCAAGTAGTTTGTGAACAGTCGACCTCGCTTCCAACAAGAAAGTATTTTTTTTAAATTTATCTTTGTTAATAAATGAAAACCGAAATTACCTCTAAAATCATAATACTTGTAAGTAGTTACTTAAATAACTACCAACTTAATTATTAACCATAATTTTTAAAGTGGATTTTTTTTTCAAATAGGTAATTATACAATTTGTCCAAATAATCCTGTATTTGGTGACTTAGTAAGGAAGCCCTGTTCATGGGGTGAGGATTGTCTAGGTCTTGACGGCGAATGCGGTTGCCCACCTACTGCGTGGCGAGACGGATAAGGAGAATGGTTGAGAGAGAGCTAACCTAGACTGCTCTAGCCGGGCTCTATCGACACATCGCCTTGCTCCGCAGTTGGAGAAATGGATTCATACGTCCGTCACTCCTGGATACATTCCCACCCCTAAATCTTCTCAATACGTCTCCTTCCTTCCCGTAAAAAGCCCCTCCACAGGGATCACATAGGCCCTGACAGCCTTTTTTTTAGGGCCTATAGTGTGGAGCTAATAATAATAATAATTGGGTATTTTGTAGAGCGCCGTTTTTGTGAAAAATCATCTTAAGGGCGCTGTACAATTTATTACGAATTCTTAGGATCTATCTAATTTTATTATTTACAAATAGATACAGAAAACATACTTACCTGACAGGTCACTTCCGATAAACACACTTTAATTAGAAAGTTTATGCTTGGAGAATATGCTACTACACGTGGAGGACATTATATTTAAAACACTTGACATTGCACGATTTTACATTTGCTACCCCCATCCCTGTTAGTATTACACTAGTCCAAGATTAGTGGCAAAATAGAGTTGATATTTATTTTGAAAGATTGGAGAATTTAGGACTCTCAAAGGACTGTAGAATTTTACGAAATGACCTTTACAAAAGCTTACAAATAAGAATTTTATACATCTTTACAAAATTTGTTATTTACAATGTCGCAGGCAGTGAATGTGAAGGTGAAAGGTTTTTGAAAAGGTAGACTGTCTGAAAAGGTGAGTTTTAAGTTTGGCTCTCAATTCCGCCGA
Organism: Limnephilus lunatus; assembly: GCA_917563855.2. Lineage (NCBI taxonomy): Eukaryota > Metazoa > Arthropoda > Insecta > Trichoptera > Limnephilidae > Limnephilus > Limnephilus lunatus. Next base: position 97,964,183 of record OU830594.1, read on the forward strand.
GTCAATGATCATTCTTAAATCATGTGACAGTCCATTCCAGGCTTTAGGAGTTGATTTTAAAAAAAGGTAGGGAAAGATGGCATAATAACTCAAAAATTTATCACAATATTACTACTTTTGGCCATTAAAATCTCAAATCAAATCCAAAGATGTTAATGGTTTAATGTTAAATTTGAAGAACTCCTTACTAAGGTAGTCAGGTAATTAATTTGCAAAATAATTAATTTAAAGCTGGAAGTGTTTTAATCGCCTTATTTAAGGTCTGCTCTGTAAACGCCAAGTTTACCTTCTACGCCGGATTTACCTTCGACACAATTTAAGATGGAAATCTTAGAAATAATGATTAGGACTTTCGCGAAAAGCACAATTGTTTTAAGGTTAAAATTAAAATTAGCTAAAAATTTTGGCTAGGCTCACTTGGTCAAAGCTAGGCTCGGTATGACAGGACATACCGGGTTAGACTTAATTCGAGTATGTAACCGTTATGTAAGGTAAATAAAATAAAATCACTTTATATCATACACACAAGCCCTGCTTACTTATGGGGGTACATCAAATATACCTATATACCAAGTAATTAATTACTGCATAAAATTTATTTGTAATTTATGTATCTATTTGTTACTAATAAAAATAATTTTAAAAAATCATTGAAGAAGTTGCTTCTAATAAATACTAAAAAATCTAAACGAAAACATGATAAGACACAGAAAAATAAAAAGGTAACGGTCGCAACTGGGACCCCTGAATCTCTTGTCTTAGTGGGACAAGAACGTCAACCCGGAGTTGGTTGGCATTCATGCCATTTATTTTTAAGCCATTTTCTTCAAATCTCCTATTTCATCTTCAGCTTCTTTTTTTATTTTTTTTTTCGTTTTTTTTTCTGTTTTAACAGACTTTTCGACTACCACACTAGGCATATGCCCGTTTTATGGTAGTCGTAATTTGTATCATCATCACTCTTGGCTCTACAACCCCTGGTGGCTCTTGGCCTCCTCAAGAGTCTTCCTCCATTCATCTCTGTTTTGTGCCAGCTCTCTCCAGTTTAGAAGCTCCAAAGTAGATATATCTTTGAGGACGTTGTCGCTCCGTCTTAATCTTGGTCTTCCCAGGCTCCTTCGCCCTGTCGGTTTTGAGTTCAGCAGGGACTTTGGTGCTTGTTGCTCGGTCATTCTCTCTACATGACCAAGCCACCGAAGTCTTCTAAGTTTTATAAATTTTGTGACGTTTAGATCCTTAAACACTTAAACAGAGTATATAGCTCATTGTTGTAACGTCTGCACCAAAATCCATTTTCTAATACCGGTCCGAAGAACCGCCTCAAATATTCCTTTCGTAAACATCCAGTGCTCGCTCATTCCTCTTAGTACCTTATAACATAATTACAAATTTGTATACGTTATTTCTATACAAATTATATAAATGTTGTACTTGTTAACTCGGTAATCATGTAGTTTTGTTAAATAAGTAGGTTTTTGTATAATAAACAATTCTTCAACTGGTTTCTCAGTTAAGTAGATTACACAAGCATAAACCAACCCTATTATGTATAGACTGTTGATTTCGCCAAAATAAAATACATCAAAATAGTTGAATAAATAAATTAATTAATGACTTCCACTTCTTGAAATGAGCCCTTGCCCGAAAGAATGTTGTTTCCAACAATATTCTAGTTTCGAGAAAAATTGAAAAAACGAAACCGGTTACGTTTCAAAACATTTTATATTTAAAATACACAAAACATACAATTCTTAAGAGTTTTAATTGAATAGTCATCTAGAAATGCAATTTAATTAGAGTTTATTACCAGAATTTAGGCTGAATTTGTGGAATAATGTTGTATATGAACGATTTCACATACAACCTCAATCTACAAAACGTTTTTTTTATTCTTCGTACCTTACAGAAAGAAACATGCTCTTCTAACATAGATGTACACACGTCATTGATGTAATTTGTGATGGGTCGAGCCCTTACTTGGGTTTTAATACCTCTCCTCTCTCGCGTTTCGATCTCCGGACGGTAGACCCTTCTCTCGTACTGTATGATTCACCAATAATATCTTGAATCATGACTCGTTTTTCCCACCCCTGTGACTGAACACAGCAAAAGGCTTTCTCCTTCCGGGAAAACTTTACAATAAACCCTTTCCTTTACGTTGTGTTTTTTTTTTGTTTCAAAGGTTCTAGAAAATCTAGAAAAGGTATTTAATGTCTATATGTGGTAACTTTTGGTTCTTTTAGGTAAGGTGTGGAAGAATTTCTCTGTATCTCTTGAACGTATGAAGGATACTTATTGTCTAAATCTATCCTAAATATATCCCCATTACGTCTCTAATGTTGTACGTTGTTTTAATACTCTCGCAGTACCACCTGTAATTCTGGGAAGCCTATAAAGTTGATCTATGATCCTATACGTCTTAATAGATTTTAAAATACATACCTAGAATGTTTCATTTAGTTATTTGGCGGGTCCTTCACGCCGCTCTCCATGGCTGGACCCTATGCATAATTATGATAATATACTATTTTTAGTAAACGCAAAATTCGTACCTAAGATGGGAGGGATAAGGGAGGGATGGATAGAATGGATCATGCATTTTTTGCAATCTAGTACTGGCTCCTCCACTTGACCAAATTGACCAGGTGGTCGGCTCTCCGGACACAACCTCCCGACCAAAGCATGTCAAGGCTATACCCATGGCACCCAGAAGATCTCTTGACGACCAGTCACATTGTTCAACCATAAAGTTTAAAAGGCGCAATTCAACAAATAGGAATTCAAAGGAGTACCTGTTAGTTTTAAATTTACGTTTCACTCTCGAAGTATTTAGTTTGTAGACAGCTGCTTTCCATTTGGTATGTCGTATACCCCGATGGACTCTCCATTTGGTTGAGGGTACAACACTCGTTCATTTTTTGCTCCCCGCCCGTGCCATCAGCTGTCTGAAAGATAAGGTCACTGTCCTTGGTGATAACACCGTTGAACATATCCTGAAATAATATTATAAAATTTTGTCATTTATTTAAATCTTCAGTTTCACGAGGCAGCTTCGGTTCTGTCATCTCTGCGTCGCGTTCCGGGATGGCCTGGGAATTTAAATTAGGTATAACAACTTACCGAGTACGTAATTGCTAAAAAATCCCGGTCGGAGATATACACGACCAATTCTTAATTACGTATGCCGTAGACCTGTGGAGAAAACAAAACTTCCTACGAATTTCTAAACTCTACACTATCAATTGTCTGACCTAAAATTAAATTAGTGGTTAAGTTTGTGCTTGCTGTATCTTTATCTAGGAACCCGAATCGTTTTATATTTTATTTTTTAAACTCACTTTCATTTCAATTTGCAACTAATCATGCTTTTATTTGTAAACTAAAGACGGTAAAGCACCGCTCGACGCCGTTGGTGTGTGCTTTCACAAATTGAACGTTTTCGTAGATTACAAAGTTCTAACTATTGAAATTTAAATATACCAAATCCGATATCATTCCTGACTCCCGAACCCTTGCTAAGATTATTTAAATCTAGTTAAGTTTATTATTAATTTCGTTCTTTCGCGGTCTACCACGACATTTTTATAAAAGGAATGAAATTTATTATCGCAAAACTGGGGCCATTATTGTAAACCTAGAACGACTGTTTATTCGTTGATCCGTTATTACTTTAAATTAAGTTAGTTAAGTCCCCCCCCCATCCGAATTTGCACCATTTATTATTATTATTAAAATTCAAGGGCGATATTTTTCTTTTAGGGTAAATATTTATAGATATCTTTTATCTCTCTACATAATAAACGATAACAATCACGAACTTTTACCAACGATTATTTTTGTGAATAATTAACACAACACCAGATAAGATATAAGACCTTCATTCTCATAATACGTATTTTCCGATTTTTATTTCGTCCGATCGATAGGTTAAATATTATTATTAGAATTTATTGATTTAATTTACATCCCCTTTTAATCGATTAACACTTTTCACCACTGACTCGTGAATCAAGTCATGTATTTTCCACTGAATCTAATACACTAACACTTGCAAAGCATAATCAACAGAGTTAGTCCAACACTACACAGTCTCGATTTTTTCTAAGTCCAGCTATAAACCTTAGTCACTTTCCGATACACGCACGATTTTCACCGTTCTTCTTCTCCCAAAAATCAACCCGAACTCTCCCCTCCCTGACCCTTCTGCGTCTTTTATATCCCGTTTCTCCCATCAATCAAATTTAAATTTTGCAATATACAACCTTATCAACGCGTAATATCGTCCTTTTTCCATACCAATATCCCATACCGTCGGTTCACCTTTTTTCCTTCTAACGTCCCGTTCTGATCGACCCGCCTTCCTACGATCTAACTCCTCTGTTGCAATCGATCAGGGGCGTATTTGGGTCTAAACATCTAATTCCCACTCGAGTCTCCGCATGATTAGTGGATATAATCTACCTTTTATCATGTGACTAATTAATTCAACTTTTCTCTAAAATCTATAGTGTCCGTTCGACTCCTTTTTAATTTGCTTTCAAATACGGTGTATCCTGAATATTCGATATAACTGCCTTACTTTCTTGGCTTAACCCAAATCCAATTTCAACTCATTAACCTACAACACATCTCGACAGTCATCTATTAAGCATTCATTATTATAAAATTCTCCCAACACGTCACTGCCTAGATATTCCGACGTTTTAACATTTGGCTATGGATTTTCTAATAAATTTGTGACTGAATATCCTTTATCGAACGTACCGCTAGTGTGCACACTCAGCTGTGTTCCTTCCTGGCTATATGTCGCGTTTCTTGTGTTCGTATACAATTTTTTATTTCTCGCGTTTGCAAATGCTCATGTGCAAACTCTATAGTCACTTGACCCACTTACCAGCAAAGTCGTGATGCTCGTAGGACGTTATTTTATAATAATCTAAACTTTTATGACCTCGATTCTCCTTTCTCACGGGCTATAACCACTGCCAAGATCCCATTCCAATCCTGCCTTCGAACATTTTTTTTCCCTTTTTCCTAGTTCCTCCTACATTTTACATCCCTCTCTGGCACCAAAACCGATAAATCTCCCGTAATTACTCACCTAGTGATCAAGAAAATACTTGAGTTTTCAAATAATTTAAAATCCTGACAGGTCGTTAAATTAATTTTATGCCTTTTCACTAATTTCTTTCTCCTATCATCTGTATGTAAAATCAAGTGGTGATTTCAGCTTAATGCGTACCTTAGAGACCCAAAATCATGTCAGATGTTTCGCACTCGAGACCCACTTAATGAACAAGAGATCGTAAACCTTCCCTCCCCTCTAAACTAACGGACAAAAATCCAATACAAAATCTTAGATTTCATATGGTCACTAACATGAATTGATTTCCCTCGACTACCTCGAAGAGATCGGCTCCTGTGGGTTTTCCACGTCTAACACTTTCCCCCATCGTCTACCTGCAGAATCTGCTAGATATTTGTCTGGAAAAAGCGGTTAAGACCGTCAATGTCCACTCCCGTTTCACGATTACTAAGTAATCGAGATCGCTTGCTACTTTAGTTAATCAGTGCACGATCTTTGTCCTTTTGAATTTTCCGCCACCGAGATCCCCGCAAAACTTCCCGATTCCAGACGTGAAATCAACTGTTGTCGATTCCCTCCTGCTCCCATAAAAATGCGATTTATGACAAAGTTAGAAGTGGTTCTATCCCGTTAAAATATCTGCCCGACCAAACCGTGAGATAATCTTGGAATCTTAATTTTGCAAATCCCTCACCCCACGCCCCCAGCCTGTGATTGGTTTAAGACGCACCTACTGTCCTCATCTCTGTTATGATTGGATAGTCGTTTTTTTTTCCTAACTGCTTACACCCCTTCGTGGCAAGGAAACCCCAAAAGTTTAAAAAAGATTCCTTTAATATTGATTTTAAAACCACCCGAAAGATGTCGATAGTGTGATCATATTCTATATTTAAAAAAAAAATTACCCACCTATACCGGAGTGAAACAGGTTCTTCACAAATTGAGCTTAAAAAGAAAGAAAAAACGATATTAATAAATGAAACTTTGTCTTAAGATCAACATACAACATTATTCCACAAAACTGTTTCAACAGATAAAAAGCAGCCTTAATAATATTTTCTGGACAAATTCTACTTTCCTGGATTCTTCAGCTTCTTGGCTTTGAAGACTTTCTAGTTGAAGCAATAAGACGTTCGTTTTCTCCATTTATTTCCATAAATTAAACCATGCGCTGTGATTTTGATAAAAGGCATTATACAACATTCTTCCACAAACCAAACTTCTAAAAAAAATTATTAACGTAATTCATACCTTAAAAGATGCATATTAACATGCCGAACATTATTCCATCAATAACTCAACTTTGATAGTTTTGTTGGATACAACATTATTCTGGTCAGTGAGTTTAGCGTATTCGAGCCTTCATGGTACTGTGATGACAAAGGATTAGCCCTTTTGACGGCATTTTTTTTTTGTTAAACATTTTCAAAATTTTTGCTTAATTATTGTCGTTTTTAGTATTTACATATGTTTAAAAATTAAAAATTATGTACCAAATGTAAAAGACCCACAGACGTTAAAAAAGGTAAAATATAAAAAGCATATTACAGTAAGGATCGGTATCACTGTTAAATAGTTATCTATAGACTCTTGAAAAAATGTTCAAGATCTCATTCGTCCTCTTGATCTAGTAGTACGAGAGCCCACGACCAAAACCATGTCTCATAGCAATACGGCAAAAACCCTATAAAATCGTTAGATTGTATGATTCTGAACCCGACTAGGTGTGTAGTAACGGTCGAAAGTGTAGCAACTGCGTGGGAGGCCATTTCTGCTGTGTCAAAAAAAAAAGACAGTCGGTATTATAGCAATACGTCTGATAGTGAAAATGTACATAGATTTTACAATTGTATTACGAAAAAGTTTGTTTTCAGACATTTTGCGCGTAGCATATAGCCTGAGCGCATTTTTGAAAATGTCAACAAATTTAGCCGACCTGTATCATAGCAATACGGATAATTTTTTTTTTCAACTTTTCGTATTGCTGCCATGATTACCAAAAACCTGTTTTCAGATACTTTAAGTGTAGCATATACTCCCATAAAAGAAAATAACGTTTCGGAGTCGCCTGGCCGACGCCTCTGTTAAATGTTTTTTTTAATTTACAGCCTTCATAGATATTCAAGAATCTCTCTTGTCTATTATATGTACTTTGACAGATGACAGATGTCATTACTTATTTCTTTTGTAAAAGTTACTCAAGTTAACGTCGATTTAGCTCGACTCAACATTTTTTCGAAGACATATAAAATTAAAAACGACGAGGCTTCGACAACTCTGAATCTCCAGTTATCCAATTACGACGCCTGCAATCTGCCACCATGCAAAACGGAATTGGAGAAACATTTATTACGAACAAAATATATTGCACAAGTCTGGAGCAACGCTCATACCAAAACGCCAACCGAACTGAACCCTGCAGATTGCGGATGGTATGAAGACGAGGGACGATTTCAGTTTTCGTGGTTCTCTGGCAACCAACTACCTGAGTTGAGCAACGTTATTTTGGACGACAAATCATCATCCACAACAGGTACAGTTTACATGGCTTTTGCTGTTAATTTCATAAATAAGTTCGTGATTTTCACTAACGATGTTTATTTTACAGAAGAGGACGTTGAAGATCTCCCGAGCGACGTCGAGAGTGATTTCGAAGACGACGATTCCGAATCCGACAGCGATTGAATACGAGAATATTTTGTAACTTTGAATAAACCGTTTTTTTTTCAACTTCATCCCAGTTTCCTTTTGTGCGATTTATTTCAGTCCTTCAACTTCAATGTTACGGTTTCGGGTAAATTCTTTGTTAATTATCATCTAATAAATTCAGGGTCGCAACGTATTCATTGGTTTGTAACAGAAAATTCAAGATGCCTCAATACGATTTTTAAATGATATCTGAGTATCGAAAAGTTGTCTGATAGAGAAGGTGCTACACTTAATTTGTCTGATATAATTTTTTTGCACATGTGGACAACTTATTTTATCATGTCCAACAATTTTCAGACATATTGCTATGATACCGATCGGTAAAATTTGTTAACATTTTCAAAACGGTCTCAAAATTTAATGCGTTCACATTTCCGTCTGAAAATTGTTTTGTTCGCATCAAATAACCAAAATTTACTAATAAAAAAGATTTTCAGACGTATTGCTATGAGACATTTTTTTTGTCTCATTTTTAATTTTTTTAAGTGATTTTACGGGTTTGCGCTACAGCACTAACGTCTGAAAAATATGTTTCCGGTATCTCAGAACTATCATTCAACTACAGTCTGCAAATCAGACATATTGCTATGATGCAGTTCGGTAAAATTCTTTGACAATTTCGAAAATTCGGTCAGATCAAACGCTACGCGGAAAATGTCTGATATTGGTATTTTCGAGTTCAGGATAATCGTATCTATCGATTTGATGCGGTTTTGGCCGTATTGCTATGAGACAAAAATTTTGGTCGTGGGCTCTCGTACTATAGAATTTAGGCAACAGCGGGTAATACGAGTTAAATGTATGAAATAATTCGGTGTCCCTTTAAATGCTGTTCAAGACATTTCCTCATCCGAGATTTTTTCTCATCTTAAACGAGTCATGTTTTATTAAACATTTTCACAATTTTCGCTTAATTATTTATCGTTTTTAGTATTTACATATTATGTTTAAAAATATAAAAATTATACACCAGATGTAAAAGACCCGTGGGATTAAAAAAGAGTGAAATAAATACGGAATATTACAGTAAGAATTGGTATCACTGCTAGATTCCTAGCCGCTCCGATCTATTGCGCATATGCGAGTTTTTCGTCTTAAACCAAATGCCAGATTGAACAAAAACTTTGTGTTGTTTCCGTTTCACAATTAAAGCTCTATAAATTAAACATTTCTGAACGTAGCCGAATACTAAAAACTGTTTTTGAAAGATTATGAAATAAACTATACCACAATTTATTTATTTATTTAATGACAATATAAGATAAAGTAAAATTACAAAATAAGTAAAAATACCAAGTTATGTGGTTTGTTTACAGTCCTCCTTACTAGGTATTCCTGTTCCGAGGCGGACTATATGTTGCTGAATGGGTGCTGATCTTTATTTCCTCATCTTCTAGTTTCTTGATAATCACAAAATAAACAATAAATAAAATATAAGTATTTATGTTTGTTGTCTGCAGGTTGCATTGGGGTTACTTCATAATTTTAATGATTTCCTCATCTTCCTGTTTACTTAACCATAATTTGATGTCTTTTTTAAACTTTTATATCTCCATGGTGTTCTTAATTTCAATTGGGAGGGCATTATATAATTTTGTAGCATGGAAATTATGGTTTTTCTGGCCAAAAGGTGTATTTAATTGCGGGATGTTGAGTAGTTTTGAGGATTTCGACTTTGTAGTGTAGGTGTGTTGGTCAGCAGAGTATTCATATTTTTCTTTAAATTTAAGTAGTGCATTTTTTTAGTATAATTTAATAATGCTGAGGAGTTTTTATGGGTACTTTTATGATTGTTTTTATTATTGCCTTTTGCGTTTTAGCTAGCTGCTTCATGTGAATGTTTGAGGCAGTTTCCCATCTAATAAATATTTACTTTTGTAAATATTAAAATTGAGAATGCAAACATAAAAAAATATATATAAAAATGACTCACGTGATGTTTTCATGTGTAAACAGTACTAAAATCACGGATTATTTAAAAAAAAAAAACAATACTTATTCTATCGTATAAATGTATTATAAACAATTTTGTCACCTCATTTTTTTATCATTTCATACAAGAATATTTAATTAAAAAAATAACAATGTCTAACGGCGGGTAGGCGATTTGGCGGTCTGCCATGTATCTGACAGAATAGGTTTTTTTATGTATTTCTATGAACAACTTGAATAGGGATGTGTAGCTTGATTTATTTTCGACCTTCTACTTTTGTTTTAGGCATATCACTAGAACAATAACGGAGTTATAGCACGCTTATTGCACTTGATTGCTATCGTTATAATATCGTGTATATAACTTACGCGCAAAAACCAGACTCCTTAAATTATCAGATAGGAGAGTGTTAATTAATTTGTTATTTTTATTCAAAATTATCAAATCTTTAGTTGACTGCCCTAATTTGTTAGAACTAATCTGTATTAATATACCTGCCAGACAAACTCGCAATAAAGATATTTTCAATTTTAACAATACCCTCAATACTAACTATTCTATTAATTCATTAATCCCTAGAATTCATAGCCTTGCAAATAAACATTGTGAATCTATAGTTATATTTGGTGTTGACAGTTTTGCAATTTTCAAGAGACAACTCATCTCTATTTTATCTGCTAATAATTAACTTTTTTATTTTTGTTCTTTTCATAAAACCTCCTCTCATTTAAAATCTTACCAGTAATTTATAACCTTTTTTTATTTTATTTTGCTGTTCCATTTAGTTCTGTTTTATCATCCTACATTATTACACATATAATTGTTTGTTTATTCCTACTAACTAGCTTTTACACATTGCACTTTATTGTATTTCAGGTCTTATTACTGATTTTTTCTTATTCCTCATACTAATTCATTTCTTTTATGATGTTTAATTTTTTTTAATGTTTTCAATTTCTGTTATGATGTTCTTTAACTTGTGATGATGATTGCTTTATTATTTATTCTGTTTTCTTCGTTTAGTAACATATGAGTACATAATTATTATTGTTATTATACTTTTCCTTCTATGCTTGTAAAAGCCCACTAGGGCGTAAATAAATATCCGCTTACGTATCGGAGTGGCTAGACTCTTAAAAAAATGTTCAAATTCCCATTCATCCCTTTGACCTAGGATCCAGGCAACAGCGAGTATCTGGAAGGTAGTATATTTGGATTAAAGTGCGGGCGGACGAGTTGATGTAATAATGCCCTGGTAGTGTAAGGGGCACTTTCAGTAGCCTGCTGAACCCAGGCTCCTTCAGTCCTGGCATACGAAGTAAGGGATACGATATACGGTGTACAGCCGCACGGCGCGGGTTCGCCGGCCTCGCCGGCACTAAGTGGTTTCACATGTATATATATATAAACATACTTTTGCGAAACTTCGGGGTTCGTTGTGTGGTTCTGAGGGGTAAGGGAAAAAGTTTGTGTTTTATTATTTGTTTGAAAAGCAATATGCTTGAAAATTAATTACAATTGCCCTCTGTAGAGTAAAAACGAATGCAAATGGTCAAATGCTACGTGTTTTCGATATTATTTTATGGAATGGAAGCATGGATGCTTACTGAAGAACCAGTTAGGAGATTTGAGGCATTCGAGATGTGGATCTACAGAAGAATACTTAAAGTAAGCTGGATGGACAGGGCTAAAAATACGAAAACTTCAATATCTTGGACGTGTGATGAGACATCCAGGGAAGTATGAGATCTTACATCTCATAATGCAGGGAAAGATTGTCGGAAGACAGGGCCCTGGAAGAAGGAGAATCTCATGGCTGAAAAAGCTGAGACGGTGGTTTGGCCAGTCTACTGTAGAGCTGTTCCGGGCCGCAGTAAACAAAGTCCGCATAGCCAACATGATAGCCAACGGCCGTTGAACGGACAGAGCACAAGAAGAAAATGAAAAAGATTAGGATATTTTGTCGGGGATATATTGTCCGTAGGATATTTTGTCGGGGGATATTTTATTGCATGATCAAAAGTCCCGGAACCTTTTCACGAATGTGACTTAAGCCGCTCTTCCCCTCAGGAAGGTTCTATAACTGTAGAGCCTGGTTGCGGAAAGGGGAAACAGAGCGATGCGGAAACGTGGCCAGTAATTGGGAAGGCTTTTCTTCTAACTCAGATTTGTGTACATCATCTGACGGAAGTGAAACAGGCTGGTTTATTCCGACCCTATTTTACTAGTTGCTGTTAGAGTTAGAGGCTTTCATCAATCACAACTGAGCGATTGCTAATTCAAGCAGAGATTCACACTTCTTAACTGAAGACTGCGTTTACTTTTCGGTATTTTATTTTATAACTTCATTATTTATGTTTTTTTTTGCAAATGGTTAACCATCAAGTCTATTTGTTCGGTTTTCAGAATCAATCCTAATAAGTCTCATAGAAATCGTTGTGTCTCCCTTATTATCGTGGTTAGAAATGTGATATAAAAAGTAATAGAAAGAGAAAATACCACACTTTATAGTATCCAAAGTTTTCGGCCACAATTTGAAAAAAAAAATGAAATTTTGAACATTATGTAATAATTATTTTTACATAAAACGACCAAAAAGTGAGTTGACGATAGTTTTCATTAATTTTAATTAGACAAAACGTAAGATAAGCCATTTTTACACTTTTTTTATGTTTGAATCGCAAATTTTTATATTTCAAAAATTATATGATTATTTCGAATTTTAAAATTTGGAAGCGTATGTCATGAAATTTCAATTGCAGTTTTTAGTTTTCGGAAACATGTTTACATAGTATAAAATGAAATCACTCCCGCTGTCTGTGCGCTTAGATCTTTAAACTACGCAACGGATTTTCATGCGGTTTTCACCAATCTCAGATTTTTAAGTATATAATTTGCCAAGGTTTTGTGTATATTGGTTGAAATATATATTATAATATATCTGGCCAAGCGGCAGCAGGCAGCGGGCAGCGGGCAGCAGGATGGAAAACAGGCGTTGTGGATTTGATTTAACAGATGGTGTTGATTATAAAGGTTGGGTAGTGGCTTAGCGTTGTTTTTGTTAGCCATAACAACGTGTTTCCGGGTCTGCTAGCTTATAAGTATTCCATTTATTTGGATTTTATTGAAAAATGGAAATATTTTGCCCCACTGACTGAATATGTTCGAGGCCTGAGGTGTTAACGCGTGCCCAAACGATACAAATACAAGTCTCCGTGCTCCATTTCTTGTCTCGCACTAATTTGATATACAATTCTTGTTCAATGCTTCGTTTAGCGAATGAAACTTACTCTGTTACATGCATATATGCAATAATCCTAAGAGGGAATAACCAGTCACAACCGGAATTATGTCATTTTTAAATCAAATTCTAGCTAAATGGCTCTTTTAAAAAAAAATGTATAGGTACATTGATTTCAAAGGATTGTTATTTTACACATATATTTTAAAGATGGTGATTATGCAATAGGATTATAAAACACTGGGGGGGAAATGCGTTTAGGAGTAGGTTTTTATTACTTATTTACATGATTTTTTTTACATGGACAAAATGTATATAATTTATTTAAACTTTGAGGTTATTTTAAACTTCTTTTAAGAAAATATTGTGAAATTTTTTATCATTTCCTCGGAAAATATGATAATCACTACCAGTAGCGTAGTAGTAGTAACGTAGCTATTTGTGTGCATTCTGAAGGCACAGTTATAATCTGAAATCAATAGGGTTTTGAACATATTTCTCTTATATATAAACCTCTTCGCAATCTTCCGAACAGGCCCTCCATTGATATGCTTGGTGTAACTCTAAGTGACCAGCTCCATGGGGGCCCCATCGAAGCCAGAGTAAAGTTAGCCTCTCAAAAAACTGGATGTACTGTACAGGGCCCGCAGATACTTTAATAGTATACAACTGCTAACTCTGTACAAATCACAAGTGCGCCTCACGGTTGAATTTGACAGCCACCTCTGGTCTGGAGCTCAAAAATACCTGAAAAATACCCTCGACTCTTTGCAAAAACGGGCGGTCCGTTTGATAGATTCTCCCATCTTAACAGACTTATTGCAATTTTTAGAATACAGGCGTCGGGTGAGAATGCTGTCCAGATGCTCCGAGGAACTAGCGTCATTGATCCCTTCGGCACCGATGCATAGTCGGGAAACACACCAAACGCTTGCCCAACATATGTCCATGGTTGACATTTGTCACCTGAGAACGGGTCGCTTCTTCGACTCGTTCTTGTGTTCAACAGCTCGGCTGTGGAACGATTTGCTGACCTCTGTGTTCCCTCCTTCCTGCAACATGGGTCTCTTCAAGACCAATGTTCATTTCTTCCTCTCCTCAAAGAGACACTCCGCACAGCATCTCAGATGATATAGGCCCTGAGGAAAATTATTTTCCTCAGGGCCTCCTGTGTGGAGTTAATGTAAAAATAAAAACATAATTTCTCCCAAAAAAATTAAATTGTTTACACGTGTGTTTACAGGAAACCTCGATTTTTTGCCTTTTTTTTGCAATTAAAAATATTTTGCACAATGATACTTAATACTTCTTTCTAATAATTCATGGGCGGATAAAGAGCGTTTAACCAGCTAGCGGCCGAAAATCCACATTTTTGTCGAAAGATGTTCTTACGATCGTACAGAGCGGTTACATTGAGAAAGATTAATTACTCTCCGTACCAGTTTTTTAAAATAATAACTCAATATCGATTTTATTTCATTTGAAATTTGCTTTAATTTATACCTACATCCAAAAATGCTGAAAGGCGTGTTGATAAAACTATTCAAATTATGTACTTTTGCAATTATTTTTTGATCATAAGTATTTATCATTTTTCAATAATGTCTGAGCAAAATAAGAAAGTAAAAAAAATCTGAAATATATTAGTCTGTAAGTGCGCAAATAAATACACAAACGGACCAATTTTCGTCAAGAAACACATGTACGTATATATTTTTTAATGATTTTATTTAAACTAAAATTAAGATTCTGTAACATACGTTTACCAGATAATGTATTGTTTTATTTTACTGCATGATTATATGATTTGAAATAGATGTTGTATAATACAAAATCTTTTTTGAAAATTGAACAAATCTGCCAATAACCTATGGTTTAACCTTATTATACTAAAAATTAACTTTTTTTTTCAAAATTTAAAACATACGTTTACTAGATAAAATAACAATCTGTCGAAATCAATCTATATTTTTTTGTGGAAAAGAGTCAATACGCCTAAACACTGATTAAACAATGACATATTTCTGGTTTTCTCTGGTTATACGCTCTTCCTTCAATACCAAAGAACTGAGAGCTGGCTATTCTCTAGTTAAGTAGAAATAAAAAAAGTTCAAAATCATTATGTAAACGTTACATAAACTCAGAAAACTTGTCTAAACGGAGTGTGTTTTTTACTGAATGTGACCTGAAAACTTTAGCAATTGTCTAGCTCAGGGGTTCCCAACCCCGTGCCCGCGGGCACCATGGCGCCCGCGGAACGATTCGTATGTGCCCACCACTATTCGATAGAGACAGAATTTTTTCATAAACATTAATTAAAAATGTGAATTATTTTTATTTATTTGTTAGAGTTTTAATTTTTTTAAGTGTCTAGGTTTATTAAATAAATTCGTATGTATGCGATATTGTATATAGTATAAGTGGTTCCTTTGCTGACAGTACTTGCCGCAACTTGTCTAGCGGCGAGTCAGACTGCACTCTTCACGCTAGCCTGGAACGGGGTGTGCTATTTGCACATCACTCCTTGTACACGCAGAAAACCTGAAGTGAACGAACGCCGCGAACTGAGCCGAAGAACGCCGAAGGCGCCAAAACACATGGCACATGACTCAGTGAAAGCAATAAACATGGCCCCGACAGCCAAACTGACAGTAGTACATGCTCGTACCGTCCCGATTGCTTCGGCCATCATCTCTTCTTCAGGGATGCTGGGTGGGTGGTAAATTTAGGGAGAAGCCTTCTTTGATAGCAATTTAGGGAGAGGTCTTCTATAAAAGAAATTAAGGAAGAAGTATTTCCTGAAAGAAATTTAGGGAGAAGTCTTCTCTGAAGAGCAGTAGCATATTAAGGGGGGGAGGCGGTGGGGGCATCCCGCCCCGGTTGCCACCCGACGGGGGGTGACACCCGAACGAGTGTAACCCCCCAAGAGCACGGTGTTTAGCTCTATGGCTCCCCGTGGGGTGCCCCATCAGTATTATTTCAAATTGATATACGAGTAGTATTAGTCTTCTAAAATATTTCTGTTCTGATGATAAAGTATTTTAAAAATTTAAAATAACATCATAAACCACGAACGAAGAATCATCACCGTTTACATTTTCCTGACGGGATTTTGAACAACTTTCTGTGGCTTATAAAACAGAGTAAACTTATGAAATTGTTCGTCATCATAAAGTGGCTCTAAATTGCCATAAAGTACATACGTAATTTTATTCATCTTGGTTCTCCTGGTTGCTTTCCTGAACTTTTGAAACTATGTTTATAATCCAAATAAACGGGCTGTACGGAGTTTGTTCTTAATACCTTCTTCTGCGTAGGTATTAGTTTCTATCTAGCTCTCTTAAGTGTAACTATTTTAAACTAGCAGAGACCTAAAAATTCGCAATCGCAATAACGCGATTTTTTACGCTAAATATGTCATTTTTACGTGAACGACGTATTTTGCCATTTTCCCGAGAATAACGTTTGAAATTCGTAATATTGCGAAAATAATGCGAATTTCCTTATTTTTCAGACGGATTTTCGATGGGTCTAGCACAGAAAAATCGATATCTTTCCAATATCGAATCGGTAGGCGTAACTTTCGACGATTTTATATCGATATCTCGAGCACGGTTCCACTGTTGACAGCAAAACCGATATTGACAGGAAATAAATTCGAAATCGATATATGCTGGCAACGCTGGTGGTATTTCCTGTGAATTGGCATTTCGAAACGTCAAACGCATATCAATTACTTAAAATATTAATAAATTGGCAAGGTTGAATCGAAATACTAACCTAAATTCGCATTGACAGTCCGCATTTGCTATTTGACACTAAACTTGAGTAAAATAGTTTATATTGAAGTTTATTTAAAAGTTATTTCCAATCCTGAACCAATGTAGCATCATCGACCCGAACAGATTCAACTCTCTGCGTGTCCGACTTTTTTCAATTCTAAGAGCTTCGTTAGTTCAACTCAGTTCAATAAAATGCCAGTAATATTGCAAAACGACTGAAATTTTCCAAATATATGCGTATTTTAATAATAAACTGAAAATTATCTGGTACTATGGAGGCCGCGCTAAAATTTGCGAATCATCGGTCGGAATATCTCTTATCAATTGTTGACCGTACTCACAAATATTGATAAGTAACCATAGATACCGAATTTAGTCAATATCGTATTGATATAGGCTTTTATCGATCTTCCGTGCTAGACCTCCTGGTATTTTATTTTTACATTGCTCTACACAGCAGGGCCTGAGGAAAATAATTGCGCTCGGGGCGTATGTGATCTTTGGGGATGCTGTACGTTAGAGGGGAAAGGGACGTGGGAGGGGAAAGAGGGCTGTTACACATGGGAAAAGACACAGCGAGAAACAATTTCTTTATTTAAGACGTGGTGTACCTACCTGCTCAAAAATTGAAATATATAAATACGAGGCGCGCCAAATATTAAAAACGATAATATTTAGCAAAAATTGTTAAAATGTTTAATTGAACACGACTCGTATAAAATATAGCAAAAACGAATTTTCTAAAATAGCATTTAAAGAAACGATGTGAATTATTTTATACAAGTAAAATAATTGAAAAAACGTGTTTATAATAATTTTCGGAACATATTTTGCGATTTTTTTCTATCGAGGGAACTTCATATAATTGCCATTTCGTCGAGGGGATATAGATATTATCTTAAAAAATAACATAAATTAAGAGCTTTAAAACTTGTAAAATATGAGTTTGACGGCCGGCGTAGTCCTGCGGTAAGGCTCTTTACTCGCACACCAATTATTATTATTATTGGATGATTTTTATAGCGCCATTTTCGTGAGAAGCCAAAGGTAGCGGGATCGAATCCCGGCGTGGCAAATAAATTTAATTTTTTTAACTTGTGTTATTTCACAATTTATTCATTTAAAATAATATATTATAGCATATTTGCGGCACTTTCCAGAGTGGAAGATACTTTCAGTATCGCCCTGGTGTAAGACCACCATTCAGAATTAAAACGTTGCTTGAAATGGCATTAGCCGTGTTTGGTGACCAGATCTGAACATCCAGGTACTTCCCCACATTGCTCTTCCCTATCTCCTTCCCCTCCCCACTACCTTCAGCCTACCCCGATACCCCGATTGGGGATGCCAGTCTCACTGGCTTCAGACGGGAGCAATTCGGACTTTTGTCATATAAAATTCATATAAAAAAATTTAATAAATCGGTAGAAATGCGGGAAGCCGGGCCTTAAGTGGCATTGCAACGCGTGCCGGGAACTCGCTAGTATTCAGGCTCCGTTACCGGCCTCAACAATAAGAAGATGGAGAGATACGAAATTACGAATGTTAGAGGAGAGCGCTGACATTTACAGCTCCAAAATCGATGCAAAAACTGCGAAAATCTTTAATAAAACACGACTCGTTTAAAATAGAGCAAAAATCTCTTGGGGGGCTGTCTAAAACAGTATTTAATGAAACACTGTAAATTATTTCATACGTATAACTTGTAAAATAACGGAAACAGACTTGAAAATAAAAAAAAATGGAGCATACATTGCGATTTTTTTCTATCGAGGGAATTTCATATAATTTGGGTTTCGGCGTGGGGAATTTATAGATGTTATCTTCAAAAATAAAATATATATTTTTTTAAGACCTTAAAAAGTTTAAATGTTTAAGGGTGGTTTGCAAGAAAACGTTAGAAATTCGGAGAGCGACCTCTTATAAAGTACGCAGGTTCTCCCGGTACAGTAAGTAGTTAACACCGCTCAGTGAGTTATCAAAACACACTCTCTCAATAATGATCATGCTCAAGTCCCAAACCCTCTGCGGTCTAGTTCTTCCAGGGGAAAAGTTGAGCAACTCTCGGCCGAAGTTTGGCGCAACCCTCCACGGTGCTGTATCGATGGCTTAGAGCTAAAGTATGGTAACTACAAAATGTCAATATTCTTGGGAAACGGGAAACACCATCGCAAAAAACAATCTTCTCAATAAGGAACTCCAGTCCAATTAAATTTTTTTTAATGAATAATGAATGACCTTCTGACTTAAATAACTGCATTTTTTATTTTTAGAGTTAGTTTTAATAGTCAAATAATTGTCAAAGTTTTAATTTTTCAAGAACCCCCGAAAACCACCGTATGTGTGGTCAATCGTGTGACGTCATCACTCTCCAAAAGTTTTATTTATTTTCAACAGGTGTTGAATTATTTATTTATTATATCATTATATTTTTCAATATTATTACGGGAAAGTGGTATAAAAATTGTTTGAAATAATTATTTTTTTAGCTTCATGAATCTAAATAATTATTATGGAAACCGAAGCATTGCCTGCACAATTGTAGGTCACTTTTTTTTTTACATGAGCTCCACACAGGAGGCCCTGAGGAAATTAAATCCCTTAGGGCCTATGTCATCTTTGGGGATGCTGTGTGGAGGTATTTTTAAGGAAAGGAAGGAGAGGAGAGTTCTGGGAAGGAAAAGGGTTTAAGGGGTGGGTAGGAATCTGGGGTTCAGTTTGTCCTGGCCATTCGCCTCCAAGACCTAGACAAACCTCACCCCATGAACCCAGGCACCCCTGCTAAATCACCAAACGCAGCGAATAACTTGGGGAGACCTATGGCAGAGGTGTTGGTTAAACTGGTTGGTTTAACTGATAAGATACAGCGCCAAATCAGCTGTTTGACGTTCGCCTTCACAATTGGTGTGGAAGTAGCATTACGATTTTATGGCTATAATAGATGAATAATTAAAAATAAAAATAAATGAATATGTCTCTTAGCAATTTGACATTAAACTAAATATGATGTTTATCCCCTTAGGCCTCGGGCTTTTTTATCGGAAATGGTTTGGAAATTGAGGAGTATTTTAATATTGAAATGCAGCATGATAATATACGTTACATTAATTTTTCCAATTACAGGTTTTCACGTGGATTATATAATAGAAAAGTGACATTAGTGATTTGAAAACGTCAATTCACAAAGATTATATAATAAGAAAGATGTATTAATGGGAATAGGGAGAGGTAGGATGGGAGGGAGAGGGGGGTTCAGTGTATTTGAATCGTATATTATATTCTAATAATAAAACGCATAACATAAGATTCGTTCATAGGATTCAGTAAGTCATGAAGTATCGAGACATCGCCTGAGTGACTTTAGGGAGTGTGGTGTGGAATTAAATGTCTCAAAATGTGAATAATGTGTATTGAAATTGTATGTTGAACGATAAATGAAGGAGTTTTGTTTAGAATTGGTATTGCATTGAGGGAGGCTAAGAATTTTATTTTTATTATTTGTATTCTAAGAATTGTATCTTTATTATTTAAAATCGGAGAGCTACAACATTTTGACTCTAAATTATTAAACATGAATTTTTAAAACCAACAGTTTTATTCAAATTGGACATTTTGTAGTTACCACACTCTAACTCTAAGCCATATCTGTATTTCCCGAGCAGTGAGCAGGCAGCGGGCATCACGCAGCAGGTAACAAGCCATGATACCATATACGCCGGTGGGCCTTTGCGGTTACCAAAATGACGAAGGTATTACAAATAACAATATTATATTCGGTTCTCCAATCATTCTCAAAAGCACAATATTATTGTTTATTTCCTTGTTACTGATGCTTGCATTTTAAATTTTAGCATTACTAGGACTAGCCTATGTTGAGGGTAATCATTTTATAAAATGAAGAAAAAAAACACAAAATAATAAGTTGAAAGAACAATTTTTATAAATAATGGGTACCTACTAAGCTAAAGGAAGTTAAGACCCTATAAAGAAGTAAGCGATATGTAGGGTAACCGTGAGTTGCTAATTGATTTGAAATAATATATTATGCAAAGTCAAGAGTTCCTTTTGAAAAATGACATGGAAAGAATTTCTTCATTCTTCATTCTTCATTCTCCATTCTTCATTATTCATAATTCATTCTTTATTCCTCATTATTCATTATTCATTATTCATTCTTCATTATTCATTCTTCATTCTTCATTCTTCATTCTTCATTCTTCATTCTTCATTCTTCATTCTTCATTCTTCATTCTTCATTCTTCATTCTCATTCTTCATTCTTCATTCTTCATTCTTCATGCTTAATTCTTAATTCTTCATTATTCATTCTTTATTCCTCATTATTCATTATTCATTCTTCATTCTCACTCCTCACTCCTCACTCCTCACTCCTCACTTCTCACTCCTCACTCCTCACTCCTCACTCCTCACTCCTCACTCCTCACTCCTCACTCCTCACTCCTCACTCCTCACTCCTCACTCCTCACTCCTCACTCCTCACTCCTCACTCCTCACTCCTCACTCCTCACTCCTCACTCCTCACTCCTCACTCCTCACTCCTCACTCCTCACTCCTCACTCCTCACTCCTCACTCCTCACTCCTCACTCCTCACTCCTCACTTCTCACTCCTCACTCCTCACTTCTCAATCCTCACTCCTCATTCTTCATTCTACATTCTTCATTCTTCACACTTCCTTTCTCATTCTTCACTCTCATTTCTTCTTTCTTCATATTTAATTATTCGCTCTTCATTTTTCACTCTTTACTCTTCATTATTCATTCTTCATTCTTGATATGGATTGAAGTTGGAAGTAGTTCAATAATAAATGTATTTCTTTGGTTTGTAAGCAGTGAACAAAAACTGTTAAATTTTATTTTGCTAATCAGTCGAGGGCTGCTCTAGTAATCTACACTCTACAGAACAAAGAAGTTTAGAACACTAATTTAATGGAATTAGGAATCATGTTGTGGAAATGAAGAAGTCCAAAGTTTACTGTGGAATCCGTCATCCTTCAATTCGAAGGCTATCAAACATGATGTGCCAGGAAGGAAACCACCATGAGAGTTATAAGAGATGTATAATAATAATAATTGCATATTTTGTGGAGCGCCGTTTTTGTGAAAAATCACCTCAAGGGCGCTTCTATAAATCAATTAAACTTGCATTTACCTAAAACTATTGGGGTTTACTGAAAGCAGTAGAAATCGTGAGGGGATGTATTTGTCAGACGATTTGCTCATTTCAAATTGATGTAGTAATTTAATTTTAGTTATTTGTACTAAGTTTACAACTGACTGATTTACTACAACTTACATTTTCATTTGCATTATGTGGCTCCTACATTCCATCTTGAAACTACCAATTGGTACAGACTTTACAGTTTCCGACAGTACATTATAACGTTTAATCCCTTTGTGGAATAAACTGTTTTGCCTATTGGCTTTGTTCTGTTTTGGTAGTCTAACTTCATAGCACGTCCTTGTAGTTTGTCTGAATATGTCCTTTTCGTGTTTGAAAAGTATTTTTTTACAAGTAGTTTATTGTTTTTTTTTTTTATATAAAAATATCATACCGTTAAGTCGATTTCAGCTAATTTAGTTTTCAATTTTGTTTGATCTCATACCGTTAAATTAACTATACCTATCTGAGATTATCACTCTTGTATTATTTATGATATGTCTGATTCGCACTATTCTTATTGGATTAACATTATTCGAATCCTTACACATCAATTTGTCTCTTACTAAGGTTCGTGTCACATTTAAGAAGATAAATATTCTGAACAAATCCTTGTACTATTCCACCGCCCATCATGAAATTTTGCTTTTGCTTTCCAAAATCTGCACATTAAAGAAGTTATTATATTTATTTATTTATTTATTTACGCCCTAGTGGGCTTTTACAAGATAGATATACAAGTAATACAGTTGTGTTAGCAAATACATAGTATTCAATATATATTGATTTATGATAAATTTAAGACAAATTGAATGTATAGGTATGGAAAGCGAAATTTGTAAAAAGACATAAAAACTAAAAGAAAATAGAAATATAAAGTGTATTCACTATGAAGTCGTGAAATCATACATTTTACTAAAATTATTATAAAGAATTCGTTTTGTGACTAATACGGAATCTTTAAATATGTCTACAGTATTCCCAAATTTATTGCCCAGATGATGCATTCTATTGATAGGTGTATGAGCCTCATAATTTGTTTTGAAATTGTCACAGAAAAAGGTAGCACTTTGTCTCGTATTTCTGGTCGGGATGTAAAATTTTATTTTGGAGAGAACTTCAGGGTTGTTAATGCAATTATTAATAATTTTATTTAAAAGTACAAGGTCAAAGATGATCCGCCTATCTGACAGCGTAATTATGTTGAGTTGTTTCATCAAAAAGACAAAGTTAATATTTTAAATTGGAATATTCAGCTTAAAGTTAATATATCGTAGAAATTTATGCTGTACCCTTTCTATATTGTTGAAATGGATTTTATACATTGGGGACCAAATTGGCGAATTGTACTCTACCTGGCTTCATACTAAAGAAATGTACAATGTTTTCAAACATTCTAGTGACTTGAAACCACTTTCTGTTCTGCATATGAACCCGAGCATTTTTATAGCTCTATTTGTTATTTCATTTACATGCAGAGTAAATGTTAACTTTTCATCAAATATAACACCTAAGCCCCTGATCTGAGCGACTGGTGTCAATTTTACATTATTCATAGGTAACATGACTTTGGATTTTATGAAAACGAATAACTTGGCATTTTTGAATATTAATAAATAACGAGTTGATCACACACCAATGATACAATTTATCTAAATTTGATTGTAAAATATGACAATCCTCCTTACTAGGTATCATTTTATACATTTTCAAATCATCAGCGAAGAGAAGGACTTGTACGTCTTTAAATACACTAACAATGTCATTTATAAATAATAAAAAAAAATTGGTCTTAGGTGAGATTCTTGGGGAACCCCCACTTGTGGCTTCGAAGATGTAAGATTCTACAGAATTTATTTTAACACAGAGCTTTCTTTTACTAAGATAACTGTTCATCCAGATCAATAGGGTTCCTTTAAAACCCAACATACTTAGTTTATGTACTAGAATATGTTGTCTAACGTTATCAAAAGCTTTGGAAAAATCTTTGCATATCGCATCTACCTGATGCTTAAGGACAAAGGAATCAGTTATATAATTTTCATAAATGAGTAATTCTACCTGTGATAAAGCCATGCTGATTGGGTACTATTATGTTATTGATTTGTTTTGTAATGCCATATAGGACTAATGATTCAAAGATTTTGGGAATAGCGGACAATATACATATTGGTCTGTAATTTGATACATCGCTTTTATCTCCCTTTTTGTGAATAGGCGTTAAAAAGCTTTTTTTCCACTGATCTGGAAAACACCCTGACGACAAAGACTTGTTAAATAGCATAAATAATGGATAAGTCAAATTGGCAATACAAGATTTTAAATATATTGGAGGAAAACCATCTGGTCCAGCAGATTTATTAGAATCTATTGCTTTTATGCCCTTTTCTATTGCAGCTATTTCAATGAAACAATGGCTTAAGTTGAGTGATTCTTCAGGTGATATATCATTAGGAGTCTCACTATCAGGAATATCCTTATCATAAACACTTTTAAAGGAATCTGCAAAAAGATTGACTATGCTTTCGGCACTATCAGCACATTTGTTATTAAGATACATAGTATTGGAACTACAATCATTCTTTCGCTGTGCATTATTATTATTATTGAAATATATCAGGATTACATAACATGTGTTCCCAATTGTGTCCTCTAGTTAACTTTTGATGGGTTTCTTAATACACCAGACACGTTAAATGAATATTCGGTGAACTTATATTATTTATTTAAAAACAATAAACAGTACATGTGAGTAATTACAGTTTCTTTTGGAGAATCTAGCAACTATAAGGACGTGTGGTCCCTTTAATGATAAGTCGAAGATAAGCATTCGTTAGAAGTCGGTGATTTCTTTTATAGGAGCAGACGGCCGGGTCCATTGTAGCTGATAACGTTTATTGGTTTGGTGCAGCGCTGGATGCGTGGTTCGTTTGGTGTTATCTTCAGGTCTGTCAGCTTCTGGATTAGGTGACACGTGCAAACTGTACCTAAATTTCTTTAAATAAACAATAAACAGTGTTAATCTCAAGTGGCTTCTCAGGAAAGTATGGTCCTGCATATTTTCTGCTTGTAAAGAATATAATGGAACAATAAATGTACATTTTTAGGCAGCATCACTTTCATTGGTCAAATAATTGTACATATAGTTTCGTATCAGTGATCTATGAACCGGTGAATGCAATTTTCAAAAGTTTTTATAAGGGTTTGTCTAGTTTTTAGTTGGAAGAAGGATTGTAGAAATATACTGTAAGTTTGTACAGCGCTCTTAATGCGCGTACCCTCACTCAAAAAGAAGATGACGGAGATATGTAATTACGAATTTTGGGGAGAGCTCGCTAATACTTCAAACGACAAAATTGAAGTGAAAATTGTGAAAATATTTAATAAACTACGACTCGTTTAAAATACAGCAAAAATCTCGCGGAGAACATCTAAAAGAAAGTTTAAAGAAACACTGTGAATTTTTTCATAAATATAACTTATAAAATAAGTTAAATGAACGTGTTTATAATAATTTTCGGAGAATACTTTGAGATTTTTTTCTATCGAGGGAATTTCATATAATTTGCGTGTCGGCATGTAACACGTCTAGATGTTATCTTCAAAAATAACATATATTTTTTGAGGGCTTAAAAACTTCAAATGTTTAAGGGAGATATGTAAAAATCGGTAGAAATTCGGGTAGCGGCGGCTTATGGTGAATTAAAAAAAAACGGCGCTATCCACATCATCCAAATATTATTATTGTTATATCCAGCATTCCCGAGATATACTATGTTGGAAACAGCTATGGGTAAAATTACCTGTGGCCACACAGCAAAAATCTTTACCAAAGGACCGATTGCCACATTGTTCTACAAAAAAGTAACAAAGTGGAAACATTGTACCACAGGTATTTACAAAACTCTCTCTAGAATGAAGTGGTAACAATCCAAACCACCCCTTTGATAAACCTACCGAGGGGGGGGGTTATATATCTCCTGTGATTTGTGACGTAGCCCGCGGAGGGTCGGCGTATCGGCACCATGAAATATTGCACCACCCTGTACTACGAATGCCACTACACTATTATATTATTACCTATTATACAGGATGTGACGGCTTCGTCGTCTCGTCTTCTACGCGTTTTATCGTTTTGGAGTAGATTAATAAATTTTAGGGGGGAAAAAATGTGAAGACAATATTAGCTAAACAGAAAAATCTGAAAAAGATACGGTCACATCTGGGACCCAAACCGAGAACCTTCATCTTGCCGGGGCGGAACTCTACCAACTGAGTTAATGTGTTCCTATCCGATTCGGTCATATTTAACTGTATCATACTTCGATTGAGAAATAACAACATTATTTTCATTTTCTTAGCGGATATTTTTTTGGCTCCTATCTTAACCATGATTACAAGCTTTAAACCCGAACTAAATGCTATTTTTTATAGTATGGTCTTAGACAAATGTATCCAGTTTTATTTAATATGCGACATCTATTGACGTTTCTGCAAGTCAAGGGTGAACATTTTTTCTTATTTTTAAGATAGTAAAACCTCAAATTGCAATATTTTAATTAATGAAGACAAAATTAGCGAAACTCAATCGAAAATGTGAAACAGGGAAATTAGAAAAAGATACTTTCACATATGGATTAAATATGACCGAATCTGATAGGGACACATAAGCTCAGTTGGTAGAGTTCCGGAAAGGCGTATGTCCTGGTTTGGAGTCCCAGATTTGACCGTATCTTTTCCTGAATTTTCTGTATCAGATTTTCGATATAGTTTCGCTAATATTGTTTCCATTTATTAACATATATTACAATTTGAGGTTTTATTCATTAAGTTAAAAATGAATAAAAATTGTTCAAGTTTATAGTTCTTTACAATGCCTACAATTTTTTTTTTTTAAATGTTACAGTAAGTTTAATTAATTTATTGTTATCTATTGTCTTATAGCTATATTTTATTTTTATTTTTGATTCAATGACATTACTTATCTTCAAAGAGTGTTTGAAAATGGGGGTCTCGGTCGGTGCCTTACCCGTGCTGAGGCCCCTATTTTACAATTTAATTAAATCCAATAAAAATATGATTTAATTAATAATAAATTGAAATTAAATATAATAAAATGAAATAAAATAAAATACAGTGATAAAAATTTACACATATTGTCATGAGTACAGTTGTATAGATTCATGAGAGTTGATTCCTTGACAGTATACCCACTTAAACAAAATATAATTTAGTGTCCCCGAAGGGGTGTGCAGTGAGGATGTACCGCCGAATAACAAAAGTATAAAACATATGCACACGATCGGTCAGTGGTTAAGTGGGCATCGCATTTGGTCTAGATATTAGTCGGGCGTCGCGTGTTCGATTCTTCGGCTGGCTAAGTCCTCCTTCACAACACAAGCAATATTTTCGGCTTTCTGTGGTGGTAGTAGGAGATTTTCAAACATTGTTGGGTTATTCGTAACCCGGGAATGTTTGTTTTCTTTTTAAAAATTAAAAATATATTTTCATTCAAATGCATCGAAGAAAAATCTGCTTCTCTATATACTGTGTATGTAGAGAAGCAGATGTTTCGTATAGCGCAAAAATAAGTACCTACAAAAAAAATCGGCATTATATAAATTCGTTCGAAATTCATATTAACTTATTATTAAGGATACCTATTTAAGAAGTCGATTTAACGTTTGAAATTGATAAATAATGTACTAAAAAATATAATTTTGAAGTAAATATCATTTCGGAGGGCAAACTGTCGGCTGATCAACTGTCGGGTCACCTTAAAAAAAATCATTTTTAACAAAATTTTAATAAAAGAAATACACATTTAAAATATGGAATTATTAATTAGCTTATTTTAGGTAGATATGTAGATGCAACCATTTGGGTCTAACTGTAACATTCCAGGCACCATCCCCAATCATGAGTCACATACGCAAGAGGGAAAGGTTTATACTTATAATCAAAACTGCATTTCTAGTGTGGATTATCATATATCACTATTCAGTGCTTTTACACGAAGTTTGCTGATGTTAGAGAGCGCTGTTAAGTCGGATAGTAACAACCAAGAATTATATAAAAATTTAGCACTTTTATTTGGAATTTATTCTTTCCTATTCCTTCCTCATTTGCCTACTTCATCATCTGTGGACCTCCCCCTTCTCTTACAGCCACGGGCCACGGGGCTGTGTTATTGGGGTGTATTTATCATCCCTTACGCCCATGTTTGTAGCTGGTCATTATAAGTATTGTTACAAAGTAAGGGATGCAGGAATGTGTTGTAAAACTGATTTAAAAAGGTAAGAATATTCGGAAGAAGCGTTTTTTTGGCGTTTCGTGTATTAGAAGTAAGCTCAATTTTATTAAATGAAGACAATATTAGCGAAACTCAATCAAAATCTGAAGACAAAAAAATCAGAAAAAGATATTGGTTCCACTGGGACACGAACCCAGATACCTAAGCTTACATGGCCAATGCTCTACCGATTGAGATATGGAACCCAAAATGGGTTCATATATAATAAAAGTATAGCATATCAATGGAAGGTCTGTTGGGAAAATTGCTTCCGTTGAAGAAGACCAGATAGATTGTCATTTCAAATTCGATGAGGTTTTTTTATTTTTTTTTATGAATACCGCACATTCCCATCTGGAGCCAGTGAAAATATGACTGTTATGTGTGACGTGTATATGTTGTGACGCTGAAAGTATTGGGGAGAGGAAGGAGATGGGAATGAGGAAGGTGGGGGAATTACCCGGCTATTCAGATCTGTCACCAAACACGACTTAAGCCATTTCAAGCAACGTTTCAATTCTGAATGGTTTTCTTATACCACGAAGATATTGAGAACAACTTCCACTCTGGGATGTGTCACAAATTAATATTCATTACATTAAATTTTATTAATTTAATTAAATACCACAAATTAATCAAATAAAATTTATTTGCGCACGCCGGGTTCAAACCCGTGGCCTAGGGATTGTGGTTCGAGAGTCTTACCCCTCGACCACGGAGGCCGTCAGGGTACACAACCTCTAGAGTTATTTTGTCTTGTTGGTGAAATATCAGTGCCACACTAGTGGTTACTGTCTCGCCGCGGACCGGACGTCCGATAGTTGTTGCCACTTCCGGTATCCGTTCCCTGCCGCTTCCGGTCCGCCGGTCGTAAGTTGAGTAAACAACACACCGCCAGGGAATATTTAACTCCTAAGGGAACGGAAGTGAGAACGATACCATCGTCCTGTCCGTTATTATATTTTTACCCTCTGCCTTTTTGTGGTGTCTGCTGCGAAGGGTTTTCACTTTCACAATTTTTAGTATTGTTCTTTTGTTTGTATATTTCTTTTTAAAAAACTGATATAAGATTTTTATTTTTAACTTAATGAGTAAAACCCCAAATTATAATATGAGCGATGCGACCATACCTCTTACTGATTTTTCTGTTTTCAGATTTTTTGTTGAGTTTCTTAGTAAGTTACCTACCAGTGGCGGTCGGTGAATAAGGGATGCTGAAGTACCTATATACCTACCTAATATCAAATATAAATACCTACAGACTTACCCACGAACAAGATTCGATTACTGAATTTTTTTATTTCAAATTAGCCCTTTAAATCATTTATGCTTCACATCAATTATTACAGTTCTAAGATTAAATTAATTAAATAGATATTCGAAGTATATTGAAAGCATCAATCGGCATCCGTTAATCAAGCCAAATTGTCAAAATGGTCTCGCGAACAAATTCTTTAAAACGTACCAAATTAATCCACGCGCTTTGTTATGCTATACTGTGCCTACGCATATTAAAGTCGTTTTCTGCGCGTTGGATGCTCCCATCGAATGCGTATACTGCTTCAGGCAAAACTTGTCGGGCAGAACTAAACGCGCATGCGCCAATAGTGGATGGAATTCTAGTTTTCTAATCAATAATTTATGATGAGCATCCTGTTTAACTAAAGGGTGATCGGCAAGCAACACCTTAGCTTGAGTGTTACAGAACACGATGTACAAAATTCGTCCATATTTGTTAGGTGAATGGTTAAATTGAGTTAAATTTGCAAAAGATAAGCAGTTATGTAATGTGAGTGATAATTGGTCTTTATTAGTTGATATTTTTTGATTAATCCGTTTAAAACTAGGCATGTTATAGACGTCAATGATTAGAAACTTGTCATTAAGAAAACGGATCGATAAGTCAGAAATACCATTGGTATGACTAGTAAATATTGCTAATCTTTCTGAAAGTGTTAATTCTAGACCGACGCGACTCTAGGTAAGTATACATGCAGCACAGAGGGATGTTTTAACGGTTCCATGCCTACTTCGAAAAGAGTCAATTCAACACCTCTTTGAAAAGTCATTAAAAGTCATGAAAAAAATAATTTTAAAATAGCCCATTTTGACCTAACGTATTAACATTTTTTTTCTTCACTTCCAATGACTTTTCTGAGGTGGTCTTGAGTTGGTTTCATTCTGACTTGTCCAGTCACCTTTATAACAATGATGATTAGATTTTGATGTATTGACAGTTATTCAAATATCTTTAGGGTCTAAATTCCAAGAGCAGGGGATAACAAAAATTATTTTTAATACCTATGATTACGCCTCCGCCAGTTGATTTACCAGTGCGATGGATATCCCTATTTTTCTGTAAACTGAATAGTGATTATCAAATAATTCCTCATCTAGGATGATGTCAACCAACCAACATTCGGTAATGAAATCAAGTCATAATATAATCAGCATATTTTGATGTAACTCCAACGTTTTTGAGCGCAGACGTCTAGCATTTTTAAAGAGGAGGCATTGAGGAATTTTTTAAATTACGTTCATAACTTTGGTTTTCACAAAATATACTTGAAGAATATTATATTCAAGAGTTATGTTTAGTCATAAGTCCACTGGGAATAGCAAAGCATAACATACAATTATCAATTAAAGTGCATGAATAAATTATACGTGAGGCGTGTCAGTGGAATATAGTAGTGAGTGCAATTATCAGCAGGTGGGGTTAAAATGTAAAAAATGTGATATTTATTCAATGAAGAAAAAATCAGAAAAAAATAGTAGTCACAGAATAGGTGATCAAATGGTGATTATAAACAAGGTTTTTTAGCTGCATGAGTCATGTATGGGAGGTGATTTGTTGTTTTTTTTTGCAGATAGATTTTTCTTATCCATAAAAACAGATTAATCCGTGTATTAGCCGTAGGTTGGTTAATCCGTAGGTAGATTAAGCCATCGGTAGATCAATCCGTAGGTAGAATAATCCGTAGGTAGTTTTTCTGCTGCATATCCATAAAAATTCGTCAGGGCATTAGCTGATAATCTCCCAAAGCATTAGCTGATAATCTCCCAAGGCATTAACTAATAATTCCGAGTATAATGGTTTAAAAATTTCTTCTATTTTAGTTTCCAAGGAACAAATAGAAAAAAAAATGTTATCTCTTGGTCATTGGGCGAAGGGTGTGATAAAAAATCATCTTATTTTATAAAAATGTACATCAAAGAAATATCGATGCTTCTAGTACTGCTTTTTCAATCATATTTGAAAGACGTCTTTCCAGGAAATGTGCGCTCATTATGCCAGTATTAAAATCTGGGCCTAAGAACGACGCTCAGAACTATCGTCCAATATCAAACTTGCCTTTCTTCAGTAAGATTTTTTTTTAAATTGTTCATGAGCAACTGTATGACTGTGTCAGTCTGTAATAACTGAGAAGCAACACGGCTTTATGAAAAAAGATCAAATTTATCCAATCCTGCATTATTTACTGAATTTATTTCAAAATCAATGGATAAACGAATCCAAAAAGATATAGTATGTATACAGATTTCTCCAAGGCATTTGACAAAATCGACCATAGTCTACTCGTGTCAAAACTATTGGCTTTGGTAATACATGGGGATTTGTACCAATGGCTAGTCTCCTGTCTTGACGGACGCTCCCATATAATTAAATAGCAGTGAATGGTTTTCATTATTAAATTACCAATGTTCCTTCAGGTGTTCCTTGAGAGTCTCATCTGGGACCGTTGCTTTTCACTATATTTATCAATGATATTGTAAAATGCTTTAAGCATGCTGAAGTTTTACTCTTCGCTGATGACATGAAAATATTTATTTCTGTCAAATCTATTACTGACTGCTATAATCTTCAAAAAGATCTGAATAGACATAGGTAATTGATGTATTGTCAACTATCTATACATGAATACCGCCAAATGTTATATAATTACTTTTACGAAAAACAAAACAAACAATCGAACATGATTATGGTATTACAAACAGTCAAGCACTTAAAAAACAAAGTGTAAAAATTTGGGGAATTGATGTGTGCATGCCCGCGATGGTTTCTATATATAATAGTGAGCTCTGGCGTCATGAAAAAGCGTTGCTAAACTGTTCATTCAATTGCAAGGAAATTTTGGTGAGTTGTAGTGAGCACGTCCGCAAAGTTTTCTATATATACTGGTGAGCTCTTGCATTATAAAATTTATACAAAAAAATTGCAATTGTTGGCACGCGAGCTGTTTAAAAATGAATGTAGAAGGACTGAATATTCGTATGGAATGCGGGAGGTTGGTGGGGAATTTGGGAGGGGGAAGGGTACTCGGGAGAGGGGTTTGCGGGATGGGGGAAGCGGGAGAGTGGGGAGAGGGAAGTCGGAGAAGGCGGAGTGGGAACACGTGAAGGGAAGGGGATGCGGGAGAGGAAGGGAAGGCGGAAGGGGAACGGGACTAACGGAAAAGGACAAGCAGGGAGAAACAATTTCTTCATCAAGTGGCATTGCAACGAATGCCGGGAACTCGCTAGTTACTAAATAACTTAATTCATTATAACAAAACTAAAAAATTGATACCATAATTTGGATGTATGAAATTTAAAAAGAATATACTTGTACAATGTACATGTATGTGTGAGTGTGTATATACATATATGTGTGTATATATATATATATTCTTTTTCCACTCTACGTCTGGTATTTTTTAGTTTTTTTTATGCAATTATTTTATTTAAAAAAAAAAAAAAACTTTTTATTCTAGCCATAAAACTGGCACACTACATTTTACTGTTACTTGTATTTGTATATATTATTATTAGTATATATTATTTCTTGAAATTACGTCAGGTGTTTTTCAGTTTTCATTATAATTATTATACATAGGTACGTAGATTTATTTTTTTCTACTTTCCTTTGTTTTTTTATCTTATCTTCTCTGTATATTTTATATATTGGACAGTATATCTAGCTTATGTTTAGATAGTTTATCTAGTTGCTGATATATAACATTAAGTAATAAAAAATTTTAACTCTCGACAGGCCAAGATGGCAAATATAACGTCCGTAACCATGAGGGTCGACCGATGACCCCATGAATTTTTCTGTCTTATGGAAATTTAAACCATAGAAATCCCATTTACTTATTCATATTAGCCTAACAGACTAGTTTCAAATAATTTATAATCATTCTTTTGTAACATTTTAGAAATACCTAATGGTTCACCAAATTTACATGCGCCCAGCTCCAGCAATGGTATAATACTGATTGCGTAGAGTCCGCCGTCATGACACGCCATGTCAGTCAGTGAATGGTACGATGTGCTGCGTATACCTACTTACTCTATATTATATATATGGTTTGTGTTTTAGCAACGCAAATTATTTTCGTTTGGACAGGGAATATTATTTATATTGGAAAAAAATAATTTTTCACTTTTTTTTTAAATGGCACATTATGTATTAATCCTATGCGCAGGGATATGTACATAAAATACTAAAATATATATTTCAAGTATTTAGTTTATATAAGAAGGATAGTAATTTTGGGGACTACCTTCGACCCCTGTTAGCTGCGGGGGAGTTAATAATTATTGACCTTTTATTTATTATTTGTGCATGATGCGAACATTTGTCCTCGGGTTATAACATAATTTTTATAATTTGTGGTTTTCTTTGATGCGTGTAATGTTATTAACATGTAAATGTTCCTGATAAAAAAAAATGAAAAAAATAAAAATAAAACATTTGTTCGTTTTTAAAGCCTTTGATGGACCTCAGTATTGATTTATTCTTCCGCGTGAGATGGTCGTTAATGAAAATCCTCTCGCCAGCCATACCGATGTCCTTAGTAGTGATTCCTTTTTTTACCTGATGGCTGCTGTAAATTCATCCTTTTTCTTGCAAGAGGTGAATTTGGCGATGATATTTCCCAGACGTCTGTCAGTCGTGTTTTGAGTACGATTATGCTTACTGACTCTGCTAACGTATTCAATTTCGCTTTAATAGAGAGGGCATCCAATAACTGTTGCGATAGTCGACATCATTGTTGGCAGACTGTCGTTGGTGGTCTCAGGCATTTAATGTATTTAAATGTTGTTAGAGTGAAGTTCCTGCTCTCTTTCGTTGTTTCCCATATCTAACACGAGTACTGTTTAACAATTATTACAAGTAATAATTATTAGCCTGAAACACTCATCTACATTTAAAAAATCTCCAGAGAAAAGATACATGCCACCGACGGGACTTGAACCCACGTCCTTCTGATATCCCGTAAACAACTCTTTTATCCACTGAGCTACTTCGGCTTATCTCTTACCCGCCAAATAATTTCAAATATACTAGTGTTTTATTCAACAATTACTGCTTATTACATTTAAAGTTGGTTGTATGCAGGTGAAAAAATGTAATAAGCAGTAATTGTTGAATGAAAAACTAGTATATATTGAATTATTTGGTGGGTAGGAGATAAGCCGACGTAGCTCAGTGGATAAAAGAGCAGTTGACCGGTGTTATATTAATAATGAGTGTAAGGCATGTAGGGTGCCAAATTATTCAGGTGTAATACAGATACCTACCTCGCAGTGTGCAGCTTCGTCTCCAAACGAGACTCGGACGCCAAACATTTGCCTGTTCCAGCAAATGTATGCTGTACCCTGCGGATTGACATGAGATTCCCTTCTCAGAGATGGGCATATGTTATAACCCCGCAATTACATATGGATGGGTTGTACTTTGAATAAAAGAGTGGTTCACAATCATATAGACTTCTATTTGATGATAAAAGATACAGTTAGATGTTGGAATGACTTACCCCCCAGACCGATTGCAAACTAAACTATCTACTCTTAAACGCTGAAGCTCGGGAACGCCTTCCTCCACGGATGCTCGGTCTCATCAGCTCGGAGCGGCAAGCCAGCCAGCTCCGAATCCCGTTCAGTCTCGTGCGTCCGGGTCATCTAGGACAGTGTTCCGCAAAGTGTGCTCCGCGGCACACTGGTGTGCCGTGGCCATTTGTAAGTGTGCCGCGAGTCCCGCGTCACTTCTCACAAAGTGCTCTGTAAATCAGTCTTTACTTTTCTGTGCGGCGCGGCGGCCGGAGGTGGCGTGGGTGGGACTCGATCGCTGCGAAGTGGCCGTGTGCTACGCCGCTACGCTACATTATCACGTGTGCTACACTACATAAGTGGGGTGCTATTGCTACATTATCACGTGATTGCGCACGAGCTATCGGGGTGCATGCGCGTGACAATATAACATTACGACGGCGACGTTGCGCCCGCTTGTTTAGTAGTCATTCGTTAATGCTAGTGTTTGGTTGTGTCGTCGCGAACTTAATTGACTTTTTTAATTGCAAAAAAATATCCCATATTACGGATAAATTCGTATATAATGGATAAATTCGTTAAACGTACCGCAAGTTTGTCAAGTGAAACTAATGATTCCCAAGAAGAAGCAGAGTCAACGAAGAAAAAACCTAAGCTTTTTGATCGGAAATACGATGAGAGATATGTGCGTTATGGCTTTATATATTGCGGTGACGAATCGTGCCTAATCCCAAAATGTCTTGTTTGTGGAGAAACTTTGGCTAATAATTCGATGGTGCCCAGTAAACTTTCACGATATTTAACAACTAAACACCCATCGGTGGCTCACAAAGATAAAGCCTTCTTTCAACGTATGAGTGTTTCAGGCTGATAATTATTGATTATGATATTTGTTATGAAAGACCAGTCTAAGAAACAGATAACTCTCATGAGTTCGTCTTTCAATACATCAAGCAAAGCGCAAAAAGCAAGCTACGTGATCGCTAATATGCTGGTTAAATCGAAGAAACCTCATTCTCTCGCTGAAACTTTAATTTTACCTGTCTGCAAAGAAATTGTCAAAATTATGATTAGCCAAGAAGCCGCTAAGGAAATCGAAAAAATACCTGCGTCAGCAGATACGATCTCACGTCGCATTAATGAAATATCCACCGACATTCAATCAACGTTAATTGAAAAATTAAGGCTAAGTGGAGTTTTCGCGCTACAAGTCGACGAGTCTACTGATATCAGTGGTCACGCGCATCTCATCACAAATGTGAGGTACACGGATGGATATGAAATAAAAGAGGAGTTTTTATTTTGTCTGCCACTACCTGGTTATACCACCGGAGAAGAAATATTCAGAGTAACAAACCAGTACTTCAGTGAACATAATTTGGAATGGCGCAACTGCTTAAGCATTTGCACAGACGGAGCAGCAGCTATGACAGGAAAAATTAGGGGATTTATAACCAGGGCTTCTGAAAAAAATCCTAATATTCAAAATTTACATTGCTTTTTACACAGAGAGGCACTGATGACGAAGTCTCTGCCTGATGAATTGTTGTCTGTCTTACAAGAAGTCGTCTAAATTGTCAATTTCATCAAGTCGCGACCGCTGAACTCTCGTCTGTTTAATGCATTGTGTCAGGAAATGGGAGCAGATCATCAGTCACTTCTGTTTCATACAGAAGTACGATGGCTTTCTCGCGGAAAAGTGCTTTCTCGGATTTACGAGCTGAAAAGTGAGACCCAGACATTTCTAGAAACCCAGGGTTCAGACTTTGCTTCTCTATTTAAAAAAGAAGAATGGGTAGCAAAACTTGCATATCTGGCGAACATATTCGCTCAATTAAATGAGCTGAACAAAAAATGCAAGGAAGAAATTGTAACATTTTAACGTCTTCGGACAAGATTGAAAGCTTTCTCGCTAAGTAGGTGCTATGGATCAGCCACGCTACCAATGGTAGTAACGAAATGTTTCCAAATGTCATGGCTGTCGATTCAGAAAAAAAAGTGCAGGCTTTGATAGTGAAACACTTGGAGCTGTTAGCAGAAAAAATGAACTCATATTTTCCTAAGTGTGACCTGCAACCTATGGACTGGGTAAGAAATCCATTTTCGGAAAGCATTTCCCTTGGACATTTACCAATAAACGAGCAGGAAGAATTCATGGAGCTTAAAACTGATCGGACACTAAAATTAAAATTTTCTGAAACAGAGTTAGCACATTTTTGGCTCCACGTAAAAAATGAGTATCCACTGCTGTCAAAGCGAGCTATTGCAATTCTATTACCATTTGCCACGACCTATTTATGCGAATTGGGGTTTTCAACTCTCACTACCATAAAGTCAAAAAAAGAGAACGCCTGAGGACGATCGACGAAGAGATGCGAGCAGCGTTATCAACGATTGTTCCAAATTTTGATCGTCTGTGTTCAGTTAAACAGGCTCACATTTCGCATTAAACATCTTTTCATGTTATATTGATTTTAATAATAAATATTAATAAAATATTGTTTTTGGTAAATTTTGGTTCGGAGTGACCACGCTTATTACGAATAATTTTTAGAAAAAAAACTTTAGATATGCCGTAATTACTATAAAAGGAAACTTTTTGGCTTGGTTGTGGCGGAAAAAGATGCATTTTAATTATCAATTGCGTAAAATTAAAATTCACTTTTCGAACCGATTCAGTGACAGTTCGCGGTCATTCTGTCACTGTTATGTGATAAATATCAATCATAATTACACAAACCCGGCTAGACAAACCCTGCTTTGCCAAACAAACTATTCAAAACATGGGATATTTTTTTAAATTATGATGATATGTAGCTTTCGTAGTTTTACCTCAAAGTTCGCCGTTATTCGTAATAAGCCTAGCCAATCCTATCCAAAATTTACCTTGTTTTTTTTTTCTTTGGTGTACCGTTAAAATTTCTTGATTAGTTAGGTGTACCGTGAACATAAAAAGTTTGCGGAACACTGATCTAGGACACGGCTAGTTGATTTCCGGCAACCATGTACACGTCAGCAAGGGCGACATTCATCACGGGCAACCGCGTGCTTGGCAGAGTTCGAATAGAGCGGTCTCGCCTCCCAAATATAAAATCCGATCGATAATATCTACGATTATCGTCAATCCTGACAGCCAGCAGGTTCGGAACGAGCGCGGATTCACGTTCTCTCGCATCGATTCTTCGGAATCCAATTTCACCTTTCGGATTACACCGTCTCGCGTTTCTTATTCCAACTTCGGACTTGCTTCCCGCATTCTCCGTAATTTACCCGCGAACCGATCACGAACTTTGCTTTGTCATTTTAATTTATTTAATCCGTTAAAGTAACAATCGTTACCCTCCAAAATAATTACCGCTTAATATTTTATTCTCGTAAAAATAGCACTGCCGTCCCGTTTGAGTCAGGGTGCCCTACCTGGCTCAAACGGGAAGTGACGTTTCGTTTTCTGGAAAAAACTAAACTACCTTCACCGCTGGTGTGTATGGCTGTTCAAACGGACCATAAACAAACATAACTTAAAGGTAACACAGTACCTGACCACAATTGTTGGAAAATATGAAATAGTTTCATAACACCGAAGGACGCGGGTTCAATTCCCGTCGGCGGCATATATCTTTTCTTGGGAGATTTTTTTCAATTTAGATGAGTGTTTCAGGCTAATAATTATTACTTATAATAATTTTTACCCTTTGTGCTATGCATGAAAAACTTGTCTTTAACATTAGTTTATCATTTTAAATAATAATGAGTACTGTTTGTTTCAGTTCAGATACTTCCATTTCTAGCTTATCTACTTTAGCTAACTCTTCGTTGACATATGTAGATTTATATATATATATATATATATATATATATATATATATATATATATATATATATAAATATATATGTAGATAAAAAGCACATTGCAACACTGTCCTGAGTGTTAAAACACTGATAACGAGAACTGTATAAATATGATCACCGATATCTTTGAAGCGTAGTGTGTTTTCAACTCCGTACAGGAGGGGTTCTGTACAATCCTTTTTCAAAATAAATTCAGAGTCGCAAATTAATTTTCAAAATGCGTTTTTTCATAGAAATTGCGTTCACGGTTTTACTTTTAACAGCACTTGGTGATGGACAACTCCAAGGTAAAAATTATTAAAAATATTTTCCCTACTTATACTATACAAGCTTTTACCCGCGGCTTTGCTCGGATGGTATTAGGTGGAAATCCCACTGATTCTTTCATTCATGTTTTCATTCACTCACTCAAACAATCACTCATTCACTCACTCAAACACTCACTAACACACTCACTCACTCACTCACTCACTCACTCACTCACTCACTCACACACTCACTCACTAACTCACTCACTTATTCACTCACTCAGTCACTCAGTCACTCACTCACTCACTCACTCACTCACTCAATCACTCACTCACTCACTCACTCACTCACTCACACTCTCACTCACTCACTCACTCGCACACTCACTGACTCACCCTTTCACTCCCTCAGT
The DNA here is from genome assembly GCA_917563855.2 of Limnephilus lunatus. Taxonomy (NCBI): domain Eukaryota; kingdom Metazoa; phylum Arthropoda; class Insecta; order Trichoptera; family Limnephilidae; genus Limnephilus; species Limnephilus lunatus. Next base: position 98,003,731 of record OU830594.1, read on the forward strand.
CACTCACTCACTCACCCACTCACTCACTCGCTCACTCACTCACTCACTCACTCGCTCACTCACACACTCACTCACACACTCACTCACTCACCCTGTCACTCACTCACTCAGTCACTCACTCACTCACTCACTCACTCACTCAATCACACACTCACCTACTCACTCACTCAATTACCTACTCACTCATAGTTGTATATAGATTTCATCGCAGGCATGCGCACATCAAATCCCCAAAGTTTCATCGCAATCGGATGAATGTTTTAGGAACGCATAGCGGACATACATATACACATATACACAAACCCAGAAAAAAACATATTTGATTTTTGTATGTAGATATTCAATTCATAATATGATGAAGTAAAACCAATGTTTGAAATCAGAATAATTGTTTTTTTTTTAATAATAATTTAAACTATTTGATAATGCCTTCGGAATGTGAAACTGCTTTCAAATGTAAAATCAATAAAACGGCAAAACTTGTTTATATATAAAAGAAAATCTTCAAATTAAAATGGAGTTTTAGAAATTAAATTTGACACAAATAAATTGAATAAATAATACTAATATTATTTGGATGACTTGTATAGCGCCGTTTTCGTGAAAAATAATCACCTCAAGGGCGCTGTACAAAATTAAAATAAATCTCTACAATCTAACTTCTGACTAATCTAGACAAACCATTATAACAACTTATGGCTAAAAATTGTACTGTCCAACCAAAACAGATCTTTCTACCGAAGCCAAATCTTCGGTATCTGTTTCAGTTTCGGCCGAAACCAAAACTGGAACCAATTTTTTAAAAATATGTTGAAAATCTATTTTTACGGAAATTTGGTTTGTTTTTTTACACTTACAAAGACGGTTAACACGTGTTAAATGAAATAAAATACAATAATTGAAGTACGTGAAAAATTACATATAATTTTTTTTATATTACTTCAAAAAAATTCTTGAAATTTTTTTTTTGTCATAAATCAATGCTTGCATTATAAAGAAAGGTCGTCATTAATTGAGTTTTATTTTTTTATTTTAATTGCATTCACAATCACAACGTTCTTATTACATGTGATGAAATTTAAAAAAAAACCTTGCGAAAAAGTAATTTATTATTTTTTTGATATTATTGCTATAAAACATACAAAAATTTCAAAAAAATAACAAATGTATTATCTTAATTAACTTAATTATCTGGAAGAAAAAGTTGTCAATAATAAACACTTCTTACATTATAAAGGAAGGACCGCATTAATTGAGTATTTTAATTTTAATTACAATTACAATCACAAAATTCTGCTCTTCAATCTCAACGCCCGACCGGCCGGCGAACTCACCTGATTATGGCGGGTGACACACGAGCCACGTACTCACCCGAAGTCAGCCGAACGAGGCGCGATAATTCGCGAACGCAGAGTTTCGGTGCGGCCGAAGGTTTGGCAGATTTTCTGCCGAAACCGAAACTGATGCCGAAACTACTTTTTGTTTGCCGAAACCGAACCTTCGGTCGGTCACAAAAAAATTGCATCCTCTGGTACATCGATCACCGATACGAAACTATATGTACAATGATTTAACCGATGAACGCGATGCTGCGTAAAAATGTACTGTAGAAGCAGAAAATATAATCACAAGAAAGCAATACTGCTGTAACAGCCAAAAACCAAATTGTTCACCAGAACCAAAAAAAAAATCAGATTTTTGAAAAAAATTCGTATCTTTTAAACCTGTGGTTAGAGAAATGCCATTTTTAAAATGTGTGTCATTATTTTTTGAGGTAAATTCGTTTGGTTTACAACACACAAAAAAAATGTGTTTGAAATGAAAACGATGTAAATGTAATTGACAATATTTATTTGAAACTTTTAAAATGTTATCAGTAAAAAGTATTATACCGCAGAAGACATATATGTACTTATTATAATGAGATAAAAACAAAACATACGAATTTTTCTGAACTTTCGTTAAGAAAAAAAAATACAGAAATAATTAAAGAAGAAAATAGAATCTCGTGTTAATTCTTCTAACACACATGGGTATGGATACTGAAAAGTTATGGTAAACGACAAGTCAGTGTTATTAGTTATTAGAAAGCAAAAAAAATTAAATGTATCTATTAACCGCCGCGAGTCCTTAAATGCAATCTTTGAAAATGATATAAGCACCAACGTGTAATGTTACCGTGTAAGTGATTTTGTCGTTTCTTTTAAATATCGAATATTGTCGCGACCGCAAAACGTAAAAAAACACAGGATTTTGAGGTGTGTACAGTACATCAGTTAAAAAACGAATAATTGTAGAAAGCAATCACTTTGTGGTTTGACATATTTAATAAAATAAAATACTTTTTTGTTTAAAACCACGAGATTTATTAATTTATGAACCGACCGGTTTCGCTTTACTCAAGCATCATCAGGGTACACATTAATACTAACTGTACCAACTGTTCCACTCTGCAATACACTTTCCTAGTAAATCATACTGAGTTCAGTGTCAAATTTGACGTTGGTGTAACTGTGTTGTGTGTTGGCTGTATTGCAGAGTGGTACAGTTGGTACGGTTAGTATTAATTTGTACCCTGATGATGCTTGAGTAAAGCGAAACCGGTCGGTTCATAAATTAATAAATCTCGTGGTTTTAAACAAAAAAGCATTTTATTTTATTAAAAAAACGAATTGTTTTACAAAACGGCAAATTTTTTCCAGCGCGTCGTACAGTTTTTGTTTGTCGTCGTAACCCTGAAAAAAAACCTGCAAAATGGTGTATAAAAAGTATTTTCGTAGGTAGTGGCGGTTACAGCAGTATTGCTGCTTATATGGGAGGTGAGATTAACCTATATGTCCCAAACGCGTATACTCGTGGGAGATCCCACACAGTTTTTTATGCTCCGAAAGCAAGAACTTCTTCCTTTCAGAATTCAACTGCTTAACGATTCTGCATTGATCATCGACATCTTCAATGTTACCTATAGAGAGTTCAGTAACTATCTTTTGACATACGTCACAACATAGTGAAACTGCCCCCCCATGGACTTTTTTTTCTTATAAATGTTGTAATCTTCTCCGTAATAATTTGGTTTAAGTACCTTTAACCGTTTTATGGAGAACCTGGAAAAAATAAATAAATAAATTAAACGGGGTTTATTGTTTATTTCGAAAAAATAGGTACAGTTTGTGAGGAGAAGACATAATTGGAGACATATGATATTTAATCCTGATATGTATTTTAATAATATATGTTCTTGGATAAGCGTTTTTTGGAAAGGAAAAGCAAAAGCAAAAACCAAAGTAATAAATTGCTCTCTGTTTTTCTAGTCATAGAAGTGTGCACCCATTTTGACTGAAACCCGTGGTTTTGATGGGTACCTAGTACTTACATTAAAATGCAGTTTGATATTTTAAACTGATTCATTTTATTTTAATTTAATATGTTTCTTTATAAGAGGTTTATTCTCACGTTTGTAGAATAATCCATTTTAAATACTTATATATAACACTAAAGAATAAAGTTACTGGTATTTATTGAGTACATTTTTAAAACTAAAACCCTTCATTTTGACATCTAAATTCCTGTTTGTTAAATAACCAGAAATAGTTTTTTTTTAAATAAATACGTTTTAAACTTTAAAAATATAAAAAATCATTTAAATTATTAGTATGAATGCTTATTACTTATTACTTACAAAAATTATTATAATTTCAAACATTATATAAATTCAATATTATAATATTGATAGAGGAATTTTGAATTGTTGTAAAAGACAATTAATCCAAAACTAAGTTAAACAATACATATCATTTTTCTTCGTTTTTTTTTTCTTTTCGATCTGCGTCGTCGAAATATAAGTAAGTCTTTTACGACGTGCATTTTAAGAAGATTAAAAAAATAAAAAAAATTCAAATAATAAAAATAACTCAAACTGCAAGTCAGAAAAGATGCACCTATTTTCCTAGAAATATTCCGATGACGCAGATCGAAAAGAAAACGAAAAAAATTATATGTTTAACTAATTTTTGGATTTTTTGTCCTTTACAGCAACTTAAAATTCAATTACTTTTCATATTAGGTACTAAGAAATCCCGTTACCTATTATAATTAAACAAAACATCGTATCAAGTAAAATAAAGAGTAAGGAATAAAAATAATATAAAGATACGATACCGGAATAAATAAATTAAAATTTGGGAGGCGGGAATGGGTACCGCCGCCCCGGGAACCTTTATTGGATAACCAACACCTTTGCCATAGGTCACCCCAAGTGGTTCGCTACGTTAGGTGATTAAGCAGGGGTGCCCGGGTTCATGGGGTGGGGTTTGTCTAGGTCTGGGAGGCAGATGACCAGGACACACTGAATCTCAGATTCTTACCCACCCCATAAACCCTCTTCCTTCCCAGAACTCTCCTCTCCTTCCTTTCCTTTAAAAAAAACCCTCCACACAGCATCCCTAAAGATGACATAGGCTCATTTTAATTATTTTCTTCAGGGCCTCCTGTGTGGAGCTCATGTAAAAAATCTATTAAACCAAATATTGGTGATCCGATTGCGATTTGCGATTCATAATTTGAAGATTAGAATAAATTCTCAAAGATTGTGCAAAATAAGAAATGCTAAATTTATTGCGTTCATATATTTTGTAAAGTTTATGTCAACATTTTATAAATCATGTTATTTTTGACTGAGCGTGACAAAGACCTAATTTGAATCGACCGTTTTGCAAGTCATCCGTCTTTAAATTTGTTTATCCTTTTTATTTCCGGTTAAAGATTATGGCCGTTTTAATGGTCTATGCCGATTCCTTTTTTTTCTTATTTTTTAAATTGTGAGGTTATGCATTGACAATTTATTTATTTAACGACCAAAGGGCTTAAACATATTTGGTAGTGCAACTAATTCATGACAGATGATTTTTAAACATATAAAGAAATAATAAATCAAACTAGATAAAAATGCATACAAGTCATAAAAATACAAAAATACAGCGATTTCATAGGTTTACAAAAATACAGATATGTTTAGGAATAGTTTTGGAATAAGTCTTTTACAATATTCACAAAATTGAGCCAAGTTTATGTTAAATATGTCAACATCACCAAAGTACTTATTTTCCATAGTGTGAAATCGTTGTATCGGAGAGTGGGCAATGCAGTTCCGCTTATGAATGCTACAGTAGAATAGTGTGTTTTGTCGTGTAGTTACTGTCGGTATTCGTAAGTTTATGAGTTGCAGGAGTTCGCAAAAGTCGAATTTAAAGTTAAGAATTTTTAATAATAATGTTAAGTCGTTTATTTTACGTCTGTCTTATAGTGTTTGTATTATTAGAATATTTAATAATGCATTATATTTTAAGTCTTCCAAAGAATTATTAAATTTAAAATTTATAAAACGCAGATTTTTTTGTATTCGCTCAATGTTATTAATGTGAATTTTGTAAGAACCAAACTACCAAGTTATATTCCATTAGGCTTCTAACTAGAGATACGTATAATAATTTAATGGCTTGTATTGAACTAAAGTTTTTGGTTGTTCTTAATACGGAGCCTAGTGTTTTCATACCTTTGTTTACAATTTGGTGGATATGATTGGCGAAACTTAGTTTTTCATCCAAAATAATTTCAAGATCTCTCATTTCCGTGACTCTTTCTAAAGCTGTGCTATTGTTTGTTATTTTTAAATGAAAACGTTGTATTTATTTGTATTTATTTGTGCTCGTTTTCTTCCGGATCACTGTAGCATTTATTTATATTTATAAATTTATAAATGCTACAGTGATTCTGAAGAAATCGAGTATGGTGACCCGGTCCCCTTCTATTTCTAATTTACATAATTGAACTTACTGATATTAAAATAGCATCTATCGACTATATTACGCAGACGACACGATAATTCTTTTCACAGCTCCTAGTTGTGATAAGGCCTTCAAACTGGTATGTTAGAAATAAAAAATTGGCTCGACAAAAATCTACTTACCTTAAACATGTCCAAAAAACACCTAACATTCAGCAAAACCATTACTGGGTAACCAAAAACCCTTCTGCCTTTATATCTTCACCCTTATATAACCTCAAAACCCTCAAACTACAACTGCGAAAAAATAGAACATACTGACAATATCAAGTATCTAGGCTTAACAGTGGACCATAAATTAAACTGGGAACTTCACATTAACTTGCTGCTCATAAAGAAAATCCGCAAACTATCATAATACATCATGTCACTAAAACAAATAAATTTTTTTACTACTCTCTGTGCCAAAGCCTTTTAACTTACGGTATTTTGGCCTGGGGGGAGCTGCTGATAAGTTTAATTAGGATCATGTTCAAAAACCCATAACTGCATCCAATGGAAAATCTCATAATTACAAATAGCATACTCGATACAAGGAAACTATTCATTAAAAAGATCATTCAAATAAACTGCATAAAATTCTCACCATGCCACTTACTCACCCACAAAACACAAGAGCAAAATCAGATATCGAAACAACTGTTCAAAACAAGAAATACAAAATTTCATTGCATACATTTATTAATTTATTGATAAGTTTTATGTGATTAATTTATGTTATTTCACAATTAAATAATTAAAAATAATATGTAGTATATTTGCGGCGTGTTCTAGAATTGAAGATAATGTAAGTATCACCCTGGTGAAATGGCTGAACAGACAGGTTCCTTACCCACCTTCCTCTTCGTCGTCTAGTTCCCCTCTCACTACCTTCAGCCTCACAACATTCCCCAATTGGGGACGTGATAGTCTCACTTGCTCCAGACGGAAGCAGTTGGGACTCTTGTGCGGAACTCAATGTTTTTAAAGTCATGGTATTTTTGACTGAGCTTAATAATGTTTTATTTTAGTTTTGTATTTCGTCGGTAGTAGCGATGACGCTGCTGGATGGTATTTAAGTCCCTTAACGGAATGGCTCCGGCATACTTATCGGAATTGTGTATTCCAGAAAATTCCAATTCTCGACAGTCAACCCTAAGGTCAGCAGCGTCATCAGCTGTTGGAAGGTTAAAGGAACCAAAACGCACACCAGATACTAAGTTCGGTGAGCGCGCTTTCGGAGTGTCGGGACCTAAAGCCTGGAATGCACTGCCATATGACTTAAGAACTATCACAGACTAGGCAGAATTTAGAGCTAAACTTAAAACCCACCTTTTCAGACAGTCGTATCCATAAACTCAAATTCTTTCACCTTCACATTCAATGCCCGCGACACTGTAAATAACTAACCTAAAAATGTAGAGAAAAAGGAAAAAAAAATAATAATAATAATAAAAAAATAAAAAAATAAAAAATAAAATTTTCCCATTATGTTTCTGGTGGATTGACGTATTGTTATTGTATTGTTTTATTTTTATATAGTGCACTTACATTGCGTTAATTTACTAGATATTCATTTGTGGAAAAGTGTGTGGAAGGGTTTAGTCTTTCATTTGGGAAAGGTTCAACCCGGACATAAAATCTGGAGCACCGTAAAATAAAAATAAAGTAAAAAATAACTATTTGTAAGCGTTTTTAAAGGTCATTTTAGTAACATTCTCCAGCCCTAAAGAGTCCTAAATTCTCCAGTCTTTTAAAATACATATTTTGATATTATCAACTCCACTTTTGCCACTAATCTTTTAAAATTTAATACTTATAGTGATGGGGGTAGCAAATGTAAAATCATGCAATGTCCAGTGTTTTAAATATAATGTCCTCCGCGAGCAAAGCCGTATCTTCTCCAAGCACAAATTTTCTAATTAAAGTGTTTATCGGAAGTGACCTGCAGGTAAGTATGTTTATGTATCCATTTGTAAATATTAAAATTAGATAGAACCTAAGAATTATGAATAAATTGTACAGCGCCCTTGAGGTGATTTTTCACAAAAACGGCGCTTTATAAATTATCCAATTATTATTATTATTATTAGCGAGTCGTTGAGGCGGAATGCAAACTTTACGACTAAATAAGACTTTAGTGTAGAAATTCTTGAAGATACCTCATACCGTAGACCAGCAAACATCAATCCTCAAGTAATCCACAGACTCATATTACTTCTAAATTGTGGGTAGAATCTTTATCGTCATGTTGTGTTGTATTCTGTAAGCCTGGTGTGTCTGTTTGCAGGGAGTAACTGCACACTGAAGCGCACAGGAAGCACGGGAGTGTGCACACCATTCGCCAAATGCCAGTCAGCGAAAGAGGACGCCAGTGAAGGCGATTTACCACAGGTACTGTTCCTCCCTTTATGTGTCTCTGACAACACCATATGTTTAACTTACGCGCCCCTTACATGACCTTTCTTTGCTTACAGAAATGTGACTTAATTGATAATGAGTCGGAGTTGGTGTGCTGCGTGGCGGCTACCTGTCCACCACTGCTGGGGGGACTTGTCACTCAACTACCGATTGGCTCCAGGGCCGCGGACTGTGAGTTTCATAAAACCTGAGCTGAAATGTTTTAATAATATAATGTTCCATTTCGACATACTCTACGTAAAGTGCTCTATCTGAAAATCTATTGGTTAACAGGAGAGAATATCGAAAAAAATGTCGTAAATAAACTTAATACACAGTTTTAAATTTAGCAAGTAATGTATTTTCCCAAATTTCAAACTACCTAATAGAGATTTTCTTTCAGACCTCTTTTCTTCTGAAAACTAACAAATTTTCGGATAGAGTACTTTACATAGGGCAAGTCGATTTTCTGAGATTTCTGTTGTGATGATCTCGCCTTTGGGCCTACGAAATAATTCTTTTAAAATTGCGAGATCGATTTAGAAATATATTTAATTTTGTAACAGGGTATGGTTTCAGAATACGATTCTCTGTTCCCAACTCTTAAGGGTGATTTATGAAACCGGGCCATTACTAGGATAAACACGTGTGCCAAAACACTTTGGTTGAAGGAGGAATCCTAAAGGATATGTCATTATCAAGTCAGGGGCGGCCGATGAATATTTACCCGAGTGGTGACTGACTTTAACGCGAGCAAATTGATTTACGAAACAATTATCTGGTGAATTTTCTATGACAGTAGGGAATTGAAAATTAGGCAATAAAGATTGATCGTTGGTGCATTTAAAAAAAATTCTAGAGCGGCGCGCCGATTAGGAGTTAAAATATTTAACATATTTGTCGAAATAAGATTGCAGAATTCGTTAAATAGTGACGCACGTAGAAAGGACGAAAACGTGTACAGACAATGAATATATAATATTATTATATAGCCGATAAAGTTGACGCAAGTAATGAAGACGAGTAATAAATTAAACTACGCCACTGTATTCTGCTTTAGAAGGTCCAGGGATAATTTATGACTCCGGCGCAGACAAAATTTGTTTGTATTTTGTTATTTAAAGTTATACACAAAAAAAATAGCAAACATGAAAATTGCACTGAATTCTTGAAATTTGGGATGTAATGTGACAGAACACTATTAAACGTTGAAATATGCAAATTGGGAGATGTGCTTATCACTTAAGATTTGAAGAAGGGACTAATGAATTATTGAAACCACGCAAGGAGATGGTTGGGGAGTCAGAGGGCAGGGGGGTTGGAACGGGACAGTGGGGGTAGAGTCGGGTTGGAGGACAGTTAGGGAGAGATTCTGGGGGCGCACGGTCTAGATAAAAATCATCGAGTTTTGATAAACGGGAGAATAATAATTTGGTGCGCGTAAACGGGAATGATTCATTTAATTAAAGAGAAGACAGTCGGGGTAGAGTTGGGTTGGAGGACAGTCGGGGGAAAGATCCTGAGGGTGCACGGTCGAGATAAAATCATCGAGTTTTGATAAACGGTAGAATAATAATTTGGTGCGCGTAAACGGGAATAATTCATTTAATTAAAGGAAAATAGTCCACGCGATTGTGGACAGTGAAGGTTGAGAATTAAGATCGTCGAGTTCTGATAGTCGCGAGGAGACCAGCTCGGTGCTTCTAAATCGGGGATATTTCATTTTAATTAAACAAAGGATAGTTCATCTTTATTAAACAAAAATAGTCCACGCGAATAAGGAAGTCAGAGATTGCGGCTTGCGAGTTCATATCTGTGAAGTTAAATAATATAATTTGTAAATTGAGGCGGTCAACATGAATACGGGACGTACTTTCGGGGCGTTTGTCAGGGACAGGATAAAATTTAATACAAACCGACGCGAAAGTTAGACCGAAATAATAAGTGCTTTAATTAGTGATTAATCAATTAGTGCACGAGGGATGCTGGTTTTGGATTGTGATTCGTGCATGTCATGGTTTTGTGTGCATGAGAGGGGTAAGTTTGACAAATTGAATTAATTATTAACAACATTACTGTTTGGATTTCGTACAAAGTAGGGTTAAAACAATAGAATCATCATTACTCCCCGAGTATTTTAATTGTTTATAATTGTTCGTCTAGCTTGTAGTTTTCTAGATTTAAACATGTATTATAGTTTATATAGCGCCCTTGAGGTGATTTTCCATAAAAGCGGTGCTATGTGGATCGTTCAAATATTAGTATTATTATTATAGCTACTTTAATGAAGCCTTTAATAAGGAACCATTTCATCTAAGTCGGATGCTTTAATCGGAAAATTATAACGGTAATATTTAAAGAGCTATCGGATAATTATCGGTAATCGAAAAAAAAAGGGCGTTCCCTCCGTAAGTCGATCCGGGGCTGCCGATTTCTTGAGACAAGACCGTTGTAAAATAATAATTTGGGGTTCAATGAACTAAAATACTATTTGAAGCACAAAAGACACTTTCGGAACATAAATCTTAGACGAGGGACTTCATTTAAAGGACGGGATATTGAAACCAACAAAAACAATAATAAAATCCTTTAAAAGTGCTTTGTTGGTGAACGAGAAAACTAGGTATAACGGGTGACAAAATACATAGGTATAGAATATAGGTATAAATTAATGTGTAAAGCGCCTTTGAGGTGATAATTATTATTTACGAGTCTCGCAATAATATTTTAAACGTAGCTAGGGGACTATATTCAGGAAAGGGTTTTAGAAAAAAAAGCATTAGGTAATTTAACAGTTTATAAAATGGTGCGTAGCATGGGCACCTTTGTTTACTAACAAAATCTGACATAATTAAATTCCCACTCCTAAAATTTCCCACACCTTATTCCAAATTTTAGGTATCACAACAAGTCTATTACATAGGACTATAAATAAAATTATAGTATAGTACACTCACCTTTTGGGTTTACGTTCAGGTGTATTTCATTCGATATATTCGATTTAGCAAAAACTTTCACATTGTCGGTTGAATGAAGCCGTCGGTCGGTAGGTATTCATATTTTAAGCGTAATGCGTTATATCCACCTACATAAGTAGCAAAAGTTTTCTTAACTTCCACAAAACTATAAGTAGGGATCATCCAGCGTCAGGTTGGGAATGTACTCTGGACGAAAGCGCAGCAGGAGAAATAGAAGGAAGGGAAGCCAGATTCACGACCTGGTGCCTTTCATTCTTGGACCCAGCACCCTGGAAGCCGAGCTTGACATTCCTTCTTTGAGCTGATATTTGAGTTTGAGCTTGGGGTACGCCTATCGTAGAGCATATGCCCGTGACAACATATCGGGGAAGGTCCCAAGTTACGCTTGTGTATGTTATGCGAGAGGACGTATTTTTCATTCAAATCAAACACTGATGACCATCGGGATAGCAGGCTGGCGCATGTTTCTGTAACGTGCCTAGGAAAAGCGTAATCAATATTTCTACTGGTTCGACGTTTCTTTGTTGGAATCCGGATAAATTTTCTTAACTTCCTCAAAACTAGAAGTAGGGATCATCCAGCATCAGGTTGGGAATGTACTCTGGACCAAAGCGCAGCAGGGGAAATAGAAGGAAGGGAAGCCAGATTCACGACCTGGTGCCTTTCATTCTTGGACCCAGTACCCTGGAAGCCGAGCTTGACATTCCTTATTTGAGCTGATATTTGAGTTTGAGCTTGGGGTACGCCTATCGTAGAGCATATGCCCGTGACAACATATCGGGGAAGGTCCCAAGTTACGCTTGTGTATGTTATGCGAGAGGACGTATTTTTCATTCAAATCAAACACTGATGACCATCGGGATAGCAGGCTGGCGCATGTTTCTGTAACGTGCCTAGGAAAAGCGTAATCAATATTTCTACTGGTTCGACGTTTCTTTGTTGGAATCCGGATAAATTTTCTTAACTTCCTCAAAACTAGAAGTAGGGATCATCCAGCATCAGGTTGGGAATGTACTCTGGACGAAAGCGCAGCAGGGGAAATAGAAAGAAGGGAAGCCAGATTCACGACCTGGTGCCTTTCATTCTTGGACCCAGCACCCTGGAAGCCGAGCTTGACATTCCTTATTTGAGCTGATATTTGAGTATGAGCTTGGGGTACGCCTATCGTAGAGCATATGCCCGTGACAACATATCGGGGAAGGTCCCAAGTTACGCTTGTATATGTTATGCGAGAGGACGTATTTTTCATTCAAATCAAACACTGATGACCATCGCGATTGCAGGCTGGCGCATGTTTCTGTAGCGTGCCTAGGATTAACGTAATCATTATTTCTACTAGTTCGAGGCGGCGTGCTGGACGGAGAACGGGACTATTGAGGACATGAGTGACTGCCGAGGCGAGGGTCGGTGACATCAAAATCTTCCTTAATTAAATTCATACATCGCCAGATCAGAGGAGAGAGCGGCCCCACCGATCTCCTGACATTGCCGATTGTCTAATCAACTTCGGTTTAATGTTTATGCCGATGCTTTAGGAGTTAATGGAACTCAAGTCATCGGCATGCTGAAGAACTTCAACATCATCATCAATCCAGAGTAGGATGTCACGTTCCAAAATCTCGTGCCACCCACACATTTCCTGAACAGTTCCTGACATTGGCTATCACGCCATTAATCGGAGCAGACCCTCATATCAAACGGTATGAGATGACCTTTCATCATCATCATCAACATAGTTATAATTTGGCGGCGTATTGGTCGATATTATTCCCATTACCACTCTATGATCCAGAAACACACATTAAACCCTTTCCCGACAGAAGGCAAAACATGTCGATTTTCATTCGTCGCTTGCGACCTTAACATTCTCTGGAGGCGTTGGAATTGGAATCTGATTTGGCGGTCTATGACCATCACCTTATCAGTTGGGCTATGGAAGAGTCCAATTATTTAAACAGCACATGTTCTGTCTCATGTTAATCCAAAATACCTACCCGTAGAATCAAATTAACAAAATAAAACAAGCTAGCTAACTAACAAACTGCATCTAGAACTGTGAGTGTAGAATTATTGCACTTCGTACTGCTTTGAGTGTAAATCTTTTGTTAGAATATACATAAATGTCAAATTACTTTCATGATAGCATTTATAGAGCCGCAGAGAGCACGCGACATCGCATCGAAAGGTAGGATCTTCTCAATTCGCCGTATAAATGTAAATTTATTTACTAGATGCTAGGAGGGAAAATGCGGATTACTTCAAGAAAAATAGTCGTCGATGAGCGTAGGTGTATGGCAGGTGCTAGGGGAGGAAACTGAACGAATGAAATGAACGGAAAATGAATGAAAAGATAATTAGTTAATTTTCAAGTTAGTCAGACTCAGTCATTGTTATTCGAAGCCTTGCAAATTGTAACACGCCATACCTTAAAGAACAAGGGTTTACCACAAATAAATTATTAATTAAATTGGATTAACTATGCCAAACCACTAAAACAAAAAAGTACACAACGTTGTGGGGTTAATTACAAATTGATTAATTAAGAACATCTCGTCACGTTTGCATAAAAGTATTGCGTGATGGGGTTGAGAAGGCGCTGCAAAAGAAATGCAGGGGAGAGTCGCGAGAACGAGCGAGCTACGAGCTTTTAAAGGCCGGGCGGGGTTGCGCCTGTAGCTGTAGCAGCACTGGATTAAAAAAAAATTATAGGCACTAATTCGTAGGGGGGGGGGGGTTATCACACTGTACATGATGGAGTATGGCTATTACCGGTGGCTCTATCCTACTAACTTTCTTTTGGGTATGCTTGGAATGAACCTTCTACGGGTCAGAAGGGACGTACACATTACTACATATTTCTTCAGATTGATTCACGGATGGTTTGAAAACTCAGCTATCTTGGAGTATGTATCATTTCTATATTCCCGATAGTCATCTTCGCCACCGACAGCACAGATTGTTCTATCTTCCGGCCTGCAGGACTAACTTGCCAATGGTCATGCCGGTCGAGAGAGCAATCTTGTTGTTGAACAGAATTAATTTGGATATCGACAGATTTAGCGTTAGTGAAGCTGCTTTTAAAAGTCAAGCTCTATTAATGCTTGTATAATTTGTAACCTACCATTTATGTATAATGTAATACTGTTTCAATTGTATTTTAAAAACACATAAAAATGTTTAATTTGGTAATGCTTTTGAAAAAATAAAAATAAATTGAATTGAATTAAATTGAATTGATAAAAAAAAAATTCTCCTGAGACTTAAGACTAAACACACATCACTAAAAATAAATTAACGTTTTCTCTATTGTTGTAGGGGTATAAACAATTAAATTTTTTATTTAAAATAAAATAATACGTTACATTTACTGAGGTTGAGTTACTAAGTCCTACGAATAACAGTAGGCACTAAAGTAATGTTTTGTTTAGAAACGTTAATGTAATGTATGTTTCCTCTACAGACTGCATAGAGCTGACAGAGAAGATTCACCCGTGCCAAGAAACTCCCTCCGGCTGGACTCGGGGGAATATATGTCCTCAACTCACACCAGACACGAATATAGAATATAAGCTCACTCCTATAATAACTGCTGCAGAGGCCCCGTACTACGTAAGTTACGGACATAATTAGCTCTATTTAAAACCTAAAATATTCCATTTTTATTTGAAAAACTTTCTTTTTATACTTTTTTGATGGTTATTCCCATCAGTGAAATATATCATATTAGAATAAGTTAACAATAATAATCTAAACAAAAATATGAAAGAGAACAAGACACAGAAAAAGACAATGGTCGCAACCGGGACTCGAACCCAGACCTCTCCGTCTAACCGAGACGAGCCTGGATTATTACAAGCTATTCAATATGGAGAAAAATAATTAGTTAATAATAATGTAATTCTAAAATTTGAGAATATGAGATTGACAAATATGACGGCTTTGACAGAAGGTGGCAATAGCGAAATTGGTTAACGCCCTCGTCCCGGTTAGACGGAGAGGTCTGGGTTCGAGTCCTAGTTGCGACCATTGTCTTTTTCTGTTTTTCTGTGTCTTGTTCTCTTTCATATTTTCGTTTAGATTATTATTGTTAACTTATTCTAATATAACCTAAAATATTCATTTATTTATTGAAATGACTATTATTATTTTACACGTATATACGATAATATAATTTTTTAACTTAATCAAAACAAGAACATTCTCATAGGACGGGTTGTCTAAAAAAAATTTAACAATTCATCTAATTTTTTGGGTTAATTTTCAGGTAATGTGTAAGTTCTATTCAAGGACTTCTCTACCTTCCTCCTTCACATCTCCTTCCCCTCCCCATTAACTTCAGGCACATAAAGTAACCCAATTTGGAATGCCATAGTCTCACTGGATCAAGACGGTTTGGTACAGTTTGGACTTTTGTGCTGTATTTTCGTATAAAAAAATGAAATAATAAAATCAACAAATATTTTTAGAGAATTGCTTAAAGAATAATATTTGGATGTCTTTTTGTGTTTCCAGGGACGTCTTGGACAAGGTCAGATTAGCGCCATTACATGGATGTGGTATCCTGTAACTCTAGTGAGTGAACAGTGGGTGGTGTGTTCTGCATACGCCATTAAGTGAGTTTATGGTTTCTTTATTTAAAATTCAACCCGTCTTCACCCCGACAAACGTATTAGTTTGATATATGAACGATCAAGCTCTAAAGATTTAGGCGTCTTTGAGGTGTTATTATACAGAACTGGCGCTATACACAATGTCTATAAACTCGTGGTATAAACGGGCAACTGGTGAACCTAACTCATGTTATTATTGACTGGACGTAGCGAATAGCATTTTGTATTTTGTCTGTATGTACGTTTGTTTATATTATTGTTTGTTCAAGAATTGAAGGTTGAATCATTGGTTATTTAAGGATTTAATTTTCATATCTGAAATCGTCGTGATATTTTCGTATTCCGCAGTATTGGACTTACAGAAGATGTAATTTGTGCACACAGTAATATAAATTTAACATGTCTTTTGTTTCAGCTCCATTACAGTTCTATTTGTCGGATTGGGTGGGACGTTTACACCCCAGTATAATCCAGATGAGAGATATGGGGTGGCCGAACGACACATCCACCCGCTGTTCAATTATGATTACTCTACCTCGTACAACGACATTGCCCTTCTTCGGCTTGACAGGCAGTAAGTATTTCATCTATCTTCTAATCCTACTTCATATATAGGAGCAGGGGGTAATGGGAGCGGTGCGACTAGAGACAAAACTATAGCTCGTACTCACTCGGTTGCCAATCGGGTGCCTTCGTCACACTGCGGCAGTGTTCCTCTGCCGCGTTAGGCTCGCCAGTGCCACGTTTTATGTGACCACGGACGCTTGTCGATTTTTTGCCCCGCGCTTTTAAAAAATTCAAAATTTCAATGGCCAGGTAAATTTCAGTGGCCAGTGAAGTTATATGTTTGTTACAATCAAACTTTGGCATTTTTGTTGGAAATCTTGAATAAAGACACAATCTATTTTTTCTTCACTGTAACAAACTGATTTATTTTTGTATTGTAATCACATTTTACATTAAAACAGTTCCCGACCAGCAAACACTTTAAAAGAGGTCCTCAGACCATAATTAGTTGTTTTTCCAAGAGAGAAGAAAGTTATTTTCAACTGTTCACGGTATTTATAACTGCAAAAAACTCACACAATCAAAACGACAATATTATGATTTTACAGAATAAACACAAGCCTAATTTGCACCGAAATCTGTTTTACCGACTACCAAAGCTTTGAGATCATATCGTTCGGTGCAGGTAAAGATTTGCCCATAATAAGGAGCTTCAAGGTGTCACGATAGATGTCAGTAACGTTCACTTTTTTAACACTGCTTCATTTTATAGCTAATTTTATCAATTTTGAGTAGCTGTGTGTATAATTTCATTACAAGCTAGATTGAAGATATCATTTTATTAAATTTCAAGATGGTGGTATTCGCGTAATCAGAGCTTATAAGGCAATAAGTAAGAGCTTATTAGGCAATAAGTAAGAGCTTATTAGGCTAGTACTAAGTAGCTCCCATTACACATATGGGAATTTATAGGCTCTCATTTCCCGCAAATTCGGGTAATAGGAGCGATTCTGTTTTTTTTTTTAAAGTTTATCTGTGGCCAAATGCCCAATAATGTAACATTGACGCTGTGATTAAATGATAGACAAATACGTAAGGATTTAGTTTCTAATAAAAAGTTCCTAAAGTATATAAAAATTTGCCTTTTATTGAACTTTTTCCTTAGTAGGCTCCAATTTCCCCCTGCTCCCCTATATAAATTAAAATATATCTTTGCTTCTGTGTATGTAATATGTATGTGAGATGTCTATTCTTTGCTAAACAAAGAATGAATTAATGAGCGAGCGAGCGAACGAACGAACGAACGAACGAACGAATGAATTAATTAAAAAATGTCTTAATTAAGTGGCATATCAACGCATGCCGGGAACTCGCTAGTGTATTTAAATGCCTTTGTCAGAATTTGGTAAATTGAATTATGTAACAGAAAGTACCTACTCTAAAATCGTAAATATAATAATATGAATAGAGCGACAGATCTACGTGATTGCACAAAGATATTTGGAGTATTGGGAAATGACATAGGCTACTTTTTATCCCGGAAAAACATTTCATTCGCGTGGTAAAATTCTTTATTCAGTAATTTCCCTCTAATACCATGCGAGCAAAGCCGAGTGAAGCTTGTTATTATATAAAATATTGACACAATATATAAAAATCATACATCGACAAAAAAAAACATAGAATAACAGGTGCGACCGTAATTGGCATTCGAAACCATTTTCTATTCGGGCGTTTACTATAGCAACTGATCTATCTCACGACCTGTTGTGTATCTCCACTCCATTTTGTAAACATTTAAGTACTCAAGTAACAACTTTTTATTTTATCAATTTTACAAATCCGAGGGTCGCGGAGTTAATTCCTGGACTGTAAGTAAATTTTATTCAATTAAATTGTGTTATTTCACGATTTAATCATTTAAAATAATATATAGTATAATATGCAATATCTTCACCATATATTTTGGTAAATAATTAGACCTTTTATATTACAAGCACATTGTCTTTATTCTGACACCTCCGGTCATCTGTTTTACCATAGCTTTTATTTCCATTTATGAATGGTACCTACCTACTAAATAAGTACTTAAAATAATTAATACATTACACCCTCCCACACTTAAATCCTTATCATCCGACTAGGTTCGGAACTCCGCTAACTAATTATTATTTACAAAATTAAATTAACATTCTGTTAGATATCTTAAATATAAAACATAAATATTTTAATATTTCATTGTAGCTAAAACTAAAATGTTATCTCCACTGAACATTTAAAATATATCCATTCTTCAGACTTCAACTGTTATCGAGAAGATTCACGGCTATATCCGGGCCCTCAATCGTCCTCTCCAAGGGTTCATCAGGTTCCTGAAAGAAACAGAGTCGCTTAGAGACTGACAAGAAATTCCGGAAAGATCGCCACCTTCGCCCTGATTTTCAGAAAGTGTGACCTCATCTTCCCACCTTGACTGATGGGTTAACTGATCAGCATGTCTTTTCCAAACCTGGTCCGAATTTCTCATTTTAACTAGGTTAACTCTGGTTCATATTTTTTTAATAATTTCTCCCACACGCCATTTATTTTGATCAGATCTGAAATCCTTTGCCATAACTTTAGTACCGATTTCTAATGATTTCTTAAGTTTTCTCCCTTTGCTATATGAAACCTGCCTGCTCTGGGCTCTCTTCATGTTGTCGGCCACTTCGGGTGACACATTTTTTTATATGCTCTGGTGTCATTCCTTTTGGACGGAAACAATGTGTCAAACCTAGACCTGATACGATGGCCTAACAAAGTTCGTTCATGGTGTGGAGCATTTCTGTAGTCGACAAGAAAATTTAATAGCTTATCTTGAAAATCCTGAGGAAGATGCCCTTCATGTAACAACTTTTTCAAAAAAACTTTTCACAAATTTTACACAAATCTCAGCTTGACCGTTACTTCTTGGTTTCTTGACTGCACTAGTTAGGTGTTTAATTTTGAATTCTGAACAAAACTTCCCAAATTCCCTTGACCTAAACGCTGGTCCATTATCAGACACCAACACCTCTACAATTCCAAAATGTGAAAATAGTATTTTCAATTCCCTAATCGTTTGATTTGAATCTAACCCCGTAACACATAAACATTCTAGCCATTTCGAAGTGGGGTCTATAATAATTAAAAAGTATTTATTTCCAATAGGGCCAAAAAATCTAAGTGCAACCTTTTCCATATCTCTTTATCAATCGGCCAGCTGCTAATTTCTGGTCTCTTAGGCGTTGACGCATTTTCTGAGCAAATCTCACAATTTTTTATCGCCTCTTCAATGTGGCTATTAAATCCCAACCAGAAAAAATAATTCTTCACAAAAATTTTTGACTTTGTTATTCCTAAATGAGACTCATGTAAAAACAACAAAATTTTCTCTCTCAAACTTTCAGGAATGACCAATCTATTTTGAAAAAACATGCAGTTGTCATAAACACTTAATTTATCTTTTAAATGGAACCATTTTAAACAATTACCTTGTAAATTTTTTTTATCCGGCCACTTATTTCCCTATACGTAATCCATTACTACTTTTAAACAAGCGTCTTCACTAACTGATTTTTTAACTGATCAACACTTAACTCGCAATGATCCACTATAAAATTAATATTTTCGAGTTCCACGTTGATGTTAAAAATATGTTCAAAACCCTGACATTCCTCTTCCCTAAACTCCGTACTTTCTTCAATTGGTAGCCTAGAAAATATGTCCGCACGATTTTCCTTTGATTTCACGTAAGCAATCTTGTAATCAAATGTTGATAATATTAGTGCAAACCGCTGTAGTCTGCTGTTAGCTAAAAATATGCGCCAATGCCTTATTATTCAAATGTAAACTTCCTACCGTATAGGTATTGAAAAAATTTCTTCACCCCAATTGCAAAACACAATTGCTAAACTTTCCTTATCTAGAATGCAATATTTTCCCTCTCCACTTGTAAGCGATCGGTCTCTCTATATTTTTATCAAACAAATGTACCAAAATCGCGGATAATACCTTTATCACTCGCGTCACAAATTAACGTTACCGGTCTACTGTTATCGTAATGACAGAGTACTTTATCCGAAATCAAAATCTGTTTTACCGACCGAAATGCTTGTTTACATTCCTCCGACCAATTAAACGCCGTGTTTTTCTTCAACAACTCGTATAGTGGCGCTAGAATTATTGACATATTTTTAACGAACATTCTGTAAAAGTTTAAGGAACCTATGAAAGCACGCACCTCGCTTACGTTTGTTCGCTCTGGCATATTGACTATAGCATCAATTTTACTGGCGAGCGGTTTGACTCCTTGCGCGTCTACCCTGAAACCTAAATATTCAATAGTTTCTTGATGGAACAAACTTTTGTCACAATTAATTGTCAAACCTGCGTCATTCAATCTTTCCAAGGCCGCTCTTTAGTTTCTGTTATGCTCAGCTAGGTCTTCTACGAAAATCAAAATATCGTAAAAATCTGTAATGACCCCTTTTACCCCAGACATTACTGAATTTACTACGTTTGCGAATGAACTTGGACTAGAAGCTAACCCATATGGAAAAACTTTATATTTCAACAAACCTATATGCGTTGAAAAGACACAATATTTCTATGATTTTTCGTTTAATCTTACTTGGGCGAAAGCGTCGTTCAAATCTAATTTTGAAAACATTTTCTCTTTGCTCAATGTCGATAGTAAATCTTCAATTCTTGGTATTAGGTATGACGTATTTTTTAACATTGGGTTCAATGTCTTCTTAAAATCCGCGCAAATTCTGATTTTCCCATTTTGCTTTTTAACAATTACCATCGGGCTAGCTGTATTGCTACATTTTATGGGTTCGATAATCCCTTCCTGTACCATTTTATTCAGCTCAACTTTTTCCCTAATGTTGTACGGAATAGGTCTGGCATTTACATAGGTACTTGGGAACGTAACTATCTTTTACTTTGATATTTGCTTTGAAACCGTTAAATGAACATATGGTTCCTTTAAACACGTTTGGAAAATCACTCTGGCATTTTTTAATGAAGACTTCACTCTCAGTTTCAACTATTTCGTCCTTGTGCACAACATTAACCTTACCTACATTTGAAAACCCAATATCAAACATTTTCATAAAATCAATTCCTAATAAAATGTTGTTACCCTCCTTTGTAACAATAAATTTAATCAACATAAGTTTGTTCTCGTATTTAATTTTCAATTCAATTGACCCACAAATTTGTAGTTTCGAACCGTCAAAAGAACATAACCTAAAATCACATGGCTTTTTTTTATTGTGCCAAAAAGCTTATGTAAAATGGATTTTGATATTGCCGAGATGCTAGCCCCCGAATCTAATAATCCCTTGTGTGGTTTATTCCTTACTTCAATTTCTAAAAATATGTCATTTTTGTTATTATCGTCCACATTGTGTAAAATCGTGTTTTTTAATATAAAACATATTTTACTAATATGACCAATTTTACCACAATGTCTACATTTAGCGTTTTTAAATTTGCATTCGCTTTTAAAATGATTTTCCCCACACGAAAAATACGACACTTCCTTCCGACGATTTAATCTACTCAACGTGCTACCACTATTTTTACTTGAAAAGCTCGACATGCTAGAATCCGACGATGCTTTATTATTATTATATTTTGAAATTTTAATATTTTCTCGTTCTTTTGAACCTGATGCCACGCTGCCTGACGCTATTTTAAAACACTCTGCGTAATCTACCTTTTCATTATCGCACTTTAAGATTTTTTTTGCTTAATTTGTATATTGTAAACCCCGGTAACAAAGAAATCTTTTAAATTGGCATCAAGCCTACCTTAAAAATTACAATCGGTACACAACTTTTTTAATCTAGATGCCAAATCCCTAATTGACTCAGATTCTGATTGTTTTTGTCTATAGAATTTAACATTCAAAAATACTCTGAATTGGTTTACATAGTACCTCAAATAATTCTAAAATTTCTACATAAGTACAATTAACAGTCAATTTCGGAAACAAAGCGTCCATGACCAGCTTGAGGGTGTCGATGGATAGAGAGGTTAGCAAGAATGCCCGTTTTCTCTCCTCGCTCCACTTATCATCATTAATCAGTAGGCATTGTTCCCACCTCAACCGGAAAATCCTCCAGTCCATTGTCTTATGACAAAAATACTCAAACTCCTGACAAATTCCTTGAAATAAAAAAAATACTCAACTCCGGATTTTGCCCTTTCCTTTTCTTCCCGTCACTGTGCAGCCCCGGCTCCGTCTTGTCTGTTCCCCCGTCTGCACCAAAAAACTTGTTTCGTAGCTCGCGCGCCCGGCTGCGCTGCTCACAAAACACACCCGTCTTCTATTTCCCACACAGCTACCCTGCTGGCACCTTGGAAACGTATGACCGTTTGGCTGCACTTCCTGGCCCTCCTGACCTTGGCCGAAGTAGCTCCAAGTGTCCCAAGTAGTCAAACTATCTCCAATACAACAAGATTCTTGATGGAATCATCGGATTGTCTCGTCCTTCCTTTTTCCCGTTCCAGTATTTTGCTGAACTTCTGAATTCTGGAATTTACCTTAGTTTCTTCTAAAATTCGGTTTAACAACTGAATTTCCCTTTTCGACTGCGCCAGTTTGTAATATCTTCACTTTTGGTAAATAATTAGACCTTTTGACCTGGTAAATTTTGGAGATCGCTGTCAACGGTTAATATGCACTTTTTTTTAAATCTTTTGATTCACCTTAATTACATTAAAAGGCAACTATTTGCATTGGGGGAAATGGAAAATATTTCATTCTAAATTTCGATTACGTAAAATTAAAATTAGCTTTCGTTCTGTGAAACGAGACCGTCCATTTTCAAACATTATTTCCAAATGTCATTTTGTTATGTTGGTATTCTTGTTACTGTACGAAAAGATGCTAGAGCAAAGCGTAGCAGACTTCAAACGGAAACCAACGGCTAGAGACAAAATCGCGCGGGCGGTTTTTTTAATGTTATAAAACTGAAATGCGCCTAATTAGTAGGTACTTACCTAATACACATGTGCGTGCGTTGATTAAAATTTATTAGCTTGGATTTTTTTTGACATAAAATTTTTATTTTTATAAGTCAACTATTTCTGCAATGTTGAATGGCTACGTACGCTAAGTTTGTGTGATATGGTTTATGATACAAAAGAAAGTGCCCCCTTTATACCGCCTGCTCGCGTCAAGGCAAGAAAAACATCCCAGTTTTCAAGTCGTTTAACGGCTACGCTAGGTTTGTGTTGATAACATGGTTTGTGATACAAAAGAAAGTGCCCCTTTATAACGCCTACTCGCGTCAAGGCAAGGAAAACATCCCAGTTTTCAAGTAGTTTAGCGGCTACGCTAGGTTTGTGTGACATGGTTTGTGATTCAAAAGTGAATGTATTATTTATAAAAAATGATTACCGAAATGAAAAACATGTTTTTTTCCGTCATTTTATTCCCAAAACTCCGATAATTTAGTACTTACCTTTCCAGATTTCGTGGTACCTTCAAAATCTTCTAGCCGTTCGTTATACATTCAAGTGTATCAGGAATACCAACATACCAAAGTGACAGCGAAATAGCCAGGGGCGTATAACTCTGTCAAAATTTGTGTCCTGTTACCATAAATAACTCTTCCTCTAGCGAAAGTGCCAGACACCACAGACAAAGCTGAATTTTAGATAGGTCTGTAATTTTGATTTTTGCCATCTCTCGCTCTCTACGTGTGTCAGAAAGAGATGCTCATACACCTACGTCACTAAAAAAAAGGTACCAAATGTATGTATTATTTATGGTACCAAATGCAGGAAACCGCACACCGCACTATCTGCAGGAAATAGACTCGCATCTATGGATTTGCCATCCGCCATGTTATGTTTATTTACAGACGCCGTTGCACGTTGTTTTAACAATTTACCGATGAACATATTTTATTCAAAAAATGCTTACATGAATTCTAGAGGTGAAACAAGTGTTTAGTGTTGATCAAGAAATCAGGTAATTAATTACATAAAACATTATTCACCTTAATTTATCTGTAAATCAATATTTGAGGTTAAAATATAGAGGTTTTTTGATTTTATCGTAAAGGCAAGCTTATGGGTACTAGTGGTTTAATGTTTTTCCATATTTCGTTTCAGAAAATGTTCTACCACCTCATAAAAACGTTGTTAACGTATCGAAGCCTATACTTTAGGAACATTTCATAAGATTGTTAACGTCAGATTTGTGACCATCATTGTGAGAACATACATTGTGGCTGGGGATGCGATGATGTCGTCTCTCTCCTGGCATGTCGCTTGAAGTCCCGAAAACCCTCTGGACAGAAGGAGACATCGTCTTTCACCCCAGAAGAGATCGTCTTTCACCCCAGAAGATAGGCGGAGGCTTGAAACGTCAACGTTAAAAATGCCCATCTTATACAAGACTTCATACAAGACCTCGTACAAGGTAAAATTGATAATGCTTTAAAACAAACTATTACACTGTTTCCCCGCAGGATAGGCAGAGAGGACGGACCGTCAAACAACTCAGTCTTGGCATACACTCCTTGCCTTGTTCAATTTTACTTTAAATGTATGTGGGGTATTTAAATGGTAGCATTCTATACCAAATGCTGTTTAGTGAACATAAGTTTATCAGTAGTTGTCATGCTAAATCTTAAGTAATATTTGAGATACAAATATTGTAAAAACTGTTTTCAATTTTCAGATATAACAGGAACACCAGAGGAGAGTTCAACGTCCCAGCTGAAGATACGTCGCATGATTCCAAAGAAAGGTGACTGTTTATTTCTCTATTTGCTATGATTACTTGCACATACATAGGGTCAAATAATGCTCGTAGAGCTTTAGTTTAACCTCTCGTTCTCCACCATAAAGAAAGAAAGGCCCTGTTGCAGACGATTATTAACAACTTGCTCTCCGCCATAAGCCTCTCACTTATTTGGACTCACCGAACTCATGTAAACCGACTAACACATACTATTCTGACTCTTGAAGTGGCCCGTCGCATATAAACTTTGTTCATAACAAGTATTCTATGTTCCGTTCCCAAACTTTGTTTAATGTGACATATTTATTTCAGAAGAATGTTGCAGTTTTTTTATCAGTTGTCATGCCAAATCTTAAGTAATATTTGAGATACAAATATTGTAAAGACTGTTTTCTTCAATTTTCAGGTATAACAGGAACACCAGAGGAGAGTTCAACGTCCCAGCTGAAGACACGTCGCATGATTCCAAAGAAAGGTGACAGTTTATTTCTCTTGCTATAATTACTTGCACATATGTAGGGTCAAATAATGCTCGTAGAGCTTTAGTTTAACCTCTCGTTCTCCACCATAGAGAAAGAAAGGCCCTTTTGCAGACGATTATTAACAACTTGCTATCCGCCATAAGCCTCTCACTTATTTGGACTCACCGGACTCATGTAAACCGACTAACACATAAAATTCTGACTCTTGAAGTGGCCCGTCGCATATAAATTTTGTTTATCACAAGTATTCTATGTTCCGTTCCCAAACTTTGTTTAATGTGATATATTTATTTCAGAAGACATGTTGCAGTTTTTGCTGTGAGATGGCTGAAATATATCCACGGAAGGTATTTCATATTTTTGTGTAAAGCATTTTATGTTTTTGTAACACTTATCCATTGTATTTGTGAAAATAAAAATAATATTTAAACATGTACCCCGAGTTTTCATTTTTCTAATGCAAGCATAATTTAAAATTTTGCCGCTCTAAAGCATTTTTATTTTTTATATAATTTATTGGGCTAATGAATCCATGAAGTAGGACAGAGCGATTATATTGTCTATGGTAGACAAATAAAATTCCTCTATCTTTTAGTCAATTCGCGCCACGCAAGTCATTTTGACAGTTAAGTTTGACGACCAAATCACTAGTATGGAGAAAGCCCGAAGATATCGATCTAGGGGTTAGTATATTTATGGAAATAGCTAATGGCGTACAATCTCACAAGACGAAAGCTAATTTTAATTTTAATTAAGGTGAACCAAAAGTTTTTTTTTTAAAGTGCATATTAACCGTTGACAGCGATCTCCAAAAATTACCGACCTTTTATATTACAAGCACATTTTCTTTATTCTGACACCTCCGTTCATCTGTTTTACTATAGCTTTTATTTCCATTTATGAATGGTACCTACCTACTAAATAAGTATTTAAAATAATTAATACATTACAGTATATTTACGCCACGTTCCATTGTGGAAGATACTCTCAGTATCCCCCAGGTATAAGACCACCATTCAGAAATGAAACGTTGCTTGATATGGCTTTAGCCCTGTTTGATGACCAGATCTGAATAGCCAGGTACTTCCCCTTCACCTTCCTCCTCTCATCAACTTCCTCTTCCCACTGCCTTCAGGAAATGTTCTATATATTATTTTTAAATGAATTAATTGTGAAATAACACAAATTAATCAAATAAACGCTTGGATTCGATCACACGACCTTCGGATTGTGAGTCAAGAGCCTTACCTCTCGACCACGGCGGCCGTCGTTCAACCATAACCCTATGATTTATTTCATTAATTAATTTTAACAATGTATTATTTTTAATATTTACTGTTACTTTTTTATTTGCAAAAAAAACTTATCGCCAATATTTCAAACGAACAGGTGACGGACACGTGTGGAGTGTTAACGCGTGTCATGCATCTTGTCGGAATATCGGCAAACCGCACCTGAAAGGTTAGGGGATATTTTTGCATCGTTATACCACCTCACAGTTTTTTTCTAAAATAAATTATTGTTTTCAATAGAAAAAAAAAACTATAATTTACCATTTTTGATTTCAGGGTGATCTTCACAACAAGAATTATCCCAGCCTGTCTCCACACGGGCACCCCTCTCCCTGACACTGGCTTCATACAAAATGGATGGGACGGCGCTGCCTCACCTCACATCAAGGTAAGAACACTTTTCTTTTCCTTCATGATGAACAATGACCAAGTGTTTGATAACGATAACATTGTGTCGCCGGTTTTAAAATACATAAAAAAAGTTTAACAATCACGCCATTTCCCCACAGCGGTATAGATGGTAGGATAAACCGCCACACACCTCTGTTTAGACCAGGGATGGGGCACCGTTTTACCGTCAGGGGCAATTGGAATGATTGTAGTATCACCTGCGGGAAGCACTAAGATTGGCATGAATTAACCGAAAAAAAATTATATGCGTTACTTCAGGAGTTCGCATCTTAGATTTAACGTTACATTGAGTTCTGCATAAGAATCCCTAAACATAAATAATAGTTACAAAGAAATTAATTATTTAATTGACGGGCGGGTATGGGCACCGCCACCCAGGGAACCAATTATTGAATAACCAACACCTCTGCCATAGGTCACCCCAAGTGGTTTGCTACGTTTGGTGACTTAGAAGGGGTGCATGGGTTCATGACATGAGGTCTGTCTAGGTCTTGGAGACGGATCCGTTTGCCCATCCACTTCGTGGCGGGCCGGATCGGGAGAGACTGGTCGAGGGAGATCTTTTAAACACTCCATCCGGGCAGAAGGAGGTATGGACCACTCCTCACGCCTTTTTCCTTCTCAGAACTTCCTTTCCTACCTTTCCCTAAAAGACCCTCCACAAATTTTTAAAATGATACAGGTCTTAAGGGAAATTTGGATTCTCATGGCCTTCTGTATGGAGCTAAATTTATAAAAAATGTGTTTACTTTAATATACACTTCGTATATGTGTTGCAAAAAGTAATGGCATATTTGTTCTCACTGGATAAAACTGGTACGTTTTGCAACATTTCAGACGACAGTGAAGAGACTGTCTCAGGAGGAGTGCTCCAAACAATTTCCCACTGGCGGCGGCAATGCTCATCCTGTCGGCGTACAACATGACCGGGAGTTATGCAGCCGTCCAGTCAACGAAACTGGAGGATGTGGGGTATGTAACGCTGGGATGCATTGTAAACCAAACTTTTTATAATATTTATGTTTATTTTTTTTAATTATTTTTAATAAAAACATTGGTATTACAAGAAATTTATTAATAACAATAAAACTAATCACACAAGGCTGCCGACGATAGCCGACGTATGATATTCATCATTATTCCGTCACCAACTAAGAAAATACATTTTTTAATGCTTCATAATTCCATTGCCATCTTTTAAATATAAAACAATATGCGTTAATCATCAGAATAACTGAAAACAAATGACAAATACCGCAAGTGCGCGCCGCTACTTCCGCGCAACTTGTATGAACATGATTCGGTGCAAGTCGGCACAGGTTATCGTGCTCCGGATAAGGTAAAAAAAAAATTCCGAGTGTTTTAGAAGCAAAGGAACAAAACTAAGACCTATGCATTAGAAAATAAAAACTTTGAAAAATAAGGGACACCCTTACGTATATGCAATTCTAATTTTGAGATTGGTGGGTATCTATATTGCAATGATTTTTTTTTTTAATTTTATGAAGGCATAAAAAGGTTAAATTATTTATAAAAAAACACAGCTCTACATTTTTACCATGAAATATATTTTTGGTATTACCATTTGAACAAAAGTGGCGCCCTCCTATATTTTCTACTACTGAATAAACTGTACCCTTCCCGCCGAAAGTGTGTTCAATACCGAACCAAATATAAAACTAATTTATAATCTACCATTTGGAGTGCCTTCACCTAATTACTTTATTTGTTTTCAGGGCTGGTATCAAGGAAGCCCAATGACTCTACCAAACAGCCTTAGGGTGGCCTGCACCCACCTACTGGTGGGGTACAAAACCTTTGACATATCTTCAGCCTGCACAATCATCAACCTCCGCGTATCAACCTTCGTCTCCTGGATAGAGAATATCGTGTGGCCGAAAAGTGATGTTGTTGACTAGGAAGTTTTTGTGATAATTTTTCATTTTAATATTTTTGTTACAAATGTAATGAAATTCATGGATAACATTACACAATAGACAGAAAAAATAAATATGAATAAGAAAAAAAAAATAATTATAAAGTATGTACACGGTATCGGGATACTCACTTAGAATCCAAAATAAAAATGTTTTATTCTCGATCTGAGCAATTCATTTTTTTAAACTAAATATTTAAAAACTACTGGAGCCGGGAAAATAACTCCCGCGCCATGTATTTAAAAAAAATTCAACTTCGGACTCAATTTATCCGAAAAACAAAGCTAAAAAAGGTATTGCACAAAATCGAATGCTGATGTGATAGATTCACCAGTTTCACATGGGTGTACAACGAGATTTCGGATAACATAAACAAAAATCGCCAAACTTGGGATTAATTAGAGATAGTTCAAATTGACTTATTTTGGAATGTAGGTACATATACAGATGTTTTTTTATAATTTAATAATTTCAGAACCATTTAATTTGTTTTTAAATTGAAAACATGTTCCAACACGTTTTATAGAGGGATTGAAATATTTTCATAATATTTTTTTCGTGTGCAAAACTTAAATACAACAACCGCGCGCAGAAACTAGTCTTCCGGAAGTTAAACAAAATAATATAAATATTCTCATTATGTATGAGTTTTGTATTGATCGATCATACATTTATTTATACAATTGGATTAATTGGATTGGAGCTCTGAGCCAAGAACAACTTGTACCTCTCTCTTGTAAAATGGATTATTGTCGGAAAGGCATTCTGTCCTTTAGTTCTTGTTACTTGTTTCCTTCCCTACTACAACGCCAAGGTATTCATAATATAATTTTTTTTTCAATTATTTATTGTCGTATTAATTTTTTATATGAATTTTATTGTAATGCTGATTACTTTAAGGACGTGTATGAACCTGATATTCCTGATGACTCAATTCCGTACTTCAATTCAGATATAAATTTAAACTTATCGCAAATACACATCGATATTGAAGACATTATAGTCTGTATTAAATCACTTGAACCCAAAACAAGTTCGGGACCTGATAAGATTCCTTCCATCTTACTTAAGAATTGCGTCCAAAGTTTATCTGTTCTCCTTAATATACTGTTTAACAAGTCTCTCTCTACAGGACACTTTCCACAAATATGGAAACTTAGCTACCTAACTCCTGTATGTAAAAGTGGTGATAAATCCTTTGTCGAAAATTATCGGCCTATCTGTATTCAATCGTCTATACCTAAACTTTTTGAAAAATTTATTCTTAAGAAAACCAGCTTCTTTGTAAACCCTTGTATCGCAACTTGTCAACACGGCTTTATTTCCGGCAGATCAACTTTGACTAACCTAACATTATATGAAAATTTCATTTCTAATGCACTTGCCAACAAACAACAAGTCGATTCTATATACACCGACTTCAGTAAGGCGTTTTATAAGGTCTGTCATAAAATCCTCATTAATAAATTTTTGAAACTCGGCATTATTTATTTTATTTTATTTTTTATTTTTATTTAAGTTTTTATTCCAGCAAGACTGGGAGGGTAGTGCAATCCCAGTCTGCCATATTACATACGGAGTAAATAAAAATCATATTATTAGGTAGGTACCTAATGAAAATACAATTTGAACATAAATAACAAAAAAAATAACCATAAAATTAAAAATAAAATAAAATTAAACAGAAATTAAAATACAAAAGAAAAATATTTTTTTTTTTTTTTATCGTCCATCAGGGAGGTCGCCTCATCATCTGCATCCATCGCTCATTTAGTGGGGAACTGAGCCACTCGGATGCAGCCACGACAATGATGTTGGTTGATTTCCGTGTCCTGCTCCAGAAGCTGGCTAGTCGGTGGCGAAGTAAGGCTGGGAATGAGTGCACCCTCCCTTCGGTGAACATCGTGGAGGCGCTGCAGAACCTCGGTAGTTGCATAAGTTGCCTGTATGCATTGTTGTAGCACACCTTCAGTTTGTCCCATTGCGCTGCTGGGTATTGCGTCCACAGTTCAGATGTGTACAGGGCGGTGCAATATGTCTTGAAGAGTAATTTTCTGACGTCATCGCTACAGTGGTAGAACCGCCTTGAGAGCATTCCGGCCCGTATGTTAATTGCTCTTCTTTGTCGTTCCATATCTTCTACATCCTTCATGTCTTCGGTTAGGATATGTCCTAGATACTTAACCTGTGCGGCCACAAGCAGTTCGTTTCCTTCTAGATATATTGGAGGAATATTTAATGGCTCCTTATTGTATTTGAAAGCAACGATGACTGACTTTTTAGAATTGTACAACAAGTTATGAGAGTTTGCATACTCTTCGCATATTTGCACAAGTCGTCTCATCGCTTTAATCGAAGGTGCAAGCAGCACCATGTCATCCGCGTAATTTATATTATTACTGCCTTGTCCGCAGATATGACAACCGATTCGAGTATCGTTCAACTCTTGTAAGAGGTCGTTAATGTAAACATTAAATAGAGTTGGAGACATATTTCCCCCTTGCCTGACTCCGCTTTTAAGGAATAAAGGTCTTGAAGAAGCTCCTGCCCATTGGATGTGATTTTCCTGTTGTCCGTACCAAATAGCCAGCATATTGACCACTGCTGCTGGAACCTCTCGTTTTATGAGTTTTTCCCACAATAATTTATGGGAAACACGATCAAAGGCCTTGCTTAGGTCTAGAAAACACCCATAAACGGTGGTTTTTCTTTTTTTGTAGTAGGCTATTGTTTGTTTTACCCCATAAATGGCCATATCAGTTGATGAGGCGCTCTTGAAGCCGAATTGGTTATTCAGGGTAAATAGTTTTTCTTTGACTAGCGCGAATAAGATTTTTTCAAATAGTCTCGAAAGCATTGTCGCCAAGGAAATCGGTCGGTAATTTCCTAATATCGAAGCATCCAGCTGATTGGATTTCAGGATTGGTACGATAATAGTTTGGCTCATGTCTATCGGCATATGTGTGTGTCTTAAGAGGCTTGAGTACAGGGCAGCTAGAATAGTATGAAGTTGATCTCCTGCGTATCTTATGTGCTCAATACCAATGGCGTCGTACCCTGGACTTTTACCGTGGGCGGTTTGCTTAATTGCGCTTTCGATCATTTCAGGAGTAACATTCATGACCAGGTTGTCATTGGCCGCAGGTGGACATGTCGTTATCGAAGGTTTCGTGGTATCTCCTTGATCCTCGCTTAAAGAAAAAAAGTCTCTAAATTCGTTAGCTATGTTTTCATCCCCCGTGATGTTGTTGACACATAGTGGAACTTTGCTCTTGGCTTTCAGGATAGTTGAAGTTTTTTGCCAAAACTTTCTGAAATCTTTGTTATGCATAGATGTAGCTATGCTATCCATTCGTGCTTTGTTTTCCGAGTGTTGGCATTTTCGGAGAGCAATTTTAAAAGATTTCTTACTTGTTTTCCTTTCGTCTGCGAAACGGCCTTCCAAAGGCCTTCCGGCTTCAACCAAGCAAAAGAATGCATGTCTTGATTTACGGTACAATGTGGAGACTTCATTATTCCACCCAGGAACAATGTCATACTTTTTTTTGGGTCCTTTACTTCTGAATGCTTTTATGGCGGAGTTTCTTAGTATATGCACAATATTACTGTAGAGAGAATCTAGTTCAAGTTTATGAATCTCGTTATCACAGTTCTGTCTTTGACATCTTACGGCATTTGGGAGTTTTATTTTTAATAGTAGTTTATTGGCCAGGGCGTTGTAAGTTTATTAATGGAAACCTTTTATCTTGGTTTAAGAGTTATTTACTAAGGCGTCTGTTAACTGTCTGTATTAATGGTCACTTATCCTACACGTTCGAAGCTACCAGTGGCGTACCCCAGGGTTCTCATCTTGGTCCTTTACTTTTTAATTTATTAATTAATGATGTATCAAACATATTCACCCGTGTTCTCATTCTAATGTTCGCTGATGATATGAAGATATATAGAATTATTGATAATATCGAGGACTGTCTGACACTTCAATCTAATATTAATAGCTTTTATGATTGGTGTCTTATAAACAAATTTACTCTCAATGTAAAAAAATGTCAACTTATGAGATTCCACAGAAAAAAAAACCCTTTGTTGTTTACCTACTTTCTCAATAATCACATATTATTATCTGTTGATGAAATAAGAGACCTTGGTATAACCTTTGACACTAAATTAACATTCATTAAACATATTAATAATATAACCAGTAAAGCAATGCAAATGTTAGGATTTGTCTTACGGATTTCAAAGGATTTTAAAAATTTAAAAACTGTCAAATTACTTTACACTTCACTTGTTCGAAGCCAACTAGAATTTAACTCCACTATTTGGAATCCTTACTACAGTGTGTATGAGAATTCCCTTGAGCGAGTCCAACATAAATTTTTACGTTTTATTAATTTTAAATTGGGAATATTCATCGAAAACATTAATTACCCCTCTCTGTTACAATTATTGGGACTCGATACATTAAAAGAAAGAAGAATTTGTTCAGACCTATTTTATTTCTTTAAAATCGTTACCAACCTGTTGAACTCCCCTGAATTTCTTTCGTTAATATGTTTCCATGTACCTAGTCGATCAGTTCGTTTCAAATTAACTTATCATTGCAACAATACAGGATCTAACGCTGAACTCAATTCTATAATGAATCGCCTGCATGTACTTGGAAATAAATATGTTTTGGATGAATCTATAAACATTGCTAGTTTAACCTCATACAAACACTACTTAATTAAAATTGTCTGTCAGCGCTTCTCAGCTTGATTATAATCAAATACAGTTTTAAAGTATTAATTTCTTAATACATATTGTCTGGGATTTATAATATGTTGTATTGTATTTATAATAACCTACTCGTTGTTGTTTTTATGTTGATACTACAATTTATATTGTTCTTTTTTATGTAGGTATCTTATATTTATATTTTTTTTTATATTTTTTTATCTATGTATATTCTGTATTCATATGTAAAATAATTGTAATATTTTTGTAAAAGCCGCTTTAATCGGCGTTAATAATAATAAATAAATAAATAAATAAGTAATATTTCACAACATCTGAATAAAATGTATTATATGGTTTGTCCCATGATTTATGTTAATAAATTTTGAAAAACTTGTATACCTTGGTTTTTATCCAGACTGAACCTTTTGTTGGTGCATTCTCTATTACCGATATTGTCAAAAAAGGTGTCACGAACAATATCGTAACACGAGAGAGATGGTGGACTATAAATCTAATTTGTGCGAAAACAAGACAATTGACGGCATTTATTAACTCAATCACAGGAATTGGCAAATGGAATGAGATGAAACCTTTGATGGTTTCATCCGCTGTTCTGGGCCGATATTGACGCCGGCTGCTCTACACGATAACGGCACAACTATAGGCTATAGTTACCGACACTTTTTTTTTGTATATTATTAGTATTTTTTATGATTATTAGCGAGATTTCAATGACTAGATTTATTTATTTATATTTATTTACGACCTAGTGGGCTTTTACAATTTTTTTTAAATTTATGGATTTGTAATTTAACACAATTTTGCCCATCACAAATCCTCTTAAGGGGCCGCTTTCAGCAGAAAAAAAACCGTTTTAATGGAGGTGGGGGTGATTAGTATCAAAAACTAACAACAGGAGATGTATTTGGAGCACGCGCTTTGAAATATACTGGTTTGGAACTTTGCTTCCCGAACGAACTGGTTAGCGGTTTGAAACTCTGCTTACCGAACGAACTCAAACGCACCGCGCCAAAACACAACCAGCTAGGGCAGGGGTCTCAAAACTACGGCCCGCGGGCCAAGTCCGGCCCGCCAGTGCCATCAATCCGGCCCGCGACAGCTAATGAACGGTGTCATCAATCAGGCCCGCGACATCTAATGGCTTATTTTTGTTGTGATAAGTTGGATAAACAATACACAATGACAGTAACTATGTTTTATTTACTCGCTAGGTAAAGCTTGATGATAAGTATAATATCGAACCAACGAGATTATTCGCGAAAAAGTACTACTAGCACTATCTGTTATATTTGCGATGGATAGAGGGTACTGCGAGTTTCACTACCTATTTCCGCGTGAAACCACCAGATGTCGTTAAGTGTTGTAGTCTTGAAAATAATACATTAAACACAATAGTAATTGAACTAGCGAATTTAGCGAGCGTGTTTTTTTTCATAAACTCCATATAGGAGGCCCTGAGGAAAATATTTTCCATCAGGACCCATGTCATTTTGGAAGGAGGGTCTTTTTAAGGAAGGGAAGGATAGGAAGTTCTGGGAAGGGGTGGGTAGAAATTTGGGGTTTAGTGTGTCCAGGAGTGACGGACGTATGAATCCATCCCTCCAACTGCGGTGCAAGACGATGGGTCGAGATAGTCTGGCTGGAAAGGTCAAAAGGCCTCCTTTACCCAGTCTCTCAATCCGGTCCGCCACGCAGCAGGTGGGCAGACGCATCCACCGCCAACACCTGGACAAACTTCACCCCATGAACCATGAATGATAATGGCAGGAAAATTAAAACGGTTTTGGCCCTGGGAACTTACAGAAGTCATTAGTATGGCCCTAAGGCTGAAAAGTTTGGAGACCCCTGAGCTAGGGTATCTATGGTAGGGCTGCCACAGTTTTAGAATATATATATATATATAATATTTGTACGAAAATATTTGTTATTTTCTCTGTCTTATGTTAGGTCCCTTATGTAGTGTAAATGCACCCTTGAGGTGGACCATCATAAGCGGCGCTATATTATTATAACGGAACTATCAACTACCAACTATTACAATATGTTTCTTTTTAATTTCTCCTTATCAATTTGGAAGACTGGTATAGGTACTGCCACCCCGGAAAACTTTTGTTGGTTAACCAACTCTCCTGCCGTAGGTCATCCAAATGATTCGCTACGTTTGGTGGCTTAGCAGGGGTGCCTGGGTTCATGGGATGAGGTATCAATTTGGAAGGCGACTACCGCCGCCCTGGCAACCATTCATTCGATAACCAATACCCCTGTCGTAGTTCACCCAAGTAGTTCCCTACGTTTAGCGACTTAGCAGGGGTGCCCCGATTCATGGGGTGAGGCTTTTCTATTTAATGGGTACAATTTTCTTTTAGAAAATGATTTTAAATTCATATTGCCGGTTTACGAATAACCTGACAATTCTAAAATGTCATATAAGCGGAAATTGTTGCTTGTGCATTGAAAGATTGATTGAACCCGCGACGTCTGGACCCGACTCATTTTTAAATTCAGCCACCGACTGCTAAAATGGCTACGGTTTGAGATGAAATCACAAATCGAACAAATGTAAAATCTTTGGTCTGCGATGTCCTTCCTTGTTTTTTTTAGTGTTTGTAATTTTGACAGTTTAGTCTCACAAATCCGAACTTTTTTCTGAAATCGCGATGATACCGTAACAAGAAGTGTGTTGTAAGCGTGTCCGTGTGCTCAAAGTAAGCTTATAATTTTTCTAATGTTCTGGTGAATTTTTTAAAATTATATTTTATTACATAAATTGGAGTATTTCGACCACCATGCTAGGCACATGCCCGTGTTGTGGTGGTCGATTTTCTATACAGTACTTATTACATAAATTAGTACATAAATTAGTACATTAATTATTACAGTACATTAACTGTTTTCCATAAGGGTCCATTTCCACATTTCTACAAAGTCTTACTAAAAAATGGCATTATACGGGTGTCCGAGGGTAAAGTGCTTGTTTTAATAATATTTGTGTGGTGCCGTTTTTGTAAAAAAAATGCCTTGGCATTTAATATATTATAATAAAAATGTATTTATTAAGTGAAAACTTCTTTAGCACTGTTGTGATTTGAAGCTCGATGAAACGAAAAATAGCGACACTAAAAAGAGACGAACACATACATCTGTATTATTTAGCATGCGAGAGAATGAAATAATATAATCGGTCTCCTCTTTGTGCGGTGTTTCGCAGCCTTCCCACTCTTCCCTAAGTTACTTTTCTGAAGGTTTCACTTCTACCGCGTGGGAATTGCACTTCCTGTTTTTACCTACATGCGCCTTTCGCTCTTTATTTATACATGATATCCGGGGGTAAAGTGCACAAACTTCTACACGACGTAATTCTACCCGACAGTACAAGTACAAAAAGATAGGAAACTTTTTTCAAATCATTTTAAGGTAGGTTTCGGGTAAAAGCGTTGAGTTGTTTGTGCGCAAAAAATAATTTCCTTCTATGGAAAAATATTTTTGTATGGGGAAAAAATTGGAATTTAGAAAAAAAATATTTATCTTTTTTTACATCCACCATCATATAGAACATAGGTTCTCAACGTGGGCCATAACGCCCCCTTGGGGGCGTTTGAGACCTTCAGGGGGCGGTAGAAGATCCAGAGACAATTGGGGGGCTTTAAGATGGCACGGGGGGCGTTGGCAAGTAAAAAAATATGGTCTAAAAAAGACAAACATAGAGGAAAGTAAACTTTAACGGTTTTTGTTATTGCGTGTATTTTAATCATTTTTATCACGTTTGCAAAAATTCATTCGAGAGTTCGGGAGGCGTATGAAAATTAACTGAAAGATTCCGTTACATTTAGATCTACGTTAAATTTTACGAATGAAAATTTTAATTTTTTGATTTGAATTAAAAAAAAATAAAAAATTTAAATCTTTTGATTTCACGTGAAATTTCTCATACATACATAAATACAGATGAAGTTAATAAAAGCTTGTTAATAAAAAAAATATTGTTAAAGTGGGCGGTGGGCAAAAAAAGGTTGAGAATCTTTGATTTAGAATCACCTTTCGAAGTTTGGGCACCTTTAAAAAAAATTACAGTGTATTAAACACCGAGGCATTTTTTCACAAAAACGGCACTATGCAATTTATACAAATAATGTTATTCAGTATTATTAAAATGTTGGTATTGTGGCCACCCTGAGTTTTAGATCACGCGAAGACGTTGGCATTACCCTGGTCAGTAAAACGGCGCGGCGGTAAGCAAATTATTTAACCTTTATAAAAAAGGTCAAAGTAATTACTTTAAAAAATGTATCGGTTTAAAAAAACAAACCAAACTTTTTTTTACCTACATTTTACAGAACGCATTTTGTATCTTTTATCCAACGATAATAATACTTATTATTATTATAATTACATATTTCTTTTTCCGTAACAATTTGGGAGGCGGGTATGGGTACCGCCGCCCCAGAAACCATTTGTTGGATAACCAACACCTCTGTCATAGGTCACTCCCTGTGGTTCGCTACGTTTGGTGACTTAGCAGGGATGCCTGTTCATGGGGTGAGATTTGGTCGGGTCTTGGCAGGGGATGTGACTGCCCACCAGCTGCGTGGCAGGTCAGATCGGAAGAGATTGGTTGAGGAAGACCTTGTGACCTCTCAGGCAGAACTCTTTTAAAACATCGCCTTGCACCGCAGAGGGATAAATGGATTCATATGTCTGTCTCTCCTGGACCCACTGACCCACAGATTCCTACCCACCCCTGAAACCTTATCCTCCCCAGAACTTCAACTCTTTCCTTTTCTTTAAAAAACCCTCCACACGGCATCTCCAAAGATGACATGGGCCCAGAGGTAAAAAATTTCCTCAAGGCCTCCTCAGGGAGTTATTATAAAAAAAACGAGGTTATATCTGAAAAATTAAAGAAACAAGTTACCTACTAATTTTAAATGTGACGTAGGTAGGTACCTGCGTTGTGTTTTAAAATGAATAGGTGGTACTAGAATACCTTTGTAGATAGGTATAACAATAAATATTACATAAAGAAATATATATTACAAACTTGATAAAATTGTATTCCTTTGAAAGGTGGTTTGGTATTATAATGCATAAAATAATAATTTTTAATCATTACTTTATTACCATCTGTTCACATGTAGGTACGATATTTATCTATGTCCGTTTATGATAACACTTATTTGTAATAAATATTTTATTACAAAGATAAATAAAAAGTTTTTTTTTTGTTAATTCCCATGTTTGAAACGGATTATTTAATCTATAAAACATATAAAAATATTATAATCACGTAATTTTAGATGCCGGGACGCTTTTTCCCAATCCCTACCGCGATTCAGTCGCTCTACCGACTGAAATGCGTTAGGGATTGGAATGCATAAATCACCTTCCAAACACTACCGCGTTTCAGTCGCCTTCGCGCTTTGTGGCTCTCTGTTTCTGTTAGGGTGACGACCATAATTATAGACGGGTAAGCAGAGAGGATGGACCGCGTATTTTAACTTACGAAATTTTTTTGTACATTGTAAAAAAATATTTATAACAGAGCGCGAAGGCCTTGGCCTGACCGAAACGCGGTAGTGTTTGGAAGGTGATTTATGCATTCCAATCCCTAACGCATTTCAGTCGGTAGAGCGACTGAATCGCGTTAGGGATTGGGAATACGCTGCCGGGACAACTAGCATAGGTCCGTCGGCTAAACCGGTCTCATGGCGAATGACTTATTCAAAGACGGCTTTTGACTTTGACTTTTTTTTTGATTGACTTATTTTACAGAGTTCCTAAACATGAGTTTACTGACTCTAACATAATTATAAATGGATTATCTTATGATACTTTACTTTGAGTTTATTTTTTAGGTGTGATTTTAATGTCATTAACTACTATACTGCGGCTGTATGCAGGTTTTTTATTCCTTCCGGAGGACTATCTTTGGTTTTTTAAATTTAAATTTATCATTTTCGCTATATTTCGCGAGCGTATTAATGGTAGGATTAGAGTGGCCGGGTAGTCCGGCGTAAAATTTGGTTGCTTGTGAGAAAATGAAGTCTTTTATCAACGGGATGTTGGAGTCTTTGTGGAGACAAGAAATTTTGCTCCATTTAGGCGCATTAAGAGCAAGTCTAACGGCTTTGTTTTGAAATATTTGTATTTGCTGAATGAGACTGGGTGCCGCATGCCCCCAAACGGGACAAGCATAGGTGAAGCCGGGCCTTATTGTTGTTTTATATAAAAGTAATTTGTTGTTCGTTGATAAACGACTTTTTTTCCCCATCAATGGATACAGTGATGATAGACATTTATTAGCTGCTTTAATTTTT
Source organism: Limnephilus lunatus (assembly GCA_917563855.2). NCBI lineage: Eukaryota > Metazoa > Arthropoda > Insecta > Trichoptera > Limnephilidae > Limnephilus > Limnephilus lunatus. The sequence goes on from OU830594.1 coordinate 98,044,014, forward strand.
CCAGTTATGTGTTTCTTCCAGGTGAGCTTGGAGTCGAGCGTTACACCTAGGTATTTAATTGACTTTTCCCATGGAACGTTTTCCCCAAACAGTCTAATGAATGGGGGTCGCCTTGGCCGTGTCTTTGAGAAAACGGTCGCGACGCTTTTAGTCGGGTTAATAGATATCCTCCACTTTTTACACCACTTTTCAGTTAGAGTGGTTTGTTTCTGTACGCGGCGTGTAGCAGTGGCCTCGACAGTTGAGCTAGAAATGATGTTAGTGTCATCCGCAAATTGAGTGATTTTAACATTATGATCCACGGGTTTAGGAATATCGCTACAATAGATATTATATAAGGATGGTGAGAGTTGGCTGCCTTGTGGGACCCCAGCTGATATGGGGCGGGATGTGGAGTATACATTTTCCATTTTGACTCTGAAGGTTCTATCTCTTAGGTAGCTGGCTATTAGTTGAATAAGTCTTAATGGGTAACCAAGAGAGTACATTTTATATAAGAGGCCATAATGCCAGACTTTGTCGAAAGCCTTACTTACGTCGAGTGAGAGAATTACTGTTTTTTTCCTTATATTGAATGCCTCCGTGATGTGTTCCACAACACGCAGGAGTTGGTGAGAGGTTGAGTGACCTGCTCTAAAACCATGTTGGAAGTCTGGCAAGAATTTACTTTTATTTGTGAATGAATTTAATCGTGCTAGTATTATTTTTTCCAGGATTTTACCTAGGCATGGAAGGAGGCTAATTGGCCGATGATTCTCTGTAAATAAAGGATCCTTGCCTGGTTTGGGAATTAAAATTACGTCAGCTTCTTTAAAATCCTTAGGAAAGCAACGTAGTCGAAGTGACGCGTTGCAAATGGCTGTCATGGCGCAGATGCCTTTAGTACTGAGATGTTTTAAGATCTTGTTTGAAATGCCATCGGGCCCGGCGGCTTTTTTCTTTTTTAATTTTCTTATTATGTTTAAAATTTCTTTAGGAGTTGCGCACCTGATTGGGGGGTCTTCAGGGTCTAGATTTAAGATTGCTTCTACTTTTGAATCCACTTTTGCTACGAACGCAGGATCGTCGTGATCGGTGTTTGGAGAGAATTGACTTTCAAGGCTATCTGCGAAGGCTTCTGCCTTGTCTGCAGCGGAGTAAACTTTTCCGTTTAGGCCTTGAATCGGAGAGATTTTAGTTTTAGGGCGCCTGAGTGCTTTGGAGAGCTTCCAGTAAGCTGCTCTATCGTCTTCTAATGTTGAAATAAATTCGTGCCAACGCTCGTTGCGAAATTCGCTGAGGGCATCACGCACTTCTCTGTTTAGTCGATTAAGGTGTTGTTTCACTATCGGGTTGCAAGATCTTTGCCACTCCTTTCTAACAAGATTTTTTTCCCTAATAAGATCTTTAATCTCTTCGGGAATTCCGTGACGTGTTGTGACGTTGGGAATCTCATCGGACGCCTCGGTGATGCATGATTTTATTGTCTGGATAAAGTTTGAGGTAGCGGCATTTAGGGAGGCTTTGTCGGGAATTGATGTAGGTATAACTATGTTTTTAATCAGCAGCTCAGTTAATTTTTTCCATTTGATTTTAGTGCGTGGGGGGTTATCGGGGACCAGAGGGTTAGAGCCTCCTGTTAGAGTGAGAAGAACTGGATCGTGGTCTGAAGAAAGTTCGTTGAGTACTCGGAGGGAGTGTAAGTGGCTAGTATTTTTAAGTATTACGATATCAATCACATCCGGATTATCGTTGGGACGATGGATCGTGGGTCTATCTGGGGCATCGACTACAATAGGATTGGTACTCGCGTACTTTGCGAGTACGTTTCCTTTTGTGTTATTCTGATTTGAGTGCCACGATTCGTGTTTGGCGTTAAGGTCCCCAGCTATTATAGTGGGAACATTTTCGGACAAGAGGCTCTCTAGTTCGGCTGGAATTAATTGACGGTTTGGGGGTACATAGACTGAAATAAATTTAAGTGGTCCCGAAGAGGTATTTATTATTAACGATGTGGATTCAATGTTAACACTAGAGAATGAATGCGCTAGACGGTGGTCAATGTTATTCTTAACCAAGATGGCGGTTCCGCCTCCTTTATTGGCTAGTCTGTCGTCACGATAGGTAATATAATTTGGTATTCTGAAGTTTTTAGATGGCTTAAGCCAAGTTTCGTTAATGAGAAATACTTCAATGCTATTACTTTGCAAGAATTCAATTATCTCATCCTTGTGAGTTATGACAGAGCCGTTGGCGTTCCAATAGGCCGTCTGCATATTGATTAATTTAACATTTTGTCTAGACATCGTAATATCTTAAAATTGACTGGATTCTAGCCAACTCTTTGGTGGCGTTTAGGATTTGTAGTTCGATTGACGTGGTTTGTTCAATAAGCGCTTGCTTATGAACTGGGTCTAAAGTGCGCGGGGGAATATTAGGGTCGGAGGCGCGTTGAGACGCTTGGGTGGGTTGGGGCTCTCGCTCTAACCTATACTGCTGACTAGGCCCCGGGTTTGTCGGAGCACGTCTCTCCCTCTGGGAGGAACGGGGTTTGTAATAATGTGGCTCAGGCCACTTACGGTGGGGGGGGGAGGTGGAGCTGGATTGGAGGGGGTAAGGGGGGTGGAAGGGGTGGGGAGGGGGGGAAATTCCACCGAAGAGGCTGCGGGTATGGGCTGACTTTGGGTTTCAGGTCTCTGAACGGCTTGCCGTTGCGGTTGACTATGCTGTTGGTTTCTGTTATGATTATTATTATAGTTCATCTTATTATTATTATAATTCTTGTAATAATTCGAATTTTTGTTCCTATTAAAATTAAAGTTTTTTTGGGGCCTGGCAGGGCACCCTCCGTAGTTGGCTGTGTGAGCCCCTTCACACAGGGCACACTTGGCCGGGGTATCCCTGGGCTTTGTGCATTCAGAGGATCGATGCAGACCCGCGCACTTAACGCACCGTTCGCTACCATGGCAGCACGTTGCAGAGTGACCGTGCGCCTGGCAACGGAAACATTGACCTACACGCGATTTGTTCCGCAGAGATTCAACTTGAATCCTCAGGCGGAATATTCGAAGACGGCGTGAAACAGAAGTATTTAAATACTTAATATAGAGCGAGCGAGCGAATGCAGAGAGACACTGGAATGTAAAGACGTAAGCTACTATTAGGAAAATATTTAATAAAACATGACATATTTAAAAAATAGAAAAAATCTCGTAGGGTATGTGTTAAGTACCATTTAAAGAAGCATTGTGAAATTTTTCATATATATAACTTATAAAATAACAGAAACAGGCTTGAAAATAAAAAATTTCGGAACATACTGTGCGATTTATTTCTATCGAGGGAATTTTTATATAATTACCGTTTCGGCGTGGGGAATGTATAGATACAATCTTAAAGAATGACATATATTTTTTTAAGAGCATAAAAACTTCAAATGTTTAAGGGAGGTTTGCCAGAAATCCGTAGAAATTCGAATAGTGGCCTTTTAAACGATTGGGGTTTACTGAATGCTGTAGAAATCGTGATGGGATGTATTTGTCAGACGATTTGCCCATTTTAAATTGATGTAGTAATTTAATTTTAGTTATTTGTACTAAGTTTACAAATTACTGATTTACTGTAACTTACATTTTCATTTGCATTATGTGGATCCTACATTCCTTCTTGAAACTACCAATTGGTACAGACTTTACAGTTTCCGACAGCACATTATCATATTTGATCCCTTTGTAGAGAAAACCGTTTGACCTATTGGCTTTGTCCTGTTTTGGTAGTCTGACTTCATAGCACGTCCTTGTTGTTTGTCTGCGTATGTCCTTTTCGTGTTTGAAAAGTATTTTTTTAACAAGTCGTTTATTGTTTTTTTATATAAAAAATACCGTTCCTTTAAAATATTTTGTTCCTTTAAGGAGAACGGCTGCGCGGCCTTTTTCATCCAAAAAACTTCAATTTTGTTGGCTCTCATACCATTAAATTAACTATACCTATCTGAGATTATCATTCTTGTATTATTATTTATGATATGTCTGATTCGCACTATTCTTATTGGATTAATATTATTCGAGTCCTTGCACATCAATTTGTCTCTTACTAAGGTTCGTGTCACATTTAAGAAGATAAATATTCTGATCAAATCCTTGTCCTATTGCACCGCCCATCATGAAATTTTGCTTTTGCTTTCCAAAATCCGCTCATTTAAGAAGTTATTATATATTATTATTAAAATATGTCAGGATTATATAACATGTGTTCCCAATTGTGTCCTCTGCGTGCGAACTGTACATTAATTTCTTTAAATAAAAAATAAACAATGTTATTCTCAAGTGACTTCTCAGGAAAGTATGGTCCTGCATATCTTCTGCCTGTAAAGAATATAATGAAACAATAAATATAAATTTTTACGCAGCATCACTTTCATTGGTCAAATAATTGTGCATATAGTTTCGTATCAGTGATCTATGAACCAGTGAATGCAATTTTTAGCCAAAAGTTTTTTATAAGGGTTTGTCTAGTTTGTAGTTGGAAGAAGGATTGTCGAAATATACTGTGAGTTTGTACAGCGCTCTTAATGCACGTATCCCCACTCAAAAAGAAGAAGATGGAGATAATATGTAATTACGAATTTGGAGAGAGCGCACTGATACTTTAAACGATAAAATTGAAGCGAAAATTGTGAAAATATTTAATAAAATACGACTCGCTTAAAATACAGCAAAAATCTTGCGGAGGACATCTAAAAGAGCATTTAAAGAAACACTGTGAATTTTTTCGTAAATATAACTTCTAAAATAAGTGAAATGAACGTGTTTATAATAATTTTCGTGGAATATTTTGCGATTTTTTTCTATCAAGGGAATTTCATATAATTTGCGTGTCACGTAACACGTCTAGATGTTATCATCTAAAATAACATACATTTTTTGAGAGCTTAAAAACTTCAAATGTTTAGGGGAGATATGTAAAAATCGGTAGAAATTCGGGTAGCGGCGGCTTATGGTGAATTAAAAAAAACTGCGCTGTACAAATCATGCAAATATTATTATTATTATACCCAGAATTCCCGAGATATACCATGTTGGAAACAACTATGGGTAAAATTAACCTGTGGTCACACAGCAAAAATCTTTACCAAAGACCGATTGCCACACTGTTCTACAAAAAGTAACAAAGTGGAAACATTGTACCACAGTTATTTACAAAACTCTCTCTAGAATGAAGTGGTAACAATCCAAACCACCCCTTTGATACACCTACCGAGGGGGGGGGGGGGTTATATATCTCCTGTGATTTGTGACGTAGCCCGCGGAGGGTCGGCGTATCGGCACCATGAAATATTGCACCACCCTGTACTACGAATGCCACTCTACTATTATATTATTATCTTTTATACAGGGTGTGACGGCTTGGTCGTCTTGTCTTCTACTATGCTTTTTATCTTTTTGGGGTAGATTAATAAATTTTAGGGGGAAAAAAATGTGAGGACAATATTAGCTAAACAGAAAAATCAGAAAAAGATACGGTCACATCTGGGACCCAAACTGAGAACCTACGCCTTTCCGGGGCGGAACTCTACCGACTGAGCTAATTTAAAAATGTAAAAATCAACTGTCGAAAATTGTAACAAAAGAAATACACATTTAAAATATGGAATTATTAATTAACTTATTTTTGGAAGACAGTTTCACAGGTAGATGCAACCGTTTGGGTCTCACCGTAACATTCCAGGCACCATCCCAAATCATGCGTCACATACCAATGGATGGTAAGTCCCTTAACGGAATAGCTCCGCTTCACTCATCGGAATTGTGTATTCCAGAAAATTCCGATTCTCGACAATCATCACTCAGGTCAGCAGCGTCGTCACCTATCACCAGACTAAGTTCGGTGGGCGCGCTTTCGGAGTGTCAGGACCTAAAGCCTGGAATGGACTGCCTCATGACTTAAGAATGATCACAGACTCAGCGGAATTTAAACCTAAACTTAAAACTCACCTTGACAGACAGTCGTATCCGTAAAGTAAAATACCTTTCATCTTTACCTCCACTGCTAGCGACATTACAAATAACTAATTGTGAGAATATATTTAAAAAAATCTTATTTGTTTATTTGCAAATTATCCAGCTCTAAAGATTCCTAAATTCTCCGGTCTTTTAAAATAAACATCAACTCTACTTTTGCCACTAATCCTCTCATAAATCTAATATCTACAGTGACGGGGGTAGCAAATGTAAAATACATGCAATGTCCAGTGTTTTAAATATAATGTCCTCCAGGTGCAAAGGCGTATCTTCTCCAAGCATAAACTTTATAATTAAAGTGTTTTTTATCGGAAGTGACCTGCCAGGTAAGTACGTTTTCTGCATCTACTTGTAAATAATACAATTAAATAGGGCCTAAGAATTATTAGTCCAGTCAAGGACGGGGGTACAGAGTGCGTGTGCAGGTACCTAAGCAATTCCTTCAGAAACTTGTTCAGGGTGCTTAGGGTGTGAACATACCAAAAGTCCTGACATTGAGCTAGGGGGGAGGGAGAAGTAAAAGTCCCAATTTTCGGGTTTCCGCTTATATCTCGAAAACGGTGTAAATTTTTTATATAATAATTTAAAGCTCATAAAATTATCTACAACTTTATTTGTTACATGATTTTTGAATTACCAGTCGTTTTATAGTTACACGCTCTACAGTTACAGCAGATATTTTCGAAAAAAAACATTTTACCTTACATTTTTCATAAATCCTTAATTCCTTTATATTTTCTAAAATATTTATCAGAGAAAGAAATTCGTAGACGTCAGGATTTTTGGTATGTTCACACACTTAGCACCCTGAACAAGTTTCTGAAAGAATCGCTTAGGTTTTTTGCGTGAAAAAGTTCATAGGGCATAATTTATAGTGCTCACGCGCTCTACATCTCTATTTGGACCATTCTTTGATTGGACTAAATTCAAATTAAATTATTGTTATATCTGCCCTTTCCTCGGCAGATATTAATTATTAAAAGGTTATTTAAATATAATGGTGTTTATTACTTTGAATAAACTTGCTGGATATCTACGACTGTTTACTATTCGGGGGTAGGTAAATCTCTGCGCTCCCACCTCAGGAGCTGGTAAAGTCTATCTCTAGTACCACTTCTTGTACACTAATGCCATCTGGCGAGCTATGGCGCAAGCTAAATGCTTACCGTCATCTATCGTATTATTTCCATATTAAATACCTATTTAATGTACATTACACCCTCCCCGACCTAATCTCAAGCCCCTGGCTACAATAAATACAAGTCATGTTCTTTACAAATGATGCTATACAATTGACAAAAATGGGATTTTAAATATTTCATTTTTACACGATTTTATACACTAAATTCAACCAAACATAGTCATTGTACTAGACGTTTGTACATAAATTGCAAAATAGGGAGCTGGACACAACTTGGCACGCCAATGTCTTTTACTTCTGGATTAATGACTCTAAGTTAAATTAGCAAAACTGAATCTATTACTGTTGTAAAACATTGAAAATTGATTCTAGTTTTAATGGCCAAAACTGAATTTAGTTACTTAATTTAATATTGATTTGCACTTTGGAGACTTTTGGAGACTGTTGGGGTCAGGATAATGGGATACTGGGAGAAAGGTAGAACAGAATTTAATACTGATTAAAAACACTTTTTAAGTAGGTTAGAACTTGGAGACTTCAGTTTCTTGGAGACTTGTTACTTCTTGGCTGGTAGTTTTTGAACTGATTTCCTACCGGTTTGCCGTTTGTTTTATAGGGCAAATCCGGGTTGGACTTTTGGAACACAGAACCTCCCTGTTTCTGAAGGGTGCTTGCGTTTACGTATTTTTCCCAATCGCTATGATTTTCAAGCAGATGTGTTAAAAATCCGTGTGATAACCTTTGCCAAGACAGTCCTGTTCCAATAAACCGAAGTCTCACATAATTTTTATTGTTTCAACAAGAAAAGGTACAAGTTTACAAATGTGATACAAGATACAATATCTAGAAGTAAATATTTTCTTAAAGTGCAATAATCACTGGTAGACGACAGTTTTTTGAGGTTTTATTGTAGTATATACCTATTTTTAGGTGATGATATATATTTCTTGATTCAAATTATTCCCGATTTCCCGAAATTTAGCTCCGAGTTTTTCGGAATGTAAATTGGCTGTCGTAAATATTTACGATTCAAACATTTCCTTTGTTCAGCATTGACCAATGGCGCCGCGTCTGGTAGCAGGGTGGGGATAACGTAAATACTCAATCATTTCCTTGATTTTGATCATTGCTGTCTGGGGTCCCTGGTGGAAGTATTACGTGGTTATTCAGATGTGTTTTCGAGTCCAATGATGCTGCAGCATGTATTTATTATCAATTGCGTTTATGTTTTCAATTGATAAGTTAATTGTAGAATGTAATAGCATTGTAGACATCATTCCAAATGCACAGTGTTTCGTTGGCCAATGAGAGAACTCCCTTTGTTTCGTAGGTTATTGGAAGGGGTAACGCGCAGCGGCACGGTATTATGTGGAAGCGTAAATTCCATTCTTGAATTCTCAGGGTTGTCATACGCTTTCGTCGACACGTTCGATACACTCCCCCCAGTGCAGTCTCGACTGTGCTCAGCTACTTCGTCGGGCGTGTCCTTTTCCGATGTCTGAGTTCTGAATCGGGTGTCTTCGCAACTGGTACAGTTTCGTTAGTTGTTGGTGTGGCAGGCAGGATGACGGCGATTTTGACTGCCGGCCTTACGTATATCCCAGTACTGGTTTGGATCCGAGCAGTTCTGACCTGTCCATCAGCTGCAGGTGTTGCTTCGAGGATACGGCCACGTGGCCAACTGTTTCGAGGCAGTGCTGGGTCCATGATGATCACTAGGTCATCCTTCTTAATTGGTGTAGTTGGATGGTGCCATATTTGTCGGGCAGCCATGGTAGGTAGGTATTCGTGCAGCCATCGCCTCCAGAAGGTGTCTGCAAGTTGTTGTCCGATGCGCCACTGGCGGCGTAGGCATACTTCCTCTTCTTTTTTGTCGTAGAAGGATAATTGGGGGCGCTTCCCAGCCGATCCCAGCAAAAAGTGGTTGGGTGTTAGAGGTTCTTCATCACGCGGGTCGACTGAAATATGGGTGAGTGGTCGGTTATTTACCATAAACTCGGCTTCTGCAAGTGCTGTGCGTAGAGTTTCTTCTTTTGGTGCTCTTTCTTTGAGTGTTGCGCTTAGGGCTTTCTTTACTGATCGTACTAGTCTCTCCCAAGCTCCCCCCATGTGGGGACTCAGCGGTGGTATAAAGTGCCACTCGATGCCCTGGGTAGCTATTGCGTCAATCATTCTGGCGTCTTGACTTATTGACAGCAGGGCGTCCCTCATCTCGGTGTCAGCTCCGTGAAAATTTGTTCCGTTATCCGAGTACATGGCTGTGGGTTGTCCTCTGCGGGCGGTCATTCTTTGAAGGGCCATGATGGCCGAGTCGGCAGTCAGTGAAGCGGCTAGTTCTAGGTGAATGGCGCGCGTTGAGAGGCAGGTGAAGATGGCTCCGTATCGTTTTTCTCGATGCCTACCGACCGTGATAGCCATAGGGCCGAAATAGTCAAGCCCGCAGTGTGTGAATGGACGGACGTGATGCATCAGGCGGGGTGGTGGTAATGCGCCCATCAGAGGTGGAGTCGGTTTGCTGCGTCGTATGAAGCAAGTGGGGCAGACGTGCGTTAGTTTCCTGATTGTTGTGCGTATTCGTATTATGAAGAAATGATTGCGTATTTCTGCAATTGTTTTCTCAGTACTAGGATGATCCGCCTTTTTGTGGTAGTGGCTGATTAGGAGCCGAGTGTAGGGTTCGTCGCCGTCCAGTATTATGGGGGTTCGGGCCACACTCTTTGTTCTTTCCAAGGCTCGTAGTCGGGTCCCCATTCGTAGAAGGTCGTCTGGTCCAAAGAAGGGGTTCAGCGAGTTGAGGCGACTGCCAGTAGGTAGTTTTTGACCTTGTCGGATGGTGTGTAGATCAGTTGTGAAAGCGTTTTCCTGGGACCTTTTGATCCATTTTTGTTCTGCTGCTTTTATCTCCTCGGCTAGTAGTGGGCCTTCTAATGGTTTGTTGGGCCCCATCTTGCATCGTCTGATAAAACGGAGGATCCAAGCTGTGGAGCGGATTAGCCGGTGCCATGAGGAGAACCGCTCTACTGATGGGAGTGCTTCGCCCTTGGTGGACACAAGGCCAACGTAGTGAGGTTTGACTTCTAGTGTTAGGTCGTCAGGCCTGTGGGCGGGTGCCCGTTCTTTCGGCCATGCACCCTCCGGGGAAGTGAGAAAGGCTGGGCCGGTAAACCACCTTCCTTCTGGTGTTAGGTCTGGCACCTCTAAGTCTCGTGTTCCTATATCAGCTGGATTGAGTTTTGTGGGTACCCATTTCCAGTCGGGTATGTTGGTTAGTTCGTCTATTTCGCCCAATCGGTTTGCCACAAAGGTTGAGTAGGCGCGTGGGTCGGTGCGTAACCAGCATAGTACAGTTGTGGAGTCTGTCCAGAAGCAGGTGCGGGATATCAGGGCTTTGCTTTCCTTTTGGATCGTCTGGGCTAGTCTCGCTGCTATGAGGGCGGCTTGAAGCTCGAGGCGTGGAATGGAGAGAGGCTTCAGTGGTGCTACCTTGCATTTACTTGCAAGGAATGTTACTCGTAAGGATCCATTTATTTCTTCGGTGAAGTAGGCCACGGCACAGCAAGCTTGCTCCGATGCGTCGCAGAAGAGGTGTAGTTACGTTGTTCTGTTTGTTTGAGAGGCAACGTCTCGGGATTGAGATGCTGTTTGTGTGCAGCAGGCTCAGCCAGTCTGTCCATCTCTGGGCGTGTTCGGGGGTAATGGGTTCGTCCCAGCCGACGCTTGAGCGCCACACTGCTTGCAGTAGCATCTTAGATCTGATGGTAAGGCAGGCAACGAAGCCGACTGGGTCAAAGATCTTCATTACTATGGATAATAGTTGCCGCTTGGTAGGTTGTGTGGCCGTGTCGGGGGAGATCGCCTCGCGAAATGAGTACAGGAAGCGGTCTGTGGTGGGGTCCCAGATCAAACCAAGCACTCGTTCTGTCTCTGGACCTCCACTGCTGATCTGTATCGCGGAGCTGGCACGGTCTTCTATGGGTACGCCAGCTAGGGCCACCGGGCTATTAGACGCCCAATTTGTCAAGTGGAACCCTCCTTTCGCGAGGAGGGCACTTACACTTTGGGCTAGTGTAGCAGCTTCATTGGGTGTGTCTGTTGCATCTAGGTAGTCGTCCATGTAGAACTTGGTGCGTACGGCTTTTGCGGCGGCCGGGTACTCGTGCTCGAATGTTTCGGCCACTTTATTTCGGACGAATTGGGCACTGCTTGGGGAGCAGGTGGCTCCGAACATCATTGATGACATTTGATAGGTGTCTGGTTCATGATGGGGTGATGTCCTCCACAGGAAAAGCTGGGACGGCTGGTCTTCTCGCCTTATTTTTATTTGCAGGAACATTTCTTTGATGTCTGCAGCAATGGCGATGTTTCCTTCCCGGAAGCGTATTATATTCCCCAGGAGGGAGGACAGCAGGTCAGGACCAGTAAGCAGCTGATCATTGAGGGAGGTTCCTCGGCATCGGCTTGCAGCATCGAATACCACTCTGATTTTTCCTGGCTTATTTGGGTTGATTACTGCAAAGTGAGGCAGGTACCATTTGCGAGGTGTGGTGGTGGAAGCTTCATGGCCTGATAGCTTCTTGGCATAGCCTTTGTTGAGAAGTTGACTTATTTTGTCATTGTAGGCCACTGCTAGATTTTTGTCTTTTGCTAGCTTTTTCTCCAGAGACAGAAGTCGCTTCAGCACACACTGCCGATTGTCAGGTAGCGAGACTTCTGGATTGCGCCATAGTAGACCAGTTTCCCACTTCCCTGTAGGAAGAGGACGGGTAGTTGCATTCATAAGTGCAATGGCCTGTTGTTCGCTTGCATTGACTCTGGTGGCTGATGTTACTCCGAGCGAGTCGATGGCGAAGTTGGTTTTTACTAGCTCCCTCAATTGTATGTCTGCGGCCGTTTCTGATTGTAGTGCCAAAGTGGTAGTCGTGTTATTATCTCTGGGGTTGACTCCCCCATGAGCGATCCATCCTAGTGCGGTGCGTGATGCTATTCGCGTAGTATCATTGCATTCACGAACTTCCCTTGACACAATTAGGTGAGCGTTGTCTTGGCCTATTAGCAGCTTCGGGACGACAGACCTTCCTTGGATCTGTTGCTCCGGCAGGTTGAGGTTGCTTATTGTGCTGGCAGAGATGTGGTATGTATTACTGTTGCCCGCACCTCGTATTCTTAGTCTCACTCGTTGGGAGAGATTGTCAGAGGTGCACATTCCTTTGGCACCGTGGATTCGCAGTCCGTGAACTGGGCCGTTTGCTCCGACTTGTATTGCGGTGTCAGTGTCAACAAGTGTTACTGTGGATCCTTCGTCCAGGAGAGCAAACACTGACACTTCTTCTTTGTTGGGAGCGCTTAATATTACTGGCGCAATTTTTAACAGTACTCCCTGTCCGGAGTCCTGGCGTCACAAGTTGACATTTTCCACGGTGCTTTTTCGTACGAACTCGGGATTATGTAGCAGGGGGTGGTGTGGGGATCGGCAATCCCCTACTTTGCACCATTGGTTTATTTTGCAGCTTCGTGAGTGGTGTTTTTCTAAGCACTTGCGGCATAACCTTCCCATGCGTACAGTTTCCCATCGAAGTTCAACATCTTTGGCTGCGAATTCTTTGCATTCGCGGGTTTTATGATCGCCGCCACATTGGGCGCAGCTTTCGTCGGCTGTTTTTCTTTTTCGGCTTGGTCCAGGGTAAGTATGTGCCTCATTCATTTTGCGTTTCATCGGGGCGATCTTTTCTTTTGGGCCGTCCCCGATTTCTTCTTGATGTCCGGCATGTATTTGCTCATGGCTCGGTAGAAGTCGCATGCGATCACTATCTTCTTCCTCCTGGTACCCGGCATGTATTTGTTCACGGCGTGGTCGGGATCGTATGTGGTCCACCATCCCGCTGTTTGGAATTGCGTTTGATACCTCTTTCAGAAAGGCAGTGAGCTGGGTTATGGTGGCCGGGGCATGTTGTTTGCGGATCTCGATTAGCCATGCCAGCCGCAGGGAACTCGGCATTTTGTCAGTGACGTCGTTCAGTAATGCAGGATTGGTGAGATAACCTTCGGTTTTTAAGATCCGGAGGGATGCCACCAGGTTTTGCACCGTCCCGGAGAAATCTGCCAGGTCCTCGAGTGATACCTCGGTCGTGAGGTAAGGTAGCTTTTTAACCTTGTCTAGCATAAATTTTGCTATGGAGTTAGCGCTGCCGTATCGCTGCTCGAGGACGCTGATGATCTCTGGGACTTGCGCAGGATCCATTAGTAGGGGACCCACGGTATCTCGCGCCTTGCCTTTGAGGGCACGCTGCAGCCGGATGAGATTTTCGCTCGGAGTCAATTGGCAGGTGGCGGTGGATTGAGCGTACTGTGCCTTCCAGGTAGGCCACTCGAGGGGGTCTCCGGAGAAGGTAGGCAAATCTTTTGCTGTGGATTGCCTGGCGATTAGGGCTGCCATTCTTGAGTCATCTTCTAATGTGCGAGGGCTATCTTGCGTTCTGGAGGAGCGGAGCGCCTCTGCCATCACAGAGGCGATCTGGGCCAGTGGGTCGTTGCCGTGCTGCAACCAATCTCGGGTGTGCCGTGCTGTCTCGTTGGCTGTATGCGGTGGTGTAAACAATGGGGAATCCTGGCCGGAGGAGGCTGGCTGTTGCTGGTACCCCGTTGTATTGTAAAGTGGGCGCTCGGGTCCGAGATGGCTGTATTCGGCCGTAGGGATGTTCTTTGCAGGGCCCGTCAGTAGTGTGTAGCCTTGGGTGGCGGCATATCCAGTTGGATCGGTTACTGTAAATTCATTGGTAGGCTGACCGACTGGTGTGTGCATTTGAGTAGTTGCATATCTCGTTGCAAACTCTCCGGCTGGCCTTTTTACTTGAGTGGCATATCTCGTTGCGAACTCATTAGTAGAAGGGTCGGTCGGTGCGTGCACTTGAGTTGTTGCATATCTCGTTGCAAACTCTCCGGCTGGCTTGTTTACTTGAGTGGCATATCTCGTTGCGAACTCATTAGCAGAAGGGCCGGTTGGTGCGGGCACTTGAGTTGTTGCATATCTAGTTGCAAACTCTCCGGTTGACGGGCCGTCTGACGTGTGTACTTGAGTGGCATATCTCGTTGCGAACTCATTAGCAGAAGGGCCGGTTGGTGCGGGCACTTGAGTTGTTGCATATCTAGTTGCAAACTCTCCGGTTGACGGGCCGTCTGACGTGTGTACTTGAGTGGCATATCTCGTTGCGAACTCATTAGCAGAAGGGCCGGTTGGTGCGGGCACTTGAATTACTGCCTGACTGAGGTTGGCTCGCAGGGTCGGGCTGGTTGGTGCTGGCTCCTGGGCAGGTTGGCTGACTGCTTGGCGTGTCGCAGCGTTCAGGGCTGCGAGCAGATTGGCTGTCTGCTTGGCGTGACGTCTGTCCCGAATGCGCATCTCTCGGCGCAGTAATCGCAGGGAGTCTTCAGTTGATTCAGAAGTTGTTTCGCTGCTTTTACTGTTGGATTCGTGGAGGCTCTCGGAGACAGATTCTGGAGCAGGTCGGTCAAGCGTGATGAGATCAGAGTTCCTGGCTGGGCTCGCACTAGATAGATCGTGGACCTGGCGGGGTCCTCTAGATGGCGTCTCATCGGTGTCTACGGTGTGTGGGCCCGGGGTCCGTCGGGGCGCCACTGGCATATTTCGGCTTGTCCCCGGGGCGTCAGGTTTAGATTTAGACAGCGATGTATCAGAAGATGTCGGGGTCTTACGGCCACTGCGAAGAGACGGCATTTCCACTGGGTAAGACTGAAGGCGTGTTATGTGTAGATCCGGCACGAAGGACCAAATGTACTAGACGTTTGTACATAAATTGCAAAATAGGGAGCTGGACACAACTTGGCACGCCAATGTCTTTTACTTCTGGATTAATGACTCTAAGTTAAATTAGCAAAACTGAATCTATTACTGTTGTAAAACATTGAAAATTGATTCTAGTTATAATGGCCAAAACTGAATTTAGTTACTTAATTTAATATTGATTTGCACTTTGGAGACTTTTGGAGACTGTTGGGGTCAGGATAATGGGATACTGGGAGAAAGGTAGAACAGAATTTAATACTGATTAAAAACACTTTTTAAGTAGGTTAGAACTTGGAGACTTCAGTTTCTTGGAGACTTGTTACTTCTTGGCTGGTAGTTTTTGAACTGATTTCCTACCGGTTTGCCGTTTGTTTTATAGGGCAAATCCGGGTTGGACTTTTGGAACACAGAACCTCCCTGTTTCTGAAGGGTGCTTGCGTTTACGTATTTTTCCCAATCGCTATGATTTTCGAGCAGATGTGTTAAAAATCCGTGTGATAACCTTTGCCAAGACAGTCCTGTTCCAATAAACCGAAGTCTCACATAATTTTTATTGTTTCAACAAGAAAAGGTACAAGTTTACAAATGTGATACAAGATACAATATCTAGAAGTAAATATTTTCTTAAAGTGCAATAATCACTGGTAGACGACAGTTTTTTGAGGTTTTATTGTAGTATATACCTATTTTTAGGTGATGATATATATTTCTTGATTCAAATTATTCCCGATTTCCCGAAATTTAGCTCCGAGTTTTTCGGAATGTAAATTGGCTGTCGTAAATATTTACGATTCAAACATTTCCTTTGTTCAGCATTGACCAATGGCGCCGCGTCTGGTAGCAGGGTGGGGATAACGTAAATACTCAATCATTTCCTTGATTTTGATCATTGCTGTCTGGGGTCCCTGGTGGAAGTATTACGTGGTTATTCAGATGTGTTTTCGAGTCCAATGATGCTGCAGCATGTATTTATTATCAATTGCGTTTATGTTTTCAATTGATAAGTTAATTGTAGAATGTAATAGCATTGTAGACATCATTCCAAATGCACAGTGTTTCGTTGGCCAATGAGAGCACTCCCTTTGTTTCGTAGGTTATTGGAAGGGGTAACGCGCAGCGGCACGGTATTATGTGGAAGCGTAAATTCCATTCTTGAATTCTCAGGGTTGTCATACGCTTTCGTCGACACGTTCGATACAGTCATGATTTTAAATACTTCAACTTAAGTACTTCTGTTTCTCTGGGAGGGACCTCTATGAACGCCTTGAGCGGAGCCTCCCGTCCCAAGGTCTTGGTTAAGTAGTTTGCTCTCGATCATCCGCTGGTAATCTGAAATCAAGAGAGAACACCCCGTTAGCCCCTTCAACAAAGCTGAGGTCCCCAACTCGTCTGAAGCGCATTTCGTGACCTCAGATGCGGTGGGTGGGTTATTTTCTTCACTCTCCTCTTCCCATTTCACAGATAAACTCCTTAACTGATCAATATGCCTCTTCCAAGTCAACGGAGTACCACAGATCCTAACGATATAAACTTTTTTTTCCACTTTCTTTTCTACAATACCTCTAACCCAACAAACTTTATTCACCTGACGGAAGTCCTTGACTAGACATTTTTGTCCAACATGTAAATTCCTCATTTGTGGCGTCACTGAATTAATTGTCTCCTGAGAAGTTATCCCAAGATCGAAACATTCCATAAAATCTCTACCCACAATTAATTCTGTTCCATTTATTACTACAATAAAATTAATATTTTTGTTCCTATCCTTGAATTTCACATCAAAAATCGCCTTTCCTACGACTTTTAAACGATTATTTCCATAACCTGAAATAATTCGCTTGTCTTGTGACAAAATGATTGAGCTAAAATGTCGTTTAAAAATACACTCCGGCAACCTGAATCAATCATTGCCGTAAACTTCTTGTTATTAATTTCAATTTCAGCAGTGATAGGACTAATTGACGCAACTAAAACTTTACTATCCCTGTGATTTTCAAATATGGGATTTATAGGATTATTCTTGCAAAATTTCTGTAAATGCCCAACGCCCTTACATTTAAAACATTTCGCATTACGAAATTTACAATCAAACGATAGATGATCATTCCTTTTGCAAATAAAACACTGTTTTTTAACATTACCAGAGGGTGATCTAAAATTCGTACCTGAATGTGATCCTAACCTTTATGCTGGTTTCCTGTTAAAACTACCATTGGGGCTCGTCGATCGTTCCCTACGCTGATCTCGCTTGAACCCATCGCTAGTAACTCGCTTTTTTACCAGATTTACTTCTGATTTAACCGTATTAACACTATCCAAAGTTGACATATTAACTGCAAGTCCTTCTACTTCATTAAACGATAACTTTTACCCTTCCACAAAAATAACAAACAACCCGATTGCAAACATGTCTATAAGATTTTTTTCAAGCCTCGTTTCAAATTGACAATACGTTGCTAAAGAACGAAGTCTTACCGCGAAATCTCTTACCGTCTCGCCTTCTTGTTGTCTCGCTAAAAAAAAATTCTCCCGTTCTCTAAAAACTAAACAATTTTTGTTACAATGTTTGTCGAGAAGCGCTAAAAGTTTATCAAAAGATAAATCCGTTACTTTACTTGGAAAACACAGATTAATTAGTAAGGTTAACGTTTCTGATTCTAGGAGATTCAATAAAAAAGCCCGTTTTTTCTCACCAGACGCTTTGTCATCATGAATCACGAAAAATTGCTCTATCCGAAGTCGAAACAATTCCCAGTCTCCGGAGAGATGGCAAAACGGAGGTATTCTACCCGATTTCATAACTCCCAACAGATAGATCGGCAAAAAAAAACAACAATAACAAATAATCCCTCTCAAAGAAGCAAAAGAACTTAACTCAGGAACTCTTCTGGTCTGGTCCTCTCCTTCCCTTCCCTCTGGGTTGTATCCTTGTCCTCTGATTAATCCAATGGTTAGTCCTTGAAACGATTAATCCAATGATCCACAACCAGATCGCCTCCTTGCGGTGTTTTACTTCTTGTTCCTAGAACAAAAAATCTTCTTATCCAGCCCGTAGCCACGGAAACAAATGCTCCTTAATCCCGAGCAGAATCTCTTCCGATTCCTTTTCCAAAACTGCAAGTCACTCCCGCAGTGACTTAGTCATCCGTGCCCAGCACAAATTATTATTCGCACGCGTAACTTTTCACACAATTATACTTTTACGGCTGCGCCAGTTGTTATATCTGCCCTTTCCTCGGCAGATATTAATTATTAAAAGGTTCTTTAAATATAATGGTGTTTATTACTTTGAATAACCTTGCTGGATAGCTACGACTGTTTACTATTCGGGGGTTGTTAAATCTCTGCGCTCCCACCTCAGGAGCTGGTAAAGTCTATCTCTAGTACCACTTCTTGTACACTAATGCCATCTGGCGAGCTATGGCGCAAGCTAAATGCTTACCGCCATCTATCGTATTATCTCCATATTAAATACCTATTTACTACACATTACAATTATACAGCGCCCTTGAGGTGATTTTTCATAAAATCGGCGCTCTACAAATTATCAAAATTTTAATGTTATTACTATACGAGAGAGGGAGAGGATTAAATTTACAATAAAATCTGCATGGAAGGCATTTCTAGTGTGGATTATCATATCACTAATCAGTGTTTTTACACGAAGTTCGCTGATATTGAAGAGAGCCGTTAGTCCGATAGTAACAACCGAGAATTATATAAAAAATTATCACTTTTATTTGAAATTTATTCTTTCCTATTCCTTCTTCATTTGCCTACTTCATCATTTGTGGACCTCCTCCTTCGCTTACAGCCACGGACCACGGGGCGGTGTTATTGGGGTGTATTTATCATTCCTTACGCCCATGTTTGTAGCTGAAAATAGTCATTATAAGAATTGTTACCAAGTAGGGGATGCAGAAATATGTTGAAAAAACGAATAAAAAAAGCATGAAAATTCCAAAGAAGCGTTTTTTTTGGCGTGTCGTAAGTAAGCCCAATTTTAACGAAAAACTTTTTTTAAACATCAAATATTTAAATATATTTCGTGCCCAAGGGTTGTGGTGCCTGGTGGCGTGTATATTCCAACAATGAGAGTCTCAAAATTTCCTTTGCGTGACTCGGTCATATCTCCGCAACGGAAAGGGTTACGTGAGTAATTGTGCGTCGTCGTTTAGATCTTGAGGTCCTCTAAAAATTTTTATTTTATTGAAGCTTTATCAAGAAAATTTCAAATCTGGGTCATATACTTCGAGGGGAGAAGTATCACTTGCTCAATTTAATATTTAAAGGCAATATAGAGGGTCGCCGAGAGCCTGGTAGGAGACAAATGTCTTGGCTGCGAAATATACGAGAGTGGACCGGCATTAGAAGTGTGGAGGAGCTATTCTGGGCAGCCCAAGACAAAGAGACATTTTCAAGAAGGATCGCCAACGTTGGGGGAACCTGATAGGGCACACAAAGAAGAAAATGAAGCTTTATCACATTTCATAGTTGTGGCAAAGGTGTAATTGTATATTCTGCAAGTTATTTTTAATAATACAATATAATATGAAAATAAAAATAAAGATATTACGGAAAAAGAAAAGTCCCAATAAATTAATTTTAAGTAGTCAATGGGTGCTTTGAAGATAACAATAAAACTTATTTTACTTTACTGTGCAGTTAGAAATTGTTCGTGTTAGAGTCTAATGCAAACAATTTCTTTAAGCGAGCGAATTTTCAACATTATATTTGTTTTTACATTAGCACCTTTTTTAATTTCGGTAGGTAATATATTTAAGCGTCCCAAAAAGAATTTGGACTGGACACCCAGGTGGAAAGAGAAAAGTGGGAAGACCCAGACTGAGGTGGGAAGACGAGGTAAGAGGGGATGCAGCATAGCTTCTCCAGGTATCAAACTGGAAGTCAGCCGCTGAGGACAGAAGATGTTGGAGGCAACTGTTGCAGAAGGCAAAAGCTTGATATGGGCTGTAGCGACATCGAAGAAGAAGAAAAATATATTTAAGCAATTGGGTATCATGTAGTCCAGCGTTCTTTGTCCATATTTGTTTATATGGTTAGGTACGACATAAACATAGGTACGACGGTACATAAAACGAGTATTGTGAGTGCGATACAGTCTATTTATGTATATAGGGCTATTCATGTGCGGAAATATAATTTTCTACCGCAGAATTGCTCTTAATGAGAGAATTTTGAGATTTTGGTAAAAGTATGGAACATTATGCCTTTGTTCGCATAAACTTTTATTAGCTAATAATTTAAATATTGAATTTTGAACATGATTTACATTTGTTTTACAGGAAAGTCCCCAGGTTGTAATTCCGTACCTTATAATAGATTCAGCTAATGATAAATAAATTATTCGAAGTATGCATAATGGAAAATAGAATTTTAATTTATATAGTAGGCTGAGCAGAAAAATATTAAAGTAGAGTGACCAATTATGTCCAGTGACAATTTACAAAATAGTATAAAATTGCATGTTTCGGAGAATATACATTATATTATACCACCCAGTCATTGGTAGATTCGCCAAAACAAAATAAATACATTCAAGGAAATGTGACATTCATTTTACCTATAAATTATGCTTAGTGATGAACTTTTTCACGTAAAAAAATAACAGTAACGCCCACCCCAATTTTAAGGGCTGTATTTGGGGGCTGCTACAGACCAGAGGTGGCTGCCAAACAACGTCAACCGTGGGGCGCACTTAGCAGTCGCAAACTTTCTGCAGTATAGCATATCAATGGAAGGTCTGTTGGGAAAATTGCTTCCGTTGAAGAAGACTAGATAGATTGTCATTTCAAATTCGATGAGATTTTTTTTTTTTAATGAATACCGCACATTCCCATCTGGAGCCAGTGAAAATATGACATCCCCAATAGGGTATGTTGTGAGGCTGAAAGTAGTAGGGAGAGGAAGGAGATGGGAATGGGGAAGGTGGGGGAATTACATTACATTAATTCATTCGGTCACCAAACACGACTCGAGTCATTTCAAGCTACGTTTCAATTTTGAATCGTGGTCTAATTAATACCCGTGCGATACTGAGAGCATCTTCCACTCTGCTACGTGCCGCAAAAATAATATTTATTATTCTTAATTATTTAATTGTGAAATACCACAAATTATTCAAATAAAATGTATTTGCGCACGCCGGGTTCAAACCCACGACCTTGGGATTGTGGTTCGAGAGTCTTCCCCCTCGACCACGGAGGCCTTCAGGGTATACAGCCTCTAGACTTTTTTGGTCTTGTTGGTGAAATATCAGTGCCACACTAGTGGTTACTGTCTCGCCGCGGACCGGACGTCCGATAGTTGTTGCTACTTCCGGTATCCGGTATCAATTGGCATCCGTTATTCAAGTCAAATTGTCAAAATGGTCGCGCGAACAAATTCTTTAAAACGTACCAAATTAATCCACGCGCTTTGTTATGCTATACTGTGCCTGCGCATATTTAAGTCGTTTTCTGCGCGTTGGATGCTCCCATCGAATGCGTATACTGCTTCAGACAAAACTTGTCGGGCAGAACTAAACGCGCATGTGCCAATAGTGGATGGAATTCTAGTTCTATAATCAATAATTTATGATGAGCATCCTGTTTAACTAAAAGGTAATCGGCAAGCAACACCTTAGCTTGAGTGTTACAGAACACGATGTACTAAATTCGTCCATATTTGTTAGGTAAATGGTTAAATTGAGTTAAATTTGCAAAAGATAAGCAGTTATTATGTAATGTGAATGAAAATTCGTCTTTATTAGTTGACATTTTTTATTATTCCATTTAAAACTAGGTATATTATAGTCGTCAATTATTAGAAACTTGTCATTGGGAAAACGGATCGATAAGTCAGAAATACCATTTGTATGACTAGTAAATAATGCTAAACTTTCTGAAAGCGTTAATTCTAGACCGACGCGACACTAGGTAAGTACATGCAACAATAACTACAACTGTCAAAAGCAGACGTCAAGTTTATTTTTGCTCCGTGTTAAACAGTGTAAAAAAGTGAAAAAAGTAAATTTTAATCCATACAAACGTGTGTAAGAGTGGCATCATAACCATGCTGTACTCTGGTGCAAAAATTTTCTGTATGTACTGAACTATTTTAAACAAGAAACTCATTTAAAAAAAGATAAACAACGAAGATTTTAACAAAATTGAAGTTACTACCTACATTTAGTTTACTTATGCTACTTCTTCATAGATGGCAGTGAATATGTACCTATATTGATTAAACAAAAATATAAGGAATACTTATAGCTACCTGTCCATAGATGGCGATAAATGTCTGCAGTCACTAAATGAAAAATTAATATAGAGTTACGCTACTAGACAATAGATGGAGATTTTAATTTTTAATTTAAATATATCATATTAGAATAAGTTAACAATAATAATCTAAACGAAAATATAAAAGAGAACAAGACACAGAAAAACAGAAATAGACGATGGTCGCAACTGGGACTCGAACCCAGACCTCTCCGTCTAACCGGGACGAGTGCGTTAACCAATTTAGCTATTGCCACCTTCTGTCAAAACGTCATAATTTTCAATCTCATATTTTCAAATTTTAGAAATACATTATTATCAACTAATTATTTTTCTCCATATTACAGAAGGTGGCAAAAGCGAAATTGGTTAACGCACTCGTCCCGGTTAGACGGAGAGGTCTGGGTTCGAGTCCCAGATGCGACCATTGTCTTTTTCTGTTTTTCTGTGTCTTGCTCTTTTTCATATTTTCGTTTAGATTATTGTTGTTAACTTATTCTAATATATAAATAATATAAAAAAATATCATGATACAAACATCCAACTACATCAAAAGGACAAACCTCACTCTCTTTTATGTACCTAAATGTGAGAATCTTGAAGGGTAAACTCGATGATATTAAATGCCCAAGGCCGGATCTACGAAATCTGGCGCCCTGTGCAGAAGGTACCGATGGCGCCCCCCCCCCCCCCTACATTTTTATTTAGATTAAAAATTCGTTCACCCCAATTTTTCAACTTTTTTTATTTAATTATATTTTTTTTACACTAATTTATCAAATAAAATCAAGACATATAAAGGGAGTATCTTTTCCAAGTGACCTGGCGGTAGCTCTCGCACTCGTTTTTTTTTAAAGAGAGAATCTTCAGGAGCCCTATACTCTCTGAATCTATTGGGTAAACATAAAACTATGGTGTTATTTTAATTATTTTAGGAAAAACTCTTTTTGCGAGTTATGCTTTAAAATAATACAACGAATTGTGTGTTTGTGCCCGTACCATGATTTAAAATATAGGTTACGAGACAATGAGGGTGGTTTCGCTGAACTAGGTCCATTAGACATTATTGAGATTTACTGCTTTTATGTATATACCCAACGCGAATATTAATAGAAAAAGCAAATACAAATCGTTCTCATGGCAACGTACAATACAAGAATAGCATCTACAGCTTCTGACTAGCTCTAAAATCTAATAAGAATATAACCTCAAATTTGTACCTTGCATTTCCCCTGTTTTGAGCAAAAAAAACACCCAATTGAGCAAACAAACACAATTCAAACACTAAAGACTAACGTATGGTATCAACGGCTTACGAAAGACGCTGACACTGACACCGTAAAATAACAAATCCAACAAATCTAATACATATTAATTATACATTTAACGAAATTCAAATAATATGTCAAATCAATGATGAAACTGTCAACACGTTGCAACCTGTTGTGAATGGAATTTACTGAAGATTTCATAAGAAAATGATCTTTAACTACCTTCTCCTAGAGACTTAAATCGTACAAAATAAAACAATAGCGAGCGTATGGACGACACACTAACAAAAATTGTCAGCAAATTGAAAGGCGCAAGTCGGTTTGTTTGATTCACAGGAACAAAAAAACTGCGCTGTGATTGGTTATTGAATTTGGATCGCACCCATTCGTCGTAAAAGATTTATGGAAAAATAGATCTTACGTTTAAACTAAATATATGGAATTTGTAATAAAATTCTGTAACTGACTATAAATTCGTAAGCCGTTGATTTCCACCTGATGCGTGCGCATTCTGTTTCTTTGGAAAGTGTTGCTAGAGCGTAATAATTATTTCGTACTATGGGTAATTTTTAAACGATTCAGGGAATATTATAACTAAATTTTAATACAATATTTATTTTCTCACGGCGCCCCTTCGGAGTTGGCGCCAGGTTTTTGCACGTTTTTGAACGTATGGCAGATCCGGCGCTGTAAATGCCTACTGAAATCTACAATCTCTAACTTCAACATCATCCTCTTGAGTGAGACCTGGCTCAAAGAAGCGGACCTGAAGTACATCAACTTAGAAGGATTCAAACAGGAAGCATCCTGCCGGCCGCAGGGAGCTGGTGGCGGAGTCTCCATTTTCATAAAAGATTTCCTAGAATACGATGTAATTAATAACACGTGCGACTCCGACAATAATTTTCTATGGCTTCATTTAAACAAGCTTAATCTAAAAATAGGCTTAGTGCAGAAGTTCCCAAAGTGGGTGCCGCGAACAGAGGTCAGGGGTGCCGCGAGGCGGCCCTGATGTCTCTACTAAAAATCAAAATTGACATGAACGAATACAAACATTTTATGGAATGGAAAATCACCCGCGTGGCCGGTCCGCGCTCTGGGAATGGATTGGGTGGGAGGCACAGGAGTGGGGATACGGTTTTGGTGCCGCGCTTGCAGCGGCCGCGTGCCGCATTCACTTGTAGTTTTTTCATTCAAGATTTCATCATTCAGGAAAAAACTACAAGCGTGGAAGAGAAAAATGGGTGATTATGGAGGCAAAGATTGTTTTCCAATATTGCAACATTACATGGCCCATAGCGGAGTTAAGGTTTCAAATAACTTGCTGACCCTTTTTACAGAGCACCTATCACAGTTAACTGACTGGTTTGCCAAATACTTCGCAGAAGACCAAGTGGAAAAGTATGTATGGATCCAAGATCCATTCCGTGCTCAAGCTCCCCAAGATTTTACTACGCAGGAAGAAGAAGATTTAATTGACCTCTCGACCGACAGCAGCCTAAAAATGAAATACGCTTGTTCGGATTTGGCGGAGTTTTGGATATCAGTCAGAAATCAGTATCCGATTCTAAGTGGAAAAGCTGTAAGGGTCCTCATTCCCTTTGCTACTTCATATCTGTGCGAAGCTGGATTTTCAGCGGTTGCGGTTATAAGAGCAAATATCACTCAAAAATAAATGTGGAAAAAGAAATGAGGAGTAGCTGCATAAAGCCTTATTCCCCGGTTTGAAAAATTGTGCAGCGTCCTGAGGGGGGGGGGGTGGCTAGAGAATTATGCTCTTGGGGGTGACACTCGGTCCCGAGGCTACCACAGACATATATGACAAGGGTGTCGTGAGAAAATTCAAATTTTCTAAGGGTGCCGCGACTTGGAAAAGTTTGGAAACCACTGGCTTAGTGTATAAAAAACCAAACACGGTTTTCAAAGACTTCCTGGAGACACTATCCTCTCATCTAGAATCATACAAAAGAGGTATTGTATTTGGAGACTTCAGCGTAAATCTGCTCGACCCAACCAATACACAAACTTGTAAATACACAAATACAATTAGATTGAACAATTACACTATTTAGAAGAAAATAAACAAAAAACACGCCACACGCATCACAGAAAATACGAACACAATAATAGATCATATACTTACCGATACAAAACATCATACTCACTAACGAACTGTGATAATTCTATATCAGATCACAATATACTACTCCTTGATGTAATTCACACATATGTTAAGAGTATATCCTTAAAATCGTCCCAAAAATATACACATATTAATCTTGATAATCTAAAGAATGATTTCATCCAAAATCCTTTTAATCTTAATATGAATAATGACTCGGTATTAAATTATGATAATTTTGTAAACTACCTCACAAATAAAATTAATTCTAATAGCACCACTAAAATTAAAACAAAAAATATAAATAACCCAGACTGGATAACCAAAGACCTTATAAAATTGATCAACAAAAGAAATAAATTGCATCTGAAATTAAAAAGACAACCCAATAACACATTATTGAAAGCAGAATTCCTAAAAGTAAGAAATAACATCACTACAGATAAACAAAACTTAAAACAAAGACACTACAATGATCTTTTTAAAAAATGCGAAAATAACAGTAAAAAAACTTGGAAGTTAATGAATAATATTCTTAAAAATCAGTCTAATACTTTGAATAATTTTTGTACTAAATTAATAATTAATGATGAAATAGTCACTAACAATGTTGAGATATGCGACCACTTTAACAATTTCTTTTGCAACATTGGCTCTTTCTTAGCTAATAATATACGTAACAAAGTCGTACACAAACCGGCCAACGAAATAACATTAGTACATGATAGTATAGAATCTTTATATCTTCAACCAACAACAGAATTAGAAATAAGCAAAATATTAAAATCATTGAAATCAAATGCGAGTGCCGGTTATGATAAACTCAAATACAAGACAGTGCTAAGTCTCTCAACGGAATTGGTTCCTATATTATCAAAATTGATTAACCAATGTTTTAAAAAGGGAACCTTTCCAGACAGCTGTAAAATTGCCAAGGTGATACCAATTCACAAAAGTGGGTCCAAAACAAATACCTCAAACTAAAGACCCATCTCAATCTTACCAATCTTATCAAAAAATTTTGAACGTGTAATCTACGAAAGATTAAACAATTTTCTGATAAAAAAACCTTTTTAAGAAAAAAAAAACAATATGGCTTTAGGAAAAAATCGAACACACTTGCGGCAATAAACGACTTAATCAGTAAACGTAGGAGTGGTATTGATGGTGGAAATTATATTTTATCTATACTAGTTGACCTTCAAAAGCCTTAGATACAGTAAGCCATGATATACTTCTCAAGAAACTCGAGAAACTTGGTGTAGTTGGTCTTGCTCTTATTCAAATCATACAGCAATAGAAAGCAATTCGTAAGCATTAACAATCAACCAAAATAGTAAGCACCTTCCAATAAGCTATGGAGTTCCACAAGGATCCATACTAGGGCCACTACTATTCCAAATTTATATCAATGATATTTCGCAATTAGAATTAAACGGTGAAATTTTCTTATACGCAGATGATACTGCAATATTCTACTGGGGTAAAGATCTAAACATACTACTATAAAATGCACAAAATGACCTAGAAAGAATTTGCAGATGGCTCCAATCATATATCCTAACAATGAATAATAAAAAAACAGGATATATGATTTTAAGTTCAAACCGTAAAATAATTCCTCCTCATGTACCTTTAAAAATTGAAAATAACGATTTGCAAATCCTGATACAGGAAAAATATCTTGGGCTGTGCATCGATTTAAAATCACACTCTTAATTAGCGTTTTTAGCCGGTTATCATATCTATTACCAATTAAATTTTTAAAAAGTTTTTATTATAGTCTCGTACACTCACACCTAAATTACCTGATTGAAATCTGGGGAAATGCGTATGAAACATACATCAATGAATTACCGGTAATTCAAAATAAGCTAATCAAAAAACTATTTCACTACGAATCCAAAACATCCACAAAAAAATTATATTTGGAAACAAAATTACTAAAATTAAGAAAACTATACGAGTACAATATATGTCTCCTTATATACAAAATAAATAATAAACTCATACATACAAACACAGAATTCATTAAAACGTCCCAAGTACACAAACATTTTACACGACAACACGATAACATACGTTTAAACACCATTCATACTAACTACGGTAAACAATCAATTAGTCACGAGGGGGGCAATTTATATAATTGCCTTCCAGATGATATCAAAAACAAAAAAAGTATGTGCAAATTTAAAAAAAAATATTCATATATATTTACAAATAAAAAAAGTGGTGAAAGTGAATAATATCGTATGGTAATATAATGTTATGTAAATGTTAGTACTGCAATCTAATTTAATTTAAGGTTATTAAATGTAAAATCAATGTATGAATTCAATATTCTAGTTAAGTAAGTGAAAATGTTATTTTCTTTTTTACTGGAATAAAAACTTTTTAAAAAATGCAGCACAGAGGGATGTTTTAACGGTTCCATGCCTACTGAGTAGAGAGTCAATTCAACACCTCTTTGAAAAGTCATTAAAAGTCATGAAAAAAATAATTTTAAAATAGCCCATTTTGACCTAACGTATTAACATTTTTTTATAATTTTTTTTCGTCACTTCCAATGACTTTTCTGAGGTGGTCTTGAGTTGGTTTCATTCTGACTTGTCCGGTCACCTTTATAACAATGATGATTAGATTTTGATGTATTGACAATTATTCAAATATCTTTAGGGTCTGAATTCCAAGAGCAGGGGATAACAAAAATTATTTTTTATACCTACGATTACGCATCCGCCAGTTGATTTACCAGTGCGATGGATATCCCTATTATTTATGTAAACAGAATAGTGATTATCAAATAATTCCTCATCTAGGATGCTATCAACCAACTTTCGGTAATGAAATCAAGTCATAATATAATCAGCATATTTTGATGTAACTCCAACGTTTTTGAGCGCAGACGTCTAGCATTTTTAAAGAGGAGGCATTGAGGAATTTTTTAAATTACGTTAATAACTTTGGTTTTCACAAAATATACTTGAAGAATATTATATTCAAGAGTTATGTTTAGTCATAAGTCCACTGGGAATAGCAAAACATAACATACAATTATCAATTAAAGTGCATGAATAAATTTTACGTGAGGCGTGTCAGTGGAATATAGTAGTGAGTGCAATTATCAGCAGATGGGGTTAAAATGTTAAAAATGTGATATTTATCCAATAAAGAAAAAATCAGAAGAAAAATAGTAGTCACAGAATAGGTGGTCAAATGGTGATTGATTGTAAACAAGGTTTTTTAGCTGTATGAGGCATGTATGGGAGGTGATTAGTTGTTTTTTTTGCAGATAGATTTTTCTTATCCATAAAAACAGATTAATCCGTGTATTAGCCGTAGGTTGATTAATCCATAGGTAGATTAGGCCATCGGTAGATAGATCCTTAGGTAGAATAATCCATAGGTAGATTTTCCGCTGCTTTTCACAAAAACGGATACATTTCAGGGCTTTAGCTGATAATCTCCCAAGGCATTAGCTGATAATCTCCCAAGGCATTAGCTGATAATCTCCCAAGGTATAAGCTGATAATCTCCTAAGGCATTAACTAATAATATCCCAATGCACTATCTAATAATTCCGAGTATAATGGATAAAACATTTCTTCTATTTTAGTTTCCAAGGAACAAATAGAAAATAATAATTGATGATATCTCTTGGTCATTGGGCGAAGGTTGTGATAAAAAAACATCTTATTTTATAAAAATGTGCATCAAAGAAATATCGATGCATCTAGTACTGTTTTTACAATTATCTTTGAAAGAAGAGGTCTTTCCAGGAAATGTTCACTCATTACGCCAGTATTCAAATCTGGGCCTAAGAACGACGCTCAGAACTATCGTCCAATATCAAACTTGCCTTTCTTCAGTAAGATTTTTGAAAAAATTGTTCATGAGCAACTGTATGACTGTGTTAGTCTGTAATAACTGACAAGCAACACGGCTTTATGAAAAAGATCGAATATATCCAATCCTGCATTATTTACTGAGTTTATTTCAAAATCAATGGATAAACGAATCCAAAAAGATGTAGTATATAATATACAGATTTCTCCAAGGCATTTGACAAAATCGACCATAGTCTACTCGTGTCAAAACTATTGGCTTTGGTAATACGTGGAGATATGTACCAATGGCTAGTCTCCTGTCTTGACGGACGCTCCCATATAATTAAATAGCAGTGAATGGTTTTCATTCTTAAATTACCAATTTACTTTCAGGTGTCCCTTAAGAGTCTCATCTGGGACCGTTGCTTTTCACTATATTTATCAATGACATTGTAAAATGCTTTAAGCATGCTAAAGTTTTACTCTTAGCTGATGACATGAAAATATTTCTTTTAAATATTATTTTCTGACCGCTATAATCTTCAAAAAGATCTTAATAGACATAGGTAATTGTTGTATTGTGAACTATCTATATATGAATACCGCCAAACGTTATATTATTACTTTTACGAAAAACAAAACAAACAATCGAACATGATTATGGTATTACAAAAAGTGAAGCACTTAAACAACAAACCGTAAAAATTTGAGGAATTGATGTGTGTAATTGTGTATGCCCGCGATGGTTTCTTTATATAATAGTGAGCTCTGGCGTTATGAAAAAGCGTTGCTAAACCGTTCATTCGATTGCAAGGAAATTTTGGTGAGTTGTAGTGAGCACGTCCGCAAAGTTTTCTATATATACTTGTGTGCTCTGGCATTATGAAATTTATATAAAAAAAATTGTAATTGTTGGCACGCAAGCTGTTTAAAAACTGAATGTAGAAGGATTGAATATTCGTATGGAATGCGGGAGGTTGGAGGGGAATTTGGGAGGGGGAGGGGTACTCGGGTTTGCGGGTTGGGGGAAGCGGGAGAGTGGGGAGAGGGAAGTCGGAGAAGGCGGAGTGGGAACGCGTGAAGGGAAGGGGATGCGGGAGAGGAAGGGGAGGCGGAAGGGGAACGGGACTAACGGAAAAGGACAAGCAGGGAGAAACAATTTCTTTATTAAGTGGCATAGCAACGAATGCTGGGCACTCGCTAGTTACTAAATAACTTAATTCATTATAACAAAACTAAAAAATTGATACCATAATTTTGATGAATTTTTTTGTATATCAAATTTAAAAAGAATATACACGTACAATGTACATGTATGTGTGTGTGTATGTACATATATGTTTGTATATATATATATTCTTTTTCCACTCTACGTCTGGTATTTTTTTAGTTTTTTTTAAGCAATTATTTTATTAAAAAAAAAAAAAACTTTTTTATTCTAGCCATAAAACTGGCACACTACATTTTACTTTTACTTGTATTTGTATACATTATTATTATTAGTATATATTATTTCTTGAAATTACGTCAGGTGTTTTTCAGTTTTCATTATAATTATTATACATAGGTTCGTAGATTTATAATTTTCTACTTTCCTTTGTTTTCTTAATCTTATCTTCTCTGTATATTTTATATATTGGACATTATATCTAGCTTATGTTTAGATAGTTTATCTAGTTGCTGTCTGTATAACATTAAGTAATTTATTTTTTTAATAATTATTGACCTTTTATTTATTATTTGTGCATGATGCGAACATTTGTCTTCGGGTTATAACATAATTTTTATAATTTGTGGTTTTATTTGATGCATGTAATGTTATTAACCTGTAAATGTTCCTGATAAAAATAAAAAAATTTTAAAAAAAAAACATTTGTTCGTTTTTAAAGCCTTTGATGGACCTCAGTTTTGATTTATTCTTCCGCGTGAGATGGTCGTTAATGAAAATCCTCTCGCCAGCCATACCGATGTCCTTAGTAGTGATTCCTTTTTTTACCTGATGGCTGCTGTAAATTCGTCCTTTTTCTTGCAAGAGGTGAATTTGGCGATGATATTTCCCAGACGTCCGTCAGTCGTGTTTTGAGGACGATTATGCTTACTGGCTCTGCTAACGTATTCAATTTCGCTTTAATAGAGAGGGCATCCAATAACTGTTGCGATAGTCGACATCATTGTTGGCAGACTGTCGTTGGTGGTCTCAGGCATTTAATATATTTAAATGTTGTTAGAGTGAAGCTCCTGCTCTTTTTCGTTGTTTCCCATATCTAACACGAGTACTGTTTAACAATTATTACAAGTAATAATTATTAGCCTGAAACACTCATCTACATCTACGCCGCCGACGGGACTTGAACTCGCGTCCTTCTGATATCCGGTCAACTGCTCTTTTATC
The DNA here is from genome assembly GCA_917563855.2 of Limnephilus lunatus. Taxonomy (NCBI): domain Eukaryota; kingdom Metazoa; phylum Arthropoda; class Insecta; order Trichoptera; family Limnephilidae; genus Limnephilus; species Limnephilus lunatus. Next base: position 98,075,853 of record OU830594.1, read on the forward strand.
CACTGAGCTACGTCGGCTTATCTCCTACCCGCCAAATAATTTCAAATACACTAGTGTTTTATTCAAAAATTACTCCTTATTACATTTTACTGTTTGTTTTTCCATTTCTGGCTTATCTACTTTAGCTAATTTTTCGTTGACATATGTAGGTTTTTTTATATATATATGTAGATAAAAAACACATTGCAACACTGTCCTGAGTGTTAAAACACTGATAACAAGAACTGTATAAATATGATCACCGATATCTTTGAAGCGTAGTGTGTTTTCAACTCCGTACAGGAGAGGTTCAGTACAATCCTTTTTAAAAATAAATTCAGAGTCGTAAATTAATTTTCAAAATGCGTAATTTAATAGAAATTGCGTTCACGGTTTTACTTTTAATAGCACTTGGTGATGGACAACTCCAAGGTAAAAATTATTAAAAATATTTTCCTTGCTTTAAAAATGTACAAGCTTTTACCCGCGGCTTTGCTCGGATGGCATTAGGTGGAAATCCCACTGATTCTTTCATTCATGCTTTCATTCACTCACTCAATCAATCACTAATTCACTCACTCAAACACTCACTAACACACCCTCCCACTCACTCACTCACTCACTCACTCACTCACACACACACACTCACTCACTAACTAACTCACTCACTCACACACTCACTCACTAACTCACTCACTCATTCACTCACTCAGTCACTCAGTCACTCACTCACTCACTCACTCACTCACACACTCACACTCTCACTAACTCACTCACACACTCACTCACTCACCCTTTCACTCACTCACTCACTCACTCACTCACTCACTTACAGACTCACCCTCTCACTCACTCACACACTCACTCACACACTCACTCACTCACCCTGTCACTCACTCACTCAGTCACTCACTCACTCACTCACTCACTCACTCACTCAATCACACACTCACCTACTCACTCCCCAAATCCCCAAAGTTTCATCGCAATCGGATGAATGGTTTTGTAAAGCATAGCGGACATACATAAACACATACACAAACCCAGAAATAAACATATTTGATTTTTGTATGTAGATATTCAATTCATAATATGTTGAAGTAAAACCAATATTTGAAATCAGAAAAATTGTTTTTTTTTTAATAATAATTTAAACTATTTGATAATGCCTTCGGAATGTGAAACTGCTTTCAAATGTAAAATCAATAAAACGGCAAAACTTGTTTATAAATAAAATAAAATCTTCAAATTAAAATGGAGTTTTAGAAATTAAATTTGACACAAATAAATAGAATAAATAATACTAATATTATTTGGATGACTTGCATAGCGCAGTTTTCGTGAAAAATAATCACCTCAAGGGCGCTGTACAAAATTGTAATATATTTCTACAATCTAACTTCTGACTAATCTAGACAAACCATTAATAATAATAATAATAATAATGATTTATTGTCTTCCTTTCTTTACAAACATCTAAAGATAATGATATCCTCACTGGGATTTCCCGTGCTGAGGATTTCATTTACATATTATAATTTAATTATAAGAAATTAACATGAATTAGTTATAAACATATAGGTATCATGTAGTATTTTTTTAAATAATTAAAAATTAAATAAAAGTTTGTTTTTTTTTAAATTCAGTTCAGTAGATTCAGTTTTAGTCTGTATTTGATATCAGTATATTTTCTATTTCTGTTCTCCCTATATTTAGTATCCAGCTTTTTATTTGAGATTTAAATGTTATACTGTTGAGATTTTTAAGTGAGAGTGGTATTTTATTGTAAAGTTTAATACCATAATACAAGAAGCTTTTTTGCCCAAATGTTGTGTTTGTAGTTACTTGTTGGATATGTTTTTGACCATGAGATCTAGTGTTTCTAATGTACGTGTAAGTTGTCATTTCTTGGGTTTTGTACTTATGAATGTAAATGAGTATAGTTTTAGAATACAGTTGTTTAATTGACATGATGTTAAGATTGTTGAAGATTTCGTCAGTGCTAGTTCTTACAGGAACTTTCAGTATAATTGTCATTATGGATTTTTGAGTTTTAATTAGTGGATTTAGTATATTTTTATTTGCACTGCCCCATCCGATAATACCGTATTCTAACAGTGATTGGCAGAGAGCCATGTAAATCTTGATCAAGTCTTTTTTAATAAGGACATTCCTGATAGTTTTGAAAAAATAACTTAGTTTTTTAATTTTATTATTTAAAAAGGTAATGTGTTCGGTCCATTTTAAGTTTTGGTCAATTTTTAGACCCAGATACGTTATATGGTCAACGTTTTCTAATGAGGGACAATTACAATGCTCATTTAAATGGACAATGGACAATTACAATGACTATGAATTTTCAAGTTCAGGTTTTCTTCAGAGTTTTTCTTATTTTTTTTATTTTGAAAGTGATGAATTTGGTTTTATTAGCATTAAGTGTAAGTGAATGGTAGTATAGCCAATTTTTAATTCTTTTAAGTGTGTCTTCTGCTTTCTTAAATGTTTCTGCCCAATTTTTCCCATTTATTAGGAGAACAGTATCATCCGCAAAACTGATGATTTATATCATTATAACAACTTATGGCTAAAAATTGAACTGTCCAACCGAAACAGAACTTTCTACCGAAGCCAAATCTTCTGTATCTGTTTCAGTTTCGGCCGAAACCGAAACTGGAACCGAATTTTTTTTAAATATGTTGAAAATCTGTTTTTACGGAAATTTGGCTTGTTTTTTTACTCTTACAAAGACAGTTAACACTTGAAAATGAAATAAAATACAATAATTGAAGTACGTGAAAAAATACATATAATTTTTTTTTATATTACTGCAAAAAAATTCTTGGAAAAAAAAATTGTCATAAATCAATGCTTACATTATTAAGAAAGGTCGTCATTAATTGAGTTTTATTTTTATTTTAATTACATTCACAATCACAAAGTTCTTATTATATGTGTTAAATGAAATTTAAAAAAAAAACCTGGCGAAAAAGTAATTTATAATTTTTTTGATAATATTGCTATAAAACCTAAAAAAATTTCGAAAAAGATATCAAATATATTATCTTAATTAACTTAATTATCTTGGAAGAAAACGTTGTCAATAGTAAACACTTCTCACATTATAAAGGAAGGACCGCATTAATTGAGTATTTTAATTTTAATTACGTTTACAATCACAAAATTCTGCTCTTCAATCTCAACGCCCGACTGGCCGGCGAACTCACCTGATGATGGCGGGTAACACACGAGCCACGTACTCACCCGAAGTCAGCCGAACGACGCGCGATAATTCGCGAATGCAGAGTTTCGGTGCGGCCGAAGGTTTGGCAGATTTTCTGCCGAAACCGAAACTGATGCCGAAACTAATTTTTGTTTGCCGAAACCGAACCTTTGGTCGTTCACTAAAAAATTGATCACTGATACGAAACTATATGTACAATGATTTAACCGATGATCGCGATGCTGCGTAAAAATGTACTGTAGAAGCAGAAAATATAATCGCAAGAAAGCAATACTGCTGTGACAGCCAAAAACCAAATTTTTCACCAGAACCAAAAAAAAAATCAGATTTTTGAAAAAAATTCGTATCTTTTAAATCTGTGGTTAGAGAAATGCCATTTTTAAAACGTGTGTCATTATTTTTTTAGGTAAACTCGTTTGGTTTACAACACACAAAAAAAATGTGTTTGAAATGAAAACGGTGTAAATGTAATTGACAATATTTATTTGAAACTTTTAAAATGTTATCAGTAAAAAGTATTATACCGCAGAAGACATATACTTATTAGACATGTACTTATTATAATGAGATAAAAACAAGAGATACGAATTTTTCTAAACTTTCGTTAAGAAAAAAAAAACAGAAATAATTAATGAAGAAAATAGAATCTCGTGTTAATTCTTCTAACACAAATGGGTATGGACACTGAAAAGTTATAGTAAACGACAAGTCAGTGTTATTAGAAAGCATAAAAATGAAATGTATTAACCGCCGCGAGTCCTTAAATGCAATCTTTGAAAATGCTGTAAGCACCAACGTGTAATGTTACCGTGTAAGTGATTTTGTCGTTTCTTTTAAATATCGAATATTGTCGCGACCGCAAAACGTAAAACAACACAAGATTTTGAGGTGTGTACAGTACATCAGTTAAAAAACGAATTATTGTAGAAAGCAATCACTTTGTGGTTTGACATATTTAATAAAATAAAATACTTTTTTGTTTAAAACCACGAGATTTATTAATTTATGAACCGACTGGTTTCGCTTTACTCAAGCATCATCAGGGTACAAATTAATACTAACCGTACCAACTGTACCACTCTGCAATACACTTTCCTAGTAAATCATTCTGATGTACTTAGTCATACTGAGTTCAGTGTCAAATTTGACGTTGGTGTAACTGTGTTGTGTGTTGGCTGTATTTATCGCCGTAACCCTGAAAAAAACCCTGCAAAATGGTGTATAAAAAGTATTTTCGTAGGTAGTGGCGGTTACAGCAGTATTGCTTTCCTGCGACGATACTTATCTGGGAGGTGAGGTTAACCTATATGTCCCAAACGCGTATACTCGTGGGAGATCCCACACAGTTTTTAATGCTCTGAAAGCGAGAACTTCTTCCTTTCAGAAATCAACTGCTTAACGATTCTGCATTAATCGTCGACATCTTCAATGTTACCTATAGAGAGTTCAGTAACTATCTTTTAACATACGTCACAACGTAGTGAAACTGCCCCCCCCATGGACTTTTTTTTTCTTATAAATGTTGTAATCTTCTCCGTAATAATTTGGTGTAAGTACCTATAACCCTTTTATAGAGAACCTGGAAAAAATAAATAAATAAATTAACAGGGTTTATCGTTCCTTTAGAAAAAAGGGTACAGTTTGTGAGGAGAAAACATAATTGGAGACATATGATATTTAATCCTGATATGTATTTTAATAATATATGTTCTTGAATAAGCGTTTTTTGGAAAGGAAAAGCAAAAGCAAAAACCAAAGTAATAAATTGCTCTCTGTTTTTCTAGTCATAAAAGTGTACACCCATTTTGACTGAAACCCGTGGTTTTGGTGGGTACCTAGTACTTATATTAAAATGCAGTTTGATATTTTAAACTGATTCATTTTATTTTAATTTAATGTGTTTCTTTATAAGAGGTTTATTCTCACGTTTGTAGAATAATCCATTTAAATACTTAAATCACTAAACAATAAAGTTACTGGCATTTTTGAGTACATTTTTAAAACTAAAACCCTTCACTTTGATATCTAAATTCCTGTTTGTTAAATAACCAGAAATATTATATTTTTAAATAAATACTTTTAAACTTTAAAAGTATAAAAAATCATATAAATTATACTATATATTAATGCTCAATTTTGAAAAACACTCACTTTTTCCTTGATGCGAAAATCGACCTCACCGCCCCTCACGTTTCACCAACCTCAAGGTTCACTTTGGCTTGGCGCCTTGAGGAAAATTTTGGCACGCCAAAACGACCTCTCCGATCCTCGAGTTTCGCACACCTCAAGGTTCAATTTTGTTCAAAGGGAATTATCCCGACGGCTGACACGCGAGAATGGACATTAGCGCTCGGTATTTTGGAACGCTTCAAAGTTCACAATCCTTCCAAGCGTCGATTATTTTCCATCCACTAGCTTTTGTTTAGTTTTTGATAGGGGAAACATTTTTCATTGTTATCAATATGTTTGCCAAAACTTTACGGGAGACATCTAGTGGTGCGGAATACAAGTATGGATTATTCACTTTAGAAAAAATCAAATGTGTATCGAATACTATTGTAGTTCTATTTTCATCCGTTCGAAATGGCAGCTTCGTCTGAATTAAAATAAATACGCTCGCTTCACGATTTTCACAAAAAAAAATAGACTAGACAGGAAACTCACATAAAATTGAACTGACACATTTTTCATAACTAGATCGATCGTCCTCCTTTCTGGCTCACGTCAAGGATGTATCCAGCAAGGCTCAGGCCCTCTTCTTTAAGCTTAGGAGACTCTCCACAGCTGAGTGGGGATTGCGGAGTCCGGCTTTGCGTGTTCTGTACAGATGCGTATACGTGGCGCAAGTTTCGTATGCTGCGTCTGTTTGGGAGCACCGCCTGGATAACTCGCTTATACTCCTGGCTCTCAAGCGGGGCCAACGAACTCCCTTGCTGGCACTATCCGGGGCGTATAGAACCGTTGCTTCGGACGCTTTGCCTGTTTTGGCTGGCATTTTGCCAATCGATCTGGAAATCAGGGAAGTGCTCACTAAGCAGAGATTAACCAGAGGAACCCCGGCCACTCACCTAGGCGTTGTTCTCACTCCAGGCGGGCCGGGGACTCTCCCTGGACTGCTCCGGCAAATGAGGGATCTGTCGCTCCAAGAGTGGCAGCTCCGGTGGGATAGATCGAATATGGGAAGATGGACTTTCTCCTTCTTCCCATCAGTTAAAGTCAGAATGGAAGGGGCTTATCTACAACTGGACCACCACATCACCCAGCTCCTGTCCGGGCACGGGGAATTCAGGGGGAGGCTTCACACCCTTGCCCTGTCACCCCACCCCAACTGCGCATGCGGATCTGCAAACCAGTCAGCCGAGCACATTCTGTGGCATTGCGAGATTTTGACGGATGCGAGAGAGGAACTGCTCGATGGTTTGGACGTACCTATCAGACCAGTATGGAATACTGACCTGGTGTCGAACAAGAGGAATTTCGAGTGTTTGAAGAAATTTGCAAGGGTCTGGGTTGAGAGATGGCCTGAGCTTAGAGTCGCTGATTAGTTGAATTTTTTTGAAACCAGGTGTACTTGTTCCTGATTACCACGGTTTACTCTATGATTTTGACTCTATTATTTGCCCAGGATGTACAGTTTTATTTTATCTTGTTTTCTTGTTTTTATTTATACATTTTTATGTCTTATGGCTAATAAGTTGGTTCTCTTTTTTTTATTTCCTATGCAACTAAATTTTATGTTGTACTTTTTATATTTTACATTGATTACTTCTCTTTTTACATCTTTTGTATTATCATCTACTACTGTATATATGTATTTCTTTGTTTGTATATTCTTTTCCAATTTAGACTTTGGGTCCAGTTACATAGGCGTACATAAGCGCTTATGTCGACTGTACAATATTTAGTTCTATTTTTTTTCACGCCTTTGGTTTTCTTCTTTTTTTCTATATATTCGTTCAACTTCTGTGTTTTTTTATATATTTTTCTTTTCAGTCTGTGACAACGTGCGAGTACTGAACTCCGTTGCTTGTGTTGTATCGTCCTTCTCCCCATTTAAGGGGTTGGACTAGAACATGTCCCTGTGTACGTGACTTGTCGTTCTTATGGTTCTGGTGGGGCTGCTTTTGGCCCCGTGCCACCCCCCATGACATGAAGAGGCTGAGGAGAGGGCTAAACGCCATCCGAAAGCTGTCCGTCCCGCCTCCAGCGACCCGACGCTTCTCTCCCTAGGGTCTTCTTTGGATTTCCATTTACTTATCGTCTAGGCACCACCGGGTAGCTGGCTTACGGACGACGCTGCCGGTTGTCGGGAGGCCTAACAATCAGCCCCTTTCACTGTTAAGGGGACTGCCGGTGGCTGAATTTTGGTTTCACCAGCTCCTCATTGTATATACTTCTTTACTTTTTTGTTTTTCTTTTACATGGACAGAGCACGGTGTTGCCTGCAGGACTGTTGTGTGGTCCGTCGCCGTCATGAACTTCCCACTCATGACGGTTTTACTTACTTTGTTTCCTTGTTTTCTTATGTATTTTGTACAGCCCTAGCCTAGTCACTAACACCCTGTTTGACTGTCCATGAGGCTTACCGCTTTGCGGTGAGTTACTCATGGGCTTTAGAATTGTAGAACTGACCATAACAGTGCATTTCTGTTGGCGCGCCTGCATACCGCCCACTAACAACGTATGCGGGGACATTGAAGTTCTAGAATCGTTCCATATTTTAAATGTAGAGTCGTTTTTTTCAAAAAAATTAGAGTCTTGCGAGAACTCCGAAGGGGCGACCATAAGTCGCCTATACCGGGGTGGGAATAGGTGGGTGAAAGCTTCAATGACACATTTTAAGAGCGAAAAATTATATAAATTTCCGGCGAAAACTGGAACCACTCATAAAATCACTCAATTTGGCTGGGTTACATTTCTCGCCGACAGGTTCGCATTAAAAAAAAAAAACACAAATTAGGCCTTAGTTTCAATGCAATGGAAAATACTAGAGAGAATGTTGAGACAGGTCAGTTATCAGTTATCCGAGATGTCAAATGTAAAACGGATCTCTCGGCGGTTTCGGTCATTGTTTTTCGGAAAACGACATTGGCGCCGAAAAACCGATTCCCGGTTAGATTTTTTTTTTAAATACGGCACCCGAAAATATTCCGCATCTTTTGATACCAATATTACGTGTCCGTCCCATGTAAAAAAGTTCAGGGTCGCCGAAAAACATATAAAATTTTCACAAAAAAAACACGACAATATGCGCCCATAGATTAACTTCAGAAGGGTAGATATTTACCGGCCATTACAAATTTAAATGTAATTGATTTCAAGGGTAGGTACCTACTTATTTCGGTAGTATTGCAAATATGATGAAAAAAGCAAAAACATTGCAGGAATTTTGTAAGGAAATGCGCCGGTACCTACCGGAATGGGTAGATAGACAATTATTTAGGTTTTTGATACAATTTAATTTACTAAGGTAATGTTGTTTCCACGATACTGAATAATTTAACAATTTTTTTAAGTTCATTTTTACGTTCTGTATTAAATATTTTTTTTAATTATTAAATTCATATAGCGCTCTTTTTAAGCAGTAAAACTACTGCTGAGTTTTGGAATTATAAAATTTGTATGAAAATGTACGTACGCTCTTAACTTCTGAAGGACTGCAACTAATTACTTTTTTTTTTTGGTTGTGTTCGTTATTGTTAGTACAAGGTTTATATAAAACGACTGGTGAGTTCTGGCTTGACGAAATTTGTAAAAAAAAATTTATTAGGTGGCGCGCGAGCTGTTTGAAAACTAAATTTACCGGGAATTAGAGTATGTAATGCAGCAGGGGGGGTGGAAACAGGAAGGGGGAGGGGAACCTGGTAGGGGGGAAGGAAACTCGGGAGGGGGTTTACGAGACGGAGAAGCGTAGGAGTGAAGTGGGGGGAGGGAACGTGAGGGAGGCGGAGTGGAAAGGGGAAGAGGACGCTGGTGAGGAAAGGGGGGGGGGGAAGGGGATTGGAACAAATGAGAAAGGACACGCAGGTAGAAACATTTTCTTTATTAAATGGTATAGCAACGCATGCCGGGTACCAGCTAACTTCTATATATATAAAAATCAAAAAAATATTTGCATGTAAGTATGTATGTATGTCCGCTATGCGTTGCTAAACCACTCATCCGATTGCAATGAAACTTTGTGGATTTGATGTGCGCATGCCCGCGATGTTTTCTGTATACAATGGTGAGCTCTGGCATCATGAAATTACGCATTGCTAAACCGTTCATCCGATTGCGATGAAAATTTGGGGATTTGATGTGTGCAAGCCTAAAATGATGTCTACATACTAACGTATGACATGTTTTTGCTGCTAGGCTCTGCGGCCGGCTTTATATATATTTGTAACCGCTAAGCGTTGCTAAACCATTCATCCGATTGCGATGAAACTTTGGGTTTTGATGGGTGCATGTCTGCAATGGTGTCTATATACTGACGTATGACAGGTTTTTGCTGCTAGGCCCTGCGGGCGTCTTTATGTGTATTTGTATGTTTAACCGCTAAGCGTTGCTAAACCATTCATCCGATTGCGATGAAACTTTGGGTTTTGATGTGCGATGCCTACCATGTCTGCAGGGCAGTTGGTACCTACCCGCTTACTATGAAATAATATTTTTTCTGTAGTTTTTTTAACAGCAATAAATCAAAGTTTTAGTTTCTTAGAAATTCTGATTTATACATTTTTATAGCGTCGTTTTTGTGAAAAATTACAACAAAATATATATATTAAGTACCTACCCATTTACTATGAAATAATATTTTTCTGTAATTTTTTTTACTGCAATAAATCAAAGTTTTAGTTTCTTAGATATTCTGATTTATACATTTTTATAGCGTCGTTTTTGTGAAAAATTACAACCACGTTCCTTCTAAGCACCTACCCGCGCACTATGAAATAATTTTTTTCTGCAAGTTAGTAAGTCAAGTTAGTTTTAACCCGTTAGTTGCTTTGCAACAGGCATAAGCTAGTTAGTATGAATGCTTTTTACTTATTACTTACAAAAATTAATATAATTACAAACATTATAATATAATTTCAAACTTATAATATTGATAGCAGAAATTTGAATTGCTCTAAAGGATAATTAATCCAAAATTGAGTTAAACATGTCATTTTTCTTCGTTTTTTTTCTTTTCGATCTGCGTCGTCGAAATATAAGTAAGTCTTTTACGACGTGAATTTTAAGATTTAAAAAAAAAATAAAAAAATAACTCGAACTGCAAGTCAGAAAAGATACACCTATTTTCGAAAAAAACGAAAAAAAATTATATGTTTAACTAATTTTTGGATTTTTTGTCCTTTACACCAATTCAAATTTCAATTACTTTTCATATTAGGTACTAAGAAATCCCGTTACCTATTATAATTAAACAAAACATCGTATCAAGTCAAATAAATAGTAAGGAATAAAAATAATAAAGATACGATACAGGAATAAATAAATTAAAATTTGGGAGGCGGGAATGGGTACCGCCGCCCCAGGAACCTTTATTGGAGAACCAACACCTTAGCCATAGGTCACCCCAAGTGGTTCGCTACATTTGGTGATTTAGCAGGGGTGCCCGGGTTCATGGGGTGAGGTTTTTTCTAGATCTTGGAGGCAGATGACCAGGACACACTGAACCTACCCACCCCATAAACCCTCTTCCTTCCCAGAACTCTCCTCTCCTTCCTTTCCTTTAAAAAACCCTCCACACAGCATCCCCAATGATGAAATAGGCCCTTAGGGAAATTAATTTCTTCCGGGCCTCCTGTGTGGAGCTCATGTAAAAAATCTATTAAACCAAATATTGGTGTTCCGATTGCGATTTGCGATTCATAATTTGAAGATTAGAATAAATTCTCAAAGATTGTCCAAAATAAGAAATGCTAAATACATTGCGTTCATATATTTTGTAATGTTTATGTCAACATTTTATAAATCATGTTATTTTTGACTGAGCGTGACAAAGACCTTTTTGAATCGACCGTTTTGAAAGTCATCCGTCTGTAAATTTGTTTATCCTTTTTATTTCCGGTCAAAGGTTATGGCCGTTTTAATGGTCCATGCCGATTCCTTTTTTTTCTTTTTTTTGAAATTGTGAGGTTATGCATTGACAATTTATTTATTTAACGACCAAAGGGCTTTAACATATTTGGTAGTACAACTAATTAATGACAGATGATTTTTAAACAGATAAAGAAATAATAAATAAAATTAAATAAAAAATGCATGGTCATAAAAATACAGCGATTTCATAGGTTTACAAAAATACAAATATGTTTAGGAATAGTTTTGGAATAAGTTTTTTACAAGATCCACAAAATGGAGCCAAGTTTATGTTAAATATGTCAACATTACCTAAGTACTTATTTCCCATAGTGTGAAATCGTTGTATCGAAGAGTGGGCAATGCAGTTCCGCTTATGAATGCTACAGAAGAATAGTGTATGTTGTCGTGTAGTTACTGTCGGTATTCGTAAGTTTATGAGTTGCAGGAGTTCGCAACAGTCGAATTTAGAGTTAAGTATTTTTAATAAAAATGTTAAGTCGTTTATTTTACGTTTGTCTTACAGTGTTTGTATTTTTAGAATATTTAATAATACATTCTATTTTAAGTCTTCCAAAGGGATATTAAATTAAAAATTTATAAAACGCAGATTTTTTGTATTCGCTCAATGTTATTAATGTGAATTTTGTAAGACGGAGACCAAACTACCAAGTTATATTCCATTAGGCTTCTAACTAGAGATACGTATAATAATTTAATGGCTTGTATTGAACTAAAGTTTTTGGTTGTTCTTAATACGAAGCCTAGTGTTTTCATACCTTTGTTTACAATTTGGTGGATATGATTGTCGAAACATAGTTTTTCATCCAAAATAATTTCAAAATCTCTCATTTCCGTGACTCTTTCTACAGCTTGTGATGAATCGCAGTGGATACGAAAATATAGTAGCTTCCACCTTACGAATGAATAAATAATAATTCAGAATTATAACGAAATCAACACACTAGCGACATCTAGCTGATTAAGTTTGATTGGGCCATGGAGACTGCAGAGATCTATAATTATTAAATTAATGTCAAGTTTTGATAAATAGAACACAGAGGGATCCAATTATAAACACTTAAGATTGATCTACCAATCAGAGAAGGGGGAGGTTACCTTTTTTCAAGACAAAGAGATGGACTTTGGACTAGACCATTAGTCTGAGATTTATGGGGTAAAAATCATCATCAACCCGAGAGATCAATACGCTTTAAGATAAACACAATCCCACGTTCGGTGCATTTGGTACAATGACCCTAATTTTAAAGGTAAATATTGAGTGCAACAGAGGAATCGACAACCGCAGTTAACGAACAAATAAATCCATATTATGTTGAAAAAATGATGCAATAAAATAGCAAGGAAATATAATGAACGGAAGATTAAAGAAAAGACCTGGAAAACGTGGGAAAAGCTACTGTAGGGATACTCAATTGCATAACGAGAACGTGAAGAACAAAAGGAGGCCAGATTCAGAGGAAAACGTACGTTTGATATTTAAAAGAAAGAAAAACGATGGAAATTAGGAATGTCACTTTTAAATGAAGCAATACGGTCAGGGAAAACGATTTGAAAAGAAAATCTAATAAAAAAAACGGACATTTAAACGGAAGTATTTATTGAACAATATAAGATTTCGACTTAATTTTGCGTTTTCAGACGAGTTTAAATAGATATCGTTATATATTTGAAATAGGATGGTTATTCTAGTTATATTACGTTAGATTAATTCAAAGGAAGGGATCGTTTTTACGTCATTTGCTATGAGAAAATACTATAGACGATAGAACAAATTGCTGAGGCAATTGATGTAAAAAAAGGTTGTCGACCCCACATGTATATTGTTGATATAAACAAGGAATATTCGAACATGCCTTTTGTTTATTTAAGGCCCATTATCCATTAAAAAGGGTCATAAAAATTAACATTGCTCTTACCTAGTATTTAGATTATAGAATTTCCGTAAAATTTAATTATAAACACATTAAAATGGATTTATCGCCAAGTATGTAGAAATCGTAATGTATACACACGTCAGGGCTTGCAGTTTATGGGATTTTGAACAAGAGAGAGATGGAAAATTGGGCGGAATTTGATCGAAGTAGTTAACTTGACAGATATCCCAGGATAGGAATAGTTAGTGGGCAGGAAAACACCATAAATAATATATCAAAAAAGGAAAAAAGGGTTTTAGCGGGAGATGGAATCACGGCAAAAAGGCAAACGTCAAATTTCAATAAGGGATCATTGGGTTAGGAGTGGGGGGAGAGAACGGAAAACCGACATAACCGGAAAACTCAGATAAGGAAATGGGAAAAACTCAAAACGTTATAAGTAGAGTAGATACGGAACCAGGATATGATTCCTTATTAACAACGAAGGGAAAATCATTTAAGAATAGTTGTTAAAACACCGTTACTTGAAGGAAAATTAGGTGGGAAAATGGAAAAGTTGAATATGCCACATAAATAATGGAAATACGGTTCTGAGACATAATTGCTTACGTAGACTAGGGGAAAAGAAATAATTTTCGTGGAAATTTATACAGGACAACTAGCGTTTAAAACTAGGAGACTGAAGAATCTACGTTTTCCCTAATATTTATGCCAATTAAAACACAGTTTTAGCAGATCACTTATGGGCATGTTCAAATTGGAAAAAAAAAAAACAAGATTAAAACCATGTTTATAAAACATATTATGAAGACAGAAGACATGTGGGAAATGGGCAAACTGGATGGCAGCTTACTAAGTCCGGGACTAAAAACCTTAGAAAAGCGAGACAAAGTTGTGGGACGAACCGAGATTTAGGAAGAGGCAAAATCGAAAGAGCTTATGTAGGAACATACAATAACGAGATGGGGTTTTCAAAAAATTTCGAGTGATTACAGATTATAATTCCTCGTCAAGGAATATACGATTATGCCCTTTTGGAGCTGTGATGGGTATAAATTAGCGTGTTGGGGATGATTCAGGGTCTTTTCGACAACTGGCAAGGTTGATTAAAACGTCGCGCGTGTCGTGAGAATTACCCTGGTAATTAATTAATAGAGTCTAGGATCAGTTTTCGGTGTGAGTTGTCGGGAAGGAGTCGTCGGGGATCAATCGTCGGGTTAAAACGTGGAAGTTACGTGACGTAGCGTCTAAACGGTTATTAGTTGAAAATTTCTTAAGTGTTGTAAAATTTTGAGACTTAGAAAAATTCGGAGTGGGAATTCTGGGACTTATAAAAATTACGGTCGTGATTAAATCTGTGGAGTGTTGAAAATTAAATAAAGTGTTTTATATAGTTTTACAATAAATTCAACTTGTCATTAAAATAAAAGGTTTATATAGTGTAGCGAATTTAAAAGAAACAACAGTGTTTAAAGAATTTTATAACAGCAGTGAATAATAATATATTTAATTATAAATTCAACTTGTCATTAAAATAAAAGGTTTATATAGTGTAGCGAATTTAAAGAAAATCAACAGTGTTTAGAGAATTTTATAACAGCAGTGAATAATAATATATTTATTTATAAATTCAACTTGTCATTAAAATAAAAAGTTTATATAGTGTAGCGAATTTAAAGAAAATCAACAGTGTTTAAAGAATTTTTAACAGCATTGAATAATAATATATCTATTTATAAATTCAACTTATCATTAAAATAAAAAGGGGTCGTTTCGACAACTGGGAAGGTTGATTAAAACGTCGCGCACGTCGTGAGAATTACCCTGGTAATTAATTAATAGAGTCTAGAATCAGTTTTTATACTTTAAAAATACAGTGGAAAAATAAAGTCAGTTATACTTATAAAAAAAAAACTCAGTGGTAAAATAGAGTCTACAATCAGTTTTATGCTTTGATAAAACAGGGAGTGAAGTGCCCGGATAGGGTTAATCGTGCAATTTAACGGAGTGTATGATCTTATAATAAATCTAAAAATCAGTGTTTGTAATAATTTCCGATTCAATAAAATCTAATAATTAATTAATTAATTACAAATTCAATGCGGGAGGAGTTTAATATAGTGTGTTTGAATTGCTTTAAATTTGTTCTATGAAGGTTAAAATAGAGTTATTTTGTCCGAGGTTATATAAAGAAAATTACAGTCTAATAAGTTTCATTAAATAAAAAATTTACGTTTAGGTCGAAAGTTGGAAATTTTATTACGAGATATTAATTATCGTTAGGTGACAACGCAATAATAATAATTGATCCGAAATCTGGAAAATACTTAGCCGAAGTTTAAATGAATAATCCAAGTGATTAATTTGCTGCTAAACAAAAGTGTTATAAAATAAAGTGGAAGGGGTTCTTTCAGTTTTGTTGTAATCTGAGTGACGAATAATATTTAGTTATCCGTTACAAAGGGATTCTAGTTCAAATTGGAAACATAAATAAAACTTTAGCTTTGTCCTTAAGTGGAATAATTCAAATTTAAAGAAAATCTTTAGTTGTTATGAAAAAAAAAATATAATTTAAATTGAGAAAAAAATAAATAAAACTTAAATATTTTTATAAAGTGGAATAATACAAATTTAAAGGAAATTCAAATTAATAAATTAATTTATTAAAGAGTAAATAGGTATAGTCATATACCACATAATAAAATAATATTCGAGCGAACGATTATTAAGAATCGATTCCCCTCTTTAGATTGGAATCAAATATGGAAGGAAAGGGGAGGAAGGTGAGGGTTGTCGGGATTAATTAGATAGGATCGTTCTTCTTCAATAATAACGGCAGATATTAAAGGAAAACGTGAGGATTTTTTACATCAGAGATCTATTCAAAGGAGAAAGGAAGGAGATGAGTTCCGGATCTTGTAGGATTAAATCGTTAAAAGTGGGAAGTCGAAATAAAAGTGCGATAAGTTACACAGGTAGATCGGATGCTCTAATAAGTTTCTCGCCGATGATAGTAACCCGGTGGAGCTGAAATTAAGACATTAGAGCTTGGTGAGTCCTTACAATATTTAAGCTTTTACAGGTTCCTGTGGATATCCTGACACTGATGGACGTAACGCCAAGTAAGGGTAAATAAATAATTAACCAATTTATTAGCATTCGCATGTCACACCTCCCATACAGAATGAAATGTTGCTAAACAAATACTTAACACATAATTAGATAGAAACGCATCACTAAATCAATTTTGGTATCTTAGCGTATTTGTAAGATAAATACCTATTGTTTCTTTTCACTAGCACGATTAGGGTATGGTTATATGACCTTCGATAGTGTACAAAAATTTCGATTTGAGTTCAAGGCCATCCATTGACCCAGTCACCTAAATTCATTAACGAATAAACAAAACAAAACTTAACGTCAGGGACAAGTTTATCAATTATAGCTTGAGATGAAATCTGCGGTCAATATGTGAAGGCGACATTGACGTTAAATTCACTCAATTCTAAACGACTTGATTTTACTAGAGCGATCGCCAATAGGTAGCATTGATTCAGCATGCAAAAATTTCGCAAAGTAAAGTACTGCGACTAGCTTCAAACTCTAAGAGAGCACATCACAATTATTCAGGAGGTCATTGATTCAATGTCGACTTGATTTATCTCATTTTTAAATCTTTCTTATAGGAAGTAGGTATCCAAGAACCCATAAATACCCATTATCCTAAATACCTAACACACGAGGAGCTAGTGACCTCATTTAAACAACACTGGTGTTCAAATACTCATACAGTCCTGAATCCTAACTTGTCTTCGAACGTAAACTTCAAGGCTTCTGTATGTAGGTATGAGCCATCTGGAAATGTAAGTGTCAACCTTTCTCGAACGGACGGCTTTGATCTTGTGGCGGTATTGTCGAGGTGGGCATGCGGGGAAGAGGAAGGACGTATGCGGACAGTACGCTGACGCGGCATTAAAGCCACAGGTTATTTGCATACCGTGAGTCTTGTCGAACCTGAAAGCAAACATAAGGTTCACGAGGTGAGTTTTATGTCAGCTAGTCAGAGGTGGAATGTAACGCTGGGTCGGTTACGTGGGAGGAAGGATCTGCCCGTCACAAGCTTACGCCACATTTAACGGATAGAGGCATGATAAGGGAAGACATGAAATACCCCTTCTAGACTCAGTAGAGTTAAATTCAATCCGGCGGAGATGGAAGTCGGAGTGAGGCAGAAAAACGGCATGAAGACTTGGTATTCCCCCATCTGGCGTGAAGAGTCCCTTTCGTAACAAGAGACGCTCGTCGAAGAGAGTAAAACTCGGACTTAAGGATAAGCTTAGCAAACGTACTTGGGAGAATCCGGTTTGGAATTGTTGTTCATCGGTTTTCACTTGGTTAGCGGAGGTGCCGACTTTTTAAGCAAACATATTATCCCCTCCCCATATCCCTCCATTCCTGCTCTTTCAACAATTTTGCGAATACTAACCAATAGCACTAACTATGACTACAAACACATTATGTTAGGAGAAGTTGCAGACAAGGACTTCAATTGAGAAAACTGGACCTTCGAGTTCGATCATCCTAAGGTAAGGTTTGCTTTCTTGAAATGTTTAATTTATTAACTGTTGTTTATGTTATCGATGTATCAGCGGTGATAGGAAGAATTAAATAAACACACTAAATTCCTATGGAAATCAAATAGACACAAGGTTTAGGGCGGGGGTAGTTTATCAAACTCGGTTAAATATTCTAAAATAATAATAAATAAATTGATCGGAAAATTCTCACCCTTTCTCTAAAAGAATCTATGGGTTACCACACGTAATACATTATCTTCTCTACATATGTGTGCATATTAAGTATGCAAACAGATGTAAAATCTAAAACAAAAAATTTACACAACGCAGATTATAGAAATAATGTGAACAAAAATCTTAAATCTTGATTACTGTGAGAAAATCGCAGGGATTTAAGAAGATAGGGTAGGTTTAGCTAGATTATAAGGTATAGGGGTTTAGAAATCACGAGCCTGAGGTAGAAATAAACCGAAAGGAGGGTTGAGTCAGGCCATCATACCTAGTGGTGTGATCAGTAGGACATAAGGGTAGAATTATGAGCGTGGCTACGAGACAGGAACTACGAGATTTAAACTACGAGGTAGAAGCTTAGAAAAGTAAATCAGCTAGGTAGGGTTCATCACAAGTGGGAACAAAGCCAGTAGTGGCACCTCATTACAACTGTTGCCGCGTGACCAGGAGAGTAAAGGTTACAAGTTGAGAGAATTCTGAGATATTATAAAAATAAAATAGAATGAACAAATAAATGAAATTATAATTAATTGGAAAAAAAAGTGAATATTTTAAACGAAAAGTGAAAAACGTGCCATTAAAACAACTTCAGATTACATAAAACAAGTGGAATAAAAAATTCGCATCATTAAATTATACAGTAGAAATATAACAATAAATCAAAAAAATAATTTAAACGAAAAGTGAAAAACGTGCCATTAAAACATCTTCATTAAACGTGAAACAAGTGGAAAAAAAACGTACCATTAAATAAAACAGTCGGAAAAAAAATAATAAAACTCAAAAACCAAATATTTTAAAACGAAAAGTGAAAAACGTGCTTTATACCAGATAAAAATCATAAATCACATAACGCCTAGGAATGTTGACCCAGATTTAGAAGGGTGGTGCGTATTGAAAAAAAAAAAAAGCCGTTATATAAATAAAAGCGCATTCCTTCGGTGATCAATAAAATTATCATTCAAATTGGTTCATTGACTGAAGCCCGAATGTAAACAAGCGATTGAATAGACACCGTCGCGAGGGTATGTTTGTGTTGCCACAAACATAAGTGGTCTTACTGATAAATATGTTCGTAACAGAATAGATAAATCTTTGTTATGTTCGCATTGGAACATCTCGAGATATTACTTTAAATAATAAAGAGATACTTAGATAGTTAATCAAATGACGTTGTTTATGTTAATAGTGGTCGAGGGTATTATTGGTTCCTTCGAGTTGAAGGATTTTATAAATAAATACTTCTTTTGACACGGCGACATAAAAATAAATAAAATCAACATAACATACAAAGCAAAGGACGGATAAAAATAAAATAAAATATTACACATAAAACATAAAAGTGAGCTTTTCAAATCGTTGCATTCAAACATTTAACAGGGGTGGATTGGACCTTTAGATACACCATTACATAGATGTCAGCTGAATAAATTAGAAATTTAGCCTTACTGGGGGTTGGCATATTTCTCGGGTGACCGGTTTATTTCCGATTTGCAATAAAGAGCAAATAAGCGGAGTGGTTTAAAACGCATACGAATTTAGGAGGGGGGGGGGGCTTGTTTAAAACGGGGTTTAGGTACATTATACAATTGTGTATACGTGCAAATAAATAAATAAACAAACAAAGCCGGTGTGGGAAAAAAAAAAAAATGAGATAGTAAACGTTATGGAGTGCATTCGGATGAGTAAACATACAACATAGATCAAATAAACCTCAGATAAAAGATAAATAAGAACAGCATATGAAGAGATTACATAAAAGTTGATCCCATTCAAAAAAAAAAAAAAAAAAAAAAGGGTGTGTATGTGTGCATATATGTGTAATACGTGTATGTTCATATGCGCATTGTTGCCATTAAAACGTTCCTGCGAGAAAAATTCGTGTGGAATTCTAGAATCGCGAAAAAAAAAAATATATATATATATGAATAAGGAAAATCAAAGGTTGGAAACCGTCTCGATGAAGAAGAGGGAGTAAGGGTCATAGGGGGGAAGGTATAGGGGTAAGAATCTTAGGGGGGTAGGACAAAGAGTAGGGACAGCAACTGACGTAAGTTAGCCGACTTAAATAGGCCATTGGGTAGACAAGAGTAAATTGAAAAATGGTTTCAGCTCAGAGGAACACCGAACAGGATTCTACGATATGAAATAGTGAAAGGTAGGGGCGCGCAACCAGTTAGAATTTCGAAAAAAAAAAATGCAAATAAGAATAAAGAAGACTTAAAGAAAATTGTAGAAAATTAGATTGCCTATGTTTAGTTTTAATTCCATCAACTAACACTAGGAGGCGTGTTTACCGCTGGAATTATAACTATAGGGGGGCTGTGATGAATCGCAGTGGATACGAAAATATAGTAGCTTCCACCTTACGAATGAATAAATAATAATTCAGAATTATAACGAAATCAACACACTAGCGACATCTAGCTGATTAAGTTTGATTGGGCCATGGAGACTGCAGAGATCTATAATTATTAAATTAATGTCAAGTTTTGATAAATAGAACACAGAGGGATCCAATTATAAACACTTAAGATTGATCTACCAATCAGAGAAGGGGGAGGTTACCTTTTTTCAAGACAAAGAGATGGACTTTGGACTAGACCATTAGTCTGAGATTTATGGGGTAAAAATCATCATCAACCCGAGAGATCAATACGCTTTAAGATAAACACAATCCCACGTTCGGTGCATTTGGTACAATGACCCTAATTTTAAAGGTAAATATTGAGTGCAACAGAGGAATCGACAACCGCAGTTAACGAACAAATAAATCCATATTATGTTGAAAAAATGATGCAATAAAATAGCAAGGAAATATAATGAACGGAAGATTAAAGAAAAGACCTGGAAAACGTGGGAAAAGCTACTGTAGGGATACTCAATTGCATAACGAGAACGTGAAGAACAAAAGGAGGCCAGATTCAGAGGAAAACGTACGTTTGATATTTAAAAGAAAGAAAAACGATGGAAATTAGGAATGTCACTTTTAAATGAAGCAATACGGTCAGGGAAAACGATTTGAAAAGAAAATCTAATAAAAAAAACGGACATTTAAACGGAAGTATTTATTGAACAATATAAGATTTCGACTTAATTTTGCGTTTTCAGACGAGTTTAAATAGATATCGTTATATATTTGAAATAGGATGGTTATTCTAGTTATATTACGTTAGATTAATTCAAAGGAAGGGATCGTTTTTACGTCATTTGCTATGAGAAAATACTATAGACGATAGAACAAATTGCTGAGGCAATTGATGTAAAAAAAGGTTGTCGACCCCACATGTATATTGTTGATATAAACAAGGAATATTCGAACATGCCTTTTGTTTATTTAAGGCCCATTATCCATTAAAAAGGGTCATAAAAATTAACATTGCTCTTACCTAGTATTTAGATTATAGAATTTCCGTAAAATTTAATTATAAACACATTAAAATGGATTTATCGCCAAGTATGTAGAAATCGTAATGTAAACACACGTCAGGGCTTGCAGTTTATGGGATTTTGAACAAGAGAGAGATGGAAAATTGGGCGGAATTTGATCGAAGTAGTTAACTTGACAGATATCCCAGGATAGGAATAGTTAGTGGGCCGGAAAACACCATAAATAATATATCAAAAAAGGAAAAAAGGGTTTTAGCGGGAGATGGAATCACGGCAAAAAGGCAAACGTCAAATTTCAATAAGGGATCATTGGGTTAGGAGTGGGGGGAGAGAACGGAAAACCGACATAACCGGAAAACTCAGATAAGGAAATGGGAAAAACTCAAAACGTTATAAGTAGAGTAGATACGGAACCAGGATATGATTCCTTATTAACAACGAAGGGAAAATCATTTAAGAATAGTTGTTAAAACACCGTTACTTGAAGGAAAATTAGGTGGGAAAATGGAAAAGTTGAATATGCCACATAAATAATGGAAATACGGTTCTGAGACATAATTGCTTACGTAGACTAGGGGAAAAGAAATAATTTTCGTGGAAATTTATACAGGACAACTAGCGTTTAAAACTAGGAGACTGAAGAATCTACGTTTTCCCTAATATTTATGCCAATTAAAACACAGTTTTAGCAGATCACTTATGGGCATGTTCAAATTGGAAAAAAAAAAAACAAGATTAAAACCATGTTTATAAAACATATTATGAAGACAGAAGACATGTGGGAAATGGGCAAACTGGATGGCAGCTTACTAAGTCCGGGACTAAAAACCTTAGAAAAGCGAGACAAAGTTGTGGGACGAACCGAGATTTAGGAAGAGGCAAAATCGAAAGAGCTTATGTAGGAACATACAATAACGAGATGGGGTTTTCAAAAAATTTCGAGTGATTACAGATTATAATTCCTCGTCAAGGAATATACGATTATGCCCTTTTGGAGCTGTGATGGGTATAAATTAGCGTGTTGGGGATGATTCAGGGTCTTTTCGACAACTGGCAAGGTTGATTAAAACGTCGCGCGTGTCGTGAGAATTACCCTGGTAATTAATTAATAGAGTCTAGGATCAGTTTTCGGTGTGAGTTGTCGGGAAGGAGTCGTCGGGGATCAATCGTCGGGTTAAAACGTGGAAGTTACGTGACGTAGCGTCTAAACGGTTATTAGTTGAAAATTTCTTAAGTGTTGTAAAATTTTGAGACTTAGAAAAATTCGGAGTGGGAATTCTGGGACTTATAAAAATTACGGTCGTGATTAAATCTGTGGAGTGTTGAAAATTAAATAAAGTGTTTTATATAGTTTTACAATAAATTCAACTTGTCATTAAAATAAAAGGTTTATATAGTGTAGCGAATTTAAAAGAAACAACAGTGTTTAAAGAATTTTATAACAGCAGTGAATAATAATATATTTAATTATAAATTCAACTTGTCATTAAAATAAAAGGTTTATATAGTGTAGCGAATTTAAAGAAAATCAACAGTGTTTAGAGAATTTTATAACAGCAGTGAATAATAATATATTTATTTATAAATTCAACTTGTCATTAAAATAAAAAGTTTATATAGTGTAGCGAATTTAAAGAAAATCAACAGTGTTTAAAGAATTTTTAACAGCATTGAATAATAATATATCTATTTATAAATTCAACTTATCATTAAAATAAAAAGGGGTCGTTTCGACAACTGGGAAGGTTGATTAAAACGTCGCGCACGTCGTGAGAATTACCCTGGTAATTAATTAATAGAGTCTAGAATCAGTTTTTATACTTTAAAAATACAGTGGAAAAATAAAGTCAGTTATACTTATAAAAAAAAAACTCAGTGGTAAAATAGAGTCTACAATCAGTTTTATGCTTTGATAAAACAGGGAGTGAAGTGCCCGGATAGGGTTAATCGTGCAATTTAACGGAGTGTATGATCTTATAATAAATCTAAAAATCAGTGTTTGTAATAATTTCCGATTCAATAAAATCTAATAATTAATTAATTAATTACAAATTCAATGCGGGAGGAGTTTAATATAGTGTGTTTGAATTGCTTTAAATTTGTTCTATGAAGGTTAAAATAGAGTTATTTTGTCCGAGGTTATATAAAGAAAATTACAGTCTAATAAGTTTCATTAAATAAAAAATTTACGTTTAGGTCGAAAGTTGGAAATTTTATTACGAGATATTAATTATCGTTAGGTGACAACGCAATAATAATAATTGATCCGAAATCTGGAAAATACTTAGCCGAAGTTTAAATGAATAATCCAAGTGATTAATTTGCTGCTAAACAAAAGTGTTATAAAATAAAGTGGAAGGGGTTCTTTCAGTTTTGTTGTAATCTGAGTGACGAATAATATTTAGTTATCCGTTACAAAGGGATTCTAGTTCAAATTGGAAACATAAATAAAACTTTAGCTTTGTCCTTAAGTGGAATAATTCAAATTTAAAGAAAATCTTTAGTTGTTATGAAAAAAAAAATATAATTTAAATTGAGAAAAAAATAAATAAAACTTAAATATTTTTATAAAGTGGAATAATACAAATTTAAAGGAAATTCAAATTAATAAATTAATTTATTAAAGAGTAAATAGGTATAGTCATATACCACATAATAAAATAATATTCGAGCGAACGATTATTAAGAATCGATTCCCCTCTTTAGATTGGAATCAAATATGGAAGGAAAGGGGAGGAAGGTGAGGGTTGTCGGGATTAATTAGATAGGATCGTTCTTCTTCAATAATAACGGCAGATATTAAAGGAAAACGTGAGGATTTTTTACATCAGAGATCTATTCAAAGGAGAAAGGAAGGAGATGAGTTCCGGATCTTGTAGGATTAAATCGTTAAAAGTGGGAAGTCGAAATAAAAGTGCGATAAGTTACACAGGTAGATCGGATGCTCTAATAAGTTTCTCGCCGATGATAGTAACCCGGTGGAGCTGAAATTAAGACATTAGAGCTTGGTGAGTCCTTACAATATTTAAGCTTTTACAGGTTCCTGTGGATATCCTGACACTGATGGACGTAACGCCAAGTAAGGGTAAATAAATAATTAACCAATTTATTAGCATTCGCATGTCACACCTCCCATACAGAATGAAATGTTGCTAAACAAATACTTAACACATAATTAGATAGAAACGCATCACTAAATCAATTTTGGTATCTTAGCGTATTTGTAAGATAAATACCTATTGTTTCTTTTCACTAGCACGATTAGGGTATGGTTATATGACCTTCGATAGTGTACAAAAATTTCGATTTGAGTTCAAGGCCATCCATTGACCCAGTCACCTAAATTCATTAACGAATAAACAAAACAAAACTTAACGTCAGGGACAAGTTTATCAATTATAGCTTGAGATGAAATCTGCGGTCAATATGTGAAGGCGACATTGACGTTAAATTCACTCAATTCTAAACGACTTGATTTTACTAGAGCGATCGCCAATAGGTAGCATTGATTCAGCATGCAAAAATTTCGCAAAGTAAAGTACTGCGACTAGCTTCAAACTCTAAGAGAGCACATCACAATTATTCAGGAGGTCATTGATTCAATGTCGACTTGATTTATCTCATTTTTAAATCTTTCTTATAGGAAGTAGGTATCCAAGAACCCATAAATACCCATTATCCTAAATACCTAACACACGAGGAGCTAGTGACCTCATTTAAACAACACTGGTGTTCAAATACTCATACAGTCCTGAATCCTAACTTGTCTTCGAACGTAAACTTCAAGGCTTCTGTATGTAGGTATGAGCCATCTGGAAATGTAAGTGTCAACCTTTCTCGAACGGACGGCTTTGATCTTGTGGCGGTATTGTCGAGGTGGGCATGCGGGGAAGAGGAAGGACGTATGCGGACAGTACGCTGACGCGGCATTAAAGCCACAGGTTATTTGCATACCGTGAGTCTTGTCGAACCTGAAAGCAAACATAAGGTTCACGAGGTGAGTTTTATGTCAGCTAGTCAGAGGTGGAATGTAACGCTGGGTCGGTTACGTGGGAGGAAGGATCTGCCCGTCACAAGCTTACGCCACATTTAACGGATAGAGGCATGATAAGGGAAGACATGAAATACCCCTTCTAGACTCAGTAGAGTTAAATTCAATCCGGCGGAGATGGAAGTCGGAGTGAGGCAGAAAAACGGCATGAAGACTTGGTATTCCCCCATCTGGCGTGAAGAGTCCCTTTCGTAACAAGAGACGCTCGTCGAAGAGAGTAAAACTCGGACTTAAGGATAAGCTTAGCAAACGTACTTGGGAGAATCCGGTTTGGAATTGTTGTTCATCGGTTTTCACTTGGTTAGCGGAGGTGCCGACTTTTTAAGCAAACATATTATCCCCTCCCCATATCCCTCCATTCCTGCTCTTTCAACAATTTTGCGAATACTAACCAATAGCACTAACTATGACTACAAACACATTATGTTAGGAGAAGTTGCAGACAAGGACTTCAATTGAGAAAACTGGACCTTCGAGTTCGATCATCCTAAGGTAAGGTTTGCTTTCTTGAAATGTTTAATTTATTAACTGTTGTTTATGTTATCGATGTATCAGCGGTGATAGGAAGAATTAAATAAACACACTAAATTCCTATGGAAATCAAATAGACACAAGGTTTAGGGCGGGGGTAGTTTATCAAACTCGGTTAAATATTCTAAAATAATAATAAATAAATTGATCGGAAAATTCTCACCCTTTCTCTAAAAGAATCTATGGGTTACCACACGTAATACATTATCTTCTCTACATATGTGTGCATATTAAGTATGCAAACAGATGTAAAATCTAAAACAAAAAATTTACACAACGCAGATTATAGAAATAATGTGAACAAAAATCTTAAATCTTGATTACTGTGAGAAAATCGCAGGGATTTAAGAAGATAGGGTAGGTTTAGCTAGATTATAAGGTATAGGGGTTTAGAAATCACGAGCCTGAGGTAGAAATAAACCGAAAGGAGGGTTGAGTCAGGCCATCATACCTAGTGGTGTGATCAGTAGGACATAAGGGTAGAATTATGAGCGTGGCTACGAGACAGGAACTACGAGATTTAAACTACGAGGTAGAAGCTTAGAAAAGTAAATCAGCTAGGTAGGGTTCATCACAAGTGGGAACAAAGCCAGTAGTGGCACCTCATTACAAGCTGTGTTATTGTTTGTTATTTTTAAATGAAAACGTTGTACTTATTTGTGCTCGATTTCTTCCGGATGCTATTTTAATATCAGTAAGTTCAATTGTGTAAATGAGAAATAGAAGGGGACCGGGACACCATACTCGATTTCTTCCGAATCACTGTAATAAATAAATGCTAAAGTGATTCAGAAGAAATCGAGTATGGTGTCCCGGTCCCCTTCTATTTCTCATTTACATAATTGAACTTACTGATATTAAAATAGCATCTATCGACTATATAGTAATCAGTTATGCAGACGACACGATAATTCTTTTCACAGCTCCTAGTTGGGATAAGGCCTTCAAACTGGTATGTTAGAAATAAAAAATTGGCTCGACAAAAATCTACTTACCTTAAACATGTCCAAAAAATACCATTCAGCAAAGCCATTACTGGGTAACCAAAAACCCTTCTGCCTGTATATCTACACCCTTATATTACCTCAAAACCCTCAAACCAAAACTGCGAAAAAATATAACATACTGATAATATCAAGTAGCTAGGCTTAACAGTGGACTATAAATTAAACTTGGAACTTCACATTAACTTGCTGCTCATAAAGAAAATCTGCAAACTATCATGATACATCATGTCACTAAAACAAATAATTTTTTTTACTACTCTCTGTGCCAAAGCCTTTTATTTTACGGTATTTCGGCCTGGGGGGAGCTGCTGATAAGTACCTACATTAAGCCGCTTAACACAACTCATAAAACATTATTTAGGGTCATGTTCAAAAAACCCTATCTGCATCCAACGGAAAATCTCATAATTACAAATAGCGTACTCGATACAAGGAAACTATTCATTAAAAAGATCATTCAAATAAACTGCATAAAATTTTCACCATGCCACTTACTCACCCACAAAACACAAGAGCAAAATCAGATATCGAAACTGTTCAAAACAAGAAATACAAATTTTCATTGCATACATTTATTAATTTATTATTATTTACAATTAAATAATTAAAAAGTAATATGTAGTATATTTGCGGCGTGTTCTAGAATTGAAGATAATGTAAGTATCACCCTGGTGAAATGGCTGCACAGACAGGTTCCTTACCCACCTTCCTCTTCGTCGTCTACTTCCCCTCTAACTACCTTCAGCCTCACAACATTCCACAATTGGGGACGTGATAGTCTCACTTGCTCCAGACGGAAGCAGTTGGGACTCTTGTGCGTAACTCAATTTTTTAAAGTCATAGTATTTTTGACTGAGCTAAAAAATGTTTTATTTTAGTTTTGTATTTCGTCGGTAGTAGCGAGTCGTTGAGGCGAAATGCAAACTTTACGACTAAATAAGACTTTAGTGTAGAAATTCTTAAAGATTCCTCATACCGTAGACCAGCAAACATCAATCCTCAAGTAATCCACAGACTCATATTACTTCTAAATTGTGGGTAGAATCTTTATCGTAATGTTGTGTTGTATTCTGTAAGCCTGGTTTGTCTGTTTGCAGGGAGTAACTGCACACTGAAGCACACAGGAAGCACGGGAGTGTGCACACCATTCGCCAAATGCCAGTCAGCGGAAGAGGACGCCAGTGAAGGCAATTTACCACAGGTACTGTTCCTCCCTTTATGTGTCTCTGACAACACAATATGTTTAACTTACGCGCCCCTTACATGACCTTTCTTTGCTTACAGAAATGTGACTTAATTGATATCGAGTCGGATTTGGTGTGCTGCGTGGCGGCTTCCTGTCCACCACTGCTGGAGGGACTTGTCACTCAACTACCGATTGGCTCCAGGGCCGCGGACTGTGAGTTTCATAAAACCTTAGCTGAAATGTTCTAATAATATAATGTTGCATTTCGACATACTCTACGTAAAGTGCTCCATCTGAAAATCTATTGACAATATATCAATAAACTTAAGGAGATCTTACCGCAATCGCAGCATATTTGCAGGTTTTTGATGCAGTTTTACGAAAATTTCTATATTGTTTATTAAAAAATAATATTTTGTTTTGAACAAATAAATTATTCTTCTAAATGATGAAATAACAAAACCTGTTAAAATTTTTAAAACAATTGCGAAAAAAATATTTACAGATCTTCTAAAAATAACTTAAAGTACGATTATATCCCTTAATTATTAAAACAGGAGAATTATATAAATATACATTATCACCACATCAATGTTGTCTAAACGACTAGATAATAAAATTATTTTAAAAAGCATTAAAAAAATTCTTAAATAAATAGAAACCGTTTTTAAATATTACGCTATTTTTATTTGTCTCACGTCTTCATATAAAGCAAGGCACACGTTGTTTCCCGTTAGTATGTGAGATGCCTTCAGAGTGTTATTTATTTACGCCCTACTGGGCTTTTTCATAAATTTCTTATTATACAGTTATGTTAGTTGTGATAATGGTATATTTAATAAATTATGGTATAATAAAATGAGTTACAAAGTTATGAAAAAGTAACAAAATTGTAAAATAGGTTGCAAATAAACAAAAAGAGTCGACACACTCTTAAAAATTAAATATAGGACTAACGAAAAAAATTGTTGAAACCTATTTTATACATAAAATGGGAAAAAAATAAACAATAAAAAGTGTGTGCGTGGAGTCCACGCGCGATAGAAGTGAAACGTCTTGTTTATTTATTAAATTTCGATTTACGCGAAATATATCGTATTTTTATGAGTTTATTCCGAATAGGTATCTGAATTAGGGCCGGCCGCGAAAATTCAATTTACGCGAAATATATCGTATTTTTATGAATTTATTCCGAATAAGTATCTGAATTAGGACCAGCCACGACGGGATTCAGTCGCGGAAATTCGGTTTACGCAAAATATACCGGAGTTTTACGAATTTATTCCAAATAGGTATCTTTATTATGGCCGGCCGCGACGGGATCGGCTGCAAAAATTCGATTTACGTGATAATGTATCGTATTTCTACGAATTTATTCCGAATAGATATCTACATTATGGCCGGCCGTGACGGGATCGGCCGCAAAAATTAGATTTCCGCGATAATATATCGTATTTTTAAGAATTTATTCCGAATAAGTATCTACATTATGGCCGGCCGCGACGGGATTCGCTCATAAAAAATTCGATTTACGCAAAATATATCGATTTTTTTATGAATATATTCAGAATACGTATCTTCATTATGGCCGGCCGTGACGGTATCGGCCGCAAAAATTCGATTTATGCGATAATATATCGTATTTTTAAGAATTTATTCCGAACACGTATCTACATTATGGCCGGCCGTGACGGGATTCGCTCTTGAAAATTCGATTTACGCGAAATATATCAAATGTTTTATGAATATATTCTATGAATCTTATATTTATGAATATAACATGACTTCGAATTTGCGGCCGAGAAATTTAATTTTCGGCGATTTTTTTCGTAAAATTTAGAATTACGTGGGAATTCGTTAATTCCAAATTTTATTTATGATGTCCCGTGGATTTCGAATTAACAGAGTTCCACTGCATTTAGATTATTTTTGGAATTCCTAACTGATATAACAATAAATGATGGCATTTATATAAAAAAAGTTGAATCTTATGCTTTTTACATTACATAATTATTTGTTACCTATATGAATAGCATTCCTAACTGATAATAAATAATGGCGTTTATATATGTAACTTTTTGTAAACAATAATAATAAATATTGAAATGACCGATATTTTATTTATCTTTCCGATGTATAATGCGTAATTGATCACCGTATTGTTTTAACATTTGTGTCAATGAAGAACGAACCGGTTACGAGTCATAAGCTACTGCTTACCGTCTAGCAGTTTATTTGATTGTATCGAATTATTTATCAAACGAAATCTGATAATAAAATCATGAGCTCCTTCTGTAATAGGTAATGTTTCTATCTAAATTTACCTAAAACAAGCACATTCAACTTAATAAACATAATTTGAAAGATGACTATTATTTATTAAACGTTTCATGTTCAAATCTTACTCAAGGGTACCATCTAGTCTAAAGTCCTTTGCTGTTCTGACTTCGTCGGTAAGCGCGTAGCGTATTCCCCGTTCCAGCTTGCCTCATGCTTCCCCGCCCCAAAATATTATTTCGGTTGTCGTAAATTACCCTTTAATACACAGTTTTAAATTTAGCAAGTAATGTATTTTCCCAAATTTCAAACTACCTAATAGAGATTTTCTTTCAGACGTCTTTTCTTCTGTAAACTAACAGATTTTCGGATAGAGTACTTTACATACGGCAAGTCGATTTTCTGAGATTCATGTGCATGATGGAGTATGGCTATTACCCGTGGCTCTATCCTACTGACTTTCTTTTGGGTATGCTTGGAATGAACCTTCTACGGGTCAGAAGGGACGTACACATTACTACATATTTCTTCAGATTGATTCGCAGATGGTTTGAAAACTCAGCTATCTTGGAGTATGTATCATTTCTATTTTCCCGATGGTCATCTTCGCTACCGACAGCACAGACTGTTCTATCTTCCGGCCTGCAGGACTAACTTGCCAATGGTCATGCCGGTCGGGAGAGAAATCTTGCTGTTGAACAGAATTAATTTGGATATCGACACATTTAGCGTTAGTGAAGCTGCTTTTAAAAGTCAAGCTCTATTAATCCTTGTATAATTTGTAACCTACCATTTATGTTTAATGTAATACTGTTATAATTGTATTTTAAAAACACATTAAAATGTTTAATTTTTGTAACGCTTTTGAAAAAATAAAAATAAATGGAATTGAATAAATTGAATTGATTTAAAAAAATTGAATTAAATCGAATTAAATTGAATTAAATTAAATTGAATTAAATTAAATTGAATTGAATTGAATTGAATTGAATAGAATTGGATTGTATTGAATTGAATTGAATTGAATTAAATTGAATTGAATTGAATTGAATTGAATTGAATTGAATTGAATTGAATTGAATTGAATTGAATTGAATTGAATTGAATTGAATTGAATTGAATTGAATTGAATTGAATGGAATTAAATTTAATTTAATTTAATTAAATTTAATTTAATTTAATTGAATTTAATTGAATTGAATTGAATTGAATTGAATTGAATTAAATTGAATTGAATTGAATTGAATTGAATTGAATTGAATTGAATTGAATTGAATTGAATTGAATTGAATTGAATTGAATTGAATTGAATTGAATTGAATTGAACTGAATTGAATTGAATTGAATTGAATTGAATTGAATTGAATTGAATTGAATTGAATTGGATTGGATTGAATTGAATTGAATTGAATTGAATTTAATTGAATTGAATTGAATTGAATTGAATTGAATTAAATTGAATTGAATTGAATTGAATTAAATTGTATTGTTAAAAAAATATTTAGAGACTTAACTTAAAATTAATGTTTTCTCTATTTTTGTAGGGGTATAAACAATATTTTTTTAATTAAAATAAAATAATACGTTACATTTACTGAGGTTGAGTTACTTAGTCCTACGAATAACTGTAGGCACTTATGTAATGTTTTGTTTAGAAACGTTAATGTAATGTTTGTTTCCTCTACAGACTGCACAGAGCTGGCAGAGAAGATTTACCCGTGCAAAGAAACTACCTCCGGCTGGACTCGGGAGAATATATGTCCTCAACTCACACCGGACACGAATATAGAATATAAGCTCACTCCTATAATAACTGCAGCAGAGGCTCCGTACTACGTAAGTTACGGACATAAGTAGCTCTATTTAAAACCTAAAATTTTCATTTGTTTATTGAAATGACTTTTATTATTTTACACGGACATACGATAATATAATTTTTTGGCTAAAGTTCGGTTTAGTGGCGAAATTCCTAAAAATACAAACTAGTTATTTGTATACTAACTATGGGCCGGAGAATACGAATCTGAAAGAATTAGGCGGCGGCAAGCAATATTAACTGAATTATACGACTTTAAAAAAATTTTTTACACACATAGGAAAATGGCCAATTTGGAAGCATTCTGATTCCTAGAAAATCAAACTAGTTATTTTTATACTAACTTTGGGCCGGGGAATCCGAATCTGAAAGAATTAGGCGGCGGCAAGCAATATTAAATGAATTATACGACTTTAAAATTTGCTATAAACAGACACAAAAAGAAGACATTTGGAAGCACTTTGACACTATCGAAGTCGCAATAAAACATAGAAAAAGAATAAAGATGTTACACCACATAAAATTAAGTGTTGCCATTAAGCAGTAATATCAATAACGTAAAATAACATGTTTATAATTTAAGTACTTACTTTTTATAAATTTTACTCACTTTTGTATCACAAACCATGCTACCTAAACCTAGCGTAGCCGCTAAACTACTTGAAAACTGGGATGTTTTTTTAAATTGACGCGAGCAGGCGGTATAAAGGGGCACAAACCATGTGACACAAACCTTGCGTAGCCGCTAAACTACTTGAAAACTGGGATGTTTTTTTTAAATTGACGCGAGCAGGCGGTATAAAGGGGCACAAACCATGTTGGGTTAGGTTAGGTATAAGGTATGTTCGATGATATTATTGTTTAATGGCCACACTTAAATTGTTGTTTTTCTATGGTTTCTATGGTTTTCATGTGTCAAAATGCTTTTAAAATGGCTGTTTTCGTATGTGTGTATTGAAAATTTAAAAGTCGTGTAATTCAGTTAATATTGCTTGCCGCCGCCTAATTCTTTCAGTTTCGGATTCCCTTGCCCATAGTTAGTATAAAAATAATTAGTTTGATTTTTTAGGAATTTCGCCACTAAACCGAATTTTTTCCAATTTTTTTAACTTAATCAAAACTAGAACATTCTTTTAGGACGGGTTGTCTAAAAAAAAATTAACAATTCATCAAATTTTTTGGGTTAATTTTCAGGTTATGTGTAAGTTCTATTCAAGTTCAACCCATCCTTAGTATGGCCTTGGTGTAAGAAAACCACTCAGAACTGAAATGTTGCTTGAATTGGCTTTGCCCGCGTTTGGTGACTATATCTGAAGCCATGGACTTCTCTTCCTTCCTCCTTCACATCTCCTTCCCCTCCCCATTACCTTCAGGCATATAAAGTAACCCAATTTGGGATGCCATAGTCTCACTGGCTCCAGACGGTTCGGTACAGTTTGTGCTGTATTTTTACTGTACTTTTGTGCTGTATTTTCGTATAAATAAAATGAAATAATAAAATCAACAAATATTTTTAGAGCAATAACGACAATTGCTTAAATAATAATATTTGGATGTCTTTTTGTGTTTCCAGGGACGTCTTGGACAAGGTCAGATTAGCGCCATTACATGGATGTGGTATCCTGTAACTCTAGTAAGTGAACAGTGGGTGGTGTGTTCTGCATACGCAATTAAGTGAGTTTATTGTTTCTTTATTTAAAATTCAACCCGTCCTTGAAATAATGACCGCAAGGATGAATATAGACAAACGTATTAGTTTGATACATGAAAGATCAAGCTCTAAAGATTTAGGCATCTTTGAAGTGTTATTTCACGGAACTGGCGCTATACACGATGTCTATAAACTCGTGGTATAAACGGGCAACTGGTGAACCTAACTCGTGTAATTATTGACTAGACGTAGCGAATAGCATTATGTATTTTGTCTGTATGTACGTTTGTTTGTACGTTCCGTTTCCGGTTCAAGAGTTGAAGGTTGAATCATTGGTTATTTTTGGATTAAATTTTCATATCTGAAATCGTCGTGATATTTTCGTACTTTCTTATTCCGCTTTGTTGAACTTACAGAAGATATAATTTGTGCACACAGTAATATGAATTTAAAATGTCTTTTGTTTCAGCTCCATTACAGTTCTATTTGTCGGATTGGGTGGGACGTTTACACCCCAGTACAATCCAGATGAGAGATATGGGGTGACCCAACGACACATTCACCCGCAGTTCAATAATGATTACTCTATCTCGTACAACGACATCGCCCTTCTTCGGCTTGACAGGCGGTAAGTATTTCATCTATCTTCTAATCCTATTTTATATATAGGAGCAGGGGCAGGGGGTAATGGGAGCCAGCGGGTAATGGGAGCGGTGCGACTAGAGACAAATTTATAGTTCGTATTCACTCGGTTGCCAATCGGGTGCCTTCGTCACACTGCGGCAGTGTTCCTCTGCCGCGTTAGGCTTGCCAGCGCCACGTTATATGTGACCACGGACGCTTGTCGATTTTTTGCCCTGCGCTTTTAAAAAATACGAAATTTCAACGGCCAGGTAAGTGTGAAGTTATATGTTTGTTACAATCAAACCTGAACCTGCTTGTTCTGTTTTGGCATTTTTGTTGGAAATCTTGAATAAAGACACAATCTATTTTTTCTTCACTGTAACAAACTGATTTATTTTTGTATTGTTATCACATTTTACATTAAAACTGTTCCCGACCCGCAAGCACTTTAAAAGAGGTCTTCAGACAATAATTGTTGTTTTTTCATGAGAGAAGAGAGTTATTTTCAACTGTTCACGGTATTTATAACTGCAAAAAACTCTTACAATCAATATGACAATATTATGATTTTACAGAATAAAAACAAGCCTATCTTGCACCGAAATCTGTTTTACCGACTACCAAAGCCTTGAGATCATATCGTTCGGTGCAGGTAAAGATTTTCCCATAATAAGGAACTTCAAGGTGTCACGATAGATGTCAGTAACATTCACTTTTTGAACATACTGCCCCCGACAGGATGAGAAAAACCAATAGTGTTTTCGAAATCAAGGCAACCTATAAACTATCAAAATTTTACAAACAATACAACTCAATAAATTTAGACTGTCCGGAAGTCTAACCAATAACACAAATAAAACCTAAAATTAAAAAAAAAACATAAACCTTGTGCAAAAAAATATCATAGAATATAATTAACCTCATAACATTACTAACATTTGTAAAATAAATAAATTAATAATGCCTTATTGCCTCTGTTGAGAATTTTAACTCAAAAATAATAATTAATAATATGTTAAATAATAATAAATATATTCTAAATGTTGATCAATAATATGCTAAATAATAATCAACAATATGCTAACCAACACTTTTCACAAATTGTAACAAATTATAAGTTCATCATCGACTAGTTCACTAGGGCCGTCTGTTTCAAAAGAAAGCTAATTTGTGTCCTAAAGTTAAATTTTAACTGTCAGTTAAAGTAACAAGGGTTTTTAATAGGACCACGCGCTGTTTCAAGTGTATTTTCGCTTAAGTAATAGTTGTTAGCGTGGCCAGTCTAAAACGCAGAATATTCCTCGGAATTATATTAGAAAACGCATCGAAATATTTTTTGGTGCGGCAACACCGTAAACTAAATCTTAAAATCGGAACTCGGAACAACTGTCAAAATATCCGGTTGTATTTTGTTTCGCATCGTAGGATCTGACGGCTTTGTTCCTTTAAAAAAAAGTATCTGTATGAATATTTACAAATAAATGACAACCTATTATAATATCTACATATAATATGCAATATGAATGTCATTTACTTTCCGGTAGTTGTGATATCTCTTTTAATTTGAAGTGTAACATATTTTACGAGATCTTCAATTCAATTTATTTATGGTATCAAAAACAGAAAAAAAGTAAGAATATTACATTAAGATGAAGCCATACTAAATAATGCAAAATCATACAAAATCGTATGTTTTAGTTTTGAAAATTTGACCGCTTAGAAGTATTATAGATGCTTCAATTAAATACTGCGTGCAGAACATACCTTGGCCCTTAAAAATATTGATCATTTTTTTTAATAAGTCTTTTAATAAGCTTAGAAAAAAATAAAGTATTAGGTCTATAAAAACATTTTTAACTGAAAACTCTCCTACTTTTAACACTTTTTCGGATATGGTTTTATTGCATAATGTGGAAAATTCAGTTTCTTATATAATTATCGCGAAAAAAATTATATTTACGCTTGAACCTCACAAAATAAAATATAATATGCATTTTCGCGTTGGTATTTTTGACATCACGGCGACAATACGGCAGTCGACGAATTTGTTATATCAAAGTGAACCTTATACCGTCCACCGAAGAACGACTGGCAGCCGCCCCATTCTTCCGTCATTACTCCTCCGAACGGAGCGGAGAGAACACGTGTTATGCTCCGCACCGCTTATTTTCGTGAAATCAATTTAAAAATTCCGTTTTATTACAATAAACAATGCATAAAAAAGGAATTAATGTTTTTTACAGGCCTTTACGAAATCAACACGTAAAAAAAAATCTCAAATATCTTTTCCAACCTTTACAAAAGCTTTTTCTCAAGTATTTTTAAACTCCTCCCATAAAAGGGCGTGAATTCCGATTTCGATTTTTTCCTGTACTAGTGGATCACCTTAAACGCAAGTAGTAGGTGTACAAAATATAGGTATTAGCATTAATAGAGCTTGTCTTTTAAAGGCAGCTTCACTCGCTAAATATGTGGATATCCGAAACGATTCTCTTCAGTCCCTGCCTACTACTCCTGTTATATTTTTGTAATGCTTATGATACAATAAATTGATTTGAAAATCTTGTAAAACTTGCGAAACATCCATTAATAGAGCTTTTCTTTAAAAGATAACGCTAAATATGTCGATATCCTAATTGATTCTGTTCAACAGCAAGATTTTTACGACATGCGGTGCGCGCCAAAAATTCGAGATCATCCCAGATAACCACATTATTGACACAGGGTCGAAATGTTTTTGGTTTTCGCTGCAAGACATATTGGATGACGAATTCATCGTCACTATCATCGTCTTCTACAATATTTATCATGATTACTATGTTAAAGCGCGGAATTTCGTAGAAAACCTCGAGCAGAACTGTTATAAATATACTGAGAACTTTCAAATATGCCAATATGGCGGAGTAACTCTAGAGTAACTATCGGTTTCCGAAAAGTTAATACAAAAGTTAAAAGTAACGTAAAATAAGCAGTCAAATTGATTGAAAAACGTATTTTGGTGAAATTTAACTTTAGTAACTGCTTTTTGCTTAACTTTTACTTTAGCTAGGGTTGAAACAGACGGCCCTCATTATCGCACTGACAAGAAACGTATAAACACTTCACTGGGTAGATAAGTGCCTCTGCTATCAGGTTCAGCGGCGTTCATCACAAGTTGGTGGTTATACATCATCATTTGGGATTGGTCATCATTTGGGGGTAGATCATCATATTAAGGGGTAGATCATCATTTTATCGGGTGCCATGCCCTGGTAAGCAGATAGTACCATTAATTCTGCCGAGAGGATTCTCAACTGGTGTTTGTTGACTTGAAGCCCCAGTGGCTTCAGGCTGGATATTGGAGTATCAACAACAACGATACCGATGCTCCATAGTTATTAATATTGTTTTGTTGCCTCGTTTCAGCCCTGATTGCAGCTAGGCTGTGACCTTGGCAAGGTCCGTGTTTGCGGATCGGGCATTTGGATCCAAGTTTGATTCTATTGGCATCAAACATATTTTTGTGATAGGTCTCACAAAAATGCCTTCGGAAGTCTTGAGAGTAACAACCTCGGGAATGACAGAAGCATCCATGTCATCCATGAGGAAATGGTTAGGTGTGAGAAGGAGGAAGTCGTTAACGTCATCAGACAAAGAAGTTAAGGGACAGGAGTTCAAACAATCCTCTATCTGACAAAGCAAAGTATATAATAATTCAAACTGTAATGGATTATTTTTAGTAATTCTATATAAATTAAACTTGGTGGACTTGACAGCTGCTTCCCACAGCCCTCCATGATTTGGTGCTATAGGCGGTATAAAATTCCAAGATATTCCTTTATCGGCTAATTCCAAGATATTCCTTAATAACCTATCAATTCTGTCATTATTCAGCCTTAGACTGGCATACAGTTCTTTGAGCTTAAGCTTCGTATTGGAAGCTCCTCGGAAGATAGTTGCATTGTCAGAAAAAAAAATCCGGTTGACCCCTACGGGCAATAAATCTCTTTAAACAATTTAAAAAGCATCCCTTGACAAATCTGTTACGAGTTCTAAATGAACCGCTTTAGTAGAAAAACAAACAAATATGCAAAGATACGATTTGATAAGTGGAGACTTCCTCAGCGCTCCACTTTTCATGTTGATACGTCCGGCATAATCGATTTCTGTCACCGAGAACGGTCGACTAGGAGTGATTCTCTCAACTGGAAGGTTTCCCATGATCTGCTGGCAAACTTGAGGTCGGTACCTAAAACATACAACACACTTATGTAGGATACTTTTTAAGCGTTTTTTCCCATATCGGCCAATATTTCAAGCGTATTTCCGATAACAGCGCTTGGAGACCTGCATGTAAATGTACATAATGATAATGACATATAGGTGAAAAGATGTAATAAGCAGTAATTTAAGTCCTTCAATTCTTCTTTAAAGGAATGTACTTGCGAGACTTTCAGTAAACATTTTAAGGCTGCTTCTAGTTCGGAGGCAGTTAAATTGCCAAAAGTTTTACTCTTAGGCTTTCGACAAATATATTTTTAAATCTCAACGCCTGAGCCATAACTCTTTTTTTAATTTGGATAGCGATGAAAATTTTTCGAAAATCTCCCATTCTTGAGCATTAGTTACCAGTAGCACATTTTTGCTCTTGATTGCCGGGGGATTCAAACATGACATCTTGGATACGGGCCTGATTTCTTCCGTCAACCAGCTCGGTCCCTTCCACCATATTGAAGTGTTGACTAACCTTTCAGCCGTGGTACCCCGGAACGAAATAACCCAAATTATACAAATAAGATTTAAATTAAAAAATGACTTTGTTTTTACCACTATAATTGATAATAAAAAACCGACATGTTTCGTAAGCCAAGCTTACTTCATAAAAAAAAACTTACTTTAAAAAACTTAGTAATAAACTTACTTCTTACTTAAAATCAAAGTCATTTATTAATTTGAATTTAAAATGGTGCCACAAAATAAGTTTGCTGTTATAGAAGAAGTAAATAAAATTTATTTGCCCACGCCGGGATTCGATCCCACCACCTTCGTAATGCGAGTCAAGAGCCTTATCCCTTGACCACGACGGCCGTCAATAGGTAGTATCAGTAATTTGGAAAGCGGGTATGGGTACCGCTTCCCGGGAACCATGTATTGGATTATCAATACCTCTGCCATAGGTCACCCCAAGTGACTTAGCAGGGGAGCCCGGGTTCATGGGGCGAGGTTTGTCAGGATCTCGCCGGCGCGGCAGTTGCGTCTGCCCACCAAGTACCTGGAAGGTCGGATCAGGAGAGATCGTTATTTTTTACAATCGCTCGATACACTGCCTATCTCTACTTTGGCAATGCTGTGTGGAAGGTCGTTTTAGGGAAAGGAAGGAGAGGAACTTCGGAGAAGGGAAAGGTATTAAGGGTGGGTAGAAATCTGGATTTCAGCGTGTCCAGGAGTGCGGATGTTGAGGCCATCCCTCCCACTGCGGTGCAAGGCGATGTTCCGACAGGGTAAGGCTGGAGAAGTCAAAGTGACTCCCTCAACCACTTTCTCTAGACCGACCTGCCATACAGCTGGTGGGCAAACGCATCCGCCGCCAAGACCTGAACAAACCTCACCCCCACGAACCCAGGCACCCCTGCTAGTCACAAAACGTTGCGAACCACTTGGGATGACCTACGGCAGACGTGTTGGTTATCTAATAAATGGTTCCCGGGGCAGTGGTACCCATACCCGATTCTCGTGTTTGTTATTTTTGTTATACGAAAAATCGATATAAAATGTACGTATATATTTTTTAATGATTTTATTTAAACTAAAATTAAAATTCTAAAATATACGTTGACTAGAATAATGTATTGATTTATTTTACTGCATGATTATATGATTTGAAATTGGTGTTGTATTATACATGTACTTTTTTTTAAATATAACAAATCTGCTAACGACCTATGGTATAACCTTATTATTAGACATCGGATTATATGCATTTGCATATTTGCATAGGCAAATGTATATATATATAATTAAATAAAATAAAAATAAATAAATATAACTCTCTAATTACGGCGATAATGCATATTTTAGCCTCTTTTTCCCAATCGTGCATATTTAGCATTTGAAGACGCATCCATCAAGCAGAATATCGCTCTCATCTCAACACATTTCCACAAGTTACCAGATACCATAGAGAAATTGGAAACAAAAAAACCTTCCTCTATTTAAATCAATAGAAATACTGGAAACAATGATTAAACTCGCCAACGCTCTTCCCAATTCAATGTCAGAAAAGATTCGTTAAAAGTTAGACTCTATTTTGTTTAAAAATCTGAGTTTTTAAGACATGAAGAACTTTAATGCCTACATCAACAGCACAGGTCATACATACCCTGCCTCAACAGGTATCTCCAGAAATGGCGCAAAATTTTTTAAATTTTGTCGAATGATGTCAGTTGACGTAGAGAAGTCGTTTTCGGCATTTTGGGTGACAAACATCAACAATTTTTGCCCGAAAATTAGGAAAAATACTTAATTATATATTGTCACAAAAACAAAGCATAATTTTAAGAAGATTTCGCTGTTTTTGTATCGTCTTCAATTAAAAAAAATTAAAATAAAAATGGTATTTTGATGTTGCATTGTGCATATTTTAGGCATATCAAGAGTTTTTGTGCATATTTCGGCCTTTTTTAGTGCATATTTTGGCACTTTGTTAGTGCATATAATCCGATCTCTCATCCATCCATCCATCCATCTCCTTCCCCTTGTCCTATTCGGGTCGGGGACCCATTGCATCGACAAGGCTCCTCCATAAGTCCCTGTCTTGTGCTGATTGTTCGGCCTCTGTCCATGGTAGACCCATTCTCTCCTCACACAGTTTCAGGAGTTGCCTCGCCCAACTGTGTCTAGGGCGGCCCACTGGACGTCTTTCCTCTGGAATCGCGCTCAGTATTTTCCTCGGAATTCGGTCATCAGACATTCTTAGTACATGCCCAAGCCACCTCAATTGTGATTTTTCTATGAAGAGTAACAGTGGTTCAATGTTTAGATCATCTCGGGTCGTCGAGTTTCTTATATGATCCCATTTCGTAACTCCTACCACTCCTCTCAAGTATCTCATTTCGGCAAATTGGACTCTGGAGCGTGTTCGTTCATTTAGCATCCATGTCTGGTGGCCGTAAGTGAGCGTTGGGCGGTATACCGTTTTAAACACTGCCATCTTTGTCTTGGTGCTAAGCTCGGCTTTTCTTATTACTGAGCTGTAGAGAGGACGCAATACACTGCTTGCCGCACATATTCTTCTATCAATTTCTCCGTCTTGCCGACCACCACTGGAGAACTCGACCCCAAGGTATTTGAACCTGTCCACCTGTTTCAACTGAGTCCTATTAGCGAGTATGTTGCACTGAGTTTGGTCCCTTCCTATAACCATCACCTCCGTTTTTGAGGTACTCATCTTCATTCCCGCCGCCGTACACTCTTCGTTGAAACGGTTAATCCACTCTTGTAGTCCCTCCTGTGATGTCGTTAACCTCGCGATGTCGTCAGCAAGGGAGCTGATTCTAGTACTGCCTACTAGGGTTGCATCCGGTGTTTGGCTTTTTCGGCTGATTCGGTCCATGAATATAGTGAAGAGGATTGGCGACATAGGGCACCCTTGTCTGAGGCCGATTTCCACTTCAAATTCTTCCGAAACCTGACCGTTTATGCGGACCCTGCTGCTACTATTTTCATACAAAGATGCTATGCCTTTTAGCAAGTTGCCTTCAACTCCGTATTCCTTAAGCACCTCCCACAGTAGTTGCCGCGGTACTAAGTCATATGCTTTCTCTTGATCAATAAATCCAACATATGATGGCTTACCGTATTCCCACCATTTTTGTATGGTCACTTGTAGTGTAAAGAGTTGATCCGTAGTGCCTCTACTTTGTCTGAAGCCGCACTGTTCTTCTTGAATCTTGTTCTCTGTCGCTCTTCGACATCTTTTTTCCAGGATCCTAGCGTAAACTTTTCCTGGTTGACTGAGAAGTGTTATTCCTCGATAGTTGGAGCACAGTTTCTGGTCCCCTTTTTTAAATATTGGGACTATAATTCCTGTCCTCCAGGCTTTTGGGGTCTTCTTACCCGTTCTCCAAGCCACTGAGAAAACTCGCGTTAACCACCTGAGGCCTTGGTTGCCCATAGCTTTTAACATCTACGCCGACTGCTTTTCCCCTTTTAAGTGACTTAATTGCCAGTTTTACTTCTTCCAACGAAATTTCGCCTTCTTCGTCCGTTTGAATGCTATTTAGCTCTTCTTGGGTTCCTGTCTGGGGGGCGTTCAGCAGCTTCTCAAAGTAATCTTTCCATCTACTGAGAATTTCATTTTCCTCCCTCATTAGGTTCCCTGCCTCATCTTTTATGCATCTGGTTGCGATTGCGTCTCCCTTACGAAGTCGTCGTATTGTTTGCCAGAAAACCTTATTTGCCGTGTGATAATTTTCTTCTAATTTGGATCCAAACTCTTCCCAGGCACTTTTTTTGGATTCCTTGACCACGTTATTGGCAATCGTTTTTTTTTCTGAGTACTTTTTACGGTTTTCTTGTGTAGGGCTTGCAATATACTCTCGGTACGCATTTTTCTTTTCGTTAACTGATCGTTTTACACTTTCCGTCCACCAGGGTGTTCTCTGATTATTCGAACTTGATTTAACTCGCTTCGTACCACAGGTTTCTTTCGCTGTTTCCACTATTGCGCGTTGGAACATTTCCCATTCGTTTTCCACGTTTGATGTGACACTCGAAACTTCTGAGAAGAGACGGTCTATCGTATTATTGTATTTTTCTCGTATTCCGTCATCGGACAGCTGTTCCCACTTTATCCTGTGACATGCTTTCAGTTTTTTTTTAGGTTTTTTCAGTGGGTTTATTGTCTGTTTAATCTGACACACTACCAGGAAGTGGTCTGTTGAAATTTCCGCACCTCTTTTTGCTTTTACGTCCGTCACCAGTTTGCGCATTTCGTGGGTAGTTATAATGTAATCAATCTGGGATTGTCTTATTTCATTCGGTCTCCTTTGTTGCCAGGTTATTTTGTGTATATTTTTGTGTTGAAACATTGTATTCATAATACTTAATCCACACCCTGCACACATATCCAGTAGTATTGTTCCCTGTGAGTTTACATTAGGCAAGCCAAATTTACCAATAACTCCTTTCCACTTCTCTGTGTCGTTCCCAACGTGCGCATTCAAATCCCCGATTAACATGACGTATTCATTATTAATTTCACTAGCAAGCACTTCACTTAATTGGTTAATAAACAACTGATATTCACCGATAACATTTGGTGCGTACACTTGAATCACCGTAATCACTTTGTCCGTTTGTTGTACTCGCAGAATACCTATTCTATCGCACACCGGCTTCCATTCAATTACACTGTCCGTAAGGTTAGGATTTACAAGAAACGCGATTCCTGACTTAGCGTGAACCGATAGCTCAACTCCCGAATAATACAAATGCCAATCATTAATGTTCTCTACCCCAACACCTTTCCTTTTTGTAGATCTCTACTTATATAATCCGATCTCTACTTATTATATTTAAAATAAACATTTTTTCTCAAAATTTAAAACAAACTTTTACTATATAAAAGAAAAATCTTTCAAAATCATATTATAATTTTTTTGTGGAAACGAGTCAATACGTCTAAACACTG
Organism: Limnephilus lunatus; assembly: GCA_917563855.2. NCBI lineage: Eukaryota > Metazoa > Arthropoda > Insecta > Trichoptera > Limnephilidae > Limnephilus > Limnephilus lunatus. The sequence continues at coordinate 98,120,052 of OU830594.1, forward strand.
ATTTAAAAATAACATTTTTCTGGTTTCTCTGGTAATGTCCTCTTAACGTGTGTCATGCATCTTGCCGGAATATCGGCAAACCGCACCTGAAAGGTTGGGGAGATATTATTGCATCGTTGTACCACCTCACAGTTTTTTTCTAAAATAAATTATTGTTTTCAATAGAAAAAAAACTATAATTTACCATTTTTTGATTTCAGGGTGATCTTCACAACAAGAATTATTCCAGCCTGTCTCCACACGGGCACCCCTCTCCCCGACACTGGCTTCATACAAAATGGATGGGACGGTGTTGCCTCACCTCACTACAAGGTAAGAACACTTTTCTTTTCCTTCATGATGAACAATGACCAAGTGTTTGATAACAATAACATTGTGTCGCCGGTTTTAAAATACATTAAAAAAAATCTAACAATCACGTCATTTCCCCACAGCGGAAAGCAGGTAGGATTGACCGCCACACACCTCTGTTTAGACCAGGGATGGGGCACCTAAACATAAATAATAGTTACAAAGAAATTAATTATTTAATTGACGCGCAGGTATGGGCACCGCCACCCAGGGAACCAATTATTGAATAACCAACACCTCTGCCATAGGTCACCCCAAGTGGTTTGCTACGTTTGGTGACTTAGAAAGTGTGCATGGGTTCATGGGATGAGGTCTGTCTAGGTCTTGGAGACGGATCCGTTTGCCCATCCACTTCGTGGCGGGCCGGATCGGAAGAGACTGGTTGAGGAAGATATTTTAAACACTCCATCCGGGCAGAGGGAGGTATGGACCACTCCTCACGCCTTTATCCTTCCCAGAACTTCCTTTCCTACCTTTCCCTAAAAGACCCTCCACACATCATTTTTAAAAATTACACGGGTCTTAAGGGAATTTTGGATTCTCATAGCCTTCTGTGTGGAGCTAAATTTATAAAAAATGTGTTTACTTTAATATACACTTCGTATATGTGTTGCAAAAAGTAATGGCATATTTGTTCTCACTGGATAAAACTGGTACGTTTTGCAACATTTCAGACGACAGTGCAGAGACTGTCTCAGGAGGAGTGCTCCAGACAATTTCCCACCGGCAGCAGTGGTCATCCTGTCGGCGTAAAACATGATCGGGAGTTATGCAGCCGTCCAGTCAACACAACTGGGGGATGTGGGGTATGTAACGCTGGGATGCATTGTAAACCAAACTTTTTATAATATTTACTTTTTTTTTTTTAATTATTTTTAATACAAACATTGGTATTACAAGAAATTTATTAATAACAACAAAACTAATCACACAAAGCTGCCGACGATAGCCAACATATATGACATTCATTATTATAAAGAAGAACACAAGAAATGCCATGTAGGCGTGTTTCATAATCCATAGGTCTAACCATTCTTTGTTTAAAATATTATTATACTTGTCCTGTATAATAATGAAGCTCAAATGAGATAGCGATATTCAAAGTGAGACAGAACGACATTTAAATTTGAATGGAATGCATTTCTAGTGTGTGTGCAAATAGATGTGAAATTTAATTAAATGAAAACAATATTAGCGAAACTCAATCAAAATCTGAAGACAGAAAAATCAGAAAAAAAAATTGGTGTCACTGGAACTCAAACCCAGATACCTTAGCTTACATGGCCAATGCTCTACCGATTGTGCCATGTAAGCTAAGGTATCTGGGTTCGAGTCCCAGTGGAACCTTTATCTTTTTCTGATTTTTCTGTCTTCAGATTTTGATTGAGTTTCGCTAATATTGTCTTCATTTAATTAAATATTATAATTTGATTTTTTCCTATAAAGTTAAAAATTAAAATTAAAAAGTGTGAAATTAATTGGCGTTGTTTTTGCACATTTATTCAAAGTGAAATGATTTTATTTCATTTCCGGTACGTTCTAGAGTTGAAGATACTCTCAGTATCACCCTGGTGGAAGACCGCCATTTGAATCGAAAAGTTGGTTCATAATTAAATAGGTATTTACTTTTTAGGTATATAATTTATTTACCTACTTCCATTCTAGTATTCAGAGGAAATTTCGGTTCAGAGAAAAATAGAAACATACTTTTTTGGACGCAAGGTCTACTGTTTACAGAACTATTAGTATTAGGTTAGGTTAGGTTAGGTTGACCGCACCGAACCATTGACCATGAATGTGAGCACCGACTACCTACCTACCCGTATTGTGGGCAAAAACAAGGACGAACTTTCACTAAGTTGATAAGGTTTTAAATCGCTATATGTTTTTTTTAAATTAAAAAACAAAATATGCTTAGTAATAATAATACTTGGCAAATTTATATAGCGGCGTTTTTGTGAGAAATCACCTCAAGGGCGCTGTCACAAGGCATAAAAATTACCAATTGTATGTAATCTATTTATAACAGAATTGTAGCCTGAGACCGACTTATAATTGTCACAATAATACATACTAGGAAACCTTGATCTAATGGTAGGTACATGAAAGTAAATCAACTTTATTATATCAGGGCTATCCAACTGATAGTTTACCATTTTATATAAAAATATTAGATTAAAATTTTTCTTCTATCGCTTAACTTCAACAATTTCAATGAATTTAATAAAAAAATCATAATTTATTGATTCCGAAGGAATTCTAAGTCTAAAATTAATCCACCTCAAAAATGTGCTTTGGACTTATATTAATGTGATTATTAAAGATATGTTACCAAATAATAGAATTATATTCTAGAATGCTTCTAACGAGAGATATGAACAGAATTTTTAATGTGTGAATATTATTAAAATCTTTGGAAATCCTTAATATAAAACCTAACATTTTCATAGCCCTATTTGCTATAGAAGTTACATGAGATACAAAACATAGTTTCTGGTCAAAAATGATGCCTAGGTCAAGTATTTCGACTACAGAGATTAAGTCAACATTAGAGATTGCATAATTATATATTATTGGTTGTTTAATTTTGTAGAACCTAATAACTTGGCATTTGTTAATATTTAGCTGAAGTTTATTACTTGAACACCATTTGAAAAAGTTATTAAGATTCTCTTGCAAGACTGTGCAATCATGCACATCATTAATGATTTTAAACGGCTTCTTATCGTCGGCAAAGAGTAAAACTTCGACACTGTGGAAAACGCTAGTAACGTTATTGATGAAAGGATGAATAATAAAGGTCCCAGGTGCGAACCTTGCGGGACACCGCTGGTAGCAATAAATTCGTAGGATAGACAGTCGTTGATCTTTACAAAGAGTAATCTATCAGATAAGTAGCTGATCAACCATGCCAAAAAGTTGCCACTTATCCCTATTTTTTTAGTGTATTTATTAGTATTTTGATGCAGACCTTATCAAAAGCCTTGGAAAAATCAGTTTAGATGGAGTCAACCTGTTGCCTGTTAGTCATTGTTGTGTTTATGTAGTTTTCATATACTGTAAGGTTTGTGAGAGTAGATCTAGATGAGACAAACCCATGTTGGCAATTTGTAATAACATGTTTAATATTAGAGGATATTTTACTAAGAATGTTTTTTTCAAAGAGCTTAGGAATACTTGACAGAATACAAATAGGTCTGTAATTGCATACATCATTTCTTTAACCCTTTTTGAATACGGGGGTGAGATAACAGGATTTCCAGCTATTGGGGAATTGACCTTTTTTAAGGGATTTCTTAAAGATTTTGTACAATGGATAAGAACGACTATTAACACAATTTTTCAAAAATATGGGTGTGACATTATCAGGACCAGAACTTGTTTTTGGTTCCAAGAGTTTAATCGAGGCAATGATTTCGTTACGTTCAGTTACTAATTCAGATAATTGCAAGTTAATATCAGTGAGAAATTCAGGAACACTATCAACAGGGACATCATCCTCATATACACTTTTGAAAAATTCTGCAAATAGCAATATCTTCAGTTTTGGCACAGGTCTTGCCATCATAGTTCATAATATTAGGAATAGAAGAATAATTGTTTTGTAATGATTTAGAACAATTAAAAAAAGATTTAACATTACATTTGATAGAGTTTTCAACTTCTTTTATATAATTTTTGTAACATTTACCTGAAATTTCGGCGCATTGCTTACGCAACTTATGAAATTCAGTATAATCATGAAGTGATCTCGTTGTTTTGAATTTGTGGTATGCATGCTTCTTTTTAAAAACTAAGTTAATGAGATCATTATTGAACCATTTAGGAAAAGTTGACATATTATAAGACGTAACAGGTACATGACTTGTAATAATTTCTTTTAAGATACAGTAGAATTGTCCAATATTGTCATTTAATTCACCATCGTTTAGAAATGACCAATCAACCTTGAGGAGGAAGTCACAAATTGCTGTGTAATTGGCTTTATGAAAGTTTAAAGACATTTGTTTAGTTTTTGGATTTTCACTTATGGTGTTTTTTATGGTTATATCTATATTTATATCTATATTTTATGGTTTTATGGGTGGTAATTGTCCACAGGAAGACGAGTATCTAAGGATTTAGAAACAGTTATAGATTTGTCATTACAAAAAACTAGATCCAGAGTTCTGTTCTTACTATTTTTGTTATCGTTTAATTGATTGAGGTTTAAAAAATTGGAAATTTCGAGTATTTCTCTTTCAATGATAGATGCGCTGGAGTTATAAGTTCCAGATAATTCTGAAGATAGTAAATCCCATTTAATATTAGGTAGATTATAGTCACGTGCAATGATTATTTTTGTTTTGGGGTATTTAGATATTAATAATTGAATCTCATCAATATGGTTTTTATAGATAATTAGATCAGATGAAGGAGGAATATAAACACAACCTATTATGATTTTATTTTTTGTTAGTATTAATCATGCAAAAAACATGTTCCACATTTTTATACGTAGTGTTAAGCTGTCTAGAGAATAATTGCTTAGAAATTGCTATCAAAACACCACCACCTCTTGATTTAGAACTAGTATTCTTGTTTCTATCCAATCTGTAGATATTGTGGGTTGGTAGTCCCAGTTCCGCTGTATTGATATCAGAAACAAGCCAAGTTTCTGTAAGAATGATGACTTCGTAAGGAAGAATTGACGCAGTTTTGGAAAATAGTTGTAGTTTTGTTCGCATCCCTCGTACATTTTGATAATAACTTTTTAAAGATGTTAATGTCCTGAGTTTTTTGGCAATGTACTTATTATTTTAGGACAAGAGTTGATGTATTTAATCGTTAAATTCGCTTCAAGATCTTGTTTTTCTGTCTTCAATTTCATCGAGGGCCTCGCATAAATTAAGGGAGTATGCAAGTTGAGTGTTATTAGACTGGAGTGGTTGGTTTTGGATAATTTGTTTGTAGGCGCCTAATTCGCCTTCCATGATACCCAACTTTAATAATAATAATAATAATTGGATAATTTATAGAGCGCCGTTTTTGTGAAAAATCACCTCAAGGGCGCTGTACAATTTATTCATAATTCTTAGGTTCTATCTAATTTTAATATTTACAAATGGATACAGAAACATACTTACCTGCAGGTCACTTCCGATAAACACTTTAATTAGAAAGTTTGTGCTTGGAGAAGATACGGCTTTGCTCGCGGAGGACATTATATTTAAAACACTGGACATTGCATGATTTTACATTTGCTACCCCCATCACTATAAGTATTACATTTTAAAAGATTAGTGGCAAAATTGGAGTTGATAATATCAAAATATGTATTTTAAAAGACTGGAGAATTTAGGACTCTTAGGAAGCGATCGGACGGCAATGCTTTTTCCGTCAGTCTAGTAGGACCGGGCGTAATAGGTAGAACTTTGGTCGGTCAATTAATAGTAGAAAATATTAAAATTGCATCTACAAAATTTATATGCTGGCAACACCAATTTAACTTCAAATACTCTTTTAAAGCGCAATGATACTGAAAATACGGAACACTGTAAATCACATTTAAAAAAAAAAAAATTCGTTCTTGAAGCAAAAAACTTAAAATCGAAGAAGCACTGTTGTAAAGATACTCCCTTAATGACAAAGATTTGATTGAATAGTGTTTTACAAAGTGATTTGCTTTCATTTAATTTAACATAAATTTGAATTCAACAGTAGGTAGAAAGGAAGAATCACTAATGGTGAGTTTAGTAACACTATGAGTTAAATATATTCAGATCAAAAATTAAAGACATGCTATAAAGCCCGGGTAACGCTAGGTACTTAAGCTAGTATTAAATGTATTAAATGAATATCAGCTATTTCTAAACAGTGCTTTATATTTTATTGCAATATCGTTATTCTTCATTATGTTAACACAAAATTGCAAAGGTGTAATAATAATATATCTATAGTTTGGCAATTAAGTCTAGAAATTTATTAAATTGGAACAATTTTTTTTCATTACTATGGCAACACCGAATTACTTCGCTTTATCAATGACATTTCGAATGGCTGTTGGCTGTTGTCCGATTTATTGTCTTAAATCGTGTAGAACACACTGAAGATCGCTCATTTAATAATTATTTTTTTCATTGTTTGCCTGTGCATTGTTTATTTATTTATTTATTTGGAATTTCACGCCCGGCTGGGCTTTTACATGAATTTTTTTTAAACAAAGAACATCTAAATCTATATGTGCATTACAAAATAAAAAAACTAAATCATAAACAAAACAAAAACAAAATCAAAATCAGAATCAGAATCAATATCAAAATCAAAATCATAATCAGAATCATAATCAATATCAAAATCACAATCATAATCAAATCTAAAACAAAAATAGATTAAAAAACAACTTGAAATAAAAACAAAACACACCACCATGCAAGATGGAAAAACTGTAAACTGAGAAAAGTGCAATACATGTGAAATAAATCGAAGCAGAGCTATGCAGTTGGATAAATCAAATTTGTGGTTCTTCTTTCTGATATAAATTCTAATATGGCTTGTTTATATTAAGTGAATGATGTGTTAAATATGTCAACAACATCTTTATAGTCATTACCAAAATTTTGTATACGGCGAACGGGGGTATACAATTGTGATTCAGGGTTGGAATTGTCACAATAGAATGGTAGATAGTGCCTCGATGTTGAATTGCGAGGTATATGGAAAGAAATCAAGTATAAAAGTTCAGGGCTGTCAATTATTGAATTTATGATTTTATATAAACATGTTAGGTCATATACTATTCTACGTTCGGATAATTTTAATAAATTGAGTTGACATAGTAGATAATCATAGTTGATACATTCGCTTGTAATACCCATTCTGAAATTAATATATCTTAAGAATTTTTTTTTAATTCTTTCTATCGTGATTGAATGACTGGCATAACTAGGTGCCCATACTGTCGAGTCGTACTCGATTTGACTCCTAACCAATTACATCTACAATTTTTTTATGGTTTGAATATTTTTAAATTGGCTGCAAATTCTTATTACAAAACCCAGCATTTTCAAAGCTTTATTTGATGTAATTTCAATATGATTTATAAATTTCAGTTTTTGATAAAAGTTTACACCTAAATCATTCACCTCGGTTACAGCTGTTAGTACTACATCATTAATGGAGTATTCATAAATTATTGGATTTTGTATTCTATGAAATCTCATAATAAGACATTTACTTAAATTTAGTTGTAGATAGTTCTCTTGGCACCAAACAAAAAGTTTAAACAAGTTATTAGACAATGTTTGACAGTCATTAATATTTCTTATAGCTTTATATATTTTGAAAAAGCCAAAGTGTGTTGGTTAAAAGAGGATTTAAAAAGTGGTTATAAAAAACGAAACGTCATTAAACTTCAACTTAAATTCTTACATATGGAATTAGCAAGTTTATTACACCCAGTGGAATGGGACTTGTTTGATGATCAAGTTAGATCTACTGCAAGTATCAAAGCATACAAAAAGAAACTTGTTCTAGACAAAAAAATTAAAAAATTGGGTGATAATAATAAAAAACTAAATCCGGAAGCATTAAAAACTGAAATAAATCAATATAAATTCCATAATCGAGTGATTAACATGTCTAATCATGAGTTCGCGGAGGAAGAGCTAAAATTATTAAATAAAGGGCTTAATCATAACTTGCATTACAGTTCAAAAGTTAAAAATAAGTAAGAACTGGAGTTATTAGCAGTGGATTTGGACAATGCGTTAAATAAACACCTAAATCATTCCATTATAAATGTGCCGAAGTGATAAAAAACATAAACATGAAAACAGTTTTAAATCGTGATAAAAATCAAAGTATTAACGCGAACTTAAATATTGCTAAGAATATTTCAAAAATTGTGAAGGAAGAAAATTTAATCGTTACAAAGGCTGATAAAGGGAACAGTGTTATTATTATGGATAGAGGTGATTACATAACCAAGACTATGGACTCTCTGCAAGGAATCAATTTCGAAATTATCCATAGTAACCCAATTAATAAGTGTCAAGACCTGTTGAAACAAGCAGTAAAAAATTGTAAAAGTGACATTTTTGTAAAGTTGAAAAATGATAAAAAATTAATTTTAAGTAACCCACAGATTCCTAAGCTTTATAGTCTGTTAAAAATTCATAAATTGAATAAACCAATTAGGCCAGTTGTTTCTAATTGTAATGCCCCAACTTTCAAAGTAGCATCAACATTAAATAATATAATTATTAATACTAATGTATTCCAACCAAAATACACCGTTAAGAATTCGTTAGAATTGGTTAATTATTTAAAGGATTTGGAAATACCTAACCATGCTATGTTGGTTTCTTTCGATATAGTTAATTTATTTCCAAGTGTTCCAATAGAAGAGAGTAAAACCATTATTAATAATTTGTTAAATTCTTCAACTTTGCCGAAAGACCTAATTCATGATTTCACTTTATTATTTGATGTTATTTTTAAACAGAATTACTTTCAGTTCAATAATACAATATTTAAACAAAATGATGGCTTAGCTATGGGAAGTAGTACGAGTCCTTTGATTGCAGATATTTTTGTTAATAATTTAGAAAATAAGATTTTAAATAGCGGTGCGTTATTACTTAAAAATGTGTATTGTTGGAAAAGATATGTCGACGATATATTTTGCATTTGGTTAGGTTCAGAAAGACAATTGAACATTTTCTTAAATTTTTTAAATAAATTACATAAAAACATTAAATTAACACTGGAAATTGGTAAAGATAAGAGTTTAAATTTCTTAGATTTAAATTTAACATTAACAGGTACTAAAATAGATTTCAATATTTTCCGGAAAGATACGTATACTGATATTGTTATACATAATTCTTCAAATCATCCCTTTTCTCAAAAACTAGCGGCTTTCCACTCTATGATTAATAGATTAATTACAATTCCTTTGTCAGCTCTTAACTATAATTTTGAATTAAATCTCATAAAACAAATAGCAATTAATAATGGCTATTCTACTAATTTGATAGATGAAATACAAAATAAAAAAATTAAACAGAATTTTTTCAAATTATATATTTACCCTATTTCTAAAGATAACAATAAACATTGGCGTAGAATTTTATTTGTCGACAACGATACGTCAAAAATTATTAGTAAAAATATTCCCGGTACTGTTCAACCAGCGTTTTACACAAATAACAAATTGAAGAAATATATACTCAACAATAAAGATAGCGAAATTAAAACAAAAAATCAGGGGTTTACAAACTCAATTGTAATGATTGTAGTTCGTTTTATATAGGTAGAACTTATAGAAACTTTGAGGTTAGGGTTAAAGAGCACCTCAGAGCACTAAATGGCAATAGCGATTCTGAGTTCGCAGACCATTTATTAAAATATGATCATAGCTTTGACATAAATTCAGGTCTTCAAATATTACATACAGGATATAAAACACCGCAAATCAATAATTTAGAAATTTTAGAAATAAGAAAAAATGTAAATTCCAAAGCTGACATAATTAATAAGCAAAAAATTTTTGTTAACCCTGTTTTAAATATCTTCCCACTTAACCGGCCTTTTACTTCTAATAGCATGGTAATCCCCAATTCTTCGAAACTCCCACTATTGTCAACCGTTCCCCCTCCTTCAATTCCTTCTCTCCATATGTAATCTATAATTAATTTTTTAACTTTAGTATACTTTTATTCCTGAAGAAGTGAACATGGTTCACGAAACATGTTGATAGTGTACAAAAAATAAAGTGATGTAAACTAAGTTATTTTCTTTTAATAAATAAAAAAATTATATATTTTCATATCGTCCGCAAATATCGTATTAAAACTTGAACATCGTTGAAAATAGAAAGAACATCATTCACAAATATCAAAAATAAAATTGGTCCCAAATGTTACCCTTGCGGAACGCCGCTAGTAGCGATAAATATATATGAAGTAAAGACGTTGATTTTAATGGCTAATTGCCTGTTACTTAAATAACTTTTAAACCACTCGTATAAATACCCCACTATTCCTAATTTGAGAAGTTTTTTTAACAAGAGCTCATGATTAACTCTGTCGAATGCTTTGCTGAAATCGGTATAGACTGAATCAACTTGTAACTTATTAGACATGGATTCGGATATATAGTTTTGGTAAATTAAAAGATTAGACAAGGTAGATTTTCCTGAAGTGAAACCATGTTGGTTAGGTAAAATTGCTGGCTTGATACAGTGGATGATTTTATTTAAAATAAGTTTCTCAAACAATTTTGGAATGGTTGATAACAGGCAGATCGGTCTATAATTGCTCACCTCGTTTTTGTCTCCTTTTTTAAATATCGGGGTGAGGAAACTGTATTTCCATTTTTCAGGAAAATGTCCCGTTTGTAACGACTGGTTGAAAAGAAAATGTAGTGGATATGCAAGAGTGGTGGCACAATTCTTTAAGAAAACAGGTGGGATATTATCCGGACCACCGCTCTTACTTTGATCCAGTTGTTTTAGCTGAGTCAGTACATCGTTATATTCAATTGTTACATTAGATAAATTTAAATAATGATCTGAGGAAAAACTGGGCGAGCAATCATTGACTGCTGTTGAGTCACGGACATAAACACTTTTAAAAAAGTCTGCAAATAGGTGAGCTATGTTTTGAGTGTCGTTGGCTCTTTTTCTTTCGTAGCACATGTTAGAGGGTATACTTACGTCATCATTTTTCAATGACTGTGAAATTCAAAAAATGTTTTATGTCACCATTAATTGAATTTTCTACTTTATTTATATAATTGTTGTAACAAATTTTTGACAAATTTTTGCATTCTTTTCTTATTTTACTAAACTCTATATAATTTGGAAGGGATCTCTCTTCTTTATATGTTTTATGTAATTTTTTTTTAGCTATTAGTTGGATTAATTCCTTCCAAAACCATTTTGTATGCTTTAATTCTTTGTATTCAATTAATGGTATGCAGTCTACGATAATGGCATTTAATTTGGAATAAAACGAATCTATGTTATAGCTCATATCGCTTTTCTCGAGAAACGACCAATCCACTTTGCTGAGATGTTCATTAATTTCATTGTAATTGGCATTTTTAAAATTATAACTAGAACTTGTTAGTTTATTACTTCTTTTTACATTGTTTGGAATAATTACTGACAGTGGAGGATGATGATTATCTATGGGAAGGATAGCTTCTGATGCTTTACTAACTACTATGTCTTCTTCATTTGAAAAAACAAGATCTAGTAGGCGATTACTCAAATTATGAACATTATTAAATTGCTTGAGATTCAGAAATATTGACATGTCTAAGATTTCCCTTTCGCATAATGTTATTGATTGGGAATCAATACAGTTGAAATCACAATTTGGAAGATTGTAATCTCCGAAAATTATGAATTTATGTTTTTTATATTTTGATTTTAAAAGTTCAAGATCTTCGGAATGGTTTTTATATATAGATAAATTAGCCGAGGGAGGAATGTACACGCAACCAATGACGTAATTTTGATTTTTATCGTTTACCATAGTGAAAATTTGTTCAACATCACGATTTTTAGTTTTTAACACTTTTGAGGACATTTTTTGTGGACTGCTATAAGAACCCCTCCACCTCTGGATCTGGAACTGGTGTTGATATTTCTGACGAGCCGGTAGACCTGATGAAAGGGTAGACCGAGCTCCACTGAGTGGATCGACGGTTCTAGCCAGGTTTCCGTAAGAGCGATGACATCGTGTGAAATAATTGGGGCATTTATCCTAAATTCGTTCAGCTTTGTCCTTAGGTCTCTGACGTTCTGGTAGTAGAGTCTTCTCGATGACGGCTTTACGAGTTTTTTGGGAGTGAATTAACTATTTTGGGTGTTGAATTTATGTACTTTATTGTTAAATTTGTTTCACCATTGTTTTGTCTATTTTCCAACTCCTTCCACAAGCTTGTTATTTGTTGACGTTGCAGTACGGTTAGGTCGTGTTTTATTTTAATAGTATTTTTATCCAGAGGTATAGTTTTTTTCAGTAGTACAAGTTTGGCTTGGTTCGAATCTGATAGTACAATCTTGATAGTGCGAGTTTTTTCAGCACTTTTTCGTCCTAACCTATACATTTGTAGGTGGGTGGTGTCAATGTTGTCAACTTTTTGGAGTATACTAGAAACTTGATTGTGATCTTCGTTTATGCAGTCCGATTGCATTGTTGCTGTTCTCTCAGGAACGTTGAACATTATAATATTACTGGCGCGTTTTTTTCTCTCCTCCATTTCAGCTATTGTTTCTGATATTCCAGAAACGTACGCACTGGTACTTGAAGATAGCTGAGGATGAGGTGGTTGGTTTTTGTATGTTATAAGTTCTCCTTCGAGAGTTGCCATTCTGGCAGCCATACCGGCTATCGTTCCCAGTATTTCATTCGTCTTCGGAATTATTTTCGCAATGTGTTCTTTGGTAAATTTACTATTGGGGTCCATTACCATGTTAGTAAGTATATTTACGGCGTCTTTGGCCACTTTTATGTACGATTGAGAATCCATTTTGTATAGTATTATTTATTTTGGTTAAAAAAAATAAAATAAAAATTTCTTTTGAAAGAGGTATAAAAATTTTTTTAAGAAAGAGTAGGATTCGAACTGACTTGCTTCAGAAAGCTGAGCCGTTCCGGTGACCGTTCTTGCCCCTTGGCTGTTAACCGTCTGTGACGTAGTGTGAAATAAGTGCAATATCAATAATCTTTGCAGAAGTACGTTTAGAAAGAGTCTGATAGGTATTTCAACAGCAAAACTAGTTGTCACTTTGCAAAAAATTATTGATTCACTTTATCACTTAATAAAACCGGTCAGAGTTCATTAAAGTAGGGTATTTCACGGAATTGTTCTTCACTAAAACGTTTACCTATAATTTTCTTGTTTTTAATGTATTATATGCTATAAATTCAGATGAACTTTATGGAGCGTTTTTATGCGTGCGCTCTGTGTGAATTAATTGTTTGAATTGAATAAAAATTAACAAATCAGCGCGTAGTGGTGCAAGAGAAGTTATATACTGCGTTTTTCAACGATGCCTAGCCGATTATCGCGCGAAGAAGCTCCTATGTAATTTGGAATATGTTTACAAACAAACTAAATAAATGACTGGTACGTAGTATAGTTTTTTTGATGAATTTCATTAGTATTACAGAATTTATACCAATTTTCGAGCGATTATAATAATTATAACCTGATTTGAGGTTATGCTTAAAAATCCAAATTTGACACTTCCATTTGACAGTTCATACGAGGCCACAAGAAAAAGGGAATAACTCAATTAACAAAAAAAAATAATAATATGCAACTTCTTTAAAATCATAGAAAAGTTACTTTTTTGTTAATTTTCTCTTTCTTTCTTTCTAAATGAATATTATTTCGTGTGTTTTCTTAAACAACCTTCTATAATAATAATTTTATTGATGTTTTTAACACACAGGTAAATCTGAATCAAAGGTAAGACGAATTGTCAAGGAAGGGGAAAATGTAGATGGAAAATTTGAAACACCTGCTGAATTTAAAAATTTGAATGCTGATGATTGGAAAAATTGTTGCAAACACGTGTTGAAAATTGATGCAGAATATTATGCACGAGGCAGTGCTATATAATATGATGATAACGATGAACTGATAATACGTTTGGATGAAGATGAAGATACGGAAGAAGAAGAATCACACGAGGACGAAGATAATAATGTCGGGTGTTGAATTAATAGACTCAAAATTTTAAGTACCTACGTTTCTATATCGAAATAAACGCCCACTAAAACTTGTTTTGTTTTATTTTACTTCTATTAAATTCCAGTTTTTTGTGCAAAATTTTTGAAAATACATATACGCATTGAAATATGCATTTAGGCCGAAGTTTTTTTTTAAACATACATCCATTGACTTATGAGCTATCTTGGTGTTGCCATTTAAAACCTAGAAAACGATTGCAGTGCCATAATTTATTTTCTACACTTAATTGCCAAACTGTATATGCAATTCTAATTTTGAGATTGGTGGGTATCTATATTGCAACGATTATTTTTTTTAATTTTATAAAGGCATAAAAAGGTTAAATTATTTATAAAAAATTAGGTTACACAGCTCTGCATTTTCACCGTGAGTTATATTTTTGGTATTACGATTTGAACAACAGTGGCGCCCTCCTATGTTTTCTACTACTGAATAAACTGTACTCTTCCCGCCGAAAGTGTGTTCATTACCGAACCAAATATAAAACTAATTTATAATCTGCCATTTAGAGGGCCTTCACCTAATTACTTTATTTGTTTTCAGGGCTGGTATCAAGGAAGCCCGTTGACTCTACCGAACAGCCTTAGGGTGGCCTGCACCCATCTACTTGTGGGGTACAAAACCTATTACATCACTTCACCCTGCACAATCATCAACCTCCGCGTATCGACCTTCGTCCCCTGGATAGAGAATATCGTGTGGCCGTAAAGTTCTAGGAAGTTTTTGTAATAATTTTTCATTTTAATATTTTTGTTACAAATGTAATGAAATTCATGGATAACATAACACAATAGACAGAAAAAATAAATATGAATAAAAAACATTTGAGTATAAAGTATGTACACGGTGTTGGGATACTCACTTACATAGAATCCAAAATAAAAATGTTTTGTTCTCGATCTGAGCAATTCATTTAATTTTTTTTGGAAACTAAATATTTAAAAACTACTGGAGCCGGGAAAATAACTCCCGCGCCATGTATTTAAAAAAAATCTACTTTAGACTCAATTTATCCGAAAAACAAAGCTAAAAAAGGTATTTCACAAAATCGAATACTGATGTGATAGATTCACCAGTTTCACATGGGTGTACAACGAGATTTCGGATAACATAAACAAAAATCGCCAAACTTGGGATTAATCAGAGATAGTTCAAATTGACTTATTATGGAATGTAGGTACATAAACAGATGATTTTTTTATAATTTCAGAACCATTTAATTTTTCTAAATTGAAAACTTGTTCCAACACGTTTTATAGAGGGATCGAAATATTTTCATAATATTTTTTCGCTTGCAAAACTTTAATACAACAACCGCGCGCAGAAAACACTCTTCTGTGGCAACTAGTCTTCCGGAATTTAAACAAAATAATGTAACTATTCTCATTATGTATGAGTTTTGTATTGATCGATCACACATTTATTTTTTTAACAAGTACAATATTTGTACAATTGGATTAATTGGATTGGAGCCCTGAGCCAAGAACAACTTGTTCCTCTCTCTTGTGAAATGGATTATAGTCGGAAAGGCATTCTGTCTTTTATGTAGTTTTTGTTACTTGTTTCCTTCCCTGCTACTACGCCAAGGTGTTAATAATTTATTTTTTTTCAATTATTAATTGTCGTATTAATTTATTATACGAATTTTATTGTAATATTGACCCATGATTTATGTTAATAAATTTTGAAAAACTTGTATTCCTTGGTTTTTATCCAGACTGAACCTTTTGTTGGTGCATTCTCTATTACCGATATTATCAAAAAAGGTGTCACGAACAATATCGTAACACGAGAGAGATGGTGGACTGTAAATCTAATTTGTGCGAAAGCAAGACAATTGACGGCATTTATTAACTCAATCACAGGAATTGGCAAATGGTAGTAGAGAGCCCTACCTTTGATGGTTTCATCCGCTGTTCTGGGCCGATATTGATGCCGGCTGCTCTCCACGATAACGGTACAACTATAGGTCATAGTTACCGACACATTGTTTGTATATTATAGGTATTTTTTTATGATTATTAGCGAGATTTCAATGACGAGATTTATTTATTTATATTTATTTACGACCTAGTGGGCTTTTATAAAAAAATTTTAATTTATCGATTTGTAATTTAACACAATTTTGCCCATCACAAATCCTCTTAAGTAATTTCAGATCGTCAGTAAGCAGACAAGTGGAATGTTTGATGCATTCTTGAATGTCATCATTCTGTGGTACTCCAGAGAATGCAGAAAATTTCCTAGATCTGAATCCGTCGATGCATACTTACTGTTTCCTATTTCTCGAATATGTGGCAAAAAAATTTAGAAAAGGCTTGTCGAAAGCTTTCTGTGTAATTTCCGTAATAACACATCATGATCGACTCGGTCAAACGCCTTAGCAAATTTTTTTTTTTTTTTTTTATTATTTGAAATATACATATATATATAACAGATTTACAGAAAGAAAATATTTGGTTCATAAAAAAACTAATTACATATAAAGTTATTTCTTGTTAATGAATCTACCCAATTTAAAAGAGAAAACATTTCTCGTGTTTGAATTGGGGAGTTGTGCTATTATAGAAAAAGATAAAGAAAAAATAATATACAAATATATAATCTTTTTATTTAAATTAAGAAAATAATCTTATGAATGATAACAAATATTGATTAATAAATTTACTGACATAGCAGTTACTAAAATAGATATACATGATACATGTAGTATAGATAATTAAAAGTAAAAATAATATTATTACATTTCTCGTAATAGGTAGGTGTTAGATGGTAAGTACATATAGTTGATTCTAACAATTGGATTAGCTGATAATAATTGCAGGAGTAGGTACATAATGTTAAGTTACAACAATAATCGCTACATTTCAGTTCAAATACTGATGAAATATTTTAAGAGGATATGTGCAAATGAGAAGAGTACATTAATTTATTATTTTTTTTTTTTTGTTAATTAATGAAGGAATTAAATGATTGATTTTGAACTAAAGTATCAAATATCATAATTAAGACTTGATCAATTACTACTAATCGGTACAAATTCGTTCTGTGAAATTAAAATTTATAATTTGTGTTGGGTTGATCTAGTAGTTGTTTTATTTGTGATTTAAAGGCTTTATAATTTTCTTCAAATTTGATTTTATATGGAAGGGCATTAAAAAATTTTATACCTTGATAGGTATAGTGGTGTTGAAAAGCACTAGTTTTAATTTTAGGGATATCTAGGTTGCCACGTGATCTTGATCGGTTACTTATTTTTGTGATTTTTGTTGTAGTATTGAAATGATCTTTGTGGATTTGCAACAGTGAGTTCTTTTTGAAAATTTTGTTAAGACTAAGAACCCTAAAAGAGTCAAACAGCTGTATTGTTGGAAATATAGATGGTTTTCGTGTAATGACTTTTAGAATCAACCTCTGTACCCTTTCTACAGGTTGAAGGTTAGTTTTAAAAGTTCCCCCCCACCCGATTATACCATATTGTAGAATAGATTGAGCAAGAGAGAAATAAATAGTTTTAATCATACTAGATGATAGGATGTTTCTCAATCTAATGAATATGTAAATAAGTTTTCTTACTCTGGTTACCGTATTTTCGACTTGTTCGTTCCATTTTAAGTGTCTGTCTACAATGACACCCAGATACTTTATACTATTTTTGCATGTTATTGGTAAGCAATTGCCATCGTTGCATTCCTTTTTATTTTCACATTGTGCTGAATGGATTTTAATAGTTAAATTGATCTCGACATTTTTTTCTTTCAAAGAGAATGGAATAAAATAAGTTTTCTCTGTATTTAGTGATAGACAATTTAGGTCAAACCATGTTTTGAGAATGTTTATATTGATATTAGCTATACTCATTGTTTCCTCCCATGTTTTTCCTTTAGTGATAACAACAGTGTCATCTGCGTAAGATATGATATCTCCAACAATGGGGAGAGTGAACATTTGATTTGCATATATAATAAAAAGGATTGGACCGATGACAGTTCCTTGTGGTATACCAAATGATGATGTTTTGGGTTCACTTAATGTATTATTTATTTTTACATATTGTAGTCTCTCTTTCAGGTAACTTTGGAACCATGATAGTACTGCTCCATCCATTCCAATTTGTTTTAGTTTCTTATTAAGTTTTGCATGAGATATGCTATCAAATGCCTTTCGGAGATCGATGAAGATTCCAAGACATTTTTCTCCATTATCTAACTTTTGCATTATTGTAGATGTTAATTTAGCAATCGCATCTTGGGTGCTGAGATTGTCCCTAAATCCAAACTGGTTTGGGCTTATTATCTTTTTATCTTTTATGTATTTGTTGAGTTGCTTTTTAACAATTTTTTCGTATATTTTTGCTATGTTTGATATAAGTGCTATGGGACGATAATTGGAAATATTTTTTTCGTCTCCAGATTTAAAAACAGAGGTGACAATGGTTTTCTTGTAGTTGTTAGGAAATACACCCATCTTCAGACTTATATTTATTATGTGAGCAATTGGCTTGATGATTATGTCACATACGGCTTTCAATGTTTTTACAGTTATGTTGTCATAGCCAGGGCTTGCTGATCCCCGTAAACTTAATATAGCGTTTTCAACTTCTACGTCAGTTACTGAAGCAAATGTGTGGAAACCTTCTTCAAAAATTGAGTTTTGCTCTGGTTGGGGAGTTTGTTTGTTGGCTGGTGTAATATTACGAGCAAGATTTGAGCCGACATTAGTAAAATAATTGTTAAAAATATTACCACAGAGTTTTGGATTTTTTTCGGTGTCAGTGTTGATTCCGTGATGAGTAATTTCATTAGGTAATTTTTTTTTTGTGCTTTTGTTGGTTATTGAATTGATGATTTTCCAAAACTCTTTGCTGTCTTGACCAGCATTTTTGATTTTATTACGAAAATATTTTTCTTTTGTCAGTCTAATTAAAAGCGCAAGTTTGTTACGGTATTTCTTGTAGAAGGTGTTGAGTTTTTCATCATTAGGGAATTTTTTAGACTGGTGGTAGTATTTTTCTTTATTTCTGATTGAAATCACTAGTCCATAGGTTATCCATGGCTTTATTAATCTGTGCTTAGATTTTGGTTTAGAAACAATTATTTGTGTAGATAGGTTTATGTGGTTTTGGAAAACTGTTTCGAAATTTTCAGCACAGGTATTTGGATTTTCCGATTCAAATATTGATGCCCAGGTTTCGATTTTAAGATTTGCTCTTAAAATTTCCATATTTAAATGTTTTTTTTCATATTTTATTTTGTCTGAAATGTTAGAGTTGGTACTTCTTTTATCGATGTTATTAACGAATATACAGGTGTAGTGATCAGTTATGCTGGTTTTCCATAATATTGACATGTTTTTTTCATTGTTATTTGAGTTGCACCATATGTGATCGATGCAGGAAGGGATTTGTCCGCCGACATTCCGTGTTGCATTATTTATAAATGATTTATAGTTTAGCGACGTCATTACATTTATATAATCATCTTTCGTTTTGCCTTTAACCGCTAGCCCAATGTTGATGTTAAAATCACCTGTGACAATGTTACAAGTACCTTTTAGATTTAGCAATAACTGTTCCAGTTCTATAATGAAACTGTTTGGATTCGATCCGTGCGTGCGGTAGATAGCTATAATATTGTATACAACTTCATTCACTTTTAAGTTCAGTTTAAGACACTTTGCTAGTTTCATTTTAATTTCAGTGATTGTGATGTTATTATATTTATTTAAGATGAATACAGCAATGCCACAGTTCTTATTAATATGCATTGTGGACGAATAATATGTATAGTTAGGGATGTCGTACAGTGCGGTAGCATTATTTATATTTAAGTGTGCTTCTGTTAAAACAATGATGTCCGGTAAAGTTTCAAGGAGATTTAATGATAATACAAATCCGTCGAAATTTTTTTGCAAACTCCTGATGTTTTGGTGTAGAACAATGAATGCATTTGGGACTTTAATTAATAGTTCGTTACATTGTTTTGAATCTTCGCAAGTGTATTGTGAAACATCCGTTAATTTATCAATTTCCTCGGTTAGAAAATCATCCATTATTTATTCATAATCGATTCTTTGCTGTGCTATGATAGACATTCTCTTTCGGTAAGTACACATTTCACTATTTGCCCTATGTTGGGTATTGTTTTTTGTTCCGAATAATTTATTGTTATTGTCACAGTTGTAGCATTTGACACTATCTTTGCTTTTTTCGCATTCGCTAAATTTGTGATTTTTTGAACAATGTATGCATCTGGGTTTATTCATTTTATTTAGGCATTTAAGGGACGTGTGTCCGAATCCAACACAATGGTAGCACTGCATTAAAGGGTCGCAATCCTCTATGTGCGCCCGGACAAAGCCTATATTGATTCTTTGTTTATGTAGTAGCATTTTCCGGATTGGGCCTGTTGTTTCTATTATTATATTACGGAGTTGATCACTTTTTCTATTTTTTAATATTTTCGTTACTTTAATGGATTCATTTGTTATATCGTTAAGTTCACTGTTTTGTAGAATAAGATCGTTCAGGAAATTATCTTCGTTATACTCTCCTCCGACACCCTTAATAATCATGCACGGTCTCTTTTTTTTTAATTCCGTTGCCGATATTCCATTTTTATTTTTATTTATTTCAACTTTCAATTTTTCAGCATCTTCTTTATTTGAGCAGGTCATAATTATTTTATTATTTGTTGCTTTTTTAATTCCACTTATTCCAATTCCTAGGTTAGGCGCTTTTATTGTTTTTGTGATAATACTTTTTATGTCTTCAGAAGTTTCTTTGCCTTCAGCGGTGATTAAGACAGCAAATTTGGGTTCTTCGATTGGAACCATCCTTTCTTTTAGAACCATAGCATATGATTTTTGTTCATTATTTTTTTCGAGCTTGATGATTACTTTTTTTTGAAGTTCAATAATTTGTTCTTGGAAATGATTTTTTTCCTGTTTCCATGCTTCTTCTAGTAGTTGAATTGTTTGTTCAAGGTTATTTCTGATTTTAGTGTCCTTTACAGTCGAAATGTTTTTGAGTTCCCTTTTAATATTTTCAATCAATGTTAGTACATCCATTTTATTTAACTAGAGATGGCGTGCGGGCGCACGTCACTCCCGGTCTCACTCAAAGTCCGTGTAGATCACATCGGTTTGTTGTTGCGCATCTAATCCTTTTGCTACTCCATGTGAAAATTCGAGAAGATTAGAGACGGTGAACTTCTTTGGTAAAAATTCGTGTTGATTGCCCCAAAAAATGGTTGAATTTGTTTTTTCAGCTTTCCGCAAATTATCATTTCAAATATTTTAGAAAGTATTGATAGTACCGTTATTGATCTGTAGTTCTGGACATCCGTTTTGGGCCCTGATTTGTGAATCGGGCTTATGTTAGTACAGTGTCGTAGCGAGGGGGAGGGGGCGGCAAATTTTCACTTTAATAATGTTTATAAATTATTTAAGAAAATACTTATTATCATTAGAGAGAAACATAATGTACACATCGTTGTATCTCACGTACGTTTATCGTAGGGGGGGGGGGGGGTTGTACAGTAAGTTTTTTTTTTTAATGTATAATAATTATTTGAAAATTTTCTACGATACTTTAGTCGAATCTAACACTTTCTTTTTTTATTTATAATAAATGTCAATAATTATTTTTTTTTAAGCTGCAAATTTCTTTTTTAATGTTTTTTTTTTTTATTTATCTATTAGGTTTGTTTACATTATATTATTCGATGCCTGTCTCACTAGGGTATAACTGTGTTGAGACGGGCGTAAATTAAAGCTGGGAACTCGCAAACAAATTCACTCTTAATTAAAACCAGAATTGTGTTCAGAATATAACGATTGGATTTCAGTTGTGTATTCATCCGCTGATACATTTCGAAGGAGACCATTATTTTATTCGAAGTGTATTGTAAGTTATCCACCACATACCCGCCCCTCAACTAGATCTCTCTCACTCGAAGTGCAGTTATAAAATTCTAGTTGCTGACTATATATGTGCTGCCAGAATCAAAGAGAACCCATTTTCATATTCTGAGTATAGTTTTAATTCGCCACATGCAGATTTAATTTAAAAATAAAATTGTATGAATGCGATAAAAACTGAAGAGACCGTTTTATTAAAAAAAAATAAGAACAGGAATCTGTAATTAATATTTTAATTTTTTTCTTTATTAAGTACTTTAATTCGAATATTCGCTGGTGTGTATTTATGAGCCAATTTACATTTCCAATATCAAAATTTTAATGTTTAGAAACAAAAATGTAGTAATAAGCACGTCGGAAAAATTATTTTATCTAGGTTTTCAAACAATTTTGTTTTTTGCAAAAGGGCAAAAGAAAGTAACCATTAAAAAGGAACATTTAAAATGCATGGGAAGAACCGAGAATTTTTGCGCAAACCTTGACAGGCAAAAGTTTTTAGATATTTTTTTCTTATTAGTCGAAGGGTTAAACCAGTTTTCAGAATGTAAAATTTCAATTGTGGATTCATCTGCTGACACAGTTCGAAGGAAAACATTATCTTATTCGAAGTGCTGTTATAAAATTCTAGTTGCAGACTGTGTATGTGCCGCCAAAATCAAAGAAAAACCATTTTCATGTTCTGGGTGTACTTTTAATACGCCGCATACAGAATTAATTTAAACTAATTTTGTGTTTAGAATGTCAATTTCCAATTGTGGATTCATCTGCTGACACATTTCGAAGGAAAACATTCTCTTATTCGAAGTGCAGTTATGAAATTCTGGTTGAAGACTTTGTATGTGTTGCCAGAATTAAAGAGAACCCATTTTCATCTTCTGAGTGTAGTTTTAATTCGCCACAAACAGATATAATTTAAATAAGTTTGTGTTCAGAATGTAAAATTTCTTATATTAGAATAAGTTAATAATAATAATCTAAACGAAAATATGAAAGAGAACAAGACACAGAAAAACAGAAAAAAGACAATGGTCGCAACTGGGACTCAAACCCAGACCTCTCCGTCTAACCGGGACGAGCGCGTTAACCAATTTCGCCATTGCCACCTTCTGTCAAACCGTCATATTTGTCAATCTCATATTTTCAAATTTATGTTCTAATATGATATATTTCACTGATGGGAATAACCTTCAAAAAAGTATAAAAAGAAAGTTTTTCTTATAAAAATTGTAAAGTTTCTGTTGTGGTTTCATCTACTGACCATTTCAAATGAAAACATTGTCTTATTGTGCAGTTATAAAATTCTAGTTGTTGACTATTTATTTAATGCCAGAATCAAAAAAAAATCATGTTCTGATTGTCATTTTAATTCGCCACACACAGATATAATTTAAACCAGTTTTGTGTTCAGAATGTACAATTTCCGTGTCTAACTATTATATGGCAACTATAAAGCAGAATAAATCGTAAGTTTAAACCTGCGATATGCGAAATCGAAAACGTTCGAGATGCGAAATCCTAAAAAATCTAAAATCCTAAAATCCTAACACCCACGCAAAGCCACTGCGCATGCGCAAATATCAAACTTTTTCTAACATCGTGGATGCTGAACGGAGCAAAACATCCACTGTTGCTGATATTGATGCGTTTACGCGATATTCGACACACCAGAATCGATAATGACGTTGTTATTAGTATTTCGGTCCGATCCGCGCGTTTTGTTGTTTTTGCCGCTGTGATTGGGATGGTGTCGTTATTTTGCAGTATTTATTGCTGTTTTCGGCTAAAAAAAAATAAACTCAAAGCTTTTATTAATGCTGAATAAATAAATAACAATCATTATTATATTTATTATACGCCTCAAAAGGAAGGGAAGCGCCTCATCCACAGTATGTATGAAGGGACCGCACCTGGTATCTACGGTTTAACCCACGGACGTACAAATAGATGGACCTGCCCTAAGTGATAAAAGGCGTATTATTTCCCCTCCCATTGGAACCATTCCATCGGAACCGGCTGGGCTTGCGAGAGCCTCGCGTGAATCTAAATAATGTGACGTCATCATTCTTGTTCGGGCCAGTGTCGAGCTCTTATCGTACATTTTATGAAATAAAACGGCAAAAATTGTGGCTTGTGCTATAAAAACGTGTAAAAATAGAAGTGAAAAAGATAATAAACCCAATTGTCGTATTACATTCCATAGGTAAGCATTATTTTACTTTATTTTAAGTTTATTCATATCACATAATATGATAACACATACTATGACATCAAGATACATGGGTACGCCAAACACAAAGCCGCTGTTTACTGGGGTAAGTTAATCATGAAACATTTGTAAAAGCGTCTACGGGAACATAATATTCGACTATGAAAATACGCGAACCTTTCTTTGCCGTTGGACTTCTCACATTATTTGTTCATAACGTGACATGCAATTCGCGCTCCCATATAAAAAGGTCTATTCATTCAAAAGCAGATTTTACTTTCAAGAACTAAATGGTGATATTATAGTGCGAGGTGCCTATATACTGTTAGATTGATTTATTGGCGAATCACAGTCCCTTTCCTCTCTTCGTCCCGCCATAGTTGGTTTTTACCCCTCATCTGTAAGTTCTCGTCTATCTATTTGTATGTCTATGGTTTAACCGCAAAAAAAAAACAAAGTGTAATGTAAAACATAACGTGAAACTGGGGAAAGGATTTGTTGAGTTTCTGAAAAAACGCTCTTCAATGGGGAATGCCATAGTCCCACTGGCTTGAGACGGTTCGTAATAGTTATTTAAGTGAAAACTTATTTAGCACCGTGGCGATTTGACACTCGATGAAACGAAAAATAGCGACATTGAAAAGAGCTAGACACATACATCTATAGGATTTAGCCTGCGAGATAATGAGATAGTATAATCGGTCTCCTCTTTGTGCGGTGCTTCGCAGCCTCCCCACTCTTAGTTTTCTGAGGGTAACTTTCCTTTTCTGAAGTTTACACTTTTACCCCGTGTGAATTGCACAATTGTTTTTTTTCTCTTTGCTGTATTTTGTGATTTCTCTCTTGATAGCATAGAAGAATAACAGTAGAACAATTATGTAATATTAATGGGAATACATTTAGCTTCTAATCTAAGACAGCAGGATGAAGGACGACCTTTATCTTCGCGGTTAATCGGGTTAGTTTTGGCTGCAAGAGTTAAAGTAACTATGGCGTTCTATTCGGGACAATGTTGGCACTGGAGCCTTTTGGCAGACCCTTTGGGAGTTTCTGGGCTCGTGCCAAAATGAGAGGAACCTACGTCTAATGGACGGATCACGGGACTTAGCATGCATAAATATTAAACTTGCGGCGTTCCCTGTGTAAACTAAAACATCTGGAATTTTTGGATCTGAAATTTTTTTCTGGATTTGGAATTTTTTCAGGAGAGCTGATTAACCACTCCGACCCCTACACGTGACTTGTGTTTACACGACAATATAACAATAGCAGTCAAATACAATAAGCTTGTTTTCAAGCTAACGCGTGTGTCCAACATAAATCGTCATAACTCCGTTATTTTTCTAGTGACAACCCTAAAACAAATATTAATAGATCCATATTGAAACAAGCTTCACATTTCTATTCAAAGTTTTCAATAGAAATACATAAAAAAGACTTATTTTGTAGAAACAGTTTTCACCCGCCAAATCGCCTACGCGGCGTTAAACATTGTTAATTTTTTTAAGTATTCTTGTATGAAATGGTAAAAAAATTAAGTTATCAAATTGTTTATTATATATTTATACAACATAATCAGTTTTTATTTATATATTTTCGTGATTTTAGTACCGTTTTCTTTACATAAAAATATCAAGTGAGTCATTTTTACAATTTTTTTATGTTCGTATTCTAAACTTTAATATTTACAAATGTTAATATTTATTTGCACCAACACAACTTGAAATCTTATTTCATAATCTTTCAAAACCAGTTTTTAGTATTCGGCTACGGTCAGGTGTGTTTTATTTATAGAGGCTTAATTGCGAAGCGGAAATAACACAAAGTTTTTATAAATCTGATAGTTCGTTTAAGACTAAAAACTTGCATAATCGCAAAATACCTGAGTGGTTAAAATAATATTCTAAAACTTAGTAAATTTCTATTACCCTTCTGATCTGTTATGGGTACCGCCGCCCCGGGAACAATTTATTGGATAACACCCCTGCCTTAGGTCACCCCAAGTGGTTCGCTACGTTGGGTTGCTACTTAGAAGTTTGCCTGGGTTCATGGGGTGAGGTTTGTGTAGGTCTTGACAGCGGATGGGTTTGCCCACCTACCACGCGTGGGGCCGAATCGGGAGAGGGACGCCTTTCCACCTCTCCATCTAGACACACTAATCCCCAGATTCCTATATTCCTATCCACCCCTCATTCCCTTTTCCTTCCCAGAACTTCATTTCGTTCCTTTCCTTGTAAATGGGTATTTGTAGGGAAAGGAAGGACAAATAACTGACTCTTTCTTTTGAATTAAAATGGTGCCACAAAATAAATTTGATGTATTTGAAGAAGTTACTCATTTCATTACCAGTCTTGCATTCTTTCCGAATCTCTACATTTAATGGTTTTACTAAACGCGTGACTTTTTATATTTTTTTGTATTCAATAGAAAAAAAATGTCATCGAACAGCAAAATGACATGTACATTTTTTACTATAAATATACTCAGGAATCGATGATTAAAATCTCCATAAATGAAAACGCAATGTAACAATCAAATTTATTTATTTTTACAAAACTCAACTATCTACTTATATGACTAACTAACTAACCATCACACCGTTCATCCACAACGGTAAGCAGAGAGGCCGTTACACCACTCTTTCTTCACATATCTTTAGAGGCTTGCAGAATAAGGTGTTGGTTGTTTAACTTCAGCATCACGCTTTGACCTCCACTATACAAGATTATTATATATCTCATCAGTGGCCGAGTTGGCATCGCGTTTGAACTGGATAAGTACTCCATCATAACACAAGTAACATTTTCCGCTTACAGTGGTGGTAGTAGGAGATTTTCAAATATTGTCAGATTGTTGGTAACCTGGGAATGTTGTCATTGGTTTAAAAATAAAAATAAATCGAAGAAGAACTACAAATTCAACATTAACCCAGTGTTTATAACTTTTGGCACTTTTTATCACATCTTAAAAATAAAAACATATATTTGATAACATCTATTTTATAAGATAGTTTAGCTGTAGAAATAAAAATATAATAACTCTTGAAAGTTATACACACCAATGATGAATATACCATTGAAGAAGTAGATATACAAACAAATCTAAACGAAAATATGAAAAGGAACAAGACCCAGGTGAATAAAAAGGTAACGATCGCTATTGGGACGAAAGTATCAGCCAAAATTTGGAAAAGTTAGTCGAAGATAGAAAAATATTTTTAATTCTAAATTTGAAATATTAGATCGACAAAAATGACTTAAAAAGAAGAGGTTACGATGGCGAGTTGGTTAAGACGTTTTTCCCAGTATTACAAGAGATCCTGGGTTTGTGTCTCAGTTTCAACCGTTACCTTTTTTTTCATTTTTCTGTGTCTTGTTCTTTTTTTATATTTTCCTTCACTATCTACTTCTTTAATATATTTTTTTAAACTTGCTGTGAATATGATCAAACGTTTTCACATATGGATATGATTTCTTGAACAGATAATATTTTTTATCAACCTGCCGGACCTAGGAGTCGAAAGGTATAATGTTTATTGGCGTCGTG
Organism: Limnephilus lunatus; assembly: GCA_917563855.2. Taxonomy (NCBI): domain Eukaryota; kingdom Metazoa; phylum Arthropoda; class Insecta; order Trichoptera; family Limnephilidae; genus Limnephilus; species Limnephilus lunatus. The sequence continues at coordinate 98,147,830 of OU830594.1, forward strand.
GGTTTTCTTTCTTTCTTGCACAAAACATACAATATACAGCCCAATAATGCATTCATCTTAATTTGAATAAGTACCAATGTTGCCCCTAGTATGCTATTCCTTTCAGATCTAGACCATTCAGCTTTTAAATTTGTCTGACAATGTGTATTGCCACCCCATTTGAATTTCATAAATGTGACCAAACTGAGTTTTTAACTGGAAATTTAAGGCATGATTTACCAGTCTTTTGGATCTCCCAGTTCGTATTTCTATATGTTCTTGTTCAGTGTACGATCTCCAATATATATTTTTTTAAACTCAGAAAATATTAGATATATATTTATTTTAATATTAAAAAAGGAAGATGGAAAGCGTATTTTTTTAAAGCAACTTGCCAAATAATTTCAAACAATATCAAACAATCTCAAACAACGTCAAAAGATGTCAAACAATTTCAATAACGTCAACATGTCACATGTCACTCTTGCAACATCGCCTTGCACCGCAGTGGGAGGGGTGTTCATCACTCCTGGACACACATGCCCCCAGATTCTTACTCACCCCTCATATCTTCTTCCTTCCCAGAAATTCATCTCCTTCCTTACCTTAAAAAGGCTCTACATACAGCATCCCCAAAGATGATATTTTCATTTATTAAGAAATTATTTTCCTCAGGGCCTCCTGTGTACATAGAGCTGATGTAAAGAAAAAAATGCAATCATTTTTGACTTAATTACAATAAATGTTGAGAGGGAAATATGTTTTATAAGCTCTGGTCAACTACCGATGCTAATAAACTTTAATCACACTCCATTTAGACGAGAATTCCAGTTTTAAACGGTCACTAACAGTTCCAATAGTTTTAAATGGTTACTATTCAGAGTCCTTCGCCAAAAGGTGAATGAGAAAGGTGATGATCTGTTTCGAAATCCTCAGCTCTGAAACCATTATCGTCGTCAAAATCTGCACCACCATTCAAACAATTCTCAGCATCAAAAGTTGAGTTTACCACCAAATGATTATCAGCATCAAATTCAACCCTCATTAATCCATGTTCACCACTATCAAAGTCCACGGTTATGCCATGAGGATCTCCATCAAAGTGATCTCTTAAATCAGAATCAGTTTCAAAAGCTGTATTTCTCAAAGAGCTGCCATTCTCGAAACTAGTTTCTCTCAAGGCCACCGTATCATCCAAATCATCCGTCAGTCTCGCATCCGTCTCAAAATCCGCCGAAAATCTTTGTATCTCAGAATCAAAATCGGATGAATGCAGCTGGTGATCACTGGAATCGAATTCACACTTTGATAAATGGTGATCACCTACAAAATCAGACGATACGAAATGTTCCAGATTAATACTGTGCATTCGTTCCATATTGCTAAAGCTGGTGCTAGGTTCTGCCAAGATGTTGGAAGACGAAGAATCGAGGAAAAACAGATTTTCAGATTTGAGACTGAAGTTAGAATCTAGGGGGAAACTGTTGAGGGTTCTCTCCCAGTTGCTTGTATTATCCTGTGAGTTTCTTCTTTCTGCATTAGCAGGAGTTGCTACCACGTCGAGTTGGAAGCCATTACCGTCCAAGTTGCGTTTGATGCTTCCTAAAGTATATTGAAGTGGCGGAGTAACATAAGAAGAAATATCTAAGGATGAACCAGGTTTTGGGGAGTTGTTAAAGACAGGTGATGCTGAACAAGATCCAGGCGACATTTCAGCTCCTGGAGTTATATCTGCTAAGTCACACAGGCTGACAGTCTGCGGGGGGGAGAGTGGTATGGTGATGAGGTCCAAATGGAGCCCGTGTGACCTCAGGGATCCCTGGGAGTGGGGCCCGCAAGAGCCTCCTGGGGGGCACTGGTTTACCACCCCCAACCCTCCTCCGCCAGCCTTCTGTTGTTTGCGCCATTTCGCACGACGGTTCTGGAACCAAACCTGAAATTTTTAAACGAATGTTTAGACATGACCTCAAAATTTGCAAGAACATTGGTTTCATATTCCTTAATTTTACACACTTTTTATCACAATTTGCACATCTGATGGTTGAAAGAATCAAAAGAATCCACCAAATCTGTAAAATTCAAAACTTTAACTCGCTTCAAACACGACATTTAATTTTAGATCAAATCCTATTATTTGAAAATCTCTATAATGACCCGGACTCTCCTGAGCATACCAATTTTATATAAATCTTCATACCGCCAAGACCAATCCGATGCGCTTTGCAATTCGCTTACATTGTGCGCATTTTAAGCTACAATTTATTTATTTATTAACATTAACGGTATAAATATACCATAAATACAGATTACATGTCACAATATCATAGTTGTACATAAGATATAATAAAAGAGAGAGAATAAGTTAGTTGTGGCATTTGGTTGAGAAGTGACAAAAGGAGCTACAATTACATATAATGGTAAGCCCACACTGCGGCCAACGTTCCAACTTCAAACGTTTGGACGATCGTGTGGAGGGGAGTTCGTGCGTTGGAAGTTCGAGTTGGAAGGTTGGAGTTCGAGTTGGCCCGGGATCGCCTTCGAAGCGATCCCTACGGCCAACTCACACGAACCCGCCTGCCGCATCTGTCCACACATCCGTCTGCGAACGGCAGGCGATCAAGACGCGTGTGCCGCGTACTATTAAAATGACGATATTATTACGGAGAGTGGTATTAACAATTGTTTGAGAACATGTCGTGTATATAAGTACATAATAATACGTATGTAATAATTATAGGCAACCTGATAAAATACAACGTAGCTACAGCTGTTCCATGTCCGCCATTTTGGAGTTCGGAATTCGGGGTTGGAGGGTTGGCCGCAGCCACCACACGATCGACCAACCTTCCAACTCCGAACTAAGTTCGGAGTTGGAAGGTTGGCTTCGGTGTGGACCTAGCATAATACTAGTGTAAAATAAAATGTATACTTATTGATTGAAAATATTTGATAGAATAGCCTTCTTGTACCTAGCTTCCGTGCAGTTAAATAGATCCGCCACATCTGCGTATCTATTACTAACTTCATGTAACCTGGGTACAAGCGAGTTTTTCATGTACTCAGTCCTGATGTTGTTACATTTAAATAGCATTTTGGAGCGAGTTGCTCTAGTGGGTACAGGGTACAATTTATCAATAACGATATTCTTAACTTTAACTTTTAGAAATATCGATACGAAGTTTTTTTTACATTAAGTCTACACACGAAGCCCTGAGAAATAAAATTTTCCTCAGCGCCTCTGTCATCTTTGGAGATGGTGTGTTGAATGCCTTTGGGAAAGGAGGCAGAGGGAGTTCTGGGAAGTAAGAAATCATGGGTTCAGTGTGCCAGGAGTGACGGATGTTTGAATCCATTCCTCCCAAGATGATGGGTAGAGAGAATCCGGATAAAGAGGTCAAAAGGAATCCCTCAACCAGTTGTTTCTCAATCTGGCCCGCCTTGCAGTAGATGGTTAAACGCATACGCTGCCAAGAACTTGACAAACCTCACCTCCATGAACAAGAGCACCCTTTGTAGGTTACCAAACGCAGCGAATCACTTAGGGTGACTTATGGCAGGGGTGTTGGTTATCCAATGAATGGTTCCCGGGGAGGTGATACGCATACCGCGCTGTCCCATCCCATGAACCCGGGCATCCCTACTAAAACGCCAAAGATAGCGAATCACTTGGGGTGACTCTTGGCAGGGGTATTGATGTTTATTATTTTGTACCAAGATTAACCAACACTGACCTGAACCCTCGCCTCCGTCAGATCGATTCTCAAAGCCAGCTCCTCGCGGAAGAAGACGTCCGGATAATGCGTCTTATGGAAGGCTGACTCCAACTCCTCTAGCTGAAGATTGGAGAACGTGGTCCTGTGAACAAGACAAGCAACTTCTTTACCAGTACCCGTCATACTACTCTAATCATATATCATATCCTTTTTTAATACAAGCCTCCCAGAAGCTGGTAGTGCTTTGGAGGTTATCCACCACTAACCCACCCTGGTTTAAGTAACAGATGGTTTTTCTTCAAGGCTCTCGCAAGATTCAATTTTTTTTTGTTAAACGAAGCAACATTTATTTATTTTGAATGAATCTAGACCTCCAGTGTCCCTGCATACGTTGTAAGAAAGCAGTATGCAAGTGCTTAAGCTGGTAGTACTGTGCAGGGCGCAGATACTGGAAATATTACACAACTGCTAACCTTGTACAAATCGCAAGTGCGCTCCACTGTTGAATTTGTCAGCCATCTTTAGTCAGGAGCCCCAAAATACCTGATAAAACCCTTAACTCAGAAACGGGCGGTCCGTTTGATAGATTTTTCTATCTTAAGAAGCGGAATGCAATCTTTAAGGCACTGGTGTCAGGGGAAAATGTAGTCCTCATTCTACCGGGATTTCAATGAAAGATGCTTCGAGGAACTAGCGTCATTGATTCCTTCGGCACCGGTTCTTATTCGGGAAACACGCCAAACGCGCGCCCAACATTTGTTCACGGTTGTTATTTTTTACTGAGAATCGTTTCTACGACGCGTTCTTGAGTTCAACAGCTCGGCTGTATGAATATTTTTGACGGCCTCTGTGTTTTCTCCCTTCTAACATGGGTATCTTCAAGACCCAGATTCACCCCCATCCTTTCCACAAAAACCTTCCACACGGCCTCCCCAAAGACGTAGGCCCTGAGGAATTATTTTACTCGGGGCGACCTATGTGGAGTTAAAATTTAAAAATTAATCATTCGGCTTACTCAAAGTGACTCATAATTATTTAAATAAAAATATTGCAAATAAGCAACTCTTAAATAATAGTTATTGAATAAGCGAATATTTAATAGTATCTATTATTATCTGAATGTACATTTTGGATTGTTGTGAACGGAAGTATCGCCCTCTGTTATTTTAAAAAAGAACCGTTGAACTATACAAACAACATCCTAACAAAATCCACTAAAATGTATGAAAAAAAACCAACGCGTGCTACTCACGCCGCTAGGAGGCGCTAGTATTTTTACTTTTAATTTGGCGACATACACGGTTTTTTTAAAATCACACTTTAAGGGATTATCCATACAAAAACATACATTTGTATACTAAGAACCGACAAAATTTAGTGTGCGAAAACAGGCAAAGTATCAATTTAAATTAAATGGCGCTATAAAAGTCCGTTGTGACAGAGTGCAGCCCGATTAAGGCAGTGTTTGGGCCAATTAACGAATACCCCGTGGGTATTTATGAAGACATTTTCCTAAGCAGAATTCAAAAGATTAGATCTACGAAATTAGATGTAAAAAAACATCGTTTAACTTCGCTACGCAAATTCACGAAAAAGTAGTACATTGTTTGTATTTCTAACTAACTAAGCTTCACACCGTTTACTGTAGGGGTAGGCAGAGGGGGTGGACTACAACAAAACTCTGTCTCGGTACACATAGTCTCACAATGCTCTTCTAACATTCTTTTTCATCGCTTTTCCCGCCACCAAACGGAATTTTCATGCTTTTATCTTGATTTGATGAATTTTAAATAAGACGATTTCGAAAAACTTTTTGTAAAGCCAGGACAACGCCGGAGATTCCAGCTAGTATTTACGAAGGAAAATGTCTGTCAGTTTGTTTTTTATACAAATCAGCAGTTATATTATGAGATTGATGGCAATGTTCCGAGAGAGCCCTGCTGGAGACGTCAAAAGATCTCCCTCAACCAGTCTCTCCCAATCCGGCTTGCCACGCAGTTGGTGGGCAGACGCATCCGCCGCCAAGATCCAGACAAACCTCACTCCATGAACCAGGGCACTCCTGCTAAGTTACCAAACGTATCGAACCACTTGGAATCACCTATGGCAGAGGTGTTGCCTATCCAATAAATGCGGCGGTACCCATATCCGCATGTCAAATCGACTTTTAAGATTACTGTTGAAATGAGATTTTGAAAAACCGGTGCCGTCCGCTTTTATATCAGGTACGCCCCACGTCATACATATATGTCTGGTAACGTTAAATAATGGTGAAAACAAGCTTATGAATATGAGTGGTTAAAGCAGAATAAAAGCCGGGCACGCTAAGTGCTTCAGCTAGTTTCGTAATAAATAAGTTAGACGATTATTAATAGAGTTTCAGAGCACAAAAGCTTTTTAAAATAAGTTAAAATAAAAATATTTTTTTGTTTACTTATTTAACCACATGAAAATGTTTTACCTGTATCTTCTTTGCTTTCGTTTCGGAATATCTCCACATCCTCTCGAATCTGAAAAAAATATAAAACAAATTACTTATTATCTCTTCTATTCAACATCCGACAACTTGAGAGGTATCCTTTTGTAAGTAAAAACGCTTGTGTTTTGTACTGGATATTGTTGTAACTTTTATTTTGTGGTGAATAAGATTACTGTTAGTAATTGATTCGATTCTGCACTTGAGATGCGATTTTATGTAAGAATTGTGAAATGAAATCAAGAACTGAAGAGAGAATGACTGGCTAAAAGACTGTCACGTAAATAATTATCAATTTGTGATATAATTATTTACCTGACCACTAACCTGGTAATTTTAACAGCCTGTATTAGACTGGCAACACTTTTCTCTCTGATTTTTGAACCGGGACTTTTTCCATGCACTTTCTTAAAAGTTTGCCGTCAGGGAACCGGTGAATTTTTGACGAGGTCACTCAACAAGATGTTTTGAGTTTATTATTTCACTTTTTCGGGCTGGATTTTCGGTTAATAATGTTTGTGCCGCTTGTGAAATGGTGAATTCGCATTCTCCGCATGCGTAACCTTTTTGGTTTTTTTTTAATTTGAAGTACGCTGTGTGTGGCCGTGTGGCTCGGGGAATCTTGCTGAGATTCCGGAAAAATCGCAAATCATCTGCTTTGGAGATGATAAATTCCGCGCAAAACCACTACGTGGATATGCCCCGGTTATAAAACTGTGACGCTAACGATTTATTTGTGGCCCACCGTCGGAGGAAACAGCCTCGCTAAAATCACCACGCTCTGGCACCAAGATGGCGTCCCTCGCGCCTGTAGGAAATAACCTCGCATTTGGCCTTTAGCGCCCTCATCCCGATACGTGCTCGTCGGATCCATCTGGCCCGGACTCCTGGCCGTCTAGAGATTCTTCACGAGATGTTTGCCCCCTTCATCCGGAGTCCTCCGTTGGCGATCGCAGGATTGCGTGCCGTCACCTTCTGTTCGCCGTTTTCCGTACTAGATTTAGAATAGCACCGTTTGCGTTGGTCCACAGGTATGAGGGTTTCTGTTATTAATTTTGTTAAGGCATTTGCCTCTTTAACTTGATTTGTTGGTTAAATATACATTTATGGAACCTTCCCAAACAATCTTGTTTTTATTATTTGGAACAAAAAAGCAGAACCTTACATTTTCCCACATTACAGATCGCTAGGTCCCACATCAACCTGAGAGAGAGAGACATGGTGATCTACATGCATAAAAATAACCTTATAAGACAACAACGATTTTTATATACAAGAAGTGAAAGTTAGACGCGGCCACAGACAAAAGCGATCATAAACACAAAGAAGTATTACAATGTTTGAGTAAAAGGTTACATTTAGTAAATGATAAATTAAAAGTGCTCAGTGCTAAAATGAAGATAAGTATGAAATAAGACAATCACAACATACAACATAACTTCCGGCCTTGACAAGCTAAGTTTGTTAACGAAGAATGATTGTTGTATCAGGAATGTCATGGCGAGTATCACTGGGAAATGTCACTGGTTATTAACCGTGATCTCTAGACTCCGTTTGCCAAGCGATTTTTATGCCTAACACCTATATTGACCTATATTCATGGCCATATAAGGCACACTAAGAATATGTACATTTTTGGCTTGTGGCTTCCTCTTATTGAAACTTTACAAGTGGGTATAGGTATAGGTATATGGAGAAGATTTTTGACTACGTCAGTTAGTAAAGTATTTGCAAAAAATGTGAAAGGGGGAAGGAATAATGTCAGTGTGTTTTAGTAAAATATGCGAGACGCTGTGAGAGAAGATATTTCATACTAACGGTGAACTGTTATACTCTTCGATGATGTAAAAACATGTAGGGTTAAAACTGACCATCTGAAAATTTTAACTAAATAAATAAAAAATAATAATGAAAACACCACAAAAAATTACCAAAATAATTCAAGTAGATATGCGGTAATTTAGAATTTTGAGTATTGGTGCGTGCAGCATGTTTAAAAAGCAATACGCTTTAAATATTTATATTGCCCGCTATAGGTATTAGTTTTGGAGCTTGACTAAACCCTGCTGCCATTTCTGTTAGTTACTTGCATTATGTGTTAAATCAGTTCTCACTCCTTACGGTAATGATGAGTATTATTACGAGCTCTATTGTAAACGCACTGTCATTTTGTTTTTGTTGTGGTATTAATTTTCAATGCCGGCAACCCGGGCATTTATTGTTTTAAATTATCGTTTACAAACAAGAAAGTAACCCGCCTCACTAGACTATGTCTGTTCTGAGACGGGAAAATGTACATATTAATTGTTTTAACCCGTTATTAATAAATAATATGGATTCTACGAAAACTTACTACAACACACAACCTAACCAACTCTAACCTAACGCAAGACGAAAAAAAATTAGCAATCTTTGAAAGCAAAACATTTCCAAAAATCTTTGGACCTTCGCCAAAAAATTGATCACACCTAATTAAAATAATCAGGTCTGAATTCTTGACAAAACAGTTCCAATTTTGAAATTGACACTTAAATTCAAAGCAAAACTGAGGTTATTGAACCAGATGTGAAGATTTCATGCACAGACAACCGAAATTAGTATTTTTGATGTGTGATATTTTCATAACTGAGCTTCATCCTATTGCCTACTTGTATACAATCTTAGATTCTGCCTGCAATCTCCTACAATGGGGGGGGAAGTAATTTATAAGACTTTGCAAGTTGTCCCTGAGAAGAAAGTTTCCGTAACGACTCACAGATGGTGCTAGTGTGCGTTCGTGAGGTACATCCGAAAAACCATCACTCCCTTAATATTTTTTTAGTCTGCAAAAAAATGCTCAAAGCATTTTGAGGTTTTTTTTTATTATTAAGTAAATATACGAATTAATAATATGTTCTATAACATTCTGTGGTGTTTTGTGAATTCCTCTAATTAACAATTCAGTTCTAATGATCGTACAATTCTGATAATCGTTCACTTCTGATGATCGTACAATTCTGATGATCGTAAAATTCTGGTGATCTATAAAATTTTAATGATAGTACGATTCTGATGATCGTACAACTCTGAAGATCGTACAATTCTGATGATCGTACAATTCTAAAGATCGTACGATTCTGAAGATCATTCAATTCTGATGATCGTACGATTCTGATGATCATACAATTGTGATGATCCTACAGATTTGATGATATAATTTTATCGGGAGTTTTCAAAAATACTCGTAGGTACTTCGTTTCATCAAAGATTACGAGTCTTGTTTATTATCGTGTCATATTTACAATGAATATCTAACTGAACTTAACGTCCGTTCTAAAGGATGCTCTCTGATAATGCGGCGGGGGAACCGCTCACTGAAGATGCCCGCCTATAGATCGGTTATGATCGGCTATCTTAGACCTAAACTTTCGACCATTGTCTCTATCATGACACCTTAAAACTACAAACACTAACGACATATATTGAGAGGCATATTGAGCTCTTAATGTCTCTTATATACCTATCCCAATTGGGACGTCATAGTTCCAGTGCCACATAGAAATTGGTACAATGGTATTGGGAATGAAAGGAGATGGAGAAGAAAATGGTTTCGAATTACCTGGCTATTTAGATCTGGTCACCAAACACAATTAAAGCTATTTCAAGCAATATTTTGATTTTGATTTGCAATCTCTCACCGGGGCAATACTGAGAGTATTTACCATACGATTATTATTTGTAATGACACAGGTGTTCTCAACTCAGTTTCGTTGAGACTTAAACTCTCACAGAATAATTATAACAACGAATTGAACAGCCCTGAACGTATCACTCGCGATAACGCCTAACAAATTGCCGGCTTGGGAGAGAGAATCTGGAGAGAAATGGGAAGGGAAAGGTGAAGAGGGGGTGTAGAAATCTGTGGAGCAAGTGGGAGTAATAGATATGTTCATTCCGTTAGAAACCTTCGTAAAGTTAGGCCCTTCTTCCACGGGGATACACAAGTATCTGATATTCGACGATTCAAGTATCATGACGACTTACGTAAATGGGTCGGTGGCTTGGAGCCCGCACCAAGTGAAGTATTCCGTCATGCTGGAGAAGATTCAGAAGAAATTTATAAGATTTCTCTACCTGGAGTATGGCTACTACCCGTGGCTCTCTTTACCTTACCGACTTTCTCTTGGGCATGCTCGGAATGAACCATCTACGGGGTCAGAAGGGATGTGTGATCACGTTGGAGGGATGGATACATACGTCCGTAACTCCTGGACACACTGACCCCCAGATTACTACCCACTGCATTTCCTTCCTAGAACTTCATCTCTTTCCTTTACTATTAATACCCTCCACACAGCATCCTCAAAGATGACGTAGACCCTTGGAGAAACTGTAATGTTTGTTTTATTTACAATCAAAAACTATTTGTTCTGTGTAGGTACCTACTTCTTAATAATAATAGTTCCTTGATACAAAAATGGTTTATTATGAGTTTACGTATTTACAATAATTATCTATATTACCGGCTACAGGACCATCTATACTGACTGATAATTGAATCTGCTGTGTAGCTGGCGAGTGAACGCTCTCGGCAGCCACTGCATCTATTGGCAACCGATAGAAGTTTTTTCTACATACTACAGAAATAATCATCCTCATCCTCATCCTCATCCTCATCCTCATCCTCCATGTATTCTATCCTCTCTTGTACTCACTTGTCTTGGGCGAAGAGTCTCCGTCGTCTAGGTAGGACCCTCCTAGATGGAAGGAGCCCTCAGAATTCATGACCTCGAACTTGTTCTTCTTCTAATGTCCGCAAACAAATTCACACCCATTGTTATAAGTTGATCACGTGTACCTCAGCAATTCCTGAAATTCATACGTCAGAATTTTAAGAATTATTGTATAAAGAAAATTATTCAACTTAGTATCTTGGTAATAACTATGAACATAAAGATTTTCTAGTATTTGGAGGGCACCATTTTCAAGTATTTTTTTATCTACATAAATTTCTCATCAAGGTGAGTTTTAATACATAAAAAGTATTTGAGAATAATTAATATTGATACTTAATAATAAATGTTTATTTTTAATTTAATGAGTAAAAACTCAAATTTTCTAGACTTGCAGAAAAGTCAATAGATGTCGTATATTTGATAAATTTATCCAAGACACTATCTAGATAGCATTTAGTACTGGTTGAATCTTGCAGACAGCAGCCAATAAAAATATGCGTTAAGAAAATAAACAGTTAGTTGTTCTTGGTCGAAGAATGATACAGTTCAATATGACCGAATCGGATAGGGACACATTAGCTCAGTTGGTATAGCACTGGCCCGGAAAGTCAAAGGTCCTGGGATCGAGTCCTAGAAGTGACCGTGTCTTTTCCTGATTTTTCTACTTCAGATTTTCGAATGAGTTTCGCTAATTTTGTTTTCATTAATTAATAATAAATGGTTAACAATGTGTTGTGGGCTGAAGGTAGTGGGGAAGGGAAGGAAAAGGGAAGAGAAAGGTTGGGAAATATATTTTAAGCAAGGTTTCAATTCTGAACGGTGCTCGTACATCAGGGCGATACTGAGAGTATCTTCTACTCTAGAGCTTGCCGCAAATATACCATATATTTTTTTCAATTAATTAATTGTGAAATAACACAAATTGATAAAATAAAATTTATTTAGGCACGTCGTGATTTGAACCCGCGATCTTCGGATTGCTAGTCGAGAGCCTTACTCATCGATCTCGAGGCCTCAAGACACATGTACATCGTAGCATGGTTTTGTAGGCAGTGAAAAAATATCAGGCTCTATACTTGGTTAGGTTAGATTACGTTGTCAAAGAGACAAATATTATCATCACAAATGATTTCTCAGTAACTAGTGCTAGTCATCACTGCGAGAAGAGTATACATAGATATGAACCGGTAACTAATTCAACTCAACACCTTTGAAAAGTAATTAAAAGTTATGAAAAAATATGCATACCTACCCTCTTCGGGCCCAAGACCATTTTTTTTGCTTTTTAACTTTTCTATACTATTTTCGTATTCTCTACCATCATATGTAGACCACATTTTTTTTTTTTTTTAATTGCCGGTTTGGGAGTAAGGGATGGTATCATATATGATACTTGGGGACTCTAGTCCAACAAATATTGTGTTTTTTTTTTCAATATTTTTTTAATGCTAATAATTCGGGAAGCAGATTAATCAAGTGTAATAGAAATAAAATAGTAATGTTTTTGTTTGTTTTTATGATTTTTTTTTTTTACAAAAATTGTGGTTTGAGGCACTGTAACCTACCACCTAAATTATAAAATGTAATTTGAAATTAAAAAAAAAATAATAATAACTGTGGATAAAAAATAATAGATCAGTTCAGTTGGTTGAATGAAAAATTTTAAAACAGTTGCAGTCCATGGAAAAACACAAATAAACCTGACACTTTTCACAAAGTACAAATGTGAATTTTTTACACCCAGGAAAACGACATTTGGAACGGTGCTTCTGCTGATCATTCATCATAACTGGCAAATAAAAAGCCTTTTTTGTCCTCAATTCTTTGTGTGGTAAAGGCTGCACAGATCGGTGTTTTCGAGGTCTCTCACAAATCTCAATACTATCATCATTTTCATCACCTACCAAATCTCTCGATTCTAATCCGGCTAGTAAAACATTTGTATATCCCATTTAAAGTCGTAGTAGTCCAATATCTTGTTCTTGGGAAGATGTTATTGGGCTTGGAATTTTTGATTCCTACTGGATTAGGTTTACCCCGAATGATTTGCCTGTTCTTGCATTTACTTTGAAAGGGTATCATTTGTTTATCAACAGAAATATTTTCTGTTCTATCATTTTGTAGGCAACCTTTTGTAACCCGTAGTACAATTGGCCTGACCTTCCAAAAGCTGTCAAGTTGTTTTTCAGATTCTGACACACAATTCTCATCAATAAGTTTTAAGTTTGAGCGTAAATTAAAAAATCTTTGGCGTGAAATGTTGTCAGCAACTATAGGGATTCTAGTATTTTGTGCCCAATTCTGGCGGATGCAAGGAAAACCCAAAAGGCTGATAATCATAATGATTCCACTATTCCTTGCTCCTCACTATCCTAATCACCCACCCAACCATAGTCACATTCGAAATCGGAATCATTTAGATGCACAGGAAGTAGCAACTCTGCTTCGATTTCATCCTCAGCCAACCCTAATATGAAAATAAAAGATGTCATAGAGGCCCGCGGTATCACCTATGATACTTCAGTTTAAAATGTCCGTAAATCTAACAAAAACGCCGATAGCTATACATTTTTTTTTATTAAATGATAATGAATCGAACAAACTACAATTTTAATAACAATTGGATGATTAAAATAATAAAATAACACCTTACCTGCATTTTTTCTCAGAGACATTTTGAAAGCTACAAATCACGATGTTGCTAAGACAATAGTTCATTCAAACTAACTTCGAATCAGTCCAAATGCTCCTAGTCGGTAAGTTACGAGTCTTCATTATCAGATACTTTGGATCTCTATGGGAAATAATGACTTAGAAATATTTTGTGAGCTTAAAACGGTGAGTATCAAATATGATACCCGGGGCCCGAAGAGGCTACAGTTGTATGGGTTACGTTAGGTTAGATTATGGGCTTTTAATTTTTTTTCATATTTTTTATGACTTTTCAAAGGGATGTTTAAATGCCACTTTGTTGAGTTATCGTGGAAGCGCTGAGACGCTCGGTAAGACGTGAGTTCCTGTATTCGAGTCCCAGGTCCGACCATTACCTTTTTTATTTTTCTGTGTCTTACTCTTTTTCGTATATTCGTTTAGATTTATTGGTATTATCTTCTTTCTCAATTGTATACTATATTGATGGTATTCTAATAAATAAAATAAATTAGTTTACTCCGCTGCGTTAATCGAACCCGCAACCACCCGGATCAAAATTAAATGTTTAAAACATTATGTACGTAACGGATACTTTATGGCCAATATGTGTGATAAAATGCATTAAAAAATCATCAAAATATTAATAATGACATCTATCGAAGAACTATAAAAGTAAACTTTTCAAACAATAAAATGAATCGGAGAAAGAAAGCGGCCGCCATCTTGTTTGCGCGCCATCTTGTTTGCGCCCCATCTTTGTTTCCCGCGGCGGCAAATTTAATTAAGATGAGTTGGTAGCTGATAAAACTGTTAATTCAATAATTGAATTTCGAGCAACGACCCCCGCCAAGTAATTGGACAATTGAATTACGGCCGTAATGCCGGCTATGGGGAATTATAGATGGCTAATAACACGACACACGGCGCGCGGCCCGCGGCGGCCGAGGGAGACATCTTGTTTGGTCAAAAGGCGGGAAAAGTGAAAATTTACTCAAGGTGGCGGGAAAATATCACGATAATTGCTTAAAATAGAAGTTAAAGCTATTTTTTAAGTGCAAAACAACAGTTTCTTGTAATATTAGTGCACGAAAGTGACACCAATGATTATTTTATTTATTAGCTTTATAAACAGTCTTTATAAATTCATATATGACAGTGTTGAGAATATATATGTCTTTGACCAATAAAATAACCACAAATTAAAATTTAGAACCATAATACAAAGATCAACAACAATACCTATACCTGGATCTTCTTACATAAATCTACAAAAAGTGTTTAGTGAAATTTTTTGAAGGTTTACATTTAAATTTTAATGGATATCAACGATATCTTTCAGGAAGTGATTTTATTTAAATTTGAACTGCTAAAAGTAAGAGAGGAATGTGGTGAACTAAAAAAAAAGAAAGGGAAATAAAGAAATCAATGAAATATTCATTTTTAGTTAAATGTGTGGCATTCGAGTGTGTTTAATGAATGCTGTGAATTTATAAAGGTTAGTATTGAACACATCGATGTTTGGGCATAATCTATTGTATGCGCTACAGCTTCTTCTTATAAATACATTTTCACGATAATTTGAATTGCTTTTAGGGATATAAAACGTGTCCGGAGATCGAGTAACTCTTAATGGACATCTGAAATTAATATTTTGGATACCTAAGTATACCTACCTATATGAATATTATCAAGAATTAGTTATAGCTCCTACATAGAAGCACTCAAAAAGACGAAGAAATAGTTTGAAAATTTCGTAAATGTGGCCGTAAAATATTACAATAATTGCTTCTAATAGCAGTTAATCTATTTTTGAAGTGCAAAACGAAAGTTTTTTTGTAATATTAGTGCGCGGTAGTGATTATAATAATAATTTTATATTTGTATAGCGCAGTTTTGTGTCATTTCACTTCAAGTTCGCTTAACTATAAAAAAACTTTAAAATATTCCTACAGTGCTCTTTACGAGTCGATTACAAAATATTGATAAAATAATGTGAAATAAAGAATATACAGCATTTACAAAGCAACTACAAGAGAACAAAAGTTAACATTGACAGTGCTGTTATAGCACACACAGGACAATAATAATAGACAATAACAGTGCTTTTGTAGCACAGGACAAAACAAGAATTTTAAAACTAAAATATAATAATATTAACATATCCTGAAGAGGTTAACATTGTTATTGAAACACGTCGATATTGTTTATTAAAAAGTGGTTTATACAAAGTTATCAGTTATTAATTAAATAAAATATAATACACGAACAGGAGGCAGCTTGCATTCAGAAATGAGAAACATTCTGACATTAAATTGGGTGATTAAACATAAAAGTAGAATAAGGAGGAAACCGAAACCAAAATATTTTTTTTTTCATTTTTTATTTTATTTAAGCGACTTTATAAAATAATTCTATAAGTATAGAAAATATAATGGTAGTGTTAGGTAAAGATATTGTATTTCTTAGTCCTCCTCACTAGGGGTTCCTGTGCCGAGGCGGACTAAAATGACTTAATTATAGTTTATTTGTCTTCTATGTCGTTTTAGTGTCTTCATTAGGGTGTTTTCGTTTACCTCTCTCAGCAATGTTTTTATTCTTGATTTGTACTCATTAATTTTTTTATTAGTTTTATGACTTGGGGAAGAATATTATGGAGTTTATTTGCAAAATAAGCGTAGTTTCTTTTTCCGAATGTGGTTTTGTAACTTGGAATGTTTTTTATGTCATTTTTATTCGATCTAGTGTAATGGATACGCGGTCTAGTAGAGGATTCAGTATTTTTGAATAGCTTCAATAATATATTTTAATTACTTGAGAACATGGTTTATTACATATATGTAAAGTTAGGATTCATGACTGATATCAATGACTGTGGACATCTAGATGTATGTGAATATTTACTAAATTTTGTTAAGACTCTGTAGTAAGCATTCAAAGAGATGAAGAAGATAGTTTAAAGGGGAGATATATAAATACGAATGCGCGCTTAAGTATATTAAAAAAACGATAATAATTAAGCGAAAATTATGAAAATATTTATTAAAACACGACTCGTTTAAATTAGAGCAAAATCTCTCTACAAATGTCCAAGTCGCATTTAAAGATACATTGTGATTTTTTTCGTACGTACATGTAACATGTTAAATAACAGAATAAAATGTGATTGAATAATTTTCAAAAAGTTCTACGGTTTTTTACCACAGAGGGAATTTCATATAATTACCGTTTCAGCGTGGCAATAGATATTTTCTTAAAAAATAACGTAGATATATATTTTTAGGAATTCAAAAATTTAAAGTGTTCAAGAGAAATATATATGTATATATAGATATATATTTTTTACATGAGATCCACACAGGAGGCGCTGAGGACAGTAATTTGCCTCGGGGCCTATGGCATCTTTGGGGATACTGTGTGGAGGGTTTTTTGTGAAGAAGGAGAGAAGAATTCCGGGAAGGAAAAGGGTTTTAGGGGTGGGTAAGAATCTGGGGTTCAATGTGTCCTGGTCATCTGCCTCCAAGACCTAGACAAACCTCACCCCATGAACACCATGAGCTCCATGAAATATGTTATTCATCTGTAGATATTCGGAATTCCGGAGCTTGTGAAACAATAGTTTTTTTTTGTAATATTAGGCACCAAGGTATATAGGAATTTCACGTGGCATATTGGTTTTAATAGAAGTTTATTTTTTATATGTCTGTACTTTTCATGGGTTATTTAGTTTGCATTATTTTTTTAATTAAGAGGCGGGAAATGTGACAGCACTTCTTTTATTCTTCTGTTTTATATACTTAAAGAAAACATTAAAAAAAACAATTGGTTATAATAGCCCTGCATTTCACTAATCTGTTGTTAAAATTAATAAGTTAATGCTTTTTGTGTTAGTTTTTACATATAATTTTTAGCATAAGTTTTTTGTATAAGCACGGAAAGTTAGAGTACGATTATAACTGTAATTTTTAAAACATAATATTCAGGAGTGCTTTTATTTGTTCTTTTGTTAGTGAAATCGTTTGTTTTTGCTAAAATTTGCGCGGGAAAGAAATTTTTTAAGAAATTCTTAAAAAAACTGTTTAAATACCTCAAAAATCTAATATTTAAAATAATAATTAGTAAAATTCTTATAAATAAATAGTTTTAATATAAATAAAGTGAATATCGTGACGGAACACCACAACCCTTTAAATAATGACAGTCTTAAATTGATAAACTAATGTTTAAGACGAGATTTTTATGCATAGCACAAAGGGTAACAATTATTATAAGCAATAATTATTAGCCTGAAACACACATCTACAATGAAAAAAATCTCCCGAGAAAAGATACATGCCGCCTATGGGACTTGAACCCGCGTCCTTCTGATTTCCGGTCAACTGCTCTTATCCATCGAGCTACGTCGGCTTATCTCCTGCCCGCCAAATAGTTCAATATATACTAGTGTTTAATTAAAAAAATACTGCTTATTACATTTTTCCACCGGCAAACAAACAACAACTTTATTTTTGCAGGTGGAAAAATGTAATAAGCAGTAATTGTTGAATGTAACACTAGTATATATTGAATTCTTTGGCGGGCAGGAGATAAGCCGACATAGCTCAGTGGATAAGAGCAGTTGACCGGAAATCAGAAGTACGCGGTTTCGAGTCCCGTCGGCGGCATGTATCTTTTCTCGGAAGATTTTTCCATTGTATTCGAATGTTTCAGGCTAATAATTATTGCTTATTTTGCTGAATACTAGAAAGTAAAGTTCTTTACACCGGGGTTTTTATAGATAAAACTGTTATCATAAGTGAATCAAGTGTAAAAAGAGAAAAGTTTTTTAAATTAGCAATAAAACTAAGGGAATTGTTAGTTTTTAAATCAAGTAAATGGGATAGATGGCACATGACCAACAAATGAGTAAACATAACATCTTGTTTTGTTAAAAGGCGGGAGTGGCTCCTATATTATATTCAAATAAATTTCCTTATTTAATGATATGGTGTTAAAAATAAGATAAGTAGCAAATATAAATTTTTCATTAGACCATAGAAATTGATAAAAAGATGCATAAAAGTCATCGGAGTTATAAAACAGTTTTTTTGCTGTATCGCATTTTTCTAAATATTTTTTTTATTGTAAACTAGCTGGTACCCGGCATGCGTTGCTACGCCATTTAATAAAGAAATTTGTTTCTCCCTGCATGTCCTTTCCCATTCGTCCCGTTCCCCTTCCGCCTCCCCTTATGCATGCCGGGTACCAGCAAGTATCTTCATAATGCGCCATTCTATTACACTGCTAGTTAAGACGACTTTTAACACTCGCAAGTTGAAAAAAACACAAAGAAAACAATCAAATTGAAATAAAACAGAATCTAAGTGACATTGTAACAACCATTTTAATGCCATAAATTAGGCAAGTCCGCCAAGTAGTTCTGAGGGAAATTAAAGAAAGCCACCAGTAGGGTATTTTGGAGCTATTAGCAAACAAGATGCAAGGGGGAGAAAGGGACCCCAAAGAGATAAATAAAACCCCAGAACGTAAAAATGTCACAGTTACTTATCTCGACAAGCGGCCGGCAGGTGTGGGAGAGGTATTTTTCTCGACGTTTTCGTAAATTTCATGAATTTCACGAAAATATCAGAAAACGTATTTTTCACAGTCTCTTTATAATAAGAGAGATGATAATGTATTTTAAAATGCTCCTCTCGAGACTTGGGATGCCGATTCTGCTAAACTGTTTTAAAAAATTCCGTGGTTAAGAACTAAAGATAAAAAAATATTAATATGCGGTGAGGTTTGTCTATGTCTTAGCGGCCAATACGTTTGTCCACCTACAGATCCAGAGAGATTGGTTGAGGAAGACCTAACCTAGACCCGTCCAGTTCTCTCTCGACCCATCGCCTTGCTCTGCAGTTGGAAAGTAGAATCGTAACGTCCATCACATCGTAACGCAGGTCGAATGTTGAATCGTAACGTCCGTCACTCCTAGACACATTGGCCCCCAGATTCCTACCCACCCCTCATACCTTTTTCCTTCGCAGAACATCCTCTCTTTCCTCTCCCCTAAAAAAACACTCCACACAGTATCCCCTTAGATGACATATCCCCTACAGGAAATTATTTTCATCAAGGCCTTCTACGTGGAGTTAACGTCAAAAATATATATCATCTATCGTCGTTCGTGTCTGATAGAATAACTCAGAGCCTAGTAGAGTAAAGACGTCTGGTCCAGTTATATAGTCATTGTTTCACTTACGATAAACGTAAATAAAAAAAAAATTGTAATTCATATGTTTGATTCCAGCTCACGTCGTTCCATCCATTATTAATTTGATATTAAAACTCCCAGTTTGTCTTTGAACACATCCTAAATTGATTTATGAACGTATCCTAGGTCGATTTTGATTTCTCAGCGTGGGCGATAACGCCCCCTTGTGGGCATTTGAGACTTTCAGGGGAGCAGTAGAATCTCCAGAGAAAATTAGGGGGCGTTGAGATGGCACAGTGAGGGCGTTGGCAGGTAAAATAAATATGTTCTAAAAAATAAACTTTAATACAGATTCATTTTTATTTTTGTATTTATTGTTATCATTTTTATCACGTGTGCGAAATTTTACGTATTTCGGTAGTTCGGGAAGTGGATGAAAATTGAACTGAAAGATTCCATTACATTCAGATCTATATACAATAGGCTACTTGCATGGATTTCATAACGACTTGGAAAAAATCGTGTGGATAGATTTTTTTACTAAGATTACGAAAATGTTAGTAAAAATTTTTAGAAATGTAGATTTTTTTTTTTTATTTTTAAATGAACAAATCCATTATTTGAGTTCGTGACGTCACTACATGAAAATGTCCCGTCTCCGATTATGTTCCCCTAATTTTGTAAAATTCCACACTGATTTTTTTTTATATGGCAACACTTTGATTTCCGGCGAATTTTTGAATTTGCGTTTAACGTTCACTAGATTTATTGTTTGTTCTATGCGAACTCATCCTTTGGTTTGATTTTTCGATAAAAATGGCGCTGTTTTTTCAAATGTTACGAAGAGAACCCCGTACAATTTATTGCTATTCGTGTGGAAAACCTTCTTTTTTTAAATGATTTTCGGCTATGTAATTTTCGTTTTTTCACACCCATAAAATTATGTCCCGTCTGTCCGGTTTATAAAAAATGGTCTGATTTTTCGAATAGAAATTTTCAAAAAATCGCCAGGGTTTCAAAAATACGATTTAAAAAATAATAAAAAAACAGAATGTCTTAAAATATTTGCCTAAACCGGAATTTTTTTTAAATGTGATGCAAGTGGCCTATTGGATGACATGATTTTTTTTATTTTGTATTATTTGATATCATCTTACGTGCATTATTAAAGAATTGGCACTATATCATGAATACAAGAAATAAGGATACTTAAAATACAAAAAAAAGCTTTTTTAAGTTGCTAAACAACGCGCAACGCCGGGAAACTTTGGTAACGGCCGTCATATCAGCCAATGGCGTTTTCTATATCGTAATGACGTTGAAGCCAATTGGAACCATTTCAGAATGGACGTTTTTAAAAATGAAAAATTTCTGATCATCATCGAAAGATGATGATCAGAAACGGAAAAATATTATCTTCCACACATTATTAGCGGTGTTCGTAGTTTGTAAAAATACCCCACTACGCTTAGAGATTTTAATTTCAGCCTGAATTGGGACCTTGCTTCGAATTCAGTATAAATGATTTACTTATAAAATATTTCAAGTTTTGAATAAAAATAGTGTTTTTCTAAACAAAGAAGGGTAAGTTATTTTAATGGTTGCCAGGGGTATCTTATTTGTAATTAGTCCCGCATTATTTACTTACTGCCAGGTCAGGTCCCGCAGGGGTAGGCTGTGAGGTAAAAACCCGCTATTTAACTTAGGAACCTTTCTTCTCCTTCCTTATTTTCTTTTGACACGGAGATTTTTTTAAAATAATTTATTTAATAATAATGATAGTTTAAATTACGATTTTCGTATTAACAATGTATTAACTACTAGCAGACCCGACCACACGTTACTGTGGCTAACGAAACACACCACCATCTACTGACAACGCCATTACGCAACCTTTATAACCAACGCCATCTGTTAATATGCATACATATCAAGTCCACACCGCTCGCTTGCCAGCCGCTGCCCGCTGCCCGCTGCCCGCTGCCCGCTGCCCGCTGCCCGCATACATTTAATTTACATAAAACCTTGACAAATTATATAGCTAAAAACCTTCCTCATATATCACTCTATCTATTGGTGAAAACCGCATGAAAATCCGCTGCGTAGCTTAAAAGATCTAAGCGTGCAGACAGCGGGAGCGACTTTACTTTATACTATGTAATGATTTTCCATTTCTTCTTAGTCCTCCTCGCTAGGTGGACCTGTACTGGAGAGACTAAATTTGATTATTTCAATTTAATTAGGTGCATCTTCCATATCGTTTTAAAAAATTTTATATTACAATTAAATTATGGGACGCTCAACACACTGTGGAATTTCTGTTTTGTGATGTACAGCAATACAATTATAATAATTTTTTAAAAATACATATATTCCTCACAATCATGGGGTGACCATCCTGACAGTGGCAATAGGGACTGAATAAATAATTATTAAGGTGATGCACTATTTTGGAAGGTGGGTATGGGTACCGCCGCCCTGGGATCCATTAATTGGGCAACCAACACTACTGTCATATGTCACCTCAAGTGGTTCGCTACTTTTCGTGACTTAGCAGGGGTGCCCGGGTTCATGAAGTGAGGTTTGTCCAGGTCTTGTGCCGGATCAATAGTGACTGGTTGAGGGAGGTCTTTCGACTTCTCCAGCCAGAATCCCTCGACCCATTGCCTTGCGCCGCAATCGGAGGGATGGATTCATACGTCCTTCACTCCTGGTCACACTGATCCCCACATTCCTATTCATCTCTCATACCTATTTCCTTCCCAGAACTTCTTCTCCTTTATTTAAAAAACCCTCCACACAGCACCCCCTAAGATGACATAAGCTATGAGGGAAATTATTTTCTTCAGGGCCTCCTTTAAATGAAAACTAATAAATATGTCATATAAAATTTCGGATCTTGCAGCTAACAATAACATTCCTTATGTAGATGGTGATAAGGTTTAAATTCCCTTTCAACACCAGCCACCTGTTTCGATTTATTCACTAAAAAATCATAGCCAGAAAACGTTTTTTATTTTATTTTGCAATGTTTAGGCACAAATATTTAAATGTTTTACTATCATTTTCTAAATAATTTAAATTTTCACATTATACAATAAAACCTTTAACGAAAATTGGTTCGTAAGTAATAGATTTTGAACTTTAAAGCAGTTTTATATCCAATACTGCAGAATCTAAAAAATGTTGTAAATGATCTAATTTTCAAACCAAAATCACATGATTTAGCATTGCTTAGTAGAGCATCATTTTAACAATAATAAAAATAGGTAAATAGTAACAGGTAAGTAAATTGATGATTTATGTAGAAAATGTTTGGCTTTTCCGGAAACTACTGAACATCGGGATGTTCTGTTTTAGCGCCGTCCGAGTATATATTTAGGCACAATCAAGTTTTAAAAATAATTCATCAAAGTTTGGTAACTAAACATAACTTGATTGACTGCCGTAATGTACCATATTATGAATATGAACCAAATTCATTTTTAGAAAATGAATTTTATAAAATTTATAACGATAAAACAATACTAACAGAGAGAACAATTAGTCATAATAGACCCGATATCGTTTTACATGACAAAATTTAAAAAAATAACTTATATCATTGATGTCGCTATTCCAAATTCCTGTAATATTCAGAAAACTGTTTCTGAATAAATAAGAAAATATACAGATTTAGGAAATGAGATTAAAAGAATTTGGCATTCTCAGAATAGAAAAATATTACCATTTGTTATTTCGGCTACTGGCATTATACCTAGCTCTCTCATTCAAAATTTAGGGGTATTAGATTTGTCAAAGAATTTATACATAAAAATGCAAAAGTCAGTTATTTTAAGTGCATGTAGGAGTACGAAAGATTTTTTTTAAATATTTATATTGAGGGATCAGTAGGATTTATCGGTCCAGTTAGGATTTCATCAGAGTCGAACCCTCTAATATGAAAATATCTGGAGTCGATGAAATATTTTCCCGTTGTTTCTGGTGGATTGACGTATATAGTGCACTTACATTGCGTGGATTCACTAGATAATCATTTGTGGAAAAGTGTGTGTAAGGGTTTAGTCTTTCATTTGGGAAAGATTTAACCCGGACATAAAATCTGGAGCACCGTTAATAATAAGTTAATGATTGCAGTAAACAAATATAACTAAAATAAGTACATAATAATAATAAGAAAATATGATAGTGTACAAGAATCCAATTGCTGCCAACTATACGGACCCCAGTGGGCCTATGAATGTTGTGAGGATAAAGGAAATGGGGAAGAGAATTAGATGGGAAGAGAAAGGTTAGATAGGAACTGACTATTCAGATCTGGTCACCAAACAAATCAATATTCGTAACTGGCAAAATATTGGACCAAAATTTGGTCCACAAATTGTTATCACCAACTACAAAAGATTTTTACACATATTTTTAACAAAAAGGTTGAATCAGTTTGAAATCAATTGGATCAAATATTAATATGATTATGAATTGTGTAACGATAATAAAATAAAAATATTTGTATGGAATAAGATTCCTCTTTAATTTTTTTTATTTTAATATAAGCAGAGACATCTATTGAAGAAAATTAGAACGCATGCCCCATTTTCATCGGAGAACCAAACCATTTACAGAAAAGAACGATATTAATATAAGCCTAAACACTTTTGTATTTAAGAAAAAAGCTTCTTTAAAAAATAAAAATGAATAAATAATTATTGTCAAATTCAAATATATTAAATTGTATCATAACCTGGTGAAGAAAATTACCTGTATTTAAATAAAATCATACCTTTTTCATAGCCATTTAATCCATGAGAACGCTTTTTTAAATATTATTTTCACGTTTTTTTTACAAATTAATAAACACATTTTTATGTTGTACACATTTAATACTAAATTAATACTTTATTGCAAGTTTTGACAAATATATTAAAACAATTTTTAGGTTAACTTTATGTTACGCTTGTTTTAAGCTTCGCGTTTATTTTTTAACTAAATATTTCATTGGATTATATTGAAATGTTATTTTCTAAAGATTTGAATTTTGATTTGTTTGTTTGAGTGTAAATCTAAGTACAGGCGCGTTTGACAAATGCGTTAGGGAGGTTTACTTTGGATGACGGTTGGTTAGGGTGGGAATAAGGGGGTGAAGAAAAATGTAAAGAGGGGTGGGGGGGGCGGGGGAGATTAGAATATCTATGTGTTAACTCTTCAGGGGTAGTAACTAGTAAGTAACATTGTTTTAATATTTACATATTTTATAATTTATTTTTTTACATTTGTTCCACAAAAGATCCCTGAGGAAAAAAAATCTCCTCAGGGCCTATGTCATCTTTGGGAATGTTGTGCGGTGGGTGTTTTTAAGGGAAGTATAGGAAGTTCTGAGAATGAAAACGGCTAAGGCCATTCCAAGACTTCTCGGGTTCATGCTAACTAAGTAACAATTGCACAAATAATAATTTCAACTTCCAGGGGAATTAAAAAATCATAATCTTTTTTGAAGTTCAAGATTGTTTATCCTTTTTATAATACTCCTGTGTTGAACTGTTGTAAAAAAGGGATGTTTATGTCATCTTTGGGGATGATATGTGGGGGATCTTTTTAGAGAAAGAAATTAGATGAATTTATGGGAAGGAAAAAGGTATGAGAGATGGGTAGGAATCTAGGGGTGAATGTGTACAGGATTATGAACTCTTCCATCCCACAACTGTGCAATGCGATGGGTCGAAATAATCCAGCTAGGTTAGGTCTCTTTCAACCAGCCTTTCTCGATCCGGCCCGTCATGCAGTTGGTATCGCCAATCTCCACCAAAACCTAGATATACGTCACCCCATCAACCCGGGCACCCAAAGTCTCCAAACTTAGAGAACCACTTGGGGGGATCTATGGCAGGGGTTTTGGTTAACCAATAAATGGTTCCCAAGGCGAAGGTACCTACACCAGATTCCCAAGTTGTAACGAAATAATAAATAACTGCAAGAAAATTACAAGAGCCCAGCACATCACATTATACTGGAAGAAGAAATTTCACACCCAGCTCGGCAGGTTTACATTTTTGGAGACAAAGAACATCAAAAGACGTAAAAACAAAATGTTTTACAATGTTAGATGAAAAAATAGTAGATAAAAATGAAACAAAAGACGATGTGTACAACTTTATAAACAACCTTCCGTATTTTAAAGAGCATGTGCTATTAATTTTTTATAAGAAAAAAAACTCTCTTTTTATAATTTTTTAAGGTATTCCAATCAATGTAATATATTCAAAAGTAATAAAAAATGATAACCTCCTCCTTTTCGAAGTCGTTTAAAAACAGAATTTTTATAATAAATAATTGAATTTTCATTTAGACTTTTATAAAAAGTCAATAATTCCATATGAATAAATTCGGATATATTTATCCGAGACGCTATCCAGGTTACAAACCAATTCTTAGAATGATTGTTTCAAATAAAAAGGGTAGTTGCCTATAATATGGAAAAAAATAATTAGTTGAAGATAATATTGTTAATTCTAAAATTTGAATTACGAGATTGACAAATATGACGGTTTGACAGAAGGTGGCAATAGCGAAATTGGTTAACGCGCACGTCCCGGTTAGACGAGAGGTCTGGGTTTGAGTCCCAGTTGCGACCATTGTCTTTTTCTGTTTTTCTGTGTCTTGTTCTCTTTCATATTTTCGTTTAGATTATTATTGTTATCTTCTTCTTCAATGAGATGTCATGGCCAACAGAAGTATTTTTACGAAAAACTATGTAATTCCCGATTAGGTGTGAGGAGAGGCAGAGGATGTAAGAGGGACATTCAGATCTGGTCACTAAACACGGCTAAAGCCATTTCAAGCAACGTTTAGATCCTGATTGGGGGTCTTTCACCAAATCGATACTGAGAGTATCTGTCACTGTGGAACCCATTGAAACTTTTCATATACAATAAACTAATTAAGATTTCGCAATGTTTCTAACCTGCAACCTCTGGTTCTGGAATCAAGGATCATCGCACCACGCAATTGGTGGGCAGACACATTCACTTGAACACACCTCACCCAATGAACCCGGGTACCTCTGCAAAGTCACCAAACGTAGCGAAGCACTTGGAGTGACTTGTGGCAAACGTCCTTGATTATCCAATAAATGTACCCGTCTAAAACCGGTATTAAAACATTTATATCCTGAATAATATCTTTAAATCTCTTTTCAGCGCAAACATTTAGGTTGCCTTAGTTCCCTGTTTACAATAATTAAGGCAGTGAAGGTTTGTGTCACATAAAAACTAAGAAACAAAAAAATTTAAAAAATATATTTTTTTGTTTTGGACGTGTTTTATTTTTTACATGCATAGTGTATCCAGTATTAGAAAAAAAATATAATGTAAAGGTATGTTGGTATATCTCGTATTACCTGCTCACATGGCATAGTCTTTACATACGTGTGTCGGTGCCCACAATCGTAGAACTATACTATCAGTGGCGTAACAGTAGTCCTGGCAGTGTGGGCTGCTGCCCAGAACAATTAATGATAGTGATTATTGGTATGTACACTGAAAATAAATATCTGAATATTTATTGTCGCTTGTGATTTTTGTTCTTGTCTTATGAATTGTTATGTATTGTATACTCAAATATTAATATCTTATTTTTATAATATGATATCCTGTCTTCATTTAAGAATAAGTACCATATAATAAATGTTTTCTTCCTTGCTATGAGGCCCTAGGTCAAGGGGTAAGACTCTTAACTAGCAATCCGAAAGTCGCGGGATCGAATCCCGGCGTGTGCTAATAAATTTTATTTTATTAATTTGTGTTATTTCACAATTTTAATATATAAAGTATTAAAATAATATATAGTATATTTGCGGCATGTTCCAGAGTGGAAGATACTCTCAACATCGCCCTGGTGTAAGACCACCATTCAGAATAGAAACGTTCCTTGAAATGACTTTAGCCGTGATTGGTTTACCAGATCTGAATAGGCGAGTACTTCCCCATCTTCCTCCTCTCATCTCCTTCCCCTCTCCACTACCTTCATCCTCACAATACGCCCCAATTGTATTATAATTTTCTTAAAAATTTTATGATAATTTTTTATGTGCTGTCGTATTGGTAAAGTCACAAGGAGGAAAACCACAATTGGTTTTAATTATACAATACAAGTACAAACTGATAAAATGTTAACTGTCAACTTCCCGAAAATGAATAAATAAATAAAAAGTATTAAAATGTTTTTTTTTATTTACTCAATTTCTTTTTAGCTAAGCATAAAATTGTATACACGGTGTCCGAAAACTCGCGGTACAAACGTCAAATAGAAACCAAAATCAGTTATTTTTTTTCCTTTTTCATCGGCAACTAATTAGCTTAAAAAAAATTGAGCTGGGTCTACGCTTCGACGCATTTTAAGATACAATACACAAATAACCAGTTTTCTACAAATTTGTCCTGAAATATTCCAACTTCCTACTCGATTTACTAGAAAAAGAAAGCTCAAATCAAATTAAATTATACTTACCATAAAGTCGACTCAAAATGTGATGTACATTCACCAGTTGGCCGTTTGTGCCACTAATTTCCGGACACCGTGTATATGAAAACCGCACAGTCCCAACCGTTCGAAGCCAGTCGGACCATGGCATTCCCAACTGGTGTATGTTGTGAAGCTTAAGGTAGTGGTGAGTGGAAGGAGACGGGAAGAGGAAGGTGGGGGAGTACCTGGCTATACAGATCTGGTCACTAAAAACTCACACTTCATAATATATACCTACTTCAATAATGAAGCAGTTAGTATGTATGGAGCGCCTTCTACTATTTACCGATTTTTGTAGATCGCTTTTCTTTGTTATTGCAACATTTTATTCCGAAACCGGTAAACAATTTTTACAAATGTAACAGACGCCTGTGTGAATCGGTGTCAGGGTGAAATTACGTGGAGCGACATTACACTTGCCCAAATTATAGGTCGATAATTACACATGGCGGTTGGGTAAATTACAAGTGGAATAAATTACATGCTAATTAAATTACACACGAAGAAAATTACACGTGAAGAAAAATGCACAGGAAGAAAATTACATGTGAAGTAATTAGACTTGTATAAAATAAAAACACTCCTTAACATTACGCACAATAATTACACTCATAAATAATAGGTTTTTAATGTTGTACTTAATAAGTTTCAAATTGGAAAATTGCTAATTTTTTTGGCTTTGTACAATGCAGGTATTATTTTCAGGAGATCACTAGCGGCCCGGGGTCCTTGAAATGTATCGCTACGCTACTGAACGAAAACCGTGAAACACGGTAGTATGGTATGGCCCAACGGTGTGCGGCGGAAGGAGGTTGAACTGGCCTGTCGGTGTGTGGAAAATGCAATGTGTCGACAGGGAAGCCCGCTAAGAACTAGCCAAGGACAGTGGTAGTCAACCTTTTACCTATTATGAAATAAACATTCAAACAAATACACTTAACTGTAAATACAAGTAACTAGAAAACTATCGGGCTATTTCTCCACAGAGGTAAGCAGAGGAGGATTGACCATATTCTGACTCTTGGCGTGGCTCTTTGGGAGGAGAAGGTTGGGAAGTAAGTACCTGGATATTCAGATCTAGTCACCCACTGAATAAATGCTGTTGATACACACTAGAACTGATTTTCGAAACTATTGTCGTCACTGACTTAATGCCTTTAGGTTCTAGCCAAGTTCTAGCCCATTTAACACGCACTCTATCTCTCTTACAATGGCCTGACACCTTTGGTATATCGCTATCCCATCTGAATTTCATAAATGACGATGGAACACCGTTTTCAAATTATGAAACTCGCAAACATTATTTTTTTGTGTTCTTTTTAATTGTAGGTGTTTATCAATTCGGGAGGCGGTACCACCGCCCTGGGAACCATTAATTCGATAAACAACATCTCTGCCATGGGTCACCTCAATTGGTTAACTGCGTTTGGTGACTTAGCAGAGGTGCCCGGTTTTATTAAGTGAGGTTTGTCTAGATCTTACTGGCGATTGCGTTTACCAACCTACTGCATGGCGGGCCGGATCGGGAGAGACTGGTTGAGGGAGACCTAACCTAGACCTCTTCAGCCGGATTCTCTCGACCCAACGCCTTGCTCAGCAATGGATTCATACTGACCTCCAGGCTCTTACCCACCTCTCGCATTTTTACTTCCCAGAACTGCCTCTGCTTCCTTTTCCAAAAAAGACCCTCAACACAGCTGAGGAAAACAAAATTCCGGTCAGGGCCTATGTCATCTTTGGGGATTCTGCGTGGAGGGTCTTTTTAAGAAAAGGAAGGCGAGGAGAAGGTCTGGAACGGAATAAGGTATGAGGGGTGGGTAAGAATCAGGGGTTCTACCTGTCCAGGAATGACGGAGGCCAGTGCGGTGCAAGGCGACGAGTCGAGAGAGTCCGGCTGGAGAGGTCAAAAGGTCTCCCTCAACCGGTCTCTCCCGATCCGTCCCGCCACGCAGTAGGTGGGCAAACACATCCATCGCCAAGATATGGAAAAATCTCACCCCATGATCCCGGGCACCCCTGCTAAGTCACCGGTAGTAGCGAACCACTTGGTGTGACCTATGGCGGAGGTGTTGGTTATCCAATAAATGGTTCCCGTGGCGGCGGTACCCATACCTGCCTCCCCAATTATAATATTATTATTTACTTTGTACTGTTTTTATGTTGTTGTTTAAGAAATTGTATAAAATATTGTATACCCAAAATATAATGGTGGAATTAATTAAAGATATTGTATTTCTTAATCCTCCTCACCTAGGGATCCTGTGCCAAGGCGGACTAAAGTTATTTAAATATAGGTAGATTATTTGTATTTTCAGCCATATAATTATTATTGATTTGTTTAAATTCTATCTATATAAAAATGAATCGCCGAAATGTATGTATGCGCATAACTTCCGAACGACTGTACCTAATTGGATAATTCTTTTTTTGTGTTCGTTTTTGTCAGGACAAGGTTTGTATATAACTGGTAGTGAGCTCCGGCATTATTAAATTCGCAATAGGTTGCGCGCGAGCTGTTTGAAAACTGAATGTTCCGGGACTGAATGTACGGAATGCGAGAGAGGGGTGGGGGGAGGGGAACTCATGTAGGGGGTTCGCGGGAGATGGAGAACTGAACCAGAGAGGGGGGAGGGGAACCTAGGGGAGGGGGGGGGGACTCGGGAGAAGGGTTCGCGGGACGTGGGAAAGGGGAGAATGGAGTGGAAAGAGGGAAGGCGGAGGGGGCGGAGGGGGCGGAGTGGGTACGCGAGAGGGGAAGGGGAGGCGGGAGAAGAAAGGGAGGCCGAAGGGGAATGGGATAAATGGGAAAGGACACGTAGGTAGAACAATTTCTTAATTAAATGGCATAGCAACGGATGCCGGGTACCAGCTAGTTTTTAATAAATAAGTTCATAATCTGTAAATAAATTAAATATGTACATACCCCCGAAATATAATCACGAAATTGCTTTTTTTTAAATGAATGATGGTATTTCTATATTATTTGAATTGTGTATTTCTTTTGTTCTATTTTTTTTAGATTAGTTGATCTAGTATCCTCCAGTAGAGATATAATGTCTTCTGTACAATGTCGGTCTCTGCCACTCGCTTCAGACTTGTCTTATGAACCGTGAGAAATTTTACGAAGAAGTCTTTCAGGATTGAAAGGAGAAATACCTGATGCTTTGGACTTGTTTACCAAATTTATGGAAACTCTACACCAGTATCTTTACTTCTTACAGCAGTATATCCTACCTGCTTACCCCTTCGGAGACATTTTGTTAAAGATTTAATTAAATGAAGACAATATTAGCGAAACTCGATCGGAAATCTGGAAATCAGTAAAAGATATTGGCACCTATGGGACTCAAACTCGGGACCTTCGGCTTTCCGGGGCACAGCTCTACCAACTGAGCTAAGGCGTCTCTTTCCGATTCGGTAATTGTATGAATTAATTAATTTATTTTTAACTTTTTTATTTTTTCTTCGACTAAGAACTACCAACATTATCTTCATTTTCTTAACGCATTTTTTATTGGCTGCTATCTTTATGAATGACGATTGAGTTTCGCTAATATTGTCTTCATTTAATTAAATATCACAATTTGAGGTTTTACTCATAAAGTTAAAAATAAAAATAAATATTTGGTTGTCTTATATGCAAGTAGGAACCTATAGCGTATATTTCTTCGAGGATGTATTATTTTTGTAGTTAAAAATATGTGTGTACAGCAGGTTTCCACTCAATATGCCTGCAGTTATAAGTATATCTATCGACGTTGGTTATAAGGCCGTATATTCTCCCAGTATACTTATATTACAAATGACGACGCACACCAGAGATAATCAGTATAATCACCTAGGGGAACAACTGATCGAGAGATCAAATGGCAGAAGGATCAACTGTCTGGAGAATCAACTTTCGGCAGGCTAACTGTAGTGGAACAAAATATTTTATTTCGGCTTCACACATCCTGCAATTACAATATCCCGTGAATTGTCACGGGTCTATGGTAGTATAATTCTAAGCATTCAAATAACAAACTAAAATAAGGAAACTGCTATTTCTTAAAAAGATTTTTTTTTTGCTTTTATTACAAGAATTAGATACTTTGATAAAGCCGAGGTATCCGGTTTCATGGGGTGAGGTTTGTCCGGGTCTTGGCGGCGGATGCGTCTGTCCAACAGTTGCGTGGCAGGCCGGATCGGGAGAGAATGGTTGAAGGGGTCCTTTTGACTTCTCCTGCTGTACTCTCTCGGAAAATCGCCTTGCATCGCAATGGCAGGGATGGATTCATACGTCCATCACTCCTGGACACACTGACCCCAGATTCCTGCTCACCCCTAATACCCTTTTCCTTCCCAGAACTCCATCTCCTTCCTTTCCTAAAAAGACTCTCCACAAAACATCCTCAAAGGTGACATAGGCTCTGAGGGGAATTATTTTCCTCAGGGCCTCCTGTGTGGAGCTAATATAAAAATCCTAAGAACGATATTTTTTTTTTACTAGCGATGGCCCGGCGTGCGTTGCAATGCCACTCAAATAAAGAAAGTATTCCCCCTCCCACCTTCTCTCCTGGCGCTAAACTATATGAAACACGCACGTTTTTCAAACAACTCGCGTGCTACCTACAGTAAATTTTCCATACAAATTTCGTAATGCCAGAGCTCACCATTAAACCATCGCGGGTATGCGAATAACAAATCGCCAAAGTTTCGTCGCAATCGGATGAATGCTTTAGGAACGGATAATGGACATTCAAAGAAACATTCATTTTTATATATTAGGTCCTTACATATGAAATTGGCGTTTTGTATGGGAGGAACATAAAGTCGATTTTTTTTTTATATAATATATTTATTTAATCAAAGTATGTACCATTTCTATCTATGCACTTTTGCCATCTTTCTGTCTCATTTTGTTCATCGATCCCTGTATAAATTTTTGGGTTAGTTTTTAGCTAGGACTCACACCTCTCAAAATATGTAGATAAAATGAATTGTTTGTTTGGGAACCAAACTAATTAATTGTAAAAATTATTAATAGATGTCGCTAGATGCAAACTCCCACTCGGCCAGGCAAATAATTTATAAAAGATCGAGTTGCGGTTCTTTTAATTCTCTTTCCTTCGACGTAGCTTCATAAACAACATAAACTCCTTGGTCTGCCGTGGGTAGTTGGATCTAACGATATTCACAATGTAATTGGGAATATAACAATAAAATTCACTAGTCCTTTTAATTTCCTGAATGATGCGTTTCATTTACAAGTTACCTTCTTCCAAAATTTTACATTTGCTCCTACGAGCCGGATAATTTAACGCGAGTGTTTAAATTAATAAAAGGAACCAGCACTGAAGAAGGGACATCCAGCCAACATGCAGTTTCCAGCATCCAGCCAGCAGCAGAGGCCATCAGATAAAAAAATGGGCAAGTGACCAATCCTTATCCATACTACCTACCTTACCATTAAAATCCCTTTAAAAAAGCAAAATTAATGACATCAATATTGTGAATTACTCATAAAAAATTGTTGCAAGCCGGTATGATCAAGTCTACAAAAAAATAACTCGATATTGCAGTAGGTAATAAGATTATTGCAAAAAAACTACACCAATGTAATAAATTCCAAGATTAAATAGTGTTTGTTTGAAATATTCATTTGAATTAACCGCGAAGCCGGTAAAGCAGTTTTGCTACAAATACTCTATGGGCGAATAGACAAAATTGACGGCGTCAGTATAGCACAGAATAGTATTCAATATTATTATTGTCATTTATGATTGTCATCGATTGTCATGTTATGACGATCATTTGTGAGGTTATCGGTGCTTTAATACAGTAAATATTAGTTGATTAATGGTGATTGTGATTTGGATTACTCTGTGAACTGTAAGTAGACGCCTGATTGAATCAATATGGATTTAAAAGCGCTAATCGCTCAACGGGGAATATGTAAAGGAAAGGTTACTCGATTCAGGGAATTTTTAAACAAGGGTACACTGACACAGAACAAATTGGAACTCCGTATACACCGTTTCGAACCTTTACTTGATAAGTTTGAAGAAATTCAGGATAAAATAAATGCATTATCTTCCGAGGATGATGAAAGCGAACGAGCAAGCTTTGAAGACGATTATTTCAATGTATTGGCCAGCGCGAAAGAAAATTTAGCTAAAAGGGATTCCGCGGTCAAGGCTAACAATAATATCAAGCTGCCTATTATAGAATTACCAAAATTTAAAGGGGATTATTGCGAATGGATAGAATTCCGAGATGCGTTTATTTCATTAGTAGACAGCAATTCTAACCTAGATGCCGTACAAAAATTTTATTATTTGCGATCTTGTCTGAAAGGGGAAGCATTTAAACTCATAACAGCATTGCCTATGCATATCGACAATTATGTTACGGCCTGGGAGATGCTTACGGACAGATACGAAAACTCTAAAATAATTATAAATAATCATGTAAACTCGTTGTTTAAATTACCAGATGTAAAGGCAGAAAATCACGTCGCAATAAAGAGCCTATTGGATGAGGCGCAATTGCATTTAAAATCGCTAAATAATTTAAATATAGTTACGAAAAATTGGGATGTAATTTTAATTTATTTGTTATCAAACAAGCTAGACTCAAATACAAGAGCTCATTGGGAACAATACCCAACAAAAAATAATCTACCTACCTATGAAGAATTTATTAAATGCTTGTATACCAGGGCCCAAGTACTAGAAGCATCGGCAAATAACGAGAAAAGAATTAATCCGGGAAAAGCGAATCTGCATAATTATAAAAAGGAAGCTATGGTGTCATTATCCGTTCAAAAACTAAAATGTTTAAATTGCAACGATAATCATAAGATTTATTATTGCCGCAAATTTTTGGAATTAAAACCGAAAGAACGAATTGATAAAATGCATAAATTAGGCGCTTGTTTAAAATGTTTAAACCCCGGTCATAAATTAAAGGATTGCAAATCTAAATTCAATTGCCGTAAATGCGATGGTGAAAATCACAATACTTTACTTCATTTTAAAAAGGAGGAGGAATCAAAACACGAAAGGGCATCAACATCTTCCGCGAAGGAAGCGCCTTTAGTATCAAATCATGCCGCGAAGGTAGAACAAAATTTCGTGTTATTGTCCACTGCCATTATCAACATAAAAAACAATACAGGGAATTCAATTCAAGCCAGAGTTTTGCTAGATTCTGGGGCTCAATCGAACTTTATAAGTGAGGAATTTGCAAATAAATTAAAATTAAAGGCAAAAAGGGCCAACATTCCGGTCACGGGAATCCACAATAAGATTTTAAATATAAAATCTTAAGTTGAACTAGATATAACTTCAAACTATTCCAAATACGAAAAGAAGATAGAATGCCTGATAATACCTGAAGTGACCAGTAATCTGCCGCAAATTTCCTTTCAGAAAAAAGACGCTGGGATCCCCAGCGGTCTCCAATTAGCAGATCCGAACTTCAACATTACCAGCCCGATAGATCTACTATTGGGAGCGGAGATATTTTGGGAAGTCTTGCACACCGATCGAATGAGGATTGGAGATGCGGGGCTCACACTACAAAGGACCGAGCTAGGATGGCTTGTATCCGGACCTATCTCCACTCCAAAACCAAAAAGGCCAGTAAATTACTGTCATTTATCTTTAAAGTTATTACATAAGCAATTAGAAAGCTTTTGGAAAATAGAGGAACTAGCTCCTGTAAAACATAGAAGCCAGGAAGAAAGAGCATGTGAAGAAAGCTTCTTACACACGCATGAAAGAGATGAGAAAGGACGTTTTGCGGTAAGATTACCGCTGCGGCCTAATATTAATCAAATGGGTGAAAAAAGGTTCTATAATATGGAGAAAAAATTCCTCACCAATAAAGACCTGATGCTAGA
Source organism: Limnephilus lunatus (assembly GCA_917563855.2). Classification (NCBI taxonomy): domain Eukaryota; kingdom Metazoa; phylum Arthropoda; class Insecta; order Trichoptera; family Limnephilidae; genus Limnephilus; species Limnephilus lunatus. The sequence goes on from OU830594.1 coordinate 98,183,960, forward strand.
TTATAAAAAATTCATGAAAGAGTATCAGGAATTGGGGCATATGACGCTGTGCGAAGCACCGCCAAAAGATAAAATTTGTTATTATTTGCCAAACCACGCAGTGATGAAGGAGTCTAGTACGACAACCAAAACCAGGGTCGTGTTTGACGGATCAGCCAAGTCATCAATCGGTATATCATTAAACGACGCCCTCATGGTAGGGCCAGTTTTACAAAAGGATTTATGTGCACAATTATTATTTTTCAGAAAGCACCAGTATGCATTAACTGCCGACATCGAGAAGATGTATCGTCAAATATTGATGCAGCCGGAGGGTAGAGATTTGCAGCGCATAGTCTGGAGGGACTCTCTGGAAGAAGAAATCCGACACTATCAACTCAATACCGTCACCTACGGTTTGGGACCATCATCCTTTCTGGCTACCAGATGCTTGGAGCAGTTAGGAACGGAAAATCAAGAAGCATACAGAAAGGTCAGTCGAATCCTAAAATACAATTTTTATATGGATGATCTGATAACTGGCGACAAAAATGAGGCAGATTGTCTCACTATTAAGCATCAGTTAAGCAGCATTTTGGCATCTGCTGGCATGAATTTACGAAAATGGCGATCAAATTCACCCTCTATAAGTTCGAAACCAAAGAGTGACACAGATATGATTATTACTGATAACCCAAAGGAAAAAAAAATTTTAGGGTTGTCGTGGAATAACCAGCAAGACTATTTTCAGTACATTGTAGAGCCCTTAGAAACGTGCGTTAAAAGCAAACGCCAAATGCTATCATGTATCGCCTCTACCTTTGACCCATTGGGACTGATAGGCCCAATAACTTTAGTCGCAAAATTGATAATGCAAGGTTTGTGGCAAACCAAGATTCAGTGGGACGAAGATGTTCCATCTGACCAGATGAATGCGTGGAATTCGTATATAAATGAATTACCTCTTTTGAATAATTTAAAAATACCAAGAAGGGTAATTTGCAAACATCAAGTTAAACTGCATCTGCATGGATTTTGTGATTCGTCAAAAAAGGCCTATGCAGCTTGTATATATATAGTGTCTACTGATGAATTGGTAAACACAACTTCTAATTTAGTCACATCAAAATCAAGGGTGGCACCTTTGAAAAGCATATCACTACCAAAGCTGGAGCTTTGTGATGCTGTCTTACTTACAAAGTTAGTAAACTATGTCAAAATAGCTATGAACTTAAATGAAATAGATACAACCTACTGGTGCGATTCCATGATAACGCTATTCTGGATTCGTGGACAGCCAGCAAGGTGGAACACATTTGTGGCCAATAGGGTAGCTGAAATCCAGGAGTCCAGTCAACCCTCACAATGGAAACACGTAAGATCGGAGGATAATGCGGCGGACGTTTTATCCAGAGGCGCTAAGGCGTCGCAACTACTAAAGTCTGACATTTGGTGGCATGGGCCCACTTGGTTGACGTCAGGCGATTACCCGATTACCAGCAGTGAAGTTACGCCGTTGGATCTGCCAGAAGAAAGATTAAAACTAACTTTAATTTCAGCAGTAAAACAGGATTGGGAAATATTTTCCATATACTCTTGCTTAACCAAATTGCAAAGGGTGTATTTTTTACGATTTATTTTTAATTGCAGAAATTCTTTGTCAAGGCGTGGCGGAGCGCTAACTGTTTACAAATTGGAAAATTCGCTTCACATATTAATATCTCGCGCACAATGTTTTGCATTCCCAGAAGAGTCGAGGGCCTTGCAGGCCGGGAGTAATATAAAGAATAGTAGTAGGTTAAAGTCATTAAATCCTTATTTGTTTAAAGATTTAATCCGGGTGGGGGGTAGGTTGTCCAACGGAAAAATGATATCGGAAAGCCAACAACACCCCATAGTACTACCTTCACATTATAAATTAAGTGAACTTATTGTCAAGCATTACCATTATTCATATTTACATGCAGGAACGCAGGCATTGTTGGCGTTAATAAGAATGAAATACTGGCCAATTATGGGTAAAAACTTAATTAAAAAGATTCTGAAATACTGTATTATATGTTTTAGATGTAACCCGAAAACAGAACAACAACTGATGGCGGACCTACCGGCCGAACGAATAACGGAATGTCGTCCATTTCAATTGTCCGGAGTGGATTACTGCGGACCCATTATGATTAAGTCAGGTGTTAGCCGTAAGACTCACAGCGTAAAATTTTATTTATGTCTATTTATATGTATGGTGTCCAAAGCGATACATTTAGAAGTAGTAATGTCTTTAAGCACTGATAGCTTCCTAAATGCGTTTAAACGTTTCATTTCGCGAAGAGGGAAACCCAGTAAAATGTTTTTGGATAACGCCACTAATTTTAGAGGGGCGAATAATGAATTAAGGGAGATCTATGAATTTTTGGAAAATTCAAATGAAAAAATCGATAAATACTTAGCCAATTTATCTATTCAGTGGCAATTCATACCACCAAGGGCTCCGCACTTTGGTGGACTCTGGGAAGCAGGGGTCAAATCAGTAAAATATCATTTGAAAAGGGTAGCAAATGCTTCACTATTAACATATGAGGAATTTAGCACTGTATTATGTCAAATTGAATCATGCTTGAATTCCCGTCCCCTCTGTCCGCTGTCCAATGACCCCAAAGACCTAAATCCCCTGAGTCCTGGTCACTTTCTCATTGGAACGAGCTTAGCAGCGATCCCGGAGCAGAATTTGCAGAATGTAGCAGTCAATAGACTGAATCATTACCAAAAATTAAATCAACTAATACAATCCTTTTGGTCGAGGTGGCGCAAAGAATACTTGGCTGAGCTGCAGACTCGGACAAAATGGACTGGCAACCACCAAAGGCAGCTGCAACCAGGCCAGATGGTCATTCTGAAGGAAGACAACGAGCCTCCTTGCTTTTGGAGGCTAGGACGAGTGCACGCTGTACACCCGGGACCTGATGGAAGAGTACGGGTAGCTACCATCATCACAGCACAGGGAACAGTCCAGAGGGCAATATCAAAACTATGCTTGCTGCCAATTGAGGACAACAAAGGCGGAGATCACTTACCCAAGATGGACCAAGGAGAATAAGAAGCGACCCGGTAGCGCCAATACACAGTGTGGCGTCCACAAGCACAAGAAAAAAACCAGTGAAGCTGAGAGTTTTATAATCCAGTTGCTATAATCAGACTTTTTAACAACTGTGATAAAAAAGTGAAAAACAATAATAAAAAAACAATCAAGAATGAATAAAGGTGGTGGAGGTAGTGACCTCTTGTGACACTATAGTGAAAAATTTGATCCAAGTGAAAATTTAAGATGATAATTCAACCAAAAAAGGGAAGAACACTAAGTGCCCGTTCAAATGTTAATAAAAAAACTAGCTGTCCTGGAAGGAAGACCTGGTCCAATTATAATTATATTGTGTTTGTCCTAAAATTAAATGTTTTATTATTTTAGAAATTATTGATTTAACTTTAACTAGAGCATGTAAATTATGAAGTGATAAGTTAGTTAAATCTGGTGTGGGACAGTGAAAGTTTATAAATATTATAAGTTACTTTTAGTATTATAAGTGAGATATTTTAGTAATTATATTTTATTTGTGTTGTAAAAAACTCTACTGCTGATCGTTTTTTGGGGGGGAGTATGTATAAATTTTTGGGTTAGTTTTTAGCTAGGACTCACACCTCTCAAAATATGTAGATAAAATGAATTTGTTTGTTTGGGAACCAAACTAATTAATTGTAAGAATTATTAATAGATGTCGCTAGATGCAAACTCCCACTCGGCCAGGCAAATAATTTATAAAAGATCGAGTTGCGGTTCTTTTAATTCTCTTTCCTTCGACGTAGCTTCATAAACAACATAAACTCCTTGGTCTGCCGTGGGTAGTTGGATCTAACGATATTCACAATGTAATTGGGAATATAACAATAAAATTCACTAGTCCTTTTAATTTCCTGAATGATGCGTTTCATTTACAAGTTACCTTCTTCCAAAATTTTACAATCCCTTTACTAAAAAAACCATTCGGACGGGAATCAATAAAATCTTTGAAGGCAGTTTTGACTGCCCCATCGGAGTTGATTTTTTTCCCTTGCAAGAAGTTATCCAAATTTGGAAAAAAATGTTATCTGTTGGGGCAAGGTCCGGAGAGTACGGTGGATGTCTTAGACATTCTAATTGAAGCTCCTCTAATTTGGTAGCCGTCTGTTGTGCGGTATGTGGTACCTCAATTCCTTGAAAGGTGGGTACCTCAATTCGTGAGGTACCTACCTTTCAAGCATTTTCACCTTCCCAATTTGCTTCAAGTGGATTAAAACAGTTTTATCACTAACACCGCAGGCTGCAGCTAACTCGAACGTGGTTTGCGATGGATCCGCTTCCATAATAGCCTTCAATTCTTCATTATCAACTTTGGTCTCCGACCGTCCACGGGGCTTGTTCTGCAGGTCGAAATTTCCAGAACGAAAACGTTGGAACCAAAAACGCATTGTGTTTTCTTTTGCGGCACCGTTGCTAATTTTCGAAACACAAATACATGAGTAAATAGCTGTATAAATTTGAATTTGGAATTCCTAACCAAAGAGAAGATATTTGAGATCAAAGTTGCCAGTACGGCAAAACGCCAATTTCATATGTAAGGACCTAATATTAAGATTATTCATCGTTATTTATTTTATTTACAATTAGAGATGTGCTGTGCTTACCTATCACTAGGAACTCTTCGGTTGAGAGCAGGCACAGTTTAAAACATGAGCACTTACAAATAGAAATAACAACACAATATATATTTAATTTTTTTCCTTATTCATTGTTTTGATAGTTACATAATTTTTGGATTATTCTACCACCATGCTAGGCACATGCCCGTGTCATGGTGGTCGATTTTACATATAGTTCATTAAAATTTTAAATAAGCAAAAATATAAGGGAATATAAAAGATTATAAAATAATATCAAAGAATATAAAATACTATAGTATTAACGACTTAAAAAAATGCACTAAAAAGTAAAAAAATAATTTCGTACAATTTTTAATTTTGGAGTTGGTGTCAGCCAAGATATCCACATCTCACCTATAACTACCAATGTATGTAGTTACCTTGGCTGACACCGACTCCAAAAATAACAATCGTACGAAATAATTTTTTTCTTTTTAGTGCATTTTTTTAAGTCGTTTATTGTTTTGTTAAAATTTCTGTTTATTATTGGAAACAATCATTCCAAGAATTGTTTTGTAACCTAGATAAATATATCCGATTCTATTTATGTGGAACTATTGACTGTTTCTGATAAATATATACGATTTTATTTGTATGGAACTATTGACATTTTTATAAAAGTCTAAATGAATATTAATTTTTTTATAAGAAAAAGTCTCTGAATGAGAAACTTTTGAAGGTTATTCCCATCATTGTAAAATATCATTAATTGACAAACGCGCTCGTCCCGGTTAGACGAGAGGTTCTGGGTTCGAGTCCCAGTTTTGACCATTATCTTTTTCTATTTTCTGTGTGTTATTCTCTTAATATTTTCGTTTAGATTATTATTTTTATCTTCTTCTTCAATAAAGATATTTAATCTTACGGTTATTAAAATGTTATTTACTTGCATACAAAAACTTATAGATATCTACGTTTTTTGAAGAAATTCCTTAAAGAAATTTCGCCCCTTTCCGGATATCCATTTTAAAACAACACACAAACGTAGCATTCGAAATGCATACTTATAGCTTAAAATATAATCAGTTTATTTCAAAAAACAAACAAAAGCACAATGTTAAGTTTATGTCCCATCACTATTGTTATGTATTGCACATCACTAGTGATGAACTACTTATTATAATAATTGTCGTCTATGGTCACTCCGAAAGTAATGTCAATGGTGTAAATACACAGTGTGATGATCTCGCCTTTGGGGTCTACGAAATAATTCTTTTAAAAAATTAAGAGATCGATTTAGAAATATATTTAATTTTGTAACAGGGAATGGCTTCAGCATACGATTCTCTGTTCCCAATCTTAAGGTTGATTTATGGATCCGGGCGACTACTAGGATAAACACGTGTGCCAAAACACTTTGGTTGAAGAAGGAATCCTGAAGGACATGTCATATCAAGTCAGTGGCGGCCGGTGAATATTTACCCGTGTGGTGACTGACTTTAACGCGAGCAGATTGATTTACGAAAGAATTATCTGGTGAATTTTCTATGGCAGTAGGGAATTGAAAATTAGGCAATAAAGATTAATCGTTGGTGCATTTAAAAATACTAGCAAGACGCGCCGATTAGGGGTTGAAATATTTAACATATTTGTCAAAATAAGATTGCAGAATTCGTTAAATAGTGACGCACGCAGAAATAACGAAAACGTGTACAGACAATGAATATATAATATTATTATATAACCAATAAAGTCAACGCAAGTAATGAGGACGAGTAGTAAATTAAAGTACGCCACTGAGCTCTTCTTTTAAGCGTTATTGGGATAATTTATGACTCCGGCACAGACAAAATTAGTTGGTATTCTGAATTTTGAGTTTGAGTTTGTTTACATACAAAAAATAGCGAACATGGATCCTACACAAAATTCTCTGAAATAATAGTTATAATTCGACAGGTCAACCATTAACGTTGAAATATGCATATTAGAGGAATAAATTGATGAAACCACACAAGGAGATCAGAGGGCAGGGGGTTGGAATAAGACAGTCGGGGTAGAGAAGTGTTGGGGGATAGTCGCGAGAAGACCAGCTTGGTGCGTCTAAATCGGGGATATTTCGTTTTAATTAGCAAAAATTAGACCCCGCGAATAATGGAGTCAGGGGAGGGTCGGTTGCAGGAGATTGAGGCACGGAAAAAATCGGACACTTACGAGTTCATATCTGTGTAGTTAAGTAATATAATTTGTAAATTGAGGCGGTGAATATCAATTTAATATCAATACGGGACGTACTTTCGGGCATTTATCAGGGACAGGATAAAATTTAACACAAACCGACGCGAAAGTTAGACCGAAAAAATAAGTGCATTAATTAGTGATTAATCATTTAGTGCACGAGGGATGCTGGTTTTGAATTTTGATTCGTGCATGTCGTGTTTTGGTGTGCATGAAAGGGGTTAGTTTGACAAATTGAATTAATTATTAACAACATTAATGTTTGGATTTCGTACAAACTAGGGTTAAAACAATAGAATCATCATTACTCCCCGAGTATTTTAATTGTTTATAATTGTTCATAATTGTTCGTCTAGCTTGTAGTTTTTTAGATTTTAAACATGTATTATAGTTTATATAGCGCCCTTGAGGTGATTTTCCATAAAAACGGTGCTATGTGGATCGTTCAAATATTAGTATTATTATTATAGCTACTTTAATGAGGCCTTTAATAAGAAACCATGTCATCTAAGTCGGATGATTTAATCAGATAATTATAACGGAAATATTTAAAAAGCTTTCTGGTAATTATCGGTAATCGTAAATAAAAAAAACGTCCCCTTTGTAAGTCAATCCGGAGCTGCACCAGTTGACCGTCGACGGGTGTCTTGACGGGTGGAATTATTCTTGAGACAAGACCGTTGTAAAATAATTTGGGATACAATGAACTAAATAGCATTTGAAGCACAAAATGCACTTTCGGGCCATAAATCTTAGACGAGGGACTTCATTTAAAAGACGGGATATTGAAACCACAAAACAATAATAAAATCATTTAAAAGTGCTTTGTTGGTGAACGAGAAAACTAGGTTACTGGGTAAGGTATTGCCCAATACATAACGGGTAACAAAATACATAGGTATAGAATATAGGTATAAATTAATGTGTAAAGCGCCTTTGAGGTGATAATTATTATTTACGAGTCTCGCAATAATATTTTTAAATGTTGCTAAGAGACTTATTCAGGAAAGGGTTTTAGAAAAGGCATTAGGTAATATAACAGTTTATAAAAGGTGCGTAGCATGGGCACCTTTGTTTACTAACAAAATCTTACATAATTAAATTCTTACTCCTAAAATTTCCCATACCTTATTCCAAATTTTAGGTATCACAACAAATCTATTACATAGGACTTTACATAAACTTGGTTCGATATCTTATCGTATACTCACCTTTTGGCTTACATTTAGGTATATTTCATTCGATATATTCGATTTAGCAAAAACTTTCATATTGTCGGTTGAATGAAGCCGTCGGTAGGTATTCATATTTTAAGCGTAATGCGCTATATCCACCTACATAATTAGCAAACTCTTTTTCTTCAAACTTAATTAAGCGGGTTACGACTCGAGAATGGACGGTGGTTGTCGAATGGATTTACGGGTCTAGCTTTCCTATTCCACCATGAGGAAGTATCTCACGCGACTTTATCTGGGGGCGATGTGATCGAAATGCAGGTGGGCTTACACTATTTTTCTAATGTGGAGGCGAAGTAAGTGATGATCGTGTCTGATCCGAGCAAATTGGAATCCCTTGTGATCACATCTCGTTAACGTGGATTTCGTATCGGCTCTAGACCTGATTGAAAGCGTGGCCGGAGTCATTTCATGATGTCGACGTATGTACGTCACTAAGGCATTGGGGGACTTCAGGAGAACAAAGGACGTGCACCCATTTCCCCCCTTTTAAAGCAGCTCCGAGGTACCAGCGGATAAAAGTTGTTGTCGCGGGAGGTCAATTTGATGCAGGACGGAGATAACGGTCTGACCGTACTACCTTCGTCATAGGGGAAACGAAGTGACAAAATTTGCGTGGGGGTCACTACCTTTAGGTTACGCTCGTGTGGGAGCTGCCTTGTCGGCGGAACGAAGGGAACATGACATATGGAATCGTTTTGGAAATCGTTCGGCGGTTCTTTATTGGAATCCGGATAAGTTTTCTTAACTTCCTCAAAACTAGAAGTAGGGATCATCCAGCATCAGGTTGGGAATGTACTCTGGACGAAAGCGCAGCCGGGGAAATAGAAGGAAGGACCTGGTGCCTTTCATTCTCATCCGGACCCAGCACCCTGGAAGCCGAGCTTGACATTCCCTCTTTGAGCTGATATTTGAGTTTGAGCTTGGAATACGCCTATCGTAGAGCATATGCCCGTGATACTATATCGGGGAAAGTCCCAAGTTACGCTTGTGTATGTTATGCGAGAGGATGTATTTTTCATTCAAATCAAATACTGATGACTGATGACCATCGTGACTGCAGGCTGGCGCTTGTTTCTGTAACGTGCCTAGGAAAAACGTAATAATTATTTCTACTGGTTCGAGGCAGCGTGCTGGACGGAGAACGGGACTGTTGGGGACATGAGTGACTGCTAAGGCGAGGGTCGGTGAAATCAAAATCTTCCTTAATTAAATTCATACTTCGCCAGACCAGAGGAGAGAGCGGCCCCACCGATCTCCTGACATTGCCGATTGTCTAATCAACTTCGGTTTAATGTTTATGCTTGATGCTTTAGGAGTTAATGGAACTCAAGTCATCGGCATGCTGAAGAACTTCAACATCATCATCACCATTATCAATCCAGAGTAGGATGTCACGATCTAAAACCTCGTGCCACCCACGCATTCCTGAACAGTTCCGGACATCGGCTATCACGCCATAAATCGGAGAAGACCCTCATATCAAACGGTATGAGATGACCTTTCATCATCATCATCAACACCTTTATAATTTGGCGGCGTATTGGTCGATATTATTCCCATTACCACCCTACGATCCAGAAACACACATCAAACCCTTTCCCGACAGAAGGCAAAACATGTCGATTTTCATTCGTCGCTTGCGACCTTAAAATTCTCTGGAGGCGTTGGAATTGGAATCTGATTTGGCAGTCTATGACCATCACCAGATCAGTTGGGCTATGGAGGAGTCCAATTACTTAAACAGCACATGTTCTGTCTCATGTTAATCCAAAATACCTACCCGTAGAATCTAATTAACAAAATAAAACAAGCTAGCTAACTAACAAACTGCACCTAGAACTGTGAGAGTATAATTATTGCACTCCGTACTGCTTTGATTGTAAATCTTTTGTTAGAATATACCTACATAAATATCAAATTATTTTTATGAGATAGCATTTAATAGAGCCGCAGAGAGCACGCGACATCGCATCGAAAGGTAGGATCCTCTCAATTCGCCGTATAAATGTAAATTTATATACTAGTTGCTAGGAGGGAAAATGCGGGTTACTTTAAGAAAATAGTCGTCGATGAGCGTAGGTGTATAACAGGTGCTAGGGGAGGAAGCTGAACGAATATAGATAGATAATTAGTTAGTTTTCAAGTTAGTCAGACTCATTCATTGTTATTCGAAGCCTTGCAAATTGTAACACACCATACCTAAAAGAACAAGGGTTTACCACAAATAAATTATTAATTAAATTGGATTAACTATATCAAACCACTAAAGCAAAAAAGTACACAACTTTGTGGGGTTAGTTACAAATTGATTAATTAAGAGCATCTCGTCACGTTTGCATAAAAGTATTACGTGATGGGGTTGAGAAGGCGCTGCAAAAGGAATGCAGGGGAGAGACGCGAGAACGGGCGAGCTATGAGCTTATAAAGGCTGAGCGGCAAGGTTACGCCTGTAGCTGTAGCGACTGTAGCAGCATTTTAATATTCAAAAAAAGAATTAAGGGAGTATTTCGTAGGGAGGGGGGGGGGGGTATATCACAATAGTCAATAAAAGTCTTTATTGTAAAATAACAATGTGTTTTCTATTGCACATCCATATTAACCCGGAGTCATTGTGACGGAAAAAAGTTACACTAACGTTGCGGTGGGTCATTATGACCCTGTTACAATTATTACTATTTAACCTTGTATAAAATAATTTATAATTTTTAAAATTCGATATTTATAATATATAACCGTACATATATTCAGTAGCAGCAATAAAACACATTGGTAATAAATTAAACAATTTTATTTTTTGCTTTCACTCTATTCTAAGTTTTATCATCCATTTTTTATCAACAAAAAACAATATCGTGTCTTACAAAAATAAACATAAATCAAATCTATACTAAATAACCTTTCTATCATAGGAATATTAATTACAGAAATAATTAGTCTTTCGTATCATAAGTATTTTATTTTATTTTTCTCATAAGAAATATGAAAAAATATATTGCCACAAAACAGCAACGTCGCCGTTGAGCTGGGTCATAATTTCCGGGCGCAGTTTTACACGTATGTGTTGCTCCTAGAGTGGGCGATGGACGACAAAAGTGAGGTACATGAAGGGGAGGGGTGATACTTAGCTGCAGCTACTGAGACTGGCGGTTGTGTGCGGAAATTATTTCTAAGAAATGTTACGTATACAAAACGCGCAGGGTAATATTGACCCTGCCTCAATGACGCCGGGTTAAATATACAACAAAACAGTTTAAAGTAAAAAACAATCAGCATCTTAATATATATATATATATATAAACCTTAACCATAACATATATATATTTTTTTTTTTGGTTTTTCACGGTGTACATTGCAATATATTTTTTGTAAAGAATTTTATAAAAATATTTAATAAAAATGCATGATGGATAAATTAAAGCGAGGAACAACTAGTTATTAAATTGTGGATCAATGGAAAAAGAATAAAAATGTATGCAGTAGCTCCTATGTGATGTTCCCATATATTTGTCCATGAACAAACTCAAATCTTTCAAGAAAGGGTAACAAATACAATATTGTAATGAGTGACCGATACAAAATTGGATCGTTTAGCATTTCTTGAATGATTTTGGTTTGTTTATGGAAAAAAAACTATTTATTAATATTCATATTGAATACGTACGGGCGCCAGCAATTAAATCACCTTAATATTTTAAAGCATAACTTGCGTGTTTTAATGAAAATAATTATATTGAAGCCATCTGTGAATGCGTAGATTATAACGTAGGTTCCGTTTAACCTTAACTTGATGGCTCTATCAACAGAATTTAAGCAATCATTTTTTATAGTCAATATTCATGTTCTGTGAAAGTCCTGTATAAATTCTGTTACTATACAATTACCGTGAAACCACCAATATGTATGTATGTATGATCAAATAATAACAGAACTTAAATATAACTGTAAAAAACTTAAATTTTAACTTTAAATTCAATGAATTTTTCAAATTCTGTGAAACAACCCTCCTTAGTTTTGTTCCCAGCTACCTAAAAAATTATTATTTCTTTCAATCACAGAGGAACAATTACAATCTTAATATTCCTGACTAATTTAATAACGAGTGTCTTGTACATAGCTTTCACCCCAAAATACAAAATGGATATCAACTTTAATAAAATCTAACAAAAAATGTCTTACAAAGTTACCGATTTTGATAATCGACCGCAAGAAATTAACTTTTACGCATTTCGGAATATTAATTTGATAAATTTCAAAGAAAAGTTTCACATTTATTTGTCAACAGCAACAAAATTTATGTATCTTATCTTTATAATCTTACAAAACAAATTTAGCTCTTTACGCTGATTTGTTCGCCTTATTATTAGGTCTTATATAAATGGTTGTGTCTCCCTTACTGTCATTGTGATCTAAGCATTGTAGAAAGAGGAAACACCATGCTTTATGATCAAATCGAAAAGCTAACCACAGAAGAATTAAAAAGTACACCTCGATGAAACCAAAGTTTACGATCACAATTTGAAAATAATGTATGAAACTTTGTGATTTTTTTATTAAATGTTTTTACATTAAATGACAAAAAAAGTAAAGTTAAAATAACGTAAATGTATGTTTTTTGATAACTTTTAAAATTTGTATGTACATGAAAACTATGAATAATTTTGTAAGACATTTGTACAAGGATTATTTAGATGTAAGCGGGTTATAAAAAAAAATTATTCAAAATTAAATTGTTACGTTAATTACATTTTTTTCAATTTAGGGTTAAATTCACCCCGAATAGGTAAAAAGTACTTGATTTTTATTGTTTGGCCATTAACGACCATAGAGCCATAAATTTACCATACTCGAACGCATCGTAACCCGAAGTAATCCTGCTGGCGCTGGGCCTTTGTGGAGAAACACAGCAGATCACCCTCCTTGCTGGATCGGAGTTTAGGCATCTCTGAAAAAACGAACCACATTATAAAACTCGTATTGTATAGAGTGCCAGCTCCTGCTGCAGGCAGCGACGTAATTGATCACAGTTCAATGAAGTGATTATTCACACACGACCATAAAATTCCAAATAGTCTGGTAATATTCGTGATCTTGGAATAACCATTGATAGTAAACTACAATATAACCTTCATATACAACAAATCACAAATAAATCTGCTAAAATGTTAGGTTTCATCATAAGAAACATAAAACTTTTTAATAGCATCAACATCATTAAGCAATTCTACTTTGCCTACGTACGGAGTCATCTGGAGTTTGCATCAGTTGTATGGTCTCCATTTTATAAAGTCCACATAAACAAAATTGAATCAATTCAAAACAAATTTCTAAAATATCTTTGTTACAAGTCATATGTAAGATTTAATAATTATGCAGAGGCAGCTTCATACTTTAAAATTGATTCATTGAGTGCACGAAGGCATCATATGGATGCACTATTTCTGTATAAAAGTCAACAATAATATTCAGTGCCCAGAGTTGCTAAATAAAATTCAATTCAATGTACCTGCACGTTCAACACGCTCTTCTATCGTGTTCAGGGTGGATCAATGCAAGACAAAATATAAGCAAAATTCTTGCCTGAACAGACTATGCAATAGTTACAATAGCGTGTTATCTAAGGTGGACATTTTCAATTCCGAACTTACCAAATATAAGGGGCACGTAAAAGAATATTTTTCTGATGTTTTATGAATATGTTATGCATCTATGTTTCATATATTATGTTTCTATCGTTTTGTACAACATGGCTTCTTACGGTTACCAATGCATTGATATTTTTACGTTTTATGTAAATTTTAGTTTTATGTAATCTTTATTTATTTTTTTAATTTTTGGTCTCATACTCCTAACATTTATTTCTTTTTTTTATTATGCTGTTTAATCAGAAGTAAAGTCACAAAGAGCAAATCCATAATTGGTTTTATTTTGGCTATACAAACATGTACAAACTGGAAATATGTAAACTGTCGATTTTCCGAAAATAAAATAAATAAATAAATATCTTACCGGTGGCGGAAATCCAAGGTCAGCCTCTTTCATTGCTGTAGGGCAGTCGCAGAAATTTCGACAGTCACCAGGGAATCCACCTCTGCTGCAGGCAGCTCCTGGACCAGCATATGTAGATGCATATGCTATTTTAATACACAAATATTAATTTATATTTAATTTAAATAAAACTATAATTTTGTAAACACCACTTTTATTTTTTTATACTTTATGCCGACCGGGTTTCACTACAACCGTAGCTTCTTCAGTGCAGTACAATCTCTACTAAAATTTATTTACATGTGTGATATAGATAATACACGATTTAACCAAATGGGCTGGACTCCTCAAGTAACAGAGAAAAGAGGAATAGGTGTAGATGGAGAATTGGGAAGGGAACGGGCGCAGCTGGAATTTTACATTCTGAAAACTGGTTTAACCCTTCGAATAATAAGAAAAAAATATCTATAAACTTTTGCCTGTCAAGATTTGCACACAAAATTCCCGGTTCTTCCCATGCATTTAAAGGTCCCTTTTTATTGTTGGTTTTATCTTTTACCCTTTTGCAAAAAACAAAACTGTTAAAAAATCCAGATAAAATAATTTTTCCGATGTGCTTATTAGAACATTTTAGTTTCTTAATATTAAAATTTTTATGTTTTAAATTTAAATTGGCTTGAAAATACACATCTGCGAATACTCGAATTAAAGTAAGCACTTAAAATGGAATAAACTTAAAATTTTAAATACAGATTCTTTTTCTTAATTTTTTTTTTTTTAATAAAACTCTCTCATCAGTTTTTATAATAATAATAATAATATCTTTATCTTCATATAAAAAAAATAACTTACTCTCCACACGCTAAGCCACTAAGGTACAACGATGTTTACATTATGTTTCTCTCTAATGATAATAATTATTTTCTTAAATAATTTTTAAACATTATTTTGAAAATTTGCCGCCCCCTTAAAAGTGCCGCCCGGGGCGGGCCGAACCCGCGACCTCCGGATTGTGAGTCAAGAGTCATAGCCACTGGACTACGGAGGTCGTCAGAATAGGGCAGACCCAGGAAAGATCACGGGTTAGTCTAAATTCTTTGAAAAGCCGCCATAGCTCAGTGGTAGAGCTTCTGATCGGCAATCAGAGGGACAAGGGTTCGAGTCCCGTTGGCGGCCAGTATCTTTTCTCGGAAGATTTTTTCAATGTAGATGAGTGTTTTAGGCTGATAATTATTGCTTATAATAATTGTTACCCTTTGTGCTATGCATAAAAATTGCCTTAAGCGTTAGTTTATTAATTAAAAAATAATAATTACTATTTACCTGTTCGTTGAAGTTCCCTCAAGTAGTAGGACAGCCAGAATTTGTATTTTAGTACATTTGTATAGAGCACGATAGAGGTTTTACGGCAGGATGTAGAGGGGTTGTTCGTGTTTTCCATTGTCGGTGCGGAGCTCAAAACACCGCACAGATACCAGCGATCCTGATACTGGAACACTAGTCCGCCCCCGCTGTCACCCCGGCACATGGATGAACCTGAAAAAGAATTGAATGTCTATAAACACGGATAAATTGGTCGTAAATATGCATAAACTACAAATTGAAAAATTAGATTATTTTTATGAATCCTATTTCATCAATATTTAGATTTACTGAAGATACTAAACTCAAAAACTTAACACATTATTTTTTATAGATGTTATTAAATAACATTTAAAAAATGATTTTAGAGACATTCGCCTGGTTTTTCGGCTTACTGCACTTATCACATTAAAATGGTATTACAGAAAAAATCTATGTTGTTTGAATGGAAGGCTGTACAAACTGGAAGGTTTCGTTCCGGTGAATATTTTAAGAATTATTTACTTATCACTCGCAAATCAACTTTAAGGTATGGAATAACCACATGGGGACACTCTTTTAAAACTATTTAAACCACCCCATTCGTACAAAATTCTATGGTTAAATTACTAGTTCAAAAACATAATTTTTCACGGAGACGAAACATATCATTGTTGTATCAAAAATTAACTATCTTTAAATGTCGATTCAGCGTATATATGAATATAAGAGGAAAGTGGAACATGAACATAATACTAGGTTCACAAAGAGTGAAGGAAGGCTTGTTCCAAAATACAACAATACCTACGGACAGCAAGCCCAAAATATTTAACGTGTTACCAAGTAATACAAAAAATTGCGGTTAACCAAATAGATTAACATACATTCTGAAAGCATGGTTAGTAAATAGAGATGGTTTGTACTAAGTGATGTGTATTTATTGTGTCAATCAGTCTGTGACTGTACTTTGAAGAACACAAAAAATATACCTGATTGTGAACTTAAAAAAGAACAAGAGCAAATTCGCTGAAAACATCCAAGATTTAAATTTCCTGCGTTTTGCAATTATTATGAAACATCAATAAAAATTAAAAGAAATCTCATGAATTTAATTTTGTTTTACCATTTATCTAGTTGCATAATTATCTGCTATGTAGTTGGATATATTTTAGACAGTGTTTTAAATAATAGATAAAAAAATCTAAGAAACTTAAAAGATTAGATAAAAAAAAATTCTCAGAAGCTTATAGCCAAAAAGTCTATTTTGGCCAAAACGTCTGAGAGAACCTTGTCCCAAAAAACGCTGTGATAACGAATTCGCTCACTTCATGCGTACATCTTCGATCTCTCCATTTTATCAGTAACCGTGTCTCAGCTCTTTCATTGATATACTATGTATTGGAGTGCCAGGCTTCGATAGAATCCTGACTGTTTGTCTCCAGAATTACATTTCGAGGGCACCAATCTGCTTTCTTTCATTGGCACCAAGTACAGATAAATACACATTGCATAAGAACTTACCATCTCTGAGTCCCGCGCAAACCTTATCCGCTATCAGGTATTTCCTGTAGAGGGGTGGCATATCATAGCGGCAGTCCTCGTCCCCAATCACTGGAACTGTCAGGAATCTGAGAGTGTTTGACGGCATCTCCCACTCCGTTAACCCCCAGCCTGGCACCTGCAAGCACAACGAGCATTATTTATCGATGAATCCTGCCGGCTGAGCCAAAATGACAACTGATTTATTTTCTACAATTCTACACGATACAAATAACAACGAGTATTGCAACGCTTGACGTCTATGCTATCAGAGTGCTGGGATAACAAGTGAGTAGTAGATTCTACCGTATGTAAACCTCAGACGATTGCTGTCTCATTCTAATACTGCTTAAATCAAACTAACAATTTAATAGGACTTTTCATCGTATGTAGGTACGGAGGATTTACCGCCAAATAACTCTCATCAACATTCATACTATTCTGTTATTCTGACTCCGATATGCGTATATTATATTATAATATGACCATGACTTGATTGTTGCATATCTTCCTCAGGAATTGTTATGAAGCGGTGTTAAGTCTTATTATTTTAAACACCTCTTCAGAACAAGTACCATTGTTAGTATTAATTTTGATTAAGATTATGAAGAGCAAGAGTCGATGGTTGTTTTCCGTTTCCTTTTTCACTCTGGAACTGTTTCACGAACCTGGGCGGCCGTGAAATGGTAGCACAGTCAATTAGATTTTAAATTATTGTACCCCGGACGGGTGATGGTGACAAAAATGTGTTCAACAGTATTCATTCGATGACGCGGGTTGTTATTCGCTTTTTTACAAAAACCAAGTCGAGTGTGGAAGTTATACTAAATAAACACCGTGCGTGTTCGTTAAAATCACAAATGATTTATCGATGATTATTGACGCGATCCCGCGCTGAACGGTATTCCGCGGATTCCGCTAATGAAGCGTAAGCCTCAAGTGGCGCTGCACAAGCCATATTTTTCAAAATGAGAAACGTATAATAAAATCACACGCCGGGACTGCACCCGCTCAAGTGATCTGCCCGATCAGCGACACAATAGCCATTGATGGATTCGCTCCATAAACGCTTATCATTCACCTTGTCGGAGACGCTGGACCCGTCTCCTGGAACGTTACTCTCGGACCGAAGCCCTGATGATGCCAGCTGGGTCTGTCAAGGACAGATCACCGCCGGCCGGATAGATGCTCCCCGCTCACTCACCGTTATTCAGTGGTTAGTCAGTTTAGATAAAATTAAAAAAACAATTCTTGATCCCTGGGGGTAAGTGCCGACTCATTACATGTATTATGTTAACCTAAATATATATATTCCATGATTTATACTTTGCAAAAACTATCCTCTTTCATTTCACTACTATTAGTACGACCTGTAGTCCTTTGTGCCCATGCTCTGGAGACAGTTTTCATGCTCTCCCCATCCCGAACATTACTCGTGAACCGAGTATTGGCGCGCAGTATAACTGCAAAGTTCTGGATGGCATTAATTTATAAAAAAAACCCATGACACAGCTGCCGGTATAGTAGTATCGTCGATTTTTTCTATTATACACTTTCACTTCATGTATTCTCATTACACACCTTTCTTGGCTCATCCACTCTACATGCCCTGTTAGGGATTATTATTATTATCATCTTTCCTCTTCCTATCCACACCTGTGCTATGAAACCTATAAGATTAAAAGGGTTTTTGTGAAGTGTTAAATTGAAAACTATCTAAATGTGCTGAGCACTTAGAATCGATGCAAAGTGGAAGATGACACCATTATCCTAATGAGATTGTCTGAGTTTTATACCAGTCCCTGTTTCCTCGAGGAGAATACCTCAGAATTTCTAACATAGCCAATTTGTTGTTCTACGAGCAGTATAACAACTTTCAGAGTTTACAACGGGATATTCAAGAATTAATTCCAGATTTGGCAGACGATAAAAGTCACGATGATATCTAAACTACTGACTCACGTTTCAACTAATTTATATTATTCAATCAAAGCAGCCGAAAATAACATAAACAAATTCGAATTTACTCAGGAGCAGGAAATTCGTCCTAGTGGTTTTTAACCTCTTACTAAAATTTTACCTAAATTCGATGGAAAAATTGAGAAGTGGCCTTATTTATTTTCAATGCTTGAAGGCATGATTCATGACAAAGAGATGTATTCAGATATTGAGAATCACTATTACCTAATTTCATGTTTAAGTAGATCTGCACTGAGTATGATAAAGACTTTTCCGTTAATCGATGAAAATTATATGATTGTAATACTATATTTATATTAAACTACCAGTCACTGCTAGGACCTGCGGGCGGCTTTTAGTTCGGCTTCGCCCAGTTTGAGTTTAGGTAACCATTTTATAAATCCGATAAGAACTGGTTCCATAAATAGCCAGTTCCTCGGATCCACTGTGATCCAGTGACAGCTAGTGACCGAGGTAAAGTAACCGTGACATGCAATGACGCCATATGTAATCTTTCCATATCCGGAAAGATACTTAAATTATATTATATTATGTATTGGTTCTTAGCAAGTTACAGGGAGAAATTAACCCCTTTGTCTTGCAAACTGTAGTAATGTCACCTGATGGATTTTTTTTAACCCGATGTTCGGGCTGCCTTGGGCAAGATGAAGGGCATTCATATTTTGTATTGCTTGTTTGAATTCTGCGAGTGGTATACATTTTGTATAGATATATGCACACATACAGACATTTTTACATACACCCATGCATGTATGTATTCATATACCACAAATATGTATACCATAATAAATATATACAAGTATTTAATTTTTTATATAAGAATATAAAGGTAAATTTTGTTTTATCCCGCGCATCAAGGTGGATGAAGGATGGATATGGGCAGGCGGTGGAGGGGATTGTCATCGGGACTTGAATGCCCGAGACATGAGATGCTTGGGTTCGGATTTGAAGCAAGTTTTAAGAAAAATGTTTTGGGCAGGTCTATTATGTGTTTTTTAAGTGGAGGGATTTTCGTGCCTGATTTAATAATGCTATTTCGGACGAACCAAGGGCTTTTGGTGAATCTTCTAAGCAAGACATTTTGGAAGGTTTCTAGACTCTTAGTATTGCTTGTGGATCAAATTGGAGCGGCGTAGGTCATGATGGGTCGTAATTTTGATTTGTAAATGAGAAGTTTGTTCTGAAGCGACGTTTGACTGTTATAATGTAAAAGCGGGTAAAGGGATGAAGCAGCGTTTTTGGTTTTTTTAGTTTTATGTTTGATGTATGTGTGCCATGTGAGTTTTTTGTCGAGTGTGACTCCAAGATATTTAACGTTGTTTTGTCAGGGTACATGCTTGGCCATACATATAAACTTGACCCTTAGGAGTGCTGCGAACCTTTCTTCGTGAGAAGAAAATAGCAGCGCTCTTGGAGGGATCACGTCTATACGCCATTTGTTATAAAAGTCTTGGAGTATGTTTATGTTATGTTGTAAGCGAAGTGTGATCATCCTGGGAGAACTGTATCTAACCATAATGGCGGTGTCGTCAGTGTACAAGGCTTTATACGAATGTTGGTTCTCCGTGAGTGGAATATCGCGTATGTAGATATTGAAGAGGGTAGGGGAATGCAGGGATCCTTGCGGGACGCCTGCTGTCATGAATCTGGGTGATACTTAAATTCTTTAAATCCGTAGTACTTATATCTAGGGAAGAAACATCCACATGCGAGCTGCTGACGTAAGTGGCGACATCCTGTGACGAATTCTTGAATTCAAAACCGAATTACAATTGTAGTTTTGTTTAAAACTCCACGTCCACAGATGTTATTTGTGGCGCAATGCGTACGGCGTGGCGTCAACATGCACTCGAACCTGGCTTCTGAAATTCAACCACGCAGACGCTGGGATATTAATAACGTTAGATCATATGATTGGAATACTTTGGTGAAACATAACCAAAATTCTAGAATTTTATATAGTAATATTTCTAAACAACTTCTAAAAGTCAAACCAATGACTAGACAATCTGCACAAGGGTTATCTAAATGTATTGCAAATTTTTAAGACAATTTTTGTGCACTACAGACTTTCAATAAGATGGAAATCTTTGAAATGTTTATTGCTCATCTCATCATCAGAAACTTGAACCAAGCTGGAGTAGGCGAACGATGTTTGGACACCATGCCACCGGAAGTTCATATGTTGGAGCAAATTTAGAAGATATTTCTCAGATATGTCTTTTGCAAAAGCATGGAACCTATCTAAGGTTCCATGCAACATATTGAATTTCATAAGGAAACTAATTCTGTGAATCTGGAAACTAGGCAGAAATCTAGTCTTGCTTTTTAAATCTAGTCTGTCTTTCAAGATTTGGAACAATTTCATCGATAGCCCATTCCTCTTGGGATGCTATGATTTATATTATGTATCAGACCAGTACAGCCGGAGTCGTTATTATGACCTGTTTAGAGTACCGAATGGCAGAACCGACATCCTGGCTAAGCAACTAAGTTGATTGAACCACGGATGGGTTTTTGTTAAAAGTTATCACAAACACGTGTTGAAATACCCACTTTTATGTGAGTACCGCACTAGAGTCTAAACTATCCCCAAGTGCCTGGAACCAGTAAGACTATGGCATCCCCAATTGGGGTATGTTGTGAGGCTGAAGCTAAAAGGGAAGGAAAGAAGAAGACAGGTAAGAGGAAGGTGGGGAAGTACCTGACTATTCAGATCGAGGGGAGATGAACTTGCAAACTATTTGGATGTGTGACTGTTCGCTCTATGCCTTTAAATATTATTGAAGAGTCACCTTTGAACCTAAATGCTGATATGGCATTAAATAACCAAATTGTACTGCCATTGAAATAATATTCTGTTGTACAGTAATCATAAAACTTAAAATATTAATGAACGTTTGAATTCAGCAATTAATTGAAAAGTAAGAATGTTGCCACATTTTGTGATTGATTTCGAAATAAAATAACGTATCTGTATGTTTGTAACTAACTTTCAAATAAACAAAAGGGGAAAACACATGCATGATATCAATTGTGACTAATATTAAATTTGACCGCTCTTTTGACTGCGTCACCCAGTTTCCTACAATGGTCCGGGATCGGGGAGCATCCAGAAGGAACAAATTATATTATTATAAAGCAGCTGCACTCGTTTGCGGGAAAGGGTCAAAGGAATGGATGAGATAACCTGAAATGACAGTACATTCTCTATATCCTTTTATAAATGTGCAAGCAATTGTTTCTCAGTATACTTCGTTCCTTATGGACGCTCCCCGATCCCTGACCATTGCAGGAAACCGGGTGACGCAGTCAAAAGAGCTCTCGAATTTACTATTAGTCACAATTGATATCATGCATGTGTTTTCACCTTTTGTTTATTCGAAAGTTAGTAAGTAAGTTAGACATAGCCATTGATATTACAAACATATAGATACGTTATTTTATTTCGAAATCAATCACAAAATTTGGCATTTAACAAACACTCTTACATTTCAATTAAATTCTGAATTCAAACGTTAATGAATATATGACACAGATAGATTTTCAAAGAATTTTTTTATTTTTTTTATTTTTATTATTATTGTACAACAGAATGTTATTCCAATCGCAGTACAATTTAGTTGCCAAATCAGCATTTAGGTGCGCAGCTATTGGACAATTCGCATTTTAATTACCTTGCCCGTAATGCCTGGGTTCATGTACCAGTTGTCCAAACCCGTTTCTAGTTGCAGGCAGATTATGCGCACTTTGTCGGAGAAATAGAAACTATTCGTCAGCTGAACCATTGCAATATCGGCATCATAGTTTCCCGCAATTCCTCTGTATCCGCTTCCCTTATAAACTTTGCGAACCTGAAAAATTAGAGATAAAAATTGAGATTCTTTGGCGGCATTATTGAAGGCGAAGATAGCACCAATAAATCTAAACATGAAACATTGGAGGTTATCCACCACTTACCCGCCCTGGTATAAGTAACAGATGGTTACTCCTTCAAGGCTCTCGCAAGGACTCTAATATGAACGAATCTACATTTAACTTTGAACGAATCTAGACCTCCAGTGTCCCTGCATACGTTGTTAGTAAGCAGTATACAAGTGCTTAGCGGGAAATCAAGATACAATAAGTGTCAGTATGACTAAAGACAATATTAGTGATAGTCCACGAGGAGGCAAGCGCTAAAGGTGAATTCAGACGTTTCACTCGGAAGAAGGTTTACTTGATGAAATGTTCCATTCTCGTTTCACCACGTGTTCAGACGGTTCCTTCGAAATAAGAGTTCACTCGACATTCTCACTACAAAGTCGTCGAGCGCTGTCGCACGCGTCGGTCGGCGCTGACCTCTAATTCGGGAATATTTACGATTTCAAATTGACATTTCTGATAACGTCGAACTAAATTACGAGAAATTGGCGATTCTTGTAAACAGTAAATAAATATCAACACCATAAAATGATCAAATGGTTAAATAATAACCTGAAAACAGATATCTGCCAGTATTTTTGCACCATGAAATTTTTTTTATTTCAAAATAGGCCTCGGCTTGCAATAAAATCCATATAATGGAATATTTATTAACGTATCTAAAAACTAAAAACTATTTTCGAAAGGTGATGAAATATGCTTCCAAAATTTATTATTAGAAATAACAATGTAATTTTTTAAATAGAATAATTTTTAATGTAAACTTTTAAAAGTTTTAAAAATGACTCTCCTTGCTTTTAGTCTAACTAAAATTGCAAGTAACAAAAAAAAATAAAGGCACACACTTATTTTGTTAGACAAATGAATTATACACTTTTTGTCACCTCATTTTTTTGTCGTTTCATATAAAAATAATTCATAAAAAAATCACAAAGTTTCATAATTATTTTTTCAAATTTCGATCGTAAACTTTGGTTCCATAAAAGTGTACATTCGTATTATTTTGTTATTATTAAATTGAATATGTAGAGCGTTATTTTTACTTTCCAATACCGTTTAAATCATATTTTTCGCTATAATAGTAAGGGAGAAACAACGATTTCTATGAGACATGTACGAGTTATTTTGAAAAGCGAACAAAACGGAGTATTTTGACGTTTATGCCGCTCCGGCCATGCCAGAACATTCTCGGCTGACTAATTCGCGAGTGAAAGACTGTTCATTTGAGTGTTCACACACATCATTCGCGTCACGTGATGTTGTCACGTGATGAGTTCCGGTTGCGAGTGAAAAGTGCGCGAATGAAGCGATCCAACATTGTTGGATCGCTTCATTTGGCACTGTCTCTTTTCACTTTCGTTTCATCGCGTGTTCAGACGGGTCATTTTGAGGGAAAGAGGCGGAATGAAATGAGGAAATAAACGATAAATGAATCGTCTGAATTCAGCTTTAGTGAACATATCCAGAAATGAAACATGAAACAGAACAAAACACAGAAAAATCAAACGCATCTGGGAATCGGATCGAGCATCTCTTGTCTTACCAAGACAGCGCCTCAACCAACTCGGCCATTGAGACCTGTTTATTTTACGTCATATTTGTCGATCTCATATTTTAAATTTAGATTTAATAGTATTATCTTCAACAAATTTTTCCCGTATTTTGGCTGTAATCTTTTTTAACTTTTTTTTACATAACATACAGGTAGCCCGGAGGAAAAAAATGTCATCTGAGGAGATGCTGTGAGGAAGGTTTTTTAAGAAAAGGAAGGAGATGTAGTTCTGGGAAGGAAATGAGTGTGAAGGATGGGTTTGAATCTGGGGGTCAGTGTGTCCAGGAGTGACGGACGTATGAATCCATTCATTCAACACTGGTGCAACGCGATGGGTCGAGAGTTTCCGGCTGGAGAGGATAAAGGACCACCCTCAACGAATCTCTCTCGACCCTGCCCACAGACAGACGCATCTGCCGCCAAGACCTGGATAAACCTTACCCCATAAACCCGGGCACTCATATAATAATTAAAATATCTGTCTATATTATAAAAATCAAAATGTGTTTTGGGGACGAGTGTATTATGTATTGCTATATTAAGCGTAGGAAATATATGAAACTTTCAAAATACCTTATTTAAGCCTCCGCGAAGGTTTCAGGGTTATTACAACCATATGGCAATACATTTGAAAAGTTTTTTAATCATCACAAAATACCTTATTTAAGCCTCCGCGAAGGTTTCAGGGTTATTACAACCATATGGCAATACATTTGAAAAGTTTTTTAATCATCACAAAAATTCTTGCAAACTGTCAAAAATTTGAGATTGACCTTTTGGAAAACAATGATTGTTAAATCAAAATTCTAGTTTTAAAACTCTTTACATTAATGAATTAATTGGAAGTTCTTAGGTACATAATATTTTAATCGTATCAAGAATTAGAAATATTTTAAATAGGTAAGTTAGGTTAGCCAAATTTAATTGATAAGTTTTTTAATATTTGATTGTTTTCATAATATTTTAATTTATTTGTTCAAGCTTTATTATTGTATTTTGTTAAAGCTTATATTTTATGTAACCTATATTTTGTTTTTTAACGTATATTATGCTACCTGTACTTTATAAACTCATTATTAGCACTGTAATTAAAAAAATGCATTCTATGGAAAAGCCGTATGGGTGTTTAAATAAATAAATAAAAATTAATAAATAAAAATAAATAAATGTATAGGAAAATGCATATTTGTAGTACATGAAAAACTAAGATTTGAATTTAAAAAATTGTACTATGTGGCACGCGAGCTATTTGAAAACTGAATGTACTGGGACTAAATATATGAAACGCGGGGGGGGGAGCGGGAGAGGGGAGACAGAAGGCTGGGAAAGTGGAAGGGGTATGCGGAGGAGAAGGGGCGCGGGAGGGGAACGGGGACGCAGGGGAAATAACGTGCAGGGAGGAACAATTTATTTGTTTTAATATGGCATTGCAACGCATCCCGGGAACCAGCTAGTATATGATAAAATCTTTCTATTTGAGAAGGGATGATAAAGGTATGAATTATATGATAAATGCTTTCAATTGGAGAAGGGACGGTAAAGGTATGAAGGAATAAAACTGGGTGGTAAAACTATTTTCTAACTTTTACCGGACATCGGACAAAAGCACACAAATACATTATGTCGTCTTTATAAAACTGTATTTAGTGGTAAACCTTTGATGTCTGTTTGTCATCATCTTGAGAAGTCCAGGAGGCAAGATGGGTTCCTGCAACTACCCGATAGTTAGCCAAATTCGTAAGGAATAGAACTCCATCAGCGGAGAAACAATGCGCAGCTAAAAAACAAAACATTAAATGTAAGTTCAAGCTTTTAAATAACAATTAACCATATAAGAAAAGGGTAATACTAATAAATCTAAAGAATACAAAACAGAACAAGAAACACAATTAATAATAAAAAAAGGTAACGCTTGCAACTGGGTTTCGAACCCAAGATCTTATTGGGACAACGTCTCTACCCACTTAACCCCTAAAAAATAAATTTGATTTTCTATCTCTTATATGACACCTAACAAGAGCTCCTTGTACGTATAGTTGAGAACCAGGGGGTTCTTGTAAGGTGTCTTTATAGGTCCCCAGCGTATCCTAAGAAATTTTGGACATATTATTAGCCAAACTGAAAAATCGAAACTGGAGAAAATAATGTTTAAAGCAAAGTGGAAGACGAGAGTAGCAGAAGCAGAGCAAGGTCCAGAACTTTGGTGTCCTCGGCTCTTCACTCTCCAAGCGCAGTCGGCTGTACCTATACAATCTTACAAAGGTCGCTGGCTCTATAAAATTTTTGAGATCTTCAATTTATTGATTCTGATAAGAAAAACCTTTGCAACGAATAGGGTAAACTAGAAATTGGGGAAAAAATAAGAAGCTAATATATGTATAATTTTTTTATAATTATGTAAACATATTATATTATGAAAATAGTGTCAGCCAGAGTACGGCGGGAGATTGGCATTTTCCCCTGGCGTTCAATGGGTAAAATGCCTATTTTAAATGCCTAAACCTATTTTGCCTCTATTTGCATATTAACGTAAGAGATCATTCGAGTTCCCATATCATAACTCACCAGAGATCACAAAGTTACTCTTGACTAAGCTGCCCCCACACATTACTTCGAACTGATCATATTCTCTGGCAAATATGCCCACATGCCATGGAAATTCATGTTGTATGGCGTCTGGTCCCCATTTTACTAGTGTCACTGGGGGCGAGCTCTCCAATCCGCATTCTGAAATTATAAAGTGACCACGATCAATCAATATAAAAATTGGTGACAACTGCCTCGAAAAGAAAAGGAGCACAAAATATTTGAGCTGGTCGTAGATCCTTTACATTTTACATGATTTATGGGAAGATCTACGAAATCCACATAAATCATGTAAAGGAGAAAATTACATAACTGGTGTACTTCAAGGATTACTACCCATCCCTTTACTAAATTCAGTGTATGCCATGGTGCATTGACATCTTTTCTATCTCTGCTGTATCTGGGACTTTACCTGAAAGAAATAGATAGTTGACCTGCAAGTAGTTTAAAACCGAGCACTCAGAAATGTTTTTGGACTTCCTAAACATGAAAGCACCATCCTACAAATTACCCACCAATCAATTTTTTGATGTTGATTATTACTCAATTTCCTAATAAATAAACTTATTAACTCTTGTTGTACTTGTCTTTTTTACTTCATTATTCGTAGCTTAGCCTAAAAATCATCGTTCACACTTCTCATTTTCTTTTTTAACATCCCATCATAAAATTACAGGACTTCGATAGTATAATCAGGGTCTAAATTCATTTAGAACGACAGAATTGCAAAAAATTGCAAAGTTCGAAAAAAATTATAAACTTTGAAAAGCTTAATCTCGAAACAAATTGGGTCTACAGACACAGATCTAGTATCATATTGTAGAAAATTTAGTTTACTTGACATACGTTTACATTTTCGAAAACTAGTTCTTTGGGGTTATAATCGCCAAAATTAAAAAAAAAAAAAACGATTTTTTCGCGGTTTTGCGCGGAAAGTTGCGTTCGGCACAAACTTGGATTATTCATTAGGCCAACATCATAAACAACTCTGCAAAAAATCAGAACTACCGGATTTGACGCATACTACTTCATATTTTCAGGTGACAAAGTTACTGGATTACCTGTAGGCTTGCACAAAAACTGTAAATAATAAGCGCCGGCACACAGACTTACCTTATTTTCTTCTTACCGCCCGATTTCTCTTCTATCAAATATATCAAAAATATATGAAAATTAAAAAAAAAAACAAATTTTGGACATTCTTAGAAGAAAATTAAATAAATAATGATAACCAATTCGGCTTCAAAAAAATACAAGTACTCATGATGCGATAGCAAAAATAACCAACTATTTATATACGCCCCTAGATTCCGATAAAAAATGTATCGGAATATTCATAGACCATGTAAAAGCTTTCGACAGCATATCACATAAAAAATTAATAAATAAATTAAAATCGATAGGAATTAATGGGAAAGTATTAGCATGGATAACTAGTTATTTACATAAAAGACCTTAACAAGTAAAAATACTCAATCAAATCAGCGATTCAAAATATATCGACTTTTTTCTATACCCCAAGGTACAGTTTTGGGACCATTGTTATTTGTCTCCTACGCTGATGATACAGTCCTACTGCTAAAAGCAAACACCTGGTCTGAATTTGATAAATGGCAAATACATATATCAATGCACTAAAATATTGTTTTGATAAAAACCTGTTGACTTTAAATTCTAAAAAAATATATTATTTATTATTTTTCATTAAAAAACAAGAAACACCTAAAGAAATAAACATAATTATCCACTCTGTGACAAATACAGAAAACCACAAGTTTATTATGTACAAACATAGAAAGCAAGACCGATATTAAGTACCTGGGCATGACAATAGACCAGCGTTTAAAATGGTCCCCACACATAAATATTCTGAACAACAGAATAAGGAAACTAACATAATATATATTTAGATGTTTAAGAGATATTTTGAACGAAAAATTACTTAGACCCACGTACTTCGCTTTCTGTCAATCAATTATACAATACGGCATTACAGGATGGGGCGGTACATATACAAATCAAACACAAACAATTTACATATCACAAAAACTAATAATAAAAACAATAAAAAAAACCGTACTCATATTCGTCAGAACTTTTATTCAAACAATTTAAGGTCAGAAAATTAAGTGCATTATACTTTTGTCATTCAAAATTACAAATTTAAAAAGATAATATTCAAAATAAAGTTGCACCCTTTAAAAATAAGAGAAATCTTAGACAAACATCAATACTTCCTACTCCAAAATGTAAAAAAACAATAGGACAGTTAAATCATAAATATCTCGGAGTTAAATTTTTAAATAAAATAAAATACTTTTTTGTTTAAAACCACGAGATTTATTAATTTACGAACCGACCGGTTTCGCTTTACTCAAGCATCATCAGGGAACAATTTAAAAGTATTAATTTCCTCGTCTGTTCATAAATTAAGAAATCTCGTGGATTAAACAAAAAAGTATTTTTATTTTATTAAATATGTCAAACCACAAAGTGATTGCTTTCTACAATAATATTAAAAATTTTAATTCACTACCTAAGAATTTAAAACTCATCTTAAAAATTAAAAATTATACTGAAAACTTAAACTGAATCATGTAAAAAAAATACAAACAATAACCCCCTCCCCCCCCCCCCCCCCTCCCCATACACACAAGCCCTGCTTACTTATGGGGATACATCAAATATATCTACCATGTAATTAATTAATGTATAAGATTTATTTGTAATGTATGTATCTATTAGTTACTAATAGAAATAAAAAAATTCTCGTCGCACTGACTCTGCAAATGTTTTCTTTGTGAAATTAGATTTAAAAACATGATTTTTGACCGACTTCATTCCAGAAAACTGTAATTTATTTTTGAAATCCTTCCCATTTCACAATGGCAGAGTTTTACGAACAAAGAGTGCCGTCGTAATGTTAAAATATAAAATGCGGTAGAAGTACGTGGTAGAAGTGAAACCTTCAGAAAACTAAAGTAGACAAGAGTAGGGAGGCCACGAAGCACCACACAAAGAGGAGACCGATTATTCTATATCATTCTCTCGCAGGCTAAATCCTATAGATGTATGTGTTTGTCTCTTTTTAGTGTCGCTTTTTCCTTTCATCTAGTTTTAAATCACAACGGTGTTTAATAAGTTTTCACTTCAAAATAATACAAAAAAAAATATTGCTTTTTCTGGGACACCCTAATTCCGAAAGCAATTTTTTTTCATTTAGTCAAATTTTATCCACATTGATTAGCGGTAATATATCCAATCGAAGCATCAAATTAACAATAAACTTACCATCTTCAAACTGATCAGCACTACAATTAAACACTAGAAACACTAAAAATAATATTAGTTTAAACATTTCGGGAAGTTGAAAGATTCGATACATGACGACGCGACACGGTAGCTACGGTGGCTAGTGGCTACTGAAATTATACTGACTCCTAATGGAGATACAGTGAAATATTGGAGTCGTGTGACCAAAACTTTTGAGCAGAGTTGCGAAAGTAATGGTTCGAGAGCCATTTCTGGGACTTCAATATCTTATTGTTGAAGTGAAAACTTCTTTAACAACGTTGTGATTTGAAACTCAATGAAATAAAAAAGAGTCAAACGCATACATCTATAGGATTTAGACCACAAGATAATTAAATAGCTAGAAAATATTTAATATAATGGTTTAAACCAGTGATGGGCAAACTTTTTTCATGGGGGGCCAGAAAGCTTTAAGAAATTTCAGACGAGGGTCAGGAGTATTGCCAAAATGCATTTTGTTCTAAAATCTTTACTTAAATTACAAAACTTTACACACAAACGCTAATATAAGTTATAGATAACAATTATTTAACTTTTATTCGAAGGTTCTGCTATGGTAGGTATGTGAGACATGTGCAATTGTTTTTGATTAGCCATAATGTCTTTAAATACAGGTTTGAGCTGCGACGAAATAACTATTTAGCAACGAGAAAAGGTGCT
Organism: Limnephilus lunatus; assembly: GCA_917563855.2. NCBI lineage: Eukaryota > Metazoa > Arthropoda > Insecta > Trichoptera > Limnephilidae > Limnephilus > Limnephilus lunatus. The sequence continues at coordinate 98,214,962 of OU830594.1, forward strand.
CGCCAGTAATCGATTTCTGACTGAGTTTTTCCGCAATTTCGTGGTCGAAAAATTCTGTTCACAGACAGACGACGACCCAAACATCGCTTTTATTTGTTAGGTTTGATCAATTATCTTTGGATATTCAGATTTCAGCAGTGTTCAATAAAAATCAAATTTTTCGGAGTTTAAGAACAATTGCTTTAAATGGAGGCTGCACTGCATTTCAACAATTTCTAACTGCAATTCTGCAGAGACATTCTCCGGGTCCACAATAAATGTCATTGAAAAAACATCAAGCGATGACCGAATATTCTTAAAATCTTGAAACCTAGTTTCAAATTCTGTGTGAAGTTTCTTCAACGCCGGACTGAATTCTTTCAGTTTGTTCTCACTCACTGGTGCCACGGATTCTAAGGGCGGAAAGAGAGTTAAATCATTCTTCCCAGTGCAGTTTTAACCATATTTGGGGCTCCATCTGTAGTTACATTGCATAATTTTGAAATAGATGCATTTAAATTTTGAAGACCTCCGGAAAATTCGTTATAAATTATGTGGCCCATCGTTTTTCATTTCAGTGATTGCAAGCAAGCTAACTCTTCAGTAATATTGAATTCGTCGTCAACTCCCCTAATGAAGATCAATAATTGAGCAGTGTCACTTCTATCCGTACTTTCATCCATAGTCACAGAAAAATATTTAAACTTTTCTATACGTGGCCTAAGTTGAGTAGACAAGTTTGATGTAATAGCATCAATTCGCGTTATTATTTTTCGCGATAAGCTGACAGACTCAAACGCTTTAGATAAGTTTTTTCTGGGCATAAAATGTTACTTATACTCACCACGCAATCTTTTCAAAACTCTCCTTCTGAGTATGGTTTATTGTTTTTAGCTATTTTATAAGCCACAACATGTCCCGCCAATGTAGAAGCCTTCTGTGCAGTATTTTGCTTTATGGACGTATTCCGATGCTCAGACAGTCTTTTATTTGGGTTTTCCGCATTCACCTTTCTTTCTACATCACTCATAGAAGCATATTTGGTTTTAGCATGTTTGGTGTTAAAATGGCGAAAGAGGTTAAAATCTTTAAATACCGCCACTCCTTGATTGCATGTAAGACATATTGGCTTACCGTTATATTCTGTAAAGAAGTATTTCCAAGCCCACTCTTCTTTAATTAGTCGACACTCAGAATCGACTTTATCTTTTTTTAGTGCGTTACACTTGCAAGCAAGCAAGAACACAAACAACTTCAAAACAAAGTTAACTTACTATTACTACAGCTTTGCTTGCAAGCAAAACTGTACCACACGTTGGGCTCGATCGGTGACAGTTAACTACGTGGCTAGTCTAGAAAAGGCTTATTTTTCAAATTCAATTAATTTACTTTATACAGTTGGCTATAAAAGCCCGCGATATTTATATTTTGACGCCGATGAGCCTTCGAAATTAATAGTATATAATAGGCCTTATAATTTCGAAAGATCGTCGGCGGGCCGGATTAAATCCCTTTGCGGGCCGGAGCTGGCCCGCGGGCCGTACTTTGCCCATCACTGGTTTAAACAAAGTGATCTATTATTCATTATATAAATAAATGATGCCACAAAGTAATTTTGCGAAGTTTGAAGAAGAAAATGTTTATTTATTCACCGGTACTCGGTTCTAATATTGTACCATAAAACCATGGTTAGTCAACTTGCAGTCGGCGTAAGATAAAGTTAGAATTAGTCAATTTGCAGTCGGCGTGAGATACCGTAAGAATTAGTCAATTTGCAGTCAATGTGGGATACCGTTAGAATTAGTCAATTTGCAGTCGGCGTGGAATACACTTAGAACTAGGCAATTTGCAGTCGGCGTGGGATAAAGTTATAATTAGGCAATTTGTAGTCAGCGTGGGATACAGTTAGAATTAGTCAATTTGGAGTCGGCTTGGGATACAGTTAGAATTAGGCAATTTGTAGTCGGCGTGGGATACAGTTAGAATTAGTCAATTTGGAGTCGGCGTGGGATACCGTTAGAATTAATCAATTTGCAGTCGGCATGGGATACCGTTAGAATTATGATATAATATCTCCACACGTCAGATATAATGTAATGCCTTCACTATACCCGCACACATTTAACTGCTTACATAAAACCTCATTTTTGTATTATCCTACCATCTATCACCATCTACCATCTCATCTACCGTACCATCTCATTTTCGTATTGTCCTACACCCCATCAAGGTGATGGGTTAGATCTATGTCCATGCAACAACCGAGGAGATGACTACCAAAGCAGCCGCTGCATAACCCATCCGCGCCTCCCCCGTCGCTATGAGCGGGCCTGAAGATCAACCGTAGCGGGCGGTACCCTTCCGCCCTGCCTCCGGTGACCTGATGATCACTTTTATTCCTATTGTCTTCAGGTATTTCCCCCTTAATCCCAACACTTTCTTCGAGGGCCTATCGGGAAGCCGGCTTAAGGGCGCGGACACCGAGTGTCGCTTGCGACTGGACTGATGGCTCCGCTTATCCTCGGCGGGACTGCCGGATGACTGCAGCTCAGCCGCTTTGGTTAAGTCAAACAATCTCGTCATAATACATAAGTAATATTTTATTCTATTTACTTATCTTCCTACGTATTAATAAACTTCTGTTCCAGCTACGTCAAGTGGCGGAGATGAGACGTGATACTGTGAAATGAATACGATTTTGTCAAAAATTATGTATATTTGTATGTAACAATTGAGCTTTATGAAATGGGATATTTTTTATGTGAATTCCACACAACTAACTAACTAACTGTTCCCAATTGGAGCCACTGAGTTATGTATGTTTTGAGGATGTAGTTGGGAGGGAAAGGAGATGTGAAAGAGGAAGGTAGGAAAGTTCCTACTCAGATGTGGTCACCAAACATGGCTAAAGCCATTTCAAGCAACGTTTCAATTATGAATGGTGGTCTTACCAGGGCGATACTAAGAATATTGTTGCAATCTGGAACGTACCGCAAATATACTTTTTTTTTTTTTTTTTAAAGTAATTAACGCAAATTGATAAAATAAAATTTATTAATGCATGCCGGGTTTTGAACAATCGACTTTCGGATTGCTAGTCGAGAGGATATACACATCAATAATGTTTATAAATATGTACAATTCTGAGATGAAATAAAATATGAACTAAAATATGAAGTAAAATATTTCGTACCTGCAAGTAATTTAAAATTACAAAAAGTAGCCCCTTAAGGGTACGGGTACCAATTACCCAAATAATACATAACCTATACTGTGGTAGATTTACAATTAATGGAACTTAACATGGAACTTTAATATCATTACTTCTAATATCACGGACATTCTTTTATAGGCTTCACATAATGCGCTGAGGAATCACGCGCCGTAATCTCGGGTGAACTCCAGTTCGGGAGCCGGAGAGACTCTAAAGGGCTCCAGAGAACTGGATCCCTTCACATCGCCAGAGACCGGGACCACGCTCACGAACAGCACCAGGGCTCCGGTTGGGCGTACCAGAGTACACCAGGTCTTCACGAACAGTGCCAGGGTTCCGGTTGGGCCTGGTCCAGAGAACACCAGGTCTATGCCAAGTACGGACAGGGTTCTTCATCCAAAGATGACCACCGGGAATTTATCCACTCCAAATACAGGTAGCCACGGACGAGGAAGGCCATAAAGGTTTTGTTTCGCGAAGTACGGATTTCTTCCGAGTAAAGATTGCCTAGGTAAACTTCAATGCAATCATGGCGTAGCCATGCGGAGGTCACAAAAAACCGGCGACCGGAAACGCCCAAAATATGCGATGGGTCGTATTTAAACTTTTAAATAATCATGCTTAAAGATCCAGCTCGCGGTTTGTGAAAACATAAAGGGATTATCCCATAATAAAATCAAAATACACTATTACTAAAGTGACTTATATTCACGTTGCTTCCCGGGTCGGCGGAAATCGCTCAATCAAGTTGCCAACCAAAAAAAGGAAAAAAAGAAGAATATGGCGATTCAATAATTAGCGGCCAGGTGAAGGTTTTTGAGTCAGGATAATAATTATTATTCCGAAATAAATATTATCGTGACAACATGGCTTTGAACAATTCTTGTTCGCAGATGCAATGTTTGTGCTTTCCGTTGCCGGTGGAAAACATTCTCCTCGCGGGTGAAACGGGAAAGGTAGGCGGGGGGGATTAGTTTTTGTACAGCAGCCGCGTGACGCGGTCAGTCACGGAGAATAATTCAAACGAGTTTTTGGGGTTGAGGAAGCAGACTCCGCGAGCGGCAGAGACGGGATGAAATGAGAGGCGACTTTGTGTTCTGAGTCGAAGTCGTTTATAGAAACTACGTAGCGATGGTCAATGTGGAGTGGAGTAACAGTGCAGGCAGAAGCGATGTCGATGATGCACGGTTCTGATGGGCGATGATGGTCGGTGATGCAGCGACGATGAACACCAAGGGTCTTCAGATATCCAGCACATTGTTCAACACCGGGTGTGGTGAAGGGTTACCAGATTCAGACGGAGGGCGAAGGTGACGGCTGTGACTCTGGTAAGCTGGAGCCACCCGCAGGACAGGAAGAAACCTTGTTAGGCGGAGAAGTTGGTCTCAGTGGCAGCGAAGCGCAACGGGCTTCGGTAATCTGAGATTGAGTTGCACCCTGGACAGAAGACGCAGCGGACCTTGTTGTCGCGGGCGATTGCATCTCACAAGTCGTGGTGCGATGGACCGGACTACGAAATGGTGATAATGATCAGAGCCTTGAAGGTGAAACAGGGAGTCCGATGTAAATGTCGTATGGGGTTTGATTCCCAGTTGCGATCTTTGCCTTTTTATTTTTTGTGTTTTTTGTTTGTTTTATGTTACGATTATATTTACAAGTAGCTATTTTCTTCTTCTTCAATGATTAATAATATAGTTATTAAATAATTTAAAAAAAAAAACAGATGTTGTCCAAGGTCGATGATAGCTTTTTAAATTATATCCTTAGATTTAGTTAATAACAAGGGCGGAGAGAGGTGTATACGTAGATATGACAGGCAAGTGGGTTGTTAACAGTAATAAAGAGCCTTCACTACTTGCAATTTATTTATTTATTTACGCCCTTGGAGCATTTACATCAAACGCGTAAAGTAGTAATAATAGAAATAGATAAAATAATTTTATATTATTATTGCTCTTCCTTTACAGTAATAAAAAGGAAGCAGAATAAAAAGAAATAACAGAATAACAATAATAAAATTTAAGTCAGAATTTTAGAAATTTCTGAAACAAATTTTGGAAAGGATTTCTGTAAGGATTTTATTTCTTTTACGAATTTAATAATTTTCTCCAGCCTTACTCTCTCGAAACATCGCCTTGCACCGCAGTGGGAGAGGTAGATTCATATGTTCGTTACTCCTGGATACACTGCCTTCCAGATTCCTCACTTTTGAAAACCTTTTTCTTCCCATAACTTTCCTTCCTTCCTTTTCTAAAAAAACCCTCCAAACAGCATCCCCAAAGATGACATATGCCCTGAGGGGAATCATTTTCCTCAAGGCCTCCGATGTGGAGCTAATGTAAACAAAAACTGGGGTTCAATGTGTCCACGAGAATTAGCGTAGCGTAGGGTGCGGGGGGGGGGGTGGGGAGCGGCCCACCCCGGGCGGCACTTTTAAGGAGCGGTAAAATTTCACAATAAATAATAATAATATCTTGTAAAAATTTTAACCATTTCATATCATATTTTTGTCACACCTACGATTCGGACCGATTGAAATATGCACGGAATTTTTCATTACTTATTCTGTGACGAAACCGGGGAATCCACGTTCTAAAAGTATGAGGCATAATGTAATCCTGATCACAGCAGCGACTGACAACATCTTCTTTAGTTAATTGCAAGAATTCCCTGATTATTTTTTGCTCTTGGATTGTTTATGACAAATATTAATTGAGAATGATTGAGGAAGGTCCGCGAGCAATGCTGTGACAATCCTAAGAAAGTTTCATATTTCATCATGTGTTCCGATGGATCTTAAAACCATCCATGTGTTCCAAGTTCAAAAATATGAAGAAAAACATTATCGTGTTCTGGATGAAATAATAATAAGCCTTTTAATTCTGGACTTCTGTTAAGTATACTAAACATGTTTTTGTTTGTTATAGTAAATCCTGAAGCTCAGTTTGCCTCTTGGCATAGGCCTCCTCTAACATTTTCCATTGGGACCTGTCACGCGCAACTCTTCTCCATTTATTTCCAGCTTTAGGTCGTCTTCCCATCTCATTTGTTGACGTCCTCCACTTCTCTTGCCATCTCTGGGATCTGGGACACCAGTCAGTGACATTTTTACACCATTTCTCTTGTGCATTACGGATCATGTGATCTGTCCATCTCCACTTTTTTTGCTCTATTCTGGTAATTATATCGGCAACTTTAGTTTTCCCCCTTATTGTGCTACATCTCACTCTGTCCTGTTTCCTTATTCCTGTCAAACTTCTCTCCATGGCTCTCTGGCAGCGTTCCAAATTTTTGTCTGTGGCGTTTGGTGAGTGCCCAAGTTTCACATCCATAGGTGATAACTGGAAGTATACATGTGTTGAAGATTTTTCTTTTTATTTGCATATTTAGCTCCTTGGGTTTCAAGATTTCTTTCAAAAACCAGTATTTCTTCCATCTATTTGCTACTCTTCACTCGATTTCTTTAGTGGTTTGATCTTTGTGAGATATTATCTGTCCTAAGTAATGTAATCTGAAACATATTCAAGTGCTTGTTAGTCAATTATTATAGTTACTGGTTCTGAGTTTGTAAGCAATTTTGTTTTGTCTTTGTTCATGCTTAGGCCGACTTTAGCGCTTTTGTCAGTTAGTGATTCTATCATTCTCTTTAGGTGCGCTGGGTTTTCCACTAAAAGTACTATATCATCTACAAATCTTAGGTGGTTCAGTTTTACACAGCACGTTGATACCATATTTTCCCAATTTAGTTTGCGGAAGATACTTTCCAGAGCAGCCGAGAACAATTTTGGTGATAAAGGGTCTCCCTGTCTTACTCCTCTCTCAATCTTGAACTCTTTTCCCAAGGTTTCTAGTTGGATCCTCACTTCGCAATTCGAGTATATGTTCTTTATAATATTGATGTAGTTTGAAGGTAGCCCTTGTTGTTCAAGGCTATCTCATATAGCTGTGTGTCTTATGCTGTCAAAATCTTTGGAGTAATGCCACCTATAGTTTCTGATTATACTCATTATATTTTTCTACTATTTGTTTCACTGTGTGTATGTGGTCTAGGGTAGAGTATTTTTGTCTAAAGCCGGCTTGCTCCCGTGGTTGGTTTTCGTCTAGTTTTTTTTACTTATTCTTTCCAGGATAACTTTGGAAAATACTTTGTAGATATTTGACATTTGAAACAAAAATTTTAACTCCTCTCGAAATATTAGAACGGTTTTCTTCGAAATGTGTCATCGGATTAATCCGCTACTGGAATTTTGACAGATCATTTGGAAGATGAAAGTGGTTTTAACCCAAGAGTGAATCTGCATGCGAGTCCTCAGCCTTAATAGATACTACACTTAGAAAAAGAAAAGGGTTTTCCTCCCATCCCCCCCCCCCCCCCTTCACGCTACGCCACTGGGTAGATCGCACAGGGTTTCGTCAATAATCAGTAGATCTTGGGTTTAATCAAGTTGGCGACCCCTGATTACAAGATAACCACGAGTCAAAGCTTGAAGATGGATTTAAAAGGTTTTAAAAAATATACTTTGCGTATCGACTGCCGAAAGTCATTTAGGCTTATACCAAAAATGCAATGCTTTAACTTGCATTGGACAAGTCTCCACATTCCGGATAAAGGAGAATGATATCCATAATTAGTAGAATGTTGTATGAGGAACAGCAATTCATTATTGCATAGTAGGAATAGCTGAATAAGAAACAGACTTAGATGAAATGCTTGGAATAGGTAATATATTATGGTCAGGTAAGGAGTAGTTTGCTTGTGGTAAAAGCATGTTAAAGTTGAATTATATTTAATTGCCAAGTCGTCAACTTTTGCCTACATTCCATTTTATCGCTTTAAAGCTTGTTTACATGTATCATTTCTTGGTAGCGCTATCTGCAATGATTGTATTATATATGGAAATTACACTGTCTTGACCCCGTAGTTGATAAAATTAATTGAATTTTCAAAGTGATTAACAGGCAGAACACCCAGTGCGCTAATTTTGTGTCCAGGAGATAATAAACTATAAAAAAAAAACACCGGCTTCAATGACGCATTGCAACAATGACCTTTTGACATGTGCACCAATTCATTGTTTCACGGGGCACACAAACTCCAACGGTTCGGTGGGCTTTGAAACAGAGAATGGACGGTTATCTCGAAAAAGAAAAATAATTGAAGAATTAACCTTAGAAAAAATTATCACATCTGGTGAATAAGAAAAAAGGCTAGCCATCATCATCTTCTTCCCCTTGTCCTATTCGGGTCGGGGACCCATTGCATCGACAAGACTCCTCCATACGTCCCTCTCTTGTGCTGATTGTTCGGCCTCCGTCCATGGTAGACCCATCCTCTCCTCACACAGGAGTTTCTCGAGTTGCCTCGCCCAACTGTGTGTGGGGCAGCTCACTGGATGTCTACCCTCTGGAATCGCACTCAGTACCTTACTAATTCGGTCATCAGACATTCTTAGTACATGCCCAAGCCACCTCAGTTGCGATCTTTCTATGAAGAGTAGAAGTGGTTCAATGTTTAGATCATCTCGGATCATCGAGTTTCTTATATGATCCCATTTCATAACCCCTGCCACTCCTCTCAAGTACCTCATTTCGGCAGCTTGGACTCTAGATCGTGTTCGTCCATTTAGCATCCAAGTCTGGTGGCTGTAAGTGAGCGTCGGGCAGTATACCATTTTAAACACCATGCCATATTTGTCTCGATGCTGAGCTCGGCTTTTCTTATCACTGAGCTGTAGAGAGAACGCAATAAACTGCTTGCCGCACTTATTCTTCTACCAATTTCTCAGTCTTGCCGACCATCGCTGAAGAATTCGTCCCCAAGGTATTTGAACCTGTCCACCTGTTTCAGCTGAGTCCCATTAGGGAGTATGTTGCACTGAGTTTGGTCCCTTCCTAAACCATCACCTCTGTTTTGAGGTACCCATCTTTTTATTTTTTTTATTCACCAGAGATAATATATTACAAAATTATTACATAACATTTATAATACATTATTCCCAATGAGTTTAATAAAACTCATTTCGGGAAGGACAACATTAAACATATAAAGGAAAATTATATTTACACAAGAAAACGAAGATCAATGAACAATACATAGATTTTTAAATGGACTAGACACACTTGATATAGGTAATTGAAGAATATACAAGAGTTACAAAGGAAGATAGCTAAATTCGTCACTGGTTAATAAAATTGCGGAGAAAATATCCTTTTAGAGCCTTTGCCAATATTTTTTTGTTTGATGCTGGAAGTTTTAGGACATTAGGTAATGCGTTGTATTGCGTATGTGCGACGTATTGTAAGGAGTTAATTCAAAATTTAGTTGTATGAGTAGATGACGATAGGTGTATTTGATTTTGTGATCGTGTTTTGTGCTGGTATATATCGGAATTATATTTGGCAGAATGGTAAAGGGAAGTATTCAAAGATATTCAAATACAAAGAGATATGCTATGATGCCCGCGTGACTGTCGCCGAACTACGACCTAATCAGCGTAGTTTGCATACAAAAATAATTTGTTCATTTTCTTGATTTTTTGAAGGTGTGCATTATTATTGGTTAACAATATAGTTTGAATGCGGAAAGAATTCGTTCATTTAGTTTAGCGTTCGTTTAGTTTATTCGTTGATTATTCGTTCATTTAATTTCGGTCGGCGGTCCGTTTGAAAGATTCTCCCATCTTAACAGACGGATTGGAATCTATAGAGCATAGGTGTCAAGTGGGAATGATGTCCTTGTTCTACCGGTATTACAATGGAAGATGCTCCGAGGAACTAGCGTCATTGATCCCCTCGGCACCGGTGCATAGTCGTGAAACACGCCAAACACGCGCCCAACATTTGTATACGGTTGACATTAGTCACATGAGAACAGGTTGTTTCTACGACTCGTTCTTAAGTTCAACAGCTCGGCTGTGGAACGATTTGCCGGCCTCTGTGTTTCCTCCCTCCTATAACATGGGTCTATTCAAGACCCAGGATCACGCCTTCCTTTCCTTAAAAAGACCCTCCACACAGCATATTTAAAGATGACATAGGCCCTGAGGAAAATTGTTTTCCTCGTGTGGAGTTATTGTAAAAAAAAAATGGTAAAAAACACCGGCGACACCCGGAAGTCTCACCTAGTAAAAACGGCGGATAGAACATCTCCTTATATTTCAATATCTTTGGAAGTATTTGAGTCAGTAAGTATATATCTTTGACATGTGTATCCCATGGTAAATGGTATATATTTCTTATGGCTCTATTTTGGATGACTTGTATTTCGGATATTTGTTTCTTAGTAATGGTGCCCCAGAAACTAACCAGATAACTTAGGTGAGAGTGGATCAGAGCATAATATGTGGCACGCAGTAGAGCTATGGGAAGCACATCTTGAAGTCGATAGAGTACACCAGTTATCGGGGAAATTTTGGATTTTACTTCTGCTTTTTGGATCTTCAATCCTGCCGCCGCCGCCGTGCACTCTTCGTTGAACCGGTTAATCCACTCTTGTAGTTCCTCCTGTGATGTCGCTAATTTCGCGATGTCGTCAGCAAATAGTAGGGAGCTGCTTCTAGTACTGCCTACCAGGGCTGCATTCGGTGTTTGACTGATTCGGTCCATGAATATAGTGAAGAGGATTGGCGACATAGGGCGCCCTTGTCTGAGGCAGATTTCCACTTCAAATTCTTCAGAAACTTGACCGTTTACGCGGAACCTACTGCTACTATTTTCATATAGATATGCTATGCCTTTTAGAAATTTGCAGTCAACTCCGTATTCTTTAAGCACCTCCCACAGAAGTTGACGCGGTATTAAGTCGTATGCTTTCTCTAAACCGATAAATCCAACATATCCAAAGGCTAGCCATTTTATTTCATTTATTTATATTAATTTATTTATTTATAAAATACGTGATACATAATTGAGTAATTAACATAGTGTGGTTATATTGGATCACCATACTAGGCGACTGCCTGTTTCATGGTGACCAATGGAGTATTGTTACTTTTTATGAAATATGAAGTCTATTGTAAACATATGGATTTATTATAAGTGATGTTAAAAATTGGAAAAATTATAATAAAATAAAAAGTGGAAAATAGAAAAAAGAAAGGGGAAAAGAAGGGACTTAGTATTAGGTTATAAAAATGTACATAACTTTTTTTCAATATGTGTGCATGCAAGCACAACGTATTTATTTATTTATTTATTTATCTATAATAAAATATATTTACAATGGTTTTATGTATATACAGGTGCACACATACATATACACACGTGCACACATCTATACAGGTATAAACACACGTATACATACCCATACACCCACCTACTCACATGTATACACACACACATCTATATACATTACATACATATATAACCTTAAAAAAATAAAGTATATATATAGACAGTTGTTCTATCTGAGAATGAGAAACAGGCCACCGGCATTGTCACATTCACTCATCAAAAAATCCTTAATCGCCTTCCTGAAAGTGTGATATTGGTTACCGTCTTTAATTTAATTGCGCGCTCTTGTGAAGTTGTCGGGGTCATAAAACACAAATTTTTATATTATATCAGGAATACAGATGTTACCATTTAGAAGTTTATATGCTGTTGTCAGCAAAGCAGTGTTCCTTCTATCGGTGCATGCCGGACAAAAAGGCTGATGAATATAACCAGGGATAATATCCGAAGTCTCTAAGACATAAATATCTCAGAAACTTATTTTGTACTTTCGGGTAAGAAAGCTATCCTTCTTCTACCGGTACTTCAATGGAAGATGCTCCAAGGAACTAGCGTCATTGATTCCTTCGACACCGGTGCACAGTCGGGAAACATACCAAACATGAAAATAAGTAGAAGTAGTTCTGGGAAGCAATGATCTGGGAGCAATGTGACAAGAGTGACTGACATATGAATCCCCCTCACTGCGGTGCAAGGCGATGGGTCAAGAGAGTCTGGCTGGAGAGGTCAAAAAATCTCCCACAAACAATATCTCAATAGGTTGCAAACGTATCCGCCACCAAGACCTAGACAAACCTCACCCCCCATGAACCTGGGCGCACCTGCTAAGTCACCAAACTTAGCGAACCACTTGGAGTGACCTATGGCAGGGGTTGGTAAACCAATAAATGGTTCCCGTGGCGGTAGTAACCCGCCTCCCAAATTGAAAATTGTGTAGATTTAACATTACAAAAAAAATTGAAACAATTGATTACGTTGGTCTGTCTTGGACCTAGCAGTCATATTTCTAGAAACGATCTGTTCAGCGAATCCAATAATCATAAATTACGTATTCGACTTCTCTAAGGTCAATAAATCTGTATAATGTAATGACAAACTGTTGTTAATATTTCCTGATGCTGCCCCATAAATTAAAATGATTACATCTTTAGACAAATATTCTATTGAATAGTTTTTTTCTGGTCAAGTACTTAGTTGGATTTCTGCATTGTTCAGAGAGACATACCTACAGCTTTTGATGTTATTTCATTTATTATTTAAAGTGATGATAATAGTGTAATTACAGTTATTCCAAGAATGATTTCCGATTTAGAATTCGAATACAGGACTCCCAACAGATTGGTAGGTACAATAGTGTTATTATATATTCCAAGCATGATGACTCGTTTAGAATTCGATTACAGGACCCCCAACAGATTTGTAGGTACAATTGTGTTATTACAGTTGTTCTAAGAATGATGACCGGTGTAGAATTGGAATACAGGATCCCCAACAGATTGGTGGGTACAATTTATTGTGTTATTACAGTAATTCCAAGAATGATGACTGGTTTAGAATTGTAATACAGGACCCACAACAGATTGGTGGGTACAATTTATTGTGTTATTACAGTTATTCCAAGAATGATGACCGGTTTAGAATTGGAATACAGGACCCCCAACAGATTGGTAGGTACAATGATGTCATTAGATATTCCAAGCATGATGACTCATTCAGAAATCGAATACCCTTGACTTGGGAGCCACACAATTTGGGAGGCGGGAATATTTACCGCCGCCCCGGGAACCTTTATTGGATAATCAACACCTCTGGCATACGTTTGTATGCGTTCGCTACGTTTGGTGATTTAGCAGGGGTGCCCGGGTTCACGGGTGAGGTTTTTCTAGGTCTTGGAGGTGGATGACCAGGACACACTGAACCCCAGATTCCTACCCACCCCTTAAACCCTCTTCCTTCCCAGAACTATCTTATTAAAAAAAACTCCACACAGCATCCCCATAGATGACATAGGTCCTGAGGGAAATTATTTTCCTCCTGAGTAGGGCTCATGTAAAAAAAAAACTCGTACTCGTATTGGATTGAATCGTGTCTGGACTTGTATCATTCAAGGAGTCAGAAATGAACTACCATCTCATCATTTCGTAATGCCAACACTTTGTTCGAGGGCCTACTGGGAAGCCGGCTTAGGGGCGCGGACGCCGAGTCTCGCATGTGACTTGTTTGATGGCTCCGCTTATCCTTGGCGGGACTGCCGAACGACTGCAGCTCAGTCATACAATCTCATCATAATATGTAATTTGTTTATTCTATTAACTTTTCTTCCTTTATATTAATATTTTCAGCTATATCAAGTGGCGGAGATGAGACATGATACTGTTAAATAAATAACTAACAACATGTACGCACTCGCATACTGCCTGCTAACAAAGTATGCTCAGACACTGGAGATCTAGAGTCATTTTAATAAAAAGTAGCTTCTTTATAAACAAAAATTACAGTCCTGACGTGTACGGTGAAGGAGGAAACCATCTGTTTCCTTAGAACACCGAGAGAAAGTGGTGGGCAACCTCCAATGGTCTTTCACCAGGGCGTTACTGAGAGGAACAAGGTACCATTCTAGAAGAAGCTTCGTTATAGCTTAACAAATATAAAGAGTCTATAAGAGTATTTCTCTGATTTCAGGAGTATGTAACTTTATTTTTATAATTCTGTCATGAATTAAATTTGTTTTATGTACATCCTGTCTTCTTGTGGTTAACAATAAATTAGGTACAACCGTGAATAAAGGTATTTACACTGAAATAACGTTGCTCTGTATTATTAGCATGAGTGAGTATTTCTTGGTATGGTTTTATATAATTTTAATTTGAAAAAAAAAACAAAAGAAAATAAAAATTAAATACACGTATTTTTTTATACAGGGTGTTAAGGGACGTACTAAACTTACTTTAACCATTGATTCCTGACATTGTTTGGAGCAAAATATGAGTACGAAATTTTGGTCTTCTATGATATTTTTTTGTTTTTTTTTTCTCCAAAAACATAAAAAAATAGTATCTAGGTGTTAAAAAAAATATTCGATATTGAAGAAAAAAAATTTGGAAAAAAAGTCACCGGAGATCAAAATTTCATTTTCATTTTTTATTCCAAATAATGTGAACTAGAAGTTAGTCAAGTACCTCCCTTAACATCCTAAATAATAGATAATAATAATTATTATGTTTTTATTACATTACAATACTAGCGAGTACCCGACATGTGTTGCCATGTCACATAAAGTAAGAAAGAGTTTCTCCCTTCGTGTCCTTTTCCATGTGTCCCCGTTCCCACCCCCTTTTCCTCACACGTTCTCCTTCCACTTAACCCCCCTCCTCCACGCGTTTCCCTCCTATGTTCCTCTTCCACCTTCCCTGCCTTCCCCCCACTCTCGTGACCCCTCCCGCGAACCCCACTTCTTCGTTCCCTCTTCCCGAATTTCCCTTCCTTTCCCTTCTCATCTCCCTGCCGCTAAATTATATGAATAACACACATTTTTTAAACTACTCGTGCGCGACCTGTAGTATTTTTTTCATCCGATTTTCATAACGCTTTTTTCGTCAGAGCCTCATGTATTGAGCTAGAATAAAAAAAATTATGTTTGGGTTTTTTGCAGAGTTTTTCACGACGGGCACCATGTGGGCAGAAGTACCTCTTCGTGTTAGTGGCCACATTATTCCTCGTAGTCGTGGTACTGGCTGTTCTGCTCCTCCTCGCTTCTCGCGCCCAGCCTCCTGATGACACTATTCAAACCATATCCGGTGAGTATGAATATCAATCGTCGTGTGAAGAGTTCATTTATTTTTGTTTCCATGTTTTCTGTCTTTCAAATACTCTTCTATTAATTTAATAGTTAAAGACGAGAAACCAATTTGAGATGCTATAAATAAAATAAATGAAGACCTACAAAATATAGCAAAATGACTGTGTAACAAATCTATTTTATTTCTATTGTATAATCAGTGGCGTAGCGTGGGCACTTTTAAGGGGGGGCGGCAATTTTGCCAGAATCAAGAAGAAATCATTTTCATGTTCAGAGTTTAGTTTTAATATTTAACCCGTCTAATCACAGGAGACGCAAATTGTCCCACACATTTAATTTAAACATAAAATTGAATGAATGCCATAAAAAGTTAAGAGACAGTGTTATTACAATTTTTTTAAAGATAAGGTGTCTGTATTTAAAATTTTAAGTTTATTCTATTTTAAGTACTTAAATTGAGTATTCGCAGGTGTGTTCTTTTGGGCCAATTTACATTTCCAATATCAAAATTGAAATATTTATAAACAAAAATGTTCTAATAACCACGTCGGAAAAATTATTTTATCTATGTTTTAGAACAATTTTGTTTTTTGCAAAAGGGTTAATAAAATAGCCAATAAAAAGTAACATTTAAAATGCATGGGAAGAACCGGGAATTTTGTGCGCAAACCTTGACAGGCAAAAGTTTATAGATATTTTTTTCTTATTATTCGAAGGGTTTAACCAGTTTATAGAATGTAAAATTCCAATTGTAGATTCATCTGCTAACACAGGAAAACATTATCTTATTCGTAGTGCAGTTAATAAAATTCTAGTTGCAGACTCTGTGTACGCTGCCAGAATCAAAGAAAAAACATGTTCATGTTCTGAATGTACCTACTTTTAATTCAAACCAATTTTTTGTTGACAATATAAATTTCCAGTTGTGGTTTCATCTGCTGACATATTTCGAATGAAAACATTCTCTTATTAGAAATGCAGTTATAAAATTCTATTTTAAATTTTTATTTTTAACTTTATGAGTAAAAACTCAAATTATAATATTTAATTAAATGAAGACAATATTAGCGAAACTCAATCAAAATCTGAAGACAGAAAAATCAGAAAAAGATATTGGTTCCACTGGGACTCGAACCCAGATACCTTAGCATTCATGGCCAACTGCTCTACCGATTGAGCTATGGAACCCACTTCCAATTCGATCACTTTTAACTGTATCATACTTCGACTTAGAACTACCAACACTATCTTCATTTATCTTAACGCACATATTATTGGCTGCTATCTTTATATATGATTGCAAGATTCAACTTGAAATAAATGCTATCTAGATAGTGTCTGGATAAATATTTATCCATTTTATTTTTAATACGCGACATCTATTGACTTTTCTGCAAGTCTAGGATGAATATTTTAAATTTTTATTTTTAACTTTATGAGTAAAAACTCAAATTATAATATTTAATTAAATGAAAACAATACTAGCGAAACTCAATCAAAATCTGAAGACAGAAAAATCAGAAAAAGATATTGGTTCCACTGGGACTCGAACCCAGATACCTTAGCATTCATAGCCAACTACTCTACCGATTAAGCTATGGAACACATTTCCAATTCGATCACTTTTAACTGTATCATACTTCGACTAAGAACTACCAACACTATCTTCATTTTTCTTAACGCACATATTATTGGCTGCTATCTTTATATATGATTGCAAGATTCAACTCAAACTAAATGCTATCTAGATAGTGTCTGGATAAATATTTATCCATTTTATTTTTAATACCAGTGGAACCAATACCTTTTTCTGATTTTTCTGTCTTCAGATTTTGATTGAGTTTCGCTAATATTGTCTTCATTTAATTAAAAAAATATATAAAATTCTAGTTGAAGAATATGTATGTGCTGCCAGAATCAAAGAAAAACCATGTTCATGTTCTGAGTGTAGTTTTAATTCGCCAGGTACAGATTTAATTTAAACCAGTTTGGTGTTCAGAATGCATAATTCCAGTGGATTCATCTGCTGACACATTTCGAAGGAAAAAATTCTTTTATTCGATGTGCAGTTGTAAAATTCTAGTTGCAGACTATTTATTTGATGCCAGAAACAATTTTCATGGTCTGAGTGTAGTTTAAATTCACCGTATACAAACTGGTTTTGTGTTCAGAATACAACGATAAATTAAATAACGAGTTGCAGTTTCATCGTGTACCGAGTGAAGCTTTACATTTGAGTTGCATACCAATTGCTGCAAAATTCTGAGAAATTGATTGTTCCGTGTGTAACTATTATTTGAGGACTCTAACTAAGAGTCAATCGTTAGTTAAAACCTAACTAAAGAGTTCGAGATGCGAAATCCTTTTACATGGATACCATTCTCGATTTCAGACAGCAGTTATAAGCCTTGTAGTAGAAAATCGGCTTATATAAATACCTAGGTCGTAATAAAAAAATCGGATTTCCACATGCACCCCCCCCCCCCCCCCCCCCCTCCTTGTACCCATATAAGAGGAGGCGAAAAATTCCTCCGCGTTAGAGTTATTCAATCTTGGATGCCTTCTTCACGCATCGCTTTTATTAGTCCTTTACTAATAAAGGGCACAGGACGCTACTGGTTAGATTTTGCACTCCGCCGCTCAGCTATACAGATGAATATAAGGTCATCTGGTTAAATTGCTCCCATTATAGTTTTATACTGTTTTACTATTATTGAACTGTGTCATACTTGCAATTTGAATTTACCTTCCCCAAATAAAGACTATTTGTGATAACTGTAAAATAATTGTGCCTTTTGCTACAGCTAAAATTAAACAAGTTCAAACTGAACGTAAACAAAACAAAATATATGGAAATAAGTAATAAAACGCGTAACACAGGCATTTACAATTAATGATGAAAAAATTGAAAAAGTTAATTAAATCAAATACGTAACATTGGATTCGAAAACTTGTGCCGACAGGGTACTGTAGCGTCTTCACGAATATGCCATTATTATTTAAACATCTTAGGTGGTCTCCGAATTTGCTAACCATCTCAATGAAACAGACCATACGTTTAATAAAAACTTCAGCATCACCTTACTACTTACATGGAATAGGTATGAGACTGGATGACTTAGAAGCATAAGAGATAAGTAAAGCCAAAAACAACCAAATAAACCTAAATATAATACTGATACTTAGGTTGTTCCCTACTGACAAAGAGCACTCTCTGCCTAATCCTCCACCCAGCCCTATTCCTACCTCCTCCCCTGAAGCGAAGTATCTTCTTCATATGAACAAATAAAAGTATTTTCATAATTTCAGACGATACCTTCCAGTCCATGTGTCTGACGGACACTTGTATCTACACAGCGAGCGAGATGTCCAGGTCTTTGGACAGGAAGGTGGATCCCTGTGACGACTTCTATAACTTCGCTTGTGGGGGGTGGATCAAGGATAACCCCATCCCCGAGGGAATGTCCGCGTGGGGTAGGATGGAAGTAGTGGCCAAGCGGAATCAACTGATTCTCCGGAATGCTTTGGGTTAGTAAAAACTTGTGACGATTATGATGATGATGACAATGATGACGATGATGACGATGATGCCGACGATGACGACGATGCCAACGATGATGACGACGATGCCGACGATGATTCCGACGATGATGATGATGATGACGATGACGACGATGCCGAATATGACGACGATGACGACGATGACGACGATGACGACGATGACGACGATGACGACGATGACGACGATGCCGACGATGCCGACGATGACGACGATGACGACGATGACGACGATGACGACGATGACGACGATGACGATGATGACGACGATGACGACGATGACGACGATGACGACGATAACGACGATGACGACGATGACTACGATGACGACGATGACGATAATTGCGACTACGACTGTCACTGTGGCTGTGGATACGAGTATTACTAGTACTATTACTACGACTATGACTATGACGATGACGATGACAATGACTATTGACACCACTTTAAAAGTGGAACTCAAACATCCATGTACAGTGCGTGAAGGTCTGCAATGGTTGCAAATGTATAGTTTTTTTCAATTCATTCATTACAGAAAAGGTCGACCTTGAAGACCAGATAAAATCTAAAGCGGGACAGAAAGCGCGTATTTACTACGAGGCGTGTCTTGATGTAAATAGAGCCACCGATGCCCTCGGTGCCGCCCCGCTGCAGGAACTCATACGGAATTGCGGGGGCTGGAATATCTCCGCCAGTGGATTCCTACCGGACAAAATCAACCTGAAGAGGACCCTCTGGACACAACAGAACAGGTAAGACAGTTACTCATCATCATCGCGGCGCTACATTCAATTGTGGGATTTGGCCTCTAGCTCATGCTCTTGGTCGTGTGTTTCGTACTGGACAGTGGTAAAATTATTTCACGTCTAGTTTCCTTACACAGCCTCTGCTTCTGTTTTCTCCAGCTTTATCTGTGGCGATTAACTGCACACTGAACGTCTTCCCTTTAGAATTGCTACAAGACTTCTGTACAATAATTTGTTCTGCTGGCATCGTGAGCATGTGTCTAAATCACCACATTTTTGATTTTCTACAAAGATTGGCAAATATTAGCTTCCAGTTCTTCTCCCTCTAAAAAATTGCCTTTACATGGTAATTCTATGTTTTCCTATTTTTCAGATACGGTATCAACGGTTTCTTCACCTGGTCTGTTGAAGAAGATGCTCGAAATTCATCGAGGAACATTATTACTGTTAGTATTTACAATATGCTTATGTTGATAGAAGTAAACTTATATGTTCCTAACAAGTATAATGTGGGAGATCCCATGAACTTTTTTATGCTCCGAAAGCAAGGACAACTGTTTAACGATTCTGCATTGACTATCAACATTTTTAATTTCACTTACAGACAGTTCAGCAATTATCTTTTGACGCTTTTCACAAAATAGTAAAACTGCCGGCCCCACGCCTTTTTAATTTGTAATCTTATCTGTAATATATTGTAATATATTGGTGAATAGCCGTTTTTAGGTGAGTAAACTGTAAATATTTCTTGGATGATTGATTTACCATGCGATTGATTATAAATCCGGCTCGAAGGACCAAATTATAAATGTTAACTAACGTTTACTGAGCTTATTTATAAGCAACGAAAATCGCTGGATTAAAGTTTGTTAGGACCGTCTCTTAAAAACATTGTTCATATAACGCATTACAATATTATGTGCATTGGAATAATAATTATTAATTTATTTATCTTTACAATTTTAGGTCAAACAAGCAACTTTTGAGATGCCATATCGCGACAATTATTTAAACAAAACAGCGCACAATAAAATATTAGACGCGTATCTCGAGTTCATGACAAAGACCTCCGTGCTTTTGGGAGCTAATGAAACTGACGCCAGAACACAGATGCTCGACGTCATAGATTTTGAGACAGATCTAGCGATCATTACAACCCCAAGGGAGAACGAACCCGAAGAAAACCAATCATACCATACCATGTCCGTGCAAGCGTTGCAAGAGTTGAGCCCTTTCATCAAGTGGCAGGATTTCTTCAACGAAGTTTTCGGACAGGTGTCGAGAAAAATCAACGCTAAAGAGATAGTCGTGGTTAAGGCTAAAGCGTTCTTGGTGAAGTTAAACACTCTGGTGAATAGGTATTCGGCAACGGAAAAGGGGAACAAGTAAGTTATCACAGATCTTCACACTTATCTTATGAATATATTGTAGGTATAAGGCAATGAATGGACTGTCACCAATACATTTGAATAATCTCTGTGTGAGGGACGTTTATACTAAATGCAAATCTCGCTCTGGTTAGCCGAGTCTGATGCATCCAATAGGTTGGTTGAACCCTTTCGCATTAATGTTAAAAGTTTTGTGAAAATCGCAATCTTCAAATGGCCTTCCATTTAGTGGAAGGTTTTATTTTTTTAAGGCATATAAAGAACAGTCACTTACATCCAAATGGTTTGCAATTTCATTTAACAGCACCATTCCCCTCATCATGCTATGCTTTGCCAAGATGTCTGTTCTGCCGTTCGGTACTTTAAATAAGTCATGATGTCGACTTTGGCTGTAGTGGTCTGGTACGTAAAAATCATAACATCCCAAGAGAAATGGGCTATCGATTAAATTGTTCAAAATTTTAAAACGCAAATGTGGCAAGACTTGCTTTCCGCCTAGTTTCTAGACTCACAGAATCAGTTTTCACAAGAAAGTCAATATGGTTCATAAACCTTGGATAGGTTCCATGCTTCCGCATATAAAGATACCTGAGGAATTTCTTCTGGATTTGCTCTAACATATCAATTTACTTCCAGTGGTACGGTGCCCAAACATCGCTCGCGTACTCCAGCTTACTTCTCAGTATGCCATCTTATATAATAAACAATACAAAGTCTCGAGTTGATTGATTGCATTACTAAACAAGGCGACCAAGAAATTCACTAATGAACGAAATCATTTGTTTTGCATTAAAATCATTAGAGAAACTCAAGCTTGGTCACAGATTTGACGGCCGGCGTAGCGCAGCGGTAATCGGCAAATAAATTTTATTTGATTAATTTGTGTTATTTCACAATTCATTCATTTAAAATAATATATAGTATATTTGCGGCACGTTCCAGAGTGGAAGATACTCTCCGTATCACCCTGATGTAAGACCACCATTCAGAATTGAAATGTTGCTTGAAATGGCATTAGCCGTGTTTGGTGACCAGATCTGAATAGCCAGGCACTTCCCCACCTTCCTCTTCCCTATCTCCTTCCCCTCTCCACTAACCTCAGCCTCACAACATACCCCGATTGGGGATGCCATAGTCTCACTGGCTTCAGACTGGAGCAGTTGGGACTCTCGTGCGGTATTCATATAAAAAAAATAAAAAAAGATTGTACTCTGTGTTTGGAGTTCACTTCCACTGTGAACCGGTCTCTCACGAGTATGATAACAAATTATTATTTTCTTCTAGTACCCTGAACAACTACCTGATCTGGCAGGCGGTCAAATTGTTGTCTCCCTACCTCAGTAAAGACTTCAGGGATGCGGAGAGTGCGATGCAGGAAGCAGTGACAGGCTCCGAGGGCGGCGAAGAGCAGTGGCGTCATTGCGTTACGGAAACGGATAACGCTGTGGGTGGGTAAATCACGTTTTACATCCAACAGAAACCTGGCTTCTTCCTGTAACAATTGAATTTATTTATTATTTCAAAAAGATTAGGTACAAAACTATACATTTTAATACGATTTTAAAATACGTCAGAAAGAGTATTACAATAAACATAAGCAGTGGGTATATCGATTAATAGGCTTGCCTTTTATGGTAAGCCCACACTGCGGCCAACGTTCCAACTTCAAACGTTTGGACGATCGTGTGGAGGGGAGTTCGTGCGTTGGAAGTTCGAGTCGGAAGGTTGGAGTTCGAGTTGGCCCGGGATCGCCTTCGAGGCGATCCCGACGGCCAACTCACACGAACCCGCCTGCCGCAGCTGTCCACACATCCGTCTGCGAACGGCAGGCGATCAAGACGCGCGTGTCGCGTACTATTAAAATGACGATATTATTACGGAGAGTGGTATAACAATTGTTTGAAAACATGTCGTGTATATAAGTACATAATAATACGTACGTAATAATTATAGGCAACCTGATAAGATACAACGTAGCTACAGCTGTTCCATGTCCGCCATTTTGGAGTTCGGAATTCGGGGTTGGAGGGTTGGCCGCAGCCACCACACGATCGACCAACCTTCCAACTCCGAACTATGTTCGGAGTTGGAAGGTTGGCTTCGGTGTGGACCTAGCATTAAAGGCAGCTTCTTCAATGCTAAATATGTTGATATCCGAATTAATTCTGCTCAACAGCATGATTGCCCTCCCGACCGGTATGACCATTGGCACGTTAGTCCTGAAGGCTGGGAAATAGTACAGTCTATGCTGTCAGTGGCAAAGATATCCATCGGGAACATAGAAATGATTGCTTTCATTGATAGCCGAGTTTTGAAACTATCCGAGAATCAGTTTTAAGAAATATGTAACAATCTGTACATCCCTTTTGTCGGTCGGTAGGAAAGAGCCATGGGTAATAGCCATACTCCCTCACGTAGAGAAATCTCAGAAATTACTTCTGAACTCTCTCCAACATAAGGAAATACTTGGTGTGAACTCCAAATTACCGACCCACTTACTCCACAGTCTACTTCCTACTGCTTTGCTCCCGTACAGGCCTATTTTATCTAACAAGGTTCACCTTATTCCTTCAAAAGTATCCTAGTATCTTTAATGTTCAGCAGGGTTTTAAGTTTAAGGTTCAGCAGCAAATTTAATTGCTCATCTTACTTGGGATCTGTAAAGGCTTTTAACCCAGCGGCGTAGCGTGCCTTGGAGGGGCCCTGTATCAAAATTAGTTGGGGCCCTTATTATTGTTCGGTACAGTACGTGATCAGGTATTTTCATGTATTGAAGGTTGCCATTGTTCTTTCAAAAAACAAAATTCACCCTTCGCTACTGGTAGATAAATAGGTAGTACTTACCATTTCAATCTAAATCACTCACAGAAGCTGATGCTGAAAAAATGAAGAAATTTTGGGCATTTTTTTTATAACCTCCTTCCTTTTCTGTTTACTTTTTCTTTTCGTAGCTCCACTGTGATAATCTCTTTTCCTTTCACTCATTCTTTTCACAAATCAAACTAATTAACCAATAAATAATCAGAAGAACAAGATTGTATTGTATTACAATGTAGTAAATAACGTTTGAACCGGAATGAAATAAAACACCTAAATATTGATCTCCGTGGTTTGTCATTGTACATTGATTATTGCGGGATTCCCCCGTTTAAGTGAATGGCTTAAACGGGGATATTGCGGGATTCCCCCGTTTAAGTGAATGACTTAAACGGGGGAATCCCGCAATAACCGTTGTAGGATGTTGCCAACTTTTGGGCGCACCCTTAACCCGGGAAAAAAAGAGATTTTTTTTTTTACTTTTTTCATTTATGAAGTGAAAACTCTATAGACACGTATGACAGTTTTTTTTCCCGGGAAGCACGACATTAAATGACATTGTGGATAACATTTTACTAATTTTTGCCTACACACGTTAGGGGCCTCTGTAGCCCGGGGGCCCCGTATCATTGATACGGCGGTAGCTACGCCCCTATTTTAACCCCTAAAATTTAAGATCCCTTCTTTTCTCTTACTTGCTTCTAATTCCCAAGTAGTATTTTCATTCTTAACCTTTTATCGATGTAGGTACTGTTACACGGATGAGGATCATTCTGAGGATTTTTTGGCATTTTAATGTCATTCATTTATCTTTCAGGTTTTGCGACGGGTGCCATGTTTGTGCGTGAGTCATTCAGCGGAAAGTCAAAGTCGGAGGCTGAGGCGATGATCGAAAATATTCGCGAGGCCTTCAAGAAGAACCTAGAGACCATCAGCTGGTTGGACGAGGAGACTAGGGTCAAGGCGGTTCTGAAAGAGGAAGCTGTTACCGAGATGATTGGTATGCTAATCTGATTTTTTCATGGTGGACAGGCTGAGTGGAACCTGATGACATTTTTTTTATTTGAGCGACTACATAAAATAATTCAATAAGTATACAAAATATAATGGTTATGTTAGGTAAAGATAATGTGTTTCTTAGTCCTCCTCACTAAGGGTTCCGGTGCCGAGGCGGACTAAAATTGTTGAATTATAATTTTAAATAAAACAATAACTTTGTAAACACCACTTTTGTTGAATTATAGTTTATTTGTCTTCTATGTCGTCTTTAGTGTCTTCATTAGGGTGTTTTCGTTGACCTCTTTCAGCCACATTTTTGTTCTTGATCTGTACTCATTACATTTTTTTATTAGTTTTATGTCTTGTGGAAGAATGTTGTGAAGTTTTGTTGCAAAATAAGTGTAGTTTCTTTGTCCATATGTGGTTTTATAACTTGGAATGTTTTTTTATGTAATTTTTATTCGATCTAGTGTGATGGATACGTGGTGTAGTAGAGGATTCAGTTTTTTTGAATGGCTTCAATAATATATTTTTGGCATATAGGTATTCGTTGTACATTTGGTACGTTAAAGCTATTGAAAATTTCGATCAAAGGCGTTCCAATAGGTACTTTCAGTATGGTCTTTATGATTCCTTTTTGAATTGTATTCAGGTTGTGTATGTATTTATGTGTAGTAGATCCCCATCATATAATTCCATAAGTAATGCGAGAATGATATAATGCGTTTTAAACTTTTTGAAATCCTTTTTATTTACCACATTTCTTAGATTTTGAAATATGTAAATGCATGCAGTCTGTGAAATGATGCGGCGTGAAATATCATTACATATTATTGAAATATATTTTACAAGTGATACAGTCCTTGCTGCTGGTATCTCTAACATCTCTAGCATTTCAGCAGCAAATACTGACCGTTAAATCCGTCCATGCATACCAGTAAATGGGGTACATTACCATTAATTATTAGGAGTACTGTGGTGTCCAAAAATACAATTATGTATTATAAAATCACGAGCAACATCTGATTTTGGTTTTTGTTGAAGATTCAAGACTTAATCACATCCATGTCACCATATTGTTTTCCTTAAAAGTTCACGAAACACTAATAGGAAAATTTCTTGCGATCAGAAAATTGTTCGATAATAGATTGTAGATGTTATCATCTACAATCTATTCGTTTTCATTTTAAATTGAATTTAGTATTGAGTGTAATTTTTATAATTGAATAATCTTTTTTTCAGGTTTCCCCGACTACATCCTGAACGTCCAGGAGTTGGACAGGCAGTACTTTGAGTTGGATGTGAAACCAAATGAATACTTCCAGAACAATATAGAGGTCACAATGTTTAATCTGAGGAATAATTTGGCAAAACTGGACAAACCTGTCAACAAAACAGAATGGGGTATATTATATTAAAACGGTTATTTCAATCTAACTAGCTAACTTACCATCACGCCGTTTTCTGCACGGGTAGGCAAAGAAGACAAACCACCAAACCATAAAATTTTAATGTAATAGCCCACTAGGGCGTTAATCAATATATTTTATAAAAGAATGTGTACATTGTGCATAATGCTAAAACTCAGAAACGAGTCCCGGTGCGATCAAGGAGTTATATGGTGTGGTAGCCCTCTATCCCCCATCCATGAAGAAGGTTCGCGTTTTTACTTGAAGGGCGTGCGTTTGAAGATATAAAGGCTGGAAGTTTCGCCCTCTAGAAATTTTTAGAAAAGTCCAGAACATTCGAGAGTGTTCGAGAGCATTCCACAACACTCCAGAACATCCCGGAACATTCTGGAATGTTGGAATAGTCTGGAACGTTCAGAAACATTCCGGAACATCCCAGATCATTGTGGAACTATCCAGAACATTTTGAATTATTTGAAGCCTTTTTTTATATGGGTGGGGCTACCCATTGGTAGGGATATATAAAGCAAGATCTGCCGTAGGTTCGAACGTCAGTTCAATCTCATATCAACTCCCTGAGCGAAGCCGGGTACCCCAGCGAGTAAATAATAATAAATAAATTCTACCTTTGAAATCGTAAAATCGCCCCTTCTGATATACAGGCTTCTATCAGATTATGCTAATTTTGATTTTTTTTTTCCTCAGTAATGACTCCCGCTACGGTGAATGCTAACTACAATCCCCCCACGAACCAGATATTTTTCCCAGCCGGAATCCTGCAATTTCCATTCTACGACAGTGGGAACCCAAACAGCGTTAACTACGGGGCTATCGGCACGGTGATGGGTCACGAACTGACGCATGCCTTCGATGAAAACGGCAGGAAGGTTGATCGGTGAGGACCGAACATTGCATTCTTCTTACAATCCCATCAAACAAAAACTATGGAATCTACGAAGATCGTTTGAAAGGGGGATATATATGTAAATACAAATGACAGAGGGAGCGTGCTAATATAAAAAATAAGATTATCCACAGAAGCGAAGCTAGTCGTCCACAATGGAGTGCTGTTACCTACCTTTATGGCAGTGAGACATGGAACTGGCAGAGGAAGGATGAAAGTAGACTGAATGCTGTAGAAATGAGATCCCTGAAGCGTACGTGTGGTAAAACCATGTACGATCTTGTAAGAAATGTGGAGATCCGCAAAGAATGCAAGGCTGATGTAAGCTTAATGAGTAAAATTAAGAAAAGGACGCTCAGATGGTTTGGGCATGTAGAGCGAATGAACGAGGAAAGAAGTGTAAGGAGAATATATGACGCAAATGTGAATGATAGAAGTCGGGCACGCTTGAAAAAGACATGGCACGACCAAGTGAATCAGATACTTGCGTCGGGCCATGGCAATAGTCAGAATAATAGAACAGCATGTATGAGACAATGTATGAATGTGAATGAGGCAAGGAGTGTGTGCCAAGACCGAGTTATTTGGCTGTCCGTCTTCTCTGCCTATTCCTGCGAGGAAACGGCACGATGGTTGTCATATTAATTAATAGGCGTAAGCGACTGTTGTGAAAACAATAAAAAATAAAAGGGAATTTAAAAATAGACCAAAAATCTCACGACAAAAGTGTAAGAACACTGTGAATATTTTCATACATATTAATAACAGAATCATATGTGTCTTTTTATACTTTTCAGAGTGTACTTTGCGATTTTTTCATTATTTTCTACTATATATTGTATTATTATATATATTTTACTTTATTACTTTCCAGTCAGACGCCAATTCCAAATAATAAAACTAAATGGTATTTTTCTTGCAGATTCGGCAACTTGAACAACTGGTGGACGAACAAGAGCATCCACCAGTTTGACCGGAAGACCACCTGCATTCAAGATCAATACTACAACTATTCCGAAGATGGGTTTCAAATGAACGGGAAACTGACGACTTGTAAGTTATTATATGAAATACCAGCTCCCTGCTTTGCTGTAGTTAAACCACAAGCAAAAGGAGGTGCGCAGACGCACCTCTATTGCCGTGCGCAGAAAGGGTGCGATATGTTTTGGGGTTCCGACAAACGATCAATTAATGTCAATTGATGTGCTTACATCATTGACAATGTACATTGAAGTGCGATTGATGGAACTTCAATTGACCCGTCAATACTTTAGCCATATTTGCATAGAGGAAGTCTGTGGAAACCAAAATTTGCGAATACATTGAAAATCTTTGGATTTTTGTCCCATAACTTTTAATGATAGCGATAAATTTAAATTGGGAGGGAGGTATAGGTACCGCCGCCCTGGGAACCATTTATTGGATAGTCAACACCCCTGCCATAGGTCACCCCAAGGGTACCAAGCTACATTTGGTGACTTAACTAGGTCCCGGGTTCACTAGGTAGCAGGCCAGATTGGGAGAGACTAGTTGACGGAAACCTTTTGATCTCTCCAGCAGAGCTCCCTCAGAACATCGCCTCACATCAAGTGGAAGGGTTGGATTCATACGTCCGTCACTCCTGGACACTGACCCCCAGATTCCTACTCACCCTTCATACCTTTTTCCTTTCTAGAATTTCCTCTCTTTTTTTCTAAAAAGACCCTCCAAACCTCTCCAGCCGGACTCTCTCGATCCATCACCTTGCACTTCAGTTGAAGAGATGGATTCATACATTTGTCACTCTTGGTCACACTGACCCCCAGATTCCTACCCACCCCCATACCTTTTCGTTCCCAGAACTTCCTCTCCTTCCTTTCCTTAAAAAGACCCTCCAAACAGCATCCCCAAAGATGACACAGGCACTGAGGGGAATTATTTTCCTCAGTGCCTGTTGTGTAGAGCTAATGTAAAAAAAACAAATTTAAATGCATGTTTAAGTAAAAACAATTCTCGTTCCACGATGAAACTGAATTCCAATGGACTCTATGGATAGAACAATTGACCGAACGATTGTCAATTGCACAGCGAAACGATCATTCTATTGCATCAATGGCGCTTGTCTATAGCTTTTTTTGTGTATTACAGATTAATATAATCCTATTACAATACACATAACTTTAAATGAAAAAAAAATAATACATATTTTAGAGCTCTTGCCTAAAATTACTCTACTTTAATAGTGACTAGCGATCACTATAGGACAGTGGATTCGAAGAACAGGTTTTTGGAACCAGTTCTTATTGTAGCACGCCTGATTACGGAGGCAATTGAAATCTACAACCATTTTGAAGTATACTGTAATATCAGCTCGTATTGGAGTGGAGCTGGTAACACGGTATCGTTTCCAAGTAAATAAGCACACATTTCACCACTAACAATTACACATCTGTCGGATCTGCCATGATGATGGACGATAAAGAAGGAAGTAGCGCAACTTGGCATAACACCCCAAAAACAAATAACGAAAATACTTTTGGCCGTGATAATCTAAAAACGTATCATTTCTGTACTTGTATAATTTTTAAGTTAGTTTTAAGTTTGCTAGTGAATGACGTGGATGTTTTGAAACCGGTAGCAGATAAATAAAAATTAAGAAACAAATATACCTACAAGAAAAATAAAACTCTTTAAAACAAAATATCTAGAAATTGTTACACATTCAATGCCCAAGAAATACAACAAAAAGAGATATTTATCGTCTCCAGTCCATTTTAGTGGTTTTTGGTTATCTATCGTTTGTCGGTGGCTTGCCTTACTGCACTCGCCTCTCGCTTTATTAAGGACTACCGCGACATACGTAAGCCAGTCATTTGTTTTTTGAAATGAAACTTATTAGCCCCGTTAGTGATTTAAAGTAGGGATTTAACGGAAATCGGTCACTTTATTTATTAATATCTGGTTCCCGGCATGCGTTGCAATGCCATATTCAAAGAAATACATTGTTTCTCACTGAATCACCTTTCCCGTGCGTCCCCGTTCCCCTCCCGCTTCCCCTTCGAGCTAACTTTATAAATTATAATATAGCCTATGTCACCCGGTATAGTGTAGTTTCCCAACAGTGAAAGAATTTTTCAAACAAACGAACAATCAAATCTTTCCTCTTTATTATAGTGTGTTAGATTTGGCGGGTTCTCGGTTCTAATATAATGCGGTAAATTCACGCTTCGGCGCGAGAATCCGATAGCGCAGCGGGCAAGGCGCTCGACAAGTCTCAGCGACCAGAGAGACAGACGTCCAGCGAACGGATGTTCAAATCCTTCGAAATCCAAAAAAAAAAACATTTTTATTTTTGTGAAATCAATATCCAATCTTCAAACCACTTTAGCAAAATAAAAGAAAGCAACATCTAGTGACTTTCTAGTTTCACTTCTATTGCATGTGAAATGCACACTCTGATTATTTTTTTCTAAGTATACTATTTACTTTTAAACTTTATTTTTAGCTGAGAACATAGCAGACAATGGCGGTCTGAAATCAGCTTTTCACGCCTACTTGGAGTACGCCACCACTGCGGCTAGAAACGACACTTTGCCCGGTCTCAACTACTCCCACAGGCAGCTTTTCTTTATTTCATTCGCGCAGGTAACATAATCTCACTTAAACTAATCTTACTTATTACGCTTACATCCACCTTGCATTCTTTTAGGATATCCACATTTATCACATGATCATACACGGTTTTACGACACATATTTTTTTTTTTATATACCTCATGGATCTCATATACCTCAGGATCTCATTTCTACAGCATTCAGTCTACTTTCATCCTTCTTTTGCCAGTTCCGTGACTCACTACCATATATCAGGGTAGATATCAGCACTCCATTGTGGATAGCTAGCTTCGCTTCTTTGGATAATTTTTTTTTAGCACCAACCTCGTTAAGTCCTCCATTAATGCAGTTACCTACATTTAGCCTTCTTTCAATATCTCTATAAGCCTTCCCATTTCTCGTAAAGATACTTCCCAAATAGACAATCTCGTCCACCTGCTCCAAGTATTCATCATTCACAACTACGAGTATATTGCACACTTTTCGTACTATCTCTTTCAAATACCATGGCCTTAGTCTTACTTACATTCATCATTAACTTGTTGTGTGCCGAATGTGGCCGCATATGCTTGAAATATTGTCACCCGGATGACAATCGGCACTCAAATGATTAAATCATTCTTCATGCATACTTCGTTCATCAGAGACACAAGAGATTGTAATTCTTCTGTACTGTCACCGTGTAATCACCATACAACAGGCAACATGCTTTCAGATTATTCAATAATAAGTTTCCTCTATTAAATAATTTGTGTTTTATTAATTTACATTCTATTTCAATAATTTAATGGTTTAACTTACTTTTAAACAGGTCTGGTGTCAGTCCATGACGAAGGAACAGATGGCCATCACCGTGAAGATAGACTTCCACTCCTTTCCTAAATTCAGAGTCATCGGCCCTCTTTCCAACTTGCCCGAGTTCTCTCAAGAGTTTAATTGTACACTGGGTTCTAACATGAACCCAGTCAACAAGTGTGATGTTTGGTGAATACAATGACAAAGGATTTCAAATCTGGAGCTGTTATGGAAAATCCCATATTCTGGACTGAACAGTTCAACAATGGAATGATCTGCCGGCTTCTGTGTTTCCTCCCTACTACAACATGGGTCTCTTCAAGACTCATGTTCACTCCTTCCTTTTCTCAAAAATTTCTAACGGCAATCCCTAAGACAACATATTTTTTTACAATTTG
The DNA here is from genome assembly GCA_917563855.2 of Limnephilus lunatus. Classification (NCBI taxonomy): domain Eukaryota; kingdom Metazoa; phylum Arthropoda; class Insecta; order Trichoptera; family Limnephilidae; genus Limnephilus; species Limnephilus lunatus. The sequence continues at coordinate 98,246,793 of OU830594.1, forward strand.
GGAGGTGGGTATGGGTACCGCCGCCCCGGGAACCATTTATTGGATAACCAACACCTCTGCCATAGGTCACCCCAAGGGGTTCGCTACGTTTGGTGACTTAGCAGGGGTACCCGGGTTCATGGGATGAGGTTTGTCCGAGTCTTGGCGGTGGATGTGTCTGCCCACTAGCTACGTTACAGGCCGGATCGGGAGAGACTGGTTGAGGGAGACCTTGTGACCTCTCAAGCAAAACTCTTTTTAAACATCGCCTTGCACCGCAGTGGGAGGGATGGATGCAAATGTCTGTCACTCCTGGACCCACTCACCCCTCATATTTTATACTTCCCAGAACTTCCTCTCCTTCCTTTCCTTTAAAAGACTCTCCACACAGCATCCCCAAAGATGACATAGGCCCTGAGGGAAAATATTTTCCTCGGGGCCTCCTGTGTGGAGCGATTGTAAAAAAAAAGCCCTGAGGAAAATTATTTCCCTTAGCCACTCGAGCGATAGAGATTTCCGGTGTTTGGTTTTCAATTCAACCACACTCATCACTAAAATCATACCTCCAAATGTTAATAAGGAAACATATAAACTGCTTACTGTGGTTTAAATACATTTAATTGAATTTAACTTTTGTTTTCTTGGTTGAATTAATGTATGAATGAAGTGGAAACTTAGAAGTGGAAATTAATCCACTTTCCGACATCCAACCAAGCTGAAACCTGGAAGAAGTGACACGCAGACATATGCATTCCTCTGAAATTCACTGACATTTCAGCATTTAATAAACTAAATAAATGTCGGCCTTTCCAACTTGGGATTTGGCCCGGCTGGTAGCGCGGTTAACTCCAATCAATCCTCAATCAAACCAAAAAAAAAAAATTAAGTATCAAAAAGCATTTAAAAATAGATGTATGAATTACGAGTTGATTTTTTTTTTGGTCTTTTATAAAACAAAAATTGATATTGGTAAGTTTGTAATTCATTTTAATTCGTAAAAATCACCCACCTAAATTTGGGTAGCTATCGCTGGAGTGGTTATGGTGTCCTGTGTTGATTTAATTATTTTCTTTAAATGAAAATTTTGTCTTTGAAAAATTGTTTTCAAATTGGCGGTCCTGAGAACAATGTCAAGCTGTTTAAAATTTCGTTTCTGTATTTTTACTTTTTTTGAGATCAAGAAAGATAGTGTTAATTTGAAATTTGTCATTTCATTAAATATTCCGAAAATACAGACTTTTAAATCAACAAAACAAGCCAACAGAACATTATCAATTTTGGGCAGATCCGACATTGTTCTTTGAGACTGTCGAAGTAGTAGCTTTGCACAGCATGCCCACAATTCACTTCTAGGGGTTTAGCTCTTCGGTGGGAACTCTAGAAAGGATGTAAATAAATAAAAACTTATACATATTATTCATAATCTGCTGAAGTTGCTTTATTAATCATTTCAGGGTTACTTTTTTATACATAGTTTATCCACTCTCAGTATTCTAGTTAATATTATATAAATGTATGGTTTATAATACAATTTTGTTATATTAATTACTATTATTAAGTCTATTTTAGTAGTGCTTCCTATTCATGGTAATATTTTAAGGTAATTCAATTATTTATTTAATTTAAATAATATGCAGTTGAAAAAAGAAAAAGGTTTTAACATAGAACTTTCTTTGAAAATCATAATATTATAATATATCCTCTCGTGTTTTAAATTCGGTTTTCTTTTACAGAACAAATTGGTAAAAATACACTTTTTTATAAAAAGGGAATCATCATTTGACTAGTTTCAGCTACCACAGTGGACAAAGTAGTGAACCTTTTTTTGCATAAAAACCCCTTTTTTTTCAAATAACGAAACGTTTTTGTAGTGGCATTTTAAATAGAAATTTGTTAAAAAAATATTATTATAAAAGAATCAATAATAGACATTGAAAAAATTTCAAATGAAAAGCGATAAATAAGGTTTTCATTAAAAAAGAGAGAAGGTCTCAACATTCCCATTAAAAAAGATAGAAGTTTCCAACTTTCCCATTAAAATAGAGAGAAGTATTCAACATTCATGTTAAAAAAACAAAAAAGTTGTCAATTTTACCATAAAAAAGTATTGTAGTTCTCAACCTTCCCTTTTAAAAAATAAGAAGTACTCGACATTTCTGCTAAAAAAATATAAAAGTTCTCAACTTTACCATTAAAAAATAGAGAAGTTCTCAACATTCCCATTAAAAAAGAGGGAAGATCTCAACATTCCTGTTAAAAAATATAAAAGTTCTCAACTTTTTGATTAAAAAAGAGAGAGGTACTCAACATTTCTGTTAAAAAAATATAAATGTTCTCAACTTTACCATTAAAAAGAAGAGAAGATCTCAACGTTCCTGTTAAAAAATATAAAAGTTCTCAACATTTCCATTAAAAAAAGGGAAGTTCTCAACTTTACCCATATCTTTGGTTAGTGTGGTAATGTTTCAAAACACATTTTTCAAAAAATCAATGTTCAATATATTATATTTACATTATTTTGGGAATTAGTAAAGGAAATTAAAATTTCCATACACACATACTTAAAAGACAGCAAACAATAAAATAATGCATATTTAATTGAATTTTGTGCTGCAATCATTTACAACAGAAATTGTAAAGTTTGCTAATTATTTTTAAAAAATTACACGAGTTAAAGAAATATCTTTTGAAAAACGGTCCTTAATTATTTTCTAAAACTGTGCAATAAAAGAAAGTAAATCACACAAAATATAAATATTATTATTATTTCAGTTTTATGGTTTTGGGTGGCGGTGTTAAATTAAATTAAATTAAATATAATTATATTTTTTTTTTTTTTTAAATATATTCATGGATAATTTATAGCTACTATTAATGACTTGAAATATACAGCTATGTTATTAGATCTTGGACAAAATCTTTAGTACAAGCATGTCGATAGAAATACTCCAAAATAATGTTGACATGGTACACTTAACCGCGGTACTTCCCCACCTTCCTCTTTCCCATCTCTTCCTCTCTCCACTACCTTCAGCCTCACAACATACCCCAATTGGGGATGCTAGAAGCCTATTAGCTTCAGATGGTTGAAAGCAGGTACCTACATAAAAAGCCTGTTCAAATTTAGTCAAAGAGATGTTTCGATTCCGAATGGCGGTCTTACACCAGGGCGATACTGAGAGTATCTTCCACTATGGTATGAGCAGCAAATAAAGTAGGGGAGGGGAACAAGAAAAGCAAGACGAAGATTGAGAAGTATCTGGCTGTTCAGATCTAGTCCCTAAGAGTCTAGGCAAGATGTTACGATTCTGAATGGTGGTCTTCAACAGGGCAATACTGACAGTATCTTGAACTCTGGAATGAGGTGCCAAAATACGAAATATGGAGGTTTCATCTTATTTGTTAAAGCCAGAATTCAAACTCGCGACTTTTGTGTCCAGAGCCAAAGAATTTAGCGCTCCGTCACGGAGGTCACTGTAATTCTAAAGAAATTGTTGAAATTGATATACATTACAAAAATGACCGAACATCTGTTGTGAAGGAAATTAATCGAAAAATTTTCACTTGTGAATTTTCATATTTTGAAGTATTACGATCGACACGCATCAATAAACTGTGATAAATATTATCCGTTAATATCAACTCAAAGATGTTGTTATATTCTTTAACATATTTATTTACATATAAACATAATATTAAAAACTAAACATGAATATTATACATTTAAAATTAAATTATTATTTGACGCTGCAATTCAACACGGCATCACTTATCATACTCAGATCCAAGATATTGTACGTGAACTTAAATTTAAAAGAAATGTCAACTTCCCAATATTGGTTAACGAATAAAAAACAGTAATAAAATATGAAATTTTATTACAACTTGTTTTTTTTTATTTTTTATTTTACTGTAATTATGCCGTGTTGCTCTACCTCCTTCTTTAGCCAAAGTTTTGGACAAGGATACAGTGTCCATCTTCAGGGCGTATGTGTCGCACATCACACGTCACATGTCACACATGTGCTCTGATGATGAACGCTGTAGGACTGTCTGAAACGTTGGCTGAGGAAGAAGGAAGCACAACACGGCCTAATATCCCAAAAATAGTTAATAGTTAGTACTTTTGGCTGTGAAAATCTAAAATCATAGAGTTACGATTTTTATGTTTTTTTAGAATATGTATCAAGTCTATTTTATGTTTAATTTTTGACCCATTGCGCAGAATAATTTGGGATTTTAATGTCTAATAATTAATAATTGAATAAAAATTAGTATTTTTTCTTCATTTGTTAATAAATAATGTGGGAATGCTGTGTTTATTCTACTGGTATTTCAATGGAAGGTGCTCAGAAGAACTAGCATCATTGAGCCTTTTGAAAATGGTGCACAGACAATTTCAATTTGGGAGGTGGTTATGGGTACCGTCGCCCAGGGAATCATTTATTGGATAACCAACAACCCCGCCATAGGTCACCCTCATAAGTGACTAAGCAGGCGTGCCTGGGTTCTTGGGTGAGGTTTGTCCAGATCTTGGCGGCAAATGCATTTGCCCATTTACTGCGTGGTGGGCTGGATCGGAAGAGACTGCTTGAAGGAAACCTAAAATAGATCTCTCCAGCCGGATTCTCTCGACCTATTGCCTTGCACTGCAGTGGAAGGGATGGATTCATATATCCGTCACTCCTGGATACCCCTCATACCTTTTTCCTTCACAGAACTTCCTGTCCTTCCTTTCCCTAAAAAGTCTCTCCACACAGCATCCCCAAAGACAACCTCCAATATGGAGTTAATATAAAAATTAATTTATCTGTAGAACTTAACTTGGCAGTTTGTACATTACAAAACTTTAAATTTATTAGTGATATTGCAAAACAAATTTGCCCTTTAAATATCACAAACATAGGCAGACCAAAATGTTGACAAGCAGGCAACAAATTAATCCAAAAAGACCAAAATGTTGACAAACAGGCAACAAACTAAGCCAAATAGACCAAATTGTTGACAAGCAGGCAACAAATTAATCCAAAAAGACCAAAATGTTGACAAACAGGCAACAAACTAAGCCAAATAGACAAAACTGTTGACAAGCAGGCAACAAATTAAGCCAAATAGACCAAAATGTTCGCAACAAATGAAGCCAAATATAAAATAATGTTGAGGAATATGATACGCAATGGGTTAAATTTTTTTTTTAAGTTTAAATTTTAGGGACCCAAATTGGGAAAAAATTTGTTCCTAACTAATTTCTAAAGCATAAAAAACATAATTTAAAATGTGATGGTAATGTCATAGTGTGGGAAATGATTTAAACTAATTATTTTAACCAAAATGGCTTTTATAATGGCTAACTTAAACAATACGGTCTCTATCTCATATTGTCTTGACCAATTAATTGTATTGAAAATCACTATTTATATAATTACTAATTATTTACATGTCTTTGAAAACATTTTATGTACTTTATCATTCAGACAAAAAAATCTATTTAAAGAAACCCCCTGCTTGTGTAGCAATAAAAATACATTTAATAATAATTTTATGTTTGGAAACTTGAAGAATGAAAAAAAAACATAAGAAGAACATCTTTGAAAATTTTTAGGGTAAGAGTGGACTGCGGGCGGGTATTTCAAACTAGTTGGAATATTTTTTTTTTTTTCGATATATTCAAACATGTATTCTTTAAAATTATTTGCCTGTAATACTTTTTTTTTAAATAATTAGAAATATTCTGAAATGTTGCCCATGTCAAAAATATGCTTTCAATTTTGCAAAAAACATTGCTGAAGTGATAAAAATCATGCAAATTTGTTAAAAATAAGTTATAGATTTGATCAAAAGCTTCTTTGTTGTAAATGTTGCCAAATTTAAAATATGTACGTAATAAATGTGGTATGAATATTTCAAATCGAAAAGAAAATTAACTAAAAATTATGGCCAAATAGGCAACAAAGTTATTGGAAATCTCAAAAAATTGAAATAGCCAGCATATGAAGCCATTTAAGATGTAATTTTGACAAATAGGCAGCAAACGAGGCCAAATAGACCAAATCTTGACAAATAGTCAACCAATTAAGCCAATTAAAACAAAATGCTAACAAATAGGCAAAAAATAAAGGCAAATAAAAAATGTTCAAAACGGGCAACAAATAAAGCAAAATAGACCAAAATGTTGACAAACCGGCAACAAATTAAGCCAAATAGACCAAAATGTTTACTAACAGGCAACATATAGACCAAAATGTTCGCAACAAATGAAGCCAAATAAAAAATAATGTTGACAAATAATCGATAATCGACAGTAGGTACCAAATAGAATAAAATTTTGGTGACAAATATTTTACAATACGAGCCAAATGGAATAAAAGATATAGCCATAGTGACAAAAAAATGCATCTATATAATATTTAATAAAATTTTATACATGTAAAATAAAATAAAAGTGACTTTCAATAGCTACCTACAAGAAAATGTTAAAATAACTTATTCGAAAAATATCAACAGCGTTAATAAACCTACGCAATAAATTACTTAATGTTAATATTTCAATCATAACTCCATATGTACATGACTCAAGTATTATTACATGTCTGTTTCTATAATTATTATATTAAAATAGTAAGTATAGTATTCACTAAACTTATATTATATATATATACATTATTTTAAAACTGTAATATTTTTAGAACAATATTTTTTTCAATGAATTCCGTTTTTCAGGCAGCCCTACCTACTATACAGAAGTATTTTTTCACCATCGATATAAAACATACAAGGGGAGGCTTTTGGCCAACAGTCGGTAGAAAATGGTTGATGATGACGATGATGGGATGATTTAACATTACAATTAAACACGTGACAATCACTTTGGCAGCAGGTGGGTTCCAGAATTTCTTGAATAAGCCACAATATCAATTGTATTCTGACCGCCATCAAGAGCTCGTTGAATAAGCAGACCCTGAGCAGAAAAGTAAGGTAACGGTTTGCAACGCAGATTGTGAGACTTTTCTGTGCGGAGCCTTAATGTTCATTTTTAAACAAATCGTCAAATCGGGTTGCATATCGAATCCAAATTGAATGAGGTGAGTAAATTGTAACACATTTGCAAAAGTGTCTAACTAAATACTTTAACAAAATATTTGCCTTTGGAAACAAGCCGAACCTTTATTAGAATTGAGTAATGCACTATTGGATTACTAATTCGTAAGCAGATTTTATTTTCGAAGACTAAATAGTAATAGTACAATGTGAGTTGCTTGAATGCAGTTGGTGCTAACCAAAACTGTCAAAAAGAAGCAAAGCTAGCAGTCCACGATGGAGTGCTGGTACCTACCCTGATGTATGGCAGTGAAGCTGGAACTGGCAGAGGAAGGATGAAAGTGGACCGAGTGCTGTAGAAATGAGATCCCTGAGGCGTGTATGTGGTAAAACCATGCGTAATCATTTGAGAAATCAACCCTTTGAAATAATAAGGTTCCATCTGTCCTAAAGTAGTTTACTATAGATCCCATTATCGCATGACATTACCGTGATAGATGGAACCTTGTTATTCCAAAGGGTTGAAATGTGGAGATCGGTAAAGAATTCAAGGCTGATGTAAGCGTAATGGGTAAGATTAAAGGGACCCTCAAATGGTTTGGGCATGTAGAGCGAATGAACGAAGAAAGCAGTTTAAGGAGCATATATTTTTTTTTTTTTTTTTTTAATTTTAAAAAGAAAGACAAACATTCCCGGGTTACGAATAACCCAACAATGTTTGAAAATCTCCTACTACCACCACAGAAAGCCGAAAATGTTGCTTGTGTTGTGATGGAGGACTTAGCCAGCAGAGGAATCGAACATGCGACGCCCGGGTGGGACCCAAGCGCTATGTCCACTCAACCACTGACCGCAAATATGAATCGTAGAAGAAGTCGGGGGAGCTCAAAGAAGACAAGGCAAGATCAAGCGAATCAGATACTTGAGTCGGGCCATGTCAAGAGTCGGAATAAAAGAATATGTGTGAGGTGATTTGTGAATGTGAATGAGACAAACAGTGTGTGCCAAGACCGAGATGTTTGGCGGTCCGTCCTCTATGCCTACCCCTCTGCGTGATGGTTAGTTAGTTAGTTAGATTTGCCTGTAAACTGCCAGATTCATACACACCAGTGGCAGTCTGTGAGTTTTCAATCAGCTAGAGTGCTAAGATTGAAAAATACGACGTTATTGATGTTGTAGCTGAAATCAATTTTTTTTTTTTTCAAAATTTCAATATTTTGTATGAAGATTTTCAGGATATACTGAAAGTGAATGCGCCACATCCACATTTCAGTATATCTTCATAGAAAAAAAAAGAAATAAAAAAAAAATAAAAAAACATTTTCAGCTACAACAACATCAATAACGTCGTATTTTTCAATCTTAGCACTCTTGTTCACTGAAAACTCACGGACCACCACTGGTACACGCCACCTCTATGCTCCGCGCAACTTGGTTTATTCCCAGTACATTGAGGGAGGCCTATGTACAAATCTGGATACCAAAGGCTTATGAAGAAGAATACACATCAGTGGGCATAAATGGGTTTAGTTTGGTAGCAAATGTCTCTCCTAGTATATTTTATATCAGTGTGCAGTTTTCCGCAATTCCTTTTTATAGGTAAAGACATAACTGTAAAAAGATACAGACTATCTAACAATAACTGTTAAATATTCCTTTACTTGGCAGACATTATCAATATAATATTTAGTTAGAAAGATATTAGTATGTTTTTCTTTGTTAATTAACATCTACGAGACTCTTTATAAAGATTCCGTTTAAAAAAAAAATGAACTTCATTTATTATTATTAATACATTTTAAGGCAAACATTTTCGTAATTTTTAACATAAATTCGATCATTTTTAAACCAATTTATTCGGCTGCCAAAAAATATTGTTTACAAAAAAATTTTTGAATATCTATCCCCTTTTGATGGCAACAATAAAAATATATTATAGTTCTATGAAATATTTTCTATAACAATGTCCTACTGGCTCCGAGCTGCAATACACTTGTGTGGTGTCTACCACCAAAAATCCATACAATATATCTCTCCATAACCTTTCTACAAATAGCCACCTTTTTATGTCAGACTGGTCAGTGTGATTAATAGTGACCTTTTTTACGGAATGCCTTTAACATCTTTACTTTTAGATGACTAAGGGGGTATTTCATAACCTAGTAAATTAGTCAATTACCATATAATATTATCCATTTCACCATCTCTCAGTAAAACTACTCGTCAAGTAAAGGTCTGTTTTTATCAATGTTAATGTTTTAAAAAAAATGATGCTACAAACTTTCATCATTTCATCGTGTGAATAAACATGTTGAACGACGTTGAGCCAGTTATAATAAATGGTACTTCTTTCCCATCATACATGTTGAATGATGTTGTGCCAGTTATTATAAAAGGTATTTCTTTCCCATCATAGATGTTGAATGATGTTGTGCCAGTTATTATAAAAGGTATTTCTTTCCCATCATAGATGTTGAATGATGTTGTGCCAGTTATTATAAAAGGTATTTCTTTCCCATCATAGATGTTGAATGATGTTGTGCCAGTTATTATAAAAGGTATTTCTTTCCCATCATAGATGTTGAACGATATTGAGCCAGTTATAATAAATGGTATTTCTTTCCCGTCGTACATGTTGAACGATGTTGAGCCAGTTATAATAAATGGTACTTCTTTCCTGTCATAAATGTTGAACGATGTTGAGCCAGTTATAATAAATGATACTTCTTTCCCGTCATACATGTTGCATGATTTCGAGCCAGTTATAATAAAAGGTACTTCTTTCCCGTTGTACATGTTGAACGATTTTGAGCCAGCATAATAAATGGTACTTCTTTCCTTCCAAGCTTAATAAGGATGTTGAACAAATTGTATTAAGCCACACAAGTTGTTCAGTCGTTCGCACACTACTTCAAACGTCATGCGTTTTCTCTACATTCTGTCCTCCCAGGATGTTGAACCAATTGAAGGATTGAGGAGACTTTAAACTCTCTTCATTTAATTGTGAATACACTCAGAACGATATTGAACCAATAAGATTAAATGACATTTCAAACTTCGGTCATCTTGCCGCCGTTCTTATCGTTACCGCCTACGCTGCCTCCGCGTTCCCTCCGCACACGTGGCGCTCCGAGGTAAACGGCGTTGGGCGGCGCGGCGTTCCTCAGCACGCCGTTGGCCTTCCCAGCCATGGCCATGTTGCCGGGCATGTTGGGGTGCTGGGGTGTGGAGGTGACTGGGTGCTGAGGATGCGGGTGGCGCGGGTTGGGATGCAAGGCGCGCGCCGAGGGGGAGTGATGGAAGGAGACGGACATGCCGCTGTCTAGGGAGCCGACGGAGCCACGGCGCTGAAGTCTTTCTTGCGCCAGGGCCACTGTCAAAAACAATACATAAATTAGTACCTGCAGACAAGCAGCCATGTGGCAGCTTCGCGGGACTACCGATAAATTGTCTAAACGATATATTTATATAATTTGTGTTTTTGTTGGAAATAAATAAAAAAAAATAAAATAAAATAAAAAAATAAATAAAAAAATAAAAAAAGTCATATTCTTCGATCGTTAGGATTTCTATATATTTAAAATATGAAGATGACATGAAGAATTTTAACGGTCTCATAGATTTTATTTTTTATTTTTTTCATTTCTATTATATATTCAATAATTATAAAAATTATTAATTAATAACTAATTTAAAATTATTATTAAATTAATAAAAACAGTTTATTTTTAAACAAGTTCTGCTTCATAATTATTACGCTTGACAGCTGTTCAGTCAGTTTGATAATGCCCTCAGAATAATTACACAGCAGAACTTGTTTAAAAATAAACTGTTTTTATTAATTTAATCATAATATTATTGAATATATAAAAGAAATTAAAATTAAAATGGAGTTCTACAAATTAAACTTGATAACAATAAATAAGGTCTCATAATACTAAAGTTAAATTTCACCAAATTGCATATTTCAATCAATTTAACCGCCTGTTTTATGTCACTTTCAACTTTTGCTTTTACTTTTCGTAAACCAATAGTTACTCAAGAGTTACTCCGCCATTATTTGGCAGTTCTGGTTGGAGGTAACACTTCAACATTGATCAATCATGATTTATATTATAGAAGATGATGGTAGTGACGATGAATTCCTCATTCAATATGTCTTGCAGCGACAACCAAAAACATTTCGATCTCATGTTAATACACGACCCCAACATAGCACTGGCGTGGAAAGTTCTGGAGTACAAGTGAGTGACGTGAAAAGGGGAAGTCCCCTTTTCACGTCACTTGTTATGCAAAATGCCACTCGTTAAGGGAGACATTTTTTTACAATTTATTTTGTTCGTAATGCGAAAAATTAATTATGAGAGGTGCTCGTTAAGCGAGGTTCCACTGTACCTGGATCGTTGATGTCTACAAGAGAGTTGCTGAGCACATTCCTCTTGATGACCATGCCAGGGGCATGAGGGTGTGCAGAACTGTGGGAGGGGTGCGGGGGGTAGGTCTGTGGGTACTGCATACCCACCGTCACCTCGCTGAAACAACAAACAAACAACAAATTAGTCTTCTGTACTAACACCACTAGCGAATGTAGGTGTTACCGGGGATAAGGCGGCAACCATATACACTGTAGATTACTTTGAACAAGATTGACTCGCATGGCAGATGTAAGGTATAGGTTATAGATTTTGAAAGAAAAGAAGGTATACATCCTGAAAACTAAGGCTGTCTGGCAAGGGCTTGCTTAGGTTTAAATAGTTCATGTTGATACTGTGGTAATTTGTAATGAGTCCAGAGATGTGCTTTATTTCAAATAAATCCATTTCAAATGGTTTTTCTTTTTACCCATTTCCATTTTCATTTTAAATGCTTTTCTCAATGCATTTTCCATTTTAAATGCATTTTTGCAACATTCTTCCTACTATATTCACTCTGTCGGTCCATTGGTCCTTAACCTCGATATGAGAAATATTTACGTCTGTCAAGTTGCTCCCTGGTAGGAGCCCTGCCAAGCAGATGCAGTAATATAAAATTTTTGATAGAAGTTACTATTTTTTTACGCTGGCAACATTAGTCCCGCGTAAATTTTTTGCAGTTTCGTAATCTGTCAAACTTTTAATTAAACTGTAGCTTGTTTCGACTTGTTTCTTTTTCGCGTCTTCATTTATTGCGTGGTCGTGGTGTTTTTGGTTTTACATTAATCATGAAATTAATATTATTATATTGAACTGTCTAGGTATGCACGCTTCAAAGAAAATCAATATGCTAGAATATTGTAGAATGCTATGTTAGTTTGTTATGAAAATATTGAAATTATTCATAACAATTGTAATCAGGTACTGATTACCAATATTAATATTGTCTATGGTTTTTTTGACAGCCATATATTGATGCAAATAGGCAGGAAGTGTTTGATTCTTGCTTAGCTCTCCACTTCCCCGCGGGGCCCGATTGGGCACGGACCCTGTGGGAACGTCACAGTGCCAAGTTTAAATAAGTGATTTTTAAAAGTCGAGCGGAGCAAATGCTCTTTTAAATTAATCAAGGCATCCGATCCTGGATGAGTATCAATAATAAGTTCGTGTGCGAATCGCGAGTAAATACGCATGGTGCGTGAAACAAAACCGGATCCGCGAACGTAAAACGCGTGTCGGCGTATTCCGGAGATTCGAGATTCCATTTGTAGAATCGATGTGTCGGATGGTAATCCTCGCTCGCTTCGAAACTGTTGACTGTCGGGATCGACTATTAGTTACTTTTATATCGGATGAGATCCGTATTTGGGGGGCGAGATCGCATGATACCCACTTTGCCGCGCTCGCCGGGGAAGTCACGCAATCATATGGATGGAAGGATACCGGAGGTCATCCACGAGGTCCCGGTATAGTTCTGGCCTGTATACGGTACGAGAGACGAGCTGGCAGGCTGGATGCCGCTCTGAAGCAGTCGCGGAACCCTGGAGGAAGGCGTCCCCATCCATCGGTAGAGACATAGTAGTTAGGGTTTAGTTATACGGTCAATGATGGGGGTAAGTTTTCACATGTATTTGTAAACCCTTACTTCTAATGAAATAGATTCTAATTGTGTTAACAGAAGATCTTGCCTTTCATTGATTGAGACTACTTGTGAATAAGCACCTCATGCCCATCCCTGATGATGAGAACCCATGCCTACCCGCTGAGTCAGCATACCTTGTCCCCGGCAAGGTTTGGCGTCCGAGTTCCCGTCGGGAACAAAGCTGACCACAGTGATGGCCATTATAATATTTAACATATGTACCTACATATAATCATACACCCACTTAACAAGCGGTGTTTTAACATTAAACGCATCAATAGCCCTGCTCATCAAACCCTGCTACCGAAGGTACCGTAACAAATGGCGATATGTTAATCCGCGCATATCAAATGGCGCAACAACGCGTTGGTCTCGTAATAACTTATTCACAGGTAGATCTGCTTGTTACAAAATATTATGTTATAATTCCATGTGCTAGCATCCATCTTAGTCATATTACTGCAGGTGTCAATCACTTTGTTGTTGTGATGTCCATAACCTCAATTTATTTATGTTTGTCATTATAAATAATGCTCAGAAAATACATAACGGTAGTATACAATGTGTAGGTACTGCTTTAATCAAAATCAATCCACAGCAATTAATGTTTAGCTAACAAAATTATCTATGATAATATTGATAATAATCTATTCCGATTTTATCTTTGACACAAGTGTCAAAACAAGTGTCATGTTTTCACACTATCAAATGTTAAAAACAATTTTCTAAAACTTATATTACATTCTTATTTATGAGGTTAAATAAGAATATAAGGTTAATATTAATAATTATTCAAATGTTTATAAATACTAAGAACTAAGTGACATTATGTTCATAATTACGGAGGTACATTAATCAAAACAACAAATAACTTTGCAGTAATAATGATAACTTTTCAGTTTAATTATAATAAAAGGTACATGTTATACAAACATTTTAATATATTTGCACAATATTATTCAAGCTTTATACATATAATGCCGGTACACATTCAAATTATGACTTAGTCGAAAATAAAATTACCTACACTATTAATGTTTTAAATATTATCAAACAAACGATTTGTTTATGTTTCAAAATATGTACGTACTACAACACGTGCAAATATCTGTCAAACTGTGTACATTGTCATCTGTCATGATGAAATCAAAGCATGCAAATATATTTTTGTTTATTATACAATTACAAACGAATGACTTATTAAAGGGATCATTCATAATTTATATGATATATTATCATTTTAAATATTTTAAATAGTTACGAGACAAGAAGTTTATTTTAATAACAGCTGACATCTGTCACAAATATTTTGTTGTTGATTGTTTATTTTCAAATGTCAAACTTGATTTAAAAAAAAAACTAGACGACGATAGCAGTCGGTCTATTTACATTTTAACACGGGTTTGAAAATCTAAATACTTTGGATAAATCTGTACAAATTCTATTCTTAATATTGATTACTAACAGCTACGTCATAATATACTAAATTATTATTGGTAAGAGGTACCTATTATACAGTACGTTTCATTAGAGATATAAATTATCTTAGTAATTTTACGAACATAAGGGCAGGGTTGCCGCTAATATTTTTTTTACTTGAAATCAAGGTTGCCACAAAACATTAAAATTTTATCAAACACAAATCAAGGATGTCACAAAATTTATAAATTTTGTATTGAAAAATCAAGGTTGCCACAAATTTGAAAGTTTATTCAACTTAAAATTTATTTATTTTTCTCAAAAATCAGGGTTGTCAAAAAAAATTTTTTTCACAAAAAGGTTTTTTTTTTTTTTTTTAATCTTCACTTGTTATCATCATCATCAACAATTATTTTATTTTTCATAAATAATATTTTTTTACAAGATGTCAATTTTTATACATTACATCGTTAACAAATCTAGCAAAGATTTATTATACCAACAAAATTTAAATAAGGGCATACATAGAGCTAACATGGAGTCACTCGATTTTCTCTCATTCTTTGCGCAAGGAATGCAGAAATTTCAGGGTTACCAATGCTGGTTAGAAAGTTTCTTCTGTCTAGTTTTTTTGAGGTGGTGGGCCTATCACCACAAGATTCTAGAACGGTCGAAATAATCGTTTGTATACCAATATACATAATTAACAGATAAATTTAAAAACAATTATTGTCATTTGCGACATTTTCTTAAATTCAGTTTTTTTTACAAAAACGGGCATAATGTTTTGGTAGTTTGTGGACTTAGAGAATTCAAAATTTTTTTTCTTTCTTTTCAAAATTTTTTTTTTGGGACGTCGATGTAGTTATTCTGGTTTTGTTTTCCTGCCGTGTTTGAAGTACCGCGAGATACAATATAACATCAGTTAACGCATCATTATAAAATTATGGAAGTACAATTGGAGATTGATACTTTTCCATATTTTGTCCACTTGTTCCGAAGGGATGAGAGTAGTGTATGCCGCTACCTATTCGTAACGCTTCGAATTTTTCGAACGTTCATCTTCATTCCGGGAGACGGAGTAACTATGGACAGATTATAGAGTTTGTGCCATAGCAGGGCCGTTGCCTGACGTTTCGGAACAGTATGCTCCAGCATCAGAGTGAAGGCGGAGGATCTATTGCCGCAGATGATTAGGCTGCCGGAGGTAGAAGGTCCGTTGTCACGCTGATCATTATTGGACATACCACAAGTGATAGATAAATCACTTCAGTATTCTCAAAAACAAGTCACAACATACGCTAACCAATACTTAACATTATATTACATTGGACTCATAGAGTGAGCCAATTGCTTTTCAAGCCCATTTATTCAGAAAACAATACAAATTAATCAAAAGTGAACAGTAAATAATTCAGTCAAAAATATCATATCATCAACATAGAGAATCTAATCATTGACTTCAAAAAAATGTAAATTCTGCAAAGCCGAGTTTATATAGCTAAGTTATATGATAGTTTCCCAGAGTCTGGCCAAACATCTGAATAAATTTAATAAATTTGCAATACATATAAATTTAAATTAAATTTTATTTTTTTATCATCATACAACAACAACAAAAATAAAAAAGAGATATTTTTCATTTTTAAAACAAGGGCATCATTTTTAATAACAATTCTGAAAAATTGTTTTGAATATAATTACAATCAAGTAATTGTCAACAATGACATATGTGATATTTATTATCATTCTTTTTACAAATAAAGGACAATTTACACCAAATGTGCTAAGACTTGGAGAAAGTATTGAACAATGACGCAACGTCATTATTATAATTGGATGGGAGTTGACGGAGGTATATTCAGTCTAATCAACTGGGTCCTGGTGTTCAACTTGCCATTATCATTGGAGGGGAGTTAACTGAGGTATATTCAGTCTGATCAACTGGGTCCTGGAGTTCAACTTACCTTTCCTTATTAGTTCCGAAGGTAAGGGTGGGTTTGTACCCCAACCGCAACGTATCGATCCGGTGTCGATTACGTTTACCTTACATGACAGACAGAGGGCGAGAGATGCTTGCTGTCTGCTCATCAAACCCTGAGCTGCTGACTCAGGGTACGGAACACAGTGTGCTACATCGTCAGTCGGAGGGCAGTGGATCCGTTGCCTATAGACGGGTTATTCCTATGGGAGGCGGAAGGACTGTTTGCCACTGATCCATGTGCATACGCAGTACTACGTGGTGTGAAACTTGTTTGAGTGGTTCGGGTTGTTATTCGAGTTTTATTAGCAACCCCAACACAACATTCTACAAGTATTTCATAAACTCTATTTGAAATCGAGTTGTATGTACTTATTTTTCACACGGTACTAATGATAGTGATTTCGGGGAAATCACAATTATTTTTCTCAAATATATCAAGTCTCAATTAATACGCGCACGCCTTTATATTGTCTTACGTTATACTCTACGTTAGAGTTAATAAAATTCAAGCCCATATAGTTTATCACACATGACTCAAAAAAAATCATATCAAATTTCAAGCATCATTGAAATAAGTCTCAAATTAAAGTCTCATACAAAAAAGACTATTTAACAAAAATGTCTCGTAACTCAATCTCAACTGTCACTTAATTTGTGAAAATGCTTGCACATGGAATTAAAAAAAAAACATATGTCAAATTTAAACTTGGTACATTTTATTTATATCTATATTATAAACTTTGTGAATTTATAATTGGAACATGCAGGAGTGACAGCCCATCATTTCTTTATGTTCCGTATTGTAAACCTTATGAAACTATAAAATTAGAACATACAGATATAACAGCCCATTGTTTCTTTATGTTCCGAGTTTCAATTTTTTGAAATTTTTTAAATTTTTGTTATTTTTTTAAGCTTTATGAGATGTCATATTACTGTGTACGCAAAACATCTTGCTTAGTTGTCTGCGAACAACATACCGTTTTTTTTGCCTAAATAAAAAAAAAAAATCATGAATATTTACACTAATATTTTAACTACTATGAAGTGGATTTATATATTTTTCCTTGTTTTAAAGAAAAAACAAAGGTAGGATACAACTTATATATTGTTTTTGGATTGTATAATTGGTTCAGTAATTACCACCCCAAAAGACCGAAGTTAGGAAGTATAGTTAGGGATACTCTTCGAAGGAAGTTTTTTTTTCCAAAATGGAAGTAAAATCAGTGGAAAGTGCAGATGGTACACCATCTAAAAAGTGTTGCCTGTTATGGCTTTTAAAAAAAAAAAGGTTTTTTTTAAACAAGTGATGCCTAGTGCATAATTAATGTTCTGATGAACTATATAAATTGTTTATCTATTTTGTTGATAATAATTATAACTAAAATAATTTTAATAAAAAATCTCATGTTACAGATGCTACGTCTACGGTAGTCCTCGACGAGAGTCATTTGTTCAACACCCAGCGTCTTATATGTTGTGGGTGCTTACGGACCCCGTGCACGTATCATCTCATTTGTAAGCTATGATATGCTGTTTTATGTTATAATTATCAGTTTGTTACTATCCATATTCTGTGATAATATGTTTATTTTTTATAATGCTATATTTCAGTACCCCATCAGGCCAAGCTAGTTAGTTAGGAGCGTGAGTTTATTTTTGATTTTTGGTTTTTGTTTTGTGTTTGAGGGCAAACACGTTCGGGGCGAGCGGGGTATTGTTATGAAAATATTGAAATTATTCATAACAATTGTAATCAGGTACTGATTACCAATATTAATATTGTCTATGGTTTTTTTGACAGCCATAGCCATATTGATGCAAATAGGCAGGAAGTGTTTGATTCTTGCTTAGCTCTCCACTTCCCCGCGGGGCCCGATTGGGCACGGACCCTGTGGGAACGTCACAGTGCCAAGTTTAAATAAGTGATTTTTAAAAGTCGAGCGGAGCAAATGCTCTTTTAAATTAATCAAGGCATCCGATCCTGGATGAGTATCAATAATAAGTTCGTGTGCGAATCGCGAGTAAATACGCATGGTGCGTGAAACAAAACCGGATCCGCGAACGTAAAACGCGTGTCGGCGTATTCCGGAGATTCGAGATTCCATTTGTAGAATCGATGTGTCGGATGGTAATCCTCGCTCGCTTCGAAACTGTTGACTGTCGGGATCGACTATTAGTTACTTTTATATCGGATGAGATCCGTATTTGGGGGGCGAGATCGCATGATACCCACTTTGCCGCGCTCGCCGGGGAAGTCACGCAATCATATGGATGGAAGGATACCGGAGGTCATCCACGAGGTCCCGGTATAGTTCTGGCCTGTATACGGTACGAGAGACGAGCTGGCAGGCTGGATGCCGCTCTGAAGCAGTCGCGGAACCCTGGAGGAAGGCGTCCCCATCCATCGGTAGAGACATAGTAGTTAGGGTTTAGTTATACGGTCAATGATGGGGGTAAGTTTTCACATGTATTTGTAAACCCTTACTTCTAATGAAATAGATTCTAATTGTGTTAACAGAAGATCTTGCCTTTCATTGATTGAGACTACTTGTGAATAAGCACCTCATGCCCATCCCTGATGATGAGAACCCATGCCTACCCGCTGAGTCAGCATACCTTGTCCCCGGCAAGGTTTGGCGTCCGAGTTCCCGTCGGGAACAAAGCTGACCACAGTGATGGCCATTATAATATTTAACATATGTACCTACATATAATCATACACCCACTTAACAAGCGGTGTTTTAACATTAAACGCATCAATAGCCCTGCTCATCAAACCCTGCTACCGAAGGTACCGTAACAAATGGCGATATGTTAATCCGCGCATATCAAGTTTATTCAGTATTAGAATTTAAATACAATCGCCGGCCGATGATACAAGTGAAGACCAATATGAGGACAGTTTCGATCGAAAATTTGTATGGCATTGCTTGTCTTATCTCAATATATAAATATACATACGAACTGCATTTTAACCAAATACTGCATATTTTTTCTTTCAGGGATGTGAGGGATGTCAATACATTACCACAAATATTAAGTATTTGCTTAAAAGTTGTTACCAGCATTGACAGCATTGAGAATGGAAATGTTTCCGCCACTTGCTAAACTTGTTCCAAGGTTTTAAAAGGAAGCATGGTTGCTACTACAAACCTTTTTAAATCATTTAAGTACTTTTATGTAACAAAGGTTAATTAGTTAGTCAGTTAGACTCACCCCAGAGCATGATCGTGCGGCTGTTCGAGTTCCACGTCGACCCCGCTGTCTCTGTTCTCAGGTAAAGCGCGCTGCGACGGGCCGCCGGCGTTACGGGCCTTGTTACCGCCGCGCCCAGCCATCTCCGTCTCGATCCTGATCGCTTCCATCTCGTCCATCTCAGCGGCCGACTCGCGCAGGTCCTCGGCAAACTTGGCGCGGTCGTGTTCGTTGCGTGCGTTGAACGCCACCAGAGAGCGCCCGTCCACACGGTGAGTGAGCCGGATGCCAAACGGATAATCTGGAGCGGAAAATTCAAGTTAATTCTACAATTCGCTTCAATCATATTGTGGGAGTATTAAAATGCTAATTTGACTTGAGCAGTAACGTGAGATAGAAAGAGTTTACTGAAAATAAGTATTCGCACTTGCTCAAGCTTCCTTCTCTCATCCCAGATCTCATCTAGTATAGACGTCAGTCTCAGCAACATTCATTGTAACATTGTGTCACATATAATAAATCAGTTATTACTCACGAGGTACAGAGAATAGTGAGACGTTCATTCCACAGAGCGGGAAACTCTGGCGGAACGTGTAGGTCACCGAGGACTTCTTTTTACTGAAGATCTTGGTCACCACAAGCAGGTCGTTGAACAGGAACACCTGCAGGAGAAACAACATCAAATTAATTTATTTTTATTTTTATATTAGCTCAATACGGGAGGACTTGAAGAAGGGCCTTTTTAAATGATTAAATTATGAAATAACACAAATCAATCAAATAAAATTTACTTACGCATGCCGGGATTTGAACGCATAACCTAGCCGAGAGCCTTACCCCTCGACCATGGAGGCCATCAGACGGCTGAAGGGATCTGAGAGCTGAATGGACTGCCACATGACTTAAGAATGATCACAGACTCAGGGGAATTTAGAGCTAAACTTAGAAGTCACCTTTTCAGATAGTCATATCTATAAACTCAAAAACCTTTCACCTTCACCTATCAATAACTAATTTTTAAAAATGTAGAAAAAAAAATTAAATTAAATTAAAATAAAAATCCTATTTTTAAGCGTTGGCAAAGGTCATTTCATGAACGTTCTCCAGCCCTAAAGAGTCCTAAATTCTCCAGTCTTTCAAAATAAATATTAACTTTACTTTTGTCACAAAACTTTTCATGTGTAATACTAACGTGTATTCAAATGTAATACTAACAGTGATGTGGCTAGCAAATGTAAAATCGTGCAATGTCCAGTGTCCAATGTCCTCCGCGTGCAAAGCCGATCTTCTCCAAGCATAAACTTTCTAATTAAAGTGTGATGTTTATCGGAAGTGACCTGCCAGGTAAGTATGTTTCTGTATCTATTTGTAAATAGTAAAATTAGATCGAACCTAAGATTTTTAACAAATTGTACAGCGCCCTTGAGGTGATTTTTCACAAAAACGGCGCTCTACAAATTATCCAATTTACGGTGCTCCAGATTTTATTTCCGGGTTAAATCTTTCCCAAATGAAAGACTAAACCCTTCCACACACTTTTCCACAAATGATTATCTAGTAAATTCACGCAATGTAGGTGCACTACATATATAAGTATAATAAATACAAAACAATACAAGAACAATATGTCAATCCACCAGAAACATAATGGGAAAATATTTCACCGACTCCAGATATTTTCATATCAGAGGGTTCGGCTCTGATGAAATCCTAACTGGTCCGATAAATCCTACTGATCCCTCAATATAAATATTTAAAAAATCTTTCGTAATCCTACATGTATTTAAAATGACTGACTTTTGCATTTTTATATACAAATTTTTTGACAAATCTAATATACCGACTCCAGATATTTTCATATCAGAGGGTTCGGCTCTGATGAAATCCTAACTGGTCCGATAAATCCTACTGATCCCTCAATATAAATATTTAAAAAATCTTTCGTAATCCTACATGTATTTAAAATGACTGACTTTTGCATTTTTATATACAAATTTTTTGACAAATCTAATACGCCTAAATTTTGAATGAGAGAGCTAGGTATAATGCCAGTAGCCAGTATATTATTAATATTATTATTACCGATAAACTTGGCAGATTTTAGTCAATTAGAACTGTCAAACGTCACTATCGATTGCTGGCATGGCAGCGAAGATCTACTATTGAGTTATTCGTATATGGATGTTGCAACAATAATGAATTGTTAAATGAAAGTGTTTGTACCTCTCTCTGGTGAACTCCAGGTCTCTCCTTCTTGTTGATGTCGGGAATCTCGTAGAGTCGGCAATAACAGACGAGGCGACGGTGCGGCAGGGCTAGTTGGGGCTTCTTGCCCACTATGGTGGCTTGGACCTTCAGCACCTGGAAGAGTTTACCATTTGTGTTAATGAAATAAATTAATATTAGCAGTTAAAACCCGCTCCGCAGGTTTTTGAAACTAGGCCCTGCGGGCGGCTTTTGTTGGTGACCATTTTGTAAATCCAATAAGAACTGGTTCCTAAAATATCCCGTTCCTCGGATCCACTGTCTTCCAGTACAGGACAGGCAATGACGTCATATGTAATATATAGCCGCTTGATACTGTAACAGGAAGAACATCACGAACAAACTAGTACATACCAGAAATCACCAGAATCTAGCAGGTAAAAATATACAGAATAGAATCATCGAGAGGCCTCGATGTTGTACTGGAAATGTTTGGACAGTTCGATCTGCAGACAATGTCGTTGTGTCAGGTACCATCAGCTATGTAAAAGCGGCGCTTTTTCAACGGGGAGGTGAAGTTACAACGCAGCTATCGAACATCGCGGTGCTACCGTGTGTAGTAAAAACAGTGTAAAATACATCTGTGTAAATAAATTAATCTGTGATAATTAAATAAAGGTGTAATAATTTAAATAATAATTTAGTGCAAATAAATTGTGTCGCTGTCGAGTTAATCGTTATCGAGATAAAGTATGTGATCTCCTGTCAGATTTGTGCCACATATTTACTGTTACATATTTTAGTTTAGTTCGTTTTAAACACGAATTTCTGCGGGTATGCATGATCATTTATTAATTTAATGTAAGTTGTACACAGAAAAAGCAAATAAATCACACAAATCTGAGAAGAGATCATGTCCGTTATCTCGATAACGATCTCACAAAGATATAGAATCGCTCAACTGAATACACACCCTACACGAAAAGAACAATTCAAAAGAGTTTTCAAATAAATAATGGCATTGATACTCCTTTGAAAACGTAAAATGTGTTATTTTTAGCACTGACAGCTGACCCGTAAAGTCATAGAAAATTCATTTCAAATCGTTCCGAGAAGCTAGATGAATTAAATCAACTGTTACGTCAAGAATGATGTTGGCGCAAGCGATTCTGACCTTGTCCTTCATACAATTTCTTTTTACATAAGGGTTAAAATCGCACTTAAAAAAAAATAAGATTTTTGTTTTGGCCTGCCGGCGAGCCAGTGACAGTTGAGAGGTTAAAGAGGCGGCTCGGTGTGAATACAGTGCGGTACAGATCACCGAACATGTGGTCAATAAATACTTGCAGGGATTGTTGGGGTCAACAGGCCCGACACCCTAGACCAGCTTGCAGACCTAGATGTCCCCTCTGACCCCACCATATGAAAGAAGAAGAGTAGTACCTGAGTGACGTGATCGCTGGCCGGCTTGAACTCGCTGGCCTTGACGCGCTCGTATATGCCCACCAGGAGGTCGCGCTCAATGTCCCCGCAGTCGTCAATGCCGCGCAGGTTCTTGATGAAGTCCTCCAGGGACATGCGTGACTCCGGCTTCAGGCTTGGCGTGTGGAGGTCCGTATTCAGCATTATGATGGCAAACGCCAGCACGAATATCTGCAACGACAACACACAACACACAAAAATTATTTATTAATAAAACGGAGGCAGTTTACATTTTTTATTTATTACAGTTTTAGTTTAGCAGAAATGCGAATGCTTAGATGGTCGGCAGGAGTAGCACTAAAAGATAAGATTAAAAGTTCACGCATTCCTGGTAGCCTGGGTCTCACGGACATAACCAGTAAGCTGGAGGAACGTCAGTTGAGATGGTATGGGCACACAAGACGAAGACCACCAGACCACACAGTGAAGCAGGCAATATCTATGGAGCTTCATCGACAGTCATCCAAAGGAAGACCAAAGAACTCTTGGAAGACTCAATGCTACAAAATACTACAGAGAAATGGCCTGTATGAAGGCGATACCCAGAACCGAACAAGCTATAACCTAAGAACGAGAAGAACCAACCCCAACAGCCTACCTAGGCAATGAGTTGGGACAGTGCAAGGAAGAAGAAGGTGACAGTTTACACAGTGTATGTGAGCATCATTTAGGCACCCAGTGTGCTATCTCCTATTTTAGCTCGTTCCTTTGACAGTACCCCTGACAAGTCCCTTTGATAAAGTTCACCAGAGTTGTTATTGGATATTTGGCTGTTTCTGGTTCCACAATGTGTCTTTGCAGGTAGTATGAGCCATTAGAGCGGAACATTGGCAGCATAGGTGAATTGAAGTCTTTTTATCCTCTTCTCATTCCCTGTATCTACTGGTGTTTTCTACTCCCAACTGCGTCTCCTGAGGTGGAAGTGTCCCGTTAGTAGTCCTAAAAGTTCCCTCAGAGAGTGCAACCCTGTCCATATTGAGCAGAATAAATAAGTGTCTAAGACGTCTTATCAGATAGACTCCGTTCCGAGCATAATCAAGATACTCCCTCCAACATCACAACATACTCCAATTGGGGATGGCATAGTCCCACTGGCTCTGGCAGTTAATAAAAAGAAGGTTAAAGTAATTCTCACCGTGTCATGCGTCCGAAGTCTCTGCACTAGGTCAGGGTTGCAGAGGCAGTAGCGCCGGCTGAACACTTCCACCAGCCGCTCTATCTTCTGTGCTTCTCCGGGAAGGCGGAAGTAGGCTTGGAACTTTCGAAGCGCCACATCCACCTGCATGCCTGATAGGTCCAGTTCGCTCACAAAGCACCTGGAAACAAACAAGATTTTAGTGTATGGGATAGGAAACTGAATGTAAAAATCTAAATTCATGACACATGCATTGTTTTAGAGTATTTTGAAGGTGGACTCACTCTAGAACCGCCATGTTGAAAGCGCCCTGCAGATTACCGAGGTATTCCCCGATCATCTGTTTGGACAAGCCTTTGCGCGTAATGAGGAACCGCGCAACGCCGCGAGGACTATTCTCCAGAAAACCCCTGCGGATGAGGTAGCCAATCCCTCGCTCTGGTTTCTTATTGAAGAGGTTCAGACCCACGCGGTATTGGCGCTTACGGACCGTCTCTGAAACCTGCAAAAAGAACCAATTACGATTATTATTAAAAAAACTTTAATATTTATACATATATAAATTTATAAAACTGGAAATAGAAAAGGTACCAAATGGGAACCTTGTGGTACCCAATTGTTCCTTGATTATGGACACTTGGGTCAAAGAAATTATTGCAAAGAAATAAGATGCATATAAAAAAACTAGACTAGACTTTTGATTACCTTAAGAGCCTGGGCCTGCATGTGTTCTTGAGGTTCTCCCTGTGGTATATAGTACTCTCTTGCCACTGCTCCGGGTTGTTGACGTTTCCATACTGCGGCACTGCAATATCTGAAATTTTCAAAGTGATTGTCACACATACTTATTAACCACTCCGATATATCGCGAATATGCACTTTTTACGTCTTAAACGACATGTCAGATTTACGAAAACTTTATGTTATTTCCGCTTCACAATTAAAGCTCTATAAATGAAACATTTCTGAACGTAGCCGAATACTAAAAACTGTTTTTGAAAGTTTACAAAATAAGCTTTCAAATTGTTATATTACAAATAAATATTAACGTTTGTAAAAATTTAAATTTGGAATGCAAACATAAAAAAAATATAAAAATGACTCACGTGATGTTTTTATGTGAAAACGGTACTAAAATCACGGATTATTTAAAAAACAATACTTATTCTATCGTATAAATGTATAATAAACAATTAAGTCACCTCACTTTTTTATCATTTCGCAAAAGAATATTTTTATTTTTTTTATTTTTTTAGTTTTTATTTATTTAACATTTAAACCCGCTAAACTACTTATGTAGTTTGTCAGCAGGTACATAATGACAACATTGGTACATTTTCAAACATTGTATATATGTATATATGATTTTGATGCTAAAATATCAATTAAATAAATTCTTTCAATTCTTATATAATAAAAAAGTACAAATAGATTTAGTATATAACAAATGAATATGATCAACAAGTAAATGAATGGTTTCATATACATGAGGTATTACAGAAATTATAATGAATTTTCCAATCCTTCGAATGTGAGTTTCAATAAAGAATACCTACAAGGACTTCGGGAGGGCATCAATATAAATCATCCCTGTCTAATATCCATTTCCTTAGATTATATTTGACTTTACCATTAAAAACGTTATTATTTTTGATTGACATAGGTAGTTTATTAAATATTTTGGGTACAATGTAGTTTAGGGTTCTTTCACCGTATTTATTGGTACATTTCGGAACCACCAATCCTTCATTTTGAGTGAATCTTGTATTATGTTTATGGTAAACTCTTTCCCTATACAATGAGTCGGACAATATAACATGTTGACTTACAATATTATAGAACAACAATCCTCTGACAGGTAAGACATTGAGAGACTTGTATATTAATTTAGTGTCGCTTCTGTGTTCATTAGTGTACTTATGGATTAATAATTTTGTCAAGGAGTTTTGCAATGTTTGGATATAGTTTATATTAGTTTTACAAGAATGTCCCCAAGAAGTAAGTCCATAACGGATGGTGGATTCAGCCAGAGATACATAGATTAGTTTTAAAGTACTTATAGGCATGAAATATTTTATTTTATAAATCCTACCCACAATAGCCCGTAGACGTTTACAAACATTAGTAATGTGTACATCCCATTTCATGTAGCAGTCAATAGTAACACCCACATATACATCATTTTTGACATAATCAATGGTTTCACATGAACAGGGCTGTGCAACATTTTTATGTAAGCAGTCAAATGTGTGTGTATATAGCGAAGGAATTACACTATATCTGGCGTGTGGAGATGCATTATTATGTGCATTATTTTAGTTTTTTTGGCATTTATTATGAGACCTGCGTCATGAGACCATTTCATTAATAAAAAAATAACAATGTCTAACAGTGGGTAGGCAATTTGGCAGTCAGAAAAGGTTTTTTTATGTATTTCTATGGACAACTTGAATAGTGATGGGTAGCTTGATTTATTATGGAGCTTCTATTTTTTGTTTTAGGCATGTCACTAGAACAATAACGGAGTTACAGCGATTTCTGTGGAAACATATGCGTTGACGTGAAAACACGCTTATTGTACTTGACTGATGTTGTCATATTAACGTGTATATCTGCTTACGTTGCTGAGTGGTTAACTAAGAAATAAGGAGTTGCCATTTTTTTTTAAAAGCTGTAATTGATGTTTTACTGATTATAGAATAGAAAAATCAGCTTAAAGTGAAGTATAAAAAGTTACTATAGAAAATTTTGATGAGTAACACTATGTTATGTTATTGAAGAATAGTTAACTTAAAACAAAAGAGTCCAAAATTCATAAATAATTGAACTTTTCTACTCGTGGGTAAAGTTTCAGTTAGCTTTGAAGGTGTAAGTGTAAAATTAATTAAAAATTAATTTTAAAAAAATTAAAAATTAAAAAAATTAAAAAATAAATAAATAAATAAAAAATTGTTACCAATGGAGTTCTTCAACAAGTCAACACAAAGAAATAAGCAGTAATTACCTGTCGGGGTTCAGTTCGTAGTTCTGATGAGCAGCAGCTCGGTGGTGCTCCACGGAGCTGGAGTCGGAGCCCGAAGACTGCACCGAGCTCATGGAGCCGTGCTGGTTGCCTCCCAGACCCGGGGGACCGCTGCACAAGGGAATAAACAACTTAGCAACAGTAATGAAAACAAAAAGTTTAATATGGGGCCTTAACCTGTCATTTGCCAGAAACGTGAAAATGCGGGCCGTGTGTGCGCGCGCATGAGCGCGGAAAAATTTCGAAAAAAATATTTTTGAATGCGATTTTGACCCTTCTGTGTACAGAATTTGTATGAAGAACAAGGTCAGAATCGATTGCGCCAATATCATAGATGATATAGCCACTAGTTTCATTCACCTGGCAACACCAGAATATTTTTAAATGATTTTATCTTTGGAATCGAAATGTCAAATTTGCCGCGATTAAATCTGATGCGTGTTTCTTGACGAAAACATCGTAAAACCTATCAATTTATCAAATTAACGCAAAATAATTATGTTTTGGTACATAGTTTATTGTTTTAGGAATGCGTTTCGGTCAATAAAATATACGATAGCTCAAAATTAATCCACAAAACATTCAATTCAAAGTGGTGCTTTTGTTAGGGAAAAAGAAGAGGGGGTCCGACACTTGACAGGTAAAAGAATCGGCGATGAGGTACGGTGCAAACAGTCCGCCAAATGCCCGCTCAACTCATTCCACGGCGGGATTGGTGAGGTCTACAAGGCGACTCCTGCAGACTTGCAGACTTAGATGTATCCCTCTGACCCCCCCACAATGTAGGCATTACTGAATGGCGTAGTGGCTATTTATTTACTGCTACTTCTAACACTCCCGGAGAAGGGAATAAAGAAGAAAGGAATAAAGTAAAAATAACCAAGGGAAAAGATTTTGACATGGGACATACGTGAATGCTGTAGAATAAGATCCCTGAGAAGTATGTGTGGTAAAACGATATATATGCATGAACAAAAAATAATGCAAGGCTGATTGATGTCAATTGATGCCAAGGGTAATGAGTAAGATTAAGAAAGGGATGCTCAGATGGAGTGGGCATGTAGGGCGAATGAACGAAGAAAGGCGTGTAAGGAGAATATACGAAGCAATTTTGAATGGTAGAAGAAGTCGGGGACGCTCGAGAAAGACATGGCACGATCAAATGACTCGGATACTTGAGTTGGGCCATAGGAGTACCTTGGGGTTCAATAAACTAGACCCGATGAGAAGAGTTCAACGGAGTGCGGATATCGCCAGCTACGGAAGAGGGGAGTGTTTCTTAGAATATGAGTCCATAATATCAACGCCGTTCAGATAAAGTCACCAAGTTTTGAGATATCTAAATTTGAATGTTAGAAAGCATTAATTATTATTTGAATGCGTCTAACTCCTATTATTACATCCAAAACTGCTCATAAATTACACCTTTTGATGCACTTGTAATGGACTGCAAATACTAACAATGAAACGAAATGAAATGGTGTTTACTGGAATTAGGTGATAATATGCGTAGGAAAAACAAGGTACGCAAGGAAAAGGTATAACCAATCACTTACTACTGTATCTCTGCAAAAGGAGCACACAACGCAACCACAACATAGTTATATTCCACCACGATACCTCGAGATAATTTTCGCCACAACAAAATGAATGAGTACAAAACGATATTATGTACTTTCAAGATGGTCAATTTCATTTACTTTACTTAAAAATGAGATTGTTCACACGAAAAACACCAACAACTTGTTTCCAAGGTAGTTCCAAATCTTCTTCCGTTTTTAAAAAACAAAGCATAATTTAACTGCAACTCTGTAGATAGTAATAATTGGGAACATATGGTCAGTAAGAGTGACATACCCCAGTGTGATGCTGCTGGTCCTCTTGGGGACTTCGGGGGGAACTCGGCGACTGTGCTGCTGCATGGCGGCCATCTGCTGCTGCTGACGCAGGCTGGGCGAGCTCAGCGGCTTGCCACCGCTGGACAGCAAGTTGCCATATATGGGACCTGCACACACAACACAACACTATCAGAACTGGATCCGACAACACATTCCAACACAAGAAGCTCAAATATAGTTCCACATATATTCCAATATAGATAAAACACTAGTGTTATCGGGAATTAAGCGAGCTTCAGGTGGCAAATGTGGTGTGCAAGCCATCAATGAGTGATGACATAAATCACACCCTTTTTGCGCATGGCAGTACACATGCGTTTGCACACCTTCTTAAGTGGTCAAATTTTTAGAATTTTCTGCAGGTTTTTGACACATTGACAAAACAGAGGTTCGACAATTGATATCCCATGTCGTCGCCTTAGTTCGTATTTGTCCAATAGACCATTAGAAAATTTTATAGGAGGAGAAGGTTTTCTTTCATTATTTCAATGAAACATTATAATAGGTTTTTTTCGTTACTTGTTTTTGGGGTGTTATGCCGTGTTGCGCTACCTCCTTCTTTAGCCAACGTTTCGGACAGCGTTGTAGTGTTCATCATCAGGGCAGATCCACATCTATCGGATCTGTCCTGATGATGGAAACTGCAACGCTGTCCGAAACGTTGGCTAAAGAAGGAGGTAGCGCAACACGGCATAACACCCCAAAATAAAATAACGAAAATACTTTTGGCTGTGAAAATTTAAAAACGTATCATTATGATAGGTGTAAGATAAAACTATGTATTTCCGTAAAAGGTAAAGGTCTCATTAGTTTAAATAATTCTTAGTTGATTGACTAACTATTATTTTTTAACCTTATTTTTAATTTTAAAATGGAGATTGAACAATAACTAAAACGGTCTATTGAACAAATAAGAACTGAGACGACGATGTGTCTGGGACAGGAGACATTTATTTTGTGAAGTTAATGAAAATCAGCAATAAAAATTATTGTCTTTGGGTGCGACATTATCAAGTATAGAATTGTTCATGTTATGACACAAATAGACAGGCTAAATATTACTGCAATACAAAATTTGACTTCCCTGACTAAAAGACATATATTGATCGTACAGTTGATTAGTCAGACATCTCTAAATTGTACTAAGTTTTGAGATAATGAGGAAAGCAATATTCCAATGCTCACCAAAAATCAAATATTATTTACATGTATCTGTGTTTTACATAATAAATATGCTATAAAATAACACCGGAAGGCATAACAGTCTGGTACATTAGTATACAATTTTGAAATTTCCTACGAGTAACAAAGAAAACATTATTTTTTTATTTAATTCACTACAAGTTCTTGCGCATTATAATTGATTTGGTGGTGTTTATGAGTAATCTGAGTATTGTACCAGATAGAGGGTACACTTTTACATATAATTTCATACTCGACTCTATTTTCAATTTTTCGGAGATGTCTGACTAATCAACTGGACGATCGATATGTAAGTTTTGTGTCACATCACATCTCCTCCAAAATGACGTTAATATGTCCGTGAATGTGTTAAATACTATATTTAAAATTTAAGAAAATATAAAAATATTTTTTTCGCCAATATTTATAAAACTCTAGTTTGGGCTGAACAGCATAACCAAATGAACAGTTACCACTGCTTATAATAAAATTTACTTTGTGCCATTCTTTTTTAAAATACCACAACCCAAATTATTATATTAACATTATGAATTATGACAAAATGGAGATAAGCTATATATAGGCACAATCCTTAGCAAAAATGGGTTAAGGTTAAATTTTTGTTAAGGGTTAGTTAGCAAAATGGATGAAATTTATTGTTAATACAGTTTATATCCACATTACTATGACAGGGTTCTAATCGCCGTTAGAACTAAATCGTTATTATATCACAAAACAAAAATATATCATTTAGTTATTATTATTTGTATGCTTATGTTTCATAGAATTTGAGCAATCTTTCAAATTTCGAAGTTAAATTCCAGTTCTGTGTTATTATTTGAATTACTTGGACAATAACAGAACTTGAATAGGACTTTCACAGAACTTGAATATTAAATTTGAAATTTGATGAATTGTCCAAATTATGTAAAACATTAGTGTGCGTGTAAAATCCATTATTCTGTCTGAGAACCAGCAACTTTCAGAGTGGTCGGCAAATTGCTGATTAATATTATGTATTCAACGCCATCTTTAGGTGAAATCACTGAATCATTAAATCACTGAATCATTAAATCACTGAATCGTTGAATCACTGAATCATTGAATCACTGAATTGTTGAATCACTGAATCATTAATCACTGAATCACTGGATCACTGAATCGCTGAATCGATGCATCACAGAATCACTGAATCACCGAATCACTGAATCACTGAATCAATTTATCACTGAATCGCTGAATCACTGAATCACTGAATCAATGCATCACTGAATCACTGTATCACTGAATCAATGAATCACTGAATCACGGTATCACTGTATGAATTACCATTTTGACCTATAATTACCGAGATAACATGTAGTTGATATGTGGACGCTCTCAAAAGCACTCAGGCAAAAGGCCCATTGCGCTATTTTAGTTTTTTTTATTATTATTGTATGACAGATTAATCATCATCCATTTATAGTAAAAGAATTCTAAATTTAACATTTTAACATTTTGGAAGGTAGGTACCCAAAAAAGTTTTAAGGTTATTTAAATTTGGGTGGGGACCTAACACAGACCCTCTCGACCCTTTCAGTGGGAGGGATGGATTCATAAGTCCGTTACTCCTGGTCACATCGACCCCTCCCTCATACCTTTTTCTTTCCTAGGAACTTCCTCTCCTTCCTTTCTCTATAAATACCCTCACACAGCGCACTTAGAGTCCTGTCATAGTAATTATCTTGTGAAATGTTAGATTATGGTATGGTTAGCAAAAGTGGATGGTAGAAATGGTAGCGTATAACTGGTGGTTATGGGTGAACCAAATATGTCCAGTAAGCAATGTTATGATTTTAATAATGAGTGGTTAGGAAATTGTATGCAATTTTGACAATTTTTTTTTTTTTTCAGAATATCTATTATCACTTATATTTTTTTTGTAGATTTACTGACTTTTATTTTTTGGTAGAAGAACACCTCTGCCATAGGTCACCCCAAGTGATTTGCTAAGTTTGGTGACTTAGCAGGGGTGCCCGGGTTCACGGTGTGAGGTTTGTCTAGTACTTGGCGGCAGATGATCTGGACACAATGAACCCTAGATTCCTACCTCAAACCTTTTTTTTGAGAATTTTCTCTTCTTCCTTTCCTTAAAAAAACCCTACACAGAGCATTCCCAAAGATGACATAGGCCCTGAGAGAAATTATTTTCCTCAGAGCCTCCTGTGTGGAGCTAATGTAAAAAAAAAAGTATTTCAAACTTTACTGTTTTTTAAATTTTAACCAATAGTAGGTACTTTAGAAGATTTTGTTTGATGTGGCACACACGGCTATGTCATCTTTGGAGATACTGTGTGGAGCGCCTTTTTAAGTAAAGGAAGGAGAGTAAGTTCTGAAAAGGAAAAGGTGAATGCCCGATGAACCCGGACACCCCTGCTAGGTCACCAAACTGAGCGAACCACTTGGGGTGGTAACCTACGGCGGGGGTGTTGGTTATCCAATAAACGGTTCCCTGGGCGGCGGTACCCACACCCAATTATTGAACACTTTGCAATAATTAAGAACTTTTCATATCTAAAAATGTTTTAATATTACAAATTAGAAAAAAGTCACACTGAATTTGTTACGATTCTATATAAATTTTCAAATCAAGCTGTCAACTTCACAAAATACAATCAGAGATAATAATAAAAAAAGAAAATTTATATTGTTACAGCTGTTAATCTAATCAAAATTTTATTGTTATTGAAAAAAATATGATTCCAAGAATTTTTATTGTGAAATATGTTTATTAATATTTTTATGACAATTTGTTTAGATCTTAAGAGAACTTTTTGGAATCTATTCTGCTTAATGCTTCACTTTTTTGGAACAGCTCATATAGGTCCCATAGAAATCGTTGCGTCCCCTTTACTATAATTTTTTTTGTTTTCCAATGTGAATACCGCATTATAGTCTCAATTTGACGTCTTCCGTGGTCTAGGGGTAAGGCTCTTGACTTGCAATCCAAAGGTCGCTGGATTGAATCCCGGCGTGCGCAAATAAATTTTATTTGATTAATTTATATTTAATTTAATTTATTTCACAATTAATTGATTTAAAATAATGTATAGTTTATTTGCGGCACGTTCCAGAGTGGAAGATATTCTCAGTATCGCCCTGGTGTAAGACCGCCATTCAGAAATGAAACGTTGCTTGAAATAGCTCTAGCCATGTTTGGTAACCAGATCTGAATTGCCAGGTACTTCTACACCTTCCCCTTCCCCATCTCCTTCCCCTCCGCACTCCCTTCGGCCTCACAACATACCCCAATTGGGGATGCCATAGTCTCACTGGCTCCTGACGGTGTGAGGTATTCACATAAAAAAAATTAAAAATTACTACCAGCCGCCTGGACCCAGTTAGGCTACGGCATACCTAATTTGGGTATGTTTTGAGACTGAAGGTAGTGGGGAAGGGAAGGAGATGAAGAAGAGGAAGGTGGGAAAGTATCTGGCTATTCAGATCTGGTCACCAAATACGACTATAGCCTTTTCAAGCAACGTTTCAATTCTGAATGGTGGTCTTACACCAGGGGGATGCTGAGAGTATCGTTCACTCTGGAATGTGCCGCAAATATACTACGTGTTAATTTTAAATGAATAAATTGTGAAATAACACAAATTCATCAAATAAAATTTACTCGCTCATGCCGAGGTTTGAACCCGTAACCTCCGGATTGCGAGTTGAGAGCCTTACCCCTCGACCACGGAGGCCATATTTATTCATCAACACCCCATTTACATTCAAAGTAGGAACATTATACTTATTATGGAGTTTAAATGCAGGCACAGGAACCTAGGAAAAAAGTAAGGTTAGGTTAGGTAAGATAGGTTCAACTAAGTAGGGAAGGCAAGGAAATATAGGTCAGGTTAAGTTATTAAGTTTAAGTGGTTATGGTTATGTTAGGTTCTTCTTCAACAGTATTCAGTTTCAACTATAATACATAATAATATAAAATAAAAATTATAAAAAAACAACAAAAAACAGTTGGGTACAGACACAGTGTTATGTTGTGGAATGCTTACGGCACTATCTTGTAGAAAAGGGGGGTTTGTGGAGATGAATGGCATAAGCTGTGGAGATGATTGCCAGTTAACACTATTGGCCATAATAATGGATACCACTTATCACTATTTAATCTTAGGAATGAGTGTAACTTGTCATTAAGTTATAGAAATGAGTGCCATTTATCATATTTAGCTATGGGAATGAATGTCACTTGCCATTAAGCTGTGGAAATGTGTACCACTTATCAGTATTTATGAGTGCCAGTTATCATTTAGCTATGAAAATGAGTGCCGGTTATCAAAATGAGTGCCGGTTATCGAAATGAGTGCCCGTTATCGAAATGAGTGCCGGTTATCAAAATGAGTGCCGGTTACTGAAATGCGTGCCGGTTATCATTAAGTCATGGAAATGAGTACCAGGTTATCATTTAGCTATGGAAATGAGTGCCGGTTACTGAAATGAGTGCCGGTTATCATTAAGTCATGGAAATGAGTACCAGGTTATCATTTAGCTATGGAAATGAGTGCTGGTTATCGAAATGAGTGCCGGATATCATTAAGTCTTGGAAGTGAGTACCAGTTATCATTTAGCTATGGAAATGAGTGCCGGTTATCGAAATGAGTTTTGGTCATCATTAAGTCGTGGAATGAGTACCAGTTATCATTAAGTCATGGAAATGAGTGGCGGTTACTATTTAGTACCAGGTTATCGTTTAGCTATGGAAATGAGTGCTGGTTATCAAAATGAGTGCCGGTTATCGAAATGACTGCCGGTTATTGAAATGAGTGCCCGTTATCGAAAGGAGTGCCGGTTATCAAAATGAGTTTTGGTCATCATTAAGTCGTGGAATGAGTACCGGTTATCATTAAGTCATGGAAATGAGTGGCGGTTATCATGAAGTCATTAAAACGAGTGCCAGTTGTAACTGAATCATGGAAATGAGTACTGGTCATCATTAAGTCATGGAAATGAGTGGCAGTTATTATGAAGTCATGGTAATGCAGGATCACGGAACTAGGTTTCCGAATCATTGGTGTTAGGTCATTGACCAAGGTGATCATTATTGAGTCATGAAATGTCAGGAATAAAAATGGGTGTCATAATCATTCGGAGGAGTTGCTGATGGAAAACACAGCGTGGATATCAGAGACAACATTACAAGGGGTGGATGACACGATCACAGATGCAGGGTTGAGCCATGAAGATGCCAGGGTCATAGAAATGGGTGTCAGAAATCATTCAGGGAAGTGCTGGTCATCATACAGCATGGAAATCGGTGGCGACATTACAAAAGGGTGGGTAGGTGACAAAGTCACAGATGCAGGGTAACGGAGCCACGAAACAGGCCATTGGGAAACAGGCCATGCCTAGAAGCACGGAAGCAGTTCTGCAGTACCTCGGTCGATGCAGTAGGCTGAAGAGACGCTGCCACTGGGTGAGTAGCCAACCTGGTTGTAGCAGCTATCCACACTGGTGCTGTGGGCCCACATCAGCAGGGACGGGTTGGGGCTCGAGTGCAATGAGCCTGCGCCCGCCGCAACAAATAAATAAATAAAAAAAAAACGAAAATAAAACATACAAAAACATAAAATTTGCACAATTTTTTTTATTCTATGTGTTTAACAAAATTTGAGTAACTTGGTTGTGTTTTGAATTTTTGTTGCTGTTCTCTTATTCATGTACAAAAACAATAAGAATAAAGTAATCAAATGAAAAAAGTTATTATTTGTTTGAAAACAACAGCGGAAATTATTATGAAAACACTGTAAAAAAAAATATACATAAACAAAGAAAATAAGATTTATAAAAGGTCTTACTTGTCAAACAATAATAAAACATTATAAAAATGTTGAAGATTATCATAACGGACAGATTAGCGGCAATTACAAGTCCAAGTCCACTTCGGAGTGACGGTACTGCACGCCACTCCAAGCCGCTGCGCAGAAAAATTAAGTCCGAAAATAAACTAACGATTTTCAGCGCAGTCCTATAACGAGACTATTCTGCATGGCGGCCTTGAGCGGCGCATGATGTCATTCATTTGCCACTATTGCCGCTTTGAAACAGAATGGGAATGCTGTGTCTTTTCTACAGGTATTATAACGAAAGATGCTCCAAAGATCTATTATTGATAAATAATAGATCATAGATTTCACTAGAATTTGTTTGTTATCGTGGAAGGTGGTCGATAAAAGACCCTCTTAACACAGCATCCCCAAATATGACACATGCCGTGATGCTATGTATTTGCCACTATTGCATCTTTGGAACACAGACCATGGGAATTCTGCATCTCTTCTACAGGTTCCATAATAAAAGATTCTCCAAAGATCTATCATTGATCCTTTTAGCATCGATTTAATCATATATTTCACTAGAATTTGTTCGTTAGCGTGGAGGATCGTTAAAAGTCTTAACACAGCAACCCCAAATATGACACACAAATATTGTGTGAAGTTAATATCAAATATTAAAATGTTCTCTCAATATTATGTATATAAAATTGCCACGCCATAATATTCTTCTCAATAAACACTTGTGATATTTCTGTCTAAGTTTTTCAATACTAGACTTTTCAAGGCAATCTATCCCATCACGTTGCACTTTTTGACACAATGTATGTGCTTTAGTGACACTTCATGGATCACATGTGTGACCGCTGCGTAGATCACGTTAACCCTTTTTAGACGAGCGTCATGTATACATGCCAGCCGATCGCGTGCCTAAAAGACGAGCGTCATCTATACATGACGCATATGTGTGAGAATTTGAAATACCAGTCCACGGGTATCGCAAATTCGCAAACGAAATCTTCTTTAAAAGGTTAATGGTATGTTTAGGTAGAGTAAAAATATAAACGAATATGTGACTGACTATAAGTAAAATGTAACAGAGGGTCAGTTACCTGAATTGTTGAGGTGGTGGTGGTTCATCATTGAGTCATTCTGCAGTGAGGAGCTGGAGATGTTGGTCACGGAGCCACTGACGGAACAGTTGCACACCTGCGGAGGAAACTGGTTTCATTAGACTAGCCCATAAAGCCACACACTCTCAGGTAAACAGGTACAGCAGTAATTAGTGAAGGTGCAGGTGTGAAAAATGGAAGGCTGTGATATGTCATCGCAGGGTCTAATTAATTAGTGTTAGAATCAATCAATGAAGAGATAAACTGTTAATGTGTCTGTATGTATGAAGTAAGATCAATTTTATCCTACTTTGGTTGAAAATGAACACATTTGCAAATATTAAAATATTTTTTTTTTAAATTGCTTTGGCAGCAGAACATTTGAGAACTCACTCAACTAACTCAACAAGTCACTGAAGTCACTCGACTCACTCAAAACTCACTCTAACTGAACTCACACACAAATCATTCAACTCGCTCGACTCACTCAAGTCACTCAACTAACTCAACTCGTTAAAAATCACTCGACTCACTCAACTTTTTCACTCAAAAACGTACTCTAACGGAACTCACACACAAATCACTCAACTCACTAAAAACTCACTCAACCAACGAACTTAACTCTCACATAAATCACTCGAAACACCGAAAATTCACTCAACATTCAACTAACTAACTCAACTAGCAAATAAATCAATAACACCCTCAATACTCACTCAACTAACAAACTAAACTTGTAAAAATCACTCAAATACTCAAAACTCACTCGACTAACTAAATGAATTTGTTAAAATCACTAACTCATTCAAAACCCACTAAACTAAGTTTACTCGCAAATAAATCACTTGACTTGTTCAACTTACTCAAAATACAACTAGCTAACTCAACTAACAGATCAATCACTAGACTCACTCAACTCTCCAACACTCAATCAACCAACTAACTTAACTCGCACATAAATCACTCGACTCACTCAAAACTCACTCTAACTAAACTCACACACAAATCACTCAACTCACACATAACTCACTCAAGTAACTAACTCAACTTGCAGATAAATCACTAGACTCACTCAACCCACTCAAAACTCACTCTAACTAAACTCCCACACAAATCACTCAATTCACTCAACTCAATCATAACTCACTCAACTAACTCAACTTGCAGATAAATCACTAGACTCAATCAACCCACTCAAAACTCACTCAACTAACTAACTCAACTAGCACACAAATCAGTCAACTTACTCAACTAACCAACTAAACGTGCAGATAAATCACTCAACTCAATCAACTAACTAATTCAACTCGCTCAAATCACTCGACTCACTTGACTCACTCAACCATGGAAAAGACCAACAATTGAACACAATCACTCACTCAACCATGGAAAAAACCAATAATTGAACCCAATCAACTAACTTAACTCACTCAAGCGGGGAAAAGACTGAAAATTGAACTCACTCCACTGTCCCCGTCGCTCCGGTTGGAGGAGGTGGGGGGCTCCTTGTGCCCCGCCGTGAGCCCCATCATGTTGAGCTGCTGCGCCGACTGTTGCACGCGGGCTGCCATCGCGTCTATCTCGTTCTGGCTCGGAGACTGAACCCTGGACCTGAGGATAAATCATATATTTTTAATTGGATTTCCATGACAAAACAGAACATTGAAGAAAAGTGAAGAAAGGGAACTATAGAAACAAGAAACCTAACCTAGTATGCTGCCACTCACTTATTCAGACTAATATTATATTATTTTATATTTAGCATAAGAGTGAGGAGCGGTTCAAAAGGGAAATCAAATAATTTTTTTTTCATTATTTTTATAATAATCTTTATAAATCTTCTATTTTTTTGTAAATTTTATGTGTAATTTCTTATAAGTATTCAATTTTTATAAGTTTATAATGTACAAAAAATCGAATAGTATTTATAGGTGAGCGTCTGCGTGGTTGAATTTCAGAACCCGGCTTTGAGTGCATGTCTGATGCCACGCCATACGCGCCGCACCACCAAAACATCAGTGTACGTGAAATTTTAAACCAAGCTAACGTTGTTATTCGGTTTCGAATTCAAGAATTTGTCAAAAGATGTCGCCACTTCCGTTAGCAGGACGCATAGGGACGTGCCCCAGGCAGGTAAAGTGCAACGAAATTGTGAATTTGTATTATCTCTCCGGATATGGAAAGATTGATGGTTATACTCAGTTGTGGATAATAATAGTATTAAGCAACTACTATATATTACATATGACGTCATTGCCTGTCCCGGTGACTAGCTATCACTGGATGACAGTGGATCCGAGAAACCAGTTTCTATTGGATTTATAAAATGGTCACCAACACTAACAGGGTGAAGCCGAACCAAAAGCCGCCCGCAGGGCCTAGCAACAAAAACGTGCGGAGCGGGTTTTTAACTGCTAGTTGTTATTACTATTATAATAAGCAGAATGAAAAGGTAGTCATCTTAATATGCCCTTAGTAAGTCAATCATGTACTTACATGCCATTGACCTCATCATGCCTCTCCCTCAGAGACATGGATCGCATGGGACGAGAGAGGGACAGCTTCTCCCCATTGCCGTTGTTCTGGCATTTAGAGTAGATGTCGTCTAGAAGAAAAATAAAAATTTTAAACAAAATGTTTAGGTTATGGTCACATTTGGTAAAATTTAAAAAAAATATCGATACACAAATTATTTCCGCCTAAAAAACACATTAACAAAATAATATAAAGTACATAATAATAATATAAGATCTATGGATATGGAAGCACAGGGATATTTGTTTTATTAGCAATAATTAATACTCATTTTTTAAATATAAATTCTGATCATAGAGATTGGTCAGTCAAACTGAATAAAAGTAACCCTGTCTAAAAACTATGCCAAAAAATATCATTGATTATAAGCCACAATGGGGTATTTCCACGAACGAGGGATTCCGTTGAAAATGTACGGAATATTTAAAGACCATTTTTCTGATTTTAAACATCCTACTATAAATGTTTGTTTTTTATGTTTTCATTCAACATTATTGATTTTAAAAACGCTCGAAAACTGACAAAATCAAAACGGCCCGTTTTTTCAAATGGGTTTGTGACGTCGCAGGCTACGCCCGGCTAAACCAGCACAAATAAGCACTGTCAGGGAGCGTCCGCACTCATGACGTCACTCGATAGCCACGCCCCAAAATATCGTTTTAGCGGTGACTTAAAAATGGTAAACTTCAACTCGCTCTAGAAAATTTATTCGTCAACATAAAAATAAAATAAAAATGCTCTAATCATCGTAATTTTTTGCTTAATTTTTTTAAGCAATAAAAAAAATACATGGAAATACCCCATTTAAACCAGGGTTTTTTTGTGAACAGCGCACAAGAGTCCTAACTACTCCCAACTGCCTGAAGCCAGAGAGACTAGAGTATCCTCTATTGGAGAATGTTGTGAGGCTGAAGGTAATGGAGAGGGGAAAGAGATGGGGAAGAGGAAAACGGGGAAGTACCTGTCTATTCAGATCTGGTCACCAAACACTGCTAAAGCCATTTCAAGCAAGAATTAATGATCAATGAATGATCAAAATCAATGCTGAATGGTGGTCTTCTAGTACCGCAAATATATTAAGCCAGAAACAAACCAAAACTGACGGAAATTGACAGAAACTGACAGAAATTGACAGAAATGGACAGAAATTGGCACAAACTAACAGAAATTGGCTTAAACTGACAGAAATCGTCAGAAACTGACTAATCGCCTGAAAAAAAAGTTTTATTTTGCAAGAGAAAATAAAGGTTGACCACTAATTGTGATAGCCAAAGGGCATATTATTGCAGAAAGGTGACAGAAAGGAAACCACAATGACATAAACTCAGAGAAATTGACCAAAATAGGCAAAAAATCAACCAGAATCCATCAAAACCAAGAAAAAATCCAACTAAGTCAAATGAAGAAGATTACTACTCACTCTGTCCATCCCCAGGAATGGTGACCTTGGTGCTGGTCCTCTTCTCTGCCTTGGCCATGGCCGTGATGGCGGAGAACTTCTTCAGCAGCGTGTACCTGCGGAAGGCTCGCTGCACCACCAGCGCCGCCTTGCGTGCTCGCAGACCCCCGTACTTGCGCTCCAGGATCTCTATCTGCTTGTCCAGCAGGTCCTGGGACATCTCGTATCTAAAATATAAACCACATTAATAGGTATGCAATAGATAGAACACAGCTTATTTTAAATATAAATCAGCCAAGACAGATCTAACATCAAAGATTATATCAAAACCAATTTATAAGTCCCTTATCAGGCACAAGAGTCATTTCTAGTCTTTTCTAGTTTTTTCCGATGACCTTAAATATAATATTTTGTAAAATATATATAGGTATGTACAAATGTAACTCACATTCTTTATACATAGTACAATAAAAAATAAATAAATAAGTATGCATTTCCAATGATACGATACTGATTGTTACGATATCTTTCATTTTAAATGTAACATTGTCTGATATGATTTTAGATTTTCACGGCCAAAAGTATTTTCGTTATTTATTTTTGAGGTGTTATGCCGTGTTGTGCTACGTCCTTCTTTAGCCAACTTTTCGGACAACGTTACAGTGTCCACATCTGCCTTGATGATGGTGTAACGCTGTCCGAAATGTTGGCTTAAGAAGTTGGCTAAATAAATAACGAAAGTAAAATTGTTTTGTCATTTGTATTTTTGTTATAAATTGATTTTTTCATAAAGCTCGCCTCCACTTATGAGTATGTATTTCAAATGGTACAATGCTAAATGTCTTTTATTTTAAACCTAACATTGTGTTGTTATTTTTATTTTTATTATAACTGCATCTGCTCTCAATACAGGAGTTCCTAGTGAGACAGGCATAGCACACCAATTGTAATAGAATAAATGTAGATAAATAAAGAAAAAATACATAAGGAAGCGGATAGATGCCCTCTAAATGTGGTGCTGGAGAAAAATGCTCAGTTTTCCATCAGACAGCCAAACGCATCAAAGTATCCATCCTGGAAGAGCAAGGCATCCACAATAGGCTATCAACAGTCTGCCTACAATGTATCCTAAGATATTTTGGACAAGTTGCTCATCAAACTGAGAACTCATGGTCACTATTGGCAAAGTGTTTGGCAGGAGAGGCAGAGGAAAATTATCAATGCTTCGGAGTGATCAATTGAGCATGTATCAGGAATGCCAGAAGACGACATTCTACTGAAAATATTGAAAGCGATTCCAGAGGGATATTCCAATGTGCACCCTGGGAAGTTAGGTAGTAACTCCAGAATAAAGTTCATTTGCATCGAGCAAGTAGTTTAGTCGGAGCGAGTATATTAGTAATTAAACGCGTCCGAACCCTTAATTTTAGTAGAGTAGTTTAGTCAGCTCTTTAGTAGAGTCAATTCATTTCGTTCTACTTTATCAATATTTTATAAATATGTACTGTTTTATTTATTTCTGTTCAATTTTTCTTCATTTTGGAGGCAACTTGGTATTTTTTATGTGACTTAATTATAATAATTAAAAAAATATTTTGCTTTATCTACTGTGTTACATAATGAAAAATAAAATAAAGCATTGCAAAAAATGTTTGTTTCGAAGTAAATAGCTAATTTAAATTTACGCCATTCAAAATGCTTTTTCCAATAATGTTTAATTTATACTTCACCATATATTTCTAATAATTGTTTTTTTTTTATATTTATCATTTACTCACAAAAAATTGCCCAAGTTGCCTCTAAAATCGTGAAATATTGAAAGCTTGAATCTTTTATATAAAAATCAATATTTGTTTGTTCATATTTTGCTGCCATACCGTTCATCCGATTGTGATAAAACTTTGGTGATTTGTTGTGCGCACACCCGCGAAGTTGATAGGCTATACCTATAAGGTGTTAAGTTACGTACTTGACTCACTTTAACCAGAGATTTCTGACATTAT
This sequence comes from Limnephilus lunatus, assembly GCA_917563855.2. Lineage (NCBI taxonomy): Eukaryota > Metazoa > Arthropoda > Insecta > Trichoptera > Limnephilidae > Limnephilus > Limnephilus lunatus. The sequence continues at coordinate 98,290,263 of OU830594.1, forward strand.
TTGGAGTAAAAAATGTAAATGAAATTTTGAGAAAATGAAGGAAGAAAAAATATTTATTTGAATGGCATTGCATCACATGCCGGGTACCAAGTAGTGGCCTATATTTTATAATTTAAAACACAAACAAATAAAGTAGCACATATCCATACTAGACTCTGCCGTTCCCCTGAAGACCATCCCCATAAACAACAAGATAAAAGCCATAAATCAATTAGCAAGCCCAAATAGCTTAGACAACACAAATTTTCTAGCTTATTTCAAACTATAATTATTACAATGTGAAAACTGAAAAGCAGACTTTACATTACCCAAACTTTGCAGAGGTACAATTATGTAAATATAAACTGGCTTTTGCAAATAAATGTAAGTGAATTGGTTCAATTAATTATGTATACATTTTGCAGTAAATATTTGTTGATATTGTACGGTCTATAATAGCAAGCAAACTAGCTAACTTTTATGCAATAGACAGAGAAATTATAGTTAAAATTTTGTTACACGAAGAATTAATTCAACCTTTTACTCTTTTCAAACTTCTCATTCATGATTCCGTCTCCCATGTTTCACCTGAATGACTAGACAAAAGCAAAGTCTCTTTGATAAAGTTTACTAGGATTATCCGTGCACGTTTGGCCATGTCTCTTGGTTTTACAACATGGTATCCAAGTCCGAGACCTTCTTCCCATCAAGATGGGGTAGATGAATGGAAGCTTCTTCATCGTCTTTACATTTCCTTTAGCTATTAGTGTTTGATTTCTAATCTCAACAGCTGCGGCATTTCCTGAGGTGACTTTACACTTTTTCTTTCCCCCGAAGTCAACCAGTCAATCCTGCCAGGAAATTAATGGAGCTGTGCACTTACTTACAAGCATCATTAAACCATTCTGCATGTGCATACTTCATTCACTATAGAAGAAAGAAAGAACATCTCCCACACTGTTAAGGAAAATTTATCGCAGAAAGGAACAATTCATCAAATTTCAAAGTTAAAATTCAAGTTCTGTTATTATATTATTATGGCCAGTTGTTTCACATAGCTAAAATGATAACAGAACTTGAATTTTATCTTTGAAATTTGATGAATTGTTCAAATTCTATGAAACAATCCATCCATACCATACATAGAATCTAAACAAAAGCTAAAAGCTAGTAAAGGGTGTTTTTTTAAAGGTTTGGTTTTTAATCTGGCAACATTGTTTCTACAAACTATCAATTTGACAGTTGGCAGTTGATTTGTAGTCAGTACGTTTTGCCATTAGGAATTCAACATTTGCCGTGTTATTGCCGATATATGGCCCCAGTTGCTCGATAAAATTGTCGAAAATTGGCTTCACGATTGCGCTTCATTCAATCTAGCCGTGGCAATCATATTTAAATAATAATGGCATAAAATTATCTATTAAATAAAGCCAATATCATAGACATTAACATTATTTCACAAAAAAACACCCTTTACAAAAATAGAATACATATTAGTAAGAGTAAAGGTAACATGTTAGCAGGAGATCATAAGTCATAAAGCTTTAGACTTACTCAGGGCCCGATTAAGGGACCCAGCCGCCCTAAGCTAGCGTGCTTATAGCGGTGATGGTCAATGCACTGAGGAAGGAGAATTTTTTAAAATATTGTAAGCTCCCTGGCCTATTGCCAAACAACGAACCAACCCCCCAAAAATCTAGCACACCACGTGTTTAAAAAGCAATATGCTTGAAAACTAATTACCATTGCTCGATGTAGATTAAAAGCTCAAAGGCCTTAGGTTCGGAGCTTGACTGAAACCTACTGTCATTCATGTTAGTTACTTACTATATAATCAAACAGATCTCTCTCTTAAGACCAGTTCGGACTGGGCAAGTAGTTTAGTCGAGTAGCGAGTGATTTAGTAACTAAACGTGTCCGAACACAGTAATTTTATTAGAGTTGTTAGTCAGCTCTTTAGTAGAGAAAATCCATTTAATTATTTTTTTTCAGGTGAATAGCGCCCCCACCATGCGTCCCTGTTCATTGCTCAAACACTAAACGTTAATAGAGTTCATTAGTAGCCGCAGAAATGTCGTCCTATTGGAGCGAAGATGCTACTCTAAAATTCTTTATTTTTGCAGCTATTAATCTATTTTCATATCCATAGTGTATTTACTTCTATCTCACTAATTTCTCCTTCCACCTCTTCTAAAATAAGCATTACAATCAGCTTAATTAGCGTATTTACTTTGTTGCGTTGCAGCCCGTTCTAATGTACTCAACTCGACCGTAATGCAAACGCTTTTTTGTCAGTCAAGTAATGAGTTACTCGCCACATGATTAAAAGAATGAAGTATGTATGAAGAATGAGTTAATGATGAATGTAAGTAAGTCTAAAGTCATGGTATTTGAAAGAGGGAGTATGAAAACAATGTGCAACATAGTTGTAAATGATGAGTATTTGGAGCAGGTGGCTGAGTTTGTGTACTTGGGTAGTATGTTTACGAGAGATGGGAAGGCTGATAGAGATATCGAAAGAAGGGTAAATGCAGGCAACTCTATTAATGGAGGACTGAACGCTGTTGGCACCAACAAAAAACTGTCCAAAGGAGCGAAGTTAGCCGTCCATAATGGAGTGCTGGTACCTACCCTGATGTATGGCAGTGAGGCATGGAACTGGCAGAGGAAGGATGAAATTAGACTGAATGCTGTATAAATGAGATCCCTGAGGCGCATGTGTGGAAAAACCATGTACGATCGTGTGAGAAATGTGGAGATTCGCGAAGAATGCAATGCTGATGTAAGCATAATGAGTAAGATTAAGAAAGGGACGCTCAGATGGTTTGGGCATGTAGAGCGAATGAACGAGGAAAGGAGCGTAAGGAGAATATATGACGCAAATGTGAATGGTAGAAGAAGTCGGGGACGCCCGAGGAAGACATGGCATGACCAAGTGAATCAGATACTTGAGTCGGGCCATATGAAGAGTCGGAATAATAGAAGAGCATCTATGAGACGATGTATAAATGTGAACGAGGCAAGGAGTGTGTGCCAAGATCGAGTTGTTTGGCGGTCCGTCCTCTCTGCCTACCCCTGCGGTGAAACGGCGTGATGATTAGTTAGTTAGTTAGCCTGATGCGAACTCTTGGACAACCCTCGTAGTAAGTAATTAACATAAATGACAATAGGTTTTATCCAAGTTCCGAACCTAATGCATTTGAGCTTAACCTGCACAGAGCAATGGTAATTAGTTTTCAAGCATATTGCTTTTTAAACGCTAGGCTTCAGCCTAGTGAGCCTTAGGGTTAATCGGGCCCTGGGCTTGCTAACACTCTTCACTGCTTACATATTACCTTATCCCCCTATACACAATAAACATAAACAGATCTTCCATACTGTTAAAACAAAAAAGAAAGCCAAAGCAAGTATATTAAATAAGTTAGTACGGATAATGATGTAATATATTTGTTACCAGGAGTACATAAGTCATAAGATGGTGGGTGATAGAGATAAAAGTGATTGCTACATACACATTGTACGGAGTATGTTGAAGATGTGGTATGAACCTGTTGTGCATATTGAGTCCGGTCTGACCGCCAAAGTTCTCCTGCGGCGCCATGTACTGCAGCTGGCGGGAGCTATCGCCGCAGCCCACCGTCACGTTGGCGGAGCACGAGGAGCTGGAGTGCGTGAGGCCTGGAAGAGGAAGAAGGTGATTGGTGGATTTAGTATTGCTAGATAGCTACCACAAGTCGAGATGCCCACCCGATCGGATTCATCAAAATCCATGGTGACGAGACAAGTCACAATGAATTAAAAGTGATGAAAAAATATTTTTAAAAATTAGTTCAAAAGGTTAGATTATGGGCTATTTTTTTTTTCATAGCTTTTAATGACTTTTTTTTAAAAGAGTTTTTTTTTATTTTTATATGAATACCGCACAAGAGTTCCCGTCTAAAGCCTGTGAGACTATGGCATCCCCAATTAAAGTATGTTGTGAGGCTGAGAGTAGTGGGGAGGGGAAGGAGATAGGGAAGAGGAAGGTGGGGAAGTACCTGGCTATTCAGATCTAGTCACCAAACACGGCTAATGCCATTTCAAGCAACGTTTCAATTCTGAATGGTGGTCTTACACCAGGAGGGCGATTCTGGTTCTATTTAACGACAGTAATCCTTTCCTTACCTTCAACTTAACGATTTTTTTGCAAATTGCGATTCACGTTCTAACAATGACAGCTAAATCCTCTCCTTTGAACTTCGTGAAGGAAAGGATCTAAAGGAGACCGTGTGGGCTGTCATTAGCGAGGTAGTGTCTGACATTAAAGTATGACATTGTCGATATTTGCGTGTTTTAACAAAATAAAACTTAATATTGTCGTAAGTTTTGAATGTAAACATGATTAGTGAACTATTCTTCACATAATAATGCTATTAAATGTACCGAATTACCGTAATTGCGATGTTTTAACTAGTCGGAACTCGGGCCTATTTTTCGGAAGGTCAAAATGTTTCTGCTTCGCATTAAATTCCAAATTAATGAAATATTTGTGAACCTATCCGAAAACTAAAAACTTTGTTCGAAAGGTGATGAAATACGCTTTCAAAGTTTATTATTAGAAGTAACCATGTAATTTTCTAAATATAAAAATCTTGAATGCAACATGAAAATGTCTCACCTTACGTTTTTTCCCACTAAAATTACTGGCTATGAAAAAAAAAATAAAAACACACATATTTGATTAGACGAATGTATTATAAAGGTTATCACCACCTCATTTTTTTGTCGTTTCATGTAAAATATTTTTTTAAAAATTCACAAAGTTTCTTGTTTTTTTTTTTCAAATTGCCACCAGCAACTTTGGTTTCATATAGGTGTACATTTTAACTATTTTGTGGTTAACTTTTAGATTTAAATAAAAAGTGAAGTATTTTCTCTTTCCATATTCTTCCTTTCGTATTTCTAACCATGATGGTAAGGGAGACAACGAGACCTGTGTGAGTTGTTCCGAAAACCAAATAAATTAGCCTGAGGGGTTTTAAAGTACATAACTTGCAAAATGTTTGATTAGAGTGATAATAATAGTGATAATAACAATAAACTACATGTTTAAAGTATGTGTGATATATCTGGCTGAAGGAGATAGGAAAACATGGTTCATAGGTAAAAATAAAATATGGCATGAAGGGAAACATTATTTTATTAAAAATACTCAAATTGCAAAACACATAAGGGTAATAAATCAAATAATTACTTATAACTTTATTTTGTATAAGGTTTACCTACATAAACTTGGGCCTTTCTTATGTTTACTAGTAACTTTGTCCTTCCCGGAACTTCAACCCGTTGTGAAAATACAAAAAAAATGTGGAAACCTTAACTTTAATACTACAATACATTATTATAATATTCTTATTAATAAATTCTCTAATTAAAACCCAAAAATATGTCTTGAAAATTATATTGAAAGGCCTTAAAAAAACTAGCACTGAAGAAATTTTCAATATCTTAACGTCACGTCGTGTCGATTAAACAATTCTGCTGTGAAACAATACTACTTTTAAACCCCACTTTCATTTAACAATCAACAGCAACATTATAACTCAAAACTAAAAAAAAGCTGGATTCAAAACATACAATTCAATTTAATTCATTCATTTTAAAAATATTACAAAATTACAATTTCAAAACATTTTTAAAAGAGAAAATATCTACAGATTTTAAGATAAACAAATTTAGACTAACAGCAACAAAGTTTGTTGTTTGAATTTTGCTTCATTGATGTTAAACATATCGATATTAAAACAGCTCTCCCGACTGGCATAACCATTGGCAAGATAGTTCTGCACGCGGGGATATAAAACAGTCTATGCTGTCGGTGACAGAGAAAACCATCGGGAACATAGAAACTAATGCTCTCCATGATAGCCGAGTTTTCGAACCGTACACGAATCAGTCTGAAGAAATGTGTTATAATGAGCACATATCTTCTGACCTGTAGATGGTTAATACCGAGCATGCCAAAGAGAAAGTCAGTAGGGTAGAGCCAATGGTAGTTGCCATACTCCCTCAGGTAGACAAATCTCAGAAATTTCTTCTGAACCTTCTCCAACATGAGGGAATATTTGACTTGGTGTGGGTTCTAAACCACCGACCCACTCTCAAGTGTACTCCTTCCTATACAAATACTCGACCTCGCTAAAAAAATACCACATCATATACTTATAGTTATTTCAGTAACTTCATATTATTTATATAATTAAATATTAAAATGCAAATGAAATCCCCAGAACAGGAGATCCCAGTGAGGATATCATCGCCTCAGTCACCAGCATTTCTTCACTACTCTAGAGCAGTCATCAGCGACAGTAGGTACTATACAGCGACCACGCCACTTACATCAGTTTCGAAAGAAATCTCTGAAAAAGAAATAAAAGTATCAAATTGTATCAAATGAAATTTAACTAACTAACCATCACGCCTTTTCGCCACAGGGGTAGGCAGAGAGGAAGGACTGCCAAACAACTCGGTCTTGGCACACACTCCTTGCCTCGTTTACATTCGTACATGCTCTTCCATTATTCTGACTCTTGACATGGCCCAACTCAAGTATCTGATTCACTTGGTCGTGCCATGTCATTCTTGGGCGTCTTCGACTTCTACTACCATTCACAGGTAACATACGCTTTAATATGCAGCATTTAAGGTTAAACGAAACCTATGCTATAATCTACGCATTCACAGATAGCGCCAATTTATTTATTTTTGGTAAAAACACTTTTTTTGCAAGTTATGCTTTGAAATATTAATGTAAATTAATTGTTTGAGCTTGTATGTATTCCGTATGAATATGAATAGTTTATTCTATAAACAAACTCAAATCTTTCCATAAAGGCTAACAAATACAATATTGGATTGAGTCACCTATACAAAATTGGACTTGTAAGCCTTTCTCAGAAAATAGTTTATGGACAAAACTATGTATTCATATTCATATTGAATACGAGCGAGCGCAAACAATTCATTTATCATAATATTTTAAAGCGTAACTTGCAATAAGTGTTTTAACCTAAAATAATCAAATTGGCGCCATCTGTAAATGCGTAGATTATAACGTAGGTTCCGTTAAACCTTCATCAAAAACAATTCAACACACATGATCAATATCAGTTGACACAATATACCATAAAAAATATTAAATACATACTTCATCAATGGGAAAGGTCTTTCAGCACATTTGAGCCTTTCGACCGCCTCTCTTCATGAAAGGTTTACCCTAGTTGACGTCCAGATAATTATCCTCGTGCTGCAAGTTTGCGGGACGTCAACATCAATCATCAGCTGCAGCGAATCCTACTGCCACCGCATTAGTGTCTGTAAAAGAAATAAACATCAAATTGTATCATACAGCATTATGTTTAAAATAACACATATTACTTGTTGCTAACAAATAAATTTCTGTATCTCAAAATCAGGTAATTTGACAGTGCATATTCTGTCTGCTGAAGGTGACATACCTACGCTGTGCTGCATTCCAAAAACAGTTCATCACATTTTATCAATATTAGTTGTGTACATATGAAACACAATATAGCACCATACAAATATAAAAATACATACATCATTGGGAACGTCTTCCTGCATATTTGATTCCTTCAACCGTCTTTGTTCTCCATTTCGTGATACACATTCCATAAACAGTTTGATGATCAAAATGCTGAAAAATAATTTTACGCCAATTAACGTCACATTATACATATATTTTTCTTATGTTTCTTAAAACAACAATACGGTAAAAATAATATTATTCTGTAAAATATTAAATGAACTGTCTCGATTTTTACATGAAAAACGTAACCTCAAATCACAGACATAATCTTGTTGATAATTCGGTTCGAGCCAAATATGAGTATATTTATATGCTTTTAGATACATATATTATAGCATTTACTTACCTCATTATTGCTTTGTACAGCAAAATATCGTTTAAATAACCGAATCGACATGATTGTATTGAAATCGTGACATCCATTGGCCATCTTGGCTCGGCGACATCTGTCACTTTTAGAAGTAGTGAATGAATAAAAAGGTCATTACCATCAATATTACCATATTTTACAGAATAATATTATTTTTACCGTATTGTTGTTTTAAGAAACATAAGAAAAATATATGTATAATGTGACGTTAATTGGCGTAAAATTATTTTTCAGCATTTTGATCATCAAACTGTTTATGGAATGTGTATCACGAAATGGAGAACAAAGACGGTTGAAGGAATCAAATATGCAGGAAGACGTTCCCAATGATGTATGTATTTTTATATTTGTATGGTGCTATATTGTGTTTCATATGTACACAACTAATATTGATAAAATGTGATGAACTGTTTTTGGAATGCAGCACAGCGTATGTCACCTTCAGCAGACAGAATATGCACTGTCAAATTACCTGATTTTGAGATACAGAAATTTATTTGTTAGCAACAAGTAATATGTGTTATTTTAAACATAATGCTGTATGATACAATTTGATGTTTATTTCTTTTACAGACACTAATGCGGTGGCAGTAGGATTCGCTGCAGCTGATGATTGATGTTGACGTCCCGCAAACTTGCAGCACGAGGATAATTATCTGGACGTCAACTAGGGTAAACCTTTCATGAAGAGAGGCGGTCGAAAGGCTCAAATGTGCTGAAAGACCTTTCCCATTGATGAAGTATGTATTTAATATTTTTTATGGTATATTGTGTCAACTGATATTGATCATGTGTGTTGAATTGTTTTTGATGAAGGTTTAACGGAACCTACGTTATAATCTACGCATTTACAGATGGCGCCAATTTGATTATTTTAGGTTAAAACACTTATTGCAAGTTACGCTTTAAAATATTAAGATAAATGAATTGTTTGCGCTCGCTCGTATTCAATATGAATATGAATACATAGTTTTGTACATAAACTATTTTCTGAGAAAGGCTTACAAGTCCAATTTTGTTAGGTGACTCAATCCAATATTGTATTTGTTAGCCTTTATGGAAAGATTTGAGTTTGTTTATAGAATAAACTATTCATATTCATACGGAATACATACAAGCTCAAACAATTAATTTACATTAATATTTCAAAGCATAACTTGCAAAAAAAGTGTTTTTACCAAAAATAAATAAATTGGCGCTATCTGTGAATGCGTAGATTATAGCATAGGTTTCGTTTAACCTTAAATGCTGCATATTAAAGCGTATGTTACCTGTGAATGGTAGTAGAAGTCGAAGACGCCCAAGAATGACATGGCACGACCAAGTGAATCAGATACTTGAGTTGGGCCATGTCAAGAGTCAGAATAATGGAAGAGCATGTACGAATGTAAACGAGGCAAGGAGTGTGTGCCAAGACCGAGTTTTTTGGCAGTCCTTCCTCTCTGCCTACCCCTGTGGCGAAAAGGCGTGATGGTTAGTTAGTTAAATTTCATTTGATACAATTTGATACTTTATTTCTTTTTCAGAGATTTCTTTCGAAACTGATGGAAGTGGCGTGGTCGCTGTATAGTACCTACTGTCGCTGATGACTGCTCTAGAGTAGTGAAGAAATGCTGGTGACTGAGGCGATGATATCCTCACTGGGATCTCCTGTTCTGGGGATTTCATTTGCATTTTAATATTTAATTATATAAATAATATGAAGTTACTGAAATAACTATAAGTATATGATGTGGTATTTTTTTAGCGAGGTCGAGTATTTGTATAGGAAGGAGTACACTTGAGAGTGGGTCGGTGGTTTAGAACCCACACCAAGTCAAGTATTCCCTCATGTTGGAGAAGGTTCAGAAGAAATTTCTGAGATTTGTCTACCTGAGGGAGTATGGCAACTACCATTGGCTCTACCCTACTGACTTTCTCTTTGGCATGCTCGGTATTAACCATCTACAGGTCAGAAGATATGTGCTCATTATAACACATTTCTTCAGACTGATTTGTGTACGGTTCGAAAACTCGGCTATCATGGAGAGCATTAGTTTCTATGTTCCCGATGGTTTTCTCTGTCACCGACAGCATAGACTGTTTTATATCCCCGCGTGCAGAACTATCTTGCCAATGGTTATGCCAGTCGGGAGAGCTGTTTTAATATCGATATGTTTAACATCAATGAAGCAAAATTCAAACGACAAACTTTGTTGCTGTTAGTCTAAATTTGTTTATCTTAAAATCTGTAGATATTTTCTCTTTTAAAAATGCTTTGAAATTGTAATTTTGTAATATTTTTAAAATGAATAAATTAAATTGAATTGTATGTTTTGAATCCAGCTTTTTTTTAGTTTTGAGTTATAATGTTGCTGTTGATTGTTAAATGAAAGTGGGGTTTAAAAGTAGTATTGTTTCACAGCAGAATTGTTTAATCGACACGACGCGACGTTAAGATATTGAAAATTTCTTCAGTGCTAGTTTTTTTAAGGCCTTTCAATATAATTTTCAAGACATCTTTTTGGGTTTTAATTAGAGAATTTATTAATAAGAATATTATAATAATGTATTATAGTATTAAAGTTAAGGTTTCCACTTTTTTTTTTGTATTTTCACAACGGGTTGAAGTTCCGGGAAGGACAAAGTTACTAGTAAACATAAGAAAGGCCCAAGTTTATGTAGGTAAACCTTATACAAAATAAAGTTATAAGTAATTATTTGATTTATTACCCTTATGTGTTTTGCAATTTGAGTATTTTTAATAAAATAATGTTTCCCTTCATGCCATATTTTATTTTTACCTATGAACCATGTTTTCCTATCTCCTTCAGCCAGATATATCACACATACTTTAAACATGTAGTTTATTGTTATTATCACTATTATTATCACTCTAATCAAACATTTTGCAAGTTATGTACTTTAAAACCTCTCAGGCTAATTTATTTGGTTTTCGGAACAACTCACACAGGTCTCCCTCTCCGTTGTCTCCCTTACCATCATGGTTAGAAATACGAAAGGAAGAATATGGAAAGAGAAAATACTTCACTTTTTATTTAAATCTAAAAGTTAACCACAAAATAGTTCAAATGTACACCTATATGAAACCAAAGTTGCTGGTGGCAATTTGAAAAAAAAAAAACAAGAAACTTTGTGAATTTTTAAAAAATTATTTTACATGAAACGAGAAAAAAATGAGGTGGTGATAACCTTTATAATACATTCGTCTAATCAAATATGTGTGTTTTTATTTTTTTTTTCATAGCCAGTAATTTTAGTGGTAAAAAACGTAAGGTGAGACATTTTCATGTTGCATTCAAGATTTTTATATTTAGAAAATTACATGGTTACTTCTAATAATAAACTTTGAAAGCGTATTTCATCGCCTTTCGAACAAAGTGTTTAGTTTTCGGATAGGTCCAAAAATATTTCATTAATTTGTAATTTAATGCGAAGCAGAAACATTTTGACCTTCCGAAAAATAGGCCCGAGTTCTGACTCGTTAAAACATCGCAATTACGGTAATTCGGTACATTTAATAGCATTATTATGTGAAGAATAGTTCACTAATCATGTTTACATTCAAAACTTACGATAATATTAAGTTTTATTTTGTTAAAACACGCAAATATCGACAATGTCATACTTTAATGTCAGTCACTACCTCGCTAATGACAGCCCACACGGTCTCCTTTAGATCCTTTCCTTCGCGAAGTTCAAAGGAGAGGATTTAGCTGTCATTGGGAGAACGTGAATCGCAATTTGCAAAAAAATCGTTAAGTTGAAGGTAAGGAAAGGATTACTGTCGTTAAATAGAACCAGAATCGCGCTCCAGGGCGATACAGAGAGTATCTTACACTCTGGAACGTGCCGCAAATATACTATATATTATTTTAAATGAATAAATTGTGAAATAACACAAATTAATCAAATAAAATTTATTTGCCACGCCGGGATTCGATCCCGCGACCTTCGGTGTGTGAGTCAAGCGCCTTACCGCTGCGCTACGCCGGCCTTTGTTGTTGAGTTGGGTTGATACTGAGTTGTCGTGGAACCAAAATCCATATTGCCGAACGCTCAGGATTTGGTCACGACCCAAACATAATTCCAAAAGTTTGCGAGAGCATTAAGACAGTATAGTATAGAGTCATCTCATTTATTGTATGACGCGTATTGCAAATTGGGAGGTGGGTATGGGTACCGCCGCCGCGGGAAACTATTTAGTGCCAGGGTTCATGAGGTGAAGTGTTTTTTTTTACATTAGCTCCACACAGGAGGCCCTGAGGAAAATATTTCCCCTAAGGGCCTATGTCATTTTAAGGGATGCTGAGTGGAGGGTATTTTTAGGAAAAGAAGTTCTGGGAAGGCAAAGGTATGAGGGTGGAAAGGAATCTGGGGGTCAGTGTGTCCAGGCGTGATGGACGTATGAATCCATCCCTCCCACTGCGATGCAAGGCGATGTTCCAAGAGAGCAGTGGCGGCTCTCCCCTTAGGACAATGGGTGTTTGACCCCCCAAAAATATAAGACATTATAAGACATTAATAAACGGCTCAACGCATTGAATTCTTTACTTGAAATTTGAAATGAACCGCAAAATAATAGCAGTTAGCGGCGACGACTCGCCGGGTGACGAGCAGTGACATCTATCGTGTCAAATGGAAGCTCCAATTCTCACAATATTTAGATCCCTGGGTCAATTTTTGACTTGCCCCCGCTATAGGATATCTTCTGTCTCTATGCGCGCCATACAATAAACGCGATGGCACTATGTTTTTATCCTGGAGTAAAAATTCCCGCGTATAGGTACCATAGAAACCCTAGCGACGTTTTGGACATGACCGAATGTCGTGGAAGGGAGACAGCATTACGTCTCTTATGCGTTGTTGAAAGAGATGGCGATACAACATAGGTCGGTTTGCATTTTGCACCCATGCCTCGTCCATTGTATTTGCACAGTTCGGGAAAGATTTTGAATAATAATTATTTACGTTGTTATCGGCGAAGTTTCAAATTCAGTTTGGCGGCACATGGAGAAGTAAATCTTTTCAAAGATTATTAATTATTATATTATGATCACTTTTCAACGGACATGGAAAACAGCTTTTAAAACAATGTTCGTTTTTTAGGTTCCTAACCTAAGTGACAGCAGATTTTATAGGTACATTTAATTATCTAGTTACAGGTAAATCATTTGAAAGGGACCTTTGCTTGTGTAGTGGTGTATTAGATAGATACAAAATATCTAACATAATTTAATAATAAATCTCTTTTTGTTAGGTAGCTCAAAAATGCAAAAAAAAAACATCGTCAAATTGAAACGCAAGTCTAAATTTAAATTAAATTGATAAATGTCTTTTCTCACCCAATATCTTTGGGCATTTTAGGGGTAAAAGGGGACTGCGGATGTGTGTTTCAAAGTCAATTTTTGTTTTTAAATTTTTGATATTATCAGTTTCTATTTTTTCTAATCTACCTACCTAATTTTGTATTTAAATTTTGGATACTTAGGTACATACTATCGGTGTGCATAACTATATTGAAAAGTGCCCTCTTTAAAATGATGTGCCAGCAAGTACATGAATTATTTAGTGATTTTGCAATTTATAAATAATACCCATGTAATTTGAGTTGCGGATTCATGACCCTACCTATCTTCAAATTGATATAGATATTAATATGTCGGCATTTTTCATAATATCAAAAAAAGGTAATTTCACAATTTCTTTTCAAATGACCTCCCATACCTGGAGCCCTAGAGCCGCCTCTGCAAGAGAGTACAGCTGGAGATGTCAAAGGGACTCCCTCAACCATTCTCTCCCGATCCGGCCTGCCATGTAGCTGGTGTGCAAACGCATCCGCCGCCTAGACAAACTTTACCCCATGAACCCGGGCACCGCGGCCAAGTCACCAAATGTAGCGAACCACTTGGGGTGGACCTGTGGTAGAAATGTTGGTTATCCAATAAATGCTTCCCGGGGCGGCGGTACCCATACCCGCCTCCCAAAATGACATCCAGGAATCTGGGGGTCAGTGAATTTTAAAATGTAATTTGGGGGCAATGGCCAATTGACCTTAATGACCAGCCGCCCCTGTGCGTACAGTACCTGTGGTGAGATGAGCGTGCCCCCCGCACGAGACGGCCGCCACGTGGTCGCTGACGTAGCGGTTCCCCTCGATGTAGCTCTGCTGCTCGAAGTCGCGCTCCTCGAGCTGCTGGGACAGGTCCATAGCGGGGGCCGGGCGGCGCGGGGGCGGAGGCGCGGGCGGGGGCGCCGGGCAGCCGTCGGCCTGCAGCTGGTAGTGCAGCAGGAGCGGGTGCAGACCGCGCGAGTGGCCGCGGGGCCCGTACAGATCCGACGGGTCGGACCCCTTCTGGAAGCTGGGGAAACAACAGACAATTAGCATGGAAAGGAGATCTTACAAATGTGAGAAATCATCTTGAATATAACTCAACTGTATGGTCTCCTCTCTATAATGTGTATTCTAAAACAATAGAAAGAGTACAAAAAAAATCTTAAGCCTTTGAAATTATAAACTAAAAATGCCTAACTTTTAAATTTTTGTTGCTTGTATTTTTTTTTCTATCTTAACTATATTTTTATTATTTCGTTCTCATGTTCCAATTATTTCTCACTGGCTGAAGTCCCCGGCGATGCCCGGGCTTTACAAAAGAGTTTTTGAAATCAAATAGACAGTGACCTTCCTCTTGTATTAACGGTAACATGTGCAAAATTTCATCAACCTCGGCATAAAACTGTATATTTGCGTACAAATCAAATCCACACCACCCGCTTGCCAGCCCGCTCGTCCACCACCCACCACATACATACAGACAAAAAAACTTGTCAAATTATATACCTAAGCCTTCCTCATGAATCACCACTTTACTATATAATACTTACTATATAATATGTAGAGATATGTAGAGTGTAGAAGATGTTAAAAATTGTACTAACTTTATTTGCCCTCTGGGCTTAAAATAAGTAAATAAACATAGAAAGCGCCCAACTTTAATGCAGACCTGACGTTGATACAGAAATCGTCGCAATAGGCGAGTTTAAGGTCTGAAAAGCGGCATGACACCCCGCCCACGCCTTTCTCTGTCGCACGTATGCTTTACGCATCTTTCTCTTTCGTTTACGGTCATTGTGAAGTTAGTAAAGTGACTGTACCCGCGCGAGAATTGATAGTAGCAAGTTTAGGTCGGCATTTAAGTTTGGCTCGTACTATGCCCAACACAGATATCGATCGTCCAGTTGATTAGTCAGACATCTCCAAATACTAACAGATAATGAAGAAAACAATATTCGAATGCTCTCCTTAAAGCAAGTATTATTTACACGTTTCTATGCTATTTTTTATCATTTTTAATGACTTTTCAAAGGAGTGATGAAGTTGCATATTTTGAGTTGTTCGGTCACCAAATTTTTTTGTACCCACAAAACCCACACTGACCGTGGCGACGTCACCGACTGCATAGTTAGCCGTATTTGTATGCGTGTAAAATCAATAACCTCCATCTGTCTTCCGGTCCATTTGTTCCATAAGTCGGTCAGACAGAATCGGAACAGGAAATCGTGCAATACCAAACGTAACAATTCTCATCTACAACATCTTCTATCTGTTGGTCGGAATCTGAGATTTAATTTAAGGATAACTAACGTCAAATCGAAAAAATAAAATGTATGGTATCTATACGTTCATCGCATTGCATTGCTAAAGATTTAAAAATTTGGTTTCGTGACTTAAAGCCCGTTAACCAGCGGCCGAGAATTCAAATTTCATCGAAAGATGATCTTGCGACCGTACCCTTGGGGCGGTTCCGATTTTTTTGATTTTTTAAAAAATAACTCTACGTAGGAGGCGCTGAGGAAAATAATTTCCCTCAGGACTTATGTCATCTGAGATGCAGTGTGGAGGGTCTTTTTGAGAAGAGGAAGGAGTGAATATTGGTCTTGAAGAGTTCCGTGTTTTAGGAAGGAGGAAACACAGAGGCCAGCAAATCGTTCCACAGCTGAGCTGATGAACTCAAAAACGAGTCGTAGACCTGTTCTCATGTGACAAATGTCAACCATGTACATATGTTTCCCGACTATGCACCGGTTCCGAGGAGATCAGTGACGCTAATTCCTCAGAGTATTTTCCATTGAAATGCCGGTAGAACAAGGATAGCATTCCCCCCCGACGCCTGTGCTCTAAAAATTGCAATCCGTTTGTTAATATGGGAGAATCTATCAACAAACGGACAGCACGTTTCTGCACAGAGTCTAGGGTTTTTTTAAGGTATTTTGAAGCTCCAGACCAGAGGTGGCTGCCAAATTCAAGCGTTGGGCGCACTTGCGATTTGTACAGGGTTAGCAGTTGTGTACTATTAAAGTATCTGCGGGCCCTGTACAGTACGCCCAGTTTTTGGGAGGCTAACTCAACTCTGGCTTCGATGGAGCCCCCTTATCTGAGCTTGTCACTTAGAGTTACACCAAGCATATCAATGGAGTATGAATCCATCCCTTTTCTGGAGAGATCAAAAGGTCTTCCTCAACCAGTTTCTCCCGATCCGGCCTGCCACGCAGTGGGTGGGGAAATGCATCCGCCGCCAAGACCTTGACAAACGTCACCCTATGAAACTGCCAAGTCACCAAACGTAGCGAATCACTTCGGGTGACCTATGGCAGGAGTGTTGGTTATCCAATAAATGGTTCCTAGGGCGGCGGTACCGATACCTGCCTCCCAAACTATATATTTATACCGTCCATATCATTGACCTGAAGGTCCATATTAAATAAATTATGTTCATTTTAATCAAGTTCATTATCCCATATAAAACAAACACAAAATTCTAATAAATAATAATGAACTGTTAAGACAACGTTAATATTTTACAAGCTATTTCCGTTTAAAAACGTCTTGTTATATTTGAATATGGCGCTATAAAAATGTGATTAAAGATTACATAATGTTATTATTGTGAAGCGGGTTCACACGGCCCAAGTTCCTACCCAATAAAAACGGTCTAGGAACAATGGCCCGCCGTGTGAACGTAGCCGACAAATTGGCTTGACCTAAACACATGTCCCCGTGTGGTAATGCGCCTGTTATGATAACAACATTATTTTTTATCTTGATTATTTTTGGGTAATTATGCCGTGCTGCGCTTCCTCCTTATTTAGCCAACTTTTCGGATGGCGTTACAATGTACATCAACATTGTTACACCTTTTTTACATTAACTACACACAGGAGACCCTGAAGAAAATAATTCAATTCAGAGCCTGTGTCATCTTTGGGGATGCTGTAAGAATATCTTTCTATGAAAAGGAAGTTCTGGGAAAGAAAAAAGTATGAGGGGTGGGTAGGAATCTGGGAGTCAATGAATCCAGGAGTGATGGTCGTATGAATCCATCCCTCCCACTGCGGTGCAACATGATGGTCGAAAGTCCGACTGGAAAGGTCAAAAGACCTCTTTCAAACAGTCCCTCTAGGTCCAACCTGCCAAGAAGTAGATAGGTAGACGCATGGATACCGCCGCCCGGGGAACCATTTAATGGATAACCAACACCTTGCCATGTCAAGCTACGTTCGGTGACTTAGTAGGGTTAGCATTGGGAGGTTTGTACGGGTCTTGACGGCGGATGCGTCTGCCCACCTGCTGCGTGGCGGGCAGGATCGACAGACTAGTTGAGAGAGGCCTTTTGACCTCTCCAGACGGACTCTTTCAATTCATCGCCTTGCACCGCAGTTGGAGAGATGAATTCATACGTCCGTCATAGTCCATCATATCTTTTCCTTCCCAGAAATTCCTCTCCTCCCATTCCTTAAAAAGACCCTCCACAAAGCATCTTGCCCCCTTGCTCATTCATGATGAAAGAGCAAGGGGCCTTTTTGGCCCGGAGCTCTGTATGCCATTATTTCAAAAAGTCAATGAACGTCATGTCAAGGCCCTAAACAATATTCTGCAATAACTTCAACGTTCAATTATTATTTTCCGTTCCTGTACCACGTGAGATAATATGGTAAATAAAGCCATGTGACGTACAGTACTCAGTGACGCTTCCATCCCCTTTGTTTGTTCACTTAATTTCTGGGAAGTGACAAAGAGCGCTAAACAATGATCGCTATAATAATGGTGTCGTATATGGTTCAATGAAGTCATCAGCCAACAGTCAACACGGTACATTGGGATGGGACAAGAGAGATGATTATATTTAAAACCAACATATTATGAAACATATTACATAAACAGATTGCGCGGCCTTTATCATGCAATATTAATTTTGGATTTGAGGCAAAACACCCAACCAAAATGAATAATTATTTTTTATAACCAAAAGTTACATAAAATAATATATCTAGTACGGAAATGTGCTATTTTATTTATTGATGTTTTCAATTATAAAATTGTAATAATAAAAAAAATATATCTTGCCTTTTCTACTGTTGTGTGTTAATATAATAAATATAAAATAAAAATTATAGCATCGTAAAAAAATCTAAAAGAAAAGTAACTTAAATTTATATACCACGAATCAGTTTTCCGGCTTAAATATGTCGTGAATAATTTAAATTTAAGCCAATCAAAACCCCCTTTTTTAATAATTTTTTTTACTTCATCATATTTCTACAATAAACAGGGTAAAATGTTTTTTTAAATATTTATCATTTACTCACAAAATTGCCCTAGTTGTCTCTAAAATCATAATTTTTTTTAAATCTTTAATGGCTTAAGCTACTATCGTAATAGAACCGAATTAAAGCAAGTAGTTAATAATGTCAAAAGATGGCGCCACTTACGTTAACATCTAGCATGAGGAACGTCGGCTGGCAGGCGTAAGTACTCTTGGATTTGCATTTTCATTTATCTCTCCAATCTGGATACAGATGATAGTTTGTGTTTAAGTTAAAGCCGTGTCGCCCGCCGCCCGCAGGGCCTAGCAGCAAAAACCCGCGGATTGGATTTTTAGCTGCTAGTTTTAAAATATTCTACTTATGTTCCAGAAAAAAAATTGTTTAATAAATTAACTACAAGTTTTAAGTAATGAGTCGTTACCATTGACTAATAATGACCAATGACCACGGAAGTACAAAATACATGGACATGCCCTTACGTGTTAAAAAACGTGTTATTTCCCCCTCCCATTGGAACCATTTTTCGGAACCGGCTGGGCGTGTCCGGACCAGTGTCGTGCTCTCATTGTACATTTTACGCGCGGACGCTCTATGTCTATGAAACACATACTTAGACATCGAGATACATAGCGACGCGAAACACAAAGCCGCTGTTTACTGGGTTAAGTAAATCATGAAACATTTGTAAAAGTGTCTACGGCAACAAAATATTCCACTATGAAAATACTCTGAACCTTACTTTGCGAATTTGGATTTTACACATCTGTTCATACCGTGGCATGCAATTCGCGCTCCCATATAAAAAGGTCTATTCATTCAAAAGCAGATTTTACTATCAAGAACTAAATAGTGATATTATAGTGCGAGGTGCCTATACTGTTAGATTGATTTATTGGCGAATCACAAGTCTCTTTCCTCTCTTCGCCCCGCCATAGTTGGTTTTTACCCCTCATCTGTAAGTTCTCGTCTAGTTATTTGTATGTCTATGCCAATGACTAACGATTTTTTAAAGTTATTTTTTAACCTCGGGGGCCAATCTAGTATTATTATTTGCAATCCACCTCTCAAAACGACCGTTGAATTAGTATGCAGGGGAGATGTCCTCGCCTTATATAGTAGGATGCGGCGGCAGTGTTGCTAACAAATTATCAGTCACCTATTTAGCATTGCCGGACTGGGCAGGCAGAAAATTAAACATTCAAAAAACGTTTTCTGACGAAGTTTTTTCTACCGACCGACACCGCAATATTATTTCAACTAAAAAAAAAACATTGTGAATTTTTTAAATTCATTTATTTGTACTTACTCGATATACTATCCATACTAATATTATAAATACGAAAGTGCGTGTGTTTGTTTGTTACGCTTACACGCCTAAACCACTAAACTGATTTTAAAAATTCTTTCACCAATAGAAAGCTACTTTATCAACGAGTAACATAGGCTGTATATAATGGTAAGCTCTGGCGTTTTGAAATTTGTATAAATGAAAATGTGCGTATTTCATATATTTTAGCGGCAGGGAGGAAAGACAGGGGGAGGTGGGGTTCGTGGGGAAGGTGGAAAGGAACGGGGACGCATGAGAAAGGACATGCAGGGAGGAATCAATTTATGGCATTGCAACGCATGCCGGGTGCCAGCTAGTAATATAATATATATTTGGTACCTATATCGTTTGAGCGTTTTTATAATTATCGTGACGATCCACGATTACGGTACCGTGACGGCACAAAAAGGCAATAAACATACGTTCGTTATCACTATAATGCTGCAGCTCTTTCAAAAGATGACATACACAATGTACGTAGGTCAGTTTCCTCCAAAGGAAAAAGTAATAATTTTCTTGCATCTCTCTCACACACCGCACCGTGACGTCTCCGTAGACCTCTACAATACTACTAGCCGTGACGATAATTTTGAAAGTATGGAATATAGTTACAAGAGTTACAAGGATAATATTGAAGTGTGAGTGAAATCCAAAAATTCAAAAACTTCAAACGTCAATGCGCCGATGGTTTTGCTTTTGTTCTTTGGCAATGTTGGTATATTTTGATATTTTTATCCAGTGGGTCTTGCAGTTTACAAACCTTGCCACGTCTATACCTAAACTGGATGCGTGTATTGAGGAGGTTTTCAATGATAACTCTTTATTTAACGCGGGTCAAATATATTTACAATAAAAACTTTATGTTACAATAATTGGCACAGATTTAATAATTATCTTGCTTAGAGAATAAGCAGGTCAAAAGACGAACGCTCGAACCGGAATGAATCTGCAATATCATGCACCCGGCCAAAGAGTGGTGGCCGGTGATACCATTGTATAAAATTTGATAAATATAGTATTGTATGTTAAACATGTAATGCTGCAGTTCTTACAATTCTTATATACTAAATAACAACAGCCGAAAACGAGATAAACTGTGAACGTATGTCTGCACCCCCCCAAAGGAAACATACATCTCCCTCACACGTATAAAGAAAATGAAACGCAACTCCCGTCGCCGTTGCTGAGCCGTAATAATATAGAGGAAACAGACACACGTATATCGTGCGTCTCATCTTTTGTCTCACCATTATTTAATATGTAAGAAAGAGCTGCAGCATTATTGGGATAAATAACGTACGTTTTACGCTTTTTTAGTGCCGTCACGGTACCGTAATCGTGGATCGTTACGGAAATAATAAAAGCGCTCATTACATTTCGTTACCCTGAATGCAATACCAGATCGAATACCTTATTTTATATACAAGTATTTGGATTAATAATAGACCACACAAGTACCATAAAAAAACCTAAGTAAGAATCGTGGCTCCCTTATCAGACACAAGAGCCCCTCTTTTCTGATAAGGTATACATGACCAATGATGACCTTAAATATAATATTTATGTATCTACATATATGTAACTCGTTATATTCATATTACAATAAATAAATAAAAACGAGTACTTTAGACCAAACGACTGAAGTAAAACTTCACTAACTTATAAAAGAACATATGACATTGGGGTAACATTGACATTACAGACAATATGGTTTGTTATGGGTTTGTTGCATTCAGTAGTACACACTCATGCGTCTTTTTTTCGCTGGGCAAAAGTTGCACATGCTTCGTTTCCTTTTTTAATGACATTGATCACCGTTCGCATCGATTACCGTTCGCATTACACTTTTCGTAACATCACCACTTTTCATAACGCATTCACCAGTTTATCCCCAAGTGTCGAGCGTGCGTAAAGAAGTTTTACTTCAAAAAGTATTTAGGTTAAAAATATAGTATGGTGTGATCATTGAGAAGGAAGGTAGGTAGGTACTTGTAAGATGATGAAGTAGACCAAATAAAACAAAAGTCCCCCGCGTGTACGGGCTATTTATGTAGCGCCGTTTACCGTGTTGAGTGGGACCACCGCTGAGGGAGACATAAATAAAGAGGAAGAAGCTCGGTGGCGCGTGGTCATTCTTCCCATTGAAGATTTGACACCATTTTTTGAAAAAGATTGTTTTTCTATTTGTATAAATACATGAAGTCCGGAAACTAGATGTACAAACGGGTAACTGGAGAATCTGCATACATATCGATCCAGTTGATTAGTCAGATATCTCCAAATACTAAGTTTTATATAATGAGAAAAGTATCATAAATAAAATATTAATTAAATGTGTCTGTATTTTATATATTAACCACTCAGATCTCGAGCCAATTTTTTCAGAAAGTCAAAATATTTCGGCATTCCAATATAATCGATAAGAGTATTTCTGAACGTATCCGAAAACTAAAAACTGTTTTTAGAAAGGTGATGAAATACGCTTTCAAATTTTATACTTGTAAATAAACATATCATTTTTTTAAAGCAAACAATTATTTTTTCTAATTAAAATTATTGATAACGAAAAAAAAAACACCTACATATTTTATTAGGCAAATGTGTTGTAAACGTTTGCATTTTTGTCTTTTTGTCGTTTCTTTTAAAAATGATTAATAAAAAATTCCCAGAGTTTCATAATTTTGGGAATTTTCATCGTCTCCTATTATACATACATAGTAAGGGAGACGAAACAATTTCAATAAGACCTTTATGAGTTGTTCCTAAAACCAAACTAATTAACCTGAAGGATTAAATATGCTATAAAATAACACCGGAAGGCGTAACGGTTCGGTACATTAGTATGATATTTTGAAATATCTTACAAGTGACTCAGAAAACATCAACATTTTGTTTAATTCAGTACAAGTTTTTCTGCATTATAATAATTGATTTGGTAGTGTTTATGAGTAATATGAGTATTGTACTAAATGGAGAGTACACTTAGACGATAAAATACCCTCCGTAAACAGCTGCATGAATTAATTTTACTGTTTATTATTATTTTTCTCATGTTTTTCATGCTTATTCGTTTTTTTTTTTTTTTTTAATTTATTTATATGTTGTTATTTACTTTATTTTTAACATTAACCCATTTTTTGTTTCAAAATATGGAATGTATTGCATTGCACTACCCCTGCATACATTCTGGAATAAACTTTTATTATTATTATTATTATTATTATATATAACTGCAAACTCAACTCAAATTTGGATTTTTCGGAGATGTCTGACTAATCAACTAGACGATCGATGTATAATAAACTGATATAAACAGACAGTTTTGTATTTGGTACTTGAATTGAGAATCAAAAGATTTTTCCTATATTTGGCGACCTAGCCTCTGCCCTTCGTATATGGACTAAATTCAGTGGCGTAGCGAACACTAGGCCAACACGGGGTAGGTCAACTAAGCTGCCGTTCCGAGGATCATTCCTCATGGGCGTTTAGAACGATACTTTTTGTCCAGTTTCCACCTAGGTCGTATTTTCATTTGGGGTGAAAAAAATTCTATTTTGGTAGCGATTTTCATACAATATTTGACACCTTCTGTCTACCTTTTCAGACAGTTGCATCCATAAAATCAAAAACCTTTCACCTTCACCTTCACAGCCCACGACATTGCAAAGAACTAATTGTGTAAATATGTAAGTAAATAAGAACTTTAAAGATTTTTAAAAGATCATTAAAAATTCTCCAGTCTTTCAAAATGAACATCAACTCCACTTTTGTTACTAATCTTCTAATAAATGAAATTACAATTGTATTGTGGGGTAGCAAATGTAAAATAATGCATTTTATCATATTAGAATAAGTTAACAATAATAATCTAAACGAAAATATGAAAGAGAACAAGACACAGAAAAACAGAAAAAGACAATGGTCGCAACTGGGACTCGAACCCAGACCTCTCCGTCTAACCGTTTCATGCAATTTACATTGTGTTTTTATTTGTGCCATTTTTTAACGATTTAGAATCGATCCAAAACAGTATTTTTTTAATCAATGGCAATTATCTTTATGAAAAAAAAAACTGTAAGTATGAAAATATTGATCGTTTAAGGCGTAGGGCAAAGATTTTTCAGATTGGTCCCGATATATTTTCCATATTGGGATCGGAATGAAAAATAAATCGTGTATAACGCTCATTAGGCCTTAGAGCTTAGAGCGACGCTAAAGTTTAATTAAAGCCGTTAATATGGTAATGCGCGTTTTCATCCCGCGACAAAACATCCCCCAACAAAATATCTACAAAAAACTAACCTTACCTTACCTAACCTAACCTAACCCAACTTAACCTAACCTAACATAACCTTACACAAAAATGGGACAAAAATAATACAGACATCCTATAAAGAAAATAAATTATTGTTATCTGTATTATTTTTGTCCCATTTTACTTTTTTTAACAATATTTTTTTTCTTCTATAACAGCAATTATTTTTTATAATAATTTTTTAGGTTAGGTTATGTTAGGTAAGGTTATGTTAGGTTAGGTTAGGTTAAGTTAGACTAGGTTATATTTTAGTAGATATTTTCCGTAGGATATTTTGTCGGGGGTATTTTGTAGTGGGATTAAAATGCGCGGAACCAGTTAATAGGCTTGCCCAGGTACGGGACTTGATCGCTACGCCCCTGACCACATCTCACAGTTCAGAAAAGCAAGCCGCTGATAGCTCCGCTGCAACCTTTCCATCCTCCCCACAAACGACGCGTGCAACAAAAAGAGAGGTTACAGCGGTCTTCTGAGCGGCAGATCCATATCAGAACCGCAGAGGTGACGTCACCAGGCTCCCCCATTTTGGAAAGTTGCCAACTGAAGACGAGTTCTCCCGACTATCTACTCAAGTACCTAACAACATAACCACCAAATATCTAGTACCTACATGCATAACGTATATACGGTGTATGGAAAATAGTGGTACCAGCGGAAAACTGATGATCTACATCAGCGGTTTTCAACCTGTTGTACGCTGAGCGAAAATTGGGGGTACGCAATATCGTAGCAAGAATGTAGGTTTATTCAATTTCGTATGAAGAACCACTGGTTAAAAATGCCCGAAGTCGTATTTACACTCTGTGCAAAATTGCATTAATTGTATTTGTGTGATTTGATTGTTAAATTCGTGAAATGATAGTATTAAAAAATTACGTGTCGTGGGAGTAAATTAAATTAAATTCATGTAATGAGTTAAAAAATTACAAATGAAACATTTTTTCATTACACATATACATAAGATAGATAAAGTGTACAGAGTACAACAAATTTAGTTAGAGGCAAGGGGTACGCAGGCTCAAAAACGTTGACAGACGCTGATCTACATCACAGAAAACCCAAATATACAATTTTTTCGGTTTGAGTTTTCCGTTTTTTTTTTAACATTTTTCTAATTGTTTTCGGCAACCAAAAGGTAAAGAAAAACTTTTTGAGATGGGTCTACCTTTCAACTCATCTTAAAAGATAATAAACTACTGATTTTTTTCAAATTCGTCCTAAAAATTCTAACTACGGACCCAATTTTCTTATAAAAAATTAGAGTTGCAGAAGTGAAACCTTCAGAAAACTAAATTAGACAAGAGTGGGGAGGCTAACCAAAGCACAAAGAGGAGACCTATTATTCTATCTCATTCTCTCGCAAGCTAAATCTTATAGATGTATGTGTGTGTCTCTTTTTAGTGTCGCTTTTTGGTTTCATAGATGAAATCAAATCACAAAACTGCTAAAGAAATTTCCATTTCAAAAACTTATATCACAAAATACAAATGTGATGTAGATTCACCACTTTCCCCAGCTTGTACCACTAGAGTCCGGACACCATGTATAAAAAATATATGAACTACAAGGAGGATGGTGAAGTGATACTGTATTCATTTTTTGGCCCGTTTTATTTGTTCGATCCACTGAACAGAAAATATGTAGAAATCTAATTTACACCGATTAGAATTTTTTGATAATTTTGTTAACGGAACTGGCTAGTTATTTTATATTTTATTTGTAAAATTTAACTGTTTACGTTCCAATCTACAAGTGACTACCAAACGAGTCATAATAAATCGTTTATCTGATAATATATTACGTGTCATTCTTTATTTTAGAGATAATTAAATATGTTTTTTACTGTGAGTTACTTTTAATTACCTACTTTTTTATAATAATAGCACAATTTAAACATTTACTTACATAACATATTTCCTATTGTTAAAAGCTGCCGCTTGTTTTTCAGTATCTTCTTGGAGCACATATTTCTTTCGCCTCTTCAACTCTGTTTCGCAGTACATTTTTTCTTCTTTTTATTTTTATTTTTTTTAAACATACTTGATGTTTACAGTGTCTATATTTAGTCTTTTACATAATACACCTAATTATGTTCCGTCGTCGAGTTTTACACCGAGAAGAAAAAAAAGAGGTCATGCATTAAAAAATATATTTTCGCATAGTCGTTATGTGTTTTTTTTGTTTATACTACTTTATATTTATATATTTTTATGTAAAAGCCTCTGTTGGAGTTATGCTTGCGGTTACTGCATTCCTTTCCCATAATTCGTGGCTCGGCTGGCGTTTCGGTTCGCACGTGTAAACGCAGCATTACAACAGTGCTACAAGTAAAGATATTCAGTTCTTTTAAGCGCCTTCCACTGAAATACTGATAGAACAAACACGACACTTATGTACACTACGCATTGCACGTCAATAACACACGATAGTTGCACAAGTAAATGACTAAAGATATTCAGATCTTCAGAGCACTTTCCGTAGAAATAACTACAGAACAAACACAGCTCTAATGAAAACACTACACATTGCTCGTGAAAATAGCGTACGAAAAAAGTACAGAAAATGAGTTCATAAACCGAATTTATTAACTCTATTTATACTTCATCTGCCAGATGCTACCAAGTACTTCAAGGGTATTTAGTACTTTGGAGAACCTTTCAATGAAATACAGATAGAACAAACACAGTCAACATTAAGACACTATACACACTACATATTATTATTGTATGTTCGATTCAAATAGGAAGAAAATAGTAAATTCATAGACATATGAATTAATGAATTTTTTGATTTATCCGAAATACGTTTATGACGGGGCAGCTTATCTGCTTCCTCTTACTGAGACACTATCAAAATATTGCGAGAAATCATAATATCGGTATTTTAATTTCGCAATTTTACAATGAAACAAATGTAGATAGGTAATTATCGGAAAAAGAAGATAATAAAATTAAAAAAGATTAAAATAATATGAATATGCCAAAAATCATTTTGCATTACAAAATAATGACATGCGCATAGGTACCTTCACTGCCCTCCACACTAGCGACCAAATTCTTGTGCAAGTGCATACTCTTGCGATCCGAACCGCGAGCCGAGCAACCGACGGTCGTTTGCGGGTTTTCTTTAAATTTTTATTTATTTTAGAAAAAATAAAAATACATTTAACTTATCTAACTAGAAATAACTAAAATAAATATATTTCACATTTTCGTTATTTGTTTTCGGGGTGTTATGCCGATCCGGCATATCTGCCCTGATGACGGACACTGCAAAGCTGTCTGAAACGTTGGCTAAAGAAGGAAGTAGCACAACACGGCATAACACCCCAAAAACAAATAGCGAAATTACTTTTGACCGTGAAATCTAAAAAAGTATCTCACCATATTTCACATTAATTATTATTGTTTCTTAACATGGTATTTATTATTGTTTAAATTCAAATAACGGAAAAATAATATAAAATATAGAAATACTTAAGACTTAATTATTAACACTTAATTATTAACACTTTAATGTTGATCTTAATGATTTTAATGTTGTCTGGAAGGCAATTATACGAACTGCCCCCTCGTAACTAACGGATTGTTTACTAATGTATGGTGCTTAAATGTACGTTATCGTGTTGTCGTGTTTCTTGTTTTTTTTTTTTTATATTAGCTCCACACAGAAGGGCACTAAGGAAAAAAAATCCCTCAAGGCCCATGTCATCTTTGAGGATGCTGTATGGAGGATTTTTTTTAGGGAAAGGAAGTAGAGAAAATTCTGGGAAGAAAAGAGGCATGAGTAGATGGAAATCTGGAAAATATGTCTAGGAGTGACGGACGCGTGAATCCATCCCGGATTGCAATCTTTAGAGGACAGGCGTCGGGTGGGAATGCTATCCTTGTTCTACCGGTATTACAATGGAAGGTGCTCCGACGAACTAGCGTCATTGATCCCTTCGGCATCGGTGCATAGTCGGGAAACACGCCGAACGCGTGCCCAACATATGTAGATACACGGTTGACATTTGTCACACGAGAACGGATCGCATCTTCTATTCGTTCTTTTGTTCAACAGCTCGGCTGTGGAACGATTTGCCGGCCTCTGTGTTTCCTCCTTCCTACAACATGGGTCTCTTCAAGACCAAAATTTATTCCTTCCTCTACTCAAAAAGACTCTCCACACAGAATCTCAGATGACATAAGTCCTGATGGAAATTATTTTCCTCAGGGCCTCCTGTGTGGAGTCAATGTAAAAAAAAAGATTATGTAGAAAAACAGACATGTAAATGTCCAAACTTTAAAAGCTGTTAAAAATTATTAAAAAATAACTGCTTCTTTGTGTTTAAAAAAAATATGGACCTTACTTTTGGGATAACCCTCGTAGTTATCTATTATAATTTACATCAAATCTAGATAATTTAATATTCTCCAAATCAATCAATGTGTATAGATTGACCGGTTGATTGATGATCGGGGGCTCAATTCTTCAATCGAGGCCGCTCGCAATCTCGTTCGAAAGTACGCACATTGGTCGACTTTGTTATTCTCGAGTGGAAGGTACTCGTACATCCTTAGACGCTAATCGTCAAAAGTCATTCCACTCAAACAACGAGTTGGTTGAACCAGTAGACACTGAAAAAACAGTCAAATTCTAGTACATTGTATCCTAACCTAAGATCGTTTCCCGCGCGCTCTTCAAACGTGAAAAACGTCAAAAAGAGAAAACTTCTTTGGCACCGTTGTGATTTGAAACTCAAAATGAAAAATAGCACCACTAAAAAGAGACATACATATATAGGATTTATTCTGCGAGACAATTATATAGCAATAAAATATTTATTTACTTCACGGTTACTTGGTTCCAATATAATCTGATAAATCCACAGTCCCACGTAAGTCTCCTGTAGTCTAGTGGTATAAAGTGACTGACAAACCTTAGCGGCCAGGCATTCAGCTGACCAATGAATCTTAAGAAATCCAAAAAAATATATATATGTATATTAAGAAAGCGACATCTAGTGACTCTGAGGAAGAAAACACAAATACTTATAAGATGACCAAATGATTGGAAAAGGTGCACAATGGTATTCGACGATAAAAATGTGGAAAAACTCATCCTTCACATTGAAAAAAAGTGCATCGCAGTCTCCCCACTGTTGTCTACTTTAGTTTTCTGAAGGTTTTACTTCAAACTTGAATGGATGAATTGCAAACTCTGTATTTTTTTAATATAAGTAGTGCACAAGAGTCAATTGCTCCCAAACGCCTGGAGCCAGTGAGACTACGGCACCCCTAATTGGAATAGGTTGTGAGGCTGTAGGTAATTGTGGAGGGGTATAAGATGGGAAATAGGAATGTGGGGAAGTATCTGGCTATTAAGAGCTGGTTACCAAACAAGGCTAAAGCCGTTTCAAGCAACGTTTCAATTCTGAACGATGGTTTAACACCAGGGCGATACTGCGAGTATCTTCCACTCTGGAGCGTGCCGCAAATACAACTACATATATTATTTCAAATGATTAAATAGTGAAAACATAAGTCAATCAAATAAACCTTACTTGAGCAAACCGAGATTTGAACCCCCGACCACCAGATCGCTAATCGCCTTGCCCCTCGATCACGGAGACCGTTTGCGAAAGATGTTTTGAAGATTCTATTTAATGACTAATTTATTGACGATGTTGACTGCAATACATAATGTAGAGCAAGCTGGAGCTGATACTTTGCGACCAATAAGAACATTTCGCCGGAGGGTACATGGTTTTCAGATGAAATTAATTAATTATTAATTTCATAATTAATCCGTTGCAAAGTCATTTGGCAGGTGTTAGCAGCATTAAATTTATTCCCCGCAGGTGCTTACCAGTTGTTTTTGGTTTTGAGTAAAGCGCGGTTGTAATTTCAAATTCACACCCCAGAATCGTCAAAAACCGTTACCGGACAATTCAGAAACCTCCTTTGAAAAGTCATCAAAAGTGATGAAAAAAATATATTTATAATATTAGTTAAATAGGTTACGTTAGTTTAAGATGAGCTATTTTTCAATAATTTTTTTCATAGCTTTTAATGACTTTTCAAAGAGGTGTTGAGTTGATTTGATTCTGTCAATATTCACGTGGCTGCCATTATAATCATGTCTTCAACCCTTCGACATTCAAGAATACGTACAAAGGAAACATTCGACAAAGTTCTTCGAGACGACGGGTAATATGTGTGTGTTGAATTAGGGATTTGATTTATTTTTTTTATGTAATTTAATTTGTGTATTTATTTTATCTTAATTTAATTTTTATTTTATTTTACGTTTTTTATATTGAAGGCACTGCTGAAAACCACCTGCATTCCAGGAGAAATCCTGAATTGTAGCTGAGCAGTGACCTTTTCATCAATAGACTCAATGATAAAAAAACAAAATGTATAATACTGTAAAAAATCTATTGATGAATGAACGTTTTATTATTATTATTATTTATTATTATATTTCGTTTACAGATGGCGAATAACAAATAATTCTTGATCGCTATTGGAGAATCGCACCCCAGGTCGTAAATCATCATTATTATTTAATTTAAAACACAACATAATGAGTATCGTAATAATTTAGTTAGAGGCAATAATAATTCTGATCGATCAGTATTAAGTTGCTAATTACTTTGGAAGGTGGTTATTCTCAAATTGGATCGATAACATAGTAATTCAATATACATCGTATTTCACGGTCATACCACGAAATTTCGATGGATAAATGATAATATTGATAATCTTTTTTAACGTGAATACCGCTTTACAGTTGTTGTAACAGTGCAGAAGCAGTGCCGAATGAGTTATTTATACCGCGATGAACACAGAACAGATAGTCCCTAGAAATGTAATCAATCAAAATTTGAAAGAAAAAATAAAACATGTAGTGTACCTATGTGATTTTTATTTATTTTTTATTTCATTATTTTCATATTACATTAGGTTATAATAATGACTGTATTGCCCATCTCACTAGGTGTGAAACGCCTTTGTTGAGATGGCAATTTACAGAGTGGTTATTATCTATGATTTTGTTTAGGTAATTATGTATGTAGTTTCATTGTCTCTCAACAGATGTCGTTAATATGGGTAGTTATATGTGGTTTTAACATATTCTCAACAGAGGTCAATAGTAGTACTATACTATATGAGAGAGACAACTGTCGCCCGTTCGGGCCTATGTCAGAACGGTTACGTGGGCGGCGGCTCACTGGCAGATTATCATAGAGCATCGTTTAGAACATAGGTTCTCAACGTGGGCGATAACGCCCCCTTGGGGGCGTTTCAGACCTTCAGGGGGGCGGTAGAAGACCAAGAGAAAATTGGGGGGCGTTTCAGACTTTCAGGGGGGCGGTAGGAGACCCAGAGAAACCCATCCAACCCCATCAGTGCTCCAGATAGTTTTCCGGCAGGATGTACGTCGTTTTCGCCATGCGCCGTAATTTTAAAATTATCAAAATAATTTACAAGTTTATC
Organism: Limnephilus lunatus; assembly: GCA_917563855.2. Taxonomy (NCBI): domain Eukaryota; kingdom Metazoa; phylum Arthropoda; class Insecta; order Trichoptera; family Limnephilidae; genus Limnephilus; species Limnephilus lunatus. The sequence goes on from OU830594.1 coordinate 98,321,931, forward strand.
CTAATAGATAACAATGAGTGCACTTCGTTTGCTAACGACAGGCGGTGGTGCTCGCAAGTATCCGAAGTGGTTCTCGAGAGAAGTCATCTCGAATATAGAGATCAAACACGTCCAACATAAGCGTTAGAAATCTGGAGGCCTTCAGAGTGAATACGATCTGTTTAGTTACCGAGCGCTAGTTAAGCGCGAGGTTCGAGTGGCCTATCAAGCCTACGTGTCATGTATGATCCTAAGATGTTTTGGCACTATATAAAATCCCTTCGGAAGGATGTTCACACCATGATTTTTTTTTTACATTAGCTCCACACAGGAGACCCTGAGTAAAATAATTCCCCTCTTATCTTGGGGATGCTGTGTGGAGGGTCTTTTTAGGGAAAAGGGGGAGAGGAAGTCGTAGGAAGGAAAAGGTACGAGGGATGGATAGGAATTTGGGGGTCAATGTGTCAGGAGTGACGGACAATTCAATCAATCCCCCCCTCTGCGGGTAAGGCGATGATCCAAGAGTCCTGCTGGAGAGGTCTACAGGTCTTCCGCAACCAGTCTCTCCCGATCCGGCCTGTCACGCAGTTGGTGGACAGACGCATCCACCACCAAAATCCGGACAGACCTCACCCCATAATGAAAGGTAATCAGGAATTAAAAACACCATTATGCCTTTCTTTAACTTAGCTATTAGTACTTTTCCTGAAGTATGAAAAACTTCCAAAATATTTCGTATTTTTAAAAAAGGTTCGAAAAAGTTAATCGAAAATTATAGACCAGTTGCCATACTATCAGCTCCTGCTTAATTATTTGAAAAATTCCTTATGCCTCAGATAGACGCATATATTATTCCCGAACAGCATAGTTTCAGGAAAAGAAGATCCACTGAAACCAATCTGACGGTTTTCACCGACTATGTTGCTAGGTCCCTAGACAGTGGATACCAAGTAGACTGTTCGTATAACGACTTCTCCAAAGCCTTTAAAACTGTGAATTACAATATTTTACTCACAAAACTTGCCGAGATGGGTTTTTCCCTTCGAATGTTAAAGCTTTTTAAAATTTACCTCAAGAACAGAAAGCAATTTGTCACACACGGAATCTTCCAATCTGCTGAATTTCTGGTTTTTTCCCCAAAGATCGATCCTAGGGCCTCTTCTCTTTTCCATTTTCATTAATGACATTCCTGGAGTCATCCATTTTTCACCTTTTTGCTGTTCGCTGACGATCTAAAATTATTTCTTCTAATAATAAATACTGAGGACTGCCTGCGCCTTCAAGCTGATGTTGATAACATTTCAGAATGGAGTCAATGAAACCAGCTTCATTTCAATGTCTTAAAATACGTAGTTCTGACTTTTACCAAAGCATTTAGTCTCACCTATCATAGGTACACTATGCTCGGTCATAATCTCAAACGAGTTTCAAATATAAAGGATCGTGGGATTATGTAAGAAAGAAAGTTGACATTTCGTCCTCATATCGAAAGAGTGTGCCAGTCGGTCTTAAAAATGTTTGGATTTGTTCTCCGAACCGTCGGAGTTTTCCGGGATACCCGTGCTCTGAAGATTTTATAATTATCCCTGGTCCGCAGTAGGCTGGAGAGTGGTTCGCTTATCTGAAATCCTCATGAAAAAAATTCTAAGATTTCTCTACATGAGGGAGTACGGCCACTATCTATGGCTCTACCCGACAAACTTTCTCCTGGGCACGCTGGGACTTCACTCCCTGCAGCTCAGAAGAGAGGGGTATGCCGCCACCCATTTATTCAGACTGCTGCGAGGCTATATTGAGAACTCAGCCATTATGGAGCGCGTGAGTCTCTAAGTTCCAGATGACTATCTTAGACAGCGTCATCATAGATTGTTCTATCTTCCTGCCTGTATGGCTAAAATGCCAATGTTTCTCCCGGTAGGGAGGAGTATATTGCTCTTGAACCAAATCTCCTCCAAAATTTATATATTTGGCGTCAGTGAGGAGAGATTCAAAGGGGAAATTCTTTTGATTTTTGAAAGAGTCTCTCCACATTGATGAAATCTTCACCACTGCATGAATTTTTTTTCGAAAATGCCATATTTCTTGAAATTTCTTTTATGTATAAATATTTGTCAACAATTTTTTGTAAAATATTTATATGGTGTTATTTGAATTCACGAGTTAGGGGGCGCTAGAAAAAATAATATTCTCAAAGTGGGCGGTGGGCAAAAAAAGGTTGAGAACCTATGGTTTAGAACGAACGCCAAGTCCAGTTAGATATTCATTGTAAATACGACGATAATAAACAAGACTCTAATAAATCTAGACAAACCGAAGTATTATTGAAAACTCCCGATCATCAGAGTTATATTGTTAATTAAAGGTAACAACAGTACATCAAGATACCTGTAATGTATAAGAAGAGCGTCTAAGTAATGCAGACAAATGCCAGTAGGGAAAATGCTTATATCGATGGCCAACAGGGGTACCCGAGTAGGCAGTGGCCGTCGAGACTGGTTCTGGCCAGCCTACCACCCAGATTCAATTAGCCACTAATATAGACAGGTCGTATGACTTTTAGCGTAATTATTGTAAATAAAACTCATAATAAACCAGTTGTTATCAATAACCTACAGTTATTGAGAACCCCAACAGAACTAATAATGTTTGAATGTAAATAATACCAAACACTTCTAAAACCTTTATACTCCTAACCGCCGGAGACAGGTCGATGAAACGGTTCATAGGTAGAAGGAATATCGAATAAACAAAATATTTCATAAATTAATTTAAGGTAAATAAAAATGAAATTACTTCGGACACACGGACACGCCTAAAGCATACGTCTATCGGTTTATCTCTCCAGTGGTGACGACAGACGATTTAGTCAAAAAAATATAAAATCTCCCCACACAAACTTCTTTGTGTTATTAAAGGACAAAAGAAGTCGTATAGAAAAGGAAGAGGATGGAGTTTGTCCTTTGAACTGATTTAAACACACAGATTAAACAAAACTTGGAAGGATGTAGGATTCTGTACCGTGTCTTCTAGTCTTTAATCAGATCTGTTTATACCTGACGTGTGTGTACTGTGTACTTGTTTTCAGGGGTCACCCACTGTTGAACCCCCGACATTATAATTGAGTATTATAAAATTATTATTTTTCGTGTACTATTTACCAATTTAAAGCCTAAAATCAACTTCAAAAATATTTTAATAATAATTTGGGATTTTTTGTACTTGGAGGCTAGTATATCTTTATATATAAAAAATATCGCATCACGATGTTTGTTCGAGATAAATTACGAAACTACTTGACAGATTTTGATGAAATTTGACTTACTGTGTGTAATTCGGTCCAACTTAAACGATAAGATAGTTTTTTATCTCAATTATTGACCTTAATATTTATTATTGCGAATTAAATATTCATTAAATGTTTATTATAGGACAATGCTTTGTAATTATTTGTAAGTACTATAAGTTTCTAACAGATGGCGATGTGAGTTAATTTATCGACACAGCAATTGGTTATTTAGGTTGGGTAACCATCCAGGAGATGGCGTTGTGTTTCAAGGCAGTTGATCCCCCAGTTAGTCCTCCGACTTACTTTTATACGGAAATAAAAAATAAATAAAAAAAAATTGCACAAAATATAACTAATTGTCCCTGAAGGGTGTGCAGAAAGGACATACCAAAACAAATCAAAAAAACATATTTTCGTTCAAATGCATCAAGGATTTGCAATATGGGAAGCGTGTATGGGAAACGCCGCCTTGGAAAACAATTTATTGGATAACTAACACCTCTGCTATATTCGTAGGTCATAAGAGACCAAAATTTCGTTAACATTTTTTATTCCAAATAATGTCAGTAATTACTGGTTATTAAAACCAATACCTACGTCCCGTAATAGCAGTTATACGAAGGATTTAACCAATGATTTGATGATTTTCCTCACGGCCCTGTAATTGGAGCTATAGTAAAAAAAATCAGAGTGTGCAATTCACACGCGGTAGACGAAGACAACCTTCAGAATACTAAAGGGGACAAGAGTGGGGAGACTACGCAGTACGCACAAAGAGAAGACTGATTCAATTATCTGGATCTGGATAGATGTATGTATGTGTTTATATCTCTTTTTAGTGTCGTTTTTTCATTTCATCAAGTTTCAAATCACAACGGTGCTAAAGAAGTCCAACTTCAAAAAAACACAACTAACCTAACATATTATTTTATCATGTTCTATTTTGTCACTGTCCTGTTTTATTCAGTTGCCTTATTTTCAAATTGGCTTTAACTTATAGTTACATAGTTTATACCGCCATCCTCACTTCTGTGAAGGCTGGTTTTTCCCATGACTGATATCCTTTATCAACTGCTATAATTATTATTATTTGCTAGGTTATGTTGTATTATTTGCTTTGTAGGTGATGTTATGTTACGTCTGTTGCTTGTGTTGTTTTGTTGGCTTAGTCGTGTTTGTTCCTGACAGTACGGGAGAGGATTCAGACGAGACACATCCTCTCAGCAGGTGAATCATGGTCTATTCTGACAGTCGGCAGTACAGACAGAATACAGACTGACACAAGCGGTATGGTATGATAAATTAGTGCGGTGTTTGTAGATATTATGTACAACAGTCAGAGGGGCTCCCGCAGGATCAAATACACGAGTCGGGTTCATGTTCGTTAGACCGTCGATGGTTGGACTCGCTAATCTACTAAATGACAGTTGATCCGTCGACAATTCGCCCCCGGCGTACTTATATACAATGTGCAGTCGGTTTAGGGAAAGTACCGTTTACCTAATTGCACAAAATATAACTAAATGACCCCGAAGGGATTGGCAGAGAGGATGTACGGCCGAATAACAGAAGTACAAAACATATTTTCATTCAAATGCATCAAGGATATAGTGTCTTGTCTGTATAATGTGTATACCAGCGCACAAGGACAAAAAATCGATACTATGTATAAATCTACATTAAAAAAAGAAGAATATGTACTGATCTATTTTTTCTCTATAAAATTATTAATAACATGTTTGACTCCTCTGAAATCCTTAGACTGAATAACTTTCATGTGCCTAGTAGAACGTTTCGTCAGAATGTACCTTACCCTTGTAACAATCCAGGTACCAATGCAGAAATAAACTCAGTAATGAACCGACTGCACTATCTCGATAGCTTTGAATTTTTTATAAATTTTCAATATGTATCGAAATTCATACGAATGTGCATCCTGTATTTAAGTCTGTTTGTTGTTTTAAGTTACTTGGTTTTTATTATTTCAATAATAATAATAATAATATTTGGACGATTTATAAAGCGCCGTTTTTGTGAAAAATCACCTCAAGGGCGCTGTACAAACTTACCAATTTTAATTGTTATATCACTTTAATTCTTTGATTATATCAAATGAATTTTTAATTTTATCATATGTAAAAGCCCTAATTGGGCGTGTACAAATAAATAAATAAATTCGTTTGATATTCATACCAGCTTATTATTAAGGTTTTTTTTAAAGTCGATTTTATGTTTGAAATTGGTAAATAAAGCAAAAAAAAATGATAATATTATAGTAAATATCGTTTCGGGGGGCCAACTGTCGGCAGATAAACTCTGAGGTCACCCCTCATAATATGATGATGTGATTAGATTTCAGTAGATATTTTGTTAAGGGATGTTTTGTCCGTAGGATATTTTGTCGCGGATTGAAGAGTCGCGGAACCGAAGCAACCAGCGAAAAGTGTCTTCGAACCCAGGGACCGAGCCGTTGTGGATCATATCCATGTAGAGCAGTGATTCTTAAAGGGGGCGCCAGCGCCCCCCCTGGGGGCGTTTGGAGGTCTGGGACGGCGTTTTATAATTTTTAGCATTTAGGGGGCGCTGCAGAAGTTCGAGTGGGCATTGGTCAAATAGAAAATAAGCTCATTCACGAGCACTGACACGTTGACACTCTTTCACACTGACACGTTGACACGTTTTCGCAAAAATTTGACAATTTCTGTTAAATAAACTACACTTTCATGCGCAAAAATTTAAACTGAGGCATAAATACTCATTGTCAATTTAGTAATAATGTGGTTTATTTATACTTCTCATAATTTTTTTATTGCTGCGTATATTTGGACGAAATTTATAAATTTCGTTTCGGGGGGGGGAGGGGCGCCGGATAATTTTACTGCGGTAAAGGAGGCGATTCTTTCAATACGGTTAAGAAACACTGATGTAGAGCATAGGTTTTCAATTTGGATGATAACGCCCCCTTGGAGGCGTTTCAGACCTTAAGGGGGCGGTAGGAGACCCAGGGAAACCCATGCCACCCCATCCCATCTTGCCCCATCCCATCCCATTACGCCCCCTCCATTGTGGTAAATATAATCGTGACGACAATTGCTATTTCAGATTCACGAGTTAGGAGGCGCTAGAAAAAATACATTCTCATAATATTAATAAATAATGTAGAGTCAAAAGGTAGTGCAAGTCATGTTAAAAAGTAAAACTGTAAATAAATTTTCGAATACTTATTTTTAATGGGAATGCCTATCATTGAACTGAGACCTTAAAAAATATACAGCGGACAAGAAAAATAGAGAGATAAAATCCATAATGAGTTTAAAATATGCCATTCTCCTCTGTTTAATGGATATTGGACAAAATTGTCAAGTATTGCATTGTTTCAATTTTTACAATTTGCACATAACACTTCCCACGGGTAATGAGAGCAGTAATTATAGTTTGTTTGTATTTCACCGCGGTCAAAGTTATAAGTAATTAGTATTTAGTATATAGCGAGCCAAGCCATACCGCTTTGTACAGCGTTTATGCCTTTGTTCAATAACTGAAATGATGTGACCGGAAATTTAACACGTTCGAGGAAACCCTAAAACATTGTGTTGGAGGTCATTGCTTGCAGGGCCGTACAAACGATGTGACTGGTGGTTTTCTACGTAAAGTCTAAATGGTAATAGGACATTTTTTATTAAAAAAAACAAGTGTGCTTCAGACTTTAGACCACACGACTGAAGTAAAACTACAAGACAAACCTCCCCTTATGAACCCAGGTATCCCTGATAAGTTACCAAACGTAGCGAACGGAATGACCTATAACCTAAGGGTGACATATGACATTGGGGTGAAATATGACCATGGGGTGAAATATGACCATGGGGTGACCTACGACCTTGGGGTGACCATCCTTATCCTTATTCTTATCCTTATCACTCCCCAAGTCAAGCGTGCGTAAAGGCCCGACCGTTCGCCTCGCCCGATCACCGTTCGCATCGATTACCGTTCGCATCACACTTTTCGTAACGCATTCACCAGCTTAACCCCAAGTCGAGCGTGCGTAAAGGAGTTTTACTTCAAAAATGGCGCAATTAAGAGAGATGTGAAGGCTGATAGAGACATTGAAAGGAAGATAAATGCAGGTAACTCCATTAATGGAGGACTGAACGCCGTTGGCACCAACATAAAACTGTCCAAAGAAGCGAAGCTAGCAGTTAGTATATTTGCGGCACGTTCCAGAGTGGAAGATACTATCAGTATCGCCCTGGTGTAAGACCACCATTCAGAATTGAAACGTTGCTTGAAAATGGCTTTAGCCGTGTTTGGTGACCAGATCTGAATAGCCAGGTACTTCCCAACCCTCCTCTTCCCCACCTCCTTCCCCTCCCCACTACCTTTCAGCCTCACAACATACCCCAATTGGGGATGCCATAGTCTCACTGGCTCCAGACGGGAGCAGTTGAGATTCTTGTGCGGTATTAACTGTAAAAAAAAAGTCAGCAATGGAGTGCTGGTACCTACCCTGATGTATGACAGGGAGGGATGTAACTGGCAGAGGAAGGATGAAAGTAGACTAAGTGCTGTAGAAATGAGATCTCTGAGGCGTACTTCTTGTAAAACCATATATTATTATGATCGTCTGAGAAATGTGGAGATAATAATAATAAATTAACTAACCATCACGCCGTTTCCCTGCAGGGGTAGGCAGAGAGGACGGACCGCCAAACAACTCGGTCTTGGCACACACTCCTTGCCGCGTTCACATTCATACGTCGTCTCATACATGCTCTTCAATTATGATACTCTTGACATGACCCGACTCAAGTATCTGATTCAATTGGTCGTACCATGTGTTATTCGGGCGTCCCCGACTTCTTTTACCATTCACATTTCCGTCATATATTCTCCTAACGCTCCTTTCTTCGTTCATTCACTCTACGTGCCCAAACCATTTGAGCGTTCCTTTTTTAATCTTACTCATGGCGCTTACATCACAGCCTTGTAGACTTTGCGGATTTCCACATTTCTTACACAATCAAAAATGGTTTTACCACACATACGCCTCTAGGATCTCCTTTCTCCAGCATTCAGTCTACCATATATTCTACAGTCTCATCAGGGTAGGTACCGGCAATCCATTTTGGACTGCTAGTTTCGCTTCTTTTGACCGTTTTTTTTATTAATTATTGATAAATATTTAATAAATTTTAATACGTAAATGCAATCCTCAGCCCGGGATATTCCGTCATTATCTATATTTATTACAAAAAATGAAGATGATAAAATGTTTATTATTTTTTAAAAAACATCCGCCACTGGTTGAATGAATGGTCGAATAATATTGAACACTCTACCAAAACTGGCACATCAAAATTATTTTAAACAATAGTTTAGATGTTGTCCATTTCCGGGATTTTGTAAATTGTATTGTGGAAAAAACGTGACCTCGTTAGCTTACGTTTTTAACTCACGCCAATGTAGTTATGTCGAATCACTCTATTCAGGTGGTAAACCTAGCTAAAATAGACACAGGTCAATCACCATGGTCGAGTTTAGAGAAATTATTGCAATTATTCTGTAAGGCCATCTATGTTCGACAGTTGCACGGAGGAACAGCTGCGCGGCCTTTTGAAGTGAAACCTACTTAAGCACCGTTGTGATTTGAAACTCGATGAAACAAACGCGAGCGACACTAATAAGAGACAAAAAAATACATCGATAGAGATTGAGATCAAAAAAAATATTGTAAAATCAATATCCAATATTCAAAACACTTCAAAATGAACGGGCAAAGAAAACACACAAGAAAGCGATATCTAGCGACTCCGAAGAAGCAAACATGAATACTGATAAGATGACCAAACGTATAGAAAAAAGTGCACTGGAATTCGACGATAAAAATATGAAAAAAAATCATCCTTCACTTTGATAAAAAAAGTGCTTCGTAGTCTCTCCACTCCTGTCTACTCTAGTTTTCTAAAGATTTCACTTCTACCGCGTGTGAATTGCACACTCTGATTTTTCATACCAAACTTAAACTTGGATTTGAGGCCAAAATACTAAACCAAACTGAAAAAAATATATATCAAAAGTTATAGCAAATATTTAGTACGTATATGTGGTATTTTATTTATTTATTTATGGATATTAAAAGTTTCTATATTTAATGATTTTACAGGCAACTTTGGCAATTATTTGTGAGTAAATGATAGTTTAATTACTTATTCATGGGGTGACGCTTGTCTAGTTCTTGGAGGCCCATGAATTTGCCCATGCGTGGCGGGTCGGATCGGGAGAGACTGTTTGAGGGAGACCTTTTGACCTCTTTAGCAGCACTATCTCTACGTCTCACGCCTTGCAACCGCAGTAGGAGGGAGAGATTCGCATATCCGTCACTCCTAGACATACTGAACCACAGATTCATACCCACCCCTCCTTCCTAGAGCTTCGTCTCCTGCTTACCCTAAAAACACACTTCACACAGCATCCCGAAAGATGACATAGGCCCTGATGGAAATTATTTTCCCCAGAACTTAATGTAAAAAATATATATACTTATAATGTAACTTTCTGAATACATGTGTTTTGTTTCTTAAAATGATATGTTATCCATTTGTAGAAATATGCTGATAGTTGATATTAAACATTGAAAACATTTTGCAGATAGACATAAAATAGTGATTTATCGTGAAACCAAATTTTACACGTGATACTTAAAACGTGGTCAAATAACAATAAATTGCATTTGTATAACATAATAACTGAACAGAAAATTCATAGAAGCGCGATTTATATACCGATTTATACAGGGTGTCCGGGGGGTAAAGTGCATTAACTTCGAGAGGTGATTTTCTACGTGATAGAATCAGTAAAAAAGATAAATAACTTTTATCGAAATTGCAACTTTTAGGGGTAGTTTTGTGGTAAGAAGATAAAATTATACCGGCGTGTGGTTTTGACCTGGGTTTATTATTTTCCGCTGTTACGATACGGGCCAATCACAACCATGCAATGTTGCCCCAACCGTGCCCGGAAGGCTCTCAGCAAGTAAGATCGTACCCCACACTAAGGATTTTTAGAAGGTATCTACGTCTTATTGTATGGAAAAAAATGTTGGAATTTCGGAAAAATTTGTTAATATTATTTATTCCTACCATCATTTAGAATCATCTCCCGAAGTTAATGCACTTTACCACCGGACGCTTATTTCCAGTACCTACCGGGTTTCGCGGTAGCAAAAAAAAATTTGCATTAAAAATTTATTTAAGTAAAAAAAAAAAAGTGTTCCATCCTCTCTGCTAACCCCTCTATAATTACGGTCGTCATCCTGACAGGAACAGATAGAGCAACGAAGCGTGTAGGCGACTGAAACGCGGTAGTGTTTATAGGGTGATTTATGCATAACTATCCCTACCGCGTTACAGTTTATTTATTTAAACGCCCATAGGGCTTTTACATAGAATGCAGTTCATTTTTTTTAATTACAGTGAACATAATGAGTTTACAAAATACAGATAGCATAATATATGTTAAAAATAAAATATAGGTTACATAAAATATAAACAAAATAAAATACTGTTTTGTTTAAAACCACGAGTTTTATTAATTTTTTGAACCGACCGGTTTCGCTTTACTCAAGCATCATCAGGGTACAAATTAATTTGTACCCTGATGATGCTTGAGTAAAGCGAAACCGGTCGGTTCAAAAAATTAATAAAACTCGTGGTTTTAAACAAAACAGTATTTTATTTTATTAAATATGTCAAACCACAAAGTGATTGCTTTCTACAATAATATAAAATATAAACTTTAACAAAATACAATAATAAAGCTTTAACAAATAAAATAGGTAACATAAAATATGAGAAACACAATATAGTCTATAAAATATAGGAGTTGACATAAAGTAGGTACCTAATGTTTAAAATTGTTGTTCACATTAGTTTATAGGATAGGTGGAAATACATAGTTGGTAGATAATATGGCGTTTGAAGTTTGCTAAGTTCAAATTTTAAGTATTTGTTACCAAGACTATGTAAACGTTGTATTGGAGAATGCAAATCATAGTTGGAATGAGATGTACGTATGTAAAATGTTTGCCTAGTTATCCGTGTTGGCACATGTAGATTAATTAATTGAAGGAGTTCACAACAGTCGAATTTAGAGTTTAATAATTTTAATAAAAAGTTTAGGTCGTTTATTTTTCTTATGTTTTCTTAAGTTGAAATATTTAAAATATTCATTAACGACGGGTAATTTATGTGCTCTATAGGGGTGTTAAGTTAAAAATTTATTAAACGTAGATATTTTCTTTGAATTCTTTCAATTGTATGAATATGAATTTTATAGAAGGGCGATTAGACTATGGAGTTATGTTATATTAGGCTTCTAACAAGCTAACAAGTTGCGAGCGCTACTGAAACGCGGTACGACCCCGGACAATCTTGTATAAAACTTGTCGTCAATTTCCCTTCGACAGGCCAATGAATTTGATTACTTGAATTTGATGAAGTTTTTTGAAAAAGTATGACCAATTTGACTAGAAGTAAGAAAAAATGTGATCACTTCTGGCACACGGACACGCATACAGCACACTTTTATCGGTGTACCTCCTCAGCGGGTACGTTATACATGAGCGAGGGTAAAATATCGCAAATAGAAAACGATTAAATTATATTTTACGATCAACTAAGCAAACTGTTAACTAAAAGGTACAAATTACGAGTATTAAAATTCAATAATATACTCGTAATTTTCACGAATCAAGAATACGTGACTTCGCTACCGCAGGTAACCATAATGTAGAACTATTAATAAATTAATTATTATCATATTGAATATATTGAAACTGTAGTCGCAGATATATTGACTACTATAATGTTGGGTATTATTTACATTCAAACATTATTAGTTCTACTGGGGACTTCTCAACTTAGGTTCTTGACAACAAACTGGTTTATTGTGAGTTTACGTATTTACAATCATAATGCTGCAAGTCACACGACCTGTCTATACTAGTGGCTGATTGAATCTGGTCGGTAGGCTGGCTAGATCCAGTCTCAAAGGCACCCGCATCCTCGGGTACCCTGTCACTTCAAAACATCTGCTTCTCTAATCATCTGCACCTCTGCTTTTTCAAAACATAACTACGAATCAAAGTGACACAACTATGAAAATAGCAGAAATAGCTTAGTGAGGCGTGGACTAAGTGAACAGTGGACACAAATTTGACCTTAATTTATACACAATGTTTTTGTGAGATTCAATATTATGGCACCGAGAGATCACTGGGTTGATCACTGCACAAGTTTCCGTAATAGATTTGAATAAAGCGCCCTAAGGCATCAACTCAATGTTCACTCTACCTCCTATTCTTCTTTCGACTCCAATTAAACACACTGAGAGATAACCATGGAGTTAATCATTGCACTGAGATTTAATTAAAATAATCGATATTAAAGCACTGTGAGACAAAATAAGATATCTATTCGTAGAACTCCGTTTAATTTAAAAAAATTTAATTTAAATTAATTAATTAATGTTATTATCAAGTTAAGCTTACTACTGAAGCTTATTACTTATTACTTACTTTCCCTACTGAACTCAAGACCGACAGAGCTAAGGAGTCTGGGAAGACCATATTTAAGATGGAGCGAAAACGTCCTCAAAGATTTATCCACCTTGGAGATTGCAAACGGGAGAGAGCTGGCACAAAACCGTGATGAGTGGAGGAAGACTCTTGAGGAGGCCAAGACCCACCAGGGGTTGTAGTGCCAAGAGTGATGATGATGATTATCAAGTTAAGCAATTAATAAAACCTTAACATTTGTGAGAGGAAAACAGATTCCGAAGTACCCCACATAACATAATGTCTACAGTCTCAATTGGTTTCTCAGTAAAATGGTTTAACAGCTGTAACCAAAATAAAAACTAAAATACTTGCATAACTTGATAATAACATTATTAAATTAAATTTTTGGAAATCAGTATAGGAGTTGATCATGGCAAGGGTTAATTAAATAGACTGATTGTTGTTGAGTTATTGTTCCAAATGTCACATGTAGATGACATTGTCCATACACCTTTGATATGTTCATTTCATAGGTAGTAAGGTTGTGTGGAAGAAGGAGATGTACATAATTGCGTCAACAGAAACGAAATTAATTATAATCAAATCACAATAATATATGTTTCAGAAAAACTCGTTATTTGCCTATTGCTCCACTGCATATTTTGTTTTAAATTTCATTTAGATATAAAAAAAATTATAGTTTTACCGACTAAACTTATACAGCAAATATTTATTTACATTTCTTTTCAACAGAAGAACCAATAAACCAGAGCACACTATCGAAGACCAGATAAATAAGTTTGTTCCATGCTTTAGTTGTTGGAAGATCTTGGAAAATGTACACACAAAGATTATTTCAGCAATGAATATAGTACTGCTGATCTACGCATACGTGAAAAGGGGGAAGACAGTGTTGTATTATTATTAACAAAAGAATTCAAGGGAGAATAGCATGCCTCCAGCTTTAAACCGAAAAGATGTTTCAAAATTTGGGACACAAAGTACTTTTCAATCATTTAGTGAAGATTTAAGACTTTCATAAGACTATTTGCAAAATCGGTGTACCAATCACAATTTTCGAAAATTATTGCAAAGTTGGCAGTGAGAAAATAAAATTTAAAAAGGATTATTGGAGTTCCCTGTGGGACACCGTTGTCTTTGTAAAAGAGATATGCCAATTGCCTTTGTGTAGATTCCATTGATTCGAATTTAGAATTAACGAAAATATCCGTCAAAAACATAAACAAAATAAAACTTTTTTTATGAAATTAATACTTTTAATACTAGACCAAATTGTAGGCCTTGTGGATACCAGCTTTTGTACTGGTAAAAAAACAAAGTTTTGTAGCGGTAGAACGAGAAGTAATACGACAAAAACTTTTTAAATACTCGTTTCTGTTGCTCCACTGATGTTTCCATATTTATATTGAACAAAAATATCCTTAAAAGGATTGAGAAAAATAAATCCTAAGGATTTGGAATACTACTACGAAAATTATAATAAAATTAAAAAATGGTATAAAATCGGATCCCTGGGTGATATTAAATTTCGCTCCGTTAAAATAAATAACCATAAATTAGTAATTATTAATTATACAACAAGCAGTCCTAAAATAAATACATTTTTTAAAAGAGTTCAGGTATTATTTCTATTCCACCAACTCGAATTTAGAACTGAAAGAAATAATATGGCTTCAAAGTATGATAAAATAAATCCTATGGATTTGGATAGAATATTTGCTATGAATAGAAAAAAAAAACTTCTTTTAAAAGTGGTCCAAACTCTGTTAATTGCGGGACTACAAATTTAGTAAAAAAAATTATTGAGATTTTAAAAGTGGTCCAAACTCTGTTCCTTGTGGTATTCCAATTTTTGTACGGAAAAATGATAGGGATTTTATCATACCTGTCATCTTGCAGCTGCCGAAGTTCGCTCATCTCCAGCTCCCGGCGCAGTCCCGCGACTTCGCAGAGCAGCAAGTCCCTCTGCGCCGATACTGCCTCCAGCTCCGCCCTCAGGCGCACTATCTCGTTGGACAGGTCCATGGTTGCCATGGCACCGTCTTCTTCCTCGATAGTCCAACCCAACACTACTAAGATCCTTTCCGCATCTTTTACAACTTCTGCTTTTGCTTCTAAACTTGTCTAGATGTCTTCAATAGCATCTAAAATAGCAACACTTTTTAAAGACTTGATTTTTAAATCATTCCTAATTGTGGTTTAATTTTTATGTTTAGTTTAAACTATTGTTCTACTCGTAAATCGATTTCATTAACATTACTATCTGTGGTGTGTTTGTTTTAAAATGTTTGTATTTTTTACTCTTCATCTCCCTCAGTGGTTTATAATTTTGATGTTTTAATGTATTTCTGGTAGTTTGAATGTGTCACTTACGTATTTTAAAAATTATTATTATAAAAACTAGAAACATATATCATTTTTTTTAAATTATAGAAATAGAAGACAAAGCAAATGGCAAAAAACCTTTCATATAACAAATCTATTAATATGAAATTACTTCAGTCATGAAACATGGACTTGTACCTGGACCTAAAATGGGCATATTTTCAGTTAGCAAAAAGACCCTTGTCATTTACTTTGTCTTTAACGTTCAAAACCGCATAACAATTCCCACCAAAAGCCCAAAATACCGCTTTTAGACCAACATGAAATTATATACACTTGTTCATCATGCCATCTTCTCCGCACCACTGATGATGATGATGATTATAATTTACACTTAAGACTAGAGATGTGCTGGTTGAAGAAAAGCTAATGAGTATAGCTCTAGTGCGTATAGTTCTTAGAAACCCATATAGATAGTAAACTAGTGGTGATCTACATTCAGTCTGGAGATGTTCAGGAGTCGAAGCCGGGTCCTTCGGGGTGCCGAGGACTGGGAGATTCTGGAAAGAAGAGAAGAAATATGTTAGACACAATGAAAGTGTATGAGAAAAGTATTGATGGAAGAAAAAAAAAAAAACAGAGAATGTGAAAATATAGGAATATGTATGTAGTGTAACATTTACTTTTATTTATTAATGAACTTTGCATTTGACAGCCTAGATTTGTTTGCATTGATAATCTTTCGGATTCCACTACGTAATGTCGATGACGGGATTTATTTCAGTGCAGATACTCTGGGACTAATTCCCCGGCATCTCTCGGACTGCGTTGCAATGGCATTCAAAGAAATAAATTGATTCTCTCTGCATGTCCTTTCCCGTGCGTCCCCGTTCCCTTCCACCTTCCCCATCTCCACCGTTTCCCTCCCTACCTTTCCTCCCTGCCGCTAAAATACTCGTATATGAAATACACACATTTTCATTTATACAAATTTTCATAACGCCAGAGCTTACCATTATATATAGCTTATATGTTATTCTGATGTATGGGCTATATTATTGTAAAGTTTCATTAAAATCCATTCAGTAGTTTTTGCGTGAAAGAGTAACAAACACACATACATCCATACAAACTTTAGCGTTAATAATATTAGTTAGATATGTCAGATAAAAAACATAATCGGAACCAATATCATTGATACAAACATTTACTTGCTATAACATCTGACCTGATATAACTTAACAAAATTTTAATCTTTATTTACATGTTGTTTGAATTGTAATTCAGTAAATACTAATTTTATTTTTTATTTTATTTTTTCTTTATTTAATTTTATGCTTTAATATCTACAACTAGTATGTATATGAGTCAAATTTAAACCGTTTTAAAAACACACAAGTATACCCACGAACAGGCGATGCCTATGTGGGATTTTTTTGGTTAATCTGCTAATTGTTTTATTCTTTAATTTTGAAATGTTTATATTTAAAAAAAAACCTTTAAGTATTGTAAAATTATACCAATGTATGTACCAAAAAAATTATTAATAAAAAAAAATAATAAAAATAGGAACTGATTATAAAAATAAACCATAAATACTCGTAAGTATCATTTTAGAATATGAAACAAAGTTTGACAAACAGTTACTGAAATTTCTACACTAAAGATAATCATTTTCAAGAATTAAATTTAACGTTTATGTAGATTGAATTTGGTGTTATTATTGCACATGTGTATACATAATACGTATATGTATTTAGACGTACAGAACCAGACACAAAGATATGTTTAAGAAATAACAATGTCGTATAATAATAAAGATCAAGCAATGTGCAAATGTGTATGAAATGCAAGCTTCAATAAATCAACTCAAAGTCCTCATTAAATCTCAATAGATAAATACTTGGAACTGAATAAATAATAATGCCCTTTAGATCTGAATTCAAATATCAGAATTCTAGGTAAACCTTTGTGGATCCAAAATAAAACAGTCAAACGTATTCCACGAACATTTCAGAAATAGTCCCAGTTAGTGGATAGAAGCGGGGATATCTTAAATTAAATTAGTAGATATATTATATTATTTTCATGACGTATACACGACAGAATAGACAGTTAACCCCTCAGACTTCAACCGTATATTTATTAAAATAAATTGAATATTTATGAACGTATCCGAAAACTAAAAACTAGTTTTTGAAAGGTGATAAAAAACGCAAAAATGGCTCACCTTACGTTTTTTTAACTAAAATTACTGATGATAAAAAAAATAGTCCAATGTATTATAAACGTTATTGTCACCTCACTTTGTTGGTGTTCCGTGTAAAAATAATTAATAAAAAAATCCCAAATTTTCATAAATTTATTGCAAAATGGGTTTTGAAACTTTGGTTTCATAAGGTTGTACATTTTACTTATTTTGTGGTTAGTTTTTGTATTTGAATATAAAGCGTTTTTTTCTCTTTATAACACCGTTAAAATCACGTTTCTTAATATGATAGTAAGATAGATACAACGAATTCTATGAGACCTGTACAAGTTGTTCCGAAAATCGCTCAAATAGACTTTAAGGCCCTCCGTTCATGGAGATACTTACAATCTATGTAATTGTGACGAAACCACAGGTACCCTGCTGATATACTGGTGTCTTTAATGCTGGTGTCCGTACACGGTGCCACCCGAAATGGCGAAATATACTGAACTTGATAATTTTGCACGTGCAGCCCGTGGAGTTAACACGATGATAAGCGATGTCAAATGACTTTTTTCCAACATCAATCCATGTCTTCTCCTCTAAATTCTTTCTTACGTATTCTGGTAAAGTATAGTTATATAAACATGCATTTTGTCCACTTCCAAAACAAATCTAACATTACTTTCGTGTTTCGACGCCATTTCTGTCAAACGTCAAACGAAAAAGTATCAGACACAAATGATGCAACGCGTCGCGCGCGATCAGCATCGTCGGTATCATGATACTGATTGGAAACCGACAGCCACCGCGTAGCGCCGTGTACGGGCACCAGCAAAATCGTATGGGGGGTGTACTTGCGACCGGCGCGTATGATACGCTCACGAGGATCGAGTAGCTTGTAAGTAGCGTCATGTACGGGGGCCGTAAGGGTTAACAAATCGGTGCCCCCCGGTGTAGTTCCGGTCGCACGGAGATAGGAGTGCTCCTGTCTGTGTCTGTAATTCATTGCGGTTAGAAACTCAATTAAATTCACGTTTTAAACCCAAAAACAATGGGTCTATTGGGCACAGTTTTAAGCTGGTATTTATTGGGCCGCTCGACAGAAGATGACTTGACACTTTAAAACAACGCTAATAATTCATCCCTTCGCTTCCTGTTTCAGGCTTCCTCCCCGAGAGGCTCGACGCCTACCGACGACGCGTCGCGACGCTTCCTTCATTACCGTGATTATATGCTCTTTTACGTTCAGAAACTCAAATATTCATTATAAATAATTTTCCGAATAAATATACGCAGGGTGTTAAGGGACGTTACTTACGTGATTTCTGACATTATTTTGAGTACAAAATGTGATCAAAATTTTGATCTCCGGTGACTTTTTTTGATGTATTTGATCACAGACGAAGATGAAGATTTAAAATTAGTATTTAAAACTAAAATCAAAACTCACCTTTTCAGATAGTCGTAATTGTGTAAAATGGTAAGCAAATAAGAGCTTTTATGCCTTTCAAAGTCATTTCATAATCTCCAGTCCTAAAGAGTCCTAAATTCTCCAGTCTTGCAAAAAAAATATCTAATCTACGTTTGTCACTAATCTTCTCATAAATGTAATGCTAACAGCGATGGGGGTAGCAAATTTAAAATCATGGAATGTCCAGGGTTTTAAATATAGTGTCCTATGCGTGCAAAATCGTTTCCTTTCCAAGTACAAACTTTATAATAAACTAGCTGAATTCCCCGGCGATGCCCGTGCTTTACACAGGGTTTGCGAAATCAAATGTAGACAGTGACCTTCCATTGTTTACAAATCAAATCCACACCGCCCACTTGCCAGCCCGCTCGTCCACCACATACAGGCATTATCCTTTATATGTATATGATATATAATTTAACCAATTTACACAAAACCTTGACAAATTTTATACCTAAACTTTTTTCATGAATCACTCTATCTATTGGTGAAAACCGAATGAAAATGCGTTCAGTGGGTTTTGAGTTTATCGCGAACAGACAGACAGACCGGCGTAAGACTTTAATTTATAATATGTAGAGATGTAGAGAAGTGTGTTTAACAGAATAGCGTGTTTTCTTTATCTGTTTGTAAAATATATATAGGGCCTCACAACTCACAACTCACAATAAATTGTACAGCGTCCTTTAGGCGATTTTTCACAAAAACTACAAATTATTTAATTAATATTATTGTCTGCGCATTGTTTTATACACAGACACACGTCGCCGACACATGGACACCCGCTCCTTGCTTCAACGTCATTAAAACCTAATATTTCACATATAATATCTCTGTATCCCTAAATAGATCGTCACAGTAGTCTGCCAGTGGTGGTGGTACTGGGTAAAAGCGGGCACTGGTGTATGATTGATGAAAAGCAAATAATAATGGCCAACAGGCTGCAGTCTACAGTACGACAGAAGGCAATCAATATGAACAACAAACATCACTAGACAGTTGACAGTACACAGTGTGCAGTGTGCACGGAACGATTGGAACAGTGGACATAGTAGCATCATTATGTCTGGTGATATAAATATGTATAATTTTAAAATAAATGTAAATTGGCGTATTATCGCCCTGGTGAAAGACAACCATTCTGAATCTAAACGTTGCTGGAATTAGTGACCAGATCTTTCCTTTCCCACCCCCTTGGTAGGCTCACAACACTCTGGCCAGACAAGGATCGAGTCCTACGAAATCCAAAAAAAAAAATTGTAAAATCAATATTCAATCTTCAAACCACTTCGAAATAAATAGGCAAAATAAAGCGACATCTAGCGACTCCAAAGAAGAAAACAAAAATACTATGACCAAATGTATAGGAAAAGGTGCACTGGAATTCGACGAAAAAAATACACGACTTTGTACCGAAATCGAAACCAAAACTTTTTTAGATATGTTAAAAATCTATTGTTTACTGAAATTTGGCTTATTTTTTACACTTATACATACAGTTAACACGCGTTAAACGAAATAAAAAAAAACAATAATTAAAGTATATGATTTTTTAAATTTTATATTACTGCTATAAAGCAAACAAAAATTATAAAAATTAACAAAACATATTTATTTATTTATTTATTACACGCCCTGATGGGCTTTTACATTAAAGTTTATAAGTTGAGTATAAAAACAATGAAGAAAATATAATACAATGAGAAAAGAAAATACGTAATACAATATAAAAACAAAACCACATAATAAAATAAAAAGTACATATGTAAAAATATGATAAGAAGTCTCACATTCAATATAAACAAAAAACTGCAGAAATTATGTAAATCTATTTGTGTCTAGAAGAATAAAAGTGATAGAATATGCAACATTTATACTGATTGGTTTTAAGATGAAATATATCACCTAAATTAGAATATTTATTTCCGAGACTGTGAAGTCTCGGAAACGGAGAATTTTGATAAGCTAGTGTCCTGGTGTTATTGAAGTAAAAGGGTAATAAATGTCGACATGATTTTTTGGGTACATGGATATTGATAAATTGAAGTAATTCTGGACAGTCAATTTTGTAATGCAGTATTTTATGTAACAGTATTAAATCTGTGCTTATTCTTCTTTCTGAAAGTTTCAACAGAGAAAATTTATCCAGGAGGTAATTATAATCAATGTTTAGTATAGGAATACGCAATTTATAGTTTATGAACCTTAGAAACTTCCGTTGTATCTTTTCAATGTTGTCTGAATGAATATTGAAAAAGGGAGACCATAACGTAGAGTTATATTCAAGTTGGCATCTGACAAGGGTTTTATATAACATAATAAATGTGCCTAAATCATTAAAATCTTTTGCAGCTCTTAAAACAAAGCCAAGAGTCTTTAGGGATTTGTTGATAATATTATTAATATGACATACAAAGGTGAGTTTACTGTCGAACATAATGCCTAGATCCATAATTTCATTAACACAATTTAAATTTTCATCATTTAATGAATACTGAAAATATATAGGATTATTTATTTTGGAAAAATGAATGAACTGACATTTATTTATGTTTAATGCTAGTTTGTTGATAGAGCACCATTCAAAAAGATATATCAAATTAGTTTGAAGTGTAATACAATCATTAATGTGGTTGATCTCTTTATAAAGTTTCATGTCATCAGCAAACAGTAGCACGTTTATGTTTGTGAATATATCAACAATATCATTTATAAATATAATGAACAAAATGGGCCCTAAATGGGAGCCTTGCGGCACTCCACTTGTTGCTATAAATTTGTACGAATGTGTGCCATTTATTTTCACACTAAGACTTCTTTTGGACAAATAACTAACAAACCAAATTAATAAGCTACCATAAACTCCAAGTGTCGCCAATTTATTGATTAATATTTTGTGACACACCTTGTCAAAGGCCTTGCTAAAGTCCGTATATATTGAGTCAACCTGGCACCTGTTTGCTAAAGATTTAGATATGAAGTTTTCGTAAATTAGTAAATTGGTTAGTGTAGATTTATTTGAACAAAAGCCATGTTGATAGGGTGTTATAATTTTTTTTATATTTGTAGATATTTTATGGAGTACAATTTTTTCAAAAAGCTTGGGAATCGATGATTGGATACATATTGGCCTATAATTTGTTACGTCCGTTTTGTCCCCTTTTTTAAAAATGGGTGTTAGAAAACTGTGTTTCCATGTATCAGGGAAACTGCCTGTCTCTAGTGACTGGTTAAAAATTAGAAAAAGAGGAACAGTTATGCCATTTAAACATTCTTTAATTAACACTGGTGGAATATTATCAGGTCCTGCATTTTTTCTAGCATCTAACAAATTTACATGGTTTTTGATATCATTAATTTCTATGCGTATTTCAGATATATCCAGGCTAAGATTCGATGAGAATTTTGGAATTTCGTTGCTAGGTATATCCTCTTCATACACAGACTTAAAATAATCGGCAAATAGATTTGCAATGTTTTCATCATTACATCCAATTTTTCCATTGAAATTCATAGTAGTTGGAATACCCAAGTTATTATTTTTTTGCGAGTTAGTATAATTCCAAAACTGTTTTATATTTACACGAATATCAGTTTCAATTTTGTCGATGTAATTTTTATAGCACAGTTTTGAGATTTTACAACATTCCTTTCTTAACAATTGAAATTCATTGTAATCACTCGACAGTCTGGACCGTTTGTAATTTTTATGAGCTATTTTCTTACGATATGTTAAAGTGATCAATTCTGGACTAAACCAGTTTGGAAAATGAGAAATTCTATTATGTCGAAGAGGCACAAAATTTGCAATAGCATCATTTAGAATAGCATAAAATTTATTTACATTATCGTTAATATCTGTATTTTCCAGAAAGGACCAGTCTGTTGTATTTAAGCAATCAGAAATTTTTTTAAAATTTGCTTTAGAGAAGTTATAAGATGGCTTGATATTTTTGAGATAGGTGTTGTTAACAAAGGGAATAACTATATCCAGAGGAGGATGGTAAACGTCCACAGGTAATAGTTCTTCTAAAGATTTACATACGTTAGCCGTGGGCTCACTGCAAAAAACTAGATCAAGAATGCGACTATTTATATTAGCGACAGTGTTTAGTTGTGGGATTGATAAATAATTCGACATACCCAGAATCTCTCTCTCACTAAAATGGCAGTTGACATATTAATACCAGACAATTCAGGGTCATCATGGTTCCAAGATATATTTGGTAAGTTATAGTCACCCACTAAAACAAGTTTGGCACTGGGATATTTAAACCTTAAAAATTCCACATCCTCTACATGATTCATATACAGCCGTGTATCGGAGGATGGCGGTATATATATGCATCCAATTATTAATTTGACAGCATTTTTATTTTCAAGCAACACGAATATTTGTTCAACGTCACTATTTTTGTTTTTGAGCACTTTTGACGGAATACGTTTGTGGACAGCAATCAGGACTCCGCCCCCTCTTGTATTGGAGCTGGTGTTTGGACTACGGTCAACTCGGTAGATGTGGTGATCGGGCAATCCAAGTTCCGCTGAGAAAATCGATGGTGTTAACCAGGTTTCCGTTAACATGATGACATCATGTGAGAGAGTCGGGGCACTTATTCTGAATTCCTTTAATTTCGTTCTGATGCCTCTGACGTTCTGATAATAGATGTTACATTTATTTAGTTGGAGTTTTTTGGCAAAACATTGACGATTTTGGGGAGGTTATTTATATATTTTATTGTTAGATTTGATTCACCATTATTTTTTCTAGACTCTAGCTCGTCCCGTAGCATCATCAGGTGTTTCCTTTGTTGGCTGGTCTGATCATTTCTGGCTTTGATACCATCTTTTAATTTTTTGTTATTAATCAAAATTGTCCGAACTGAATGCTCCTCTTTGAATTCCAACTTAATTGGTCTACATTGATTTCCGACTTTCTTCGTTCCCAACCTGAATATTTTAATGTCATGAGGATTAAAGGAAATATCAATGTTTTTCAAGGCCGCGGTAACCTTATTCACGTCATCGGAAATGTTAGTTGAGGTTAGATCTGATGTGCTCTCGGGAACATTGAAAAGAATAACATTTCTTGCGCGGAGCTTCCTCTCTTCAATTTCCGTCAATAAGTCACAAATATTAGATGAAGGATTTGTGGGGTTAGCATCTGTTGGCTGAGTAACTGCTACACTTTTTAAGGCTGATAATTCGCCTTCAAGTATTCCCATACGTACAGCCATCATTCCTGTAGTTCCCAACAGTTCCGTTGTTATAGGTGTTAATTTACCCATCTGCTCCTTCGTAAACTTGTTACCGGGGTCATTAATAATTTTGATTAATGAACTTAGCAGATCTTTAGCTTTGCTCATATAGTTGAGAGAGTTTTCGTTTAAATCCATGTTTGAGTAGGTTTTGCAGATATTTAATTTATTATTCCAAGATTTACTACTTCTTGGAACAAAAATTTCATTAATTGAGTAATTTAATTTTAATTGTGCGCAAATCAAAACATTTCTTATTACACGTGTTAAATGAAATAAAAAAAAAATAAAAAACAACAATTGAAGGATGTGAAAAAATATTATTTATTTACTATTATATTGATATTACTGCTATAAAACAAAAAAAATATAAAAAAATTAACAAACATGTTATGGAATAAAAATTTGTCATTTAATCAACTTGTGAAGGAAGGACCTCATTAATTATTTTAATTTTAATTGCGAACTCAGCTGATGATGGCGGGTGACACGAGAGCCACGAACTCACCCGAAGTGAGCCAAACGAACAATAATTCACTAACTAATTTGGCAGATTTTCTGCCGAAACCGAAACTAGATTTTTTTGCCGAAACCGAACCTTCGGTCGGTCATTAAAAAAATCATCCTTGACATTGATAAAAAAAAGTTCTTCGTTGTCTCCCCACTCTTGTCTACTTTAGTTTTCTGAAGGTTACACTACTATCGCGTGTGAATTGCACACTTAAATATTTTTTAATATTAGATGTGTATTGGAATGTTTGTTTTTTTCATTAACTAGGTGCTGTATCCAATTTCATCCTCTGACATTAAATTATCGATATGATATAGCTAAGACATCCTTGTACGTAGTGCAGAAAATTAACAAAAATAGCACAAGCCGCGACATTTACGGTAACACACTTTATTTATTCAGAGCGTGACATTCATGTCGCGACACAATTGCGAAAGGAAAACGAACTTATACTTTATTATTATTATTGGTAAAAAAAACACAAAACACACAATGGAAATACAGACAGACACGTTCAATGGCCGTGACTGAGTGACGCGACGTTTCTCAGCTGTAGCTAACCTATTAATTTAGTATCTTACGAGGAAAGGCTGCGCGGACTTTTTAAGTTGTTTACGGAACTAGGACTGCACGGATTCGCCGGTCTGATGAGACACCGGGTCACTAGAGCTAGGATGCGGCTAATGGCCTCCGACAATACAGTGGTGACCGCAGCATTCCAGCACCAAACACCACTCCTGAGTGAGCGCTGGGCCCGAGCTCACCCCAGACCACGCCCTACATACAATAAATTATTTACTTATTTTATTTATTTATTTATCTATTTTTATTTTATTTTTCTTATTTTTTGGTTCCTTTGTTTTTTCCTATTCAACGTTCTTGATTCTTTATTTAAAAAAATCTGTTGTGTAAATATGTATAATTATATGGGACGTGTGGGATTGCACTATCCTCCCCACATCCTGGAATAAAAAAATAAAAAAAAAACAAACAAAAAATAAGTGAAAACTTTTAAGCACCGTTGATTTGAAACTCGATGAAAAAGCGACAATAAAAAAATACAAACACATAGATCTGTAGGATTTAACCTGTGAGAATGAGATAGTAAAATCGGTATCATCTTTGTGTGGTGCTTCGTAGCCTACCGGTCTCCTCTTCATGCGGTGCTTCGTAGCCTCCTCACTCTTGCCTACTTTACTTTTATTAAGGTTTCACTTCTACCGCTTGTGAACTGCACACACTGTTTTTTTTTTTCAATTTCATCTAAGATGCAAATGATGCAATATTCCAGGAAAAATCTAAATCGGAATTCACGCCCCCTTATAGGAGGAGTTTAAAAATACTTAAGAAGAATCTTTTGGAGAGGTTAGAAAAGGTATTTGAGAAAAATAAGGTTTATTTCGTAAAGGCCTGTAAAAAACATTAATTCTTTTTTTACGCATTGTTTATTGTAATAAAACTGAAATTCAAAATTGATTTCACGAAACCAAATCTGTTCCCCGCTCCGGCCGGGGAGGACTGAAAGAAAATGGGTGGGCTAGTGAATAGTTCTTCGGGGGACGGTATAAGGTTCACTTGGAAAATCCAAATTCGTCGACTGCCGTATTGTCACCGTGATGTCAACAATAACAACGCGAAAATACATATTGTATTTTATTTTGTGAAGTTCGGGCGTAAATTTCAATTTTTTGCGCGAATTTATTATTAAAAAAAAACTCAATTTGCTACGTTAAACAATAAAACCGTAACCGAAAAGAGGTTTATAAATAGGAGAGTTTGGACGTGAAATTGTTTTTAATAGACCTTAATCTTTATTTTTTCTAGACTTATTAAAAAACATAAAAAATTGACCGATATTTTTAAGGGCTAAAATGTGTGCTACACGCAGTATTTAATTGAAGCATTTATAATACTTCTAAGCGATCAAATTTTCAAAACAAAAACATATGATTTTGCATTATTTAGTATGACTTCATCTTAAAATCCGGCCTTCCAAAGTCGCAAGCAGAGCCACAAATCGAATATTTCGGTACGTGAAAAAAAGATTTGTAATCTATTTGTAGCCAACGAAATGAGGTCCCTGAGGCGTATGTGTGGTAATACCATGTACGATCATGTGAGAAATGTGGAGATCCGCGAAGAATGCAAGGCTGATGTAAGCGTAATGAGTAAGATTAAGAAAGGGACCCTCAGATGGTTTGGGCATGTAGAGCTAATGAACGAAGAAAGTAGTGTAAGAAGAATATATGCCACAAATGTGAATGGTAGAAGAAGTCGGGGACGCCCGAGGAAGACATGGCACGACCAAGTGAATCAGATACTTGAGTCGGAATAATAGAAGATCATGTATGAAACGATGTATGAATGTGCACTATGCAAGGAGTGTGTGCCAAGATCGAGTTGTTTGGCGGTCCGTCCTCTCTGCCTACCCCTAAGGGAAACGGCGTGATGGTTAGTTAGTTAATTAGTTAAAAATATGCGTTAAGAAAATGAAGATGGTGTTAGTAATTCTTAGTCGAAGTATGATACAGTTAAAATACGACCGAATCGGATAGGGACACATCTTATTCTAGCTCAGTGGTAGAGCAGCGCCCTGGCAAGGCGTAGCTCCTGGGTTCAAGTCCTAGGTGTGACCGCATCTTTTTCTGATCTTATCTGTTTTCGAATTTTCGATTGAGTTTCGCCAATAGTGTCTTCATTTAATTAAAATAATATTGTTTATCGTAGGTAAAAATAATAAGTTATAATGATTTACAGAAAAAAACACTTCACAAAATGTATTTATCGATTCGCCACACTCTCCCCTATGTCAAGTGTTCCAGTAAAAATAACAACATAATTCATTTTGGAACCACGCATTTCCCCTATTCCTATAAGTATTTTTGCCAGTACGAGGAAATATAAAAGAACCTAAAATATTATCTTTGAAGGGGAGATATCCGATCTCCGATACCAAAACACATAAATAATAATATGATAACGCAAAAAAAAAAGGAAATTTTCGGATAAAAAAATAAATTCCTTCATTTAATTGATCTAAACTTCTAAATTGTATCAACTGCATCTCAAACCGTAACCAAATCTCTTTATTTCACAATAAACAGTGTTAATCTCAAAGGACCTCTCAGGTAAATATTGTCCTGTATATTTTCTGCCTGTACAGAGAATAAAGAGTACCTTTACAAAATAAAGTACATTTTTACGCAGCATCGCGTTCGTTGGTCAAATGCATTGTACATATATAGTATCGTATTAGTTGATCGATAAACCGGTGGATGCAATCTGTTAGCCATAAGTTGTTATAATGTTTTGTCTAGTCTGTAGTTAGAAATAAGATTGTAAATAACTATATTATACATTTGTACAGCGCCCTTGAGGTGATTTTTCACATAAACGGTGCTATACAAATCATACAAATATTATTTTTTTTAGGTAAGAGGGAAAAAAACTGATGGCTGATGCCCCAATTGCCTTACTGGTAGTCGAGCTTTCGTATGGTTAAACTGTTTGTTACATGTTATTAAATACATAAAGGTTCTAAATGATTCTAGAGATTTAATCAAATTTTGATTAAGTAAATTAAATAATATAGTGATGGAATAGATAATAATGGAGTTCCACCTATACACGATGGCCGGAAACTCTTGGTACAAACGGTAAACTGGTGAATCTGCACTATACACCACATTTGAAGTCGATTTTGTGATATAAATATTTTGATTTAAGCTTTTGTTTTCAATTAAATCGAGTTCGGGTTAAAAAAATTTACGCGCATTGACTTATTAATTAGCTTAACACATTTAGAAAACAATATTGATGAAACAAATTATAATATAAATAAAATACCATCCAAACAAATAAGTAGAAGTTAGCACCGTTGGAATGGAAAATCCACAATCTACTGGACTGCAAACAAGTGAATTGGGATTACTTTCAATGGGCGTAAACGGCATCAAATGTATCGGATATCTACTGTAATATATATACACAAATCATATACACTGGCCAACACAGATCACAAAGTGCTAGGGCCGTCTGTTTCAACAGAAAGCTAAATCGTGAGCTAAATTCAAATTTTAATCGTCAGTTAAAGTAACAACTATGTTAAATAGGACCACTCGCTGTTTCACGCGTACTTTTTCTAAAGTAATAATTGTTAGCGCGGCCAGTCTAAAAAGCAGAATATTCCTTGAAATTATGTGAAAAAACGAATAGTATCATTTTTTAGTGCGACCACACTAAAAATTAAATTTGAAAACCAGAACAACTGTCAAACCTGGGGCGTATATCTCCGCTCTAACCTTGAAAATGCCAAAAAAAATCAAATTTCTTATAGATGAAGCTAAATTGAAGATAGTAATAAATTTTGATAATAGCGCCATATCTTTTTATTTAATTTTTTTTATTTAGAAAAAAAAGTTAA
The DNA here is from genome assembly GCA_917563855.2 of Limnephilus lunatus. Lineage (NCBI taxonomy): Eukaryota > Metazoa > Arthropoda > Insecta > Trichoptera > Limnephilidae > Limnephilus > Limnephilus lunatus. Next base: position 98,350,955 of record OU830594.1, read on the forward strand.
TATTCACAATAAATAATAATATATAACATTTCATATCAGAGGTCACTTTTTTTTGTTACCCAATTAGTAGAGAAATATTCTCGGATCTAACTGGGGAGGTAGTCTATGTAATTATATATATAGAAAATAATATGAATAGTTACAAAAATGGAAAAATAATATTTTCAAAAATACTGCAAAATATTACAAAATATTGTACAGTAAGAAAATTACATATAATTGTGGAAACAGAATATCAACAAAAATCAACAAAAATATTAGCAACAGAATATATCTGAAAATCATAGATAAAAGTGAGTCAATCTTCTCTGTACAATCCTCAATACAACGAAAGTTTTTTTTTTTAATTTAAAATCTTACTCTTTACCAGAAGAAGAAGCTCGAACCCCGTAGGTAGTTAGGTACATTAATGGAAGCTGTTGCAACTTGCACGATGTTATTATTTATTGAATCTATTTTATTAACGAAACTTAATAAGGAATTTAGTAAAGTTATTACACCATTTCAACATGAATTCATTTCGGGAAGATCAACTCTAACAAATCTTTTGATTTATCAACATCACATAATTGAATCATTAAATAAAAGATTCCAAATTGATAAAGTGTACACAGACTTTAGCAAGGTATTCGATAAGGTATCTCATGAAATTTTAATCCAAAAACTAAAAGCTCTTGGTATCTCGGGTAGTATGTTAAACTGGTTCATTAGTTACTTGTCTTGTAGAAAACTTTCTGTAAAAAATTTAGATTACATTTCAAAACAATTTGTGGCTTCCAGTGGAGTTCCTAAAGGTTCACATTTAGGACCTGTTTTATTTTTAATATTTATTAATGATATTGTAAATTTTTTTAAAGAAGTAAACATACTCTTGTTTGCTGATGACCTAAAAATTTACAAAACGATTACCTCAATTAATGATTGTAATATTCTTCAAGCTAATCTTGATCGCTTACAGGGTTGGTGTAATTATAATGAACTATTTTTAAATATTGATAAATGTCAATTTATATCTTTCTGTAGAAACAAAAATCCTATTATGTCTCATTATAGTATTAACAATATTTCTCTTAAAAAGATGTCTAATATCAAGGATCTGGGTATACTTTTTGATGAAAAATTAACATTTGTTCCACACATTAATGAAGTTACTAATAAGGCTATGAAATGTTTGGGATTTATTTTAAGAACAGTAAAAGATTTTTCATCACTTTATTCATTTAAAATTCTCTTCACTGCTTTAGTAAGAAGTAATTTAGAATACAATTCCACTATCTGGTCTCCATACTATAAAGCACACAAAATAAAAATTGAGAAAGTTCAGCATAAATTTTTAAGGTTCATTAATTTCAAACTCTCCATACCTATTGAACAAATTAATTATGTTAATTTAATGAAAATGCTTAATTAAACTGACCTATCGTGTAGAATTGTAGAAGATCCAAGAGCGATTTGATTCTATTATTCAAATTATTTAATGGATCACTTGACGCACCTGACTTAACAAAACTAATAACTTACCGAGTACCTAATCGTGACACCAGACTTCCTGAGCTGTTCTTTGTTTATCCGTCTAAAACAAACTATTTCATTAATTCCCCAATCCAAAGACTTCATAGGCTTGGAAATGAATTCAGTTCGGTTGATATTTTCATTTATTCTTTACCTAAATTTATAACAAAAATTTATAAAATTCTTATGTAAATTTTGTTATTATTCTTCTAATAAGGTTTTTGTTGATATATCTTTTTAATTCTGCTTATATCCTTATTGTTCAGTTTATATTTTTTACGGTGCTCCAGATTTTATGTCCGGGTTGAATCTTTCCCAAATGAAAGACTAAACCCTTCCACACACTTTTCCACAAATGAATATCTAGTAAATTTACGCAATGTAAGTGCACTATATAAGAATAAAACAATACAAGAACAATACGTCAATCCACCAGAAACATAATGGGAAAATATTTCACCGACTCCAGATATTTTCATATCAGAGGGTTCGGCTCTGATGAAATCCTAACTGGTCCGATAAATCCTACTGATCCCTCAATATAAATATTTAAAAAATCTTTCGTAATCCTACATGTATTTAAAATGACCGACTTTTGCATTTTTGTGTACAAATTTTTTGACAAATCTAATACGCCTAAATTTTGAATGAGAGAGCTAGGTATAATGCCAGTAGCCGAAATAACAAATGGTAATATTTTTATAGTCTGAGAATGCCAAATTCTTTTAATCTCATTTCCTAAATCTGTATATTTTCTTATTTTTTCAGAAACAGTTTTATTTATTTATTTGGAATTTCACGCCCGGCTGGTTATTTTTGCTGGTTATCTGAATATTACAAGAATTTGGAATAGCAACATCAATGATATAAGTTATTTTCTTAATTTTGTCATGTAAAACTATATCGGGTCTATTATGACTAATTGTTCTGTCTGTTAGAATAGTTTTATCATAATAAATTTTATAAAATTCATTTTCTAAAAATGAATTTGGTTCATATTCATAATATGGTACATTACGACAGTCAATCAAGTTATGTTTAATTATCAAACTTTGGTGAATTATTTTTAAAACTTGATTGTGCCTAAATGTATACTCGGACGGCGCTAATACAGAACATCCCGATATAATATGTTCTATAGTTTCCAGAAAAGCCAAACATTTTCTACATAAATCATCAATTTGATTTGCATCTTTGATGATTTGCTTCCTATAATTTTTAGTATTAATGACTCTATCTTGAATGGCAAGCATAAAGCCTTCTATTTCTGCGATCAACTCTCCAATACTCAACCATTTGTTTGACGAAAATTTGTCAACATATGTTTGGTTGAGATAATTGAAGTGTTTTGCGTGAAGAATTTTATTTGACCAGGAATATAATAATTCCTGGTTGGTATTTATAAGAATGCTGGCATTCTCGTCGTATAAATTTAATGGCGAAATATTTCTATCTGCCTTGCAAATTATTTTGTGCATTTCTGAACTATCAGCTTTCCTATGGAAAAAATTTATTAGCATTTCTACCTGATTATGTTTTAAAGATGTTATTTTGACTATACCTCTACCTCCTAAATTTGTAAATTATTGTTAAATAAATGTATTGTTAAATAATACTATTTTATATATTACTTTAATTGTACTCCTGAAAAACTTATGTATCTGTATTAACGTGATTTTGTGAAAGCCTTTAAGGCGTGAATAAATAAATAAATAAATTTACTTTAAATGTTAAAACAATTCGTCAAGGAATAAGGTAATTGTATAAAACATTAACATTCGGTTTAATTTAACTTAACCTTTTAATTTAATCTAAATCAATATGAGGTTTGATCTTACTTTTCAGGTCATTTTTTCTATTCATCGGTGGAACTGGCCCATTGTTATTCGAATGAGAATCGGACGACATTGTTCCGTTCCTTCTCCCCTTTTTAAAATTCACATCCTTGACTTCCCAGATTGTACATTCTGTAGTCTAGAAGTGGGAACTTTAGATCACTTATTTTTTGGTTGTCCTTCTATCAAGCGTTATCTAAAATTGCCTCCCTCCATTTAACATTTCATTTCTTCTAAGTCTAAACTCGACTCCAATCTTCCATATAATTCTGAAATTTACTCATTTAAATACAATTAATATATAATTTCACCTTTTCTTTCTCTGTAATTTTAAATGATGGCCTAGAACACCCTTGAAGGGTGAAAGCCAGAAATAATTGAAAAAAAAACTGGGCCATTATTTTTATGTGTTATTATCGATTGTTTTTCTGAAAATAAAAATATTTATTACTAGCTGGGTTACCCGGCTTCGCTCAGGACAATAAGATAGTGTTCTGGAATGATGCACAATGATGTTCCCGATTTCCTATTCCTGGTCATTCCACTCCTTCCACAACTTTATACAGCTCTATGGAACCTTCTAGAACTTTCCGGAAGACTGTTTTAGAAATTTCAAGGCGAAACTTTCAGCCCTTATATCTTTAAAAGCACGGCCTTTAGGTAAAAACAGATACCCTTATTCCCTAGCGGGGATAGAGATCTACCACACCATATAACTCCCTTGATCGAACCGGGACTCGTTTCTGAGTTTTTGCGAGCTGCACGTTTTTTGGACTTTCTTTTATAATACATGCCATATTCAAATAAATAAAATGTTACTCCTTACATGTCCTTTCCCGTGCGTTTCCACCTTCCCCGACACCGCTCTCCCGCTCCCCCGTCCCGCCAACCCCCCTGGCACTGCATTTCTTGACTCCTCTCCCGCGCGGCCCGTAGCCGAAATTTTTTTCTAATACTAACATTTTAAACTCGTGATATTTTTCTAATTAAATATCCGAATTGAAAAATTCAAAAAGTTAAATAAAGGTATTGAAGCTGTCTTGAATATGAAGTCATTTATTTTGATAAGGATTAAAACCAAGATACAAATAAAGAGCCTTTTCAAGCGGTGACATATTAATTAAAATTTTAAAATAAAAGAATACTTATTGTGGCATAACCATAATAGTTAGACATATGCTGTCGCAACCTTTTTTGTAAATAATGATGTGTTCTATAAAGTCGTAGTACATTATTTTATTCTATCATCAATAGTTTTCGCAGCGCACGCGATTTAAAGAATATTTTAGGTAATTTTTTTACACCCTGGGTTACATTATTGAAGTTTTAGTAAGGATGCCTATTTTTTTTAAAATATAATATAGCCTATGTCACCCAGGGATAGTGTAGCTTCCCAACAGCGAAAGAATTTTTCAAATCGGTTCAGCAGTTTCGGAGCCTATTCGATGCAAACAAACACACAAACAAATAAACAAACAAACAAACAAATGTTACCTCTTTATATAGTGTGTTAGATGTTAGATAATGAATGTTGAAGAGCGTCATTTCGTACCTTACCTCCAACAGAACTGTCAAATATGTTAAAATGGCGGAGTAATTCTAGAGCATAGGTTCTCAACGTGGGCGATAACGCCCCCTTGGGGGCGTTTCAGACCTTCAGGGGGGCGGTGGAAGACCAAGAGCAAATTGGGGGGCGTTTCAGACTTTCAGGGGGGCGGTAGAAGTCCCAGAGAAACCCATCTTACCCCTTCAGTGCTCCAGATAGTTCGCCGGCAGGACGTATGTCTTTTTCGCTGCGCGCCGTAATTTTAAAATTATTAAAATGATTTACAAGTTGATCCTAATTGATATTAACGAGGAAACTAGTGCGCACCGCTTGTCGTTAGCGAACCTTGCTAACGGCAAGCGGTGGTGGTCGCAAGTATCTGAGAAGTGGTTCTCGAGAGAAGTCATCTCGAATATAGAGATCAAACACGCCCTTCATAAGCATTGGAAAGCTGGAGGCCTTCAGAGTGAATACGATCTGTTTAGTTCTTACCGAGCGTTAGTTAGGTGCGAGTTTCGAGTGGCCTATCGAGCCTACCTGTCTGAAATCGAGGAAAACATCATGCATGATCCCAAGACGTTTTGGCACTATATAAAATCCATTCTGAATGTTGGTAGTCTTGAACACACCATGATAAAAGGTAATCAAGAATTTCGTGGCTTGAGTGTGGCTAACGCATTTGCTGATCATTTTCAATCGGTCTACAATAAAGACCCTCCACCTCTAGACATTAATAATACGGCCACATTTACTACCCGAGGAGCTTCAAACTTTGATTTCGATATATTTACGGAATCTGACCTTATGAGTGCCATAAGTCTCATGAAGAACTCACCGTCTATCGTACTAGACTTCGTTCCCGTATTTTTTATTAAAGGGTGCACCGAGTTTCTAAAAACACCATTATATGTCTTATCATTATCTTCGCTATTAGTACTTCCACTTTTTCTGAAGTATGGAAAGCTTCCAAAAATATGTTCTATTTTTAAGAAAAGTTAGTCGAAAATTATAGACCAGTTGCCATACTATCAGCTCCTGCTAACAGCTAAACTATTTGAACAATTAATTCATAAATTCCTTATGCCTCAGATAGACGCATACATTATCCCGTAACAGCATAGTTTCAGGAAAGGAAGTTCCACTGAAACCAATCTGATGGTTTTCACCGACTATGTTGCTATGTCCCTAGATAGTGGATACCAAGTAGACTATTCGTATAACGACTTCTCCAAAGACTTTGATACTATTGGATTTTTCCCTTCGGATGTTAAAGTTTTTTAAAAGTTACCTAAAGAACAGAAAGCAATTTGTCACACACGGAATCTTCCAATCTGCTGAATTTCTCGTTTTTTCTGGGGTTCCCTTAGGATCGATCCTAGGGCCTCTTCTCTTTTCTATTTTCATTAATGACATTGCTGGAGTCCTCCGTTTTTCTCCCTTTTTGCTGTTCGCTGACGATCTAAAATTATTTCTTCTAATAAGAAATATTGAGGACTGCCAGCGCCGTCAAGCTGAAGTTGATAACATTTCAGAATGGAGTCAACGAAACCAGCTTCATTTCAATGTCTTGAAATGCATAGTTCTGACTTTTACCAGAGCATACCAGTCTCACCTACCACAGGTACACCATGCTCGGTCATAATCTCAAACGAGTTTCAAATGTAAAGGATCTTGGGATTATGTATGAAAGTAAGCTGACATTTTGTCCTCATATAACTGTCAGAGTTTTTCGCGATACCCGTGCTCTGAAGATTTTATACTTCTCCCTGGTCCGCAATAGGCTGGAGAGTGGTTCGCTTATCTAGAATCCTCATAAGGTGGGATGATCCCTTATGTTTGAAAGGGTTCAAAAAAAGTTTCTGAGATTTCTCTGCATGAGGGAGTACGACCACTATTTATGGCTCTACCTGACGAACTTTCTTCTGGGCATGCTGGGACTTCACTCCCTGCAGCTCAGAAGAGAGGGTTATGCCGCCACCCACTTATTCAGACTGCTTTGAGGCTATATTGAGAACTCAGCTATTTTGTAGCGCGTGTGTCTTTATGTTCCAGATGACTAACTTAGACAGCGTCATCATAGATTATTCTATCTTCCTGCCTATAGGAATAACTTGCCAATGGTTCTCCGGGAGAACTTCTCCCGGTAGGGAGGAGTATATTGCTTCTGAACCAAATCTCCTCCGAGATTGATATATTTGGCGTCAGTGAGGAGAGATTTAAAAGGCAAATTCTTTTGATTCTTGAAAGAGTCTCTCCACATTGACGAAATCTTCACCACCGCCTGATTTTTTTTTGAAATTGCCATATTTCTTATATATAATAAAGTAAAATTTGTAATGGTGTAAGAAATTAATTAAAAAATATTATTATTATATCCCATTTCGCCCCATCCCATTATTAGAAGAAATAATTTTAGATCGACAGCGAACAGCAAAAAAGCGAGAAAAACGGATGACTCCAGCAATGTCTTTCAATTTTTTTGAAATTGTAATATATCTTGAAATTTATTTTATATATATATATACCCCCCTTCCCCCCCCCCCCCCCCCTTCCCACCCCACCCCACCCCTCCCTCCACCACCGTTGTGGTAAATATAATCGTGACGACAATTGCTGTTTCAGATTCACGAGTTGGGGGGCGCTAGAAAAATTAATATTCTCAAAGTGGGCGGTGGGCAAAAAAAGGTTGAGAATCTATGTTCTAGAGTAACTATCGGTTTACGGAAAGTAAAAGCAAAAGCTAAAAGTCACGAAAAGTAAGCGGTTAAATAGATTAAAAAACGTATTTTTTGATATTTAAGAGTAGCAATTTCTTTTAATCTTGTTTTTACTCTCCGTTGTAATGGACGGCCTCTAGATTGGCAGAAGGTAGAACACTGACTGCATACTATAATAGGTCTAGCTGGTGTTGGGTGTTGGGTTGGTATTGTTTGGTCCGATGGTAATACGCCTCCGCCTCCGAGCAGATTTTATCTGCGGTGTCCCGTGACAGTATGGCGCCCGGATAAACTGCCAACAGCCAACAGAGCACTGATGGCGGAGTAACCAACATTTTGCTCAGATTTATCTTAACGGAATACGATAAAAACAAACAACATGACACCAATGTTTGTTCCTATTTTGCATGATATGTCGTGATTGTGAAATATGGAATTAACCAGCGGCCGAGAATTCAAATTTCGTCGAAATACGGTCTTGCGATTGTACCCTTGCAACTGTACAGGGCGGTCCCGATGAGAAAGATTAATTATTCTCCACACCAGCATTTTTAAATAATAACTCAATATCGATTTTATTTCAATCAGAAATTGCTTTGATATGTACCTATATTCAAAAATGCTCAAAGGAGTGATGATAAAACTATTAAAATTGTGTACTTTTAAAAATATTTTTTATCATAATTATTTACAATTTTTCAATATGTCTAAGCAAAATAAGAATGTTAAAAAAAATAATATATTAGTTTGAGACCGTAAATAAATAGACAAACTGAAATATTTTCGTCACAAAATACGTCCTCGGATCATTTTTTTAAAGATTTTATTTGAACTAAAATTAAAATTCTAAAAAGTAGCTTTAAAGAGAAGATATTTAAGATAAAATTAGCAATCTAAATTGTGCTTCATTGATGTTAAACATATCGATATTCGAAGTGATTCTATTTAACAACAAGCCGGGAGATAAAACAGTCTATGCTGTCTGTGACGGAGATAACCATCAGGAACATAGAAACTAATGCTCTCCATGATAGTCGAGTTTTCGAACCATCCACGGAATAAGTCTGAAGAAATATGAAGCAATGATCAGTTCGTAAACCAGGCGCCATTCTCCCCTCCGCGGGATCAGATGGCGCGTTACCTCTGTAGTATGGCGCCCACGAAGTGACCGCAAGCAAATAAACCTTCTGTCAGCAGGTACTAGGTACTCAACTCCTTGCGTAAAGTTTTATTCAATTTACACCGCATTATAATGCTAGTTACACCTTGACATTCATTGTATACTCATCTTTATTACTACTAGCGAATTCCCAGAATGCGTTGCAATGCCACTTAATAAAGAAATTGTTTCTTCCTGCATGTCCTTTCCCATTCGTTCCATTTCCCTTCCGCTTCCCCCCCCCCCCATGTCCCCTTTGCAATTTTTGATACAAATTTTAATTTTTCATACAGGGTGTTAAGGAGACCAAAATTTTATTCACATTTTTTATTACAAATAATGTCAGGAATCACTGGTTAGTAACTCAAGTACGTCCCTTAACACCCTGTATATCACAAACATACATTTTTTGTATATTATAAGAACAATCAATCAACTTTGGTAACTAACATAGGTACCTATTTGAAATCCCTATAATTCTTGATTAGTTTCAAAGTATTCGATCTTGGTTAGCACTATAGGTGAGTATTTTAATTAAATTCATTAATTTAAAGAGTTTATTCGAAAATTGGTTTTTTTATTGAACAATCAATGGTTTGCAAAATGTCATTCTCAAATTGTAAAGGTTTTGTAATTATTAAAAAAACTTTTTAGATGTATTTTCATGTGGTTGTAATAATCCAGAAAACTTCGTGAAGGTGGAAAGAAGATATTTTGAAAGTTCCAAACATTTTCAATGGTTAATATACCAATACATAAACAACAAACAAACAAGCAAGCAAGCAAACAAACAAACCTACATTCATTTTTACCCATACCGTACCCTCCCAAATTTCAAATAAAATCATTGTTTTCTTCCTAGCATCCTTGGCAGTGTTGCCAACTCTCAAAAATGTTTACCCCTAAACTAAACTCAAAAACCCCTAGAAACCGGCAAATTACTTGAAAATACCCCTAAAAATATATTTTGTAAGAAAAATTAATGATAATTAGCTAGGAGCAAACATATTAAACCCCTAAAAAAATCCCATCCCACTTATTTTCCCCCTTAATTTTGTTAAGTTGGCAACCCTGTTCCTTGGTATCCAACACGGTCAATCGATAAGTCGTCGTCTTTCCAGAGCACGACTGCAGATCGTCAACGAAAATAACAACAATTCACATTGAATAAATTAAGAACCCTTTGTCGTTGTGAACTGTTATTTTTTCGTTGGCGCTCTGCAGTCGTGCTCTGGAAAGATGACAAGTTACGTCCCATGTGAAAAATTTCTTATACGAGAAAGCACGAAAAAAATGCCTGTTGTTGATTTTGGCTACTTTATACGAAGTCATGATTAACGAGAAAGAAGAAAATTGGAAGAGGGGAGGGAATTTAAAATGTTATTACCAGGGAGGGAGAGGGACGCAAGGTGATCAAAAGACCTGCTAAAATAACGTACCTAGGGAGAACTTTGGCAAATCTTTAAAGGTAAGGGGAATACCCTGGTGAAAATTTACTTAATTTTGAGTTTATGATTACTTTTTAACGCGAGCAGTTAACGGAAATAACACGGGAAGGAAGATCACCAATTTGGTGAGTGCAAATCGATCAGAATTGGAAAAGGCGCTTCGAGTTCATAGTTCAGAGGATGCGGGTTCGAAACCTGAAATATTTAAACAATAAATATTATCTAACATATTAAAATGTATTTAATTCAACTTTTCAGAAGGTTTCGCCCGAATTGCGTGGGACGTCGGTTGAACAGCATCATACCAAAATTTTACACGAATTTATGTTTTTTTTTTCTTATTCATCTTTATTGAGGAAACCGGGCAGCGTTTTGTATAGGTATACAAACGTATTCCCCAATTGGAAAACTTCTTTAGCACCGTTGTGTTTTGAAACTCGATAAAACGGAAATAAGCGACACTAAAAAGAGATAACATCTACAGGATTTAGCCTGCGAGATAAATAATTTCTTACACTACTAGGGCGATACTGAAAGTATCTTCCACTCTGGAACGTGCCGCAAATATACTATATATTATTTTTAATGATTTTTTTTTCTTCATTTTATTAAGATCATTGTACCATAATGCATAAGAGCTCTTCATAGATAAACCTGTGCCCGCATATATTATATATTTCAACCAATTTACACAAAACCTTGACAAATTATATGCCTAAAAATCGTCCTCATGAATCATTCTATCTATTGGTGAAAACCGCGTGAAAATCAGTTGTGTAGATTAAAAGATCTAAGCGTACAGACGGCGGGAGCGACTTTACTTTATACTATGTAATAATCGTAAAGATTATAATGAATATTACCTGAAGTATTTTAAGCTCCAAGAATTTCCAACGCTGCCGACCGCCGGATGCCTTCGGCAATTATCGTAAACGTCCGTACATAATACACGAACGACGATAGATGGTACTCTTCTGATATAATACTTAACTGCCTTCTAATGGGATATAGCAAAACTGTATATCTAACTATACTAACTACGAGAGGACGGACCGCCAAACAACTCGGTCTTGGCACACACTCCTTGCCTCGTTCACATTCATACATCGTCTCATGCATGCCCTTCTTTTATTATGACTCTTGACATGGCCCGACTCGAGTATTTGATTCACTTGGTCGTGCCATGTCTTTCTCTGGCGTCCCCGACTTCTACCATTCACATTTGTGCCATATATTCTCCTTACACTGCTTTCCTCGTTCATTTCCTCTACATGCTAAAACCATCTGAGACAAAGACATACATCCATAGGATTTAGCCTGCGAGAAAATGAGGTAGAATAATCGGTCTCCCCTTTGTGCGGTGCTTCGTAGTCTCCCCACTCTTGTCTACTTTAGTTTTCTGAAGGTTTCACTACTACGGCGAGTGAACTGCACAATTGTATTTTTCTAATAATAACACTTGAAAGCGTATTTCATTACTTTTCAAAAATAGTTTTTTTTGTATTCGGCTATGATTTTAACGCAAAGCGGAAATATTCCGACCTACTGACAAAATATGGTCGAGGCCTGTGGGGTTAAAGCCCTTCGGGTATTTGCTGTTAACGCCCTGTATTAGATTTTACTCTGGCACATCAAACACGCCCACAACTCGATTTATCTAATATGTGTTGATTCTACAATAAACTGAATCAAGTGGTGAACTATTTTATTTCATATAAATGACTACTCCATTTATGGTAAATCAAGAACAGGTAAGTAATGAATGGTCAATTTATAATTGGTACTAGAGGCAGGTAGTAAAGTAGATTACTTAGTTTCTGAGAGGAAATTGATACACCCACTATCATTCTGATGTAATTTTTAGTCGTTGCAAAGTTATAAAGTACCTAATGGTGATACTATTAACCCCTTCCTACCGTACGTGTACTTGCTAATGATATATGTATAGTGTCTGCAAACTAGTGTTTTTTTTAAACTGATGAATCTGTTCACAAGCGGTAGAAGTGAAACATTCAGTTAACTAAAGTAGACAAGAGTGGGTACACTACAAAGTAAACTAAAACATCGCAAAAAGAGGAAACTGATTATGAAGCGACACTAAAAAGAGACAAACACATACGTCTGTGTTCAACGCTACGGCAAGACTCATCACCGGCGCGGCGTTCTAAATATTCCAGTATTTCTGAGCATCTTAAAAATCTTCACTGGCTCAAGTGCCCTGAAAGAATCCAGTTTAAGCTCTGCTGGATGGTATTCAAGTCCCTTAACAGAATGGCTCCGGTTTGCTTATCGGAAATTTGTATACCAGAAAATTCCAATCCTCGACAATCAACCCTCAAGTCAGCAGCAACATTAGCTATCGGAAGGTTGAAGGAACCCAAGCGCACACCAGATACTAAATTCGGTGAGCGTGCTTTCGGAGTGTCAGGACCTGGAATGGACTGCCACACGAGTTAAGAATGATCACAGATTCAGCGGAATTTAGAGCTAAACTTAAAACTCATCTTTTCAGACAGTCATATCCATAAGTTTTTAAAAAAAACGTTTCACCTTCGCGGCTCGCGACATTGTAAATGACTAATTGTGTAAAAATAAAGCAATACTTACTATTCTCCTCCAGTCTTTCGGAATAAATATTAAATATTAACTCAACTTTGGCATTAATTTTCGCAAAAATATAAATATAAATGTAAAACCAACAGTGATGGGGTAGCAATGGTAAGGTCATGCAATGTCCGGTGTTTTAAATATAATGTCCTCCACGTGCAAAGTCGTATCTTCCCCAAGCTTAAACTTCCTAATAAAGTGTGTTTATCGGAAGTGACCTGCAGGTAAGTATGTTTCTGTATCTATTTATAAATAGTAAAATTAGATAGAGCCTAAGAATTCTTAATAAATTGTAAAGCGCCCTTCACAAAAACGGCGCTCTAAAAAATGTCCAATTATTATTATTATCTATAGGATGCCTGCAAGAAAATGAGATAGAAGGAATCTCATTCTCTCTCAGGTTAAATCCTATAGATGTATGATTTTGTCACTTTTTAGTGTCGCTTTTTCGTTTCAAATCTCAACGGTTCTAAGGAAGTTTTCTCTTCAATAATAATATTTAATTCATGAATAAAAATTTAATTCATGAATAAAAATTTAATTCATGAATAAAAATTTAATTCATGAATAAAAAGGCAAAGCAATAAAGCGATAATTTCAAATCAAATTATTAATTCTTGTAACATTTTGGTTCATATTATATTCTATCATTAGAATTTTATTAAAATGCCTCATTTCCTCAGAATCTCATTTTCATTAGGGACATTAGCGTAATAAAGGTTAACAAAAATATATTAAGCTTATTAAATGAGAAAAAAATTAAAGGCTTCGTAATGAAAAATTACATTTCTGGGAAGATGTTTAAATTTTATTTGGCCTCTGCTCAATAAGAAGAAACCGTCTGTCTCACTGAATAGACGTTTTCTAGAATTGTGACCTATATTCATAGATATACCAGCGGGCTGGCAAGCGGGCGGTGTAGATTTGATACGTATGCAAATTAAAAAGATGGCGTTGGTTATAAAGGTTGGATAATGGCGTTGTCAGTAGACGGCGTTGTGTTTGGTTAGCCACAGAAACGTGTGTCCCGGTCTGCTAGTAACTTGATAAATCAACTAGTAATCACAACGAACCTCAAAATTATTTGGAAGTTTCCCAACGTATTTAAAGTCATATTAACCATTGAGATTATCAGATACGATACAACACCTATAAATGGCCTTCGTTAAAGGGCATCATGACGTCACATGTACCCAACCAACAAAGGGTCATCTTTCATATACGCACTGAGGTGTGAATTGGCCCGTAGGTGTTTATCGAGTATTATTTATAGGCGGTATAAAATTATCGTAAAGTTAGGTAGATACTTTGAAATATTATGAATTCTCATTAAATATTTTCTCCTACGCAAAAACTCAGGTGTGGTACCTGCCGGTGTTTTATCAGATGTTTGTTTTGATCGATTACGTTGTGTATGCATTATATCGAAACAATTATTGCGCATTGATCAACAGCAGGCTTCATGAGTAGGTGAACATGGTGTCTTCAGTTAAATCTATAAAGCTACGGACACACATGCTCATTAATCGCATGCTCTCTTGCTACTAATGAGCAAATTATACCTAATTGCATGTTAATTGATTAGCGGTTGGAAGCGAATAAGCATGCTCAAATGAGCACGTCTGTTAGTACCACAAGGGACCTCAGGGTCCTATTTGATCCCAAACATACATTTTGAAATCATATAGTGTAAAGTGTAAATCAAAGTAAACAATTTTCCAAGCCCGAAACATCGACATCCTTAAACGATCAAAGCTAGAGTACGCTTCTGCTTTTTGGGCCCATTTTGATTATTTCCGCTTAGCAATAAAATCCAAATAAAAGGAATATTTCTGAACGTAACCGAAAACTAAAAATTGTTTTTAAAAGGTGATGAAATACCATTTCAATTTGTATTTTTATAAATAAACATATAATTTATTAAATATAATTTTTTTTAAAGCAAATATAAAAAATTTAAAAAACGGCTTACCTTACGTTTTTTTTCACAAAATTTACCGATACCGAAAAAAAAAAAAAAAACATATATATTTTATTAGACATATAAATTATAAATGTTATTATCACTTCACATTTTTTGTCGTTTCAAGTAAAAATAATTATATAAAAAATTAAAAAAGTTTCACAAAATTTTTTTCTGTTATTAACTTTTAGATTTGAATACAAGTTTTCTCTTTCTAACACCGTTAGATCATATTTTTCACCATGACAGTAAGTGAGACACAACGATTTCTATGAGACCTGTCGAGCTGTTCCCAAAAGTGAACAAATTAGGCTGAGGTGATATTGTTGCATAGTTTTCCTGAAACAATTCTTTGTTCAACCATAAATAAGGCCGCCTTTAACTACGTCACAAGTTGAATCGGTCACTGATCAACATCTGATTATAGTATCTATGAACGATTCTGATCTTTCCGTTTACATTTGAAAGGAAACCGCTTTCCTTAGGCGTGGGAATCGGCACTGGAAATTGGACATCTGTTTTATGATTTCCGGATATTGCTTTTTTAAAAATCTTAAAACCTAATTTACATGGAGCAAAATTGCTTATAAAACGGTAAATAAATAATTAACCTTTCATGCCGCAAATATTACAATATAAAACAATAAATATAAACTAGCAGTTAAGAACCCGCTCAGCAGGTTTTGCTGCTAGGCCCTGCGGGCGGCTTTTAGTTCGGCTTCGCGCAGTTTGAGTGTTGGTGACCATTTAATAAATCCGATAGGAACTGGTTCCAAAAATAACCCGTTTCTCGGATACACTGTCATCCAGTGATAGATAGTCAGCGGGACAAAGTAACCGGGACAGACAATGACGTAATATATAATATATAAACGCGTGGTATTATTGCTCACAACTGCCAATTACAATAACAATCATACAAATCCAATAGTACTTACGCCTGCCAGACAATGCTCCTCACGCTAGCTGTTAACGTAAGTGGTGCCATCTTTCGGTATTGCCTTAATTTGGTTCTATTACAAAATTAGATTTGTATACAAACTCCACATACGAAAACGATTTTGCGTAAGGCGCAGCATCAAAGTTGTTAGCCGGATTCTTAAATTTCAACCATACAATCTCTAGGCTATTAATACTGTTTGACATTAAAAAATACCACAGAGCCTATGTCATCTTTTTGGATGCTATGTAGAGGGTCTTTGTAGGGAAAAGAAGGAAAGAAAGTTCTGAGAAAGAAAAAGTTATGAGGGGTGGATAGGAATATGGAGGTCAATGTGTCCAGGAGTGACGGACTTATGATTCCATCCCTCTGACTGCGGTGCAAGGTGCAAGGCGATGGGTCGAGAAAATCCGGCTGGAGAAGTCAAAACGTCTCCCTCATCCAGTCTCTCCTGATCTGGCCCGCTGCAAGTGGACAAACTCATCCGCCTCCAAGACCTAGACAAACCTCACCCCCTGGACGAACCCGGGCACCCCCGTTAAGTCACCAAACCCAGCGAACCACTTGGGGTGATCCATGGCAGGGTTGTTGTTTGTATTATGTGGTCATGTATGTATTTATATGTTAACTTCATTGTCCAGTTCGCTAGAGTTTACTATGATGGTTCTGCGGATGTCTAGAGGCGCGTTGACCAATAATTAAATAAAAACTCTGTAGGTATAGGAATCATAATTTTTGATAAAGGTTAAACTGCAGTGATTTATCCGACATCTGCTAGCTGGATCTGTTACTAATCTACTCCGGAGCCGGTCGTCGTAGCCCGAACGATTGACACAGATTATGCCACAAGATGGTCCTAGTCCAATTAATTGTTATTATTATTGTTTTTTTTTTTAATAATATGTTTTACATGGTACATAATGATAATTTTACATCTTAGGTTTTTTACTACTTTTCAATTGAAAGCATTTGCTTGTGTATGGAAAGGGAGTGTACATAAACGTGGTTATTAGTTAGTACTTAAATAATTGAAAGAAGGGTGAATGCCGGTAACTCCATTAATGGAGGACTGAATGCCGTTGGCGGTAATAAAAAACTGTCCAAAGACGCGAAACTAGCCGTCCATAATGGAGTGCTGATACCTACCCTGATGTATGGCAGTGAGGCATGGAACTGGCAGAGGAAGGATGAAAGCAGACTGAATGCTGTAGAAATGAGATCCCTGAGGCGAATGTGTGGTAAAACCATGTACGATCGTGAGAGAAACGTGGATATCCGCAAAGAATGCAAGGCTGATGTAAGCGTGATGTGTAAGATTAAGAAAGGGACTCTCCGATGGTTTGATCATGTAGAGCGAATGAACGAGGAAAGGAGTGTAAGGAGAATATATGATGCAAATGTGAATGGTAGAAGAAGTCGGGGACGCCCGAGGAAGACATGGCACGACCAAGTGAATCAGATACTTGAGTCGGACCATGTGAAGAGTCGGAATAATAGAAGAGCATGTATGAGACGATGTATGAATGTGAACGAGGCAAAGAGTGTGTGCCAAGATCGAGTTGTGTGGCGGTCCGTCTTCTCTGCCTACCCCTGCGGGGAAACGGCGTGATGGTTAGTTAGTTAGTTACTTAAATAATTCATTTACATAAATATATGTGTGCTGTAGTATTTATTTTCATAATAGTATGTTTTTAAAGAAAAGAAACAATGTTATGGAAAACTAAGGATATTTGTAAGATTAATTAAGTGGCAGTAGTTTTTTTCTTCAGAATATGTTTAATATGTCTCTTGGCAGAGAGCAGTATTCGAGTTTTATCATTAATGTTTCTGATTTCTTCTGGTAGACAATTGAAAAAAGTTCTTCCCTGGTAAGTGTAATGATGTTGTGCAAAAGACGTATTTAGTTTTGGGCATGGAAAAACATGTTTAAGTCACGTTCTGTTTTCATTTAAAAATTGATATTTATCTTTTTCTTTTATAATTTGAATGAATGAATTTTTAATATATAAATCTTTAAATGTAGGTACTTGGAATTCATCAAATAGACGTTCAATTGGGTAGTCCAAGGATTTTTTAAACAGATTACATTTATACGCGGATCCACAACTAATAATAGCGTGTTGTTAAGTGGATTGAACTAAGGCATAGTAGATTAAATATAGATTTTTTATCTATAGAAAATTTCTAATTCTTAAAAATATGTATATTAATTTTCTAATTTTGTTTACTACTTGACATATTTGTTCCTTCCTTGTGATATATTATCTCTCGCTGTACTGTACACATAGAAAAGTTCATTTCGGAATAGGTAATAAGCATTTTCAAAAAATAATAACATAGAGAGGTTCTAGAAGTCATATTAAACAAGAATGCCAAGGGTAACACGCCAATAGCCCGCCAGGCTGCCACTATTTTCGTCATTGTTTTTTTTGTAAAATGAAGTATTTGTTAAATTTTACCATCTTCTCAGATAACGTATCTAAACATTTATAAAAAAATATATATGTAAGGTGTGGCTATTTAATAACGAGACTGACGCTGCCATAGAAGAAGTACGCATGCACCAGCGACCTACAACTGTTTGTCGTGAAGCTATCTCTTTCGAATGTAGTACCTCTCGCTTCTGTAAACAAATCTGTGTAGCCGTAAACTTCGCTCGCATTAGAGTAGTTTTTTTGTTTCACAGGAAAAAATGTTAACTCTAATAATAGAGCAACGAATCGGTCATTGGTGGAGTTGGCATCGTGTTTGGGTCCTACCCAGGCGTCGCGTGTTCGATTCCTCGGCTGACTAAGTCTTCCATCACGATACAAGTTACATTTTTCACTTACTGTGGTGGTGGTGGGAGATTTTCAAATATTTTCGGGTTATTCATAACTTGGGTATGTTTGTTTTTACTTACAAAATAACTTTGTGGCATTATTAATTAAATGTTTGTTTTCTTTAAAAAAAAAAATCTTGAAATTTCCCATGAAACTTGGAAAAATACATACTGAAATTTTACCGTCGATTAAGTATTCATGAAATTGCTGAAACTGTAGGAATTGACAAAGAAAGCGAACGGCAAATTTTACATATCAATTATAACATGCAAAAAGTGTGTGCCAAAATATCTCACGTTTGGGCAATAAGAAGCTCGCAAAATTGTTTATACTACCACTTTATACTGCCTTAGTACTACCTTATTCGCCAGATCTTATGCCGTGTGACTTCTGCATTTAAAATTCAAAATTGGTATTCCTATTATTGAAATCAATTTACACAGTAAACTTAACTTATCGAAATTATCTGAAGGCGTATAATATTTGATCTCTTATTATATAAAATTGTTCATTCAAGGTTGAACTACCCTGACGCTATTAACCTGTTATCTTTACATATACCTCCAAAATATACTAGGCGGAATATTTTATTTAATAACAATAACTTCGCTATGTATTTTGTGTTAGAAAGAATTCATAGATGAACTAACTGATATTGCTGACATATTCAATTTAAACTTTGTTACATTTAAAGCCAAATTAGTCCACCATTTTTTAGCTGTAAATAATGAATGATAAATCATTTTATTTTAATTCCATTTTTTTTGTTATTTTATTGTTCGTATTCTAATTGCATGTGGAATTAGCAATAGATATATTATTATTTTGAGTTTATGCTTTATTTGTATATTTTGTAATATTTTTATTTATGTTTTACTGTTGTTATAAATGAAATTTGTATTTAATATGTAATAGCCCAATAGGGCGTCAATAAATAAAGAAATAAAATTAATAAGATTTAAGTCCTTTGAAGCTGTGAAAGAAGAAGCGGCACACGTCCTGAAGGAGCTGACAGAAGACGACTTCCAGCACTGTTTGGAACATTGGGAGATTCGCATGGAGCGTTGTAGGGACAGAGGAGGGGTGTGTATCATATATTTAAGGTGATAAGTAAAAATGTATGACATCAAAATAAAATGTTTTACAGCGTCAGTCTCGTTATTTAATAGCCACACCTCGTATATAAGTAAAAATATAATTCCCTAAATTAATTTGTGAACTGTAAGTAATTGTAAGTTACTTAAGTAAAAGTAAAGTCCCTAATACTGAAGTACTTCAGTAAAAACTTCAGGGCTAATTTATCAATAGTTCTAAGACCCCAGGGTGTCAAAAAAAAGGCTACTAAAACTTTAGATTAAACCTATCTAAACAACCCCAAAAGTTTTTGGCAACCGCTTCAAATAAAATAAATGTGTGCAAAACAGGTCTATTAGCTGTTCCCTGTGGAACGCCGCACCTGTCGGCCAATTAACCCGGGGAACAAAATTGAGTTATACAAAGAAGAAGTCCCATCTGGTACCATGGCATTAAATGTTAAAAACACTTCGAAGGTCTTACTTAGCAGGTGCCAATGTATTGAAATAATGAGGGAAGAAGGCAAGGCCAAAAAAAGTGAAATGATTAATTTATAAATCGACGTTTTCAACTAACAATGTCTTTTGTGTAATTTATTAAGTGTAACTAATAATGTCTTCGTCCTTTTTATATAAATCACGGGATGTTATAATTTGTACGATTTGGGAAGGCATATAAAATACTTTCAGCTTCGCAAATACACAATGTTGTGATTTTTTTTTGTTTGTTTTTTTAACATCGCAGTGAACTTAAAAAACATTACTTAGTAGATTTACATGTTAATTTTTAACAGATCGTGTTTTAATGTGATTTTTTTAAACATTAATTCCATACAGGAGGCCCTGTAGAAAAAAGAATTCCCTAATTCCTGGGAAGGAATAAAGTGTGGATAGACATCTGGGGGCAGTATGTCCAGGACCAACGAACTGTGAAGCCATCCCTTCCACTGCGGTGCAAGGCGAGGGCTCAAGGGAGTCCGGCCGGAGAGGTCGGAAGTTAGGTCTCCCTCAATTAGTCACTCCCGATCTGGCCCGGAACGCAGTAGGTGGGTAAACACATTCGCCGCCGAGACCTAGGACAAACCTCACCCCCATGAACCCGGGCACCCCTGCTAAGTCACCAAACGTAGCGAAACACTTGGGGTGACCTATGGCAGAGGTTTTGGTTATCCAATAAATCGTTCCCGGGAGGCGGCGGTACCCAAACCCGCCTCGCAAATTGTGAAATTGGGAAGGCGAAATAATAGTGAATAATGGAAAGTAAGCGTCACAATATGCAGGTAATAACGAAGAGTCACCCGACAACCAAGCAGCCTCTTTGCAGTTTGTCAAATAAGAGTAAAAAACATAGGAGGGCGCCACTGTTGCTCAAATGGCAATACTAAAATATAACACATGGTGTAACACATTGTAAAGCTGTGTAACCTACATTTTCATAAAAAAATTAAAAAGACATAAAAGTGAACAAAATATTTTTTCATTACAATACAGATACCTACTTATACGTATATTATTATTCCTATACCTTTGCAATTTTGCTTTAACATAAAGAAGAATAACGATATTTTTTTTAAATATAAAGCGCAGTTTAGAAATTGCTCACATTTATTTAGTACCTAGCGTTGCCCGGGCTTTAGATCATGTCTAATTTTAGATCTGAATATTTTAGTTCTCTCTTAAGAAGTTTCGTGGCTTAAGAAGTTTGGTTTTTTCGGTCCCACGGCTCAAAATTGGCTCAATTTTTCCCACATTTTCCCCACGGGTTTCCTGCTTAAGATAAAGCCATACTAAATAATGCAAAATCATACAAAATCGTATGTTTTTGTTTTGAAAATTTGACCGCTTAGAAGTATTATAGATGCTTCAATTAAATACTGCGTGTAGAACATACCTTGGCCCTTAAAAATATCGGTCATTTTTTTAATAAGTCTTTTAATAAGCTTAGAAAAATATAAAGTATTAGGTCTATAAAAAACATTTTTAAGTGCAAACTCTCCTACTAATAAACACTTTTTCGGATATGGTTTTATTGCATAATGTGGCAAATTCAGTTTCTTATATAATTATCACAAAAAAAAAATTGAGAGTTACGCCCGAACCTCACAAAATAAAATATAATATGCATTTTTGCGTTGGTATTTTTGACATCACGGCGACAATATGGCAGTCGACGAATTTGTTATATCAAAGTGAGCCTTATACCGTCCACCGAAGAACGACTGGCAGCCGCCCCATTCTTCCGTCATTACTCCTCCGGACGGAGCGAAAAAACAACGTGTTAGGGTCCTGCTTGTTTTCGTGAAATTAATTTAAAAATTCCGTTTTATTACAATAAACAATGCATAAAAAAAGAATTAATGTTTTTTACAGGCCTTTACGAAATCAACATGTAAAAAAAATTCTCAAATATCTTTTCCAACCTTTCCAAAAGCTTTTTCTCAAGTATTTTTAAACTCCTCCCATAATAATAATAATACTCTATTCAAGATAGAGTCATTAATACTAAAAGTTATAGGAAGCATATCATCAAAGATGCAAATCAAATTGATGATTTATGTAGAAAATGTTTGGCTTTTCCGGAAACTATAGAACATATTATATCGGGATGTTCTGTATTAGCGCCGTCCGAGTATACATTTAGGCACAATCAAGTTTTAAAAATAATTCACCAAAGTTTGGTAATTAAACATAACTTGATTGACTGCCGTAATGTACCATATTATGAATATGAACCAAATTCATTTTTAGAAAATGAATTTTATAAAATTTATTATGATAAAACTATTCTAACAGACAGAACAATTAGTCATAATAGACCCGATATAGTTTTACATGACAAAATTAAGAAAATAACTTATATCATTGATGTCGCTATTCCAAATTCTTGTAATATTCAGAAAACTGTTTCTGAAAAAATAAGAAAATATACAGATTTAGGAAATGAGATTAAAAGAATTTGGCATTCTCAGACTATAAAAATATTACCATTTGTTATTTCGGCTACTGGCATTATACCTAGCTCTCTCATTCAAAATTTAGGCGTATTAGATTTGTCGAAAAATTTATTCATAAAAATGCAAAAGTCGGTTATTTTAAATACATGTAGGATTACGAAAGATTTTTTTTAAATATTTATATTGAGGGATCAGTAGGATTTATCGGACCAGTTAGGATGTCATCAGAGCCGAACCCTCTGATATGAAAATATCTGGAGTCGGTGAAATATTTTCCCATTATGTCTCTGGTGGATTGGCGTATTGTTCTTGTATTGTTTTATTCTTATATAGTGCACTTACATTGCGTTAATTTACTAGATATTCATTTGTGGAAAAGTGTGTGGAAGGGTTTAGTCTTTCATTTGGGAAAGATTCAACCCGGACATAAAATCTGGAGCACCGTAATAATAGTTTATTCCAGAATGTATGCAGGGGTAGTGCAATGCAATACATTCCATAATATTTTGAAACAAAAAATGGGTTAATGTTAAAAATAAAAATAAAGTAAATAACAACATATAAATAAATTTGAAAAAAAAGCGAATAAGCATAAAAAACATGAGAAAAATAATAATAAACAGTAAAAATTAATTCATGCAGCTGTTTACGGAGGGTATTTCATAGTCTCCCGTCTCCAGAGGGCCATCAGGGGGGACTCCAACCAGGTAGTCATGGCGGTGATGATTGCATTCTTCGATTGGCGTAGTCTGCGCCATAAACTTCCCATGCGGTGGCGGAGAAGTGCTCGGAAAGAAGTGCACTCGTCCCTCCAGGAACATTTCCGTAGCACTGCAGTATCTCGGTAGGCGGAAAAGTTGACGGTATGCGTTGTTGTAAGCAACCTTTAACTTGTTCCATTGGGATGCAGTGTAGTCAACCCACAGTTCTGATGTGTACAGCGAGGTACAGAAAGCGTTGAACAATATTCTTTTTACTTTTACATAAAAGGGCGTGAATTCCGATTTCGATTTTATCCTGTACTAGTGAATCGCCTTAAGAAGTTTGTTTTTTTCCGGTCCCTTGAAAAACTTCTAAAGAGGTTTTCACTGTATTTAACTCATTCAGATCTAAAAGTAGTGTAACTATATATACTTCTTTTCTACTTACTGTTAAATTCAATTTTATGTTAAATTAAATGAAAGCCAATCACTTTGTAAAACACCATTTAATCAAATTTATGTCATTAAGTAGGTATCTTACCAACAGTGCTTCTTCCTGATTTTAAGTTTTTTTCTTGAACAAAAAAATGTTTTTTAAATGTATATACAGCGTTCTATATTTTCAGTGTCATTGCACTTTAAAGGAATATTTGACAGTTAATTTAGTTATTATTTTTTAATTGATAAACTAACGTTTAAACAAGATTTTTATGCATAGCACAAAGGGTAGATAACAAATATTATAATCAATAATTATCAGCCTGAAACACTCATCTACATTGAAAATATCTTCCGAGAAAAGATACTGGCCGCCAACGGGAATTGAACCCGTGACCATCTGATTGCCGGTCAGCAGCTCTGACCACTGAGCTATGGCGGCTTATCTAATACCCGCCAAATAATTCAATATATACTAGTGTTTCATTCGACAATTACTCATTATTACATTTTTCCAACTGAAAACAACCAACTTTATTTTTGTGAGAGAGGTATTTTTAATACTAAATCTCCCGCTAGGTGGCGTCGAGACTAATTATGTCTGCATTTTTTGCTGAAATACTTTAACTTGTCAAATATTAATTATTATTTTTTAATTGATAAATTAACGTTTAAACAAGATTTTTATGCATAGCACAAAGGGTAGATAACAAATATTATAATCAATAATTATCAGCCTGAAACACTCATCTACATTGAAAATATCTTCCGAGAACAATTAAAAAATAATAATTAATATTTGACAAGTTAAAGTATTTCAGCAAAAAATGCAAACATAATTAGTCTCGACGCCACCTAGCGGGAGATTTAGTATTAAAAATACCTCTCTCACAAAAATAAAGTTGGTTGTTTTCAGTTGGAAAAATGTAATAATGAGTAATTGTCGAATGAAACACTAGTATATATTGAATTATTTGGCGGGTATTAGATAAGCCGCCATAGCTCAGTGGTCAGAGCTGCTGACCGGCAATCAGATGGTCACGGGTTCAATTCCCGTTGGCGGCCAGTATCTTTTCTCGGAAGATATTTTCAATGTAGATGAGTGTTTCAGGCTGATAATTATTGATTATAATATTAGTTAATTTAGTGTTAGCAGCCTACAAATTAGGTAGTTCCATTTTTTGTATTTTCTACTCTTATTTGACAGACTATATATATAGTTGTCGGATTTTCATGGCGTATGTATCTCTCTCTCATACAATATTTCATTAGCACGACCTTTTTTTGTGAATACCGCACAAGAGTCCTAACTGCTCCCAACCTTCAAGAGCCAGTGAGATTAAGGCATCCTCAATTGGGGTACGTTGTGAGGCTGAAAGTATTGGGGAGGGGAAGGACATGGGATAATTCCGGAATAAAGAATTAATTTTACTTTATTAAAAGGGCCATCACGGGCGTAGATCCCTACAATTATATAAAAAAAAAAAAACGAAACAATATTCTAACAAAATAATACCCGACCTTCAACCTAACGGTTCCCTTTGTGACATAATTGTGCGTTTAGAAAGGCGGCTACGCATACCGCCCACCGCTTCCCGCCCACACCGGCCTGTAGCTCCACACTCCACACGTGGGCGGTGACCCCTGAACCCTGAACCGAGCCTGCCCACGTGCGGGTGGCTGTTGAGCATACAGATACAGCCTCCGCCACGTGGGAGACTGAATAATCTTGATTAATATTAATGGTGTTTAATTTGGTGGAAGATGTTTTTGATAAGAGTTTTTCGTAGGACGTGTTGAAAGGTTTTTGAAATGTTGTAATGTGGCTGGCGGTGGTAATTATTATTGATGTGGTGTTTTTATAAACCATAAAAGATTCATATTAGGTTATTACAGCACCGTTGTGATTTGAAACTCGATGAAACGAAAAATTGCGACTCTAATAATACTAAAAAGAGATACACATACATACATGAACACAATTCGACAGTATTTTTTTTTGAGGTGAAAACTTCTTTAGCACTGTTGTGCTTTGAAACTCGATGAAACGAAAAATTGTGACATTAAAAATAGACAAACACATACATCTATAGGATTTAGCCTGCGAGATAATGAGATAGTATAACCAGTCTCCTCTTTGTACAGTGCTTCGTAGCCTATCGATCTCCTCTTGTGTGGTGCTTCGAAGCCTCTCCACTCTAGTCTTCTTTAGTTTTCTGAAGGTTTCACTTCTACCGCGTGTGAATTGCACAATCTAATTTTTTATGTGTTGTACTTTGCAAAAAAATATTAGCTGAGTCTTGATTTTGAAAATTGGACAGAGGTCGATAGGGAGGCCTGGAGGCGCCTTGTCGAGGGTTCCTGACCCGAATAGGACTATGGGAAGAAGATGAGATGAGGAATGTGGAGGGAAACCAGGTAAAAAAAGGAGAGACCAGGAGAACCTGCCGAGCGACAACTATATCAAAGTAAAACAATCGTGTACAATGAGATCGTGCGAGAAGTTAGAGGGAAAGCAATAGTACCATTAATTTTCTAAACACACCCAAAGCGCTGCCCAAAATTCTAGTGTAAAATAAATAAAAATTTAACTATTCATAAGTGATTAGGTTGACTACCTCCACGAGAGAGCAGCAAGCTCCTTGCCTCTGGGCACAGAGGGAAAAAATAAATGGATTTCTTTACATTACAGAAAAATATGGTCAATAGTAAATGTTCACCCCTTCCGAAAGTGGAAGTGTAATGTAACACAATATAGTCTATGATTAAATATTAAACTTTCTCATTTATTATAATGCATTACATTCACTTAAATTTATCTGAACCTATACCTACCTTTCATATGATGTTTACTAGTTATCTTTTTATAGTTTATCTTTTTTATTTAAAAACTGCATCTCTGTATGTAAAACTTGTCATGTAAAAGCCCATCATGGCGTTAATAAATAAAATAAATTAGTACATATTTTACCCGTATTTTATGGGCTCTTCGGATCATATGATTTCGTTGCTGAGCTGTGCCGAATGTAGTTTTACGAAGTTATTGGGTTTGAAGAGCTATTCAGATCAAAACTAGCATTCAGCCTGGAAGGACGTTCGTCCTTAGAAGTATTATTATATTTACATTGAGTCAATAAACATTCACTGTGTTATAAAGAACCTAAATCTTTCAATAAGCATCCATACATAAGTTATGGAGAATGCGGGTCCCATGGAGAGAATATTTAAAAGACATTACAGGAAGATACTAACATTACTGCCTTGGTGAAAATCAAATGCGTTGTCAAGTGACTACATCTGTTAGATGGTCAGAGGCCACGTACTTCTGCATTAGTGCATTCAGTGAGAACGATGGGTTTTGTCGTATGCACTGCAAGAAATTTCGCAGAGACACCCGGGTTCTTACAGTACTATACAATGCTTTGGTTAAGAGTAGGCTTGAGAGTGGATCAGTGGTTTGAAGCCCACATCAAGCTAAGTATTTCCCAATGTTGGAGAAGGTTCAGAAGAAATTTTTGAGATTTATTTATCTGAGGGAGTATGACCAGTACCCGTGGCATACCTTAGCGACTTTCTCTTGGGCATGCTCGGTATGAAACATTTCCGGGAAGGGAAGTGCTCATTGTAACACAATTCTTCAGACTGATTAGTGGATGATTCGAAAACTTGACTATCATGGAGAGCATTTATTTATTGAAAAATAAGAAATACATAAAAAAACATTCATACATAAGGGCATTCCTGTATCGAGATATGCAGTTTAGTTTCTATGTTCCCGATGGTTATCTCGGTCACCGACAGCATAGAATGTTTTATCTCCCGGCTTGCAGAACTAACTGGACAATGGTCATGCCAGTCGGGAGAGCTATTTTGTTGTTAAATAGAACCACTTCGAATATCGATATGTTTAACATCAATGAAGCACAATTTAAACGGCAAGCTTTGTTGTGTTAGTCTAAATCTGTTTATTTCATCCAAAATATTTTCTCTTTTAAAAACGCCTTGAAATTGTAATTTTGTAACGTTTTTAAAATCAATAAATTGAAATTAATTGAATTATCTATCTTTCTCTTCTTCTCCCACTTGACATAGAGTCACAATATTCCCAAAAAAATAAATATGTATTATTTTCCCAGGCACCTTGACAGTTGGAACTCTTGTACGGTATCCCATAGAAAATATAATTCGTACTTTAGTATAATACTTTAGGCATGTGTGTTGAATATTAATTAAGTAGGTAATAATAACAAGCCAACAAAAACAGCTCATCATCCAAATGACAGCCTGCGGTTGATGACGATGGCGACAAAATACCAGGAAACTATGAATATTCAAACACGGTTTACTAAAATACTATGAGAGACAAACTACGCCAGATGGGTTGTACGTATTTACAAGGGACATATTGCACGTCGTCCCTTGTACGGAATCCCGTCGACAATGTCAAATTGTCAAAGGGGTCGGCCGACTTACGATACTACAGCAATGCATAATCACATGGCAATGATATACAGAGGATTAGCTAGCCTCCTAGTTAATCGGACAGGTGTAATGTAGTGTAGATCGATTTATTCAATATTCCACGCCAGCAAAAATTTCAGGAAAATAATAAGAAAACTAAATAAAAAAGAAAAATAATAGAAACTAATTGACACAGTAGACATTATTATATGGGATACAACGAAATGTGTTTTCTCCGCACTAAATGTTAATGTTTTCGAAAATTAATAGGCGCTTATTATTAAAGAAAGGAAAATTATTTATTCCTCACTCCTTAGTAGGTTGACTGAAATTAAACAACATAACGCACTTAAATGAGTGAAAGCAGTAACGTAAACAAATAAAACAATTAAGAAAACATTAACATGTAGTGCGGAAAAAAACAGATTTCGAAGTACCCAACATAATAGAGTGTCTACTATCTCGATTAGTTTGTCAGTAAATCGGTTTTACCGATAATAAATCAATTGACACCTTCAAAAAAATGAAATTCAGAATCGTACAAATGAGTCGTCTCAAAGTGGTTAAACCACAGTTTGAAAATGGCCTTGTAAGCCGAAACAGCTGTCACAAAAATGAAAAGTTTTTTTTTTTTTTTTTAATGTTCTTTATTCAGTAAAGTTTATACAATATTACAGAAAATGGGTAATTTTTTGGCCATCACACTAGGCACATGTCCGTGTTGTAGTGGCCAAAAGTTCTGCAAGTATTTTAGTTTTTATTTTTGTTACAGCTGCTTCGGCTTACACTGCCATTTTCAGACTGTGGTTAAACCACTTTAAGACGACTTATTTATACAATTTTAAATCTCAATTTTTTAAGGTTTCTTAAATCTAAATTAATTTATTACCGGTTAAACCAATTTGCTGAGAAACTGATTGAGACAGTTGACACTATCAGGAGGGGTACTTCGGAATCTGTTTTCCCCGCAAAAAATGTTAAGGTTTTCTTAATTGTTTAATAATGACGTTACTGCTGTGATTCATTGTGCTTTATATTGTTTAGGTTTTGTAAACATTCTTTAAACTTTATATTGTTTAGGTTTTGTAAACATTCTAGGAGTGGGGAATAAATATTTTTTTCTCACTTAAAACATACTTAAATAAAAACTAAAATACTCGCAGAACTTGATAATAACATTATTAAATTAAATTTAAAAAAAAAAATTAAATGGAGTTCTACGAATTAAACACAAAACCAATTAATAGCTTCAATGCTAAATACGTCGATATCCGAATTGATTCTGTTGAACAGCAAGATTGCTCTCCCGACCGCCATGACCATTGGCAAGTTAGTCCTGCAGGCCAGAAGGTAGAACAGTTTATGCTGTCGGTAACGGAGGTAACCATCGGGAACATAGAAATGAATGCTCTCCATTATAGCCGAGTTTTCAAACTATCCACGAATCAGTCTGAGGTCTGAAGAAATGCATAGCAATGTCTAGTACGTCCCTTCTGACGAGTAGATGGTTCATTCCAAGCATACACTATAGCACGGGTAGTAGCCATACTCCCTAATGTAAAGAATTGTTTTTCTGAACAACTCGAGGGAATATTTTACCTGGTGCGGACTGCAAATTATCGACCCACTTTCAAATGTGCTCCTTACTAAGGAATTATATAAAATTGTGATTACCAGGGTATCTCTAAAATGACAACTGATGTCAACTATCTTTATTAAATCACGTAAAGTATAATATATTTTTCATATGGGTCCCGATAAAGTTTCCATTACGTGAATCTATGTGGAAAAAAATCGTGTAAAACGCCCACATAAAAGCATCTAGAAAGCGGTAGATTTCTTTGTTTATCCAAAGGACATGCTTCGTAGGACCCCTAACAAGTTTCAGAAACTTCAAGGTCCAGACGAGACCTCTGCCAGTTTTCCCTTCGTGATTCTGAAGCCGTTTGCTAAGTGGTGTTAAGTATTTTCAATGACTTGCGCAGTAAAGCGAAAATACACCATATTATTATATGGTGATGTAAAATAGGCCACTTGCATCACATTTAAAAAAAAAAATTCCGGTTTAGGCAAATATTCTAAGACATTCTGTATTTTTTTTAATCGTATTTTTGAAAGCCTGGCGATTTTTTGAAAATTTCAATCCGAAAATTTAAAAAAATTTTATGGGTGTGAAAAAACGATAATTACATAGCCGAAAATAATTTTAAAAAAGAACGTTTTCCACACGAATAGCAATAAATTGTACGGGGTTCTCTTCGTAACATCTGTAAAAACACCGCCATCTTTATCAAAAAATGTAACCAAAGGATAAGTTCGCATAGAACAAACAATAAATCTAGTGAACGTTAAACGAAATTTCAAAAATTCGCCGGAAATCAGAGAGTTGCCATATAAAAAAAAAATCAATCAGTGTGGAATTTTACAAAATTAAAGGAACATAATCGGAGACGGGACATTTTCATGTAGTGACGTCACGAGCTCAAATAATGGATTTATTTATTTAAAATATATATATATACATTTCTAAAAATTTTTACTGACATTTTCGAAACCTTAGTTCAAAAATCTATCCACACGATTTTTTCCAAGTCGTTATGAAATCCATGCAAGTGGCCTATTGTAGTGATATTACAAAGTAGAAGGTAAGCTGGTGTGTCATAGAGAAAATGTGGACATGGCTGATGTTAAAGGATAGATAACGATAAATAATAACTTAATTACTACTTTTAATCATTAATAAATTCACAACTTCTCGACGTGAGAGAAAAGGGTGCAATCAAAGCCGAGCTCTTGCTCTTTTTTTCGGTATATATCTAAACTAAAATAATGTTAAATTTTATGTTCTGATTTATATTCTGCAATCGAACGACAACTCGGCGATTGCTAAATCGTAATCTTCAATGATATATTAATTCTTCTAATATTATTCGTAGAAACTTATTTTTTTTTAATTGAATTAAAATTAAATTTAATAATGTTATTATTACATATAACATTATTAAATTTAAATTTGATAATTTAAAAAGAAAATGAAGTTGCCTTTAAAAGGCAAGCTCTGTTACTACTAGTGTAGTTGATATACCTACTCATACTCACTGTTTATATTTATCTATGAATTTTTTTAACAAATGTTTTTAAAAAAAAAAATAATTTGCAAATGCACTAAAATGAACAATTTTGTAATCACCCATTGGTTTTACTATAATTTTTTAAAAACTTCAAATCGTATCTAACATAGACCAGACTGACTAATACCGAGTTATTTTCAGTGCCACAAGTAAATGCCAATCTAATATATTCTATTCCAAAGCGTAAACCCTAATGTCTATTGACTGAACTGACTGACATGTGAATAGGTCCATCGGATAATTTGTGATATTGCCAGCGAAATAAAAAAGGTTAGTGATTGGCATCTAGCATCCTGCAATTATTATTTGTAAAAAATAACTCTTTTTAAAACAGAAGGTGTGGGTGGTGATGGTTTTCTGTACAAATGATATGAAACTATTAACAAAATTAAACTTCATGTTATTTATTTATTTATTTTTAACATCAACATCTCTTTTTATAACTTTTGAAGTTTATTTCCATCAATGTAATATATCATTGAAGAAGAAGATAACACTAATAATCTAAACGAAAATATGAAAGAGAACAAGACACAGAAAAATAAAAATATAACGGTCGCAACTGGGACTCGAACCTAGAACCTCTCGTATTACAGGGATGGGTGCATCTATCTAGGTTGTAAACCAGTTCTTAGAACCAACCAACTTACAAATCTTATGACTTCAGAGGAAATTTTAGTTTTGACTTACAACCTCCGCAGTTCAGTGGCTAAGACTCTTGACTCACAATCCTGAGGTCGCGGGTTCGAACCCGGCGTGCGCAAATAATTTTTTTTGATTAATTTGTGTTATTTCACAATTAATTCATTTAAAATAATATATAGTATATTTGCGGCACGTTCCAGAGTGGAAGATACTATCAGTATCGCCCTGGTGTAAGACCACCATTCAGAATTGAAAAGTTGCTTGAAAATGGCTTTAGCAGTGTTTGGTGACCAGATCTGAATAGCCAGGTACTTTCCAACCTTCCTCTTCCCCACCTCCTTCCGCTCCCCACTACCTTCAGCCTCACAACATACCCCAATTGGGGATGCCATAGACTCACGGGCTCCAGACGGGAGCAGTTGAGATTCTTGTGCGGCATTCACTGTAAAAAAAAAAAAAAAAACAACCCGTGTAATCACGGGAGACCAAATTTGTTCAGCTCACGTATCCCCCCTCACTGACAAAACTAACTTAAACTTCACTCTTTATATTCAAATCTAGAATTTAATCATAAGAAACCAAAGCTTCGATATCGATTTGAGAAAAATGTATAAAGTTTCGAGGATTTTTCTTTTTTTTTTTAATAAAACGACATAAACGTGAGGTCATTATAACCTTTATGATACATTTGCCTAACAAAATAAGTGTGTGTTTTTCTTTTTTTTCGTTATCAGTACTTAATTTTGGATAGAAAAAACGTAAGGTGAGACATTTTTAATTAGAATAATAGATCCCGCAATGTTTGGACAGAGTATTTGAACATTGCTAGTCAATCGAAGGGAGCGCACTACGCCTCAATACAAAGGACTATCCCATCAAAACCGTGGTTTCAAAAATTCCTCCATTTTTCCAAAAAAGAAATTTCCTCACTTATTCGAATGAGAATCTGACATTGTTCTGTTCCTTCTCACCTTTTTAAAATTCACATCCTTGACTCCCCCGATTGTACATTCTGTGGTCTAGATGTGGGCACTTTAGATCACATATTTTTTTGGTTGTCCCTCTCTAAATAAAAATCCTCTCTTCTATCAAGCGTTATCTAAAATTGCCTCCCCTCCTTTCAACATTTCATCCCTTCTAAGTCTGAACTCGACTCCGATCTTCCATATAATTCTGAAATTTGTACATTTAAATAAAATTAATACATAAATTCACCTTTCCTTTCTCTGTAATTTTAAATGATGGTCTAGAACACCCTTGAAGGGTGAGGGCCAGAGATAATTGAAAAAAAAAACATTTAAAAGCATATTCTATCACCTTTCAAAGACAGTTTTTAGTTTTCGGATACACACATAAATTTTCTATTTATTTATTTTTTATTGCAAAGCGGAAATTTACTGATCTTCTGACAGAATATGCCCTAGACCCGATGGGCTAAATAACAGAAAAATTAGAAACATAATCTACTTTGCGGATGCGAAGTCTACTGCTCTCATAACAACTATTAGTATATTGATTTTAGCACGCACTACATGCAATAAAGTATTATGTCACGTGGCACCTACGTGCACATAGTTAAGTAGGTACTACATCCTGTTGTTATTATAATGTGCACCTACACGGCAGAGGTTGGAAGAAGGTAGACAAGGATTTGCGGGCATTACGGCCGTCTGGAAAAGGTATTACACAATTATAATGCGATTGTGGTAACTAAGGTTATTAGCGATGTTTTGCTAGAAAATATATATGGCCGTACACTCCACGATCGGTCGTCCGACACGTCGTCAAACACATCTGCCAAATTTTACATTAATAACCACGTGAAGCATCAATAGATAATCCTTTTTAAATATGTTAGAGCAAGTAAACTTAGGTTTAGGTACTCTGAAAAATAAATGAATCCAAAGTCCAAGTGTTGAAGAAGTGTAAATAAATCTATTACTACAAAAATGTTTCGGCAAAGGATTTATTTATTTATTTCGTGAGAAACAAACAGCTTTTATAATATACAAGTGAATTAAAGTCAAGCCACAGAAGTTTATTATACTAAAGTTCATTGGAAATGAAGTTTTAATATCTTAAAATTCGTTATTATGTATGTTTTATTTATTTTTTTGGACACTAAACCTAACATTAACACGGAACTTTGAATTGGTAAACGGGCAAAATAGAACTTCTTTAAACTAGTTAATGACAAAAAAAACTTTGCAAAAGAATAAGTTAGGTTAGTTATTTTTGAAGTAAAAAATCTTTAGCACCGTTGTGATTTGAAACTCGATGACACGCAAACTAGCGACACTAAAAATATACAAACACATGCATTTATAGAATATAGTCTGCGAGATAATGAGACAGACTTATCGGTGTCCTCTTTGTGCGGTGTTTCGTAGCCTTTCGTCCTCCTATATATGCGATGCTTCGAAAATACCTACCAAATATAAGAGGTCCAAAAAAGAATATTTCTTTGATGGTTCGTGAATGAATAATGGTATGTTTTTATTTTTGTTATTTGTTTTTGGGGTGTTATGTTGTGTTGTGCTACCTCCTTCTTTAGCCGACATTTCGGACAGCGTTGCAGTGTCCATCATCAGGGCAAATCCGGCAGATCAGACAGATGTGTAATTGATAGTGGTGAAAAGTGTGCTTATTTACTTAGAAGCGATACCGTGTTGTGATATATACTGTAATACCTACCAGCTCGTAGTGGAGAGAAGGTAGCGCAACACGGCATAACACCCAAAAACAAATAACGAAAATGCTTTTGGCCGTGAAAATCTAAAAACTTATGTTTTTATTGTTTTTATTTCTGTTATGATTTGATTTATATGTACGACCTCTCTTCATGGCTACCAATGTATCGATAGATTTTATAAAAACAAAAAAAAAAGTTTTATATACATATTTTTTGATTTATATAATTTTTGGATTCATATTCCTTTTTTATAAAATTAATTTACTTATTCTTATTACGTGTGTCTCAGTAAAAGTAAAGTCACAATGAGGAAATCCACAATTGGTTTTATTTTGGCTATTTAATACTATGTACAAACTGAAATAAATGTAAACTGTCGATTTCCCGAAAATTAATAATAAATAAAATGTAAAATAATTTTTAAACATTGTAACAAAGTTACAAAAGATAAACCTACAATTATCCTACGCCTGATACTCTACTACATTCGTCTCGTTCTCTCGAAGTTTAGTTTTCTGAAGGTTTCACTTCTACGGTGTGTGAACTACACAAATGATTTTTTTTCCTTCACTTTTCTTCGATATTTTGTTATTTCACCATTCTATTTTGGCATTTTGCCCTTTGAACTAGTAATATCGCCAGTATTTTGCGATTGGAATTTGGATAAAGGCATGACATTAATTAAAGTCGGCGTGCTAAACAAGCATAAAAATTAAAAATCACTAACATTTTAGTATAGGTAATATTTTATGAATAGATTAAGATTGACATTCGTATCTCAAGTAGTATAAGTAATATTGAATTGAGTGGGTTAGGTTAGGTTCAAAATGGCACAGATATTATCAAACGTAAACATTTCCGTGGAAACCGATCGTAGTATTATACGGATCATAATTATAGAGATACCACGCCATTCAGTTAAAAGCCTGATATATCCACAGGTTAGTCATTCTAGGTTACTACTGATAGTCAGGCGGTGAACTTTTAGACCAATTTGTTTAATGGCCGATTATATTATCGTATTAAATACGGATCAAATAACGTTTACTAGTCGTCAAACATGTCAAGTTTAGTATGTAGAGTAAACATAAAACCTTCTTCGTCAAATGCATCTAAAATCTAATCGGATTGATGGTGATCAGGATGTTGTGACGTCCCATTTGCAATATTTGTCTTCATTTTCAACCTGTCATTTTGTATTTAAATTTTAACATCCGTGTCGCATACAACTAATTTGCCTTTATATCATTTTGTCTATATTATTTTATTTGCTTTCACGAGAAAAATATTGTGATCAATTCCTTGTATAAATTCCATCATTCCATTTCCAAAAGCTTAACAGCCAGTATCTAAAATCATCTCGCTTTTGTTGCAAGTTCATCTGAATTAATTTATACGCATTTCACCAATACACAAGTACTCTAAGGCAAGTGTTCTATTATTCGGGTAAAACTTGTTTGGGAAGACGAAAAAAGGCATACAAGGAGCTCGATTTACGCCTGACTCCAGATCTCCAGAATTTATTGAATAAATTGTGAAATAACACAAATTAATCAAATAAAATTTATAAGGCACGCCGGGGTTTGAACCCGCGACCTCCGGGTTACGAGTATTACATCTTAGGTTGAGAGCCTTACTTCTCGACCACGGGGACACTTTATTGATGGTAGTAGATTTTCAAATATTGTCAGGTTATTCGTAACCCGGGAATATTTGTCTTTCTTTTTTTATATAAAAAAGTAACATTGCGTTCCTTATTATCTCAAAACTTATTAAATATTTGGAGATGTCTGACTAATTAACTGAACGATCGATGTTTATTGACAAATGCATCGCTGCCCTAGGACACAGTAACACGATCATAGCAGGTAAAGGTAAAGGCAGTGTTACGCATGAATTCACAGCCGATTAGAGTGGCCTGCTTCACACTTCAACCAACCCATCCATTCATCCATCAAGGGCCAGCGACGGACTTCTGTGTTAGGTCCTGTGGCCCTGTCATACCGTGTGAGCACAACGCGAACTTTTGGCGAATCCAATCCAACATCTATTGACTTAGGTCAAATCTATATACATAAAAATGAATTTATGTTTGCTTGCATGTACCTACGTTCTTATGCGTTGCTAAACCATTCATCCGATTGCGATGAAACTTTGGGATTTGATGTGCGCATATCCGCCTGCATTTTCTCCGGTCGCAACAAATTACTTACCCCCACTAGTGTAGTGTATGTCTCGTCTACTTTTTCTCTCTGTGTCAGATATGCTGCTTACCTGTGGAAAAGAGAAAGATATGGTTAATTTTAATAACTAATATAAAGAACCACAAATAAGATACGTTTTTAGATTTTCACGGCCAAAAGTATTTTCGTTATTTGTTTTTGGGGTGTTACGCCGTGTTGCGCAATCTCCTATTTAGCCAACGTTTTGGACAGCTTTGGCTAAAAAAGGAGGTAGCGCAACACGGCGTAAAACTCCAAAAACAAAATAACGAAAAAAAAAAAGAAAAAAAAAATTAAATATAATGTCTAAATCAAGAATTCAGTTTACTTCAGTTTTTTTTTCAGTTTCAGTGCCGGCAACCCAGGCGTTTATTTTATTTTCACCAGGATACACACACAAACACGTAAAAGATTATCAGACAACATCAGCTATAAAACTTTCATCTATTAGAATGAGGAATAATAAGCGTCCTAAGTAAGAGCCTTGTGGAATGCCTGACATATGTAGATAGATGAAACACATTATAATTCTATATCGACCAAAGCTGACAAAATTCATGATACCTTACGGAATAATAGACAAAAGACAGTTTAATGTTTACTTTGTAACAATGTAGTTATTTTTTTCGGTAAACAAATCAACAATGACAATACAGAACATGCTAAAACAATAGGTTAGTTCGTGTTAGTGTTAGTATGTGATCGTGTTAGGGTTGAAATGAAAATATAATCTCCTTCAACGGAAGCAGTTGAAGGAGACCATTGATATGCTTGGTAATGGTGTAACTCTAAGTGACCAGCTCAGGTACGGGGGCTCCATCGAAACCAGAATTAAATTAGTCTCCCAAAACTAGGCGTACTATCAGTGGCGGCCAGCTCTAAGGTGCGGAGGAGCGCCGCACTCCCAAAATATATCTATTAATTTAAATCTAATCTAATTAATAAATTTAAATCTAAAAATTTCCGAGCGCCAAAAAACATATTTATTTCCGACACGCCTCATCACAGTTCACAATATACACTCGGTTATAATGCATGCGTAATATAGGTGCCTACTGGACTGCGCGCGACAAAGCAGATCGTTGTGTGCATATATTCAGAGTGGTGGTTCATTTTGCAAAGCGATCACAGGAGTTCTTCTATAATTCTATAATGAGCCAAAATCGTAGGTAGGTTGAATGCTTTGCAAATTTTACGAAATCGCGGGTGACGATCCAAAAATTTCCACCACATCAAAAGGAATGGTTCGTTCTGTCGCATGTTAAACGGGGACACGTTTGTGTCATATTATTATCCATATCGTGTCTTTATTTTAATATCTACTCTTTTTCATGCTATGTTTCACTCAGCATCGACCAACGACAGCATAACAACAAACATTGCGGACATTATTTGTTATGAGTTATGACAGTATATATTTCATTGGAGTTACGGAGCGTAAGGAAGACTTTCGGATTTGTGATAAACTGAACATTTTTTTAACTCGATTTTCGTGTCAATAAGTATCTACATACAATTTTCTGGATAGGAGTCAACTGTTATTGAATTTGAATTTACAATCGCGGCGACTTTACAAATGGTGATGGATCAATATTTATTTTACTAGAACTCTTTTAAAATAATGGAATATGGAATGCTTTTTCAGTGAGTTGTTCCTCACAATCCTTATGACATCTGTTTAGATTGAACGATGTTGTTAAACTTTAAAAGAATTTAATCTATCTTAATAAATATAATTAATTTAGACTCAATGTGTTGCATGCACCCAGAGATAATGGAGGATCGACCTAATTTACAAATAGGTAGGATTTTTTCATAATTGAATTTATTTTAATTAGAGTAGGTAGGTCCAAGATTTATGGGATATCTCTATGGTATGTGTGGGATTGCACTCACCTTCCCACATCTTGAAATAAAGACCATTATTATTATTATTTTAGCGCACCACCTATTTTTATGAACACCAGCCGCCACTGCGTACTATACAGGGCCCGCAGATACTTTAATAGTACATATTTGCTAACCATGTACCAATTGCAAGTGCGCCCCACGGTTGAATTTGGCATCCACCTCTGGTTTGGAGCTTCAAAATACTTGAAAGAACCCTCTATTCTGCGCAGAAACGGTCCACAAACGGTCCCAAATCGGTCCATTAGATAGATTGTCGCTTCTTCGACTAGTTCTCGAGTTCAAAAGCTCGGCTGTGGAACGATTTGCCGGTCTCTGTGTTTTCTCCTTCCTAAAACATGGGTCTCTTCAAGACCAATGTTCATTCCTTCCTCTCCTCAAAAACACCCTCCATACAGCATCTCAGATGACACAGGCCCAGAGGGAAATTATTTTCCTCAAGGCCTCCTTGTGGAGTTAATGTTTTTAAAATAAAAGACGAGGTTACATTTTTTTTCTTTGCTTTTCTACAATGTTCCGTTTGGTCACTGGCCTATTTTGTCATGTCATAAATATTCTAAAAATGCAAGGTTTACTCCCTTCCGCAATTTCACAGTCGACTCGACACTGGGACACAGGGACACAGGTTACGCGATACGACGATAACTGGGCGGATATTTTATTTTATCTTTATGTGCTTCAAAGGGGCGGCTATCTCTGTGTTTATCGGCCAGGCTATGGCTATGGCTATTATCTCATTCGGGTCAACGGTTCCTCCATTAAAAACAAAACGAACCGCAGCGGCAGCGGGACAAAAATCGATATGACGCGAGGCAGTACCTATAACGTACCGCCCACCTAATACAATCGGGGGAAATGTAATACAGGGAAAACAACAGGGAATTTAAAGTACCTATTTATCGGGGAGGCTCTGATTTAAAAAAAAAAAAGAGTATTAACTTTCAGCTTAACTGTATACTCTGTCCAAATGGCTACGCCGTGTGTGTCCTCTCAAGTGGCGTCGTGGGCCCTTGGTACCAGTGATGCCATGTCCCAAAAATAAAATAAAAACCATGTTTAAGGGGTAAAAAACTATGTTTTACCACGTTTCGAAGGTTAAAAAACCATGTAAAAAAACATTTTTTTCATAAGCTTTTTATAGATAAATTAAATTACTTACCTAAAGCCTCGATGACATTGGGCGAGTTTACAAGCTACTATCTGGGAAATTAACTATATGTAAGTAAAATCGTTCAGTGTAATCTTATTACTGGCTAACTAGCAAATTGTTGACAATCTACGAAAAAAGTTGAAAGGTCGTCAACATTACTTACTACTCGCTTACTCGTGATTGGTTTATTTATGCGCTCAAAATGGCGCCCAAAAAACAGCTGATTTCGACTGTCAAACATCTCACAGAATTAGTTCACGCAGGCGTCGTTATTCTGGCTACTGGGTAGCTGTGACGCTAGAAGCGACCTACGAGCTCAGTTTACGCTACTGAGCGAGTGGACAGTTTTGTGTGTCATCATGACAATCTCACTCGCCGATTCACCCGCTTTTAAATTTAGTAGATAGCAGCTTGTAAACTCGCCCAATGTAATCGAGGCTTAAGTAAATTATTGGAATGCTTTAAAAAAACATATTTTAAAATTTTCCTTTCAATAATAGAAAACAATAGATTTATATAACAAAAAACAAATAAAAACTCAATTTTGAACTGCTCATTTTTCTCAGACTGAAGATAAAGAAGTGATGAATAGATTATTGAAAAGAAATATAGCATTCATAGATACACAGTGTGTTAGGGACGTACCTGACTTACTTTAACGAGCGATTCTTAACATTATTTGAAGTTAAAAAAATAATGAATTGGCCACGGGTCACAGGTCACATGTGACTTTTTTTTTCTAAAATGTTTTTCTCCAAAAACAAACAAAAAAAAATCTTCCGCGTGTCGTCACTGGTCACTCAGCCGAATAACCGACCAACCCCTC
Organism: Limnephilus lunatus; assembly: GCA_917563855.2. NCBI lineage: Eukaryota > Metazoa > Arthropoda > Insecta > Trichoptera > Limnephilidae > Limnephilus > Limnephilus lunatus. Next base: position 98,391,705 of record OU830594.1, read on the forward strand.
AGCCCGCCTCCAATTGTCCAACACTTGCCATTTTTTAATGTTTTTGTAGAAAAAAAAATGGAAGTGTCACCGGAGACCAAAATTTCATTTACATTTTATAAAATGTAAATGAAATTAAAGTAAACTCCAAATTATGTCAAGAATCACTGGTTAAATAAAGTCAAGTATGTCCCTTAACGTCCTGTATGGCCACTATGTACAAGTTATATTTTAAAATACATTATAAAACTAACGCACATATAATGTAGCCCAGCCATACCTTCTAAAATCCGCACTATAATTTACTTTTCACCTAGACTAATGTACCGCTCGCCGAAAAATACAAAAAATTACGGAAGATTCTCTCTCGAAGTTTCTCCGTGAAATAATAATAATGATGCTAATCACAGGCTAAAGTCGGACCTCTCAGCATGCGAGGCGGCGGAGATTTGGACCGAATCTCATCTCTGGGGTCGAGACACCAGCGGGACTATTCATCATCTCAACGAATGGAGACGGATGTCTTCTGGAGAACCATCAATCACCAGCATTGGGAATTCGAAAGAATTCATGGAGTTTTTCAAATATACAAAAATACATACGTACAGATATAAAAGCAGGAATCTAACTGTTTATTAGAAGCAGCACTCTCAAACTTTCTCTGCTTAACCCAAGTATTTTCATTTAACTTCAGAAAGTAATTTCTGTCAGGAATAAGATATTATCATTTTTTCCTCACTTCTGAAATTGATTAAACATTTTTAAATGTCGAAATTCTCTCGAAGAGATAACAAATTTACGAGTCTGTAAGTCATAGCAAATGCGATTTTTGATCTTCTTAAATTAGTTAGGACCCTGAAAAAATCGTTAAAAAGTATATAAATTAGACAAAGATTTTTTTTTTAAGTAAAACGTAGCGCAAAAAACAAAAGCAGACATTCGTATAAGAGTTTCGACGCTCCAAAAATCGTTAAAATTGCCTGGTTTTAACGCCACCGACAAACGTTCAGTACCTATACAAACTAGTAAATGATTTTTTTTAAATGCAAAACGTAACGCAAAAAACAAAAGCAGATATAAAATAATTTCTTCTTTTTTATGCGAATACCGCGCAAGTGCTTCCAACCGCCTGGAGCCAGTGAGACTATGGCATCCACCAATTGGATAATGTTGTGAGGCTGAAAGTAGTGGGGAGGGGAAGAAGATAGGAGGAGAACTAAAGGAAAGCACCTAATAGAGTTGTTAAAAAAATCTTTAAAAAAGGTCCAGTTTTGTAGGAGAAAAATGGAGAATACAAAACCTCAATTTTGATGATCTTATTTAGGTATTATCAGCGTGAGGTGCAGTTGTTTCTTTCGCTCAGTATTTGGAGGGGTAACAGCGACAGTGGCAGCAAGTAAAATATCTATTATTCAAATATCTCGGCGACCGTGTTTCCTCTTAATGTTGATGGACAACAACTTAAAATTTGATATGATGTGTGCTTAATCGTTTCTTGTTTGATATGTAGGTACTAATTTCTAGAAATGAATAATTACTACAGGCATTTAAGATTGATGGAGGAATTTATATACGGCTGTGGGTAACACATATTTTTTATAAACTATACTGCCAATTAAATACTCGTCATTCTTTTTCATGTGACGGACCGGTCATGAGATATGGGTTATTTGTTTGTTCAATTGCGAATTTCCAGCGTATTTTTTCTTAGTTTACAAATAACATGGTGTTTTATCTAATTTTTAGCAGTGTAATTTAATAGCTCTAGAGCTCATCATAGATAAATAACTAAGACAAGCCGTTTTCTGACTTATATTCAAGACGAGACATAGAAAACTAAACCAAATTACAACTCAAAATAAAGTGAAATATTGTTAGAGGAAGAATCTACAGGGAAAACCGAGGAAAATACCTGTAAAAAAAGTAAATTGTTTTGTTTTGGTAATTCTGAGAATAAATAAATTTTGTGAATACCGCACAAGAGTCTCAACTGGAAGAGTGGAAGATATTCTCAGTGTCGTTCTGGTTGAAAGACCATTATTCACAATGGAAATGTTGCTTGAAATGGCTTTAGCCGTGTTTGGTGATCAGATTGGGGATGCCATAGTATCACTGGCGCTTGAAGCAGTTGCAGTATGCAAATAATTTATTTTTCCGGAACCGGTAAGACTATGAAATCCCCAATTAGAGTAAGTAGTGAGGAAGAACATAGTGGGGGGAAGGAGAAGATGGGAAGAGGAAGGTGGAAAAGTAAGGATATATTTTTTTTCTTTTTTTTATATGAATTCCGCACAATAATCCCAACTGCTCCCAACCGCCTGGACCAATTTGAGTATGTTGTGAGGCTGAAGGTAGTAGGGAGGGGAAGGAGATGGGAAAGAGAGAGGTGGAGAAGTACCTGGCTATTCAGATCTGGTCACCAAACACGACTAAAGCCATTTCAAACAATATTGCAATTCGGAATGGTGATCTTAAACCAGGGCGATATTGAGAGTATTTTCCACTCTGGAACGCACCGCAAATATACAATACATTATTTTTAATGAATAAATTATGAAATAACACAAATTGCTAACTGCTCCCAACCGCCTGGTGCCAGTGAGACTACGGCATAACCAATTTGAGTAACTTGTGAGGCTGAAGGTAGTGGGGAGGGGAAGGAGATGGGCAAGAGAGAGATGGGGAAATACCTGGCTATTCAGATCTGGTCACCAAATACGGCAAAAGCCATTTCAAGCAATGTTTCAATTCTGAATAGTGATCTAAAACCATACTGAGAGTATCTTCCACTCTGGAGCATGCCGCAAATATACTAAACATTATTTTTAATGAATTAATTCTGACTAACACAAATCAATCAAATAAAAATTTATTGAGCACGCCGTGATTCAAACCCGCGACCGTAGAATTGCTAGTCGAGAGCTTTACCTTTCGACCACGGAGGTCGTTAGCACGGTAAACGATCAACATAAACAAAAAGATGTTTTCTGATTATGTGGAATAACGGGGAACCAGATCAGATCCTTGCGGAACGCCTGACACGAATAAGACCACTGCATAAAATACAAAATTCTTCATCGCTATTAGCCTCTCCTCCAGTCATATTCTAGCAAAATAATTAGCAATGCAACTATTTTGTAATGTAAAATATAAGCAATTGGCACTGGTTCATAATCACTGAATAGATAAAGCCTAGAAGTGTTATCTACACAGCTGAACAACGGTTCCGCGACTTTTCATCCCGCGACAAAATATCCCCGACAAATTATCAACTAAAACCTAACCTAACCTAACAAAAAATGGGACAAAAATAATACAGTCAATCAAAATAATTAAGACAATCATTAAATAGTATTAATAGCCTTGCGTCTGCGTGGTTGAAATTTAAGAACACGGCTTCGAGTGCATGTCTGATGCCGCGCCGTACGCACCACGCCATATCTATGTACGTGAAATTTCAAACAAAGCTACCGTTGTAATTCGGTTTCGAATTGAAGAATTCGTCAAAGGACGGCGCCACTTCATTTAGCAGGTCGCATAAGAAAGTGCCCCCCCCCAGGTATAAGTATTTCGATTTTGTACATTTGAGTATCTCTCCCGATATGGAAAGATTGACGGTAATACTTAGTAGTGAATAACAGTATCACTCGGCTATATATGTACGTATTACATACGACGTCATTGCCTATTCCGGTTACTTAGTCTAGGTGACTAGCTATCACTGGATTACAGTGGATCCGAGGAACGGGCTATTTTTGGAACCATTCTATCGGATTTATAAAATGGTCACAAAAACTCACAACTGAGCGAAGTCGAACCAAACGCCGCCCGCAGGGCCCAGCAGCAAAAACATGCGGAGCGGGTTATTAACTGCTAGTAAATTATTGTTTTATCTGTTTTATTTTTGTCCCATTTTATTATTTTTGAACAATAATTTATTGTCTTCACTGCATGTCTCCTATTTTTTTGTTAGATTAGGTTAGGTTAGATTATGTAAGGTTAGGTTGGGTTAGGTTAAGTATTAGTGGATATTTTGTTGGGGGATGTTTTGTCCGTATGATATTTTGTCGGGGATGTTTTGTCGCGGAATGAAAACGCGCATTACCCTGAACAACTGCTAATTTACAGAAAACCATTCGACTCTTATGCTCCAGACAGCCCAATAAAATTGATAATTTGTTCCAAGATCATTCCACCAAAAGTGGTAAAGAGTAAAAAAAAAATCAATCTAATTAAACATCACGGCGTTTCCTCGCAGGGGTAGTCAGAGAAGATGGACCACCAAATAACTTGGTCTTCATTCACATGCATACATCGTTTCATATTATTCCCATTCCGTTATTCTCTTGACTCTTGACATGGCCCGACTCATGGATTTGGTTTCATCATTCATTCGTTTTTCATGCCATTATCATCTAAGCGCTTCTTTCTTAATTTTACTCATTACGCTTATCGATCGTCCAGTTGATTAGTCAGACCCAAATACTAAGTTTTGAGATAATGAGAAAAGCAATATTCGAATGCTCACCATAAATTAAATATCATTTACAAGTGTCTGCGTTTTACATATTAAATATGATTTAAAATTATACCGGGAGCGTAACGGTCAGGTATATTAGATGACATTTGGAAGTATCCTGCTAGTGACCCAGAAAATATCAACATTTTGATAATTTCACAGCAAGTTTTTTTAGCACTATTTGATGGTATTTATGAGTAATCTAAGTATGGTACCAGATATAGGGTACACTTTTACATATAATTGCGCACTCAACTCAAATTTCAATTTTTCAGAGATAGTTGAGTTGATAATTGATTTTTGTATGTGAATACCGCACAAGAGTCCCAACTGCTCCCGTCTGGAGCCAGTGAGACTATGGCATCCCAAAATGAGATATGTTGCGAGATTGAAGGTAGTGGGGAACAGGAAGGTGGGGAAGTACCCGGGTACTTAGAACTGGTTACCAATCACGACTAAAGCCATTTCAAGCAACGTTTTCATTTTTAATGGTGGTCTTACACCAGAGCGATACTGAAAAAATATTCCACGGTTGGCTCCGTTGGCTCATAATATGTTTGATCAATTTCACTAGAAGCAAGGAGCACATAAGACACTCCCACAACACATTTTTTATCGGTGGATCTCTTCAGTGCACATAATATAATATATAATAATAATTAATTCAAAGGTGTAACAGTAACAGTGTTTCGCGCAGGTAACGGTATATTAGCGTAGGCTGCTCTAAGAACAAGGTTAGCCGTCCCGTCTCGGCCGGTGTTAACTTGCATATTTAGTGGCGAATGCAAATTGCAGCAGTTAGGCCTGATGCAGGTCGCGTGGCAAGTGGCTGCAAGTGCAGATGCACTCTGCTGCAGTTGAATGCCGAACAACAGGAAATTATTTGTCCAATTTGTGGAGGACGTGGACTGAGGTAAACATGTTGATCGAAGATTAGGACGCGACTAAGCCAACATCCCCCAAATCAACAATAATATGAATAAAAATGTTTGAAATTGGTGTTCACAATACTTTATGAAATATGTAGAAATAGTGTGCACATACGGCGTTTGAAGTTTGCTAAGTTCAAATTGTTTTCAAATGCATAACATTTTGTTTAAGTCTTCGTTACCATGACTATGTAAACGTTGTATTGGGGAATGCAAACTATGGTTGGCATGAGATGTACGTAGATAATATGTAGGTACATAATATGTTAATTTTTGTCTCAGGTATATGTAGATTTATTAATTGCAGGAGTTCACCAAATCGAATTTAAAGTTTAATAATTATAATAAAAAGGTTAGGTCGTTTATTTTTGATTTGTTTTCTAAAGTTGGAATATTTAAAATATTCATTAACGATGGGTAATTTATGTGCTCTAAAGGGATGTTAATAGTAGCACTTTCAATGTGTTCCTAATTAAGTCCTCTGCGTGCAAAATGTATCTAAATTTCTCCAATAAACAATATACAGTGTTTTATTGTTTATTAGAGCCCCGGGGACCATTTATTGGATAACCAACACGTCTGCCACAGATCACCCCAAGTGGTTCTCTACGTTCGGTGACATAGCAGGGGTGCCCGGGTTCCACTTCCCTGATTCCTACCCACCTATCATACGTTTTTCCTTCCCAGAATGACATCTCCTTCCTTTCCTCAAAAGACCCTCCACACAGCATCCCCAAAGATGGCATAGGCCCTGAGGGGAATTATTTTCCTTGGGGTCTCCTGTGTGTAGCTAATGTAAAAAAAGGTAAGTATGGTCCCTGCATTTTTTCTGACTGTAGAGAATTTTAATAAATAACAATATGACATGTACATTTTTACGCAGCACCACGTACATTGGTCGAATGCATTATACAAATAGAGTTGTATTAGTGATCGACGAACTGGTGGATAGAATCTGTTAGCCATAAGTTATTATAATAGTTTGTCCAGTCTCCAGTTATTAGTAAGGTACAAATCATTGTAGAAATATAATATTAATTTGTACAGCGCCCATGGGGTGATTTTTCACAAAAAACGGCGTTATAAAAATAACCAAATATTATTATTATTATCTTTGATTCACTTACTCGTACCATTGCCAAAATATTTATATTAATATTTATATTTATATCGCTTATGTTCCTCACTTCTTCTTCCGGGTGTAAAATAACCTTCCTTAAGTGATGTTTTGGTTGGAGAGTGCAATGTAATGATAATGTTGGAAAGTAGACATCAGAAATCCACTAGTATAAGGCACTAATGGATATCGTGATGCATGGATTTGGGCAATTAGGTCACTTTTTAAGGGAATCCCCGCACTTTATTTAGAGATGCTTTCTTTTCTTCATAAGAACAGAGTGCTGTCCGGAATGTTATCTTTTTAATTTTCAATTATTATTATTGACTTCGGTCATCCATCAAAGTGAAATTGAGCGATGAAGCCATTTAATACGGTGAACGTTTTTTTTCCTCAATTCTATTCATTTATTACTACAAGAGTTTAACGCTGTTTTTATATTGGATAATAATTAAAAAAATAAATTATATTTTTTAAAGTTTCACGTAGATCACGGAGGAAATAACGTTACCAGCTGAAAAAAAAGGGTGTGCTTTAGACCACACGACTGAAGTAAAACTTCGCTAACTTATAAAAGGACATATGACATTGGGGTGACATTGATATTGACATTGACATTTACATATGACCATGGGGTGACCTATGACCCTGGGGTAACCTACGACTGTGGGGTGACCTACGACCTTGGGGTGACCTACAACCTTGGGGTGACCTACGACCTTGGGGTGACCTACGACCTTAGGGTGACCTATGGCATGGATGTTCAACAAATGATTCCTTGTGCTCGCACCTCTCCAGAACACTTTTCGTAACGCATTCACCAGCTTACTCCCCAAGTCAAGCGTGCGTAAAGGCCCGACCGTTCGCCTCGCCCGATCACCGTTCACATTAATTACCGTTCGTATCAACGATTTTCGTAACATCACACTTTTCATAACGCATTCACCAGCTTACCCCCCAAGTCGAGCATGCATAAAGAAGTTTTACTTCAAAAAGTTTTAAGCTTCACACAGGAGGCCTTAAAGAAAATAATTCCCCTCAGGGCCTGTGTCATCTTTGGGGATGCTGTGTTGATACCATACGGTACGATACGATTGTACCCCCAGCCAGGAGCACTCCTTTCCCAGTGAGATATCAGGGGGTAGTGATCGGTTGGGACTTGTAACACAGGATGGAGTTTAATCGACCGGTATACATGGCAACCTAATAAGCCTTTGGGTTGCTGTGTGGAGGGTATTTTTAGGAAAGTTCTGGGAAAGAAAAAGGTCTGAGAGGTCAGTGTGTCCAGGAGTGCTGGACAAATGAATCCATTCCACTCACTGCGGTGAAAAGTGACGTTCCGAGAGAACCCTGGTGGAGAGGTCAAAAGGTCTCGCTCAAGCAGGCTCTCTGAAATTGCTTACTAGCACGTCCTCTGCGTGCGAACTGTGCCTAAATTTCTTTAAATAAACAATAAACAGGGTAACAATTATTATAGGCAATAATTATTAGCCTGAAACACTCATTAACATTGAAAAAATCTCCCGAGAAAAGATAAATGCCGCCGACGGGACTTGAACCCGCGTCCTTCTGATATCCGGTCAACTGCTCTACCAACTGAGCTACGTCGGCTTATCTCCCACCCGCCAAATAATTTAATATATAATAGTGTTTCATTCAACAATTACTGCTTATTACATTTTTTCACCTGAAAACAACCAACTTTATTTTTCGTGAGAAAGGCGTTATAAGTGCTAACTCTCCCACTAGATGGCGTCGAGACAAATTATGTCTACATTTTTTGGTGAAATACTTTTAACTTGTCAAATATTAATTATTATTTTTAATTGGTAAACTAATGTTTAAGACAAGATTTTTATGCATAGAACAAAGGGTAACAATTATTATAGGCAATAATTATTAGCCTGAAACAATGTTTCATACATGCCATGTTTCAGGCTAATAATTATTGCCTATAATAATTGTTACCCTTTGTTCTATGCATAAAAATCTTGTCTTAAAAATTAGTTTACCAATTAAAAATAATAACAATAAACAGTGTTAATTTCAAGTGACCTCTCAGGTAAGTATGGTCCTTTATATTTTCTGTCTGTAGACTATAAATAAAACAATATATTATGTACATTTTACTTAGTATCGCATTCATTGGTCAAATCATTGAACATATACTTTCGTATCAGTGATCGTCGATGAACCGGTGAATGCAAATTTTAGTCATAAGTTGTTATAATGGTTTGTTGTAGCTTGTAGTTGTAAGTAAGATTGAAGAAATATTTTTTAAGTTTGTACAGCGCCCTTTAGGTGATGTTTTACAAAAAAGGCGCTATACAAATCATCAAATATTATTTTTATTACTAAGATATGGCACAATTAGGTCGACAATTAAAAATAAATGTACTTTAGTTAAAAAAAGGATTGATCATAGACATACAAATAACTAGACGAGAACTTACAGATGAGGAGTAAAAACCAACTATGGCGGGGCGAAGAGAGGAAAGAGACTTGTGATTCGCCAAGTCTTCTTCATTGTCTAAGTATGTGTTTCATAGACATACAGCGTCCGCGCGTAAAATGTACGACGAGAGCACGACATTGGTCCGGACACGCCCAGCCGGTTCCGAAAAATGGTTCCAATGGGAGGGGGAAATAACACGTTTTTTAACACGTAAGGGCATGTCCATATATTTTGTACGTCCGTGGGATTGATCTTTTTATTATTTTCTCAACTGTCTGACTTTCAAAAGCATTATCAATCTGTGGCTATGCCACTCGGAAACGACTCAAGTGCGGTAGTTGATAATTATTTTTGTAAATACGATAAATCTACCCATTGTCAAAACCGTGCAGAAGAGTTGCACATATTATAATTAACGAACAAACATTGAAGCGCTAATTTTGCACAGTATTCCAGTATGCAAAGCTAGTTGGAAACAGTACTGTTTTATCGATTACAGTATATGTATTTTACAGCAGCAAACCATCTAACTGTAGATTCCAGTAAAAACAATATTGGCTGCAAATTACTAGAGCGAGCTGCTTGTTGGCTGGATTTATGGTGAATTCACTGGACGTGGATAATGGATGTATGGACAAGAATACAATGTACTGCGTGTACTGACCGCATGGAGTCATTTTTAGTTATTTTTTAACGTTAGTCAGCATGTTTAGTCATGGTGATCTGGTTTGGATCAAATGCTGTTAATACTGGCAAACGGTTATTTGAATTTTTTAATATATTACTCCTAGGTGTATGGCAGTATCTATTGTATTATTTGTTCTGCAATTGGTTAGGCGTCTTAAGTAATATGTTTTAGTTTTATTTATTTCGATTATAAATTAAAACTATTTATATCACAAAGCGGTTGTTTGGCCGTCTCTACGTGCTTTCAGGGATACTAAACTTTCGTGGACACTTGGTTTTATTTCGAGTAAGTAGGCATACCGTATTTTTACTAAACCGATTGCATATTGAAAATAAATATGCCGGGGGACCAAATGTCGGGGGATCTACTGTATGGAAACCGAAGCAAGGGTATTGAACAAGATTAAAAAAGAGACACGTGATGAATATAAATAGTGAATTATTAAGTGGAATGAATGGTAGAAAGGTCGAGAACGACCGAGGAAAACATGGCACGATCAAGTGAATCAAGTGCTTATTTACTTGTGGTAAAATGAGGCGTACGCGGTGAACGAAGAAAGGAGAATGTGTGACGTGGAAGTTGATGGTAGAAGAATTCGGGGACGATCAAGTTAATCAAATGCTTACGTATGATAAATGAGGCGTATGTGATGATGAAGAAAGGAGTGTAAGGGAAATTATGTGAAAGTTAATAGTATGTATAAGAAGTCGTGGACGTCCGGGGAAGACATGGCATGACCGACTGAAATAAATTCTTAAGGCTGGTCATGTCAACAATCAGAATAACAGAGCAGTATGTAGGTCAATTTGGGAGGAGGGTGTGAGTACCGCCGCCCCAGGAACCATCCATTGGATAACCGACACCTCTGCCATGTTTGGTGACTTAGTAGGGCTGCCGGGTCGGGTTTATGGGGTGAGGTTTTTCCGGGCCTTGGCGGTGGAATCATCCGCTTACCAGCTGCGTTGCAGGCCGGATCGGGAGAAACTGGTTGAGGGAGACGTTTAACCTCACCAGTCGGACTCTCTCGATCCACCACCTTGCAGCACAGTGGGAGGGATGGATTCACACGTCCGTCATTCCTGGACACTCTAACCCCCAGATTCCTAACCACGTCTCATACCCTTTTCCTTTCCAGAATTTCCTCTCCTTTCTTTCCTAAAAAGACCGTAAACACAACATCTCCAAAGATGACATATCTAGGCCCTGAGGGGAATAATTTTCCTCAGGGTCTCCTGTGTGGAGCTAATGTAAAAAAGGTATGAGATGTTACGTGAATGAAGCAAGAAGCATGTGCCGAGACAAAGTTTTTTGGTGGTCAATCCTCTCTTAATACCCCTGCGGTGAAACAGCGTGACGCTGAGTTAATTGGTTAGGTACTAACTAAAATAATTTATTACAAAATGGAAAAATTATACAGTGATAAGTGATAACAATTTCTTATTTCGGCTAAATGTTGATGTTTGAATTTGTAATACTTTGTTATCGATTTGACCCAAAAATCAGTGTCATTTGAAAGAAGAATATTAACTTCAGATTTTGTTGACCCAAAATATTGCGTGTATTTATGAATGAATAAAAAATATTGACATCGCGTAAATTCTTCACTGTCAATTAGTGAGAAACATAACTGTGAAAAATATTATTGGTGATTTGAACTTTGATGGCAATCCCCTAAAAACAATAAATTAAAAGAGAACCTTTTTTTTAAGGACTTTAAATAACATACTAAAGTTTTAACTGTAAAACAAGAATCGCCTTATATAATTATTATTCGCCTCAGCACCAAAAACTCTCGAACAGAGAGTTCGGAATTCTCTGTAAATTCTAGATGACGGCAACAAACTATTTTCAGCTCGCAACTATTTTCATCATTAGCAAGAAAGAAAGTCATATAGTTTGTTCCATATTTTTCTATTACAAATAGCGACCCTAAAAAGGGACAAACACATACATCTATAAGATTTTGGTCTGCGAGAGAATGAGATATTATAATCGGTCTCCTTTTTGTGCGGTGCTTCAATTCATAGCCTATCGGTCTCCTCTTTGTGCGGTGCTTCTTAACCTCCCACTTTTGTCTATTTTAATTTTGTGAGGGTTTCAGTTCTACTGCGTGTGAATTGCACACGCTGTTTTTTTTCCCTTTATTTTTCCCAATTTTTACATTTGATATTTTATACAAAATTATGAAAATCATAAGATTTTAATAAAATCACAGCGAAAATCTTAGATTGAATCACAGATTTCATAATGCTTTTACTAGAATTGGGTCGCTAGTGTAGAGGTCCGTTAACAATAAAATACACTCTGTAAATATATTATGAACATGGCGCCTACATTTATCTCAAAAACACACATCTTTAATGTACAACACGTTTTGAATTAAGAACAGCAGTACAACATCTTCCAAATTTAAACGTGGGATTGTGTGGAGGTCACATAACGTATAAGATGCACGTATGTGATATGAAGAACGAACATTCTTATTGTTACTTTAATCTGTACATGGAAATTATAAGTAATGTCTTTTCGTGTAGTTAAATATAATGATAAGTAGTACTACCTTTAACCACTCGGACCCATAAGTTTTCACGATAATATAACATTACCAGACAAATTCAATTCAATACATCAGCAGGTTACCAGAAAACTATTAAAATCCAAAAATTTAATACTAAGCACATTCAAAATTCCTATCTTTAAGCCCAAATTAAAAAATTACCTTAAACCGCTATACGAGTCCCAAATAAGTTTTACTTTTTATATCTTAAAATCTGCTATTATATAATTCGTTCATTCCTTCATTCTCTTTCATGTCTTAGTTTCTATATCTTTAAGTCCACTATTGTATAAATCTTGCATTCTTTCTTACATATCCTTTGGGAACATACTAATTACAATAATTTTTGTGATTAACTTACATGATTCATTAATTTATAATGATTTTTTAATTTATATTATGATTTTTTAAACTTATCATGATTTTTATTTTTAAATTTATACATGATTTTCTAACCTAATTTATTATTCTAGCCGTTATTAGTAACTTACACAATCTTTTAATTTACTAATTGAGCTAGAATTCCCTCACCACACAAGAGCATTGTCTCTTTATGGTGAGGAAAGGCAATTTTTTGTTCTTTGTTAAAAACTTCTGTAACTATGCAACCGATGTAACTTTACATGTATTTTTAATCAGTATTGCCAAAAACATAAATAAAAAATAATATGTATGACGAATGAGGCGTTCCTGACATATTAAATGACTTTAGGTCTGAAAAATACATAGGATACCATTTCCAAATCAACCTCGTCCCTTTTTTTCTCCTTTTTCATGTGAATACGTTACAAGAATTATCGTGATTTATTTTTGGGGTATTATTCCGTGTTGCGCTGCCTCCTTCTTTAGCCAACATTTCGGACAGCATTGCAGTGTCCATCATCAGGGCAGGTGTGTAATTTACACATCCATTACCTACTTCTTAAGACACGATAGGGCAACACAGCATAATATCCCAAAAATAACTAACTAACTAACTAACTAACTAACCATCACGCCGTTTCTCCGCAGGGGTAGGCAGAGAGGACGGACCGCCAAACAACTCGGTCTTGGCACACACTCCTTGCTTCGTTCACATTCATACACCGTCTCATACATGCTCTTCTATTATTCTGACTCCTGACATGGCCCGACTAAGTATCTGATTCACTTGGTCGTGCCATGTCTTTCTCGGGCGTCCCCGACTTCTTCTACCATTCACATTTGCGTCATATATTCTCCTTACACTCCTTTCCTCTTCATTCTCTCTAATAAATTACTATAATACTTTTTGGCCGTGAAAATATCAAATCATAGCCGTATACATCAGTCTAAATAGCAAATGCGCTCTACTGCGGAATTTGGCAGCCACCTCTAGACTGAAGCCCTAAAATACTTTAAAAAAATCATTGACTCTGTGTGCAGAAACGGGCAGTCAGTTTGATAGATTCACATTTCTTCAACGGATTGTAATCTTTAGAGCACAGGCATCAGGCGGGAATGCTGCCCTTGGTCTACCGTTATTTCAATAGAAGATGATCCAAGGAACTAGCGTCATTGATCCGGTATTTATCCGATCTTCGGCACCGGTGCAGTCGGGAAACACGCCAAATGTGCGTCAAAAATTTGTACACGGTTGACATTTGTCATATGAAAACAGGTCGTTTTTACAACTCGTTCTTGAGTGCAACAACCGGGGCTGTGGAACGATTTGCTAGTCTCTGTCCCTCCCACTAAAGTTACTTCAAGCAACACAAAGTTTCGATTCTGAATTTTTGACTTTCTTCAGGCCGATACTTCTAAAATTTGCAACTGTAAAATGAATAGAAACTTTTCCCCCGAGACAATGCTTAATGTACTGGACAGACCTATGTTAAAACACCTCTATAAGTAGGAAGGTACTAGATTGTGTAAGTACTTTATTATTCTACATTATCTCGTGTGTCGAGCCTTTTATGGCTGAATTATGTTAAAATGGATTCGGCAACATCTCTTGAAGTAGATTATTTACCCTTAATATTCTGGTGCCATACTTTGTAGTATATTAATTTATTTTAACAATACAACGATCTGTCCAAGTTTGAATCAAAAACTTGCCAATTTTGAGTATTCATATTTTATTTTAATTTCTAACTAAAGGCTTAACGAAGGTTTCTTGTTTTAGGAGTCAAATTGACAGGTTTAGTTCATATTAGGTTAATACATTGTGTTATTTATAAACTAAATGCTAAATGAATCATGGTACAAATGATATTTATATAATTATATGACATACGGTCAAGTACTTTGGTTTTAAAAGCAATAAAGCATCGAAATAGTGATTAGTAGTAATACACCTACATAAAAAACAGCTCCACACAGGAGGTTCAGAGGAAAAAATCCATCCATGCCTATGTCATCTTTGGAGATGCTGTGAGGAGGAGGTTCTTTTATGGAAAGGAATGAGAGGAGCACTTATAGGAAGGAAAAAGGTATGAGGGATGGGTAGAAATCTGGGGGTCAATGTGTCAAGGAGTGACGTATGAATTCATTCCTCCCACCGCGGTACAAGGCGATTAGTCGAGAGAGTCTGGCTGGAGAGATCAAAAGGTTCCCTCAACCACAACCAGTCTCTACCGATCCGGCTCGCCACGCAGTAGGTGGCAAACGCAACCGCCGCCAAGATCTAAGCAAACTTCACCCCATGAACCCGGGCACCCCTGCTAAGTCATCAAACATAGCGATCCACTTAGGACGACCCATGGCAAGGAGGTTGGTTATCCAATAAATGGTGGCCGGATAGTGGTACCCATAATCGCCTCCCAAATATAATAGAGATATCAACCACTCTACGACCTGCTATTTTTTAATAAGTTACTTACTTTTTGTAGGAGTTGGAACCCTTCAAAAATCCTTAAATTTGGCTAGTTTGAACGGCATCAACAGACGTTCAATATACAAATTAGACAATGTATTTTATTTTATACAGACATAAATCGTTTCAGTTTTAGAAGAGAAAACATGGGAATACAAAACCTCGATTTTGACGATTTTATTTAGGTACAATCACGTACAATGACGTGCAGTCTATGCTTATAGTTGCGTATTCGGGAGGGGGGGGGGGGGGGGTGACAATGACATCAACAGTTTTGTAAAATACCTATTCCAAATTTATATGGTACAAAACTATTGCAGCAAATATAAGATAATTTTCAGAACTACTGCAAAACTGTTTAAACTCGTCTAAGTAGACATATATTTCTGTTAGTTGAGCAAAAGATAAAAACTACATTAATGTTGATACTTTTTCTATATAAAAAACATTATAATGTATCGTTGGCCCCGAAAAGGTAACGGTTACAAGAAAAGAATGCCCGGTGAACGGTTCTGTTCCTGTCAAGCGCTAAAATTGTATCACTTTTTATGCTAAATTAAATCTGTCAATTTCAATAAAAAAATTCCTACGTTGAAAATTGCTCACTGTATTTTACTGGTTATTGAATACATTCTAAAAAACGACCTTTTTAAAATAAGACTTTGGCAAGTTTATAATATTACCCATAAAAATCATGGGATATTATAATTCTAAATTTGATAAAGACAAAACATCATGGGATATTATAATTCTAAATTAGATAAAGACAAAAAATCATGGGATATTATAATTCTAAATTAGATAAAGACAAAAAATCATGGGATATTATAATTCTAAAGTAGACAAAGACAAAAAATCATGGGATATTATAATTCTAAATTAGATAAAGACAAAAAATCATGGGATATTATAATTCTAAATTAGATAAAGACAAAAAATCATGGGATATTATAATTCTAAATTAGATAAAGACAAAAAATCATGGGATATTATAATTCTAAATTAGATAAAGACAAAACATTAACTCCACACAGGGGTAATAATTTCTCTCAGTGCCTACATCATCTGAGATGCTGTGCGGAGTGTCTTTTTAGGGGAGGAAGGAGTGAACATTGGTCTTGAAGAGACCCATGTCGTAGGAAGGA
Source organism: Limnephilus lunatus (assembly GCA_917563855.2). Lineage (NCBI taxonomy): Eukaryota > Metazoa > Arthropoda > Insecta > Trichoptera > Limnephilidae > Limnephilus > Limnephilus lunatus. The sequence goes on from OU830594.1 coordinate 98,407,927, forward strand.
GGAAACAGAGAGGCCGACTAATCGTTCCATACCCGAGCTGTTGAACTCAAGAACAAGTCGTAGAGACGGCTTGTTCTCATGTGACACAGTCATGTCAACCGTTGTTAGGCGCGCTTTTGGCGTGTTTCCCGACTATGCACCGGTGCCGAGAGAATCAATGCCGCTATATCCTCGGAGCATATTCCATTGAAATACCGGTATTCCCACCTGACGCCTGTGCTCTAAAGATTGCAATCCGTTTGTTAAGATAGGAGAATCTATCAAACGAAGTGTCCAATTCTGCACAGAGTCGAGGGTTTTTTCAGGTATTTTGGGGCTCCAGACTAGAGGTGGCTGCCAAATTCAATCGTGGGGCGCACTCGCAATTTGTACAGGGTTAGCAGTTCGTCACTTCATTTGGATAGGGTTCTAACTTCACTTCAACTTGTTCTGAGATAAGAGGTGTCAAAGTTTGCTGAGAAGATGTCTCATAATCTATTTACCAATTTTCGGGTTTGAGGTTGAATCTTGTGTTAAGTAATTGAATTGAACATATTTTAAAGGAAAGTATTTTAATAGGACGTATACCTATCATTTTAGAACATACCTAAACATGCAAATTGAAACTTGTGCAACCAGTTAAGGCATAATAATTCATTGCACAAGGTTCTAATTACATTTCTCTAACGCAATTCCTAGCTAGGGCCACGTCTTATTTAAATATTTTCCATTAAAATATGATAAACTAAAATACTTGAAATAGATATGAGCAAAAGAAATGCTTTGGCATTCAAAGGTCATTTTTGAAAAAAATGTCAGTTAGAACCCTGTCCAAATGAAGTGACGAGTTGTGTACTAAGTATCTGCGGGCCCTGTACAAACACGTCCAGTTTCTTAAAGGTTAACTTAACTCTGGCTTCGATAGAGCCCCTGTACCTGAGCTGGTCCATTGTACATAATATGATTATGTCCTATGTATACTTATAATGTCATGCATTACTTATATGTGAAAACATTTTTATGCATATAAATCAATCGTTATTGAAATAAAAAATCAATGTTATTAGTTATTATTACAAATAACAAAATAAAATACTCGTATACTTCCCATCCACATTTAGAAGGAAGCGGATATTAGTAAGTCAATTAAATATTCCAAGAAAGTGTTTAGGAAATTAGGAAACCGAGATCCAATTCAAAACCAAATCGAATCAACGAAATCAATCAGAAGTCGAAAGCAATCATCGCCGACAATTCTCACCCGCTGTCAAAGATCAACAGGAAACTGAATTCATGGACTCAGATTAGATTACGAAATTAAGATGTTGATTTCCAAATAATTCCAGGTAACAAATATTTTAATGCGTGTTTTTCATCATTAGTGACAGATTGAATTTTGAAGTTAATTAGAGTCAATCATCGAAATGTTAAAGATGATTGATATTATAAGCTTTTATTTATTTATTTTTGTAATTACTTAATTGTTAAAAGCTAAAATTGAAATATTTAATAATTGAAGACAATATTAGCGAATCTCCAGCGAAAATTTGACACAGAAAAATCAGTAAAAGATACGGTAGCATCTAGGAGTTGAAACTGCGTTTGGTTCGAGAAGAATCTCGCAAAGATGTAGCCAATTAATGACTCAGCAAATATCTGAATCTGAATATAAGAGGAAAGTGGAACATGAACATAATACTAGGTTCACAAAGAATGAAGTAATGCTTGTTCCAAAGTATAACAATATCTACGGACGGCGAACCCTGGAATATAATGTGCCCAAAATATTTAACATGTTACCAAGTAATATAAAAAATTGTGATTCTAAAAATAGATTGAGATATATGCTGAAAATATGGTTACTAAATAGAGACGGTTTATACTAATTCTGCGTGTTAATTGTGACAATCTGTATAGTTATAGTAATAATATTATGTATGTGTAATTAAATTGTAATTGAAGATTAAAATCCTGTTGACAAACTGCTTAGTTGCGGTTTAACGAGAAAAAGATAATAAAAAATAAAAATAATAATAATAATAATAAATTATCTGCATTAAAATATTAGATAATGTTGGTAGTTCTTAGTCGAAGTGATACAAGCGAAGGGGATAGGGTCGAAATAGCACAGTGAAAGGGCGGCAAGTTATTAGGAGTGGGTAGGAATTTGGGGTTCAGTGTGTACAGGAGTGACGGACGTATGAATTCATCCCTCCCACTGCGGTGCAAGGCGATTATCCGAGAATAAATGGTTCTCGGGGCGGCAGTACCCATAACCGCCTCCCAAATTATTGTCAGTGATCAAGAAAACAATATATAGAAAGTATGTATTGTATTATATCTTTATATTATTTCTCGTACATCATAACTTAAATGTATTTTTTTAAACACGTGCATTACACAATATAAAAAAAATATAGAGGGATGGATCAATGGTTGTTATAATAATTATAATCCTGTTTTTTTCGTTAATTTATAATAGGTTTCTAAAATAACAATCGATTGAACAGGAGCACAAAAGATGGGAGGAGATAAAAATCGCTAAAGCGTGACAGCATCTGGTTTATTTTGCGAGGGTGGGTTGCATTCGCCAAACGGTAACTATACGGGGTCAGAAGCAACATTTATAAGGGTAATTTATTTCAAAATGAGGTCGCAAAACTCCGCTATCGAGTAATGGACATTTTTAAATTTAAATTAAAAATGCGAATGATGCATATACTATTATCAAAGTTCTAGAGATCGGTTGCAGATGAATTTGAATTACCGATATATCAACAAAACGACATATATATATCGATCGTCCAGTTGATTAGTCAGACATCTCAAGTGTACCCTCTATCTGATACAATACTCAGACTACTCATAGACACCACCAAATCAATTATAACCACTCTAGCGCTTTTGCCACAATATGGCACTATTTAAAATACCTCGGATTGAATTGCTGCCAATTTTGGCAAATTTTCCCTTATTAGTAAGTAATTAAGTTAAGTAAAAGTTTACAATTTTATAATATTTTTTTATAAATCCTATGAATATGTGATAAACGACAAAAGATAGGCGAATTCATTGGCTATATAGAACTATAATCAGTTTGTATGTCTCTATATTAAGATTCGGAGGTATGATATTTTTAATGTGGGCGGAAAATATTCAAAATGATCACTAAAAAGTCTGAAGCAATCGGAGAAAAATGTTTTAAATTGCGCTGTCGCTCCAGTGGATAATGCAGAAAAACTTGTAGTGAATCAAACAAAATATTGATGTTTTCTGGGTGACTAGTAGTATATTTAAAATGTCACACTAATAATATATATCGGACTGTTACGCCTCCCAGTGTTAGATATCTAATAATACATTAATTTAATAATATGTAAAACACAGACACGGGTAAATAATACTTGATTTATGGCGAGCATTCAAAAACTGATTTTCTCATTACCTCAATTCAGTATTTTATAATTGTCTGACTGATCAACCGACGAGAAAGAGGAAGGTGGGGAAATACCTAGCAATTTAGAACTAGTCACCAAACACAACCAAAGACATTTCAAGCCACGTTTCAGTTCTGATAGGTGGCCTTACACTGGGCCGATACTGAGAGTATCTTCCACTGTGGAAAGGTTTAAATGCTTAAATTGTGAAATAACACAAATAACGCTAATCGAGAGCCTTACCCCTCGACTACGGAGTCATACAACAGCACTGATCTTCGATCCAATTAGATTTCGTATTACTTTTACTAAAATTTGGTCGTTACTCGCTGATCGGCATAAGTTTCAACTTAAAAAATAACAAACCAAAAAACGTAAAGGCCACATTAACCGGGTGAGTAAGCCAGGTAGCGTTAAGTTCAACCCCACAAAGGGGAGCATATTCGGTAGTATTAGAAACGACCCCCCATAACTCTGAAAAGATAACCGCTCGTCATGCACGGGGCACGGGTTCGTCATTACGCGATTTATCACTGAATTAAAAAATAAAACGTTGGCAGACCTCCGATGTGTTGCCGGCTGTAGGTGAAGCCATGCGTGACGTTTTCACACGAAATATTATAATTATTATGAGGTAATTTATAATGTAATGTGAGGAATTTGGAGCATACCGTGTGGGGTTTGGTAGATTTGTGATTGAACGGTCGTCACTGCTTGCTTACCTGTGAAAAAAGAGAAAATATAATATTAATAACATGGAATTAAAGAACTAATTTTGCATTTCATGATAGCTTTTTGTTTGACAAGCCTCCGAAGGGCACACAAACTTTGAAGCAAAGAATGGACGGTTACCTCGAGAGTGTTTTCTCTTGGGGTAAGAATAACCTCGTCGAATTTGATGTTTCAAAGACCCAATCATGTCTGATTACTTATAAAAGGGATCGAAATGAAAATCTAATCTCCTTCAACGGAAGCAATCTTCCGAAGAGGACCTCCATCGATATGCTTGATGTATCTCTAAGTGACCAGCTTAGATATGGGGGCTCCATCGAAGCCAGAGTTAAGTTAGCCTCTCAGAAGCTGGACGTACTGCAAATAATACACAACTGCTGACCCTGTACAAATTATATGACAGACACTCTGATCTGGAGATCCAAAATATCTGAAAAAATCCCTTGACTCTGCATAGAAACGGGCAGTAGTTGAAATCTTTAGAGCACAGGCGTCAGGTAAGTATGCTGTCCTTGTTCTACCTGTATTATGATGGAAGGCGCTACGATGAACTAGAATCATTGATCCCTTCGGTATTGATTCAGTCGGGAAACAAGTTAAACACGAGAATTTTGTGATTTTTTTTTAAGTCTGTGTGAAACTCGATGAAAGGAAATAGTAACACTAAAAAGAGACAAACACATACCAGTGGCGGTCCGGAGTTTTTAGTGAGCTAGAGTGCCAGGATTGAAAAATACGACGTTATTGATGTTGTTGCAGCCGAAAACGAATTATATATATTTTTAAATTTCAACTTTTTGTATGAATATATATATATATATATATATATATATATATATATATATGTTATGGTTAAGGTTTTCACGGGTGTAAGATGTAGAACAATTTTCTCGGTTTACCCGCGTAACGTAGTCCTTAAAAGGACTTTTTAACTCCTGACGTTTCGGACAGATCACACTGTCCATCTTCAGAGGCCTTATGTCTTGAGTTTTTGTCTCAAACTGATAGCTTTCGCATATCTGTTCGGTCCAGAAGCTAAGACTTAAGTGAGTGCAAGTCACTTCTTATGTCTAGAACGAAGTACCCGGGTTGAAGGTGATTGATGGTGGAATTCCCAACACCTGGAAAGTCATAATCGATGAAAATCCCCCAAAAATGGCATTTCCAAAATTACCAGTAGTATCTCCAATTAGCTTAACCAATCAGGTATCTACTGCCGGCCCCGCCCCCAACCCCCTCCACCATCAATCACCTTCAACCCGGGTACTTCGTTCTAGACATAAGAAGTGACTTGCACTCACTTAAGTCTTAGCTTCTGGACCGAACAGATATGCAAAAGCTATCAGTTTGAGACAAAAACTCAAGACATAAGGCCTCTGAAGATGGACAGTGTGATCTGTCCGAAACGTCAGGAGTTAAAAAGTCCTTTTAAGGACTACGTTACGCGGGTAAACCGAGAGAATTGTTCTACATATATATATATATATATATATCTACTGAAATGTGGAGGCGGCGCAACCCAAAACTGAAAGAATCATGAAAATCTACATACAAAATATTAACATTTGAAAAAAAAAAAGTTTATTCATTTTCAGCTACAACTACATCAATAAGGTCGTATTTTTCAATCTTAGCATTGTAGCTGACTGAAAACTCACGGACCAACACTGACACATACATCTATATGATTTAGCCTGTGAGAGAATGAGATAGAATATTGTTCCCCTCTTTGTGCGGTGCTTCGTAGTCTCCCCACTCTTGTCTAGTTAAGTTTCTGAAGGTTTTATTTTTACCGCGTGTGAACTGCACACAAACGAATTTTTATCATTTTTTAAGGCAGATCGATCACCTAATAGTTTTTCTCGGATTATTTATTTATTTTCATATATCATACGGAACAACATGAGACATTATAAAATATATATACAAGTGTGCAGTTCACACGCTTTATAGAAGTGAAATCTTCATAAAACTAAGTAGACAAGAGTTGGGAGGCTACGAAACAACACACAAAGAGGAGACCGATTATAATATCTCATTCTCTCGCAGATGTGTCCTGTAGATGTATGTGTTTGTCTCTTTTTAGTATCGTTATTTTTAGTTTCATCGAATTTCAAATCACAACGCTGCAAAGAAATTTACACTTAAAAAAATACAACATAGACATCGCACAAAACTCTCGTTTGGGAGACGCGTCCGTCAGTTGAGCTTAGCTAACTCTTAGATCAATTCCAAAACACCTGACATATTATGATAATTTTCATACATAATACCCAGTTTAGAAAACGCCCATTCGTCACACGGCGATTGCGCCACAAAGCCACGGCAAGTGTTACAAGTTACAAGACTTACCAACACGAGACACGAGACACAAGACCGTGTGGCGAATGGCAGACTTCGCAACACATTCTAAATTACCATAAATTAACATGGCACGATCAAGCAACGCTCTCTGCGAATACCGACAGATTAACGGTGGGTGAACGCTGATTACACCGAATTTAGATACCATCGGTGTAATTGGGCAAAGTGTGAAAGATGGTTTCGGTATCACCCTGGTGATATCACGCGTTACACCTGGAGTACCATTATGATTGAAAGAGTACTTTACGACACAAACTAAGACAGATTCACAAAAATCGTTCGATCTCCTTATGCATTGCGGTGAGATATGTTTAAAATTAATTTTAAGTTAGAAAGACAGAACACAAAGCTTTGAATTAGCATTTAAAAGTTTACAAAAGAAATTCTGGAAAATCTTAAAAGTGAAATGAAAGTACGCGCATAACTTCCGAACTGATGCACCAAATTGGATAATTCTTTTTTGTGTTCGTTATTGTCAGAACAAGGTTTGTATAAAAGAAGCGGTGAGCTCTGGCGTAATGAAATTTGTATAAAAACATTGCAATAGGTGACAAGCGAGCTGTTTAAAAACTGAATGTACCGGGACTGAAAGTATGGAATGCGGGAATGGGAAGGGGAACTCGGGAGGGGGATGGGAACTCGAGAGGGGGGTTCGCGGGGAAGGGGAAACGAGAGAGGGGGGAGTGGGGAGACAACGATATTAATTTAGCATATGACAAATGTTTGTCAAGGTTCGCAAATTTTGTAAGAAATATTTTTTTTTATTAATTAGCTTCGCATAGGAGGCCCTGAGAAAAATAATTCTCCTCAGGACCTATATTATCAGTGGGGATGTTATGTGGAGGATCTTTTAAGAAAAGGAAGGGGGGAAAGGTATGAGAGGTGGTGTAAGAATATGGGAATCAGTGTGTCCAGGAGTGACCGACGCGACGTATGAATGAGGTCCCCCTCAGTCTCTCCCGATCCGGTCTTCCGGTGGACAGACGCATCCCCCGCCAAGATCCGGACAAACCTCACCCCATGAACCCGTGCACCCCTGCTAAGTTACCAAATGTAGCGAACCACTTGGGGTGTGACCTGCGGCACAATATCACAATATGACCGGTCAGTGGCTGAGTGGGCATCTCGTTTGGGTTCCACCAAGTGTTCAATTCCTCGGCTGGCTAAGTCGTCCATCACGACACAAGCACCATTTTCCACGCAGTTTGGTGGTGGTAGGAGATTTCCCAACATTGTTGGGTTATTCGTAAACTGGGAATGTTTGTTTAAAAAAAAAAATTATAATAATAATAAAAATATGGGACATTAGCTAGTTTAACAACAAGATCTAAAGTACTCACAGTGAAATGTTATGATTTCTAATAATTAGGTCAACCACCGTAACGCCGGCTAAGATTGGTGGTTGAGAGATGGTAAAATTTATATTGTTTTATGACAAAATAATATTTTGTGACAAAACTTGAATGTGCCATTACAGTAAGGTTATAAAATCACTTTTATAAATAAACCATCGCAGCGTGGGTCCAAATAAATCCGACATAAAATGATGTTAGCAAGGTCTTTGATATCTATTAATATGGCTGATGATAAAAAGTTGCATTGTGACATTAGTCAGTAGAATGAGAGGGCGTTTTACACCAAAAGACATGACCTTTAGGTGTCTATAATTATCGATAATATGATTTATCGGTTTATCAACCCCTTGCGACAGCTGTGAATGTGTTTTTGTATGTTTTCAATGTCGGAAATATGATTATGCATTTCGCAGGCACCGCAATATTCCAATGACAGTATCGTGAAGACAAACTATCGGGTCTTCGGTTAAGTTTGCATGTAGAGCGAATGAACTGAGAAAGGAGTATAAGGAAACGACCGGCGTCATCTAGGGGTAAGGTTCTTGACTCGCAATCCTAAGGTCGCGATTAATCACAATTAATTCATTTAAAAATAATATATAGTATATTTGTGGCACGTTCCAGAGTGGAATATGCTCTCAGTATTGCCCTGGTGTAAGACCATCATTCAAAATTGAAACTTTGATTGAAATGGCTTTAGCCGTGTTTGGTTACCAGATCTGAATAGCCAGATACTTCCCCACCATCATCTTCCCCATCTCCTCCTATCCGCACTACCTTCAGCCTCACAACATTCCCCCATCGAGGATCCCATAGTCTCACTGGCTCCAGATGGAAGCAGCTAGGACTCTTGCGAGGTGTTCACATTTAAAAAAATCAGGGGTGTGCAATTTGCAATTCACACGCGATAAAAGTGAAACCTTCAGAAAACTAAAGTAGACAAAAGTGTGAAGTAACGCACAAAGAGTAGACCGATAGACTACGAAGTACCGCACAAAGAGGAGACCGATTATTCACTCGCAGGCTAAATCCTATAGATGAATATGTTTGTCTCTTTTTAGCATTTTATTTTGTATTTTTCGTTTCACCGAGTTTCAAATCACAACGGTGCTTGAATTTGAATTTGTTGATATAAGATGTAAAATTATAACATTGAAAATTTATATGTAACTTAATTATAAGCACCTGCTGACAAGCCAATTCAATTGGCTTAGCAGGACTTGTTTGTGATTTGTATATTAACTATTCTTACAATAATAAATAAATAAATAAATAAATAAAATTAAAACTTTTCACTACAAAAATCAGAGTCCACTTCAAAAATTCACTTTCGTGCGAATTTCAATTTGCAATTCACGCGCGGTTGAAGTGAAACCTTCAGAAAACTAAAGTAGACAATAGTGGGGAGGCTACGAAGCACCGCCCAAAAAGGAGCCGATAAGCTAAGAAGCACCGCACAAAGAGGTCCGATTGGATGGGAATTATCAAGAACCAATAGCAATCATAAGGCAAGGCTTCGAAAGAATGCTCTTGACGTTCAAAATAGGAGGAAAATTATCTGATTTCTAAAACTGCGTAAAGCCCGGGCAACGCCGGAGACTTCGGCTAAAATTGATATAAAAACTCTCAATTGAATTTTAGTGCCGGCTACCCGGGGGTTTATTTTATTTTCATTTATTTATATAGTTTTAATTTACCCACCTCACTAGACAGAGTCTGTTCCGAGGCGGGTAAATAGCATATAATATTTATTAAAAAGATATGTATAAACAAAGATATGTGTGTATATAAAAATATATGCATATAATATGTAGGTACACTTACATTCACATACGTATTATTGTTATATTAAATATTTACATGTGGAATTTATTATTTGCATTAATAGTTTGAGATTCTAGCATTATTAATTCGAGAACTGTGTTAGTAGCAGATAGGTATACAATAATGGTTGACATCTGGCTTTCTTTATAACGATAAATTTATAAGTGCAGCACACAAAGTTTACGAGTTGGTAAGTGCACGACATCTGACGGTGGTCGAGATAAGACTTAACTCACTTAAAAACTATTGAGAATGTGTTAAAGTTAAACTACTGTACAGTCAGATGCAGTATTGGTGGAGCGCTTGCAAGGAGGAGCAATTCAAAAGAAGAAAAAAACAGTAAATACATATACGTGATCCCTGAGGAGAGAATTTCACCTTATTATGAATGCGGAAATCCTAAAAGGATGCAGAGCTTTTTTACATTAATTCCATTCAGGAGGCCCTGGAGAAAATAACACATCTGGCCATTCCGAGTTAAGAATAACCTGACAATAATTTGAAAAATCTCCTACTGCCACCACATTAAGCGGAAAATGTTTCCGATTCGATCGATCTTTTTACGCAACCCGGTCGCGTATTTCCAAAACCCATACCGGTTGTCATTTAAATATTTAGAAATAAAATTATTAATTTCTTATATACACATTGGAAAGATTATTTTATCTAGATTTTAGAAAAAAAAATGTTTTTGCCAATTGATAAAAAATAACCAATTTAGAGGTGTATTTAAAATGTAAATTGTCGCTACCGCGACTGAACCGCGTTAGGGATTGGGAATACGCCACCCGGGTCGTTCACGACGCACCGTAGTCGTGAGCGGGTCGCGAAAACCCGTTCTTGGAGCGGGAGTCGAGTAGCACCGGGTCTCATCGCAAGACCCGGGTGCTGACAACCCGTACATCCATGGTCGCTCTAGCTTCGCCAGACCTGGGTGCTGACGAAAAAATAACCCGCTCGCTCTTTGGTGGCTCGTGAGCGGGTATCAATGAGCGGATCATTCCCGATCGACCCAGGACTAATCGGAATAGAACAAGAGAAGAAGATGAGATGCGAAATGTCCATTCATTGTGAAGGTGTAAAACTCGAGGTTCGCTATCCCAATTTGACTAATTTTATTTTTGTGGGATACACAAACGGATGTTTTGCCTCACAGTTAAGGCGCCGTATCCCCGCACAAAAATAAGATGGAGATGAATGTAATTACGAACGTTGAAGAGAGTGCGCTAATATTTAAAACGGTAAAATTGAAGCGAAAATTGTGAAAATGTTTAATAAAACACGACTCGTTTAAAATAGAGCAGAAAACTCTTAGGGGCTGTCTAAACAGCATTTAAAGAACTGTCATAGACATATGAATATTAATAGACCAGAACAGAAAGGTGAGGGGTAGAAACCAACTACAGCGGGACGAAGAACGGGAAGACGGCTTTGGTGATATGTGATTCGTCAAAACTCAATCTGACAGTATATAGGCATCTCGCATTATAATATCACACTTTCGTTCTTAAAAGTAAACTCTGCTTTTGAATGAATAGGCCTTTTTACATGGGAACGCGAATTGCTCGCCGCGTAATGAACACATTTGCGAAGTCCAAATATGCAAAGTAAGGTCGCCTATAAGATCGAGTTCAATATTTTGTTGCCGTATTTAGTGAAACACTTTTATAAATGTTTCATAATTTACTTACCCCAGTAAACAGGGATGGGCACACGCTATTTATCTCGAGTGATAGTGTGTGTTACAAAAACGATCATATTATGTGATCTGAATTGGCTTAAAATAGTGTAAGATAATGCTTGCCTATGGAATGTAATACGACAATTGGGTTTATTCTCTTTTTCACTTCTATTTTTACATGTTTCAAAACACAAGCCACTATTTTTACCGTGTTATTTCGTAAAATGCACCGATGAGTTCTCGACGCTAGCTCGCAGAAGAATGAAGACGTCACATTTTTTAGATTAACGCGAAGCCATTCTCAATCCCAGCCGGTTCCAATGGAATGGTTCCAATGGGAGGGGGAAATAATGCGCTTTTATCACTTAGGGCAGGTCTACTAATATTCATATGTCTATGAGAACTGTGATTTTTTTCATACCTTGCGATTTTTTTCTATCGAGGGAATGTATGAATATTATCACAAAAAATAACATTTATTTTTTAAAGAGCTTAAAAACTTCAAATGTTTGGGGGATATGTAAGAAATCGGTAGAAATTCGGGTAGCGGCGGATTAAGATTCAGGATTATCAGAGTTTACCTCTAAACGATGCTCGGTGTAGAATAATACATTTTATTATTAAGCAGCGTGGCTTGGGTTGGGTAATGGATATGCAGTTAAGTGACTTGACGTCTGCTATCTTTAGAGGAGACTGGTGACACTGAAACGAATGCACTAGATCCTGAATTATATAACAGACCACATACCTACTGCCCAGTACGTCGATATTACAATACAGTGAACAATCAATTCCTAGGAGTGTGAACTGTTAATAGAATTGAAAGAACCGAATTGAAATAAAGCTAATTCTTGGTATCCGGTACTTGACGGTTACACCAAAACTTAGTGCCGAAAACTACATTAATTTCATTAATTATTGTACTGATATATCGGCTCTAAGAGGATCAACTCATGCAATACGGTATCGCTTCTACATACATAAGCACACCCTTTACCACAATCTACACATCTGATGATGGACACTGTAACTCTGTCCAAAACATTGGCTAGAGAACGAGGAAGTGCAGCTCGTAATAACCCATTTAATAAATACATTTACAAAAATTGTGATAATGTACTATAATTTAATTTCCTTTAGTAGCCAATGTGCAGACAAATACATGTTTTCAAAGTTTGAACGAAAGAGAAAATCCGAAATTGACTAGATAATAAAAAATACAAGTGTGCAGTTCACACGTGGTAGAGGTGAAACCGTCAGAAAACTAAAGTAGACAAGAGTGGTGAGGCTACGAAGCACCGCACAAAGAGGAGACCGATTATACTATCTCATCCTTTTGCAGGCTGAATCCTTTGGATTTATGTGTTTGTCTATTTTTAGTGTCGCTATTTTCCATTTAATCGAGATTCAAGTTTCACTTTTAAAAAAAAATACTTATCTTAATTTTACAGATAAGTAATAAAACAATGATAGGTAGGTGTATTATTTATGAGACGATTCCAAGAATTCAACCTGCTCTATATCCCTTACCTGTCATAAGAATTCCTCTAAATGCCAATAATAATACGAATATGATACTGACATAACAACTCCTTTGATATCGACACTGGTACTTTGAAATTCGATTGCTGGATTTACCGATTTAAGAGACTTCGAATCAACACTTCCACACTACGCCTACGTTTTGATTTCCCAGTTCTGGCAGTTTTGGAATATAATATATACAGCAAGCAAATGGTTATTTTTGGTTCATGGAAAACGTCTTCAGAACTAATGATGTCGTCACTTTGGTTGTACAGAGTTCTAACTTCACTATACATTGTTCATAGATATGAGGTGTCTAAGTTTAGAGATGTGATTTCCGATTTCTGATTTTGAGGTTGAATCTTGTACAGTAGATATTTTAATTTAACATATTTCAAAGGAAAATATTTAAAAAGAACGTAAGCCCAATCTTGGAATGGCATTATATTAGGGAAATATACACATTTGTGATCATTTAACCCTTTGAATGGCAGGAGATCATATTTGTCCCAACGCACATAGGTCTCGTATAAAACGCTGTAACTCCCTTACTATCACAGTGAGAAATATGTTCTAAACGGTGTAAGAAAGGGAAATACCACGCTTTATATTCCAATCTAAAAAATAGCCACCAAAAAAGTAAAATGTACACTTTTATATTTACAAAGTTTTGAATCGCAAAATGAAAAAAAAAATTGAAACTTCGGGAATTTTTTATAAATTATTTTTACATAATATGATCTATGTATTTGTATGTCTATGTAGAGCGACAAAAAAGTGATTACAATATGTGTTTGTTATACGTTTGTCTAATAAAATATGTATGTGTTTTTATTTTTTTTTATTATCAGTAACTTTAGTTAGAAAAAACATAAGGTGAGCCATTTTTAAAACTTTGTTATGTTTGTATGCAAAAATTTTATGATTAAAAAAATATATGTTTATTTCGAATTATATAATTTGAAAGAGTATTTCATCACCTTTCTGAAACAGTTTTTAATTTTTGTGTTCGAGTTTCAGGTGCGACTGTTTTAGAAATATCTCCTCTTTATTTTTCTGGGAAGAAAAGTGTATTAGACGTGGGTAGGAATCTGGGGGTCAGTGTGTCCAGGAGTGACAGACGTATGAATCCTCTCCTTCCCAATGCGGTGCAAGGCGGTGTTCCGAGAGAGTACGGCTGGAGAAGTCAAAGAGACTTCCTCAACACATTCGCACATTCCGAAACGGTTCCAACTGGAATGCCATTATTTTTTTAAAAATTTCAATTTAATAATGTTATTATCAAGTCCCGTAAGTATTTTTTTGTGACAGCTGCTTCGGCTTACATGGCCATTTTCAAACTGTCAAACTTAATTAAAAAAAAAATTAAAATTAAATGGAGTTCTACGAATTAAACACAAAAACAGTTAATAACGTCATTATGACTTAGAATACGCCAATAATAAGGCCGTCACCAACGTTGGACCGGCGTAACATCAACGCCGACGAATTCACGAATAAAAACGAACAAGTCATTTTGGCAGCAAATGGAAAATGGCACATTTTAAATCGTTGAAAAATTTATGAAAATTTATTCGTCAACTTAAAAATACCATCATATAATAATTTTTCTCTAAAAATACATTATTTTTTTAATCTCTTTAATATTGAACTTTCAATGATTTAGACCACGAACAGCCGCTATTCATAAGTAGGTTAGGTTACGTTATGTAGCACAGATTAGAGAATAGAGCCTTGGTCTGTGGTATGCAGGTTATACTTTACACAAGTTCAAGGTTGATGCACTTCCAAGTGTTTGTTCAGGTGGTCGGGATGGAGTCAGAAATATATATTTATAGCGTTCCACGTTTACTAAACATGTCACTTGAGGCGCAGTATCGTATTTTTAATCTATTGATTTAAATGCCTGTTTACCACGAGCTCAGGGTTTAGTAGAATGATTTCGTAGCAACTAAATTGATTAGTAAATTTGAAGGCACTGTCCGAGTATGGACAATGTATTGTAGAAGGTAGATTCTCTTAGATTGTTTTAACAAACGGATTGCAATATTATAACAACTTATGGCTAACAGATTGCATCCACCGGTTCGTCGATCACTAATACAAAACTGTACATAGGTACGTCGATCACTAATACTAACCTCATTTGACCAATTAACGTGAGTTAAAATGTATTTTTTTTAAATTAATTCAACTTTATTAATTCTAGACTTAATAATTTGTGATGTACTATGTCTGTCTCACTAGGAAAAAATGTGTTGAGAGCAGGCGCTTTAAAAAATGAATACTTTATAATAAAAATAATAACACAATATTACATTTAAAGTAAGAGACAATTATCATCGTACCATCGAAAACAACAAATGCTTATAGTTTAATTTTGATAATATCTTTGATGTTGGATTTATATTGGCTAGTAATCCAAGTCTTGGTGTCAGGTTTATATTTAAGATACATTGTGTTTTGTCTAATGAATGGCCAGTGGAAGTGCATTATATAGTTTTTTTGCAAATTACCTAAACTTTATTTGGACAAAAGCTGTTTTATCAAAAGGGTATGTAGGAGATTACGCCCTTTGGTTCTAGTATCTCGAGCAGTTTGGACATTTTCAAAGATTGTGTTTGAAGAGGTACCTATGCTAGTATGTTTTTGGCATGAAGTCGTCTAATGTCCAAGACACAGATTCTAGTGAAGATTTCATCCGAATTGCTTGTGTTCGGTAATTCTAATATAATCTTTATAATTAATTTCTGAGCTTTAAAAATAGGATCAATGGCGGCAGCGTCAGCTCCTCCCAGGCTGTAATACCATACTCGATTAAAGATTGACATAGTAGGTACATAGTAAATTGTTTTTAATTGATTCAAGAAAGTGGCGAGTATCTCTAAGGAGGTATATTGATTTTCTAAGTTGTTTTATTTATATTCTGTATAATATACAGAACCATAATTACCTGGGAGGTGACAGACAGGTATATACTTAAAAACGTGAACACGTGGGATTACAACGAGATAGCGTGCGTCTTCCGTATAACACGTGGCGTAGGTACTGGTTAAGCTGATGCACGCAATAAATACCTATAATTAAGTACTTACTTACTTATTAATTTCACGTCACGAAGCTATAAATTTTAAATTACTAGAAAGCACAAATAACGACTGTGTCTGAATAACTCGATTTAAAAAACATAGAATGACTGACACAGACCAAATTGTTTGACGTAGGTGCTAGATATACGCCAATTATGCATTAAAACACTTTTTTGTCTGTCTGTAACTTTTTTTTTCAAAATCAAACAAAAAAAATCTTCCACGCGTCGTCACTGGTCACTCAGCCGAGTAGCCGCCCAACTCCTCACCCGACCCTAAATTTCCAATGAGTAGAGATTTTTTAATGTTTTTAGTTGGAAAAATAAAACATAAAAAAAATTGTTATAAATTTCATTATCATTTTTAACTCTAAATAAAGTCAAGAATCACTGGTTAAAATAATTAAAGCACATTCCAACACTGTATATACCTACAACTGTAACTCATAATATTATTTTTACATTACGGCCTTTAGTTTTATATTTTACTTTATTTCATCTCATTTTATTATATTTTATTTCAATTTATTGTGTCATAAATATCATATTTTATTGAATTTTATTAAATTGTAAAATAAAGGCCTCACTACTTCGACCAAACAAAGATCTTCGTCTTTCTTTGGTCGAAGTTTCATCTAAATTTATTATTAGGCTAGCGACTGTACGATTTAAATTTAAGAACCCGACTTCGAATACATCATAGAATCGAATTTAAGCAAGTAGCTAATAATGCCAAAAGATGACGCCACTTAAGTTAACAGCTAGCGTGAGGAATGTCAGCTGTCAGGCGTAAGTGCTATGGGATTTGTAATTTCGTGAATCTCTCCGGAATGATTATGATTGTAACCTGCAGTCGTGAATATAATATCACGCGTCTATATATTATATGACGTCATTATTACCTGTCGTGGTTATTTTGTCACGGTGACTAGCTGTCACTGGATCGCCTGAAATTATTTTTCAAAGGAACCGGCTATTTTTTGGGACCAGTTCCTATCGTTTTTATAAAATGGTCACCAACACTTAAGCTGGGCAAAGCCGAAGCGAGAGCCGCCCGCAGGGCATAGCAGAAAAAACCTGCGTAGCGGATTTTTAACTGCAAGTCGTTATGTAATGTTTGAAAATACATCGTATTATTGTATAAATAAAATTAAATTTTAAATTATTATTTTGTGTGCATCTTGTAACACGAATGTCTTCGCTATTGTGTCATCATCATCATCACTCTTGGCTCTACAACCCCTGGTGGGTCTTGGTCTCATCAAGAGTCTTCCTCCACTCATCACGGTTTTGTGGTTTTGTACACTAATATTTTGGTGTTTCTGGAGAGCAGTCTGGATTTTATTTGGTTTTGTAAGCGGTAATAACAGAGATTTGCGTTCACTATGCGCTTCTGGATCTCCTCTGTGGTATTATTCTCGTTTGTTATCAGGGAGCCTAGGTATGTGAATCTTGGTACAGTTTCAAAATTATAGCTTCGACATGAGAGAGTTGGTGTTTGTCGGGAAGCATCGTACGGCCATGTATTTGGTTTTCTGCTGGTTTACTATGAGACTCATATTTTTAGCAGAACTATCAAGATTTATGAAGGCGTCACGTAAAGCATGATTGTGTATTCATGTAAGCTATTGTGTATGGTACAAAAAGTCGGGTACGTCCATCAATCGGGTCGCAATCGGCTGACAACGCTGCATTGTTAGTGCATTCTACCAGGGGAACAGGAGACGCGAGTAGGTAAAATAATCCACCGACATAACATCTGCCCATCTGGCACGCGCGCGCCACAACTGTACACTGTACACTGTACAGTGTACAGATGGGCGACTCAACTCAATTAAAAATAATAATGTTTTTATAAGATATTTGTATTGGCATGTCAAACCGCAGTTTTATTCCATCCATTATTTTTTTTATCGAGTGATTTCCGACAGATTATATTTGTATTGGCATGTCAAACCGCAGTTTTATTCCATCCATTATTTTTTTTATCGAGTGATTTCCGACAGATTTTAATAATATTTTTATCGATTTGTTTTTCAATAGCTTTTAATTTTTGAGCTTAATTTGTTCGGTTTTCGGAACAACTCTTATAGGTCTCATAGAAATCGTTGTGTTTCCCTAAAATCATCTGTACTGTAGTTTAAATCTAAAAGTTAACTGAAAAATAATTAATATATAGATACACCTTTATTTTTCCAAAGTTTCCGACGGCAATTTGAAAAAAAAAAATTACTTTCGGAATTTAAAAATAATTATATTTACATGAAACGCCAAAAAAGTGAGGTGACGCTAAAGTTTATAATACATTTGTCTGATAAAAAATGTGTTTATTATTTATCAGTAATTTTAAATTTTAACCGTAAGGTCAGCAATTTGTACAACTTTTTATGTTTGCATTAAAAAATGTTATATTTAAAAAAATATGTTTATAATCACCTTTCAAAAACAGTTTTTAGTTTTCGGATGCGTTCAGTAATATTCCATTTATTTTGATTTTATTGCAAAGCGGAAATATTGTGAACTTCCGACAAAATAGGCTTTAACCAGCTATTTTATTATTTTGAACAACAAGAGTCCCAATTGTTCTCAACCGCCTGGAACAAGTGAGACTTACGGCATCACCAATTGGGGTATGTTGAGAAGGGAAGGAGATGGGAAAGAGTTCCTGGCTATTCAGATCTGGTCACCAAACACAGCTAAAGCCATTTCAAGCAACGTTTCAGTTCATGAACGAGCAGAAAGAACGACCCTTTATCATGTGTAGAATGTAAACCGTAGTATGTAGGTAGATATTTGTCGACACAAATTTGTCGTGACTCTAGGCTGTGGAAAAAATACGTAAATCAATAATAAAAAAATAAATAAATACGCACTATTGACTACCCCTGGCACAGGTCTGTTATATCCTCAGAGTAACATATATTGTTACTCTGAGGTTATATCCCGTGTTCAGAGCCTCTCAAGTGACTCCGGTCAAGAAGAAGCAGCTGTCTTACAAGAGCAGCTGCCAAAAACCAATAAATACAATATTACGGTTAAAAACAACTCCTTTTTACTTTGATAAGTAAGGAACAAAATATCCAGGTTGGGACGTAAATAAAGGTAAGATGTTTTTTTTCACATTAACTAACTTTTTTAACATTAACTCATGTCATCTGAGATGCTGTGTGGAGGGTCTTTTTGAGGAGAGGAAGGAATGAACATGGATGACTAGTTACGCTACCACGACTATCTCTGCGGTAAAGGGGTGAGATCCTTGGATCTGGACAAAAAATATGGCTGGTCAAAACAGAAATTAAATAAATTAATAAATATAATTAGAGATATCTTTCTTTCAAGTGAAGTTATTCATAGTACAACAAGAAGATATTTGTAGCAGATGTTTTAAAGAGCAATCCAGCTGTCCAAAACCAGTCAACACAATATTATCATCCCACCTTTAGTGCGAGAATCTACCAGGAGCACATAAGGCAGTGATAGGTACAGTGATGAAAGAGAACCAACATACGCGCCGTGAGTTGTGAGGTGATTGGTATTTGAAACTTCCATGTTACGGCGGCATTCAAGGGTAATGCAAGATCACGTGTATTTACATACTGTTGGTTGGCTACTGAGACAAAAGAGTGATTCTGTATTTATGGCTTGCAATTGCTTTTTGAAGTAAAACTTCTTTACGCACGCTCGACACTTGGGAGTAAACTGGTGAATGCGTTACGAAAAAGAATATATATATTTAGAAGCGAACGTTAATGATGCGACAGTGATAGAACGGGTGAGGCGAACAATCGGGCCTTTACGCACGCTTAAGAGCGCGCAGGAGCGCCGAGAAATTTTAACGATAGGTATTTGTAAAAATTATTTCTATTTCGTTCATCTCAGCGGGGACAGCAAAAGCGCTATCGGTGTATTGGTGAACCCCAATGCGTGTGTGTGCGTGGCTGCAGGTGTTGGAAGCACGAATCGCCGCGCCGCGCCCGCCAGCGACTTCGCGTTCTTATTATTTCATTTACTGTTATTCATTTATTCCAAAAATTAAGTAGGTGCCTAGGTACATATTCGTAATAAAATAGCGAGGTCTACATTATTTAATATTGTATTGTACTTAACTTTATTATTATTATTACTTACTACAAATACATGTGACTGCCTGCTCCGAGCTCATCTTCTGCACACGCACAAGTCAATGAGACTTGTGGGTGCGTGTATACAGGTTGCTGCCTGCTGCAACAGATAAGTCAATACGCGTCGCGACTTGAGCGTGCGTATTCCTATATAAAAGATATCTTCTGCGCTCATAGTTCATTCATCTTGTTACTATTAGTAAAGTAAGATGCACGCTGTTTTGGTTTAGTAATATCGGGAGATTCATACCATCTTTTTTTATAATAATAATAATAATAATAATAATGTTTATTTCAGCCGAACAGAGCGGTGGGTGCAATACTCTGTCAGCCATAAAAAAGTATACATTAAATAAAACGGATTTACCAGATAAAAAATCAAATAAAATAAAAAAGATAAAAAAAAATATATATACATCTACATATTTAGTACGTAATCGTATATCTACTACGGGGGCTTCAGATGTATTCTCCATGTTTGGTGAAGAGGCGCGCCCTGCCACTGGGCCACGGCCTGCATAGGCGCAGTAGGTACATCACGTACTTTGTGATTGTATAGTGTTTTTATTTTTCGCTGGCTGCATCACTCTACTGTTTTTGACTAGCCTTTTTACTGGAAACTATTCTACGTCAAATACAGACCTTCGAATTTTGACCCTGAAACCCCCTTGAATATTGAAATCTGTTTGGTCATTTCTCACGATTTACACATATAGGACATATGGTGAGTAGATACCTACTAAACTATTCATAAATTATTCATAAACTATTATTATAAACATAAACTATTCATTCATAAAAACTCAATATTACAACACAATTTCCTTTTTTAATTAAACATATAAATATCGCTAAAAATGTTGTTGTTTTTTGGCTCTCCCTGAATAACGTAAATTCATCAGTTTTGACTGTATGCATAAAGTGCATTAGTGCAAGTCGGTACATTTGTTAACATATCTAGTAACCTATAATAAATATTATTCTACGTCTTAGGCTGCGTATACACACGCCAGCCGAACAACGGATTATGGGAAAGGAACGAAGCAAAAGCAAACTGCCCGAAACGCTGCGCCGCTTGCGGTTGCTTCGTACCTTTACCATAATTCGTGGTTCGGCTCGCGTCTCTGTCCGCAAAGAGTGGCGTGCACTGATTTTTCAGTGGGCTAGAATCCTAAGATTGAAAATACGACATTAATGATGTTGTCGAAGCTGAAAATGATTTTTTTTCCGAAATTTCAATTTTCAAATTCTGTGCACGCCACTATTCGCAAATATATACGTAGCATAAGATATGTGTATTTAGAAATTGAGTTACATAAAATCGACTACTATATTACCTACCTTCAACTCAAAAAATTTTTTCTTACAGATAAATAATGGGTAAAAGAAATGGAAACAAAGCGCGTTTGTTTTTATCTACTAGACGAAAAAAACCGATTATTAGTATCAAACGACAGATTCATGTTGCACCACGTTCGACATCTAGGTAAGTCGAAATATCGCTTTCCTGTCACTCTTACTACTGAACCTTCCTAAGGTTACCTTTACGTACGTAAAGTTTTTTTTCCCGTAAGTTGCTCACATAAGAGAGTTATGGCAAAATTACCAATGGGTATCGTTTACATTGATAATTTTGCCATAACTCTCTTACGTGAGCGACTTACGAGAAAAACCTAAAGATTTATGCTATGAGAGCCGTGTATTATGTAGCATGTATAACGGGAAAATGGGATGGACAAATTTAAATAAATAAATCATTTGCATTTACAGGGATATGGATGTCATCGATACTACTTTTGGAAACTTAACTACATCTTCACTAATGCATGAAACTTCCATGGATGAATCATTTGCTCCAAATATAGACGAAAACGCAAGTTCATCATCATCAACAACGCTTGATGATTTGGTGATAGAACCAGACCATATTGATGAAACCGATAATTTCGAAGGTCGCAGAATTGTGGATATAAAATATTTGTTTTCGGAGATATCAAATATAAAGCACGAACACACCAACTGCACATTTTCCGATTTAAAATTTATGAAGGAACGACGAAATGGTCTTCTAAGCCAGTATGTTTTCGAGTGCAAAATGTGCAAGAAAATAGAATACATTCACTCCGAAGACCCGAAACGGAAAATGTCTATAAATACTGCTGTCGTCGAAGGAGTGATGTGTACAGGAAATGGGTATTCACAATGGAATGAAATTTGTGGGGTTTTAAATATGCCAAATATGGATTGTAAGACTTACACGAACATAGAACAATGTTTAGCGCCAACAATTGAAGAATGTGCCTTAGAAGAAATGATCGCAGCTGGTGAAGAAGAAAAAAGGCTAGCCATTTTAAACGGTGACGTAGACGAGGGTGGCTATCCTTTGGTAACGGTGGTTGCAGATGGCTCCTGGGCAAAGAGGTCGTACAAAAGTGGATTTAGCTCCTCATCTGGCGCAGGGTGCATAGTTGGACTACGAACTAAAAAGGTTTTATTTCTGGGAGTGCGAAACTCATACTGCTGCATATGTGCTAGAGCTACTAAACTACACATAGTTGCTTCTGAGCACAGGTGCTTCATAAACTGGCGTGACAGTGCTAATGCCATGGAAGCCCACATTATAGCAGAAGGGTTCTCGAGAAGCATGGAAATGCATGGATTGAAATTTAACAAACTAGTTGGTGATGGCGACTCCAGCATCATGAAAAAAATAATGCAACAAATGCCATATGGTCCTAACCTTATAGTACAAAAAATAGAGTGCAAAAATCACTTACTCCGCAATTTTTGCAACAAAATGAAAGCACTTGGAAAAAAAACCAACAACGCTAAAGGCTTTGTACCAGTTCATATAAGGAAAAAGGTTGAAGCAAACGTTTTACGCATGAGAAGAGCTGTAGTTGGAGCAATAAATTACAGGAAAGAGCAAGAAAACACAGTACAAAGTGATAAAATAAAAAATTTGAAAATGGAAATAAAAAATACCGCAAATCATGTGTTTGGTGATCATAAAAATTGTGCATCGTACTATTGCAAGCCGGAGAAGTATACTGATGATCCAAATTTAGTAAGCGATCTTCGAGATTGTGGAATATGGACTGATATCCAACAATTCTTATTGTCTCTAATAGCAAATGCAGAAAGTCTTATTATTGACGTGACAAATAACACTGTGGAGCAATTCAACAACGTTATCGCCAAATTTATAGGTGGAAAAAGGGTAAATTTTACTACAAGAGGATCTTACCAAGCAAGATGTTTTGGAGCAGTAACTTCGTGGAATAGTGAATTGGCAACCCATTCAAGAATACAAAAGAAAATCCAAGGCCACAGTCCCGGCAAATACACGAAGCACTTTATAGAGAGAAAACGACGTTCGAAGGAGAATAAACAAATGTGTCGAAAAAAAAAACTAAAGTATAATGAAAATACGACAGAAAAAAGAAAAAAAGTTACAGGGCCCGATGAAAATTATGGTCAATTGGAATTAGAACCAGATATGCCACCTGAAATATTTGAAACGAAAAAAGAGGAATTTCTCAAAGAATTATCTTCAACCAATAAGGAAGAGCTCGAACGGAATACGGTAGGCCAAAGCAATAACAATCTGTGGGCAATTGAAAGACGTAAGCGGATAACGGCGTCTAACTTTGGAAAAATATATAAGCTTCGGCAAAAAACTTCAGTTACGGGAGTACTAAACTCTTTACTGTACTCACAATTCAAAGGAACTATGGCCACAAATTATGGAAAAGAAAATGAAAGCCTAGCAATAGAGCAATTTTCAAAAAAAACAAGTTTTCAGGTATCCGCTTGTGGGCTATTTATCGATAAAACCAAAAACTTTTTAGCGGCAAGTCCGGATGGCCTTATCGGTGAGGATTCTATAATTGAAATTAAATGCCCTTATAGTATAGCAAATATGTCACCAGAAGAGGGAATTGCACAAAAGATAATTGATTACTGTAAATTGGAAGACCATTCTTTAACATTAAAACGGAATCATAATTACTTCTACCAAGTACAAGGCCAGTTACATATTACTCGTCGTAATTATTGTTATTTTGTTGTGTGGAGTCCAAAAGGTTTGCTGTATGAAAAAATTGAGAGGGACGATGAAATCTGGCAAAAAATCGTTCCACTGTTAGAAAATTTCTACCACCAATGCCTTTTACCAGAAATAATTGACGGTCGCATACCAAGAAATTTACCGGCGAGGGAAAGGTCTGGACCATAAATTGTTTTAATTTCATTGTGTAGATGTTAAACAGTAATTTTTTTTACAATAAAGCGTTTAAAAAAAAAAATATTAGATCATTGAAGAAGATTGAAAATGTCAAGTGATGTAGGAGGTATTCCCAAAAGTGCATTTTTCTGTAATAATATAACGTATTAAAAAAGTTAAATAAAAACTAAACTAGTTATGTGTATGTACCTAATATGTAGCACAATAAACAATATGGTGCCTCTTATACATAGATTTCAATATTCATTTGTATAATATGATAATATAATAACATAATCGATTCAACAACATGTGGTAGATGCATGTACCACTGAACATACGCTGTACCAGCATTCCATCAAACGATCAGTGGTGTATGTACTTACCATCACACATTTTCTTGTAAAATATAATTTTTTTGAAAAAAAAATCTAGAACAATATATTTAGTCGAATATAAAAGTTTTTTTTTGGTTCGGTAGTTGTATCTTAAAAAAAGTGTCCTATAAAGGGATAATATTATGTTGAGTACAACCTTCAAAAGTTATCAAAAAATATTTTAATTAATTTTTGTGTTCCATATCCAACTCGGCAATACGGAACGGAATCATCTCGGGGTCTGTCTGTAACAGGTGTTTTTTTTTCAATTTTTTTCCATTAATTTATTTGACGTAAACAAATTAAATTTGTCACAATAACTTTAGTAAATAAGCTCGGTAAGTATTGGCACACTCAAAATAAGTCACCAAACAGAAAAATAATTTTAAAAAAACATCGATAACTCGGAACATGACAACACTAGTGGACTAGTGTATCGATATAATTATTGAGAATGTCACATCACTTCGTTGACTGTATACGTATTCAACAAAACCCTCTCCGCCCCCCCTCACCCCCGAATACTGAGAGAAAGGGACACATGCACCTCAGCCTGATAATACCTAAATAAAATTGTCAAAATCGAGGTTTTGTAGTCCTCATTTTTCTACTCCAAAACTGAACCAATTTCCAAGATTTTTTTTACCAAATGTATTGGAAGAAAACATTCTATGTCTGTACCTTTTGCTTTTTTTAAAAATACATCGTCTAATTTGTATACTGAACGTTTGTTGATGGCGTTAAAAAAAGGCAATTTTAACAATTTTTGAAGGGTTATAACTCCTATAAAAAGTAACTTATCAAAAAAATCAAAACGTACCGACACGCTTGCGGTCAATATTCATATTATGTAAAAAAAATATTTTCTCTAGTGTCAAAATTCAGAGAGGGAAATGAGGAATACGTTTGTATGGAAAAAACACCACCCGGTTTCCTCTTAACTTATGGTAGGGGTAGGGGTGGGGGTAGGGAATAGGGAATGGGGAATGAGGATTCGGGATTCTGGATTCTGGATTCGGAATATTTTTATTCCTGTTATGGTTATATTGTTAATGAACGATTTGTCCGTAAATAAATAAATAAATTATGTACAGCGGATACCCGGCATGCGTTGAAAGGACACTGTAACCTCGCGGTCAACTAAACTGTTATGGTTCCATCCCAAGTCACGGGAAACTACATTATAATGCAAGCGCCTGCACTATATAACATTATATACAGCGGATACCTGGCATAAGTTAGTGAAGTTTTACTTTAGTCGTGTGGTCTAAAGCACACACGTTTTTTTCTATCGAGGGAATTTCATATAATTGCCGTTACGGCATTAGGAATGTATAGATATTATCTTCAAGAATAACATATATATTTTTAAGAGCTTTAAAGCCGGTCCTTAACGCGACTTTCTAACGCATATCATTTTAAATGTTGACATTTGACTTTTGTATAATTTAATAAACCTCTGCTCTACAAACAACGTGTTTTATGCTGCCTATTCATATCGAAACTGCGATCGGCTCGTAAAGAAACCCGCATTCGATTCGACCATAAAGATATAAATAATAATAATATCTTCCGTGTCTACCGGGAAACCATAAACGGAACGGAAGTGTCCAATCTTCATGATAATTTGTTACCAATAATGATACGGATACGGCACTAATTTAGGCGCTGTAGTTATATTAGTGTTATTTAGCAGTACCTATTACCATTGTACAGTACTTATAGCCAGCGATCTGTTAGGTTGTCAACTGACTAACCTGTCGCTCGCTACTCGCTACACTTTCACGATTTGTACTTGTATTTGTGATGGCGATTGACTTTCTATCTGCGGCTGTCGATGGCAGGTCAATGCATCGATACAGGGTGTTAAGGGACATACTTGACTTTTTTTAACACAGGAGGTCCTAAGGAAATTAATTTCCCTTAAGGCCTATGTCATCTGAGATGCTGTGTGGGGGTCTTTTTAAGGAGAGAAAGGATTGAACATTCTTGAAGAGACCCATGTTGTAGGAAGTAGGAAACACAAGAGGCCGGCGAATCGTTCCATAGCCGAGCTGTTAACTCAAGCACGAGTTGTAGAAGCGACTCTTTCTCATGTGACAAATGTTAACTATGTAGATTGAGATTGTGTTGGGTTGACTTACTTTAGCCAGTTGTTCCTGACATCCTGACATTATTTGGAGTAAAAATTGTTAATGAAATTTTGGTCTCCGATGACTTTCTTCTGGTTAAGTTTTTTTTCTACAAAAACATAAAAATAGTAGTTGTTGGACAGATGGACAGTTGGGGGCGGTGTAAGAGGTGGTGGTTACCTTGTTTGATTTTGAAAAAAAATCGAGTCCAGTTTATACGTGGTAGAAGTGAAACCTTCACCACACAATCTCAACCAATAGGAGCCTTGAAAAGTGAGCTCATAATCAAAGCAGCCAGTGCGGTAAGGTTTCAATCTATCTCATTCTCTCGCTAGCTAAATCCTGTAGATGTATGTGTTTGTCTCTTTTTAGTGTCGTTTCCGTTTCATCGAGTTTCAAATGTGCAAAATTAATTAAAATAATATTTTTGGCCATGAAAATCCTAGTATATTCATATTATGTTCTCTATATCAAATTTGAATTCATTTGGTTTCCCTGATGCTAGGATTTGAACCCACGAACTATGGACCCAAAACCAAGGATTACCACTCTTTCATGGAGGCCACCATCATAAATAATTTTGTACCTACATTCCTGCATATTTATTATTATTATTATGATTGATATTGCCATGTCCGAACTTAATAGTCAAATAATTAACATAATAGAGAGGTTTTTTTTATTTAATTTCCGGGGAGGTCTAAAACATTTAATTGAACAATCATTTGACATGTCAACTGTTTTAGAAATCGAAAGTGATTCAGAATAATTATTATATGAGCACACAGCACTACCATAAACACAAGTATTATTAATTGGTTATGAAAGATATTAAAGAAATAAAAAAGAAGTATTTATCAGCTATCTTGAGACAATGTTACTTATGTGAAATGTGCAGTCGGTTAAGGTATACCTACTCACACACAAAAGCGTCTCCGAAGGGGTGTGCAGAGAAGATTTACCGCCGAGTAACAAAAGTATAAAACATATTTTTGTTCAAATTCTTCAAAGAAAAAACTACTTGTTTGTACAGGGTGTTAAGTGACGTACTTGACTTACTTTAACAAGTGATTCCAGGCATTATTTGAAGTAAAAAACGTAGATGAAATTTTGGTCTCCGGTGACATTTTTTTTCAATTAAAAACATAAAAAATCAGTAGGTATTGAACGAAGAAGGTAAAAATTACATATAAATAGATAAGAGAGGAGGAAGGTTAAAAATACCAGGATATTTAGATTTGCTCACCGACAACTATTGAGTGTAGTCTATTTAAGAGTAACTGCACGACTTACTAAGCATATGTAAGGACTTATTTTAATGTCACCATTCACGAACAAATTATGTAGCAAACTCGTCAATTCCTCGCTTACATAGTTTAGCAAATAAATATAGAAATGATATCGACATTTTTAATGTAACAATTTCTATGTTTAAAACATACTTGAAAATTATTTATGTCAATTTGAGAAGCGGGTATGGGTGCCGCCGTCCTGGGAACCATTTATTGAATAACCAACACCTCTTCCATAGGTTACCCTTGAGTGGTTTGCTGCGTTTGGTGACTTAGCAGGGGTGCTCGGGTTCATGGGGTGAGGTTTGTCCACGTCTTTGCGGCAAAATGTGTCTCACCACCTACTGTGAGGCGGGACGGTTGAGGAAGACCTAGCCTAGACCTCTCCAGCAGGACTCTCGACAAAAGATGGATTCACACTCCTGGATACACTGACCCTCAGATTTCTACCCACCCCTCATACATTTTTCCTCCCAGAACTTCCTCTACATCCTTTCCTTTTTTTACGTGAGCTCCACACAGGAGGCCCTGAGGAAAATAATTTCCCTTAGGGCCTATGTCATCTTTGGGGACGTTGTGTGGAGGGTTTTCTTAAGGAGAAGGAGAGGAGAGTTCTGGGAAGGAAAAGGGTTTAAGGGGTGGGTAGGAATCTAGGGATCAGTGTGTCCTGGTCATCCGCCTCTAAGATCTAGACAAACCTCACCCCATGAACCCGGACACCCCTGCTAAATCACCAAACGTGGCGAAAAACTTGGGGTGACCTATGGCAGAGGTGTTGGTTATCCAATAAAGGTTCCCGGGGCGGCAATAAGATTAAAATAATAAGTAAATATATACAAATATAATATTTTCTTAAAAATACCGTCGAATTGAGAACCTCCTCCTTTTTGAAGTCGTTTAAAAAGACAATCCACACAGCGTCCCCTAAGTTCACATGGGCTCGGAGGCAAATTATTTTCCAGTATAATATTTAAAAAAATCATCGTTGTGAAATTTCTCTACATTTAAATGCTAAGCTCTAAAAATATACTTTCCTTATAAAATCCTCCCACCTTACAAACTTAATTTGTTATTACACGACCAGCATAAAATGTAAAATACTGGACCACTCTGCCAAATACGGAGTGGGTAATCTAAAATAAATAAAAATGAAATTATTATATCGACCGGTTGTGCCCAAAAGCGGTTGTCGACTGTAAACTGCGATTTAATTGGAGACGTGTTCTAGTTAATGGGGAATTTAAACCGGTCCGTAATTGTAATTACGTTGAGAGTTGCTGATGTAACCGCAAATGACGTTAACTACTAACCAATTAACGAAAATGTGTAAGATTTTATAACGCACTGGATTTTATAAGTCCCGGGGGTAGCACGGGCTTTATACAGAGTTTTCAAAATCTATTGTAGATACTGAGTTTACTTGTTTTGAAGTAAAACTCACCATTTCAGACAGTTAAATCTTTCAACTTCGCCTTCATTGCCCGCGACATTGTAAATAACTAATTGTGTCAAAATATAAGCAAATTCTTATTGCTTTTGTAAAGGTAATTTCATGGAAATCTCCAGTCCTAAAGAGTCCTCAATTCTCTAGTGTTTCAAAATAAATATTAACTCAACTTTGGCATTAATCTTCCTATAAATGTAAAACCAATAGTTAACTGATGAGGGTAACAAATGTAAAATCACGCAATGTTCAGTGTTTTAAATATAATGTCCTCCGAGTGCAAACACGTATCTTCTCCAAGCATAAACTTTCTAATTAAAGTGTGTTTATCGGAAGTGACATGCAGGTAAGTATATTTCTGTATCTATTTGTAAATAATAAAATAATAGATTGAGCCTAAAAATTCATAAATAATAGTACCGTCAACCATTAGATCAGCAACATCATCAGCTATAGGCAGACTAATGGAACCTAAACGCAAGCCAAATACGAAATTTGGAGATCGCGCTTTCGGAGTGTCTGGACCTAAGGCTTGGAATAAACTCCCCCCGGAACTTAGATGCATAACAAGCCCAACAGAATTTAGGTCCAAATTAAAAACGTACCTTTTTGGGCTCTCATACACTTAAATAAAAAATACCTATCGGAGAGTATCATAAAATTTTGCTTTTGTTTTCAAAATACGCTCATTACAGAACATATTTTATATTATAGTTCCCAATTATGTCCTCTGCGTGCGAACTGTGTCTTAATTTCTCTAAATAAACAATAACAGTGTTAATCTCTAGTGACCCTCTAGGTAAGTATGGTCTTGTATATATTTTCTGCCTGTACAGTGCATTTACAGCAGCATCGCGTTCATTGGTCAAATCATTGCACATATAGTTTCGTATCGGTGATCGATGAACCGGTGGATGCAATTTTTAGCCATAAGTTGTTGTCTATAGTTGAAATAAGATTTTATAAACGTTTTATAAATTTGTACAGCGCCCTTGAGGTGATTTTTCACAAAAACGGCGCTATACAAGTCATCCAAATATTATTATTATTACCTACAAGTTTTCTAAAGTCATCCATGTGGAACTAGCATTAGATGTATTCCTACTTATTATATTGAGTTTATGCTTTATTTGTATATTTTGGTATCTTTTTTATTTGCGTTAAACTGTTATTTTAAATGAAACTTGTATTTGACATGTAAAAGCCCAATAGGGCGTCAATAAGAAGAAAAAAAATAAAAAAATTGTACAGGGCCCTTGAGGTGATTTTTCACAAAAACGGCGCTCTACAAATTATCTAATTATTATCATTATCAAGTAAGTAAAATTTCTCGGAATCTCGGTATAAAACTGTAGGTTTGTAAAAAAAATCAAATCCCAGCCGCTCTTCTATGTACAGAGTGTAATAGCACGTACCCACCCAAGCATAGTTGGAGTAAAAAATGTACATCAACTTCGGACTGCAAAATTACATCTGCTTTTTGTTTACTCAAAAGTGTAAGTGTGTTCAAGAATCGCCGTTTAAATCCTTAAAAGCATTCGGGTACGTAATTTTACACCCATATATAATAAATTAAATAAAAACAAACAAATAAATCTAATAGGTAATCAAAATTCAAATTAAAACAAATACAATTCAAAAGAAATAATATAATCATAAAATCAGGTATTTCATTCGTTGTAAATTCTATCAATAGGCTCCCCCACACGCACACTTCGGCGCGACCGAGTCCCGCGCCACTTCAGGCCGCCGCGCAGAAAAGTACAACACCGATAGGTTTACAGCGCAGTTCACCGTGAGACTTTTCTGCGCGGCGGCCTGAAATGGCGCGGGACTCGGTCGCTCCGAAGTGTGCGTGTGGGGGGCACTATTGAAGATGTTGTGCGGTTGACTGTGCAGTCAGCAACTATTCGCTGCAGGAAGCACTGCAACGATGTCGATATTTGAATAGACAGCGGTATTGCATTCCAAAGTTTCGATGATGAATAGCTGAAACTACCCTGATTTATTCTGAATAGTCAGATATTCTCCCAACCTTCATCCTCTCATCTGCTTTCCTCACTGTATTCAACTTCACAAAAATCCCCAATTTATAAAAAAAAAGTGAATACTGCACAAGAGTTCCAAGAAACTATGGCTTCCCCAATTAGAGTATGTTCTGAGGTAGTGGGGAGGGGTAGGATAGTACCTGGCTAATCTTTAATTAGGGAGATGAAGTTCTAGGAAGAAAAAAAGTATGTGGGGCGGGTAGGAATCGGGGGGTTAATGTGTCCAGGAGTGACGAACTTATGAATCCATCCCTCCCACTGCGGTGCAAGCCGATGGATCGAGAGTCCTAGGATAGGTCTATGTTAGGTCTCCCTTAAACAGTCTCTCTCGATCCGGTCCGCCATGCAGTAGGTGAGCAAACACATTAGCCGCCAATATCTAGACAAATCTCATGCCATGACCCCGGGCACACCTGCTAAATCACCATAGCGAACTACATGGGGTGATCTATAATAGAGGTATTGGTTATCCAAAAAATGGTTCCCGGGGCAGCAGTTTTATACCAACATTTATAAAAGAAACTAGCAGACCCGACCACATGTTGCTGTCGCTAACGAAACAACATAACGCCACCTACTGACAACACCATTACCCAACCTTTGTAACCAACGCCATCTGTTAATTTGAATACATATCAAATGCACATCCCCGCTTGCCAGTCCGCTGTCCGCTGCCCGCAGCCCGCTATTTCAACCAATTTAAACAAAACCTTGACAAATTGTATACCTAAAAACCTTTCCCATGAATCACTCTATCTTTTAGTGAAAACTGCATAAAAATAGCGGGAGCGACTTTACTTTATATGTAATGATACCAAGATAAAACCCACTAAAGAAAACGAGATAATTTTGTTTTGAAGAGTTTTAATTTTCAAGGTGCTACTCATACCTTTCTCCCACTCCTCCAAAATCTCCCCTCCCACTACCCCCACCTAATTAATTTTTGTGCTTGTATAGAATTTTTAAGTTAGTTTTAAGTTTGCTCGTGAATGACACGGATGTGTCGAAGCCGGTCGCAGAAAATTTAAAATTTAAGTAACAAATGTACATTGAAAATTAAAACTCTTCAAAACAAAATGTCTAGAAATTGTTACATAGTTAATGCCCAAGAAATACAAAAAAAAAACGAGATAATAATAATAATAATTTATAATAATCACAAATCATTCTACTAATTCCGAAAATAAATACAAATGATTAGAATCTATGATTGACCGTTATACCAGCGCCAAATCCAAAATGCTAGAGCTGGGAGAACGGGTAATAAAAAAACTAGTTGACCTACTACCAGCATCATTTTCCTTTCGTCAGGTGCCATTGGCGATTGACCGCCAACACCAGCCTGCAAACCGGTTTTGCTTTTGGACACTCACTGACGGTGGATGTTGACCGCCAAAGTTTTGTTCGTTGTTCGGCAATGATAGACGAAATAGATAAAAACATTAAAAGAAATAATATTTAATGTCAAAAGCAAGCGTGAACCGACGTTATACAATGGAGATGTTATGGTTCGGATGAACAAAGAAAAAAAAGTTATTAAAACATTAAATATCCGATAACTTCAATATCTAGGACATTTGATGAGACATCGAGAGAAGTATGAGATCTTGCATCTCATAATGCAGGGAAAGATTGCCGGAAGACGAGGCCCTGAAAGCAGAACCTTATGGCTGAAAAATCTGAAACAGTGGTTAGGCCAGTCTACTGTAGAGCTGTTCCGGGCCGCAGTAAACAAAATCCGCATAGCCAACATGATAGCAAACGTCCGTTGAACGGACAGGGGCACGAGAAGAAGAAGAAGGAGAGAAGCAAGTTAAGTGAAAACTTCTTTAGCACCGTTGTGATTTGAAACTCGATGAAATGAAAAATAGCGACTCTAAAAAGATACAAACACATACATCTACAGGATTTAGCCTCAGCGAGAATGAGACAGTATAATCGCTCTCCTCTTTGTGCGGTGCTTCATAGCCTCCCCGCTCTTGTCTACTTTAATTTTTTGAAGGTTCACTTCTACCGCGTGTGAATTGCACACTCTGATTTTTTTGCATTAGCTCCACACAGGAAGCCTCTCAGGGCCTATGTCATCTTTGGGGATGCTGTGTGAAGTGTATTTTTAGGGAAAAGAAAGAAAGAAAGACCTGGGAAAAAGATGGGTATGAGGGGTGGGTAGCAAACTGGTCAAATTCATCAGGATTGACGACAGTATGAATTTGGTGCAGCAGATGGGTCGAAAGAGTCCTGCTGGAGAAATCAAAAGGTCTCCCTCAACCTGTCACTCTAGTCAAATCCTAGACTAATCTCACACCCTTAACCCGGGCACCCTTGCTATGTAGCGAACAACCTATGTCAAGGGTGTTGGCTATCCAATAAATGATCACGTGGAAGCGGTTCTCATACCCGCCTCCCAAATACTTGACTGCATGTGGATACATAATAATATGTAGGTAAGCACGAAGCCATCAACTAATCAGCACTTTCTGTAAACGTGCGGACTGAAAACTCTATTTCCGTACGGAATAACACAAACTTCAATTTACACTCGAATGTGCATCGTTCCGCAAATTTAAAGTTCAGAGCATAAACAGACTACAATAATGTTAACAGAACTGTTTATGTATTCTCGTTAAACTTTATTACCGTTCAGAATAAGATGAAAACAATTCAATTACACTTAATATTGTACGTGAACAATTACTTGATTGAATCAGATACAGTCTGGTTTCTGTTGCATAAAAGAAGCAAACTTTTCGCTGATTCCATTTATTTTTTTATTTTTTTATTTGTTGGCTCGCCAACAGAATATATCACATATAATTATTACATTAGTTAACAATTTTAATATGGTTATAATGATAATTCCAACGAAAGGTGAGCACACCATTCATCACAACATTCTTAATTAGTTGTACTTAATACATAATAATAAATTAAAGTACATAAGGATACAGGAAGGATCAAAAATTACAAAATATATACACACATGAACATATACATTCATTTATACACATTTTATAACTCTAGGTGAGGAGATCATCAGGGATATGTAAGTATAATTTCCTTCTGAAGGTAGCAATTGAGTTTGAAAATACATCCAAGTCTTCATGTTCACAAAATTTATTGTATAATTGAATCATTCTTGAGGTTGGTTTGAAGAAACTTGTATTAATACGGTAAGTATCGATCCAAAAGGTTTCAAGGTTTTAATTAAAAATGAATCATACATGTTGTTTATGATTTTAAACAGGGAGATCATATCCGAAATGTGTGTTCTTTTGGCGAGTGAGACTTCTCTAAAGTGAGTGAGTCTTTTAGCATAGTTATCTAGATTCCGATGTACTACAGATTTGTAAGCTAGTATTCTTAAGCATTTTTTATTAAAAGACTCCTCTTTATTGCTATGGATTGCATAGTGTGGGGACCAAATCACGGAGCTATACTCTAAGATACTTCTTACATATGAGTAGTGGAATCAAGTGAATTTTAAACAGAAGCAATTCAGGTACACAAGGATAAAAAATACCCCTTTAAAAATAATATTCATCCTAGACTTGCAGAAAAGTCAATAGATGTTACAAATTAAATAAAAAATTGAAAAAAATATTCAAGACACTATCCAGATAGCATTTAATATCGTACATAAAGAGAGCAGCCAGTACAAAACATCCGTTAAACCTTCAGGCCTCGACCGTATTATGTCAGAGGGTCAAAATATTTCCGTTTTACGATAAAATTCAAATAAATTCAAAATGGAATATTTGTA
The DNA here is from genome assembly GCA_917563855.2 of Limnephilus lunatus. NCBI lineage: Eukaryota > Metazoa > Arthropoda > Insecta > Trichoptera > Limnephilidae > Limnephilus > Limnephilus lunatus. The sequence goes on from OU830594.1 coordinate 98,443,310, forward strand.
AATGTATCCGAAAACTAAAAATTGTTTTAGAAAGGTTATAAAATAGGTTTTAAAATTTTATAAATCAAAATAAACATATATATTTTTGAAGTAAAACTTCTTTACGCGCGCTCGACTTGGGAGATAAGCTGGTGTGGTGTGAGAAAGTGTGATGCGAGTTACGAAAAAGTGTGATGCTAGTAACGAAAAAGTGTGATGCGAACGGTATAATCGATGCGAACGGTGATCGATGCGAACGGTTATCGGGCGAGGCGTACATGCACATGCACAAATAAGGTAAAGCGTACATATTAACCCAAGGTCGTAGGTCACCCCAAATTCGTAGGTCACCCCAGGGTCATAGGTCGCCCCATGGTCATATGCCATCCCAATGTCATACGTTCTTTTATAAGTTTGTGAAGTTTTACTTCAGTCGTGTGGTCTAAAAAACTCTTTTTTTTTAATATAAATATTTGCACGCTAACATAAAAAAGTTTTCAAAGTGGCTCACATTACGTTTTTTGTAACTAAAATTACTGATAACGAAAAAAAAATACATACATTTTTTATTAGATAAATGTATTTATTATAAATGTTATTATCACTTTTTTGTCATTCCGTGAAAAAGTAATAAAAAATCCCCAAGGTTTCATAAATTTATTTTAAGATGCCATTCGTAACTTTGTGGTATACATTTTATAAAGGTAAACATTTTATTTTGTTGTCACTTGCAGTTAATTTTTTGTATTTAAATATAAAAAGCGTGGTCTTTTCTCTTTCTAATACCTTTTATATCATATTTCTCACTATGATAGTAAGGAAGATACAACCATTTATTTGAGACCTATATGAGTTGTCCCTTAAAAGGGACAAATAGACTTTAAGGGGAGAGGGAAGATTTTTTAATTAGTATTTTCCATCGCCCCGAATGCAAAAAGTTGTCTTTTACTAAGACGAATCAAAAGGTTTTTCTAAAAAATATTGGAATAAACTTGTCCAGTAATTTCGAGAGTCTCACAAATTATTAAAATTGAGTTTCTTTAAATAAAAATAAAAATATAATGGAGTTCTACGAATTAAACACAATAACAATAAATAAAATCGGTTGAATAACAAAATGTTTACAAAAATAATAATATGTATTTTTTATAATCAATATTATTTAACGAATCGCATAATGAAAACAGATCACAATGGCGGGTTTAATTCAACAATAATTCTCGTATTATGATAATATTATCACAAAAGAAGACACGAATTCCTAACTGTGTCATGTTTTTTTCTCACCGAAATGATGGGACCGGTGTGAAATGTGAATCTGCACTGTGAATGAAATAATAATGATATCACATTTGATATTTGCACAAACGAAAGTGAGGACGAGAGATGAAATCAAATTGTTAAGTTGTATAACAGCTTTGACTGCAAATGCATTGGTGGGCAATTTGTGGCATGCGAACAGCAAGAAGTAGAAAAATTAATAAAGCGTTTTGTGCTGGACACTCACGCCAGTGACATCGACTGTAAATTTTCGACTTCATCTGGAGGACATTTTGGGTAAAGATTTGCAAATGAAACTCAGACTTCACGAACGTCGTTGGACAACTGACTGTATGGTCGCAGATATATTGATTGCAATTCAATGGACTGTAATCAATCAAACATTTCAAGTTGATGGAGTTGGTACAGATTGGAATTGTAAGGACCGACTTTTCTATATTGTGGATAAGAATATCTTATGGCACACATCCGTAAGAATCGATATTATAGCACTAACGAAACAAATACCCGCGTCATCTCGCCGAAAATTAAATAATTAATAATTCCCACGGTTTATCGTGCGAGTTAGTTAACCTTGCAAAGGCAAAACAAAACACGTGTACCTACGGTGATAATAATATTATCAAGGTAAATCATAGTAGAAAGTGTGATAGTACATCCATATTTTGTCCGGTACAAGTTTGTTTGAAATCAAAAGTAGAGTATTATAGTAAGTTAACTTACTGCCAGAATATCGAAGTTGCAACACTATTTTATTAAGTACTAGCTGGTTCCCGGCATGCGTTGCGAGGTCATATTCAAATAAATAGATAAATGAAACAATGTTACCTTGTTTGAACCACTTATATATTTGTTTGAAGGTTTCGGAACGACCGTTCCTTCCTCAGGGCAAACGTATACTGATTTGACAATTAAAAAATAGTGGGTGGGTACAATATATTATTACAAAGTGTTGTACAATAAATCTTAAATAATCCCTAGCTACGCCTCCACTCCTACCACAACACTTCGTAGTAATATATTGTACCCACCCACTATTTTTTAATTGTCAAATCAGTATACGTTTGCCCTGATAAAGGAAGTCGGCTTCAAACAAATATACAAGTGGTTCAAACAAGGTAACATTGTTTCATTCACATAAATTGTTTCACCCTGCATGTCCTTTCGCGTGTGACCCCGTTCCCCTCCCGCATCTCCTTCCCCTTCCACCTTCACCGCCCACCCTCTCACCTCTCCCGCTGCCCCGTCACGCAAACCCCTCTCCCGCGTTCCATATATATTTAGTCCCGGTACATTCAGTTTTCAAACAGCGTGACACCTATAACAATTTTTTTATTCAAATTTTCATTTTTCTTACATTACAAATATTCATTTTTGTATATTATAAGAACAATCAATCAAATTTGGTACCTAACATACTCATAGGTAACTTAACTAACTTACCTATAAAAAACTGATTTCAGAGGAAATTTTCCTGGCATGCGTTGCAATGCCACTTAATAAAAACATTGTTTCTCCCTGCGTGACCTTTCCCCTTACACTCCCATGTCCTCTTCCCTCACACGTTCCCCTCCACCTTTCCCGCCTTCCCTCTCCCCTCTAACGCTCCCCGTACCGCCAACCACTCTCCCGCGTTCCATATATTCAGTCTCGGTACATTCAGTTTTAAAACAGCGTGCCACCTATAACAATTTTTTTATTCAAATTTTCATTTTTCTTATATTACAAACATTAATTTTTGTATATTACAAGAACAATCGATCAAATGTAGTACCTATCACAGGTACCTATTAAAAAGAGCTACAATTCTTACTTACTTAGTACTTCAACTAAATTTATTAATTTAAAGAGTTTATTCGAAAATTGAATCTTGATTGAACAATCAATTGTTTGCAAAATGTCATTCTCAAATTGTGACATTTTTTACTGTACCGTAAGAGTTTTTGTCATGTATGTAAGGTTGTAATAATTCAGAAACCTTCGCAAGGGAGGAAAGAAGATATATTTAAAACATTTCCTATGCTTGATATAGCAATACATAGACAACTGTCATACAAACATATAAGCTAGCATATTTTGATTATATGTATACATAGAAGAGAAAATTATAAACATGTTTTTTCGACGCAAGGCGTACTGTTATTGGTCTAGTTTTATAACGCAATCACCTCTCGATATACCTATTCCTCAAAAATTGCTCTGTATAAGTTAGAAATAATTTTAAAATACTTTTATAAAGAGTAAAAAAAGAGCAGACTGGCGTCGTTTTCAATTCAATGAGAAGCTATTCAAAGGCTCGACATCATTGGCCGCAGAGACAATGGAGACCTTTTAGCGGCTGTCATTGGCAATAAAAAGACGACGGCTGATTTTTTACTCTTTTGTGAACGCGTCTTTATATTTACTGAAAATAATTTTTTTAATAATCTAGGTTTTATAATGAATATATTTACAAATCGCTAATTTTGGAAAGTTTTTATTAGACCCACAGCAACATGAAAATAAAAACAAAAACGTTTTCCAACTACGACGTATAAGTCGGTCTTTTTTTTACATTAGCTCCACACAGGAGGCCCTGAGGAAAATAATTCCCCTCAGGGCCTATGTCATCTTTGGGGATGCTGTGTGGAGGGTGGAAAGGAGAGGATAGAATTTCTGGGAAGGAAAAGGGTATTAGGGGTGGGTAGAATCTGGGGATCAGTATATCCAGGAGTAACGGACGTATGGAATCCATCCTTCCCACTGTGGTGCAAGGCGATGTTCCGAGAGAGTACGGCTGGAGAAGTCAAAAAGACTCCCTCTACCATTCTCTCCGATCCGGCCTACCATTGCCCCTGGTGGGCAGACGCATCCACCGCCAAGACCCGGACAAACCTCACCCCATGAACCCGGGCACTCCTGCTAAGTCACCAAACGTAGCGAACCACTTGGGGTGACCTATGGAAGAGGTGTTGGTTATCCAATAAATGGTTCCCGGGGCGACGGTATCCATACACGCCTCCCAAATTCTAGTCTAGTCCAATGCATCTATTTTCAGCCAGCAACGTCATTTCCTTCACAATCGAACAACAAAATCATCAAACATACTAATTTCAATTGTTTGTGCATGGATGTTTGTCCCTGTGCTATATTCCTGCGCGAAATGTGAAATTTGGATCAATGAACTCAAATTTAAGTGTCATTTTCAAAATTGGAATTGCTTGTGTGGATATTAATCTACACAATAAACCTACCTATCTGCCTATAATATAATTTTATGTGAATAATTTTTTTTTTTTTCAAAAATTCATATTCATTTGATTGACATAATATCTTACATATCAAAAATAAAATCAATCAATATAAAAACAACCCATGATTTTATCCGGGTCTACGCTAGTTAGTTAGAAATAATAAGAAAGAAAGACAAACATTCTTGGGATACTGACAATATTTAAAACCCTCTTATTAACATCATTATAGTTGGAAAATTTTGCGAAGTTAACCAGGGAGGATTAAATATACACACGGATACGAGACATATACACACGGATACGATAACGGCAACATATACACACGGATACGAGACATGCTAAAAGAGCTAAATGTGTTGACGGTGAAGCAAACTGTGTATTTAATTGTACTTATTTTTTTACATAAAATTAATATGGGGACGATGTCTAAGGAACTAAAAAGAAAAATACATTAAAATAACGAAACACACGGACACGGGTCAAGAAATTCAAAGCAAATTAGACTGCCGACAAGAAAAAAATCAAGCACCCAGAAATCTCTGATGTACCAGGCCGTGCAACTGTATAACAACATCCCGAATGTAATTACTGAGATAGAAAATATAAATAAGTTTAAAAAAGAATTACGAAAGTATGTCTACCTCAATTATTAATGTCTTTATTTGTGTGTAATATTTAAAGAATGATTATGTTTGCAAACCAATGTAAATGTTTATATCTTTATAAAATATTAGCACACACAAAGATGTGAGCTAACTTAAGATTAATAAATAAATAAAATAAATCTGAGACGCCTTGTCGGGAACCCGACGCACTTGACCGCTCAGCTACTTATCGAAATAGCTATGCATATAGTATTATTGGAAGGCATGTGGGATTTAGAAGAACCAAGAATACAGTTCTTGTGAATAAGAACCTGTAAGCTTTTAAGGTCATTTCATAAAAATTCTCTTCACTGCTTTAGTAAGAAGTAATTTAGAATACAATTCCACTATTTGGTCCCCATACTATAAACCATTCTAAATAAACGATAACTCCACTTCGGCCACTAATCTTCTAATAAATGTAATAATATCAACAATAATAGAAGGTAGCAAATGTAAAATCATGCAATTTCCAGCGTTTTAAATATAATGTCCTCCGCGTGCAAAGTCGTATTTTCTCCAAGCATAAGCTTTCTAATAAAAGTGCGTTCATCAGATGTGACCTGCCAGGTAAATACGTTTAATCAGTTTCTGAATAATAAAATTATACAGCGCCTAAGAACTCACAATAAATTGTAGAGCGCCTTTGAGGTGAATTTTCACTAAAATGGCACTATACAAATTATCCAATTATTATTATTATTATCTATAATTTACACCGTATTTTATATTTTTAAAAAGGTTACGCACCCCTGCAACACATCGCGTTCACCTCCGCAAACAAATTACGGTTTAGAAATCTCCACGGACGATTCACTGGTCACTGCCGTCACTGGTCAGTGCGGCGATCGCGATTCGGCCTGCCCCCGGGCACTATCGGAGCGGGCACTTGCCACTTGCGACAGCCGCTGTCGTAACTAACAGATACGTGTATTGAATCATTAGTAATTGTATACACAGACAAAACTTGCTTTCTTGTAATGGTGCCGCGCAACGACAATATACATACGAGTATAATCTAGTACCTAGTCTTAAAACCCGTGAGTCAGATTGAAAACTGTATTGGGAAACTAACTCTGCACTGTTATTATTGTAGGTAGAACGAACACCTGTGTAATCAATCACACGTCGCCACTGAACATACTTCTACACGTGGCGACGGGATCAGGTGATACGAGCCCTGTTTCGTGTGCTACCATGCTGTTGGAACGAGACGAAGAGCTTTTCACGTGAACCGCTAGTCAGTTGCGAGTTGCGAGTGATGGAATAATATTTTTATGGTTTTTTTTCTCATATGAAGCAGACACTTTGTGATGTGACATTATAATTTAAAATAAAACAATAAATTTGTAAACACCACTTTTATTTTTTATACTTTATGCCGACCGGGTTTCGCTACAACCGTAGATTCTTCGGGGCAGTATAATACTCTACACCACATCATCTAAAAGTTGTACATAAAATAACTCGGTTCAAATTTTCGGAGTGTTTTAAATTAAGAAAGGACCCCTAACAAATCCTAGCACTTATAAATAAATAATAAAAAAGGCAGAAGATATATGGTAGGCACAGTGTACACAATGAGAATATATAGTGTTAGGATCGACACATGCCAATCAGGAGAAGAGGAATAGATTGGGTGATAGATGACTCCAATGCTCTCGAAATGGATTAATGAGATTTGACAGGTTGAAAGGATAATAAAGCGAGGATCAAGGCGAGGAATTTGGAAGCAAGGAGATCAGCAGAAGAAACGGGAATGTATGGAGTTAGATGAAACCGATGTTTTACCATGCCTTGTTAGGTACTGAGCGAGGAATCAAAAATACATATTAATTTCAATTGTGATTCTCTCTGTAATTCCGGTTCAATGAACTCTACTACTAGCACGTGGATTTGCCTTGAATTTAAGTGTCATTTTCAAATTGGAATCGACTGTGGAAACAATTCAAACAAGCGATATAGTAGGCACCAAAATTATTTAATTTTAATTAATTAAAATTTCTTGGAAGATTTTTTCAATGTATATGAGTGTTTTAGGCTGATAATTATTGCTTATAATAATTTTTACCTTTTATGCATAAAAATCTTGTCTAAAAAAACGTTAGTTTATCAATTAAAAGTAATAATGAATATTTGACAAGTTAAAGTATTTCACCAAAAAATGTAGACATAATTTGTCTCGACGCCACCTAGAGATAGATTTAGCACTAACAATTCCTCTCTCACAAAAATAAAGTTGGTTGTTTTCAGGTGGAAAAATGTAATAATCAGTAATTGTTGAATGAAACACTAGTATATATCGAATTATTTGGCGGGTATTAGATAAGTCTACATAGCTCAGTGGTAGAGCACCTGACCGGCAATCAGAAGGACACGGGTTCAAGTTCCGTTGGCGGTATGTATCTTTTCTCGGAAGATTTTTTCAATGTAGATGAGTGTTTTAGGCTGATAATTATTGCTTATAATAATTGTTAATGAAATAATAATTCAAAATTAGAAATATAAAATGTTTAATATCTCAATTATGGCGAACGAATTAAGTGCCTCTGGGTTAGAATAGATAGTAGAAAATTCAAATTTGCAATCTCACCATTTATTTGTTCGATACGTTTTTAGATTTTCACGGCCAAAAGTATTTTCGTTATTTGTTTTTGGGGTGTTATGCCGTGTTGCGCTACCTCCTTTTTTAACCAACGTTTCGGACAGCGTTGCAGCGACCATCATCAGAGTAGATCCGTCGGATACATCTGTCGGATCTGCCCAGATGATGGACACTGCATCTCCCTCAAGGCCTCTGTTATCTTTGGGCATGCTGTGTGGAGGGTCTTTTTGGGGAAAGAAAGTTCTGGGAAGGAAAAATGTACGAGGGGTGGGTAGGAATCTGGGGGTCAATGTGTCTAGGAGTGACGGACGTATGATTCCATTACTCCCACTGCGGTAAAAGGCGATCGAGAGAGTCCGGCTGAAGAAGTAAAATGTCTCCACCAACCAGTCTGGCCGGCCACGTAGTTGGTGGGCAAACGCACGTGCCACCAAGACTTAGACATACCCCACCCCGTGAACCCGGGCACCCCTGCTAAGTCACCATACGTAGCGCACCACTTGCGTGGATGTTGGAAGATGAAAACAAGCAAAATAACAATTACCTTAGTACTTCCTCATCGGAGCGCTGTTACATCCATCGGGTGAAAGGCACCGGAGGCAATCTAAGGCAAAAAGATACAAAAACTATTAATATAAAATTAAACTTTCAAAAGTTCTAACAAAATAGGTACATGAAAAATTTGGAGGTAAAATTGAAACAACCAATTTTAATTTTTAAGTTTAATCAACTAAAACATATTTTTTTTTACAAAATTTAATTATTTGCCACAAAATTATTCAATTGAAACGTACACAAAACGACCAATATAATAAACTAACATAGAAACTATATAAATTTTATTTTTTTATTAAAATAACTTAATGAATAGAACCTCAAAGTGTAATTTTTTTAACATTAGCTTCACGCAGGAGGGCCTGAGGAAAAAAATTTCGATCAGAGCCTCCTGTGTGGAGGGTTTTTTAAGGAAAGGAAGGAGAGAAAATCTGGTAAGGAAATAGGTAAGAAGGGTGGGTAGGAATCTGGGAGTCAGTGTGTCCAGGAGTATATATGAATCCATCCCACAAACCGCTATGGAAGGCGATTGGTCGAGAGATTCTGGCTGGAGTGATCAAAATACTTCCCTCAACGAGTCTCTCTCGTACTTACCCACCACGCAGCAGGTGAACAGGTGAACACGCAAGAACCCGGGCACCTCACTAAGTCAGCAAACGTGGAGAACCACTTGGGATGACCTATGGTAGAAATGTTGGTTATCCAATAAATGGTTCCCGGGGCGGCGGTATCCATACCCGCCTTTAAAAGTGAAAAAAGCAAGGAATAAAAGATGTGCACATCGCTAGCGAGTCGAAAGGTTGCATGCTACTACGGTGACTTCGGTTTTCTTTCAAATCACTTTAGTACTAGAGATCACTCTTGGAGGGATTAGCGTTCTTTTCGAAGATGACTAACTTTTGTTTACCAAGTTGTAAAGCGCCCTCGAGGTGATGTCTCACTAAACTGGCTAGTTAGTACCATTATCAGTGTTGTGTTAACTATCCCCGGAGAGGCATTCAGTGTTAATTGGGGTTAAGGGAATAGGACAATACGAAGGTAATGAGGCGATTATTGGAAGAAACACGTATTTACTGACAAAACAAACATTATTTAATTAGGGGGGCGGGTGCGAGAACCGACGCCCCGCGAACCATTTATTGGATAACCAACAACTCTGCTATAGATCACCCCAAGTGGCTCGGTGAATTAGTCCGTTGGGGTCAAAAATCGGCAAAAATGAAGAAAAAAACAGTAATTTGCGGTTTTTCGTTAATTTACACAGATCTGGCAGACTGCAGAGGTTTTCATTAAGCCATTTTTTTGTACTTTAGCCCCGCACAGGAGGCTCCTCAGGGAGGAGGAATGAGAAAATAATTCCCCCCAGGGCCTATGTCATCTTTGGGGATGCTGTGTGCAGGGTCTTTTGAGGAAAGGAAGGAGAGGAAATTTCGTAAAGGTAAACGGTATGAGCGGTGGGTAGGAATCTGAGGGTAAGTGGAGTGGATGAATCCACCCATCCAACACAAGGAACCCCATGTATTTTACCTTCTTGTCTTAATTATCTCATACCACTGACTTAAGGCGCAGTGTACCCGCTCAAAACAAAGATGGAGAGATCTGTAAATACGAATTATAGAGAGAGCGCGCTAATATTAACAACGGTAATATTTAAGCGAAAATTTTGAAAATGTTTAATAAAAACCCGACTCATTTAAAATAGAGTAAAAATCTCATGGGGATTGTCTAAAATATCATTTAAAGAAACACTGTGATTTTTTTCATACATATAACATGTAAAATAACGGAAAAAAACGTGATTAATTTTCGGAGGAATTTTCGTGTACAGGAATTTTCTTTGCGATTTTTTTTCTATCGTGCGATTTTAATATAATTGTCGTATCGGAATAGGGAATGTATAGATTTTTTTACAGTATATCCACACGGAGGCCCTGAGGAAAATAATTTCCCTCAGGGCCTATGTCATCTTTGGGGATCCTGTGTGGAGGGTTTTTTTAAGGAAAAGAAAGAGAGGAGAGTTTTGGGAAGGAAAAAGGTATAAGGGGTGGGTAGGAATCTGGGGTTTAAAGTGCCCAGGTCATCCGCCTCCAAGACCTAGTCAAAACTCACCCCATGAACCCGGGCACCCCTGCTAAATCACCATACGTAGCGAACCACCTGGGGTGACCTATGGCAGAGACGTTGGTTATCCAATAAAGGTTCCCGGGGCGGCGGTTCCCATTCCCGCCTCCCAAATTGTGAAGATATTATCTTCAAGAATAAATTTTTTTAAAGAGCTTTAAAACTTACAGTATTTAAGGAAAATATCTAATAAATCGGTACAAATGCGGAAGCCGGGCCTTAACGCCAACGACAACAAAAAACATACAGAATCACTCTTCTGATTCCAAAAATTAAAATACAGAACTATTCAGTAAGCACTCCTTGCAATCTCACATAATTTAAAAGTTGAAGAAGTTTGGGATAGCATTCACAAAGCAATAGATAAAGGATACAACACAGCGGCTAATGATGTTTTTGCATTTCAATACAGAGCAGAGTGCACCCCACAAATTAATATAAACACTTCGTGTCCGTTTTCTATCCGGATATGCACGGGAATAAATTAGGACGGACAAAGCTATTTACGGAGTCGTTAAATACTTTATTGTTCAACCAAAACTACTGCTGCCTACTACTCTACTCTATATGTCTTTATTGTCTATTACTGAAATGGAGAGAAACTCTATTATGCAGACACTATGGACTGTATACGAAAATAATCATTAGATAAAATCAGTACAGTTGAACGAAATAGTAGTTTAACACTAAAAAGTCTGACACAAAATTCATCATTATTTGGCGAGTAAACTAAACTAACTATCACGCCGTTTCCCCGCAGGGGTAGGCAGAGAGGATAGACCGCCAAACAACTCGGCCTTGGTACTGGTCTTGGTCCTGGTACTCTTTGGCTCACTCACATTCATACATCGTATCATACATACTCTCTTTTATTCTGAATCAAGTATCCGATTAACTTGATGGTGCCATGTCTTCCTCGGGCGTCCCCGACTTCTTCTACCATTTACATTTGCGTCGTATATTCTTCTTACACTACTTTCTTCGTTCATTCGCTCTACATGCCTAAACCATCTGAGGGTCCCTTTCTTAATCTTACTCATAATGTTTACATCAGCCTCATATTCTTTGCGGATATCCACATTTCTCACACGATCATACCTACATTGTTTTACTACACATACGCCTCAGGGATCGCATTTCAACATCATTCAGTTTACTTTCATCCTTCCTCTGCCAGTTTCATTCCTTACTGCCATACATCAGTGTAGGTACCAGGACTCCATTGTGGGCTGCTCGCTTCGCTTCTTTTGATAGTTTTTTTATTAGCGCCAACGGCATTCAGTCCACCATTAATGGAGTTACCTGCATTCGCCCTTTCGATATCTCTATCAGCCTTCCCATCTCTCAAAAACAATACTAACTACTAATACTGGACACTATTTGAAGGAATTTCAAGCACCTGTCCAAATAAACTGGACACCATTTGAAAGAATTTCATGGAACATGTCCTAAGAAACTGGACACCGTTTGAAGAAATTTCATGGCACTCTCTAGGGAGCTGGGGCTACGACTCAACAGATATTTGTAAGATTTTATACCATCTTCCAATTATCTAGAGACATTTCTATGCCAGAAAAGGTAGTTTATTATATTTTTAATCTGGCAAAGAATTGACTTCAGATATCAGGAAAGTGTATATATTTTTAAACCTATTTTTAGATACTACATTTGATGTCCAAGACATGAACGAAGCTGAATGTAGCAATATACCTATCCCTTTCATAAACACATAATACAGCACAGCATACAAACAAAGGCTCCAAATACGCCGCGATGGTAAAAATCTAAACACACGTCACAAATGAGATGTACGCATTTTTAGATGGGCCAATGCACAAAGCAAGGGGCTTTGTACTAAGAGATTAAAGTTCACACAACAGTCCCAGATATTGAATTATGCTTCTTTTCGTGAAAGAGTTTTGGTTGCATAATGTGGAGAGGTTAGGTTTTCATGACGTGTCTAGAAGCAAAGGCGATTGACCTTAGATTTTGAGATGAAAGGAGTCGTTGTAATGCAGGCCCTAAATATACATGTGGGCCTTGATGGTTAGAGACTACCAATTATTTAGAATAAATTATTGAAATGTTGCATGAAATGGCTTAAGTAACCAGAACTGAATAACTAGGAAGTGCTCAATCTTCCTATTTTCCTTCCCTCCATTAATCCCATCATCAGATTCATAAAAAAAATATTGTAAGACTAATACACCAATGTGAGAGGCGTTATGGGTATCGTCGCCTCGGAAACCATTTATTGGATAACCAACACCTCTGTCATAGGACCCCAAGTGGTTCGCTGCGTTTGGTGATCTAGCAGAGGTGCCCAGGTTAATGAGGTGAATGGTTTTTCTGAGAGGGATGGATTCATACGTCACTCCTGCACGACCTGCACACTAATTCCAGTTCCTACCCACCTCTCAGACATATTTCTTTTACAGAAATTCCTTTTCTTCTTTTTCTGAAAAGGACCTTCCACACGCAGCTATAACATATGCGCTATATAAGATGACAAATGCTCCATAAAGGGAAATTACTTTCTCCACGTCCTCATACTATTTATTTTTTAGGTTAGCTCCATACATAATTTGCATTTTTCCGTCTTGAAGAGACCCATGTTGTAGGAAACAGGAGGCCCTGAGGAAAATAATTACCCTCAGGGCCCATGTCATCTGTGGGGATGCTGTATGGAGGGTCTTTTTAGAAAAGGAAGGATAGAAAGTTCTGGGAATAAAAAAGGTATGAGGTGTGGATAGAAATTTGGGGATCAGTGGGTTCAGGCGTGACGGACGTTTAAATCAAACTTCCCCACCTTCCTCTTACCCATATCCTTCCCCTCCCCACTACCTTCAGCCTCACAACATACCCCAATTGGGGATGCCATAGTCTCACCGGCTCCAGACGGGAGCAGCTGAGACTCTTGAAAGGTTTTACTTTTTAAAAAAAATTAAAAAACTTTCCCACTCCGGTGCAAGGCGATGTTCCTAGAGAGTTCTTCTGTAGAGATCAAAAGGTCTCACTTAAGGCGATCCACTAGTACCTACAGGAAAAAATCAAAATCGGAATTCACGCCCTTTTATGGAAGGAGTTTAAAAATACTTGAGAAAAAGCTTTTGGAAAGGTTGGAAAAGATATTTGAGATTTTTTTTTACATGTTGATTTCGTAAAGGCCTGTAAAAAACATTAATTCCTTTTTATGCATTGTTTATTGTAATAAAACGGAATTTTTAAATTGATTTTACGAAAATAAGCGGCGCGGAGAATAACACGTCTTCTCTCCGCTCCGTTCGGAGGAGTAATGACAGAAAACCGGGGCGGCTGCCAGTCGTTCTTCGGTGGACGGTATAAGGTTCACTTTGATATAACAAATTCGTCGACTGCCGTATTGTCGCCGTGATGTCAAAAATACCAACGCGAAAATGCATATTATATTTTATTTTGTGAGGTTCAAGCGTAAATATCATTTTTTTTCGCAATAATTATATAAGAAACTGAATTTGCCACATTATGCAATAAAACCATATCCGAAAAAGTGTTTATAAGTAGGAGAGTTTTCAGTTAAAAATGTTTTTTATAGACCTAATACTTTATTTTTTTCTAACCTTATCAAAAGACTTATTTAAAAAAATGACCGATATTTTTAAGGGCCAAGGTATGTTCTACACGCAGTATTTAATTGAAGCATCTATAATACTTTTAAGCGGTCAAATTTTCAAAACTAAAACATACGATTTTGTATGATTTTGCATTATTTAGTATGGCTTCATCTTAAACAGTCTCTCCCGATTCATCCTCCACGCAGTTGGTAGGCAGACACATTTACTGCTAAGTCCCGGACAGACCTCATCCCATGAACCTATGCACCCCTGTTAAGTCGCCTAACGTACTGAACCACTCAGGGTGATGACCTGTGGAAGAGGTTTTGACATGGAACTAATATCCATGGAAGCGGCATACCTAACCCGGAGTGTATAAAACCGCCAAAACCAGTGTAGCTCTAAAAATTTGTGGCCGCCGGGAAGTGGGGATACAGACGGGGGAAAGCGGCCAGCGTGCGGGGGGAGGGCAGCCGCCAGGAGATAAGGGCCGAATTGGGAATGGGCTTCACATTTTTTTTTATTATTAAAAAAAACGTTCGTAAATTTTTTATACATTTTGAACATATTTATAATAGTTGTTTTCTGAACAAGGAATGGTGGTGAAAAATAAGTAATGAGGAAAGGGAAGTACTTAACAAAAGACTTTTGAGTAAGTTAAGTAATTTGAGACTACATTATTTATTTTTTTAAATGTCCTGATGTATGTTACTCATCCAGACCACAAACAATCACATAAAAAACAATAATTCGAAAAAAAAACTTAACGGAAGATACGATTATCTGACCAATGTCATGTTGAATTATTCCAACTGATGACGAAACTTATTACTGTTGGATACTAAAAAATATTTTGCTGACACCAGATGTTCATAAAAAAAAATATTCAAAGCATCAAGAGTTTATACTGCTTTCATCAATTCAGGATGGTAGACATATACAAGTTCACCCGACAGGCTCGTCGGATACATAGATAGTATATCATACTCCCAGGTGTCCAGCAGTCAAATGATCCCCATCTTCATGATATTGTCGAAAACAAAGAAAAACGAAGAAACCAGCTATCCAGCACCTAAATAATTTACACAACATTATCGGATATCAAGATATATCTATAATTAAAAATGACAATTCCAAAACCAACATTGACCTTATTATGAGTAGAACTAAAATTCACGTGCAATATATCAAGAAAAAAGTGCAATCAACAATAACTAAATATATATATTTTTTAATGTGATCACCTCACAAGAATCCCAACTGCTCCATTCTGGAGACTATGGCATCCCCAATTGGGGTATGTTGTGAGGCTGAAGGTAAGTGAGGTGGGGAAGGATATGGGGAAGAGGGAGGTGGGGAAATACCCGACTATTCAGATCTAGTCTCCAAGCACGGCTAAAGCTACGTTTTAATTCTAATTGTTGGTCACTCAGCCGAGTAACCGAACAACTCCTAACCCCTCCTTTAGCTGTTCAACACATACCATTTTTTTATGTTTTTGTAGAAAAAAAAACATCAAAAATGTCACAGAAGACCAAACTTTCAGTTACATTTTTTACTCCAAATAATGTCAGGAATCACTGATTAGAGTAAGTCAAGTACGTCCCTTAACACCCTATATACACACACACACACCCACACACGTATATATATAACATAAAATTCGAATATTTATTTATATATATGCAAATAACAAATAATCAAATATGTACACATGTATAACACATAATCGAATATATATATGAGGGGAAGGAGATAGGGAAGAGGAAGGTGGGGAAGTACCCGTCTATTCAGATCTTGTCAAAAAACACAGCTAAAGCCATTTCAAGCAACATTTCAATTATTATTGGTGGTCTTACACCAGGGCGATACTGATAGTATGTTCCACCTGGAACGTGACGGAAATATACCTTATTAATTATTAAATTTTGAGAACACAAATCAATCGAATAAAATTTATCTGTGCGCACCGGGATTTGAACCCGCGACCTCCGGATTGCTAGTCAAGAGCTTTTCCCCTCGACCACGGGGGCATGTCAATGTGAATTTTACATAACAATACAGTGATTATTTTATTTTATTTTATATACTATGAATTACAATTGTAAACATATGTAAAAGGAGTGTTAAATTAGTAGGAAAAGAAATAAAAATAACAGTGCAAAAAAGACGGAGTAAAAACGTTTAAAAATGAATAAGCTAAACGATAAAAAACACGTTCATACGACATGTGTAAATCAGAACTTTATATTTGTGCGTTATGTAAATAAAAAAATAAAAGTTTTTTGGTAACTTTTAATTATTAAAATTTAAGTTGACTGATTCGGCCCATTGCTAGCCGAAGATCACGTGATAACATGCGATGACGGTTGAAATGAACACGTCGACAATTATAAAATGTATATTTAAGCTATGTTTAAACACTTATATGTGAAAGGTAAGACCGTCTTTCTTCTTAAAGGTCTTCATAGAACTACTTTTACACAATTTTACGGCGCATTGGACCATTTTTCTATGTTTTATGAACGTTTTAGTGGGAGCTCTATACGCGACCGAGGTGTAAAAGCCAATGTCAACCGTCTAAAAACCGTTCGGTAAAATTTTTGAAAAGTCACACTTTGGGTCAGTGTGCACACTTTACATGCCGTCTCTCTAATATCCATACTCTTAGGGTTTTGATTATCCAATAAATATATATGTGGGGTTAGTGTAAAAAAAGCATCGTTTTGATTCTAAATGTGTGTAAACCGAAAAAATATAACACTGCGCTAAATTCTTTTCCAGTATTAAAAAGAACGCCGAGTTCTTTCCTTTCACTTTCTTCTAGAACTGCAAGTCTTTAATCTAAGCAAATAAACAACGTATAGTAATACTTTTTGCAGTGTTTACCGGGAGCAAGCGAAATGAAAGCCGTTTAGTACCGAGGAATGATATTATTTTTTTGCAAAGTGTAAAAACAAAATTAACCTGACTAGCACAAAGGCAGGGAAAACGTTTTCAAAGTTTTTATTTGTGATTACTTGTTCGTGTTACTAAGTTTTTCAAAGCCGACTGAAATTTGAAATGTAGAGTTGAATGTAAACGTAATATAATCAATAGTTTCGGGAACAGTAAACCTCGGGTCCAAAAAAGTATGTTTTTAATTTTATCTTATTTAATAATTCAGAAAACAAAAATTTCCCCTGAAATCTTAAAATTCGTAAGTATTTACTTAAACCTGCTTAATTATTATCAAACAATATGACATTTAAAAAAAATTAAATTAATTATTTGGGAGGTAGGTATGGGAACCATTGTTTATAACTAACACCTCTGCAATAAGTCACCCCAAGTGGTTCGTTACGTTTGGTGACTTAACAGGGGTGCCCGGGTTCATGGGGTGTGGTTTGTCCAGGTCTTGACGGCGGATGTGTCTTCCCACTTGCTGCGTGGCGGGGCGGATCGGCAGAGACTGGTTGAGGAGGTCTTTTGACCACTCCAGCCAGGATACCTCGATCTATCGCCTTGCACCGCAGTTGAAGGGATGAATTCATATGTCCGTCACTCCTAGACACACTGACACCCAGATTCCAACCCATCCCTCATACCTTTTTCCTTCCCAAAACTTCATTTCCTTTCTTTCCTTAAAAAGACCGTCCACACAGCATCCCTTAAGATGTGAATTTCCCCGAGGGAAATTCTTTTCCTCAGGGCCTCCTGAGTGGAGCTAAAAAAAAATATTTTTCGGAGTCTTTTTCTTTTTCATATTTTCGTTTGGGTTTCTAAGTATTATCCTTTTCTTCAATGATATATTACATTTCCGGGTACAAAGAGAGGTAAAAAGAGTTATTATTATTATTATATTATAACAAAAATTGAATTTATTTCTCGTAGAATTTTTTTGTTTAGGTACCTATTATCTATTATGTACGTATTTAATATGAGAAAAATTGCAACCGCGTCATATATTTATTTATACGAAAGATTATGTCTTAAAAAAACATTTTGTTTTTACAATCGAGATAATAACCAACTTCCTTTTTTCCATCTGTCATTATTACATTAGTATATACAAAGCGCAGAAAATCTCGTATAATTTGCGATGTACTCAATATTACGTACGTAGGTACGTACCTGCCTGAACGAATGTGTGTCAAGCGTCCAATGTCCATCTGTCACGGTGACAGCTGTCACAAAGCCGCCATTATGTTTTATGTAAAGATAACTCCATCTATGAAAGTTTTAGTTAAGTTTCTCGGTATCTACCTTCAGACTACTGAACAGATGAAACCAATAGAAGTGTAATACATATTGATCTGAAAGAAAAAACTTATTCATTTAACCTTTTCAACAGTCCACAAGTTTGTCATTAGGGAGAACACCAAAGATATTGAAATATAAAAGAGATACGTCGGACCACTACCTAATCGGAGTAGTATGCCTACGAAAAGAATTTGTTCATTTCGTTGATTTTTTTGAAGGTGTGCATTAGTATTGGTTAACAATATAGTTTGAATACGGAAAGAATTCGTTCATTTAGTTTAACGTTCGTTTAGTAGGTTTAGTTTATTCGTTAATTGGTAAACATTATCGGCGACACCAGGAAGCACAGTCCCACCAAGTAAAAACTGCAGATAGCACTTCTCTCATATTTCAATATCTTTGGAGAACACCCATTCCATTGGTGCATTGGTGCTAGGAAAATAATATACTCGATAGTATATGTAAGGAGTCTTTTCAGAAAAGTGTATACTTTTTTCTCGGTAACAAATACTTATGATTTATTTATTTCTATTCTATACATCGATATTAAGTTAAGTAATAAGGAAATAGAATAAAATGTTACTGATCCGTAGCTGTATATAGGTAAGTACCTAATAGTATTTTGTGAACACCTCACTAGGCGAACCTGTGTTGAGATGTTTTGGAATAATTGCAATTCTGACGACAAAAGTAGAAACACCGTATCCTCCTTGATATTGTCAAGAAGGAGACTGTGGGTCGACCCATGGCGGCAGTATCGTATACATAAAATAAAAGATTAGTTGCAGTTAGGATCTATACATACAGTTATATATAGCATCTAGTTTATGTACAAGATAGATAGTAGTTTTGATAATATAGGTAGTTATTTTATTCTAGGGACCACACGCCAATGGAATGAATAATATTGTGATTTTAATGTTTTGTCTTAAAACAAAGTTATAATTAGTTGCTTACTATTTCTTTTTAATATTTGTTTTTGGTTATGTTTGGTTAGGTGTTATGATTTTTTGAGTAAATTGAATACCTTGTTGTTTGATCCAGTCTTTGATGTGTTTTTTGTGAAGAACGTATGGTTTAAGTATCTGTCATTTGCCATTAACATTTATAAGAAGCAAGTTACCACGTACTTTCCTCTCAAATACTCCACGATGACGTGGATAAGACCTCTGTCTGCTTTTAGTTTATACGACAATTCGCATAATCGAGAGTATTGGTTTTGAAGTATTGGAATAATTTCACCCACCGATTTCCCTTGGAAACTTTCAAAGTGCTTCCGCTCTGTTACTTTTTCCGATGTAAAGAAGTTTGAAATCAGCGAATATTCATCGAATACATCTGTATTTATTAATAAATTTATTTTTTACGTTAGCTCGCCTCCAGGAAGTCCTGACGAAAATAATTCCCTTCGGGGCCTATGTTATCTTTGACGATGCTGTGTGGGGGGTCTTTTTAGGAAAGAAATTATAAGAAATTCTGGGAAGGAAAATGTATGACGGGTGGGTAGGAAACTGGGGGTCAGTGTGTCTAAGAGTGATGGACGTACGAATCTATTCCTCCCACTGCGATGCAAGACGATGGGTCGAGAAAGTACAGCTGGAGAGGTTGAAGAGTCTCCTCAAACCTCTCGCGATCTGATACACAGCTGTTGAGTAGCCGCATCCGCCGCCAAGATCCGGACAAACCTCATACTTTTCAATTAGTACATCCTTTATTTTGTCACAGATTCTCCTGAAGATTTCATCAGAACTGCTTGTGTTCGGCAGTTTTAGAATAATCATTTTAATTAAATTCTGAGCTTTAAAAATCGGATCAATGGCGGCAGCGTTTGCTCCTCCCCAGGCTATAATACCGTACTCGATTAAAGATTGACGCAGTGCATAGAAAATTGTTTTAAGTTGATTCAAGTTTGGAATGTGGCGAATGTCAAATAAAGTATATTGATTTTCTAAGTTTGTTAATCGTTCATCAATTTAACTACAAGTAAGGGAAAATAGAGCTAATTACGGGAACAGCGACACGCCCACAACACATGTCTGTTAATGTATCTCTTTAGTAGAATACAAAACAGCTACCTTGAAACCGTAGACAGATGTGTTGATTTGATGACTTTTGAGTAAAAGGTGTGAATCGTGATGAATGATATATTGAGGACATCTGAATGCCCTTCACGACAAACAGATGAGATGACAAAAGATTTTTTACACAGATGTTTTTTTTTAATATATTCAAAGTTCTTCACAAAAAAGTACATATTTTCTTACCTTGAATTACTAAATTAAGAAAAAAAAATCACAAAAACAACCGAAAAGTAAGGTAATTAATCGTGAGATTACCATTATAGAATTAAATTTGAAAGAAAATAAGAGGTTTTAAGAAATAATGTCATACTTATTATAATAGAGGGTATTAGGGGACGTGCTTGACTTCCTTGAACCAGTAATTCCTGACATTATTTCGAGTAAAAAGTGTAAATGAAATTGACAAAATCTCCAGTGACATTTATAATGTTTTTTTTTCAACTAAAGTCAGGGTTGGTTGGTTACTCGGCTGAGTGACCAGTGACGACACGTGGAATTATTTTTTTTTTTTTTAATAAAAATAAATTGAAAAAAAAACATTATTTTTTTCCGAATGATGTCAGGAATCATTGGTTAAAGTAAGTCAAGTACTTCCCATAACACACTGTATAATACGATAATTATTACGGTAAGACAGAATAGATAGACGTTAGTGGGAAGCAGAAGAAAAGTGTGGGAAGATTCAGATCTGAACACTAAACATAGCTAAAACCAATGCAAGCAAACTCCTTTAATTCTGAATGGTGATTTTTCATCAGGGCAACACTTACTGTGGTGTATAGGATTAGTCATATAGTTTCAACATCCTTCAACAGATGTCTTTAGTATAGTTAGTTATACGTAATTTTGTGGTGTCAGTTAAATAGTACCTTAAAAGAGTATCATTTATCGTCGTTTGTGTCTAATGTACGAACGGTTACGATAATAGCCGAAGGCATCTGATAATACGGCTGGGTTTCAACTTTCAACTGCGTCGCGCGGCAAGCCGCAGAATAACTTAGAGCCTTCCATAGAAAGGACGTCCGGTCCAGTTAAATATCATTGTAAACATTACGATAACGTAAATAAACAACAATTCAATTCTTAATCACTGGGATTAAAGTACATTACAATTATTAAATGAATTATTTTACCACGGGGGGTTGTGTGCTGGGTAAGTCCGGTTTACCTGCTCGCCCGGGAACGTGGACTTTCCCCAACACGCCACTGAATCTAAACGACGAGCAAACGTGATATTAATTATAACAACAAGAATACACTTTCACCACCAAGTACTAACTAACTGTTATAGGTAAAACGTTCACGTGAACCGCCACAGTTGTGCAATTCAGGTTTGTGGATTTAGTTATGGCGACACTGACCGCCACACACTTGTAGTCGTGTATGTAAGTTATACAGGTTTTAACTAATAATAATAAAAACGTTTATTCATCAATAGATTTTTTAAAGTATTATACATTTTGTTATTTTATCATTGAGTCTATTCATGAAAAGGTCACTGCTCAGCTACAATTCAGGATTTCTCCTGGAATGCGGCTGGTTTTCAGCAGTGCCTCCAACTACTACGAAATTTAAAACGTGTCTCCACTATGAAAGATCTTGGTATTGTATTTGATGGTAGGTTAACTTTTCATGCTCATATAGTTTATTTCATTTATCTTTTCTCGGGAGATTTTTTCAATGTTGATGAGTGTTTCAGGCTAATAATAATTGCTTATAATAATTGTTACCCTTTGTGCTATGCATAAAAATCTTGTCTTAAACATTAGTTTACCAATTAAAAATAATAATTTATTTATTTATTTGATGCAATATATTTACAATTTATACACAATTCAATGATGTTGGCCTCACTGGGTGGTTTACCCGTGCTGAGTATGAGTGCCGTTCTCAGTCATAACTAACGCTAGGTTTTGTCCTACGCATTGCAAAAAATTTCAGAGACACCCGGGTTCTCACAGAACTGTACAATGCTTTTATTAGGAGTAAGCTTGAGAGTGGATCAGTGGTTTGAAGCTCACACCAAGTGAAGTATTCTCTCATGTTGGAGAATCTTCGAAATAAATTTATGAGATTTTTCTATCTGAGGGAGTATGGCTACTACCCATGGCTCTATACTAGCGACTTTCTCTTGGGCATGCTCGGTATGTACCATCTACAGGTCAGAAGGGATGTGCTCATTGTAACCCATTTCTTTGGACTGATTCGTGGATGGTTCGAAAACTCGACTATCATGGAGAGCATTAGTTTCTATGTTCATGGTTATCTCCGTCACTGACAGCATAGACTGTTTTATCTCCCGGTTTGCAAAACTAACTTGCCAATGGTCATGCCAGTCATCACTCGAATATCGATATGTTTAACATAAATGAAGCACAATTTAATACTTAATTAAATAAAATCATTTACAAAAATCAATATTATTAATTAAAATTAATAATTATTATTATTAACAATTAGATACTTAATTTTCATTTATCTGTCTCTCGGCTATTTTACCCTAACAGTTCCTCAGCTGTCTGTTAATTGACATTGACACTTCGATCAAGCATTGTGCAACATTGCATTTAAACACATGATCCGGGCACGATGGTAGACACGAAATTATTAAGTCTTATTCTTTGTTTACTGATGAGATCTATTCATTGTTGCCTTTTCTAATTTATGAGACTACGTGCTGCGGTCATCGAAGATTTTAAATTGTCGGCACGTGATTCGTAACATCCATCGGCCGGTTGCGTTTATAGGACGTGTAGTTGTTCGTCATCGATTTGCATTTTACGTACTGGAGGCTGGAATATTAATTAGCAGGTGATAATGTTATAAGTGAACACCGCCACAAAAATTAATTCGCACAAGTTCAGGTTTGGGTATGTGCACGATTTGACATTGCGAAATTCGAGAGAGTTAACAGTTTCAGAAGCGGAAAAGAAAATGCAACAAACACCACATGATACTTATTTTTTTAAATTTAATATAATATAATAATGTTATTATTAAATTATACAAGTATTTCAGTTTTTTTTTTGTGACAGCCGTTTCCAAAGATATTCAAATATAAGAAATGTGCTATCCGCAGTTTTTACTGGGTGGGACTGCGCTTCCGGGTTTCTTTCTTCCTTATTCTTTCCTTATTCAAACTACATTGTTAACCAATACTAATGCACACCTTAAAAAAATCAACGAAATGAACTAATTCTTTTCGAATGCATACTTCATACTACTCCGATTAGGTAGTAGTCCGCCGACAGTCGCGCTGATATCATAGCATATCTCTTTTGTATTTGAATTACTACGGATTACAAGGCCATTCACAAACTGTGGTTTTACCACTTTGAGACGGTTTTTTATAGATTAAATTGATTTATTACCGGCTAAACAGAGTTATTGAGAAATTAATTGTGACAGGGTACTTTGAAATATGTTTTATACCGGTACCGCCGTCCGGGAACCATTTATTGGATAACCAACACCTCTGCCATAGGTCACCCCAAGTGGTTCGCTACGTTTGATGACTTAGTAGGGGTGCCCGAGTTCATGGGGTAAGGTTTGTCCGGGTCTTGGCGGCGGATGTGTCTGCCAACAAGTTGCATGGCAGGCCGGATCGGAATAGTGTGGTTGAGGGAATCCCTTTGACTTATCTAGCCGTGCTCTCCCGGAACATCGCCTTGCACATGCATGGTTTCATACATCCGTCACTCCTGAACACTGACCTCCGGATTCCTACCCACCCCTAATAACCTTTTCCTTCCCAGAACTTCCTCTCTTTCCTAAAAAAGAACCTCCACACAGCATCCTCAAAGGGCTACCTGTGTGGAGCTTTTATTATTATAATATTGTATATATTCTTTGAATCTAGTTGATAATGGTATTCCCGTTTGTACGATTTAAGTAGCTTTACAGTCAGCGTGGTTACAGAATTATATGGCAGAGGTGTTGGTTATCAAGTTAATGGTTCTCGGGGCGGCGGTACCTAAAACGCCTGCCAAATTGAAAATTAAACACTAAAAGAAAAATAGGATCCTAGATATTTTTTTCCATAAAAAACCCTTTCAAAACCCGTTATGAAGATTGTATTTTGCATTATCACCTTCTTAAATAAAAAAAAATTGAATAAATAAGCAATAAATTGTCTTTTATTCCTTCCTCTGAAATCCTCCGGATATCTGAGGGCACCTGAACCAAAAAAAACCCTATACCATAACCTGCAGGACATATCGTTCCCTGCTTTAAATCCTGAAGGACGTAAACTAGGTATTGTATAATACAGGTCTGCGATTCTCCAACAACGACCAAGAGTTACTCGTCACGCGCCATCTACGAATGAAAAATTAATTACTCGTCGTCTCGACTAACTTTGTCGAATGTGTAATTTTTACGCATTCTTCAATGTCGAAGGATTGAAGAGATGATTATATTGGCAGCCCTGTGAATATTGTCTACGTTTCTATAAATTACGAGGGCACTTTCTTCGAAATGGCTGGTGGGTATATAACTCAAAACCAAAAACAGGGGTAACAAGGCGGAAAGAAATTTAATGCTGCTAACACATGCAAAACGACAGTCATCATCATCATCCTTGGCTCTACAACCCCTGCTGGGTCTTGGCCTCCTCAAGAGTCTTCCTACACTCATCACGGTTTTGCGACAGCTCTCTCCAGTTTACAATCTCCAAAGTGGATATATCTTTGAGGACGTTGTCGCTCCATCTTAAACATGGTCTACCCAGGCTCTTTCGCCCTGTCGGTCTTAAGTTCATCAGGGACTTTTGTGCTTGATGCTCGGTCATTCTCTCCACATGACCCAGCCACTGAAGTCTTCCCAGTTTTATAAATTTTGTGATGTTTAGATCCTTAAACAGAGTATATAGCTCATTGTTATAACGTCTGCGCCAAAATCCATTTTCTGAAACCGGTCCGAAGATACGCCTCAACATTTTCCTTTCAAAAACATCCACTGCTCGCTCATTCCTCTTTTAGTTAGTACCCAAGTCTCAGCTGCGTATGTGAGTACTGGTCTGATAAGTGTTTTGTACACTAATATCTTGGTGTTTCTGGACAGCAGTCTGGATTTTATTTGGTTTTGTAGGCAGTAATAACAGCAAAACGACAGTACAACAGGTTGATTATGAAGTTAATTTTCATGTGTACACCAACTACCCTCCGGCGAAATTTTCTTGTTGGTCTCAAAGAATCTGCTTCAGTTTGCTCTATATTATGTATTGCAGTCAATATCGCCGAAAAATCAGCCATTATAATGAACCTTAAAACAACTTTGTAAAAATATATAATGCCTGTCAATCAGAGTGCGCACGGGAAACGGTCTTAGGTTAGGTCACAATAATACAAGATTTTGATAATTATGAGGAAGACTAAGTGTCGACTGGTTCGACCCACTCGTTGTTCGAGTCGAATGACTTTTGACGTTTGGAATCTAAGTATGTAACTTCAATGAGACTCGAGAATAATGAAGCCGACCAGTGTACGTACTTTCGACGGCGATTGCGAATTTGGAGAATAGAGTCCCAGGCCTGCCCCTATCGAGTCTCGCAAAATACAACCTTAAAATCCACCGGATTTACGACGAAATGGGTGGAAACACGTGGCATAGGAAGGACGAAAGGATTTTAGGAATTTAGACTTAGCTTTGTAACCTAGATTGGCAAGAATACCAAATATGTGGTTCACAGGCAAAATTGCTTTACAGGCTATTCTGTTCCATAACAGCGTTGTTCGGTGAACATTTTTAGTTCTTCTTTATAAAATTAATATGTTTTAATTCATAATTAATAACATCCGTAGTTTTAATCGCTTTTATTATTTAAAACACCAACATGTTTCGTAAGCAATGCTTACGTCGCGCGTCGTCAGGATTAAGCCGCGGCATCCCAAATTTCTACCATTTTATAACATATTTCTCATGAACACTTTGTTTTTAAGTTTCTAAAAAATGTACGTTATTTTCTTTACTTGTATTATTTTAATAAAATTATTTATTTCCCCTCCTTATATATCCTTCATTATTTTATAGAACCTGAAAGTTTCTCTGTGTATGTCTCTAATACAGGTAAAGACGATCCCCGACTATGAAGTTTGGATCACGGTGACTTTGAAAGATATTATATTAATTAATTATAATGGTACTTACGTTAAAGTATAAAAGCTGAATTTTATATATGTTACTTGAGCAACTACCAACATATGTTTTCTCAGTAATCATACAGTTTCGATGGTTCCTTCACCTTGTCAGACACATTAAAAGTTTTCCGTAGGTGCGAGCGCGATACATTTTTTTTTTACATTAACTCCACACAGGAGGCCCTGAGGAAAATAATTTCCCTCAGGGCCTATGTCATCTTTGAGGATGCTGTATGGAGGGTCTTTTTGAGGAAAGGAAGGAGTGAACATGGGTCTTGAAGAGACCCATGTTGTAGGAGGGAGGAAACACAGAGGCTGGTAAATCGTTCCACATCCGAGCTGTTGAACTCAAGAACGAGTCGTAAAAACGACCCGTTCTCATGTGACTAATGTCAACCGTGTACAAATGTTGGGCGCGTGTTTGGCGTGTTTCCCGACTATGCACCGGTGCCGAGGGGATCAACGACGCTAGTTCCTCGGAGCATTTTCCATTGTAATACCGGTAGAACAAGGACAGCATTCCCACCTGACGCCTGTGCTCTAAAGATTGCAATCCGTCTGTTACATACATGCAAGCGGGTGGGAGTGAACTAGTGCGAAATTTCGACGCTAGCAGACTACTACCTTGTAAAAGTGCGAGCAAAATGCTCTTGAAATTGTAGTGCAATTTTATATACCGTGCCACCGTGATCGAAACTTCATAGTCGAGGATCGTCTTTACCTGTATTAGGGACATACACAGAGAAACTTTCAGGTTTTATAAAATAACGAAAGTCTGATCATCACGGGCTCTTTCTCTATTAATAATAATAATAATATTTGGACGATTTATATAGCGCCGTTTTTGTGAAAAATCACCTCAAGGGCGCTGTACAAACTTACCATACATGCCTAAAATCTAGAAAGGCTACAAGCTAGACAAACAATTAAAAACAACTTACGCCAAAAAATTGCATACACCGGTTCATTGATCACCGATACGAAAATATATGTACAATATTTTGACCAATGAACGCAATGCTGCCTAAAAATGAATTAATTCAGGACCATACTTACCTGGGAGGTCGCTTGAAATTAATACTGTTTATTGTCTATTTAAAGAAATTTAGTTATCTATGTTTACAAAACCTAAACCAAATAAAATGAGTCAAAGCAGTAACGTCATAATTAAACAATTAAGAAAACCTTAACATTAAGTGCGGGGAAAACAGATTCCGAAGTACCCTTCGTGATAGTATCTACTATCTAAATTGTGTTCTCAGCAAATTGGTTTAACTGGAAATAAATCAATTTAAACATCTTCAAAAATTGACATTTAAAATTTCGTCTCAAAGTGGTTTAACCACAGTTTGAAAATGGTCTTGTAAGCCGAAACAGCTGTAACAAACATAAAAAACGAGTGTGCTTTAGACCGCACGACTGAAGTAAAACTTCACTATAAAAGAAGAGAGAAAGAAAATGTGCGCGCGCACTGCTCTCTCTTGCTCCTACAGTGCGAAACAGACAATAGGCCTGCACTGTGTCTTAGATATACGAAATGGTTACGAGAGAAAGAGAGAAAGAAAATGTGTGCTCGCACCTCTCTCTCTTGCCCCTACAGTAAATACGAAACGTAACTCTCTCTCTTTCTATCTTCACTAACTTATATCTCCCTCTCAACTTCCGTTCGCCTCGCCCGATAACATTTTTCGTAACGCTCTCGTCACGAATTCACCAGCTTACTCCCCAAGTCAAGCGTGCGTAAAGAAGTTTTACTTCAAAACTAAAATACTTTCAGAATTAGGGGGCATCCATTAATTACGAGAGCACAAACGGGGGGGGGTCCAGCAAAATCTCATGTTACTTGAAAAAAATATACGAATTGGCCCAAATTTATCTCACCGAGGGGGAGGGGGGGGGGGGGTCTAGATTGAAAGAAAAACTGCTCACGTAATTAATGGATGCCCCCTAATTAAATGTATTTTGTGCTTTTAATATCTTGGTTAATCAATAATTTAAAAAAAAAATTGATAATAACATTATTCAATTTATTTTCATTGTTTGTTTTTGGGGTGTTATGCCGTGTTGCGCTACCTCCTTCTTTAGCCGACGTTCCGGACAGCGTTGCAGTGTCCATCATCAGGGTAGATCCGGCAGATACGACGCCCGACTGTCCGAAACGTCGGCTAAAGAAGGAGGTAGCGCAACACGGCATAACACCCCAAAAACAAAAAAAGAATGCTTTTGGCCGTGAAAATCTAAAAACGTATCTTATTCAATTTAATTTAAATTAAATTAAAGAACAAATTCTAGATGCACCTCACATGTTTCATATAAAAATGTTAAAAATAATAAATATACAGTTACTAAAATAAAAAATAAAATAAAAATAAAAAAGTTAGTTTGACGTGCTAAAGGTTGTGTCAACAATCTACATGAAGCACATTTACGCCCGGGGATTTGCGATGAATATTTTCCATAAAGCAACACTTAAAATCACCTTGCCGTTATTATTTTCGAGTTACCGAGAAAGCTTGAATTTTCATTACGATAAGAGCTTTGAAAGTATGTTTGCCTAAACTTTTACACAATTCAATTTTCTTTCACTTCGAAACAATATCGGATTAGAGAAATCTTTTTACTTAACTTTTTTTTATTTAATCCAAGAAATGAAAGTGTGAAAAACTAGTGATATCGGCAATCGAACTATTTTATTCTAATCTTACTAATATTATAAATGCAAATGTTTGTATGCATGGATGTTTGTTACTCTTTCACGCAATAAATACCGAATGGAATATAAAAAAATTTCACTAATCGAAAGCTACATTATTTGCGAGTAATATAGGCTATATATATATTGGTAAGCTCTGGCGTTATGAATAAGCTGTGGCGTTATGAAATTATTTATTATACGTTTATTGGCAAAGCGTGTTGCTAAGTAAAAAGGGGGGGAGGGGAGGGGCAAATATGCAAGCGAAGCCGGGGGCAAAAGCTAGTCAATATTTATTATAAAAGAAAGTTTACTACACTTTGCGTGCCGTTAAAACTCAGAAAAGAGTCCTGGTAGATCAAGGGAGTTATATGGTGTGGTAGCCCTTTATCCCCCACCCATGAAGAAGGTTCCCGTTTTTACCTGATATTTGAAGATATGAGAGCTGGAAGTATCGCATACCTGTATTATATTGTTTATACGGCACCTCCGAGGCAAAAAATTAAAATTTTATTTTTTATGTGAATACCGGACAAGAGTCCCAACTGCTCCCCCTGGAGCCAGTAAGACTACGGCATCTCCAATTGGGGAATATTGTGAGGTTGAAGGTAATGGGGACGGGAAGGAGATGGAGGAGAGGAATGAGAGGAAGGAGATGAAGGAGAGGAAAGAGAGGAAGGTGGCTATTCTGATCTGGTTGCCAAACACGGCTAAAGCCGTTTCAAGCAACGTTTCAATTATTATTATTATTTTTTTTTTTAATTCTTTTTTTTATTTACGGACAAATAGTGCATTAACAATATAACAATAACACGAATAAAAAAAAGAGATGACAATAAAAGGAGAGTACATATAGATGAGGAGCATATAAACAATAACCACAAGAAGCTTAAAGATGGATTTAAAAGGCTTTAAAAATCACTTAAATTATCGACTGCCGAAAGTCATTTAGGCTTACACCAAAAAATTTATGCTTTGATTTGCGTTGACAAGTCTCGACATTCTGGATAAAGGAGAATGATAACTATAATTAGTAGAATGTTGATTGAGGAACAGCAATTCATTATTTCGGAGTCTACGGATGGTGTGATGGTGATTCTGAATACCACGGCGATACTGAGAGTATCTTTCACTCTGGAACATGCCGCAAACACACTATATATTATTTTTAATGTATTAATTGTTAAATAACACAAATTAATCCTTTTTTTTCCGGTTCGAACCAGCGACCTTTGGATTATGAGTCAAGAACCCCTCGACCACTACGCTAAATATGTTTTAATGGAAACATATTTCTTCTGATGCACAAAAATCCACCATAATCTGAAAATTATGCAAGCGATTAATTAAAATCGTATTTTCCAATCACAGGAGCACATAACAGTCGAGCGGCTAATTGAATGATTAGCAAGTCTAAAGCGGTGTTAAAACATAGCACAGCGCATAACGACATAACCAACTGACTAATATGCAAAACGATCATAACAACAAGTAGTAAAGTTAACCTAACTACTTCTGTGCTCCTGGTAGAATATGATTTGCCCTTGGATAATAAACAACTTTCAAAATACGCTGTTATTAAATTAATTCATAATGCAGTTCTTATCTATTGTAACAAAAATATTTTGCTGGTAAGCAAATTGAATTGAAGGCCTTCGTGGAACCGACTTTGGGACCTGATATGCAGGTTCGATATCAGGTCCAAGTGACAATGGTGTTCAGAACTCCATTATTATAGTTTCCTACCATTCAAGATTTCTTATCGTGATCATGGATATCCAAAACGCTGAACATTTTAAAAACATTATTAACGCGAATGCTCGAGTGGTTATACTCTCTATTCTCTGCCAGTTCCATGCCTCACTGCCATACATAAGGGTAGGTACCAGCACTCCATTGTGGACTGCTAGCTTCGCTTCTTTTGACAATTTTTTTATTAGCGCTGACGGCATACAGTCCTCCAGTAATGGAGTTACCTGCATTTACCCGTCTTTCAACATCTCTACCAGCCTTCCCATCTCTCGTAAACATACTACCCAGATACACAAACTCATCCACCTGCTTCAAGTATTCATCATTTACAACTATATTGTACACTGTTTTCGTACTCTCTCTTTCAAACACCATGACTTTAGACTTAGGTACTTACCTATTATTTATATTTTTATAATGAATGTTATTCTCCTATTTGATATCGCGATATATTTATTAGAAGCATTCAACTATCTGTCATTAATGATTATCTTTTATTTCTCAGAATAAAACTAAGTTAACTAGTTGTTATTATTATCTACCTTCGTAAAACTTTTACGTGTCCACGCATTAAAAATGGTTTCATGACTAATATTTCCCTCGACAGGGCTTTCGGCGAACCCTTGGGGCATACTACTATACACAGCAGAAGTAGATTGCCAATGGAGTCATGACTCACAAGTCCCTCTACACGGCAGTACTAGACCGCACCATCTGCTGATTATATCTAGCGTACGACTGGTGTCATAATATAATACACGAGATTCTGCAATTAGATGAATTATATTATATTGAATATTGATTACACTGATTTTACTTAGTGACAGCACCATTCCATATTTGATCACTCCATAATTATATACGTAATTCATTGAGTGTAGCGCAGTCCTGTTTAACACGAATTTGTTTGTGAGATCTGTTTCACGACTCACGACACATGGCAGTAGAGGTTCCTTACCAACTCAGAATGAAACCAACTCAGAATCACCTCAGAAAGGTCATTTGAAGCTGTGAAAAAATAATTTTAAAATAGCCGGTAACGGTAACCCTAACCTAACTTAACCTATTTAACCAATTTCTTAATATTTTTTTATCATCACTTTTAATGACCTTTCTGAGTTGGCCGGTCACCGGTAGTAGAGCCTGGATCCTTTTCAATTTGGGAAGCGGGTATGGGTACCGCCGCCCCAGGAACCATTTATTGGAATACCAACATTTCTGCCATAGGCCACCCCAAGTGTTTCGCTACGTTTGGTGACTTAGTCGGGGTGCCCGCCTTCATGGGGTGAGGTTTATCCGGGTCTTGGCGGTGGATCCATTTGCCCGCCAGCTACCTGGCAGGCCGGATCGGGTGAGAGTGATTGGGAGAGTCTCTTTGACTTCTACAACCGTACTCTTTCGGAACATCGCCTTGCACCGCAGTAGCAGCGATCGATTCATACGTCCGTCACTCCTGGACACACTGACCCTCAGATTCCTACTCATCCCTCGTACCCTTTTCCTTCCCAGAACTTCCTCTCCTTCTTTCTCTAAAAATACCCTACACACAGCATCCCCAAAGATGACATACGCTCTGAGGGGAATTATCATTTTCCTCAGGGCCTTCTGTGTGGAGTTAATGTAAATTTTTTTATTTTTAAAACTGGCAGAGGAAGGATGAAAGTAAACTGAGTGCTGTAGAAATGAGATCCTTGAGACGTGTTTGTGGTAAATCCGTGTATGATCGCGTGAGAAATATGAAGATCCGCAAAGACTGCAAGGCTGATGTAAACGTATTTCAATATTCTGTGTTTTTCAATTCATTCTCACCATATGTCCCAAGTCACGAGAGTCCCTTTTTAATCTTGGTTTTTTTAATGAATCCAAAGTTGAACACTACTGCTACAGAAGCAATAATAAAATCGTCATCATAAAAAAAAAATCCATTCCCGGAATAGCCAGTGACCAGGTGTATTTCGGCAACGTCACCTCGAGTGGAGAGCGGGTGAGTCACAGCAGTGCCTACCCAAATATCCTCACCCGCAGTCCCGGGTAACGCCGGGTAGAGCATTTCCTATTAGATCCTGCTCCATCTAATACTTCTATACGACACCCCCTGAAAACGGTAGGTACTCTCAAATTGCAGTCCGGAGGAGTATGTACAGACTGCTGGGCTTTTTGCCGATCATCAAACTGGAAAGTAATTTTTAAAAAAATTATTCCAGAAAAAAAGGGTTATTAATTTTTCAATTCTTAAACTAGAGTATTAGTTCTCAAAGTAGGCGATGACGCCCCCTTGTGGGCGTTTGAGACTTTCAGTGGGGCAGTAGAAGACACAAGAGAAAAATATGGGGCGTGGAGATGGCACAGTGAGGGAGTGAGCAGGTAAAAAAATGGTCTAATAAAAACAAAAACACGCTAATCACGTACTGATAAAGCAAAGTAAACTTTAACCAGATTTAAGCTTTAAACTTTTTTAGAGTAAAAAATGTAGTTAAGTACCTAATAGAAAAAAAACATTATCGGATAGCAAAACGTTATCTATTTTTTCAAACTCTAAATATGCTCAGGAATCGCTGGTGAAAATACTTACGTGCTGTTACATCCTGAATAGATTTAATAATAAGTAATAATAAATAACACTGGACCTACTGGAGTACCTTGGAGGACACCAAAACCTGAGGTTCATTCAGTACATCAATAATTTTAAAATCTCCCAAAGAATTGTGATTTCATTCAACGATATTCGAGCGTGTTTGATATACAAAGTTTTACAAATTAAAAATATTATAAGTATTCGGCTAGAAACAAAGCTAAATGTATCGTGCACCCCTCACTAAAACAAGGGGGAAGTAGGGGTTGCTTCAAATCGGGGTAGGGCCGTCCTCCAACGAATCCACCCCACCTTCCTCTACAATACCATTCAGTACAACTGTACGCCCTAAAACTCACCGACTCCGTACAAGCAAACAAACACTGAACATTCATTCCGACAAGTGTAGTCCATACTGATTACGAGCCCCAACTGCTTCCAACCATTTGGAGCCAGTGATACTATGGCATCACCATTGGGGTATGTTGTGATGCTGAAAGTATTGGGGATGGGAAGGAGCTGGAGAAGAGAAAGGAAGGTGGCTATTCAGATCTGGTCACCAAACACGGCTAAAGTCAGTTCAAGCAACAACGTTTCGATTCTGAATGGTGGTCTTTCACCAGGGCGATACTGAAAGCATCCACACTTCTAGAAAGTTATTTTTTAATGTATAAATTGTACAATAACCCAAATTAATCAAATAAAATTTAATTTAATCGAAAATTTGTTAATAATATAATTTTATTGAGAACGCAGGGATTTGAATACGCAATCTACGGATTTGTAACCAAGCCGTCAGAAAATTCTATATTTGAAGATGTTTGAACAGCCGAAGTTAGGTTTTCAATTTGGGAGGCGGGTATGGTTACCACCGCCCCGGGAACTATTTATTGGATAGTATTTTCACCTCTGCTTTAAGTCACCCCAAGTGGTGCGTTACGTTTGGTGACTTAACAGGGGTGTCCGGGTTCACGGAGTGAGGTTTGTCAGGGTTTTGAGGCCGTTACCTACTGCGTAGCAGGCCTGGTTAGGGAGATCTTTTGACTTATCAGGCAGGATTCTCTCGGAACATCGCCTTGCACCGCAGTGGAAGGGATGGATTCATACACCCGTCACTCCAGGACACACTGACCTTTCCTTTCGATTCCTTACCACCCCTCGTACCTTTTTCTCTCCTAGAACTTCCTCTCCTTTCTTTCTGTGATATATAGAATTATACATTTAATTTCACCATCTTCAGTTAAGTAGTACCTTAGAAAAGTGTCGACTATCATTGTTCGTGTCTAAAGCACGAACCGTTACGAAAATAGCCGATAATAAATGATAAGACAGCTGGGCTACCACAGTATTTTATTATGCAGCTTCGGATAAACTTAGAGCCTCCTAATAGTACGGACGTCTGATCCAGTTAAATATTCATTGTAAACCTTACGATAACTTAAAATAAAGCAACTCGTAATCTCGACGAACCTCGATCTTTATTGGAGTATTCCCGAATAATTAATCTCAATCACTGGAATCCTTTTTTTTACTCCGGATCTCCTGTATGGAACTAACGTAAAAAAAAAGGAAAAATTGAGCTTATTTCGGCCAAACGGACAGGCCCCCAATACCCTTCTATCAGTTAAATGATTCTGTGCTTACAACTGACTCTACCAGTAGTTGTTGTGTGTAAATTGCACGCTGTACAATCAACTTCCCCGACTTGCCCTGAAGGCAGGTGAGGTTTTGCTAAGAGCTGCTGATATACAAGAAAAAAATACTCCAAAAATTGGATTTGAGAATAGAGTGGGAGAAATAATGTCATGCCAGTCTCGACAAAACGTGATGAACTCCCTACTAATAACAATCACGAGATACCTACACGGACACGAGACGAGAATGCAAAGCAAATTAGATTGCAAACAAGGATGAAAGCTAGCACCCAGAAATTACTTTTAACATGATGTGATCTAAGCCAAGATTAATATATAAAATACAAAGCAATGAAAAATCTCATGATTTTGGTTTGAATTTGTTATCCATCAGAAATATTTTAGATGCTTTAATTTAAATTAAATACTGCGAGTAGAACACATATTTGCCTTCGAAATAATCCAAGTATTTTTTTAAATAGTCTTTTTATAAGCCCAGCCCTACTTACGAACCCCTTTTTGGTTATGGTTTTATTGTACAACGCGGAAAATTAAAGTCTTTAGAAAATGAAAGTAAAACTCTGAATATTTGTGCCTGAGCTCCGAATAATAAAATAAAACATGTCTTTTGACGATGTTTTTTTTTCACGAATAAATCAAAAAAGGCGATTGGTGTAAAACGGGAATTTAAACCTTACCGCCATCTACATAAGGAGTGTTATTGTTAGCGGCCTGATCCCGAATGTAATTAGAACCTTATGCAATGAATAGCTGGTTTCATGTGGTAAGTTCTAAAATGGTAATAGTATGGTTTTCTTTTAAAATATGTTTAATTGAAATACTTTATACAAGATTCAGCCTCAAAATCAGAAATTGGTAAATATATTGGGAGAAATCGTCTTTGCAATTTTTTGATACCTCATATCTCTGAACGGGGTAAAGAGAAGTTAGAAACCTATCCAAATGAGGTGACGGGTTGCCATGGCGGGCTATCGCATTGGATTTAATAATATAATATATATTTAATTAAGGGTTTAATAATATTAAATATATATCTAATTAATAATTTAATAATATAATATATAGACTTATCATACCACATGTTGATTCGATCCGATGAGACAAACGAGAGATTCTGCTTACCTGTGAAAAATAGAGAAAAACATTATTAATTTCAAGAAATTAAAATACGATGATCACAATAGTATGCACGGGTGATTCCACAAAAATTGGGTAACTCAATGTCATTAGACAATAGAACGGTGTGTTATTATATTTTGTGTAAATTTTTAATGTTATTTTAAAACAATTAAACGCATTTTATTTGGTCACTCAATTTCAGCTACTCATTTTAAATACAAGTTTGTAAATTTCCACAATACGTTCTCAAAACGTCAGTACTTTGGCATGTCACAATCCCAAAAACGCGCAATGAAGTGGCTGTATATTAAATATTACCATGAATTTAAGCAAACTTACTGTTTCCCTACAATCTATGAAGAAGTTAACAATGTAAATTACAACTTTTTAATATAATATTCTTACCGTTGTTGTAAAAATAAAAAATAAACTTTGTGTTCACTTTTATACGTCAGTCCGTTGTGTGTTGTTCGAATTTGAATTTCCCGCTAAATATTGTCGACTCAAATTAAAATCCATCTTAAATTTCAACGTTGGTAGTAAAGTTAGCTGCAGGCAGGTGCCTTTCTACGGAGGCCAGTAGTGTGCCAGTGCTAGCTTCGTGTTTGTCACCGAAACACGTGCCGATCCAGTCAAAATATCAGTCCTATGGTGAGTCAATATTTTCTTGTAAACCTGTGTTATATTTTAATTTATACATAGCTAGCTTTGCTTGTTTTAAATGTAGCTTGTTGCTATTCAAAAATATCAAAATGTACGTTGGTTCTAATGATAACCTTAAATTTATGTCTTGTTCGTCAGTCCGTTGGCGTCAGTCCTTTGTCTGATATTGCGCCAGAGGACTGACGTGTTTCCAGAGTACTGATATTTAGCGTGTGTAACCATTTTTTTTTTACTTATTTCAGTTTAAAACATTATGCCGCCTCCTAAAAAAAACAAAAGATGTCTAAGGATAGAGAAGATATATTAAAAAAGAAAAGAGAAGCCGAAAAGGTTCGCTTAGCTAGAATCAAAAGCGACCCTATTAAATTAGCCGAATACAAGGGCAAACAAAGGTGTCAGTACTTAAAAAAAGGAGAAGGGACAAAGAAAAAGCGTTAAAGAAATGACACCTCAGGAGCAACGATTAACTAGAAAAAAATTGGAAAAATTATTCATCAAAGTACAGGCAAAAAAAAACAACAATTGAAACGTACTACTGATAATTTTGTACGCCAGAATACTCCGTCACCTACTCACGATGAAGCGGCAGTTGGTGAAGTAATGAGACATATTATTAACGAAGACCAAAGAGCATAAAAGGCAAAAAAGAGGAGTAAAAGGCAGAGAAAGTTCAAAAATAAACAATTAAAAAAAAATGGAAAAAATCGTTTCAGAACAGAGAACTAAACTGAATACTCAGCGTCACAAATATAAACGAGTTAAAAATCAGTTAAAGAAAATTGTAAAATCTGTTGAAAATACTCCAAAAACCAGAACTGAAGAAATGAATGAAGATATTACTAAATAAAAGGAATTAGTGAAGAAAGCCCTTTTCGGAAAAGGAGCACCCGATGGTGTAGGAGCCACATGTAAACGAACAGCAGATCAAGTGATTGCTACAGCAGGTGATATTACTGACTTGAAGGAGTTTGCTTCCGTTGTCCGCGAGAGAGTCCAGGTATACAAGTGGATGTGATTGAAGGCTGTGAAATCGAGCAGATGAACACCTTGATTAACGATAAGTCGTCTCAACTGGTCGCCTTTAAAGGGACACTATTGGTGCATCAGGTGACCGGCTCAGCTTATATTCCCAACCATCTTACAATGAAGTCTCTAAGTTGTTTCTGCGACGCTGACGCATGTGATCATTTTAAGCTAGGATCTATTCAATATCAGACAGAAATATCGGCTGAACATAGTACACGTTTAACTACTTCTGCCGTATTTACAGACTCTGAAGATGTGATATCCTACTATCCACTTACGTGAGAGACATTAATGACCACTCTAAATTGGATATCAATCTATCAACACCAGGAGTTAGCGGTAATTCACAACAGCAAAGTCTTTACAACAGTGGTGATTATGTATTGGTCAAATATGTCACAAGGAATACGGAATATCGTTATGCAGCAATCTGCTCTTCTGTTGATGATGAAGAGGGTGAATTGAGAGTGACTTTCCTCAAAATCTGTAAACAGAATGGCACTCTGTTTCAATTGAATGAAAGAGACGTATCAGATGTTCTGATGGATCAAGTAATAAAAAAAATACCTGTTCCAAACCTCATTACAAACGGTAATAAAGTGTTTTACCAATTTAAAGAAGACATTGATGTTTTTGAAAAGTAATTATTGTAGTGTTAAAGTATTCATTTTTTTTGTGGAGAAAAAAATCTCATTTTTATTACCTGCCTTTAAGGCGTGGATTTTCATAATTTTAGTTCCTATTACTTGTTAGTTTCTTAGAAAATGTACACTGATAATTCAGTAATACTGAATCCAAATAAATAAGTTAAGTGTTAAAGTATTTTGCAGTATTCATTTTTTTGTGGAGAAAAAGACCTCATTTTTATTACCTGCCTTTAAGGCGTAAATTTTTATAGTTTTAGTTCCTATTACTTGTTAGTTTCTTAGAAAATGTCCACTGATAATTCAGTAATACTGAATCCAAATAAATAAGTTAAGCAACATAACAATATTAAAAATGTCAGAAGGCTGTTTTGAAGACTGAAATAGTTTAAGTACTTTGTTATAAATTCCATTAAGGCAGGATATATCTTCAAGGCAGAGAGAGTCTTATTTTAGTTTCAATTGTTTGTTGATTACTCAGAAAATGTATAATTTTAAAAGGAGGACAGTTTAACTACCTCAAACTACACTGTACTTATACTTAATTAAGTAATATAACATTATTAAAAATTTTAAAAACGCTGTTTTAAAGGGGGAGAAAATATTTTCTTACACTATTACACATTAATGGTTTTTAATTGTTACTAAGTCAATTAAGACAGTACGTGCCATTATTAGATTCTAAGAGATTTCTTCTAAATATTAATAAATTACATACATATCTTATGAAATCGTGTTTTTTGTCAGTACTATGTCACCCTCGTCAGTCCTTTGGCAGTCAAATTCAGAAATATCGAAATATCTCAAAATCTACTTGAAAAAGTGACTGGCCCAAATGCGAACAATATATTCATTATATTGGCTATCTTAAATGCCCAAATTTATGGGAATATTATTAAAAAAGTATCGTAAACAAAATATCCCTAAAAGTTACCCAATTTTTGTGGAATCACCCGCACATAGTTTTTATAAACAATATATGTATAATGTGATATCGATAGTTTGTGAACAATTCTAATAAAAAAATGTGTGAAAATATACTATTATAAGGTTTTATTTAAAATGGTATTAAAATTTAAAAAGAAACTTGATAGAATTTGAAGGAACCATGCAATAATTTCACAGCGGTTTGAAAATCTTCCACTTTAGAACAGAGAGCAGTATCTCCCAAAGCAGTATGGAGACATAATCCTCACATCATTGTGAACTAAGTCTACTTAGAGTTAGAGTTGTTCATCCAGACGATAGTCTGCTCCTATCTCCTGTTGACACTCTTGGCAGCTTGCATCCACTTGCACTCGGTGGACAATGGAGGAGGTCGGGGAGAGACCACTACAGATCCCAGTCTGAACACTACCCAGTTTTTTAAAGGGAAATACATTTTTTGCATTAGCTCCACACAGGAGGCCCTGAAGAAAATGGTGAACCGACAGTTGGCCTCCGGAAATTATAACTACAGTTTGACAAATAAGAGTAGAAAACATAGAAGGGCGCCACTGTTGTTCAAATGGCAATACTAAAAATATAACCATGATTGTAATCTAAAGCTGTGTTTTTATTAAAAATTAAAAAGTCATAAAAGTGAAAAAAATATTTTTTCGTTGCAATATAGATACCCACTGATGTCAAAATCAGAATTGCATATAGATATATTATTATTATAAGTTTTCAATTTTGTGTTAACATAATGACGAATAACTTTATTGTGATAAAGTATAAAGCACACTTAAAAAATTGCTCACATTTATTAAATATTATCTTAAGTACCTAGCATTGCCCGGGCTTTAGATCATGTACACTAATTTTAGATCTGAATATATTTAATTCATTCAAATCTAAAAGTACTGTAACTAAACTCACCATTCTTCTTCTCAAGATTCTTTCTTTCTACCTACTGTTAATTTCAAATTTATTATAAATTAAAAGAAAGCCAATCACTTTGTAAAACACAATTTATTCAAATTTACCTACGTCATTAAGTAGGTACTTTAACAACAGTGCTTCTTCGATTTTTTTTTTAAGAACATAAAAATGTTTTTTTAAATGTGTGTACAGTTTTCTGTATTTTCAGTGTCATTGCACTTTAACAGAATATTTGACAGGTAAATTGGTGTTGCCAGCCTAAAAAAATTGTAGTTCCATTTTTTTATATTTTCTACTCTTATTTGACAAACTATATATTAAATCATATGCATTATTTACCAAATTTCAAACTTAAACTCGACTTCAAAAATATGTAATAAGAAATTGGAATGGATATCTAACGAATTAATTAACAGTGTTGATTTTTTGTACTTGTACGCTGGTATATTGAACATATATGTAGACAAGTAGTTTTTCCTTGATGCATTTGAACGAAAATACGTTTTATACTTTGTTATTCGGGAGTACATCTTCTCTGCACACCCGTTCGGGGACACTTAGTTATATGTCCTTACATTGAGCGCACTACACAGATGAAATACCTCGGCCTCACCATTGATCCATATCTCAAATGGAATCTTCACACTCAAATAGTTGCAAACAAAATAAGAAAAACAATGCATTTTTTCAGAACAATACGAAATTTTCTCGACTTAAAACACTTGAAAATGATTTATTTTGCAGTCTGTCAATCTATTATTGAGTATGGCATCATAGCATGGGGAGGTGGCACTGCATCTGCACTAGACCCAATCATTAAGGCACAGAAAACCATTATAAAAATAATCCTTAGACTACCTCTAATTACAGACTCGAATTTTATCTTTAATATTATGAATGTGTTTGACGTTCGGCAGATATACGCAAAAACAATCCTCAATCATCTGTACACAAATATACATAAATACTATGAAAAAAGATTAAATACACGCTATACACGAAACAATAACAGAGACTTACTTCAAATTCCCATAACGCATACTACTTTTGGTCAACGAAGCTTCAGATACCTTGCATCAAGACTTTATAACATTCTTCCATATAGAGTAAAAAAATGTGATTCACAAAAAAATTTCAAAAATAACAAAAATTTGGATAAAAAATAATGATAGGGCCTTTACCGGCGCGCTCACCCAAATTCGTAACTAAACCAATGTACTGATTGTTATTATTCAAAATTTATTGTTAATGCAACCAATCTTTTGTATGATTATATTTTAATATAAGTGTAGGTATGTTAATATGAAATATAAATTGACTTAAAAATTACTGCCTCAACACAGGCTAGCCTAGTGAGGTGGATTACGAAAAACCATAATTTATAACTATTTTCTATTCTTCAAGTAGGTACCTTCTGTTCATATTTATATTATTTATCTTCTGTTGCTAATCTTTTGTACTTACATAAACCATTGTAAATATTAACGCTGAATATGTACGTTTCTTTTTTTGTTATAAATCTTGCAAATTTTGTTGAATAAAGATATATATTATTATTATTATTATTATTCTAAGTAAGTAGGTATACCGTATGTTCCCTAAACCGACTGCTTATTGTATTTTAGAATGCCTGGGAGGAGAGGGGGGGGGTGTGTCGAGGGATCACCTGGCATGAAAGACGAAAATAATACCTCTCAGGGCTTACGCTTATCTTTTGGGATGTTGTGTGGAAGGACTTTTTAGGATAGGAAGAAGAGAAATTTCTGAGAAGGAAAAAGGTATGATTGGTGGGTAGGAATCTGGGATTCAGTGTGTCGTATGATGAGTCGAGAGACCAGTTGCAGAGGTCAAAGAGTCTCCCCAAACCGGCCTTTTCCGATCCGGAACGCCACACAGCTGGTAGGCAGGCGCATCCATCGCCAAGACCTAGACAAACCTCACCCCATGAACCCGGGCACCCTGCGGCGGTACCCATACTTGCCTCCCAAACTGAATACCACACAAGAGCCCCAACTGCTCCCAACCATCTGGAGACGGTGGGACTGGTTATTTTATTCTTGAAAAAATTACGAAATTGAAGGCGTTTACAAGAAAAAGACAATAGTGGTTGGTGAGGTAGGGGAAAGGGACACCAGACACAACCACCCTCCCTGTGAAGACCGTCCCTCTGTATGAATAGGTACTACTGGCGGAATAAGTCTGCCTGCGGCGCTACTGAATGCCTTTCCGGGTTCACCCACGCCCGGGAGGGTCGTTAGCACCCCACTTCACCCTAACTCGAGGAGCGCACGTACCCAACTTACCCCACGTACCCCACGATCCCCCGAGGTGACTAGTTTTCATTGCTCTGGGACACACTTGCTAAGGAAAAATAATCTCAGTTAAAAAAACTCCTCCTAGATGTGATCGCATCTTTTCTGATTTATCTGGTTCAGATTTTCGATTGAGAGTCGCTAATATTGTCTTCAGTTTGTTTGTTGAAGTCGAAGAACAATCTTGGAGGCGGGTACGGGTACGGCCGCCCCGGAAACAATTTATTGGATAACCAAAACCCTGCCATATGTCAATTTAAGAGGTTCGCTACTTTTGTCGACTTGGCAGAGGTGCCCGGGTTCATGGGG
Organism: Limnephilus lunatus; assembly: GCA_917563855.2. Classification (NCBI taxonomy): domain Eukaryota; kingdom Metazoa; phylum Arthropoda; class Insecta; order Trichoptera; family Limnephilidae; genus Limnephilus; species Limnephilus lunatus. The sequence goes on from OU830594.1 coordinate 98,486,388, forward strand.
TGATGTTTGTCTAGGTCTTGGCGGCGGATGTTTTTGCCCACCTACTGCGCGACTGGATGACCATTCCAACAGGACTATCTCGACCCATCGCCTTGCACCGCAGAGGGAGGGATGGATTATGGATGGATACGTCCATCACTCCTGGAAACAGTAACCCCCATTTCCTAACCACCCCTCATATCTTGTTTCTTCCCAGAACTTCCTTTCCATAAAAAATACTCTCCACACAGCGTCCCCAAACACGACACAGACCCTGAGGGTTTTTTCCCCCTCACTTTTCAAACTTTCCTTTGTATAAATTAATCACATATTTTTGAAATTTAAATTTCGTCCTATTTTCTTCTAATTTTATTTCCTCGGGTATATAATTCTTAAAAAGATGTTCTGCAGTCATGATCTCAACGTTGGATTACGAACGCGAATGGTCAGATGTTACATGTTTTTGGTATTACTTTATGGAATGGAAGCAGGGACGCTTACTGAACAACTAATTAGGCGACTTGAGGCATTCGAGATGTGGATCTACAGAATAATATTTAAAATAAGTTGGATGGACAGGGTTACGAATGAAGATGTTATGGTTCGGATGAATAAAGAAAAAGACGCTATTAAAACTATAAAAATCCGAAAACTTCAATATCTTGGACATGTGATGAGACACCCAGAGAAGTACGAGATCTTACATCTCAAAATGCAGGGAAAGATTGCCGGAAGACGGGGCCCTGGAAGAATGAGAACATCATGGCTGAAAAACCTAAGACAGTGGTTTGGTCAGTCTACTGTAGAGCTGTTCCGGGCCGCATTAAACAAAGTCCGCATTGCCAACATGACAGCCAATGTCGGTTGAACGGACAGGGCACATAAAAATCGAATAAAGAAATTCAATTGATATATGGCCATTTTTTTGGAAATTAAATACTTGTTTTCTAGATTCAAAATAAATAATAAGTAAATAATTTGTTTAAATGACTCCCTTCCTTGATTTTGGTATATATTTTTCTTCAGTATAATTATCGCATTGATATTATTAACAATAAAATGTTATAATTTAATTGTAAAATTAAATCATTTTCAATGGATCTAATACGAGATGGAATCCAATTACGAGGCGAATCATTGAAAAATCCGAGGGGGTTAAAAATATTCTGCCCGGAGCACAGAAGATTAGAGAGGTACTAAAGCTAGGAACCACTCACGACCGTTTGGAATGGTTGCGCGAACACATCACTGTGTGATTGGATGTTTAAAAATCTGTAAGCGAGTCCCATTCCGAGCGACACCCTTCGTAATTTGAGCAAAGTACTCTGTGCTACCTATAATATAGTAGAATCTTCAGGGGTGAAGTTAGTACTACGTTTCTCCTGAACAAAATTTTAATGTAGGTATATACACAAGTGAACGAAGAGGGTCCGAATTAAAGTTGAGAGGAAAATTTACAAATGACAAACAGTTCCGTTGGAAGGAGGGAGTAGGGATACATAGTGGGGACAAGGGAGGAAAAATAGGAAAATAGCAGTAGCTACCTAGATAGCTATTATGTATAAGCCAATACCACGGTTCGGTGTGTAGGTAGTTTTGAAGAAAAACTTCTTTACGCACGCTTGACTTGGGGAGTAAGCTGGTGAATGCGTGACGAGAGCGTTACGAAAAGTGTGATCGGGCGAGGCGAACGGAAGTTGAGAGGGAGATACAAGTTAGTGAAGATAGAAAGAGAGATAGTTACGTTTATTATATTACTGTAGGGGCAAGAGAGATGGGTGCGAGCACAAGAAATCATTCATTGAATAACCATGCCGTAGGTAACCCCACGATCATAGGTCACCCCACGGTCGTAGGTCACCCCACTTTCATAGGTCACCCCAGGGTCATAGGTCACCCCATGGTCATATGTCACCCCAATGTCATATGTCACCCCAAAGTCACATGTTCTTTCATAAGTTAGTGAAGTTTTACTTCAGTCGTGTGGTCTAAATCACTCGTTTTTTTTACTCCACACTGGAAGACCCGAGGTTTTCTTATATAGTCGTGATGTCATGTTAAACGTACACGGACGTGCGTTTGGCGTGTTTCCCGAGCACCATACTCTTGGAAGACCAATTTAACAAACACAACTTTACTGAAAAATGGTATGTATTCGTGTTAAGAAGATGAAATTTGGAATGTAGGTACTTCAATTCCAGTAATTGAAATTAGTTGAAATACGTTCGGAAAAACTCCAATAAAGATCGAGGTTCTTCGAGATTACAAGTTGCTTTATTTACGTTATCGTAAGGTTTACAATGAATATTTAACTGGATCAGACGTCCATACTATAGCTCTAAGTTATTCTGAAGCTGGGGAACCAAGCATTGTGCGAGCCCAGCTGTCTATCGTGCATCATCGGCTATTTCCGTAACCGTTCGTGCATTAGACACGAACGACGATGGTCGACACTTTTCTAAAGTACTACTTAACTGACATCTGTTGAGACACCCAAGAACTACGTGATCCAATAGTCCAGGAAAAAATCGAAATTGGAATCCACGCCTCTTTTTGGGAGGGGTTTAAAAATACTCGAGTAAAAGCTTATGGAAAGGTTGGAAAAGGTATTTGAGAATTGTTTTTTACAGGTTGATTTCATAAAGGCCTGTAAAAAACATTAACTCCTTTTTACGCATTGTTTATTGTAGGTACTAACAAGTAAATTTGAAATTGATTTCACGGAACCAAGCAACGCGGAGTCTAAGACGTCTATTCCCCATCGAAGACAGGGCGTAACTGACACGAAATGGGTGTGGCAAGTCTGTAGTCCTTAGGTGGACGGCATAAGGTTCACTTTGGAAATTCAAATTCGTCGCGTGACACCCGTATTGATTGATGCCAAAGATAACAACGAGAAAATGCATATTTTATTTTGTGAAGTTCGGGCGTAAATGTAATTTTTTTGCGATTATTATAAAAGAAACTGAATATGCCACATTAAACAACAAAACCATATCCGAAAAGGTGTTTATAAGTAGGAGAGTTATTTTATAAACCTAATACTTATATTATATATAGTTTATAAAAAAAAATCCGATATTTTTAAAGGCCAAGATATTTTCTAACGCAGTATTTAATTGAAGCCTCTATAATACTTCTAAGCGATCAAATTTTCAAAACAAAAATACATGATTTTGTATGATTTTGCATTATTTCGCATGGCTTCATCTTAACAGAAAATCTAATTGAGCATGAGATCATTGTATTTTCTGTAAGTCCCAAAGACTGCAGTGGACGGGATACGTGAGAAGATACCGGGCAACAATAATCATGACCAATGGGGTGCCCTAGTGGTAACGACCCAAAGGTAGACCTAAGAAACCTCTAAAACTCTAATCCATTGGGAGTTCAATATGGTGATTGAAAAGGGAAATAATTAAGGTTAAGCTGTCGCAAAATATACACAATCACTCTTCTGGTGTCACAAGTTCGATTCATCTGCAGGTCTTCCATCACGACACAACCAACATTTTCCGCTTACTACGGTGATAGTGGGAGATTTCCAAATATCGTCAGTTTATTCGTAACCCGGGAATATTTGTCTGTCTTTAAAAAAATACACACATAAAGGGTAGGTAGCTAACCGCCATACACAACTTACAGTAATGTGGTATTTTTACGGTCGTCGCACAGGGTTCAACATCAGTTGTGACATCAGCTTTAGTTTCGACCCCTTGCAGAAGAAATATATTTATTATAATATTCCCTACGGCAGCCCCCCCCCCCCCCCCCCCCCCCCCACCCCAAAGGGCGTTCAATTTGATCGTGTAAGGGAGGTCTTCCACACTTTTTTTACATGCAGTTCGATTTTAATTGCAGCGTATTGTTTGATCTAACACAAACACTAAAAGAATAATAAGGTATTTCAGAACCTTCCTCTTTGGCGACTCTTTCCCTTTTTTTGAAGTGAAAACTGCTTTAGCATCTTTGTGATTTTAAACTCGATGAAACGAAAAAGCGTAGGATTTAGCCTGCGAGAGAATGAGATAGAATAATCGGTCTCCTCTTTGTGCGGTGCTTCATAGCCTCCCAACTCTTGTCTCCTTTGGTTTTCTGAAGGATTCACTTATACCCCGTGTGAACTGCACACTTGTATATTTTTAGTTTTCGGATACGTTCAGAAACATTCCATTTATTTAGATTTTATTGCAAAGCGGAAATATGGGAATGTGTGTGTGTGTGTATGAATATGAGATCTATCAAACGGACCGCCCATTTATGCACAGATTCAAGGGTTATTCAGGTATCTTGGGAATATGGGTTCTGTTTGTTATCACAACAGCAACCTAGATCCAATATACTTTAACTTTATCGAATAGAATATTATATGGATAGGTTTTTGGGCTGTGAATGCGTTGGACCACAGCTACCATTAATGTGTTTTCCTCCTCATTCTCGATTGGATTGCCTCACATTGACACCCTCGTCAAGATAAGTTTTTGGGCAAACACGTCCAAACAAAAGTTGTTTTCGGAAGTTAGTATATATCAACTTGTTTGTTCGGAAAAAATATAACCGTACGAGACATCTCATTATGTTTTATACACCCAAGAATCGAAAATTCTCATATCATAAAATATCATAGAATTTCTACCGACATAATATAATGTGCTTCCCTTGACCACTTGCAATTTTTAAGCTCTTTCAAAATAGCATTTTTTTAAATCCGTCAGGCTAATTTGTTCGGTTTTTGGAATAACTCGTGCAGGTCTCATAGAAAGCGTACTTTTTTAACATTAGCTTCACACATGAGGCCTTAAGGAAAATAATTCCACTAAGGGCATATGTCATCTTTGGGAATGCGGTGTGGAGGGTATTTAAGGGCAAGAGAAGAAGTTCTGGAAAAAGGCATTAGGTGTGGGTAGGAATCTGGGGATCAGTCAATCCATCCCCATTCTCTCCCGATCTGACCTGCCATGCAGCTGGTGGGCAGACACATCCGCCACCAAAAACCGGACAACCTCACCCCATGAATCCGGGTACCCCTGCTTTTAGGTCACCATGCGTAGCAAACCACTTGGGGTGAAGTATGGCAGAACTGGTTAACCAATAAATGGTTCCAGGCGTGGAGGTACCATTGAAAAAAATTGTTAACAGATTCTCCTTTCTTCAACTAAAAATACTTAATTCCAATCAGCCTGAGTCATCAATCCATCAAATAAACTAATCCAGCACTCACACTAATCAATCTAATGCTTCCACAAATACAATAATACCACCTTCCAGTATATATATATACTTCCCTTCTAAACATCACGTCTCCCACATCCAAACGACTACCGTCTCCAAGGACTGTCGGTATCGTAGTAGAGCTTTCCTCCTTCCTCCCCTCTACCTTACCCTCCTACCTTACCCCAACTACCTACTACACCGTACTACCCTTATAACCAGCCTCCCTTTATCCCTCCTTACCCCCCTTCTGCCTAACACCCAACACTAGAGCGCCTAACGCCCTACCCTAGTAGATTAGTAGACGGAGACCAGACTAGGGGAGTAGACCTTGTAAACAGCGCTGCATCAGTGCATAATACACTAATACCGACTGGCAGAATCAAAACAACTTTTTTCTTGAGGAAAAATAACCGAAGGTGTGACAAAAGATTTCAATAATTTAGGCACATTTATCATTATATATTAAACCCTTGTCAGATGCCAACTTGAGTATAACTCTACGTTATGGTCTCCCTTTTACAATATTCATTCAGGCAACATTGAAAAGATTAAACGTAAGTTTCTAAGTTTTATAAACTATAAATTGCATATTCCTATAGAAAACATTGATTACAATTACCTCCTGGATAAAATGTTATTGAAACTTTCAGAAAGAAGAATAAGCACAGATTTAATACTATTTCATAAAATACTGCATTACAAAATTGACTGTCCTGAATTACTTCAATTTATCAATAACCATGATCCCAAAAAATCATGCCGACATTTATTACCCTTTTACTTCAACAACACCAGGACAGTAGCTTATCAAAATTCTCCAAATCCGAGACTTCACAGTCTCGGAAATAAATATTCTGATCTGGGTGATATATTTCATCTTAAAACTAATCCGTATAAATGTTGTATATTCTACCACTTTTATTCTTTAAGACACAAATAGACCTACGGACCTACCAAATAACTTCTATGCTACTACTATTTTGTTTGGTAGAATCTTTAAAATTCAATTACATGCGTGAGGATTCTTACTTTTTGTTTACATTTTTATCAGTATGTATTTTGTTTTGTGTTTTGTTGCAACCTTTTTTGTCATTATCTTTATATTTTTCTTTATTGTTTAAATTTTTAAGTATTTACTTTGATACAAATAGTTTGTAAAATTTTATAAGAAAAGCCCACTAGGGCGTGAAATAAATGATGACTTGAGAATTTGACACCTTTGGATTGAAATAATAGTTTTTATTTTATTTATTAATGTTATTTTAGTAATTTGTACTTCAAAATTTACAAATTACTGATTAATAATTGTAATATATAAACTATATTTTCTCGTGCATGGGTCCTACAATACAACTTGAACCTATAAATTGATGTAGACTTTAAGTTTCCCGGCAACGTTTTATAATACTTCATCCCCTATGTATAAATGTATAAATATAATATAACTAGATGGTACCCGGCATGCGATGCTATGCCATTTAATAAAGAAATTGTTTTTCCCTGCGTGTCCTTTCCCATTCGTCATGTTCCCCTTACGCCCCCCCCCCCCCCCCTCATTCCTCTCCCGCGTCCTCTTCCCCTCTAGCGTTTCCACTCCGCCTCCTCCACCTTCCCTCTCCACACTCCACTCCCCCCTTCCGAGTTCCCCTCCCCCTTTCTGGTTCCCCTCCCCCTCTACCGCGTTCCATAAATTAATTCCCGGTACATTTAGTTTTCAAACAGCTCGCGTGCCACCTATTGCAATTTTTTTATACAAATTTCATAATGCCAGAGCTCACCAGACAATAACGAACCCAACAAAGAAAGATTTATCCAATTTGATGCAGTCGTTCGGAAGTAATGCGCGTACATGCATTTCGGCGATTCATTTTTATACAAATTTCATAATGCCAGAGCTCACCAGTAGTTTTATACAAACCTTGTCCTGACAATAACGAAAACAACAAAAAAAACGAATTTGGTGCAGTCGTTCGGAAGTTATGCGGGAACATACCTTACGGCGAATCATTTTTATTAATATAGTTATAATCGTGTTCAAGGTAAGCTTCTGTTTCACTGTTAGCCAATTTAGTTACTTTAACAATTTATTAACTTTTCAAAATCTAGTATTATTCTCATCGCCCTACTTTGGAGAATTTGAAATTTACGAGTATTTTGTTCTCTGTTATTGCACACAATCGAGTGCAGTTTACATGCGGTAGAAGCGAAACTTTACCAAATATCAACCAATACTTGAAAAGTGAGGTCGTCATCAAGGCGACGAATGAGCGCAGACTTAGCGTAATTCCCGTTTCATATCTCAACCAATATGAGCCTTTAAAAGTAACATCATAATCAAAGCGGCCAATGAGTGCAGTTGATGCGTCGCAGGTGCAGTAATCGTCATTTCCGTTTCATCCAAAATCTAAATCACAGCGGAGATATAGAAGTTTCACTTCAAAAAACAGTAATGGCGCATCAGTACTGCAGAACTGCCTTTCGAATTATGAACTGAACTGACTCGTATCTCGTGTGATGTCACGAGACACGATTGAATAGTTTTACCCAAGTTCATTTTGAAAGCTCATAACTACGTCATTTTTCTAAGAAATCAAATACTAATTTAGCTGTCATTTTTAACTTTCTAAATATAATATATTTTCTTAAAAAAATGTATCCATATGTATGGCACCAATTAAATTGGATACAAAAATAAAACCCACGTGCGATGTGCGTGTCTGTAACACCTGTCCGGGTCTGCCACGTGTTTGAAATGCTCCCAACTCCCACCGGTGTACAGTTAGTAATTTGAGGTATCTGGCTCGACTTTATTATTTTAGTATGTTTTTGGGACAATATAAATTATCATTATATGAAAAAAATGTTAAAAAAATATTGCTCGATTCAACCTGATACAGTCGTTTTTATACTTACAGCAATCTATATATATGTAATGGCAATATATTCCATTTAAATTTGAATCCTGTAGTGTCAGTTGGAATACTTGGAATGTAATTATCAATTGTCACTTGTTTTATTTTCTATTATTTTATTATAAATAAACATAAATGTCGTTTCTTTGTTAAACTTTGCAACACAAGTGTTTTATTTATAAATCAATAGAAAAGAATTAAATCATATTATAAAACGACATTTTTCGTAACCACAAATGGAGAAACTTCAATTTGAATTTACGCTACTACCTGGAGGCGATGGCAAATCAAATATTATTAGCATTACAAAAATAGTCACAAGTGATGAAAAAGTGTTTACAATACCAGAAATGTTACAATCCGCCAGCCATCACAAGGAGATTATGAAAAGTGGTGCTTTTGGCAAAGTAAAAAATAGTTTTAAAAAAAGATACCAGGTTAGAAGAGTCTGGGTAACAATGACAGAAGAACTAAAAAAAACATATGTAGACGAAGATGGAAACCTACAGTTCGGAGACCAATACCTCGAAGAATTGGAAGAAGAAAGTTTACAAGTACATCAAAAAGAAGATACACTGGGAAGATTGATGGTAAAATTAATGGAAGATAAGCAACAGAGCCTCAAAAACATTGCTGACAATTTTGTTATAGAAAAATTCTGTAGTAAAAATACAAATGCAAGCCAGTGGATAGAAGTGTTTGAAAAAGAATGTTTACGATTTGATGTGACCATGGATGAAAAAAAAATAGAAATACTAAGATTGTTCATGGATAAAAGTTGTGTAGATTGGTATAGTTCCATGATTATTAAACTAACAATGAACTCAGAGTGGTCAACATGGAAAAACAAATTCTGTGAATCATTCGCAAACAAAGGATGGAACCCTGTCACCTACGCACTATTATTTAGATACAAAGATGGTTCTCTGTTGGATTATGCTATGAGAAAAGAAAAACTTCTATTGGATATGAGAAGATCAATCGACACCGGTACTTTGATAGATCTTGTTGCTTCCGGACTACCAGAATTCATACTTAACAAGATCGATAGAGAAGGATTACAAGATACTGTGGATTTATTTAATGAAATAAACAAGTATGAACATATGGTCAACAAAAAAAGATTCATGAATAGGAGAACATTTGGGAATGCAGAATATAATAAAAATGAGGATAAAAAGCCATGTAAAATTTGTAAAAAATTGAATAAGGGCACTCGTTACCACCCTGAAGCCACATGCTGGTTCAAAACAAAAGAGGATGAAAAATTTAAGAGAAATGCCATTAAACATGTAAACAATTCAGTGATAGAGACTGAGATAAATGAAAATGATCAAAAAAACTAATAGTAACACCATTAATCAAAGTCAAACTATTACTAAATGATGAATTAAAAATATACGGAATTTATGATTCGGGTTCAAATGTTTCTCTAATTAATTCTAAGTTTTTGAAACACTAAAAAGAAAAGGAAACAATTTGAATGAAGCAAATTTAGTAACGATTAATGGTGTTAAAAAAACGAGTGGTTTGACAACGTTGAAGATTAAAATTTTTGAATTGGAGAAAAATGTTGATGTGTACATTATTGATGAACACAATTTTAAGTATGATTTTTTGATTGGATTAGACATGATAAAAGACTTCAAACTAATCCAAAGTGAAGACTTACAAATATCACAGAAAATCTACCTGAATAATACAAATAAAAAAGAAGAAAATTCTACAAATATGAAAACAAATACTGAATTTAAACATTCTGAAAATAAGAACATTATAGAAAAACACCAAATTAATTTTAATGAACATGTTAAAGAAGAAGATTTTAAAATAACAATAAATCATTTAAATAATGATCAAAAAACAGAAATAAATGAACTAATAGGCAAATACACATCAGTGTTTGCGAAAAGTAAATACGATGTTGGTACTGTTCATGGATATGAAGCGAAGATAGACTTATTGGTGGATAAATATTGTAGTAAGAGGCCTTACAGATGCAGCGTAGAAGATAAAAAGGAAATAGAAGAGCAAATAGCAAAATTAATAGACAATAAACTGATAGAAGAGTCGTACAGCCCATTTGCTGCACCTGTCACTCTAGCATTTAAAAAAGAAGAAAACAAAAGATCCAGATTATGCATAGACTTCAGAGACTTGAATAAAATAGTAATACCTCAAGCTCAACCATTTCCATTGATTGAAGACCTAATGACAAAGACCAGAAATTGCAAATTTTTTTCAACGCTGGATATAAACTCAGCTTTTTGGTCTATTCCGTTGCGGATTGAAGACAAAAAAAAAACAGGATTTGTAACACAGGAGGGGCATTATCAGTGGACCTGCCTACCTTTTGGATTAAAGACCTCTCCGGCAATTTTTCAGAGGATATTAAGCAATATATTGAGAAAATATAAACTAACCGATTTTGCTGTCAATTACATAGATGACATACTTATATTTTCAAAAACTTTTGCTGAACACATCGATCATTTAACAAAGTTGCTGAATGCAATCAAAACTGAAGGTTTTAGATTAAAATTTACAAAATGCACATTTGCATCAGACATGGTAAAATATCTGGGTCATATAATTCAGAATAATTCAGTCAAGCCAGTAAAGGATAATTTGATTTCAATAAAGAATTTTCCTATTCCAAAAACACAGAAGAATGTGAGACAATTTCTAGGAAAAATCAACTTTTATCATGAGTACATTCCGAAGAGTGCAATAATACTAGATCCTTTGCATAACTTACTAAGGAAAAACCAAAAGTTTATTTGGACTGATAAATGCCAAAATGCTTTTGAAACGATGAAAAACCTACTATGCTCACAACCAATCCTGGAAATTTTTGATCAAGATTTACCAATTAATATATATACAGATGCTTCTCTAGAAGGCCTTGGAGCTATTTTAAAACAAACACAGTCTGATGGAAAAGAAAAACCTGTAGCTTACTTTTCGAAAAAACTAAATGGCGCCCAGAAAAAGAAAAAAGCAATTTACTTAGAATGCTTAGCTATAAAAGAAGCAGTGAGATACTGGCAATACTGGTTGATAGGTAAACCATTTACAGTTTATTCAGATCACAAACCACTGGAAAACATGAATCTCAAATCTAGAACCGATGAAGAGCTAGGTGATTTAACATATTATCTTTCTCAATATGACTTTAACATAAAATATGCTCCAGGAAAACAAAATTTGGAAGCTGACTGTCTAAGCAGAAACCCAGTGCTGGAATCAAATGAAAATACAGATGAGCAATTAAAAATTGTCAACTTAATAAAATTAGAAGATATCTTAAAAGATCAGGTAAAAAATGAGAAGATACAGTGCAGAAGAGATAAATTGATATCGAAAAATAATGTTTATTACAAGAAAGTAAAAAAAAGAGAAAAAATAATTCTATCAGAAAAATTCAGCATAGACTTTATCAGAAATGTTCATACAGAACTAGGTCACATAGGAATTACACAAATGCAAAAAATGATAAGCTCATGGTACACAGCAGAAAACATGACAAATAATATAAAGAGAACCTGCGAAAGTTGTGCAGTATGTTTAAAGAACAAATCAAGAGGTGAAAATAAATATGGATTGATGTCCCACTTGGGTCCCGCAACAAAACCTTTTGAAATATGTTCCATTGATACAATAGGCGGTTTTGGGGGTTCACGATCAACAAAGAGATACTTGCACCTGTTATCAGATCATTTCACGAGGTTTGCATATATTTTGACGTCAAGAACTCAAAATACCAATGATTTCATCAAACTCTTAAACTCCACAGAAACTAATGACATTGGCATGATACTCTCAGACCAATACCCGGGTATCAATTCTAGAGAATTCAAAAAATTTTTGGATGAAAAAAATATTCCAATAATTTTTACTGCAGTGAACTCACCTTTCTCAAATGGATTAAATGAAAGATTGAACCAAACGCTGGTCAATAAAATTAGATGCAAAATCAACGAAAATGACTCAAAAGTAGCTTGGACAACTATAGCGCATAATTGTGTAAAAAACTATAATGAAACGGAGCACACTGTTACTGGATATGCGCCACAGTACCTACTTGACGGCACAGATGTTACGATTTTGCCAAATGAGTTAAAACTTAAGAAGACCGGCATCGATTTGATTCAAGAGAGAAAAAAAGCTCTAGAAAATACTATGAAGTCACATAATTACAACAAGATAATTTACGATAAAACCAGGAGACACTTTGACTTCAAAGTTGGTGATACTGTTTTTGTGGAGAATGGAAACAAACTTAACAGGAAGAAGCTCGACGAATTGAGAATCGGACCATACAAAATCATAGAAAAATTATCAAACTCAATTTACAAGATAAACACTGGTCGAAAAAAATTAGAATCAAATTTTTTCCACATCTCGAAGTTAACTCCAGCACCTTTATTTAGGAACCATGAAGAGGACATCGAAGATGAGTGAAAATTTTGCAGTAATTTTCTTTCCAGGGGGAGGGGAGATGTAATGGCAATATATTCCATTTAAATTTGAATCCTGTAGTGTCAGTTGGAATACTTGGAATGTAATTATCAATTGTCACTTGTTTTATTTTCTATTATTTTATTATAAATAAACATAAATGTCGTTTCTTTGTTAAACTTTGCAACACAAGTGTTTTATTTATAAATCAATAGAAAAGAATTAAATCATATTATAAAACGACATTTTTCGTAACCACAAATGGAGAAACTTCAATTTGAATTTACGCTACTACCTGGAGGCGATGGCAAATCAAATATTATTAGCATTACAAAAATAGTCACAAGTGATGAAAAAGTGTTTACAATACCAGAAATGTTACAATCCGCCAGCCATCACAAGGAGATTATGAAAAGTGGTGCTTTTGGCAAAGTAAAAAATAGTTTTAAAAAAAGATACCAGGTTAGAAGAGTCTGGGTAACAATGACAGAAGAACTAAAAAAAACATATGTAGACGAAGATGGAAACCTACAGTTCGGAGACCAATACCTCGAAGAATTGGAAGAAGAAAGTTTACAAGTACATCAAAAAGAAGATACACTGGGAAGATTGATGGTAAAATTAATGGAAGATAAGCAACAGAGCCTCAAAAACATTGCTGACAATTTTGTTATAGAAAAATTCTGTAGTAAAAATACAAATGCAAGCCAGTGGATAGAAGTGTTTGAAAAAGAATGTTTACGATTTGATGTGACCATGGATGAAAAAAAAATAGAAATACTAAGATTGTTCATGGATAAAAGTTGTGTAGATTGGTATAGTTCCATGATTATTAAACTAACAATGAACTCAGAGTGGTCAACATGGAAAAACAAATTCTGTGAATCATTCGCAAACAAAGGATGGAACCCTGTCACCTACGCACTATTATTTAGATACAAAGATGGTTCTCTGTTGGATTATGCTATGAGAAAAGAAAAACTTCTATTGGATATGAGAAGATCAATCGACACCGGTACTTTGATAGATCTTGTTGCTTCCGGACTACCAGAATTCATACTTAAGAGGGCATTACCAGCGGCCGAAAATTCAAATTTCATCAAAAGACGGCCTCGCGATCGGAAGTTTTTTAGAACGAGATAGAAATACCACATTCGCTCCGCCGCAAGCAGCATATCCCACTCAACGGGCGATATCTATAGGATGGTTCAGACGACATCGATATTGAATTCTCGGTTCCAGCTTTTTCCGAATAAGTAGTTATTGGTAATTTGTTTACCGAGGTGCATAAACATAAATAGATACAAGTGAAATGCGTAAAAAGAGTGGGTATAAAATAGGTACTTACGTAATATACAAATTTCTTGATTTTTGAAATGTTTTTACGAGTATTCTGTTGTTGTTTTTTAATTGTATTTCTACTGAGTGATATTCAGTTTGATTGTAAGAAATATCTCATTTTTACATATTTATTCTTCTCACAATAGGTATTATCAATAATTTGGGAGGCGGGTATGGGTACTACCGCCCGGGAACCAGGGAGATTATTGTTGGTAATCTAAATTAAATTGAATTTCAAAAACCTTACCCCATGTACCTGGGTTCATTTATTTGTCCGGATCTTGGCGGCGGATGCACCTGCCCACCAACTGCATGGCAGGCCGGATCAGGAGAGACTGGTTGGACCTGGGAGATCTTTTACCTACCCAGCAGCACTCTCCGAAACATCTCCTTACAGTGGGAGGGATAGATTTTTTCATGTCCGTCACTCTTGGACTGACCCCCAGATTCCTACATGCCCCTGATACCTTTTTTCTTCCCAGAATCCCGAACCCAATTTGGGAAACGGAACTCAATTTGGACCCCTAGATTCCTACCACTCCTGGTACCTTTTTCCTTCCCAGAATCCAGAACCCAATTTGGGAGGCGGGTATGGGTACCGCCGCCCAGGAAACCATTTATTGGATAACCAACACCTCTGCCATAGGTCACCCCAAGGGGTTCGTTTCGTTTGGTGACTTACTTGCCCGGGTTCAAGGGATAAGGTTTGTTCGAATCTTGGCGGCGGATGCGTCTGCCCACCAACTGTGTGGCAGGCCGGATCGGAAGAGACTGGTTGAGGGAGATCTTTTGACCTCTCCTGCAGGATTCTCTCGGAAGCCTTGCACTGCAGTGGTGAGGATAGACTCATACATCCTCTTGGATACACCGATCCCAGATTCCTACCCACCCCTCATACCTTTTTTCCTTCCAAGAACTTTCTCTCCTTCCTTTTTCTAAAAAGACCTTCGACACAACATCCCCAAAGATGACATATTTATTCTTATTATGAAATATTTTCCTGTATGGAGCTAATGTCAAAAAAAGTAAAATGTATTTTTAACATTTTTAATTTTACCAAAATTATGTAATTCAACTATAAATAAAGATAACCAAAAAAACAGCAGCATTATAATAAAAAATATGTAATATATAGCAACAAGCATATATTTTAGTAAAGTCTACATAATATCTGTACAGAACTTGAAAATATAAAAACAGTAGGACTGTTAGTAGTTGTACAGTGAAAACAGACTGCATTACAATAATGTGAAGGTTGTCCAAGAATTAACTACCTTTGCTCGTTGTTTCTCAAAATATGGTGGCACTAGCGTTAGCTCAGACTTTCCCAAAAAACCGAAGGTGATCCGGCTTGGTAGCTGCTTCAGTGCGATCTTTGCGTTCGTTTGAGAAAGACGCTCCGTTGTCGAATCCCGCCCCCTGCCCTTATTCGCTTTTTCAATTTAGAGGGAGTTAGCCCTGTTGAAGTTCATAAGCTTGCAATTTTAATCCCAGATGTCAGTAAGTCTACCACACAAATGATTTTGAGGGAAAAATGGAGTATGCAAATTAATGCTCGTTGCGCAAATGCGCTCGGATCTCTTCGAACTGTTTTTCCAACCAAGGCGAAACTTTTTTGGGTTGAAAAATGGGTTCACCACCTAACCCTACCAAAAAGGCAATGAATGACATGAATTACACCTCTTTCTTCACCTGAAGCAACACATGGACGAAAAATCTTTGGAGACCGACCAGGATGCGGAGGGAGAGTTGATTGCATTTTTGACGGCGGAGTTGAACGATAAGGGAATGAAGACCTGGTTCCACGGCTCACCTAGTGCATTGATCGTAACAGGGACTATGTCTCTATGGCATTCTTAATAGAATAAAACTGAAAATAATATAAAATATACTGAATATACTAATATATTAGAGACTTGGTCATTATAACAGAAATTATTAACAAAAACACGATTTGAATTACACAATCACAAATTAAAACCATAATTTTTACGGGAAATTCACGCGCATGGTGCATGCATATGTCTAGCCTCTCTTTCGCAGCCAGTTAAAGAAATTTTTTATTAGTAATAGTTCAAAACAGAAATTGTACAGCATTTATTAAATGTGTTACTAAAACACTGTTTAACAGAAAGTAACTTCTAACCAGAGAAAGTTTAAGTTCTTTTAACAGAAAGTAGCTTCTAAAGAGCGTTTTAATTTTTTTTAAATATTGATTTGGATTAATATAAAACACGATCCATAACCATTCAAAGACACAGTATCAAATTTCTTTATAATTTTTTTTTTTGACAAATTAGAGAGGCGTCAGAAATTTACATTTCGAATGAACGTCGTTAGTAAGCTCAAAAATCATCTGTCAAAAAATTAAATAAAGCGAGTACACATTTGTAATATATAATTATTACCGAAATTAGTGTGTTAAATTAATCTAAGGGTAAAAAAAGAAACAACCTACCGGAGAGCTAAAGAAAAATAGAAAATGACAAATGAATGCTTGCTAAAAGCAAATAAAGATCTTATAAAAATAAAATGTGAATGGATGTGGGTAAACTTTCGAAATCACTGGAAAACGATAATAGGAATATTTGTCTCATTTTCCACGCTGATGTGCACATTTAGTCCAGTCAAGGAAGGAGGTGTAGAGGGCGTGAGCAGGACCCTAAGCGATTCCTCCAGAAACTTGTTTTGGGTGCTTAGGGTCTGAACATACTAAAAGTACTGACGTCTAGGTGTGAGCTAGCGGGGGGAGGGGGAGAAGGTCCCAATGTTCGGATTTCCGCTTATATCTCGAAAACGGTGCGTCACAGAGAAATTTTTTCTCAAAATAAGTAAAAGCTTGTAAAATTATCTACAACTTTTGTTTTATACGTAATTCTCGAAATTTCAGCCGTTTTTAAGTTACACGCTCCACAAATGTAGACATTTTCGAAAAAATCATTTAACCTTACATTTTTCATCAAACATTCCTTCATATCGTCTAAAATATTCATCAAAGAAATAAATTTATGTTAAGGAAGTTATAAAGAATTTAATTCCCTTTTAGAATATATATATATATACAAATGCAAATTAATCTCAAACCGGTCAACATTTACAGCAATTTTAAGTTTTTTCGTAAAATTTTGTCATGAGATAATTATAATTTTCATTATAAAATACAATTTAAAATTTTTCAAGTGATATTATTTTTTTCTACTTTCTTTAAAAATTGGCTTTAAACTGTGGTCACACGTATTATTAGGCGAACGAACAAAATGTGTGTCAGTAATGAGATAAAAACAGCTTTGTCTGAAAATGATATTTTACGAAAAAACTTAAAATTGTTGTAAATATTTACTGGTTGGAGATTAATTTGCATCTAAATATATATATATATATATATAATTATATTATAAAAGTAAATTAAATTCTTTACAACTTCTTTAATATAAATTTATTTTCTTTGTTGAATATTTTAGACGACATAAAGGAATGTTTGATGAAAAATGTGAGGTAAATGATTTTTTTCAAAAATATCTACGTTTGTAGAACGTGTAACTCAAAAACGGCTGGGATTTCGAAAATTACATAAAGAATAAAAGTTGGAGATGATTTTATGAGCTTTTACTTAATTTCAGAAAATTTTCCTCTGCAACGCACCGTTTTCGAGATATAAGCGGAAACCTGAAAATTGTGACCTCCCCTCCACCCCTTAACTCACCACCTAGACGTCAGGACTTTTAGTATGTTTACACCCTAAGCACCCTAAACAATTTTTTGAAGGAATCGCTTAGGTTCCTGCTCACGCACCCTAAAACCTTTTGGATCATTCATTGACTGGACGAACTTGTCTTAAGCAAAGTAGATTCAGAATCGAATTGAATTTGAGGACGATTTACGCAGATTATTGTTTATAAATTAATATGTTCGTAAAAAGAAAAATAAATAAGTTAAAAATAGAAGAAAAAGTATGGTAAAAAGCTTCTGTTCCCGTGGTGAAATTTGAGTCCTCAGTTTTCCGCTTCTACCACGAATTTCCTGACACCGTGTGTACAAGGTAATGTTGCATGTCTATAATTTGCGCAACGTTGGGTATTAATGCTAGTAAATTATTGTTCATAATTAGGTCACCGTAATGTACCACGGGTTTCCCGCCACCGTGTATATGTCGCAGGCAAACCGTAAAATGCGTCTGAGGCACTTCACGATCTGCTGCCAGGCACTTCACGAAGTAACTAGGCGCACCATGATCTGCCTGATTTTACGATCGACCGCCGACATATAGGCAATGCAGTATGCGTGTAACTCGCGCAACGCCGGGTATGCAAGTAAATTATTGTTTATAATTACCACGGTAATAACAATGAACCTGTCACCGTAATGTACCACGTATTTTTCGACACCTTGTATATGTCGCAGGCCAATCGTAAAAACAGGCAGATCACGATTCGCCTCAGGCACATCACGATCTGCCGCCATTTCACGATGCAGCAGATCATGATGTGGCTAGGCGCAACATGATCTGCCTGATTTTACGATCGGCCTACGACATACATATGCAAGGTAATGAAGCGAGCGTATAATTCGCACAACGCCGGGTATTAGTGTTAGTGAATTATTGTTTATAATTACGTCACCGGAATGTACCACGGGTTTCCCGCCACCGTGTATATAAGGCAACGTTGCTTGCGTGTATTAATGCTAGAAAATTATCGTTTATAATTACCGCGGTAATTACAATTGAATCGGTCACCGTAATGTACCACGTATTTCCCGACACCGTGTACCTATACACGGTAAGGCTGGGTAGTATTGCTAGTTTATAATTTCCGCGGTATAAACGGATAAATCGGTCACCGTAATATCCATGAATCACAATGTATTGAAGTTATTACCCATTTTCATTGATCAAATATACTTTGTCGAAGCCCATTTACGCGTACATAATAATATATATATAATAATAAAAATTTGAATTGCATATACCGATGAAACTTTACAGTCATTATTTACTTTAGAATGTTGATTCTTTTCTCTAAAAATTAAACAACATGTTATAAAAAATACACAATAAATCTGACAGATTCGTTCCAACGACCCTGTAGCATATAAGGTATGTACAACGTAAATTGATAATTAAATATTACTAATCTTTGTTTTTTCTCGTTATATTTCTCCCAGTTATGTTTTTGGTGTGGTAATTTTGATTTTTTTATGAAAGTTCTCTCTTTATTGATTTTTCTCCCCATTTTAAGCGGACGAATAAATTTAAAATGTTATGAACTGGACCGGCGCGGACAACACGACCGCTCGCTGCCGTGAATCGACAGATACTAAGAGTTTTGGTTAGCGCCGTGCGCGTCAAAATACAGAATAAAATATTCACAAAAGCGTGTCGCAAATTCAACAGTATTATATACTCGAGAAAATATTTTTGGTTAAAAATTATTTCTAATATTTCAATAACGTCTTAAGTTAAATTTCTGTGTTAAAAATTCCGAGAGAAATCAATTTTTAAGTGTGTAATAAATAAGTCAAGTTGTAGTATTTTCGGCACAAAACGGGTGCTTGGATTTTTATTTTAATGATTTTATTTGAAATTAGATTAAAATTCTAAATCATATTTTGCCTAGATAATGAACAGTTTTAAAATACTGTATTACTATTTGGTATGATATATGTATTGTATAATAACTTTACTCGTTTGAAAATTAACAAATATTGCCATCGACCAACAGTAAAACTATTTTTTTATTAAACAAATGTTAACTTTTTCAAAATTTAAAAAATAAGTTTACCACATAAAATAACGATCTTTCGAAATCAATTTATCGTTTTTCTTTAAAAAGCTTCGACACGTCTATGAGCTCATTCAAAAATGTCATTTTTCAGCTTTGTCTGGTTATTAACTCTTAACAAGATCGATAGAGAAGGATTACAAGATACTGTGGATTTATTTAATGAAATAAACAAGTATGAACATATGGTCAACAAAAAAAGATTCATGAATAGGAGAACATTTGGGAATGCAGAATATAATAAAAATGAGGATAAAAAGCCATGTAAAATTTGTAAAAAATTGAATAAGGGCACTCGTTACCACCCTGAAGCCACATGCTGGTTCAAAACAAAAGAGGATGAAAAATTTAAGAGAAATGCCATTAAACATGTAAACAATTCAGTGATAGAGACTGAGATAAATGAAAATGATCAAAAAAACTAATAGTAACACCATTAATCAAAGTCAAACTATTACTAAATGATGAATTAAAAATATACGGAATTTATGATTCGGGTTCAAATGTTTCTCTAATTAATTCTAAGTTTTTGAAACACTAAAAAGAAAAGGAAACAATTTGAATGAAGCAAATTTAGTAACGATTAATGGTGTTAAAAAAACGAGTGGTTTGACAACGTTGAAGATTAAAATTTTTGAATTGGAGAAAAATGTTGATGTGTACATTATTGATGAACACAATTTTAAGTATGATTTTTTGATTGGATTAGACATGATAAAAGACTTCAAACTAATCCAAAGTGAAGACTTACAAATATCACAGAAAATCTACCTGAATAATACAAATAAAAAAGAAGAAAATTCTACAAATATGAAAACAAATACTGAATTTAAACATTCTGAAAATAAGAACATTATAGAAAAACACCAAATTAATTTTAATGAACATGTTAAAGAAGAAGATTTTAAAATAACAATAAATCATTTAAATAATGATCAAAAAACAGAAATAAATGAACTAATAGGCAAATACACATCAGTGTTTGCGAAAAGTAAATACGATGTTGGTACTGTTCATGGATATGAAGCGAAGATAGACTTATTGGTGGATAAATATTGTAGTAAGAGGCCTTACAGATGCAGCGTAGAAGATAAAAAGGAAATAGAAGAGCAAATAGCAAAATTAATAGACAATAAACTGATAGAAGAGTCGTACAGCCCATTTGCTGCACCTGTCACTCTAGCATTTAAAAAAGAAGAAAACAAAAGATCCAGATTATGCATAGACTTCAGAGACTTGAATAAAATAGTAATACCTCAAGCTCAACCATTTCCATTGATTGAAGACCTAATGACAAAGACCAGAAATTGCAAATTTTTTTCAACGCTGGATATAAACTCAGCTTTTTGGTCTATTCCGTTGCGGATTGAAGACAAAAAAAAAAACAGGATTTGTAACACAGGAGGGGCATTATCAGTGGACCTGCCTACCTTTTGGATTAAAGACCTCTCCGGCAATTTTTCAGAGGATATTAAGCAATATATTGAGAAAATATAAACTAACCGATTTTGCTGTCAATTACATAGATGACATACTTATATTTTCAAAAACTTTTGCTGAACACATCGATCATTTAACAAAGTTGCTGAATGCAATCAAAACTGAAGGTTTTAGATTAAAATTTACAAAATGCACATTTGCATCAGACATGGTAAAATATCTGGGTCATATAATTCAGAATAATTCAGTCAAGCCAGTAAAGGATAATTTGATTTCAATAAAGAATTTTCCTATTCCAAAAACACAGAAGAATGTGAGACAATTTCTAGGAAAAATCAACTTTTATCATGAGTACATTCCGAAGAGTGCAATAATACTAGATCCTTTGCATAACTTACTAAGGAAAAACCAAAAGTTTATTTGGACTGATAAATGCCAAAATGCTTTTGAAACGATGAAAAACCTACTATGCTCACAACCAATCCTGGAAATTTTTGATCAAGATTTACCAATTAATATATATACAGATGCTTCTCTAGAAGGCCTTGGAGCTATTTTAAAACAAACACAGTCTGATGGAAAAGAAAAACCTGTAGCTTACTTTTCGAAAAAACTAAATGGCGCCCAGAAAAAGAAAAAAGCAATTTACTTAGAATGCTTAGCTATAAAAGAAGCAGTGAGATACTGGCAATACTGGTTGATAGGTAAACCATTTACAGTTTATTCAGATCACAAACCACTGGAAAACATGAATCTCAAATCTAGAACCGATGAAGAGCTAGGTGATTTAACATATTATCTTTCTCAATATGACTTTAACATAAAATATGCTCCAGGAAAACAAAATTTGGAAGCTGACTGTCTAAGCAGAAACCCAGTGCTGGAATCAAATGAAAATACAGATGAGCAATTAAAAATTGTCAACTTAATAAAATTAGAAGATATCTTAAAAGATCAGGTAAAAAATGAGAAGATACAGTGCAGAAGAGATAAATTGATATCGAAAAATAATGTTTATTACAAGAAAGTAAAAAAAAGAGAAAAAATAATTCTATCAGAAAAATTCAGCATAGACTTTATCAGAAATGTTCATACAGAACTAGGTCACATAGGAATTACACAAATGCAAAAAATGATAAGCTCATGGTACACAGCAGAAAACATGACAAATAATATAAAGAGAACCTGCGAAAGTTGTGCAGTATGTTTAAAGAACAAATCAAGAGGTGAAAATAAATATGGATTGATGTCCCACTTGGGTCCCGCAACAAAACCTTTTGAAATATGTTCCATTGATACAATAGGCGGTTTTGGGGGTTCACGATCAACAAAGAGATACTTGCACCTGTTATCAGATCATTTCACGAGGTTTGCATATATTTTGACGTCAAGAACTCAAAATACCAATGATTTCATCAAACTCTTAAACTCCACAGAAACTAATGACATTGGCATGATACTCTCAGACCAATACCCGGGTATCAATTCTAGAGAATTCAAAAAATTTTTGGATGAAAAAAATATTCCAATAATTTTTACTGCAGTGAACTCACCTTTCTCAAATGGATTAAATGAAAGATTGAACCAAACGCTGGTCAATAAAATTAGATGCAAAATCAACGAAAATGACTCAAAAGTAGCTTGGACAACTATAGCGCATAATTGTGTAAAAAACTATAATGAAACGGAGCACACTGTTACTGGATATGCGCCACAGTACCTACTTGACGGCACAGATGTTACGATTTTGCCAAATGAGTTAAAACTTAAGAAGACCGGCATCGATTTGATTCAAGAGAGAAAAAAAGCTCTAGAAAATACTATGAAGTCACATAATTACAACAAGATAATTTACGATAAAACCAGGAGACACTTTGACTTCAAAGTTGGTGATACTGTTTTTGTGGAGAATGGAAACAAACTTAACAGGAAGAAGCTCGACGAATTGAGAATCGGACCATACAAAATCATAGAAAAATTATCAAACTCAATTTACAAGATAAACACTGGTCGAAAAAAATTAGAATCAAATTTTTTCCACATCTCGAAGTTAACTCCAGCACCTTTATTTAGGAACCATGAAGAGGACATCGAAGATGAGTGAAAATTTTGCAGTAATTTTCTTTCCAGGGGGAGGGGAGATGTAATGGCAATATATTCCATTTAAATTTGAATCCTGTAGTGTCAGTTGGAATACTTGGAATGTAATTATCAATTGTCACTTGTTTTATTTTCTATTATTTTATTATAAATAAACATAAATGTCGTTTCTTTGTTAAACTTTGCAACACAAGTGTTTTATTTATAAATCAATAGAAAAGAATTAAATCATATTATATATATATATATAAATTTAGGTTTCGTATGTTTGCGTTCGCAAATCTCGGAAAGTAATCGATAGATTGACTCAAAAATTTTACAGGACATTGCATTTTAGCAGAAGAGTGTTTCTATATATAATGGTAAGCGCTGGCGTTATGAAATTTGTAAATATCGATCTGTTTATCAAAAATCGACTTGGTGCTGAAAAAATTAAAAGTTGTTAAAGTAAGCCCTGAATGTATCACAAACGTAAGTTAATTTAATACATTAATGTCCATTAAATACAGAAAACGTAAAAAAATTCCGGATACATTCGGATACATTTTTAAAATTCTCGTTGAATTCTAAACTTAAAGAAAAAATACGATTTTAAAAATGGTTAGGTACTTCAATATTTTTTATCACACTAAAACACAAGTTAAATAATTATAATAATCCCCTGATTTCCTAGATTCCATCATAAAGATTCAGAAAAACACAGGAGTTATTGTTGAATCATCACGATGACGCACACACGTACGCCCGCGTAGAGATCCAAATTTGACTGACATAAAATTACTCGTCCGCGTTTCGAGGTAGTAAGTTTTTGCGGTATTGTCGTGACGTCGCAAGCAGCTAAAATGTTGTTTTTTTTCAATTTCTAAAAAGAATAGACATTTAGGCATCCAATTAAATTTAAATTAAATCTAGAAAGAAACTTACGAGTTTTATAATAAAGTCGAGCTAGATACCTGAAATTACTAACTGTGTGGTGACCAGTACTGTAGAATGTACAGTGTATAAGTACAGTACTGTATACCTTGCGTTTATTATGCATTAATGGACAGCCGGAAACCGGAAGCAGCGAGAGTAGGCTCGTCGGGTTCTGATTCCTGACTAGCCCATCCAGTATATTATGGTACTGATACACATATGTATATATATACACAAAATGAGCAAGCTCATCAACTGTACACGCTTGCTCGTAAATGAGCAAGCTTGGTTTGAGCATACTCAAAGCCAACAATTGAACGCTTTTTATGAGCGTGCTCTGTCAAACAAAAAAATTCAACAAATGGAGTCAGTTCCATTTGCCCAGAATTACAAAAAAATCTTATTGCTTACAACGCAATTATTTAAGAATCTTGTGACGAAAGAAAATAAAACGTTTGATTTGAGTCCAAGTTGTCAACAGTTCCGAAAATAAATAAATAATAAAAAAAATTCGAGTGCAGTTTACACGCGGTAGAAGAGAAACTTTACCAAAACAATCTCAACCAATGAAGAACCAAGGAGCCTTGAAAAGTGAGGTCATAATCAAGGCGGCCAATGAGGGCAGGCATAGTGTCATTTCCATTTTATATCTCAACCAATAGGAGCCTTGATAGAAGTTTGATGCTTCGCAGGTGCTGTATGAGTCATTTCCGTTACATCCGAAATCCAAATCACAACGAGGCTTACAGATCAAAAATAAATACTAATTTCAATAGAATGTGGTTTCTTTTTAGGGGTAAAGGAACTTTTAAAGAGTTTTAAAATCTATTGTGGGTATTTTAGTGTATTCGAAATACATTCGTGATTCGAATATACGAAGTGGCCCAAATATATCTCACCAAAGGGGGGGGGTCTTGATTGGAAGAAAAACTGCTCACGTAATGTATGCCCCCTTAGAGCGCGTCCCCTTCCAGCCGCTAATCCAAAAGGCATGCTCAATGCCAGCAACGTCAGTGACACACATTCTAGTGGGTACCATTTGCTCATTAGTAGCATGCTTTCTTGCTACTAATGAGCATGTCTGTCAGTACCATATTGCATTTACTGGGGTTCCATTACATTTAACTATTTATTTAACATACATTTTTTTTAAATTTTGGTACAATAACTTATATTTTACAACATAACTTGATAATGTTGGCCTCACTGGGTGGCTTACCCGTGCTGAGGCCGTCATTTTACAATACAAAATTCAGTAAGACGAATGAATAATTTTTTATGAAATACACAAAGTTGAATATGAAAAAAAAATCGGCATATACATACCATGAGTTACGATTGTGAATAATGTGTGTTTTATTGTAGACTGAATGCTGTAGAAATGAGATCCCTGAGGCGAATGTGTGGTAAAACCATGTACGATCGTGTGAGAAACCTGGAGATCCGCAAATAATGCAAGGCTGATGTAAGCGTAATAAGTAAGATTAAGAAAGGAACGCTCAGATGGTTTGGGCATGTAGAGCGAATGAACGGGGAAAGGAGTGTAAGGAGAATATATGACGCAAATGTGAATGGTAGAAGAAGTCGAGGACGCCCAAGAAAGACATGGCACGACCAAGTGAATCAGATTCCTGAGTCGGACCATGTCAAGAGTCAGAATAATAGAAGAGCATGTATGAGACGATGTATAAATTAATGAAAACGAGGCAAGGAATGTATGCTTAGACCGAGTTGTTTGGCGGTCCGACCTCTCTGCCTACCAATGCAGGGAAACGGCGTGATGGTTAGTTAGTGTATTACATTTATATGTTATAATTTTTTGTAATATTGCCTTTATCGTGCTTTAATGTTTGTTTTCCTCATTTTTTGTATAGGTCAAAGAAGTCTAGAATATCTTTTTTCCAATAATTTACAAACATGTTACCCAATTCAATTAAAATCTGTGAATTGATTTACAGAAGGAAATTTATACAAAAAAAAATTGTTTTGTACTAATCTTTGTTTTACTGCTTTTCGTTTTACATAATGTTTTTCCATTATAATTATGTTTATTATTAGATAAAAATAAATACTCTTTCATAGTGATGTGCACCCGGGAATATTCTCCGACCTAATATAAATTCCCCAAAGAAGAGAATTTATTTTTTTAATTTAGAAAGTTATTTTGGAAGAGAGGTTTTCTTTTTTGACGAAAATGTATTACATTTAAAAAGTTAATTAATGTTACAATATTGTTTCAAAAATACCTGTATTATTTTGTGTTATTTTTATTACATTATAAGCGCGTCCCGGTATGTGTAGCAATGCCTACCAAAAATAAAGTGTTCGTGTTTTAATTTTGTTTATTGAAGTGCTTTTCAATATTAGAGAATATTTTTGGTCTTTCAGTCTGGTGCGTACACGAATAAATCAGAAGGTTTTTCGACGGGTGAGCAGGCCACATACAGCTGTTAGTTTGAGAAGAATGAATTTTCAAAATTTCCCCCCCCCCCCCTGGTGTTCCCTACCGCTACTATGACTCAATTGCAATACCTCCTTCTGTCCCTCTCTAGTCCCCCATAACCTTTAGATAGTATAAAGCAAAGTCGCTCCCGCTGTCTGCAAGCTAAGATTTTTTAAAATACACAACGGATTTTCATGCGGTTTTCACCAATAGATAAGAGTGATTCATGAGGAAGGTTTAGGTTTATAATTTGTCAAATTCTTGTGTAAATTGGTTGAAATATATAAATGGAGCGGACTGGCAAGCGGGCGGTGTGGATTTGACATGTATGCAAATTAACAGATGGCGTTGGTTAGAAAGGTTGGGTAATGGCATTGTTAGTAGATGGCGTTGTGTTTCACACAGTTGTTATGCTCACAGGGTGTGTGCATAACAACTCACCAAAGTTTCATTGCAATTAGATGAACGATGTAGGAAATAATTTCATAACGCCACAGCTCATCATTATGTATAGAAACCTTCGCGGGCATGAGCACATCAAATCACCAAAGTTTCATCGCAATCGGATGAATGGTTTAGGAACGCACAAGGGACAAACAAATAAGAAACATTCATTTTTATTTATTTTTTATAGTAATACCTCACAAAAGTCTCAGTTGCTACTGTCTGGAGCTAGTGAGATTATGCCATTCCTAATTGGGGTATGTTGTAAGGCTGAAGGTAGTGGAGAGGAGAAGGAGGTGGGGAAGAGGAAGGTGAGGAAGTACCTGGCTATTCAGATCTGGTCACCAAACACGGCTAAAGCCATTTCAAGCAACGTAACAATTCTGAATGGTGGTCTTACACCAGGGCGATACTAAGAGTATCTTCAACTCTGGAACGTACCGCAAATATACTATACATTATTAAAAACGAATTAATTGTGAAATAATACAAATTATTCAAATAAAATTTATTTGTCCACGCCGGGATTCGATCCCGCGACCTTGGGATTACGAGTCAAAAGCCTTACCGCTAGACCACGCCGGCCTTTTCTTTATTTCAGTGCATTGCAACGTGTGACGGAAACTCGATAGTTACATCATAAAATTATTAACCTTATTTATTATTTTATTTCTATTCTTGAACACACACATTACAGATTATTAATCACTAGCAGACCCGGACACAAGTTGCTGTGGCTAACGAAACACAACGTCATTACCAAACCTTTATAAAATCCACACCACAAGCTTGCCAGCTGCCCGCTGCCTGAATTGAATATTTGAATTCGGCTTTTCTCTACTATAATAAGCATGTATTATACATAAAAGCCATCCTCTTGAATCACTCTATATATTGGTAAAAACCTCATGAAAATCCGTTGCGTAGTTTAAAAGATCTAAACGCACATACATTTTGAGCGACTTCATTTTATACTACGTAATTATAACATAGGTTTACATCGATAATAAGTTTAGTAATAAGAAGAAAAAAATGATAATGATCCGTAACTGTAAGTAAATAGGTAAGTACCTAGTAGTATTTTGTGAACACCTAAACCTAACTAGGCTAACCTGTGCTGAGGTGTTCCCATGTTTGTCCCATGTTTACCTCAACCCATGTTTGTCCTAGTGAGGTTAAAAAATGAATTGTAAAAAATAATAAAACTGACCAAGTAAAGAAACAATAAATAAATAAATACGAGGGTTGTCCCAGAAGTACCCGACCTGACGTAGTGGTAGTTGTTGTACCTGTGGTGGTAGTTGCTAAAAAAATAATTATGGTAGAAAGCAACGACCTTATAAGGCCTAAGTTTCAAGTTTAAAGGCGCTACGTTGTTTAGTGTTTTTTTGGCAGCCGTCAATAGCGAACCTTCTCACTTAATTTGTAAACATGGAAAAATTGGTCATCGTTATGTGATACAAAACTTTCATTTGAAAGGTCTAAGTCCAACCAATATCGAAGCCGAGCTTAGATTCTACTCTGGGGGAGTCTGCTTCTTCGTTTATATTAATAAAATATTGGGTGGCAGAGTTTAAACGAGGACGTACGAGCTGCCGAGACGACCAAATGAGGTGACCACGCCAGAAAGGTAAAGAAAATCCACAAAACGGTATTGAATGACCATCGATTGGAAGTGCGCGAGCTAGCAGACACAGTAGGCATTTCAAAAAGTGCTGTACATCGCATATTGACTGAAAAATTGGACATGAGAAAGCTGTGCGCAAGATGGCTGCCGCGTTTTCTCACAATGGCCAAAAACAGCGTCGTGAGGATGTTTCAATCGAGTGTTTGGCGATGTTTCACAGCAATAAAGCCGAGTTTTTGCATTGATTCAAAACCACGTGTCATCCTTCACACCTGAGATGAAGGAACAGTCAAAACAATTGACTAAAAAGGGAGAATCGGCTGCATAATGCAAAGACAGTCCATCAGCAGGCAAGGTCATGGCATCAGTTTTTTTAGGATGCTCATGGGATAATTTTTATTGATTTTCTTCTAAAAGAAAAAATAATAAACGGCGAGTATTATGTGAACTTATTGGAGCATTTGAGTGATTAAATCAAGAAAAAACGGCTGCATTTGGCGAAAAAGAAAGTGTTGTTTCATCAAGACAATGCAACAGTTCAAACATTCATAATCCCGATGGCCAAAATCAATGAATTAAAGTTCGAATAGCTTCCTCACGCACCCTATTCGCCGGATTTAACCCTCTCGCATTATTTTATTTTTCCAAACTTGATAAAATGGCTCGGTGGTAAAAGATTTGCCAACAATGGAGAAGTGGAATCTGCGTTAGATGGCTATTTTGAGGTGCTCGACGGTTCTCACTATAAAAAGGGTATCGAAGCTATTGAACGACGCTGGGAAAAGTGTGTCGAGCTGAAAGGAGAGTATGTTTATAAAACTCAAAAAAAAAAATCCCAAATTTGTTTTTTTTTTCTTTGTTAGGTCGGGTACTTCTGGGAAAACCCTCGTAATAATATAATGACGATAATTCCCATCGCGTGCTAAATGTTTCACCAGTGCCTCAACTAATCAAGTGTCGAGTGCAGTAACAAATCTGCACTCACAGGCAGAGTACTAACAACCATCGTACCTTCCAATGCACCTAAATGCATTTACACCTCTGAGGTACGAGTACGATTCGAGTGGCACTTATACTAACTCTAATTTGATAAAGTAATGGACCGGTTTTTAAACGGCGCTCATTGGTTGGCGGTTTTACAAATGGCCGTTCGTGACCCGGGTGCAGTAATGCAATAGTGCGGCAGGGCAAAGGCGTAGCGAGGGTCTGGACGGCATGGGCAGCTGCCTTGGGTCTAATTAATATATATATATATATATATAGACAGATATTTAAAAAAAAAAAAAATTTATTATTTATTTCGTGAAAAAGGGCAAATTTTTTGTATTCTTTCACCCGCCATGCCTTTATGTTCGCCGGCCGTCCCTGTGTTTATGGCAGGTGAAGGTAACATATTGGAATTATACATAATATACTTGACAATAATAGTAATTTGATTGTACAATTCAGATTAAGTTATAAATATTTTACATAGTATTTAAATTTAAAAAAAAAAAACGAGTGTGCTTTAGACCACACAAGTGTGGTAAAACTTCTGCATCATCTATTATGATAGGAAGAAAGAAAGAAAATGTGCGCGCGCACTGCTCTTTCTTGCTCCTACAGTAGTGATGTACGAAGCGTTCGTCTCGCTTTTCGTAACGCTCTCGTCACACATTCGCTCAAGTCAAGCGTGGGTAAAGAATTTTTACTTCAAAAATTAAATAGGGATTGCGGGAAATATATGAAGGTAGATTAGGTGTGCAAAATGTATAAGTATTGTGATTGATTTGTATTGCAGTTGTAAGGATCCATAGCGTTATTTTATGTTTTGAA
Organism: Limnephilus lunatus; assembly: GCA_917563855.2. Classification (NCBI taxonomy): domain Eukaryota; kingdom Metazoa; phylum Arthropoda; class Insecta; order Trichoptera; family Limnephilidae; genus Limnephilus; species Limnephilus lunatus. The sequence continues at coordinate 98,516,859 of OU830594.1, forward strand.
AGTAAGGAGCCTGGATTCGGTATTTAGGTTATCAGGGAGAGAAGGTTGGAGATTTTTGGACCTAATGGGCATACATTGATAACGTGAGCGCAAAAGGGGGGGGGGTCCAAATTTATCGCACCAAGGGGGGGCGGACTAGATCGGAAGAAAAACTGCTCACGTAATTAATGTATGCCCCCTTACCCGGGGGCTTGGTCAAAATCTCGCCGCGCCACTGCAGAGAGTGCAATACAGGCTCGCTGCATTTGAGATGCGCTAACAGCACTGTAATAGGTAAGGCGTGCGCAATGCGCATGCCGCCAGCCGCCAGCCGCCACCACCGCACAAGGTAGTGTGAGGAGGTCAGCCAACATAGAGTTTATAGTTCAACGCAACGGGGTCATTGGATTACCCAGAATCCATGGCGAAAGATACGGTACGGTATAGCGATATTGTGCTAACGTAATATCTTGTAATGGGTCTAGTACCATATTAAGAATTATTACCGTAGGCCTGTAAATTATTTAATCTTTGACATTAAACGATCAACTAATGAAAATATGAGCCTGAATTTATTTGAATTTGTCAGCCACCTCTGGTCTGGAGCCCCAAAATACCTGAAAAAAAATTACGACTCTGCAGAAACGGGCGGTCCGTTTGATAGATTCTCCTAACTTACCAAACGCATTGCAATCTTAAGAGTATAGGCGTCAGGATGAACGAGACGTCCTTGTTCTACGGGTATTACAATGGAAGATGTTCCGAGGAACTAGCGTCGTTGATCCCCTCTTCGGAGTCGCTAGATGTCACTTTATTTTGTGCTTTCTTTTGCCTGTTCATTTTGAAGTGGTTTGAAAATTGGATATTGATTTTACAAAAAAAAAATTAAAAATTGGTCCGCGAAATGCAAAATGTCTGCAGAGATTCGTCACTACACCAAAAGAAACATGCGTGGAACTACCGTATTATATTAGAACCGAACTTAATTAAAATAAACATTTTATTGGCATCTCATCCTCTCGCAGGTCAAATTCTATAAATGTATGTGTTTGTCTCTTTTTAGTGTCACTCGTTTCTGTTTCATCGAGTTTCTAATCACAACGGTGCTAAGGAAGTTTTCAATTCAAATATCCACAAATCAAAATATTTAACAAAAACTTGCGTACTTGTGATTTTACCTGAGCTCAATCACGAGCTGTAAGCGGCAATATAGTTAAGTCTGAACCATAATATGGACTATGGATGATGGTCACCGGGCGGAACAGGCTGCAATCCGTGACGTGTGGAGATAAATAAGTTAAAAACAAGAATAATTTAAATAGTAAATGAACGTGAAGTAACGCAATCACAATATGTGCATGTTTCCCCATCGGTGGGTGATTCTAACTGTGCTTACTTTCAAGTGAGGTGCGGATGGTAGTGGCATTATATGTCTTAGGAAACAGTTTGGCGGCATAAGGAGCAAAAAAAGGAAGCTTATTGCAGATTATTTTTATTTACAATTTGGAAGGCGGGTATGGGTACCGCCGCCCCGGGAACGATTTATTGGATAACCGCACCTCTGGCATAGCTCACCCCAAGGTTCGCTACGTTTGGTGACTTAGCAGGGGTGCCCGGGTTCATGGGGTGAGGTTTGTCCGGTTCTTGGCAGGCCGGATCGAGAGAGAATGGTTTAGGTAGTCCCTTTGACTTTTTCAGCCGTATCTACTCTCTTGGAATCACCTGGAAGAAAGGAAGGTGAGGAAGTTCTGGGAAAGAAAAGGGTATTAGGGGTGGATAGGAAACTGGGGGTCAGTGTATCCAGGGGTGATGGGGGTATGAATCGATCCCTTCCACTGTGGTGTAAGGCGATGTTCCGAGAGAGTACGGCTGTAGAAGTCAAAGGGACTCCTTCAACCATTCTCTCCCGATCCGGCTTGCCATGCAGCAGGCGCATCCACTCACCCCATGAACCCGGGCATCCCTGCTAAGTCACCAAAGGTAGCGAACCACTCGGGGTGACAAGTTACAAAAGTGACCTAGTAAGAGTAGGCGGAATAGTTAGAAAATAAACTATTGATTCATAATATATACAAATAAAACAACTAGATATGAGATATATAGAACATGATAATAGTTGCGTTATGAGTTATGAGCTATAAGATAGCACATAAGTTGAATAAGGATAATACAAGGCTGACAAAAACTTGGCTAAATAATAAAGTAACACAATACATACTATAAGGGCGTGAGAATCTAAAATAAAGTACGACGTGACTAATCAGTTTTCGTAATACGATTAAAGTAATTTTGATTTTAAGATTGCCACGAGCGTCCGTGCCTCAGTTACAGCGCATTCTTGTTTTAATAAGAGAGATTCGATCTATTTGTGGCAGACTCGTGGAAGAGATTTAATTTGATTTAATTGTTATATGGAAAAAAATTCAGAGCTGGTATAGAAAAAAAACTTTAAATGTCGATAGGGATTAATTTTGATTACGGCTCAGATTCTGAAAGGTTAAGGGACAAAAGCGAATTGGATTATTGTATTAGCATACAAGATAGCAGTCAATTAAAATATGTCTGAAGATAATGTTAGTAGTTCTTATTCGAAGTTTGATATAATTAAATACGACCGAAAGGGATAGGGTCGAATTAGCTTAAAACAAAGGTTCAATTCCTAGATGCGACCGTATCTTTTTCTGATATTACTGTTTCTAATTTTCTATTGAGACTCGCTAATATTTTTTTAATTTTTTTTTATTACATTAGTTGCATTTGTACAGCAAAATTACATAAAAAAAATTATTACATAAATTACAGAAATTACAGAAATAGAAGGCTTTATGCTAGCCATTCAAGATAGAGTCATTAATACTAAAAATTATAGGAAGCATATCATCAAAGATACAAATCAAATTGATGATTTATGTAGAAAATGTTTGGCTTTTCCGGAAACTATAGAACATATTATATCGGGATGTTCTGTATTAGCGCCGTCCGAGTATACATTTAGGCACAATCAAGTTTTAAAAATAATTCACCAAAGTTTGGTAATTAAACATAACTTGATTGACTGCCGTAATGTACCATATTATGAATATGAACCAAATTCATTTTTAGAAAATGAATTTTATAAAATTTATTATGATAAAACTATTCTAACAGACAGAACAATTAGTCATAATAGACCCGATATAGTTTTACATGACAAAATTAAAAAAATAACTTATATCATTGATGTCGCTATTCCAAATTCTTGTAATATTCAGAAAACTGTTTCTGAAAAAATAAGAAAATATACAGATTTAGGAAATGAGATTAAAAGAATGTGGCATTCTCAGACTATAAAAATATTACCATTTGTTATTTCGGCTACTGGCATTATACCTAGCTCTCTCGTTCAAAATTTAGGCGTATTAGATTTGTCAAAAAATTTATATATAAAAATGCAAAAGTCGGTCATTTTAAATACATGTAGGATTACAAAAGATTTTTTAAATATTTATATTGAGGGATCAGTAGGATTTATCGGACCAGTTAGGATTTCATCAGAGCCGAACCCTCTGATATGAAAATATCTGGAGTCGGTGAAATATTTTCCCATTATGTTTCTGGTGGATTGACGTATTGTTCTTGTATTGTTTTGTATTTATTATACATATATAGTGCACTTACATTGCGTGAATTTACTAGATAATCATTTGTGGAAAAGTGTGTGGAAGGGTTTAGTCTTTCGTTTGGGAAAGATTTAACCCGGACATAAAATCTGGAGCACCGTAACTGTAGATATTGTCTTCAATGATTAAATTAATATTGTAAAGGCATTTATTACTGCAAGATAATCATCCTAGGATAATGTAACATAACATGGTAATCCGCTCTATATGTCCTAACTGTCTAAGCGTCCCCTTCTTAATATAATTTATAACGATTACATAATCACATTTGCCTTAGGATCTCATTTCTACAACACTTATACTACTTTTATCTTTCCTCTGCCAGTTCCATGACATACATCAGGGTTGGTATCAGCACTTCATTGTTAATTTTCTACTCCTGCTTATTTTTACCACTTTTTTATTAGCGACTACTACATTCAGTCTACTAGTATCTACCGACCACTGGTCGGGTACTTTCGATCCGATCACTTCGCCAGTGGGTCGTGATGCGTCATCGACCCGGGTCTTGTAAAATGATCGATCGACCCAGAACAAAGTACCTGATCAAAGTTAGGTTATTAATTGTGTGTATGTGTTTAATTCGTAGAACTACATTTAATTTTAAAAATAATAATTATATCATATTATAATCAATTGTGAAGTGACAGAGTGTTGTTAACAAAAAATCAACCTCCTGTTATTATACACTGTGGTAGGGCAATTCACAGTTTATAAGAGTGAAATTCGCCACTCACCGCAAGGGAGCCGTAGCAACGTGGATAAATACACGCCTGTCGCGTCGCCGGCCGGTGTTCGATCCCTTCACCGGCGAAAGATTGATCTTTTTTTTTATTTAAGTAAATAATAATCCTACACCATCTGTCTTAAGAAATACGAACTAAATATTGTCAACATCACTGTTAGTCAAAATATACATCCAGGCAAAATGGCAACTACAAATAAAGTCCAAACGCGGTCGAAACAGACCGAAATTGATGCCGGTACAGAACTCTATGACAAATTTATAAAGTATGTAGATATAAAAATGGAGGATCTAAAACAACAACTATTCAAAAAAATTGAAGAGGAGACACTAAACGTAAGGAAAAATTTTGAAATTGATCTATTAGAAATGAAAAAAAGCGTTGACCTTAGCCGTCAATATCTCACAAACATGACAGAAAAAATTGATGAAGCAAGCAAATCTCTGGAATTTGATGATAAACAACATTTCAAAGAAAAATTAAAGAAACATGAACCAATTGTTATAATTAAACCTAAAAATCAAGAACAAAAAAACACAAAAACACAAGAAGACATAAAGAACAACATAGATCCAGTTGATGTGGGCGTGGCCGGAATCAAGAATTTCAAAAAAGGATCAGTTATAGTGGAATTAAAGAACACAGAGGCAACAAAAAAGATCCAAAAGGAAGTCATCACTAAGCTTGGGGATAGGTATGATGTTGATATTCCTAAACCCAAGAATCCAACAGTAAAAGTGATAGGAATTACAGATAAATATACCGCCGAAGAAATTGAAAATAAAATAAGGATGCAAAATGAATACATAGACAAGGAAAATTCGAAAATATCAGTAAAATTTATAAAGGAAAATAAAAAAAGTAGTGGATATAATAACTTTACTGTATTCATAGAAGTAGATGGAAAAACACACTCTAAAATGTTAGAGGAAACGAAGATTAATATTGGATGGAATAGATGTGCTGTCTACGATCATCTCTCAGTTTTGAGATGTTTCAATTGCAACGGATATAGACATAAAGCAGGTGATTGTAAAAATAAAAAAGCATGCGGAAGATGTTCTAATGCACACGATACGTCAGATTGTAAGGAAGATATTGACAAAATCAAGTGTGTGAATTGCAAACTCACAAATGATAAACTTTCATTACACCTAAATGATAATCACCATGCATGGAGCAAAGAGTGTCCTATTTACAAAAGAAATATAGAATCGGAGAAGAGAAAAATTGATTTTTTAGGATAAAAAGAAAAGCAACAATATACTACTTAAACATTTCAAGTCTTTTGGCTCATTTAAATGAAATTGAAGTATTATTACAAGAACTCAAACCAGAAATTTTAATGTTAAGTGAAACGTGTATAACTAGTGATATTTACGATTCTGAAGTATCATTTATAGGATATTCAACTGTAAGATGCGATTCATTTAGTCGGCATACGGGAGGAGTCGTTATGATTATTAAAAATAATATATCTTTTAAAATAATATCAAATGAAGTGTTTGATGAAAAAAATACATGGATACTGGCAGTACAAATAAGAAAAAACTTGATTAAAGGAACATACGCTGTATTATATCACTCACCAAACCAAAGCCATTCAAAATTTTTGGATTTCTTCGAAAGTTGGTGTACTAAAAACATGAAAAATCAAGATATGTTCTATGTAACCGGTGACTTTAACATTGACATGAAAGTCAAAAATACCTGCAGTAATAGACTTCAATGTTTAGTAAATAATCTAGGACTGAAACAACTTGTGACCAAACCAACTAGGATATCAAATACATCAGCAACCATTATTGATTTAGTTATTACAAATAATTTTTACTTGAATGTTAATGTTGTGGATACTCCAAAAATATCAGACCACGAAAATATATTAACAATATTTGAAACGAGTATAATTAAAAATGAATCAAGGGAAATTACATATAGAGATAAAAGTAAATATGATCAAACAAAATTTTGTGAAACTTTACAAAATAGTATTTCTCAAGTTACCGAATCAAATAACCTAAATGACAAAGCAGAAAACTTCGTCAATATTTTGACTACAGCGGTCAATAAAATTATGCCAATGAAAAGGGTTAAGTTTAAAAATACGAATAAATGGTATTCGAAACCATTACACAACCTTCAGCAACAAAGAGATAATGCATATAAAGCAGCAAAATTGGAACCATCAGAAGAAAAATGGAATGCATATAAAAAAGTTCGTAATATTTACTCCAAACAAATTAAACAACATAAATGCGATTATTATAAGCAAAAATTAGAAACACAAAAGAATGAACCAAGAAAACTTTGGATAACACTAAAAGAAATCATAAAGGGTAAACAAAAAGAAATTGTAAAGTCAATTGATTTCCCAGATGGAACTGAAGAAGAAGTAGAGAAGATAGCGACTAAATTTAACAAGCATTTTATTTCGAGCATAGATCTTATAATCGAAAGTATTCCACAACATCCTGAGAACCAACTAGACGAGCCTATACGCACTGATAAAGAATTTAAGTTTAAAAATGTGGATTTACCGTACTTAAAGAGGGTGTTGAGTAATATGAAATCGAAGGAATCTGCAGATGGTATTACAATAAATATAATCAAAGACTCTATAAATATTATTGGCGAATCGATGGTCCAAATTATCAATGAATCTTTGAATAGTGGAGTATTCCCCAAAACTTGGAAGACGTCTGTAATAACTCCTATCCCGAAAATTGATAACCCAAAAAAATTTGACGACTATAGGCCGATCAATTGTTTACCCAAATATGAACAAATACTGGAATACATTGTAAAGGAGCAATTAACAGAATATATTGAGGCCAAGCAGATATTAGTTCCACAACAATCTGGTTTTAGAAATAAATGTTCTTGTGAAACCGCTATTAACTATGTAATAGATGAGTGGAAAAATTTTAGAGATAAAAAAAATAAAATTATTGCAGTATTTCTAGACTTAAAGCGGGCATTTGAAACAATCGATAGAGATAGATTAATCAAAAAATTAAGTAATATTGGAATTAATGGTAAAGAAAATAAGTGGTTTGTTGACTACCTATCAGAAAGAACACAAATTACAAAATATGGTGGTAAAACATCTGAACCACATAGTACTAATAAAGGCGTTCCGCAGGGATCCGTCTTAGGTCCATTGTTGTTCATTATATACATGAATGATATTATCAAAGTGTTAAAGCATTGTGCAATTAAACTATTTGCTGATGATACATTGTTATACATAGCCAGTAAAAATTTACAGGACGCCATTGAAAAAATACAAACTGATTTAAATTATGTAGCGCTTTGGCTTCACCAAAACAAATTAAAATTGAATGTTACGAAAACAAAGTTTTTAATTGTGGATAGCCTAGGTGGAAAGGAGCAGGCAATACTAACAATCGATAACGAAAACATAGAAAGGGTTAGCAGTATTAAATATCTGGGTGTAATATTGGATGATAAATTAAAATTCGACGAACACTTAGAATACATAACAAAAAAAATTGCTAAAAAAGTTGGATTCTTAAAAAGGATCAGAAATAACTTGGATCTCAAGACAACGCGCCTTGTTTACAATTCTATTGTAACTCCGCATTTAAATTATTGTTCTAGTGTTTTATTCCTATGTAACGAAGCCCAAAATAATAAACTACAGGTTATACAAAATAGGGGGATGAGGATGATTTTAAAATATAATATGTTTACTAGAGTCAAAATTATGTTACAAAATCTAAATATGATGACGACAAAACAACATATAACGTATAATGCATTAACAATGATTTACAAGCTGAAAAATAATATGCTACCAAATTATCTGAAGAGAAACATTATGTTTCACGAAAATGTTCACAACTATCCTACGAGAAGACGCGGAGACTTTAGGCTTCCCAAAACTAAGCTTTCGTGCACACAAAATAGCGCGTTTTATAAAGGACAAAAACTTTTTAACAGCCTGCCAAATGCCGTAAAGGAAGCCTCAAGTCTTAGCACTTTTCGTAGGATGTGTGCATTATATGTGAAGAATGTTTTTTGATTCATAAAAATCTTTCAAATATTATTCTCATATCTGTTTCCTCAAAATTTATTTTTATTTTTGTAATCTTTTTTTTTCCACTTAAATTGTATTTGTAAAAATGTAACTGTATCAATTGTATTTGTTTATATTTTTTTTACTAGATGTATGAAAAAATTTTTGCATACATCTAAATAAACATTCAAAAACAAAAAAAAAAAATCAAGTTCTGCAAGTATTTTATTATTGTGGCAGTTATATCGGCTTAAAATGCCATTTACAAACTGTACCACGTTTTTAGATTTTCACGGCCAAAAGCATTTTCGTGCTTTGTTTTTGGATCTGCCGGATCTGCCCTGATGATGGACACTGCAACGCTGTCCGAAACGTCGGCTAAAGAGGGAGGTAGGCCAACACGGCATAACACCCCAAAAACAGCTAACGAAAATGTGGTTAGACCAGTTTTCGATGACTTATTTATATGATTTTAAATTTCAATTTTGGTAAAGGTGGTAAAATGATTTATTAGCTGATTAACCATTAATAAAAATATCTGTCACAGTAACAAAAAACTAAAATACTTGTAGAACTATATAATAAAATTATTTAATTTTATTTAAATTAATAAAAAATTAAAAAGTTAGACCGAAAAGTTATTCCTAGGAAAATACTGAGTGCGATTCCAGAGGGTAGGTAAAAACTGTGTGAGGAGAGGATAGGACTGCCATGGACGGAGGCCGAACAATCAGCGCAAGTCATAGCCATAAGTTGTTTTTAATTATTTGTCTAGCTTGTAGTTTTTCTAGATTTTAGACATGTATTATAAGTTTGTACAGTGCCCTTGAGGTGATTTTTCACAAAAACGGCGCTATACAAATCGTCCAAGTATTATTATTATAAGACAGAGACGAATAGAGGCGCCTTGTCGATGCAATGGGTCCCCGGCCCGAATAGGAGAAGAAGAAGATGATGATAATGGGTACTTTCGACCCGATCACTTCGCCAACGGGTCGTGATTTGTCATCGATCGTGTAAAATGATCGGTAGACACAGGAAAAACTACCCAATTAAAGTTCGGGTACTTTCGATCCGGTAACTTCGCCAGTGGGTCGTGATTGAAATGACTCGGATCGTGTATAACGATCTATCGATCCCGGACTATCACCAGTAACGCTGAACTACTTGTTATAATAACTAGTTGAATTAACGGCAGAGGTTCCAGATGCCCATTCTGCGTTTAATGTTTACAGTTTACACGCCCCAACTGTTCGGCACAGATGAGCGTTCACAGTTCACACAGAGCTTTAGAGGCTATTAAACTTAGCGAGAGACTGCCGAATGGACAGGAGAATTTTAAGGGAGATCATTAAATAATAATTAGTACTTATACACTTCTGCACATGACGTCATAACCGCCAGAAAGCTATCATTAAACTGCACTGCATTCATCTCCTATCATAAAAGTATCCCTTTATTCGTTATATCTCAGCAGTCCTTAGAGGAATTTTTTAATAATTTATTTTGAAGTAAAACTTATTTACGCACGCTCGACTTGGGGGGTAAGCTGGTGAATGCGTTACGAAAAAGTGTGATGCGAACGGTAATCGATGCGAACGGTGATCGATGCGAACGGTGATCGGGCGAGGCGAACGGTCGGGCCTTCACACATGCTTGACTTGGGAGTGATAAGGATAAGGATAAGGATGAGGATGAGAATGAGGATGAGGATAAGAATGAGGATAAGAATAAGGAGGGTAAGGATAAGAGGGAGATATAAGTTAGTGAAGTTTTACTTCAGTTGTGTGGTCTAAAGCACACTCGTTTTTTTACATTCACTCCCTTAAACTTTAAAATTTTCCCTCAGGGCCTATGTAATATTTGAGGACGCTGTGTGGAGGGTCTTTTTGAGGAGGGGAAGTAGTGAACAAGGATCTTGAAGAGATATGATGGGCGTGCGTTTGGCGTGTTTCCCGACTATGCACCGGTGCCGACGCTCTTCCATTGCAATAACGTTAGAACAAGGACAGCATACATACCTGACGCCTGTGCTTAAAAGATTGCAAACCGCTTGTTAAGAATGGGGAATCTATACCGCCCGTTTACGCACGAGTCGAGGATTTTTTCAAGTATTTTGGGACTCAGTTTTGGTCAGCAGTTGTGTACTATTAAAGTATAGGTAGTGATCTCCCAGGTTAAGTATGGTTCTGTATATTTTCTGTCTATACAAAGTATGAATAAACAGTATATGTACATTTTTACGCAGCATCGCGTTCATCGGTTAAATCATTGTACATATATTATCGTATCAGTGATCGATGAATCGGTGGATGTAATTTGTAGCCATACGATGTTTTTAATTGCTTGTCTAGTTTATAGTGATTGTAGAAATATACTATTATTAGTTTGTCGCCCTCCAGATGACTTATCACAAAAACGGCGCTATACAAATCATCCAAATATTATTATTATTATTATTAGCTGCGGGCTCTGTACAGTACGCCCACATCTGAACCATAGCAACAAAACAAATAATATTCTTTCACATAATCTCTCCATTATTTTTTCCTTTCAACTTTTCTTGATTTTTATTATTAAAATGTATAAAAGTTTTGTAACATGTAATTAACCACGAGCCATCTAAAAACGAAAAGTTTCAATAGTTCGCACGAATTCCTGATAAGTGAAATTGTTAAAGAGATTGGAAATCAAATAGAGCGGAAATTATAAAAGTTTGTATTGGATCCGATCTGTATGGTGCGAGCGTAAACCAGCGGTTCCCAAACATGATTGGCTAAATCTTTACGGACCTACATATAATAAATTAGAAGATTGCATTGTACATTCTTACTTCCACTGGCTTTTGTTTATTTTATGTTTCATAAGTCGTCACCTCAGTTGGAAAAGATTCTAACTGACACTTTTTTCAAAAATGATCTTAGAATGCAAAACCATTATTTTTTCTTTTCTATGATGGTCTCAGCAGATGCGTTTGCCCACCTGCTGCGTGGCGGGATCGAGAGACTGATTGCGGGAAGCTTTTTGACTTCTCCAGCCGAACTCTCTCAACCCATCGCCTTGCACCGCAGTTGGAGGGATGGATTCAGACGTCATTCCTAGACACTTACTCCCATATTCCCTCCCACCCCTCAGACCCTTTTCTTTCCCAGAACTTCCTCTCCTACCTTTCCTTAAAGAGACCCATCACACAGCATCCCCTAAGATGACATTGGCCTTAGGGAAATTAAAAAATAACCGACTTCAAAAGAAGCATTGAAAAATGGATTATGGACACGGGAAGGAAGAATATAGACACAATTTTGCAACCTTACAAAAAATAATGCTATGTGTTTTCTTTTAGATACAACTTTATAATTTTCCTCTTTTACTATTTAATATAACACATTAGCTAGTCCCCGGCATGCGTTGCAATTCCATTCAAAGAAAAAAAAAATTCTCCCTGTAAGTCCTTTCCCGTGCGACCCCGTTTCCTTCCACCTTCCCCGCCTTCTTCCTCCCTCGTCTCTTCCCTCTTCGCGAACCCCACCTTCCCCGTTCCCCTTCCCCCTGCCTTTCCTCCATGCCGCTAAAATATATGAAATGCACACATTTTCATTCAAACATGAGGTGGGTCATTATGACCCTGTTACAATTGTTACTATTTTTTACCTTGCATAAAATAATTTTAATTTTTTAAAATTAGATATTTATAATATAATAACTGTATATGTAATCAGTAAGAGCAATAAAACACATGAAACATTTTTTATTTTTAACTTTTACTCTCTTCTAAATTTTATCATCAATTTTTTTTTATCAACAAAAAACAATATCGTTTCTTACAAAAATATACTTAAATTACATCTATACTACCTAACCTTTATATCAATGGAGTATTAATTACAGAAATAATTAGTCTTTCGTATCATAATTTTTTTTTTTTTAATTTTTCACATATAAAATATGAAAAAAAAACATATTTGCACAAAGCAGCAACGTCGCCGTTGAGCTGGGTCATAATTACCCGGTCGCAGTTTTACACATGTGTTGCTCATTGCGTGGGCGATGGACGATTAAAGTGAGGTACATAAAGGGGAGAGGTGATACTTGGCAGCAGCTACTGAGACAGACGGTTGTGTGCGGCAATTATCTCTGAGAAATTTTTCGTATACAAAACGTGCAGGGTCATATTGACCCTGCCTCAATGACGCCGGGTTAAATACGTTTCATAACGCCAAGGCTTACCATTATATACCAATAGCCTATATGTAATTCTGATGTATGAGCTATATTATTGCAAAGTTTCATTAAAATCTATTCAGTAGTTTTTGCTTGAAAGAGTAACAAACACGCACACATGCGTACAAACTTTCGAGTTTATAATATTAGTAACAAAGATTCTTAAAAAAACGGCAAGAAATGTTCAAACGAGGGTCGTAGAAAACTTGAAGTATCTAAACAGTGTAGGTTTTTCAGAATTTACCACAAACTTATTAGACAAAAAGTTCATTCTTTTAGGACAGGTTGTTTAAAAAAAATTAACGGATTCATCAAATATTTGAAGTTAATTTCCACAATCTGTGTAAGTTCTATCAAAATTCTGTTAGTATATAATTATAGTCCAGTTGCTCCATAAAACTGAAATAATCACAGAAATTGAATAGAACCACAGAACGTGAAAATTAATTTCTAATATTTGAGGAAACGGTCAAAATTTTTGAAACAACCCGTCCAATAAATCTTCGCGGATAGATGTACCTACTACTAATGACTAAAATATTTATTTCAACGTTTCTTTTTTAAAGTGGGTTGGTTAAAGTTAGTAATGAGGGGTCATGAAAAGGGCCCTGTTGAACCGCTCCAGTAAAACGGTTACACAAACAAAACACTTAAGGATATTATAAACACAAACAGTCGTGAGAGACTTTTTTTAAGGCGATGCACCACGTTGTGTAAAAATCTGGATCAAGCCAAACAATAATACTTCTTATGTACATAGATGGCGATAAGGTTTAAATTTAAAAAATAAATTTAGATTCTTTCAAGAAAAAAACATTGCCCAAAAGCTTGTTGCATTTCATTTTCAGTTCAAGCACAAATATTTAAATGTTACTTAACTATTATTTTCTAAATAATTTAATTTTTCACATTATACAGTACAACCATAACCGAAAAAGGGTTCGTAAGTGGGAGATTTTGAACTAAAAGCATTTTTTATAAGCCTGATACTTTATTTTTTCTGGGTTTATAAAAATACCAATAAAAAAAATACTCGAAAATATCCGAGGCAAATATGTATTCTACTCGCAGTATTTTATTAAAGCATCTAAAATATTTTTTAAGTCATCCAATTTTAAAACCTAAAGCAAGCGATTTTGCGTTACTTAGTAATGCATCACCTTATAAATAATTAGGATGGGTAGGAATCTGGGGGTCAGTATGTGCAGTAGTGACGGATGGATGAATCCACCCTACTCACTGCGGTGCAAGGCGATGGGTCGAGAGAGTCCGGCTGGAAAGATCAAAAGTCTCCATCACTTATCGATCTCTCCCGATCCGGCCCGCCAAGCAAAAGATAAACAAACGCACTCGCCGCCAAGACCCAGATAAACCTCACCCCATAAACCGTATGAAGGCGTAAAAGAAACAACTTTTTAAAAAAACATGATTTTACGGCATAAATTATCTGTAACAGTTCCCATTGATATTTTTTTTATATATAAAATTATTCACAAAATACTGAAAGTATCTACCACTCTGAAACATCTCTAACACTTATATGTCGCTGATTTAAACTATAATTGGTGTGTATGTGTTTTGTCGGTAGGATATCCAGTAGAATTTCTTGGAAAGGTTAATGCTAGGGGGACCCATATTACATTTCACGTTCCCAAACACAACATGGCTAGAATAACACATTAATAATCTGTCATGCTAATAAGACTTCTGTTTAAAAAAAAACACAACGCGCTGTGGGTTCGTTTTTTTGTGAAAAATCACTTCAAGGACACTTGACAAGGCTCCAGTATCATAATGGAGGAGAGCCAAGCAGAAATAAAATGATGACTAATAAAATCCACTAACAGCTAACTGAGATAACCATTAGAGTTATATTTAATTATATGTTCAATTGAACACGTGAAATGTCATTAATTACAGATTACTTACGAATTCATTAGAAGGGTAGGAAATCAAAACAGAGTTTAGGGAAAGTTTAGTTCATAAAGAAAATTAAATGTAACTTAGAATTGCAATGAAGAGACCAATTAAATTCGAAGCTCAACGCTCCGTTCAGAATCAAAGGGTACCACAAAATAAAAATAATTACATTCCCATTTTTTATTTTTTTTTACAGTGAATACCGCACAAGAATCTCAACTGCTCCTGTCTGAAGCCAGTGAGACTATGGCATTCCCAATTGGAGTATGTTGTGAGGCTGAAGGTAGTGGGGAGGGGAAGGAGGTTGGAAAGAGGAAGGTTGGGAAGTACCTGGCTATTCAGATCTGGTCACCAAACACGGCTAAAGCCATTTTCAAGCAACGTTTCAATTCTGAATGGTGGTCTTACACCAGGGCGATACTGATAGTATCTTCCACTCTGGAACGTGCCGCAAATATACTATTTTTATTTTAAATGAATTAATTGTGAAATAACACAAATTAATCAAATAAAATTTATTTGCGCACGCCGGGTTCGAACCCGCGACCTCCGGATTGTGAGTCAAGAGTATTAGCCACTGGACTACGGAAGGTCGTCATACCATAAATCAAAAATAACACAACGTTTGGTGGAATCTATTTACAACATAAGTACGAAAAATTTACGTTCAAGGTCGTAAATAACGTATTAATTAGTTAAGTACTTATATCTATAAAGATATGTAGTACAAGGGGGCTTTAGATAGCTTTCTGTAGTTATCAAAGAAAATAAGGGTCCAATTTTCATGAAGGCTTGTGTGTCGTAAGGGAGGAATTTCCCACCCATACTACACACATGTAAAGCCTTAGGAAGATTCAAATATCGATCAGAGCCAAGAGAAAAGGTAAAAAAGTAATACAAAAACCATGTGATTTGTTAGAAAATTAGATCGGTTAGAAATATTTTTAACCCCCGACGCAATGAGAGGTGTTATAAGTTTGACGTGTCTATGTGTCTCTATGTGGCATCGTAGCTCCTAAACGAATGAACCGATTATTATGCGGTTTTTTTGTTTGAAAGCTGAAGTGATCGAGATAGTTCTTAGCTAAAATTCATGAAAATCTGTTCAGGCGTTTCAAGGTCGTCAGCTCTTTTTTGTGTCGAGAGTGACTTAAATTTTTTACTTATAAATGCTTTTTATAAGTGACGTAATTTTTTTACTTATAAACACATAAGTATTTGCCTTTTAAATAATCGAGTATTTTTTTCATTCGTTTTTTTATAAGCCCTAAAAAAATAATAATTATCGATTTATAAAAATAATTTATTTACAAACAAGTTCTGCCATGTAATAATT
Source organism: Limnephilus lunatus (assembly GCA_917563855.2). Classification (NCBI taxonomy): domain Eukaryota; kingdom Metazoa; phylum Arthropoda; class Insecta; order Trichoptera; family Limnephilidae; genus Limnephilus; species Limnephilus lunatus. The sequence goes on from OU830594.1 coordinate 98,532,762, forward strand.
ATTACGCGTGACAACTGTTTCGCCTTCTGAAGGCATTATCAAACTGTCTTATTGAATATATCTTTACTAAGTATAAAATGAAGTCGCTTACGCTGTATGTGCGCTTAGATCTTATAAACTGCGCAACGGATTTTCATGCGGTTTTCTCCAACAGAAAGAGTGATTCATGAGGAAGGTTTTTAGGTATATAATTTGTCAGGTTTTATGTAAATTGGTTGAAATAAATAATATATCTGGCCAAGCGGCGCGGGCAGCGGGCAGCGTGGTGTGGATTTGATTTAAGAGCATATTATAGGGGCAGAATTGTAATTTGCTGAAAAACGGCTCTCTAAAACGGCTTAATACTACCTTTCGTGTGTCATTCTCAGACTTGATATTTTTTGTTACCAAATAATGGACTTTTATTTTTCAATCTGCTTATTTTTTTTTGTAATTGATGTAGGCATTCGACCATGAAAAATAAAAACATTGATACACCATACAACCCGCTTTTAAAACTTCAGTCTATGTTTATCGCCTTAATAATGATTTTATACAATAATTTTAATTTAAAATATATACATAATACATACATCTATAAAAGTACGGCCTCTTATTCTCGTTATGATATCTGTGGATTTAACAATTAAATAAATACTTCCTTTTTTACCAAATTCTAACACATTTCACAGCTCGTCATTCATTCCGGGCTAGAATCTCCCGTCGGCAAGTAACGAAACTATACGCTCCTTGTTTGTTAGCGTATATATTTAAAAAATGCCATCAAAACGCATTGTTAATGGCTCTAAAAATAGAATACCCAATCACTTGAAGCACTGCAATAATCTCAGGAAGCTACAAAAACAGTAAGTACTCGAAAATTCTCTTTTTTGGTGTAAAATTTGACAAACTGTATTTTTTCAACTGCCATTTTGTTCCAGACACTTAAAATATAACATTTAACTTGCGTATGCATTCCAATTCCGAAACCGTTAGCACAAACTTCATGTGGCAGGTGCACGTTTTGCAAGTATGTGTGAGAATTCATTGTCTTTAAGCTGTGTACACACACATAGCTACAATATACGTGGCGTGGGGTATTTCGGCATATCGCTCGCCGTACATTCCTTATTGGAATATATGGCGAGCAATAGGCTGAAATACGTCAAGCCACATGTATTATAACTGTGTTTGTACAAATCAACGCTAATCTGAGAGTGAACGGTTTTTATGTACACAGTGTTTGGTAATTAATACAATAATTACCCTACATTGCTAAAGGGGAGTTATGGGGTAGAATTATGTAAAAATACAAAATTTTGGTTTTAATTTCTTGAGTTCTGATTGGCCATGGCAATACATTTCTTAATTAATGGGATGTTTTTTTACTTAGTTTTTTTTTGTTTTACTTAGTAGAAATTAGTTACATTATTATCAGTATAAGGATCATACGATACGATTGTACCACCCCCGCCAAAAGCACTCCTGTCCCGGTGAGACCGGTACACCAGGGGGCACTGTTTGTTAGGAGTGGAACACGTGCTCTGAGGATAGGATTAGTATAAGGATCATGTATAAAAAGTTTATTGCCGTTTATATATTTTTATCTAAAATTTCAAATGAAGTCAATAATGTGTAAATGGTGTTGGAGAAACGGACAAAAAAAATTTTGAAAGGAAATTAACAAAAATATCGCCTTTCTGCGTACACGTAATCATTCACACATTGTCAAATCAAAGATATTCTATATTTATTTATTTAAGGAACATAAACAGTCTTATTAAAATAGAGTGAGTGTCGCTGCAGTTTTGTCATGGTTTTCTGCAGCCTTGCACGACAACTACTGCCATGTTAAAAAAGATTATTGTTTAGTTTACTAAATAACACAGAAAAATTTAATAAATATATAAATAAAAAAGAATCTTTCTTTTATTTCTGGTAGTCAATATTATTAATGATGTTATTAATGTATATATTCTATGCAATATAAGTTTCCAAATAATTTGGGGATAGTAATAATAATGATGAATTCTAGAAAATTTAATATTGTTTAAAAAACAATAAACTACTGAATATTTAGAAGTAAAGAAAAAAAAATCGACTCCAAATGTGAACCACGAGATTCCAATCGCCGTTTATAATGGAAGACTGTGGGAAAGGACCATGAACAAGCAAATGATGAAACATTTATAAAAAAGGATCATGCTAAGTATTCTACCAACATAATAAGTTCCATAAACAAACCACACTTTGCTATTAGTTTGTTTTTTTACTTCGATATATTTTTAAAATACTGTGCTTGTCTGTTCATAACGCAATATGTGTTTATAATGGAAGCATATGGGAAAGGACCATGAACAAGCAAATGATGAAACTTTTATAAAAAGGATCATACTAAATATTCTACTAACATAATAAGTTCCATAAATAAACCACACTTTGTTATTAGTTTGTTTTTTACTTTAACATTTAAAAATACTGTGCTCTTCTGTTTATAACGCAAGTATAATGTTGATCTTTTAAAATTCGGGAAGACACTCCTACCGCCATCTAGCGATGTGAAAAAAAACTAATTTTGACAGCTTACGGATTTCTCCACGGGTATAATATCCCTTTAACTGATGGCATTGGTTATAAAGGTTTCGTTAGCCACAGCAACGTGTGGCCGGGTTTGCTAGTAAAAAATAAATAAAAAAGACAGTTTGATAATGCCTTCGGAAGGTGAAACAGCTGTCACGCGCAATAATAATTACATAGCAGAACTTGTTTGTAAACAAACTGTTTTAATAAATTGAGTAATAATATTATTGAATATATAAAAGAAATAAGAATTAAAATGGAGTTCTACAAATTAAACTTGATAACAATAAAATAAGGTTATAGTTTTATTGCATAATGTGGAAAATTAAATTCTTTAGAAAATTATTGTAAAACATTTAAATATTTGTTGCTCAAGCATCGCAAAATAAAATAAAATACGATTTTCTTGAATAAATCAAAACAGGCGACTGGTGTCAAGCGGGAACATTGACTCTGAGATTCCTATCAACTCCTCATACCCTTTTCTTCCCAGAACGTCCTCTCCTTCCTTTCCCTAAAAAGACCCTCCATACAGCATCCCCAAATATGACATAGGCCCTGAGGGATTTTTTTCCTTGTGGCCTCCTGTAAGGAGCTATTTTTCCGATTTGGGAAAGTAAGCGGCGCATAGGTGGGAACCACATGCGATGCCAATCCAGCCACTCTACGATCAATTTGATTGATTGCATCATGTCCTCGGTCGTCCCTGACTTCTTTTACCATATCTAGGAAGTAAAGCAAGTTATAAAAAATACTAAAATATCATACCGTGTATTGATTCAATCTGTTGAATTAAATTATTGATCGGTCAATCACAGACGCTGCTTACCTGTGGAAGAGAAAAAATTAAATTATTAGTTGAGAAATTGGCTACAAAAATGTTACAAATTAAAGAGATGTAGATACACAAAGTTAGTGTTTTATGTTAAAGTTATAACAGTTACATTAATTTAGATTATAATAACGAAAACTTTAATATACAAATCGTTTTTTAAAATGTTAATAAAAAAATTCTGCCTTACTAATTATTAAAAAATAAAATATTCGTTCGGTCCCATTCACTTAAAATCTATGAATCATGATTAAAAAAAATAATTAAAATACGTAAAATAACTCTCAATTCGATACGATACGAATGTACCGCCCCAGCCAGGAGCGCTCCCTCAGAGTAACAAGACTGACAAGACCGGGACACCAGGGGGCATTGATTTGTTAGGTCTTGGAACACGTGCTCTGAGGGTGGGAAGGAGTTGGTGTTTAATCGGCGGGCATAATAAGCCAATATTGGAATTTAGGATCGGCAAGAATAAAAAAATTGATTGAGCATTATTTTGTTTGTTTTTCGTCTTCCTTTTTCTTAGCTCTTCCTGGTTCTTCTGGTATCTTCTTGCATTTTCTTGCTTCATCTCGGTTCTTCTTGCTTCCTTTTGTTTCTTCTTGACTCTCCTAATCTCTTCCTACATCTTCTTGCTCCATCCTGCCTTCCCTTGGACTTTCTTGGCTCTTATTTCCTTTTATTGCTACTTCTTTGCTCTTCTTGCCACTCTTTGTTTATTTTTGCCCGTCCTTGCTTCTTTCTGCCTATTCTTGTCTCTTGTATTTTCTTGACTCTTCTTGATCCTCGCTCCTCCTATCTACCTCTCGCTTCTTCTTCTCTTACTCCACTTCCGCGTCATCTTTCCCCTTTTCTCGTCTTCTTGCTCCTGCTTGCTTCTACTAGCATCTCCTTACTTCTCCTTGTCTTTTCTTGACTCTTATTGTCTCTTCTTGTCTCTTACTGCCTCTTCATTCAGTTTATACAAAAAAAAACATTGTTTTTTTTTCATCTTTAAATATATATATGCATAAATTTCGTTCGGTCTCTATTATTTAAATATTATATCTGAACCCGAGAAGCATACGGATGCAAGTCCAAATTTTGAAGAAATGAGTTTTTGATGCAGACTTGAAGTAAATTATTATGTTTATCAGTGGCAGAAAGTTACAGGTCCTATCATGAAGAAAAATAGGATTTTCAAAAATGTATACGGATGCAACTACATTTGATGCAACAACTATCTTAGAAACAGAAAGATGTATGTGCACTTGCATTTTGAGTATTATGACTCAAATCCATTTGGATCCTTCTGCCTCTAACATTACTACGCTTTCTATGGAAGTAAACAATTTTCAAACATTGATCCTTTTATAATACACCACAATGTCATAACAAAATACTCCATTCCATTTTGAAGCAGAAGGACTCAAGTCCATGTTTTTGTGACTCAAGACAGTATTTTTATAGGCTTTGCATATAAAATATTTCGTTTTATTTGCTCGTTGTTAAAACAAAAATAATTTATTTAATAATAAATTATTTTTTTTATATATCAGCATGGATATCCGAAGAAGTTATGAGACCATAGTTACAGAAAAAATAGTTTTTTGGCTCTCCTGAACATTTACCGTTTTGGACTTGCATCTGTATGTTTCTCGGGTAAAGATATTATGAAATCAGAACTAAATAAGGAAAACAGTACAGTTTCCATGCAGATGAGAGGCCACGTAATTATAACATATTATTCTAATATGACTGTAGGCTTGCTTCGTAGGTGACTCACTGCTCACCGTATACATTATTAGTGATGAGCAACAGGGAAATTAGATTATTTGGAAAATTATATAAAATATTTTATTGTGCCTGAGCTTCACAAAATAAAATATAACCGCTTTTTGGCGATGTTTGTTCTTGAATAAATCAAATCTAGGCTGGTGTAAAAAAAAGAGATTTTAAACCTTATCGCCATCTACATAAAGAGTTTTATTGTTAGAGGCGTGATCCTTAATTTTACATGACATGACGTAGTGATAATTATCTCGAGGTATCGCTGTGGAACTATGTAACATATTGTAATTGTGTTGTGTGCGCATTCGCGGAGGTAAAGCGGAAAATGATTGGTTATCGTTTTTCCTTGCATTCCTAGTTTTTCCTACACATATTATCACCCAATTCCAGCAAAAACTATCTCCTCTAGTTTCATTTTTAGTATTTACAGATCATTTCCAAGTGCAACTGAAGCTGTAATTCGTAATCAGTTTCGGATGCAACATAAATTATATTAAATTAACAAGAATCCAAATATAGATTGTATTTATTATAAAAGAGTAATGACCTATGAATGCATAAATTCTACGTGATAAATTATTAAATATCGCTACATGCAAAAACACCTGCAAACATATTTATTACAGACGACCCGCATAAGTAAGATAAATACAACGCGCGAATAAGAATAACATAGGTTGCGACAGGTGATCCAAAATACGCATCACTGCAGCAAGCGTTTGACGGCCTCCGTGGTCGAGGGGTAAGGCTTTTAAATCGCAATCCGAAGGTCGCGGGATTTATCCGTGGTTGGTGACCTGATCAGAATAGCCTGGTACTTCCCCACCTTATCTTATCTATTTCCTTCCCCTTCCATTACCTTCAGCTTCACAACATACCCCAATTGGGGACAATCTTATTGGCCCCAGACGGGAGCAGCTGGGACTCTTTTGAAGTATTCACACAAAAACATATATATTGTAGGTAGCTGGATACAGAATATAATGCATTATAATGCAGACGGTTCCTCATTGCTGAGGATGGTGACTCGTGACCCCTACTCCAATTTCAGGGTGGACAAGGCTCTTCCACTAAGCACCATATCGCACAAAAAACATCAATTTTTCAATGAAATCGCATCTCGATTCGATTTAGCCGAGGTCTGTTTCCACTCCATTGCAGACGATATCAATGAATTGTTTGAATGCATGATAGTTGCTGAAACTGTTACTGGTCATGTCTGATTAGTGCTGAGACCATACCAGGAATGTCCCGCGACAGGTGGTTTGTTTGGTGGCACTGGTCACCGGTCATCGCGAGCCAAGGTCGTGTGTTCGATACCCGGTCAGTGGAATGCGAATTCTGCCCGTGGCGGGTTAGGTAATGTACCTACTAATGATATTACCATAACATCGATTGCATATGGAGTTGACCTTACTTCGTAGAGCTCACTTACAATTAGATAGAAATTAATTGGAATTTTTAATCTTTTTAACTTTCGTAATTTTTTTATACTGCATGACGTTTAGGTAAGTATTAAAAAAATCAGAAAACAGGTGTGATTTACGTCAATCTCAGTAATTGAGATTACTTGAAATATGTTCGGGAAATCTCCAATAAAGATCTATGTAGGTTCGTCGAGATTACTTATAGATAATTAACTTTATTTACGTTATCGTAAGGTTTACAATGAAAATGTAACTTTACCAGACTATTCTGATGGTTTTGAAATGATAATGTGCATAGTTCCTACCGGAATGTCATTTATACATCCTACCCTCCCCAACCATGTCACCTTGCTGAAGAAAGCAGGGAACAAAAACTACCAGTGCTTGGTGAAAGAACTTGTGACATTTGAAGAAACTGGTTGGTTTTCTTTAGTTATGTGTTCGGCTTCTAATTTGGTAAGTGCCTTGGTTTTCCTACTTTCTTATTATCCATAGTCTTACCAAATACATTATAATCATCCAACTTCAAACAAACTCACTTCGTTTCGCATAATTACAGTCCTTTTTGCCAGTTGCATTTGAGGCTGTAATCAAACAAACACAGTTTCGGATGCAACATTTTTGGTCCTTCGAGCCGGATTTCATGAGTTTTTTTTTGGAGTTGGATGCTTGTATGTGTTTTCCAATAACCTTAATCCCGTGTTCCTAATATTCCTGGCATTTCGGCCTTCGAATTGGGCATATTTTCACTTTCAAAGGGGATAAAATTCGTGGTAAATTTGGCATTTTTCGTTTGTCGAATTCTATTTTTAAATATTAGCAAAATATTATTATTATTCAATCTAAATCCAAACACTGTGGGAGCCCAGATGTCTATCATGTATCATCGGCTATTTACGTAACCGTTCGTGCATTAGACACGAACGACGATATTCGACACTCTTCTAAGGTATTACTTAACTAATCTAATCTATTGAAGGATGTTGAAACAACATGAATAATCCTATATACCACAGATGTCGCCATTGAATAATAATGATTAACACTGAACACACTTACAGAAATGTATTTCAATATCACGCGGTACCAGCGAAATGCTGTGGAAAGCAATAAAAAATAAAATACAAGAAATTAAAATTTGTTCATAATATTATGATAAAATTAAATGCTCTGGGGAATTTAAGAGGTATTCATTTCATGCGCAAAGTATCCAAATTAAAGTTGGCAGGAAGAAGCAGTAAGAAAACAACCAACCAACGGTGAGAAATTTGCACAGCTAGCGTGTCTGGAGTTTTTGGGAATTTTAAACTCAAAATATAATTTCAATCAAGCTATGAAACAGTTTGTTGACTTGTTTGTGATTTGTAGTATTCGGAAGAGTAAGACCATCAGTGACAGCAATAGTTTGGTAAAATGCACAATCAAGGAGGATACGCTGTTTCTACTTATGTCGACAGAATAGCACTTAATCCCAAACATGGGAACACCTCAGCACAGGTTCGCCTAGTGAGGTGTTCACAAAATACTACTACTAACCAATTTTCATACAGCTACGGATCATTTACTTTTTTTTCATCTTTTTAACTTATTATCTGCGTAAACCAATGTAATAATTTGTAAAGTAAATGTTTAAGAATAGAAATAAATAAAATAAAATAAATGCTTGTTGTACAAATTTCTTGGGACTGGTTAACTCTTAACTTGTTGTTAAGTTCATATTATGATGCAGTGTAAGCGGAGCGTACTATTCTATGACGTTTCGCAGAATGCAGTTATCACCATAATATAGGGTCCGCCATCTAAAGTTTTTTTTTTCAACTAGTGCTTATTTCGTGAATGGTAACACTTAGCTCATGTCTGATTTGACAGATAATTAGTTTTATCCTTCCGCTGAGCGAATATGGTTGTGTATACGCTTGAACAACGCTGGGAAATATCGACTTACAGAAGATGCCGATTTTGCCAAAAAAATCATCTTTTCGGATGAAGCTCATTTTGATCTTGGCGGGTATGTAAACAAGCAAAATTGTCGTATTTGGGGCACAGAAAACCCGCACGCATACATTGAAAAGCCGGTACACCCAAAACGAGTCACTGTTTGGTGCGGATTTTGGTCCAGAGGCATAATTGGGCCATTTTTCTTTGAAAATGAGCAAGGAGTGGCCGTTACAGTCAATGGCGATCGTTATCGGGCCATGTTGAACGAATTTTTGTTCACAAAAATTGAAGAGGAGGATATTGGCAACATTTGGTTTCAACAGGACGGCGCTACGTGCCACACAGCCGAAGCTACACTCGATGTTTTGCGCCCTGTTTTTGAAGATCGCATTATCAGCCGCAGAGCTGATGTCGTTTGGCCACCTCGGAGCTGCGATTTGACACCGTTGGACTATTATTTGTGGGGTGCCCTCAAAGATAAATGTTACGCCGACAAGCCAGAGACAATTGACGCTTTAAAGGACAATATTCGTGAAGCCATTGGTGAAATACAGCTGCACACAATCGATAATGTGCTTAAAAATTGGACCGATCGTGTAGGCTACTGCATGGCCAGCCGAGGCAGCCATTTGAATGAAATTATTTTCCATTATTAACCGGAAGGATTGTACTTATAAATAAAAAAAGAAATTTGAGAAAATATTCAGTAGTTTTTTTTTTATAGCATTTTCAAAAAAAAAAAGTTATTTGGCGGACCCCGTATTATCATAAACTCACTTATGTACGTGACTTGTTTCATAACTAAGAAGGTAAACATGGCTTTAAATTCTATTTCGCAGCACGAAATAATTGATAAAATCGCAGGTTTTTTTCTTTACTTCTTACATCATTAGAGCCAAGAAGAAGAGAGGAAGCCTGAAGAAGTAAGAAGAATTAAGAAGAATCAAGAAAAGTTAAGAAGTGTCAAGAAGAGACAAAAATAGAAAAAATAGCCAAATAGAAGCAATAAGAGCCAAACATAAGCAAAAAGACGCAATAACAGCAAAGAAGTAGCAATGCAGGGAAAAAGAGTCCGGAAGAGCCAAGAAAGTCCAAGAGAAGGCAGGGTGAAGTAAAAAGATGTAGGAAGAGACTAGGAGAGTCAAGAAGAAACACGCAAGAGGAACCCAGAAGAAACAAGAAGAACCGAGATGAAGCAAAAAAAATCAAGAGCAACAAGAGACTAATTGAACCAGGAAGAGCCGAGAAGAGCCGAGAAGATGCAAGAAGAAAGGAGACAGAGGAGGGATAAAACAAAAAAAATAATGCTCAATCAATTCCTATATTCCTGTCCATCCTAAATTTTAATATTGGCTTATTAGGTTGCCATGTACACTGGTCGATTTAACTCCAATCTCCTTCTTATCCTCAAGACACGTGTTACAAGTTCCAAGTCCTAACCGATCAGTGCCCCCTGGATTTTTTTTATATTATATTTTTTATTCATCTTTATTAATTTTTTACTTACAATTGTACAAATAATAACACAATATTACAAGTAACAGTTAATCATCAACATAACATTGAAAAAATAAAAACTTAAGTATAAGTTGTTTTGAAAAAATCTTTCATGATAGATCTGTTTTGGCTGGTAATCCAGGACTTGATGTCAGATTTATATTTAAGATACATTGTGTTTTGTCTAATTGCCAGTGGAAGTGTATTATATAGTTTTGTTGCAAAGTATCTAAAATTTCTTTGGCCAAAGGTTGTTTTAGCAAAAGGGATAAGTAGGAGATTATTCCCTTTGGTTCTAGTATCTCGAGCAGTTTGGACATTTTCAAAGGTAGTTAGTTCTGTGTTTGAAGAGGTATGCTAATATGTTTTTGGCATAAATTTGCCTAACGTCCAAGACACAGATTCTCCTAAAGATTTCATCCGAACTACTTGTGATCGGTAGTTTTAATATAATCTTAATAATTAGTTTCTAAGCTTTAAAGACCGGATCAATGGCGGCAGCGTTTGCACCTCCCCAGGCTACAATACCGTATTCGATTAGAGATTGACATAGAGCATAGTAAATTGTTTTGAGTTGATTCAAGTTTTAAAAGTTGCGAGTATGTCTAAAGAAGTATATTGATTTTCTAAGTTTATTTGCTGTAGTGATAATGTGTTCTTTCCACTTTAAATTGCTGTCAAAGATAATACCGAAGTAGAGGAAGTTCTGGGAAGGAAAAAGATATGAGTGTAGATAGGAATCTAGGGGGTCAATGTGACCAGGAGTGACAAGTATGAATCCATCCCTCCTACTACCCTTTTTTTCTCTTCATGATACTTCGTGTCTTTTCTTGATTCTTCTCAGTTCTTCTTACTTCTTCTGGCTTTCTATCTCTTCTTCATGGGTCTCAAGAGATAGCTTCCAAAGCGAAAAAGAGACAAGATCTATAAATTCAGACTTATTGCAGTATTCAGTAAGACGTGCGAATAATGTTTAAATAATTACATTCTTTAAACCACTTGTTCGTGCTATATCTTGAAATACGCCCTTGCTTGTTTCTTACACAAGTTAAAACCACCTTGAGGATGTAATCTTAATTATAAGGCATGATGATTGCTTCGTTTTACTATCAAACTAAAGATAATTAAATAAGCAAGTCGAGAAAACCCCAGGAAGGCAAGGGACATTTTAAAACAATTCAAATTAACTCACATAAAAGATTGTTAAAAAAACAACACAAAAAGGGTGATCGGTGACCAGTGACAACTCAGAATGAATTCAACTCACACCTCCTTTGAAAAGTCGTGAAAAGTGATGAAATAAATGTATAAAAATTTGGTATGCCCAATTTTTTATTTTTTTTAGTGACTATATTTAGTTACAGGTTTGATGAGAATTACAAGATATGATAATGTATATAAATATTTCATCTGTTTGTTCTTAGTCCTCCTCACTAGGTGGTCCTGTGCTGAGGCGGACTGGTAGATTTCTTTGGTATGTTGTGAGGCTGAAGAGAATGGGGAAGGGAAGGAGATGTGGAATCGGAAGATTGACGGCCTCCGTGGTCGAGGGGTAAGGTTCTCGACTCTTTTTGATTTGTGTTATTTAACATTTTACTCATATAAAAGAATGTAAGCTACATTACGGCATGTCCCATGGGTGGGTCCCAAACGCGATGGCAACTCAGCCACTGACCGGACTAATCACCTAACATGAAAGGAAGAATAGGAAGTTCTGAGACGGAAAAGGTATGGGGAGTGGGTAGGATATGTGTCCACGAGTGACAGACGTATGAATCCATCCCTCCAATTGCGATGCAAGCCAATCGGTTGAAAGAGTACGGCTGGAGAAGTCAAAAGGCTAATTATACTCTCTCAATCCTGCCCGCCACGTAGCAGGTGGGCAGACACATCCATCGCCAAGATCCGGACAAACCCCATACCCATGAACCCAGGAACCCCTGCTAAGACACCAGACATAGCGAACAACTTGCAATGATCTATGGCAGGTGTGTTGGTCTCCATACCCGCCTCCCAAATTGATACACACAACCATAAAAAAAAAAAAAATAGAGTGTGCAATTCACATGCGGTAGAATTGAAACCTTCATGAAACTAAAGTAGACAAGAGTGGGGAGGCTACGAAGCACAGCACAAAGCGGAGACCGATTATACATACTATCTCATTCTCTCGCAGCCTAAATCCTATAGATGTATGTGTTTGTCTCTTTTAAGTGTTGCTATTTTTCGTTTCATCGAGTTTCAAATCACAACGGTGCTAAGCTTCAATAATAATTGGATATCAGAATTATCATATTGAGATTCCATTTAATTTCACACTTTATAACCAGTGCACAATAATTTGTAAACACAAAATAATAACTTATGTAGGTACAACAACGCTATACAATTTTTATTTTTTTATTTTATTATCAAAAGTTGCAAGTGCCTTAGTAACAGAATAACAGAATACTGTACTAAACGTGACAGTACATTGCCTACGTAAAATTATTCAATGTTGGAGGTTCAATGAAGGTTATCCGAACACCTGAGTACACTTTTTACCTGTTTTGTTTAATCCGCACATCACGGTCGAGGCTTTAACGACTGTAACCTGCTGTAACCATGGGGAATACTCGTACATCACATCTACGTACTCATCACATTAGCTCAAAAATTGGGCGTATTTTGTCAGTAGGTAAAAATATTTCCGCTTTGCAATAAAATCCAAATAAATGGAATACTTGTGAACGTTTCCGAAAAGTAAAAACTGTATAAAATACGCTTTCAAATTTTATCATTGGAAATAACTTTGTAATTTTTTAAACATAAAAATTTTGAATGCGAAATTTAAAAAGGTTTAAAAACGGCTCACTTTTTTTCTAATTAAAATTACCGATATACGATACGACACGTTGAGATTGTACCACCCCAGCCAGGAGCACCCTGTCCCGGTGAGACCGGTACACCAGGGGGCACTGTTTTGTTAGGACTTGGAACACGTGCTCTGAGGATAGGGAGGAGGTTGGAGTTTAATCGACCGGTATACATGGCAACCTAATAAGCCAATATTGGAATTTAGGATGGGCAGGAATAAAGGAATGGATTGTGTGTTATTTTTTCCGTTCTTTACGCCTTCCTTCTTCTTGCCTCTTAACGGATCTTGTTTTCGTCTCTTCTCAACTATTCTTGTCTCTCCTTGGCTCTTCCTGCTTCTTCTTGGATCTTCTTGAATCTTTTCGTCACTTCTTGCCTCTTCTTGGATCTTCTCGTCTCTTCTCGCATCTTCTTGGCTTTTCTTGTCTCTTTGTGGCTTTTCTTGTCTCTTCTCGCTTTTCCTCGGCCCCTATCTTCTCTTTTAGCCTCATCTTGATTCTCCTCCTCTCTTCTCATATTATATTCTTGGCACTTCTGCCCTTAGTAACTCTTATTGTCTCTTTTTGCTTCTTCTTGGAGGTTCTTGTCTTTGCGTATTTCTTCCCGGATCTTCTGGTCTCTACTTGTCTCTTCTTCGCTCTTGTTAACTCACCAAAAAAGTGTATTTGTTACTTGTTTTATAATCGCTCAATTATTGTCTTTGATAGCGAAACAATAAACGATATGTTTGTAGGAAATGAAAAAAAACGTTTCAAACTAATAATAAATTAATTGTAATACTTAATACAAAGACAAAATATTCGCTGACAAAAAAGATATTTAATAAGGTATGGATAGACTTTAGAGAAAAATATCTTATTTTATTCAAACAGATTTTCAATATTGTTTTTTTTCAGTTTGGCAACACCGAAATATTATAGAAACAGATCTGGGGACAACATATTTCAATTCCAGACAGTTTTTATCATTAAATAATATGTGTTCCCAATTAGGTCCTCTGCATGCAAAGCGTATCTAAATTTCTCTAATAAAGAATAAACAGTGTTAATCTCAAGTGACCTCCCAGGTAAATATGATCCTGTATATTTTCTACAGAATATAAATACAACAATATATATATACATATATTTTAACGCAGCATTGCATTCATTGGTCAAATCATTGTATATATAGTTTCGTATCAGTGATTGATGAACCGGTGGGTGCAATTTTTAGCCATAAGTGGTTATAATGGTTTATCTAGTTTGTAGTTGGAAATAAGATTGTAAAAATATATTACGAGTTTGTAGAGCGTCCTTGAGATGATTTTTCACAAAAACGGCGCTATACAAATCATTCAAATATTACCATTAGGTATCATAGTCTACCAAAAATTTCGACACTGACGGAGTAGCAGCAGTATAAACATAATAATAATGAAAGTTTACCCCCCACTGTGAATTGAAACGGTTGGTTTATTTTATATTTGTATTGTTCAGTTCTTTTATCATTTTCCTCTCACTCGGCTTAAGAACCCAAATAATGATCTTTGAGTGATGAAAACAAAAACTTTGTTACCAGTTCTTACTTAAATTTCGTTTACATCTTGCATAACCATTTGTCACTCTCAAAGTCCACAGTTTACTGTTCGTAAAGTTTGACAACTTTTTATTATAATACGTACAACATTATATTCACAAAAAGGCCCAGTATATTAGTTGGTTATAAGCTCGGTTTAGTTGGAATGTCGAGCTTAGCACAGCTTGGAACATAATGCGTAAATAGTTCGAAAGCCTTAGACGTCACCAATATATACGTGTATTGCCTTTGAAATTCATAAAGGAACGTGTTTATTTTTCTTTGAGAAACAAATCTACTGTGTACATGAGTGGTGTATCTATGCTTTTAACTGTCATCTTCATCAAGACATCTAATTGTTTACAAGTTAATTTTTGATAAAGTTCCCCACTTCAATCATCATGGTGCTATATTATGTTAACTGTCTAACTCTCACGCCGTTTCCCCGCAGGGGTAGGCAGAAAGGACGGACCACCAAACAACTCGGTTTTTTCACCACTATTTGCCATTCAATCACATTCATACATCGTCTCATACACACTCTTCTATTATTCTGACTCTTGAAATGGCCCGCCTCAAGTATCTGATTCAGTTGATAGTGGCATGGCTTTCTTGGGCGTCCTTGACTTCTTCTACCATTCACATTTGAGTCGTATATTCTTCTTACACTACTTTCTTCGTTCATTTGTTCTACATGCCCAAACCGTCTTGAGGGTCCCTTTCTTTTACATCAGCCTTGCATTCTTTGCGGATCTCCACATTTCTCACACAATCATACATGGTTTTACCACACATACGCCTCAGGGATCTCATTTCAACAGCATTCAGTCTGCTTTCATCCTTCCTCTGCCAGTTCCATGCCTCACTGCCATACATCAGGGTAGGTGCTCTATATGCGAGTACATCATTGATATATTTTATGAGTAAACTAATTTTAATTAGTATTTGTTTTGCAAGAGTCAGTACCTACACCATTAATGAAATTAACCACTGAAAACAAACTGTCCTGCGGTTAAAACTTTTTAAATCCCTTAATAAACACACTATTTTTGATTGATAATAATCAATAAATAACAGCGTCAATCCGCATTGCTCGATGAATATAATAGTCTATACTTAATATATAGTTCCCAATTATGTCCTCTGCGTGCGAACTGCACCTAAATTTCCCTAAATAAACAATAACAGTGTTAATCTCTAGTGATCTCCCAGGTAAGTATGGTCCTATAATATATATTTTCTGCCTGTACGTACAGTACATTTTTACAGCAGCATCGCGTTCATTGGTCAAATCATTGTACATACAGTTTCGTATCGGTAATCGATGAACCGGTGGATGCAATTTTTAGCCAAAAGTTATCATAGTGGTCTGTCTAGTTTGTAGTTAGAAGTAAGATTGTAGAAATGTATTATATGTTTGTACAGCGCCCTTGAGGTGATTTTTCACAAAAACGGCGATATACAAGTCATAGCTTAGCGGGTAAGAAATTCCAATTGTGTGCAATTTTTTATACAATAATAAAAAAAAATCCAAATATAATTAAAATTAAAATTGTAAAATTAGGCAATTCATGTAAATTTCGATGGGAAGTATTCAAATATTATTTACGTAAATGTCATATTTTGCATACGACTGCTAGCGCCTCGGCGTCTAAAATGGGAACCATTCTGCGGCTTATCAAAGATTGAGCGGTAGATTTAGCCCGCATTGTAGCGAATGTCGTTCTTAGCAAGGATACGTACTGGCTGATATATCGGCCCATAACTGGATATGAAACTCTACGATGAGTTTTATGTCGAACTTCGAACTGTGGACTTATACATATTTCTTTAGACCTTTTAGTGAAAAACATCTCTTTGAACCACCTACGAATTATGAACAGATGGAATTTATGCGACATCACATAACAAGTAATACACTCATTTATCTACCTAATTGTTAACAGCGTTACGAGCGACGTTAAACCTCCAACGTTCGTTCAGCAAACTGATATTTATTACTTTTCTCCGAACAGACAGGTTTCTCGGTTTCCTCGTCCATTAATTATCCACATTCTCACGTAAAAACAAAATGTCTTTCTAGCTAAGTTCGTCAATGCGTAAGAATGGTAAAAAAAGGTATGAATAACTAACTAATTAACCATTTCCACGTAAGGGTGGGCATATAACACTAAGGCAGAATCACTCCAAAGACATGTATAAAACTACTGGGTAATCTGGACGCTGATGTTCCCCTTAAAATGCAAGTGAACATTGGAGGTTATCCACCACTTACCTGCCCTGGTATAAGTAACAGATGGTTACTCCTTCAAGGCTCTCGCAAGGACTCTAATTTCTTTGAATGAACGAATCTACATTTAATTTTGAACGAATCTGGACCTCAAGAGTCCCTGCATACGTTGTTAGTAAGCAGTATGCAAGTGCTTAGCGGAAAATCAAGATACAATAAGTGTTAGTGTGACTATAGACAAGATTAGTGATAGTCATATATGTAAGTGAACAGAACTAACTGGAAGTACGGGGTTCTTTCAATTAAGGCAAAATAGCGACAATAAAAAAAGAGATAAACACATACATCTATAGGATTTAGCCTGCGAGAGAATGAGATAGTATAATCGGTATCCTCTTTGTGCGGTATTTAGTAGGCTCCCCACTCTTGTCTACCTCAATTTTTTTAAAGGTTTAATTTCTACCGCGTGTGAAATGCACAATCTGTTTTTGAAGTGAAAACTTCTTTAGCACCGTTGTGTTTTGAAACTCGATGAAACGGAAACGAGCGACACTAAAAACATACAAACACATACATTTATTCTATAGGATTTAACCTGCGAGAGAATGAGATAAACTAATCGGTGTCCTCTTTGTGCGGTGCTGCGTAGAATGAAATGAAAAATAAACAATAATAATAATAACTAATAAAATGTAAACTATCAACAATATAACAATCTTATATCTTCTTCTATATAAATAAAAAAAATTGCCGAAATGTATGTAAGCGCATAACTTCCAAACGACTGCACCAAATTGGATAATTCTTTTTTTTCGTGTTCCGTTATTGTATACAACTACTGGTTTGTACAAGGTTTGTATACAACTACTGGTGAGCTCTGGCATTATGAAATTTGTATAGAATAATTGCGATAGGTGGCACGCGAGCTGTTTAAAAACTGAATGTACCGGGATTGAATGTATGGAATGCGGGAGGGGGGAGGGGAATTTGGAAAGGGGGTTCGCGGGACGGGGGAAGGGGGGGAGTGGCGTGGGGATAGGGGAGTATATGGAGTGGGAACGCGAGAGGGAAAGAAGACGCGGGAGAGGAAGGGGAGGCGGAAAGGGAACGGGACGAATGGAAAAGGACACGCAGGGAGAAACAATTTCTTTATTAAATGGCATAGCAACGCATGCCGGGAACTAGATAGTTTTTATAATAAATAAACTCACAATTATCCTACTCCTGATACTCTGCATCGATCTCATTCTCTCGAAGTTTAGTTTTCTGAAGGTTTCCCTTCTGAATGAACTGTACACGTGTTAATGAGTCTAGTTTTTGCACTGTTAATTCGTGGTGGAATTCCATTGTAATAGAATTGAAATTAAAAAACTTTTTTACTTTGTTCCACTTATTTATTATTACCAGGACCAGTTTCATCCTACTACGGACATTTTCAGACTGGTCCAGTCTGAAAATGTCCGTAGTAGGATGAAACCGGTCCTGGTAATAATAAATAAGTGGAACAAAGTGAAAAAGTTTTTTAATTTCAATTCTGTACACGTGTTATTAGATATTATTTAGTAGGACGGTTGCGATGTGTTTTGGTATGCGGAAATCAAAACTGACCATCTTGCAAACAATTTAAAATAGTTATTTCCTGGAAAGCGAATGAAAAATGCTTTTGAACATGGCTCGTTTCTTGGTATTCGGAAAAGAAGACGACTTGTGAGAATTATTTCTTACGTGGTAAGCAGAATACATACAAGATATTTTGTTATGAACGGCCTAATAACCTTGCTATTTACAAAACGTGTTTATAAAAATATTTAAAAAACATATTCGTTACTTGCAGAAAAAACAAGAAGTACACTTTTATGTTTAAGGCCCGGTAGTGGCGTTCAAAAAGAAGAAGGAGAGATGTGTAAATACGTATGTTAGAGAGAGCGCGTTAATATTAAAAACGATAATAATCAAGTGAAAATGTTTAATCAAACACAACTCCTTTAAAATAAATCAAAAATCTCGAGGGAAATGTCTTTAGCATGTAAAGAAACACTGTGAATTTTGTCATACATATAACTTGTAAAAATAACAGAAAGAACGTGTTTATAATAATTTTCGGAGCATGCTTTGCAATTTTTTTCTATCGAGGGAATTTCATATAATTACCGTTTTGTCGTGGCAAATATATAGATATTATATTCAAAAATAACATACGAGGGTTGTCCAAGAATTAAAGGCCATTCCTCATTTTCGGCGACGCGGACTAGCGTGTACATCATTGACGTAATACTTGGTCGAAGGTGTACATCAAACTTTTCCCTAAAAAAACAAGTGGTGATCCGGCTTGGTAGCTGCTTCAGTGCGATCTTTGCGTCCATTTGAGATGGACGCTCCGCTGTCTAATCCCGCCGCCTGCGAGGTGCGCTCAATTATTCGCTTTCTCAACTAAGAGGGAGTATGCCCTTTTGAAGTTCGTAAGCTCGCAATTTTGATTATCAGACGTCAGTAAGTAGACTTACACGAACGATTTTAAGGAAAAATGGCGTTTGCAAATTGCGTTCTCGTTGGTTCCCAAAATGCTGAAGAGCAAAATCGTGTTGAAAGCGCACGGTTATCTTCGAACCGTTTTTCCAACCAAAGCAAGTGTTTTTTGGATTGAAACACGGGTTCGCCATAGATATACATAGAGATATCAATGAGGTTCACCAACGAACTCCGGAATCAAAAAGGCAATCAATGACATGATTCGTATTTTTTCTTTACCTGAAGCAAAACCAACGTGCAGCAAATAGAACTCCCTTCGATACGAACTAGAAATTCTTCTAAAGTTAACAAAAGCGAAACCAAAAAGAAAAAAGCAAATTTAAAATGACACATGTCACTTAAAATTCCCACTTCTGAACAGATCCTTGAGAATGCGAGGAAATATTATTTAGGTACCTACTTGAGTCGAGAGAAATCTCAGCACACGTGTGCTCCCGATGTAATATATAAATACATGTAGCGAGGTCATGGGCAAGATGTAGTTATTATAAGATGGGACTATTCGAAAAGTTGTCACTTGTTATATTTTTAAAAAAATATTCAAATAGGGGTAAAAAGAAGTGTAGCAGTCGACACGTTGTAAATACATCTACTACACCAACAGTATTTTTATGGTTTGTAACTAACTAACTAATTAAAAAAAAAATAATAATAAAAATAAAAAAAATAATTGTACAGCGCCCTTCAGGTGATTTTTCACAAAAACGGCGCTCTATAAATTATCCAATTATTATTATTATTATTATTAATTAACCACGCCGTTTCCCCGCAGGAGTAGGCAGAGACCTTGCCTCGTTTACATTCATACAACGTCTCATACATGCTCTTCTATTATTTTGACTCTTGACATGGCCCGACTCAATTATCTGATTCACTTGGCCGTGCCATGTCTTTCTTGGGCGTCCTCGACTTCTTCTACCATTCACATTTGCGTCATATATTCTCCTTACACCCCTTTCCTCGTTCATTCGCTCTACATGCCCAAAACATCGGAGCGTCCCTTTCTTAATTTTACTCATTACGCTTACATCAGCCTTGCATTCTTTGCGGATCTCCACGTTTCTCACACGATCGTACATGGTTTTACCACACATTCGCCTTAGGGATCTCATTTCTACATTGTTTAGGGTGTATACAAAACGTCTTTTGATGGCGTTCAAATCAGGCAATTTGAACGATTTTTAAGGGTCCCAACTCCTATAAGAAGTAACTTATCAAAAGAAGCAAAACGTACCGACACGGTAGTAGTTGATAACTATATTTTATTAAAAAAATATTATGATTAGTGGCAAAATTATCTTTCATTTGTTAACCACATAAGAGAAATCTCTAATAAGGGCTTAAAAAAGTTGGGATTTATAACTAGGCTAACTAGAAATTTTAACAATATAAAGTGTATTAAGTAAACTATTATATTTTGTATTTGTTAGAAGTCAACTTGAGTACAATTCTGCCGTCTGGAACCCACAATATAATATACATGTACAAGCTGTTAAGGAATACAAAACAAATTTTTAAATGGGTATTCCAGCAATTATGTTGAACTAAAATACTATTTTAAATGATATGAATATGCTCAAATTGTCAGACAGAAGAATTTTCACTGATTTGGGATTTCTGTATAAAATTCTAAATGATTTGGTTGATAGTCCGGTATTGCTTGAATTAATAAACTTCCGGATTCCATTACGTAAGTGATACTAGAAGTCAGGAATTATTTCAGTGCTGAAATTCTGGAACTAACTACATATGTATTCCTCTTTGCCCAGAATACCAATGGAAGGAAATAATTATACCAAGTCAGTGGACATCTTCAATTTATCTTTAAACAAATACAAAATATTGTTACTGAGGCAATTCAGTTACGTACAATAAATACTATATACAAAATATTGTTACTGAGGCAATTCAGTTACGTACAATGATACCATAAGTATATTTCTTTGTAAAAGAAATATATACCTATATAAAATTCCTTGTAAAATAAATATAAAGGTAGTATTTATATTTTATTTAATCACAGTGCAATTTGTAAATTCCATATGTAAAAGCCCCGAAAAAGGGCGTAAAGAAATAAATAAAAAATCCGTAGAGGAAATTGGGAAATACGTTTGTATGGACAAAACGCAGCCCGGTTTCATCTTAAGTTTTTCAATCACGATAAAAAATACCTTAGTTTTTACGTTATGTACGCTAAGGAAAACATATCATTACTGTTAACTATTAGTACATCCATAATCTTCAGAGTTAAACTCCGACCCCGGTTCAAACTCCAATAATAATAAACGACTCGTTCATCATGAATATCAACAATAATAATTTAATAATAGAGTACCTACGTTTGTGCCACGGCACTAGCGACTAGATACTAAAGGGCAACTGGGATTAATATTTAAACTATCGTGTACGTCCTCTTCCGGTATTTATTGTGAAAGCAGCGACATTAAACGTTCAATTTTACATGATTACTATTCAAGAGTGTTATTATGAAAAAATATTTAAAACATACGTGTGTAAATTCGATGTTTATAAAAAAAATCAATAAGTTTTCATTCATTTTTTCATATCGATATCTCCAGCCGTACTCTCTCGGAACATCGCCTTGCACCGAAACGAGAGGGATGAATTCATGTGTTCGTCACTCCTGGACATACCAACAGTAGCTGAGCAACGAAAAACCATAAAAATACTATTTTTATCCGATTTTATACAATGGTATCACCGGCCGCCGCTCTCCGGCCGAGTGCATGATAATGCAAATTCATTCCGGTTTTAGCGTTCGTTCCCTCTGCCTGCTTTTCCTCTAAGCGAGATGATAATTATAAAATATGTGCTAATTATTGTAACACAAAGTTTCATTTGTTAATATATTAGACTCGCGTTAAATCAAGAGTTATTAATTAAAAACCTCCACAACACAAGCACCCAGTTTACAGACGTGGCAAGGTTTGTAAACTGTCAAACCCTCTGGATAAAATATCTAAATATAACCATATTGCCAAATTTAGATTCCTACCCACACCTCATATCCTTTTCCTTCCATATCTTAATTTCCTAAAAAAACTCCACACAGTATCCCCAAAGATGACATAGACCCTGAGCGAAATTATTATTTTAGGGCATCATGTGTGGAGCTAATGTAAAAAAACCTAAAATTCCATAGTCGAGCTGTTGAACGTATATTAACGGCCGTTGTTTCGAATCCTACTGATCAACTGTTGAGTCGAAATTTTCGTTCAACACTCCTCAAATTCACAAATATTACAATGCAACTCTCCGACCAACAGGCGAATCACTTAGCTGATCGGAGACTCAGATTGATCGATCGAAAATTTGGAAACAACGGCCGTAAGCCTTCGAATTTCAGAAGTGCGTAAATGTCCGCGTGTATGTGCGTGATTGTCGCCAAAATGGAGTGCATTGACATCAACAACCAGTGTATTATCCGAGTTTCAGTTCGATCGGATGTCGGGAAGTTTGTTAATTTTCACTCCCAAAATTCCTGCAAAATAACAGGGCTTGAGTAGGTACAGGAAGAATCGGTCTTTTCTATTTTATTAATCTTAAGTTAGCTCACATCTTTGTGTGTGCTAATATTTTATAAAGATATAAACGTGCCAATCTGCTAGAACGGAATGGCCGAATCGAAAAACATTATGCTGAAAATAATATTATGAAGAAAATGGGCCTAATGAGTTTTTTAATGTACAAAGGGAGCTGAGGTATTTAGACCAGGTTGAGTTTTTCTTTCATTACACTGTAGAAGACTTCTGACAAGATTTGAACCCGCGATCTCTTAATTCGTGGTCGAAGGTGAAATGAAACATGGGTTGAAGTATCGCTAATGCTGAATTCAGACGTTTCACTCGGAAGAAGAAAGGTATTTCGAATAATTCGAATTAGATACTTTTGTTCTTATTTGGAAAAGAATTTATTTTGTACTGTTAAAAATATAATTATTTTAAGCGTATGTGTGTTCCACGCTCGAATACTTTCTCTGTCTAGCATTTTTGCTTGTCCCTCAGTCCCGCCGGGCGCTAGGGCAGCGGGCCAGTATATAAAGATAAGCGAAACCTTAGTTTTTTTTGACCCGCCGGGGAGGCCCGCGTTGATCTCCAGGAAAATAGTAAAAGTCGAAGTTTGCCTTCCGAGTTCGCTCGCGCAACTTCAAGGTACTCGTGAACCTTTTGCAATAAGTGACGAGTAATTAAGGGATAATTAGTGTCCTTTGGAGTTATTATTGTAATAATAACCATAAAGCTACTGTTGTTGTAGTTTGTACTTTTAAGTTACAACTTTTTTACGATTATTGAACTGTCTACTTGTGTAAATTAATTGTAGCCACCCAAAAAGAGGCATTGTGTTTACAGAAGAAAGCGTGGATTGATATTATTTAATTACCCCGCTATAATATGGTTGTAAATATCATATTTGATTGTCTATTAATTAAAAAAGGAATATTCATTACGCTTGTTACACACATTATTCACAAAATCATTCACTTGACACTTGCTCGAACACTCCTTTGGGGTGAAAAGCCATGAAAAAAAGGAATATTCCGTATTATCCGTGTATCGAACTTCGGGCAAGACTTGCAAATTAAACTTCAAAACGTTTCTAACATACCTTCCTTATTACAAAATAATCATGGATCATGCTTCACGACAAAGTACATGTATCGCGTCGTCTCGAGCAATTACCGCCGTATTAATAACAGTGTATCGTAACAGTGTATCGTTTACGTGTGGTTTTTATGAAAGCAAAGAGACAAACGCGGCCAAGATTTGTCCCAGCAGCCTGTGACAGGTTTCTTACAGTCACAACTCAACACCGCAAGTAGCTGTTACTTGTAACACTAAACAATAAAGTAGATGTTTGTGGTTTTAATACATTATGCAATTTGTACTACGTTTCATCTGCAAATTCAATGAAGAAGACATAAAACGATCAGGTGAATTCAATTACAAAAAAGAAGGGGCATATTACCCCTGGAATTCCAACAGGGGCGTGCACAGAGTTTTTGATCAGGGTAGGCAGTAAGAAAATACAACAAGTTTCACAGATTAAAATGTCCATATCCTATCAAATAATTTCTGAATTAAAGTACGACAAGCGTTTTTGAACCGACAATTAGCATTTATGAAAGACAACTATTTGATAGAAGTACATAACAACAGATGTTTTCGTCGTCACTGATTGCCATTTGCTAATTTTGTTCTATAAAGCACTGCTTAATACTAACAAAAAAACCTCATAGAAGCAAATCCAAAACGACAGTTCTACTCTATGCTTTGTGCATTTCGTTAACATTTAATTATGTCTTGTATGAAGTTAGCTCTAGTCAGAAATAATTCCTGCTTAGACCGCATTTTAGTGAAGCAATTGGAGGGCGCGCGTGTAGTTTCTAGTTACAGTTTATGCCGCGTTTGTAGTATGCCGTTTGATGTGTCGCTCGCGTAGTTTCGGTTGCTCAGCTTTTTCGCTCTTATTTTTGAAAGTTTGTATTTATTTTTAGCAATAATTTTATAAATTATAATATTATTTACATGCTTATATTTTACAAAACGGGAGGGTAGGCAGTGCTTATGTGCCTATATGGAGTGCACGCCCCTGAATTCCAAGGGTAAATAGGAATAGGTCTACGTTTTGTCCGTACAAACGTATTCCTAAATTTCCTCTAACAGGATTTTGATACTAGTCCTCGTGCAAATATTCGTGTCTAAGTGAAAACTTCTTTATCACCGTTGTGATTTTAAACTTGCTGAAACGGAAACGTGCGACACTAAAAGAGACGAACATATACATCTACCAGTGGCGGTCCGTGAGTTTTCAGTGAACTAGAGCGCTAAGATTGAAAAATATGACGATATTGACGTTGTTGTAGCTGAAAATGATTTTTTTTTTCCAAATTTCAACTTTTTGTATGAAGATCTTCAGGATTCTTTCAGTCAAGGGATGCGCCGCATCCACATACAAAATACTGAAATTTAGAAAAAAAAATCATTTTCAGCTACAACATCAGTAAAATCGTATTTTTCAATATTAGCACTCTGGCTCACTGAAAACTCACGGACCGGCGCTGACATCTATAGGATTTAGCCTGCGAGAAAATGAAATGGTATAATCGGTCTCCTGTTTGTGCGGTGCTTCGTAGCCTCCCAATCTTGTCGCCTTTAGTTTTCTGAAGGTTTACTTCTACCGCGTGTGAACTGCACACTTGTAATTTTTTGATGAGTTACTTCTTATGAAGTAAATTGCCTGACTAAATGGTAATTTCAATTGAATTTTGTTTCATTTAAGAGGTAAAGTATCTTGTGGGGATTGAGGGAAATTAGAACATTTCTTGTGGGTAATTTAGAACATATGCTTTGGCAACCCTACCGAGCAGATACTGCCGAACAAAAATACACACAGTGTGCAATCTTGACGAATTTCCCGTCATATCTGGCGGGTTGGAGTGCCCTCGAAACGGGATAATTTTCCGTCTATCGGGATTTACAGGATGACGGATTTCCCGGCAGAATAAAAGAACAAAGTAATTCCCGAGAAAATAATTATTGAATAAGACAACAAATTTACTGCCGGAATTTCATCACCTCTACGGGTATTTGACGGAATTCTGACGGATTTTCCAGCTTAGCGGAAATGTAGATTCCAATATGGCAACACTGCACACACAGAGAAAGGCACCATCACTACAGGTATGCGATACGACAGAAGGCGGATGGTGATTATTCGTGTTTTGCAATTCTAATTCAATAACCGCCGAGAGATTCACGCGTTTGCGTTTCCTATTGCGGACATTGTTAATCGTCGGACTGGTAGAATGACTACACAATATTTGCAAAACTATGTTGGTAATATCATCATTTCGTTATAGATTAGGTCCAGCATGGTAGATACCATAAGTATTCTTAATTATACTCTGCCAACCCCTTCTGAATGTATGATATGTGACGGTCAGTTGCTTAGTTACTTACCATTTTTAGGAGAGGTCCAAGAAGAGTACCCTGCGGTATTCCCGATTTGCATGAGACACAACTCTTCCCAACCGTCCTAAGCCAGTAGGAGTATGGCAATTAGGTAGATACTCTAAGTATTCTTAATTATACACTGCCTACACGTACCCCTGCGGAATATGTGACGGTCAGCGGGTCAGTTGCTTAGTTACTTGCCATTTTTAGGAGAGGTCCAAGAAGAGTACCCTGTGGTATTCCCGATTTGCATGAGACACAACTGTTCCCAACCGTCCGAAGCCAGTACGAGTATGGCATCTCCAATAATTAGGTAGATACCCTAAGTATTCGTAATTATACTCTGCCAGCACCTACCCCTGCGGAATCTGTGACGGTCAGTTGCCTAGTTACTTATTAGTTACCTAAATTTTTAGGAATGGTCCAAGAAGAGGGCCCTGTGATATTCCCGATTTGCATTAAACCCAACTGCTCCTAACCGTCCGAAACCAATAGGATTATGGCAACTTCAATAATTGGATTACGATAGTAGGGAGGGAGGCATCTGGTTAATCAGACCTCGGCACCAAACACATTTTTTTACATTAGATCCATACAGGAGGCCTTAAGGAAACAAGAATTTCCTCAGGGCCTGTGTGATCTTTGGGGATGCTGTACGGAGGCTCTTTTAAGGGAAAGGAAGCAGTGGAAGTTCTGGGAAGAAAAAGGTAATAATACGTAATAGGTTACGTCTTCCTCAACTGTCTCTCCCGATCTGGCCTGCCACGCAGCTGGTGGGCAAACCCATTCGCCGCCGAAATCTAGACAAACCTTACCCCATGAACTCGGGCACCCCTGTTAAGTGACCAAACGTAGCGAACCACTTGGGTTGACCTATGGCGGGGGTGTTGGTTATTCAATAAATAGTTTCCGGGGCAGCCGTACCCATACCCAGTAGTTAGTTAGTTACTATATTATTAAAATAGTGTATTTTATAGATACTTCATCGGTCGGTCCCGATTGTGCATCAGATAAGATACGAAATTCGCTATAAATCAAATCTGATATTGAAATGTAATGTAATATAATATATAATATCGGGAACCTATTCAGATTACGAAAGAAATTTGATCGTATGATAAAATTGTAATTATATCGCAATATTACTAAAGATAACAAAAAATAAAAAAGTTATCGTTATTAAGTATAAATCATAATTATTATCAAGGTAAATGAGATGTTATATCAATATTGGACAGTTTATAACAAGTTTCAGAGTAGTTATTGGGAAATCAGTTACATTATTTTGACTAATGCAATTCTTATTAGTTAAGTCTTTACATGTGTTATAAAGATTTCGCTAGAAAAAAATACTTCTTCAAATACAGCAAACATACATTGTGGCACCATTTTAATTAAAAATAATTAACATATTATCAGAAATAATTATAAAAAATTGCAAGCATATGCCTATAGCAGAGGTGTTGGTTATTAAATAAATGGTCCTGAGGGCGGCGGTCCCATAATATCCGTCTTCCAAATAGCAAAATAAGTCGAACCCACATGCGTTGCAAGGCTACTCAAAGAAGCATATTGTTTTTGCGTGTCCTTTCCTATGCGTACCCGTTCTCCTTCCATCTTCCCCCTCTCCTGCTTTACCCCGTCCCGCGTTCCCCTTCTATTTTTCCCGCCTTCCCCTCCCTCTTTCCGCCTAAATCCCCCCCTCCCGGATTCCCCTTCGCCTTCCCTCCCTGCCTGCTAAACTATACGCGCGCCACCTATTGTAATTTTTTTATGTAAAATTCAGAAAGCCACAGCTCACCGTGTATATAAACCATCACGTGCGTGCGCACAACAAATCACCAAAGTTTCATCGCAATCAGGTGAATGGTATAGGAACACATACGGGACAAAAAAAACACTCATTTTTACAGATAAAGATTTAAATATTAGATTCTTATCAATAATCAGAAAACCTTTTTGAATGATCCTCTGCTAAATTTGTTTCCATTGTAACCACCCTCCTTCCTCTCCCCCTTACCTTCTCCCAATACATCTTTACAACTTGGCACAATTCAAGCAAAATTTCAGTTCAAATCAGTGATCTTTAACAAGGGCGATACTGAGAGTATATTTCACTCTCACTCATCTACTCAGGTACTCTAAATTTCCTCTTCTCTATTGCCTCACAATATTTACAAAAAATTGTAGCATATTCAATTTTATTATTAAATGCTGCCACAGTCCCTCGGGTTCCGGCCACAAAAACTATTATGTGACATAACACAAAATAATATAACAATCTGTTTAGTAATAGTTACACAAGTTATTGTTACTTCACGAACACAATAGCGTATTGTTCGTACCACTCCATACAACAAAGTCATAATACATGAACGTTTATTTCAACTCTGGTTTATGAGAGGTTTCTCGTTTTAATTTTTTTTGTCCCTTATGCGGTCCCTAAACCATTCATCCGATTGCAACTTTGGTGAGTTGTTGCACGCACGCCCGCGAACGTTTTGGTCTACTGGTGAGCTCTGGCATTATGAAATTTGTATTAAAAAATTGCAATAAGTTTGAAAACCGAATGTATGGAACGCGGGAGAGGGGAGGGGAACGCGGGAGGGGGGTCGTGGGACGGGGAACAGGCAGAGGGGAGAGGGAAGGCGGGGAAGGTTCGTTGTTACCTACATACCTACATAGTATTTTCTCTATTATTTTGAACATTTTGAAAAGCTGGAAACTAAACGCGAGGATTAGGAGTGTGTGCCAAAACCGAGTTGTGTTGCAGTTCATCCTCTCTTCCTACCACTGACGGGGAAACATCACGACGGGGAGACGGAATATCATCTTTGGGTATGCTGTATGGAGGGTCTTTTTAGAAAAGAAAGGAGAGGAAGTTATGGGAAAGAAATAGGTAAATGGGATGGAAGGGATGAATTCTCACGTCTGACACTCCTGGAAAAATTAACTCCCAGATTTCTACCCACTCCCAATACCCTTTTCAATCCCAGAACTTTTTCTCTTTCTTTTCACTTAAGACACTCCTCATAGCATCCCCAAAGATGGCACAGGCCCCGTGGGAAATTGCTTTCCTCGGGGCCTCCTGTGTAGAGCTAATGTAAAAAAAATGATAGAAAAATGGTAGGTTATTATTTAGAATTTTATATTTTTTGGCGTTTTTAGTTAAATTCTTCGATTGAATCATAGACTTCGTAATATTATGCTAATTAGTATGAAAGGTGTCTACAGTGTGTGCAGTATAAACACATGGTAATAATTACATTTATGTTAATTGTCCAACTGAACTAACAAATACTTAAATAATATTTGGTCGTGCTGTCAAATCCATTTAGCAGACTGTACGTGCATAAAACCCAGCGCCGGATCTGCCATACGTTCAAAAACGTGCAAAAAACCTGGCGCCAACTCTGAAAGGGCGCCGTGAGAAAATAAATATTGTATTAAAATTTAGTTATAATATTCCCTGAATCGTTTAAAAATTACCCATAGTACGAAATAATTATTACGCTCTAGCAACACTTTCCAAAGAAACAGAATGCGCACGCTTCAGGTTGGTATCAACGGCTTACGAATTTATAGTCAGTTACAGAATTTTTTTACAAATTCTATATATTTAGTTTAAACGTAAGATCTATTTTTCCATATATCTCTTACGACGAATGGGTGCGATCCAAATTCAATAACCAATCACAGCGCGGTATTTTTATTCTGGAGAATCAAACAAACCGACTTGCGCCTTCGGCCAAAACAATATTTTTATATGTGATTTTGACCCTTATATATAAAGAAACTGTATGAAAGTCAAGCTCAGAATGACTTGCGCTAACAGTACTGTTTATACCGCCAAAAGTTTTATTCATATGGCAGCACTGGAATCTGGAATATTTAAAAAAGCATTTTCTGTGGAGTACGAACGTCATATTTTGCCACAGTTGAACTGTCAAAAGTCCGTCGATGTTTGGTCACAAAAACTTATAAAAAGCTATGAATTCATCAAATAAACACAAGTAATAGTGTTTTTATCGATAGTTTATTGTTCAAAGAATGTGTTTCAGTCAATAAAATATACGATAGTTCAAAATAAATGCACAAAATATTACTTCAAAAGTGCTCTTTCCGAGATTTTATACGAAGTATGGGCAACAAATCCTGGCACAAGAAAGGTTAAATGTATAATTAATATCTATTAGATTTGTTATTTTACGGTGTCAGTGTAAGCGTCTTTCGTAAGCCGTTGATACCATACGTCAGTGTTTAGTGTTTGTATGGTGTTTGTTCGCTCAACACAGGGGAAATACAAGGTACAAATATGAGGTTATATTCTTATTTGATTTTAGAGCTAGTCAGAAGCAGTCAGAAGCTGTGGATGCTATTCTTGTGTTGTACGTTGCCATGGAAACGTATTTGTATTTGCTTTTTCTATTAATATTCGCGTTGGGTATATACATAAACGCAGTAAATCTCAAGAATGTCTAAAGGACCTAGTTTAGCGAAACCACCCGCATTGTCTCGTAACCTATATTTTAAATCATGGTACGGGCACAAACAAACAATTCGTTGTATTATTTTAAAGCATAACTTGCAAAAAGAGTTTTTCCTAAAATAATTAAAATAGCACCATAATTTTATGTTTATCCAATAGATTCAGAGAGTATAGGGCTCCTGGCGATTCTCTCTTTAAAAAAAACGAGTGTGAGATCTACCGCCAGGGCACTTGAAAAAGTTACACCCTTTATATGTCTTGATTTAAAGTATTTGATAAATTAGTGTAAAAAAAAAAATTAAATAAAAAAAATAAAAAAATTGGGGTGAACGAATTTTTAATCAAAATAAAAATGAAGGGGGGGGGGCGCCATCGGTACCTACTGCACAGGGCGCCAGATTTCGTAGATCCGGCCCTGATAAAACCAAAACAAAAATTATTACCACGCGAAAATATAACATTCAAACAATTATTAATTTTTAATAATCATCGAAATGCGAAAAACGTGATATTATTACAAAACTTTGCAAAGGTGATATATAAAAATATGGTGAGAACCTGTGGTCGCCTACTTGATTTCCCAAATATGTTTATTAAATAACGTATTATAGGTACCTATATTATTATTAAAATACGTAACAGTATTAAATAATAGCATTTCCAAGGGAATAACCAGACAAAACCGGAAATATGTCATTTTTACCTAAATCAAATTTTCAACTTATTGACTCTCTTCCACAAAAAATATAAATTGATTTCGAAAGACTGTTCTTTTATCTAGTAAAGCTGTTTTAAATTTTGAGAAAATATGTTTATTTTTAGAACAATAATGTTTTACGGTAGGTCGTTGGCAGATTTGTTAAATTTTCAAACAAAATTTTGTATTATACAACACTCATTTCAAATCATATAATCATGCAGTAAAATAAATCAATAAATTATCTGGGAAAGTTATTTAAAAAAAGATCCGCACACGTGTTTCGTGACGAAAATACTTCAGTTTGTCTATTTATTTACGGTCTTACAAACTAGTTAACTAAGGTAATATATTTAAGATTTTTTACATTCTTATTTTGTTTATACATTATAAATACTTACTTATGATCAAAAAATAAGTACAAAAAGTACATAATTTTAATAGTTTCACCATCACGCCTTTCAGCATTTTTAAATGTAGGTACTTAAGTATAAATTAAAGCAAATTTTGAATGAAATATTGAGTTATTATTTTAAATCGATATTGAGATATTATTTTAAAAAGCTGGTACGGAGAATAATTAATCTTTCTCATTTGAACCGCTCTGTACGATTGTAAGGAACATCTTTCGACGAAACATGAATTCTCGGCCGCTGGCTATTTAATGGCCCTGTATTCCTAATATGTCCTCTGCGTGCAAACTGTTTCTAAATTTCTCTAAAAAAAAAGGGGTCGTCCATTAATCACGTGAGGCTCGAAAGGAGGGGGGGGTTCGGAAAAAAATAAATATCACGAGGAGGGGGGGGGGGGTATAATGAGATATAACGTGTATTTTTTTTTCGTTGAACGCACGAAAATATTCTGAAAATTTCAAAATACTTTGTACTAAAAAAATACACGTCATTTTGGGTATGGGGGGAGGGGGTAGTCAAAAACCTCACTACATATCACCAGGGGGGGAGGGGGTTACAAATTTGCTAAAAAACCTCACGTGATTAATGGACGACCCCAAAGCAGCGATAACCCGTCAGGCTAATTTGTTCGATTTTCCGAACAGCTCATATATAGGTATCATAGAAATCGTTGTGCCTCCATTATAATCATGGTTACCTTTAATTCGAAATTAATTAATTATAATACGTAATTTTATACATGAAATGGGTAGGTACTTCTTTTGTTTAAATTTTTGACAGATTATTTATTTTAAGCTTACGACCGGTGTTCATTTAAAGGGTGTATTTATGATCGTCAACAAAAAAAATAACATTTAAAAAAAAATTGATAATATTTGTTTTTTAGGAGATCTCGAGGAAAATTTTTATACCTACATTCAGCTTCATAAATCCTACGATTATAATATCCCCTAATTTTTCCGGGGTGTGTGCTTGTAATATACTAATTTCTCCATTATAAATATAAGAAATTACAGTAAAAATAAATCCATATTATTATTACGATCATAAATAATATTTATGACATCGAACAATAATAAATCAATCGAAATTTTATTTTTATCGAACCATTCATTATATTAAATGGCAAAATGCAGTAAATATTTTTTTCAAACTATCTTCGTTTTTCAAAAAGTAATAAAATTACATGAGGAGGATTTCCCTGTTTTTCGAATTTTCCACAAAGGTGACAGTTGCTGGTCACAACAGCGAAACTGCTCCATTTTACCGGGAGAAAGAACATAAACGACTAAACAAGAAAGTAGATTGGTCTAGTAAAAACCATGACAGTTGTTGATAAACAGGTTTATTGTCAATAGAGTACACACATCGAGCTGTAAATCTGTCATTTATCAAAAAACGAGACGACAATCCCCCGCTAAGTACAGGCGCCATTTTGATTTAAAATTCAAAATTATATTTTTATTTACTTTCAAAACTTGGAAAATTAAATAATGAAAAAAGATTAATTAGACGCAAAATGTTTGTAACAAAATTAACTGTTATATTGTGCAATTAGTAGAGGTGCACTTACCCATTGATCGAAGAAGATCCGTTATTGTATTGATGATTATCGGAGTGACGTTTGGTAGGTTTTACACGTAAACTTTCTGAATGAACACTCAAACTCACAAATCACAATGGTATAACACTGCCACTTTGTTTTAACTATCACTGGTTGTATATTTTCACCTCGAACTACGTTTTTAACACTAATTACAATGAAAACTTCGCGGATAAACACGACAACGACCAGACTCCCGCCGCGGAATCCATAGAACTGTTCATAAATGAACTAATACCTAGATCGATATCTTCGGGCTTTTTGTATGGAACGGGTGTCAACACTATTTGACCATAAATAATGCTCATTCCGCGATTATGACGTCACGGACCATCGACAAGGATAGAGGAAAGTAAAAAAAAAAGATACTACCTTGGACAATATCAGTACCTACCCAAATCATTAGCCTAAAAATTATTTTAAAAATAAAATGAAAAACTCATAATTGCATGTAGTATTTTATTGCTTTATACAGAATAACACAAAAAACGGAAATACAATCATGCGCAAACACATTTAGAAGGAACTTAATCATAATTAATGAAAATATGAGTAATAATAATAAAAAAGGAAGTGTTTGGATAGATTTTTAGCCCACATGGGAGGCCTTGAGGAAAAAATTCTCTCGGGGCCTATGTCATCTTTAGGGATGCGGTGTGGAGTCTTTTTAGGAAAAGGAAAGGGAGGAAGTTTTGAGAAGGAAAAATGTACAGAGGGGTAGTTAGGAATCTGGGGGTCAATATGTTCAAGAGTGATGGATGTATGAATCTATCCGTCTTACTGCGGCTAAGGCGATGGTTGACCGAGTATGGCTGCAGAGGTCTGAAGACAATGTAATAACAGAGTGCAATTCACACACGGTACGCTGCTCAGCCCAGGGAACACGTTTGGTTCTGAAATAAACATATTCACCACATTAACCAAAGTTCGCAAGCAAAACATATAATATTATCTCCTTTAATGAAATATAAATCCAGATGTATACCTGTATAATCTTCCACTACTTTTTTGGCAGCAAAACGCACGGTACTCGGCCCGGGTAGAACACGTTTGGTTCTGAAACAAAAAAAAATTCATTACATTACCCAGCCTCATCCTATGAACTATATCCTACCACTGCAGAGTATAAAAGAGAAAATAAATTAAGAACAACGACCACGCGTCTCGGATACGCGCCTGTCATATTAAATATCTTAATAATAATGGAATTGCTGTGTTTGAAGAAATAATAAATGTATTGAATAACTTTATAATAAGAAAGACTCAGTGAATCAGCATCTATCTCTATGAATAAAATAGGTTGATGCCATATAGAGTATAGAGAAGACTTTATACCTTTTAAACTGCAATTGTGGTCTTGGACGGCACCATTCGTGCTGGACACTCCAGGTAGAATATGGATAGTCTAAAAATGAAAATAGATACAATTTTTAGGTGAAGTTAGGGAAAAGTTACAAAGTATATTAGGAACACTGAACAAACAAAAGATTCGCACCTGTATTTTGGTATCCTACGACCGTTTACGTTTTCTTTAGGTAAACCCCGACGTGTTCCGATTCCATGAAGATTAAGGGTCGGCAAAGCGTCTTTTTTTAACGTGCCATTGGAATTTTTGCAGTTATTAGTGAAATGGGAACCAAACATAACCACAACTTCCCAAAATCGGATAAGCAATAGTCAGATCTGCCGATTCTCAACGCCCATTCCCATAACGACTCTCATTATTTTCGCAGTTAGGTACTCTGTGTCGAACTGAAACACTATCCTCACAGCCTTCGACACTGAAACGATATTTAGGAAGCATCTTTTCAAAATATTTCGTTGTTTTGAATGTTCGGATTGTTTCGGCCAACGTGCTATTTGACATATAATACCATAGATATCCCACCGTATATACCACTCAGTTCTCAAAAGTTTTTCTATGGAAATTGTAAGATTCCTATTGGTAGTCATTACTATGACGTCGTCATGATCACGTGACCGGGTTACAAAAACTGACGGAGTTATACCCCCCTGGAACTGTTTATTGTGCAGATTGCGAACTGGAACTCGCTAGAGATGGTCAATCCCGTCCCGGTGACTTCGCTGTCATTGGATCGCACGAATTATGATTCTTCTGAGGAGCCGGTTATTTTTGAAAATTTTAACAAAACTAAATTTAAGCTTTTTGTTGTATTAAAAAAGGTATAAAAATAATTAATCTAATCTGCTGCTCACTATGTTTTGAACCCTCCCGCTATTGAGTTGACGTTCTAAACGTAACTGAATAAATAACCGGTTCCTGGTGTCTGGTAACTGGAACCGCATTAATCATTGTATTTAAGATTACGCTAACCATCTCTGGCGAACTGAGAGAAGTCGGTGAAACTAGAACTAGCCCTTCAGTTGGAAACTAGAACTAAACTTTTCAGTCAATAAAACGGATTGACTTGTAGAAAACTGCTTTACCCATACTAGTATATTGCGGGGCATTATTGAAAAATGTGTTGATACGTTTTCATAAAATAAATTGTGATAATCGGCCTTCGTACATTGATTTCTGAAATATTCCATCCTGTTAAACAAAAAAATACGTAGTTGCCTAATATTTTATTTTATTTTATATGTTATTTTTGCATATAGTTTATACATATTCAGACTTCAGACCCAGAGTCAGTTGTCAACAGTTGTCGAGTAAATAGTAAAGTTTGTGTCATAACTTTAAACAATGCGTTGACCTGGAAGTTTTAGACGACTTTTAGTTAAATATTTTAGTAGAACGTAAAAACAAAATGTTCTAATGTTTTATTTTTTTTTTAAATCGTATTTAAATTATGAGTGGTTCAAATTTGTGTTTGTTTCAAGACAGAAACACAAAGGACGGGTTGTTTAAAAAAATTTGAACAATTCATTAAATATTTGTAGTTAATCTTCACGTTCTGTTTAAGTTACATTCAAGTTCAGTTATTATATCATTATAGGCCAGTTGATTCGTCAAACTGAAATTAAAAAAAAAAATAAAAAAAACTTGAGTAGAACTTTCACATAACTTGGAGAATGTTTGATGAATTGTTCAACATTTCTGAAACAACCTATCCCTTCCGATGAAAATGTTGACAGAAATTATTAAACGATTTCACTCATGGATGAGAATAACAACGATGAACGAAAAATAATGTGTGAGTAGGTAGTTCACACTTTTTCTAACTAACTAACCATCACGCCGTTTCTCCGCAGGGGTAGGCAGAGAGGACGGACCGCCAAACAACTCGATCTTCGCACACACTCCTTGCCTCGTTCACATTCATACATCGTCTCATACATGCTCTTCTATTATTCCGACTCTTGACATGGCCCGACTCAAGTATCTGATTCACTTAGTCATTCACCATGTCTTCCTCGGGCGTCCCCGACTTCTTCTACCATTCACATTTGCGTCATATATTCTCCTTATACTCCTTTCCTCGTTCATTCGCTCTACATGCCAAAACCATCTGAGCGTTCACACTTTTTCTTAGTAGTTGACACTTTCACATTTTTCAGTAGTTCACACTTTTTCGATCGTTATAAAAGGGTTTTTATTATTCATGATATAAAAAAATATTTGCAGTGACTCCTATTATTATATTTAATGGCTTTCCACCATCGTCGAAGCTTTCCACACAAAAGGAGTGCTCTAGCCGGTGACATGTGATTGAGTTTGTAAGTAATTTTTGTAGGTGAAATATATTTAAATTTAGTAGCAATAACAATAATCTACCTACATTACAAAAAATACCCTAAACACTCAAAATACAAGATATCAATTTTTTTAATTGAGAGGGAAAATAACTATTATTTTTTAAATGTCACAATTGTGATGACACATATTTACAAGTTGAAGCAAGTAAATAAAAAAAATCATTAAACAAGTACATATATGAAACTAAACACTAAGAGGAAAAAATTAATACGGAGATTTACGATTACAAATTGATGTCGATAAAGAAAACTAAGACTCTATTATTCGCGTTTGTCTACAGAAGACAATAGGGACGAAGTCGATGAAGTATTGCAGTGGGGCAGAGGGGAAATATACACATACTGACCAGGGAAGAAATTTTTATACGAAATGTATAAAGGGCAACTGAAAAAAATATGTTTGAGTCCAAAGACATTCGCACATGGCAGAATTCTTAACATGTATTTTTGTAAGATGAACATTGTGGTAGCAATGCCGTATCCGAATGCGGCAAATGAAAGATGTTAAGAATTTGTTGAAAAAGAGTCCGGAAAACTACGGTTTTGAAGGAAGCGTGGGCTCTATTATGAAAAACTCATTGCTTTTTGTTTTACTAGGTTCCTGAAGTAAACACGTTTTCTTTCAATTTTATGAAAATATCATCGTGGTTTAAAAAATTGTATAAAAAATAAATTTATATAAAGTAACTCCTAAAAACCGTAACAAAGGAAATTTAAATTGAATGGCGGCAGTTTTTAAAACGGTACCCACGCATTTATAAATATATCGGAGCTCTAAGAAAGGCAAAATACTACGGATAATACATATTCAGAAGCTTTAAAGTATAAGAACACTCAATAATATTAGCGAACCTTACGATAAAAAATATATTAACAGATATGATATGAAAAAAAGTTTTGAATTTATAGTTTTTGTATTGATTTATTTGTTAGTTGATGTTCTCGTCACTAGGTGCATGCATAATCAATTGCCTTTGATTAAATGTATGAAATCGAAAGCAAGTTCTTTCTAGAAGTCTATAGTATTCGCTGGAAGGGAGCCCGGTGCTCATCTACGTCATGTAAATATGTTTCTATGGGATCGCGCTCGGCTTGTGGGTGTCAACTAGAACTAGGGGCGGCTGTATTTTTTTTATTTATGTGTATATACCGAAACCTGTGTTATGCCGGACGTTTGAAATGAATATGTGCGATTTATCACCCTAGTTCAGTGTGCAAGTTTCGTGACAAATTTCGTTTCGTGTACCGTGAAAAGCAAAGCGAATAATATAGCAGCCGCCATCACAATGGGTCCGTGCATGAGACGGATTCCAGTGGCTCTTTACGTGTTGTTTATGATACAAATCCGCGATATTTTCGCAATAGGTGAGTGAAAACATTACGTCAAATAGATAATTCGTATTTATAATTGCGCAATTTGTTTATTTTCTTCGAAGTTGAGGCTGGCTCCTTTTGCGTTGTATACAGACGTATTACATACATTGTTACTTTAATTTTGTCGCTTCCGCGTAATGTTAAGTCCTAGCGATCGTTTCAATTACTGGAATATCCGCATCCCGCCGCTTAATGCAAGGTCTCTTATTAACCCGAAACTTCTACAGAATTCTGCTTGTTTTGCCCACATATCCATTCATATAAAGGAAAAGGTGCTTTGGCTTTTATCTGTGACATGATTGTTTTTGTTTTTATATTCTTGTGGGGTTCTTATCTCCCCGCGGAATTGAAAGATAAGGCTGTGAAAATAAGTTCACTGTTATTTATTAACATTATAAAGGTTTCATTGTTTAGTGTTTGCAAACAAATTAGAAAGGCTTTTTAAATAAATCCCTCGAGTCTATATTGCACAATTTGAGAACCACAATATTTTATCTATCTTGTTTCTGTAACTGATGATTGTTTATTGATTGAACGTGGAGAAATCTTATCCTACTATTCAACTACTTCCCTGAAGGTTTATTCAGATAATATTACAGCGATACACCTTACTCAAAATAGCTTTCTTCATTGGCACAATAAGAAATAGATAAAATGTTTCACATATGTATGTAGTGCAATTTTGTGATATTTAATTAACCACGAGTTTGTAATTGTTTAAAAT
Organism: Limnephilus lunatus; assembly: GCA_917563855.2. Lineage (NCBI taxonomy): Eukaryota > Metazoa > Arthropoda > Insecta > Trichoptera > Limnephilidae > Limnephilus > Limnephilus lunatus. Next base: position 98,571,954 of record OU830594.1, read on the forward strand.
ATCAACTCCCACACATTGATTTGAGGTTTACCTCAATGTGCATGTTATCTATGAAGATGCTTTGTGGAGGGTCTTATCAAGGAAATGATGAAGTGAATCAGGATATTGAAGATATCTGTGTTGTTAAAATCCACAGTCAAGCTGCTGACAAGACCCGACCCACGAAAGTGTTTAATTCACTTGAGTGTGCCATGTCTTCCTGGGGCAACCCTGAATTTTTCTAACATTTACTTGCGTGTAGTATATTCTCTTTCCTTTCTCCATTCTACAAGTCCAAACTATCTCGCTCCTTTTCAATATGGTGGCCGTTTTAATAGTTCAGTGAAGATTCTTTTTTCAAATGTGAAATCGTTGTTTATTTTGACTTTCTTATTCACATTTTTTATATTGTAATACCTACCTGCCTAAAACTTTGGAAAAAGATTTCTCATTGAGATACTAACTTTTCTATGGACAAATTGAATAATTTATTATTTGAAATTTAAAAGAATATTTCATGAAATTAATGTAATGTGGTGCATAATAATTATGAATGTAGGTGAAGTACCTACTAAATCTCATGACTTCAGTGGAAATTTTAATTTTGATTTATTAGGAGAATATTAAAAACATATTTTTTTTGGATGTGAGGTCTACTGTTCACAGAACTACAAGTTAATTAACCTTTAGATTGGTCATGCATTCTTTAGGATTTCCCTATTTGCAATATGGTTGTTCATGGTTTTACCAAATGAAGTTTGCTTTAGGATTCTCATTTCTACAACATTAAGTCTACTTTCTTCCTCTGCTATTTCCCTGTCTCACTGCAATTCATCAACTTGGTATCAGAACTCCAATGTGGACTGCTAGCCTCGTTTCATTTGATAACTTTTTATTAGTAACTAATGTATTCATTCTTACATTTACATAGTAGTACCATTCATAAATATCTCATTCTAGGTTAGGAAACTTTCAAATAGGATCGAGGTTCGTCCAGATTGCGAGTTGCTTTATTGACGTTTATCGTAATGTTTCCACTGTTTATTTAACTGACTCAGATATTCTTTCTATAGGAGGCACTAAGTTATTCTGCGGCTGGACTCGTGACACTTTTTTTTACAATAGCTCCACACGGGAGGCCCTGAGGAAAACAATTTCCCTCGGGGCCTATGTCATCATTGGGGATGCTATTTGGAGGGTTCTTTTTGGGAAAAGGAAGGAAAGGAAGTTCTGGGAAGGAAAAAGGTATGAGGGGTGGGTGGGAATCTGGGGTCGATGTATCCAGGAGTGAAGGACTCATGTATCCATTCCTCCCACTGCAGTGCAAGACGATAGGTCAAAAGAGTCCGGCTGGAGAAATCACCAGTCTCATCTGATCCGGCCCGCCACACAATGGGTGGGCAAACGCGTCCGCCGCCAAGACCTAGACAAACCTCTCCCCATGAACCCGGGCACCCCTGCTAGTCAAAAATGCTGAAAAAACCCTTGCTAGTCTAAGTCACCAAATGTAGCGAACCACTTGGCAGGGGTGTTGGTTGTCCAATAAATGGTTCCTGGGGCGGCGGTACCCATACCTGCCTCCCAAATTGATGAAGTCCAACCATCCACCAAATGCCTTCGACTATTACCGTAACCGTTCGTACATTAGCAATCTTACAATAAGCATCATAAGTTTAAACATTATTTTGGAATTAGCTTCATAAAAAAGTTAAAGTATTAATTGTGTCGTCTGATATTGGACACAAGGTAGCCAGCAGCTGAAAAAGCTCGTTCAGCTTCCACGCTGGTTGGCACAATAGTCATTAGCGCATTGTAAGTGAATTGAAGGTATGTGCCTTTTAATCCACCGGACTAATTCATTTCCTTCTTTATCAAAACCTCAAGGTTTCTCATATTGCCAGATCTAGGTTGTTGGGCTGTTGATCTTGAACTACCTCTTCATACTATTATATCATTCCCTAATCGAAGTAAGTTTGAGTTCGTCTTGAAGTGACATTGGTGCTGCTGCTGCTGTTGCGTATGTCTCCAGATTAGCGAGAGGAGTTTCTTCATCGTAAGGATCATCAGTGTCAGCAGGAGCAGTGGCTACTGCGTTGTTACCCATGTCTGTGTACTCTAGCCTTTCGACTATAGGAGCAGAGTAACACGTATGAACTACGCTTCTCTGTAATCCCGCCAGTCCAGCGGGATCCCGCAAACTTTTCGACCGAGATTAGTCCCGCAAAATGTCTGCGGGATCTCGGTATTTCGGGATCCCCGTATACCGGGATTGCATTCCCTAACGGCGGTAATGAAATAGAATGTACAATTACTTTACGGTAAACGTAAATTAGTCTTTATATGGCGTAGGTTCAATCAATTTGCAAGTATGACACAGTTCAATAATAATAAAACAGTACAAAACTAGGTTAGTAACTTCGTGGGTATTTACCCCAAAGAAAACTAATTGTTTCCTCAACCGCTCGTTAAACCCTTTATTGAAAGGGTTATTCACTCCGTGTTAGCTGAACGTATGTCAGACGTTAGACTTGCCAGAGATTTTTTCCCTTGAAGATGCGCAGGTAGTCCCGGAAGGCAACTTACTTTCTTGAGATACCACACGACCTTATGTCGGTCAGATCATCTGTAAGCCTGAGCGGGGGGGGGGGGGGGGGAATTCTAACCAATAGCATACCTCGTCCCTAACATAATAAGGTATTCGAGATTGAATACTTATCAATATATGCTCAAAATAATAAAATATATAAGATGGTTTTGTAATGAAAAGAGGTGTTTTATTTTCGTTACTTGTTTTTGGGGTGTTATAATAATAATAAACATAATAATATATTTATTCGGAAAACAAACAGCTTTACAAAGATACATAAAAAAGAAAGAGTGCTAAAATAAAACAGTAAGCCTAAAAACATGTTTTCGCTGATAATTTTTTTTTTTTTTTTAGTAGCTAGACAAGAAAAACTAAGAAAAAAAATAGTTGAGAAGTTAAAATAAAACTAAGAAAAAAATAGGAGAAGCTAAATACTTAAATATGCATGATAAGAATATAGAAAAACACAATACAGGGTAAGCTTATGATCTTGTAGGAGTATAAGGAGTATATTGTGTTATGCCGTATTGCGCTACCTCCTTCTTTAGCCAAGGTTTTGGACAGCGTTACAGTGTCCCATCATCAGGGCAGGTATTTTATTAATTAAATCAAATTTCCGAATCTAATGTTGAAATGCTACTTTGTTGAGTTGTCAAGGAACCCCATTTTAAATGTCCCTTTTAACTTAAAACAGTGGTGACACACAACTATGTATCCAAATAAACAAGATAAGATAATGCTTTATGTTTCTTCAAATCCACACACCCCAAAATAACTATTATTTTCATCACATGTAAGTCATTGTCATCATCGTGTTGAATAGTCTATTTCAATTTGATTTGCAGCGAATTCATTTATACGGATGTCGTTTATATTTAAATTGCAACGTTTTGTGAACAACATCTCAAGGGCGTCAGATATACGCCGACTGCAATCTGCATATGAATGCACTCTTGATATGATACATCTCTTGTACCCATTTCTGAATGGGCGTTGCTAAAATGAATTTCTGATTACGTTGAATGTAATGATTCTTCTGTTCTGCCCATTTCTAAATGCATTGAATATAAGGCATCATCTGCAGTAACCATTTTGAAATACCTTGAATATAATCCAACTGTAGTCCCCTTTTCGAAGTGCGTTAAATATAATGCAACTGTCGTTCTTTTGAAATGCATTGAATATAATGCATCTGTAGTACCCATTGAATATAATGCATCTGTAGTATCGAAATTGAAATTCGTTGAATATGCATTGAATAAACGGTCCTGAACTTTTTTTAACACATTTAAGCTAAAAAAAATAGGTTCAATGTGATTACAATATGGTTTACTACTTCCTGTCTTTATAAGACCCTCAACTCAGCATTAGTGAAGATGACATTGGTCCTGAGGTTTCCCAGGAGGTTCCAACCTCTTGTGCAGTGGTTCTTAAACTGGGTTCGATCGAACCCCAGGGGTCCGGTGAGTCAATCTCACGGGTTCGGTGGAAGTCAAGGCACACCCCCGACTCATATGATTCGGTGAATGTGAGAAGGGTTCGGTGAATGCGCATATGAAACTGGTGGGGGTCAGTACCTCCAACAAGGTTAAGAACCAATGCTCTAGTGTGAAGTTAATCAGCGAACAGAGGACTGAAAATAAAAATTTGTCTACAAAACAGGGCTAGCAGTTCACAATGGAGCGCTGATACCATCCCTGTTGTATGACAGTGAGGGATGGAACTGGCAGAGAAATGATAAAAGTGGAGTGAACCTATTTGTGACTGGTTTACACAGATGTGGAAATCTGGAAAGTGTGCAAGGCTGATGTAAGCATAATGATTAACATCGAGAAAGGGACGCTTAGACGGCTTGGACATGTGGAGCTAACGACTGAAGAAAGGAGTGTAAAGAGAATTTATTCTGAGCCAAAAATTAATGGTTGAAGAAGTGAGGGAAGCTCGAGGAAGACATGGTACGATCAAGTGAATCAAAAACTATTTACAGCCTACCTTTGACGACAGAGCAATGCTCGTCACTTACAAGAAGTGTGGCTCCAAAGATTTAATTAATTATTTTTAACTAACTATCTAACCAACACGCTGTTCCGCATGGGTAGGCAGAGAGGACGGACCGTCAAACAACTCGGTCTTGGCACACACTCTTTACCTCACTCACATTTATACATCGTCTCATACATTCTCTTCTATTATATTGACTCTTGACATGGCCCGTCTCAAGTATCTGATTCACTTGGTCGTGCCATGTCTTACTCGAGCGTCCCCGACTTCTTCTAGCATTCACATTTGCATCATATATTCTCCTTTAACTCCTTTCCTCGTTCATTCGCTCTACATGCCCAAACCATTTGAGTGTCCCTTTCTTAACCTTACTCATTATGATTACATCTTCCTTGCATTCTTTGCAGATCTCCACATTTCTCACACGATCGTACATGGTTTTACCACACATACACATCAGGGATCTTATTTCTACAGTATTCATTCTACTTTCATCCTTCCTCTGCCAGTTCCATGCTTCACTGCCATACATCAGAGTAGGTACCAGCACTCTCTTACGGAAGGCTAGCTTGGCTTCTTCGGATTGTTTTTTGTTGGCGCCAACGGCGTTCAGTCCTCCATTAATGGAGTTACCTGCATTTACCCTTCTTTCAATATCTCTATCAACCCTCCCATTTCTTGTAGGCATACTTCCATCATCATTTTTAATTTTTTAATTCACTTTTTACACAATGAAAAAGTTGGTTAGTAGAAAACTGATTCTAAATCTAATTATTTCATCTAGCTTCAAAATTGAATGAATTCTTTCAAAAATTGGATAATTTAATTGTAATCAGTGAGAATTTTATGATTGGACAGTTGAATGTTCACACTGCATGTTCAGAATGACATACTCACCTATGCAGTCGATGGGATTGCCACTAAATTTGATCTGATACGTCATATTATATTCTCCTCAAATTATTCACAGTATTGCAATAAAAGACCTGTTCGGATTTGAAAACTATAACTAATATAAGTAGTAATTTATTTTTGGGTAATTTTGCCATGTTGCACTACCTCCTTCTTTAGCCAACGTTTCGGACAGCATTATAGTGTCCATCATCAGACATGTAAATGAATATTGTGGTGAAATGTGTTGTTATGTATGTAGACGCGTTTTGCCAGCTCCAAGAGCTGGCATTATAGTGTACTTTAAAATGGTTTTCTGCATTTAGTTTTGATGTAGTTGTAGCTAAGCTAAATGACGAAGCATATTCACGGCATTTTTGTGAATTTCAATTGCGTCCGTAATTAGGCGTGCTCTATGTGTTTTGGGTCTTCCCAGGACTTCAAGAACAAATCTAAAGTAATGGCCGCTTACAATTAAATGCTCGGCAATTGCCGATTTAGGATGGTCGTGTTTACATGCTCAAAAGTATTCTGATATCCTCTTGGAGATGAGCCAATCTGTCTGGCCTACATAAACCTTGTCACATCGAAATAGCCGAGTTTATAAACTCCATCTATCTCAAGAGGAAACTTAGTTTTTCCACTAACTAATGAATCACAATAATTTTTTTTTTAACATTAGCTCCACACAGAAGGCCCAGAGGAAAATAATTTCCCTGTCAACTTAGGGAATGCTGTGTGGAGGGTCTTTTTAAGGAAGGGAAGGATAGGAAGTTCTGGGAAGGAAAAAGGTAGGAATCTGAGGGCCAGTGTATCCAGGAGTGACGGGATGTATGAATCCTCCAACTGCGGTGCAAGGCGATGGGTCGAGAGAGTCTGGCTGGAAAGATCAAAAGGCCTCCCTCAACCTGTCTCTCGATCCGGCTCGCCACGCAGCATCACCTTGGGCAGACGCATCCGTCACCAAGACCTCGACGAACCTCACCCCATGAACCCGGGCACCCCTGCTAAGTCACCAAGCATAACGAACCACTTGGTGTGACCTATGACAGAGATGTTGGTTATATACCTGCCTCACAAAATGAGAAATACTCGACAAGAGTACTAGCTGCTCCCTGCTAACCAGAGCCAGAGAGACTGAAATTTTCAATTAGGGTATGATGTGAAGCTGACGGTTGTGGGAAGAGGAAGGAAATAAGGGATGCGGCGGTACCCATACCCGCCTTTCAAATTCAAAAAATATGTTTGGCCGTTAATATTTCAAATCATATCTAACTTTTGTTATGCTTATTGACCAGATCTGAACTTCCAAACATCATTTACCCACTTACTTCAGCTTCGCATCGACTTCAAATGATGGTTGCCATAGTCCTGCTGGCCAGGCAGTCGGGACTTTAACATAAATCTGCAGTATTCTTTCTAACAGTCTTTCATTTACATAAAAACAGTGTTATCAAAATTGCAATCTGGCCATTGGTAAATAATGTATTGTTTTGAATTGACACAATTGGACATGATGACTCGTCGGCAGTGCAATACAAATATTAATGAGTGGTGGATCATTGTTCCATAAGCAAATATTTAATGCATTGATTTTACTTTCGGCTTTGTCACACCTTTTTATTTTTTATATGAATACCAGAAGTCCCAGTTGCTCCCGTCTGGAGCCAGTGAGACTATGGCATCCCCAATTGGGGTATGTTGTGAGGCTGATGGTCCCCGGCGATGACAGAGTTTATAAAATCAAATGTAGCCAGGGATCTTCATCTTGTTTTGAAGGTCACATGTGCAAAATTTCATTAAACTCTGCATAAAACTGTAGATTTTCATACAAATCAAATCCACACCGCCCGCTTGCCAGCCCACTCGTCCACCACATGCAGACATTCTCCTTTATATATTATATTTCAACCAATTTACACAAAACCTTGACATATTATATACCTAAACCTTCCTCATGAATCACTCTATTTGTTGGTGAAAACCGCATGAAAATCCGTTCAGTTGTTTTTGAGTTTATCGCCAACAGACAAACGCGGCGGAGGGTTTTAATTTATAATATGTAGAGATATTATTTTTAAATGAATTATTTGTGAAATAACACAAATTTATCAAATAAAATTTATTTGTGCACGCCGGGATTCGATCCTGCCTATTTTATGACGCTGTTTCTCCACAGGGGTAGGCAGAGGGGATGGGACGCTACACTCCATCTTCGCACCAGTTCATTGTTTCATCCATTGTTTTTATATATTGTCTCATACATAATCTTCTGTTATTTCGATTTTGCCTTTCCTTTTTTGAAGTAAAACCTCTTTAGCACCGTTGAGATTTGAAACTTGATGAAACGAAAAATAGCGACACTAAAAAGAGACAAGCACGTACATCTATATGATTTAGCCTGCGAGAGAATGAGATAGTATAATCGGTCTCCTCTTTGTGCGGTGCTTTGTAGCCTATCGGTCTCCTCTTTGTGCGGTGTTTCGTAGCCTTCCCACTTTTCTCTACTTTAGTTTTCTGAAGGTTTCACTTTTATCGCGTATGAAGTGCGCACTTTAAATTTTTTTTTTACATTAGCCCCACATAGGAGGTCCTAAGGAAAACAGTTTCCCTCAGGGCTTGTGTCATCTTAGAGGATGCTGGAGTGTGCTGTGTGGAGGGTTTTTTTTCTGAGGAATCTGGGGGTCAATGTGTCCAGAAGTGACGGACGTGTGAATCCATCCCCCCCACTGCGGTGCAAGGCTTGCGAGAGAGTTCGGCTGTAGAGGTAAAATGTCTCCATCAACCATTTGATCTCCAGATTTGGTTCGCCATGCAGTAGGTGGGTAGAAGCATCCGCCTCCGAGACCTAGGCAAACCTCACCCCAAGAACCTGGGACCCCCTGTTAAGTCACCAAACGTAGCTAACCACTTGGGGTAACCTACGGCAGAAGGGTTGGTTAACCATATCTGCCTCCCAAATTGAGAAATACTACACAAGAGTTCCAACTCCTCCCTGCTAATCTGAAACAGTGAGACTATGACACCCCCAGTTAGGGTATGATGTGAGGCAGACGGTTGTGGGTAGTGGAAGTAGATGGGGAAGTGAAGCGTGAAAGCAATTTCCTGGTTGTACATTGGAGGGGACCCCACCACTTTTCCAACGGCGTTATAAGGAAACATATATGGTTTACTTCTTCACCGCACACGTCAAGATTCTATTTTTCATTGCACGAAGCTACATTTATTTGAACGACTCTAGACCCTCCAATGTCCATGCACACGGGGTTAGTAAGCAGTATGCAAGTACTTACATTAAACATAATATAAAAGAGAAATAAAAGTGGCAGCCCGTGGAATAATTCTTTTAAAATCTATAGAGAAAAATATATAGAGATAAAGGTGTTAGTAAATAACAAGAAAAATAAGAGCTGCACCCGGTTGAGGAAGCCTGGAATAAGAGAAATAATGAAAAAAATAACAGTAATAATAAAATGCAAGTATTTACAATAATAACAGAGATTCCTGGTTGTACAGTCAAACTTTTCAATATTCTACTTATTTAATAATTGAATTAATAAAATTGGAGATAATGTAAAAAGCGTAGGCGTTGGAATGGACGCCAAACCAAATCTTCTGGTGTGGTTTGGTTTGCTTCCTCGACTCGTTGTCATATTGTGTTCAGCTTATCAAGGTAGATTATTTGGGTTGTGGTCGGAACCTATCTAATAATACATAGTCATTCATAATACATATATATTATTAGCATTTAACAAATGTGATATACGCGCAACTGTGAGTTAATAATTATTTACATTGATTAAAAAATGACAAGAATAATGATTCTTGTGGTTTAAAGTTATTCAAAATGAAATATCTTTGTTTACTTGTAAAAATAGTTTCAGACACAAGCGTGCATTCTTAGGGCAAGTAATAACAAGGGCAACAATACAGTCAATTCCGCTTTGGGATTTTACGTTGACGAATGTCGGCGGACGGTAAACAGTAGGCGTGGGCGAAGTCTATGGAATTACAGCTGAATGAAGTCAGAATTCCCATAGTGCGGTACAAGCCCTCTCCTCATCCATACCGCATGCAGGCCCTTCTTAACTAAAATTCATTGAAGAAGAAGATAACACTGATAATAATCTAAATGAAAATATGAAAGAGAATAAGACACAGGACAATAAAAAGATAACTACCGCAACTGGTACTCGAACCCTGAACCTCTCGTCTTACGGCCCGTTCACACATATCTCCGTTTTACTGTTCCGTTTTATTGTGTACGTTTTTTTTTCGTCGATGGCGTATGTAGTTGTATGAGCGACTTCACACATGGCACAGTATTCTGTATACAGTAAAAAATATCGTTCCGTAAAAAAATGACATTCCGTTTTGTCATCGAATACTGGACGACGGAACAGTAAAAATATACGGATACGTAGAATTTTAACGGATAGATACTGTGTGCGTGGCGGGAGGTGTGTGCGGGGTGTAGGAGGGGGAGTGATGCGACAGGTTTTGTTTGACTCACATTAAACTCATAAGTAAACTGTAAGCACCCTCTCTAGATCTTTGGGCCATAAGTGGATGATGCCAATAACGTTGAATCTTCCTTCTCCGACGATAGTACCAATACAACACGACAGCATCCATCCTTGTAGAATAGCGGCGGTATACTGTTCACACATCGCATCCAGTAATGACGGATCCGTTGAACGTTATACGGTGCCTATGTGTGAACAGAGCATAAATTTATGACGTATCCGTTAAAAACGTACCAGTAAAACGGACTCCCATGTGTGAACGGGCCCTTACCGGGACGAATGCCTTATTCAATTAGGCCACTGACACCTCTTATAATCTCATATTTCAAATTTCAGAATTAAAAATATTATCTTTGACAATTTTTTTTTCCTTTTTATTGAGAACTACCTTTTTCATTGGAAAACTCGTTCAAAGAACTGTTTTGTAACTTGGATAGTCTCGGATAAATAAATCCGATTTTATTTATATTGAACACCTATTTTTAATTAGAACAACTCTCTTTTTATAACTTTTGAAGGTTATTCCCATCAATTTATATCTTTGAAGAACTGCATCATTGGTCGCAACTGGTTTGAGTACCAGTTGCGACCGTTATTTTTTTATTTTTCTGTGTCTTGTTCTCTTTCATATTTTCGTTTAAATTATTAGTGTTTTCTTCTTCAATGATATATTACATTAATGGGAATAACCTTAAAAGTTACAGAAAGAGAGTTGTTCTAATAAAAATTAAAATTCATTTATTGAGACACAATGTGCATCGACTTCAGATGGGAATTTGTCTTTTATACAGTTTTCCTTCAAAATTCATAGGCATTTTTGCTCATCTCACCGTTGACAAGCTAACCATGGATCACAGGCATAGAATACAGAAGAACATAAGAAATGCCATGTGGGCATAGGACTATATAATTATAGCTCTAATACATACAAATATTTCGTTACCGATTATCGCATTCCCAATTATCACATTCACATAGTTTCCGGTTGTTCGGCGTTAAGAGTGTTGGGAGGCCAAATCTTACTAATTGAACATACAGAAATGGAACCTATTTTTTCGCTTAATATCTAATCTGAATATAATACATCAATGTGTTTGGCAATAATTACGAAAATCCAAATGGGATGGCGATATAAGAAGTCGGCAAAAATCAAAGAGTGACAGAGCTCATGCTAAAGCGGTAGTCCCAAATAAGCAAACTTTAAGGTTTATGGAACCTTCTTCTTCTTGTGTTCTGTCCGTTAAACAGACGTTGGCTATCATGTTAACTATGTGGACTTTGTTTACTGCGGCCCGGAACAGCTCTACAGTAGACTGGCCAAACCACTGTCTCAGGTTTTTCAGCCACGATGTTCTCCTTCTTCCAGGGCACCGTCTTCCGGCAATCTTGCCCTGCATTATCAGATGCATGATCTCATACTTCTCTGGATGTCTCATCACATGTCCAAGATATTGAAGTTTTCAGATTTTTATAGTTTTAATAACTTCTTTTTCTTTATTCATCCGAACCATAACATCTTCATTTGTAACCCTGTCCATCCAGCTTATTTTAAGTATTCTTCTGTAGATCCACATCTCGAACACCTCATAGAACCAGTTACAATATATTAATTAGTAATTGTTGCTTCCAGGCACCAGCGCCCAGATAGTAGAGGTGAAGGCAGAGGGCCGGCTGGGCTCCAACTGCACTGTCTCCTGCGTCATCACTCCGCCTGAGGTGCCCGTGGAATGGACCTTCAATGATGCACCCATCGTGATCGACGGGAAAGAGTAAGTCATCCATCTATGTACCATCTTTTTTTTTTCTTTACAATAGCTCCACACAGGATGCAATCATCTTTGTGTGAAGGGTCTTTTAGGAAAGGAAGGAAAAAGGTATGAAGTATGGGTATGAATCTGGGGATCAGTGGGCCCGATGAACGTTTGAATCCATACCTCCAACTGCAGTGCAAGGCAATGGGTCGAGAGAATGCTGCAGGAGAGGCCAAATGGTCTCCCTCAATCAGCTTTGCATTCTTTGCAGATCTCCACATTTCTCACCATGCCTCAGGGATCTTTTTGCAGATGATGTTGTACTGATAGCAGATAATCAGTGTGACTTGTGAATAACCTGGAAAGGTGGAGAAAGATCCTGGAGGATAATGGCCTAAAAATTTGGTGGGAAAAAGAGTGAATATTTGTACTTGCCAAGACACAAATGCTCTGGATGCAACTGGATGGAGTAACAACGAGGACACCCAAGAAAAACATGGCACGATCAAGTGAATCAGATACTTGAGTCGGGCCATGTTAAGAGTCAGAATAATAGAAGAGTATGTATGAATGTAAACGAGGCGAGGGGTGTGTGCCAAGACCGAGTTGTTTGGCGGTCTGTCCTCTGTCTACCCCGGGGAAACAGCGTGATGGTTAGTTAGTTAAATACTGCAAATAGCCATACAAAAGGCAAAGCTATTATTTTTATTTTTATTTTTTTTTTATTGTATTGATCTATATACGAGATGTTTACAATATATTATTCGATGCCTGTCTCGCTAGGGTATACCTGTGTTGAGACAGGCGTAGAGGTACATAATTGAATATCATATAAAAGAGTAATATAATTTACAATTAAACATAAAGATGATTGAAAGTGTGGGTAAATCACATAAAGAGAGTTTTCTTATAAATGAGGGAAGAGATACAGTACAGTAGTAAATCCTGTCAAATCTATTTATGAATTTAGATTATTTAGGATTTTATAATTTTAATTTGTTTTATATGGGTAAGGACGTATGTAGATGGATATTTCTGTCTATTTTAGTTTATTTTACAGATGTTTGCAATAGTGTGATGACCAGTACTTATAATCCATTTCTTTATAACTTGTTTGAATTTGGTCATTGATTCGGTTTGTCTAATCGTAGTTGGTAGTGTATTGTGTAGTTTGCAAGCTATGTATTTAAAGTGTCTTTGTCCAAAGGTGGTTTTAGAAAAGGGAGTTTGGAGGAGTTCTTTGTTTTTGGCTCGGGTATTGTGTATCGTTTGTGTTGCTTTGTATAGGGTTATGTTGTTTTTATGTAAATTAACTAAGATGGATCTGGCGTAGAGCTGTTTAATGTCCATAACGTTGAAGGTGTTGAAGATCATATCCGTGCTGGTAGTAAGAGGAAGTTTAAGGATTATTTTTATTATTAGTTTTTGTGCTTTAATGATGGGGTCGAGGGCACTAGAATAAGTGTTACCCCAAGCTAAAATTCCATATTCGATGTGTGATTCGCACAGTGAGTAATACACTGTTTTTAAAAGGTGTAGGTTGAGGAAATTACGTGTTTGTTTGAAAAAGTATATTGATTTGCGGATTTTGTTTGTAGTGTTAAGTATATGTTGCTTCCAATTTAGGTGTGTATCAAAGGTTATTCCTAAATATTTGATAATGTTTACTTGTTCAAGGCATGGGCAGTTACAATTCAGGTTCGGAGATGAGTTTTTACATTCGTGTATTTTTAATTGGGGGTGGAGGTTTGGTTTTGTGATATTGGTGAGACTAAACAGTAAGTATTTTGTTTTCTGTACATTGAGAGTTAGTGTGTTTGAGTCAAGCCAGTATTTGAATTCCTTCCTCCGCTTGTAAATAAACGGTAGGCCAGTCTTTCGCTTGGAATAGCAGGACAGTGTCGTCAGCGAAGCTGACAATAGTGGCATCGATATCTAGGTTACACAACTCGTTAATGTATATTAGGAAGAGCGTTGGACCTATAACACTGCCTTGTGGGACACCGTAACTAATGGGCAAATTCTGACTCTTTGTAGCTCTGAGTTTAACGTATTGGGATCTGTCAGATAAGAAGCTGGAGAGTAGGCTTAATTCATTATTCCTAATACCTATATTGAACATTTTGCGTTCTAATTTGGCGTGTGATATTGTATCAAACGCTTTACATAGGTCGAGAAATACCGATAGACATTTTGAGCCCTTATCGAGGTGGCCAGAGATATAGTCAGAGACGGTGGCTATGGCATCGTTTGTGCTTTTATGGTTTCTAAAGCCAAATTGCCGCGGCGAAAGTAGGTTGTTGGTTTCCAGGTATTCCATAAGACTATTGTTGACGATCTTTTCAAATACTTTGGACAGGGAATTGAGTAGCGTAATAGGACGATAATTACTAATGTCAAGTTTGGAGCCTGTTTTGAAAATAGGGATAATAAGACCTTGTTTTAGAATGGTTGGAAATAATCCTTGACGGATGCTAATGTTCAGCAGATGAGTTAATGGTTGAATTATAACAGGGGCAATTTTTTTAAGAACACTGTTGGATATTTCATCAATGCCGGTGGATGAAGAGTTTTTTAAAGAGTTTATTACCATAGAAACATCTTTCTCTGTAACCGTTTTAAGAACAAAGCGGGATGTGAATTCATTATTGGGGGGGTGGTCGCTAGGGCCTAGCATATGGTTATTTGGATGGATTTTTTTTGCTAGTTCTGGACCTATATTTGCAAAATAACTGTTTATATAATTGACAATTGTGTTGGGATTCGATATAAACTCTACAGTGGTATCCTTGATATTGAGAGAGTTTAAAGAGTCAATGGCTTTATTTGAATTGGTAGCTTCCTTGAGGACTTTCCATATTTTTTTAGGGTCATTGTTGCACTCAGAAATTTTTTTATTGTAGTATAGATTTTTGGCCTTCCTAATGACTTGTGTGCAAATATTTCTGTATCTTTTGTAGAAATTATGGAGTGTGATATCATACGGATTCGTGGCACATTTTTATGTATAGAGTTGCGTTTCCGAATGCAGTTGATGATAGTATGGTTTATCCATGGTTTGATAGGTTTGATAGCTCTAGGAATGGTTTTTGAGGTGATTTTTGTGTTTTGTACAAGGGTGTCTTGTAGGTAGGTAGAAAAGTAGTTCCAGGCCTCCTCTACGTTAGTTATATTGTATAGTCTGTCCCAGGATTTAGAACTAATCGTTTTGTTGAGGTGGTCATAGTTAATTGTTTTCTTTGTTATTTCGGTTGGTGTTTGGCTTTTTACGTTGTTTTTGGAACTCATTATGAAGGAGGTGGCGTAGTGATCTGTAATTGATGACATGTGGATTTCAGAGGTGTATTGGTTAGATGATTTAACCATAATATGGTCGATGCAGGAGGAAGAGTGAGGTGTACATCGTGTTGGTGAGTTTATTGTGCTTTCCATTCCATGGTACATGATGGTATTTAAGTAATCTTGGCACTGGGGATGTTCATTGTTTTTTAGAATATTAATCTTTAGGTCTCCAATTAAAACTAGGTTCTTTGATTTTTTTAGCTAGATAAGATAACAGTTTAAGTCATGCAAAAAGGGGGAGATGTTAGGTTTAGAAGGAGAGCGGTAAAGTGCAATGATACATGTGTTGATGCTGTATGTTATTTGAAGACAGTTTGAGTTTGTTATGGTAATTTCTTTAACGTTATATGTGTTGGGAGAGTTGTTTAATGTATATAAAACTAAGCCGTCATTTTGTCTGTAGTGATTTGAGGTTTGATGGTGGGTATAATTGGGGATGTTTTTAGGAGTATAGTAAGGTGTTAGCCAACATTCTGTCAGGATACGTAGGTCATATTTGATTTTAGTAAGGTCGAGTTGGATGAGAAGATGGTCAAAGTTTTTGTTTATTGATCTGATATTTTGATGGTAGATTGATAGGTCTGATTTGTTAGACGTTATATTGGTAGTTGCAGAATCCATTTTTGTATGATGTTGTAGATTGCGATGAAATATGAGAGGATAAATTTCCCAATATTTTAAGTTATTTTTTTTAAGTCATCTACATGTTTGATATAAATAATTTTTTCGTTCGGGAGGCGTCTCATCATGATTCTTCCATCCTTGTACCAGACATATGCATAATTGTTTTCATTGGCAAATTTTTTTGTTTGCCATAAAAGTTCTTTATTAAATGGGTTGAGTTCTTCTCCAATGTATATCTTGTCTTGTGCAAGTCCTTTGATGGCAGCGTAGTTGATGTTTTTTCTTACGGCGAGGAGGTTGTCTCTTGCGGTTTTGTTAACGAAGTGAACTAGCAGTTTGGGGGGGGGCATCAGTACGTCGATCCGGTATTCTTTTTACGTCGGTTATATCGCCATATTTGATCTCCAGGCCAGCTGCTGCAGCAACTTTTATAACTATTTCGGCCGCCACTTCGCCACTAGAATGTTTGATGCCGGCTATTTCCAAGTAATTTGAGCGGAATTTAGTTTCAAGGTCAGATATTTTTATTTCCAGATGTTTTATGGTGGTATTTTTGTCTTGTTGATCCTTTTTTATGATTGCAATTTCCCCTTCAATTTTCTTGTTTTGAACGAGAGTTAGGTCTATCTTTTTTATTAGTTCGTTATATTGATTACTAATAAATTCTATACTTTTTTGGGTTTCAGCTGTGATTTTTTCCATTTTTGTTATAATTTCTTTTTTAATATTTTCCATATTTTTGGCGATGTGTAGGATAATTTTTTCCATATTTATATTGTCTAATTCGGGTGCATTTTTTCCTGTAGATTTGGTCGTCTTATTAGTATTGTGATTATCCTCTTCAGAATCGCTAGATGTCACTTTTTTTGCGATTTCTTCTGTTCATCTTGGGAAGGTTTGGAACTCGGATATTTATATAGGAAAAAATAAAAATATTAAAGTTCTGCTGGATTATGTAGGATTCGATCTCGGTCCGTTAGGTGTGCCTGAGCGATCGTGTTAGCTATTACACTATTGACCAGATATGACGTAGCGTGAAGTAAGTGCAATATTTGTTGACTTGGGCGCAGTATTAGTTGACAGGTACTTGTAATAAGCGGATATTTATTTGGGCAACAATATTCACTTAACTGTCACTTCATTTAAATTGTTCAAAATGATTAAAAAATATATTACAATACAAAATATATTACAAAATATATTAAAATATATATTACAGTGAGTGTGTTATCTTTCAGGTTTACAAGCTCCTTGGAGAACATAACGCTCTCGTCGGACGTGGACGGCAACCGGCTGCGAGGGGTGGTGGCCCGCCTGCACGTGACCCGCTCCACGGCCCTGCAGCACGGCCGCTACACGTGCCACGCAGGGGGCGCACAGAGCAGCGTGAGTCTGGATCTGGCCCTCATGGCCCGGCTCACGGGGACCAGTCCCTCGCCCCTGAGGGTGCTGCCGTCCTCGCAGGCCATCATCTACTGCGTCTTTGAGGGTGAGAATACAATTCAATTCATTTCAATTACTTATCCCTCTTGTGAAAAATGTCAACTGTGAAAAGCGCAAAGGGATCAGTGTGCACTTGTTCCTCAGAGTTTCTTCTGTTGAAATACCTTTGGTAGAACAGGGACAGCATTCAAACCCGACGCCAACGCTCTGAAGATTGCAATCCATTTGTTAAGATAGATAGATAAGGAGAATCTATTAATCTGTCTCCTTTTGGACAGAATAAGAACAAACTTATTGAGGGAACTAATGGGACACTGCTGGGAGTGGAAAACACCAATAGATGCAAGAAATGTGAAGAGGATGAAAAGACTCCAATTCACCTACGGCCCCGATTTCCCACCCTTTATTTATTTGTTTATTTTTAACAGAAAGACATACATTCCCGGGTTACGAATAACCCAACAATGTTTGAAAATCTCCTACTACCACAACAGTAATTGGAAAATGTGTGACGGAGGACTTAGCCGGCCTAGGAATCGAACATGCGACGACCGGGTGGAACCCAAACGCGATGCCCACTCATCCACCGACCGGTCGAAGGGAAGGCTCAGATACCTGAGAAAAGACACATTGTGGAACCAGGAGGCATGGTCAAATATCCAATGACAACCCTGGTGAACTTTATCAAAGGAACCAGGTTTCTGTTATCAAAGCAATGAGGTGGGAATTCTGAGATAGCATACTGAGCCCATGGCCTGAGTGCTCACCATAAACCGTCCGCTGTGTCCAGCCGTCCGACGATCATTCACACTTTTACCAAGATCTCTCTGCTTCATTGCGGTACCATAATGTTTAATTTGTCCTTGTAATGTTCTCCAGGATTTAATCTGACGGAAGTGAAGTGGCGCAAGGACAAGGACATGTCGATGAAGTTCCCCCCGGAGAATCAGGTGACGCTGCAGCTTAACGAGACGCACGTCAACGGATCTCTGAAGATACCCGACATTAGCAAGAAGGACAATGGTAAGCTCAAAAGTATTTGAAACAAATATTACGTTTTATTTTATTTTAATTCCACATTCAGAAAAACCATCTTGGGGAATTCTGTACATAGGACCATACAAAATATATTAAAACAAATAAGTTTGAGAAACAATGCCATTAATTTATTAAACATTAGCTTGTGTCGCTCTCCATAGAGAGAAAAAAAATTGCCTACTTTTTAAATGCCTGGGGTCTCAAAAGTTGCGTATAATCTGTAGCTATTCGAAAACGTAAAAATAAATTAAATTGGTATTCACTATTTATTGGCTTGCTAAAATGACTGGAAGTTTTGAAAAAAAAAAATAGATTTTGTGGTTTGGGAAAAAAATAAAAGAAAGGGTCCATATTTTATATTTTGTAGCAAACTTAATTTTTATTGCATAACTGCAGTACAAAGAATGCAAAAAATATATATTTTTAAACATTTGTGATGTGTTTTTTAAAAATATAAAAAGGGAAAAATAACACTTTTTCTGGATAAGATCAGTATTCTTGTAGACTTGTATTCATAAACGTGATTTTTTTTTTAAATTTTGTCAGCTATATCAGTTTTTAATAACAAACAAACGTTAAAAAGGTTAAATTATTGTAAAAAAAAAAAAATTAACATGATTTAATAATACATGTCATTTTAGCAAGCCGATAACTATTTTAAAAAAAAATATTTTGAATGCAGTTCTCATTTTCGTTGTAAGATGCAACTTTTGAGATATCAGGCGTTTCTGAATTCAAAAGTTGAAATAATTGACACACCCTATTAAACCTTGACTTATTGCTGACTAATTGTTGTCTAGGAACCTACTTGTGCGGAGTGCGAGACAGCAAGAATGCGATGGTTATCGAGCAAGTGGACCTCCTCGTATTGGAGAAGCCACAGATCAGCATTGACTTCATGAAGGCCGTCGGAGCCAGGAAGATATACCTCAACTGGACTGTGAGTAAACCCATTTCCATTTCTTTCTATCTTCAATCTCTACCTCGAATTAATTAATATATGTTCTTCTTCGTGATCCTCTGCGACTATATCCACTTCTTTTAATTGAATTTCTGTGCTAGATATTCTTTGAATTGAACTTCAAATATTTATTTTTCTTCGTAAGACTTCATCCATCTAGTATTAATTTTTAATAAAATATAATAAGGGTCCCAAGTGGGGACCCTGTGGAACACCAGTTTCTTTTTCTTCATAAGACATAGGCGTCCAGATTTGGACACAGGTTCCCCTCAATTGTTTTCTATTTTGTCGACTCTATGAGGCTTTCACCCATCCTAAGCTAGCGATTGTCTACTTTTTGGGGGACCTCTTTTTCTCTCTCTACCAAGGCGTGCGCCCATGTTATGGCAATATGGCATATCTACAGATGCAGCATTGTGGCCTTAGTTAAGAAACAAACAACTTTTACATAATAAGTGAATTGAAGTCAAGCCACAGAAGTTTCTTATGCTAAAGTTCATTGGAAATGAAGTTTTAATAATAATAATCGATGAATGATTTAAATTTTTTTTGGACATTTTGTTATTATACAGCATATTGCCATTACAAGGGTGGACAGCCATATACAGTTAAAAAGTAATTTCCATACTAAAATTATGTTTAAGGGTTTCCTTCGGTCTTAAACGATTAAAGCATATGTGGATGATTCCAGGTCAACGACGGCAACTCCCCTGTGGAGGCGTACAGTCTCCAGCTGCGCAAGAACGGCACGGAGACGTGGACCTACCACTCGACGCCCATCAGCGCGGCCAGCACGCAGTTTGTGGTGGCCGATCTGGAACCCAACACGCCCTACCAGCTCAAGATCATGGCCAAGAACTCTCAGGGATACGGACAGGCGTATGCCGATCCCCGCTGGATCAAGACCCTTGATCAGGGTATGTAATCCCTAATCATTTTATTTATAATGTACACAACAGACGGAGTTAACAGGTTAATGTAAAACAATTACAAAGAAATAATACCAACTGTAAGGTAGGCATGCTGTTGGTCTTATCTTACCAGGGTGAGAGTGGGACCTCAATGTCCACTCTATGCTAACAGTGCCAATGGGTCTTGACAAATTCGTCAGCACAAACCAAATGGCAAGGTACAGTAAAACTCGCTTAAGAAGTTCCCACTTAAGAAGTTTTCACGCTTAAGAAGTTTTGATTTTCGGTCCCTTGAAAATTCCATACAAAAAACTGCAAAAAACTCGATTTTTTCCCATTTAAGAAGTTTTAGAGCTAAAACTGCTTCCCGCTTAAGAGGTTTTAGAAATCCGGCGGTAATATCAACACAAACGAAATATTGTGCTGCAAAATACATATCTAAAATGAACCTTTTTCCAAGTCATAAAGTGAAAGACGTTGTCTTCACAGATTACTCGCGATCTCTAGTACCTGAGACCATAAACAGACCCTTTGTCGGCCGCCGCCCGCCGGGCCGTAAGCCGTAATCCCTAGGTACAATAGTAATGTGACACGTCGAACGAATATGCCGTGCGGAATTATGTAACGAACATGGAAAGGTTTTTAAGATTCTAAATTAGTCATTCGAAAAACATCGATTATAACAACAACAAAAAAAAACAAATTTCGTAAATCAGAATCTGACAGATAGCCGTGGTGGTAAAATGCCGTAAAATGTCGATAAATCAAGCGTAGGTAATTAGGGCCGCTCGCGATAGGATTCGGCCGCGAAAATTCGATTTGCGCGAAATATATCGTATTTTTATGAATTTATTTCGAATAGGTATCTGCATTATGGCCGGCCGCAACGGGATTCGGCAGCAAAAATTCGATTTACGCAAAATATATCGAATTTTTATGATTTTTTTCCAAATTGGTATCTGATTACTAGCCGGCCGCGACGGGATTTGGCCGCGAAAACTCAATTTACGCGAAATATATCGTTTTTTTAATGAATTTATTTTGAATAGGTATCTGTATTATGGCCGGCCGCTACGGGATTTGACCGCGAAAACTCAATTTACGCGAAATATATCGTATTTTTATGAATTTATTTCGAATAGGTATCTGCATTATGGCCGGCCGCAACGGGATTCGGCAGCAAAAATTCGATTTACGCAAAATATATCAAATTTTTATGATTTTTTTCCAAATTGGTATCTGATTACTAGCCGGCCGCGACGGGATTTGGCCGCGAAAACTCAATTTACGCGAAATATATCGTTTTTTTAATGAATTTATTTTGAATAGGTATCTGTATTATGGCCGGCCGCGACGGGATTTGACCGCGAAAACTCAATTTACGCGAAATATATCGTATTTTTATGAATTTATTTCGAATAGGTATCTGCATTATGACCGGCCGCAACCGAATTCAGTCACGAAAACTCAATTTACGCGAAATATATCGTATTTTTATGAATTTATTTCGAATAGGTATCTGCATTATGACCGGCCGCAACCGAATTCAGTCACGAAAACTCAATTTACGCGAAATATATCGTATTTTTATGAATTTATTTCGAATAGGTATCTGCATTATGGCTAACCGCAGCGGGATTCGGCAGCAAAAATTCGATTTCCTCGAAATATATCAAATTTTTATGATTTTTTTTCCAAATAGGTATCTGAATACTGGCCGGCCGCGACGGGATTTGGCCGCGAAAACTCAATTTACGCGAAATATATCGTTTTTTTATGAATTTATTTCTAATAAGTATCTGAATTATGACCGGCCGCAACTGAATTCAGCCGCGAAAATTCAATTTACGCGAAATATATCGTATTTTTATGAGTTTATTCCGAATAGGTATCTGCATTATGACCGGCCGCAATGGGATTCAGCCGGAAAAATTCGATTTACGCGAAATATATCGAATTTTTAATGTTTTTTCCAAATAGGTATCTGAATATTGGACGGCCGCGACGGGTTTTGGCCGCGAAAACTCAATTTACGCGAAATATAATCATATTTTTATAAATTTATTCCGAATAGGTATCTGCATTATGGCCGGGAGCGACTATATTCGGCCGCGAAAATTCAATTTTCATGAAATTATTCGGAATAGGTATCTGCATTATGGCCGGCCGCGACGGGATTCGGCTGCAAAAATTCGATTTACGCGAAATATATCGTAGTTTTACGAATTTACTTCGAATATCTAAATTTGATAAGCCGGCCCCGGAGGCAATAAGCAGCAACATTTTGATTTTGCAGAAATATGCGGTTTTTTTACGAATTTATAATTATACCTAGAGGGCCGGTTGCAACGGGATTCGGTTGTGAAATTTCCATTTACGCGAAATTTATCGTATTTTTACGAATTTACTTCGAGTATCTGAATTCAAAGGGCCAGTTGCATCGGAAGTAGGCTGCGAAATTTCGATTTACGCGGTAATATATCATATTTTTTTTTAGTTTAAATGGATGGCCGCGACGGTAATCGGCCGCGAAAATTTAATTTACTCGGAAAATATCGTATTTTTGTGAATTTACTTCGGATAGAGGGCCGTCCGCGGCGGTACACGGCTGCGAAAATTCGACTTACCCAGGGAATAAGTCGTATTATTACGCATTTATTCCAAAGAACCTACCCGAATTTGAATTTGCCGCTGAGATATGCAATTTTCGGCATTTTTTTTTTTTTTTTTCCGTAAAATTTCGAATTATGTGGGAATTGTTAATTCGAAATTTTATTTTTTATGTCCCGTGGATTTTAAATTAACGGGGTTCTACTGTATTATTGTATAAAATTTTTATTCCATCGAATTTGTAAAACACGAAAAACTTTTGATTAAATCTATCGGATCACGATTAATTCGGAATATTTCACCTTCAAATAAATATAATTAGCTTTATTTTTATGTTCATAACAACATGATTAAATATGCCCAAGGAGATGGTAAAAGATGCATTATAATAACGTTTTTTTTTTCAATAAAACTTCAAAATTTGTCGTGCATCATGTAAGCTTTTTTTCACAACAATTTAACGTAGGTAGACATAGGAATGACGTATGCCCCAGACTCGAGTTATTAAATGGCTAAAATTGAATCCCACTTAAGAAGTTTTCCCACTTAAGAAGTTTTTTTTCCCCGGTCCCTTGGAAAACTTCTTAAGAGAGTTTCACTGTATATCATAAAGGCACTCATATCGGTAGGTTATTTAGCTTGTTGTAGGTTAGGATCTCTTGGAATGAATGAACCACAGGAACTTGTAATAATAATATACCTATAAGATTATTAGTGTTATCTTCTTCTTCAATTAAATTTCAACTATCTGCTTACAACGTATCTTAAGATACTTTGGACATGTTGCTCGCCAAACTGAGTACTCCAACTTGGAGAAACTCATAGTCACTGGCCGCAGTGTTTGACAGAAGAAGCATTGGAAGGTCAACAATGCGCTGGAATGACCCAAGTATTACTGGCGTCCGGTACTAGGGTATCCTTGACTCTCCACGCAGCACAGAACCGCGAGAAGTATAGGAGCTTTGTCCACCATGAAAATTGGAGTAGGGTAGGGTATCTGATTTGGATTTTACATAAATAGTGTGCTGTCTAATGGTCAGTGGAAGTGTATTATAAAGTTTTGTTGTAAAATACCTGAAGTTTCTTTGACCAAACGTTGTTTTGGCGAAAGGGATAAGTAAAAGATTTTGCCCTTTGGTTCTCGTATCACGAACAGTTTGAATATTTTCAAAAACAGTTCATGTTAAATAATTTAATATTTAAGTTAGTATATTTTTTGCATAAAGTTGCCTAATGTCCAAAACACCGATTCTCCTAAAGATTTCATCCGAACTGCTTGTGATCGCTAATTTTAGAATAATTTTTATAATTAGTTTCTGGGCTTTAGAGATCGGATCAATGGCGGCAGCGTTTGCTCCTCCCCAGGCTATGATACCATACTCGATTAGAGATTGACATAGTGCATAGTAAATAGTTAAGAAAGTTATGAGTTTGTCTAAAGAAGTGTATAGATTTTCTAAGTTTGTTTGCTGTTGTGATAATATGTTCTTTCCACTTTAAATTACTGTCAAAAATAATACCCAAGTATTTGATTTTTGTAACACGTTCTAGATAGGGGCAATCACATATATTAGTATTTGACAGGGGGCAAGCACATATTTGAATATTATTCTTCCGCCTGTCATGTTTTAATGGCTGCCTTTCCTTTGTCGTCAGACCCTCACTTCATCCCCGACATGGTGGTGAAGGGTTTCACCATGTCCTCGGTGACGGTGGGCTGGAGTCCGCCCCCGGAGCCACTGGCGGAGTACGTGCACTATTACGAGCTGCTGGCGAGCGAGCCGGGCCGGCCGGAGCGCGCCGACAAGGAAGCCGTGCACTCGGGCAACTTCCGGAACTTGCCGTACATGTTCGACAATCTGACTCCGGACACCAGCTACATTTTTAGGGTGAGTCTGATATAATAATAATAGCCTTTATTCAGACAGTAAATTACATTAAATTATAATATTTATAACACTTATCATGCATCAACTCCCTGTCTGTATGTCACTAATTGACATAGGCCTCCTCCAACTGTAGCCATTTCTCTCTATCATTAGCTACTCTTGTCCATGTACCACCTGCTATGGCTTTGATGTCGTCAACCCGGGTGTCGGGTAAGTCTGATAGGTGACATTTATTTATTTACTCTTTTATACATCCGTGGGGATTTTACTTTGGATATATCGATTGACCAGTTGATTTATTTTTTTTTAATTTAAGAAAAGAGTAACAAACATTTCCTACTACCACCACAGTAAGGCAAAAATGTTGCTTGAATCATGATGGAGGACTTAGCCAGCCGAGGAATCGAATATGGGATGCCTGGATGGGACCCAAACGCGATACCAACTCAGCCACTAATCGGTCAATTAGACCGATTAATCATACATCTCCGAAAAATCGAAATTTGAGTATGCAGTTATATGTAAAAGCGTACCCTTTATCTGGTACAATATTTAGATAAATCGTAAACACCAGCAAATCAATTATAATGCACAAAAAATTGTGAATAAAACAAAATGTTGATGTTTTCTGGGTCTGTGGGAAGGTTATTTCAAAATATCATACTACTTACCGTTCCCGGCATGCGTTGCAATGACATATTCAAAGAAATACATTGTTTCTCCCTGAATCACCTTTCCCGCGCGTCCCCGTTCCCCTCCCGCGTCCCCTTCCCAGCTAAGCAACATAAATTATAGCCTGTATATTATTCTGATGTATGAGCTATATTATTTTAAAGTTTCATTCAAATCCATTAAGTAGTTTTTGCGTGAAAGAGTAACAAGCACACATACATCCATACAAACTTTCACGTTTAGAATATTAGGATGATAATTTGTAAAAGACTAACAAGGGTTATTTTCAAGTGTGAGTATTTTTTTTCTCCTTTTTTAATCTCCGATTGAAATCCCAAAGAGATAGGACTGGAGTGAGTGAGTCTGATCCCCGAATGTATTCTTTTACCAGGTCCGTTCCTGCTCGGAGCTGACGAAGGAATGCGGCTCCTGGAGTCCGCCTGTGAACGGCTCCACTATGGACGGTGCGGCAGGGCCCTGCTCCAACCTGACGCTGACTTGCCGCCACGACCCCGTGAGCGGTGTGGGACTGCTCTTCGCATCCTGGCTGCCCCCCGCGGAGCCCAACGGGAAGGTCATCCGCTACAATGTGAGTGCCTGTTCTATTACCCTGCATCATTGATCACGGCTTGTTGATCCTCACTCTTATTTCTCAGACTTTGCCGTCTCTCGATATCTATCTTCGTTAAAGCGCATAGCAGTTCATAGCACAAATGACTCTAGTGCTTGTAGTAGCTCATGGAGTTTGTAGAGTTTTCCAAGAGATGTCTCTAGTATATAGGTTTGCCCCTCCAGTTCAGAACCGAGGTGAGCTAGCAGTTTTAGTTAGGTTTCTGAAAAGAGAAATAATTTGAGAACAGAATATAAGATGTTGGTCTTGGAGGCTGTCCTGTACACTCATTCCTGATGTTTTTAGTATAAATGGAATTAGATGGGTTATTATTTGCTATGTTACATTTGCAAAAATGTAAAAAAAAAATATATACAAATTGATACGAGCATGAAGAATGAGCCAAAACCCCGTCACTGGAAAAACGCCAACGGCATCCGTCACGGCTCCAGTCGAGCTACGCAGTGTAGTTTGTAGCTTGCGAAGTTTGCGAGGTACTTTCGTACGGTAGTTACACGAATCCATTTTTATATATTTTTTTAAATGTACTAGAATTCTAATTGAATTGTTTTTGTTTTATGTTCGTTTTTTGACAGATATGGAGTTTTGGAAGTGTCATGGGAGACTGTAAAAAACATTAACTGATATTCTGTTATAAAATAAACTATTGTACCGAGATATTTGTATTTTGTCTCTGAGCCCACTACTTTAATACCCGACCCTATCAACATTTTCAATAAAAATAAAATTATAATTAAATTTTACATTCAAAGTGTCAACTCTACAAAACCGTAATCACCCACGGAGGGCACCAATCTAACTAATTAAAAAGGTAACTGTAGTTATCCACAGGGGGCTTCGACAACCTTAATCTTAAGTAACCACAGAGGGCATCAATGTAACTAATTAAAAAGGTGTAATTATTAATTTAACTAGAATTACTAACGGAGGGTATGCAATTAAATGTATTAAAAAGTACTATGTAATTAAAAAGGTGTGATTATTAATTTAACTGGAATTACCCAAAGAGGGCATCAATGTAACTAATTAAAAAGGTGTGATTATTAATTTAACTAAAATTACCCATGGAGGGCATCAATGTAACTAATTAACCACTTGGACTCATATAAGTTTGGGTAAATTTTGGAGATCGCTGGCAATGGTTAATACGCACTTTTTTTTGAAAAAATCTTTTGAATCACCTTAATTACATTAAAAGACAACTATTTGCATTGGGGGAAGTGGAAAATATTTCATTTTACATGGTTTGTGATACAAAAGAAAGTGCCCCTTTATAACGCCTACTCGCGTCAAGGCAAGAAAAACATCCCAGTTTTCAAGTAGTTTAGCGGCTACGCTAGGTTTGTGTAACATGGTTTGTGATTCAAAAGAAAGTGCCCCTTTATAACGCCTACTCGCGTCAAGGCAAGAAAAAAATTAGAATGAAATATTTTTCACTTCCCCCAATGCAAATAGTTGCCTTTTAATGTAATAAAGGTGAATCAAAAGATTTTTTCAAAAAAAAGTGCATATTAACCGTTGCCAGCGATTTCCAAAAATTACCTAAGTTTGTTTCCAAGCTACCTACAACATTACCAGACATATGTATGTAATGAAGTATGAGGCGTACCTGACTTATTGGTGTAATTATGATTGAATTATCCACAAAGGGTAATCAGTGTAACTAATTAAAAAGGTGTAATTATTAATTTATTAATTGTTCCGTAAGCCGCCGCACTTTTATTAGGCACAGATTTTGAAAAGTACACTACTTTTAAACTTAGTTACCATAAAAAATATCGGTTTCAGTCGGAACCGGTGGAAAAATATGCATTTAAATTTATATTTCATAAAAAAAAAATTGTACGTAATTTCTCGTTACGGCTGACATTTCTTATTACATTATTTTGCATACTGACCGATTTCCAGGGTACCAATCGATAAATATTAAAAAAGGTTGCCATATCGCAAAAAATCACACATATTCGAGGAAGGTTCTAAAGGTTGCACCATACAAATTTTCATGTTCTGAATAAATACATAATTGGAGTATATTCTTTTGAATCACAAACCATGGTACACAAACCTAGCGTAGCCGCTAAACTACTTGAAAACTGGGATGTTTTTTTTGCCTTGACGCGAGCATGCGTTATAAAGGGGCACTTTCTTTTGTATCACAAACCATGTTACACAAACCTAGCGTAGCCGCTAAACTACAGTGAAACCCTCTTAAGAAGTTTTCCAAGGGACCGGAAAAATTAAACTTCTTAAGCAGGAAAACGTTATATGTGGGAAAAATTGGGCCAATTTTGGGCCGAGGGACCGAAAAAACCAAACTTCTTAAGCCACGAAACATCTTAAGAGAGAACTTCTTAAGAGGGTTCCACTGTACTTGCAAACTGGGATGTTTTTTTTGCCTTGACGCGAGCAGGCGTTATAAAGGGGCACTTTCTTTTGTATCACAAACCATGTTACACAAACCTAGCGTAGCCGCTAAACTACTAAAAAACTGGGATGTTTTTCTTGAGGTAATAATTTTTCGGGTATGGCAACCTTTATTAATATTTAAAAATTGGTACCCCTTCAAAATGGAAAGAATACATCATGAAATGTCATTCGTAAAGGAAAAATTACGTACAAAAAAGTTTTTATGAAATATTAATTTAAATGCATATTTTTCCGCCTTTTTCGACTGAAACCGATGTTTCTTGTGGTAATTAAGTTAGGTAGTTTATTTCTTTAAATGTATGCCTAAAGTTAGGGTAGTTTATTTCTTTAAATGTATGCCTATTAAAAGTGAAGCGGCTTGCGGCCGTTAGGTAAAGTTTTACCATTAATTTAACAATAAAACTGAATACAAATATGTAATTTACATCCAGGTGGAGCTGTTCAGCAATGCGTCCTTCCTCAATGCTGAGGGCGCAATGGAGTCCCTGTCATGGGGGCCCAAGATTCGCCATGTTGCCGCCACCACGCACAGCACCCGATTCGACAACATGGCGCCCAACACTAACTTCACCGTCAAGATCAGTGCCGTCACCAGAACCAAGAGGCCTGGAGAGCCGGTAACTAATACATACACAATATTATGTAACACTAAATTCTTTCCGATTGCGGTGGCATGGAAATACTATATCTGAATGAACGGTGATGAATGATGGTGAATGATGATGAATGAATGATGAATTATGGTGGTAATAAGGGAACATAATCGGAGACGGGACATTTTCATGTAGTGACGTCACGAGCTCAAATAATGGATTTATTTATTTAAAAATAAAAACTGCACATTTCTAAAAAAAATTTCCAAGTCGTTATGAAATCCGTGCAAGTGGCCTATTAATGAATGAATGCTGACGAATAAGCATTGATTGATGACGAATTACTGATGAATGAACATATGGAATGATGACAAATGAACAATGAATGGTTGATAACAAATGAATGACTGATGATGGGGAGTGAACAATTAATTAATTAACAACTTCCAAATGAGTAAACAATGAATGCTGACGAATAAACATTGAATGATAAGGATTTAATAATGATGAATGAACTATGAATGATGAACGAACAATATTTTGTTGAATAATGATACTAGTTTACTAACCGGTTTCACTTTCAGATGACAATTTGGTGCACCACCCCCCCCTCCACCCCGCCCAAGGACTCGCTGCAGGGTTTCCGCTGGGACAAGGTGCGCGAGTACGATGGGAGATGGCTGTTCCGCCTGTACATGCCGCGCATCAGCGAGAGGAATGGCGCCATCTGCTGCTACAGGTACCTACATATCTAAATAACTAGCCATCATGCCTCAGAGGTAGGCAGAGAAGCTTGTCTGCCACACAACTCTGTCTCGACACTCACTCCTTGCTTCAATCACATTCATTTAATAATCTTAAATTCAAGTACAGTACAGTCAATTCAAAACGCCATGGTCAAATTACTCGTCAGCAAAGCAGTTTATGACCAGCGACAAAATATCACAATAATGTATAAATCCTTAAATTTTTTACCTATTAGAGCTCTTTTTTGGCATAAAATCTGTATGCAAAATATCCTAGATAGCCCATACAAAACAATGGTGGATCACTAGGCTTACACAAAATGTTGGAAGTGTTTGTTAGTTAGTGTAGGAGTGGATGGAGAGTTTTTGGTGTGGTGATCCTCTCCACGTCAGGCAGGATTGCCCTTCATACCTTACCAATATTGAGGTTTAAAATGCTCCTTGAGATCACGGTACTTCCAAGCCGTGATCCTGTGTTCAGGCTTATAATAATGATAATGTTTAATTGAAAACACTTATTTGTCCGCGATTAACTTTTATTTAAAATATTATTTACAACAAATATGCGTTCGCGTACGAACGGGTAGAGAGGTAAATTGCCGTGCAACCGGATTGATCGAGTACTAGAAGCGGAATAATAATATAATTGCATTTCGGAGCAATCGGTGAGATTTTGTGCGGGTCATCTGGGATACCATACGCGTGAAAAAGTGTTGTGAATAAGTACTGCCATAGTATGATAGTACCTAGATTTTCTAATAAACATGGCCAGCGAACTTTTGAATACATTGTACCTACCACTTATATTTTTAATATGCTGCCATATGATTTGAAAAAATGTTGCTCGACACCTAAATTTGCACTATTGTTAAAAATATGGCTATTGGAATCAGATTTTCTGTATTAACTGACTCCTCGTGCATTTTTAATTTTTTTTAAACGTTGTCTCAATATTTTTTATGCTTATTTATGTTTCTATTATTTACTCGTATTTTATTAAATTGCAAATTTTTTTCTTCTATTGTAAGCAGACATATGAATATTACTAGACCTGCCCTAAGTGATAAAAGCGTATTATTTCCCCTCCCATTGGAACCATTTCATTGGAACCGGCTGGGATCGAGTATGGTTTCGCGTCTTTAATCTAAAAAATGTGACGTCATCATTCTTCTGCTAGCCAGCATCGAGCACTCATCGGTGCATTTTACATAATAACACGGTAAAAAAAGTGGCTTGTGGCGTGTAAAAATAGAAGTGAAAAAGATAATAAATCCAGTTGTCGTATTACATTCCATAGGCAAGCATTATTTTACTTTATTAAAGCTAATTCAGATCACGCAATATGATCATTTTTGTAACATATAGGTAGATAGGTACTATCTCGAATGGCGTGTGCCCGCGCTGTTTACTGGGGTAAGTAACTTATGAAACATTTGTAAAAGTATTAAAACTAAATACGGCAACAAAATATTGGTCTCAAACGAAAATAGGTGAACTTACTTGGCTGTGTTTGGACTTCGCAAATTTGTACGTTACGCGGCAAGCAATTCGCGCTCCCATGTAAAAAGGTCTATTAATTTAAAAGCAGAGTTTACTTTTAAGAACTACATGGTGTTATTATAATGCGAGGTGCCTATATACTGTCAGATTGAGTTTTCACGAATCACATATCGCCAAATTCACGCATTCCCGCTCTGCGTCCCTCACCTTTCTGTTCTGGTCTAGTAATATTCACATGTCTATGATTGTAAGACATTTTATACTGTACTTTGTTTTTGTCCACACTATTTTCCTGCCAAGAAGCTACTTGCAGTAGCTTTGCAGGTGTAATGTAAACAAGAAAAAACCTATTTTCTGTAATTTAAAAAAAAAAAGAAAAAAAGTAGTCTTAATGACTAGGATTAAAGAACACTACAGAAACATTGCTTGAAATGTGCCAGGAATTTTCCAGCCTTCCTCTCCCTCACATCCTTCACTTCCTTACTCCTTTGCCTCACAGCATACCCCGATTCGGGGATGCCATAGTTCCACTGACTCCCAACGGCTGGGAACAGTTGTGCCTCTAATACGGTATTCATATAATAATCTGTTATTCTCCTCTACAGGGTGTTTGTGGTGCGCATGAAGAATGAGCAGCGTCTGTCTGACATGCCGTCTCCAGAGCACTTGACCGTGTCGTCGTACCGTGAGGTGCACAATGGCAAGGCGGGCGCCGGAGCTTATATCGCCGAGATCTTCACCAGGTGAGACAATTAAATTCATTTTAAACGAGACGTGTTAGGTTGCAAAATGCGGAGATTTCTGCTGGTTTTGATGTATATCCCCAACCATTTGTTGGATAATCTACACCTCTGCCATGGGTCACTCCAAGCGGTTCGCTACTTTTGGTGACTTAGCAAGGGTGCCCGGGTTCACGGAGTGAGGTTTTTTTGGATCTTGGCGGCGGTTGCCTCTGCCCACTTACTGCATGGCAGATCGGATTGGGAGAGACTCGTTGAGGGAGACCTTTTGACATCTCCAGCAGGACTCTCTCAGTACATCGCCTTGCTCCCTAATGGGAGGGATAGATTCATACATCCGTCACTCCTGGACACACTGATCCCCAGATTCCTATCCACCTCTTATACCTTTTTCCTTCCCAGAACTTCCCCTCCTTCCTTTCACTAACCCCTAGGGTATGACCAACTACAATAGCAGTGCAGTGAAATCATGACTACACCTACAAATGCACTGCAATGTGTGGGTGAAGAGCTAGATTTTACAAGTTTTTAATGCATTTTGTTACTGTCCATGAAAATTCGAAAGCAAAAAAGTTGATATTGTAGAGACTGTCAATTAATTATTTCTAATATAATTTTCAATATTATATTTGGTTTTTAGATATTTACAATATACTACCCCTCATCTAGGGGCTAAAAGACCCCCCTAAGAAGACACAGGCCTTGAAGGGAATTATTTTTCCCGGGGCCTCCTATGTGGAGCTAATTTAAAAAAAATAATATCAATAATGTTTTATTTTCCCAGTGACACTCTTCACTCGGAAGTGATCCTCGGAGACGGCACTTGGCTCAATGCGGCCAACCCGCATCCCTTCCAGCAGTGTGGCAAGTGTGCGCACATGGCGCCCGCTCGCCCCACCGCCCCCCCCACACCGCCCCCCACGACCCCCCGGGAGGAGGAGCTGCTCACCGAGATCGTGGACGTCAAGGAGGTAGAGAGCAAAGAGAGGTGAGTTGGACATACATAAGAAATAACAATACTCAAATGACTCATCTGAGATCAGTAAACACAAACACTGACATCCAGACACTTCCGTAACCTTTCTCTTCTTCGAATGAAGATTAAAAATGAATGATTGATGAATAATGAATGATTGATGAATAATGAATGATGAATGATTGATGAATAATGAATGAAGACGAATGAACGACTGATGATGATGAATGAACACGGAGACATCCTAACCTTCCTTTCCCCGAATGAAGATTAAAAATGATGACGCTGAATGAAGACAAATGAATGACTGATGACGAGGAATGAACAATGATCACAAATTGATACTCACACTTCTTACCTTCCCTTCCGTGAATGAAGATTAAAAATGATGACAAATGAACGATGGATGCTGAATGGTTGATGAATGAAGACGAATGAATGACTAATGATGAGGAATGAAGAATGATCACAAATTAACGCAGACACTTCCTAACCTTCCTCGAATGAAGATTAAAAATGATGACAAATGAATGATGAATGGTTGATGAATGAAGACGAATGATTGACTGATTATGAACACTGACATTTTCTGCCTTCCTCTTCCCTGAATGAAGATTAAAAATGATGATGAATGAATGAATGATGAATGGTTGATGAATGAATGACTGATGATGAGGAATGAACAACAGGATGACAAATGAACACTGACATTTCCTGCCTTCCTCTTCCCCGAATGAATTAAAAATGATGACAATTGAATGATGAATGGTTGATGAATGAATGACTGATAATGATAACTTAGATTTCCTGCCTTCCCCTTCCCTGAATGAAGATTAAAAATGATGATTAATTAATGATGATGAATATGGTTGATGAATGAAGAATGACTGATGGTGAGGAATGAACAATGATGACCAATGAACTTTGACATTTTCTAGCCTTCCTCTCCCCCATCTCCGATGACAAATCAATATTTGATGATGAATCAACTATGAATGAAGAGGATTATTTTATTTAACAGATTATTAAATGAATGAGTGTACAAAAAATGCTGACGAACGATGATTAAAAATGATGAAAAATGATGATGAATGAAGTCGAATAAACGATAATGAATGAACTGATGAATGAATGAACAATGACATTTCCTAACATCCGTCTTATTCATCTCCAATGATGAATGAACTATATTTGTTGTTGAATTAACAATATTTGATAATAAATCGAAAATGAATTATGAGGATTATTGATCAGTGAATGAATGAAGATTAAAAATGATGATGTATGAAGACGAATAAAATTTCCTGTCCTTCCTACTCCCCATCTCCTCCCCCACTCACTTCATTCAACCTCACAACCTTCCCCAAATTGTTGATGCAATCACATTTAAAATAATTTCTCATTATAAATTTTCTTTAATGTTATTTGAATGATTTGATGATTGATGATTATTTGTTTCAGCGCCTCGACTACCACGGAGGTTCCTACCACCACGGTGCCGCCTGTCATTACCACCTTGGTGCCCGAGGAGCCGGTGGAGGCAGTGGACATCGTTGAGGTCACCACCGACGGAGCACAAGAAGATTACAGTGAGCAACATTTTTTTTTTTTTTAAACTTTATTTATTCTCATTTCTTTGTACATATAATGTATAATAGCATATTATAAAATAAAACATAATAACATATAGTATAAACAAGAAATGAAAACCCACTAAGGCACTGCTTGAGTGTGGGTAATATTAGAACAAAATGCTATATTTCTAAGTACACAAAGTATAAAATAAACTTTAAAAAAAAAACATATTCATTCTATCATTCCACCATCAGTAAAAATTCACCAATGTGGTTCACCGACAATATCATTGTCAATTTATCACCTTTTGTTACTGTAGCTATCCACTGACTATCATTTTTTGTTGCTGTGGCTTGTCCACTGACTTTATCATCTTTTGTTACCGTAGCTATCCACATCAGACCTCCAGAATTTTTAGATATTTCTGTGAATGGTTCTTGTGAATAATTTCACCGTTTTCACAACACTTTTAGACTATAAACTCTTAGGACTGATTGTTTCAAAAAATTTTACAGTTTCATCAAATATTATTTGAAGTTAGTTTTCACATTCTGTGTAAGTTCTGTTATTATATCGTTATAGGTCAGTTGCTCCATAAAACTGAAATAATCACAGATCTTACACAAAATGTGAAAATTAACTTTAAATATTTGAAGAATCCGTCAAATTTTTTTAAACAAAAAATTCTTCCGTCCTTATAAATAATTCGTCTTCATAAACCGTCCTTATAATCAGGAACAAGTGTTTAGGATGGTCTGGAGGCCAAACATCCTCTCTATTATGCTCTCAAAATCCCTCTGATACTAGAAATCGAACTGCTAGCTCACCTCAGTTTATGCTCATGGAGGGGCAAACCTCTGCACTACTGACATCTGTTGGATAAGTCTACAACCTCTGAGATCTATCTGAACTAGAGCCATCTATGTCTTGTAAACTATCTTACAAAATTATCTTCAAACTATCACAGATGTAAATTAAGGTTCTCTCAGCCAATCTGTTTAGGGTGTGAACCTATATACTAATGACATCTGTTGGATAAATCTACAACCTATAAGGTCCTATCTAAACTAGAGCCATCTATGTCTTGTAACTCAAACTATCACAGATATAAATTAAGATTCTCACGGCCAAAGTATATATCAGTTTTGAGGTGTTAAGAACTCGGCTCAACCTACGTAAGACATATTTTGTTGCATTCCTAATTGTAATGTGTACATATCTCCAATATTCTCTCAGGGGCATTCTTCATTTGTAATTTCTGGGACCAGTATTCTGCAGTACTTCAGTATTCTTATTAAAAGACTTAGGTTCTTTGAATCACAGTTACTGTTAATTGACGTATCGTAATTTCTGACTGAAAGCTATTGTTTTGTTTGCGGAGCTCTAGAATTATAATGACTTTGTACATCTACCTTCATTACATCTCGGAAATGAGACCATGTGACCCGAAGAGCCCATAGATAACTAAAGTAATGTGAGAACCAATCATAGACTAATTATGATACATTACATTAATCTAATCAAAATTCAATTCATTTTGTTCTAGCGTCAACCGAAAACATTGAATCCGACAAGAGCCGTCTACTGAAGAAAAAGAAGAAAATCAAACGTCAGTTCCCAACCGATGAGACCGCCAAGAAGCTCGCTCTTCAAGACTTGCAGGAGTACCAAAACGCTCAACCCCAAGCGGAAAACGAGCTGCACAAACATCAACCGATTTCCAGCTACATTGACAACCGAAAGTTCACTCTGGACGACGATTTCTACATCAACCGACGGATCTCTCACCAGAACAAACCCAAAATTAAAAACGACCGAGGGAAAGATGAAAACAACCGGAGAACATGGAGAGATGACAATGAAAATGTTAATAACAATGAATACAGAGAGGAAAGTAAATGTGACGACAGCAATGATTGCGACGAAGATGACGTGGTTTGGACAAACACCGATGAAGACGATATAGAAGAATTCATTGTTCGACCTAAAGACAACGACATAGAAAGGAAGCGCCGAGAGCAATTATCGTCCAACATCGATGAAGGTTACCTCGGACATCATAAGATCGTAGCTAGAAGTGTAAACGATGATAAAGACGGGACGTCCCAGTTCTCTGGTGGTAATAAAGTCATAGCTGTGGATTTGCAAGGTGATGCACTGAGGGCGTACACATCCAGTGAGATAGATTCTGCTGAGGCTGGCCTGCCTGTGCCGCAGATGGGACTTTACAGACGTCACGCCGTGTGGAAACGACAAGTTGAGGATTCCAGTGACTTCGCAAAGCTGATGACTGACCTAGCGCAGGAGAATCCCAATCAGGGTATGTATTTATAATAATTTTATGTGTAGTATTTGCAAAATCCATTCTTGGCTTGCCTTTTAATGTAGTTCAGTGAAGATTAAAATAATGCACTTAAAATAATTAACTAATCCTATTTTATAAATTTATCAAATGCGTGGTAAAATCATGAATGACCATATTATTAAAAATAGAGATTCGGAAAGTATGCGAAGCTGATGAATAAGGTTAAGAAAAGGACCACGATTAGATTGGTTTGGACACGTAAAGCGGATGAACACAGAAAGGAGTGTAAGGAGAATATTTGGCACAAATGAGAGTGAATGATAGAAGAAGTTTTTTCGTTTTGTTTTTGGGTTGTTCTGCCGTGTTGCTCTACCTCCTTCTTTAGCCGATGTTTCAGACAGCGTTGCAGTGTCCATCATCAGGGCAGATCCGACGATGTGTCTGCCGGATCTGCCCTGATGATGGACACTGCAACGCTGTCCGAAACGTCGGCTAAAGAAGGAGGTAGCGCAACACGGCATAACACCCCAAAAACAAACAACGAAAATGCTTTTGGCCGTGAAAATCTAAAAACTTATTCGATAGAAGAAGTTGTTTATATCAGAGGAAGACATAGCACGATCAAGTGAATTAATTACTTCAGTCAGTTCATATCTAGAGTCAGTCATCTGTGTATGAATGTAAATCCATAATAGATTGTCTGTAGCTTGTTAGTTATCTTAACGACCTCCGTGGTTGAGGGGTAAGGTTCTCAACTAGCAATCCGAAGATCGCGGGTGCAAATCCTGGCGTGGGCAATTAAATTTTATTTGATTGGGTTGTGTTATTTCACAATTTAAACCTTTAAAAATTATATATACATAGTATTTTTGCATCATGTTCCAGAGTGGAAGACCTTCTCAGTATCGCGCTGGTGTAAAACCACAATTCAGAATTAAAAAGTTGTTTGAAATGGCTTTAGCACTGTTTGGTGACCGGATCTAAAAAGCCAGGCACTTACCACCTTCCTCAACTCATCTCCTTGCCCTCTCCACTACTTCCAACCTCACCTGTAAATTCCCCAATGCAAAATGGGGATGCCATAATCTCACTGGCTCCAGGTGGTTGGGAGCAATTGGGATTCTTGTGCAAGATAGTTCTCCCCACCGGCATGACCATTGGCAAGTTAGTCCTGCAGACCGGGAGATGAAACAGTCTAATCTGTCGGTGACGGAGATAACCATCGGGAATATAGAAACTAATGCTCTCCATGATAGTGGAGTTTTCGAATGATCTACGAATCAGTCTGAAGAAATGTGTTACAATGAGCACATCCCTTCTGACCCGTAGATGCATCATACCGAGCATGCTCAAGAGAAAGACGCTAGAATAGAGCCACGGGTAGTAGCCGTACTCCCTCAGGTAGAGAAATCTCATAAATTTAAAACATGCTTTATGTATTTTTGGGGTGTTATGCTGGGTTGCGCTACCTTCTCCTTTAGCCAACGTGAAAATCTAAAATCATGTGCTTTATGTAGTGTAATGACTTGAACAGGGCGACTGGAGAGACTGAAGAAGTTGAAGGAGCAGAAGGGGCTGCTGATGGGCGGCGAGGAGAGCGGCGCTGCGGAGCAGGAGGTGCTGGTGCTGGGGGCGGATGGAGCCGTGCAGGAACAGTTCTCCGTCACCACCGCGCCCAACTACGACACCAAGATCTTTGATGGCCAGCTGGACACCGACTCCAACTATACAGGATTCGTTGAATTACTGGGTGAGTTTTTATATATGTCCGTAATACTAGCGGTCAAATTCTAACATAGGTAGAGTCTGTCAAATAAGAGTAGAAAATATAAAAAATGGAACTACAAAATTTGTAGGTTGGCAACACCAATTAACTGTCAAATATTATTTTAAAGTGAAATGACACTGAATATATAGAACACAGTAAACCACATTTAAAAAAAAAAAAAAATTATTGACATAAATTTGATTAAAAGGTGTTGTATAAAGCAATTAGCTTTAATTTAATTTAACATAATTTTGAATTTATAGATAGAAAGGAAGAATCACTAATGGTGAGTTTAGTTACACTACTTTTAGATCTGAATGAGTTAAATATATTCAGATCTAAAATTAAAGACATGAACTAAAGCCCTGCAACGCTAGGTACTTAAGATTAGTATTAAATAAATGTGAGCAATTTCTAAACTGTGCTTTATATTTTATTACAATATCGTTATTCTTCATTAGTTAACACAAAATTGCAAAGGTATAATATACCTACACGCGATACTAATTTAGTGTCATTATATTGAAATGAAAAAATATTTTTTCCACTTTTATGCCTTTTTAATTTTTTATAAAAATGTAGGTTACACAGCTTTACTTTAACGCCGTGAGTTATGTGTTTAGTATTTCCATTTGATCAACGGTGGCGCCCTCCTATGTTTTCTACTCTTATTTGACATA
The DNA here is from genome assembly GCA_917563855.2 of Limnephilus lunatus. Classification (NCBI taxonomy): domain Eukaryota; kingdom Metazoa; phylum Arthropoda; class Insecta; order Trichoptera; family Limnephilidae; genus Limnephilus; species Limnephilus lunatus. Next base: position 98,611,120 of record OU830594.1, read on the forward strand.
AATAATGATATATATATTTTCACATAAATTTCCACACTTTTGTGTATATTTTTAGTATAATGTGACATTTGCCTATTTACGAGGGCTGTCCGTAAAATAAAGTCTCCAAGGTGTTGCGGTCGCGAGGAACGATTTTACGCGCGATCTGGCAACACTGGCGTGTAGTCTGGTTCCCCCATGACAATGCCCACCAGGCTACATTCTCTCGGTGACACTTAGTCTCGGCGTGGCAGCCGTTTACGATGGAGCTTCCGCTCACCACACCACTCAGTTGCAAATTATGCTAAGTTCGTCATAGAAAATTATGTTGAAAGCTGACAATAACAGCTTGACCTAGAAATTCCTGTGGAGGACCCAGAAAATTCTTTGACCTGGAAAAAGCTGTGAAAATATCTTCAACTCGCTTTTAATTTTTTATTAAATATGTACATATATTTGAATTTCGATTTTGTTTTCTTGAATGAATTAATGAAGTGGAAATTAACCCACTTCCTGACATCCGACCGGGCTGAAACTCGGCAAATAAACTCGTTGTTCTATCATAATGCATTCTATCAATGTTTGGTGGCGATCCCGCATACACAGGCGAATGTATACGCATTTCTCTGAAATTGGATGACATTACAGCAGCTAATAAACTAAATAAATGTTGGTCCAATCCAGTTGGGATTTGGCTCAGTTGTAGCGGTGTAGACTCCAGTCCATGGGAAGGATTCGTTTAGAGAAGGTTCAATCCTCAAGTCGAACAAAAAATATAGTTTTTTTTAAATTTGCTGCTAGCTCGTCAAATGCCGTGGAACAAAACCGTGGAAATTACGCAAAGCATAACTTTCAAGTAATATTTTGTGGGTTTATTTAGAGCTATCGTATAATTTATTTACTGAAATACATTCTCTGAACAACAAACTATCTATAAAAATAACATTACTTGCGTTTACTTTATAAATTGATAGCTTTTTCTATGTGTTTCGATTTTTATGGCCTCCATGGCTCTGACTTTGACTGTTCCAATTGCCCGAAAAAATGACGCCAATATCCCATAGATATAATTTATTACAAATTATTCCGAGGGACTAGGTGTTTTTCGGGTACCTGTTACGTCAAGAACGAGAATGGAGCAAGCGATTCTGACCTTGTTCTTCATACAGTTTCTTTACACATAAGGGTTATAATCGCCAGTGCATGAGCGGCCAGGGACAGGCTAGTCGGCCCAAAAGATGGCGTAACTATGTCGAAAATTGAAAATAGATGTACCTATTATAGTAAAAAAAAAACATTGTTTTTAACTTGTTGATTTTTTTGCAGTTCACTCTGAGGGCACGGAATGGGCACCGGTGTACAGCAACTATTTTGCCGTGCTAAATCCCGGACCGGACGACGTGCCGCTGCAGGACAATTATCTTCTCGAGGTAGTACTCAAGGTATTACACTAAACCTTTTGTTGGGAACCTCTTCTCGGCTCTTATCTGCTCCTGGGAGGGTGAGTCGGTCTCTTTTGCGTTAGCTGACGCAGGTTAAATCAGCGTTAAATGAGTCGCATGTAATGTACATAACAGACTATGTATATATGTTATACGTGACTCATTTAATGTCGTGTAAGCCTACGCAAATGATACAGGCCTACCTCCTGTTTCCTGAGAAGAAAGCCAGGCCTTTTTATTTTATTTTTATTTCGTTTTGTTTTGTTATTTTTTCTATTTCTTGGGCATTACTTATTCGAATGAAAATTGGACATTGTTCCGTTCCTTCTCACCTTTTTAAAATTCACATCCTCGACTCCCCAGATTGTACATTCTGTGGTCTAGAAGTGGAAACTTTAGATTTATGGTTGTCCCTCTCTGAACAAATATCCTCTCTTCTAACAAGCGTTATCTAAAATTGTCTCCCCTCCATTCAACATCTCATCTCTTCTAAGTCTGAACTCGACTCCAATCTTCCATATAATTCTGAAATTTGCACATTTAAATAAAATTAATATATAAATTCACCTTTCCTTTCTCCGTAATTTTAAATGATGGCCTAGAAAACCCTTGAAGGGTGAAAGCCAGAAATAATTGATTTTATTTCCGTGTACATTTTTTACTTAAATTTAAATTTTACCGCTACCAGTTTCAAGTTTTAAGTTTGCTAGTGAATGACACGGATGTGTCGAAACCGGTAGCAGAAAAATTAAAATTTAAGTAACAAATGTACATGGAGAGTAAAACTCTTCAAAACAAAATTTTGTTTTGTTATATTAACTCCGCACAAGGAAATAACTCCCCCCAGGTTCGTGTTGTCTTTGGGGATGCTGTGTGGAGTGTCTTATTGAGGAAAGGAAGGAGTGAACCTGTTGCTGTAAGAGAGGTAAAATGTAGGTCAGCAAATCATTCCACAGCCGAGCTCTTGAACACAAGGATGAGTCTTAGAAGCAACCTATTCTCATGTGACAAATATTAATGGAATGTTTCTCAACTGCATTGGTACCGAAGATATCAACGAATTGGCAACTTCCATTGAAATACTTGTAGAACAAGGATGACTTTCCCACCTGAAGTCTGTGCTCTAAAGATTGCTATCTGTCTGTTAATATTAGAGGGGAATCAGACTTTTCAATTTGGGAGGCGGGAATGGGTACCGCCGCCCCGGGAACCTTTATTGGATAACCAACACCTCTGCCATAGGTCACCCCAAGCGGTTCGCTATGTTTGGTGGTGCGTTTAGGGGTGCCCGGGTTCATGGGGTGAGGTTTGTCTAGGTCTTCGAGGCGGATGACCTGGAAACACAGAGAACCCCAGATTCCTACCCACCCCTTTAACCATTTTCCTTCCCAGAAATCTCTTCTCTTTCCCTTAAAAAAACCCTCCACACAGCATCACCAAAGATGACATAGGCCCTGAGGGAAATCATTTTCCTCAGGGCCTCCTGTGTGGAGAACATGTAAAAAAAAAAAAAAAATGACTGCCCATTTCTGCAATGCACAGAGACAAGGGTTTTTGTGTCTCCAAATTAGAGGTGGCCGCCAAATTCAACAGAAGAACGCATTTACGATTTATTGTACATCGTCAGAAGTTGTGTACTATCTGCAGTATTATCTGTGGACCCTGTACAGTACGCTCAGCTTTTGAGAGGCTAACTTAACTCCGGTTTCGATGGAGCCCCCGTACCTGAGCTGGTCACTTAGAGTTACACCAAGTATATCAATGGAAGGCTTGTTGGGAAGATTGCTTTCATTAAAGAAGACTAAATTGTAATTGCCTTGTTCCAATATATGTATTATATTTGTTTTGATTTGTGCACAAAGCAGGCAAATAAACGTGATGTTAAATTGGCATTTTATTTGCAGGTAATTTGTGGATGTGTTGGCGTGGCGTTACTGCTAGTGCTGGCGGTTTGTGCGGTACATGCGCACAACAGACGCAAAGCCCCACACCACGGCGTAGAGATGAACACTCTGCAGACCACACTCAGGTAATTATTTATTTATTTATTTATAAACAGAAACAAACAGTACATTATATTATTATCCATTGGTAAAAAAAGCACATTCATTTATTTTATAGTAACAGTCTCAATTTGGGAGGCGGATATGGGTACCGCCACCCCGGTAACCATTCAATGGATTTTTAATTTTAAGAGAGTTGCAGGTCATAATACGAATAGAGCAGTAACAATACTGCTCTGTTCGTTTCGTATTGTATTATGGCTTGCAATTATATGTACAAACTCGGTTATAAAAATAAGTATAGTTCTTAATCACTAGTCTAATCAGAAGTCTTAGTTGTAAGTCATTAGTTATCAATCTTAGTTATAATATAAGCCACTTATAGTATATAGGTATAGATTAAATGTATAAATGAATTTATAAAGCGCCCTTGAGGTGATTTTCTCACGAAAATGGCGCCATAAAAATCATCCAATAATAATAATAATTATTATTATTATAACCAACTCCTCTGCCATAGGTCACCCCAAGTTTTTATTTTTTATATTAATACCGCATAAGAGTCCCAACTGCTCCCGTCTGAAGCCAGTGAGACTATGGCATCCCCAATTGGGGTATGTTGTGAGGCTGAGGGTAGTGGGAAGGGAAAGGAAATAAGGAAGATGAAGGTGGGGAAGTACCTGGCTATTCAGATCTGGTCACCAAACATGGCTAATGCCATTTCAAGCAACGTTTCAATTCTGAATGGTGGTCTTACACCGGGGCGATACTGAGAGTATCTTCCACTCTGGAACGTGCTGCAAATATACTATATATTATTTTAAATGAATAACTTGTGAAAGAACACAAATAATTCAAATAATATTTATTTGCCACGCCGAGATTCGATCCCGCGACCTTCGGTGTGCTAGTCAAGCGCCTTACCGCTGCACTACGCCGGCCGTTTCGCTGGTTGGTGTCTGAGCAGGGGTGCACAGGCTCACGGGGTGAGGTTTGTCCGGGTCTTGGCGGCGGGTGCGTCTGCCCACCGGCCGCATGGCAGGCCGGATTGGGAGAGAATGGTTGAGAGAGTTCCTTTGACTTCTCCAGCCGTACTCTCTCGGAACATCGCCTTGCACCGCAGTGGGAGGGATGGATTGGTCCGTAACTCCTGGACACTCTGACCCCCAGATTCCTACTCACCCCTAATACCCTTTTCCTTCCCAGAACTAAAAGACCCTCCACACAGCATTCTCAAAGATGACATAGACCCTGAGGGGAATTATTTTCCTCAGGGTCTCCTGTGTGGAGCAAATTTATAAAAAAAGACAAGTTAAGTATCACAATTTATGAATGTGAATGAAGCAAGGAGGATGTTAAGGCACATTTGTGTGAAATTGCGTGCTGGTTAGTTCTGTATGCTCACGATAGATGCTCATGACTCTATCTGTGCACAGAAAAGGCTTTTTTTTATTTTTCTTCTGATTTTCTTCATTTCTGATCACTGTCTGAAATCCCCGTTGTTTGTTGCAGAAATATCTACCAGGGTCTTCGAGGAGGACGGCATCAGCTGGTGTCACACAGTCCCCCGGACATGGCGCCGATAGCCAAGGACGACTTGCTGGCCGCGTACACGGAGAGGCAGAACGACTCCGGCTATGGCTTCCAGCACGAGTTCGAGGTGAGCCTAATCACATCTCATCTATCATGTACCAGGGTCTGCGAGGAAGCTGGTTACTTGTTTATTTATTGTTTCATGTTCGGTTGTTCACCAATAAATCACTGAGAAGATTACAACTTAAAAAATTAAAGGGGCAGTTGTGCTAGTTTGTGACATGCATCAAAAGATGCTGAACTGCCCGTAAGTTAAAATTGTTGACATTTAAAAAGGTCGATGGTTAATGCAGAATCATTAAGCAGTTGAGTCACTCTGTTTATTGGCGCATCGTGATAGGTAGAAGTCCTCGCTTTAGGAGCATAAAAAACTGCATGGGATCTCCCACGAGTATACTTATTAGGGACATATAAGTTAACCTCTTTCAACACAGATGAATTGAACGTAATTCCAGGGATTAATTTTAAAACAAAGTTTACCTAAAAATATTTTTCGGTGAACTTCTAAGATTTTGAAATCGAGCATTCTTGTTAAGGAGGATGAATGGATAGTATTTGTATTCTCTCATAACGCATAAACCTCTTTTGTACTTTTTCTATTTCTAGGATATGGTTTTGTTCAGAAGGGGCCCAAATAATGGAGCTATATTCCAGGATGCTGCGAACAAATGCTTGATATGTTGTCAATAGACCTGTAGCTGATGTCAGTCCCTTTATGTGTTTCAGCTGCTGCCAGACTGCTTCCCGGACCGCACGATGGAAGCATCGGAAGCCAAGGAGAATCAGGGCAAGAACCGCTATCCCGACATCAAGGCGTACGATCAGACCCGTGTGCGTCTGTCTACCGTGGACGGGGTGCAAGGCAGCGATTATATCAACGCCAACGTCGTATTGGGATACAAGGTCATTATATGTATATATTTACATTAGCTCTACGCAGGGGGTCCTGAGGAAAAACAATTGAAAAAAGATAATTTCGATAAATTGCCATTGTTCCCGAGCAAGACTGCAGATCGCTAACAAACAAAAAAAAGTTCACATTGAATAAATTAAGAATGCTGAAAACTTTTATTTGTTCATTGGCGATCTGCAGTCATGCATTCATCGAAGGGCCCCATCGAAGCCAGAGTTAAGTTGGCCTCTCAGTAGCTGGGCATACTCTACAGGGCCTGCAAATACTTTAATTGTAAAGAACTGCTTACCCTGTACAAATCGCAAGTGCACCCCACAATTGAATTTGACGGCCACCTCTGGTCTGGACTCCCAAAATACCTGAAAAAAAAACCCACGACTGTGCAGAAAAGGACAGTCCATTTGGTAGATTTTCCTATCTTAACAAACAGATTATAATCCTTAGAGCACACGCACAGGTGTCAGATGGGAATGCTGTCCTTGCTCTAACGGTATTTCAATGGAAGATGCTCTGAGGAATTAGCGTCATTGATTTCTTTGGCAATGGTGCACAGTACGTTTCCTCCCTCCAACATGGGTCCCATCAAGATCCATGTTCACTCCTATCTTTCTTCAAAAAGACCTACACACATCATCTTCAAAGATGACAGATCCTGAAGGAAATTATTTTCCTGTGTGGAGTTAATATAAAAACAAACAAAAAAATGCTCGGGAGCCATGACAAGTTACCGATATTATTGATTAATTCTTCTGATCCATAGATGATTAATTTTATGTACGAGAATTGCCTAAATATTGAGGTTTTTGTTTCAGGAGCGCAAGAAGTTTGTGTGCGCCCAGGGGCCGACGGACGTGACGGTGGACGACTTCTGGCGCATGATCTGGGAGCACAACCTGGAGCTGGTGGTGATGCTGACCAACCTGGAGGAGTACTCCAAGGTCAAGTGCGCCAAGTACTGGCCCGACCAGCAGCACTCAGAGAAGCTGTACGCCGGCTGCATTCGTGTGCAGCACCAGGGTGAGAAGAGGTAATAACAACAAACATTCATCATTATTGTTCTCCAAGGGTTTTATTCAATAACCATGTTTACTTACAATCAATCTGATGTTTCGTCTTAGACCATTACGAATTGCTTGCACCAAGAATGTGTTAATTAATTTGTCTTCTTTACTTGTCCAGATATTCAGACTACATCATCAGGGAACTGAGGATCAGCAAACAGCCGCTGTCCACCTCCAATAGTCAAATCATTGAAGCCAATGGTGTCAAGAAGAATGGAGGTAGCTATTTTTTATTCTTTATTTTATGCTCTAAAAGCGAGACTTGTGCCTGTGGATCAGAATGCACCGATCAACAGAGCGTTTCAACTGTATAATGAGGTTTTTATGCGAGGTTCTGATTCTACCGTCTATAGTCGTAATATTCTCTGCGAACCAATTTGTGAACTGTAATCAATAATTTTAAATATGTTTCATGTTGACACAACTATGCGAGTTGATAAAGATTGGAATATGTATTGTATTGGACTGACTTAGTGTTGTCTTGTGATATTCTTGTTGATAAGAATCGTCCTTATGGCCTTGGGGAACACAGATACACTGCACAATCACACATAAGATCATCGAAATTTTAAACACCGACGGAGTACCAGGTGGCTACTGCCCAGATTTCTTATTCCAGTCGATAATTTATTCACTGAGAGATCATAGGAGTTGATCATTGCACGGGCTCCTTTAATATATTAATTGTTCCATGATTTATTGTTGCAGATATCCAGACTAGGTAAATTGTTCATGTGGGTAATTTGGTCACAAACTGTCAAATGGGACAGATACACGGATAACAAGTTGGGTGAAGGAAAGGAGATTCAATTCAATTTAATTTATTCCTTTTAAAAACATTACAAAATTACAATTTCAAAGCGTTTTTAAAAGAGAAAAATATTTTAGATAAGATAAACAGATTTATACTAACAGCAACAAAGCTTGCCATTTGAATTGTGCTTCATTGATATTAAACATATCGATATTTAAAGTGATTCTATTTAACAACAAGACAGCTCTCCCGACTGGCATGACCATTGGAAAGTTAGTTCTGCAAGCTGGGAGATAAAACAGCGATGAAAATAGTTGGTCAACACCTTCTTTAATTAAGTTGAATTTTTGGTCAACTGTCTAATATGATGTAATAATAGTTTTCTCCCTTCCAGTGGGCGACATGAACAATGGCAACGGCAACGGCACGGCCAGCAGCACGTGCGAGGAGAGAGTGGTGAAGCAATATCACTTCCTGATGTGGAAAGATTTCGTGGCGCCGGAACACCCTCACGCAATACTCAAGTTCATCAAGGTTTGTTTTACCACTAGAGACGCAACACATTGTCAATTGGCCGGATACCGGATATCCAGCATGTGGCTTGACCGGATAGCCATGTACTGTAAGATAGCTTACGAGGCTCCTCCGATTACCTCTTACCACGGAAGACAAGTGGAAACTTGAGTGGCAATCGGAGAAAGTGGGATCAATCTCGTATAAGACTCCACTGAGAGACAGTCTGGGTTCTAGGTTAATTGCCTTGTGAACTCTGGTCTGCTGTCAATAGGATAAGGTGCTTCCATAGCCGTTGTATCCACATGATGCATAGATTGGGCCTTAAAGAGTCAGCGATGTGGTGCAGACCAACAAGCATGTGGCCAAAGAATGCCCGCTCCATTCATTCCTACAGGTCCTCAGAGTGACGCCCAAGCCCTTGACGGGATCGCAGATCTAGATGTCCCCCTCTGACCTCCCGAGATAAGAAGAATAAGTCCATTCGCTCACAGGGCAACCGAAAAAATACCAGTTGGCAACTCAATCGCTATCCACAGGAAGGAACTTGGCAATTTCATTGGCGGTCCGCGCACAGACAACTTGTTAAAGACCGGTTGTCAACTTGCGACAGTCAAGTTGGCGACTTGCAGCGCTAGTTTCAGTTGCCAGGTTGACACATTGTCATGGTTGCATCTCACGCAGGCGCGGCCGGTGCCTTAAATTTTTCGTGGTTCACCGATTTCATAAAAAACGTAATGTATGCATAGAGATAAACTAAATGTATGTAATTTATGTAAATGCACGTATCTTACTTATTTATAGAGAAGATCAATTATTATTCTATCCCTTTGCCGAGTTCATGCGGTTCTTTTTGATAAAGTCCACATTTATTATTGCATCACTCATTTTCAAAAGGGTAAAGAAATTCAATTGTACCTAAAAATATTGGTAAATATTCGGAACAAACGTCAACGGTTAATACGCACTTTTTTTTTATAAAACCTTTAGATTCTTCTTAATTACCATAAAATACAACTATTTGCATTGGGGGAGGTTGAAAATGTTACATTTTTAATTTTAGTTACGTAAATTGAAAATTTGCTTTCGTATTTAGACACAACGCTTCACCACATGCAATTTGTAATGATTATTGTCATTTTATTATGTTGGTATTACTGATACTATATGGAAGGCTACATCATACCGTAACTGACTTCATGGCAATATAAATATTCAAAGGCGCGTAACCGAAAAAACCTATACGCTAGGTTTGTGTAACATGGTTTGTGATTCAAAAGAAAGCGCCCCTTTATAACGCCTACTCACGTCAAGGCAAGAAAAACATCCCAGTTTTCAAGTAGTTTAGCGGCTACGCTAGGTTTGTGTAACATGGAATGTAAAATATCAGTAATACCAACATATTAAAATAACAATAATATTGCAAACAGAGTGATTTGACAGTGAAAGCAAATTTTCAATTTACGTAACTAAAATTAAAAATGTAACATTTTCAACCTCCCCCAATGCAAATAGTTGTCTTTTATGGTAATTAAGAAGAATCTAAAAGTTTTATCAAAAAAAAGTGCGTATTAACCGTTGACGTTTGTTCCGAAGAATTACCAAAATATTGATACCAGAATAATTCAACCATAATGATAATAAAGGGACATTTTATAGAGCGATGTTTTTGTGTGAAATCACCTCATGGGCATTACAATTTTACTATTTGCAAACAGATACAGATATACTCACCTGATAAACTCGTTATCCGATAAACACATTTATATTAAAGTTTATGCTTGGAAGATACGACTTTGCAAGCGGTGACACTGCATTAAAAAACTTCAGAAATCATAAATTGTTTGCTATTTTACACTACGGTTAATTTCTTTTGATATTACATCTATTTGTATTAGAGGATTAGTGGCAAAGAACATAAGGTATTTATTTAAAAGACTCAACTTTCGGATATGAATTAATATCACAATAATGTTTTAATTTGCAGGATAGGATGCAAACATTGCAAACGGTGGCGGGTGTTTACTGACCCACTAAGCGTCGGTGTGAAGTTAGCAATAATTAAAAAAACGCACACAAATAAAAGGTTACTTTCTGCAAAAAAAAGCAAATAATAAAGTCAATGCCAAGTATGTAAATCCGCAGGAGTTTATCACAAGATAATATCGCACGCATAGCTGACCCGTGACCCGTTGACCCGAGGTTGCATTTTACAAGAGAAATGTTATGGTTTTACTTCATACTTGTCCAAACCCTACATCGCTCGAGCCCTTCGTTCGGAATTCTTCGATTCTTTGTTCGGATATCTCCGCTGACCGTGCGGCGTACGGTCAGCGGTATTTTTCTTGATACGTTTTGTCAAAACCACGGTCCAGAGATGTTTCGTATGGGCGGCATATAAAATATTATTAGTCAAACAAGGCGCATAGCTAAAGCGCGCGGTTTGGTATGTACCTCGGTTTCTCGTTCCTATCCAGCGTAAACAGCGCGCGGGTGCAATGTTTTTGCTGTATTTATCTACAATATTTCATCGTTAGTCACGTTTTAGTAACATTTAGTATGTTATTAATTGCAATTTTTAAGATTTTTTCAAAATTTTGCTTAATTTTATAATTAAAAACATTAAGTAAGATTACGATGAGCTGTAAATTGTTGTTCAATTTTGTTGGCGGTTCATTGCACGAGTGCACTAATGCACCAGCCGCGTCTGATCTCACGACCTGTCAAGTTTTCGTGTAATTTGCGATATGTCAGCAGGAAAATATCGATTTTGTTCAGGAGATTGATAAATTATTATATATTAAGGTTGATAATTGATAAATTATAGTGTTGTTAAACAAGTTGATATAATTACTAAAACAGTAAAGTTGAGTTGCGCTGTGATTGTTGCTTTGTAAATTGCGTTTCAAACCAATTTTCGGTTTCTCCATGAGCGAAGGCCCTAAGATAGGTTGAATTGTGTGTGCGAGAAATGATACATTCACGGTTTAAATCATCTCTGGACCCTCTCTATATCCCTTTGTTTCTATTGTCATTGACTTTCTGTACCTCGTTCCAATAATTTATTCTGCAACTGTTTTAGTAAATAAATTAATGTGATGTTTATGTTACGTCTTTCAGAGGGTGAACGAAGCGTGCAGTGGGGGACGCACAGCGCTGGTGCACTGCTCTGCGGGAGTGGGTCGTACCGGCACTCTGGTGGCCCTGGACTGCCTCTTGGAGCAGCTGACTGCTGAGGGACACGCCGCCGTCTTCAACACCGTCTGCGATCTGCGGCGACAGAGAAACTTCCTTGTACAGAGTCTGGTCAGTCCCTCCACCCTCTCTTTGTGCTGCTTTTACTATATCAACTTGTTGCGTACTATTTTTTGTATTTCTTGGGCATTAACCAAGTAACAATTTGTAGACATTTTTTTAAAGAGTTTTATTCACATGTACATTTGTTACTTAACCCTTAAAGCGGTGCCACACACCAGCCAGCAGCTCACGGGCATAGACAGGGGGGGGGGGGGGGGTTTGGGGGTTCAAACCCCCCCCCAAAAATTAAGATATTAACATCAATGATATTAAAATAGAGAAATAAGAGAAAAAAAATTAAGTAAAAAGGTATTTTAGGTTACCAATTAGTGGGAGGTGGAGAAGGTTTTCTTTCATTATTTTAATGAAACATTATTACGATAGGTGCTTAAGATAAAACTAGTTTCGTAAAGGTAAAGGTCTCGACAGTTTAAATAATTCTTAGTTAAGTGATTAATTATCATTTTGTCAATTGTTAGTTAATGCCCAAGGAATACAAAGTCCGACAATACCCCCCCCCCGACACCCAAGGTGGTGGTATAAACCCCATTCAACCCCCACCCGATACTAAAACCTGGCTACGCCCGTGCTGATCAGCTATAAAAGATTATCGCATGCCAAATAACGCTCTCCATACAATCCCTTCAGACCATTCACACCTAAGCGGTTTATGCGCAGATCAACCATAGACAATACAGATCTTAAGCCGTAACCCTTCCTGAAGTGATATGCGAAAAGTTATGCAACCCCTTCTCCGCCGAAAATAGGAGAGGTGGTCATTTTAATTACGGAGCTGCCTAAACGAGCGAATGACAGCTCTCAAATTGACAGATTCAGTACAAAGAAATGGCATTTCGTGGCAGCTTCCTAATTCATCTGACCCCCTCTCCTACCAGAGGAAGAAATATTTGATAGTGTAGTGTGACGGTACAACACATAAGCGCTCGTGGTTCAACAGATATCTGCTCGAGCTTTTATCTTTGTGTGTGGCTACTACATTAAAGTCTATTTGTTCGGTTTTCAGAACAACTCACAGGTCTCATAGAAATCGTTGCATCTCCCTTAGTATCAGAGTGAGAAATATGATATAAACGGTGATAGAAAGAAAAAAACACCACACTTTATATTCAAATACAAAAAACTAACCACAAAAGAAGTAAAATGTACACCTTTATGAAACCAAAGTTTCGAATCGCAATTTGAAATAAATTTATGAAATTTTGGGAATTTTTAATAAATTATTTTTATAAGAAATGACAAAAAAGTGATTTGAAGATAACATTTATAATAAATTTGCCTAATAAAATACTTGTTCTTTCTTTTTTTCATTATCAGTAATTTTAGTTAGAAAAAACGTAATATGAGCCATTTTTAAAGCTTTTTTATGTTTGCATACAAATAAAATTTATTTAAAAAATTATATGCTTATTTTGAATTATAAAAATTTACAGTTTTTTATTTTCGGATATGTTCAGAAATATTCCGTTTATGTGGATTTTATTGTAAAGCAGAAATATTTTGACAATCTGAAAAATACGCCAAATTTCTGAAGGGTTACAGCGTCTTTACCAATAGTTTGTAAAACGCACGTTTAAGCGTCTCCCGCAAACAGTGTGTTAAATTAAGTAACAAATGTACATGTGAAATAAAACTCTTCAAAACCAAAATGATTACATACATCTAACTTGTTGTACTTTCTTCCTCATTGCAGAAGCAGTATGTGTTTGTTTATCGGGCACTCCTGGAGTGGGCCACCTTCGGAGACACGGAGATTCCCGCCAACAGACTCAAGTCCTCGGTGGACCGACTGCGGCAGACGGCCGACAATAAGGACACTTGCGCAATGGAAGAGGACTTTGAGGTAGTCATCATTTGACATAAGTGTAGTCCATACATCAATCGTCCAGTTGATTAGTCAGACATCTCCAAATACTAAGTTTAGAGATAATGAGGAAAGCAATATTCAAATGCTAGCCATAAATCAAATATTATTTGCACGTGTCTGTGTTTTATATATTAAATATCCTATAAAATAACACCGGGAAGCATAACGGTCCGGTACATTGGGATGCCATTTTGTATCATAATTACTAGTGACCCAAAAATATCAACATTTTGTTTAATCACTACAAGTTTTTATGCATTACAAAGGGCCACTTGCATCACATTTTAAAATTTTTTTTTCATACAGACATTTTTTTTTTTTTTTTAATCGTATTTTTGAAAATTTCAATCCGAAAAATCAGACCATTTTTTATAAACCGGAAATACGGGACATAATTTTATGGGTGTGAAAAAACAATAATTACATAGCCGAAAATCATTTAAAAAAAAGAACGTTTTCCACACGAATAGCAATAAATTGTACGGGGTTCTCTTCGTAACATCTGTAAAAACACCGCCATCTTTATCAAAAAATGAAACCAAAGGATAAGTTCGCATAGAACAAACAATAAATCTAGTGAACGTTAAACGAAAATTCAAAAATTCGCCGGAAATCAAAGTGTTGCCATATAAAAAAAAATTAATCAGTTCGGAATTTTACAAAATTAAAGGAACATAATCGGAGACGGGAAATTTTCATGTAGTGACGTCATGAGCTCAAATAATGGATTTATTTATTTAAAAATAAAAAAACTACACATTTCTAAAAATTTTTACTGACATTTTCGAAATCTTAGTTCAAAAATCTATCCACACGATTTTTTCCAAGTCGTTATGAAATCCATGCAAGTGGCGTATTGATTTGGTGGTGTTTATGAGTATTGTACCAGATAAAGGGTACACTTTTACATATAACTGCATACTCTACTACAATTTAAATTTTTCAGAGATGTCTGATTAATCAACTGGACGATTGACATGTCAAGTCTGTGTCAAGTTCATAAATGTTTTCAATTTGCAGAATTGAAGACATGAGTGGATGATTTTACAAAATCAAATTACTTTTAATATATTTTTTAAATTTAGTATATCCAAGCAACACTTTTCATCTCAAGGCTTTGAAACCCATGTAACTGGTACGAATGCTGTTCCGCTGATTTGTTCTGGGCTGCAGACAGCAGGGTGACGATTTCTCCTATAAAACCTAACCTAATCTCCAATTCACCGTCGTATCATCCACTTTTTGTCTTTGGATCTGTTGAATTTTTCAACTCTTTTGTTCATTTTAGATAGATTTTTGTCTTTTATAGTTTTTCTTTTATTAGTAGTTAATGGTGTGCATTATGCAAAGCCTTGTGCATGACTGACCCTTTTTGTTAATTTAGGCCTTTTAGCCTATTCGGGTGTACATATTTTGGCTCCTTTTTATTAATTTAGTGCCGCTTTGACCTATTTTTTTTTCTATTTTGCTCCCTTTTTGTTGAATTTGAACTAAATAAGTCTTAACCATTCATTGGCCGGGCATATTTCACACAAATATAAAACGATTTTATTATTTCTACACAAATCTGAATACATACCCAACATGAAAAAACACAATTCAAAGGAATTTGCAAATAAATAAATACCTTTATACACATTTGAAAACGTAAAAATTCGATTTTAGCTTTTGACAGTTGCAAAAACCGAGCCGCCAAGTCATAGATAATTCATTAAAAAATATTCTAGTGTTGCTAGATGAATGAAACCATTGGCTACGTCAAGAATGATATTGGCGCAAGCGATTCTGACCTTGTCCTTTGTACAGTTTCTTTATACATAAGGGTTAAAATCGCATTTAAAAAAAAAAAAAAAACCCGTTCGCTGGCGCACACACGGCCATTGAGTGATTAATAATATATCCCAACTACGCACGCCTTTTGCCGAATGTAGATGGACTCCACTATTAAAAAAAATTTGCTGTCCATTTTATTTTGGCTTATATGCATCCAGTAAATTTGTATAAATTAAATAGTAACCATTGCTTCTTGCAAAGATATATTCGTGGCTTAAAAAAATGATGAAAAAAAAAAAATATATACATGGTGACTAGAAACTCGTAGTACAAGCGAGAAACTTGTGAGTACATCATATAGAGAACTCAAAAAAAAAAATTAAGTAAAAACAGAATTGACTATATTAACTTAATTTGCTTTGTAGAGCATCTTTGTTTGGTGTTTGTTATTTAGCTATTGTTATTTAGTTGCTTATTAATTGCACAAGCATAACCCATCTGCCTGCCACCTGCCTGTCTGCCTGTGGGGTGTCCAGGCTCAGTTGGTGTTCTCCTCTTTGCAGAAGGTGAAGCAGGCCCCCTTGGAGCCCTGCAAGCCCAGCCTGGCGGGCCGGGCCCCCGAGCATCTCAGCAAGAACCGCAGCGAAGCGGTGCTGCCGTACGATCACAACCGTGTCATACTGGCGCCCATACCTACCAAGGAGCACTCCACCTATATCAACGCCTCTTTTATTGAAGGTCAGTATCTGTAAAATCTTGATAAGTATGGCGAACCCGTAACCTAAAAAAGAACAATATTTTTTTGTATTTTGTATTAGTTGTTAACATTGTCTTCAGTGATTAAATATTACAATTTGAGGTTTTACTCATTAAGTTAAAATAAAAACTTATTGTTTATTATTATTATTAATGGTGACCACAACACAGGACCGGAGAAACAACACCCCGGACAAACTCCTTGCTGCATTCCACAGCCTAAAAACTAGGGACTCTTTTTTAACGTTAAAAAACACGGCTAAGTCACTAAATTCAAACTCCCCCATATATATTAGTGAAGTGCTGACACCATACTACAAAGAACTACTATGGAAAACGAAGAAATCAGCTCAAGACAAAATTTTTTAATTCGTATGGTTTAAAACTGGCAAACTGCTAGTCCGAAAAGGACCAGGGGAAAAAATTATTCAAATTAGACATGAAAATGATCTAAAAAAAATGATGTAACTAATAAAGGTCACTCAGACCTCATAAAATATTACCCTTATTTACATAACATCATGGCTGATCTACTCTCAATAAACTTAAATAGTTCTCACCAACATTATACAGTGAAACCCTCTTAAGAAGTTTTCCAAGGGACCGGATAAAACAAACTTCTTAAGCAGGAAAACCTTATATGTGGGAAAAATTGGGCCAATATTCAGCCGAGGGACTGAAAAAACCAAACTTCTTAAGCCACGAAACGTCTTAAGAGAGAACTTCTTAAGAGGGTTTCACTGTACAACCAATGACACAAAACTCTGTGATTCTATTTTTAACAATCCAGATTCTCTTACACTACTTAACCAAAATATAAGATCACTTAATCATAACTATGACGAACTTGACATACTCTTATACAACTTTAAAACAGATTTCAAAATTATAATCCTAACGGAATGTTGGATATCAACATCTTTTACAAAAAAACATAAGAATAATTATAATGCATATCACACATTAAAAAATAAAACTCAAAATGATGGGATTGTTCTGTACTTACATGATAGTTTTAACGCCTCTGTTTCAGAAATCGACTTGATAAATAATAACTGCCTACAAATAATCATCGACTCAGATACGTGTGTTCTCGCCATATACAGATCACCATCCACACATAACATTACACCATTTATAATAGCTCTGGATTCTCACCTAAAACTCACTTCATACAAAAACATCATCATTGCTGGTGATCTAAACATAAACATACTTCCTAATGGCCACCCTCAAAATATTGATTACCAACTGATGCTTCTAGAACATGGCATTATAAGCACCATTAACACTCCTACCAGAGTAACCAAAGACTCGGAATCGTGCATAGATCACTTTATCGTTAAAACAAAAAGTCAAATATGTAGTGCAGTATACGAATCCACAATTACAGATCACTACACAACTATGATAGGCCTGACTTCACCAACGAGAAACACAATTTTCCAAAATAGCACCACAAAAAAAATAATTGATTACGTTAACATAAATCATTGTTTAGAAAATCAAACATGGGAACATCTTACAAAATTTAACTCGGCGGAAGAGGCCTGGAATTTCTTCTTAACATATCTACAAACTCTCATTACCCAAAACACCAAAACTATACACATATCTATCCCACACCGCAAAGTTAGGCTTAAAAAATGGATTACCCAAAGCATCATAAATTGCATTAAAAAAAGGGACAAACTACACAAACAAGTCAAACTGAGCCCACATGATACTTCACTTTATTTCTTCTACAAAAGGTACAGAAACATCTGTTCTCTAATAATACGTAAAGCCAAAGAATTGTACTATCGCAACCAACTGATAACATCAAACTATGACCCTAAAAGCGTATGGTCAATTTTGAGGGAAAGTTCATATTCACAGAAGAAAAAAGATGATACCATAAAAAATCTACTCATTGATGATAAAGAACTCCACTTTCACGACAATCCTACAAGTATCCTCAATTATATCAACAAACACTACACAAATATTGGAGTTAGCCTAGCTGAAAATATCCAAATTACCCAGCCTCTACGAGATATTCAGGAACCCCAAAACAATACATCTATCATCAACAATGAAAATTGTAACAGACACTTCAAATTACGAAAAATTACACTTGACGATACCAATAAAATAATTCAATCACTAAAGAATAACAATACTACGGGACCTGATGGTATAGATTCTAAAACTATCATAACTTTAAGTCAACAACTACTTGAACCGCTCACATATTTAATTAATCGTAGTTTAAAAGAAGGAATTTTCCCGAGCTTACTAAAAAAAGGCCTTATTATTCCAATTTTCAAATCAGGACAAAAAAACAATGTTACAACTACAGACCCATTACATTACTAAATACCTTTTCAAAAATTCTGGAAAAAACTATTAAAAAACAGCTTCAACACTATCTGGAAACAAAACAAATACTGTCGTTGAACCAACACGGTTTCAGGAAAACATGAGCACAGAACATGCAATAGCTACTGTTACAGACTTCATAACACATAATCTTGACTCTAAGAAAAAAGTTATTTCAATTTATTTAGACCTATGTAAAGCCTTCGACACAATCTCACACGAAAAACTTTTCAAGAAGTTAAAAAACATTGGTATTAATGGAGTAGAATTCGACTTAATTAAAAGCTTCATGTCTGACCGAACTCAACAAGTTAAAATTGACAACAAGACAAGTGAACCACTTCTAATTACATACGGAGTCCCACAGGGGAGTGTACTTGGCCCTTTATTATTCCTCATCTACATAAACGAGTTGTGTAACATTGATATTGAAGGTAAAATCGTGACCTTCGCTGACGATACAGTTCTTCTCTGTCAAGTTGCCACATGGAAAGAGGTATTTAAAATAGCAGAAAAAAGTTTGTCAATTGTTAAAAAATGGCTAAACAGTAATACTCTTACCATTAATACAATCAAAACAAAATACATCACACATAGTATTACACAAAGAGGTCAACCTCCATCAAACATAGACCTGTTTCTGCATGACTGTGAACAAACTGTATCCAATTGTCAATGTGAGCATATTGAAAGGGTCAAACAAACAAAGTACCTGGGGGTTATTATTGATACACACTTACGCTGGACTGACCACATAAACTTCATCACGAATAAACTAAAACGAGTCATGCACCTAATAAAATCCATTAAAAACATTTTCCCACTAACTATACTCAGATCCATATACTTCGCACTTTGTCAATCCATTGCCACATATGGAATACTGGCTTGGGGAAGTGCTACAAATATAGCAATTGACCCAATTCAAAAGATACAAAAAGCGATAATAAAACTAATCCTGCAAGTGCCATTCTACACAGATTCAAGCGAAATTTACAAAACATTAGAAGTCATGTCAATAAAATAACTTTATGCCAAATCTGCTCTGCTACACCTCCTCCAAAACAAACTCCATATTCCAATGCAACCGAAAACAATAAAAAAAAAACAAGATTCTTAACAAATGTAACCCTGAACATACCGATAACACACACCACACACGGACAAAGACATTTTCAGTATTACGCAACCAAACTTTTTAATTATATGCCCATTACTCTAAAACAACTACTAACTACACATACATACACAAACATTCACAAAAAACATATCACATCCTGGATCAAAAATCAAGATATTCACTTTATACAAAATTTCCTAATCCCTAACCAAACATAACAAAACTATAAAAAAAGTAAAATAAATAAACATATCTTGCAAGAATTTAACAACTATTCATATATACATATATATTTATATATACTTTATAAATATTTTTTTTCTTCTAAATTATCCATTACCATTAAAATGTAAAAAAAAAAAAAAAACCAACATATAAATACCTGTACTTGTCACACTGAATCATAAACACGTAAACACCTCAGCACAGGTTCTCCTAGTGAGGTGTTCACGAAACATACAACATTATAAACCAACAGTTTCACCTTCTCAAACCTACCTTACACCCAACATAATAAAATGTTATTTTAATTAATATGTAAAAATGTTTTCCAAAATATATTATGTTAAAATATTAAATATATAAGGTAAAAACTGTAATATATAGAAATAAATAAATAAATTATAAATTGACCCTGTTGTTAAAAAGATAGTTCATCAAATTTTTATTTTTAGGTTATGACAACTCAGAATCCTACATCATAGCTCAAGACCCCCTGCCTACCACCATTGCCGACTTCTGGAGAATGGTATCTGAACAGGAGATTTCCACCATTGTCATGCTCAGTGAGGTCAGTCCAATCATTTGATATTATTTAAAATTTATTTATTACATTAGCTCCACACAGGAGGTCTTGAGAAAAATAATTCATCTTGGATGCTGTGTAGCGGGTCTTTTTAAGAAAGAAAGGAGAGTAAGTTCTGGAAAGGAAAAAGTTATGAGGGATGGGTAGGAATCTGAGGCTCAATGTGTCCAGGAGTGACGGACGTATGAATGAATCCCTTCCATTGTAGTACATAGCGATGCTTCGAGAGTCCTGCTGGAGAGGTTAAATGGTCTCCCTCAACCACTCTTCCGATCTGGTCTGCCACGCAGTTGGTGGAGAAATATAGTATCCGCTGCCAAGATTCAGACAAACCTCACCCCATTAACCCATGGGCACTCCTGCTAAGTCACCAAATGTAGCAAGCCACTTGGGGTGAGCTGTGTTCGTAATCCAATAAATGGTTCCCAATAATGGATTAGCAATTATGCACTATTGAAGTATCTGTGGGCCCTGTACGGTATGTTCAGCTTCTGAGAGGCTATTTTAACTCTGGCTTCGATGGAGCCCCCGTACCTGAGCTAGTCACTTAGAGTTACACCAAGCATATCAATGGAATTCCTGTGATAAATATTCAGATGCATTTATACTTCTAATATTTGTGCTTCTTTAGCTCGGTCTAATTTCTTTAGTCCAGATTTTCGTAATTAAACAGGTTGTGGCACAGTATTGGTATTGGTATTGGTAATAACGGTGTTTGGTTGTATTTGCAGCTGGGTGAAGGCAAATGCCCTCGCTACTGGGACGATGAGGAGATCCAATATGAACACATCAGCGTCAGCTACCTGCAGAGTGAGTCCTGTCCGTACTACACCAAGAGGGAGTTCCAAGTCACCAATACAAAGGTAAACAAACCTTCCTCATTGTTTCTATTGTCACTATTATCCTGTCTATCTTTGCCTGTCCATATCTAAAATTTTCAACCTTTCTGTTCTTGTACATTTCTGGTATTATTGTTCATTCTTGTCCATTTTCGTCCGGTTCCATCAATATTGAGCATTCTCCTCTGCTCTTGTCTATTTCTCACATTTTTTACCATTCTTGTCTACTTTTGTCCATTTTTGTCCAACTCTCACAATATTGACTATTCTTGTCTGCTCTTGTCCGGTTTTGACAATATTAAGCATTCTCATCTTCTCTTGTTTATTTCTGATATTTTGACTATTCTTGTCCACTTTTATTCACTCGTGACATATTCTTGTCGATTTTTGTCCGGTTCTATTGATATAGGGTGCTCTTTGTCTGTTCTTGTCCATCTGTTCTTGTCCATTTCTGACATTTTTGACCATTTTCGTCTACTTTTGTCCAATTGTGACATTATTGTTCATTCTTGTCCATTTTTCTGGTTCTATTGATATTGAACATTCTCATCTGCTCTAATCCAGTTCTGACAATATTGAATATTCTCATCTACTCTTGTCCATTTCTGACATTTTTGACCATTCTTGTCTACTTTTGTCCATTTGTGACATTGTTGGTTCTGCTTGTCCATTTTTGTCCACCTCTCACAATATTGATTATTCTTATCTGCTCTTGTCTTTTTTATTCAAAGTGGTTATTGTGTTTTTTGTACTTTTCAGAGACTTTTATCCAAACTCTTGTCTTTTGTTTATTTTTTTAATCATGGCCATGAGTCTGACAGCAGTTACTAATGATTGATCTTCTCCCACGATAGAACCAAGAAAGAACCCGCGTAACGCAGTTGCAGTACCACGGCTGGCCAACGGTGAGTGGGCAAGTACCCGAGGTGACGCGCGGCATCATAGAGCTGGTGGGTTCAAGCGGGGCGTGCAACCCGCCCATCGCCGCCGCCCCCCCTCTGCTAGTCCACTGCAGGTAAGTCGCTCTTGTTACCAATACACTGAGAGTATATTATGTGCCAGTTTGCTGAATGTGTATAAGCGTTAAGTAATCATGTTTGTTTGTTTGTTTAGCCTGGGAACGGACAGATCGTCTATGTTTGTGGCGCTCAGTATCCTCATCACGCAGCTGCGGACGGAGCGAAGAGTGGACGTGTCCACCGTCACCAGGAAGATGCGCACACAGCGCATGGGATGTCTAGATACCTTTGTGAGTACCACACACTTTGTTCTATATTATCATCCATAGATAATAGATTTTTATTTTATTTTTTAGCGTTATAAACAGTCTGTATGTGATAATAATATGTATGTCATTGACCAATAAAATAAAGACAAATTGAAATTTAGAACCATAATACAAAAATACACAACAATACCTATAGCTGATATAAACAATTCTGATAAAGTGCATCTTCTTACTTAAATCTACAAAAAGTGTTAAATGAAATTTTTCAAGGGTTTACATTTAAATTTTGATAAATATCAATAATATCTTTCAGGAAGTGATTTTATTTGAATTCGAACTGCTAAAGATATGAGAGAAAATGTGGTGAACTAAAAATAAAAAAGAGAAATACAGAAATCAATGAAATATTAAGATAGTAGTTAAACATGTGGCATTCAATAGAGTAGTAGCTATGTACGTAATGTGCAGTGAATGCATCAACTCTTTCCACTAAATAAATCTACTTTCCTTATTCAGACCTGTTTAGAGACCCCGTTTCTATATTAATCTGATACTAGCAGTTAAAATTATAGTTAGCAGGACTGCTAGGCCCTACGGGCGGTTTTTGGTTCGGCTTTGCCCAGTTTGAGAGTTGGTGACCATTTTATCCGATAGGAACTGGTTCCAAAAATGGCCGGTTCCTCGGATCCAGTGACAGCCTAGTCACCGGGACAAAGTAACTGCGACAGACAATGACATCATATATAAAATATATATATCGACACATGATATTATTATTCATAACTGAAAGTTACAATAATAATCATATTATCGTCAATCTTTCCATATCTGGAGAGATTCACGAAATTACAAATCCTGCCAGGCGATGCTCTTCACGCTAGCAGTTAACATAAGTGGCGCCATCTTTTGGAATTGCTTTAATTTGTTTCTATTACGAAATCTCACAGTACTATACAATGCTTTGATTAGGAGTAGACTTGAGAGTGGGTTGGTGGTTTGGAGTCCACACCAAGTGAAGTATTCCCTCATGTTGGAGAGGGTTCAGAAGAAATTTCTAAGATTTCTTCACCTGAGGAAGTATGGCTACTACCCGTGGCTCTATCCTACCGACTTTCTCTTGGGCATGCTTGGTATTAACCATCTACAGGTCAGAAGGGATGTGCTCATTGTAACACATTTCTTCAGACTGATTCGTGGAAGGTACGAAAACTCGGCTATCATGAAGAGCATTAGTTTCTATGCTCCCGATGGTTATCTCCATCACCGACAGCATAGACTGTTTTATCTCCCGGCTTGCAGAACTAACTTGCCAATGGTTATGCCAGCCGGGAGAGCTGTCTTGTTGTTAAATAGAATTACTTCGAATATTGATATATTTAACATCAATGAAGCACAATTCAGACGACAAGCTTTGTTGCTATTAGTATGATTGTGCTTCATTGATGTATAAATTGCTTAAATCTGTTTGAATCTTAATATTTTATCTCTTTTAAAACACTTTGAAATTTTTAATTCTGTAATGTTTTAAAAATGAATAAATTAAATTGAATTGAACATTGAGAACCACTGTTTAACAATGTTATTTTGTCCGCAGTTGCAATACGAGTTCCTCCACCGCGCCATCGTCAACTACGCAGAGTTACACAATCTCCTGAGTGACAGTTAAGTGCGCACTCGAGTGTCACTCCAACTCGTACCAAACCCCACTGGCCCTACCGCACACAGCTAACTACTGCACACTCAAGTGATAACTTCTACGGTTATTTAACACAAAGTGTTCATTTCAGTGCTCATACACTCACTTAATTGATGATTTCACTTCATTTGCACACTTAAGTGATGATTTCACTTCATTTGTTTTTTTTTTTAAGTGATGATTTTAGTTAAGTCACAGGTAAGACTCAAGTTATAGTTAAGGTTTACACTTGAGAGTACTAATTTTGCTCAAAATTAATTGAAGTGCACATTTAAATAAATTAAATTTATTATTTCACTGAAAACACCCACTTCAGTGATCATTTATCTCAAAGAACACTAAGTGATAATTGTACTCGAAGTTTGCTCCAAGTGGTCATTTTATTATAAACGCACACTTGAAAATAAAATATACTCTGCTTGAGTGTATATTGATGATAATAATATGTGACACACACTTGAGTGATTCACATGAAATATATCACCATCTATCATGACAAGTGCATTTCAATGGTAATTTTTTTTTAATATCATTGTATAAAGGTAGCTGTAAATGCACACTTGACAATAAAATAGACACTTGTTCTTGAGTGTACATTTGTTAATTAAACTTGAGCGATCCATCACTAGAAATGTGCACTTGAGTGATCCACCTCATGAAGTGTGTACATAAGTGATCCATCTCATGAAGTGTTCTTTCTCACGAAGTGTGCACTTTATTGATCCATCTCATGAAGTGTGCACTTTAGAGATCCATCTCATGAAGTGTGCAATTGAGTGATACATCTCATGAAGTGTGCAATTGAGTGATCCATCTCATGAAGTGTGCTCTCTAAGATCCATCTCATGAAGTGTGCAATTGAGTGATCCATCTCATGAAGTGTGCACTTGAGTGTTCCATCTCATTAAGTGTGCACTTGAGTGATCCATCTCACGAAGTGTGCACTTGAGTGTTCCATCTCATGAAGTGTGCACTTGAGTGATCCATCTCACGAAGTGTGCACTTGAGTGTTCCATCACACTTAGAGTGCGCTCCACAAGGCACTCAATCCGATAGACGGAAAGTGGAGCACAAAATAATCTTATAATTAAATGGCCGTGTCGATATTCAAAATAAAAATAGGGGCGAAACTTCAACAAGTCTGTTAGGTTTAAATGTAACTAGACTATTTCTCTCAGGTTTAGTTATAACTCACATAAAAAAATAATATAAAAAAACTAGTTTGTAGTGCGCTTGAGCAAAGAAAACCATTTATTTGTTTTGTGCATATAAAACTATAATAGTCCTTATTTATTATATATATTTATTTTTAATTGCTAGGTATAATATATATATTTATGAATATTTGAAGGTTTTTTAACGTTTGATATTTAAAATGTAAGGAAAATATACCATTCTAGCCCCCATTTACTAATATTAAATATATGAGAAAAAGCATGTTGTTAGGTTTTGTATTTTTTAATAACTGAATTTAGAGAGTTAAGTGAATCGTCGCATAAGTTGGGAGAAATTTAAAATTAGGATTTTACAAAATGTGTAATTTGTAATTTTTGTAAAACTCTCGGAAAATAATAATGATGTATAATTTTTTATTTGGCCATAATCGTGGATACTTTTGTAAAAATGGACGAAAATAAACTTCTGCTACTAATACTGCCGTAATCTGTTTTGTAATTTGATACTATGTTATTTATTTATAACGTAAACTTACTGTTTTCTATATTTCAATGAATTCTTGCATTGAAATGCGCTTTCTATCTCAAAATGAAATGTTAATAGATATTTTTTTATCTTTGAAATAATTTCTATCTCGTAGACATGTTCTCTCTCTGGTAATGAAATGCTTGACATCTCGTAATTTAATATTTTTTTATCTTCTTACAAGCAATTTCTATCTTGTAATCATTACATGTTCTCTATCTCTTGATGAAATGTTTTGTAGACATATCTCATAGTAGAATGTTTTTATCTCATCTGTAATTTTTCAAAGAAATGTTTTTCGACATAAACGCTTTCTATCCTGCAATTAAGTGTATGCGCTAATGTCTCTTTTTGGAATTGAACATTATTTTTATATCCGGTAATTGAAATGCTTTTGTTTTTTTGTAAACTCTTTTACATTTTAATGAAAACCCTCTTATCTGTAATGGAATGTGGAATGTTTTCTATTTTGTAATGGATATTCTCCTATACTGTATTGGATCCTGTATTGGAAAGCTTTCTACTGTGTAATGGGATAATGCAATATTTACTAATCGTATAGGAAATTCTTCTATTTCTGCAATGAAAAATCTCCTATGCTGTAATTAAATGTTTGCTATCCCGTAATGGATATTCTCCTGTACTATATTGGAATATTTACTATCCTTCTATTGTGTAATGGAAAGTCTCCTATACCATAATGCAATATTTACTGTATCATATTGGAAATTCTTCTATTTCTGTAATGGAAAGTCTCCAATACTGTAATGAAATGTTTGCTACCCCGTATTGGAAAGTTTTCTATTCTGCAATGGAAAGTCTCCTATACTGTAAAATGTTTGCTATCCCGTTTTGGAAAGCCTTCTATTGCATAATGGAAAGTCTTCTATTGCGTAATGAAAAGTCTCCTTTACTATAATGCAATATTTACTGTATCGTATTGGAAATTCTTCTATTTCTGTAATGGAAAGTTTCCTATACTGTAATGAAATGTTTGATATTCCGTATTGGAAAGTCTTCTATTCTGTAATGGAATCTTTTCAATCCCATAATGCAAGGGTTCCCATCCTTTTTGAGGTTCTTCTAACAATAATCTTCTAAGAAAAATTTACATAAAAAAAAATTCTTTTAAAATTTTGAAAATTAAAACTATTTTATTAATAGAGAAGCACGAATCTAGTAAAACCAATTTGCCCTATGACCAGGATAGTAATTTTTGTATTCAAGACTGAAAATTTGATAAACGGAAATAATAATTTTTCAAATTAGTCACGATTGTAATTATCATCAAAGACCAAATTCAACTCAGCGATCAACTGGTTGGGAATCCTTGCCGTAAAGAAAAATTTTCTAGAATTTTTTCTTCCTTGTTTTCAAAATGTTATATTTTTTTAACTATCTGAAAGCACTGCCGCTTTCGGTCGTTAGTTTTCAACCAAATATTTGGCAGAGTTGTAAAATAAACTAAAGTAAATAATAAATACTTAATAATAATTTATTATTATAACTCTCCGTGGATTGTATAAAGTATAAATTTCACAACAAATGAATGTAAACCGCTCAAAGTTTGTTTTTTGATAAGTTTTGGTTTTACCAATGTTTGGTGCTAATTCATCAGATCACTCTCTCTCTCTCTTCACAACCTACCATTAACTCACAAACATCACAACATTTTATATATTATCATTACACAACAAAATGCCCGTACCTCAATTTTTCTTACTGTCAATCTGACAGGCTTTCCAAATGAATGTCTCCAATAAAAAAAAAAAACACATCACAGCTGAAAATTGACCAACAAATTGGGAGATAAATCTATATTTATCCCTTTCTGATCTTAATTCACGATTAAATGGATTCAAAACATGTTTGATTTCTTTTTAATAAAATTGTAAAAAATAGGTTGATCAGCATTTTAGAAAGGGTTAACCAATAGTAAGCGCCAAACTTTAAAGCCGACCTAAAGTTGATACGATCTATACTCGCCCAGATACAGTCAAACACTTAGATTATTGCATAATCAATATATATTATAAAAGAAAGTCCAAAAAAAGACAAAAACATTTGTCCCGCAAAAACTCAGAAACGAGTCCTGGTACAATCAAGGAATTTACATTATGTGGTAGCCCTCTATCCCCCATCCACGAAGAAGGTTCCCGTTTTCACCTAAAGGGCGTGCTTTTGAAGATTTTAGGGCTGGAAGCCTTCTAGAAATTTCTAGAACAGTTCAGAACATTCGAGAACATTCCAGAACATCACGGAAAATTCTGGAATGTTGTGGAGTGTTCGGGTATAGTCTGGAATGTTCGGGAACACCTGGAACATCCCAGATCATTGTGGAACATTCCAAAACACTCTCGAATGTTGTAGAATGTTCTTGAACATTGTGGGTGATTGTTCTATGAAACACCTTTGATTTTATTGTGTTGACTTTACAATAATATACATGCAACAAAGAAAGGCGTAGGCGAATACGCTGCGAGGAGATGGGACTGCCTCTCACCTCCGGCACACACTACATACCACCTTTCGGACCTAAAACTCGCCTATTGCGACGATTTCTGTATCAACATCAGATCAGCTTTAAAGTTTGGAACATACTGTAATATAGTAACATTTCTTAAACGAAATGATATTGAATCACTCAAGGTAAAATGGGAAATAGCGTTTCTATAGAAAGAATGTCCATTTTGTTAGATTTTTTTTTTTTTTTTTTTTTAAATATTATTGATTATTGTTGAATGTTTACATTGCTTTTGTATGTCTGAAATAAGCAATGTTTATCTTTTATCTTACAGATTTTATAGAAAATAATTTTAATATTGTTTTTTAACTGCCACTTCCCGCCATTCGTCAATACTCCTTATTGCATTTTCAGTAGTAACGCGTCTACTTGAAATAATAGATTTATGTACTAGTGATATCGCACCATTGAAACCAAAAACAAGTACAATCATTTGTTTCACTAAATAGTGACATAAATCATTGATAATAGATTAGAATACAAAAGATTTGTCTTTGCTTTAAAAGTAAATGACCCCTATTTAACATGTTGCCATCACAATCCTTATTATTTATGGTCAAACTGCAAAAAAATGTGCCATAAAGGTTGCTTTTAAAATTCCTATGTACAGATAGCAATGGCATGCTGCGTCTCATTTCTTTAATACAAACGAGGGAGATGTATGATAATTATTGCATTTCTCCTGTAGGTTATCCTGCATTTTGCATTTTGGGAAGCAGGTATGGGAATAATTTATTGTATAACTAACACCTCTGTTATAGGTCACCCCAAGTGGTTCGCTACGTTTGGTGACTTAGCAGGGGTGCCCAAGTTCATGGGGTGAGGTTTTTCAAGGTCTTGGCGGCCGTGTGTCTGCCCACATGCTCCGTGGCGGGCTGGATCGAGAGAGACTGGTTGAGGAGGTCTTTTGACCTCTCCAGCCAGAATCCCTCGACCCATCATCGCCTTGCACCGCAGTTGGAGGGATGGATTCATTTCTACCCACCTGTCATACCTATTTGCTTCCCAGAACTTCTTCTTCTTCCTTTCCTTAAAAAAAAACCCTCCACACAGCATCCCCTAGGATGACATAGTCCCTGAGGGAACTTATTTTCTTCAGGGCCACCTGTGTGGAGCCAATGTAAAAAAAATATCCTCTATTATGCTCTCAAAACTTCGCTTTGCTAGAAAACTAATTTCTAGCCTACTTTGGTTCTGGACTGGAGGGGCAAACCCGTGTATACAATATACTAGAGACACCTCTTGGAGAACTATGTAAACTCTATACTGGCATTAGCACCATCTATGCTATTTAGTTTGAACTATCACACCATCCATTGTTAGTGTGGTTTAACTGACTTTAATATCTGACATACATCATTTGACTTACTTACTTTTTTATTATTTAGTATGTAAGAAAGAGATGCAGCATTACTGTTTTAAGGAATGAAAGTTTTATTATGCTTTCTTTGTGCCATTGCCGTGAGAATTATAAAAGCGCCCAATGTGTAGTTTGACATTGAACAAAGAAAAAAAGCAGTAACACTTGTATTTGTTCAAAAAATATATCGGTAGACCCATCAATGTTTTTTTGTTTTTAATATATTTGATCAAAAATAATAATTTCTGTTGAAACAATATTAATAATATAAAAAATAAATAAATTCAAATTGGAAGAACATATGGAAAAGAAATAAAATTATCTATACGGAATTTTTATTAATTTATTACTTCCATTTTTATCAATCTCATTTCTTTCTTTTTTTACATTAACCCCACACAGGAGGCCCCGAGAAAAATAATTTCCCTGAAAACCTTTGATATCTTTGGGAATGCTGTGTGGAGGGTCTTTTTAGAAGAGTAAGTTCTGGGAAGGAAAAACATATGAGGGGTGGGTAGGAATCTGGTGGTCAATATGTGTAGGAGTAACTGATGTGTGAATCTATCCCTCCCACTGCGTTGCAAGGCGATGGGTCAAGAGAGTCCGGCTGGAGAGGTCTAGGTTAGGTCTTCCTCAACCACCGATCCGTCCCGCCGCGCAGTAGGTGGGCATACGCCACCAAGACCTTTGACAAACCTCACCTCATGAACCCGGGAACTCCTGCTAAGTGACCAAACGTAGGAAACCACTTGGAGTGACTAATGGAAGGGGTGTTGGTTATCCAATAAATGGTTCCCGGGGCGGCGGTACCAATACCCATCTCCTATCTTTAAGTTTGTAAGTGGAGATTCGAACCGACCATAACCACAAATAGAAGATGTCTAAGACAAAATTATACATTTTTCTAATGCATATTATTGTTAAAAATTATAATTATTAATATTGTTTCAATAATCAAGCGTAAATCATTAAAAAATATTTTTAATAAAAAAAAATTATGTTTTTTTTTTTTTTTTTCAATTCTGTTAAGTTTATTTTTGTGAATAAATAATAAATACAATACTTAGTGGCGATGCAATAACTTTTGAATCAATCTTCTATATTTGATGATAATAACGATTGTTGCCTGTTTAGAGATGTTTATTTAATAATATGATGTTTTGTCCCACGCTCAACTGCCCACCTGTAATGTTTACCACCGTAGTTTTCAACATTTTCATTAATTCAACCCATCGGTAATGTAATGGACCTTCTCGTTAATGCGAATGAAATTGATGGTTTTGTTATTAACATTGTTACATAATCCATTTGACTTTGTTGGTTACCTAATTGACACTGGCATTTGAAAGTGTTTGTAATTGAATTGACATTGTATATCATGACGTTAATCATCGTCTGCATTGTCAGTAATAGATTTGAAAGAGTTGGTACATAATTCAAATTACATTGTTGGTTACCTAATTGACACTGTCATTTAAAAGTGTTTGTAATTGAATTGCATTGTTTGACGTTGATCATTGTCTACATTATCAGTAATAGATGTGAAAGACTTGGTACATAATTCAATTGATATCGTCGGTTACGTAATTGACACTGTCATTGGAAAGTGTTTGTAATTGAATTGACATTGTTTATCATGACATAATCATCGTCTGGTTATCATCCAATTTACACTGTTTGTAATATTGTAATCCACAATCTTAGTAATGTAATGATTGTCATTGTTGGTTAAGCTTATCACATTTGGTAAATGTAATCATTGACATTGTTGGTAATACAATTGACACTCGAGTAATATTATGATATATATTGACAAACACAGTACCCGACTGGCCGACCGTGATATTTTGAATAGCAATTATTTAAATTTAAATGGGACGAGGGAATCTCTCGCGGGAGCTTTCTCCTCGTGACATAATTAAGATTAATTTGTTATATGTAAACTTAACTGAATCTGCCCCCATTTAAGAAGAGGAGCTTTTTTCTGCAATTTAAGGATCTTATTTAGAAAAAAAATGTTAACTGAAAATATATTTGAAGAAAAGACTACGTCCCACAGGAATTGGCCAGAAAATAAGTGGCCTAGTTCCTGGGACGCGGTCTAGTTGATAATAGTACTATTATTATAAAAGCAAAGAATTTGAATTCTGTGGGTTTATTATTTTGCTTTATTCCAACGTTCTTTTACAATTGGAAAATAGGTTAGTGCTGTAAAATAATGATTTTTCATACAAAATGTCATCACATATTACTTGTAAGAACTGGTCATTATTATGTATATTTATTTATGTGTAAAATAAACGAATTTTTAATGTAATTCATTGGTTTTTTATTTTTATGTGAAAATTGCATAAGAGTTGCAATTGTTCCCAACCGTCTGAAACCAATGGGAATATATATGCCCAATTGGGGGTTATGTTGTGAGACTAAAGGTGTTGAGTGTTGTGTTGTCCTATTTTGAAATATTTAACTTAATTTATATTTAAATTTATCTTGATTCATTTTCGTCTATTTCGCATTTTATCTCAATCTTCTACAACAAATTTATCTTTATATCATTTTGTCTATGATTTTACTAGAAGCAAAGATGTCAACTCATTATGAAACTTTGGTTATCAATTTCTTTCCAAAACTCGCCCATTTCTTTTCTTAGCCTCGCAGGCAGTATCGAAATTCATTTCACGTTATTGCTGCTTTGTCTGAACTTTAAATGGAATAAACATTATACCAGTAAATGAACATAAGTGTTTCTTTTTAAATCTAACTTCCAAATTACTGTGCGATCAATCCCTGGTTTTGAAAAAAAAGAAGTCTTCAAAGGAGATCACATTGCAAATGACTTCAGGCCTCCAGAGATGAACCCAAGGACTAAGCAGTAGGGAAGTCTAGGAGATGGGGAATAGGAAGGTGAGAAAGTAGCTGGCTATTCAGATTTGGTCACCAGACACGGGTAAAGCCATTTCAAGCAGCGTTTCGATGCTGAATGACTAAGTATCTACCACGTTTGATTCTACTTTGGACATGTTTTCACCAAAATCAGTTCATCATACTTGCAATTGTTTAACTTGATCTTCTTCTGGTGTCCTCTCACATCGGAGGTTGGCTATCGTCAGGACGATTTTCACCCTGCACCGGAATTATTCTGGAACTGCACTCGTACCAAGCTACGTCACCTTTGGGGGTATTCTGCGTGGAGAACCGAGGGACTCGAAGAAACCTTACAGAAACCGGCAAATCGTTCTACAGCCAAGCTGTCAAATGTAATGACGTCCCACTGTTATGTGGAAAAAATCAATATCAAAATATGTTGCTGCTGCCAAAGGGGTCAATGACGAGCTAGTTCTTCGGAGCACCTTTCATTGAAATACCAGTAGAACAAGAACGGCCGACATACGATTAGCAGAACATTACAAGTTCGAATTTAATCTGGTTGTTATGTTCTGAAGGTTGCAATCCGTTATATACATCGCGTGTGACTATATGTATTTCTATATGTAAGACAGGGGTTCTCAAACTTTTCCAAGTCGCGGCACCCTTAGAAAATTTGAATTTTCTCACGGCACCCCTGTCATATAATGTCTATCTGTGGTAGCCTCGGGACCGAGTGTCACCCCCAAGAGCACAATTCTCTGGGCGCCTCGCGGCACCCCTGACCTCTGTCCGCGGCACCCTGGGGTGCCGCGGCACCCACTTTGGGAACCTCTGATGTAACAAATGGTCTCTACTTATTGTGAATGTGGTGTGTCACTTGATTTAACCTTTATTTTTTAGGTTATGTTTTGACTCACTTCTCAGCAGACGTAACTCATAGCTTTGTCATGTCTTGTGATTCTCAAAGCGAATTTGAGGATGACTTACTAAGATTATTATTTTTAAATTAATATTTTCATAAAGAAAAGTGATAAGAAAACTTTGGATTCACAAAATAAATAAACAAAGACAGAAGTTTGAAGAGTTCCATACTCTAGTTAAGGAACTAGAATCTGATGAATTCCGTATGAGGAAAGTGAAATTATACATAAAGTTGTTCATGTATCCTCCCATTTCATTGAATGAGCGATAAATGCTTGTGCAACTGTCAAAACAATACGTCAAGATAAACATAACCACAGACATACCGAACATAACTTTAGGTGCACAGATAATTCCGCTCACCTCTCCACCTTTCACACGTCCCACAATGGCCCAGATCAGCGTCGCAATAAGTGCTATTCTGAAGTAAGTACATATTTCCATAGAAAATGTATGGATTGTAAGTAGTCCACCAGATATGGTAATGTGTTGCTTACGTAGCGTACATCGACCTAGTGTCTTCTTACCTCTACTGGTTCAGAAACACACAGATTTTACCGTGTATCTGAAACAGTGTTTACACACAATTATTTCTCGGTGAATACGTGGCTTAATATTGTTGGGATTGAAATAAAATAAATAAAGCATGTTAGAAAAAAAATATTTAATAATATATTTCTATACATTTAGTTTAACAATGGCTTTAATTAATGAATATGTATGAACTAAATTTATGTACGTGGAGTATAATCAGACTCGTTTGCAACACAATACTAGCGCCAAAAACATAAGTGTTGTATTCGCTTCTGCCCCACAGTCAATCTATTCTACAAGTCTTAACAAGCTTGTAGCGTGTCTTAAGAAGACTGTAATGAGTCTTAACAAGTCTGCAGCGTGTCTTGACAAGTTTACAAGAAGTCTTTACAAACTTGTAGCTTGTTTTAACAATAAGTTTGTAGTAAATGTTGACTACTTTGTAACATGTCTTACGAGTTCGTAGTGAGTCTTAACAAGCATGCAGCGTGTCTTAACAAGCTTACAAGAAGTCTTTACAACTTGCGTCTTTTTTAACAAGCTTGTAATAAGTCTTAACAAATTCGTGACAAATCGGAAAATCAATTTTAGTTTCCAAACCAATTTCTCAAAATGCTAATGTACTTTGGAGTGACATTTCGCTGCCCCGTTCAGAGCATATTTTCTAGTTTCTAGCGAGAGTTAACTCTTAGCGTACTGGCCAGCACACTATATAATATTATTATGTATTATAAAAATACAATACAGTTAAGAGTTTGTCGGCAACCTCAAACTAAACTCTTAACCAATTATTAATTGACAATTGGTTCTTACAGGTGATTTGAAATTATTATCAATGTATAAAATTGCAAAATATTGTATGTAATTTCATGTTGGAAGTGTAATCCGTGTGAAGGAATTTTGGAAGAGAATTATGTATTGTTGGTTTACTGATGAAAATGGATGTCTTAGGTTTGGGTATTCAGAATCCCATTTTGATAACCATCAAATGGAAGATCAGTGCCATTTTTAATTTTTAACATCTGAATGGTCCTTGTTTAATGCAGATTCTCGGCCCGCTTCAGCTTTCGCTCAAATTGATGTCCAAGCTATATTATGTTTGTCAGCTGATCACATTTTCAATTGAATTTGAGTATCGGAATTTAACGGGGACCGTTCAAATGTCATAAAAGCAAAATGTTCAATAATTTATGTATTGTTTTCTGTCAATTATTTCAATGATAATTCATGATTTATATGATACGACTATTTAAAACTTTCTTTCAGTATAAATTATTTATTTTTTGTATTTTGTGCAGAATTTTAATTTATAAACCTTGTTTCAAGATTATACTGCGAAATTACAAGAGCTAATCATTTTCATGATGATCTAACAATATACTTCCTTTATCAGAGGTTGGCCACCGTCGGAGCAATCTTCTTCTCCCTGGAAGTAGATTACGTAAAAAAAAGCTATTTAATTTCAAAAGTACAAAAAAATATTGTTGAAAAATGTAGTGTGACCCTAATTTTGCTGTAACCACTCGAGCAACAGACCAATTTAAAACTTTTTCCTCGGATTGGTCATGATTTTTTGGTGATCCATTTTAAATATTTTCTGACCACATTAAAAAATCATACCTTAACTTAATAATTCAAATTCAGTACAAATGTGTCTAGGAAAAATTTGCTTAAAACTGGCAGCAAAGCAATCCGAGGTATTTTAAATAGTGCCATATTGTGGCAAAAAGCGCTCCAGTGGTTATACTTACTAAGAGGTGCATATGAGTGCGTGTATAACTCTGAAATTTCACAGTATGAGCATGAAATATGGGTGTATCATTATTTTTGGTCAATTTGTAATATTTAACCTAAATAGCTTGTCAACGGTCAGCACTAAAAAATTCACACTCTGTAGTTAGTGTTAACCCCTCAGACTAATTTGCTAGCTTTTCGGAATAACTCATATAGGTCTCATAGAGATTGTTGTGTCTCCCTTACTATCATGGTTAGAAATATGAATCTAAACGGTGTTAGAAAGAAAAAATACTACACTTTGTATACAAATCTAAAAGTTAACCGCAAAATAATTAAAATGTACACCTTTAGGAAAAAAAGTTTCCAACCAAAATTTGAAATAATTTATGAAACTTTGGGAATTTTTAATTAATTATTTTTACATGAAACGACCAAAAGGTAAATTGATGATGACGTTTATAATACATTTGCCTAATAAAATATGTGTGTTTTTATTTTTTTTCATTATCAGGAATTTTAGTTTAGCCATTTTTAAAGCGTAAATTTCATCACCTTTCAAAAACAGTTTTTAGTTTTCGAATGTGTTCATAAATAATGAATTCGTGTATCATTTATTTGGATTTTATTGCAAAGTTGAAATATTTTGATCTTCAGACAAAATAGACCCGAGGACTGAGGGGTTAACGGAAGAAATACTACGACAAATGATTTATTTGTAAATTCTTGGGAAAATGTAAAGAGTTCCCAGTGAAAAGAGTGTAAGCTTTTTATGTTTTGTACTGACTGGAATGTTAGATAAAATGCTAGAATTTAAGGCAACATCATTTGTAGTATTGCTCGAGTTATGTTCAGGGTTATTTTTGAGTGCTGAATCTTAAGACTACACTTATTAAACTCGACAAGGTCAAAGGAGTTAAATTTCAAATAAATAATGGTAATAATAATTTTGATTTCTGAGCAATGCTATTTATTTCTTTAAAAAATAATATATATTCCATCAAATTGATAAAAATCATTTTTTCATCAAACTGTCATTCAGCACAAGTCAAGTACGGATAACAGTCACAAAAACAAACACTGAAATACTGAACGCCCTGTACTGTACAGTGCAACTGGTTCTGTAATAGTAAAACACCCAGCCCTTCGTAATATAAAATAATATAATATACATGTGTATTGCAGTTCCAAAGTGAATATTATCCTAAAGGCTATTATAATGTAATAGTAGTCCATAACGCGCACAGTAGACCTTCTCAGTTGGGACATTTTCAGCTTAACATTTCCAACATGGGACACTTTCAGCTTAACATTTCCAACATGGGGTGACACTTTCTGCTTAACATTTCCAACATGGGACACTTTCAGCTTAACATTTCCAACATGGTACAATTTCAACTGTGTACTTCACATTTGTAACACTTCTTGAGCTCTGTCAGATAAATGTCTTCCATGTGAAACACTTGTCAGGTAAATATATATCCGGCATGTGACACTTGTCAGCTTAACATCTCCCACATAAGACACCTTATAATCTTGTCAATTAAGCATCTCCCTTACAAGACTATTTGTTAGCAAAAACAATCATTACAAGTGAAATGACAGTTGACTCACCGTATCAACTGCCACTAATCGGCTAATGCGTGTTTTATTAGCCAATGAAGTTAGAAGGCACTCTTGTCAGCTATCATTTTGAAAATATTTGTTGATTCTTTTGTCAACTAAATAAAATCACAATAGAAGGTGTTTCTCTTCAATCCACAATGGCCACAAGTCAGTAAGTTGCCATTTTTCAGCTTTTACGCTATACCAAAAATTCCATTGTGTTTGCCACTCGTCCAGCTTAAAATGCGACTCATTAGCTCACAATGCCACAGGATTTGCTGTTCCATATGTCAGCTGATGCCAAATGGCAGAGAGTGGCCAGGGAGTCTGCCACTTATTAACTCAAGGAATTTGCTATTGTTTGCCATTTGTCGGCTGATGGCGCCTAGACAGTGGCCAAGGTGTTTGCCACCTGTTAGCTCATAGTACAACAGGATTTGCTGTTTGCCATTTATCAGCTGATAGTGGTCAAGGAGTTTGCAACCTGTCAGCTCACAGTGCCACAGACTTTGCTGTTGTTTGCCATTTGTCAGCTGAAGGTACCTAGATAGCAGGCAAGGTGTCCGCAAGTTGTCAGCAGCTAGTGTTTGGTGTCCCAAGAGACGGTGTGGTACTAGAGACTAGTAGTTGAGGTAGGTCCACTGCGCGGTGAGGTGCCCCTATAGCAGGGCGCGTATCTCCTTGTGCACATGGCAGAGGAAGTCCACGTAGGAAGCAGACCCGTCCTGGCCCTGGTCCTCCACCAGGAAGTGGCGGAACACCGTCTCCAGCTTGTCGTGCTGCCGCACCACCGTCAACTGCAAAAAACAATACAATATGTTGATTCTATTTGGATTATACAGCACGACACGTGTTCACCCCAAACACATTGCTCACCAGTGTGTGAGACAACATATACATATTATTATATTAACATACTTTGAGCGGGGACGGTAGTTCTGCCTTTTACGCTGGTCTTATTTGAATGCCTGGAAAAGCATTGCTGTAAAATATTTTTATATGAATATTATAAACCAACACCTCTTCGTATTATAATCGAATTATATCGTCGGCAGAAAGGCTAATTGACGTAAGCAGCAAATCCTCTACTTTCGGGAAAGTCGAAAAAACAAAAAACAAAAAATCAGAAAATAGTAATGGTAACCTCTATCTCGTTGATTTTACGCTAGTATAGACAGGCCGTGTGACTTGCAGCATAATTATTGTAAATATGTAAACTCATAATAAACCAGTTTGTTTTCAAGGACCTGAGAAGTACCCCCACAGAACTAATAGCGTGCGAACATAAATAATACCAAACATTACAATAACCCACCCGCATGTGTCTCCTCCTTTGGCGACGCAGTCCATCTATCAGGTCCCTGAGGGCCTGGTTGGGTCCCTCGGCTAGCTCCGGCAGACTCAGGGCCTCGGCGTCCACCTCCTGCGCCGTGTTCACTCCAAACACACCTCTCACCAGTTCTGTGGGGCATTGGAGTCCTACCCACAGCAACAAGTGCACTCCGTTCTCTGGAAATCACAACAACATTTTACAATCAAACTGATTTGTTTTACAGATTTATTAATAAATTGAAGTACTAGAAATATACTATACAGTATGATAGGTAAGTGGTTTTGCAAGGCATACTCAGTATGTGACATGTAAGTGGTTTTGCGAGGTATACTCAGTAAGATAGGTAAGTGGTTTTGCAAGGTATACTCAATACGATAGGTAAGTAGTTGTGCAAGGTATACTCAGTAAGATAGGTAAGTGGTTTTGCAAGGACAAGGTATACTCAGTATGATAGGTAAGTGGTTTTGCAAGGACAAGGTATACTCAGTATGAAAGGTAAGTGGTTTAGAAATGTATACTCAGTATGACAGGTAAGTGTTTTTGCAAGGTATACTCAATTATTTCAAATTGCGATAGTTAAGTGGTTTTTCAAGGTAGACTCACCCAGGAGGTATAGTCCATCATCCCGCATCTTCTCTGCGGAGCACCTCAGGGGCTGGGGATTCTCTCCATGCAGTAGGGGCGCCAGGGAGGTGAGGGAGGGGTACAGGGTGGCAAGGCACGCAGACACGTCCGCCGCCAGAGCCGTCTGCATGGCCCAGCTACGGTCGTCGCAAGACATGTCCGCTCCTGGGGAAAATACACAACATTGTATCAGTTGGCATTAAAGTGCAGTAAACGAGGCGAGGGCAT
Source organism: Limnephilus lunatus (assembly GCA_917563855.2). Lineage (NCBI taxonomy): Eukaryota > Metazoa > Arthropoda > Insecta > Trichoptera > Limnephilidae > Limnephilus > Limnephilus lunatus. The sequence continues at coordinate 98,650,573 of OU830594.1, forward strand.
AAAAGAAAGCATTGAAAATATTTAATTTGTTAAAATTGCAGCTCGATTAAAAGCAAAAACTTTAAACACGTTTTTCTCAAAACCATGTTTTTGAAGTTGACTGGAATCGTAGCTCATCGAATTTTCATCCGATTTACTTCATCCAAAGTTTAAATTAAATTTATATGCGGATGAACCTCGACTTAAAAAGTTATTGCAAAATTGAGGCCAATTTTCATTTTATGCTTGCCATTTTTGCAATCAACAACTTTTTTTGTAAACTGTGGTTCAAGCAAATGCTACATTCATACTACATATAATGAAATTTTTTTGAATTTCATGTTTCAGATAATTTCAAAAGGCTTCCAGCATTCCAGCCAATTTGGTCAGATCCTTCTCTTTCGGCCGCTTTATCTATATGAACAGATATTCAAATCAAATTAAAAATAATTATCAAGGTACATATCAGGCCACTTGTACTGTGTAGTACTGCACTGAAGTACTGAAGTCTCATCCCTTTCTTACTGATAGAGATGAATCTTCTTAAAACAATAGATCTCAGAGTTAATATAACAGGAAATACTCAGTGCGCACTAACCTCCGCTGAGCGCATCGCTGCGAATCAGGCAGTTGGCATAGAGCGGCAGGAGCTTCATGCTCTCGGGCAGCACCAGCTGTCCGGCGCTAGTGGGCGAGGCACAGTGCTTGCGGTAGCAGACCAGGGACTGGGCGCAGCGGGCGATGATGCCCTCCTTGATGGACTTGGGGGAATGTTCACTCAGTCTCCACACGGCTGGAATAATTCACAAAAACATTTATTAGTAAATACAAATAATTAGCCACTCTATCCGGTTTTGTTTCGTTCCATAAATTATACTTTAGAATTTTAATTTTTGAAGTGAATCTTCTTTAGCCCCGTTGTGATTTGGAATTCGGAAATGGAAATGACACATTACTGCACCTGTGAAGCGTCAAACTGCTCTCATTGGCCGCTTGGATTATACAGGTGGCAGTGCTAAGAGCTGTCCTTAGATTCCGCTATATGGCAGGCAGTTTAGTACCTAGGGGAACCAACAGAGGGCCAAAGAGCTCTGGGTGGTGTTCACTGGAACCCGCGCTTGAGAATCCTTTCAGCCAGCTTCTAGTTAGGTCGACTAACGTGGTCACATTGTAATACGCGAAGTATAATAATAAACGCAGATAACCAAAATAATCTATTATTCCAAGTAATCTCCATCCATAGGAGAATCTGTCTGTGTGAAGTAAATCTACATAACACTACAGATTATGACCTCACTTTTCAAGGCTCTCATTGGTTGAGATTGTTTTAGTAAAAAACTTCTTCGCTTCTACCGCGTGTTAACTGCACTCGATTTTTTTTTATGTGAATACCGCACAAAATACCCTTGCTCCTAACTGCCTGAAGATAAGTGAGACTATGACATCCCCAATTGGGGTATGTTGAGAGGCTGAAGGAAAGTGGGGAGGGAAAGGAGATGTTGAAGAGGAAGGTAGGGAGGTAATTGGCTATTCTGATCTAGTCATCAAACACCGCTAAAGCCAAGATATTAAAATTGTAAGAATTGGGAAGTCTAAAGATTTATTTTTCATGTGAATACCGCATAAAAGACCCAAATGCTCCCAATAGCCTGGAGACAAGCCAGCGAGACTATGGAATCCCCAATGTTGTGCAGCTGAAGGAAAGTAGTGAGGGAAAGGAGATGGAGAAGAGGAAGGTGGGGAAGTAATTGGCTATTCGATCTAGTCACCAAACATGACTAAAGTCAAAATATTGTATATGTAGGATTTGTGAAGCCTAGTTTTCTGAATTTTTAGTTTTGTGAATACCGCACAAGAGTCCCAACTGCTCTCAACCGCCTGGAGCCAGTGAGACTACGTAATCCCCAATTGGGGTATGTAGTGAGGTTTAAAGAAAGTGGGGAGTGGAAGGAGATGGGAAAGAGGAAGGTGGGGAAGTACCTGGCTTTTCAGATCTAGTCACCAAACATGACTAAAGCCGTTTCAAGCAACTTTTCAAATATGTATGGTGGTCCATGATTAAATTGGGAAAACACAAATCGATCAAATAAATTTTGCTTGAATTTGAACCCGCAACAACCGGGTCGCTAGTTGAGAGCCTTACCCCTCGACCACGGAGGCCGTATTACTAAGGAAACGTGAACTGCTTACTGTGATTTAAAGTCAATTACATCTAGATTTCACTGTTAATCCCATATTATTATATCAGGCTAGTTCAAAATAAGTTCATTCTAATAATTCATAAAAATCACCTATATACCAACTATCCAAATTTGGATAGACATCGCTTCGGTGATATCGATATCCTGAACAGAAAATCCCCGGAAGTCTGATATATGCCAATTTGAAAAAAAAAACCCACGTTGCCAATTTACATGACCTTACTTGTAGGCCGGAGACATTTAATGAAATTTATTATCTGCTCAACTTCCTCTCTCAGTGGTTAATAAATAATATAAGACAGTGGAATTTCAGATAAGCAAGAGATGAGAATGTCAACTGTCAAGTTTATTTTATTTACAGACATTGTCAGAAGGTCACAGTATTTCCGCTTTACAATAAAATCCAAAAAATTGAAAAATAAAATCCAAGTATTTGAAAATCAAAAACGGTTTTTAAAAGGTCAGCGTACATTAATTTATTGTTAATTCCCTGTAAATATCGGTTCGGCTGTCGACAGTGAAACCCTGCTCGATATATTGATATAAAGTCACGCCTATCGATCCAATATTGTAAAGTTAAATAACAAGATAAAAAGAGGAAATATTTATTTAACTTCTGTATTTTCCATAATATTGAAAACTCCAGAATGTAGAGTTCCTCAAGGAACCCATTTGGGCCAATTTAATTATTGAAAACTTTACAGATAAACCGTTTCTATTTTATAGTACGTTAGAATAGATTCCCGAACAAATCAAAAAAACAAGTTGAAAAGAAGAAATATTTAGCTTCCATATTTTCTATAACATTGGAGACTTCAGAATGTAGAATCCCTCAAGGAAGGAATATGCTTCAAGGCTTCAAGGGAGCTTCAGAATAAGAAACAAAGGGAGGACATATAATTATGTTTACCTTGCTTGGTGAGGAAGTTGATAATGGTGTCCAGATCGCAGCACCGATATACATCGGCCATTTGGGTGGCCACATTGAGAGAGAGGTTGCAGATTCGCAATCTGCGTTGTCCGCTGACGTGGGTATACAGGAGGGCCACCTGCACACAATATTACAAGAGTCAGTTAGTTGAAAGGGAGGACAAGGCATAGAAGAAGATTGGGAGAACCTGGATATTCAGATCAGATCAATATAAGGTACTGAAATGCTTTATTTGTGAAAGAAAGAATAATCTGGTTTTAGTGACCTGAATGTAGACTCCATCTTCTCCAGTTAATTTATCATCATGCTTGATTTCCACTCCAATTGCTTTGTCACTATCTGGAATCAGAAAATATAACAATGTCAGTAAAACTCTTTTACAATGTCCTTTCATGATTCTTTTTAGAAGTCAATCCTAAACTAATCACCATAATATGAGGAGATTCCTTCACTTCTGAGTGTGAGGAATGAAAAACAGGTACTCACCCAGGGTTGCCAGTTCCACGTCGGTGGTGTTAGACATGAAGAAGTTGCCGTAGAAGTCGGTGGCACGCACTCCAGTGGAGGTACGCACTCGCATCACCGCATCGTAGGCCGTGGGCCGCGTCAGAACGTGGCGCAGATCCCACAGGAAGCGCTCTCCATCAATGTCCGCCTGCAAGAAGAACAAGATAATAGCTTCAATGATAAAACAGAACATTAAAGAAAAGAAGAAAAAAAAAACAAACCAACAAACAAACAACATCCCTAACTTAATGTACAAAAAGCAGCATATTTTAGCAAACTTTGAAAATAAAGGGAAAAATGGTAAGTCAGTTCTTCCGCAAGGGACTTACGTTTGGCTAATACATATCCTGTTTCATTAAAAACTTCAGAAAGTAGAGTTCCTCAAGGAACCCATTTGGGGCCACTTTAATCATTGAAAACTTTACAGGTAAACCATTTCTATTTTATAGTATGTTAGAATAGATTCCTGAACAAACCAAAATAAAAAGTTGAATAGAAGAAATATTTGGCTTTCTATATTTTCTACAACATTGAAAACTTCAGAATGTAGAGTCCCTCAAGGAACCCATTTGGAACCATTATCGTTCCATAAATTATTTAAAAACTTTAATATATTTATTTTACAAGACAATAAATTACTGATCACACCAAAATAACAAGTTGAAAAGAAGAAACTGTGTGGAGACCTAAAATGTCCAACGGGATTAAAACATTAAAGTAATGAGTAAACGGCTGGAACAATGTGATATACAGTGAAACCCTCTTAAGAAGTTTTCCAAGGGACCGGAAAAAACAAACTTCTTAAGCAGGAAAACCTTATATGTGGGAAAAATTGGGCCAATATTGAGCCGAGGGACCGAAAAAACCAAACTTCTTAAGCCACGAAACGTCTTAAGAGAGAACTTCTTAAGAGGGTTTCACTGTAATTGGGAAGATGGAGAGTGCTTGCATGTACACACTAAGTAAGTGCCATTGAAAAGGAAGAGCTCCAAAAATATTCAGAATCAGGATTACCCCAGGAAACAGATTTAGGTCCAATTCTATTTCTTTTCTCTACAACACTTGAAATAGTCACCTGGAAGTAGGTATACTTGTAGAGGGAGCCCCCGGTGAGGCGGGGCAGCTGGCCGAGGGTGGCTGCATCGATGTAGGAACTATTGAAGAGGAAGAGTTCCACTCCGCAGCCGGCAGCCACACATTCCTGGGCTACTTCGTTGTAAACTTTAGTCTGTGGACCTGAAATTCGACCAAATCATTAGTCAGAAAAAAGTTACTTGATTTGAAAGAACTTTGTATTTTTCAGACAAGATGCTTTGTACTTACTCAGTATGCTCTTCTCCTTGTCAGTGCCAAGAAGTTTCCTATCATCTCTGTTTGCCAGTTTTCCTGGAGCCTGTCCTGTGGGCAGTGAAGAGTGGAAGATCAGCAACTTTCCGCAGCATTCGGCTGCCTTGAGCGCTTCTAAACCAGCCTGCAACCAGATAAATAGCATATTAGTAATTAATACAAACTCCTGTATGGTATCAATTGGAGGAAAAGATAATCTAAATTGCTCATGGATGGACTAAATCGAAAGCGGGATATTTAGGAATGTCAACAGATAATTCGCTCGGAGAGATAGCAGGAATACTAACTAAACATGACATCGGCATCTCAAGAGACACTGTCTTGAATTGTTGGGAAGAAAGCCAATAAAAGCTGTAGGGAATGAGAAGAGAATGAAGAAAGGCCCATCAAAGGTACCATCTATGGTCGCACTGGAAAATTACTGTTGTAAACCTTCAAACCATACCGAAATATAGATAAAAATTCACGGGGGGAGTCAGCAGGATTATCAACAGGATACTGCCATCTCAGGAGACACATGCAGCTGATAGGAGTTGAAAGTAAACAGTGATAGCTGTAGGAAATTTGAAGAGGATGAAGTCGAGACACTTTGACGGGAAAAAGGCACAGATATTTGGGGAGTGGAATACAATGTTGTGCAACCAGAAGAATGTTAAAGGAATAAGGTGAAACATGGGTCTATGACACAAGTGCAGACTGCCTCATATCAAAAATTACAATATTATAACCAAAGCTATGTTTCGTTGGAGAAATGAATAAACGGAAAGACAGATGGTGAAGTCAGGATCATTAGACCACTCACTGACCTGTACAGCGGGAAGTAGGATGGTCTCGGTGTCCTTGGTATCTCGGAACATGGTAGGGATCTCCTGCGCCAGGGCGTCCAACAGATGCGCCGCCTTGCCCGGCTCCACCAGCAGACCCTGGGACAGCGGCACAAACACCTCCTGCACATCTCCCACCACTAGCATCTGCGGCAAGGCCAATGTCTCCTGGAAACAAACAATAATCAATTAGGAAGGCGAATATGACTACCGGCACCCCGGGAAAAATTCATTGGATAATCAACATCTCCGCCACAGGTCACCTCAAGTGGCAAGCTACGATTGATGACTTTGCATGAAGCCCGGGTTCATGACATGAGATTTGTCCAGGTCTTGGAGACAGATGCATCTGATTGTGAGAGGCCGCTTGAGCCGAAGCTCCAGGCTGTTATGTGCGCAACTTGTACTAGAATTCTAGATGGTTCTAGGCTGTGCTGTGAATGGCTCGTATTATCATAGTAACGCGTTGCCACAAGTGGTTTTAACTTAGCATGGTTGATCGATAAAACCAATATCATAATCGATAAAATCAATACGATATTGACCAAATCCGTCATCTATGGTCAGTTATCAAAATTAACGATCACGGTCAACAATTAGTAAGAGATATTCCGAGTGACGATTGATAAATTTAGCCAGGGCTCCATAATATCAGATAAGTTTACTGTCAATATAAGTATTTACTTGGATAATGTCGTTCGTTATGCAAAATTACTGGCTTATTGATGAACGGATTCAATTAACAAAGCTTTTCATCCATGGACTTAAATAATTCAACTAAGACACAACCAATTTATTCCTTTCGATCTTTGAGAAACTGAAGTAGTTGAAATATTACTAAAGACCCGATTAACTAATTAACTCCCGTTTAGTGTCAAAAAGTAAATGTGGACTGCCAATGCATAATATATGGATTAGTGTTTCAATTCAACATTGCTTTGTTAATATTTTTACGTAATTGCTTGGCATTGACACTTCAAAGCGTCAATTCGTAGAAAATACCTTCAGTGTTGCCAGAGTATATCAATTTAATATTTATTCCCTGACAATATCAGTTCGGCTATCAATGGTAAAACCGTGCTAGGGACATAGGGAGGTTACGCCTATCGATCCGATATTGCAAAGATATTAACATCACCGTGCTAGAGCTCTTTGTGTAGCAGTTTGTGTGGTACTCACGTTGATGTTGTAGAAATGCACGGTGGCGCCATATGTGATGACTCCCACCCTCTGGTAGGGCGGCAGGCAGGCGAGGGTGCCCCGGAGTTGCCCCAGCACCAGCTGCAGCAGCCCGCTGCGCACCGCATTGTAAGAAACATCCACCACAAAGATGAGGGCAGGCGGTTTAGGAAGCACATTGTTCTAGAAGAGAAAAGTCAAGTCAGAAAATATTGGACAAATATGTCATTTTATCGTTGAAACAATTTTTGTTGATCTACTAAACCTAACCTATTAATATATAAGCATGGATAGAGCCCCTGGTGAGGTTGACATCATGTATTTATGTAGAGAAGGGTGACTGGGATTGTAATCTTTAGAACAATCATCAGGTAAAGGGAACGCTTTGCTTGTTGGAGATACCAGCTTGATCAAAAAGTTTTAGGACCGGCCACCGTGTGATGCTGTCGGTCTTCTCTTTCTTTTTAAGAGCTCTTTTTTTTATTAGGTTACCACATCTGTCATTGACACTTCCCTTCAAATTTCAGCGTCATAGCTTGACGTTGACTTGAAGTTACGCTGTGCTGAGTACATCTACCTTTGTGTATTTTTTACAAGTCTGAATATGGCATCAATTTTGTCTCCAATAACGCAGTTGCACAACACGATTGTTATCCATGAGATTTTGACTAAAAACAACACAAATATTATCCAGCAGCCTTCGAATTCACCTGATCTGGTTCACTGCAACTTTTTCCTGTTCAACCGACTTAAAAAACCGCTTCGCAGAGCGCGTTACAGCACCCGAGAGAATGTTGATGAAAAATCGAAAACGGCTCTGATGGACATACTGAAAATTGGGTGATCGGACAACTCAGAATGAAATCAACTCAGAACCTCCAGTCTTCTTTCGTATGGTGGGGGTCAGAGGGGGACATCTAGGTCTGCGAGCCAGTCTAGGGCCTCAGTGGACCTCGTCAATCCCGACGGGGGATGAATGGAGCGGGCATTCGTTGACCACATGTTCGGTGGTCTGCATCGCACCGCATTCACACATCGCCGACTCTTTAAGGCCCCATCTATGCATCATGTGAGCACAACGGCTATGGGAGCTCCTTATTCTATTGATGGCGGTCCAGAGTTTGCGAGGCAATGAGAACCCAGGCTGTCTCTCAGTGGGGTCTTGAACGAGATGGGCGTTTTTGACGTTAGCCGATTGCCACTCAAGCTTCCACCTATCTTCTGGGGTGAGAGGTGTTCGAAGGAGTCTTTCTCCTTCCGCCCAGAAGGATTTTCGAGACTTCAAGCGGCATGCCGGGTGAAAAACGACATCATTGTGCGCTTTTTTGCAGCGCCTTCTTGTATTCCCTCAGTGTTGCAATCTCTCGCCTGATATTTGGCGGGGTTGTGTTTGCAAGTACGGGGAGCCATGGAAGAGGAGTCGATTTTGTGGCATTAAGCTGAACATCGACCATGGAAGTGTGGGCGCTTCTAGCCCATACTGGAGCACAGTATTCAGCTGCTGAGAAAACCAGGGCAATGGATGCCGTTCTGAGCGTGTAAACCATGACCCTCATCCCCGTTATCTTGGAGTAACTTTGGACAAGAGCCTGAATTACCGGAAACACATGGAAACTGTGGGCAAAAAAACCAGGACAAGACTAAACTTAGTCAGTAAGCTAGCTGGTACTAGCTGGGGATGCGATGCCAACACGCTCAGAACCTCCATTGAAAAGTCATTAAGAGTGACGATAAAAAAATTGTTTAAATAAGTTACCTTAGGTTAGGGTTATGGGCTATTTTAAAATTATTTTTTTCACAGCATTTGATGACTTTTTAAAGAGGTGTTGAGTTGAATTGAATCTGAGTTGGCATGGAACCGAAAATTGAGTACTTACGTAAATGCGTTGCAGTTGAAGGGGAGTACTTTGAAGGGAAACATATCGATTTTGTTGAATAAACTTGTATTTTTGGTTTTATGAATAAAGCCGTAAAACTTTTTGATTAAGATGTTATTTCAAGAGAAGCTGCTCCGAAGAACTAGTATAATTTATATTTTGGGCACTGGTGCTTTGCTGGAAGACACGCCAAAGATTTGCCCAGTATTTAGTATACTGTTGAATACAGTGAAACCCGAATTTTACGTCCCCAGATTTAACGTTTTCCCGCCAATTACGTGTAATTATTTCGGTCCCGATATATTTTAATACATTTATACCCCCTTTTTACGTTTTTTTCCCCGCAATTTACGTTGAAAATATTCAAAATATGTGAGTTACGCGCGCTTGACACGGCCGAGCAGTGATTGGTCGGCAAACTGCGCGAAACGTGGTGATTGGACGACATCTTTCCATTTTTAACCGGCCGTGATTGGTCGGCGTACTGCTCGCAACGTGGCGATTGGCCGACATCTTTCAACTTTAGCCATGTGTAAAATGCTACAGCATCTGTCAGTTTGTTTATTTACGCATCTGTCATTTGGTTTTGACTCGATTTGTGATTTGAGACGCTTTTTTCCGACATTATTCGTGATAATCATTTTCACACAGTTTTTACGTTTCTTGTTTTGTTTTCGTTAAGTTAATTACGTTCATAATGTCTCAACAAAGAAAAACTGTCGGTTCAGTGCGAGAAAAGGAACATCCTCGAAAAAGTTGATAAAACAAGTTGGTTAGTTTTAAATTGAATCGGTTTCCACTAGAATGTCGTATTTTTACAAATTTACTTCGTATATATGAATTTAAATGGCCGGCTGCGGCGGAAATCGGCAGCAAAAATTCGATTTACGAGGAAATTTATCATATTTCTACCAATCAGCTGCGAAAATTTGATTTACGCGGACATTATGCGGAATTTTTACAAATTTACTTCAAAGAGGTATCTAAATTTAGAGAGTCGGCCGCGAAATTTCGATTTATGCGTAAATATATCGTAATTCGACGAATTTACTTAGAATATCTATACCCCCAGTATTGAAGAAAAGAACATTTTATTTTTTATTAAAAAAATCACATAGATTAGTTTCTTACATTTTTTTCTGTTCTAATTCTTTTTCAATCATGTATACACATTTAAAAGTTTCGTCTTGAAAGCAAACAATGCTGGAAAAATAGATTTTAAGACCCTCAATGTACTTTATTGCTTCTTCTTTTGTTGGAATAACATTTTTCTCTTCATATACATGGTTATATTAATAAAAAATAAAATTTAAAGAGTTCTTTTCTTCAATTCACCAATATACATGATTAAATAAATAAAAAACAAAATTTTAAATGTTCTATTCTTCAATACCCCCCATTTACATTTTCCCTCCGTTTAGGTTTTTTTTTTTCGGTCCCTTAAAAAACGTAAAATAGGGGTTTTACTGTATGTGAAATATGAGGATAGACATGTATTTTGGATTGAAATAATGTAATTACCCGACAGTATTCCTTTGTGGCAACAATTTCGTAACATCCCAGGGACATTTCTGGTGCAGACTGTCCGTACTGCTGACCACTGTTCAGGTATTGGGTGTACTCCATCGGAACTACAAACAAAAGAAAGACAGTTGTTGTAATGTATTGAAACATCTTCTAAGTGATGCCGACAGATGCCAGCAGGGAAAGTGCTTCTATCGATTGCCGAAAGGGGTGCCCGAGTAGGCGGTGGCCGTCGAGAGGGGTTCTGGCAAGCCACCGCTCTGATTCAATTAGCCGCTAGTATAGACAGGCCGTGTGACTTGTAGCATAATTATTGTAAATACGTAAACTCATAATAAACCAGTTTGTATCAAAGACCTGTTGTTGAGTTGTTACTTCCCAACCTTCCTCTTCCCCACCTCCTTCCCCTCCCCACTACCTTCAGCCTCACAACATACCCCAATTGGGGATGCCATAGTCTCACTGGCTCCAGACGGGAGCAGTTGAGATTCTTGTGCGGTATTCAATGTAAAAAAAAAAAAAAAAATTGAGAAGTACCCCCACAGAACTAATAGTGTTTGAATGTGAATAATACCAAATATTACTGTTGTGGTAAACTGATGCATAGGTTCTCTTAATTTACCGATTTACTGAGAAAATAATTGTGACAATAGATTCTCTATTATGTGGGGTACTTTGAAATTTCAAAGTACCACAAAAAATAGAGAATCATTTTCTCAGTAAATTGGTTTTCCGTTGGAACGTCTCAAAAAAAAAAATCAATAATAAATTTTATTAAAACCAATTTCAGTCTTCAGTTTTGTTGTAATAAATAACGTGGTTCATGGTTCATATTTAAACAAATCAACTAGTTACTGCAAACTGCATCAGTTTACCACAACAGGGGTTGTTGTGGTAACTGCAGGGGTTTGGCAAAAAAGGTAACTAGTTGATTTGTTTAAAATAGAGAATCATTTTCTCAGTAAATTGGTTTTCCGTTGGAACGTCTCAAAAAAAAAATCAATAATAAATTTTATTAAAACCAATTTCAGTCTTCAGTTTTGTTGTAATAAATAACGTGGTTCATGGTTCATATTTAAACAAATCAACTATGTAGTTACCTTTTTTGCCAAACCCCTGCAGTTACCACAACAACCCCTGTTGTGGTAAACTGATGCAGCAAATATGAACCATGAACCACGTTATTTATTACAACAAAACTGAAGACTGAAATTGGTTTTAATAAAATTTATTATTGATTTTTTTTTTGAGACGTTCCAACGGAAAACCAATTTACTGAGAAAATGATTCTCTATTTTTTGTGGTACTTTGAAATTTCAAAGTACCCCACATAATAGAGAATCTATTGTCACAATTATTTTCTCAGTAAATCGGTAAATTAAGAGAACCTATAAAATTAAGAGAAACAATAAAATTAAGAGTACCTATAAAATTAAGAGAAATTATAAAATCAAGAGAACCTATAAAATCAAGAGAAACTTTAAAATTAAGAGAACCTATACAATTAAGAGAAACTATAAAATGAAGAGAACCTATAAAATGAAGAGAACTTATAAAATTAAGAAAAACTATAAAATTAAGAGAACCTATAAAATTAAGAGAATCTATAAAATTAAGAGAAACTATAAAATATTCAAATTTGTAATAGGGGTGCCGGGCATAAGGACTGTACCTTCGGTGGTGGTCTTGCAGAAGGCGCACTGGAAGTGCCTGCCGGCGTCCACGAAGCGCATGGCGGGGCACAGGTAGGCCTTGCAGCGGGAGCAGCGTACGGGGCCCAGGCCGGGGGAGCCCGTCAGAGCCGCGATGTCCAGCAGGGGCGGGGGCCGCTCCGTCTCCAGGACCTCCGCCATCGGAGACACCTGGAACCATCACAAGTACCTGGTCATCAAACATGCATTTCTTGGAGTCTACTGTTATCCAGAGTGACATCTCCGAATTTGCCTACCAACATTGAGGCACACAATTCCTTCAGCCAACAATACATGGACAGCTGTCCAAATAATAGAATGGAGAATAATAATTTTTTTTTTTGTTATAATTTTACTTTTTTAATTAACTAGTTTTTTTAATTGTAACAATATTATTCTAATTTGTATTACGTTATCACTATAATATGGACATTTGTCTAGTTTGGGATATTTTTCATAATAAAGAAAATAATAGTTAACTTCTCAGGCTTCGGGCATATTTTGTCAGAAGGTCAAAATATTTCCACTTGTCTATAAAAAACCAAATAAATGGGATATTTCTAAATGTATCCGAAAATGAAAAACTGCTTTTGAAAGGTGAAAAAATAAGCTTTCCAATTTTTTAATTCGAAATAAACATTATAATTTTTGGAACAAAATTTTTGAAAGTAAACATAAAAAAGTTTTAAAAATGGGTGACCTTACGTTTTTTTTAAACTAAAATTACTGATAATGAAAAAAAAAACATTTGAATAGCCAGGGACTTCCCCACCTTCCTCTTACCCATCACCTTCCTCTCCAAACTACCTCCAGCCTCACGACACACCCCTATTGGGGTTGCTATAGTCTCACTGGCTCAAGATGGTTGGGAGCAGTTGGGAATCTTGTGCGGAAACATATCCATTAAGTTTCATTAAAACAAATATACAATGTACATCATACATTTGTGTGAAAACGTGACTTATGATGAGATAGATTGCGTTGAAAAAAACTAGTGTTGTTGTGAAGGTCAATATAATTGTGTGCTATAGTAAACAAAACTGCATAATTGTGTGCTATAGTAAACAAAACTGCATAATTGTGTGCTATAGTATACAAAACTGCATAACTGTGTGCTATAGTATACAAAATATGTAGTATAATTTGAGTAGAACGAAAACCAAATACCTCAATGTTACAGATTCCCTCTTCAATATGAACTGACGATAAATTAGGAAAAGGAAAGCGTACTTACGACTACACAGAATGGCACAGCAGTTTGCTTGATCATGTCAGGAGTGGCGGGGACACTGTACATGGAGCTGCGAATGTAACGAGGACCTGGAATTTCAAAATAACTTCAAAATTGACAGAAAAGACTTTGGGTATGATTTTATTTTATTTATTGAGATTTTCACAGCCAAAAGTACAATTTTTTTTATTACAATAACTATCTTCAATATAACTTTTGAATATTAAGTGGAATGTTCGCACGGCCCGTTTCATACAAATCTTAATTTTGGATTTGAGATCAAAATGACCAACCAAACTGAAAAATTATTTTTGTAATCAAAAGACATCAAATATCTAGTACGGATATGAGCTACTTTATTTATTTTTGCTTTAAATTATAAGATATAGGCCCCTAAAGATTTTAGTGTTTCATGATTTTAGAGGCAACTTGGGCAATTATTGATGAGTAAATGAAAAATATTAAAAAAAATAATTTTATTATATTTATTATCAAAATGTGATGAAATATAAAATAAAAATTAATAATAGAAATCATTTTGATGGGTAAAACTGAAATTACAAATTACCTATTTACATCGGAACAAACATTTGTTTTTTATATATTAAAATTACTACCCAAAAAATACATTTTTAACAATGTTTACTGTCCCCTGTTAAGTCAACGACCATAGCTGGCCACTTGGGGAGACCTATGGCAGAGGAGGTCGGCCGCGGTCGGTGACTTAACAGGGGAGCCCGTTTCATGGGGTGAGGTTTGTCCAGATAATTGGTGGACACACTGACCCCAGATTCCTACCCACCTCTCATACCTTCCTTGCCAGAACTTCCTCTCCTTCTTTTCCTTTAATATATCTTCCACACAATATCCCCGAAGATGACATAGGTCCTGAGAGTAATTATTTTCATCTGGGCCTACTTTGTGGAGTTATTGTTAAACTAAAATAAACTATACTCACTGGCATTTCCCTGGTCATCAACGGTGAAGTCCGTAGCCACCAGAGGGGGAACCTGCCCTTTCTGATTGGTCACAAATATGCCTCCGTTATTGTTCTGATCGTCTATCATCACTTGGATCTAAACAGAAACAGAAACAGACCGATTAAAAGCTGAAAACTCTTCAAATGCAAAAGGTATACATATTCCCTATTGGGGGTAACATGGTTCCACTGGCTGTAAGTGTGCGACTCTCTTGTGCTGCAGTCATATAATTTAATATTTTTTAAATTGATGGATGAAGAAATGTTTAACATATTTGATTTGGATATAATTGAACTTGAAAGTTATGAACTTGATATGAAGAAAACTGGTAGGCTTATATACCTCCGAGTAAATTATGTAGTTTTATAAAACTCATCTACATTGAAAAAAAAAGATGGCGGCCAGTATCTTTTCTCGGAAGATTTTTTCAATGTAGATGAGTGTTTCAGGCTGATAATTATTGATTATAATATTTGTTATCTACCCTTTGTGCTATGCATAAAAATCTTGTTTAAACGTTAGCTTATCAATTAAAAATAATAATTAATATTTGACAAGTTAAAGTATTTCAGCAAAAAATGCAGACATAATTAGTCTCGACGCCACGTAGCGGGAGATTTAGTATTAAAAATACCTCTCTCACAAAAATAAAGTTGGTTGTTTTCAGTTGGAAAAATGTAATAATAAGTAATTATCGAATGAAACACTAGTATATATTGAATTATTTGGCGGGTATTTGATAAGCCGCCATAGCTCAGTGGTCAGAGCTGCTGACCGGCAATCAGATGGTCACGGGTTCAATTCCCGTTGGCGGCCAGTATCTTTTCTCGGAAGATTTTTTCAATGTAGATGAGTGTTTCAGGCTGATAATTATTGATTATAATATTTGTTATCTACCCTTTGTGCTATGCATAAAAATCTTGTTTAAACGTTAGTTTATCAATTAAAAATAATAATAAATAAAAATAATATTAAGACAAATAGGCCTATGAATGCATTAGATAAAACTACTATTAGACAAATAGGCCTGTGAATGTATTAGATAAAACTATTATTATACAAATAGGCCTGTGAATGTATTAGATAAAACTATTATTAGACAAATAGGCCTGTGAATGTATTAGATAAAACTATTATTAGACAAATAGGCCTGTGAATGTATCAGATAGAAGTATTATTAGACAAATAGGCCTGCGAATGTATTAGATATGAATTTAACTGTATTTAAGAGTTCAACTTACTGGACTCGGCATCTGGTCAGGATTCAGCCTCTTGGGCGCCTGCTGATTGTAGCCATACTGTCCCTGCTGCGCGGGGTATCCTTGCTGCATCTGCGGCTGAACAGGCTGATTGTTGTAGCCCGGTTGTTGCTGGGGCGGAAATCCTGGTTGCTGGGGCGGATATCCAGGCTGTTGCTGTGGCGGAAATCCCGGCTGTTGGGGCGGGAATCCCGGCTGTTGGGGTGGGAATCCCGGCTGTTGGGGTGGGAATCCCGGCTGTTGCTGTGGCGGAAAGCCTGGTTGTTGTTGTGGCGGGAATCCCGGGGCGAACGAGCCCTGCTGGGCCGGGAACGGCGGCTGTTGCTGCGGGAAGGCAGGTTGTTGCGGCGGGAAGCCTGGTTGCTGTTGCGGGAATCCCGGCTGTTGGTTTGTGAATCCTGGCTGTTGGACTGGCTTCTGGTATTGCTGTCCAGGTAGTGGGGGCATGTTTCCAGCTTGGCTGCTAATCGGCGGTGGCATGTGTGGTAAACCCTTCATGGTGGAGGCCTGGCCGGGATAGTTTGTAGTTCCCTGACTGAATTGTCCTTGCGGCGCTTGGAACTGACTGTTTTGCGGGCCACCTTGAGGAGTCGGGGGCATGTTTGGTCTGCTCTGTGCAGGCGCCTGTGGTTGCATTCTCTGCGGCTGCTGATTTGTTTGACCTAATGGTGGTTGTTGCATTTGATTGTTAGCGGGAGGCGCGGGTTGTTGTTGAATCTGGTTTGGAGTGGATACGGGGGGAGGCTGTGAGTTGAAGTTTGAAGGTGGCCTTTGGGGATCCTGTGGGGGGCCACTAAAGGAGGGGAGAGGCCCCGCTGGAAGTTGTCCCGGTGGTAACTGACTAGGCGTCATCTGTCTCGGCGGCATTTGACTCGGTGGAAGTTGTCCTTGTAATTGGCCCGCTTGGGGTGGTGCTTGTTGTCCTCCTTGCAACTGTCCAGGTTGCAATTGACTAGGTGGCAGTTGTCCCGGATGCTGCAACTGACTCGGTGGCAGTTGTCCCGGTTGCATTTGATTTCTGGGTGGCTGTCCCTGGCTGGGGGGAGATTGACCGGGTGGCAGTTGACCCGGAGTCATCTGTCTGGGGGGAAACTGACTGGGGGGTAGTTGTCCCTGATTCAACTGAGCAGGAGGCAATTGACCCTGTGGTGCCTGTCTGATTGGCATCTGACCCGGTGGCATTTGCCCTGGAGGCATTTGACCGGGAGGTAACTGTCCAGGTGGCAGCTGTCCCTGTCCTTGTGGGAATTGTCCTTGTTGCATACTCCTCTGTCCGGGTGGCATCTGTCCAGGTGGCATCTGTCCGGGTGGCATCTGTCCAGGAGGCATCTGCCCGGGTGGCATCTGACCAGGAGGAAACTGGCGGCTGGGCCCATTGGTGAAGGGACCATTCTGTGGCGGGGGACCCTGCGGCTGTTGATCCAGACTGAGGCCCTGCATCTTCTGACTGAAGTTGGCGTTGAGTTGGTTGGCATGTGCCCCGTTGGGCAGTGGGGGGAAGGAGCCCTGGGGTTGCATGGGGTTGTTGTTGAACGCCGGAGGGGCGCCGGCCATGAATTGGGGGTTCATCGCTGGACTGAGTCACGCCTGTCCGGCTGAAACAAAAAAAAACACAAAAGCTGAAACAACCAGTAGTTTTTTCGTTTAAAAAAAAAACTTTTGTTTGATTACTATGTTAAACTAATAGTTGCTGTAATACGTACACAGTACACATAATATGATTCTTGAAGTATAAAATAAAAAAATGATAATAAATAAATTTATATTGACTGCCTGCTAATTGACATTGAAAAATATAACAGCTATTGCACTTTAAATGAAAAATTCAATTTCATATTATAGAACCAGTTGTTGCTACCAGGAGGTCTAGCATGGTTGATTGATAAAACCCTACATTAATACGATATTGATCAAATCCGTCATCTATGGTCAGTTATCAATATTTGCGAGCAAGGTCAATAATTGATATTAAATATTCCAACAGATGATTGATAAATTTTAGTGCAGCCTCCATAGTATCAGATAAGTTTAATGTTGTTCGTTATGCAAATTAACTAGTTTATTTAATGAATGAATTGAACTAACCAAGCTCTTAGAATTGAAATAAGTGGAACACGCAATCCACAGATTTAAATAATGCATCTAAAACACAATCAATTTATTCCATTCGATCTTTGAGAAACGAAAATGGTAGAAATATGACTATAGACCTCATTAAATAATTAACTCCCGTTTAGTGTCAAAAAATAAATGCGGACTCTCAATGCATTTTAGGTTAGTATTTCAATTCAATATTGCCAATTTATTAATATTTTTTCGTAATTGATTCGCGTTTGACATTTCAAAATGTAAATTTGTTGACAGATGCATCAGTATTGCCATCGTATATCGATTTCTTATATATTCCCTGTCAATATCTGTTCGGCTGTCAACAGTGGTACCATGCTCGGAATATCGATATAAAATTGACGGAAGTTCCGTTTATTGATCCAATATTGTAAAGTTATCGAATTCTCTATGCCTGACCTCCAGAAAAGTTTAAACGCCACTTTTTCATATTCCTTTGAAACTTTTAGAACAAACAATAAGGTGCCATGTTTTTTTTAGGACGGTTAATCACTCCGATATATCGCGAATATGCACTTTTTACGTCTTAAACGACATGTCAGATTTACGAAAACTTTATGTTATTTCCGCTTCACAATTAAAGCTCTATAAATGACACATTTCTGAACGTATCCGAACACTAATTACTGATTTTGAAAGGTTACAAAATAAGCTTTTAAATTTTTATATTACAAATAAATATTAACATTTGTAAATATTAAAATTTTGAATGCAAACATTAAAAAAATGTTAAAATGACTAACGCGATGTTTTTATGTGAAAACGGTACTAAGATCATGGATTATATATTATAAAAAACAATACTTATTCTATCGTATAAATGTATAATAAACTATTTAGTCATGTCACTTTTTTATCATTTCATACAAGAATATTTAGTAAAAAAAAATAACAATGTCTAACAGTGGGTAGGCAATTTGGCGGTCTATCATGTATCTGACAGAAAAGGTTTTTTATTTATTTCTATGGACAACTTGAATAGTGATGGGTAGCTTGATTTATTGTGAAGCTTCTACTTTTTGTTTTAGGGATGTCACTAGAACAATAACGGAGTTATAACGATTTCTGTGGAAACATACGAGTTGACGTGAAAACACGCTTATTGTACTTGACTGATGTTGTCATACTAACGTATGTATCTGCTTACTTTGCTGAGTGGTTAAGTGAATATTTCAAAGCGCCAGAGCAGAGCTAATGATGAAAATCACTTGCGAGTTGAAAATAGTTGGATAGACCTAAAAATTTCACACAGAAAAAGCTGTACAAATTTTATGATGCCAGATTTCAACTTAGAGACATGCAAACAGATTGTCTACTTTACAATTGGTGCAAAAAAAACATCAATGTTTCAAAATATTAATTTATTTACCATTTGTAGAAACACAAGGAAGTAACCGGACTTGAAATTATAGTACCTCCTATAGATTAAATATCACTCATGTCTTCTCCAAACATGACCTAATTCTATAAAAATAATTAATATCTCCTAATAAAAATACCAAACTGCAGATAAAACAAAATATAATTGCACAATAATTAACCCCCATTAATTTAATTTAAAAAACCTGAAAACATTGCTTTAATTTAGTTTTAAATTGGGTTGACAAATATTGCTTATCAAACTAGTACATTTACATCAATACATAATAACATTAAAAAAACGTAGATATGTTTTTTTGTAAATTGCATAATTATTCTCGAAAAATTATTAAAAAACGATTTGTTAAATTAAATTTAATGATTGTAACAGACGCTTTGTTAATTGTGAAATCATAAAGTACACATCATCCCGTGGCACATATGTGTGAGGATAATTATTACATTCTTGTCAAATTTAATTATAAATAATGACATTTAGTTCAAGGTCCATGTTGGGTACATTACATAGAATCCTGGTAGAGTCAGTGAAAATGCCACACTGGGAATAATTCCCTTGAAACATTATAAAACCAGTTCAAAAAGAAAGTGATATTTGTGTAAAAAGTGACATGTCATTTTAAATACATGTAAAAGATTTAGAAATTGAGAGTACGCACGTAATGCTATAAGAAATGTTGGATATTTGACAGTAAGCTCAAGACATTTACGCATTGAATCACGCTTTACATAATTGTTATATCTTTTTATTAGCCGTGTAAAAGATATGAGTAAATAGTAAGAATTAAATTATCTTAAGATGTCCGGTTGAGAGGTGTAACCAGTCTGTCATTTTTTAAATTAATTACGGAGTTTTCGGCGGAGATTTTTGCACTGATGGTAGAATATATAATTTAGAAGGTTTACCTGGAATCTGGAGATTCTCCGTGGTTCACAAATATATGAAAATAATAAACAAACAGCCGCGGTGACACGAGAATAACATTCGGGCCACGTATTCCTGGACGGTGTTGCCAGAACTCGCTGAAGATGTGGAATTCGGGTAAAATGGCTGCTAAGTGTGTATTATGTTTGACGTATCGTTAAGTACCTACTTAGTTAATTATAAGAGAATTATAATATAATCACATTAAACTACTTATTATATAGTTTTATCATCATTACGTTATTACCAATAAATTATTGAGAATTCGGATAAAATGGCTGCTCAGTGCAAACTACACTTTTTACGTAACGTAAAGTTCTTACCTACTTATTTTTTTAAAGTAATAAAACTGTGGAAACTCGGTTTACGAACATAATTATTATTCATTCATTCAAAACACCAATGCATATTTTCCCTTTTTATATTAGCTCCACACAGGAGGCCCTGAGGAAAATAATTTCCCTCGGGGCCTATTTCATATTTATTTGTTAACGCCCTTTTTCGGGGCGCTTATATTACATATGAATAATAAGAAGAATCATTATACATAACTGAACTGTCTCAGTAACAATATTTCATATTTGTTTAAACATAATTAAGATGTCCACTGACTTGGTACAATTGTTTCCCTCCATTAATATTCTAGGCAAAGAGGAATCCATATGGTAGTTAGTCCCAGAATTTCTGCACTGAAATAAATCCTGACTACATGGATGATTTTTTAAGGAAAGGAAGGAGAGGCAGATCAGGGAAGGAAAAGATATAGAGGGATGTGTACAAATTTGGCGGTCAGTGTATCTAGAAGTGACGAATATACAAATACATTCCTCCCACTGCGATGCAAGGCGATGAATCGAAAGAGTCCTGCTAAAAAGATCTCCCTCAATCCGACTCTCTAATCTCCCTCAATCCGGCTTCATCCAATGAAGCCGGGCACCCCCGCTAAGTCACTAAATGTAGCAAAACACTTGGGGTGACCAATAGCAGAGGTGTTCGTTATTCAGTAAATGGTTCAACAAATTCGGGAGTGCATCCAATATGGTCAAAGTTTATAAGAAATTATTTTGTTCTTAAGATGAAAGCTCTTCATTTAGTTAGAGAGAAAATGCTTCTTATTTTCATATATTATGTATTATTTGCATTCAAAATATTTTGTTATTGTAGGTACGCAGGTTTCTTTTTAATTTTAATTATGTTGTAGTTCATTAACCGCTTCTGTGCCAAGAGCGAGATATCTCGCATTCTTGGCAGTGCCCAGCAGGCCGGCCATAGAAAAATAGCGAGTATTCTCGCTCTTTTTGAGCCTCTATATCATACATATGTTCCATTTTTTTATTAATTTAAAATATGGAACACACAGAGAGATCTATTGAGATGATTTTAATTTTTTTTTTTGATTTTGTTTGTTTTTTTTTTTTTTTTTAAATAAGATTTAAAAATGATTTATTTTGATTAAAAGTTCACGGCCTGCTGTGCACAGCTACACTTCTACCTACTGGCATTTAGAAGGTTAAAAAGAGTGCCATACAATATGATCAAAGTTTAGAAGAAATTATTTGGTTATGTGGAGTGTTTGTTCTAATTTTATAAGATATTATTTTGTTCTTAAGATGAAAGAGTATTTTTTGTTTAGTGTATGTGCCAATGTACCTAAACAAATTAGGTTTAAAAAAAGTAATTTTGTTTTCTACCTTTTATTTTATGTTATTTGTTAATAATGTTCAAATAGATAATACCTACTATTTCTTTTTTTTAAATATTATTTACGAAGCGATTTACGATTTCAAGAAGCATAAATAATTTATTTGAAATAAGGAGTGATAATTAATTATGTTATGTTTATTTTTAGTTCAAATATCAGAGACTGAATGATTAATATACTCATATGATTTGAAAATAAAGGCTGACTGATTAAGATTGACCTTTTTTTCACGAAAACATGACCTTATATGGAAGTTTCGGTTTCGGCCGAACCTGAGACCGAAGCCAAAACTCAGTTTCGGTTTCGGTTTTGGCCGTAAAAACTAGTTTCGGTCGGACACTAAAGAGCATTGCTTACTTTTATAACTTTTTATGTTTTATATTCAATACTTTTGAAGTGAACACTTCTTTAGTACCGTTGCAATTTGAAACTCGACGAACCGGAAACGAGCGACACTAAAAAGTAACAAACACATACATCTACAGGATTTAGCCTGCGAGAGAATGAGATAGACTAATCGGTGTCCTCTTTATGCGGTGCTTCGAAGTTTATCGGCCTCCTCTTTGTGCGGTGCTTCGTCGATACTCTGCATTCGTCTCATTCTCTCAAAGTTTAGTTTTCTGAAGGTTTCACTTCTGCTGCATACTTTGATTTTTTTTATTGTTTATACCAGGACCGGCCAACCCGCGACGACTTTACGTGCGGCCCGCAGATGCGATCATTGTTTTTTTTTATTATTTATTGTATTAGTTTATACTACATGAATATAAACTAAAAGGCACAATGTAACATTTCATTTGATAAATTTAAATATTTTTACAGTAAGCATAACATTTCTATAACATAACATGTTCCTATAATTACACAATTGAATGCATAGATTCAACTGGTTTATCTTTCCCGCGCATAATAATATTAGCCTGCCGAGAAGTCACAGTCCACTTATGATGTACTACTATTCAAAATTTCTACTGGACGACTACTTCTATTCCATATTTCTGAAGGGTATTGCTAAGAGTGAGAATTGGGGAATTTTTTCTAATGTTGGTTCTACATGTGGGCAAATGAAATAAATTGGATTGTTGTGTTGATCTTGACGGAATAATTTTTATTAAGTTGGTAAGCTCTGGCGAGTCCAGGCCATTATTCAGAAAATAGAACAGAAAGAACAACAGAGGGAGATGAAGTTGTGAAAATTAATGGATTCGGTGTAATTTAAAAAGCGTAATTTTTTTGTTAAAAAAATATTTGTTTTCCTTAAACTAAAATGCACCGATGAGTGCTCGATGCTGGCTCGCAGAAGAATGATGACGTCACATTTTTTTAGATTAACGCGAAGCCATCCTCGATCCCAGCCGGTTCCAATGGGAGGGGGAAATAATACGCTTTTATCACTTAGGGCAGGTCTAGTAATATTCATATGTCTATGCCTAAAACCAATAATGACGCCACAAAGTGGATTTGTGAAGTTTGAAGAAGTGTAAGTTTTATTCATAATTTATGCGTTTTTTTTTTTTAATTCTTTCAATATGGGCTTTGTAGAAAGAAATCTAGATCAGTGTGCAGGGTTCTGGGTGGGGACGGATGTACGCTGTGTAAAGGGAATATAGAGTCTTCATCTATTCATGTTGCGGAAAGGTTTTGTTACACGAATTATAAATCCCAGCAATTTGTTCGGTTTGCTATGACTTCATCTGAGTGTTGAATAAATTTTAATTTAACATCCAGTATTACCCCAAGGTCCCTGATAGAATCTATCTCTTTGATGTGTGTCCCGTTTAATGTGTATTCAAGTGATTTTTTGTTTTTTTTTACATGTAAATGATAATTTATTGCATTTTGAGATATTTACAACAAATTTGTTCAATTCATAGTAGACAAAAATACGATTGAGGTCCTCCTGAAGTTTGATGCAGTCTTTGATTGATTTGATAACTAAGTATATTTTGTCTGAATATGCTAGGTAATTAGTGTGTAAAAAATATTAGTGAATAATAAATATACCATATAATACATTAATAATAATGGCCCTAAATGATAACCTTGTGGTATGCCGAAGAGCATGGAAAAGAAGCCGGAATTATTGTCCATATTGCTAGTTACATATTCCTTGAAATTTACCAAATTTGTTAGTACCGATCTTTTTTTAGAAATTTGTGATACATATTGGTTTTGTATGTTGCGAACAGTTGTTGTATAAATTTAATCGTAGACAATTTGCTCAAACAGGTTACTAAAAGAATGTGAGTGAAAATGACTAAAATAGTGAGAATTGATGTTGGGCGGTAGTACATATACAATGTTGCTTTTTGAGTCTGTTTTGTGAACAGGGATTATAATAATAAAATAATAATAATTGTAGGAAATTTTCCTGCTCTTAGTGACATTATAAATACGTTACTTGAAGGATATGAAAGACACATTTTGAGACAGAGTATGGGAGATACCGTAACTTATTTAAACCAAATATTACCGTCGTTATACCTGATAGAGGGTACACTATTACAAATAATTGCATACTCAACTTAAATTTCGATTTTCTTGGAGATGTTTGACTAACCAACTGGGCGATCGATAAAGTTGTAGACTACTTACATCTTCTTATTGTCTTCAAACATAAAACTAATCTTGTGATCTAAAAAAAAATGATCTTTACAACTGACACATCCGTTAATCTGAAGATCTAATATAAAAGATAGATCATCACGATAATGCCAATTGTGATGATCTTCTCTTGAAGATCCAACCAGCTGCGCCAATTGTGATGATCTATCTTTTATAGATCTTCATCCTACCGGCTGCGCCAATTATGATGTACTGGGTGCCCAATATGTGAGGATCCAGTTTACTTTATTTAAATCACATTATTGGTGATCTCAATATGTACTTTGATGTGGAGATACAATAATACTCGTGGGTAGACTAGTTACTCTTATTGTAAGATATGAAAAATGTGATCTTCCAGGAAGCCTATGTGCAAAGAGCCCAGGTGGACAACAATCACACCCTTTTATGTGATATTCATGCTGTATCACTCATACACGCATGTCTCTTTCATACCCTAAGACGGCCTAAGATATACATTCACCATAGCCCCCTTGAGGTGATTTTTCTCAAAAATGGCACCGTATAAATCTGCCAAATATTATCGAAGGGTGTAGGATAGGTAAAAGACGGGAAGGAATAAATACACCAAATAAAAACATAAAATTCTTATAAAATTATATACATTTAATAATTTATTAACAAATTTAGTAGATCTACATACACATTTTGGTAATACATCGATATTTTCAAATCCAATTGTTGAAAAAACAATATTTTAACAAAATACAGTTAAAATAATAGGTAATGTAAAATTGGTAAGTATATTACAAGCCTAAAACATCAAAATGTTTTAGGGAAACTTATTTTAAATGTTATAAAAGTAACCTATTCAATGATTTTAATGTTTTCTAAAATCATTAAATAATAGTTTTACTAATGGCGTTGCGGACTTCAGCAACTGAACCCAAATTAAATATTTTGAAAGCATTAAAAAGAAAATATCAAAATTCTTCATGATAAAACTTATAAAATGTTTATAAGCTAAAATGGCAGATATTATAAAAATAACCTAAAAAAGTAGAATTGCAAATTTTTGTGTTAAGATTAATAATTTGTTAAAAGGCTGACACAGAAATTGACCAAAATAAATTTATGAATTATTTATTTTAAATAAAATAAAAATTACGCTCTAATATAAATAAATTTTTGATAGCTGTTGGAAAATAACTTAAAAACACAACCATTATAAAATAATATACGAATAACTTTTTAATTAAAGAGTCGATAAAAGAAATATTTGTAAATTAGTTTCAAATTCTTATGGATAATTCGTTGTTATGTCAAGGGTATTGCTTTAGAAACAAATTACTCAAAAAATCATGCACTGGTAACATTATAAATATGTATTTCAAAACTTTTAACGAGTGTATTTTAATATTAATTTTTATCTCCTTCTCCTATCGGAGGTTGGCTATCATCTGGGCAATCTGCAGTTGCAGTCCCCAACAATTAATTTTATATTAATTAAAACGACTTGTTGAGTTAGTTGTATAAAATTATTTTATATTAGCGCTTATTAGACATATTGGTTTAAAAAATCAATTATAAATTATTATTGATGGCAATGAAATTCTTTAGAGATTCTTCCTTCACTCCATTCTATTGCTACTCCTCATCCTATCGGAGGTGGGACAGCATTGTGATAATTTCTAGATACAGCTGCTAGAATCGAAGACTGGGAATGAATAGACAGCTGCAAGCAGTCGATATTAGAAATACACAAACTGCTTTGTTGTTTTGCGATGTTTTTTTTTCTATGAGAACTGAAAATGGCTTGCAGTCACTGCTTGAAGCAGTCCATCTAATATTCCCAGCCTTAATCAGGTTTTCTTCATTTAGCGACACTTTTTTATTCAACTTTTTTCTCCTTATTACATTTTTTATAATATATTATTTTAATAACATACTTAAAGTAGGGTAGGCATTTCATGGCAATATATTTCACTATATTTATATAATGTGATATTAAAATACACTATAAGATTTGTTTGTAAAGTTTGACTAAAATGAAGGCACAATTATTTCATAGTTGATATTTTAGCACCAAGAAAAAGTAAAATTCAGTAAACACGAAGTTCAGTTGATACACAATTATTAAACCTGACATTCAATTAACAAAGTATTAGGTTAACATGAAATTCAGTTGACAAAGTATTATTAGGTTAACATGAAATTCAGTTGACAAAGTATTGGTTAACATGAAATTCAGTTGACAAAGTATTAGGTTAACATGAAATTCAGTGGACAAAGTATTGGGTTAACATGAAATTCAGTGGGCTAAATATTAGGTTAACTTGAAAGTTGACAAAATATTAGGTTAACATGAAATTCAGTGGGCTAAATATTAGGTTAACTTTCGACAAAATATTAGGTCAACAAGAAATTCGGTAACCACGAAATCATTTTACAGTCCCTCCATTCTGTCCATTATAAACTTGAATGTTTAAATATAAATATTTTTAATTTTGAGTAATCTATTGACACAATTTATTAATGGCACATTTAAAATGAACACCCGGGAGTGTTATTATTCATAAGAAGTAGGGTTGAGTACGCACGGTGCTCGTGTGTGTTAGAGCAGGACACACGGCATGGCGCAGCAGAGTGGGAGACAGACAGGGACAACCGCAGCGCCTGAAGAAGACTTGGATTTGCTGCCGGATTCCGCCTCGTACTTGTATGCCCCTTTGGCTTTCATGTAGCCACCCTGAGAAAGGAAAAAATATATATTAAAGTAAGGTTATGTTATCAAAATTTTGCTAATGTTATCATTCTCATTCGAACAAGTGAGGAAATTTTTTGTTTGGAAAAATGGGGGAATTGTTGAACTGTGGTTTTGATGGGATAGTCTTTTGTATCGAGGTATAGCAGGCTGCCTTGGGTTGATTAAATATATCTGTAACTTTGGTATCATAAAGATTTACATTTTAAATACATTGTGGTCAACTTTAAGATTTTAATATAAAGCGTGAGGTTATCTCTTTCGAACACCGTCTATATCATATTTCTGACTATGATAGTAAGGGAGATACAATGTTTTCTATGAGACCAATATGAGTTGTCCAAAAAACCAAAAATATTAGCCTGAGGGGATAAAAAAAAAGTTGTGTTTACTAAGTTATTGTTTTATTTTAAATTACAAGAAAATTAAATTATCTAAAAACGGAAAAAAAATTTTGAGTCGAATTTATTATAAAAAGATTATGACAACAAGAATTTTGAGCAGCTGAAATTTCAACAAAAACAAGAATTTTCAGCTCATAACATCATTGGAATATCCAAGTAACAGTTGTAAGTTGTGGTGAACAGAGCCTAAATAATGAAGGTGAAGGTATGAGAGGTTTACTCACTCCGGCTTGTTGGTAAGCTGCTGCCTCGTCCTTGCGAGCAAAGTTCTCATGGCCCGGGGGGTAGTAGACTGCTGGTCCCGCGATATTCTTGCTCAACGACATGGCCTTCTACAATGGAGAAATCATGGCCTCATTAATATCACTGAAGAGGAAAACATATGGAAGTGTGTTGAGGACTAATTTGCGTGACAAAAGTAAGCTTCATTTTACCTTACCTTTCAAGAAATTGATAACATAAAAAAAACGTATTTTTATTTATTTTACATTAACTCCACATAAACTCCATATGTCATCTTTGGGGATGCTATGTGAAGGGTCTACTTGAGGAAAGGAAGGAGTGAACCTGGTCGTGAAGAAACCTATTCTGTATCATAACCTATATGTTGTAGGAGGGAGGAAACACAGAGACCAGGAAATCATTCCATAGCTGAGCTGTTGTATAAGTCGTATATACAACTCGTTCTCATGAGACAAATGTCAACTGTTTATAAATGTTGGGTGCGCTTTCGGCTTGCTTCCCGACTATGCACCGGTGCCGAATGAATCAATGATGCTAGTTCCTCGAATCTTCCATCGAAATACCGGTCGAACAAGGACACTCATAAATAGATTGAATCTCTTTAGTCTCTCCGGGGCCTAGGAGTCGAAAGGTCTTATGGGAATTGGTGTTTTATTTCTAATCCGCATTATAGATCATACTTCTTGAGATTATACCAGATTAGGTCACTCCAAGTGGTTTGCTACGTTTGATGTCTCAGTAGGGGTGCCTGGGTTTATGGGGAGAGGTTTGTACAGGTCTTGATGGCAGGTGCGTCTGCCCACCATCTGCAGGCCGGATCGGGAGAGATCGATTGAGGGTGACCCTTGGACCTCTCCAGTCAGACTGTCTCGAATCATCACCTTACATTGCAGTGGACCCAGATTCCTATCCACCCTTCATACAGAACCTACTCTCCTTTCTTTCCTTAAAAAGACCCTCCACACATCATCACCAAAAGGAAATTGTTTTCCTCAGGGTCTCCTGTGCGGAGTTAATGTAATTTATTTTTTAGATAGGATGCCCGAAGGTTAATGAAGAAGATGACGGTGGTTACCTGTTCACTGGCCTGGCCGGCTTGGTTCTGCACCGTTACCTTCTCCACTCCAAGCCCGTTGATGGCACCTCCTGGTCCCCGCGCAGGGTTGGGGCGGCGTCTCAAGTCATTCTCTGGCGGGAAGTTCTATAATAAAGACATTTACATCAAAGTTCTGCAACACATACATGGTCGTATTTACATCAAAGTTCTGCGACACATACATGGTGGCATTTACATCAAAGTTCTTCAATACATACATGGTCACATTTAGATCAAATACTTAGGTTAAGAACAAGTCCATTCTGCTCTAAACACTCATCAGCTAAGGAAAATGAACCACTTCTAGGGTAGGGAACATTGCAACATAGGCCGTGATTTGAGCCTGAGTTTTAGAAGCAACTGAAAAACTGGAACTAGTAAATAATATTAGACTGGAAAGATATCTACGCACAGAACTTTATCTTTTCTTGTTATTACTTGAACTAAATAAATCAGGAAGGTAGGAGGGGCTGCAGTGGCGATGATGATAGTGAAGAAAACCCGAAATAATTCTTTCTACAAAATAAGAACATTCCATAAAATGCAACAGCACAAGACTTCAGGCGACATGCAGGGTGAGAGATGACATCATTGTGCAAACGTATTGCGCTATTCTGCAGAACCTTCTTGTAGTCCCTCAGCTCAGGGTAGTTGCAAGGCTGTCTGAAATGTCGGCTAAAGGAAGGGGAAGAACAACATGATGTAATAACTCAAAAATCAATCACGATAATCTCCAACCATGTATCCATTACCTCATGTCCAGGGAAATCAGCAAGCAAATCATCCAATTTCTTGGGGGGCTCCTGATTGCGGGGAGCTGGGCTCTCAGTGCGGGGGAAGGGGGAGGCACGGGGGGCCCCATCCACTGGGAAGGGTGGTGGCCCACCGGGACCCCCTGGGCCTCCCGTGTTGCTGCTGTTGTACGTGTAGTTGGTTGTGGTGTACTTGTACACGGAGGGACCCTGGAATTATCAAACAATTTAATTATATTATTATTATTGCTGAGTATATTGTTGAGTAGGCCTTCATAAACACTTACAATCAAACAGTTTGTTGCTGTAGTTGTCATTCTTATATATCCTGGTATTGTCCGTTAAATGTTTTGTTCCTAGCAAAGCTGTGTTTCCTGCGACAACGTTTGCATAAACACTGAACCAAAGATGCACAAAGATGCAAAATGGGAGTGTGGCTGTACACATGTTTGTATGCGCATAATGTTTGGTTCAATATTTGTGCAAGTAGTGTCGGAGAAGATATGGCTTAAAGCATGCGCATTGTTACAAAATGACTGACACAGGAGACACCATGTTTGACATCTCAAAAAAGCAATGCAAGTCGGAACAACTTCGCTGGGCTGGTCGCGGGAGACTAGCGTCGCCGACAGTTTATAAAATGTCCGCAACTTGAATCCATGAATCTCCACACATATGTATGGTGGAAGTCGCCAAAATACTTGAATTGTCGAGTATCGGATGCTTGTAACCAATACCTGTGCTTTATGTTAACCCAAGTTACTACTTTTGGTGACTTAGCAGGAGTGCCTAGATTTATGGGGTGAGGTTTGTCTAGGCACATGCATTTGCCCACCTACTGCATGGCGGGCCGGATAGGGAGAGACTGATGGAGACATTTTACCTCTGCAGCCGGACTCTCTCGACCCATCGCCTTGCACCACAGTGGGAGGGATGGATTCATACTTATGTTACTCCTGGACACATTGACCCCCAGACTCCTAACCTCACACCTTCTTCCTTCTCAGAACTTCCTCTCCTTCCTTTGCCTAAAAAGACCCTCCACGAAGCATAACACATGCTGTGAGGCAAATTGTTTTCCTCAGGGCCTCCGGTTGCGGCCAGTTCTTACTCATTCTACGATGGAACTCTAGCCGCACGGAGACTTGATGTATTCTACAGTCGCCGGTAGAGGGAAGAAAGGGTTCGGTGGCTTCAGCCTTGTTACGTAGAATCAGTTGAGTTCTAGTGGTGATGAGAGGAACAGCTGCGCGACGAGCCGTTGAAAGGTCGGACCATGTTACACACGTGAGAGATTTTAGAGATATTAATCAGTAAGAGATAATCAATATGTTTTAGTATAATTAGCTATAGAAATCACTATTCATAAATATGTTTAGATCATGTTCTATACAGGCGCCCATTCAGTGGATTTCTTAGCTATCTTTTATACTTCATACTTTAGCTTACCACATGCATCTGATAACACCATTCGTATTTAGTTGGTGTTTCGCAATAAGCGTAACCCAACCAACCCTGTAGATTATTTATAATCTAGTAGTCTCATTCACATTAAACATGATGTTACTCCTATAATTAAATATATGTGCAATACTTGTTGACTCTAATATGCCATTTCATTATTACAATCTACCCACTTGTGTCTCATGCCTACTTACGCCATCTTAGCATTTACCTTAATTATATTATGAATTTAGCAGAGCAGATTGCAAGGATGAAGTGATGGCAGTATTTAATTAATAAATAAGTTCATAGGTAAGATTCTTCGGTACACGGTGTGGAAGTAATGTAAAAAAAAGGATCTAAATGTTAATATAACGTTAAATTGATTGAATTTTAGATTGCGCTACATTTTTGAAGAATTTATTTTTAAAAATTTAATGGTTTAAATATATGTACTCACATTAGGTCCCTGATTCTTGGGCTCCACAGGTACCGCATAAGTAGGACTGTTAGATGGATACAGCGTCGTGTTATCAGGATACCTGCCGTCCACCGTGTTGGAGGTATTGGTGGTGTAGTGGGTGGTGCGAGTGGTGGTCTTGCTGCTGTCCAGCTGGGTCTGCGGGGGGTGGGGGGACACCTGGGTGTGGGAGTAGTGAGGACACACGTGAGGGGGAGCACCCACTATGGTGGTGGTCTCGCGGTACTGTGCGGGGAGAGGGGATTGGCGCATCGGAGACCTGCAAATATTAATTTTATTATTATTTATTATTATTTCATAAATGTTTACATGTTTCATTTTAGCCAATTTTTTTAACTATCATACTAGGCTATTGCCCGTGTTGTGGTAGTCATACAAGAAATATTATTTTATATAAACAGATAATAAAATATAAAAAGAGGAGAGAAACAACGAACATATTTAAGGATAAATAAAACTAAAAAAATACTGCTACAAATAAAAATATAAACAAAAGCTGAGAAATAAAGAATGTAATGTACCATATTATGAATATGAACCAAATTCATTTTTAGAAAATGAATTTTATAAAATTTATTATGATAAAACTATTCTAACAGACAGAACAATTAGTCATAATAGACCCGATATAGTTTTACATGACAAAATTAAAAAAATAACTTATATCATTGATGTCGCTATTCCAAATTCTTGTAATATTCAGAAAACTGTTTCTGAAAAAATAAGAAAATATACAGATTTAGGAAATGAGATTAAAAGAATTTGGCATTCTCAGACTATAAAAATATTACCATTTGTTATTTCGGCTACTGGCATTATACCTAGCTCTCTCATTCAAAATTTAGGCGTATTAGATTTGTCAAAAAATTTGTACATAAAAATGCAAAAGTCGGTCATTTTAAATACATGTAGGATTACGAAAGATTTTTTAAATATTTATATTGAGGGATCAGTAGGATTTATCGGACCAGTTAGGATTTCATCAGAGCCGAACCCTCTGATATGAAAATATCTGGAGTCGGTGAAATATTTTCCCATTATGTTTCTGATGGATTGACGTATTGTTCTTGTATTGTTTTGTATTTATTATACTTATATAGTGCACTTACATTGCGTGAATTTACTAGATATTCATTTGTGGAAAAGTGTGTGGAAGGGTTTAGTCTTTCATTTGGGAAAGATTTAACCCGGACATAAAATCTGGAGCACCGTATTAAAAGATATTTTAAAGAAGATTGAAATAAAAATGAAAATTGATTAGTGTTATTCTTCTTGAAATAAAAATAAAAGTAAAATTTGGTAACTATTCTTCTACACGAGAGTACATGTTTATGGTCACTTTCGAAATTCGTTCTACGAAAGAAATTGAAAAATAGATGCGCTAGAGTATTTAGTATTTTATGAGTTATAATTATTATTAGAGAGGGCGTTCATTGAATATTGAATAAATTTAATAAATAACCGCCGTTTCCCCGCATGGGGTGGACACAACTCGGTCTTGACACACACACACCTTGCCTCATTCGTATTCATACATCATCTCATTTTTTAAATTTTTTTTTTATAGTAATACCTCACAAGAGTCTTAGCTGCTCCTGTCTGGAGTCAGTGAGACTATGGCATCCCCTATTGGGGTATGTTGTGAGGCTGGAGGTAGTGGGGAGGGGAATGAGATGGGGAAGAGGAAGGCGGGGAAGTACCTGGCTATTCAGATCTGGTCACCAAACACGGCTAACGCCATTTCAAGCAATGTTTCAATTCTGAATGGTGGTCTTACACCTGGGCGATACTGAAAGTATCTTCCACTCTGGAACGTGCCACAAATATAGTATACAATATTTTAAATGAATTTATTGTGAAATAACACAAATAATTCAAATAAAATTTATTGCCCACGCCGGGATTCCATCCCGCGACCTTCGGATTCCTAGTCAAAAGCCTTAATGCTAGACTACACTGGCCTTCGTCATACATAGTCTTCTATAATTCATAGACTCAAGATCTGATTAGACCTGTCAAAAAACTTATGTAAGAACAACTTCTGTAACTTGCTCTAAGTGACTTTTGGTGTCGTTTACATTGATAATTTGGCCATAGGTCGCCTACATAAGCGACTTATGGGAAAAAACTTACATGTGTAAAGGCAGCCTTACATTGCGTTATGTAAATTAATTATTATTAGACGAGATTAATTGATTTTTTTCACCACCAGGTTATTTCAGCTTGTTTTAAAGTTATAATGTTTTTTGAGTAGCTGTAGCTTTGTTAACTGTTTTTTTTTCTTCATAAATTAAGTTTGTAAATTTTCCCACACGTTAACTATCTTCAACCACTGTTAAATTAATATTGTTATCACTTACAATAGAAAATTGATAATACAAATTGGAAGGAAATAAAGGATTTTTTTACATTAGCTCCACATAGGAGACCATGAGGAAAAATATCACTCAGGGCACATCTTTCTATGTGTGGAGGGTCTTATCAGACAAAGAAAGTAGAGCAAGTTCTGGGAAGGAAAAAGGTGTGAGGGATGGGTAGGAATCTGGGGGTCAGTGCGTCCAGGAGTGACGGATGTATGAATCCATCCCTCCCACTAGGTTTCCCTCAACCAGTCTCTCCCGATCCTTAGGTGTACAAATGCATTCGCTGCCAAGACCAATACAATCCTCACCCCATGAACCCAGGCACAGGCACCCCTGCTATATCATCAAACGTAGCGAACCACTTGGGGTGACCTATGGCAAGGGTGGATCCACCGTTGTGGGCAAGGTGAGCATGCCCACAACCCTAATGGACCTGTAACGTCACACTTTCACGGTATATTGAGATCCATAGGCCGATGATAATAAACACTATGCCTTAATAAAATTAAGCTACCACAGAGAGATCGTTTTCTACTCTTCGCAGAATAAAATCATGGTTGCGTGCCTCAATGTCACAGGAAAGATTATCCGGGCTAGCTCTCCTAAATATACACAAAGATGTGAACCTGGATATCGATAAAATTATCAAGGTTTTTTCGAAAAAGAAACGTAAGCCTTAACTAGTAATTTAAGTAAACACCTAAATAAAGTTATTTATTAGATGTAAAAAAATTATCAAAATCGGTTCAGTAGTTGTAATGGTATCGGTCTAATTTAGCCTAAAAGTCTCGCCTGGTGCATCTCACTTGCTGGTCATACTCCTAGACTCCTGAGACAGCGTCAAGATACCTATTTACATAATCTAGTGTCCCTATATTGGCTTACTGGCTACTAGAAAAAAAGAAAAAGTTATAATTTATTTAAAATAAAACAATAACTTTGTAAACACCACTTTTATTTTTTATACTTTTTACGGTTGTAGCGAAACCCGGTCGGCATAAAGTATAAAAAATAAAAGTGGTGTTTACAAAGTTATTGTTTTATTTTAAATTATAATGTCACATCACAAAGTAACTGCTTCATATTAACAAAAATTATAATTTATTGATGGAAATTGGTTTGGAATTTAATCGAAACTGTTTGACTATTTAATAATTTAATTGGACGAAATCAGATCTCACTTCCTCCAATGATTATTTCCATTCCTAAGGCCAAGGTCCTGATGCGCGGAAAAAAGGAAATAATCAAATTCAAAAGTCGTTCATGAGAGAGATCGTACTCCGACTCGCACTTGGTCGATTTTGAGGTGGCTGTGCCCACAACCTTTTTCGAGGGCTGGATCCGCGCCTGACCTATGGCGAGATAGAGGTGTTGGCTATCCAAAAAATGGTTTCTGGGGCCTGTTACCCATAACCACCTCCTAAAATTCTGAAATAAGACAAATTAATCAAATAAAATTTATTTGTGCACGCCTTCGGATTGCTAGTCAAGAGCCTGACACCACGAAGGCCGTTTTGTACGCAGATTTTATTTTCGAGGACTAAATAGTGATATTACAATGTGAGTTGATTTTATACTATCCGATTTATTTATTGACAAATCAAAGGGAGACGGACACGCCACCTATCTCCGCAATATTTACATCGTTCCCCTTTCCCTGATGGACTGGTCTATCAATTTGGATGTCTATGTATCCATGTTATGTTATGTTAATGTATATTAGTATCACCAAATACCAACCCAACAGGCGTAGACGTATTGTTGAAGTGTGTGTTGACATACGTGCGCTGATCTTCTTCCCTCCTTCTCTCGCTGGTGCCGTAGAACACCTGCTTCTGCTGGTCCAGCAGCAACTGCTCGCTGGTCAGGGTTGGGCCGCCCGTGTGATTGGTGTGATTGGTGTGGGTAGTGTGGGTGGTGTGATTGGTGTGATTCGTATGGTTCACCCCCGGGATGGGGAGGGTGGCCGGATCCTGGTCAGCGGGCACCTCGTAGGTGTAGGTCTTGACTGTTGTCGTCACTTTATTCATTGGGACACCGGTCTGGAAAAATAAAAAGCATTAATGCCTCGTGCTAATTTGTCCACTTCTGGGAACAGCTTACATCTTTATATATAAAAATCTCACGTTACGATGTTTGTTCGAGATAAACTCTGAAACTACTTAACCTATTTTGATGAAATTTGGCTTACTGTGTGTCATTTGGTACAACTTAAAAGGTAGGATAGTTTTTATCTCCATTATTGACCTCTATATATATTATTATGAAATATATGTTCGTTAAATGTTTGTTTATTTATTTAAAATTTTAAAATTATTTATAAGTTCCTTAAGTTTCTAACAGATGGCGGTGTGAGTTAATTTATCGACACAAAAATAGGTTATATTGGTTGGGTAACCATCCAGTAGATGGCGTTGTGTTTCGATTTCACTTCACAGCAACGCGTGGTCGGGTCAGCTAGTAGGTTTTATAGAAATTGTTGTATCTCCAAACACCACGCTTTATATTCAAATCTAAAAGTTAACCACAAAAAAATCTAAATGTGCCCTTTATGAAACCAAAGTTTCCGACCGCAATTTAAGCAAAATTTATGAAAACTTTGTGAATTTTTTATTAATTATTTTTTAATGAAACGACAAAAAAAGTAAGGTGACGATAACATTTATAATACTTTTTCCTTCGCAGAGTTTCCTCTCCTTTCTTTCCCTAAAAAGACCCTCCACACAGCATCCCCAAAGATGACGTAGGCCCCGAGAGAAATTGATTTCCTTAGGGCCTCTTGTGTGGAGCTAACGTAAAAAAAAATTTTGCAGAGTGCGTGAATTTACTGGAGTGAGAATATTACACGCCGAAATGCATCACTTTTTATGAATAGTGTAATATATTTACCACAGTTGTGATTTGTCCGGTCGGGGGACCATGGCACTTTTCACACACCAGGGTTCCAGTGCTTCCGGGCTTTCCTCCAATTAGGTGCGATTCTGCAATCAGAAAAACATAACATTCAAATAACAGAAGAACGAACATTGTTGGTGGTGGGGACCAAAGCAGCTAGGACACATTGAAATATGACACACCTGTGACCTGGTGACCTTTCTGAGGGTAATATACAAGTTATATAAGATATGACCCACCTGTGACCTGGTTCCTGATGACCTCCCTATTGATCTCGCGGGACACTGTGGCCGGAGCGGGTATCCATTCCACCTCACGGTCCACCTTGCTGAGGGTGCTGTAACCGGATGACTTGACCGGAGTAGCAGAGGATCTGTAGTCGAAGGAAGAACTCTCCATGGTGTCTGAAGAATACCCTCCTGAAATTACAAAGCCAGAAATACTTAATTACTTAACTAAACTATCTTAAACCTTCAAAAATTTGGCATTTTTTTCAGATGGTCAAAATTTGGCATTTTTGCTTTACATTAAAATGCAAATATATGGAATAATTCTGAGCACATTCAAAAACTAAAAACTGTTTTAGAAAGGTGATGAAATACGCTTTCAAATTACATAATTCTAAATAAACATATATTTTTTATTATAAAATTTTTGTATACAAACATAAAAAAGTTTTAAAAATGGCTCACCTTACGTTTTTTCTAACTAAAGTTTAATAAACACATATTGTAATCTCACTTTTTTGTCGCTCTATGTAAAAATAATTTATAAAAAATTCTCGAAGTTTCAAATTTTTTTTTCAATTTCCGATTCAAAACTTTGTACGGATAAAAGTGTATATTTTACTTTTTGGTGACTATTTTTTAGATTGGAATATAAAGCGTGGTGTTTTCCCTTTCTAATACCGTTTAGAACACATTTCTCACTATGATAGTAAGGGAGTTACAGCATTTTATACGAGACTTATGTGCGTTGGGACAAATATGGTCTCCTGCCAATCAAAGGGTTAACACCCCTACTTTATTTTATCCCTTATAAGTACAATAATGGCGGGTTAGGGATTCTTTGGTTACTTAAATCTTCATTCTTTGCAAATTTTTTTTTACATTAGCTCCATGCAGGAGGCCCTGAGGATAATAATTGGAATAAGGAAAAGGAGAGGAAATTCTTGAATGAATATGAATTCATCCGTCCCACTGCCATGCAAGGCTTCGAGAGAGCCCAGCTGGAGAGTTCAAAATGTCTCCCTCAACCAGTCTCTTCCAATTCAGTCCACCATGCAGTAGGTGTGCAAATTTATCAACCGCCAAGACCTAAAAAAACTTCATCCCATGAACCCGGGCACTCCTGCTAAGTCAACAAAGGTAGCGGACCACTTGGGGTGATCTATGGCAATAAATAGTTAGGCAGGCATACCCGCCTCCCAAATTTAAAAGCAGAAGAGTATTTTTTTTACCTTTGTAAGGCTTTCTTTCCTGATCTTTTTGCAGATCATCCAGCAAGGAGTCCAGTTCCTCGATATTCTGGCTGAGGTCTCCCTTGCGTGAGCCCGAGGTGGAGCGAGTGGAGCTCTGCAGCGTGTTGGTGGTGCGGTGAGGAGTGCTGGTGATGGCGGGACGACCACTGTCCACATAGCGATTGCTTGGACTGTGGGCAAACTCGTATTGCTAACGGGAGAAAACAAAACAATTAGAAGACAAAATGAAATGCCAGTACATTAAAAAATTGGCCAATAAAATTTAGAGTAAAAAAATCTCCACACAAGAGATGCTATGTGGAGGGTTAAAGGAAAGGATGGAGAGGAAGTGCTGAGAAATAAAAGGAAAGAAGGGTGAGTAGGTATCAATTAAATTATCTGGGGTTCAATGTGTCCAGGAGTGACGGACATATGAATCGATAACTTTTACTGCAATGCAAGGCGATGGGTCAAGAGAGTTCGGCTGGAGAGGTCAAAGGGTCTCCCTCAAACGGCCTCTGGCCGAATCTAAGATCTGAACAAATCTTACTCCTTAACTCGGGATTCCCTGCTACGTAACCAAACGTAGAAAACTGCTTGGGGTTAAGAGGACATAAATTAAATTGGGATGGTACGATTTGAGATGTTCAGGAACAACAGTATTATTGTGATTGATTTTTGAAGTATTATACCGTAATGCACATCTCCACCTTTAGCCAACATTTCAGACAGAAAAGTTCCAGTGTCCACCATCAAGGCAGATGTCAGATTAATGTCCTAAACGTCGGTTACAGGAGGAGGAAGCACAATACATCATAATATCCAAGAAAATCAATCACAATAATTAAATTGGGACGGTTTCAAAAGATAGAGCATGTAGCAAGGATGGAAGAAAGCCAAACGTCAAAGATACTTATCTGTAAAAAGGCTGCAGGACGAAAAAGTATTTGGAAGATCTAAAAACAGCCCCTTCAATGGTGTGGATGTGAACACCGAATTGGGCATAAAGAATTGGAAGGACATAACAGGAGTGAGATAATTCATAGAAGTTGTCAGGACTCAGAACTACCGAAAGGTTGTAAGCACCAATGATAATGACGATATTTAAATTGATCTAGGATGAAAAATTCACGTATCAAGTTTTGTAAAATAACCGTGGAGAACAGCAATTCAAAACTGCAAATGGCATTCCACAGGGCTCCCACTTGGGGCCATTTTAAATTTATTTCTTAAAATTGTGGTTTTTATCATATTATTTATTTAAAATGTAAATACATATCATAAATATTCACACTTTGTACATTAAGAGTAAAGAAATCGGATGAATTAGCTAAGAGAAATGAAATATACCAAAGAAAGACATAATATAAGGAAGATCTCACCTCTACAGTATGCAGGTCTTTTCTGTCATAGGATCCCTTGGGATCTTTCTCCTCCTTGTATTCATAGTAGTACTCCTTGTTGCCAGCTGGAATTTTCAAACAAAACCCTCAGAATATTTACTAAGCTTAATACTTAATAGTTATTTTCTTGGACTACAGTATATATTTTTTACCTGGTACACCATTCCCTGGTTGTATTAGACTGCCGTATTTACTGGGCAGGAGCTCTGCTTTCATAGAATCTGAAATTTGAAAGCGAAATATTATTTTATTACAAACTAATCTTCTTCTTCTATGTTCTATCTTCTTCTATATTCTATATATATGAATAAAAATGAATCGCCGAAATGTATGTTCGCGTATAACTTCTGGACGACTGCACCAAATTGGATAATTATTTTTTTTTGTGTTCATTATTATCGGAGCAAGGTTTGTATAAAACTACCGGTGAGCTCTGGCATTATGAAATTTGTATAAAAAAATTGCAATAGGTGGCACGCGAGCTGTTGGAAAATTGAATATACCGGGACTGAATGTATGGAATGCGGGAGGGGGAGGGGAACTCGGGTAGGGGGTTCGCGGGAGGGAGGAGGGGAATCTGGGAGGGGAGAGGGGAACTTGGGAGGGGGGAGGGGAACTCGGGAGGGAGGTTAGCGGGACGGGGGAAGGGGAGGAGGGGGTGGGGAGAGGGAAGGTGGAGGAGGCGGAGTGGGAACGCGAGAGGGGAAGGGGACGCGGGAGAGGAAGGGGAGGCGGAAGGGGAATGGGGCGAATGGGAAAGGACACGCAGGGAGAAACAATTTCTTTATTAAATGGCATAGCAAAGCATGTCGGGAACCAGCTAGTAAAAACATAAATGTCAAGGTTGTCAAAACCACTTTATTCGAGAAAATTGCCAATGCATAATTTTCAAATGATTATTTCTTGAGTGTTTTACATAAAATTAGCCGATAAGACTGGGCCAATGAAATGATCAAAATCAATGTAATTTATAAATTTTTTATTGCTAGATGATGTCCTTGAAAAATTCAAATAAAAGTTGACAAAAAAAATGGTATGAAATTCGAAACATTAAATTATTAGAATCGATCTTTTTTTACATTAACTCCACACAGAAGGTCATTACGCCATCTTTGAAGATGCTACGTGGAGGGTCTTTTTGAGGAGAGAGAGGAGTGAACATGGCTCTTGAGGAGGGAGGAAACACAGAGGCCGGCAAATCATTATACAGCCGAGCTATTGAACTCAAGAAGCGAGTAGTTCTCATGTGACAATTGTCAACCGTGTACTATTGTCGGGCGCACGTTTGGCGTGTTTACCGACTACGCACCGGTACCGAAGGGATCAATTACGCTAGTTCCTCGGAGTATCTACCATTGCAATACCGGTATTACAAGCACAGCATACCTACCTGACGCCTGCGTTCTAAAGATAGCAATCCGCTTTTGTTAAGATAGGGGAATCTATCAAATGAACCGCCCGTTTCTGCAAAGAGTCGAGGGTTTTTCAGTTATTTTGGGGCTCTAGACCAGAGGTGGCTGCCAAATTCAACAGTGAGCCGGACTTGTACAGGGTCAGCAGTTGTGTACTATTCATTTGAATGAATAAACGAAATTCGTTCAACACGATTTGATTCATTATGACTATCAACAAGTTCACATTGAAAGTGTTCACCAATTTAATCAAATTGAAAGAGTTGAAGACGAATTAAATACATTACTGTCGCAATCATCAGTGGAATGTTTACGCAACTCACGAAATGGTACTTATTTGAACAATTTAATAGTAGGTACTTGCCATTTGTTTTGTAGTGCGTGAAAAATATATGGACTTTATGAGTATTAACATAAATAAATACGACTATTGTTTTTACGGTCATAAAACTTAAATACTAGTAGATTTCTGCTCGGTAAGTGAATTTTATGACATGTTAGCGTTATAAGTGTATAAAACTGTAGAAACGTTCTAATTTTTGAAAATTTGTAATATTTTTCTGTCTTTAACAACACGATATCGGTATACCTCAGGGCTCACACTTGGGACAACTTTAAATTTATTTATGAGTACTGGTGTTATTTTAATGTCGTAAATTACAGAATTATCCACAACATCCACAAAAATAAATTAATCGTCGTAAGAACCAATTGAAATGAAATAGAATAAACTCAATGAAGAAAGACGTAAGTCTTTATAAATAGTGTATAATTATAGTTTTCGAGAAATTGGCACGAAGACATGTTGAGGGTCTGCATTCAGGTTTCCCTAGGTAGAGAAGCCATAACAGTAAAACAAATCATTTGTTAAAATGATTGCAAAGAAAAGACTTCAACCCCTCAGGCTAATTTATTCCATTTTCGGAACAACTCATATAGGTCTCATAGAAATTGATGTCTCCGCCTTACTATCATAGTAAGAATTATCATAAAAACGGTGTTAGAAAGAGAAAACACCACGCTTATATTCAAATCTAAAAATGAACCACAAAATAAGTCAAATGCACACCTTTATGAAACCAAAGTTTTGGATGGCTATTTTGGGAATTTTTATTAATTACTTTTCCGTGGAACGACAAAAAAGTGAGGTGATAATAAAGTTTATATTACATTCGTCTAATGAAATATGCATGTATTTTTTTCCATTATCAGTAGTTTTAGTTAGAAAATAACGTAAGGTGAGCAATTTTTAAAACTTTTTTATGTTTGCGAGAAAAAAATTGAAAGCGTATTTTATCACCTTTCAAAAAATGTTTTTAGTTTTCGCGTATCTTCAGAAAAAGTCAATTTATTTGGATTTTATTGCAAAGTCGAAATATTTTGACCCTCTGACAAAATATGGCTGAGGGCTGAGCTCCACGTATATCGTACATTTTTATACGTATATGAATACCGCACAAGAGTTTCAGCTGCTGCCAACCGTCGGAATCCAATGGAACTATGGCATGCCCAATTAGGGTATGTTGTGAGGCTAATTGTAGTGGGAAGGGGAAGGTTACGGAGAACAGGAAGGTGTTGAACTATAGGTTATTCAGACCTTGTCACCAAACACGGCTAAAGCCAATTCAAGCACGAAACGTTCCAATTCTTAATTGCGATATTTCACCAGGGCGACACTGCGAGTATCTTCTGAGTTATTGAGTAAAAAGCTTCGAATTGAATCCTTACCAAAGTCCCCATCATCATACGCCCCCTTGGTGGAGTAGGTCCGATACTCGCTGTGCTTTGAAAACGTCTTCTGTGCCATGTTGCCGTCTCTGTCTCACTGGACCTCTGCTTTTTACAAAACTATCTGAAAAAATTAAAAATATTAAATTAGATTGGTCCAAACCTATACAAATTAAACCATATTTCCAAACATCATCTTCCGACTTAAAAGCAGTAAATATAAACAAAAATCTTCTACACAGTCAAAAACATGAATAGAACGATTAGTTCACAACTTTGCAACCCACGCAACATTTCTATACATAACTAGGCGTTTCGCAAGACTGAAACGAAAAACATCACAATAAGAAATATTCTGCTGGCTTGTTAGTTCAGTTGTGTCTGCAGATATAATTATGCCAGAATTACTATTTTACCAGTTGGACCAAAGTGGAAAGCAGTCACCTGGATCTTGGCACATGACGCTGTTTTCTCGTGTCTGTTTGGCACAGGTTGGGGAAACAGGTAGATTCGGCAACGTAATTAGTGGAAACCCACGCGTTTATGAAAGTTTGTAAGTTGAATCGCGTAAAACTATTCTGGTAAAATGGATTTTAGGTTACGTAAAACAGGACTGTCACAATTACGAAACTGGTGTCAATCTCTTCTATCATCTGAGGTGTCAAAACTGACTGTAAGAATCTTTAAAATCAAATAGGTCCAAGGACACAGACAATGGGACTATCTTAGACCTGAATGGAACTGTGGATTAAAGCAAATAGGACTATGAATTGGAGGTTATCCACCACTTACCCGCCATGGTATAAGTAACAGATAGTTACTCCTACAAGGCTCTCGCAAAGACTCTATTTTTTTAAAGGACGAATCTACATTTAATTTTGAACGAATCTAGACTTCCAGTGTCCCTGCATAGGTCTATGGACTGCCATCTTCGGAAGAATTAGTTACTACGAAGAATCAGCAAAAGTGGACATAATAATTGAGGAAGGCCTATGTCCAAAGCTACATAGACACTAGAAAACTTATTTTTTTTACATTAGCTCCAGAAAGGAGGACCTTAGGAGAAAATCCCTCAGGGTCTACGTCATCTTAGGGTGTGTGAGGTCTTTTTAGGGAAATGAAGGAGAGGAAGGGAAAATGTATGAGGGGTGGGTAGAAATGGATGTATGAATCCATTCCTACCACTGCGACGCAAGCCGATGACCGGCTGGAGAAATCTAGGTTAGGTCTCCCTCAACCAGTCTCTCCTGCCACGCAGTAGGAGGGCAAACACATTTGCCGCCAAGACCGAGACAAACCTCACCCCGTGAACCGAGCCAAATCACAAACCATAGCGAACCACTTGGGGAGACCTAAAGCAGGAGTGTTGGTTTTCCGATAAATGGTTCCCGAGGGGACGGTGCCCATACCCGCTCCCCAAATTGAAAA
This sequence comes from Limnephilus lunatus, assembly GCA_917563855.2. Lineage (NCBI taxonomy): Eukaryota > Metazoa > Arthropoda > Insecta > Trichoptera > Limnephilidae > Limnephilus > Limnephilus lunatus. Next base: position 98,694,670 of record OU830594.1, read on the forward strand.
ACAAGATGAAACAACCTATTTTGCATCACTTCTCTACCAATAACAAAAAAAAAATATAGATACACATAGGACAATTTTTTTTTTTAAATGAGCTCCACACAGGAGGCCCTTAGGAAAATAATTTCCCTCAGGGCCTATGTCATCTTTAAGGATGCTGTGTGGAGGGTTTTTTAAAGGAAAGGAAGGAGAGGAGAGTTCTGGGAAGGAAGAGGCTTTAAGGGGTGGGTAGGAATCTGGGGTTCAGTGTGTCCTGGTCATCCGCCTCCAAGACTGAACCCGGGAACCCATGCTAAATCACCAAACGTAGCGAACCACATGGGGTAACCTATGGCAGAGGTGTTGGTTATCCAATAAAGGTTCCCGGGGTGGCGGTACCCATTCCCGCCTCCAAAATTGAATCTACCAATTTAACAATAAAAACAAACACAATAATCTCAACCAACTCCAATTATTACGATTTATAATAGTTGAATCCACTTTTAAATGAATATCAAACGAATTTAAGCACATTGTCGATTTTTTTGTACTTATGCGCAGGTAAACACAGCATTTAGAGAAGCCGATTTTTCGTTGATGAATTTGAATGAAAATATGTTTTATACTGTTGTTATTCGGCGGTACATCCACTTTGCACATCCCTATGAGGTCACTTAGTTATATTTTTTGTAAGTAGGTATACCGTATTTTCCCTAAACCGACTGTACATTGTATATAAGTACGCCGGGGGACAAACTGTTATCGGATCAACTATCATGGAACCATAAAAATCACTTTAACAGAGCTCACCTAGGGTTTTTAGTTTCTTTTAAAATATCATTTAAAAGTTGAAGAAGCCACAAAACTTGTTTAGGAGCAGATTTTAAATGTTGTTTTTTATGTTCTCCCTCCTTCTAGAGAAAATTGAAAAACTTAACTAGAAAAATAACAGTTTTTTATCGTTTTAAACACACGAGAGAAAAAGTGTCGCGAATGACACTACAAAAACACAAAAATAACACATTATTACTAGCGGGTCCACTAAAAACCGTTTTTCGTTGCCGAACGATGCCAAGTCGTGACAATACTGAATTAATTTTATGCTAAAAATAGTGGCGGGCCGGTGGGGCTAACTCTCAAACGACCGGAAGTTTGGTCATAAATTGCCTCGCAGTTTCGCGGCATTAGCGCAACTTTCAGATGAGTCGCACACTGGGAAGAATTCACAAAAACCTGGACAAAAGATGTTGAAAAAAAGACCTTATATTAATTTATTTGTGGTTATTAAAGTAACAACGATCGTAATTTTATTTATTAAATTATGAATTATGTATTTTGATTTTAGACAGGAATCTAAACTGCATCCTTTATAATTGCACCTAAAATTTTCGTTCACACACCTGCCGGCTCAAATTTCAACTAAAAATCGTAAGAAAATCGATTCCTCAATTTATATTCCGCATACAATTTATCGAGGTTTTCGATTTTAGAAGTAACGACGGGTAAGGCTCTTGACTAGCAATCCGAAGGTAGTGGGTTCAAATACCGGCGTGCTCGAATTTTATTTAATTTATTAGTGTTATTTCAAGATAATATATATACATTCCCCAAGCAGAAACGGCAATTACATGAAATTTCTCTATAGAAAAAAAAACAGAAAGTAATTGCTCCCAAAATTATTATAAACACGTTTTTTCAGTTATTTTACAAGTTATATGTATGCAAAAAAAAATTATAATGTTTTTTTAAATGCTGTTTTAGACATTCCCCTCGAGATTTTCGCTCTATTTTAAACGAGTCGTGTTTAAACATTATCACAATTTTCGCTTAAATTTTATTGTTTTTAATATTAGAGCGCACCCTCTAACATTCATATTTATATATCTATCCATCTTCTTATTTTTGAGCGGTACACCGGGCCTTAAATGAGCGTTTTTAAAAACAATAATATAATTGAGTAACTTTAATCCATGTTTTGACTATTCTGTCCCACTGTGCGGCAGTTGATCCGGCCTCCGCGCTCCGGTAGGACTCGTGCACAGCTCCGAGTCCGCAAATAGACGGTGAGTAAGACAACCTTACTGATTCTATTGTGTGGTCTGACTCAAAGGACTGATATAAACCCCCTCGCTCCACCACCAGACACCTGTTTATAGCAAGCGGTCTGGTGCTAGCACTAACCTTATCCACATGGAAATTTCGACTCCATACACAGAAGGGTTCTCACAGTACTATAGGTACAATACTTTGGTTAGACTAGACTTGAGAATGGATCGATAGTTTGGAGCCCACACCAAATAAAGTATTCCCTCATGTTGGAGAAGGTTCAGAAGAAATTTTTGAGATTTTTCTATCTGAGGGAGTATGGCTACTACCCGTGGCTCTACTCTACCGACTTAACAACATTCTATTTAACAACAAGACAGCTCTCCCGACTACCAGTCGCGAGAGCTGTCTTGTTGTTAAATAGAATGACTTCGAATATCGATATATTTAATATCAATGAAGCACAATTTAAACGGAAAACTTTGTTGCTTTAGTTTAAATTTTGATTTTGTAATATTTAAAGCATGAATAAATTGAATTGAAATTTGAAAACAACAAGCACAAAAAAGCATAAAAGAACAATTAAGAAAAATACATAATAAACCTAACTTAATCAAGCAAACCTAAAATAACCTAGCTTTTTCCATGTTACTTTTCGTCACAGTTCTGTTTTTATTCAGATACTGGAAATCACGATGCAAACAACGTATGTATTAAATATGTGCACGGTTGGCATTTGTCACATTTGTTGAGAACGGGTCTCTTCTACGACTCGTTCTTGAGTTTAGTAGCTCGGCTATAGAACCATTTACCGGCCTCTTCAAGACCCATGCTCACTCCCTCTCCTCCACAAAAATGGTTCCGCGACTTTTCACCCCGCGACAAAATATCCCCGACAAAATATCCTACGGACAAAACATTCCCCAACAAAATATGTATCTACTTAAAACCTAACCTAACCGAACAAAAATGGGACAAAAATAATACAGACATTCTGTAAAGTTAGGTTTTAGTAGATATTTTGTTAAAGGATGTTTTGTCCGTAGGATATTTTGTCGGGGATATTTTGTCGCTGGATAAAAACGCGAATTACCCTCAAAAATACCCTCCACACAGCATCTTCAAAGATGACATACACCCTGAGGGAATTTGTTTTCATCAGGGCCTTCTGGGTGGATTTAATGTAAAAAAATAATAAAAATCAGTCCAGTTTTGGAGGAGAAAACTGGGGACAGTCCAAGGTGCAGTTGTCCCTTTTATTCTGTATTCGCGGGGGGGGGGGGGGGGGTAACAGCGACAGTGATAGCAACAGTTTTAGCTCACAACATAATTTGCATCAAGAGTTTTATATAATAAACAATCACCAGTCAATTAGGATAAGACGCACAAATGTATTGCATATAAGTTTTCGGGCGAAACCGGGTGGTAATCGTTAATCATTTAGCTATTTTATATTATAAAATACGAAAATAAATATACCTTATTCGAAGATAATTCGATTTTCAAGAACTTTGAACAAACAATTATTAATAAACCACACAATAAAAACGTTGCTTTGTTGAAACTAAGACTGCCTGACCTAAACTGACTGCTCCTCAATTAATAATAACAACTGGTGTACAAAGTGTATAAATAGGTGACCCGCTCATCGGCGGAGTAATGTAGAAAAGCCGCGAAGGATTCTCATTGAAGAAATTCCGAGAATTTAATTGGTGAGTTTCTGGAATTCTGACCAATTATGACCGAAACAGCACGCTAATCTTACATAAATACAGAATAATGTCTGTTAGTACAAACGTGAGAGGGAATTCCGTTTCAAATTAACTGAGAAAGTTGAATTTTTCATGTTGTTTCATGGCCACAATCTAAGAAATTTATAACACTGTCTTCTTGAAACTGTTTTGGAAAAATAAAATAAGTGATCATGCCATAAACCATTTGACGGCCGGCGTAGTCCAGCGGTAAGGCTCTTGACTCACTATCCGAAGACCGCGGGATCGAATCCCGGCGTGGCAAATAAATTTTATTAGAGTAATTTGTGTTATTCACAATTTACTCATTTATTTTATTTTATTTTAAATACATAAACGGCTATACTGCCTTTTATAAATAAACATATAATAGAGTACAACAGTAAGAAAAATAATATTATTTCATAATAGTAGTTTTAAATTTTAAAATAACATACAATCATTTTGTGTATCACAACAAAAAATAACAAAAAAGAACAATGAGAAATATGATCATTTCATTTCAACATGTCCATATTGCGTATATAAAGTTACATTTTGGAAAAATAATTTTTGAGTGCATGTTTATATTGCGCTAATTTTAAGAAATAAATGTCGCCGATGTTAGCATGTTCATTTCCCAAAATGTGTAATCGACTGATTGGTGAGTAATAATGGTGATAATGTATGTGTGTTATTATAGTAGAACGGTAGAGTGAGTATTTAAAACAATATACAGTATATTTGCGGCACGTTCCAGAGTGGAAGATACTCTCAGTGTCGACCTGGTGTAAGACCATCATTCAAAATTGAAACGTTGTTTGAAATTGGCTTTAGACGTGTTTGGTGACGAGATATGAAAAGCCAGGTACTTCCTACTTCCCCAACTTTCTCTTCCCTATCTCCTTCCCCTCCCCACTACCCTCGGCCTCACAACACTCCCCAATTGGGGATGCCATAGTCTCACTGGCTAGGAGACGGGAGCAGGTGTGGACTCTTGTGCGGTATTCGTATAAAAAATGAATATCTGGAAAGAATGCAAGGCTCATATAAGCGTAATTTGTGAGGTTTGTCTAGGTCCTTGCGGCGAATGCGTTTTTCCATCTCCTGCGTGGCGGGACGAATCGGGAGAGACTGGTTGACTAAGGTTGGTTGAGGAAGACCTAATCTAAACCTCTCCAGCCGGACTCACTCGACCCATCGCCTTGCACCGCAGTGGGAGGGATGCTTAGGATATGTCCGTCACTCCTGGACACATCAACCCCCAGATTCCTAGCCATCCTTCATAACTTTTCCTTCCAAGCACTTCCTCTCCATCCTTTCCTTTCAAAGACCCTCTATGCAGCATCCCCTAAAGTGACAAGGCACTGAGGGAAATTATTTTCTTAAGAGCCTCCTGTGTGACGCTAATGTAAAAAAAATCCAAAAGCATATGCCCAGCACTTGCTTGGCGGAATCCCTAATAAGATATGGAATAACCACATGGGGACACTCAACAAAAAAAATCTTCTTTCAGTGCAAAACGTACAATATTCTTTGGTAAAATTATTACTGAAAAAGGCTGAATACGAACAAAGACATGATATACCTACAAAAACCGTTATACAACTATGTATGTATGTAAATTTATTATTTGTTCGTGCTATATTGTGGCTAAAAATTCAGCATGCATCTCAATCTGAATATAATAAACTAGTGGTTCATGTTTAAAATACAAGACTAACTGCAAACGATGGACTTGTAATTCCCAAAAAATCGCAAAGAAAAAAATAATATGATCTAGGTATTGCGGTCACAATGTTTCACGTGCACAGTCTGATGGAATAATCTAGATTCTAGACAATAATGAATGCGCCAAGACTTGGTACTCCTTACTGGATCAATCTACGCTAGAAGTCATAAACCGCAGCCCACACAAATGGCTTGCACAATGGGCAAAAGGGAATAAATAGGTAATAGGTGGTAATATGTAAGTATAAAATGTATATTATTCTAATGAACAGACCGCTTAGTGAGAGATCGTGAAATAGCCCCTTTAGGTAAATAATTTTACTACCCAAAAAAAAAAAACATGTAATTTGAGTAACATGAGTAATTTATTGTTTGTTATTTTTTACATTAGCTCCACATATGAGGCCCTGGGGATAACAATTTTTCTTCGGAACCTATGCCATCTTTGGGGATGCTATGTGGAAGGAGAGGAAGTAATAGAAAGGAAAAAGGTATGAGGGGTGGGTACTGGGTATCAGGGGGTCAATATGTCCAGGAGTGACGGACGTATGAAGCCATCCCTCCCACTACGGTACGAGGCGATGGGTCGCCGGGATTTGAACCCGCGACCTTCGGATTGCTAGTAGAGAGGTTTACCTCTCGACCACGGAGGCCGTCATTCCTATTAATTCATTCATTTCATTATTTTTTCACACTTACGAGACTTTTTCGAAACGTTTATTTATTATTGTTTTCAAATCTCCGATCCAAACATAATTGTAATGTATAGTAAATAGGTATTTAATATGGAAATAATACGATAGATGGCGGTAAGCATTTAGCTTGCGCCATAGCTCGCCAGATGGCATTAGTGTATAAGAAGTGGTACTAGAGATAGACTTTACCAGCTCCCGAGTTGGGAGCGCAGAGATTTACCTACCCCCGAATAGTAAACAGTCGTAGCTATCCAGCTAGGTTATTCAAAGTAATAAACACCTTTATATTTAAAGAACCTTGTAATAATTAATCTCTGCCTAGGAAAGGGCAGATATAACAACTGGCGCAGCCGTAAAAGTATAATTGTGTGGAAAGTTACGCGTGCGAATATTAATTTGTGCTGGGCACGGAGGACTAAGTCACTGCGGGAGTGACTTGCAGTTTTGGCAAAGGAATCGGAAGAGATTCTGCTCGGGATTAAGGAGCATTTGTTTCCGTGGCTACGGGTTGGATAAGAAGATTTTTTGTTCTAGGAACAAGAAGAAGAATACCGCAAGGAGGCGATCTGGTTGTGGATCATTGGATTGGTTTCAAGGACAAAACGGATCATTGGATTAATCGTTTCAAGGACTAATCATTGGATTAATCGTTTCAAGGACTAACCATTGGATTAATCAGAGGACAAGGATACAACCCAGAGGGAAGGGAAGGAAAGGACCAGACCAGAAGAGTTCCTGAGTTAAGTTCTTTTGCTTCTTTGAGAGGGATTATTTGTTATTGTTGTTGTTTTTTTTTTGCCGATCTATCTGTTGGGAGTTATGGAATCGGGTAGAATACCTCCGTTGTGCCATCTCTCCGGAGACTGGGAATTGTTTCGACTTCGGATAGAGCAATTTTTCGTGATTCATGATGACAAAGCGTCTGGTGAGAAAAAACGGGCTTTTTTATTGAATCTCCTAGAATCAGAAACGTTAACCTTATTAATTAATCTGTGTTTTCCAAGTAAAGTAACGGACTTATCTTTTGATAAACTTTTAGCGCTTCTCGACAAACATTGTAACAAAAATCGTTTAGTTTTTAAAGAACGGGAGAATTTTTTTTAGCGAGACAACAAGAAGGCGAGACGGTAAGAGATTTCGCGGTAAGACTTCGTTCTTTAGCAACGTATTGTCAATTTGAAACGAGGCTTGAAAAAAATCTTATAGACATGTTTGCAATCGGGTTGTTACCGGGTCGCGCGAAAGAGAAAATTTTTGTGGAAGGGCAAAAGTTATCGTTTAATGAAATAGAAGGACTTGTAGTTACTATGTCAACTTTGCATAGTGCTAATACGGTTAAATCAGAAGTAAATCTGGTAAAAAAGCGAGTTACTAGAGATGGGTTCAAGCGAGATCAGCATAGGGAACGATCGACGAGCCCCAATGGTAGTTTTAACAGGAAACCAGCATATAGGTTAGGATCAAATTCAGGTACGAATTTTAGATCACCCTCTGGTAATGTTAAAAAACAGTGTTTTATTTGCAAAAGGAATGATCATCTATCGTTTGATTGTAAATTTCGTAATGCGAAATGTTTTAAATGTAAGGGCGTTGGGCATTTACAGAAATTTTGCAAGAATAATCCTATAAATCCCATTTTTGAAAATCACAGGGATAGTAAAGTTTTAGTTGCGTCAATTAGTCCTATCACTGCTGAAATTGAAATTAATAGCAAGAAGTTTACGGCAATGATTGATTCAGGTTAATCTTTATGTGTGATGCCGGAGTGTATTTTTAAACGACATTTTAGCTCAATCATTTTGTCACAAGACAAAATGATTGAGCTAAAATGTCGTTTAAAGGTTATGGAAATAATCGTTTAAAAGTCGTAGGAAAGGCGATTTTTGATGTGAAATTCAAGGGTAGGAACAAAAATATTAATTTTATTGTAGTAATAAATGGAACAGAATTAATTGTGGGTAGAGATTTTATGGAATGTTTCGATCTTGGGATAACTTCTCAGGAGACAATTAATTCAGTGACAGTACAAATGAGGAATTTACATGTTGGACAAAAATGTCTAGTCAAGGACTTTCGTCAGGTGAATAAAGTTTGTTGGGTTAGAGGTATTGTAGAAAAGAAAGTGGGAAAAAAAGTTTTTATCGTTAGAATCTGTGGTACTCCGTTGACTTGGAAGAGGCATATTGATCAATTAAGGAGTTTATCTGTTTAATGGGAAGAGGAGAGTGAAGAAAATAAAATAACCCACCCACCGCGTCTGAGGTCACGAAATGCGCTTCAGACGAGTTGGGGACCTCAGCTTTGTTGAAGGGGCTAACGGGGTGTTCTCTTGATTTCAGATTACCAGCGGATGAGCGAGAGCAAACTACTCAACCAAGACCTTGGGACGGGAAGCTCCGCTCAAGGCGTTCATAGAGGTCCCTCCCAGAGAAACAGAAGTACTTAAGTTGAAGTATTTAAAATCATGACTATGTTTGGTTGAATTTAGTGTATAAAATCGTGTAAAAATGAAATATTTAAAATACCATTTTTGTCAATTGTATAGCATCATTTGTAAAGAACATGACTTGTATTTATTGTAGCCAGGGGCTTGAGATTAGGTCGGGGAGGGTGTAATGTATAGTAAATAGGTATTTAATATGGAAATAATACGATAGATGGCGGTAAGCATTTAGCTTGCGCCATAGCTCCCCAGATGGCATTAGTGTACAAGAAGTGGTACTAGAGATAGACTTTACCAGCTCCCGAGTTGGGAGCGCAGAGATTTACCTACCCCCGAATAGTTAACGGTCGTAGCTATCCAGCTAGGTTATTCAAAGTAATAAACACCTTTATATTTAAGGAACCTTGTAATAATTAATATCTGCCGAGGAAAGGGCAGATATAACAATAATAATTTTTTTTGAAACATAATTATATACCAGGGGCAGTCTAAAAGTAATGCTTCCTAATTTCCTCTCTCCTTCATTTGTCGAGATATAAAAAATGCAATTGCTTGGATTGAAAACTACGCTATTGAAGATTAATTTGTAACTTTTCAATAAAATCTCAGTCCATTTTCACAGCTTTGGTGTATTTTTTAATAAGGGCATGTATCACAGTGTTGTAAAAAACACTGTCACATTCAAAACACCATCGCCATAACTTTCTCCGCCGATAACAAGGTTTTGAATTTTTTTGCCGTTGGTGAGTTTGAGTGATGCCATTACATTGACTTTTTCTTTGATTCAGGTTAAAAAAATGAACCCATATTTCGTCTCCGGCCATAATATTTTTCCAGAAACCAAGCAAGTATTGCAAACCTTGAACAATTTTTTGTTGAATAATCAGTTGTCGAATAATCGTCACCACACTGCCGTTACTGAGGGAAAGAATGCGACATCTGTAGTTATCTGGGGTCACCACGAATGATGTCATCAACTAGCTCAATGTTGCGTGCAGTCACTGCGATCAACGGCCTACCGCTCCACTATTCGCCAGCCAGCGGTGTTTGTCCTTCAGCTTCGTTACAGTGACGAACCCATCGTCTAGTAGTGCTGACATCCACTTTTGCATCATGGTACATATTTTTCAGTATTTCATGAATGCGAATGGGCGTTTCACCTTCTACAGTGAAGAATCAATCACATAACGCTGTCTAATACGAACATCGATGTCCGCCATTTTGCAAGCAACTGCAGTGCTGCCACCTGTCGACGCAAAACGTTACTGCTGCAGCAGATTGTAGAAGGTTTGAGGAATAGCACAAAATTCAAAATTTTCACTTAACTAACTGTATTCAAGTTAAAAAAATAGGAGACATTACTTTTTTACTGTCCCTAGTATATCACCAAAAATTAAATAAATATTAAACTATTATAAAACTTTACTGACTCTGAAAAAAACGTGGGTTTGAGTTCACATTAACCTATGCCAGAAATTCTTTCATCTGATCAGTGTCTGTATTGGCTTAATCTGTATTGGCTAACAGAAGACGAAAATAAGTAGGTAAACATAAGCCCGGGCTTCCGTTTATCTGTTCCGACATCAAAGTTGTTAGTTTAGTTAGGCGTCGTTTTTTCATCAAGGTATCTAAGAAACCGGGGAAATTCATCAGAAAAAGTATCTCAAAACATAAATTACACTAATGATGTTGATATTATTATTGCCGACAAAAGACACAACTGATATGATGTAAGATTATCACAGCCGAAAGTATTATAGTGATTTATTTTTGGGGTTTTACACCGTGTTGCGTTACCTCGTTCTTTAGCCAACTAATTATTAGCCAAGTTTTGTCTCCCGAATCATGACAAAAATGCGATACCTGCAATAGGTAAGTTTTATCTGGAAACAGATTGAGTTTATAAACTCTGTTATAGCTGTTCCGGATGCGACAAGGTTCACACCATTGGGGCGATTTTCCTGAGAAAATGGCGCTATAGAAATCATCCAAACATTAAAGTTCCTCGAAGGACGAGAGCACATTTTCATAGCACTTCTCCGCCACCACATGGGAAGCTTATGACGCAGACTACGCCAATCGAAGAATGCGATCGTCACCGCCATAGCTGTTTGGATGGAGTCCCCCCTGATGGCCCTCTGGAGACGGGAAACGGTCAAATATTCTCCATAAACAAATTCATTGTTGTGTTTAATATTTTTCAGTTCATTTGTCTTATTTTTTTATGCCAATAAATTTAAGCATGTGAATATTCATTTTTATAATAATTTAAAAACCCCGTAGTAAGCGCTCAATAAGAAGAAGAAGGGGAGATATGTAAATAAGAATGTTAGAGGAAGCGCGCTAATATTAAAAACGATAATATTTAAGCGAAAATTGCGAAAATGTTTAATAAAACAAGACTCGTTTAAAATAGAGTAAAAATCTCATGGGATATATCATAAATAGCATTTAAAGAAACACTGTGAATTTTTTCATACATTTAACTCGTAAAATAACAGAAAAAAAGTGTTTATAATACTTTTCCTTAATTACCGCATGGGTTATGTATAGATATTATCTTCCAGAATTACATATATTTTTTTAGAAACTTAAAACTTAAAGTGTTCAAGAGAAATATGTTATAAAACGGTAGAAATTCAGAATGCCGTGGCTTAAAAATAAAAATATATTTATTACCACCACAACACGGGCATGTGCCTAGCATGGTGGTGGAAAAATCGAATTGGTCGAAAAATCGTCAATTCATCTAACAAACAATTCAATGAATAAAGAAAACTAAAAAAAAAAAAAAAACATACATGCATTTTTTTATAATATTTAATCACGCTGCATATAAGTCGCAGCAATATGCAAATCAACATAGATAATGTCATAGTTAAGTGTGTCGAGCGTTAATAGCGCTGATTGTCTGTAAAGTGTAAAACTGTAAAGTGACCCACCCACGTGACAATAAACAAGTCCCGGTGATTTCACTCCTCCAGAGTAAGCAGATGACACGCTCTTTATAAATAGACAGACATATTGTGTACCTATATATGTACATATTATATTGTAGCCACGAATGACCACTAATTCTGCGGTGAATCGTCTTTACGGGGAATATCTCACATAAACGCACACTTTACCAGTGCCGAATCGTATCATACATTAGATACAAAAACATATAAAAAAAACAGAGTGTGCGAATCACACGCAGTAGAAGGAAACCTTCAGAAAACTAAAGTAGACAAGCGTTGGGAGGCTACGAAGCACCTCACAAAGAGGAGACCGATTATGTCTCATTCTCTCGCAGGCTAAATCATATATGTAGATATATTCTTTATTAATTTATGCGATCGATTATTTTCTAATCCCCCATCTAGATTATAAACTTATATCACTACCCTTCCCATTTTCCAAAACATTCACATTTAACATAAGCATTCTTCATTTTTTCTCTTCACTTAGGTATTCTCTTTCTCATAAGTACAAATTTGTGTATTTATCTAAAGCTTATATGATAATTCTCATAAGTACAAAATTGTGTATTATTCTAAAGCTTATATGAGGAATTCAATTGTAACACTTTTTTCCTTCTTTAAATAATATGTTATATACTTAAACAATGTAAGATAAAATTTATGATACGAACTAAATTTGTCAATTTGACTGGCCTAAAACAGGATCTATTTTTTTTTTTACAGTGAATACCGCACACGAATCTCAACTGCTCCCGTCTGGAGCCAGTGAGACTATGGTATCCCCATTTATTTGCGCACGCCGGGTTCGTACCCGCGACCCCCGGATTGTGATTCAAGAGTCTTACCCACTGGACTACGGAGGTCGTCTAGTTGGCTAGTCAAAGTTTCCACACATGTTTAATTGTATAATTTTTATCTGAAATAAATTTATTATTATTATTATTATTATAGATGTAAGTGTTTGTCTCTTTTTAGTGTCGTTAAATAATATTTAATACTTCTTTACCAGAAAATTATTTTAAATCTACATTTGAAATGTGAATTTCTTTTGTTTATAATTCTAAGTAAGTACGGTTGTTTCAAAAATATGAACAATTCATAAAAAAATTGAAGTTAATTTTCACGTTCATTGTAATTTCTATACAAGTTCCGATATTATATCATTATAGGCCACATTTTAGAGGCGGGTATGGGTACCGCCGCCCCAGGAATCATTTATTGGATAACCAACTCCTCTGCCATAGGTCACCCCAAGTGGTTCGCTACGTTTGGTGACTTAGTAGGAGTGCCCGGGTTCATGGGGTGAGGTTTGTCCGGGTCTTGGCGACGGATGCGTCTGCCCACCAGCTGCACGGCAGGCCGAACCGTGAGAGAATTGTTGAGGCAGTCCTTTGGACCGCAGTGGGAGGGATTTATTCATACGTTCGTCACTCATGGACACATTGACCCCCAGATTCCTACCCACCCCTCATACCCCTTTCCTTCCCAGAACATCTTCTTCCTTTCCTAAAACGACCCCCCAGACAGCATCCCAAAGATAACGTAGGCCCTGAGAGGAATTATTTTATGTATGCAGCTTATGTAAAAAATAGGCCAGTTGCTTCAAGAAACTGAAATAATCACAGAACTTTGACAAAACGTTAAAATTACCTTAAAATATTTTAAGAATTATTGTTATTTTTTTTACAACCCGTCCTAAGGGTTTAATCTTGACAAGTAAAGTCAGATTTCATGATTTTTCAATAGTCCTGTGCTAAATCCGGACCTGTTAAAGTAGTTAAATCCTTATTATTTGGTCCAAGGTTCGTAGCTTTTTTCAAGTATTGATAGCAGTTCCATACAAAATGCATTACCAGTTGGAAGTTTCGGTCCTTATACGAACTTAGCTAGGTCATTCAGTAATCAGTGCCCTGTAATTCCGTGATTCTAGGAATTTGGAGGTTATGTCTTTTTGTGATGTGTTTTAAAAGCATGTAATCATCCTTGAGGTTTTGATTTAAGTTGACACATACTTCACTTGTAAGAAGGTCTACATGGGGAAGAGGTTAAGATGAGCGAATTAGACTTTAGAGGCTGCATGTTAGATTGTTGACAATTTGAAGTACCTACTATATACAAAGTGTCAATTTCACCCGAAATAGGAAAAAAATGACCTTATATCGGAAAAATGGACCCGCCCAGAATTCACTTATTTATTTATTTTTGAGAGAGTTGACAACAAATCATGCATACCTACAATAAGAAAATAGTTCATTATACCAATTATAAACTGTCAATGTGGTACTAATTAAAGTAATAGTCTGTGGATCTGTAGATAAAGGAGTTTTGTTTAGAGTTGGTCTTGCAGAGAGGGAGATGTAAGTAGGTATCGGCTCATGGCTTCAGCGTGTATAAGACAGATCACACGCATATTAGGTAGTAAGCAGCAATAATCCCAAACCGCCTCGGCTCCACCAGTTCGGCTCGGTGCCCAAAAAAGGACACAACGCTCGCACGACCTTGTGTTAAAATAGTGAGCTTTGCGACAACTTACTTGTTGCTTGCTTTGTTTGGTGGACTATGTAAATGTTTTGTATGGGATGGAGACATATTGTGATGAGTTAGTGAGTAATCATTTTGGGAGGCGGGTATGGGTATCGCATTCCTGGGAAAGATTTATTGGATAACCAACACTTTTGCCGTAGGTCACCCCAAGTGGTTCGCTACATCTGTCAACTTAGCGGGGGTGCCTAGGTTCATGTGGCGAGGTATTTTTGGCGGCCGATGCGTTTGCCAACCTACTGCGTGGCGGGCCGGATTGGGTGGGTACGTTTGATTGGCGACTTAGCAGGGGTGTCCGGGTTCATCGGGTGAGGTTTGTCTAAATTTTGCTGCCAATGCTTTTGCCCACCTACTACAACCTAACCGAACCTAGACCCAGCTGTACTCTATCGACCCATCGCCTTGCACCGTAGTAGGAGGGATGGTTTAATATGTCCGTCTATCCTGGACACATTGACCCCCAGATTCCTAACAACCTTCCACGCCGTTTTTAATTCCCAGAACCTCTTATCCTTCCTTAAAGATGAAATAGGCCCTGAGGGAATTTTTTTCCTCAGGGCCTCCTGTGTGGAGCAAATGTAAAAAAGATTAAAAAAAACTCAGAGACGTGGCGGCAATTTCCATATATTGTAATTAATTGGCTGAAGTCCCCGGCGGCGTTGCCCGGGCTTTACAGGGAGATTTTTCGAAATCAGATATATACAGTCATTCATTCGGATCCGAGTCCAAGTTTTCTCTGGGAGTAGTTGATTAGCGGCATTCGGGTCTGAGTTCGGATCTGAGTTCGGGTCCGAGTTCGGGTTCATGTTCTCTGGGAGTAGTTAATTTGAAAAGGGAGTAGGGGTGGGATCCGCTTTCCACAAAGGACTCGGGTTCAAGAACTCATTCCGACTGAAACACACGACTAATGATAACAAGTTCTCTAGTTGTTAATTCATCATCTGTGTTAGTGTCCATATTACATATATCACGCAGAACTTACAATTCACTACGAGAATCAGGCTACATAGGTAAAATTATATTAAATAACCTCATTAAGTCTTCGCTTCATCCTTGGCCCAAGGAACTGAACATTTGGGTCCATGGCTAATGACCACAATATGCGAGAGGTCTTTCGCAAAAATACTTTGCATCCAATTTGTACATCTATATATATGGTCTAACCGTAAAAAAGGTAAAAAAACAACACATATTTCTTTGTTACAACATCAAATTTAAATTTAACACGCGTATTAAATTTATCCATATTCGGCAGTGACAAAGAAATCTATAAAAATAATGATAAAGTCAAGGTATGTTTTAACCAAATTTGACAAAAACGAAAAGGCTGTTTGTCCCAATTTGGGGGATGTTGCGAGGCTCATGGAAGTTAAAAGTGAAGGGAGAAGAGAAAGAGTAAGGTTGGGTACTACCTGGTTATCCAGATTTGGTCCCTAAACGTAGCTTTTGCCAATTAAAGAATTGTTTGGTTACTGAATGGCGATCTCTCACAAGACTGGTGCTAGGAGTATCTCCTGTAGCTAAAATACCCCAAAAAGGTTTTTAGGAGGCGGATATGGGTACCGCCGCCCCGGGAATCATTTATAGGATAATCAACACCTCTGCCGTAGGTCACCCCAAGTCGTTCGCTACATTTGGTGATTTAGCAGGGGTGTTCTGGGGTGAGGTTTGTCTAGTTCTCTCATTGGGTGGCAGACCGCATCGAGAGAGACTGGTTGAGAGAGACTTTTTGACCTCTCCAGCAGGACTCTCTCGGATCATCGCCTTGGGAACACCTCAGTGGGAGGGATGGATTCTTACGTCCGTCACTCTGGGAGACATTAAGCTCCAGATTCCTACCCACCCTTCACACATTTTTCTTTCCCAGAATTTATCTCCTTCCTTTCCTCAAAATACACTCATACATCGACACAGCATTGCCAAACATGACATAGGCCCTAAGGAGAATTATTTTTCTCAGGGCGTCCTGTGTGGAGCTACTGTAAAAAAAAATCTAGAACCTACGCCTATGAGATTATTTTTATTTATTTTTGTTTTTAATTACAGGTCAAAAGATTTCGTTGTATCAAAAATTTAAAGAGGTAACTTAGTTTTGATTAATTGAAAATTATTTTTAGAAATCTTGCTCTTATACGAAACGGAAAAAATTCTAAAAATGATGCTAAGAAAGTGTTTTCGTCGCCTTAGTTCTTAATTGCCCAAAGGGGGCAAACATTAATTAAATGAGCTCAAAAGGGGGAGGGGGGGTTCAGCAACAACTTACTTGAAAATAATGTACGAAGTAACCCAAACTTATCTCACCAAGGGGGGGGGGGGGGAGAGGTCTAGATTGGAAGAAAAACTGCTCATGTAATTAATGTATGCCCCCAAACGACTATTAGAAAATTTTGCAAGAGGAGAAGGTTTTCTTTCATAATTTCAATGAAACATTATGGTAGGTGTTTAAGATAAAGCTATCCTTGGGTAAAGGTCTCTTTGGTTTAAATAATTCTTAGTTAAATAGTTCTTATTAACTATACTTGTTATACTTTATTTTTAATTTTAAAGTGGAGATCGAACAAAAACTAAAATGGTCGTTTGGACAAGTGATGTTTTGTTGCGCCATTTGTCGTTCGGAATTGTCGCAGAATTACAGACAAGCGTATAAACTGCAAAACAGTGACTCTGTTTTCTTCATAAATGAAAATAACAGCACAAACAGGTCAAGGATTTTCCAATGGCACTGTCACACTACACACTATTAGCATCAACACAATCTCAATATAACTTCGCTTTCAAAGAAACATATTAGTGATGCAACGATTACAATCGCGATGCACATGTAACCGCAGAATGCAATCATTCTTAAGGTTATCGAAATCGACGGATATCTGAAAGATTACGTTATCATTCATCTACGTTTCCATTGACAAAACCTTTGAATTCATTTCTAACTAACTAACTAACAATCGCGCCGTTTCCTCGCGGAGGTAGGCAGAATCGGTCTTGGCACACACTCCTTGCCTTATTCACGCCGCATTTCTTATTTTATTTGATTTATTAGCGTTATAAAAAGTCTTTCAATATGACAGTGATAAGGATATTTATGTCATATAATATAATGAAAAATTAAAATTTAGGACCATAATACAAAAATACACAACAATACCTATACCTCTTGAGGCTATATAAGTTGTCAATGATAGCGCTTTATAAGTTGTCCAAATTTTTTATTATTACCTGACCAAAGTTAAACAATTCTGAAAAAGTTCATCTACTTATTTAAATCTACAAAAAGTGTTTAACGAAATATTTACAAGGTTTACATTTAAATTTTAATGGATATCAATGATATCTTCCAGAAAGTGATTTTATTCAAATTTGAACTGCTAAAAGTAAAATAGGAAATGTGATCAATGAAATATTTAGTTTTGTGTGGCATTCGATCGAGTGTTATTTTTTTATGAATGCTGTGAATTAAGCAAGATTCGTAATAAACACATCGAAATTTAGGCATAATATATTAAATTTAAATGTGCTACAAGCTTCTTCTTACAAATACATTTTCAATGTAATTTATATTGCTCTTAGGGATATAAAATGTGTAATTTCGTGTACTCTTCTACTATTCTGACTCTTGACATGGCCCGACTCAAGTATCTGATTCATTTGAACGTGTCATATCTTCCTCGGGCGTTCCCGACTTTTCCATCATCCACATTTGCTTCATATATTCTCCTTACGTTCCTTTCTTTGTTCATTCGCTCTACAAGCCCAAACCATCAGAGCATCTCTTTCTTAATCTTACTCATTACGCTTATACCAGTTTTGCATTCTTCGCGGATCTCCACGTTTCTCACACGATCATATATGGTTTTACCACACGGACACTTGAGGGATCTCATTTCTAGAGCATTCAGTCGACTTTTCATCCTTCTTCTCAGCCAGTTCCATGCATCACTGCCATACATCTGGGTAAGTACCAGCATTCCATTGTGGACTGCTAGCTTCCCTTCTTTGGACAGCTTTTTGTCAGCACCATCGACGTTCATCCTCCGTTAATGGAGTTACCTGCATTTACCCTCCTTTCAATATCTCTATCAGCCTTCCTATCTTCCGTAAACATTCTTCCCAAATAAAGAAACTCATCCACCTGCTCCAAGTATTCATCATTCACAACAATATTGCACACTGTTTTCTTACTCTTTCTGTCAAACACCATGACTTTAGACTTACTTACATTCATCAAACTCATTCTTCATACATACTTCGTTCATCCTAGACACGAGAGAATGTAGATCTTCCATACGGTTAGAAATCAGCCCCGCACATCACCTACCGAGTGGTGGGTAGGAATCTGGGGGTTAGTGTGTGCAGGAGTGACGGAAGTATGAATCCATTCTTTCCACTGCGGTGCAAGGCGATAGGTCGAGAGTCCGGCTGGAGAGGTCTAGGTAAGGTCTCCCTCAAGCAGTCTCTAACTATTCACGCAATAGGTGGGCAAACGCATTCGCCGCCAAGACCTAGACAAACCTCACCCCATGAACCCGGGCACCCTCGATAAGTTACCAAACGGGGTGACCTATGGCAGCGGCGTTGGTTATCTAATACATCCAAAATTGAAGTAGTTGCTAACGATTATTACGTTTATTGACTGAAAATAGTAAACGTCACATTTAAAAATTGTACATCACTAAAAATATACATAAAACGTAAAACCTATGGGAATACTTCAAGATTTACATAATATTTGGTATGTTCAGTCGACTATTAGGCACACTAAACACAGTGTATTTGCTAAAGACGTTAAAATTTATCTTTATTACCTGGTTTTACTAAACATACACGAAATATTAATTGAATGTCGTAAGACGTAATTAAATAATTCATATATCTACCTATTCGGTTTCTGTATAGGTATGCCTAAAATAAAGACTGTAAAAAATGGTAATATTCTGGAGAGATATCATCCGCAACGTTGGCTAAAGAAAGATTTTCAGTTTCAGTGCTGGCAACCCGGGCGTTTATTTTATTTTCAATTTATGTACATAGATTTCTTTTACCCACCTCACTAGACAAAGTCTGTTCTGAGGCGGGTATTTATTTAGTGAAAAAAAGTATCAAAGTAGACAGGGGTATAAAAAGATAAAAACATAAAAAAAATAATACAGACAAAACAAAAGATAAAAAAAATAGATATAAAAACATATGCATATACACACATACAAACATAATTTTGTTATTTGATATATTTATTAACTTAAAATTCACATGGAAGTAAATATAAATACAGTAGGTACATGATAATTAATTAATAAGAAAGTATAAATACAGTGGGAACATGATAATAGGCCACTTGCATCACATTTAAAAAAAAATCCGGTTTGACAAATATTCTAAGATATTCTGTATTTTTTTTAATCGTATTTTTGAAACACTGGCGATTTTTTGAAAATTTCAATCCGAAAAATCAGAACATTTTTTATAAACCGGAAAGACGGGACATAATTTTATAGGTGCGAAAAAACGATAAATACATAGCCGAAAATCATTTAAAAAAAAAAACATTTTCCACACGAATAGCAATAAATTGTACGGGGTTCGCTTCGTAACATCTGTAAAAACACCGCCATCTTTATCAAAAAATCAAACCAAAGGATAAGTTCGCATAGAACAAACAATAAGTCTAGTGAACGTTAAGCGCAAATTCAAAAAATCGTGTTGCCATATAAAAAAAAAATTAATCAATGTGGAATTTTACAAAATTAAGGGACCATAATCGGAGACGGGACATTTTCATGTAGTGACGTCACGATCTCAAATAATGGATTTATTTATTTAAAAATAAAAAACTATACATTTCTAAAAATTTTTTCAAAGTCTTTATGAAATCCATGCAAGTGGCCTATTGATACTGTAAAAAAGCAGTAACCTGCGTATTTTGATATTATATAATTTCGTGAGGAAATTATGTAAAATGTGTCTATAATATGTACTCGTGTTAGTTATTTAGGATACCTACTTCGAATATCAGTTCTTTCCTTTTCAGTCAACCATATTAAAAATCTTTTGCACAGCCAGTTCGAGTTATTTGGGGTAACGTAAGTTTTTGTTTGTGTTAGGAAGATGTATAATGATTTCAATCTAATCATGTTTACACATCTGCCCTGGCCCTGACGATGGATCCTGCAACGCTGCCCGAAAAGTTGGCTAACGAAGGAGGTAGCTCAATATAATGCTTTATTGCGCATGTCGTTAAATTGTGAAGACGTGCAGATAAAATTTGACAACTAAAGTGAAGATAGTTTAATATACAATTTGTTCCAGACGTTAATTAGCATTTTTATGGAGATTTACCGAGGTGACCTTAACAAGTGCTCTGAGCAAATAGACACAGAGCGTATTTCATATTGTCGCATTCAATGAAGGAGTGATGTAATCGCTTTGTTCTATAATTTTAAACTAGCGAGTACCCGGCATGCGTTGCTATGACACTCAAAGCAAGAAAGTGTTTTGGTTTTAGTTCTGTTTGTTGAAGTGCTTTTGGATACACAATGTTTTTGATTTTCCGTATTTAAAAAAAAAAAATAGGTACCTTACAAGAGTCCCAGCTGCTACCGTCTGGAGCCAGTGAGTCTATTGCATCCCCAATTGGGGTATGTTGTGAGGCTAAAGGTAGTGGAGAAGGGAAGGAGATGTGGGAGGTGAAGATAGGGAAGCACCTAGCTATTCAGATCTGGTCCCAACACGGCTAAAGCCATTTCAAGCAACTTTTCAATTCTGAATGGTGGTCTTACACCAGGGCGATACTAAGAGTATCGCCTACTCTGGTAAGTGCCGCAAATATACTATATATTATATTAAATGAATTAATCGTGAAATAACACAGATTAATCAAATAATATTTATTTGCCCACGACGGGATTCGATCCCCCTTCTAATTGCGAGTCAAAAGCCTTACCGCTAGGCCACGCCGGCTATCTGGTGCGAACATGAAAATATCAGAAGGTATTCTTCTGCAGGTGAGCAGGCCAAATGCATATGGTTTTTCTAAATTTATCCCCTCCTATCCCCTACCGCTACTATGTCTACTGTATAATTCCTCCCTCTGCCCCTCCCTCGTTCCCATCCCTCTTCTTCGTGTTCTTTCCCATTCGCCTCCATTCCCCTTCAATCTTCTTCACCTTCAACCCATAATGTGAACCCCCCCTCCACCCTCCCGATTTCCCCCTCCACCTTCCCCGCCTTCCCCCTCCCCTCTTCTTCGTTCCCCCCGAGAATCTATCGCCATTCGGCCTCCCCTCCCTCGTCCCCCAGTCCTCCGTCGTCACCTAACCCCTACGAGTTCTTTCCCATGCTTCTTCTTCTCCTGTGTTCCTCTTCCACCTTTCCCCATACCGCTTCCCCCCGTCATTAAACCCCGTCATTAAACTATATGAAATATACACACTTCTCACAGCTGTTCGTGTGAGAAGCATGGATTTTCCAAATCTTTCCTTGCTATCATCTACCGATACTACGTCTCCTTTGCAACCCCTCCTTCCCCACCCCTCCCCCGCATGTCATTTCCCACGCATCCCCATTTGCACAAGCAACATTTCCCCGCTATAATAATGGCAGTAGAAATAATTAAAATAATAAAATTTAATCACGAGTACTTTTCGCCATTTTTTTAATGCTGGAATACAAAATATTAAGAGTGAATAACCAGCACATGACAACTTCGATTCCGACACTAGCGCTAACACATCAGGGCTCGCGAGCGGGCGTTTTCAGAACTAAATTTCGTTCCGCGGCAATCCGAGTTTTGAGGGTTTTGTTCACTCGAGCTAGGGCTACCCGCTACTATTGCTACTTTATATTACTATTCTCGCTTCCAGAATTTTAATTAGTAGTAGTTATTTGTATATTGAAGTGCATAAACATAAATAGATACAAGTGAAATGCGTAAACACAGTAGGTATTAAGATGAAGCCATACTAAATAATGCAAAATCATACAAAATCGTATGTTTTAGTTTTGAAAATTTGACCGCTTAAAAGTATTATAGATGCTTCAATTAAATACTGCGTGTAGAAAATACTTTGGCCCTTAAAAATATCGGTCATTTTTTTAAATAAGTCTTTTAATAAGCTTAGAAAAAAATAAAGTATTAGGTCTATAAAAAACATTTTTAACTGAAAACTCTCATACTTATAAACACTTTTTCGGATATGGTTTTATTGCATAATGTGGCAAATTCAGTTTCTTATATAATTATCGCGAAAAAAAATGATATTTACGCCCGAACCTCACAAAATAAAATATAATATGCATTTTCGCGTTGGTATTTTTAACATCACGGCGACAATACGGCAGTCGACGAATTTGTTAGATCAAAGTGAACCTTATACCGTCCACCGAAGAACGACTGGCAGCCGCCCCCCTGTCTTCCGTCATTACTCCTCCGAACGGAGCGGAGAGCAGTCGTGTTATGCTCCGCGTCGCTTATTTTCGTGAAATCAATTTAAAAATTCCGTTTTATTGCAATAAACAATGCATAAAAAAGGAATTAACGTTTTTTACAGGCCTTTACGAAATCAACACGTAAAAAAAATCTCAAATATCTTTTCCAACCTTTCCAAAAGCGTTTTCTCAAGTATTTTTAAACTCCTCCCATAAAAGGGCGTGAATTCCGATTTCGATATTTTCCTGTACTAGTGGATCGCCTTAAGTAGATAGCTACATGAATAAACAATTTGTTATATTCTTTTTAATATTTTGGTTTTTTGTTTTTCAATTGTATTTTACGGCCATTAGAGTGGAAGATACTCTCAGTATCGCCCTGGTGTAAGACCACCATTAAGAATTGAAACGTTGCTTGAAATGGCTTTAGCCGTGTTTAGTGGTCAGATCTGAATAGCCAGGTACTTCCCCACCTTCCTCTTCCCTATATCCTTCCCCTCCCCACTACCTTCAGTCTTACAACATACTCCAAATTGGGGATGCAATAGTCCCACTGGCTCCAGACTTGTGCGGTATTCATGAAAAAAAACGAGTAATATTAAGTTGGATTGTAAAAAATGTCGCATTTTGAAATATTTATTCGTGTGCATAATTAATAATAAGCACTTCAACAAACAGAATTAAAGCGCACAAACCCTTTCTTTCTTTGAGTGGCCTTGCAACGCATGCCGGGTACCCGCTGTATATAATGTTATATAGTGCAGGCGCTTGCATTATAATTCCCGGGACTTGTGATGGAACCATAACAGTTTAGTTGACCGCGAGGTTACAGTGCCCATGAAACGCATGCCGGGTACCCGCTGTATATAATTTATTTATTTATTTACGGACAAATAGTCCATTAACAATATAACAATAACACGAAAAACAAGCGTGCGTAAAGGCCCGACCCGCCGAGCAATCGATCACCGTTCGCATTGATTACCGTTCGCATGTCATTTTTCGTAACTATCACCACTTTTCGTAACCCATTCACCAGTTTACCCCCAAGTGTCGAGCGTGCGTAAAAAAGATTTACCCCAAAAAAATATTTTGGAGCAGTTGGGACTCTTGTGCGGTATTCACACAAGAAAAATTTAAAATAAAAAAAATATTCGAAATTATAAAAATTTTTGCAAAAAAGTATTCAATGAACATGAAAAATTGCGTTCGGGCAACCCTGTAGATTTAACAAACATGAATCAAGGAATTCGTGTTTATTTCAAATTTCGTTTTCAAATTTCATTTCCAAATATTATTATTCAAAGCGTCGCGAAGACGTGCTCTCCTGGCCGCGTTTGGGCCCGTAATGAAATCTGAAATTTGTGTTTACGGGCTGCGATAAAAATGGTAAAATGCGATGTTCAAAATTATTTAAAATTAAATACTTCCTGAAATTATTTTACAATCAAATTATTTATGATTTGTCAATAACGTCTTAGCAAAATAAGTATGTAAAAAAATCCGAAATATATTTGTTTGTAAGTGCACAAATAAATGCACAAACCGACCAATTTTCTTCAAGAAACACATGTCCGTATATATTTTTTAATAATTTTATTTAAACTAAAATTAAAATTCTGAAACATATGTTTACCAGATAATGTATTGATTTATTTTACTGCATGATTATATGATTTGAAATGGGTGTTGTATAAGAAATGTACTTTTTTGAAAATTGAACAAATCTGCGAACGACCTATGGTATAACCTTATTATTCTAAAAATATTTTTTTTTTCTCAAAATCTAAAACATAAGTTTACTAGATAAAAGAACAATCTTTTGAAATCCATTTATAGTTTTTTGTGGAAAAGAGTCAATACGTCTAACCACTGATTTAAAAATGACATATTTCTGGTTTCTCTGCTTATACACTCTTAATGAACATGACACGAAACTTGTTCACAATTCATTGATACAATAATACAGGCAGTAAACGAACCTACTAACTTTAGTTTATTGACCACACTCATACTGGTGTCCCTATATACACACACATAAAACTTAATAGGTAACACACTCCACATAAAATTACGTATTCAATGTAAATGTAGGTGTCTACTTTGGTTACATGAATGGAACAAGAGCGTATAATGTCGTCTATTGAATAAAGGACTCGCAACAGACGCGTGACATCGTGGGTCGTGTAAATCTTACACAATTGATAAACAACCGTGTATGTGAAAACCTTACTAATAAACAAAAATTAATCTAAGAACCAATGAAAAAAATATAAATGGAAGATTGGAGTCGAGTTCAGACTTAGAAAAGATGAGATGTTGAATTGGCTTGATAGAAGAGAGGAAGGAAATAGAAATAAATAAATAAATAAAACGTTTATACATCAATAGATTTTTTACAGTATTATACATTTAGTTCTTTTATCATTGAGTCTATTGATGAAAAGGTCACTGCTCAGCTACAATTCAGGATTTCTCCTGGAATGCAGCTGGTTTTCAGCAGTGCCTCCAAGAAAAATTGTTGAAAGCGTTATTCCTGGAAAAATGAATTAGAACACTCTGTACATCACAAAAATATAAACTAGAGTTACTAAATTGTTTATTACTTCATATGTTTTACATCCATAATGACCGGACGTGTTTATTAACAATAATATAGTTTGGTCACTTGCATACGATAATTATGTATGTAAAATGAAGTATTTACTGGTGACGCCACCTGACCTCAGATATGACATAAACTGACCGCGAAAAGCAATCATAATTTTGCTTATTGTATTTTATTGGTCATTATCGGCGGAAGGAAGAAGGTCATTAATGGGTAATTTTATTCAATAATAGAGAGTACCTGCCATGCGTTGCAATGCTACATAAAGAAATTGTTTTTCCCTGCGTGTCCTTTCCCATTCGTCCCGTTCCCCTTCCGCCTCCCCTTCCTCTCCCGCGTTCCCTCTCCTGCTTCCCCTGTCCCGTGAACCCCCCTTCCGCGTTCTTCTCCCCCTCCCGCGTTCCATTATTTCAGTTTTCAAACAGCCTGCATGCACCCTATTGCAATCTTTTTAATACAAATTTCTTAACGCCGCGCAGTAGCTTACCAGTTTATGTAGAAACCTTCAGGAGCGCGTGCACAACAACTCACCTAAGTTTCATCGCAATTGGATGGATAGCACAGGAAATAATTTCATAACCATAATATAGAAACCATCGCGGACTTGCATACATCAAATCCCCAAAGTTTCATCGCAATCGGATGAATAGTTTAGGAGCGCATAAGGGACAAACAAAGAAACATTCATTTTTATATATAAAGAATTACACCAGGACCAGAATGTTGATTCTGTATTTTTTGTCATCTTTTCGCTGAGACAAAAAAGCCAAAATCCGTCGACCATTGGAAGGTGTCCGTCGTGCATTATCGGCTGTCAAATTTCAATGGCTTGTCTCCTGCCTGTCGTGTGTTAAATAAATTAATTACCAACTTAAAAACAATGATTATAATTTAATAGTCGTAAGGAGAGTCGTTGTCGGGTAAATGATGCAAGAAGAGCCAAGATACACTAGAAAAATAAACAAGAATAAAGAATAGACAAGAAAGGGCGTCAGTTAGAAGTAAGAAGATTCAAGAAGAGACGTGACGAGCCAACAAGGGGTGACAAGGTGTAAAAAGAGGTAAGAAGAGTCGAGAAGATTCAAGAAGAACCAAAAAGAGACCTAAAGAGACAAGAAGGGGTGGTAAGAAGTAAGATGTGCAAGAAAAACTAAAGCGAGACAAAAAGAGAGGCAAGAAGAGTCATGTGAAACTAGAAGAGCCAAGAAGAAGCGAGATAAACCAAGAAGAGCCAAAAAGTTGCAAGGAAATGTTGCAAAAAGAGACAAGAAGGAAGATATAAAAAAGAAAAAAAAACAACGCTCAATCAATTCCTTTATTCCTGTCCATCCTAAATTCCAACATTGGAATTATAGATAGCATTGCATAATTGCACACCGGTCGATTAAAATCCAACCTCCTTCCCACCCTCAGAGCACGTGTTCCAAATCCTAACAAATCAGTGTCCCCCGGTGTACCTATCGGTCTTACCGGGACAGAATTGCTCCTGGCTGGGGTTATACAATAGTATCGTATCATGCCATGTGTGGCTGCACAAATAAAGTGCGATAAAAGTATTACGGAAACATCGTGACACCATCCTACTTATTCAATCATCGCTGGATATTCACTATAACATTATATAATTCTTCTCAAGTCGGTTTCTCGTTGCTGATCGTGACCTCTACTCCAATTTCCATGGTGGACAAGGCTCGTTCACTCCTTGCCATTCTGTGCTGTGTGGAGAGCCAAGGGCACCCTAGTAATACCAGACGCCAGTGAAACTTGGTCACTCCAGCGCATCCTCTGTTTCTTTTTACACTTTGCCAGGACTATGAATTTCTCCAGTAGGCGAATAGTTAAAATCCTATTGTGGATGCCTAGCTCTTTCAGAATGGACACATTTGTGCGTCTGGCTGTCTATGGAATGCTGAGAATTTTTGTCCAACACCACATTTCAAGGGGGTGTCTATCCATTGTTATAATCCCAGCCCTTGCTATAAATCTAACGCCTTTAGCATCAAACTTTCATGCATTTCAAACAAATACATTATTTTTAATAGAAATCAACATAACCAAATTCTCACATGACTATTTTTTGTGCCTAGTACTTAGATCTATGAAAATTCCCACAATCCAGGATTAATAAAATAGTATTTAAGCAGGGTTCTTACTTGTTCACTCTTAATTAATACTAAGTGCAATCCACATGCTGCTCTTCCTTTCACTATTTGACATCGTCTAAAGTTTAAAGATTAGTTACAATTTTATTTATAGATACTTATTTATCCCGAATTTATACCGATTTCTTACATATCCCCCTTAAACATTTGAAGTTTACAAGCTCTTAAAAAAATATGTTATTTTTTAAGGTAATATCTATAAATTCCCCATGCCGAAACGCAAATTATATGAAATTCCCGCGATAGAAAAAAATCGCAACGTATGCTCCGAAATTTATTATTTTCACGTCCGTTTTAGTTATTTTACAAGTTATATGTATGAAAAAATTCACAGTGTTTATTTAAATGCTGTTTTAGACAGCCCCAAGAGATTTTTGCTCTATTTTAAACGAGTGTTTTGTTAAACATTTTCACAATTTTCGCTCCAATTTTACCACTCTCTCCAACAATCGTAATTACATATCTCTCCATCTTCTTCTTTTTGAGCGGGGATACGGCGCCTTAAATAAAGTTATTATATCTTTATTATTAATGTTTTCAAAAGCCGTCTTGACAGAAGCGCATTCGTGCGATCTCTTGAACGAAACCATTCCTTTGTTAAGAATATTATGAACTAAATATACCATTTGGCTGTCCTGAAACGGGAATTCTTCCCAGTTGGACAGACAAAGTATCATTTTGGAATGTATTGTAATATATATACATATAAAAATAAATAAATATCTAAATCTCCCGAGTTATCATTTCTATACGGAAATTTCCAACATTACCTCAAGACATCTATCATCTACATCTGCGTATCTCACTCTTCTTATATCGGCATATAGATCTTTCATCTATAATCAATGACTCCGAAGAGAACTCTCTCTCGAATATTATTGAAGTAACACTTCTTTACGCACGCTCGACTTGGGGGGGTAAGCTGGTGAATGCATTACGAAAAGTGTGATGCAAACGGTAATCGATGCGAACGGTGATTGGGCGAGGCAAACGGTCGGGCCTTTACACAGCCTTGACTTGGGGAATAAGCTGATGAATGCGTTACAAAAAGT
Source organism: Limnephilus lunatus (assembly GCA_917563855.2). Taxonomy (NCBI): domain Eukaryota; kingdom Metazoa; phylum Arthropoda; class Insecta; order Trichoptera; family Limnephilidae; genus Limnephilus; species Limnephilus lunatus. The sequence goes on from OU830594.1 coordinate 98,723,041, forward strand.
ATTACGGTGGTGCGAGCACAAGGAATCATTTGTTGAATAACCATGCCATAGGTCACCCCAAGGTCGTAGGTCACCCCATGGTCATATATCACCCCAATGACAATGTCAATGTCACCCCAATGTCATATGTTCATTTGTAAGTTTGTGAAGTTTTACTTCAGTCGTCTGGTCTATAGCACATTCGTTTTTTATTGCTTGCAGTGGAAGAGTAAATATTATTTTACTGCCTCCTCAACCGATGGTCGTAGCATCGACTATATTATATAATATAGAATAATATTTTGATTGTCCATGTTAAGTACCTACCGTCAATCAACAATCATCTATTGGTGTCGGCGAAAATCTAAATGTCAAGAACGCGACGAAGGAAATTTGGTGAAGGTCACGATCTTATACAACGATACTAAAAATGAACACAGTGTTACGAGTATATAACATTATATATTGTGTTACGGTTGTTAGTGTATTGATCTGATATTTAGCTACTAAATTAACCCGATATTACGTTCAAAATTTGGGAGAAGGGTTTTATATGCATACCTTTGGGAACCATTTATTGGATAACCATCAATCATCCTTGCCATAGGTTAACCGAAGTGGTTTGCTATGTTTGGTAACTTCGCAGAGGTTCCCGGGTTCATGGGGTGACGTTTGTCTGGATTCTCACTTACTGCGTAGCGGGCCGGATCGGGAAAGATTGGTCGAGGAAGACTTTTTGATCTCTCCAGCACCTATCTATTACTATGTAAAAGTCCCGAATGGCGAAGCATAAATCACCATTTTAGATTAATCTTTATTACTAATCGGTTTACATTATAAATACAAAAAAAATATGCCTTAGATAAATTGAAGCTTTCTACATCATTTCGCTTGGTCAGAATTAAAATACAATTGTTAATTACTTCGTAAAAAATATAAGCGTAAATTAATAAATTTCGTATTTTTTCATTACGAAATGCATGAACGCGTATAAGAAACATCTTTCAAAAATTTCTACGGCTAAAATGTGACAGTTTCACTAGATTGTTTTTTCTTTCTTATAATATTACTAGCAGACCCGGCCACGCGTTGCGCGGTCACGCGTTTAGTGGCTAATGAAACACAACGCCAATACCCAACCCTTATTAAATCCACATCACCCGCTTGCCAGCTGCTCGCTGCCTGAATTGAATCTTTGAATTTCTCGTCTTTTCTCTACTATAATAAGCATGGATTATACACATAAACCTTCCTCTTGGATCACTCTATCTATTGGTGAAAACCGCATGAAAATCCGTTGCTTAGATTAAAAGATCTAAGCGCACATACAGCGGGAGCGACTACATTTTATACTATGTAATGATTCACAAAATAAATAAAAACCATTTTTGCGCTAACGAGAGTTTCCACATTCAGTTGTTTGCCAAGCGATTTTTACTGATATTCCTGGTGATATAAGGCACATTAAGATTATACACATTTTGGCTTTTGGCTTCCTCTTAAAAGGGCGTTAATAATTAAATAAATATATAACAAGTCATAAATGATATGCTCTTCTAGGTCACCAGCTGTTCAAAGCTTTTACAGGTGTGGGATTGGTGACAACCCACGCAACGCTAAGTCAAGAGCCAATGCTTTGTCCACTCAACTCAAGTTAGACCACCTGAAACGTGGTAATTTGTATTCATTCCTGTCTTACGGCAATAACTTATTATTGACCAAACAAAAAGTTAGAGTTTTTATTGTTTTAGGCGCCTGTTAAGGTGTTCACCGGTTTATAGATTCAACCGCTTAATGTGATCAACTTTAACTCAGAAAAAAATAATAAAAGGACATTTTGCCGTGTTCTAGAAATAGTGAGATGATTATGAATAATTGTATATAGGGCTCTTATTTTAATTATTATTAAAATTACGTATAGATTTGACGTCAAAATAAAATTTATTTGCCCACACCGGGATTCGATCCCGCGACCTTCGTATTGCGAGTCAAGAACCTTACCCCTAAACCAAGCCGGTCGTCGTCATAATAGCGTCCTAAAATAATTATACATAGTTGTTTTTCCACTTTTCGGACAGCGTTAGGTACAGTGTTTATCATCAGGGCAGATGCATGATATCTGTTTAAATTCAAATTTAACATGATAAAATTCTCCATTTTCCATTCATCCAAAATAGATACAGCATTTCAATAGCTTCGTTTGAAAAAAAAATAATAATAAATGGCTGGCCATGGAAATGTTTTAAATAATTACAATAAATGTTTTACGTAGGAAAATGTGGTTCAATTTTGGACCGCTATCAATCGCAGAAAAATAAAAGTGGTCCATTTTTCGTCCATAATCGCTCCAGTGGCTAAACAAATATCCTCTCTTGTATCAAACCTTATCTAAAATTTCGTTCCCTCGATTGAACATTTCAACTCTTCTAAGTCTGAACTCGAATCCAATCTTCCATATACTTTTGAAATTTGCCCATTTAATTAAAATTAATTTATAAATTTACATTTCCTTTTTCCATAATTTGAAATGAAGGCTCAGGCCTAGACACTTGAAAGGTTATAGCCAGAAATAATTGAAAAAAAGACTTAAAATTAGGTTTTCGGGTCATAGACCAAAAAAAGGGCATGATTACAATAAACGACAATGACGATACTTCAAAAGAGTTCTAGGCTGTGATTAGAATATTAAAGTGTATTTTTGCAACACGTTTGTACATTATAATGTCTCCCATTGGAAAAGCAGCGACAGATCTCGTTTTAAACTACCCAATGACCGACGTGATAATTGGCTGTATTGCCATATTGTTGACTCATACAACAGTACTTTATTTAAAAGCAAAGGTTTTTGAAACAATTTTCGTATCAAAAGGGAAAATTCACACAAAAAACCACCAAGTTGAGAGTCAAGAAATTTGTATAATATTACGAAAGTAGGTAGGTACTAATATTACGAAACTATCGCTGTCACTGTCGCTGTTACCCCTTCAGAATACTGGGCGAAAGGGATAACTGCACCTCAGGCTAATTATACTTAAAGGGGTATTCCAGTCTAGAAAAAGAAAAAAAAACTCACATTTCCATAGTTTAGATATTCAAAAATATCTCCTTAAATGGATTTTTCGAAATTCAAATTATTTAAAAAGTTAAAGCCATTTCATTGTCGCGGTTTAGTCGGAATCTAACTAGAATCTAAATATAACAAACGCATTTTTCTCAAAACTACTCGATATTATCTCAAGTGAACCAATTTACTTGAAATTTGGTGTGAGCCTTCTCAATACATCGCTCTATCTACCAGAACTCTAACACAATTTCAATTCTTACTACATATTTAAAAAAAATTCAGACAAGTAAAAAAAAAACTGGTAAAGAAAGTCATTTTATTTCAGACAGCTGCCATTTTGCCAAAAAAACATTTTTTGACTTTTCCGAGGTACGGGCCATAGCAGCATTTGTTTGAATTAAGATTTAGTTTATTTCATTTTTTCTGATTACTAGGAGGGTTGCAATCGTGTCAACCAGGGCGCGCTATTTTTTGAGACCCTTCACTTCAACACCCTGTAACTTTTTGAATTTAATATTTTTCTTTAATTTTCTATAAATATTTGGTAAAATAATGGCTACTTAAAATATTATTGTTTTTTTATTGCACCTGAAAAAATACCAACAATTCATGCCTCTAGACTAGAATACCCCCTTAAATAAAATCATTAAAATCGAGATAATGTTTCTTTTTATTTTTTCCTCCAAAACTAGACCGATTTTAACCATTTAAAAGTTATTTGTAATCTCGAGGAATCTCGATCTTTATTGGAGATTTTCCGAACATATTTCATGTAATCTCGGTCACTGAGATTAAAAACATTACATAAAATAAGAAATAATAAATCATTTATCCTCTTTTAAGTTAAGTTATTTGCATGTATTACATATAAATATATTTTTTTATTGTAATATTTAAATATATTAGCATTTATTTTCGTTTTGTTATCTGAATATCTACTATGTCTTTCTCAACTATTTTCTTTCTGTTTTACAAACTCACTAGAGCTGTATTTCTCATGTTGTTGCTATATAACTATGTTATATTATGTAAAAGCCGAAAGGCTTTAATATTATAAATAAATTCAAAGAATTAAAACACCAGCATTTCGAGTTCGAATATACTAATCGATTATGCCCATCCTTGCAACACACATTTAACATTACATAACATAGATAAGTATAATGAACTTGTGAGGGCGTTCTTGATATATTTTTGTTGTGTGACTTCAACCCATCAATCTATTTGTATTCATTGATAACTTTTAAGTCCACAATCGTAGGTTGGCGTTGTTTCATAATATGACACCAACTTCCTCTGCTGGTGTGTTCTGTTCCCACTATTTAAACCACAAACAAAGTGTTCGTAGCGAATATACAATATGTGGGAGTGAGGAATAAGAGTTTGTTGGGTGTTAGACCAAGGCTAATTAATTAGAAGAATGCGGGTATTTGAGTATATCTTAATATGGAGGCGACCGTAATTCTATTGGTTTGACTGCCATACTAAACTTTTGGACCCGTTAAAATTGTTAATATACGATATGTACATAAATGTTTTATGGATTTTTGGAAATTGTTAAGGGTTAAATACGTCTTTATCTAAAAACAGAAAAATCAGAAAAAGATGCGGTCACATCTGGGACTCGAGCCCAGGACCTTCGCCTTGCCGGGGCGCAGCTCTACTAACCGAGCTAATGTGTCCCTATCCGATTTGGTCATATTTAACCGTATATATCATACTTAGTCAATCTCGTTTCTTCTAGGAATGATACTGGAATCTTTTAATATTTTAACTGTTTATTATCAGACAGGCTAGAATTGTACTGCTTCTTCATCTGCACTATTACTTCCTCCCCAAAAGGGGGTTGAATAGCCCCTTGTCCCTGCCTGGCACAGGTGGTGTCCTTGTTTCGTATCCTTGGTAAGCGCTTAGTTTCCTGCACTGTCCACTGCACCACCCCTGACGTAGCGGTAGAAGTGAGAGGGGAGGGTTTTTTTCGACCCTGATCTCCAGTTCCCTTGTGGTACTGTCGGCTGGAGTAAGTTACTTAGTCCCCTGGATTCTTCAGAAGTCTCTTCTCCACTGTGCTGTCGGGGACGGTGTGAAGGGTTTGAAGGACCACCTTCCCATCGCACTGCTCACTGTCTCTCGTCGGGACTGCTTGCGTCTTGCCAGAAGCTCTAGATGCTGTTCCTGTGTTATACGCTGCCGTAGGAACGTGTTTCAATATGCTTTTACTTTATAATGTATGTTCCTCTGTATATATATGTCTCTCCATTAGCTTCAAGAACAGGAACAAACTGCCTCGAAAGAGAACTTTAAAGTTTTTGGTATGTATAAATGTATGTTGTGCCGTGTAGGGACAGTCGGGGGCTTTAAGAATCATTTCATAGTAGCTTCGTTTTAAAAAAACAAAAGTAGAGTCTTGACGTGAGAACCGATAGAGGGTTCCATCTGGTCCTTAAAACGGTTCGGGAAAGTGGTGGGTGCTCTCGACTGTATCATAGATAGCATTTAGTTCGGGTTTGAATCTTGCAATCAGACATAAAGACAGCAACCAATAAAAATATGCGTTAAGAAAATTAAGATAATGTTGGTAGTTCTTAGTCATGGGTTTTAATAATTTTAATTCTTTCAAAAAAATAAAATTAAAATATTCAGTCCTGACAAATTCTCCTTGCATATTATAAAAAAAACGTTCATATTATGTTATTTAGTCCTCCATGGCCTAACTTATGTATTTACTTGATCGTGCCATGTCTTCCAGTAGCGTCCCCGACACTTCTCATCCACTAAATACATCTTTTCGCCAGAAAAAACATAATTTCCATGCTACAAAATTATATGTATAATGCCATTCCAATTGAAATTAAAAACACCATGGAGATACAAAAGTTTAAAAAAGACATCAAATTATGGCTAACTAAACTTGAAGATGAGAAAATCATTAAAATTATCAAGCAATGCCAACGCAACCTACATACAACAAACATAAATACTTTTAACTTTAATATAGTGGTTTAAACAAAGTGATCTGATATTCATTATATAATTAATGATGCCACAAAATAATTTTGCGAAGTTTGAAGAAGTAACTCTTAACTTCATTAATTTTTTATTTTATGGAAACCAACAAACTAGAAGATGAGGCAATCATGATCAACACCCATAAAACAACCTACAGTCCGCCTCGGAAAAGGAATACCTAGTGAGGAGGACTGTAAACAAACTACTTTACTTTGTATTTTTACTTTACTTTACATTGTCGTTAAATAAAAAAAAAATAATGCATCATCAAAGAAAAACACACATGTGAAGAAAGTGATAAAAACATTATTTGGCGATACCAGAAGGTCAGAAGATCATTAGGGTCGAGAAGAGGCGACTTAACTCCGGTTTACTGTTTTGATAAGAACTTTAATGTCTCTTGACTTCTTAAACGTCGTAAATTATTATGATTATAAATAAACGAACCGTAGTGCAATCGTTAAACAGAATGCAATCATTAATTTATTATTATTACCAGTGTAGTCATCATCGATTATATGTATAATAAGCACTTCGATCGTGAATACCAGAATGTACATACAATATACAATCATTCTTCTTTAGTTTGGAGTCAAGTCGAATACAACTCTCCTATTTGGTCCCCTCACTTTAAACTCCACTCCTATTCCATTGAAAAAAATCAGCATAAATTTCTACGATATATTAACTCGGTTTATCTATAGAGACAATAAATTACAATCACTTGATGAAAGAATTAAAATTATTAAAACTCTTAAGTAGAATAATTATTTCCCTCTTGACTTTTTAAAAATGTATTGATGGTATTTTGGATGGTATCACGAATTCAATCACTACGTTCGGAGGGACATTATACTTGCATAATATACCTGATGATCTACTCACTTAGAGCCATTTGTAATTGTTGAGTATATATTTCTTCAATTTGTTATTTGTGTAAAACGCTGGTTGAATAGTACCGGGAATATTTTTACTAATAATTTTTGACGTATCGTTGTCGACAAATAAAATTCTACGCCAATGTTTATTGTTATCTTTAGAAATAGGGTAAATATATAATTTGAAAAAATTCTGTTTAATTTTTTTATTTAGTATTTCATCTATCAAATTAGTAGAATAGCCATTATTAATTGCTATTTGTTTTATGAGATTTAATTCAAAATTATAGTTAAGAGCTGACAAAGGAATTGTAATTAATCTATTAATCATAGAGTGGAAAGCCGCTAGTTTTTGAGAAAAGGGATGATTTGAAGAATTATGTATAACAATATCAGTATACGTATCTTTCCGGAAAATATTGAAATCTATTTTAGTACCTGTTAATGTTAAATTTAAATCTAAGAAATTTAAACTCTTATCTTTGCCAATTTCCAGTGTGAATTTAATGTTTTTGTGTAATTTATTTAAAAAATTTAAGAAAATATTCAATTGTCTTTCTGAACCTAACCATATGCAAAATATATCGTCGACATATCTTTTCCAACAATACACATTTTTAAGTAATAACGCACCGCTATTAAAAATCTTATTTTCTAAATTATTAACAAAAATATCTGCAATCAAAGGACTCGTACTACTTCCCATAGCTAAACCATCCTTTTGTTTAAATATTTTATTATTGAACTGAAAGTAATTCTGTTTAAAAATAACATCAAATAATAAAGTAAAATCATGAATTAGGTCTTTCGGCAAAGTTGAAGAATTTAACAAATTATTAATAATGGTTTTACTCTCTTCTATTGGAATACTTGGAAATAAATTAACTATGTCGAAAGAAACCAACATAGCATGGTTAGGGATTTCCAAATCCTTTAAATAATTAACCAATTCTAACGAATTCTTAACGGTGTATGTTGGTTGGAATACATTAGTATTAATAATTACATTATTTAATGTTGATGCTACTTTGAAAGTTGGGGCATTACAATTAGAAACAACTGGCCTAATTGGTTTATTCAATTTATGTATTTTTAACAGACTATAAAGCTTAGGAATCTGTGGGTTACTTAAAATTAATTTTTTATCATTTTTCAACTTTACAAAAATGTCACTTTTACAATTTTTTACTGCTTGTTTCAACAGGTCTTGACACTTATTAATTGGGTTACTATGGATAATTTCGAAATTGTCTCCTTGCAGAAAGTCCATAGTCTTGGTTATGTAATCACCTCTATCCATAATAATAACACTGTTCCCTTTATCAGCCTTTGTAACGATTAAATTTTCTTCCTTCACAATTTTTGAAATATTCTTAGCAATATTTAAGTTCGCGTTAATACTATGATTTTTATCACGATTTGAAACTGTTTTCATGTTAATGTTTTTTATAACTTCGGCACATTTATAATGGAATGATTTAGGTTGTTTATTTAACGCATTGTCCAAATCCACTGCTAATAACTCCAGTTCTAACTTATTTTTAACTTTTGAACTGTAATGCAAGTTATGATTAAGTCCTTTATTTAATAATTTTAGCTCTTCCTCCGCGAACTCATGATTAGACATGTTAATCACTCGATTATGGAATTTATATTGATTTATTTCAGTTTTTAATGCTTCCGGATTTAGTTTTTTATTATTATCACACAATTTTTTAATTTTTTTGTCTAGAACAAGTTTCTTTTTGTATGCTTTGATACTTGCAGTAGATCTAACTTGATCATCAAACAAGTCCCATTCCACTGGGTGTAATAAACTTGCTAATTCCATATGTAAGAATTTAAGTTGAAGTTTAATGACGTTTCGTTTTTTATAACCACTTTTTAAGTCCTCTTTTAACCAACACACTTTGGCTTTTTTTGCCGAATTTGAAGATGATTTAAACTTAAAATTTACGTAATTTGGTATCACTTGACATTTTAAACATGTCCGGAGAAAATATATGTTTAAACACATTAATCTATATTTAATCAATAACTTTTTATACACTTAAGCCTTCGTTGCCGTACTCGCAAATATTAATTTTTCCAAGAAAACTTCTTCTAAAAGGTTGTCACATTGTGATGTCATTATTTATTTATTAAAAGAAAATAACTTAGTTTACATCACTTTATTTTTTGTACACTATCAACATGTTTCGTGAACCATGTTCACTTCTTCAGGAATAAAAGTATACTAAAGTTAAAAAATTAATTATAGATTACATATGGAGAGAAGGAATTGAAAGAGGGGGAAGGGTTGACAATGGTGGGAGTTTCGAAGAATTGGGGATTACCATGCTATTAGAAGTGAAAGGCCGGTTAAGTGGGAAGATATTTAAAACAGGGTTAACAAAAATTTTTTGCTTATTAATTATGTCAGCTTTGGAATTTACATGTTTTCTTATTTCTAAAATTTCTAAATTATTGATTTGCGATGTTTTATATCCTGTATGTAATATTTGAAGACCTGAATTTATGTCAAAGCTGTGATTATATTTTAATAAATGTAAATGTAAATGGTAATCCCCAATTCTTCGAAACTCCCACCATTGTCAACCCTTCCCCCTCTTTCAATTCCTTCTCTCCATATGTAATCTATAATTAATTTTTTAACTTTAGTATACTTTTATTCCTGAAGAAGTGAACATGGTTCACGAAACATGTTGATAGTGTACAAAAAATAAAGTGATGTAAACTAAGTTATTTTCTTTTAATAAATAAATAATGACATCACAAAGTGACAACCTTTTAGAAGAAGTTTTCTTGGAAAAATTAATATTTGCGAGTACGGCAACGAAGGCTTAAGTGTATAAAAAGTTATTGATTAAATATAGATTAATGTGTTTAAACATATATTTTCTCCGGACATGTTTAAAATGTCAAGTGATACCAAATTACGTAAATTTTAAGTTTAAATCATCTTCAAATTCGGCAAAAAAAGCCAAAGTGTGTTGGTTAAAAGAGGACTTAAAAAGTGGTTATAAAAAACGAAACGTCATTAAACTTCAACTTAAATTCTTACATATGGAATTAGCAAGTTTATTACACCCAGTGGAATGGGACTTGTTTGATGATCAAGTTAGATCTACTGCAAGTATCAAAGCATACAAAAAGAAACTTGTTCTAGACAAAAAAATTAAAAAATTGTGTGATAATAATAAAAAACTAAATCCGGAAGCATTAAAAACTGAAATAAATCAATATAAATTCCATAATCGAGTGATTAACATGTCTAATCATGAGTTCGCGGAGGAAGAGCTAAAATTATTAAATAAAGGACTTAATCATAACTTGCATTACAGTTCAAAAGTTAAAAATAAGTTAGAACTGGAGTTATTAGCAGTGGATTTGGACAATGCGTTAAATAAACAACCTAAATCATTCCATTATAAATGTGCCGAAGTTATAAAAAACATTAACATGAAAACAGTTTCAAATCGTGATAAAAATCATAGTATTAACGCGAACTTAAATATTGCTAAGAATATTTCAAAAATTGTGAAGGAAGAAAATTTAATCGTTACAAAGGCTGATAAAGGGAACAGTGTTATTATTATGGATAGAGGTGATTACATAACCAAGACTATGGACTTTCTGCAAGGAGACAATTTCGAAATTATCCATAGTAACCCAATTAATAAGTGTCAAGACCTGTTGAAACAAGCAGTAAAAAATTGTAAAAGTGACATTTTTGTAAAGTTGAAAAATGATAAAAAATTAATTTTAAGTAACCCACAGATTCCTAAGCTTTATAGTCTGTTAAAAATACATAAATTGAATAAACCAATTAGGCCAGTTGTTTCTAATTGTAATGCCCCAACTTTCAAAGTAGCATCAACATTAAATAATGTAATTATTAATACTAATGTATTCCAACCAACATACACCGTTAAGAATTCGTTAGAATTGGTTGATTATTTAAAGGATTTGGAAATCCCTAACCATGCTATGTTGGTTTCTTTCGACATAGTTAATTTATTTCCAAGTATTCCAATAGAAGAGAGTAAACCATTATTAATAATTTGTTAAATTCTTCAACTTTGCCGAAAGACCTAATTCATGATTTTACTTTATTATTTGATGTTATTTTTAAACAGAATTACTTTCAGTTCAATAATAAAATATTTAAACAAAAGGATGGTTTAGCTATGGGAAGTAGTACGAGTCCTTTGATTGCAGATATTTTTGTTAATAATTTAGAAAATAAGATTTTTAATAGCGGTGCGTTATTACTTAAAAATGTGTATTGTTGGAAAAGATATGTCGACGATATATTTTGCATATGGTTAGGTTCAGAAAGACAATTGAATATTTTCTTAAATTTTTTAAATAAATTACACAAAAACATTAAATTCACACTGGAAATTGGCAAAGATAAGAGTTTAAATTTCTTAGATTTAAATTTAACATTAATAGGTACTAAAATAGATTTCAATATTTTCCGGAAAGATACGTATACTGATATTGTTATACATAATTCTTCAAATCATCCCTTTTCTCAAAAACTAGCGGCTTTCCACTCTATGATTAATAGATTAATTACAATTCCTTTGTCAGCTCTTACCTATAATTTTGAATTAAATCTCATAAAACAAATAGCAATTAATAATGGCTATTCTACTAATTTGATAGATGAAATACTAAATAAAAAAATTAAACAGAATTTTTTCAAATTATATATTTACCCTATTTCTAAAGATAACAATAAACATTGGCGTAGAATTTTATTTGTCGACAACGATACGTCAAAAATTATTAGTAAAAATATTCCCGGTACTATTCAACCAGCGTTTTACACAAATAACAAATTGAAGAAATATATACTCAACAATAAAGATAGCGAAATTAAAACAAAAAAATCAGGGGTTTACAAACTCAATTGTAATGATTGTAGTTCGTTTTATATAGGTAGAACTTATAGAAACTTTGAGGTTAGGGTTAAAGAGCACCTCAGAGCACTAAATGGCAATAGCGATTCTGAGTTCGCAGACCATTTATTAAAATATGATCACAGCTTTGACATAAATTCAGGTCTTCAAATATTACATACAGGATATAAAACATCGCAAATCAATAATTTAGAAATTTTAGAAATAAGAAAACATGTAAATTCCAAAGCTGACATAATTAATAAGCAAAAAAATTTTGTTAACCCTGTTTTAAATATCTTCCCACTTAACCGGCCTTTCACTTCTAATAGCATGGTAATCCCCAATTCTTCGAAACTCCCACCATTGTCAACCCTTCCCCCTCTTTCAATTCCTTCTCTCCATATGTAATCTATAATTAATTTTTTAACTTTAGTATACTTTTATTCCTGAAGAAGTGAACATGGTTCACGAAACATGTTGATAGTGTACAAAAAATAAAGTGATGTAAACTAAGTTATTTTCTTTTAATAAATAAATTAAAACAAATTTGGAATGAAATAACATCGATATTGAGTTATAATTTTAAAAAGCTGGTACGGAGAATAATTAATCTTTCTCATTGGAACCGTCCTGTTCGATCGTAAGAACATATTTCGACGAAATGTGGATTTTCAGCCGCTAGCTGGTAAAATTTTAAAATTAAATTTATAATATAAAATAAAATAATAACTTTGTAAACACCACTTTTATTTTTTAAACTTTATGCCGACCGGGTTCCACTACAATCGTAGCTTCTTCACCTGGTCGACATAAAGTATAAAAAATAAAAGTGGTGTTTACAAAGTTATTGTTTTATTTTAAATTATAATGTCACATCACGAAGTAAACTGCTTCATATGAACAAATAAATTTATAATGTTTTCATCAAGTTCGGCAAGTATTTTAGTATTTAAAATGGCTTTGTAAACCGAAACAGCTGTAACAAAAATAAATACTAAAACACCTGCAGAACTTGATAATAAAATTACTAAATTTAATATAAATTAAATTTTAAAAAAGGCTACCATTGGTCAACGTTTTGAAAAATGGTGACGTTTGGGGTAATGATTGCAGTACTTCGGAGTAAACATGTCACTATATGCAGAATTAAATAAGCCAGAGATAGGTTAAACGCAAATCGACCACCATAACGCGGGCATCAGCCTAGCATGGTGGTCAAAAAATCCACTACTGATGTAACCCTATGTATTTAATGAATAAAGAAAAATTTAAAAAAAAGAGTTTCTTGGTCTCTAAAGATTTAGATTTGTAAATTTCGTAATACTTAAAAAATAATTTTGGTAGCCAGAGTGTAATCATCTCAACGGGATCCATTAAATTTGTACTAGAATTCCATTTTATCTATCTGACTCATGAAAAGAACCCAAAGAAAACAGTTGGTAAAGTTGTCACGTATATCATAAGTGAACGTGCTAGTTCTGCCGGAGTTCTAGCCGAGGTCTGTAATGATATATGCCCGATTAGACAATAGAAACACACAACACGAGAGTGACTAGTTTACTGATAAGGCAGAACAACAACTAGATTGCCCACACATTGCGATGTTTACCTATGATACTGTTTGCAATTCTAATGGCCCAGAAGTTTTGCAGAAATTTAAATGTAACATTATCATCAAATGGTCATTCAGCGCCATTTCTTTTTGCTTTTGAAATAGTCCCGTTAAATGTCGACTGTATAATAGAATACTTCGTATGAAATATTCATTAGTTTAAGATTTCGTTGGTCTTGACGAAGTCCTTGAATGTGTGCTAAAATTCTTATGTTTTTTGTTTTTGTTTAAACTCAGTCGATTAATGTCTTCCGCGTGCATAGACTGCCGAGAGTTAATCAATTCTATCAATAAATAGATTGTATCATATGTTCAACCAATTTTTAATAGTACCTACCAACCTACAAAAAGAGCTATTCTTGCTACGTTATTTACAGATATTCACAATTTTATTGTTTCTTTGGAAAAGAGGTTAATTTCCTGTAACATGAATATATCTCCTCAACTTGATAAATATTTTACTTAATATTTACCTACCATTAAACATTTTCAATGTACCTCATCTTTATGTTAAGTTATTTACATCTATGTATATAAAAATTAATGTAGTTTGCTTGCTTGCTTATTTGTTTGTCGAGGCAAAATTGAAACTTTCAAAATATCTTCTTTCCACCCACGTGAAGGTTTCTGGATTATTACAACCACATGAAAAGTTTTTTTTAATCATTTTAAAAACTCTTACGAAACTGTCAAAAATGTCTCTATTTGAGAATGACATTTTGTAAACCATTGATTGTTTAATCAAAATTCAATTTTCGAATAAACTCTTCAAATTAATGAATTTAATCGAAGTACTCACTTATGGTACTAAAAATCGAATACTTTGTATCAAATCAAAAATTGGTATTTTAAAATTATTTACCTACTAACTTTTGCCCCCGACTTCGCTCTCATATTCCCCCCCCCCCACTCCACCCCTCTCCCCCCTCCCCTTCCCTTAATCAATCAACAATCAAATACGCGCCGTTTCGCATTCATAATAGTAGGTCAAAATGTAGATTAGTACCTATTTTATATTTGTACACTAAATATTTATATTAGAATAGGTACCTACTCGTATTTGAATTTTTGCTATCAAAGAAATCTCCACAGTAACCTTAAAAAATAACAAAATGACAGCCCACGTCAAACATTTACTTAGCAACACGCTTTGCCAATAAACGTATAATAAATAATTTCATAACGCCACAGCTTATTAATAACGCCAGAGCTTACCAATATATATAGCCTATTTAACTCGCAAATAATGTAGCTTTCGATTAGTGAAATAATTTTTAAATTCTATTCGGTATTTATTGCGTGAAAGAGTAACGAACACACATCCATAAAAACTTTCGCCTTTATAATATCTATAAGAAAGATATTAGGTACCAAATTTGATTGTTCTTATAATATACACAAATGAATGTTTGTAATATATGAAAAACGAAAATTTCAAAAAAAAAAATTGCAATAGTTGTGGCACGGTGGTAGCGAGCCGTTTGAAAACTAAATGTACCGGGACCGAAAGGAGAGGGAAGAGGGGAGGCGGGGAAGGTGAAGGGGGAACGCGTGAGGGAAGGGGAAGGATTTTTTCGCTAGTTAGAGAAAACGTAAAGAGACCCATTTTTAAAACTTTTTTATAATTGTATTAAAAAATGTAATCCTTCAAAATTTTTTTCTAATTATAAAACTTGAAAGCGTATTTCATCACCTTTCCTAAACAGTTTTTAGATTTCCGATACGTTCAGAAATATTCAATTTATTTTGATTTTATTGCATAGCGGAAATACTCTGTTCTTCTGAGAGAGTATGCTCGCAGTTTGAGGTGCTGAAAGCGAACTTATATGTTTTAACCCAAAATATTCACGAGAATGTATTATTTTGGTAATGTAAACATATGAAATGATTCTGCAGAATTTTGGAAATTCCAACAAAATGTATGTTCTTGCATTTTCACTGCGTTGAAAGGTGGATTACACATTGCAAGTGATCTGGGAAAGTACATTTTTGGAGAAGGGCCAATGTAAGATATAAATAATTTCATTTTGTTTCTGCAAGAAATGTTTTTTTTGCGTAAACACCACACAAGGGTGCCACTGGCCGGACTCAGGAGTCCTAAGTCCTAAGACAACTCCAATATAAAAAGTGATAAATTTGATAATCACAAGAGCCTCTCCAGTCTGGGGCCCTAAAATACTTTGAGGAAAAAACATTAAATCTTTTTTTACATTAGCTCCACACAGGAGGCCCTGAGTAGAACAATTTCTCTCGGGCCTATGTCATCTTTGGGGAGGCTGTGTGGAGGGACTTTTTAAGGAAAGGAAGGAGCGGAATTTCTGGGAAGGAAAAAGGTATGATGGTTGATATGGATTTTGCGCTGAGGAAATAACGGTTGTTCCGAAACCGGTATGTATTTTTAAAATAATAGTTTAAAAGTTAAAGCTAAGTTATAAAACAAATAAAACAAATTAAAACAGTATATTTTGCACTTTTTCAGTCAATAATAGAATATGGAATAATTATCTGGAGAGGAGCAACAAACTCAGCTATCGATCACTTAGAAATCGCGCAGAAAACGATCGTAAAAAACATAGACTAACTGTTACAGACCAAATATTCAACAGTTGTGACGTACTAGATATACGCCAATTATATGTTAAAACACTGCTAAACTACATTTTCGATAAAAAAAAATAAAAAATTCCAACAATCTCAAAATATCACTAACAGACCAGTTAGACAATCGTATAAAAATAACATAAAAACTCCGACGGTAAATACAAGCTTTGGAGAAAGGCACTATAAATATCACGCTATAAAATCACTCAACAGTCTTACCCTTAAAAATAAAATGGAAGAAAACAAAATCAATTCGTACTCAAAATTTTAAAAATGAATTAAAGAACAAAAAATACAATATTACCAAAATTTCATAACAAAATAAGAATAAAACACATAACTACACGTAACACTCAAAACCAAAATAAAACACACATCACTCACAAACATATAACGATTTTAATTTTATTTAGGTAATAAAATAATTCATTTTATATCGATAATTTAACCTTAATTGTAAATTTTTATTTTTAGTTTCATTTAAGCTTACTTTTTATTTTATGCAGCAGTATTTTTATATTATTTTTAATGTATTATGTATAAATTTTTGTTATATAAAATGGAGGCCTCAGCACAGGTTAGCTACCCAGCGAGGCCGACATTGCACAATTGTATTTGAAATGTAAGCTATTATACCAAAAAAATAAATAAATACAGTTAAATTTTATTTTAAAAAAATGACTAATGCGCAAACGAGACGAAGTACAAGCGAAACGACACGATAAAATGAGCAGAATTTCAAGTTTTATATGTTTTCTCGTCCTGTTGCAATTTAACATCATAACCAGAATATTATGCATGCAATATGTGACCTCAGAAATCCGGCAGACCTCAAGGTTAGTCTGCCGTCCCTGTCTCGTCAGCGACCTACTAACCCAACCAAAATAAAATAAACAAAGAGAAGAAAGAGTGCAACAAAGGAAAGAGAGAAGAAATAAACAAAGAATGCAACGAAGAAAAAAGGGAACAAGCAAAGAATGCAACGTTGCGAAGGCAAAAGAAACACAATGAAAAGAACCGAAGGGATAATGTTTAATTTCTTTTGGTTTGTTTTTGGGATGGGCTTTGGAAAAAGTTTAAACCGAGACAATACGACCTCTGGTGAAGGACAACTTCTCTAGAAGGTCATCTCAAAGGCTTTTTAAAACGTGGTGTGTAAAATTCTGTAAAATATTATTATGCAGGCAGATTAATTTTATTTGAATTGTTGCATTTTGCTCTTTACGAAATCAATTTTCTTACTGAACAATAAGAAATGTATATACGTAATGTTAATAGGTATATAAAAATTAATGTTTCTTTGTATAAAATTAAACATGGCATGGGAGATGGGCCAATGGATTCAAGGTAGGCTGTCATTAATAATTTGTTAATTGGACACTAATTAGTTAAATCTAATTAAATCTGAGAGGAAGAGCCAGAAGCCAAAAAATGCATGTATTCTTGGTGACCGGACAACTCAACATTGACAACGTAACATCAAACCTTTGAAAAATCATTACAAGTCATTTATAGCGATTAATATAATACAAGGTATATTGGCGGCACGTTTCAGAATGGAAGATACTCTGAGTATCACCCTTGTGTATAGGTTAAGATCGTATAACAAGAGAAAAACAGAAATATGTCATTTTGAAATCAGTGGTTAGACGTATTGACTCTTTTCCACAAAAAATTATAAAATGATTTCGAAAGATTGTTCTTTTATCTACATATGTATATGTTTTAAATTTTAAAAAAAAATCTTTATTTTTAGTATAATAACGTTATACCATAGGTCGTTGGCAGATTTGTTAAATTTTAAAATAAGATTTTGTATTGTACAACACCCATTACAAATCATAATCATGCAGTAAAATAAATCCATACATTATCTATACATGTACTTATATATTTTTTAATAATTTTAATCTCAAAATAAAATTATTAAAAAATATATAAGTACATGTGTTTCTTGACGAAAATTGGTCTGTTTGTGTATTTATTTGCGCACTTACAAACAACAATATTTCAGATTTTTTAACATTTTTATTTTGCTTAGACATTATTGAAAAATGATAAATACTTATGATCAAAAAATAAATACAAAAAGTACATAATTTTAATAGTTTTATTATCACGCCTTTCAGCATTTTTAGATGTAGGTAAAAATTAAAGCAAATTCGGAATGAGATAAAATCGGTATTGAGTAATAATTTTAAAAAACTGGTAAGGAGAATAATTGTTTTTTCTCATCGGAACCGCCCTGTACGATCGTAAGAACATCTTTCGACGAAATGTGGATTTTCGGCCGATGGCTGGTTAAACGCTCTTAAGTTTATTATGGGCAGTTTTTTTGTTATCATTTTTAATGACTTTTTAAAGGGGTTTTGCAATGCCACTTTGTTTAGTTGTCATGGAACCGAATTCTTAGTGCATAATCAAATGGCAACTAGAGTTCACGATTTCAAGCTCAAAAGTGTTTTTTTAATTATTTTTTGGATAATTTTGTAAGAAAAAAAAGAAGTTAATCAATGGAAACTGTCAGAGATAATTTTAGCCATAAATGCCAATTATGAACTTTCCACTGATGGTAGTGAATGATAAAATGTAACATTATGAAGGTATTTTCTTAAATAATTTATTTTTTGTTACAATATATGAAAAAAAGGGGAGGGAGGGAGGGGGAACATAGGAATAGGATTAAGAGGCAAAGGATGGGAATATATAGGGATTGAACTTCCTAGTTTGAGTCATGTTGCTTAGTGAGATATCTTTTTATTTCAAGTAACGTTGAGTTAAAAATGTCAATGTGGTAATAATTTAAGTTAAATGAATGTTTGGATCTGTAGATAAATGAGTTATGTTTGGAGTTAGTCTTGCAAAGAGGGAGATTAAAAGTAAGCGACTGTCTACTGTTGCGATTAGGAACGTGGAATGATAGGCGTTGAAGAAGATCAGGACTATCGATTAAGTTATGTGTAATTTTAAATAACATTACTGAATCTGCTATATTTCTTCGACAAGTTAGCGTCTGTATTTTGAAGAATTTTGCAGTCTTCATTACTAACATGAGATCGAAAAGAGCGGAAATTGAGATATCTTAAAAATCTATTTTGAACACTTTCAATTCTATTTTTGTGTAATGGATAGCATGGGTTCCACACTTGAGAAGCGTATTCAAGGATACTACGAACATATGAGAAATATAGTATTTTGAAAGTAGTAAGTAAGGTCTTTGAATTGTTTATAGGAGCGGATTATGAAACCAATCATAGAAGATGCATTAGTTAACATTATTAACTAGAGAGTAGCCGCTTTGTGTTTTAATTCTATTTATGGAGGTGCTTTCGTCTCCCTCCCCCCCTGTCCTTCGTTCCCCTCACCACTCTCGGATTACCTTCCCCCAGCCAAACTATATGAAATACACGCATTTAAAAAAAACTCGCACGCCACCAATTGTAAAAATTAACAAATTTCATAACGCCAGAGCTCACCATCATAAAACTTCGCAGGCGTGCGCACAATAACTCACCAAAGTTTCATAGCAATCGGATCAATGGTAGATATACAAAATAATTTCATAACGCCAGAGCTTACCATTAAATATAGAAGCCTTCACGGGTATGCATATAACAAATCACCAAAGTGTCATCGAAATCGGATGAATGGTAGGTATAAGATCGCACACGGGACAAACAAAGAAACATTCATTTTTATATATTAAGAAGATTAACAATTTTATTTTAATTCAACTCGAGCGGAACGATAGAAAAATATTCCATTTATCAAAAGCATATTTTTCTGTATTTAAAATGTAAACGGATTCGTAATAAATAAAAAAAGATTAAACTAAAATGATGATTTAGAATTAAATTTCGTCTTTAATTCGTAATGAAATTATGCAACGTGTGCAGTATATATTTATATACAAGTATGATGCATATTATGGTAATATGATTGTCTCACGCACCTGACCGCAAATGAGTAATATTTCTGGATAAATTAAGACATTAAACTGTTCTAGGAGTAGTCCAAGTTCTTTGTAAGAAATGACCCATCCATTGTAGGTAATATTAAGTCATACTTTTTAGGACATAAACACAGGGATGACGAAACTTATTTATTATTTAAATTTTTAGAATGGTGAAGAAAATGATTACAAAACTAGATATGCTTTTGTTCATATACCAAGGTAAAGGATCACGTATGAGATGTGGGAATCATAGGGCTATTAGCCTGCTAAGTTCAGTCGGCAAGCTTATTAGTCCACTATTTTTTTATAATCTTAACCCCTCTGGCCTCGGGCCTATTTTGTCGAAAGATCAAAATATTTCCGCTTTACAATAAAACCCAAATAAATGGAATATTTTTCTATAAACTGTTTTGAAAGGAGATGAAATACGATTACAAATTTTATAATTCGAAATAAACAATTATTATCAAAATATAACATTTTAATGCAAAATAAAAAAGTTTTAAAAATGGCGCAGCTTACGTTTATTCAAACTAAAAAAACTGATAACGAAAAAAAAAATTACAAGTGTGCGGTTTACTCGCGGTAAAAGCGTAACCTTCAGAAAACTAAAGTAGGCAAAAGAAGACTACTATACCATTCTATCGCTGGCTAAATCCTTTAGATGTGTGAGTGTGTCTCTTTTTTTAGTCGTCGCTTTTTCGGTTCATCGAGTTTTAAATCACAAAGGTGCTAAAGAAGTGTTACACTTCAAAAACAGATTAGATGAGAATTGAAAGATTTATTGCTTTTCAATTATTAAATCCATATTAAATCTGTTCACGTGTAAGTTCGGGTAATGCACATCCATATAAATAAATCTTCACATATTATCTTGGCAAATTATATCGTTCAAGAAAAATAAATCATAATCTAATCGAGGAACTATAAATTAGCTTCATGATTATACATATAATAGATCGTAATGAAAATAAATAATAGTTTCTTTGAAGTTTCAAGAATAACAATACATTATAGTCATGGAAATTAATCGAATTATCATTACTTTAATTTATTATTTATTTATTTACGCCTCTGGGGCTTTTACATAAAATAAATCTTGTAAATTATATTTGTGCATTAAAATTAACATAATATTATAGTGTAATTCTCAGTTACATTAATTGGATATGTAATTCAATGTACCCATATTGGCACTGAAGCAAACAGTACGAGTACATGCCCAAAATAAATACGTCTTTTGCACAACATCATTACACTTACCGGGGAAGAACTTTTTTCAATCGTCTACCAGAAGAAATCAGAAGCATTAATGATAAAACCCGGAAAACTGCTCTCTGTCAAGAGACATTTTAAAAATATTCTGAAGAAAAAAACTACTGCCACTTAATTAATCTTACAAATATCCTTAGTTTTCCATAACATTGTTTCTTTTCTTTAAATACATACTATTATCAAAATAAATACTACAGCACACATATATTTATGTAAATGAATTATTTAAGTACTAACTAATAACCACATTTATGAACACTCCCCTTCCATACACAAGCAAATGCTTTCAATGGAAGAGTAGTAAAAAACCTAAGATGTAAAATTATCATTATGTACCATACAAAACATATTATTAAAAATAAAAAAATAATAAAAAAATATATATATATATACAATATTCAAAAAAATTCAAAGTGGGCAATTCACAAGAGTTAGAAGTAAAACCTTCAGAAAACTAAAGTAGAAAAGAATGAGGAGACTACGAAACACCGCACAAAGAGCAGACCGATTAAACTATCTGATTCTCTCGCAGGCTAAATCCTGAAGATGTATGTGTTTGTCCCTTTTTAGTGTAGATCGCTTCCGTTCAATCGAGTTTCAAATCACAACGTTGCTAAATAAGTTCTCACTTTAAAAATAACTATAAAAATGGGTGTATTTTATTTTGGACTTTATATAAATTCAAAATGGCCTTATGTGAATCTCCAATAGAATGAAAAGGCTCAGTTATTTTTCGTTTAACGCCAAAATTTGGACACTCCATTAGCGGCATAATTGATCGCTTGACACTCGACTAACTCAAATGCCGAAAGTGAGTGACTGATTGACAGTTAAACGGACAGTTGACAGCCCGCAGAGCTAAACGCCGAAATCACGCGCCGGTCGGTTTTCAACAATAACATTATCATCTAAAAATATACCGAAAGGATGATCGTATCAAATAACTGTATACATTACTGATTAGATAATATTCTTCGGAAGTCTGATAATTTTTTACGTGAATATCTCACAAGAGTCCCAGCTACTCCCGTCTGGAGCCAGTGAGACTATGGCATCCCAAATTGGGGTATTTTGTGAGTCTGAAGGTAGTGGGGAGGGGAAGGAGATGGGAAAGAGCAAGGTGGGGAAGTACCTGGTCACCAAAACCATTTACCACCGGGAACCATTTATTGATTTTTTTAACCAACACCCCTGCAATAGGTCACCCCAAGTGGTGCACTACGTTTGGTGATTTAGCAGGGTTTTTTTTTATAGCTTGGTGGTCAAAGACGTTGGGCTCAATCCTCTGCCAAATACGTCCTCCATCATTGGACAAGCAAAATTTAAACTTATATTCATGACAATTGGTGGAATTTATAGTAAATTAAGTTAAGAGACGTAGGGTGACTTCGCCAGTCCTCCGGCCACCCCCAGTGGTCGGCCACTAATGACTTTAACTTGAATAAACTTGACACACGCACTAAACTTCGATAATATTTTTGAATGCTTGAAATCGGCCACTATCCTGCGAAAAAAAAAACAAAACTTCGCCATCTTGCGTCTATTTTAGGTACCGTTACAGTAGGTACAAAAATATTGAAAGTGGTAGTGGGTTATAATTATGAGCCTGGATTTTTCAAAAACTTGATTAAGAAAATTTTCGAACGGTAAGTAGAAGTTAAAATATTGGTTTAGTACTATTTAAGTGGTATTTATCGGAAAGAACATTAACTAAATTAACGATTTACATCGATAAAACAGACATTTTCAATATTTTTAGGTTAGAAAACGTGCGGCCGGTAAACTGGAACAATCTTTTTTACGAAATCCAGTAGCCGGCCGAGGCGGCCGACCACTGGTGGCGTGTGGAGTTTTATATTTTTGTCTCACTCGCTCTTATTAACACCAAATTTACTGAGATTAGATCTGTAATGTTGGTGAACATAACAGTGCTGTTTTCAAGCCAGTGGTCGGCCGTCAGTTACCCATACCATTGCTATGTTTTTTAACCCACGAGTGGGGGGCCGACAACTAGCTGACGTGTTAAAATTGCTACACCATTAGTCGGCCACCCAGTATCTCAGTTCATTTTTTGATGGATATTTTTACTGAAATTTTACTTTTGACCATCGTTTTGTTAACTTTATATACAGATTTTTTTTTTAGCAATGGTGACTTAAACTAAAATTTAAAAAATCATCCTATAGACTTCAGAAAGCTCTTTAAGCAGTAAAAAAGGGGAAAAAATGATGTTCTTAGGGCGATATTCCAGGACCGCATCAAGGGAAGGGTAATGGTAAAACATTATTAACGAAAACTTTAACAATATCTGACAATATTTTTATAAAAAAAACATTTTCTATAGTTGGTATTCATCATACACCAGCTGGCCATATTTAGTTTGACGTTTTTCACATCAGCGATTTTTAATTTTTTTTTAAATATTATATTTATTTTTAATTTGGTATGTGATTATTAATGCTTAAACTTTCCATTAACTTCTTTACATATTTTTATTAAACATCCATTGTCTATAGTTTAAATTTCTCGTAATATAACTGTCGTCCATTTTCCACATCAGTTTTTTTTTTCTGAAAAAATATTATATTTTCTCCTTTTAGTTTGTTGTGTGATTATTAGTGCATATTTTTACGTACTTATGAGCAGCAAACCAATTGTCTGAATGAATAAATCAAATAGGCATAAAAAATTCATAATCTCTGGCGGCCCTGTAGCAAAAACCTGACGGCCGACTACTAGCGTATATGTGGCCGACTATTAGATTTTGAATGGCCGACCACTGGCAAAAACACCATTTTTTAAAAAAATATTATTGTAATTTTTACGTTTATGTTATTTAAAAAAAGGTTTAAAAATAATAAACGTGAATTGACTGTTCTTTGAGAAATCTGTGTTTGTGTAAACCTCTTTTCTAACATAAACTCACAATGATTAGGCAAACACGATTTTGATCAAAAAAGGCCGGCTACTAGCACATTCACCCTACTAGACTTATTTTAACCAGTGATTTCTGATATTTGGAGTAAAAAATGTAAAGGAAATTTTAGTCTCCGGTAACTTTTTGAAGTGTTAACTTTTTTGGCACTGTTGTGATTTGAAACTCGATGAAACGGAAGAGAACGACACTAAAAAGAGATAAACACATACATCTACCTCTACAGGATTTAGCCTGCGAGAGATTGAGATAGCAATAAAATATTTATTTATTTCACGGATATTCGGTTCTAATATAATACGATAAATCCACGGTCTCACGCAAGCCTTCTTTGGTCTAGCACTATGAAGCACTTGACGAACCTCAGCGCCCGGACATTCAGCGGACCAAGGATCGAATCTTACGAAATCCAAAATAAAGATATTTTAATTTTTGTAAAATCAATATAAATCTTCAAACCACTCCAAAATGATTAGGCAAAAGAAAACACAAAAGAAAGCGACATCTAGCGATTCCGAAGAAAAAAAACACAAATACTAATAAGATGACCAAATGTATAGGAAAAGGTGCACTGGATTTCGATGACATAAATATGGAAAAAATCATCTTTCACATTGATAAAAAAGTGCTTCGTAGCCTCCCCACTCTTGTTTACTTTAGTTTTCTGAAGGTTTTACTTCTACCACGTATTGCACACTCTGTTTTTTTCGTTTCATCGAGTTTCAAGTCATAACGGTGCTAAAGAAGTCTTCACTTCAAAAAGTTATACCTACAACAAAGTCGACTACAAATATGAAGTTTATTCTAGTTAGTTTCTGCTTGTTCCAAAGTTACCGAACACCAAAAATAACATAGAGGTTAGCTAGTAATATTGCCAATTTAAAACCGGTTTGCAAATAATGCATTTGGTTATATTATATAAGACATACAACGCAGGTTTTATAGCTAACTTAACAAACAAAACTAAAAAGATAAACACGTGGGTGTGTACGAGGTTTTTAGAAACCTGTTTAGAGTTGACTTTGGCCAAAACATCCACTTGGCATCGGCAGTATTCTAACTTGATTTTACATTTTCACTCGTTGCCATTTGTACGCTCGTGTAAACTTCAAGCCAAACGGAACAAATAATAAAATGATTATTGATTATACTCGTATTATGTAAATTTTCTTTTTTTTGAATTGCCGGCAACCCGGGTGTTTATTGAAATAACATTATCATATACAAACAAGTAAAAAACGGCCGACGGTGGTCCAGCGGTAAGGCTCTTAACTCGCACTACGAAGATCGCGGGATCGAATCCCGGCGTGGCAAATAAATTTTATTTGATTAATTTGTGTCATTTCACAATTTATCCATTTAAAATAATATATAGTATATTTGCGGCATGTTACAGAGTGGAAGATACTGTCAGTATCGCCCTGGTGTTAGACCACTATTCAGAATTGAAACATTGCTTGAAATGTTGAATGCTTAACCAGATCTGAATACCTCTTCCCCAGCCCACTACCTTCAACCTCACAACATACCCCAATTGTGGATGCCATAGTCTCACTGGCTCCAGACTAGAGCAGTTGGTGACTATTGTGCGGTATTCATTTAAAAAAAATTGCCTGCTGGAGAATGAGATAAAATAATCGGTTACCTCTTTGTGCGGTGCTTCGTGGCCTCCTCACCCTTCTCTATTTTAGTTTTCTGAAGGTTTTTTACTTCTACCGCAATTCATTAATATTAATTCCATCACAATTAAGGCCCGGTAGTAATCGTTCAAAAAGAAAAAGGGGAGATATATATATAAATACGAATGTTAGAGGGAGCGCGCTAGTATTAAAAACAATAATAATTAAGCGAAAATTGTGAAAATGTTTAATAAAACACGACTCGATTAAAATAGAGCAAAATTTTCTCGACAAATGCTTATGTTGCATTTATAGATACACTACGATTTTTTTCATACCCATAAAATGTTAAAAAACAAAACAAAATGTTTTTTTACGTTATTTGTTTTTGGGGTGTTATGCCGTGTTGCGCTACCTCCTTCTTTAGCCGACGTTTCGGACAGCGTTGCAGTGTCCATCATCAGGGCAGATCAGGCAGATCCGACAGATCCGCTCACACATCTATCGGATCAGCCCTGATGATGGACACTGCAACGCTGTCCGAACAGCACCCCAAAAACAAATAACGAAAATGCTTTCGGCCGTGAAATTCTAAAAACAAAATGTGTTTCTAATAATTTTCGGAGCATTCTTTGCGATTTTTATTTCTTACGTAGGAATTTCATATAATTACAAATGTACCTATAGATATTATCCTAAAAAATAACATATTATATTTTTTTAGAATATTAAAGTGTTCAAGAGGAACATGTTATAAAAAGGTAGAAATTCGGATTTCGGGGGCTTAAGAGGAAACCGGGCGACGTTTTTTTATACAGTCGTATTCTCAAATTTCCACTCCGGATTTTGATACCACGATCGTTCAGTTGGTTAGTCAGATATTTCCAAAAAATCGAAATTTGAGTTGAGTATTTATTTATTTATTTATTTATTTATTTATTTACGCCCTTTTTCGGGGCTTTTACATATACAATTTAAAAATTACACTTGATTAAATAAAATATAAATACTATATATTTCTTTTACCAATAAATATAAAAGGTATATATTTCTATGCAGTTATATGTAAAAGTGCACCCTCTATTTGGTACAGTACTCAGATTACTCATAAACACTACCAAATCAATCATAATGAAGAAAAACTTATAGTTAGTTAAATAAAATATTTTTGTTTTCTGGGTCACTAGCAGGATATTACAAAATGTCATACTAATGTACCGGACCGTTATGCCTCCCGGTGTTATTTAGAGAGGGGGGCAACTGTGGGGTTATCGACTGCCATGGAACAATTATAAATATGTTAATTTATGTAGTATTGTATAATTACCTCTGCTTTTTTGGTTTAAACAGCGGGTCGTTACTAATCTTCAATTTTCTGATGATGTTGTCTGATGTACCTGGAAAAAAAGAAGAAAATAACATTATAGATAATGTTTCCTTGTTATGTTGACTCCCCCTGCTTTTAAAATCACCACTCCCCACTACACCCATCTAATAAAATCTAATCATTTCTGAACTTGCATAATTTTTAAGTTTTTAAGATTCTTTTCAAACTTTCTTAAACAAATCACTTCAACTACTCGGCTTCATTCATAGAATTACTTCTGACTTTAAACATATAAGTACACTTAAAACTCTTTACTGTTCGCTGGTTCGCCATCACCTTGAATATGCTAGTGTCATTTGGTCTCCTTTCTATGCTGTCCACATTTATCACATCGAATCTGTACAACATCGCTTCCTACGAGGAATTGCTTGGAGGTTAGGACTTGAAAGTGGCGAGTACTCGTATGATGAAATTGAGTGACTGAGGGAGACCTTTTGACCACACGACCCACCGCCTAGAACCGCAGTTGGACGGATGGATTTACAAGTCCGTCACTCCTGAACACAATGATCACCTAGTACCCTTTACCCTCCCAGAACTTCATTCTTTATTCTCTATTGCATACCTAAAAATGACATAAGCCATGAGAAGAATTATTTTCCTCAGGGCCTCCTGTGTGGAGTATGATAAAAAAAATCTTGAAATTGAACCAACCGTCGCATCGTTTGTGGACAACACTAACGGTTGACACACAACCATTGAACCGACCAAATTGAGCGGTCTGTTCGGGGTTTAAGAGAGCAGCAGGAGTGGAGATGTGGAGAGGGGAAGAGGAAGGAGGGCCTCTAGAGCTAATTCCGGGCTGGACAGAACACAGGACTGGTGGCGCCAGACGAATTTATTAATATCGTGGCACATATCGTTGGATACACTAACTACCAGAGTTCTCACTCAAATATATTGGCCGCTTATCATAATAGTAGTGACTATAATAATGACCGGACAAATCAGAAAGAAACCAACTCAGAACCACCTCAGAAAAGTCATTAGAAGTGATTAAATTTAAAAAAAAAACTAGCTGGTACCCGGCATGCGTTGCTATGCCATTTAATAAAGAAATTGTTTCTCCCTGTGTTTCCTTTCTAATTCGTCCCCTTCCCCTCCCCCTCTCCCGCGATCCCCCTACTAGAGTTCCCTTCCCCCCTCTTTTGTAGAAATTTCGTAATGCCAGAGCTTACCAGTAGTTTTATACAAATCTTGTCCTGACAATAACGAACACAAAAAAAAAGAATTATCCAATTTGGTGCAGTCGATCGGAAGTTATGCGTACATGCATTTCGGCGATTCATTTTTATTGATATAGAAGAAGACGATAGATAGATAGATAGATTGGTTGAATAGGTTACGTTGAAGGTAAGTGGCTATTTTTAATTTATTTTTTTCATAGCTTTTAATGACTTTTCAAAGAGGTGTTGAGTTGACTTTATTCTGAGTTGGTATGGAATCAAGATAATATACTATTAAATGGTTCCATTCCATCTCAGAATGAAACCAACTCAGAACCACCTCAGAAAGGTCATTAAAGCTATGAAAAAATAATTTTAAAATAGCCGATAACCCTAATGTAACTTAACCCTTAAAACCATTTTTTTTAAATATTTTTTTATCATCACTCTGAATGAACTTTCTGAGGTGGTTCTGAGTTGGTTTCATTCTGAGTTGGCCGGTCACCCTATCAAATTGATCTAAGTAATTTTAATGAATAAACGAAAAAAAGTGCGGTCGTAAATAGTTTTTTTTAGGGCCTCGGGGCCTATGTCATCTGAGATGCTGTGTGGAGGGTCTTTTTGAGGAGAGGAAGAAATGTACATTGGTCTTGAAGAGACCCATGTCGTAGGAAGGAGGAAACACATAGGTTGGAAATCGGTTCTCATGTGACAAATGTCAACCGTGTTCGTGTTTTTGACATCCGCGCGCATTTAACGTGTTTTCCGACTATGCACCGGTGCCGAGAGGATCAATGGCGGAGTATCTTCCATTGAAATACTGGTAAAACAAGGATAGCATTCCCATTCAAAGCCTGTGCTCTGAAGATTGCAAAACATTTATTAAAACAGGAGAATCTATCAAAAGGATCGTCCGTTTCTGCGCAGAGTCAAGGGTTGTTTTCAGATATTTTGGAGCTGCAAACCAGAGGTGGCTACTAAGTTCAACCGTAGGGCGTACTTGCGTTTGTACAGGGTTAGAAGTTGTGTACTATTAAAGTATCTGCGGGCCCTGTACAGTACACCCTTCAAAAAGAGCATGTCTACCATTTTCGTTTTTGCCGGTTTTTTTTTTTTTTTTACATGAATACCGCACAAGAATCTCAACTGCTCCCGTCTAGAGCCAGTGAGACTATGGCATCTGCAATTGGGGTATGTTGTGAGGCTGAAGGTAGTGGGGAGGGGAAGGAGGTGGGGAGGAGGAAGGTTGGGAAGTACCTGGCTATTCAGATCTGGTCACCAAACACGGCTAAAGCCATTTTCAAGCAACGTGTCAATTCTGAATGGTGGTCTTACACCAGGGCGATACTGATAGTATCTTCCACTCTGGAACGTGCCGCAAATATACTATATATTATTTTAAATGAATTAATTGTGAAATAACACAAATTAATCAAATAACATTTATTTGCGCACGCCGGGCTCGAACCCCGGTTTAAATTACTTTTGTAATTATCTAGTTATATAATAACAATAATGATTTATTGTCTTTCTTTCTTAGTAACATGTAGAGATAATGATATCCTCACTGGGATCTCCCGTGCTGAGGATTTCATTTACATACCTATAATAATTTAATTATATGAATTAGTTATAAACATAATACTTTTTTTTAAATTATAAAGTAAATAAGATAATGTTTTTTTATTATTCAGTTCAGTAGATTCGGTTTTAGTCTGTATTTGATATCAGTATATTTTCTATTTCTGATCTCCCTATATTTAGTATCCTATTTAATAATATATATCCTAATATTTGAGATTTAAATGTTAAAAAATTTTGAGGTTTTTGAGTGAGAGTGGTATTTTGTTGTAGAGTTTAATACCATAATATAAGAAGCTTTTTTGCCCAAATGTTGTGTTAGTAGTTTTCGACCATGAGATCTAGTGTTTCTAATGTACGTGTTAGTTGTTATTTCTTGGGTTTTGTACTTCTAAATGAAAATGAGTACAGTTTTAGAATATAGTTGTTTAATTGACATGATGTTAAGATTGTTGAAGATTTCGTCAGTGCTAGTTCTTACAGTAACTTTCAGTATAATTTTCATTATGGCTTTTTGAGTTTTAATTAGTGGATTTAGTATGTTTTTGGGTATTATTGGGTCTTTGTTTCTGTCAAGGAAAACTGACTCTCTCGTGCTCCCTCGGGATGTCTCGCCGAGTCCGCACATCAAGAATTTTTATAATAAATATGTTTTACAGTATTTCGGTCAGTGGAGTGCAGCTGTGTTCTGGATTCCCCAAATAGTTCTGTGTTTATCTCCCGAATAGTTCCTTAGCAAAAACAGACCTGGATATTTCTTAATAACATGAAAGAAACGAAGGAAGAAATACCTATTTACTTAGTTTATGCTTTTACCAATATAAATATGTATTCAGAAAACTAAATTCACGTTTTTCGTTGGTGGTTTCGAAATAAACTTAGGGTTATTGAAGCAAAACTTTTGAAGTAAAACTTCTTTACACACGCTCGACTTGGGGGGTAAGCTGGTGAATGCGTTACGAAAAGTGTGATTCATTACAAAAAGTGTGATGCGAACGGTAATCGATGCGAACGGTGATCGGGCGAGGCGTACATTCTGCACAACTAAGGTAGGGCGTACATGCTAACCCAAGGTCGTAGGTCATCCCAAGGTCGTAGATCACCCCAAGGTCGTAGGTCATCCCAAGGTCGTAGGTCACCCCATGGTCGTATGTCACCCCATTATCATATGTCACCCAAATGTCATACGCTATTTTATAAGTTAGTGAAGTTTTACTTCAGTCGTGTGGTCTAAAGCACATTCGTTTTTTTATGCCGTGTTGCACTTCCTACTTCTTTAGCCAACGTTTCAGACGTTACAATGCCCACCATCAGGGCAGATTTGTAGATTGTTGTGATGTGTGTGTTTATCTTTATATAGAGGTGATACCATGTTGCGTGTGTTAATCATCTTAAGATCGTATTTCAGTATGATAATGAGTTAGATGAATGTGGTTTTTGGTGTTTAGTTTAAGTGTAGCCGTGAAGTACATGATTCCAAAAATTAAGGCCTAATACTACAGGCCGTGAAAAACTCAAAGAAAAATATGTTGATAGGTGTCAGTGTTAGAAATGGCACGATTAAGTTAACTTAATGTTATGAACAGGTAAGAAAAATCCATATTTGTGTTTAACGCAAGTTATTTCAGTGTTATATTATGTTTGCGATACGATTGCGATACTCTCAGTATCGCCCTGGTGAAAGAATGAGGTTCATAATCAAAAAGCTGCGTTGCTAATATAAATTAGGACCTCTTTAGTGACCAGAGCTTAATAGATACTTCCCAACCTTCACCTCCCTATCTCTTTCAGCCCCAAAACTTTCCTCAAAATAGTTGACGTCAATATGTAATAGCTCCACTGGTTCCAGTCAATTGGGACGCTTGTGCAGTGTTCACAATATTAAATATAAATTGTTATGAATACCAAACCATTTCTGTAGCAAAAAAAATCATCCTCATACAAAAACAATCAATCATCATCATCAGACAGTATTAATAGCCTAGAGACTGTACGGTTGAAATTTAAGAATCCGGCTAAGAATGCAACTCTGAGGCCGCGCCTTACGCAAAACCGTTTTCGTACTTTCGGCGTTTATATAAAAAATTAATTTTGTAATAGAACCGAATTAAAGCAATACCAAAAGATGGCGTCACTGACGTTAACAGCTGGTGTGAGGAGCATCGCCTGGCAGGCGTTAGTACGACTGGATTTGTAATTTCTTGAATCTCTCCGGATATGGAGATATTGACGATAACATGATTATTATTGTAATTACCTAATAATACCACGCGTCTATATATAATATATGACGTCATTGCCTGTCGCGGTTACTCTGTACCGGTGACTAGCTGTCACTGGATGTCAGTGGATCCGAGTAACCGGCTAATTTTGGAACCAGTTTCTATCGAATTAATTATTTATGGTCACCAACTCTTAAACTGGGCGAAGCCGAACTAAAAGCCGCGGGTTTTTAACTGCTTCATTAATTATATTATTACTGTCTAAATTTTTTTGAGTATTTTCACCTGAGTGACCGCATACTTTATGATTATTGATTTAGAAAATTGTACCGCAAGAAACAATGTTAATTTGGACCGCGGTCGCCCCGTTTGGGCATCGCTGGTCTAAGCCGACGAGATGTAAGTGGATGGTTTAATAAGTGGAGGTTAATTGGATGCTGCGGGAGTTTAACCACTCTAATCTGTGCTATAAATACATAACTAGATACAATAACGGTTAATAGTTACTCGTAGTTAATAGACCATGACTTGGAGCCTTTTTCAGAGGTTACAAGTGAGCTCTCAGAGGCAAGATCACTTAACAGACGTGATATCTATTTCTACCGATTAATCGAAACGAGGGAATTATTTTCCTTAGGGCCTCCTGTGTGGAGCTAATGAAAAAAAAACGACTTTGGATAATGGTATGTTTGGTAAGACGTTCAATTTTTTGATTTGGTTATTTGAAATTTGGAAATTTTTGATTTTGGATAATTTTATTTTACTAAATAAATTTCAAAATGGGAATTTTTTAAAGTTTAAAAGGGTATGAGAGGTGGGTAGGAATCTGGGGATCAGTGTGTTTAAGAGTAAGGACGTATGAATCCATCCCTCCCACTGCGGTGCAAGATACGGCTAGAGAAGTCAAAGGGACTCCATCAAACATTCTCTCCGATCCGGTTTGCAATGCAGCTGGTGGGCAGACGCATCCGCCGCCAATACGCGGGCAAACCTCACCCCATAAACCTGCTGAGTCACAAAACGTAGCGAACCACTTGGAGAGACCCAAGGCAGAGGTGTTGGTTATACCTATATCCGTCCCCCCAAATTGAATTGATTGGATGATTTGTGACAATATCATATTTATCTAACTCAGTTTTGATTGGCGAAAGCGATCAAGTCTGTCAGCAGGTGGATAAGTTTGTGTATCTGGGTAGCATGTTTACGAGAGATGGGAAGGCTGATAGAGATATTGAAAGAAGGGTAAATGCAGGTAACTCCATTAATGGAGGACTGATGGCGTTGACGCTAATAAAAAACAAAAGAAGCGAAGCTAGCAGTCCACAATGGAGTCCTGATACCTATGCTGATGTATAGCAGTGAGGCATGCAACTGGCAAAGGAAGGATTAGAGTAATCTAAATGTTGTTGAAATGTAAAACCATGATGATCGTGTGAGAAATGTGGATATCCGCAAAGAATGTAAGGCTGATGTAAGCGTAATGCGTAAGATTAAGAAAGGTACCCTATGGTTTGGACATGTAGAGCGAATGAACAAAGAAAATAGTGTAAGAAGAATATATGATGCAAATGTGAATTGTAGAAGAAGTCGGCACGATTAAGTGAATCAGATACTTGAGTCGGGACATGTCAAAAGTCAGAATAATAGAAGTGTATGTATGAGACGGTGTATGGATGTGAGTGAGGCAAAGATTGTGTGCCAAGACCGAGTTGTGTGGCGGTCCGTCCTCTCTGCCTACCCCTGCGGGGAAACAGCGTGAGTGTTAGTTAGTTAGATAAGTAAGAGATTATGCTTATTGGTTCTAGTATCTCGAGCAGTTTGGACATTTTCAAAGGTAGTTCTGTGTTTGAAGAGGTATGCTAGTATGTTTTTGGCTTAAAGTTGCCTAATGTCCAAGACACAGATTCTCCTGAAGATTTCATCCGAACAGCTTGTTATCGGTAGTTTTAATATCAGCTTTATAATTAGTATCTGAGCTTTAAAAATCGGATCAATGGCGGCAGCGTCAGCTCCTCCCCAGGCTGTAATACCGTACTCGATTAAAGATTGACACAGTACATAGTTAATTGTTTCGAGTTGATTCAAGTTAAGAAATTAGATGGTTTGTTACAATACCATATTGATTTGACTCAAAGTGACCAAGTCTGTCATCGACCACTCAAGATGAGCGAGAGTAGGTACTGAAGTCAGGTCAGGATGATTGCATACTTCAGTGGATCCAGAGACTGTACACTGTAGAGAAGGAGGGGTAACCGGCAGTGTCGGTTCAACTTCAATCGTGCCGACTGACTACCGCATCGCTTCAGTACGCTAATTGGCTAAGCACGTACATAGTTCACGATGCGTTCATAATATAGTTAGTTATTATAATTCATCAGGGCGTCCATTAGTTATTTTATAGTGTAAGAGGGTGGCCACATAAAAAAGTCAATTTTTTTAAATGCACTGTAAATTCATTCCTAGCACTTATTTAAAAAAAAATTAAATGAAGACAATATCAGCGAAACTCAATAAAAAATCTGAAAAAAAAAACAAAGAAAAAGATACAGTCACATCTAGGACTCGAACCCAGAAGTGACCGAATCTTTTTTTGTTTTCAGATTTTCATTGAGTTTCGCTGATATTGTCGTCATTTAATTAAATATTACATCGGCTCCACACAGCAGGACTTGACGAGCGATTCTATATCTTTTGTGGTATCTTTTTTGTGAGATCTCCTGTCATATTGTGTGATTTTATATCTCTGTCAGATTTTTACTGTGCGCTGTCATAAATCGGCGAAGCTGGCCTGCCGAGCGATTACGTAACTTTTGTGGGATCGTTATTGGATAACATACGTTATCTCCTCTCAGATTTATGTGATTTTTACATATTTACTGTCACATATTTTAGTTTAGATCGATTTAAGCACGAATTTCTACAAGTATGCATTATTTATTCATTTAATGTACGTTGTACACGGAAAAAGCAAATAAGAGCCATAAAAATCTTGCAAATCTGACAGGAGATCACGTCCGTTATGTAATAACGATCCCACAAAAAATACGGAATTGCTCGGCTGATACCCATAGAAAAAGCAATTGACAGCCATAGAAAATTACACAGATCTGACAGGAGATCTCACAAAAAAAATCCCACAAAAGATATAGAATCGCTCGGCCGAGGAAAAAAATCCCTCAGGGCATATGTCTTTGGGGATGCTGTGTGGAGGATATTTTTATGGAAATTCCGGGAAGGGAAAAGTTAGGAAGGTGATCGATAAGGAACGTATATTTATTCCTTTTTTTGACGTCACGGTTCACGGTACCGTTACCGTGAATAATCACGATAATAATAAAAGCGTTCAATACTATTACACAAAAGTTTAAGTACCTACATAACATTATCTCTGTGAAAATGTAAAATCGCCAAACAAAACGAAATATATATTTTTAAGTAAATACTAGTATCGGATTTCAAGGCTAAAAGATTATGAAATTAAAATATGTAATCAAGAAGATGGAATTTTTAGATAACTAGAATACGGCCTTATCGTTTCGTTCATTCATTGTTTTGAAGTTGAAATCTATTATGTAAACATGTGACGATATTCTAAACTAATCTTATCTAAACTGACCATGATAATTAATATATGATATTTTATCGTTAAAGATCAATAAATAATACTAGAATTAAAAATGTGCGGACGTTTATTTGACCACGTAACATTCCCACATTAAGTTTAATCAAATTTTAGAAAATTTATAGTGAAAAGTAATTAAATATTACAATTTGAGGTTTTACTCATTACGTTAAAAATAAATATTCATGCTGGACTTGCAAAAAAGTCAATAGTTGTCGCATATTAAATATAAAAATGGATAAAAATTTATCCAAGACACTATCTAGATAGCATATTATATTTCGGGTTTGAATCTTACAATTACATATAAAGATGGCAGCCAATAAAATATACATTAAAAAAATGAAGATAATGTAATAATAAAAATGAAGATAATGTAATAATAAATAAACGACTAAACATTTTTATTCAAAATTCTTAACTCTTAAGTTCGACTGTTGCGACCTCCTGCAACTCATAAACTTACGAATACCGACAGTAGCTACACGACAAAATACACTATTCTACTGCAGCATTCATAAGCGGAACAACATTGCTCACTCTCCGATACAACGATTTCACACTATGGGAAATCAGTACTCAGGTAATGTTGACATATTTTACATAAACCTGGCGAATTTTGTTGAACAAATAAAAAGTTATTCAAAAACTATTCTTAAACATATCTCTATTTTTGTAAACCTATCAAATTACTGTATCTTTGTATTTTTATGACTAGTGTGTATTTTTATCTAATTTTATTTATTATTTCTTTCTCTGTTTAAAAATCATCTGTCATGAAGTATTTGTACAACCAAACATGTAAAAGCCCTCAGGGGGTTAAATAAATAAAAATAAAATGTCAATAGTTCTTAGTCAAAGTATCATACAGTTAAAAATGAATGAGGATTCATCCTGTGGGGGGCGGGGAGCTCTTGGGGGGTGACACTCGGTCAGGTGGCACCCCCCATCGGATGGCACCTGGGGCGGGCCGCCCCCCCCTCGCTACGCCACTGCCAGAGATGCCAATATTTTTTTTCTGGATTTTCGGTTTCCAGATTTTTTATTGAGTTTCGCTAATATTGTCTTCATTTAATTTAAAAAAAGGAGTTACAATGGGAAGGGCAGAGGGAGTGACTGCAAATGAGACATAATAGCGGTAGGGGATAGCAGGGAATAAATTTGTAAAATTCACGCTTCTCACATGGACAGCTGTATGTGGCCTGCTCTCGCATCGGAAAACCTTCTGATATATTCGTGTACGCAGCAGACGGAAAAATTAAAACATATTGTGTACCTATCCAAAAACTCTTTAATAAATAGAATTAAAACATAAATACTTTCTTTGTTCGAGTGGTATTGCAAAGCATGCCGGGTACTCGTTAGTATTATTATAAAAGCAAACATACAAGTTGCTAGAGAAAGTTATAGAACAACTAGTTACGAACAAACACTGGATCTTAGAACTTGAAACGCAAACGTGTGCAGTTTTCATTCAATGTCCTGATCTTATGAATATATATATATATATATATATATACAAATGTATTGTAGGTGGGTCCGTGTGCCAAACATTTTGCTCACAAATGACACGTGTAACAGAAAGAGATGGACATACCTACACGGTGTCCCAAAACTAATGGTACACACTGAAAACCTTAAACTCAAAGGAGGTGTTCGTAATACAGAATGTTACTTATTTTAAGGCTCAGTTCCCGGCCCCAAAAAGAAGACGGAGAGATATAAAATTACGAATGTCAGAGGAGCGCGCTAACATTTACAACGATAAAATCAATGCAAACATCATGAAAATCTTTAATAAAACACGACTCGTTTAAAATAAAGCAAAAATCTCGCGATAATTGTCTTAAACAGCATTTAAAGAAACGCTGTGAATTTTTTCATACATATAACTTGTAAAATAACTGAAACAAACGTGCTTATTTTATTTTTGGAGCATACTTTATTAAAAATTTTCACAATTTTCGCACCGATTTTATCGCTTTAGATATTAGAGCGCTCCTCTTAACATTTGTAATCACATATCTCTCAATCTTCTTCTTTTTGAGCCAGGTTACGGCGTCTTAACTAGTGGATCCTGAAGTTATTTTTGGAATAAAAAGTGTAAAATGAACTTATGGTCTACGGTGACTTTTTTGATGTTTATAGGGATTGGTTGAGGGAGACTTAACCTAGACATCCTAGACTCTCCAGCGGGACTCTGTCAACCCATTGCCTTGCATGGCAGTGGACCCAGTATCCTACCCACTCCTCACACAGAACACACTTTTCTTATTTTGCTTTTCTTAAAAATACCCTCCACGCAGCATACCCAAAGATGACATGGGAGGGAATCATTCGTCCGTCAC
Source organism: Limnephilus lunatus (assembly GCA_917563855.2). Taxonomy (NCBI): domain Eukaryota; kingdom Metazoa; phylum Arthropoda; class Insecta; order Trichoptera; family Limnephilidae; genus Limnephilus; species Limnephilus lunatus. The sequence goes on from OU830594.1 coordinate 98,761,207, forward strand.
TCCTGACACACAGATTTTTACCCACTCCTAATACCGGTTTCCTTCCCAGAACTTCCACTCCTTCCTTTCTTAAAAATATCCCTCCACACAGCATGCCCAAAGATGGAAAAGGCCCAAAGGGATTTTTAAAGTGAGAACTTCTTTAACACTGTTGTGATATGAAACTCGATGAAACGAAAACGAGCGACACTAAAAAGAGACAAACATACATCTACATATACGTATAGGATTAAACCTGATAAAGAATGAATGAGACTAATAGGTGTCCTCTTTGTGCGTTGTTTCGTAGAATAAAATGTAAAATAAATTTTAAACTTGGTAACAATATTATAATAAATAAACCGTATAATTATCCTACTCCTGATTCTCTGCATTCGTCTCATTCTCTCGAACTTCAGTTTTCTGAAGGTTTTACTTCTACCACGTGTGAATTGCACACTTGTATTTTTTTTCTCAGAGCCTCCTGTGAGGAGTAAATGAATTTAAAAAAATATATATTTGAAAAAATTTTTTTCGTTTTTCGGCAAACTAAAGAATTAGAAAATTAAACTATCAAAAAGAAAAAGATGGAGAGATATGAAATTACGAATGTTAGAGGAGCGCGCTAATATTTAAAGCAATAAAATCGATGCAAAAATTGTGAAAATGTTTAATATAACACGACTCGTTTAAAATAGAGCAAAAATCTCGTGGAAGGCGTCTTAAGTATCATTTAAAGAAACATTGTGAATTTTTTCAACTATATCTTGTAAAATAACTGAATCAAACGTATTTATAATAATTTGCGGAGCACACTTAGCAATTTTTTTCCATCGAGGGAATTTCATATAATTTGCGTTTCGGCGTGGAACGCGTCTATATATTGTCTTAAAAAATAACATAATATTTTTTAAGAGCTTAAAAACTTCAAATGTTTAAGAGGCGGTTCTCCGAATTTCAACCGATTTCTTGCAAACCTCCCTTAAACATTTGAAGTTTTTAAGCTCTTAAAAAAATATATGTTATTCTTGAAGATAATATCTAGACATTTATCGCGCCGAAACGCAAATTATATAAAATTCCCTCGATAGAAAAAAATCGCAAAGTATGCTCCAAAAATGATTATAAACACGTTTGTTTCGGTTATTTTGCAAGTTATATGTATGAAAAAATTCACAGCGTTACTTTAAATAAAATTAAAGACAATTATCGCGAGATTTTTGCTCTGTTTTTAACGAGTCGTGTTTTATTAAAGATTTTCATGATTTTTGCATCAATTTTATCGCTGTAAATGTTAGCGCGCTCTTCTAACATTCGTAATTTCATATCTCTCCATCTTCTTCTTTTTGGAGCCGGGAACTGAGCCTTAAGGGAGATATGTAAGAAATCGGTAGAAATTCGGGTAGCGGCGGCTTAGCCATTTTTTTCTAATTTGGTCTAAAAATTCCAACTTCGGATTCGATTTCCCTGAAAATGAGAGACCAAATGAAAACAAGTCATTCACTACTTTCCTGTTAGTACTATTAATTTCCGAACACCGTGTACATCACAACGGATCTCTCAATGGCAGCATCATAATGATATCATCAGTATCAAATCTTTTCGCGATATATCTGAGAAATTGGGCAATCTCAGTTATTGTTTATACAACATCTGCCAAAAGTCCTAAGCGTAAAGATTACGAGGAAAATTTAACATATGGTAAAAAGGGATTTACCAATTATAAGATGAAAATAATCGAATTTACTAAACGATACGACCTTTCGTTTAGTTGCCACGTACTTAATTGAAGAAAATTATAATTGAAGATGTTTTAATAATAGAGTTCTGACTGATGCAAGCCATTGCTTAATGTTCAAGTAAAACTTTCATCCCAATTAATTTTATGTATACGTCAATGGTATATATCGATCGCCTAGTTGATTAGTCAGATATATCCGAAAAAAAAACGGTTATATGCAAAAGTGTACCCTCTATCTGGTACAATACTCGAGTACTCATTAACACCACCAAATCAATTGTAATGCACAAAAACTTGTAGTGAAATAAAAAAGATGTTTTCTGGGTTACTAGTAGGATATTTCAAAATGTCATACTAATGTACCGAACCGTTATGCTTCCCGGTGTTATTTTATAGCATATATGTATAATATGTAAAACACTAACAAGCGTAAATAATGTTTGATTTGTAATGAGTATTCGAATATTGCTTTCCACATTATCTCAAAACTTAGTATTTGGATATGTCTGACTAATCAACTGGACGAATGATATTTTACATGGCCGGACATCTTAACAAAATGGCACATGATCACTTCTTGAAAAGTCATTAAAAGACATGAACAAAAAACTAGGTTAAATAAGTCACATTAGGTTAGGTTATTTTAACGATTTTTCAAATGGGTGTCGAAATGCCACTTTGTTGAGTTGTCATGGAAGCATTAGCATGCTACCCGTCGTTCGAAGATCAACAGTCTTCTTTCTTTCTGCCAACATATTTCAAAACTCAACACATCACAATGGGATATGGGATTAATATTGCGACCTGAAAGTAGTGGTACTGATTTTACTAACAGCTCTAAATGTGTGATGGGTTTGAGTCATTTTGTCTGCAAAGTGGCTATTTTCTATTCAAGAGCAGACAAGACGAGTCAAAAAGGGCGAAAAGATGCAAGAGAAGGCAAGAAGATCCAATAAGAGACAAGAAGAGTCGCGAAGGGACGCGAAGATCCAAGAAGAGGCAAGAACAGACAGAAAGAGCCAAGAAGAGACGAGAAGATCTAAAAAGAGGCAAGAAGAGACAAGGCGAGCCAAGGAGAGGCGAGAAGATCCAAGAAGAAACAAGAAGAGACAAGGCGAGCCAAGGTGAGACGAAAAGATCCAAGAAGAGGCAAGAAGAGACAGGAAGAGCCAAAAAGAGACGAGAAGACACAAGAATAAGCAAGAAGAGCCGTGAAGAGACGAGAAGATCTAAGAAAGAAGAGGCAAGAAGAGACAGGAAGAGCCAAGGAGAGACGAGAACATCCAAGAAGAAGCAAGAAGATCCAAGAGGAGACAATAAGATCCTTGAATCCTAATAAGATAATTGAAAATAGACACTTTTACTAATTTACAAATTTTCATGTTTTTGAACGGAAAATTTTGATGCGTATCTTCGGAACGGTTTCAGAAAATGGATTTTGGCGCAGACGTTATAACAATGAGCTATATACTCTGTTTAAGGATCTAAACGTCACAAAATGTATAAAACTATAAAGACTTCGGTGGCTGGGTCATGCAGAGAGAATGACTGAGCATCAAGCACCAAAGTCCCTGCTGAACTCAAGACCGACAGGGCGAAGGAGCGTGGGAAGACCAAGTTTAAGATGGAGCGACAACGTCCTCAAAGACATATCTCCTTGGAGATTGTAAACTGGAGAGAGCTGGCACAAAACCACTGGCATAATATCACTGGTGATGAGTGGAGGAAGACTCTTGAGGAGGCCAAGACCCACCAGGGGTTGTAGAGCCAAGAGTGATGATGATGATGACAATTTTTCATATTGTTCGAGAGTTTTCGCCGCTCTAGAAAAGCATATTTTCTGCTTTATAGTAGAAAAGATCTTGAACTGACCTTGTTGTAAGAAAATACTAAAAATAGTAGTTTGTTCAGCTGAACAGTGCTTATGGCATTATATATTCTAAAATACAAAACAAACAAAGCATTTTTGGCAATGTGGGAATTGTAAACACTTGAAATTTTAGTTTACACAACACGTATGTTTTTGAACATTTAATTATAAATATTGTCTTAGTTTTGTTACCTTTTTTTGTATATTAAAAAAACATGTTTCAGCATGAAAACGCAACTCTGCTTGTTGAAGTGATAACTTCTTTAGCACCGTTGTGATTTTAATCTCGATGAAACGGAAAGGAGCGACACTAAAATGAGACAAACACATACATCTATAGGATTTAACCTGCGAGAGAGTGAGATAGAATGAAACCTTACCAACGTACAGTACCTTCGAAGCGTCGCGCTTGTGTTTGTCTCTTTTTAGTGTGGCTTTTTGGTTTCATCGAGTTTCAAATCACAACGGTGCTTAATTAATTTTCACTTCAAAATTGAGTAACCTTGGGTTTGTGAAAACATCTACGATATGACCGCAAAAATAAATAAGTAGCTCATGTTGTAATGTAGTTTTAGATTAGTTGATATTTTCATCTCGAATTCTTCAAGGGAACCATTTTACAGAGCATAATAAGAAAATGACATCATCCAAGCAAAGTGATTTTGCATAGTGCATTTAGCACGTAGGCTTATAGTTGTGAAAACAACTAATCAAGTCAGAGAAAATATCCGTACAATATTACGAGGGCCAGTAAAAAAGTAATGCCTCTTATTTTTTTGTACAATTAAAGTTAGTTTAGTGAAAATTTTGAATTTGGTGCAATTCCTCAAACCTTCTACGATCTGCCGAAGTAGTAACTTTTTGCGTCAACGGGTGGCAGCACTGCAGTCGTTTGAAAAATGGCCGTCATCGATGTTCGTAATAGACGTCGCGCTCTCAGTAAAGGCAGTGTGATGACGATTATTCGACAAAAGTTCGTGCAATGTGGGTACCAAGAAAGTTAACCGGCCAGAATAAAGAAACAAGAAAAACAATAGCCTCATAACACTTACAGCACTTGGTTTCTGGAAAAAATTGTGACAGGAGACGAAATATGGTTAATTTTTTTGAACCTGAATCAAAGAGGCAGTCAATGAAATGGCATAACACAAAAGCCAAAACTGTGTGATCGGCAGGGAAATTTATGGCGATGGTGTTCTGGATGTGACCGTGTTTTTTACAACACTGTGATACATGTCCTTGTTAAAATATAGACCAAAGCTTATAGTAAATATTGTGCTTATTGCGTCTTCCTCTGCGAGATTGGAAAAAAACTGCAAAACGGTACACTGGTTATTTATTGTGTTGAACCTTTGACGTCTAACCCTACATATTGTAGTATAGGATTGTGTAGTTTCAACATCCTTCAATAGATGTCGTTAGTTAGTATAGATAGTTATATTATGTAGTTTGTAGATATATCAACAGATGTCAGTTAAGTAGTACCTTAGAAGAGTATCATCTATCGTCGTCAGTGTCTAATACACGAACTGTTACGGAAATATCCGATGATGTGTGACAGAGCACTGGGTTCCGGCAGTGTTTGAACGCGTGAAAGAGTCAGAGAACAAAAGTGTTTTCTGTGTACATAGGTTATAATAATATATCCCAACATCTTGAATCTCTTTTCGTCATAAACGATGAATGTATATATAACAGAATAATGACGTTGCCACGGAGCTCTCGGCGGCAGGAACATATATTATTATCTCGAAGCGCATCCCAAAACTCTTTCGTCGATTAATATTAATTTATTCTTGTCTGAAATTCTTGCAGCTATTTTAGTATATGAATCACGATGACTCCGCTTTTCTCTGGTACATTTACCGGAATATTTGTGTTATTTCTTTCGCTGTGAGAATGCTAATTAAATTATTTATCTTAACATTTTCTTCTTCTCAACTCTCAACAAGCAAACTTGCTACATACCGCATTCCCCCTGCTCTGGGCGCCAGTGACAAAAATCACTGTAACTCGCCACTTGACTGACCAAAATGCTCCTACTTACTACTAAATGTACGGTGTTCGGACGTGTTTAGTTACTAAAATACTCGCTACTCGACTAAAGTACTTGCGCAATCAGATCGGGGCATAGGGCGGGTTGTTTTTTTACAGAAATTTAAATGTATTTTTTCAGCATACATCTATTATATCTTTTTTCAGCATACTTCAGGGATTTTAGGTGCGCATGCCCGCGATGTTTTCTATATATACCGGTGAGCTCTGGCATTATGAAATTTGTATAAAAAATTGAAGTAGGTGGCACGCGAGCTGTTTAAAAACTGAATGTACCGGTCTGATGTATGGAATGCGGGAGTGGGGAGGGGAAATCGGGAGGGGGGTTCGCGGGACGGGGGAAGCGGGAGAGTGGAGTTGAGAGAGGGAAGGCAGAGTTTGAACGCGTAAAGGGAAAGGGGACGCGTGAGAGGAAGAGGAGGCGGGACTAATGGGAAAGGACACGCAGGGAGAAACAATTTCTTTATTAAGTGGCATTGCAACGCATGCCGAGAAATCAATAGTTTGTTTATAGACCAAACCCACACCGGTAAACTCTTCTTTATATATTTTAGATTGTGCATTCTGTGGTGATGTCATCGACTAAGATGAGCAAATGTGCAATATTCAATTTATTTACTTACCGATAAATATTCTATTTTTACTCATTCGTCATCTCGATTGTTGCACATGCTACGAGAATACCTCAAACAGAAATACCTACATAATACCAGACTGGTAGATTTTTGGAATGTGAATGATGAATACTTGGAGCATGCCTGTTGTATGCTGATAATGCGATGCTGATTTTAAACACTATGGAAGATCTACAGTCTCTTGGGTCTAGGATGAACGAAGTTTGTATGAAGAATGAGTTAATGATGAATGTTAGCAAGTCTAAAGTCATGGTATTTGAAAGAGAGAGTAAGAAAACAGTGTGCAATATAGTTGTGAATGATGAAAACTTGGAGCAGGTGGATGAGTTTGTGTACCTGGGTAGTGTGTTTACGAGAGATGGTAAGGCTGAAAGAGGTATCAAAAGAAGAGTAAATGCAGGTAACTCCATTAATGGAGGACTGAATGCCGTCGGCGCTAATAAAAAAAACTGTCAAAAGAAGCGAAGCTAGAAGTCCACAATGGAGTGCTAGTACGTATGGAATTGAGGCATGGAACTGGCAGAGGAATGATGAAAGTAAACTGAATACTGTTGAAATGAGATCCCTGAGGCGTATGCGTGGTGAAACCATGTATGATCGTGTGAGAAATCCGCAAAGAATGTAAGGCTGATCATAATATATAAGATTAAGAAAGTGACCCTCAGATGGTTTTGGCATGTAGAGCGAATGAACGAAGAAATTAGTGTAAGAAGAATATATATTATGACGCAAATGTGAATGGTAGAAGAAGTCGGGGACGTCCGAGGAAGACATGCCACGACCAAGTGAATCAGAGGAAAATGAACTTACTAGTATACTTAAAACATCGTCGTAGAAGTTTCTGGAAAACCTTATCCAAACCATGAATTCAAACGTTAAACCATAGAAGTCGCTGAAAACTTATCCTAAGCATAGTCCCCCTCAGCACAGGATATCCTAGTGAGGAGGACTACGAATATAATTTCTATTTTGTATAAATACCTAACATGTTTCATATAAAAATGTAAAAAATAATAAGTAATATTACTATGCTATATAAATCATATACTTACTAAAATTTGCTAAAATAAATAAAAAATTAAAAAAGATACTTGAGTCGGGCAATGTGAATGAGGTAAAAAGTGTGTGCCAAGACCGAGTTGTTTGGCGGTCCGTCCTCTCTGCCTACCCCTGCGGAGAAACGGCGTGATGGTTACTTAGTTAGTTGCTAGATTTTTGAAGTGAAAACTTCTTTAGTACCGTTGTGATTTGAAACCCGATGAAACGAAAAAGCGAAACTAAAAAGAGACAAACACATACATCTACAGGAATTAGCCTTCGAGAATGAGACAGAATAATCGGTCACCTCTTTTTATGGTGTTTCGTAGTCTCCCCACTCTTGTCTACTTTGGTTTTCTGAAGGTTTCACTATCGCGTGTGAATTGCACACTCTGTTTTTTTATAACACACTAGCTGGGTTACCCGGCTTCGTTCAGGACAACATTCGAGAGTGTTCGGGAATGTTCAACAATAATGTTACCGATTCCCTATTCCCGAACATTCCACGACATACTACGCCACTTCTTCCAAAACTTTCTAGAGCTCTATCGAAACTTCTATAACTTTCCGGAAGACTGTTCTTGAAATTTCAAGAAGGCGAAACTTCCAGCCTTGATATCTTCAAAAGCACACCCTTTAGTTAAAAACGGGGACCGTCATCCTAGAGGGGGGATAGAGATCTACCACACCATATAACTCCCTTGATCTTAACAACACTCGTTTCTGAGTTTTAGCGGGACACACGTTTTTTTAAACTTTATTTTATAATATATATTGATTATAACATTATATACCTTAAGGCTCCGTTCCCGGCCCCAAAAAGAAGAAGACGGAGAGATATGAAATTACGAATGTTAGAAGAGCGCGCTAACATTTACAGCGATAAAATCGATGCAAAAATCATGAAAATCTTTAACAAAACACTACTTGTTAAAAATAGAGCAAAAATCGCCTTAAACAGCATTTAAAGAAACGCTGTGAATTTTTTCATACATATAACTTGTAAAATAACTGAAACAAACGTGTTTATAATAATTTTTGGAGCATACTTTGCAATTTTTTTTCTATCGAGGGAATTTTATATAATTTGCGTTTGGGCGCGACTAATGTCTTATATAGATATTATCTTTAAGAATAACATATATTTTTTAAGAGCTTAAAAACTTCAAATTTTTAAGGGAGGTTTGCAAGAAATCGGTAGAAATTCGAATACCGGCCTCACTTTACTTTTTTTGGATTTAACACACAATAAATAATTATATTCTATACCTAAATACTAGCTTTTATCATACATACATCATACTTTGTTTTATGTCAGGTCTTATATTACACGAGTAAGTACATATTTCTTTTTTTAATTTTATCTCATTGTACTTTCAATAACAACTGCATCACTTAAGAGATATTATTTTTGTTTACATTCTTATTTTGTTCTAACTATAATACTGATACCCTCATGTGTACCAGTATATAATTACATATAATCTCACGTATCACTTTAATGTAAAAGCTATTTTATGGCGTTTAAAAAAATAAATTATACAATAAACCCACATGTATTCTTACTAACGAGAGATGGGAAGTCTGATAGAGATATTGAAAGAAGGGTAAATGTAGGTAACTCTATTAATGGAGGACTGAACGCTGTTGGCGTTAGTAAAAATCTGTCCAAAGGAGCGAAGCTAGCAGTCCACAACGGAGTGCTGGTTTCTACCCTGATGTATGACAGTGAAGCATGGAACTGGCAGAGGAAGGATGAAAGTCGACTGTGGTAAAACCATATACGATCGTGTGAGAAACGTGGAGATCGGCTAATAATGCAAGGCCGATGTAAGCGTAATGAGTAAGATTAAGAAAGGGACTCACAGATGGTTTGAGCATGTAGAGCGAATGAACGAGGAAAGGAATGCAATGAGAATATATGAATGGTAGAAGAAGTCGGGGACGCCCGAGGAAGACATGGCACGATCAAGTGAATCAGATACTTGAGTCGGGCCATTTTAAGTGTCAGAATAATAGAAGAGCTTGTATGAGACGATGTATGAATGTGAACGAGGCAAGGAGCGTGTGCCAAGATCGTCGGTCCGTCATCTCTGCCTACCCCTGCGGAGAAACGGCGTGATGGTTAGTTGGTTAGTTAGTATTCTCACTCTCGTCTTTTACAGCAATAGGTACTTATGATATCATGTCTAGAATATACACACAGATGAGTTGGGTATTTATGACGTCACGCCTAGAATACACAAGCAGATGTCAGGACATCCGCCCTTTCTCTTCATTTCCTCTCTAGCTCAAAAGGTTGGTTCCTCCAATACTAGTACTAGTAGTATGTACTTACTAATAATACATGCTAATAATAGCTCCATTGTCACGTCTCCCTCCTCTTTCTCGTAAAGGAGGCATGTAACAGAAAGAGAAGGTGATTTTTACTATATAACGCAGTCCATGTGACGTCATAATGACGTAACAAATTATGTTACAGCTTGACACATAACTTTGCAGGCGGCAGAACGAGGAAGAAGGAGTGAATTATCGAATTTATTAAATCCATAGATCTTTTGTTTCAAAAACAGAAAAAAACATGATTTTTAGAAACACAAATCCAAGTTCCATAACTTTAGATAGACATAACTTTGCGAGCTGAAAATGGTTGCGTTGAACTAGAAACTTCGGACAGATTTTTCAAATTTCATCAAACTAGAGCTCGCCGTTTGAGAGTTTTTACTGCTCCATTCTACAAGATGTTGGTGTAAACATTGTCACTATCTTCGAATTCCTGGCTGCGGGAAGTGGTATTCCACAAACAGAAAAAACTGTACTAACTTCATGAAGCCAGAGCTCAACTTTTAAGGATTTTACAGCTCTACACAATGATTTAAGAGGAACGACTGCGCTGCCTTTTACATACAAAACTTAATTTTGGATTTGAGGCCAAAATACCCAACCGAACTGATTTTTTTATCAAAAGTTATATTAAATATCCAGTACGGATATGTACTATTTTATTTATTTTTGTTTAAAATATAAAGTATGAGTTATTAAAGAAATCATTTTTTCACGATTTTAGAGGCAAACTTTGGCATTTTTCGTGAGTTATTTATGATTTATATTAAAATGATCTTACCCTGCCTACTGAGTTAATATAAAGAAAATAGATATTACAAAAAAATGATGTGCGACAAACAACGTAAATCGGTCAGTCAACGTAAGTCATTTCGGGTCAGGTTTGTCTAGGTTCTAGGTCTTGGTGGCGAATGCGTTTGCTCACCCACAAAAAAAAGAAACAAAGAAAAACTGCTCAAGTAATTAATGGATGCCCCCAACCTATCTAATATATACGAAACCTGCCAATTTGACTGTCCTAGAACGGGAGGCCTTCCTAGCTGGACAATCAAAGCTTCTTTATACTGTTAATGTATTTTTATAACAAAATAAAGTCGGTAGAAATGTAGGAAGCCGGGCCTTAATGCTTGTAAATACACACACATGATACGTTTGATGAATGTTTATATTAGCAAATAATAATATTATATTACCATTTAAACTAAAGGCACGTATCAATACATCCAATCTGTTTATTTTACAGCATCCTGTTTTCAAAGTCCCGCTTTTAGAATCTGCTATAAGTTGTGTATTAACCGTATGAAGTCATCTGCAGGTAATAATACAAGTTATTCAGACAACATGGTCATCTCGGAACCATTCCCGCCCACTTGCTTCTCTTCTTGCTTCGGCGGATTTCATAACACTTCCCCCTCCAATTCTGCCACGGCCATCTGCTGAAAAACACCTACTTCAGACGGTAATTAAGCGATTTAATATGTGACCAATTATTCTAAAAATACCGGTCTTTAATGCTGATAACAACTGTGCAAAAAAATCTACAAAATAGTTTGTATTTTCAAAGTTATGGAGAAAAGAATCGACATTTGTCATTTTGTCTTTTAAACATCGCCTACAGACATATTATAACTTACTTTATTATTTTAGCAATTCAATTTTGGTGAAACCATTCAGATCACGCCGTATCGATCGTCCAGTTGATTAGTAAAACATCTCTAAGCAAGGCCGTAGCCAGGGGGGGGATCGAGGGGGTTTGATCCCCCCCCGAAATTGACTGTAGATACCTACGGTGCGCTGAAGATTTTTTGAAGATTTTTTTTACCTTTAACTTCTAACCTTTTCTTTAACAGTATTTTAATACAACAGGAGAGTATTTCGCTAATGCAATTTATCTGAATTAAAATCTTTGGGTGTATATTGCGAATATTTAATCGGACAAGGATATGGTGGAGCTAAAGGTGTGCAGGCAGTAATCTGTAACACATCCAGAAGCCTTATATGTTCATTGCAGCTCACATTTGTTGAATTTGGCTCTATGTCATTCTTGCCAGGTTCTATTGTTACTAAAATGTACTAAAACATCGATTGGAAATTTTTAGCATGTCCTCGGCAAAACGAACTGTTATGTGCTTAGAAGAAAATATTGAAAAAAATTCCCTGAAACACAATGGAAAACCCTTACGGCAATGTGCGAGACCCGCTGAAAATCATGATTGGTTGATAAGATTCAAGGAAATCTATAAAGTTATTGTTGATACACTCGAGGACTTAAACAATGACATGGATTCTGAAACAACATCAAAGGCTTCTTCTTTTCTGAGATCAGTCATTTCGAGTAATTTTGCTGTAAGCTTATTATGCTTAGCCACTGGAGCGATCGCGCAAAATAAATAAATTTGCCTCAATTGCTCGCGATTTCCCAGATTTTTTTTTTTTTAATTTTTCGAACATTAAAAAAATCATACCTTCGAATTCTAACAAGGAGACATACAAACTTATCATGGTGCTATTATAGTCAATGAATTGACCGGTATTTTACCGTCTATCTCTTATTTGTACAATTTATAAAAAAAATATGAAAAAATCGTAAAGCTTATAATCGCGGGAATCCTGCTTGTTTTTTTACTTGAAACTGCCGTGAGGGATACTAAACTTATTCGAGTCAACATAGAATATTTTCGATTTCTGTATATTGTCTGTGGTGTACTTAATAATGAAAGGCGCATATCTATGGAAAAGGACTTAATTTTATCCGAACACAGCTGATCAAAAATTTTGAGCTAAAAAATATTTAAAAAAATATATATTACATCGTTGTTTCCATACACACTGACTGTATTCAAAATACTTCAATCTCCCCTATGCCATTTAGCAGCTGCTTTACATCAACATGTCGATTGAATTATAAAAACTATTGAAGATGTTCGTCAAAATACCGATTCCAAAGTTGCTGAACTTTACAAGAACGATCAGAATTTGCTCAGAACTGTTATCGAGGAAATCAAAATTCTTCAAATATCGTCACGCTAAAAGCATAGGGCAAACTACAACACAAATGAACCTGAAACTTATTTTAGAGTTACTTTCATGATTTCACTTTTGGATGATTCGATTGATCAGATTCCAAAATCATAGTTCCACATTATCAATTATCATCTCTCAACATTTTAATTCCGTCTGTGTGTTGCAAAAACCAACTTAATTATCAAGAATTCTACTTAGAGCTCTAAAAAAAAATATTTGGAATGGGAATCTATAAAAGCTGAATTAGAAATGTGGAGGATAAAATGGCTGAAATAATCTGAACTAAATCGACCAACATGTGCTATTGCAGCTCTTAGAGAATGCAACCAGGCCTTATTTCCAAACATTCAAAAACTTTTAAAAATCTTGTTGAAACTGCTTGTTTCCTCGTGTACCTTTGAAATGACTTTTTCTTCTCTGAAACGCCTCAAAACTTATTTAAGAAATTCCACAGGCCAGGAAAGACAACGCAGAATTGACATTGACACCGTCGAGGTAATTGATTTGTTCGTTGCCAAGAAAAGACTAAATTTAATTTTGTAATTTTAAAGATAGGTGATAAGATTGATACATAACACCATTTAATTTCTTTTATCAAAAAATATTTTAAAAAACTTTACCTATTTCCAGTGGGGCCCGTCAGAGGCCCGGGGCGCGAAAGCTGAATGAGCCCCCCCCCTATTTTTTTAAGTGTTTTAAAATTTCCTGCACTATTTATGATTATAATTTCGTAAATATTGTAATATAGCTATATGTAAAAGCCTATATAGGCGTAAATAAATAAACAAATAAATAAAATAAATAAATAATTATTATATATTTTTAAAAATTTATTTTAGGGAAAGTTGACATCAAATCTGAGATTACACAATAATATAATAGTAAGATAGTTAATTATGCCAATTATGAACTGATGATAGTGAATGAATGATAAAGTGTGACATTAAAAGGGTGTTTTCTAATTTTTTTATTTTTTTTTGTTACAATTTATGTAAGGGGGGGGGGGGGGAGAAGGAACATAGAATTAGGATTAAGAGGCAAAGGACGGGAATATAAAGAACTTTTTAGTTTTGAGTCATGTTGCTTTGTGAGTTTTCGTTTTCTATCACGTAAAGTCGAGTTAAAAATGTCAATTTAAGTTGAATGAGTGTGTGGATCTGTAGATAAATGTTTTTGTTTTTTTATTTTTTTATTATTTACAACAACAAAAAAAACACAATTTACATAAATATATATTTTAGACAATTTATCGGTAGTCCCGCGAAGCTGCCACATGGCTGCTTATCTATCTGCAGGTTCTACCTCAATATACACTCGTTAATATTAGAATTGAAAAAAATTTTAGGTATAATAACAAAAATTGTAAAGGAAAATGCAAATAATGACATCCAAATCCTAAAAAACTGATTCGATACAATTATTAATTATTAAGTTCAGTTTGGAGTTGGTCTTGCAAAGAGGGAGACTAAAAGTAAGCGACTGCCTGCACCGATTTGCATGCACCGAGTCTTAAACTGTTCGAAAATCCAATTAGAGGGACCCATTCTATTTTTTTATGAACGATGAAAATTTTACATAAAAAATCGAAAATAAAATTCGCTGGTTCGCCATTTTTTTTTTTTTTTAGACATCAAAATTCCCTTACGTGGTGCCAAAGACACTGGATTTTCGAACAGTATAAGACCCGGTGCATGCAAATCGGATATATAGATATATATGTTGTCAGCCAGGTTGAAAAACATGTTAAAAATTCTTCAAAAACGCGTTCAAAGTTTTGCTGACGGATAGATAATTCAAAACACAAACCGTTTCAAAAATGGTTTCACACAAAATGCTGTATCTCCGTCAATTCTACGAATTTCCTTAAAACATCTGGTGAGAACATTCTTAAGAAGTGCATCTTTCAGAAAACGAAATAAAAAAATGACAATTTTTTTTACAGTGTCCTGGTGCTCTAAAGCCTTGCTTAGGACCTGATCAAGGGAACATGGAGGCGTTTGGAGGCCTCCCAGGACCAGGGGCCCGGGGCGAGCCACCCCCTCCCCCCCCCCCCCCTCCCCCCCTCCAGTATTTCTATAAACACCGTTCCGACAAACAAAACCCCCCCCGAAATTTTTCTCTGGCTACGGCCTTGTCTCTAAGTACTAAATTGTGAGATAATGAGTAAAGCAATATTCGATGCTCACCATAATTTTACTTTTTTTTTTACATTAACTCCACACAGGAGGCCCAGAGGAAAATAATTTCCCTCAGGGCCTATGTCATTTTTGAGGATGCTGTGTGGAGGGTCTTTTTGAGGAAAGGAAGGAGTGAACATGGGTCTTGAAGAGACCCATGTTGTAGGAGGGAGGAAACACAGAGGCCGGTAAATCGTTCCACATCCATAAATCAAATATTTAACTTATGCTACATCCTACTAATATTATAAAGGCGAAAGTTTGTATGGATGTATGGATGTTTGTTACTCTTTGACCTTTTTGACGCAATAAATACTGAATGGATTTTAATGAAACTTTACAGTAATATAGCTAATACATCAGAATAGGCTATAGGCTATAACTTAGAGCTCTGGCATTATGAAATTTGTATAAAATTATACGTTTATTGTCCAGGTTGTTGGGGAGGGTGAGGGGGGGGGGGGTAGTGGGGGCGTGGATGAGGGAAGGGGGAGGGATTAGGGGGGGGGGAGGGGGGGCGCGTGCGAAGCCGGGGGCAAAAGCTAGTATATTATAAATGCGAAAGTGCGTGTGTTTGTGTGTTACGCTTTCACGTCTAAAGCACTAAACCGATTTTAAAAATTCTTTCACTAATAGAAAGCTACATTATCAGCGAATAACGCAGGCTGTATATAATGATAAGCTCTGGCGGCATGAAATTTATATAAATGAAAATGTGTGTATTTCAAATATTAAAGGCAGGGGGAAGGTGGGGTTCGCGGAAAGGGAAGAGATGATAGGGGGGGGAGGCATCAATTTATTTCTTTAAATGGCATTGCAACGCAGGCCGGGTACCAGCTAGTATGCCATTAGAATGACATTTTGAAATATATTGACCCAATAACAACAACATTTTGTTTAATTCACTATAAGTTTTTTTCCTGGATTATAATTGATTTGGTAGTGTTTATGAGTAATCTGAGTACTGTACCAGATAGAGGGTACACTTTTACATATAACTGCATACTCAACTAAAATTTCGATTTTTCGGGGATGTCTGACTAATCAACTGGACGATCGATATGTTATGTAAACATTCACAAATGGTTTTTATTTAGATAGAAAAATGAATATCTACATAAGTGATAAGTAAATTTTATTTTTTTGTTCTTTGCTAGACTTTTCAAAGAGGTGTTGAGTTGAGTTGTTATGGAACCAATGCCCACATATACCAAGACACCGCTGAGTTCTATTTCAAAGTTAGTCGCCTACTGCTTTCGTAACTTGAATCAACTTGAATCATAGTGCATTGAAACAATTTTCTATGCACTATGTCAATCTTCGAGTACGGTATTGCAGCCTGGGGAGGATCTAACGCTGTCGCCATTAATCCGATTTTTAAAGCTCAGAAACTAAAATTATATTAAAACTACCGATCATAAGCAGTTCGGATGAAATCTTCAGGAGAATCTGTGTCTTGGACATTAGGCAACTTTACGCCAAAAACATGATAGCATACCATAACACAAAACTACCTTTGAAAATGTCCAAACTGCTCGAGCCAAAGCCAAACCAAAAGGCCATAATCTCTAACTTATTCTATCCCTTTTGTGAAAACAATCTTTGGCCAAAGAAATTTTAGATACTTTGCAACAAAATTATACAATGAGCTTCCACTGGCCATTAAACAAAACACAACGTATCTCAAATAATATATATCTAACACCAAGTCCTGGATACCATCCAAAACAGATCAAAATTCTAAGATATTATAAAAACTAACTTATAAGCATTGGTTAAAATTGATGCTTATTGAGTAGGTACTTGTTCTATGGGCAATTACTTCTAGGCAAGTACCTACCTAATTTTATTATTTTCTTTTTTGTTCCATTATTCAAATAGTTCTATAGAAGAACAAAGGAAGGTAGCTTCCATTCTTACGTAAAAAAAATGTGTTCCAACAAGCAGATCACAATATAAATCTTATAAAAAATCAGGATTATGTAAATAAAAGAATAATAAATTATGACCAGACAAACAAACACAAAACAAGCGTTTGATTTACAAAAGTGAGTACCACAGAAAACCTCCACCTGAAATCAAACAAGAGCGTAAAAAGCGCCATATGGTCCTTCGAGCCGGATGAAAACCAGCTCATCCAGCCAGAAGTCCGGTCTACATCATTCTTATTCATCATTACATATTTCTAAGGTATTAAGGCATTATAATATAACTTGTAAAATCACGCGAAGAATTCGCCACCAAGAGCCACTCTTTTTGCGTGATATTATAATCAAACAAGATAAATATTGTCAACATAATATAATTTAACCAGTAGGTAGATTCCAAATAATTTACTCTATGATTACCACTGATTATTATAAATAATATAATTTATTTTATTGTAATCTATTTATTATTCGCTACCGCAAAGGTGGTACAAACAAAAGTTTATTTTTAAATAATTTAATGTGTATGTTTGTGTAAAAAATTCTGCATTATGCCACAAACATTAAAATCACTGGTGAAGAAGCGCGGTGAATTGAAGGCACAATTAACACGATTTAAGAATTACCTATTAAGTGATTCGGTTGATGTAATAGAAACGGAAACAAGATTGGAGGAGGTAAACACACTGTTAAATCGCTTTAAGAATATACAATCTCAGATCGAAGAGTTTGATAGTAACTCAGATGAAGAGGATAGCCCACTTGAGTGTTTTGAATTGCAATATTATCAAGTAGTGACGTTAGCAAAAAAATCCATAAAAAGCATTGAAAAAATTGATGATGCTAACAATATTAAGATCCAATTACCTACGTTTTCGCTCCCAGAATTTAGTGGTGATTATTCGAAATGGTTATCTTTTAAGGATGCTTTCGTCACGATAGTGGGTAATAATAAATCATTAAATAATTTTCAGAAACATTACTATTTGCGTGATTGTTTAAAAGGAAAGGCATCACAAATATTAAACGCACTTGAAATTACCCAAGACAATTTCGAAATAGCTTGGCAGGTTTTATCAAATAGATTTGAAAATAAGCGTGTAATAGCTAATCAACATTTAAATTCATTGTTTAAGCTCAAGGAATTAAAACAAGAAAGTCACGTCGCCTTGAGAAGTTTATTAGATCAAACACAATTACATTTGAATTCATTGAAAAACATAGGTCTACCCACGGAGTATTGGGATGTAATAATAATTTATATTTTGGCCAACAAATTAGATTCCAATACCCGGATCTATTGGGAACAATATCCAACTAAAGAAAAAATACCGACATTGCGAGAATTTTTAAAATGTTTAACAGATCGAGCGATAGTCTTGGAAGCATCGGAAGCAACATGTTCCACAGCCAAACCAATATTCGCGCATCATAAACCGTCAAGTTACAAAAAGGAATCTTCAGTTTCATTATTGTCGCAAAGGTTGAAATGCATTGTTTGTAAGGAAAATCATAAGATTTATTTCTGTAAACAGTTTTTGAAACTAAACCAACATGAACGGTTTGAAAAAATCAAGCAATTACAAGCTTGCATCAAGTGTTTAAATGTAGGTCATTCAACTAAAGAATGCAGGAGTAAGAATAATTGTAGAACTTGCGATAAAGCAGGACACAACACATTACTCCATATTTTCCCTAAAGAGGATCAAAACACTGAGAATGGCATGGATCAAGTACCAGTCTCAAACCATTCCACTTTTGGAGAAGCAGAAAAAACAATTTTGTTATCAACGGCAATGGTGAACGTTAAGGACAGTAATGGAATTATTCATTCAGCGAGAGTATTGTTGGATAATGGTTCTCAGGTGAATTTCATAACTGAACGATTTGCTAAAAAATTAAACATAAAATACAAGTCATTAAATATGCCGGTCTCTGGGTTACATAATAATATAACAAATGTAAAGAAGAGCCTCTCGTTTGAATTGTCATCAATAAACTCTAATTACAAAAAACTTGTTACTTGCTTGGTATTACAAGAAATCACCAGCAAGTTACCGCAGACCTCTTTTCCAAAAAGGGAGGCAAACATACCACCAGGATTGAAATTGGCCGATCCTGAATTTTCCACTTCCGGTCATGTGGATATATTACTCGGCTCCGAACTATTTTGGGAAATGCTGACCACTGATCAATTGAGATTAGGAACAACTGGACCTACGCTGCAACGCACTGAACTTGGATGGATATTATCCGGGCCAGTTAGAATGTGCACTACAAAAAAAGAGCAAGAATCATCCTCGTGTCACTTATCTTTAAATATGATTCACAATCAAATTGAAAGATTTTGGAAACAAGAGGAATTGGTGTCCATCAAGCACCAAAATTATAAAGAAAAGGCTTGTGAAGAGAGCTTCAAGTCAACCCAAAAAAGGGATGAAAATGGGCGTTTCGAAGTAAGCTTACCATTCCGACCTTGTATAGATCAAATAGGTACTTCCTTGCCTATGGCCGAAAAAAGATTTTTAAACTTGGAAAAGAAATTATCTTCTAACATGGATTTGAAACTTCAATACATTAAATTCATGGAAGAATATGAAAACTTAGGTCATATGACAAAATTTGAACCAGTTTCAAATGAAGAAAAATCTTACTATTTACCTCATCATGCAATCAAGAAGGAAACCAGCAGCACTACCAAACTAAGAGTGGTGTTCGACGGCTCCGCAAAAACCTCCAGCGGGATATCAATAAACGACGCGTTAATGGTTGGTCCAATAATACAAAATGATTTATATACCCATTTGTTAAATTTTAGAAAATATCAAGTGGCATTGACGGCTGACATAGAGAAAATGTACAGGCAGGTCAACATTAGAGAGGAGGACCGCGTCTTCCAAAAAATACTTTGGCGAGCATCTCCAGAAGAGGAAATGGGCCATTTCAAGTTAAATACGATAACTTATGGTATGGGACCGTCATCTTTCTTAGCCACGCGTTGCTTGAAGCAGCTGAGTATGGAAAACGCTCAGTTATATCCTGAAACTAGTCTCATTTTAGAGAGAGATTTTTACATAGATGATCTAATTACAGGTGCAGACAATGTGGAATCCTGTAATTTGTTAAAAGAACAGTTAATCTCCATAATGAATTCGGCCGGTATGAACTTAAGAAAATGGCGGTCTAATTCTTCTGATTTGTCATCGGAGGCCGATCAGGCCACTGATATGGTAATTTTGGACAAACCAGAAGGAGAGAAAATTCTAGGCTTAGCTTGGAATTGCGAAAAAGATAGTTTTTTATATCACGTGGAACTACCGTCACATCCTATTTATAATAAACGGAATATTTTGTCACTGATTGCTAGTATTTTCGATCCATTAGGTTTGCTAGGACCAGTAACCGTGAATGCTAAACTTATTATGCAGAAATTATGGCAAGAAAAGATATCTTGGGATGAAGAAATACCTATAGAAATTCTGAAGCTTTGGAAAAAATATTTAGAAGATTTAAAAGGTGTAAATTCTTTTCAAATACCTAGAAAAATTATATGTAATCAAACCGTAAATATACAATTGCACGGATTTTGTGACGCATCTCAAATAGCATACGCTGCTTGCGTATATATGCTATCCACAGACCAATCAGGAAAACGGCATTCTCAATTAATCACAGCTAAATCAAGAGTAGCTCCATTAAAAACGATTTCTTTGCCTAAATTGGAATTATGTGGTGCTGTTCTGTTAACAAAAGTTGTTGAAAAAGTAAAGGAATCCCTAGGTATACCTTTGGATAAAACATTTTATTGGTGTGATTCCACTATAACTCTATGCTGGATAGGAAATCAACCAGCGCGATGGAATACATTTGTTGCAAACAGAGTTGCAGAAATACAGGAAAGAAGCGAAACCAGTCAATGGAAGCATGTCAACTCCGAAGATAATGCTGCGGATATTTTATCAAGAGGAACCAGTGCTAAAAGTCTATTTTCTTCAGAAATCTGGTGGAGAGGTCCTAATTGGTTAACTCAAGATGAAGTAACTTGGCCGAACTATAAGGAAATTTGCATCGATCCACCGGAATTAAAAAGCAAAATAAATTTAACCGTCAGTATGAATAAAGATTGGGAATTGTTTTATCGTTTTTCTTCTCTCACGCGTTTACAAAGAGGTTTACAAAAGTTTTTAAATAACATCCCTAGGTATACCTATGGTTAAAATTGATGCTTATTGAGTAGGTACTTGTTCTATGGGCAATTACTTCTAGGCAAGTACCTACCTAATTTTATTATTTTTTTTTTTGTTCCATTATTCAAATAGTTCTATAGAAGAACAAAGGAAGGTAGCTTCCATTCTTACGTAAAAAAAATGTGTTCCAACAAGCAGATCACAATATAAATCTTATAAAAAAACAGGATTATGTAAATAAAAGAATAATAAATTATGACCAGACAAACAAACACAAAACAAGCGTTTGATTTACAAAAGTGAGTACCACAGAAAACCTCCACCTGAAATCAAACAAGAGCGTAAAAAACGCCATATGGTCCTTCGAGAAGCCAGATGAAAACCAGCTCATCCAGCCAGCCGTCCGGTCTACATCATTCTTATTCATCATTACATATTCCTAAGGTATTAAGGCATTATAATATAACTTGTAAAATCACGCGAAGAATTCGCCACCAAGAGCCACTCTTTTTGCGTGATATTATAATCAACAAGATAAAATATTGTCAACCTAATATAATTTAACCAGTAGGTAGATTCCAAATAATTTACTCTATGATTACCACTGATTATTAAATAATATAATTTATTTTATTGTAATCTATTTATTATTCGCTCCCGCAAAGGTGGAACAAACAAAAGTTTATTTTTAAATAATTTAATGTGTATGTTTGTGTAAAAAATTCTGCATTATGCCACAAACATTAAAATCACTGGTGAAGAAGCGCGGTGAATTGAAGGCACAATTAACACGATTTAAGAATTACCTATTAAGTGATTCAGTTGATGTAATAGAAACGGAAACAAGATTGGAGGAGGTAAACACACTGTTAAATCGCTTTAAGAATATACAATCTCAGATCGAAGAGTTTGATAGTAACTCAGATGAAGAGGATAGCCCACTTGAGTGTTTTGAATTGCAATATTATCAAGTAGTGACGTTAGCAAAAAAATCCATAAAAAGCATTGAAAAAATTGATGATACTAACAATATTAAGATCCAATTACCTACGTTTTCGCTCCCAGAATTTAGTGGTGATTATTCGAAATGGTTATCTTTTAAGGATGCTTTCGTCACGATAGTGGGTAATAATAAATCATTAAATAATTTTCAGAAACATTACTATTTGCGTGATTGTTTAAAAGGAAAGGCATCACAAATATTAAACGCACTTGAAATTACCCAAGACAATTTCGAAATAGCTTGGCAGGTTTTATCAAATAGATTTGAAAATAAGCGTGTAATAGCTAATCAACATTTAAATTCATTGTTTAAGCTCAAGGAATTAAAACAAGAAAATCACGTCGCCTTGAGAAGTTTATTAGATCAAACACAATTACATTTGAATTCATTGAAAAACATAGGTCTACCCACGGAGTATTGGGATGTAATAATAATTTATATTTTGGCCAACAAATTAGATTCCAATACCCGGATCTATTGGGAACAATATCCAACTAAAGAAAAAATACCGACATTGCAAGAATTTTTAAAATGTTTAACAGATCGAGCGATAGTCTTGGAAGCATCGGAAGCAACATGTTCCACAGCCAAACCAATATTCGCGCATCATAAACCGTCAAGTTACAAAAAGGAATCTTCAGTTTCATTATTGTCGCAAAGGTTGAAATGCATTGTTTGTAAGGAAAATCATAAGATTTATTTCTGTAAACAGTTTTTGAAACTAAACCAACATGAACGGTTTGAGAAAATCAAGCAATTACAAGCTTGCATCAAGTGTTTAAATGTAGGTCATTCAACTAAAGAATGCAGGAGTAAGAATAATTGTAGAACTTGCGATAAAGCAGGACACAACACATTACTCCATATTTTCCCTAAAGAGGATCAAAACACTGAGAATGGCATAGATCAAGTACCAGTCTCAAACCATTCCACTTTTGGAGAAGCAGAAAAAACAATTTTGTTATCAACGGCAATGGTGAACGTTAAGGACAGTAATGGAATTATTCATTCAGCGAGAGTATTGTTGGATAATGGTTCTCAGGTGAATTTCATAACTGAACGATTTGCTAAAAAATTAAACATAAAGTACAAGTCATTAAATATGCCGGTCTCTGGGTTACATAATAATATAACAAATGTAAAGAAGAGCCTCTCGTTTGAATTGTCATCAATAAACTCTAATTACAAAAAACTTGTTACTTGCTTGGTATTACAAGAAATCACCAGCAAGTTACCGCAGACCTCTTTTCCAAAAAGGGAGGCAAACATACCACCAGGATTGAAATTGGCCGATCCTGAATTTTCCACTTCCGGTCATGTGGATATATTACTCGGCTCCGAACTATTTTGGGAAATGCTGACCACTGATCAATTGAGATTAGGAACAACTGGACCTACGCTGCAACGCACTGAACTTGGATGGATATTATCCGGGCCAATTAGAACGTGCACTACAAAAAAAGAGCAAGAATCATCCTCATGTCACTTATCTTTAAATATGATTCACAATCAAATTGAAAGATTTTGGAAACAAGAGGAATTGGTGTCCATCAAGCACCAAAATTATGAAGAAAAGGCTTGTGAAGAGAGCTTCAAGTCAACCCAAAAAAGGGATGAAAATGGGCGTTTCGAAGTAAGCTTACCATTCCGACCTTGTATAGATCAAATAGGTACTTCCTTGCCTATGGCAGAAAAAAGATTTTTAAACTTGGAAAAGAAATTATCTTCTAACATGGATTTGAAACTTCAATACATTAAATTCATGGAAGAATATGAAAACTTAGGTCATATGACAAAATTTGAACCAGTTTCAAATGAAGAAAAATCTTACTATTTACCTCATCATGCAATCAAGAAGGAAACCAGCAGCACTACCAAACTAAGAGTGGTGTTCGACGGCTCCGCAAAAACCTCCAGCGGGATATCAATAAACGACGCGTTAATGGTTGGTCCAATAATACAAAATGATTTATATACCCATTTGTTAAATTTTAGAAAATATCAAGTGGCATTGACGGCTGACATAGAGAAAATGTACAGGCAGGTCAACATTAGAGAGGAGGACCGCGTCTTCCAAAAAATACTTTGGCGAGCATCTCCAGAAGAGGAAATGGGCCATTTCAAGTTAAATACGATAACTTATGGTATGGGACCGTCATCTTTCTTAGCCACGCGTTGCTTGAAGCAGCTGAGTATGGAAAACGCTCAGTTATATCCTGAAACTAGTCTCATTTTAGAGAGAGATTTTTACATAGATGATCTAATTACAGGTGCAGACAATGTGGAATCCTGTAATTTGTTAAAAGAACAGTTAATCTCCATAATGAATTCGGCCGGTATGAACTTAAGAAAATGGCGGTCTAATTCTTCTGATTTGTCATCGGAGGCCGATCAGGCCACTGATATGGTAATTTTGGACAAACCAGAAGGAGAGAAAATTCTAGGCTTAGCTTGGAATTGCGAAAAAGATAGTTTTTTATATCACGTGGAACTAACGTCACATCCTATTTATAATAAACGGAATATTTTGTCACTGATTGCTAGTATTTTCGATCCATTAGGTTTGCTTGGACCAGTAACCGTGAATGCTAAACTTATTATGCAGAAATTATGGCAAGAAAAGATATCTTGGGATGAAGAAATACCTATAGAAATTCTGAAGCTTTGGAAAAAATATTTAGAAGATTTAAAAGGTGTAAATTCTTTTCAAATACCTAGAAAAATTATATGTAATCAAACCGTAAATATACAATTGCACGGATTTTGTGACGCATCTCAAAAAGCATACGCTGCTTGCGTATATATGCTATCCACAGACCAATCAGGAAAACGGCATTCTCAATTAATCACAGCTAAATCAAGAGTAGCTCCATTAAAAACGATTTCTTTGCCTAAATTGGAATTATGTGGTGCTGTTCTGTTAACAAAAGTTGTTGAAAAAGTAAAGGAATCCCTAGGTATACCTTTGGATAAAACATTTTATTGGTGTGATTCCACTATAACTCTATGCTGGATAGGAAATCAACCAGCGCGATGGAATACATTTGTTGCAAACAGAGTTGCAGAAATACAGGAAAGAAGCGAAACCAGTCAATGGAAGCATGTCAACTCCGAAGATAATGCTGCGGATATTTTATCAAGAGGAACCAGTGCTAAAAGTCTATTTTCTTCAGAAATCTGGTGGAGAGGTCCTAATTGGTTAACTCAAGATGAAGAAACTTGGCCGAACTATAAGGAAATTTGCATCGATCCACCGGAATTAAAAAGCAAAATAAATTTAACCGTCAGTATGAATAAAGATTGGGAATTGTTTTATCGTTTTTCTTCTCTCACGCGTTTACAAAGAGTAACTGCTTATATCCTACGTTTCATTAATAATACAAGAAAAAAACATACATTTAGCGGACAACTTTCAATAATAGAATTAAACAAGTCGTTACATTCATTAATAACGGTCACTCAATCTTATTCATTTTCAAAAGAAATTAAAACATTAAAGGCGGGAAAAAACTTAGATAAAACCAGTCATCTCAAATCATTAAACCCATTTATACATATGGATTTATTGCATGTAGGTGGGAGATTGTCCAGAGGAAAACTAATACATGAAGCACAAAAACATCCGATATTACTACCTCACGATCACCCTCTAACAAAGTTAATCATTAAACATTTTCATTATACAAATTTGCATGTAGGTACTCAAACGTTACTAGCACTTATTAGACTAAAATATTGGCCTATAATGGCAAAAAATGCTATTAAAAAAATACTTAAAAATTGCATTGTGTGCTTTAAATGCAGTCCAAAAACAAGTCATCAAATAATGTCTGACCTTCCAGAGGATAGAGTGTCACCATGTAGACCATTCTCTGTTACAGGACTAGATTACGCAGGGCCAATCTTAATAAAGTCTGGAATCAGTAGGAGATCCAATTCAGTCAAGTCTTATATTTGTTTATTTATATGCTTCTCTACTAAGGCAGTTCATTTAGAACTGGTCACCGCTCTGACTACAGATGCATTTCTTAATTGTTTAAAGCGTTTCATTTCCAGACGTGGAAAACCTAGTAAATTGTATTCTGATAATGCTACTACATTTGTTGGAGCGAATAATGAATTGAAAAATATGTATAATTTATATGTCTCTCAAAAGGAAATAGCTAATTACTTAACTAATATGTCTATTCAGTGGGTTTTTATCCCACCTAAAGGTCCTCATCATGGAGGTCTTTGGGAATCTAACATAAAAAGTGTGAAATATCACGTAAAAAGAGTGGCAAACGTCTCTTCATTAACATATGAAGAGATGTGTACGTTATTATACCAAATAGAGTCCTGCATAAATTCTAGGCCTTTAATTCCACTATCCAACGATCCCCTCGACCTCTTCGCACTTACTCCAGGTCACTTTCTTATTGGTGATAACCTGTCAGCTGTAGCTGAACCTGACCTACAACAGATTCCCATAAACAGGCTTAATAATTTCCAAAAACTAAGCCAACTAAGACAGAGCTTCTGGTCAAGATGGAGAATTGAATATCTGGGAGAGCTGCAGCAAAGGACTAAATGGACGGATGGGAACCGGCGACAACTAAAGATTGGGGACTTAGTTATCATCAAAGACGACAACGCACCACCAAATTTATGGAGGATGGGACGTGTCATCGCCACTCACCCTGGACAAGATGGGATAACCCGTATAGTCACCTTGAAGACGCAGCAAGGGTCTATGAAAAGGCCCATTACCAAATTGTGTCTTCTACCAATGGACGATGCTATCACATCTTAGAAGAACTGGATCAAAATAAACTACTAACATCTAAGAAGAGCAGTATAAAAAATAAGTCATCTTTACTAAGGCCAAGGATCAAAAAGAAGCCATCTTTCTTGAAGACAAGAACTGCAGAGGCTATCGATCGAGGATCAAGAAGATGAACATTTTATAATTTAGTGTTATTTTTTTTTTTTATGCATATCTTCTAATGATTTACTTCAATTTATTATATTATTGTTTCTAAACTAACTACAACAATCAATGGATGATTACGATATGTGTAATAGCTAGTTTCACCTCTCTTTTTTATTTTTTAAAAATAATTTATCTCACAAATAATAATAATCAATTTTAACTATTATAGGGTTCTAAAAAGAACTTTCATTTAATTTCAGCCCTTTTTGTCGGGGAGCTATGGTTAAAATTGATGCTTATTGAGTAGGTACTTGTTCTATGGGCAATTACTTCTAGGCAAGTACCTACCTAATTTTATTATTTTTTTTTTTGTTCCATTATTCAAATAGTTCTATAGAAGAACAAAGGAAGGTAGCTTCCATTCTTACGTAAAAAAAATGTGTTCCAACAAGCAGATCACAATATAAATCTTATAAAAAAACAGGATTATGTAAATAAAAGAATAATAAATTATGACCAGACAAACAAACACAAAACAAGCGTTTGATTTACAAAAGTGAGTACCACAGAAAACCTCCACCTGAAATCAAACAAGAGCGTAAAAAACGCCATTTTGTTTTATCCAAAGGTATACCTAGGGATTCCTTTACTTTTTCAACAACTTTTGTTAACAGAACAGCACCACATAATTCCAATTTAGGCAAAGAAATCGTTTTTAATGGAGCTACTCTTGATTTAGCTGTGATTAATTGAGAATGCCGTTTTCCTGATTGGTCTGTGGATAGCATATATACGCAAGCAGCGTATGCTATTTGAGATGCGCCACATATGGCGCTTTTTACGCTCTTGTTTGATTTCAGGTGGAGGTTTTCTGTGGTACTCACTTTTGTAAATCAAACGCTTGTTTTGTGTTTGTTTGTCTGGTCATAATTTATTATTCTTTTATTTACATAATCCTGATTTTTTATAAGATTTATATTGTGATCTGCTTGTTGGAACACATTTTTTTTACGTAAGAATGGAAGCTACCTTCCTTTGTTCTTCTATAGAACTATTTGAATAATGGAACAAAAAAGAAAATAATAAAATTAGGTAGGTACTTGCCTAGAAGTAATTGCCCATAGAACAAGTACCTACTCAATAAGCATCAATTTTAACCAAGCATGTATTTTTTCAATGGTACGCTGATGATTGTCTGTTACTAATGTTTTATTGTGTTATTATTTTGTATTTTTATTGTTTGTGATATTATTTTTATTATAAACTGCTCATGTTTTAAGGTGCCAGCTCTCAACACAAGTTTTTCTAGTGAGGCAAGCATAGGACATCACAAATTGTAAGTCTAGAATGAATAAAACAACAAAAAATAAGAATGTAAGTCTTGATGATAAACGAGGCATTTTAAACATGCCCTTTTCTACAAAAACTGTCAGTAATCACACAAAAATTACGTCAAAAATGTTAAAGGTAGTTGATTCGATTTTATAAGGAAATGTATGTAAATTTCTTGCCATTTTAATTCGCCTACAAGTTTTAGACTCGCAGCTTCAATTTAAATTCCAACGTAATTTTAATAATTCGTCTCACCTTTGAGTGTTATTTTGGCGTGAATTTGAATAATTTGTTGTGTAGATGTGTGTTTGGTACATCAAATTTATTAGCAAGTCCGTATCAGTTAATTGATGCCTAAAATATTGAAATTTATGACTAAAACGTTCAAAACGACTAAAAATAGTGGGAGAGCAGATTTTCACAAGCAATAGAAATAACAGAAGTCAGATCATAGTACCTATAATAAAACAAATATCAAACTTATTTCCACTTTAACTGATTCGACTCTAACCGTTATCAGCTTGTTAAAGCCATCTTTAGACTGGTACATTTTTTCTTAACCTACGGTTTATATAAGTTACAGTTAAAACCCGTTCTTAGTTACAACGCGTTTTATCTAGTATAAACTAGTTTTCACTAAATGACTTTGTTACAACTAGAATTAAGTGCTGAATTTCAGTGAAAACTAGTTCTAACTAGACAAAACGCGTTTTCTCGAAATGATTCAGTTAAAACTGTTTCAACCGATGTCAAAGTTCATCGTGCTTTATTCTGATTGGTCGAGTGAAATCAGGTTAGGTTAGGTTTTTAATTAACATTTAGTAAATATTTTAATAAACAGTATCTATATTTTCAATCCCAATTTTAATTTTAACAAATGCAGTTAGTAAAAACTGGTTTTAACTAGAGAAAACGCGTTATAACGCGTATAAGTTAACATGGGGAAGGAGGAGAGGGGTGGTGTACAAGGATTTTAATCAATTATATTAAATAAATTTGTTACTAAGTTGTCTTTGATTATCGAATTTCTAATTATTTTGGTTATTCCCAGTAGGCTTAATTACCTTGGGTGTGTAGCTACTTCGATGTTGTTCGGGAAATTGAACCAGATTGAACCTTACCTAATGAATTATTTTTATGTTAGGAATTATTATAAGTAATAATTATTAGCCTGAAACACTCGTCTACATTGAAAAAATCTTCCGAGAAAAGATACATGCCGCCGACGGGACTCGAACCCGCGTCCTTCTGATTTCCACTGATAAAAAAAATAAAATAAAATAAATAAAGTTGGTTGTTTTCAGGTGAAAAAATGTAATAAGCAGTAATTGTTGAATGAAACACTAGTATATATTGAATTATTTGGCGGGTGGGAGATAAGCCGACGTAGCTCAGTTGGTAGAGTAGTTGACCGGATATCAAAAGGACGCGGGTTCAAGTCCCGTCGGCGGCATTTATCTTTTCTCGGAAGATTTTTTCAATGTTGATGAGTGTTTCAGGCTAATAATTATTGCTTATAATAATTGTCAAATCCTTATTATATTTATGATGATATGGAATTTTTTAAGCGACACATGTTTACATTGGAGTAGGAAAAGGTAAATTAATCTTATCAAAAACAGTTTTAAAATATCGATATATTTTGTAAGAAAATAATAATTCGACCATCATTTTCCTACTTATCTAGTTTTATTTGTTGACATTTCGGTTTAAGTTACAAGGCCAACATCACAGCAGATGGCACTTGTACCAATTTCACGTTTGTTCCGCAGTTTATCGTATTATTGAACTTTTTCTGACATTGTCAACAGGTATTTGTCGACGTTTTAATATCAATAAACGCGATAAAGTCAACAAAAAAACAGATATATTCTTGTAAAGTCGGGTGTGCTTTAGAGTTTAGACCAAACGACTGAAGTAAAACTTCATTAACTTATATCTCCCTCTTATCCTTACTCTCCTTATCCTTATCCAGCTTACTCCCCAAGTCAAGCGTGCGTAAAGGTGCGACCGTTCGCCTCGCCCGATCACCGTTCGCATCACACTTTTCGTAAGGCATTCACCAGCTTACCCCCCCAAGTCGAGCATGCGTACAGAAGTTTTACTTAAAAAAAAATGTGTGCAGTTCACATGCGGTAGTAGTGAAATCTTCAGAAAAATAAGTAGACAGGGGTGGGAGGCTACGAAGCATCGCACGAAAAGGAGACCGATTATTCTCATTCTCTCGCAGGCTAAATCCTATAGATGTATGTGTATTATATTTCTTTTCATCGCGTTTCAAATCACAACCGTGCTAAAGAAGTTTTCATTTCAAAAACATTTAAAATGATAGCAAAGAAATCGTTTTATATGGGAAATTTTGAAGTTTGAATAAAAATGGAATTTTTGCATCTTTTACAATTTATCCAAATGTTTCTTGTAGTAGGTAATTAAGCTGAAACGTAGTGCAATTTCCAAAACCTGCGCCTTATACACGTGCGGCGGCTAGTGGAATATTTACCGGTTATTTTACCTAGATAAATCTGCCAGGATATTCCCTATATTGGTCGGTTAAAATATTGCTGTATTGAAATTCTTACCACAAAAAAGTCCGCAGCAAGCGAACGACCCGTCACAACACATCAAACCTGTCTAGCAATATCCACTCACTAGTCACTAGACATGGCAATAAACCCATCCAGTTTTAAATAAATCGCACAAACAAAAAAATACTTACGATTTTGTTGGCGGGCGCCTTCAGAGTGAAAAATATCACTGGTCACACACACACAGATCACAATAATAAACTTTAATAACTGAAAATATTATTCTAATATACGTAGGTAGATTTAATATGGCCGTACGCCCACTGCTTAATATAAAGCGGTTTGTTATTTTAATGGTTATGTTCGAGTTCGTTCAGATCGAAATAAAGTTTGGAAAAAACGAGTACACGACTACCTCCGCGGCGGTTCTGAGCAGACTGGTTTAGAGATGTGAAATTACAGATATTCGTCTACCGGTTACTAGGAACGGGTTCCTTCGATGTCACTGGAACCGCCGACGTTATATTTCTAAATGAAGGTTATTTTTGGAACCGATTTCTTTCAGAATAGGTATTAATAAAAACGAAAATTATTAAAAAAATTGTAAAAACGCGACAAAACATTTCGAAAATTCTGAGGAACCGGTTCGCAGAATGAGAAAATTTAACGCAATATTCGCGTATCCATCGCACTTAGTCACAGAGTATGAAAATTACACTTCGTTTCAACTTAATTAGTACAAGAAACGAGTACCTATTTTAATATGCACCAATTTTAATTCTCTAGCGACTTATTGCTTTTTTTTTGAGGAACCGGTTCCAAAAGTAACTGAGTAAAATACAGGCTGCCAACTCGCGGGGAATACCCAAAATTGCGGGTATTTTAAAATATTTATCAAGGATCGGGTATTTTGCAAGGAGAACCTTTTTGCGGGGAAAATACGGCGATTCTGGAAATTTCTTGAATATCCAACCATGTTGAAAATCTCGTTAGAATATTTCTTAGTCTATTTTATGGCAGCACTTCAGCCAGCGTTGCCAACTCTACGTCTTTTTACGTAGATCTACGTATTTTCGGTCTTTCCTGCACACCAACTAACTTCAGTCCAGAATCTACGTATTTTCTGTCAAATTGTACAAATTTACAAAATAACATAACTCATTAGGCTGAAGAAGCATATTTTCCGTTACTTTACGGTGGCTCCCCCGTTAGCGGGGAAGGCCGTAGCCAGAGTAAAATTTCGGGGGGGGGGTTTTGTTTGCTGGAACGGTGTTTATAGAAATACTGGAGGGGGGGGGGAGGGGGTGGCTCGCCCCGGGCCCCTGGTCCTGGGAGGCCTCCAAACGCCTCCATGTTCCCTTAACCCATTTACGCCCAAGACTAAAGTAATCGTAGAAAAAAGAAATAACCCGTATTATTTAGTAGGGAATAGAGTTTTTTAATAAAAATGAAAAAATAAATTTTAAATTTTTTTTATTTACTAGGAAAAAAAACGCCGTGCTCAAATGGGGACACTGGGCTCATTCAGTATGGTATTTCTCGAAGCATGGTTTTTCAATACACAAGGTTTTTTTGCATTTTTTGCACTCCCAACGTGCCTTACTATGGCAAATAGTGCATCGCAACTGTTTTGTCAACTTCTGCGGAAAGTGGCCAAAACCATCAAACTGTAAATTGAGCACTACAGAGGCTGATGGGTGAGAACGTTGATTAGTTTTTTGTCGCAAGTAATAACGAGCAATAGTTCGTCGAAATTGTAGCTGGTCCATCTTCACGTCATTACTAAGTATGTGTAGACGCCAAGCATTGCTAATGCATAGATCAAACATATATGTCAATAACACCCACCACCACTTCTTGCCTCGTATTGAAGTTCGATACGTTGAAATCGACTGATCGGCTTGATCGACACCGCCCATGCCTCTGTTGTAATTCACAAATACTTGAGGAATATTTACATCGGTTTTCTTTATTTCGATTGAGCTCCAGCGCTTTACTTTTCCCAACGGAAGAACATTATCGTAGTTTGTTCCCATTGTACAAACGCTGTTATCCAGCCAGCGAACAAACAATATTTTATTGACCGTGTCAAACCGGTAGTCAAAGTCAGCACGATTTTTCATTTTCATCTCCTTGACGGGTATGAGAGGACATTTGCTGGTCCTACCCTCACGTACAGTTCCTGTAGCGCGATAGCCAGATTCCCATCAATCCATCAGCAATGCAAAGCTAGTGAAAAAATTATCGAAGAACACAACATGGTCTCTAGGATCTGTGTTTAGCTTGTTCAACAGGTTTTTCACAACTCGTGTACCCAACGGCTCATTCGATTCGTCTATTGACAGATTTGTGTGAAACACTCCCCATTGCATAAATTTCTTCATGAGAACCTCAGCAAGGGTTCGCACCTTGAACATTTTATCTGATGTTTCAGCAGCCATAGTATTATCACAGAAGTGTAGGTGCTTTTTGATATCTAAAAATCTGTTTCTCGTCATTGCCTTAGAAATAATAGGTACATTACAGTCCTCGTCTAAAGACCAAAATAGACGTTCGCGAGGCAAAGTGTGATAACCAGATAGAGATAGAATTCCCAAAAATGTTTTCAACTCACCAACGGTAATATTGAAATCATGTTTATTGTTTTGTAATGCATACAAATCAGAATATTGAAGAATCATATCGATTACTTCCTGGTCAAAAATCTTCTCAAAAATTGAAACAGGATTTACCTTTGAGATCAGTAATTAGGTTTTCGCATCGTTGTTGAACATTATTCTCATCAAAAGGCATGTGATCGTAGCTGGGCTCGCATTTACGCCAACGGGGCCCAAGATCGCTTCGTTGCCTCCTCGCGGAATTTGACAAAGGCTCTTCATCAGAACTGTCCCTATCTTCTTCGTCTCTGTTTACAAAAACTTCGACATTTCCAGGAATATCTCTTGGCATGTTATTGGTAAAAATATTGTCTTCGTCACCTTCTTTTTCATCAGTAAGGATACTTGGTTCTGGGGGAAGAGCAACGATATCGAATTCAACATCGGAGTCCTCTTCTGCCATAATAGCATCAAGGGCCTCCTGGAGTCCATGATAGTTATCCTTTACTTCAAATTGCCGTTTCGACATATTTATGTTCAGTCAAAACTCTGTAAAAAAAAAGAATATTTTACTCCTTATGTGCCCACTGTCCCTATTTGGGGACACCAAACAAAAAAGTAGTTCACAGTTCAGTAAACTATATATTTTACCTTAAGAAAATTTTTATTCCCAAGTAAACAAAGGGTTCAATAAGGTTATGAAGAAATATTAAGAATTTACGAACGTAAACATATAAAAAAAAATACTTGCATTTGGTAATCACTGCAACTCTGTGATTCGCTTTATTTATGGCACAAAAATTCTTTTTATAAATGATATTATCCAAAATGTTTGATATAAAACATAAGACACATCAATCACTTCGACAATAACGCACTGTTAGCAAAATTTACAACATTTATAACTAAATTGAGGGTAGATTTAAAGGCGTCCTCGTTTGGGCACGGCAGGCGTAAATGGGTTAATCAGGTCCTAAGCAAGGCTTTAGAGCACCAGGACACTGTAAAAAAAATTGTCATTTTTTATTTCGTTTTCTGAAAGATGCACTTCTTAAGAATGCTCTCACCAGATGTTTTAAGGAAATTCGTAGAATTGACGGAGATACAGCATTTTGTGTGAAACCATTTGAAACGGTTTGTGTTTTGAATTATCTATCCGTCAGCAAAACTTTGAACGCGTTTTTGAAGAATTTTTAACATGTTTTTCAACCTGGATGACAACATATATATCTATATATCCGATTTGCATGCACCGGGTCTTATACTGTTCGAAAATCCAGTGTCTTTGGCACCACGTAAGGGAATTTTGATGTATAAAAAAAAGAAAAAAATGGCGAACCAGCGAATTTTATTTTCGATTTTTTATGTAAAATTTTCATCGTTCATAAAAAAATAGAATGGGTCCCTCTAATTCATAGGTTCTCAACGTGGGCGATAACGCCCCCTTGGGGGCGTTTGAGACCTTCAGGGGGGCGGTAGAAGATCCAGAGACAATTGGGGGGCGTTGAGATGGCACAGGGGGCGTTGGCAAGTAAAAAAATATGATCTAAAAAAGACAAACAAAACACTCTAATCACATACTAATAAAGCAAAGTAAACTTTAATATTGGTTAATTTTTGTTATTAAAAACCCATGTCGGAAGTTAAAAAGAAGATACGGCAATATGGTATGGATCCCACAAATCCATGCGATGAAGCCTTCTAGGTTTCAAGATCATTTTAATAAAATCCACCTGGATAAGAAAGACAAAGATGTGACCTATTTTCAAGACATAAAAAAGAAGTACAAAATTCAGTCAACTATATGAGTATAATTTTCAACAGCTTCTAAGCATAACGATGATGGACTTCGAGCTTCGTACAATATCTCATTGTTGATTGCTAAAACAGGCAAACCATATACTATTGGGGAAGATTTAATTTTACCAGCAGTAAAAGAAGTAATTACCACTGCGCTCCATAAACCAGCTGCAGATATCCGAAAAATTCCTTTGAGCAATAGTTCTGTGCAAAGACGAATTGATGAAATGGCTGAAAACATTGAAGAATCATTGAGCAATCATCTGCAGTCTTGTCGATTTTCAATTCAACTGGATGAGTCCACTCTACCAACCAATGAAGCATTGCTATTGTCATACGTGAGCTTCATCAAAGATGAGAAAATATGTCAAGAACTATTGTTTGTTACAAATTTGGAAACAGATGCAAAAGGAGAAACCATATTTAATATACTGGAAAATTTTTGTGACTAAAAGAAAATTTCTTTTAATAATATTTTGTCAGCTGCTACGGATGGCGCTCCAGCTATGAAAGGGCGTCACAAAGGCTTCATAGCGTGCTTAAAAAATAAAATTCCTGACTTGCTTGCTGTGCATTGCGTAATTCATCGCCAGCATTTGGTTGCGAAAAATCTGAGTGTACGCCTACATACAACACTGCAATATGTTATCAGAGCAGTTAATAAAATCAGAAGTAACTCATTGAATGACAGATTATTTAGTCAGCTTTGCATTGCCAATGATGAAGATTTCAACCGATTGCTGCTTCACACAGAGGTGCGCTGGCTGTCAAAAGGTTCTTGTTTGACTCGATTTTACAATCTGTTTGAGTCTGTGATAGAGTTCCTAGGACACAAAGACACAGAATTGCGAGACAACCTAACCTCATCGAAAAACGATATTGCGTACTTGACAGACCTGTTTAAATTGTTTGTCAATCTCCAACTTCAAGGCGACGACTTAAATTTGATTAAAACAAAAAATTACGTTGCAGCTTTTGTATCCAAACTACTATTATTCAAAAGAAATATCGGCAGACGGGAATTTAATAACTTCCCAAATTTATCAGCAGTATCATTCCAGAACGACGACTTGCTTGTTTACTGTCAACACTTGGAAAACCTCCACAGTGATTTCAAGGAACGATTCCGGGATATTCACATTCTCATTTTCTTTGCACAAATAAGTGCATTTTCTTTGAACAAATAAGTACCAATGAGTGCAATTTTACCGCCGCCCCCGAACAATTTATTGAATAACCAACACATCTGCCATAGGTCACCCCAAGTGGTTCGCTACGTTTGGTGACTAAGCAGGGGTGCCCGGGTTCATGGAGGAAGTTTGTCCGGATCTCGGCGGCAGATGCGTCCGCCTACCAACTGTGTGGCAAGCTGGATCGGGAGACACTGGTTGAGGGAGATCTTTTGACCTCTCCAGCAGGACTCTCTCGGAATATTGCCATGCACCTTAGTGGTAAGGGTAGATTCATACGTCCGTCACTCTTGGATACACCGACCCCAGTGTCTTACCCACCCCTCATACATTATTTCTTCCCATAACTTCATCTCATTCCTTTTTCTAAAAAAACCTCATATACGGGAATTTAATAACTTCCCAAATTTATCAGCAGTATGATTCCAGAACGACGAATTGCTTGTTTACTGTCAACACTTGGAAAACCTCCACAGTGATTTCAAGGAACGATTCCAGGATATTTAACGTGGACATACCAGACGGGGTTTTGGATCCTTTTTCAAATATCAACAGAGCAGGATCATCCCAGTTAGAAGAAGAACTAATAGAACTGACGACAAATGAGGAATTAAAAATTAAATTTAAGAATGGTTACCAAGAATTTTGGCTGCGGAAGCTGATTTCGCAACTTAAGGTCCAACCCAGGATTATGGTCGATAGTTTAACGATTTTTACTAGCATTCCCATCGTCCTATTTAGCTTTAGCAACGTTGGTAACTAAAAAGAATAATAGGCTCCATATTACTGATGCGGCGACTTACGTTTGTTTTTAAGTAAAATCGAGCCTAATATAAACAAACTTCTTAAAACGCATCAAATTCAACCATCAGATAAGATAAGTTATAAATTCAATATCTTTTCAATGTTAATAAAAATACTTCTCTATATAATAAAGTATGCGTTTTAATTGTTATCATTAAAACAATCTTCTTCTCAGAAATATGATAGAAGTCATAGCCTTTCTTAAGATTACGTAATATTACAGTGTAATTACACATTTAAATATAATCGTGGCAATAGCTGTTTCAGAATCGCGACTATTTTTTACATCTTAGGTACCTAGTATGTAAAAAATAAAAACGGACTTTCAGGAAACCCATCGCCCCTCCCCCCCCCCCCCGTAAATGCAGTTGGGGGGCGCTAGAAAAAAATATACTGTCAAAGTGGGCGGTGGGCAAAAAAAGGTTGAGAATCTATGCTCTAATTGGATTTTCGAACAGTTTAAGACTCGGTGCATGCAAATCGGTGCAGGCAGTCGCTTACTTTTAGTCTCCCTCTTTGCAAGACCAACTCCAAACTGAACTAAATAATTAATAATTGTATTGTAACGGACGTGTTACATATCCTCGTTTGTTATTTCAACGGAAAACATCCTTGGCGGTATCCTCTACAGTTCAGTGGTCATTTTTTGGGATTTCGCTCGAAAAACCAAAATCCCGCTTGCCCACTGAGCTCGTTAGTACCGTACCGCCAGCGATCTTTTTCGTTGAAAATATTTTTATGTTTGTTTTCCAATTAGAATTTAAAAGTTATTCTAATTGTAATATTGTTTTAATAAAATACTTTCATTTTTATATGTACAATGCCCCCGGTGCAACAAATAAACGCTATCATGCTCAGGTTGCCACCAGGGACATTTTTCAACTTTTCATTTCACTTGTATTTTTTATGTTTCCTTTTTTTTTGACATATTGTTAATTATTTTTAGTTACGATCCTTGTAGGATAATGAAACTAAGAAATTTCATTCCGCAGTCCTACAAGGCATCGAGGGAAAGAGAGCCTGAGTCTCTAGCCCTTAAATTACTCAAACTAGGGCAATAAATGACCCTCAAAAAACACTTAGAAAAATTTCGGTAAAAATACGTTTTTCCGATTTTAAAAATCCAGGTGCCCCGTAAGATGGTGAAACAAACAGGTTTCATTAACACATCTTACGGGGGACCTCGTAAAAATAACATTGTACCTGTAAATAATCAGATATTCAGCCAAACGGCAAATCAATTTATATTTTATGCGATTTAGCTCAAAAATGAGCTAAACGTCTCTAACTAAAAATCTAGCAATAGACAATTGGTTTATTTCATGATTACTGTATAATAACGAACACATATGTACACAATTAACTCTGTAGAATTATTATAAAAAAACACATTTTAAGCGACCGCCTTCAACGGTGACACCGGCAAAATAGGGTGCCCACATAATGGCCGCCCTATTTATACCATTTGGTCTGAGGACGAAAACCCCTCCACTTTTTTGTAAAAACACTGTCCGAACGCTGTCGGGTACAAGTACCCCTTATATACGATGCAAATTTTCAAATAAATCAGTTCACTTCGACTCTTCAAAACTTGTTTTATTACTTGTTACTTAAGAAGTATTTTCTTCAACACCAGCTGCCTCCCGCCGACTTCTGCCTGTCTTCCGTCCTGGTGCCTACCTCCTCCAGACAAGCCGGCCCTACTCCAGGACACCGCAAGGCGCCAGGCTCAGGCAGAAGAATAGGCACATCCAGTGTCCCTTACTCATCAGACACTGGGTGCAGGAGGCCAGCTTTTATTATTTTACTCATCATACATCCTCATCAGCGTGCACTTAGACCCGGACCTATTTTACAGTTCTTGTAAAGGCGTCACGTCTGTTACATGTATCGAATCAGTTTTTTAGGATTTGGATGTCATTATTTGCATTTTCCTTTACAATTTTTGTTATTATACCAAATTTTTTTTTCAATTCTAATATTAACGAGTGTATATTGAGGTAGAACCTGCAGATAAGCAGCCATGTGGCAGCTTCGCGGGACTACCGATAAATTGTCTAAAATATATATTTATGTAAATTGTGTTTTTTTTGTTGTTGTAAATAATAAAAAAATAAAAAACAAAAACATTTATCTACAGATCCACACACTCATTCAACTTAAATTGACATTTTTTACGTGACATAAAACGAAAACTCACAAAGCAACATGACTCAAACTAAAAAGTTCTTTATATTCCCGTCTTTTGCCTCTTAATCCTAATTCTATGTTCCTTCTCCCCCCTCCCCTTTCATAAATTGTAACAAAAAAATAAATAAATTTAGAAAACACCCTTTTAATGTCACACTTTATCATTCATTCACTATCATCAGTTCATAATTGGCATAATTAACTATCTTACTATTATATTATTGTGTAATCTCAGATTTGATGTCAAATTTCCCTAAAATAAATTTTTAAAAATATATAATAATTATTTATTTATTTTATTTATTTGTTTATTTATTTACGCCTATATAGGCTTTTACATATAGCTATATTACAATATTTACGAAATTATAATCATAAATAGTGCAGGAAATTTTAAAACACTTAAAAAATAGGGGGGGGGGCTCATTCAGCTTTCGCGCCCCGGGCCTCTGACGGGCCCCACTGGAAATACGTAAAGTTTTTTAAAATATTTTTTGATAAAAGAAATTAAATGTTGTTATGTATCAATCTTATCACATATCTTTAAAATTACAAAATTAGATTTAGTCTTTTCTTGGCAACGAACAAATCAATTACCTCGACGGTGTCAATGTCAATTCTGGGTTGTCTTTCCTGGCCTGTGGAATTTCTTAAATAAGTTTTGAGGCGTTTCAGAGAAGAAAAAGTCATTTCAAAGGTACACGAGGAAACAGGCAGTTTCAACAAGATTTTTAAAAGTTTTTGAATGTTTGGAAATAAGGCCTGGTTGCATTCTCCAAGAGCTGCAATAGCACATGTTGGTCGATTTAGTTCAGATTATTTCAGTCATTTTATCCTCCACATTTCTAATTCAGCTTTTATAGAGTCGCATTCCAAATATTTTTTTTACAGCTCTAAGTAGTATTCTTGATAATTAAGTTGGTTTTTGCAACACACAGACGGAATTAAAATGTTGAGAGATGATAATGTGGAATTATGATTTTGGAATCTGATCAATCGAATCATCCAAAAGTGAAATCATGAAAGTAACTCTAAAATAAGTTTCAGGTTCATTTGTGTAGTAGTTTGCCCTATGCTTTTAGCGTGACGATATTTGCGAAATTTTGATTTCCTCGATAACAGTTCTGAGCAAATTCTGATCGTTCTTGTAAATTTCAGCAACTTTGGAATCGGTATTTTGACGAAAATCTTCAATAGTTTTTATATTTCAATCGACATGTTGATGTAAAGCAGCTGCTAAATGGCATAGGGGAGATTGAAGTATTTTGAATACAGTCAGTGTGTATGGAAACAACGATGTAATATATTTTTTTTTAAATATTTTTTAGCTCAAAATTTTTGATCAGCTGTGTTCGGATAAAATTAAGTCCTTTTCCATAGATATGCGCCTTTCATTATTAAGTACACCACAGACAATATACAGAAATCGAAAATATTCTATGTTGACTCGAATAAGTTTAGTATCCCTCACGGCAGTTTCAAGTAAAAAAACAAGCAGGATTCCCGCGATTATAAGCTTTACGATTTTTTCATATTTTTTTTATAAATTGTACAAATAAGAGATAGACGGTAAAATACCGGTCAATTCATTGACTATAATAGCACCATGATAAGTTTGTATGTCTCCTTGTTAGAATTCGAAGGTATGATTTTTTTAATGTTCGAAAAATTTACAAAAAAAAATCTGGGAAATCGCGAGCAATTGAGGCAAATTTATTTATTTTGCGCGATCGCTCCAGTGGCTAAGCATAATAAGCTTACAGCAAAATTACTCGAAATGACTGATCTCAGAAAAGAAGAAGCCTTTGATGTTGTTTTAGAATCCATGTCATTGTTTAAGTCCTCGAGTGTATCAACAATAACTTTATAGATTTCCTTGAATCTTATCAACCAATCATGATTTTCAGCGGGTCTCGCACATTGCCGTAAGGGTTTTCCATTGTGTTTCAGGGAATTTTTTTCAATATTTTCTTCTAAGCACATAACAGTTCGTTTTGCCGAGGACATACTAAAATTTCCAATCGATGTTTTAGTACATTTTAGTACCAATAGAACCTGGCAAGAATGACATAGAGCCAAATTCAACGAATGTGAGCTGCAATGAACATATAAGGCTTCTGGATGTGTTACAGATTACTGCCTGCACACCTTTAGCTCCACCATATCCTTGTCCGATTAAATATTCGCAATATACACCCAAAGATTTTAATTCAGATTAATTGCATTAGCGAAATACTCTCCTGTTGTATTAAAATACTGTTAAAGAAAAGTTTACAAGTTAAAGGTAAAAAAAATCTTCAGCGCACCGTAGGTATCTACAGTCAATTTCGGGGGGGGATCAAACCCCCTCGATCCCCCCCCTGGCTACGGCCTTGTCAGCGGGGCAAATTGGGGCAAATTGTGTGGCGCGGACTCCAACAAACGTTCCGTTTCATACTAGAGCAACGATACTCGACCTTTTTTCTTTTTTTTCCTCCACATACATGAATTTGTAAAGTTACGCGGGCTGCAACACTCAGCCCCCCCCCCACTTTCTTTTCGTTGGACATTCGATTGCATTTTGAAGACACTCCCGCTATTATGCGTATTTAAATTGTAACAGAACAATACTTTATACCAGTGGTCCCCAACCTATGGTCCGGCGGATCGGTACCGGTCCGTGGATCTATTGGTACCAAGCCGCGGAACTATCTGCTTAAAAATCAAAATTACGTTAAAAAAAACGATTTTTTTTATTATTTGTATAATTTTGGAACATGAAAAAGGATTTTCTCCTTAGTGAGTCAGCATGTGGATTTTAAATTTCCGCTTTCGAGAAGACGAATAGTTGCAGTCGGAACACGAAAAAGGTTTTTCTCCACTTTGAGACGGCTTGTAGACTTTTAAATGTTCCTTTTGAGAACAAGACTAATTGCAGTTGAAACATGAAAAACGTTTATCTCCACTGTGAGACGGCTTGTGGACTTTTAAATGTTTCTTTTGACAACATGAATAGTTACAGTCGGAGCCTGAAAATGGTAGAGCTTGTGGAGAATTGATGAGAGCAATTATAAATTTCATGTAGTAGATTTTATGAACGCCCCTCCCTCCCCCCCGG
Source organism: Limnephilus lunatus (assembly GCA_917563855.2). NCBI lineage: Eukaryota > Metazoa > Arthropoda > Insecta > Trichoptera > Limnephilidae > Limnephilus > Limnephilus lunatus. Next base: position 98,803,634 of record OU830594.1, read on the forward strand.
GCCACTGTTCAATTATCAAACATTGACCGGTCTGCGGCGATGAAAAGGTTGGGGACCACTGCTTTATACGACAGCAAGAAATGCTGTTATCCCATCAAAACCGTGGTTTCAAAAATTTCCCCATTTTTCCAAAAAAGAAATTTCCTCACTTATTCGAATGAGAATCGGTCATTGTTCCGTTCCTTCTCACCTTTTTAAAATTCACATCCTTGACTCCCCAGATTGTACGTTCTGTGGTCTAGATGTGGGCTCTTTAGATCACATATTTTTTGGTTGTCCCTCTCTAAATAAATATCCTCTCTTCTATCAAGCGTTATCTAAAATTGCCTCCCCTCCATTCAACATTTCATCTCTTCTAAGTCTGAACTCGACTCCAATCTTCCATATAATTCTGAAATTTGTACATTTAAATAAAATTAATATATAAATTCACCTTTCTCTTTCTATGTAATTTTAAATGATGGCCTAGAACACCCTTGAAGGGTGAAAGCCAGAAATAATTAAAAAAAAAAAAGAAATGCTGTTAAAATTTGCAAGTAGGTACCTGACTAACCAGTGACATTAACCAGTTTTTATGTATTATAATTGATGCGGTGGATTCTAGAAGTGGCACTTTTTTATTAATAAATTATTTGCGCGCATACTAACTAACTAACTAACCATCACGCCGTTTCCCCGCAGGGGTAGGCAGAGAGGACGGACCGCCACACAACTCGATCTTGGCACACACTCTTTGCCTCGTTCACATTCATACATCGTCTCATACATGCTCTTCTATTATTCCGACTCTTCACATGGCCCGACTCAAGTATCTGATTCACTTGGTCGTGCCATGTCTTCCTCGGGCATACTTGTGTGTCAAATATTTGTTTTTGGGAATAAATCTAGGGTTTGCAATATCAACACCCTTACACATATGCACTGATGATGGACACTGCAACGCTGTCGAAAACTGAAATGTTGGCTAAAGAAGGAAGTAGCACAACACAGCATAACAAAAACAAATAACGAAAATACTTTTGGTCGTGAAAATCCAAGAAACGTATCTCACTCTTATACCAGATTTGTGGACCATAATGATAATCCTTTTCGGGCATCATTATCTGTGCGTTAAAGTCGACACGAATCTCAAGATATACGAAATCTAGAATGATAGATTTTTTAAAAAATCAAGTTCCTGATAATAAAGTGTTAAGGGCCGCACACAGAAGCTTGCCGGGCCGCAGGTTGAGTATGGTTGTACTAGAGTAACTAGAGTTTGCATCGGGGTTGGGATATCTAGGGAAATTTCCCTAGATCTATAGTTCTGAGAAAAATATTTTTTAGGCAAAGGGGAAATCAGCACAAATCTAGGGAAATTTCGAAATATTACCATTTAAAAAAAATACACATGTTTTTTTCTAAATATTGCCTATTACCCCACATTTGCATCATTACAAAAAACTATATTTCGTTTCAATTTAAACCTCAGGTTCTCAACGTGGGCAATAACGCCCCCTTGTGAGCGTTTGAGACATTCAGGGGGGCAGTAGAAGACCCAAAGAGGGGGCCGTTGAGGTGGCACAGTGAGGGCGAGGGGTAAAAAAATATGGTCTAAAAAGACAAAAAAATACGCTCATCATGTACTAATAAAACATGTACACTTTAATATTGATTAATTTTTGTTATTTTATGTATTGTAATCATTTTTAACACGCGTGCATAAATTTACATGTTTAAGTAGGTGGGGAAGTGGAAGAAAATTGAATCCATTATACCCCCCCCCCCCCCATAAAAAAAAGGGGTTCTCTAGAAAAAATATCGCAAAGTGGGCGGTGGGCACAATTGAGAACCAAGAGTGAGAGGTATGATTAATCATTAAAAATATAATTAAAAATGGCAAAAAATAATAGATACATTTCAACTTAATTCCTACAAGAAACAACTAAGTACGTTCACCTACCCTAACTTCTTCATTTCACTCAGAAAAAAGTACGTAGATCTACAAACTTTTCATAATCCAAATTATACGATTCTACATAATTTTCCAGTCTGATCTAATCTTTTTCAAAAAACGGGTTGGCAACACTGACTGTAGCATTTATTTCTAAACAAAGATAATGGGAGGATTCCTGAAGATTGGGACCCAAACTCAGGGTTGGGATGTCTAGGAAAATTTCCCTAGATTTATGGGATATATTTTTTAGGGAAAAGGTATATCAACACAATTCTAGGGAAATTTCTAACTTTTTTTCTTCAAATTGGGGGTACGCAATAACGTGGCACGTATGTAGAATCACGGGTAAAAAATGCCTGAAGTCGTGTTACACTCTGTATAAAATTGTATTTATGTGACTTAAATGTTAAATTCATGTAGTAATGAGAGTATTCAAAATTACAAATGAAACACGTCTTTCATTTCACGTGTGCATAAGATAGATAGAGGGTACGGGAAACAACAAATTTGTAGTGAGAGTCAAGGGGTACGCCGGCTCAAAAAGGTTGAAGACCACTGATCTAATCAATCTTAACTGATTAGATCAGTGGTCTTCAACGATCGACTTGTTTTTCCCAAATATTGCTTACCAAAAATAATATTTCGTTTCAATTTAAACTATAAGAAATAATAATTAAATTGTGAATTTGGAGATCTAGCAAATTATTATCAAAATCATTATACATCGACATCGGTTTTTGAGTCATTTATAACTCCGTGTTTGAAAAAGTGTGCATTTTTATTTATTTATTTATTTATTTATTTACGCCCTTTTTCGGGGCTTTTACATATACAATTTAAAAATTACACTTGATTAAATAAAATATAAATACTGTATTTTCCTTTTACCAATAAATATAAAAGGTATATATTTCTTTTATTAAGAAATATACAGTTTTTATTTTACATAACTGAACTGCCTCAGTAACAGCATTTTGTATTTGTCTAAAGATAAATTGAAGATGTCCACAGACTTGGTAAAATTATTTCCCTCCATTAGTATTCTGGGCAAAGAGGAATACATATGGTAATTAGTTCCAGAATTTCTGCACTGAAATAAATCCTGACTTCTAGTATTACGTAGAGGAATCCGGAATAATTTGAGTGGGATACGGTTTTTAGCAGTGTTTTCGTAAGGAAATTCTGAAATTAAGAATTTATATAGTTCTTGAACTTCAGTGTGGGTTCACAATGTCTCTTTATCTAATTTATAAGTAACTAGCTGGTTGCAATGCCATATTCAAAGATATAAATTGTTTCTCTCTGCATTTCCTTTCCCTTGCGTCCCCGTTCCCCTCCCGCGACTCCCTTCCACCTTCCCCGCTCCTCCGTCTCCCCTCTCCCTTCCCATATATTCAGTCCCAGTACATTCAGTTTTCAGTTAACAGCAGAAATGCGAATGCTTTGATGGTCGGCAGGAGTATCCCTAAATGATAAGATTAAAAGTTCACGCATTCGTGGTAGCCTGGGTGTCACGGACATAAACAGCAAGCTGGAGGAAAGACAGTTGAGATGGTACGGGCACATAAGACGGAGACTATCAGACCACACAGTGAAGCAGGCAATGTCTATGGAGCTTCATCGACAGTCATCCAAAGGAAGACCAAAGAACTCCTGGATGACTCAATGCTCGAAAATACTTCGGAGTGACAGCCTGGATGAAGGCGATACTCAGAACCGAAAAAGCTACAACCTGAGAACGAGAAGAGCCGACCCCAACAGCCTACCTAGGCAATGAGTTGGGATAGCGCAAAGAAGAAGAAGAAGTATATTCAGTTTTCTAACAACTCTCGTGCCACCTAATACAAATTTTTTATTCAAATAAAAAAAATTTATATTATACATTTTACAAATATTCATTTTTGTATACTATAAGAACAATCAATCAAATCTGGTAACTAACATAGGTACCTATTTAAAATATCTACAATTTAAAAAATCCATAGACAATTCTTTTGTTTAAAAAAAAAAAACAGCTGTCTGCTAAATTCAATTTCATCAAAAGCGCGAACTGTCAAACGTGCAAAGTTAAAATAGTCATTGAGTTTTCTGAAATTATCCAATATTCTTAATTTTTCTTTCCTAAAGGTATTATGAAAATGTCTCCATCGGCATTTGCGCAGGCGATCACAAATACAAAATAATAAAAAGCATAAAATCACTGTGCCAAATTATAGTTTAATAAAATAAAAGTATCTAAAATTAAGACATATAACACAAAAGTCTATCTGGTCAGAACCAGGGGTCTAACTCACTCCCAGTAGAGATACGAAGAAAGGTCAGGAGATTCTGTTTGGTAATAAGCAACTAGTAAGTAATGAGACCATTAATAAATTATCAATATTTTTATGCAAATACCGCACAAGAGTCCCAACTGCACGAAGTCAATGGAATTATGTTATCCCAAATTGGGGTATGTTACAAGGCTGAGGGAGTTTGGATATGGAAGAGGAAGAACCTGGCTAATTAGAGATACAAAATATAAGCACAAGATTAAAAAGGAAAAAAGCAATAAGGTTTCATATGAAATAATGTATAACATAAAAAAAACATAGAATAAACAAGAACAGTGGAAATGTCTTTCATATACATTTGAATGGAAAAATTTAAGCGAAGAAAGGTCAGACTTTTGGATAACAAAACACGCCCACACGTCATTTCTTGTGTTCTGCTTTATTCTATATCAAAAACTATACAACAACATCAAAAATATACTTTTATAAAAAAGGTTTTTAAAATAAATAAAAAGTTAAAGGTATTTATATCTACGGTATTTGATCATAGTAACTCCACAAGGTATATCAGGACCAGCCCCGGTTCTAGGGGGGAGAGGGGGGGGGGGGGGGGGGGGGGGCAAACCGGGGCGCATGCCCCGGGCGGTACTTTTAGGGGGCGCCAAAATGGTAATTTATATGTTTGATGAAAAAAAAAATCAAAATGCATCCAGCACAAGTCCTATCGATTTTATTTATTAGATTTTAAAACACCTAGTTGGTTTTTTTTTTTTTTTTCGTTGTTAGTTTTTGAGGTGTTACACATCGTCGGATCTACCGGATCTGCCCTGATGATGGACACTGTCCGAAACGTCGGCTATAGTAGGAGGTAGCGCAACACGGCATAACACCCCAAAAACTAACAACGAAAATGCTTTTGGCCGTGAAAATCTAAAAACTTACCCACCTAGTTGGTGTTTGAACACAACCTAATTTGATTTATGAACGTATCCTAAGTCGATTTTGAATGCGTGCAGTCTACGTATCTATTATATGTATTATCAATCTACTATCTCGTGTACGTGATGTCTCGCCCAGGGGAATCCTCGTCGCATCTAGAATAGGGGCTACACTAGCTCAGCCGAATAAAAGCAAGCGGTCAAACGTCAAGCGAAGCGATGATCACTCACCTCACGATAGGGGGCGCCACTATTAAGTTTCTGCCCCGGTTTGAAAAAGTCGTAGATCCGGGACTGGTCAGGATCTATGTCATTTTTGAAGATGCTGTGTGGAGGGTCTTTTTGAGGAAAGAGGGAACCTGGGACTTGAAGAGTCTGATGTTGTGGGAGGGAAAAAACACAAGAGAGTCTAATCTTATTATGTTTTCATTCCACAGTAGAGATGTTGAACACGAGAACGAATCGCAGAAGGGACACATTCTCATGTTACATATATCGATCCAGTTGATTAGTCAAACATTTCTGAAAAGTCAATATTTGAGTTGAGTATGCAGTTATATGTAAAAGTGTACCCTATATCTGGTACAGTATTACAGGATTACTCATAAAAACCACTAAATCAATTATAACGCAGAACAACTTGTAGTGAAATAAACAAACAAAAATATGTTATCTGGGTCAGTAGTAGGATATTTCAAAATGTCGTACTAATGTAATGTTATGACTCCCTATGGTATTTTATAGCATATTTAATATGTAAAACACAGACACGTGCAAATAATATTAGATTTGTGGCAAGCATTTGATTATATTGCTTTCCTCATTATCTCAAAACTTAGCATTTGGAGATGTCTGACTAATCAACTGGAAGATCATATTTTAACTTCTAGTCTTTTCTGACAATATTTCTCACAGCACAAAAAGGACTAATAAAAGTCATGCCGTCTCATTTTGAATTACGGTGAGATATACAATTAAGCAGCGTTCGAACGAGAGAGCACCATATTTTGTATTTGCATTTAAAAGTTAACACTAGTCGCTCCTAAAAAATTTGAAATAATTCTAAGAAACAACATTTAGCATTATTTGAAAAATATTTGTCAAGTTTTAAAATTTTTACAGTACTTATTAAATAATATTTTCATATAAAACAAACAAAAGAGTGAAGTGACAGTTGCTTTGACAATTAAATATGTTCACTTAATGAAGTAATAACAGTTTTTGAATTTGGGAAGCGGGTGTGGGTACCGATGCCCCGGAAATCATTTATTGGATAGCCAACATCTTTGCCATAGGACACCCCAAGTGGTTCACTACGATTGATGAGTTAGTAGGGGTGCCCATGTTCGTGGGGTGAGGTTGGTCTGGGTCTTAGTGGCGGATGTATCTGCCTTTCAACTGCGTGGCCGGATCGGGAGAGAATGGTTGAGGGAGACCTTATGATCTCTCCAGCAGGACTCTCTCGGAACATCGCCTTGCACCACAGTGGGAGGGCTGGATTCATACCTATGTTAATCCTGGACACACTGACCTCCAGATTCAATACCTTTTCCTTCTTAGAACTTCCTCTCTTTCCTTTTATAAAAAAAACCCTCCACACAGCATTCCCAAAGCTGATTGAGTTGAATGTCAACCAGGAATATTTGACCGATGGGTTAAAATAACAATTACACTAGTTTATTTGTTGACGCGTCATCAACGTGCCTTCCTGAACAAATGTGGGTGCGTAATTTCCACGTGTTGTATGTAGAGGGAGTATTGAGGGAAGCCCGCGTCGCACACCACGCAGCAGTAGCTGATTTTTGCCGACTTCCGAGGAGCTTCCTTTACTGGAGCAAGGGAAGTGAGCTGCGTCAACTTGGAAGTGAGCTTCTGGAAAGTAAAAAAGAAAACGGTGAATAAATAGATACAAGGGACACTTAACCCATTGGCTACAGCATAGGTTCTCAACGTGGGCGATAACGCCCCCTTGGGGGCGTTTCAGACCTTCAGGGGGGCGGTAGAAGACCAAGAGAAAATTGGGGGGCGTTTCAGACTTTCAGGGGGGCGGTAGGAGATCCAGAGAAACCCATCCCACCCCATCAGTGCTCCAGATAGTTCGCCGGCGGGACGTACGTCTTTTTCGCCACGCGCGTAATTTTAAAATTATTAAAATCATTTACAAGTTTATCCTAATGGATATCAACGAGGAAACGAGTGCGCTTCGTTTGCTAACGACAGTGGTGGTGGTCGCAAGTACCCGAAGTGGTCCCCGAGAGAAGTCATCTCGAATATAGATATCAAACATGCCCTCATAAGCGTTGGAAAGCTGGAGGTCTTCAGAATGAATACGATCTGTTAAATTTTTAAAGTTAGTTAAGCGCGAGGTTCGAGTAGCCTATCGAGCATACGTATCTGAAATCGAGGAAAACATCATGCATGATCCCAAAATGTTTTGGCACTATATAAAATCCCTTCGGAAGGATGGAGGCCTTGAATACACCATGATGAAAGGTAATCAGGAATTTCGTGGCTTGGGTGTGGCTAACGCATTTGCTGATCGTTTTCAATCGGTCTACAATAAAAACCCTCCACTTCTAGACATTAATAATGGGGCCATATTTAATACCAGAGGAGCTTCAAACGTCGATTTAGATATATTAACGGAATCTGACGTTATGAGTGCCACAAGTCTTATGAAGAACTCACACTTCATCGGATCAAACTTCGTTCAGGTATTTTTTTTTATTGAAGGGTTCGCCGAGTTCCTAAAAACGCCATTATGTCTTATCTTTAACTTAACTATGTATTAGTACTTCCACTTTTCATGAAGTAAGGAAAACTTCCAAAATATATCCTTATTTTAAGAAAGGTTCGAAAAAGTTAATTGAAAATTATAGACCAGTTGCCATACTATCAGCTCCTGCTAAACTATTTGAAAAATGAATTCATAAATTCCTTGCGCCTCAGACATTATCCCCGGAACAGCATAGTTTCAGGAAAGGAAGATCCACTGAAACCAATCTGAAGGTTTTTACCGACTATGTTGCTAGGTCCATAGACAGTGGATGCCAAGTAGACTGTTAGTATAACGACTTCTCCAAAGTCTTCGATACTGTGAATCACGATTAGTCATAAAATTCATTAGTCACAAAACTTTCCCAGATGTTAAAGTTTATTTAAAGTTACCTGAAGAACAGAAAGCAATTTGTCACACACGGAATCTTCCAATCTGCTGAATTTCTTGTTTTTTTCTGAGGTTCCCCAAGGATCGATCCTGGGGCCTCTTCTCTTTTCCATTTTCATTAATGACATTGTTGGAGTCATCCGTTTTTCTCGCTTTTTGCTGTTCGCTGACGATCTAAAATTATATCTTCTAATGAGAAATATTGAGGACTGCCTGCGCCTTCAAGCTGAGGTTGATAATATTTCAGAATGGAGTCAACGAAACCAGCTTCATTTCAATGTCTTGAAATTCGTAGTTCTGACTTTTACCAGAGCATTTAGTCTCACAGTTACACTATGCTCGGTTATAATCTCAGACGAGTTTCTAATATAAAGGATCTTGGGATTATGTATGAAAGTAATTTGACATTTCGCCCTCATATCGAAGGAGTTTGCCAGTCGGCCTTAAAAATATTAGGGTTTGTTCTCCGAACCGTCAGAGTTTTTCGGGATACCCGTTCTCCGAAGATTTTATACTTCACCCTGGTCCGAGTAGGCTGGAGAGTGGTTCGCTTATCTGGAATTCACATGAGGTGGGGTGCTCCCTCTTGTTGGAGAGGGTTCAAAAAAGTTTCTAAGATTTATCTACATGAGGAAGTATCCCGAAATCTATCTATGGCTCTACCCTACGAACTTTCTTCTGGGCATGCTGGGACTCACCCTGCAGCTCAGAAGAGAAGGGTATGCCGCCACCCACTTATTCAGCTGCGAGGCTATATTGAGAATTCAGCCATTTTGGAGCGCGTGAGTCTCTGTGTTCCAAATGACTATCTTAGACAGCGTCATCATATCTATCTATCTTCTTGCCTGTAGGACTAACCAGCCAATGGTTCTCCCGGTAGGGAGGAGAATATTGCTCCTAAACCAAATCTCCTCCGAGATTGATACATTTGGCGTCAGTGACGACAGATTCAAAAGGGAAATTATTTTGATTCTTGAAAGAGTTTCTCCACATTGACGAAATTTTCAGCACCGCCTAAATTTTTTTTTAATTGCAATTTTTCTTGAAATTTCTTTTATGTTTAAATATTTGTACACATTTTTTTGTAAAATATGTATATGACGTTATTTCTTATATGTAATAAACTCAAATTTGCAATGGTGTAAGAAATTAATAAAAATAATTATTATATCCCATCTTTCCCCATCCCATTACGCCCCCCCCCCCCCCCCCCCCCCCGTTGTGGTAATACGACGACAATTGCTTTCTTTGCGATTTAGGGGGCGCTAGAAACAATAATATTCTCAAAGGGGGCGGTGGGCAAACAAAGGTTGAGAATCTATGGGCTACAGAATGAATGAGCTAAAAAAATTGGCCTTCAGCACTGAATTATTTTTGTACCAAAAATTGAAAACCTGCATTGGTGCACTAAATCTATTGTAACTTTTGAACTGTAAATTCAAATGAATAAATTTCTTTAAATTTGTTTACATATTGGATTAAGGTAAATAAAAACGTAAGATTAATTTTTTTTTTAATATTTGTAAATAAGGGTACAAATATACCCTTTTTTTTTTTCCTCATTTTTATTCAAAAAGTTATAAAAAACATAATATTCATAAATCGAACAATTATAATTTTTGTTTTTTACATGTATATGTATACTAATAACTAATAAAATAATTTTGTATGATAGTCCTCAAAGCAATCAGGGATGTTCAGGGTCACTACCAAAAGCCTAGAACCACTCGCAATTTTGAAGAAATTAAATGGCGGCTGGCTGCATATAACACTTGGAACATAAATATCAGGGAAAAAACCAAAGAAACATATTATTGCCAGTTCTATGAAATTAATGATTAGTTACCTACAGAGCGTTCGGCATTTAAAATTTTATTCAAAAACGTCACTGTCGAGCTCGTTTTCCGTTTTTTAGCGGACCTACTCTAGTCCGTCAACGCGCCGGGGTTTGTGGTTAAGTACCTGAGTTGCACACCCGGCAGGCTGCCGGGGTTTGTGGGCAATGGGTTAAAGTGGTGTATTGATTATTCATATAGTTTCAGCTTTCTTCAATAGATGTCGACAGCTTAGTTTATAATCTAAAGTTTTGCTATATTCCAACAGATGATATCAGAAGAGTATCATCTATCGTCGTTCGTGTTTTAAGTACAAATTAAAACCATTTGTGAATGCAACAACCATTGTAATACCGGTGGTAGAACAAGGGCAACATTCCCACCTGACGCGTGTGCTCTAAAGATTGCAATCCGTTTGTTAAGTTAGGAGAATCCATTAAACGACCGCCTGTTTCTGCACAGAGTCAAGGGTTGTTTTTTTTAGGTATTTTGGGGCTCCAGACCAGAGGTGGCTGAGAGAGGATTTGTACAGGGTTAGCAGTTGTGTATTATCTGAAGTATCTGCGGGCCCTGTACAGTATGCCCAGTTTCTGAGAGACTAACTTAAGTCTGACTTGGATGGAGCCCCCGTACTTGAGCTGGTCACTTAGAGTTACACCAAGCATATCAATGGAGGGCCTGTTGGAAAAATTGCTTCCGTTGAAGGAGACTAGATTTTCATTTCAATGCATTTTAGACGTAATCAGACTGGGTCTTGAAACATTAAATTCGATGATAATGTTGCCTTGCCTTGTGCTCCGTGGCCAGGTGTCGCTGATGTCCCATGTCAGTGTAAAAGCGCAGCGGGCAGTGCGGACAGCAGAGGGGAGGGGAGGAGGGCAGCCTGTGGGGGGAGGAGAGCACACCGTGAGACACCAGCAGGTGCAGCTTCAGTTGGCCGAGGTCCCGGACATAGCCGTCACACAGCTCGCAGATGACGAACGCTGCCTAAACAACAAAAATAAAAAAAATGGTTTAAATCACGGAGTGGAGTAAAGAATATAGAGCTGTTAGGGAGTATTCCTGTCCTTTTCCTAATTCATAACAACACTTAGTCTACATACCTGAAATCACAAGGTCAGTGCTTTGACAATCTTCACCATGACAGCAGTGTTCTACGCTCCTATACCTTGACTGCGAATTATAAAATTACGAGTTCTATCTAAATGTGAAAAGAAAATAATAAAAATTGCATATGGTTCCACCTAAATGTGTAAAGAAAAAAAAACAACTGCATACAGTTCATCTTTTTTTTTTCATTATCTCCACACAGCTATGTCAATTCATCATTCATTTTTTCTTTACGAATCTAAATGTGTAAAGAAAAAAATAACAATTGCATATGGTTCTATCTAAATGCGTAAAAAAAAAAAATTACAATTGCATATGGTTCTACATAAGTGTAAAGAAAAAAATAACAAAGAACATCAAGAATTTTACAAACTAATGAGTAAAGACCGGATTATATGCAACAAAAAAAGCCCAAAATATGCAATAAAAATAGCTAAAATATGCACGAAAATCCATAAAAAGGGCCAAAATATGCAACATGAAATAATATAGGAAGTCGTATTTTTAAATATTTTATTTTATTTTAGTAAGCTATTAGGTAGTTCTCAAGGATAACAAACGTATTTTAGAAAATATCAATTACAAAATGTATTTAACAATGAAATTTACAATTTACCTTTAAAACTTATTTGACTAAGTACTGTTTTAAATGTTCTGTAGACAAATTGTGCCTGCGATCGCTTAATATAAGCGGAAAAGAGCGTTCTACGTCTACTGGTGTGACTGGACAGAATTTAAATTTGGGTGCGATTTTTGAACTTATTGTGCCGGGCAATATTTCACCTGCCCCGTTGATGAAGCTATCAATTTGTCACAAGGGTTCAAACCCTGGGTTATTTTTCCATAAGTTTTCAAACTTTTCTTCGAGTTTACTCGGGAAAGCTTTGACAACGAGGAATTCATAAGGCGGATTTTCTTCACAACCTGAATAGATTCAATCAACGCCAATCCGTGAGTTTCAAGCGTTTTGGTTTTTATACTTGCAGGTATGTGGCGAAACGAGTGCTAATCATAGCTAGGTTTTTTTTTTAAATACTAGTATCGTCAAATGCTTCTTTTCACTGGAAAACTGCCAAAGCATCTGCACTATCGAAGTCATTGATTGGTGTCACTATGTGAGGCATCTGAACGATGAACGATATCGAGCGTAAATATGCATGATCTCAATTTTTTTGCTAAAATATGCAACTTCTGCCAAAAAGGGTCAAAATATGCAAATGCATATGCAAATATGCATTTGCATATAATCCGGTCTCTACTAATGAGAAATGGAAACCAATTTATTACACTTAATTTTAAAACAACTGAAATGCAAAACCACTATATTTACAAAGCCATAAAAAAAAAATACAATAACCTCGCTACTGAATTGTGCTATACCGTCAAACCAAAATTAATCAGTACAAATAAACAAAATTAAACAATTTTTCAAAAAAAGAACTTGATTAAAAAAGTAAATATTTAATACAAAACATATTATAACATACAACCTAAGAAAGAATCGTGGATCCCTTATCAAGAAGAAGAGCTCCTCTTTATTGATAAGGTATACATCACCGATGATGACCTTAAATATAATATTTTGTAAAATATAAAGTACTTTAAACAAGATTCAACCTCAAAATCAGAAATCGGTAAATGGATAATTTGACTCCTCATATCTCAGAACAAGATAAAGTCAAGTTAGAATCCTTTCAATCAGAGTGATGCAATTGAGTCCTTATGCAAAAAAACAGCATTATGTCAAAAAAGTCTATTCTGAGATATTTGGCTGGTAACATTCTTTCATTTGACTTTAAAGTATATACACATTGAAATTCAAATAAATAATAGGTATTTCAATTAACAGACAAAATGTTTTATAATATTTTTTTAGATTTTCATGGCCAAAAGTATTTTCATTATTTGTTTTTGGGGTGTTATGCAGTGTTGCGCTACCTCCTTCTTTAGCCAAGTCATTTCATTCTGCCGGGTCTGCCTTGATGATGGACACTGCAACGCTGTCCGAAACCTCGGCGAAAGAAGGAGGTAGCGCAACACGGCATAACACCCCAAAAAAAACAATGAAAAAAAACATGCTTTATGTACATATTACAACAAATTTATTAATGAGTTTTGAGTACAATAAATGCTAAGGAAAAAAATTATACCTTTTTTACCTAAATCACCACTAATTTGCGATTTCGTAATATTTTGTTGTCCACAAAATCAGTTTATTTAGTGTCAGTTCCAATAACGAGTTAATTAATATCAGGAACATTTTCATTAGTGATTGGACAAAATTGCAATACATTTTACAGCCAATCAGCACTATTTGGACAAAACTGCAATATATTTACACTGGAGGTTATCCACCGCATACTCGCCCCGGTATAAGTAACTTATGGTTACTCCTTCAGGGCTCTCACAAGGAAGCTAATTTTTTTATATGAACGTCTCTACATTTAATTAAACAAAACTAGACCCTTAATGTCCCCGCATACGGTGTTAACCTTTTAAATGCCAGTAGGTAGAAGTGTAGCTGTGTACAGCAGGCCGTGAACTTTTAATCAAAATAAATCATTTTTACATCTTATTTAAAAAAAAAAAAAATCAAAATCAAAAAAAAAAAAAAAAACAAAATCATCCCAATGTCGTCTCTGTGTGTTCCATATTTTAAATTAATAAAAAACGGGACATATGTATGATACAGAGGCTCAAAAAGAGCGAGTTAACTCGCTATTTTTCTATGGCCGGCCTGCTGGACACGACCAAGGATGTGAGAAATCTCGCTCTTGGCACAGAAGCGGTTAACGAAAAATATATTTACAGCCAATCAGCACTATTTGGAGAAAACTGTAAATTATTTTACAGCCAATCAGCACCATTTGAATAAAACTGTAATATATTTTAAAGCCAATCTGCACTATTTGGACAAAACTGCAATATATTTTACAGCCAATCTGCACTATTTGGACAAAACTGCAATATATTTTACAGCCAATCTACACTATTTGGACAAAACTGCAATATATTTTACAGCCAATCTGCACTATTTGGACAAAACTGCAATATATTTTACAGCCAATCAGAACTATTTGGACAAAACTGCAATACATTTTTCAGCCAATCAGCATTATTCGGACAAAACTGCAATACATTTTTCAGCCAATCAGCACTATTTGTACACAATTTAATAAATTTTTCAGCCAATCATCACTATTTGTACAAAACTGCAATACATTTTTCAGCCAATCAGCATTATTCGGACAAAACTGCAATACATTTTTCAGCCAACCAGCACTATTTGAACAAAACTGCAATATATTTTTCAGACAATCAGCAACTATTTGGAGAAAACTGCAATGTATTTTACAGCTAACCAGCACTATTTGTACACAACTAAATACATTTTTCAGCCAATCAACACTATTTGTACAAAACTGTAATACATTTTTCAGCCAATTAGCATTATTCAGACAAAACTGCAATACATTTTTCAGCCAATCTGCACTAATTATACAAAACTACAAAACATTTTTCAGCAAATCAGCACTATTTGGACGAAACTGCAAAGCATTTTTCAGCCAATCAGCACTATTAAATTATGAACCTCAGTTTCAAATTTTTTATTTTTATATTAACTCCACACATGATAAGCCCTGAGGAAAATAATTTTCATCAGGACCCAAGAAGATGAAGATGCTCTGTGTGTAGAGTCTTTTTGAGGAGAAGAAACAATGAATGTGGGCCTTGAATTCAAGAAGGAGTTGCAGCAGCGACCTGTTTTCAATTAACAAAAGTCAACCGTGTACATATGTTAAGCGTGCGTGTTTCCCGACTATGCACCGTGCCGAAAAAATCAATGACCCTAGTTCCTCGGAGCATCTTCCATTGTAATACCGGTAGAACAAGGACAGTATACCTACCTGACGCCTGTGCTCTAAAGATTGTAATCCGCTTGTTAAAATAGGGGGAATCTATCAAACGGAGCACCAGTTTCTGCACAGAGTCAAGGGTTTTTTTCAAGCATTTTGGGCTCCTGACCGTTGTATTGTAAAGGGACGCGCGCTGCCGGCTGTCATTCCAGGACTTGTACTGCCATCTGTGTTTGAGGTTTTAAAACGATTTTCGATGTGAACATAGAAAGACATAAAATTATGGTGAGTAATTAAATAGGATTTGCAGACAAACAGTGTTATTTAAATAACACCGTTTTTCCGCTTAAGGGCTCAATAATTGTTTTCAATGAATGAAATACAGCATAAATCTTAATCACAATTACCTTTGCGTGTACCACTTTTTTCTTGCTGTTCCGGGGCACAAATGGACGAGGGGATTCAATGGGACCCCGTGGGGCTGGACAACCCTGGGTCACAAAAGTTCCAATGGGATGAAAAGGTGTTGGGATTCGTTGGGAGGGGTAAAGAGCAAGATTGAAGGGGTGTCGAGGTGGGCAAGTGGATACGAACCGTTGGGGTTGGAGGGAAGGGCTGCCGACGGCTCTGGGGGGATTTGAGGGACCAACGGGACAAGATAGATCAAGGGGGTGCTCCGGAGCTGGTCTCTTCCCGAGAGAGCGGGGAGTCGACTTCTGTTCAGCATCCTGGATAACTTTTGGTAGAGATTGCTGGAAATCATTTTAACAAAACACAAGAATCAGTATAGCCAACTAAAGCCATGAGGTTTATGTACAAGTTATATCAAAGTAGAAAACAGGTGGTTTATTTAAAAAAGACATGACTGTATCTTTTTCAGTTTAAAATTTATGATTGAGAGTCGCTAATATTGTCTTCAGTGATTAAATATTACAAAATTTGAGGTTATACTCATTAAGCTAAAATAAATATTCATCCTAGACTTGCAAAAACGTCAATAGATGTCACACATTAAATAAAAATAGATACATTTATCCGAGACACTATCTAGGTAGCATTTAGTTTGGGAAGAATCTTGCAATCGTATGTGAAGATAGAAGACAACAAGAATATATGCGTCAACGTTGGTAGTTTTTAGTCGAAGTATGAAACAGTTAAATATGACCGAAGTGGATAGAGTCCCATTAGCTCAGTTAGTATAGCAGTGCCCTGGCAAGGCTAAGGTTCCATTAGCTCAGTAGTAGAACAGTGCCCTGGCAAGGCTAAGGTCCCATTAGCTCAGTAGTAGAGCAGTGCCCTGGCAAGGCTAAGGTCCCATTAGCTCAGTAGTAGAGCAGTGCCCTGGCAAGGCCAAGGTGCTGGGTTCAATTCCATTACCGACCATACTTTTAATGATTTTTCTGTTTCAAATTTTCGATGGAGAGCCGCTAATGTTGTCTTCAGTGATTTAATATTACAACAATTTGAGATTTTACTTATTAAGTTAAAATAAAAATAAAAGTATTCGCATATCTTATTTGTAATTAGCAAGGCATACACTTTAATGAATGAAAAGATTAGTAGATGAATGTATTATGTTAAAATGTTTTTGCTGTGCATCTAGATATATCCTTGGTAGAAATGTTGTAACTCTAAAAATATCAGTGTTGACACTGCTGAATTTATTTAAACCACTCGAGCGACAGCGCGATTTTTAGTTTTTTCCTCTGATTGCTTGTGATTTTTCGGTGACCATTTTGAATATTTTCCGCAGACATAAAAAAAAAAATCATAACTCCAAATTTAAATATGGAAAAATTAAAAAAAAAAAATTAAAGCATCTAGGGAAAATTTGCCTAAACCTGGCAGCAAAGCAATCCGAGGTATTTTAAATGGTGCCATATTGTGACAAAAAGCGCTCCAGTGGTTAAGACAAAGAAATATTAAATGGAAGCAATCACCCGAACAGGCCTTCCATTGATATACTTGATGTAACTCTAAGTGACCAGCTCAGATATGAGGGATCCATCGAAGCCAGAGTTAAGTCGGTCTCTCAGAAGTTGGGCGAACTGTACAGGGCCCGCAGATACTTTAATTTAGTAGTACACAACTGCTGATCCTGTACACATCGCAAGTGCACATCACGGTTGAATTTGGCAGCCACCTCTGATCTGGAGCCCCAAAATACCTGAAAAAACAGACAACTCTGCGCAGAAACGGTCGGTCCATTTAGTAGATTCTTCTAACTTAACGCAATCTTTAGAGCGCAGGCGGGAATGCTTTCCTTGTTCTACCAGTATTTTGATGGAAGATGCTCCAAGGAATTAACATCATTGATTCCTTCGACACCGGTGCAGTCAGTTTGCAATTTGGGAGGCCTTTATTGGATAACCAATACCTCTGCCATAGGTCACCCCAAGTGGTTTGCTACGTTTGGTGATTTAGCAGGGGTGCCCAGTTTCATGGGCTGAGGCTTGTCTAGGTCTTGGAGGCGGATGACCGGGACACACTGAACCCCAGATTTCCTTCCCAGAACTCTCCTTTCTTTCCTTTCCTAAAAAAAACCCTCCACACAGCATCCCCAAAGATGACATAGGGCCTTGAGGGAAATTATTTTCCTCCTGTGTGAAATTAATGTAAAAAAACAACAAAAAATACTAACACGGGGCAAAAAGTTTTATTTTCATAAGCTGTAAATAAAAATATTACAAAACAAATGAGTGAAGTAACTCGGAACAGTTTTTATGCACAATCACAAGTTCACCATTGTGGACTTGACAGCAACATTCCACAAGATTCCGGGATGTTCTGGAATATTGTGGAATGCTCTCAAATACTCTCGAATGTTCTGGACTTTTCTAGAAATTTCTAGAGGCCGAACCTTCCAGCCCTTATATCTTCAAAAGCACGCCCCTCGGGTAAAAACGGGAACCTTCTTCATGGATGGGGGATATAGTACACTTTCTTTTAGCCACGAGTTGCTGTGGCTAACGAAACACAACGCCATCTACCGGTTGGTTACCCAATCTAAATAACCAAGTGTTGTGTCGATAAATTAACTCACACCGCCATCGGTTATAAACTTATGGAACCTACGAATAATTACATAGCATGTCCTTTAAGAGTGTATTACCAGAGAACACCAGAAATATGTCATTTTTAAATCAGTGTTTACACGTATTGACTCTTTTCCACAAAAAATTATAAATTGGTTTTGAAAGATGGTTCTTTAATCTAGTAAACTTATGTTTTAAATTTTCAGAAAAAATCATAATTTTTAGTATAATAAAGTCATACCATAGGTCGTTGGCGGATTTGTTAAATTTTCAAAAAAGTACATGTATTATACAACACCCATTTCAAATCATATAATCATGCAGTAAAATAAATCAATATATTATCTGGTAAACGTATGTAACAGAATTTTAATTTTAGTTTAAATAAAATTATTAAAAAATATATAAGTACATGTGTTTCTTGACGAAAATTGGTCCGTTTGTGCATTTATTTGCGCACTTACCGACATATGTATTTCAGATTTTTTTTACATTCTAATTTTGCTAAGACATTATTAAAAAATGATAAATACTTATGATCAAAAAATAATTACAAAAAGTACATAATTTTAATAGTTTCAGCATTTTTGGATGCAGGTATAAATTAAAGCAACTTTGGAATGAAGTAAAATCGATATTGAGTTATAATTTTAAAAAGCTGGTACGGAGAATACCTTATCTTTCTCATTGGAACCGCCCTGTACGATCGTAAGAACATCTTTCGACGAAATGTGGATTTTCGTCCGCTGGCTGGTTATGCGCTCTTAACCACTCTGATCTATCGTGAATATGCACTTTTTACGTCTTAAATGAAATGACAGATTTACAAAAACTTTGTGTTATTTCAGCTTCACAATTAAAGCTCTATAAATGAAACATTTCTGAACGTAGCCGAATACTAAAAACTGGTTTCGAAAGGTTATGAACTAAGCCTTCAAATTGTTATATTACAAATGAATATTAACATTTGTAAATATTAAAATTTAGAATGCAGACAACATACCAAAATTTAATACCAAACTAATGCAAAACAATTACAGCTATTTAGGAATAAAGTATTTCAACAACCTTCCGATTGAAATAAAAAAACCAAAGACATCAATAAACTGAAACTATAACTGAAGCTACACTTCATCAGGAATAATTACCTGTTTTTCTCTTTCTTTCTATTTATTATCAATCTATATTCATCTCTATTTTATTTAGATTTTTCGAATTTCTCTTAAGTGCTCAATATTTTAGTATGTAACCGTATCCTATGTATGTACACCTACACATTGCTACGTAATTACGGTTTTGAACCGCTTGATTACAGACTTATTGGTAAATTAATAAAGAATAAGACCACAATGTTATATTTAAATACTTACGAATTCTCACCGCTAGCTCATTCGGTAGATTATCGTGTTTGCAGTCCGCTCGGGTACTTGATTCAGGACAATCATCGCTTCATTGGTAAAATTAATACAGGTAAGGTGTAATAAATTAAAAGATTGATTGTCGCTTTAAATATTGAAGAATTTATTTATGCTTCGACGCTTCTAGGAAAAAGCTTTTGTTATCTCTTTGTGAATGGAAAGTTAATGATTTTAAACCAAAATAAAAGGAATGAATTGATAACATAATTAAATAAGGCTTACGTACGTTATCTCGCACGGGTTACATCTGCAGAGCTGGCTCCTCGTCCGAAATAAATCACTGAATTTATTTTAATCTCTAAACACAAAAAACTGTTGTGAGTTGTGATATTAAGGATCTCAGCAAACTATGAAGGTGGCGTGACCGACCCTTAGGGAGGCTAAAATAAGAAGCCCTTGGAAAGCGCCCGAAGCCTCTCGGCTCCGTTACTTACCCCCTCCCACCGAAATCTCGGCCAATCAAGGCAACGTCGGTGTGGCAAACATTACAAAAAATAATACTGAATTTAGTACCTAGCGCAAATCATCGTACAGGGGTTGGAAGTAAAGATTCAAGAAAGTACTTCATAACACATCCCCGAAAACACCAGCAAAAAACTGCCGTTGTAACGAAGGTTTTTTGACTTTAAACCCTTCAAAGAATTCCCACAATAAACTTTACAAAAAAACATCATTCACATAGAGATTCAGCATTAAAAAACCTAGGCAAAAAGTTGTACAGTTTACATACATATTAAGTTATAAAGTTTACAGTCTACATGAAAATATCAAAAAACAGCAAAATCAACACGTCCAAGTGGCCTAGCGGGAACATCGTTAAACGCAGCTTTCAGGCAGTAGATAATGTCCATCAGGGCATCCAGAGCAACAGTAACGATCTTCAGCAGCGGAGAACGACTCAAGGAGTGGCGTCAACATGAAAGCAAAACATAACATAATTAGAAAAGTACAAACATTTAGGCATCGAGGTACATAGAGTAAACAAAACTATCTGAATGGTAAATGTATTTGCAACAAGATCAGAGCATAGGGGAACTCCACATTATATGTTTATCGTGATGTATGTATACGAAGAACATCAACCCCCGTTTAAAGGACAGGCAATGTATAAGTGTAGTCAGTATTCCACCTTTTAATGGTACGGATTACTGGTTTAAGACATACTAAAAAACAGTCAGTATTCCACCTTTTAACGGTACAGAATACTGATTAAAGATATGTCCAGAGACCCACATAGCGTCAGAAATCTTATAAGATTCCGACGTAGGTATAATTTAGGACAACACCTGAAAAAAAACATTGGAAAACCGCAGCGATCCACATAAAATTAAATTGTCTTAATAGAAACGGCTAGACTCCAAGATTTCTTTAGACACACAAAAATTAAATTGTCTTAGTAGAAACGGCTAGACTCCAAGATTTCTTTAGACACACATTAATAATACCTCAAGTTTTATCACAGTTCACTGCAAAATAATTGTCGTCGATGTATTGCGTTTTAAGGCAATATTTATAATTATTATAGTCAGATCATTAGGGGTATCTTTTTAATGATGACAACAATAATAGTAATTCAGGTTTTATTTAATTTTGGTTAGAAAATAGTGTTAGAATATATTACATAAGAATAATGAACTACGTCATGGGCGCCAGCTTATTTTTGTACCGAGAATAAGACAAACTCGAATCAAAATAACGAGGGTATCAATGACCCGCGTTACTCCCACCAGAGAACTGCAATATTCAGATTAAGTAATTGTTACTATAAAATACAATAAAAATATTGTATGATATTATATAGCCGTATTATAAAATGTGAAGTGTGGTCATCACATTCGGTTAATTACTCCGATGCGATTGTAGGGTGAATTGTATGTACACACTGTTTCAAAAGCGTCCTTTCAAAACAGTGCTGTGTAGGTAGAATGTGTGCTTTGGTATAGTGTCAATTTCATATCTTATTTTCATAATGCGTTGATTTGTCATGTTCTTACAAAACCACTTGAATGATAAATCAATCGAAACACGATTCACGTCGCAAAACAAAAAAAAATTCAAAATTATTTGGAGAATTTTCCACTTGGTATGGGCCAACATTTCTAATTGGATTCCATCTCGATCTTCTTATCAACTTATCAAATTCCTGTAAATAAGTTCGCTCCTTATCACCACCGGCGGGTGATTCCGAATAATCACATTAAAGTTAATTAATGCCTATTGATGTCGTATGCAATCAAATGCCTATTGATGTCGTATGCAATCAGTCTTCCCCGTTAGTTGAATAAATCCAGACACTTGGCCTATGCTGAGCTTTATGTATTAATCTAATCATTATAAATCGAATTAAAATCCGAACTATTAATCGAACCCACCTCCTTTGCTACAATATGATTAATTAATAAATACCGATTATATCAGTCTATTTTAAAAAAAAAATCGGCCATTGTACTTCCGTTTTCATTGATTTCGTTTTCCTATCAATTTGGGTTGCGGGTATGGGTACCGCCGCCCCGGAACTATTTATTCTTTAATCAGCACTTCTGTTAATTCCTACGTCTGTCACTCCTGGACACTGACCACGATATTCCTATCCGCTCCTCATACCTCTTTCCTTCTTCTCCTTCCTTTCCTTAAAAGGATCCTCCACTCAGCATCCCTTAAGATGACATAGGCACTAAGGGAAATTATTTTCCTCAGGGCCTCCTGTGTGAAGCTAAATTTAATCGTAAATAAGTCTCTACTCTTCGTTGGAAAGATCGGTGTGTTTGGAGATATGTAAATTCGCAAGGGATCGAACCCGCGACTGAATCTTAAAGTAAGTTGATTACATCGGTGTGCTTTGCATTATATATTATTTCAGATTCGAACTGGGAAATATTTATATCCTATAAAGAAGGCACTAAAAATGATATCATTGAACACTAAAAATGATATCTCACGGTTATATCACGAGGATTGAACTCGAATTTAGGACAGTTCTTTATTTCTGTCGTCATTTTAACTGGTAGGTATAACTCTCAATATGTAAATACCTATAACATTACCACACATAAGTAATGATGTATCGATGTACCTGACCGATTAGATATTATTTGATCGCGTAGCTTTTCTAAACATGGGATGCTCCCAGAATTACCTCAGTCCATGTCATACATTGCCAGAAGGTATGTATTTTCTACTTCAAATTAAGTATCAAACTTATCTTTTAATATTGTATGTAATACAATATTATTAACACTAGTCAATATATTCACTTTGAAAGGATATCGTACCAAGTACCTGCTTTCCCATATTTGAAATAAATGCTAATCCCAGAAAATAATAAAAAGTGCATTTCTCCAATCCTAGCAGACAATAGAACTTTCTATTTACAAATGGACCCAAAATATCCATTAGGTACCCATCTGCCGACGGGTCATAAACCGGTCTGTTGCTTTATCTAACTTTTATGAGGGTGTCTACATTTAATTTTTAAAGAATTTTGAATTCCATTATTTGCCTAGGTACCCGGTCATAAAATAACTCTAAGCTTTATGGAGCTCTCCGAAAGTCTAAAGAATATGTTATAAATATAAGACCTTTCTGGGGTGCCATAAAATTAACATTGGCAATGGGTTTTTCTGAAATGCCGAAAGCCGAATAATTACAAATAAACATAATATTGGTCTTATCTTCATCTGGAAATATTATCTCATTTAAAAAGTTCACATTTAGTTTGTCTTAAACCATATAAATAAATCCATAATATTCAGATTCTTTTCTCGTTTAGACTGAGTTCAAATCACGTCGATTCTAGCAGAAGTTCACATTATGTGGTCTCCGCATATGTCTAAAACCATTTCGAGGAAGGTTTCGATTCAGAATGCTGGTCTAACACCACTTTCATCGTGATGGGAGACACTGAACCTACAAAATACTTTAATAGTTTTATTTTTCAAAAGATTTAAATGCGCTGTGGTAACGTATTTAATCTACAACCGGCTTCCCGTATTTCTACCGATTTATCGAATTTTTTTTTTTTCGCTCTTTAAAACATAGATTTTATTCTACATTTTTTTTTCACGCCGAAACGGCAATTATACCAAATTCTTTCGATAGAAAAAAAAAACGCAAGTAATGCTCGCGCATTTTCTAGTTCTGGTGATTCTATAAATGCTATTAGACAATTCCCACGAGGTTTTCGCTCTAATTTAAACAATTCGTGTTTTATGAAGCATCATCACCATTTTCGCCCAAATATAATCGTTTTCAATATTGTCGCGCTGTCTCTAACATTCGAATTTAAAAACGGTATCTTCTTCTTTTTGAGTGGACACGCCGCGCCTTGAGTTTCAAATTTGGCGGTAAAACCAAAACGCGTGGGTGGACCAACGGTTTAAAATGGCGTTCTTTCGAAAGACGGCGTGTTTCCAAAACAGAGCCTGTCGATTTTGATTATTCAACGGTCAAAACACATGCTGGTTTAAGATAACGGCATTTGAAAAGACGCGCGAACTTTTTTAAAATGCGAACACTTGAGATGCGTGATTTAAAATACCGGCGTTTGAAAAAAACACGTGGGTCAAAATGGATGCTAGTGGTTAAAAATATCTCTTTAAAAAACGGCGTGTTTCTAAAACAAAACACGTGGATTCACAGTTCAATTAACAATTCACAATCACTTATTTACCTATATATTTAAAGGGAAAAAATAGTTATTATTTACATATGTATACATACATCACGAAAAAAATATGGAGTTATGAAAAAAATCAAGGGAGCGATAATTATCCCGAATCAAGTTGGCCCCACGTTGGGCGCCAGTGCTACGTAATTACGGTTTTGAACCGCTTGATTACAGACTTATTGGTAAATTAATAAAGAATAAGACCACAATGTTATATTTAAATACTTACGAATTCTCACCGCTAGCTCATTCGGTAGATTATCGTGTTTGCAGTCCGCTCGGGTACTTGATTCAGGACAATCATCGCTTCATTGGTAAAATTAATACAGGTAAGGTGTAATAAATTAAAAGATTGATTGTCGCTTTAAATATTGAAGAATTTATTTATGCTTCGACGCTTCTAGGAAAAAGCTTTTGTTATCTCTTTGTGAATGGAAAGTTAATGATTTTAAACCAAAATAAAAGGAATGAATTGATAACATAATTAAATAAGGCTTACGTACGTTATCTCGCACGGGTTACATCTGCAGAGCTGGCTCCTCGTCCGAAATAAATCACTGAATTTATTTTAATCTCTAAACACAAAAAACTGTTGTGAGTTGTGATATTAAGGATCTCAGCAAACTATGAAGGTGGCGTGACCGACCCTTAGGGAGGCTAAAATAAGAAGCCCTTGGAAAGCGCCCGAAGCCTCTCGGCTCCGTTACTTACCCCCTCCCACCGAAATCTCGGCCAATCAAGGCAACGTCGGTGTGGCAAACATTACAAAAAATAATACTGAATTTAGTACCTAGCGCAAATCATCGTACAGGGGTTGGAAGTAAAGATTCAAGAAAGTACTTCATAACAACATATAGATGATCCAGAAGTTTCAATTGTTCCTATTATATACTTACCTATTGCATAATGTTATATTCTATTTCTGTTATAATTAGTGTAACTCGCTCATCAAGCACAAGAACTAGCTTCTTCTTTGGTGAGATTGCAATTTTAAATAATTTCTGTACCGATATGTAATTTATATAATACCACTGTACACTTATATATCTATATTAAAAAAAAAATATGTATATATATAAAGATATTGATGATTTGCGTAACAGACACACATGGTGATGGTACACGATAACAAAGAGAGAATGAGAGAGAGGAATGCGTTACCCGTAGCACTTTAGCTGGTGGCTCCCAGTCTTGCGGCGCCAGATTGTATTGGAGGCGATCTACGGCGCGGCAGCGGCGGGCGTGGGCGGCCATCTTGTAGGGGGTGGTGGCGTCAAAGGGACAGACGGGGCACTGCCGGCGACTGCGGGCCCCCTTCACCGGAGGCCCCTGGATACCGTGCTCCTTGAGACAGTGGTAGTGTGTATCCTAGGTGGGGTAATTAATATCCATTATATATTTTTATTTTTAAATTAATGAGTAAATATTCATCAAATTGTAATATTTAATTAAGAGGCCGCTATCCGAATTTCTACAGATTTCTTGCAAACCTCCCTTAAACATTTGAAGTTTTTAAGCTCTTAAAAAATATATGTTATTTTTGAAGATAATATCTATACATTCCCCATGCCGAAACGCAAATTATATGAAATTCCCTCGATTAAAAAAATCGCAAAGTTTACTCGAAATTTTTTTATTTTCAAGTCTGTTTCCATTATTTTACAAGTTACATGTATGAAAAAATTCACAGTGTTTCATTAAATACTGTTTTAGACAGCCCCCAAGAGAATTTTGCTCTATTTTAAACGAGTCGTGTTTTATTAAAGATTTTTGGAATTTTTGCATTGATTTTGGCGCTGTAAATGTGAGCGCTCTCCTCTAACATTCGTAATTTCTTATCTCTACATCTTCTTCTTTTTGGGGCCAGTAACGGAGCCTTAATGAAGACAATATTAGTGAAACACAATAGAAAATCTGAAACAGAAAAAGATATGATCACATCTAGGACAGCCATAAATATGGTTATTTCGGTTAAATAGACGTCTATAATCTCACCATAACTAAACTTCCTCTGGAAGTGGAAGGGCTCCGAGGAAAGGCCAGCAGCGTTTCTTTGCTGTCAAAACTTTCCAAATGATGTTCCAACACAAACATAGAATCAGTCTGAAAATCACACTCCTGACATTTCAGAAATTTTGCTCTGGAATTGTCTTCCTCCGAATTTAGTCCATCTTTCTGTTCAAAATTCTCTTTTAAAGACTCTGATACTAGATTCTGTCCTAACTCTACGAAGAAAGAGCCAATAGGAGACGTAAAATATGTATCTGTGCAGATATTAGCTGATTTTGGAGGTGATGAAGGTGATAGGTCTATAACGTTGGATTCCGGAAACAAAACTGGAAATAGAAAAAAAATATTAATTACAAAAAAATCACACATTTATTTATACAGGTGTCCGGGGGTAAAGTGCATTTCAGGAGGTGATTCTACATGATATTAAAAGTAAAAAAGATAAATAACTTTTTTCGAAATTCCAACTTTTAGGGGTTGTTTTGTGATAAAAAGATAAAAATAGACCGGCGTGTGCCGCCAGCTTTATTATTTTCCGCTGTTACGATACGGGCCAGTCACAACCATGCAATGTCGCCACAATCGTGCCCGGCGGGCGCTCAGCAAGTAAGACCGTACCTCACACTAAGGATTTTTAGTAGGTACATCTTTTTGTATGGGAAAAAAATGTTGGAATTTCTGAAAAAGTTGTTAACATGTAGAATCACCTCCCGAAGTTAATGCACTTTACCCCCGGACATACTGTATACTAGCTGAGGTCACCGGCTTCGCTCAGGGAGTTGAAATCGTATTGAACTGATGTTCGAACCCACGACGGATCTTGCTTTATATATACCTACCAATGGGTAGATTGGGTAGCCCCACAAATGCAAAAAAGGCTTTGAACGGTCCAGAATGTTCTGAACATTCCACAACATTCGAAAGTGTTCTGGAATGTTCTACAATGCTCTGGGATGTTCCCAAACGTTCCAGACTATTCCCGAACATTCCAGAATGTTCTGGAATGTTGTGTTATGAATGAGTTAATGTTCTGGAATGCTCTCAAATACTCTCAAATGTTCTGGACTGTTCTAGAAATTTCTATAGGACGAAACTTCCAGCCCTTATATCTTCAAAAGCAAGACCTTCAGGTAAAAACGGGAACCTTTTTCATGGATGGGGATAGAGGGCTACCACACCATATAACTCCTTTGATCATAACTTTACTCGTTTTTGAGTTTTAGAGGCACGCACATTGCACACTTTCTTTTATACATGCACTGCATTTCATTGATTACATGCCCTAATGGGCTTTTACATTCTATTTTACATATTGTTTGTATCACTGTTATTGTAATTACTTAAAAAAGAAAATATAATATGAATGAAAAAAATGTAACAACAAAATATAATAAATAATAAAATATAGTAAATAGGTAAAAATGTGAACAGAGACTAACAATATTCAATATAACAAAAATATTAGAAAGTATATTCATCTATTTGTGTCTAGATAAATAAAAGTTTTGGAATAAACAATACATATTGTTACGATACGCCCTTGAAGCGAGTAGTTTCGAGAACGCGAGCAGCTAGCCCACAGTTCCGCCGCCGCCTCTCCCCGCCCCCATATCCTGTTTACCTCCCCGCTTGCCCGGCGACTCCGCAGTCCGCTGCGCTCGCCACACAGACGAAATCCGAGCGCCTTGGAGAACGCACGCTAGCGGCTCACTGTAGCCGGCGGACCCAATTCAACGGGCCGCGATGTATTATTGAAATACCTTTGAGTATAATTGGCCTTTTGCCGCACCATAGTTCGGTCTATTTAGACTATGAAAGTGCCTGATGAAGCTGCCACATGAGACGAGGTTCCTGCCAACCTACATGTAAGCTGTATCTTGATTTCCTCTTTAAATGTTGTCCGTAATTCAGTGAAATGTAGGGCCCCCGCGGAAATCACGACTCGGAGAGTTTCGTTTTGAGAGACAGTCAGGGAGAGTTAAACACTTTAGCTAGGTTTGTGTAATTTGCATTTCTTGTAATTGAATTGTACTGTAAAAACCTATGTATGTGTTTGAGTTTACAATACATGACTAAATGATTTAACATTGTTATTATTCTGCTACGGCGGGAGGATTGTTGACCAGTGAGGATCCCGTGGGTCACCGAAGGATGGAGAGAAGTTCCCTAGCCTTGAGCTGCCCACCCCCCTGAATAGAGAGTACCATAGTCCCGCTGAGAGCTAGCCAGGGACGTGTTGGTGTGCTGATGTTGGTTTAGAAGCCGACATCGGGGTACCCTAACAACTGACGCATCAACGTGGAGCCTGGAATTTTTTTTTCTATCCCGGTCACTATGCGGGACCCTTGTTTGTCGAAATCCTCCCCCTAACAACTGTCGCCCGATCGTTGGGGTTGGAATTTTTTTTCTCTATCCCGGTCGCTTTGCGGGACCTTCCTTTGTCGAAATCCTTCCCGCATAACAACTATTTTGTAAACATTAATTATGCCTTGTTATTCTACAGTGAATCCTGTGAAAAAACCACAGAAACCAATATGTAAATTAGATCCATAACGGATCTGACTGGAATTATAAATTGCATCGCAAGTTGAAACAACGGCCATTTTGAGTACCCGAAACGCCGCGAATCTGATTGCGCACGCGTCACCAAGCGGCGGGCGCGTAGCAACAGTTATTCGCGCCCAAATCCAACGGCCTTTGTTTCACGCGATATTCCGGATTGTGCGCGCAAATGCCTTGCTCCCGCCGATATCCTAACCGACTGTTGCTAGGCTGCGTTTTAAATCCAAACCGTTTTTTATGACTGAACCGGGATACCAACGGAAATCATTGATTCTGGAACCCCAGTTATTTTGCGAATTCCTTAATGAAAATTTCGGACTTACGTATTTTTATTATTTCTGCACAATATACCAATTGGCCCACTTGTGTCTGTCAAATTAGTACAATTTAATGTTTCTCCAAATGGACAAAATAATGACTTTCTTTCCCCATTGTACATTATAGGTACTGTTTTTTTTCAGCATAAGTGAAAGTGAATTGTGTTTTTTTCCCTTACATAAGTGAAAAGTGGAATAATAATAAAGCCAATGACTGATTCCATGAATAAATAAAATAATTTTAATATGGTTGGATGCAATAAACCCCATATTCAGTCATTTTCATCCGGAAGTTTGTCCTTTATTTGCCAGAAATGTGCCTTTTGTGAACTTTAGTGCCTTTCTCAGTGCAAAGTGTTTTGTGAAAATAAAAAACCTGTTTTCTAAAGGTCAATCCTGGCAAAATTTTTCTAAAATAAATAAATACTTGTGAATTTCACAGTTTTCTCAAAAGTGGTCAGTGAAATACAAAAACCTTTACCACTAAGGTCTTTCCACGCAAAATTTTTTCTCGTCTGCCCCTCTTTGACAAGAATTCTGGTGTCATGTATACAAAACACATTTGGAAGTGCCAACAGTGATCACCAAGTGAAAAGTGCCTCACAAAAAATTAATTTTTGCGCTTTCTAAAGGAAACCCCTGGCCAATTTTTTTCTTCTCCCCACCACCCAGGAAACACAATGGAGGACAAGCAAACTATTACATCATCCAACTTGGGTACCATTCCCAATGTGCATAGTTTATCCAAAGCCCACTTACAAGCTGCTTTAAGGGATAGAGGACTCTCGCCATCAAGCAAATCTAAATCTACATTGAAGGCATATGCACTGCCGTTCAACAAAAAGTCAACTATGGAACGCGCACAGAAAGCGACGTTGGAAACAAGGATGATTTCATCAATAAATGTCCAACTGACAACCGTAGCCGCTGCAACAATCAAAATAACAATGTATGCCGGTTCCAATAAATACTTCGGCCGCGTGCTCGGCCATGGGCGGGACACGCGGGCGGGCAAACTCATAGCTGGGCGCCGCCCGCAAGCTAAGCGTATTAAGAGGCAAGGCCCCGAAAAAACTATGAGGAAACGGAGCGACACCAACGTTTCTTTTAGCAGAATCAAATACTGCGAAATACAACAAACCTCGTTTCAACAAGGATTTGTTCAAGATGTTTTTAATCTCACATGCGGGCCTCAAGTTTGTGCCACGGTTTTGTTTGAGATTATTAACTCCTTTTTACCCATTAATGTTACTGTTCGTCCATACATTATGGCCATTGTGAGAATACCTCACTATTAGGTGCAACAATGCCAATTGTCACCTTTCTTTTCTCCTTTTTGTAATTTTGTGTTGTATATAAAATGATCCAGTATGTATCACATTTTTTTTGTAAGCTTACAGAGTCTTACTACGTCAGGCGTGTATTGTGTCAATCACATGCCCATCGTTTCGTAAATGAAACAAGTTGTAAATTATTTTGTAAATTAATGCGTACTCTCCTTGAAGTTACTTTCAAATGTTGTTTTTGCACTGTTTTTTTCTTTCCCTCACGACAATTTTTTTTTCTTTTATTTTTTTTTCACCTGTTCTAAAACTGATCACTTTGGAACGGAGACACTTTTCGAGTTTCAATGTTTGGGAAGTCGCGAGCCCATTTATTGTCTCAACACGTACACTACGCAATGTTCATGCCACGTCATACCCTGCCTGGTCATGTAATTTTGTAAATTTTTTATTTATTTTTTTGTTGCATTTTTGTCGTGCGGAAAGGAACTTTCTCACCTGTTTATTTTGTTCATGTAAAGTAGTTGACAATTGCCCATCGGCGTGTCGTTCTAGAAGTCGGGTTTTGTAAATTCCAAAGTGTTAAATTCCGACCCAGAACCAGTTAACTATTTTTTTTTACAATTTTTTCCTTTTATCTTGTTCATCATGAGTTGTAAAACCTTCCGAGGTATCTCTAGCATGAAAATCAAACAGTGGTTACTTACATAGTCGCCCCTCGTGTATATAAGTTTTTTTCAATTTTTTCCTCTTAAATTAAAAATTGATGGCGTCCTACCCAAATTCATGCTCTTGTACCCAAATTGGATATCGACACGTCCATTTTGGAACTTGTATTTATAAAACCAATGATTGGTCTTTATAACCCTGTATATAAATCAATTTGGCTCGTTTCAACTAAAGTACGTAAAACCGAATCATCCGGTCTTTGGTTGTTATAACAAAGCCACCTTTTTGTTATTTTGTTTTTTTTGCTTGTACGTTACGTATGTCTTATATGACACGTTTCAACCCTACGAGACAGGTTAAATAAAACCTTATGGTCATCCTGATTTTGGAATTCACAACTTTTAGGTGTCCATTTAACCAAGTATTTGCAACCCAAATTGCACATAACCTGGTATGTTTGTAACTGCACAAAGGGTATGTAAAACCGTAATTGGTCCCTTTTCTTTGGTCTTCCCCACTGCAGGTTGCCACAACAGACAGTATGTAAAACCATTATAGGTCTGTCTTTGTTTTAAATACTTGGTGTAAGTAGAATTATACTCTGCCATCACCCTTGTATTTTGTAACACATGAAGTAGCATCAAATTGTCTATCTTCTCTGTCGTACGCTTTTGGGCTACGGAGTTAGTTAATCTAACGAATCTTTATAAAATGTGTTAAAATCAAGCATCGTTAACGTTTATTGTGTTGTATTTAAACGTAACCCTGTTACATTATAGGAGAGATCCTTAGAACATCCACCGTCATAGGAGAGATCCTTAGAACATCCACCGTCATAGGAGAGATCCTTAGAACATCCACCGTCATAGGAGAGATCCTTAGAACATCCACCGTCATAGGAGAGATCCTTAGAACATCCACCGTTATAGGAGGGATCCTTAAAATACCTGCCACGATACGAGAAGTTCGTCATAATCACTTTTGCTCATAGCTAAATGTTATTGAGTTGGTCGTGTGACATATTTGTCATGAGTACCACCCTTTCTGTACAATCTATTTTGGTCGTGTGTCATTCATTTGTCATGAGTACCGCTTTTGTATTTTGGTCGTGTGTCATTCATTTGTCATGAGTACCGCTTTTGTATTCTGGTCGTGTGTCATTAATTTGTCATGAGTACCACTTGTATGTATAATTGTGTACAACCCTTGTACACGAGACGTGGAGACGTAATAACAATACTTACCGTGATTCGTGCGAACGACATAATATCGGCCTTGCCATCTTCTTTAAGAGGCATTGTATAAACTCTTGACTTCTGTCTATAATTGAGTTTTATCTTGTATGTACTTACATGTTTTTATACACTATACGTGGAGACGTTAAAACACTTACCATGAGTCGTGCGAACGAAATAATATCAAACCTTTTGTGTGCGATCTACGAAATGTAGTCCACAACCCTTTGTTGTCATTCAACGCCAATGCCCGTGGACCTCCTGTTTTTTTACTTCTTTGCAAAAAGGAAAGAAGCCCAGGAATATCTACTATCCCAAAAGGACTAGTTTGTAGCTTCACTGCTAACTATGGGGCATAGTGCTGTGGGAGTTAATCGATTGAGCACAAAACCACCCAACTCGTTGTCTGGGGAACGGATAAGAAAACCCCCAGGTTTGTGAAATTGGAGCAAGGGTCTGTCTTTTCTCACAATCACGCAGGAGTTTTTAAAATGACCCCTAATCTTTTGCCCAATACACGCAAAAGATTAGTCTCTTTGTTAATGTGTATTCAAATTTCTCCTCATCCTTTTAACAATTGTAAAGAGTCAGGAAATCTGCTGGTTGATCATGTTTCATTCTCACATGGAGTTTGAAGTGGAAATTAGTCCAGTCTCTAGCAAGTTTCGTCACTCAACTCCTTTCCTTTTCCTTTCCTTTCTCCTCACCATCATGTTCTCAGGTATATGTTATGAAGAGGAAAATCTGTTGTTAACCATAATTCGCCCTCACTGGGAGTGCGAATCGGTAAACTAACCAATTATCAGCAGGCTTTCTCCCTCACTCTCTGCATATGTCTCACCTTTTGTTCTTTTTCTCAATTTTACGAAACACATTCATGAATGTTGGATATGTACGATATGCACTTGGCGTACCGTCTGTCTCCTTTTTGACAACCTTTATTCATGAATTGGTTTCTCTGCTTTTACCGTGACTCATTCACGACTTCTTTGTCTTGTTCGTTGAAATTCTACAAAAATGTTACCACCTTTATGTTAACATAGGCCATGGAAGGCCGGTTGTTTTTAACCAAGACATATTGTCACTCGGCAAACGCCAAGTCATCCTGGTAAAGGAAAATGCTCATGTAATCACAATTTAGTTAGAAAACTCTCTCTTCGTCACTCTCTGGGTCGGTGGTTAAAACTTCGTTTATTTCATTATCTGGACACATTTTGTTTCTCTCCAAACCTTTTCTTCATTGGTCCCTAGGCAGGTAAACTTCAAGAATTTTGCTCTAATAATAATTTCTCCCGGATTAAAAAGAAGCCCAGGCGGATGTCATCACCAACAGCCAAGCTGAGCTCCACTTCCTGACAGCACGCGCTGTGGTTACTAGGTCCCTCCTGCTGCCATTTTTCTACGCATTTGTTCCTGAAAGCACAGACCATACCGCCCATATGTATGTTGTTTTGTCGTGCCACAGCAAGTTGAGTTGTCCCACTATACATTATGACACTCTGAACCACCTTTTGGGCACGCTAGCTCCTAGGTTTGTTCTTACTCTTGCTATCAATGCCAACCATGTCGTCTCTTGCGCTGTCATGCAGTGACGCATATATCGTCATGTGTAAACCATCATTACCTTGACCTCCAGTATTCGCTGAATGCGTACCAATACAAGTTATGTTGAGCTACATTATGCTTCAATAACCATTATATACGATCCGTGTTTACCTTAATAACACTTAGGATTCGTACTGGCATGTCTGCAGACACTGGATTCTCCTCTTCAATGACCTCTGTAACCATAGTCGCGGCACAGCAACCACAGTCCCCACTTCGTGAACTTCGTCGTCTTCGACAAAACCAAGTGTTTTCTAAGGCCCAAGTGTACTTTTGAGTGTTATCTCAAAGGGGTCTGATTACAGTGATAATGTAATCCTAAGAATCTGTGAAACCACGTCCTCCTCTTCGAAATTCTCCGAAACCAAACAAA
Source organism: Limnephilus lunatus (assembly GCA_917563855.2). Classification (NCBI taxonomy): domain Eukaryota; kingdom Metazoa; phylum Arthropoda; class Insecta; order Trichoptera; family Limnephilidae; genus Limnephilus; species Limnephilus lunatus. Next base: position 98,837,922 of record OU830594.1, read on the forward strand.
TCCACGCTTCACAAACTTAGCTCCCAGACCAATGAAACCTTAGAATCACACAGGCATTTTTGTTCTTCGATTGTACAAATATGAATTGTTATTTTTCAATTGCATAACCATGTATTGTTATTTTTCAATTGCATAACCATGTATTGTTATTTTGTTCAATTGCATAACCATGTATTGTCATCTTTCAATTGCATAATCTTGTATGTTGTTTCACACCATGTACTTTCACCAAAACTGTTCTTTTCCAAACATTGTATGTACCCCTCACCCATTCCCTACAAACATTGTGACCTAAACTATAACATAAATTGCATGTTCTAGCTAGGCATCTCTCAAGCAACGAATCTCTCAAAAACCCCGATGGAAGTTTAAGAGGATTTTTTTATCCTACAGCTCCATTGCCACGTCGCTTTTTTTCCAAGCGCGGGGGGAAGTGTTACGATACGCCCTTGAAGCGAGTAGTTTCGAGAACGCGAGCAGCTAGCCCACAGTTCCGCCGCCGCCTCTCCCCGCCCCCATATCCTGTTTACCTCCCCGCTTGCCCGGCGACTCCGCAGTCCGCTGCGCTCGCCACACAGACGAAATCCGAGCGCCTTGGAGAACGCACGCTAGCGGCTCACTGTAGCCGGCGGACCCAATTCAACGGGCCGCGATGTATTATTGAAATACCTTTGAGTATAATTGGCCTTTTGCCGCACCATAGTTCGGTCTATTTAGACTATGAAAGTGCCTGATGAAGCTGCCACATGAGACGAGGTTCCTGCCAACCTACATGTAAGCTGTATCTTGATTTCCTCTTTAAATGTTGTCCGTAATTCAGTGAAATGTAGGGCCCCCGCGGAAATCACGACTCGGAGAGTTTCGTTTTGAGAGACAGTCAGGGAGAGTTAAACACTTTAGCTAGGTTTGTGTAATTTGCATTTCTTGTAATTGAATTGTACTGTAAAAACCTATGTATGTGTTTGAGTTTACAATACATGACTAAATGATTTAACATTGTTATTATTCTGCTACGGCGGGAGGATTGTTGACCAGTGAGGATCCCGTGGGTCACCGAAGGATGGAGAGAAGTTCCCTAGCCTTGAGCTGCCCACCCCCCTGAATAGAGAGTACCATAGTCCCGCTGAGAGCTAGCCAGGGACGTGTTGGTGTGCTGATGTTGGTTTAGAAGCCGACATCGGGGTACCCTAACAATATCTTACTACATAGTAACTAAATCTTAAAATTTACTAGTAAAACCTAAGATTTACCAATTTACGTAAATCCTAAGATTTACTAGTAAAATCTAAGATTTACCAATTTATGGGCTTTTACAGTAATATTATTATATTGATTATTTTTAATATATCTCCCAGATCAGAATATTAATTTCTAAGATTGTGAAATTTCAGAATCGGGGAATTTTGATAAGCCAATGTCCTGGTGTTGTTAAAGTAAGTGGGTAATAAATGTCGGCAAAATCTTTTGGGAATATGGATGTTGAATAATTGAAGCAATTCAGGACAGTCAGTTTTGTAATGCAGTATTTTATGTAATAGTATTAAATCTGTGCTTATTCTTCTTTATGAAAATTTCAATGGGGACATTTTATTCAGGAGATAATTATAAACAATGTTTTGTACGGGAATATGCAATTTATAGTTTATATACCACAGGAATTTATATGTTGTTGGAATGAAAATTTAAAAAGGGAGACCATAGCATTGAGTTGTACTCTAGTTGGCATCGTACAAGGGTTTTACGTAACAAGATAAATGTGCATAAATTATTGAAATCTTTTGCAGCTCTTAAAACAAAGCCAGGAGTGTGGCTTTGATGATAATATTATTAATATGACATACAAAGGTTAGTTTGCTGTCGAATATAATACCAAGGTCAATAATTTCAATAAACTTCTTTAGAATCTTTGTGATTTGAAACTCGATGAAACGAAAAATAGTGACAATAAAAAGGACATACAAACACAAACATCTATAGGATTTAGCCTGCGAGAGAATGAGATAGTATAATCGGTCTCTTCATTGTGCGGTGCTTCATAGCCTCCCCACTCTTGTCTACTTTAGTTTTCTGAAGGGTTCACTTCTACCGTGTGCGAATTGCACACTTTAATTTTTTTTAATCATTTAAAGTTGTTAACCACTCCGATCTATCGTGAATATGCACTTTTTATGTCGTAAACGAAATGTCAGATTTACGAAAACTTCATCAGATTTCATAGTCAGATTTACGAAAATTTCTGCTTCACAATTAAAGCTCTATAAATTAAACATTTCTGAACGTAGCCGAATACTAAAAACTGTTTTTGAAAGGTTACGAAATAAGCTTTCAAATTGTTATATTACAAAAAAATATTAACATTTATAAATACTAAAATTTAGAATGCAAACATAAAAAAAAATGTTAAAATGACTCGCGTAATGTTTTTATGTGAAAACGGTACTAAGATCACGGATTTTGTAAAAAACAATACTTATTCTATTGTATAAATGTATAATAAACAATTTAGTCACCTCACTTTTTTATCATTTCATACAAGAATATTTATTAAGTAGGCGATTTTGCTGTCTACCATGTATCTGACAGAATAGGTCTTTTTATGCATTTCTATGGACAACTTGATTAGTGATGGGTAGCTTGATTTATTATGGAGCTTCTACTTTTTGTTTTAGGGATGTCACTAGAACAACAACGGAGCTTTAACGATTTCTGTAGAAACACACGCATTGACGTGAAAACACGCTTATTGTACTTGACTGCTATTGTCTATTAACGTGTATATCTGCTTACGTTGCTGAGTGGTAAAACGTTAATTTATTTTTACATTAACTCTACACAGGCGGCCAAAAGAAGTAGGAAGAGAAAAAGTAGTGAACCTATTGTAGGAGGGAGGAAACACAGAGGCCGGCAAATCATTGTTGAGCTGATCAAGTGTCATCAGGGTAACTGAAGAAGTTTGACAATGCGACAAGAAAGACATTAGGTAGATACCTTGATTCCAGCGCTTTTCGGGGGGCTTCTCGTAGAGATACGGTACAACAAAGGAAGGTGCTTCCACCACAAACATGTCATCTGTCAGGGAGGCCAGCAGAAAGGGGGCTGTAGAAGTAGACACCTCATTAAACCTCACTCAAATAGCTGGACACAGATTACAGTGGTAGGATACACAAATGGGTTACAGAACAGAAATAATATTATAAAATAAAACAAATATGAAACTTATTTCTACTTCAATTTAATTGACCGTAATCGGTTTCAGCTTGTTAAAGACTGGTACATATTATTCTTAACCTAATGTTTATATACAATCAAAGGAAAGCTTCTTATCTACTACTCTAGGTTCATAAAGTGGTAGTATTTACCACTCTGGGTTTGCAGTGTGTTAGAACCTACCACTCTATGTTTGCAGTGTGGAAGCAACTACCACGCCATGTTTGCTGTGTGATAGTGTCTTCCACTGTAGATTTGCAGTATTATTACACAAAAACCCGAGGTTTGCAGTGTGTTGGTATCTACCACTCTAGGTTTGCAGTGTTGTAGTAACCACCCCTCTAGGTTTGCAGTGTGGTAGAATCCGTGAGCAAATAAATTTGATTTGATTAATTTGTGTTATTTCACAATTAATTTGTTTAAAATAATATATAGCATATTTGCGGCACGTACCAGAGTGAAAGATACTCTCATTTTCGCTCTGGTGTAAGACCACCATTCTCAATTGAAAAGTTGCTTGAAATGGCTTTAGCCGTGTTTGGTGACTAGATGAGAATGGCCCACTTACTTCCCCACCTTCCTCTTCCCCATCTCCTTCCCATCCCCACTACTTTCAGCCTCACAACATACCCCAATTGGGGATGCCATAGTCTCACTGGCTCCAGACGGGAACAGGGACTCTTGTGAAGTATTCACATTAAAAAAAAGAGTGAGGTAATATCTACACTCTAGGTTTGCAGTGTGGTAGTATCTACCACTATAGATTTTTAAATTTTTTTTTACAATAACTCCACACAGGAGGCCCTGAGGGAAAAATTTCCCTCAGGGCCTATGTTATGTGAGATGCTGTGTGGAGGGTCTTTTGAGGAGAGGAAGGAAAGAACATTGGTCTTGAAGAGACCCATGTTGTAGGAAGGAGCAAACATAGAGGCTGGCAAATCGTTCCACAGCCGCTGTTGAACACAAGAATGAGTCGAAGAAACGACCCGTTCTCATGTGACAAATGTCAACCGTTTACATATCTTGGGCACGCGTTTGGCGTGTTACCCGATTATGCACCGGTGCCGAAGGGATCAATGACGCTAGTTCCTCGGAGCATCTTCCATTGTAGTACCGGTAGAATAAGGATAGCATTCCCACCCGACGCCTGTGCTCTAAAGATTGCAATCCGCCTGTTAAGATGGGGGAATCTATCAAACGGACCGCCCGTTTTTGCAAAGAGTCGAGGGTATTTTTCAGGTATTTTGGAGCTCCAGACCAGAGGTGGCTGCCACATTCAACCGTGGGGCGCACTTGTGATTTGTACAGGGTTAGCAGTTGTGTACTATTAAAGCGGGCCCTGTACAGTACGCCCAGTTTTTGGGAGGCTAACTTAACTCTGGCTTCGATGGAGCCCCCATATCTGAGCTGGTCACATAGGGTTACACTAAGCATATCAATGAAGGGCCTGTTCGGCAGATTGCTTCCGTTGAAGGAGACTAGATTTTCATTTCGATCCCTTTTAGACGTAATCAGACAAGATTGGGTCTTTGAAACATTGAATTCAACGAGATTATTTTTACCCCAAGAGAAAACACTCTCGAGGTAACCGTCCATTCTTTGCTTCAAAGCCCTCCGAGCCGTTGGAGTTTGTGAGCCCTTTGGGGGCTTAAGAAAGCAGTTTGTTGGCAAGTCCTCGGTGCCAAACCCGGTCGAAGGCCTTGGAAATGTCCAGTCCAACCGTTTGGGTCTTACCGAAACGTTCCAGGCACCGCCCCCAAACAGGCGTCACATACGCGAGAAGATCACCGCACGAGCGGTTCCGCAGGAATCCATATTGACGGTCGTTAATAATTTTGTTCTTCTCGAGGTATGTGAGCACTTTGTCGTTGATCACACGTTCCATCACCTTAGACAGAACTGATGTGATCGCTATGGGACGGTAGTTGGCCGGGTTTGAACGGTCACCCTTCTTTGGAATAGGATGGATAACCGCTTTTTTTCAACCAGAGGGCACAGAGCCAGACTTCAGGAACATTTAAAAAAGCTTCATCAAAATTCGAGCTAAACCGCAGTGAGGAACCGACGTCGGGACAGCACCTTGGTCATCGAGGGTTGAGTTATCCGCAAACATTTTTCCTAATAGGTTTGCAGTGTGGTAGAATCTACCATTCCATGTTCAAAGTGTGGTAGTAACCACCACTCTACATTGTGTTAGTATCAACATTCTATGATGCAGTAAGGCAGTTTCTACCATCCTAAGTTTGAAGTGTAGTAGATAAAAAAAAGAAGAAAAACTCACGTGTTTCTTCTCTTACAGGCCTTTCTTCTAGTAATTTGTGATCGGTTGAGTATGTTTCCTGTAAATAATTTAATTGAATTTTCGGTAAATATGCATTTAGTCCACCTCACGAATAATACGGAATATTCCTGTTTTAGGTTGAGGTTAAACTACAAAAGCTGCAAGTCATCATAATTTTAAAAAATATCCCAGGTTTTGAATAGTTTGTTTGGCAAAGTTTGTCTAGCGGGTTTGTGTAATTATGATTGATTGTCTGTGAAATAAAAACGGTAAATACAAAATGGCATTACCGCGTAAGCCTCTGTGTTTCCTCCCTCCTACAACATGGGTCTCTTCAAGACCCATGTTCACTCCTTCCTTTCCTCAAAAAGACACTCCACACAGTATCCTCAAAGATGACATAGGTCCTGAGGGAAATTATTTTCCTTAGGGCCCCCTGTGTGGAGTTAATGTAAAAAAAAGCGCATTAATAACAAAATTAAAATGTTAAATGCATATTTTTTGCATGTTTTTTTGTCTCCCGCGACATACATACTCACTTTTCGTGATGATAAAGCTAAATCTAACTTTTTGAATAAAAAATATTCCATATTAACAAGTAAGCGGTTTAAAGTTACTAATTTTAGAAAAATATAATGGATTTTTTTTTCAAAACAGGAGGCCACGAGAGAAACCATTTCCCTCAGGGCCTCTGTCATCTTTGGGTATTTTGTGTGAAGGGTATTATTGAGGAAAGGAAAGAATGAACCCCAATCTTGAAGAGACCATACTATAGGAGGGAGGAAACACAAAGGCCGGCTACACCACAACTGAACTGTTGAATACAGGTGATTGAAGTGCCCCATTCTCACATGAATGTCAACCGTGTACAAATGTTGGGCGCGAGTTTTGCGCGTTTCCCTACTGTACACTGTTGCTGAAGGGCTCAATGTCGCTAATTCCTCGGAGTATCTTTAATAATTGAAATACCGACAGAACAAGGATGACATTCCCACGTAATTCCAGCCATTTGTTAAATAGATGTATACGTAAATAAACAAAGATATATCTGACCTGGGCTTGTGAGGGACATCCGTAGTCATTATTATTCGTTTCTTGAAAATGATTAGCCATGATGGTTATTCTACAATACACAAGAACTTTTTATTTTTGTAGAAATGTAATTAGACTTGTCAGATTCCGTTAAAAAATAGATTACATCAGTATGCGAAAATTACTAAAACAAAAAAAGACGAAAGATTGCACTATATAACAATAAAACGAAATATGAAGTGTAATGGTGTCAAAGATGCATTATTTATATTGGAAATTAACAACACATCGCTAATCGTTGATTTACCAAAACTTATTACCAATTTCGCTAAGAAATGAGTCAAAATGTGAATATTTTAAATTCGAAAACAGTTTTTATGACATTCGGCAACGCGCGCCAACTTCTAAACATGGATGCAGTGTTGCCATTTTGGAATCTACATTTTTAGCTAACAATAAAGAAAATCTGTCAGAATTCCTGCCAAACACCCGGATGAAAATTTCTCAAAAAATTTTCGTATCCTGGGGAGGCTAGAAAATATATTTTCGCCGATAAAATGATCTACTTTGTTCTTTTATTCGATTCCGCCAGGAAATCCGTCATCCTGTAAATCCTATTTGACACAAATTTCTCTCATTTCAAGGCACTCCAATCCGCCATGGCAACACTGCATGGAATATGAGAGATGAGAGTGGAATATCATCTGTGGTTTGAAATGTTTGAATAGTTTGAAGGGTTTGAATTTGAAAAATAGGTTTGCAGGTACCTACCTATTCCTTTTTTCGATTTTTCTTAGTTATTTATTTTTTGTATTTCAATCCGCTCGTACGAACAATTCACTCATTTCCGTACAGAGTGAGTGATTTTGTTTATTTATGCGTAGGGAAGCAGGGGGTAATGGGAGCCAGCGGGTAATGGGAGCGGTGCGACTAGAGACAAAACTATAGCTCGTATTCACTCGGTTGCCGCCGTGTTCACCTGCCGCGCTAAGCTCGCCAGTGCCACGCATTATGTGACCACGGATCAGATAAATTTATTATATAATAAAATATATTAAAAATTTTGGAACGGGGGGTATAACTCCGTCAGTTTTTGTAACCCGGTCACGTGATCATGACGACGTCATAGTAATGACTACCAATAGGAATCTTACAATTTCCATAGAAAAACTTTTGAGAACTGAGTGGTATATACGGTGGGATATCTATGGTATTATATGTCAAATAGCACGTTGGCCGAAACAATCCGAACATTCAAAACAACGAAATATTTTGAAAAAATGCTTCCTAAATATCGTTTCAGTGTCGAAGGCTGTGAGGATAGTGTTTCAGTTCGACACAGAGTACCTAACTGCGAAAATAATGAGAGTCGTTATGGGAATGGGCGTTGAGAATCGGCAGATCTGACTATTGCTTATCCGATTTTGGGAAGTTGTGGTTATGTTTGGTTCCCATTTCACTAATAACTGCAAAAATTCCAATGGCACGTTAAAAAAAGACCCTTTGCCGACCCTCAATCTTCATGGAATCGGAACACATCGGGGTTTACCTAAAGAAAACGTAAATGATCGTAGGATACCAAAATACAGGTGCGAATCTTTTGTTTTTTCAGTGTTCCTAATATACTTTGTAACTTTTCCCTAACTTCACCTAAAAATTGTATCTATTTTCATTTTTAGACTATCCATATTCTACCTGGAGTGTCCAGCACGAATGGTGCCGTCCAAGACCACAATTACAGTTTAAAAGGTATAAAGTCTTCTCTATACTCTATATGGCATCAACCTCTTTTATTCATAGAGATAGATGCTGATTCACTGAGTCTTTCTTATTATAAAGATATTCAATACATTTATTATTTCTTCAAACACAGCAATTCCATTATTATTAAGATATTTAATATAACAGGCGCGTATCCGAGACGCGTGGTCGTTGTTCTTAATTTATTTTCTCTTTTATACTCTGCAGTGGTAGGATATAGTTCATAGGATGAGGCTGGGTAATGTAATGTATTTTTTTTTGTTTCAGAACCAAACGTGTTCTACCTGGGCCGAGTACCGTGCGTTTTGCTGCCAAAAAAGTAGTGGAAGATTATACAGGTATACATCTGGATTTATATTTCATTAAAGGAGATAATATTATATGTTTTGCTTGCGAACTTTGGTTAATGTGATGAATATGTTTATTTCAGAACCAAACGTGTTCCCTGGGCTGAGCAGCGTACCGTGTGTGAATTGCACTCTGTTATTACATTGTCTTCAGACCTCTGCAGCCATACTCGGTCAACCATCGCCTTAGCCGCAGTAAGACGGATAGATTCATACATCCATCACTCTTGAACATATTGACCCCCAGATTCCTAACTACCCCTCTGTACATTTTTCCTTCTCAAAACTTCCTCCCTTTCCTTTTCCTAAAAAGACTCCACACCGCATCCCTAAAGATGACATAGGCCCCTAGAGAATTTTTTCCTCAAGGCCTCCCATGTGGGCTAAAAATCTATCCAAACACTTCCTTTTTTATTATTATTACTCATATTTTCATTAATTATGATTAAGTTCCTTCTAAATGTGTTTGCACATGATTGTATTTCCGTTTTTTTGTGTTATTCTGAATAAAGCAATAAAATACTACATGCAATTATGAGTTTTTCATTTTATTTTTAAAATAATTTTTAGGCTAATGATTTGGGTAGGTACTGATATTGTCCAAGGTAGTATCTTTTTTTTTTTTTTTTTACTTTCCTCTATCCTTGTCGATGGTCCGTGACGTCATAATCGCGGAATGAGCATTATTTATGGTCAAATAGTGTTGACACCCGTTCCATACAAAAAGCCCGAAGATATCGATCTAGGTATTAGTTCATTTATGCCACGGATGCTTGTCGATTTTTTTGTGAAGTTATATGTTTGTTACAATGAAACCTGTATCATTTTATTGCTAATATTAATTTTGAGTATCTGTGCGTATAATTTCATTACAAGCTAGATTGATTGTATTTCATTATTGTGGTTGTAATTTCAAGATGGTGGTATTACCATATATGCATTTTAATATGTTTTTTTTCAGATGACTTCATTATTGTGCATTTCAGAAAAAAAATATGCTAAAGAAACCAAAAAACGATACCATTTTGATAATAGTATTGTCATCTAGCGAAATTAAATTAAAGTAACACATCAACCCTAAAGCCTCGATGACACATGGCGAGTTTATAAGCTACTATCTGAGAAATTCACTATCTGTTAGTAAACTCGCTCAGCGTCATCGTGTTACTTGCTAACTAGCAGATTGTTGACAATCTACGAAAAAAGTTGAAAGGTCGTCAACTTTACTCGCTACACTCGTGATTGGTTTATTTATGTTTCCAATATGGTTGCCAATTAACAGCTGATTTAGACTGTCAACTGTCTGAAGAATTAGTTCACGTTATTCCCGCTACTGGCGCTAGCAGCTACGTGCGAGTCTAGTTTCCTACAAAAATGTCGTGAGCTACTGAGCGAGTGGACAGTTTTGTGTAATATCTTCTATATCTCATATTAGAGTAATGGACAGGATGTCCGGGGGTAAAGTGCAGAAACTTTATGAGATGATTCTGCTTGATGGTAGAAGTAAAAAAGATTAACAACTTTTTTCGAAATTATTTTTTTTTTGTATGTATAAATTATCTTCGTTATACAAATAAAATATGATAAGCATCAAAAATGTATGAATGTATGTAAATGTACAAAAGTAGATAAAATATATGAATATGTATTATATTTTTTATACAAGGTGTCGGGGGAAAAGCGCGCAAGGAAGGTGATTTTACACGATAGTACAAGTAAAAGAGATAAATAACTTTTTTAGAAATTCTAACGTTTTAAGCTAGTTTTCGGGTAAAAAAATTGAATTGTTTGTATAGAAAAAGTATAATCTTCCATGGAAAAATATTTTTATAATGGAAAAAAACATTGAAATTTCGAAAAAAGTTGTCTTTTACTTCTTCCGTCATGTAGGATCTCCTCCTGAAGTTTGAGCACTTTACACCCGGACACCCTGTATTGATAAGAAAAACCTTCATTAATTTCGATTTTTTTAAAAAATACATATAAGTTAAATTTTATTATAAAATTTTAAAAATATTTAATTCATCCCACAGTTTGTGAATCTTCGTTGAACTTCAAGACCGCCCTGAGAACACAACCATTCATATTTAGTTTGCTGTCATTTTCACAGATGTCTCTAATGAGGCACACTAAATTTAAAAATGTCGGCGCGCTGCAGATACGCCTCCTATGAAACCGTTTTATAAGTAAATATCACGACTGGTCCAAATCGAAATTTTTCGTGCGGATAACGGTGTGTCGTAGAAGCGACTCGTTCTCATGTGAAAAATGTCAACCGTGCACAAATGTTGAGCGCGCGTTTGGCGTGTTTTCCGATTGTGCACCGGTGCCGAAGGAATCATTGACGCGAGATTCTTGGAGCATCTTCATTTGAAATACCGGTAGAACAAGGAAAGCATTCCCACCTGCGCATGTGCTCTAAAGATTGCAATCCATTTAAGATAGGAAAATCTATCAAATGTATAAGACTGCCCGTTTCTGCACGGAGTCGAGTTATTTTCCTCCTTCAGGTATTTTGGGGCTCCAACCCAGAGGTGGCTGCCAAATTCAACCGTGGGGCGCACTTGCGATTTGTACAGGGTTAGTAGTTGTGCACTATTAAATTATCTGCGGGCCCTGTACAGTACGCCAATGTTAATAACATATAATTTTCCAATATTCGGAAATACGTATCTGATATCTAACTATGATAAAGCCAATCAAAATTGTGGACATTTACAAACTTTGGCGAAAATGGCCAAGTTCGGTTATAATTTGTAATCTTCATGGTTTAATTATTTTTATATTATTTGGGCATTTGTAATCATTCATCATCATAACGCCGGACATGTCCCGTTTGGAAATTGCCAGCAAGAAGAAACCTATCTTAAAATCTCTATCCTTATTATTTAGAATCCCACCCCCTCCAACCCTTCCCCCCTCCCCTCTTCCACCTCCCCCCTTCCTTCTTCCACCCCCTTATCTTCCTCCCCCCTCCCCCTTCCCCCTTCCCCTTCCCCCTTCCCCCCTTCCCCCTTCCCCTTCCCCCTTCCCCCCTCCCCCTCCCCCTTCCCCCTTCCCCCTTCCCCCTTCCCCCTTCCCCCTTCCCCCTTCCCCCTTCCCCCTTCCCCCTCCCCCTTCCCCCTCCCCCTTCCCCCTCCCCCTTCCCCCTCCCCCTTCCCCTTTCCCACTCTCATCTTTCCATTGACACCGTTAAGTTTATTGTTTTTGTTTGTTTTAAGTACACCTTGAGGGAGTGAGTATCTTTGGTTTTTTATAAACAATAAACGTGGTTAAAACTAAGAATCTATTAATTTTTAATTAAAACTTTGTGAAATACCAGCCGTAGACCGCAGACATCTCTCGTCATGATCGAGGTTATCAAATAGGGAAAAGTATCAACAAAAATACCACACAAGAATAATCAGTAATAGTAATCATCAATGACTACGTTATTCCATAGAAATATTATTGTGCATGTATTCGTTCGACCAGGGGCAAATTGGTTCTCTTTTAAACAATATTGATTATTCAATAATAATTCCGCAATGTGTGATTTACAGCGATGTTGGGAGGTTTATCTTAATTGTTTAACAATAATTATAATAGCTTATTAAGTCACAATTAAAGTGGGGGGGGGGGTTATTTTGGGTACAATAACATAACACCCGAAACTTTGTAATCTGTAATCTGTCGCAGAATACAGATTTTTTTTTTAATTTTCTGGTTTTGGCAAATATTCTAAGACATTCCGTTTTTTTTTATCTAATTTTTGAAACCCTGGCGATTTTTTGAAGCTTTCAATCCGAAAAATCGGACATAATTTTAAGGGTGCGAAAAAAAAAATTACATAGCCGAAAATCATTTAAAAAAAAAACGACGCATTCCACATGAATGACACAGGAGAATAACGAGGCATACCAAAAATAATACATCTCATAAATATTTGTTTCCTTGATCCATCTTATTGATCATTAATTATTAAAATGTTCAACGTCTACATATGATTAAATCCAATGTAATAAACTTATACTTGTAAATTACAATTATAATAATATATTACAAAATTTAATTATGTTAAAATCAGTACTTTTACCATTATTCTCCTAAGCATTTATAAGACGTTCACTATAAACACCGCCAACTTTATTATCATCTGTCAAAACATCAAAACAAACATAAGTTCGCAAGATAGCAAACAATAAATCTAGTGAACAAATTGAAAAATTCGCCGGAAATCAAAGTGTTGCCATATAAAAATAAAATTTAGTGTGGAATTTTACAAAATTAATTGAATATTTCGGAGACGGGACATTTTCATGTAGTGATTTCACGAGCCCAAAAAAAGGATTTATTTTTTTAAAGAAAAAAAAAAACTATAAATTTCTAAAAAAAAGTAGGAACATTTTCGGAATCTCAGTAGAAAAATCTATCCACACGATTTTTTCCAAGTCATTATAAAATCTATGCAAGTGGCCAATTGCGCGCGGTTTAGGTTCGTTTAAAGGTGCGCGGAATCAAGTTGTTTATGTACTTATCATTAAAAAAAATGTGCTTTAGACTTTAGACTACACAACTGAAGTAAAACTTCACTAACTTATAAAATAATGACATTGGGGTGACAAATGACATTGGGGTGACATATGACCCTGGGGTGACCTACGACCTTGGGGTGACCTATGACCTTGAATTGACCTATGACCTTGGGGTGACCTATGGCATGGTTATTCAATAAATGATTCCTTGTGCTCGCACCTCTCTCTCTTGCTCCTACAGTAATATACGAAACGTAACTCTCTCTCTTTCTATCTTCACTAACTTATATCTCCCTCTCAACTTCCGTTCGCCTCGCCCGATCATACTTTTCGTAGCGCTCTCATAACGCATTTACCAGCTTACTCCCAAGTCAAGCGTGCGTAAAGAAGTTTTACTTCAAAAGTAGAAATAAATTACTCTGAGTATTTTTCAAGGCACGCGCTTTATAAAAATAACATTAAAACACATTTTTTGATAAATTAAAAATCTCTTAACAAAACATTTTTTCTAATTTTTTGTCTTTTGGAGTAGGAACAACAAAATTCACACGCCTTTACTCAAATTTGAAAAGCATACCTATTTGTGTACACGAAAAAAATCAGAGTCTGCGATTCACACGCGGTAAAAGTGAAACCTTCAGAAAACTAAAGTAGACAAGAGTGGGGAGACAAAGAGGAGACCGATTGATTATACTATCTCATTCTCTCACAGGCTAAATCCTATAGATGTACTCGTATGTGTTTGTCCCTTTTTAGCGTCGCTATTTTTCGTTTCATTGAGTTTCAAATCACAACCGTGTTAAAGACGTTTTCACTTTAAAAATTGGTCGCAAACACGATTACACACCAATAATTACATTTTCAAGAAATGATTGTATTTTTAATCAATAATTTTTAAATACTAAACTTATGTATATTTTTTCACTTCTTTATGTCTAAGAAATATCATCGCTATTCTCAATTAACAACTGACATTAAAAAAACGAGTATCCTTTAGTCTACACGACTAAAGTAAAACTTCACTAACTTATAAAAGAACATATGACATTGGGATGACCTACGACCTTGGGGTGACCTACGACCTTGGAATGACCTACAACCTTGGGGTGACCTACGACCTTGGGGTGACCTACCACCTTGGGGTGACCTACGACCTTGGAATGACCTACAACCTTGGGGTGACCTACGATCTTGGGGTGACCTACGACCTTGGGTTAGTATGTACGCCTTACCTTAGTTGTGCAGTATATACACCTCGCCCGATCACCGTTCGCATCGATTACCGTTCGCATCACACTTTTCGTAACGCATCACACCTTTCGTAACGAATTCACCAGCTTACCCCCCAAGTCGAGCGTGCGTAAAGAAGTTTTACATCAAAAATCACTAAAAATAACATCAGGGACATAATTTCATCATAAAGTATTTAATCAGTCTCTTAACAGACATTTACGCTGCGGCGTACTGTGTACCGTCCCATACAAGCTAGGAGGTCGGTAAATCACTTTGCAATTCTTGAACGATGACATCATGGGTTTCAAACAGTCGGCTTTTTTACAATAACTCCACAGGGAAATGAAATTAAGGCTGAATGATTGAGAAATGAATCGCTGAGGAAATGAAATTGAAAGGATAGGATGTTCTGGGCAGGAAAAAGGTATGAGGGGTGGGTAAGAATCTGGGGTCATTGTTTGCAGGAGTGATGGACTTATGATTCCATACCTCCCAATGGGGTGCAAGGCGATGGGTCGAAATAAGCCGGCTGAACAAATTTGTGGGCATAGCGTTTGGGTCCCACCCAGGCGTTCCGTGTTCGATTCCTCGGCTGGCTAAGTCTTCCTCACGAATCAAGCAACATTTTCGGCTTACTGTGGTGGTAGTAAGAGATTTTCAAATATTGTCGGGTTATTCGTAGCCCGGGAAAATTTGTCTACCTTTAAAAAAAAAATAAAAAAAATGTGTAAGAAAGAGCGACAGCATTAGGTATATGTTTAAGAACAAAAGCAAAACGAAATATAGGGAAAGAGTTTTTCAAAAACATAATACAAGATTCTCTAAAAATGTAGGATTGGTGGTTCCGAAATGTACCAATAAATACGGTGAAAGAACCCTAAACTATATTATACGGTGACACGACAATTCGTCCGGCGACAATTCATCCGGCGACAGTTCATCCGGCGACAGTTCATAAATGTTGTTGACAGTTGACGACAGTTGATGAACTGTCATGGAACCATATTATACCCTAAATATTTAATAAACTACCAATGACAATTAAGAATATAAACGTTTTTACAGCTAAAGTCAAATATAATCTAAGGAAATAGCTATTAGATACTGAAGATTTACATTGATGCACTATTGAAGACCTTGTTTTCCTAATTGGAATTCACATTCAAAGGAAATGTAAAATCATTATAAATGTGTATTACCTTATGTATATTTAACTATAGAAGTACTTGTTGATTATAATATTCATTTGCTCATATTAAATTCATTTGTACATGTTTTTTATATGAGGCTTATACTGCTTTTTACAAATACTATTCACATATTATTCATATATTACATATACTTTTTACTATTCTGTAATTTAACCAACTTGTCTTTATTGTTAATTTATCATCAACATTATACATACCTACATACTGTTTACCATTGTACCATGTTACTGCAAAAATGTTGTCATTATATGTACCTGCTGACAAACTACATAAGTAGTTTAGCAGGTTTGAATGTTAATAAATAAAAAAATAAAAGTTCTGAGAAACAATTCAACCTATGTGCGAATGTGATTTTTACATTAAAATTCCTCATTCGGCTCTGACTTCTACACCCAGCGGTCTTTCGGTTTCATTGTAATTAAAAACCGGAATTGCCAGTTTGTGAAGCCCTTCCAATGAAACTTGAAAATAATAAACAATATCTTTCCATCTGATGAACAGAATGTACGCGTTAAGATAGAAAAAGTCAACTTCGGTTGCAACACAAATCAAAAGGTTACACGTTCAAGTTCATCAGAGAGGCCAAGTGATTAGTGATATTTAATAACTTTTTGAACCAACATTATTATTAAAAAAGCGCATTCGTGCAGTTTTCAATGCATATTGCATTATACGCGGATTACGTTTAATTTTCCATTGAAAATGGACAAGTTTTTTAATTTGGTGTTTTTTCTTGTGGCTGTTTCCAGTGTATTTGGACAAAATAAGGAAGGTATGGTATACATTATATTAAAAACGTTTCTCATCAGAACATTATTATCAGTTATTTGTTTTTCTTTTGGGCGCCTGCAGAGGACGAATGTCATTCTATAGTCATTTGTAGTTTTTTTTTAAAAAAAATGAAACGTATGCAGCAAGCAATCTTTCGAATTGTTATATTTTTTGCCAGTTCAATGGACATCTTTTTACCTTAATTAAAGTTATTATTTAACTAGAATGGTTACCTACATTAAGTCTCTGAATACGATGGTTACCATCACGATTCACGGTTACGGTACCGTGACGGCGAAAAAGACAATAAACATACGTTCCTTACCGTTATAATGCTGCAGCTCTTTCTTACACATTAAATTATGGTGAGACACATAAAATACGTGTGACTGTTTCTTCAAAGTACTACTTTTTTGCGACGGGAATTGCGTTTGATTTTCTTTTCTTCAGAGCACAGGCGTCGGGTGGAATGCTATCCTTGTTCTACCGGCATTTCAATGGAAGATGCACCGAGGAATTAGAGTCATTGATCCCTTCGGCAGTCGGAAAAGACGCCAAACGCGTGCCAAACATATGTACACGGTTGACATTTGTCACATAAGAACGGGTCGCTTCTTCGACTCATTCTTGTGTTCAACAGCTCGGTTGTGGAACGATTTGCCGGCCTTTGTGTTTCCTCCTTCTTACAACATGGGTCTCATCAAGACCAATGTTCATTTCTTATTCTCCTCAAAAGACCCTCCCCAAAGCATCTTAGATGACATAGGCCCTGAGGGGAATTATTTTTCTCAGGGCCTCCTGTGTAGTGTTAATGTAAAAATATATATATATATATATATATAGATGTGTGAGGGAGATGTATGATAATGTTCGTATTTTTCCTTTGGAGGGGTGCAGACATACTAAATTACGTTTACCGTCTTTCTCATTTTCGACTGTTGTTAGTTAGTGTGTAAAAAACAGCTGCAGCTTTATATGTTTAAGAACAAAAGCAAAACCATCAGCGAATTGACATTTGATGTTTTTGAATTTTTGGAATTCACTCACACTTCAATATTATCCTTGTAACTAGAGTCTGTCAAATAAGAGTAGAAAATAAATAAAATGGAACTAAGAAATTTTTAGGCTGGCAACACCAATTTATCTGTCAAATATTCTTTAAAAGTGCAATGACACTGAAAATTCAAAACGCTGTATACGCATTTAAAAACATTTTTTTGTTCTTAAAAAAAAATAAAATCGAATAAGCACTTTTGTGAAGGTACCTACTAAATGACATAAATTTGATTAAATTGTGTTTTACAAAGTGATTGGCTTTCATTTAATTTAACATAGATTTGAATTTAACAGTAGGTGGAAAGGAAGAATCATTAATGGTGAGTTTAGTCACACTACTTTTAGATCTGAATGAGTTAAATATATTCAGATATAAAATTAGAGGCATGATCTAAAGCCCGGGCAATGCTAGGTACTTAAGCTAGTATTAAATAAATGCGAGCAATTTCTAAAGTGTGCTGTATATTTTATTATAATATCGTTATTCTTCATTATGTTAACACAAAATTGCAAATGTATCCTAAATGCAATTCTAATTTTGAGATCAGTGGGTATCTGTATAGCAGTGAAAAAATATTTTGTTCACTTTGATGCCTTTTTAATTTTTAATAAAAATGTAGGTTACACAGCTTTAGATTAACACCATTGTTATATTTTTAGTATTGCCATTTGGGCAACGGTGGCGCCCTCATTCATTTTCTACTCTTATTTGACAAACTGTATATTTCATGCTTTCAAAATTATCGTCATGGCTAGTAATATTGGTAGGGATCTACGGAGACGTCACGGTGCGATGTGTGCAAACGATGCAAGAAAATGACTTTTTTCCTTTGTAGGAAACAGACCTACGTACATTGAGTATCTCATCTTTTGAAAGAGCTTCAGTATTATAGCGATAAGGAATGAATGTTTACTTGAAACGTCACGGTAAATATAAAAGCGTTAATTATGAATTACATTTAATTATTACACTTTAATCATTTTCAGTTCAAATAAATTGTTTTACAAAGAATATTTTTTTTGTTTTTTAATGTCGCCTGGAAACAATTATTATCATTTTTAAATTTGTATTTATTTATTAGTTCGCCAACGGAATAAATCTATCATATAATTATTCCAGTAATTTACATGTTCAATACGATTATAACGATGATTCTAATTATAGGTGAATAATAATAATAATTATAGATGAGCACACCATTCATCTCAACAATCTTCGTGTAACGATAAGTTACAATAAATAAATTACAAGTACGCAAAACAAGAAGAACATATACGTAAATGCAATGCAAACACCAGTTAAAAGTACATATTATACCAATTATTTTATTATTATTTTAATACTATACTAAGCAAACGACAGTTATAATCATCTATTAATTGTTTGTTTTATTTTATTGTTTCTGTTCTCTTTCTAGTTCTCTTAAATGTGTATGTGGGACTATAATTTGAAATGCAAACACCATATACCATTATGTTTTAATCATTTACTTTTAAGTATATATATATATATATATGTATATGTTATGGTTAAGGTTTTCACGGGTGTAAGATGTAGAACAATTTTCTCGGTTTACCCGCGTAACGTAGTCCTTATGAAGATATTAAATTTACAATGGAAATCGAAGAAAATGATTGTCTCCCATTTCTCGATATTTTAGTTAAAAAGAAAAAGAACGGCAGCCTTGGCCATACCGTATATCGTAAACCGACTCATACAAATAGATACTTAAACGCCAACTCAAATCATAACCCATCTCAGTTGTCATCAGTTATAAATACCCTAGTCACACGATCAAAACGACTAGCGGACAAAGATCATATTCACAAAGAACTAGGTCTACTTAGTAGTGATCTTCAAGCAAACGGCTTCTCCAAATATTTAATAGACAAATCTATAAATAAAAGCAAAAAAACTATTCCTGAAACGGAAGAAGAACCCCTTTCTATAGCAATTCTCCCATACATCAAAGGCTCGACAGATAAAATCAGTCGAATCCTCAAAAGCAATAAAATCAAAACTATTTATAAATCAGAAAATAAAATCTCGTCTCTATTAAGAAGTCCGAAGGACCACATTCCACTTGAGTCACATGGTATTTATAAAATACCTTGTGGGGCATGTGAAAAGGTATATATTGGACGATGCAATAGAAAAATATCTTGTAGAATTGCAGAACATAAAGTAGATGTCACTAATAAAAGATTAACTTCATCCATAGTTCAACACGTCCTTAATGAAGGTCATAAAATAGACTTTAATAATTCAACAACAATAGCCAGCATATACAATGAACCAAAAAGAATTTACCGCGAAGCGATAGAAATCTATAAACATAAAAATAATATGAATGCGAGAAATGACTCAATCAGAATTCCCAACACCTGGAAAGTCATAATCGATGAAAATCCCCCAAAAATGGCATTTCCAAAATTACCAGTAGTATCTCCAATTAGCTTAACCAATCAGGTATCTACTGCCGGCCCCGCCCCCAACCCCCTCCACCATCAATCACCTTCAACCCGGGTACTTCGTTCTAGACATAAGAAGTGACTTGCACTCACTTAAGTCTTAGCTTCTGGACCGAACAGATATGCGAAAGCTATCAGTTTGAGACAAAAACTCAAGACATAAGGCCTCTGAAGATGGACAGTGTGATCTGTCCGAAACGTCAGGAGTTAAAAAGTCCTTTTAAGGACTACGTTACGCGGGTAAACCGAGAAAATTGTTCTACATATATGTATATATATATATATTACTTTTATGATAATTTAAATAACTATGCTAAACAAACCACGGTTATCTTTTTGCATTAATTTGGTTATTTAATATATTATTACTATTATTAGATATTATTATTTTTTTTTAATTATTTCTTTTCTGTTTTTTTATTTTATTTTTTACAACCCATGTGCGTAGGACTATGATATGCAATGCTTACACAAATAACCTATATGTTTTAATCCTCCGTTATTAAGTACCTACCTAAGTATTTAATATTATTTTTTTAAAAACTTTGCTAAACAAAGAACAGTTACTATGTTTTAATCTTTTCTTTTTTTTTTTTAATATTATTTACAGAACATGTTCCGTATGTTAATAATACTCATCCTAATTTGACTGTACTAAAACGGGAATCCTCCTAGATGGGCAGTCAAAAAAATAATGTACATAAATGTATAATCTTTTACTAAATAAATAAAATAAATAAATTTAAAAAATACATATATTACTTTTTTTACTATTATTAACTAACTAACTTGAAAATGGTTGTCAGATGGGAGAGCTATCTTGTTGTTAAATAGAATCACTTCGGATATCGATTGTTTAACATCAACGAAGCAAAATTCAAACAGCAAGCGTTGTTTCTGTTAGTGTAGATCTGTTTATCTCATCTAAAATATTTATCTCTTTTAAAAACGCCTTGAAATTATAATTTTGTAATTTTAAAAAATGAATAAATAAAATAAAATTGAATTGCATTGAAAATATACATGTATATGCATACTTGTGTATACTGTAGGCATATATATGCACACGCGTACAGTGTACATTGTACACAGACGTGCACATATACATATACACAAATTAAAGAGTCGGTACAATACTTACAAAGTGGCTCTAAGTGAGGAGATCGTCAGGTATATGCAAGTATAAGTGCCTTCTGAAGGTTGTGATTGAACTCGAAGTTAGTGATTGAAAAAAAAATCATAAACTGACACCATCGTAGCCAATGGATTGCTTGCCATGTATGCCTAATGAACACACTAAAAACGACAGAAAAGAAAAATAAACAATAATTAAATAACTTTAGTCCACCTCGGCACAGGAACCCCTTGTGAAGACTAAGGACTAAGAACTGAGGACTAAGAAAAACAATATCTTTACCTAAAATACCATAACAATTACCATAACACGGGCACCAGCCTAGCATGGTGGTCGAAAAATCCACTAATGTTACCTCAATTTTTGATTTAATGAATAAAGAAAATTAAAAAAAAAAAAAAAAAACCATTATATTTTGTAAATAGAATTAATTTATGTAGTCGCTTAAAAAAAGTATTTTTTTAATGTTATGTTGTCATGTAAAATGTATGCACTTGTGATGTATATTCAGATCGTTAGAAGACATATTATATTATAACCACATCACCTAATGATCCATATTTATGATCAAGCAATGAGTTTATTATCCTTTGGGAATATAGTGTAAGATTGTACATATACGTTTTTATTAAAAAAAAATGTAACAAAGTAAATACACAAGCAAAAGCTACTCCACAACTATAACAAAACAATTCTATAACTCACAATGAACCAATGTTCATTCCTTATTCTCCTCAAAAGACCCTCCCCAAAGCATCTTAGATGACATAGGCCCTGAAGGTAATTATTTTTAAGCCTTATATATTTCTTTAAAAATCTAAGAAATATGGTAAATAAAAAGGATTTGGAAAAGGTTTATTACGCATTATGTCATTCTCGAATTGAATATGGGATTGTAGGATGGGGATCTACTACACATAAATACATACATAACCTGAATATATTTCAAAAAGGAATCATAAAGACCATACTGAAAGCACCTATTAGAACGCCTTCGATTGAGATCTTCAATAGCTTTGACGTACCAAATGTACAACGAATATATGCCAAAAATATATTATTGAAGCTACTTAAAAAATACTGAATCCTCTACTAGACAGCGTATCCATCACACTAGATCGAATAAAAATGCCATAAAAAACATTCCATGTTATAAAACCACATTCGGACAAATAAATTACACTTATTTTGTAACTAAACTCCATAATATTCTTTCCAAGACAGAAAACTAATAAAAAAAATTATGAGTACAAATCATGAATACAAACAAAGCTGAAAGAGGTCAACGAAAACACCCTAATGAAGACACTAAAAACGACATAGAAGACAAATAAACTATAATGAAACAATTTTAGTCCGCCTCGGCACAGGAATCCCTAGTGAGGAGGACTAAGAAATACAATATATTTACCTAACATAACCATTATATTTTGTATACTTATAGAATTATTTTATATAGTTGCTTAAATAAAAAATAAAAACTAAAAAAAAATAGTCGTCATCTTTACTGAAAGAGAATATAGGCTTTGCAGATGATTTAGTGCAACAAAGCGCATTGGCGACTGAAACAGTGTAAGGATTGAATATGATTTTGCACAACAAAACCTAATCCATTTCAGTCGCCGCCGCAACCGAACCTGTATAGTTTTTGGAAATAGGCGCCCCGAAGATTTTTTTTTCTTTCTTTATTCAGTCATTGCTTATATTACAGATGTGGAGAAGTTTTCGACCACCTTGCAAGTCACTTGCCCGTGTTGTGGTGGTCGATTGGTCAACGGGACAGGGTCCCTAAAAACCGGATCGTCTCCGGTTCAAAACAAGATATTTGGTCACGTTACGCGTGACGCATGATGCATGACGTCACTGCTAGCATTCGACGCGAAATTATGCTTTTTACTGCATTTAAAAATAATTCAGATTAAATAATTCGTTGCAAAAAATTGATTCGTCAAGTACTATCGTTATGGCTTTCCGGACATTGTGTTGTTTTATTACTCTTTTACGTTAACCCCACACAGGAGACTCTTATTTGGGAATGCTGTGTGGAGAGCGCTGTTTACTACTAATTCTACCACTATTTCGAGAAAGGTTTTCTGTTTTCACGAATTTTCGAAAAACCACACCCATCCTCTTTTCACACCCCCGTAAAGAAGAATTCAAATTTCGTCGAACGATGATCTTGCGATCGCACTCTTGCAACTGTACAGGGCGGTTCCGATGAGAAAGATGAATTATTCTCCATACCAGCTTTTTAACATAATAACTCAATATCGATTATATTTCATTCAAAATTTGCTTTTATAAATTCCTCATTCCATAAGTAACATTTTCAAAATTTTAAACAACCCCCGACACAAAAAGAGTTTTTCATGAATTGTAGCTAAGAACCATATCGACCACGTCAGCTTTCCAACATAAAAAACGCATCATAATCGGTCCATTCGTTTAGGAGTTACGATGCCACAACAAACTGTACATAAATAGAAAAACTGAAGTATTTTCGTCACAAAACAAGGGAGCGGATCTTTTTTACGATTTTATTAGAATTAAAATTTTGAAAAGTAATTGTGCCGAAAAATGTATTGATTTATTTTATTGCATGATTATATGATTTTAAATATATGTTGAATAATACAAAATTGTGTTTGAAAATTTAATAAATCTGCCAACGACCTACGGTAATATCTTATGGTACTAAAAATAAAAATATTTTCTCAAAATTTAAAACATAGCTTTTCTAGATAAAAGAACAGTCTTTCGAAATCAATTTATATTCTTTTGTGGAAAAGAGTCATACGTCTGAAATTTGATTTAAAATGACATATTTCCGGTTTTGTCAGGTTTATTATTCCTTCTTCTTCTTTATGTGCCTTATCAGGTCCCCCCGACGTTGGCGATCACTCTTGAAAAGGTCTCTCTGTCTTGCGCTGCCCGGAAACCTCACACTTCTAATGCCGGTCCACTCTCGTATATTTCGCAGCCAAGACATTTGTCTCCTACCAGGCCCTCGGCGACCCTCTATCTTGCCTTTCAATATTAAATGGAGCAAGTGATACTTCTCCCCTCGAAGTATATGACCCAGATATGAAATTTTCTTGATTTTAATTAATGTAAGCAGTTCCCTATCTGCTCTAGCCCGCCTGAGAATTTCTATGTTGGTGATCATGTCGGTCCATGGGACCTTGAGCATTCTCCGGTGAAGCCACATTCCTTCTTAACCTACCACAAACCTTTCTAAAAATATCCTCGCCATGCCGTCTTGTAACGCAGCGTTACACTATGGGTTCTGGATATTAATTCGCTTTTTTATAAAATTATTGTTTTGAGTATTTTTGTTGGTTTATAATAATTTATTATTGTAAGAAAAAAATATTGATTTTGTGCCTAAAAACAGAAATTAAAAAAAAAAAAACGAGTGTGCTTTAGACCACACGACTGAAGTAAGACTTCATTGGGGTGACGTTGACATTGACATTGGGGTGACATATGACATTGGGGTGACATATGACCATGGGGTGATATATGACCCTGCACTGACCTACGACCGTGGGGTGACCTACGACCTTGGGGTGACCTACGACCTTGGGGGGACCTACGACCTTGGGGTGACCTACGACCTTGGAATGACCTACGACCTGGGGGTGACCTATGGCATAGTTATTCAACAAATTATTCCTTGTGCTCGCACCTCTCCATAACACTTTTCGTAACGCATTCACCAGCTTACTCCCCAAGTCAAGTCAAGCGTGCGTAAAGGCCCGACCGTTCGCCCCGCCCGATCACCATTCGTATCGATTACCGTTCGCATCACACTTTTCGTAACATCACACATTTCGCAAAGCATTCACCAGCTTACCCCCCCCCCCAAGTCGAGCGTGCGTAAAGAAGTTTCACTTCAAAAATAATCATTTATAATTATTTGCAACCCAATTTCAGGCGCGTGACTATTGACTGTTGACTGTTCACACCGTTTCACGTCACGTTAGACCTAAGAGAAACACTATTGTTTCTGGGCGCCACTTCTTTGTGGAAAGCGCTAGTGGCAAGGGCTGAAAGCGACCTACTGGGGATGCGTCTGGGAGGCAGGATCGGGAGAGAATGGTTGAGGGAGTCCCTTTGACTTCTTCAGACGTACTCGGATCGCCTTACATCGCAGTGGGAGGGATGGATTCATGGACATCACTCGTGGACACACTTTTCTAAAACTCCACACATTACCCCCAGAGATGACATAGGCCCTGAGGGGGAATTATTTTCCTCAGGGCCTCCTGTGTGGAGCTAATGTAATAAAAATCGAGTGCAGTTGCAAAAAGATATTTATGTAATTATTTTGTAACTGCTATTCCAGGTGATGACTGCACATTGACTCTGACTGGAGAGCCCGGATCGTGCGTTTCTTACCCCGACTGTAAAAACGCCATACAAACTGCGTCCTACGGAATTCTTCCACAGGTAAAAATACACTTTAGTTGCTTGTCCAATGATGAAGGATTTAGTTAGCGGAGAAATTGAACCCAAAACGCAACGCCTGGGTGGGAACTCGCCTTCTTTCTATTCTGACGACTGGCCACCAGACACCAGACCCAGCTGCGTTAAACGGAAGGAGAATAGGAGACCGGTCAGTGGTTGAGTCGCATGTTCGATTCCTCTGCTGGCTAAGTCCTCCATCACAACACAAGCAAAATTTTCGGCTTTCCGTGGTGGTAGTAGGAGATTTTCAAACATTGTTGGGTTATTCATAACCCGGGAATGTTTGTCTTTCTTTAAAAAAAAAAATATATATATATATCAAGCAAATTGAACCAGCTCTACAGCGGCAATTGAGGCTACGTCGTGTACGAAAGTCTTTTGGGTACCACTGTTCTCCCTTCAAAGTTGTGGTGAAAAGAGCTACATCTTGCGCCTCCGTGAATTGGGACCTTCAGCTTATATGTTAACAGTATCTACTTGTGTGCACCTTGTCCGGCACAACCTTTCTATATCTATCTTATAAATTTTTAGTATTTGCCTGCGCGATGTTTTATCCCAGGATGCGATTTATCCTACTTCACAACTGTCATGTTTTCCAGTGACCCAGGTTTCAAAATATTCTTCTCTTGTCCTCAGTCCATCTCTCCCTCGGGTGGTTTCCACTGCGTCAATCACACATTCATCATTAAGTTATGTAGGAATGATAAATAAATGATATTGAATCTTAATAATAATTTTTCAGTTATGTTCCTTATCCGGAACAAAAGCAATCGTGTGTTGCAAGCCCACCAGCTGTGTACCCCTGCCGTCCACTGTCTTTAAAGTTCCACTTTCTGGATACAAAGCCTGGGATTGTAAGTATACAGTGCCTCTTTCTTCTTCAAACTTAATTTACCTCAAAGCCTGTTAGTCACCCTCTTCCTCCAGCCCATGTAATCTATAATAATCTGTAATATTCTACATCCACGCTCCCACCTGTTAAATATCTTGAGTCAATTTGGTTAAATCCTCTAATATGTACATTTATTTGCAAGAAGAAGAATTTTTAGAAATCTGAATCTCTAAGGGCCGGTTTTATAAACATCCGTTCGTCACGCTTTTACTAATATTTGGTCTACCACCTGATTTTGCAGTTTTATAAACATTCGCCAAGCTACCGGTCGGTTATGTAGCGGTTAACGCTTTACGTACCGATTTTGGTCAGTTAAATGAATAACGAACCGTTTGCTGACGTTTTTTGACAGTTGTAAGAAGGAAGTTGTTCTCGGCGTTGGGTTATTTGGACCCGTGTGCTATTTTTTTTGCATTTGTGCAATGGATTCCTCATCGAGTAGTGAAAAGAAAATATGAGTGATTGTAAATTCTCGAAGATAGTTCATTCAGTAGCAGTGAAGACGAAACTGCAAGACGCAGACAACCGCGTGTTTTCATGCATAGACTGGACAATTTCAATTATTTTGCAGACGCCGATTTCAAAATGAGATTTGTTTGTCAAAGAGGACCGTAGCTCAAATTTTAAACACAATTGGAACTCAATTAATGCCGGCAACATATCAGCCCAGCTTTATTTCTTTTATATGTTCAATAATATTATTATTTAATTTATAAAAACAGTTTATGTATAACAGTTTAAGTTCTGTTATGTAAATATTATTTCGCGTGACAGCCATTTCACCTAGATTGATAATGCCTTCAGAAGGCGAAACAGCCGTCACTCGTAATGATAATTACGTAGAAGAACTCTTTTTTATAAAAAACTGTTTTTATAAATTGAATAATAATATTAGAATATACGAAATAAAAAATAAAATGGAGTTCCACAAATTGAACTTAATAACAATGAATAAGTTATTAGTTATTATTATATACGTTTCCAAGCTCTGGGGTCAATGCTGCAAGCAGCTGGCGATTTTACAGGAATAATAAAACTTTCGGACTAAACGTAACCCATGACCGCTAGTAATGCACATTTGTTAAACGACTTCGAAAAGGAGGAGGTTCTCAATTCGACAATTTTTTTATTTTTTATTTTATGTTTGTTACCTCAGAACTTTCGATTGATGGTTTTTTTTTATTAGACATCTGGTGCTTCCCGTGTGGTCCCATTTTAATTTGGTCCAGTTTTGACAATGGGATCCATGAGAAAACCATATATGTCTTAAATTTGCAATAAGTATGTGCGCGACAAATGGATGAATAACTCAATATTACGCCAACAGATTTCCATGATTTTTTTTGAAGTAAAACTTCTTTACGCACGCTCGTCACAAAATCTCCAAAAATAACAATCATACGAAATTATTTTTTTACTTTTTAGTGCATTTTTTGAAGTCGTTTTTTGTTTTGTTAAATTTTTTGTTTATTTATAGTATGAAAAATAAGATAACGAACGGATAGCGTACCGTTAACGAAAAATGGTTCGTTATGTAACAGAAATTTGGTACTTCGTTTATAAAACTGGCTCTAAAGGGCTGGTTTTATAAACATCCGATCGTCCCGCTTGATACCATTTTTAACTAATAATGCAAAATCTATAATTTTCGCAACGCACTTAATGTAAAAAGATCATTCATTTAATACATTTTCGGGGTTTAGATATATCTACTACATAGTAATGTGATAGGTTTACATCATAAAGATCTAGAATTAGAAGATCTTGAAAAAAAAACATTAAAAATAAATAATTCCAATTTACTAAATAAACAATTGGATTTGTCAAATATACCCATTTTAAATATACATATTTCCCTTCCCTGCACATACTCTTACCACACCTAGGGACACGATATCGAATTAAAAGTATTGATACTGTACTCATGAGTAGTATCGGAAAAAAAGTATCGTACTCGTAAAAGTATTGAAACAAAAGTATCGATACTTCAAAGTATCGAGTACATTTCTTAGGGCCTGATTCACAGCTGTGACCGGGCTAACTAGTCTAACTACGTATCGAACCCCCCTCCCCAGGATCAGAATTTTCAAATTCAAGTATCTATTTTAGTTAGAAAAGGTAAAATGAAGTCAACGTCGGTGAAATGAAAAAAGAAACAATCCAATTTAAGTACGTAAAATCAATAACAAAAAAGGACAGGTAAATTCACAAATTGCTATCTTAGGTTTTCATAATAAAAAAGTGTAATGTTTTTTTATGTATATAATCAACTGCAAAACTAAACGTGCGTAATTAAATAAATAATGAAACACAGCTGCCCTGTTAAAACACGAAATAAAAAATAAAACAAAATTTTTAAAATACATTTTTTTCACTACTTTGTGTTTTGGCAGGACAGTCAGTATGGCACTTTTCAGAGATTTTTTTCACCTAATGGTTTTTTTCAGTAATT
This sequence comes from Limnephilus lunatus, assembly GCA_917563855.2. Taxonomy (NCBI): domain Eukaryota; kingdom Metazoa; phylum Arthropoda; class Insecta; order Trichoptera; family Limnephilidae; genus Limnephilus; species Limnephilus lunatus. The sequence continues at coordinate 98,866,756 of OU830594.1, forward strand.
AAATGTTTAGATAACAAAATAAACTTACTTTCCTTGAATTATAAGCCATCTATTCGTTCCATGACACACCAGATTGCTTGTCCTTGCAATTATACCAATGCAATGAAATGTTTTAGAAGGTTTGCTATGATTGAACTAGATGGTGTTGCCATAAACAAGAGCCGCTTAGCGATTTTTTTATAGGTGCCGATACTTGCCAATTGTACCATACGTGACATGCATGACATGAATATAGTCCAATACACCGACCACCTCGCACCTCATATTTGTCCCCCCTTCATATTTGTGACGTGACATGACATGAATGTAGTCCAATACACAGACCACCTCGCACCTCATATTTGTACCATTCGTGACATGACATGAATGTAGTCCAATACACAGACCACCTCGCACCTCATATTTGTACCATACGTGACATGACATGAATGTAGTCCAATACACCGACCACCTCGCACCTCATATTTGTCCTCCCTTCATATTTGTCCTATGTGATAACGTGACGTCACCGGCCAGCCGGCCGCGGCGTCCCGTGTTCGCAGTAGTTCGCACTCTGCTCCGCTGCCGCTTGCGAGTCGCGAGTTGACATTTGTAGTAATACAAAGAAAAAGAGTTGGTACAAATAAATTTTGTGAGGTGGGGGGACATTTTACATTTTTGTATGGGATATTTGAGGTGCCTCTTGTATGAGGTACTCAACGCGTCTCCTCACCCCAACAGGCACCTCCCACCAAAGTTTTTGTTCTCTCTCCTTCTCATATTGTTCCTTTATGTACTCTGTAATTGATTTCATATGTTTTTTACACCCTGATGAAGGTTCAGGTCAAACCGAATGTGTAGGTACTATGGCCCTTGCTCGCTCTTTGCTTATCTACGGCATTATAGGTTGGGGAGGATCTTACAAAAATAATCAAAAACTTAGTAAAAGTTTCATGAAGAACCATCATAAAAGTAATATGTATCACTTTTAAAACTGTTTCCAGTAGGTACTAAATATGGACGATATATTTGAGTGTAAAGAATTTTTAAAAAGAAAATCAGGTATACTACAAACTTATGAGAAATAGGAACCAATTTATAATACCTAACCTTAAAACAACCCAAATGCAAAACCATTACATTTACCAAGTCATAAAAAATTATAGTAGTTCACCCAGTGAATTGCACTGTATTATTGATCAAGCAGAACAAATTAAAGAATTAAACAGTTTAAAAAAAAATAAATTATATTTGGTGTTGGTGAATGATTGCAGACTGCGTATCTCTGGCGGAAAAGGCCTTCCCTTGTCCTGCCAAAGGCTGGAAGAGAGGCGACATCTGCTCACCACCTCCTGATCCTAACCAAAAAGATGGACCCGTCAAAGAAGGACAACTGCCGCACCTGGTAAGCTCACAATCCCAATAACTACTTATTGCTGACATCCAAATTGAACTTGCCTGAACCTAAAATCTGACTACTGGAGACCGACCAAATCTCCTACTTCTTCGTTTTGTGAATAGCTGGTAAGTAAGCAGTAGTTTGAGGATATTTTGCTAGTCTACGACATCGGATGTAGCTTGATTCAGGACCTCCAAATTGGAGAAGTGAACACTGGACATTCTTTTCTTATTTGTGTGTGTCTGCATTACTAAATCTTAGAATCGTTCAGGCTACATTTTTTTCAACATGCGGTATAGTGAGATCCACGTCTTCCGAAGAAGAAAGAACCGTGGCAGTACCTATAGTATTTGTGTTCACGGTGCTAGTTTTTGATGTCAGTGGTCTTCTAGTGAGTTTGACACGACTCGACTCTTCAGGAGAGTGTCGCGATTGAAGCGGAATTGCGTCAGGATTTCCAGGATGTAAGGCGATTGACAGTGGGAAAAAAGGTCATCTTGAGGATTGTAGCATAGGAGGCTTTGTGGTAAACTTAACATTAATGATCTCTTACGCCTCCATCGCCGGGTGAAAGGTGTTAAATTGGTGGAAATCATAATATATTACACAATAATTTATAAATTATTATTTATCTTAGGTACTGCTTGGATTTGGGGATGCTCCTGAAATGGGCTGGCACGGGTCAGGGGCTCTCATCAGTGAGGAATGGGTCTTAACGGAAGCATGGGTGTTAGACCATGTTGGGTAAGTCAACCTTCACTCCTTACATATTATCTATGTACACATGGGTCGATCGTTATAACCCGATCAAACCAATTACCAATGATCGATGGGTTTAATTTTTTAGAAAGATTCGATCTTCAACACCTGTGTACCGTGATGGGTGTCGGTGTAGCGAGCGACCATGGATGTATACATGTACAACCTGTCTTCTTATGGTTAGCAATGTATTGATACATTTTTGTTTTATGTTATTTTTCGTTTTATATAATTTTTTGGTTCGTGTAATTTTTGGCTTCATATTCCTTTCTTTTAAATTTAATTGTATCTTATTCCTTTAAGCTGTTTTATTAGAGGTAAAGTTACAAGGAGGATATCGATAATTGGTTTTATTTTGGCTATATTACTCATATAAGTTTTTAGATTTTCACGGCCAAAAGCATTTTCGTTGTTAGTTTTTGGGGTGTTATGCCGTGTTGTGCTACCTCCTACTATAGCCGACGTTTCGGACAGCGTTGCAGTGTCCATCACCAGGGCAGATCCGGTAGGTCCGACGATGTGTAATTGTTAGTGTAGAGTGTGTGATTATTTACTTGGAAGCGATACCGTGTCGCCAGCTTCAATCCACTACGAGCTGATAGGTATTTCAGGAGAAAGGGAACTGCGATTTTAGTGAAAGCGCAGTATTTACGTTAGCCTGGGGCCCGTCCATGTGAGAATTGCCGACGAAAGTGGCGCCATCGTTATTCTAGAATTAGACAACAGAATTCAAGTGGTTAAAGCGAAAGCAGCCAATATAAGCAAACAAAAGGTTTTATACCTTTATATTGTATTATTATATGGTATTACAGTATACTTAGACATGGTATTTTTTTGCGTTTAGCTTTGGTGTAGCCGTCAATTACCGGATACCAAGAGCTGTTGAGCTTAGCTCCGTCGTCTCTATTAATATTAATTGGATTTTTGTAGATTTCGATTGCCTCCGTAATCAGGCGTGATCTTTAAGTTTTGGGTCTTCCCAGGACCTCAGGAACAAATCCAAAGTAATGGCCGGTCTCAATTAAGTGCTCGGCGATTGCCGATTTATCAGGGTGGCCGAGTTTACAAGCACGAAAATGTTCAGCTATCCTTTTGGAAATCGTCCGCTCTGTTTGGCCTACATAAACTTTGTCACATCCGGAACAGCTGAGTTTATACACTCCATCTGCTTCCAGAGGAAACTTAGTCTTTGCAGACCTCAGTAGGTCGTGGATTTTAGTAGTGGTTCCGAAGACAGTCTTGATGCTTTCTTTTCTCAACAGCCTGGCAATTCTGTCTGTCACATTGTGAACGAAAGGCAGGAAAGCACATGCTTTTGACTCTTGTTCAACTCTGTCTTCGTTCGGTGTAGATTTGGCTCTTATAATTTGCCTTGTCTGACTTGCCGGGTAACCGTTGCGCTCCAGTGCATCGGTCAGCTTTATAAGTTCTGCTCCAAGTTTTGTTTCTTCACATATTCTGGTCGCTCGGGTCACCAAAGTATGGATAAGTCCTCTCTTCTGCGCTGGGTGGTGGTGCGAATCGGCATGTAGATACCGATTTGTATGCGTTGGTTTTCTATATACTGTATGTCCTAGATTACCATCTTCTTTTCGCATCACCTCCACATCTAGAAAAGGCAGGATTTTATCGTCGTTTTCCAGCTCCATTGTGAACTTAATTTTACTGTGGAGTGAATTAATTCACTCCAATTATTAATTTTACTGTGGAGTGGATTGAAGCTGGCGACACGGTATCGCTTCCAAGTAAATAATCACACACTCTACACCATAGATTCTCAACCTTTTTTTGCCCACCGCCCCCTTTGAGAATATTATTGTTTCTAGCGCCCCCTAAATCGCAAAAAAAGCAATTGTCGTCGTATATTTACCACAACGGGGGGGGGGGGAGGGGCGTAATGGGATGGGGAAAGATGGGATATAATAATTAATTTCCTATACCATTACAAATTTGAGTTTATTACATATAAGAAATAACGCCATATAAATATTTTACAAAAAAATGTGTACAAATATTTATACATAAAAGAAATTTCAAGAAAAATTGTAATTTAAAAAAATTTTTAGGCGGTGCTGAAAATTTCGTCAATGTGGAGAAAATCTTTCAAGAATCAAAATAATTTCTCTTTTGAATCTGTCGTCACTGACGCCAAATGTATCGATCTCGGAGGAGATTTGGTTTAGGAGCAATATTCTCCTCCCTACCGGGAGAACCATTGGCTGGTTAGTCCTACAGGCAAGAAGATAGAATAATCTATGATGACGCTGTCTAAGATAGTCATTTGGAACATAGAGACTCACGCGCTCCAAAATGGCTGAATTCTCAATATAGCCTCGCAGCAGCCTGAATAAGTGGGTGGCGGCATACCCCTCTCTTCTGAGCTGCAGGGTGAGTCCCAGCATGCCCCGAAGAAAGTTCGTAGGGAAGAGCCATAGATAGATTTCGGGATACTTCCTCATGTAGATAAATCTTAGAAACTTTTTTGAACCCTCTCCAACAAGAGGGAGCACCCCACCTCATGTGGATTCCAGATAAGCGAACCACTCTCCAGCCTACTCGGACCAGGGTGAAGTATAAAATCTTCGGAGAACGGGTATCCCGAAAAACTCTGACGGTTCGGAGAACAAACCCTAATATTTTTAAGGCCGACTGGCAAACTCCTTCGATATGAGGGCGAAATGTCAAATTACTTTCATACATAATACCAAGATCCTTTATATTAGAAACTCGTCTGAGATTATGACCGAGCATAGTGTAACTGTCGTAGGTGAGACTAAATGCTCTGGTAAAAGTCAGAACTACGAATTTCAAGACATTGAAATGAAGCTGGTTTCGTTGACTCCATTCTGAAATATTATCAACCTCAGCTTGAAGGCGCAGGCAGTCCTCAATATTTCTCATTAGAAGATATAATTTTAGATCGTCAGCGAACAGCAAAAAGCGAGAAAAACGGATGACTCCAACAATTTCATTAATGAAAATGGAAAAGAGAAGAGGCCCCAGGATCGATCCTTCGGGAACCTCAGAAAAAACAAGAAATTCAGCATATTGGAAGATTCCGTGTGTGATAAATTGCTTTCTGTTCTTCAGGCAACTTTAAATAAACTTTAACACCTGGGGAAGTTTTGTGACTAATGAATTTTATGACTAATCGTGATTCACAGTATCGAAGACTTTGGAGAAGTCGTTATACTAACAGATTACTTGGTATCCACTGTCTAGGGACCTAGCATCGTCGGTAAAAACCTTCAGATTGGTTTCAGTGGATCTTCCTTTCCTGAAACTATGCTGTTCCGGGGATAATGTCTGAGGCGTAAGGAATTTATGAATTCATTTTTCAAATAGTTTAGCACGAGCTGATAGTATGGCAACTGATCTATAATTTTCAATTAACTTTTTCGAGCCTTTCTTAAAATAAGGATACACCTATTTTGGAAGTTTTCCATACTTCATGAAAAGTGGAAGTACTAATGCATAGTTAAGTTAGAGATAAGACATAATGGCGTTTTTAGGAACTCGGCAAACCCTTCAATAAAAAAATACCTGAACGAAGTTTGGTCCGATGAAGTGTGAGTTCTTCATGAGACTTGTGGCACTCATAACGTCAGATTCCGTTAATATATCTAAATCGACGTTTGAAGCTCCTCTGGTATTAAATATGGCCGCTTTATTAATGTCTAGAAGAGGAGGGTCTTTATTGTAGACCGATTGAAAAAGATCAGCAAATGCGTTAGCCACACCCAAGCCACGAAATTCCTGATTACCTTTCATCATGGTGTATTCAAGACCACCATCCTTCCGAAGGGATTTTATATAGTGCCAAAATATTTTGGGATCACGCATGATGTTTTCCTCGATTTCAGATACGTAAGCTCGATAGGCCACTCGAACCTCGCGCTTAACTAACTTTAAAAACTTAACAGATCGTATTCATTCTGAAGACCTCCAGCTTTCCAACGCTTATGAGGGCATGTTTGATATCTATATTCGAGATGACTTCTCTCGGGGACCACTTCGGGTACTTGCAACCACCACCACTGTCGTTAGCAAACGAAGCGCACTCGTTTCCTCGTTGATATCCATTAGGATAAACTTGTACATGATTTTAATAATTTTACGAACTATCTGGAGCACTGATGGGGTGGGATGGGTTTCTCTGGGTCTCCTACCGCCCCCCTGAAAGTCTGAAACGCCCCCCAATTTTCTCTTGGTCTTCTACCGCCCCCCTGAAGGTCTGAAACGCCCCCAAGGGGGCGTTATCGCCCACGTTGAGAACCTATGCTCTACACTAACAATTACACATCGTCGGATCTACGGGATCTGCCCTGATGATGGACACTGCAACGCTGTCCGAAACGTCGGCTATAGTAGGAGGTAGCACAACACGGCATAAAACCCCAAAAACTAACAACGAAAATATATTACTCATGTACAAACTGAAAAAATGTAGACTGTCGACTTCCCTAAAATGAATAAATAAATTTAGTAGACCGGGTATCTCAAAACTCGTTCACGTGACTGACAAAAAATCATATATTAAAGAACATAATAGTAAAAGTGCCGTGTTTTTAGTGTAATAAAAAAAATACGAAAAAATGGGAAAAAAAAATCCATTAACGCCAAAGCCCTGCGTTCCGTAGCACTTACGAGTAACTTGCCTGAAATCGCAAATCTCCATTCCATTTTACTTTCGAAAATTCAATTTGGAGGTAAATTTATGTCATTTGATGAAAATTGAGGGGTGCCAAACCATAAAGTTTCAAGTGCCAGAAAATGAAATTTTCAGGAGAACATTTTTAATGGAAAAAGAAAAAGAAAAGTAATTGTTAAAAAATGTATTATAAAATTATCATCTATTCTTAAAAATCTAAAACAAATTTTGTGCTCTGTCGAAATACGCTAATAATAAAAAAAAAATATAAAAAAAATGAAAAGAACAAAACGTTTTAAGTGCCATGTATTAACTATGGTCAAAACGTTGCAAGTGTTATATTGCTTGCACATAACTCAATGTCTTTATTTTAAAAGGTTTTCATAAAACAATTTGCTTTCGCAACACGTTATGTTGCTACGGCAACACGTTTTCTCGTGAATTTTTTTTTGACGTTTTGATTGAATTAACTTTTGCAGCTCAATTGGCACTTAAAACGTTATGGCTTGCTGTTTCACAATATTTAGGTTAGATGGCGTTAGTAACCCTTTAACTTTATAATACAAGTAAACACCAGCCCTAAACACGTTTTCTCGACGTTGACGCACCGTTTTCTTCTGACATTTTGAATGAACTAACATTTGCAGCTCAATTGGCACTTAAAACGTTATGGCACAATATTAAGGCTAAATGGCGTTAGTGACTCTTCAACTTTAGAGTGCAAGTAAACACCAGCAAATACGACGTTTTACTGCAATAAAACGTAATTGAGTTCGTATGGCACTTAAAACGTTATGGTTTGGCACCCCTCAATTGTAGTCAGTACTTACTAATTTTTTTGAAGTAAAACTTCTTTACGCACGATCGACACTTGGGGGTAAAATGATGAATACGTTATGAAACGTTACGAAAAAATATAAAACGTTACGAAAAAATATGAAACGTTACGAAAAAATGTGACACGCTAATCAATATGAAACGCAATCAATGTGAAACGCTAATCAATTATATGAGTTGAGTTGAATTGAGTTGAATTGAGTTGAGTTGAATTGAGTTGAGTTGAGTTGATTTGAGTTGAGTTGAGAGCTGAGAGCTGAGAGCTGAGAGTTGAGAGTTGAGAGTTGGATGAGTTGGTGGGGATTTTGAGGGGATGGGGATATTTTTATTCCTGTTATTGTTATATTGTTAATGGACGGCATAAGTTAGTGAAGTTTTATTTCAGTCGTGTGGTCTAAGTCTAAAGCACACTCGTTTTTTTTAAATTATATATTAGCACCACACAGGAGGCCCTGCGGAAAATAATTCCCCTCAGACCCTATGTCATCTTTAAGGATGCTGTGTGGAGGTTTTTTTTAGGAAAGTAAGTCCTGGGAAGGAAAAGGGTATCGAGGGTGGATAGAAATCTGGGGTATGTGTGCCCAGGAGTGACGGACGTATAAATCCATCCCTTTCACTGCGAGGCGATGTTCCGAGAGATTATGGCTGGAGAAGTCGAAGGCACTATCTCAACCACTCACTCCCGATCCGGCCTGCCATGCGTTGGGCCAACGAATCCGCCGCCAAGACCCTGATAAACCTCACCCCATGAACCCGGGCATCCCTGACAAGTCTTCAAACGTGGCGAACCACTTAAGGTGACTTATGGCAGAAGTTTTAGTTATCCAATAAATGGTTCCCTGGGCGGCGGTACCCATACGCGCCTCCCAAATTGAGTTATTTTGTATCTTTCTAGATAAAGAAAGAATCCGATCCAAGATCATGTAAGTGGTATTCGGGCTCGGGTACGATGAATAGGTACCTACTTGTCGGCGGTGCATCGATCTTTCTTGTCTATGGATTTTTTTTCCATGTGTAAGGCACCCGCTCACTTTGCCAGTATGTCGTGATCGACCCGGGTCCAAATTGATCATTCGACCCATCTTTAATATACATCTATGGAAATTTCACCAGGATGTCTTATCGCTTCCAAATAATTTATATAGATACATTTAAACAGCGCAGGAGTGCTAGTGTCTAGTACATGTATATACTGATGCGGATTTGAATTTGCAATGCAGAAATAATAATCTTCCAGTGTTTGTCTGTTTCCAGATGGGTGAAGAGAGTAAAGGTGGGCGGATGGACCGGGTCAAATGGCATCGACATCCCGGTGAAGAGGAGCATCAAGCACCCGGACCACAAGCCGCCCATCTGGTACAACGACATTGGGCTGATACAACTGGAAAGACCGTAAGTAGTGGCCATAAAGTATTTTTCAACAGAGTACACGTCAAAAATCGCTCCACAAAAACATACGAAAATTGCAGTTTATAATTTCTAATTACCATTAGATTTATCGTTAAATGTGTCCCCAAAGAACACTGTAGAGAATTATTAAGTTTTGTGAAACCTATAAGGTCTCATCTACAGTTCACAAGTGTTTTAAATCAATTGTGAAGTGACAGAGTGTTGTTAACAAAAAATCAACCTCCTGTTATTATACACTGTGGTAGGGCAATTCACAGTTTATAAGAGTGAAATTCGCCACTCACCACAAGGGAGCCGTAGCAACGTGGATAAATACACGGCTGTCGCGTCGCCGGTCGGTGTTCGATCCCTTCACCGGCGAAAGATTGCTTTTTTTTTATTTAAATAAATAATAATCCTACACCATCTGTCTTAAGAAATACGAACTAAATATTGTCAACATCTCTGTTAGTCAAAATATATAACCAGGCAAAATGGCAACTACAAATAAAGTCCAAACACGGTCGAAACAAACAGAAATTGATGCCGGTACAGAACTCTATGACAAATTTATAAAGTATGTAGACAAAAAAATGGAGGATCTAAAACAACAACTATTCAAAAAAATTGAAGAGGAGACACTAAACGTAAGGAAAAATTTTGAAATTGATCTATTAGAAATGAAAAAAAGTGTTGACCTTAGCCGTCAATATCTCACAAACATGACAGAAAAAATTGATGAAGCAAGCAAATCTCTGGAATTCGATGATAAACAACATTTCAAAGAAAAATTAAAGAAACATGAACCAATTGTTATAATTAAACCTAAAAATCAAGAACAAAAAAACACAAAAACACAAGAAGACATAAAGAACAACATAGATCCAGTTGATGTGGGCGTGGCCGGAATCAAGAATTTCAAAAAAGGATCAGTTATAGTGGAATTAAAGAACACAGAGGCAACAAAAAAGATCCAAAAGGAAGTCATCACTAAGCTTGGGGATAGGTATGATGTTGATATTCCTAAACCCAAGAATCCAACAGTAAAAGTGATAGGAATTACAGATAAATATACCGCCGAAGAAATTGAAAATAAAATAAGGATGCAAAATGAATACATAGACAAGGAAAACTCAAAAATATCAGTAAAATTTATAAAAGAAAATAAAAAAAGCAGTGGATATAATAACTTTACTGTATTCATAGAAGTAGATGGAAAAACACACTCTAAAATGTTAGAGGAAACGAAGATAAATATTGGATGGAATAGATGTGCTGTCTACGATCATCTCTCAGTTTTGAGATGTTTCAATTGCAACGGATATAGACATAAAGCAGGTGATTGTAAAAATAAAAAAGCATGCGGAAGATGTTCTAATGCACACGATACGTCAGATTGTAAGGAAGATATTGACAAAATCAAGTGTGTGAATTGCAAACTCACAAATGATAAACTTTCATTACACCTAAATGATAATCACCATGCATGGAGCAAGGAGTGTCCTATTTACAAAAGAAATATAGAATCGGAGAAGAGAAAAATTGATTTTTTAGGATAAAAAGAAAAGCAACAATATACTACTTAAACATTTCAAGTCTTTTGGCTCATTTAAATGAAATTGAAGTATTATTACAAGAACTCAAACCAGAAATTTTAATGTTAAGTGAAACGTGTATAACTAGTGATATTTACGATTCTGAAGTATCATTTATAGGATATTCAACTGTAAGATGCGATTCATTTAGTCGGCATACGGGAGGAGTCGTTATGATTATTAAAAATAATATATCTTTTAAAATAATATCAAATGAAGTGTTTGATGAAAAAAATACATGGATACTGGCAGTACAAATAAGAAAAAACTTGATTAAAGGAACATACGCTGTATTATATCACTCACCAAACCAAAGCCATTCAAAATTTTTGGATTTCTTCGAAAGTTGGTGTACTAAAAACATGAAAAATCAAGATATGTTCTATGTAACCGGTGACTTTAACATTGACATGAAAGTCAAAAATACCTGCAGTAATAGACTTCAATGTTTAGTAAATAATCTAGGACTGAAACAACTTGTGACCAAACCAACTAGAATATCAAATACATCAGCAACCATTATTGATTTAGTTATTACAAATAATTTTTACTTGAATGTTAATGTTGTGGATACTCCAAAAATATCAGACCACGAAAATATATTAACAATATTTGAAACGAGTATAATTAAAAATGAATCAAGGGAAATTACATATAGAGATAAAAGTAAATATGATCTAACAAAATTTTGTGAAACTTTACAAAATAGTATTTCTCAAGTTACCGAATCAAATAACCTAAACGACAAAGCAGAAAACTTCGTCAATATTTTGACTACAGCAGTCAATAAAATTATGCTAATGAAAAGGGTTAAGTTTAAAAATACGAATAAATGGTATTCGAAACCATTACACAACCTTCAGCAACAAAGAGATAATGCATATAAAGCGGCAAAATTGGAACCATCAGAAGAAAAATGGAATGCATATAAAAAAGTTCGTAATATATACTCCAAACAAATTAAAAAACATAAATGCGATTATTATAAGCAAAAATTAGAAACACAACAGAATGAACCAAGAAAACTTTGGATAACACTAAAAGAAATCATAAAGGGTAAACAAAAAGAAATTGTAAAGTCAATTGATTTCCCAGATGGAACTGAAGAAGAAGTAGAGAAGATAGCGACTAAATTTAACAAGCATTTTATTTCGAGCATAGATCTTATAATCGAAAGTATTCCACAACATCCTGAGAACCAACTAGACGAGCCTATACGCACTGATAAAGAATTTAAGTTTAAAAATGTGGATTTACCGTACTTAAAGAGGGTGTTGAGTAATATGAAATCGAAGGAATCTGCAGATGGTATTACAATAAATATAATCAAAGACTCTATAAATATTATTGGCGAATCGATGGTCCAAATTATCAATGAATCTTTGAATAGTGGAGTATTCCCCAAAACTTGGAAGACGTCTGTAATAACTCCTATCCCGAAAATTGATAACCCAAAAAAATTTGACGACTATAGGCCGATCAATTGTTTACCCAAATATGAACAAATACTGGAATACATTGTAAAGGAGCAATTAACAGAATATATTGAGGCCAAGCAGATATTAGTTCCACAACAATCTGGTTTTAGAAATAAATGTTCTTGTGAAACCGCTATTAACTATGTAATAGATGAGTGGAAAAATTTTAGAGATAAAAAAAATAAAATTATTGCAGTATTTCTAGACTTAAAGCGGGCATTTGAAACAATCGACAGAGATAGATTAATAAAAAAATTAAGTAATATTGGAATTAATGGTAAAGAAAATAAGTGGTTTGTTGATTACCTATCAGAAAGAACACAAATTACAAAATATGGTGGTAAAACATCTGAACCACATAGTACTAATAAAGGCGTTCCGCAGGGGTCTGTCTTAGGTCCATTGTTGTTTATTATATACATGAATGATATTATCAAAGTGTTAAAGCATTGTGCAATTAAACTATTTGCTGATGATACATTGTTATACATTGCCAGTAAAAATTTACAGGACGCCATTGAAAAAATACAAACTGATTTAAATTATGTAGCGCTTTGGCTTCACCAAAACAAATTAAAATTGAATGTTACGAAAACAAAGTTTTTAATTGTGGATAGCCTAGGCGGAAAGGAGCAGGCAATACTAACAATCGATAACGAAAACATAGAAAGGGTTAGCAGTATTAAATATCTGGGTGTAATATTGGATGATAAATTAAAATTCGACGAACACTTAGAATACATAACAAAAAAAATTGCTAAAAAAGTTGGATTCTTAAAAAGGATCAGAAATAACTTGGATCTCAAGACAACGCGCCTTGTTTACAATTCTATTGTAACTCCGCATTTAAATTATTGTTCTAGTGTTTTATTCCTATGTAACGAAGCCCAAAATAATAAACTACAGGTTATACAAAATAGGGGGATGAGGATGATTTTAAAATACAATATGTTTACTAGAGTCAAAATTATGTTACAAAATCTAAATATGATGACGACAAAACAACATATAACATATAATGTATTAACAATGATTTATAAACTGAAAAATAATATGCTACCAAATTATCTGACGAGTAACATTATGTTTCACGAAAATGTTCACAACTATCCTACGAGAAGACGCGGAGACTTTAGGCTTCCCAAAACTAAACTTTCGTGCACACAAAATAGCGCGTTTTATAAAGGACAAAAACTTTTTAACAGCCTGCCGAATGCCGTTAAGGAAGCCTCAAGTCTTAGCACTTTTCGTATGATGTGTGCATTATATGTGAAGAATGTTTTTTGATTCATAATAATCTTACCTATATTATTGTCATATCTGTTTCCTCAAAATGTATTTTTATTTATGTAATCTTTTCTTTTTTTCCTCTTAAAATGTATTTTAAAAATGTAACTGTATCAATTGTATTTGTTTATATTTCCTTACTAGATGTATGAAAAAAAAAATTTGCATACATCTAAATAAATATTCAAAAACAAAAAATAAAGCGAATTAGAAAAACGCATTTACTATTTAATCTTCTTCTTTCTTGCACTATCTCAAATCATTGCCTAGGTTGGCTGTTGGGGTCATCTCTTCTTGTTTTTAGGCTATGACTTCTTCGGTTCCACTCAAAGAAAAAAAACTGTTCGAGTTTTAAAACTGCGTATTGAAATGCTTTTGGATATCCAATATGTTTTCGTTTTCCGTCGCCTGCGCAGGCCAAAAACAGCTGTCCTTGTGAGAAGCATAGATTTTCCAAATTTACCCCATGCTATCTCTCACCGCTACCATGACTACTTCTGCCCCTCTCTCGTCCCCCATCCCTCCTTTATCCCTCCACAACGTGCCCATTTCCGTGCGTCCTCTTTCCCATTTGTTTTGAAAAATAGAAGTAGATTTTGGAACCAGGTAACTTGGAAGCAAATTTTTTGGTATTTTTCGTGTACACAATTTCGGAAGAAATAAAAAAATAGATAAAAAAGGAATTTGACCATCTGAACTACATAATGTCCTTTAGATTAAGATTAATTTTAGGAGCTGAAATTCATATCGTAATTTCAACTTGCCTTTTAATTAAACGCGAGGTTCAAGGAGTTAATGATGTTACAGGGTAACATTTTCTAAGACGATCTTCCCAGCCTGCATCCACACCGGAGGTCCCATTCCCGACGATGGCCTCTTCTACGCCGGCTTTTTTGAAGCGCAGGAATACGCCAAGAACTTTTGGGAGCCTCCAACGATGGTAACATATTGTTGATACTTTATATAGCCGTAGGGGTATAAAAAATAATCCTGGCTAGAAATAATTTATTTATTTTTCTTTCAAACCACTGTCCTGTAAGCTGTAATTAACCACTGGACCGCAAAAACATTTACAAAAAAATACCTTAAGCGCTGTATCAATGATATGAGCACCCCGGGCTACAGAGCCCCCTAACGTGTGTAAGCAAAAATTAGTAAAGTTTTATCCACAATGTCACTTAATCTCGTGCTTCCCGGAAAAAAAACATATAAAAAACTGTTATACGTGCCTATAGAGTTTTCACTTCAAAAATGACAAAAGCAAAAAAAGCAATCTATTTTTTTATGCGCCCAAAAGTTGGCAACATCCTACATCGGTTTATTCGGGATTCCCCAGTTTAAGTCATTCTCTTAAACGTGGGAATCCCGTAATAACCGATGTACAATGATAAACCACGCAATATTTACGCGTTTTATTTAATTCCGGTTCAAACGATATTTATTACATTGTTGTACAAGACAACCTTGTTCTTCTGATTATTTATTGGTTAATTAGTTTGATTTGTGAAAAGAATGAGTGAAAGGAAAAGAGATTATCCCAGTGGAACTATGAAAAGAAAAAGTAAACAGAAAAGGGAGGAGGTTACAAAAAAATTACCAAAATTTCTTAATTTTTTCAGCAATCAGCTTCTGTGAGTGATTTAGATTGCAATGGTAAGTACTAGGTACCTATTTATCTACCGGTAGCGAAGGGTGAATTTTATTTTTTGAAAGAACAATGGCAACCTTCAATACATGAAAAATCCTGATCACGTATTGTATCGAGCAATAATGAGGGCCCCAACTAATTTTGATACAGGCCCCTCCAAGGCACGTTACGCCACTGGTAGGTTCATTTGGTTTTGGATTCGTCCACACTCATTCACAAAAATCGTGAGCACGCTCACTGATTCGCGCGTGGAAGGGGTATCAACGTACCCGAGATTCAACTTTAAAACCCGAAATCGGTAAACAGATAATGAGAAATTGTTTTTGCAAAATTTGACATCTCATATCTCTTATCAAGATAAAGTGAAGATTTAAAAAAAAAGTGAATTCCTCATAAAAGTCTCAGCTGCTCCCGTCTGCTGCCAGCGAGACTATGAATTACTTACTGAAACTACTATTGGAATCCCCAATTATTGGGGTATGTTGTGAGGCTGAATGTAGTGGGGAAGGGAAAGAGATGGAGGAGAGGAAGGTAAACACGGCTAAACCCATTTCAAGCAACCTTTCAATTCTGAATAGTGGTCTTACACCAGGGCGATACTAAGAGTATCTTCCACTCTGGAATGTGCCGCAAATACACTATATTAACTAAATGAATTATTTGTGAAATAACACAAACTATCAATAAAATGTATTTGCCCACGCCGGGATTCGATCCCGTGACTTTCGGTTTGCGAGTCAAGAGCCTTACCCCTAGATCATGCCGGTCATCAACCCAGTTTGAACCCTTCCAACAAAAGTGATGATTTGGTGACATCAGCTTTCTTTTAAAACATTGGACTCTTGGTACTTCTAGCAACAAGTAGTGATGTCGTCTTTATTTTTGTTCTGCAGAAGGCGATGAGGAAGGTTCCTAACGCGGAGTGCAGAAGGAAGTATAACGGCAACTCAGAGATTCCTGAAGGGGTCAAGGACTCGCAACACGTCTGCAGCCACGTCAAGGATCCAACCTACAGATGCAAGGTAAGGTTACTTCATCCTATACCTTACTCGATTTCTTTCCATATACCTTGCAAACCAACATCGAGGCAATATCTGGACGGTCCTTTGGTGTGGTTTCTGGACAGTCTGTCGTCACTTATTGTGAATTGAGCTGCTGTTTGATTGCCTTCGTTTCTCATCCGAGGGAACGCGCACAAAGATTTGACGTGATTTTAGAGGTTATCCTTTGTATGAGTAAAAAACGAATGTGATTTAGACCACACGACTGAAGTAAAACTACACTGAAGAGAGAAAGAAAGTGTGCGTAAAAATAACCTTGGGGTGACCTATGACCCTGGGGTGACCAATGGCACGGTTATTCAATAAATGATTCCTTGTGCTCGCACCTCTCGCTCTTGCCCCTACAGTAATATACGAAATGTAACTCTCTCTCTTTCTATCTTCACTAATTTATATCTCGATCTCAATTCCATTCGCCTCGCTCGATCACACTTTTCGTAAAGCTCTCATCACGCATTCGAAGACTACGGTGCAAGACGATGTGTCGAGAGAGTTCGGGTGGAGATGTCTAGGTTAGGTCTCACTCAACCAGTGTCTCCCGATCCGACCCGCCATGCAGTAGGTGGGCAGACGCATTCGCCGCCAAGACCTAGACTATGGCAGGAGTGTCGGTTATACAATAAACTGTTCCCGGGGCAGTGGTTCCGATTCATACGTCCGTCACTCCTGAACATACTGACCCTCAGATGCCTACCGACCCCGCATCTCTTCTTCAACCCGGCGGGCGGCGGTACCAATACCCGCCACATGAACATTTTTTTTTTTACATATTTATTTTATTTTTTAAATTTAAAGTACAAAATATCAAAAAATTATTACGGATTTATTCTTTTCCAGGGCGCTTTTGGTGGAGCTCTCACTCGCTACAACAAGGAACGGGTCTCCTGCACTTATATGGTGTACGCCTTCCACGCCTTCAGAAACTGTGATGTCATGGTGACCACGCGCGTGGCACCATACTTGCAATGGATAGAGAGCCTCGTCTGGCCATAGAAATTCACTGAGCTACACTACAAGTCCACTGAACTGTCAACATCTAGATGTGTGATCATACGAATTTGAAAAAAAATACTGATGCCTGTAAAATAAGAGTACAAAATATAAAAAACACAAAATAAACTACAAAATGTGTAGACTGCCAATACTAATTTAACTTACAAATATTATTTTAAAGTGCAATGACACTGAAAATACAGAACGTAGGTAGAAAGGACGAATCATTAATGGTGAGTTTAGTTACACTACTTTAAGATCTGAATGAGTTAAATATAATATTCAGATCTAAAATTAGAGACACGATCTAAAGCCCGGGCAACGCCAGGTACTCAACCTAATATTTATTAAATAAATGAGCAAATTCTAAAGTGTTTTTTATATTTAATTTCAATAATGTTATTCTTAATTATGTTAACACAAAATTGCAAACGTATAATAATGATTTACCTATATGCAATTCTAATTTTGAGATCAGTGGGATCTATTTATATTGTAAATAAAAAAAATATTTTTGTCAATTTTATGCCTTTTTAATTTTTAATAAAAATGTAGGTTACACAGCTTTAGATTACCACCATAATTATATTTTCAGTATTGCCATTTGAACAGTGACGGCCTCCCATTTTTTCTACTATTATTTGACAAACCGTACCTAATACATTTCGACTCCAGATAGTAGATAATTATTTATCAAAAATAGATTTATCAAGAAATTAAGACCAAGAAAGAATTCAGATTTTAGATAGATTAAAAGAAGTTCGATAAATATCAGCAAAAGTAAAATAGAGAAACTGAAATGAAAGCAGTTACTGACGCACCAGCACTGCTAGTCGTCAGTCGCATTTCAGTTGCATTGTTAACAGGTTGCCATGGTAGCGGCTCACGAACTGTCAAGTTTTCGAATTGCGTCGGCAACTGGTATCTTTTCAGTTTCTCCATGAGCGAAGGCCCTGCTTTGGTAGGTAGGGGTCCTTTCTTCATTAAAAAGCACTCGGAGAATTTGAACAGAGTTATTTTATTTACAATTTTTAAGGTTAAAAACATGATCAAACACTTTAATCTGCGACAATTAGTCTATGCAGTCTGTAAACATTGAAATGCTTCAATTCCTTTTCGAAGAAAAGTTTTCTGATTGTAATATTAAAAAGTTCATGTTAGATTTATTTATCAAAAATGCATTTGGAATTATACTTTGATGTCGTCGTTTGCGACCCTCTTATTGAAAATCTGTAAACTTCATTTAGACACTGACGTTCGGCAGACGACGGAAACTGACGAACTTCCTTTTCCGAAGGCCTGTTCGTGCATGATTTGAACACAAATCTCGGATAATTTTATGTATGGGGCTATAACTTATATCTCTATCAGAGGCGGCTCTAGGGGTCAAAAAGTTGAAGGTCAATTAATCATGAAATTCGTGTGACGTAATTTATGGATGGCCCCTTGTACGAATAAATGCTAATGCGCAATAAAAGGTGTATTTTTTTTTATAGCCGTCACAACAATCTGTTCCCGCAAAAAAACAATTGAAATACCGAAAATTGCAGATATCTTCAATAGTCATGGTCGAGGTCATCAAACAAGGAAGACAGAATATCGACGAAAACACCACTCAAGAAATATAGAAAAATCAATGAACAAATACTCAACACTGTGCAGTGTGCATATATGTACCTGCCTATTTGTTCGACCAGGGGCAAATCTATATTTTATTATCTATATAAATCGAAATGAATAGTCGAAATGTATGTACGCGCATAACTTCCGAACGGCTGCACTAAATTGGATAATTTTTTTTTGTGTTCGTTATGGTCAGGATAAGGTTTGTATAAAACTACTGGTGAGCTCTGGCATTTTGAATTTGTATAAAAAACTTGCAATATTTGAGACGCGAGCTGTTTGAAAACTGAATGTACCGGGACTGAATTTATGGAATGCGGGAGGGGGGAGGGAAACCTGAAAGGGGGAGGGGAACTCGGGAGGGGGGTTTGCTGGACGGGGAAGGGGGGGGGGGAGTGGAGTGGGGAAAGGAAAGGTGGAGGAGGCGGAGTGGGAACGCGAGAGGGGAAGGAAACGCGGGAGAGGAAGGGGAGGTGGAAGGGGAACGGAACAAATGGGAAAGGACACGCAGGAAGAAACAATT
Source organism: Limnephilus lunatus (assembly GCA_917563855.2). Lineage (NCBI taxonomy): Eukaryota > Metazoa > Arthropoda > Insecta > Trichoptera > Limnephilidae > Limnephilus > Limnephilus lunatus. The sequence continues at coordinate 98,885,978 of OU830594.1, forward strand.
TCTTTATTAAATGGCATATCAACGCATGCCGGAAATTAGCTAGCTAGTAATGAACAATATTTATATTTCAAATCGCTGAACGAATAATTCCAACGGGTTTTTTTGTTTTATTATTAGCTCCACACAGAAGGCCCTGAGGAAAATCACCTAGTGCTAGGAAGAAGTATTTGTAATCCAATAAATGGTTCCCAGTGCGGCGGTACCGATACCCATCTCACAAAATTGAATCGTTCTTAGGAGAAAATCATGCTTTAACCATTACCTTACTATTTAAAAATGAAAACACGTATTTTTGGCGTCCAGCTTTGGACACACGTCTCGTAATTTTTTTTTTAGATTTGGCAATTCTTCGCCACTCTCACCCAACCAAAGCCTGAAGTTCTATTCAAACGATCTACCCATCTCATCTGTGAACAACGTCTGCTTCTCTTTCGCAACAACACGGGCCACTACAACACGGGCATGTGCCTAGTGTGATGGCCAAAAAATTACCCATTTTCTGTAATATACAAACTTTACTGAATAAAGAACATTAAAAAAAAAAAAAAAAAGAACGCAAACGCAAACCGATGATGCACTGATTCCACAGGTCATCTGTAAGAAGTTCCAGTCGATGATTGAGATTTTCATGATAATACCAATCACCGTAGACTCAGTGGCGAAGCGTAACCGATTGAAATATCACTGTAGTGACTGGCAACACCGTATGTTGTGAATTGCAAGAATTCTCCGTATTTTGTTTTGCGTTTGGATTGCTAATGACTAGACATCGGATTATATGCACTAACAAAGTGCCAAAATATGCATGAAAATATGCACTAAAAAAGGCCGAAATATTCACTAAAAACTCTTGATATGGCCAAAATATGCACAATGAAAAATCAAAAAATCATTTTTATTTGTAAATATTTTAATTAAAGACAGTACAATTACAGCGAAGTATTAAAATTGGTGCATAGTTTTTGTGAAAATATACAATTAACTGTTTTTCCAAATTTTCGAGTGCTAATTTGTGACGTTTTTAACCCAGTATTCATTTGTACGCCGAAATTGTACAAAATTTAAAAATTGGCTCCATTTCTGGAGATACCTGTTTAGCCACGATATCATCACCTATACCGTTGATGCAGGCATTGATGTTCTTCATGTCTTCAAGACTCGGGTTCTTAAGCAAAATAGCGTCTAACTTTTTACGAATCTTTTCCGATATTGAATTAAGAAGGGCGTTGGCAAGTTCGATCATTGTTTCCAGTATTTAAATTGATTTAAATAGAGGAAGGTTTTTTGTTTCCAATTTAACTATGGCATCTGGTAACTTGTGGAAATGTGTTGAGATGAGGGTAATATTCTGTTTAGTGGATGCGTTTTCAAATGCTAACTTGCGCTTGACTGAATTGCAATGGCCTCAGGATTGTCAAATTGACAAAAACTAAACGAAATATGCACGATTGGGAAAAAAGGCTTAAAATATGCATTAACGCTGTAATTAGAGAGTTATATGCATTTGCATATGCAAATATGCAAATGCATATAATCCGATGTCTACTAATGACTAATTTACAGTGAGAATGATTGAGAGAGGTCCGTGGACGATGTGATGTGATTGACAATTCTAAGAAAGTCTCATTCATTGCTGGATCATGAGTGACTAGCAACATGAGTAATAAATATATTTTTTAATTTTTTTTATTTATGTAATTGTATGTTAGACTATCTGATTTTTGTATTTTTGTTCCAAGCTTTAATTTATTAATTAAGAAAAATAAATTTCATTAAAGTAAGTCATTTTTATTATTTTTACTTTCGTTTACAAATCCAACTCTTTCTTGTATTATTTATTATAAATGGCAACAATTATATTTTTTTAAGCTGCAAATTTAACATTTTTAGTTTATTATATTTTAAGCACTTTAATTCGAATATTCGCAGGTGTGAATTTTTGAGCCAATTTATATTTCCAATATCAAATTTTTAATATTTAGAAAAAAAAGTTCTAATAAGCACTTCGGAAAAATTATTTTATCTAGATTTTAGAACAAACCCCCCCCCCCCCCCCCCGAACGGACCAATTTTCTACACATAATATTTTGCTCACCCATACTAGCTACGCCACTGTCTGTATGTGCTGCTAGAATCAAAGAAAAACCATTTTCATGTTCTGAGTGTACTTTATTCGCCGCATACAGACTTAATTTAAACCAATTTTGTATTGAGAATGTAGTAATGTTTACATGGATACTATTCTCGATTTCCTACAGCAGTTATAAACTTTGTAGTTTTTATTTTTTATTTTTATTCTTCATTTGAAGCACCCGCTAACCCGCCAAAGCAGTCTGTAAGCAGGTCAATTTAACAATATTAATATAACACTAAAGCACAACTATAACAAGAACACAATGTACAAAATAGATACAGAAGAATAACTTTTAAGTAGTTGAATTTTTATAAATATGATTTTCGTTGGAAGAATACTCGTCAAATGTGATTATTAAAAAAATCGGATCGTAAATAAATACACCATCCACATACAACCCCCCCCCCCCCCCGCCGGCGCTTGAAGTACCCAAATAAGAGGGCGGCGAAATTTCCCTCCGCCCCGGGTGGCCGACACCCGCGCTACGCCACTGGCTCTTTCAAACGTCTCTCTACCTTGCAAGGAAATATTTAACATGGCTCTTTAATTTTCATCAATGAATTCTTGATTGGAAACCATGTATGTGCTCCGAACATTATTACTGGATATGTAATGCCCCGTAGGCTTTAAAAATGAAAGAAGGTTAAAATAATAAATATGTGTTGAGAGGTTCAATGCCAACTCAGAATCAAGTCAACCCAACACCTCTTTTTAAAGTTATTAAAATCTATGAAAAATATAATTGAAAATAGCCCATAACCTAACCTAACGTAACCTATTTTCACCTTTAATGACTTTCAAAGAAAGTGTTGAATTGATTTCATTCTCAGTTTTCCTTTTTTTATATTTTAAATTTTATTTATTTATCTTTAAAAAGGATTAGTAGAAATTGGGTTTTTTTATGCCTGTCTCACTAGATTATACCTGTGTAGAGACAGGCGTAGAGGTATCTAAATGAAAATCGTAGTTACAAGAATAGTTAAGGTAAAAGAGATATTAATTTGAATAGAATTAAAACAGAAAGGTGATGGCAAGAGTGGAAAAATCTTTTAAATATAACTATATTATAAATGTTGTAGAAGATGAAGTAAAGTAGTAAATTCTGTCTAATCTGTACGGAGTTAACCCTTCAAAAATTTGGCATTTTTTCAGATGGTCAAAATATTTTCGTTTTACAATAAAATGCAAATATTTGAAATATTTCTGAGCACATTCAAAAACTAAAAACTGTTTTAGAAAGGTGATAAAATACGCTTTCAAATTATTTAATTCGAAATAAACATATATTTTTTTAATTATAAAATTTTTGCATACAAACATAATAAAGTTTTAAAAATGGCTCATCTCACGTTTTTTCTAACTAAAGTTACTGATAAAAAAAAATAACACATACATATTTTATTAGACAAACGTATAACAAACGCATATTGTTATCTCACCTTTTTGTCGCTCTATGTAAAATTAATTTATAAAAAGTTTCCGAAGTTTCAAATTTTTTTTTCAATTTTCGATTCAAAAATTTGTATACTTAAAAGTGTACATTTTAATATTTTGGTTTCTATTTTGGAATATAAAGCGTGGTGTTTTCCCTTTCTAACACTCTTTAGAACATATTTGTCACTATGATAGTAAGGGAGTTACAGCGTTTTATACGAGACCTATGTGCGTTGGGACAAAAATGGTCTCCTGCCATTCAATGGGTTAATTTTGACAGGATTCTATTATTTTCATTTATTTTATATGGGTTAGGTCGTATGTGAATAGTTATGTCTAATGTCTATGTGTGATTTATTTTACAGATGTTTGCAATAGTGTGGCGTCCAATACTTACAATCCATTTCTTTATATCTTGTTTGACTCGTATATTGCGTATTGTTTGTGTAGCTTTGTATAGTGTTTGGTTGTTTTTGTGTAAATTAACTAAGATGGATCTTGAGTAGAGCTGTTTTGTTTCCACAAGGTTAAAGGTATTGAAGATCGTATCCGTGCTGGTAGTAAGCGGCAGTTTGAGAATTATTTTTATGATTGGTTTTTGTGTTATAATGATGGTAATTCCAAAAACCAAAAGTTAGTTTGATACATGAAAAAAATATGTAATTCGCTCGACACACTATTAGCTATGTTTAAGCCGAGATCAAATATTAGAGACCATGAAAATATTAAATTACACTGGAATAAGAATTTCCCTCGGCATTATTATTTGGAAATAATTCACTTAACGGCCTTCAGTCAAATTTAAACAATTCAGCAATTGGGGAAACTTTAAAAGGGCAATTGATAACTATTACCTAATAATTCCAATATTATACTCGAAAATCAATAAGGGCATTGTAATTAAAATAAAGGCAATAAGTTTTTCACCGTAAGTACAGATCTAGAAATAATATAAATATATCGTCTGTAAGTTAACCACATGTTGATAATGCCTTCAGAAGGCGAAACAGCTGTCAAGCATAGTAATAATTTTATGCAAGAACTTTTTTATAAATAAACTCTTTTTATAAATTAAACAATAATAATATTGAATATATAACATAAAAATAAAATAAATTGGAGTTCTACAGAATAAATTCAATAACAATAAACAAACAGCTTTCCATTTCACCGGCATGGGTAGGTGGTTTTAAGTCTTCTTTTCTTGCCAGGAAAGGCTTTGAGTAAAAGAGACGAACAAAGGAGATGAAAATGTTTTGAACAGGACCTTGGGAAATAGAATAGTCTCAAAACTGTTTAAATATTTTAAACGTTGGAAGAATACAACATACAATAAATACAGGTGCCCAGCATTGGCGGTCTGTGACTTTTTGTATAAGGGACTAGCTGGTATCCGGCACGCGTTGTTATGCAATTCAAAAAAGAAATTGTTTCTCTGTGCGTGTCCTTTCCCATTCGTCCCGTCCCCCTATCTCCCGAGTTTCTTTCCCCTCTCGCGTTCCCACTCCACCTTCTCCACCTTCCCTCTCCCCACTCCACTCTCCCCCCTTCCCCCATCCCGCGAACACCCCTCCCGAGCTCCCCTCCCCCCTCCCAGGTTACCCTCCCCTATCCCTAGTTCCCCTCCCCCCCTCCCTCGAACCCCCTACCCGAGTTCCCCTCCGCCCTCCCGCATTCCATACATTCAGTCTTCAAACAGCTCGCGTGCCACCAATTACAATTTTTTATAAAAAAATGCATAATGCCAGAGCTCACCAGTAGTTTTACAACAAACCTTGTCCTGACAATAACGAACACAAAAAAAAGAATTATCCAATTTGTTGCAGTCGTTCGGAAGTAATGCGCGTACGAACATTTCTGCGATTCATTTTTATTTAATTAATTAATTTTTCGTAATTTCATGATTGTAAACAGAAACCATCGCGGGCATGCACGCACACATCAAATCCCTAAAGTTTTATCGCAATCGGATGAATGGTTTAGCAACGCATAGCGGACATACAAACGTTTTTAGATTTATATATGTATATAGATGCTGAAGTAGGTATATACCTACCTTAAATCAAAAATAAATACCTACCGACTAACCCACGAACAAGATGCGATTACTTACAAAAAAAGTATGTGAAATGAGGTCTATCAATCCTTTATGCTTCATATCAATTATTACAGTTCTAAAATTTAAATAGATATATAACGTACCAATCGGCATCCATTATTCAAGCCAAATTGTCAAAATGGTCGCGCGAACAAATTCTCTAAAACGAACCGAATTAATCCACGCGATTTGTTATGCTATTCTGAATACTATGCCTTCGCGCATTAGAGTAGTTTTCTGCGCGTTGGATGCTCCCATCGAATGCGTATACTGTTTCAGGTAAAACTTGGCAGGCAGATCTAAACACGCATGCGTAAATGTCAAACTTTTCTAACACCGTGGATGCGGAATGGAGTAGAGAATCCACTGTTGCTGATACTGGTAATGAGAATGTTGTTGAGAACTGTTGAGAATGCATGGTGTTGTTATGTATTTCGGTTGTTTTGGCCGCTGAGGTTGGTATTTATTGCTGTTTACGGCTAGAAAAAAATAAGCTCAAAGCTTTTTTTAATGCTGAATAAATAAATAACAATTATTATAATATTTATTATACGCCTCAAAAGGAAGGGAAGCGCTGCATCCACAGTATGTATGGAGGGACCGCGCCTTTTTTTCCGTCACGGTACCGTAACCGTGAATTATCAGAATAATTGTAAAAGCACTCATTAGGGAATCTTATAATTGTTTAGCAAATTATGGATGAGTTTGCTGAAGCCGGCCCCTCTAAATCTTCGTGAGACGGCGAATTTCACGTTACGAATCCTCATTTCTATCACAACCGGTTATCCGAATTTGTTATAATTATACTAGCCCCAGGGAGAGATCGCATGCACGACATAGATCGTCGTAACACAAAAAATCTTTTTTCTCACACGTTTTGTATGAAAACAAAATCGATAGAAGATACTTATAGAATATACTTATAGAAGATAAGTCGAATGTCTTGTATCATATTCCTACAGATATTTCGTGAAAGTACGTTTCTTTGGAATTGTAGAATTATAGTGTTATTATTGACTGCTTTTTCAAATGGGGTTTACAAATAAATAAAGACTGTGAATGACTGAGATCTGTTGTTAGTAGATTATACATTAAATTTAAATGCTGCGCTCCAGTATTCTAAATAATAATTCATTTATCATCAGCTCCATCTATTATAAGGTATGGAATTACAGCTTGGGGACTTTCCTGTAAAACACATGTAAATCATGCTCTATGAGTTCAAAATTGATAAGTTAAATTATTGGCTTGCCAGTTGTAAAAACAAGCAAAAAATTGAAATGCTGTATTTCATGAAATACGCACTATGGTAATGAAATTAGCACTGGATGATGTAGATATTTAACATTAATTACATAGCCATTCGTTAATAATTAAACCTAAGAATAATTCTATATTATCGTTATCTCTACATATTATAAATTAAAGTCCTCCGACGCGTCTCTCTCTCTGTTCGCGATAAACTCAAAACTAATGACCGGATTCAAATCGACAAAATTAAAAATTGACAAAATTACCGGGTACAAATTAATACAATTTTGTAATATAAATTTAATAACTGTAGTATTAATTAATTATTATTACATTAAGTATTAATTTATTTTAGTAGTATTAATTTAATCCTAATATTACTAAATTAAATTAATAACCCTGTAGTATTAATTTAATTTAGTAATATTACAGGGTACAAATTAATACAAATTGACAATTAATATTGTATTAATTTGTACCCTGATGATGCTTGAGCAAAGCGAAACCGGTCGGTAAGTAAATTAACTAAGACTCGTGGTTTTACACAAAATAAGCGTTTTTTTACATTACCTCCACACAGGTCCTCCACTGAGTAAAATAATTCCATTCAGGGCCTATGTCAACCTTGGGGATGCTGTGTGGAGGGACTTATAAGAAAGGAAGGAGAGGCAGTTTTTCTACCATTCATTCACATTTGCGTCATATATTCTCCTTACACTTTCCTCGTTCATTCGCTCTACATGCCCAAACCCATCTGAGAGTCCCTTTCTTAACTTTACTCATTGTGCTTACGTAAGCCTTTCATTCTTTGCGGATCACAACATTTTCACACGAACTTACATGGTTTTACCATTCATAAGAAAAATCAGAAAAAGATATTGGCACCTCTGGGACTCGAACCCAGGAACTACGGCTTTCCGGGCCGCGACTCGCGAAAGCCGAAGGTCCTGGGTTCGAGTCCCAGAGGTGCCACTATCTTTTTCCGTTTTTTTCATTTCCAGATTTTTGCTAATACTGTTTTCATTTAAGAGGGAATAACCAGACAAAACCGGAAATATGTCATTTTTAAATCAAATTTTCCACAAAAAATTATAAGTCAATTTCGAAAGACTGTTCTTTTATCTAGTAAAGCTATGTTTTTAATTTCGAGAAAATATGTTTATTTTTAGTACAAGAAGGTTTTACCGTATATTGTTGGAGGATTTGTTAAATTTTCAAACAAAATTTTGTATTATACAACACACATTTCAAATCATATAATCATGCAGTAAAATAAATCAATACATTATCTGGGAAAGCTATGTATGTTTCAGAATTTTAATTTTAGTTTAAATAAAATCATAAAAAAAAGATCCGCACACGTGTTTTGCGCCGAAAATACTTCAGTTTGTCTATTTATTTACCGTCTTACTAACTAATATATTAAGATTTTTTTGCATTCTTATTTTTCTTAGAAATTATTGAAAAATTGTAAATACTTATGATCAAAAAATAATTACAAAAAGCAAATAATTTTAATAGTTCGGCATTTTTGAATGAAGGTTAAATTAAAGCAAATTTTAAACGAAATAAAATCGTTATTGAGTTATTATTATAAAAAGCTGGTACAGAGAAAAAACAATCTTTTTCATTAGAACCGCCCTGTACGATTGTAAGAACATCTTTCGACGAAATATGAATTCGGCCGCTGGCTTTAGGTAATTAAAAATATAATACATCTGAAGTATCGATAGTGTCAAGGTACCGTCAAATATAAAATAACTAGCTGGTTCTCGGCATGCGTTGCTATGCCATTTAATAAAGAAATTGTTTCTCCCTGCGTGTCCTTTCCCATTCTTTCCGTTCCTCTTCCCCCTCCCCTTACAATCCCTCGTCCCCTTCCTCTCTTGTGTTCCCACTCCATTTCCTCCCCGCGAACCCTCCCCCCGAATTCCCCTCCCCTCTCCCAGATTCCCCGCCCTTGAAACCCTCCCCCGAATTCCCCCCCCCCCCCCTCAGATTCCCCTCCCCCTTCCCGGATTCCTCTCCTCCACCCCGTGAACCCCCTACCCGATTTATCCTCCCCCCCCCACCTCCCGCATTCCATTAATTCATTCCCGGTATATTCAGTATTCAAACAGCTCGCATGCCACCTATTCCATTTTTTTATACAAATTTCACGATTTCAGAGATCGTATATATTATTCTGATGTACGAGCTATTTTATTGTAAAGTTTCATTAAAATCCATTCAGTAGTTTTTGCGTGAAAGAGTAACAAAGATACATCCATTCAAACTTTTGGCTTTATAATATTAGTAAGATGGTCATTGTCACCCATCAATATTATATGAAGCAATTTTTATTTTTATTTTTTTCATATGAATACCGCACAAGAGTCCCAACTGCTCCCGTCTGAAGCCAGTGAGACTATAGCATCCCCAATTGGGGTATGCTGTGAGGCTGAAGGTAATGGGAAGGGGAAGGAGATAGGGAAGAGGAAGGTGGGGAATTACCTGGCTATTCAGATCTGGTCACCAAACACGGCAAAATGCCATTTCAAGCAACGTTTCAATTCTGAATGGTGGTCTTACACCAGGGCGATACTGAGAGTAGACCTCCACTCTGGAACTTGCCGCAAATATACTAGGTATATATTAGTTTAAGTGAATAAATTGTGAAATAACACATAATTAATCAAATAAAATTTATTTTCCACGCCGGGATTCGATCCCGCGATTTTCGGTGTGCGAGTCAAGAGCCTTACCAAGTACTGTGATACCTCTCCACGATGAGGGGGACACGACCTCTGCCTGGTTTTACTTTATGATTAAAAACCTGTAATACCAGTGAGTGAAGTCATTCCTCTGTAAAATGAAAAATAAATAAAATATCATCTCTCAGTCTTTTGGTGTTTGAGAGACAAACGTGTCAACACAAAAGAGTTCTATCTCCAGAAAGGTCAAGTGATAAGTAATATGAAAAACTTAATATGTTAATAATTACTACAGTGTTCGCCAATAACTAATTTGTACAGTTGATGCTGTGCTTATCGTACTGTATGTGTGTTTAGTTTTACTATGTTCAGTTTTCCAAAGGAAATGGACGCGTTTTATAGTTTGGTGTTTTTTATAGTGGCTTTTTCTAGTGTTTTGGGACACGATAAGGAAGGTATGGTATGAATTAAAATAAAATCGCATGAAAATAATCAATTTTAGTATTTTAATTTATGGATTATTACTGTAGGTCGCTCTTGATTGCAGATATTATGAATAAAAACTGTTTAGTATGTTGTTACTGTATGACTTCAAATCTGTTTAGATGTGTATAGGTATATAATTTTACACACATCTCATCTAAATGTTTTTTTTTATTATTTTAAAAACTAAAAGTGGTCCCAGTTGCGACCGTTATCTTTTTAATTTCTGGGTTTTTTTCTCTTTCATATTTTCGTTTAGATTATTGGTGTTATATTCTTCTTCAATGATATATTACCTTGATGGAAATAACCTTCAAAACTTATAAAAAGAGAGTTGTTCTTATAAAAAGTTCTGTTAATTTTTTATTAATTACTTGCGAGTTCCCGGCATGCGTTGCAATGCCAAGTAATAACGAAATTGTTTCTACCTGCGTGTCCTTTCCCATTCGTTCCCATTTCCAGTTCCCCTTCCCTTCCCGTTGCCTCCCTTTTCCCCCGCGAGTCCCCTTCCCCTCCCGTTTTCCTCCTCCACCTTCCCCGCCTTCCCTCTCCCCTCTCCCGCTTCCACCATCCAGTGAACAATCCTCCCGTGTTCCCCTCCCCCCTCCCGCGTTCCATTCATTCAGTCCGGGAACATTTAGTTTTCAAACGGCTCGCGTGCCACCAGCCAATTTTTTAATAGCATTTTTATACCAGTATATATGGAAACCTTCGCGGGCGTGCCCACAAACACTCACCAAAGTTTCATCGCAAACGGATGAATGGTTTAGGGAATATGAGACAAACAAAGAAACATTCATTTTCATATACGAGTATTAATATTAGCAAATTAAACGATAAAAAAGTAAAGATAACGTTTACAATATATATTTATTTTGTTTTTCGTTATCAGTAATTTTAGTTAGAAAAAACGTAAGGTGAGCCGTTTTTAAAACATTGTTGTAAATGGTTTTATTGTATTTATTGATTTTATTGTAAAGCGGAAATATTTTAACCATACATTACAAAATATAGTCGAAGCAGTGGATAACTGGATTATTAACGTTTACGCTCTTTACAATGTTAATCTTATAACTTTTCATGTTAATGAAATAATAAATGATTATAATAACTTTTCCAGGAGATGAATGCACCTTGACCCTGACTGGAGATCCAGGGGTGTGCGTTTCTTACCCCGATTGTAAAAGCGCTATACAAACTGCTGAGTACGGAATTCTTCCGCAGGTAAAAATAATCCCAGGGGTTTTCAAAATGGTGATCGCGAGACGTCAATAACCAAAATATTTTTTTTCTTAATTTTATTATTATAACAAGCAAATGACCTTACCTAATGTGCTTACCTAATTAGCAAAAAAAAAATATTTGCTACAAATTTTCCAATGCGATGGGTGCACTTATATTTTTTAATTTTTTAAGCAAATTTTTTAAATATCAACTCCACACAAGAGGCCACGAGGAAAATAATTTCCCTCCAGGACTGTGTCATCTTTGAAGATGCTGTGTGGAGGGTCTTTTTGAGGAGAGGAAGAGGTCTGGACCTCCAAAAAGGGACCAGGTTCTCTGGGAGTAATCGATTTGAAAAAGGAGCAGGAGCAGGATCCGCTTCCCATGAAGAACCCGAGTTCAAGAGCCATAGATCACCCCAAGTGATAAGGCACCCCTGCTAAGGCAGGGGTGGCCGATTCACGGCGTGAAGTTTGTCTAGGTCTTGGTGGCACATGAGTTTGCCTATCGACTGCGTGGTGGGTCGAATCGAGAGAGGCTTTTTTATCTCTCCAGCTGGACTCTTTCGATCCATCGCCTTCTACCACAGTGGGATGGATGAATTCATACGCCTGACACTCCTGGACATATTGAACCCACATCCTTCATACCTTATTCCTTCCCAGAACTTCCTTTCCTTCCTACATCATCTCCGAAAATGACATGGGCCATAAGGAAATTGTTATTCCTCAGGGCCTCATGTGTCCTCCACCGAGTACGGTTCCTAGACATTCCAGACGAGCCCACAATGCACTAACTTCTTCCATGCTGTCCATCTTCATGTCGCTTCCACCAAACCACCAATAAGTGATGTTGAATCTTAATTTTTTTTTTCAGTTATGTTCATTGTCCGGAAAAAAGGCAATTGTGTGCTGCAAGCCTACCACTTGTTTACCCCTGCCATCGTCCGCAGTTCACATTCCGCTCTCTGGATACAAAGCCTGGGACTGTAAGTATCTCAGAGTAACAGTAAGTATACGGTGCCTCTTTCTTCCCAAAACAAAATACCTCGCTAGAATTTGTAGAAAACCTGACCGTCCATCTTCATTTTTGCGCTGGCTCTTACTTTAGTCAATAATTGAATTAAATATGGAATCATGAGATGGGAATCTGCTACACATAAGTACCTACACAACGTGAATACGATTAAAAAAGGAATTATAAATACCATATTGAAAGTACCTATTAAAATGCCTTCAATTGAAATTTTCAATAGCTTTGACGTACCAAATGTACAGCAAATATATGCCAAAAATATATTATTGAAGCTTTTCAAAAATACTGAATCCCCACTAGACCGTGTATGCATAACACTAGATCGAATAAAAATGATATAAAAAATATTCCAAGTTAAAAAACCACATTCGGACAAAGTAACTACACATTCTTTGCAACAAAACTCCATAACACCCTTCCCCAAGACATAAAAGTAATAAAAAATCCTAATGAATGCATCAAGAATAAAAATATGGCTGAGAGAGGTCAATGAAGACACTAAAAACTACACAGAAGGTAAATAAACTATATTTAAATAACTTTAGTCCGCCGTCCGCCTAAGCAAAGAACCCACTAGTGAGGAGGACTAAGAAATACAATATTTTATACTTAAATTCACCATTATATTTTGAATTTACAATTATTTTATATAGTCGCTAAAATAAAATTATAATTTCGGACAGCGTTACAGTGTCCATCATCAGGGCGTAGAAGAAAAACTTACTTGGAAAGTGGGCGTTGAGACAGATAATTTTGGGAACCTCTGCACTATACGATGCTGCTAGGCATGACACGAAGCACGATGACAACGGGCGATCAGACGGGCAGTCACATGCACAGATTAGGCTCCCCCACACGCACACTTCGGCGCGACCGAGTCCCGCGCCACTTCATGCCGCCGCGCAGAAAAGTACAGACCAATAGGTTTACAGCGCTGTTCACCGTGAGACTTTTCTGCATGGCGGCCTGAAGTGGCGCGGTACTCGGTCGCTCCGAAGTGTGCGTGTGGGGGGCACTATTGAGCAGGCTCAGATGGTCGCGTGTACCACAAATGAATTGCCGACCGCTGGTCTAGTCTGTAGTTACATGTAAAATATATTGTAGAAGTGTACCACACCTTTGGTGAGCGCCTTTTTAATTTAATTTATTGTTTTTTTCCATTGAACCACAACATAGCAGTTTGTGAACAGGATTTAAATCTTCAATTACAATTTAATTACACAATATTATGTAACAACTATACAGATTGTTACAATTAACACACAGACTTAGTTTAAACCATCTCTATTTAGCCCCTAGAAGACGGGTAGTATTTTGTAAATATTTACTAAACTTACCTACTTGGTAACATGTTAAATATTTTGACATCATTTTTTACAGGAACGGCGCTATACAAAGCATCCAACTATTATTATTATAATATGAATGTACCTGTAAAAATTGTAATTGAATTGCTGCAGTTACTGCCCTCTGTCGTTTTTTTTATCTAGTTTATTTACCGACAGGTTATATGTCGATAATACAGGTTTCTATTGTGTGTCCAGATAGCGCTTGTATCAGGACTGTCAGGTGACAAAGCAGTTTTGTTGATATAAAAAGCCGGTTGCCTGTAGTTTCTTTTTTTTAATCGTTAATATTAGAACAATAAACGAAGGTTGGTTTGGCCTTTAGTTATAAAACGGGTCCGGCCAAAGATGTAGTTTGCAAGCTGTACAAAATAAATGTCACATGTTAAAGTGTTTAATAACGTTTTTAACCTAAAAAGTTTATTAATAAAATAACTCAGTTAAAATTCTAGAAATGTTTGTAAATTGAAGAAAGGACCCTACCAATTTCTAAAAGTACCAACGGCGAATGATTTCAGATTGCGTATCTCTGGCGGACAAGGCCTTCCCCTGCCCCGCCCGAGGTTGGAAGAGAGGCGACATCTGTTCACCACTTCCCGACCCTAATCAAGAAGATGGACCCGTCAAAAGAGGACAACTGCCGCACCTGGTACGCTCACAATCCCAATATCTACTTATTGCTAGACATCTAGAACATTTTTTGGCTATTTGTCGATTTCTGCCCACTAAAGATTTATATTGGAGGAGAGTTAGTTATTTTTTTTATATTACACTTCCATACTAGCTTTTACAAACATATTGTGATAAACAAGAACAGCCTTACTAATAAAAAAAACACGTAACGACCGTTGTAAACGGTGTTTCTGCAACATTACTAAACATGATGACGTTTGTATGTTGGCTGCATTGAATTTCCATAGATTTGCGCAAGCGCGGCGGCTATGTTTTTTTCACTCATTCGCGGGAAGTTTTATTTTGTGACTTGTGGGATTTTACGCGCAGTTCATATTATGTTTTTGAACATAATTTCCGTTTAAATGATCACTTTTGTATTATTTTAGTATAATTGAACATAATTACTGTTATTTGCGACATTTTTATCAGTTTTAGTTTCTTTAGTAATGTCATCTTGTTACTTTAATTTTATGAACATAAAAATATAGATTATTTTTTATCTGCTTGAGTTTAATAAAACTTCCATAAAGGTAATGTTGTTTAATAATATTAATGAATTGTGTAATAATATTAAATTCATAAATTTCAGTTATCAACGTTTAAATATAAAAATATTAGTTACAATTATTCAATCGTCATTAATATGTGTTTATGTGTTATTCGACCCTAGAATGTGATACAATGAAATTCTGTAGCGACAGTAACTAGCAGTGAATATGTCAGCAAGTGTGTCTATATGTGCAAGTTTATTGTTATAGTAGTTACATATCCTTTGTATAAATTCATTTTGGTTGGAATTGGTGTTGCATTTATCAATGTATAAAAAGGTATTTTATGTTTGAAGCTTAAAATACTGCAATTTTTAAATATGAAGCAATATTTCAGATACAAAAATTTAAATCTAAATCTCTCACTGGCTCCAGACGGGAGCAGCTGGGACGCTTGTGAGGTGTTCACATAAAACGAAAAATAAGTAATTGTGAAATAACACAAATTAATTTAAAAAAATATATTTGCGCACGCCGGGATTCGATCCCGCGACCTTCGGATTGTGACTTTAACCCCGAGTCTTACCCCTCGATAACGGTGGCCGTCTTGTATATTTTTTTATAGTGTTTAATAAATAACAAAGGGTAATATTTGTTAGTGTCTGATAAGATTTAAAGGTTCCTTTCCTTAAATAATATACACTCCACTAGTCACGAGAGTGTTTACTTTTAAATGCTCTTAAAATTACACTTGGGGGCCATTTAAGTGAAAGAAAGGCAGAATAAGCCTTATTGATTATTCGATTATTTACACAAAAATAGAGGGAATCTACGGGAACCGGCTTTTTAAAAGCAAACAACACACAAACACATTTTTACATTAAATTTATTTACAAGAAACGACATCCTGGTCGGTCAACAGCACTCTACTTTACCATCACATAGCCTGTCGGTAAATAAAAGCATTCTTAGCGAAGGCTCGAACCTTTTAAGAAAGACAGAGGGCAGTTATTATTTAATATCAATTTAAAAATAAATAAAATGTCTGCTAGCAAAATACTGATTTTTTTTATTAGCTGAATGTTTTTGATAATTATTAATCCACCGTCTTACGTTCGCAGGTACTGCTGGGATATGGAGACGCTCCCAATATAGGTTGGCACGCGTCAGGGTCTCTCATCAGCGAGGATTGGGTCTTGACCGGAGGCTGGCTTTTGGACCAAGAAGGGTGAGCTAAACGCAGAACCTTACCAATTCCATTATTTTATCATTAAAGACAATATTAACGACTGTCAAACAAAAAATGAAAAACAGAAAAAAAAAATTGTCGCATCTAGGAATTGAACATCTTAGGTCCAATTGCACAGGACCGGCCCCGAACGGACTTGACGAATGCCCTGGACTTCTTCCTGTTCTGGGAAGTAATCTGACCACTGAGCTAATTCGACCATATCGACTGACAATTGCCACATTTTCTTAAACATATTTTTAGGCTGCTAATTTTTAAGTATGATTGCAAGATTCTACCGGAACTAAATACAATCAAGATAGTGTCTTAGAATTACATAATTAATTATTGAGAGTCGTTAATATTGTCTCCAATGATCTCCAATAAAAAACTTACCAGTTCTATCTATTGAACTATCCTTCAAGAAGCCTTTTCACCAAATTAGTACCTATAAAATACTTATCAATTCCATCTGTTGAACTATTCTTCAAGATGCAATTTCACTTACAAAATGACTATAAAAATGCTTACCAATTCTATCTGTTGAACGCATTAAGATGCATTTTCACTTACAAATTACTATTGAACTACCATTTAAGATGCCTTTTCATTTAAAACTTAGTATAAAATACGGTAAATTTTCGTAAGTGGTTTCCACGCGTATTATTAATAATTTTTAGAAAAAAACTTTAGATTCTCCATAATTACTATAAAAGGAAACTTTTTGCATTTCGGGCGGCGGAAAATTATGCATTTTAATTTTCAATTGCGTAAAACCAAAAGTCACTTCGCGAACCGATCGGCGACTGTCAGCGGCCATTAGGTACGTCACTGTTATGTTGGTATCCCTGATACATTGCAAAAAACTAAATACTACTGTGGCCAACTTCGTGGGGTACATGAAAACACGGTTAAACTACGAAAGCTGCATGTCATCATAATTTTAAAAAAACATCCCAGGTTTTGAATGGTTTGTTTGGCAAAGCAGGCTTTGTTTAGCGGGTTTGTGTAATAATGATTTAATTGTGTTTTTCATAATAACGCGCGTCTTCTTGTATCCCACGAAGATGGCTATGGTCGTATTTAGCTCTTCTAAATGCATCAGGGATACCAACATAACAATGACGTACCTAATGGCCGCTGACAGTCGCCGATCGGTTCGCGAAGTGAATTTTAATTTACGCAATTGAAAATTAAAATGCATAATTTTCCGCCGCCCGAAATGCAAAAAGTTTCCTTTTATAGTAATTAAGGCGAATCTAAATTTTTTTTCTAAAAATTAGTAATAATACGCGTGGACACCACTTACGAAAAATTACCTAAAATACTTACCAATTCTATCTGTTGAACGCATTCATATGCATTTTCACTGACAAATTATTATAAAAATACTTATCAATTCTGTCTATTGAACTCTCCTTCAAGATGCCTCTTTACTTTCAAAATTACTTATCTTTTTCCTACTACGTTAAAAATACTTAACAAATCTATATTCCATTCCCATTCCTTTAAAAAACAAATAACGAAATAAATCCTTACACATGGAATACATTACATTTTTAATACCCATTCACTTCAGACAAAACATAATTTATCTCTATTTTCTAAATAAGCGGTATTGTATGTACAAGATTAATTAATAAGTTAATTAATAAATAAATTAGTGTGATCTATATCTAACAATTCCTCAAATTTTTCATTTTCTAAGAATTCTCTAACTTCTTCATCTTCTTCTTGTAACCCAGTCTAACTATATATCATTTTCTTATAGAAGATCTGTGTGCATAGTATTAAGAGCAGGCATAACATGATACATTTTTACATATTTTTATTTACTCTCTAAGCAACTTTGTATGTATGTATAAGACTGATTACTGTGACTTATATACCAATAATTTCTTAATATGTATATTAATAATAACTTCTCTTTTCCAAAAACTCTTTAACTTCTTTACCTTATTCTTGTAATCCAAAATAACAACATAAACTTTCTTACTGTAGAAGAATCTGTGTTTAGTATTAATTAGTGAATATTTTCAATCAATACTAATTAATGTAATCCGAAAACTGTGAACTTCACCCGCCATAACACAGGGTCATCCCTAGCATGGAGGGTGAAATATCATAAAAAAACTATATGTACTTTCGATTTTTCATGTATTCAATACATAAATATATTGAACTCTCCTTTAAAATGCCGTTTTACTTACCGATTCCTTATTTCCTTTAGAGTTTAGTAGGTACGTATTCATTATTATAATTATGAAAAAAATATATATTTCAAGTATAAACACTCGATAGGTAGAAATTTAATATAATTTCAATATCTTAAAGAAAATGGGAACAAAAAAATAAGAAAATAACACGATTTTGATCTTCAGCATTTTGGGAACGCCATTTTTCCCTCAAATCGTCATGTTGTAGACTTACTGAAGTCTGGAATCAAAATTGCGAGCTTACGAACTTCAACTAGGCGGAATCCCTCTTAGTTGAGAAAGCGAATAATTGAGCGCACCTCGCAGGCAGCGGGATTCGACAGAGGAGCGTCCATCTCAAACGGACGCAAAGATCGCACTGAAGCAGCTACCAAGCTGGATCACGGCTCGTTTTTTAGTGCCACCATATTTTGAGAAATATTGTTCACGTTGCTGAATATGAGGAAAGGTCTTTAATTCTTGGATAACTCTCGTAGAAGTTATTTGTCCACAGTAGATAATGGCACTGTTGGCTATCCAAATGTGGATTTTAAGTTTTAGAGTTACATTATTTAGGAGAATGTCTTATGTCTTTAGGTGAATTATTTAATAAACCCATAGATTTCTAAAGCAACGTTTTAGTAACTTCGGTCTCGTTCATTTATTAGTGTGACTACTTTCAACAAGAGAATTTGTCGGATTTGGACGTGCTAGATCCCTAGAAATGAAGATAATAATAGTGTGTATCTGTCTCCAGATGGGTGAAGATGGTGAAACTGGGAGGATGGACCGAGTCCACAGGAATTGACATCCCAGTGAAGAGGCACGTCAGGCACCCTGATTACAAGGTGCCTATTTGGTACAACGACCTCGGGCTGATACAACTGGAAAGACCGTAAGTAGTGGCGAATTAGGTTAACAAATAAAGCTGTTATTTATGTATTATTCAGTATGGTATTATCGTATGGGGAAATGCTTATAAAAAAATTGTACATCCAGTAAAGTTTGAAACTGAAAAGTGAAAATTAAATCGCTTAAAAATATTTTAGATGTTTTAATTAAATAAACACTATTTAATTAAGAATATATTTTTGCTTTAGAAACAATCGAATATTTTTGGATTAGTCTTTTTATAAGCACAGAAAAAATTAAGTATCAGGCCTATGAAGAATGTTTTTAAGTTCAAAATCTCCTATTATTTATTAACTCCTTTTCTGCTATGATTTTATTGTATACCTAGCGAGTACCCGTCATGCGTTGCAATGCCACTCAAATAAAGTGTTTGTGTTATAATTCTATTTATTGAAGACCCTTTGGATACACAATAATTTTTGTTTTTCCGTCTGGTGGGTACACAAACAAATCAGAAGGAGCAGACTTCATACAGCTGTCAGTTTGAGAAGCATGCATTTTATTCCCTGCTTTCCCCTACCGTTACTATGTCTCCTTTGCGATCTTTCCATCTGCTTCTCCCTCGTCCCTCATCTCTTCTTCACCCCGACCCATCATATAATTTTCCATGCGCCCCCGTTCCCTTCCCTCATCCCCTTTCACTCTCGCGTTTTCCCTCCGCCTTCCCCCTCCTCTCGTCCTTCCTTCCGAGAACCCCCCTCCTTCGTTCCCCTTTCTCCTCCCGAATTTCCCCTCATCCCTCCCTCCTTTCCTCTCTGCCGCAAAACTATATGAAATACAAACATTTTTCAAACAACGCGCGCGTCACTCATTGCAAACGAATGAATGAATGAATGATTGAATGAATGAATGTATGAATTATTTTTTATAAATGAAGACAATATTAGCAAAACTCAATCGAAAACCGTATCGTTTTCTGATTTTTCTGTTTCAGATTTTAGAATGAGTTTCGGTATATTGTTTTCATTAATTAAATATTACAATTTGAGGTTTAACTCATTACGTAAAAAAAAAAAGAAATTTCAACGAATGAATGAATGATTGAATGAACTAATAAACAGATGAACGAATGAACAAATGAACGAATTAACGAATGAAAGAACGAAAGAATGAGTGGCGGGTATTTGTACCGCCGCCCTAGTAACCATTTATTGGATAACCAACACCTCTGCCATAGGCCACTCCTAGTGGCTCGCTACGTTTGGTGATCTTGTAGGGGTGCCCGGGTCCATCGGGTGAGGTGTGTTCAGGTTTTGGCGGTGGATGTGCTTGCCTACCAGCTGCGTGTGGTGGGCTGAAACGGAAGAGGCTGGATTGTGGAAATCTTGTGACCTCTGTAGCTGGTCTTACACGGGGGGGGGGGGGGGTGGACTGAATTCGTACATCCGTCACTCCTGAACACACTGATCCCTAGATTCCTACTAACCCCTCATACCTTTCCTACCCAGAACTTCCTCGCCTTCCTTTCCTTAGCCACCTCCACACAGCATTATTTCATTGCAGAAATTGTTTTGCGCAGGGCCTCCTGAGTGGGGTTAATGTAAAAAAATGAACGAATTAACTAATTAATTAATGAAATTATAAAAGAATGCACGAATGACAGAATGAATTAATAAACGAGACTCAGTGAATGAATGAATGAATGATTGAACGAATCAATGAATGAATTAATGAAAGAATAAATTAATTAATTACTACATAAATAATTTTTATTAATACAAAAACTGTTAGTGGGTACTGTGGCCACATATTTAAATTAAGTTTTGATTAAAAACCGATCCTTCTTTATTTTTTTTTGCATAAAAATCACATTCTCAAAATATGTAAAATGTATCTCCCCCCCCAAAAGGCCTCTTAGATGCTTTTTCTGACTGCCTTTTGAGTCTGAGATTCGCCCCTGGTGCTCAAGTCCCATTTTTCGGTTTTCTTTTGAATTTTCCTTTTCAATCTTATGAGATTCAAGGAGTTGTTGATTTTACAGAGTAACATTCTCCAAGACAATCTTCCCAGCCTGCATCCATACCGGAACCCCTATTCCTGATGACGGACTTTTCTACGCCGGCTGGTTCACGGCACAGAATTTCGCCAAGAACTATTTGGAGCCACCGAAGATGGTAAAATATTTTTTGTTAATACTTTATGCTAATGTATTTGCTGTCAGAAGTAGCGTATCGAGTAGCAGCCGGTGCACACAAGGACGGACGTAATTTTCTTTGACTATTAACCAGTGACGGCTCGAGCACTTCTGTGATTGTGGGGACTGTACCTGGAGAATATAATATAAAATTTCTGAAAAAAAAATTTTATGGTCAAATCATTTATTTATTTATTTGTAAGAAACAAATAGCTTTTACATACTATATATACAGTGATAAATATATAACTGAACTGGAGTCAAGCCACAGAAGTTTATTATGCTAAAGTACATCGGAAATGAAGTTTTATTATATTATATTATAAATCATGCTAATCGCATATCCAATACAAAATAATATACGATGACACCAATTGACAAAATATTATAATAAAAATAATGCTTTATCTTGCTATTACCTAACATATTTTGAACGCTACGATTCCCGCCCGAAACTATGCGAACGAATGCTTCAGTATTTTTTCATACGGGATTCATCTAATTGTCCCCATGGTATTTGAAATTTACGTACGAGTGCGCATGTGCGGTTCTGGAATTGCCTGCGATCGAGAAAGAAACACAAAGAATGAACCAAAATCATGGGGGACAACCTAACCTAACCTAACCGCTGGCGCTGCTCAGCCTGGGTGATCGCCGGGTCGCATTAAAATCATCCGGAATAATTTTTTGAAGTAAAACTTCTTTTACGCATGCTTGACTTGGGGAGTAAGCTGGTGAATGCGTGACGAGAGCATTACGAAAAGTGTGATTGGGCGAGGCGAACGAAAGTTTTTTATTTATTTTATTTTTTTATTATTTATTGAGTTAGTTTATACTACATGAATATAAACTAATAAGCACAATGTAACACTTCATTTGATAAATTTAAATATTTTTACAGTAAGCATAACATTTCTTTTTAAATACATTCATTCTTCATACTTTCAGGCATTTCATCATACATCTTTAGTCCTCTATACATTAGGCAGTTCTGTGATTTTGATTTCTTCATTTGTGGCAATCGAACTCTGTTTATATTTCTTGTTTCATAATTATGTACGTCTCTATTAAAAACAATTTCATCCTTAAAGTATTTTGGCATTTGGTTTTTCATAATTTTATGCACAAAAATTAACACATTAAATAGTAGTCTTTTTTTTATTGGAATCCAATTTAGCTCCTCTCTCATTTGATTAATCCTTGCGTGTTTGCCTTTTCCCAGTATACATCTCATAGCTCTGTTCTGTATAACTTCTAGTTTGTTTAAATTTCCTTCATTGGCCAAATATAACATCGTAGAGCGGTAATCCAAATGTGGAGCAACAATAGTTTTATAAATGAGCTCCGTAGTGTTTCTATTTAATTTATGTTTTAGTCTTCTAAGAAAATTTACCTTTTTTGACACCTTTTTTAGCACATATTCAAAGTTTTCTGTGAAAGTCAGTTTTGAATTGAGGTGATTACACCCAGGTATTTGGTTTCATTTACTTTTCCAATTTTTTCACCATTAATTGTCAAAATTAACCCTGTGTTATGCTTTTTATTGCCTATTTCCATATATTTTGTTTTGTTTACGTTCAGTTTCAATTTGTTTAATTTTAGCCATTTTGATATATTTTGTAGGTCTTCGTTTATTTTGTTAATTGCATCTATGTAATCTTCACACGAAATATAGATTAAGGTATCGTCTGCAAATAGTCTAATTTTGCAATGTTTAATAGTTTTAATAATATCATTTATGTAAATTATAAATAGAATTGGACCTAATACCGACCCTTGCGGAACACCAAGGTTGTTTTCGTTACCTGTTTTCTTTCCTGGAGATATTCTTTGAATAGGTTCAGAGCTACGTCAGAAAGACCAATGTCTTCTAGTTTTTACAAAAGTATTTTCCTTTCTATCGTTTCAAATGCTCTTTTGAAATCTAAGAATGCTGCAATGGTGATTTTTTTTGTCTGTTTCTTTCTTCCATGTATCAATCACTATTTATCGCCGCTTCGCAAGAGTTGTTGTTCCGGAATCCTGATTGCTCGTATCATAACATGTTATGTTTTTCCAAATACTCAACGAGTTGTTTTTTTATTACAATTTCTAGTAACTGTTCGTATTTGGTAACATATTTATTGGTCTAAATTCTTCACATTTTCTGGTATTAACAACTTTCGGAATCGGGATCACAGCAGATGTTTTCCATGTGTTTGGAAATTTTCCACTTCTTAATGATTAATTTATTATATCCAGTAAATGAGGTCCTATCGCTGGCATTGCATCTCTCAAAACTTTAAAACTTATTCCATCTGGACTCTCTTTTGATTTGGTGCTGTTAAGAATCTGTAAAAGATGTGTTTCATCAATCTCTTTAAACACAAGTTTTTCTCGGTTTAGCCGAACATTTCTCACGTAGGTGACTTTCTTCAGTATTGGTATACTCTGATGCAATTCTATTATGCTGTTTACGAAATATTTGTTGAAACAGTTTTGTATGGTACCCTGTATCTGATGAGGAAATTCAATGTCGTACGTCATCCCTTTATCTTCGGTTTGTAGTAATCCTTTTATGGTTTTCCACATTTTTTTAGTGTCTCATTTTTCAGAGATAATTTTGTTTTTGAAGTAATCGTTCTTACAAATTTTCAATTGTTTTGTGTATTTATTTCTCATATTTTTTTAATGCTTTCCAGTCTTGAGAGTTTCTTGAGATTTTTGCAATTTTGTACAATCTATCTCTTTCATTTTGTATTGTTTGTAGTTCTATATTATACCATTTATTTGTTCCCGTTATTTTAGTAGTTTGGATTGGTGTTAACTTATCAATTAGGGTCAGTGGGCCGGTTGTGGCCACCTAAAGGATTTTTTCGTTTTTGAATGAGCACCAAACTTGCACATAAATGTAAATTATAATTTTTCCAACATTAATGTACAATAAAAATACCTGTCTTTAATATGTGTAAATATATCCAGTAACAGTTATTTAATTATTTTTAAATAATTTTTTTTCATTGAACTGGACCCATGCATTAGTTGTGGCCACAATTTAATCAGTTCTGGCCACACCCGTGTACCGGTTTTGGCCACATGAATCTATGTAGGGAACTTACATTTTTTATCTAAATTAAACACAGTAATGATTATAAATCGATGTTTATTATTCAAGTTATACAATAAACTTATAAAAAAATAAGATTTGGCGCAAATTTAGACCTGAGAGTTCGATTTCGAAAGTATAAAAAGAATTTTGCCTTTTGGTTGTACCTGTAAACAATGGTGGTGGAAATATCATTTTAATATCAATCTCAGCAACAGATGCCAAATCAGGAATTTGTGGCATTGTGAATTGGCTACCAGTGGTATTATGTTTTCTCAGGTAGCTTATCTCGAACTCATTGTCTTCGTCTTTTGAACGCAATATTTTGCCGACATAATAAAAAGTGGCTTTGGGATTCTTGAATTCAACCACGACATGATCTCCTTCCAGGGGTGTTCGATCTACTTCTTCGAAACCCGATGGCTTTACCAGTGGAATCCAGTCTTCGCAGTCCGAATGAGACGTATCACGCAAATTTTCTTCCTCTGACATCTCTGAAATTTCAATGGTCGGTTTCTTTTTTTTTAATGTTCTTATTTATTTTTTAGCTAGTTTTATCTGTTTTTGTTCTTCTTTTCTGTCTTTCTCCTTTTCCTTTGCCATCATAATATCTTTCCATTTATCTGATGTTAACACCGAAGGTGTTTCGACTCTCTTTCGACTGGTAGTATTTGTCTTCTTTTCAGGCCATATAACGCATTTTTTCACTAATTCTGCGGCATTAGTCGGCATATTCAATTCTACAATCTCAGAAGAGGATACAATATCTTTAGATGTTGATGCTGATACGTCCAGGATTTCTTCGTTTACCGCTATTGGAAATGAAGGTTCAATAACAGGAGTTTCTGGAGGCGTTGTAACTCGATCTAGATTAATACAAGTAAGATCTGTATTTGGCAATGCAGTATTATCGTCTTTGAAGGCCAGCCATACTTTATACAGGAACAACCCTTCAGTACAACCTGTCCAATCCATACCAGTGCTGTAAGTGACTTTGAAATCTTTAAGCATATTTGGTTCAATTTTACTCTCCAAATACTGTAGATGAGTCGATTCCACTAGGCGCGTGTTTACATTAGTTTCAGTATGTTTTGGTGCAGTTATAATTCTTTTATAGTTTACAAAAACAGGACCAAATGTCATTTTCACAGTTCTGAAGAAGAAACATAATAATTTATTAAGTTAAAATATCAAAATTAGCGGATATGTACATTTTTTTAGATAATGGCCAGAACTAGTACTGTATGGGAGCCACTTGTGGCCACCAACGTGGCCACAACCCATACATTTGTATAAATTATTGTGTCAGTAATGGCCACATCGAAAAATATGATTGACAAATATGCATTTTGCCATAGAGTGGAAAAATATTCGATTTTATTTAGCTTATATTTCGACTTGTAAAGTTGAAAATGACCAGAACCGGCCCAATGGCCACAACCGGCCCACTAACCCTACTTCTTGTAGGTTATTTATGAATGATTTAGACTTTTCGTTGTATTCCATTTGATGAAGTTCATTCATATCACCCAGAAGTTCAATTAATCTTTCACTGCTATATTTTTTTTTTTTTTTTTTTTTTTTTTATTTATCTTAAAATTGCTACATATTATAATATTACTGGTCTTCCATTAAAAGCATTAGCTTGTGGATGGAAGAAGAGTTTACATTTTTTCATACATGTACAAATACAGTCACGTGTACAGTTAATACAATGCAGTTAATACATTTCATATATATGTACAATTACTATTTACTATAGTCATGTATTTCAATATATAGGTGCACTTAATAACTTAATACAGACACATGGCAATCAGACCCGTAAACTAAAATATACAAACATAGATGTATTCAGTAAGAAGAAAAATAAGTGTGATTTTTAGTGTGACATTCTCTAAAATACTTTTTGATGGAGTTCAACAATTGAACTTTGTTTCTTATGCTTCTGATTTCTATTGGTAGGTTATTAAAAAGAATTTTCCTTGGTGAGTACAATGGTGTTGGGCAAATGAAGTGTTTAATTTGGGGCATACAAATACATGTTTAAGTCTAGTACGATTTTCGGTTATGAATGAGTATTTGTCTTTTTCTTTTATAATTTGTACGATTGAATTTTTTATAAATAAGTTTTTAAATGTTGGGACTTTGAATTCTTCGAATATGCGATCTGTTGGTGTACCGGACGTATTTTTAAGATTAATTATAGCATAATTTATTTTTAATTTTATGTAATATTTTATGACAGAATAAACATATTCACGGGGTCAGGCAGTCAGCCTAAGACAAAAAATAAAGCTTGACCCCAACCCTCAGTGTACATACCTACACACTACCTTATTTAAATTGACTTTTTCCTTTGCACAAATTCGATCTGTGCGAAGCCGTTCCTATACAAACCTTCGCACGGGTCCAATTTGTGCAATTCTCTATTATTTACACTTGCACAAATTCAAATTTGTGCAACCTATGTATTTTTACCTTTATTTACACCCTATGTATTTTTACCTTTATAACACTTGCACAAATTCGAATTTGTGCAACCTATGTATTCGTATCAGTATAACAGTTTTACACAAATATAAAATCATTCCAATTTGTGCAGACTGTTCATACCCTATGTAAAATATGAAATGTAAAATGTGCAAACTCACATAATAAACGAATGATCGGAGAGGCATCGAGAGTAGGTCGAGATAAAACTCTGTGGCGTTCTCAGCTTCGTTGCGCAATAGCGAAACGAACGCGGTGGCGTTTTACAACTCTAACAGTCAAAATTCTAAGAATTTCATCTCAGTTCGTAGAATTGAGATGAACAAAGGACTGAGATGGGCAGACTCCCGTCTCTGGACCCTTTAAATACGGCTGTTAGACCGCCAGATCGGCAGAGCTCCAGATCTCATCGCCACAACAGCATCTCGCCTTCTCTTCTGCCTTCTCCGATCGACCACTGGACAACTTGGACTTCTTCTTGGCCCTGGCCGAACCGCCCTCCCTGAAGACTTCAACGCATACAATTGGTCGATCGCCTTTTTCAAGGCGAAGGTTTCACCTCTACTCCCCTCTACCTCCCTACCTCCCCTCGCCTGCGCATACAATTAGTCGAACGCCTTTTTCAAGGCGAAGGTTTCACCTCTACTCCCCTCTACCTCTACCCCCCTTCCGACCCCTTGCCTTCTACCTTTCTCCCTACATTTACCCAATTTTCCTGAAATCTCCCCACTTTTCCCTCTCCCTACCCTTTTTCCTTACTTTCTCCCTAGGTGTCGAAGCGGCCAGCCGGCAACTTCCCACTTCATCGTCTGTGCGGCTGGCGACTACAGTGCCCGTCCCGTACAGTTGGGAAGTCTAGAGGTTTTTTAAGTATAATTTTTATTATTAACTAACTAACTAACTAACCATCACGCCGTTTCCCCGCAGGGGTAGGCAGAGAGGACGGACCGCCACACAACTCGATCTTGGCACACACTCTTTGCCTCGTTCACATTCATACATCGTCTCATACATGCTCTTCTATTATTCCGACTCTTCACATGGCCCGACTCAAGTATCTGATTCACTTGGTCGTGCCATGTCTTCCTCGGGCGTCCCCGACTTCTTCTACCATTCACATTTGCATCATATATTCTCCTTACACTCCTTTCCTCGTTCATTCGCTCTACATGCCCAAACCATCGGAGAGTCCCTTTCTTAATCTTACACATCACGCTTACGTCAGCCTTGCATTCTTTGCGGATATCCACGTTTCTCTCACGATCGTACATGGTTTTACCACACATTCGCCTCAGGGATCTCATTTCTACAGCATTCAGTCTGCTTTCATCCTTCCTCTGCCAGTTCCATGCCTCACTGCCATACATCAGGGTAGGTACCAGCACTCCATTATGGACGGCTAGTTTCGCGTCTTTGGACAGTTTTTGGACAGTTTTTTTTTTATTATTAGTTTTTGAACAATTTCTATGGGGGTCAGACTAGTTTTGTAAGCTGCTCCCCAACTGATAATGGCATACTGAAGAATAGACTGTACTAATGCGTAGTATATTGAGTATAGATTTTTCGTTGATAAGAAGTTTCTAATCCGTAAGAATATATGAATTAACTTCCCAACTCTTTTTATTGTATGGCCGATATGATCTTTCCATTTTAGGTTTTTATCTATGATTATTCCAAGATATGTGATTTTATCCGCTATTTTCAGAAGTGAACGTTTATAGTTTATGTATTTTATTATTTTGCTGGTTTTCGTCTTATTTCTTTTTATGTTATCTGTAATGTGGATAAGGTTATGATCGGTTATTTTTGGTTCATCAAGAACTATTACTTTCAAATCCAATCTGTTGGATATGACAAGGTCAATTAACGTTCTTACGTAAGTTGAGGGAGAGAGGGAGATATAAGTTAGTGAAGATAGAAAGAGAGAGAGAGAGAGTTACGTTTCGAATATTATTACTGTAGGGGCAAGAGAGAGAGGTGCGAGCAAACATTTTATTTCTCTGTTTCTCTCATAGCCAGTTACGTTTCGTATGTGTAAGACACAGTGTAGGCCGATTGTCTGTATCACACTGTAGGAGCAAGAGAGAGCAGTGCGCGCGCATATTTTCTATCTCTCTTCTTTTATAAGTTAATGAATATTTACTTCAGTCGTATGGTCTAAATTACACTCGTTTTTTTGTATTTTATTTCTGCAAATGTTAATTGTTATGTTTAAAGAATTCATTCCTTTTGGTGAAGACAAAGCATCGACTGTAGGTTACGGGTGTAACTAATGGGGACTGTCCCCCCTGTCCCCCTGTGAAGAAACGCCACTGCCATTAATCATCAATTAATGGTGTTGTTGTTATTGTGTTGTAGAAAGCCATGAAGAAGGTGCCCAACGCGGAGTGCAAACAGAAGTACCAGGCCCGCTCTGAGATCCCCCAAGGGGCAAAGGACTCTGAACACATCTGCAGCACGGCCAAAGGAACCTCCTACAGATGTGAGGTAAGGCTTAAATCAACTACGAATTCTGCAACGAATCCAGATATCGCGGGATCGTAACCCAGGTTCTCGTGGGGATATGAAATTCAATAAGGTTAATTAAATCAGGACTGTCCATTCTACCATTTACAATTTTGAACATACATCTTACTAATATTATAAATGCGAATGTTTGTATGGATGTTTGTTACTCTTTTACGCAATAAATACTGAATCTAATTTAAAAATTCTTTCACTTATCGAAAGTTACATTTTTTGGGAGTAATATAGGCTATATATATATTGCTGGCGTTATGAATAAGCTGTGGCGTTATGAAATTTTTTATTATACGTTTATTGTCCGAACGAAAATCAAAGCGTGTTGCTAAGTTATTGTTTGACGTGGGCTGTCATTTTGTTATTTGTTTAGGTTACTCTGGAGATTCCATTTATGGCAAAAATTCAAATATGTATAAAATAGGTACTAATCTATATTTTGACCTTAGCCAACAGCTAGCGCGTATTTAATTGTTACGTTTTGAATAGGTGACATCGTAAAAAATTAATGTAACGGGTATGTAGGGGGGTGTTGGGGAAGGCGGTTGGGGAAGTTGGGGTGTTGAGGGCAGGTTGGGAGGGATTATGGGGGGGCGGGGGTTTGGGGGGGGGGGGGGGGGGGGTGGGGGAATATGCGAGCGAAGCTGGGGGCAAAAGCAGGTATTAAATAATTAATGGTTAACTTGTGATTTTTTTATATTTTTAGGGCGCTTACGGTGGAGCGCTCACACGTTACAACAAGGATCGGGTCTCTTGCACTTACATGGTCATCGCCTTCCACACCTTCGCCAACTGTGACGTCATGGTGACCACGCGCGTGGCGCCATTCCTGCATTGGATAGAGAGCGTCGTCTGGCCATAGAAAGTCTCAAACAACACTACAAGTCCACTGATCTGATAAACCCTAGACATGTGATACATGCCGATTTTAAATAAAACTTACTAGACGCTTTTATAAGTACCGTGCCGCCAAAAAAAGCAATAAACATTTCTGCGTCCTTTATCACAATAATACTGCAGCTCTTTCAAAAGATGAGATACACAATGTACGTAGGTCTGTTTCCTCCAAAGGAAAAAAGTCATCATTTTCTTGCATCTCTCTCACACACCTCACTGTGACATCTCCGTAAACCCCTACAATACTACTAGCCGTGACGATAATTTTGAAAGTATGGAATAGAGTAACAAGGATAATATTAAAGTGTGAGTGAATTCCAAAAATTAAAAAAGTCAAATGTCAATCCGCTGATGGTTTTGATTTTGCTCTTAAACATATATAATGCTGCAGCTTTTTCTTACACACTAAATAACGACAGTCGAAAATGAGATAAACGGTGAACGTATGTCTGCATCCCCCAAAGGTAACATAAAATCATTTTCATACATCTCCCTCACATTTATAAAAGAAAATGAATCGCAATTTCCGTCGCAAAAAATTTGTACTCTGGAGGAAACAGTCGCACGTATTTTGCGTGTCTCACCATTATTTAATGTGATAGAAAGAGCTGTAGCATTATAACGATGAGAAACGCATGTTTATTGCCTTTTTTGCCGTCACCGTTCCGTAACCGTAAGCCGTTTTATCTGCGCAAAAAATAATTTTGTGTGGATCTATTTTAAATGTCTTAATTCCCATAAAACAAAACGCCTGCTTTGATTTCTTCACGAAAAAAACATCGCCAAAAGCATGTTTTATTTTATTTTGTGAAGAAATATTTAAATATTTTAATTATTTTTTTAAAATTCTTCTCATTACACAATAAAACCATAATCGAAAAGGGTTTCGTGAGTAGGAAATTTTGAACTTAAAGCAGCTCTTATAGGCCTTATACTTTATTTTTTCGGGGCTTATAAAAAAACAAAAAGTACTCGATTATTACGAAAGCCAATATGTGTTCTACTCATTGTATTTAATTAAAGCATCAAAAATACTTCTAAGCCATCTATAAGTTTTTAACCAAAATCACACGATTTTGCATTACTAAGTAGTGCATCATCTTAATCAAAATGAAAAAAAATATATAGATTTTTTTTCATTAATTTTTTTATGATATAAAACAATGTCGTTCTTGATAAGATAGGTACGTTGGCCTTATTTGATTTTTTAAAAATATTTTACATAATGTCTCAATATTGTCAGAAAAATTGGTTTTGAAGATGAAAAATATAACACACATTTTTTTACACCTAAAAGTCGGTATTTTATTTTTATTGACATTTACCATTGTTATCCTAAACCTCACGAAGAAGAATATTCTGTTCTTGAAGACTTGTCATTTCGTCAGATCGGGAAATACTGATTAAGGCAGATCTATTGACCTCTCCAACAGGACTCTCCAAACATCTCCTCGCAGCGCAGTGGAAGGGATGGATTCGTACGTCCAACTCTCCTTGACACATTGACCCGCAGATTCCTACTTCCCATTCATACCTTTTTAATTCCTTACAGACCAGATAAACCTCACCCAATAAACCGCACAATAATAATAACCAAAACAATAATTTATAATTTAATGTTTTGTAAAAAAAATACTTCTAACTTGGGTCGCTAACGGTGACCCATAAATGAACTAATACCGACAAAACTGATCTGATCATAGGCAAGAGCAGCCAAGAAGAGGTGAGTAGATCCAAGAAGAGGCGAGAGGAGCCAAGAAGATGCAATAAGAACCCAGAAGAGAAGAATCAAGAACAGACAATAATAACTAGACATCGGATTATATGCATTTGCATATTTGCATATGCAAATGCATAAAACTCTCTAATTACGGCGTTAATGCATATTTAAGCCTTTTTTTCCCAATTGTGCATATTTAGCGTTTGAAGACGCATCCATTATACAGAATATCGCCCTCATCTCAACACATATCCATAAGTTACCAGATACCATAGAGAAATTGGAAACAAAAAACCTTCCTCTATATATAAATCAATAGAAATACTGGAAACAATGATTGAACTCGCCAACGCCCTTCCCAATTCAATATCAGAAAAGATTCGTGAATAGTTAGACGCTATTTTGTTTAAAAATCCGAGTCTTGAAGACATGAAGAACATTAATGCCTACATCAACGGCACAGGTCATACATACCCTGCATAAACAGGTATCTCCAGAAATGGCGCCAATATTTTTAAATTTTATCGGATGAGACGTCATCTGACGAGTTGACGTAGAGAAGTCGTTTTCGGCGTTTTGGCTGACAAACATCAATAATTTTTACTCGGAAACTTGGAAAAATCCTTAATTGTATATTGACACAAAACTATGCATAATTTTAAGAATATTTCGCTGTTTTTGAATCGTCTTTAATTAAAATATATACAAATAAAAATGGTTTTTTGATTTTGCATTGTGCATATTTTAGGCATTTCAAGAGTTTTTAGTGCATATTTCGGCCTTTTTTAGTGCATATTTGCATGCATATTTTGGCACTTTGTTAGTGCATATAATCCGATGTCTAATAATAACCCTTAAGAAAGACGATAAGACAAGAAGGGAAAAAAACCATGAAGAGACAATGTCGCTTTTTACGCTCTTGTTTGATTTCAGGTGGAGGTTTTCTGTGGTACTCACTTTTGTAAATCAAACGCTTGTTTTGTGTTTGTTTGTCTGGTCATAATTTATTATTCTTTTATTTACATAATCCTGATTTTTTATAAGATTTATATTGTGATCTGCTTGTTGGAACACTTTTTTTTTACGTAAGAATGGAAGCTACCTTCCTTTGTTCTTCTATAGAACTATTTGAATAATGGAACAAAAAAGAAAATAATAAAATTAGGTAGGTACTTGCCTAGAAGTAATTGCCCATAGAACAAGTACCTACTCAATAAGCATCAATTTTAACCATAGCTCCCCGACAAAAAGGGCTGAAATTAAATGAAAGTTCTTTTTAGAACCCTATAATAGTTAAAATTGATTATTATTATTTGTGAGGATATTTTTTTTTAAAATTAGAAAGAATAACTTATTTTTATAAAATAAAAAAGAGAGTTGAAACTAGCTAATACACAACACATATCGTAATCCATTGATTGTTGTAGTTAGTTTAGAAACAATAAAATAATAAATTGAAGTAAATCATTAGAAGATATGCATAAGAAAAAAAATAACACTAAATTATAAAATGTTCATCTTCTTGATCCTCGATCGATAGCCTCTGCAGTTCTTGTCTTCAAGAAAGATGGCTTCTTTTTGATCCTTGGCCTTAGTAAAGATGACTTATTTTTTATACTGCTCTTCTTAGATGTTAGTAGTTTATTTTGATCCAGTTCTTCTAAGATGTGATAGCATCGTCCATTGGTAGAAGACACAATTTGGTAATGGGCCTTTTCATAGACCCTTGCTGCGTCTTCAAGGTGACTATACGGGTTATCCCATCTTGTCCAGGGTGAGTGGCGATGACACGTCCCATCCTCCATAAATTTGGTGGTGCGTTGTCGTCTTTGATGATAACTAAGTCCCCAATCTTTAGTTGTCGCCGGTTCCCATCCGTCCATTTAGTCCTTTGCTGCAGCTCTCCCAGATATTCAATTCTCCATCTTGACCAGAAGCTCTGTCTTAGCTGGCTTAGTTTTTGGAAATTATTAAGCCTGTTTATGGGAATCTGTTGTAGGTCAGGTTCAGCTACAGCTGACAGGTTATCACCAATAAGAAAGTGACCTGGAGTAAGTGCGAAGAGGTCGAGGGGATCGTTGGATAGTGGAATTAAAGGCCTAGAATTTATGCAGGACTCTATTTGGTATAATAACGTACACATCTCTTCATATGTTAATGAAGAGACGTTTGCCACTCTTTTTACGTGATATTTCACACTTTTTATGTTAGATTCCCAAAGACCTCCATGATGAGGACCTTTAGGTGGGATAAAAACCCACTGAATAGACATATTAGTTAAGTAATTAGCTATTTCCTTTTGAGAGACATATAAATTATACATATTTTTCAATTCATTATTCGCTCCAACAAATGTAGTAGCATTATCAGAATACAATTTACTAGGTTTTCCACGTCTGGAAATGAAACGCTTTAAACAATTAAGAAATGCATCTGTAGTCAGAGCGGTGACCAGTTCTAAATGAACTGCCTTAGTAGAGAAGCATATAAATAAACAAATATAAGACTTGACTGAATTGGATCTCCTACTAATTCCAGACTTTATTAAGATTGGCCCTGCGTAATCCAGTCCTGTAACAGAGAACGGTCTACATGGTGACACTCTATCCTCTGGAAGGTCAGACATTATTTGATGACTTGTTTTTGGACTGCATTTGAAGCACACAATGCAATTTTTTTTTTTTTTTTTAATAGCATTTTTTGCCATTATAGGCCAATATTTTAGTCTAATAAGTGCTAGTAACGTTTGAGTACCTACATGCAAATTTGTATAATGAAAATGTTTAATGATTAACTTTGTTAGAGGGTGATCGTGAGGTAGTAATATCGGATGTTTTTGTGCTTCATGTATTAGTTTTCCTCTGGACAATCTCCCACCTACATGCAATAAATCCATATGTATAAATGGGTTTAATGATTTGAGATGACTGGTTTTATCTAAGTTTTTTCCCGCCTTTAATGTTTTAATTTCTTTTGAAAATGAATAAGATTGAGTGACTGTTATTAATGAATGTAACGACTTGTTTAATTCTATTATTGAAAGTTGTCCGCTAAATGTATGTTTTTTTCTTGTATTATTAATGAAACGTAAGATATAAGCAGTTACTCTTTGTAAACGCGTGAGAGAAGAAAAACGATAAAACAATTCCCAATCTTTATTCATACTGACGGTTAAATTTATTTTGTTTTTTAATTCCGGTGGATCGATGCAAATTTCCTTATAGTTCGGCCAAGTTACTTCATCTTGAGTTAACCAATTAGGACCTCTCCACCAGATTTCTGAAGAAAATAGACTTTTAGCACTGGTTCCTCTTGATAAAATATCCGCAGCATTATCTTCGGAGTTGACATGCTTCCATTGACTGGTTTCGCTTCTTTCCTGTATTTCTGCAACTCTGTTTGCAACAAATGTATTCCATCGCGCTGGTTGATTTCCTATCCAGCATAGAGTTATAGTGGAATCACACCAATAAAATGTTTTATCCAAAGGTATAAGTAGGGATTCCTTTACTTTTTCAACAACTTTTGTTAACAGAACAGCACCACATAATTCCAATTTAGGCAAAGAAATCGTTTTTAATGGAGCTACTCTTGAATTAGCTGTGATTAATTGAGAATGCCGTTTTCCTGATTGGTCTGTGGATAGCATATATACGCAAGCAGCATATGCTTTTTGAGATGCGTCACAAAATCCGTGCAATTGTATATTTACGGTTTGATTACATATAATTTTTCTAGGTATTTGAAAAGAATTTACACCTTTTAAATCTTTTAAATATTTTTTCCAAAGTTTCAGAATTTCTATAGGTATTTCTTCATCCCAAGATATCTTTTCTTGCCATAATTTCTGCATAATAAGTTTAGCATTCACGGTTATGGTCCTAGCAAACCTAATGGATCGAAAATACTAGCAATCAGTGACAAAATATTCCGTTTATTATAAATAGGATGTGACGGTAGTTCCACGTGATATAAAAAACTATCTTTTTCGCAATTCCAAGCTAAGCCTAGAATTTTCTCTCCTTCTGGTTTGTCCAAAATTACCATATCAGTGGCCTGATCGGCCTCCGATGACAAATCAGAAGAATTAGACCGCCATTTTCTTAAGTTCATACCGGCCGAATTCATTATGGAGATTAACTGTTCTTTTAACAAATTACAGGATTCCACATTGTCTGCACCTGTAATTAGATCATCTATGTAAAAATCTCTCTCTAAAATGAGACTAGTTTCAGGATATAACTGAGCGTTTTCCATACTCAGCTGCTTCAAGCAACGCGTGGCTAAGAAAGATGACGGTCCCATACCATAAGTTATCGTATTTAACTTGAAATGGCCCATTTCCTCTTCTGGAGATGCTCGCCAAAGTATTTTTTGGAAGACGCGGTCCTCCTCTCTAATGTTGACCTGCCTGTACATTTTCTCTATGTCAGCCGTCAATGCCACTTGATATTTTCTAAAATTTAACAAATGGGTATATAAATCATTTTGTATTATTGGACCAACCATTAACGCGTCGTTTATTGATATCCCGCTGGAGGTTTTTGCGGAGCCGTCGAACACCACTTAGGTTTGGTAGTGCTGCTGGTTTCCTTCTTGATTGCATGATGAGGTAAATAGTAAGATTTTTCTTCATTTGAAACTGGTTCAAATTTTGTCATATGACCTAAGTTTTCATATTCTTCCATGAATTTAATGTATTGAAGTTTCAAATCCATGTTAGAAGATAATTTCTTTTCCAAGTTTAAAAATCTTTTTTCTGCCATAGGCAAGGAAGTACCTATTTGATCTATACAAGGTCGGAATGGTAAGCTTACTTCGAAACGTCCATTTTCATCCCTTTTTTGGGTTGACTTGAAGCTCTCTTCACAAGCCTTTTCTTCATCATTTTGGTGCTTGATGGACACCAATTCCTCTTGTTTCCAAAATCTTTCAATTTGATTGTGAATCATATTTAAAGATAAGTGACACGAGGATGATTCTTGCTCTTTTTTTGTAGTGCACATTCTAATTGGCCCGGATAATATCCATCCAAGTTCAGTGCGTTGCAGCGTAGGTCCAGTTGTTCCTAATCTCAATTGATCAGTGGTCAACATTTCCCAAAATAGTTCGGAGCCGAGTAATATATCCACATGACCGGAAGTGGAAAATTCAGGATCGGCCAATTTCAATCCTGGTGGTATGTTTGCCTCCCTTTTTGGAAAAGAGGTCTGCGGTAACTTGCTGGTGATTTCTTGTAATACCAAGCAAGTAACAAGTTTTTTGTAATTAGAGTTTATTGATGACAATTCAAACGAGAGGCTCTTCTTTACATTTGTTATATTATTATGTAACCCAGAGACCGGCATATTTAATGACTTGTACTTTATGTTTAATTTTTTAGCAAATCGTTCAGTTATGAAATTCACCTGAGAACCATTATCCAACAATACTCTCGCTGAATGAATGATTCCATTACTGTCCTTAACGTTCACCATTGCCGTTGATAACAAAATTGTTTTTTCTGCTTCTCCAAAAGTGGAATGGTTTGAGACTGGTACTTGATCTATGCCATTCTCAGTGTTTTGATCCTCTTTAGGGGAAATATGGAGTAATGTGTTGTGTCCTGCTTTATCGCAAGTTCTACAATTATTCTTACTCCTGCATTCTTTAGTTGAATGACCTACATTTAAACACTTGATGCAAGCTTGTAATTGCTTGATTTTCTCAAACCGTTCATGTTGGTTTAGTTTCAAAAACTGTTTACAGAAATAAATCTTATGATTTTCCTTACAAACAATGCATTTCAACCTTTGCGACAATAATGAAACTGAAGATTCCTTTTTGTAACTTGACGGTTTATGATGCGCGAATATTGGTTTGGCTGTGGAACATGTTGCTTCCGATGCTTCCAAGACTATCGCTCGATCTGTTAAACATTTTAAAAATTCTTGCAATTTCGGTATTTTTTTCTTTAGTTGGATATTGTTCCCAATAGATCCGGGTATTGGAATCTAATTTGTTGGCCAAAATATAAATTATTATTACATCCCAATACTCCGTGGGTAGACCTATGTTTTTCAATGAATTCAAATGTAATTGTGTTTGATCTAATAAACTTCTCAAGGCGACGTGATTTTCTTGTTTTAATTCCTTGAGCTTAAACAATGAATTTAAATGTTGATTAGCTATTACACGCTTATTTTCAAATCTATTTGATAAAACCTGCCAAGCTATTTCGAAATTGTCTTGGGTAATTTCAAGTGCGTTTAATATTTGTGATGCCTTTCCTTTTAAACAATCACGCAAATAGTAATGTTTCTGAAAATTATTTAATGATTTATTATTACCCACTATCGTGACGAAAGCATCCTTAAAAGATAACCATTTCGAATAATCACCACTAAATTCTGGGAGCGAAAATGTAGGTAATTGGATCTTAATATTGTTAGTATCATCAATTTTTTCAATGCTTTTTATGGATTTTTTTGCTAACGTCACTACTTGATAATATTGCAATTCAAAACACTCAAGTGTGCTATCCTCTTCATCTGAGTTACTATCAAACTCTTCGATCTGAGATTGTATATTCTTAAAGCGATTTAACAGTGTGTTTACCTCCTCCAATCTTGTTTCCGTTTCTATTACATCAACTGAATCACTTAATAGGTAATTCTTAAATCGTGTTAATTGTGCCTTCAATTCACTGCGCTTCTTCACCAGTGATTTTAATGTTTGTGGCATAATGCAGAATTTTTTACACAAACATACACATTAAATTATTTAAAAATAAACTTTTGTTTGTTCCACCTTTGCGGGAGCGAATAATAAATAGATTACAATAAAATAAATTATATTATTTAATAATCAGTGGTAATCATAGAGTAAATTATTTGGAATCTACCTACTGGTTAAATTATATTAGGTTGACAATATTTTATCTTGTTGATTATAATATCACGCAAAAAGAGTGGCTCTTGGTGGCGAATTCTTCGCGTGATTTTACAAGTTATAGTTTTTTATTCAAATAGATTTAGCTTTATTATTACGAAAAGTGACTATGTCGGGGGAGACAAAGAAACATGCAAAAAATATGCATTTAACATTTTAATGTTGTTTAAATTAATTAAAGCCATTTTATATTAACCGTTTTTATTTACCATTTGATAGACAATCAATCAATGCTGCCAATCATAGAAAAAATATTATTGCCATATAAAACAAAGTGAATGCATTATTGACAAGTTTGTACCTGTATTTATAACACCTGAATATGGAAAGAAATTTATTAGAATAATTACACATACCCGCTAGACAAACCCTGCTTTGCCAAACAAACCATTCAAAACTTGGGATGTTTTTTAAAATTATGATGACATGCAGCTTTTGTAGTTTAAACCTCAACCCCATCATTGGAAGTAGGTACTTTTTTGTTTTTATTTTGACGAGAATTTATTTTATAAGATTTGTACTTCCGACAAATGTCATAATTTGATTGTCTATTAGTTAAAAAAGGAATATTCCGTATTATCTGTGCATCAAACTTCGACAACACGAACTTCCGTATTATCCGTGAGGTGGACTCAATGCATATTTAGCAATCAAACAAAAATAACATTAAATTTAGTCTGGATAAAATGAACTAGTTTTCAAGCATCACCTATTTACTGGTTTGGAGATATTTTTAGGAAATATGCTCGATAATGATATTTATATGCAGACATTCGGCTGAAATTCCAGGTGAAAACTGAATCTATAAATGTAAGATCTTTTTATCTAGAGATCAGTGGCATAGCGTGCCTTGAAGGGGCCCAGTATCAACATTAGTTGGGGCCCTTATTATTGCTCGGTACAATACGTGATCAGGTATTTTCATATATTGAAGGTTGCCATTATTCTTTCAAAAAACAAAATTCACCCTTCGTTACTGGTAGATAAATAGGTAGTACTTTAAGCGCCCTTGAGGTGATTTTTCACAAAAACGGCGCTCTACAAATAGTCCAATTATTATAATTATTATTATTACTTATACCATTGCAATCTAAATCACTCACAGAAGCTGATTGCTGAAAAAATGAAGAAATTTTTGGCATTTTTTTTAAAACCTCCTCCCTTTTTTGTTTACTTTTTCTTTTCATAGCTCCACTGGGATAATCTCTTTTACTTTCACTCATTCTTTTCACAAATAAAACTAATTAACCAATAAATAATCAAAAGAACAAGATTGTATTGTATTACAATATAACAAAGAACGTTTGAACCGGAATGAAATAAAACGCGTAAATATTGCTCTCCGTGGTTTGTCATTGTACACCGGTTATTGCGGGATTCCCCCGTTTAAGTGAATGATTTATACGGGGGAATCCCGCAATAATCGATGTAGGATGTTGCCAACTTTTGGGCGCACGCTTAAACCGGGAAAAAAGATATTGCTTTTTTTGACTTTTGTCATTTCTGAAGTGAAAACTCTATAGGTACGTATGACAGTTTTTTCCCGGGAAGCACGAGATTAAGTGACATTGTGGATAACATTTTACAATTTTTTGCTTACACACGTTAGGGGCCTCTGTAGCCCGGGGGCCCCGTATCATTGATACGGCGGTAGCTACGCCCCTGATGTGTAGACATTTGGCTGAAATTCTAGGTGAAAACTGAATCTATAAATGTAAGATCTTTTTATCTAGAGATTCTAGAGTAAGGGAATAGTTATTTATTTTAAGTTTACGTTTATTCAATGACAATACAAAATTACAAATATATATTTTGATTTTTGCTCGTTAACAATTAAAACAACTGCACTCAGGTCAGAAACAAATTTTAAGAACTAATTAATTAAGTGTCTAATTTTAAGAAAGTTTGCACACTTTTTAGAGCTATAGTGAACAAACTCTATAGGCTGAAGTTTTTTGTTCAACTAAATACCCTTAGATTAATATATCTGTCATTTGTGGAATCGCTTATAAGATATGGAATAACCGCATGGGGACATTCAACTAAAAAGAAATCTCCTCTGAGTGCAAAACGAACAGTATTCTTTGGTAAAATTATTATTTAAAAAAACTGAATACGAACAAAGACATGATGTACGAAAATCGTTACTATACAACTCGGTAAATTTATTATCTGTTCGTGCTATATTGTGGCTTAAAATTGCGAGTCAGCATACATCTTAACGTGTTACCCAACTCAATAAAAAGCTCTGAATTGAGTTTCAGAAGGAAATGTACGCTAAAAAATGGTAAAAAAATGGCGAAAGAACTTTTTTGTACTAATTTCTGTTTTTTCGCTTTTCGTTTTAATGTTTTTTCCAATATTATTATTTCTTTTCTTTTCATTTTATTTCTTTTCTTTTTTTCTTTCATTTGATCTGTTCTTTATTTCTTATAAATTTTATTAACAATATTTTTTTCCCGAAATATATGTTTTTATGTAAATATATAATGTAAATGTGTACATTTTATGTACCTATCTCAATTAAAAAAAAGAAGAAGTAAATATTAAAAGAACCCATTAACAAACTGATATAAATCAGTTTAACGGGACTTAATTTGAAAATGTAAACAACAATGTTAATAAAAAAAATGAGTCTGCTTTAACCTTACGACTGAAGTAAAACTTCACTAACTTGTAAAATAACATATTATGACATTGAGGTGACATATAACCTTGGGGT
Organism: Limnephilus lunatus; assembly: GCA_917563855.2. NCBI lineage: Eukaryota > Metazoa > Arthropoda > Insecta > Trichoptera > Limnephilidae > Limnephilus > Limnephilus lunatus. The sequence goes on from OU830594.1 coordinate 98,927,675, forward strand.
GACCTACGAGTTTAAGGTGTACTACGACCTTGGGGTGACCTACGGCCTTGGGGTGACCTATGATTTTGGGATGACCTATAACCTTAGGGTGACCTATGACATTAAGGTGACCTATGACATTGGGGTGACATATGACTATGGGGTGACATATTACCCTGAGGTGACCTACGACCGTGGGGTGACCTTTGACCGTGGGGTGACCTACGACCTTGGGGTGACCTATGAAATGGTTATTCAACAAATGATTCCTTGTGCTCGCACCTCTCCATAACACTTTTTCGCAACGCATTCACCAGCTTACCCCCCAAGTCGAGCGTGCGTAAAGAAGTTTTACTTCAAAATATTATTACTATTACGGTCTCAACTGATATCCTTTTAAATTTTGCCTTGTTGGTCGGGAACTGTCTCAATCGCTAGGAGCGTGATGTGTGGACAGGGCTATTTATTTTTTTAAATTTTTTTATAATTTTTTAAATTTTTTATATATTTTTTTAATTTTTTTTTTTAAGATAAATAAAAAAAAAGAATAAAAAAAATAAATAGCCCTGTCCACACATCACGCTCCTAGCGATTGAGACAGTTCCCGACCAACAAGGCAAAATTTTAAAGGATATCAGTTGAGACCGTAATAGTAATAATATTCTGGGCCCTTGCTTTATTAGCAAAGAATTGCTTGATACTTGCTCGCACTGGTCTATATCATGCGTCACACGCTTCGCAATGCGTGGACGGACTTGGTAATGAGTGAACGACAACTTTTTTGCATTAATTTTAAGAATTAGCTAGCTTAATGTGTCCAGCGTTGCACGGGTTTTAGGAGTTTTTAGAAATCTGATGTAGACAGTGACCATTCTCTTGTTTTGAAGTTCTAGTGTGCAAAATTTTACCAACCCTCTTAATAAAACTGTCCACCCTGCATCCGCCACAGACAATTTTTAAAATGTTTTATTATATGAATACCGCACAAGAGTCCCAACTGCTCCCGTCTGGAGCCAGTGAGACTATGGAATAATAGAATAAGATAGATTTTGAACTTCTAAAGCGACTAACATAGCCAACTGCTTGCTTCCTGCAGGTGTGCCGAGGTGGCGTGGGACGTATGCTAACCAACCCCCCGCTGACGTGCGATGACACGCTGGTCTTTCACAGTACTTACCTTGGAGAAAAATCGTGGGGTGACGACGACGGCACCCCTTTTATTCGGAGCCTATGCGAAGAAATCAATCGAATTCCGGATGGCGTTTCGGTTTCACTAACTGATGTTTTACACGATGTACAGAAGAGTGTTGTTGGTGAACTTGGTCAAGTTCAGATGCCCATTATTTATAGTACTTTAACTAAACAAATTTTCATCCGGAAGCATTAGATTTAAGAAAGATTTTTCAAGGAAGGCATGGCTTAGTCCGTCGCGCGTCGTCCCATTGTTTACGCTGTTAAAAGTCCCACAATGGCTGCGCTACAAAACGTAGTAAACTTTACTTTCTCATAATATGTCAATTCGATAATGGGAGCCTGAGCACGGGAAAGCCACCCATTGAGGCCAAAATTATTATGTTATACTATAAAATGTAAAATATTGTATCAAAAAAAAAAAAAAATAAAAATCCTTATCCTTACCGACCCAATAGGACGGCGGTTTTACATTACCAGGTTTATAAAAACTTAAAAATAATTTGAATTTCTCCAACTACTATACAATAGTGGAAAATGTTGGTTGCAATTGCGCAAGGTATTTTGGAGGACTTATTTAGAATAGGATTGATACTGAGTGGGAACTCGACGCTTTGGATCACCCGATCAAAAAAATAATGAAATTTTTACTATATTTTTAAGTTTTTGACAACAATATGTACATATTTTGTATTTTATTTAATAATAAAAAAATATATAAACCATGTTTTGTTTTATTTTTATTTATTTTAGTTTATTATTTTATTTAATAATAAATACATATTTTGTATTTTATTTAATAATAAAAAAATATATAAACCATGTTTTGTTTTATTTTTATTTATTTTAGTTTATTAGGGAAACAAACAACAGTTACACGTATTTTATATGAAAAATAATTACATGTTACATTTTTGCATTAACCAATAAAGTATAGTTTGTCCAATAAGAGTAGAAAACATAGGAGGGCGCCACTGTTAATCAAATGGCAATACTAAACACATTACTCATCATGATGTTAAAGTAAAGCTGTGTAATCTACATTTTTATGAAAAATTAAAATGGCATATTTCATTGCAGTATAGATACCCATTCATCTCAAAATTAGAATTGCATATATGTATATTATTATTATACCTTTGCAATTTTGTGTTAACATAATAAAGAATAAAGATATTGTAATAAAATATTTAGCACAGTTTAGAAATTGCTCACATTTATTTAAAACTAGATTAAGTACCTAGCGTTGCCTGAGCTTTAGATCGTGTCTTTAATTTTAGATCTAAACTAATAAGAAGTGTAACTAAACTCACCATTAATGATTCTGCCTTCCTATCTATTGTTAAATTGAAATTTATGTTAAATTAAATTAAAGCAAATCACTTTATAAAACACATTTTAATCAAATTTATGTCACGAAGAAAAAATGTTTCTAAATTTATTTATTTATTGTTGTCATGTTATTAAAATGTTGTTTACTGTGTTCTATACATTCAGTGTCACCGCACTTCAAAAGAATATTTGACCGTTAAATTAGTGTTGCCAGCCTACAAATTTTTTAGTTCAATTTTTTATATTTTTTACTCTTATTTAACAGACTGAAATTGATAAAAAAAGAAAAATTAATAAAATACAATTAAAAAATACATAATATATGTATATACATATTTTTTTTTATTAATGAGAAAATACAGATAGAGATGTCAATTAACAAGAATATACAAACAACAACTAGGAAGCTCACTTGCATCCAAACTATTTCTCACGAATTTACTTACAGCAGATAAAAACATATACAAATATTTTTACTTATAAATAGGGAAAAAATGAATATACATAAGAATATTATTTTACAAATATAGAGATGAGAGAAATGCACAATATCCTTATAAAAGTTTACAAATTATTTTTGGAAAAAATTAGATATATTTGAATGCATATTTCAAAGTTTGCAAACTTTCAGGAGACGGAATGAACTGAAGTTTATTTCATAAGCTTTAAATCATTCTCACCAATGGCGTTAGTAGTATTTTGATATGACAAAATAACAACAAAGGCGAGCAATAGCAGATTTAACATTTATTCATAGAATTTTAATTTATAAAATCGACTGTACCGAACTTCTTTCCCTAATTAATTTTAACATACCCTTAAGACGTACACGCCATACAGAACTATTCCACATGCTTTATTACAAAACAAATGCGACAACTATGTCGTCTCATTCAATGGAAGCAATTTTCCGAACGGGCCCTCCATTGACACCTATGCTTGGTGTAACTCTAAGTGACCAGCTCAAATATGGGGGCTCCATCGAAGCCAGAGTAAAGTTAGACTCTCAAAAACTAGGCGTACTATACAGGGCCCGCAGATACTAATAGTGCACAACTGCTAACCCTGTACAAATCGCAAGTGCACCCCACGGTTGAATTTGGCAGCCACCTCTGATTTGGAGCTCCAAAATACCTAAAAAAAGAACCTTGACTCTGTACAGAAACGGGCGGTCCGTTTGATAGATTCTCCCATCTTAACAGACGGATTGCAATCTAAAGCACAGGCGTCAGGTGGGAATGCTGTCCTGTTCTATTATAATGAAAGATGCTCCGAGGAGCTAGCGTCATTGATCCCCTCGGCACCGGCATATAGTCGGGAAATATGCCAAACACATACCCAACATTTGTACATGGTTGACATTAGTCACATGAGAAAGGGTCGTTTCGACCACTCGTTCTTGAGTTCAACAGCTCAGCTGTGGAAGTATTTGCCGGCCTCTGTGTTTCCTTCCTCCTACAACATGGGTCTCTTCAAGACCCATTTCCACTCCTTCCTTTCCTCAAAAAGACCCACCACACAGCATCTTCAAAGATGACATAAGCCCTGAGGGAAATTATTTTTGGAGAATATATGACGCAAAAAATGAATGGTAGAAGTAGTCGGGGACGCCCGAGAAAGACATGGCACGACCAAGTGAATCAGATACTTGTGTCGGGCCATGTCAAGAGTCAGAATAATAGAAGAGCATTTATGAGACGATGTATGAATGTGAACGAGGCAAGAAATGTGTGCCAAGACCGAGTTGTTTGGCTGTTCGTCCTCTCTGCCTACCTCTGTGGGGAAACGGCGTGATGGTTAGTTAGTTTACTACATACCATAAATAAGACACTACAAAGAAACATATCATAGGTATCCACCATGAAATATTACTTAATATCTGTAAATTGTATCATCACTATAACAAATGTTACTGTTTGTTTCTATATATAAATAAATAAAATAAAAAATCTTTTTTCTTCTTTCATTTTTCTACTTTTGTTTCTTCATGTATCTCTTTAATTTTCTTAATTTGTTTTTTTCTCATTTCCTTTAAGCTATTAAAATCAGATTAAATGTTTGTCACTTCGGAACTGGCGCAGCCTAGTTGGTCCATTCCAAATATATATAATAAGATAGATATCTTGGTTAATAAATAAATAAAAATAAAATATTTTTAAATGTCAGGGTTCTTTTTTTTTCTTCTTCTAGCTTAAATTATCGAACAGCATTAATACGGTAGCAACTGCGTGGTTGAATTTCAGACCCCGCCTTCGAGTGCATATCTGACGCCACGCTTTACGCGCCGCGCCACAAATAACATCGGTGTACGTGAAATTTCGAGCAAAGCTAGCATTGTAATTTGGTTTCGAATTCAAGAATTCATCTAAAGATGTCGCCACTTCCGTCAGCAGGTCGCATGGGGACGTGCCTCCCCCCCCCCTAGGTATAAGTACTACGAATTTGTTAATTTGAGTATCTCTTCGGATATGGAAAGATTGAAGGTAATACTTAGTTGTATAATACTTTATAGAGTATCAAGCGGCTATATATTACATATGTGTGATTGCCCGTCCCGGTGACTAGCTATCACTGGATGACAATGGATCCGAGGAACGGGCTATTTTTGGAACCAGTTACTATTGAATTTATAAAATGGTCACCAACACTAACTGGGTGAAGCCGAACCAAAAGCCGCCCACAGGGCCTTGCAGCGAAAGCCTGCGGAGCGTTTTTAACTGCTAGTTCTGTACTATTTAATTAAGGTCAATCTACGGGACACATCGTATAAGAATACACTATCTACAAATTGGTTAAAAAAAATAGAATTAAAACACTGTGTGATTTATAATATTTATTTAATTATTAATCTTTAGAAAATCAACACATTATAATTAATTTGTATACATTTTATACCATCAATTATAGATTTCCTCCTTGTGATAAAAATGAGGTATATATATATAAAGGAAAAATTATAAAATTATAGGATAATACAGGATGAAAAACAATTAAATAAGTCAGGTACACCTTATACGTTTGGTAATGTTACATTATCGTGAAATTAAGCTTATGTGGTTGAAGAAACAGTTGTATTTATTTTATAATCATGCATTATTAACCCGCAAAACAAAGATTTTTAAAGATAATACATTTACACACCTTGGCGCAGTGCAAAGCAAGAGATCCTGGGTTCCGGAGGTGCCAATATCATTTTCTGATTTTTTGTTTGCAGATTATCGATTGAGTTTCGATTTTATTGTCTTCATTTAATTAAATATTACAATTTAAGGTTTTAATAATTTAAAATAAAAAATAAGATTTTTTAAAAATTTTATTATTAATTTTTCTTTATTCATTACTTACAAAATAGGGTTACATTATTAGATGATTATTCGACCACCATGCTATAGGCTGATGCCCGTGTTATGGTGGTCGATTTTACATAATTTAGTGCAATAACAATCAGACGTTCGTGTAATATTGTAGAAATGTATTAAATGAGTACAAAACTGCATAAATATATTGACATATATTTTGTACTACTTCCCTCCTGTTATAATAATGTAATATTTTTTAGATGCAAGATTACTGTTTAATTTCTAGACACAATATAATGGTATGATGAGGAAAACTATAAATGGTTTCTCAATTTGGTAAATTATACATGTATAAATTAATCCAATTGTAATCTGTAGTTTTCCCTAAAGTTGATAATAACTAAAAGGAGTTTAAATTTTTAGTAATTTTTGTACAAATAAATTCATGTATTCAACCTATTTATACTGCAGTGATTTCTTATTTTATCAATTTTTGTCTCAGTAGAATACAAATAAGGCAGAATGCAAATAAGGCAGTAGAGAACATCGGACATATCAGTGGTGCCGAACAGTTTAAGGTCATCAATGGAAAAGAAGATGGTAAAAAGTATTTAATGTAAAAAAATTAAATAAAAATATTTATTTTATTTTTCGGCAATTTAAATGTTATTAATCTACGTTCTTTGAAGAAAATCTTTAAAGAAATTTCGCCCCTTTCCGGATATCCATTGTTGGACACCGCATGCAAAATGAGTAATTGTATCAGATCTTTTGATTTCGTTATTTAATGCGTTGAATATTTTAGGTGCGAGTATTGTTTCTGTGAAAATGTGGTTTTTGTTTTTGGTATTTTGCATTTTCCATGTGTTGAGTAGCATGTGTGTATATTTTTTTGTGTGGAATTTATCAGTCCATTTTTCCATATATGTATAAGAGCTATTTTCATATACAGTTGACGAATGTCTAGTACTGTGAGCTTCTTGAAAAGTGGCTCTGATGGATGAGAGGGGGAAAATTTGAAGATGATCCTTAGCAAAAGTTTTTGAACGGTTACTAGAGGGTAAAGAATGGATGCTGCACAACCTCCCCATCCTATAATGCCGTATGTTAATATAGATTGGAATAGAGCAAAATAAACACTTCTCAGAGTTTTTGCATCAAGAATTGATCGCAGAGAGTAAAACTATGGCATAACTTACGGAGTCTCTGTGTTATAAGGCTAATTTGAGCCTCCCACGGTAATTGGTAATCTATAATATATTCATTTTAGACTTGCAGAAAATTCAACAGATGTCGCATATTAAATAAAATGGATAAAGATTTATCCCGACACTATCTAGAGATCATTTAGTTCGGATTTGAATCTTACATAAAGATAGCAGTCAATAATATATGCGTTAGGAAAATGAAGATAATGTTGGTGGTTCTTAGTCGAAGTATGATACGGTTAAAAATGACCGAATTTCATATCGACGACTTGGCGCAGTGGTAAGCGCGTTTGCCCGGAAAGCGAGAGGTCCTGAGTCCCAGGGGAACCAATATCTTTTTCTGATTTTTGTTTGAGTTTTGCTATATGGTCATCATTTAATTTTTTAATTTATTTATTTTTCATCCAAAAATATCATGAATATATATATAATACATTAACATATTACAGTCGTGTATGGGTTACATTTTAAATATATTTTCCAATTTCACTTTTTATTTTCTTCCTTTTCTTTTACACAGTAGTAATAATAAAATCATTTTAATGACAACAACATTCAGTTACTTACAAAGTTAAGAACATAAGGTAATAATGCGTTAGTAAGTTAATAACATTGTTATAAAAATAATGTTATAATAATAATATTGATGTCATTAGAGTAGCTTCAAATTAAGAGGAAAAATAAATATGAAGGTAAGAACTGTTATATAGAATTAACATAATATATATTTTAAGTTGTGCATAGCCTGCCTCACTAGGCGAACCTGTATTGAGGCAGAATTTTTAGGAAAATTGTTTCTCGTAATTTTGTCTATGGTTTACTTATAAATGTATAATATATGTTCTTTTACAGCAATACTTTATTTCAGTTAACATTATTATTGCTTACGTTAATAATACATCTATTTTAAATATGTTTTAAAGCTTAAAAAAATATATTTTTTGGTTTGAATGAGGATCGAATCTTCCTACCCAAGAACCGAAGTCAGCCACACAAAAATGGTATTTAAAAATGGGTTGGCGAACAGTTACAACGACGCATTCTGGAATTTTTTTATTTAATTTGCGCAATACAAGGACTCATCCACTTTAAAAACTGGCTCATTATCATGATTTATTCTTGGGGTATTATGCCTCTTTCTGCGCAACCTCCTTCTTTTCTCAAAGTTTCGGACTTTGTTACAGTGCCCATAATCAAGGCGGATGTGTAAAAAATAAATTACGATAATGCTTTTGGCCGTAAAAATCTCAAATCAAAACTTACGTTCAATGTGAGTAAAATAAAGATCTAATTGATGCAAGAGGATTACCACGGAAAGAAAATAATCTAAAATTAAATGAATGCCGAAGCAATTTACACAAAAAGAAGATATAAAATCTAGGTATAGAAGTAGATGAAAATCTTAGGTTGGATGTTCATGCACAATGGTATTACAAGAAAACTTACAAAATTAACATAATTATAAAAAATACTAGCTTTTACCCGCAGCTTCGCTCGCATGGTTTTAGGGGGAAATCTATATATATATAAAAATCAAAATATGCTAGCTTCTAGGTTTGTGGTTCCCGGCGTGCGTTGCTATGCCACTTAATAAAAATATTTTTTCGCCTCATTCATCTTCTGCATCCCCTTTCACTCACGCGTTCCCGCTCTGCTTTCTCCGCTTTCCCTCTCCCCACTCCCCTCTCCTGTTTCCCCCGTCCCACGAACCCCCCTCCCGATTTCCCCTCCCACCTCCCGCATTCCACACATTCAATCCCTGTACATTCAGTTTTAAAACAGCTCTCTTCTCTTTCCTCCCCCCCCCTACCTACCCATCCTGTAATGATTTTATCGCTCTCTTTTCTATTTTATCCCTTTCTGTCACCAATAAGGTGTCTTATTTTCTATTTCCATCTCTTTAACTAAATGTTTTATTTTATTATATATAGGTAGGAAACATACTCTACGTGTGTCTGTATGTAATTAGCTTTAGTTAATACTAGCTGAAGTCCCTTTATATTTCAATCAATTTACACAAAACCTTGAAAAAATATACAGACAGACAGACGCGGCGGAGGACTTTAATTTATAATATATAGCGATAGCCCTGACTTAAATTTTAATAATAGAAAATTGATGTACTGCAAAGCGTATTTTTCATTAAATATATAATATCGCACCCCAAAGTACTTGCTTCCTTCAATAAATTGAAATCGTTAAATTTAATTCACTGTAAAAATGATCATATCATGAGCTAAAAGTTCGTGACTTCGCTTCGTTCTGTCTCCTCTTCAGGAAACAGTGCTCCTTTATCTAACAGATAGTCTACTATAGAACTTTCCCCGTGCCGCATAGCAAAGAGAATGGCTTCACCACTATCCGCGTTAACATCCGCCCCCTCTTCAACCAGCAAATGAACCACCGACCATTTCTTATACAATGCGGCTTCTGAGAGCGGCGTCTGCCCTCTCAAGTCCCGCCTATTGGGGTCCGCCCCCGCCTGCAAGAGGTGTCGAATCACCTCCAAGTGTCCACCTCGACTGGCTAGAAACACGGCAGTCCTGGTCATGTGGTCTACCTGGCTAACCTCAGCACCGTGTTCCACCAAAAATTTCACTGTTGGTAGATGACCCCGCTGCGAGGCCTTGTGTAACGCCGATTGCCCGTTTCTAGACACGCAATGGATATCAGCACCATGCTTCTCTAGATACTCCACAGCATTCAGATGACCTTTTTGCGCCGCTTTGCTCAGTGCACTCTCACCGTCTTCGTCTACGGAGTTCACATCGGCACCATGTTTGAGAAGATACGCTATTATTTGAGAGTGTCCCTCGCTGGCCGCAAACATCAGAGTCGTCTTGCCTGATTTGGAAAAGGTATTGACATCTGCACCGTGTTTCTTCACCAAGTACTGGACGATGCTCAGCCTGCCATGTCCAGCGGCAATCAGCAGAAGGGTCTCTCCATCCCCGCTGTGTTGGGCCATCAACTGAGCAAAAGGGACGGCGGTTTGCTCTGCGATAATTTTGATAACACCGATGTGGCCACATTGAGCAGCCTTTTGAACGGCGGTCGGATATCCGAATTGATTCTTATTGTTCACAACTAAAAAGTAGTAACGTTCCACATTATTTTTTAATCGTTTAAATAGTATTTTTCTAACAAGCTTCACATTATTGTTTGAGATAACGTCAAAAAACGTAGGGTATTCTGAGAGAACCTCTTCTACTCTTTTAAAAACTCTTCCCATATCTTGACTTATACAGCTCAATTCTCGTAAATTTGAAACATACTCGTAATAAGACGTGAAATCATAACTACATATCGCTAAAATAACCCTTTCCTTTAATTCAAATGGACAGGTTTCGATACTTTGCAAAATGCTTTCAAAAATTCTTTCGTATACCTTCTTATTACGTATTATGGGTGCACGTCTTCGGTAACTACTATAATAATCACAACTGTCGACAAAAATCCCAATCAAATTATTCAGTGCAGTGTAATGATTAACATCTAATTGTGTAATGAAATAGACAAACGCTTCTTGTAATTTTTCCATTTTCATTCCACTGATCAAAAATTTGACAATGTGTTCATTTAATTCATGGACTGCTATGTGCAAAGCTGTTTCATTCTTGAGATTCTGAAATATAGAACTGTCTTCGATCCACAGTCGACAAAATAATTCAGCGTTTTTTTCAAGAGCAGTATTTGACATTGGTTTTTCCTTTAATTCAGCATCCATGAACAGTCTCACAGTCTTATAGCTAGGGAGCAGCAGTATTTGAGGCAGAAGTATTTCTTTGAATAGTTGCTGTCTGAAAGAATTCTCTTTGTTACTAAGCAAGTGGACAATCGTCTGTGCACAGAAATATTCTGCATAGGTCCTGTGCACAAATAGAAATTCCCCGCTTCTTTGAGTTTCTATTAAACCATGTCTGTTTAATTTAATAAGCCACTCGTTCGAAATGTTGTCAAAGTTCGCGTTATGAAAATCTGGAAAAAATGTTTTAAAACCAAGTTCACCGTGCTTTTTAGTTATCGATTCGAGATACTCCGTTATTTCGTGTTCGTCTAAGACTCTACTTTTAAAGGTTTTGTCCTGTAAATAAATTTCATATTTCAGGTTTATAAACCGTTTGAAGAGATTTGGTGTGCTGACAAAAGTAATTCGCTGATATAAAACTTCCGTAAACCGAACGAATAGTTCACCTTGTGGCCTGAAGACTTCAGCCAACATTCTCAGCTGCAGCGGAACTTTCATGAAGGTCTTCATGTTTATGCCGAGCTCTCGCTCCGTCTCTACGAGCAACTTTTCCGCATATTCATTTAGTCGCCGCTCTTCTTCCTCTCCGTGATCTCCCAGCTCAAATTTGAGACAGGAACGCCAAAATGCAACCAAGAATTTCAGTTTCTGTTCCTCGCTGATCAGTTCAAATGATGTGGAGAATTGATTTAATTTCCCTTCTAATGAATCTTTCATATAATTCCGAGACGTTAAGAATATTTGCACCGCCGGTTTATTTAATAAGAAAACAATGAGTCGAAGGACTTTTTCTTTGGCATTCTCTTTCTTTTGAATATAATCATCCAACTCATCGAATCCATCAAACATCAAAACAACCCGCTTAGAATGAGTTCCACTTTGTAAAAAATACTCTAATAACCTTTGAGCCAGACCACCGTTAGCCTGAGCACAACACTGACTTAAAAGAAAACTGGCTACGTTTTGATTAGTGAACTTTTCGGTTAATCTGTCTATCTGCACTTGGAAGTGTTTCAAGTCAATATATATAACCCACGCACCTTCAATGTGCCTCGACAAGCTTGCCAGGGAAGATGTTTTCCCCATACCAGGCTCGTCCGTTAAGATCACCAAGTTGCGTTCTGTTTGGCTCAATGTTAGTTCATCTATTGATTCGTTATATGTGAACGCACAAAAGCGCAGACTCTCTACAGATCCGTGGGAATATCGCCACTCGATGTTATCAAAGCCTTCATAGAGTTGAGTAATCTTAACAAAATGAATATTTGTATTTAAAAAAATTTGAATAATGTGTATTTCTTCTTCCTTTGTAGCAGCAATATATACATTCTTAGAAATGTTTTTTTCAATCGCATATTCTTCGAATAATCCTAAAAGAGACGTCTTTTCTTTCTCACTCGAAACAACAAACAGATTATCAACAAGTTTAGTATAATCAAAATTTAGTAAGTTAATTTCTACCCGGTGAAGAAACTTTCTAGGTAAATAAAAACCCACATCAAATATTTGTTTGCAGAAGATATCTCCCTCGGATACTTCTAACAAGTAAATAGATTTATGGTGGTTCTTATTGCAAGTATCTTTAAAGGAAAGTTCTACATCTCCCTCCGCGAGGACGATTTCCTTCCCTGCAAGTTGTACCCAGCTAGCCCCAGTTTCCAGCTCTTCGCGACTTAACCCACTCATCACCACCAGGGTGTTAGGTGAATCTACACATCTTAGGATACATTCTACGCTAGTTTTTATGTTTATTTTGTACATTGGCATTTGTAGATCACTGAGCTTGGGACGTGTGTCTTTTATTTTAAAAACAAAGGCATCGTTAGTAACAATACTCTTCAAGCAATCCGAACTAACCATCTGATTGAATTCATGGACAGTACAATCTTCTCCCAAAAACTCTCGGAAGCTACGCCCTCTATTGCCTGTGAAAATTAAATTGTTTTTTTCAAATAAAGTATTTTGGGACTCATCCGATAAGTCCATGATATTAAATTTTCGATCGGGTGTGATTTTGATGTTGTGACCAGATTCCAATGTGTTTAATGGTTGCGATGACAATAAAACAAGTTTATTCAAATTAGGAGGAGAGCAATGTTTGTGATTAATTAAAAACGTGTAAACTTCTGAGGTTAAGGCTATTGACGAACTACAATCAACAATAAGCAGGCGGTCATTTTGGTCAGTGGGTAAACCGTAAATTTTAATAAGTTTCTGTAGCCGTGGCCAGTCTAAGAACAAGCAATTATTTTCTTGTGTATATTTGATAATTGGGTGAGATGTACAACCGTTTCCTATAATTTGAGCGAGTATGTTCTGAAGTCGAGACATCTCGAATGCACCGTCTTGAGTGATTATGGAAAGAACTCTATCGGTATCTGAGAGTAAGAATTCCCGGAGGCCTATGGAATCGCTAAAGTTTAAAGTAGTTTTTGGTAAAGAGTCAAGATAGCTCCGTCCCTCAGCGCGGTAGATCAACTCCACGGAGCGAGGAAACGTCGCAATCTGTTCTTCCACCGCCTCCGTGAATTGAGGCCCTAACCACCGCATCAATTGCTTTAAACGATTAATGACTTTGTCCAACGATTTTCTAGACTCGCCTGATATTGTTCGATTATATAAATCTATTTTAAAATCAGGAAAAATTTTTGAATTCTCTCTTTTAAGATTTTTCTTTGAAACGAAATCATTAAGAATTTTGAGTTCAGTTTTTAGTTCTTGAAGTAAATATAACTTGTAAAGAATTTGCAATTCATCTTCTGCGAAACAATTTAAATAACTTTTAATAATTCTATCATTCTTTTGAGATTGGTGTAACGTTTCCGAAACATTATAACGATGGAGTTTTTCTAGCAGAAAGTTATGATCATTTTTTAAATCTTTGTGGAAATTATTTGTGTGATTTAAAACCTCAAAAAGGGACGAATATTCAGCGGTGTCTTTTGCCCAGTCCGCTACTTCGTATATTTCTAAATTTCTATCCTTAAAGGCATTCACAAAGTTACTCATCGCGTGCGTCTTCACATTATACAAAGCAAAATCATTCCAACGCAAGTTGGATATTTCAGTAAAAACCCGGTAGACCTTTCCGAGATGCGTCCCGCAAGAATTAATTCTGTTTGGTGCCGAAACATATACTGTAATGTTCAATCCGTCTAAGAAAACATTCATTGCATACCTATCGTAATAAACATCTTGCACTTTGTCCAACATGCTCCTGGCGCCTGGACTATCAAAAACAACGGTTGTTGCATGGATTCCTTTTCCAGCATTCTTTTCTAAAAGTTCATCATTGATGGACAGTGACTTTACGGTGAATGCAGTCACTTGTGCGAGCCAGCCCCCGAGGGAGTGTCCCGTGATGGCTAAATTGTAACTTCTCCCGTGTTGAGTGTTAGCCGAGTGTATGACTTGCCTTATGTGGTCTGTAAAAGTAACTGCGGAGTTCATGCAATCGGTATATTGAGTTCCCAAGATTCCGAAAGCATCAGTAAACAAGGCGCCCGTGTTGGACAGAAGGGTGCCTCGGTGGGCCACTACCACCTGCTGTGATTTGGCGTGCACGTATGCCGCACCAAAATATCCGTTGATCCAATCCGAGTTGGTGCCGGTGACCAGAAGACGCCATCCCTCAGGGAGAACAAGCCGATTTCCGTAATCTAGATCCGATTCCCTCGATGTCTTCTTTGTGTATACCATATCTGCAAAAAGCGCCAAGACGAGGTTGCTAGGAAGAGGGTCCTTGACTAAAATGTCCAGAGGATGCTTTTGCGATGACTCCAGGAGGGAATCTATCAATAGCTGTACCTCAGAACTCTTCAACAGCATTTGTTTGTCGACTTCCATAGCTGCGAAGGTGCGCGATGTAAAGGCTGCTGTCTCTGAAACAATAGTACAAAAAATTATATAACACAGGAGGTCACAGCAAAGAATCTTGGACAGGGATAGACTGCGATCCAATAGGACAGCGAAATGAACATTTCTGAAGAGTGAAAGACTCTATTTAGAATTGAAACATTGTTTGAAATGGTTTTAGCCGCATTTAGTGAACAGAATTTAATATCCCGGTACTTCCCGACCTTCCTCTTCCCCATAACTTCATCTCTCTACTCCTGTAGAGTTTCATAGTCCGTCAAGTTAGCCCGAAAAATAGGGGTAACCTTGCATAAATTCCCAACGAACTGAAAATTTATATAAACGGTTAGTTTTATTATAAAAATAGTTTTGACAAAAATTGTAGATCATGTAATTATCTACAATTTTTTTTTTACACCTTTTCCCCTAAGATTCATTATTTCTGAGAAAAAGCGATTCTAAAATTGACTAAAGTTGTATTCCCCATAACATGCATGACTACGCTGTCAAAATCTAAAATTTCGTTTTTACCTTTTATTCATCAGCCTGCTAGCAACTACAATACTATATACACAACTTTACTTGGTTGTGTATATAGTATTGTATTGTGCATATAGTATTGTATTTTGTGCATTGGAGAATGCAAAACATTACGGTCACGAAGTGTGCATTATAACTTCATCAACCTCTATATGCAAAAGCTCGAGAAATTGTATCAGCTGCACCTGAAGGGTCCGAATTATTGAAGAGCATAATCAGGTTAGGAGGATTTCATCTTCTCATGCCTTTATTTGGAGCAATTGGTTACATCATAATATCATCACGTAATAAGTGAAACTTTTTCCCATAATGATATTGGATCATTACTTCATCTGTTTAATCAAATGCTGAGAAAATATGAAGAACGAGGTCCTACGGCTAAACTATGGGTACAATATTTTCACATGGTGTCACTTTCAAAAGAGTTTATAAGAGCTGAACGTATGGGAGATTGGCAAGCTCATTTGAATACTGTTAAGAGGAAACCGGGTGGTGTTTTTTCCATACAAACGTATTCCTCATTTCCCTCTCTGAATTTTGACACTAGAGAAAATATTTTTTTTACATAATATGAATATTGACCGCAAGCGTGTCGGTACGTTTTGATTTTTTTGATAAGTTACTTTTTATAGGAGTTATAACCCTTCAAAAATTGTTAAAATTGCCTTTTTTTAACGCCATCAACAAACGTTCAGTATACAAATTAGACGATGTATTTTTAAAAAAAGCAAAAGGTACAGACATAGAATGTTTTCTTCCAATACATTTGGTAAAAAAAATCTTGGAAATTGGTTCAGTTTTGGAGTAGAAAAATGAGGACTACAAAACCTCGATTTTGACAATTTTATTTAGGTATTATCAGGCTGAGGTGCATGTGTCCCTTTCTCTCAGTATTCGGGGGTGAGGGGGGGCGGAGAGGGTTTTGTTGAATACGTATACAGTCAACGAAGTGATGTGACATTCTCAATAATTATATCGATACACTAGTCCACTAGTGTTGTCATGTCCCGAGTTATCGATGTTTTTTTAAAATTATTTTTCTGTTTGGTGACTTATTTTGAGTGTGCCAATACTTACCGAGCTTATTTACTAAAGTTATTGTGACAAATTTAATTTGTTTACGTCAAATAAATTATTGGAAAAAAATTGAAAAAAAAACACCTGTTACAGACAGACCCCGAGATGATTCCGTTCCGTATTGCCGAGTTGGATATGGAACACAAAAATTAATTAAAATATTTTTTGATAACTTTTGAAGGTTGTACTCAACATAATATTATCCCTTTATAGGACACTTTTTTTAAGATACAACTACCGAACCAAAAAAAAACTTTTATATTTGACTAAATATATTGTTCTAGATTTTTTTTTCAAAAAAATTATATTTTACAAGAAAATGTGTGATGGTAAGTACATACACCACTGATCGTTTGATGGAATGCTGGTACAGCGTATGTTCAGTGGTACATGCATCTACCACATGTTGTTGAATCGATTATGTTATTATAATATCATATTATACAAATGAATATTGAAATCTATGTATAAGAGGCACCATATTGTTTATTGTGCTACATATTAGGTACATACACATAACTAGTTTAGTTTTTATTTAACTTTTTTAATACGTTATATTATTACAGAAAAATGCACTTTTGGGAATACCTCCTACATCACTTGACATTTTCAATCTTCTTCAATGATCTAATATTTTTTGTTTTTAAACGCTTTATTGTAAAAAAAATTACTGCTTAACATCTACACAATGAAATTAAAACAATTTATGGTCCAGACCTTTCCCTCGCCGGTAAATTTCTTGGTATGCGACCGTCAATTATTTCTGGTAAAAGGCATTGGTGGTAGAAATTTTCTAACAGTGGAACGATTTTTTGCCAGATTTCATCGTCCCTCTCAATTTTTTCATACAGCAAACCTTTTGGACTCCACACAACAAAATAACAATAATTACGACGAGTAATATGTAACTGGCCTTGTACTTGGTAGAAGTAATTATGATTCCGTTTTAATGTTAAAGAATGGTCTTCCAATTTACAGTAATCAATTATCTTTTGTGCAATTCCCTCTTCTGGTGACATATTTGCTATACTATAAGGGCATTTAATTTCAATTATAGAATCCTCACCGATAAGGCCATCCGGACTTGCCGCTAAAAAGTTTTTGGTTTTATCGATAAATAGCCCACAAGCGGATACCTGAAAACTTGTTTTTTTTGAAAATTGCTCTATTGCTAGGCTTTCATTTTCTTTTCCATAATTTGTGGCCATAGTTCCTTTGAATTGTGAGTACAGTAAAGAGTTTAGTACTCCCGTAACTGAAGTTTTTTGCCGAAGCTTATATATTTTTCCAAAGTTAGACGCCGTTATCCGCTTACGTCTTTCAATTGCCCACAGATTGTTATTGCTTTGGCCTACCGTATTCCGTTCGAGCTCTTCCTTATTGGTTGAAGATAATTCTTTGAGAAATTCCTCTTTTTTCGTTTCAAATATTTCAGGTGGCATATCTGGTTCTAATTCCAATTGACCATAATTTTCATCGGGCCCTGTAACTTTTTTTCTTTTTTCTGTCGTATTTTCATTATACTTTAGTTTTTTTTTTCGACACATTTGTTTATTCTCCTTCGAACGTCGTTTTCTCTCTATAAAGTGCTTCGTGTATTTGCCGGGACTGTGGCCTTGGATTTTCTTTTGTATTCTTGAATGGGTTGCCAATTCACTATTCCACGAAGTTACTGCTCCAAAACATCTTGCTTGGTAAGATCCTCTTGTAGTAAAATTTACCCTTTTTCCACCTATAAATTTGGCGATAACGTTGTTGAATTGCTCCACAGTGTTATTTGTCACGTCAATAATAAGACTTTCTGCATTTGCTATTAGAGACAATAAGAATTGTTGGATATCAGTCCATATTCCACAATCTCGAAGATCGCTTACTAAATTTGGATCATCAGTATACTTCTCCGGCTTGCAATAGTACGATGCACAATTTTTATGATCACCAAACACATGATTTGCGGTATTTTTTATGTCCATTTTCAAATTTTTTATTTTATCACTTTGTACTGTGTTTTCTTGCTCTTTCCTGTAATTTATTGCTCCAACTACAGCTCTTCTCATGCGTAAAACGTTTGCTTCAACCTTTTTCCTTATATGAACTGGTACAAAGCCTTTAGCGTTGTTGGTTTTTTTTCCAAGTGCTTTCATTTTGTTGCAAAAATTGCGGAGTAAGTGATTTTTGCACTCTATTTTTTGTACTATAAGGTTAGGACCATATGGCATTTGTTGCATTATTTTTTTCATGATGCTGGAGTCGCCATCACCAACTAGTTTGTTAAATTTCAATCCATGCATTTCCATGCTTCTCGAGAACCCTTCTGCTATAATGTGGGCTTCCATGGCATTAGCACTGTCACGCCAGTTTATGAAGCACCTGTGCTCAGAAGCAACTATGTGTAGTTTAGTAGCTCTAGCACATATGCAGCAGTATGAGTTTCGCACTCCCAGAAATAAAACCTTTTTAGTTCGTAGTCCAACTATGCACCCTGCGCCAGATGAGGAGCTAAATCCACTTTTGTACGACCTCTTTGCCCAGGAGCCATCTGCAACCACCGTTACCAAAGGATAGCCACCCTCGTCTACGTCACCGTTTAAAATGGCTAGCCTTTTTTCTTCTTCACCAGCTGCGATCATTTCTTCTAAGGCACATTCTTCAATTGTTGGCGCTAAACATTGTTCTATGTTCGTGTAAGTCTTACAATCCATATTTGGCATATTTAAAACCCCACAAATTTCATTCCATTGTGAATACCCATTTCCTGTACACATCACTCCTTCGACGACAGCAGTATTTATAGACATTTTCCGTTTCGGGTCTTCGGAGTGAATGTATTCTATTTTCTTGCACATTTTGCACTCGAAAACATACTGGCTTAGAAGACCATTTCGTCGTTCCTTCATAAATTTTAAATCGGAAAATGTGCAGTTGGTGTGTTCGTGCTTTATATTTGATATCTCCGAAAACAAATATTTTATATCCACAATTCTGCGACCTTCGAAATTATCGGTTTCATCAATATGGTCTGGTTCTATCACCAAATCATCAAGCGTTGTTGATGATGATGAACTTGCGTTTTCGTCTATATTTGGAGCAAATGATTCATCCATGGAAGTTTCATGCATTAGTGAAGATGTAGTTAAGTTTCCAAAAGTAGTATCGATGACATCCATATCCCTGTAAATGCAAATGATTTATTTATTTAAATTTGTCCATCCCATTTTCCCGTTATACATGCTACATAATACACGGCTCTCATAGCATAAATCTTTAGGTTTTTCTCGTAAGTCGCTCACGTAAGAGAGTTATGGCAAAATTATCAATGTAAACGATACCCATTGGTAATTTTGCCATAACTCTCTTATGTGAGCAACTTACGGGAAAAAAAACTTTACGTACGTAAAGGTAACCTTAGGAAGGTTCAGTAGTAAGAGTGACAGGAAAGCGATATTTCGACTTACCTAGATGTCGAACGTGGTGCAACATGAATCTGTCGTTTGATACTAATAATCGGTTTTTTTCGTCTAGTAGATAAAAACAAACGCGCTTTGTTTCCATTTCTTTTACCCATTATTTATCTGTAAGAAAAAATTTTTTGAGTTGAAGGTAGGTAATATAGTAGTCGATTTTATGTAACTCAATTTCTAAATACACATATCTTATGCTACGTATATATTTGCGAATAGTGGCGTGCACAGAATTTGAAAATTGAAATTTCGGAAAAAAAATAATTTTCAGCTTCGACAACATCATTAATGTCGTATTTTCAATCTTAGGATTCTAGCCCACTGAAAAATCAGTGCACGCCACTCTTTGCGGACAGAGACGCGAGCCAAACCACGAATTATGGTAAAGGTACGAAGCAACCGCAAGCGGCGCAGCGTTTCGGGCAGTTTGCTTTTGCTTCGTTCCTTTCCCATAATCCGTTGTTCGGCTGGCGTGTGTATACGCAGCCTAAGACGTAGAATAATATTTATTATAGGTTACTAGATATGTTAACAAATGTACCGACTTGCACTAATGCACTTTATGCATACAGTCAAAACTGATGAATTTACGTTATTCAGGGAGAGCCAAAAAACAACAACATTTTTAGCGATATTTATATGTTTAATTAAAAAAGGAAATTGTGTTGTAATATTGAGTTTTTATGAATGAATAGTTTATGTTTATAATAATAGTTTATGAATAATTTATGAATAGTTTAGTAGGTATCTACTCACCATATGTCCTATATGTGTAAATCGTGAGAAATGACCAAACAGATTTCAATATTCAAGGGGGTTTCAGGGTCAAAATTCGAAGGTCTGTATTTGACGTAGAATAGTTTCCAGTAAAAAGGCTAGTCAAAAACAGTAGAGTGATGCAGCCAGCGAAAAATAAAAACACTATACAATCACAAAGTACGTGATGTACCTACTGCGCCTATGCTGCCGTTTTATAAAAAAAGATGGTATGAATCTCCCGATATTACTAAACCAAAACAGCGTGCATCTTACTTTACTAATAGTAACAAGATGAATGAACTATGAGCGCAGAAGATATCTATTATATAGGAATACGCACGCTCAAGTCGCGACGCGTATTGACTTATCTGTTGCAGCAGGCAGCAACCTGTATACACGCACCCACAAGTCTCATTGACTTGTGCGTGTGCAGAAGATGAGCTCGGAGCAGGCAGTCACATGTATTTGTAGTAAGTAATAATAATAATAAAGTTAAGTACAATACAATATTAAATAATGTAGACCTCGCTATTTTATTACGAATATGTACCTAGGCACCTACTTAATTTTTGGAATAAATGAATAACAGTAAATGAAATAATAAGAACGCGAAGTCGCTGGCGGGCGCGGCGCGGCGATTCGTGCTTCAAACACCTGCAGCCACGCACACACACGCATTGGGGTTCACCAATACACCGATAGCGCTTTTGCTGTCCCCGCTGAGATGAACGAAATAGAAATAATTTTTACAAATACCTATCGTTAAAATTTCTTTATTTCCATGCATCAGGACATTTTCCTTACGCTAAGTCTGCGCACTTATATCTGCAAGATATGTTAAAATTAAATGAGTCTATGAATCCTAGTGTTCATCAACGCTTTACAGAAGGATTTTTCATGGTTAGACGTTCAGATTAGTTAAGTTGTGGGACTTCAACGAATATGGTGATAGAGCAGTCAATGATGAAATCTATGAAGGCAGATGGAGGTATTTCTTGAGGAAGAAGTACTAAAGAGAGTGTCATAAGCAAATGGGTTTACAGGATGCATGCAATGAATACCGTTTGTGAAGCATCGGAATCTCACGAATGTGAGAATTAATACAACAGATCAGCATGTTGATGCAAGTGACTCACGAGTAAAGAAAGATGCTAAATATGAAAAAAAAAACTTGTATGGTGGTTTTCATCACATGATCCTTTTTCAGAGATAAACAAAATTTTGTCTATTGCCAGTGGAGTCGTCGGTGATGATAGAAATAAAGCTCGCGAAGTTGGGATTTCCACCATGTCTAAAACGACAGGACTGACTTTTGATAATATTACACTCAAGCGTGCAGATAATACGTGCAGTAATGTCTAGCTACGATACAACCTCTGCAATGTTCCGGAGGGGTAAAACAACAGCTTTTAAATTATTTGAAAAACAAGACTAGGTTAAATCTGCTAAAGTTTTTGAAGATAAAAGTTACTTGCATACAGGGCCGGATTAACCATGTCGGGGCCCCTAGGCAATGCACGTCTCGGGGCCCCTTTACCAATGGTGAACTAACGGGGGGGGGGGGGGGGAAGAGTGGCCCGCCCTGGGCCTCTGGTTCTGGAGCCTCCAAACGCCCCCTTGTTCCCTTGTTTAAATCCTAAACAAGGCTTTAAGACACCAGTACACATTTTTATTTTATTTTTTATTTCATTTTCTGAAAGATGCATTTGTTAAAAATGCTCTTACCAAATGTTTTAATGTGAAACCGTTTGAAACAGTTTGAATGTTGAATTATCCTTCGTCAAAACTATGAATGCGTTTTTCTCGAAACTTTTTCAACAGATTTTTTCAACCTGATTGACGACATATTAAAAAAAAACTATACATCCCATTTACATGCACCAAGTGTTAAACTGTTCGAAAATCTAGTGTCTATGGCACCACGTAGAAGATTTTTGATATATAAAAAAAAATGCGGACCATCGAATTTTATTTTAGATTTTTATGGAAAATTTTCATTTCATAAAAGAAAAATAGAGGGGGACCCTTTATAAAAAAAATCCCTGAGTGTTTCCATAGTGTCTGGATTTTCTAATAGTTTAAGAGTTAGTGCCTGCAAATCGGATGTATGGTTTTTCTAATATGTTGTCAACCAGGTTGAAAAACGTAATTTTGAGAAAAACGCGTTCAAAGTTTTGCTGAAGTATACAAACTGTTTAAAACTGTTTCTTATAAAATGCTGCATCTCCGTCAATTTTACAAATTTCCTTAAAACATTTGGTGAGAGCTTATTAACAAATGCATTTATCAGAATGTGAATTTGAAAAAATTAATTTTTTTTACAGTGTCCTGGTGCCTTAAAGCCTTGTTTAGGATTTGATCAAGGAAACATGGAGGCCTTTGGAGGCCCCCAGACTCAGAGGCCCATGTGAACTGAATAAAAAGCTTGTAAAATTACATCAACTTCTTAAACTGGGGGCGGGGGGGGGGGGGGCTTATTCTGCTTTGCCGCCCTGGGCCTCTGACGGGCTTAGTCCGCTACTGCACTTTACCCTTTTCTTACTTCCAAATTTTTTTATTTCTACTACAACGTAATTTTATTCATAATTAATCTGTTTTTTAAATACATCACGAAGGTATGCCATCACCCCATTCAATAAAATAAATTAAACGGTCTTATCACTAATGTGATCTCTTCCAGACAACCTTGGCACGAAGAGAAACAAAGAATTTTAGCAAGCAGATAGGTAGTGCACACTAAAGCTTGTACAACATTTATATTTTAAACATATAATTAGAAATAAAAACAACAAAAAAACTCAAACAAAACAAATTTAAAAAAAATAAACCACACACGGCACCTACAATCACATTCCCTTCGATACGTAATGCTGCTTAATGAGTAGAAGGAAAGTAAAATACAACTGCGTTTGAATATTTATTTTAATTATTGATTTTTTTAAATTATTTGTGAATGATGTGAACATATGTAAGGGTGAATGTCTATTTTGATCGGACCAACCCCTATTGGGAATATGTTAGCTCCACTGATTCCGGATAACTGGAATCTTTAGGATTCACATAAAAAAATAAACATTTGAATAATTTACGAACTCCAACTTATTCATTACTATTCGAGGAGTCATCGTTTATCTAGAAATACCCACTTCACAATAATTAATTAAATATGCGTCACTTCCTTACACAGTTCTCAAAATTATCAGTAAAGGTACTTATGTGGAATGTGATAACTGATAATGTGATAACCAATCCAACTTATCATCACTTAAATATTAATTTGCGTGGCGCAATTTTATGGCTTTCCACCTTAGGTTTTCTTTTCCCAATACAAGGGAATTCAGCAAAATAAAAAAATTCAGAGCAATGCTTTAAAAGAATATTTTTTAAATACGTTTTTTGGATGAAACTATGTAATTTTCTTGTCATATTCAATTGTCTTATTTTATTTTCTCTTCTTTTTTTTCCATTTAGTTGTAATCATTCATATTTTTATAACCTTGTTCCTTTTTTCCTTAATTGTTTTCTATTGTTGTTTATTCTACTCAACCTGTCTTTTATTTTTCGTCTATATTGTATGTGAAACTTATATTTTGAATATCTAAATTCTTATGTAAACTGTAACTATTTCCTCACACCCATGAATTGTATGTCCTTCCTGTCCTAAAATAAGTTCTGTAACTCATCGGGATTGTTTTAGAAATAAATAAATAAAAAAAAACAAAAAAATAAATAAATAAAAAAATTCATGCCTTCGTTGAATCGTGATAATTTACGTCATTTACAATTCTCACCCAATGAACGCTTTTGTTATTACCGTGACGATGCACGATTATGGTACCGAGACGTCACAAAAAAGCATAAAACATTCATTCCTTAACACAATAATGCTGCAGCTCTCTCAAAAGATGAGATACACAATATAATATATCTGTTTCCTTTAAAGGAAAATAAGTGATCATTTTCTTGCATCTCCCTCATACACCGCAACGTGACGTCTCTGTAGACCCCTACAATACTACTAGCCCTGACGATAATTTTGAAAGTATGGAATATGGTTTCAAGGATAATATTGAAGTGTGAGTAAATTCCAAAAATTACAAATGTCAATGCGTTGATGGTTTAGATTTTGTTCAAACATATAATGCTGCAACTATTCCTTACACACTGAATAACAACAGTCAAAAATGAGACAAACGGTGAACGTGCATCTCCCCAAAGAATATTAAAAGCAATTCCCGTCACCAAGGTCTGTTCCTGTCACCGAGGCCAGTGATGTGTATACTTTTTCAATATACTTTTATACATATATATACTTTTTCAAACAGTGCCTAAAAACAAAAGTGTTTCCTGACTACTTAAATGCGCAGTTCAAAAGCGCCAAAAATCAACCATCAATCCCTCAATCTTCCATGTACATATAAAGCTAAATTAGCGTGGTTAAAAGAGGATCTAAAATGAGCATACAAACGACATAAAAATATATAACTTAATTTAAAACTATTACAAACTTTAAAAAGAAAACGAGTGTGCAGACCACACGACTGAAGTAAAACTTCACTAACTTATGCCGTCCATTAACAATATAACAATAAGGCCCTCCTTTCATTGAGAAACTTGCAAGCGACTCGATCCACGTGCGCGTATCATATGCGCCGATCGTAAGTACCCCCCGTACGATTTTGCTGTTGTCCGCTCACGGCGCTACTCGGTGACAGTCGGTTTCCACTCAGTTCCACGATACCGACAGTGCTGGTTGCACGCGACGCGTCGCGTCATTTATGTCAGCTACTTAATTCGTTTGACGTTTGACAGAAATGGCATCGGAAATCGGAACAAGAAAGTAATATTAGATTTGATCTGGAAGTGGAAAAACATGCGTGTTTATACAACTATGCTTAACCAGAATACGTAAGAAAGGATTTAGTGGAGAGGGCATGGATTGATGTTGGAATAAAAGTCAATTTGACAGGTATGTAATGTTGTTTACTTTTCTCACAAATAATATCAAACACAATAATTGAACTGCCAAGGTAGCGAAGCCCGAGGAGTGATAAAATAGTTGGCTAAATAATCGTTCATACTTGGGATTGGCATCCATTTAATACATTCCATATAATGATAACCGTTTCTCCAACGACTTTTTAAATTGTACATTCTCCTCTCGCGAAATAAAAAGCCAGGCTCGTAAATGTCGATCCTTCAACTAAGTACCTGGAAAAAATAATTATTAAATTAAAACTTCTGTTATCTTTTTCAGGGCCCGAATGTAAAGAAACACGGAGGAATATTCGCAGTGTTTTTGTCCGAAATATGAAACCTGCAAAAAGTGGATCAGCAGCGAAGAAAAAGAAACCTTACTATTTAAATGAAGTGATGCAATTTACACTACAATTTATTAAATGGAAAATTCGGAGGTGGCTCTATTTTATCAAAACTTTACACCAATTGTAATCCCAGAACCCGATGATTCAGAAATTGTGATCCCAGAATCTGATTTAAACGGCGAAAAATTTGACTTATCTTAAGTTACCCACTATGTATAAGTAATAAATAAACATATATTATGCTTTTCTTACCTGAGCTTTATTAATATGTTCCCTCGATACTGACACACTCCCGCATAGTTGTATTTTTGTAATGGATACTAGGGGTCAAAAATTGCACCAAGTTTAAGTAAGTATCCTTCGACATTCAATTAAACTTGTTGTCATCATTCTCATGCAGTTGCTTGGCGGCAACGAATGCCCTATAGTTCAGATTTTTTTCGATGCATGGGTGAACCCAAAATCTCCTATTACATCGCTTTTTATTCTATTATCTTCGTCGCTAGAATCGCTTGACATCGTGTTTACTGAGCGGCTGCACGTGAAAAATGATTAAGTTCAGTATATTTCGGGTAGCGCCGTGTACGGAGACCAGCATTAAAAAGTTGTATATCAGCAGGGTACTTGTGGTTGCGTCACAATTACGTAGATTGTCAGTATCTCCATGAAAGGAGGCCCTAACAGGAATAAAAATATCCTCATCGCCTCAAAATCCCCATCAACTCAACTCAACTTAACTGAACTGGAACTGAAGTGGAACTGAAGTGGAACTGAACTGGAACTCAACTGGAACTCATCTGGAACTCAACCCGAACTCAACTGAAACTCAACTGGAACTAAACTGGAACTCAACTGGAACTCAACTGGAACTCAACTGAAACTCAACTGGAATTCAACTGGAACTTAGCTGGAACTCAACTGGAACTCAACTCGAACTCAACTGGAACTCAACTAGAACTCAACTGGAACTCAACTGGAACTCAACTGGAACTCAACTGGAACTACTCAACTCAACTCATAACAACTCATAACAACTCATAACAGCTCATAAAAACTCATAACAACTCATAACAAATCATAACAACTCATAACAACTCATAACAACTCATAACAAATCATAACAACTCATAACAACTCATAACAACTCATAACAACTTTAAACTTTCGCTTAAAGATATGCGTTTCAAAGCGTTTCATGCGTTTCATAGCGTTTCATGCGTTTCATAGCGTTTCACATTCATATAGATTAGCGTTACGTATTCGTAAAGAAGTTTTACTTCAATTAGCATTCGCATATGGTTCTTTTTCGTGACACATTCATCATTTTACCCCCAAGTGTCGAGTGTGCGTAAAGAAGTTTTACTTCAAAAATTCTGTTACAAAAGTGCTGAAACATTACAAAAAATAATACCTAAATTTAAACCTAACCCAAATCCTGAGTTGACAATAATGAAGAATATTCGTGCCAAACTAGCAGATGAAGATTTGATCCTCACGAAAGTGGACAAGGGGAATACAGTCATCGTAATTCCTCGAAATGATTATAATATTAAAGTGGCGGACTTCATTGACAGTTACAATTTTGTAATACTTGCGAAAGACACAACCAATAAGTTCCAAGAAAATGTGAAACAAACACTTCAAACATGTAAAACTAAAATATTTCAAGATGATAATATCACAAAGTAAAATTTTAAACTAAAAATCCCAAAACTCCTAAATTATTTGGGTTCCTTAAAATATACAAGAATAATTCCCCCATCAGACCAGTAGTTTCATGTTGCAATGCCCCAGATTTTAAAATATCATCCGTTATTACTAATGTGTTTCAAAATACCAATGTTTTTTCACCTTAACATACCCTTAAAAACTCTTTTTCATTAGTAGAAGAATTGAAAGATATGATTCTCCCTAGTAATTCTAAACTAATTTCTTTTGATATTGTAAATTTGTTTCCCAATGTTCCCATAGAAGAGAGTAAATGTTAAATTTCTGATTTGCTAAATAGTTCAGATCTCTTTACACATTTTATAAAAGATTTAACTTCCTTGTTTAATTTATGTCTGAATCAAAACTTTTTTCAATTTAATAATGTTGTATATCAGCAACGTGACGGCCTGGCTATGGGCAGCCCTACCAGTCCTCTGATTGTTAATATATTCATGGATAGCCTAGAGAATAAAATTTTATCTAGTACCTCACCTCTTATTAAAAATCTCTTGTACTGGAAAAAGATACGTTGATGATGTTTTTTGTATATGGGCAGGGACTGAGCGTCAACTGAATTCCTTCCTCAATCTTATAAACTCTTTTCATAATCAGATAAAATTCACATTACAGATAGGCAACAATTCAACCTGAAATTTTTTAGACCTTACCTTATCGATCATTAATAGAAAAATTAATTTTAATATTTTTTGTAAACCCTCCTATACTGACATTGTCATACACAGCACCAATCACCCTATTTCACTTAAGCACTCCGCATTCCATTCAATGATTCATCGTTTAGTCACAATTCCAATGTCCGATAGTAATTTTGCTAATGAACTAAAATTAATTTAAAAAAAACGGTAAATAATAAGTCTACCACTAACAAGTAATTTCGGGATACCTCAAGGCACAGTCTTAGGCCCCCTACTATTTATAATTCATGTCAACGATATTTTCAAACTACCACTTAACTCAGACATAATATCATATGCCGACGACACAGCTATCACAGTGAATGAGATCGACTGGAATATAGTAAACGAACAAGCAAATAATAGCGTGAACAACTTAAAACATTTGCTTGATACAAATCTTCTCTCATTGAACACTAACAAAACATACTACATACACTTCTCAATTAACAAACTAAAAACACTCCCCAACACTAAAATAATTATCCACAATAACAAATGTAATAAAATCACATGTATCCAAGGCTGTTCAACGTTGAAATCAGTATCAGAAATTAAATATCTCGGAGTGATAATAGAACAATGTATGAATTGCAAGAGCCATATCTGTGAATTGGTTAAGCGTATCAGAAAGTGCATGTATATATATATATATATTCATAAGATTAAGAAATATTTTAAAACTAAACCAAATATGTACTATTCCGAATATGTGCTTTACGCTGATGACATGAAAATATTCAAAGTTGTGCATTCTCTCTCTGACTGTGAAGCGTTACAAAGTGACCTAGATAGTCTTTGCAATTATTGTAAAGTTAACTGTTTAGATATCAATGTTTCCAAATGTCATACTATGACATTCACCAGAAATAAAAATGTAATTAAGTACTCTTATTCACTCAACAATGAACCTGTCATGTAAAACGGAATGTAAAGACCTTGGTGTTTACCTTGATAGCAAACTTATTTTTAATATTCACATCGACTCAATCGTTCACAGGTCATATAAAATGCTTGGTTTTGTTCTTCGTATAAGTAAAGTGTTCATTAACCCGCGCACAGTAGTTATGTTATATTTTGCATTAGTCAGAAGTATACTGGAATATGCCTCGCCAATTTGGAACCCGCAATACAAATTATACATAGATAGCATAGAACATATTCAAAACAAATTTATAAAATATCTTAAATTCAAATTCAACAATAATTATGAACGCACATTTCAAACTTTACAACAAAGACGAGTAATTGCTGATTTGACATTTATACACAAAATTTTAAATAATAACATCGATTGTACCGAACTACTTTCCCTAATTAATTTTAACATACCATTAAGACGTACACGCCATACAGAACTATTCCACACGCTTAATTACAAGACTAATGCAGCAACTAATTCGCCAATCAATCGTGCTCTTCATGTATTCAATAATATTAATCTGAATTATAACATCGACATTTTCTCCGATTCACTGCCCAAATTTAAAAAGAGCATCATGTCAATCATATAGTTTAATGCGCATACTTACACACATTCATACACACACACACACACCCCCTCACCCTCTCACACCCTCACACACCCTCCCACAACGCACATCACCCGGTAAAAATTTAATATAAACAAGATACTTCAATGAAACATATCATAGGTACCTAACTTGAAATATACTTATTAACTGTAAACTTTTTTCACCAATGTAAATAATGTACTGTTTGTTTCTGTTAATAAATAAATAAATAAACAATCTAAAAAGAGTATACTGTGCACTAATCCAGTCTTTAATTCAATATGGAATTATTGGATGGGGGGGTCATACAACAATATTCTAACCCCGATCAAAGTGATCCAGAAGCTAATCATTAAAGTAATCCTATAGAAATCCTCCACATATCCAACAGAAATGCTTTTCGCAGATTTCACGGTGCCTTGAGTAGAGAATATCTTCAAGAAAAATGCAATTATCCAACTTTACAAAGATAATATCATCAAAAAATTTGAAACCCACCAATCAAAAAGATATCAAGACAACATTAAAATACAAAAATTTAATACCAAACTAATGCAAAAGAACTATATCTATTTAGGAACAAAGTATTTCAACAACCTTCCGATTAAAATTAAAAAAAAAAAACCAAAGACATCAATAAACTCAAACTGAAGCTACACTTCATCAGGCATAATTAACTAAATAATTATCTGTTTTTCTCTTTCTTTCTATTTATAATCAATCTTTATTCACCTCTATTTTATTTAGATTTTTCGAATTTCTCTTAAGTGCTCAATATTTTAGTATGTAACCGTATCCTATGTATGTACACCTACACATATAGATGATTCAGAAGTTTCAATTGTTCCTATTATATACTTACCTATCGCATAATGTTATTTTATTTCTGTTATAATTAGTGTAACTCGCTCATCAAGCACAAGAACTAGCTTCTTCTTTTGTGAGATTGCAATTTTAAATAATTTCTGTACCGATATGTAATTTATATAACACCATTGTATATCTATATTAAATAAAAAATAAAATAATAATAATGGCTATGAACCATATTTTATAGATTTAATCTTAAATAAAAAAAACTAAAACAAATAGCCTTTTATTCGCTAGTCCTTGTCCTCAAATCAATGATAATAATATTAATACATGGCGGCGAATTTTATACATTAATAATTTTTCTACCTTAAGTGTAAAAAAATCTTCCTTCTGAAGTCTGACCGGCCTTTTATACCAATAACAATCTAGGTAAATTTCTAACTAATTCTAAATATAAGGACGACAAATTAAGTCATTCGGGAATTTATAAATTAAATTGTAATAATTGTTCGGCTTTCTATATCGGTAAGACAACCCGTAATGTCAATATTAGGATAAAGGAGAATCTCCGTTGCCTCAATAATAATGGTTTTTCAGAATTCGCCAATCATTTGATCGATAAAGATTATACGTTCTGTCATAGCACCGGTGCTAACATCTTACATAAAAACGGGCATGGTAACAGACTAAACAATTTAGAGGCACTAGAAGTAAAAAAATCTTTAAAAACCAAAAGTCATATACTTAATAACCAATTAGACAAATCAAGTAGTCCAATATTAGGTCTGTTTCCAATAAACCCACAAAAAATATTTCCCAGTGCTCCTTACCACCATGCCAGTTGATGCTTGTTTCTCCAGATTTATTATTATAACCCATTAGTCTACATAATTATCTTTCGGTTTTTCCCATTACTAGTGTACTTATGTTAATGTATTTTATGGCCGTCTATGTGTTTGTTATATTTGTATCATGTTGTCTCCCTCTATATTTTGTTATATATAAGCAAACATTATGTACTTATTGTTTAGTATTAATTTGTACCCTGAAGATGCTCGAGTAAAGCGAAACCAGTCCGTTCATAAAATAATATATTTCGTGGTTTTAAACAAAAAAGTATTTTATTTTATTAAATATGTCAAACCACAAAATGATTGCTTTCTACAATAAAACAATAACTTTCTAAACACCACTTTTATTTTATATACTTTATGCCGACCGGGTTTCGCTACAACCGTAGCTTCTTCAGGGCAGTATAATACTCTACATGTATGTTATAGATAATATATGATTTAACAAAATGGGCTGGACTCCTGGAGTGAAGGAGGAAGAAGGAATAAGTTTAGATGGAGAATTGGGAAGGGAACGGGCGTGTTATTTGTTAATAGGGAACAATCTTAGTATGGGATTTAGTTGGTTATTAATTTATTAAATACCTTACTATAAGTGTTTTTGGCTTTCCTTAGTTCAAGTGCCTCTAAGTTATCCAACCTTATACCTATATTGTTTTTATGAAATAGGGTGGCGCCTAAGTTTCTTTCAAATTTATGGTCTTTTTCGATCAAGTGGTTTGCAAATTCCGAAAATCCAGATCTGTGTAAACATCTAACATGTTCTTTGATACGGGTGTTTAGGTTGCGTGCTGTTTTGCCTATTTTAAATAATAAAATTTATTTTAAATAAAGAATAAATTTTGTTTGCCTCTACTATCACCCTACTTCGTTTGATCTGTAGGGACCTTCTGTAAATAATGTGCTGATATAAACTCACCTCAAATTATGTCACGTTTACCACACAATGGCACTAAATTATCACAGAATAATAAATTTCTAACAAAAAACTATATTAAGTTATACTACACAGTTGAAACTAATAACTTGCATAGATTGTAAGTATTGTTAGGTTAGGTTAGGTTATTGTGGGTTTACGGGTATAAACTACCAATCCAATGTCTGAATGTCTAAGATATGATGCTATATATATATACTATCTTACTAAGCGTGGCCACGTAGGTAATCGATGACTGGATAGTTTCTAAGAAAATAACAAATAAACATGATTTTATCAAGATAGGACCATGATAAGGTACTGAAAAATTCACTAGAGAAAGGTCTGATAAAATACTTCAGATAAACCCAGTATTGACGGCCGGCGTGTCTAGGGGTAAGGCTTGTGACTCGTAATCCGAAGGCCGCGGGATCGAACCCCGGCGTGGGCAAATAAATTTTATTTGGTTAATTTGTGATATTTCACGATTAATTCATCTTCTTAATATATAAAAAAGCGGGTTAGTTACACTATTTATAACTCGCTACTTATAACAGCTAGACCGATTTTGATGATCCTTGATTTGTCGGATTAGTCTCCGCCCCGAATAGCAGAATAGCTATTAAAACATCGGATTAATTCACGAAAAAAAAAACTATGGAGAAAATTCTTTTCCTCATACATTTTGTATGAAACGAATTTTTATATTTTTAAAGAGCTGCAGGAATATTGTAATAAGTATAATATTGAGTAGTGAGTGAATTCCAAAAATTCATAAACGTCAAATGTCAATACGCTGATTGTTTTGCTTTTGTTCTTAAACATTATAATGCTGCCCCTCTTTCTTACACACTAAATGTCAACAAAAATCCAATAATTATAATAAATCTCCCTCACAGTATAAAGAAAATGAAACGCAATTCCCGTAAGTAAGTGGAAAAGTAAGAAAATCACAACAATTATAAATCCGCACACTACGCCATCTCTGATACTGACAAAAACAAAACACGGGCAGTTGCGAATCGATAATTACTTCATTGTGTAATTTTTAACTCAAAAAAAAACTGAAGCTAATTCAGCTTATAAGTTAACACAACAGTAATTGATTCTGAGGCGGTATGAAGTTCAGCTAGCTTAAAATAATATATAGTATATTTGCGGCACGTTCCAGAGTGGAAGATACTCTTAGTATCGCCCTGGTGGAAAATCAAGATTCAGCATTGAAAAGTTGCTTGAAATGGCTTTAGCCGTGTTTGGTGACCAGATCTGAATAGACTGGTACTTCCCTACCTTCCTCTTCCCCATCTCCTTCCCTTCCCCACTACCTTCAGCCTCACAACATACCCCAATTGGGGATGCATAGACTCACTGGCTCCAGACGGGAGCAGCTGGAACAGTCTTGTGAGGTATTCATATAAAAAAAAAAAAGTGTAATATTTGCCAAATTGAAAAAAAACTGATGTCACCAGATAATGCTTTAGATTGGTCATTGGCTACGTCCTCACTACCAAATCAATTGTGAATGTAATAGTGTATTCGAGTCATCCCATCAAGGATTTTCCCATTTGATGGCATCGAAATTTATTTTATATTAGTATAACTAGCTTAAACCTTCCTCGGGAAACACTCTATCTATTGGTGAAAACCGCATGACAATCCGTTAAGTAGTTTTTGAGTTTATCGCGAACAGACAGACAGACGCGGCAGAGCACTTCAGTTTATAATATAAGAGATATTTAGAGATGATAATACTAAATGTTTATTTCTGTATGTGGGGAGGTTAGGTTAGCAATAGACATAGCAGTCCTACACATTCCATAAAGATATACATATTAATACTACGTTGAGCAGAAGGAAAGCGGTACTGCAAAGGCGAAATCTTCTACTGAATATGTTTGCTTTACGCTGAGAGCTCATCTTTGCCTATCGATGTCGGAATCCGAAGTGCAGATGGTGCCATCAGGACCATATTACTATCAAAACGCCTATCGCACTGTGTTCTGCCTTCCAAGATACTGCAGCGCTTCCAACATGCTAATGCAGGGGCGAGTTCCTGATTTTGCAGCCCTCATAAGAATCCGGGTAGCAGGATCACATCAATATCTTAATTTTTTGTAACAATTCCTCACAGCGATCTCCCGTACTGAGAATTTTCTTTATATATTAAAATTTTTAAGTAGTGTTTTTTTTCGAAAGAATTATAAAATACTAGCGAGTACCCGGCATGAGTTGCAATGTCACTCTAAAAATATGAAATAGATGAAATACACACATTTCTCACAGTTATCCCTGTGAGAAGCAAGGATTTTAAAATTTAAGCCGCCGCTACCCGAATTTCTAGCGATTTCTTACATATCTCCCTTAAACATAAGAAGTTTTTAAAAAAGCTCTTAAAAACATATATGTTATTTTTTAAGATAATATCCAGACGTGTTCCACGCCGAAACGCAAATTATATGAAATTCCCTCGATAGAAAAAATCGCAAAGTATGCTCCAAAAATTATTAAAAACACGTTTGTTTCAGTTATTTTATAAGTTATAGGTATGTATGAAAAAATTCACAGCGTTTTTTTTAAATGCTGTTTAAGACAACTCTTGCGAGATTTTTGCTCTATTTTAAACGAGTCGTGTTTGATTAAAGATTTTGTTACGATACGCATTTTACTATTCAAACCGCCGCCGGAATTGAAATCAGTGACGAAAAGAGGGCGCTAACGGCGTGCGTTCCCGCGCACGCCGGCTGCGCATCAGGAGACCAAACCCTGACACCTCGCCCCGCACCGCAAGCCAAGCGCGGCGGCCATTCCCTCCCGCACGGGCTCGAAGTGTAGACCTCCCGCGCTTGTCGCGTCTGTGATTGTACCGACGCGAGCCGCGTCTGACCAACGTTCTGGAAACCGCCATTTTGGCGGGCTCCAAGAATGCAACGAAGCAGGACCTGCGACATGGAACTCCAAGAGAGTCTCTCCTGACGCAGTAAGCCAACCCAATCCCCTTTATTTGTGCTGATTTAACTGTTTGCATCACCGCGGAAACCCGGGATGAAATCCGAGAGAGAGAAATTACGTTTGATAGCATAGAGATACTCATGTGATCCATTGCTCAAACCTTGTAATTTATGAGGTTCTGCCGTTTCGTTCTGGAGATTAAATGAAGTATAGGAAATCTCTCTTCTTATTTTGCTAACAAATTAACCTAAAACAATCTAGGCCTCCCTACGAGGCATGGTGAATCTCAGATGAGGCCGGATTCACGACCTTGAACATCATGCACCTGCCGAATGAGCTATGCCGCAGGTAGGTTGGCGCCTTCGCAGCTAACACTGACGCCCAACATCGCCAACTAACAATTTTCATAAATTTTGGATCGATTTGTCAAGTTGTGTATATATAATGGTGAGCTCTGGCGTTATGAATTTATTTACTATACCACTCATTCGATTACGATGAAACTTTAGTGAGTTGTTGTGCACATGCCCATACCAAGGTTTCTATGTGTATAGGTGAGCTCTAGCGTTATGAAATTCGCATGAAAATTTTACAATGGGTAGCGCGCGAGTTGTTTGAAAAATGTGTGTATTTCATATAGTTTAGTGGCAGCGATGATGAGGTGGGGAACGAAGGAGGGAGGTTCGCAGGAGGGGGGATAAGGGGGGGAAGACGGGAGGGAAAGTGGAAGAGGAACGCGAAGGAGGGGGAGAGGTTCGAACGGTGTAGGGGGAGGTGGAAGGGGAACGCATGAGAAAGAAAACGCAGGGATATAAAATTTCTTTCTTTATGTGGCATTGCGACGCATTCCGGGCACTCGCTAATATATTAGAATTTTTAAAAATTGCACAGTTCCCTTGAAAACCACCAATTCTGTATTTATTCATTTGCATTTTTTAATTAAGTGAATTATGCATTACTCTCAAGTAATAACACCAATAAAGATTACCTTATCAATTAAGATGACCTCATAAATATGCTCCTACAAAATTAATGCTAATTTTCATATCTTTTTGGTACAATCCATGGGTCATTAATTATTTAATACTTTTGGGCACATTCCAGTAAAGTTAAGCTGCACCTTTTGTTTAGAAATAAAATATTTCGATTTTACTTATTTTCTCATAAGAGGCCATATTCATAACTTCTGTGTGGCCATATCCATACAAAACTAAAAATTTGAATTGCAAAAATACACAACAAAACTGGATGATAGTTTTTTTTTTATATCAAGAGGTGTAGCAAATATCAAATATGGATTAATATAAATACATTGAAATATAATGCTACAAAGCCATTCAATTTTCTACCTACTGACATTAGAAACATGCAAACCAAAAGTTAATTTAAAAGTAAAATCATTGATTACCTACAATAAATATATTCATCAGGAGTATTTCATAACATATTTACATGTATGCCTACTGCGTATATATGTACACTATGTACAAATATATGTACGCAAAGACGTTGAGACGCCCCTTATACTTATCAATGGAAAAACAAAAACCTTTTATCTCCCTCACCGAATAACTTATAATCAATTTTCGTTCTTTGGTTTACTTTTATTTTACTTGATTCTCTTGTATATTGTTGTATATCTACTATCTACTACACTATATAAAGAGGTAAGATTTGTTTGTTTGTTCATTTGTTTGCATCGAATAGGCTCCGAAACTACTAAACCGATTTGAAAAATTCTTTCGCTGTTGGGAAGCTACACTATTCCTGGGTAACATAGGCTATATTTTATTTAAAAAAAAGGAATCCTTACTAAAACTTCAATAATGTAATCCAATATGTAAAAAAATTATCTAAAATATTCTTTACATCGAGTGCGCTGCGAAAACTATTGATGATAGAATAAAATAATGTAATACGACTGTGTAGAACACATCACTATTTACAAAAAGTGTCGCGACAGCATATGTCTTACTATTATGGTTATGCCACAATAAGAATTCTTTTATTTTAAAAATTTAATTAAAATGTCGCCGCTTGAAAAGGCTCTTTATTTGTATCTTGGTTTTAATCCTTATCAATTAAATTACTACATATTCAAGACAGCTTTAAAACCTTTAACAAATTTTTTTCAATTTTTCAATTCGGATATTTAATTAGAAAGCTATCACGAGTTTAAAAATGTTAGTATTAGAAAAAAGTTTCGGCTACGGGCCGGGCGGGAGAGGAGTCAAGAAATGAAGTGCCAGGGGGGGTTGGCGGGACGGGGGAGCGGGAGAGCGGTGGCGGTGGCGGGAAAGGTGGAAGTGGAACGCTGGAGGTGAACGCACGGGAAAGGGCATGCAAGGAGTAACATTTTATTTATTTAAATATGGCATTGCAACGCATGCTGGGAACTCGCTAGTTCATTTATATGTTACTTGATACTCTCTGTTACAAAAAACATATTATTGGATTTTTCTAGCCCAAAGATATTTAACAAAAGCATATACCCCATAATTGTTTTTAATCGATCAAATAACTTAATACAATCACCTCTTTCCAGTAATCTAGTTTTCTTATTATGTAAAAAATGTGTTATTGTGATTGCATCAAAACCATTACAACTTACTATGCTTTATACAAACATTAAAATTGGTAGATATAACTGATCAATTGGACAATTTGTCCATAATTCCATATACAGAGACAAACAGTCCTCTCGAAGTTCAAAAAATATTAACTCAGCCTGCCCTAAAAATGTTCTCAATGAATATCAGAAGCATAAACCGTAATTTCAACGAACTATTGTTAGTTCTCACAGATCTGAATTCAGACTTTGACATAATCATTTTAACTGAATGCTGGATCAATGAAAACTACATTCCAAAAAACATTACAAAATTCACCCACTACAACACACATAATAACCTAACACAGAACGAGGGAGTTATCGTATTCATCAAAAATCTTATATCTCACACTCAGTGAACGAAATCATAATCAACGGCTCTTATTGTCTCAAAATTGAAAATAAATAAATTAATAAATAGAAAACCATGTAACCATATTTTCTATGTATCGATCACCAAGCACATCTAACATAACCCCATTTCTAAATTCACCTAATCAATCTCTATCATGTGTGAAAAATTGTGATTATATCCTTATTATCGGTGATCTCAATATAAATATAATTAATTCCACACATCCTCAAGTCAATGAATATATAAACCTACTAACACTACAAGGTTTCGTCCTAGCCATTACAGCACCCACCAGGATATCTGGCTCGTCTGTATACCAATGCACTGTCACAGACCACTACGCTACCATAACATCTCAGTCTCATAAAATACATAAACCACCGCAACACGTAATGACACAAAAGAAAATATCTTACAATACACTTTTTGACTTGGTCTCTCAAGAAAATTGGTTAAATGTTTACAAACAAATTGATCCCAGTCTGG
Source organism: Limnephilus lunatus (assembly GCA_917563855.2). NCBI lineage: Eukaryota > Metazoa > Arthropoda > Insecta > Trichoptera > Limnephilidae > Limnephilus > Limnephilus lunatus. The sequence goes on from OU830594.1 coordinate 98,966,348, forward strand.
CCTGCAAATCTCTTATTGACACACTACATATCCATCTAACCAACGCTACATCAGACACAACTCACAAAACTAAACACCATGATTCTAAACTTAAGCCTTGGATAACTGTTGGTATCCTACACTCTATTCATAAGCGCGATAAACTCCACGCACTCTGTAAAAAAAATCCCAACGAACATGATTCTCACCTGTTTTACAAGAAATACAGAAATGTGTGCAAAAAAATTACTTTAAAGGCCAGAGAAGATTACTATAAAAAACAAATAAATAACGCAGAGAATGACAAGAAAAAAATATGGAATATCATTGAAGACATATCTTACACTAAAGTAAGGACAACACCCATAAACAAGATTAACGTTGATGGTCATTTACTAACAAACACAGGTAATGAATCTGAAACAAACAGCCGTTGTACCGTTCAACTATGTTTTTTCAAATAACAAGAAACCGTTGAATTCTGTCTCGCAAGTTGTCATTACACTTATAGTATTTTTATTTATTCCCATAAGTTATAGGGGTACGGTAAATTTGCAAATAATAAGTGTTATGTTCTTTCAAAATGTGAAATATCATCATTGCGCTTCCTTTTCAAATAATGTAGTGCTGTTTTTTCCAAAATTAAGTGTTATATTCTTTCAAAAAGTGAAGTTTTCAAATACATAAACGGTGAAAAATCAAATGATATTTCTAAAGGGCTTTCCAAGGCAGTTTTTTCATTTTTCCAAAAACAATACTGGTGAATTTCATAGTGTTTTCCAAAAGTGTTTCGTGAAAAAAAAAACAAAAACGTTTCCCTTAAGGCCCGTCCAGGCCAATTTTTTAAAAAAAAATAAACACTTACATAAGTGAAACAGTGGAGTGCAATGTTGTTTTGTGATAGCTAAAATAGCTACCCTACAGGAAAACCCATGGCCATTTTATTTCCTCCTAAACGTTTTTTCTCGTTTCAAATTGTGTTTGTGCTTATTCAAAAGTGTTTTTTGAAACATAAAAAAACCTGTTTTGTTAGGGCCCCCCCTGGCCAAAATTCCAAGAAATCAAAACACTTTGAAAAATTTTCAACAATGCTTTTTGAGACATAAAAACCAGTTTTGTAAGGACAACCCCTGGCCAATTTTTTTTCCGTTTCCAACAATTGGAAAAATTTGAAACCGGCACCTTGCTTCGCTGGCGTAATAAAGCGTCAAGTGCTTCACAAAATGGAAAATCTCCTATCATCAATGGAACGTGCACAGAAAGTGACATTTAAAGTAACAGTGACTTCAACAATGGCAGTCACAGTAACAGTCGCAGTCACAGTGAGTCACAGTGACAATCACAGTGCCAGCCACAACGACAGCGTTTGCCGTCGCGCAAGCCACCAGGCGGGCACGTGGGCTGGCAAGCTCGCAGTCATGCCCCGCGCGCAGGCCGAGCACCTTAAGAGGAAAGCGGCTGAGCAACTTTAGAGGAAACAGGGCAGCGTTTCTCTCAGCAGAATCAAAAACTGCGAAATACCACAATTCTTGTCTAAACAACAAGAATTTGTTTACTATGTTTTAATCTCACATGCCGGCCTCAAGTTTGTGCCACGGTCTTGTTGGGAATTATTAATTTCTTTTTACCATTAATTTAACTGCTTGTCCATACATTATGGCCCTTGTGAGGACACCTCACCATTACATAGGTGCAACAATGCCAATTGTCACCTTTAAATTTTATATTTTTTCTCCTTTTGCATCTTTTGTGTTGTATATAAAATCATCCAACTCACCCTTGTCATTTTCACACGCTTACACCTTTTTTAGAAATTGATCACTTCGGAAAAGAGACACCCCACGTCGCGGTTGATGTTTTTTCGGTTTGCGCAGACCCAAAAGTGCACCTCACCCGCGTACCTTACACACCAAGTTCAGTGGACTTGTTCATTTTGTCACTCTTGTAAACAATACACATCACTTTTTTTTTGTTTCCTGGTCTGGTATAACATGATATTGTTTATAACATACACTAATCGAAATAATTGTTTCCTGGTGGTTGCCTTGCGGTCATATTGCAAGCGTAAATTCCAGTTTTGGTATCGTCATGTGACTCGAAAGTACATAGTACATTGGCAACCCTTCATTAATTGTAGTTTTTCAATTCTCAAAAAATTGAATGGCGCTCAATTTTATACCCAGTTGCTCTTGTTGTTTTTTCAGAATTGGATAGAATCTTATCTTTTCTGAAAACAAGTTATTGTTATGGTGAACAAACAGCGTGTCGTTCCCCGCACCAATAACAATTTGGTCTTTTATCTTTAATCTTGCTGTCATGTTAAGGTTAAAAATTTTTGTAAACTTGACTTAGTCACTTGCACATTTTTTTTTTTCTCTAGCAAAGAGTATAAACCAACGTCGGTCTCTTCTGCAATCTTAAGCTGCCCTGTGAAGTAAACTCTACTTCGCAGCGCACGTATTTGTTTAAGACTTGTAAGGCTACTTGAAACCTTATCTTGTCAATTTGTGTATCATGTCATATCAGCCGCCTTGCTTGTGCCGCTTGTGTATGTACTGTTCACACCTTCCGTATTGAAAAGGGTAATTTTTTTTTATTATGTGAACAAATTATGTTTTGTAACCATTACACGAGAGATCGTTATAAAATCTAACGCTATACATGATAATGTTATAATATCAACCATTACACGAGGGATCGTCATAAAATCTACTATGATACGAGAGGTTCGTTATAATCACTTATGCTAGGTAACACAAGTTGCTACCGAAAACATATTTGTTGCATTAACTTGTAATAAATAATATTGTCTTATCCCCTTTCAATACTGGACATAATGTTTAATAATTTGTTCAAATTCCATATGAAACGTGTAGACGTCATAATACTAACCATAAGTCGTGAAAACGATATAATATCCTTTGGCCTTCGTAAATAATAATAATATAAATATATATAATAAAGGTCTTTATTCCAGGATGTGGGGAGGAGAGTGCAATCCCACACATCCCATACAGAGTATAAGTACAGCATATAATAAAATTAAGAGTTAAGATGAAACAGAGTCAAGGCTAAAAAAATAATAAAATAGATTAATAATAAAAATCGAAAGCAAAGAAAAATAGGAAAGTGATGAAGTAAATAGATGTTGCCGTCTTATGTGGATCACCAGACGTGATTCATATTAATTTTTCCCGGATTTGACTGTCATAAATAGTTGACACATTGTTATAGTTGCCTTGGAGCAAACCTTTCTTCTTGAAAGAAAGAATTGATCTTTTTCTTTATGAAAAAAAAAATCAAAATGAAGCTGTATATTCAGCAAGTTTCGGTCGTATTAATACCTGTGGACTTTTTGTAATTAGACCCAAGAACCATCTACTATCCATTTGACCATGGACTAACCTTCATTTTCACTGTCGGCTATGAGGTATTGTGTCGGGGAGGTCAGACGGGACATTGACACAAAAACACCTAACTCGTTGTCTGGGAGACGAATAAGAAAACTTCCAGGTTTGTGAAATTTGAACAAGGGTCTGTCATTTTCTCACAATCATGAAGAAGTCTAAAACGACCCCTAGCCTTTCACCCAATACACGTGAAAGACTAGAATTGTTTGTTAGTGTATTTCCTCATCTCATCATCATTTTTCCCTCATGTACAATTGTCATGAGCCGGGAAAACTGCCGTTAACCATATTTCGCTCTTCCTACAAGATCGAACCCGGACTATGGCCAGTTTGCTGCAGATTTCCCCGCTCAATTCCAATTCCTCATCCTTTCTTCCTATTCACTGAGTATTCTCATATGTGGAAAAGAACATTATGCACTCAGCATATCGTCTGTCTAAATAATGACAATCCACATGCCAGGATTCCCACATTTGTTTCACCCTCTCATCATCACAATAAGACATAATATATTTTGTTTCTGTGCTCTTGAAAGCCTTATATTGTTACGGCATTTTGCGTTGGCATTGACCAAGGACGGTCAATAATTTTCAAGCCCACATTGTTATAAGTATAAATACATGTACTGGTGTCATTGGATTTGTATTCAGTACTATCGCACTGGATGGACCATACAGGGTCTCCTTTGACACAGAATATTGTGTTGCCATGTCATGTCAGCTAGCCTAGGAATCTCTCTCTTTATCTCTCTCTTTATCTCCCTCTCTGGTTTCAATCCTCGGCAAACCCTCGTTTTGTTCTCTCTCACAGCACAATTGTTTCTCTCCAAACGTCTTTTGCATCATTGGTCTACTAGGCAGGTAAACTTCAAGAATTTTGTTCTAATAATAATTTCCCCCTGGATTAACAAGAAGCCCAGCTGCCCCGTCCTGACCAGCCGAGCCTCGCTTCCTGCTGCCTACGTTACAATTACAGAGGTCCCTTCTCTCCAGCCTCTGCGTACCAAAAGCACCTGACCACACCCACAACCTCGTGTGAGTCATACGTGTAGTTGCGAACCATGTCACCTGGCCGACACCTCAACAACCTCCGAGCACATGCCAGCTCTTGGGAAATGTTCCTGTTGCCTGTGCAAATGTTATGTTGCCTGTTGCAAATGTTCCTGTTGCCTGTGCTAATGTTCCTGTTGCCTGAGCAAATGTTATGTTGCCTGTTGCAAATGTTCCTGTTGCCTGTGCAAATGTTATGTTGCCTGTTGCAAATGTTCCTGATGCCTGTGCGAATGTTATGTTGCCTGTTGCAAATGTTCCTGTTGCCTGTGCAAATTTTATGTTGCCTGTTGCAAATGCTCCTGTTACCTGTTGCAAACGCCCAGTTGCCATGTGCAAATACCCAATGAAGCCGCAAATAAACTACCACCAAAAGCAATGGCATACCGCCTCACTGTCCACCATACTACAAATGGATAACCATCTTGTGAACCCGCTACCACCTTAACGGATCCACGCTGCCCCAGGACCCAGACGCAGCCACCCTCGTGACCTCTGTAATCAGTAACAACCCCCATTCGACCTGGATGCTCCAGTCAGCGTTTTTCGTTCTTCATTTTCAAACCCAAGTCCCAAGTGTTAAGTGGAAAACCCCATTGAGTTCAAGCAAGTGTAAATTGTTAAGTGCTCCGTCAAAATCCACGTCCATTTCAAACACAACTACGCTTCGCAAAACTTAGCTTCCAGACCAATGATAAACTTAGAACCTCTTTCTGATTGCATATTTTGTCATACTTGTCACACGTGTATTTGTCTCATGCATACCTCATCTCAATGAATGTAACCTCATGCTTTCAAATGTTGTCATCACTGTTGTGTCCATTTCATGTTCTATGTTTTCATGTTCTATGTTTTCATGTCCCATGTAATTTTAACCCCCCACACCCAACAATGTACCCTGTTTTAGCCAGCCTTAGGAACTTGTGCTTTCTCTCTCTCAGGCCTTCATTCTCTTGTGCAAAATTTCAAATTTTCAAATCCAATCCATTCAAAAGGGAGAGGTTTTTTTTGCCCTGTTGCTCCATTGCCACGTCGCTTTTTTTGCGGCGAGCGGGGAGGTGTTACGATACGCATTTTACTATTCAAACCGCCGCCGGAATTGAAATCAGTTACGAAAAGAGGGCGCTAACGGCGTACGTTCCCGCGCACGCCGGCTGCGCATCAGGTGACCAAACCCGGACACCTCACCCCGCACCGCAAGCCAAGCGCGGCGGCCATTCCTTCCCGCACGGGCTCGAAGTGTAGATCTCCCGCGCTTGTCGCGTCTGTGATTGTACCGACCCGAGCCGCGTCTAACCAACGTTCTGGAAACCGCCATTTTGGCGGGCTCCAAGAATGCAACGAAGCAGGACCAGTGACATGGAACTCCAAGAGAGACTCTCCTGACACAGTAAGCCAACTCAATCCCCTTTATTTGTGCTGATTTAACTGTTTGCATCACCGCGGAAACCCGGGATGAAATCCGAGAGAGAGAAATTGCGTTTGTTAGCATAGAGATACTCATGTGTTCCATTGCTCAAACCTTGTAATTTATGAGGTTCTGCCGTTTTGTTCTGGAGATTAAATGAAGTAAAGGAAATCTCTCTTCTTATTTTGCTAACAAATTAACCTAAAACAATCTAGGCCTCCCTACGAGGCATGGTGAATCTCAGATGAGGCCAGATTCACGACCTTGAACATCATGCACCTGCCGAATGAGCTATGCCACAGGTAGGTTGGCGCCTTCGCAGCTAACACTGACGCCCAACATCGCCAACTAACAATTTTCATAAATTTTGGATCGATTTTATTGCTGTAAATATTAGCGCGCTCTTCTAACATTCGTAATTTCATATCTCTCCATCTTCTTCTTTTTGGGTCCGGCAACGTAGCCTTAAGATGGGAAGATAAAGGTGGGGAAGTACCTGGCTATTCAGATCTAGTCACCAAACACGTCTAAACCCATTTAAAGCAAGGACAACAAGACGATACTCTGAGCATCTTCCACGGTAGCTGCCAGGCGACTACCGGTGACTCGGTATATTCAACGCACCAATATTAAATACATTTTCGCTATTTCTATCATTTTCTTTCCTAATCCTCTTCAAAACAAAAATATTACTAAAAATCCAAAGATTTTATTTGATTCGGAGACATTAAACAAATCTTATGTTGTGTGCGTGATCGCCAAGGTTTCCATATATATAATGGTGAGCTCTAGCGTTTTGAATTTATTTCCTATACCATTCATCCGATGTCGATGAAACTTTGGTGATTTGTTTAATGCGTGACCGCCAAGGTTTTTATATATAATGGTGAGCTCTGGCATTGTGAATTTATTCCCTATACCATTCATCCGATGTCGATGAAACTTTGGTAATTTGTTGTATGCGTGACCGTCAAGGTTTCTATATATAATGGTGAGCTCTGGCGTTATGAATTTATTTCCTATACCATTCATTCGATTACGATGAAACTTTAGTGAGTTGTTGTGCACATGCCCATACGAAGTTTTCTATATGTGTATAGGTGAGCTCTAGCGTTATGAAATTCGCATGAAAATTTTACAATGGGTGGCACGCGAGTTGTTTGAAAAATGTGTGTATTTCATATAGTTTAGTGGCAGCGATGATGGGGTGGGGAACGAAGGAGGGAGGTTCGCAGGACGGGGGATAAGGGAGGGTAGACGGGAGGGAAAGTGGAAGAGGAACGCGAAGGAGGGGAGAGGTTCGAAAGGTTTAGGGGGAGGTGGAAGGGGAACCCATGAGAAAGAAAACGCAGGGACATACAATTTTTTTCTTTATGTGGCATTCCAACGCATGCACTCGCTAATATATTATAATTTTTAAAAATTGCACAGTTCCCTTGAAAACCACCAATTCTGTATTTATTCATTTGCGTTTTTTAATTAAGTGAATTATGCATTAGTCTCAAGTAATAACACCAATAAAGATTACCTTATCAATTAATATGACCTCTAAATATGCTCCTACAAAATTAATGCTAAGTCTCATATCTTTTTGGTACAATCCATGGGTCATTAATTATTTAATACTTTTGGGCACATTCCAGTAAAGTTAAGCTGCACCTTTTGTTTAGAAACAAAATATTTCGATTTTACTTATTTTCTCATAAGAGGCCATTATATCGATTAATATAAATATATTGAAATATAATGCTGCAAAGCTATTCAATTTTCTACCTACTGACATTAGAAACATGCAAACCAAAAGTTAATTTAAAAGTAAAATCATTGATTACCTGCAATAAATATATTCATCAGGAGTATTTCATAACATATTTACATGTAAGCCTACTGCGTATATATGTATACTATATACTGCATGTATGTACATTGACTAAATTTCACTTGCCTTTTTCTAATCATTTATCACTATGTCTTTTTGTCAAATTGAAATTTAATTGCTCTTCTACATTCATACTTGAATAGTATAATATTAAAAAAATACTGATTTTATTTTTAACTGTTAATATGTTATTTAAAATGTTATTTAAAAAAAAACATAGATAACAACCACTCTGTAAATTTCCATATTAACACACGCGTTTTACACCTAGTGAGATGGGCAATACGTCATTACTGTAAGATTAAAATAATGAAATAAATAATAAAAAGTTTCAATTATACTCTGTACAAGCAAAAATATACAGGACCATACTTACCTGGGAGGTCACTTTGTTTATTAGAAAAATTTAGGTACCTACTAACTACGCGCAGAGGACATAATTGGGAATACATTTTATTCAATCCTGATATTAATAATTATAAATAAAATATTCTAATGAGCGTATTTTGGAAAGCAAAAGCAAAATTTTTCTGATTGGTGATACAAAAGTACAAGGATTTGATCAGAATATTTATCTCCCTAAATGTGATTTGTCCCTTGGTAAGAGACAGATTGATGTGTAAGGATTCAAATAATGTTATTTCAATAAGAAAAGTGTGAGTAAGACAAATACATAGGAAATACAAGAATGATACTCTAAGATAGGTACATTTAATTTAAGGGTACGAAAGCCCAAAAAGGTAGATTTTTAGTTTTGACCTAAATTCTGTTGGACTTGTTTTGCATCTTGGTTCCGGAGGGAGTTTATTCCAAGCCTTTGATCCAGATACTCCGAAAGCACGATCTCCAAACATAGTATTTGTCTTACGTTTTGTTTCTATTATTCTGTTTATAGATAATCTAAGCGTTGACTGCTTAGGACCAGTATTTTCCGATTGCCTATTTTAAATCATAGAAAGCGTAAAAATGTATTGTTAATTCTTTCAATAGCTTGTACATGAATATTACAATCTAGTGCGGAATTTAAATCTTAAAAAGGTTCTCCTGCAATGTTTGATTCTTTATTTATCTTTTATTATTTTATTGCTCTAGACGAGATCAAGCGAATGCCAGTCGTGAAATCTTCCAAAACAGTTATTTATCTTTGGGTCTAGTGTTTTAGATCTAATTGTTCTTCGTTATTGTAAGTTTTATTTGCTTAAGACATAAACCGTTGAACTTATTCGATATTATTTGGTGAGCAAACAACTGTTTTTTTTAATAATTCAAATTTTAGTACACAAATATTCAGGACTGGTTACATAGAATTCGAATAAGTCTTCAAATTTCAAACGTAAAATTCAAATTCTGTGAAAGTTTTATTCAAGTTCCCCAATTGGGGTATGTTGTGAGACTGAAAGTAGTGGGGATGGGGAGGGGATAGGGAAGAGGAATGTGGGGGCAGTTCCTGCCTATTCAAATCCGGCCACCAAACACGGCTAAAGCAATTTCAAGCAACGTTTTAATTCTGAATTGTGGTCTTATACCAGGGCGATACTGAAAATATCTTCCACTCTGGAACGTGCCGCAAATATGCTATATATTATTTTAAATGAATAATTTGTGAAATAGAACAAATTGTTTGAACCCTCGGGATTGCGAGTCGGGAGCCTTACCCCTAGACCACGAAGGCTGTGAATATTAAATTGAACTTAAATATTGATTTTGAATTTGATGAACTGTTGAAATTCTATGAAACAACCTTTCCCAAACTCTTCTATTTTTTAGTTTATTATTATTATCTACTATTGTGATAGCTATTTCGGTGTTCGAAGCGGTTATTAAATTGTGGTTAGGCCTCAATATGGACTTGACTTATATAGGTACATGAATTAAGTAACCCCTAACTCTTTTTTGAGGAAGTCAAAAATGGTCATAATTAGTTATGAATTGGTTTACAAGTGACAAGAAGAGAAAACGATGTAGACCATTTAGACGGTGGGTTGACGACATCAAAGCCATAGCAGGTGGTACATGGACAAGAGTAGCTAATGATAGAGAGAAATGGCGACAGTTGGAGGAGGCCTTTGTCAACTAGTGACATACAGACAGGGAGTCGATGCATGATAAGCGTTAAAAATATTATAAATAATATAATGTAATTTACTTTCTAAATAAAGGATATTATTATTTATAATTAAAACTTTTTTTAATCTTTGTAATGATATAACGTTAAAAATTAGAAAATTATACAAAAAAATTGTTTAATGTTGTCAAATACATAATGATACAATTATAAAAAATAATAAAAATTATTATTTTTAATTGGTAAACTAATGTTTTAGACAAGATTTTTATGCATAGCACCAGAGATGTGCAAAATGGGTACCCGAAACCATTTGAAATGCAAATTAAGTAACCCCTAACTCTTTTTTGAGGAAGTCAAAAATGGTCATAATTAGTTATGAATTGGTTTACAAGTGACAAGTAGAGAAAACGATGTAGACCATTTAGACGGTGGGTTGACGACATCAAAGCCATAGCAGGTGGTACATGGACAAGAGTAGCTAATGATAGAGAGAAATGGCGACAGTTGGAGGAGGCCTTTGTCAACTAGTGACATACAGACAGGGAGTCGATGCACGATAAGTGTTAAAATTTTTACAAATAATGTAATGTAATTTACTTTCTGAATAAAGGCTATTATTATTTATTATTTTAACTTTTTTAAATCTTTGTAATGATATAACGTTAAAAATTTGAAAATTATACAAAAAAATTGTTTAATGTTGTCAAATACCTAATGATACAATTATAAAAAATAATAAAAATAATAATTTTTAATTGGTAAACTAATGTTTAAGATAAGATTTTTATGCATAGCACAAAGGGTAACAATTATTATAAGCAATAATTATTAGCCTGAAACACTCATCAACATTAAAAAAATATCCCGAGAAAAGATAAATGCCGCCGACGGACTTTAACCCGCGTCCTTCTGATATCCGGTCAAGAGCAGTTGACCGGATATCAGAAGGACGCGGGTTCAAGTCCCGTCGCGGTCGGTGGCATTTATCTTTTCTCGGGAGATTTTTTCAATGTTGATGAGTGTTTCAGGCTAATAATTATTGCTTATAATAATAATAAAAATACTTATTTAGGTTATCTACCTACGTGAAACATGGTTCAATGAACTCGAATTTGGGTTTTGAATTCAAGATTTGCTTTCTAAATTGGAACTGATTGTGTGAAAGATTTGGACAAGCGACAGGTGATGCCTACTTATAAGATATATAATATTTTTAATAAATAATTATTTTAATTTTGTCGATTTTCAATAGTGATTTCTCTCAAAACTGATGATGGACCTCAAGGACCTGGTATTGGAGCCTATTTCCTCCGATGGCAATGACTTGGTACGGCCAAAGTTGAAGAGTAAGGAGGTCCAGCATGAGGTGCACTCTGTATCCTGGAGATGGCCCCTGGTCATACTGCTGACTGGCTGCCTGGCCTTCTACATTGTACACCTCATCGATCACATTCTGCCGGCTGGAGTTAGTAAAGAAGAAGCGGTAAATATATAATTAGATTTTTTTAAGTGTAAACTTCTTAAGCACTGTTGTAATTTAAAACTCGATGATACGGAAACGAGCGACACTAAAAAGAGACAAATATATCTCTAGGATTTATCCTGCGAAAGAATGAGATAGCAATAAAATATTTATTTATTTCACATATACTTACTTCCAATATAATATGATAAATCCACTAGTGGTGTAAAGCGCCTGACGAACCTTTACAGAGATTTAGGCTTAACCCGGTGTCATTGAGGGAGGGTCAATATGACCCTGCACGTTTTGTATACGAAAAATTTCTTAGAAATAATTGATGCAAACAACCGTCTGTCTTAGTAGCTGCAGGCTGCAGCTAAGTATCACCCCCTCCCTTCGTATACCTCACTTTAGTCGTCCATCGCCCGCGCAAGGAGCAACACTTGTGTAAACCTGCGACCGGGTAATTATGACCCAGCTCAACGGCGACGTTGCAGCTTTGTGCCATATAGATCTCTCGAAACATACTTGTATAAAAGAAGTCACCTCGAGTGAAATCAAAGCTTTTATTGTATTACTGTACATAGCTGGATTCCATCGTTCTGTAAGACAGAAATTAAATGATTTATGGACGTCTGATGGCACTGGTGTGGATATTTTTCGTCTTACTATGTCACATCAGCGTTTTCATTTAAAAAAAGTGCCTTGATGATAAGTCTACATACAAATTAATTTATTACCAATGTGTTTTATTGCTGCTACTGATTATATATACAGTTATATATTATGAATTTCAAATTTAAAAATTATTTTATTCAAGGCAAAATAGTAACAATTGAAACAGAATCATAATGACCCACCTCAACGTTAGTGTAACTTTTTCCGCCAAAATGACGCCGGGTTAACAAGGATCGAATCTCATGAAATCAAAAACAAAAAAAAATATTTTTGTAAAATCAAAATCCAATCTTCGAAACACTCCAAAATGAACAGGCAAAGAAAACACAAATAAAGCGACATCTAGCGACTCCGAAAAAGAAAACGCAAATACTAATAAGATGATCAAATGTAAAGGAAAAGATGCACTGGAATTCGAGGGCAAAAATATGGAAAAAATCGTCCTTCATAATATTGATAAAAAAGTGCCTCGTAGTCTCCCCATTCTTGTCTACTTTAGTTTTCTGAAGGTTTCACTTTTACCGCCTGCGAATTTTTTTATTTTTTTATACGAATACCTCACAAGAGTCCCAGGTGCTCCCGTCTCGAACCAGTGAGTCTATTGCATCCCCAATTGGGGTACGTTGTGAGGATGAAGGTATTGGGGAAGGGAAGGAGAATGGGAAGAGGAAGGTAGGAAAGTACCTGGCTATTCAGATCTGGTCACCAAACATGGCTAAAGCCTTTTTAAGCAACGTTTCAATTCTGAATGGTGGACATTTTTTGTTTTTCTGTCTGGTGCGTACACGAATAAATCAGAAGGTTTTCTGACACGTCAGCAAGCCACATACAGCTGTCTGTGTGAAAAGCGTGGATTTTCCCCTGATATCTCCTACCGCTACATGTCTCATTTGCAATCCCTCTATCTGCCCCTCCCTCGCAATAGAGTGTTATAATATCTCATCTAATATGGCAGACCGGGGTTCTGCATGCCCCTTGAAACATTCAAGGTTTATGTTGATTTCAAGTGACATGTTTGTTTAATAACGCCATTCTCCGTGTCATGCTAATCTTGTGGTGCCGCACCTGACAGTAGTTGTTTAGTAAAAACAACTTTCTATCAAATTATGCATAGATATATTTTACGCTGTTAATAATTGGTCTAATTGAGTTTCTAAATATTTTGTATTTCAGTTGGCTAACCCACAGTTGTTCAGCGGTATGAGATCGAGAGACACCCTGCGCAGTCTGACCAGCCTCGGTCCGAGGGTGGTAGGGACTTACCAGAACAGGGTCCAGGCGCCGATGCTACTTCAGGAGGAGCTTAGGTTGGCCCAATTGAACGCACACAGCTCCCAATCCCTGCGGTACGAGGTATAGTATAGTGACTGTAGCATATATATATATATATATATATATATAAACAATATATTAGCTCTCTCATATCAAATTTGAATCTAAAAATAACACCACATCAGAGTAGTTTCATAACACAACCCCCCTTCTTGATGCAAACTTGTTGGACAAGCTTCTAAGCAAATATCATTCATTTTGTGGCAAAAGTGTTGTCGTAATTTGTTGAAGACGCGCAGCTCCCAGTCCCTGCAGTACGAGGTACACTGTAGTGACTGTAGCAACTGTATATAAAAAAACAATAGATTAGTCACCTAATATATAATTTTAATCTAAAAATAACACCATCTAAGATTAGTTTCATAACACGACCCCCCGTTTTCATGTAAACTTATTTTACAAGCTTCTAAAAAGTATGCCAAACCAGCGAAGATCCTTTATGTTGTGGTAATTTGTTGAAAGGGCGCAGTTCTCAGTCCCTGTAGTACAAGGTACACTATAGTGACTGTAGCATATATATAAAAAACAATACATTGGCCTTCTCATATCGAATTTCAATCTAAAAATAAAACCATCTAAGAGTAGTTTCATAACACAATCCCCCGTCTTGATGTAAACTTGTTGTACTAGTTTCGAAAAAAGTATGTTAAATCAGCGAAGATTCTTTATGTTGTAGTAAAAGTGTTGTCGTAATTTGTTGAAAGGGCGCAGCTCTCAGTCCCTGTAGTACGAGGTACACTATAGTGACTGTAGCATATATATATATAAACAATAGATTGGCCTTCTCATATCAAATTTCAATCTAAAAATAAAACCATCTAAGAGTAATTTCATAACACAACCCCTCGTCTTGTTGTGCAAGCTTCTAAAAAGTATGCAAAACCAGCGAAGATCCTTTATTTTGTAGCAAAAGTGTTGTCGTAATTTGTTAAAGGCGCGTAGCTCCCAGTCCCTGCAGTACGAGGTTAACTATAGTGATAGAATCTTTATATAAAACAACAATAGATTAGCCCTCATATTCAATTTCATTCTAAAAATTACGCCACCTTAGAGTAGTTTCATAATATAACTTTTCATTAGTTGCTACATAAGGTCAGTACGATCAAAAGTGATGAAAGTGATGCGTGCTGGAGGTCCCCAAAGTTACCCAACGGAGGAAACTTCTTGGGTTCATCATCAGGACTTGTAAGCAGCTTAATAACCAGAAAAAAATCCTCTGGTATGTTTATATGTGAAAGCATGGAACCTATCCAAGGTCCGTGCACCATATTGACTTACTTGAGGAAACACGTTCTGTGAGTCTAGAAACTAGACGGAAAGCAAGTCTTGCTATTCTGCCTTTCAAAATTTGGAACATTTTCATCGATTGCCGATTCCTCTTGGGATGCCATGATTTATATGAACGAGACCACTACGGCCGGAGGCGACACCATGACCTATTCAGAGTACAGAACGGCAGAACGGACGTCCTGGCAAAGCATAACACGACGAGGGAAGTGGTGATGTTAAATGAATTTGCAAACAATTTGGACGTAAGTTACTCTTGTCTATGTGCATTAAAACTATTATTGAAAACTAGCAGTTAAAAAACCCGCTCCGCGGGTTTTTGCTGCTTGGCCTTGCGGGCGGTTTTTGGTTCGGCTTCGCCCAGTTTGAGTGTTGGTGACCATTTTATAAATCCGATAGGAACTGGTTCCAAAAATAGCCGGTCCCTCGGATCCACTGTGATCCAGTGACAGCCAGTCACCTGGACAAAGTAACCGCAACAAGAAATGACGTTATATGCAATATAAAGCCATGTGATACCAACTAACGGAAGTGGCGCCATCCTTTGACGAATTCTTGAATTCGAAACCAAATTACAAAAACAGCTTGTTTTGCGTATAAAAATGGTAGCACTTCCTTTTGTGTCTATTTGAGAACTCGATTCTCAAATAGACACAAAAGGAAGTGCTGTACGACAAGTGTGTGTACGACAGACGCAAGGCTATTAATAGTGTTCGATGATTCACCTTCCTAAATGCTGAAATGGAAACTAAATTGTACTTTAATTAGAATCATATTCTGTAGTACAATAATAATTAATAATCAGTAATGCATTACCTAGTCTATAGATTCTTGATACTTGCCTGGTATGATAAATTGTTCCTGAATAATGTTTCGCATTAACTTACCCATGCACTAACAACCGAATTCAGTATGTTTAATTTATTATTATTTTCAGGTTCAAAAGGGCAGCGGGGCTTACACCCTGGAGTACAAGCCGCGGTTTACCAATATTTATGAGAACATCCAAAATGTGATTGCCTTTCTGGAAGGATCCGATCCGTCCCACAGCATTCTTCTTAACTGCCATTACGACACTGTTCCCACAAGCGATGGTAAGGATAAACTTATGAGGACTCAGTACTTTAAAATTCTAAAATAAAGTTGGAATCTTATCAACTTAAGTGAAGAAGACGTGTATAAAAATATTCGAAATGCGGCCCCGGCATATTGGAAGGACCTACGGTCGAATTTGCCCTAGCAAGCCTAAAAAATTGATCTTTCCCTTAATGTATAGTTGAATTAATTCTGATAAACTTTTTTTTACATTAGCTACACACAGAGACCCTGAAAAAAAATCCCTCAGGGCTTTTGTCATCTTTTGGGTTGCTGTGTAGGGGGTCTTTTAAGGGATGGAAGGAGTCTTTTTAGAGAAAGTATGAATCTATCCTTCCAACTGCGGTACGGATCGAGATTCCGGCTGATACGGATCGAGAGAGTCAATCAAAAACATTAAACCGGATACAGACTGTCGAGTCACGACCAAAATTGTTATTTCTAATAATATTTTGTTGTTGTTATTGTTTTAGGTGCGTCAGATGCCGCCATAGCATGCTCCGTGATGATGGAACTAGTCAGGGTCCTCACACAGTCAGAGGTCCGGCTCAAACACAATGTCGTCTTCTTATTTAACGGTGCAGAAGAAACTTCTCTACAGGTAAGCAGAGAGAATTGAAAATCGCACATCACATCCGTTCTTGACACACGATATTTTAACCCCAAGAGCAATATTGGGAGATTTTTCTCCCACACGTCAAACATACGTCCGGTCTTTTTGGGAGACATTTTTCCTAGCCACACTGACCCCTAAAAGTGATGGTCATCACATTTTGTTTTAAATTACAGTTAAGTAGTAACTTAGAAGAGTGTCATCTATCGCCGTTCGTTCTAATGCATGAAATGTTACGGAAATAGTTGATGGTATATGGTAAACACTGTCATTAAGTGCTTTTTTTATCTTCGAACTTCTTAAATTGCAAATATTTTTTAAAAATTTTTTTTAATCTAATTTTTACCATTTTCAGGTCACGTAATGTTTGATTTGGTTTGTGAAGTTCTAGAAAATGTGTACTCTTTTATTTTGACCTACAATGAAACTGATTTTATGTGTTGGAGTATTCTCTGCGGATTGTTTCAAAGAGATATGAACGAGCTTATGAATTGTTTTAGTGTAACACTTTTAGTGCTTGGTAATGTTTGATGTTTGTCAATTTTCTGAAATTTACGTTGCAGGCCTCTCACATGTTCCTGACGCATAGGTGGGCTGAGAGAGTTAAAGTATTCCTAAACATGGAGGGAGCTGGACTTGGCGGAAGGGCCACTTTGTTTCAATCGGGACCTGCTAACCCTTGGCTCTTTAAGGTAGTACACTTTTTATACTCAAAGGTTTACTACGCGTTATGTCATTCTCGAATTGAATACGGAATTATAGGACGGGGATCTCCTACATATAAATTCTTACAAAACCTGAATAAAATTCGAAAAGGAATCACAAATACCATACTGAAAGTACCTATGAATATATTATAATAAAATTATTAAAGATATTGAAGCTATTCAAAATACAGAATACTCTACTAGACCGCGTATCCATCACACTAGATCAAATAAAAATGACATAAAAAATATTCCAAGTTATAAAACCACATTCGGACAAAGAAACAACACTTATTTTTCATCTAAACTCCATAATATTCTTCCCAAGACATAAAACTAATAAAAAAAATTAATAAGTACAAATCAAGAATCAAAACATGGCTGAAAAAGGTCAACGAAAACACCATAATGAAGACACTAAAAACGACACAGAAGACAAATAAACTTTAATTTAAAAAAATTAGTCCCTCTCGGCACAGGAACCCCTAGTGAGGAAGACTAAGAAATGCAATATCTTTATCTAACATAACCATTATATTTTGTATACTTAAAGAATTATTTTATATAGTCCCTTAAATAAAAAAATAAAAAAATGCATTAAATGAAGGCATCACACAGGGATCGATTCGATAACCAACATTGTTTTTGTATTGCCTTGGGGTGATCTGGGGCCATCCCTAAATTACGTCACACGAATTTAATAATTTTTTGACCCCATCCCCGTGTCCTTGTTACACATCATCACATTTGTGAGACCCCCACCCCCTATTGTGACGTCACATATTTTGCAATTTTACATCTAAAAATAATCAAAACAGTACTTGGTTCAATTTTTTTACATGTGACGTCACAGAGCTGATGACCCCCCCCCCATACCCATTGTCACATTTCTCTACTCCCCTCCTCCCTTAAGGTTTGACGTAATTTATGGATTGCCCCATCTATTGCAGTGTTATGCGGGGTCCATTGGGCCGGCAAACGCCAGAATTTTGCTTGACAGTCCTATACAACAATCAAGGTCACAATTTTTGCCAACACTCAAGGCCGCAGTGTTTGTGCTTCCCGTGTTCGGCGGAAAACAAAACTTAAACATCTCATCCCGGGTGAAGCGGGAAGGCAAGCGGGGTCCAGCGGGGGGGGAGAATTCATTTTTTGACAGAAGTCGCGCGGTGCGGTCCGTGTATGTAGAAAAATCGGAACGGATTTTTGTGGTTATGTGCTATGTATGAGCAAACATAATCACGAGTTTAAAATATTATTATACCTAAATATAATATAATAATAGAAATATTTGATAATATAATATCAAATATTTATAATTATTCTGTTGTTGACGTAAATATTTACGTACTTTAGTAGTAGTAGAATTAGATTTTAGATAAATAATAGAATTTAGATTCTATAGTTCTAAATTAGGTCGTGCAATAAAATGACGTTATTATATAATGTCATTGGTGCAATAATCGATATTAGTCGGAAATCTTTCCTGATAAACCCTGATCTGTGTTTTCTTCCTGATGCAGTTAGCATCTTTTCTATATCGAACGCATTTTAACATTTATGCAAACGATAAACGTCAATTTTTTTGGTACGCGGACCTAATAATTATGATTTTAAGTTGTAAATAAACACACTGTCGTAATGGATGATTATTTCTTTCGTGAACTCACTTGTAAATAAAGTCTATTAATTTATTAATCGGTTTCAGAGACACGGGAGAAATTGACCATTGTAAATCGATATTCTATTTTTGATGCTACGTAATTATTAACGTAGCAACAAAACGTATTCACTCTAAATTCTTAATAAATAGTAACTTTAGGTCGTGCGTATTATTCGGAAATCTTTCCTGATAAATAAATATCTATTAAAATATCTGTGTTTTCTCCCTGATGCATCTCTTTTGTCATCAGAACGCATTTTAATATTGATATAAACGTCAAACGTCAAGTGTGCGTGCCGTGGACACGTCCGTACCTCAGACCACTTGTCAAATTGTGTGGACCGCGCGAACTTCACCCCAAACGATGTTGGTGTAAAGTTATGGCCTTGAGTGTTGGCAAAAATTGTTAAACATTTATGACCTTGATTGTTGTGTTGGACTGTCAAAAGTCTGGCGTTTGCCCGCGCAATGGACAAAGCTTGAGTTATACAACAAATGATTCCAGGGCGGTGGTACCTACACCCCCCTCTAAAATTATAATAATTATTATTTATATTTTTTTATCATTCTGATAGTGAATTTAAAAAATATATATTTTAAAACATTTATAATTTATTTCATTTTAGTTTTTAAAATAAGACAAACATTCCCGGTTTACGAATAACTTGACAATATTCGAAAATCTCCTACTACCACTAAGCGGAACATGTTTGTGTCATGATGGAGACCTTAAACAGCCGAGGAATTGAACTCACGATGCCTGGGTGGGACACAAATGTAATGCCAACTCAGCCACTGACCGGTCATTTAATTGATAATAAATTAAGTTATTGTACTGTATTGGAAGAGCTTCTATCAGATGCCGACAGATGCCAGCAGAGAAAGAGCTCTATCGGTTGCCGACAGATGCCAGTAGAGGTAGCGTTGGCTGTCGAGAGCATTCAATCGCCAGCTACCCAGCAGACACGATTAGCATCCAGTATGCGCAGGTCGTGTGACCAGTAGTATAATTATTGTAAATACGTAAACTCATAATAAACCATTTTCTATCATCACTTAAAATTATTATGTATTATTACTAAGGAGTACCCCACAGAACAAATAGTGTTTGATTGCAAATAACGCAAACATTACAGTTATGTATCAGTGGCAGTTCGTGAGTTTTCAGTGAGTTAGAGAGCTTGTTATAGTTCCCCGGCGGGGAATTATAAATTACATTTACAAGATTAACATGTAGGTAAAAGATTAAAATGACAGGGAATGTGATTGTGTTTGTCCAGTTCTGTTAGCTTTTTTAAGGGCGCCACTGGCCGTTGGACCAGGCTAGCAGACTGTAGAGCAAAATCCTCTTTCGGGGCCTTGGGAATTATACACTTTATCGTAATTCTAGGATAGAAATGATAAACGGCATTCATTGAGAATTCAATATACATTTATAAATTAATCATTTGCACAGTGTTTATCATGAAAACAAAATAACAATAAATTGTAGCTTACCCCCCCTGGATCGACCAAAATCATTAACTAGGTATCTAAATTTAAACTTCACCGACAGCAACGAAGAATTGATTAACCTTTTCCACTCCGACCATTTTTTCTCAAAACTGTTTAGCTACTCCGACCAAAAATGTGTGTTATATTTTATATTTGAAATGAAATTTTTGGACAGTTATTTTTGCGGCACCCTATCGGATAATTCGTGTGACTATTAGTTGTTTGGTATATTTTGTATAAAATACTTGTTAAATCACACATTTTGTAACTAAAAGATAATGCATTTGATTTCAACGTGTTTTATTTGCATTATATCTTTTATTGCATAGCAATAATTTGTATAATACGGGTAAAATATGCAGACAATCCAATGTAAATTCTTGGAGAAATTTCTTTCTAATTGTCCTGTACCGCACAACGGCTGACCTGCGACTACCTGAACCTGATTGGCTTAGGTTTTATGGGTAATGTTTGGTTTCTTATTTTGCATTGGTTACGTTATTTTAGGTTTCGCCCTCTTTCAGGAAACAAAAGATAGACCAGCCCACAACACATTAAATAGGTAATAAGTTTGGCAAACATTCTACACGGTGTTTACAAGTTAGAGTATTGTACATATTATAACTACATAATTTAATACTGTCACATTTTGAGTACATTTATCTCACATTTACTATTACAAAAAACTCACGATTCGGTCCAATGTTATCCCACATGAAGTGCAAGTTTGTTTTCACAACTTTTACAGTGATATATTGTTCATTTTATTTGCCCTCCTTTTCTATCATAAATAAGAACCACAAACGATTTTTTTTACATTAACTACACACAGGAGGCCCTGAGAAAAATAAATTCTCAGGGCCTATGTCATCTTTGGGGTTGTTTTGTGGAGGGTCTTTTGAAGGAAAGGAAAAAGAGGATGGGAAGGAAAATGGTATGAGTGAGTAGGAATCTGGGGGTTATGGTGTCCAAGAGAGGCGATGCGTGAATTCATCCCTCTCACTGCGTTGTAAGGCAATAGTTCGATAGAGTCCGGCTGGAGAGATCAAAAGATCTCCATCAACCAGTCTTTCCCGATTCGGTCCGCCACGCAGTGGGCAGACGCATCCCCATGAACCCGGGCACCCATGCATAGTCACCAAACATAGCGAACCACTTGGGGTGACCTGTGGCAGAGGTGTTGGTTATCCAATAAATGGTTCCCGGGGCAGCGGTACCGATTCCTGCCTCCCAAATTGAAAATGATGCAATCACTAATATTTTTCTGCATATAAGGCATTATTACATGTAGATTGACGTGATTTAACCGCTGTTCTAGATCTACCGAATGGCTTCCTTTTCTAGTTTTTGCACCTTCTCTATAATTTCCAACCAGCTGAATAATTAGCCTATCCACAAATTGAAGATGACTCATTGGTATTTCCAATAGAAAAAAATATTTGTTGTTGTAGTGTATTCGGTGTATTAATAGACATTTAACTCCTTTTTTTTCTGAATCAGAAAAGCTTGACGGTGTGGGATTGATGGATGTTGAAGGTTTTTGCGGAATCACAATATTTTCAACATCACTATATTTACTGAAATAAGCGCATCTCCTTCTTTTGGGCGGGATAATGTCACTTCCACTATCTATATCACTTGGATTATTACCGACTTCTTCACCATCACTTCGAAGTAAAACTATCATTATTTTCTGTGACGGTTAATTCACTATATTTATAGAATACGTAAATTCTTTTACTTTCAATTACTAATATCAACATCAATAGTTCCACAAAACGAAAAAATATGGTAACAAAAAGTGGGAGTAACTGCGGAGAACCGTTATAAACGCAGGATAACGACTGACTGTTCCGAAAATATTTGAAGAAAAAAAATATTTCGTGTGTTAAAATGATGCATCTATTTTTACATGAATATATATAATTAACGGTAAATTTAAATGAAGAAATGTTGGTTTATCCAATATGTTGCGACAATTCTTTGTAATAATCGGAAATAATAGCGTAGAATGTACTTAGGAAGATAGATATTGGTGATTAAACTTATACCTGCGCCGGGCCAGGACCTCTGGCCGACGGAGCTGCCTACCAAAATCGTTTGGGCCACAATGTGTGGCCTACGGAGTGGAAAAGGTTAAAAATGTGTGGCCATCCGCTCCAGTAAAATGCAAGTACTCCGCCCAGGGAGTTTGTTTTTCTTTCATCCGAGATCCAGCGTTGAGCCAGGTACAACAGTTGTCAGAAAAAATCCTTTTCATAGACATTTCAATAATCAATCTATCAGACTGATGGATTGTTTGAATCTCCAAGACTTTCAATTAAAATCTTATTAAAATTTTATATTATTCTCCTCGGTACACGCGTTCGACATTTCATAAAAAATTATTCATTTTGAATTTAAAAGAAATACACAACAACGAGTCTCATGTAAACTCCGACTATCGATAAGATATTTTACTTATGGCATTATGCCATATAAAATACGAAACAAGCGGTACACGCGAGATATCACTTCAAGTAAACGTTTTTAAAAGCTTTACATTATTAATATGTAAAAATCACGTTGACTCTCGAAACACTGTCTAACCTCCAAGGCAGTATCCCAACAAGTGAACATTTGCTCTATTCAAAACCCTATATGTATTCTTTCGAAAAAAAAAATGAGTAGTTAAATTTCGGCGTTTAAAATAAAGTAAATGTGATAATATTTTTTTTTTAAATGAGGGTACGTGATTAGACTCGTTTAAAATAAGTAAAGACAAGATTAATTATTTCATAACAAGCTAAGATTGAAAATTACGACGTTGTTGATGTTGTTGTAGCTGAAAATTTTTTTTTAAAATTTGATAATTTTGTATGAATATCATTCAGTGTGTGGATGCGGTGCATCCCCAAACTGAAAGAATCCTAAAAATCTTCATACAAAATACTGATATTTGAAAAAAAAAATCTTTTCAGCTACAGCAACATCAATAACATCGTATTTTTCAATCTTAGCGCACTGAAAACTCGCCACTGTTATGCATGTTTCTTAGCGTTTCCCACGGTTTGAAGTAAATAATTTAGATATAAATCTATATCATACATATAAATCGAAATTATGATGTTTTGTACGTTTTTAATGTTTTACACGAGCTTGAAAAGATGTCTTTCACTCGAGAAAAGACTTAATCAGAACATCATTTTTTTTATTAACGAATATACATTTGTTTTCAGTACTACGCGAGGTCTGCGCCCCATCCACATGGAATGATTTTTGGGGAGGAACTTTTTCAGGGGGGATTTATTCCTTCAGATACAGATTTCAGAATATTTCGGGACTTCAAAAAGATTCCTGGTAAGATATTAAACAATATTTACATTGTAGTACCCTGCATTTAACATCAGTTTCTATCCTTTATATTTATTTCTATTCTCGAACATACAATTTACAAATGATTACAGTGGTTTATATAGGTAATCATTTTCTAACTAACTAACCATCACGACGTTTCAATGCAGGGGTAGACAGAGAGGACGAACCGTTACTCAACTCGGTCTTGGCACACACTCTTTGCCTTATTCACATTCATACATCGTCTCATACTTACATACTCATCTATTATTCTTAATACAAAAAATGTTAATCAGTATCCATATGTAAATAGGTTAGTAGTAGTGTTTTGTAAACACCTCACTAGGGAACCCGTGCTGAGGTGTTCGCATGTTTTAGATTAAGTGTTATTCTGTTGTCATAAGTAAAAACACAGTATTCTATATAATATCTTAATATATCAATTTAGGAGGCGGGTATGGATACTGCCACCCCGGGAAACATTTATTGGATAACTAACACCACTGACATATGTCCCCAAGTGATGCGCACCGTTTGGTGACTTAGCAGGGGTGCCCAGCCTCATGGGGGCAACTTTTTCTGTCGCCATCGTAGAATTGTATTAGACCATCGTAGAATCGTATGAGACCACCGTAGAATCGTATTAGATCATCGTAGAATCGTATTAGACCGTCGTAGAATCGTATTAGACCATCCTAGAATCATATTATACCATCGTGGACTCGTAATAGACCATCATTTAACACCATACTATCAGACCACGGTATTACACCATATTATAATATTGTATGTATTTGCATTCCTAAACATGTTGTTAGTTACATTAAAAAGAAAAAATGAAAAAAAAAATCAACGTCAAAAAGAATAGGAAAAGGGATGAACGATTGAATTTGGAAGATACCGTCGCCCCTGCAACTGTTTATTGGATAATCAACACCCCTACAACAGGTCTCCCCAAGTGGTTGGCTACGCTTGGTTACTTAGCAGGGATGCTTGTGTTCATGGGGTTACGTTTTTTTTTGTTAATCTAGTGTGCGTTTGCCCACAACTGCATTGAAAAACATGAATAATTTTGAAAAAAATATTGTTTGTTCCATAAAAAAAGAGAGAAGAAAAAGATAAAACTCAATCAAAATCAAAAACAAAAGAAAAGAGATGAAGGATCAAAATTAGGAATCACTGCAATTATATTAATCTTGTCAACTATTTGTCCAGGCTTAGACTTTGCATTTGTCCGAAACGGGCATGTCCTCCACACGGTGTTCGATAAAGAGGCCTATATCCCTCTGGGCAGTCACCAGCACCTGGGAGACAACATCCTCGCCCTGCTCCGACTACTGGGGCACGCACCAGAGCTGGAAAATTTGGAGGTAACATTGAAAATCAGTGCTCAAATGGGCCTGAATGATTCTAAATTGTGTAATTTTTATGTGTAAATCGATCGTCCAGTTGATTTATTTATTTATTGCTTCTTCACAAATTAAATACGTTTTTGGCATGTAATTATTGGGTCCTTACATATGAAATTGGCGTTTTGCCGTACTTGCAACTTTGATCTCAAATATCTTCTCTTTGGTTAGGAATTCCTAATTCAAATTTATACAGCTATTTACTAGCTTTATTTTTGTTTCGAAAATTATAATTCATTTGTTGTTTCCTTCATTGTTTTTTTTCTTTGCGTCACTTAGTTTACAAAATGGAAAACTTGAAATATCGCGTTATTTACAAGAACGAGTTCCACCGTGGCACCAGTGCTGCAGAAACGGCTCGAAGGATTAATGATGTGTATGGCGACGGTGCCGCAAAAGAAAACACAGTGCGTTTTTGGTTCCAACGTTTTCGTTCTGGAAATTTCGACCTGCAGAACAAGCCCCGTGGACGGCCGGAGACCAATGTTGATAATAAAGAATTGAAGGCTATTGTGGAAGCGTATCCATCGCAAACCACGTTCTAGTTAGCTGCAGGCTGCGGTGTTGTAATAAAACTGTTTTAATCCACTTGAAGCAAATTGGGAAGGTGAAAAAGCTCCCATACAAAACTCCCATAAGCTCCCATACAAAGTTCCTCCCATACAAAACGCCAATTTCATGTCTAAGGACCTAATATTAGCCCCACTAGGTTCGCCTGTATCGAGGTTAAGGTTAAACGTCACGCACGTTCTAATCTACGCATTCACAGATGGCGCCAATCAAATTATTTTAGGTTTTTAATGCTTTTTGCACATTATGCTTTAAAATATTTAGGTAAGTTAATCATTCACGGCTGTACATATATAATTAGAATATAAATAAATAGTTTTGTTCATAAAAAAACACAAATCTTTCAAGAAAGGCTGAAAAATACAATATTGGATTGAGTCACCGATACAAAAATAAATTTTTCAGCCTTTCTTGAAAGATTTGGGTTTTTTTATAGACAAAACTATTTATTTATATTCTTATTAAATATGTACGGCCGCAAACAATTAATTTACCTTTATATTTTAAAGCGTAATGTGAAAAAAGCAATAAAAACCTAAAAAAAAATTATTGGCGCTATCTGTGAATGCGTAGATTATAACGTTCGTGACGTTTAATCTTAATAGTCAGACGTCTCCGAAAAATCGAAATTAATGTAGAGTATGCAGTTATATGTGTGCTTTGTGTCTAGCTGCTACAATACTCAGGATTACTCATAATCTATTACACCAAATCTATTTTAACAATACCAGAGACGGGGACGTTTAAATGAAAGGCGTCAGTCGATGTATTGAGTCAGTCTTTATTGCTGCTACGTAGCGATGGTAAGTTTAGTGTGGAGTAACAGTGTGCAGACAGAAGCGATGTTGATGATGCACGTAGGTGATGCAGTGATGAAGGTCGGTGATGCGTGGTGGAGCAGACCACGGGTCTGCATGTCGCCAGCATGTAGTTGCGCACCGTGTTGGTGGAGATGACCTTGTCGTCCAGGATGGATGCTCGACGCGGTGAGTCGCGGAGATGGGCTGCGGTGAACCTTGTGAGGATTGGAGTTGCTGCGCACGTGACAAGAAGGCCCGCCGCGGGACTTTTCGTGGGTAATTGTGTCTCTTGAGCTGATGGTGAGATGGACCATATAAGCTGTGAGTTGATGTGTCCTCGAAGGTTGATGATGCACCGACACAGGTCCGACATGTCGCCGTGGACCTGGCGGGTTACCGCACTGGAACGTTATCACTTGATGCACTGTCTATGTGTTGGTGAACTGTTACTAATACTAGCGTGGACTGGAACTGACTGACTGACTAGCGTTGTGTCGCTGCACTTTATATAGCCGACCATGTGAGTAGCTACCCGGAACGCCAAGTAATATTGTTGCATGCCCGCGCAAAAGGGAGAAGGCTCTCGAACCTTCCGCGGCCGTAACTATACAACGGCAGGTAACTCGAGGCCTTTCGATGTGCTTCCCAATATTGCGTGGCGAGAAACACAACAATTGTATATATGTGGTCTGGTAAGTTCTTCCAGTGGCGGTGCAATGATTTTGGCTAAAGCGGGCGGCTGTTCTGGTCGCCACACCTGTATAATAGAAACCATAATTGTTACACTTCGATTTATAGATTCCAGATTATTTCATCTTTGAATCTTTAGAATCAATAAATTTTTCATTTTTAAATCTTTGGAATCTAAAAAAATAAAATAATAATAATAAAAATTATAAGCCTTTTACTCTGGGCTTCTGTTAGGTACGAATGAATATTAGATATGTTTTGTTTGTTACAATATATCCCGAAGCTCAGTTTGCCTCTTGGCATAGGCCTCCTCTAACAATTTCATGCGCTACTCTTCTCCATTGATGTCCAGCCGTGAGTTTTAGGTCGTCTTCCCATCTTATGTGTTGACGTCCTCTACTTCTCTTGCTATCTCTGGGATACCAGTCAGTGACATGTTTGCACCATTTCTCTTGTGGATCACGGATCATGTGACCTGTCCATCTCCACTTTAGTTGATCTATTCGGGTAACTATATTGGCATCTTCAGTTTTTCCCCTTATTACTCTACATCTCACTCTGTCCTGTTTCCTTATTCCTGTCAAACTTCTCTCCGTGGCTCTCTGGCAGCGTTCCAACTTTTCTCTGTGGCGTTTGGTGAGTGCCCAAGTTTCACATCCATAGGTGATGACTGGAAGTATACACGTGTTGAAGACTTTCCTTTTTATTTGCATACTTAGCTCCTTGGATTTCAAGACTTCTTTCAAGGACCAGTATTTCTTCCATCCATTTGCTAATCATAAAATAATAGGACCCTGCAAATCACCCTTGTTAACAATGTTCCCATGTAATATTGACTCCTCCCACCTTTCTTCCCCTCCCCCAAAATCACCCCTTCCACTAATAGGCCACTTGCATAGATTTCATAACGACTTGGAAAAAATCGTGTGGATAGATTTTTTTACTAAGATTACGAAAATGTTAGTTAAATTTTTTAGAAATGTATAGTTTTTTTTATTTTTAAATAAATAAATCCATTATTTGAGCTCGTGACGTCACTACATGAAAATGTCCCATCTCCGATTATGTTCCCTCAATTTTGTAAAATTCCACACTGATAATTTTTTTTTTATATGGCAACACTTTGATTTCCGGCGAATTTTTTAATTTTCGTTTAACGTTCACTAGATTTATTGTTTGTTCTATGCGAACTTATTCTTTGGTTTGATTTTTTGATAAAGATGACGGTGTTTTTACAGATGTTACGAAGAGAACTCCGTACAATTTATTGCTATTCGTGTGGAAAACGTTATTTTTTAAATGATTTTCGGCTATGTAATGATCGTTCTTTCGCACTCATAAAATTATGTCCCGTCTTTCCGGTTTATAAAAAATGGTCTGATTTTTCGGATTGAAATTTTCAAAAAATCGCCAGGGTTTCAAAAATACGATAAAAAAAAAAAAATAGGGAATGTCTTAGAATATTTGCCTAAACCGGAAAAAAATTGTGATGCAAGTGGCCTATTCCTTCCTAATTAAATTTAATCATTTTTGTATTTGCATAGAATTTTTCAGTTAGTTTAAAGTTTGCTAGTGAATTACACTGATGGGTCGAAACATGTAGTAAAATTTAAAAAAAAAATTGTAATTAACAAATGCACAGTACATAGAAAATAAGTCCGCCCTCACACCGCCTTAGCCACCAATACGCTTTTGGACTCATTTGGTTGGGATGTTTTGAACCATCACGTATGAACCATCACCATGTAATCCCCTGACTTGGCGTCTTCAGATTATCATCTTTTCACCATCCTGAAGGCATGTATGGATGAAAATAAATTTTATACCGACGAGTAGGTGCAGAAAGTAGTCCTGAAATGGGGGAAGAAGCTGGCGGGAGAATTTTTCGAGGAGGGCATAAAGAAACTAGTGCCACGGCTCACAACAAGCATTGGCGATATTTGGAAAAATATTCAACAAGTGTATCAACTATATTCTGTAATTTTTTTTTAATACACTTATGGCTTAAATATCGTAGCCGTTCGCTTACTCTAATGAATACGATGCCATATTTTGATCTGGTTCTAAATAGTATTAACTCCGAATGGTTTTGGAAAAAGCTTTAAGTTTATTTTTAAAACACCATAATTATACACACGATCAACGTTAAATAATCAAGAAGGTTAACGAAAATAAGTTTTATACGACCAACAATGAGAATAGCAGAAACCGGAATGAGTTGATAGACGGCGTTGCTGTGACAACCAGTGATGCCCGTGATAAAAATCCGCGTAACTTATTCCCCACATTTAAAAAAAAAAATCAGTACACTTACTCGTACATCACTTAAATTCATCCACACAGCCTATTTATTTTGAATTTTCAAGCATGTTTGTAAAAATGTAACAGATAAACTATGATACTTTTCCGAAATACCAGGAGCACAAGGAAGGGCGCGTGGTCTACCTCGATTACCTGGGTTGGTTCATGATCAGTTACTCCGAGGAAAGTGGGACCATCATCAACGTCTTCGTCTTCTTAATCACTATCCTCAGCGTGGTTGTGTTCGTGGCTCGCCTGACACACTGTAAGTTATTACTGTTATATTGTCTACGCCAGTGGTTTTCAACCTGTGGTACGCGTACCCCTGGGGGTACGAAGAAGCTGGGGTAAGCCAGGGGTACGCGGCTCAATATAGGATTTAAAACTCGGCCCAAAGTTTTTTCTTCAATATTTTTCGAGGTTAAAAAAACTCATCCTCTCAATAATTTTACTTGATTAATTTTTATTTTTAATATTTAAAAAAAAAAATTTTTTTTTTTTAAATATTTTAAAACATTTTTTATTCTCTTTTTCAATTTAATTTCAATTTTATGCTTAATTTTTTTGTTAATTATGGGACAAATTTTATTTTCATTTTATGTTTAAATTAGGTACCTACCTAATATTTGATCAAATTTTATTTCTTTTATAGTTGTTTTTGTAATATGGTAGACTTGCACTATCCTCCCAGTCCTGCTGGAATAACAACTTAAATAAAATAAATAATACATTTTGTGAGCTGAAGTTGTGTATGGAGAACGTTAATTTTTTTTCGTTGAATAAAAAGACAACTTAGCATGTAGAATCGCCGGTAAAAAATTCTCGAAGTGAAGTTACACCCTGTATTAATATTTGTGCGACATTATGATTAGATTATTAAAAAATACAAATGAAACATGTCTTTCATTACACGTGTACACAAGATAGGTAAAGGGTAGGGGGTACAACAAATTTGTAGAAAGAATCAAGGGGTACGGAGAATTAAAAAAGGTTGAAAACCGCTGGTTTACGCCATCGATAAAACTCCCCGATTCATCAAGAATAGCATAAATAACACGATCACGAAATTTTCTCCACTCTGAAATTTTATTTTTCTTCTTCAATGGCGCCCATTTCGAGCCTTGGCCTCCTTCAAAATAAGCCTCCATTGCCTTCCGTCCTCGGCCGTCGTTTTCCAATCTGCGACATGGAGTAGTCCTCTTACATCCATCCTGACATTATCCTCCCATCTCAGCCTAGGTCTGCCTGCCTTTCGTTTACCTCCCGGGTGTCCTTCATGGTGTTCAATTCTCAGATTTTTTGCTTTTTCTACTTCTAATTTTCGATTGAGAGTCGCTAATATCATCTTCAATGATTAAATAAAATTAAATAAATAAAGAGAGAAAACAATGACCGGACAACTCAAAATGAAATCAACTCTTTGAATAGTCATTAAAAGTGATGAAAAAAATGATTAAATATGTTACGTTAGGTTAGGGTTAACGGCTATTTTAAAATAATTTTTTTCATAGCTTTTAATTACTTTTCAAAAAGGTGTTGAGTTGTCTTGATTCGGCATGGAACCAGAGCAAATATGTCTACAAACCATTCACATTAATACATTCCTGAATAGGTCTCTTATGTTTGAATGAATATGTGATAATTTGATCTGTTTTTAGGGGCATGGCTACCATATAGTGGTAAAAAGAGAGAAATATGGACCAGGAAAATATCCTCCAAGGAATCTGAGGAGATCGATTCGCACATTGACCAAAGGCAGGATTTCCTTGAGCAAGGTAAAAAATGTATTTATGACTTACTATCAATCACGTCGTTTTCCCGGAGGAGAGAGGATATACCGCCACACAGGGCTGTAGCCAGAATACAATTTAAGATAGGGCAGTGGTAATTACGGGTAGGGCGCAAGTAAAAATGAAACTTGATCTGATCTAGTGAATCAATATTCCTCGTACATGTGTAAATACGGTTCCATGACAGTTCATCCTGCGACAATTTATCCGGCGACAGTTCATCCGGCGACAGTTCATCCGGCCTACAGTTCATCCTACCGACAGTTCATCTGACCGACAATTCATCCGGCGACAGTTCATCCGGCCTGATCATTTAGAAGATTTTTTCTTCAAGTAAGTATGCAAAGAGGATATACGGCCGTACAACCAAAATCGATATACTTATATCTGAAGGCATCTTGAGTGGAAATCCACTGTAACCTAACCTAACCTAACAAATTAGAAAATTCACCCTAAAAAGATGGTGTTAATTTCAGATAAAAAAGTTACATTATATGCAAGTAGGAATCTGAACGTATAAGTGTGTCGTATTTTGTTATTCACGTATGCTTCTTCGGAGAGTCGAAATTATTTTTAGTAAAAATATTTTTACAGCGGATTTCCACTTAAGATGCCTTCAGATATGAGTATATCGATTTTAGTTGTACGGCCGTATATCCTCTTTGCACACTTACTTGAAGAAAAAATTTCTAAATGATTAGGCCAGATGAATTGTCGCCGGATGAATTATCGGCCGGATGAACTGTCGGCAGGATGAACTGTCGGTAGGATGAACTGTCGGCAGGATGAACTGTCGCCGGATGAACTGTCGCCGGA
Organism: Limnephilus lunatus; assembly: GCA_917563855.2. Classification (NCBI taxonomy): domain Eukaryota; kingdom Metazoa; phylum Arthropoda; class Insecta; order Trichoptera; family Limnephilidae; genus Limnephilus; species Limnephilus lunatus. The sequence goes on from OU830594.1 coordinate 98,998,183, forward strand.
TAAATTGTCGCCGGACGAATTGTCGGGTCACCGTAAATACATACCATAGCTATCATATTCCACCAAACCTTTTTCCACAGGATTAAGAGTAGTTGTACATTGTCCTTCCATCTGTTTTGAGGAATGAGGTGTTTCGTTGTCAATTTCCTCTTCGATATTCCTTTTTTTGTCAAAGAAAGCTCATCTGTCCATCGCAAAATCACAGGCACATATTAAAATTCACTAATATCCTTACTACCACTACACTAACCAATCAATGCCACAGACAAATTCAAATTTTGAAATGTACTTCAATTTTCCTATTGAGTAAACCTTGATTATGCGTACCAATATATGAGAGCCTAATTTTTCTAATTGTTATCCGTCAAAAAACGATTCGTGGTTTGTACCGCGTTAAACCATAACCTCCTAGATCACAGGAGGTTTTGGTTGAACGCGACGTCCTTGACACAAGGTGCAAACTTAACTCAACCGAGATTGGTTTATTTATGACTCAACCATTTAATAACATCCCCAAACTGTTTGGGAATTCCCCGTAAGCAGTGATTGCAATACGCGAACCACTATCACTCACCACTTACTTCAATGCCATCTATGGGCAGAATAAAGAATAATAGTATGATACGATTCCTTGTTTAATTCAAAGCTGCTTAGTTAGATGTCATTAATAGGTAGTAATTTTTTTCAATCATATCAAACTATGAACCAACAGTTTATTTATTTTATTTATTTATTAATTTTCAACGCCCCGATGGGCTTTTACATTACAAGCTTATAATAGAGACAGGTTTTTAAAAACAAAAGAAAAACTATAAAAAATAACTAGTACACGTCATATGAGTATACAGATAAATTAAGGAAAGATAATACATTACAATAAAAGAGAAAGTTTCTAAGTTCTAAATAGCATAGAAAATTAGCTAGTAGGTACTCGTATGTAAGTAATTACAAAATTTACAGGTGACTGATTAATTGTGATGTGTAAATACATGACAAAATGCAAGATACATAAAAATAAAACGGTAACAAGTTTTTAAATTGTGGATTAATATAGAAATATATGCATTAGCCCCTATGTGATGCTCCTTAAATATCAAAATATTCTACATAAAAGTATCGTTCAGGTATTTCTTAAATAATGGTAAACTTGTGTTAAATACATCGATATTAGAGGTGAATTTGTTTCCTAATGTGTGAAGTCGAGAAATAGGTGCATGTATGTGGTAGTTCGTTTCAGAATTATTGTTGCAGAATAATATGTCTTGCCTTGTTGCTCGATTGGGTACCCTGAAATCGATGAGGTGCAGGAGTTCGCAACAACCTAATTCAGAATGAATAATTTTATACAAAAAGTTAGGTAATTTATTTTTCTTCTGTTTTCTAGGGAATGCAATTTAAGTGTATTTAGTAAGGATGTGTAGTTAATGTGTTGAATAGGTATGTGTAACTTGAAGTTAATAAATCTTAAAAGTTTACTAGTATATTATCATAGTCTATTTCTTAAGGTAGGGCATTGCCCCATAATGCCCCCCCCCCCTAGCTACGCATAAGTTCAATTTACAAATTAACTTGTAGAACTCCATTATATATTTTTTATTTATTTTAAATATTCATTAACTCTACACAGGATGCCCTGGGGAAAATAATTTCATTCTGGGCCTATGTCATCCATGAAGATTTTTTTTAGGAGAGTCAGCCCACAGCCAAGCTGTTGAACACAAGAACGAACCGAAAAAATCCGTTCTCATGTGACAAATGTCAACCATGTATATATTAAGTTGAGCACGCGTTTGGTGTGTTTCCCGACTATGCACACGTGCCGAAGGAATCAATGACGGAGCATCCTCCATTGAAATACCGGTAGAACAAGGATCGCATTCCCACCCGACGTCTATGCTCTAAATATTGCAATCCGTTTATTGAGAATCTATCAATCAGGCCGCCCGTTTGTGCACAGAATCAAGGATTTTTTTCAGGTATTTTGGGGCTTTAGAGCACAGGTGGCTGCCAAATTCAACCGTGAGATGCACTTGTGGTTTGTACAGGGTTAGCAGTTGTGTACTATTAAAGTATCTGCGGGCCCTGTACAGTACGCCCAGTTTTTGAGAGGCTTACTTAACTTTCTGGAGCTCCCATATCTGAGCTGGTCACTTAGAGTTACACCAAGTATATCAATAGAGGCCCTTTTCGGAAGATTGCTTCCGTTGAAGGAGACTAGTACTTATTTGTCTATTGTTATTTTTGTTAATTTTCTTTATATTTTGACCAAAAAACCATTTGTTTAGAAACATGTTGACAATTTTGATTAAACAAGTAGTGTATAGCAGTGGTTGCTAACCCCGGGCCGTGGCCTGGTACCGGACCGTTGACCAAATGTTTCTGGGACGCGCAAGAGCGTGCTTAAAAATCAAAACTAAAAAATAAGTTTAAAAAAATCGAACATACACAATAAAAAATTAAATAATTATCCACAAAAAAATATGATGGAATCTCTCATGACGAGCACCTCCCATAAAAAGTAATTAGCATAACGAGCAAACAGATATGAAAAAAAACGCTCCCTTAACGAGCGAAGTTTTTTTACATTAACTCCACACAGGAGGCCCTGAGGAAAAAAATTCCCTCAGGGCCTATGTCATCTGAGATGCTGTGTGGAAGGTCTTTTTGAGGAGAGGAAGGAATGAACATTGGTCTTGAAGAGACCCATGTTGTAGGAAGGAGGAAACACGGAGGCCGGCAAATCGTTCCACAGCCGAGCTGTTGAACACAAGAACGAGTCGAAGAAGCGACCTGTTCTCATGTGACAAATGTCAACCATGTACATATGTTGGGCACGCGTTTGGCGTGTTTCCCGACTATGCACCGGTGCCGAAGGGATCAATGACGCTAGTTCCTCGGATCATCTTCCATTGTAATACCGGTAGAATAAGGATAGCATTCCCACCCGACGCCTGTGCTCTAAAGATTGCAATCCGTCTGTTAAGATGGGAGAATCATCAAACGGACCGCCCGTTTTTGCACAGAGTCGAGGGTACCTTTTTGCATAACGAGCGACATTTCGCATAAAGCAAGCAGAAATCCCATCTTCACGTCACTCACTTGTGAGACGGGACTTCCGCGCCAGTTCATCAGTCTCTGGTTAGCACTCATTCCGCTAGCACATTAGTATCGCATGTACTCATACATTATTCCAAATTTTTTGTTTATTGGTATTTGTAATTTTTTATCATTATTTGTAAAATTTCGGAACATGAACAAGGTTTTTCTCCACAGTAAGCTAGCATGTGGATTTTAAATTGTCACTTTCGAGAACACGAATAGTCGCAGTCGGAACATGACAAAGTTTTTTCTCCACTGTGAGACGGCTTGTGGACTTTTAAATGTTCCTTTTGAGAACATGAATAGTTACAGCCGGAACATGAAAATGGTTTTTCTCCAATTGAGTAGTTGCATTTTCTTATATTATGGGTATAGATTAAAACCACTTCCCGCGTACAGATTCACTCTTAAATTAAAACCAGTTTCCAGAAAAGCTTTAAATTCGAGGTGCACACAAGAGAAAAATCATAACACCGGGTAACTATTCTGCTTGTGGAGCCTTGGTGAGTGAACACCCCCCCCCCCCCGGGGCCTAGGTTAAATTATCAAACGTTGACCGATTCGCGGTGATAAAAAGGTTGGGGACCACTGGTGTATAGGATATGATTTGTTTTCGATTAAAGAAAAAATAGCTTAATTTACCTGTGAACTGAATAGAAAAATAAAAATATTTTTAATAATATTCAGACGCGGCTTGGAAAGAGGTGTTCATCTCACTTGTCGCTAGAGTGACAGGGATGATCCTGGGCGTGCTGGTCACAGTAGCAATGGGTGCCTTTATAGACGGGGTGGCAGCCCTGACCATGCCATGGTACTATAACGTGTGGACCATTTTCCCACTGTTTTGGTGCCCCTGTTTATTCGGCTGTGGTTTGGTACCCCTGGCTGTAGATTTATGGAGAAGAAAGAAGGTATTTTATCACTTTTTATTTATTTTATTATATAATTTATTCTTTTAAAGATTAAATTGTTAATTATAGTAGTATCACCATTGGCCTCTGTAGTCGAGAGGTCGCGGGTTGAAATCCCGACATGCGCTAGTAAATTTGGCTTGATTGATTTGTGTTTTCACAATTTAATCATTTAAAATAATATAAGAAGATAGGTTAAACCGTAAATAACAATTTAAAAGTTGTTTGAAATGGCTTTAGCCACGTTTGGTGACTAGATCTGAATAGCCAGGTCTATTACCTCTCTCTTCCCCATATTCTTTCCCTCCTCACTTACAACATACCTCAATTGGGATGCGTAAGTGGGTTATTTTCACGTAGGGGAATTTGATATCTAAAAAAAAAGAAAAAAATGGCAGACCCACGAATTCTATTTTCGATTTTCCATTGAATATTTTCAGTTATCATAAAAAAAATAGAAGGGGCTTTTAATTAAAAAAAAATCCTACCTGGTGCCATAGTGACTGGATTTAACTGACTTAACAGTTTAAGACTTGGTGCATGCAAATCGGATGTATGGTTTTTCTAATGTGTTGTCAACCAGGTTGAAAAACGTATTAAAAAGATTTCGAGAAAAACGCATTCAATGTTTTGCTGAAGGATAATTCAACATATGTATAAACTGTTTTAAATGGTTTCACATAAAATGCGTATCTCCGTCAATTTTTTAAATTCTTTTAAAACGTTTGGTGAGAGCATTCTTAACAAATGCATCTTTCAGAAAATGTATAAAAAAATTACAAATATTTTTTTGAAAAAAAAAAGTGTCCTGGTGCCTTACAGCCTTGTTTGGGATTTGATCAAGGGAGCATGTAGGCGTTTGGAGGCCTTCCAGAACTTGAGGCCCATGCGTGAACTAAATAAAAATCTTGTAAAATTACAGCTAGGGGGGAGGACTCATTAGTTCGCCACTGCATTAAAGTAATGATCCTTTTAACTTCCAGCACAACCTCTCTCTGTCCATGACAGCCCAGCTGAACCTAGTGGCCGCTCAGATCCCCTGGGCGATCATCCTGCTGACCATGACCTGCCTGGGCATCAGGTCTGCAGCCATACTTATGTTTCCAGCCCTGTTCTCCGCCGTGGCTCTACTAATCATACATTGCACTACGCTGTATCGCACAGGTGACCAATTTTATTTAAATTTTTAATGTGACTACATCACAAGAATCCCAGCTGCTCCCATCTGGAGCCAGTGAGACTATGGCATCTCCAATTGGGATATGTTGTGAGACTGAAGGTCGTAGGGAGGGGAAGGCAATGGGGAAGAGGAGGGTGGGAAAATACCTGGCTATTCAGATCTGGTCACCAAACACGGCTAATGCGATAAAGGCGATACTGAGAGTATCTTCCAATCTGTAAAATACTAATGCCGTATACTGTGCCGCAAATATATTTATTTTAAATGAATTAATTGTTAAATAACACAAATTAATCATATAAATTATACCATTTGTCCGGAAGTAAAGTGCATTAACTTCGGGAGGTGATTCAACATGATGGTAGGAGTAAAAAAGATTAACAATATTTTCCGAAATTCCAACATTTTTTTCCCACACAAAAAGAAGTGCCTACTAAAAATCCTTAGCGTGAGGTACGATATTACTCGCTGAGAGCCTGCCGGGCACGATTGTGGCAACATAGCATGGTTGTGCTTGGCCCGTATCGTAACAGCGGAAAATAATAAAACTGGGCGCATACGCCGGACTAATTTTACCTTTTTACCACAAAACTACCCCTAAAAGTCGAAATTTCGAAAAAAGTTTTTTGTCTTTTTTACTTATACTATCATGTAGAATCACCTCCCGAAGTTAATGCACTTTACCCCCGGACACCCTGTATATTTGCACACGCCGCGCCGGGATCGTGATTCAAGAGGCGACCACGGAGGCCGTCTCAACTAGTCGTAAGTCACTAGCTATAAGTCTTAGGTTAGGTGTAAGTCACAAGTTACAATTAAAAAAAATTGTTGTAAGTCTCAGTTGTAAATATGATCATATTAATTTTATTATATGTTTATTTATACAGCGCTCTTGAGGTGATTTTTCATGAAAACGGCGCTACACCGTCCATATTTAACGGGAAATAGGTATCACATTTAAATTATTGCTTTCTACGAAAATATCGACCGTCCAGTTTAGTTAAACATCGACAGACAGACAAGTTTTGAGATAATGAGGAAAGCAATATTCGAATGCTCACTATAAATCAAATATTATTTGCACTTCTCTGTGTTTTACATATAAAATAACACTGGGAGGCAAAACGGTCCAGTACATTGGTATGATATTTTGAAATATCTTACTAGTGACCCAGAAAACATCAAAATTTTGTTTAATTCACGTAAAGTTTTCTCGGCAGTATTCTCACGGAGACTCTTGACCTAGATATAGAGATTAAGTGCAGAATTGAAGCAGCAAGAACTGCGTTCAGTAAAATGAAATCCCTCTTCTGCAATAACAATATCAGCTAAAAAACTAAGGCAGAAAATACTAAAATGTTATGTGTGGTCGGTCTTGCTGTATGGATGTGAAACATGGACCATGAAAATAAATACCATGAACAGGTTAGAGGCTTTTAAAATGTGGCTTCACCGGAGAATGCTCAAGGTCCCATGGACCGACATGATCACTAGCACAGAAATTCTCAGGCGGGTTAGAGAAGAAAGAGAACTGCTTACATGAATAAAAATCAAGAAAATTTCATACCCGGGTCATATACTTCGAGGGGAGAAGTATCACTTGCTCCATTTAATATTGAAAGGCAAGATAGAGGGTCGGCGAGGGCCTGGTAGGAGAAAAATGTCTTGGATGCGAAATGTACGAGAGTGGACCGGCATTAGAAGTGTGGAGGAGCTATTCCAGGCAGCGCAAGACAGAGATGCATTTTTAAGAGTGATCGCCAACGTCGATCACTAGAGGGTCTAGAGTCGTTCAAATAAATCTAGCTTCGTTCAATAAAATAGAGTCCTGAGGTGTGCAGTGAAGGAGGAAACCATCTGTTTCCTTAGAACGCCGTGGGAAAGTGGTTGAGCACCCTCCAATGATCGCCAACGTCGGGGGGACCTGATAGGGCACACAAAGAAGAAGAAGAAAGTTTTTGTGTATTATAATTGATTTGGTGATGTTTATTTGATGGTGTAATAATCTGAGAATTGTACTAGGTAGAGGGTACACTTTTACATATTACTGAGAAGAATAACAATTTAAATTTCGATTTTTCGGACATGTCTGATTGGATGGTTGATAAACGTAGGTACTAATATTTTCATTCGTATAATGTTTCGTTCCACAGTTCACACATGGACGTGGGTATACCTAGTTATCCAGATCCCGTCAGTCATCCTACAGATGTACGTGTCACTGATAGCTTACGTGGTGCTCCTGCCTATCATGGGACGATCTGGCACCATCAATGGTGACTTGTACATTGCCGTAGTCACGGCGATTATCACTTTCTACGTAACGAACTTTGTGGTGGGTATTGTTTTTTTTCAAATTTTTCTGGTTTTCACCCTTTAAGGGTGTTCTAGGCCATCATTTCAAATTGTGGAGAGAGGAATTTATATATTCATTTTATTAAAAGACAAATAACTTTGTATACTTCACTTTATTTTATACACACTCTAAATGTGTCATGAACAATGTCAGCAACATTGTCAGGAGTAAAAGTGTACTTAGGATAGGTAAAAATTAAAAAAGTTATTTGTCAATACAAAGTTATTTGTACATTGTCTGTACAAAGTTATTTGTACAGACTCTTTAAGAGTATATTATAGGGGCAGAATTGTAATTTGCTGAAAAACGGCTCTCTAAAACGGCTTAATACTACCTTTCGTGTGTCATTCTTAGACTTGATATTTTTTGTTACCAAATAATGGACTTTTATTTTTCAATCTGTTTATTTTTTTTTGTAATCGATGTAGGCATTTGACCATGAAAAATAAAAACATTGATACACCATTCAACCCACTTTTAAAACTTTAGTCTATGATTATCGCGTAAATAATGATTTTACACAATATTTTAAATTTAAAATATATACATAATACACACATCTGTAAAAGTACGGCCTCTTATTATCGTTATGATATCTGTGAATATTGATAATTAAATAAATACTTCATTTTTCACCAAAATCGAACACATTTCGTAGCTTCTATTCATTCCGGGCTAGAATCTCCCGTTGGCAGGTAGGGAATCTGTACGCTCCTCGTTTGACAGCGTATATATTTTGAAAATACGGGCGAAATGTTTTATTAATAGCTTTAAACATAGAATACCGACTCACTTGAACCACTGCAGTAAACTCAGTAAGCTACAAAAACAGGAAGTACTCGAAAATTCTCTTTTTTAGTCTAAGTTTGTCGAATTGTATTTTTTCAACCGCCATATTGTATAAATCGTTTAAAATATAACATTTCATGTGCGTTATACTTCCGAAAATGGTTTGTGCGATGTTCATATTGTTCCATGCGTGTGGCGACGGGCACGTTTTGCAAGTATGTGTGAGAATTCAATGCTGCGTACACACACACAGCTATAATATATGTAGCGTGACGTATTTCGGAATATCAGTATTAGTTCATTTGTTTGTGTCGTGGACATTCATTCACTCGTCGAACATTTCTCCGTAGGTACATTATGTACGCTGTGTTTGGTAGTAGATACAAAAATTACCTTATATGATTAGTATTAGTATTAAGTATAATAGACAAAGAGACAAGATAGGTAAACCCTACGTCATCGAGTATACGAATGAAACTACTTTGTAGTGATAATGGACGTTTATAAAACCTTAAAAAAGCTGGTCTGCCGGTGCGTCTTTTGGCAGGAGCCGCGCTGTCACGGAAATAGTCAGTGATTTTTTTCGAAAAAATTACGACATCAAAACAACGAGAATAATAAAAGTCGATTAGAAAATGAGAAAAAAGCAGGTCTGCCAACCGACAGCCTGGCACGTTCGCAGGCAGCCGGCGTCAAAGTGGGGTAAAAAATAGTAAATTTTACGTCATCGAGTACACGAATTAAACCAATGAATAACTATAGTCCAGATCATTTCATTTAAGAATTTCTTGGTCTGCCGACCAGCAGCCTGGCAGCTTTTTGGGTACGACTTTAAAAAAAAAATAATAATAATTTTTCTTTTTCTGAATTATTATTTTTATTTCATTATAGTTTTAAATTAGAATGCCATATTTTTTTTAAATAAGCCAAAACCTGCCGCGGTGCCCCTCACTGCTGTCGCGTGTCCATATTTTTGTACAAATTTATAATAATAATAGTCATTTTAAGATTGCCAAAATAGTCCATACTAGTTGGAAGTTCGAACAACCAACGCACCGTCGCCGTAAGAGCTGTGTTCATCCGTAAAACGACGTAAATTTCCGAACCTCGTCCGTTTCATATCGGTTTCGCATGCCCTGCTGCATCGATTACATCGAACACAAGATCGAAACTAACAAAAAACTGTAATCTAGATCATCCCATTCATGATTTCCTTGGTCTGCCGACCAGCAGCCTGGCAGTTCAAAAATAAAAACACCATAAAATCGACTCCAAATGTGAACCACGAGAATAATTACGAAGCAGAATATGTTTATAATAAACTGTTTTTATTCAATACATAACTACGAAATACATAATCACGAAACAGAACTTGTTTATAATAAACTTTTTTTTATACATTAAATAATAATATTATTGAACATTTAAAAAAAATAAAAAACGATTGTGCAAGACCACACGACTGAAATAAAATTTCACTTATCTTATAAAAGAACATATGACATTGGGGTGACATAGACGTTGACATTCCAGACAATTTGGTTTGTTGCATTTCACACAGTAGTACACACTCAGGCGTCTTTTTTTCGCTGGGCAAAAGTTGCCCCGTTTTCTTTTGCATGCTTCGTTTCCTTTTTTAATAACATTAATCACCGTTCGCATCGATCACTGTTCGCATCGATTACCGTTCGCATCACACTTTTCGTAACGCATTCACCAGTTTACCCCCAAGTGTCGAGCGTGCGTAAAGAAGTTTTACTTTTAAAAAATTATTTATACAATGCATAAATACGAAATACATAATTACGAAGCAGAACTTGTTTATAATAAACTGTTTTTATACATTAAATAATAATATTATTGAACATATAAAAGAAATAATAAATTAAAATGGAGTTCTACAAAATAAACTTAATAACAATAAATGCACCACGAGATTCCAAACGTCGCGTCGGTAGTTTATAATGGGAGCTGCGCGAGTGTATACGAATGACGTGAACTATGGGAAAAAACCATCAACAAGCAAATAATGAAACATTCGTAAAAAGGATCATACTAAATATTCTACCAAAATAATAAGTTCCATAAATTAAACACACTTTGTTATTGGTTTGGTTTTTACTTCGATATTTAAAAATATTGTGCACGTCATAACATAACACAAGTTGAATGTTGAAGTTTTAAAATTCGCGATGGCATTACTACCGACATCTAGCGATGTAATAATTAATACATTTTGACAGTTTTCGAATTCGGCCGTGGCTAGTACATCCCTTTAACCAATGTTTAAAGGAGGGTTATACGCCATTAGATTGGAGAAGGGCTGTAATCATGCCATTATACAAAGGTAAAAGGTCACGTATGGAATGTGGGAATCATAGGGATATTAGCCTTCTTAGTTCAGTGGGCAAGCTGTATGGTAGAATATTGATTGAAAGAGTAAGAATGGAAACAAAGGATAAAATATGGGATGTGCAAGGTGCTTTTATGAGTGGAAGGGGGTGCATGGACCAGATTTTCTCATTGCGTATGCTCACTGAGAAGTTTCTTGCAAAAAACTAGAAACTCTTCTGTGCCTTTGTAGATCTACAAAAAGCGTACGACCGAGTTGACAGGAAAAAGCTATGGAAGGTGTTGTCCAAGTACGGAGTGAATACGAAGCTAATTCAGGCAATTGCGTCGCTATATGAGGGAAGCGTTGCATGTGTTAGGGTGAACGGCGATTTTACGGAGTGGTTTGACATCACAAAAGGTGTTAAACAAGGCTGCGTAATGTCACCCTGGTTATTCAATCTATACATGGATAATTGTATGCAAGAATTGAAAGAGATGGGATTGGGCGCGAAAATGAGTAATCTGGAAGTATGTTGCCTATTGTATGCTGATGATGCGGTGCTAATTTCTAACAGTATGGAAGATCTACAGACTCTCGTGTCTAGGATGAACGAAGTATGTATGAAGAATGAGTTAATGATGAATGTTAGTAAGTCTAAAGTCATGGTGTTTGAAAGAGAGAGTACGAAAACAGTATGCAATATAGTTGTGAATGATGAATACTTGGAGCAGGTGGATGAGTTTGTGTATCTGGGTAGTATGTTTACGAAAGATGGGAAGGCTGAACTGTCCAAAGACGCGAAACTAGCCGTCCATAATGGAGTGCTGGTACCTACCCTGATGTATGGCAGTGAGGCATGGAACTGGCAGAGGAAGGATGAAAGCTGACTGAATGCTGTAGAAATGAGATCCCTGAGGCGAATGTGTGGTAAAACCATGTACGATCGTGAGAGAAACGTGGATATCCGCAAAGAATGCGAGGCTGATGTAAGCGTGATATGTAAGATTAAGAAAGGGACTCGCCGATGGTTTGGGCATGTAGAGCGAATGAACGAGGAAAGGAGTGTAAGGAGAATATATGATGCAAATGTGAATGGTAGAAGAAGTCGGGGACGCCCGAGGAAGACATGGCACGACCAAGTGAATCAGATACTTGAGTCGGGCCATGTGAAGAGTCGGAATAATAGAAGAGCATGTATGAGACGATGTATGAATGTGAACGAGGCAAATAGTGTGTGCCAAGATCGAGTTGTGTGGCGGTCCGTCCTCTCTGCCTACCCCTGTGGGGAAACGGCGTGATGGTTAGTTAGTTAGTTAAGTTATTTGTCTTTTAATAAAAATAAATAATGCCATCACAAAGTGAAAACCTTCCAGAAGAAGTTTTCTTCGAAAAATTATAGGTATATTCATTTTACTTAAATGAGCAATTTTAAATTTAAACCCTGGGGAGGTAATTTTAGATAAACAAAATACCAGATCGAACGACTTATTTAGAATACCACACAGTAAAACCAAATACGCGCAAAACTCTGTAATAATACGTATCTGTGCAACTTACAATTTCTTACGAGATGTAGACATTTTCAACCATGACTTGAAATCATATAAAATGCAGCTTAATATATTAATAACTTAAGATACTTTTTTTTTTCTTTTTGTGAAAATTTATAATATTATTATCCGTAGTAAATAGTATAACTATGTTTGTTAATAACTTTACTTTTTTTCTTTATTACGTTTTATGTTTTTCTTTTTTATGTTTTTCCTTATTATGTTTATTTTTTTGTCACATAAGTTGAGTAGGTAAAAAAAAACTATATCAAAATTTTAATTTAATAGAACTTAATTGGTCTACAACATATGAATGTTCATTGTTATATTATCATTTTGTATGACTGTTTGTTTCCTAAAAAAAAAAAAAATAATAAAAAAAGCTATCATGCCGGAATAGAGGATAAGTATTTAGAGAGGGATAACCGAAAATTATGTGATCTAAAGTTCTCACTTCTAGAGCACACAGAGTACAATCTGGGGAGTCAATCTCAAGCACGTGATTTTTAAAAGGTGAGAATAATTGTCGAAACCGTAGTTTTGATGGGACGGTGGATATACTTCATGTCATCATCATCACGGCGCTATATACCAGGGAGGGAATTGGCCTTGTTTCATCCAAAAATCTTACGAATTACAGCTTCATATGCACTTGTAATGGAGTGTAAATACTAAAACGAAATGGTGTTGTCTGGAATTGGGTAATAGTACGTGTAGAAAAATCAAGGTATGCAAGGAAAAGGGATGACCAATCACTTACCATTGTATCTCTGTGTAGGAGCACATCATACAACCACATATTTCCACCGCGATATCTCGAGGTAATTATTGCCACAACAAAATAAATGAGTACAAAACGATCTTATTTGCTTCCGAGATGGTCAAATTCCGTATTTCTTAATTTAAAAACACTAAGAACTTGCTTTGAAGGTAATTTCAAATCTTTTTCTGTTTTCAAAAAATATGCACTCAAATTTTCACTATTTTTCTTGCCATTGTTCCAAAATGGGTAGGGAGAGGTAGAGACTAGATAATTGACATAGAGATTTCAACTCGAACCTGGTGAACCTTGTGGTCAATGGCAAAGTGGAAGGTAGGAGAAGCAAATATCGCCAATGTCTCATGGAACTTCGATGTCCTTGGCTCTCCATGCAGTCGAGAACCGCGTTGAGTGAAGAAACCTTGTTCACTTGGGATATTGGAAAGGGAGTCACGATCATCAACGAACGAACCAAGGAATAACCAATGAAGAAGTTAATTCACAATGCCAAACACTGTTGACGTTTGACGTTGAAAAAATGATTATTTCAGGTTCCCTTCCTCAGCCTGGTGAGACGGCCCGCCCTCGTGCTCTGCATACTGCTGGGATGCGGGCTGGTCATGCTTCCCATATCCTTGGCCACCTCCGTAGGGCGGCCATACAAGGAAGGGCCGGAGAACCCCACCCTTCAGAGGTTCTGGATAATGGTAAATATTTAATTAGGTTTAATGATTCATTTAAGAAAATTTGGGAGACGTGTGTAGGTACCACTGTAATAGCTGTAACAGTTTGAAATGATAATGCTATGTAAGCACCCATTCATAGAGTCGGTTGTTACATATTAATTCGAATTGATTTTTAATTCCTATTAGAAAAGCCAAAATATGAACAAAAGGAATCATGTATTCTTATCTGCAATCCTTATATTCTTCTGTTGATTAAAACATACCATCTGCAAGCTAATTTCTCAAACAGTTCCGAATAGATATTTGATTTAACATTTAATACTCTGTTAAATTTCTTGAACTGGCGCCATGCATTAATTTTCACAACGTGACGATCTTTATTCAAAGCATTAGATTCGATTTTTTTTACATTAGCCTTACACAGGACAATAAATTTGGACACGTGGAGAGGATGAAAAGGAGTGCCAATAACATGAAACGGATTTATACATATATTATTTTAAAGCACTCCGATCGTCAATTCTACGACGAGAAGCAGTCTCTAAGGAGGCGTGACACCGGGTACTTTGTCCTGAACTTGGACCGGAACAGCCCTCGCACCATCCCGCTGGGGAACAGATCTATCTCCCATATCGGCGGGGACTGCGATGAGGAGCTGTACTGCGGACTGCCCCTGTATACGGCCAGGATGGTTCCATGGAGGTAATATTATTCAATTTGGGAGGCGGGTATAGGTACCGCCGCTCCAGGAACTATTTATTGGATAACCAACACCCCTGCCATAGGTCACCCCAAGTTCGGTGACTTAGCAAGGGTGCCCGAGTTTATAAGGAAGGCTTGTACGGGTCAGCAAACAGCATTCGTAATTTGATTTTAAATGCTGGCAATAGTAATTTAGTTGCCACATGTCAATGTTTCGAAATAAACCGCCATTCTGTCTCGAGTGTCGTTCGTAATAACATCATATTTCATACATACATCTAACTCTGTGTGTGTTTCCTTTCAAATAACACCACTCTTGTATAATTGAGTCCTTAACCCTCGACCCGTCGCGTGGGGTCTTTAAAAGCCCAGGTTTTACAGAAATGTTAATTATGTATATTTTAAATGTTCCCACTGATTCCTTACTTTAGGTAGCTTCCTAAAAGGGACTATACTTGACGCTAGCACCGCGAACATTCAGTCTGCGCATGTGCAATGTGAGATATAGACTTGTGTTTCGGCTGAGGCTCAAAAAAATCAACAAAATATTATGAAAAATCAAATTTATATGTTTTTTCATTGTATTTTGTTGATTTTTTATTGTAATAATAAGAAGTCTGTATCAATCTCAAATATTTATAAGTTTGATAGAAATTGGTTAGAATTTTTTTTAAGTTAACAATTAAAGAGTATAAATCAAAATGATTAAAAATGTTCCTTGTTGATTTTCAAGCTTTTGCATTGAAAATAAATATCTATTTTTTTATATTTCTTTTTATTTCAATGCAGTTGTTATCACCTGACTATAATCAGTTAAAATAACAAATAAAATGTATGCTATAACAACATTTTAATCATCTTAATTTTTGGGGTCCTAAAAAACCCCGCGCAACACCTCGCGTTAAAAAAAAGGCGCGACGGCGGAGGGTTAATAAAAGTTAATCTGTTTTGAATATTAAATATCTCTATTTTAATGCATTCTTATATATCTTCCATATCCTTCAGCAACAATAATATTATGTACGTTAACTTCCTACTTGCGCTATTACATTTTGGGTAGGTATCTTTTAAATAAATTGTAATAACTGTCTAAAAAGTATAGATAAAACGGCTCGTAATTTTATTGTAATATAATCGTGTAATTCTGCAACAGTCGAGCCAGTAGTTGGATTCCATCAGTCCCGCCAGTTCTACCAACTCCAATGGGCTTCACGCAGAAAACCCGCACCTGTTCAACACCAACGCATTGCACCATGGACTTCAAAATCACAGGTAATAGGGCTGAAAAGTAATGCCCACATATTTGTAAAACATAAACAAAAACAAATAGCAAGATCAGGCAAAAAGTACATAAAGTACAACTCTAAGCTTCAAAACCATATATTTATTTTTCAACATAGTCACCGGTAAGAGCCCGTTCACACTTGCGTCGTAAAAACGGAGACGGGTTCCGTCGTTACGACGGAAGCCCTAGGCCCCTGTTCACACTTCCATTTTCAAGACGGATCCTACTCTACGAAAACAACGACCAAAACATTTTATCATTCTTTAGTAGACGGTCGTGCGCACTGCGCAATGGACGACGATGTAGCTCTTGTTGTAAGTGCTATTTGAAATTTACAAACACTTTTTTTTTTTTTTTGAATACCTCACAAGAATCGGTTTTCAGTGAATACCGCACAAGAATCTCAACTGCTCCCGTCTGGAGCCAGTGAGACTATGGCCTCCCCAATTGGGGTATGTTGTGAGGCTGAAGGTAGTGGGGAGGGGAAGGAGGTGGGGAGAAGGAAGGTTGGGAAGTACCTGGCTATTCAGATCTGGTCACCAAACACGGCTTAAGCCATTTACAAGCAACGTTTCAATTCTGAATGGTGGTCTTACACCAGGGCGATACTAATAGTATCTTCCACTCTGGAACGTGCCGCAAATATACTAATATATATATTTATATATTATTTTAAATGAATTAATTGTGAAATAACACAAATTAATCAAATAAAATTTATTTGCGCACGCCGGGTTCGAACCCGCGACCTCCGGATTGTGAGTCAAGAGTCTTAGCAACTGGAATACGGAGGTCGACACTTAATACCTACTTAAAAATAAAACAATTTAAATAATAAACTTTTTCTTCCAAATCGGTAAGGGAATGTATTGATGTAATACCAGCCATAAAATTACTTCAGGGGTCGGACCTTATTTGTTCAAACCGTGGGAGAATATTTTGTTTGCATACTTGAAAAGGAGAAAGTGTTCAGGATCTCAACTTCCGCTCTCCTGACAGAGCAATCCGGCGCGGTAACACCAGATTCCGAAAGGAAGTGTGGCTGGAGTAACTCTTCAATAATAACTCCAGCTCTCGAATATCGGTCTTTATTGAAACAATAAAAGACCCGTTGGGTAGCTCATGTACGGTGAGCCCAATATTGCTATCTCTCTCCGCGGTTTTATAACCCACATGAAGTGAAAACCTGGCAGCAGACGTTTTGCCATAAACGACCCGCCCAAGACGGATGGTAACAAGAGAAGAAAGAAAAATCCGTGGCAATACGAAATCGCCCTGGCAATCGCCAACACAAAAATGTTGCCACAACCATTAGGGTGACAATCACAAATATTAATATTTCAGTACCTGAAATCTTAACATATTCCCGCCCCAAAACGGATATTAAGGAATAGTCGTTTTTCATAAAATAATGCAGAAAGAGATTGCAATATTGGTACTCAGAATTTACCCAACGAGTTCACATACAAAAATAAACAATATTCAATATATGGATATCAAAATAATAACAAAAAACTTATAACTAAGTACATAACCCTATGTCAGACTTGTCATTAAAAAAATAAAAGTCTAATAACGTAGAACCTTCTGGTGCGCTGCACCCACTTATGAGACAATAGTTTATCACTTGGCACTGATGAGCCTGACAGCACTTTGATTTACACATCACATCACTTTTAGGGTTGTAATTGGTTATTAATCCAGGTTGGAGGAAGGATCCTCCATGGGAAGTAGACAGAGCTGTGTCACGGCTCTTTTGGTGACACCTCTGGCCGTCCTCAAGGAGACGACGCGGACGCGTCCGTCTTGGCCAGGGTGGATCTCCGTCACTCGCGCCATCCTCCAGTACTGCGGAGGTAGCTGGTTGTCTTTGATGATGACCATGTCACCAGGCTGTAAACTGCGTTGACGTCCTTCTTGCCATTTGATTCGGTTCTGCAATTCTGCTAGGTATTCCCGGCTCCATCTGTGCCAAAAAGATTGAACAACAGTAGACATCTTTTGGTAAATATTAAGCCTGTTTGTAGGCAGATGATGGATATCAAGCTCAGGCAATGCTAACAGGTTGTCGCCAATAAGGAAATGTGAGGGAGTGAGTGCGTTTAAATCATTTGGATCTGATGTTAATGGAGTCAGAGGACGGGAATTTAAACAAGCTTCAATCTGTATTAGTATGGTATTCATGCCTTCGTATGTCAAAACAGTTGACCGCATTGCCTTTTTTAAATGTAACTTGGTCATTTTAACTGCACTTTCCCAAAGTCCCCCGTGATGCGGTGAGCGGGGAGGCAAGAAACTCCAGCTAATATTCTGCTGGGCTAAAAAATTATGGATTTCTTTATCGGATGCCTTCAAAAAATCAAATAGTTCAGTAAGTTCCCTATAACTACCGGTAAAATTAGATCCATTATCACTAAAGAGTCGTGAGGGTTTACCCCTCCTAGCTATAAATCTTTTCAATGCATTCATAAATGCCATTGAAGTTAAATTAGTCACTAATTCTAGGTGAATTGCCTTCGTTGAAAAACAAATAAATAAACATATGTAAGATTTTACACTCTTAGCATTTCTGGTTAAACCAGACTTAATTAAAATTGGACCTGCATAATCTATGCCGGTTACATAAAATGGTCTTTGGATTCGAAATCGGTCAGCAGGAAGGTCACCCATGAGCTGGCGACACTCGCGCGGACGGACTCGGAAACATACAATACATTTATGCAGTGCTCGCTTCACTGCGTTTTTACCAAATATTGGCCAAAAACGTAAACGCAGTAATGCGAGCAGAGCATTACATCCTAAATGTAAATTCTCATAATGCAGATGGGTTATTATTAAGTCAGTCAACTTATGATTTTGTGGTAACAAAATTGGATGTTTTTGAGAGACCGAGGTAATATCTGATTGTGATAGTCGACCTCCAACACACAACAACCCATCCTGCATAAAAGGATTTAGTGCCTTTACCTTGCTCCGCCTAGATACAAATCCTCCATTACTCACAGACGTTGGTAACGATAATTTTTTTAGTGGGGCTACACGAGATTTAGCGCATATTAACTGTGATTGGTGAATGCCGTGTTCATCGGTAGATCTTAAATACAGACAAGCGCCATATGCTACTTGAGATGCATCGCAAAAACCGTGTAAGCTAAAAGATTTTTTATTAAAGCAGAAAATTTTCCTTGGTACCCGAATATGATTTGCTTTACTGAGACTCAGTGTGTAAGTCTGCCAGGCCAATAAAAGGTCATTGGGTAGCTTGTCATCCCAGGATGTTTTTAGCTTCCACAATCTCTGCATAATTATCTTACCGACAATGATTACTGGGCCTACCAGTCCTAAAGGGTCAAACACTTTTGAAATTAATGATAAAACTTGACGTTTTGTTACTTCTAACTTTGAGTCTATGCTTTCTACCTGATAGGTAAACTCATCAAGTTTGGTGTCCCATATTAATCCGAGAATCTTAGCTTCATTGGATTCATTTGGCAATAATTCCAAATTTTCTTTAGAATCATTAATCGAGGGCGCATTAGACCTCCATTTTCTAATCTCCATGCCTGCTGTAGCAAGCGCATTAATGATTTGTGATTTAAGCAAGTGACAAGTATCAATGGAATCACTACCAGAAAGAAAATCATCTACATAAAAATTTTCCTTAAGGGATTTACTAGCTAATGGATGAGTAAATGAAACGTCATTACCTAGCTGATGCAGACAACGTATTGCTAAATAAGGCGAAGGAGCCAAACCATATGTCACCGTGTTTAGCGTATAGTGTTTCGAACAATCCTCCGCATCCCTTCTCCATAATATACGTTGGTAATTTCTGTGTTCCGGGTTAATATTAATTTGGCGGTACATCTTTGCAATATCTGCGGTGACTGCATATTGATGTTTTCTGAAAAATACCAATTGACAAAATATATCATTTTGAATGGTGGGCCCAATCATTAGAACGCGATTCAAAGAAATCCCTCGAGCGGGTTTAGCCGACCCGTCAAAAACAACACGAATTTTAGTAGTTGTGCTAGATTCTTTAAATACAGCGTGATGTGGTAAATAATAAGTAGTTTCATCGCGTTTTGGAGGTTCACATTCAGTCATGTGACCTAACGCAAGATACTCATCAATAAATTCCGAGTATTGTTCCTTTAAACTAGGTTGTCTTAAGAATTTCCTTCCCATTGACACTAATCTACCTTTAGCAATACTAAATGAATCTCCTAATTGAGATAGGTTAGATTTAAACGGTAAGTTGACTACAAATCTACCGTTTGCATCGCGTTTATGCGTGCCTTCGAAAATCTTTTCACATTCACTATCTTCCAGAGAGTGATGCTTACTATTTTCGGTTTCTTCAACCTTCCAAAACCTTTCTATTTGGTTCTGCAAAGAATTTAATGAAATATGACAAACTTTAACTGGCCTCGTATTATGACGCCTCTGTACAGCTCCTGATATTATCCAGCCTAGCTCCGTTCGATGCAATGTAGGTTTATCATTTCCTAACTGTATCTGATCCGTACGAAGCACCTGCCAGAACATCTCTGCTCCGATCAGCATATCAATAGAAGCTGGCTGGTAAAACTGCGGATCAGCTAACTGGATACCGTCTGGAATGTTCAACATTTTTGGGTTAATCAAGGTCTGCGGAAGATTGCAAGAAATCTCATCCAATACCAAACAAGATATTTCATCCTGGTATTGAGAACATAATGATTTAAATTTAATGTCAACTGTTTCCTTTACATGAATTAAATTATTATGCAAACCTGAAACAGGTATGTTCAACTTTGTACAATGCAAATTTAATCTTTTACAAGTATCCTTTGTAATAAAATTAGACATTGAACCCGAATCCAAAAGTGCGCGTATTTTGTGTGTTCCACCATACGCGTCTTCTATTTTTACTATTACGGTAGATAGTAAAATTTCTCGCCCGTTCATGTCGCTATGACATGCTAAATTTACTGGTGCCTCCGACTGACTCTTGCCAGTTGAAGTACCCGCTTGTACATTATCAGTATTGATATGTAACAGAGTGTGATGTTTTCGATCACAAACACTGCATTTTTCCTTCCACCTGCACAACCTTGAAGGGTGCCCCGGTTTTAGGCAATTATAACATAAATTGCTTTCTGAAACGAACTTTCTTCGTGCCGCTGGTTCTTTGTTAACAAATATTTTGCAAGAATATATGAAATGACTGTCATTGCACAGCATACACTTAACGTTGCTTGACGCTAACGTAACCTTGTTTGTAGAATTCCTTTCCTTAAAATTAAAAAACTTTTGTTTTGTCGCAACTGGTTCTACTTTCTGTTGCATTCCACCAATACCACCTTGGATAGTTTCCAGGATCTGAGACCTTTGTGAAATAAAATTGCTAAACTGCTCGAACGTAGGATAAATTTTATCGCACTCTACTGATTCCCAAAGGCTACGTGTGTGATTATCTAACTTTGAGGTTAACATATGTATAATTAATGTATCCCAATGTTCTGTTGGAAGCTTTAAATTATGTAAAGCTCTCAAATGAATGTTTGCTTGATCAATTAAATTTCGTAATTCATGATGATTCTGTCGTTTTAACGGTGTAAAATTAAATAAGAAATTCAAATGTCTATTTGCTATAAGTCGGACATTTTCGTATCTAGAAATAAGCATAGTCCAGGCTGCACTATAATTATCCCCGGTTATTTCTAGAGAACTAATCAAATCAAGTGCGTCTCCGGACACATAACTAATAAGGTAATGAAATTTCTGAACATTATTTAATTTACTGTTATCATGAATTAAGGCAATGAACGAATTTTTAAAAGTCAACCATTTATGGTTGTCACCTGAAAAAACGGGTATACAAATTGGTGGTAAATTTACTGAAGTACTTGGGACATTTTCAATCTTCTTAAATTTTGATAACATTTCCTGTCCTAATGCAATTACATTAAAATATGTACCTTCAAAATTATCCCTCGCGTCATTATCTTCTGATTTGTTCAATAAATCAATCTCCAGCTGAATTTTGGAGAATTCTATCAGAGAAGGTTTGATGGCATCTAACCTGGATGACAGTACGCCAGGTCTAATATCTTTTTCGTTGCTTAAATAGGTTTCGAATCTCGTTAATGAACCTTTCAAAACCCCGCGCCGTTTAATCAACCTGTCGAGTTCCATTTTTTAGAAACGAAATGACACAATAACTTGATTTACAAACTGAATCACATAGCACGGACAACGCGGCAGCTTGACGTAAAGTAAAATCTATGGATAATGGATACTATGGATTATAGAGAAACCAATCACAATTCTATGGCATGCAAAGACGCAGCTTGCAAACGCGTGGCTAGAAGTGTAGGTAGGAGAAGCAAAGTTATTCGGCAGTCTGAATACAACAATAAAAATTATTATCACCAACAAATTTATGCTAAATTGAAAGCATCTGATTATGAACACCCGAATATAATTTGATATAATCAATACGAAATAATGTGGCATTTACACAGATTTTTAGCTTTTTAAATGGAATTTGAAAGGACAATGAAAGGAAGGCTACAACCTGATTTGCTGTGCATGCGAGCGTCGTGATGAGGCTCGCTTGATGATCCGGCTCGAAGGACCAATGTTCAGGATCTCAACTTCCGCTCTCCTGACAGAGCAATCCGGCGCGGTAACACCAGATTCCGAAAGGAAGTGTGGCTGGAGTAACTCTTCAATAATAACTCCAGCTCTCGAATATCGGTCTTTATTGAAACAATAAAAGACCCGTTGGGTAGCTCATGTACGGTGAGCCCAATATTGCTATCTCTCTCCGCGGTTTTATAACCCACATGAAGTGAAAACCTGGCAGCAGACGTTTTGCCATAAACGACCCGCCCAAGACGGATGGTAACAAGAGAAGAAAGAAAAATCCGTGGCAATACGAAATCGCCCTGGCAATCGCCAACACAAAAATGTTGCCACAACCATTAGGGTGACAATCACAAATATTAATATTTCAGTACCTGAAATCTTAACAGAAAGTACGCGAAAATAATCCAGCAATTAATAATAATTATAAAACTAAAATGACTAAAAAACATGAATGATATGACTAAATATTTTCTTGGGATTAAATAGAAAAAATCGCATTCTGGAACGAACATATATATATTATATAGTAATATTATAAACGCCAAACGCGCGCCCCATAAAAACACAATTTGCCTGCTCGCTTGCATCTGGGAGCGGGCGGTGGTGAAGTGTGAAGCGGGGTGTGGCGGGTTCAAAACGGATCCGTCGTCCCGCCGTGTAGTGTGAACAGCTCCATTAAAAGGTATGAGCCAGCGCGTTCCTTTCCGGCTTCACGACGGACACTCTGCGTAGGCGAACTCTCCGGCAAAAAATAACGGATCCGTCTTCACGCCGGATCCGACAAGTGTGAACAGCTCCATAGAGCCACTACAGCGGCTAGGGCTTCCGTCGTAATGACGGAACCCATCTTCGTTTTTACGACGGAAGTGTGAACGGGCTCTAAGGCTTACGCATTTCTCCTAACGTGTAACAAGTTTTTTCTTTACGTAACTGAAAATTTCTTCCAACATTTCTCGAATCCATGACTTGACAGCTGCCTTCACCTCGTCGTTCGAAGTGTAATGATTACCCTTTAGGTATCTCTTGCGTAGAGGAAAAAATAAAAAAACGCAAGATGAAACATCGGGGGAGTGCGAAAGGTGTGGAATCGGTTCAAACTTCAGGTTTTGCAGAGGCTCTAATCGATGCTGTTTGTTATCGTCTGTGAAACGGCGTGGTACCCATTGTCTACAGATTTACGGTATCTAAATTATTCAACAAAGAAGCCGACCCGTTCTTTGGATATTCCAAAATGGTTTGTGATACGCTTTTGAATGTTGTTTTGCCGGTCATTTTGAATCAAATCGTTGGATTGTTTATCGTCTGTATCAATGATCGGACGTCCGCTGCGTGTTTCGTCAACAATTATTGTTTTTCCAGGCCCCACAATCATGAAATTTTATTCCCCACCCATTTACAATAGACCTATTAATAGCATCGTCACCATAAACATCCCTTAAATGGCGATAAATCTCGGTAGGAGTCACTTTTTCAGTAGTTAAAAATTCGATAACAGCACACTGTTTACCTTGCGTTGACATAATACTAAAACACGTCTCCATATTTCTGCTTCTCAAAATACACTGGAAGAATTCAACGACCTCAAACTTGCACGTACGTATAGAAAAGAAACGTCACTTCCATATTCCACCTAGCGTGGTTCGGAAGTTTACTTTGTTTGCGCTGTACATGCATGTGTGCACTACTACAGCCTACCCTCGTAATTCCCACAATCGTCAAACAGATACAAAAAGCACTCTCATAATTTCGTAGGGGGTTTTTAAAACTTACAGAACTTCGTAAAACCAATCGTGAAAGACACTTTACCGTTGTGGTCAATTTTGAGAATTCTTATTATTTATTAGATCCTCGGAAATTCCAATATTCTAAAATACAAAGTAAACATAAAACTGAGTTATTTAATCAATTAGGTAATTGGGTGGAGGGTATTTATTCCATTCAATTCTATCCCCCTAGTTTTTTTAAAAATTTTTATATTTTTAACTTTGAGTACGTACATAGATTCCCACATGATTTCCTTTGCAGTAAGGTACCCTCAAGTGAGATATATTTGAAATGCTGTTACTAATTTCTCAAAATTTTGTGTACCTCTTCTTTTGATCCGGATCGAAACTTTATTTATATACATGTAATGGTGAGAATTAATTACGTATTTTATTGCATTCAGGACCAACCAGACTGACCATTACTTTTGCGCCCCGAGAAGGCATCACGGTGGAGGACTGGAGCCTTCCCACACCCCCCGTGGCCTCCGCTCAGTGGAGAGGCCAGCCGGCATACTTCCTGCATATTGTGAGGGCAGACATCACCACAGACTACTCTCTCTCCATACACTTCAAGGTAAGCTGGCTTTTTGAGGTTCCATGAAAACACAACAGTGACAAAACAGAACAGCGGCAAAGCAGAAAGTGACAAATCCGACAAAATTGAACAGTGACAAAACAGAATAGTTACAAAACAGATTAGTGATTAAGCAGAATAGTGACAAAACATAATAGTGATCAAAACGAACAGTGACAAAAAAGAGCAGTGACAAAACAGAAAGGTGACAAAACAGAAAGGTGACAAAAAAGAACATTGCCAAAAGAGAACACTGACAAAAAATAACTGTGACAAAAAAGAACAGTGCAAAAAAAGAACAGTTGCAAAACAGAACAGTGTCGAAAAACAACAGTGCCGAATAAGAACAGCGAAAAACAGAACCGTGACAAAAAATAGCAGTGATAAAACCGAACAGTGACAAAACAAGTTACAAAACAGAACAGTGGTAAAAAAGAACAGCGACAAAATAGAAGAGTGCCAAAAAAGAAGATGACAAAATAGAACAGCGCCAAAAAACGACAGCGCCAAAGGACAGTGGCAAAACTGAACAGTGACAAAATAGAATAGTACAAAACAAAACAGTGACGAAACGGAGCTGTAACAAAACAGAACAGTGCGAAAAAAGAACAGAGATAAAACATAAAGTCACTAAATTGAACTGTGAGAATACAGAAGAGAGTTAAATCTATCATAGAATACAACTTACTGACCTCTGTTGAGACATATTAAAACTACATATAACTACCTATAAAAACGACATAATATGTTGAGAGGAATTGAAACTTCATACATATTTACATACACTACAATTAAACCAAATAAAAAAAAAGTTAACCAAAAAAGCAGCAATTGAAATATATATTTTTTTAAACTTCATATTGTTTTCAGGTGTCCAATGCCTCTTACACGTTGATGGACATGGGGCTGGCTGGGAACTACATCGACCACGACAGGTTCAGAACACCAGAATTTCAGACCTTTCTGAAATCTTTCCCGGACTGGACCCAAATGACTGGATGGATCAGTGCATACTCCGCTCATGTCTTTTGATTTAAAAACAAAATTAAATAAATTATTTTACAATAACATAAATTATTTTATCCTTCAAAGGATCTTGAAATTGCCGTTAATATCAAACGAAAAAAAAATGAACAGATATTTTTTTTAATAAATAACTAGCATGCCTTGCTATGCGATTTAATAAAGAAATTGTTTCTCCGTGCGTGTCCTTTCCCATTCGTCCCGTCCCCTTCCACCTCCCCTTCCTCTCCCGCGTTCCCTTCCCCTCTCGCGTTCCCAATCCGCCTCCTCCACCTTTCCTCTCCCCACTCCACTTCCCCCCTTCCTCCATCACGCGAAACCCCCTCCCGAGTTCCCCTCCCCCTCCCAGGTTACCCTCCCCGACCCCTAGTTCCCCTACCCCCCTCCCTCGAACCCCATACCCAAGTTTTCCTCCCCCCTCCCGCATACCATACATTCAGTTCTGGCACGGTAAGTCTTCAAACAGCTCGCGTGCCACCTATTGCAATTTTTTATAAAAATTTCATGATGCCAGAGCTCACCAACAAACCTTGTCCTGAAAATACATATATTTCTGCGATTCATTTTTATTTAATTAATTATTTTTTAATAATTTCATGATGCCAGAGATCACTCTTGTATACAGAAACCATCGCGGGCATGTACACATCAAATCCCCAAAGTTTCATCGCAATCGGATGAACGGTTTAGCAATGAGTAATTTCATGATGCCAGAGCTCACTATTGTATACAGAAACTAACGCGGGCATGCACAGTATTGCACAGGAACACATCCTCAAAGTTACATCGCAATCGGATGAATGGTTTAGCAACGCATAGTGGACATACAATTTTTTTCGGATTTTTATATATATATATAGAAAAGGAGGCTTGGGGTCGAATTTCGAAAACCGTTTTGTCACGTGGTTTGGGGCCGAACTTACTGAAATTTTAGTTTTTTACTAAAAAACCTATGCTTTAAAAAGGAATCTAGGTCAAAATCTCCAAAAAATAACATTTTTGAAAAAAGTTATACTTTTGTGGTCGAACGTAAAAACAATTTTCTCAGGCGTTTTTTTTTTTAAATTTTGGATTCTTACTAAAAAACTTTAATAATAATGTAATATTTCAAAAAAATAACTTTATTGTTACCGACAAATGCAAGGCTTGGGGTCTAACATTAAAAACCGTCATTTCGCCGAAGTTACTGAAATTTTGGATTCCTAATAAAATCTTTGTTCTAAATAGGAATCAATGACAAAATATGCGAAAAATAACATTTTGGAAAACAACCTAGCGGGCAAAATGCGAGGCTTGGGGCCGAACCTACTGAAATTTTCGGATTCTTACTAAATCCTATGTTTTGAAGTGGAAACAAAATGTGTGGCGGGTTCGAACATTTTAAACAATTTTCTTTGGTTTTACGGGGACTAATTTATTGAAATTTTTGATTCTTACTTCTAGAGAGGAATCAAACCCAAAATCTCAATAAAATAACTTTTTGAAAAATGCAACGCTTGGGGTGGAACGATAAAAATTCTTTTCTCAATCAAAACAATCTGTTTACAGTAGCATTTGTGAAAAAATCATCAAAATTGGCATAATGTGTCTTTTGGGTTCAAACTTTAAATACCGCTTTCTCAGGCCCTCTGCCGCCGAACCTACTGAAATTTTGGATTCTTACAACAAACTGTGCTCTTTATAGGAACCAACCAAAAATCCAATTTATTTGCATAATGTAATTTTTTTTTATTATTTCATAAATATTTACATGTTACAGTTTATCCATTTTTTTAACTACCATACTAGGCTATTGCCCGTGTTGTAGTAGTCATACATGAAATATTATTTTATACAAACAGATAATAAAATATAAGAAGAGGAAAGAAAAAAAGAACATATTTAGGAATAAATAAAACTCAAAATAAATACTTATACAAATAAAAATATAAAAATAAAAATAAAGCTGAGAAATAAAGATAAAAAAGATATTTTAAAGAAGAAAAAAATATTGGTAAGTATTATTCTTCTTGAAATAAAAATAAAATTTGACAAGTATTCTTCTACACGTGAGTACATATTTATAGTCACTTTTAAAGATCGTTATATGAAATAAATTGAAAAATAGATGCGCTAAAGTAAGCAATTTATTTTATTTTTATATTTATAATATTTTTTTATATATAAGCTCTTGCGTGTTGTTTGAAGAAATCTCTTCCCTTTTCAAATATCCAATGATTTTAAAAAAAGATTTAGAATTATGTGACTTTATATCGGCACTCAAAGCATTGTATATTTTAGGAGCGATATACCAGAATGGTCGTTGTAGTCCAGTCAAGGAAGGAGGTGTAGAGTGCGTGAGCAGGGACCTAAGCGATTCCTTCAGAAACTTGTTTAGGGTGCTTAGGGTGTAAACATACTAAAAGTCCTAACGTCGAGGTGGTGAGCTAAGGGGGGGGGGGAGGTAGGAGGGGGGGGGGAGGAGGTCCCAATTTTCGGGTTTCCGCTTATATCTCAAAAACTGAATTTTAAGTTTTTTCGTAAAATGTCATCATATTCAGAAAAAAGCTATTTTTATCTTATTACCGACACACAAATTTGGTTCGTTTGTCTGATAATATGTGTGATAAAGCCGGTTATTGAATAAAGTAGATAAAAATCATATTAAGTATTTGAAAATTTTAAAATTATATTTTGTAATGACAATGAATCTCGTGATAATTTTATATTTCGTTACATTAAGTACATAAACCTCATTGTTATCACTGTTCTCAATAACATCATGTTACACCCTCATCCTCTTTGGACGTGAGGGTGCTGGCAAGCATTGTTCATCTATGGCATCTTCATCCGCAGTAGTGTATGGTTCTTGCTGAATGGGCTCTACGTCGTCTTCATCGTGTCCTCGGCAACAGGCACGCTATTGGTAGTGGAGGCACGCTGCAGAACAGGTCAGCATTGCTTTTCGGTATCCACATTTGCCAATTGCACAATCCTTGGTGCAGCGTCACCAATATGCAAATATCACTTTCAGAAGGACCTTCGGTGCTGGTGGATCTTCTGTTGTAATTGGCACCAGGATGTCTCCTTGGGTGTCAATCCCAAGCCACTGCTGAACTTGGTGGTAGGCGCACCGGGAATGCTGTTTAGCTGCGCTTTCTGTTGAAGGGAGGGAGCTGATGTCAGGCTTCATATTTGCCACCGACCTTGTGAATGACTGGAAGCGGAACTAGCCAAGGGAGGTCTGTCTTTTTGGCGCCGCATGCCATTTCAGCAAGCATTTACTTCCAGCCTCTTCAAACTCATCGCGAGTAGAGAAGGGGTTGTAAAAGATTTCAAGTACAATATTGAGAAGCTCACCTTGCTTCTTCTGAAAGTTGCAGATGTTGTGTCGCAGCCGGTAAATGAATGTAAGAACAGGATGTGTTCAAACCCACGATGTTGCATCTCTTGGGTGAACAGTGTCATTGTTTTGGTTTTCTCTCGTCCGAGTTTCAGCAGCTTGTTTTCATATCTTGGGTGGGAGGAGTGGACGCAATCAAAAGGACAGTGAGGTCCACATCCTAACCAATGACAGCCACGGAATTGTGAGACAGCAGTCTTCACGATAAGGATGTCAGCATCATCGGTGGCCTGAAGAGTCTGTATCCCATTCTCCCGAATCTTTGTAGCTTTAAGGAGATGAAGTTACTTTTGTTGGTAGGATTGGATAAAAATATTCCTGTTTAACGGGTATTGATGTGTTCCATGTCATATTGATGTCAGCTGACCTTCTCAGTATGTATCGTCGCATCTGTTCTTGTGATTTCGTACTGTTGGCTGGGATTGCGTACCCATCAAATACCACAGTGCGAGTCAATCAGGATAGTGGTGGTTGACGTAGGTGATCGATCACAAATTAACCTGTGCAGTAGAAATCCTCCGTCCACAATAATGTTCATCTGAGACAGTAGACCAGTTTTTTGGTAGGGTCGAACAAGCTGTACAGGATAGATTTAGTTGACTTTCGCATCCCATTTTCATTAAATGTGCCAAGGGAAATGGAGTCAACTCATACTCAAAGAATTTCATCTGATCGTTTGCTTGTACACATCCGCTGAAACAGCAATGTTGGGTCAAATGCAACCTTTTCATCGTGAATTTTTATCGACGAGCTGACAGAAGACATCGGGAATGCTTGATCTTTGCGGGACAACTTGATGTCTGAGAATGTCAAGCCCACTATTGCATTCATTGCCTTTTCACCAACTCGAACAGCATCGTAGCAAGTTATTGTAGCATCTCCAATGACTCCACTGAAAATTTCACTGGTTTGGGGAAAGGGAGAAGGGAGGATGTGCATCGAACCACTGACTGAGTTTGGCGATGTCTGCCTGCATGGTTACTCTACTGGCGGGCTTGTCCAAGGTCCTTATGCTGTTCACTTGACGTGAAGAAGACTCCAAAAAACTCTTCAAGGGAAGTGTAGAACTCATGAGTTGAGCTCATACCAACTAACCACTTCCTGAGTAAATTGTGCGATACACCTCTGCCTCCTGTTATGCCTCTTCGGCTTTTGAATGATCGCATCAAAGTGGCTTCAATGGTCATATCTGACCATACGCCTGACTAAAAGCGATCAGAGGGTCGCATTGTCGTCGTAGCGCATTTGTTTGTCAGTAATAAGATAAGGAGCATGGACCAGATTTTCTCATTGCGTATGCTCACTGAGAAGTTTCTTGCAAAAAACCAGAAACTCTTCTGTGCCTTTGTAGATCTACAAAAAGCGTACGACCGAGTTGACAGGAAAAAGCTATGGAAGGTGTTGTCCAAGTACGGAGTGAATACAAAGCTCATTCAGGCAATTGCGTCGCTATATGAGGGAAGCGTTGCATGTGTTAGGGTGAACGGTGATTTTACGGAGTGGTTTGACATCACAAAAGGTGTTAAACAAGGCTGCGTAATGTCACCGTGGTTATGCAATCTATACATATGCAAGAATTGAAAGAGATGGGATTGGGCGCGAAATTGAGTAATCTGGAAGTATGTTGCCTATTGTATGCTGATGATGCGGTGCTAATTTCTAACAGTATGGAAGATCTACAGTCTCTCGTGTCAAGGATGAACGAAGTATGTATGAAGAATGAGTTAATGATGAATGTAAGTAAGTCTAAAGTCATGGTGTTTGAAAGAGAGAGTACGAAAACAGTATGCAATATAGTTGTGAATGATGAATACTTGGAGCAGGTGGATGAGCTTGTGTATCTGGGTAGTATGTTTACGAAAGATGGGAAGGCTGATAGAGATATTGAAAGAAGGGTGAATGCCGGTAACTCCATTAATGGAGGACTGAATGCCGTTGGCGGTAATAAAAAACTGTCCAAAGACGCGAAACTAGCCTTCCATAATGGAGTGCTGGTACCTACCCTGATGTATGGCAGTGAGGCATGGAACTGGCAGAGGAAGGATGAAAGTAGACTGTAATATGAAATTAAAGTAAGTAAACAATGTAATATGAAATTAAATTTGTCAATTTGACTGGCCTAAAACAGGATCCATTCCTAGTTGGCTAGTCAAAGTTTCCACATATGTTTTATTGTTCAATTTTATGTGAAATAAAGTTATTATTATTATTATTAGACTGAATGCTGTAGAAATGAGATCCCTGAAGCGAATGTGTGGTAAAACCATGTACGATCGTGAGAGAAACGTGGATATCCGAAAAGAATGCAAGGCTGATGTAAGCGTGATGTGTAAGATTAAGAAAGGGACTCTCCGATGGTTTGGGCATGTAGAGCGAATGAACGAGGAAAGGAGTGTAAGGAGAATATATGATGCAAATATGAATGGTAGAAGAAGTCGCGGACGCCCGAGGAAGACATGGCACGACCAAGTGAATCAGATACTTGAGTCAGGCCATGTGAAGAGTCGGAATAATAGAAGAGCATGTATGAGACGATGTATGAATGTGAACGAGGCAAAGAGTGTGTGCCAAGATCGAGTTGTGTGGCGGTCCGTCCTCTCTGCCTACCCCTGCCGGGAAATGGCGTGATGGTTAGTTAGTTAGTTAATAAGATAAAAACAGCTTTTTCTGAAAATGACGACATTTTACGAAAAAACCTTAAATTGCTGTAAATTTTTACTGGTTGGAGATTAATTTGCATATATATATATATAGATATTCTAAAATGGAATTAAATTCTGTACAACTTCTTTGATATAATTTCTTTCTTTGATCAATATTTTAGACGATATGAAGCAATGTTTGATTAAAAATGTTGGGTAAAATGATTTTTCTTGAAAATATCTACATTTATGGAGCGTGTAACTGAAGAACGGTTGGGATTTCAAAAATTACGTACACATTAAAAGTTGTAGATAATTTTATGAGCTCTTACTTATTCTCAGAAAAATTTCCTCTGCAACCCACCGTTTTTGTGATATAAGCGGAAACCCGAAAATTGGGACCTTTTCCCCCCCTCCCCCCCTAGCTCACCACCTAGACGTCAGGACTTTTAGTATGTTTACACCCTAAGCACCCTAAACAAGTTTCTGAAGGAATCGCTTAGGTCCCTGCTCACGCACTCTACACCTCCTTTTGGACTATTGAGCGAATGAGGTTTTAGTTTTAAGGACCACGCAACAGGCTTGATGTTGTGGAGCCACCAGTAGGTTTTTTTGCCATATATCGTATAACATATGCTTATCTTAGTAAATAACTGTAGAATATCTATGACCTTGATTTTAGCAAAGAGTTACTTTGAGGGATGGGTAGGTTGGCATTTAAATATAATCCCCAAAATTAGTTTTTAGCCTGTAATAATTGGATTGATAATCGATTCAGCACAACCACCCCATCCCACAATACCATATGTTGCTATATAGATGTGGCCTTAAAGAATCAGC
Source organism: Limnephilus lunatus (assembly GCA_917563855.2). Classification (NCBI taxonomy): domain Eukaryota; kingdom Metazoa; phylum Arthropoda; class Insecta; order Trichoptera; family Limnephilidae; genus Limnephilus; species Limnephilus lunatus. The sequence continues at coordinate 99,030,702 of OU830594.1, forward strand.
GATGTATGAATGCAATGCGGTACAGACCACCGAACATACGTCAAACCGAACATACCACCGGTCAACGAATTCCCGCTCCATTCAGTCCCCGGCGGAATTGATGAGGTCCACAGGGCAACGCCTGACGTCCTAGGCTGGTTCGCAGACCTAGATGTCCCCCTCTGACTCCCCACCAAACGAAAGAAGAAGAAGAATAGAGAACCCAAAAAAACATTTTTTTTCGATCTGAGCACTTTATTCCATTTAAATTTTTTTTTGGAACTACTGGAGCCAGGCCCACACTTCGACACAATTTGAAATTAAATAACCAGCTGACATTAACTACCGAATGACCAATTTAATAAAAATCCAATTTCGGACTCAATTTACCTGAAAATTAAAACTAAAAAAAATAAGTTTTTCACAAAATCGATTGGTAATGTGATAGATTTACAAGTTTCGCGTTTGTACTACGAGATTCCGGACAACATGTATAATAAAAAATTCAACATAGGCAAGGCCCGTGAGTCGCCATACTTGAGATTAGTTAAAGGAGTAGTAAATTGACTTATTATGCAATGTAGATACAACACAGAATTTTTACAGCGTTACTAAAAAAAAACCACAGCACGATCGATAAACTGTGGTTTTGCAGCAACATCAATAAAACAAATTTACACTAAAATACGAAATATTACTAAAAACGAATTTCACTCTAAAACACGTTTTAAATTTGACAACACTGCAATTTTTCATAATTTTCATACAAAATTTTGTTTTCATTCATAGCCGCTAGATGTGCACATCATCAGTGGCGGCGTAAGGGGGGGCGGAAGGGGCCGTCCGCCCCGGGTGCCAAGCACCAGGGGGGTGACAACGATAACTCACTCGTACAGCCAAAGAATGCGCAAAATCTCCCTCCATATAGAAATATCAATTAATAACTACATACTCTTGTGCCGCTAGGCACAAGAGTATGTAGTTATTAATTAAAAATAATGAAAATATAGTTGCGATGCGTTTCAAAATATGATATTAGTATGTAAGTAGCTATACTTACATACTAATATCATATTTTGAAACGCATCGCAACTATATTTTCATTATTTTTCGAATATAATTTCTAATTCCCTAAAAGAAAGAATTCATGTTGCGTTTGGTCTAATCTTATATCGCGCGTAACATCGAGTGCGAAATGTCCATCGTGGCACTGACTGGAGTAAATAATAATAAATCATAGTAACTGTGAACTGCGCTGCTCACTGCGCGGGCGAAAAGGGTAGAAGCGCAATGGGGTAGGATAGGGCGGAATGGGATAATGACAATATTCTTCGTAATTTTTTTTTTGGGTGTGCCTTACCTTCCACCGAAACCCTGAGACTGGCTCACCGAACTCCTAGGGTTCGAAAAGGGCGTAGCGAGGTACGGGCAGGGAGGGGCAGCTGCCCCCCCCCCCCCTAGAAGATGCAGGAATGCTTACAAACCGTAAAGTAATATTACGTCGGTAGTCTATTGTTTGTGAGAAGCAATTTAATTTTTATTATTACCTTTTTACTTTATAATTTTTGTGTGGATCGTGGAAAGTTGGGATAAATATTAAAAACCTTTTTTTATATCCGCATAACTTACGTATTTAATTAAAGATTGTACGTTTATTTGTATTTTACTCTTCCTTTTTTATGTATTATTTTTACGTACATTTGTAAAACTTATCGGCCCTGAGGGCCTCAGACACAGAATTGGGACTTATAATCAAGTTAGTTCATCGTTAACAAAATGCCCACATGAGCTTAGGGGCCATAAATTATGTCACACGAATTTCATGATTTTTTGACCCCCCCCCCCCCGTCCCTGTCACATATCTCCACATTTGTGAGACCCCCCCCCCCCTCCACCCTAGCGTGCCGTCACATATTTTGCAATTTTACATCTAAAAATAATCAAAACAGTAGTTCATTTTTTTTAATGTGTCGTCACAGAGCTGATGACCCCCATACCCCTTGTCACATTTATCTATCCCCCTAATCCATCCTAAAAAAATCCTAGCTACGCCCTTGAGTTCGATCGAAGAACCACTGAACTAGACCATCGTTATAGGGCAATGGATTTTTTATTTTTAACTTTATGAGTAAAAACTCAAATTATAATATTTAATTAAACGAAGACAATATTAGCGAAACTCAATCAAAATCTGAAGACAGAAAAATCAGAAAAAGATATTGGTTCCACTGGGACTCAAACCCAGATACCTTAGCATTCATGGCCAACTGCTCTACCGATTAAGCTATGGAACCCATTTCCAATTCGATCACTTTTAACTGTATCATACGTCGACTAAGAACTACCAACACTATCTTCATTTTTATTAACGCACATATTATTCGCTGCTATCTTTACATATGATTGCAAGATTCAACCCGAAATAATTTCCATTTAGATAGTATCTGGATAAATATTTATCCATTTTATTTTTAATACGCGACATCTATTGACTTTTCTGCAAGTCTAGGATGAATATTTTTATTTTTAACTTTATGAGTAAAAACTCAAATTATAATATTTAATTAAATGAAGACACAATTTTGCAAAGGATTCTGTTAAAAATTTACTATGAATTTTCAGCAGAAGACATCGTCTTGGAGATTTTACGATTGAGGCGCCATTTAGAAGCTGCCACTGCCCATAAAGCGATTCAATGGATCACATTGGAGCTTCTCAGATTCATTCTGAGTCTGTTCCAAGTTTAGCGCTGTCTTAGATTTTTTTTAACAATTTGTGTTTCGGTGGCTTCATATGAAAGAAGCTTTTCAAAGTTAAAATTAAAAAAAATCTTACGTAAGGTCCACAATGAGCCAAGCGCGACTAACCAATCTTCCGATTTTATTAATTGAAAGACAGGGATAACATATATCAATTTTGATAATGTGATCGAATATTTTGTTATGTATCGAGTGTTTAGTATTTTATTTTAAGTAGGGGTGCTCAATGCAAAACCGCCTCGAGTGCCAATCTACCCTACGCCGCCACTGCACATCATTTGTACTATCTTGCCCGCGCAAAAAATTGCAGTTTGGTTTTTATGCGGAATATTTTTAGTAAATATTGAGATTTTACTGAATGATTTCTATTATAGTGACAAATTCACCGTTCTATTCATGTAATTAATATATTTGCCGTGTTATTTGTGTGGTTTTACATCCGTTTTTTACACTTTCATCAAAAATGTTTTGGTAAGATTTTTTTTTCCATTTTTTCCGTGTTTGAATCTTAAAATATGGCAGTTTTTTAAAACTACAGTGTATTTCAAATATACCAATCTAAAAGGTAATATTATCTAGTTTTTAAAAATGGTATTCTTTTTTGCGACACCTTCAAAAATAAGAAATATATAGAACATTCAAAATACTTCGGAAAATTTCAAATTTTGTTCAGACATCATTACTAAAACAGAGATAAACTATCCTCCCAGGCTGTGTAAACAGTGTGTATTTTTTCCAAGAAAAAAATATTAATTAGTAATGTGTTCACATCCGCGGCCGTTTGTCAATTGAATAAAATTTTCACGTGGTTTTTTAGTAAGGCCGTTAATGTTTTAATAATTTCAACTTTTCTTTTTTGAAATTGAAAATCAGTGTTTATGGGTAAGTCATAGCCTTACCCATAAACAGCGGCAGTCTTAAATGAATGTTTGAATTAAGTATTTGAAGAAGTTTCCAAATAATTTTAAAAATTCGTACACAACTTGAAAACAACTATTTAAAAAACTATTTAAAAAAATGCTACTTTAACAGTTTTTAAAGAATCTGAAGTGTTCTTAACACAAAGTATAAGACCTAAAACATCTGGGAACATATATGTACCTAGATACAACCCGACAGCTTCTCAACACCATTGTGAATATGTAGGCCCAAACGATTTACTCGATACAATAAAAAGTGAGAAAAACAATTTAATTTTTTTTTTTAAAACTCACTTGTATTTTTACAGACAAGCAACCGATTGATTTATTTTTTATCGATGATTTTCAAATATATTATATTGCTAATATTTTGTTGATATTCTATTTCGGTAATTTATGTATTTTTCTTATTGTACAATATTTTGTAATATCTTACAGTATTTTTAAAAGTATTTTATTACATTTTGTAATTATACATATTATCTTTAGGCATTTCTAACTATATAACATAAGTACATAGACTAGCTCCCCAGTTAGAGCCGAGAATATTTCTATACCAATTGGGTAACTAAAAAACTGATGAATGATATCTAATGAAATGATTATTATAAATAATTGTGAATATTTACTTTTTTTTCTAAAAAAAATAAAAATAAATAAAAATAAATCTTATACAATATTTTCCATAAACTGTAAGGACGATTCCTGGATTTGGAATCCATTTTCCGTGACACCTAAATCAGCAGGCTTGAGCGCAAATGAGCGTGAAAATCTTATTGACTTGAAACAAAAATACAAAGATCAGCCTTTACATGACTTCTGGGTGAGTTTGACAGAAGAATTTATCAAAATGAATTTATCAAAACAAGCTATTATTGTTTTACTACCGTTTATACAACCTATTTATGAGAAGTGGAATTTTCTAATTATGCTGCAACCAAGTCAAAGTGCAGGAACAGGCTCGACCACATTAGATATTAGAATCCAACTTACCAATATTGTGCCTGATGTCAAAAACATATGCAATTCACGGACTCAAAATCGTCAAAGTCATTAGGCGCTTTATTTATTCCATTTTGTTTTGTTTATATTCCATTTTTTATATACTAAATAAATATTTTGCTTAATAACATATATTTTTTAATTTTTACTATTAGGAATTACACAACCTAAAAATAACCTAAGTGTTCCGTTAAAATGTATGGGTTTGCAAAGTGTTCCATTGCAGAAAAAGTTTGGGAAACCCTGAGATAGACTAATGAAATTGATAACAGATTCTGATCCAGGGAAGAAATTAATTATTAGAAGTAGGAATAAATTGAGATAACTTCTGGCACAAGGACATGTATATCTCTTCAGTGGAGTGAATACAAACAAGTAAAGGAAACTTCCACAACACTGAAAATTTTTATAAAAAAAACATTCAGACTGACATCCCCAAATAACACTTTCTCTAAACCACACATGTGGACATTTGACCTGTCGCCTCCAGTGAAGGTATCGGGTCCCTAGCACGAACATTCAATATCGACACAATAAAGGCTTTTATTGACAATATCAATAACAGAGAATACACCAACAAAAGGTTTCAGTTTAAATCAAAACAAAGGTTACACAAATTTTTTCAAAATTTATTAACATCAATCATAAGATAAACCATATTACATATTTTATTCAGTTGTTGTACAATATTACATAAAAAATTATTTAACCTATACGACAATTAATAATTCAAAGAAAAACATATTAATATAACTAAAGCACGTGAACACCTCGGTATAGTAGGTTCTTCTAGTGAGGTGTTCACGAAACACCATATAAACATTCTTAAAACATTTGCACACAGTACCTAGCCATCAATATAAATTTACGCAATTGATTGTTGTGTAGAAAGAAAAAGTTTTAGAATTGACTATAGACTTTCCTAAATTTGCCTGTCCAGGGGGAATAGTGATAAAATGAAATAGTTATAGAATTAGTAAGAAGTATGGGCGGGGGAGGCAGGTGCGCGCTCCTACTGACAAGTACTGAGAAGGAAACAAGTAAGAAAAACTGAAGGACAGAATGCCTTTCGGACTCTTATTCATTTTACAAGAGAGAGGAACAACTTGGCCCTGGGTTGGCTGATTGGCCGCTAACTATCAATTACTTCATTTAAGTCTCATCCAATGGTACATTCATTTTACAAGCACTTTTACTAATCGGAAACTACGATTTCTCCACAACCAATTGGATTATTAATTTTAGATTTGTTATATACCGTCAGTAATCTTTTATTATTATTTATTTTTATTATTATTTCTGTATTAGCGCCGTCCGAGTATACATTTAGGCACATTCAATTTTTAAAAATAATTCACCAAAGTTTGGTTACTAAACACAACTCGATTGACAGCCGTAATGTACCATATTATGAATATGAAATGATATGAACCAAATTCATTTTTAGAAAATTAATTTTATAAAATTTCTTACAACATTTAAACAGACTGAGAAATTAGTCATAATAGACCCGATATAGTTTACATGACAAAATTTAAAAAAATAACTTATATCATTGATGTCGCTATTCCAAATTCTTGTAATATTCAGAAAACTGTTTCTGAAAAAATAAGAAAATATACAGATTAAGGAAATGAGATTAAAAGAATTTGGCATTCTCAGAATATAAAAATATTACCATTTGTTATTTCTGCTACTGGCATTATACCTAGCTCTCTCATTCAAAATTTAGGCGTATTAGATTTGTCAAAGAATTTATATATAAAAATGCAAAAGTCAGTTATTTTAAATACATGTAGGATTACGAAAGATTTTTTAAATATTTATATTGAGGGATGTAATGGTCCGCCACTCTTGGCTTTTGACTCCAATTGTGATGAACCCTACCTAGCTGATTTACTTTTCTAAGCTTCTACCTCGTAGTTTAAATCTCGTAGCTCCTGTCTCGTAGCCACGCTCATAATTCTACCCTTATGTCCTACTGATCACACCACTAGGTATGATGGACTGACTCAACCCTCCTTTCGGTTTATTTCTACCTCAGGCTCGTGATTTCTAAACCCCTATACCTTATAATCTAGCTAAACCTACCCTATCTTCTTAAATCCCTGCGATTTTCTCACAGTAATCAAGATTTAAGATTTTAGTTCACATTATTTCTATAATCTGCGTTGTGTAATTTTTTTGTTTTAGATTTTACATCTGTTTGCATACTTAATATGCTCACATATGTAGAGAAGATAATGTATTACGTGTGGTAACCCATAGATTCTTTTAGAGAAAGGGTGAGAATTTTCCGATCAATTTATTTATTATTATTTTAGAATATTTAACCGAGTTTGATAAACTACCCCCGTCCTAAACCTTGTGTCTATTTGATTTCCATAGGAATTTAGTGTGTTTATTTAATTCTTCCTATCACCGCTGATACATCGATAACATAACCAACAGTTAATAAATTAAACATTTCAAGAAAGCAAACCTTACCTTAGGATGATCGAACTCGAAGGTCCAGTTTTCTCAATTGAAGTCCTTGTCTGCAACTTCTCCTAACATAATGTGTTTGTAGTCATAGTTAGTGCTATTGGTTAGTATTCGCAAAATTGTTGAAAGAGCAGGAATGGAGGGATATGGGGAGGGGATAATATGTTTGCTTAAAAAGTCGGCACCTCCGCTAACCAAGTGAAAACCGATGAACAACAATTTCAAACCGGATTCTCCCAAGTACGTTTGCTAAGCTTATCCTTAAGTCCGAGTTTTACTCTCTTCGACGAGCGTCTCTTGTTACGAAAGGGGCTCTTCACGCCAGATGGGGGAATACCAAGTCTTCATGCCGTTTTTCTGCCTCACTCCGACTTCCATCTCCGCCGGAATGAATTTAACTCTACTGAGTCTAGAAGGGGTATTTCATGTCTTCCCTTATCATGCCTCTATCCGTTAAATGTGGCGTAAGCTTGTGACGGGCAGATCCTTCCTCCCACGTAACCGACCCAGCGTTACATTCCACCTCTGACTAGCTGACATAAAACTCACCTCGTGAACCTTATGTTTGCTTTCAGGTTCGACAAGACTCACGGTATGCAAATAACCTGTGGCTCTAATGCCGCGTCAGCGTACTGTCCGCATACGTCCTTCCTCTTCCCCGCATGCCCACCTCGACAATACCGCCACAAGATCAAAGCCGTCCGTTCGAGAAAGGTTGACACTTACATTTCCAGATGGCTCATACCTACATACAGAAGCCTTGAAGTTTACGTTCGAAGACAAGTTAGGATTCAGGACTGTATGAGTATTTGAACACCAGTGTTGTTTAAATGAGGTCACTAGCTCCTCGTGTGTTAGGTATTTAGGATAATGGGTATTTATGGGTTCTTGGATACCTACTTCCTATAAGAAAGATTTAAAAATGAGATAAATCAAGTCGATATTGAATCAATGACCTCCTGAATAATTGTGATGTGCTCTCTTAGAGTTTGAAGCTAGTCGCAGTACTTTACTTTGCGAAATTTTTGCATGCTGAATCAATGCTACCTATTGGCGATCGCTCTAGTAAAATCAAGTCGTTTAGAATTGAGTGAATTTAAACGTCAATGTCGCCTTCACATATTGACCGCAGATTTCATCTCAAGCTATAATTGATAAACTTGTCCCTGACGTTAAGTTTTGTTTTGTTTATTCGTTAATGAATTTAGGTGACTGGGTCAATGGATGGCCTTGAACTCAAATCGAAATTTTGGTACACTATCGAAGGTCATATAACCATACCCTAATCGTGCTAGTGGAAAGAAACGATAGGTATTTATCTTACAAATACGCTAAGATACCAAAATTGATTTAGTGATGCGTTTCTATCTAATTATGTGTTAAGTATTTGTTTAGCAACATTTCATTCTGTATGGGAGGTGTGACATGCGAATGCTAATAAATTGGTTAGTTATTTATTTACCCTTACTTGGCGTTACGTCCATCAGTGTCAGGATATCCACAGGAACCTGTAAAAGCTTAAATATTGTAAGGACTCACCAAGCTCTAATGTCTTAATTTCAGCTCCACCGGGTTACTATCATCGGCGAGAAACTTATTAGAGCATCCAGACTACCTGTGTAACTTATCGCACTTTTATTTCGACTTCCCACTTTTAACGATTTAATCCTACAAGATCCGGAACTCATCTCCTTCCTTTCTCCTTTGAATAGATCTCTGATGTAAAAAATCCTCACGTTTTCCTTTAATATCTGCCGTTATTATTCCACCTTATAAAATTATTTAAGTTTTATTTATTTTTTTCTCAATTTAAATTATATATTTTTTTTCATAACAACTAAAGATTTTCTTTAAATTTGAATTATTCCACTTAAGGACAAAGCTAAAGTTTTATTTATGTTTCCAATTTGAACTAGAATCCCTTTGTAACGAATAACTAAATATTATTCGTCACTCAGATTACAACAAAACTGAAAGAACCCCTTCCACTTTATTTTATAACACTTTTGTTTAGCAGCAAATTAATCACTTGGATTATTCATTTAAACTTTGGCTAAGTATTTTCCAGATTTCGGATCAATTATTATTATTGCGTTGTCACCTAACGATAATTAATATCTCGTAATAAAATTTCCAACTTTCGACCTAAACGTAAATTTTTTAATTAATGAAACTTATTAGACTGTAATTTTCTTTATATAACCTCGGACTAAATAACTCTATTTTAACCGTCATAGAACAAATTTAAAGCAATTCAAACACACTATATTAAACTCCTCCCGCATTGAATTTGTAATTAATTAATTAATTATTAGATTTTATTGAATCGGAAATTATTGCAAACACTGATTTTAGATTTATTATAAGATCATACACTCCGTTAAATTGCACGATTAACCCTATCCGGGCACTTCACTCCCTGTTTTATCAAAGTATAAAACGGATTGTAGACTCTATTTTTCCACTGTATTTTTAAAGTATAAAGCTGACTTTATTTTTCCACTGTATTTTTAAAGTATAAAAACTGATTCTAGACTCTATTAATTAATTACCAGGGTAATTCTCACGACTTGCGCGACGTTTTAATCAACCTTGCCAGTTGTCGAAGGCCCCTTTTTTATTTTAATGATAAGTTGAATTTATAAATAGATATATTATTATTCAATGCTGTTATAAAATTCTTTAAACACTGTTGTTTCTTTTTAAATTAGCTACACTATATAACTCTTTATTTTAATGACAAGTTGAATTTATAAATAAATATATTATTATTCACTGCTGTTATAAAATTCTTTAAACACTGTTGATTTTCTTTAAATTCGCTACACTATATAAACTTTTTATTTTAATGACAAGTTGAATTTATAAATAAATATATTATTATTCACTGCTGTTATAAAATTCTTTAAACACTGTTGTTTCTTTTTAAATTCGCTACACTATATAAACCTTTTATTTTAATGACAAGTTGAATTTATTGTAAAACTATATAAAACACTTTATTTAATTTTCAACACTCCACAGATTTAATCACGACCGTAATTTTTATAAGTCCCAGAATTCCCACTCCGAATTTTTCTAAGTCTCAAAATTTTACAACACTTAAGAAATTTTCAACTAATAACCGTTTTAGACGCTACGTCACGTAACTTCCACGTTTTAACCCGACGATTGGTCCCCGACGACTCCTTCCCGACAACTAACACCGAAAACTGATCTCGATTCTTCTAAGTCCTAAGTTTTATATGTACCTCCAGGATAAGAACATCTTAATTACGCGTTCATTGATTTTCTAATTCAAACTCTAACAACTCGAGATTTCATATATCAATTCTGTTATTTTCGTATTAACGTGTTAAGTCCGGCCCCCTTGATTTTAGAAATCTTCTGTCTCTTACGTAAATTGTTCCAGTGTCGAACCTACCATTATGTCAAATTTTGCCCCGTCGTTCCTTTGTCTTCAGGTCTTACAAATTTAACTAAAATATCATGATTTTTGTGTCCTTTTTTCTCTCAATATATAATAGGTACGTCTTCAATAAACTGTATATAATTCTCAATTTGGTTTATCGCTACCAGAACACGAACAAACTCATGTCGAAATCTTCACTATGCTTTTCCCAACATTCATTTTCCTAAATTTCCCCACATTTTCATGTTTCTTATATGAATCAATTCAATTTTTAACTGTATTGTCTCTACTTACGTCGTAGACTTGAATTTTCTTATTTTTCTTCAATTATATTTTATATACGACGTTATTTTTATGATTTCTCTGCTTTATTCTTATGTCATTGTCCATAACTATATGATTAGTTATATTCCAAGCCAAATTTATTATTTTCATCGATGTTTCGGAATTTTCCGGTTATGTCGGTTTTCCGTTCTCTCCCCCCACTCCTAACCCAATGATCCCTTATTGAAATTTGACGTTTGCCTTTTTGCCGTGATTCCATCTCCCGCTAAAACCCTTTTTTCCTTTTTTGATATATTATTTATGGTGTTTTCCGGCCCACTAGCTATTCCTATCCTGGGATATCTGTCAAGTTAACTACTTCGATCAAATTCCGCCCAATTTTCCATCTCTCTCTTGTTCAAAATCCCATAAACTGCAAGCCCTGACGTGTGTATACATTACGATTTCTACATACTTGGCTATAAATCCATTTTAATGTGTTTATAATTAAATTTTACGGAAATTCTATAATCTAAATACTAGGTAAGAGCAATGTTAATTTTTATGACCCTTTTTAATGGATAATGGGCCTTAAATAAACAAAAGGCATGTTCGAATATTCCTTGTTTATATCAACAATATACATGTGGGGTCGACAACCGTTGTAATGTTTCATTTTCCCTCGCAGTCTCGTGTAACTTTATGTTATGATCCCTATTTTAATACCGTAAAATGACTCCTTTTTATGAATTAAATCTATCGCAATGTTTGCAGTATTTCCACCCCCCCCTAGGTATACTATTCCAATTCTTTTCCAAGCACCTGCTACTGCACCAAACCCTAGTTTCGTCCTCTTGTTCAATCTTTAAACTCTAAATCTTTTTGAAATTTTCCTTCCCAATTCGCTTTCCTAATCTCTCCGTTCCGTCTAGAATTGATAACAATAATTTTCCATTGTGTTCTGTATATTCATTTTCTTTTCGTACGTTCTTCCTCGAATTTAGCCTCCTTTTGTTCTTCACGTTCTCGTTATGCAATTGAGTATCCCTACAGTAGCTTTTCCCACGTTTTCCAGGTCTTTTCTTTAATCTTCCGTTCATTATATTTCCTTGCTATTTTATTGCATCATTTTTTCAACATAATATGGATTTATTTGTTCGTTAACTGCGGTTGTCGATTCCTCTGTTGCACTCAATATTTACCTTTACAATTAGGGTCATTGTACCAAATGCACCGAACGTGGGATTGTGTTTATCTTAAAGCGTATTGATCTCTCGGGTTGATGATGATTTTTACCCCATAAATCTCAGACTAATGGTCTAGTCCAAAGTCCATCTCTTTGTCTTGAAAAAAGGTAACCTCCCCCTTCTCTGATTGGTAGATCAATCTTAAGTGTTTATAATTGGATCCCTCTGTGTTCTATTTATCAAAACTTGACATTAATTTAATAATTATAGATCTCTGCAGTCTCCATGGCCCAATCAAACTTAATCAGCTAGGTGTCGCTAGTGTGTTGATTTCGTTATAATTCTGAATTATTATTTATTCATTCGTAAGGTGGAAGCTACTATATTTTCGTATCCACTGCGATTCATCACAGGGATCAGTAGGATTAATCGGTCCAGTTAGGATTTCATCAGAGCCGAACCCTGTGATATGAAAATATCTGGAGTCGGTGAATTTTATTTTCCCATTATATTTCTGGTGGATTGACGTATTGTTCTTGTATTGTTTTGAATTTATTATACTAACCTAGTGCACTGACATTGCGTGGATTTACTAGATAATCATTTGTGGAAAAGTGTGTGGAAGGGTTTAGTCTTTCATTTGGGAAAGATTTAACCTGGACATAAAATCTGGCTGATAGAGGTATTGAAAGAATGTTGAATGCCGGTAACTCCAATGGAGGACTGAATGCCGTTGGCGCTAATAAAAAACTGTCTAAAGAAGCGAAGCTAGCAGTCCACAATGGAGTCCTGGTACCTACCCTGATGTATGGTAGTGAGGCATGGAACTGGCAGAGGAAGGATGAAAGTAAACTGAATGCTGTTGAAATGAGATCTCTGAGGCGTATGTGTGTAAAACAATGTATGATCGTGTGAGAAATGTGGATATCCGCAAAAAATGTAAGGCTGATATAAGCATAATGAGTAAGATTAAGAAAGGGAGTCTCAGATTGTTTGGGCATGTAGAGCGAATGAACGAAGAAAGTAGTGTAAGAAGAATATACGACGCAAATGTGAATGGTAGAAGAAGTCGGGGACGTCCGAGGAAGACATGGCACGATCAAGTGAATCAGATACTTGAGTCGGGCCATGTCAAAAGTCAGAATAATGGAAGAGAATGTATGAGACGATGTATGAATGTGAGTGAGGCAAAGAGTGTGTGCCAAGACCGAGTTGTTTGGCGTTCCGTCCTCTCTGCCTACCCTTGCGGAGAAACGGCGTGATGGTTAGTTAGTTACTTAAAATCTGGAGCATTTTTTGTCCTGTGTGTGCTATAACAGAACTGTTTTGTTAATCTTTGTTGTATTGTCATTGTTTTATAAATACTGTATATTCTTTATTTCAAAGGTATTATTTTATCAATATTTTTTAATGAACTCGTAAGGAGCACTGTAGGATACTTTTATAAATTTATTATAGTTAAGCGCACTTGAAGTGAAATGACATAAAACTGTATATTGTTAAATGACAAACTATACAAATATTAATTTATTATTATAATTATTATGAACTGTTTTTTAACGTTGGTACCGAATAAGATCATTAATCTTTTAAAATTTGTGAAAAAAATAAATGTTAAAACTCATACAGAATGAGAATAGTTACATTATTTTGTTTTACTTTCCGGAGACTGGTCGCCATTGAATAGGGTTTTCTGCGCCTTTTTTTAAATTTAGTTTTTACACACAATACAATATTATGAAAAAGAAGAAAAATAATTTCTTTCCTTCTATAAATAGTCCAGTCAAGGAAGGAGGTGTAGAGTGCGTGAGCAGGAACCTAAGCGAAACCTTCAGAAACTTTTTCAGGGTGCTGAGGGTGTGAATATACTTAAAGTCCTGACGTCTAGGTGGTCGAGCTAGGGGTGGGGGGGGGAAGGTTCTGATTTTCGGGTTTCCGCCTATATCTCGAAAATGGTGCGTCGAAGAGGAAATTTTTTCAGGGTAAAATCGTTAAAACACACAAATCACTCATTATTTCAGGGTAAAATCGTTAAAAAACGGGACAGCTAAACACTCACTTGACGTATGTAAACACAATGCTCGAGAGTGGCATCAGAGCGGCGGCCATATTGTATTTTTGCAAAATAACTGCTTGTGATTGGTTGAATCCGACATAGAGCGTTTTGAAAGTAACTTTCTGTGTGATATAGCGGATTTGGTTTCTCACAGTTTCTCGCAGTTTTAACATGGTTTTTGGTCGTGATAAGGAGGGTTTTGAAACTCAATTTTAGGCCCCTCTTATTGCTCGCAAAAATTTGAACAAGATGTCATACTCAGATCATTTTGTCAAAAAATCGGATATAGCGGGTATAGAAATTACACAACTCAATTAGAAGAGCAGGATCCATTTATGATAGCAGTAGTAATTTCTTGTATATATTTCTGGTCTGTACTGAGATCTGCGGATATTTTTGGAGGTACATAGTTAACCTTCTATCTTCTCAAAGTTGGCCAACGGCAGCGTCTCGCATATCTCTAATATGTCACGATAATAATTATTAAATTCGAATAATTATTCTCGTGACCTATTTAACTTTCACCTGGCCGCTCGTGTTATTTGTTGAACCGCCTTTGGTTTTATTTTTGCGGGTGGCAATGTTAGTTTCTAGTTTCCGGCACTTTTTGAATATCCGCCGTTACGGCAGCCGACGGATATTCGACTCGTCACTTAGGTGTTAGTTTTTACAAGTTTTTAACATGGGATAAACCCTTATATTCATATTTTATTATTTAAAACCACGAGCCGGATCATTAAAGATGATTTTTGATAAACGCGACCCGGAGTAATTAAGCGGGCGTTACGGCTGTCGGTGGGAGAATTACTTGTGCCACGCGATGTTTGCATTGACATAAATCCGCGTAATCGTTTGTCGAAGAGTGACATAAAACGCGACGGAACACCTTTGTGCCCTTGCCTGCCGTCTGCTTGACAATATGCCCAGAGTCCCTTGATGACTTCAGCCGGAATCCTGGTCATCCGGTGGAACCTGCTGCCCGACTGTCCGGATAGCCAGAGTCAGCGGGATATGCGCTGGCGATTTGCAGTTGGCGCAGTTGCGTCCCATGGATGCGCTCCCTGATTACTTTCCCACGTCTTCGCGGCGACAGTTCAAATAAGCGTTCTTGAGTGTTAGAATTATTTTAGGAAACATGACTTGGTCCAACAGGTATGCGATTTGCTTTTTGTTTTATTGTTGATTTGGTCGCCCTTACCAGTGTTTTTTTGGGGTAATTGAAACTCCCTGGCTATATGTTTTTTGAAATACACAATTAATATTGTTATTTAGTAAAGAACTCTTTTATTTAAAACAAAAAAGATAAACCTAATCATGCTGGGGAGAATCCCGTATTTCCATCCACAATCCTGAGGAGACTCGCTTGCTCTACCTATTTATTTATTTACCTCTACCTACTAGTAAATGGTTCCCCGGAACAATTTACGTTACAAATACTTTACCAATTTGAACTGCAAATGATTTAAGTCCTGCAGTAATGCCATCCAAATAGATAAACAAATGCCTCAATGGTAGCTCATTGGCGTGTAAGAGACAAATTATCCATTGCAATGGTTGAGATAGTCTGTTTTCCAAAAGACGAATCACGCCTCCTACTTTCCCTCTATTTTTGTTTGTTCCATCAAAGCCAACAGACATCAAACCCTCTAATGATATCTTTTCCGTCGTTAAAACACGACGAACAAAAAGGAAGGTCGGCATTAGAACAAACTTCAGATCTATTTAGCCGATATGAAGTAGAGGGAATTTATTCAATTCGTATCTTTGAGTAATGCCTGATTTCTTGTTTTAGAGCACGAAATCTTCTATTCAGCAATTTTTTACTCTGCGTAAGATCCGTTATTCCTAAAGCCGTAGGAAGTTAGTGCTTCTAAAAACATTTGTTTGTCTTTTGGCACTTTTTTCATTCAAACAAGTACAGCTTACAAATTCTTTACAATCACATGCAGCTATGTCAAAAAGCTATCTACTTTGTACTCTGACCTCTTCTAACCTTTCTTCCTTAAGTTTCTTCAAAGACTTTTTCAAATTATAACACTTTTAGTGATAACTTTTTAGTAACTGTAAGACTCGTTTGTGTGTTACAATTGGAATATAAGATATTATCCACAATTTTTCAATTGTCGTTCCAACTATTTCGGCAATTTCCAAAAACGTAGGTTCTTTTGTTGTGTTATTCCTTACTTTTAAGTCTTGTCGAACTCATTCATAAAATTTCATCACATTTTCATACGTGGGTAAGATATTCTCTTTCAACTCTGCACTTTCACTAAATAACAGACATTTTAACTTTTGTCTTGTAAAAATCTTGTTAAATCACTAAAAAAACGTTTATCAACAAGTAATAGACCTTCCGCCTTAAGACAATAGTAGACACTAGTTTAAACAAAACACTGCATTTCGTAGATTGTCACGTGCCGCTCCTAGCTTTGCCCCGCACTTTGCTAATTTGTCACAGCGCCAAAGTACTCGTATATTAAAATAATAAAATATTTGATCGCAACAGCTAGTTAACTATGTTTGAACATGTTATTAAATAAAATAAACCTATTTTAATAAATTCTGTACTATTTTGAAAGCACCTAAATTTTCGTTTTTGTAAATGTTCGATGTCTTGGCGGGGGCTTTTACTGTTGTCTGATATTTTTTTATATTTTTAATTGAGGTAATTGATGGCAATTGGCAACTTAATTCAACTATTCCAAATAAAAATTTGGAAAAAAAAAATCGTTCCGGCCTAGCGTACATAATAAACACATCATTTTTTTTCCTTCTTATTCGTATTCATTTTGTATCTCTGTAATGTTATTTTAGCCATGAACATCATAAATTTTTTTTAATAAAAATTAATCACAAAAAAAAAAAATCCTAGTGAACAACACCGCTTTCAGGCCATACGATACCCTCTATCCAGGGTATGAAGAAAGATACGCGGATGTTGACGATTGTGCAGCGTGAAGAGTCGCGCCAGATTCTCATTCCCACTAGTAGGTGGGTGCAGGCCACCCTGTGGCTGTTGGGTAGAGTTAACGGGGAGCCATGATACCAGTCCTGAGAACAAATACAGTAATAATGCTTTAATAAGGTGAATACACTCCAAATGGTATATTAAAAATTAGTTTTATTTTTTAATTAGTTTTTTAACATACTTTAGGAAGGCAGTTCCAACTTTAACGCCCGGTGCTACTTTAATGACAGAAAAAGCATTACTGTCAAATTACTTTATATGAATTTTGTACACTAATCTTTTTGTAAACGTCTAGGAATATGTATAAAAGGAGTGATACAAGTCATCCCCATGTTTTTTCTTTGTTTCTTTTATGTGGAAGCATATTTATCAAAATGAAAGTAAATTAAACTCCCAGAACGAATAATAAATCCTAACACTTATACTCTGAGCACTGGAGAAGCGCCAGTTGTTATTTTTTATTAAAAAAAACAAATAATGATTATCGCCAAAGTGAAAACCAATTTATTTATAAAGCAATAAAATATGTATACTGTTTCAACATAAAACACCACTAAATTTTCCAATACTGATTTTACTTTAAGTAGTTTAACTTCAGTTTCAGGAGTCATATTACAAAGTATCCTTTAATTTCAAACAATAATTTATTGTTTGGGGTGTGGTGAGTACTAAAGGGTTTTCCAATAAGAGGTGTTATTTTGATATTTAAAGAAAAATGCCATTTTTTAATATAAATGATCGGGTGTTTATTTCATTATAAAGAGGAACGTATGCCGTTAATAGTGGAAAATAACATCAGGCAAATGACCACCATAACACCAAGACCATATCCTTTTCATGAAATTTTCCATAACCAAATCGCAAAGTGGCTGCCCCATGTCCTCGATAGCCACACGAATTCCATCTTTGAGGTCTTGAATCGACGCTGGGCTGTTGGCGTAGACCTTCTCTTTCACGAGCTCCAAAGGAAGAAGTCGCAAGGTGTTAAATTACAAGATCTCGGTGGCCAATTGTGATCACCTCTTCGAGAGATAATGCAGTCCGGAATTTTTTCCCGTAAAAGATCAATGGTTTTGTTGTTTGTGTGGCACGTAGCGCCATTTTGTTGAAAGAAAACGTTGTCCAGATCAATACCATCCAATTCCGGCCATAAGAAATCATTATTCATCTCAAATAACACCTATTGCTGCTCAAAATAACACCTCTTACTGGAAAACCCTGTATATAAAAAAATTCAGAATTTTAAATCCTAAAGGATTGTAAAATAATAATATCAAACATATAAATTAAGTATAAAAGAATAGAAATGAGTATAAAATAATATAAATAGAGTAGGAAATACATAAAAGAATATAAAAATCATAGTATACGAAGGAATATAAAAGTATGCATTTTAAAAATATCTAGAATCAATGTTAGTACTATAATAACTGAAAAGGGTTTTAATTCAGAATATTAGATGTGATTTTAGATTTTCACGGCTAAAATTATTATAGTTATTTATTTTCGGGGTTTTTTTTGCCGTGTTGCGCTACCTTGTTCTTTAGCCAACGCTTCGGATAGCGTTACAGTGTTCATCATCAGGACAGATGTGTGATGATGGACACCGTAACGCTGTCCCAAACGATGGCTAAAGAAGGAGGAAGCGTAACAAATAAATATCGATAAAATTCAAAATACATTTGTTATTCTTAAAGGCATATAGCGGTTTAAAACCTTATCAATTTAGTTCACCTTTGTTTTCGCCCATGATACCAGTAGTTCTGTTTACAGTTTGTAAACCTCGCGTCCAAAAAAGTATGTTTCAATTTTTCTCTTTAACCAAAATTTCCTCTGAGTTCTTATAATTTGTGAGTGGGTGTCTAAATACCTACCTACTTAATTATGAACCAACTTTTCGAGTCAAATGGTGGTCCTCCACTAGGGTGATATACAGAGTATCTTCAACTCTAGAACGTAACGGAAATGTTTTTTTTTTTTTTAAATAAAACCCACACAGGAGGCCCTGAGGAAAAAAATTCCCTCAGGGCCTATGTCACCATGTGTGGAGGGTCTTTTTGAGGAGAGGAAGGAATGAACATTGGTCTTGAAGAGACCCATGTTGTAGGAAGGAGGAAACACAGAGGCCGGCAAATAGTTCCACAGCCGAGCTGTTGAACGCAAGAACGAATCAAAGAAACGACCCGTTCTCATGTGACAAATGTCAACCGTGTACATATGTTGGGCACGCGTTTGGCATGTTTCCCGACTATGCAACGGTACCGAAGGGATCAATGACGCTAGTTCCTCGGAGCATCTTCCATTGTAATACCTGTATAACAAGGATAGCATTCCCACCCGACACCTGTGCTCTAAAGATTTCAATCCGTCTGTTAAAATGGGAGAATCTATCAAATGGACCGCCCATTTTTGCACAGAGTCGAGGGTATTTTTCAGGCATTTTGGAGCTCCAGACCAGAGGTGGCTGCCAAATTCAACCATGGGGCGCACTTGTGATTTGTACAGGGTTAGCAGTTATGTACTATTAAAGTATCTGCGGGCCCCATACAGTACGCCCAGTTTTTGGGAGGCTTACCTTACTCTGGCTTCGATGGAGCCCCCATATCTGAGCTGGTCACTTAGGGTTACACGAAGCATATCAATGGAGGGCCTGTTCGGCAGATTGCTTCCGTTGAAGGAAGGAAACATTAAATTCAGCGAGATTATTTTTACCCCAAGAGAAAACACTCTCGAGATAACCGTCCATTCTTTGCTTCAAAGCCTTCCGAGCCGTTGGAGTTTGTGAGACCTTTGGGGGCTTGTCAAACAAAAAGCTACCATGGACTGTACTGTCATCCGCGTAACAGTGAATTGGTGCACATGACAAAAGGTCGTTGATGTGCTACAAAAACAAAGTCGGAGACAGAACCGATCCCTGCGGGACGCAGCGCCGGATCTGCCATACGTTCAAAAACGTGCAAAAAACCTGGCGCCAACTCCGAAGAAGCGCCGTGAGAAAATAAATATTGTATTAAAATTTAGTTATAATATTCCCTGAATCGTTTAAAAATTACCCATTGTACGGAATAATTATTACGCTCTAGCAACACTTTCCAAAGAAACAGAATGCGCACGCATCAGGTTGAAATCAACAGCTTACGAATTTATAGTCAGTTACAGAATTTTTTTATAAATTCCATATGTTTAGTTTAAACGTAAGATCAATTTTTCCGTATATCTTTTACGACGAATGGGTGCGATCCAAATTCAATAACCAATCACAGCGCAGTTTTTTTTGTTCCTGTGAATCAAACAAACCAACTTGCGCCTTTCAAAATGCAGAAATTTTTTGTAAGTGTGTCGTCCATACGCTCGTTATTGTTTTATTTTGTACGATTTAAGTCTCTAGGAGAAGGTAGTTAAAGACCATTTTCTTACGAAATCTTCAGTAAATTCCATCAACAAAAACATCGCACGGTTTGCAGGATTTGCAGGTTGAACGTGTTGGCAGTTATTTGAAGTTCGTTAAATGTATAATTTATATTTATTAGATTTGTTGGATGTTGGATTTGTTATTTTACGGTGTCAGTGTAAGCGTCTTTCGTAAGCCGTTGATACCATACGTCAGTGTTTAGTGTTTGCAACACAGGGGAAATGCAAGGTACAAATTTGAGGTTATATTCTTTTTAGATTTTTAATTTTATAAATAAATTTCTATTGGTTGTTAGAGGTTATAAAAGTACTGTGGATAACAATGAATAGAATAATAATTTTAAAAAAACTTTCAGGCTCGCAGAATCTAAAACGTAGAATTAAAGATAAGAAAGACATAAAAAACTCGTTTCTATTGGGAATTTTTTTATTCCTCTCCAGCACCGATAAAAAATATATGTCTTGATTTTATTTGTTAAATTAGTGTAAAAAAAATATTAAACAAAAAAATTTGGGTGAACGAATTTTTAATCAAAATAAAAATGTAGGGGGGGGGGGCGCAATCGATACCTACTCCACAGGTCGCCAGATTTCGTAGATCCGGCCCTGGCGGGACGCCAGCATTTATTGAGTGTGAGGAAGAGGTGAAACCATCGACTACCGTCTGAATCGATTTCTCCCACAAAAAGTCGGCAATCCACATACACAAGGATGCGGGAAGTCCCTAAGAAAGCAGTTTGTTGACAAGTCCTCGGTGCCAAACCCGGTCAAACGCCTTGGAAACGTCATAAAATCATTTCGCTTAAATTGAATGTGCTAAAACAGAGGCAATTAATTAAAAACTTATTTGCACACACACTAGAAATACCTTCCATGCTGATATACAAACAAATATCGCCACTCATTTAGTATATTTTGGTTTTAACCCACTAAGCATGCGCTCTGTCTCACATTGAATATCACTATATCATTTGATTTCATTATATGCAGGATACGTATAATAATATTTTAAGCAAAGAGTGGTCAGACTTTTAAATCATGGAACACGCCCACAGGGCATTTCCAGGGTTCTTCTTTATTCTATGGTGCACGCCAATAATGAACATCGCAGGTTGGCTATCTTTGGCAGCTTTGCGTGACTATTTTCTATTTTTCATGTTTTTATTTATTTATTGTTTTGGAATATTTACAGAGTATTAACATAAAAAAGTCATTAGATTAGCATTGTAAAAAGCGTAGATGTTAATAGTCCACTTAAAAATGTTCACAGAATGCACAGTTTAATAGTTGTTTTTCACTATGTATACATAGAAGTTAACAGAAATTAGAAATAGCAAAATATAAACAGAGGTATAAAAAGAGATAACAAAAAAGTGATGATAAAATATAGAAATGACAAAGATAAAAAAAAAGATCGATATACGATGTAAAAAAGCAGAAAAACAAAAAAAAGTAAGGTACAAATAGAGTAAGAAACAGCCATTCACATTCAAGTTCAAGATCAAATATAAGTATTTTCAATTTGCAATTACTTGTTAGGTTAGTCTATTGTTAATTTGCTTTTTAAAGTAAGCGAGACTATTTGCATAGATGTCTATATTGTTAGCAGCATATTTAAATATTGCCGCTCATCTGCCGCCAGAGGTACTGCTATCGCCTCTGGCGGCCAACAAGGAAACTACACCAGCTATTGCGGTCGGTAAAGAAGGGACGCTTCCTGGCTGGCGGCAATGGAGAAGATCTACCTACAACACGGACAGCCAACGGCTTGATATGACTGGTTTATTTATGGGCTGGATTTTACAAATGGCGAATGGCGGAACATATTCTTGCTGATTCTTGAATGTTGTTATTGTCAATTAACGTGGAGACAATATATTTCATCATAAATATTAACTTAGCGTTTTATTATTGCTAACATCAGAAGTGGGATTCGTAAAAGCAAGTGTTAATTGGCTTTTGTTTCGTTCACCTTACAAAAACTCGTGTTTTGTTTACAAACGGCGTCCATCATGGCGTCTCTCGAGTTTGTTTATGTTTGATGCCGGTGATTTAAATGACAATCTGTGTATCGGACTTCTGAAAATATGTGAAATGTTTGGACTTCTGTTGTGAATTTACGTAAAAATGCCGCGTAATTACAGTGATGACAGATGCATTGATGCCCGATATCGGAGGAATGCGTGGATCGTGTTTCCGCCGAAAGGAAGCATTGAAAATTTTAATTTGGTGCTTGAAAACTCATTTGTGGTTCAATGGGTTTGTCAAAAAGGCCTTTCCCTTTCGTGTTTATCATCGTGAGCCTAATTTGATGATCGAAGACATTTGTCCAAAATGCCAACAACGGCTGTCAAAATAAAGTCGCTAGCATTATGCTGAGCGCATAAACTGAAATACATGGTGAATCAGAGAAGCTGACTTCAGGTCCAGAAGATAGCAGATGGATATGATCTCTTGATGGAAATTGGTTAAATGTTCGGAACCTCAAAATGTTTCAAAATTACGATACTGAAAGTTTACGCGGCGATGACAGTATGATCTTGGTAGCCGTCTAGCTGACAAAAAGGGATCAATATGGTGATTTGCTTTTGAGTATGGACATCGCAGATGCCTTATTGCTATAACTAAAAGGAAATATGTTTGCGAAAATTAAAGCCCGTTTATGTGTGGCGAAAAGAAGTTGTAATCATGTTGAATTACAATTATGCCGACTATCTATGTCAAAACCTAGTATTATGGTTCGAAGTTATTTGAAATGGTTTGGAGTTAATCGAAATGATTCAAAGTGGTTTGAAATGATCAAAATGATTCGATGTTGAATGGTTCGAAGATATTCTAAATGGTGAACACCTAGAAATGTCAAGTGTGGCGTTCTTTGGATTCTTCATGATGAGATTGGACATCGAGGTGTTAATCAAACACTGGCTGCCGTCCGGGACAAATACTGGTTTCCATGGAAGAGGAATGTTATCACAAAATATGTGAAAAACTATTTTAAATGTTGGTTGGAAAATGAGATACTGGGTGATGTGATATGTGAGCCCGGGGTTTTTAGAAAATGGAGATTCTTTTGCTGTTGCGTTGAGCAGGTAGATCAATTTACTATGATCTTTCGTGAAGAGCGTGAACGGAATGCTGCGAGTTATTGCTCTCCAGGATGGCTTCATGAAAAAAACTGCCGATTAGAGGCAAAGGCAGAAACAAGCATGAAAGTTGTCATCATGACAATTTTGGCGATGGCGTACCTTTTTGGGGTGCCACGGGTGCTTTTGATGAATATCAAAAGCGGCAGATGAAACGGTTCATCTCGAACCAATCCATAAACTCACAGGTTGATGAGTGGCAGGACCTTATGGTCATACGTGCTGAGACACGGGTGCTTTTGATGAATATCAAAAGCGGCAGATGAAACGGTTCATCTCGAACCGATTCATAAACTCACAGGTTGGTGAGTAGCAGGACCTTATGGTCATACGTGCTGAGACGCGGGTGCTTTTGATGAATATCAAAAGCGGCAGATGGAACGGTTCATCTCGAACCGATTCATAAACTCACAGGTTGGTGAGTGGCAGGACCTTATGGTCATACGTGCTGAGACGCGGGTGCTTTTGATGAATATCAAAAGCGGCAGATGGAACGGTTCATCTCGAACCGATTCATAAACTCACAGGTTGGTGAGTGGCAGGACCTTATGGTCTTACGTGCTGAAACACGGGTGCTTTTGATGAATATCAAAAGCGGCAAATGAAACGGTTCATCTCGAACCGATTCATAAACTCACAGGTTGGTGAGTAGCAGGACCTTATGGTCGTACGTGCTGAGGCACGGGTTCTTTTGATGAATATCAAAGGCGGCAGATGAAACGGTTCATCTCGAACCGATTCATAAACTCACAGGTTGGTGAGTAGCAGGACCTTATGGTCTTACGTGCTGAGGCACGGGTTCTTTTGATGAATATCAAAGGCGGCAGATGAAACGGTTCATCTCGAACCGATTCATAAACTCACAGGTTGGTGAGTAGCAGGACCTAATGGTCTTGCGTGCTGAGACAAGGGTTCTTTTGATAAATATCAAAGGCGGTAGATGAAACGGTTCAACTCGAACCGATTCATGCTTTTTGATGCAGATCAAAGGCGGCAGATGAAACAATTCAATGCAAAACGGTTATTTAAACCTTCGTATCGCGTTGGCGATACAGTTTTAATACGGATTTCTGGGGGAAATCCGGGGTACAGAAAGTTGAAAGGTCGGTTTCGGAGTTTGCCTTATAAGGTGGTAGAAGTCTTGCCGAACGATCGTTTTGACGTGGTGGGTACCAGACCCAATGGCAGCACTCACAGAGTGATGGTCGCATATTAAAATATGAGGAATTGACCAAATGAACAAATTTCTGCAATGGTCAGGAAGGGCGAGCAGGGTAATCTGTTTGTCACTACCATTGTGGGGTTGAAAAAATTTCAATCCCTCTAATATTTTTTTTTCTTTTCTTTTAGCTTCCTGCTTTGAGGTCAAAGCAGTGGTCAGTATGGCCGTGTTAGCAGCATATTTAAATATTGCCGCTCATCTGCCGCCAGAGGTACTGCTATCGCCTCTGGCGGCCAACAAGGAAACTACACCAGCTATTGCGGTCGGTAAAGAAGGGACGCTTCCTGGCTGGCGGCAATGGAGAAGATCTACCTACAACACGGACAGCCAACGGCTGGATTTTACAAATGGCAAATGGCGGAACATATTCTTGCTGATTCTTGAATGTTGTTATTGTCAATTAACGTGGAGACAATATATTTCATCATAAATATTAACTAAGCGTTTTATTATTGCTAACAATATGGTTACATTCAATGGAATTATAGAGACGACACATTCGAGACAGTGGATTGAAGTATGCAATATTGTTTTTAAATAATTCAAGATGAAATATATTCTGACTCCTTAAATTACGTCTATTGGGGACCTTAATAAGAATATTGCTCAGACAATGAGTTGTTTCAAGCTTATCATGAATGATTTTGTATAGACTCATTAAGTCAGCAACTTTTCTTCTTTTTTCCAGAGTTGTCAACTTAAAATATTGGAGTCGTTCCTCGTAAGATTGGAGTAAGGCATTTAGTCCAAGTTTAAATGATAACGATGTTGATGAGACTCGCTATCCATCACATCGCCAACCCTTCGGTAGCGCAAAGAGGAGGACGAAACGTGAGCAATGCCGAATTGGTACATGGAATATAAGACGAGGGATGGAAAGAAAGATGAATGAATTATGTGATACAATGAAAGGCAAATGTTTGGACGTACTTTGTATAACTGAGAGTATGAAAAAAGAGAGCGGTACATTGCAGCATAATGATAAGTTCCTCATCTGGTCTGGGAGACCAGATACGGAGAGGGCTTGTCAGGGTATTGCAGCGCTACTGTCTCCCAGAATGGTTGAATGTATGTTGCAATATGAATGTGTAATTCCGAGAATAATGTGGATCCGATTCAAAATTGGTTTGACAAGGGTGTTTCTTATTATTTGCTATGCCCCTGTTAATTCTGAAAGTGACGAAGTGAAAGATGATTTTTGGACTGGTGTGAATGATGTCATGAGACTAAAAGAGTTGAATGAAAGGATTATAATGGCGGGCGATTTGAACGGGTGGGTCGGTATTAGACGTGACGGATTCGATTCGGCCTTAGGTATGTTTGGGGATAAAATAACGAATGACAATGGGAATAGAATACTTGAAGTATGTTTGGAGTGTATAACGTGATCTATTTACCTGTTACTCAACTCACCATATTACCTCCTTCTTGGAATTCTCACAATCCAAACCGCTACAGCATAGTGTACAATAAATGTTGAGCCACCATGATGGCGTCAGTGGGTAGGAATTTGCAAAGAAAACCCAGCATTAACAATTGGTAACAAATAGGCAACTAGTTTATTGAGATAAATCCTCTGTACAAAGCAATGAGACTATTAAGTAATGAATCTACAGGGGTGGTCAAACATCGCCAACTCCGCGACATTTAACTGAAAGTTTCAATGGCTCAAAACGCGACCGACATAGGTAACATAAGTATTGCAAAGAATCTGAATAATGGGCGCCTGTAAAGAAACATAATTCTTACAAATTTATAATAACGATTCTAAGCTAAACTATTTATATATCAAACATGTTATCTCGCACTGATTACTCTCTATATATTTCAATCTCTCACGTGAGTTTGGTCCGACTATTCCTCGGCTCGACGTCCAGCTGCTTGCTTCCACCACTAGAATCCAACTGATTAGCTCCGAGGCCTCAAGCTCCTCCCCCTTCCGTTCCGGAACCCGCGCCTGTAGAATACGTCAGGGATACGAGCGGCTACAGTTCTTTGTAACAAGGTAGGAACTGTTTGCTACCGTTGCAAGTGGAACCTTTTTGTTTCGAATACTTTCTTCAATCATAGGGGTTGTTATGGCCCTCGTTGTTAGCTTCAAAAACCAACACCAGCTCAGGGGCCAAGGGGGCCCTAACATGTCCCAGGCCAGCTCTCAGCGGAGACAATGATACCCTCTATTCAGGGAGCAGGTCGCACGAGGCTACAGAATTTCTCCTTACCCCTCCGGCGTCTGGCGGGATACACTCTAGGCAAAAACCCTCCTGCCGTGGCAGAATAATAACAAGATTGAATTTAATAGGTCATGTATTGTAAATTCAAAACACAGTACATAGGTCTTTACAGTACAATGCAATACAAGAAATGCAAATTACACAAACCTAGCTAAAGTGTTTAATTCTCATTATCTCTCTGAATCGAAACTCTCCGAGTGGTGATTTTCGCGAGGCCCTACAATTCATCGTTGCGGACACATTTAAAAGAGGAAATAATTATGCAGCTTACATGTGAGATCACAGGATCCTCGTCTTCTTTTGGATTTCAACCAGGGCACCTCCCGAGTTAGAACAAACCGAAGTTAACACAGGCACGGCGTAAGCCGGCTCCAACCCGTAGGCTATTCAATAAACATCGCGGGCTACATTTGAGTTCGGTTCGGTCGCCCGGCAACAGCCCGCGTATGTGGGAATCAATCCGGCGGTACGTGTGTACGTGAGGGCGCCTATTTCTCGACTGGCCGGCGGCGGAGTGGGCCAAGTGGCAGGGCAAGCATAAGGGAAGCAGGGAGCAGGAAACAGGGGGGAGAGAGGGGAGACCGTGTTGTGTCCGGACTTGTCCTAGCGTTCTAGTTGTCGTTATGGGATCTGAATCCACCCGCCATAGGGCGTACCATACAGGGTATCCATCAGTATACGTGGGAAAGAGGAATTGGAAGATCGATAATCGATTTTGTAGTAATTGACTCTAGGTTGAGGGCCGAGCGAAAGAAGTGTATAAGATATGCAAGAAAAGAGTAAGTGTTGAGGTGAAAGAACGAAAGAAACGCCTGGAAGAAGAAGAGGGAATCAAAATGACAAACCACTTCCAAGAAAATATAAAACTGTTTTGGAAGGAGGTCAAAAGATCCCGGAGTGGACCAGAGAACGGAAGCATGAAAGTGATAAAATCGAAAGATGGACAAATGTTGACGAATGAGAATGAAATTAAAGAGCGATGGATGAAATATTTCGAGGAAGTCTTCGAAAGTAACCCGAGTGGTTGTGATCCCAGCGGTGAATCGGTTATGAACGATGATGGAGTGAATGTTACCAAAATCAGTATGGATGAAATAAAAAGATCAATTAAATGCATGAAGAGTGGCAAGGCTGTGGGTTTCGACAATATTGCTGTCGAATACTTTAAAGGAAAGGAAGGAAAGAGTCGTATTATTCTCACATGGCTGTGCAGATTTTTAACCAATGCTTAGAGGAGGGTTACACGCCATTAGATTGGAGAAGGGCTGTAATCATGCCATTTACAAAGGTAAAGGGTCACGTATGGAATGTGGGAATCATAGGGCTATTAGCCTTCTTAGTTCAGTGGGCAAGCTGTATGGTAGAATATTGATTGAAAGGGTAAGAACGGAAACAAAAGATAAAATATGGGATGTGCAAGGTGCTTTTATGAGTGGAAGGGGGTGCATGGACCAGATTTTCTCATTGCGTATGCTCACTGAGAAGTTTCTTGCAAAAAATCAGAAACTCAGTTGACAGGAAAAAGCTATGGAAGGTGTTGTCCAAGTACGGAGTGAATACGAAACTCATTCAGGCAATTGCGTCGCTATATGAGGGAAGCTTTGCATGTGTTAGGGTGAACGGCGATTTTACGGAGTGGTTTGACATCACAAAAGGTGTTAAACAAGGTTGCGTAATGTCACCGTGGTTATTCAATCTATACATGGATAATTGTATGCAAGAATTGAAAGAGATGGAATTGGGCGCGAAATTGAGTAATCTGGAAGTATGTTGCCTATTGTAAGCTGATGATGCGGTGCTAATTTCTAACAGTATGGAAGATCTACAGTCTCTCGTGTCAAGGATGAACGAAGTATGTATGAAGAATGAGTTAATGATGAATGTAAGTAAGTCTAAAGTCATGGTGTTTGAAAGAGAGAGTACGAAAACAGTATGCAATATAGTTGTGAATGATGAATACTTGGAGCAGGTGGATGAGTTTGTGTATCTGGGTAGTATGTTTACGAAAGATGGGAAGGCTGATAGAGATATTGAAAGAAGGGTGAATGCCGGTAACTCCATTAATGGAGGACTGAATGCCGTTGGCGGTAATAAAAAACTGTCCAAAGACGCGAAACTAGCCGTCCATAATGGAGTGCTGGTACCTACCCTGATGTATGGCAGTGAGGCATGGAACTGGCAGAGGAAGGATGAAAGTAGACTGAATGCTGTAGAAATGAGATCCCTGAGGCGAATGAGTGATAAAACCATGTACGATCGTGAGAGAAACGTGGATATCCGCTAAGAATGCAAGGCTGATGTAAGCGTGATGTGTAAGATTAAGAAAGGGACTCTCCGATGGTTTGGGCATGTAGAGCGAATGAACGAGGAAAGGAGTGTAAGGAAAATATATGATGCAAATGTGAATGGTAGAAGAAGTCGCGGACGCCCGAGGAAGACATGGCACGACCAAGTGAATCAGATACTTGAGTCGGGCTATGTGAAGAGTCGGAATAATAGAAGAGCATGTATTAGACGATGTATGAATGTGAACGAGGCAAAGAGTGTATGGCAGTACTTATTCACATTACTTATTTTCACGCGTATGGTATCCCAGATGACCGACACTAAATGTCACCGATTGCCCCGAGATAGGATCATATTATTATTCCGTTTCTAGTACTCGATCCATCCGGTTGCACGGCAATTTTACCTCTCTGCCCGTTCGTACGCGAATCTATATTCGTTGTAAATAATATTTTAAATAAAACTTAATATCGTGGATAACTAAGTGTTTTCAATTAAACATCATCATTATTATAAGCCTGAACACAAGATCACGGCTTGGAAGTGTCGTGATCTCAAGGAGCATTTTAACCTCAATATCGGTAAGGTATGAAGGCAATCCTGCCTGACGTGGAGAGGATCTCCTCATCAAACACTCTCCATCCACTCATACATCAACTAATAAACACTTCCAACATTGGTGACCCCGAGAATTTCTAATGATGATGAACACTGCCAATACGGAGGATTGAGTACTGGAATGCGGAATCCTGGACACCCCAATCTTGTGAGTAACATTTCAATTTTTTAAACTTAAATTCAGTAGGTCCAGTATGTACATTAGAATCATATGAAGATAAATCAGTAAAGAACATCATTGTCCAACATTTTTCATTGGTTATTGTCCACCAAATTCAGTAGCGTACGAAAATACCTACATCCCGCTACTACTTTCTTAATAATGCTTCCCCCGCAACTCATTACTTGTTTATGTGGATAGTATATTGCCGGTAAATATCAATTTCAGATAAACAAGAAGCCCAGCAGCTAAGGCAGAGTATCCTAACCAACAGACGCGATTTTGCAGACAGACCCAGGTACCCGGATGCCAAATACCCGGATGCCATATACCTGGAGATCCTACACCCGACCCCACAGCATCCACCGCAGATCGGAGTAAAGCAAGTAACACAAATTCAACTTCTCACAGCGATCCTTGTTAATAATTGATAATCCGAACATTTCAACGAAATTTAGCGACCCAGCGAGAATATGCAAATATTGTTACACGGTATAAATTTTTAAACTGCACTGCATCAAAGCATTACTACAATTACAATTACAATACATTTGTACTAACATTTCAAAGCGAAGATAAGGGAATTGTAAAGATTTTGGATATCATCAATTTAACTTTTCAGACCTGGATTAGATTTATTGTTATTTTGTTTTATGCACAATTTTGATAATTTTATCTGCATACCTACATGGTCTATCAGTACTACTACTGCTTTCGCCATTGCCTATCACTTGCCATATTACAACGACAATATGCCGCTAGAAGAAACAGCATCAGGAACCAGCGCCAATAACACAATAATGGATCCAGTCATAAACTCCGTATCAGTAAAACCACCCCCCGTCTGGTGTGACAACATACAGCTCTGGATTGCCCAGGCAGAAAGCCAGTTCTCCAACTCAAGAATCAAAGATGACACCACGACGTACATCATTTTTAATCGGCGTAATCCTAGCCCCCGCCGAGAATGGCGTCATCCATCGCCATTGTACTCAAATGCCGACCGCCAACATCGATCCCGGTCGAACGATCGAACGGACAATAACAATGAACCTCACAAAACAAACGACTACTGCAGATACCATAAAAAATTCGGGCAGAGATCATTCAACCATGCACATTTCACAGAGATAATTCATAAAACAACGGCGACGCCACACAATAAGTGTGATTTTGCTAACAATAGCAGTCCATCGTAACTTTCCTTACTTACGCACAAGTAACATAAACACTTGTAGCTATTTAACAGGCACAGACAACAGGAAACTGAACATTAGAGTCAGAAAACAGGAAACTGGCCTTTCAACAGATATCACCAGATAACAAGAAACATGCGACTGGACGAGATCCAGTAAACGGGCAACGAGCAACTGGGAACTGTCAACAGATATCACCAGATAACAAGAAACATGCGACTGGACGAGATCCAGTAAACGGGCAACGAGCAACTGGGAACTGTCAACAGATATCACCAGATAACAAGAAACATGCGACTGGACGAGATCCAGTAAACGGGCAACGAGCAACTGGGAACAACAGGAATACTAATGGACTCATGAATATCTACTGAATAGCTACGATCTCGAATTTTTTTAAAGAGACAAATCGTTTTACCACCATCTTCTCAACTTCAACATCTCCAATAATTTATATATACAGTAGCTGACACAATATCTCAATCTGAAGAGACTAACTGTCCTACTACAAGCAACTAAGGATTGAAGGGAAAGCGCAGAGTCAACCTGACGATTATATTAAGGCAAAAGATGACTCCGCCCTCGTCCTATGTTAAATTAATGTTTCCAATAATTCAATATGAACAACAAAATGTTCTCAGCTGAGCTCACAATGGAAAACCTAAAAGAGTTTCGGTCGACCGACTCAAACCTGCATTTTTCCAAAATTCGGAGGAAATACCGCAAAAAACGGCAAGCACACCGCCCACAATAACAACAAGAAAAACACGCTGTGGAAGACACGTACATTTTCCTGAAAGGTACCAGTCGTAAAAGTAATACTTGGCAATACTTCAATTAAAAAAGCTATCGTTTAAACAAATTAATTAGAAAACTTATATTGATGTATCCAAAATTTATTATACGATTTGTATCACGGTACCTCATAATTGATTAAAATTCTAACTAACTACTGTGAAATAAAACTAAGTTTATTTAGGTATTTAGCTAGCGAAACACCGCACTATAAATTATTGTATTATTACGTAGTCAGTATTTCTAACAAATAATAATATTATATCAATTCATTTTCGTATCCCGAATTCTGAACAGTATACAGACTACATTTTATTTGTAAATAACTAATTAATAATATTAGTAAGGTATATCAAATTTAGCAAATATGTTATCCAACCTGTATATAATTTCTGTTAATTTCCGATATCTATTAATTTTACGTAGTGTTATCTTATTAAAAAGAAGCCACATATTAGATCGGACCGTCATAAATGCTAACCAAACTGTATCTGTTTAACAATAACAATATAATAAATAATAATTCGACATTCCAATACCACTGTGGAACTACGTACCTAAAGTCAGGTAATAAACAAAGACAGCACTTGGAATTCGAATTATTATTTTCCCTCGATTAAAAATGAATTCACTCCTTAGTCTAAGATTTATAAAGTTAATTTCGAATAATAAGGTTCATGTATTTTATTTATATTTTAATATTACGCATAGTTATGTTTACTTTCGTTGAAATTGTATAAACGCATAATTAGTATGTACCGAGTCAGCCAGCAGCTACTCGCCTTTGCAAATAATCATCGTTACGCATTCTAGCAGTACCTACCTACCTCAACACTATATGTCTAGTCGTAAGAAGGAACAAGTAATAATAATTTTAATCGGTCAATACCGACTGAGAAATAGGTACTTACTCCTATTACTAACGATAATTAGGACTTGTAAACAAATAACATATTAATTTTAAGACGTTCAAACATTTTGTAACTTTTGTTATTTTTTCTTTTTTATAAGCATGTTATGTTCTAAGTTAATGATGTAAATTTAGCATTGTTCACAAAACTACTTATGTTAAAAATTATATTTTCAAGTATGTAAAACATTGTTTATATTTTGTATATATGTATATCTCAGACACATACTAAACCCTATTTAGGTGTATATAATTATTTTCTTTTCGTATGCCATATTTTGTAATTCGCGTGCAACGCTGGTGGGGAGGTATATGGCAGTACTTATTCACATTACTTATTTTCACGCGTATGGTATCCCAGATTACCGACACTAAATGTCACCGATTGCCCCGAGATAGGATCATATTATTATTCCGTTTCTAGTACTCGATCCATCCGGTTGCACGGCAATTTTACCTCTCTGCCCGTTCGTACGCGAATCTATATTCGTTGTAAATAATATTTTAAATAAAACTTAATATCGTGGATAACTAAGTGTTTTCAAATAAACATCATCATTATTATAAGCCTGAACACAAGATCACGGCTTGGAAGTGCCGTGATCTCAAGGAGCATTTTAACCTCAATATCGGTAAGGTATGAAGGCAATCCTGCCTGACGTGGAGAGGATCTCCTCATCAAACACTCTCCATCCACTCATACATCAACTAATAAACACTTCCAACAAGTGTGTGCCAAGATCGAGTTGTGTGGCGGTCCATCCTCTCTGCCTACCCCTGCGGGGAAACGGCGTGATGGTTAGTTAGTTAGTTAGTTAAATGACAACAATCTCAGAATTTTTTTTTGCACAGATTCAATAGTTTTTGAATATTTTAAGTAGTGTGGGTTCCAGATAACACTACCATATTCCAATTTGCTTCTGACCAATGAGTTCTATAGGGTTATAATGGATTGGGGTTTTTTAAATGGTTTCGATATTCTATGTATAAATCCCATCATTTTCAAGGATTTACTCGTGATATCACTGACGTGTACATCAAATTTAAATTTTGAATCAAGAGTGATTCCTAAATCTCTGATGGTGGTAACTACATTTAATCGAACATTATTAATGGAATATGCATAATCCTTTTGTATTCTGTTACGGGTGAAAGTCATAATGTAACATTTTTCAATATTTAGAAACATATCATTCTGAATACACCAGTTATGTAGTGTGAAAAGGTCTTCTTGAAGCATAACTTGGTCAGAATCATTTGAAATTTTACGGTAAATCTTTAGATCATCAGCAAATAAAACAAAATCACAGCGTAACATGGGGACAAGGTCATTAATGAAAATTAAAAAGAGCAGAGGGCCAAGATTGGACCCTTGGGGTACACCTGAGGTATTATTATGGGAGGTGACTCATTCCCATTTATAAGTACGAGCTGTGTTCTGTTTTCCAAATAAGATTTAAGCCATCTAAATAGATCACCGTGAATACCTATACGATAAAGTTTCTGTATTAAAATATAATGATTTACTTTATCAAATGCCTTTTGAAAATCTGTGTAAATAGCATCTACTTGAGTTCTTTCATTAAACGCATTGCAAACGTAATCACAGAAATCGAGAAGAT
This sequence comes from Limnephilus lunatus, assembly GCA_917563855.2. Taxonomy (NCBI): domain Eukaryota; kingdom Metazoa; phylum Arthropoda; class Insecta; order Trichoptera; family Limnephilidae; genus Limnephilus; species Limnephilus lunatus. Next base: position 99,065,330 of record OU830594.1, read on the forward strand.
TGGAATTTGTGGATCTATTAGGAACAAATCCATGTTGATTATTGCATAATTGTGGTTTAAAGTGTGTGAATATGGAACTATAAATAATTATAGATTCAAAGGCTTTTGCAAAACATGATAATATACTAATTGGTCGATAATTTTTCACAAAAGATCGATCGCCAGATTTATGTATTGGAACAATATGTGCATTTTTCCACAAATCTGGGAAAGTTCCCTTAGATAATGATTCGTTAAATATAATGAAAAGTGGCTTAATCAACGCGCTAGAGCAACATCTTACAAATAAAGGAGGTATTTTATCTGGTCCTGGACCTTTATGTATATCAATGCTTTCTAAACAAGATTTGATAGATCCCATGCTCACGTTAAGTTGACTAAGATTAAATTGGTTGAATTGAGGAACATTCAGTCTGGAAGTATTTGATGTGGGATTCGACTGAGTATAAACTGATCCAAAATAATTAGAGAACATATTGGCAATCTGCTGTCCATTGTTTGCAGTCATAGAATCCATATGCATTGTTTCTGGAATAGAATTTGTATTACGCAATGATTTAGAATAAGCCCAGAAAGTCCAAACATTATCTTTTATCCCACGCTCAACTAGGTTGATGTAGGATGTGTAGCATTCTTTTAGAATTTTTTTTTATCTTTTTCTAAGAGTAGCAAACTCGGAATGGTCTATCGGGTTATTATGTTTTTTAGCCCGAAGTCTAACTTAATTTTTCTCTTTGAGGAGCATTATTAGAGTTTCGCTAAACCAATTGGGATAGTGATTTCTTACGTATGTTTTTTTTTTTGGAATGTGCTTGTCTATAATATCCCATAGTGTATTGTAGAATAACTGTACCTTATTATTGAGATGACAGTTGTTAAAAAGTGAGATCCGGTTTACATTTGTTAGATCATGACAACATCCTTCATAATTACCTTTTTTGAAGTTGTATTTTACGGGAGAGTGATTTTCTTGTAAGAATTTCATTTTTTCTAGATTAACATTTATTTCAAAACAGGGATGATGGTGATCAATTTTAGATAAGTTAGCTGTCGTTGAAATATTAATATTGGTTTTATCGGAAAGAACAAGGTGAAGAATATTAAAATTTTTGTTAGGTAAACAATTAAATTGGTGAAGGTTGCACATTGAGGCCAAATTGACAAGGGAGTGAGCTTTGTGACTAGAATAATTGGATGGAGCTAGTATTATGTTATTATATGCTATGTCAGGTGTCCATTTATTTTCAGGTATATTAAAATCACCAATGATTATAAATTGAGATTTGGAATTAATATGTTGCAAATAAATATCCTGAATATTTTTGATTCGATTACAGTAATCATCAACAGATAAATTGGGGGGAATGTACAGTACACATATATAGATGAACGAGTTTGAATATTCATGCAGTTTTATAGCTAACCATAAATCTTCACCATCACTTTCCCAAGATGATTTTCTAGTTGTTATTAGTTTCTTGTTGACTGCCGCTAATACTCCCCCACCTTTTTTAGATATAGAATTAGTGGATTCGCGATCTCTCCGAAAGACCAGGTAACGCTCATCAAACAATTCATTACTGAATAATGATGAACTCAACCAAGTTTCGGTGAAGCAGATTATATCATAATTATTGATTACAACTTCGTTTTTTATGTCATTTGTTTTGGTTCTAACTCCCCTAACATTTTGGTAGAAAATTTTCAGATCCATTTTGTAATTTTGACAAGACATATACATTAAGTTTAAAGGACGGAGGAAGACGGGTTTGAGGGTGATTTGTCGGTGAGATTCTGTAGTACGGCCTTGTTCTTCACGAGCAGTGGTGGAGACATGTCATTCTTCCTTAAGAAGACGCGCCCATTTTTAATCCATACGTACTTGAAGTTCAGGACCTTTGCTGTTCGCCTAGTTGCTGCATGAAGTTCCTTGTTATAAGGTGACAGATGTTCACATACATATATCGGAGAAGAATCTGTGAAACCAAGGTGTTGGCTGTTCAGTTTCCTATCCACGTTCCTCTTGTTGAATACCTTAACTGCAGACAGCAATTCGTCACGGATTCGAGGGCTGGGCAGAGTCAGTACAATATTTTTTGGTCTTGAGTTGGGAGTTGCGTCAGGGAGGCGTAGTGTACGATGACAGGAAATTATTTGTTCGTCCTTTACTGGGTAGTTCACTGATGTACACAGGTTTTGTATTGTAATCTTGATGTCTTCGTTCCGCTTCTCCGGGACCATCTGAATCTCCAGATTGCAGTTCCGGTTAGTTTGTTCGTTTTCTTTCATTTTTTGGAATAGTATGTCGTAGTTCCGCTGCAAGATTTCATTTTCAGAACTCAGTTTGCATATTTTCGTCTCATTAGCCTTGCACGTAGAATTTAATCTATCATATTCTGCAGCGAAGTATTCAAGGGATTATTGAAAATCTTCCATGTGGGACAGCTTGTTTTTTATATCCCCTAGTTCGTCCACTATTTTGGAGTTAAGGTATTGAAATAACTCATGTTTTAGGGTTTTCAGTACCTGGTCAAATTTTTCGTCTATGTGTTCTATGATTATTTTAGATACGTCGCTTGAACTCACACTTTGTGGGGTGGATATAGAGGTGTCATTAATCTTTTTTTTGGAACCTGTTGCTTCTCCGTGCAATATGGTGGGAGATTGAAGAACCAGATTTTCTGCGTTATTTCCAGTAAATTTCTGCTTACCTTTGCAAGGGAGACATTTCCAAGTAGCTCTATAATGTTTAGATTGCTTTGTGTAATTTTCTTTGGAAGTTTCTACACATTTAAAATGATAGCTTTGGGAACATTGACTGCAAGTCATTATCTCGTCGGCTTTCGCGTTCAGCTTACATTCCACACAAAGATGCATTATATTTGTAGCGCCTGTTGGTAGGCAAACTTCACGACACCTTTAAATTTCTGGTACTATGTATTTACAGCGCCTGTTGGTAGGCAAACTCCACGACACCTTTCTAATTCTGGTACTCTAATATGGCAAAATGTTACAGTTAGAGTTACCTACATTAATGATTCATGCAATTCACCACTTCAATTATTCAAATGATGGAATATTTCTTTAAACACAGATTTAAGCACGTTTTCTATTAAAGAATCACAATTGTATCGTTATCAATCAATGTTATCTTTTAAGATAATTAACTGAGAGGGGATATCTAGAAACACTAACGATTATCTGTTAAAATTTGAATGTTGTTTTTTTAGATATAGAAAAAAACAATCACAGATGTCATTTAAGGTCGTAAAAATTCGTTCATGCAGTGCACGATAATCACTTTAACTTGTACTGACACTTATTTGACTTGTACCGATTGTATTTTGCTTTTAAATTTAAAAAAAAACTAACGTAAACACTTAGACACTTCTGTCAACAACCGTACCATAGACAATTATGTTATTGGTATATTTCTTGTAATATCAATGTATATAGTAAAAATAATAAATAATTAAAACAATTGAACATAAATATTATAATAAGCTTGGTTTACAATGCCTCCTAGTATTACATACCCGACATATTTCAGTTGTGTTGACTGGGCGGCTGCAAATCTCCTGGTCATGCCTTAAGCCGGCAGGGTGACCATCGCCACCAGTGGGAAATACTCCGAAGCACTCCTCCTGAGACAGTCTCCGCACTGTCGTCTGAAATGTTGAAAAACAGACTGATTCCTTTATTCAGCAAGAACAAGTGTGCCGTTACTTTTTGCAACAAATATACAAAGAGTATATTATTAATGTACATATATTTTTTTTATTATTTAGCTCCATACAGGAAGCCCTGAGGAAAAAAATCTTAAGGGCCTACGTCATCGTTGGAGATGCTTTTTAGGGAAGGAAGGATAGAAAGTTCTGGGAAGGAAAAAGTCGAAAGTAGGAATCTGGGGGTCAATGTGTCCACGAGTGACGAACTTATGAATCCATCCCTCCCACTGCTGTCACAGCGATGGGTCAAGAGAGCCTGACTGGAGAGTTAAAAAAAAATTCCCTCAACCAATACCTCTAGATCCGGCCCGCCAAGCAGTAAGTGGAGTAACGGATACGCAGACAAACTTCACCCCATGAACCCGGGCACCCCTGCTAAGTCACCAAACGTAGCGAACCACTTGGGGTAACCTATGGGAGGGGTGTTGGTTATTCAATAAATGGTTCCCGGGGGGGGGGGGGGGGGGAGCTACCCATACCCGCATGCCAAATTAATAATTAATTTGTTTTCAGTTTTATTAGTTTTTTGGCACATGGTTTTATTATTTTTTTATTTCCTTTTTCCCATTATATTTTGATACACTTCAAAAGTAAATTGTTACATAAATTCTAATTATAAATAACATAACATAGGATACAAGTAATGTAAAAGTTAGAAAAAAGTAAAAAATATATTTAATACAAAAGCAGATAATGGGAACTCAGTAAGGCACTGCCTGTGCGTGGGTAATATAAACTAAAGTGCTAAATTACATCAATAAGTAGTACAAGTAAAAAATGTTAATTTTAATGTGAAGGTTTAAAAATATAGGTATCTTTGAAAATATTGTAGTAAAAAAGTGACACATAGAAGATAGTTGATTTTTTGTCACAGTTTCAAGAAGGTAAATAAAGTTAGTCTTGAAGTTACAGTAGAATTGTATTGAAAAAGGGAAGCGTGAAGTTTTACAAAATTTTTTTAGGAAAAGTGTTTCAATTTCTGCATCATTTCGCCATAATTTTAATTCTATTATGTAAAGTGATATTTTATCTGTCATTTGAATGTGTTTTGGTAGGAGATTACATGTACGAGGACCAATAAAACTGCAACGTGTTTGTATTAATTTGGTATTCGTTTGGGGGGTATAAAACACATTATTAGTCCTTTTTCTAATTCTATTTTTGTTGTTTACAAAAAAAAATTTGTTTGTGAAGATATACTGAAAAGCTTCAAACAAAATTTTGATATTTTGAAAAAAAAAAACATTTACAATTACATAACAACATCAATAACGTCGTATTTTTCAATCTTAGCACTCCAGCTCACTGAAAACTTACGGACCGCTACTGTTAAAAAAATAGCTTAAAAGTTTTACAAAGGGACGCACAGATGGTTTTGACATGTAGAGCAGATGATCAGAGAAGGGAGTGATAGGAGAATATAAGACGTGTGTGTGAATGGTAGAAGAAGTGTGAGACGCCCGAGGAAGACAAGGCACGACCAAGTGAATCAAGTACCTAGATGAGTCGGGTCATCTCAAGATTCAGAATAACAGAAGAGTATCTATGAATGAGACGATGTACGAATGTGGACGAAGCAAGGAGTGAGTGTCTAAACAGAGTTGTGACGGGATTTTTAGACATTTTTTTTTTTAAATGTACATTAATGCCTATGACAGCTGTCAATCTAGTCGTCATCATATCAGTTCATCTTGAAGGGAGAGAAAAGTGTTATAACCTTCACGTCTTTTCCGTAGTTGTAGGAATCCCGCCCAGTTTGTATGAAGCCACTGTCGGGAAGAGCGGTGCCCGTATGGAGACAGGCCGGGAGAATTCTGTCTGTGAAGGTCACCCTGAAATCAAACAAATGATAAATTATAGTAAACAATAATTTATTTTAGAAAACACTGTGAGGTGGTATTGCCATAAGGTGCAGTATGCCGATATTTCGGCATGACGCATGACACATGTGCAGGGGCGTGCACAGAGTTTTTGAACAGGGTAGGCAGTAGGAAAATACAACATGTTTCACAGGTTAATATTTCCACATTTTATCAGATAATTTCAGAAGTAAAGTACGACAAACGTTTTTAAACCGACAATTAGTATTTATGAAAGACAACTATTTGATAGAAATACATAACAACAGATGTCACTGTCGTCACTGATCGCCATTTGCTGATTTCAAAACGACAGTTCTACTCTATGCTTTGTGCATTTCGTAAACATTGAATTATACATTGTATGAAGTTAGCTCTAAGCTAATTCCTGCTTAGGCCGCATTTTAGTGAGACAGTCGGACGGCGCGCGTGTAGTTTCTAGTTACAATTTATGCCGTTTTTTTTTTTTTTTTTTTACCATTAATACCGCACAAGAATCTCAACTGCTCCCGTCTGGAGCCAGTGAGACTATGGCATCCCCAATTGGGGTATGTTGTGAGGCTAAAGGTAGTGGGGAGGGGAAGGAGGTGGGGAGAAGAGGAAGGTTGGGAAGTACCTGGCTATTCAGATCTGGTCACCAAACACGGCTAAAGAAGCCATTTTCAAGCAACGTTTCAATTCTGAATGGTGGTCTTACACCAGGGCGATACTGGTAGTATCTTCCACTCTGGAACGTGCCGCAAATATACTATATATTATTTCAAAAAATAAACATTAATTTAATTAAACGTAAAGAAATAACAAGAGTACTAAATACATGCATAGAACAAAATTTCTTTAGATTCAATAATAACTATTACATCCAATCTAGTGGGTTAGCTATGGGCAGCCCGATTTCGCCGGTGTTAGCTGAGTTCTTCATGGATTATATCGAAGAATCCATCGAAAAATTAAAATCGTTTAAAAAAGTTGCCTTCTATCGGAGATATGTAGATGACGTTCTAATCATCTGGACAGGCACAAACAGACAATTAGATATTTTTCTAAAAGAAATTAATAAAATTAACAAATCGATCCAGTTTACAATGGAAATGGGGGGAAATAAGATTAACTTTCTCGACATAGGTATTGAAATCATTAATAAAAAATTAGAATTTTCAATCTATAGAAAACCAACATATAGTGATAATATCATACACAATACATCTAGACACCATATTTCACATAAATTATCAGTATTCTATTCACTCATTCACAGACTTTTACATGTGCCTTTAAATTATATAAATTATAATAATGAATTAAATATAATAAAAACCATAGCAAAGAACAATGGATACAAAAGCGAAACTATTGATAACTTATTAAAGAAAAAGGACAAAAACTTACATTAATAATTATTTCACAAGGCCTTAAAAATGAAAAAGATATCACTAAACAATGGGTTAAAATCCCTTATATTGGCGAAATATCAACAAAAATATCCAGATTAACTAATAATGATAAATGCAAAACAGCTTTTTATAATGTGAATTCTCTAGGGAGAATTTTAATCAATAATAAAGATAAGAGAGAAAAACTTGAAAACTCAGGCGTTTACCAAGTAAATTGCGCTGACTGCCCATCGTATTACGTTGGTCAAACAGGGAGATCATTCAAAACCCGAATTAAAGAACACTTTACAAACTGGGTGAATGACAAAGGAGAATTGTCGAATGTAGCATCACATTTATTAGAAAATAAACACTCGTTTGATAAAGACAGAGATGTTAAAGTTCTTCATACTTGCAATAAAGGTCATAAACTAGATAGACTAGAATCTTTAGAAATTACTCGCTTAACTAAAAAAATAGACCCTAACTTTGTAATGAATAAACAATTAGAATCATTTGCTAAGTCTCCGCTTTTGTATCCATTGTAATTTTCATAATAATTTCGAAATTTAAAATATGTATTTAGTTTAAACCATTCCTAATCTAATGTAAACATGCATCCCTTCAAAAAGTAACTTTGTAATTAATAAGCTATTAGAATCATTTACTGAAACACCAGGTTTTTATCCGGAATAATTTTCATAATAATTTTGAAATTAAAATATGTATTTAGGTTTGACCATTCCCACTCCAATGTAAACATGCATCCCTTCAAAAAGCAATTAAAAAATCCCATTGATCATAGATATGTATAATAACGATTTGACAATAAAATTAGTCCATTAATAATTCAAATTACTTGTAAGGTTTTTCCCTAATCAATAGATATTGAAGTGAGCTACAAACCCAAAGTAATTAGCCCACTGGAATTACCAAAATACTTAGAAATTCGACAGTCTAAAACGACTCAGTAACAAAAATAATTCATTAAAATCCTTGTAGACTACCCCTCTCCCCCTCCCCCATATGTTATGTATATAAACCGTAGGCTAAGAATTATTTGTACCAGTCTGAAGATGGCTCTGACGAGCTGAAACCGGTTACGGTCAAGTAAAATTAAGTGGAATAAAGTTTTTTATTTGTTTTATTATAATCTATCATCATTACATAGTATAAAATGAAGTCGCTCAAAATGTTTGTGCGCTTAGATTTTTTAACTATGCAACGGATTTTCATGCGGTTTTCACCAATAGATAGAGTGATTCAAGAGGAAGGTTTACATGTATAATACATGCTTATTATGGTGAGGAAAGGCGTGAAATTCAAATATTCAATTCAGGCAGCGGGCAGCGGGCAGCTGGCAAGCGGGTGGTGTGGATTTTATAAAGGTTGGATAATAGCATTGTGTTTCGTTAGCCATAGCAACGTGTGGCCGTGTCTGGTAGTATATTATAAAAATCAATATTTGTTTGTTCGTTTTTTATGTGCTGCCACGAATTTCGGATGAATGAATTTCAGAAAACTAAATGTTTTTTTTTAAATTTAAACAATTGGTTAATCACTTCCTATATTAAATACTAGCTGACCCGGCAAGCGTTGTTCTGCTATATAAATGAAAGTTCGATGAGGCGGACGCAGCGCCATCTTTCATTCAACAACATTAAGTAACTGAAGAGAAAGATACGGTTAAATTTGTTTATACAAAAATACTAAAATCGCGATTAAAAAATGGGAGGGTTAGGTGGGGAGGAATTTGGGGTTATAAGCATTTTTTTCTGGCAAAAAAAAAAATTTTTTTTGTCAAGAAATACCTTAATCATCTAGCCAATCAGATAGCCTTTTAATGATAACCGCAGGACTATGGACCTACACTGAGGTGCTGTGCTGTATTATTTATTTATTACATAGAATTCTCACATAAAAAGATATTCAATATAAAAACAAAAATTATCCACGAATATTTGTGTCTAGATGAATAAAACAATTGGAATAAACAATGTTTATGCTGGTTATTTTTAAGGTGAAATATATCTCCTAGATCAGAATATTTATTTCCAAGATTGTGAAGTCTCGGAATCGGGGAATTTTGGTAGGAGAGTGACCAAGTGTTGTTAAAGTAATAGGGTAGTAAATGTTAGCAAGATCTTTTAGGAATATGAATATTGATTAAAAAATTGAAATAATTCAAACAGTCAATTTTGCAATGCAGTATTTTATGTAATAATATTAAATCTGTGTTAATTCTTCTTTCTGAAAGTTTTAATAGGGAAATTTTATCCAGTAGGTAATAATAATCAATATTTTGTACAGGAATATGCAATTTATTGTTTATAAACGTCAGGAACTTATTATGAATCTTTTCAATACCTTCGGAATGAATATTGTAAAATGGAGACCATACGTAAAGTTACTCTAGTTGGCATCTGACAAGGGTTTTATATAATATGATAAATGTGCTTAAATTATTGAAGTCTTTTGCTGCACTCAAAACAAATCCAAGAGTTTTTAACGGACTTATTAATAATATTATTGATATGGCAAACAAAGGTTAGTTTGCTATCAAACACTATACCAAGATCAATAATTTCACTAACGCCATTAAAAAATTTATCTTTTTATGCATATTGAAATAATATTGGATTATTTATTCTGTAAAAATGAATGAACTGACTTTTATTTATACTCAATGCTAGTTTGTTAATAGAGCACCATTCAAATAGATTTCTTAAATTATTTTGTAAAATATTGCCATCATTAATGTTATTGACTATATAAAGTTTCACATCAGTTTTATATCTTAGTACTCCTGGCAATAAGTTGAAAGAACCCTGTTGAAAGTTGGAATACATTTTTTTTTTAAATATGAATACCGCACACAATATGAATCCCAACTGCTCTCAACCATCTGGTTCCAGTAAGACTGTGGTTTCTCCAATATTGGGAAGTTCTGAGACTGAAGGTAGTGGGGAGGGGAAGAACATGGGGTGGCGATAGGTGGGAAAGAACCTGGCTATTCAGATCTGGTCACCAAATCCGGATAAAGCCAATTCAAACAAAGTTCCATTTCTGAATGATGGGTGACCTAGTTGAGAGTCTTACCCCTCGACCATGGAGACCGTCAGATTTGTAATATTGTTAAATTATATTATAACTAAGTACTTAATGGAGAAGCATGGAGAAAGTGCATGTAGAAATGTAATGTAATGAGTAACATGGAGAAATACCTACAGCAGGGGTGAAGGTTCACGAGTTAGACCAGTTGCTATAGTAGACGCCCGAATAGCAAATGGTCTGAAATTCTAATTACAGTTGCACCTATGGGCGTATTCATTTTTTTTTTCTTTTTTGTTGATGTGTGGTTAAAATTGATGCTTATTAAGTAGGTACTTGTTCTATGGGCAATTACTTCTAGGCAAGTACCTACCTAATTTTATTATTTTCTTTCTGTTCCATTAAGTTCTATAGAAGAAAAAAAGAAGGTAGCTTCTATGTCTTACGTAAAAAAATGTGTTCCAACAAGCAGATCACAATATAAATCTTATAAAAAATCAGGATTATGTAAATAAAAGAATAATAAATTACGACCAGATAAACAAACACAAAATAAGCGTTTGATTTACAAAAGTGAGTACCACAGAAAACCTCCACCTGAAATCAAACAGGAGCGTAAAAAGCGCCAATGTGTGATTTTTAATTTTCATTATGTCAATATCTATCTTCTATCTCATGTGCATGCATAACTTCCGAACTACAGCACCAAATTGGATAATTCTTTTTTTTGTGTTCGTCAATGTCAGGAATAAGGTTTGTGTAAAACTACTTGTGAGCTCTGGCATTATGAAATTTGTATAAAAAAATTGCAATAGGTGGCACGCGAGCTGTTTGAAAAATGAATGTACAGGGACTGAATGCATGGAATGCGGGAGGCGGGAAGGGGGAAGGGAACTCGGGTAATGGGTTCATGGGAGGGGGAGAGTGGAACCCGGGAGGGGGGAGGGGAACCTGGGAGGGGGAGGGGAACCTGGGAGTGGGGAGGGGAACTGGGAGGGAGGTTCGCGGGACAGGGGAAGGGGGGGAGTTGAGTGGGGAAAAGGAAGGTGGGAAGGCGAGAGGGGAAGGGGACGCAGGAGAGGAAGGGGAAAGAACACGTAGGGAGAAACAATTTATTTATTAAGTGGCATAGCAACGCATGCCGGGAACCAGCTAGTTTTATATAATTATGAAATACTTACCGCCTGTCAAGCCAAAGAAGGGCGATGTTATTGTACGCTGGAGAGTGACCTCTGTTGTATTGCGGGTGCTTGTGTTGTGTTGTGACACCATATATCTCATCAGGATTGTAACGGGGTGAAAAGGTCCCGCCCAGTCCGACGAACTGAACATTGTTGAAGCTGCAACAAAAGAAGTGCAGGTTAAATTAACATTGCAAAGTGGATAAATTTCCTCTTACTTTGTTCTACTTCTATCTAATATAATCACTACATAATCTAAGATTCTTATATCAGTTAATACTAATAATGGGTTTATATTAGAAAAGAAAATGGCCTATTTAATTAAATTTTTCATTTACATTACAAAACGGTTAATTTTAAAGCGTTCTAAAACTAATTGCATTAATACAAGTAGGTGCATATCTTACTAATATTATAAAACAGCAGTTTGCCCGTTGCAAAGCAACTAACGGGTTAAAACTAACTTAAAACGTGGGTGGATTGGTATATTTATGGTTAAAACACTAAGCGATTTGACGTGCGAATGTGGACGAAGCGAGGAGCGGGTGTTTAATTAAATAGACGAAGAAAAAAACGATGTTTGAATGTGGATAAAGCGAAAAAACAGTTCCTACTTTAAGTTCCTACCCACTGAGTACATCAATCTAATCTGACGCACAATATGCGAATAGGTACCTACCAATAACAGCTTTTGCCCGTTGCAGGCAACTAACGGGTTAAAACTAACTTAACTTACTAACTTACAGAAAAAAATTATTTCATAGTGCGCGGGTAGGTACTTAGAAGGAATGTGTTGTAATTTTTCACAAAAATTACGCTACAAAAATGCAGTATTCAGAATTTCTTAGAAACTAAAATTTGATTTATCGGAGTAAAAATATTATTTAATAGTAAGCGAGTAGCTACTTAATAAATACTTTGTTGTAATTTTTCACAAAAATGACGCTATAAAAGTGCAATATTCAGAATTTCTTAGAAACTAAAATTTGATTTATCGGAGTAAAAATATTATTTAATAGTAAGCGAGTAGCTACTTAATAAATACTTTGTTGTAATTTTTCACAAAAATGACGCTATAAAAGTGCAATATTCAGAATTTCTTAGAAACTAAAATTTGATTTATCGGAGTAAAAATATTATTTAATAGTAAGCGAGTAGCTACTTAATAAATACTTTGTTGTAATTTTTCACAAAAATAACGCTATAAAAGTGCAATATTCAGAATTTCTTAGAAACTAAAATTTGATTTATCGGAGTAAAAATATTATTTCATAGTAAGCGATTAGCTACTTAATAAATACTTTGTTGCAATTTTTCACAAAACGACGCTATAAAAATGTATAAATCAGAATTTCTAAGAAACGTAAACTTTGATTTATTGCTGTTAAAAAAATAATTAAAAAAATGTTATTTCATAGTAAACGGGTAGGTACCTAATAGATACTTTGTTGTAATTTTTCACAAAAACAACGCTATAAAAATGTATAAATCAGAATTTCTAAGAAACTAAAACTTTAATTTATAGCTGTTAAAAAAATACAGATAAAATTTTATTTCATAGTAAGCGGGTAGGTACCTACTGTCCTGCAGGCATGGTAGGCACGCGCACATCAAAACCCAAAGTTTCATCGCAATTGGATGAATGGTTTAGCAACGCTTAGCGGTTAAACATCCAAAATATATAAAGCCGCCCGCAAGGCCTAGCAGCAAAAACCTGTCATACGTTAGTATTGTATAAATTTGTGAGTTAGGTTTTAGCTAGGACACCTCTCAAAATATGTAGATAAAATGAATTGTTTGTTTGGGAACCAAACTAATTAGTTGTAAGAACTATTAATAGATGTCGGTAGATGCAAACTCCCACTCAGACATGGAAGCGACTTTATAAAAGATCCAGTTGTGGGTTTTTTAATCCTCTTTTCTTCGACGTAGCCTCATAAACAACATAAACTCCTTGGTCTGCCATGGGTAGTTTGGATCTCAAGATATTCACAATGTAATTGGGAATATAACAAATAAAAATCACTAGTCCTTTTAATTTCCTGAAGATGCATTTCATTTACAAGTTTCCTTCCTCCAAAATTTTACAAGTATATAGACACCATTTTAGGAATGCACACATCAAATCCCCAAAGTTTCATCGCAATCGGATGAACTGTTTAGCAATGCGTAATTTCATGATGCCAGAGCTCACTATTGTATACAGAAACCACTGTGGGCATGCACACATCAAATCCTCAAATTTTGATCGCAATAGGATGAACGGTTTTGCAATGCGTAATTTCATGACGCCAGAGCTCACTATTGTATGCAGAAACCATCGCGGGAATGCACATATCAAATCCCCAAAGTTTCATTGCAATGGGATGAACGGTTTAGCAATGCGTAATTTCATGATGCCAGAGCTCACTATTGTATACAGAAACCATCGCGGGCATGCACACATCAAATCCTCAAATTGTGATCACAATCGGATGAACGGTTTAGCAATGCGTAATTTTATGATGCCAGAGCTCACTATTGTATACAGAAACCATCGCGGTCATGCGCACATCAAATCCACAAAGTTTCATCGCAATCGGATGAATGGTTTAGCAACGCATAGCGGACATACATACATACATGCAATTTATTTTTTATTTTTATATATATTTATTTATTTATTTATCCACATATATACGGCACAACACGTGCCATTAACATAATTGACATACTTATAAATAGTACAACAACATGAAGAATGTTAGTGAAATTTATGAAAAAAGGTAAAGAAGTAAGGTAATAAACAATGAATAAAATGTAAAATGTATAAAAGTAAATTATAAAGTATAAAATATAAACTATAAACTATAAATTTTTAGGGAAAAAGTAAAAATAAAAATTTAAAGTGAGAAATAAAATAATAAAAAGTAAAATTTAAAAATATAAGATATCTCTAAAAGGTACCTACAAAGATTTAAATATAAAATACAACAAGTAAAAAATCCTTGATTATGTTATCCGATAATTATATAGAAGATAGCTGGTACCCGGCATGCGTTGCTATGCCATTTAATAAAGGAATTGTTTCTCCCTGCGTGTCCTTTCCCATTCGTCCCGTTCCGCTTCCCCCCCCCCCCTTCCTCTCTCACGTCCTCTTCCTCTCTCGCGTGTCCCACCAGCACCGGAAACGATATTTTGCCGCTGCACCAAGGATTGTTCAATTGGCAAATGTGGATGCCGAAAAGCAATGCTGACCACTGCCAAGGGAGATGCCTCCATTTCAGGAAGCATTTATTTCTAGCCTTTTCATCTTCGTCGTGAGTAGAGGAGGGATTGTAAAAGATCATTGCCGCTTGCTTGATGATTTCTGACTTCAAATACAATTTTGAGAAGCCCATCTTGCTTCTCCTGAAAGTTGCACATATTGTGTCGCAGCCGGTAAATGAATGTAAGAACAAGATGTGTTCAAATCCACGGTGCTGCATCTCTTGGGTGGAAAGTGCCATTGTTTTGGTTTTCCCTCGTCCGGGTTTCAGCAGCACAATATCTTGGGTGGGAGGAGTAGAAGCAATTAAAAGGACAATAAGGTCCACATCCTCACCAACGACAGTCACAGAATTGTGAGAGGATTGTTCCACAGCAGTCTTCACCATAAGGACGTCAGCATCATCGGTGGCCTGAAGAGTCTGTATCCCATTCTCCCGAAACATTGTCTGTAGTAGGGAGATGAAGTTACTTTTGTTGGTAGGATTGGATAAAAGATCTTCCTGTTTAACGGGTATCGAAGTTTTCCATGTCAAGTTGATGTCAGCTGACCTTCTCTATCTGTATCGTCGCATCTGTTATTGTGATTTTGTAGTGTTGGCTGAATTTGCGTACCCATCAAATACCACAGTGTGAGTCATTCCAGGATAATGGTTGACGTTAGTGATATAACGATCACAAATTGTGGCAATGGAGGCATCTTTTTGCTAATTACTCTGTGTAGTAGAAATCCTCTACTACGTCCACTACTATGTTCATCTGAGACAGTAGAACAATTTTTTTGGTAGGCTCGAACAAGCTGTACAGGACAGATTTAGTTGTCTTTCGCATCCCATTTTCATTAAACAGTGCCAAGGGAAATGGAGCCAACTCATACTCAAAGTATTTCATCAAATCCTCACCTGATCGTTTGCGTATATACATCGGCTGAAATAGCAATTTTGGGTCAACTGCAACCTTTTAATCGTGAATTTTTATTGACGAGCTAACAGAAGACATTGGGAATTGACATTATTTCACTGGTTTGTGGGAAGGAAGGATGTGCATCAAACCACTGACTGAGTTTGGAAATGTCTGCTGTATCTCTACTTCGGTGGGCTTGTCCTAGGTCCTTGTGCTGTTCACTTGACGTGAAGAAAACTCCACAAAACTCTTCAAGGGAAGTGCAGGGAAGTACAGAGGAAGTATGAGTTGCGCTCATACCAACTTACCGCTTGCTGAGTACATTGTGCGAAACACATATGCCTCCTGTTATGCCTCCTCGGCTTTTGATTGATCGCATCAATGTGGTTTCAATGGTTATATCTGACCATACGCATGACTAAAAGCGATCAAAGCGTCGCATAATCGTCGTCACGCGTCGGTGTGTCAGTAATAAGATAAAAACCGTTTTTTTTGAAAATGACATTTCACGAAAAAACTTAAAATTGCTGTAAAGATTTACAGGTTGGAGATTTATTTGCATATGTATATATATTCTAAAAGGAAATATGATTCTTCACAACTTTTTACAATTAAATTTATTTCTTTGATGAATATTTTAGACGATGTGAAGAAATGTTTGATGAAAAATGTGAGGTAAAATGATTTTTTTCGAAAATATCTACATTTGTGGAGAGTGTAACTCAAGAACGGCTGGGATTTAGAAAATACGTAGAGAATAAAAATTGTAGATAATTCTATAGGCTTTTACTTATTTGAAAAAAAATTTCCTCTGCGACGCACCGTTTTCGAGATATAAGCGGAAAACCGAAAAATGGGACCTTCCCCCCCCCCCCTCCGCCCCTCTCTCAAAACATAGACGTCAGGACTTATAAGGTTATATCAATGCATGTAGATCACCATGTCTCTCTCTCTCAGGTTGATGTGGGACCTAGCGATCTGTAATGTGGGAAAATGTAAGGTTCTGCTTTTTTGTTCCAAATAATAAAAACAAGATTGTTTGGGAAGGTTCCATAATTGTATATTTAACCAACAAATCAAGGTAAAGAGGCAAATGCCTTAACAAAATTAATAACAGAGAAACCCTCATACCTGTGGACCAACGCAAACGGTGCTATTCTAAATCTAGTACGGAAAACGGCGAACAGAAGGTGACGGCACGCAATCCCGCGATCGCCAACGGAGGACTCCGGATGAAGGGGGCAAACATCTCGTGAAGAATCTCCAGACGGCCAGGAGTCCGGGCCAGATGGATCCGTCGAGCACGTACCGGGATGAGGGCGCTAAAGGCCAAATGCGAGGTTATTTCCTACAGGCGCGAGGGACGCCATCTTGGTGCCAGAGCGTGGTGATTTAAGCGAGGCTGTTTCCTCCGACGGTGGGCCACAAATAAATCGTTAGCGTCACAGTTTTATAACCGGGGCATATCCACGTAGTGGTTTTGCGCGGAATTTATCATCTCCAAAGCAGATGATTTGCGATTTTTCCGGAATCTCAGCAAGATTCCCCGAGCCACACGGCGTACTTCAAATTCAAAAAACCCAAAAAGGTTACGCATGCGGAGAATGAGAATTCACCATTTCACAAGCGGCACAAACATTATTAACCGAAAATCCAGCCCGAAAAAGTTAAATAATAAACTCAAAACATCTTGTTGAGTGACCTAGTGAAAAATTCACCGGTTCCCTGACGGTAAATTTTCAAGAAAGTCTATGGAAAAAGACCCGGTTCAAAAATCAGAGAGAAAAAGTGTTGCCAGTCCAATACAGGCTGTTCAAATTACCAGGTTAGTGGTCAGGTAAATAATTATATCACAAATTGATAATTATTTACGTGACAGACTTTTAGCATGTTCACACCCTAAGCACCCTGAACAAGTTTCTGAAGTAATTGCTTAGGTCCCTGCTCACGTACTCTACACCCCCTTTTGGACCATTCATTGACTGGACTAAAGGTATTGTATTTATTATTATAACTTTTTTTTTAGAGACGGAGACGGAGACGGTTTACGATTAGTTCCCGTAAGCACTTAAGCCATAGGCCCATTTTGATATCTCTCATTTTAGCTCAATCCTTTAACAAAAACATAGTCCATTTAGTAAAGTTTACCAGAGTTTTTTTTTTTAATTTTTTAAATTTTATTTATTAATTTAAATATAATTACATCTTATACAATTTAAGATGTGGGTAGTCCCACAAAACTGTGACAGATCAGCTAGTCTGTAGGTTCTACCATTTAATATTATTACATAACACAAATTAGCTTAAGTTACAATATTAGTACATAATATGAGATTTAGGATAGTTAAATTAGATAAAGAATAGATAAAGAATTCAAAAAACCTGTAAACCACAACTACCCTACTAGGCATAGAGAAGCACAAATGTTTATTATCAATAAATCTCAAAATGTATACGGAGAACAAAAAGTCATAAAATTCCGGAAATATTTAACGCATTACCTGAAAATATCAAAAATGAGACATCATATTCAAAAATCAAAACAAAAGTTAAATCTTTCTACCTCCGAAGAACATGAAATCAAATAATATAGTATCTTGAATTGCGTTGTAGTAAAAATATTTTACACAGTACAAACATACGATGAGAAAAAAAATAGAAAACAACTAAAATACACTCTAGTACATTTCGTTGACAGTTGCTTAATATTGACTTTAATCTCGCTGACATTCAACAGTGAATTGGCCTAAGTGCAAAGTGTTTGGCTCCGATATCTTCGGAGAAGGGTTCAATCCTCAGACAAACCAAAATATTTTTATTTTATTATTATAATAAAAATAAAAATAAAATAACTGTTCACAGATGGCGGTAAATGCGGACGCACTAAACTAAAAATCATTTAACGAGATACGCTACCAGTTAATAGATGGCACTAAATGCGAAATCTTAAAATTAAATAAAACCGCAAACAGGCGTAAGTACGAAAAGTTCTTACAGGTGTGTGGAATATTTTGCCCACCAACAGGCGCTATAAATTAATAAAATCGCTAATTAAAAAAAAAAATTGAATCACCCCATCTGAACAATTTCATAGAACACGAACAAAATGGACAAAAACATGGAATTATTTCTATTTAAACTTGACGAGAAATTAGAGAAACAAGCCGAAATAATAACTCATTCGGTAACTAGAAATGTGATGAAAGCGCTGAATGAGAAGATGAAAGCAATTATTGAGGATAACAATATCCTTAAAAATAAAGTATCAGAACTAGAACAAAAACTTAAAGCAGTAAATAGAGAAAAACGTAAAAATAACCTGGTGTTCTTTGGAATAGAAGAGAAGACAAAATCTGAAGGAGACCTTATTGTAGATACGGGAGTATACTTGGACAGCCAATAAATTAGCAACGTGTATAGAATAGGGAATCAAAGCGAAAACAAGAATCGTCCGGTCATAGCCTCTATCACGACCCAATGGAAAAAAACACCTTATACTTAAGAACAAGAAAAACTTCCCGTCAGGTATTAATGTGAAAGAAGATTACTCAAAGGAAATCCTGGAAAAACGAAAACGGCTCCAACCTCAACTAGAAGATGAAAAAAGATCGGAAACATTGCTTACATAAAATATGACAAACTGATAGTGTTAAAACCGAAGGAAAACATTAGCGAAAAGAGAAAAGAGAAGAAAGTAAATACAAACAAAATATTGAGCAATCCTTCACAACCTCTACCCAAAACTAGCACGAAAGAGATCACCAGACCTAACATACTAAACTATTACAACCTGTCAAGTTCTGACTCACAACTAAATGCTCCAAAAAACTAATAATTTTCCCGAAAAATCGGGAACAAGCAATATTAACACCATCTAAAATTAACAAGCAAAACGAACTAACAAAAAGTCTCCCAATTCGGCTGGTCCCCGCGGGAGTTATAGACCACCACCCTCTAACAACAAGAAGAAACAATATACTCAATATTGCAACTTTAAATACGAAAACTCTTAGAACCGAAGAAAGCCTACATGAGCTTGAAAAAGCTCTCGAAGAAATAAAATGGGACATCCTGGGCATTAGTGAGATGCGTAGACTAGAAGAAAAGATTGAGGAACGGATTGACTACATACTATTCCACAAAGGCGAAACAGCCGGCGAAAGAGGAGTAGGATTCATAATCAAACGGTCAATGAAACAAAACATACAAGATCTAATTGGAATCTCTGATCGAATAGCCATTCTTAACGTAGACATACCGGGATACCAAAAAGTATGGTCTGTTATACAAATTTATGCCCCAACAGAACAAGCAACAAAAACAGAAATCAAACTTTTCTATAAAGAATTAACACAAGCATTAACAAGGTATCAAAACAACCATATTATTCTAATGGGCGACTTTAATGCTCAAGTCGGGGCGAAGCAATGCAAGGAAGAATATGTATTGGGAAAGTTCGGCCAAGGTAGAAGAAGTCCACATGATGAATTTTTGGTTGAATTCTTATTACAACACAACCTAACGCTCTTGAACAGTTTATATATGAAAAACCAAAATAAGAAATGGACATGAATCTCCCCCGACGGCAACACCAAAAACGAAATTGACTACATAACAACAAACTACCCAAAAGCCTTCACGGATACGTCGGTCTTAACTAAACTCAATTTCAATACAGATCATCGTATGGTAAGAAGCAACATAAGAATAGAACCACTAAAGAATTCTAGGAAAAAAATCGCTTCATACTCTACAAATCACCACAGCGAAGAAACCCTAAAGAAAATAACACAATCTCTAATTGAATCAGCTGATGAATTAACTACGAGAAACATTGATGTTCATACGAAATATGGAAAGCTAGAAAATCTACTAACTAAAGAAAAAACAGAGAATAGCAGTAGAAACAAGTACACACTAAGTGATACAACGCTGCAACTTATAGAAGAAAGACGAAAACTACTTTCAAAACATCCTAAAAAAGATAACATAAAAACTATAACGAAACTAATTAAGGAAATCAAAAACACGATCCGAGGACAGACGTCAATAAAGAGCAGAAAAACGTTATAACTGAACCGAAAATACTTTCCAGAGAAGTAGAAAAAGCCATATACAGTCAGAAGATGGAAAAAGCTCCAGGTCCAGACAAAGTGACAAACGAACTTCTTAAAGGCACCTTGGAAGAACTACTACCAATACTCACTTCAATATTCAATGAAATACTAATAACTGGTCTAATCCCTACACAGTGGAAAACATCAAACATTATTCTTATATTTAAGAAAGGACAAAAGGAATATATCGGGAACTACAGACCTATAAGTTTGATGTCAAATATCTACAAAGTATTTTCTAAAGTTATCCTGGAAAGAATAAGTAAAAAGCTTGACGAAAACCAACCACGGGAGCAAGCCGGCTTTAGACAAAAATACTCTACCCTAGACCACATACACACAGTGAAACAAATAGTAGAAAAATATAACGAGTATAATAAGAAACTATACATGGCATTTGTAACAGACGTGTGCTACAAGACTGTAGAAAAGGGCACCGGTGGCTGTGCACGTGGATGTCGACTATTGTAATATCGTTTGAAATGCAGTACTGGCTGGCCTTCCTTGAAGGTGACAGCCCTGCTGTACTGGAGGGTGGTAACCCTGGATCTGCCTCCCTGCACCCAGAGCTGGTGAGTGGTAGCCCTGGATGTCCTGCCTGAGCCTGGCGCCTTGCGGTGTCCAGTAGTTGGGCCGGCTTGTCTTGAGGAGGTAGGCACCAGACTTGTTGTTCAGGCAGAGCTTCAGCAGGAGGCAGGTCGGAGAGAGGTTTCTTCCAGAGGAAGGAGTAAAACACGTAGATTAAAGTAAACGTAAGAACTGATTTATTATGAAAAAATGCGCCGTATTTATACCAAATCGGCAGTTCGATTTGGTGGCTCACGGAAAGTGGAGGGGGAAACTTTGCCCGGCACCTTTCCTTTATAAAAGGCAAGAAACTGCTCATTCTCTATTTTGTCGGCTTAATCCGTAAAAGTGCTCGTCTAAATTTGGCAACTTTTACGGATTTTGTAGCCTTTATTAATAATCAAAACACATATTAAATTGAAAAAACATATAAATAAAGCCAAGATTTATAACAAGAATTTTTGTTTGGTGAAGTTACCGTGATTTTAAGAATTTTTGATTTTAAGAAAATATTTTATGATTAATCAAGTTATAATTATTTTTCCTAGGTTCCCTGTGAGACAAGATAACGAAATCTGTTTATTTCACCATCTCAAGTCTTTTTGACATGGCAAAATGAGCTCTAATTTTAAAGCGAAGTATTTTGAGAGCAAAGTCTCAGTTTGACTGGAGGCCTTGTAGGATCAAGAATGAAAACTGATTATTTCATTGTCCTACAAGGCCCGCAGGTTTAGATATTAAAAAAAAACATAAAATTTACACCTTCGAAATTTTCTAAATGTTTTTTGGTAGGCAAAAATGACTTTATTTTTGCTACCCAATATGTTGTGAGATAAATCTTGGCTTTACTCGAGACCTTGTAGGATTTCAAATGAAAACTGATTATTTCATTTGTCCTACAAGGCCCGTGTGCATAATAATTAAGATATAAAAATTTAAAATAAGTACAAGAATCAAACATTTTTGAAATGAGTTTACAATCTCCCCAGTAGCGATTTCTCAAAGTATTATTTATTGATCGCACCGGGGAGATGTACATGAAAAATAAAAAACTTAAATATTTCAAAACCAATAAGAAAATAATAAGTAAATAACAAAAATGACATTTCTAACTTGAACAAATATTTTCCATCAAAGCGTCGCCGGCGGCACGGTACTCCAGTATTGTGAGGGCAGGCCATTTTTCCCTGATTCCCAAAAATGATCACAAAACTTTAGAGGACCGAGCCAAGCGATGAGCTTTGATGAAAAATATTTCGAGGGTGTGAACACGTCGGTTACAGCATTCATTGATTACTCCAAGGCTTTCGACAGCATAAGACACACAGCCATATGGGATAGTCTTGAACAGCAAGGAATACCTTCAAACTACATCAATATTATAAATAAGATATACTCGAATTGCGAAGCGAGGATCCAACTAGAAACCTTGGGAAAAAAAGTTCAAGATTGAGAGAGGTGTAAGACAGGGAGACCCTTTATCACTAAAATTGTTCTCGGCTGCCCTGGAAAGTATCTTCCGCAAACTAAATTGGGAAAAATATGGTATCAACGTGCAAGGTGTAAAACTGAACCACCTAAGATTTGCAGACGACATAGTACTATTTGAGGAAAACCCATCACACCTAAAGAAAATGATAGAATCGCTAACTGACAAAAGCGCGAAAGTCGGCCTATGCATGAACAAAGATAAAACAAAATTGCTTACAAACTCTAAACCAGTAACTATACTAATTGACAATCAACCACTCGAATATGTGTCAGATGACATATATTTAGGACAGATAATATCTCACAAAGATCAAACCACTAAAGAAATCGAGCGAAGAGTAGCAAATGGATGGAAGAAATACTGGTCTTTGAAAGAAATCTTGAAATCCAATGAGCTAAGTATGCAAATAAAAAGGAAAGTCTTCAACACATGCATACTTCCAGTCATCACCTATGGATGTGAAACTTGGGCACTCACCAAACGACACAGAGAAAAGTTGGAATGCTGCCAGAGAGCCATGGAGAGAAGTCTGACAGGAATAAGGAACAGAGTGAGATGCAGCATAATAAGGGAGAAAACCAAAGTTGCTGATTTAATTGCCAGAATAGACCAACAAAAGTGGAGATGGACAGGTCTCATGATCCGCGATCCACTAGACAAATGGTGTACAAATGTCACTGACTGGTATCCAAGAGATGGCAAGAGAAGTAGAGGACGTCAACAAATAAGATGGGAAGACGACCTAAAACTCACGGCTGGAAATCAATGGAGAAGAGTTGCGCATGACAGGTCCCAGTGGAAAATGCTAGAGGAGGCCTATGCCAAGAGGCAAACTGAGCTTCGGGATTTATTATAAACAAACAAGAACATGCTTAGTATACCTGACCGAAGACCAGAATTAAAAGGCTTATTATTATTATTATATTTAGTATTTACTATGTAAAACTGAAAAGTATACTGTATTAAATAATTAGAAAAAAAATTAGAGATTTCTTACAATCAAACTGATTGATCAGTTTCGTATGATTTGTAAAATAAAATATTGTAAAATTAAAACCGAATAAACATATTTAAAAAAAAAAAAAAAAAAAAATGTGTTGTTCATTTATTAACCACTTTTTTGTCAGTTTAGGGCAGGGTTCTTAATTATTTTTTAAATTAATGTTTTGATTAAAAATGTTATAAATTAAAGGTATCATATATTCGAGCGTTCTGCTACCATACTTATTTGATATTCGTGGTATTTTTAGGCCTTTGTTTTCGGTAAATCTTGTTGTGTGACTATGCACCAATAACTTTTTATACGCGCTTTCTCCCGAATTATCCATAATTATAATGTACCAGAGAAGCTCTTTAATTGTAAGTAGGCCCTCAGACCCATACAGTAATTTTAAGTTGTTTCTTTGTTTGTAAATGCTAGGTTTAACAATTTTTTAATTATAGCTTTTTGCAAATTTTGAATGTATTTAATATTAATTATGCTCGAGTGTCCTCAAGTTCGAATTCCATATCTTAGTATGGATTAGACTATAGAATGATTTATAAGTTTGAGAGTGCATCGAGGCAACACAAATTTTAATTTATAAAAATTACTCGCCAAACATCGGAGCTGGTTACAAATTTTGATCACTTGTTTTTCCCATTTAAAGTTATTGTCTACAATTATGCCAAGGTAAGTATATTCATTTGTAAAATCAATTTTTTCACAGTAGCAGTAGCAATTTTTGTATAAATACATTCAAAATTATGTGCAATTATTTTAGGTAAATTCCACATTTTCAAGCTCGGTGATCTTATATACATACAATTAGTTTTTTTGACATTAATAATTAGTCCTACATTATGAGACCATTTGAGTAACTCGTTAAAGTCTCTTTGTAATTCTTTAATAGCTATTTCCGGGTTTTCGTTTGATACAACTAGTGCAGAATCATCTGCAAAAATGAATCTACGGGCAATTTTAAAAAGTTTAGACAAAACAATAACATATATAATGTATCATTTAGGCCCTAAAATTGACCCTGGTGGTACTCCTGATTTGATAAATCTAAAATTACTCATTTCATTCAAAATCTTTACATACATTTTTCAATTTGTTAAGTAGTTTTTGAAAAATGATAAGAGTTAACCACCTATTCCTATGCTTTCAAGTACCTTAATTAATTGTGTGTGTCTGAGTGTTTCGAAAGCTTTTGAGAAATCAATAAATAATACCAGTACACGTTTTCTAGAGTTCAGCTGTGAATTTATATAATTTGAAAATTTTTCGAGCAGTTTATCAGAGCTTTTTTTTTTGGAAGCCATACTTACATTCATCAATTATGAACAATTTATTTTTAAATATTTATCCAAATTTAACGACACATATTTTTCTAAGATTTTTTCTAATGCGGGTAATAATAAAATAGGCCTATAATTACGTATTACGGTATAATCTCCACTTTTAGAATAACTTCGAGAATAATGTGGATCCGATTTAAAATTGGGTTGACAAGGGTGTTTCTTGTTATCGGCTATGCTCCTGTTAATTCTGAAAGCGACGAAGTGAAAGATGATTTTTGGACTGGTGTGAATGACGTAATGAGATTAAAAAATTTGAATGAAAGGATTATAATGGCGGGCGATTTGAATGGGTGGGTGGGAATTAGACGTGATGGATTTGATTCAGCCTTAGGTAAGTTTGGGGATAAAAGAACGAATGACAATGGGAATAGAATACTTGAAGTATGTTTAGAGTGGAACCTGTTTGTATCGAATACCTTCTTCGATCATAAAGGTATCCATCAATATACGTGGGAAAGAGGAAATGAAAGATCATTTATCGATTTTGTGGTAATTGACTCTAGGTTGAGAGCCGTTACTGAGGACACAAGAGTTTTCAGAGGGGCTGAGGTTGAAACTGACCACTTTCTGGTGGTGTCAAGAGTAAACCTCTTTCGCGGATGGCGCTCTAAAGTGAAAAAGGTATCAACTCCTACCAGAGTCAAAGTAGAAAAACTGCAAAACGCTAATGTCAGAAGTGAGTATGAGAAGCGTGCAGAGACGAGATTGAATGAGAAGGAAATGAATGGTCTAAGCATTGATGAAGCATGGAAACACATAAAGGTTAGTCTTTGTGAATCTGCTAGAGATGTGTGTGGAATAAGTACGCAAGGTAGGAAGAAAGGTGACGCATGGTGGGATGACGAGATTAAAGCACTGGTCTCAGAGAAGAAGAAAGCATGGTTATGTCTGATAGCGGCTGGCAGTGCTTCTAGCGAAGAGAGAGATAGAGCGAAAGAAGTATATAAGGGATGCAAGAAAAGAGTAAGTGTTGGAGTGAAAGTACGAAAGAAACGTCTGGAAGAGGAAGAGGGAATAAAAATGACAAAAAACTTCCAAGAAAACATTAAACTGTTTTGGAAGGAGGTTAAAAAGTCCCGGAGCGGTCCAGAGAATGGGAGCCTAAAAGTGATAAAATCGAAAGATGGAAGAATGTTGACGAATGAGGAAGAAATAAATGAGAGATGGATGAAATATTTTGAGGAAGTCTTCGAAAGCAACCCGAGTGATAGTGAGGCCAGCGGCGAATCGGGTATGAACGATGACGGAGTGAATGTTATCAAAATCAGCATGGATGAAATTAAAAATTCGATAAAATGCATGAAGAATGGTAAGGCTGTAGGTTTCGACAATATTGCGGCCGAATACTTTAAAGGAGATAGTTATATTATTCTCACATGGTTGTGCAAACTTTTTAACCAGTGTTTAGAGGAGGGTTACACGCCATTAGATTGGAGAAGGGCTATAATCATGCCATTATACAAAGGTAAAGTACAAAGGAATGTGGGAATCATAGAGCTATTAGCCTGCTAAGTTCAGTCGGCAAGTTGTACGGAAGAATATTGATTGAAAGGGTAAGAATGGAAACAAAGGATAAAATATGGGATGTGCAAGGTGCCTTTATGAGTGGAAGGGGATGCATGGACCAGATTTTCTCCTTTCGTATGCTCACTGAGAAGTTTCTGGCAAAAAACCAAAAACTTTTTTGTGCTTTTGTAGATCTACAAAAAGCATACGACCGAGTCGACAGGAAAAAGCTATGGAAGGTGTTGTCCAAGTATGGAGTGAATACAAATCTCATACAGGCAATTGCGTCTCTGTACGAGGGAAGCGTTGCATGTGTTAGGGTGAACGGTGGTTTTTCGGGGTGGTTTGACATTACAAAAGGTGTTAAGCAAGGCTGCGTAATGTCACCATGGTTATTCAATTTAAACATGGATAATTGTATGCAAGAATTGAAAGAGATGGGATTGGGCGCGAATTTGAGTGATCTGAAAATATGTTGCCTGTTGTATGCTGATGATGCGGTGCTGATTTCTAACACTATGGAAGATCTACAGTCTCTCGTGTCTAGGATGAACGAAGTGTGTATGCAAAATGAGTTAATGATGAATGTAAGTAAGTCTAAAGTCATGGTATTTGAAAGGGAGAGTACGAAAACAGTGTGCAATATAGTTGTGAATGATGAATACTTGGAGCAGGTGGATGAGTTTGTGTACCTGGGTAGTATGTTTACGAGAGATGGGAAGGCTGATAGAGATATTGAAAGAAGAGTAAATGCAGGTAACTCCATTAATGGAGGACTGAATGCCGTTGGCGCTAATAAAACACTGTCAAAAGACGCGAAGCTAGCAGTCCACAATGGAGTCCTGGTACCTACCTTGATGTATGGCAGTGAGGCATGGAGTTGGCAGAGGAAGGATGAAAGTAAACTGAATGCTGTCGAAATGAGATCCCTGAGGCGAATGTGTGGCAAAACCATGTATGATCGTGTGAGAAATGTGGATATCCGCAAAGAATGCAAGGCTGATGTAAGCATAATGAGTAAGATTAAGAAAGGGACCCTCAGATGGTTTGGACATGTAGAGCGAATGAAAGAAGAAAATAATGTGAGAAGAATATATGACGCAAATGTGAATGGAAGAAGAAGTAGGGGACGCCCGAGGAAGACATGGCACGATCAAGTGAATCAGATACTTGAGTCGGGCCATGTCAAAAGTCGGAATAATAGAAGAGTATGTATGAGACGATGTATGAATGTAAGTGAAGCAAAGACTGTGTGCCAAGACCGAGTTGTTTGGCGGTCCGTCCTCTCTGCCTACCCCTGCGGGGAAACGGCGTGATGGTTAGTTAGTTAGTTAGTTAGTTAGCCTTATGATGCTGCATTTAAGTTCAGCTGAAATGATGCTTGTGTCAATAATTCTGTTAATTAGGTGAGTAATCATAGGACTAAGTAATTTTACATGTTTTTTTAGATCATACATGCGAATTAGATCCACGCCCGGTGTCTTGGAATTTTTCATTCTTCCGATAATGCATTCAGTTTGTATTTCACTAGCTCTTGGTAGGTACATCGAATGTTGCAAATATTCTTGCTTCCACTCAGACGCTCGAACGTTACATTCGTGTAATAACTGATTTACACCCTCGTCAAAGAAATTTGCAAAGCTTTCTACCGCCACATCCGCCGTTTGAGAATTTAAAAAATATTTAGATAAAATTTGATCACAATCGGATTTACCTTTCCTTCCCAATATTTGATTTACTTCATTCCATCTTTTTTTATGTCCTTGAAGCAATTGTTAAATTTGTTATTATAATATATTTTTTTATGTTTGAGATTTTTTATTTAGTTTATTTCTGTATTTTTTGTACATATTCGATTTCAAATATTTTATTGTTCGGCGTGTTTTTCCATTTTCTCCATAGTGTGTCTCGTAGTTGTATATTTTCAATGAGGTTATAATTTATCCAGCCTTTTTGGTTATTACGATGTTTATTTGTATTTGATTTTGTTATAGTACTTTTTTCGTAAATATATTTAAATTTAGATTTAATTTCTTCATAAATTAAGTTAGGTTCCGTTAAGTTTAGTATTTCATTCCAATCAGTGATTTCAATCAGTAGATCCACTTTTTTACAGTATATTTTATATGTATATATTTTATAGTAGATATTACAGTATATTTCGTATGGTGCGATTTATTGTAGGTACCTGTCTCATAAGTAGAGAAACGAATCGTGGTTGCGATAAAGGTAATGGTCGGCTATTATGGTTTCACATACGCATGAGCTGATTTCATTTCTCTCTCTCTCTCTCTCTCTCTTATGTAGATATGATCTAGCTAGACAAGTTGCCGTTATATAGTTAGTCACTATGGCTTCACGGGTCACATCATTAATACATTTTAAAAATCCAAATTTAGCCATAATGTTTTCATATTGCATTACAATTGATTCCTGATAATTTAATAAATTAATGTTCGTATCCCCGAGTACCATAACAGATTCTTTAATTTCGATGTTTCCCAATATAACTTCCAACTCTTCGAGAAATATTTTTTTATTTGAATTGGGTGGTCTTTATATTGCCAGTTTTATGTTTTGTGACAGAAATAGTTCCGTAAACACATTCAAAATTTGTTGGCATTATGTTAATTTGTTCAAACGTAAGGTGATCTTTTACGTATATAATAATCCCGCCTCCCGATCTGTTTTTTCGACAAAAGTAATGGGAATTAAATCCCGATATTGTGTATAGATTTATATCATTTTGATTTATCGACGTTTCGCAAAGCGTAATTATATCAATATTTCTCAGAGAGCTAGATATAACGAGAAGAAACGTTTCCCAATATTTTGATAAAGATCGAATATTCAAGTTGATTTCATTTAAATTATTATTTCCTGATACATGTTTTTTGATAATCCAGTTATCAAAACTTTGCGTGCGTTCATAATCGATTTCAGAGATGTCAAATTCTACGTTTAAATCGCCATTTTGGATAATATTTTAAAGTGCAGCAGTAATTTATAAACATGTGTAAGGATTTAAATAAACATAAATTATATGTAGATGTTATTATAGTAGTGAGCCTTTCAGAGCAAGGTAGATTTAATAATTGGCAAATGTTAAAGGTCGCTATAATACCCTCTACATATATGAGTAAATAAGTATACGGAAGCAACATAATAAAATTCAGTATACGCATGTTAACACTTTGGTAATAGAACAATACATTTAAATATTTGTTTAGCGGTAATTTTCGCTTGGATATGAAATGTTCGTACTTGAGAAGTAAAATATGAATATTGTTGTTTTTAAAAGAAGGTAATAAGAAGTAGTATTTAGTTATTGACATCATTATAATTTGTATGTATTTATTTATTTGTTGTCATTGGAAATAAAGCTATATCGTCTGATTTGACAATGTGTCTTCCCAGGTCTAGTTTCCCCTCTTCACTCGTCCTTGGTTCACTAAAGAGGGCTTCATCTCTCCTCTCCACTCCCTAGTTCCTCAAAGGCTCCACGATGGAGAGTTCACCACCCTTTGGTTGCCTAAAGGCCCTACAAGGGAAGATCCACCCCACCTGAGGGCTCAGGAGGGAAGAGGACTTCATCTCTTCTCCTCACTCCTCTGTGGTTCCCTAAAGACCCCATAAGGGAAGAGTTCACAGAGATGTTCTGATTTCTCCTCTTCACTCCTACATGGTTCCCTGAAAGCCCCACATGGGAAGAGGACATCATATCTCCACCTCACTCCTCCTTGGTTCATCGAAGGCCCCAAGCTGGAAGAGTGCCCTTCCCCTTGGTTCCCTGAAGGCCCCACAAAAGGAAGAGTTCATGGAGGTGGCCTCAGCTATCATCTCCATGGCTTCTCCCCTCGGTTCCTCATACATACCCCAGGAAATAAGTTCATGGAGGTGGCCTCAGCCCTCCTACGTTCTCAAAAGACCCCTAGTTTTCGAATGGTCCAATTTTTTGTTCCACGAGCTACCAGGGAAATAGAAGGCCCGCTCCAGCAGAGCCCCGAGTGCTGGAGTAAGGTCTAAATATTCCGAGATGCGACCTTGTTTCTCGGAGGCACCGTTCGCGACACTGTTCCCCAGGACATTCAGCCTGAGCACGGTAGCTCACACCTTGGCTTGGGATGGCTATTGCAGGTTTGTGTTTCCATTCCCTGAGCGATGGGTTTGCCACACTCCCTACGCCGGTATTGTAATTATTAATATTAAGTATAAATAACTTACATCCCCAGATATCGGCTAGAAAAAATAAGTTATTAAGATCACGAATTCAACGGAATTCATTAAAATGTGAGCCTTGAGCAAACCCCCATTATTAGGGTATTGTGCCGCCTGCCGAATGTTGGATGATATTTCAAAAAGCCACCCGCAAATTTCATAGAAAATCATTTTTAAATAATTCAGAGTAGCTACAATAATCAAATAGTTCCTAGGTCCTAGATTGATATTGACGCAAGCGATTCAGACCTTGTCCTTTATACGGTTTCTTATTACATAAGGCTTAAAATCGCATTTAAAAAAAAGCAAAGATTTTATTTTAGGCCCGTCGGCGGGCCCGGGACAGACGAGAGGTTAACTGCAGGGGTTCAGTTGTCCGTGTTGTTACATAAAAATAATGTAACTTATAACATATCTCTGTGAATGGGTACCTTTAGGTACGAAGATAATAAACATTGAATAATTGTATATTGGCAACATTGCCATATATTTATCTTTTTTTTACAGCGATTACCGCACAAGAATCTCAACTGCTCCCGTCTGGAGCCAGTGAAACTATGGCATCCCCGATTGGGGTATGTTGTGAGGCTGAAGGTAGTGGGGAGGGGAAGGAGGTGGGGAAGAGGAAGGTTGGGAAGTACCTGGCTATTCAGATCTGGTCACCAAACACGGCTAAAGCCATTTTCAAGCAACGTTTCAATTCTGAATGGTGGTCTTACACCAGGGCGATACTAATAGTATCTTCCACTCTGGAACGTGCCGCAAATATACTATATATTATTTTAATTGTGAAATAACACAAATTAATCAAATAAAATTTATTTGCGCACGCCGGGTTCGAACCCGCGACCTCCGGATTGTGAGTCAAGAGTCTTAGCCACTGGACTACGGAGGTCGATCTGTGCTGAAAACTGAATTCTCAAGGCAGGACTGGCCTGAAGCTTGCCATTCTTTGACCAGCCACGGGTGACCTCGGCCACTGTCCCTGTGGCGGGTCGACGCATCAAATTCCCATAGTTCGCCATATTTGTACATCATCAAGATCAGTAGATCCGCGCCCATCAGCGGCATCCCAAATTCAAAACTTTCAGCTAACTCATCAAGATCATGGCACAGAAGCGGAGTACCAGGGGAAAAACTTATTTCTGGAGGTAACGAAATCCAGCATTGGGAGTTACGAAGCCATCGTAAGACCTTCCGACTACACCTGGAGCCGAAGGGGCTTGCAGAGGTGCGGCCCAAGATGACCTTGGCCGTCATCATCGTAGTCGGCTGGCTGGCAACCGCCCTGGGACGTTGGGACGTGACGTCGCCGGGAAATCGTGGGGCTGGGGACCTGACTTGCTCCAGCCCGCCGTTTCAGCATATGTCAGCAGCGGAGGGAGCAGACCGCATATCTCCGAAGGCAGCAGCCTTATTCGCTTATGGCATCCCCCACTCATCAGCTCAAGATACGGTACTAACGCTCCATAATATGCCCAGTATTTCGTTTAGCTCTAATAGTTATTATTTGTATGTACTTTAATTGCAATAAATTCATTTAACTGTGTTCTAAGCACTTTAGCCTTTTATTTGAATAACCTCCTACTCAAAGTATTACACACAGCCGCCTGCCTAAGGTCCACAACCTGAGAATACAAAGATCACTGTACCTAATTATCTCATTTTCTCATACTCTCTCTAAGATACATTACATGATGACCCAGTCATCCCCCTTTTTATAACATTTTGGCGCTCTCGTGCTTTTTTTATAACATTTTGGCGTCCAACGTCTTTTTTATAACATTTTGTCGCTCCAACATGAGTGGTGCTCGATTGGCTATAATACTTTGTGTGAGAGGGTTATTTTTTATAATCTCTGAAAAAAAATAACTTGGATAGACCTGTAAATCATTGTAATAATATCGTATAATATCTTCACAGCTAATCTCAGTTTAGTGTAACATTTTTTGTTGGCAAATTTACAATGCTAATTTCTGTCAAATCTACCTACCTTGCCGTCTAATTAAAGTTCAAATTCTGATAAAGTAATATTCAAATTCAACTTCTAACAAATAATAATGTTACATTTTTGCTATCTGCTTGTCTTAATATTTTGCAATTTATTTTTCTGCTTATTCATATCTGTCGTATTTTCAACAATAATGCATCATGTATTTTACGCATTCAACATTATGAATTATTTTCAACAATAATTTCCTTCATCGTGGGTAGTCAGTAACATTATGGCCCTTTGTTGTATCGATCCTGTTCCTGCACTTTGACTTCGTTACAGCATAGAAAATTCCGTTTTGAAAAATTGTTTTGATAAATTGGGAAACTCTTCTGACAAACTCGCCCAGAAATCTTTTAAAGGCTGATTTTCTATTTCTGTTTCAAGATAAAGTCACTTGCGCTTAAGTTTTTTTAAAGAAAGACAAACATTCCCGGGTTACGAATAATCTGACAATATTTGACAGTAAGCGGAAAAAGTTGCTTGTGTTATGATGGAGGACTTATCCAGCCGAGAAACCGAACACGGGACGCCAAGGTGGGACCAAAACTCGATGCCAACTCAACCACTGACAGGTCCTTAATCCTACTGATTTAGCTGTCACAGAAAATGGATTCCGAACCCAGGAATCATCCTTACAAGTTTAGGAAAATAATCAAAAGAGTTGTTTTCAAGTTGTGCATGTGTTCTCAAAATTTTTTGAAGATCTCTTCATCTACTTTAAATTTTTTTTTAATTCTTTCAAACATTCATATACGGCAGGAAAACAATTAAAATGATCAGATTGAACTGATGAAATCCAAAATTGTAATTTTTTTTAAACTTTATCAACAATATTTACGGCACCATGCACATTTATTGTTCGACTAATTGCTAATAAGGATGTAGTAAGACTGATTGATTTTAACATTATTTTACTTTCAGGTAAAGTCGGTATCGTAAAAAATATTGTTGGGTTCCTTGGGAATAGAAATTTCGTGAAACACATTCAGATCCGGTATCCCGTTGTTATTGTTTCCACATTGCATAGATGTTCATATTATTGACTCTTACCACAGTAGGTATTATACACCGTAGTAATAAATTTAAAAGATTTTTTTGTATGTAAAATGAAGATTTACTGCGATAACAGCATAAACGGCCCTTTCAACTTCCATAAAGCTTATTCTCTGTACCTGGAAGGGTTGTTTATTTATTTGAATAACCTCCTACTCAAAGTATTACACACAGCCGCCTGCCTAAGGTCCACAACCTGAGAATACAAAGATCACTGTACCTAATTATATCATTGTCTCATACTCTCTCTAAGAAACATTACATGATGACCCAGTCATCCCCCTTTTTTATAACATTTTGGCGTCCAACGTCTTTTTAATAACAGTGTGATAATAAAATATTGATTCTCGGATAGTTTACACACAGTGTTTGGAAACTTACGGTACAAGCGGAAACTGATGAATGTACATCATATTTTGAAAACGGTTTTGTGGAATAACCTTTTTAAGTGAGCTTCTGTTTTCGTGTAAGGAAGAGTTGAATGTTAAAATAAAGAAACAATAAACTCACCCAATGTCTTCAATGGCGTATGCAGAACACAACACCCACTGGTCACTCACTAGACTTACAGGTTTCCCTTTCCAGGTAATGGCGCCTCTCCGACCTGATCCAATTTGACCCTGGAAACACAACACTACATCCAAATATTGTTCTCTAAGCAGGTGTTGTTTTAATTATTGCTCTAAAGTATTCAGTGGTTTTCTTTTTTTATATGTATACCACACAATAATCCAAACTGCACCTAACTATCTGGAACCAATGAGACTATGGCGTCTTAGATTTGGGTATTTTGTGTGGCTGAAGGTAAGGGGAAGGAGATGTGGAAGAGAAAGGTGGGGAACTATATGGCTATTCAGATCTGATCACCAAAAGCGGCTAAAGCCATTTCAATCAACGTTTCAATTCTTAGTGTTTGCCTTACACCTGGACCATACTGAGAGTTTGTTCCACTTTTCAGTAAGTCGAAAATTTATATTTAAAAAAAAAATGAATTGTAAAATAACCCAACATAATAATAATAACACAAATTAATCAACTAAAATTTATTTGCTTCAGGATTCAATCCTGCGACCTTTGGATTGCGAGTCAAGAGCCTTACCCCTCGACCACGGAGCAGGTTTTTTATTGGAAAGTTTGTTTTGTGAGAGATTTCATTTAGCTCGGGACTGAACGCGATTATTGTACACTAATATTGTCCAAAGACGCGAAGCTAGCAATGGAGTGCTGATACCAACCCTGATTTATGGTTGTGAGGCATGAAACTGCCAAATGAAGAGTAAAATAGGATTAGATAAGGTGTATGTGTGCTAAATTCACATATGACCGTGTTAAAAATGAGGAGATCTGGAAATAATGCAATTATATCAGCGGAATGGTTAAAACTTCGTTAAGAAGAAGAAGATTACTGAAGATGGATTGAATGGGAGATATGTAAATACGAATAATCAACAATAATCTATACCTGTGACTAGTTCATATTAACTTGCTCCGTAGTAAAGTGTATTTTAAAAACTATAACGCTCAAATTAAATAGTTACTTGGAGTATTACGTGTTAGTACTACAAAGTTCTAAAGTATTTTTATAACATCCGAGCGATTTAAAGTTTCTTCCTAATTTAATCAGCAAAACTATTATAATACAATTTGCTTTTACGCGGGTAGTACGAAAAATTCAAGATGCATTGCCGAGTGTGCTCAGTAACTTTACTTACAGGTGAGCTAAAATTCACATGCGCCGCATGTAAAGGCACATTTCATTTAGCTTGCGGAGGTATTGTCGAGAATACATACCGTAGACTCAATCAAGAACGGCGATCTCAACAAATGTGTAAGCAATGCAATTCAGCGACACCCGGCGCTACTAGCCCACTGCAGACAAACAGTGATACTGAACCTTTGGTGCAGAGTAAAAAAGTTACTGATACTAGTTCAGCGCCCGCCGTTCAGATACCGACAAATCTAAAAGATATTCAAGATCTAGTCATGAACAAGACATCTAATCTGGAAAAAAAACAAAATGATATTCTAGACCAAAATAACAAAATACTTGAAAGTATTCAATTTATGAGTTCTCAATATGAGGATTTCATGGCTAAAATCCGTGATATCGAACTAAAGAATGATGAACTCACTAAAAAGAACTCAACCTTGGAAGCTAGGATTTATGTCTTGGAAAAATGTGTGGACATGCAGGAAAGGGAACTCAAAGCGAACAACATAGAAATAAGAGGCATTCCTGAAATCAAAGGAGAAAACCTGCAAGACGTTTTATTCAATATCTGCAAAACAACAAAGTCCTCCACTGATACAAAGGACATTGATGCCATTCATCGCGCAGCAAAAAAAAACAACAATAGTCATCCGAGAGACATCATTGTTAAATTCAAAACGAACATAGCAAGAGAACACCTGTTAACAGACGTAAAAACTTTCAACAGAAACAAACAGAATCTAGAACACAAATTGAACACCTCAAACATCGGTATAGCTGGTTCCTGCTCGCCAATCTTCATTTCAGAAGAACTAACATTTCGCGGTAAACAGCTGTGGTACAAGACACGAACAGCGGCGAAGGAAAAACAATATCGCTTTGCTTGGATTAAACGGGGGCAGATTTATCTTCGTAAAAACGAGGGAACTAATGCCATTATTATCTCAGACGAAAGCAAATTGGCTGCGCTTTGATAAATTTGAATTAATGGCTATTCTTTCGAGGTATGTCTTGACCCGTGCTTTTATGTCTCGCTCTCATACTTGTATAATTTACTACCTTTCTGGAATTCATTTAATATCACCCATTTCCTGCTACCTTATTATTATTATTGTTTTTGCTTCTTGTTATCTCTTTCATACTGCATCTAATTACACTATTTATACTACATTACTATATATTACTGTCATTTGTATAATTTACTACCGTTCTGGAATTAATCTGATATCAAGCAATTCCTGCTACCTTTTTATTTTTGCTTCTTGCCATCTCATTCATAGTACTACATATAACTACATCATTTGTACTATATTATGTATATTAAGCACATTTACCATTGTAACTACGTTTGGAATCGCATTTAAACACATGTTACTCAGGAACCAACTTCTATACAACACACAATCAACACATATATATGATTCAATTAAATTATGATACCGGAAATGATTCCGGTATAGATCTTAACATGAATGTCATTGATGATCTGAACAATCTAAATAACTATAAATGGTGCGCTTACGGCGTTAAAATTATACACCAAAATATAAGAAGTATCTCTAATATTGACGATTTTTTAATTTTTCTTGATCAATTTAATTACCAATTCGATGTTATAATTTTATCGGAATGCTGGCTTAACAAAGATTACACCTCAAAAGTTATTCACAATTATTCTGAACACCACACAAACATATATCTCAATAAGTCTGGCGGTATCGTTGTCTACATCAGAGATGGACTTCAATCTCAAGTTGATGAAATATTCTTATCACAAGCCAATTGCCTGAAAATTGTATTGAATGATAACCTATGCATTTTTGCAATATATAGATCACCCTCTTTTCAAAATATTGACACCTTTCTGAGTTCACTCCAATCAATTATCAACAGCTCAAAAAATATGGAACGACAAATAATTATAGGCGACCTCAACATCAATACGATTACCGAATACCACCGCCAGTCCAACGATTACCTATGTCTGCTAACTGAAAATGGGTTCATTCAGGCAATTATCAGCCCTACTCGTGAGCAGGGCAAGAGTAAATCTTGTATTGACCACATCAACGTCAAAAAAATTAATCATGTTGACTCATTTGTCATTCACTCTACAATCTCAGATCACTATACAACTGCACTATGCCTTAAAAATAAACCTCCTAATCCTGCTAAAATTAAACATGTTGCAAGAATAAACTATAATAACTTAATTGAGGACTTGAGCTCAGAAAACTGGCAAAATGTTCTAGACCAATCTGATGCCGACTCATCAATGAATGAGTTTATTACTAAATTACATTCATATATATCTAAACATACAAGCAATAAACTTGTACCACATAAGCAAATAAAACTTACGCCATGGATCACCCCTGGCCTTATCAAATCGATTAACGTTAGGAACCAACTTCATGAAAAGGCGAATAGGTGTCCTGAGAATATTATAGTACAAGCTCATTACAAAAAGTATAGGAACTTTTGCAAGAAACTAATAAAATCGGCCAAAGAAAATTATTATAAAAAATTCATTTACGAAAATAACTGTACTCCAAAACGTTTATGGGAAGCATTTCGCAATATAACTAAAACAAAAATAAATAAATCTTCCGATATTAAATCATTGAACATCAATAACGTGAACACCTCAGACCCAAAAATCATTGCGAATTTTGCCAACAATTATTTCACGTCAGTGGGAGTCACACTTGCGAAAAAAATTCTCAAAAATCTTAATACAACAGAATCTGATCTCGCAAAGTCAACAATCTCTAATTTCGGTCATAAACTAGACAATATCCATACAACTGCAAACGAAGTCATTAAAATAATTGACGAACTCAAGTCATCGAATGCTTGTGGTCCTGATAACGTCTCATCAATTCTGTTAAAAAGTACCAAATCCTTCATAGCAACTCCAATCGCGTATATTTCCAATCTAAGCTTCGATTCAGGAAAATTTCCAAATCATTTAAAACACTCTATTGTTATACTGCTTCACAAAAATGGAGATAAATCGCAGATACACAATTACCGGCCCATTTCTTTGCTCAATTCTGTCTCGAAAATTATTGAGAAAATTGTAAAAAATCGTGTCAGTCATTACCTCGAAAAAAATAAAATCCTTTCCAATAGACAGTACGGCTTCAGACCAGGACTGAGCACTGAAAATGCCATTACAAACCTGACGAAAATCATCTCCAACAATATTGATAGAAGAAGAAAATGCATTGCGCTCTTCTTGGATCTAGCCAAAGCGTTCGACACTATTTCACACAAAATTCTATTGAAAAAACTTCAGAGTATTGGCATTCAGGGTCAGCTACTTAAGTGGTTAGGTAGTTATCTAGAAAATAGGAGCCAAAGAGTGAATATTAACGATACTCTAAGCGATCCAGCTGATATTAACTTTGGTGTACCTCAAGGAAGCACTCTAGGACCACTTTTATTCAATATCTATATAAATGAATTATGTAACAGTTCATTTGCCGATCACATTATCACTTTTGCCGATGACACAGTATTATTATTTGAAGGCAAAAATTGGAATGAAGTTCATTATAATTCAGAAATTGGTATTAACAAGGTAAAACAATGGCTAGACAATAATCTTCTCACTCTTAACACTGACAAAACTAAATTCATCCGCTTCAGTGCAACTCAAGCGGGACAACCAAGAGAAACTCAAAGAATTACTATACACCATTGCAATGACCCAAACACTTGCAATTGCAATACCTTAGAATATGTGGATAGCATAAAATATCTAGGAGTTATGGTCGACAAGAATCTGAGATGGAATGAACATATCGACTCAATTGCCACAAAGGTCAGAAAACTCACGCATCTTTTCATGTCTATAAGAAATATTCTCTGCACAAAAGACCTGAAAGTAATGTACTATGCCATGTGTAACTCGTTACTTGAATATGCATCTTTAGGGTGGGGAGGATGTACCAAATCAATACTGGACCCCTTATCCAAAGCACAGAAATCTCTACTAAGGGTCATCCTAAAAAAACCTTTTAGATACCCCAGTAATGATTTATTCAAAGAGATAGGAGTTCTGGATGTGAGGCAACTATTCATAAGAAAAGTTATATTATACACACAAAAATATCGTCACCTCTTCCCATCCGTAGAACACTATCACAACACCCGACACGCAGGGAGGAATCCAATTGTTCCACTTACTACTATGACATCCCTTTCTCAAAGACAATATTCTTACCTAGGTCCAAAAATGTTCAACCTTATACCCGGTTCTTGGAAATTGAAAAGTGCAAGCGTCCTGCGTAAATTAGTCAATGATTGGATTCTGAACTTAGGGAGAGTCGAAAGTGAACGTATGCTATTTAACTGATAAGCAAAATTACCTTACTTTCCTGTTCACTAGACTAAAATTCCTAAAACACTTCATTTAGTTCTGTTTTTGCTTCGCAATGTTTCGACATCCTTTTTGATGTTTTTATACCTGGGATTTATGGTTTTGCGCCCCTGAACTGAAGCCTGTCTGCTGCATGTACTCGTAGGTAAATCACTGCTGTAAGGCACGTCACATGCGCGTCGCGTACAACTCTGTGTTGAACTTGGTACCTTACAGCGGTAATGATTTATGATTTAAAATAAATAAACAATATACAACACAACATGTATGACGTACGAAGTATTGTACCAATTTCACCAAAGTAGCACTAAATCAGGTACTATTTACTTATATTCATAGTTTCTGTTTCATAGTTTATATTTCTATCTATATTTATAGTCATTGTTTTTATATTTTAACAGGATTAGTTGAAGACATGAGCGCGGTGTATATTCGTATTGTCGTATAATGTAATATGTTCTGAAATCATGTTTTTGATCTGTTAAAATAATCATGTTTGCACATAATTTTTTACACGTTGTAGTTTTAACGCAAAAAAAAATCGTATAATCAATACATACATAAATTATTTCTAATATTGTAAATTTTAATATAGTTTCTCCTACAAGTGTACTGTGTATTAAAAGTTCACATTTCTAAACACAACCTAACATAACTTCATATCTTTATGTTGTTAATCTTATTGTAATTCCTCCATCTTGTTATCAGGTACCTGGTTTACACTTTTTCAATACTACGAAGTTACATATTTATCTCATACTCTGTAAATCTGAATACATTATTTGTTACCAGGTTAATTCGGTTAATCCGATTATAATATGTGCTACCAGATTACTTTTCTACTTTGTCACAAGAAAAAAGATATATGTGTGTATGTTTGTATATTGTATGTATATATGTATGTATATATATATATATTTGAGTGTATGTATGTACATATATGTATATG
Organism: Limnephilus lunatus; assembly: GCA_917563855.2. Classification (NCBI taxonomy): domain Eukaryota; kingdom Metazoa; phylum Arthropoda; class Insecta; order Trichoptera; family Limnephilidae; genus Limnephilus; species Limnephilus lunatus. The sequence goes on from OU830594.1 coordinate 99,106,010, forward strand.
TATGTGTTTGTATATATGTACATGTGTGTATATTATATACATCTTCTTTATTGCACAACTCAGTTTCAGAGAAAAAAAAAAAAGTTTTTTGTTATTTTTTGTTTTTGTTATGAATTATGTACATTTCATGAATAATATGAACTAAACATGTCAATTTGTCTGTCCTGGAACGGGAAACTTTCCTAGTTGGACAGGCAAAATTTCCTTATATGTAATTTATACTCACTTTGTATCTATGTATAATAAATAAAAAAAAAAAAAAAATAAAGAATGATAGAGGGAGCGCGCTAATATTTTTTTATTTATTTATTAACGCCTTATTGGGCTTTTACATATTAAATAAGAATTTCAATTACAACAACAGTGAAACATAAATAAAAAGAATACAAAATATACTAATAATTACTGAAAATAATAAATAAGAATATATCTAATGCTAATTGCACATGCAATTTGAATACGAAAAATAAAAATAAAAATGATAATAAAAACAACAATAAAAAGAAAATTGAATTAAAATAAAATGATTTAACATTCATTATTTACAGCTAAAAAATGGTGGACTAATTTGGCTTTAAATGTTACAAAGTTTAAATTGAATACGTCAGCAATATCAGTTAATTAATTTCCCAATCTATGAATTCTTTCTAACACTGAATACATAGCGAAGTTATTGTTATTAAATATTCCGCCTAGTATATTTTGGAGGTATATGTAAGGATAACAAGTTAATAGCATCAGGGCAGTCCAACTTTGAATGAACAATTTTATATAATAAGAGGAGATCAAATATTATACGCTTTTCAGATAATTTCGACAAGTTAAGTTTACTGCGTAAATTGACATAATTGATTTCAACCAATTTTGAAATTAATGAAAAGTAAAAATTTATTTTGAATTTTTTCAATTTGTAAACATTGAGAGTTGAAATGAGGACACCAAATGCTTGAATTATATTCAACCTGACTTCTAACCAAAGACGTGTATAGTAATTTTATGGTTTTTATGTTATTAAAGTCTTTAGCGATTCTGAGAATAAATCCAAGCATTTGTAATCCTTTAATGGTAATGTGATTCAGAAAGCGTAATTTGGAGTCAAAGATAACGCCAAGGTCGTTGAATTCAAAGACTTTTTTTAGAGTGGCATTGTTAATTGAGTAGTCGAATAATAAAGGGGTTTTAGATCTATGGAAACTGATCATTTGGCATTTGTTGATATTAAGACATAAATTTGTTTACCATACACCATTCAAAAAGTTTATTTAAGTTCCATTGTAGAGTTAAACAATCAGAAGAATTTTTGATCGATTTAAACATCTTTAGATCGTCAGCGAAAAAAAGAAAGTGAATATTATCAAAAATTAATGAAATGTCATTAATAAATAGTAGGAAAAGAATTGATCCAAGGTGAGAACCTTGGGGGACACCACTTAAGGCAAAAAAGTGTAAGAAGTTGTGGAGGTAATTTTTACAAATAATTTTCTATGTGATAATTAGTAAAGTATCTGTAATATAAAAATTAAAAAAAGATTAATAGGGGTAAGTGACGGTTTTCAAAATATTTAATCAAACATGACTTATGGTATTTAAAACACAGTAAAAATCTCTCTAGACATCAGGGTTTTAGTTATAAATTTGGCTTAAGGGTGTTTTTGGACATAAAAAAAATCTGTGTTTATTTTAAAATAAGTCATTTTTTTCTAAACTACTATTAAGGGAGTATTCTAGTCTACAAAAAAATCTTCATCTTCAAGAATGTATCCTTGAAAGGATTTTAAAAATTATTTTCAACTATTATTTCTCCTAACTACTTTTTTCTAGACGGTTGACATGATATTTCAAGTTCTACTGAATCAATTTACTTGAAATTTGGTGTGAGCCTTCTCTATACATTACTCTAGTGCGCTAAATAAAACAATAAAAAATATCATTTTTTTTTTATTTAAAAAAATTCTGAAATGTTAAAAAAAAACTGGTAAAAAAGTGCCTTTTTATTTCAGACAATTTTTTTTTTTAGTTTTCATTAAGATTTTCATTAAGTTTGGATTAAGAATTTTTTTATTTTTTTATTAATTTTGTTTATTTTTTTTTTCAAATTACTAGCAGGGTTGCGATCGTGTCAACCAGGTCGTGCCGTTTTTTTGAGACCCCCACTTCAACACCCTCTAACTTTTCGAATTTTTGATTTTTTCGTTTGATTTTTTTTACGTATTCTTTATTGGCTACTAAAATTATTATGTTTTTTTTTATTGGACCTTTAAAAATACCTACAATTCATGTCTCTAGACTAGAATACCCCCTTAAGTTAAGTTAAATGAAAAAAAGTACCGTGAATTTGAGAGCATATTAAATAACAGAACTAGATTTTTATTTTTTATTTTAGGTTCAGACTTTTTGTTATCTTTTCAACTTCCATCTGAACACATATTTTATTTTTGAAGAGCTTAAAAACTATTCAAAGGAAGTGTGTTATTTCTTAAGATTAAGAAGGAGACGCTTAGATGGTTTGGGCATGTGGAGCGGATGAACGAAGAAAGTAGTACAAGGAGAATATATGACGCGGAAGTTAATGGAAGTTACTTGAGTCGAGTCGGATCAAGAGTCAGATAACACAAGAACAGCACGTATGTATAATATGAAATATGAATGTGAATGAATCAAGAAGTGTGTGCCGAGATAAAGTTTTATAGTGGCACATCCTCTCTGCGTACCCCTGCCGAGAAACGGCATGATGGTCAGTTAGTTGCGAGGTGGATACGGGTAGCGCCGCCTCGGGAACCATTTATTAGAGAACTAACCTAGACACCTCCGCCATAGGTCACCTAGAGTGGTTCGCTATGTTAGCTGACTTAGCGGGGGTGCCCGGGTTCATCGAGTGAGGTGTGTTCACTTCACAAGCTGCGTGGCGGACCGAATCGAGAAAGGCCAAAGAGAGATGGATTCACACTAATCCCTAGAAACCTACCCACCCCTCACACCTTTTTCCTTCCAAAACCTTCCCTTAAAAAAACCCTCCACACAACATCCCCAAATATGACATGGACCCTGAGGGAAATAATTTTTCTCATTGCCCATTGGCCTCTTATGTGGGGTTGAAAATAATATTAAATGTTCCATAAGCCGCCACACTTTTAAGCACTGATTATGGAAATTACATTTTATTTCAACAATTACTACAAGAAACAACAATGTATGTACAAAAAATAGGTTATTAGGTTCCTAGTTTAGGTAAATTAAGTAATTCGCTCGTATTTAGATTTCAACCAAACTTCGGAAATATCAAATCCATACAAAAAAAATGGAGCAAAGGAGGTGTTTCATATGAGAAATTTTTAACTTTGATTGAAAAAAATAGAATTTTTTACCATCTATTTGAACATTTGTAGTTAGTAGTTTCTTGATGTACTTGATGTTGTATGTTGAAACATGCTGTAATTTACTAAATCTTTGGCCAATAAAAGTGTGTCGGCTTATAATAATAGTTATTTGAATAAATAAATGAATATTTTAGATTTTAAATACAGCTACCTAATGTCTGTAACTTACATAATACGGGGCCTCTGCTGCAGTTTCCATAGGAGTTTGGTGATATTCTATATTGGAGTCTGGTGTGAGTAGAGGACACATATCCCCCCGAGTCCAACCGGAGCCTGTTTCTTGGCATGGGTGAATCTTCTCTGCCAGCTCTATGCAGTCTGTAGAGGAAACAAAACATTACAAATAAATATAAAAAATAAAATAGAAATGCCTACAGTTATTCATGACATTAAGTTACTCATAGAGTTGAAGATATTTCTAGTATTTATAGTAGATGTGGATAGACAGGTAGTTCCTCTTCACTTCGTTACCTCTGTCAGCCTCACAACTTTACACAATATGGAAGTCCAGTGGAAATTATTGAATTCGATTTACCTCATTTTAATTTGAAAAAGTTAAGTATTTTGATTTGTTGATATAATAAAAAAAATTCTTTTACCACAGTAAATATAACACATAATCTTTTTTTTACCAAAAAAAACTTTTTTACTCTTACAATAAAGGGAAAACACTAATTTATTTTTAATGATGTGTGGTTTAGTCTGACGTCTCAAGAGAATAAATCGACTTGTCCTACGTAAAGTACTACTCTATCTGAAAATCTGTTAGATAACAGAAGATTACTTTGAAACAAAATAAACTCAGAGTTCTGTCGTATATCATCCTATTACATTGTTTTAAATTTGGGAAAACACACAACTTTTTAAAATTTAATCTATGTTTTAGGTTTATTTATAACAATTTTTTTTTCAAAGCCTGCTCAAGAAACAGATGTTCAAAAATCACTTTAGGTAGAGTATATCGAGATGCATCATAACAGTTTTAGAACATTTCAGCTCAGATTTTGTGAAACTCACAGTCTGCAGCCTTGGAGCCAATCGGTAGTTGATTCACAAGTCCCTTCGGCAGCGGCAGACAGTCAATCTCCGGGCAGCACACCAACTCCGACTCGTTATCAGTTAAGTCACATTTCTGTAAGCAAAGGAAGATTACGTTAGGGGCACGTAAGTCAAACACCTTGTTTTTGACAGAGACACATAAAGGAAAGAACTATACCTGTGGTACAACGCCTCTACCCGCGGCCTTCTTCGCTCTCTGGCAGTTGGTGAATGATGTGCACACTCCAGATATTCCTGTGTCCACCATAGTACAGTTATCACCTTCAAATAAACAGACACACCAGGGTTACACAACATGACGATGAAGATTCTATACACAATCCAGAAGTAATGTGCCTCTCTGGAGTATTTGTTGATGTTTGCCGGTCTATGTATATACGGTATGAGGCTTCATTCCTAGTGATAAATTTTCAAACACTCCGCAGCCGTTGGTATTCCGCCTCAACGATTCGCCGCCGTTTTCAATGACGGTATTGTGGTGATGGAAATAAATGAACCATCGCAACGCCTACTGGATTTGTAATGAATTTTAATTAAGTTCTGGGTACAGTACCTTCAACAATCAGAGGACAGCAGACAACCCGAACGGTGTCCCCTGAAGCGTATATCTGAAAAATAAATTATGTCTTAGTTTTCATTGTAATTTTAATTAACCCGGTCGTATCCTTAATGAAACGATAGTCTACTTTGCTTTTTCAACCTTCCAAATCTACGTAAATACATTTAATGTTAAATCCATATTTTAGGTATTCCTAAAACAAATATTTTTTCAACCGTTAAAAATATTTTTAAAAATTGCTTTTTCTACATAAAAATAATGAAAAATATTTTAATAAAAATGAACCCAATGTTAGATGTCAGATGCAATGGCAAATAACGAATTTCTTTGAACATTATATTATGTATTTAATAAATTTAAGACAATATTAGTGAAACTCAATCGAAAATCTGGATACAGAAAATCAGAAAAAGATATTGGTTCCACTGGGACTCAATCGGAAAAAAAAAAAAAATGTTATTTCAAATTCGTCATACACTCTTTATATCTTTTTAGTCATTAGTCAGAGAGAGATGTAACATAAAACGTTCAAATTTATTAATTATTTGAAGTCTCCTTTTTTATACCTAACTGAGATGTGTTTAATCTTTTCTCTTTCCAACGCATCAATTTGGTGTTTCTAAAACAGAGACGTCAATATCTGGTACCTGCGACCTTGCAATAACAATAATGTTTCTCGCCTGCAACCTTAGAGTAGGTCGTTGTCAGCCTTTGCCACTAGCGTATTCCACTAACATGTGGCGTCCGGGAACAATAGTCTTACTCTAAGGGTAAGGCTAATTTGACGCGAAGCAGCCGGCAATCATGGTCGTACCGGAAATTGGGCGTTGCAAATAATATTTTATTACATATTTGTTTAAGCATTAACTTTGTGGCTCGCCATAATTTACAATAAAAACTCATAGATTTGTTGCAGACCACTTTTATTTTAGTCACCTAAAATTTTGTATGTCTGACAATATTCTATATCGTAAGTTAATTCTCCTGACGAAGGAAGGGTGCTTCCGAAACCAGTATAATTTGAATAAAATAAAAGTGGTATACAATTTGTGTTTTTATTGTAATATTTTATTATTTAATTTTAATGATAATTTTTTAAATATTTCAGTTTTTAGGCACAAAATCAATATTTTTTTTCTTACAATAAATTATTATAAGCCAATAAAAAATATTCACAACAATATTTTTATAAAAAAGCGAAATTTCCAGATCACATACAGTAACGCTGTGTTACAAGAAGATTTGTCGAGGGTGTTTTTAGCACGGTTTGGGGTGGTTTAATAAAAAAATGTTTTTGAGATTTAAAGACGATGAAAGAAAAAAAGTCACAGAAAAAAGGAAATTAAAAATTAAATCCATCAACTGCAGCTGAATGAGCTGTTGATTAACCATTTTACCGTCCGATCTTTCGTCTAATAATTAATATCATTATATTTATATCTGTTTATGTTAGTCACTCTTTGTCAGTTATTCTCTTATGTTAGTCAGTTTGTTTGCTCTCTTTTGGTGTTTTTTTTAATAAGTTTTGTTTCTTCAGTCTAACTGTAGTTTTAAAAAAACGCGACTAATTTAAAGAAAAAATCTGAACTTTAAGTAGCAAAAACACAATTAAAGGGTGAAAACCAAATTAATGATAAAAATGTGATGAATAACTATCTGATCTAGATTTACTGCATAGGATGATGTGATCGGTATGTGCCTAATATGAGTGTCAAGATGTATTTATTGTTTTATCCATTTCTGTGTTCCTGATAGTTATCTTCGATAAAGTCTATTTTATCTCCCGGCCTGCGAGACTAATTTGCCAATGGTCATAGTAATCAGACTCTTAGTCAAGGTAGGAGGGCAAACTTATTGTTTAAGACCCTCTCAAAAAAAGAAGATGGAGAGATACCTGTGTAGGTCCGAATGTTAGAGAGAGCGCGCTAATATTAAAAACGATAATATTTAAGCGAAAATTGTTAAAATTTTTAGTAAAACACGACTCGTTTAAAATGGAGCAAAAATCTTAAAAGGATTGTTAAAATAAGATTTAAATAAACACTACATAACACACACATAATAATTTTCGGAACATGCTTTAGTATATGCTAGTCTGGGGCACAATGTGAATAGAAAAGCAACCCATATGACTTGGTATCTACTGACTAATCATTTAAGAGGAATATAAATGCTATAAATATATTTTGATTCTCGTGCCTGCAAAATTTACAATCGAGCGTCTTATTTGCGCGAGGCAAGTAAGCGAAAAAGTGTTTTTTATTTATTTTGTGCAGAATTTTATAAGAGTGAAAAAAGTTAGAACACAGAAAACCTAAAATAAGGGGTATTTTTATAAAAAGGTTTCTTGTATTACTTCATATTTAAGTCATAAAAAAGCTATTTTTGTGGTTTACGCTTATATTTTTTGTTATGTAAATAATAATTTTATTGTAATTCCGATACATAGAAAACCTAGTAAAAGCTTCAATTTATCCGTAACATATTTTTAGATGTTCATACTGTAAGCCAATTTGTCGTAAAGATTAATCTAAAGAGTATCTAAATAGGATTTCACGTATAACTTCACCTTAAGGTGACCCGAGCGACAAGAGTAAGGGAAAATGGGATCGGAACTTGTAATGCTAACCGACGCATTAGAAAGCAAATTGCTGTGATTGTAAAAACTTGTTATTTTCAGAGATATAGGGAATAACAGTACCTGTGGTAAAGTGCCTTCACTGGCCGCCTTCATCGCTGTCTGGCAGTTGGCAAATGGTTTGTATACCCCCGCTATTCTTGTATTCTTTACCTTACAAACGCTTCCTGCAAACAAACAGACACCAGAGTTACACAATACAACATGATGATGAAGATTTTACCCACAATTCAGAATTAATGTGTATCAATGGAATGTTTCAAGGTTGATGTTTGCCGGCCTACAGTTTGAGGTATCTTCAAGAATTTTTAGTGATAAAATTGCAAACACTATTCCACCTCAACGACTGTATTGTGGTGATGAGGCAGCCAGGGAAATCAACGAATCATCGCATCGCCTACTGGATTTTTAATTAATGATGATTAAGTTCTGGGTACCGTACCTTCAACAACTGTCGACGGAGGGCAGTGGACGGCCTGAACAGTGCCCTCTACATCGCATATCTGAAAGAAAAAAAACAGTTTTCTTATTATTTATATCATTTTTTTAATAATAATAATGATTTATTGTCTTCCTTTCTTTACAAACATCTAGAGATAATGATATCCTCACTGGGATTTCCCGTGCTGAGGACTTCATCTACATATTATAATTTAATTATAATAAATTAATATGAATTATTTATAAACATATAGGTATCATGTAGTATTTTTTTAAATAATTAAAAATTAAATAAAATTGTGTATTTTTTATAATTCAGTTTAGTAGATTCGGTTTTAGTCTGTATTTGATATCAGTATATTTTCTATTTCTGTTCTCCCTGTATTTAGTATCCAGCTTTTTATTTGAGATTTAAATGTTATACTGTTGAGGTTTTTTGGTGAGAGTGGTATTTTATTGTAAAGTTTAATACCATAATACAAGAAGCTTTTTTGCCCAAATGTTGTGTTAGTAGTTACTTGTTGGATATGTTTTTGACCATGAGATCTAGTGTTTCTAATGTACGTGTAAGTTGTTATTTCTTGGGTTATGTACTTATGAATGTAAATGAGTATAGTTTTAGAATACAGTTGTTTAATTGACATGCTGTTAAGATTGTTGAAGATTTCGTCAGTGCTAGTTCTTACAGGAACTTTCAGTATAATTTTCATTATGGATTTTTGAGTTTTAATTAATGGATTTAGTATGTTTTTATTTGCACTGCCCCATCCGATAATACCGTATTCTAACAGTGATTGGCAGAGAGCCATGTAAATCTTGATTAAGTCTTTTTTTAATGAGGATATTCCTGATAGTTTTGAAAAAATAACTTAGATTTTTAATTTTATTATTTAAATAGGTAATGTGTTCGGTCCATTTTAAGTTTTGGTCAATTTTTAGACTCAGATACGTTATATGGTCAACGTTTTCTAATGAGGGACAATTACAATGCTCATTTAAGTGATGCTGACTATGAATTTTCAAGTTCAGGTTTTCTTCAGAGTTTTTCTTATTTTTTATTTTGAAAGTGATGAATTTGGTTTTATTAGCATTAAGTGTAAGTGAATGGTAGTCTAGCCAATTTTAATTCTTTTAAGTGTGTCTTCTGCTTTCTTAAATGTGTCTGCCCAATTTTTCCCATTTATTATGAGAACAGTATCATCCGCAAAACTGATGATTTCTCCGTCACATTCTACGTGGCTTAGGTCATTAATATAAATAAGGAACAGAATCGGACCCAGAATACTTCCTTGAGGCACCCCGAATTACATCAATACACTCACTGGTTATTTTGTTAAGTTTCACAGTTTGCTCTCTATTTCCCATGTAACTTTTAAAAAATATTAGTTCATTATCAGTAATTCCTTTGTTCTCTAGTTTTTCAAAAAGATGTGGTGATTTATTGTGTCGAAGGCTTTAGAAAGGTCGTGAAATATGCCAATGCATTTTTTATGTGAGTCCAGAGAATTTTTAATATATTCAATTACTAAGGCTATGGCGTTGGATGTTCCTAATTTTTTTCTGAAGCCAAATTGTTTTGGTGATAATAGTTTATTTGATTCTAGGTAGTTGACGAGTTGAGTTTTAACTGTTATTTCTAAAATTTTAGATAATGTGTTTAGAATTGTGATTGGTCTGTAGTTATTGATATCTTGACGATTTCGTGGTTTAAAGATTGGTGTGATAGTCCCTATTTTGAGTTGAGATGGAAATCTGCTTTCTGTGATAGATTTGTTTATTAGAAAGAGTATCGGTTCGGTAATTTCGTCTTGTAAGAATTTTATTGTTTTCATTTTGATTTCATCACTACCAGATGAGGATGTTGATTTGAATTTAGATAACATTAGTGTTAGTTCTTGTTTAGTGATTGGTTTTAGGGCAAATTTAATCCTTTGTGGAATTGGGTGTTTGTTTATGTTCGGGTTAAAGTGTTGAGGTTTGGTTATTTTGTTCGCTAAATTCGAGCCTATGTTTGCAAAAAAGTTGTTTGTGTAGGTAATTAGTTTATGTACGTTTTTGTTGACCGAGAGTGTACCGTTATCTGTGTTGATTTCTTCCAATGGGTTTATTTTGTTTTGATCTGTGTAGGTGATTTTTTAATTATTTGCCAGATAAGTTTTGGATTTTTATTGGATTGATCTATTTTAGATCTGTAGTAATTTTGTTTAGCCGATTTAGTAAGATTGGAGCAGATGTTTCCATAGTTTTTGTAAAATAGTTTTAAATAAAAGTCATAAGGATTGTTTTTTACTTGCTGATGGATCTTGTCTCTTTTTCTTATACATTTAAGTAGGCCAGGTGTGATCCAAGCTTTTTTGATAATTTTATTGTGTGAATACGTGTAAGTTTTTATTGAAGTGTGGTTTTGTATTTTTAATTGCAAGTGTTCAATAAACATTTTCCAAGCAACTTCTATGTCTTCAGCTTTATATATTGACTCCCAGGTTTCAGTTTGTAGAGATTTTTTTAGTTTTGTATAGTCTATAACACGTTTATTTCACGTTAAATTTTGAGTCGATGGTCGATTTTTCTTTGCATGAATGTTAAGAATTAAAGTGTAGTGATCAGTGATGGTGGATTGATGTATGATTGTGGAGTATTTTTTATTCGTTTCTGCCATTATGTGGTCAATGCAAGTTTGCGAGGGGATTTATTTATTCATTTTGTGATCCACTCTTGTTGGTTCCCTTATTGCTGCAGACATCCCGTAGGAGAAGAGGAGTAATTGGTACTCCAGTGTTTGTGGATGTTGCCTTCCAGTATTGAGTATATTAATGTTAATATCCCCAATAATGAACAGGTTCCCGATGTTTCGTTCTTGAAGTAGTATGGAGTCTAGTGATCCAAAAAATGGGAAAAGTTTGCAGATGAAGGCGATCTATAGAAAGCGAAGATGCATGTATCTTGATTGAGTTTTATTTTCAAATAGTTTGCGTCTTGTAGTTCAATTTCTTCTATTTTGCATTCCATCTTATTTTTACAATATACAATTACTCCGTCGTTTTGATGTTTGTAAAGTTTAGTATTGAAGACTTTGTAGTTGTTGATGTTTTTATGCACATATGTTGAGGAATTTATCCAAAATTCTGTAAAGATTAATAAATCAGGTTCTAAAAATTACCTCGTAATATATATTACATTGAAGTAATATCTATTACATTGAAGTAATAGATATTACCTATAAAGTTTTTCTTGTTGTCTCCCTATTTTTATGAATGTGATTTTGGCTGGAAAGTAGATTGATTTCAAACAGTTATGTCATCGCTGGATTATTTACTATTAATAGTTAGTAAACTTGCCGTGAGTGTAAAGCATGTTGTTATTTTACATAAAGTATGTCACCTGTGGCAAATTGCCTTTATTTGTAGCCTCCTTTGCGGTCTGGCAGTTGGCTAATGGTCTGCACTCTCCCACCCTTCCTGGGTCCACCATTTTACAGTTACTCTCTGTAAGTAAACAAACACACTAGGGTTACACAACATGACGATGGAGAATCTACCCGTAATCCAGAAGTAATGCTTGTCAGTGGAATTTTATTTATTTATTAATCACCGACGCGCTTAATGGCATTTACATATTTTTACATTATCTATGATTTAGTGCAAATACAGATGTCAAAAACAGTGGTTTACATAACAAAAATAACTTAAATGGGTATTTCACATGGTACCAAGGTGTAAAAATGAAGTAAATTGTTAAACAATGGACAGAAAACTCAGTTTTTGAACTACAGATGGCATAAAATATATTAATAATATGTGGGTATTTAATACATAATTAAACTTTTACAGCCTTACTAAAAAAACCACAGCACGACTGATAACCTGTGTTTTTGCAGCAATATCAATAAAACAAATTTACACTAAAACACGAAATATTACTAATAAAGTTGGTCACTTTAAAATACGTTTTAAAATCTGAAAACAATGCAATTTTTCGTAATCTTCATATAAATTTTTGTTTTCATTCATAGCCGCTAGATTGGGGCGCCAGCGCATTCGCAGTTTGCGATGAAAACATATTAACATTTTTTGTCTACGGCGATGTGTTTTGGAATATTACAAATGTGATCGTAATTTCTATTAATATATCTAATTCACTCGTATATTCATATAATTGATATATTTACCGTGTTTTTTGTGTTTTTTCATAAGTTTTAGTGAAGTTATAGTAACAATAATTGTACTTTAAAAGTTTAAATGTCAAAAAGTATTTTATATGGTACATAAAAATTCATATTTACATTTAATGATATTTATTTTATGAGAATTTCATAAAAGTGGTGTTTTTTGTAAATATTAATATCTAATACACGTGGTTGTAAACTTATTAAAGAAATTAACATCTTTAGTGGTGCAAGAAATGTGTTGAAATGTCAGAGATATTCATAGGTTATTTTTTCGGCAATAAAAAAAAAAAAAAAAAATTATTATATTTTTATTGTATGCACGAAGAAGAAGTAAGGTGACAGTTTCATTCCAAATTCATTATTTAAAAGGACGGTATTTTTGAAATTTTGATTTTTCAAATTTCTGTACACTTTCATCAAAAATTTTTTGGTAAGAATATTTTTTTTCCATTTTTTCCGTGTTTGAATCTTCAAATATGGCAGTTTTTTTTCAAATATGGCAGCTAAAGTGTATTTCAAATACACAAATATGTATAAAAGGTAATTTTTTCTAGTTCTTATAAATGGTATTTGTTTTTACAACACCTTCAAAAATAAGAAATATATAGAACATTCAAAATACTTTGGAAAATTCCAAATTTCGTTTAGACATCATTACTAAAACAGAGATAAACTACCCTCCCAGGCTGTGTAAACAGTGTGTATTTTTTTCCAAGAACAAGTTTTTATTTAGTAATGTTTTCACATCCACGGCCGTTTGTCAATTGAATAAAATTTTCACGGGTTTTAGTAAGGCCGTTAAAGTGTTAAATACATTATGAAGTAGATTTAAAAATCAAAACACACACACCCGATTTAGACAGAACTAAAAATAATTAACATTCAACACAATTCTTCTTAAACCAGTTACATTATCGTCAGAACTTCTGTTTAAAGAATTCAAATTCAGAAAACTGTATCCAGAATGCTTTTTATTGCCAGCATTCAACATTACAGATTTATAAGTTATTTTAGATTTATAATTTATAACAAATGAGTTCGATAACATGACTTTAGATTTTCATGGCCAAAAGTATTTTTTTTTTATTTTTTTTTGGGGCGTTATGCCGTGTTGCGTTACCTCCTTCTTTAGCCAACGTTTTGGACAGCATTAGAGTCCGAGCAGATGTTCCCTGATGATGCACACTGTAATGTTGTCCGAAACTTTGGCGTAAGGAGGCGGTAGTGCAACACCGCATAACACCCCAAAAATAAATAACGAAAAGATTTCGATAATATATTATAGTGACGAGGTATCAAAATCAAAACATAAGTGATAAGGCAGTTAATGTATTATTATTATGAAAATAAACACAAATACATTGTTGTAAAGTTTGATATGATTTTAGATTTTCATGGCAAAAAGTGTTTTTATTATTTATTTTTAGGGTGTTATGCCGTGTTGCTCTACCTCCTTCTTTAGCCAACGTTTCGGACAGCGCTAGAATCCGGGCAGGTGTGCCCTGATTATGGACACTGCCCTGATGATGGACACTGTAATGGTTTCCGAAACGTTGGCTAAAGAAGGCGGTAACGCAACACAGCATAACAACCCAAAAATAAATAACAAAAATGTCGTAAAGTTTTTTTATAATTACCAAACTTTATAACGCCCTCTATGTTGGGTGTTTCGCAGGAATATTTGACAGTTAACCTCTTGGAAAGAACTTTTGAAGAATATTTTGGGCATTTATTTTGAACTATCGTTTATTTTATTTACCGAATCACATTCTTTGAACAATAAACTATCGATAAAAACAACATTAGTTGTACAATAAAAACACATATAAATTTGTTATTGACTACTTTTATTTTATGAACTCTCTACCGGTCAGGAGAATATTATAACTAACCTATTATACAGAATATTGACAGATATACAAATTTTAGATGTTCGAGTGAGGGGTAAACAACGGGGAGGGGGGGGGGGTAATTCCGGGATTTCCTGGCGGTTTATTGAAAAAATATTTAGAGTGGGACTAAAAGATAAATTTATTTGGTTATTTAAAATACTAGCATTATTATTTAACATTATATTTTATATATATTATATTTTAACATTAGTTGTGTTTATTTGATGAATTGACAAGTTTTTAAAAGTTTTTGACCTACCGTCAAACGCGGCAAAATATGACGTTCGTAATCCACAGGTAATAATGCCTTTTAAAATATTCCAGTGCTGCCAGATGAATAAAACTTTTGGCGGTATCAACAATACTGTTGGCGCGAGCGATTCTGAGCTTGTCTTTCATACAGTTTCTTTATATATAAGGGTCAAAATCGAATTTTTTTTTTGCCAATCTCACCGGTGATCACACGGCCATTTATAATTACCAACCTTTATAACGCCCTCTATTTTGGGTATTCCGCAGGAATATTTGACAGTTAATGTTTGCCGGTCTACAGTATTAGGTATATTCAAGAATACCTAACTAGAAAATTGCAAACACCCAGAGCCGTTGCTATTTGTCCTCAACGACTCATCGCCTTTTGCAATATATAATTTTTTGTGTGTATTTGTTTATTAAGACATACACAGTATATTAAAATACAAGTTACAAGGTATGTTAAACAAAATTATTACATGGTTGTAGTACCTATTACGTAAGTCCGTAGGTGGTTTCGCCTGACATATGAACGGTTCTTTAAACTTGATTATTTTTTTTTTTTCAGGTTCTCCATAAAACAGTTTTATACATTAAATTATTACGGAGAGGATTACAAAATTTAAAAGAAGAAACAAAGTACACGGGGCAGTTTCACTATGTTGTGACGTATGTCAAACGATAGTTACTAAACTCTCGATAGGTAATGTTTAATGGCGCATTCTGAAAGGAAGAAGTTCTCGTTTTCGGAGCATAAAAAGTGCGTGGGATCTCCCACGAGTATATGCGTTAGGGACATGTAGGTTAATCTCCCTTAACGTAGGTGGATTCAGTACAGTACCGGAGATCAGATTTAAAAAATGTTTCCCCAAAAATGTTTTTCGGCGGGCTTCTAAGGTATTAAGATAGAGCATTCCTGTTAAGAACAACGATGGATACAGGAATGGGTAGTATTAGAGAATGAATGAGTGATAATAATAAAAAGGAAGAAAAGTGGGGGGGGGGGGGGAGGAGATAAAGAGATATTTTAAAATCAAGAATTATGTGCTAATTAATTGTAATTGACCTATTAAAGTTTAATAAATTGATGAATAAGCCAGGACAACCAAACCTACCACCGCCTACTGGATTTGTAAAAAAATATATAAAATATTTAATTATTTATTAACCAAGATATTGCAATACATATATACAAAATACAATGTACATTTTATTTTTTTTATTTTTTGGTATAAACCACCTCACTAGGCTGAGCCTGTTCCGAGGTGGCAGGAATTTAAACTAATTTTGATATCTTAATCTTGGAAGAAAAATAAGATTAAAAAATAGAAATATTTTAATTTAGATAAATAAATACGATAAAAGAAAAATAAAAAGAAAAGAGTAAAATAGAAAAAATATGAAAGAAACAAATTAGAGACATAAAAATAATTGAGAGGAAAAGAGAAAAAATACAGGCGTTGAGTGTGTTCTTGTATTGTTCAAGTTATCTGACCGCAGTATGCAATGCCTTTGTCGATTAACCACGTATGAATTTTGTGTTTTGTCATGTGGATATCTTTAACATCTTTTTTAATTAGATTAAAAATTTTTGGAGCCAGATTATGATAATGTCTTTGTCCATATGTAGTATTTGTCTTCGGAGTCATGTGTTGATTCTATGTCTTATGTCGTAATTGTGTTGTGCAGTATGATGGTTTAGGTTGTCTTTTTGGTAATGTATAGCTATAATTTTGATGTACATTTGCTGTATGTTCAATACAGCAAAGTCTTTAAATAACTGTATTGTCGAGAATCTAAAAGGTTTTTTAGTAATAACTTTAATTGAGGGCCTTTTGTGCTTTGTTGAGAGGGTCCATATTAGTTTTCGCAGCACCATCCCAACCGATCATACCGTGGGTGATATTTGATTGGCCTAACGCGTAGTACATAATTTTTAAAGTCTTCATTGGCATTATTTAAGAATGTTGGCCATACCTTCAATAACCCCCTCGCAGCAGACAATTGGAACAGAGCCATCTAAAGCGCAAATCTGGAAATAAAATCATAAAACAATATTAATATAAACTTAAAAAAATATAATAAACTTATTATTTACTGGTGAAGTGTTATTACAATCTGAAACATGTTGATATTTTTCGTAAAAAATAATGGTATGTACAAAGTCTAAATAAAACTTTAAAAAGTCCATGTTTGTTTCATGGTAATTTTTATGAATTTTAACATGTTAGTTAGATTTAAATTATATAAAAAAGATAGAAGAAAGATATGCAGTGGTTACTATGAGAGTGTCAAGTTGCGGCTTCACCTGAGGAATTATTCCCTTGAGGGCTGCCTCCACTGCATTAGGGCACTTTGATATCCGAAGACACTTGCCGGCCTGCCCTGTTTCTGCTAGTGTGCATTGATCACCTGCAAAAACAGCATGACTATACAAAAAGAGATAAATATTAACAAATATTATAATCAATAATTATCAGCCTGAAACACTCATCTACATTGAAAAAATCTTCCGAGAAAAGATACTGGCCGCCAACGGGAATTGAACCCGTGACCTTCTGATTGCTGGTCAGCAGCTCTGACCACTGAGCTATGGCGGCTTATCAAATACCCGCCAAATAATTCAATATATACTAGTGTTTCATTCGACAATTACTAATTATTACATTTTTCCAACTGAAAACAACCAACTTTATTTTTGTGAGAGAGGTATTGTTAATACTAAATCTCCCGCTAGGTGGCGTCGAGACTAATTATGTCTGCATTTTTTGCTGAAATACTTTAACTTGTCAAATATTAATTATTATTTTTAATTGATAAACTAACGTTTAAACAAGATTTTTATGCATAGCACAAAGGTTGCTACCTTGTGCTATGCATAAAAATCTTGTTTAAACGTTAGTTTATCAATTAAAAATAAAGATAAATATTATTGAGAGAATGATGATTAAGTTCTAGGTACTATACCTTCAGCCACTGCCATCAGAGGGCAGCAAACAATGTGAACAGTACCCTCTACAGCGCATATCTGAAAACACAAAAGACTTCATTGTGATTTTAATAACCAATGAAAAAATGTGCTTATGATTTTAATTACCAATGAAACAATATTATTGAAAGAGAAAAGATACAGAAAAAAAGAGATTAGATATCAACCGAGAATCGAACCCGCGATCTCTCCTCACTCCGGAGGAATGCATTAACCACTGTACTCTGATAACCTTATATTAACCGTCAAACCTTTTTATCCTCTCACTTTCCCCCCAACTCCAAACCCTTAAATAATAATATAAAATTTGGGTTATCTTTGCCAAGTGTTTCTTAATGAAATATTATAATTATAGATTTGGAAGAGAGAATCAGAAAGTTTAAAATGTAGTTACGGTAACTAATGCACTCTCCTACTAGTGCTTTCCAAACGTGGATTTAGTAGATACGTTTTTAGATTTTCACGACCAGAAGTATTTTCGTTATTTGTTTTTTGGGGTGTTATGCCGTGTTGCGCTACCTCCTTCTTTAGCCAACGTTTCGGATAGCGTTAAAGCGTCGATTATCATCTGCTCTGATAATGGACACTGTAACGCTGTCCGTAATGTTGGCTAAAGAAGGAAGTAGCACATCACGGCATAACACCCAAAAACAAATAAAAAAGAAACAGTGAATTTAGTCCCCACCAATACAAGAATGCGCATAGAAGTTCGCGTCCATAAGCGAACAGTGAACAGTAATTTCTACCCCTATGCAGGTGGAGATGGTAGAAATTACTCGCCCCTCAAAATAAAATAAATTCTATTTCAGTCAACTAAAACGCTACTCTGTCCACATAGTACCAGCGCATGTGAATTCTACTGGACGTGTTAGTTATCACTATGAAAGAAAGAAGTCTTTCCTCCATCGTTTCCACCGACTACGTGACTAAATACTGATATAAGGAGTGTCGAGTTGCATTATTGTTGTGTTAATTTATATGTTCCTGATGGTTATCTTCTTCATACACTGTTTTATCTCCTGATCTAGGGGTCTAACTTGCCAATGTCAAGGTGGGAAGGGTAATCTTGTTGTTGAATCGAATCACTTTGGATGTCGACCAATCCGGCTGCATTCAAATGTCAAGCATTGTTCTTATTAACCCTCCGCCCGTCGCATCTTTTTTATAACTCGAGGAGTCGCGCGGGGTGGCCGAGGACCCCAAAAATAAATATTATTAAATTGTTGTTATAGCTTCAATTTTATGTGTTATTTTAACTGTATATTAAAGAATAGATATTTATTTCAATGTAAAAACTTAAAAATCGACAAGGAATATTTTTTTATAATTTTGAATCATACTTTTTAAAAGAAAACTTAAAAAAAAATCTTACCAATTCCTATCAAACTTATAACTATTTGAGATTGATACAGACTTTTTATTATTACCAAAAAAAAACAACAAAATATAATGAAAAAACATATAAACTTTGTTTTTCATCGAAATTTTTTTAGCCTCACGCCGAAACACAAGTCTGTATCTCACATCGCACATGCGCAGACTGAATGTTGGCGGCGCTAGCGTCAAGTATTGTCCCTTTTAGGAAGCTACCTAAAATAAGGAATCAGTGGGAACAATTAAAATGTACATAATTAGCATTCCTGTATAACCCGGGCTTTTAAAGACCTCACGCGACGGGTCGACGGTTAATATCATACCTGAGTTTATTATGCTCCATTTTTATGCAATTAATAATTTCATACCGTTTTTCTTTGTTGTCTCCCGACACTCCTTGTTTTATAGATTGATTTCAAACAGTTATATTATTGGAAGTATAATTATTAATACCAGTATGAAAAGTACGGTAAGAAGAATACCTGCGGGGAAATGCCTCTATAGGCGGCCTCCTTCGCAGTCTGGCAGTTGGCGAATCGGCTGCACACTCCTGACCTTCCTGTGTCCACCATCGTACAGTTATCACCTTCAAACAGACACACCAAGGTTACATAACACGTCAAGTTGCAGTGGTTGGGCTACCCATCCCTAGCAAAAGTAATATGCAAATCACTATTGCTACATACCATGTGACCAGCGAGCCCGATGACAAGCAAGTTCGTTACCTACTGCAGCAGTTTGGATTTGGGAACCAGAGAGAGGGAACACCAGGGAGGATTCGTTTGGGATGCCGGACTTCAGAACCTCGCCAGAACCTCGCAAGACTCTTCACGGAATCATGCATATTATCACACACGACTACTCGTAACGTTCTAACATAGCTTTTATTATTTCATCATGGTTTATCATTAAATTAAATATGTTTTCTTATTCTCATTAAAATAAGATGGCGCTCAACATTAAATTCTTTTAATAATACTTATTACCCACGTGACATTAATTATCAGTTATACGATAATCTTTGGCTCTTAGAGCGAATGACACGCCCTTTAGATTCACAATTCATATTTTAATCAAAGACAATGTTATTAAATTTGTATAATAAATGTATATCTCATGCTCTGGGTTCTTTTTTATTTGATACTATCTTCATCACACTTTAGCATTACTTAAGAATATTGCTACAAAGTGAAGGTTAATAAACTGTATGAAATAAAAGTGAAGTACCTTCTCTAGGGGTAGTTGTGTTTGCCTGGCGTCTGGCTTCCAGTCTTGTCTCTTGCCCTGGTACCCAGGGGCAGCACACTATCAGCCTGTTCTCTGGGGAGGCACACACCTGAAAATACACTACATTGTATTATCTATTTATTTGAACAAATATTTTTTTTTTTACATGAGCTCGACAAAGGGGGAAAGGAAGGAGAGGAGAGTTCTGGGAAGGAAAAGGGTTTAAGAGGTGGGTAGGAATCTGGGGTTTAATGTCCTGATCATCCGCCTCCAAGACCTAGACATACCTCACCCCATGAACCCGGTAAATCACCAAAAGTAGCGAACCACTTGGGGTGACCTATAATCAACGTTTTTTTTATTAGATATCATTTTTCTGTTTTTCTGTGTCTTTTTCTCTTTCATATTTTCGTTTGGATTATTATTGTTAACTTATTCTAATATGATATATTTCACAGATGGGAAAAACCTTCAAAAAGTATATAAAGAAAGTTTTTCTTATAAAAATTGAATATTCATTTAGACTTTCATAAAAGTCACTTGGGGTGACCTATAATCAACGATTTTTTTTATTAGATATCATTTTTCTGTTTTTCTGTGTCTTTTTCTCTTTCATATTTTCGTTTGGATTATTATTGTTAACTTATTCTAATATGATATATTTCACTGATGGGAAAAACCTTCAAAAAGTATATTAAGAAAGTTTTTCTTATAAAAATTGAATATTCATTTAGACTTTCATAAAAGTCACTTGGGGTGACCTATAATCAACGATTTTTTTTATTAGATATCATTTTTCTGTTTTTCTGTGTCTTTTTCTCTTTCATATTTTCGTTTGGATTATTATTGTTAACTTACTCTAATATGATATATTTCACTGATGGGAAAAACCTTCAAAAAGTATATAAAGAAAGTTTTTCTTATAAAAATTGAATATTCATTTAGACTTTCATAAAAGTCAATCATTCCATATAAATAAATTCGGATATGTCTATCCGAAACGCTATCCAGGTTACAAACCAATTCTTAGAATGATTGTTTCCAATGAAAAGGGTAGTTGCCCGTAATATGGAGAAAAATAACTAGTTGATAATAATGTAATACTAAAATTTGAAAATATGATATTGACAAATACGACGTTTTGACAGAAGGTGGCAATGGCGAAATTGGTTAACGCGCTCGTCCCGATTAGACGGAGAGGTCTGGGTTCGAGTCCCAGTTGCGACCATTGTCTTTTTTCTGTGTCTTGTTCTCTTTAATATTTTCGTTTGGATTATTATTGTTAACTTATTTTAATATTTAATTAAATGAAGACAATATTAGCGTAACTCAATCAAAATCTACTACTTTAAGTACAAATCATCGTCTTCTTCTTCTTCCATTAGTAACTTTACTTGGGTTTCCATTGCAGTGTAAATTAATGACAGCACAACACAACCGACTTCATCGGCAGACTGTGCTATACTGAAGGCGGTCGCAGTCTCGCATCTCGGTCTGCACCCGCAGCACATGCGGAAGAGACCGAGACACTTGTCGCGGTCTACTGTCTCCGTCTCTGGTCTCGGTCGCGGGTCGCGGTCGCGAACCACCGCCTTAAGGTTTGGCCGGGTGAACTTGACGTCCTTCCGCCCCCCTCCGGCAACTCGACGCTTCCATCCTTAAGGTTTTCGGGTACGTCCCCCCACTCACTATCGTCAAGGCATAACCGAGAAACCGTCTAAAGAACGTGGATGTTGAGATTCGTTCACGGCCAGTCCGACAGCCATACACATTCTAGCTGGTACTGCCACATGACGAGAGAGGTATTCCACCCGATATTAGCGTTCTTCACCATACTTGTTTTTATTATCATTTCTTGCAGATGCTTGCAGCATACGCAAGATGCCAAAACCTTGCGAGCAGCAGCCGTTTATGTTTATGTTTTTAATTTCTTCATATTATTGATCATATATTTTTCGCATTTTGCATATTATGTAAGCACTTGCATACTGCTTCCTAACACCGTATGCTGGAACACTGGAGGTCTAGATTCATTCAAACTTAAATGTAGATTCGTTCTTTCAAAAAAATTAGAGTCCTTGCAAGAGCCATGAAGGAGTAACCATCTGTTACTTATACCATGGCGGGTAAGTGATGGGTAACCTCCAATTCGTTAGTAAGGAGTAGACTTGAAAGTGGGTCGGTAATTTGGAGTCCACACCAAGTAAAATATTCCCTCATGTTCAGAAAAAAATTCTGAGATTTCTGTAATGAGAGAGTACGGCTATTACCCGTGGCTCTACCCTACCGAATTTCTTTTGGGTATGCTCGGAATGAACCATCTACGGGTCAGAAGGAATGTACATTTGTACGTTGCTATGCATTTCTTCAGATTAATCGGCGGATTGTTTGAAAACTCAGCTATCTAACGCAGGACTAACTTTTACGAATGGTCATGCGGACGAGAGAGCAATTTTGCTGTTAAACTGAATTAATTCGGATACGGACATATTTCGTGTTAGTGAAGCTGCCTTTAAAACGTAAGCTCTATTAATGCTTGTATAGTTTGTATAGTAATAAAACGCAGGTATTTACGTGAAACTGAAAAGGCACTTTACTTGCGTGAATACACAATTAACAGAAAGGTTTGCTATAAATATAGGCCGCGAGATGGCGCCAGTAGTAATCTATATTTTGTATTATTTATAACATGTTTGCCTACCTGTTCAATATAATACTGTGACAAACGTATTTTAAAAACGCATTAAAATGTAAAATTTTGTAATGTTTTTTAAATAATAATAAAATTGAATTGAATTGAAAATAGTCAAGTGGTTTTTTCCTAGATTTATTTGAAGAAAAATACTGTTTTATACTTTGGCTATTAGACGGTATATCCACTCTGCACACCTCGTCGGGAACACTTCGTTATATTTTGTGAAAGTAGATATAGATAAGTGGTTTTTTCCTAGATGCATTTGAAGAAAAATACTGTTTTATACTTTGGTTATTAGGCCGTATATCCACTCTGCACACCTCTTCGGGAACACTTAGTTATATTTTGTGAAAGTAGGTATACCGTATTTTCCCTAAACCGACTGCATATTGAATATAAGCTTGTTTTACGGGGGGCCAACTATCGTTGGGTCAACGGTCATGGTAGGCAAGAGTGGGGAGGCTAGGAAGCAACGCAGAGGAAACCAATTATACTATCTCACCTCTCGCAGGCTAAATCCTATAAATGTATGTGTGTTGTAGTGTCGCTATCTTTCATCGAGATTCAAATTATAATTGTCAATACAAATTACAATAAGGAAATTTTCACTTGAAAAATACATATAATATTAAGTTTTTATTTATTTTATATATTCAATAATTTTATTATTAAATTAATAAAAAAAACAGTTTATTTTTAAACAAGTTCTGCTGGTAATTATTATTACGCGTGACAGCTGTTTCGCCTTCTGAGGGCATTATCAAATCAGTTTGATAATGCCCTCAGAAGGCGAAACAGCTGTCACGCGTAATAATAATTACCAGCAGAACTTGTTTAAAAATAAACTGTTTTTATTAATTTAATAATAAAATTATTGAATATATAAAATAAATAAAAATTAAAATGGAGTTCTACAAATTAAACTTGATAACAATAAATATTAAGTTTGATTGACATGCAGATAGATTATATTTGTGTGACTTCACCTGATACGGTAATGCTCGGAATGCTTCTTCTAAGACGGCGGAGCACCTCATTATGTGTCTGCACACACCCGGCTGGATGGTTCCCGCCAAGACACATAGATCTCCTGCAACATTATACCAGAACAATAATATATTGTTTATTGTTTATTGCGGTATTTTAAATAGTTCTTTATGTCATAATACAATCCTTAAAAATCGGTGCTTAGCAACGCTATAGAGACATTCGCATTTCATTAGCTCTCTGATTTTTCATTATATCAGATAGAAAAGAATTAGTTTTGATCCCAAAAAATATAAATATTTGAAAATAAGTATATTAGATTACGTAATAAATAAATTGCCAGTAAACCATAGGTTATTTAGATAAATAAATAGGATATAAAAAATCCCTTTTGTGAAGGCTCCAGTAACCAACGTAAACAATAATATTTGAGATTAATTTGTAATATATTTTATAGGTAAATTTAATTACATATATTTTATTTTGATAACAGTATTCTAAAATATAATATATTATAGATTTGTAGCGTTGAAAGGTAAAAGGTTTAAATTAAAATATTTAATTTGGGCATTTTGAAAATTATTTGTTGACAATTGACAATTAACAAATGATATTACTAGGTAACGATAGTTGCTTGGTTACTGGAATGTAGGAACTAATAATAATAGTCATTTTCGTGTTGTTTTGTAAATTGATAATATGTCATTTACAACCAACCGAAATGAAGAGCGGTCTGTTATGTCATCTACACAGATGAACAATGATAATCTGAGACCACCAAAAACAAAAGCAGGTATTCCTAGACAGCGTATGAAATGGACGAACGATGTCAATATGTTCATCGTTCGTTCATATTTTTATGTAACTAAATTAGAAACAGATATGTTATTGTATAGGAAAAAATTACATTTAATTTTCTCACAAAATTATCCGATTGCTCAAGTAAACGAACAAAGATTAGCAGACCAAAAGAGGGCAATTTTCAAAAATAATTTAATTCCTGTAGTAACATTAGATCAGATAAAAAAGGAAGTAGCAGATAGATTGCAATTAGAAAATAATTTAGAACAAGTTAATACGAGTAGTAATGTTATATCAGATGCATTTAATGTAGATAGTTCAGATAATATTCTAGTCGAAGAATCCAATGATATTACAGTAGACTCAAATAACTTAGACGTTATTTATAATCTTAGGGAAATCAACATTGCAAATTTAAACTTACTAGATGAAAATATTATAGAATTAGCTAACTTACTTCATAATAATATAAATAGATATAGAGCCCACAGTTAGACCAAAATTACATACGTCAAAGAAATCATCTAAATTAATTTCTGAATTAAATAATATAATTTTACCAAAAATAATATTTGATGACATTAGTTTTTTAGATCTTCATACAATAGTGTATGCTAGTGCTATCACTATATGTAATAAGTTAGGAGTTAAATTAACGTCTTCTGATGATAGATCATATAGTTATAGAAAACCTGAATGGCAGAGTAGATTAGAAAATGATGTAGTATTTTTAAGAAGTAGCATAGCTAGAGTAATAGAGTATAAAAACGGAAATAGAAGTAAGAATATTTTGAGACATGTAGATGTAATTGGGAGAAAATTTGGTTATAGCATTGGTAGTAATAAAAATGAAAATATAATTAATGATTTATTAGATTTGTTAAAACAAAAATTAGGTGTAAAGGCTAGTAGATTAAAAAGATATAATTATACGTATAATAAAAAAAAATAATAGATTATTTCAGAAAAATGAGAAAATATTTTATTCCAAACTTGACGATAAACAAAATATTATTTCGAATAATAATAATCCGTTGCCATCTGAATCAGATATGCGCGATTTTTGGACAAATATTTGGAGTAAAGATATAAAACATAATGAGTCAGGTCCGTGGATAGAAAATGAAGAACTCAATTGTTCAGACATTGAACAAATGAGTTTTTCTGATATATCGGTTGAATTGTTAGCCAAAATTATAAAAAATACTCATAATTGGAAAGCCACGGGTTGCGATTGGATACATAATTTTTGGTATAAACGTCTGATTACTTTACATCCCCTTTTGGCAAAAAATCTTTCAAAATTTGTCAGAGAACCTCAAAATTTTCCAAATTTTCTAACTAAGGGCATTACTTATATGTTGCCTAAAAGCGAAAATATTAATAATCCCTCTCAGTATAGACCCATTACATGTTTACCGACAATATATAAAATTTTAACCTCTTGCTTGACAGATTTAATATACACTCATTTAGATGAAAAAAATGTTTTATCTGAACAACAAAAAGGTTGTCGCAGAAAACATATGGGATGTAAAGAACAATTAGTTATTGATTCTGTAATTCTAAAACAGATTCAAACCCAAAAACGTAATTTACATATTTGTTATATAGATTACCAAAAGGCTTATGATAGTGTCCCGCACTCGTGGCTGATAAAAGTTTTGAATATATACAAAATTTACCCAATTATTATTAGCTTTTTGGAAAAAATTATGGCATTTCGGAATACCGATTTGCTTTTGAATTTAAAAGATAAGAAAATTATAGTACCGGGCATTTCAATATAAAGAGGGATTTTTCAAGGAGACTCATTGAGTCCTCTTTGGTTTTGCTTAGCATTAAATCCTCTATCTAAAATGTTAATTAAAAGCAAGTTTGGAATAAAAATTAGAGGTAATACAAGAGAGAGAAATATAATTTCTCATTTATTATTTATGGATGATTTAAAATTATATTCGAATTCTGAAACAAATTTAGAGAAAATATGATATTAAAATGACTTTTGGTTTAGATAAATGTAGAACGATCCATATAGAGAAAAGTAAAATTGTAGATGGAGATGTGGGTATATTTAGAAATTTCAAAATTGAAAGTATGAAAGGGGATGAGGTTTATAAATATTTAGGATACCCGCAATCAAATAGATTAGATCATACTAGTATTAAAAATGATATTAGGATTAAATTTAAAATTAGGATCAGAAAAATTTTGAAATGCAATCTATCTGCTAAAAATTTAGTAAAGGCGATAAATACTTGGGCAATACCTCTATTAACTTACTCATTTGGCATAATTAAATGGTCTAATACAGATTTAGATAGCTTAGAACGATTAATTAGAACTACATTAACAAAATTTCATTCCCATCATCCAAATTCAGTTATAGAACGAATTAATTTACCTAGAAATTTAGTAGGTAGAGGTATAGTCAAAATAACATCTTTAAAACATAACCAGATAGAAATGCTAAGAATTTTTTTCCATAGGAAAGCTGATAGTTCAAAAATGCACAAAATAATTTGCAAGGCAGATAGAAATATTTCGCCATTAAATTTATACGACGAGAATGCCAGCATTCTTATAAATACCAACCAGGAATTATTAGATTCCTGGTCAAATAAAATTCTTCACGCAAAACACTTCAATTATCTCAACCAAACATATGTTGACAAATTTTCGTCAAACAAATGGTTGAGTATTGGAGAGTTGAGCGCAGAAATAGAAGGTTTTATGCTTGCCATTCAAGATAGAGTCATTAATACTAAAAATTATAGGAAGCATATCATCAAAGATGCAAATCAAATTGATGATTTATGTAGAAAATGTTTGGCTTTTCCGGAAACTATAGAACATATTATATCGAGATGTTCTGTATTAGCGCCGTCTGAGTATACATTTAGGCACAATCAAGTTTTAAAAATAATTCACCAAAGTTTGGTAACTAAACATAACTTGATTGACTGCCGTAATGTACCATATTATGAATATGAATCAAATTCATTTTTAGAAAATGAATTTTATAAAATTTATTATGATAAAACTATTCTAACAGACAGAAAAATTAGTCATAATAGACCCGATATAGTTTTACATGACAAAATTAAGAAAATAACTTATATAATTGATGTCGCTATTCCAAATTCTTGTAATATTCAGAAAACTGTTTCTGAAAAAATAAGAAAGTATACAGATTTAGGAAATGAGATTAAAAGAATTTGGCATTCTCAGACTATAAAAATATTACCATTTGTTATTTCGGCTACTGGCATTATACCTAGTTCTCTCATTAAAAATTTAGGCGTTTTAGATTTGTCAAAAAATTTGTACATAAAAATGCAAAAGTCGGTCATTTTAAATACATGTAGGATTACGAAAGATTTTTTAAATATTTATATTGAGGGATCAGTAGGATTTATCGGACCAGTTAGGATTTCATCAGAGCCGAACCCTCTGATATGAAAATATCTGGAGTCGGTGAAATATTTTCCCATTATGTTTCTGGTGGATTGACGTATTGTTCTTGTATTGTTTTGTATTTATTATACTTATATAGTGCACTTACATTGCGTGAATTTACTAGATATTCATTTGTGGAAAAGTGTGTGGAAGGGTTTAGTCTTTCATTTGGGAAAGATTCAACCCGGACATAAAATCTGGAGCACCATAGATTTAAAATAACACATCTATACCAAATCAATCACATATCTTCGCAATTAATTTTAAATGCCTTTCAGCTCTCTTCCAATTCTTTTCTTCTGGTAATTCTCCAAATATCTTCAATGCTCCGTACATCATTGACTTTTGACTCTGTGTTTTTTTCCTGAAGTCCTGAGTCTTAGTTCATTTCTTTTCCTCGTCTCCTGTGTATGTTCGATTTGTAGTTTATCAATTTTTCTTAGGAATTCAATAGCCGTATGGCCATTGATTATTTTGTAGATTAACAATATAGTATTGAAGTAAATAATTTGTTTAAATGACAAGATATTTAACTCCTTCAACATTTTCTTGACTGATGTGTACCTATTTTTCTTCAATATAATTCTCATAACTCTGTTTTGTAGAATTGTCATTTGTTTCATTAATCCGTCATTAGCTAAGAATAGAATGCTGCTACAGTAATTTATGTGTGGTACAATGATTTCGTTGTACACATTTTTACTGGAGAATGTGTCAAGAAATCTTCTTACTCTTCCAGACAGCGAAATTTTTTTGGTAATATTTTTAATAATTTGTGTTGTATTTTGAGAGAAAGTCAATTTGGAGTCAATTATTACTCCCAAATATTTAATTTCAAATACTATGAGAAATAATATGAGAGAAAGGAGAAGCATACGTGACCTCTGGATTCCTAGTCGAGGATCTTATTTCTCGACCATGAAGACCTTCACAGTTAGTCCACAGATTAGTTCACAGATTAATTAAAGATTGGCTGTTATTTAGTCATCTCAATGCAAACTCTTTGTTTTCGAGATTTTTCTTGCATACTATTCTAGATATTCTAGATACTCCACACAAGATAACTTCAAAAAATTATTTCCCTGTGAGCCTATGTGATTTCATTCCAGGGTAATGCTATGTGGAGGGTCTGTTTGAGGAAAATTAGGAATGAATATGGGTCTTGAAGAAAGGAGAGGAGAACACGGGTCTTGTAAATAAATAGTCAAACTGAAGTATTTTCGTCACAAAACACGTGCGCGGATCTTTTTTTAAATGATTTTATTTAACTAAAATTAAAATTCTGCAACATAGCTTTCCCAGATAATTTATTGATTTATTTTACTGCATGATTGATTTATATATGATTTGAAATGTGTGCTGTATAATAAAAATTGTGTTTGAAAATTTAACAAATCTGGTAAAGACCTACGGTAAAACCTTATTGTACTAAAAATAAACATATTTTCTCAAAATTTAAAACATAGCTTTACTAGATAAAAGAACAGTCTTTCAAAATCAATTTATATTTTTTTATGGAAAACAGTCAATACGTCTAAAATTTGATTTAAAAATATCATATTCCGGTTTTGTCTGGTTATTCCCTCTTAATAACAACAGTAAAATTAGTTTGTATTTTTCAGAGAAAAATCTTCTTAAAATGCACGTCGTAAAAGACTAACTTATTTTCCTAGAAATATTTCGACGATCCAGATCGGAAGAAAAAAAAGGATAAAAATTATACGTTTAAGCCGCCGCTACCCGATTTTTTAAAAATTTCTTACATATCTCCCTTAAACACGTTAAGTTTTAAAGCTCATAAAAAATATATGTTATTCTTGAAGAAAATATTTAGACATTTCCCGCACCAAAACGAAAATTAAAGAAAAATTCCCTCGATAGAAAAAAAATAGCAAAGTATGTTGCGAAAATTGTTATAAACACGTTTGTTTCAGTTATTTTACAAGTATGAAAAAATTCACAATTTTTCTTTAAATGCTGTTTAATACAACCCCTGCGAGATTTTTGCTCTATTTTAAACGAGTTGTGATTTATTAAACATTTTCACAATTTTCGCATTGATTTTGTCGCTTTAAATACTAGCGCGCTCCTCTAACATTCGTAATTTCATATCTCTCCATCTTCTTCTTTTTGAACTCGGTTGCGGCGCTTTAACTCATTTTTGGATTAATGCTGTGTATACACACAGCTATAATATATGTGGCTTGACGTATTTCAGCATATCGCTCGCTATATATTCCAATTGGGAATGTACGGCGAGTGTGTGTACACTGTTAAATTAAATTATTTAATTAAATATGAATTAAATTATTAACATTTTATTAGGTACGCATTGAAACCATGGGTTTCCGTCAAATTGGGTATACTATTTTATGACACAGAGATTAGTAAAATCGAGAGCAATATATTATTATTCTATTTATTAGTGTTACGTATAAAACTCCATTTTAATTTTAAGATTTTCTTTTGTTTATTCAATAATAGTGTTATATAATTTACAACGAAATAAATGTAAAAACATAAATTTTATTGATAAACAAGTTAAGCCGTGTAATTATTATTACATTTGACAGCTGTTTCACCTTCCAAAGGCATTATCCAATAGTTTGAATTATGTATTATATATTATAAGAAGAAGATGGAGTGATATGTAATTAAGAATGTTGGAGAGAGTGCGCTAATATTTAAAACGGTAAAATTGAAGCTAAAATTTTTTTTGAGGGCTGTCTAAAAAAACATTTAAAGAAACTCTGCGAATTTTTTCAAATGTATATCTCGTAAAATAACTGAAACAGACGAGAAAATAATAATTTTCGGAGCATATTTTTGCGATTTTTTCTATCGACGGAATTTTTTATAATTTGCGTTTCGGCGTGGAAATGTGTGGATATGAAAATTCTTCAAAAATAACATTTATTTTTTTAAAAGATTAAAAACTTCAAATGTTTAAGGGGGACATGTAAGAAATCGATAGAAATTCGGGTAGCGGCGCCAAGCAAAAAAGACAATTATTCTGATTTCAAACATCGTTTATACTTTAATATATTATGAATTGAATTTATAAAGTACGAAAAATGTTTTTATAATTGTTACCTTGCCGTTGTCCATCAATACGAGTAAACGTTGTGAAAAGTAAGATCGTCGACACAATTTCTATTAAGAAAGGCATTTTGGAAATAAATTTTCAAAACTCAATTTATTTAAAAACAATTGTAATGAACCTCTCCAGTTCAGAGTTAAAAACACACTGTGCTTCAAATAGCTTGATTATCATATTTATAAAGTTGATATCAATTAGCATTAATAACATTACTACTTATTACACTTTAACCTTTATATAATCACGTACCTGTAGAGTACACAGACGCGATAAAGAATTGAATTAAAAACATTCAATATAGTATTACGGATAAAAGCAAATGTCAACAAAAATAAGTAAAAAGGCAATAAAATATCTATTACAAACATTAAATGTTTTATGAGCTACATAAAAGTGTGGAAAATTGAAATACCACAAACGAAGTTCTTTGATAAATTTATAATGCTAGGTCCACACCGAAGACAACCAACCAACTCCGAACTTAGTTCGGGAGGACTCCAGATACTATAGTATTAGGTAAGTATAGTATTAGGTATTAGGTAAGGTTAGGTTATATATAACGCAATATTACGTTATGCCAATATGGATTTGCAATTATGTATAGGTATAGCATATTGGCATAACGTAATACCTAACCTAACCTAACCTAACCTAACCTAACCTAACCTAACCTAACCTAACCTAACCTAACCTAACCTAACCCAACCCAACCTAACTTAACATAAATTAAGTTTTTTAAACTGCATACTGCAACTGTTTTTTAATATGCCGAAATGCTATACCTATACATAATTGCAAATCTAACCTCTGCCAGTGCTGTAGATATTCGTCGACATCACCTGTTCCATAGATATTAGTCAGCAGTTTGAGCTGTAGATATTCGTCCTCACTTTGGTTCTCATAGATATTGGTCAGCAGTTTGAGCTGTAGATATTCGTCCTCACTTTGTTCTCATAGATATTAGTCAGCAGTTTGAGCTGTAGATATTCGTCCTCACCTTGGTTCTCATAAATATTAGTCAGCAGTTTGAGCTGTAGATATTCGTCCTCACGTTGGTTCTCATAGATATTATTCAGCAGTTTGAGCTGTAGATATTCGTCCTCACTTTGGTTCTCATAGAGAACCGATTGAGTTGTAATTTTAAAAAGCTCGTACGGAAAAAAATTAATCTTTCTCATAGGAACCGCCCTGTACGATCGTAAGAACATCTTTTGACGAAATGTGGATTTTCGGCCGCAGGCTGGTTATTGAAGAAACGAGGAAGGTTGACTTGTAAATAAATATTTGAGTATTGTAGACTAATCGTTGGAACACACTTAGGATATTGAGTTGGCGGTGCATGGTTTTTATCCTAGTATTTTTTTTTTTTTTTTGCGACTATATAAAATAATTGTACATACAAAATATAATGGTGAAATTAAGTATAAAATATTGTATTTCTTAGTCCTCCTCACTAGGGGGTCCTGTGCCGAGGCGGACTAAAGTTATTTAAATATATTGGGTCCTTACATATGAAATTGGTGTTTTGCCGTACTGGCAACTTTGATCTCAAATATCTTCTCTTTGGTTAGGAATTCCAAATTAAAAATTATACAGCTATTTACTCATGTATTTTTGTTTCGAAAATTATAATTCATTTGTTTTTTTCTTAATTTTTTTTTTCTTTGCGTCACTTGGTTTACAAAATGGAAAACTTGAAATATCGCGTTATTAACGAGTACGAGTTCCACCGTGGGTGCTGCAGAAACGGCTCGAAGGATTACTAATGTGTATGGCGACGGTGCCGCAAAAGAAAACACAGTGCGTTTTTGGTTCCAACGTTTTCGTTCTGGAAATTTGAACCTGCAGAACAAGCCCCGTGGACGGCCGGAGACCAAAGTTGATAATGAAGAATTGAAGGCAAAGTTGATAAGGAAATTGAATTGTGGAAGCGGATCTATCGCAAACCACGTCCAAGTTAGCTGCAGGCTGCGGTGTTAGTGATAAAACTGTTTTAATCCACTTGAAGCAAATTGGGAAGATGAAAAAGCTCCCATACAAAACTCCCATAAGCTCCCATACAAAGTTTCTTCCATACAAAACGCCAATTTCATATGTAAGGACCCAATAGTTTATTTGTCTTCCGTGTCGTTTTTAGTGTCTTCTTTAAGGTTTTTTTATTGACCTCTTTCAGCCATATTATTATTCTTGATTTGTATTCATTAGGATTTTTTATTAGTTTTATGTCTTGGGGAAGGATGTGATGGAGTTTTGTTGCAAAGTATTATTATTATTATTGGATGATTTTTATAGCGCTATTTTCGTGAGAAAATCACCTCAAGGGCACTTTACAAATTCATTTATACATTTAATCTATACCTATATGTATGTATAGTTTCTTTGTCCGAATGTGGTTTTATAACTTGGAATATTTTTTATATCATTTTTATTCGATCTAGTGTTATGCATACATGGTCTTAATTATTTTTGGAAAGCTTCAATAATATATTTTGAATATATTTGCGGTACATTTGGTACGTCAAAGCTATTGAAAATTTCAATTGAAGGCGTTCTAATTGGTACTTTCAATATGGTTTTTATGATTTCTTTTTGAATCGTATTCAGGTTGTGTAGGTACGTATGTGTAGCAAATCCCCATCCCATGATTCCATATTCAATTCGAGATTATATCTGCTACAGCACAATATAGACCTCATGCCTCTGTTCTGAATTATTTCCATTCTTTTAACTTGTGTTTAATTGCTCAGAAAAGAAAGATTACACTTGTGCAGTAATTGAGGTGGGATGCTACAGTGGTGTTGTAGACCACTTATCTTGTTTTAATGTCTAACTTTCCCATTATCCTACTTAAGAAATTAACCTTTTTGCAATTTTTTAAATTAGGATTTCAAAGTTAGTGTTATGTTTTGGGACCATATCATCTTCGATTAGGATATCTTGTATTGCTAAAGAGGGGAAGATAGAGTTCTCATTATCAAACACGGCTACGGCTAAAGGTCACTGGGAGTATCTCATTCTGAATGCATAATTTTTATTTTTTATTTATTTATTTGGCAATACTGATTAAAAATACATATAAAGTTACATCGGTAGCATAGTTACATAAGTTTTTAACAAAGAAACAAAAAATTGCCTTTCCTAACAATAAAGAGACAATGCCCTTGTGTTTGGTGAGGGAATTCTAGCTCAATTAGTAAATTTAAAATATCGTGTAAGTTAGTAATAACGGCTTTTGTAAGTAATAAGTAAGGTTAGAAAATCATATATAAATTTAAAAATAAAAATAATAAGTTAAAAAAATCATAATATAAATTAAAAAATAATATAAATTAATGAATCATGTAAGTTAGTAACAAAAGTAATTAGTGAGTAAATGATACGTAAGAAAGAACGCAAGATTTATATCGTAGACTTAAAGATAAAGAAACTAAGAAATAAGAGAGAATGAAGGAATGAACGATTTAAGTAATAGACTTTAAAATATAAAAAAGTAAAATATTGTGGACTTTTATAGCAGTTTAAGGTAATTTTTTAATTTTGGCTTAAATTCCTGCATTTTTTCGATAGTTTTTAATTTTAATGGGAGGTTGTTGTAATAGATTATGCCTAGATAATGTAGGAATTTTGAATGTACTTACTATTAAATTTTGGGATTTTAATAGTTTTCTTGTATCTTGCTGATGTATTGAATTGTAAGTTACAAGTGTTTAACTGCATTTCTTTGTAAATTTGAAGTATTGAATATTTTTTATACATTTTGTCTATTGTAGGTACATTGAATATTGAAAAAAGAATTTCAGTAGAAAATTTAGATGGTTTTTTCAAGATTACCTTAATTATCAACCTTGGAACTAATTTGAGTGGATTTAAAATATTATCATATGTTCCTCCCCAGCCAATAATACCGTATTGTAATATAGATTGAACAATTGCATAGTACACTCTTTTTGGGTTTTCTAAGCTAAGAATATTTCTAAGTCTTATAAATATATAGATACATTTTCTAATCCTTTTGACAAGTTCACAAATATGTGTTTTCCATTTAAAATGTTGATCTATAAATACACCGAGATATTTGATTTAAAATGTTTAAATTTGTTAAATTATCACCAAGAGCTAAAATATTATTTTTAGTTATCTTTCTGTTATCAAAGTCTGAAGAAAGCGATAAAAATATTGGTGAAAATAATATTGTCAATCAATCTTTGGTTTTGCTTAGCATTAAATCCTCTATCTAAAATGTTAATTAAAAGCAAGTTTGGAATAAAAATTAAAGGTTATACAAGAGAGAGCAATATAATTTCACATTTATTATTTATGGATGATTTAAAATTATTTTCGAATTCTGAAACAAATTTATAGAAAATGATTAAAGTCGATAAAAAAATTTCAGATGATATTAAAATGACTTTTGGTTTAGATAAATGTAGAACGATCCATATAGAGAAAGGTAAAATTGTAGATGGAGACGAGGGTATATTAAGAAACTTCAAAATTGAAAGTATGAAAGGGGATGAGGTTTATAAATATTAAGGATATCCGCAATCAAATAGATTAGATCATACTAGTAATAAAAATGATATTAGGATTAAATTTAAAACTAGGATCAGAAAAATTTAAAAATTCAATCTATCTGCTAAAAATTTAGTAAAGGCAATAAATACTTGGGCAATACCTCTATTAACTTACTCATTTGGCATAATTAAATGGTCCAATACAGATTTAGATAGCTTAGAACGATTAATTAGAACTACTTTAACAAAGTTTAATTGCCATCATCCAAATTCAGCTATAGAACGAATTAATTTACCTAGAAATTTAGGAGATAGAGGTATTGTCAAAATAACATCTTTAAAACATAATCAGGTAGAAATGCTAAGAACTTTTTTCCATAGGAAAGCTGATAGTTCAGAAATGCACAAAATAATTTGCAAGGCAGATAGAAATATTTCTCCATTAAATTTATACGACGAGAATGCCAGCATTTTTATAAATACCAACCAGAAATTATTAGATTCCTGGTCAAATAAAATTCTTCATGCAAAACACTTTAACTATCTCAACCAAACATATGTTGACAAACTTTCGTCAAACAAATGGTTGAGTATTGGAGAGTTGAGCGCAGAAATAGAAGGATTTATGCTTGCCGTTCAAGATAGAGTCATTATACTAAAAATTATAGGAAGCATATCATCAAAGATACAAATCAAATTGATGGTTGTATAAAATGTTTGGCTTTTCCGGAAACTATAGAACATAATATATCGGGATGTTCTGTATTAGCGCCGTCCGAGTATACATTTAGGCACAATCAAGTTTTAAAAATAATTCACCAAAGTTTGGTAATTAAACATAACTTGATTGACTGCCGTAATGTACCTTATTATGAATATGAATCAAATTCATTTTTAAAAATTTATTACGATAAAACTATTCAGACATAACAATTGCAACAAAACTCCATAACATCCTTCCCCAAGACATAAAACTAATAAAAAATCCTAATGAATACAAATCAAGAATAATAATATGGCTGATATGTATACCCGATATAGTTTTACATGACAAAATTTAAAAAAAATAACTTATATCATTGATGTCGCTATTCCAAATTCTTGTAATATTCAGAAAACTGTTTCTGAAAAAATTAGAAAGTATACAGATTTAGGAAATGAGATTAAAAGTATTTGGCATTCTCAGACTATAAAAATATTACCATTTGTTATTTCGGCCACTTGCATTATACCTAGCTCTCTCATTCAAAATTTAGGCGTATTAGATTTGTCGAAGAATTTATATATAAAAATGCAGAAGTCAGTCATTTTAAAAACATGTAGGATTACGAAAGATTTTTTAAATATTTATATTGAGGGATCAGTAGGATTTATCGGTCGAGTCAGGATTTCATTAGAGCCAAACCCTCTGATATGAAAATATCTGGAGTCGGTGAAATATTTTCTCATTATGTTTCTGGTGGATTGACGTATTATTCTTGTATTGTTTTGTATTTATTATACTTATATAGTGCACTTACATTGCGTGGATTTACTAGATAATCACTTGTGGAAAAGTGTGTGGAAGGGTTAGTCTTTCATTTAGGAAAGATTTAACCCGGACATAAAATCTGGAGCACCGTAAAGGAAATATATATTCAGAAATGAAGGTAAACACTTTTGCCATAAAGGAAATTCTTTTTGCAAGTCTCCACTTAACTTACAACATCGCCTTTTCGCGGTCGGCGGCAAGGTCAACACATTATTTGATTTGATTTGAATGATAAAATATGGGTTATCAATATAACGTGTTACAGGTCACGGCATGCACTCATTCGTAAACAGAACAACTCAATCACCACTATACTGGCGCTCTTTGACTCTTGCTTGATAACCCTGAACCCTGTACCCTTTACCTTGTAACATGTACCCTGTACCGACCTGGCTCAAAACAAATCACCTTGGATTTTTTAATGAACTGTCGTGTATTCTCGAGCGAGTTGTAGGACTTTCCAATACTATTTTTATAACGGGTGATATTAACATACACCTAGAGCGTCCGGATTCACACAACACAGTGTTATGTTACGCCCTGTGGCGGGTAGATTCAGATCCCATAACGGCAAGTCCGGACAACACGGTCTCCCCTCTCTCCCCCCTGTTTCCTGCTCCCTGCTTCCCTTCCGCTTGCCCTGCCACCTCGCCCACTCCGCCGCCGCCAGTCGAGAGATAGGCGCCCTCCCGCACACACGTACCGCCGGTTGGATTCCCTTACGCGGGCTGTGTCGGGCGACCAAACCAAACTCAAATGTAACCCGCGATGTTCATTGAAATAACCTACGGGCTGGAGCCGGCTTACGCCGTGCGGTGTTAACTTCGGTTTGTTCTAACTCGGGAGGTGCCCTGGTTGAACTCCAAAGAAGACGAGGACCCTGCGAATCCCACATGTAAGCTGTATAATTGATTTCCTCTTTTAAATGTGTCCGCAACGGTGAATTGTAGGGCCCCGCGAAAACCACCACTCGGAGAGTTTCGTTTCAGAGAGATAATGAGAGTTAAACACTTTAGCTAGGTTTGTGTAATCTGCATTTCTTGTATTGAATTGTACTGTAGAGACCTATGTACTGTGTTTTGAATTTACAATACATGACCTATTAATTCAATCTTGTTATTATTCTGCCACGGCAGGAGGGTTATTGACTAGAGTGTATCCCGCCAGACGCCGGAAGGGTAAGGAGAAATTCTGTAGCCTCGTGCGACCTGCACCCTGAATAGAGGGTATCATTGTCTCCGCTGAGAGCTAGCCTGGGACATGTTAGGGCCCCCTTGGCCCCGGAGCTGGTGTTGGTTTGTGAAGCTAACATCGGTGGCCATAACAACAGTTAAATTTAGTGACCTATTAGACTGCTTTGGATGCCATCAATGGGTTAATTCTCCAACTCATGATGCAGGCGGAACTTTGGATATTTTTGTCTCAAAGTCGAGCGGCCCTCCTCTGGTAGCGGGTAGCGTGGATGTAGGACTATCAGATCATATGCTAATTCGCACTGAAATCGGCTTTAACCCTCCGAAAATCCCTTACGTAACAAACACGTCAAGAGCATGGCGTAGCTTTAACTTTGATGAGTTCCTGTCAGATCTAAAAGCTTCTCCGCTTTGTACACAAAGCGTTTGGGAAACAGAGTCAACAACCAAGCTGACAGAATATTGCAATACTTTTCTTTCAACCCTTCTAAATAAATATTCTCCAACTTCTACAAAAACTCGGCGACTGCGAAAATCTGACGACTGGTTTGACGAAGAATGCCGGAGCCAGAAGAGATCAATGCGTAAATCGGAGAGGTCCTACATACACTCAGGGGTTACTTCACGGGACGATTGGATACGGGCTCAAAAAGAGTACGCGTTATTAATTCGGTCGAAAAGATCTGAATATTGGATGAGTAGGATCGATTCAGAGCGTCAAAATCCACGAAGTCTGTGGAACTCGATTAAGACGGTCGCTGCTGATGTACGTGCACAAAATACAACGAACATTGCTCCGAAAATCTTCTCAAATTTTTTTCTTAACAAAATTAAGTCAATACGCACCCTAACAGCCTCTTCCCCACCTCCATCTTTCACTAAAAGCAATAGCGGAAACTTTTCTGCCTTCAAACCTACAACCATCGAAGACTAGGACTATGACGAGGAATACTTACTTCACCGAACAAGCAGTGTTCACTCGATCCTATTCCAACGTGGTTACTAAAGAAGTGTTGCAAGGAAATATCTCCCTTTCTAGTTCATCTTTTCAATAAGTCACTCAGCACGGATGATTTCCAAAAAACCCTTAAATCAGCTGTTGAACCTCCACTCGTAAAAAAAACCCCAATTGGACGCTGAAGATCTCTCAAACTACCGACCCGTTTCAAATCTTCCATTAATATCCAAAGTTTTAGAAAAAAATCACTGCCTCACAGATCACAGATAATAAGTCACTTAAACTCAAATGAATTGCTGACTAAATACCATCTGCATATAGAAGGTTTCACTCAACGGAAACTGGATTACTTCGTGTTTTGTCAGACATAACTCGGATCGGGAAAACTGGCACATGAATGTGTAAAATAAATATAAATATAATGTCCTCCGCGTGCAGAACCGTATCTTCTTCAAGCATAAACTTTCTAATTAAAGTGTGTTTATCGGAAGTGACCTGCCAGGTAAGTATATCTCTGTATCTATTTGTAAATAGTAGAATTAGATAGAACCTATGGATTCTTAATAAGTTGTACAGAGCCCTTGAGGTGATTTTTCACAAAAACGGCGCTCTAAAAATCATCCTATTATTATTATTATTATAAATAAATCCCT
Organism: Limnephilus lunatus; assembly: GCA_917563855.2. Taxonomy (NCBI): domain Eukaryota; kingdom Metazoa; phylum Arthropoda; class Insecta; order Trichoptera; family Limnephilidae; genus Limnephilus; species Limnephilus lunatus. The sequence goes on from OU830594.1 coordinate 99,145,877, forward strand.
TGATCGATATCTTCGGTCCTTTTCTAGGGACAAAATTTGTCTTGAACTTAACCAAATTGCTAAACTAGAAGTAACTAGAAACTAAAGATAGAGGAAGTTTATTTGACTACCATTACCATAGACAATATTTAAAAAAAATAGGAATGCAAGACATGCGGGACGCTTTTGACGATTTGCGGGACTATTTTTGTAAATATTGCAATGCGGGACTACAACCGTCAATGCGGGACGGTTGGCCGCCTTACTCTTGGCCTACGTCATCTTTGGGGATGCTGTGTGTAGATTTTTTAAAGGAAAAGGTGTATGAGGTGTGGTAGGAATCTGGGGGTCTCTGACTCTATGAGTGGCGGACGTATGAATACGTCCCTTCCACTGAGGTGCGAGTTGATGGGTCGAGAGAAACCGGTAGAGAAATAAAAGGTATTTCTCGACTGCCACGCAGTAGGCGGGCAAACGCATCCGCCGCCAATTCTTAGACACACCTTAGGGCACCCCTGCTAAGTCACAAAACATATTGAAATATAAAAATCCATTTTGATAACTCCCAAACAGCAAGAACACTACAAGGAAAAAAACTACGCATTTACTCTGACTCGACCCCAGCACAGCAAAAGTGGTGGTGTGTAGATATGGTAGAGCGTAGATCATTTAATTTAGTTTGTAGTCCACGGACGTTTTGGTATATTTTCATAGTACTCAGTTTTTTGGTTAAATGTTGACGATTTTGGCAGACGAATTTACGTATTTAACTGTTATATCCGTCTCACCGTTAGCTTTTCGTTTTTATAGTTCTGCTCGTAAGTCCGTTAGATGCTTTTGGTGTGCTGGGGTCGAGTCAGAGTAAATGCGTAGTTTTTTTTCCTTGTAGTATTCTTGCTGTTTGGGAGTTATCAAAATGGATTTTTATATGTCTTGGTTTATTACTGTTATATTTACCAAATTGATACATTTTTACAATGTTGTTTATTGCAGGTGTGTCAATTCGGTTTCGGTACCTCCGTATCATCCTCAGGACTGTTATAAAATATTTTTATAACAGTCCTGAGGATGGTACGGAGGTACCGAAACCGGTAGACTATAAAATATCAATAAAGTGACGTAAAACAAAGTATTTTCTTTTTATTTATTTAAAATTTTAATTTCACAAGCATTTGCTTATTATGGGAGAATAATTTAAAAATATATATTATATAATTGTAATAATTATAATTGCATTAAGCTTTTATATACTTTCATTATATTTATATATCTATTGTATGTATTGTACCAAAGGAAAATTTTTTTAATAAAAATAAAATAAATAAAAAAAAAAAAATAAAAAAAAAATCTGAAACAATTTACAAGTATGGCACTTTTCAGATTTTTTTCACCTAATCGTGTTTTTCAGTAACTTAATGGAATGTTTTAGAAGGTTTGCTATGTTTTAAAATATACAATGTAATAAATACATTATTTGTTATAAATAATGTTAGTTTAAAAGTTGGCAACATTTTGTGTGTGGCAACACATTTATATTTATTATGTTTTCTCTATGCTTTAAAAAACTAAGTAGCTGTCACTTCTTGTAATGCTTTAAATTCGTACATCGTGAATAAAACAAGTTATTATTAAAAAGTGTAATATTTTATTAGTATAAATCCAGAAGATTACAACAAATTGAATTAGATGGCGCTGCCATAAACATGAGCCGCTTAGCCAAATTTTTAAAGGTTTCGATACTTGCCAAAAAGTACTCATTGAGTAAAAGTATCGTATACAAATTATCGGGTACAAAAATATCTGTATCAAAAGGAAAAGTACTCGATACTACAAAGTATCGATACTTTTTTCGTGTCCCTAATTAGGACCCTTCATCTAGGTATTAGTTGAGCCATGTTCACCAAACTCCGCACTTCTTGACTGGGTTCATATTTGAACCAAGTGGACAGCTAAACTCCTCGGAGAACTCGGGCAAGTTGGAAAGGGACCCGATGATTCTATATTTATTTAAGGAGTGTTGGTCTGACTCTAACCGGAAGGCTGCTTGTTCCTTCTTCGACTTAGCTTCACACCAGATCTGTAAAAATAGTTTTATCAAAATAGTAGGATATCATGTCTCTGTAAATACTAGGAATAACTAATGTTTTTTTTTACAGTAATTAATCCCTTTTGAACCATTTGGATTTGTGTTGATTACCTAAGAATATTACCGAAAGTCATTGACTTGTTATGAAAAAAATTCATAAAATCTTTTATTTAGTCACTGGTTTTATTATTCTTAATTCAGAAGTCGTTTATAGGGCTTTATTTTTTGTACGCTGGCAACATTTAGGGCAAGGTTTTGGGAGCGAGTTCCGTTTCCGGACTTCTTGAATGGACGACGAAGGGAAAAACGTCGTACATTTGACAGTCGGTTTGAAATCCAAAAATTCTATTAGAATCCGCAGTATTAAGTTCGATCCAGTTCGCGGAGAGTGAAATGTATCAATAGTAGTGACCGAGGAATTGTAGGAATTTCCTTTTTAAACCTGAATTTGGTTGGTTTTTGTTCCGTTCCGCCGTTGTGGGTGGTTCTGGAAAGTTCACCGCGTGCGGCAGCTGACGAAATTACGGGTCATCGCGCAATGTAATCGGGCTTGAGATTACCCATCGGCTGAACATATGCCTTGAGAACTCCTGGTTGTATTCCAGTGATGATATCTTATCCAGACGCGCGTTAAGTCGAGAACCTGGCTGTATCCACCAGGCCGAAGGCATCCTCGCTACACCTTAACCGAATGTTACTGGCTCGTAACCTGCAGTTTACGGAATTTGAACCCATTCCATTGAGAGAAGCAGCTAGGGCGTGACCTACGCCAGGACGTATGCAGACGCCTCTAGGGCGTGACCTCCACCAAGACGGGGACATGGATTCCGAGTTGGAGCTCCACGGTTCCACGGCATCTCACCTCAGATGAGCGGTGGAAAATTCCCCATGTCTCGGTGTTCATTAATTAGATAGCTAGGCCTAAACCTGTCGGTCCGGGGGTGAGTACAATATGTTCTCTGTTTGTTCACTGTACATTCTATCCTCCATAAATACACTTATTATACTTACGATGAAAATCTAGTTTATACACATTTTCTTGGTCCGAAAACTGGAGGACCAAATAGTCCCCACGATCCTTTGTAAAGATTACACGGTCTCATGTCTGAGCTAAACAAATTCTACCTCTCTTGATAACGACATTCTAAAGGAATCACCTGTAGATTGGTGCGTGGGACGTTAAACGTTTTACAAAGCTGTTACCAAGGGAGGTACAATTTCCTCTACTTTCCTTCAATTCAGTCCTCAATACTGACCAATTTTGACCACCAAGTAAAAAACCCCAACAATAACAATTTGACGCCAACGTGCTAGTCCTCCACTAATCCCCGTATCAGACTTTAAATATTCGACTACGGAGACACAGTATATTAACGGCCACCGTGGTCTAGGGGTAAGGCTCTTGACTCATAATCCGATGGTCATGGGATTGAATCCCGGCGTGCGCAAATAAATTTTATTTGAATAGTTACTACACAATTAACTCATTTAAAAATAATATAATGTATATTTGCGGCACGTTCCAGAGTGGAAGATAATCTCAGTATCTCCCTAGTGTAAGACCACCATTCAGAATTGAAACGTTGCTTTGAAATGACTTTAGCCGTGTTTGGTGACCAGATCTGAATAGCCAGGCATTTCTCCACCTTATACTAATATACGAAATGACACAAATAATTCAAATAAAATTTATTATTATTAAAATTGATTCCATCCCGTCTCCTTCGGGTTGTGTGTCAAGAGCATTACCCCTCGACCACGGAGGCGGTCAATGTAGGAATAGGTTGCATAGGAACAGGTTGCTGAAATAGCCGATAATATACGATTAGCAGCTAGTTTCCCGCAGGGTCGGGTTGCTGCTTAGAGCATCCAATAGGACGGATTTCAGGTCCAGTTAAATATTTATTGTAAACCTTCATCATCATCACTCTTGGCTCTACAAACCCCTGGTGAGTTTTGGCCTCCTCAAGAGTGTTTCTCCACTCATCTCGGTTTTGTGCCAGCTCTCCCCAGTTTAGAAGCTACGAGTAAAAGGTAGATATATCTTTAAGGACGTTGTCGCTCTATCTTAATCTTGGTCTTCCCAGGATACATCGCCCTATCGATCTTGAGTTCAGCAGGGACTTTGGTGCTTGATGCTTGGTCATTCTCTGCACATGACCCAGCCACCGAAGTCCTCCCAGTTTCATAAATTTTGTGATGTTTAGTAGAGTATATAGCTCATTGTTGTAACGTCTTCATCAAAATCAAAATCCATTTTCTAGAACCGGTCCGAAGAGGCGCCTCAAAATATTCCTTTCAAAAACGTCCAGTGCTCGCTCATTCCTCTTAGCTAGCACCCATTTCTCAGCTGCGTACGTGAGTTCTGGTCTAATAAGTGTTTTGTACATTAATTTCTTCGTGTTTCTAGACAGCAGTCTGGATTTTATTTGGTTTTGTAGGCCAAAATAACAGTGATTTGCGTTCACTATGCGCTTCTGGATCTCCTCTGTGGTTTTATTGTCGTTTGTTGTCAGGGAGCCTAGATATGTGAATCTTGGTACCGTTTCAAAATATTGGCTTCCACATGAGAGAGTTGGGGTTTATTAGGCGCATCCTACGGCCATGCATTTGGTCTTCTACTGCTTTTCTACGAGACTCATGTTTTTGGCAGAACATTCAATATTTTCGAATGCGTTTTCGAAGTTTTTGCGATTATGTCGATATCATCAGCGCAAGGCAATAGTTGCACAGAGTTGTCAAATATCGTTGCACTTATCTCAATGCCTGAGTTACGAATAACTTTTTCTAAGGATATGTTGAATAAGAGGCAGACCAATCTATCTCCTTGTCTCACACGGAGCGCTTCAAAGGACTTAGACAGATCACTGCCAACCCTGTCTCTACACGTTAGTGGGGATATTGTTAATTTCACCAGATTGATCAGCTTACGAGGTATTCCAAACTTATTCATTGCGTTGTACAGAGCATTCCTATTTATGCTATCATACGCGGTCGTGAACATTGTGTTCTAGCGTTTTTTCCAAGATCTGTCACAAGGAGAAAATTTGATCGATACATGATTTGTCTGGCCTGAAGCCACATTAGTTGTTGCCAATAATTTGTAAACCTTACGATTGTTGTATGTTGTGTGTTGTGATTGTCTTAGTTCATATTTAACCTCATTTTAGCACTGAACACTTTTAATTTTCTCATTTACCTAATCTCGATGTGTAGAATCTCTTACCTTAAAATTTTGCGTCTATGCCACCTTTTACTAAAATACTGCAATGCATTTTGTATCTATAATTTCTTTTATCTGTGGCCGCGTCAAACTTTCCCTTTTTTGTCTATAAAAATCGTTGTTGTGGTTTTAGCGAGTCATTATTCTTTCTACTCAATTCTCTTCAGTTCTCGATTTAGTTTCACAAATCGCCAGTGAAGTGTTCAGAATCGAATCAATCTGAACACTTAACACTGTAATATATAATAATAAGCCTTTTTATTCTGATTTTCTGTCAGATATACTAAACATGTTCTTGTTTGTTTATAATAAATCCCGAAGCTCAGTTTGCCTCTTGGCATAGGTCTCCTCTAACATTTTCCACTGGGACCTGTCACGCGCAACTCTTCTCTGTTGATTTCCAGCCGTGAATTTTAGGTCGTCTACCCATCTTATTTGTTGACGTCCTCTACTTTTCTTGCCATCTCTTGGATACAAGTCAGTGACATTTTTACACCATTTCTCTTGTAGATCGAGGATCACGTGACCTGTGCATCTCCACTTTTGTTAGTATATTCTGGCAATTAAATCCGTAACTTTGGTTTTCTCCCTTATTGTGCTACTTCTCACTCTGTCATGTTTCCTTATTCTTGTCAAACTTCTCCCCATGGCTCTCTGGCAGCGTTCCAACTTTTCTCTGTGGCGTTTAGTGAGTGCCCAAGTTTCACATCCATAGGTAATGACTGGAAGTATACATGTGTTGAAAGCTTTCCTTTTTGTTTGCATACTTAGCTCCTTGGATTTCAAGACTTCTTTCAAAGACTAGTATTTCTTCCATCCTCTCAAACATCATAACCTATCAAACTGTATGCCAATCCATGGCGTGGAAATGAAGAAAGTCACCAAAGGCCGCGCAATTTACGCCTGACTGCAGACTTCTGGAGAACACAACCTGGGACACTATGCTACGATAACTTAAATAAAGAATTTCCAATAATTCAAGTTATTTCAATCACTGAGATTGAAGAACATCACAAGAATCAATTCAACAAAAAAAAATGATGTGTCAAATGAATGTTTTTATTATTCCTATTATATTATATGATGTTACCTGTGCATAGGAAATGAAGAAAAGCTGCCTGTGCGAATAGTCGAGGCCGGGCAAGGTGTAGTTCTTAGGTGCTGTCTTGGAGTACTCCAAGTAGGCGTGGAAAGCCGACTTCAGACCACCGTTGTCCGCTATGTTCTCATCTAAAACATCAATGCTGTTAATTAACCTTTGGAATGCCGAGCTCCAACAACTCATACCTCCGTCGTTGACGCTGAATTTTCATGAGGTTCGCTTGTCATCATCAGATTCTATTTTCGCAATAACTTGCTTGTTTTTTTTTGCATTATGATCTTCTAAATTATACCGTCTTACTAGATAAGGGGCCATCCATAAATTACATCAAAACTTAAGGGGGGAGGGGGGGAATTAGAGAAGTGTGACATTATGTGACAAGGGGTATGGGGGGGGGTCATCAGCTCTGTGACGTCATATGTAAAAAATGTTAAACTATTGTTTTTATTATTTTTAGATATAAAATTGAAAATATGTGATGTCACACTAGGGGGGAGGCGGTCTCAAAAGTGTAACGATGTGTGACAGGGAAGGGGGGGTCAAAATATCATGAAATTCGATAATAAATGATAATGATAAAAATAATTAAGGGGGGAGGAGAGGGAGGGACACATACATTCACAATTATCCCATAAACTTCGAGCTAAGTTCATTACACTTACCTATACTATTTATCCCACTCAGTTGTAGTCCTTCCTCTGAGTAGTTAGAGTACTGGTCTCTGATGCATTCAGTCTTCAGGTCAAACTGATGGATGCTGTCGTTCGTCCACCAGTTGTTCAAATTGCCGGATCTATTATTACAAAAAATCTACCCATTACAAAAAAAAAATTGTAATTGTAGTCGCAGATATATTGATTGTGAGTAAATATCAATAAAATATTTGTTTTTCACAGTGACACAACTGCGGGAATAGCTTTGTGAACATTTGACATTAAGAAGGAAGCACGTTTTTTTATGAGATTTGACATTATGGCACTGTATCAGAATATTAGCTTGGGATGTGTGAATAACCCCACACTCTCTGGTCATAATACCTTAAAAATCTATTCACCGACATATATAAAAAAAAATGGCAATTGGCAAATCTACATGGACATAAAGAGACACCAACCTTGTAAAGTAGCTTCTGCAGAATAAGCGTCCCTTTAGATTATTGTTTCCACAAGTTTAATAATATTTGGTGCACAATTCAATAATCTTTTATGACGGACACTACTTAGGTTAAGTTGTTCATTCGGAGAAAAATTCACAATGAGGCAGGACCATAATGGTTTGGCAGGTTGAATTTTAACATGTTACAAAAACCAATTTTAATTATTTAATTAATTAAAAATTTCGATCCAAAAGGACACTTCAGCGACATCTATAGCCCAAGTTTATGTCATTATACAGTTTACGAGCACAATACAAATTAGTGTCTCCAATAGCCCACAGTGATCGCCATACTACCATTTTGTGTTTTTACCAACTGTTTTTTTTTTATTTATAAACGAGATCAAAGAAGAAACATAATATTATGATGCACAAAAGGGACCACAGGGTTGATCACTGCATAATTTTCCGTAAGAATTGATGTTACGGCACTGAGGATTGATCACTGCACAAGTTTCATTTAGAATCGGTAAGCGATATCAACGTAGGAGTTGATAATTGCAAGGCTTATTTCAATAGACTACAATTAAACACACTGAGGAATCACCATGAAGGTGATCATTGAACCGAGGCTTCTTTAACATAGTCGATATTAAAATAACTGAGAGGTGAATACAGGAGTTGATAATTTCACTTGTTACTTCAATATACTGATTATTCCCTGAGTTCTTGTTCCAAATGCCACATGGAGGTTATATTGGCCACACGCCTTGTCAGAGGATAGGTACAAGGGTAGTAGGTTGGATGGAGGAAGGGACCGGTATATAGTTGCGTCATCAATAAAAATAACTTTTTCAATAATTGTAAATTCATTTTGTGGCGTCATTTTAATTAAATGAAAGCAAATTACTTTGTAGGTATACTGCACTTATTTAATCAAAATTATCAACATGTTTCAAAACAGTGGTTTCTTCCGTATATGATCTTATCTAGAATCTAATTAATCTCGTTAGACTATAATTTTCTTTTATCCTGACGAAGAAACCATTGCTTTTCTAACATGTTGATAATTTTGAATAAATATTAACAGTGATTTGAGTTGTTTTCATGATAAATTAGCTTAAGGCTCCGTTACTGGCCCCAAAAAGAAGAAGATGGAGAGATATGAAATTACGAATGTTAGAGGAGAGCGCTAACATTTACAGCGATAAAATCGATGCAAAAATTATGAAAATCTTTAATAAAACACGACTTGTTTAAAATAGAGCAAAAATCTCGCAAGGGTTATCTTAAACAGCATATAAAGAAACACTGTGAATTTTTTCATACATATAACTTGTAAAATAACTGAAACAAACGTTTTAATAATAATTTTTGGATCATACTTTGCGATTTTTTTCTATCGAGGGAATTTTATATAATTTACGTTTCGGCGCGACGAATGTCTAGATATTATCTTCAAAAATAACATATATTTTTTTAAGAGCTTAAAAACTTCAAATCTTTAAGGAAGGCTTGCAAGAAATCGGTAGAAATTTGGATAGCGGCCTCTTAAATTGAATATAAAAAAAGACAAAATGCAAGATAATTGTTCATAAGAAGACATGCAGTGAAATCAAAGTAAAAATTGACGGTGAATTTATTGAAAATAATGATTCAAAATATAATGTCACTTTCTTTCCGAAACAAGAGTAACACCCATATGCATAGTCATTTCTGAGGTTATTTCAAGTTTTATTAGCATAATGAATAATTTACATGATTTTATTGACTACCTTTATGAAGATTTGTACCAATATCATCCAATAAAGCGGTATTTACGGGATGCAGAAAATCCGCTGGAATATATTGATGATGTGGAATTCCGAAGAAGATTTCGATTTAGAAAAGATACAATAATAAATTTCCTCTTGCCACTTTTGAATTTAACACAGAGTGCCAATAACCGAGGTCTTCCTATACCGCCTCTGTTGCAGCTTCCTTCACTCGACCTCAAATCGACTTTACTGAAGGTTCCTCACTGGAGGGTGAAGCCGTAACTGAACATACTGATTTCAAGGGAGTTTTTAAGAATTCCTTAAGGTAACCTCGACTAAGATCGAGTGGAGGAGGTCTCGAGGAACCGACTATGCATATGGGTGTAAGTCCTCGTTGAAGTCAGAGGAGAATAAATACATAGAGGTTTACTTTTGGGGTAAGAATAACCTAGTCAAATTTCTAATTTCAAAGACATTGACAATGTGTTGGATTACGTATAAATTAATCGAAACTTCAATGGATCGAAATGATAATCTAATATCCTTCAAAGGAAGCAATCTTCCCAACAAGCCTTCCATTGATATGTAACTCGGTGTAACTCTATACGCCTCGACACGCCAAGTATTTTAGTCGAGTGGAGAGTATAGTAGTAACTAAACGCATCCGAACACCATAATTTGGGTAGAGTAGGTTAGTCAACTCTTTAGCAGATTAAATCCATTTCGTTCTATTTTTCGGGCGAGTAAGGACACCCACCGCGCGTCCCTGCGCACTGACAAGCGCAAAACCACTGTTTTAGGTTTTAGCAGAGTTCATTTGTAAACGCGCGGAAATGTAGTGGCATTGGAGCGAAGTTGCTATTCTAAAATTCTATATTTATGCTATATTTATTTTCATCTCACTTATTTATTTTTCCATCTCTTCTAAAATAAGAATAAAATAAACATTAAGATCAGCTTAAATAGCGTATTTATTTTAATGCGCCGCGGCCTATTCATCTTCCAATGCGCCACTTACGAATGTACTTGAGGGAGCGGACTCCGGATCGGCAGAGACGGGGGACGAAATGAAAGGCATCAGGTTGAAGTAGTTAGTCAGTCTTTATTTGTGTATTAATTGTAAACTATAATTATTTAATCATTTACAATTAATTTGTGTTGTAATCTTATAATCTAAGCATTGTTTATTAGAAATAATCTACATATATTAAACATAACTTTTATAATTTTCACAATTAAGCAAAACACGACAACCTCCGTAGTCCAGTGGCTAAGACTCTTGACTCACAATCCGGAGGTCGCGGGTTCGAACCCGGCGTGCGCAAATAAATTTTATTTGATTAATTTGTGTTATTTCACAATTAATTCATTTAAAATAATATATAGTATATTTGCGGCACGTTCCAGAGTGGAAGATACTATCAGTATCGCCCTGGTGTAAGACCACCATTCAGAATTGAAACGTTGCTTGAAAATGGCTTTAGCCGTATTCTCTTTTTTAAAACCAAAAATTACGTCTTTCACTTTTATTGATAAAGTAAATAACATAAGTATAGTAATTTAATTGCTTATTTCTGAGCAGGATAAACATAAAATTGTAGAATGATTAGGAAAAAATATTTTTTTGTATTTTGCATACACTTTTCGTGTGTGCAAAATGTGTTACGTAATTGGTCGCGCGGATTACGCATTCCGTTAACGAGCTGTTATTATTAGATGTAAGCGTGAAAAATGTCCTAAATTAAACAGTTTACAAGGTTTTAGAAATTATTGCAAGGATCGGTACCAATGGTCTCTATGAAATATCTGGTGAGTGAATTTATACAATTATCGGGCGGGGTTAGTACTTGCTAGGGAATGATTGAAGGAATGATAAACGATGTATGTACGAGAAATTGGATAGTGTTGATGAATGTAAGTGCATGTGAACGTGTGTTTGTACTTTTGTGTACGAATTGGGTTAAGTAGTGGAGAATTGTGAGTGCGCATTGATTAAGTTACCAGGTTACCAGTAATATTTTTTCCTCAAATGACGACAGGGACAAATTTGGTGGTACTGAATTTTGAACCTCTTACCCAGTGTTTGGAATCAACCGTGCTGCCAACAGGGCCAAATATCGAGTTGGTAAGGCCGACATTTATTTTATTTTTTCGAATGCAATGTCATTGGCAATGAGTCTATCTGACGAGTTTCAGCTCGATCGAATGCCAAGAAGTGGGTTAATATAAACTTCCAAGAATCCATTGCAGTCATACATTCATTAAATCATAAAAATAATGGTGAAATTCAAATAGATGAATTTAAAAATGAATAAGAAGTATTGGGATTAAATACGAACGTGCATGGAAAAGAAGTCAGGGTCCTGCATGCGATTCAAATAAACAATTATTGTAATGTCAAGAGTCGATGTGACGCGAAGAATGAATGTGGATGAAGTTTGTAATGTTCTCTCCTCCCTGCTTACCCCTGTGGAGAAATGAAACGATGGTTAGTTGATTAACTCTTTTGCGAGAGTAGAAATAAAATGGAAAGATCATACGATGACACAATATTCATCTTCGAGTTGAACTCTGCCTGACCGCGTCCTGTCTCTCACTCACAAAACCTCAGTTAACACAAGTTATAAAATCACTTATTAAATAAATTCGTAATGGAACCGCATTAAACCAATTAAAATAACCCGAAGCGGAGGTCACAATGTTAACAGCGCCCTTGAGGTGATTTTTCACAAAAACGGCGCTATATAAATTAGCCAAATATTATTATTAACGAGCTCCTGTAACACAATCAATGCGTGCCCGACACCATCGCTGAGCTAAACGCGTCCGTAGCGAGGGTCGGTGCGGAGTGAAGTGACGTGACGGAGGCGTAGTGAGTGTTGCTCGGAGATGATGCGTGATTCGTGATGCGAGATGAAGGTCGGTGACGTTGGAGCGGTTAAGATCACAGGTCTTCAGGGAGCCGGCGTGTTGTAGCTCTACACCGTGGCGGTGGAGAAATGACCTGATCCAGGCGGTCGATCGACGGCTTGATGACGGATATGGCGGCTATGTGTCCTTTAAGTCAGCGCACGTACGTGACGTAGGAAAGAATCTTGTGAGGCGATGAAGATGAACTCTGTAGCGGAGCACGACGGGTTTCAGTAATCAGAGATCGGGTTGCACCTAGACAGCAAGCGCGATGGGCTTGGTAGTTGTAGGTCAAGGGACATCTCATGTCGTGGCGCAATGGGCCGAATAGCGAGACGGTGGTTGAAGATGGAGGCCTCGAAGGTTTTACGGAGAATTCCTGATGTCACACTGGATAAGCGTAAATCACATATTGATTTGCGTTGAGCGAGAAAGAGCCCAGCGGGCTTGTTTCGGCGTTACTGCACTGTTATCAGTTATCACTTGCTCGGTGTGTGTGAGTTTACCGTTGGATAGACTAGACTAGTTTCAGCCGGCTGTGCTTGCTGCTTATATAGGCTTATAATTAAGTACTCGAGTGCCTAGTAATGTTGCGAATGCACGCAAAGTGAAGAAGGCCCTCGAACATTCTGCTGCCGTAACGATGCGACGCGCGCGGCGTAAACAAATACTGTAAGTAGATAGATGCTTCTGGTGTGTTCTTACAAAACCAGTGGCGGCGCAATGATTTTTTATGAAAGGGGCGACTGTTCTGGTCGTCATATACTCCTTACTTGATTGTAATGCGCCGTAATGCGAACGGTTTTCGGCGAGTCAAGTAACAAGTATACTCGCTACTTGACTTTTCCCTTCCGGACCGCGAAGGTCATGTTATTTTAAAAAAACGGACCCGTTATGAAAGTTATTGGTGACCCCTGCAAGACGGTATTATAGGATAACATTCAATACTACAAACTTTCAAAGAAACACAGAGAAAAAAAATATTTCAATATATCAACAAGATATCAAAACAATATTAAAATCTAAAAATTAAATATCAAGCGCATTCAAAATACCTATCTGTATCTAGGTATAAATTATTTCAACAACCTTCCTATAAATAAAAAAATATCGAAAATAAACATAAATTCCAAATTAAATTAAAAAAATACCTAAATCTTGAAAACTGTTTATTGTTTCAACTATCTCGAGTTTTTCTTTTATTAGTTGCAATTAATATTATTTACTTACTCAAATGATAACATATACTTGAGCATGAATTCCCTTACCAAACACAAGAGCCTTGTCTCTTTATGGTGAGGAAAGGCTATTATTATATTCATTTTACAACTTTGTTTAACATGTAAAGAAAATTTATGCTTATTGTAAAAACATACAAATATTAAATAAAAAATAATAACTCATGTATTAAAATTTTTGCCGTATTTTTTCAATAGAATCTTTACCTGGTATGGTAAAATTGATACGTATTTATTTATTTATTCATAATCTTCGTAAATGAATTATCCTTATCCATCGTACCCTCTTCCGTGGTCATCAAAGGCATGCGTCAGTTCGTGACCCATCACTGTGCCGATGCTTCCATAGTTAACGCTTCTTGGATTCTCGATGGAGTAGGGGAACTGCAGGATGCCGGCGGAAAAGCATATCTGGTTTTTGAAGGGATGATATATGGCGTTCGCAGTAGCGGGAGTTGTGACTGAAGAAAAAAAATTGTTTAAGCAAAGTCGAATTTTAGTATCGTCGCAGATAGATTGACTGCGAAACAATTTGATTATAAATAACATAGACTGTATTTATTATTTGCAGGGAAAAGAATAAGATGGTACATACCCCAATCCGTTCTGTCGACAGGTTCGCCCAGTGTTTTCAGAATCTTCCTCAGTGTAAACAACCCGACCTCTATATTATTCTGGAAGTATTCATTTGGCTTCACGTCCAGTTCAAAGTACTCCTGGTCCAACTCTTGTGCGTTCAGGATGTAGTCGGGGTAACCTGAAAAAAATATTGTATTTTACAATATCCAAATTATACCTGAGAACTCAATTGAGTACGAACCGTCGCATCGTCGTCTTCTTCTTATGGTGCCGTATATCAATTTTTACCCTGATGAAAGGCACAACCCGGAACATCTCTAGTCTAGTCATGGAATAAAGAAAAACACAAGAAATGCCATTGATGTGTGGTTTGTGTGTTTCTGCGGATGTATTTGTGTGAAAGACCACTGTACAAGTAGAAAAAATGAACTTAAAGGAAAGGAAGGAAGGGACTTACTGCAGTAACTTGTGACACTCTCTGCTATCTTGGCTGGGTTTATTCATGCACTTATATACTTGCGGAATGCGGATTCAGTTTGAGTATTCGGGAAGCGGAAAATTATAGATGTTCACGCTGCGAGTTGCGATTGACGACACTGATTGTTATGGTAACGCAGATACATAAGGATGGGTAAGAAAAGGAAGCATGTGACAATCAAGCTACAAGCAGAGTCTATGATATATGTAGATGTATGTAGGTAAGTGTAGCTATGTATTGTGTAAACGCCCAACCAGCCATTTATGCGTTTTTCGTGATCCAAAAGTCTGAAATTCCTTGCTTAAATTTGATATTCAGAAAGGTGTTTTACAATTATAAAAATTCAAATAGGGTGGCGATAAACGATGTCAGACAACTTTTAACACGTTCTAAATGGGCTAGAACCAAAAGATACATTAATAAAATGTGGTAGCAAAATTTTCATTCAAATGTAATGCTGCTTCTAAATCTGATCATTGGAATGCCATAAGCATTCGATACAACAACCCTTATGGACAATCGTTACGGTTAATAAGATCTTGCAGTGCCAGCAAAATGTTCACAGCATGTAAAATAAATTGTTTTTATGCTACAGAGAGGCAAAAAGTGTCCAAATTTTCATCAGTCAATCGAGACTGATGAAAATTTACACACTTGATCTTTTTTGATAAAATTTAAATTAATGAGTGTAGACCTTTGAACCATGCTGGCTAATGAAATTGATTATCCGTTAAACAATTATTTTTGGTATTTTAAAAATTTGATCAATAATAATTATTCACAGAAGCAATACAATACATTTTATCTCTTCAGTGAACCAAGCAATTTTGCTGCAGTATTTAACATACTCGTGTCGCCCATTTGTCTTAGTCATTCCACCATGAAAGGAAAAATTTAATAGAATACCAATCAATAGGCTGATAGCGTCCTCTTTCAGTATCGCCTGGTCCCTGGTTTCCTTATCCAACCAGCTTAGGGTCTGCAAGTTCTTCTTGAAAGCCCTGCGAATATTCTCAAACATTTTCTGAGCCTCCAACTTTGACTGTTTGCTGAACATCTCACGCACAAACATGGCACCCGTCGCAAGACCTGAAAGAATGAAATTCCGAAAAAAACTCACTGGGTAAGAGTGAAAAAAAAGTTTGGAAGAAGAGTTTGGCCATCAGAAGTGAGATGAAGGGAAAGACATACACAAGCTACACCAAGGAGCAATTCTTCAAAATTTGCAGTTGTCTTGAAAAGTGCTCATAGACCAAACCAAGAGTGAACTACCTTCAAAATGATATAGATTTAGTAAATCTAAAATCTAGGAGTTATGTAGAATACTAGATTTGCCATCTGTGAGCTGGAGGTCCCAATTTATTTTATTAAGCTACCAGACTCTGGGGAATATCACAATTTATTGGCTCCTGTGACAAAGCTACTTACCGTCTTAACTATAATTCTGCTAAACATAAAGATACTAAAAAAACAACACAGAAGCTTGTTTTCTGTGGGATGGCTCACGGGAGCTATGCAGACTATCTACACATCAAAATCACCTGCCATATCAGAAAGTAGTACCTGCCTATTGGTACTAAAACGTGATTTACCCACCGATGGCTTCGTTGGTATCCAAGGCACAGTAAAGCTGCTGGCCTTTGCCACCCTTGGAGCCAGTCATCGCCTCACCACCCTCGGAGTTAGTCGTCGCTTCACCATCCTTGGAGTCGGCCATCGCCTCACCGCCCTCGAAGCCAGTCATTGCCTTCTTCAACGCATGCTCCACCTTACTGAAGTCCTCGCTAAGGTAGGGAGATAACGACCTGACCGCCTGCCATATCAGATAGTTGTTCAGCGTACTGGAAGCATACAATTGACGCATCAGAATTGGCCGATCTGAGTTGTCGGTTGCCTCTGAGCATGATCAGTATAGTCTATGTGATGGTGCACAGACGATAGGTTAAAAAAATTTCCAGGCCCAAAGCAATGAAATCGTTGTTCTACTATAAGATCAAATACGTTTCTGCTTTACGCTTATGGGCCATACAGCAGAAAAACACGTAAAGTTACCAGAACAAATCCAAAAAAGTTTGTTTTATATGAATACATGGCGATTCATGCATCATTTAAATTTCCTTTTGGATATGCGCTACAAAAGTATTCAAGCTAGGACGAATGGAGCCATTTCAACAGTATTTAAATGATACAAAAATTGAAGCTATTTCATGAAAGCCTATATATCTCCTGAAACGCTGTCATTTGTTTGTACTGAACAAATGAACGTGACTTAGCGGGGGTGACCGGGTTCAAGGGGTGAGGTTTGGTATTGACGGCGGATGCGTCTGCCCACCTGCTGCGTGGCATTTTAACCTTTCCAGCCGGACTCTGTCGACCCGTCGCCTTGCACCGCAGTTGGAGGGATGGATTCATACGTCTGTCACTCCTGGACACACTAACCCCCAGTTCCTACCCACCCCTCGTACCTTTTTCCTTCCCAGAACTTCCTATACTTAAAAATAAAATCCCTAAATTAAAAATACCCTCCACACAGCATCCCCTAAGATGCCATAGGCCCTGAGGGAAATTGTTTTCCCCAGGGCCTCCTGCGTGGAGCTAATGTAAAAAAAGACATAATGGAAAAAAAAAATAATAATAATAACAATAAAATTGCCTTGGAAGATTCTTCAAAAATGTATTATTTTCGTATATTTATTTTTAATATAATATGTATATTATTACTTCTGTATTGTAATATGATTAAGACATCAAAAGTTACTCACTTTTTGCCCTTTTCCGTTCCAGCATACCCATTCACCAGGGTGTTCAACTTTACCAAGTACTCTTTTGGGAAAACCACAACTCTTTCTTTAGTGGTGATCGTCCTCGATACCATTCTAAACGCATTGTTGAAGTAGTCCAGCCAATCGATGAAAGGGCTCAACTCTTGCAACTCTTGCAAGGACATGGCTTGGAACAGTTCCTCTCCACTGCGTCTATTCTCGCTCGGGGTTGTGATGTTTGCCAGATCTGTCTCAAACTCTATGACATCGAGCATCTGTGTTCTGGCGTCAGTTTCATTGGCTCCAAGAAGCACGGAGGTCTTTGTCATGAATTCGAGATACGCGTCTAATATTTTTTTGTTCTCTATTTTATTCAAATAATTATTGCGAGTTGGCATCTTAAAACTTATTTCGCCGATCTGAAATTATATTAATGAAAATATATCTATTTATTTATTTATTACACGCCCTGATGGGCTTTTACCCTGTAGATTAAATAGTGTATCAAACAATGAATAAAATTTAACACAATGAGAAAAGAAAATACGTAATATAATGTAACAACAAAGGCATGTAATAAAATAAAAAAGTACATTTGTAAAAATGATAAGAAGTCTCACATTCAATATGAACAAAAATTGCAGAAATTATGTAAATCTATAATTTTGTCTAGAATACTAAAAGTGATAGAATATACAACATGTATACTGATTAGTTTTAAGATGAAATATATCACCTAGATTAGAATATTTATTTCCGAGACTGTGAAGTCTCGGAAAAGGAGAATTTTGATAAGCTAGTGTCCTTGTGTTATTGAAGTAAAAGGGTAATAAATGTCGATATGATATTTTGGGAACATGGATATTTATTTATTTATTTATTTCAACGCCATAAAATGGCTTTTACAATCCGGTGATACATGATACACAGTGGTACACAGGAGGGTAATTATAATGATAACAAAATAAGAATGTACATTAAACCAAGTAAATATATACGTGTGATAACAACTAGTATTTAGTTATAGGATACAATTACGTATTACAACCAAAAAAAAAGAATATGAGCTCGTATAGAGAATACACATTTTATGCAGAATAAAAATAAGTAAATAAAGGTGACTTCATAGAAAAATTGTTAACATCAAGTATAATATACTTTAATTCTATTTGAACATATCGTTGGATTCCAGGAATTGGCTAAAATGGAGTACATGATATTATTGTTACCTTCAGTTTGAAATGACTGCAGTTTGAAATGACTTCAGGTACTGCTAATTAGTTCTGCTTTTCAGGGCTGTCAGTTACAGATTCAATAATAACTTTGTTTAAAAATAATAATTTTGAAAAAAAAAAATACATTTATTAGCTAACACTTAACTAGTCTGCTTGATAGTTAATATAAATGAAGTAAGTGCGTAGTTTGGAATCTATAGTAGAGTATGATATAGACGCCGTGCAGATGAACACTATTAAACCTAACATTGATTATTGTGATTGAGGTATGATATTATAGCCTTCTTATAACTATATTCGGTGCAGTTGAACACATCTACTACTTCTGAGAAAGCATTGCCAACTGCATGCAATCTAGGTATAAGCGAGTATCTAAATGACTCAGTCCTGATATTTTTGTTGCAATTAAAAAGAATTTTGGATCGAGTAGTTCTAGTAGGTATGTGGAAGGTAATTAGGTTTAATAAATCAGGACTGTCTATTATACCATTAACAATTTTAAAAATAAAAGTCAAGTCAAAAACAAGTCTTCTATCTGAAAGTTTGAGTAAGTTTAATTCTTTCATCAAGTGATTGTAATTTATTGATTATATTGGTAGACCAAGTTTATAGTTAATGAATCTTAAGAATTTATGCTGAATTTTTTCAATGGAATCAGAGTGGATTTTGAAGTGAGGTGACCATATAGAAGAATTATATTCGACTTGACTTCGAACTAGAGAGGAATATAGGATTTTTAATGTTGAAATATTATGAAAGTCTCTGCCATTTCGCAGAATGAAGCCTAGCATTTTTAATCCTTTATTGGTTACTGTATTTATATGTGAAAGAAAGATAAATTTGGAATCGAAAATAATGCCAAGATCATTAATCTCACTGACAGAGGTGAGTGAAACATTGTTAATATTATATTGATAGTTAAGGGGTTGATTTCTTCTGAAAAATCTTATTATCTGGCATTTACTTATATTCAGATAAAGTTTATTAGTTTTGCACCAATCTTGTAGTTTATTTAAATTTAATTGAATGTGAATCCAGTCATTTATCGTTTTTATAAGTTTAAATAGTTTTAAGTCATCTGCGAAAAGCAACACTTCAACATTATTATCAAAAACAGTGATGATATCATTTATAAAAAGTAGGAACAGTATTGGGCCTAAATGTGACCCTTGAGGTACACCGCTAGTCGCCATGAATTTGTGTGATAGGTAAGAGTTATTTTTTACTTGGAGAATTCTATTGGTTAAGTAACTCATTATCCATTCCAATAGTTTTATTTTTGATAAATTGAAGTAATTCGGGACAGTCAATTTTGTGATGCAGTATTTTATGTAATATTAATATTATAGGAATATGCAATTTATAGTTTATGAACCTTAGAAACTTCCGTTGAATCTTTTCAATGTTGTCTGAATGAATTTTGAAAAAGGGATATCATAACGTAGAGTTATATTCAAGTTGGCATCTAACAACGCTTTTATATAACATAATAAATGTGCCTAAATCGTTAAAATCTTTTGCAGCTCTTAAAACAAAGCCAAGAGTCTTTAGGGATTTGTATACATAGAAATAGAACAGCGCCCTTGAGGTGAACAGCGCCCTTGAGGTGATTTTTCACAAAAATGGCGCTATATAAATCGTCCAAATATTATTATTATTATTATTAAATGATTCATATTACAGACCAAATCTGGATGTTGTACAAGAGAGTAAGTTTCAGGTTCCAAGTCACGAAATTTTTGATAGAAGTTACAGGAGTAACAATTATTTATAAAATATAATGAGTAGTTCGATGATCCTCAATATTAGTGTGGACAACATTAACATGGAACCATATTAAGGTGAGTCTATGCGAATCTGCTAGAGATGTGTGTGGAATAAGTAAGCAAGGTAGGAAAAAAGGTGATGCATGGTGGGATGATGAGATCAAAGCACTGGTCTCAGAGAAGAAGAAAGCATGGTTACGTCTGATAGCGATTGGCAGTGTTTCAAGCAAAGAGAGAGATCGAGCGAAAGAAGTGTATAAGATATGCAAGAAAAGAGTAAGTGTTGGGGTGAAAGAACGAAAGAAACGCCTGGAAGACGAAGAGGGAATCAAAATGACAAACCACTTCCAAGAAAACATAAAACTGTTTTTGAAGGAGGTCAAAAGATCCCGGAGTGGACCAGAGAACGGAAGCATGAAAGTGATAAAATCGAAAGATAGACAAATGTTGACGAATGAGAATGAAATTAAAGACAGATGGATGAAATATTTCGAGGAAGTCTTCGAAAGTAACCCGAGTGATTGTGATCCCAGCGGTGAATCGGTTATGAACGATGATGGAGTGAATGTTACCAAAATCAGTATGGATGAAATAAAAAGATCAATTAAATGCATGAAGAGTGGCAAGGCTGTGGGTTTCGACAATATTGCTGCCGAATACTTTAAAGGAGGTAGTCGTATTATTCTCACATGGCTGTGCAGACTTTTTAACCAATGCTTAGAGGAGGGTTACACGCAATTAGATTGGAGAAGGGCTGTAATCATGCCATTATACAAAGGTAAAGGGTCACGTATGGAATGTGGGAATCATAGGGCTATTAGCCTTATTAGTTCAGTGGGCAAGCTGTATGGTAGAATATTGATTGAAAGGGTAAGAATGGAAACAAAAGATAAAATATGGGAGGTGCAAGGTGCTTTTATGAGTGGAAGGGGGTGCATGGAACAGATTTTCTCATTGCGTATGCTCACTGAGAAGTTTTTTGCAAAAAACGAGAAACTCTTTTGTGCCTTTGTAGATCTACAAAAAGCGTACGACCGAGTTGACAGGAAAAAGCTATGGAAGGTGTTGTCCAAGTACGGAGTGAATACGAAGCTCATTCAGGCAATAGCATCGCTATATGAGGGAAGCGTTGCATGTGTTAGGGTGAACGGCGATTTTACGGAGTGGTTTGACATCACAAAAGGTGTTAAACAAGGCTGCGTAATGTCACCGTGGTTATTCAATCTATACATGGATAATTGTATGCAAGAATTGAAAGAGATGGGATTGGGCGCGAAATTGAGTAATCTGGAAGTATGTTGCATATTGAATGCTGATGATGCGGTGCTAATTTCTAACAGTATGGAAGATCTACAGTCTCTCGTGTCAAGGATGAACGAAGTATGTATGAAGAATAAGTTAATGATGAATGTAAGTAAGTCTAAAGTCATGGTGTTTGAAAGAGAGAGTACGAAAACAGTATGCAATATAGTTGTGAATGATGAATACTTGGAGCAAGTGGATGAGTTTGTGTATCTGGGTAGTATGTTTACGAAAGATGGGAAGGCTGATAGAGATATTGAAAGAAGGGTGAATGCCGGTAACTCCATTAAT
The DNA here is from genome assembly GCA_917563855.2 of Limnephilus lunatus. Lineage (NCBI taxonomy): Eukaryota > Metazoa > Arthropoda > Insecta > Trichoptera > Limnephilidae > Limnephilus > Limnephilus lunatus. The sequence continues at coordinate 99,167,680 of OU830594.1, forward strand.
GGAGGACTGAATGCCGTTGGCGGTAATAAAAAATTGTCCAAAGACGCGAAACTAGCCGTCCATAATGGAGTGATGGTACCTATCCTCATCTATGGCAGTGAGGCATGGAACTGGCAGAGGAAGGATGAAAGTAGACTGAATGCTGTAGAAATGAGATCCCTGAGGCGAATGTGTGGTAAAACCATGTACGATCGTGAGAGAAACGTGGATATCCGCAAAGAATGCAAGGCTGATGTAAGCGTGATGTGTAAGATTAAGAAAGGGACTCTCCGATGGTTTGGGCATGTAGAGCGAATGAACAAAGAAAGGAGTGTAAGGACAATATATGATGCAAATTTGAATGGTAGAAGAAGTCGCGGACGCCCGAGGAAGACATGGCACGACCAAGTGAATCAGATACTTGAGTCGGGCTATGAGAAGAGTCGGAATAATAGAAGAGCATGTATGAGACGATGTATGAATGTGAACGAGGCAAAGAGTGTGTGCCAAGATCGAGTTGTGTGGCGGTCCGTCCTCTCTGCCTACCCCTGCGGGGAAACGGCGTGATGGTTAGTTAGTTAGTTAGTTAGTCTCACTCTCAAAACACTGAGATCAATTTCAAAGGAAAGTCCAGACATTTTCCAGATTTACGTTATCTAGAGAGGGCGTGTAAACCTTCAAATTAATATCAAAAGCTCGAAAGAAGCACTGTTTTTATCTTTTGTTGGTATGTACGGACCAATTTTGTCGTTCGGCAAATTCATTCCAACGCTCAGACTACGTAGCTGTTAAGTTAATTTTTCAAACACGAATATGGAGCAGTTGGAAATATTTTGGCAGGGGCTCTTGCGGGGAGTCCGGGCGGCCTTTTTCTCCAATTTTTAGTTGTCTGTGGTATATTAGATAATGAAAGGTGAAATACATGAAATTAATATATTTTATGTGTTTTATGTATTCCCGCGCAAAGCATTAATACATAATGTGCCGTTTAAAAAAAAAGTGAAAAAATCGTTGATCGCAGGAAAAAATATTTTGTCAAATATAGGTAATATTATTTATTGTTATTAAGTTTATTTTGTAGAACTCCATTTTAATTTTTATTTATTTTATAAATTCAATAATATTATTATTTTATGTATAAAAACAGTTTATTATAAAAGAGTTCTGCTTCGTAATTATTATTATGTGTTACAGCTGTTTCGCCCTCTAAAGGCATTATCAAACTGCAAACTGATGACAGTTTGATAATGCCTTTAGAGGGCGAAACAGCTGTAACACATAATAATAATTACGAAGCAGAACTCGTTTATAATAAACTGTTTTTATACATAAAATAATAATATTATTGAATTTATAAAATAAATAAAAAATAGGTAATATTACCTGCCCAATAAAATAGGCATATAACAAAAAAAAAAAAAATCTCTATGGTTTAAATGCCCATAAAAAATGCATGGGCTTATCGGCCGACCCACTTGGGGACGTTATGTTAGGCATCTTGGTTTGTCGAGAGTTTATGCAAATATGTGCTACATATGTTTGTGATTTTAACCAGTGATTAACCGTTCTTGTTTTACTTCTGTTCAAAAGTGAACGCCACCGACATCTATCGGAACGTTTTGAAGCTCCTTATTACAGGAAATTATTTACCTGCACCGAGCGATATAATCGCAAATCTTTGTCAGTCGGTGAAACAGATTTCTGTGTACTTTAGTTTGTATTTATTATTTCTGTCGTGTCAGCCAAAGAATATTGGTTATGTTTGTGTGTGTTTTTTGTTATAAATACGTTGAACCAGGTGTAAAACACTCTCTTCTCTCTTGAAAAACATATCATAATGGTCTAAAGTGAGACCTCTTTTAAAGTACCAGCTGGTCGGGAATAGTTTTTATTGTAACATGTGATTACTACGAAATAAAATAAATTTGTTAAAAATGAACAAGAAAATGGTGTCTTTATTTGAGATTTGCTACGAAGATGACAAAACACAACAACTTCTTCAAACCTAATTTAATTAATTTAATTTAATTCTAGTTTTACTAAAAAAGAATCGTAGAAAGCAGCCAAACACCACCAGATACGTACCAGATTTATGGATTGATTAGGACTTCTGTACCTTTTTATCCCACGATTTTCCTTTTGATGTGATTTATTTATTATATGTATTTAAAATGTATTTATAGAACATTCTAAAATTATTTTAAAACCACCATAGAATTTGATCCTTTGAGTCGGATTTATTAGCAATCATGTGATCAATCAATTACCCCGAATCTCTACATATTATAAATTAAAGTCCTCTGCCGCGTCTGTCTTCACCAATAGATAGAGTGATTGATGAGAAAGGTTTAAGTATTCAATTTGTCTAGGTTTTGTGTAAATTGGTTGAAATATATAATATATAAAGGAGAATGTCTGAATGTGGTGGACGAGCGGGCTGGCAAGCGGGCGGTGTGGATTAGATTTGTATGCAAATTAACAGTTGGCGGTTTGAGTTAATTTATCGAAAAAACATAAAGGTTGGGTAACCATCCAGGAGATGGCGTTGTGTTTCGTTAGCCACAGCAACACGTTGCTGGGTCAGCTAGTCATGCTGGTGTAATATATTTATGTTTAGAGTTGGTTCCTCTAAAAAACCTCCAATGGCATTATAATTCGTTGTTGTAGACATATTAACCAAACCATGCATCGTTGCTTCAGAAAAAAATTGTTGTAATATTCCAAGGTGGAATTATATCATATCTGTTGTAATGTTACACGTGTTTATTACACAGAAAATAAAGTTTATATTATTATTTAAAATTCCATGAATAAAATTATTATTATCAATAAAGAAATGTTGGTTACAATAATATATGAAAAGTGGAAACATAAAAAGAGACTGGTTCTATTGAGCCACTAATTATAGTACCTACAGAGTTGTTCTTAGAAAAGTATGCTATAATACCCGTCTCAGAACAGATATCGTCTAGTGAGGCGGGATACTTACTTGTTTGTAAACGGTAATATTATACTAGTATCAATAAACGCCCGGGTTGCCGGCATGTCAGAAGCATTCTTGAGTATAATAATTTATCTCTCTGGTCGCCTCTACATAATGTACACTCACACAAAATTGAAAGGGTACAATAAAGATTTTTAAGGCATATAAATTACAAATTTCACATTTCAATAGAAAATTTAGAATATAATTATTTAATGCAATTGCTTAAACTACCAGAATTATCACAGCGAATAAATATCTGTGATGTTTATTATTATTTAAAATCTTCAACGGTTATTTGGATAGCCCTGAACTAGTGAATATGATAAATTATCAAGTACCCAATAAGTACAACACTATCTATTTTATATAGTTGCTTCTCGCACTAATTTTATGTTCAACTCTTGTCTTCAGAGATTGCATCGTGTGGGGAATGAAACTTGCTCTGTTAACATTTTTTTAAATAAAAAACATCGCTTCCTTTAAACAGCGTATATGTATGCAGACATTAAGCAAAAATCCTGTTTCAGATTAATAGAATAACAAATTTAATACTCACTGCTCTGTAACTACTTTCATAATACCTACTTATTTCGTTATATAATTATGTAATTGTTGTGTACCTTTTATTTTTGTCATAATAATAACAAACTTATACATTCTAAAAAAAAGCTTTTTCGTACTTACATAAATGACGTTTTTAGATGAATTCCTTGTATCTCGTAGAACAGACCAGGAAAAGAATGCGCCCGTAGGGTATCTTGAAATAAGAAAGTAGTTTATTTATTTATTAATTTACGGACAATAGTCCATTAAAAACATAATAATAACACGAATAAAAAAAGCAGAGGTGATGGTGAAGGTAGAGCACATACAATATGAAAAGCAATGACAATATAAAATGTAAAAAGTACATATAGAAGACACTACAAGTCAAAGCAAGAAGAAGCATTTAAATATTGCTTATCGACTGCCGAAAGTCATTTAGTTTTACATAAAAAAAATTCAATGCTTTGACTTGCGTTGACAAGTCTTGACATTCTGGATAAAGGAGATCGGTATCCATAATTAGTAGAATGTTGATTGAGGAACAGCAATTCATTATTTCGGAGTCTACAGGAAGGGATGTTGAACTGGATGAGTTGTAACTAATCAGGTGTATCAGTAATACTGTTGATAATTTTATATATGCAAATAAGATCCGAGTTCTTTCTCCGTTTTTCTAAAGAAGAAATGTTTAAAATTTGTTTAATTTCATCATATAAGTACTCGCCTCTTTCAAGACCTAACCTCCAAGCAATTCCTCTCAGGAAGCGATGTTGTACGGATTCGATGTGAAAAATGTGTACAGCATAGAAAGGAGACCAAATTACACTTGCATATTCAAGGTGAGGGCGAACAAGCGAACAGTAAAATAAGTGTTTTTATATGTTTGAAGTCAGAGGTAATTCTATGAATGAAGCCGAGTAATTTAAGTGATTTATTTACGATGTTATTAATATGATCACGGAAAGAAAGTTTGCAGTCCAGAGTGACCCCAAGGTCCTTGATAGATGTGACAGTAGATAGACAAATACTATTTAGTTTATAATCAAACTGAATAGGTTTTTTGGTTCTATAAAAGAACGAAATTTTACATTTATCAACATTAAGTTCCATGCAGTTTATTTTGCACCAATCGTTAAATGAATCAATATCAAGTTGAAATAATAAACAGTCAAGGTAGGATTTAATAATCTTAAGAATCTTATTATCATCATATGTTAAAACACTTGATATTTGAAAGAGGGAGTATGCAATATAGTTGTACATGATGAATACTTGGAGCAGGTGGATGAGTTTGTTTATTTGGAAATTATGTGTACGAGGGTTCCATGCCAACTCATAATGAAACATGAAACCAACTTAGAACCACGTCAGTAAGGTCATTAAAAGATGAAAAAATAATTTTAACATAGCCGGTAACCCTAACGTAACTTAACCTATTTAAACAATTTATTTTTATTTTTTTATCATCACTCTTAATTACCTTTCTGAGGTGGTTCTGAGTTGGTTTCATTCTGAGATGGCCGGTCACCATTTACGAGAGATGAGAATACTGATAGAGATATTGAAAGAAGGATGAATGCAGCAGAATGAAGCAATGAGGGGTTGGCACCAATAAAAAAACTGTCCAAAGAAGCGAAGCTAGCCGTCGATAATGGAGTACTGGTACCTACTCTGATGTATGGCAGTGAAGCATGTAACTGGCAGAGGAAGGATTAAAGTAGACTGAATGGTGTAGAAATGAGATCCCTGATGCGAAAGTGTTGTAAAACCATGTACGATAGAGATCCGCAAAGAATGCAAGGCTGATGTAAGCGTAATGTTTAAGATTAAGAAAGGGACGCTCCGATGGTTTGGGCACGTAGAGCGAATGAACGAAGAAAAGAGTGTAAGGAAAAAATATGACGCAAATATGAATGGTAGAAGAAGTCGAGGACGTCCAAGAAAGGCATGACACGACCAAGTGAATCAGATACTCGAGTCGAGCCATGTAAAGAGTCAGATTTTTTTTCATTTACGCCACACAGGAGGCCCTGAGGAAAATAATTTCCCTCAGGGCCTATATCATCTGAGAAGCTGTGTGGAGGGTCTCTTTGAGGAGAGGAAGGAATGAATATTGGTCTTGAAGAGAGCCATGTTGAAGGAATAAGGAAACACAGAGGTCGGCAAATCGTTCCACAGTCGAGCTGTTGAACACAAGAACGAGTCGAAGAAGCGACCCCTTCTCGTGTGACAAATTTACATATGTTATATATAGGCCGAAGGGATCAATGACGCTAGTTCCTCGGAGAATCTTCCATTGTAATACCGGTAGAACAAGGATAGCATTCCCACCCGACGCCTGTGCTCTAAAGATTGCAATCTGTCTGTTAAGATGGGAGAATCTATCAAACGGACCGCCCGTTTCTGCACAGAGTAGAGGGTATTTTTCAGGTATTTTGGAGCTCCAGACCAGAGGTGGCTGTCAAATTCAATCGTGGGGCGCACTTGTGATTTGTACAGGGTTAGCAGTTGTGTACTAAGTATCTGCGGGCCCTGTACAGTATGCCCAGTTTTTGGGAGGCTAACTTTTCTCGGGCCTCGATGGAGCCCCAATATCTGAGCTGGTCACTTAGAGTTTTTTTTTTATAAGTTTTTTATTCCAGTAAAAAAGAAAATAATATTTTCACTTACTTAACTAGAATATTGAATTTATACATAGTTTTACATTTCATAACCTTAAATTGCATTAGATTGCAGTACTAACATTTACATAACATTATATTACCATACGATATTATTCACTTTCACTACTTTGTTTTTTGTGAATAAACATGAATAATTTTTTTTTGAATTTGCACATACTTTTTTCGTTTTTGATATCATCTGGAAGGCAATTATATAAGTTGGCCCCCTCGTGACTAATCAAGTACACAAACATTTTACACGACAACACGATAACATATGTTTAAACACCATTCATACTAACTAACCCGTAGTTAGTATGAATGGTGTTTAAACATATGTTATCGTGTTGTCGTGTAAAATGTTTGTGTACTTGGGACGTTTTAATGAATTCTGTGTTTGTATGTATGAGTTTATTATTTATTTTGTATATAAGGAGACATATATTGTACTCGTATAGTTTTCTTAATGTTAGCAGTTTTGTTTCCAAATATAATTTTTTTGTGGATGTTTTGGATTCGTAGTGAAATAGTTTTTTGATTAGCTTATTTTGAATTACCTGTAATTCATTGATGTATGTTTCATACGCATTTCCCCAGATTTCAATCAGGTAATTTAGGTGTGAGTGTACGAGACTATAATATAAACTTTTTTTAATTTAATTGGTAATAGATATGATAACCGGCTAAAAACGCTAATTAGGGGTGTGATTTTATCTTTTACATCTTGTATGTGTTGTTTAAAAGTTAAATGCTTGTCGATGCACAGCCCAAGATATTTTTCCTGTATCAGGATTTGCAAATCGTTATTTTCTATTTTTAAAGGTACATGAGGAGGAATCATTTTACGGTTTGAGCTTAAAATCATGTATCCTGTTTTTTTAATATTAATTGTTAGGATATTTGATTGGAGCCAACTGCAAATTCTTTCTAGGTCACTTTGTGCATTTTCTAGTAGTATGTTTAGATCTTTACCCCAGTAGAATATTGCAGTATCATCTGCGAATAAAAAAATTTCACCGTTTAATTCTAATTGCGAAATATCATTGATATAAATTTGGAACAGTAGTGGCCCTAGTATGGATCCTTGTGGAACTCCATAGTTTATTGGAAGGTGCTTACTATTTTTATTGTTAATGCTTACGAATTGCTTTCTATTGCTAAGATATGATTTGAATAGATTAAGAGCAGGACCAACTACACCAAGTTTCTCGAGTTTCTTGAGAAGTATATCATGGCTTACTGTATCAAAGGCTTTTTGAAGGTCAACTAGTATTGATAAAATATAATTTCCACCATCAATACCACTCCTAAGTTTACTGATTAAGTCGTTTATTGCCGCAAGTGTGTTCGATTTTTTCCTAAAGCCATATTGTTTTTTATAAAAGAATGATTTTTTTAACAGAAAATTGTTTAATCTTTCGTAGATTACACGTTCAAAAATTTTTGATAAGATTGGTAAGATTGAGATGGGCTGTAGTTTGAGGTATTTGTTTTGGACCCACCTTTGTGAATTGGTATCACTTTGGCAATTTTACAGCTGTCTGGAAAGGTTCCCTCTTTAAAACATTGGTTAATCAATTTTGATAATATAGGAACCAATTCCGTTGAGAGACTTAGCACTGTCTTGTATTTGAATTTATCGTAACCGGCGCTCGCATTTGATTTCAATGATTTTAATATTTTGCTTATTTCTAATTCTGTTGTTGGTTGAAGATATAAAGATTCTATACTATCATGTGCTAATGTTATTTCATTGTGTGGTTTGTGTACGACTTTGTTACGTATATTATTAGCTTAGGAGGAGCCAATGTTGCAAAAGAAATTGTTAAAGTGGTCGCATATCTCTACATTGTTAGTGACTATTTCATCATTAATTATTAATTTAGTGCAAAAAGTATTCGAAGTATTAGACTGATTTTTAAGAATATTATTCATTAACTTCCAAGTTTTTTTACTGTTATTTTCGCATTTTTTAAAAAGATCATTGTAGTGTCTTTGTTTTAAGTTTCGTTTTTCTGTAGTGATGTTATTTCTTACTTTTAAGAATTCTGCTTTCAATAATGTATTATTGGGTTGTCTTTTTAATTTCAGATGCAATTTATTTCTTTTGTTGATCAATTTTATAAGATCTTTGGTTATCCAGTCTGGGTTATTTATATTTTTTGTTTTAATTTTAGTGGTGCTATTAGAATTAATTTTATATGTGAGGTAGTTTACAAGATTATCATAATTTAATACCGAGTCATTATTCATATTAAGATTAAGGTTAAACGTCACGTACATCATAATCTACGCATTCACAGATGGCGCCAATCAAATTATTTTTGGTTTTTAATGCTTTTTGCAGGTTACACTTTAAAACATTAAGATAAATTAATTTTTCGCGATTCAACATATTTAATTTGAATATAAATAAATAGTTTTGTCCATAAATAAACCCAAATCTTTCAAGAAAGGCTGAAAAATTCAATTTTGTATCGGTGACTCAATCCAATATTGTATTTTTCAGCCTTTCTTGAAATATTTGGGTTTGTTTATGGACAAAACTATTTATTTATATTCTAATTTAATATGTACGATCGCGAACAATTAATTTACCTTCATATTTTAAAGCGTAACGTGCAAAAAGCATTTAAAACCTAAAATAATTTGATTGGCGCCATCTGTGAATGCGTAGATTATAACGTACGTGACGTTTAACCTTAAAAGGATTTTGGATGACATCATTCTTTAGATTATCAAGATTAATATGTGTATATTTTTGGGACGATTTTAATGATGTCCTCTTAATATATGTGTGAATTACATCAAGGAGTATTATATTGTGATCTGATATAGAATTATCACAGTTCGTTAGTGAGTATGATAGTTTTGTATCGGTAAGTATATGATCTATTATTGTGTTCGTATTTTCTGTGATGCGTGTGGCGTGTTTTTTGTTTATTTTGTTCAAAATAGTGTAATTGTTCAATCTAATTGTATTTGTGTATTTACAAGTTTGTGCATTGGTTGGGTCGAGCAGATTTACGTTGAAGTCTCCAAATACAATACCTCTTTTGTATGATTCTAGATGAGAGGATAGTGTCTCCAGGAAGTCTTTGAAAACCGTGTTTGGTTTTTTATACACTAAGCCTATTTTTATATTAAGTTTGTTTAAATGAAGCCATATAAAATTATTGTCGGAGTCGCACGTGTTATTAATTACATCGTATTCTAAGGAATCTTTTATGAAAATGGAGACTCCGCCACCAGCTCCCTGCGGCCGGCAGGATGCTTCATGTTTGTATCCCTCTAAGTTGATATACTTCAGGTCCGCTTCTTTGAGCCAGGTCTCACTCAAGAGGATGATGTTGAAGTTTGAGATTGTAGATTTCAGTAGGCATTTAATATCATCGAGTTTACCTTTCAAGCTTCTCACATTTAGGTACATAAACGTGAGTGAGGTTTGTCCTTTTGATGTAGTTGGATGTTTGTGGCATGATATATTTTTTAATTCTGACGTGTTTTTTCAGTTTTTCTGAGAAATATTTTTATGAACAGAAAAGGTCTCGATGGAAGGTTGTTTACTTATTGTATTCTTCATAAAAAAATTCTTTGATTTTCCAGATAAAGTGGGTTCCTGTCTTTGATCTGATTGAGATTAGGACCATTTTCCCAGTATTTTCGTTTCATCATATCGATTATATTTAATCTTACTAATCCCATAGATTTTGAAATATTATAATTATTCATTCGGTCATAAAATATTGGCCCAATGAATTCACAGTTAGTTTTAAATAGAGCAGTATTTGATTGTATTTCAATGTTAAGTTTATAAACATTCAAGTGATTATTTTTTGGTACAGAGTGTACAATAACATTTGTATTTTGAAGATTATTTAGAAGGTAGTACAGATGGCTAATTATGTTCTTTGGTGATTTTTCATTACTGCCAGTAAAAATGATAACCACATCTTTTTTAGTAAAGTTTTTACAAGATTGTATTATGGTTGAAGTGTATTTGTCTATTGTGGCACCCGGATATATGTAGCTGTGGCATTCTACATTGTTGGTGCTTCTTTCAATGGTTCTTCGCATTTGCCTCGCTCCTTCCTCCCCGTCTCCAAATATGAGTACTTTAGGTTTTTTTCCGGTGATGGTGTATTATTCAGAATATTTTCATTGTTTAATGAAAGTGATTTATTTCCAGGATCCGCTGTTTGTTGGAGTAAGTTCATATTTTCAGGTGATGGCTGCTTCGGTTGGTTTAGTACTTCAGCGTACGGTTTTGATTCCATTTTAGTTTTAAAATCTTCAATGTTTTGATCAATTTTGGATAACGATTGATAAACCTTTTCTAGTCCATCACCCTTCTTAAATTCTTGGACCATGACCTCAAGATGTTTTAACATTTCGCCCATTGCCTCAGTAAGGGAGGTCTTTTGTTCTTTGGATAAAATATTTGAGGTGAGTGTTTTGTTGAAATTTTTTACCAGATCTTTTGCGATCTTCAGCCTTTCTTCTGGTAATATTGAAGCCATTTTAGTTTTTTTAATTTATTTTTTTACAATGAAAAATAATTATTTTGTTGTTTATGAAAACTATTTCCAGATAATAAGAGATTTTTCGAATACCTATATGGAATTTTCTTTTACAGATTATGTATTCACTACCACCATCTATTGTCTAGTAGCGTAACTCGTTATTAATTTTTCATTTAAGGTTAAACGTCACGTACATCATAATCTACGCATTCACAGATGGCGCCAATCAAATTATTTTTGGTTTTTAATGCTTTTTGCAGGTTACACTTTAAAACATTAAGATAAATTAATTTTTCGCGATTCAACATATTTAATTTGAATATAAATAAATAGTTTTGTCCATAAATAAACCCAAATCTTTCAAGAAAGGCTGAAAAATTCAATTTTGTATCGGTGACTCAATCCAATATTGTATTTTTCAGCCTTTCTTGAAATATTTGGGTTTGTTTATGGACAAAACTATTTATTTATATTCTAATTTAATATGTACGATCGCGAACAATTAATTTACCTTCATATTTTAAAGCGTAACGTGCAAAAAGCATTTAAAACCTAAAATAATTTGATTGGCGCCATCTGTGAATGCGTAGATTATAACGTACGTGACGTTTAACCTTAATGACTGCAGGCATTTATCGCCATCTATGGACAGGTAGCGAAAAGTATTCCTTATAATTTTGTTAAATCAGTATAGGTTAATATTCACTGCCATCTATGAAGAAGTAGCATAAGTAAACTAAATGTAGGTAGTAACTTCAATTTTGTTAAAATCTTCGTTGTTTGTCTTTTTTTAAATGAGTTTCTTGTTTAAAATAGTTCAGTGCATACAGAAATTTTTTGCTCCAGAGTACAGCAGGGTTATGATGCCACTCTTACACATATTTGTATGGATTAAAATTTACTTTTTTCACTTTATTACATTATTTAACACGGAGCAAAAATAAACTTGACGTTTGCTTTTGACAGTTGCTTGGCGAGAGTAACACAAAGCATATCGATGGAGGTCCTGTTCGGAAGATTGCTTCCGTTGTATTGTCTATGGTTGATCTGCGCTTAAACCGCTTAGGTGTGAGCGGTCTGGAGGGATTGTATGGAGAGCGATATTTGGCGTGCTATGATCTTTTGTAGTTTATAGCTGTGTTTGAACAGGGCTTAAAGTACAACTTTATAATAAGTCTTCAAAAAAACCTGGTGTGACTTTGAACGTGTGCTTGGGATGTCAGCAGATTAAATATCTTATAAAACACTATCGGCATTACCATAAGAAAGATTCGAGATGATCACCACAGATAAAGATGCCGTTCAATGAAACTGCGCGAACTTCGGCTGCTGAAGGGTAGCAAGTTAACTTACAGGACAAAATATAACTATATAAAGTACATCATAAATCTATCTAACATAATAATCGTTTAACTTTAGATTTTAAGTGTGCGATTATATCGTGTTTTTATGGTTCGGATTTTCCTGTCACGATTCACAAAAAATCGACAGATTGTGGTTTTGATCTTTTAAATCTGTGGCGTGTCATCTGTATGATAAAACAGTTTAAAAAATGACATTGAGAGTTTTTATTATTACTGTGACGATTCACGATTACGGTACCGTGAGTTTTATGTTTTTCCGTGAGTCACGGTCCGTGACGGCATAAAACTTGCGTTCATTATCCTAATAATGCTGCAGCTCTTTCTTACACATAAAATAATGGTGAGAAAAAATATGAGAAACACAATATGAGCGTGTCTGTTTCCTCCAAAGCACTATTTTTTCCTTTTCAGGAAACAGATATATCTTATAACGGATCAGCTACGACGACGGGAATGGCGTTTCATTTTATTTATATGTGTGAGGGAGATGTGTGATAATAATTCTGCAGGTCTTTCTTACACATTAAATAAAAACACAATATGAGCGTGTCTGTTTCCACCAAAGTACTATTTTTTTCCTTTTTAGGAAACAGATATATCTTATTACGGCTCAGCTACGATGACAGGAATTGTGTTTCATTTTCATTGTATGTGTGAGAGAGATGTATGATATTAATTGTATGTTTCCTTTTGCATATTTCCCATAAGTTTACCGTTTGTCTCATTTTCGACTGTTTTTATGTAGTGTCTAAGAAAGGGCTGCAGCATTATATGTTTAAGAACGAAAGTAAAACCGTCGGCGCATTGACTTTTTCTTTTTGAATTTTAGGAATTCACTCAAACTTCAATATTATCCTATTAATATATTCCATACTTTCAAAATTTTCGTCACGGCTGGTAGTATTGTAGAGGTCTACATAGACGTTACTGTGCGGTATGTGAGAGAGATGCAAGAAAATTATTACTTTTTTTCCTTTGGAGGAAACAAACCTACGTACGTTGTATATAATAATAATAATTATAATGTTCAATGTCAATGCGCAGTAAAAGAAAAAACACAAAACATAAAATATCTCGGAGTAATAATTGATGAAAATTTTAGATGGGACCTACACATCAAAGGTATTACTGAAAAACACTAATTACACAAGCCTTATATATTTCTTTAAAATCTAAGAATTGTGGTAGAAAAAAAGGATTTGTAAAAGGTGTACTACGCATTATGTCATTCTCGAATTGAATATGGAATTATAGTATGGGGATCTACTACACATAAATACATATTAAACCTGAATACAATTCAAAAAGGAATCATAAAGACCATACTGAAAGTACCTATTAGAACACCTTCGATTGAAATATTCAATAGCTTTGACATACCAAATGTACAACGAATATATGCCAAAAATATATTATTGAAGCTATTCAAAAATACTGAATCCTCTACTAGACAGCATATCCATCGCACTAGATCGAAAAAAATCACAAAAAAAACATTCCATGTTATAAAATCACATTCGGACAAAGAAACTACACTTATTTTTCAATTAAACTCCATAACATTCTTCCCCAATACATCAAATTAATAAAAAAAAATTATGAGTACAAATCTAGAATACAAATATAGCTGAAAGAGGTAAACGAAAACACCCTAATGAAGACACTAAAAACGACATAGAAGACAAAAAAATATAAAATTAAACAATTTTAGTCTGCCTCGGCACAGGAACCCCTAGTGAGGAGGACTAAGAAACACCTTTAGAAATATCTTTACCTTACAAAACCATTATATTTTGTATACTTATGAAATTATTTTATATAGTCACTTAAATAAAAAAATAAAACTCATATTTTGATCGTGGATCGTCACGGTAATAATAAAAATGCTCAAAGTCATGTTTTAGACGTCTGTTTTATCATACTGTTAGCAGCATGTTTGAATATTGCCGCTTCACACGTTTACGGCTCCAGAGGTACTGCTATCGCCTCTGGCGGCCAACGGGGAGACTACACCGTCTACAGCGGCCGGTAAAGGAGAGTACTACCAACAGCGCGGACAGCGAACGGCTGGGATCAGGCTGGCGCTGGATTTACAAATGGCGGATTGCGGAACATAATCTTGCTGATACTTGAATGTTGTTATTGTCAGTTAACGTGGAGACAATATATTTCATCATAAATATTAACTTAGCGTTTTATTATTGCTAACATCAGAAGTGGAATTCGTAAAAGCAAGTGTTTATTGGCTTTTGTTTCGTTCACCTGACAAAAACTCGTGTTTTGTATACAAACGGCGGCCATCATGGCGTCTCTCGAGTTTGTTTATGTTTGATGTTTGATGCCGGTGATTTAGTGACAATCTGAGTATCGGACTTCTGAATATATGTGAAATGTTTGGACTTTTGTTGTGAATTTACGTAAAAATGTAGCGTAATTACAGTGATGACAGATGTATTATTGTGATGGCGGAGTAATGCGTGGATCGTGTTCCCGCCGAAAGGAGTGAAAGGACGCATTGAAATTTTTAATTTGGTGCTTGAAAACTCATTTGTGGTTCAATGGATTCGTCAAAAGACCTTTCCCTTTCGTGAAACCTTGACCTTTTTCAACGTGAGCCTAATTTGATGATCGAAGACATTTGTCCAAAATGTCAACAAACGGATGTCAAATAAAGTCGCTAACATTACGCTGGGCGAATAACCTGAAACACAAAGTGACTCAGGGAAGCTGACTTCAGGGCCAGAAGATTGCAGATGGATATGATATCTTGATCGCAATTGGTGAAATGTTTGGAACCTCAAAATGTTTCAAAATTACGATGCTGAAAGTTTACGCGGCGATGACAGTCTGATCTTGGTAGCCATCTAGCTGACAAAAAGAGGATCAATTTGGTGATTTGCTTTGAGCATGGTCATCGCAGATGGATTTATGAAATAACTAAAAGAAAATATGTTTGCGAAAATTAAAGCCCGTTTATGTGTGGCGAAAAGGAGTTGTAATCATGGTGAATTATGATTATGCTGACTATCTATGTCGAAACCATGTATTATGGTTCGAAGTTGTTTGAAATGGTTCGGAGTTAATCGAAATGATTCAAAGTGGTTTAAAATGGTTCGGAGATAATCAAAATGATTCAAAACGGTTTGAAACGATTCGGAGATAATCAAAATGATTCAATGTTGAATGGTTCGAAGATATTCGAAATGGTTAACACCTAGATATGTCAGGTGTGGCGTCCTTTGGATTCATGATATTGGACATCGAGGTTTTTATCAAACACTGGCTGCCGTCCGGGACAAATACTGGTTTCCATGGAAGAGGAATGTTATCACAAAATATATGAAAAACTATTTTAAATGTTGGTTGGAAAATGAGATACTGGGCGATGTGATATGTGAGCCCGGGGTTTTTAGAAAATGGAGATGTCTTTTGCTGTTGCGTCGAGCAGGTAGATCAATTTGTTATGATCTTTCGTAAAGAGCGTGGACGGAATGCTGCATGTTATTGCTCTCCAGTATGGTTTCATGAAAAAAACTGCCGATTAGAGGCGGAGGCAGAAACAAGCACGAAAGTTGTCATCAAGGCAATTTTGGCGATGGATTATCTTTTTGGGGTCCACGGAAGCTTTTGATGAATATCAAAGGCGGCAGATGAAACGGTTTAACTCGAACCGATTCATAAACTCACAGGTTGGTGAGTGGCAGGACCTTACGGTCGTATGTGCTCAGTCACGGAAGCTTTTGATGAATATCAAAGGCGGCAGATGAAACGGTTAAACTCGAACCAATTCATAAACTCACAGGTTGGTGAGTGGCAGTACCTTATGGTCGTACGTGCTGAGACACGGGTGTTTTTGATGAATATCTAAGGCGGCAGATAAAACGGTTCATCTCGAACCGATTCATAAACTCACAGGTTGGTGAGTGGCAGAAGCTTATGGTCTTACGTGCTGATACACGGGTTCTTTTGATGAATATCAAAGGCGACAGATGAAACGGTTCATCTCGAACCGATTCATAAACTCACAGGTTGGTGAGTAGCAGGACCTTATGGTCTTACGTGCTGAGACACGGGTGCTGTTGATGAATATCAAAGGCAGCAGATGAAACGGTTTAACTCGAACCGATTCATGCTTTTTGATGCAGATCAAAGGCGGCAGATGAAATAATTCAATGCGAAACGGTTCATTAAACCATCGTATTGCGTTGGTGATACTGTTTTGATACGGATTTCTAAGGGAAATCCGGGGTACAAAAAAGTTGAAGGGTCGGTTTTAGAGCTTGCCATATAAGGTGGTAGAAGTCTTGCCAAACTATCGTTTTGGCGTGTAAAAAAAGTTGAAAGGTCGGTTTCGGAGCTTGCCTTATAAGGTGGTAGAAGTCTTGCCGAACGATCGTTTTGATGTGTTGGGTAACAGACCTAATGGCAGCACTCACAGGGTGATGGTCGCATATGAAAATATGAGGAATTGACCGGGTGAACAAATTTCTGCAATGGTCAGGAAGGGCGAGCAGGGTAATCTGTTTGTCAGTACCATTTTGGGGTTGAAAAAAATTTCAATCTCTGTAATATATATTTTTTTATTCTTTTCTTTTAGCTTCTTGCTTTGAGGTCAAAGCAGTGGTCAGTATGGCCGTGTTAGCAACATGTTTGAATATTGCCGCATCACACGTTTACGGCTCCAGAGGTACTGCTATCGCCTCTGGCGGCCAACGGGGATACTACACCGTCTACAGCGGCCGGTAAAGGAGAGTACTACCAACAGCGTGGACAGCGAACGGCTGGATCAGGCTGGCGCTGGATTTACAAATGGCGGATTGCGGAACATAATCTTGCTGATTCTTGAATGTTGTTATTGTCAGTTAACGTGGAGACAATATATTTCATCATAAATATTAATTTAGCGTTTTATTATTGCTAACAAAACAGATGACACGACACAGATTCAAGAGGTCAAAACCACAATCTGTCGATTTTTTGTGAATACAGGAAAATCCGAAGTACAAAAAGACGATATAATCGCACACTTAAAATCTGAAGTTGAACGATTATCATGTTAGATAGATTTATGATAAAGCTTTACTTTGTCCTGTAAGTTGACTTTCGACCCTTCAGCAGCCAAAGTTTGCGCAGTTTCATTGAACGGCATTTTTTATCTGTGGTGGTCATCTCGAATCTTCCCTTCGGTAATACCGATAGTTTTCTCATGAATGCAAAAATTTTGTCATTTATTTTGTGCATTTTTGTACTATTTTACCTGTACTCTAAATATTGACGACAATTATACCACAGAGGAGATCCAGAAGCGCAGAGTGAACGCAAATCGCTGTTATTACCGCCTACAAAACCAAATAAAATCCAGACTGCTGTCCAGAAACATCAAGATATTCATGTCAAAAACATTAATCAGACCTGAATTCACGTACGCAGCTGAGACTTGGGTACGAACTAAGAGGAATGAGCAAGCACTGGACGTTTTTAAAAGGAAAATTTTGAGGTTTATCTTCAGACCGGTTTTAGAAAATGTTTTTTGGCGAAGACGTTACAAAAATGAGCTATACATATACTCAGTTTAAGGAGCTAAATGTCACAAAATTTATAAAACTGGTAAGATCTCGGCGGATGGGTCGTATTGAGAGAATGGGCGAGCATCAAGCACCAAAGTCCTTGCTGAACTACAGACCGATAGGGCGAAGGAGCCTGGGACAGCCAAGATTAAGATGGAGCGACAACGTCCTCAAAGACGTTGGAGCTTCTTAACTGGAGAGAGTTGACACAAAACTGAGATGAGTGGAGGAAGACTCTTGAGGAGGCCAAGACCCACCAGGGATTGTAGAGCCAAGAGCGGTTACGATGATGATGATGACTATGATTATGAATAGCTTTCTACCTGTCAAATAGTTTCTGAAGGGTCGTCTCCAGGTTGAATTTGTGCAGCTGGAATCCACTGGCAGTGATATTCCAGCCCCCGACATCACTAATTAACTTCTGAAGCGGAGTACCTCCGAGAGTTTCGATCGTGTCTATGTCAACACACGCGTCGTAGTAAAAACGCGCTTTCTGTTCTGCTTTGGATTCTACCTTTTCAAGGTCGATGTTTTCTGAAATCAATTAAAAGAAACTGTATTATGGAAGAAGAAAACAACACTAATAATCTAAACGAAAATATAAAAGAGAACGAGACACAGAAAAATATAAAAAGATAATGGTCGCAACTGGGACTCGAACCCAGAACCTCATTATTGTCGATCTAGTTTTTCAAATTTTAGAATTAACAATATTATCTTCGACAAAATTTTCTCATGTCATGGCCAACCACCTTTTTTTTTGGAAATATTCATTCTAATATTAAATATTCATTTAATATTCAAAAAATTTATCATAAATATATCACAAGAAGTCACACCAGAAAGGATCTCGTGGTTCCAGGGAGCAATACGGCAAAGTATCAAAAGACATGTACATATCTTGGACCAAAAATATATAATAATATTCCCCTAGAATTAAATATTAAAGTTTGCAAAATGTCCCATATCGGTTCAATAATAACGAAATGGCTGATTGGCTTGGGTAGGGTGGAATCTGAAAAACTATTAAATAATGTCACTTAAAATTTTACATGGCCTATTAAAGGCACATTTAGTAAAAATTTAGTAAGTATATATTTAAATTTAAAAAAAAATAGTATATTAAAGTATAAGTGGATAAACAGGTCTTTAAAACACGCGCGATTTTTCGAGCGCGACGGCGTAGCCGAGTGCTCGAAATAAAGCAAGTGTTTTAAAGAGCAGTTATCCACGAATACTTTACGCTATTTTTTTTATTGGTACACTTTGAAAACATAAATATTGATATTATTATTTAAATTATCAATGTTAGAACTCATTTTACAACACACAATAACTAGTAAAAACTGTCATGTCAACTATTAATCTTATGTGACAGATTGAAAATTAATGTTTGTGTTTTTCATTTCCATGACAACAAGATATTGTGATGTCACATCACGAATTCATTAATAGTTCTTATTTCTTCACATTTTGTTGATTTGTTGATGTTGCCATGGTAACTTTAAAAAACGCGCGTTCCATAAAGTGCGATTTAAACACGCTAGAGCGTACTTTAAATGAGTAAAAAAGGGCACCAATAAAAAAAAACATCTTCTTTTCTTTTTTTTGTTACAGAATAAATTTTTGGTATTTTTAATAATATATCTTAGATCTTAGACACTATATAAAGTGGTAATATTTGTTTGTTTGTTTGTTTGCATTGAATAGGCTCCGAAACTACTGAACCGATTTGAAAAAAAATTCTTTCGCTGTTGGGAAGCTACACTATTCCTGGGTAAAATATGCTATATTATATTTTCAAAAAAAATAGGCATCCTTACTAAAACTTCAATAATGCAACCCAAGGTGTAAAAAAATTACCTAAAATATTATTTACATCGCGTGCGCTGCGAAAACTATTGATGATAGAATAAAATAATGTACTACGACATATAATTTACAAAAAAAGTTGGAACAGCATATGTCTAACTATTACAGTTAGGCCACAATAAGTATTCTTTTATTTTAAAAATTTAATTAAGATGTCGCCGCTTGAAACGGCTCTTTATTTGTATTTTGGTTCTAATTCTTATCAAAATAAATTACTTCATACTCAAGCCAGCTTCAATACCTTTATTTAACTTTTTGAATTATTCAATTCGGATATTTAATTCGAAAGATATCACAAGATTAAAAATGTTAGCATTAGAAAAAAGTTTCGGCTACGGGCCGGGCGGTAGAGGAGTCAAGAAATGAAGTGCCGCGCGGCCAGGCGGGTATAACTTCGATCCAAAAAGTCAATCGAATCATTGGTGATATCATAAGTCCCCTTCGATTTGTTTAGGGTCCCCGGCTACGGTACGGTACGGTACAGTACGGTACAGTACGGCTATGGTACCCGGCTAGGACTGAATATTTGGAACGCGGAAGGGGGGTTGGCGGGACGGGGGAGCGGGAGAGCGGTGGCAGGGAAGGTGGAAGTGGAACGCTGGAGGGGAACGCACGGGAAAGGACATGCAAGGAGAAACATTTTATTTATTTGAATATGGCATTGCAACGCATGCCGGGAAACAGCTAGTATTTAACTAAAAAAAATAAACAAAAAATCAACATTTAGTTTCAGAATAATTTTTTTGCATTTTCACCAGCATTTGGTTCCTTAGAACGGGCAATCTGCCTAGCTAGGAGCTAATATCGACCCACAAGACATAATAACACTTGTACACATTTTAATGTCTATAGTTATTTTGCAATGTTATTACTATGTTATTTTTGCTATACAAATGTATGAAATGCAATGTTATAAATAAATAAGAACTAATAAATATTATTTTATAAATATTAAATAAGAACTAATAATAAGTCTATATAAATAAATAAAAATTATATGACAACTTTTGAAGGTTAAGGTTAAGTTTTTTAGATAAGGTGCTCCCGTAGCCGTTGAGCTCACATGATGTGTAGAATGCGATGCAGTGCGTACTGCACGTGATCAACGAATACCCGCTCCATTCATTCCCTGGTGGGATTGATGAAGTCCACAGGGCAACGCCTGAGGCCTTAGACTGGCTTGCAGACCTAGATGTCCCGCTCTGACCCCATCACCATACGAAAGAAGAAGAAGAATTTTTTAACTATTTCAACTGACCCAAAGCATTCTGGACGGTCAGCAGGTTCTGAAGCTGCAGGCTTTCGAGGATACCCCATTTGGATAAGCCCTCCGGAATAGTGTTCTTCTCGATCCAGCCCCCGCAGGCGAAGCTGTAGAAGTCATCACAAGGATCCACCATCCTGTCCAAAGACTTGGACATCTTGCTAGCTGTGTAGTTACAAGTTTCCGATAGACATGGAGTCTGGGAGATGTCACCTGATTCACCTGGATTTAAAAAAAAATCAACCAGTAAAAAGACAAAGTTTCTCACTATAATACAACTATATTCTTGTTTCTTATTAAAATACAACTATATGACTTAACTATCCTCCAACGGAATCAATTGGTGGAGTTGAGAAAGCAATTATTGTACCGTCAAGAGAATGGTGAACCAAACCTTACCATAAAGTACATAAATTCCAAGCCAACTATTGTTACAACTATTCCAAAAAACGACACAACCAAAACAAATTGAAGTGCTATTACCAAAATGTCAGAGGCATGAAAAATAAACTTAAGGACTTCAAAATACATGCCCGACACTGCAACATGACATTATCATTCTAACGGAAACCTGGCTGGAACCATCCATCAACTCTGCTGAGCTTGGTCTACGCCATCATCATATTTACCGGTCTGACAGAAGTCAACATACCAGTTCTAAATCTAGAGGCGGTGGCGTCATGATAGCTGTTAACAAGGCTCATTCTTCAAAAGTTCTGAAAACCAAAAATTGTAATGTGGAACAAGTTAACATCTTACTAAACGGTAAAAATCAAAAAAATATCATAGGCAGTGTTTACATTCCACCGTCATCGGACATAAGTGTATACAAAAGTCATTTTGAGGATATTGAACAATTGTCGTACAAATTTCCAAACAGTAAAATCATTATCATCGGTGACTTCAATCAAAAATCAATTGGGGCACCCGCAACAATTCTAAAGTATCACAAAACCCTAGCCTATCTGAAACCGAAAAAGAAATAGTTGAATTATGTGATTTCCTTAACCTAGTTAAATTAAACAATGTAAAAAATGACAATAATAGATTACTTGATTTTGTTCTTTGTACCGTCATGTCAACTGCGGTTGATAAGTCGCTCGACTCAGTTCTTACCCCTGATTCTCATCACCCATCTTTAGACATTACTATATTATGTAACCCTTTAAAATGCCAAATTAAAAACCAGACGCAATTTCTCAACTTTAATAAAGCCAATTATGTTGCAATACGTGATTATCTATATAACACTGATTGGTCTATACTAGAAGGATGTAACCTTGATGAAAATATTAAAGCCTTTTATGATCATCTATATAAAGCCATAGAAAACTTTGTTCCGATTAGTTATAAATTATCCTCAAATTTCCCTAGCTGGTTTAGCAAGGACCTCATTAACAAAGTAATTGAGAAGAAAAAAGCCCATAAAATATACAAAGAAACAAAAAGTCTGATTTTATAATTTTCAGCAAGCTACGAAAAGATTGTTATAAATTATCAAACATTTGTTATAATAATTATATTAAGAATGTTGAATTTTCTATTGTTAACAATGAAAAACATTTTTCAACTATTGTAAATCCCAAAATAATAATAATAATCTAGGCATACCTGAAACTATGCACTACAAACTGAAAACTTCCTGTAAAATCAATGAAATTGTCAATTTGTTTGCAGACTTTTTTAAGGAAGTGTATGAAACAGATATCCCTGATGATGAAATTCCAAACTTCGAGTCAGATATAAATTTACAACTGTCTCAGATACATATTGAGATTAAAAAAATTGCAGAATTTATCAAACTACTGGAACCTAAATCTTGCTCAGGGCCAGATACAACTCCCCCCGTATTTCTTAAAAACTGTGGGGCTAGTGTCTTTTACCCACTGTACCTACTATTTAATCAATCACTTTTAACAGGCAAGTTCCCACAAACATGGAAAAATAGCTTTCTCACTCCAATATTTAAAAGCGGAGATAAGTCTTTAGTTGAAAATTACAGACCAATATGCACACAATCGTCGATACCAAAATTTTTTGAAAAGTTAATTCTTCAAAAAATATGTTCTTCCATTAAATTTAACATCTCATCATTTCAACATCGTTTTATCTCTGGACGATCTACCTTAACTAACCTTACACTGTACGAACATTATATCTCAGGTGCCCTTGCTAATAGAGAACAAGTTGACTCGATTTATACAGATTTTTGTAAAGCCTTTTATAAGGTTTGCATTAAAATTCTTATAAATAAATTGTCAAAACTAGGAATAAGTGGTAATTTATTACTCTGGATTAAGAATTATTTATCAAAACGTGTACTAACCGTCTTTATTAAAGAACATTTGTCTTACGAATTTGAAGCCACTAGTGGCGTGCCTCGGGGTTCGCACCTTGGTCCAATATTGTTTATTCTTTTTATAAATTATGTCACTTCCATATTCTCTGATGTTAATATATTATTATTTGCCGATGACATGAAAATATATAAAATCATAAAAAATATGTACGACTGCTTGTCCCTACAATCCAATTTTTTAAAATTCGCAGAATGGTGTACCATAAACAAACTTACACTTAATATTAAGAAATGTCAAATCATGAGTTTTTACAGAATAAAAAACCCTATCAAATACAATTATTCACTGTACAACCATAGTTTATTGTCAGTACCTGAAATAAGAGACCTCGGTATAACTTTTGATACAAAACTATTATTTACTAACCACATTAATATCATTACTAGTAAGGCAATGAAAATGTTGGGCTTCATTACAAGAATATCGAAAGATTTCAAAAATATATTTACATTTAAAATACTTTATTCAACTCTAGTTAGAAGTCATTTAGAATATAATTCTCCCATATGGAACCCCTTCCACAAAACACATGCAATTTCCATTGAAAGAATCCAACACAAATTTCTCCGATCAATAAATTTTAAATTAGGAATTCCTGTGGATGAAATTAACTATGATTCTCTTTTACAAAAAATGCGATTGTTATCGTTAAAAGATAGAAGAATACTTAATGATCTAATTTTCTTATTTAAAATAAACAATAACTGGTTTGATTCCCCTGAACTAGTTTCATTAATAAATTATCATGTTCCTAGTAGAACAACTCGACTCAAAACACCTTATTATTGCAACAATACTCTCAGTAATGCAGAACAAAATTCAATAATACATCGTTTACACACTTTAGGTAATGAATTTGCTCATATCGATCATGCCGGAAGTCTGTCATCATACAAAAGACGCATTAAACAAAATTTGTCTGCTAGTACTACCACGTATTCATAAAATCGTTACATGATAATGTGTCCTTCCAGTACGCACTCTAATATCTATGGATTAGAAACATATCATAGTTACTTTAAAACTATTTTATGTTTTTAAAATTTTATTTATTTTTGCTCCTAAGAGCATTTCTAACTCTTTACTTTTTCATATTTATAACTTTTGTATTTTTTTATTATTTTTAAAGATATCTTGTAGTCTATACATTTTACTTTTTACTGTATTATTTCCTGTATTTAAACTTTTTACTTTTACATTATAACTCAGATTTTATGCTTTATGTTATAATTTCATTTTATACATCTTACTTTTTTACTACTTATTACCTTAACTCCTTTTTTCACCTTTGTTTTTAGATTTAACTCTACATTTATATGTTACTTTCTCTGTTATTGTATTATAATATAAATATATATGTAAAAATATAATTATGTTAATGGTACATGTTGTGCCGTATGTTTTTGAAATAAGTAAATATTCAAAAGGATTTAAGAATTTAAAAAAAAAATATATATATATATATATATTTTACCGAGGATTGAACCTTCCAAACAAGAACTGAAGTGGCCACGCTACCAACTGAGCAAAATGCAGATTGTGATGTAATGTCTCGACACAGGTATACCCTAGTGAGACAGGCATACAAATAAAACCAATGTAAATATATGTTATTATAGATAAATAAATAAAAAATAATAAAAAAAATGTCAACGAATTCCAAAGACATGCGTATACGTCCGCGTGAGTGTGCGTGATTACCACCAAAATTTTAAATAATGCATTGTCATCGACAATAAGTCTATCTGCCGAGCTTTGGCTTGATTGGATTTTTTTTAAATAAGCTCCACACAGGAGGCCCTGAGTAACATAATTCCCCTCAGGGCCTATGTCATCTTTGTTTATGCTGTGTGGAGGGTCTTTTTAGGGAAAGGATGGAGAGGAAGTACTGGGAAGGAAAAGGGTGTGAGTGGTGGGTAAAAATCTGGGGGTCAGTGTGTTCAGGAGGGACGGACGTATATTATGGTAAAATCTAAAAAAATAATCTAAAAGTATCGTATACCAATCAACAAGCACTGATCATTATTCAACCATTTTTGCTGTATAAATAGCTACCAAAATATATAAATGTAATCTGCCTCTTGCATACAATAAAATCAATTTTCTAAACCTAAAAACCAACTTTAAGGACAAATCATGGCACGAACTCTTCCAAATTAAACAATCGGAGGACGCATGGATATACTTTGTTAACTATTTGAAAAACGAATTACACAACCATTCCACGACGTTGACTAAAAATATATCTA
Organism: Limnephilus lunatus; assembly: GCA_917563855.2. Classification (NCBI taxonomy): domain Eukaryota; kingdom Metazoa; phylum Arthropoda; class Insecta; order Trichoptera; family Limnephilidae; genus Limnephilus; species Limnephilus lunatus. Next base: position 99,193,053 of record OU830594.1, read on the forward strand.
ATAAACTAAAACCCCTAAAACCATGGATTAACTACTCTATTATAAATTGGATATACAAAAGAAATACGCTACACAAAAAAAAACAAAAGATAATCCATATGACCAAATAACATCCAACTACTATAAAAGATATAGAAACATGTGTTGTAACGTCATCAGAAAAGCAAAAGAAATTTACTATTCAGAAAAAATTAAAGAAAGTAATAACAATCCTAAAAAAATATGGTAAATACTAAGAGAATCCACAAACTCACAAACTAAAAAAGAGAAACAGAGCACAAATAAACTTTCTATTGATGGACGTATTGTTGAAACCACAAAAAATCCTAAACGCGTTGCTGATCATGTAAACAATTTTTTTAATTAATATTGGTCATAATCTTACTTCTCAAATTCCCCAGAGTGGAATCACCCGATCTACCGATACAGAGGATCAAGCAAATAACCAAAATATAAAATTTCTCTTCCAAACTGTATCAAAGGAAGAAATTCTCAGGACAATTAAATCTTTAAAAAACACTTCCTCTGCTGGACCAGATGAAATTACAACCAAAATCCTTAAAATGCTGTCTTCAGAGAGCATCACATTGTCTCTGGAATATTTTATAAACTTAAGCATTACACAGGGCTACTTCCCCTCTAACTTAAAATTAAGTATCGTTATTCCCACCCACAAATCTGGAAACAAGACAGATACCAACAACTATAGATCAATTACTTTACTGAATAGCTTGTCTAAAGTTTTTGAAAACCTCATTAATGCACAACTTTTAAAATTCGTCGAGAGCCATAAAATACTTTTAGAAAACCAAATATAGATTTCAATAAAATAAAAGTATCTCAGATGCCATTGCTAGTGTGACAGACTTCATTATAAAAAGCCTTGATAAAGGAAACAAATGTATCTCAATATTTTTAGACCTTTCTAAGGCTTTTGATACAATATCACACGTTAAACTAATTCAAAAACTAGATAAAATCGGCATTACGGACAAAGAGCTAAACTTCATTATAAGCTATTTAAATGGACGCAAACAAAAGGTTAAAATACAGAATACCCTTAGTAATCAGCGCTCAACTGACTATGGAATTCCACAAAGAAGCGTTTTGGGACCGACTCTGTTCTTACTGTATATTAACAACTTTTGCAACCTTGAAATTCAGGGAAAAATTGTTAGCTTTGCAGACGATACGGTCCTATTGTTCGAAGACAACATTTGGCCAGCGGTATTTAAAAAAGCTGAAAGAAATATTAACTTCGTCAAAAAATGGTTAGATATCAACACGCTTACCCTTAACACGAAGAAAATCGAATATGTCACTTCAAGAATCAATACTACAGGCCAACCTAATGATGATTATTCCATTAAAATACATAGCTGTACGAATTCCAATGAATGCAGTGAGTGCTCCAGTATAGAGCGAAGTATGAGTGGAGTACACGGAGTACTTTAAGTGAGTGCTCCAGTATAGAGCGAAGTATGAAGTACCTAGGCCTCACCATTGACCCATACCTCAAATGGAATCTACACACACAGAATATAGCAAATAAAATTAGAAAAACAATACACTTCTTCAGATCCATTAGGAACTTTCTTAACTTACAACTTCTAAAAACAATTTATTTTGCAATCACCCAATCAATCCTTGAGTATGGTATCATTGCATGGGGAGAGGGTACTTCATCAGCTCTAGATCCTGTTGAAAAGGCGCAGAAAACAATTATGAAAATTATTCTCAAACTTCCTCTAACTGCAAACAGTGACTTAATATTTAATATAATGAGAGTATTTGATGATCAACAGATATATGTAAAAACTATCCTCATGCATCTCTTTAAAAACAAACACGTACTTTACGAAAAAAAAAATTACATAAGATTTACACGTAATTCGAACAAAGACACATTGCAAGTTCCGGCACTCTTTACCACCTTTGGACAACGTAGTTTTAGATACTTTGTCTCAAAAATATTCAACATGCTTCCTGAAAATATCAAACTGAGTCAAACACAGAAAGAATTTTAAAAAATGTTAAAATTTGGATATGTTCTAATGATCGATCCTTTACTGGTGCCCTCACCCGAACGCCTTTTCATTGACAATTATTGTAGTAATTAAATTGCTGTTTTTGTATTGTGTATCTGTAAGCAATAATGTAAACAGAAATAAAGTATTGATGTATAAGAACATAAATATATTATACATTTATAAGTAAACCACAGACAAAATTACGAGAAACAATTTACTAAAAATTCTGCCTCAATACAGATTCGCCTAGTGAGGCAGGCTATGCACAACTTAAAATATATATTATTTTACTTCTATATAACAGTTCTAACCTCCATATCTTTTTTCCTATTTTGATACTGCTTTAATGGCAACAATTATTGTTATAACATTATTCTTATAACAATGTTATTAACTTATAGATATTAACTTACTAACGCATCATTTATTACCTTATGTTTTTAACTTTGTTACTAACATATTATTGTCATTAAAATTATGTTATTATTACTACTGTGTAAAAGAAAAGGAAGAAAATAAAAAGGGAAAATGTACTTCAAATGTAACCAATACACGACTGTAATATGATATTATATTATGAAGCCATATATATTTTTTTTTGATGAAATAAATAAATTTTAAAAATCAATCCCCCAATGCGGGTAAGGCGATGTTCCTAGAATCCTGCTGGAGAGATCTACAGGACTTCCTTAACCAATCTCTCCCGATCCAGCTTGCCACGTAGTTGTTGGGCAGATGCATCCGCTGTCAAGATCCGAACAAACCTCAACCCATGAACCTGGGCACCCCTGCTAAGTCATCAAACGTAGCGTTCCCGGGGCGGCGGTACCCATATCCGCCTCCCAGATTGTCGGGAAGTAAGGGAATTTTTATTTTAAAATTTCCACTTTATTCAAACATTCATTCAAAGAAGAAAACAAAAGCAAAATGAAAATAATAATTACGACACTCTCAAGCGAAATGACAATAGGTTTACCTTAATCGGCCAATGTGCAGAAGAAATCACAGGTACTTACCGGAGATGGCTAAATCCAATGTTAATAGCAAGGACGTCACCAATACGGTGAGAAACTTATCCAGGCGACTGTGGGATCCCCATTGGAAAGTACACTGTGAAACATCAAAAATTATGAATTACATCCTTCAAATATGTTTACTTCTTATATCTTTTACTTTTTATATCTTAAGTCTGGTATTATTAATTTTTATTTAATCTTTATTTTAAGCAATAATTATCAGCCTGAAACACTCATCTATATTGAAAAAAAATTCCGAGAAAAGATACTGGCCGCCAACGGGACTCGAACCCGTGTCCCTCTGATTGCCAGTCAGGAGCTCTACCACTGAGCTATGGCGGCTTATCTAAAACCCGCCAAATAAGCCCGAGTGTTTCAGGCTGATAATTATTGCTTATAATAATTGTTACCATTTGTGCTATGCATAAAAATCTTGTCTTAAACGTTAGTTTATAAATTAAAAATAATTATTATTATTTAATCGTTCATTCCTTCATTCTCTCTCATTTCTTAGTTTCTATATCTTTAAGTCTAGGTACTAATGTATAAGTCTTGCGTTATTTCTTACATATCCTTTATTTACTAATTACAATATTTTTTGTTACTAACTTACATGATTCATTAATTTATAATGATTTTTTAATTTATAAGTATTATGATTTTTTAAACTTATCATGATTTTTATTTTTAAATTTATACATGATTTTCTAGCCTTACTTATTATTTACAATAGCCGTTATTACTAACTTACATGATCTTTTAATTTACTAATTTACTAGTTCGACTTCCCTCACCAAACACAAGAGCATTATCTCTTTATGTTGAAGAAAGGCAATTTTTGGTTTATTTGTTAAAAACTTAAGTAACTATGTAACCGATGTATCTTTATATGTGTTTTTAATCAATATTGCCAAAAATATAAATAATTAAAATTTTTTTTTAATAAAAACATCATTATGGGGGCCTGTAATTAGCCCCGGCAGGAATGACTATACTACTCTCAGAAACTGTCAAAAAGAATTGTTGGGGATTTAACGAGGTACCCGCAAAGCAGAAGGACTGAGGATAGTCAAGGAATGCCGACTTACCCTGATTTTCTTCCTTCGCTTGTCTAATTCCGCTGGTTCATCACATTCACAACAGAACGATGGTTCTTAAGGTAAAACGTCACGCACGTTATAATCTACGCATTCACATATGGCGCCAATCAAATTATTTTAGGTTTTTAATGCTTTTTCACGTTATGCTTTAAAATATTAAAGTAAATTAATTGTTCGCGCCCGTACATATTTAATTAGAATATAAATATATAGTTTTGTCCATAATTAAACCCAAATTTTTCAAGAAAGGCTGAAAAATTCAATTTTGTATCGGTGACTCAATCCAATATTGTATTTTTCAGCCTTTCTTGAAAGATTTGGGTTTGTTTATTGACAAAACTATTTATTTATATTTTTATTAAATGTGTACGATCGCGAACAATTAATTTACCTTAATATTTTAAAGCGTAACGTGCAAAAAGCATTAAAAACCTAAAATAATTTGATTGGCGCCATCTGTGAATGCGTAGATTATAACGTGCGTGACGTTTAACCTTAACTGTTTCGACACGATCGAACAAAGACTCCGTATTCAACACTCACAATATGTGTTGACGGGACGATATTTAATTTATTTATTTATGTTGATATAATATCTTACATTTCAAATATAATTCAGCAATGTCGGCCTCACTTGGTAGCTCACCTGTGCTGAGGCCTCCATTTTATAAAACAAAATAAACTAAAAATAAAAATTTATAATTAAGGTAAAATTATAGGTAAAATGAATTATTTTATTACCTAAATAAAATTAAAATCGGTATATATTATGTGTTGTGTGTTTGTGAGGATGTGTGTTTTATATTGGTTTTGAGTGTATTTATGTGTTATACCTATTTTTTGTTTGTTGTTGTTTAAGGCAATTCACTCTAAAAAGAGTACTATGTGATGTTTTATTCTTATTTTGTTATGAAATTTTGGTAATATTGTCTTTTTTGTTCTGTAATCCATTTTGTAATTTTGAGTACGAATTAATTTTTGTTTTCTTACATTTTATTTTCAAGGGTAAGACTGTTGAATGCTTTTATACCATGATATTTATAGTTCCTTTGTCCAAAGCTTGTATTTACCGTCGGAGTTTTTATGTTATATTAACCGGTCTGTTCGTGATATTTTTAGTTTGTTGAAATTTGTTTTTCTGGTCAAAAATGTAGTTTAGCAGTGTTTTAACTTATAATTGGCGTATATCTAGTACGTCACAACTGTTGAATATTTGGTCTGTATTAGTCAGTCTATTTTTTTTAAAAGTATTACCTTTAAGATCGTTTTCTGCGCGATTTTTAAGTGATCGAAAGCTGAGTTTGTTGATCCTCCCCAGATAATTATTCCATATTCTATTATTGACGGACAAAGTGCAAAATATATTGTTTTCATTTGTTTTATTTTATATATGTTTCTTATATTCAGGAAAATGTGTATTATTTTGAGGAGTTTATTTGTGATTTATTTGATATGATGTGTCAATCTAAAGTTATGGTCAATTACGATTCCTTTATTTGTTCTGTTTTTTCTAAAGAAGGAATTGAATACTATGATACATGATTGTATTTAGTCGGCATAAGGCGGGTAGGGAAAAAAATATTTTGTGGGTAGGATTTAAAAAAGGTACAAGGATGAATGCTAGGCACTAAAAAGAATAATTATTGAGAGTGCGGCGTTTTTACCTCAACCACTGGAGAGATTTTTGACACAATATGGCACCATTTAAAATACCTCGGATTGCTTTACTGCCAGTTTTAAGCAAATTTTTCCCTAGATGCGTTAACATTTTTTTTCAATTTTTCCATTTCAAAATTTGGAGGTATGATTTTTTTAATGTCGGCGGAAAATATTCAAAATGGTCATCAAAAAATCACGAGCTATTGGAGGAAAAAGTTAAAAATCGATATTTAAAGTTAAAAGAGTGATTATAGAATATTGTAAAAAATAAAGAGGTTATTAAATTTCTAACAAGATCTCCACACAGGAGGTTTTAAGAAAAATAATTTCCCTGAGGACCTATGTAACCTTTTAGGACGCTGTGTGCAGGTTACATTTAGGAAATGAATGAGGGAAAGTTAAGGGCGGTTGTTCTCTTCATTCGGAGGTCAGTGTGTCCATGAGTGACATAGTAATCCATCCTTCCCCCTGTAGTGCAAGACAAGTGCGGTGTAGATTTCTGCTGGAGAGGTCAAAAGGTCTCTCTCAACCAGTCTCTCCCGATCTGGCCTGTCACGCAGTTGGTGGGTAGATATTTGCCGCCAAGACCCGGACAAACCTCACCCCACAAATACAGGCATCCCTACTAAGCATAGTGAACCACTTGGGGTCACCTACGGCAGGGGTGTTTGGTGTTTGTTATCCAATAAATGGTTTTCCTGCAATAATAAAAGGTTTTGGTCTTTGGCCATTCCAAGTAGGTGGCAGATGTCCTATCGTCCATCAGAAAGAAGTAGGCTACTTTCACATTTTTTTAAAAAGTACCTAATTCTAATATCGAACCACATCCGTCAAAAAATAATTTAAAATGAGCAGCAGATATTTTACAATAGGCCACTTGCATGGATTTCATAACGACTTAGAAAAATTCGTTTAGATAAATTTTTTTTACTAAGATTACGAAAACGTTAGTAATTTTTTTTAGAAATGTACAGTTTTTTATTTTAAATAAATAAATCCATTATTTGAGCTCGTGACGTCACTACATGAAAATTTCCCGTTTCCAATTTTGTTCTATTATTTTTGTAAAATTCCACATTGATTTTTTTTTATATGGCAACACTTTGATTTCAGGCGAATTTTTGAATTTGACGTTTAACATTCACTATATTTATTGTTTGTTCTCTGCGAACTTATCCTTTGGTTTGGCGATTTTATAAAGATGGCTGTGTTTTGACAGATGTTACGAAGAGAACCTCGTTCAATTTATTGCCATTGGTGTGGAAAACGTTCTGTTTTTTTAAATGATTTTCGGCTATGTAATTACCTATTTTTTGCACTCATAAAATTATGTCCCGTCTTTCCGGTTTATAAAAAATGGTCAAAAATCGCCAGGGTTTCAAAAATACGATTAAAAAAAAACACGGAATATCTTAGAATATTTTCCTCAACCGGAAAAAAATGTGATGCAAGTCGCCTATTTGGATCAACTTAAAATTACGCATATGAAAAATTAAACTAGAAAAAAAAATTTCAAGCTGTGCTTCAATATATTAAGCTGAATTATTGTATGTTTTATCCTTTTTGGGAGGCATGGGATACCGCCACCCCGGGAACCATCTATTGAATAACCTACATCTCTGCCATAGGTCACGCCAAGTGGTTCGCTACGTTTGGCGACCTAGTAGGGGTGTCCGGGTTCATGGGGAAAGGTTTGTGTAGGTATTGACAGCGAATGCGTTTGAGCGGGGGCGGCACGCACCGGGTGCCACCCGACGAGGGATGACATCCTATCGTAAAAAAAACTAACTAAGAAAGAATATTATAAAAATATGCTGTAAAAGAAGTGGTGCAAATAATATTATTGTATTTTAATAATATTAATAATAGCTGATTTGACATTTATGCACAAAATTTTAAATAATAACATTGACTGTACCGAACTTCTTTCCCTAGTTAATTTTAACATACCATCAAGACTAGGAAATGCAATCTCGTTCTCGCGAATTTAACGAGATTGCACTCGTGCATAAAAACGTCTTAATCGAAGAACGGACTGACACGGACGGAGTTCCAATCTGTAATTTCTAATAGTCTGACTAATTGGTATATTTTGTTAATTAATCTGTAATATCTAATGGATCTATTGAGTAGATATAGTTTTATTTCATTGATATTAATATCTCAGGTTAATAGTCAACTTAACTATAATAATAAGTTTAATTTTTTTTTACTTTGATTGGCAGTTTTGTGTGTTTTTTTGCAAATAGTCACAATACTTGAATAAATTAGGAAAAAAGTATTACAAGACAAACATTTATTTTTACGAATTTTTCAATAGACTTTTATGCATCAAACATAGTTTGACGTATTTGTCTATAATTTTTAAATAAACTTTGGCGTTCGTATCTATCAAATAACAAATGAAAGAAACAACTAGTCTTCGCTTCTAACATCAAACACAAATCTTTTGTAATAAAACAGTTCATTTACAATCAAAACAAAATACATCGCACATAGTATTACACAAAGAGGTCAACCTCCATCAAACATAGACCTGTTTCTGCATGACTGTGAACAAACTGTATCCAATTGTCAATGCGAGCATATTGAAAGGGTCAAACAAACAAAGTACCTAGGGGTTATTATTGATACACACTTACGCTGGACTGACCACATAAACTTCATCACGAATAAAATAAAACGAGTCATGCACCTAATAAAATCCATTAAAAACATTTTCCCACTAACAATACTCAGATCCATATACTTCGCACTTTGTCAATCCATTGCCACATATGGAATACTGGCTTGGGGAAGTGCTACAAATATAGCAATTGACCCAATTCAAAAGATACAAAAAGCGGTAATAAAACTAATCCTGCAAGTGCCATTCTACACAGATTCAAGCGAAATTTACAAAACATTAGAAGTCATGTCAATAAAACAACTTTATGCCAAATCTGCTCTGCTACACCTCCTCCAAAACAAACTCCATATTCCAATGCAACCGAAAACAATAAAAAAAACAAGGTCCTTAACAAATGTAACCCTGAACATACCGATAACACACACCACACACGGACAAAGACATTTTCAGTATTACGCAACCAAACTTTTTAATTATATGCCCATTACTCTAAAACAACTACTAACTACACATACATACACAAACATTCACAAAAAACATATCACAGCCTGGATCAAAAATCAAGATATTCACTTTATACAAAATTTCCTAATCCCTAACCAAACATAACAAAACTATAAAAAAAGTAAAATAAATAAACATATCTTGCAAGAATTAAACAACTATTCATATATACATATATATTTATATATACTTTACATATATATATTTTTTTTCTTCTAAATAATCCATTACCATTAAAATGTAAAAAAAAAAAACCAACACTCTACTACAACACATAAATACCTGTACTTGTCACACTGAATCATAAACACGTAAACACCTCAGCACAGGTTCTCCTAGTGAGGTGTTCACGAAACATACAACATTATAAACCAACAGTTTCACCTTCTCAAACCTACCTTACACCCAACATAATCAAATGTTATATTAATTAATATGTAAAAATGTTTTCCAAAATATATTATGTTAAAATATTAAATATATAAGGTAAAAACTGTAATATATAGAAATAAATAAATAAAATAAATAAAAATAACAAACAAAACAACGCGTTGTTGATACGAACGTCAAAGTTCATTTAAAAATTATAGACAAATACGTCAAACTATGTTTGATGCATAAAAGTCTATTGAAAAGTTCGTAAAAATAAATGTTTATCTTGTAATACGTTTTTCCTAATTTATTCAAGTATTGTGACTATTTGCAAAAAAAACACACAAAGCTGCCAATCTCGCGAGATCTCGAAATTGGCGAGACCTCGCAGTATTGTTATTCATAAACTCGTGGGATCTCGCTTGAGTCCCAATCTCGCGAGATTTGCATTCCCTAATTAAGACGTACACGCCATACATAACTATTCCACGCGCTTAATTACAAGACAAATGCAGCAACTTATTTGCCAATCAATCGTGCTCTTCATATATTCAATAATGTTAATCTAAATTCTAACATCAATATTTTCTCCGATTCACTGCCCAAATTTAAAAAGAGCATTATGTTAATCATATAAATTGTTTAATGCGCATGCTTACATACACACATATATTTACACACACACACTTTCCCACTACACTTATTACCCTGTATTTACTTAATATGCACACCATAAATAAGACACTACAATGAAATACATAATAGGTACCCACCATGAATTATATTTTTAATTGTAATTTTTTTCTCACCAATGGATAAAATAATGTACTGTTGGTTTTTGTTTATAAATAAATAAATTTCCAGGAATGCACAAGGGAGGGGAGTTTCAGATAACCAAAGAAATTCCGAAAAAATCATATCAAATTAATAAAACATTGTAAATAAATAAATAAAAAAAAATGTATTTACCCGTCTGTTGGCCGTTCTAGGCTCCCTTTCTTCCACAGTCACCATTATTTGAATATCTTTAACAATACTGCTTATAACTTATATCGACAAATGATATTAAAAAAACCGTGTTTATCTCAACAGAGCAGAAAACCAACTACGCGATAACACAAACTCTTCAATACAAATATAATAGAAATCTGCATCTTATGTTTTATATTTGTATGAATAAATTAGTTTTAATTGTAAATAATTATAAATATTATAAAGCAATATCGCACATTGTTTGTTTTATGAACTGATTTATAATATTTTAATTATGCATAATTAAATTATATGGATAGATAGATGGTGTCCTTTTAAAAAAAAATCTAGGATGTAAATGGACGTACTTGACTTTAACGTTAACCAGAAATCCCTGACATTATTTGGAGTAAAAAATGAAAATGAAATTTTGATCCCCAGGGCTTATTTATATTCATAAAACATAAAAAATAGTAGGTATTTTCACATGGGATCGGTGTTGGAAGATTTTTTTTAAATCAAATTAAAGTCACCGGAGACTAAAATATCATTAAAAAAATTTACTCCAAATAACGTATGGAATCACGGTATAAAGTAAGAGAGTCTGTCCCGTTTGCGTATTCCCAATCCCTAACGCGATTCAGTCGCTCTACCGACTGAAACGCGTTAGGAATTGGAATGCATAAATCACCTTACAAACACTACGCGTTTCAGTCGCCTTCGCGCTTTGTGGCTCTCTGTTTCTGTTAGGGTGACGACCGTAATTATAGAAGGGTAAGCAGAGACGATGGACTGCGTTTTTTATACTTACAATTTTTTTTTTACATTGAAAAAATAATTACTGAAACGCGGTAGTGTTTGTAAGGTGATTTACGCATCCCAATCCCTAACGCGTTTCAGTCAGTAGAGCGACTAAAACGCGTTAGGGATTGGGAATACCCGTCCCGTTCTAAAGAGAATAACCAGACAAAACCGGAAAAATATAATTTTTAAATCAAATTTTAGACGTATTGATTCTTTTCCACAAAAAATTATAAACTGAATTCGAAAAACTGTTTTTTTTTTATCTAGTAAAGCTATGCTTGAAATTTTGAGATTATTTTTAATTTATTTTTAGTACAATAAGGTTTTACCGCAGGTCGTTGGCGGATTTTTAATTTTCAAACAAAATGTTGTATTATACAACACACATTTCAAATCATATATTCATGCAGAAAAATAAATCAATAAATTATCTGGGAAAGCTGTGTTTCAGAATTTTAATTTTAGTTTAAATAAAATCACACGTGTTTTGTTACGAAAATACTTCAGTTTTTCTATTTATTTACGGTCTTACAAACTAATATATTTAACATTTTTTTACATTCTTATTTTGCTTAGACATTATTGTAAAATTATAAATACTTATAATCTAAAAATAATTAATAAAAGTACATAATTTTAATACTTTTATTATCACGCCTTTCAGCGTTTTTGAATGTAGTTATTTAAATTAAATAAAATTGATATTGAGTTATTATCAAAAAAGCTGGTACGGAGAATAATTAATCTTTCTCATTGGAACCGCCCTCTACGATCGTAAGAATATCTTTCGACGAAATATGAATTCTCGGCCGCTGGCTGGTTAATGGACCTTAACACCTTGAGTCGGGTCATGTCAAGAGTCAGAATAGTAGAAGAGCATGTATGAGACGATGTGAACGAGGCAAGGAGTGTGTGCCAAAACCGAGTTGTTTATCGGTCAGTCCTCTCTGCGTACCCCTGCGGGGAAACGGCGTGATGGTTAGTTAGTTAGTAGTTAGTTAGTTAACACCTGTATACAGGACTGTCTTAGCTTTGAGGAGGTCCCCGGGTACACCAAGATTTCATATCCGCGGAGGAGGTGGGTAGAGCCTTTTGAAAGGCAAACATATACAGGTAAACAATGTCTACTTTTAATAGCCAAACAACTAAAAATCCAATAGGCGACATGGCAACAAATATAAATAAAAAAAATATATAAGTTGAATAAAATCCTTGTAGGCTACTTCCCTCCCTCTCCCCCATACGTTATATAAACTGTGGTTCCATGACAGTTGATTCGCCGACAATTGGTCCCCCGGCGTATTTATATACTATGTGCAATCGCTTTAGGGAAAATACGTTCTATCTAATTACACAAAATATAACTAATATGTACAACCGAATAACAAAATATTAAAACATATTTTCATTCAAATTCATCAAGGAAAAATCTGCTTCTCTATTTACAGTTTTACTGTAGGTATATACTTTTCGCAGATTTCACGGTGCCTCGAGTAGAAAATATCTTCAAAAAAAATTCAATTATTTAACTTTACAAAGATTACATCATCAAAAAATTTGAAACCCACCAATCAAAAAGATATCAAGATAACATCAAAATACCAAAATTTAATACCAAACTAATGCAAAAGAATTATATCTATTTAGAAATAAAATATTTCAACAACCTTCCGATTGAAATAAAAAAACCAAATATATCAATAAACTGAAACTCAAACTGAAGTTACACTTCATCAGGAATAATTGACTAAATAATTACCTGTTTTTGTCTTTCTTTCTATTTATTATCAATCTATATACATCTCTATTTTTTTAGATTTTTAGAATTTCTCTTAAGTGCTCAATATTTTAGTATGTAACCGTATTCTATGTATGTACACCTACACATATAGATGATCCAGAAGTTTCAATTGCTCCTGTTATATACATACCTATTGCATAATGTTATTGTATTTCTGTTATAATTAGTACAACTCGCTCATCAAGCCGCCGCCCGGGAACCTTTATTGGATAACCAGCTACTTTATCATGGACTCCTGCGATACATATGCATTCATCACATTAGCAAACAATATTATACGTGATTTAAATACGACCATCATGGATCCCACTAATAAATTTACTAAAGAACAAATGGGAAAATTAACGCCTCAACTCTCAGTGCTACTAGGCAATATTAGTTTGGTTTCTACAAAAGTGGGTTTTCTTGAAGGTGAATTAAATGCCTACAGGAACATTTCACCTAATCATTCAAAACATTTGTCAACTACCAACATCGAAACGGAACAACTAACAGGAATTTGCGAAACTTTGGCTGAAATGGACGAGAAAAAATCGCGATCTAAAAATATAATAATGTTCAATGTTCCTGAAAGCTCGGGCAATTCTCAAACTGCAACAATGAGCGAAGATCTGAATAAAGTCAAGAATATTCTTAACAATGTCGATACCGTTGATACCTCGCTAATTAAAGTGTACAGATTGGGTAAAAAGGATACTAATAAAACACGCCCCATCAAGATCGAACTATCCGATAAATATCAAGCCAGAACTATTCTACAGAAAAAAGGAATACCGTATGGAAGTGTAACTATCAAGACCAAGAACGACTTAACAATGCTTCAACGGCAAGAAGTACAAAACTTATGGAAGGAGCTGGAGGATCGAAAAAGCAAGGGAGAAAATAATTTAATTATTAAATATATCAACAATAGACCTAAAATTATAACCAATATACCAAAAAACTTTTAACCGTGCCACGTTACATCTTCTACCAGAACGTCAGGGGACTTCGGACTAAACTCAGTGACTTTAGAACGAATGCACCCACCATCACACAGGACATCATCATACTCTCTGAGACCTGGCTGGAACCATCGATATTCTCAGCGGAGCTCGGTCTACCTAACCACAGTATCTACCGAGTTGACCGAAATCGGAACACCAGCTCCAAATCAAGAGGAAGAGGCGTCCTGATAGCAGTTAATAAAAAAATTTCATCTAAATTATTAAAAAACAAAAACAATGATGTTGAGCAAATTTTTGTAATGTTAAACGATAAATCCAAAAAAACTATCATAGGATGTGTATATATTCCACCAAATTCTAATATAATAATGTATAAAAATCACTGTGAAGATGTCGAGCTACTCAAATCTAACCACTCTAATCACAATATTATAATTTGCGGTGATTATAACCTACCCAATTGTAAATTTAATGATTTGGATTACTTACCATTAACGGCGTGCGAGAGAGAAGTCTTAGACATGTCTAACTATTTAGATCTATTTCAATGTAACAATGTGCCGAATTGCAGTAATCGGACACTTGATTTAATTTTTTCTACTGATGAGGATATAAAAGTCTATGAGTCAGCCGAATCCTTTGACCCAATTGATAATCACCACCCTCCACTTACAATACTAGTACCTAATACAATAGAGTGTGACCCCCTAATTAAAAATTGTAGTCGTAATTTCATTAATGCTAATTACCAGGACATTAATCAAGCACTTAACAAAGTAAATTGGTCTGTTCTCAAGGAAGGTGATCTCAACTATAGCGTAGAACTATTTTACTCTCAACTGAATAGTGTCATTTCCGACACAATTCCTCTAATTCATCATAAAGTACGAAAGTATCCGATATGGTTCAGCAAAGAATTAATTCAGTTAATTGTTATTAAAAAGGAAACACATAAAAAATATAAAGAACACAGAACAATTCCCAACTATATGGCATTCAACAATATTAGAAGAGATTGCAAAAAAATGACAAAAAGATGTTATAATAATTACATTAATTCGGTTGAGAACACGATACTTCATGATGTAAAATACTTTTGGAAATACACAAAATCAATGAAAAACAATGATGCTGGTATTTCCGGTAATATACGTTACAGACAAAACAGCTCCAGTAAAATTTATGAAATTGTTAACATGTTTGCTGATTACTTTAAGGACGTGTATGAACCTGATATTCCAGATGACTCAATTCCGTACTTCAATTCGGATATAAATTTACACTTATCGCAAATACACATCGATATTGAGGACATTATAGTCTGTATTAAATCACTTGAACCTAAAACAAGCTCGGGACCTGATAAGATTCCTTCCATCTTACTTAAGAATTGTGTCCAAAGTTTATCTGTTCCGCTTAATATACTGTTTAACAAGTCACTCTCTACAGGACACTTTCCACAAATATGGAAACTTAGCTACCTAACTCCTGTATTTAAAAGTGGTGATAAATCCTTTGTTGAAAATTATCGGCCTATCTGTATTCAATCGTCTATACCTAAACTTTTTGAGAAATTGATTCTTAAGAAAATCAGCTTCTTTGTAAACTCTTGTATCGCTACTTGTCAACACGGCTTTATCTCCGGCAGATCAACTTTGACTAACTTAACATTATATGAAAATTTCATTTCTAATGCACTTGCCAACAAACAACAAGTTGATTCTATATACACCGACTTCAGTAAGGCGTTTGATAAGGTCTGTCTTAAAATCCTCATTAATAAACTTTTGAAACTCGGAATTAATGGAAAACTTTTATCTTGGTTTAAGAGTTACTTACTTAGGCGTCTGTTAACTGTATGTATTAATGATCACTTATCCTACACGTTCGAAGCTACCAGTGGCGTACCCCAGGGTTCGCATCTTGGTCCTTTACTTTTTAATTTATTCATTAATGATGTATCTAACATATTCACCCGTGTTCTCATCCTAATGTTCGCTGATGATATGAAGATATATAGAATTATTGATAATATCGAGGACTGTCTGACACTTCAATCTAATATTAATAGCTTTTATGATTGGTGTCTTATAAATAAATTAACTCTCAATGTAAAAAAATGTCAACTAATGAGATTCCACAGAAAAAAAAAAACCTTTGTTGTTCACCTACTTTCTCAATAATCACATTTTATTATCTGTTGATGAAATAAGAGACCTTGGTATAACCTTTGACACTAAATTAACATTCATTAAACATATTAATAATATAACCAGTAAAGCAATGCAAATGTTAGGATTTGTCTTACGGATTTCAAAGGATTTTAAAAATTTAAAAACTGTCAAATTACTTTACACTTCGCTTGTTAGAAGCCAACTAGAATTTAACTCCACCATTTGGAATCCTTACTACAGTGTACATGAGAATTCCCTTGAGCGAGTTCAACATAAATTTTTACGTTATATTAATTTTAAATTAGGAATATTCATCGAAAACATCAATTACCCCTCTCTGCTACAATTATTGGGACTCGATACATTAAAAGAAAGAAGAATTTGTTCAGACCTATTTTATTTATTTAAAATCGTTACCAACCTGTTTAACTCCCCTGAACTTCTTTCGTTAATATGTTTCCATGTACCTAGTCGATCAGTTCGTTTCAAATTAACGTATCATTGCAACAATACAGGATCTAACGCTGAACTCAATTGCATAATGAATCGCCTGCATGTACTTGGAAATAAATATGTTTTGGATGATTCTATAAACATTGCTAGTTTAACCTCATACAAACACTACTTAATTAAAACTGTTTGTCAGCGATTCTCACCTTGATTATATCAAATACAGTTTTAAAGTATTAATTTCTTAATACATATTATCCGGGATTTATAAAATGTTGTATTGATTTTATAATAACCTACTCGTTGTACTTTTTTTATGTTGATACTACAATTTCTATTGTTCTTTTTTTATGTATTTTATATTTATATTTTTTAAAATTCAGGTACATATTTTTTATCTATGTATATTCTGTATTCATATGTAAAATAATTGTAATTCTTTTGTAAAAGCCGCTTTAATCGGCGTTAATAAATAAATAAATAAATAACCAACACCTCTGCCGTAGGTCACCCCAAGTGTTTCGCTACGTTTAGTGATTTAGCAGGGGTGCCCGGGTTCATGGGGTGAGGTTTGTCTAGGTATTGGAGGCGGATGACCAGGACACACTTAACCCCAGATTCCTACCCACCCCTCAAACCCTTTTCCTTCCCAGAACTCTCCTCTCCTTCATTTCCTCAAAAAACCCTTCACACAGCATCCCCAAAGATGACATATGCCCTGAGGGAAATTATTTTCCTCAGGGCCTCCTGTGTGGAGCTCATGTAAAAAAAAGCACAAGAGCTAGCTTCTTCTTTGGTCAGATTGCAATTTTAAATAATTTCTGTACCGATATGTAATTTATAAAACACCACTGTACACTAATATATCTATATTAAATCTTCTTCTTCTTCTTTATGTGCCTTATCAGGTCCCCCCGACGTTGGCGATCACTCTTGAAAAGGTCTCTCTGTCTTGCGCTGCCCGGAATAGCTCCTCCACACTTCTAATGCCGGTCCACTCTCGTATGTTTCGCAGCCAAGACATTTGTCTCCTACCAGGCCCTCGGCGACCCTCTATCTTGCCTTTCAATATTAAATGGAGCAAGTGATACTTCTCCCCTCGAAGTATATGACCCAGATATGAAATTTTCTTGATTTAATTAATGTAAGCAGTTCCCTATCTGCTCTAGCCCGCCTGCGAATTTCTATGTTGGTGATCATGTCGGTCCATGGGATCTTGAGCATTCTCCGGTGAAGCCACATTTCGAAAGCCTCTAACCTGTTCATGGTATTTATTTTCAAGGTCAATGTTTCACAACCATACAGCAAGACCAACCACACATAACATTTTAGCATTCTCTGCCTTAGTTTTAAGCTTATATTGTCATTGCAGAAGAGGGATTTCATTTTTATGAATGCAGTTCTTGCTGCTTCAATTCTGCACCTAATCTCTATATCTGGGTCAAGATTCTCCGTGAGGATACTGCCGAGGTATCTAAATCTCTCCACCTTTTCGACATTACAACTGGTTACGCCAATACACATACCTACACATACACACACCTACATAGCACACATACATACTGTTACTGCTTGGGATTGGTATTAATATTGTTGCAAATCCTGTCCTACCTTGTTCCAAAATCCGCACCTAAAAATATTATCCCCACGTGCCCCAGTCTGCAATCAACAGACCGCGCCGCAACATATACCTACTATAGCCACTGTGCTCCCGCTGAATCTACCTGTTAACCTAATTCCGCCGTGTTCGCCGTGTACACGAAACGCACGCCTATTGCTGTTTTCAGTGCCAATTGGACGGGGAGAAAGAAGACAAAATTGCCAGCATACAAGTTCTTTATCCTGTTTCGGTGAGTCCTTTCCTTTATATGCAGCATATGTTTTTTCCTCATTCCAAGCAGTAAACAGTAACACAAAATTCAAGGTCCTTCGTCAGTCAATCAAATCCACTCTACACACACAAAATCTCATTCATCTTGGTCCTTCGAGCCGGATATTTTTGAACCATAATATTAGTAGATAATAATCCAGCAGAGTGTGAATACGTTTTACAATACCGCATATAAATAATTACCCGCATTCCCGCAGTTTGATATACCTACATGAGTAATTTTGTTTCTTTATACCTATCGTATTATGGTTGGAAATAACATATTTACCCGCTGTTAGAATAAATAGATACAAGACACTGCTTTGATATTTATTTCTGATAACTCATGTAATTGTATCTTGCTAATCAAATCGCTTTACCTACCTTATAAATAATACGATTATTTCTTAATATTCGTATTGTTTATATTATTGGATTACATTACAAATAGAATAATACGATCGTAATATTTATAATTTGTTAATGATTTACCCACGTAGTGCACGGCGCATCTGTTAACCTCTCACAGCTCACCAGTCAATTTAACCCAGTGCGGTGACCACTGTGAATTAATTGAATATTCATTAAATATTAATTAATTAATTCCGCATAAATAATACAGACACATTATTTTAACCGCATTTTTAGTTGTTTATCGTCTCATATTTTGTAAAATATAACCGGAATAAATAAAATGGCTACAAGCGCGTCATCCGGGTCGTCTCGGGACGAAAGACGTCTCAAACGTTTAAATGCTAAACTATCAGCTAGCTTTGCAAGCTTACAGTCGGTGTATGACAAGATAAGGAAAGCTTCGGAAAGCATTAGCAATCGCCAATCTTTTTTGTCAGGCGCAACTACTGTTGAAAAAATTCGTTCTGAATTTATAACAATTTTAGATGAAAAGGTGGATTGCGAACTGGAATTGAATCCGGAAGCAATTGCTGAATACTCTCAATTAAATGCATTTGAAGAACTCTTCGGGGTTATTAAATATACCGAAGCAAATATGCTGTCCAATCCAGTTGCGAAACCTTGCCGTCAAATTAAGTTACCGCCTTTGGAAATAGCGTGCTTCGACGGAAAATTAGATAATTGGCCCCTTTTCTATGAAACGTATAATTCGGTTATACATTTGAATGATTCTCTGGATAATGCTGAAAAGATGCAGTATCTGATGTCTAAATTAACCGGAAAAGCATTAAATATTTGCAAAACTATTACGCCTACTGGTACAAATTATCAAGTTATTTGGGACGCATTGTGTACTAAGTATAATGATCAACGCGTTCTTGCTGAATCATACTTTGACCGATTGCTGAAATTGCCTCCAGTTAACTCGGCCACGCCCGCTTCTTTAGAGAATTTCGCAGATGCATACTCCGCTAACATCGCCGCGCTGAAGCAATTAAAAATAAAAGACCTCGCAGAATTCATATTGCTACAACTGGGTCTTAAACGGCTTGACATAGAGACTGTAAAGGCTTTAGAATCTTCCATTAAAAATAATGAAAATCTACCTTCCAGCGCGGAACTAATCGACTTTGTAAGACAACAGCAACGAATTCTCAACCGCGCGCAAATTACGCAACCGACCTCGAGCCGCGTTGGCTCAAACATTAATTATACCGCTAAACCGCAAAAAACTAATTCCGCAAAGGCATTTATTAATGTCGAAAAAATCGATAGTCACTCCATCGAAATTTGTTTTTGTTGTCAAAAGGGATCGCACCCTTTATACCAATGTTCTAAATTCACAAGTCTAGAACCACGCGATCGATTTAACTTTATTAAGTCATCGAATATTCGAGTTTGTGTGAACTGCCTCAGTACTAGGCACATCACAAAAGCTTGTAAATCAAAGAGTACATGCAAAACATGCGCGCTCAACCACCATAGTTTATTGCATTTCAAACAAACTGATGGACGGAAGTCACAAACAGACCCAATACCATCTCCCGCGTTACAAGCAGATGCCGATAATGATAACTTAAATTCTTTGAATCCGGTTTCGCTATGTGTAACTAATTCATGCCTTAGTACAAATACTACTGCACTCTTAGGAACGGCTGTTTGCACTACCAGAGACGCTAGGGGCCAGGTACAGACGATACGGGCTCTAATAGATAGCGGCTCCCAAAGGGACATAATTACGCGCAAATGCTGTTCACGCTTGAATCTTACGGTGCGGTCATCTCCAAGTACTTACGTCACGGGAATAGGTGACGTAAGAAATGTGACAAATGGCATAACTTGCTTAAAATTACATTCCCGCTATGACGTCACTCAGTCGTATACGATTAAACCATATGTAGTAGAAACTATAACCAGTGAGTTGCCTACTGTTAACATTAACCGTTCCTCTTTGTCGTATCTTGACAATTTGCCCTTGGCAGACACAACATTCTGTACGCCCGGTGAGATTGATATTATCTTGGGATGTGACTTATTTGCTCGCATTCTAAAGGCAAACAAAATATCAGGTTCTCTCGGCCAGCCATTTGCTATTGAAACCATTTTGGGATATCTCATCTTGGGTACTGCCCCAACGATGATTGAAAACCCAAGTATAAACGCCACGCAATCATTTTGTACGTTCACGCAAAATAATGATTTTTGCCTGTCGCGCTTCTTCGAATTGGAAGACATTCCAGATGAGAAGTTTTTAACGCCTGATGATCAAGAGTGTGAGGACATTTTTAAACTCACTACCTCTCGTGACACGGCAGGTCGTTATATCGTCGCGTTGCCGTTTCGAAACAGTCCCTCTGTTCTCGGTGAATCGTTACCCGCCGCCGAACGCAGGTTTCGATCTCTCGAACGCCGCTTGATATCTCAACCCGCAATAAAGTTAGAATATGACATAATATTACGCGAATACCTACAGAAAGGGTACATTTCGCCGGTCGACAATTCTGACTTACCTCATTACGTTATACCGCATCATATTGTAGTTCGTGAAGATAAACTTACTACTAAAATTCGCATGGTGCTAGACGCGAGTATGAAATCCGATTCGGGTTATTCGCTTAATGACGTCCTACATACACCGTTCTACATGAATGATTTTGTCACCAGTTGCTCATCAGTCGAGGAAGCTACCGAGTTGTCGACGGAATTAATTCAGTTATTCGCTGCCGGAGGATTCGACCTTGTAAAATTCTCTTCTAATTCTCCAAAGTTTTTATCCACGATTCCTACAGCTCGTCGTGTTAAGGAACATGTGGAATTTAATCCCGATGAAAACCTAAAAATACTAGGGCTTCATTGGATACCCGCTTCTGATCATTTTGTATTTGTCGTACACACCGACGAAAGAACGTGTACTAAACGAAACATTCTCTCGACGATTGCTCGTCTTTGGGATTTGATGGGTTTCGCCGCACCAGTTGTATTATTGGCTAAGCTGATAATTAAATCTCTATGGGAGTATAACCTGGATTGGGACGATACTCCTCCTGAAACGGTTGTCACACTTTGGCGACAGTTTAAAAAGGAATTGCCATTACTGCAATCTATTAAAATTCCTCGTTTTTTAGGAATCGAACCCCAATGTGTATTAACGCTTATCGGGTTTTCAGACGCAAGCGAACGCGCATATGGAGGTGTTATTTACTTACATGTTTACTGTCCGAATACTGATAAAACCACAATTAATTTATTATGCGCTAAATCCAAGGTCGCTCCGGCTAAGACGATTTCACTTGCGCGATTAGAACTATGTGGAGCGCTAGTACTTGCACGATTAATGCATACGGTCAGTAATACCTACACATCAAATTCGAAAGCTCATACGACTTTAGCTTTTTGCGACAGCACGGTTGCTCTAGCTTGGATAAATTCACCGCCTGCAAAATGGCAGACCTTCGTTGCCAACCGTGTCTCACAAATACAAAACCATCTTGGGGCTGAATGCTTCCATTATATAAGAGGTCAAGACAATCCCGCCGACTGCTTATCGCGGGGTCTTACTCCCGCTCAGCTAATAGACCATCCGTTATGGTTTAAAGGTCCCGTATTTGCCCAATTACCTAAAAGGGATTGGCCTTTACAACGTTTTGATACGAAATCGATATCTGATCCACCCGAATTAAAAACAAAAATTTTGATGTCCGTTCAAGACAATAACCGCCCCAAAATAATTGCTCCACCGTTATTGTGTGCACTAGCTTCTCGTGTTAGTTCATGGCCGAAATTAATTCGAATAATAATTTATGTTTTTCGTTTCATTAAGAAATTACCACGAGCATTCGAATTAAGCCATATCTTAGTTGCAGAAATCGCTGTTATAAATTCTATACAGCAAGAACATTTCTCCGAAGATATAAAGGCAGTCAAAGATGGGAAGAAGGTTCGGCGAGCGATTGCAAAATTAAATCCGTTTCTTCATGACGGAATTCTAAGGGTAGGAGGCAGATTGAGTAATGCTGAAACAGAATTTGACAGTCGTCATCCCATTCTATTACCCGCTCGTGATAATGTAGTCAATTTAATAATAGACTACTATCATATTAAGAACCTACATACGGGTCCTACGTTACTGATGTCGCTGCTAAGACAAAGATTTTGGATACTTTCTTCGCGCAATTTGGTTCGGAAACGTGTGCATCAGTGCAATACGTGCTTCAAAGTCAATCCTAAACCACAATTCCCATTAATGGGAGATTTACCCGCATGCCGCGTCCGCGAAGCTAAGGCTTTTCTTCACACGGGGGTTGACTACGCTGGCCCGCTTCAAATAATCCCTTATAGACGTCGGGGTGTGCGAAGTCAAAAGGCATACATTTGCTTATTTATTTGCTTGGTGACCCGAGCAGTTCATATTGAACTCGCTTCGGATCTTTCCACCGAAGTCTTCCTCAACGCTTTCAAGCGTTTCCTTTCTCGTCGAGGTCCTGTGAGTATAATGTACTCCGATAATGGGACGAACTTTGTGGGAGCCAAATCCCATTTAAGGTCTTTATTTGCACGTATAGAGTCACCCAATTACAAAAAGGAATTCTCAGATAATCTGTTGGAGAATCGAATCGAATGGTAGATGAATCCACCGCAAGCTCCTCACTTTGGTGGGATCTGGGAAAGTAACATTAAATGCCTGAAAGGTTATTTAAATAAAATAGTAGGCACCTCTCTACTGACTTATGAAGAGATGCAAACAGTGCTTTCTCAGATTGAAGCAATTCTAAATTCACGCCCGCTATCTGTACTTAGCGTTAACGATGTTTCGGCTCCATTGCCGCTAACCCCCGCGCATTTTTAACGCTCACTCCCTTAAAATCTTTACCCGCTGCTGATTTGTCAGACGAGCCAGTCAACTTGGTACAACGCAAACATCTCGTGGATCGTCTTGTTCAGACGTTCTGGAACCGATGGCGAATTGAGTATTTAAATACTTTGCAAGTTCGCCAGAAATGGAATACAAATGCTAATTCGGTAAAGACAGGCACGGTAGTAATGATTAAGAGTGACAACATCGCGCCCCTTCAATGGTCTATTGGGGTAATAGTCAATGTCTACCCCGGGGCAGATGGGGTGATCCGGGTTGCGGAAGTTAAAACTAACTCCGGAACATACCGCAGGGCAGTCGTTAAACTCTGTCCCTTACCGTCACAATAGATTTAACGACATCTTAGAAGTTAGTTCATAATACTTTAATTTTTAAAAATCAATTAGATTAGTTTCATTGTTAAATAGGTACCAAACCCTACTTCTAGTTTTATCTACCGCAGGTTCAGTATTATTTATTGAATCCTTTCAAATCATATTTTTCGTTTCAATGTTTTTTTTTTTTTTTTATTTCCTTGCTATATCAGTCATTTGACCATTTGGTGAAGCATTTATATAACTTACATAATATTTTCTTAACTTTTACATAATTTATTAAATTCTACCGCGTGTCATTATAATTTTGTTTGCGCATTGAGACGTATTGGCACTCTTTTGGTTTATGGAAGTGGATTCTTTCATCCCCTTCCAGGCGGGGGGCATGGTTACGCCAATACACATACCTACACATACACACACCTACATAGCACACATACATACTGTTACTGCTTGGGATTGGTATTGATATTGTTGCAAATCCTGTCCTACCTTGTTCCAAAATCTGCACCTAAAAATATTATCCCCACGTGCCCCAGTCTGCAATCAACAGCCCGCGCCGCAACATATACCTACTATAGCCACTGTGCTCCCGCTGAATCTACCTGTTAACCTAATTCCGCCGTGTTCACCGTGTACACGAAACGCACGCCTATTGCTGTTTTCAGTGCCAATTGGACGGGGAGAAAGAAGACAAAATTGCCAGCATACAAGTTCTTTATCCTGTTTCGGTGAGTCCTTTCCTTTATATGCAGCATATGTTTTTTCCTCATTCCAAGCAGTAAACAGTAACACAAAATTCAAGGTCCTTCGTCAGTCAATCTTCGCACATATCAAATCCACTCTACACACACAAAATCTCATTCAACAACCATTTAACTGAATCATTGATCCAGAGTGATCTAGTCGTCCAAAAGTCATCCATTTAGTTTTATTGACGTTGATTGTTAGGCCCAGTTGCTCACCAGCATTATTTACAAGATCTAATAGGTCTTGGAGGTCACTGATACTGTCAGCTAGTAATACAGTATCATCTGCATATCTTATGTTATTAATGACAACTCCGTTGATCTTGAGACCCTTCTGGGTATTACTTAGGGCTCTTTTGAAGACATAGTTGGAATAAAGATTAAATAATAGTGGCGACAGGATACATCCTTGTCGTACTCCACGCTGAATGGCGATTGCATTAGATCTCTCATTCCCATGTCTTATTTCTGCTGTTTGGAACCAATACAGGTTTTTAATGAAATTCTGGTCTTTGGTGTCAACGTTACAATCCGCAAGCATTTTCATTAGGTCAGCATGTTTTACCCTGTCAAATGCCTTTTCGTAGTCAATAAAACAGGCAAAGACTTCCTTTCTTTGGTCACGACACTTTTGCAATAGTACGTCGACAGAAAATAATGCTTCACGCGTACCGAACGCATTTTTGAAGCCAAACTGAGTGTCATCTAAGTCCTGCTCGCACTTATCGCGTATCCTGGCATGTATTATTTTAAGGAATAATTTAAGGACATGACTCATCAAGCTTATTAATCGATAGTCACTGCACTTCTTAGGGTATTGTTTTTTAGGTAATGTCACGAAGGTGGATTTTAGCCAATCTTGGGGTATATTCCCTGTGTCATATATAGAGTTAAATAACCTCAACAGGTAGTCAAAATTTTCATTATCAAAGAGCCTCAACACCTCAACTGGAATATCGTCTGGTCCGCACGCTTTTCTATGTTCTGAAGTCTTTATCGCATGAAGAATTTCTGATTTTAAAATCGATGGTCCATGCAATTGATCGTTAGGAATATTAATATCAGGTCTAATATCTTTGAATGTATCATGAATATACTTTTCCCATGTTTGTAAAATATCTTTTTCATCCAATATCAATTTATTGGAATCGTCAACTAAACATGATGGAGTAATTCTTCTAGAAGTGCCTGTAATTTCCTTCAATTTTTTGTGAAGTTTAAATGCATTGTGACTACGACTGTATGACTCTAGTTCTTCACACTGTGACTTCATCCATTCTTCTTTGGCTTTTTTAATTTCACATCTAATCGTTCTTTGTAAGTTTTTATATTGTGTCTCATTATGTTTGTGTTTACGTCTCTCATCCATTAAGTTCAAAATGTGGTCAGTCATCCAATTCTTTTTTCTAATTTGCTTATCAGCTTTCAAATTTGTATCACAGGTTTCACATATAACTGACTTTAGGTTATCCCACTGTGTTTGTATTTCTATTGATGGATCACGAGGGAATAGTCTAATATTATAGTTCAAAGTCTGAGATACCTATATTAAATAAAAAATATATATTTATCAGCGCATAAGTACAACAAATCGACACTGTGTATAAATTCTTTTGATATTCATACCAACTTATTATTATGGGCCATTTTTTAAGTCAAACTGAATATCTTTTATGTTCGAAATTGGTAAATAATGCACAAAAAACTATAATTTTATTTTCTTTTTTTTTTTAACTTTTATGAGTAAAAACTCAAATTATAATATTTAATTAAATGAAGAAAATATTAGCGAAATTCAATCAAAATCTGAAGACAGAAAAATCAGAAAAAGGATATTGGTTCCACTGGGACTCGAACCCAGATACCTTGGTATTCATGGCCAACTGCTCTACCGATTGAGCTATGGAACCCATTTCCAATTCGATCACTTTTCAGGGTTTTCGAGACTTCAAGTGGCATCCCGGGTGAGAAACAACATCATCGTGCAACGGTATTGCGCTTTATTGCATCGCCTTCTTGTATTCCCTCAGTGTTGCAATCTCTCGCCTGATATTAGGCATTAATTGTCTTGGTTTTCTCAGCACTGGAGGTTACCCAACTACTTTCCCACGGCGTTCTATGGAAACAGATGGTTTCCTCCTTCACCGTAGACCTCAGGACTCTATTTTTTTTTTTTTATAAAGAAGCTACTTTTTATTTCAAAATAATTCTAGACCTCCAATGTCCGGGCATACATTATTAGTAGGCAGTTAGTATGCGAGTGCGTACATGTTGTTAGTTATTTATTTCACAGTATCACGCCTCATCTCCGCCACTTGAATTAGCTGGAATAAAAGTTTATTAATACTGGAAAAAAGCTTTCATAACTCCAGTCCACAAAAATGGCGATAAAAGTAATGTTAAAAACTATCGACCCATTTCTAAATTATCAATTTTTAGTAAATTAATGGAAAAAATAGTCTGTCAATGTTTAAGTTCACAACTAAACCATATTATAACAAAACAACAACATGGTTTCATAAAAGGCAGAAGTGTAGAAAGCAATCTTGTTTTATTCACCGATTTTATTGTTAATCACATGGACAACCGCACCCAAGTAGACGCTCTGTATACTGATTTTTCCAAAGCTTTTGATAAAATCAATCAAAAATTATTAATAAAGAAACTTTGGTCTTTTGGCATACGTGGTAACTTGTTTCGCTGGGTAACTTCCTACATACTCAAAAGATTACAAGCGGTAGCATTAAAGGGTTTTAAATCTGATTTCAAAGAAATTTCTTCAGGCATCCAGCAAGGGTCTCATCTCGGTCCATTATTTTTTATTTTATATATTAATGACATAGTGAATGTCGTAAAATACTCCATATTAGAATTATTTGCCGATGACGCCAAACTGTACAAACCCATAAATGACCTAAACGATTGTATCAAATTACAAGATGATTTGAACAGCGTAGCTATGTATTGTGAGAATAACCAGTTATTTTTAAACAGTTTAAAGTGTCATCACATCATATTCACAAGAAATGACAAAAAAATTGTACATCAATATCTGTTAAATGAAAACAAAATTGAAACCTGCTCCAATATTCGTGATTTAGGTGTGATTCTCGATAGTAAGTTACAATATCAATGCCATATCAATCAAATAACAAATAAAGCTGCTAAAATGCTTGCTTTCATAGTAAGAAATACAAAAGAATTCACAAACACTGTAATTATCAAACAACTATACTTTGCGTATGTACGAAGCCATTTAGAGTTTGCGTCAACTGTGTGGTCTCCATTTTATGCAGTACATATAAATAAAATTGAATCGATTCAGAAAAAATTCATAAAATACCTTTCTTACAAATCGTACAATCGATTTAATAATTATCTTGATGCAATAAATTTCTTCAAAATTGATGCATTGAGTGTACGCAGACAATTCTCAGATGCGATGTTGCTATATAAAATCGTAAATAATATAACCGACTGTCCTGAATTATTGAACAGAATAGATTTTAAAGTACCTACACGGCACACACGTTCGTGTAATATTTTTAAGGAAAAACACTGTAAAACCAATTCAAACCAAAATGCTTGCCTTATTAGAGTGTGTTCAACATATAATAAAATTTTCTCTGATATAGATATCTTCAATTGTAACGAAAATAAATATAAAAATTCTATCAAAAGTGTATTAAAATGTATTAAATGACTACAAAATTCATAAATCTGATGATATATTATGTACTACCTTCTACCTGTTATACCTATGTTATATCTTTTAATGTACTATCTTTTAATTTTCTAAAATTACTGTTTAATTTCTAGACATACAATGTAATAGTATAATGAGGAAATCTATAATTGGTTTCTCAGTTAGGTTAATTATACATGTATAAATTAATCATTATTGTAAACTGTTGATTTCCCTAAAATAAAATAAATAAAAAAATAAATACGTAGGAAGACAAGTTAATAGAATAAAAAAATTACATATTATGATGAGATGGGGTTTCTCAGCAGCTGAATACTGTGCTCCAGTATGTGCTAGAAGCGCCCACACTTCCATGGTCGACGTTCAGTTAATGCCACAATGCGAATCATCAGCGGAACTTTAAAATCGACTCCTCTTCCTTGATTCCCCGTACTTGCAAACAGGTTATAGTGAAAAATAAATTAAATGGAAATAAGTTTTATATGTGTTTTATTATATAAAAACAACAAAAATATATTTCTGGGACCCCCTTTGGTTGGGGGCCCCTGCTTTTTTGGTGAAGACTGAACTGTGATATGTACCGACTGGAAAAAAACGGATATCGCTGATGCGCCCGGGTTCATGAGGTGAGGTTTTTCCGGGTCTTGGCGCCGGCTGCGTCTGCCAATCTGCTGCGCGGCAAGCCGGATCAGGAGGGACTGTCTGATGGAGACCTTTGGACTTTTCTTACCAGATTCTCTTAGCCCATCGCCTTTTTTTTACATTAGCTTAGGAGGCGCTGAGAAAAATAATTTCCCTCAGGGCCTATGTCATCTTTAAGGATGCTGTGTAAAGGTTATTTTTAGGAAAGGAAGTTCTGGGAAGAAAAAGGGTATTAGGGGTGGGTAGGAATCTGGGGTCAGTGTGTCCAGGAGTGACGGACGCATGAATCCATCCCTTCCACTACGGTACAAGGCTTTGTTCCGAGAGAGTACGTTTGGAGAAGTCAAAGGGACTCCCTCGACTGTTCTCTCCTGATCCGGCCTGCCATGCAGCTAGTGGGAAGATGCGTCCGCCGCTAAGATCCAGACATACCTCACCCCAAGAACCCGGGAACCCCAGCTAAGTCACCAAACGTAATAAACCACTTGGGGTGACCTATGGCAGAGGTGTTGGTTATCCAATAAATAGTTACCGGGGCGGCGGTACTCTCACCGGCCTCTCAAATTGCACCGCCCTCCACACAGCATACACAAAGATGACTGACCCTAAAGGAAATTGTTTTCCTAGGGGCCTCCTGTATGGATTTAATGTATAAAAATAAGAAAATAACATGGCAGTATCTCGTGTTAATCATAAAACCGTCGATAATGTCACTTGCTGTAGAAAACAGGTCGTTAAATATAACTGCAGCAATTAACGAAGTATTTATTAATGCCTAGGTATTTTTTATAACGTGATCAAGAAAGTGTGTCCTTAATAGGATAACTCGTGCTGAGCAGGGGCGTGCACTCCATATAGGCACATAAGCACTGCCTACCCTAGCGTATTTGTAAAACGTAAGCATGTAAATAATATTATAATTTATTAAATTATTGCTAAAAATAAATACACACTTTCAAAAATAAGCGCGACAAAGCTGAACAACTAAAACTACGCGACCGCCACATCAAACGGCATACTACAAATGTGACATAAACTGTAACTAAAAACTACACGCGCCCTCCGACTACCTCACTAAAATGCGGGCTAAGCAGGAATTATTTCTGCTTAGAGCTAACTTCATACAAGATATAATATCAATGTTTACGAAATGCACGTAGCATAGAGTAGAACTGTCGTTTGAATTTGCTTCTATGGGTTTTTTTGTTAGTATCAGGCAGTGCTTTCTGGAACAAATTAGCAAATGGCAATCAGTGGCGACAGTGACATCTGTTGTTATCTGAAGTATGAAAGTGAGACAACGCCAATTGCTTTTATCAAGGCCACCTCGGATATCCATTGATTGGCTTGTGGTAATACGCATACATGAAGCGATTATTTATTATTATTATTATTTGTATATTTAAAGTGGCTTAAATAATACAAACCTACATCATCTACAGCCAGCAGCAAGTACACTTAGCGAAAACTTGTACGAAGGGAGCCATCTGTGGCAAGTTTCTTTTTTTATTTATTTGAATCAATTTGGCAGTTTTCCTACTGCCTAC
Organism: Limnephilus lunatus; assembly: GCA_917563855.2. Taxonomy (NCBI): domain Eukaryota; kingdom Metazoa; phylum Arthropoda; class Insecta; order Trichoptera; family Limnephilidae; genus Limnephilus; species Limnephilus lunatus. The sequence goes on from OU830594.1 coordinate 99,223,626, forward strand.
CCTGATCAAAAACTCTGTGCACGCCACTGGTGCTGAGGTCACTTTAAACACGGTGGTTAACGCGAAGAAGGAATAGGTATAATGTATAATATCCGTACTAAACTGCAACAGAGCACTCCAGCGGTCAGAACGGTCTTTATCATTCATTTTGAGATTATTTTGTTTTCAAAAAATTTCATTAAAATCCGAAAGATGCCACTAGAAAAATAAATATTATTTATTTTATTATTCAACATGTCGCATCTGGTTGCATCAAATAATTCGGGCGACTAGCCGGCCAAGGGTACTATGCACGTGTCAATACAGTAAAGTTTTGAGAAAAAAACTACCTGAAGTCTCAGTGCCTGAAGTCATTATGGCAATGGCGCGTCGCACGTCAGCTGTAGCTAGTGACATTTCTGACGCTTGGCCAATTTATCGTCACCCAAAATCTCAAGATCACGTGGATCACAGAATGATTTGTGCTTGTTCCTTTTTTGCATTATCTCGATACAGGAGGCCTCAGGAAAAAATGCTCTTAGGGCCTATGTCATCTTGAGGGTGCCGTGAATAGGGTATTTTTAGGGAAAGGAAGGAGGGGACGTTCTGGGGGGATTAGGTGTGACGAACGTGCGAATCCATCCCTTTCACTGCGGTGCAAGGCGACGGGTCAAAAGGTCTCCCTCAACCTGTCTCTCCCAATCCGGCCCACCATGCAGCGGGTGGGCTAAAGCCTCCGCCGCCAAGACTTAAACAAACCTCACCCCAAGAACCCGTGCACTCCTGCTCACCAAACCTAGCAAACCTTTGTTGTTGGTTATCCAATAAATTTGGGAGGCGGGTGTGGCTGCCGCGCCCCGGGAACCATTTATTGGATAACCAACACCTCTGCCATAAGTCACCCCAAGTGTTACGCTACGTTTGGTGACTCAGCAGGGGTGCCCGGGTTCATGGGGTGCGGTTTGTCGGGTGTTGGTGACGGATGTGTCTGCTCACCTATTGCACGGCAGGCCGGATCGGGAGAGAATTATTGAGGGAGGTCTTTTATCCTCTCGAGTCGGAATCTCTCGGAACATCGCCATGCACCGCAGTAGGATACGTCCATCACTCCTGGACACACTGCCCCCAGATTCCTACTCACCCCACCCACCTTTTTCCTTCCCAGAACCTCCTCTCCTTCCTTTCTTGTATAGAGTACCGGGCTATTCAGATCTGGTCAAACACGGCTGAAGCAATTTCAAGTAAAATTTAACTATTTCTCAAAGGAATGTATTTAAAAAAATAATCGGAACGTAGCCATCTATTTTAGTTTTTAAATTGAAAAAAATAAATAAAACAAAAACTTGGTTTGACCAAGGCTCGAACCTCACCTCCCAGTGACCGAAATCAAACGCTTTACCACTAAGCTAACTCGAAAGTCGGAGAGTCTGACATTATTTATAATATAAGACTAAACTCATGGACAGAAGTGAAGGCGATGATTTTATTAATTGGCAACAGTGTATTGTATCGCTTTCCGTATCCTGTTACCAAAAAATAAAAGCTTTTGGTTCAAGTTTGGGCCACGGGCATGATAAAGCGCCATGTTACGGTAATGTAATTCATTATTTTAAAAGTCCCGAAAACCTCTTTTAATACAAAATTTAAAAATATGAAAATTATTTTAAAAAATGGAAAAAGATTTTAACATCTTGTTGTCGTTTCGTTTTTTCTAATAAACTTAACCTAAGTTTTGTAATTTGAATTTTAAAAGACATTGAATCTAGGGTTTATGAAAAAAGTTAACCAAAACCCTATTCTTGATTTTTTTTTTTAATTTACGTATCTCGTTTTAAAGAAAAACCTCCAGAGTATTTTTAAGGGTCTTCATAATTTGAAAATATTTTGTAAAACATTTGTAAGGGCGGTCAGAAAAGGGTCTGATTTCTGATTTATTTTTGATAAATGCTAACCCCCTGTAAATTTAAAAAATACGAAAATTTTTTTTTCCCACTAAAAACATTATTTTTATCGTATTGCGAAATAAAATTTTCGTTATTTCAAAATAATTTATGACTACATTCCACCTTGCTCCGCAACCGACTCGAAAAGAAGAATATGGAGAGATACGAAATTACGAATGTTAGAGGAGAGCGCTAACATTTACAGTGCCAAAATCGATGCGAAAATTGCGAAAATGTTTAATGAAACACGACTCGTTTAAAATAGAGCAAAAATCTCTTGGGGAGCATCTTAAGTATCATTTAACGAAACATTTAAAAAAAATTCACAAATGTAATTTATAAGATAACTAGCTGACCCGGAGAACTTCATACCGCCTCATAATCAATAACTGTTGTGTTACACAACTAAGCAATTATCGCTGCGTAACTGTCCGCGTTTTGTTTTTGTCAGTATCAGAAATGGCGTTGAATACAGATTTATAATTTATATGATTTTCTTACTTTTCGACTTACTTACGGGAATTGCGTTTCATTTTCTTCATAAGTGTGACGGAGATTTATTATAATTATTGTATTTTTCCATTGGAGGGGTGTAGACATACGTTCTCCGTTTGTCCCATTTTCAACTGTTGACATTGAGTGTTTAAGAAAGAGGGGCAACATTATATGTTTAATAACAACAACTCTTTCAACTTTCCTGAATGTATCCACAAACTCCTATCGCAATGAATCTCTCCCCTTATACTCGTATCCCTATGAAAGTCTTACTTTCTATCCAAAGGTGTACCAATTTATAGGAATATCTATAAAAAAAATAAAAAAATCAGCTGAATCCAATAATGCAGAATTCAACAAAATTATTGAAAATAACTGGCTAAATTATATAATTTCAAATTCCAAACTCAGTCCGGACTCCTATTGTGGGGCCAGTATCTATGCACCTCACAGGAAATTGTGTTTCCCACACAGACTTCCCAAGTTCCATTTTCTCTGCTGAATGCAAAGCTATCATAGAAGCTTTACGACTCGTCAAACCTCTCAACATTAGAAATGCCCTCATCCTTTCAGACTCACTTAGCTCACTACAAAAAATAAGCACATCCCCTCTCAATTCCAGTAGCGACTCTCTTACCTTCTTATTGTATCTTGCTGGCTCAAGTGTCAGTGGTCTTGACCTGGATCCCAGGACACTTTGGCATTGTTAGAAATGAAAAGGCTGATTCTATTGCTAAGGAATCCATTGATCATGGTCCATTTAGTAGTATACCTATTCCGTTTAGAGACTATTTCCCTATTAAAATAAAGTTAAAAATAAGTTACAACGCCAATGGTCCTCTGAACGGAAATCGTCCTCTCTGATAAAAGGTCACCAGTACTCATTAATTCAACCTTCTTTTCCTGTCAAGCCCTGGTTTCACAAAAACACTTTCATGCCTTAAAAATACATCTCTTCCATAACTCGAAGGCGTCTAGGTCATAAGGGTTGTTGCCTTAGCCATTTCTCCAGATCTAGGTTGTTGCCTTAGCCATTTCTCCAGATTCCACATAGCCAATTCACCTTATTGTGATTATGGTTCAGAGGATACTTTAGACCATAATTTTTTTGAGTGTCCTATCAATGACCAATTTCCATACTTCATACGCGAATTAATAAAACTTAAAATTGAGTTATTTTTGGGAACCTGTAAATCTTCTTTATCTAGAATTTTGTAATTACTATTAATAACAACTTTGTATAATCATATGAATATTTGTATAACTTGTATTATCATACGAATATTTGTCTTGGCCCATTTTCTATGTTTGCTAATATAATATGTAAAAAAACATGCTTACATGTAAAAAAAAAACTGATATGAAAATGTAATTATTTAAAAAAAAACTGATATTGTAACTTATTTAAAAAAAACCTGAAAACGTAAATACTTTAAGAAATTTCCAAGATCATTCTTAATGGGTGAAAGCCAAATAAATAATAAAAAATAAAAAAATAATAACAAATGCAAAACAATTAGCGCATTGACATTCGAAGTTTTTGAATTTTTGGAATTCACGCACAGTTCAATATTATAGGTTCTTATCACAAAATCCCCGCAGCTCTTTGAAATATGAGAATTCGTTCCATACAAAATGTATGGGGAAAAGAATTTTCTCAATAACTATATGTTTCGGTAATTTTTGTGATGTTTTAATAGTTATTATCACGGACGTACAAATAGATAGACATGCCCTAAGTGATAAAAGGAGTATTATTTCCCTCTTCCATTGGAACCATTTTTTCGGAACCGGCTGGGCTTGCGAGAGCCTCGCGTGAATCTAAAAAATGTGACATCATCATTCTTGTCCGGGCCAGTGTAGAGCTCTCATCGTACATCTTACGAAATAAAACGGCAAAAATTGTGGTTTGTGCTAAAAAAACCTGTAAAAATAGAAGTGAAAAAGAGAATAAACCCAATTGTCGTATTACATTCCATGGGTAAGCATTATTTTACTTTATTTTATGTTTATTCATTAAGACATCGAGATACATGGCGACGCGAAACACAAAGCCGCTGTTTACTGGGGTAAGTAAATTATGAAACATTTGTAAAAGTGTCTACGGCAACAAAATATTTGACTATGATCATACGCGAACCCTTTTTTTGCATTTGGACTTGTTCGGGCACATACTCATAAATAGTACCTACACATTTCATATTCCCTACTTCCATACTGTCCGACCTACCTACCAATATTACCCTACGCACTATCTGTCACCAGGAGAAGGATTGTTCCTACAGATTTAGTACAATTTCTACCTCGATGAGAAGCACATTGTCATATGCAACTGGCAAGTGTTTTCATGATCAGTAATAATTCGCCGTGCGTTTTTGTGCAATTTCAAGAGGGAACAAGAGAGGATTCCAGACCTTACTAAGGTAGGACATTCATTATTCTGGTGGCATCCTTTCCCAGTTTCATTTCTGTTCCCTATTTCCTTCAGCGCAAAATTCACGCGGCCCAATTCCCATAGGTTTTCAAGAGCTATCGAAACATTGGTCATCTCGACGGATAGATTAGTTATTTATGCGTAGAAATTGTATTCAAATGGTTAAATGGTTTATAGTTTTCAATAATCAATTTTCAATAGTTTCAATAATCACTAGATTATTTTCGATTATTATAGTATTCTTACAAAGTTACTTTTAAGAACGGGTGAATTTCAAGGTAGGTAGTATTCACAGTCAAATATTTCAAAATGGATAAAATCGCAACTAAAATTTGTTCTTTAAAATTAAAGCGTCAAAGATTATTCGGTCGAATTAAGGCGGCTTATGATCTTGTTAAAGATTTAGATAAAAAGTCAAAGTTATGCCAATTCAGGGCTCGAATGGTAAAGGTCGAAGCAACCTATGAGGAATTTCAAAATATTCAATGCGAACTGTCAGATTTGGTTTCACTTCCCGATTTCGAATCGAAAAATGATATTTTGGAAGTTTCGCGTGTATTTGAAGCATTGTTTTTCGAAGTTACGTCGGCACGTGATGCTTGCGAAGCGAGTCAAAATGAAAGTCAATGTCATCATGACACGTCAGGCGAGGAAGTACAACGCCCCGGTCGTAGTTTTCTTGCGCCAGAGATAAAAATTCCATCAATTATTATTTTTAATTGATAAACTAACGTTTAAACAAGATTTTTATGCATAGCACAAAGGGTATATAACAAATATTATAATCAATAATTATCAGCCCGAAACACTCATCTACATTGAAAAAATCTTCCGAGAAAAGATACTGGCCGCCAACGGGAATTGAACCCGTGACCTTCTGATTGCCGGTCAGGTGCTCTTGACCACTGAGCTATGGCGGCTTATCTAATACCCGCCAAATAATTCAATATATACTAGTGTTTCATTCGACAATTACTCATTATTACATTTTTCCAACTGAAAACAACCAACTTTATTTTTGTGAGAGAGGTATTGTTAATACTAAATCTCCCGCTAGGTGGCGTCGAGACTAATTATGTCTGCATTTATTGCTGAAATACTTTAACTTGTCAAATATTAATTATTATTTTTAATTGATAAACTAACGTTTAAACAAGATTTTTATGCATAGCACAAAGGGTATATAACAAATATTATAATCAATAATTATCAGCCCGAAACACTCCGACAGCCCGAAAATAAAGTTGGTTGTTTTCAGTTGGAAAAATGTAATAATGAGTAATTGTCGAATGAAACACTAGTATATATTGAATTATTTGGCGGGTATTAGATAAGCCGCCATAGCTCAGTGGTCAAGAGCACCTGACCGGCAATCAGAAGGTCACGGGTTCAATTCCCGTTGGCGGCCAGTATCTTTTCTCGGAAGATTTTTTCAATGTAGATGAGTGTTTCGGGCTGATAATTATTGATTATAATATTTGTTATATACCCTTTGTGCTAAAAATTCCATCGTTCAGTGGGCATATTAGAGATTGGCCCCCCTTTTTTAATATCTTCAGGGGTATTGTGCATGAGAACAGTTCTCTGAGGAAAAATTGAAAAATTTCATTACCTACTTAGTTGTTTAAAAGACACAGCTTTATCTCTGGTTAGAACTATTCCTTTAATACAAGAGAATTATGAATTGGCCTGGGATACTTTATTAAATCACTATTCGGAGTCCCGGGCATTATTTATACATTATGTTAACGCTATTTTGAATTGTAATTTCTCCAACAATGTAGATATTTCAAATTCTCTACGAGAAAATCTTGCGGAACTTCACGAATTAAATAGGGAAAAATTATTCGATGAATTTTTATGTCATTTAGTTTTACAAAAAATAGATTCACAAATACGGCGGGCATTTGAAACTAGAGTGGAAAAAGATGAGATTCCGAACATAGAAAAATTAATTCAGTTTTTAGCATCTCAAAACCGTATAAACATGTTATCTGATATTAAAGACAATCGGAAGGTTAAACGAGTCTTATTTGTTTCAAATGACAATAATGACAAAATTACTTGCTGAAAATGCAAAGCCTCGCATAATATTACAAAATGCGAAGAATTTCTTTCATTGAATTTAGCCAGTAGGACAGTAGGAGAGACTTCGTTAAAAGGGAACGGTTATGTTTCAACTGTTTAAATCCTCACCTTATTAAAAATTGTCGTTCAAAATTTCGATGCAAAAAGTGCAACCGAACGCATAATACTCTGCTACATAGTGATGAAAGATCCCCTTCGCCGAACAACCGCGATGCTGGAAACGGTAGCCCAGTCTGCAACGCTGTGTTTGGATTGACTAAGCGATCGATATTGCCTACCGCGCTGGCAGAATTTTTAGATAATTCGGGACGTAAACACAATGCTAGGATTTTAATTGATACGGGTAGCGAGGTTTCCTTCATACCCAAGAGATTATGTTATATATTGGGTTTAAAATCGGAAGCATGGAACGGTAATGTACGAGGAATCAATAACACAACAGTAAATAATGTACAAAGTTTAGTTAATTGTAAAATATTTTCCTTGAAAAACAGCTCTTGGATTTCAGGGCAGGCAGTGATAATCTCCAATATTACGTCAAATCTCCTGGCTATAAACTTTCAAGATATGTCTGAAGATTTTAAAGGCCTAAATCTGGCGGATCCAGAATTTCAAAATCCAGGAGAGATAGATTTCCTATTGGGGTCTGACTTGATTGCAAAAATATGGAGGCAAGGTTATATTTCAAGCCATGATTTGATAGCTGTTAATACAATATTCGGATACATTATTATGGGCTCATGTATTCAGGAGTATGTGACATCAGCTCTAACTGCAGTAGAAAACAGCGATTTAAATTACGCGGTAAGACGTTTCTGGGAAGTAGAGGAGATTACTAATGAGGTTATTCAAAGTAAAGAAGACAATGAATGCGAACGCATATATCAGTCCACGGTTCAACGGGATGTTTGCGGCAGGTATATAGTAGCATTACCTTTTAAAAATAAATCTCAAGCAGATATAGGAAGCACGTATGAAATCGCACTTAAAAGATTTTACAATTTGGAAAAACGTTTGTTTTTAAATCCGACATTAGCGGAACATTATCGTAAATACATGAAAGACTTTTTAGAGCAAAGCTTCATGTCGAGAATTCCCCAATCGACTGAAATACAGAATGCGAACTACATTCCACATCATCCGGTTGTGCAAAAAATTGGTAATGATATAAAAATTCGGGTTGTCTTTGACGCCTCCTGTAAATCAGATAAACAAATTTCATTAAATGATTGCTTATATTCGGGTCCTAAATTACAAAATGAAATAGGTCATATCTTATTAAAGTTTCGTTTATATCCTATAGTATTCACTACGGATATTCAAAAGATGTTTCTGCAAATTCCAATCAGAGAAGAAGAGGATACTAGCTTTCAAAGAATTTTTTGGCGTTTTTCTCCCTTAGAGCCAGTAGGGCAATATACACTCGGCACGGTCACGTTCGGCGTGACCTCTTCGCCGTATCTGGCCATAAGGACGTTACATCAGCTAGTGAAAGATGAAGGTGTACAATTTTCAAAGGCCTATAAGGCACTGTTGTTGGATACATATGTTGACGACATTGTTACTGGCGAATGGGAGCCAGACAGCGCTTCTCAGCTTCAAAAGGAGCTGAAAGAACTCCTTGAAAAAGGAGGTTTTCAATTAAGGAAATGGATGAATAATTCGCTTCCGTTGTTAAATAACATTCCAGTTGAACATCGGATCCACACAAGTGGTCAGGTTGCATTTGATGATGGATCATCTTGCTCATTAAAAATATTAAGTTTAATTTGGGATCCTGAAAAGGATACCTTTTCGTACTCGGTAGAAGAAGAGGCAAGGGTATTTTCAAAACGCGCCATATTGAGCTGCGTTGCTCGCATTTTCGATCCGATTGGTTTAATAACCCCCGTTGTTTTCAAAGTAAAATGTCTACTGCAAGAAATGTAGAAAAGTAAGATAGGTTGGGATGATTCGCTCCCTGAAAACATTGTTTGTTTATGGCAAAAATTCTTAGACGAATTACCAACTTTACGGTATTTACAAATACCTAGACATTGCAATACAATTAAAGGGTCGAACTGTATTTTAATGGGGTTTTCCGATGCGAGCGAATTGGGTTATGCTGCTTGCGTTTATTTGGTTACGAATGAAGCACAGCCTAAAGTAACATTGCTTGCTAGCAAATCTAAAGTTGCGCCATTAAAAACATTGTCAATACCACGCCTCGAGCTCATGGGAGCTTACCTGCTTTCAAAGCTAGTAAAAATGACTAGGTCGTCGATTGATAATCTTATAACAATTACCGAGGTTATATTGTTTTCTAATTCGACAATTGTTTTGTCATGGATTAAGGCACCTCCTCATACATTAAAAACTTTTATCGCGAACCGCGTAATTAAGATACTCGATCAAGTCGCGGACGCAAAGTGGTACAACGTTATTTCGAAGGAGAATCCAGCGGATTTAGCTTCTCGTGGTTTATTTCCTCCTCAAATTAAAGATAACGAATTATGGTTTCAAGGTCCTCCGTGGTTAACTCAGTCGTTGCCAATGTGGCCCTTAACTGTACCGGATGCATTAAGGGTTGAAGAACTGCCGGAGGTTAAGTCCCACGTTTCAACGGTTCACGGGCCAACGTTTGATTATTATGAAGGCCTAGAATTTCCCGCTTTTCTTCATGGACACGTCTTCAGAATATAGTTGCTTGGTCCATTAGATTCATACATAATGTGCGGCAACGGAGCAAGGATGCACGCAGATTCAGAATTCTAACCTGCTCTGAAAGAAATCACGCGATTAAGGTTATTTTAAAATGCTATCAGCAGTTCCATTTTCCGGATGAAATCAGAAAACTCAAAGGGGGTGGGGTGACCCCAGTGACCTTTCAAAAATTAAATGTTTTGATTGACCACGAGAATTTACTTCGCGTTGGCGGGCGGCTTTGTAATTCTCATTTAAATTACAACACTAAGTTTCCAATAATACTTGCAAAAAATAATAAAATAGCCGAGCTTCTTATATTACCATAAAGTCTATTTGCATGCAGGATCACGAACCTTGCAATTTCTAATTCAACAAAATTACTGGATTATATCTGCCCGCAATAAAATAAAGAACTTAGTTTCAAAATGCGTGAGATGCGCAAGATTGCGATCATCCCCGTCAGCTCCACTCATGGCCAGTCTGCCAGAAGCGCGTGTCACACCGAACCGCGTCTTCAGTCTTGTGGGAGTGGATTTGGCCGGCCCGTATATCCTAAAAGAAGGAAAACGCAGAGGCGCTAAAACGTACAAGGCGTACTTTGCAATTTTTGTCTGCATGTCGACGAAGGCGATTCATCTCGAGGTCCTCTCGGATCTCTCGTCTGAGGCCTTCATCGCTACTCTCGATAGGTTCGTTTCACGACGAGGTATTTGTCAGGCCATTTATTCGAATTGCGGCACGACCTTCGTTGGGGCGAAACGGCATTTGAAAGGAACGCAAAAATTTTTAAATAGTTGTAGAAATAATGAACAAGTCATGCGTACATTTTCAGAAAAGGGAATAGTGTGGAACTTTAACCCTCCTTCCAGTCCTCACTTTGGCGGACTATGGGAAGGGAACATACGAGCTGTAAAAATCATTTAAAACGAGTCATAGGGGACAATTCATTACGGTTGAGGAATTTACAACTATCTAATCTAACACACTATATAAAGAGGAAAGATTTGTTTGTTTGTTTGTGTGTTTGTTTGCATCAAATAGGCTCCGAAACTACTGAACCGATTTGAAAAATTCTTTCACTATTGGGAAGCTACACTATCCCCGGGTTACATAGGCTATATTATATTTTCAAAAAAATTAGGGATCCTTACTAAAACTTCAATAATGTAACCCAGGGTGTAAAAAAATTACCTAAAATATTATTTAAATCGCGTGCGCTGCGAAAACTATTGATGATAGAATAAAATAATGTACTACGACTTTATAGAACACATCATTATTTACAAAAAAGATCGCGACAGCATATGTCTAACTATTATGGTTATGCCACAATAAGTATTCTTTTATTTTTAAAATTTAATTTAAATGTCGCCGCTTGAAAAGGCTCTTTATTTGTATCTTGGTTTTAATCCTTATCAAAATAAATTACTTCATATTCAAGACAGCTTTAATACCTTTATTTAACTTTTTGAATTTTTCAAGTCGGATATTTAATTAGAAAGATATCACGAGTTTAAAATTGTTAGTATTAGAAAAAAGTTTCGGCTACGGGCCGGGCGGGAGAGGAGTCAAGAAATGCAGTGCCAGGGGGGTTGGCGGGACGGTGGAGCAGGAGAGCGGTGGTGGGGAAGGTGGAAGTGGAACGCTGGAGGGGAACGCACGGGAAAGGACATGTAAGGAGTGACATTTTATTTATTTGAATATGACATATATTATAAAAGAAAGTCCAAAAAAACGTGCAGCTCGCAAAAACTCAGAGACGAGTCCCGGTTCGATCAAGGGAGTTATATGGTGTGGTAGATCTCTATCCCCCCTAGGGAATAAGGGTATCCGTTTTTACCTAAAGGGCGTGCTTTTAAAGATATAAGGGCTGAAAATTTCGCCTTCTTGAAATTTCTAGAACAGTCTTCCGGAAAGTTCTAAAAGGTTCCATAGAGCTGTAGAAAGTTGTGGAAGGAGTGGCGGAGTATGTCGTGGAATGATCAGGAATAGGGAATCGGGAACATCATTGTACAACATTCCAGAACACTATCTTATTGTGCTGAGCGAAGCCGGGTAACCCAGCTAGTATTAAATAAAATAGAGGCCATACTAAATTCTCGACCTCTTTGTCCTCTAACATCAGACCCTGAAGACATTCAGGCCCTAACTCCAGGTCACTTCTTAATTGGAGAACCCTTAATTTAGATTCCCGAATACAACTATTCGCAGGTTAAAATCAATCGTCTCAATCGCTTGGAACATTTACAGAAAATAACCTAACATTTTTGGCAGCGCTGGAATACTAAATATTTACAAGCGCTTCAAAATCGCGTCAAATGGTATAAGGCTACCCGTAATCTCCAAGTCAATGACCTCGTGGTTTTCAAGGATGCTAGGAGTCCTCCATTAAAATGGCCGCTCGGCAGGATAAGGGAGGTGAAACCGGGCTCTGACGGGGTCGTAAGAGTAGCCTCAGTTAAAACCAGCGACGGTTTATATCTACGGCCTGTGGCAAAGCTTTGCCTTTTACCTGTAGAATAGAGAGTAATATTTTATTATTATTTTTTTCTTTTTTTTATGAATCTTGGTATATGTTCGTATATTTTTTTATTTGTCTTTTATGCCTTCAATGGTTTCGTATCGATTGCGATTCAGGTTTAATCATTTTTTTTTCTGTACGTTTTGCACGTGTAGTCTTTGGTTTCACGTGCACCTAGTTTGTAAGGAATAGATTAAATTTTAGGGGTAGGTTTCTTTTCAAATATTTTGTATTCTTTCGGAATCGACCCTTCGATAGGTCTTGGAAAAATTGGTATTTTTGGCGGGCGGTATATGTTCGGGCACATACTCATAAATAGTACCTACACATTTCATATTCCCTACTTCCATACTGTCCGACCTACCTACCAATATTACCCTACCCACTATCTGTCACCAGGAGAAGGATTGTTCCTACAGATTTAGTACAATTTCTACCTCGATGAGAAGCACATTGTCATATGCAACTGGCAAGTGTTTTCATGGTCAGTAATAATTCGCCGTGCGTTTTTGTGCAATTTCAAGAGGGAACAAGAGAGGATTCCAGACCTTACTAAGGTAGGACATTCATTATTCTGGTGGCATCCTTTCCCAGTTTCATTTCTGTTCCCTATTTCCTTCAGCGCAAAATTCACGCGGCCCAATTCACCATAGGTTTCCAAGAGCTATCGAAACAGGACTTGTCACACTTGTTCATAACGTGGCATGCAATTCGCGCTCCCATATAAAAAGGTCTATTCATTCAACGGCAGATTTTACTTTCAAGAACTAAATGGTGATAATATAGTGCGAGGTGCCTATATACTGTTAGATTGATTTATTGGCGAATCACAGTCTCTTTCCTCTCTTCGTCCCGCCATAGTTGGTTTTTACCCCTCACCTGTAAGTTCTCGTCAATCTATTTGTATGTCTATGGTTATTATCCTTTACGGGGCGGAGACAAATCCAACAAATCAAAGATCATCAAAATCGGCCCGGCCGTTCTCGAGTTATAAATAGTGTAACTAACCCGACTTTGTTTTTTTTTTTTTTAAACTTTATTTATTCTCATTTCTTTGTACGTATAATGTATAATAGCATATTATAACATAAAACATAATAACATATAGTATAAACAAGAAATGAAAACCCACTAAGGCACTGCCTGAGTGTGGGTAATATTAGAACAAAATACTATATTTCTAAGTACACAAAGTATAAAATAAACTTAAAAAAAAAAAAAAACATATAAAATATAAAGTTAGTATTTCATAGGTAGAGTAAGTGAAAAGGGTTTTTTTTCGACTATTATATAAGTAAAATAAAAATATGGATAAAAACATACTGATTTTAAATATTTTTTTTAAATATTTTTTTTATTTTAGTTATTAAAAAAAAAATAAACAGAAAAAATATTGTACTACAGTTTAGAAAGTTACAGAAAGTGAGTTGTATAAAGATGGATAAATTTTTAGAAAAAGCGTTTCAATATCTACATTATTCAACTATAATTTTACCTCTTTTATATATTTTATCATTTTATTTATCATTTGAGTTTGTAGTGGTAGAAGGTTAAATGTACAAGGACCAATGAAACTGCTATGTGTCTGTAATAATTTAGTATTGGTTTGTGGGGTGTAAAATATATTATTTATTCTTTTGCTCATTCTGTTTTCATTTATTTCGAAATTATATTTGTTTTTAAATACATATTTCAAAGTTTGTAATATAAATAATTTACGTTTATTAAATATTTTAGTTTCTTTGTATAATAAGTCTGTCGAGAATGTTTTATTTTTGTTAAATATGACTTTAATTATGTGTTTTTGAATTATTTGTAGAGGCTTAATAAATGTATCAAGTGCACCACCCAATCCTATAATGCCATAAGTGATTGAAGATTGCACCAAGGAAAAGTAGATCATTTTCAATTTCTCAATGTTTAGAACTAATTATCTTTACATATTAAAGATAAAAACAGACTTGTTTTTAATAATTTATTCTAGGGAATTTCATATAATTTGCGTTTCGGCTTGGGCAGCATCTAGACACTATCTTAAAAAATAACATATATTTTTTTAAGATCTTAAAAACTTCAAATATTTAAGGGAGATATGTAAGAAATCGGTAGAAATTCGAGTTGCGGCCCTTTAAGGGAAACGTATGGGTAATATATTTATCCCATTTCTGCCCGTTTCACACAAATCTTAGATTTGGATTTGAGATCAAAATACTCAACTAAACTAAAAAATTATTTTTTAAATCAAACGGTATATCAAATATCTAGTCCGGATGTGAGCTACTTTATTTATTTTTGTTTTAAATTATAAGATATAGGCCATTAAAGATTTTAATGTTTCTGGATTTTAGATGCGATTTGGGCAATTATTTGTGAGTGAATGAAAAACAATAAAAAAAATATTTTACTATATTTATCATTAAAATATGATGAAACATAAAATAAAAAATAAAAATTATTATAAGCAATAATTAACGGCCCGAAACACTCATCTACATTGAAAAAATCTTCCGAGAAAAGATACTGGCCGCCAACGGGACTCGAACCCGTGATCCTCTGATTGCCGGTCAGGAGCTCTACCACTGAGCTATGGCGGCTTATCTGATACCCGCCAAATAATTCAATATATACTAGTGCTTCATTCAACAATTACTGCTTATTACATTTTTTCCCCAGTCCCGTTGGCGGCCAGTATCTTTTCTCGGAAGATTTTTTTCAATGTAGATGAGTGTTTCAGGCTGATAATTATTGCTTGTAATAATTGTTACCCTTTGTGCTATGCATAAAAATCTTGTCTTAAACGTTAGTTTATCAATTAAAAATAAAAATTTATAAAAAAATCATTTTGATGGGTGTAAATTTTTAAAAAATTCAAAGGCGGAATAAAAACCAAACGGAGAATAGATCACGCTTTCATTCCATTATAATAGTATTGTGCAAGCATGCAATTTCACTTGCGCTCGTACACTTTCATGCATACTGCATACATTACATACCTATATTTTAAAATACATCTTACAAGTCACAAATGATAATGGCAATCCATATTTATATTCTTTTTTAAATTATTACGAACACTTTTTCTCTATAATTTCGTTGGTCGTTTCATAGCAGAATTCTTTCTATCTTTAAGAATAATTCTGAAATGTTCAGTACCTATTAGGTGCAATATATAGGGTGGGCCATAAACATCTGTATTTTTTAAATAATCATAAAAAATATACATATTGTATTTAAATGATTGATTATTGATAAGAACAAAAATATCCTGGAAAATCATTTGGTAAAAAAAATAATGTTGTCAAAATAGCCGCCATCTTGCCGCTGGAATTCCTCAAAGCAGGCCCTTAGATTTTGAAAACTTTTCGACACAAATCTGGTGGATGTTGACCATTTCTTGATGGATCTTCTAATTTAATTGGAGTATAGTCGCTAAGACAATTTGTCTAATTGTTGTAATTTTTTATTGGTATTTTGACAAAACATATCACGAGTTGTTTTGCTAACAAATAAACTAAATTTAAAGTTATTTGTCTATCTTCAAAACATTATATCACTTTATCAATTATAAACTTATTTTTCAATCTTTTGATTGCTTCAATCTCTGCTACACATCTAGACATAAAACAATCATGTTTTTTTTCTGTCACTTATGACAACACCTCAATGAATGTCATTTGAAAATTTGAACATAAAAGAATCCTATGCATTTATAGGTAGGTATTCCTTTACATTTATAAATACACAAATATATTCCAAAAAAAAGTCCGCTGGGGTTAAATTCTGCGGAAAGGCCTTGAAATATCTCATCTGCGCGAGATCAGTTTGTTAGGGAAATTTTCTTTAATCAATTTCTTTTACTCCATGGCCGCTCTGTTTGTTTTCCTGCCGGTTTCTTAGACATTTTCAAACTATGTTTTAATTAAATTAACATATGGGCATTGTAATTACATACATTGTAATTGGTGATGCGAACGAAATAGGCGGTGTGCATCATTGTTTTGTAAAACAGAACGGAATCATTGTTGAACAGAAAAGAACAAAATCATTGTTTTTGTAAAAATGTTTTACCCAGAAAGCGCGTTGCTCTCCCGTAAAGCGATCCATTGGGACTAAATTTCCAAGAAGCGAGGAGCCACGCGTAAGTGACCCAGCTCTCCTCCCCCGTTTGATTACAAAGTCCATATGTTTATTAAGCATTTATGAAATATTTATCTTATGGAAAACCCCGTGAACATGTTTTACAGTGCAGATTTAATATTAAGGTGGAAGGTTGGGACATTGAGATTGAGAGGTCAGCGTGGCAGAATCGTTAGAGTTATCAGCCACAGATAACCCTTTGTACGTATATCATCACGAACATCATTAGGGTATAAGAAACTTTAACCTTGTGACGACTGAATTTGAAAAACGGTCCATTTTATCCCTTTTTTTGTTGAAATAAAAATATTATATCGGTTTAAACTTCATAGATTGGAGTCGCATGGTCCTAAGATAAGCTTATTTAAATATTGTATTCATATACTTAGGTACATATTATTATAGTCTGTCAATAAAGAATAGAACATATTAAAAATGGAACTACGAAATTTGTAGGCTGGCAACGCCAATTTAACTGTCAAATATTATTTTAAAGAGCAATGACACTGAAAATATAGAACACTGTAAATCACATTTTAAAACATTTTTTATTCTTTAAGACGTGCTTTAAAGCCCGGGCAAAACACTAAGTATTTAAGCTAGTATTAAATAAATAAATGACCGGTCAGTGGTTGAGTGGGCATCGTGTTTGGGTCCCACCCAGGCGTTCCGCGTCCGATTCCTCGGCTGGTAAAGTCCTCAATCTCGACTCAAGCAACATTTTCCATATACTGTGGTGGTAGTAGGAGATTTTCAAATATTGTCGGGCTATTTTTAACTCGGAAATGTTTGTCTTTCTTTTTAATAAAAAATAAAAAAATTAAAATGTATTAATTTCTAAACTTTATATTTTATTACAATATCGTTATTCTTCATTATGTTAACACAAAATTGCAAAGGTATAATTTAACTATATGCAATTAAAATTTTGAGATTAGTGGGTATCTATATTGCAATGAAAAAATAATATTTTCTTCACTTTTATGCCTTTTTAATTTTTTACATAAAAGTAGGTTACACAGCTTTACATTACCATAATGAGTTATATGTATTTTTAGTATTGCTATTTGAACAACAGTGGCGTCCTCCTGTGTTTTATACTATTATTTCACAAACTATATATCAGAATTTATTCCTTGGTTCGACGCCACTGGCGAGATGCTTTATAAATATGTGCATAACATCCGCGACTATCTTATTCCAATATTGAATTGACTGTTTGTCGTGAAGAACAAACAACATGTCTTGGAGCGTATTATTTTTGTATATTTGTGCGTGCGTCACAACTTTCGCCATACAAGGTAAGATCAAAAGTAAATTATTTTAATTTTTATATGATACTAGCTGACCCGACAAACGTTTTTCTGCTATATAAAGTATTTCTAGTGAATATTTTGGTTGTTAAATAAAAAAATAACGAATGTATTGTAAGTGTGTGGGGATGGGATCTATGACAGAAAGAGGAATGGAGTGCTGTAGACGATGACCACTGATAAAAACAAAAAACACCAACTAAAGTAGGAAAATGAAATTAAAAAATCAATACGAATTTCGAATTGCAATTGCTCTCAATTGAGTGTACGATATTTTTTGTCAGTCCGTCTTTAGCCAACACAAATAAGCTCGATGGTTTGCCCACGCGAGAACATGATGCCGAATGAAATATCCAAATGACGCGACGCTTCTCGTGAATGTCTTGCGCAATATTGCGCCTGTGCGGATGAAAGTTCGATGAGACGGACGTAGCGCCATCTGTCATTCAACAACATAAATAATTTCGTTCTACTTGAAATACGAAAGACGGTTAAATTTGTTGATACAAAAATACTAAAACCGCGATTAAAAAATGGGGGGTGGAGGTAGGAGGGTTAAAATTTGGGGTTATAGGGATTTTTGATGCCAAATAAAAAAAATACTAAAAAAATGTCATTTTTGTTTTCTGGATAGGCACACCCTTATGACCTAGCGGTATGAAATATACTTTAAAACCTGTTCTCATACCTACCAAATATACGTTAAAATTTTCATAATATACTAACAAAGTTTCGGAGGAGTGCTACAGCAAACACCGTGACAGGAGATTTTTATATATAAGAAGATTACATCCGTACTATCGTAGCGTCCACCAGACAATCAAAATTTAATTAACTCTTAGTACAACGGAAATTATACGTTATTACAACTAAACATAAATATATTAGACTAGCGAGTTCCCCAGCATACGTTGCAATGCCATATTCAAAGAAATAAATTGTTTCTACCTGAATGCCCTTTCCCGTGCGCCCCAGTTCCCCCCCGTGTCCCCTTTACCTCCGGCGTTCCCCTTCCACCTTCCCCTCCTTTTCTCTTCCACCTCCTGTGTCACGTGTGACCACTACAGGTTATTTATGTTCCAAACTGAGTAATCTATATATATAAAAATCAAAATATACTTATTTCTGTCTATGTATGTGAGTATATGAGATGTCTATGTATTGTTATATTAAGCATAAGAAATGTCTGAAACTTTCAAAATACTTTCTTTAAACCTTCGCAAAGGTTTCTGGAATATTACAACTACAAGACAATACATCTGAAAAGTTTTTTAAGCATTACAAAAACTCTTGCGAAACTGTAAAAAATGTCAAAACTTGAGAATGACTTTGCAATACAAAATTCTACTTTCCAAAATCTTTAAATTAATGGATTTATTTGAAGTACTCGCTCATAATTTTAATCGAATCAAGAAACTTAAAGATATTTTAAATAGGTACCGATGTTAGTTACCAAATTTGATTGATTGTTCTAATAATATACAAAAATGAATACTTGTGATAGATGAAAAATGAAAATTTGAATTAAAAAAATTGAAATAGGTGGCACGCGAGCTGTTTGAAAACTAAATGTACTGGGACTGAATATATGGAATGCGGGAGGGTTTTTGGCGGGACAGGGGAGCGGGAGAGGAGAGGGGGAAGGCGGGGAAGGTGGAAGGGGATGCACGGAAAAATTCTTGCAGGGAGAAACAATTTATTTCTTTGAATATGGCTTTGCAACGCACGCCGGGCAATTATATTATATTCGGAATCGATGTGTTATCTTCTAATCCCGATCTACTTCTATTGGTGTAAACGTTAAAAAATATAGTTCGCGTAATATTATCTGCTTAGAAATAAATTTATTTATTTATTTGTAAGAGACAAACAGCTTTTACATAATGCATATATAGTGATAAATATACAAGTGAACTGGAGTCAAGCCACAGAAGTTTCTTATGCTAATCGGAAATGGAGTTTTAATATCTTAAAATTAATTTTATATTATGGGAAGGGGGAGGAAGAGGAATATAGGAACAGGATAGGAGATGCTCCCGATATATTCTATATTCCATATTAATAATCGATCGTACGCGTTACTTCATATCGATATTTCTTTAGGTTATTACTAAAAATGTCAATGCTGTGAAATTTTGTATTTCGTTATAATGCACTCTAATGAATTTCATGTTTTAGTTCCACCTAAACAGCAGCCACGTCTAACTTTCCGAAATGACTACACCTACTCTAATACCTCGAAGATGTTTTACAAGGAACATAGAGAAATGCTGCGATGGACAGATGCCGTGAAGGCATGCTCCCTCGAGGGTGCAGCGCTCGCAGTGCCGGCCTCGGAAGACGAAATGAACTTTCTGCTGAAATTCATGGGCACCGACACAGCCAATGTATGGTTAGGCCTCCACGACCTCTACGCCGACATGAATTATATGACTGTTGATGGTAAGGACTGTACCATTCTGAGATATTTTAACTCTTATCTACTTGAATAACTATATATTGTTTCTTCTGATGTTACAATTTACCTTAGTGTTAGCCTAATTACAGTTTGTCAAATAAGAGTAGAAAACATAGGGGGCCACTGTGGCAATACTAAGAATATAACAGAACTGATGGTGAAAAAGTAAAGCCGTGTAACCTACATTTTTGAAAAAAATTAAAAAGGCATAAGACTGAAAAAAATTTCATTGCAATATGGATACCCCCTGATCTCAAAATTAGAATTGATTAAAGGTATATTATACCTTTGCAATTTTGTGTTAACTGAAGAATAACGATATTTTAATAAAATATAAGCACAGTTTAGAAATTGCTCACATTTATTTAATACAAGCTTAAAAGTACCTAGAGTTGCCCGGGCTTAAGATCGTGTCTCTAATGTTAGATCTGAATATATGCTCTTTTTGGACACCTTGTATTTAACCAACTGAGCTAATGCATCCCAATTAAAGGTCACTATCCATGGTAGAGCTCTGCTCCGGCGAGACGTGGGTCCTGGGTTCGAGTCCTAAATGTGACCGTTTCTTTTTTAAAAAAATTTTTTTCAGATTTTTTATTGAGTTTCGCTAATATTCTCTCCGTATAGTTGAAATATATTATTTTGTTAGTCCGTAGACAAATAGGATGATTTACAAAAATTCGTGCTCGGATTTTTTAAAATGAATTTGAACTAAACTTCAAATTCAGAAAAGTAGGTTTCCAAGATAATTTTTTATTGATTTATATTATGTTCTGTAAGATTATATGATTTGATTTTTTTTTACATCAGCTCCACACGGGAGGCCCTGAAGAAAATAATTCCCCTCAGGGCCTATGTCATCTTTGGGGATACCGTGTGGAGGGTCTATTTTGGGAAATGAAGGAGAGGAAGTAATTAGATCTAGCAAAGAGTTAAAGGGCGTTCAAACTGGCACATGTTATAATATACTACGGCATGTTCAGAAAGTAAGTGTACTGAATTTTTTTTTTTTGGAAAAGTGTATTAGAAAAAAAATTACAGGATATTGTTGATACACTTGTTGAGTATTTTTTTCATATAATCACCATTCCGTTCAATGCATGTGGTGAGCCGTGGCAAAAGTTTCTTTATGCCCTCCTCGAATAATTTTTTTTCTTCCCCCACTTCTCAACCACTTTCTGCACCTGCTCATCAATTGAAAATTTATTTTCATCCATATATATATATACCTTCAGGAAGGTGAAAAAATGATAATCTGAAGACGTTAAGTCACCTGAATACAGGGGGTGGTTCAAAACATCCCAACCAAATGACTCTAAGAGCGTATTAGTGGCTAAGGCTGTGTTCGGACGTTTTGAAATAAGCACACTTATCTGGTCAGCATTCCCCTCATCTTGTTTGCTTTGCTCCTTTTCAGTTTATTAAGGTATCACAATATTGTTAAGCATAGATGGTCTCCACTTGAGACAGAAATTCGACTAAAATGATGCCTTTTTGGTCCCAAAACACTGAGGCCATGATTTTTTACCCGATATTGTGGTTTTTAATTTTTCGTCAGATGGGGAGTTGGTTGGTTTTTTTTCCAGGCGTGTAATGAGTCACCCACTATTAGAGCTCAGAAATCCTCACCTCTGGTCAGGAGATCCCCCTCTACCACTCAGTGTTGCCAACCCTCAAATAACTAAAAACCACCGCCCGTTATGATCACAGTACACTTCTTTCAGAACATGCCAAGTATTAATATTGACCAAAGTAGTAATGAGTAATATTGACCAAATTAGACTGACCAAGTTGTTATAAGATGCAGGTAGCGAGGTTAAAGTTTTTTTTAGTTTTTTTTTTTATTAACATCAAACCTGCTTAACTTATTTTGTAGTTTGTCAGCAGGTACAATGACAACATTTACCTAATGCAATATACATGGTACGTTTTTAAACGGTGTACATGTGTAATGTTGATGATTAATTAAAAATTATATAAATTGGCTAGATTACAGAATAGCATAGATGTAAATAGCAGCATAAGACTTAATAATAAACAAGTAAAATATAATAGTCGTGCAATAATTAGTCACCTCACCCAAATATAATTGTCTTATCTCATTATTGTTACCACTACCTACCAACCTAAAATTTTTCGTCAAATATTTTTGCTTTATTGAAAAATGTACTTTATTTAATATTTATCAAATATTTGTAAACTAGTCTGTCTCGACTCAGAATTTCCTAGTGAGACAGGCAATGCAAAAAAAATGTAAACCTTTTTATATAGATTCACAAATAAAAAAAATAATGTAATATAAGCAAAATTAAAGAACAGTTCAATGTTAAACTTTTGTAACAAATGAAATATGCTGATCACACTAGACATTTTTCATTGAATGAACAAATACGCATGGAAAGTTAAATTCAGTTTTTCTTTTGATAGGACTTCCTGCAACAGACGTGTACATGAACCAAGAGAACCACATCCACGGGGGCACAGCACGGGACTGCGTGAAGATGGCTCGTACCGGTATCTACCAGGATACGAACTGTAACACCATCGACAGGTTCATCTGCAAAGCGGACCCCAGTCTCTATAACGCCAAGTGTGGGACCTTCGACAAAGGTAAAGTGTTATTCATAACACTTGTCTGAATACTAAACCTACAAACATACGGACCCATTTAAACCATTTTACCAGAAGTAAGGATATACGTATTGGGAAAAAATGGGTTTCCTCTGTTTTACCTTCGAAGAGGCTTTTTTTTTATCCAGAACTGTTATTATTACATGCCAGTTCTGATTGAGTAGAAAAAAAAGAACGAGTGTGCTTAAGACCACACGACTGAAGTAAAACTTCACTAACTTATAAAAGAACATAATGACATTGGGGTGACATATGAGCATGGGGTGACCTACAACCTTTCAGTGACCTATGACCTTGGGGTGACCTAGGACCTTGGGGTGAACTACGACTTTGGGGTGAACTACGACTTTGGGGTGACCTATGACCTTGGGGTGACCTACGACCTTTCGGTGACCTACGACTTTGGGGTGACCCACGACCTCGGGGTGACCTCCGAACTTTCGGTGACCTGTGACCTTGGAGTGACCTACGACCTTGGGGTGACCTACGACCTTAGGGTGACCTACGAACTTGGGGTAACCTACGATTTTGGGGTGACCTACGATTTTGGGGTGACTTCGAGGTGACCTACGACCTTGGGGTGACCTACGACCTTGGGGTCTAGTATGTAAGCCTCGCCCGATCACCGTTTGCATTGACCACCATTCGCATCGATTACCGTTCGCATCACACTTTTCGTTATGCATTGATTAACTTACCCCCCAAGTCGAGCGTGCGTAAAGAAGTTTTACTTCAATAAATCATTGAATTAGTTATGGGATATTTGCTTTTAAGTAGTCCAATAAACAGTCAGTAAATCGGAAGAAGCATGTCTCCGGTTCTCTTCAATCTATACACCGATGAATTCATTCAAAGACTTAATGCCACGAAAATAGGCTGCCATGTACAAGTCATGGAGTGTGTGCAAAAAAACATTAATTAAGCAGATGACATGGAGACATTAGAGAAATTACTTTAAATATGTGAAGACTTTGCAAAAATCATTATATAATACGTCAACGTCAATAGTTTTGGTTTTCAAATATAAAAACAAAATCATCCAAACACCTTCAGTCTGAAGAATGAAGAAAAATGAATGATAATCATAGTGTTAAGTACCTAGGACATATCATCACAGATGACCTTAAAGACATCGAGGATATGGAAAGGCAGAGAAGAGCGATATCCGTTAGAGTGGGTATGCTGTCAAAACGTTTTAACTTCTGCTGCCCAAATGTAAAAAGGATACTGTTCAACGCTTTCTGCACCTTTTTTTAAATTTAATTAAAATTAAATTTGATAATGTTATTATCAAGTTCTGCGAATATTTTAGTATGTATTTTTGTTACAGCTGTTTCGGTTTAAAATACCATTTTTAAACTGTGGTTAATCCAGTTTGAGACGACTTATTTATACGATCTTAAATATCAATTTTTAAGGTCTCTAAATTGATTTAATACCAGTTAAATCAATTTGCTGACACAATATTGAGAAAGTATTATGTGAGGTTCGGAATCTGTTTCCCCCTAAGTGTTAGGGTTTTCTTAATTCTTTTATAATGACATTATTGCTAAGACTCATTTAAGAGCGTTATATGTTTTAGGTTTTGTAAACATACTCAGTAGTGGGGAATAAATCATTTTCCTTACTTTATTAATTAAGCGTTATATTGGGGTAATTCGTTCGTTTATTGATTTCTAATTGTTCAAGCAAATTTAATCTAACACCCTTTCTTTCTACATGTAATGGTTTAGGCTTGTTGTTTTTAAGTAGAATGTGATTATTCACTAAGAGATGTTCTGCGAATTTTTAAAAGGTCTTTTTATTGTTATAACACCGTATATATTATTTGAATCTAGTTGAGAATGCCTTACCTGTTTGTCCGATGTAAGTGGCGTTACAGTCGGCTTGGTCACATTTTAATTCGTATATGCCACCGTTATTGAGTTTAGGATTTCTACTTTTTGAGTTTTGGAGGCTTGTTCCTTTATTATTGTTGGTTCTAAAAGCTGTATTCAAAAGATTGCCAAAAAAAATTTGCTTTTGGGAAGAATAAGAAGATTCCTTGACACAGTCTCCAGTAAAAATATGTACAACGCCATCATTGTACCACACATAAATTACTGTAGCAGCATTCTATTCTTAGCCAACGACGGATTAATGAAAAAAATGACAATTCTACATAACAGAGCTATGAGAACTATATTGAAGAAAAATAGGTACACTTCAGTCAAGAAAATGTTGAAGGAGTTAAATATTTTGTCATTTAAATAAATTATTTACTTCAATACTATATTGTTAATCTACAAAATAATAAACGGCCGCACGTCTATTGAATTCTTAAGAAAAATTGATAAACTACAAAGCAAACATGAGACGAGGAAAAGAAATAAACTAAGACTTCTCTTCAGGAAAAAATACAGAGTCAAAAGTCATTAATGTACGGTGTATTAAAGATATTTGGAGAATTACCAGAAGAAATAAAATTGGAAGAGAGCATAAAGGCATTTAAAATTAAATTGCGAAGAAATGTGATTGATTTGGTATAGATGTGTTATTTTAAGGGTATGTATAAATAAGGATTGTATTAGGACAAAGATAACTATGTACATACCTATTTAAAATACCGCAATAAACAATAAATAAAATATTTGTTTAACCATATTTTTAAATTTCTTTTGTAATTTTTAAAGATATTGAAATTCGAAATATTCAATTTTTTTTTTTTGTTATGAAACGGATATATCAAATTAATTTAATTTTTTTTTGTATTCATTATAATTTTTTTTAAATTTTTCATGTTTTTTAATGTTATTTGCCTCATAGCCATTATTAATCGCGATTGTGTATTGCTTTGCACTTCCACTGCATACATTCTGAATTAAACTATTATTATTAAATCGATTACTCTCAAATTTCTTTCAGATTATAAAAAATATCCATCGATGGGGGATTACTGCCACAAACTACATACGAAGCCGGAAAACTGGCACGATGCTTTTAAAACTTGCGCCGCCGAACAAGCCCAACTCGTCGTGTTAAATGGTCCTGAAGAAGCCAAACTTTGCATTGACCTTTTTAACCAACAACGTGGGAAGGGAACTCATATTTTTGTTGGATTCAACGACTTGATAATTTCGGGAAAATATTTGACAATCGATGGTAAGTAATTTGCTTTTAAGTACCTTGTATTCTTCCAAATATCCATTATTATTTGTGTATGCAATGCTTACACAAATAACCTATATGTTTTAATCTTCTGATATTAAGTACTTCTACCTAAGTAATTAATATTATTTTTAAAACTATTCTAAACAAAGAACAGTTACTATGTTTTAATCTTTTTTTTATTTTTTTTTTTTATTCTTTCTCTTCTTTTTTATTGCCGCAATTTTCCTTTTTTTTGTACAGACCATGTTCCATATGTTCATACTCATCCTAATTTGACTGTCCTAAAACGGGAATTCTCCTAGTTGGGCAGTCAAAACATTTGTTAAATAATGTATATAAATGTATAATCTTTTACTAAATAAATAAATAAATATTTCTACCGTCAAGGGAGTCAATACAAGATATCGAGTGCAGTTTCCACGTGGTAGAAGCGAAACTTTACCAAAGCAATCTCAACCAATAGGAGTCTTAAAGAGTGTGGTCATAATCAAAGCGGCCAATGAGCGCAGACGTAGCGGCATTTCCGTTTCATATCGCAACCAATAGGAGCCTTGAAAAGTGACATCATAAACAAAGCGGCTAATGAGCGTAGTTTGATGCTTCGCAGGTGCTGTAATGCGTCATTTCCGTTTCACCCGAATTCCAAATTACAACGGGACAAAAGAAGTTTCATTTTAATAAAAGTCTTCACACAAATAGAATTATTTTTTAACCTTGTCCTCCACGCCAGGAGTTCAATTGTGTTGTGGTGGACATTTTTCAAGGATAAATTATAATCAATTATCCTTTAATAAGTGGAAGACATAATCATTTAAAAAAATCAAGAACAAACAGCACTAAACAATTTCAATCGAACAATTTTTTTTTTTCAATGCATTGTCTGTTTTTTAATTATTTAATTATTTTTTATAGTAATACCTCAGGGGAATGTTATGAGGCTGAAGGTAGTGGGGAGGGAAAGGAGATGGGAAGAGGAAGGTGGGGAAGTACCTGGCTGTTCAGATCTGGTCACCAGACACTGCTAAAACCATTTGAAGCATTTCGGGCGCGCGAACAAATCTCTAATACGTGTGAATTCATCCACGCGTTTTGGTTGTGCTATTCTGTGCACTATGCCTACGCGCACTAAAGACGTTTTCTGCGCGTTGGATGCCCCCATGGATGCTTCTATCGAATGCGTATCCGGCTTCAGTCGAAACTAGGCACGCAGAACTAAATGCGCATGCGCGAATATATCACTTTTTCTAACATCGTGGATTCGAAATGAAGCAGAGAATCCACGTCGTTCCTGAATCCTTTGCTGGTGTTGGTGCGTTTACGCGACGTTTGACACACGGCCATCGAGAATGATATGTATTTTGGCCTGGACCGCGCATTGCGTTTTGTTGTTTTTGGCTTCTGAGGTTGGGACGGAGTTGTTAGGTTGCAGTATCTATTGCTATTTACGGTTAGAAACATAAAGAAGCATTAGCAACACAAATAAATATTATAAATAAATATTTTTATAAAAATAATAAAGTCAGAATGTCTTCTGAAACATACCAATAGAATATGATTTCCACCTTATATGTTTCAGATATAACCCATGAATGAACAAAGTGTAGATATTGGTATTGTTACAGGGAAGACGCTCGAGGAGTCGGGATTCAACTCGTGGACCAAAGGCCAGCCGAACAATTACAAGAACAACCAGCACTGCGGCGCCCTTAAAGCTTCTGACAAACGTCTCAACGACATCGAGTGCACCAACAAATACCTCTTTGTGTGTGAGAAAAAAATTAATGATGAGATCCACAGTGTAAGCACATAATTCCCAATATTAAAATTTCTCATAAAAATTTTAACATTGTCATTTAAAAATCACAGCAAAGTTTATTGCAAATCCAAACTGTACAATACTAAACACAACAAATTAAATTAAATACCTACGAGTAACTATCGATAAAAACCTGAAATGGAAGGAAAAAGTACGTCAAGTAATAAAAAAAAAAATGAAAATTATTATATATACTCTTAAGAGACAGAAATTTTCTGCCGATAAAAAATCTATTTTATTTATTTGTTTATAAGACATACACAGTACATAATAATACAAGTTATAAGATTTTAAATATTTACATGGTTATGTACCTATTACGTAAGTCATAGAATATCATTTGGAAGTTACGCCTGACATGTGTAAGAGTGGGTTTTAAAATTTAATAAGAAAATGAAAAAGTAATAATAATAAGAAGAAAGACAAGGGAGTGGGGGTGGGGGGGAGGAGATTAAGAGACATTTTTAAAAGCAAGAATTATATGCTCACTAAATTGTAATTGACTGGTGTAACGTTAAGTGTAAGTGTTTTTAAAGTTTATAATATTTATATACATCACGCCAAGAAATTTAATAAATTGGTTTTGAATGTTTGAAAGGAATCATGGAAAATGTCTAAATGTAGTAACTTTTCTTAGCGGATATAGGTTGTGATTGCGCGAGTAATTGGTGAGTTACTAGCTACACTATTATAACAACACACTATTATTAGTTGGGGATCCGCATATAAATATAACCTTCTTCCAATAGAAATTACACAAAGAACAATTACATTAAAAAAAAACCTTTGGATTACCCGACAGAAGGACTGTTCGAAGAATTTCAAGAATCTACAAAGATTTAGGTATGTGTTAAAAACTCATAAATTCAAATTATAAAAAGGCAAATATCAATATTTAACTGAAAACCGAACTCGACTTAAATATATTTTTCTCTGCCGAAAACTAAATACAACTTTTGCACAACACCATTATACAAGGTGCGGCAAAAAAAACAGTGCAATTTCGAAAGGCCGATACATCCCGTGTGGTGGGGTTAAGAATCTGGGAGTGGTCTCATTGAGTCTGGAAGTTCGTGCCGTTTTTAGTTGTTACGGGATTGGTATATTTATGGTTGTTACCGTGGTTTGGTCCGGACAACACCGGGGCTTTTCTAACCGTAACTGTCAATGCTCAACGATATGTTTCCATGTTAGAATTTGTTTTTAACCTCAATTGGAAGAACTAATGGAGGAAACAGATATGGAAGACACCTGGCTTCAACAGAACGGTGCTACGGCCAATACTGGTCGAGTTTCAATGACGAAACTGCGACAGATGTTCCCTGCGCGCCTCGCCTCTCTGAGGGGTGGTTCGCGCGCTCACCTGATTTAGCATTTGCGACTTCTTCCTTTGAAGCTATCTGAAGGAAAAAGGTTTCAAATATCGGCTTCACACCTTGGAAGAACTCAAGGATCGAATTCGGGAGGAAATCGCCGCTATGTCCATCGAGATGTATCAAAATACAGTCGAAAACCTCAGAAATCGCCTTCATCAATGTATCACTGCTGGGGGCCATCATCTTTCTGATGTCATCTTCAGGACTTGATGTATAAAACGGCATGATGTACCGAATAAAATAAAATAAACACCATTTCTGTAATTGGCGCCGCGCCGTTTCTTTTTAATAGCCTTTCAAAACTGCACTGTCTGATTTGCCGCACCCTGTACTTACCAGGGAAGAACTGATACAAAAGAAAAGTTCAGTTCTAGCTTCCGTTTGGTACGGAAGATTTCGTAACCTATCCCATCTAATTTTTTTGAAAATATCGGGTAAAAGTTAAGATCAAGTCATTATTTTTGTGCACACGTGTGTAGGGACTTATTCCCTCTACATTTCTCTATGTTTTTAGTTGATTATTCTATATTTATTAATAAGCGTAAAATATAAGCGCGACAGTGACGTTTCTCAGTGTTGACGTTTATCCGAGTTGTAACTCAGTGGTTAAAAGTGTAGTTTTACAACTTTATATAGATTCTAAGTATATTAGTGTGCTAGTTAGCGTAAAAATAAATTATTTATTTAAACGCCATAAATTTGGCTTTTACATTCAAGTGATACATGATACAATGGTTCACAGGAGGATATCAGTATGTTAAAAATAACAGAAATAAAATAGTTGAGCAATATTTAAATAATATGCGAGGTTTATAAAAGACCTAACATAAAAAAAAATGTGAAGTATGTATGACAAAAGCTAGTATATACATAGGTATATGATACAAGTATTTGTTACAACCAAACAAATAATGTGGGCATTAACATTAAATTTGCGCAGAATAAAAATACGTAAAATAAAGGTGGCTTGTTGGTAAGTAGAATCGAGCAAAGTCTGGTATATCATACATTCACACATTCGCATTTATTTGCAAATCTAGGAGTTGATTATAAATAGAATAATTTTGTAGAGAGTTTAATGTTACCTTAAAAATTGACTTTGCTTTAAATGACTGGGCAGGTATAGATAGCAAATTAGCTCTTTGGTTTCAGGGCTGTCAGTTGGAGATTTGATAATAGTTATGGATTAAAAATAATAAATTTTATTAAAATAGTGCACTTATTAGCTATGACACTTGTGTCTGATGGTTAAGAGTAGTTCCGAATCTCTAGTAAAATATGATAAAGAAGCCTTACATATAAATATTACCATGCCTATCATTGATTATTATGATTGAGGTATGTTATTATAGCCTTCTTATAACTATATTCCGTGCAGCTGAACATATCTACTACTTCTGAGAAAGCATTCCCAACTGCATGCAATCTAGGTATAAGCGAATATCTAAATGACTCAGTCCTGATATTGTTGTTGCAATTAAAAAGGATTTTGGATCGAGTAGTTCTTGTAGGTATATGGAAGGTGATTAGACTTAATAAATCAGGGCTGTCTATAATACCATTAACAATTTTAAAAATAAAAGTCAAGTCAGAAACAAGTCTTCTATCTGAGAGTTTTATTAAGTTTAATTTTTTCATCAAGTGATTGTAATTTATTGATTCAATTGGTAGACCGAGTTTATAGTTAATGAATCTTAGGAATTAATGCTGAATTTTTTCAATGGAATCGGAGTGGATTTTGAAGTGAGGGGACCAAATAGAAGAATTATATTCAACTTGACTTCGAACTAGAGAGGAATACAAGATTTTTAATGTTGCAATATTTTGAAAGTCTTTGCCATTTCGAAGAATGAAGCCTAGCATTTTTAATCCTTTATTGGTTACTGTATTTATGTGTGTAAGAAAGTTAAATTTGGAATCGAAAGTAATGCCAAGATCATTAATTTCACTGACAGAAGTGAGGGAAACATTGTTAATTTTATATTGATAGTTAAGGGATTGATTTGTTCTGAAAAATCTTATTATCTGGCATTTACTAATATTTAGATAAAGTTTGTTAGTTTCGCACCAATCTTGTAGTATATAAATTTGTTTGAATATGAATACAGTCGTTTATTGTTTTTATACGTTTAAATAGTTTTAAGTCATCGGCGAAAAGCAACACTTCAACATTATTATCAAAAACAGTGACAATATCATTTATAAAAAGTAAGAACAGTATTGGGCCTAAATGTGACCCTTGAGGTACTCCGCTTGTAGCCATGAATTTGTGTGATAGTTTAGAATTATTTTTTACTTGGAGAATTCTATTAGTTAAGTAGCTCTTTATCCATTCCAATAGTTTACCCTCTATTCCCATTTTGCTAAGTTTATTGAGAAGAATTTCGTGGTTAACTTTGTCAAACGCTTTGATGAAGTCTGTATATATTGAATCGACTTGGGATTTATTTTCAAGCGAACATGCTATAAATTGTTCGTACAAGGAAAGATTTGTCAGGGTGGATCTGCCCGGCATAAAGCCATGTTGATTAGGTACTATGATCTTATTAATATGTATGGAGATTATGTCAAGGATAAGTTTTTCAAACAATTTGGGGATAGTTGAGAGCATGCAAATGGGTCGGTAATTAGTGACATCATTAATATCTCCCTTTTTAAATACAGGTGTTAGATAACAGTTTTTCCATAAATCAGGGAAGCAACCAGAATTTAGTGATTGGTTAAATATTTGACATAGTGGCTTGGCTAGTATCGATACACAGTTAATTAGAAAGGCAGGACTAACTTTGTCAGGACCCGCTTTTTTCTTTATGTTGAGTGACTTTATTTTACGTATAACATCCGGAATATTTATATGTAAAGCGGGAATGTGGACCGATTCCTTTGGATGAAAGGGTGGAAGTTGAACATTTGGATTATCCTTATCATAAACATTTTTGAAGAAGTCAGCAAAGAAATTAACGATATCATTAGTATCACTACTGCTTTTCCCTTCGAAATGCATGTAAGTAGGTAGGCTAGGTTTATTTTTTCTTAGTGAGTTGATGTGTGTAAAAAAATTTTTAGTGTCCGAAGAAATAGACTTTTCTGTGTTGAGTATGTATGTTTGATATAATTTTTTGGTCAGTATTTTGCATTCAATTCTATATTTATGAAATATTTTGTAGTCTGAGATGGAGTTGCTCTCTTTGAAATTTTTGTGCCAGATTTTTTTGTTTTTTATTAATTGTTTTAAGTCATTATTAAACCATTTGGGAAACTTTGATGGTTTGAATTGAAATAATGGTACATATTTTTCGATAGCGGTGTTAAGTATAGAGTAAAAAGTTTCAAGATTATGGTTAACATTTTGGTTTTTGTCTAAAAACGACCAATCTGCACTTTCTAAGTATTTTATAATCAGTGGATAATCTGCTTTGGCAAAATTGTATGAATGGTTAGGAAAAGTGTTGGAGTAAGTGAGGGAAGTTGTTCATAATGGTGATGTTTAAGGGAGGATGGTGGGAATCTATGGGGAGAAGGGGGTCTATGGATTTACTTAACCCTACTGAAGGATCGCTACTAAATTCAAGGTCTAATAGGTGATGATTAGAATTGTATACATTATTAATTTGTTTGAGACCTAGGAAATTAGACATATTTATAATTTCACGAGCATTAGCAGTTATATTAGAGTGGATTGTTGGATTTTAACTTAGGGTAATCCAGTCTATATTTGGAATATTGTAATCACCGATTAGCAGCATCCTGGCTTCCGGATATTTGAGCTTGAGGGCCTCTACATCTTCAACGTGATTGACGTAAACTTGTGTTATTGATCCGGGTGGAATATAAACACTTCCAAGAATAATTTTTCCCAGGTTCGTCTTGAGAAGTACGAAAAGTTGTTCTATATTAATGTGTTTGCATTTTAATCTAGATGAAGTTATAGATTTGGTGACAGATATTAATACACCCCCTCCTCTTGATTTGGTGCTGGTAGTGGTACTTCTATCAAAGCGGTAGGTATTGTGAGAAGTGAAGCCTAGTTCTTCTGTATTAAAGGACGGATCCAACCAAGTTTCAGTCAGGAAATATATATGATATTATATATTATATAGGTAGTGTTTTAAGTTAATTATGCGTGTGCAATTATTGTGAGTTAAAACAAAAGCAGGTTTTGACCCTAAGGCAAGCCTTGCAACCTTCGACCAAGTATACCCTAGACAAGCCCTCTCATAGTAAGAATCAGAATAAAATAACGCCAGTAACAGTAATTTCGCAATAAAACTCTCCTTCCAATTCCGCCATCTTGCATACAGAGTTCCCGGCAATATACAACTGACCACCAAGTTATCCTATTGTGTAATTCTGTCAAACTAATACATCAATAGTTGTTCACGGACTGGCCGCATGAATAATATCCACAAGCTGTGCTGTATACAGTGGTTTTCAAAGTGGGGGTCACGAGACATTCATAAATTTAATTGAAAAAAAAAAATTTTCAAATTCAATTTCGGAGGCCAGTATGGGTACCGCCGCCTCGGGAACCATTTATTGGATAACCAACGCCTCTGCCATAGGACACCCCAAGTGGTTCGCTACGTTTGGTGACTAAGCAGGGGTGCCCGGGTTAATGGAGTGATGTTTGTCCAGGTCTTGGCGGCAGATGCGTTTGCATTTTTTTCTGATGGTTCCTAAGCTTGATGAGTTTAATAAACAAAACCGATCATCCTTTGCTTGAAAGCATTTACGAAAAAATCATCTTTTTACCGCCCATGCACCGTGGGCTACCCAAGTTGGTTGCTCATCATTAACACAGTGATGAGCAACCAGCGGTCCGCAAGCCCATTTACTGCTTTTCGGACTGACCACAAAAAATATCAAAAAAATTGCGCTAAAAAATATTCAAAGGCTTCTGTTCTGTTTTGTAAAAGGTATTAGCCAAAAACTATAATTTCTTTTTAAAGTTTTGAATCAGCTACTCAAAACCAAGGGCGGCTGGTTGCACAGTGCGTTCGTGTGCAGAACTGGTAAATTATATCGCCTGAAATTACTTTATAATAATATAACTGGAAAATATAAAATCTATGAATCTCATTAAAAACATCACCTACCAATATAATGCCTAATATAGTGTGAATCAGGGAGAGCGTATTCTGTTCCGCGCGAAGCTGCCTTGTTCCCTGCGTGCAGGCGTCGTGCAGGCCGATTGCACGCGGAACGAATTATTTTTTTGTACCAAATATCCCAAAAATCGCCGGCGCGCAACGCCAGCAATATGTATGAAAAATTAAGCTATATTCGTTTGCCACACATTTATCATACAAACTTAAATTTGGATTAGCGGCAAAAATACTTAACCAAACTGAATAATTCTTTTTTTAATCAAAAGGTACAGTCAATACCTAAATTTTACATGTATTTTATTTTTTATTGATTTGTGTTTTAAATTATAAAACGCAGATCATTGAGGGATTTATTTTTTTATAGGTAACTTTGACAATTTTGCCCACTTACTGTTTATTCATTGTATATAAATACTATTTGAACACTGTTTATAATGAAATATAAAACTAACTA
Organism: Limnephilus lunatus; assembly: GCA_917563855.2. Lineage (NCBI taxonomy): Eukaryota > Metazoa > Arthropoda > Insecta > Trichoptera > Limnephilidae > Limnephilus > Limnephilus lunatus. Next base: position 99,258,214 of record OU830594.1, read on the forward strand.
AATAACCATCACGCCGTTTCCCCGCAGAGGTAGGCAGAGAGGACGGACCGCCAAACAACTCGGTCTTGGCACACACTCTTTGTCTCACTCACGTTCATACATCGTCTCATACATTCTCTACTATTATTCTGACTTTTGACATGACCCGACTCAAGTATCTGATTCACTTGATCGTACCATATCTTCCTCGGGCGTTCCCGACTTCTTCTACCATTCACATTTGCGTCGTATATTCTTCTTACACTACTTTCAAATATATTTAATTTTATGAAATATAAAGTAAAATAAATTAAACATTGTAAAAAAAAGAGTTTTTTGGGTTGAAATTTAAGATTTATTTACGAAAAATTTGTTTTATTTCTATTCCCCCCCCCCCCCCCCCCCCCCGGTCATAAAGGAAAACTCAATTAAAAGGCCTTCATTTCACAAAGCTAATTACGATGACATAAGAGACAGCCTGGCGCAAGTAGATTGGAACACACTTAACTTAACCGATTCCGTCAATCCTGCACTATCACATTTTTATAACATTATTAATAATTTGATCTCTGATAAGGTTCCATTGAGGCGTTCTGGTAAACATTCCTATCCCCCGTGGTATAGCTCATCATTAATAAAACTTATTCGCGAAAAGCAGAAATTTCACAGATTATATACTACTTATAAGAACCCTTCCGATTACATTACTTTTTCTAGGCTGCGCACCAGACAGAAAAAAATGGCTAAGAAGTGTCATGAAGACTTTATTAATAATGCTGAAGAGAATATCGCCAAAGATCTCAAGGCATTCTGGTCATATGTTAAATCAAAAAAACTATCAGCATCTATTCCTAGCGTATTAAATCTTAAGGATTTAACAGCTGAAGGTGGCCAGGCAGTATGTGATTTATTTGCTGAATATTTTCATTCCGTCTATGAACCGGCTGACCCTCTGGGGACTTCCTGCCACGACACCGTAGTTAATCAGGTTTGTGAGATAGGATCAGTTTTTATCGATGCTGATCTTGTATCTAAATATTTAAAACGGCTCGATTCCAGCAAGGGTGCTGGGCCAGATGGTATCCCACCACTGTTCATTACCGAGTGTGCAAATCATTTGTCAATTCCGCTATCAATACTGTATAATATATCGCTTAAGACTGGTACATTTCCAGATATATGGAAAAGAGCCTACATCACACCAATTCATAAATCGGGAACTAAGTGCGAAGCAGATAATTATAGACCCATTTCCAAGCTCTGCATTTTTTCAAAGGTGTTCGAAAACATAGTCTATGACCAGTTATTCCCTGTGGTAAAGAATTCGATCAACGAATTTCAGCATGGATTCTTTGCAGGTCACTCTGTTGCTACAAATCTTATAAAATTTATAAATTTCTTGTCTGCCTCTATGGATAAACGTGTGCAAGTTGATACAATTTATACTGACTATAGCAAAGCCTTTGACAAGATCAACCACAGGATCCTGCTTAGAAAACTTGCTAATCATGGTATTCATGGAGATCTCCTTCATTGGTTATCTTCATACATAACAAACAGTGACAGTAGGTGGATTTTCTTCCATCTGGAAAATCATTACTTCTGGTGTGCCTCAGGGGTCCATTTTGGGTCCTTTGCTTTTCTCTATCTATATAAATGATATTACAACATGTTTTCACAACGCTCAAATTTTACTATTTGCCGACGATATGAAGACATACCTTCCTATAAGCTCCCATGACTGTTCTGTGCGTTTACAAGAAGATCTTGACCGACTGACGGATTACTGTCTCAGAAATAAGCTTTTTATCAATATTTCCAAATGTTGCAAAGTCACATTCACACGTAACCATAAAAAAATACTGCATGAATACACCATTTCTGGATCTCTGTTAACAAATAAAGATTATATACGTGACCTCGGGGTTATTTTAGACTCTAAACTTACCTTTGATAAACACATTGATAATATTGTCACCAAAGCAACAAAGAGTCTAGGCTTTGTACTGAGAACATGCAAATTTTTCAAAAACACTAAGACTTACCTGATTCTGTACAATTCACATGTTCGTCCTCACCTGGAATACTGTTCACAGGTTTGGAACCCGCGCTATATAGTTTATGTTAACAGGTTAGAAAGAGTTCAGGAGCGATTTCTCAAATTTCTCAATTTTAAATCATTCAACATAGACAATTCTTACGACGAAATCGAGAAACATTTTCGAATCTCGAAACTGCTCAATAGGAGGCTTGTCGCTGATCAGATGCTCCTGTACAAAATTATTAACTCAAAAGTTGACTGCCCGGTGCTGCTAAATAAAATAAATTTCCACACGCCGACTCGATACAGCAGACAAAATACCCTTTTCTACATTGATAGATGCAACACTAATTCCAACCAAAATGAATTTATACAAAGAACATGTAAATACTATAATAATAAACTTGCACATATAGACACACTTGCTGACATATTCACTGCTAGTTACTGTCGTTACAGAATTTCTTTATTACATTCTATGTAGGTGCGAATAACACATATTCATGACTAAATTTATTGTACCTAATATTTTTATATTACTTGCGTGGCAACTTTCCCTTATCCCTCTCCTCCCCTTACCCGTCCCAACCCAAATATGTACCTATTTCGCAGTCTATTTAAGTATTGTTTTAATTATTTTATTATTGTGTATAACATGTTTATCACTTGTTGAATTAACATCTGTATAATTTTTTTTTTAAATTGCTGCTTAGTTCTGTTTTTATTTTTTCTGTTTTTCTTAAATTTTCTAGTTTACATTCAGTTACTTTTATGTTTCTAAATACCTATCTATGAATATTAATAATTGGTCTGTTTTTTTGCCATCCTCTTATGTATATTTTATTACTAAGACTGTTTATGTTCCTTAAATAAATAAATTGTTAAATAAAAGGGGGGGACCCACGATTGAGCGCCAGTGTTAACTAAAACAAAGGAGCCCCTCGTGGAATCGCCAGTGTTTACTAAAAAGGGCCCCAGGCTAAGGCAAACCTGCTTCCGGTGTCTAGCTCAGTCGTTCCGGCGTTGAGCAGGCTCTCTTCACCCAGGGGCGGGTTGGCAGCAAGAAATGGTTAATTTGGGGAAACTCCACACATGATCCGTCTCAAAACAAAGAATGCTTCAGGGTAACAAAAGCAGTGTATTGTATTCTATAGTTGGTTACATCGTACATGGATTATAAACAGGGTAAAATTGGCTACCTGGAACCTAACTATCTCTCCAAGTCAGGGTTTATCGCGCAGGTGCAAGGCAATTTACATGGACACAATTAAATGGGAAAATGAGGCAACTCACTGTGTTTGTCGGGCGGACGGCATGTCGTCACGTGCTCCATAAGCGAGGAAAAAACAATACCGATTCCCACAGAGAGGCCCGAGAACGCAGCGTACGTTAGCTTGAAATCCACCGGCGTAGAAAACCACTGCCGGAACGGGGGACCAACATAATTCCTCCCCGTCCACAGATTAGGCGTACGTAAATCTACATGTTTGTTAAAAAAGGGCCAGTGATGCGAGCGGGAAGCGCAGGTCAGCTTTGTTCGGCCGCTCGTTACTTTCTGGCGCGCGGGGTCTGCGGACCGAGGGCGGAAAGGCGGGAGCGGAAAAGGGCGAGGGGTGCCCGCCGTTGGGTCAGGCGATCGGTGCGCACCAATGGGAGCAAGCTTGCAGTGTGGCTGTTTCTGAAAACAATTCTTCCCGTAAATTACTATGCACCTACCCGTGTTACATAACAAAATAAAATAAATAAATAAATAAATAATATTTTTGTAGTATATCTTACGATTTTTATCTATCGGGGGAAATTTCATAGGATTAAATTATAAGTGTTAATTGTAAGTGTTAAACTTGCGACCTTAATTGAAGAATTGTGCAACGGTTTTTTGTTGAAATCTGTATTTTATGTATTTTAAAGGTTTCCGTTTTACAAAATAACAAAAATTATCTTGACGAAATATTGTAATTCCAAACGAAAATAAACCAACACCATTTACTGGTTTGACCTTGAACGTAGTAAAAATTGTGTCTAGCAATTTTTCCCCTTTTTGAATCAACCGCCAAAATTTAACATTTCCAAATGAAAAAAATCGATATCATTCATTGTTTTGGCATTGCGGATATAAAATTTTCAGCTGCGGCTTTTTTTTACCCTCTTTGATAGTTTTATTAAACAAATATTGTTTTACAATATGTATGTATAGTAGGTTTGCGACTCCACCGACAATACAGTCAACCAGGTTATGTTGTACATACCATCCCACCAAGGTCCGCATAGGTACATAATAATAATGGATACATTAATAATACTTCGACTTAAAAGGTTGATCATTCCTAAAAAACAGCTGGTGGTGAATTTATATAATTATAATTATAATTTATGGAAATAATATAATTTATTTTATTACTAAAAGCGGGTCGCGCTTTAAAAAAGTTTGAAAACTCTTCCAAATTGTGATACTAGCCCTCCTTGTATGTATTAGTAGTCACGTGACGTCACAAGCAGCGCGGTGATTTGATGACGTAGGAAACTTTGATGGTAACAGAAGTAATTCTGTAATATTATTACGTTTATGAAAACGCTGTCTAAAAGACATATGTAAGGTGTATTTTTTTGTTGTAGTCAGATAGCTTGATAGACCTTGTAGACCGATAAAAGGTACAACACAAAGCACTCTGCGATCTAAACGGTGCAAAACAATGCAGGCACTTTTTCATAAATGGGCCTTGAGCCTGCTTTTGCTGGCTGGGGTCATTTTGCATTTCACAGGGCGCGTCTAGATATCATACGTCAATGCTTGCAACACACATTATTTTCTTTCTTTTTTAAGTGTTATATATTATATTGCTTGTGTTAATTGATATAACCAATAATAATTAAATACAGTTTTCAATTCCCCGCCGAATAGTGCAAAGCCCACCAGATTCGATTGCAAAATAACGAAGTTATCAAAAAATATGAGTTACAAATCAGGCGGTAGTTTACTTTTTTTTGAAATATTGATTTCGTCATACATCAGCGCCAGTTCGCCAGGTAGCGTTTCATCAATTGGCGTTTCATCAACTTTCAAATGCAAATAATTAACTGATATAAACGTTTTATTCTTTTTTTCCAAGTGAAAAGTGTATAAATATAAAGGTCAAGGAGGATTCCTCTATGACCTATAAAGTCGTCCTCTTCTTCGTTTACTGTCTCCTACACAACTTTTAATTATAACTAGCTATTTTTTATTTATTTAATTTTTATTTAGGTTTTTTTTATTTTTATATTATTATTTTCATAAATAATAAATCAAATATGTCATCAGAATAGGTGGGCGAGGAAAGCAGAATAAAAGAGGAACAAATACGTACTCTGTTGAGAAAGTGCAAGGCTAAGGGAAAGTAGACTGGCTCGCCCAGAAAAAAAGCGTTCGAAAATTTAATTTCATCTGTCGACCCACCTCCCCTACTAGAACGTCCAACTACATCCTAGTATACTGTTAGCAATAATAAAACGCTAAGTTAATATTTATGATAAAATATATTGTCTCCACGTTAATTGACAATAACAACATTCAAGAATAAGCAAGATTATGTTCCGCAATACGCCATTTGTAAATCCAGCCGTTCGCTGTCCGCGCTGTTGGTAGTACTCTCCTTTACCGGCCGCCGCGCCGTAGACGGTGTAGTCTCCCCGTTGGCCGCCAGAGGCGATAGCAGTACCTCTGGTGGCGTAAACGTGTGAAGCGGCAATATTCAAACATGCTGCTAACACGGCCATACTGACCACTGCTTTGACCTCAAAGCAGGAAGCTAAAAGAAAAGAATTAAAAAAAAAAAATTACAGGGATTGAAATTTTTTTCAACCCCAAAATGGTACTGACAAACAGATTACCCTGCTCCCCCTTCCTGACCATTGCAGAAATTTGTTCATCCTGTCAATTCCTCATATTTTCATTTTCACTCTGTGAGTGCTGCCATTGGGTCTGTTACCCAACACGTCAAAACGATCATTCGGCAAGACTTCTACCACCTTATAAGGCAAGCTCCGAAACCGACCTTTCAACTTTTGTACACGTCAAAACGATCGTTCGGCAAGACTTCTACCACCTTATAAGGCAAGCTCTAAAACCGACCCTTCAACTTTTTTGTACCCCGGATATCCCTTAGAAATCCGTATCAAAACAGTATCGCCAACGCGATACGAAGGTTTAATGAACCGTTTCGCATTGAATCATTTCATCTGCCGCCTTTGATCTGCATCAAAAAGCACCCGTGTCTCAGCACGTAAGACCATAAGGTCCTGCCACTCACCAACCTGTGAGTTTATGAATCGGTTCGGGTTGAACCGTTTCATCTGCCGCCTTTGATATTCATCAAAAGCTTCCGTATCTGAGCACATACGACCGTAAGGTCCTGCCACTCACCAACCTGTGAGTTAATGAATTGGTTCGGGTTGAACCGTTTCATCTGCCGCCTTTGATATTCATCAAAAGCTTCCGTGGCACCCCAAAAAGATACGCCATCGCCAAAATTGCCTTGGACGGCAGACGACAAAATTGGACGGCAGCCAGTGTTTGATAAATACCTCGATGTCCAATCTCATCATGAAGAATCTAAAGAACGCCACACCTGACATATCTAGGTGTTCACCATTTCGAATATCTTCGAACCATTCAAGATCGAATCATTTTGATTATCTCCGAATCATTTCAAACCACTTTGAATCATTTTGATTATCTCCGAATCATTTCAAAGCACTTTGAATCATTTCTATTAACTCCGAACCATTTCAAACAACTTCGAACCATAATACAAGGTTTCGACATAGATAGTCGGTATAATCGTAATTCAACATGATTACAACTCCTTTTCGCCACACATAAACGGGCTTTAATTTTCGCAAACATATTTCCTTTTAGTTATTTCATAAAGCCATCTGCGATTTCAATACTCAAAGCAAATCACCAAATTGATCCTCTTTTTGTCAGCTAGACGGCTACCAAGATCAGACTGTAATCGCCGCGTAAACTTTCAGCGTCGTAATTTTGAAACATTGTGAGGTTCCGAACATTTCACCAATTGCCATCAAGAGATCATATCCATCTGCTATCTTCTGGCCCTGAAGTCAGCTTCCCTGAGTCACTTTGTATTGCAGGTTATTCGCCCAGCGTAATGCTAGCGACTTTATTTGACATCCGTTTGTTGAAATTTTGGACAAATGCCTTCGATCATCAAATTAGGCTCACGATGATAAACACGAAAGGGAAAGGACTTTTGACGAATCCATTGAACCACAAATTAGTTTTCAAGCACCAAATTAAAAATTTCAATGCGTCCTTTCACTTCTTTCGGCGGGAACACGATCCACGCATTACTCCGACATCACAATAATACATCTGTCATCACTGTAATTACGCTACATTTTTACGTAAATTCACAACAAAAGTCCAAACATTTCACATTTATTCAGAAGTCCGATACTCAGATTGTCACTAAATCACCGGCATCAAAAATCAAACATAAACAAACTTGAGAGACGCCATGATGGCCGCCGTTTGTATACAAAACACGAGTTTTTGTAATAGACGGGTCCATTGGGCAGGCAAACGCCAGACTTTTGACAGTCCAACACAACAATCAAGGTCATGAATGTTTGTCAATTTTTGCCAACACTCAAGGTCATGTCATAACTTTACACCAACATCGTTTGGGGTGAAGTTCGCGCGGTCCACACAATTTGACAAGTGGTCTGAAGTACGAACGTGTCCACGGCACGCTTACACTTGACGTTTGACGTTTATATCAATATTAAAATGCGTTCTGATGACAAAAGAGATGTATCAGGGAGAAAACTCAGATATTTTAATAGATATTTATTTATCAGGAAAGATTTCCGACTAATACGCACGACCTAAAGTTACTATTTATTAAGAATTTAGAGTGAATACGTTTTGATGCCACGTAAATAATTACGTAGCATCAAAAATAGAATATCGATTTACAATCGTTCAAAAACCTGGCGCCAACTCTGAAGGGGCGCCGTGAGAAAATAAATATTGTATTAAAATTTTGTTATAATATTCCCTGAATCGTTTAAAAATTACCCATAGTACGACATAATTATTACGCTCTAGCAACACTTTCCAAAGAAACAGAATGCGCGCGCATCAGGTTGGCGTCAACGGTTTACGAATTTATAGTCAGTTACAGAATTTTTTTACAAATTCCATATATTTAGTTTAAACGTAAGATCTATTTTTCCATATATCTTTTACCGTCTTTTACGACGAATGGGTGCGATCCAAATTCAATAACCAATCACAGCACCGTATTATTGTTCAAAAGAATCAAATAAACCGACTTGCGCCTTCAAAATGCTGACAATTTCAGTTGTTTTATTTTATACGATTTAACCCTTCAGGGTTTGAGCTGTATTATTGATACTGCTCATAAAAATTCTGTGAAATGCCAGCGATTTCTTGAGAATTTCCGCATTTCAGTAAAATCAAAATAATTTGAATATTTCTGAACGTATCCAAAAACTAAAATCTGTTTTTGAAAGGTGATTAAATAAGCTTTCAAATTGTATCATTAGAAGTAAGCATTTTATTTTAGAAATATTGATATTTTGAATGCAAACATTAAAAAGATTTAAAAGTGACTCACCTCACATTGTTTCCTTTAAAAACTGAACTAAAATAACTGATAACGTAAAAAGAAACTCATTTTTAATAGTCAATATACGCTTTCAAATGGTGTTATTAGAAGTAAGCTTGTTATATTTGAAATATTAAAATTTTGAATGCAAACATTATAAAGTTTCACCTAACATTTTGGTGAACGTATGACGTCATAAATACGAATAATTTTATCTTTTTTGCGGATATCTATGGAACTCAAATTGTAGTGTAAGGTTGTCTCTTTCTATCACTTTTTAAATCATATATCTCGTCATTATAGTAAGGGAGATACAAAGACTTTTATGAGACCAGATGAGCTGACCCATACATGGGTCTAATTTACTTTATGTCAAATAGTTGTTTGACCCATATATGGGTCAGATTTACTTAAGAGGTTAAGTATCTAGGATTGACTGTTTGACATATTATTTGAAGTTCGTTAAATTGTTAAATATATAAGTAATATCTATTAGATTTGTTGGATTTGTTATTTTACGGTGTCAGTGTCAGTGTAAGCGTCTTTCGTAAGCCGTTGTATTGTGTTTAGTGTTTGTAAGGTGTTTGTTCGCTCAACACGTCAACACAGGGGAAATGCAAGGTACAAATTTGAGGTTATATTCTTATTAGATTTTTAAATTTATTGGGAATTTTTTTATTCCAATTTCTCCAGCACCGATAAAAAATGATGTCCCGGGCAATGACGTTACAATGGTCCCGAGCACATCTAAACAGATATCTTTCGCACAAATTCCTACGGTCGAATTATTAGAAGATAAAAATAACGTTACTGATAGCAGTTTAAAATTAATTCTGTTTTCAGAGCTTGAATTGAAAGATCCCGGATGCTGGCCAAAGTTATCTCAAAATTCCATTAGTTTATTAGTTCAGGAAGGTCCTGTACAATTGAAAGATTTTGATTTTCCTATTACGAACAAGCGTAAATTTAATACTAAGTATTATTACAAGAAACTGCCTAATGGAGAAGAATTACATAGATCGAGTGTGAGAGCTACCGCCAGGTCACTTGGAAAAGTTACACCCTTTATATGTCTTGATTTTATTTGATAAATTAATGTAAACCAAAAAAATAATTAAATAAAAAAAATAAAAAATTGGGGTGAACGAATTTTTAATCAAAATAAAAATGTAGGGGGGGGCGCCATCGGTACCTACTGCACAGGGCGCCAGATTTCGTAGATCCGGCCCTGGTTGTACGAATCCCACTTCTGATGTTAGCAATAATAAAACACTAAGTTAATATTTATGATGAAATATATTGTCTCCACGTTAATTGACAATAACAACATTCAAGAATAAGCAAGATTATGTTCCGCAATACGCCATTTGTAAATCCAGCCGTTCGCTGTCCGCGCTGTTGGTAGTACTCTCCTTTACCGGCCGCCGCGCCGTAGACGGTGTAGTCTCCCCGTTGGCCGCCAGAGGCGATAGCAGTACCTCTGGTGGCGTAAACGTGTGAAGCGGCAATATTCAAACATGCTGCTAACAATACATAGCAATATGCTTTTGGAGGCAGTTTCAGAAGCAGAGGCTGAACCAACCATCGATGCTGCCCACCAATCAGCTCGACAACCCGAACGCCTTTAGGTAAGTACCAAAACCAGAACCTCCCCAAATCAAGCTAATAGGAAGAGACAGCGCGGTGAGGACTCCTTTCCGAGTGGAGACGATTGTAGCTTTGACATTGACGAACATTACAAAATAACCGATTTTAGAAGTGAGTGAATAACTACCCTCGGCGACTCACCTGCGCGATGGCGGGTATTCACTGTCACCTGCTGTGAATGTTATTTTATTTAAACTTAATCGGATTACAACTATTTACACGATTCTTACATTGGACGGTTCTATGTGGGGAACTGAGAACGTATCACAACAAAATGTCAGACGGTAGCGGATTTCAGAATGATCGTCAGTCGTCAGGCGGCTGCATAAAATTTTTTTTTTTATTTTTTTTTTTAATTAGTGGCTATTTAGTTACAGTTTTATGAGAATTACAAGATATATGATAAGGTATATAAATATTTCATCTGTTTGTTCTTAGTCCTCCTCACTAGGTGGTCCTGTGCTGAGGCGGACTGGTAGATTTCATTGATCTTCCGTTATTTAGTTTCTATGATGTTTTTAATACATTCTCTAGTATCTCTGCATTAATTTCTAATGAACTACTATGAACTAATACCGGCGGCTGACAGCGCCGGTGACAGCGCCGGTCCGACGTCCGACCTCTATAGTCTTGTGCCCAGTGTGACCAGTACACAAAAATATAATTTAAGTTGGATGCGTTCACCGTTCCCTACACGATATTGTGGTTGAGGGAAAAAACAAAATTAACAAGGAAGACAAAAGATCGATCCCCAACCAGCTTGAAGACATTAAAAAAACTTTTGTGAGCATCGCCATCTCCTTTGCAGATGTAATTAATGCTCAGAAAGGCTAAGCCACCAAAATTGACCTCCTCATCAACAGGCCTCAACCAGCAGTTATCCCTCAGTTGGAGGAAAGAAAACTTACGCCAGCGCAGCGTCGGATGCCCCTGCATCCCAGACACTAGTAGTAAACGGACAGGAGAGAAAGGTTCCTCCGCTTTAATCTACCGTACTATTCTACCCAACCGTGCCAGAGGGAAAAACTTCAGAGGAAACTCAGAAAATCCTTATGAAAGTCCTGGATCCGTCTAAAGGCGGATTCCAAGCTGTATGAACCAGGAAAATTAAAGAGGCTGGAATATTAGTACAGACCTCCAGCACGAGTGGGTTAGAAAATATAAATCGAGGCAAGTGGTTTTAAGATGGTCTACCTCTCCAGAATCGTCATTTATGATGTGCCCAAAACCAAGGCAACTGCAGACCAGGCCCCCTTTGAGGAAATTATCACAAACAATATTCTGGGAAAGACCAACATAACCAAGGATGACCACCTTAGAACCATGCGTCGAGTTTCGCTTTTCGGCAAACGAGACGGTAGCACGATGAAAATGATCGTTACCTGTCATCCGCAGAGCAGGAAAATTCTTATAGACAGTGGACTCTGCTTCCTTGGTTGGAATGCATGCCGTGTTCGCGACTTCTTAGGAGCCACCAGGTGCTTTAAGTGTCATCTTTATGGATATGTGATGATCTCGCCTTTGGGCCTACGAAATAATTCTTTTAAAATTGAGAGATCGATTTAGAAATATATTTAATTTTGTAACAGGGTATAGTTTCAGAATACGATTCTCTGTTCCCAACTCTTAAGGGTGATTTATGGAACCGGGCCATTACTAGGGTAAACACGTGTGCCAAAACACTTTGGTTGAAGAAGGAATCCTAAAGGATATGTCATTATCAAGTAAGGGCCGGCCGATGAATATTTACCCGAGTGGTGACTGACTTTAACGCGAGCAAATTGATTTACGAAACAATTATCTGGTGAATTTTCTATGGCAGTAGGGAATTGAAAATTAGGCAATAAAGATTAATCGTTGGTGCATTTAAATATACTAGAGCGACGCGCTGATTAGGGGTTAAAATATTTAACATATTTGTCAAAATAAGATTGCAGAATTCGTTAAATAGTGACGCACGCAGAAAGAACGAAAACGTGTACAGACAATGAATATATAATGTTATTTTATAACCAATAAAGTCAACGCAAGTAATTAGGACGAGTAGTGAATTGAAGTGGGCCACTGAGCTCTTCTTTTAAGCGTTATTGGGATAATTAATGACTCCGGCGCAGACAAAATTAGTTGGTATTTTGTTATTTAAAGGTTACACACAAAAAAATAGCAAACATGAAAATTGCACTGAATTCTTGAAATTTGGGATGTAATGTGACAGAACACTATTAAACGTTGAGATATGCATATTGGGAAATATGCATGAGATTTTTAAGAAGTGACTAATAAATTATTGAAACGACACAAGGAGATGGGTGGGGGTTCAGAGGGCAGGGGGTTGGAACAAGACGGTCGGGGAGAGATTCTGGGGGCGCACGGTCGAGATAAAAATCATCGAGTTTTGATAAACGGTAGAATAATAATTTGGTGCGCGTAAACGGGAATAATTCATTTAAATTAAAGGATAATAGTTCACGCGATTGAGGGGAGTTAAGATTTGGTCGTTGGGGAGCAAGGTTTAAATTAAAGGATCGAGGTCCGATAGTCGCGAGGAGACCACTTTGGTGCGTCTAAATCGGGGATATTTCATTTTAATTAAACAAAGGATATTTCGTTTTAATTGGCAAAGATTAGTCCACGCGAATAAGGAAGTCAGAGATTGAGGCTTGCGAGTTCATATCGGTGAAGTTAAATAATATAATTTGTAAATTGAGGCGGTCCATAGCAATGTATTATCAATACTGGACGTACTTTCGGGGCCTTTCTCAGGGTCTGGATAAAATTTAATACAAATCGACGCGAGAATTGTGTTTGACGGCTGCATCTTGGAATAAATAACTGCATGACGGGTTGTGTTTTAGAAGTGCTTGTTTGAATTAAATATTATTGTAGTGAATAATTTGTGAAATTATTGCTTTGTGCAACATGGCGAATTTGGTAAGTTTGTAAAAAAAATTATTAACATATTTAGTACGGGCCTTGCAGGAAAGAGTCAATTAGGGTTTATATACAAGTCTTAGGAATCTAGGACCTTTTTTTGTCGGGCGTTGAGGAACAAGGATTTTCGCACGTTCCGAGTTGACCGGCTGGCGAAGTACCTTTGTTGGGTGAAATTATTCTTGAGACAATACCGTTGTAAAATAATAATTTGAGGTTCAATGAACTAAATACTATTTGAAGCACAAAAGGCACTTTCGGACCATAAATCTTAGACGAGGGACTTCATTTAAAGGACGGGATATTGAAACCACAAAAACAATGTGTCTACATATTGGGTTGAGTTGGGTTTAACTTCTCAAAAGTACCAATTGGCGATCCCTTAATGAGTTTTGATAACTCATGGGAGTGCAACTTCGTTGTATGTTTTTAATAAAAAAAAAAAAAATAATAATAATAATAATAATAATAAAATCCTTTAAAAGTGCTTTGTTGGTGAACGAGAAAACTAGGTATAACGGGTAACAAAATACATAAGTATAGAATATAGGTATAAATTAATGTTTAAAGCGCCTTTGAGGCGATAATTATTATTTACGAGTCTCGCAATAATATTTAAGAAAGGGTTTTTGGCAAAGGCATTAGGTAATATAACAGTTTATAAAAGGTGCGTAGCATGGGCACCTTTGTTTACTAACAAAATCTGACATAATTAAATTCCCACTCCTTAAATTTCCCATACCTTATTCCAAATTTTAGGTATCACAACAAATCTATTACATAGGATTTTACATAAACTTGGTACGATATATTATCGTATATTCACCTTTTGGTTTACGATTTAGGTATATTCCATTCGATATATTCGATTTAGCAAAAACTTTCACATTGTCGGTTGAATGAAGTCGTCGGTAGGTATTCATATTTTAAGCGTAATGCGTTATATCCACCTACATAAGTAGCAAACCTTTTCTTAACTTCCTCAAAACTAGAAGTAGGGATCATCCAGCATCAGGTTGGGAATGTACTCTGGACGAAAGCGCAGCAGGGGAAATAGAAGGAAGGGAAGCCAGATTCACGACCTGGTGCCTTTCATTCTTGGACCCAGCACCCTGGAAGCCAAGCTTGACATTCCTTCTTTGAGCTGATATTTGAGTTTGAGCTTGGGGTACGCCTATCGTAGAGCATATGCCCGTGACAACATATCGGGGAAGGTCCCAAGTTACGCTTGTGTATGTTATGCGAGAGGACGTATTTTTCATTCAAATCAAACACTGATGACCATCGCGATTGCAGGCTGGCGCATGTTTCTGTAATGTGCCTAGGAAAAAACGTAATCATTATTTCTACTGGTTCGAGGCGGCGTGCTGGACGAAGAACGGGACTATTGAGGACATGAGTGACTGCCAAGACGAGGGTCGGTGACATCAAAATCTTCCTTAATTAAATTCATACATCGCCAGATCAGAGGAGAGAGCGGCCCCACCGATCTCCTGACATTGCCGATTGTCTAATCAACGTTGGTTTAATGTTTATGCTCGATGCTTTAGGAGTTAATGGAACTCAAGTCATCGGCATGCTGAAGAACTTCAACATCATCATCATCATCATCGATCCAGAGTAGGATGTCACGATCTAAAACCTCGTGCCACCCACGCATTTCCTGAATAGTTACTGACATCGACTATCACACCATTAATCGGAGCAGACCCTCATACCAAACGGTATGAGATGACCTTTCATCATCATCATCGACACATTTATAATTTGGCGGCGTATTGGTCGATATTATTCCCATTACCACTCTATGATCCAGAAACACACATCAAACCCTTTCCCGACAAAAGGCAAAACATGTCGATTTTCATTCGTCGCTTGCGACCTTAACATTCTCTGGAGGCGTTGGAATTGGAATCTGATTTGGCGGTCTATGACCATCACCATATCAGTTGGGCTATGGAGGAGTCCAATTATTTAAACAGCACATGTTCTGTCTCATGTTAATCCAAAATACCTACCCGTAGAATCAAATTAACAAAATAAAACAAGCTAGCTAATTAACAAACTGCATCTAGAACTGTGAGTGTAGAATTATTGCACTCCTTACTGCTTTGATTGTAAAATTTTGTTAGAATATACATAAATGTCAAATTATTTTATGATAGCATTTTATAGAGCCGCAGAGAGCACGCGACATCGCATCGAAAGGTAGGATCTTCTCAATTCGCCGTATAAATGTATATTTATATACTAGATGCTAGGAGGGAAATGCGGATTACTTCAAGAAAAATAGTCGTCGATGAGCGTAGGTGTATGACAGGTGCTAGGGGAGGAAGCTGAACGAATATAGATAGATAATTAGTTAATTTTCAAGTTAGTCAGACTCAGTCGTTGTTATTCGAAGCCTTGCAAATTGTAACACGCCATACCTAAAAGAACAAGGGTTTACCACAAATAAATTATTAATTAAATTGGATTAACTATACCAAACCACTAAAACAAAAAAGTACACAACGTTGTGGGGTTAATTACAAATTGATTAATTAAGAGCATCTCGTCACGTTTGCATAAAAGTATTACGTGATGGGGCTGATTAGGCGCTGCAAAAGAAATGCAGGGGAGAGACGCAAGAACGGGTGAGCTACGAGCTTTTAAAGGCCGGGCGGGGTTGCGCCGGTGGCTGTAGCTGTAGAAGCAATTGGATTAAAAAAAAATTGTAGGGACTTCTTCGTAGGGGGGGGGAATATCACAACACGTGAGTAAATTCTGTACCATGACCACTACCACGTGCCGCCACTGTACCGAAAATGATCATGAGATGGATAATTGCCCAAGGAAAGTGGAATCCGCTGTCTGTGCGACCTGCAAGCGCTTTGGAAAACCATCGGCTCATTCCACTGGTGACAGATCATTCCCTGCCCACCAAGCAGCTATTGAAGCACAGATGAGACGCACCGACTATGGAAACTAATAACTTTATTACCATAGGTCAGATAAACCTGCAGATATCCCGACTGGCCACGACCGAGGCGCTGCAGGCCCTGACTGACAGTAATAACTGATTGTAATAACATTGACTGATATTGACATCCTGCTAATCCAGGAACAATACATCCGGCAAGGTAAAACGCCTACTACTAGTCCTACTAGGGTGTTTTGTTCAACGCTTCGTAATTAGCCCCCTCCTCCTCGAGGGGTTATCGAATGAGTACCAAACCTGCGTTTCGTTTAATTTTGGAATAACCGAGATTATTATAATCTCGGTATACTTCAAATACGGGAACCCTGTCGGACCACATTAGACATGGGCAGATTCATTCCCAGGAGTGAATCGATTCAGTCTGATTCCCCCGGCCTTTTGAATTGATTCCTTTTATTCGTTCCTTTAATTCCGTTAGTTCCAAAAAAAAAAAAAAAGTTAATGAAATATTTATTTTAATGTGTATTTATTTTGCAAAAAAAAAAAATTTTGACAAGAAGAATGTATTTATATTAGGCTATCAATTAAATCTTAAAATGGAACAGTTTTTGTGGTTCACCCTTAAGTTTCACTAATTTTATTTTATTTATTAAACTTAAAATTTGTCTACTTCACGTGATCTAAAATTCCCACTACCTTCAGCCTCACAAAATATCCCAATCGGGAATGCCATAGTCTCATTAGCTCCAGACGGGAGCAGTTGGGAGTTGCTGTATTCACATAAAAAACATAGTATTATCGCGCTTTCATACATCCGATCCGGTCACCTGGAATAAATTTCACTCAAATATATATTTTTAAATGCACTTACCTCAATGGTGAAGTTAAACCGATGCGCCGAATAAAAACTAATTAAAAGTCTGAGCGACATGCGTCATACAATTTATTACAAAAATAAAGGAATAAACCACTCGATCATCATGACGTATCACGGTCCGACAGCGACTGATGTTTTGTTTACGGCTAGGGCTAGGTAGACAGATACCATATAAAGAATAATATAAATAAACATCGTTGTTTCTAAACGCATTGCATAATTTACGCACGTGTGAGGGAGAAAAAATATAGGATTAACTTTCGCTTTTAGCAAAAGTTCCGGGTCCCGTGCAAGATGACGGCTTGGCCGCGCGGGAACTAACGACGAACCGATTCTCTGCGGGCATCAAGGAATGAATTAGGAACTTCTGACTAATAAGTGTCTTTTGTCTTTCTGTGACTTGAATAACTTGCATTCCGCGGACCTAATAATGACTCGATTCCGGAGTGAGAAGATTCGCCCTAAGATGACGGCTTGGCCGCGCGAGGACTAACGACGAACCGATTCTCTGTGGGCATATCAAGGGATGAATACGGAACTTCTGACCTATAGGTGCTTTTTGTCTTGCTGTGACTTGAATAAATTGCATTCCGCGGACAACATATTTATGGGAATTGAGTTGTCGGCCGAATCAACTCGATACGTGGGACATGGGAATTGGGACAACGACGTCACAAATGAACAAGAAACAAATGTTTTGATGCCTTGAATAAAAATGAAACATAGATTGAACTTGAGAATTGAACGCTACGGTCCGCGTAGACCTGTAGGACTATGACGAATAGTGGGGCCGGCACGCTACACTCGAATCTCAGAATTATTTGACTCCTTGCCTCGTGACTCTTGGCTGATTCGGTTGGCGGTTATGTCGCTTGGACTAGGGACTCTCTGGCCGACGGGGTTTTGTTGTGTGGATTTAATGCGCGGGATGCGGGATATTAACTACACGTGATAGACAATTTCGCGGCGCGCCGCCTGTAGTGTAGATACTTGTACCTATCCGCGCAACAAATATGCAGAATTGCAGAATAATATTTAAATAAATTCCTACGAAACACTACAATATTTAAAGAGTACATTATTGTTTTCTTACCTCAATATAACATGAAATAATTTAACTGTAAAATAAATTAATACAAATAAAAATAAATATGTTGCTGTTAAAAAATTGTAGGGTGCAAGGCCAAGAGTAAGGAATAAAGATTTAATTCCTTTTGAAAATGAGAATCAGATCAAGTGTGTTACAAGATTGAATTTATTCATTTAATTCAATCATTCAATTTTGCCCACGTCTAGACCACATATCTTGAGCCTGACGCGCGCCCTGAACGCGCTGAAAGGTCGCAACGTAGTTATAGGGGGAGACTTTAACGCTCGTTCGCCTTTGTGGTATGATAATAGGGGAATTCAGACAGAACGCTCAGACGCTGTCGAAGGCCTTATTGCAACGCAATTTTTGACGACCTCCGTAGTCCAGTGGCTAAGACTCTTGACTCACAATCCGGAGGTCGCGGGTTCGAGCCCGGCGTGCGCAAATAAATTTTATTTGATTAATTTGTGTTATTTCACAATTAATTCATTTAAAATAATATATGTATAGTATATTTGCGGCACGTTCCAGAGTGGAAGATACTCCCTGTATCGCCCTGGTGTAAGACCACCATTCAGAATTGAAACGTTGCTTGAAAATGGCTTTAGCCATGTTTGGTGACCAGATCTGAATAGCCAGGTACTTCCCAACCTTCCTCTTCCCCACCTCCTTCCCCACCCCACTACCTTCAGCCTCACAACATACCCCAATTGGGGATGCCATAGTCTCACTGGCTCCAGACGGGAGCAGTTGAGATTCTTGTGCGGTATTCACTGTAAAAAAAAAAAAAAAAAAAAACGCAGGGCCTATTTTTACTAAACGAGCCAGGTAGCTTATCTACATTTTCTGGCACCCAAGGCGAGAGCAACATCGATCTAACTCTCTGCTCTGGATTCGTTGCGGCCAAGATATCTGAATGGAAGGTTCATGAACGTGCGATCGCCTCAGATCACAGACTAATTACATTTAAAGTGGGTGTCAAAAAGACCGAAATACCAAGATCCTTCTGGAATTTCAAAACCAATCAGGCGAACTAGGATAACATTGGGGAAGCGCTACGCAGTGGCGGACTAAGCCCGTCAGAGGCCCGGGGCGGCAAAAGCGAATGAGGCCCCCCCCCCCCCCCCTAGTATAAAAAGTTTATGTAATTTTGCAAGATTTTGTTCAGTTCACACGGGCCTCTGGTCTTGGGGGGCCTCACTGTAAAAAAATGTTTTTTTTTTGTATTTCATTTTCTAAAAAATGCATTTGTTAATAATGCTATCACCTAATGTTTTAAGGAAATTCTAAAAAAAATCAAGAAATTTTTAAACCGTTTGTATGTTGGAAAAAAAAGCTTTCAACGCATTTTTCTTGAAACTACGTTTTTCTACCTGGTTGACGACATATTAGAAAAACTATAGATCCGATTTGCATGCACTAAGTCTTAAACTGTTAGAAAATACAGTCACTATGGCAACACATAGGGATTTTTTTATAAAGGGCCTCCGGGTTTCTAATTTTGCGACCTCCTATTTTTTTTTAAGAACGCTGAAAGTTTTCCATAAAAATTCGAATATAACATTTGCTGGTCCGCCATTTTTTCTTTTTTTTTAGATATGAAAATTCCCCTACGTGGTGCCATAGATACCGGATTTTCGAACAGTTTAAGAGTTTGTACATGCAAATGAAAATGCAAATGCAATAAAAATATATACAGGCAGATGTATATGTAGTTTTTTTTTAATATGTTGTCAACCACGTTAAAAAACGAATTAAACAAATTTCGAGAAAAACGCATTCAAAGTTTTGCTGAAGGATAATTTTTTTTTTTATTTATTTATTTATCTATAATAAAATATATTTACAATGGTTTTATGTATATGCCTGTCTCACTAGGGTATACCTGTGTCGAGACAGGCGTACAGATATATAAATGAATATTGTAGTTACAAGGATATTTAAGGTAAAATACATATCACTTTGAATAGAATTAAAACAGAAAGGTGATTGGAAGGGTGATAAATCTTTTAAAGAGAGTTATTTTATAAATTTTGGAGATGAAGTAGAGAAGTAAATTCTGCCTAATCTATTTAAAGGTCAATTTGACAGGATTCCATTATTTTCATTTATTTTATATGGGTTAGGTTGTATGTGCATAGTTATTTTTGTCTATGTGTGATTTATTTTACAGATGTTTGTAAAAGAGTCAGTTTGTCTGATCGTAGTTGGTAGTGTATTGTATAGTTTGCAAGTTATGTATTTAGAGTGTCTTTGCCCGAAGGTGGTTTTGAAAAAAGGAGTTTGGAGAAGTTCGTTGTTTTTGGCTCGGGTATTGTGTATTTTTTGTGTAGCTTTGTATAGTGTTTTGTTGTTTTTGTGTAAATTAATTAGTATGGATCTTGAGTAGAGCTGTTTTATGTCCATAACGTTGAAGGAATTGAATATAGTATCCGTGCTGGTAGTAAGTGGCATTTTAAGAATTATTTTTATGATTAGTTTTTGTGCTTTCATGATGGGATCAAGGGCATTGGAATATGCATTACCCCAGGCTAAAATTCCGTATTCAATGTGAGATTGGCACAGTGAGTAATATACTGTTTTTAAAAGTTTTAGGTTAAGGAAATTGCGTGTTTGTTTGAAAAAGTATATAGATTTGCGGATTTTGTTTGTAGTATTATGTATATGTTGCTTCCAATTTAGGTGTGTATCGAAGGTTACTCCTAAATATTTGATAATGTTTACTTGCTCTAGGCATGGGCAGTCACAGTTCCGGTTTAGAGATGTATATTTACATACGTGTATTTTTAATGGCGGGGGTAGGTTTGACGCAGTAGTATAGATTCAATATACGCAGTTTCAAACGGTTTCATATAAAATGCTGTAAAAAAACATTTGAAGAGAGCATTGCTAATTTCGGAAAATGAAATTTAAAAAAAAATTGTAAACATTTTTTTTACAGTGTCCTGGTGCCTTAAGGCACCGTATCCCCGGTCAAAGAGAAAAAAAGCAGAGATATGTAATTACGAATGTTGGAGAGAGTTCGCTAATATTTAAAACGGTAAAATTGAAGCGAAAATTGTGAAAATGTTTCATAAAACACGACTCGAAAATAGAGAAAAAATCTCTTGGGGGCTATCTAAAATAGCATTTAAAGAAACACTGTGAATTTTTCCATACACATTAACTTGTAAAATAACTGAATACCTAAGCTAGGCCCACTGCCTAGGGGCCCCGCATCGATCGGGCAGGGGCCCCGCATCGATCGGGTAGGGGCCCCGAGACGTGCATTGCCTAGGGGCCCCGACATGTTTAATCCGGCTATGACTATGACCCTACGTAGGGATTGTTTTATAGATGTCCCCGTTCTATTTTTTTTTTTATGAAGGGTGAAAATCTACCATAAAAAAACGAAAATAAAATTCATTCAAAAATAAAACGCATTCTAAGTTTTGCTGAAGGATAATTCAACATACAAACTGTTTCAAACGGTTTCACATAAAATGTTGTATCTCCGTCAATTTTTCGAATTTATTTTTAATAAATTTGGTGAGAGCATTCTTAACAAGTGCATCAATCAAAAAATGAAATAAAAAAACTTTTTTTTTACAGTGTGTCTTAAAGCCTTGTTTAAAATTTGTTCAATGGAACATGGAGGCGTTTGGGGGCCCCCCAGGACCGGGGGCCCGGGGCGGGCCGCCCCCCCCGCCCCCCCCTTAGTTCGCCACTGGCGCTACGGGATACTTTAAGAGGATTTCGTGACGTAGCTGCTAGAGATCCGGAAAATTTGGGTACTTTTTCAATGCGGCTGTGGTATCAGCTGCTGATCGATCTCATCGAGTGGGGATTACGCTCTCCGGCACTTCACCTACTGTACAGGGGAGCGTACGCAACACAAGTCAGGTACGCAGCCTCTGTATGGGAGCATCGCCTAGACCAGGGGTCTCCAAACTACGGCCCGCGGGCCAAGGCCGGCCCGCCAGTGTCATCAATCCGGCCCGCGACAGCTTATGACCAGTGTCATCAATCAGGCCCGCGACAGCTAACGGCTTATTGTTGTTATGATAAGTTGGATAAAAACACAAAATGATAGTAACTCGGTTTATTTTACTTGCTAGGTAAAGCTTGATGACAAGTATAAAATCAAACCAACGAGATTATTCGAGAAAAAGTACTACTAGCACTATCTGTGCGATGGATGGAGGACACTACCTATTTTTGCGTGTAACCACCTAGATGCCGTATTGTAGTCGTGAAAATACAGTATGTACAATACAATGGTAATTGAACTAGCAACCGTATTTTTTATTTTTACATTAACTCCACACAGGAGGCCCTCAGGAAAATATTTTGCCTCGGGGCCTATGTCATATTATCGAATGCTGTGTGAAGGTTTTTTTAAGAAAGGGAAGGATAGGAAGTTCTAGGAAGGAAAAGATATGAGTGGTGGGTAAGAATCTGGGGGTTAGTGTCCAGGAGTATCGGACGTATGAATCCATCCCTCCAACTGCGGTGCAAGGTGATGAGTCGATAGTTCGGCTGGAAAGGTCAAAAGGCGTTCCTCACCCAGTCTCTCTCGATCCGGCCCGCCATGCAGCAGGTGGGCAGACGCATCCACCGCCAAGACCTGGACAAACCTCTCCCTATGAACCATGAATGATAATGGTAGGAAAATTAAAACGGTTTTGGCCCTTGGAACTTACTGGAGAGAACAATATGGCCCTAAGGCTGAAAAGTTTGGAGACCCCTGGCCTAGACCCTAGACAACGTACTAACACTTACTGACTCATAAATAAACCAAACCACAAACTAGAAACTAGATCAATAATTTCGAGCTTTTGAAGAGGGCAATTTTTGACATAATAATATGCAATAATTTGACTTTTTTTCCTATAGGGACTTGTGACGTCATAAACCATAGATGAGGATAGATAAAATAACAAATAAAGACGCACAATATAAGCTACAAATAAATAATAAATTAGAGGGCATGAAAAATGGGCCGTGTTAATCAGGATCAATTGTGTAATGGAAATGGAAAAGGCTGAAAGTGCCGCAAAGTAAAATTTTCATTATTCAATAAAAACTTCATAAAACTTATACCTACTGTATTCTTCACAGTGCTGCTCCTTGCGACTACTCTAGGAACTAGTAGGAATTTTTCTGGCACTTTTACCTTTCTCTAGGTTATTGGCAATGTCGCTTACAACACATTCCACCCAAAAAATCGATTTTTATTTTTGGCACTTTCAGCCTTTTCCATTTCCCTTACACAATTGAGGATCACCTAAAACAAAAACTGTGAAAAGATCTATTTACATCGGCAATTTTTTCTCGAGTTCGACCGTTCGAGCACCCCTGCTTTAGAGTCCCAATCTAAACAACATATATCAAAATCGCTACTACATGACCTTTTGCAAGCAAAAGGCCTTTTTTATCCCCCACTGACCGAACTAATAAAGATGTGATTCTTTTTTTTTTATTCCTCCGCTCCTATCCTATATCTTTTGTAATTTTAGCACAAATTTTAAAGTTTAAATTAGTTCCTGAAGGAAAAGTCCCACATGTTGGATTTTTTCATATTAGCTCCACACATGAGGCCTTGAGGAAAATAATTCCCCTCAGTGTCTATTACATCTTTGGGGATGCTGTGTGGAAGGTTTTCATAGGAAAGGAAGGAGAGGTAGTTCTGGGAAGGAAAAGGGTATGAGGGATGGGTAGGAATCTGGGGGTCAGTATATCCAGGAGTGAATGGAGTATATCAAACTTTATTCCATTAAATCAACCTCCAATAAAATAGAATTATTAATTCAGACTTGAGCTTCAGACTAACAATCGCTATCCTATTGTTTTGCGTGGTGCTTACTTTTGTGATTAATTTCTTTAATTGTGCGTTGTCTATGGTTTATGAATCTATATCTTTGTTCTATGATCTATGATAAATAACCGTCATTCTGTCACTGTCAAATTTGGCGTCTCCCTGCGTCTCTTTTGTTTGTTTTCTTGTCTTGTTATAATAAATAGGTAACTATATTTATTATTCTAGTTAATATGCATTTAGTCCACCTCACGAATAATACGGAACGTTCGTGTTGTC
The DNA here is from genome assembly GCA_917563855.2 of Limnephilus lunatus. Lineage (NCBI taxonomy): Eukaryota > Metazoa > Arthropoda > Insecta > Trichoptera > Limnephilidae > Limnephilus > Limnephilus lunatus. Next base: position 99,282,410 of record OU830594.1, read on the forward strand.
GAAGTTTGATGCACGGTTAATACGGAATATTCCTTTTTTAGGTTGAGGTTAAACTACGAAAGCTGCAGGTCATCATAATTTAAAAAAAAACTTTCCAGGTTTTGAATGGTTTGTTTGGAAAAGCAGGGTTTAAACTAGCGGGATTGTGTAATTATGATTGATTGTCTATGAAATAAAAACGGGAAATACTAAATGGCATTTCCGCGTAAGTGAATTAATTTTACCAATATTAAAATGTTAAATGCATATTTTTTGCATGTTTCTTTGTCTCCCCCGACATAAATACTCACTTTTCGTGATAATAAATCTAAATCTAACTGTTTGAATAAAAAATATTACGTAACGAGTAAGCGGAGTAAGAAATAAATAATAAAAAATGATTAACTTTCGAAATCACTGGACATTCTTTACAAATATTGGTAATTTTTGGGTGAAATGCAGAATACGCCAATGTCAGGGAATTTAATTAAAATGCACTTTCTAGATGAGAAAAGTGTGTAGAAACTCATTAAAAAAAGAATTAATGTGCGGAAAGCAAAATTGAGGGAGATACAGCCGATCAAAGTTTTATAAAATTTCACTTCTCGAACTGATACTATGACAGCCCGCCCGCCATCGTTGTCACTGTTATGTTGGTATCCCAGACCTGATAGCCTGATACAAACAAGAGCCTAGATACGATTGTAGCCGACTTCGTGGGGTAAATTATAAGGCGCGTAATTATGAAAAACAGAATTAATAATATAATGTAAATAGGCACTGGAATGGAGAATCCCGCCAGACAAACCATTTAAAAACGTAGGCTGTTTTTTAATGTAAAGATAACATACACAAGCCCGCTAGAAAGGTTAGGTTATGGGGGGGGGGGGGGGGGCGGGCAGATCCGGCGCTGGGTTAACATACACATTTAGGTACGTCACTGTTATGTTGGTATCTCTGATGCATTAACAAGAGCTAAATACGACCGTAGCCATCTTCGTGGGATACACGAAGACGCGCGTAATTATGAAAAACAGAATTAATAATATAATGTAAACGAACCTTTGTTATTATAGAATATTTTTTATTCAAACAGTTAGATTTAGCTTTATTATCACGAAAAGTGAGTATTTATGTCGCGGGAGGCAAAAAAACATGCAAAAAATATGCATTTAACATTTTAATGTAATTCGCTTACACGGTAACGCCATTTTATATTTACCGTTTTTATTTCACAGAAAATCATCAATCATAATTACACAAACCCGCTAGACAAACCCTGCTTTGCCAAACAAACCATTCAAAACCTGGGATGATTTTTAAAATTATGATGACATGCAGCTTTCGTAGTTTAACCTCAAAGTTCCGTATTATCCGTGAGGTGGACTAAATGCATATTTACCATGATTTTTAGCTATAAAAAAATAATTTTATTGAAATTTTCAATTTAAAAAAAAAATTTCAATGCAAAAAAATTGCCTAAAGGCCTTTATTCATTTTATTTTCAGAATTTCGTCAAAGTAGTGCTTACCTAATGTGCACGTTTTTTATTTTTATAATTCTGTTGTGTTTTCATGTATCCCACGAAGTTGGCCACAGTCGTATTTAGTTCTTTGCAATGCATCAGGGATACCAACATAACAGTGACAGCGATTTGACATTGTGTAGGCTCGTGAAGTGAATTTTAATTTACGCAATTGAAAATTAAAATGCATAATTTGCCACCGCCCGAAATGCAAAAAGTTTCCTTTTATAGTAATTAAGGCGAAACTAAAGTTTTTTTCTAAAAATTATTAGTAATACGCGTGGATACCAGTATTGAAAATTTACCCAAATATTTTTTTTAGAAAAAAACCTTTTGATCCACCTTACTGTAAATGTCAACTTTATGCATTCGGGTGATAGAAAATATTGCATTCGAAATTTCGGTTAATGTTCCACAAGCCACCGCACTTTTATAAGGCACAGATTTTGGAAATTACACCACGTTTTAACTTAATTACTATGAAAAATATCTAATAAAGTTTGGAGAGATGGTAAAAGATGCATTAAAATTCAATCCTTATTCAATCACAGTTCAAAACTTCCCATATGAAACGAAGCCATTTTTTTTTTTTGTATGGGTTTGGCATTTTGCAAAGTTTTGTTTCAATCTAAATAAGCATGAATTACTTAATTTACCCAAACTAAGAACCTAATAACCTATTTTGTGCATGTAAATAGTTTCTTGTAGTAATTGTTGATTGAAATGAAGTGTGATGTGAACGAGGTGAATTGTTAAAATTCTGCGAAACAACCTGTCCTCAATATGGTTTAAAACAAAAGAATGGCTCACTTTAACTGTAAGGACGAGTTTTTCACAAAATGTAGTGAATTTAGAAGATAATTTTCAGTTCTGTGAAAGTTCTATTCAAGTTATGTTATTATATCATTATGGCGGCCTCCATGGTCAAGTGGCAAAACTCTCAAACGGTGATCCGGAGGTCACGGGTTCAAATCTCGATTAATTGATTTGTGTTTTAACAATTTAGTCATATAAAAATAATATAAGGTATTTTTGCGACACGTTCCAAAGTGGAAGATACCCTCAGAGGTGGAAATTCAGAATTGAAATGTCGCTTGAAATGGCTTTTGCCGTGTTTGTTGACTAGATCTGAATAGCCAGGTACTTCTCTACCTTTCTCTTCCCTATTGTGATATTCTTGATGTATCAGTGTGAAGTAATAATAAGTCCAGCTTCACTATAATAATTTTTTTTTTTTTTTTAAACTTGCGGAGACGGTTTACAGTTAGTTCCCGTGAGTACTTAGGCCATAGGCCCATTGTACCATCTCCCATTTTACCTCAATCCTTTAACAATAACCCAGTCCCTTTAATGAAGTTCACCAGAGTTGTCATTGGATATGTGGCTAAGTCTTCTGGTTCCATGATGTGTCTCCCCAGGTATCTGAGCCTAGTTCCCACCAGGGCAGAACATTGGCACCACAAGTGAATTGGAGTCTCTTCATCCACTTCACATTTTCTACATCTATTGGTGCTTTCCACTCCCAATAGCTGCATGTATCTCCTGAGATGGCAGTGTCCCGTTAGTAGTCCTACCAGTTCCCTCAGCGAGTTTCTGTCCATATCGAGTAGTTTCCTGGTCCGTCTGGGGTCCGGTCCGTTTATGAGTACTTTGGATTGCCTCATTCCGGGTGCCCTCTCCCATTCCTTCCAGTGCTGGGATTTGACCCACCTCTCAATATGTAATTTCGTGTGGCAAGATGCTACTCCTACGGCCGGCTCGGATCCCGCAAGTGGTGTTTTCGCCCCTTTCCTTGCTAGTTCGTCAGCCCGCTCGTTGCCCTCAATACCCTTATGTCCTGGTACCCATATCAGTGTTATTTTATTGATGGTAGCGAGTTCTGTAAGAACAGTCCTGCATTCCATCACCAGTCTGGAGTCGCATCGGTTACTTTCCAGTGCCATTAGGGCTGCCTGGCTATCAGAACAAATATATTTATAACGGATCACATTTCACAATAATAATATTTTATTATAAGATGTGAGGAGGATAGTGCAAACCCACCCGTCCCATATAGTTACGTATACATATATATTTATGCAGTAAATTTTAAGTAAAGAAACAAGTTGAATGCAAAAAAAAAAAAAAATGTCAATAATGTAGGGTGTGATCTTGAGTGAGCTTGGGCCCAGCACGCACTCAGGAGTGGTGCTTGGTGATGAAAGGCTGCGGTCACTACAATAGCCGAATCCTGACTCCAGTGACCTGGTGTTTCATCAGGCAGGCGAATCCGTTCAATCCTAGTTTCGTAAAAATTTTCGATGCGCTGCGGTACCTTCTGTATCCAAATATAATTCTGTATGCATTATTATATTGGATCCGGAGTCGTTCCATCGAGCTGATTCGGTAGTGATCCCATGTTTCAAACTGTTTTTATTGCTGCGTTAGAAGATTCTTCGGGCAATCATATTAAACAGTATACTGATACTTCTCCTTTGTCGTTCAATATCACCTCTGAGAGGTCTTCAACAATGTCCCCATTGATGTACTATGTAAAGCTTACCTTAATATACGAAATACTCCTAAACCCAAATTAGCGAAGGCCGTTTATTCAAACTTGCGCACTCATATTCGCTCTCTCATTCTGGCGCCACCTATCTCACTCCTTTCACTCACACTATACTAATTATTATTAAATGTTTAGTTACAGGTCTACTTTATTTTGAGCCGAGACCAATAAATTAGCAACAGCAGTGTCATGCATACTCCCGACTCAGAGAATTTTTCCATCAAGACGGAACTTGGGTCCCAGGAAGAAGTTCCAGAGGAAATGCCGTATACGGATATTGAAATCAGCCTCCAGGATGTAAAGAAAGAATGTTTGGAGTATTCCGAGAGTGTTCAGCCAACTAGTAAGTTTCCTTGCGCTTATCCATCGTCCAGTTGATTAGTCAGACATCTCCAAATACTATATTTTGAGATAATGAGGAAAACGATATTCGAATGCTCACCATAAATCACATATTTATTTTTATTTATTGTTTCTTTACACTGCAGGTAAAATGTTTACAATACAATTTGTCACCTCACTAAGACAAGCCTGTGTTGAGGTTAACAATTTTACAAATTAACAAAATAACACAAATAAGCTATAAAATAACACCGGGAGGCATAACGGTCTGGTTAATGTACATGTATGACATTTTGAAATATCTTGCTAGTGACCCAGAAAATATTGTTTAATTTACTACAAGTTTTTGTGATGATGTTATAATTGATTTGGTGGTTTTTACGAGTAATCTGAGTATTGTACCAGATATTGGATATACTTTTACATATAACGGCAACGGCGTACTCAACAAAAGATTTCGATTTTTTGGAGATGACTGACTAATCAACTGGATGATTGATATATAATATCGAGCCATGATCGCCAAAAGATTATAAACGACCGTTTTTCTCAAATAACATTTTTTTGCCGTATGCGCTCTAAACGGCTAGACGCACCGCCTTAATAGGTTAGTTTAATTTTAAATTGTGATCAATAACAGGAGTTTTTTTAAAGTGAATACCTCACAAGAGTACCAGCTGCTCCCGTCTGGAGCCAGTAAGACTACTGCATCCCCTATTGGGGTATATTATGAGGCTGACGGTAAGTGGGGTGTTTGGTTTTGAAATGATAATATGCACAGTACCTACCGGGATGTCATTTATCCTTCCTACCTTCCCCAACCATGTCACATTGTTGAAGAAAGCTTGGAACAATAACAACCAACATTGAGTACTACAAGCAAAGACATTAATACTGGACGCGGGGTAGAAATCTCAAAGTGGGAAGCCAAACACAATACGATTGTATCTGTCTCTATTCCTAGTACTTTAGTACTAAACTGCTACGCGTCGAGTGAGGTCGTGTCTTACCAGTAAGTAAATTGCATTGCAAAGCGCCAAAATGCCCTCCTGTGTGATGAGAAAATGCTTAAATTACACGGCAAATAGTCGTAAAGGCAAAGGAATAGCACTTCATTTCTAAGTACACGCAAATTACTTATTATTATCAATTTTTATAATAATTACAATTAATTTTCATGTTTCCCGCCCGCAATAATATATGAGTAAAGGAGACAGCGAACGCTGCATCACAAAGTGACATATGCATAACAAGGAAAACCTACTAACAGTAGGTCGGTTCACACAGCGTCCCACATTCGTTTTATTCCATTGGGAAAGATGGGGTAAAACGTACAAAGAGTAACGCGTTCATTAATTTAATAATGTCGTTGATGAAAATTGTAAATAGTAACGGTCCTAGGTATTATTAATCTGTATAGATTTGTATAATCGTTTGAACCTATAACATGTACTGTATAATAAAATATGTACTTAAAAATACTACTATAATAGTACCAATATTGTATTACTAATGAAAACTCATAAAATAAATATAAAAATATTTGCCCGTGTGTCACGTTTTACCCGCCTTTACCCTTCCCTGTCATATTGTGTAACCGAATAAGAGTATCTTGTTATCTCAGTCACACCCATAGGTCACACCCGTGATGTGACAGTAGTATTCGGCGAAGAAACTAATAAGCCGCCCTACTATGAATCTATGTCATTCACTCTCGTATATTCTTTGATTGTCTGTCTTTATCACACAGGAATGAACTTTTGAATTTAGAAATTATACTGAAAACCGCTGAAAACAAAAGAGTGTTGCTTGCTTTCCACATTATATTGTGAATATGTGATACTATGGCGAGTCTATTTATAATATAACGTCATTGACTACAAGTTGACTTGTGACATTTGAAGGAACTGTTTTTTGTAAGTTATGTGCTTGCCTTCTAATTTGGTAAGTGCCTTGGTTTTCCTTACCTCCTTGTAGTCCAAAATTTTACCATACACATATAATCATTCAGCTGCAATCAATTCTTTTCGTTTTCGTATTTACAGTCCATTTCGCCAGTTGCATTTGAGGCTGTCATTTTCGAAGACAGTTTCGGATGCAACATTTTTGTTCCAATCGTGCCGGATTTCGTGAGCATTTGGAATTGGATGCTTGTATGTGTTTTTCCAATAACCTTAATCCCGTGTTCCTAATATTCCTGGCATTTCAGCCTTAAAATTGGGCATATTGTCTCCTCAAAGGGGATAAAATTCGTGGTAAATTGCGCATTTTTCGTTTGTTAAATTCTATTTTCAAATATTAGCAGAGGATTATTATTATTCAATCTTTGTATAAAATGGCTGCTTCTGCTATTGTCTTCTACTATCTACTTCTACTACACTATATAAAGAGGTAAGATTTGTTTGTTTGTTTGCATTGAATAGGCTCCGAAACTACTGAACCGATTTGAAAAATTCTTTCACTGTTGGGAAGCTACACTATCCCCGGGTGACATAGGCTATATTATATTTTCAAAAAAATTAGGGATCCTTACTAAAACTACAATAATGCAACCCAAGGTGTAAAAAAATTACCTAAAATATTCTTTACATCGCGTGCGCTGCGAAAACTATTGATGATAGAATAAAATAATGTACTACGACTTTGTAGAACACATCATTATTTACAAAAAAGGTCGAGATAGCATATGTCTTAACTATTATGGTTATGCCACAATAAGTATTCTTTTATTTAAAAAAATTAATTAATATGTCGCCGCTTGAAAAGGCTCTTTATTTGTATCTTGGTTTTAATCCTTATCAAAATAAATTACTTCATATTCAAGACAGCTTCAATACCTTTATTTAACTTTTTGAATTTTTCAATTCGGATATTTAATTAGAAAGATATCACGTGCTTAATAATGTTAGTATTAGAAAAAGTTTCGGCTACGGGCCGGGCGGGAGAGGAGTCAAGAAATGAAGTGCCAGGGGGGTTGGCAGGACGGGAGAGCGGGAGAGCGGTGGCGGGGAAGGTGGAAGTGGAACGCTGGAGGGGAACACACGGGAAAGGACATGCAAGGAGTAACATTTTATTTATTTGAATATGGAATTGCAACGCATGCCGGGAAACAGCTATATATTATAAAAGAAAATCCCAAAAAACGCGCGGACCGTAAAAACTCAGAAACGAGTCCCGGTACGATCAAGGGAGTTATAAGGTGTGGTAGATCTCTGTCCCCTCTCGGGAAAAAGGTACCCGTTTTTACCTAAAGGGCGTGCATTTGAAGATATAAGGGCTGGAAGTTTCGCCCTCTTGAAATTTCGGAAAGTTCAAGAAGGTTTATATCGGTTATATGCTGGACGGCCGTTTCCGAATACATACCTAGCCGTCCAGGTATTTCGATATTTAACTCTCAATCACAGGAGGGAAATAAAAGCACTTAGTATCAGGCTGTATAAAATTGCATTATATATTTAAGTTTACTTGCGACAATACCAAGATGCGACCGAATGACATTTCGAATGACATTACGACTTTACCAAGATGCGACCGAAAGACATTTCGAGCATAAACAATTAAATTTTTTGATTGTGAAATTGAAAATAACATCCTAGGCCCCACATGCAAATAATTTTTATGATACGAGTCAATAATCAAATTTGTAAAATGACTTTTCTTGGGCAAAGAAAAGTCATTTTACAAATTTGATTATTGACTCGTATCATAAAAATTATTTGCATGTGGGGCCTAGGATGTTATTTTCAATTTCACAATCAAAAAATTTAATTGTTTATGCTCGAAATGTCATTCGGTCGCATCTTGGTAAATGCATAACATGTTTTAAAGCTCATCCTGTTGGTGTACAGCCTATGATGGGAGATTTGTCCCAAATTAGATTTCGTGAAGGTCGTCCTTCCCTCAATCTTGAGGTAGATTTTGGTAGTCTATTTTCAATAAAGGAAAGTAGGCGTAGAGGAGCCAGAGTTTTTAAGGCTTATCTGTGCTTATTTATTTGTTTAAGTACCAAGGCAGTACACTTAAAAGTTGTATCTGATTTATCCTCGGAAGCTTTCTTAGCATCTTTGGATCGCTTTTTAGCCAGAAGGGGATTACGTTCTTGTATCATTAGTGATAACCACAAAAACTTCGTTCTTTACTTATCAGCTCGTGATTACCTCACATCTGCTGCTACCACGCGGCAAATCAAATGGTACTTTCACCCCCCTTCTGCACCTTACTTGGGAGGCAGATATGAGGCAGGAATAAAATCTTCAAAATATCACCTAAAACGAGTAATAGGTGAACAAGTACTCACGTTTGAGGAATTAGCAACATTGTTTAGTCGAATAGAAGCCATCTTGAATTCTCGTCCATTATTTCAATTGTCTTCTGATCCATCTGAACTTGAAGCATTGACGCCTGGTCATTTTTTTATAGGGGCTCCTCTTACATCGGTTCCGGAACCTGATTGGTCTAAAGTACCGATGAATAGGTTCACGTTGGCAATTGTTGCAAAAAATATCTCAGGCATTTTGGAATCGATGGAGAAAAGAATATTTGCACACCCTTCAACAACGTGGAAAGTGGATAACTTCATCACCTAATCTTAATGTTGGAGATTTAGTGTTATTAAATGATGGAAGAATTCCATCTATGCATTGGCCACTGGGACGTATCGAGGAATGTCATCCGGGTCCTGATCCAATTGTACGGGTTGTGACTAATAAAAGCAGCGGGATTGCAATCCCTAGTGGGGAGGCAGAGGAGATGGGGAAGAGAAAGGTGGAGAAGTACGCGGCTATTCAGATCTAGTCACCAAACACGGCTCAAGCCATTTCAAGCAACGTTTCAATTCTGAATGGTGGTGGTATTGAGAGTATCTTTCTCTCTGGAACGTGCCACAAATAAACCTTACATTCTTTTAACCACTCAGTAATGTAAGCAGATATACACGTTAATATGGCAATAGCAGTCAAGTACAATAAGCGTGTTTTCACATCAACGCGTTTTATATTCTTAAGATTCGTGGGAAAACATAACAATCAATGAAAATTCAGGTTTTTGAGTTTTTTTTGAGAACGTTGTCTTTTGCGGATAGGGGTGACCCAATTTCTGAGAAACACTGCACTGCAATCATTTTGTTCGTCGGACATTCCACAGATAAGATTGTGTTATTTATTAAATCATACGATAAAACACATTTGATCAAACTTTATCCCTGATACTATTCTTGAGGGCTTTACTTTTATTAAAAGGCATAATAATAAAATAAAAATTATAGTGTAGAATTCACACGCGGTAGAAATAAGACCTTCATAAAACTAAAGTAGGTAAGAATGTGGAGGCTACGAAGCACCGCACAAAGAGGAGACCGAAGCATTGCACAGAGGAGGAGACCGATTATACCATAACTTCTCAACCTGATTATTTTTAAATCTAGAGCCCCCAATTTTTATTTACTTATGGAGGGGGAGGGGCTCAACTGTCATGGAATCAATAACTCGATTCAAAATATATTAAATTATTTGTTATACCTTTTTGTTTAGGAAGAAAAAAAACAATTCATTTGTATTTTATGTACTGGGATGCTAATAATGTGATTTTTGTATTTTTTAGACCTATTTTTTTACCTGCCAATGCCCTCACTATGCCATCTCTAAATTTCTCTGGGTCTTCTACCACCCTCCTGACAGTCTCAAACGCCCACGAGGGGGCGTTATCGCCCACGTTGAGAACCTATGGATTATACTATCTAATTCTCTTGCAGGTTAGATCCTATAGATGTATGTGTTTATCTTTTTTTAGTGTCTCTATTTTTCGTTTCATCGAATTTCAAATAGCAACGGTGCTAAAGAAGTTTGAACATACAAAATTGTTTAAATATAACATAAAAACTACACCAACACTTTTTCAAGGATAAAAGTGCTCACACACCGAAGCTAATTTCTTATCTAAAGGGACCCATACACAATATTACAAAATCCTTTATGTAACATGTTGTTTTGTTATTCCAGATAGCTTTAATATAGAGACAGTTCCAATCAAGTCAGAACCAGGACCCAGAGAAGAAGATGGAGAGGTAATTTCCTATACAGAAATAGACATTAACCTGCCGGATGTTAAAAAGGAATGCCTAGAGTACTCTGAAAGTATTTCCAAGAATACAGGTAAAATCGATTTTTATTTGTTTGAATGTATTTTAATTTTACTATTTTCATTGTAGATACCTACATACTTATCGAGCTTTATCCACCATCTTTTTCAGACAAAATAATGGACATGAAGGTGCAATCTGGAGAAAAACTTTTTTCGTGTTCCAATTGCGACAAAACATTTTCTCGAAAGGGAAATTCAGAAAGTCACATGTTTACCCATGCTGTAATAAAACCTCATGTTGGTTCCTACTGCAGCTATTCATGTTCTCGAAAGGGATATTTAAAACAACACACTCTTATCCATACTGGGGAAAAACCTTATGCTTGTTCCTACTGCAGCTATTCATGTAGTCAAAAGGCATCTTTAAAAAGTCACATGTTTACCCATACTGGAGAAAAACCTTTTTCATGTCCTGACTGTAACTTTTCATTTTCTCGAAAGGCAACTTTAAAATGTCACATGTTTTCCCATACCCTTACTGAAGAAAAACCATTTTCATGTTCCAACTGCAGTTATTCATGTTTCCAAATCAGATATTTAAAACGTCACATGCTTTCCCATACTTTAGAAAAACCTTTTTCATGTTCCAGCTGTAGCTGTTCATTTTCCCAAAAGGTTTATTTAAAAAGTCACATGATTACCCATTCCCGAGAAAAATGTTATGCTTGTTCCTACTGCAGCTATAGATGTTCTCGAAAGGGATATTTAAAAATTCACATGATTACCCATACCGTGGCAAAACCTTATGCTTGTTCGTCCTGCAGCTATTCATGTTCTCGAAAGGGATATTTAAAACAACACACTCTTATCCATACTGGGGAAAAACCTTATGCTTGTTCCTACTGCAGCTATTCATGTAGTCAAAAGGCATCTTTAAAAAGTCACATGTTTACCCATACTGGAGAAAAACCCTTTTCATGTTCCTACTGCAACTATTCATTTTCTCGAAAGGGATATTTAAAACGACACATATTTACCCATACTAGAGAAAAACCTTTTTCATGTGCCTACTGCAGCCATTCATTTTCTCAAAAGGGACATTTAAAACGTCACATCCGTACCCATACTTAAGGAAAACCTTTTACATGTTCCAACTCTACTGTTCATTTTTCCAGAAGGAACATTTAAAACGTCACATGATTACCCATTCTGGGGAAAAACGTTATGCTTGTTCCCACTGTAGCTATTCATCTTATTGGAAGGAATCTTTAAAACTTCACAAGTTAACCCAAACCAGATAAAAAAACCTTTTTGATGATCTGACTTTGCCTATTTGTTTTCTGAAAAGGGAGTTTTAAAACACTTATACCAATAATAATATTATTTTCAATCATTGTTTGCTATTTATTATAATCAATCAAAACTAAAGCCTTGTGAAGTGTCGATACTCCCACAATCCAGAGGACCAGAGGCGGAGAGAGACACAACACGGAACAACCCTCCGTGACGAACCTTGCACCGATTAACATTACATTTTTTTAAAATTATTTACTCAATTAATTGTTTTGTGTTTAATAAATCGCAAGTGAGTACCAGACACATTTTATTATAACAGAACCCTACCTTTTCAGGCAGATTAAAGTTTTATATTATGAGAGTTAGAATTAACTTCTACAGCCCCTTGGAACCATAGATAAAATAATTTACTACAAACAGAAAGTTCTGATGTCTAAAAATGTCCCCAATCTCAGCATAATTATTTATTTTATATAATATTTTCCAATCGATTTTACAAAACAAAACATTTAAAAATGCTTAATGTATAGTGGAAGGTATTTGAACAAAAAAAACTCACAACTTCTTACATCAGATCCCTTTGAACAATAATTTGGTAAGTAACAAAAACTTTGGTAAGTTTCCATATAGGGACACAATCTAGCTGATGCGCCGATAAATTTCCACATAGGGGTATAATCTGACTGCAATGTGAATTAGTTTTATAACTGCAGCGCGGATTACTTTCCATATGTCTAGTTGATCGGAGGCACGGATCCAGCCAAGGACTCGAACCCAATAGAATCCGCACCCGCACAAGAACTCGGACCCTTAGCCGGACAAGAACCCGCACAAGGGCTGCGCTTATCATCTTGTATGATTTTCAAATGCCGATCCATCATGTTATTGGATGTAATAACAAATTTAAACTGTGCACATTAAATCTGGAATTACAAGGCAAGAATAAATAATTAACAGAAATTGTGAATACTGTTGCAGCATTCCAAAGTCATACAGCGTCTATGTGAAAAGAAAATATTTCAACAATTTTTAAAGAAGTATGGAAAAAAATATTAACAATTTCTTTCCTGACAAGTACACAGCAGAAATTATGGCCGTGGTATTCGACTTCGAGAATACCTTTAGTGATTTTGAGAAAATTGGGAAGTTGGCGGAAATCATCAGTTATCCCAGATACATTTTTCAAATGAACCATATGATATTCAGTGGTGTAGCGTGGGTATCAGCTTTCGTCACCCCTCTATTTAGGTTCTTCAACAGCAGATTTTCAAGCGCCGGAGGGAGGGGTGGGGGGGGGGGGAATAGAAATTCTTTAACTGCTCTGGGAAATCGAGAATGGTATCCACGTAATAGGATTTCGCATCTCGAATTTTTACACTATGTTTAGAACCCAAGGTTTTAACTTAAGATTCTGCATAATCCCAAAATAATAGTTACACACGGAATAGTAAATTTCTCAGAATTTTTGCAGCACATAGTATGCACCTCAAATGTAAAGCTTCACTAGGTACACGATAAGTCTGCAACTTGTTATTTTATTTATCATTATATTGGTAAATTATAAATATAAATGTGTAAATTCTAATATGCAATTGTTAATGTTCTCCAAAAAGACCTCGAAAGAATTTCAAAATTGTGATCGCCCGAAAGAAGCTATTTACCTAATCTGAATGCAATTATTGATGTAACTAAATGTAGTAAATTTAAAATATTATATCTGAAATATAAAAATCCACAGTTCCGAACTCCTGCAACTTGCAGTGGGAGGTACTGAAGGTACTCGTACCATTGAAACGTCGCGCTGCGGCGCATTGGCACTCGAAACATACTAAGGTGTTATTAGAGGTTATTATTGCAATTTTGCAAACCTATGATCACCTTATTTTAAATTTTTGTTGCATATATTTTTATATTATGTTTGTATTCTTTCTTATCGTAACTTATTGATAACACATAGCTCACTGTACTTAAATTTATGAACTGTGTTCGGTGTTCTAGGCCATCATTTAAAATTACAGAGAAAGGGAAAGGTGAATTTATATGTATATTAATTTTATTTAAATGTACAAATTTCAGAATTATATGGAAGATTGGAGTCGAGTTCAGACTTAGAAGAGATGAAATGTTAAATGGAGGGGAGGCAATTTTAGATAATGCTTGATAGAAGAGAGGATATTTATTTAGAGAGGGACAACCGAAAAATATGTGATCTAAAGTGCCCACATCTAGACCACAGAACGTACAATCTGGGTAGTCAAGGATGTGAATTTTAAAAAGGTGAGAAGGAACGGAACAATGACCGATTCTCATTCGAATAAGTGAGGAAATTTCTTTTTTGGAAAAATGAGGAAATTTTTGAAACCATGGTTTTGATGGGATAGTCCTTTGTATTGAGGCGTAGGGAGCTCCCTTGGATTGACTGGCAATGTTCCAATACTCTGTCCAAACATTGCGGGATCTATCTTTGATGATGGAAAAAATATCAGATAGGGAATATGGTTTACAAGGGTAACAATAGGGTTGGACGCTCCTTGTTTTGCCAAAGAATCTTGCAATATCGTTACCCACTATGCCAATGTGTCCAGGGATCCAAACAAGAATTACGGTTTTTCCAGAGCTTTGAATGGAGGCCATCAGCACTCTAATGAGGCATACAAAGTGATCATCAAGATGAAGAAGAGGACAGGATTTAAGTTTTTGGAGGGAACTGATAGAGTCGGAGAGAACAAGGGAAAGTTCACAATTATTTTTGATTATATATTTGAGTGCTTCAATTATTGCAATGCACTCAGCAGAAAATATTGAAAATTGGTTTGAAATTGAATAAAATATTCTATCATTAGAATTATTGTGGTAAACGGTAACACCTATACCACAGTTAGGAGATTTGGAGCCATCAGTAAATAAAAGAGAAGAGTTGGGCCATTTAGAAGAAATAATGTCATTGAACATATTATTAACAGTACGGGCTGGGAGATTGGAATGACTTTTAAGGATGCCGATCCCTTCCAAAATTGTTGGGGATAGGGTGACGTGACTATATTTTAATTTGTATAGTGGAAGAAGATCATTTTGGATAATTTGAAGCTCTGAGAGAGAGCGAAAATTTTTACAGATGGCAGGAAGAGGTTTAGTTCGAGCTCTGATTGTAGATGAATGTGTTGAGTCTTTGAACAACGAAACTCTGGGAATAACCTGATGACATTTAGAATTTAAACATTTAAGAACAAATTTGTCAGCAAACAGTTGTCGCCTTAAATAAAGTGGGGGATCAGAACATTCCACTTGAAGGGAATTGATGGGCGATGACTGCATCGCTCCAGTTATTATTCGCAATGACTTCGATTGAATTTTGTCTAATTTACTGAGTGCATTTTTGGAGGCCGTACTAAAAAGTGGGCAGGCATAGTCGAGATGACTTCGAATAAGTGCATTGTAAAGCAACTTAATGCAGGTAGGGTGAGCACCCCACCAAACGCCAGTCAATGATCTAATGACATTTAATTTTTTTTCTCATTTAGTAACTATATTGTGAATATGGGAAGACCATTTAAGTTTCCTATCAAATGTTACTCCCAAAAATTTAACTTCAGAGGCGTTGGGGATTGGAGAGTTTTTAAATAAAATTTGAACAGGAAGATTTTTATGACGGTTTGAGAAGGTGACACACTGACTCTTTTGGACTGAAAGTTCCAGACCATTTAAAGTGAGCCATGTGCAAAGGGCATCCATGGCTTCATTAAGATATTTGACGGCAAGTGGGATGATTTTGGATGATAAGAAGAAAGCTAAATCATCTGCGAACTCAATAACTTTTACTTGAGGGGGAATAGAGAGATGCATATCGTACGTGTATATGTTATACAGTTATCGCCTTGGGGTAAACCTTTCCAATTTGATCTACTCTGAGGAGTAACATCTGGTAGCTCAATGAAAATTTTTCTATCAATATTGGACAAATATGGGGGTTTTCTAAAAGTTTTTTTTTAAGGATTGGGATGGAAACATTGTCAAAGGCGCCTTCTATGTCTATAAAGACTGCAAAACATACTTCATGGTTAGAGATGGATAAATTAATATCAGTGCTGATGATGGCAAGGTTATCTTGCGTAGATTTTTTTTTCCTAAATCCAAATTGAGATGGAGAGAGAAGCTGATTACTTTCGACAAAAAATTCTAACCGGTTAATTTTTCATAAATTTTACTGAGGGTGGATGAAAGAGCAATTGGCCTGTAGTTGGATCCAGAATTGGGTGATTTGTTTGATTTTAGGATTGGGATGATTATTTGAGAACTCCAGGCATCAGGCATTATGCCAGTCTGGAAGATTTTATTTAAGATGCTTAGGAAGTGATTTAGAACATTATCATTACTATTTTTGATAATGCTATAAGGAATACCATCTCTGCCTGGAGATGAGTCTTTGACTGTTGATAAACAATTTTTTAATTCAATTAAAGTAAATGGAGAGTCTAGCCAATGATCAGACATAGGAGTGTTGTGGATGGGAGTTATTTCATCTAAGTTAGGTACAGAAGGGGGGGCAATTTTGTCCAAGAACTCATCTATCCATTTAGAATGAGACGCTCGGGGAGATGTTGAACTGAAGGAGGATCGAAATCTTCGAATCATAGACCAAACTTCCGAAATTGGAGTATTCGGAGATACTGAACTGCAGAAGTTGTACCACCCGGATCTTTTTTTTGACCTCAATACCCTTTTGGCATTGGCTTCGGCATTTTTGTATATAAGATAGTTCTCCATAGTCATATTGTGACGATGCGAAAGAGATTTAGCTTTCCGAATTCTCACTACCTTAAAACATTCCTCATCCCACCAGGGAGTCGGAGGGAGTTTTTTGAGAGATTTGGTTTTAGGGGGAGGATTTGATTTATTTATTGCAGTTATGAGCATCGATTTGAAGTTATCGTAGTCATCTTTGACAGATAATATAACGGAAGAGGGTAAATTTTGTATAAACTTATCCATATGCGAGTTAAATTCGTCCCATTTGGTGTGTTTTGTTTTAATCTTCGTCGAAATATGGGACTTGTCTGAATGGAAAGAAGTTTGATAAGTGATGGTGATCGGGAAATGATCACTGGAGGAAGGATCGGGGGACACCACCCACGAGGAGAGAGGTGCCAGATTTGTAGAGCATATGGAGAGATCCACTGCACTGGGGTTTGTGTTGGGGCGAGAGATTCTCGTAGGAGATCCGTCGTTCAAAAGGAAAAGGTTGGATTCATCTAAAAAATCCATAACATTTCGACCATCTCGATCAGAGAAAGCAGAACCCCAGACCCCCGGGGAATGGGCATTAAAATCGCCCAATTAAAAGAATGGACGGCTTAGTTGACGGACAATTTGTAACCAAGCTTGCTTATTGAAGTGCGATGATGGGGGAATATAGATAGAAACAAAGGATGTGTCCTTTATTGTAGCTGCAACCATTTGAAAGTCAGCATTGCGGGATTTGATATTATTTATTGGGGAAAACGGAAGAGATTTTTTAATAAAAAGGGCAGCACCGCCGCCCGTACCTTCCAGGCGATCATCACGGAGACAGGAGTACCCTCCCACATTAAAGTGGGTGGATGGAGTAAACCATGTCTCCGAGACAGCAGCCACAGAAACAAGGTTTGAATTTAATAGGTTAAGAAGGTTCGATTTGTTAGAAATAGCACTGCGGCTATTCCACTGAAGTATTCTGACATCTTGAAGTGCCATTTTGAACAAATGATTTTAATGTGGAAATAATAGAAGCAGCGTTGGACGGTAGATTAGTTTGAGAAGAAATTAGGTCAGTTAGAAGCATAATAAGAGTTTGTATAAATGAAGAATTATCTTGGGAGAGTTGTTCAGAAAGCTTTTGATGGTTTGTTGAGGACGAATTATAGTTGTTTGTGCACCCATTTGTGGCATTTGAATGAGGAGAACCATTGGGATTTAAGAGAAGTGAGTTGTGTTGTTGCCGATCGTATCCAGGAGCCGGTTTAGAGACAGGGTTTTTGTGCATAAATTTAGTTGAACGAGAATGTTGAGGAGAAGGGGAGAGGGTTGGATGGAGAGTTACTAGATAAAACCTCGGCAAAAGATTTTTTGACAGGGGGGAATAGTTTAGAAGCCTGCAGAAAAGACAAGTTCTCAGAGGCCATGGAAATTTTTATATTTTTTTGGCTAGATTGTTCAGGGCAAGAGGAGTGAATGGCGGAATGAGCGCCTGAGCAGTTGAAACATTTAGGAGAAGAGAGAGAAGAACATTGGTCAGCCGTGTGGTTTTCTCCACATTTGAAACACCTGGGATGGGATCTGCATGCAGCTTTGGTATGACCAATAAATGACCTAACCTTTTTGTTTAAAATTATTCATTCTGAATTAGATTGTTGCAAACTCCTGCATCTCATCGATTTCAGGGTACCCAATCGAGCAACAAGGCAAAATGTATTATTCTGCAACAATAATTCTGGCAAGAACTACCACATACATGCACCTATTTCTCAACTTCACACATTAGGAAACAAATTCACCTCTAATATCGATGTATTTAACACAAGTTTACCATTATTTAAGAAATACCTGAAAGATACTTTTATGTAGAATATTTTGATATTTAAGGAGCATCACATAGGGGCTAATGCATTTATTCGTATATTTCTATATTAATCCACAATGTGAAAACTTGTTAGCGTTTTATTTTTATGTATCTTGAATTTTGTCATGTATTTACAACTTACAACTTAGAAACTTTCTCTTTTCCGTATACTCTTTATGACGTGTACTAATTATTTTTTATAGTTTATATTTTGTTTTTAAAAACCTGTCTCTGTATTATAAATATGTAATGTAAAAGCCCACCAGGGCGTTGAAAATTAATAAATAAATAAAATAAAATAAATGACCAAAACGGCAGCAATTGTAACATTGGGTGGTGGGGTAAGTGTACATTTCAACTGGTAAGAAGTTGAAAAATAAATAAATATGGGAGGGAAGAGATTGTCCTTCGAATGTGATCACAACAGATTGGGAGGGCTTCCAGGAAACGATGCCCTCAGAGTTGTCCTTATAATTTAGCCTCCTGGCTTTAATGGGATTGCCGATATGTTGGGGGGTTGAAAGAGAAGACAGAATTTCTGGAATGGACAAATCGGTCGAGATACCCCTCACCAGGCCCATTCGAGTGACATTGAAAGTTGGGATGTACGCCTTGAATTTAGAATTAGATGTAATAAAAATGTTTTTGATGAAATTGTTGGCGGCTGAACCTGAGAGGAATTCAATAGAGATTCGGAAGCGACCCTCGGCTTTTACACCTCCGGGCTTAATCGAAAGTTAGGATGACAGATTCACTGTCTGAAATGTTTGAAGGGTCTGAAATGTTTGAAGGTTCTGAAATGTCCAAAATGTCTCCATCTGGAGGGTCAGGAGGGGGATCTGGGGGCTTTGTAGAAGGTAAAGGAGGGAAATACTCCTCCATTTTTCAAGTTACAGGAAGTACAAAAAGTGACAGAAGTAAAAGTAAAAAAAGTATATAAATATCTGAAAATGAGCAGCAAGAATTGACTCCTGGGAGATCAGGGGGAGAAGAGTCCTCAAGACACAACACACTACACTTTTTACAGCCAAGAAACAATAAAAAGATTGGTTTAAGATGATTTTTGAAAGAGCAAAACAAAAAAACTGTTGACAGCCAAATGTTATTGTTGCGAGGACATTTTTCTGTTATAAGATGAAATTTTTTTAAATTCAGTAGTTTTGTAGAAACGCATAATCATATTTTAATTATATATTCTTGTATTTCCTGTTTCTACATGTTTATAATAAAATTCTCTTCATGTAATTACGAGTTTTATTTTAAAAATAATATTTTACCGAAAGAGAATTATATTGTCTATGGTCGATCCTTTTTTCTATCCTTGTCGATGGTATGTGTGACGTCAGTTGTATTAGTCTAGGAGGTTTTGGTTGTACTCACTGAAAAAGAAAGGCGTAAAATAGCGTCGAAAAATTGTCTATACAAAAAGCACGAAGTTATTTATTTTTTTATTTATTTAAGGAACATAAACAGTCTTAGTAATAAAATATACATAAGAGGATGACAAAAAAACAGACCAATTATTAATGTTCACAGATAGGTATTTAGAAACATAAAAGTAACTGAATTTAAACTAGAAAATTTAAGAAAAACAGAAAAAATAAAAACAACTAAACAGCAATTTAAAAAAAATAATGAAACAGATGTTAATTCAACAAGTGATTAACATGTTATACACAATAATTAAAACAATAATAAGGGAAAGTTGCCACGCAAGTAATATAAATATATTAGGTACAATAAATTTAGTCATGAATATGTGTTATTCGCACCTAGAATGTAATACAAAGAAATTCTGTAACGACAGTAACTAGCAGTGAATATGTCAGCAAGTGTGTCTATATGTGCAAGTTTATTATTATAGTATTTACATGTCCTTTGTATAAATTCATTTTGGTTGGAATTAGTGTTGCATCTATCAATGTAGAAAAGGGTATTTTGTCTGCTGTATCGAGTCGGCGTGTGGAAATTTATTTTATTTAGCAGCTCCGGGCAGTCAACTTTTGAGTTAATAATTTTGTACAGGAGCATCTGATCAGCGACAAGCCTCTTATTGAGCAGTTTCGAGATTCGAAAATATTTCTCGATTTCGTCGTAAGAATTGTATATGTTGAATGATTTAAAATTGAGGAATTTGAGAAATCGCTCCTGAACTCTGTTAACATAAACAATATAGCGCGGGTTCCAAACCTGTGAACAGTATTCCAGGTGAGGACGAACATGTGAATTGTACAGAATCAGATAAGTCTTAGTGTTTTTGAAAAATTTGCATTTTCTCAGTACAAATCCTAGACTCTTTGTTGCTTTGGTGACAATATTATCAATGTGTTTATCAAAGGTAAGTTTAGAGTCCAAAATAACCCCGAGGTCACATATATAATCTTTATTTGTTAACAGCGATCCAGAAATGGTGTATTCATGCAGTATTTTTATATGGTTATGTGTGAATGTGACTTTGCAACATTTGGAAATACATATTGATAAAAAGCTTATTTCTGAGACAGTAATCCGTCAGTCGGTCAAGATCTTCTTGTAAACGCACAAAACAGTCATGGGAGCTTATAGGAAGGTATATCTTCATATCGTCGGCAAATAGTAAAATTTGAGCGTTGTGAAAACATGTAGTAATATCATTTATATAGATAGAGAAAAGCAAAGGACCCAAAATGGACCCCTGAGGCACACCAGAAGTAATGATTTTCCAGATGGAAGAAAATCAATCTAATATGACTGGTTTATCTATGCCGCCCTCGGACGAGCACGTGAAACGTGCAAGCAGTGTAAAAAAATACTTAGTTATTTCTTATAATTAAATTTTAAAGCATATCTCAAAATAAGTTATTAGTTTAAGGATACGTACGCCAATATTCTATTTATTTGGGTTTTCCATTTGTTTTGCTTTGCAATTAAAGCTGCAATATACTGACCTACTGACAGAATATGATTGGGGCCTTAAGCCTTATGCATCTTTTACCATCTATCCAAACGTGCCCACCTTGACGCCTGTGCTCCAAAGAATGCAATCAATGCACAGCAAAATCTATCAAAGGGACTTTCCTTTTCTGCACTGGGTTTTTTATTCAAGTATTTTGGGGCTTCAGACCAGAAATGACGGCCAAATTCAACTTTATAAGATAGTGTAATCCGAGCCATAATATTATATCATATAAAAATAAAATAAATAATAGCCTTTATTCAGACAGTAAATTACAATACATTATTTATAACACTTATCATGCATCGACTCCCTGTCTGTATGTCACTAGTTGACAAAGGCCTCCTCCAACTGTCGCCATTTCTCTCTATCATTAGCTACTCTTGTCCATGTACCACGTGCTATGGCTTTGATGTCATTAACCCACCGTCTAAATCATAGGTTCTCAACGTGGGCGATAACGCCCCCTTGGGGGGGCGTTTCAGACCTCAGGGGGGCGATAGAAGACCAAGAGAAATTTGGGGGGCGTTTCAGACTTTCAGGGGGGCGTTAGGAGACCCAGAGAAACGCATCCCACCCAGTGGCGGATTATCCCTAAGGCAAAGTAGGCAAGTGCCTAGGGGCGCAAGGTTTCAAAGGGCGCACCTTGGATTTTTAAACAAAAATTATAAAATTAATTGTGTAAGTAATTTTGTACCTACTTACACAATATAGATTCTTTTGAATGGAATTGAAGTATTTTCTTGTATAACTACCGGAACTACATCACGCCGTGCTGAGCAGAGAGGAAAGACCACGAAACAACTCTGTCTCGACACACACCCCTTGCTTCATACGCAATCATAAATATTCTCATGGTTGCACAGTATCGGAGGACTGCTGCGGGGTAAGAGATACAACTTGACTTACTTGATCATGCCATGACTTCCTTAGCTTTCCCTTTCTTCTTCCACAATTTACTTCGCACCATATCATCTTTTTTTGATGCCCTAATCAAATAAACGCACCTTTTAATCCTATCCACTAAGTGCACTTGGCGTGATTTTATCACTAAAGAGAACTATATAAAAATTGGAAATTATTTTTGGTCATGTATTCCTTCCAGATCTCCACAATTTAACACGGCCATACCAATAATATACCTACACTAGCAGTCAGAAACCCGATCCGTAGGTTTTTGCTGCTAGGCCCCATGGGCGCCTTTGGTTCGACTTTGCCTGGTTAGTGTTGGTAACCATTTTATAAATCCTATAGGAACTGGTTCCAAAAATAACCCGTTTCTCGGATCTACTGCCATCCAGTGATAGCTAGTCACCGGGACAGGCAATGAAGTCATATGTAATAGACGCTTGATACTTTTTTTTTCTTTATTCATCATATTACTTTGTTTACAGTTTTTACAGGTGATTCGACTACCACGCTAGGTATATACTATTTATCCACAACTAAGTATTACCTTCAATATTTCCATATCCGAAGAGATAATCAAATTCAAAAATTCGTAGTACTTATACCTAGAGGTGGTACGTCCACATGCTACCTGCTGACGAATTCTTGAATTCGAAACCAAATTACAATGGTAGCTTATTTGATATTTCACGTACACAGGTTATTTGTGGCGCGTTTGGTCAGACATACACTCGAAGCCGAATTCTGAAATTCAACCACGCAGACGGTAACGTATTAATACTGCTCGATTCGAAACCAAATTACAACGGTAGCTTGTTTGATATTTCACGTACACAGGTTATTTGTGGTGCGGCGCTTACGGCGTTTGGTCAGACATAAACTCGAAGCCGGATTCTGAAATTCAACCACGCAGATGGTAACGTATTAATGCTGTTCGATGGTTTTACAACACAAACTTATTTTTTACATTAGCTCCACTCTAAGGAGGCCCTGAGGAAAGTAAGTTTCCTCAGGTTTCCCTGTGGAGCAATGTTCCGAATGCAGTTATACAAGTTCTCAGAATGGAGATTTTAAAATCCACAGTAGATATGATTCACAGTCAAGAAAAACCTTTTTCATGTTCCGACTGCAACTATTCGTGTTCTAAAAAGGGACATTTAAGAAATCACTGCTGACTCGTGGTCGAGAAAAACCCTTTTGATGTTCCGACTGCAACTATTAATGTACTGATTTGCTTGACGAAGAGAAATCTAAAATTCACCTGTTTACTACTCATGTCCCGAATGCAGTTATTCAAGTTCTCGAAAGGGAGATTTATAAGTTCGCAGCGTGATTCACATTGGAGAAAACCCTTTTTTATGATCTTAGTGTAACTATGCATGTATTACGAAGAGAAATCTATAAAATCACATGTTTTCGTTTTCCCACCGTGGACAAAATCCTTTTTCGTGTACCGGCTGCAACTATTCATGTTTTACAAAAGAACAATTAAAACGTCACATATTTACCCACAGAAGAGAAAAACCTTTTTAATGTCCAGATTTCCACTATGTACGCTATCGCAAGGGACATCTAATAAATCACATGTTTACCCACAGTGGACAAAACCTTTTTCGTATCCCGACTGCAACTATTCACGTTCTCAAAAGGGACGTCTAAGAACGCACTCGAGGATTCACAGTGGAGAGAAACCTTTTTCGTGTCCTTCACATCACTTGTTTATCCACAGTGGGAAAAAAAAAACCTTTTTCATGTCCCGACTGCAACTATTCTTGTACTACAAAGGGATATCTAAAAAGTCACATATTTACCCGCAGTTGAGAAAACCCTTTTCAGTAAATTTTTACAGCAGGTAAATTTTCATTTTTAACCACTGGAGCGATTTCGGTCGAAAAATGGACAACTTTTATTTTTCTGCGATTGATTTCGGTCCAAAAATGGACCATTTTTTCTTACCATTCGTAAAAAATTTATTGTAATTATTTTAAACATTTCCTTGGCCAGCCGTTTATTTTAACACGAAGCTATTGAAATGCTTTATCTAATTAGACCATAAATGCCGGAAATCCAAACTTCGTAGACTATTTTAGAACGATATTAAAAATAAAATTTAAAAAATAAAATTCCCGCCGAATTTTTGAACCACTGTTTATGGATAAAATTAGGTCCTTTTTCCATAGCTATGCACCTTTAATTATCAAGTATACCACAGACAACATACAGAAATCGAAAAAAAATTATGATGAAAAGAATAAATATCACTCATGGCAACTGCTTCAAACTTCAAGTAAAAAATACCCAGGATTCGCACGATTTTATAATCGTTTATACTAAACGATTTTTTTATATGCCCCCCACTCCCCGGCCTTCCCCGTTTTGGTCAATTGTTTCGGATTCACGAGTTAGGGGGCACTGGAAAAAAATATATTCTCCAAGTGGGCCGTGAGAATCTATGGTCTAAATGGTCTACCTCGTTTTCTCTTCTTGTCACTTGTGAACCAATTCATGACTAATTTTGACCATTTTTCATTTCCTCTGATTGTGTGGCCTGACCACTTCCACTTTAGCTTTTTTATTGTTTTTGTGACATCTTTTGTTCTTGTTTATGTATTTATATTTATATATCATATAGATAACCACAACAATGCATTTAATTTCCACTTCCTTCCTACTGAGCTGCAAGGCGATGGGTTAAGTTAGGTCTCAACCAGTCTCTCCCGATCCGGCCCACCATGCAGTAGGTGAGCAAACACATTTGTAAGCTCATTTCAATGCTTTCCCGTGGTCAGCTGTCTGTTTTCGGACTTCGGATCCCTCAAGATGTGCCCAGGAAATTGGTGAAGTCATCACATCCGCGATGGATGGCTTCATCCAATCCACTGTTAAAGAAACTGGTGTGGGCTCAAAGCCGTGGTTCAGTCGACAATGCTCCGAATCAGTGCGACGAAAAAACGCGGCTTACCGAGCCTACAAAACATCTCGAACGTCCGAAAACAGAATAGTATATATATTTTTTTTTAACTTACGGAGACGGTTTACAGTTAGTTCCCGTGAGTACTTAGGCCATAGGCCCATTGTAATATCTCCCATTTTACCTCAATCCTTTAACAATAACCCAGTCCCTTTAATGAAGTTCACCAGAGTTGTCATTGGATATGTGGCTAAGTCTTCTGGTTCCACGATGTGTCTCCCCAGGTATCTGAGCCTAGTTCCCACCAGGGCAGGACATTGGCACCACAAGTGAATTGGAGTCTCTTCATCCTCTTCACATTTTCTACATCGTCTCCTGAGATGGCAGTGTCCCGTTAGTAGTCCTACCAGTTCCCTCAGCGAGTTTCTATCCATATCGAGTAGTTTCCTGGTCCGTCTGGGGTCCGGTCCGTTTATGAGTACTTTGGATTGCCTCATTCCGGGTGCCCTCTCCCATTCCTTCCAGTGCTGGGATTTGACCCACCTCTCAATATGTAATTTCGTGTGGCAAGCTGCTACTCCTACGGCCGGCTCGGATCCCGCAAGTGGTGCTTTCGCCCCTTTCCTTGCTAGTTCGTCAGCCCGCTCGTTGCCCTCAATACCTTTATGTCCTGGTACCCATATCAGTGTTATTTTATTAATGGTAGCGAGTTCTGTAAGAACAGTCCTGCATTCCATCACCAGTCTGGAGTCGCATCGGTTACTTTCCAGTGCCAATAGGGCTGCCTGGCTATCAGAACAAATAGTTATGTTCTTATTCCTGTACCCGATACGTATATTCTCCTGTGCGCAGGCCATGATGGCTTTCATCTCAGCCTGAAACACAGTGCAGTGAGTTCCTAGAGGTATACTGAGTTGCCTCTTGGATCCCTGTAGACATACCCCGGCCCCCGTTCCTTCCTCCATCTTGGACCCATCTGTGAACCAGATTAGTTCCTGTCTGGAGGTTGGACCTGGGACCATGTCCCACTCTTCCCGGGTGGGGTACATCACATCAAACTGCTGTCTGAAGAAGTATTCAGCTTGTTTGCCGTCCTGCTTCATTCCAGCTGTCGGGCTAATTGCCCTCAGTCTTGTTCCGATCTCCGTATGACTGTTTTTGGGCAACTCACCTCTCCAATGACCTTTGCATTTTAACCTGTAGGCTGCCGCCATCGCCGCCCCCTCTATTTCTAAGTTTAGTGGGGGTAGGTTCAGCAGCACTCCCATGGCTAGTATTGGAGTGGTTCGCATAGCTCCTGTGATTCCTCTGCATGCAAGTCCCTGTATGTGGTTGAGTGTGGCCATCACTGTTTTCAGTGTTGTTCTCCTCCACCAGACCAAGGCTGCATGCATGATTCTTGGTTTTACAACGGCTGTGTACAGCCATTGCATCATTTTGGGTTTGAGTCCCCACGTTCTGCCGCAGATTCGCCTAGTTGCCCACATGAGAGCACAGGCTTTTCTGCCCACAGTTTCCACCTTGTTTTTCCAGCTCAGTTTGGCATCTATAATGACCCCGAGGTACTTAACCGTGTCAGAGGGTTCTACCTCCTTTCCGTAGAAGGTTGGATTGCTCCATCCCTCTAGTTTCCTTTTACGTGTAAAGATTACTAGTTCTGTCTTGTCTGGATTGACCGACAGCCCTGTTTCTTCACACCATTCTTCCACTGTTGCCAGTGTTGATTGTATGAGGCCTCTGGATGTGTCTGCATCCCAACACCTTATTATGGTTGCGATGTCATCCGCATACCCTTGAGTATACAGGCCCCTGTTGTTGAGTTTCCTGATGAGGTTGTCCACCACCAGGCTCCACAGTAAGGGTGACAAGACCCCTCCCTGTGGACACCCTCGCGTCACCAATACTCTGAGGTTCACCTCACCCCTTTCCATCATAAGAATCCGACCTGAAAGCATGTTCTTCAGCCACCTTCTGGTGGTTTTATCGAGTCCATGTCTTTCTGCCGCTTCATCGATGGATTTAATAGAGGTGCAATTAAATGCTCCCTCTATGTCCAGGAAGAGTCCTACTGCTAGTTCCCCGGTTGCCTGCGCCTGCTCCAGTTTGTATACCAACCTGTGCAGTGCCGCGTCAACCGACTTACCTGGTTGATACGCAAATTGTAACTCGTGGAGGGGCTTTTCTCTCAGTGCCCCGTCTCTTATGTGTCTATCCATTAGCCTCTCCATTGTCTTTAGAAGAAAAGAGGTGAGGCTAATTGGACGGAATGCGCCTGGTTGGTCGTAGTCAGTTCTCCCAGGTTTAGGTATGAACACTACCCTTGTTTTCCTCCATGGTATGGGGATGTATCCGAGGGCGCAGCACGCCCTCAGGATCTTAGTCACCGGAAGTAAGATTGTATCCAGACCTCTCTGCAGAAGTGCCGGAAAGATACCATCTTCTCCTGCGCTTTTAAAAGGGTCGAACCCTTCGATTGCCCATTTAACTTTGGAGGGAGTCACTATTTTAGCGGCAGTGTCCCAGTCCTTACCATCCCGTATAACTCGGGCTGGTGGTGGACCGGTGTCACCTGCTTCTAACTTTTTGTAGCCGGGAAAATGTTTCCCCAGCAGTTCCTCCAGCTCCTCCTCGCAGTTATCGGTGAAGCCTCCATCGGCTTTCCGAAATGGGCCTTTAGCTGCCCCTGGGTCTTTAGCGAGAATTTTTTGAATTCTTGCAGCCTGCGGGATGGTTTCCACCTCCCCGCAGTACTTCTCCCAGGAGCCTGTTTTGGCTATCCGGATTGCTTCCTTGTACTCTTTCTGGTATTGCTTGTGAGCATCCCAGTTTCCAGATTTTTTGGCCCTGTTGAAGGCTTGCCTTACTTGTTTCCGTAGCTCCTGCAGTTTTCTGCTCCACCACGGTGTTTTGTCCCTGGTACTTGTCTTCAGAGGGCAGCTATTTTCGTATGCCCCTATCATTGAGTCCCTCAGTATTTCTACTGCGTCCTCAATTTCTTCAGGGCAGCCGTATTTCGCTGGGAATCTTGTCATTCCTATGTTTAATTCCTCTGAATACCGAGTCCAGGCAGTTTGCTATTGGGTTCCTGTATGTGTCGGTCCCCGTTTTATTTGTCTCTCCCTCTAGTTTAAATACTATGTGTCGATGATCCGACAGGGATGGTTCATCCGAAACTCTCCATCCTGAGACTCTCAAAGTTCCTAGAGTCAGGTCTATCACCTCCTGTCTGTTACTTATAACAAAGGTAGGTTCCCTACCTCTATTTAGAATCTCAAGGTTCACTGTCATCAGGTATTCCAGGAGGTCCTGTCCCCGTTTGTTGATGTCCGTACTCCCCCACACAGTGTGGTGCGAGTTAGCATCTACTCCGAGTATCAGTTCCCTACCCTTCTCCCTGCAGTCCTGGATGAGTCTCGTTATTTCCCTAGAGGGTGGTGGTTCCGCAGAGTCATAGGGCATGTACGCTGACGCCACTACTACTTCTCGGCTTCTTTCGTCCAGCGTGACCTGTAGCTTCACAGCCACCAGGTCCCTGCTGCAGTGTTCGGGAAGCAGTGTGCCTGCTATCCCTCTGATGAGGATGCAGGCACGTGGTCTGTCCCCCGACTCCTTGTAGTAGAGTAGACCTTGGTTCATGTTTAGTCCTCTGACCTTCTCCCTGTAAGTCCAGGGTTCTTGAATCAGCGCGACATCCACACGGTCCCGGGTAACTCTCCTGTTGAGCACGGCAGCCGCTGCTGGGCTGCGATGTAAGTTTATTTGGATGAAATGTAAGTTTTTAGCCATTTTTGGGGGTCTAATCCTTACCCTTCACATCCAATATCCGCTCCTCGGTATTGGGTCCGCGCACCGTGAAGGTGGCCTTCCTTATACCGGCGTGCGACATAGTATATAACAAAATGGCAAAGGAATGCAAGAGGATCATTAACAGGTCAAAATTCGAGCACGACCTGCAGATCAGCAGAAAGCTGGCTGCCTGCCCACACGGCAGCAGAGCGTTCTGGTCGCTTGCGGGCTCAATAGGTCGCAATTTCTGCAAACCCAGTCTGCCACCTCTAACCAGACCTGACGGGTCTCTAGCAAATACCGCCGCCGAAAAGGCTAACTTATTAGGCAAAATGTTCGCGGAAAACTCGACCCTCGATGATCAAGGTGCCACCCCGCCGTCGGTTCCTCATTGCAGTTTTTGTATG
This sequence comes from Limnephilus lunatus, assembly GCA_917563855.2. Classification (NCBI taxonomy): domain Eukaryota; kingdom Metazoa; phylum Arthropoda; class Insecta; order Trichoptera; family Limnephilidae; genus Limnephilus; species Limnephilus lunatus. The sequence continues at coordinate 99,311,721 of OU830594.1, forward strand.
AAAAAGCTGAGGATCCGGCATCGGGATGTACTCCAAGTCTTGCGAGGACTTGATGTTAAAAAAGCTAGCGGGCCTGACGGAATACCTGCCCTGGTATTGCAGAGGTGCGCTGTAGAAATAGCTCCAATTTTGACGAAGCTTTTCAAGATGTCCCTGAAGTCTGGCCCTGTGCCCTCTGGTTGGAAAAAAGCGATCATTCACCCCATTCCAAAGAAGGGTGACCGCTCCAACCCAGCCAACTACCGCCCCATAGCGATCACATCTGTTCTGTCAAAAGTGATGGAACGTGTGATCAATGACAAACTGCTCACATACCTCGAGAAGAACAAAATTATTAATGACCGTCAATATGGATTCCGGCGGAACCACTCGTGCGGTGATCTTCTCGCGTATGTGACGCATGTTTGTGGGCGGTGCCTGGAACGTTTCGGTGAGACCCAAACGGTTGGACTGGATATTTCCAAGGCCTTTGACCGGGTTTGGCATCGAGCACTTGTCAACAAACTGCGTTCTTACGGACTTCCCGCATCCTTGTGTGCGTGGATTGCCGACTTTTTGTGGGGGAGGTCGATTCAGGCGGTTGCTGACGGTTTCACCTCTTCCTCGCATTCGATAAATGCTTGCGTCCCACAGGGATCGGTTCTGTCTCAGACTTTGTTTCTGTTGCGCATCAACGACCTCTTGTCATGTGCACCGATTCATTGTTACGCGGATGACAGTACAGTCCATGCAGGGGCGTGCACAGAGTTTTTGATCAGGGTAGGCAGTAGGAAAATACAACAAGTTTCACAGGTTAAAATTTCCATATTCTATCAGATAATTTCAGAATTACAGTACGACAAACGTTTTTGAACCGACAATCAGCATTTATGAAAGACAACTATTTGATAGAAGTACATAACAACAGATGTTTTTGTGGTCACGGATTGCTATTTGCTAATTTTTCTTCTAGAAAGCACTGCTTAATACTAACAAATTCAAAACGACAGTTCTACTCTATGCTTTGTGCATTTCATAAACATTGAATTATGTCCTGTTTAAAGTTAGCTCTAGTCAGAAATAATTCCTGCTTAGACCGCATTTTAGTGAAGCAGTCGGAGGACACGCGTGTAGTTTCTAGTTACAGTTTATGCCGTGTAGTTTCGGTTGCTCAGCTTTTTCGCGCTTATTTTTGAAAGTGTGTATTTATTTTTAGCAATAATGTAATAAATTATAATATTATTTACATGCTTATGTTTTTCAAAAATGGCAGGGTAGGCAGTGCTTATATGCCTATATGGAGTGCACGCCCCTGAGTCCATGATAGCTTTTTGTTTGACAAGCCTCCAAAGAGCACACAAACCCCAATAGCTCGGAGGGCTTTGAAGCAGAGAATGGACGGTTACCTCGAGAGTGTTTTCTCTTGGGGTAAGAATAACCTCGTCGAATTTAATGTTTCAAAGACCCAATCATGTTTGATACCGTCTAAAAGGGATCGAAATGATAATCTAGTCTCCTTCAACGGAAGCCTTCTTCCGAACAGGACCTCCATTGATATGCTTGGTGTAACTTGGTCAAAAAGGAATCATAAAGACCATATTGAAAGTACCAATTAGAACGCCTTCAATTGAAATTTTCAATAGCTTCGACGTACCAAATGTACAACAAATATATGCCAAAAATATATTATTGAAGCTTTTAAAAAATAATGAATCCTCTACTAGACCATGTATGCATAACACTAGATCGAATAAAAACGATATAAAAAATATTCCAAGTTATAAAACCACTTTCGGAAAAAGAAACTATACATACTTTGCAACAAAACTCCATAATATCCTTCCCCAAGACATAAAACTAATAAAAAATCCTAATGAATACAAATCAAGAATAAAAATATGGCTAAAAGAGGTCAACGAAAAAACCCTAATGAAGACACTAAAAACGACATAGAAGACAAATAAACCATATTTAAATAACTTTAGTCCGCCTCGGCACAGGACCCCCTAGTGAGGAGGACTAAGAAATACAATGTTTTATACTTAATTTCACCATTATATCTTGTATGTAACAATTATTTTATATAGTCGCTAAATAAAAAATAAAAAACTCTAAGTGACCAGCTCAGGTATGGGGGCTCCATCGAAACCAGAGTTAAGTTAGCCTCTCAGAAACTGGGCACACTGTACAGGGCCCGCAGATACTTTAATAATACAAAACTGCTAACCCTGTACAAATCGCAAGTGCGCCCCACGGTTGAATTTGGCACCCACCTCTGGTCTGGAGCTCCAAAATACCTTAAAAAAAATCCTTGACTCTGTGCAGAAACGGGCGGTCCGTTTGATAGATTCTCCCATCTTAACAGACGGATTGCAATCTTTAGAGCACAGGCGTCAGGTGAGAATGCTGTCCTTGTTCTACCGGTATTACAATGGAAGATGCTCCGAGGAACTAGCGTCATTGATCCGCTCGGCACCGGTGCATAGTCGGGAAACACGCCCAACACGCGCCCAACATTTGTACACGGTTGACGTTAGTCACATGAGTTAGTTGAGTTCAACAGCTCGGCAGTGGAACGATTTACCGGCCTCTGTGTTTCCTCCCTCCTACAACATGGGTCTCTTCAAGACACATGTTCACTCCTTCCCTTCCTCAAAAAGACCCTCCACACAGCATCCCCAAAGATGACATAGGCCCTGTGGGACATTATTTTCCTCAGGGCCTCCTGTGTGGAGTTAATGTAAAAAAAATTAAAAAAAACATTTGCCGCCAAGACTTACACTCTAACCTGGCCCATAGTTCCTGGGTCGTTGCCACCCAAAACCGCCTTCCGAATTGAAGTATCTTGTGAATTATAACACTGTAACAACCTCCTCTCGATAAGATCAATTTTGGTATTATACAAGGGCTATTCAGAAACTAGGGAACGTTTCCGTCTGACGCCGCTAGGCGCGCAGCGATCACGTATGTTTTGGTGTGCGCGTGCTCGTAGCTTCAGTCGGCATCCAGCCGTCAGAACGAGAACGTCTCCGCGCTGCCCGTTTTCCCAATATTCCAATTTAAAATGTGCGCTGCAATTTCAAATCCCGCCAGTTGTGAAGTGCGGTCCGTAATACGGTTTTTATTAGCAAAAAACGAAAAACCGATAGAAATTCATCAGCAACTGTGCGAAGTGTATGGCAACGACGTAATGAATGAAAGTTCAGTGCGAAAATGGTGTATCCGGTTTAAAAATGACCGAACCAACGTGCATGATGAAGAGAGGAGTGGATGCCCGAGCATTGTGGTGAAGTGGGTGAAGCACGTCAATTGCGAGATAAAATTGCAGTCCATGGAGTGGGGGCACACAAGTTCCCCCAAAAAACCAAAAAAATTTTTGCAAACCTTGTCAGCGCGGAAGATTATGGCTACTGTTTTTGGGATAGGCAAGGTGTGCTGCTTATTGACTTTCTCGAGCGTGGTGCAACAATCAACTCTGATCGGTACTGCCAAACATTGCGTAAGCTTAGAAGAGCAATGCAAAACAAGCGCCGAGGAAAGTTATCGTCAAAAATTTTGTTTTATCATGACAATGCCCGACCTCACACGGCAAATCGAACTGCAGAACTTCTTGACTCATTCAAATGGGAGATTTTCCCACATCCACCCTACAGTCCCGACCTAGCACCGAGTGATTTTCACTTGTTCCCGAAGATGAAGAACTGGCTAGCGACACAGCATTTTGATGACGACGACGAGCTCTGGGCGTGCATCACTGAGTGGCTGAGATCGCAGGCGGCGGATTTCTATGACGAAGGAATTTCGAAGCTTGTCCACCGCTACGATAAGTGCCTTAATTTGTTTGGTGACTATGTAGAAAAGTAGCATTTTAGTCACTCTTTCAGATGTATATAATAAAATATTTTTCCTGTACCTAGTTTTTGTTTTATTACAAAACGTTCCCTAGTTTCTGAATAGCCGTCGTAACATACTCGAGATTTTGCTAATCAACGGTTTTTATCAGCCACCTTATCTTTATACTAGGGATGTTATGGAGATCCGTAACCGTATCGGAAACTATCGGATATCCGAAATTAAAAAAATATCCATATCCGTAACCGAAACCGATATAAAAGTTTCGGATAAAGGCGGAGTCTAAATGACAGGTTACAACAGGTTTTTGTTTGTTTTGCCCGGCCGAGCCGTCATTTGTCATAAAAGTCGCGCGTAACTGATTGTAAAAACAAATGATAATATAGACTAGAAATAAAAGTCAAATCTTGCCATTTGTATTTTACTTTTATAATTTTAAAACTCTAATATTCGTAACCGAAATAATCCAAAATTTCATATCCGTAACCGTATGCGAAACCAGCATAATATTATTCCTATATCCGTATCCAGATCCGAAATTGCATATCCATAACATCCCTACTTTATACTACCAGCACTAACTTAACCCTCGACCCGTCGCGTGGTGTCTTTAAAAGCCCAGGTTTTACAGAATGCTAATTATGCACATTTTAAATGATCCCACTGATTCCTTACTTTAGAAACTTACTTTAGCCTCCTAAAAGGGCCTATACCTGACGCTAGCGCCGCAAACATTCAGTCTGTGCATGTGCGACGTGAGATACAGACTTGTGTTTCGGCGTGAGGCTCAAAGAATCAACAAAATTGCATGAAAAATCAAGTTTATATGTTTTTTCATTGTATTTTGTTGATTTTTTTGTTGTAATAATAATAATAAGTGATTTTTAAGCTTTTGCATTGAAAATAAATATCAAACTTTAAATATTTCTTTTTATTTCAATGCAGTAATTATCACCTGACTATAATCAGTTAAAATAACACACAAAATGTATAGTGTAATAACAATTTAATCATATTTATTTTTGGGGTCCTAAGCGACCCCGCGCGTTATAAAAAAGGCGCGACAGGCGGAGGGTTAACTAGGGCACCACATAACACTACCAACTACCAAGAGAAGCCTAAATAGCGGTTCCATGAGAGTTGATCCCTTGACATTTGGCCCCCCAGCATACTTATATACAATATGCAGTCGGTTTAGGAAAAACACGATATACTTACTTGCACTAAATATAACTAGGTGTCCCCGAACCGAAGACCGTGTGCAGAAAGGATGTACTGCAGAATAACAGAAGTAATAACATATTTTCATTCAAATGCATCAAGGATAAAACTACTTGCCTATATACTGTTCACTGTACATACCAGCGTACAAGTACAAAAAATCGACACTCTAAATTCACTTGATATCCATACAAACTTAATATTATAAAGATGTTTTTAAGACGATTTTAGGTTTGAAATTGGTAAATAATGCACAAAAAATTATAATTTTATAATACGAGGGCTGTCTGTAAAATAAGGTCTCCAAGGTGCTGCGGTCGCGAGGAAAAATTTTACGGGAGATGGTTTTCCTACGCCAAATCCCCACCACGCTGCACTCTCTGCGACATTCTCGGCGTGGCAGCCGTTCGCAGTGGAGCTTCCACCGCAAACGGCTGCCACACGTGCGACCACACCCGCCAGGTGTGAATTACGCTCTATAATTAGTTTTTTGTGCAAAGAACAAAACCCAGGTAGAAATTCATTCTCAGCTATTTGAAGTGTATGGAAAACAGTGTAAGAGTGCGCAAATGGTGCAGAGAATTTAAAAGCGTGCCGGATGGCCATCGGTTTCAGACGAAAAAAATGCCAAAGTGGAAAAAACAATGATTGCAGATCAACGGGTGACAGTTCGGGAGCTCTGTGATATGATACCATTATTCTCCGAAATGATACCTGATGTCAGTTAGACCACTATTGACAAGATTTTGACAGAAAATTTAGTCAAAGTTTGCCCAAGGTGGATCCCAAAATGCTCACCGAAGATCATAAACAAAAATGGATTGAAGCAGCCCGCGAATTCCTTGAGTGCTACGACATCGATTGTGAAAAATTCTTGGACTCAATATGATTTTGGACCAGACCCGGATACACTACACAACACCAGAGACAAAGGAACAATACCAGTAGCGTTATTCAGATTCGCCGAAGCGAAGTTTAAAAACGAATTGCAGAGCGAAGCTCACACCTGGCGGGTGCGGCGAGTGGAAGCTCCATCGCAAACGGCTGCCACGCAGAGACTAAGCATCCCAGAAAGTGGGGATTTGGCAAGGGAAAACCAGGCTACACGCCTGTGTTGCAGGGTCTTGCGTAAAATCGTTCCTCTTGAGACCTTATTTTACCGACAGCCCTCGTAATTATAATTTCGGGGGGCCAACCGTCGGGGATCGACTGTTGGGTCGCCGTAAATAACTAATGAAATAATAAGGGAGTATTTCATCATCTCTGAGATAACTGTTGAGTAACTACTACTCGTCAAGTAACTTCATAGTATTAACATGGTGGTAAAAACAGCCATTTACTTGACGTGTGACATTACTTTGTGACATTACTTAGCATTGGTGAAACAGATAATATAGCATAATGTGTAGGTTCATCTTTAATGACACAGCTGTGGCGCTTTTGCCATTTTTTCTTTCCAGTGTAGATATAATCAAAACTTTACTCAGACATGGTGAAACACCCCTAAATCTACATATTTAAAAATAAAGCAATATAAAGAAAGGGGATGCAGTACAATAAAAAAACAAACAAACATAGGGACTATAACTGAGTATTTTATTAAATAAAATTTCCAAAAATTGTGTCTCCTAATGTTGCAACTAGAAATCTTTACAACAAACATTCACAACCCCAAGACATTTTGTGATTGGAGACATTATTCTCCGAAATGATCTCAACTACAAAGGCAGCCTTTTGCAACAAGAGTACAATGCTAATTACATATTATTATTTTAAATTTCAGGACATCCATGATACTAAATATTGAAATAATATCAATCAAAAATAAATCTTATAAGTAGGAAAAGCACAAAAGAAAAATGTTATTGAAATGGTAAAGATTTGAACTCGGGCCCTTGTGTTAACTTAGCGCCTGCTCTAACCACTAAACCTTCTTTAAAAAATATTTCTCGACTACATATCGTCGGCTAATTGTGAAAATTTTCCAATCCAGAAAAAAAAAGTTTTCCAAGAGACAATTTTTTTTACATTAGAAGGGGAAAACAATTTCCCTCGAGGCATTTGTCATCTTTGGGGATGCTGTGTGGAGGGTATTTTTATGGAAAGGAAGGAGAGGAAGTTCTGTAAAGGAAAATGAGTAGGAATGGGGGGTGAGTAGGAATCTGGGGATCAATGTGTTCAGGAGTGACGGATGTACGAATCCATCCCTCCCACTGCGGTGCAAGGCGATGGGCTGAAGAGTTCTAGGTTAGGTCTCCCTCGAACTGTCTAACCACAGAGACCTAGACATATCTCACCCCATGAACCCGGACACCCCTACCAAGTCACCAAACGTAGGGAACCACTTGGGGTGACCTATGACAGGGGTGTTGGTTATCCAATAAATGGTTACCGGGGCGGCAGTACTTAAACTTTGAACATTTTACAAGTAAGCCGTATTAGAGAAACAAGGCAGGTATAAAGGTTGACGTGATAGTTCAGTGGTTAAAGCAGACGCCCAAATAGCGAAAGGTTCCGAGTTCAAATCCTGTTCATACAAATACCTTTTTTCTCATGAATTTTTCTAAATACATACAATTTAATGATTTTTCAATTTTTTATATTGTAATAAAAAATTTGTCTTTCATCTTGTTGCAAATGGCTGTCACTCTAAAGTAATATTATTTTATACACTTATCCTAAGAAATAAAGTTAGGTGTAACTTAAATTTAATTACTAAGCATTCGCTTAACGATTTATATTCAATTGCCTAAATGTAGGATTAAATATTAAGTATTACTGAATATAAAAATAGTCTAAATAATTATTTACACTAACTAATTTTTCTGAATTAATTCATTTATTATTATGACCAAAGAATTGCATTTTCAGTTGCTTTTTTAGAGATTTTTTTTCTGCAAATAGTTTTGCAAAGAAAATGCAAACACGATTTCACATTTTTTTTATTACTAAGACAAAAAAAAATTGCACTACTTTAAAGTCTGGAGTAATTGGGGAGGTAGAAATTAATAAGATTGTAGGAAAATGGCAGAAAGTTGAATTTTTGTCTTCATAATGTATTAACCATTGTCTCCCTTACTATTATGGTCATAAGCACCAAGCTTTATATTCAAATCTAAAAATTAACCGCAGAAGAATTAAAATGTACACAAATAATGGAACTTTGTGAAATTTTTATTAACATTTGTCTAATAAAACATGTGTGTTTTTATTTTTTTTCATTATCAGTAATTTTAGTCAGAAAAATATAATGTGAGCCATTTTTAAAACTTTTTTATGTTTGCATTCATAATTTTAATATTCAAAAAATTATATGTATATTTTTAATAATAAAATTTGAAAGCACTTTTCAAAAACAGTTTTTAGTTTTCAGATACAGAAATATTCCATTTATTTGGATTTTATTGCATAGTGGAAATTTTCCGACTTTCTCACCTTCTGACAGAATCTGCCCAAGGCCTGAGTGTGGGGTTAAAAAAAGTCAAAAAAGAAAATATTTGAATACCTCACACTCCCATCATTGTAATCCGGAAAATGTTACTTGTGCAATGATGGGGGACATCGATAGCAGAAGAATGAAGCTGATGCTTTGGCCAACTCGTCTACTAACAGGTGGACTATTTCCCAATAATTTGGATGCATGGAACAATGATACCCCATTTATAGTTTAAAATTGGGCAATTTTGGCAGTATTAAAAATGATTATACGAAATAATAAATCAATTGTTATGGACGTATGTAGAGTATTAATACACTTACGTCTGTCGTACACACTTATTCCAAGTGCTAGCTACAAGCGAAAGTGCTGCCATCTATAAATTTCAAAGAGAACTGTCAAAGTTTCCATAAAATATTATTATATTATGTGCACATTCTGTGTAGATGCGGTTTATCTCTATGAAATTTGATAACTTTAGTATGTAGTGGGTTTTTGGTTGTCACATTTTTGAAAATTCAGCAATCTACCATTATAATCCAAACGATTTTGATTCTTTGCGTAAAGTATTCAATCGATCCACAGATAAAAAAATCTCAAAAAGTTAACAACGAGGGTCGTTTGAAACCGTCACAACCCCATTCATTTACATTTTTCAGAATACATCATTTAAAATTCGTTGTTTCGAAATTTTTATACTTACTTTAAATTAAATTAAATTACTAACCGGTTTTAATTAAAGTATTTCTTTAATAATTAATATATATTAATAGTTATTGTTGGAGAGTTACTCCGTCCAATTGACAATGTTAAGCAATATTGCTTTCACATCTGAAAAAAATAAAAAAATATATTTTACAAATTTAATAGTACTACAATTCCTTGTCAAAAAGCATTAAGTCCAAATTTACTGATGACTAAATTAAATGTGATAAAACTTATCGACGTAAAATATAACTATAAGATTCATTTAAATGCAAAATGATAAAAATACACTACATTTGAACATCTGTCCCTCAGAGGCATAAGGCAATTTGTCAATTTATACAAAAATTTACATTTAAACATTAACTATGGATATTTAACATTATCTAATCAAAATATATTGCAAAAGAGAGTGTACTAAAATGTTGGTGCTGCTAAAACTCAGAAGCGAGTTCCGGTACGATCAAGGGAGTTATATGGTGTGGTAGCCCTCTATCCTACATCCATGAAGGTTCCCGGTTTTACCAGAAAGGCATGCTTTTGAAGATATAAGGACTGGAAGTTTCGCCCTCTACAAATTTCTAGAACAGTCCAAAACTTCAAGAGTATTCGATTCCACAACATTCCAGAACATTCCGAAACCTTCTGGAATGTTTGGGAATAGTCTGGAACATTCTCTAATTTTTTGGAACATTGTAGACCATTCAAAGCCTTTTTTGTATGGGTGGGGCTACCCATTGGTAGGGGTATATAAAGCAAGATCCGTCGTGGGTTCGAACATCAGTTCAATCCATATCAACTCCCTGAGTGAAGACGGGTATCCCAGCTAATATTAAATATAATAACAGAAGTATTGTTGTGTAATATAATATAGTAATAAATAAATATTTATACCCGGATTAAGTAATATAACGCCCAGAGTAGTTTAAACTCCAGTTTTAGGTCACAAATCGACAGTCAGCGCCATTTTGAATATTTTAGCATTCAAAAGGTCTTCATTAACCGCCGATTCTAAGCCTGTCAGCCTTTGATCAAATTTTATGAAGGATTGTTCAGCATCGTTCAGATTGATTGGATCAGCAGTCATCTACTAAGCAGTCAGGAGTAATGATCATCTACATTTGACCAAACGCTGACGGGCCGAGAAACTACTGTTAATTTGATTAATTTATTAGAGCAAATTTTATTTAATTAATTTGTGTTATTTCACAATTTATTCATTTTAAAATAATGTGTAGAATATTTGCGGCACATTCCAGAGTGGAAATGATACTCTCAGTATCGCCCTGGTGTAAGACCACCATTCAGAATTGAAACCTTGCTTGAAATGGTTTATCCAAGTTTGGTGACCAAATCTGAACAGCCAGGTACTTCCCTACATTCCCCTCCCCACTTACCTTCAGTGATACTATTAAAAAAATATATACACATTGTATTAAAAAAATATATATAATTCAAATTCAAATTATGCCTCTAAGATACAGATAAGTCTTATTATTTATCCTAAAGGGAGGATTTATATGACGAAAAAAAACAACCATTTATAAAAGTTTAACCTTATTTTATCTTCAATATTGCCTTGTGAATAAGAAAAAAATGTCAATACACATTATAATATACTTTAATATGTCATATTATACATTTATCCATACTGTTTTCATACAAATTTACATCCAGTAAGTAAACAAACATATTCTAAAACATTCCAATACACAGCAGTGTATTCTTCTAGTTTTGTTTTTTTTTTTTCTTTTCTTTTTAACTATATGGCAGTAAAAATGACTGAAATAGTAAAAAAATGTATAGGAATACATAAATGGAACTTAGGTTTTAATGCAATTTGAAATATTATTATTATTGCATTGATTCATTAATTAATACCTACAAAATATTGACTTGTAAAATATTAAATTAAAAAATTTAAAGGGTCACCACTAAGTTATAAAATGATCATAAAAAAGGAGGAGGGACTTTGTGATGAAATAATAATAATAATAAATTAAATGGGGTCAGGAACTGAGAAAAGAAAAGCGTAAAAACTATGATTTCTTTACTTTTAAATTGATTCACTTACACTACTAACTTTTGTTTATTTTATTTATTTGAAATTAGATTTAACTCATTGGCGGCTGCATTTGTCTCAAGTCTTTCCGTGTACAAGTTAAGTTAAGAAATAGATTGTTCAACTTTTAAAGCCTCATTCATATGAGAATAATAATATTCGACATAAAAACTTATTGACTGTGGGATGATTTTTTCATGCTAGAGGGTGTAAGATTGAAAAAAGAAGTATTTATTTATTCTGCTAGACACTGCGGGCGGCTTTTGATTTGGCTTTGCCCAGTTTAAGTGTTAACTGGTTCCAAAAATAGCCGGTTCCTCGGATCCAGTGACAGCTACTCGCCGGGACAGGCAATGATGTCATATACAATATATAGACGAGTGGTATTATTATTCACAACTGCCAGTTACAATAATAATCATACCATCCATACCCGGAGAGATTTACGAAAGTACGAATCCAATAGTACTTATGCCTGCCAGCCGACGCTCCTCACACTAGCTGTTAACGTAAGTGGCTATCTGTTATCTTTTGGCATTGCTTTAATTCGGTTCTATTACGAAAGTACATTTGTAACAAACTCCACGTACGAAAACGATTTTGCGTAAGGCGTGCCTGCAGAGTTGTATTCGTAGTCAGATTCTTAAAATTCAACCGTACAGACGTTGGCGTAATAATGTCAGATTACAAAGTAACAACGTAGTGTTCATAGATGGTCCGAACCACAAATATATTAGGCTTATAAGGATAAGGATAGGGGCGATAAGGATAGAAATTAAATGAGATAGTGGAAGGGTGATTCTGTTTCTTTTGTGTTATCTTCCGTGTTAAGACATCGTTACGAGACAAGACAAAAAGGAAAAATCCATCAGATATCGGAAGGCATCCGTCGTGATTTATCGGCTGTCAATTTATCATTCAATTGAGAATTTAGAAGATATTTTGTTGTGTAAAATAATTTGGTTTCAACTTACTACTAGAAAGAATATTTATGCCGGGATTATTATTATGAACGGATTTTCATGCGGTTTTCAACAATAGATAGAGTGATTCACGAGGAAGATTTAAGTATATAATTTGTCAAGGTTTTTGTATGCAAATTAACAGATGGTGTTGGTTATAAAGGTTGGTTAACCAACCAGTAGATGGCGTTGCATTTTGTTAGCCACAGCAACGCGTGGCTGGGTAAGCTAGTCATATTATAACTACAAACTTATTTACTAATATAAGCCAATTAGGCGTTCATAAATTACTATTCGTTTGTCGTATTATTTGATATTTTTTTATATGCGGCGACATTCGATTTGCAAAGTTTTCCGGTGACTGACAACTCTTAACGAGGATTTTGCAGCAAATGCGCTGTCATCTCTCTTTACTACTGCTGTTAAGAGTTGGTGTCTTAACGCAAGGTCGTTAGCACGACACAGAAAACCGCATTTAAGAAAACTGTAAAATTTTGTTGTATACGGCCTATTTAACACGTTAGGCTGTCGCAAAAGATACAGAATCATCCTTCTGGTAGCACTGTTAACAGTATACTGTCACCTGACACATGCAACTGTTGGGAGTTGAAAGCACCAATAGTTGTAGGAAATGTGAAGACGATAAAGAAAAGCCCATTCATCTATGGTGACAATGTTTCCTGCCTTGATGGGAAAAAGGCTCAAATACCTGGGAAGTTGGTTACCATGTTGAGGAACTAGAAGACATGCCCAAACACCCAATGACAACCCTGCTTAACTTTATTAAAGACCATCTGTTTCAACGCTTGCTCTCTAGAAATAGCTAGAGTTAAATTCTATCATAATTAGTTTTTCAATCAATAGAACCGCCTGTTTTACGTCACTTTTACTTTTAGTTTCCGAAAACCGATAGTTACCCTAGAGTTACTCCGCCATTTTGACGTATTTGCCAGTTTTATTGGAGGTATGGTACGAAATTGTGCACTTCAACATAGATTATTAATCATGATTTAAATTAATAGCAGATGATGATAGTGACGATAAATTCCTCATCCAATATGTCTTGCAGCAAAGACCAAAAACATTTCGACGCCGTGTTAATAATATGATTATTGGTTGGAGGTTCCCGAATGTTTGCATGTCGAAAGATCTCGTAAATTAGTGTGACACATCAAATTCAAAGAGATATATTTCAACTACTGGAAAGTAAATTATATCGTATATGTTATAATGGGTTGTCATTTATTTTCAAATACTCACAGGCTAGGTTAGGTCAGATCCTACAGTGACACAAAACAAAATACAACAGGAAATTTTGAGGTGTTGTGGTTTTCAAATTAAATTTTCAGTGTGGCCGCACCAAAAAATAATGCACTGCTTTTTTTCACCCAATTTTGAGAAATATTCTGCATTTTAGACTGACCACACTAATAACTACAGCAAAAGTATGATTCAAATAGCGCATGGATTTAACATCCTTGTTACTTTAACTGACGGTTAAAATTTAAATTTAGCCCACGATTTAACTTTCTGCTGAAATAAACGGTACTTAAGGGACTGCGTTACAGTCAAAGGAGTAAGATGGCACATGGGTGAGTGGCTTACGGAAGCTAAGCAGAATGTATCTGTATCAATAACATATTTCTTATTTCAATTTTATCTCTAGCATGAGTTCTATCAGCGTCAAGGTTGTGTAAATTTTTAGTTCTTTCCTATCGACCATTTTAAAATATCCACCTTTGAAGAAAGGTAAAACTTAAATAATGACAGTCATATAAGCTGAAGTTAGCTGGAGACTCAGGTAGTGTAGTATCTAGTAGCTACTGCAACCTTTTTTAGCCACGCATACAAAAACCAATCAGCAAAAATGCTGCTGAGAAAATCTCAGATTAGAACAAAATCAGGAGTGTTAAAAAAAAACCTTTATGTGAATACGGCTCCATATTTTTTTATGAACCAGACATTTTCTTTTTTCAAAATGTGTTTTTTTGACGAACATTAATTAAATATTTTGTTATAATTTCAGTTAAAACTGCAAGGAACTAATATTTAACCTATCATTGGCCATCATTTACCAGGCAAATTTGGAAAAATCGCGTGGAAATTACCTTCCCGACTTTTGCTTAAATATCCATATAAATACAAAAATGAACTGATGTTATTTTCACACAAACCTGAATACACAACCTACATGAAAAAACACATTTCAAAGGTGATTGCTAATAAATAAATACCTTTAAATGCATTTGAAAAAGGAAAAAAAGTCCGCTTTCTCCCTACTTTCCAGGTTTGACAGCGTTTCGAAGTCAGAGATAATTCAATTACAAATCGTGTAGTGTTACCACATGCATGAAATCTTTAAAGCTACAAAGAGAGATATTGGCGCAATCGATTGTGACCTTATCTTTCATACAGTTTCTTTATACATAAGGGTCAAAATCGCATCCAAATTATTTTATTTTTTTTACTATTGTTCCGTGCGCATCCGCGCGGCTCTGGCCAATCATAGGTTAAAGCAATAATAGGAAAGATTTGACAATTTTCATTTTAAAATTAATACATTCTGTAATTGATGGGAATATGGAATTAGTCACTGGGAATTAGTTTAAAATTGATTTAAATTGTTACATACATAATAATAATTTTTTAAATATTGCAAATGATCGATAAAATATCACTGAAGCAATGAAATATATTTCATAAAATAATAAAATGAAGTTTTTGCATAGAATTAATCTGCAATTGAATATTGATCATTGGCAGAATGTAAAGGTTTAAAAAATCAACAGTAATCTCTAATTATCCGCAAAGTTTTACGAATAACCTGATAATATTTCAATTCTCTCCAATCCCATTATAATAAGCAGAAAGTGTTGCTTGTCCACTAACAGGTTAAGTTCCAGATGGGATGCTGTGTGGAGGGTCTTTTTAGGGAAAAGAAGGAGAGGAAATTCTGGGAAGGAAAAATGTATGAGGGGTGACTTGGATCTGGGGGTCAATGTGTTTAGGGGAAACGAATGTATGAATCTATCCCTACCACTATGGCGCAAGGCGATGGGTCGAGAGAGTTCGGCTGGAGAGGTTAAAAGGTCTCCCTTAACCAGTCTCTTACGATCCGCCACGCAGTAGGTGGGCAAAAGCATCCGCCGCCAAGACCTAGACAAACCTCACCTCAAGAACACGGGCACCCCTATTAATCACCGAACGTAGCGAGCCACTCAGATTACGAGAGATAACTGTAAATTATTTTAGCGCATTTAGCCTTAAAAGTCAATATAAAATTGCAAAAGAGATATTAATAAAAACATAAATTTCAAAGAGCATAAAATATAAATTAATCATGACTCCATTATAAACGAAATGTTACAAATATTTAAAAACAGAAATTTTATATAATTGATCGTAGTCAACCAGTTTAATCATTTATTAATTATACAATAATAAGTGTTACCTTAACCTGCGTTAATTTAAGTGTTGTTTAATTTCTGGAAATTAAATTAAATAAAATTTGAATTAACTAAGTGTTTAATTAAACTAAAATCAAACCGTTTTTAATTAAAATAATCATTTCTTATTCGCTATAATGCCACTTAACGAATACAAGTCGCGTTCATTAAGAAAAAAATTCGAATTTTTTATTTTTATACCAATTAATAAATAATAATAAAAACAAAATGACCTTGAACACAAGGGGTCTTAGTAAAAAAAATGCCTTCAATTTTGCGTTTTTATTTAAACTAAAGTAAAAATAATACTAAGAGAAATTTTGGAGGGAAGGTAATAATAATAATAAACATATCGGGAGAAACAAATGGCAAGAAAAAATAAACTTAACAAAAAGAAAAAAATGTTATTAAAAGTTTTCCTTATAATTTTACCAACGCTGGTTCTAAATATCTATATTTTATCGTCAATCAACTGAATCATATTTGAACAATTTGCAATTCAAATTAGAAAAAAAATTGTTAAAATTATGCGTATAATTGTCACGTTAACGCGTGTTATAAGACAGATACGTCAGTTACCAGCTTTGAGTCTTTAATTTTATTTTAGAGTTAGTTTATCGTGGCCGAACAAATTTTTAATTTTGTCTGATATTATTATTTTCACGACACAATATGAAATTCGGGCAACAAGTCTTTTGAATCACGAGTGTCCAACTTTTCGGCTTTATTCATTGATATGACAATGGTGTGCCGCTGAGAGCTCCGCTGTAACTTCTCCCTCTTTCTCATAAATCATGCTGCAATAGAGAGAGATGTTCAATGGGACTATTAGTAGCAGGATCATAATCATAAAATATATTGACGCTGGAAGGGAAAATTGTTAAAGCGCCATTCAACTGTGACATTAAAGAAGAATCTACACAATAAGCAATACTGTCTGTGTGCTTGTGTTCATCAAATCACAAACAAACAATATAGTTTATTGTTTAAGCCATTTTTCCTTTCCAGTGACGATATTATAATATTAAAATGAGCGCCTTCATTATTATTATGACGATCCGTGATTAGTGTACTTGATGGCAAAAAAAGACAATTACCGTACGTTCCTTATCTCTATCATGATGCAGCTCATTCTTACAAATTAAATAATAGTGAGACACACAAAGTACTACTTTTTTCCTTTGGAGGAAACAGATCTATCTTATTATGGCTCAGCTACGGCGACGGGAATTGTGTTTCATTTTCTTTTTATGTGTGTGAGGGAGATGTATGATAAAGATTGTATGTCTCCTTTGTGGGGGTGCAGACACACCTTCACCATTAGTCTCATTTTCGACTGTTGTTATTTAGTATGTAAGACAGAGCTGCAGCATTATGTTTAAGAACAAAAGCAAAACCATCAACGCATTGACATTTGACTTTTTGCTCACACTTCAATATTATCCTTGTAACTATATTCCATACTTCCAAATTATCGTCACGGCTATTAAGTAGTATTGTGGGGTCTACAGAGACGTCACGGTGCGGTGTGTGAGAGAAAATGTTACTTTTTCCTTTGGAGGAAACAGACCTATGTACATTGTGTATCTCATATTTTGAAAGAGCTGCAGCATTATTGTGATAAGGAACGTATGTTTATTGCCTTCTTTATGCCGTCACGGTAACGTAATCGTAGATCGTCCCGGTAATAATAAAAGCGCTAACTGACTTCATATCAGAATCTTTCTGTAACATTTTGGTTTATAACATTTTTGAATTACTTCACGTCAATGATTTATGTAATTTTCTTGAGTTATAAAGCCGTGTTGTTGTTCATGTTGGATATCTCAGTGCTGAGATGGTCAAAGTTTTGGACGAAATTTCATAATCCATTATGATAGTTAAAGCACTCATTCAAACGGCAAAGGAAAAAAACGCTATGGCATAATCGTTGCCAAATTTAAATCAGTTTCAAATAACTCTGTGGTCGTAGGACAATAAAATATCGCACATCCCATAGAAAAGTGTTGCAAGTCAAAATTGTGTATTTTATGTTTTGTCTCAAAATTATTGTGGTTATCTATGCCTCAAGAAAGCTGTATTTAAGTCTAGATCACTCCATCTCCGCAAGATGTCGCTAGTGTCTCTTTTCGACGGGACCGCTTGTTCATCATTCATTCATTTGTTTTCCCTCTCCTGTAAAATTAACTTTTTTGACTTGCGACACTTTTCTATGGGATGGGCGATATGTATGATTTGGGTGTTGTATGTTTTGTGCAACACTTGTAACATTCAGACAAGAATGTACTGCCCCATCCAGGAGCACTTGTGTCCAGGTGCGATCGGTACACCAGGGGGCACTGATTTTGAACACGGATGGGAAGGAGGTTAGCATTCAATCATCTGATACACCGATCATCCAGTTGATTAGTAAGACATCTCTGAAAAATGAATTATTAAGTTGAGTATGCAGTTATATATATAAAAGTGTACCCTCTATCTGGTACAATACTCAAAAATAATATTAATGTTGTCTGGGTCACTAGTAGAATATTTCAAAATGTCATAATAATGTACCAGACCGTTATGCCTCCCGGTGTTATTTTATAGCATATTTAATGTAAAACACAGACAAATACAAATAATATTTGATTTATAGCGAGCATTCGAATTTTGCTTTCGTCATTATCTTAAAACTCTGTATTTGGAGATGTCTGACTAATCAACTGGATGATCGATACATGGCAACCCGAATTTAAAATCTGACCTACACGGCTGTTGTGTATATGATACATCAGCGGCTATCCTCGTACAAGGATGTAGCGCATGTGATCCGTGAAGTGTCGCTAAAACACGTACATGTACACGTGATGGGATAGATTGCGTTGAAAAGACCCGGAAAGTTGAGACTCGTGAGCTTGACTTGTTTCTTAGTTTCGTAAGGTTGGTACAATGCGTTTGATAAAATGATTGTTTGATAATGTCCGCCAGGAGATAAACCTGTTTGCAGTGAGTTCATTGATTAAGTCACTACTTGTTGAATATAATATTGATTGGTGATGTGTCCAACTATGTGCTGGTCGATTACTGCATCCTCTGCATTTGAGATCTGGGAAATAAAACATATTTATTATTGTAATATATCAGAATATTAGTTATGATCAGTTCAATTTGCTAGGTTCGGGTCACAGGTTCGGGTGTAGGTTACGACGTGTGCTGAACATAGCCGATCAGAGAAGGGCAAGTCATTCCATTTTGCGAGAGCTCGCCAGACAAAATCTAGCTAGCAAGTTGTAAGGACGTGTTTCCTTTTAAACCATATTTGTATTTTGCATAATAACAATAAACAGTCACTGTGATTTCAAAGAACCAAAGCATTTTAATCAAAACAATATATATCGACGGTCCCGAAGAACAATGCCGGATGTGCGATTTCGAATTTTTGCAGTGGAGCTTTTTAAAGTATCGTTTCTGCATGTTTACTGTTTTTGGTATCAAGAAATGTGGTGTTGTTTTGTTCTTTGATACTTCATCTCATTTCATTAAAAAAACCGAAAATACAGACTTTTAAATCAACTAAATAAGTCAACAGAACGATTTTCAATTTTTGTCAGATCCGACATTGTTCTTCGGGACCGTCGATATATATATATACGATACAATAGGCCACTTGCATGGATTTCATAACGACTTAGAAAAAATCGTGTGGATAGATTTTTTTACTAAGATTACGAAAAAGTTAGTAAAATATTTTAGAAATGTATAGTTTTTTTTTTTTTTTTTTTAAATAAATAAATCCTTTATTTGAGCTTGTGACGTCACTACATGAAAATGTCCCATCTAAAATATGTCCCGTCTTTCCGGTTTATAAAAAATGGTCTGATTTTTCGGAATGAAATTTTCAGAAAAATGCCAGGGTTTCAAAAATACAATTAAAAAAAAATTCGGAATGTCTTAGAATATTTGCCTTAACCGGAATTTTTTTTTTTTAAATGTGATGCAAGTGGCCTATTGTCTAATAAAATATGTGTGTTTTTATTTTTTTTTTTTTCGTTATCAGTAATTTTAATTAGAAAATATGCGAGGTAAGCAATTTTTAAAACTTTTTTATGTTGGAATGAAAAATTTTTATATCTCATAAATTATGCTTATTTCAATTTATAAAATTTGAAAGAGTATTTAATCAACTTTTAAAAACAGTTTTTAGTTTTCGGACACATTCAAAAATATTCCATTTATTTGGAGTTTATTGTAAAGCAGAAATATTTTGATCACCCTGACAAAAGAGGCCGCCCTCGAGATCTTAGGGGTTAACAATAACAATAATAATAAGAAAACGATGTAACTGAGGGAAAGTAAATTCTGGCTTACCCGGGATAATGCGGGCCGGGCTGCGCTTGCGACCTCGTCCCCGTCGCGTACAGCTGCTGCTGGAAGTTGTGGAACTGCTGCGCATAGTTGGGGTCCGCCGTGCTCGGCATCACAAAGCCCTGCGAGGACTTGAAGCCGGCCCCGGGCCCTCCCATGGACGCGGGTAGCGGCTGCGAACTGTGCGGCGCCCCCATACGCATGGGGCCCCCCTTCATCATGTTGGGCCGGAAGTTGGGGTTGCACATCATACCGCCGCCCGGGGGCATGCCGCCCTGGAAGGGATCCGCCATCTTGGGCGGGGAGTTGAATCCGCCGGGGTAGTGCGGCATGCGGATCATGCCCGGACCTCCGCGCATAGGACCCATCATCGGGCCTTGCGGCCGCATACCACCCATCATTTGATCCGACATATCCATGCGAGGACCACCCATTCCTGGCTGCTGGTGTTGTCCCATAGGCCCGCCACACGGTCCACCAGAAAAATATTGCATATTCATGTTATTTTTTTGTTCCATGTGCATCGGGTTTGCTACTCTTTGTAAGAAGTCCAAGCTGGGAGGCCCTCTAGGACCTGCTGAGCAAGGGAGTTGCGGACGTGTTGGGAGGTATTGTATGGTGTTTGGAGCGCTGGCTTTGACTTGGACGTTGGCCCCGTTGAAGGCGGCCATTTTGCCGGGGGGCATGCGCGGGCCGCCCATCATGGAGGGGTCCGGGGGCCCGAGGCCCATGGGGCCCATGGAGGCGTCGCCCATCTTGGGGCTCATGTTCATGTCGGGGGGGAAGTCTCCGGGTCCCATCATGCCGTCCATGGGGCCCACCGCGCCCATGCCGCCCATGTGACAACCTGCGGAAAGAGAAAACATTGTCAAATTTTGTACAAAATATTATCATATATTAATTTGTTGACAGTCCAACTCTTTTTGACAGTTGAGGTTTGCTATGTAAAGCCTTGATTACATTTCGACGGCGAATTCACTATCTGCTAGTAAACTCGCTCAGTGTAATCATATTTACTAGCTAACTAGCAGGTTGTCTCGCTACTTGCTAGCGTGTGGGCTTGTTAGCTGGTAAACTAGCCTTGTGCCACATAGCTGCGAATATCTCAGTTTTTTACAAAATGTCGACATGCATAATTATTGTTGCTAACTAGTTTGCTACTGAGCGAGTGGAAAGTTTTGTGTGTCATCATCACAATCGCACTCACCGATTCGCCCGCTTTTAAACTTGCCGGCTAGTATCTCAGTAAACTCACTCAATGTAATCGAGGTTTAAGAAGACTGATTGGTATCACATGTTTTAAAGCCCAACATATCCACTGTGGAATGAATTACCAACTTGTGTATTTAGTGCCTCTTACAACAATGAGAGTCTTCAATAACTGTGTTCAATCATTCCTCTATTTAAAAAGATCCTTCACACAATACACTAAAAAAACTAATGTCCAGGTATTATTTTCATACAAAAAGTCTATTTACTGTAAACTTTTAAAAGCAAATACAGAGCATTGTGTTCTCTCTTTCTAACACTGTTTAAATCACACATATTACATATATCTCACAGTAATGTAAAATGAGGTAACAAGCACCGAGAGACCACTGTGGAACATTGCACAGCACATAACCACCGGAGCGACCTCGCGAAATAAATAAATTGGCCTTGATTGCTCGAGATTTTCATAAAATCATTTTTTTAATTTTTTGCCAACATTAAAAAAATCATACCTTTGAATTTTAAAACGTAAACAAAAAATATTATTTTTGTGCTATATAGCCAATAAATTAACCTTATTTTACCGTTTATCTCATATTTGCAGGATTTATAAAAAAAAATATTTAAAAAAAGGAAAGTTTATAACCAAGCGAATCCTGCGTGTTTGTTACTTTGAAACTCCGTGAGAGGTACTTATTCGAGTCAACATAGAATATTTTCGATTTCTGTATGTTGTCTGTGGTATACTTGATAATGAAAGGTGCATATCTATTGAAAAAGGACTTAAGGCTATGTTCCCGGCCCCAAAAAGAAGAAGACGGAGAGATATGAAATTACGAATGTTAGAAGAGCGCGCTAACATTTACAATGATAAAATCGATGCAAAAATCATGAAAATCTTTAATAAAACACGACTCGTTTAAAATAGAGCAAAAATCTCTAAAAACTTCAAATGTTTAAGGGAGGTTTGCAAGAAATTGGTAGAAATTCGAATACCGGCCTCTTAATTTTATCCGTAAACAGCTGATCAGAAATTCTGCGTGAAAAAAATATTTAAAAAATTTATTTTTAACATAATTCTAAAATAGTCTGCGAAGTTCGGAATAGAGAAGTCCAGTACAATTTTTTAATTTTTTTTTATGAATAATGACCTTCTAACTTAAATAACTGCATTTTTTTTTTTTTTTAGAGTTAATAATTGTCAAAGTTTCAATTTTTCAAGGTCCCTCGAAACCCGCCAAATTTAAGATGTATTTTGTGACGTCATCAACAGTTCACCTACTTAATAACGATACGCATTTTATGATTTTTATGTTGGTCTCCCTGAATCTCACATAGATCTATCTGCGCAGGCGCCGCACAATGGTTTTACTAGTATGGGAGAGTTGGAAACAATTCGAAATTTCAAATTGCAGGGATCACTAAATTTTGTTTCTATATCTTGACACCACATACAGCGCATCTTTCCCCATACCACCAAACTCATCAAAACGTTTCGTCACTGCGTAACACGTCAGCAAAGAATGACTTCCCGAGCAGTCAGGACGTTTGTGTGAAAATGCAACGTTTGTTATATAACATTTAGGGACTGATAACTTTTTACACCGCTTGCTGGCAATCTTTTTTCAACATGGATCCAATACCTTCGGGTGTGTACTAAAGATGTAAAGTATTTTTTTCATATATTTAATATGACAAATTAAAGATATCTTTTTTAAAAAACATCTCGTGAATTAAAAAAAATACGATGATTTCTGAAATAGTTAAGGTTTTAGTTTAATATTCCGTAATAAAAAAAAAATCTTACCTATTTTTGCGTCTCTACGGCCCAGTAATTTTTACGTAATTTACTTACTGTAAAATTTGAGTGCTTCATAAATATCATTATTGTCACAGGTTCGGTTTCAAAGGATTTTTTCTTCAGACAAAAGGAGTTATTTGACATAGTGATGAACTCAAAGTGTCAACAGATGGAAAAAGATTTTTATATTTGAAAAAAAAACTTATAAACCTCACCAATTGCCTTAAACAGGGGTTGGTTAAACTCTGTAAAAAGATCGCGGGCTTCAAATTTTGCTTTAAAAAAAGATGGACAATTGCTCGTCGAGATGAAGCTAGATTTATGATGGAAAATAAAAAAAAAGTGACTTGAGACTCCGATTGGTTTTATATTGCACGCGATTTTCCCTAAAAACGGCACGTCGTGGTCAAAAACACAATTTGAATGTAGTTCTGACCGATCCAAGCGCTTGAAAACCGAAGATCTTCGGAAAAGTGCACCACTTTCTCATTTGGCGTTTGAGAAAGAGGTGCACTTTTCGGTCAATCGGTTGCATCAAAATTATTAGAAGACATTATTCTAGGCGTTCATCTTTTAACAGACAAGTGTACAAAAAATTTGAAGATAATCGCTCTTCTTAAAAACAGATGTTCATTAGGACGTGAGAGGATGCGATTATTCTAGTATTTCTATATCTTCAAGTGTACCTACATATGCGATTAGTTTGCAGGAAGTCTGACTATTGTAGCAGAATCCTTGCCCATCGTTCACCAGATATTGCCGCCCAATTAAGATTATCATAAGAGGCTCCGGAAGCTCGGAAGAAAGATTTTTTAAAATATCGCGAAAACTATTCTAGAAAATGTTCTAGTGAGAAATTTAATGAGAATGTTCTTAATTTAATGTTAGTTATATCTGATCCTGTCATAACTAGTTACAGGTAACCCCAAATAAAAAATTAAATCGTTTTCCTAAAGAAGTTTTCGATTTAATATTTCCTCCGGATATTCATTATATAAATATCTTTGGCACCGACGATGATGAAGATTGTTCATAGTCTGCATCAGAATGTTGAAAAGCAAAATTAAACATTACTCGGCCTTTATTTTCACATGGATCTGGACATAAATAATTTCAATTTTAAGATTTAAAAAAAAAAAAAATTCTTGTTAATAAAATCCAGAAATCGTTAATAAAATCCAGTAAAACTTACTTAAATCAAATATTCTTATTTTTTGTAACCATACCGAAAAATAATATCACTTTTTTTTCTCGTTAATCCTGCTTGTGAATTGTTTCCAACTTTTGGGGTATTCGGAACCACTGTGCGCCGCCGGCCATCGTGTTGTTACTACGCGTTTATTGGTTTACTTCATGGCGTAGCGAGATTAATTACTTCGCAAATGACATGTTGAATTATGCTAGCAGTTAATTTTATGTTTTTTAAGATAATTTTCGTTTAAATGATCAATTCACTGTGATTTTAGTGTAATTCAACATAATTACCAATGCTAGCGTTACTTTTTTTTCAGTTTTAGTCCTTTATAGTGTTTTGTTGGTGATTTATTTTCGTCTTACAAAAGATTTTAGGTTACCTCTGAAATTTTTTTTAATGACTTTTCCGCGTCAATTTAATAAAACTTCTATAAAAGTAATATTATTTAATAATGTAAAAGCCTTATGCATGTGTAAATAAACACAAAATAGAGAAATCAACGCATTAAATTGCGTAAAACCGAGTCCAAGATGTCATATTTTTTCAGTTATTTTTTCGGAATCATTAAAATATTTTTTAATCCTTTTTAATTGTATGAACTAGATAAAAAGTGAAGTGACAGTTTTATTCCAAATTCATAAAGTAAGAGGACTGTATTTTTTTAATTTTGAATTTTCCTAAATTTTTCGACCATTTAAATAGAATATGTTTACTGTCAGCTGTTTTTTTTAAAGTTTTTCATTTTGAAACTTAAAATACTACAATTTTCAAACACGATCGTATATGTCAGATACAAAAATCTAAAAGGCAATTCTATTTAGTTTCTATAAAGGTATATGCTTTAAGACATCTTCAAAAATAAGAAATATATAGAACATTCGTTTGTGTCATACCTAAATTCCCATACAAACGACGTACCTGGTTTATTTATGTGACGTACAGTGATTACCATCGTGACGTCACCACAGAGCATTACACAGCATACCAACTTGACGCTGTGTTTTATTGAGAATATTAAAAATGCACTTTTTAATATTTTTTTAAAAAAATGTACGTTTAATATTATTTATTAAAACTTATATATTCAGAATCAGCGTTTATTGGTCTATATGAACATATTTTTTTAAAGCCATAATATTTTTCACTGGAGTTCCTTATTGCAACATCTATAGTCATAATAGATAAAACATTTCAATAGCTTCGTTTTAAAATAAATGACTGACCATGGGTTCTAAATAATTACAATAAATGTTTTATAAATAAATGGTAGGAAAATGTAGTCCAATTTTGAACCGCTATCAATCGCAGAAAAATAAAAGTGGTCCATTTTTCGACCATAATTGCTCCAGTGGTTACCAGAATCTTTGTTACTTGGGAGTTATTGTTCCACAAGTAGGTAATATTGGCACAGGAAATATTTTCAGACAGGGTAGGTTTTAAAAGTAGGCGGGATGAAGAACGTTATATACGCATATAGTTGCGTCAACATACCCTATTACTCGTATACCTAATTAGTTCCAATGCTGCTTAGTGCTAGCCGCCACTGATCAGGTACTCACCCATATCCTGCATGAGCAACGCGGCGTGGTGGTGTGGATGAGGATGCGGGGGCCCCCCAGTCAGCTGCTGGGACATCTGCGCCAGTGATGAGATGGGGTCGAAGCCCCCGCCCGCACCGCTGGGAGCCAGTGGCGCGTGCTCACCTCTCACCATCCCACCGCCCTGGGATAAAAACAATAATATTAGGTTAAATGAAAAAAAGTGGTTCGTGAAGAAGGGAAATGTAGATAGTTACTTCAGACTAAAAAAATTTCAATCAATTCATTTAAAATCAAATGTGATTTTTTGTAAATAAAATTGATATTATAAAATAATTGAAAAAATTTAAGAAGCATAGTCCAAAATGATGATTCGTTTTCATTTAGATTTACATTTTTGGCTTTTGGCCTTTTCGACACATCTCGCTTTATTTTTTAGACATGACGGGATCGGGGATTATTTCACTAATACACAATCAAGCTTTGGAAAATAGAAATCAGAAATAATCCATTCAACGAGTATTTGCACGAAAACAAATACGATTTACAGTCCACATCCTCTTTAGTATCACGATATTGTTCGTGACGGTTAATAAGATGTTGACGACAGCACGGTGCGATAATTACTAGTGTACTTTTGTAACATCGATACCTAGCCTTTTCCTATGGTGCAAGCGCAGCCCTCGACCGTAGCATGTACTAAAATATCGTGCGATTCATGAATATGTCTTTAAATCGTGATTCAAAAATTTTTGTTAAAAAAAATCCCTCCTATTTTAAAATTGTCTGCAAAAAGAAGTATTACACCATGTCCAGTGTCACTCGACATTGGAGCTGGAGGAAAAAAATCAATGTTGAGTGACACTCGACATTGGAGCTGGAGGAACAAAAACAATGTTGAGTGACACTCGATATTGGAGTTGGAGGAACAAAATCAATGTTGAGTGACACTCGACATTGGAGCTCGAGGAACAAAATCAACGTTGAGTGACACTCGACATTGGAGTGGAGAGGGTTGAAACAAGGCCTCCGTAAAAATATTAGTAAAGGATCTGATAATGGTGAAACTAGTTAATAATATACCTCAGGTCCACCCGGATTCCCCTGCATTCCGGTGGGACTGTCATCCATATTCCCTTTGGGCCCCATGTTCCCCAGGTTTCCGCACGCCATCCCCTTCCCCATATTTTGCTGCTGCATGGGATGGTGTCCGGGCGACGAAGAGGACATGGACTGGGAGGCGGTGGCCCCCGAGGGAGCTGACGTGGACGCCGGGGGTTGCTGGCCTTGCTGTTGTTGCTGGCCCTGTTGCTGCTGTTGCTGTTGTTGTTGCTGGCCCTGTTGTTGCTGATTTTGCTGTTGGGGCTGGTTGGGGGCATAGGGCCCCTGGTTGAGGCTGCTCTGTGGAGGGGATGGCCCTTGCATGTGGTCTCGATTGGGCGTTTTTTGCATGTTTTCTTGTGATCGGTTTGAGGAGGGACTCGGTCTTTGTTTTTCACCTGTAAAAAATAGTAGTATATGTTATCAACAAGCGAGCGACAAGATAATCCTCTAAAAAAAAAGAAACACATTCCCCTATTAAAATCATAGACAATGCGTGCAATACTGGCGACATCTAGGCTTTCGGCCTATATATGGATTATGTTCCAACCCGCGCTAAGCTCGACATTCCAACCAAGCCAAGCTTTAAATCAACACAAACTCAACCAGAAACTATCTGCGCAGTCAAAGTCCAAACTCAACCATTAAATGTAAAGTTTCACAAGAAAGTTCTTAACATAAAATACAGTTTATTTAACAAAAAATGTTTTTATTTTATCTTCAGAGCCGAATCAAAATATCCTCAACTAAATTAAAATTATTTAATAAATTGGGAATTCAGTCATTTAAAGCCATTCAGATTTCTATTTCCCAGATAAATTTCCTTTCCGTACGTTTTCTTTGAGAACCAGTAATATTATTTTCAATACATAATTAAAAATACATTCCACTTGTATGATAAAGGCTTGGTGACAAAGAACAGACACAAACCAAACTATAAGAATCTAAATGGGAGATTCAATTCAATTCAATTTATTCATTTAAAAACATTACAAAATTAAAATTACAATGTGTTTTAAAGGAGAAAAATATTAATATTAGATAAACACATTGTAGCAATTTAAACATCAATGAAGCACACTTAGATCAACAGACAAAGCTTGCCATCTAAATTGTGCTTCATTGATGTCAAACATATCGATAATCAAAGTGATTCTATTTAACAACAAGACAGCTCTCCCGACTGGCATAACCATTGGCAAGTTAGTTCTGCAAGCCGGGAGATAAATCAGTATATGCTGTCGGTGATGTAGATGACCATCGGGAATATAGAAACTAATGCCCTCCATGACAGCCGAGTTTTCGAACCATCCACGAATAAGTCTGAAGAAATGTGTTACAATGAGCACATCCATTCTGACCCGTAGATGGTTCATACCAAGCTTGCCCAAGAGAAAGTCGGTAGGGTAGAGCCACGGGTAGTAGTCATACACCGAGAAATCTCAGAAATTTTATATGAACCTTCTTTAACATGAGGGAATACTTCACTTGGTGGGTGTGGGCTCCAAACCACCCATCCACTCTCAAGCCTACTCTTAACCAAAGCATTGTATAGTGAGATAAAATTATGACTCCCTTTTTTTGTATTTCTTATGCATTAACTATGTAACAATTTCTAGACATTGTGTTGAAACCGGTAGCAGATAAATAAAAAAATTGTAAAAAATGTGCATGTGAAATAAAACTCTTCAAAACAAAATATAGTCTGTCAGATAAGAGTAGAAAAAATGGAACTAAAAAAATTGCAGGCTGGCAACACCAATTTACCTGTCAAATATTCTTTTTAAGTTCAATGACACTGATAATACAAAACACTGCATAGACTCTTAAAAGAACATTTTTTTGTTCTTAAAAAAAAAAAGATGAACTGTTGATAAGGTACCTACTTTTTGACATAAATTTGATTAAATTGTCTTTTACAAAGTGATTGGCATTCATTTAATTTAACACAAATTTGAATTTAACAGTAGGTAGAAAGGAAGAATCATTAATGGTGAGTTTAGTTACACTACTTTTAGATCTATATGAGTTGATGATCTAAAGCCTGGGCAACGCTAGGTACTTAAGCTAATATTAAATAAATGTGAGAATTTTCTACAGTGTGCTTTATATTTTATTAGAATATCATTACTCTTCGTTTATGTTAACACAAAATTGCAAACGTATAATAATAATATACCTATATGCATTTGTTATTCTAATCAAAGGGTATCTATAATGCAAAGAATTTTTTTTTCTTCACTTTTATGGCTTTTTAATTTTTAATAAAAGTGTAAGTTACACAGCTTTAGATTACCACCATGATTATATTTTTAGTATTGCCATTTGAACAACAGTGGCGACCTCCTATATTTTCTACTCTTGTTTGACAAACTGTATCTATGAATCCCTGTTTGGTGAAATTGAAAATGTTAAACACAAAGCTGTCTGGTAAATGCCAGCCTTCTTCACTGTCTCTGGGAATGCCGGTGGCTGGATTTCGGTATCACCAGTTCTACATTGTATATATGTTTATTTTTTCTTCCTTTTTTTATGTACAGTGCACGGTGCTGCCTGCTGGATCATTGTGTGGTCCTTCGCCGCCATGAGCTTCCCACTCATGACGGTTGTCGTTCATTTTGTTTTTTTCCTTATATTTTCTCTATTACCTAGTTTTGTTACTAACACCTTGTTTGACTGTCCATGGGGCTCACTGCTTTAGCAGTGATTACCTTCATGGGCTTTAGAATTGTAGAATTGACCATCACAGTACATTCCTGTAGGTGCGCCTGCATACCGCCCTCTAACAACGTATGCGGGGACATTGAAGTTCTAGAATCGTTACATATTTTAAATGTAGAGTCGTTCATTCAAAAAAATTAGATTCTTGCGAGAACTCCGAAGGGGCGACCATAAGTCGCCTATACCGGGGTGGGAATAGGTGGGTGAAAGCTTCAATGTCTGGTAAATGTGAGCTTACTCACCAGGTATATTTGAGTTGGGGGTCTGTGGGTTATTTGATCCCGGGAATCCGGGACTGTGGTCCAGTGAGTATCGCCCCGCTCGGTCCATGTGGGGCCCCCCACTCGTGTTGTGTCCCTCCGGGGTGCCTGGCATCATGCTGGATGGAAAAAAGACACATTCATTAGCTTTATAATTATAGTAGGAGATTTTCAAATATTGTTTCGGCTTATTCGTAGCCCGGGAATGTTTTGTCTTTAATTTAAAAAAAAATAATAATAATAATTTGAAAAAAAAACACCTTTTGTATCCCATTCTAAGAAACACATTTTGCAAATAGAATAGTGGAAGTATGGAACAAATTTAACAACATGTCATTGATGCTACTGATATAAATAAAAATAAATTAAGACGATATTAACAACTCTTAAATGAAAAAATGTGAAACAGAAAAGACAGAAAAAGAATATGCCTTGCCGAGAAAGTGCTCTGACCAATGAGCTAAATTGAGAGCTACCAACATTTTCTTAATCTCTTATTGGCCGGAAGCGCGCGGAACAAATTTTCGAAAAAAATATGTTTAAATGCGATTTTAACCCTTATGTATAAAGAAACTGTATGAAGGACAAGGTCAGAATCGCTTGCGCCAATATCATTATTGAAAACCAGAATATTTTTAAATGAATTATCTATGGAATCTGGGTGTCAGATTTTGCCGCGATTTGAATTGTAAAAAAGTCCGAGTGTGACAATTCACAAAAACATTGAAAACCTATCAATTTATCAAACAAGCGCAAGTAATGTTGTTTTTATAGATAGTTTATTATTCAAGGAATGTGTTTCGGTAAATAAACTATACTATAGCTCAAAATAAATCTACAAAATATTACTTCAAAGTGATTCTCATTCCGTAATTTCCTGTATGCAATAAAAGAAAAAGAAGAAGTTTCAAAAATAGCTCTCGACAGGTTAATGCATTTTTTTATTGGCTGCTATCTTTCATGTAATATTTTTTAATGTTTAATATTCAAATTTTTACTGGCTGCTGTCTTCCGTGTAGTCTGTTTTATGTCTAATATTGCCTACAATTATTAAATATTACAATTTGAGGTTTTACTCATTAAGTTATTTAAAAAAATAAAATTCGATTTTTTAGCAAGTTAACAAAGAATAAAAAAGTACTTACCCTGGACTCTTTTGATTTGAAGGCGGCCCATCTTTGAGTGAGGTGTTGGGCTGTTTCTGGATTGTGAGCTCTTGACCTGGCAACACACAATCAACAAATTCATTAACTTTACATTTTAACAGTGGACTTTTTCTTTTGTCATTATGCACTTTGTCATTTTCAATTTGGGAGGCGGGAATGGGTACCTCCGCCCCGGGAACCTTCATTGGATAACCAACACCTCTGCCATAGATAGGTCACCCCAAGTGGTTCGCTACATTTGGTGATTTAGAAGGGGTGCCCGGGTTCATGGGGTGAAGTTTGTCTAGGTCTTGGCGGCGGACGACCGTGACACACTGAACCCCATATTCCTACCTATCCCTTACACCCTTTTCCTTCCCAGAACTCTCCTTCCTTTCCTTAAAAAAAACCTCCACACAGCATTCCCTAAGATAAAATAGGCCTTGAGGAAAATTATTTTCCTCAGGGCCTCCTGTGTGGAACTCATGTAAAAAAAAAAAAAATGCACAAGTTTTTAAACGGATCTACATATTGCGATGACTGGACAACTCAGAACCTCCTTTGAAAAGTCATTAGAAGTGATGAAAAAAATAAATTAAATTGGTTATGTAGGTTACGTTAGGTTAGGGTTAAGGGTTATTTAAAAAAAAAATCATAGCTTTCAATGACTTTTCAAAGGGGTGTTGAGTTGACTTGATTCTGAGCTGGCATGGAACCACATATTATCTGATGTGTTGGCCAAAATTTTATGTGACAAATATCTAGTACGGATATGCTTTATTATATTTATTTTTGCTATGATATCGTCACCTCATTTCAATAGGGTTCTGACTGATATTTTTTTCCAGAATTACCTATGAAGGCCAAAGCATTTCTTTTGCTCATTTCTATAGCCAAAATAATTTTCAGAACCATCTGTGTTTTATTTTCGTAGATATATGTATCACAAAGTTCAAGCATATAAAATAATCATTTATTTTACAAGGTTCTAACATCACTTACACTCTAT
This sequence comes from Limnephilus lunatus, assembly GCA_917563855.2. Classification (NCBI taxonomy): domain Eukaryota; kingdom Metazoa; phylum Arthropoda; class Insecta; order Trichoptera; family Limnephilidae; genus Limnephilus; species Limnephilus lunatus. The sequence continues at coordinate 99,343,713 of OU830594.1, forward strand.
TTTTGTTTGTATCTGACAGTTGATCGTTATTATGAGGCGCATTATGGTTCGTCACTTTGGTTGGATAGGGTTACATGTTGTAAGGTTTTAAAGTTTGCAAAGACAAATTTTCGTAATCTATTTAATAATTTTAGTTAAAGTATTTTAGTTTTATCATATTTTAATGGAAAATATTTAATATAGCTTGGAATTGCATTAGGGAAATGTAATTAGAACATTGATTGTGCAATGAATTATTATGTCCCAGCTGGTTGCATACGGTTCTATTTGAATGTTTAGGTATGTTCTAAAATGATAAGTAGAGACCGGATTATATGCATTTTCATATTTAGACCCTTTTCAGCGGTAGTTGCATATTTTAGCAAAAAATTTGAGATCTTGCATATTTACTCTTGATATCGTTCAGATGCCTCACATAGCGACACTATAAACGTCAGATAGCAAGGCACGCGGCCAGCGAACCGATAACTGATCTTACTGATCGCTACGGCCGGCGGCCGGAGCGGGGAACCTATCTCATCTTCACCTGCGCTCGCGCCTACTCGGCTTAATTCGGCTAATTGCCGAAAACAATTCATTCATTCGTATGAGGGGTGGTTTGGTATATTTTTTATGGTAATTCAGTGAATTGCGAATTTTGTTTTTGACTGGTCGCACGCGCTGTTCTTTAGAGTTTCGTCTAGTGTTTTGTTTGTTTGCACGAAGTTGTACATTGTGAAAGTGAACCATGCCCCCTGATAAAATATTTACATACGAAGGAAAAGTTTTATACTGCCGAGTTTGCGAGAAAAACATTTCTAGCACAAAAAAGTTCAAAATAGACCAGTATGTCAAAACCAGTGTTCATATCGCAGGAGTGCAGAAGAAGGGCCCACGACAACAAGTTTTTACAGTGGCAAGTAGCAGTAACAGTGAAGTAACCTCCAAAGGTAAACAACAAAATCACTTTTGCATGGATCTATGTGAAGCATTTCTTGCAAGCAATATCCCTCTATACAAACTGACAAATCCTGCCTTGAAGGATTTTCTCAGAAAATATTGCATAAATCAAAATATACCGGATGAATCTACTTTACGTAAAAATTACATACCATCAATTTATCTACATGTCCTGGAAGAAATACGCAATGAACTCAAGGATAACATCATATGGATTTCAGCTGACGAAACCACCGACACTTGCGGCCGCTATATTGCAAATTTGATTGTTGGTGCATTAAAACTTGAACCTTCACCTTCCTATTTGGTGGCCTGCAGAGAACTTGAAAAGGCAAATCATTCTACGATCGCCAGATTTGTGAATGAGGGTATAAAAAAAATATTTCCTGAACCTTCTGCGGATGAAAATGTGTATGTGTTGCTCTCAGATGCTGCCCCCTATATGATCAAAGCAGGCAAAGCCCTCCAAGTATTTTATCCCAAATTGATTCATGTGACATGTTTTGCTCACGGAATACGCCGAAGAAGTGAGATCCACGTTTGCGAAAGTAAATAACCTGATTTCATCAACAAAGAAAGTGTTCCTTAAGGCGTCTGCTCGTATAAAGGCCTACAAAGAAAAACTGCCAAATATCCCTTTACCTCCCGAGCCTGTAATAACACGTTGGGGTACATGGATCGAAGCTGCGATGTTTTACCATGAACATTTTGAAGCCATCAAGGGTGTTATCAATGACTTCGATAGTGCAGAGGCTTTGGCAGTTTTCCAGTGCAAAGAATCGTTTGACGACGCTAGTATTAAAAAAAACCTAGCTATGATTACCACTCATTTCGCCTACATACCTGCAAGTATAAAAACGCTTGAAACTCATGGATTGGCGTTGAATGCATCTATTCAGGTTATAAAGAAAATTCGCCTTATGAATTCCTCGTTGCCAAAGCTATTCCCGAGTAAACTCAAAGAAAAATTTGAAAACGTACTGAAAAATAACCCAGGGTTTGAACCCTTGTGCCAAATTGATAACTTCATCAACGGGGCAGGTGAAATTTTGCCCGGAACAATAAATTCAAAAATCGCACCCAAATTTAAATTCTGTCCAGCCACTTCAGTAGACGTAGAACGTTCCTTTTCCGCTTACAAAAATATATTAAGCGATCGTAGACACAATTTGTCTACAGAACATTTAGAACAGTACTTAGTCATATACGTTTTTAAAGGAAAATTCTAAATTTTATTGTTAAATACATTTTATAATTGATATTTTCGAAAATATAATTGTTATCCTTGAGAACTAATAGCTTAACTAAAATAAAATAAAATATGTAAAAATACGACTTCCTGTATTATTTCATGTTGCATATTTTGACCCTTTTTATGGATTTTCGTGTATATTTTAGCCATTTTTGTTGCATATTTTGGGCTATTTTTGTTGCATATAATCCGGTCTCTAATGTTAAGTATACATCCTATTTAAATATTTTCCTTTAAAAATTTTCAATTAAAATAATTTACACCAGATTCAACCTCAAAATCAAAAATTGGTAAAAAGATTATGAGAAATCGTTTTTGTAAACTTTGACACCTCTTATCTCAGAACAAGGTGAAGTAAAGTTAGAACCCGATCCAAAAGAAGTGCGACATATTAACCATTAACCATTCCTGTGCCAGCGCACGCGGAACCAATTTTTTTATTTTTTTTTAAACGCGATTTTAACCCTTACGTATAAAGAGACTGTATGAAGGACAAGGTCAGAATCGCTTGAGCCAATCTCGTTCTTGACATAACTGATATCGCATTCCGCCTAGCTACTCGGAATGATTTATAATAAATTATCTATGACATCAGAGCGTTACTTTTCCCTCCAAACGAACTGTCAAAGTCCGCGCGTAACAGGTAACAAAAAACCACAAAAAGCCTATCAATTTATCAAATAAACGCAAGTAAGGTTGCTTTTATACATAGTTTATTGTTCATGGAATATGTTTCGGTAAATATAATATACGATAGCTCACAATAAACCCACAAAATATTACGTCAAAGTAATGCTTTGCGTAATTTAGTTTGAAATATGGCTGGGCATTTGAGAGGTTAAAGAACTCAAATCCAAATTTAAGTTTTGCATGAAAAAAGCCATTCTTATGTATTTTATGTACCTAATACTGGGATAAAATTTCAAATTACTTTGCAATACAAATTAAATTTACATGAAACCAATTGGTTTTAACAACATCTTATAGAGAAAATAATAGACCGTCCCCAAAGAAAAAGAACTTGCAAGTTGTGAGTTCTTTGAGTCTGAAGTCATCATGCTATTTTATTGTAATATTTATCTTCGAAATTAACTTCTTTTTTCAATGAAAAAAAAACTCCAAATAGGAGCTTGTGCCCAGACTCAACCAATCTACAAGTGAACTTTTGCTTATGGAACGGCCAAACAATTAACCTAAAAACAACAATATTGGCACATGCATTTATTTGCAACACACACAGAAAAAAAAAATAAACAAAAGCATGCAAATGTGTGTTCTAAAATTACAATCATTAGAAAAAATATTATTATATAAAGTAAGTACTTAAATTATAAATAAATGTATGTGCCGGCCACCGGTACCCGACGGGACGACTGTCATATAAGTATATTTTATATTATAATAATATTTATAAATATAATTTACATTTTTCACACCTGTGTATTTAACCCTTTGAAGACGTAAATTTTTTTTTTTAGAATGTTCCGTCCTTGTCTTTTGCAACACAATCACATTTACGCTTGCAACAGTAATGTTTTTACAGGTCAATTAGACGATTAACGAGTCCAAAGGGTTAAGTTGTGGTGCGACTCGTTTTTTTGTTTTTCTGATTGTTAAGACAGCCGAATGTAATATAATATAATCGAGTCGTCTCGTAGAATTCCGTTTCATTGATTCATCCTTGTGTTTGGTGGGCTTAAGACATGACATTTTTTAACCTTTTGTAAGCGGAATTTCATAAAGACATTTTAAATTATTGGTTTATCGACATTTCTTAGCACCCCGGAGACGATCAATATCAATTGATGGCGCTCAAAAACAGCTGTAGGAAATTCGACAAGCGTGAAGAAACATAATTTATCGGTCATATTCAGATACCTGAGGAGTTAAGTTGAGAACTGACTAGGCTACTGTCAAAAGAATAAAATAAAGTGAAACATGGTACTATATAGATGGTACTATATATATGTAATTCTATATATGTAGTTACATAGACTAGCTCCCCAGTTAGACCCGAGAATATTTCTCTACTTATTGGGTAACCAAAAAAAGTCTGATATGAAATGTAATATAATATTATTATTATTTATTGTAAATATTTACTTTTTTTCTAATAAAAAAAAAAAAAAAAAAAAAAAAAAAAATGGTAGATAGCATAATTTGCATATTAACAATTTTTTACGGGAGCTGTGAAAACCGTCTCAGTATCAATAAAACTACAGAAAATACACTTAAATAAAATTGAGAGACTGAGAAAATAGGCGGCAGTAATAAGACGGAGACCATCAGACCACACAGTGAAGCAGGCAATGTCTACGGAGCTTCATCGACAGTCATCCAGAGGAAGGCCAAAGAACTCCTGGATGACTCAATGCTCCAAAATACTTCAGAGAAACGGCCTGGATGAAGGCGATACTCGGAACCGAAGAAGCTACAACCTGAGAACGAGAAGAGCGGACCCCAACAGCCTACCTAGGCAATGAGTTGGGACAGCACAAGGAAGAAGAGAGAGAGAAAATAGGCGGCGGTCTAATAGAAAGGCAGCTAAGAAGTGGGGTAATTATGTGGATGGAAGTAAAAAAAAAAGAGCGATAATTATTTGTACCGATGAAAAAGGAGTGGTAATTATTTGTACCGATGAAAAAAAGGACGGTAATTATTTGTACCGTTGAAAAACAGAGTGGTAATTTTTTTACCAATGAAAAAAGAGTGATAATTATTTGTACCTATTAAAAGAGGAGGTAATTATTTGTACCATGAAAAAATAAACAGCGGTAATTATATACACCGGTGAAAAAAAAGAGCGGTAATTATTTGTACCCATGGAAAAACAAATAATTATTTTTAAATCGTTGGAAAAACAGCGATATTTATTGAAGAAAAAAAAATGTCATGTCTCATCCGTTCACCATCGTGGTGAAATTACCTTCAAACGTATTCAGGTACTGAATCTTCTGCGGTGAAGGCACGGGCATGAGGTTGGCTTCCTTGGGTCCCCCGCCGCCCCCTCCCTGCAGCTGGTTCTGTTGTGCTTGGTTCTTTTGCTGCTGTGCCGCCAGGCACTGGAGCGTACGGACAAACATGCCTTCTTCTGATTGTTCCAATCAATTGTTCACATTTTATGCAATATTCTCAGCATTTTATGTGAAATTGTCATCATTTTGACACATTTATGTGAGATTGTCAGCATTTTTTGTGAAATTATCATCATTTTGACACATTTTATGCGATATTGTCAGAATTTTATGTGAAATTGTAATCATTTTGACACATTTTATGCAATATTGTCATCATTTTATGTGAAATCATCATCATTTTGACACATTTTATGCGATATTATCAGCATTTTATGTGAAATCATCATCATTTTGACACATATTATGAGATATTGTCAGCATTTTTAGTGAAATCGTCATCATTTTGACATATTTTATGTGAGATTGTCACAAATTTCGGGTGAGATTGTCATCATATTGACACATTTTTGTTTGTCAATATTTTAGGATAACATGTCAACATTTTGACAAGATAATTAATACAGGTCCATCAACCGATTGTGTTCCATATTCCAATCATTGCAGATTTATGTGAGATTGTATTTAGATTGGGGCGAGCAGCAACCATTTTTAGTTAGTTTTGGACGTCATATTGATTTGGCGATACGATAAAGTAGTAGTTTTGTGGCCGGCACATGCGATAGATTGGGGTAGGGGCAATACACACAGAAAAAAGGGAAACAAAAAAACAAAATCAAAATTACGAAATAATAAAAATCATAAATTAAATTACATAAATGGGTGCTCTGGTAGCTTTATGTTGTGTTAAGAGCATTAGAAACACAGCAATTATTGATTTTAGTAATTAATAAATCAGATTTATGTTTTAAAGACACAAAAAACTTAAATTGAGGGTACGATTGGAGTAGCCAATTAACTGCCAGAAATTTTAAGAACATATATCAAGTTTTGCTATTTATGGCACTGGTGTCCAAAGCTTATGACAGGGAAATTTGTGTATAACCCAGAAGAATTAATTTACAATGTACAATGTACAAATTGGTTTAATGTTAACTATTTTTGTAAAGTGTAACAAAATCACAAGTTTTGTTATTGTATTTGAAAATATTATGTTAACTAACTAACCACAATGCCGTTTCTTCCCAGAGGTAACCAGAGAAGACAGACCTTCACACAGCTCGGTTATACTCTTTTATTATTCTGACTCTTGACATGGCCCGACTCAAGTATCTGATTCACTAGATCATGCCATGTCTTCCTCGGATGTCCCCGACTTCTTCTACCATTCATATTTACGTCGTATACTCTCCTTACACTCCTTTTTTTGTTCATTTGCTCTACATGACCAAACCTGAGCATCCCTTTCTTAATCTTTGCGAATCTCGACATTTCTCACACAAACACGCCTCAATTCATTTATACAGCATTCAGTCTACTTTCATCCTTCCTCTGCCAGTACCATGCCTCACTGCCATACAACAAGGTAGGTACCAGCACTCCATTGTGGGCCGTTAGCTTTGCTTCTTTGAACAGTTTTTTGTTAGCACCAACCACATTCAGTCCTCCATTAATGGGTAACCCACATTTACCCTTCCTTCAATATTTTTATCAGCCTTCCCATCTATGGTAAACATATTTCCCAAATACACAAACTCATCCACCTGTACATACTCATCATTCAAAACTATATTGCACATTGTTTTCGTACTTTCTCTGTCAAACACAATGACTTTAGACTTACTTACATTCATCATTAACTCATTCTTCATACATACTTCGTCCATCCTAGACATGAGAGACTGTAGTTCTTCCATACTATTAGAAATCAGCACCGTATCATCAGCATACAACAGGCAACATCCTAGACACGAGAGACTGTAGTTCTTCCATACTATTAGAAATCAGCACCGTATCATCAGCATACAACAGGCAACATCCTAGACACGAGATACTGTAGTTCTTCCATACTATTAGAAATCAGCACCGCGTCATCAGCATACAACATACTTTCAGATTATTAGATTATATTCATGTAAAATCATGTTAATATAGCATTGCATCGAAAAGAAAATTATTTCCAAGTATTTGAGCATTTTATCACGGCAATTTCCAAGTATTTTATCACGGCAATTATATTCGAAAATTAGTAGTAATTTGCTCTTCCAATCCAAGACTCAATAATGGCTAAAAATTTTAAACTTAATCAGGGTAAGGGAAAATAAACGGAACTTAATAATAAAAAAACAACAAAATTTATTGTAAAACTAAATAAAAATATTAATAATATAATACAGTACAATTCAATTATTGTGACATCAAAGAAACTAGACTCGTCATAAACAAAATATAAAGTTGTGACATGTATAATATACTGAATGACTCCTCCTGAATAATATTCTCAAATTTCAAATTACTTTTAACCCCTAAGAAATCAGGCGTATTTTGTCAGAAGGAAAATATTTCCGCTGTACAATAAAATCGAAATAAACAGAATATTTTTTAACATATCTGAAAACTGTGTGCAGATCACACGCAGTAGAACGTAAGTGAAACCTTCAGAAAATTAAAGTAGACGAAAATGGGGAGGCTACGAAGCACCGCACAAAGAGGAGTCCGATTATTCTATCTCATTCTCTCACAGGCTAAATCCTATAGATGTATGTGTTTGTCTATTTTTAGTCTAGTGTCGATTTTTCATTTCATCAAGTTTTAAATCACAACGGTGCTAAAGAAATTTTCACTTCAATCTTACTTAAATTATAAAAGCGAAAGTGTGCATGGATGTATGTGTGTTTGTTACTCTTTCATGCAAAAAACTACTAAATGGATTTTAATGAAACTTTACAATAATATAGCTCATACATCAGAATAACATAAAGGCTTTAATTAATGTTGCTAGCTAGGAAGGAGACGCGGGAGGGGAACGGGGACGCACGGGAAAGGTGATTCAGGCAGAAAGAATATATTTCTTTGTATATGGCATTGCAACGCATGCCGGGAACCAGCTAGTATAATATATATTGATTATCGAAGTCTGACAAAAATTTAAGGATATTAAATATGTTAACCTTTCAAGAACGGAGCCTTGAATATTTGGATGATGTATCAAAAGATGTCACAATAACCAAATTGTACCAAATTAATCCAACATCAAAAACACTTGTAAATGGGGACTTACCGGGTCCGCCTTCCAGTGGGTTCTTGGGCAGGCCCTTGTTGGCGTGGGGGTTGGGGGGCGCGGGACGGGGGCACTCGGCGGGGCTGCTGAGGGCCGAGCCGGCCCGCGACGCCTCCGCCGACATGGGCATCTGGATGTTGGAACATTGGCTGGGGGATTGGGTTGCTGGAATTGGAAAATTATTTATAAAGTTAACTATATTTTTTTTTTTACATTAGCTCCACAGGGAGCCCTTTTTCTATTGTCCAATTATTCCATCACTTGGGGTTCCACAGGGCTTGCTAGTAGACCCTGAATATTTTCACTTTAATCATTATCACAAAAAACAACTATGTCCAATGCTGTAACTATGTATTATTATTGATACGAAGATGGTCTGCATAGCTCATATAAGCACTCAAACCATTGGTCCCATATTTTACCTTATTCCGTTGTCACTATCGCAGTCACTTCAATTAAATTGACAAAGGTTGTCATTGGATATTTGGCCATGTCTCCTGCTTCTATAATGTGGCTACCTCTAGATATCTGAGTCTTCTTCTCGTCACAAACCATTAAATATTTTACGACATCTTTGGGGATGCTGTGTGGAGGGTCTTTTTAGGAAAGGAAAGAGAGGAAGTTCTGGGAAGTAAAAAAGGTATGAGAGTGGGTAGCAATCTGGGTGACAATGTGTCCAGGAATGACAGACTGAATTCATCCCTCCTACTGTGGTGCAAGACGATGGATGGGTCACGAGTCCTGCTGGATAGGTCAAAAGTCTCTCTCAACCAGATCCGGCCTGCCAAGATGTTGGTGGGCAGACGCATCTGCCACCAAGACCCGGAGAAACCTCACCCCATTGGCACCCCTGTAAGTCACCAAACCTAACGAACCACTTGGGGTGACCTACGGCATACCACATTCACCATTCAAATGTTTTTCGCTACATTTTTTTACGACCGTGCTCGGCATTTGCTCACCAGTGAGCAATCTAATACCATCCATGACCTTTTCACCTCTCCAGCAGGACTCTCTTGACCCATCGACTTGCACCGCAGTGGGTGGGGTGGATTCATACGTCTGTCATTTCTGAACACACTGACCATTAGATTGTTTACCCACCCCTTATACCTTTTTCCTTACCAGAACTTCTTCTCTTTCCTTTCCATAAAAGACCCTCCACACAGATGACATAGGCCCTGAGGGAGTTTTTTTTCCTCATGGCCTCCCCGTGTGAGTTTAATGTAAAAAAAAGACCATTGAGATTCGCAGACAACATTTGTAGATGTGCGATATGAAATCAGCTAAATGCGGATGAAACTTACCTATAGGCACGCTGGCAGATCTATGGAGGGGGGAGGCGCCGTAGGGGGGAGGGGGGAGGCAGCCCCCCGAGGAAGGCCCCCCTCGTTCACTGCAAGGGGACTTTACTTGCCCACCTAAAATCACACCCAAATGTTAATATCAGAAACTTTGGTTTTGTAATGGTGTACATTTTAATTCTTCTGTTCTATTTAACTTCTAGATTCAAATATAAAAAGTGGTGTTGTCTCTTTCTAACACAGAAGAATGAAATCAACTCAAAACACCTTTGAAAAGTCATTAAAAGTGATGAAAAAAAATTGGTTGAATAAATTACATCAGGTTACAGTTATGGGCTATTTTTCAATTTTTATTTTTCATAGCTTTTAATGATTTTTCAAAGAGGTGTTAAATTGGCTTGATTCTGAGTTGGCATGGAACCAATTTTATTGTATGTAGTTTTATTGTAAGTAGTTTACCCATGTGGTCCGGGTCCATGTTGTTTTTGTTGTGTTCCTGCTCGAAAAACTGGTGGTGAAGCTTTTGCCAATCTAGGTCGGGTCCGGCTGACCCCGGACTCCTCATGCCCAGCTTGTGCGGGCCATCGGGACCCCCAGACATCTGGACAATTTACAAAAAAATTAAAAGACATAATAATAATAACAAAACATTTATTTTTCAATGGATATTTGTTTGTTACATATTTTTATTTAGTGACTTAGCCCGAGTTCATGGGGAAAGATTTATCTAGGTCTTGGCGGCAGATACGTTAAAATATGTAATAAAATATCTATAATCATTACCACATGGTATTACGTTATCACTGCTGCTACTGACTGTAATGGCTTGTTCGCACTGGGAAAGTAGTTTAGTCGAGTAGCGAGTAACTTGTTACTTGACTCGCCAAAAAGCGTTCGCATTACATTCAAGTAGAGTTCATTAGTGAGCCGCGCGTTGCAGACGGGATGCCACACAACAAAGTAAATACGCTAATTAAGCTAATTGTAATGCTTATTTTAGAAGGGGCGGAAAAACAAATTAGTAAGATGAAAATAAATAAACTATGGGCACGAAAAGAGATTAATAGCAGCATAAATAAAGAATTTTAGAGTAGCATCTTCGCTCCAACAGCACGACATGGGCTCACTTGACGCGTGGTGGGGGTCACTACTCTCAGGAAAAAATAAAACTAAATGGATTGACTCAACTAAATAGCTGACTAAAATACTTGTGGTGTTTGGATGCGTTTAGTTACTAATATACTCGCTACTCGACTTAACTACTCTCCCAGTGCGAACGGCTCTTTACACTGAACTCTTGATTTGACTGCCTGACGCCGTCTTTTATAGAACAGTGACGGACTGGTAAGTTCGAGAACAGCTGGTAATTTAGCGTGCACTCACCATGCAATTCAAATGTTCTGCCGTCGAGTTGTGAGGCATTAGTAAAAGTCGCAACCTTTCTGGAATGTCCGGGTTTTAACGGCCGGCAAACGATGTACTCTCAATGAGTATTGGAGGTGCAGGTGATCTGGTAATCCAGTGGCGGTGGGTTGAGTATGGGCCTGCTGGAGAGAGCAAAGGATCTCCCTAAAACCAGTCTCTTCCGATCCGGCCTGCCACACATGTAAAGTGTAACGCATCCGCCGCCAAGACCCGGACAGACCTCACCCCATTAACCAGACAACTATGACCTATGGCAAAAGTGTTGGTTATCGAATAAATGGTTCCCAGACGGCGGTACCCATACCCACCTCCAAAATTATAATTGGTGTGCAATGTATGTAAAAAAAAAAACATATATGATGCACATTCTTGCATCCGAATGATGTTTTTTGCTATTTTAAATTGCAAATATTATAAAACGATTGATTATAAGAAAATTGCTTACGTTTCTACCCCGAGGGAAATCATCGCACATGGGGCCCCCCATGCTCATGTGGTGGTCCTGAGGGCCCCCGGGACCTCCGCACTCCCCCATTGAGCCGCCATCCATCATGATGCCACCTGAATTTAATAAAAATCAGTTGCCTTCAATCTTTGTTATTAACATATATGTATATAATTCTTTTAAGTATTGGTCACAATATTGTGATTGATTGATTGATTTTTTTATGGAGAATAAGTACCTCCCATCTAAACTACTTATCCTGAAATCTTATATACTAGTCTCAGCGAGAGATTGTATGCGACAACATCGTTCTAGTATCTTCTGTTTTTTCGTTTTAAAACAATATGCTGAGAAGGAAAAGACTAGTCTAAAATAGAGATGGGTAAGTTCTACATTTTGCCCGAGGCCTCCGAGATGTGCTTTCTTTTAAAAGCACTAGAGTTCTAGGAGCAGGTTCCGGTTTCGAGTTCTCGGATGCGGACTGGATAATGGGTGCTGGTGCGGTTACCGGGACGCACGGGTTCAGCCGGAGCCGGACCTCAGAGCCGGAACCCGCAAAAGAACTTAAACTCGGGACCTGCTTATGACCCGCGAACACGGGGACGTTCCGGCTTCAAGTCCGGCTCCGGGTTAGGGTCCAAGTCCTGGACCCGGTTCTCTGGAAGTGTTGATTGTAGAATCCACTTCCCTCGAAGAACCTGAGTTCAAGAGCCCACTCCAGCTGAACCTTCACATCGCTAGTCTAAAAGAGTTTCACTGTACGTATTTCAATTGTGAAAAATAAAATAAATCATAGATATCCAAATTGATAGACCAGCCCTAAAGAAAGGGATATAAATCAAGTTGCGCGGAGAGGGGAAGATTTGTCAATAAATTAATCTTGCATTGTAACATTACTATTTAGTCCCTGAAATCAAAATCTGTTTACCAATTACTATGCAACCCGATTTGTACAAGGTTCGGTTAAAAAATTTCAGACCCTGTGCATAAAAGCCCCAGAAAGCGCTGCAAACCGTTAACTTACTTTAGCGAATTTTACTTTTCTGAGTAGGGTCTGGTTATTTCAATGCGCACGCTTCGGCGATCACATTCAACGTACATCGTATCAATTTGGATGTCTATAATACTAATGAAGAATTGTTACCATTCATAGCGTTAATATTGGCCCCCGGCATCATTCTGGGTCCTCCCATCATACACGGCTTCATTCCTCCCATTGGGTTACCCATACGCTAGAATACATACAAACAATTATTAAAATAAATAAAGCAGTTGCTGTATAAAACTACATTTCCCGACATACACGGAAATTTGAAATACTGTAAAGGACCAAAAATTAAGTGTTAATTGTGAATTTTTATCATAAAATAACATACAATGGACCTTTCAGAATACTTGACATTTTTTGTAAATTTCTTTAACCCCCCAGACTTTGGGCCAATTTTGTCAGAAGGTCAAAATATTTCCATTTTGCAATAAAATACAAATAAATGGAATATTTCTGAACGTATCCAAAACTATGAATAAATATGCTTACAAATTTAATAAATCAAAATAAACCTATAATTTTTTAAATACAAAAATTTTGAAAGGAAACATAAATTTTTTTTAACAATGTCTCACCTTAAGCCTCGATGACACACGATGGCAGATGAGTTTACAAGCTACTATTTACTAAATTTAAAAGCGGGTGAATCGGCGAGTGAGATTGTCATGATGACACACAAAACTGTCCACTCGCTCAGTAGTTCGCGACATTTTTGTAGGAAACTGGACTCGCACGTAGCTGCTAGCGCCAATAGCGGAAATAACGTGAACTAATCCTTCAGACAGTTGACAGTCAAAATCAGCTGGTTTTCGGCAGCCATATTGGAAACACAAATAAACCAATCACGAGTCGGCTTGTAGCGTGTAAAGTTGGGGACCTTTCAACTTTTTCCGTGGATTGTCAACAATCTGCTAGTTAGCAAGTTAGCAAGTAACACGATGGCACTGAGCGAGTTTACTAACAGATAGTGAATTTCCCAGATAGTAGCTGGTAAACTCGCCGTGTGTCATCGAGGCTTTACGTATTTTCTAACTAAAAATACTGATAATGAAAAACAATAAAAATGCCCACACATTTCATTAGGCAAATGTATTATAAATATTATGGTCAACTCATTTTTTTTTCGTTTCATGTGAAAATAATTAATACAAATTCCCAAAGTTACATTAAATTTTTTTCAATTTGCAGTCGGAAATTTTGATTTCATAAAGGTGTACATTTTAAATATATTAACTTTGATTTGAATATAATGCGTGGTGTTTTCTCTTCCTAAGACTGTTTAGATCATATTTCTAACCATGATTGTAAGGGAGACACAACGATTTCTATGAGACCTACGTGAGTTGTTCTGAAAAGCTAACAAATTAGCCAGAGGTATTAATAACAGTATTTAATTTATTTTTAATTTTAAAAAAAAATCTTTCTAAAGAATGCATGTTGTAAAAGATGCACTTATTTTTCTAGAAATATTTCGACAACGCAGATCGCAAGAGAAAAATAACATATTTAACTCATTTTTGTATATACGTATTATTGTCCTTTACATCATTTCAAATATCCTTTATCACGCGTAATATATTATTTGTAGTAATTTACCCCCATAGGTCCCGAGCAAGGCCTGTTCATGTGCATATCTTGACACATTTGGGGCTTCATATCCGGCCCGCCGCATTGCTGCCCCCTCATCCCTCCCTTCATACAAGGGCCCATCGGTCCCATGGGTCCCATCCCCTGGCCCATGGGTCCGTTTGGCCCCATCATGCCGGACATCGGCCCGTTCGGCCCCATGGGACCGTTGGGACCCATCCCAGACATCGGGCCATTCCCGCCCATGTTGGGGCCCATGGGACCATTCTGTCCCATGTTGGGGCCCATGGGACCATTATGCCCCATCGGGCCGTTTGGCCCCATTTGACAACTTGGCCCGTTTGGTCCCATCGGACCCATTGGCCCCATGTTTCCGGGGCAGTTTTGTCCCATGGGGCCGCCCATTTGATTAGGATTGAAGCCCATGTTGGGTCCTGAATTAGAATTCGGCGGCATGTTTGGATTTTGACCCATTTGATTCTGTTCATTAGGATTTTGTGATGGGTCCATCATTTGTCCCTGATTGGGTCCTTGGGGTCCTCCCGGACCCATTCCGGACTCTGGGAACAACATCTGTTGCATTTTTCTTATTGTCGCAAGTTGTTCTTCTCTATGGGCTCTTTGCTGAGGTGTCAAGTTCTCATCTGGTATTTTTACACCTGCAAACATTAAACGGATTATTAGCAATAAAAACTACAAATAAAAAATTGAATTATTAAATTATTAATATTATTATTGCTTAGTTAAACAAATTTACCATTTTTTTATACCATATTTATAAGACATGAAAGAAAAGAGAATATATGAACATAACAATTTTTTTAAAACACACAATTATTAATGCAAAATGTAAAGGAAAATAAACAGTTCTACATTCAATATACCATCTACAACACACTCAAAACTCGAATTAATAATAATGTTAAAAATTAATACAAGTGGCTAAAATAATGAATCAGTAAAAAAATATCTTTTAACGTCTAACTTTTTTATAATTAAGGGCCGTCTGTTTCAACGGAAAGCTAAATTATGAACTAAATTAACCGTCGGTTAAATTTAAAAGAATGTTATATTTATTTATTTTTGCAAAAGTAATAATTGTTAGTATGGCTAGTTTGAAAAGGACAGTATCCCTTGAAATTATAATCATTATTTTTTGGTGCAGCCACATCATAAATTAAATTTGAAAACCAGAACAACTGTCAAAATGTCTGGCTGTATTTTGTTTCGCGTCATTGTAGGATCTGACTTTGTTCCTATAAACATATTTGTGTATTTAAAAATAAATGATGACCTATTATAATATGTATATACGGTATTACATGGAAAAAAATATATAATTCACTTTCCAGTAGTTGCAATATCTCCTTGAATTTGATGTGTCACGGAATACCATAATGGCTACTGACCACAAGGAACAATAATGATAAACCAAATATTTTTTTTATTCAGACTTCTCGAACAGGGACTGCCCGCGTGCTGAGTCGCTTATTGACAGGCGGACCATCGCGGACCATCTTCTAGCCTCTTGCGGACCACTGGTTGGGAAACCCTGCTCTAGAGTAACTATCGGTTTTTGGAAAGTAAAAGCAAAAGTTAAAATGACGTAAAGAAGGCGGTTACATTGATTGAAAAAGACATTTTGGTGAAATTTAACTTTAGCAATTTCTTTTACTGTTATTTTTACTATAGCAAGCATTGAAACAGGCGGCCTTCTTTTACTCTTACTTTTACTATAGCAAGCGTTGAAACAGACGGCCCTAAAAAGAGTGACTGAACATATATTGGAATGTCACCAATACAACTAAATACAGTAAAATAAAATATAAGTATGACAGTTAACAATAGTGGATGATTTCAAGCTAAAAACACACTGAATTGTAACATCATGAAATTTATGTCTGAAAATAAAAGCTCTACAGCAGGGGTGGGCTAACAAGAACTAAAAATAAAAATTTAAAATGTTGGGGTAATACCCGAAATCGTTCCCCGACCCCTACTCTAGAGGATTGGCATTCTACAGTTAAACCCACTTGATAATAAGGAACTCCAGTGAAAAATATTATGGCTTTAAAAAAATACGTGGTGACGTCACGATGGTTTATTTATGCTGTACGTCATTTGTATGGGAATTTAGGTATGACACAAACGAATGTTCTATATATTTCTTATTTTTGAAGATGTTTTAAAAGCATATACCTTTATAGAAACTAAATAGAATTGCCTTTTAGATTTTTGTATCTGACATATACGATCGCGTTTGAAAATTGCAGTATTTTAAGTTTCAAAATGAAAAAATTAAAAAAAACAGCTGACTGTAAACATAATCTATTAAATGGTCGAAAAATTTAGGAAAATTCAAAATTTTAAAGATACAGTCCTCTTATTGTTTGGCAAGAAAGTGTAGAAATTAATTGATTTGGAACTAAATTTTTTCATTACTATGGTAACACCGAAATACTCGTTTTGTCAATGACATTTTGTATGGCTCTTGGCTTTACTGACTTTAATCATGTAGAACACACTGAAAATCGCTCGTTTAGTGTATTTTTTTTCATTGTTTGCCTGTGCATTGTTTGAATTGAATTAAAATGAACAAACCAATACGTAGTGGTGCAAGAGAAGTTGTAAACTGCGTGTTTCAACGCTGCCTAGCTGAATATCGTGCGAAGAAGCTCCTATCCAATTTGAAAGAAGTTTACAAACGAACTGCAGAAATGAATGGTACGTGGTATAGTTTTTTTTAATAAATTTCATTAGTATTACAAGATTTATGCCAATTTTTGTGCGATTATAACCATTACAATCTGATTTGAGGTTATGTTTAAAAATCCGAATTTGACATTTCCATTTGACAGTTAATATTAGGCCACAAGAAAAATGGAATAACTCAATTTAAAAAAAAAATAATAATATGCAACTTCTTTAAACTCATAGAAATGTAACTTGTTCTTAATTTTCTCTTTCTTTCTTTCTAAATGAATATTATCAGGTGTGCTTTTTTAAAACTACCTTCTATAGAATAATCATTTTAATGATGTTTTCCACATACAGGTTAATCTGAAAAGTAAGATAAATCGTCAAGGAAGGGAAAAGGCAGATGGAAAATTTGAAACACCGGGAAAACGGAAAATAGCATAAGTGTTGATGATTAAAAAAAATTGTTGCAAAAACGTGATGAAAATCGAGGCAGATTATTATGCACGAGGAAGTACTCTTTATGATGATATAGATGAACTGATAAAACGTTTAGATGAAGATGAAGATATGGAAGAAGAAGAATCATATGACGACTAAGACAATAATTATTACATGTCGGGTGTTGAATAAATATACTCAGATTTTTAAATACCTATGTACCTACGTTTTTATAACAAAATAAACGCCCACATAAAACCTGTTTTGTTTTATTTTACTTCTATTAAATTATGTGTTTTTGTGCAAAATTTATGAAAATACAAACACGTTATGAAATATGCATTTTGGCTGAAGGGTTTTTTAAAACATACATTTATTGTCTTATGAGCCATCACGGTGTTGCCATTTAAAACCAAGAAATCGATTGCAGCGCCATCATTTATTTTCTACACTTAATTGCCAAACTGTACTTTATGAATTTGGAATAAAACTGTCACTTCACTTTTTATCTCGTTCATACAATAAAAAATGATAAAAAAATATTTTAATGATTCCGAAAAAATAACTTTAAAAATATGACATCTTGAATTCGGTATTACGCAATTTAATGTGTTGATTTCTGTATTTTGTATTTATTTACACATGCATTAGTCTTTTACATTATTAAATAATATTACTTTTATGGAAGTTTTATTAAATTCACGCGGAAAAGTCATTAAAAAAAAATTTCAGACGTAACCTTAAACCTATCGTACAACGAAAATAAATCACCAACAAAACACTATTTAAAGGACTAAAACTGAAAAAAAAGTAACGCAGCATTGGTACTTATGATGAATTACACTAATATCACAGTGAATTGATCATTTAAACGTAAATTAACTTCAAAAACATAAAACTGCAAGTAAAATTCATCATGTCATTTTTGCGAAGCTTCTGATCTCGCCGTCGCCATATCGTCGCCATTGCCCATACACCATAAATAGACCAATCAACGCGTTAAGATGGCCGGCGGCGCCTGCGCAAATCTATGTGAGATTCAAGGAGACCAACATAAAAAACATAAAATACGTTTTTTCGTATTTAGTAGATGACGTCACAAAATGCATAATAGATATGGTGTTTTTAGAGGGACCTTGAAAAATTAAAACTTTGAAAATTATTTTAACTATTAAAACTAACTCTAAAAAAAAATATATATATGCAGTTATTTAAGTTAGAAGGTCATTATTCATAAAAAAAAATTGGACTGGACTTCTCTATTATCAGGAGAGCCTTAAATGTTTTGAGGGAATTAACAAAAAAAATTGACTAGCGGGGAATTTTATGAAAAATTGCGAGAATGAATCAATGAGGTTGTCTTCTTCTACAATGAAATTTTGTATTATTTTACAAATTTATTTAGAGTATGCTGAGAATAGAACTTTTATAATTTTTGGAAATACCAAATAGTAACGAAGATATACACCGTCAAAATGGTGATATTTGCAACCAGCCGAAAAGTGTGTTACATCACAGTGCATTTACGGCGATGAATTATTAGGGAGTGATATTAACAATTTTGACGTGAATCTAACAAAATCAGACTTCAAGGAACAGAAAAACACAACTTCTTTATCGATTCAATTCGAATCCTGACAATAGTGAGATAATGTGTAGTATATTGAAGTTTTATACTTATTACAGTTAAAACACCTTTTCTGTTCTAAATCTGGATGCTTCAATTTTGGCTTTTTTTGCTATCGCGCGATGTACTTCTATTACGATGTGAATTGACAGAATCCCTTCTCTATTGACTTTTTAACCTAGAACGCAAACTAGATAATTGATAAAACACCTTTCCTTCCGATTTTATATTAAATTCTGATGATTCTAAACACTATCGGTCTACTACTACGATTTGCATAAGTATTTAAAATTGTAGCACCTATTCCATCTAAAGATGCATCTGTCAACAATTTTACTTGTAATCTTGGATCAAAATGTACTAACAATCAGAAGAAAAGGTGCCTTTGCTGTCAGTGCGGGTCCCGAAGAGAGTGTTGTTCATTTTTATAGCTGTATGAGATAGAGCGCTTTTATTATTACTGTGACGATCCATGATAACCAGGGGCGTGCATAGAGTTTTTGATCAGGGTAGGCAGTAGGAAAATACAAGTTTCACAGGTTAAAATTTCCTTATTTTATCAGATAATTTCAGAATTAAAGTACGACAAACCTTTTTGAACCGACAATTAGCATTTATGATAGACAACTATTTGATAGAAATACATAACAACAGATGTTTTTGTCATCACTGATTGCCATTTGCTAATTTTGTTCTAGAAAGCACTGCTTAATACTAACAAAAAAACCTCATAGAGGCAAATTCAAAAGTTCAGTTCAGCAAATTCAAACAGTTCTACTATATGCTTTGTGCATTTCGTTAACATTGAATTATAAGAAGTTAGCTCTAGTCAGAAATAATTCCTGTTTAGGCCGCATTTTAGTGAGGCAGTCCGAGGGCGCGCGTGTAGTTTCTAGTTACAGTTTATGCCGCATTTGTAGTATGCCGTTTAATGTGGCGCTCGCGTAGTTTCACTTCCTCAGTTTTTTCGCGCTTAATTTTGAAAGTGTGTATTTATTTTTAGTCATTTTTTAATAAATTAAAATCTTATTTACATGCTTATGTTTTACAAATACCGGAGGGTAGGCAGTGCTTATGTGCCTATATGGAGTGCACGCCCATGATGATAACGGTACCGTGACGGCACAATAATGCAGCTGCAGCTCTTTCAAAAGATGAGATACACAATGTAAGTTTGGCTGTATCCTCCGAGGGGAAAAAGTAATCATTTTCTTGCATCTCTCTCACACACCGCACCGTAACGTCTCCGTAGACCCCTACCAATACTACTTGCCATGATGATAATTTTGAAAGTATGGAATATAGTTACAAGGATAATATTGAATGGTCAGTGAATTCCAAAAATTCAAAAATGTCAAATTTCAATGCGCTGATGATTTTGGTTTTGTTCTTAAACATAAGCCGCTCTTTCTTACACACTAAATGGCAATAGTCAAAAATGAGACAAACGGTAAACGTATGTCTGCAAACAGTATGTATCATCTTTTGTTTCATCATTATTTAATGTATAAGAAAGAGCTGCAGCATTATTAGGATAAATAACATACGTTTTATGCTTTTTTTGTACAGTCACGGTACCCTAATCGTGGATCATCATGGTAATAATAAAAGCGCTCGTACCATTGTGAGCAATTTTTTCTTCATTTTGTACGTAAGACATTCTTCTTCAGAAATCTACTTTAGTTGATATTGGCAAATTAACATATACGGGGTTAGAGGCTGATAATCGTTTTTAAAAATTGCTACATATGTGAAAATAGTATGTATGTGAATGCGTGTGGTCGAATATAGTTTTTCAGTGCATATAATAATGATAATGTTGATAATTGGATAGATGGATGTGATAACTACCAATCATTAAGAAAATTCATCTGGAATAATACATTCTGCACTGACAGTATGGATCATAATCCCGATCCCAATCCCGATCCGCAGTGAATAGGTAAATAATAAGTGAAAACTTATAATGTGCCAACTTATTTTGTGGGAACTTTTTAACAGGTTCACTGCCGTCCTTAGTCGGTGAATGCTTTTGGGAAACTCCGCCATGTAATTTGGAAAGCTCAGAAAAGTGATCTGTATTTTTTGTGTAAAGTCAGCGTTACGAGATAATTAAGACAAAAAAGACCAAATCCGTCGGATATCGGAAGGTGTCCGTCGTGCGTTCATCGGCTGTCAAATTTCTGTGATTTTCTATGGCTTTCAATGGCTTGTCTATGCCTGTCATGTGTTGATGTCAGTTGGTGTGGATTAATTACCTGTTTAAAAACACGAATTAATACAAGCCTAATAGGCGTTCGTAAATGACTATCCATTTGACGTATTATTTTGATGTTTGTACATGATGACATTTGATTCGCAAATTTTCCCATGACTAATCCTCGAGGATTACGCAACAAATGCTCCGTCATCTCTGACATTAACATAACTACTTGAGTTTATGTTTTAACGCAAGCGCAGTATTTAGCTCATTAGTGCAATAAGAAATACCGAATCTAAGAAAACTGTGATAATGTGTCGCATATGGCCGATTTAAAATGCGTTAGGCTGTCGCAAACGACACAGAAACACCCTTCTATCGCCAATATTCAACACAGTATAACTTTGAAACAAGAGTAGGTAGTTAAAAACCGCGCTCGGGTAACAATGTTTGATTAATTCAAGCAAAGGGCCAGCATAAAAACAACACTTTGTCAACAGTTGCCAAATTTTCACTGAGCATTGAAAGCTGCATTGAAGCCTGCCTCAATTAGCGGGTAAAGAGTTTCACAAACTCCGCCGAGTAGCTCAGTTGGAAGTGAACCTGTTAAATGGGTTTCACTGTAATATGAGATATGCAAACTATTGATTGGATGCCAGGTAGTGTCGGGTGGTGCGCGATCACAAGTCTAGGATGGGTCACAAATAATGACATGATATACGAGGGGATAGCCAAAAAAAACCCAACTGATGTTGTGGTGGGCCAAGTTTTTGTAGTACCGCGTTCTGCCGCTAGGGGTCGTACAGAGCCACCATTCCCGAGTCAGTAAGACAAACGTCATGGCTAAAGAGGTTCCGTTCGGTTTGTGTGAATTTTTTAGTGACAGTTATTTTGTGTGCTCGTCCTTTTAACAATGGCTGATTCACGTGAACAGCACGCGGCCATATAGTTTTGGTTCTTGCTCGGAAAAACTGGCACAGAAACTCTTCAAATGTTAAAAACGGCCTACAAGGATGATGCTGTTGGGAAAACTCAAGTGTTTGAGTGGTTTTCCCGTTTCAAAAACGGTGAAATGTTAATTGAAAACCTCGCTGTGGTCATCTGTCCACAGCCCAAATTAATGAAAATGTTGAAAAAATTCGCGAAATCATCCTGGAAGATCAACGACGGACTATTGAAGAAATTGTGGAGCTGTCTGGAGTGACTTGGAGTTACGTTCAGCAAATTTTAAAGGAAGATTTGAGGATGAAAAGGGTGTCTGCCAAATTCGTGCCTCGACTGCTGACTGTTGAACAAAAACAAGGTCGCGTGGAGGCATGCTTTGCTTTGAAAGAAGGATTCTGAAATGATCCAAATTTTTTATCCAAGGTTATCCATCACTGGTGACGAATCATGGTGCTACGGTTACGACCCTAAAATGAAGCAACAATCAAGCCAGTGGAAGACTTCAAGTTCGCCTCGCCCCAAAAAAGCTCGTCAAAACAATGCTGATTTGTTTTTTCGATGTGAGAGGAGTCGTCCATTCAGAGATTCTTCCACAGGGTCAGACAGTTAACCAGGCTTTCTACCTGGAAGTTTTGAAGAGATTGTGCAACAGTTTGCGGCGGAAGAGGCCTGATTTTTGGCAGTCGGGTGATTAATTTTTCCACCACGATAATACCCCTGCTCACACAGCCCTGTCTGTGCGCCAATTTTTGACCAAAAATGGCATGACCCCTGTGCCCTATCCCTCTTACTCACCAGACGTTGTCTCCTGCGACATTTTTTTATTTCCCCGAATGAAAAGAGACATGAAAGAAAAGCGTTTTGCCGAAATTACTGAAGAGAAGGAAAAAACGATAGAGGTGCTGTCGGGCATCACAGAAGACGAATTTAAAAATATTTTGAGCAATGGAATAAAAGATTGGACAAGTGTATTAGTGAGGGTGGAGAGTATTTTGAAGGGGTTTGAAGGTTTTTTGTTTAAAAATTAAATATATAATTTTTTTTTAACCACTCGACAACGTAAGCAGATATACACGTTAATATGACAATAGCAGTCAAGTACAATAAGCGTGTTTTCACGTCAACGTGTATGTTTCCACAGAAATCGTTATAACTCCGTTATTGTTCTAGTGACATCCCTAAAACAAAAAGTAGAAGCTCCATAATAACCCATCAAGCTACCCATCACTATTCAAGTTGTCCATAGAAATACATTAAAAAAATCTATTCTGTCAGATACATGATAGACCGCCAAATTGCCTACCCACTGGTAGACATTGTAATTTTTTTATTAAATATTCTTGTATGAAATGATAAAAAAAATGAGGTGACTAAATTGTTTATTATACATTTATACGATATAATAAGTATTGTTTTTTATACAATCTGTGATTTTAGTACCGTTTTCACATAAAAATATCGTGTGAGTAATTTTTGCATTTTTTTTATGTTTTCATTCTAAATTTTAATATTTACAAATGTTAATATTTATTTGTATTATAACAATTTGAAGGCTTATTTTGTAACCTTTCAAAAACAGTTTTTAGTATTTGGCTACCATAGAAATGTTTCATTTATAGAGCTTTAATTGTGAAGCGGAAATATATATCGGAGTGATTAAATAAGTTCTGTTTCTTTTGGGTACCCCCTTGTATTACGCAAACTATAGATTGGCCAGGGATTGGGCGCCACGGATTGATAAGGTGCTAGTGCCGAGGGTAGTGTCGAGTCGTGTGTAGCTAGTTTCAAATGAGAAGAAGTAACAAACGTGAGTCGGACGAGTGGTGCGCGTTCAGAAGACTGGGGTGGGTCAGAAAGCGAATCAGAGGCGTGCCGTGGTAGGCTCCTGCGTTATGGCAGCGATAAAGGAATACACACACATGTTAGACAGTTGCGCACACACTTTCTTCGCTTAACTACTAATAACCTACCATTTATCAATATATTAATAATAATAATACAAACATATATTCATAATTTAAATATTATCATTTTATCGAAGGAAGCAAATACTTTAGGGTGTGACATTATATCAAATGAAAAAATACACTTTGTATTACGCCACTTTTTTATTATATTCAGAATTCGCAAACCATCTATTAGAAACTAATCACTCATTCGATAAGGCCTCTAGGACTAAAATATTACATAAAAATACAATTGGAATTAGGTTAAACAATCTACATAGAAGCCCTCGAAATTAAGAAAACCATTAATAATAGATCAAACATAATTAATAATTGAATAAATTTAACCATTTTTTTTAATATTAACTCCACCCAGGAGGCCCTGAGGAAAATAATTTCCCTCGGGGCCTATATCATCTGAAATGATGTGTGGAGGGTCTTTTTGGGGAGAGGAAGAAATGAACATTGGTCTTGAAGAGACCCATTTTGTTAGGAGGAAACACAGAGGCCATCAAATCGTTCCACAGCCGAGCTGTTGAACACAAGAACGAGTCGAAGAAGCGAGCCATTCTCATGTGAATTTGTCACATGACTCGCTTTTCTCTCACATTTGGTCAACCGTGAACATATGTTGGGCACGCGTTTGGCGTGTTTCACGACTATGCACCGGTGCCATAGGAATCAATGACGCTAGTTCCTCGGAGCATCTTCCATCGTAATATTGGTAGAAAAAGGATAACATTCCCACCTGACACCTGTGCTCTAAAGATTGCAATATGTCTGTTAAGATGGGAGAATCTATGAAACGGACCGCCCGTTTTTGCAGAGTCGAGGGTATTTTTCAGGTATTCTGGAGCTCCAGACCAGAGGTGGCTGCCAAATTCAACCGTGGGGCGCACTTGCGATTTGTACAGGGTTAGCAGTTGTGTACTATTAAAGTATCTGCGGGCCCTATACAGTATCTCCAGTTTTTGGGAGGCTAACTTAACTCTGGCTTCGATGGAGCCCCCATATCTGAGCTGGTCACTTAGAGTTACACCAAGCATATCAATGGAGGTCCTGTTCGGAAGAATGCTTCCGTTAAAGGAGACTAGGTTTTCATTTCATTCACTATCCTGTAATAATTTTGTCTCCATCTTTTCTATTTTATCTCTTTCTGTCACCAATAAGGTGTGTTCTTTTCTTTTTCCATCTCTTTCACTCATTGTTTTATTGTCTTGTATATTACAAATTACATGTGTCGGTTTGTAATAAGCTTTAGTTAATATAATAAGTCCTGAAGAAGGTTGAGTAAAGCGAAACCCGGTCGCCTGCTAAATATTGATAATAAAAAAGTGATGTTTTACAAAGTGTATTTTTTCATTTAATATGAATATTTTCAGTTCTACAATCTAAATCAAAAAGAAAATTCACAATTCATCAATTCATTTTACTATCACTGTCTGTGGAATAATGTAAATTTACCTCTTTGTAATTCATTTTATAGTATGCGCCAAACTTAAATGCCGACCTGAATTTGATACGATCCATTCTCAGGTTACTGACTTTACAATGACCACAAGCGAAAGAGAAAGATGCCTAAAACATACGTTCAACAGAGAAAAGCGTAGGCGGGGGGCATGTTTTTCAGACCTTTAACTCGCCTGTTGTGACAATTTTTGTATCAAAGTCAGGTCGTCATTAAAGTTTGGCGATTACTACACATTATATTCTTGATTTGGTTTATAATCCATTTTCAGATGACATTCTATATAATATTCTTAATTTTATTTCTTGAGCGATCCACTATATACTGGATTTCAACCTTGAGTGCTCGGGAATTTTTGAACCTTCGGTATGGAAAATTCCCACCCTCTTTTAAAAAATTATACCTGTAAATTTTAATATTGTGACATACAAACTGTTTACAGTATTAGAGAGCCATTGAATGCACCTATATTTAACCGCTTATCCCATATTTTTAGGATTCATTAAAAAATTATTAAAAAATCGTAAAATGTATAAACACTTGAATTCTGCATATTATCAAATATATACCCAGGTATGGGTAGCTATTGCTCAAGGGTATTAGCAGTGTTACCCTAATATGGGAAGCTATCGCTCAAGGGTATTAGCGATGGTATCCATAAATGGGTAGCTATCACTCAAGGGTATTAGTGGTGCTACCCAGACATGGGTAGCTATCGCTCAAGGGTATTAGCGGTGCTACCCAAATATGGGTAGCTATCGCTCAAGGGTATTAGCGGAACTACCAAAATTTGAGTAGCTATCGCATGAGTTGTTGTAGTGATACTTTTAGCATCTTTTTAACTTCTGTTAATCCTAACTAGTAATTTATTTTTTTGTTATATCCTTTCCAATTCATTCCAAGTAATTATTTCATCCATCAACTGAATTGACTATTCTAAATTGAACTTCGCTCAACTCAAATCAATGGATTCTTAAACAACCTCCAGAAAGGCACACCATAAAAAGTTATACAAATACATATCAACAAAACGCAGGCCCTGACAACAGAATAGATCAATCAGACAATCCTAGAGGGAGAGAGTCCATCGAGGATGTGACACGGTGTCAATCACCATCCTTAGCATCAAAGGTAATCTCTCTGCGGATGATTTGAGTTAGCGTATTTCAATTTGGAGGAATCACAATCAGAACAATAAGTATAAATATTAGCTCAGTGGTGGGTGTCTTCTTTAGTACAAGAAAGTACGCGATATGGGTTTCAAATTACGCATATTAGTAAATAATATATGGGTGAATAGAATAACAACATACCCTGCAGATTGGGCAGTTTGAGGAGGTCCTGCGGGCTGCCCCCTCCTCTAGGGTCCTGCGGGCCACCCTGGCCGGGCCCGGGCCCGTCCTGCGGCCCGCCCGGGCCTGAGGGACCGCTGTTGGGCCCGTTTGGGTGCATGGAATTCTGGCAGTGGGAAAAAATAGGGATCGTCAGAATAGGATTTATTGACATGATAAATCTAGATTCTCATTGACAAAGATAATATCAGGTTTTTTTTTTCAAATATTTCTGGCTTTCACCCTTCAAGGGTATCATTTAAAATTACAGAGAAAGGAAAGGTGAAATTATATATTAATTTTATTTAAATGAGCAAATTTCAGAATTATATGGAAGATTGGAGTCGAGTTCAGACTTAGAAGAGATGAAATGTTGAATGGAGGGGAGGCAATTTTAGATAACGCTTGATAGAAGAGAGGATATTTATTTAGAGAGGGGCAACCAAAAAATATGTGATCTAAAGTTCCCACATCTAGACCACAGAATGTACAATCTGGGAAGACAAAGATGTGAATTTTAAAAATGTGAGAAGGAATGGAACAATTTCCGATTCTCATTCGAATAAGTGAGGAAATTTCTTTTTTGGAAAAATGGGGGAATTTTCGAAACCACGGTTTTGATGGGATAGTCCTTTGTATTGAGGCGTAGCGGCCACTCTTGGATTGACTAGCAATGTTCCAATACTCTGTCCGAATATAGCGGGATCTATCTTTGATGATGGAAAAAATATCAGACAGGGGAATATGGTTTACAAGGGTAACAATAGGGTTGGACGCTCCTTGTTTTGCCAAGGAATCAGCAATATCGTTACTCACTATACCAACATGTCCAGGAATCCAAACAAGAATTACGGTTTTTATTTTGCTGAATTTGAACAATTCATCAAGTTTCAAAGCTAAAATTCAAGTTCAGTGAAAGTTCTACATATTCAAGTTCTGTTATTATTTCATCATGAGCTACTTGGATAATAACAGAAGTTGAATAGAACTAGCTTATTTTAAAAATAAAACTTACATTATCCCAAGGCATGTCTCCATCGTTGCCCATCCCGTCCATCCCTCCACACGGGCCGTTGTTTCCCGGATACCCGTCCATGGGCCCCATTTGCCCCATCTGTCCCATCTGGCCCCCGCCGCCCTTCATCATCATCATCTGTCCGCCCGGGTGGGGCCCACCCCGCATCGGCCCTCCGGGTCCCATCTGCCCCATGTTCGGTCCCATCTGCCCCATGTTCGGTCCCATCTGACCCATGTTGGGGCCCATCTGACCCATGTTGGGGCCCATCTGGCCCATGTTCGGGCCCATCTGACCCATGTTGGGGCCCATTTGGCCCATCATCTGGCCGGGGTGGTTGGGGCCGGGGCCCATCATGCCCGGAGGCCCGCCAGGGCCCCCTGAGCCACGGATGGCTCCGCGGTTTTTTACCATGGCCAAGTTGTTGAGCCACTGGGCGGGGTTTTGCTTGTTGAATTGGCCCATTTTCAAAGGATGTTTCTGGAAGATAATTAAAAATTTACATCTATATATTATGGACTATTAGGACAGTACTGTTCCAACATTGTTAAAAAAAACTTAAAAATAACATTATTTTGCATCTCTCCCACAAAATAGCTGTTTCTTATAGTAATTAAGTTAAAACAAAGTGTTATTTCAATAACCTAATCTAGTCAATATAAGAGTTATTCCTACCTCCAGGTACTTCTTGGTGCCGGGCTGCGCGCAGTGGTATGCGATTATGGACTGGTAGTGTCCCTGCAGGACGGCTTCGGCTCCCTTGTTGGCCAGTTGTGTACTGAATACGAAAATCTGCGACTGCTGTTGGGAATACTGCGTAACACCAGTACGCAAATACATTAGTGGGTGATCACACTTGTTACACATTTTATAATAATTGAACAGGAAAAAGTCGCAGGGAGCCAGATCAAGTGAATTCAAAGGCTCAAGTATAAGGATCGCATTGTGCGACGGTGCGTTATTGTGGTTAAAAATTGATGCCATTTTAAGACTTGTAAAAAATCGAAAACACGCACAAAGGTAGAGGTACTCGGTACAGCGTAACTTTTGCAAACGTCAAGCTATGGTGCTGAAATTTGGAGGGAAGTGTCAATGACAAATGTGGTAACCTAACAACAACAAAAAGAGAATTCCAATTGAATGACTAAAAGCGTCACACAGTGGCCGGTCCTAAGACTTTTTGATCAAGCTATAATAATTGGATAATTTGTAGAGCACTGTTTTTGTGAAAAATCACTTCAATGTCTTCAACAAAGTGATGTTGTCTATTGGAGTCTTCTTTAATCACTTCTGATAAATAGAAACGAGGAGTACATATTTAGTTGATAGTTTTGTATCGTAAACATAATATTATTATAAGTTTCTGCCAATTTCTTAGTGAACCTGAAAAACTAACAATAATAAAGAACGGCAAAAAGTATTATTAACTACGGAAAGAATAGCGGGTTAAAAGTTCTACAGACCTCCATGTTGCTGGGCTGCTTCCCCACCACGTTGGAGGGCAGAGGCTGCGCCCCCTCTGGGCCCCGGCACGGGGGCCCCCCGCCTTCTCCGCCGCGCTGGCACCCTTCCTAGACGGAACAACCACAGACGTTGGTTAGTAACTGCAAAGTGGCATTAATAAGAGGTAAATATTTCCTCATGTTGCAGAAGGTTAAGAAGAAACTACTACCCGTGGCTCTATCCTACGCTCGGAATGAACCATCTACAGGTCAGAAGGGATGTGCACATTGCTACACATTTCTTCAAACTGATTCGTGGATGGTTTTAAAACTCGGCTATCATGAAGAGCATTCATTTCTATGTTCCTGATGATAATCACTGTCACCGACAGCATAGACTGTTTTATCTCCCGACCTGCAGGACTAACTTGCCAATGGTCATGCCGGTGGGGAGGGCAATCTTGACGTTGACCAGAATCAATTCAGATATTGATAAATTTTGCATCAGTGAGGCCGCTTTTTAAATGACAAGCCTTACCATTAAAAGCTTCAGTTTATTGAAGTAAAAATTCTTTACGCACGCTCGACACTTGGGGGTAAAATGATGAATACGTTATGAAACGTTACGAAAAAATATGAAACGTTACGAAAAAATGTGACACGTTACGAAAAATGTGAAACGCTAATCAATGATATGAGTTGAGTTGAGTTGAGTTGAGTTCAATGGAGTTGAGTTGAGTTGAGTTGAGAGTTGAGAGCTGAGAGTTGAGAGCTGAGAGTTGAGAGCTGAGAGTTGAGAGCCGAGAGCCGAGAGCCGAGAGCCGAGAGTTGAGAGTCGAGAGTTGAGAGTTGAGAGTTGAGAGTTGAGAGTTGAGAGTTGAGAGTTGAGAGTTGAGAGTTGAGAGTTGAGAGTTGAGAGTTGAGAGTTGAGAGTTGAGAGTTGAGAGTTGAGAGTTGAGAGTTGAGAGTTGAGAGTTGAGAGTTGAGAGTTGAGAGTTGAGTTGATGTTGAGGGGATGGGGATATTTTTATTCCTGTTATTATTATATTGTTAATGGATGGCATAAGTTAGTGAAGTTTTACTTCAGTCGTGTGGTCTAAAGCACACTCTTTTTTTTTATAATTACACTTCTGTATTATATATTTTATATTGTTTTACAATATTTAAATATATTATAATGTATATTGTTTAAATGCAAAAAATGGAAATTGTGTAACAGTTTTTAAGATAATAATAAAAATTGAAATGAATTGATTGTGGGTTGATTTAATGTGAAACTATATAGGGTCTACTGGTGAACCCTGTGGAATTCCCAAGATGATATTTATTGGTTTATGGTGATAAAAAGACAGGAGACATGGCCAAATGCCCAACGACAACCTTGGTCAAATTGATTGAAGTGACTGTGATAGCGCCAATGGAATAAGATAAAATATGGGACCAATGGTCTGAGTGCTTACATGAGCTATCCATAATAATAAATAGTTACGGCACTAGACGCAAGTGTTGTTTGTCATAATGATTTAAAGTGAAAAGATTCAGGGTCTACTTGTGAGCCCTGTGGAAACTCAAGTGACGGAATAATTGGACAATAGAAAAAATCTACTTGGGAATAGGAAAGATTAATAACATGTTTAGGGATTATAAAAATAGACCTAAGAATATTTCAGATTTAGATTTATACCTTTGAAATTTTTAACTCCCAAGACCTGATACCTCTGTATTGTGCCAAGGGTAAAAATCCCACAAAAAGAAAGTATTGTTTTCAGATTACCAATTGGATATGCCAGTGCTCAATGGATACAAATTTTTCATATTCGATTAATACTTTTGGCACTTGAGAAGTTGGAGAGGTCCTGACAACTAAACAAGTATAGTCTTGAAATTTTTACCAGCAATTAGTGGCTGAGTTTACAAATGTGTTAGCTTACCACCCAGGCTTTGTGGGTTGGTCTAAGTCAAGGGTGGCCAACCCGCAGCCCGCCGGGTGTCTACTTGTGGCCCGCGGAGCATATGCACACATTTTTTAAGTGTAAATAAAACCATCAAAATAACATTCCAACGTGCTAAGTTCGTATCATATCTCATATATGGAAGTATCTCAGTACATTGATTTAACTATCTAAACAATTTTTTCTATAGTAGGTATATTCGTGTTAATAAACAATCACTGTAAGAATCACGAAGAATTAGCAGATTGTACCCATTTAAGGACACACAAGATTTGTTAGAAGCTTTTACATAGACATTGAATTGCTTTTTGTTACAACTCAACAATTTATCGGGCTTGACAACAGATGGTGCTCCAGCAATAGTTGGGAAACACGAAGGTTTAGTAAAATTGATTGAAAACAAGGCCTGCAAAGTTGATAATAAATATTAGAATAAGAAAAATAATTAGTTGATAATAATGTAATTCTAAAATTTGAAAAAATATGAGATTGACAATTATGACGTTTTGACAGAAGGTGGCAATAGCGAAATTGGTTAACGCGCTCGTCCCGGTTAGACGGAGAGGTCTGGGTTCGAGTCCCAGTTGCGACCATTGTCTTTTTCTGTTTTTCTGTGTCTTGTTCTCTTTCATATTTTCGTTTGGATTATTATTGTTAACTTATTCTAATATGATATATTTCACTGATGGGAATAACCTTCAAAAAAGTATAAAAGGAAGTTTTTCTTATAAAAATTGATAATAAATATTTCGATACAAAATTTTCATTGCATTATTCATCAGAAGAATTTATGTTCCCTTAAAATGGATCACGTCATGAAGGTGGTCATCAAAATAGTGAATTTTATTAAGTCGAAGGGGTTGAATCACCGTCAGATTCACAGTATAATGAAGTTACATTTTATGCAGAAGTAAGATGGCTGATCCGTGCCAAAATGTTGAAAATAGTGTTTGATTTGATGCAAGAAATACAATCATTCTTCGCAAGCAAGTCAAAAAGTATCCCAGAATTTGAAGACAAGGGAGTGGGTTGGCGACTTTGCATTTCTGGTCGATATAGTTAGCCATGTTGTTTATACTCGTCTACAAGGGAAAGATCAACCAATTAATAACACAAGTCATGCAATGTCCAGTGTTTTGAATATATTGTCCTCCACGTGCAAAGTTGTACCTTTCCCAAGCATAAACTTTGTAATAAAGTGTGTTTTTCGGAAGTGACCTGCAGGTAAGTATGTTTTTGTATCTTTCTGTAAATAATAAAATTAAATAGAACCTAAGAATTCATAATGAATTGTAAAGCGCCCTTGAGGTGATTTTTCACAAAAACGGCGCTCTACAAATTGTCCAATTATTATTATTATTATTATTATGATCTTATTTCCGCATTCCAAATGAAACTTGAGTTTTGGGAACAACAGTTAAGGACAAAAATCTTTTCTCACTTTCCTACATTGTTATTGCAGCCAGACGTCACAGAAATGACGGCGGATAAATAAGCTTTGTCAATATCCGACTTAAACCTAGAATAAGAAAACAGATTTCAAGATTTTAAAAAGCATTGTGTGCTTTTTTCTGCATTTGCAAAGCAATTCTGCGTAGACGTGAATTTATTGCCAGGAATTTTACAAATGGAACATTGTGAAAAGTGTTGTGATGCACAGTTAAAGGAGAAATTCAATCAGGTTGGTAAGAGTTTTACAAAACACATTTGGCCAAGGAGAAATATTATGCATTTTACAAACAGGCTCTATCGATGATTTTGCTATTTGCTAAACGTGTATAAACAGCTTTTTAGTCAAATGAAGCATATTAAATCTCAAATGAGATCACGAATCACTGATGAGCATTTGGAAAAATATTTGCGCGTAGTAACAACATCAATCATTATCAATATTGATGCACTTAGTTCTGACAAACAAAATCAGACATCTCACTAAAATTTATTATATTTTGTTTATTTTCATTATTATTTTTTGTATTGCCTAACTCTAATCTAATAAATATCTGTGATTCTCATTTTTGTTATATTTTCTTAAAAACACTTACTTCTTACTTACTTACTTCTTGTTTGCTTTGAATAATAAAAGAAATTTTGTTGTGCGGCCCGGTAGGAAATCTCATTTGTGAAATGTGGCCCTACTGCTGAAAAGGTTGGCCACCCATGGTCTAAGTCCTCCAACACGACAAAACCAACAGTACCGCTAAGTATAATGGTAGTAGGAGTTTTTAAAATATTGTCGAATTATTCTTATTCGTAGCCTGGTAGGCATGTTTGTCCTTTAAAAAAAATAACAATCTACAGTTTCACAAAGTATTACAGGAAGAAGGTGGTATTACCTGCATAGGCATCTGGGTCCCGCGAAGTCCGGTCTGGGGGTCCAGGATATCGTTGGAGTCTGAAGACAGTCGCTCCGACTTGAGAGAACCGGGGCCCACCATATCACATGATGGAGATTTCGTGGGGTCTCCTGGGAGCGGAAATAAATGTTACTAACAAACTTATATCAATTGATGGATTGGATAGAAAATACTGTCTGCATAACTTGGCATAGCAAATAATCATAGAAGAAATAAACAAAAATATTAGCAGTAAAATACACGTGATTTTGGGTAGGGGGGGGATAGTCTAAAATCTCACCACATATAACCAGGGGGGGGGGGTTAAAAAATTGCTAAAAAAACATCACGTGATTAATGGACGACCCCTTAGGCGGCCTGGTACCGTTTGGTACAATGGGGTTGGGGAGCACTGCTCTAAAGTACTAAAGGAGTAGGTACCTTCATTGTCCATAAGGTTGTCTATTTCCGTCTTGATGTCAGCACCGCCCATCTCAGCGCCTTCTTCTCCTCTCTCCATCTTTACCCGGGGCGTCTCTTCCGTCTCCTTATTAGCGCCACCGGATACTCGTGAGGAATCTGCCATCAAAACAGATATAGTCAATTCAACACGCTCTCCACTTTTTTTTTACATGAGTTCCACACGGGATGTCCTGAGGAAAATAATTTCCCTCAGGGCCTATGTCATCTTTGGGAATGCTGTGTGGAGGGTTTTTTTTAAGAAAAGGAAGGAGAGGAAAGTTCTGGGAAGTAAAAATGTATGAGGTGGATAGGAATCTGGGGGTCAATGTATTATAATTTTATCATTTCTCAACCATGGAGAGCGTCAAAACATAACGACATATTGTCTAATTTCTTCTAGAGTTAATTAAGGGATACATCAAAACTCACTAGATCATGATGGAAATTACAATGAAATTTCATAATCTCTAAAGAAAAATAATCATTACAATTTTTTTTTATTAAAAAACATAAAGCCTTTTTAGAAAACTGTATTACTAAATGACGCTATAACTAGTTGACTATAATATAACGTTTTATGATTGTATTGAATGAAGAATGAGTTAATGATGTAAGTAAGTCTAAAGTCATGGTGTTTGAAAGAGAGTGTATGAAAAGGTGCGGCAAAACAGACAGTGCAGTTTTGAAGGGCTATTAAAAAAAACGGCGTAACTTACAGAAATGGGGTTTTTTTTTTTTATTCGGTTCATCATGCCGTTTTATGCATCAAGTCCTGAAGATGACATCAGAAAGATGATGCCCCAGCAGCGATACATTGATGAAGGCGATTTCTGAAGTTTTCGGCTGCATTTTGGCATCTCTATGGGCATAGCGAATAAACAAAATTTTCGGTACTGGGCTGGAAATAACCCAAGACAACTTCACGAGAGACGTCTTCACTCCTCAAAAGTGACCGTGTGGTGTACAATTTTCAAATTTGGGGTGATTGGGCCGTATTTTTTTGAGGAGAATGGACAAACCGTGACTGTCAACGCTCAACATTATGTTTCCACGTTGGAAATTTTTTTTGAACCTCAATTGGAAGAACTAACGGAGGAAACAGATCTGGGAGACACCTGATTTCAACAGGACGGTGCTACGGCCCATACTGCTCGAGTTTCAATGACAAAACTACGACAGATGTTCCGCGCGCCTTGTCTCTTTGAGGGGTGATGTGGGATTTAAGCATTTACGACTTCTTCCTGTAGGCTATCTCCAGTAAAAAGTTTTTAAACATCGACCTCACACCTTGGAAGACCTCAAGGATTGAATTCGGGATGAAATCACCGATATGTCCAAAGGGATGTGCCAAAAAGCATCCGAAAACTGTAGAAATCGCCTTCATCAATATTTCGCTGCTGGGGGCCATCATCTTTCTGATTTCATCTTCGGGACTTAATGCATAAAACGAATTCAAATAAAATAAAATGTACCCCATTTCTGTAAGTTGCGCTGTTTTTTTTTAACAAACCTTCAAAACTGCACTGTCTGTTTTGCCGCACTTTGTAGTTGTGAATGATGCATACTTGGAGCAGGTGGATGAGTTTGTGTATTTGGGAAGTATGTTTACCAGAGATTGGAAAGCTGATAGAGATATTGAAAGGGTAAATGCAGGTAACTCAATCAATAGAGGACTGAATGCCATTGGCGCTAATGAAAAACTGTCCAGAGAAGCAAAGTTAGCAGTCCACAATGGAGTGCTGGTGCCCAGCCTGATGTATGGCAGAAAAGAATGGAATTGGCAGAGAGAGTATGAAAGTAGACTGAATGCTGTAGAAATGAGATCTCTAAAGCTTTCAAAGTAAGAAAGGAGTTTTAAAGTAAACTTAAGAAATAAATAGTAAACGGAAAAATAAAAGTAAGAAAGGAGTTTTAAAGTAAACTTAAGAAATAAATAGTAAACGGAAAAGTAAAAATAAGAAAGGAGTTTTAAAGTAAACGTAAGAAATAAATAGTAAACGTGAAAGTAAGAAAGGAGTTTTAGGAGAATATATGACACAAATGTGAATGGTAGAAGAAGTCGGGAATGCCCAAGGAAAACATGGCACAATCAAGTGAATCGGATAGTTGAGTCGGGCCATGTCAAGATCAGAACAATAGAAGAATATGTACGAGATAATGCATGTATGTGAATGAGGTAAGGAGTGCGTGGCAAGACCGAGTTGTTTGGCGATCCATCCTCTACCTACCTCTGCAGAGATGTGGCGTGTTGGTTAGTTAGTTAGTTGATACAGGATATAGGAAGCTCTATTTTAACTAATAGTTTAGTAGGTATAGAGTAAGGTACTTACTGGCATCATTTTCGGGAATTTCTTCCTTAATATTGTTTCTGTTACCACCAACTTTGTCCCCCTTATCCTTTATCATACCTCTGCGTGCCTTCGCCAATTTGACTGCAACAGACAAACAAACAAACACACTGCATTATAGATAACATCTAGTCACATATAACCTTTATGGGGTGAGTTACAACAAGCTACAAACAAAAATATTACAGGAACAGTCCTAAATAGAGATGGATAAATGGGAACTTGTGCAAAAAATTAACACAACAAAGCAAAAAAAAGAGCGCAAAAGGTAGGGGTCTGTCTTTTAGAGAAATTTCTTCTAACCCATGTGATTATTATTATTCAATAAAAAATCAACTAAGAAAATTAACAAGTAAGAATATAAACAATGAAAATAAACCATTTGGGTATCTTGTTTATATTGGTTTTGTGATCTGTCCAAATTTAGTATTTTCAAAAGGGGTAGACTAATTTGCCCGCCTTCTCATTGCCTAATCTATTTCTTATTTTAGGGAATCCCCAAACTTTGTAGACCGTTATAGCATTGTACAGGGGGAAGTCCCTTGGTACTTTAGGCGGGTGATTTGGTAGCAGCAAAAAAAGTATAGATTTAAATTTAGTGATTTAAATCATCTTAACCCTCATAGACATACAAATAACTAGACGAGAACTTACAGATGAGGGGTAAAAACCAACTATGGCGGGGCGAAGAGAGGAAAGAGACTTGTGATTCGCCAATAAGTCAATCTAACAGTTATAGGCACCTCGCACTATAATATCACTATTTAGTTCTTGATAGTAAAATCTGCTTTTGAATGAATAGACCTTTTTATATGGGAGCGCGAATTGCATGCCACGGTATGAACAGATGTGTAAAATCCAAATTCGCAAAGTAAGGTTCTGAGTATTTTCATAGTGGAATATTTTGTTGCCGTAGACACTTTTACAAATGTTTCATGATTTACTTAACCCAGTAAACAGCGGCTTTGTGTTTCGCGTCGCTATGTATCTCGATGTCTAAGTATGTGTTTCATAGACATACAGCGTCCGTGCGTAAAATGTACGATGAGAGCACGACACTGGTCCGGACACGCCCAGCCGGTTCCGAAAAATGGTTCCAATGGGAGGGGGAAATAACACGTTTTTTAACACGTAAGGGCATGTCCATATATTTTGTAAGTCCGTGTTAACCCTGAAGTTTCCTTTTGATAAAACATTCTTACACACAAAAGACGAGGAGATATGAAGATGGGGAAGACTTGTATCACATATTTTATCCACTGGAGCGACTATGGGAAATAAATAAATTTGCCTCGATTGCTCAAGATTTCCCAAAATATAATTTTTTTAATTTTTCACCAACATTAAAAAAATGATCGAATTTTAACATGGAGACATAAAAAATTATTACAGTGCTAAATAGCCAATGAATTAACCTGTATTTTACCATTTATCTCATATTGGTAGGATTTATAAAAGAAATATAAAAAAATCGTAAATTTTATAACTGCATGAATCCTGCATATTTTACTTAGAAACTGCCGTTAGGGGTACTTATTCAAGTCAACATAGAATATTTTCGATTTCTGTATTTTGTATGTGGTATACTTGATAATGAAAAGTACATATCTATGGAAAAAGGACTTCATTTTATCCGTAAGCAGCTGTTCAAAAATTTGGGGGAAAAAATATTTTAAATATTAATTTTTAAAATCTTTCTAAAATAGTCTACGAAGGTCGGATTTGCGACATCTATGGTCATAATAGATAAAGCATTTCAATAGCTTTGTTTTATAATAAATAGGTGGCCATGAAAATGTTTTAAATAATCACAATAAATGTTTTACGAATGGTAGGAAAATGTGGTCCAATTTTGGACCACTATCAATCGCAGAAAAATAAAAGTGATCCATTTTTCGACCATAATCGCTCCAATGGGGTTATATATATGCATACAGTTGGGACCCTACCCTTACAAAGAGATTGGTGTAGAATATTCATGTAAAAAAAATTGACAGCAATTCCTTTCCAGACATTCAAGTAGGACCAGCGTAAAGAGTAGAACTATCCTTCCCGCCCAAAGTGGGTTAACAAGAGCATGCCAAGGACAGAAATTTTAGAATTTTTGGAAAACACTGAATAGTACGTTGGGATTTATCTAAAGCTTGGTGGCAAATGCGTTTTCCCATCTACTGCGTGGTGGGCCGGATCAGGAGAGACTGGTTGATGGGACCCAATGCCTTGCACCGCTGTGGGAGGGATGGATTCATACTTCCGTCACTCCTGGACACATTGACTCCAGATTTCTACCCACCCCTCATACCTTTTTCCCAGAACTTCCTCTCCTTTTTTTCCCTAAAAATACCCTCCACACAGTACCCCCAAAGATAACATAGGCCCTGAGGGGAAATATTTTCATCAGGGCCATCTTTGAGGATGCTGTATGGAGGTTTTTTTTAGGAAAAGGAAGGAGAGGAAGTTCTGGTAGGAAAAAAGGTACGAGGGGTGGGTAGGAATCTGGGGTCGGTATATCCAAGAGTGATGGACGAATGAATCTATCCTTACCACTGTGATAAAGGCAATGTTCCGAAAGAGTCCTGTTGGAGAGGTCAAAAGATCTCCCTCAACCAGTCTCTCAAGATCCGGACAAACCTCACCCTATGAACCCGGGCATGTGTGGCGTTAATGTAAAAAAGTACAGAAGACATAGGCCGTCTAAATGTTGAAAATTGTAGCTTGTCGATAAGCGTATGTTGTCAAGGACCATACAATGATTGGCGTTACAGTAATGCAACACTACCTTTCGAACTATAAACTGTACTCTATCTAATTGAAATCTATCCAAATTTCTTTAAATAAAAAATAAACAGTGTTAATTTCAAGCGACCTTCCAGGTAAGTATGGTCCTGTATTCATTCATTTTTAGGCAGCATCGCATTCATTGGTCAAAACATTGTACATATATTTTCGTATCGGTGATCAATGAACCGATGCAATTTTTAGCCATAAGTTGTTTTTAATTGTTTGTCTAGCTTGTAGTTTTTCTAGATTTTAGACATATTATAAGTTTGTACAGCGTCCTTGAGGTGATTTTTCACAAAAATGGCGCTATATAAATCGTCCAAATATTATTATTATTATTATTACTGTAGGGGGGGGGATGCAATGCTGACCGTTAGATCAGTCCATGAATACAGGTAAATAGCAGATAATAATGTTAATTTTTACCAGTAAATCGCTCTCCAAAAATGCTATTATTGCGAAACCGCAACCTTCAATGCTAGAAGGCATAAACTGACTATACACACGCCTATGTAGGTTACTCACCTCTATTTGCACTCACCCTCCACTTATTAAAATTAGATCAGTTGCATTCGATCTTCCGAGAAACGTGCGGAAAAAATATACCAGTTGGAATGGATTACGAAAATAAATTCCTGGAGCAGCCATGTGCCTGGCACCTAAGCAATAAATCAAAACCCCCTACGAGAGTCCGAGGTCTAATAACTAATAACAAGAAATTTATAATTTCACAACCCAGCTTCAAGAGTCTGACGCCACGCCACAAATAACATCTGTGTATGTGGAATTTTACATAAAGCTACTTACTGTTATCATTCAGTTTCGAATTCAAGAATTCGTCACAAGATGTTGCTACTTCCGTCAGCAGGTCGGAAGGGGACGTCTCCCCCCTAGGTATAACTGCTACGAATTTGTGAATATGTAGTATCTCTCCGGAAATGGAAAGATTGACGGTAATACATGTTGTATCAAGCGGCTATATATTAAATATGTAGAGGCAAAAATATGTGGCCAATTGGGTACTTACTCGGGGAGCAGAGCTAGTTTAGAGTAGTTAAGCTTTTTTTCAAATTAGAATTAGATTGTAAAAACCAAACTCTAGTTGTCAAGTTGTTGTCGTTTTCTTGAAAACATAACGTCTGTCCTGTTGTTTTATTAATATAGTACATTAAAATTTACATTCTACACATACAACGTCATTGCCTGTCTACTTTGTCCCAGTGACTAGCTACACTGGATGACAGTGGATCCGAGGAACGGGCTATTTTTGGAACCAGTTTTAATTGGATTTATAAAATGGTCACTACTGGGTGAAGCCGAACCAAAAGCCGCCCGCAGGCCCTAGCAGTTACGCTGTTGCTGGTATGTGTGTGTTCCGTTGTACGTTTACTAGCATTGATAATGTATATGTATTTCGACTCGCTTCCTGCATCGCTGTTTCTTTGAATGTGTTCTCTTCCAAAATCTTTCCATTCTTTTAAATTGCAATGTTGTTGTTTACAGCTAGAAAAAATAAATTCTTAGCTTTGTGACCAGAAAGCAAAGGAATGCACCTGGTGTTAGTCTCTTTTTAGCGTTTTTCGTTTCATCGAGTTTGGTGCTAAAGAAGTTTTCATTTAAAAAAATCACAATTTGATCAAAAGCTGAAGTGGAATCGGAAGAATCGGCGTTCAATGAGGACCAATTAAATGTAAAAAAATCATATTGACCCTGATCCGTCGATTCGCTCGTCAATCAAATGCAACGAAATTAAAAACACCCCAACCAAAATGTCTATGGTCAAATATTGTTCTCTGAGTAAATTACATATCAAAGTATCTTGAAGAAATCGAAAAGCCTCAGAATTCTTTCAACAAGTTTGAAGAAAAAAAAGTGCAGAAACTGTTTTAGTATCTGCGTACATACTCAGTTTAAGGACATTAGGTCTGTTCATGACTGCAACTGATTTTGTCTTCATAACGAGGGTATGACCACAAAATTGGGTATACTACATACATCGTTACTCTACAACGAAGCTTTTAAAAAATTACTTATAAAACATTGAAACAGTGGTAGAAATTGTGATTTTACAGTCCTGTTTCATCCCTAAGACGCACTGAATGTGACAGTAAAATAATTTTAATGAAAGATGGTTAGGGAATCAACAACATAACCAGCAACACAGTAGGTAAGTCAATTTGACATTTTGTTTTTGTAGTGCATTTTTTTGTCAAATGTTTTAGGCTTCAACGTAGAATATAAACAAAACAAAAAGACATTTATTGGTTGTTCTGCTTTTTAAGGATTAAATCCAGCTGCTATGTAGAAAATTTTAAACCAAAACATTATGCAGCAGCCAAATGAATTGAATGTGAGCATGATATTGGGCCAATGCCAAAAAACAATATAATTTTTATAATTTATTTGGATAGTTCTCACAGCGTGATGAAATGTGTTATTTTTAGTGATACGGTTATTATTTCACTCACCTGGCGCGGTTTCGGTACTAAATCAGGCCTAAATAACTGCATAAACAATGAGGTATCTAAAGCAACCTTATTTCTGTAGAAATCACACAACACACCAGGACCAAAACACGAGATATTTAAACCGAAATCACTAATTATTCATTGAATACACATGAAGATTCACACTTTCGAGGATAGATGAGCGTATTTTGAGAGGAATTACAGAGTTATGCGACGAAAACAAAAAAAATCGGGATCGCTGACATTTTTGTTTATGGTACATTGACATACAGAATCCGTGATTTTCACAATAAAACGCACGGCTCCCTGAAGTAAAGTAATTAATGGCGACACGCACTGGTTATGTGGATTGAAAGCACTCTCCCTCGGTCACAATGACGCCACATTACCTGATTTATTTTGTTTCTGTCAGCATCAAATACAAATCACTAAGCAAGACATACGCACACACATAAATATACCAAACCACCCACTAGATCGATAACTTCGGGCTTTAGTACGTAAATATTTTGGTCACTATTTCACCACCAAATTGCAATAATTTTATCACCTGTGACGTCACACACCATAGACGAAGATAGAGAAAGCAACAACAGAACAATGCGCGACCATAGACAATATAATTTTCTTTCTGTACCTACCCAATACCACCCAAATCATTAGCCTAAAATATTATTTTAAAAATAAAACTCGTAATTACATGATAAGAATTTTATTATAAACATGTAGAAAAAGGAAATACAAGAATATATAATTAAAATATGATTATGCGTTCCTACAAAACTACTGAATTTAAAATATTTTCATCTTTTAACAGAAAAATTTAAAACTCAGAATTACACGTACATATTTTAAACAAGAATACAATATAAGCAGGTTATATTTTTGTAGCAAATTGCCACATGAGGACGTTGTTTTAAAGATAAATTTCTCTTTTGAACGTACCTATTATATCTTTCGGCAGGTAAAAATAAATTTATTATATTTCCAAGATGCACGGAGACATTACTTTGCATGAGATATTTGATTCTTCATAAGGGGCTCAAAAAAACATTATATTTGTTTATTTGGCATTTAAAGTAGCTCAGCTCACCATATTTTCCCTGAAATCATAAAAAATAGGATAAGTTATATTTTCTAAAAACTACATTGGTTCAGTTATGGAAATTTGTAAAATAATGCAATTTTTATTGTATTTGTGTATGTGTATTATAGTACATACCTATATGTATGTAGTAGTTACATTTCCTCCCATGTCTTTTAACTTTTAATTGATGATAACTCTCATATTAAACCAAGTTCTAGGATACCTACTTACTTATATAAAGAAGCCTACTCAAATACATTAAATTTGACTGACGTTTTTGTAAAATGAAAGTTATAAAAATAATAATTACCTCTGCATCATGCACCATGACTGATAGTATTTCCCTTAACGTCATGTAACCATCTCCAGAAACAGAAGCGAATGTATTGAAGTGTGGATAAAGAATGTTATATTGTAAACAAGTAAAGTTTTGTGGGTTCAGATTCCACTGAAAAATACGAATAAATTTATTAATTTACTTTTTTAATATGTAATCGTGATGTTGGATAGCGTCAATTATTAGATCCCATGTGAAACATAAATATGTTCTGAAAACGGAAACATGTAGGTACATCAGTTTAAAATACAATTAAGCAATACATTTCAAAAAATACTTTAGGAACACTGAAATAACAACCAAAGGAAGACTCCCACCTGTAATTTTGTTCCAATTGCGGGTCCTGTTCTCCCATTTTTTATTTGATCGTGAATTCCCAAAGTTCATAATCGTTACTTATTGCGTCGAAAATGTAAATGTCAATAAGGAAGTTGAGTCCATTTTTTTTATTTTTTTTTATCAATGTTCGCATTCAAACTTAAATACTGGTATTTTTTTTTTTTTTTTAAAGTTCGTTTTCATAGTAAAATTAATTC
This sequence comes from Limnephilus lunatus, assembly GCA_917563855.2. Classification (NCBI taxonomy): domain Eukaryota; kingdom Metazoa; phylum Arthropoda; class Insecta; order Trichoptera; family Limnephilidae; genus Limnephilus; species Limnephilus lunatus. Next base: position 99,387,327 of record OU830594.1, read on the forward strand.
TCAAAGTTTAAATTTTATTAAGCCCGCCAAAACGAGCGGATCCGAGCGGTAAGAAGCGGGGTGTGGGTGTGACGTCATTTAAACTGATAAAACTGCGTCGCTTGGGCATTTTGTATGGAGATTTTTTAAATTCTTCAATAAGGAATTCCAGTAATTTTTTTTATCAATGTTAACCGTCTATCAGAATTGATGTTATTTTAAAAAAAGAAAATTGATCAAGATTTCATAGTTAAATTAATATTTAAAGGTATAATTTTTGTTTCTCGCGCCAAAACTCTTCACAAACACGGTATTGCCGCATCTGGCCGATCGCCGTTGGTTGAAGTGTCACACGCCAATTCAGGCCGCCGCGCAAAAAAGTATAGACCGAAAGTAAAATAACGGTTTACAGCGCAGTTCACTGTAAGACTTTTCTGCGCAATCAATAAATTTAATATACTTGCACAAAACTAGTGAGGTTTACGGCGAAACATCAGATGTCAGATGGGTAGAGAATACGTAATGATTATTATTTAATACTGAAAAAATGTATTATACTTATTGTAAAATACAAATGAACACAATTAATAATTTGATGTATTTACTTGGAATCTTTAACTCCACAAATTTCAGCACTAATGTGGTCAGTATTATCTATTTTAAATATAAAATCAACATGTCAGAATCAACGATTTGTAGGTAGTCGGACTGGCCTTAAATATATCCGATTTCTGACATGGTATGTGGTTTTTTAAACAGATTTTGCATTACATAAACTTTGTTTACTAAACCATTAAATATACCAAACCACCCATTACTAAACTTAAAAAGACTTTTAGGGGATAGAATGCAAAACCGTTTGGCCCATAAGTAAACGACGTTTGGCCTATACACCTCTCTCATCATACACAAACCATCTCTCGTGTAATAGAAAGAGATGCACCGTAGACATTTCGGTGATCCGCTCTTTATACAAACTGAGGTTCCAATGACGTCAGAATTCTTTCGACCATTCATGAAGCGTTTGTAGTTCGTAGCTTTTTGATGGATTTTTAAGAAGGTTTAATTAATTCTAAGAATAACAATATAGAAATATATTTATATATTTAGAATCGATATTTTTTGATCTACATGAACATATTTTTTATAAGTCAAAATATTTTTCACTCAACTTCCTTATTGTCAATCAAACGTAAATAAAGCAGAAAAATGCAACAAAAATAAAAGATTCCTATTGGTTGATTTAGTAGCCGGTGACCATAAACAAATCGAAGTGGACTTGTGAAGTCACCCAAAGATTCTGACCACGTTTTGGCTCGGAGTTAAACCCGCCTGCGCACACACATGGATAAATTCACCCAATTCACCATACTTTTCTTTGCTCACAAATGTTGCTGCTCCGCTAGGGATGGGCGCCCATAAAATAGCGATAAATTGCAAAATCGATATGTTTTACAGAGCTGCTAAACTCATGACAAAATTGAATGTCATAATATTTGTTTTAAATTTGAGTATTTATTTTTTGCTCAAACTGTGAGATTAGTGTAATTTCACCACGTTTTGCAAAATTGGCGATTAAATTAAAGTAGTATTTACAATAGTATTATAACTTTAATGTAAATAAGAAAATATACAGATTTAGGATATGAGATTAAAAGAATTTGGCATTCTCAGACTATAAAAATATTACCATTTTTTATTTCGGCTACTGGCATTATACCTAGCCCTCTCATTCAAAATTTAGGTGTATTAGATTTGTCAAAAAATTTGTACATAAAAATGCAAAAGTCGGTCATTTTAAATACATGTAGGATTACGAAAGATTTTTAAATATTTATATTGAGGTATCAGTAGGATTTATCGGACCAGTTAGGATTTCATCAGAGCCGAACCCTCTGATATGAAAATATCTGGAGTCGGTGAAATATTTTCCCATTATGTTTCTGGTGGATTGACGTATTGTTCTTGTATTGTTTTGTATTTGTTATACTTATATAGTGCACTTACATTGCGTGAATTTACTAGATATTCATTTGTGGAACAGTGTGTGGAAGGGTTTAGTCTTTCATTTGGGAAAGATTTAACCCGGACATAAAATCTGGAGCACCGTAATATGGTTTATGTGTATAGTTGTGTGTTTTGTTTCATTATACTTTTTGTATTGATCCTGTAGTTATTTGAAGCATTTAGTAAAAAAAAAGTTATATTAGTACTTGGTATTATTTGGAAATTAATCGGGAAAAATCTCCCGACCCTTCTGACGATGATTCGTTATCTTATTCCTCGGCAGGCACTATGGAAACGGTTGCATCCGATGATTCGGTCCAATTTGGGACGTGGGTATGGGTACCGCCACCCCGGGAACCATTTATTGGATAACTAACACCTCTGCCATAGGTCAACCCAAGTGGTTCGCTACGTTTGGTGACTTACCCTCACCCTCAAGTCTTAACAACGATGCCCGGGTTCATGGGGTGAGATTTGTCAAGGTCTTGGCAATGGATGTGTTCGCCCATCTACTGCCAAAGTACTGGTCGGATCATCAGAGACTGGTTGAGGGAAACCTTTTGACCTCTCCAGCCAGACTATCTCAATCCATCACCATGCACCGCAGTGGGAGGGATGGATTCATTCGTCTGTCATTCCTGGACACATTGAACCTCAGATTTCTACCCACTCCTCATCCCTTATTCCTTCCCAGAACTTCTCCGCTCCTTCCTTTCCATAAAGAGACCTTCCATACAGCATCCCCAAAGATGACATAGGTTCTGAGGGTTTTTTTCCTTAGGGCCTTATTTGTGGATCTAATATTTTTAAAATCCGGTAGCTTCCGACTTCAGTTTCATAAAAGAAAAGAAAACTTTTAATCCAATTTGTAACTCCATAACAAACTTTGACCAAAGCCCCGCAAAATGTTTACCATACAAATAAATATACCAACCATTATCAATCCAATACCTCCCTTTTACCAGAAAATCATGTTTTAACTATTTCTTCGATGTCAACTCATCCATTCATTCAAGTCAGTCCTTTACCAACTCTGATCAGCATAATACAATCATAGAAAACTGCTCGATTATACGATAAATTCAAGGGAACACCATCATACATCACACATGTTAGAAAAATGTTAAATGATGAAAAACAATTAACTTTATATGATGTAAATCTTGAAAATTTTGTTTTAAAAAAATAAGATAAACCCTGCCTGGAAATGAATCGAGTGGTTGACTGCTGCTGCATTCAGAATTCGGGATAGCGGCTGAGGCCAATAGCTTTGTGATTTCTGATATTGCGAAAATAATCATAGGGTGTATATCTAATATCTAATACTCAGGTCATAAAGCTCGGAGTTCGGGCCGGTCCTGTGCAGACGCAATTGGGGCAGTCCACTCACTTGCCAAGGCACCAAGAAGCCAAGGCGCTGATAATACCTATCACTTAAGGATAGTACCTATCACTAGACTATAGACGACATACTTAATGATAATACCTATCACTAGACTATAGACGACATCCCGGAGAACATTACTGTTCCCCAGGGCTTTGGAAAAGTTATTAAAGCGAAACAATTATTCACGGAACGCTCCATAAAATGTTCTTCTCCATCTATCCTAACATTCGGCAGCAAAGACTACCCTCAAAACGCGACTATGTTTCATGTTTCCCTTCCAGTAGAACAAACACTATGTGTTTGCAATTGTGCAATGCTACAAGTGCTGCATATTTACGCACACTAAAAACCTCTGCAGAATAGTATCAGAATCACATCAGAACCTCGATGCCTTAAGTGGCATTCGTCTCATAGTGGCGATTCCTGCTATAAAGCAAAGGAAAAATATAAACGCTTAAACTGCTTGGAAAATCATTTCAATCAGTAAAACTTGCCCAGAACTATCAAAATTGCCCAGAGCTTATTGTGCCGTTTCCACGCTTCCCAAGCCTACGCAAACCTCCACAAACGCCAGCGTGGAAACAGGTCGTTTGTCTTGGCTTGCGTAGGGTTGCGTAGGATTTGCGTAAGCTTGCAAGAGCTTGCCGCCGATCCAGTCGGGGTCGGATCCAGCGGCAAGCTTCGGCAAACGCTCAGTGTAATTTCAGAACTGACGGCGAATGCACGCCGTTTTTGCTCCATGCGGTATATCGATAATTAACATTACGAGACATATGTATGACGAAAGAGGCATGCCTGACTTATTAAAATGTATAAGAACATAATTTGAATGCACTAATTTAATTTATTGGATTTACCTAAAAAGTCAATATAAATAAATAATCTTTTATTGATGATTTATTACAATAAAAAAACATATGATTTTTGTTGGAATAACTTTTTTTTATAATACAAGACAATATTATATTGTTTTTTTATACTTTGCTTGTATTTCAAATAAAAGTATGTTAAACCAAACGCAATAGCCTACACAAATTCGGCGTCCGCCATGCTCGGGTGTTGGTAGCTCACTGACGCAGTCACAAGCGTGTAAACGGCTTCCAAATGCCAGGCGAGATTTGCGTACACTTGGAGCGTGTGGAGGTTTGCGTAGGCTTGGCAAGCATGGAAATGTACCATATAAAACATACAAGTTTTTACATTAACTCCACGCTGGAGGCCCCGAAGAAAATAATCTCCCTGAGGACATATATTATAAGGAGAGGGGGAGTGCACAAGGGTCTTGAACACACCCTCTCCCATATCCTCCCTCCTACAATTTATGAAACACATGTTGTAGGAGGGAGGAAAACAATACAAAAGCCGGCAAATAGTTCTATGGCTGAACTATTGAACTCAAAAACGAGTCATAGAAATAACCCGTTCTAATTTGACAAATGTTAATCGTGCACGAATGTGGGGTGTCTTTGGTTTTATTCCTGACTATGAACCGGTGCCAAAGGGATCAATAACACCAGTTCATCAGAGCATCTTCCATTGAAATACCGGTAGAACAAGTCCATAATTTCCACCTGTGCTCTAAAGATTGCAATCCGCTTGTTAAGATTGGGCAATCCATCAAACGGACCGCCTGTTTCTTTTGAGGTAGCCACCAAATTCAACAATTGGGTGCCAATTTGCGATTTGTACATGGTCAGCAGTTGTGGACTATTAAAGTGTCTACGAGCCCTGGACAGTACGCCCAGCTTAGGCCGAGAAGAACATTTCTTATGCGGAAACATCAAGAATGTTTTCTTCAACCTTCTTCCTCATCATTTAGAAAAACTGTTTAAAAGATCACGAAACCTAGGATACTACAAAAAATATCACTAATCCCTTTGTGGGTCTTTGTAGAAAAGATTCACGAATCTCTTTGTGGGATTCAACTAAAAATGACAACTTGATAACTTTAGCTAGAAATGGCTCTTTCGATGAGCATTTTTCATTGGAATTACCATGGTCTTGGATAAAAATAACCTGAAGACTTTTACATACATTAAAATCAATTGCAGTTCCTGCTGTCTCGGACTTATGGCTTGAACTGGATTCTAATTTCAGAGACCGTGGATACCACTGTCTTCAAGACGACCGTCAAGATGGGAAAAGCGGCTCCACTATTTTCATTACGAAAGCATTACCCTTCTCCCAAGAAGATGTGAAACCGGCTGGTTGTACCTTTTAAGTGACGCTTACAAAGTTTTTTGACACTACAATCCTTTCATCGTGTATATCTTCTTCTAACAAATCTTCAAAATCACTCCTAGAAGCAATGTTTTCCAAGGTCAGTCCTCGTTCCATTATTCTCGGGATTTTAATGTCCACCACGGATTACTGAGAACTCTGAATTATAACAGAATAAGCAGAGGCATTGTTGATCTCCTCGACAAACTTGACCTATCATCAATAAAGGTGGAAACACATTATTAAAACGCGACGCGACGCCACGTGTCGACACCCGATATGCACCGTGCACATTACCAACACGCGACGCCACGACTCACTAGCAATTTATGAATACAGTTATCTAACAGCAGTGGAAGTGTATGGTTATGTACTATGGATTTAATAAATAACGAGTCAAATGAAGACTTTTAAGAAGATTTGATGCAAATTTTGGGTACATACATACATGATACTTAAACGACTCAAGAAAAAGAGAATAACTAGGCGTTACTGGGTACATGAAATAAATTAAAAGAGAAGTATGTGTGGTGAATATCATACTCTGTATCCAGACTTACTTCAAGATACTGAAAGATTTCATATGTATTTTCGGATTACTAAAACACAATTTAAAGAAATACACGAATTTATTCAAAGTGACATAGGCAAGAAAGACACGAAATTTGCTCGGCAATTCCTTCCCATGCATTATTACTCACATTATTTTTTTTTTATTTAGAAAAAAGTAAATATTCACAATAAATGAATATTACATTTCATATCTGACTCATTACTATTTCATCACTTTTTTTGGTTACCCAATTAGTAGAGAAATATTCTCGGGTCTAACTGGGGAGCTAGTCGATGTAATTATATATATTTAGATAATAATATTTAAAGTTACAAAAATTGAAAAATAATATATTCAAAAATACTGCAAAATATTACAAAATATTGTACAGTAAGAAAATTACATATAATTATGATCTCTGTATATAGCTAAACTCATGTCATATAGAACAGGATATCGTTTTACCAACTCAATTAATTATTCGTCGGTCATTTCGCTAAATAAATGCAAAAAATTATATTTAATTGGCATAAAGTCCGTATATGCTCTGTGACATTTCTCGAACGACTGACGCGTGGCGTCGGGTGTTGTCTAGAAACATACCGCGCAGGCCGCGTCGGATGGCGTGTTTACCCCCACCATGGGCGACACACCGACCTGGCACGTCTGGATCGAGTGGCGTGTGCGCGCATGGCGTCGCGTCGGGTGTTCATAGTGTGATTCTGGTCCATAGAAAACAATACATTTGATTCGACTCAACACGCATCGCGTTTCGTCGGGTCGCGTCGGGTTTTAATAATGACCAGAATCACACTATGAACACCCGACGCGACGCCATGCGCGCACACGCCACCCGATCCAGACGTGCCAGGTCGGTGTGTTGCCCATGGTGGGGGTAAACACGCCATCCGACGCGGCCTGCGCGGTATGTTTCTAGACAACACCCGACGCCACGCGTCAGTCGTTCGAGAACTGTCACAGAGCATATACGGACTTTATGCCAATTAAATATAATTTTTTGCATTTATTTAGCGAAATGACTGACGAATAATTAATTGAGTTGGTAAAACGATATCCTGTTCTATATGACATGAGTTTAGCTATATACAGTGATCATAATTATATGTAATTTTCTTACTGTACAATATTTTGTAATATTTTGCAGTATTTTTGAAAATATTATTTTTCAATTTTTGTAACTTTAAATATTATTATCTAAATATATATAATTACATCGACTAGCTCCCCAGTTAGACCCGAGAATATTTCTCTACTAATTGGGTAACCAAAAAAGTGATGTCCGATATGAAATGTAATAATCATTTATTGTGAATGTTTACTTTTTTCTAAATAAAAAAAAAAATAATGTGAGAAATAATGCATGGGAAGAAATTGCCGAGCAAATTTCGTGTCTTTCTTGTCTATGTCACTTCGAATAAATTCATGTATTTCTTTAAATTGTGTTTTAGTAATCCGAAAATACATATGAAATCTTTCAGTATCTTGAAGTAAGTCTGGATACAGAGTATGATATTCACCACACATACTTCTCTTTTAATTTATTTCATGTACCCAGTAACGCCTAGTTATTCTCTTTTTCTTGAGTCGTTTAAGTATCATGTATGTATGTACCCAAAATTTGCATCAAATCTTCTTCAAAGTCTTCATTTGACTCGTTATTTATTAAATCCATAGTACATAACCACACACTTCCACTGCTGTTAGATAACTGAATTCATAAATTGCTAGTGTGTCGTGGCGTCGCGTGTTGGTAATGTGCACGGTGCATATCGGGTGTCGACACGTGGCGTCGCGTCGCGTTTTAATAATGTGTTTCCACCTTAATGGTTCCGTCTTGAGGTACCGAGTCAGTGACCCAGCGTAGACTATTTACTATTTCCAAGACCAGCATGGTAGCATCTCTGTTCTGAAATGTATTGGATGATCCAAAATGGAGTGAACATTACCCTATCTTCATTAAATCCTCAAATATTTATCATACCAACAAGAATTTTAAGTCCTGCCCTAAAAAACCGAGTTTCTTAACTGCCAAGGTCAATTGCAATGATTTTGTTGAAATCACACAAAGTTAACTGTCCTAAGTCTACCCTCTCCGATCACAGAAAATATTGCGGAATGTTACGAGTTGTTGGTATCTGCGGCCATTACGGCTGCAGAAAAAATATTCCCATAAAAACAACTCGTAAAAAAGGGAAACCTCTCCAGCCCCGTTGTGGGATAGTGAATTCTCAAATTCAATTCAATTCTCAGGCGCAGAAGATTCGGAAAAAAATGGGCTAAAAGTAATTGGCTAAGTAATGATCAAAAGCTTATTTAACGTTTAGATTCTGAATCGTTATGAATGATTATCTTTCACCAGGGCGATACTGAGAGTAGACATAAATCACTCTGAAAAGTGCCGCGAATGTACTATAAATAACTTTTTATTTTTATATTAACTAAACCAGTCAGTGACTGAGTTGGCATCGCGTTTGGGTCCCACCCAGGCATCGCGTGTTCGATTCCTTGGCTGGCTAAGTCCTCCATTACGACACACCGAACATTTTCCGCTTACTGTGGTAGCAGTAGGAGATTTTCAAATATTGTCAGGTTATTCGTATCTTGGGTATGTTTTTCTTTCTTTAAAATAAATTTTAAAAAGTGAAATAACACTTAACAATTAAAAAATGTATTTGCTTACCCCAGAACTTGGACCTGTGACCTTCGGATTCGTATCCGAGGATCTTAACGCTCGGCTATCGAAGTTCTAATTCATTTACATCATGTTTCAAGCTGTTTACACTAGAAGAAAAAAATAGTCAAAGAAAAACTGAATTAAAAAAACAAACAATTGGTTTTAATCTGCCGTGGAAAACAATATGCCTACATTGCCTACCATCACACAAAACTTATAAATTCACGAATAAATGCAGATATCGATGTGAGTGATATATCGATTAGAGCTACACACCATCCCTAATTTTGATACGCTTTCGTCTCGCCTGCCGCTGAGCGCTGATTTTGTAAATAAATCGGGGTTTTGTTTATTTATAGTTATACAGACTTAAAATGAATTTATCTTCAGTTTTGGTTAGACACTTTATTCACATTCGTGTCTTAAATTTGCTATCTTTCGTCAGAAGTCATGAGGTGTCATAAATTAAACCAATCCCGTCTGATCCCGTCTAACATCATCCATCCGTGAGTTTAAGTGATGGCATATTGTTTATCGATATTAGCAGTCACAAATCGTTATTTCGTTGATAAGAGATGAGGCTGATGATTTGAATACATAAATATATTATAGTACTTCCTTAAATTATCATTCAAATAAAAAATAGCTAAAACGAAGCTGCTTTTTTTAAAATAAATGAATGTCTTTCAGAATGGATTAATAAATCATTTTCAGTTTATAATTTTTGACATTCAGTGAAATGAATTATTTAGTATCAAAATGATGTTCAAACGTTAATTTTTTTGAAGAAAAGTTCAAATTTATTTTAAATTAAATAAATGTGAACGGCAAAATTAAATCAGTAAAACTTCGGTGGTTTTTATAAAATAGTGGAAATATGAAGGATAAGAAGGAAAAACCCACCCCTACTATTGAAAATCCCTATCATGACATTAAATTATATTATTGGTAAAAATTATTATTTACAAAATCAGTTAACTCCACCACATACCTACGTAAGGTAGTTAAGGTGGGTTAGACCAAATTAACAAATGCTCATTTTAGTCTGCTCTTGCAAATTATTTTAGGGTAAACACTTATAGAGCATTCTTTCGGTGCTCCGAGTGATATGTTGAAATTTAGTAGAATTCTCGTTCGTTTGAAGTAAACGTCGTTAGTGCGCCCGAATAGTTTCCTCGAGTTTCCTAGATCAGCGGTTTTCAACCTTTTTGAGCCTGCGTGCCCCTTGACCCTTACTACAAATTTGTTGTACAGTCCTATCTAACAGCGGTGTATTTGTTATTTTCTTTGATATTTCATGGCCGAGCATGCATCGGACAATGTCTTTGGCACACGGTATAAATAGTATGCAATTGTAAGATTTTTACCTGATTTAGCGATCCGATAACTTAATCTGTATGATGCTTCCAGAGCTGTTTCCTGTGCTTTAGTAGCTCTTGAGAAAAGCGAACCTATGTTGACAGTCAAATGTTTCTGTTTTCTTTCAAAAAAATCTCTAAACCGAGCTGACTGATGTATGGCGTTGCGGCAGGCTGCCAAACCACTTAGCGTAAACCACCCGGGTCATTCCGCCGTTTCGTTCAAATCGCATGTTCACGCAAAAAAGTCATATGAAAGTTAATGTTTATCAAGAAAATTTTATTGTAAGATGTAGCTATTTAAAAAAGGAAAAAGGAGTATTTCCCGAATTAGGCATTTGTTACTTAATTGCTTCATGATTTGCAAAAAACATGCTAAAATTTCATTACCTTCCCTTTGCAAATGAGCGACCGGTAAATTGATCTATAATAAAAATCAGTTTACACTAATAAAATCACTACATTCATTAATCGACCTGTATGTACAACTAATTATGCATATTTATTTGTGTTTAATTTATTTTTAAAGCTACTGTATCATAGAAAGAATTGAGATTTTGTTTTTGTCCAGAGAAAATCGTTGTCGTCTTCCGCGAAAGCGGTAATTAAAATTGAGACCGCTTTTATCCCTGTTCGTCAGCTGTACACCGCCCCGCACCTCCGTTACTAATCAGTGTACCGCTACATCCAGACGGTGGAGGACATATGTCGCTGAATAAAGAAATATCTGCGATCTAAGTGCTCGAAAACAACTTTGTCACTGACCAGGCATCATTACCTTCCAGCATTTTTTAAAGTAAGTACATGTTTTAAAAATTCGAATCGTGTATCTATAAACTATAATTAGTCGGACTATTTTTGATTGAATCATAAAGATTTGTAATGTCATTATTAAGCGAGTAATTGAGGAAAGATTGTCAAAACTTCATTACCCTCCGATTCATTACCTTCCGTATCGTCAAAATTTTTGCTGGATGGTAATGAAGAGGTGTGGAGGGTAATGAAAAATTTGTAAGGGTTATTTTTACGTACATCTGGGACCATGTTTGGGGTTAATAAAAGCTAATATTATTAATAAAAGCAGTTTCTTGCATTCTAGCGTCTGACATTTTCGGGTTTGGTGAAACACATATTTTCATTTTATTTATTTTCTAATATGGAAAAACAATCTGTTAAAATTTACCCTTCGAATTTTTATTTGAAAATTGATTTTTTATTCAATAATATAATTATTCAAATGTAAACGAATATATTAAACAAATGATTTAACATTCCCCTACAGTCACAAGATGTTTCATTCCTTCGGTTGTCTATCAAAACTGATGAATTTTTACACAATTTCAAGTTTCTAAACAAATCCAGATTTAAACAAAAATCTACATAACTGGGCATCAAGAGTCCAACCCAAATTCCTTGATTAAAAAACGATATCACTTCTGTTAGATTTTCAATCATTTCGGCAAAAAATTATTAAACAAATATGTAAAAGCAGTAACAATTTTTAGGCTCTCTTGTAAAAGTTATGAAATTATTCATTTTTGTTCTTCAACTTCTCATTTAATCCGATACTTATGATAATTTTTCTTTATTATTTGATACAGGCATAACAATTTAAACCACAATGGCAAAGTTAAATAAAAAACTGAAAAAAGAAGATAAGTTATCCAAGGACAGGCTACGTAAGCAACAAAAATTTGCAGAGATTAAAAACAATCCGGAACTGTACAGTCTTCAGAAAGTGAAAGAAAAAAAAGATACTTAATGCGAAAAGCGCAAAAAAAGATTTGCAGCATTGAAGATATGAGTGAAAGAGCACAGAGAGAGCAAAGACGAAGATGGCGAAAGAACTCTCTAAATTATTTGAAGAAAAAAGAGTAGCAGAGTAAAATAGAAACGCTTACAGTAGAAAATATGCTTCCAATTCATGAAAATGTCACGAAACTACCCAATAATGTGCAAAACACTGTAGATCCTGACCCCCTCACAGTCGAGAATGAACAACAAATCACACAAAAAAACATGCGTGCTCTAACGAATGTTAGGAAATTAAGGTACAGATCTATGAAAATCATTAAAAAGTTTCAGGACCAGATAAGCAAACTTAAGAATGAGAAAAGAAACGAACAAAAGAAAATGGAAGCGTTGCAGCTACAAAATGCAAATACAGCAATCGAAGATACAGTAGAGAAAAAAGTAAACGACATAGCTAAATACATCCCAATGAATAAAGTCGAAGATGTAAAAAAGAAATTGTTTTCAGTGAATCGCTGTCTCGAGGATTAAATGAAAAATACAAGGCTTTAAAAAAACAGAGAAAAGACAGTTTGCGAATGAAATACTGAGAGACAAGAACAAGCTAAAGAAATATAAAGTCCTCAACAAAGTTCCCTTTCATATCAGAAAGACTTTAGCTGAAAACAAGAATAACAAAACAAATGAAATAAAACGGAAGATACAAGATTTTTTTGAAGATGTTAATAGCCAGGTAGCTCCCGGAAAAAAAGAATTTGTGAAACGCAAAGGTTTAAAAGAACAAAAAAGATATATTACAGATAACTTCAAAAATCTCCACAACAAATTCTGCAAATAACAAAAAAAAATCAGCTATTCGACTTTTTGCAAATATAGACCCTACTGGACTGTTTTACCAAAAAAAGAACGAGACACTTGCCAATGCAAACTTCACTGTAACGTTAACCTTCTAATTAAAGCTCTGAAGAAAGCAAAGATAATTGCAGAAGGATCAGCGACAGAAGTATTGACAAGTTTGTTTTTTTCCATTTGTATTTTGATATTTTGTCCATTATTTTTTAACAATTCATACAAATATTGCAAGCATAAGTAAGCAGAACTGATTACGCATGAAAAAATGTATTTCTTGTCTCCAATGCTCAAAAGTCTGAATAAAGCATTTAGTTTTTCACTTTAATCGTTTTTTCTTCCTTTTTCCTAATCCGCTCATCACTTCAGGTCAAATGATACTTATATCTATTTTATTATTCAATTTCAATTCATTTTTCATTATTCACAGAAATTTTAAGAACCTACAAGGTGTTCAATACCATCTATTAATGTTTCATTACCAAACTTCATTACCATCCAAATTTATAAATTACCATCCAACCGTTTTTCATTACCATCCACCCCTTCATTACCTTCCATCAATTTTCTTCGTATCTAAGTGTCGCACAAAGGTGCCCTTTTCACCTCTCTACATCTGATAGGTACAGGAACCCATTTCTATAAAAATATATAGTAAAAACGCAAAAAAAAAAAATTCCGCGGAAACAGGCAAATTTGAACGAAACGGCGGAATGACCCACCCAAGTACGAAAACGTTGAACTGAATTTAAAATCCTACATTCGTGCCGCGTACCCCCAATCTTGCTTCGCGTACCCCAAGGGGTACGCGTACCACAGGTTGAAAACCACTGTCCTAGAGCATTCCTTCGTGGTCGGACGTGATCTTCAAGGTGTTCTTGGAACTTGTGTCGACTTGCTTATACTAATTATGGATTGGAGGAATGAAACATGTCTACAAATGATAAAAGCATACACAAATTTTAGATGTCAAAACGATAAATACAGCACTTGAAATCTCAATATCACTCGGCGTAGTGAACAATACCACTAGTTGTTAAAAAAAACGAGCAATGAGCATTCGCTCGCCTGATCTAAACATCCTAGAGCATCTCTAAGAATTCTGGTTCTTGATGATCTCGTTCTAGTTCGTAGGTGTTGTTTGGTGTAAATGGTAAAAAAGAATGACCGTTTACGCCAAAGATCACGATATAACGCTCCTAATCCAGCTCTATACCCGTTTGGTCTAAAGTTTAGGTCTAAAACCACCTGTTCTAATCAGTGAAGAGATCCATCATTTTATCTCAATATTGCAAAGCGGGCCTTGATTTTGACGGCCCTGATCTCTATTTAAAGGCTATACTGTCAATAATGAGATATTTTAATGGAATTAATCATTATTGCTTTTATTATTTGTATGTATAAATACTTTTTTGTAGTCAATAAAATATTTTTTATCGGAAAATTTAATTATTATTCTAAAATTAGTCCTTACCGCTTATTGCGATGACGCTATCGCTTGTTTAGTGGCAACACTGTAAAAATAAATAATAAAGGAAAGTCTGTTGGTGTACGTGAGAATTTGGGCCCAAAATTTGGTATGCCTGCGTTTGACAGAAACAAGAAAACACAACAGGCATCATAAATGTCTCTTCTTTAGAAATGACTTCTAAAAATGATGATAAAGATGTAAAAAATACAACGGATGATAACGCCACAAAAGGCAAATCTCAAATTGTAGAAATTAATAAGGTGAGTGAAGAGAGATTTCCCAATTTTTAATGTTTATTATGCGACGCCGCGCACTGACTTAAGTTTGTCGTATGTCCGCCATGTTTTGCTCTCTCGCAGGGTGTTGTTTTTTGAATTCGTATCAAAATCCCGATAGTATCGCTTCAATTATATTATTTGATAAGCGACGCTTCAAGTCGACAGATTGATGTTTTAATATACCACCGTGTGATTGAAATATGCCCGCGGACTTGTTTTTTTAACAGAAGTTTGTGACGGTCGTTCTTGTGTGTGTAATGTCAGAAACTGGCGATATGGTCTTAAAAACAGTGAAACGTCTGATTAATTGCACAATTAACGTGATTTTTTAAAGAAATATCGCGTATAAAACAATTTTATTACATATCTCCCAGTGTTGTCGGTTACATGAGTTTGTTCTGGTGACATTTCTGTTGCACGTATCAAAATTATTTCAGTCATTCGATTGTAAAAAAATCGCGACAAAACTGATAAAATGTCGAGACTTACATTTGTTTATCTATTACAAAGACATAAAAGTTAACGTTTTATGAAAATACTATAATTAGTTCCGCATAGCCGCCATATATATTTTTATTTACGTGTGTACATATTGGATAAGTTGTTGTTATTTGAAAAAATTACACATTTTGGCTTGTCAATTGATATTGTGTAATACTTAATGAGTTTTTAATAAGTGTTAATAAAAACAGTGAAAATGTGAAGTAATTGTGCTGATTTGAAGATGGTGAGGTTTTTTTTTCTGTTTCGTAATATTGTATATACCTACCTATGTACCTACTAGATATTATTATTTTGTTTTGTTAAAATAATTGAAATTAACGAAATTTCCGTGCTCCGTTAACTTCTTAATACTTCTAAATTATTGAAATAACACTTCGTTTCAGACGTTAGTACAAGAAACATTATTTATGTCGTACTCCGCTTACTCGTTAATATGGAATATTTTTTATTCAAACAGTCAGATTTAGCTTTATTATCACGAAAAGTGAGTATTTATGTCGCAGGAGACAAAAAAACAAGAAAAAAAAATATGCATTTAACATTTTAATTTTGAAAAATTTAATTCTCTTACGCGGTAACGCCATTTTGCATTTACCGTCTTTATTTCATAGACAATCAATCATAATTACACAAACCCGCTAGGATATACCCTGCCTTGCCAAACAAACCATTCAAAACCTGGGATGTTTTTTTTAAATTTTGATGACATGCAGCTTTTGTAGTTTAACCTCAACCAAAAAAAGCAACATTCCGTATTATCCGTGCATCAAACTTCGACAACACAAACGTTCCGTTTTATCTGTGAGGTGGACCAAATGCATATTTACCCAAGAAATAACTATTTACATCAGGGGAAACGGAAAAACATGCTTAAAATTGGTTATTAGGTTCTTAGTTGTTATTTAAACAATTTGTGTGTGAAACAGTTTGAAACGGAACACAAACTTGCTTTCGGTAAACGTCAAACTTTTTCATCAGTCTTTTTGGCGAACGTCACTTCACACTGACAAGATCAAAAATGGCGTTAAAATACGGGAAATTTAGAACTTTGAAATAGTTCTGTTGAAACATAATGTTATTTAAATAATTTCTTTGTACATATTAAGAAGTAAGCGGATTATGGAAATTTTACCAGTTAATGCAACGTACATTCACAGATTCTACGCATTCACAGATGGCGCCAATTAAATTATTTAAGATTTTTAACACTTTTTGCATGTTCCGCTTTAAAATATTATGGTGAATTAATTGTTTGCACCCATACAAATTCAATATGAGTATGAATAAAATAGTTTTGTCCATAAACAAACCCAAATCTTTCAAGAAAGGCTGACAAATCCAATTTTGTATCAGTTCAACTCCACAAGGATTGTCCCATTATTAAAAAACCACATCTTAAGTCTCGCGGAAAGTGAGAATCCCAACCCATGATAACCCGTCTATCAACTGCCTCACCCGGTACGACGTAAATGAAATCACAAAACGTAAAAAACCTGAACAAATCCTCCGTAAAGGTCCTCCCCCATATTGCAGCCATGTCTCCCCCTTGCAAAATAATGAATGAACTAGTAAAAAACACCAATAAATTAATTATTCCTACAAACATAATTTAAATAATAAACTCATGATGAAAGAGAAAGGGGGCTTTTTGGCCCGGAGCTCTGAGCCAGTATATCAAAAGTCAAAAGTAATTTTTTAATGAATCCTTAAAATATGGGATAAACAGTCAAACATTGGTGCATTGAATGGCAGTCTAACACCATAAGCAGTTGATATGTCTCCATATTAAAATTCAGAGGGTGATTTTTTTAATGAGGGCGGGAAATTTCTAAACTTAACGCTTAAAAATTTCTTAGAGCTCAAGGCCGAGATCATATTGCAAAATACTCCAGCGAATATTTCATTTATATGAATGGTTTGGTTAACGTTAAAGAATTGTGATAGTGTGATATTGAGATGACGACATAATAGTCGGCTGTAATTAAGAAATCAGCACCGCATCATCAGCATACAACAGGCAACGTACTGATTTCTAACGGTGTGGAAGATCTACAGTGTCTCATGTAGAGGATGACCCAAGTATATATGAAGAATGAGTTACTTAATGATGAACGTGAGTAAGTTTAAAGTCATTGTGTTTGACAGAGGGAGTACGAAAATAGTGTGCAATATAGTTGTGAATGTCATCATTCGTACTTGGAGCAGGTGGATGAGTTTGTGTATCTGGGAAGTGTGTTTACAAGCGATGGGAAGTCTGATAGAGATATTGAAAGAAGGTTAAATGCAGGTAACTATTAATGGAGGACTGAATGTGGTTGGTGCCAACAAAAAAACTGTCCAAAGAAGCAAAGCTAGCAGTCCACAACGGAGTGCTGGTACCTATCCTGATGTATGGCAGTGAGGCATGGAACTAACAGGAAGGGTGAAAGTAGACTGAATGCTGTAGAAATGAGGTCCCTGAGGTGTATGTGTGATTGTGTGAGAAATGTGGAGATCCACAAATAATGCAAGGCTGATGTAAGTGTAATGAGCAAGATTAAGAAGGGACGCTCAGATGGTTTGGGCATGTAGAGCGAATGAACAAGGAAAGGGGTGTAAGTAGAATATATGACGCAAAATATGAATTTTAAAAGTCAGGGATGCCCGAGGAAGACATCCATCGACTCCATGGCATGGCACGATCAAGTGAATCAGATACTTGAGTCGGGCCATGTCAAGAGTTAAAATAATAGAAGAGTATGTATGAATGTGAGTGAGGCAAAGAGTGTGTGCCAAGACATAGTTGTTTGGCGGTCCATCCTTTGCCTACCCCTGTGGAGAAACGGTATGATGGTTAGTTAGACTGTAATTGAGAGTTTTTTATCTCGGATGATAGTTGATAATAAAGAGACACCGGACAATCATACATACTTCTTGTATGCAGGGCCTGTGTCATTTATGAATGGGATGCTGTGTGGAGGGTATTTTTAAGGAAAGGTAGAAGTGGAAGTTCTGTGAAGGAAAAAGCCGTGAGGGGTAGGTAGGAATCTGGGGGTCAGTGTGTCCAGGAGTGGCAGATGTTTGAATTCATTCCTCACACTGCGATGGGTCGATGGAGTTCTGCTGGAGAGATAAAAAGGTCTCCCTCAACCAGTCTCCAAATCCGACCCGTGACACAGTAGGTGGGCAGACGCATCTGCCGCTAAGACCTAGGACAATCCTCCTCACCCCATGCGAACCGTTTGGGGTGACCTATGTCAGAGGTGTTGGTTATCCAATGAATGGTTCCCAGGCTGGCGGTCTCCATACCCGCCTTCCAAATGGAGGCCTCAGCACGGGTAAGCCACCCAATGAGGCCAACATTATTGGATGGTGCAGTAGAATTTGGATATAACGACTTCGCTTATTACAGCCCCCTTGAGGTGGTTTTTCACAAAAACGGCGCTATACAAGTCATCCAAATATTATTTATTATTATTATTAATAACTTACCGTTTTTAGTGACGACAATGTAAACTCAAGTTAGGTTTTATAGTTAGGTCCTAGGAAAACATATCCATTTAGTACGACTCCGTTTTAAGCGACCAACTGCTTAAAACGACCTATTTTGACCTATTTTAATGATAATTCGTCCGGTTAGAACTAAGCTCATTTTGTTTGCAAAACCTACACAACAATACCTCACTGCCCCATGCCTACTCCTCGCGCGCTAACACCTATCCTTATTAGCACACCTAAATCACGGTCAGTGTTTATCATCTGTTGTGGCTAGGTTGAAATCTCGACACAATGAGTTCCGTGAAGCCAAAGTGTTTTTCAATTGAAGAAAAAGGTGCTATATTACACCGTTTAGAAGCCAATCAAATGTAACCCTCGCGAAGGAGTTCGGCGTGTCTCATGTAAAAACAAGCTTAAATTATGTTCTGTGCGTCGTCCAGTTAGTATGAGTCCTTGAGGTTCGTTATATCCGGATTCTACCTTTCTATGAAATGTTAAATGTTGTATCAGAATAAAAAATTGAGAAGATATATTATAAGAAAATGGTCCGGCCATTACTTTGGCTTTGTTCCTGAGTTCTGGGAATATCCAAATGGCATTGCGAATGCCTCAAAAACGCCATTCACCTTTGGAACGCCGAGCTAATTCCTATAGAGCTTAATTCCCCCAGTGTGCTGAGGGTAAAAATCCCACAAACAGAATTTATTACGATACGTTTTTAGATTTTCACGACCAAAAGTATTTTCGTTATTTGTTTTTGGGGTGTTATGCTGTGTTGCGCTACCTCCTTCTTTATCCAACGTTTCGGACAGCGTTGCAGTGTCCATCATCAGGGCAGATCAGACAGCTGTGTAATCACCACTATGACACCACTAACAATTACACATCTGTTGGATCTGCCCTGGGGGCCTAGTCCCTATCTTTTACTAACAGCCTGTTAGCTTAACTTGGTGGTTTGAGCAAAGTTGTCGCAACTGGCTAAAATGGTAGTTAGTAACTTTTCTGTTAAGGTTTAGTTTATTTTATCGTCGCGACCGACAGAAAAGAAACAGAAAAGTTACTGACTACCATATTTAGCCAGTTGCGACAACTTTGCTCAAACCACCAAGTTAAGCTAACAGGCTGTTAGTAAAACGTAAAAGATAGGGACTAGGCCCTCTGATGATGGACACTGCAACGCTGTCCGAAACGTTGGCTAAAGAAGGAAGTAGCGCAACACGGCATAACACTCCAAAAACAAATAAAGAAAAAGAATTTATTAATGTCAGATTACCAGTTGGATGCACCGGTGCTAAACAGATACAAATTTTTAGTATCCAACGATTAATTTTGGCACTTTAGAAGTTAAAATTAATAGAGACGATGGGGCTAAATAGTTCTTGGGTATTCAATTCAATTTATTAATTTTTTTAAATTACAATGTCAAAGAGTTTTTAAAAGCGAAAATATTTTAAACGAGATAACCAGATTTAGACTAACAGCAACAACGCTTGCCGTTTGAATTGTGCTTCATTGATGTTAAACATATCAATATTCAAAGTGATTCTATTTAACAACAAAACAGCTCTCCCGACTGGCATGAGTTAGTTCTGCAAGCCGGGAGATAAAACAGTCTATGCTGTCGGTGATGGAGATAACCACCGGGAAGATACAAAGTAATGCTCTCCATGATAGTGGAGTTTTCGAACCATCCACGAATCAGTCTGAAGAAATGTGTTACAATGAGCACATCCCTTCTGACCCATAGATGGTTCATACCAAGCTTACCCAAGAGAAAGTTGGTAGGGTAGAGCCACGGGTAGTAGCCACGCTCCCTGAGATAGAGAAATCTCAGAAATTTCTTTTGTTTTTGTAAAAAAGTAAATGCCGAAAACCATATTAATTCAACTAATTATAAAATTGATGCGCGCAACAAGAAGCATTATTCTTCATTATTCTCTAATTTTAGATCGGAACATATTTAACTAATTCAAATCTAAAGTAGTGTAACTAAACACACCATTAGTGATTCTTCCTTTCTATCTATTGTTAAATTCAATTTTATGTTAAATTAAATGAAAGCAAATCACTTTATAAAACACCTTTTAATCAAATTTATGTCATACATAATCACATGCTTTACCACAATCTACACATCTGCCCTGATAATGGACACTATAACCAGTGGCGGTTCTATTAGGTGGTGCTATTAGGCAGGGGAGGCTGTACTTATCCAAAAAAAACTTGATAAGAAAAATGGAAAAAGATTCATGATTCAAGTAAACAGTACATACATACAAAATATAGTAAAACTTCAAATTTAAATTGTTTATTCATTCAAACGTTACCAATTTATCTTTACATAGTATAAAATGAAGTCGCTCACGCTGTCTGTGCGATTAGATCTTTTAAACTACGCAATGGATTTTCATGCGGTTTTCACAAATAGACAGAGGGATTCATGAGGAAGGTTTTTAGGTATATAATTTGTCAAGGTTTAGTGTAAATTGGTTGAAATATATAATATATCTGGCAAAGCCGCAGCGGGCAGCGGGTTGACAAACGGGCAGTGTGAATTTGATTTAACAGATGGCGTTGGTTATAAATGTTGGGTAATGGCGTGGCGTTGTGTTTCGTTAGCCACAGCAACGTATGGCCGGGTCCAGGTCTGCTAATAATATATATTTTAGAGTTCTTGCCTAAAATGACTCTTGAAACCTTCAAGGCCAAGAGACCTAAAGATATCATTTAGCAGCACCATACCTCTCGTCACGCTATGGGCCAGAACGTCTGTTCTGCCATGTGGAATACAGAGCAAGTCATGGTGACAACCCTGGCAGTAGTTGTTCGTTACAAATAATTTATAGCATTCCAGTAGGTATGGGATGTCAATGTAATAGTTTATAATTTTAAAAGCTGTTACTGTAAGGGTCCCATTCCTTCTAGATTGGAGACTTTCGTAATGCGTTTCAGAGAGCAATTCCATGTGATGCATAAATCGCAGGTACACCATGCATTCCCATATATATAGATACCTTAAGAAATTTTGATTGAATTTTTTCCAATAATTCTATGTTTGCTGGTATGGGGCCCAAACAGCAGAAGCGTATTCTAATTTTGATTGTATAATACACACCATTGTAATACGATCGGCTGCGTGTATTTATGCTCGCCGCTCCGAGCTGCTACGCAACGCAGTACAATAACTTGCTAGTGAGGCAGAGATAGAGCCCGCCTCCGAGAGCCGTAGATTTCATGTAGGCATTGAAGCTTTCACCCACCTATTCCCACCCCGGTATAGGCGACTTATGGTCGCCCCTTCGGAGTTCTCGCAAAAATCTAATTTTTTGAATGAACGACTCTACATTTAAAATATGTAACGATTCTAGAACTTCAATGTCCCCGCATACGTTGTTAGAGGGCGGTATGCAGGCGCGCCTACAGGAATGTACTGTGATGGTCAATTCTACAATTCTAAAGCCCATAAAGGTAATCACTGCTAAAGCAGTGAGCCCCATGGACAGTCAAAAAAGGTGTTAGTAACAAAACTAGGTAATAGAGAAAATATAAGGAAAAAACAAAATGAACGACAACCGTCATGAGTGGGAAGCTCATGGCGGCGAAGGACCACACAATGATCCAGCAGGCAGCACCGTGCACTGTACATAAAAAAAGGAAGAAAAAATAAACATATATACAATGTAGAACTGGTGTTACCGAAATCCAACCACCGGCAGTCCCAGAGACAGTGAAGAAGGCTGGTTGTCAGGCCTCCCGATAACCGGCAGCGTCGTCCGTAAGCCAGCTAGCCGGTGGTGCCTAGACGAGGAGTGTGTGGAAATCAAAAAGAAGACCCTAGGGAGAGAAGCGTCGGGTCGCTGGAGGCGGGACGGACAGCTTTCGGATGACGTTTAGCCCTCTCCCCAACCTCTTCATGTCACGAGGGTCAGCGCGGTGGCCGGGTGCAGCCCCACCAGTTCCAAGAGATCGGCCATGGCACGTACACGGGGACACGTTCTAGGGTCCGACCCCTTAAATGGGGATAAGGACGATACAAAACGGGCAACGGAGTTCAGTTCTCTCTCGCTAAACAAAACTAAAAGAAATGTAATGTAATTTCATGTAGGCAGTGAGGAGTGGGAAAGTCACATGGAATCAAAATCAACAGAAGCCATTGTGAAATCATGTTGTTTAGTTTGAGGCGCGCCTCGAAAGCCGACCACTTCCAAAGTAGAACTGATCATATACGATTAGCTCTACCTGTCTAGGGACTCAAGTTTTGTTTTGTTTTGTGAATATTTGTGATAGACTGCGGCAGTAAGTACCTATAGAGTACGGCTATTTTGATTAATTTAGAGTAGAGTGATCTTGCGGTTGACGGTCTATTTTGTGTTTGCACATTATTACACATAGTTTAATGTAGGTCAACAGTTCCATTGATTGCCGTCAATAATAATTCCTACCTATAATAGTTCCATTGTTTTTTTTTCGAGGTAGGTGTAGATATACATTACATAATAAATTAATAATATTCACAAGAAATTTCTGACATTTCTCTACCTGAGGGAGTATGGCTTACTATCCGTGGCTCTACCCTACCGACTTTCTCTTGGGCATGCTCGGTATGAACCATCTACGGGTCAGAAGGTATGTGCTCATTGTAACACATTTCTTCAGACTGATTTGTGGATGGTACGAAAACTCGACCATCATGGAAAGCATTAGTTTCTATGTTCCTGATGGTTATCTCCGTCACCGACAGCGTAGACTGTTTTATTTCCTAGCTTGCAGAACTAACTTACCAATGGTCATGCCGTCGGGAGAGCTGTCTTGTTGTTAAATAGAATCACTTCGAATATCGATATGTTTAACATCAATGAAGCACAATTTAGCTTTGTTGCTGTTAGTTTAAATCTGTTTATCTTATCTTAAATATTTTGTCTCTTTTAAAAATGTTTTGAAAAGTTAATTTTGTAATGTTTTTAAAATAAATTAATTAAATTTAATTGAATAATGCTTACTTTAAGAAATATGTCTCCCCACTTTTCAACCCCGCAAACTGCCGTTGACTGTAATGTGTTCGAAACGTTGGCTAAGGAAGGAAGAAGCCCCACGGCACAATACCCCAAAAATAAATCACAATAAACCAAGCACTGTTTTCATAATTTGAAAAATGTAATAATAAGATTTGTAAAACTGGAATGGCTTTTCTGGGCAGGTTATGTAGCAAGGATGGAAGTTGGTTGACTACCTCGGTGTCTTGTTTATAATTAATTTGTGTTCTGTTTGTTTTCAGTGGGTGGAAAGCGCCTCTAAACAGGATGTGGGCTACGTGCAGCGTGCACACATCCTCGCGGCCTCGTGGCGCGCGGCGACAGAGCCCCCCGCTCCTCCCACCCTTCTTCGCAACCTGCATCGCCTCACACTGCTCTACGTCCTACAGGTAAAGTGCGGTAGCATCTGAAACCTGACTTACAACCCTCACAAACTGTTCCAAGTGATATACACAAACAATAGGTGTATTGCGTCATATATTCTTCTCACAATCCTTTCATCTTTCATTCCATTCTTAATCTTACTCATTATGCTTACATTCTTTGTGGATCTCCACATTTCTCACACGATCATACACGGTATTGCCTCCAATAAGTTGAATCAGGGATCTATTCCTCTGCCAGTTCCATGCCTGATGCCATACATCAGGGTGGGTACCAGCACTCCATTGTGGACTGCTAGCTTCGCTTCTTTGGACATTTTTTTGTTAGCGCCAACGTCGTTCAATCCTCCAAACCTAGTTTCCATCCCTCACAAACTTACCCATGCGATATACACAAACAATGGGTGTCTTGCGTCATATATTCACCTCACAATCCTTTCCTCGTTCATTCGCTCTATATGCCTAAACCATCTGAGTATCCCTTTCTTAATCTTACTCATTACGCTTACAGCCTTGCATTCTTTGTGGATCTCCACATTCATCACACAATCATATACGGTTTTGCTTCAAAGTCTCAGGGATCTCATTTCTACAGCATTTAGTCTACTTTCATCCTTCCTCTTCAGTTCCAGTTCCATTCCTCACTGCCATACATCAGGGTGGGCTGCTAGCTTCGCTTCTTTGGACAGTTCTTTGTTGGCACCCTCGTCATTCAGTCCTCCATTAATGCATTTACCCTTCTTTCAATATCTCTATCAGCCTTCCCATCTCTCGTAAACATACTTCCCAGATACTCAAAATTTATTCACAGGACCATGTCAAGAGTCAGAATAATAGAAGAGTATGTATGAATGATAATAATAATGACATCAAAGCCATAGCAGGTGGTACATGGACAAGAGTAGCTAATGATAGAGAGAAATGGCAACAGTTAGAGGAGGCCTTTGTCAACTAGTGACATACAGACAGGGAGTCGATGCATAATAAATGTTATAAATATTATATACAATGTAATGTAATTTACTGTCAGAATAAAGGCTATTATTATTATTATATTCTTATGTATGATTGTGAATGAGGCAAGGAGTGTGTGCCAAGACCGAGTTGTTTGGCAGTCTGTCCTCTCAGGCCGTAAGGCTACCTTTGTTGTTACTCTATATTGCCGTGTTTTCATAAACTCAACTGCCCAATCCATAGATAGTATAAAGTAAGGGAGATAGATGGGCCATGACTTTAATGATTAAATAAATTATTACTTTACAGGAGGAATGGCCCAAATTGGAGAAGTCGCTCCAAGTGGACCTGTGCACCAGCGTGGAGAGCTGCGCGGGGGCCCTGGAGAAAGCAGGGGGGCCGGGGGCGGCGCGGAGACTGCGCTACTTGCTGCGCACGGCCGACCACCCCTGGCATCACCCCACGCTTCGTCTCATCATGGAGGGAGGGGAGCCCCAACCAGAGAAGGAGCAAGGTGAGATACACACATACTGTTAGGTTATGTTGAGATACACACTCATATTGTTAGGTTATGTTGAGATACACACTCATATTGTTAGGTTATGGTGAGATACACACTCATATTGTTAAGTTAGGCGTTAGAAGTAGGCGTCCTGGCGTAGTCTCGGGAGGTCTCCGGTCAGGTTGTAAGGCTGACGCTGCTTTTTTGGCCTCTTTCGTTTCAACGCCAAGATGGGCGTACTGGGATGAGAGATTGAGGGTTATCCTTGAAACACTTATGTTCTGGTTATAATTGTAACTTTATTTATACTTTACAATCGAGGTGACTGGCAATTAGTTAGTTAATTGAGTCGGTAAGAGAGAGTGATGCGAGAATTTCTAGAAAGAGAATTTTTAGAAAGAGAATTTTTAGAATGAGTTTGCAAAACAATTGCATTTTTCTTTCTAACTATAGAATTATTTAGCTATTGCCAGTTATTAAAACAAGCAAAAAAAAAGGCTTTATTTAATGAAACCCACACTACGGTAATAAAATTAGCAAAGGATGATCTAGACATTTAACATTAATCACATATTTATTTGTGAATAATTTTACCGTAAGTATAGAATAATGATTGTCATTGTCACCCATCAATACATATTACAAAAAGCAAGTTAGGATTTACGTTCCTTTCTAATGGATGAATTTAACGACCTCAATCCTGCGCATGTGTAGAGGGGAAATGTCACTGCCATATTCCACCTGGTGCGCTTCTGAAGGTAATTTTGTTCGTTCTGTACAAATATGAGTGCATTACTTTTCAGCCTACCCTCGTATATGTATTAATATCTTCATCCTAACACCACACGACTGCTAACCTCCATCTTTTCACTTTCAGTGTCCACCTGGTTCCGGGAAGAGTGTTGCGCGGGAGCCCTGGAGCGCTTACGTCAGCTGTGTGCGGCGGGCGGTTCCTCGTGCTCAGCGGCCGGCTTGCGGCTGGCGCGCGCCTTGCTGCTGCTGCCCGTAGCGGCGGGGGCCCGTCGCGCCGCTCTCGACGCTCTGCTCGTGTTCCTGGTGCGCGGGGAAAAAACAAGGGACTGTATTGCGGAGGTAATAAGTTTTTAATAATAGATTACTCTAAGTGACCAGCTCAGGTACGGGGGCTCCATCGAAGCCAGAGCCAAGTTAGCCTCTCAGAAGCTGGGCGTACTGTACGGGGCTCGTAGATAGTACACAACTGTTGACCGTGTACAAATTGCAAGTGCACCCCACTGTTGAAATTGGCAGCTGCGTCTGGGGTCTGGAGACCCAAAATACCTGAAAAAAACTTTGACTCAGTGCAATAATGGGCGGTCCGTTTGATAGATTCGTTAGCTTAACAAGCGGATTGCAATCTTTAGAGCACAGGTGTCAGGTAGGTATGCTGTCCTTGTTCTACCGATATTACATTGAAAATGAAGCTCCGAGGAACTAGCGTCACTGATCACCGGTGCACAGTCGGGAAAAAAGCCAAACACGTGCCCAACATATGTACAATGGTTGACATTTTTCACATGAGAATGAGTCGTTTCCACGACTACTTGAGTTTAGCAGTCTCTTCAAGACCCATGTTCACTCCTTCCTCTCTTCAAGAAGATCCACCAGATAGCATATTTAAAGATGACAAAGGTGGAAATTATTTTCCCCAGGATCTCCTGTGTGGAGTTAATGTAAAAAAAACTTAATTGAACATCTTAGATGTTTACTTAGCTCTGGATTTTCGGAATTTGCAAACCACTTGATCGAAAAAGACCATAAATTTGATAGAAACACAGGCGCCACCCTAATTCATAAAAACAACATCGGTATGAGGTTAGACAATTTAGAGGCACTTAAACTAAGGAAAGCCATGAACATTAATAGTAAGGTAGTTAATAACCAACTAAATTTAAATAAAAGTCTTATACTAAGATTGTTCCCTATTGACAAAGAACCACCCGTTCCATTCCCAATTCTCCATCTAAACCTATATCTTCTTCCTCTGTTACTTGAAGAGTCCAGCCCATTTTGTTAAATGATGTACATATTATCTATAACACACGTGTAAATGAATGTTAGTAGAGTATTGTACTGCCCTGAAGAAGCTACGGTTGTAGCGAAACCCGGTCGGCATAAAGTATAAAAAATAAAAGTGGCGTTTACAAAGTTATTGTTTTATTTTAAATTAATTTTTTATCGTTACAGACTGCTGTCCAAGTGTGAAATGAGTAAAATTTCATACAGGCACTCGTGTCTCTATGCTGGAACTGGGTTGATTGATCGGTTTACACAGCCCACTGGCGAAGTGATCGGGTCCACAGTATGTGCTCTTTGAAAAATGCTGTAGAGCGGAGATGAGACATAGATGCGTGTCAGATCTAACTCCCCCCTCCTGTTGCCTGTTGTATTTTGCTAATTTTGTCTAACAGAATGGAAGATCTACAGTCTCTCACGTCTAGGATGAACGGAGTACCTATACAGAAATGTGCTCAAATTTCAGAGACACCCGGGTTCTCACAGTACTATACAACACTGGTTAGGAGTGGATGGGTGGTTTGGAGCCCACACCAAGAGAAGTATTCCCTCATGTTGGAGAAGGTTCAGAAGAAATTTCTGACATTTCTCTATCTGAGGGAGTACGGGTACTATCTGTGGATCTACTCGACCGACTTTCTCTTGGGCGTGCTCGGTATGAACCGTCTACGGGTCAGAAGGGATATACTCATTGTAACACATTTCTTTAGACTGATTCATGGAGAGCATTAGTTTCTATGTTCCCGATGGTTATCTCCGTCACCAACAGCATAGATTATCTCCTGGCTTGCAGAACTAACTTGCCAATGGTTATGCCAGTCGGGAGAACTGTCTTGATGTTAACCTGTCGAATGGCAGGAGACCATTTTGTCCCAACGCGCATAGGTCTCGTATAAAACGCTATAACTCCCTTACTATCATAGTGAGAAATATGTTCTAAACAGTGTTAGAAAGGGAAAACACCACGCTTTATATTCCAATCTAAAAAATAGCCACCAAAAAAGTAAAATGTACAATTTTATGTATACAAAGTTTTGAATCGCAAATTGAAAAAAAAAATTTGAAACTTTGGGAATTTTTTATAAATTATTTTTACATAATTACAATATGTGTTTGTTATACGTTTGTCTAATAAAATATGTATGTGTTTTTATTTTTTTTTTATTATCAGTAACTTTAGTTAGAAAAAACGTAAGGTGAGCCATTTTTAAAACTTTTTTATGTTTGTATGCAAAATTTTTATAATTAAAAAAATAATCTTTATTTCGAATTATTTAATTTGAAAGCGTATTTCATCACCTTTCTAAAACAGTTTTTAGTTTTTGAATGTGCTCAGAAACATTCCAAATATTTGCATTTTGTAAAGCAAAATATTTTGACCAACTGAAAAAAATGCCAAATTTTTGAAGGATTAAATAGAATCGCTTAGAATATCGATATGTTTAACATCAATGAAGCAAAATTCAAACGGCAAGCTTTGTTGCTGTTAGTCTTAATCTGTTTACCTCATCTAAAATTATTTTTCTCTTTAAAAAAAACTTCTTGAAATTGTAATATTTTAATGTTTTTAAAATGAATAAATTAAATTGAATTGAATGCGTTGAACAGTATACTTTTAACGTTTGTGCCGCAAAAGTAAGGACATTTGGATGGCATAACTGCTCTAACGGATATCACTCTCAATATCCCTCAGTTGGTCTGTAACAATATGTCCCAGGTATTTTTTAGCTACGAGCCTACAAACTTTATAACTTCTTTGTCACAGATCAAGGCTCTGGAGGCACGGGAAGCGGTCAGCGTCATTGCTCGCCTCTCCACCAAGGACAAGAGCAGCGGGCGCCTGTGGAAGTACGCACACGACACGGCCCTTCTCTGCTCGCAGGTACTTGTTTACATTCGATATACATATTCCCCAAACAAGACTCCGTGTGCTTGAAACCTGACCTAACATATCCCAGTATACCTATGCAGATTAATTATTGTTACACTGGCCACAAGGTATCCTTTATCATCATTCTCTAATGTTTTTGATTCTATCAACTGCCCGATTCCTAGATGATAAAACAAGGGAGATGTGGGTGCATGCACAAAAGTGTCGCCAACATTGTTCACTAGTTCTTTAGTAAAAACACAGTATCTTCTCAAGGAAAAACTATACTGTGTTTTTACTTGCTGTTTTAGTGTACAAATGTTTCATTGAGACTTGAAAATAAATAAAGTCAACAATCCTCATGACTTTGAAATGTGCTCGTCTGGTAAAAGTAATGTTTTGCTTAGTGCAATAATGAGATGTTTTAATAAATCATTTTGTCTTTTAAGGTCATGGTCGCCGCGTGCCTAGTGCGGCCGATCCAAGGCAACCAGCTGACAGCGCTGGCCTCCCAGCTGACCTCCCTGTACTCCTCGCGGCCTGACAGACTTCCGGCCATGCTCAGGAAGCTGCTGCAGCCGGCCGAGACGGCCATGCACATATACACGGTCTGCCGGGCGGTCCAGCACCAGGTAACAGTCATACCAAACTAAGCTAGCTCCAAACTAAGCGGGCATTCTACCCTTAAAAGTAACTGAAAGGGACTTACTTTGCGGCGTAAATATCTCAAAAATGGTAGGATTACCAATGGTAAATTCCCTAAATGCATATAAAAGTGGTACTAACCTGTAAGCGATGCCTTCCCGCAAGCAACGACTCTTAAAAATTCCACATGAAGGGGTATGTCTTGCAAATATATTATGTTTCTTGATGAATAAATTAGTATTTAACCCGTCTGCTTGTTTAGGAATAAATTCATCCCAAAACACGTAATCGCGTTATACTTTCATAAGACCTAAAACGTTCCAGAGCGACCTTACATTTCGCTCTCTCGCATCTCTCTTCCTCTCATGCAAACATATGTATTTTTCTTTTAACCAGAAAAAGAACGAAATAATGTTTCTTATTGTCTTTGAAATATGAAAGCTATCTTGCATAGAAATTTTACAATCTCGATCCAAAGTGACGGTTTGATGAAACCGAGGCTTCCGGATTGTGAGGCGCAAATATATTGAACCAAGCATACGGGTTAAATTAGACCTGATGAAAGCAATATTCAAAATGATAATCGCAGGTGATTTAAATACTAGCTTTTACCCACGGCTTCGCTCGCATAGTATTAGTGCGAAATTACCGGCATATTTATTGGCATAATTGTCATTATTCTTGGTATTTTGTCTAATAGAAAATAATTCTTGTTTAAGAGAAAATTTCAAAATTTGAGAATGACATTTCGCAAATAAAAATTCTATTTTAGAAAATATTTAAATTATAGAAATAGAAATTTATTTTAAGTACCTACTCCCTTTTTTTAGTATTTTATTCATATTTGAATCCAGAGTAACCTAAAAAAATAAGAAAATGACAGTCCACTTCAAACGCTAAGCTTTATAGCAACGTTATGCTTTTTGTTCGGAGAATAAACATTTTTAGAGATATGTAGATATTAACTACGATGCCAAAAAAGTACTCTTTTTAAAATCACAACAAAGCACTCTTTAAGCCTAAAATTAAAAAAAAAACATTGTTTCCAAGGTAACAATTTGTTTGACGTTTGAAATAACTCGATTTTGTTAGGGACAGAAAACGTATGATACATAATTTCATAACGCCACAGCTCATTCATAACGCCAGAGCTTACCAATATATATAACGCCGTTGTTACACGCAAATAATGTAGCTTTCGATTAGTGAAAGAATTTTTAAATTCCATTCGATATTTATTGCGTGAAAGAGTAAGGACCACCTAACCAACCAACCATCCATACAAACTTTCGCATTTATAATATTAGTAAGATATGAATTTAAAATTTTTGTCCAAATGGATATTAGAATGCCATCTAATGTGCAGTTCTCCTGAATTCCCCTCCCCATCCCTTTTGACCTCCCTGCTGCTAAATT
The DNA here is from genome assembly GCA_917563855.2 of Limnephilus lunatus. Taxonomy (NCBI): domain Eukaryota; kingdom Metazoa; phylum Arthropoda; class Insecta; order Trichoptera; family Limnephilidae; genus Limnephilus; species Limnephilus lunatus. The sequence goes on from OU830594.1 coordinate 99,418,694, forward strand.
ATATGAAATACACAATTTTTTCAAGCAACTCGCGCGCCACCTATTATTAATTTTTTATACAAATTTCATAATGCCAGAGCTCACCTTTATATCAGAAACGATCATGGGTGGGTGCACACAATAACTCACCAAAGTTTAACAATTATTATAAGCAATAATGTATAGAGGACTAAAGATGTATGATGAAATGCCTGAGAGTATGAAGAATGAATGGTGGTGCGAATCAATTAAAATCCGTTCGTTTACGGGTGCAACAAAATTATTCACTAAAAAACTCAAAACGCCTTGAGAAAGAGGTAGGTTTCAGGGAACATGCCAAAGACCTACCTTTATTTCCTCATCCTTTCCTTATTAGGCTGCTGGTTCTCAAGCAATGTCTTATTCACAATTAACACAAAACAGTATTTGTATAGCGGCGGTTCAAGAACAATTAGAGATATTTCACAACAATTGGCGGGTAAATTCCAATGACTACGATGTACGTAGCGAGCGGTAACAACAAAAAAACTACTGCGTGGCGGGCCAGAACAAATTCACACTTGCGCGTAGCGAGGAACAAAAATACAAGGTGCGACACACGTTGCTTTACAGCGGCGGATCAAAATACAATGGCGGCAATAATAATCAAATATGCACTGCAACGCTTGTCTTGTAGCAAAACTAAATGCAGTTCTGACAACCTTTTAGGTCTTTGGCAAAGGGAATGGATAATTGGGGCATCAAGATACAAAAGGAAAAGCGCTTTGAGCAATAGACAATTTTATAATTAAAATATCAATTGGCGCCACCAATGAAGAAAGAATGAATGTATTTAAAAAGAAATGTTATGCTTCTGTAAAAATATTTAAATTTATCAAATGAAATGTTACATTGTGATTATTAGTTTATATTCATGTAGTATAAACTAACTCAATAAATAAGAAAAAATTATAATTATCATATTAGAATAAGTTAACAATAATAATCTAAACGAAAATATGAAAGAGAACAAGACACAGAAAAACAGAAAAAGACAATAGTCGCAACTAGGATCCCAGTTGCGACCATTGTCTTTTTCTGTGTCTTGTTCTCTTTCATATTTTCGTTTAGATTATTATTGTTAACTTATTCTAATATGATATATTTCACTGATGGGAATAACCTTAAAAAAAGTATAAAAAGAAAGTTTTTCTTACTAATAATTATCAGCCTGAAACACTCATCTACATTGAAAAAATCTTCTGAGAAAAGATACATGCCGCCAACGGGACTTGAACCCGTGTCCTTCTGATTGCCGGTCAGGTGCTCTACCACTGAGCTTTGTCGGCTTATCTAATACCCGCCAAATAATTCAATATATACTAGTGTTTCATTCAACAATTATTGCTTATTACATTTTTCCACCATTGCAAACGGATGAACGGTACAGGAACGCATTTTATGATATCATATAAAGAAGATTATTGTAACATCTTTGGTTTGTAATTTCAGTTTGGCGAAACCCAGCGTGCCTTCGTCTGCGAGCTTTACATCCGCGCCCTCACCACCGGCATGAACGAACTGGAGCGCCAGAAACTCAGCGGCGAAGAGAGCGCCGCCGCCACGGCCACCACCAACCTTCTCGCCGGCTGGTTCCTCAGCCTGGCCGACTTCCTCGCCAGCAACTGCAGCGTCAGCTCCGAGTGCGTCCTGACCGCCTTCTCGCTCAACCCATCCCAGCAGTGCTACCAGCGTGTCGAGGAGTGCTCTCACCTCATGAGCAAGACTACCAAATTCCAAGAACCAGAAGATAGAGCCAGTGAAAGCGATAACAACACTAATAAAAGCCCCGCCGATCCGCCGAGCGAGAACACAAATAATCAAGAGTCTTCAAGTAGTAATAGGATCGATGGTGTTACAAATTTTCCCAGTGGTTTGAAGAAAGACAATAGTGATATTGGTTCCTCGGACGAGGGTGTCTGTGACGGGAGTGGTTTGGCTCAGAGGCTGGTATCGGGAGCCGTGCTCGATGGTGAGGGCTTGGGGCTGTCTTCGGACGTGTGCAGAGATCTAGCAGTGCTACTTAGCGGACCTCGGTTGAAGATGTTGACCTGGGAACTCAGCTGGTGAGTTCTTTTTATGTGTGTATTTCTAAGGGGTTTCATTTTTATTTCAAATGTCTCTTTATGATTTGTAGTTGATTTAGCAAATTGTGGCCACCTGTTCAGGCTGCAGTGTGAGGTTTGTCTAGGTCTGGGCGGTGAATGTGTTTATTGACCTTCAGCATGGCGGGCTGGATCGGGAGAGTGGTTGAGGGAGGCCTGGACTCTCTCGATCCATAGCCTCGCCACCACAGGGAGAGGGATGCATTCATACATCCGTCACTCCTGGACACATTATCTCCAGATTTCTCCCCCTCCTCTCGTACCTTTTTCCTTCTCAGAACTTCCTCTCCTTCTTTTCCCTAAAAAGACCCTCCACACTGCATCCCCAAAGCTGAAATAGGCCACGAGGGAAATTTTTTCTTGAGGCATCCTGTGCAGAGCTAATGTAAAACAAATGAAAAATGTTCCAGAGTGGTAGATGCTCTCCTTATAGCCCTGGTGAATGACCACATTTATTTAGAATAGAACCATTGCTTGAAATGGCTTTAGCTGTGTTTTTGTGACCAGATCTGAATAGAAATTTTCTTCAACACCTTCCCCTTCTCCTTCTCTTCTCCACTACCTAATAACATACCTCAATTGGGGATGCCATAGTCGCACTAGCTCCAGACGTTTTGGACTCGTTTAATATAATGTCATAAGTTTTTTTTTAAATGACACGGGAAACATCATGAAATAAAGAAGTCTGTTAGAGGAACCTTTTGTCATCCATTTTTTTGTTTGTTTTTTCTTTAACTCCACACCTTTGTCATGTTTGGGGATGCTGTGTGGAGGGTATATTTGAGGAGAGAAAGGAGTAAGCATGGGTCTTGAAGAGACCCATGTTGTAAGAAGAAGGAAAAACAAAGGTTGAAAAATCGTTCCACAGCTGAGCTGTTGAACTCAAGAACGAGCTGTAGAAACGACCCATTCTCATGTGACGAATGTACAAATTTTGGGCGAGCATTTGGCTCTATGCACTTTGTATGCTGAAGGCATATAAATTGCATAAGAGGCGCTAGTTCCTGGGACCATCTTCCATTAAATACTGGTAAAACAAGGTCAGAATTCCTCTACTTGATGCAGGTTAAATTCTGGCCTTCTAAAGATTGCAATCCGTTGTTAAGATAGGGGAATCTATCTAACGGAGGGGAAATTTGATACTGCAAAAGCATTGCATGTTGGGAAGGTTGCCTTTCCTGGAAGGAGACAAGATTTTCATTCAAAAATTTTTAAAATTAATGTATTTGTGAACAACTGAGATTACTCATTGAATCCTTCTTCATCTTCCAATGATATTATCAAAGAGGAACACCATTTCTACATAGAACATTCGCCTACTATAATATTTTATGAAATCTTCGATAGGACTCTTTGAAAATTATAGATGGCAGCACTTTGGTTTGCAGCTAGTACGGATGTTTGTGTACCATGTTGTGTATGAATCCTCCATCCTCATCCTCCTCGTGTATTTGCAGGAAGGACCTGTCTCGCCATTGCCTGTCCTACATGAAGGACGGCACCAAGAAGGTGACCCGGGAGCTGAAGTTTGTCCGCCTGGACTACAGCCAGTATGAACACCAGGATCCACAAGTTCAGGACATGTACTACGGTATCGAAAAGGGTAAGAATTACCTATTTATTTGATAAAGATTAACTCACCCTCGCTCTTCTTTTATTGAATTCTTTTATTTTTTCCACAGGATATGAACATCATCTGGAACTGGAAGAAGAAGAGGCGGAGGAAGATGATGATTACTGGGAAGAAGATGATGAAGAAGAAGAAATAATCCAGAAAGTTGTGAGAGCAAGTCTAACAGAGAAGGCCGAGGGAGAAAAGCCCGAGGACGAAACCAAAAAGGAAACAAAAAAGGTCAAGAAAAAGCCTACCAAGAAACTGAGCCCTACGGGCAGTGAAAACGAGACAGGAACAGAGAAAGTAAAAAAGACACCCAAGGTCAAACAGCCCAAAAAAGAAAAGAAACCAAAAGAAGAAAAGATCCCCAAAAAACCAAAGGTCCCTAAAGAACCTAAGACCTGCAGCAAAGGCAAAGGAAAACATAAAAAGGTAATAAAGTCAGAATTAATAGAATGCGAAATTGTCCAAGATGACTCTCACATCATGCCCCCGGAGACCACTTCATCAACCAACATCATAAGGCCTTCATGCAGTCGAGCACAAACACCGAATGCTCCTTTTAAACCTGTCAATGTTGTCCAGCAGCTAAACGTTCCCAGGAACTCCTTCTTGTCTTCCTTCTGCAACAGTCGGGTGATGCCCAAGTCTTTCAGACAATCTGTAGTGGCTCCTTCTCCGGTGAATGTTGTCAGACTTCACACTCCAAACATAAACTCCCCTGGACCTTCAAACCCTCCAGCTAGAGCCCAACCACCAAACAGCCACTTGTCTCTCTATCGACAGCAGATGGAGAAGTTTGAAGCTTGGAGAAATCAAAAGTTTGAACTAGAACTAGGCATCAAACCTGTCGAGAATCCAAACTCTTGCATCAAACGACCTACGATTATTAATCCTCCCGTTGTAATTGGTCCCAGCAAAACAGCGCAACCGCAATCTAAGACTTTTGCCAGAAATATACTAAAGACGCAAAAAGACGATAGGAATCTACTCATACAAGATAACACTTATAGGAGATACGATTTGGCCGATGGCGAAGAGGAGATGATCAGGAATAACGTCATTGCCGAGTTGTTAGATAATAAAAATGTTATTAAAAGTGAAACGATACTGCCACAGAATAAAGAAAAACGTGCAGCCAAATCCAGTCTACTCGCCTTCAGAAAACATAATCAAAAGATGGCTCTGCCAAGCGTGGCTTCTCCAAGCTCGGCTCCGACAAACGCTGCTCTGCCTAGTCGGGCTGCGCCTAGCACAGCTCCTTCAAGCTCGGCTCCGACAAACGCTGCTATGCCTAGTAGGGCTGCGCCTAGCACTGCTCCTCCAAGCTCGGCTCCGACAAAGGCTGCTATGCCTAGTCGGGCTGCGCCTAGCACTGCTCCTCCAAGCTCGGCTCCGACAAACGCTGCTATGCCTAGTCGGGCTGCGCCTAGCACTGCTCCTCCAAGCTCGGCTTCGACAAACGCTGCTATGCCTAGTCGGGCTGCGCCTAGCACGGCTCCTCCAAGCTCGGCTCTGACAAATGCTGCTATGCCTAGTCGGGCTGCGCCTAGCACAGCTCCTCCAAGCTTCACGTCACAAAGCACTTCTTCACCAAGAACTGATCCACCGAGCACGACTTTACCAAGAACATCTTCACCAAGCATGGCTTTACCAATTACGGCTGCACTCAGCATGGTTAAAACTTTGTCAAAAACTAACGCAACAGGACAGATTTCAAATACTCCTCTGTCAGCGAGTCTAATGAATCGAATTTTAAAACAAAAACCAGCACTTGTTATTAAAGATTTAACTGTCAATCGTGTTGGACAACAAACAACTTCATATACTTTATCTCCTAATTTGGTACAGAAAACGAGTCAGATTATTATAACCCCTCAAAGCACTTCTTTGGTCTCTCCCGTAAGCCAAAAGGTATCCTTAAAACCTTCTGAAGACAGAATGGGAGAGATCCGCCAAATGCTCCCTCAGACAGAGATCAAAGTCTATAAACCCAAACACGCTACTAACCCCATTGGTTTCCCTATCATGGACAGATGCCATTCCGATCTGGGGTCCAAACAGTCCGCCCAGATCAGCAGAGGTATGAGCGTCATCAGCTCAATTAACAAGTCGGTACAGCAGTCTATCCAACAGTTGCAAAAGGGCAAAGACAAGAAACGCCCACCGAAGAGTAGAGCTAAGGCAATAGGAGTAATTAAAAATACTAACCTAGTGTTGGATCAATACGATATACCAGCACAATTTGATAACAAGAAGGAACCAGTCAATGTTGCTGACTTCCTCAAGTGCGTTGAAAAATTACCTGAGAGCATTTTGTACGAGAAGAATACCTCCAAAGCCCCAACTCCTATACCAGTCCACAATATGCCAGCTCAAAATAAGTTCATCTATCTGGAAGTTCCACCCCTTGATGCAAATCAAATACAGACCAAGAAAAGTATCGAGAAGAAAACCGGCCCACCGCTACCACCATCGCCTAAAACCAACCTAAACAATCTCAGAAATGCTTATCTAGAATCCGTAGAACACTTCCCCGTCCAAGTAGAAACTGAAAACAAAGTTATACAAGCCAGTAAGCGAGTACAACAAACGCATAAAGCACCTGCATTGAAGGCACAAACGCACGAGACTTTACCGATGCTGCCTATTAAAATTGAAACTGGAATGAATTTGAAAGATTCAATTACAAAAATGCAGGAAATAAAGAAATTGATGAAAACACCCGGTCAGCCTGAGGTTGTTTCCACAGATCCAGCCGCGACTAATGCTCTGTTGCAAAAATTGAACAGGATTTCAGATATGCAAATTCAAAAATGCCAAACTCAACCACTACCCAAACCCAGCCTGTCACTTCAATCCAAAGTAGACAACAGCGTCAAACTATCTGCGAAACCCAACATTGTACAGAAGACAGTCATCAAGGGTGGCACTCAATTGTCTCAGCTTTCTATACCAGAGCTAAATAAAGAGTTGCAACAAACCAAAATCAATGTCGAGAGAGCTATGAACGTCTTGAAGGAAGCGCAAAAGAATTCTGCTCAGGCTTCAAATTTGGAGCAAAAAGTGAAGACATCACCGTATACGACTTTTCTGTCGGAAATGCAGGCTATGGTTAATGCCGGCTCTGGCGAAAACAATGTCAAGGGAAAACCAACTCCACCAGTTAAAGATGCTTCACAACCATCTGCTGATCAAGGAGACAAAGCTCAAGATCCTGTCAAATTCTCACCCGTCAAAATTGGAAATGCGGTATTATTGCATCAGGCTATCCAAATTAAGAGCAGCACCCTCGATTCTACCACAATTAAAGAAGTATTTCAAAGCATTCAAGGAAAACCACCAGTTTGTAAAGAAATTCAAAATCCTGCTGTAAAAGTGGAACCAAACCATCTCAAAATGCTTAATATTCCTATTCAGGAGAGTCTCAATGTGCTGGACGCAAGCTTTTGTAGCAGTCAGATGTCGAGTAGTACTCCCATTAAAAGAGAAGCCAAAAAGATCGATTCCTCAGTACTCCAGACTTACGCGAGAAAAAACCATTGCACTATCATGAAGAAGCAACAGGCGTTGAAGGCTTTGGACATTCAGTTAATGCAAAATCAAGTTTCAAGCGATGATAATTCCGTCGCTCTCAGGATGGCGCCACAAAAACCGCAAGGGAAGGTACCTCCAACCAAAACCACGACCCCAATTCCTATTAATAGAGGTTTTGACCCAAACAGCACAAACAATATGATAGATAAGTTTGCGGAGATTGTGAAGAAGTGTGCTAGTGAAACCTCATTGAAAGACAATAACAACCTCCAGGTGGCCATCTCCAGGATATCTGGAAATAATAATCTTGTTATAAAGCACCCCACAAAAAGCACTGATAAAACCATAACCGAAACGGCCAAGAAACCACCGAGGAAAAGAATCAGCCCCAAGAAAAATGCTAAATCTTTATCACACACGGGGAACAAGTCTTGCGATTCCAACAAATCATTACCAACCAAGATTCATTATACACATCAGAAGAATCTCAAACCGTTATCCAAATCATTTGGAGGTGCGAGCTCTTGGCTGGAAACGCCCGTGGAAGTGCCTAAAGAACCGTGGACACCTCTCCAATGGGGGCTGAGGCACGTTAAAAACTTGTCAGATGTCAATATCATCCATCAACCGTTGCCCAGCTTCAGTACCTTCTCCAAGAAATCAGAAGAAGTTAGCTGTGCTAATGCTAAATCTGCAAACCCAGCTTTTGATTTCAGCATTCTGGCATCAACTACCATTGCCGAAAAAGCACCATCAGAATGCTTTAGTACAATTTTCAAAGTCCCCCACGCCTCCGTTGACTCTTCGCCGAAGAAGATATCAACTAACACCGAAGTTGTAGCGAAGAATGTACTCCTCAATGAACTCCTCAGTGGCCATATCAGTATTAATAATAGTAAATTTGTTGAACCCAATCCATGTCTCAGTGATCCCCCTAGTGTCGATAATAATGAACAAATCCCAATAGAAGGGAGTAGTTGTAAAAGCGATCAAAAGATGGCGGAACAATGTTCGGCCGTGCCCGTAGAACAAAACGTAGACATTTCCGACCTAATGGAAATTATCGAAGGTGATCTCTGTTCTGTCACAAATAAACCTATTTCTGTTCAAATAACCGGTAGGGAAAGAGCTGACATTCTGCTGGAAAGTCTACAGAAGTCCCAAGAAATTCTAGTAAATACAGAAGTTGAAAACTGGCCAGACGATATGATGGAAAATCTTTCTCAATTGGATTCCGAAGAAGCCGATGAATTACTCACTGATACGGATGCGCCGGAAGTTAATCAAGAACCGGCACTTGTTTCTAATTGTACTTCACCTCCCGATAACGGAATTGAAGATGACAAGGCTGTTATGCTAGAGATTCCACCTCTCGATCAGCAATTAAGTCAAGAAGCCATCGAAGACTTAAAAATCGTTACCAAAATACCCCTGCTCGATATACCTCCTAAAGACATTTCAAAACTAAAAGATTGTGATTCTGCAAATTTCAATAATGTTTCTCTTCCGAATAGTGATTTGAAATCTGTGGCAGATTCAACAAATAACGCCGTTACTGAGAAATCCAACTGTGAGTCAAAAATGAACACTGGAATAGATTCTGTAATTGATACCAAAGATTTGAATTATACTTCTGAACTACCAACACTTGAAGTGAATGAATCAGATCAGTTGAAATTGCCGAGAATTTCACCAACACCACCAGAGGAACTTGTAAGAGTTTCTGAGAATGCAATTCATACAGATGCTTATAGATTATCCAAAGACATAGTTCCCTCTGAAGTATCTAATACATGTGAAGCAATTGTAAAAAATCTGGATATTGCGATAGGTGAGAGAGAAATGCTCACTGATTCACCAAACTCAAATTCATCCTCAGTTGGTGTTCAGACATATTCAAGTAAGATTTCGAAAGACATACCGAAATTAATTTCTATTTCCGAAATTACACCAAAGTCAGTTGTAGCTGATGAATCGGATCATATTTCTAAAGAAAACGCGGCTGAAAATAACGAGTCATTAGAAAAGACTGCTATTACATTAGAGATACCAAGCAAAGAGTTGAAGTTGTCTGATTCTGCCGTATCAACTATTACTGCATTGGAGATGCCAAGTAAAGAGTTGAAGTTGTCTGATTCTGCCGTATCAACTATTACATTGGAGATACCAAGTAAAGAGTTGAAGTTGTCTGATTCTTCCGTATCAACTATTACTGCATTGGAGATGCCAAGTAAAGAGTTGAAGTTGTCTGATTCTGCCGTATCAACTATTACATTGGAGATACCAAGTAAAGAGTTGAAGTTGTCTGATTCTGCCGTATCAACTATTACTGCATTGGAGATGCCAAGTAAAGAGTTGAAGTTGTCTGATTCTGCCGTATCAACTATTACATTGGAGATACCAAGTAAAGAGTTGAAGTTGTCTGATTCTGCCGTATCAACTATTACTGCATTGGAGATGCCAAGTAAAGAGTTGAAGTTGTCTGATTCTGCCGTATCAACTATTACATTGGAGATACCAAGTAAAGAGTTGAAGTTGTCTGATTCTGCCGTATCAACTATTACTGCATTGGAGATGCCAAGTAAAGAGTTGAAGTTGTCTGATTCTGCCGTATCAGCTAGTTCTTCGAAAGTTGGTGTCGATGATAATGTTTTGAATGGCCATAAATCTCTTAATTACTCTAAAATAATACTCCTAGAAGACAGTGATTCATATAATTCTATCGAAGAAGCTGTAACTGTAGAGGCAGAGACTACGAAGGATACTATTAATCCAAACTCTGAAATTCCTGACGCTAAACTCAACATGGATGCAAGAGTTTCACTTATGAGATGTAATACAAATAAATTAAATCCAACAGATGCTCACGAGAAAAATAAAAGTGAGCTGAAATCCCAAGACAGTTCTGCAATCAATTCAATGGCTGTTCGAAAGATCAACATTGAACTAAGTCAATTTTCCGTTGATGAAATGGAACTGAATGATGATGATTATTATTCAGATTACATAATAATGGATGATGACAATAAAAAACCTGTGAATGCTTTGATATCTGGACCTTCATCAGATGCCGTGCAAACAGTCACTTCAAAACCATTACCAACTTCTATACCAGAGCGGTTGTCAAAATGTTTACCGGAGAAAATATTGGAACCGGTCATAATAGCAAAACCTTTACCATCAAAAGCAACAGAATCGGTCACAACAGCAACATCTTTACCATCAAAATCAACAGAGTCGGTCACAACAGCAACATCTTTACCATCAAAAGCAACAGAATCGGTCACCACAGCAAAATCTTTACCACCGAAAGCCACAGAACTGGCCACAAGAACGAAATCTTTAACATTGAAAGCAACAGAATTGGTCACAACAGAAAAATCTCTACCACTAAAAGCAACAGAATCAGTCACAACAGCAAAACCTTTACCACCAAAAGAAGCAGAATCAGTTACAACAGCAAAATCTTTACTACTAAAAGCAACAGAATCGGTCACAACTTCAAAATCTTTACCACCAAAAACATTGAAGTCAAATTGTAAACCAGGTCTGCTGTTGTCAAAATCCGTCCCACTGAAGGCAATGAATGTTATCAAACAATCAAAACCTACGCCGAGTGCTACAAGACTAATATTAACATCAAAAGTCTTGGAACCAGTGAAATTAAATCAGAAACCATTAATTACAGCGAACAACATCATCCAAAATCAAAATCTTAAATCTCTATTCAACAATGTCGTCAAATTTAACGCAGATGATATTGACAAATCAGAGATCAAATTTAACAAGGATTTGGTGGATTTGAAAAAGAAACCAGTAAAAGTGGATGAAATCATTGATTTAGTGTCCGATGATGAAATTGAACTTTGCAAACCCAACGACCCATTAGGGTTAGATAACAATTATGAAGATACTCCTGAAATCATTCCCATTACAGGACCATCCTTTATAACTGTAGTAAAAGCAACTAAAAAAGATTCATCGATACCTCTCCACGACTATAGACTGCGAAGAAAGTTGGCCAATGAAGCACTTCCTCCCTTTTTAGTTGTATCGGAGAACCATAACTTGATCCGAGTGAATGATGTCCCACTCGATGACCAAACCAAACTCAAAATGGTATGTTGTGTCAAAATTGTTCGGCAAGATTTACCAACGTTACAGATCGAAGAGTCTAAAGTAGGCCAGCAGATCAACCATAGTAATACCTCCAATAGTCTCCAGGGGAAGAGGGAAGAGGTTGCCAACACGTCCAAAAGAAAACAATCCAACTTGAAGAGAGACTTACCAGTTGAATTTGAAGAAAATTTAAACTTTAACACAAATGAATCTCTACAAAATAAGAAAATAAAATATGAGTTAAGTATTCCGGATGAACTTAAAACAACTGCAATGAAAAAGACTGAAGAAAATCTGGATGTAAATTCAAATTCAAAGACTGGAAATGTTAAGAATCCTATACCTGGTGAGAAAGTTGCCATTTGCAAAAATGGTCGCTTATCTAAAGACAGTGGTTCTCAAGGTGAAAAAGCGACATTGAGATGGAGTGTGGATGGCATAATAGTCCTTAGTGATTCTGATGACGAACAGATGGCTCTAGATCCTACTGAATCTGGTACAATTATTAAAACAGTTTCTCAAGCCAATAGTGATAATTTAGACAAGGCATCATGTAATAATGGTGGTGAGCCGCCAGTAATTGACATAGAACACAACAAGATATTAACTGATACACCAGGTTCATATACACCAGTAAAAGAAATCATTGACATTTCACCACCAACAGAAAAAGTAAATATTGTTGACACCTTGTTAGAAGAATTCTCTCCGGTAGTTAACAAATCCAACAGTATGGTTGAAGAAGATATTGTGGTTGCCAAACATCGAAGTTTGATTGATTACCTTTTGCCCCCTGATGTTATTGAAGCCGAACCACAGATTGAGCCTGAACCCGCTACCAAAATCACAAAGAAAACATCCTCAGTTGAACTGAGAATGAATAAGACCATAATGGCAATTGACGGTGAAATTCAAGTTGAGACAGATGATGGTGATTTAGATAAGCAATCCATTGCTGATGATGACAAAAAAGTTAATGCCGATTCTGATGGTTGTTTGATGAATACTGAACCAATCATTGTCGATACTGACGTTAGCGTGATTACTGAACCAATTGAATTAGAAATAAATGATGAAGTAGATTCAGCCATCACTAGCCCAAATTTAGATGCATCCAGTAAAATTGAAGCAGTCGTTACTGATATCAACACAATGATTATTCCAGCAACTAATTTGAATACGCTTTCTCCTAGTGAAAATGAAAATATGATACAGAAACCAAATACTCATGAAAGCAATTTAGTCATTCCTGAAAGTGATGATTGCCAAATTGCTGTTGACACAATAAAATCTGAAGTTATTGACCCGATGGATTCTTCTATCAATACGGGCAAACCGAATACAAATGGTACAGAAAGCAGTGTAGTTGTTGATTCAATTAAGATGGAAGCTCTTGATGGAGAAGATCTTTCCGTTGATAAGGAGGTTTTGGATGTAGGTGACAAAGATTGGAAGATAGACATTAAAAATGAGACTGACAATGATGACGACGTCGATGATGGCAAAGAGAATGTAGGTAATAACAAAGAGGATATTGAAAACAATAAAGATAACACCTCTCAAGAATCAAGCGACTCTCACCATTCCAATGAAACGAGTGGTAAAGACACGGATGATGATAAGAACGGTTGTCCACAAGATTCTTCTGATACAAGCTGGCTTATAAAATCTAAAACAACATTTCTTACTGCTTTTGAATCGTTTGTTAGCGATCACCCACCTCCTATAGATACTGAATTCAATGTTGAAGACGAAGATTCGGATTCCATTGAAAGAATGGACTTTGAAATGGAACTTGACTTGATGCCAGGCCAAAAATATTTTTATAAAAACCAAAAACAAAATATTCGTGCCACTTCCTCGGAAAGCGAGAGCTCTTCAGACAAAGATACAAGTTCTGATTCGATCAATAAAACTGCAGACAAGAGCATACTGTCCAGACCACCAAGTGTTCCTAATCTCAGTGATACATTCACTTCTGATGTTCCTATTGTTAAACAGGATTTATTGGAAACTTCAATACCATTCGATACAAGTCAAGGCAAAGCAAATGATGCAGACATTTATACCACTGACACTTTCCCAGAAAATAATTATGGTGCTTGCGAAAAAAAGGCACACTCGTTAGATAAAGACGAATATAAAAGTGTCGGTGAAACAGAACATTTACAACAAGACGGCCATTGTTTTGGAGATAATCCTTTGCCAATCAAGGTCACTCCCAAAAGTCAAGTGGCTAAGCCAGTTCTAACCCTACTTACGATTAAAGGAGAATCTATTGAAGATCGAGATGAAGAATCAGATGTTGATGATGAAAATAGAAACAAGGACTCAGTTGGAAACATTGGGACAAATTCACAAGAAGAAGAAACATTATTTAGTGGCACAGAATGTTTTGGAGATAATCCTTTGCCAATCAAGGTCACTCCCAAAAGTCAAGTGGCTAAGCCAGTTCTAACCCTACTTACGATTAAAGGAGAATCTATTGAAGATCGAGATGAAGAATCAGATGTTGATGATGAAAATAGAAACAAGGACTCAGTTGGAAACATTGGGACAAATTCACAAGAAGAAGAAACATTATTTAGTGGCACAGAATGTTTTGGAGATAATCCTTTGCCGATTGAGGTCACTCTCAAAAGTGAAGTGGCTAAGTCAGCTCTAACCGTAATTACAATTAAAGGAGAATCTATTGAAGACCGAGATGAAGAATCAGATTTCGATGCTGAAAATAGAAACAAGGACTGCACTGGAGACATTGGGATAACTTCACAAGAAGAAGTAACATTATTTAGTGGCACAGAATGCTCACTACGAAATGTATGCACTAAGAGAAAATCATCCCAATCAATGACATTTGAAAATAGTTCAGATAACTCCGACACATCAGCAGCAAAGTTGAAAGAAGAAAAGGAAGAAATTCCAAAATTTATAAGTACCACCAAAACTGACCAAAAAACTAGCACTACAGTCAGAAAGAGAAAACTCAGTTCAACTCTTACTCATTCTGATGAAGTAAATATAGTTGATTTTTTATCACCTGAAGCAAATAATTTTTTGGATCAAGGGAGAGTAAATGATGCGGAATTTTATACCACTGACACAATCCTGGAAAGTAATCATGGTACTAGTAAAAAAAAGACAGTTTTGTCCCTGGAAGAAGAGATTCTAATAGCACATGGACACACATTAGATAAAGAAAAATATAATATTATTGGTGAAATAGAATGTGTACAAGAAGACGGCCAATGTTTTGGAGATAATCCTTTGCCAATTAAGGTCACTCCCAAAAACCAAGTGACTAAGGCCGCTCTAACGATACTTACGATTAAAGGAGAATCTATTGAAGATCGAGATGAAGAATCAGATAATGATGATGAAAATACAAACAAGGACTCTGTTGGAGACATTGGGACAACTTTACAAGAAAAAGAAACATCATTTAGTGGCACAGAATGCTCACTTCGAAATATATGCACTAAGAGAAAACCATCCAAATCAACGACATTTGAAGATAATTCAGATATGAAACTGATAATTCCGACAAACAAACTGAAAACTCCGATAACTGATAACTCCATTTCTGATAACTCCGACACATCAGCAGCAATGTTCGAAGAAGAAAAGGAAGAAAGTCCGAAATTTATAAATACAACTAAAACCTACCAAAAAACTAGCAACACAGTCAGAAAGAGAAAACTCAGTTTCCATATGAGTACAACTCTTAAGTTACCTTGCATAAATCTACCTATATCTCAGGATCAAAACATTACATGTGTCGATAAACCAATTTATGACAACCTCAGTGTGAAGGAAGTTCTCATGATGGAGAACTGCTCTGACAATCTACCAAAATCGATTGTGGAAGATTTTGATATGGCATCCCTCGACAATCAAAACAAAGAATTTGATATGAATGATTTTTTATATGATATCGGTGGGGAAAACCCGAGACAGTCACTTTACTCCCCGATATTCGCAGACGGAGACTATACAGCTCGAAGTGATGAATTCATCTCCAACAATGTGGACTTTGGTGACTTGAATGGGAACGGGGAGGAGAGGAAGAAGGGTTCTGGATTCCATGAGGGTTTTGGCTTTAGGTCCGGCAGAGAATACACCGGTGACTTGCTCCACGGGGCAGCGCTGTCGGACTCGCCACCCTCATGGCTGCCCAAACACCAACATTCCTCTGCAGCAACCCAGAAGCTGGACCATCAACTGATGCAAGCCGACTTAGAGAACCACTTCAACGGAACCACTTCAACAGAACCGCTCACCAAGAGATGCAGGAAATACTCTAAGAATGCTGCTAAGAGTGTGTCACCACTCGGCGATCATAACAAATTGAAGAAAGCATCTATAAATGAAGACCACGCAGAAATAGTACAAAAACTCAAAAAAACAGATGACGATATCTTTGCCAGAGTTCCTGGTATGAGAGACCTTGATTTCATTAGACCACAGGTTATGGTGACGATGGTGAATGTTGTCCAGTTGGGACAGTTGCCTGTAGTCAGTTCTGCTCAACAAAGTCCCTTGCCAGGAACTCCCACCAGGTCAAACACTGCAGGTGAATTCCATCTAGACAGTGCAAGTAACAACTTAGACGCTGCCACTAATAATTCGGAAATTGCTACCAATAACTCAATGGATTACAGGAGCCCACCACATGATGAGTCGCAACAATTGGGAAACCAAGAAAATGATTCTACAGAACGCAGTACCAATGAAATTGAGCCTGTTGACTGTGTGCGAAATGAAACAGACAATCAAAATACTAGCGTCGAAGAATCTCTCACTAATCACAGCCTAATCAACAACCCGACAGCTGGAGCAAATAACTCGGTCATTGAATTTCCAACAACCAGCAAAGAAGAAGAGAAAAACTTCAATGTTATACAAAATTCTGTAGTCCCAAGTACCGCATCGATTCAGGACACAATGAATCTGACCACCACAAGCACTGGGCAAATAATGGATGGGAATGTGCAACTTATATTCACATCTCATCCTCTAACACAGCACACTTATGTAACATCAGATGTGCAGAGCGAGCATAAAGACTTGGCCAACGCCATAGAAACATCCATGAATTCAACTCATACCACGAATACCAACTACATACCAGTGAGCAGGGCGCAAACGCTTGTGAATATTCTGTCTCAAAAGATATTGAGGCCACCACCGATGGGAGGAATGGGAACTCAACAAGTTCAGATGGCAACTTTTCCTAAAGGAACACCCATCAATGCACTGTCACTTCAGCAAGCTCTGGCACAGATTTTACCACCACCTCTGAGCCAAGCTTCGGCTGATGGGTCTTCTTCCATAGTGCATTCATCTGGACCTCAAATCGTTCACATCGTTCAAGGGAAGGCAGCTGGTCAGCCAGGCAACTCCTTCAGTGGACTGCTGATGGATAACTCGCAACAATCCGTGATTAACACCTCTGGAGCATCTCAACTTCTGCACATTGTCCAAGGGAAGAACACGACAGCTGGGAACTCCACAATGCTCACCGGACAGGCAGGAGCTACATTTGGTGGACTTTCTTTGATGGATGGATCTCAACAAGGAGGAAACCAAGTACTTCACATTCTAAATGCGGGATCGCAAGCAAAGAACAATGCTGCTGCAGCTCAACTCCTCAAGAGGGTTAACCTCCTCACCAGTCTGACAAGTCAAGGAAGTGACCAAAAGATGCTTCAATTTCTTTGCAAGTCTGCTGATGGCAAATCCATCCAATTGAACACCCATAACAACAGAGGGATGGTGTTGAGATTGCAGCCGATACAGTCTGAAGCACCCGCCGCCACTGTGGCACAGAAGACCACAGAGAGTCCCGGAGTCCTCACCTTGACCACCACATCCCCCATGCAATCTGGTGTCAAGAAATCTCCCCAGAATGACCAGTCCCAAGAGATCAAGTCCAGATCAATATACGAAGAAAACTATGCCAAGTTCATCCAGAATTCTACAACTAAACTTTCTCCCATCAGTCCGGAACGATCCACCAGTCTTCCTAAGTTCAACCAAGCTTTCGGAAAGTCCGTATTCCAAGACAATAACGGCATCCCAAAAGATTCCGAATGTAACCAAATTCAAGTGAGCACCGCTTCCAGTGATCAGCAAGCTCAAGATTTAACCACAGCAATACATTTAGGGCAAATGGGACAGCTCAGTAATCCACCACTTCTGATAAGGAAAACCCAATCTGGAACAACTCAAAATATTGTGGGACAAGTGAAGACTCCAATGAATATACAAACCATGCACGGAGGAGTTATATACACCAGACAGATCCCTGTTAATATCGGAGGAGGCCAGACTATCAACCTTATCACTGTTCCCAGTAACGAGATTATGGATGAAGCCCATCTTCAGGCTATTCAAAAGCAAGCACAAGAAAAGACTAGTCTAGGAGAGCAGCAGAGTGAACAGCAGCAGGTTATCAAGCTGGTGCAACAAGAACAAGTACATTCTAATTCTTCCAGTTGTCACATTGACTCTGCATCGGATGATGCCAATCAGGGGTTCGCAGAACAACCTCAAAATACAGTCAGCACTCATCCGTTGCTCACGCAGATGAGAATCAAAGTGCCGATGCTGAGTAAAGGGGGAACTGGGATGGTTGCAGGAACACGGGTGGTGAGACCGGTTCTTCAGATCCAGAGAAATGTTATTCCGGGAACTAATCCGGCTGTCTACCAACAACTAGTCTTGACGACTGCTCCAGCTTTAAGACCACCTACACCGGCCCCGCAACCTCCTGTGCGACCATCAAGACCTCCGACAGCCCCTCCGCAGCAGGAATCCAATTTAAGTTCTTCCACTCTTGAACAACTGAGAGAATTTGATATGGTCTTGGAGCAAGTAAAAGAACGGAGCACGGTTCAACCGGGAAGCAATAGCAATTCTGCTTTTTCCGAGTCGTCTCCGCAAAGGCAAAACGTAGACAATTCTGATGTCATTTCTCCACAACCTGCACAGGCTGGTCAGACGAGCACCCAACGAGAAGTCTTATATTCTATTGGACCCAACCAAACTGTTAATGTTACCTATGTTAATAAACTAGCTTCTCAATACACAAATTCTGATTCTCCCACAATTCTGAATATGGGACAGCAGAACTCACCATCTCTGCAGATAGCTCACGGATTATCTAACTCTTTAAATCACCCGAAGCCCAGCACCCCTACTAAGGCCAGCACTAAATCCATGAAGCCCAAGTCTAGTAAACCTTCGAGTGTGACTCCTAGCAGCTCCAAAGCCAGCCCTGTTGCTCCTAAGCAAAATAATCTTCTGAAACCTCTGGAAGACGAACAAACCACCCAAAGGATTCTGTATATACTGGCAGAGTATAAAGAACAAGTTGAGAACTCTCCCGACAAAGATAAGCCGGCACCGCGAAGGCGATCCAATCCACCCACCAATCCATCAACATCAGGTAAGAGGAAGAAGGGTTCGGGCGGAGGAAAGAAGGGACAAAGTTCCCAAGAGATGAGTCCTTCGGGTGATGATACCGGACACACCATGGGCTCGGAAGACAGTTCCTGTGGCATGTCTCAAGGCGATTGCGGCGAAAACAGCATCCAAGGGCCAGAGAGTCAGTCGCCTCAAGGTAGCCCCCAAAAGGCTGCTAGAAAGCTGGTATTCCCGCAAGAACAAGAATCAAACCCTCCACCGGTGGTAACACAGCCACAGCAGAGAAACGTGATCATTGCCGACGGACAAACCATCGCTATGACCAGACCAGGTCCTGGGGGAAAAGCCACCGCAGTTCTGATGCCAGCTAACTATCTATTACCCATGTCAATGATGAAGGGAGGCCAACAAATCACCATCGTAACCAACCAAGGCCCAAAAATTCTGAACGTTCCTCACAGCGAAGGAGGAACAACCAATACCCTCTTCCTCCAACGTCTCATCAGCCCTGCCGGTCTTAAACCAATGCTGACACGTCCAGGACAAGTGCGACAAGTGAGACTACCAGCAAACACCGTCCAAAATCTTCAAGCCTTCAATTTGAATTCCAGCAACCAAGATGGTACTAGCTGGCTCGGAAACGCTCTGAACATTCAACAGCCCAAGTTACTCGTCGAGTACAGCCCCAACGTTACGGTCGGCCAAGATCTTATTAATCCAGACTCGGTCAAATCCGAGCCATCAGACGTCCAATCGATTAAGGAAGAAAACATGTCAATAGGCAGTGACGGTCTAGCCACACCGAGACACAGCGATTCGAGAGAGGCACTGAGCGACGATCTGAACATGAAAAACCGTTCGGGAGACGAAGGAATATTCTCCGGACAAACTGACAGCACTACGGATGATTCTGTCCAGAGCTCCATACAGAACAGGGCTGAACAGATACTGCAACACATCCAAGTCTCTAAAAATACAACGAATCATACCGTCAACTTAATTCAAGTCCATTCCTTAATCCCGAATGAACCTGGAAAGATATTTTCTGTACAAAACCCAGCGAGTCTCGGATCTTTGATACAGCTAGCCGGAAAGACATCGCTGGGACAGACATTCCAGACCATCAACATGTCTGGTGTGAACCAACAAGAAAAGATATCTTTAGACGTTCAGGAGGGTGCGCAAAATCTTCTGCTCGTCAGGAAGCAGTTTGACGGGCAGTTTGCGACACTGAATGATGGGAATGTGCATGATGATATCAAGTCCTCGCCCGGAGTAGGACTGCAACAGGACACCGTGCAGTCGGTGGACGCCAGCCCGTCTCCGAGTTCCCAGCAGAACTATGGGTTGAGCCACTCGGAGCATCTCGAAGACACTCACGGCTTGAAGGTGAACAGTGATGCCAATGTGCCATGGAGGTTAGTTTCATTTGTCTTAAACCTAATCAATTTTTCTTTTCTAACCTGTTTTAGACATTGAACTTGAATCAGTGCAAAACATTAACAACTTAATTACTAGTCAATCTCTTGAAAGAATCTTTGCTCAAAATACCATTGTGATATTTATTTTATTTTTATTTATTTGCAAAAATAGTATTAAAAACCAGTACATAGCAAAAGCGGTAAAGAAAATTAGGCTGCCTTTACACTCAAGTTTTTTCCCGTAAGTCACTCACATAAGCGACTTATGGCCAAATTACCAATGTAAATGACACCAAAGTCACTTACCGTAATTTAAAGCCACTTTCAGAAGTTGTTCTTACAAATGTTTTTTGACAGGTCTAATCACGTCCGTGCGAACTTCTAGCCTAATCACAGCTTATCAAATCAGTTTGACAAGTTCAGAGACTTACCGTAAGATATGATACCAAGATATCAAAAATTTAAATGCAGTTATTTTCGTAGTATTCTTATAAATCTAGTATTTTAATTATTTTAACTAAAATCTGAATAGGTCAAGTGGATAATTACCCACCTTATTATCTCCCGACAACAATATAAAAATAATATGCTTCATTTGTCCTCTTACCCCTAATACCTGAGATTTACTCTCGAGAATGCTACGCACTAAGCCAAAGTAAAGCAGCCTTATAACTGTAAGGTTGGTCTACTCCTTTGAATTATGCATGACAAAACACAACATTTTTGTGGCTGATTTACAGATCTTTTCAATATGAGTATGAAATATTAAATGAGTGTCATACACAATTCCTAAGTCCTTGCAAGTCGCCATGTACTTCAGTGATGTATCTTTCATTTTGTAATAAAAATATATGGTCTCGTGTGACCTCGTAAAGCACATAACTGAACATGCGGTGGTGTAGTGGTCTCTAATGTCTAATATTCTGTTTCTCTTCTAGCCTGGCTTCAAACGGGGGCAGCACCGTGAGCCACGGGGGTGACGGGGGCTCCCCGGCTTACGTGGGGTACGGGGACTCCCCCCCAAGCCTGACGCACCACCGAGACAATGGCAGAGAGGTTAGTATCCGCCATCTTAACTGTTAGATTGCTACGCGTCGCAAAAGCGCTGCGATCGTTTGTATGACAAATCGCGGCGCGGCGCCGAAGCATTGCGAGTTTCAGTGTGTTTTTAGTGCTCCGCGGGAGTGGACGTTCGCTAATCTCGCGCGTAATTTGTAACGAGAGTGCATTCTTATACATTTAAAATTACTTTTTTCCGTTTTAAAAAAAAAAATAACCATGTCACGTGCTATTACTTCGAACGTTGATTCGATTCCTAGTGATTCTACGGGAGGTGAAACAACAGATACGAATATTACCTGGACGAAACTTACGCCAGTGTGCGGTGTGTAGCAACAGAGGGAGTGGGATAAAGCGATCCCACCTTATTTGCGTTTGATGTAGGAAAGGCCTACACCCTATTTGTGCGGCAAAACATAATTGTTGAGTTATTTTTTTTAGATTTTTTATTTTCAAATTTAATTTTTATTTTTTCCATATTCTTATCAATAAACATTTTTTCTTTATAATGCAAAAAGAATGAATAAAATTGATTGATATTTGTCTAAATTAGAGTGTTTTATTTTATTTATTTTTTTTTATTTTTTATTTTATTTTTATTTTTTATTAGCATATAAATTATAGTATACATTTAGATAATGTTATAATTAGCATACATGTTCATGTTCGAATGTTAATACCACTCTTCCATAGAAGCATTTGACACCATTATTTTTTCCTCTAAATTAATGAACATGTGTATAGCAATTTACATTTATTTTTGCAAAAAATGATTAGCACTAAAACGGTTAAATCTACCGTCCTGTCACACGACTCTCTTCCACTCCTCGTGTGATATCTCGTGAGAGGTTTAACCGCTTCTGTGCCAAGAGCGAGATTTCTCGCATCCTTGGTCGTGTCCAGCAGGCCGGCCATAAAAAATAGCGAGTTTACTCGCTCTTTTTGAGCCTCTGTATCATACATATGTCCCGTTTTTTATTAATTTAAAATATGGAACACACAGAGACGACATTGGGATGATTTTGGTTTTTTTTTGTTATTGTTTTTTATTTTTTATTTATTTTTAAATAAGATGTACTTAAAAATGATTTATTATGATTAAAAGTTCACGGCCTGCTGTATACAGCTACACTTCTACATACTGGCATTTAAAAGGTTAAAGGGGATGCACCAAAATTACCCGCTGGTTACAAAAATTTCAGCTGAAATTAGTTTGCTTTTCGAAACAACTTGTGACTCGTTGTGTCTTCGTACTATTACAGTGAGAAAAATTATCTAAACGGTGTTAGATTCAGTAATTTTAGTTAGAAAAAACGTAACATATTTTTAAAATGCAAAATTTTTGTATTTCAAAAATTATATGTTTATTTCGTTTTATAAAATTTCAAAGTGTTTATTACCTTTCAAAAACAGTTTTTAGTTTTTGGATACATTCATAAATATTCCATTTAATTGATTTTATAGCGAAGTGGAAATTTTCTGACCTTCTGACAGAATATGCTCGAGACCAGCCGAGCAATTCTTTATCTTTTGTGGAATCGTTATTAGATAACGGACGTTATTTCCTGTCAGATTTGTGATAATTTGTATTGTCCCCCAGCACACGGAGGAGGGCAGGGTGCTCCGACACCCCTACAGCCCCGAGGCGGGGTCTCCCACCCCGGGGGCCCCTCGCCACCTCTACCACAAGATGTTCATCTCGTCGCCCGGCAAGCTCCGCGACCACACCACCCTGGGCCAGGACGACGACCATCACCAGGTACGGTGAAACCAGCCGCAGCCCTAAGCATACACCCACTTCAACCATTCTTCATTCTTCACCGTAATCATGCAGTAGTATTTTTATTTTTTTGTTTATTTTTATTATTTATTAAAAGAGACCTGAAAAATTCATGATTTTTTATGCAAACTTAACATTTTTTATTATTTTTCAAGCGATTTTGTGGTATTTTAAAATAAGAAAGTAATTTTATACTTTCTAAATATTTCTTTGTCTATGATTTTAACAAGCTTGAATAGCTGTAAAATGGAATGCAGCTAACTTATATTGTTTTTGGTTTTTAATTTGTAGATCTCCATTTAATTTAATAATGTTATTATGAATTTCTGCAAGTATTTTATTATTAATTATTGTTACAGTTGTTTCGGCTTACAAGGAAATTTTAAAACTGTGGTTAAACCACTTTGAGATGATTTATTTATACAATTTTAAATGTCAATTTTTGAAATCGTATAAATAAGTCGTCTAAAAGTGGTTTAGCCACAGTTTGAAAATGGCCTTATAAACCGAAACAGCTGTTAACATATCTTTACTTTTGTTGCTTTGCTGAAAAATAACATCACTTCTCACAAAAATTAATGCAAATTTGGACAAAATGTATTGCGAATTTTTCAGGTCCCTATTTATCAAAATTTACTTTATTTGCGAGGGGGATCCAGAAAAAGCTGTATTTCTCTTTGGGACATTGTGCCCTTTCTTGTGTTATCTTTTGCGTAAGGCAAAATCCTGTTGCGTGAGAAAAAAAAAGTTGGTGTGGATTAATTTTGTACTTAAAAACGAATTATTTATTAGTTTTTATAATTACACACTTATATATAATCCTAATGGGCATTCATAAATGACTATCCGTTTGTCATATTATTTTGATGTCTTTTTGTGATGACATTCGATTCGCAAATATTCCCGCCACTGACATAACACAATTTTGGAGACGGATATGGGTTTTGCCGCCCCGGGAACCATTTATTGAATAACCAACACTCCTGCACAGCAGTGGCGGTCTGTGAGTTTTCAGTGAGCTAGAGTGCAAAGATTGAAAAATACGTCATTACTGATGTTGTAAGCTAATAATGTTTCAAAATTTCAACTTTGTATGAAGATCTTTCAGTATGTGGATGCGGCGCATCCCTTGACTGAAGGAATCCTGAAGATCTACACACAAAAAGTTAAATTTAAAAAAAAAAAAAAAATCATTTTCAGCTACAGCAACGTCAATAATGTCATATTTTTCAATCTTAGCGCTTTAGCTCACTGAAAACTAACGGACCGCCACTGCTGCATAGGTCACCCCAAGTGGTTCATGATGATTGGTGACTTAGCAGGGGTGCCTGGGTTCATGAGATGAGGTTTGTCTAGGTCTTGGCGGCACATGCGTTTGCCCACCTACTGCGTGGCGGGCCGGATCAGGAGTGACTGGTTGATGGAGACCTTTTTACCTCTCCAGCCGGGCTCTCTGACTTAACTCCTTGTACCACAGTGGAAGGGATGGGTTCGTACGTCTATCACTCCTGGACACATTAAACCCCTCGTACCTTTTTCCTTCCCAGAACTTCCTCTCCTTCTGTTCCCTTAAAGGACCCTCCATACAGCATCCCCAAAGATGACATGCCCTGAGGGAAATCGTTTTCCTCAGGGCCTCCTGTGTGGAGTTAATGTAAAATTAAAAAAACGTGGATTACACGGCAAACGCGCTGTCATCTCTGGCGTTAGGGTAACTACTTTTAAGAGTTCATATCTTAACACAAGTGTAGTATTTAGCTCGTTAGCGCCATACAATATACCGTATTTAAGAAAATGATAAAAACATGTCATATACGGCTAATTTAACATGCATTACGCTGTCGCAAAAGATACAGAATCAACCTTCCGGTACAAGCTTTTCCCCCGAGCAAAATCTGGTTTTCATTGCATGTATTATCACCGTTAAGTCCTTAAAGAAGGAAGGGCATTACTAGCCAAAGTTCATATTCTATTAGAGCCTCTGAAGCCTCTAATCTGAATGGGGCGTCCATACTTTGTAAAAATATTTTTATAATTTTTTTCTGTAATGCAGAGATATGCGATTTGTTCGTCGACGGAAAGAGAAATAATTCTCCTTTGTCGCAAATAATTGTACCTGATTCGATCGATAAAATCGTAAGTGTATTATTACAAAATGGCGGGATTTTTCATTGACTTTGAAAGTTAAAAAATTATTTATATTTTTTTATTGTATAAATTGCATAATAAGTGAAGTGACGGTTTTCTTACTAATTCCTTACACAGTTGGAATGCATTTTCTAAATATCGAATTCTTTTAAAATTATCGACGTTTCGAGCTAAAATGGTTTTTTTGTTAACATTTTCATGTTTAACCTGTTATTGGCCAGGTGCATTTGGAAAAATCGCGCGGAAATTACCTTCCCGGCTTTTGATTTAAATATCCGTTTAACAAACAAATGAATTGTTTTTTTATGATGATTTTCTGTTTGCCAGATAATGTATCTTATTGTTCATATATATTACGTGATAATATCATTACCAGTTTTCCCAGAATAGATAACTTTAACAAAAAATTATGTAAAAATTTTCTCATTCCGGAAAAAAATCGTAATAAAATATATTTATATGAAAATGAACTGATTTTTTTATTTCTACACAAACCTGAATAGACACCCTACATGAAAAAAAACAATCCAAGGGTGTTTTCGAAGAAGTTATGACATTGGTACTTCTTTGAAAATGTAAAATTTTATTATTTAGAAATGTCGATGTTTATTTCAACTACAAACATCTCAAAGATAATTTTATCTTGTTTTCAAAATGGTTTTTCTTTTTGTAACAACTTAAAAAAAAAAAATGTATGGCACGTTTAAAATGCATCAGAAACATTCTGAAATTCCATGAAATTTCGCCATGTTTGTGGGACTTATAGGTGACAATATTTTAAAGACTGAAGGCTTAAATAGGCTATGACATCATTTTACTTTGAGTTCCGACAAATGTACATGGAAAAAACCAAACCCTGCGCAGTAAAGCAAAGTAACTGGGTAAAAGTAAAGTAAAGAAATGGTGCAGCGGAGTCCATTGCAGTCGTTCTATCATATTTCAAAAAACATTATTTGTAAAAGTTTCTAACTAAATACTGTGAAAATATTCAGTATTATGACAGCCTTCATGGTCGAGGGGTAAGGCTCTCGACTAGCAGTCCAAAGGTTGCGCGTTCAAATCCCGGCATGCGCAAGTGAATTTTATTTCATTGATTTTTGTTTTTCCACAATTTAATCATTTAAAATAAAAGGTATATTTGCGGCTCGTTCCAGAACCAAAGATTCTCTCAGTTTCGCCATGATGTAAGACCACCATTCAGAATTGAAATGGCCTTAGCCGTGTTTGGTGGCCGGATCTAAGTAGCTATGTTCTTCACCACCTTCCACTTTACCACATCCTTTCTCACCCCACTACCTTCAGCCTCACAATATAACCCGATTGGGGATGCAGTCTTACTGGCTCCAGGCGGTTGGCAGCAGTTGGGACTCTTGTGCAGTATTCACATAAATTTTTTTTTTTGGAAACAAGCCAAACGAATGGGGAGAGGAAGGAGATGGGTAGGAGAGAATTTGGGAAGTACCTGGCTATTCAGATTTATTTCAAGCAACGTTCTGATTCTAATATAGATCTTTCTCCAGGGTGATACTAAGAATATCTACCACTTGGTAACCAGATAAAATAGAACTCTGACAATATAAACAGGACAAAAGAATAGTTAAGGTTAGGTTTGTTATTTTTTCTTCAATAGATTATTTACTTGATTGTATTGTGTAGAAATTCATTTAATTATAACGGCTAATTATAATCCCAGGACCACCACCTGAAGAAAGATGAGCACCAATCCTCTACCATCACTCTTCACACGGCCAACTCTCCCTCGTTCACCATCCACCATCAGCACCAGCACCAGCAGGCCCACCAGCACCAGGGTCTGCAGCATCACAGGGGCGGGTCGGGTGGGGGCAGGCAGGGGCAAGGCGAGCGCCACACCACTCCCGCTCATGTCCTCCGCCATAAGTACGCACTGATGGAGCATGAACTCAGGCTGCAGGTGTGTATTTATTCATTAATCCATTCAGTATTTATGATTCAAGTGAATTGATTCAGTTTAATTCAATTGAATTGATTCAGTCCGTTTCAGTTGAGTTGATTTAGTCTGATTCAAGTGAATTGATTTTAGTGAATTGATTCAAGTGAATTGATTCTAGTGAATTGATTCTAGTGAATTGATTCTAGTGAATTGATTCTAGTGAATTGTTTCAAGTGAATTGTTTCAAGCGAATTGATTCAAGTGAATTGATTTAATCTGATTCAGTTGAACTGATTCCGTCCAAGTCAAGTGAATTGGTTCAGTCTGATATGATGAGATTTTCATGACCAAAAGTATTATCTTGACAAACCTTCACTCATTTCAGAAATCACTATCCGAAGAGTGTGAAGATCTGGGTGTCGACTCTCCCTCCGCATCGGATCTCTTCCCGGAGGCGGAGCTCCTGTTTGCCGCCTCCCCATCTTCACAATTTGACCAATCGCAGGATGGCAACACGCCACAACAACTCCAACAACAGCAGCAACAACAACAGCAACAACAACAGCAACTCCTGCTCAACCCTTTGGTGGCGGCGGGTCAGAACGTTGCCCCGCCGCTGCTGAGGGAGGAGCACCCCGCTATTCAAGAGGAGGAGTTTGCCAGGATGCACCCCAACACCACTTTTCACAGCGGGGAGATTGAGATCGGAGGAGACGATGCAGAGGATGTAAGTATTGATGATTTTATTTACATTTGCTTGTGTATGTCTTCATTCAAATAAAATCCCAAGCTTTAATATTCGCATATTCTGCATATACAGTTTGGCAATTAAATGTAGAAAATAAATGATGGCGCTGCGATCGATTTCTTGGTTTTAAATGGCAACACCGTGATGGCTCATAAGACAATGAACATGTAACGGCTGCGAGCTCCGCTCAGGTTTGTGGGGATTTCTGTCAGTGTAAGAGGGATTTTAGATAAATAAAAGAGTATGAACTGTTCAAAAAAACTATATTGTCGGCATCAAAGTTAGGGCCATCAATCACGGCCATCAAAATCAATCAAAACAAACAAACACTAAAACATACCAGATGGACTCCGGGAAAAAGAAAGGCTATCCTAACTAAACACTGGGTTCGCGGAGTGCGACGATATCGGGACGTTTCACGCAGAAACCAGGGAACCGGGGAGCCAGGGTCATCCTTCTATGTGATTCGGTGCCGCTACTTCCATCCCAGGCGGCCTCCACCCTTTCCACACCAACAGCACGTGGCCCCAAATAGTCTGCCAGGCCTACAGATATCGTCTCACGGAGCTTACACCCATCCGTGGCTTCGCGACGCGGGGGTCACCCAAAGGCATAATCAAAAGCCACTGCCAGGACCAGTCATTTAACGATATGCTGTCCATTCAAATACTTTTCACAAAACATGGCGATCCGCCAACACAGTAACAGGTGAGATTCACCGATCCACCAAAATAAAAACGTGCACGAACTTCTCGTGACACGGTAAAACGCCCCGCGACCTTTACAAGACAAAATCCACTTGGATTCACATGATATTTTCAATAAAAGACTTTCATAGTCAGTGACTAATTTTTCAGCCGGCTAGCCCATCGCCAGGAGAAAGGGAAGTGACCATAGACAAACTCGCATTTTTTCTTCCCAAGAAAAATTGCCAGTCTCCAAAAAAATTACCATAGACAAAATAACCAAATAGGCAAGAACTGCACCAGTCACATAATATTTATGTGACAATTCCCCCCTTCCCACGAAAATGTTTGCCCTCAAACATGAAAAACTAAGTCCAATAACTAACTAAACTATGAGTCCATCAGGTATCTTGAAAAATGAGAACAAAAACATTAATTAGTAATTAGAATAACAAGTTAGAACTAAATTTCTTAAAACTAAGTTTCTTAAAAATAAATTTCTTAATAATAAAGAACAAATAAGAAAAGAAAGGCACGAAAACAAGGAGTCAACCAACAACTACTAAATTAAATAAAGTTTTGAATTTACTTAAAAGGAGACCTGTTGTTTTCGTGTCAACTTAACATAAGCTATACTTATAAAATACTCAACATTTGTTATTTTGAAAAAAAAACACAACCAAATAGTTTGTAGAAAAGAAAAAAAAATTTTTGATCACTTTTCCTTGCACAGGAAATAAAGGCCAATTTGGCTTCACTTTAGGGTGGTTAAACAGCCCTCACTTACACTGAATTTACGCTATAATTAAATAGCAAAAAGAGTAACCTATCTAACTATGTCCATCCGGTTTAACATTCTTATGACAAAACTTAAAATTAAACAATACTTAAAATTAAACAAGACTAAATAATGAAAATATCTTTGTGTATATATATACATTTTTCAACTCAGAACAATGGAGTTCAATGTTGGCAAAACTAGGACACAAGAAAATACTTTTGTGTTATAGGTAATATAGAATCAGTTTACAAACTGTCTATTAGACGTGGACAGATCATTAATCTGTCATTTTTGAACCAGGATTTACAATTCCAAAGAAATACCTATTCGTAAAAGGTCGTCAAACTGGAATAATATTTAAATTACCCATTTTTCAAAAATCAAATCAGGTCAGGTTTTATAAAACAACAAATACCTGCCAATCAAGGTCAGATTAGGATTTACATATCACAAAACCTATCTATCTATCAGATCATGACATAAGTCAATTGGTACTCAAAAGCAAAAACAGCAACTAGAAAGTTAAGCTCACGGCTTAGGATATACAAAAATCCGTAAAACAATCTGCAGCAAACACTCAACAGAGTGAAATTGTTTGTAAAAAAAAATGAGACCAAGGCAATACCCAAGCTGGCATTCCTTAAAAAACACTCCACGTGTGGAAAAAAAAGTCAGCATTTCTTGTACAAACAAAACAAACATGTGTGATCAACTATGGCTTTCAGTGAGTTGACACTATTCTCGGGGTGATCAATCCAAAATTTTAATGAATGACACTAACATCACTTAATTTATAGTCTAATACTGGTATTAACAGTAAGACACTAATGCTTATATTATTTAGACTTCAAAAAACTATACAGAACACACTTTCCTGTATTAGAGGCAAAGTGATAATTCCAAAGGAATTAATTATTAGTTAAGCACGCCGAAGCAGTACTTACTTTGTAGAGACAAAACAACTTTCTTATGAACTAAGACTTATATAAGGAACTTATAGAAAACTATACCTTACTTAAATTTATGAAATACAAACTATCAATAATACAATTAACAGAACTCTTGCGCATCAGAAAGTAGCTCAAGTCTCTGAAACGCAAAATTCCAAGATATTCCTTCTTAAGTTTCCTGGAGGTTCTATGGGCTATGGGCTATGAAAAGGACCTCCAGTGCACTCAAGAAAGAAGGGCATAAACTTAAAAATAATAGTATTACAGATTAATCCGTTATACAGACGGAACAAAGTATAAAATCAGTGTGTGTGAATCAGTATATTATTACCAAAATATTCATACATTTAATAATGCAAAAAGCTCGAAACTAGTGTATGTTATTATTAACAAAAAAAAAAGGTACAGTAACGAAGGAAAGAAAGACTTAACTAACAAAATTTGGGCACCAGTGACCGCAAGGATCACATTCCAGTTTACGGAGGGTAAATAAACGGTTTATCGTCGATAAACTAGAATTACGTGTCTGTACTGAGCACCAGATTTGGAGGTACCAAACTCCAAAGCAAGAGACCAGAACATTCACTAAAAGAAACAAACGTAATAGTGTGAAGGGTTGGTAGGCCTGCACACTACAACATTGGCCTCCTTGAAGAACAAAAAACAAAACTAATCTATCCGAACAATATCTTTGACGTGAAAATTACCTACAATTTTTCCTTGCATATCTGCCAAGGTGTACACTAAATCCGAGACTCTATTTTTTATAACATTACGAACGAATCTAGGAGCCAACTTATGGGAAAAGTAATCCGGACCGCTGGATTGAGCAAAATTCTTCCTCCAAACTATATCACCTATATCATAGATCACAGATTTACGACGTAAATTATAATGTTGGGCATTCTTTTTAAAGGCCTGTACTAATGCATTTGAGACTTGTTCATAAATAGGAACTAAGTCTTCCAACTTTTTTGCAAAGTCGGCTCTAGACTGATCTAAAGGTATGTCCGCGACACTAGAAGATACATTAATTTTGTGTAATTTACCGTCAATAATTTGTTCCCTGCCGTGCATAAGGAAAAAAGGCGTGAAACCTGTTGCGAAATTTACCGTATTATTCAAGGCTGACTGAATCTGAGGCAGAAATCTAGACCAATTACGATGGTCAGACTCGGTCAAGATAGACAAAGCAGTCCCGATAGTTTGGTTATACCGCTCAACTACATTATTTTGCGGGGTGTAATAGGCGTTATAAAAAGGCATAGGAACATTATAATCGGCCAACAATTGTTTGAACTCTTTTGAAACAAATTGTTTACCATTATCACACACAAAGGTTTGTGGAACACCGTGAACTAGAAAAATAAATTGTTCAACATTTTTTACAATGCTTTTAGCAGTGGCATTTCTGAGCGGAAAAATCCAAGTATATTTCGAAAAAACGTCAACAACTGAAAGAATGTACATAAATCCTGCGTAACTACGTGGAAGAGGACCAACAAGGTCGATAGACAACATTTGCATTGGTCTGTTAACAATTTTTGGATTTGTAGAAATACCCGCCGGCGCAGATGTATTTATTTTATGTGCTTTGCACGTTTTACACTTATTAACAAACTTCTTGACATCATTATACATACCCGGCCAAAAATAACGGAGTTGAACTTTCTTATACGTTCTGAACACACCTGGGTGGCATGAGTTAATAGACTCGTGTTCTTTACTTAAAATATCGTTACGGTCCTCAAAAGGCACAACCAGCTTCCAGGCTGTATCCTCTTGCAAAGCGAAACGAGATTTAGAATGTCGAAATAAACAATTATCTTTAATTTGGAAATTATTGAAACGTTGGGGATTATTCGTACAATTGGAAAACAAATTACTATACCAACTATCCGAAGTTGTGGGCGTAGAATCTATGGCAGCAACAGTAAAATCGTCTTTACGAGAAAGAACATCTGGAACAGTATTTAATTTACCCTTTCTGTGCACCACATCAAAAGAATACTGAGAAAGACGCGTAGACCAACGAGCAAGTCTACCAGTTGGATTGGACAACGAAACCAACCACTGCAAACTGGAGTGATCCGTCACCACTGTGAAATGAACACCTTCTACGTAAGGCCTGAAATGATTCACTGAATCTAACGTTTCGCTCGTGAACATTTAAACACCTAGAGAAAAAGGAAACAGGATGTTCTTCACCGTCAAACACCTGGGTAAGCACGCCGCCGATTCCAACGTTGCTCGCGTCGCAATGGATAGTAAAGGGCAAAGAAAAATCTGGACAACTAATAACGGGAGCAGAAGTTAGAGCTTTTTTTAATTTTTTAAACGCGTCTTCTGCTTCTGTAGACCAAGAAAAATTACTTATTCCCATTCTAGAACCAGTGAGTTTTGTTAACGGGGCCGCAATAGTAGAGAAATCTTTAATAAAACGCCTGTAATAACCGCAAAGACCTATAAAAGCTTTAATTTGCTTCGAATTCTTAGGGGTAGGGTAAGTACGAATACATTCTAATTTAACGGGGTCTGTACGAAGACCTTTCGCGTCTACGATGTAACCTAGATACTTTAACTCTTCTTTACAAAACTCGCATTTTTTGAGGTTAACTGTTAGGCCTGCATCTCTTAAATGTTCATAAATTTTATTCAAAATCTTCAAATGTGATTCAAAATCTTCAGAAATAATAATTAAATCATCGAGATAACAAAAGACGTTCTCGTCGAACTCAGGACCAAAAAGAGCATCCACAAGACGCTGTAATTCGCTGGGAGCATTCTTAAGACCGAACGGCATCCTCACAAATTCAAACAAACCATGGCCTGGTACAACGAAAGCCGTTTTAGGACAGGATTCCTTATCCAAGGGAATCTGCCAAAATGATTTCGACAAATCTATAGATGAAATAAAACGAGCACCCCTAAGTTTATCTAAAATACGCGAAATATAAGGGAGCGGGTAGGAATCTGCCAATGTAACGCTGTTTAAGCGCCTCGAGTCCAAACAAAATCTGACAGAACCATCCTTCTTAGGAACAATTAAAACTGGGTTTGACCAAGCCGAACGAGAACGACGGACAACACCTAGATCCAACATTTCTTTTAATTGTTCTTCCAATTGTCTCTGGCGAGTTTGAGACAATGGGTAGTAACGCTGCTTAATAGGATCCCCTGTTGTATTTATTTTATGACGAACTAAATGTGTTTTACCTAAACCACGGTCTTCGAAAGAAATTGATTTAAACTTTACTATAAGCGAATTTAATTTGAGATTGTCTTGGGGGGACAGCAAGGAAGCTGATGTTAATTTGCGAACCTCACTGACAACCTTCCCACAATTAACATTGCTGTCGACTTTTGGAAACAACTGAGGGGCCACGTCGAATTGCTTCCAAAAGTCCACTCCCAAAACAATTGAAGAGGACAGAGACGGAATAACGAAAAACTTAATATATTTCTTAATATTATTATATAATACTAGTACTCGCATAGTACCAATTATATCCTGACGTTTGCCATCCGCGGTGGTAACGTAGGAATCTAACTTATTTAACTTATATCCTAAACTTATGAAAAAATTATACACAGAACCCCCGAAACAACTGACAGATGCTCCACTGTCCAAAAGTCCCGAAAAAACCAAATTCTTAATTTTAATATTAACATGTGGTCTAACATCTTGTCCACAATCAGATACCGGCACACATGCGTCCATGTTGTGCGTGGTAAACTTAGATCTATTACTATGAACCGACGACGATCTCCTGTCATCCTCGTGCACAGAACGCAAAAGATCGTCGGCTAGTTTTTTGAATTATATCTATTTGATTCATTATGTTTAAAATTATCCTTTTTCCATTTTTTACAAAATTGTTTCGTATGCCCCTGTTCCTTACAATAGAAACAATTAAAAGTTTTCTTACTATTCAAAGAAGTACCTGAGGAAGAAGCGCGAGGGGAAAAGGAAGCCTGATTATAAGGAGCACGGGGAGAATACGATGTTTTGGTAAAAGCTACCCGCGAAGATGAATTAAATTGTGGTGCGGGCTTGTCTACTGAAAGCTTATCAAATTTACTGCACACACTTACTAACGCTGAAAGACTCTTTTCCGAGAAATAGGCAACGGCCAAGGCGTATTTTGGTTGAAGACTGTCACAGACTAAGTCCACCAATTGTTCCTCAGAGAGTGGAACATCTAACCTCAAATTTGCTAATTGGACATCCTCAACATATTCCACTACAGCCTGGTTAAACTTTTGCTTCATAGCGAACAAGGCTTTTAAAGCTTCCGTTTGATTGGTACAAACGTCAAAACGAGAAATGAGGAGCTTTTTTAAGGTCGACCAAGACAAAGTGTCATCAAAAATAGTTCTAAACCAGGAAAGTGCTCTTCCCTCAAGGAGGTCAGTGAAAGAGGTGACAACCGAGGACAACTCCACCTTCCGGCATCTAGATAGTTCTTCTATGCGTAAAATGAAATCCCTGACATCCGAAGACCCAGAAAATTTCAAACCCCAAGAATGGACGGACGAAGAAGAAGAAGTTGAAGGAATAGCTGACTGGTAATAATTATTAATTATGGTTTTAGTATTTTCTGAACAAACTGTATTATCATCACCCGAAAGTATATTGGAGGCACCCCCCTCCTTCAAACTTTTATTAAAAGAACGAGCCTGTTCGCGCATACTGGCTAATGTCCCTTCCGGAACAATCTCTCGATCCGTTAACAATTTTATCATTTCCTCCTTTGACAGTCCATTAATATCGGAAATCGCCATTGTAATAATATAATTAACCAAACTGATATAAATAAAAAAAATATATATCTGTAACACTCCAATTACCAAACACCCTGTTCTTATGAATTTAATAAAAAGTTATTGTTTATTAATAACGATTATGCAATGTAAAACTGATAAACACAGATGAAACCACTGACAGATAAAGTCGGCTTGCCAGTCAACAGAAAATTAATTCCCAACAACATTTCGGTCATAACCACAGATAATATAAACAAAGGGAGATATGGTATGGGCAGTTTAAACCTTGTGGAACTGTAATTCCTCGTGTCGCCGATATTATTAACCAATACTATTACACACCTTCGCTTACGCTAAAGTATACGCCCCTATTCGAACTCACACTTAAAACTTGTCATTTTCGTTGGCACTAACACTTAGAACAGATTTCTATGGGTACACGTTCCGAACGCATTCGCAATTAGCAAGAAATGATGACGAATAAGGCTTACAAGAATACAAATCGACAGAGATCGACATTTTAGTTAAAAAATGGTTCCAGTTAAAATTTTGATGAAAAATTCTTATTCTCAGAACCGATAAATCGAAACAAGTGTGATCTGGACTCTGGGCACGTTTAACGTGTCCCATTTGTTACAAATCCAAATCAATTGTTTCTAATCTATAATTAGATAACTGAATTTTAACAGTTTTTGGTTTTGATCAATAACTTTAATCACAATAACACTCACAGTGTGTTTTTGTTGTTGTAAAAATCCATAAAAAGAAACTCTCATTTTTTACTCATGTTAATTTATTTTGTATTTGGGCAACGTTGGGTGCTCTACCCGTGTTAGGGCCTTTATTTTGCGATTTCATATTTTGTTTCATAATCTATTTATTACCCGTGTTTTACAGGCAGTTTTTTTAAATAATATTTAAACAGTTATTTTCCTCCTCTTTTGAATGTCAAATGTGCTAGTTTTCATTAATCTCGAACATATGTAAATAAAAAAATTTAAATAAAAAACCCACCTTGGTATAATTAACAAAAATATATAGAAATATGTATGTACAAGAGGTATTTCATTTAGCAAACAAACATTTAAAAAATATATACATATTATTGACCGGTAAAGTGGAGATATTTGTATATGGAGATACTTGTCGCTTCGATAATTTTGGTGTTACGTTTTTAACTAAGTAATGTAAACGGATATCAATGTATTTTTCCAAAACGGCTTTAGTGAGTTGAACTGAATGTTTATTCATTGGTGATTGGTCATATTGATGAAAATAAATATTTTCAAATACTTTGATTCCAACGAAATGTCGTAAGGCTTTGGTTACTAGTTCCTGTTTAATATTATTTTTTGATTTAATTTTCAGTTTATTTTTATCTACAATAGCGTTCTTTATTATCACTTCCATTGTTTTGCAAATGTTTATAACATCAATTGAAGGGGGAAAAAAAGGCCAGGTTGCTGGTTTAAAAACGTTTTGGCCAAAGTGAGACGAGCAAATGATGCTATGGCGAGTCGGAAACCAGTTTCCCTTTCTCCCCGTTGCGTTAATCCATTTTTCTTTAATTGTTCCGTCCTTCGGAAATCTGAAATAATTAAAATACTATAAGTTACCGCATTTAAAAACGGATATAAATTATACGTTACCTAAGATAAATAAATTATCACGCTTTTTTGTTATGCTTCTCCCCATCCCGCGAACCCCCCCCCCCCTCTCATCACTCCCTCACCCCCGCCAACCCCCCCTTCGTTTCCCTTCTCCACCCACATAATCCTCCCCCTATCAGATCCCTCGTCCCGGATTCTCTTCCCCTTCTCCTTCCCTTCCTGAGGCTAAACTATATGAAACACGCACATTTCTCAAACTGATCATGCGCCAAAAAATTTACGAATTTTATAACGCCAAAGCTTACCGTTATATATATTGAAACCTTCACGGGCGTGCCCACACGAAAGCACCAAAGTTTCATCCCAGTCGGATGAATGGTATAGGAAATAATTTTATAATGCTAGAGCCCACCATTATACTCGTATATAGAAACCTCCATGGGCTCCGGCACTAAAAATCACATTGAAAATCGAATAAATGGTACACGAACGCATGCGGAACAAAGAAAGATTAATTTTTATAAATAATGATTTTAAAAGAAAAGCATTGTATTTGTTTCTACCACCAATCAGCATCTACAACAATAATTATCTACAAAAATAATATGTTTATACATATTTATATTTTTTTATAAATCCCTACTAATATTACGAAATATCGATGGTCGGTATTTAAAAGAATTAGCGTCCCCATCACTAGCATCGTAATGGCGGCGATGTTTGTTTTAACGGGGCCTTATGTCAATAAAAACTTCGAATAATTTTTATTTATTTTATATATTCAATAATTTTATTATTAAATTAATAAAAACAGTTTATTTTTAAACAAGTTCTGCTGGTAATTATTATTACGCGTGACAGCTGTTTCGCCTTCTGAGGGCATTATCAAACAGTTTGATAATGCCCTCAGAAGGCGAAACAGCTGTCACGCGTAATAATAATTACCAGCAGAACTTGTTTAAAAATAAACTGTTTTTATTAATTTAATAATAAAATTATTGAATATATAAAATAAATAAAAATTAAAATGGAGTTCTACAAATTAAACTTGATAACAATAAAAAAAAAAAAAACTTCGAATAATCATTAAAAATTGATAACGTACTCTAATTTTGTACTTACCGGTGAAATGAAACTCCATTTATCTTGAAGTTCACATTTCTTGTATTATTTTTGCATAGTTGCACTGAACAAGACGGCATTTTGAATAAAACGGGCACAAACTGTACGCGGTTACGACACAAAACCAATTGAATGAACGAATCCTTTCCGTATTCACACTCCGCTCCGTAGGCCGTAGTCCGTCCACGGTCTGGCGGCCAACATAGCATATCTCGGGTTTCTAATATCTTTGGTCATAACCTAGAGATAGCAAGTATTAATTAATATTTATGTTATTTAATTATTAGCAACACTTAAAGTTTGTCTGTCACTGAAGACAATTCAGTGAATAGATAAGACACACACACACTGATAATACGTATTTCACTGTAATAATACATATGAGAAAAAAGTACCTAAAATCACTCGTACATGACAGAAATTTTTCGAGCACCGAAAATAATTTAAATTTTACACGTTGGGCGTCAATGTAACGGCTGCGAGCTCCGCTCAGGTTTGTGGGGATTTCTGTCAGTGTAAGAGGGATTTTAGATAAATAAAAGAGTATGAACTGTTCAAAAAAACTATATTGTCGGCATCAAAGTTAGGGCCATCAATCACGGCCATCAAAATTAATCAAAACAAACAAACACTAAAACATACCAGATGGACTCCGGGAAAAAGAAAGGGTAATTCTTCGGAACAAACGGTAACGGTTAATACGCACTTTTTTTTTATAAAACTTTTAGATTCTTCTTAATTACCATAAAAGACAACTATTTGCATTGGGGGCGGTTGAATATGTTACATTTTTAATTTTAGTTACGTAAATTGAAAATTTGCTTTCACTGTCAAATCACTCTGTTTGCCATATTATTGTTATTTTAATATGTTGGTATTACTGATATTTTACATTGCACTGGCTGTATAAGATAACGAGTGGCTAGAAAATTAGTTATACCACCAATTTGTGTGAATTAGGTAAGCACTAATTTGGTTAGAAACATTGTTTGGAATTCAAACTAGATAAATCCTGGGGTGTTTTTTTTAAAGAATTGATGTTTAACGATTTTTTCTTTTGAATCACAAACCATGTTACACAAACCTAGCGTAGCCGCTAAACTACTTGAAAACTGGGATGTTTTTTTTGCCTTGACGCGAGTAGGCGTTATAAAGGGGCACTTTCTTTTGAATCACAAACCATGTTACACAAACCTGACTACTTGAAAACTGGGATATTTTTCTTGCCTTGACGCGAGTAGGCGTTATAACACTTCCCCCAGTGCAAATAGTTGTTTTTTAATGTAATTAAGGTGAATCAAAAGATTTTTTTTTTAAAAAGTGCCTATTGCCAGCGATCTCGGCGATCGTTAAGTTAGGTTGGATTATTGGATTAGATTAGGTTAGGTTAGGATAGATTCAATATGAGTCAAGAAGTTATTTTTATGCGTTAAAAAAAGATTTTTATATTAGTTATTTTCATTCAAATTCTTTCACCTTTACATAAAGTAGGTACTATTTTATATTAAAAAAAGTGAAAATCAATAGTTTCTAGCCGTAAGTTTTTTTCTCTGTTTGCAATTAAGGAAATCAATTATTATTAATCAGTTCAAATTTTTCTTTTCAAGTACTTGGGTGTTTTGAAATTTGAAAAACAATATGTCGTGTGAATCGTGCTCTTTCAGTATAGTGGGATTTTTAGAAATTATTAGAAGTGATGAAGTTTTATTTGAAATGATTATCCTGATAAAGGTTTGTATTTTTTTTATTTACGCGCCTTTGAATATATTGCCATGAAGTCAGTTACGTTGTGATGTAGTCTTCCATATAGTATCAGTAATACCAACATAATAAAATGACAATAATCATTACAAATTGCATATGGTGAAGCGTTGTGTCTAAATACGAAAGCAAATTTTCAATTTACGTAACTAAAATTAAAAATGTAACATTTTCAACCGCCCCCAATGCAAATAGTTGTCTTTTATGGTAATTAAGAAGAATCTAAAAGTTTTATAAAAAAAAGTGCGTATTAACCGTTACCGTTTGTTCCGAATATTTACCAAAGAAAGGCTATCCTAACTAAACACTGGGTTCGCGGAGTGCGACGATATCGGGACGTTTCACGCAGAAACCAGGGAACCGGGGAGCCAGGGTCATCCTTCTATGTGATTCGGTGCCGCTACTTCCATCCCAGGCGGCCTCCACCCTTTCCACACCAACAGCACGTGGCCCCAAATAGTCTGCCAGGCCTACAGATATCGTCTCACGGAGCTTACACCCATCCGTGGCTTCGCGACGCGGGGGTCACCCAAAGGCATAATCAAAAGCCACTGCCAGGACCAGTCATTTAACGATATGCTGTCCATTCAAATACTTTTCACAAAACATGGCGATCCGCCAACACAGTAACAGGTGAGATTCACCGATCCACCAAAATAAAAACGTGCACGAACTTCTCGTGACACGGTAAAACGCCCCGCGACCTTTACAAGACAAAATCCACTTGGATTCACATGATATTTTCAATAAAAGACTTTCATAGTCAGTGACTAATTTTTCAGCCGGCTAGCCCATCGCCAGGAGAAAGGGAAGTGACCATAGACAAACTCGCATTTTTTCTTCCCAAGAAAAATTGCCAGTCTCCAAAAAAATTACCATAGACAAAATAACCAAATAGGCAAGAACTGCACCAGTCACATAATATTTATGTGACATGTATGTTTTAAAAAACCCTTCAGCCAAAATGCATATTTCATAACGTGTTTGTATTTTCATAAATTTTGCACAAAAACACATAATTTAATAGAAGTAAAATAAAACAAAACAGGTTTTAAGTGGGCGTTTATTTTGTTATAAAAACGTAGGTAAATAGGTATTTAAAAATCTGAGTATATTTATTCAACACCCGACATGTAATAATTATTGTCTTAGTCCTCATATGATTCTTCTTCTTCCATATCTTCATCTTCATCTAAACGTTTTATCAGTTCATCTATATCATCATATAGAGTACTTCCTCGTGCATAATAATCTGCCTCGATTTTCATCACGTTTTTGCAACAATTTTTTTTAATCATCAACACTTATGCTATTTTCCGTTTTCCCGGTGTTTCAAATTTTCCATCTGCCTTTTCCCTTCCTTGACGATTTATCTTACTTTTCAGATTTACCTGTATGTGGAAAACATCATTAAAATGATTATTCTATAGAAGGTAGTTTTAAAAAAGCACACCTGATAATATTCATTTAGAAAGAAAGAAAGAGAAAATTAAGAACAAGTTACATTTCTATGAGTTTAAAGAAGTTGCATATTATTATTTTTTTTTTAAATTGAGTTATTCCATTTTTCTTGTGGCCTAATATTAACTGTCAAATGGAAATGTCAAATTCGGATTTTTAAACATAACCTCAAATCAGATTGTAATGGTTATAATCGCACAAAAATTGGCATAAATCTTGTAATACTAATGAAATTTATTAAAAAAAACTATACCACGTACCATTTGTAAACTTCTTTCGTTTGTAAACTTCTTTCAAATTGGATAGGAGCTTCTTCGCACGATATTCAGCTAGGCAGCGTTGAAACACGCAGTTTACAACTTCTCTTGCACCACTACGTATTGTTTTCTTCATTTTAATTCAATTCAAACAATGCACAGGCAAACAATGAAAAAAAAAAACACTAAACGAGCGATTTTCAGTGTGTTCTACATGATTAAAGTCAGTAAAGCCAAGAGCCATACAAAATGTCATTGACAGAACGAGTATTTCGGTGTTACCATAGTAATGAAAAAATTTAGTTCCAAATTAATTAATTTCTACACTTTCTTGCCAAACAATAAGGTTCCTACAAAAGAATTTTTTACGCTTAACCTCTTCCCTACGTCCTGTCAAATAAATCCTGTGATATCAAAGATTTAAAAATAAATAAATACTAATATAAAATTAGACTTTATGTAAATATAATTTGTATGGAAATGTTCTGAAATCAGAATTCAGGGCGTCCCTGTACTTTTTGCCGTATATTGGTACTGAAATTAGTTCCCTCAGGGCTTCCTGTAAATAGTGGTACTTTACATAGCTATTCCTATTGGCATATTTTTTTATTTTATTTTTTATATGGATACCTCACAAGAGTCTTAGCAGCACCCACCTGGACCCAGTGAGTCTATGGCATCCCCAACTGGGATATGTTGTGAGGCTGAAAGTAGTGGGGAGGGGAAGGAGATGGGGAAGAGGAAGGTGAGGGAAAAACCAGGATATTCAGTCTGGTCACCAAACATGGCTAAAGCCATTTCAAGCAACTTTTCAATTCTGAATGGTGGTCTTACACTAGGGCGATAATGAGAGTATCTTCCATTCTGGAACGTCGCAAATATACTATATATAATTTTTAAATGAATAAATTGTGAAATAACAAAATTAATCAAATAAAATTGATTTGCCCACGCCGGGATTCAATCCTGCGACCTTCGGAGTGCGAATCAAGAGCTTACCCCTCGACCACGGCGGCCGTCTTATTTGGCATATTTACATAGAAAACATTCTGTCAATGCTGTTTAACTATGCCAATAGGAATAGCCATGTAAGGTGCCACCATAAAAAAACTATATATTTGTTGCTGTCAAATAACAATAAGGTAAAAAAAAACCTGAAAAATAATAATCAAATTTTGCTTCAATTTTTTTTTTGTGAAATGACCAGGTTATTAAACTGTATTTATAGATTCATATTATCTTTTTTTTAATGTAAATTGAAAGGTGTTAAAATTCAATTGAACCTCTAACTAGAGTTTTAATATTAAGATTATTGGCTTTAATTTGAATTCCGATTTACATTATTAATTTATTTTTTAGTTAAATTTATTTTTTTATTATTTTAATTTCTATTATTTATATTGTGCGAGTGAATTAGAGATTTGATATTGATTTAATTATTTTTTATGGGATTTAATTTAATTGTATTTATTTTATTTTCATCCAATTTAATTTTTTAATTCATTTTTATTTTATTTTATTTATTTATTTCCTGTTTTATATTGGAGGCACTGCTGAAAACCAGCCGCTTTCCGGGAGAAATCCTGAATTGTAGCTGAGCAGTGACCTTTTCATCAATAGAATCAATGATAATAGAATATGAATGTATACCTATTGTAAAAAAATATCTATTGATGAATAAACGTTTTTATTATTATAACTAGCAATAATTTTTAATCAGTCCCATGAGAATTTATTGCGAGTTAGTTTACGTATTTACAATAATTATGCTATAAGTCACACAACCTGTCTATACTAGCTGCTAATTGAATCTGAGCCGTAGGCTGGCCAGAACCGCTCGCGACGGCCACCACCTACTAGGTCACCCTTATTGGCAATCGATAGAAACACTTTCCCTGCTGGCATCTGTCGGCATCACTTAGAAGCTCTTTCAATACATTACATGTGATTATGTTGATCCGGAGTTACCTAGTCGTAGTATTTAAACCAAATGTTGGGATTTGTTGAATTTCTTTACTTCCCCCACCCTATTTTCACATTTATTGACTCTTTTTAAATTATTGTTTATTTTAAATTTCAGTTTAACAAATTTTTATTACCCACATTCACACCTCAAATGACAAAACCAATTATCATCAATTATTATTTCCAATTTAAATCTTGTTTAGTTGGAAGATTCTGTCAGATGAATTATGATTTGATGTTTTGTTTTGGTTCTTTCTGTTAATTGTTAATTTATTTTTGTATTTATTAATTTGT
The DNA here is from genome assembly GCA_917563855.2 of Limnephilus lunatus. Taxonomy (NCBI): domain Eukaryota; kingdom Metazoa; phylum Arthropoda; class Insecta; order Trichoptera; family Limnephilidae; genus Limnephilus; species Limnephilus lunatus. Next base: position 99,462,238 of record OU830594.1, read on the forward strand.
TAATGTTTCATTTGTATAATTTCCAATGTTTTATACTTTTCATTAACTGTTGGGTAATTTGTAAATAGAAACTTGCTCTCGGCAGATAACCTTTCGAGGGCTGGCCGCCAAGAGGTCCGGTGTCAGGACGACCCTGACGAGGAAGAACGAGGTCGTTCGCAGCGTCATCGAGGGCGTCGGAAGCAGCGGCATGCCCTACCAGCCCACAAAGATGACGGCACACTTCTCCATGGTGGGTCTGCCGAGACGAGCCCTCAACATCATGTCTTCGCTGCAGAGTTCTGATGAAAACTCAGAAGGCGCCGATTCCATGGAAGGCAAAGACAGCCTCGTCAACAACAAACGCCTGGATGGAATGCTAAACTCTACCATCGCAAGAGACGTGAGTCTAGCACAGTCCCCCGGTTGCATCGCTTCGAATATCATACAGCGAAACGTCGCGCAAGTTATCCGGCACGCTAACGAAGAACAAATGCTGAGTTGCGATCTGAACGCGAAGGAAATCGGTAAAGATCAGAATTCCCCTAGCATCGCGCAAAACGGACGCTCGTTTCTAATGGATAGCAGTAACGATAATACACGACCGGGCGATTCTATGATTCTCAAATCGCTAATGATGGAACGAGACGGACGCGACGCTCTAACTTGCTCCTCACCAGAACAGCACAGCGAATTGTTTTGGGAGTCAAATTCAAATTCGAATCAATCGGAAGAACCGTTACCGCATCATGGCCCAACGAATTTATTAGATTTCTCGTCGGAAGACAGCAATAAGTGTTGTAAAAGTCCCGCTAGCTGCGAAGAAACAAACTCAACTGACAGTAGCAGTATCGGCGGACTTAACACGGAGACGCATAAGCCGTTGCGATTGAACAGCGTAATCAAAACGTCGGGAAATAATTCAAGTGCGGCGGACGGCCCAATTTTACACAGTGCCTTGACGGGTAATCTGCCAAACGTCAGTGGACAAGAGACCACTATCAGGAAGACGGAATTGAACAACTCTCCGCAGCATAACGATTCTAATAGTTCGACGAGTCCGGACAGGGAGGACCCGAATTCGAGGAGGACCTGGGGACGGAGCCTCAAGAGTTCGGGGATGAGAAGGATCTTGAGTCCAAGATCGCTGAGCGCCGAGATTAACATGGGAGCCGAGATTGAGACAAGCAGCTCCGATGGGGTGAACATCTTGACGAAACAGAATAGTGAGTTATTTTTGTTACATATTTGATATGAGGTTTTATTATAATTGCGACTACATAGCCTTTACATATATTCCAATATCTTAATCTCTGTAATGATATCTGGTATCAGGTGGGAATATTGTGCGTGTTCTATCTGTATTTCAATGGAAGTTGCTCTGAATGAGATGCATAGCCAGGAACCAATGTCTATGTGCCCAACATTCACGACTTTGAAATATCTTTTTAATTTTGGTCTGTTTTAACAACAGTAATTGAGCCGGTACATTTATCAGTTTCTACATTTCTAAAACTGAATGAATAATTTTTTTAAATTTTCCCTCAATCAGGTGGCTCTATCCTCCACTCCCCGACTGGTAGCTCAACCCCTGAAGAGGCCCCCCTGGGTCGCAGGGCCTCGTTGCGGGGCTCAGGACAGGCTCGTCGCTCCTGTCACTGCTGCCCACCCCCCTCCCCGCAGCCCCACGCGGCCCCACCAGGCAAGGGGCGGAGCCGGAGGAAGCCCCCGCCCACTGCGCACTGAATTCAAGCTATACTGGTATCGTGGAAGCTAGATCTTTATCACAACTATGTCTTTATGATTATGACACCAGGCTTCATGATAACCTTGTTATTACTTGCACCAAATTGAAGCTATGCTGGTATCATGCAAGCTATGTCTTAATCACAACTGTCCATACTATGTCTTTATGACTAGGACACCATGCTCCATGCTGACCTTGTTCTTATCACACAAAGTTTAGTGGGCACCGAATTGAAGCTATGCTGGTATCGTGCAAGCTATGTCTTAATCACAACTATCCATATTATGTATCAAAAGTGATTCCTTAAATAGTGCTTATTTCGTGGCTATGATAAAGCTATGTCCTTATATTATGTGTGCTTGTGCAATTATAACGTCAACACTATGTCTTTATGACATTTAACCATAACTGTTATCACAAGAATTCCACTGAATCACTGCTGAAAACGTAACGCTATGTTTTTGTGGCAAGAAGAAAGCTATGTTTCTCAGGAAATTGTCATGTCAATACTATGTCTTTATGAAATTGTCACAAGATGGCCGCTGTTAATGAGAACGTAACGGTGCACAGCTATGTCAAATCTAGGTCTTTGTGATTATGTTAAGTTCACTTGCACACAATTATAATTGTTGACATTGCAATATTATTGACAGATTTTAAAATATCCATAAATTCATCTATGTATACTTCAGTCAATCCATTGATATTAGACTGTATTGCTATAAGATATATTATTTACTGTCAAAACAAAAAAAAATTGACAATATTATTGTGTGCAGGTGGCCTGAAAAGTCCAGATCATTAATGAATACATGTAAATAATTTAACCTAATCAGCGCTGCTGTCACATATGTGATCTGTCACACATATTGTGATCCGTCGCTTATAGTCACTATATACATCGGAGTTTCACTAAAGCGCATATTGATTGATTGTGTCGAAAAGGTTAAACAACTATGTAATTTTCGCACGAAAATCATTTTAAAATACAATCATTCGACATTTTTGGAAAAACTCTAAAAATTACTAAACTTGAAAAGAATTTACTCTAGTCTATTTTTGATTTGTGATAAATGCATCTTAATGATATATTTTCTCTTCAATTATGATGACAAAATGCTATTGTAAAATTTTCATGTTGCGAAATATTGTTGTCATAATCAGACAAATAACATTTTTGTGTTTAAATTTAAAAAAAAAAAACAAATTTGACCGATTAAAAATATTTTAGAGGATTCAATATGCTCTTGTCTTAAGTACTAACGTAATTAAGTGCGCGATGATTAATAAATTGTTTAAGGAAAGTTTATTTTATAAGCGTATTAAAGATGGATTTGCTAATTAACTTTGGATTTAATTACAAAGAAATTAAATAATGTAATGTTTTTTTGAGTATCGGCGCATTTGTTGAAAGCATTTTCTGGCATTTCGCCTGTGAAACTCTTCATCATAAACTAAATCATCTATTTTTAAATGTTTCTTCATACATTTGCTTGAAATTTTTCTGTTTTTGGCAGTATTAAAAAAAAAGTTCCATTTTTTGTCAACATTTGTGACCAATTTGTTTTTTAAAAAGTGTTCCTTTTGTGACCATTTTTTTAAAAAAGTGTTGCTTTTGTGACCATTTAAAAAAAAAGTGTTCCTTTTGTGACATTTTTTCAAAAATGTTCCGTATTTTTATTTTTAAAAAAATGTTCGTTTTGTAGACATTTTCCATATTTCTTGGATTGTTTGTTTTCTATGGCAGTTTGAAGTTGGAATGTTGTGAATTTCTACTTTATGTGTTTCTTAAGTTCTAGTCAAAAGTTTTGTAAAGAATAAATAAATAATGTAAACCGCATAATTGTAAGATTAAAAAATCTTGGCTATGGAAGTATAAAGTAATATGTAGTTGTAATGTAACAAAATATTCTCCATAGACAAAATATTTCTATGTAAATATTATTATTATTATTATTGTCATAGCTTCAGGTACATTTAATTGTTCAAAAATGTAATAATTGTATATATATATATAATGTAATAATGTAACTGAAGGTAAACTTACGTAGTACTAATAATATTTAATTATTGAATATATTATTAAACATATTATTATTATTATAGGTGTCGCCATCATATTATAAATAGTAATGATTATTGTTGTAAAATATTAGTTATATAAAATAGAAGTTTTTTTAATTTTTTTTTAAATTATTGATGTGTTATTTTTTGATTAATGACAGAGGTAGGTACTCAACACATCAATCTTCCAAGTATTTGTTCTTTGAATTGTGAAATATTATCTATGGTAGCGTTCTGTGCAAATCAAATAAAGAATACATAATTAATTTTTTTACACGCCAATATCAATATCTGTGCTGGTGGCCGAAAGAGGAACTAACCAACAAACAAACGGTTGCATATAAACTTCAAGTATAATTATTTCGATCTGTTATTTTTAGGAGCTTTTCTCTGCCGGTGTTCAAATTGTGAACTAATTTAAAGCCAGTAGCGCTCAACTGGCAGCAGCCTTAATTTTGTCATAAAATATGCATATTTGTTAATAAAATAACATGGTCTCTTTCTCTTTAGGTTCTTCAATTTATTTGTGAATATTTCTCAATCTGCAGCCATAACTTGCCATTATTTTTAATACATAATTGAGTAAAAAAAAAATGCAGCAGAAAAGTGTCATAAATCAAAATTTTCTATTTTACGTTTTATCTCTGAAAAGTAAATTGATTGTGATTATGTATGTCCCGCGAAAACCGTATTTAATTTAGATCACTCCATCTCTGCAAGATGTCGCTAGTTTCTCTTTCCAACGGGACCGCTTGTTCATCATTCATTTCTTTGTTTTCGCTCTCCTGTAAAATGAACTTTTTTTACTTGCGACACTTTTCTACGAAATGTTCGATTATATTTTTTTAATTAAAAAAAAAAAGCTATTTGATTTGCAAAAGACGTACCGAAAAGGAGATAATAATTTCAGACTGAAATTTAGTATTGACGGAATGCCGTTTGTCATTTGCTTTGTGTTTAGGCTAAATCAATTTAAAAAACAATTATGTTCGTTGAGTTTGCAATTATTCACAGATTGGGGTATTTAAAATTAGTACAACACAAAAAACTGTTCTTTAGTTACCAGTGTCGTAAAGCGCATTTTCGCTTGCCAATCTCAAGGCACTTGTATCATTATTGGCCTAAAGTTGTATAAGACATAATTTTTTTTGAATTACGCAATTTTTTCTCTCGCCCCATTCTGAATGTTTGCGTGAATTGTTGGCGTTTGAAGAGGCAGCGGTTTTGTTGGAATGACAAAATAATTAACGCACATTTGTTGATAATTTTAAGATGTTTTTGGTCCCGTGTGAGGATAACTGTACATTGGAAATACGTCGTAGGTTTTGAAAACTTTCCGGTTCACTCAGAAAATATCTAATACTTATTTTCACGATTCGATGTCGCCTGATCGGTATTTATTATTTGTTTTAAAAATCGGTAATGATAAATAACTTATAATAGAGATATATTTTTCTGAAAATTGTTTGATAAAATCAAATAATAATTGAAAAGTTCAATACAAAAAGGGCTGCTTTAATTTTTTTTACTGCCTTTTGTATCTTGGCAATCAATGATCAAATAAATCTAGTTGTAAAAAATTTTTGCAGTCAAGCAATTCCGTTATTCAGTAAATTGTCATTTGAGTTATTTGAAGTCTAACAATTCGGTAATAAGTCAAGCAATTGGTGATTAGTGATTTGGCAGTCAAGTGATTTGGTAGTCAAGTGATTTGGCAGTCAAACGATTTCACAGTCGAGCGATTTGGCAGTCAAGTGATTTGGCAGTCAAGTGATTTGACGGTTAATTTGGCAGAGAAATCTATTCTCAATTTGGTAATCGAGTAATTCACAGTTGAGCAATTTGGCAGACGAGTAATTTGATAATTTGAGTGATTTGGCAGTCAAATGGTTTTGTCACCTTATTTGGACGAGGTTCCAACCGACTTTTGAATGCAAAACCAATTTTGCTCATTTCTATAACCAAAATAATGTTCAGAGCAATCTTTGTTATATTTCCGTAGATGCTTGTATGACAAAGTTCTAACATCAAGTTTTTAAAGCTTCCATTTATTTTACAAGGTTCGGCAGTCAAGTGATTTGGCAGTCAAGTGATTTGGCAATCAAGTGATTTGGCAATCAAGTGATTTGGCAATCAAGTGATTTGGCAATCAAGTGATTTGGCAGTCAAGTGATTTGGCAGTCAAGTGATTTGGCAGTCAAGTGATTTGGCAGTCAAGTGATTCGGCAGTCAAGTTATTTGGCAGTCAAGTGATTTGAAAGTCAAATGATTCAGCAGTTAAATGATTTGGCAGTCAAGTGATTTGGCAGTCAAGTGATTTGGCAGTCAAGTTATTTGGCAGTCAAGTGTTTTGAAAGTCAAATGATTCAGCAGTTGAGTGATTTGGCAGTCAAGTGATTTGGCAATCAAGTGATTTGGCAATCGAGTGATTTGGCAGTCAAGTGATTTGGCAGTCAAGTGATTCGGCAGTCAAGTGATTCGACAGTCAAATGATTCGGCAGTCAAGTGATTTGGCAGTCAAGTTATTTGGCAGTCAAGTGATTTGAAAGTCAAATGATTCAGCAGTTAAATGATTTGGCAGTCAAGTGATTTGGCAGTCAAGTTATTTGGCAGTCAAGTGTTTTGAAAGTCAAATGATTCAGCAGTTGAGTGATTTGGCAGTCAAGTGATTTGGTAGTCAAGTGATTTAGCAATCGAGCAATTTGGTAACTGAGTGATTGATTCTGTAGTCAAGAAGTTCTGGCAGGAGAGTTGTTGTTTGAAAGTCTGAGAATTGGGCAATTAGCAGATAACTGGGATTGCTCTGTTGTTCAAAGAATCTGATTAGCAAAAGTATTGATTAAATATCACAATGTATTCTGTTCCTCATTTGTATTATAATATTCTTTCCGCTGTCGTGATTTTATCTTTTTTTTGATCGTCTGCCATATTCCTTTAAATTTAACGTTTACCTTTCATTGAACAACCCTGTACTAAGTCTGAAGGTGAATTTGAATCATACTGTGTATAAATAATTCTCATTGTATATCGATATGTACAAAAACATTTGCAAATAGTAATAATAACCCTAATTCGACATGCCATATTTAAAATAATACTAATTGCAAAAATGTTACTTTACAACACAAAACTTATTTTTTATCTATGTGAATATCAAACAAGGGTCCCATTTGCCCGTAGCCAGTGGGATTTTGGCATTCCTTAACTGTTTTGATGGGAAGGAGGTAGTGTAGAAGAAGGTTGGGAAGTGTCTTGTCACCAAATACAGCTAAAATCATTACAGTTTAATTTCTGAATGGTTGTCTTTTACTAGGCTGATTCTCTCTGGAGCTCATCATCCAGGCCTCTTCAAGATAAGTATTAACAAATCACAGCCTTCCTTAACCCTTCTCACAACACCCCCCAACCAGGTGGCAATATTATAGTTCCCCTAGTTTTACATGGCACAAGACTCTTGTGACGGTCACATAAAAAAAGTAACACATTTGCAGACAGTAATTTGCATATGGCACATTGTGTATGTAAGATTTACAATAATAGTTTTAAAGATCATTCAGAAAGAACTAAACTTTAATAAGTACAATTTCAATACTTATTACTTCAATACAATTTCAATAACAATGTTTTAAAGTGTTGTACAATCTCTGGTGAATGGCACATTATATTCAAAAATATATTGTCGGGTAATTGCTACAACTACAGTTTGTCAAACAAGAGTAGAAAACATACGAGGGCGCCACTGTTCAAATGGCAATACTAAAAATATAACTCATGGTGAAAATGTAAGTGAAAAAAATATTTTTTCATTGCAATATAGACACCCACTGATTTCAAAATTAGAATTGCACATAGGTTTATTATACCTTTGCAGTTTTGTGTTAATATAATAAAGAATAACGATATTGTTATAAAATATAAAGCACAGTTTAGAAATTTTTCACATTTATTTAATACCAGCTTAAGTACCTAGTGTTGCCCGGGCTTTAGATCATGTCTCTAATTTTAGATCTGAATATATTTAACTCATTCTGATCTAAAAGTAGTGTAACTAAACTCACCATCAGTGATTCTTCCTTTCTACCTACTGTTAAATTCAAATTAAATTAAATTAAATTCATGTCATTAAATAGGAACCTTAACAACAGTGCTTCTTCGATTTAATTTTTTTGTTCTTTAAGAACAAAAAATGTTTTTTAAAATGTGATTTTCAGTATTCTACAAATTCATTGATATTGCACTTTAAAAGAAAATTTTATAGTTAAATTGGTGTTGCCAGCCTACAAATTTTGTGGTTTCAATTTTTAATATTTTCTACTCTTATTTGGCAGACAATAGTTAACTCCGAAATTAGCTTTTTGAGTTACACAAAAAAACCATACCTTTATTTTGACCGGTCAGTGGTTGAGTGGGCATAGCGTTTGGGTCCCACCCGGGCGTCGCATGTTCGATTCCTCGGCTGGCTAAGTCCTCCATCACAACACAAGCAACATTTTCGGCTTTCTGTGATGGTAGTAGGAGATTTTCAAACATTGTTGGGTTATTCGTAACTCAGGAATGTTTGTCTTTCTTTTTAAAAAAAAAAAAAATTTCCTCATTCACGGGCGTATGTAAGCCACAAACGGCTATTGTGGCTTATGTGGGTAAGAAATACAGGTAACTCCACACACCAAAGAAACGATAGACCTGCACGCATTGTACTATCGCTATTTAGTCTTTGAAAATAAAATCTGCTTATGAATAACTATCCTTTTTGCAAAGGCGCGCAAATTGCTTGCTGCGTCTAACATAAATATTGGCCGAAGAAATAAAAAAAAAATCATGTAGTGTCTTCGATTCTTGTGGTGCTTATTTGAACTGTTAAATTCATGAACGTAAACCAATATCCCAAAACCCCGTTATATCTGAAATGTGTCTTTCATCAATGTTTGTGCAATACCTTTAACATTATTATCGAAGTGAAAACTTGTTTAGCACCGTTGAGATTTGAAATTCGATGAAACCAAAAATAGCGTCACTAAAAAGAGACAAAACATGCATATAGAATTTAGCCTGCGAGAGAATGAGATAGTATAATTGGTCTCTTTATGCGGTGCTTCTTAGCCTCCCTACTCTTGTCGTCTTTAGTTTTCTGAAGGTTTCACTTTTACCGCATGAAATATTTCCTTACGAAACGTTTTTCTACAAGACTTATTTAGCAATTTCACTAAAATAGCCGATTGAATCATAGCTACATAATGATTATTGCATGTAATTTTTTGTTTACGAGTATTGCGTTATTATCAAACGGGTCGTGTAATTAAATTAATTACAGTTTATGCTCATTTCGTTTTTTTCGTACTGCTCTCCTATTTTAGTATCTTAATGCAGGTAAAATGCCAAAGATGATTGTTACATTTCAACATTTTACTACAATAGTTATAACTATAAACAAAATAACAAAAAAAAAATGTACAAAAATCACAATTTTATGTCTCCTGAAATTATGTGTTATAAATATTATCATTTCCAGTGCTTAGAGAAACTCTTTTTGCATATATCTTTCCATTTGAGAACCGTATTTAAATTAATTAATGTTGACATGATTATGTTAAAAATTTTCATGTTTTTTATTTTTGTCTCGTATCAGTGTTGCCGCAGTGAAGGTTTTTTTTAAGGCTTAGGAAATAATTGAAATTATGTTTAGAAAAAAGAAGATTAAAATTAGTTTGTTCGGTGACTTCAAAAGTCTTAATAAAATAAATAATGTTCTGTTTTGCGTAGTAGTGTTTAAGGCGGCGATTTCAATAAATTATCGATAAAAGTTTGATTCGAATGGAGTGGGGTTATTATGATTAGAATCGGTAGTGTTTTGTAGGTTGTATAAAATTAAATTTATCGGCGGGTTGCCATTTTTATAAAAAAAAAAAAACAACAGGATATTTATTCACGCCGGCAACACTGACAGGCGACTTTTGCTGCGGGCAACACTGTTTGATGTTTGATTAGTGAAATCTTATGATTTTGGTTTTTGAATGTGGTGCGACGTTGCAATAAGGGACGGTTTGGAGTGGATTGTACTTTCCTAGGTCTATATGAACATAATAGTTAGGTTTAGAGTTAAAAAGTTGTTTGGTTTTATAGTTTACCCCTCATTTGTGTTGGTCGTGACATCTTAACTGTAAACGTTATTTTATAAAGTGCTATAACATTTAAAAATGAAAATAAAGAAATTAAAAAAATACTGCTGTGTTTTATATTACATATTTTTTTACATTTTTTTTGCGAATTACAGCTTCAGATGCACTTGGAAATGGACTGTTAGGGCTTGTGCGCACTAGCGGCCAGCCGCCTGCGCGTTTCGGCTAAGCGGCTAGCCGACTTTGCGGTTGAAAAAAGCAGCTAGCCGCCCATGGCGGCGAGCCGCTATTGAACCGCCTGAAGCGGTTCAACCGCGGTAACAAAAAACTGCATTGTCTCATCATTAATAAAATGGACGCTGTTTAAGTTAATTTAGTTTGAATAAATAATTTTTTAAATTTATTTTTTTACAATTGCTCCACACAGGAGGCCCTGAGGAAAATATTTTCCCTCAGGGCCTATGTTATCTTTGGGGTTGCTGCGTGGAGGGTCTTTTAAAGGAAATGAAGGAGAGGAAGTTCTGTGAAGGATAAGGTATCAGTGGTGGATAGGAATCTGGGGGTCATAGGATCCAGTGGTGACGAACGTATGAATCCATCCCTCCCAGTGCAGTGCAAGGCGATGTTCCAAATGATTTCTGCTTGAGAGGTCACAAGGTCTCTCAACCAGTCTCTCCGATCCGGCCTGCCACGCAGCTGGTGGGCAGACATACCTGCCGCCAAGACCCGGACCCATGAACCCGGGCACACCTATTAAGTCATCAAACGTAACGAATCAATTGGGGTAATCGATGGCAGAGGTGTTGGTTATCCAATAAATGGTTCCCGGGGCGGCGGTACCCCTACCCACCTCCCAAATTTAAATTAATACATACCAAGATTTTTTTTAGTATTATCGACATATCTTCGTTTCGAAAAATATCCACTACCTCTTCCCATTGTTTGAGTTTCAATTCACTGTTCTTATATGTTGCTCCTTCACAATTCCATATAGCTTCTTGTTTTTAAATTTCAACGATAAATTTTTCTGTGTCGAAATTCATGGCCGGGGGGATAACTCAGCAGCGGCTAGCAGAGAACTAAACCCCAACCGCCTAGTGCGTACAGTCAATATGGCGGCCAGCAGCGAAGCGGGCCGCGGCCCTCTGTTCAACCGCCGCAGTTCAAATTTTTCGGCTGTTGGGTGCGTACGAACATGAGCGGTTGCATATTAAAATAAAGGTGCGGCAGGCCGCGCGGTTGACCGCCTACGCGGCTGGCCGCTATTGCGCACAAACCCTTAATACTAAACGAAATGGTGTTTGCTGGAATTGGTTGATAATATGTGTAAGGAAAAATAATTGATACAAGGAAGATGGACAACCAATCACTTACCTCTGTGCAGGTGTAAGCAATACAGCCACACAAATAAGTATAAAACGATCTTGGAAAGGTCAAAAACTTATTTTAGTTCATAAACAATATTATGAACATGAACAACCAACAAAATGCTTCCAATGTAGTCCAAAATCTTCTATTTTTTTTTCAGAAAACCAAAGCACTTTAATTCACTATTGTCATTGTTCCATTTTCTAATGTTTTTCTAGCAAGATAATGTGGTTAGGGAGGGTAGGTGCTGAATAAAATTACATCCCGGTAGGAACTATCCATATCATCATTTCAAAACCAAAGTTTAAGAAAATTGGGGTAGGTACCTTATTGTAACCCTGTATTGCCTTTACACTCTTAACCTCTTATGTGCCTTAAGCGTGTTTACACGCTCTAAGATGCCTTGCTCGGGAGGCCGGCCATAAAAAATTAGCGTTTTAACACACTCTTCTAAATGACTATTTTTCCTCTCAAACTCAACTATTTAGAAACATCGAAAAGCTACACAAACGATATACAATGTATTTGGTAAGTGTTCAATATATATTTTTAATATATTTCAGAAAAAGATTTTTTTATTAATTCGTTTTTTTGCTAAAAAATTCGCAGCCTGCCGGTACCTCCACACCAAAAAAATTACGACATATAAAGGGTTAAGTAAAATTTACGACTTACGTGAGTTTATAAGTTACTCATAGGAACGATTATAGTACGGGAGGCGAAGCAGGGATTTTGGGATTTACTCAAGCGCGTCAGATTAACTAAGGGGAGATACCTCCCGACCCTGTTATGGACTACCACCATATATGAACCCATAATATTGGTGGGTACGGCTAGGAGAACCGATCAGATTAGTAAAAAAAAATCGATCCCTGTAGTTACTCGAGCGTGTCAGATTAAGGTATTGTGAGTTAATTACATACAGAAAAGTTAACATTTTAATAATCTGACGATTTGAACGTGACGTAAGAAAATTAGCGAGTCACAAAGTTGCAAAAAAAAAACGTCACGTGGATTTACTCGAGCGCGGTTCATTTTTCTTTTGTTTTGAAGGAAATAATGTAAGGATCACGGAAATAGTATAATCTGACGATTTCAACATGTCGAAGAAGCTAAAATCATCATTGAATGTGGAGCGTACAGTGGCTGATGGCGATGAGAACTGCCCACTAACTATTGAGTCCATAGACATATGAATATTACTAGACCTGCCCTATGCCGAAGACCGAAGAAAATTAATTTGTTTAAAAAATATATATATATATTTGTTTTTATTATTGAATAGAATTACAATGAACAAAAAATAATATAGGTATAATGATAAAAAGAAAATCTCTTAGTGAAATAAAAGGTTGAGAATGAGTTTTAATCGTCGTCATCATCAGTGGAATCGTCTTTGTACTGCAAATTCGAATCGATTTGGTCACCTTCATCAACGTCTTGCGTATCTGTAATCAAAAAATGGTTACGAAACTTAACAACGTTGATTTATTTCATGATATTATTATTACATTAAAAATAAAACATACCTGAATCTGGAGTATCTCCTAGAGTGTCAGGTGTTGTGACAATATTTTGATATGCGTCTGGTAGTTGGTTGCCAACGAACCAAGTCATCTCCAACTTTCCATCCTCATTTTTCCACCCGAAATCTGTTGCTGGCATCTCAGTGACGACTCGACAGTGGGCATTCCTCCACAAGCGTGCGATGTATTGCGTTCGTAATAAATGCTGCCGTAGCTCCGATTGGCAAGGTGGTAAATTACAAGCATCGTAATTGCGAACTTTTAATGAGAAAGGCTGTGATGTATCTGATACCTGATATGTTTTATTAAAGATTTCTATCCTAGCTCGGTTGACATCAGCCAAATTTTTTTAAACCATACAAATGGCAGATAAAAGATTTCATAGTGATAAATAATTCATCAACACTGTAAGCTTCGGATCCCAAATTTGCAAATGCTTGTTGAAAAAGTACAGATCCCAAATATCGAAAGGCTTTTTTTTGCCTCGTCTGTAAAAAGCTGGATTGTAATCACATCCTGTTAGCGCATGCAGAGCTGGTAGCGCTTGTGAAAAGAGTAGACCTAGCTTCTTAAAAAGAGCGGTTATATCGATATATGTATTTCACTTATTAATCTTCTTTACATAACGAATAAACCAAAGCGTTGCAAATCTACGAACACGAACTTGCGGCAAAACGGTTAGGGTGGGCATATGCTGAGACATCAGTCGCGCAAGGTAGTTCAGTAACGGATTTGTTACGTGTCCAGAAATCTGGAAGCAACATACGCTGGTGAGGCAGCGCAGTTATGAATCCCCACACGGGCACTTCGAGCGCGCCACTTCTGGCCACCGCGCAGAAAGGTAAAGATCGAAAGTGAGATATCGGTTACAGGGCAGTTCACTGTGAGATTTTTCTGCGCGGCGGCCTGAAACTACAAACTAGACTGGCTAAATAGGGATAAAATCTAATTCTAAAACAACATTCATTCACCTTACACATTTGACATCTAATTTTGAAATAAGAACAAATACACCTTTGCTTATCTAATTCTTCGAGTACCTAACTAAGGAATCAATGGAGGGTTTGTGCGGAAGATTGCTTGGTGTAACTCTTAAAAGTAACCAGCTCAGGTAGGGGGCTCCATCAATGTTAAGTTAGCCTCTCAGAAACTGGGCGTACTGTACAGGGTCCGTAGATACCGGCCGGCGTAGTCCAGCGGTAAGGATCGTGACTCGCATACCGAAAAATAAATTTGATGATAAATTTTATTTGATATAATCATATAATAATATTAGATAATTATTATCAAATAATTTTATTTGATAATTTTAGCAGGTCTAGTAATATTCATATGTCTATGGTCGAGTAGTATAAATAGCGCTTGCTATTTATATTCTGGCCCTTAGGCCGCGCGTTCGTGTACAACGCTTTGGTTTATTAATTGTGTAAAGAAATTTAATAAGTGAAATTTTTAAGAAGTTTAATTAAGCGATTTTATTTTAATCGTTATAATGGGTATATATTCTTTTTTGTTCATTGTAATTCTATTCAGTAATAAAAAATAAAAAAATAAACTTAAAACTGTCAGATTAAGAAAACCCCTCCACATAATTGTCAGATTATAGGTCAGCACAACCAGGACATCAAGCTGAACCGTCTGTATAAATATCTGACGCGCTCGAGTAAGTCAAGGTCACGATTTTTTTTTACATTTTCAACAAACAGCCACGAGTTTAGGTTACGTCCAAATCGTCAGATTATTGAAATGTAAGCTTTTCTGCATGTAATTAACGCACATTACCTTAATCTGACACGCTCGAATAAATCCATTTTTTTTCAATTTTCTACCTCTTCATACGGCCACCCCCACCACTGAAGTCGTCAGATTAATATATTTCCGTTACCAGAAACACGTAGGGCGTATACGCTATTAATATCTGACGCGCTCGAGTAAGTCAATGTGACGATTTTTTTTAACATTTTTGATAATTTATACTCGCTCCCCCCACCACTGAAAGTGCATACATCACATAAACTTTTTTTCTTTTTAGCATCTAATCTTTGCAATCCAATAGGTCCCCACAACGCTCGAGTAACTACCCATTTAGCGTTAATTCCTCCCCTACTATTACATATGCATCCAACTTATGGTAATTTGCTCATAGCAACCCTTACATCTATCCAGTGGCAGATAAAGGGGGGGGGGGCGCGCGCGCACGCTATTCGTTCGCTTCTTTCGTCGACTCTGAGTCGAGTTATCGAGTAGTTAGTGAGGTGTTCACGAAACATACAACAATACCCATCCACAGTTTCATCTTCACAAACCTACCTTACACCAAACATAATAAAATTGAAAAATATATTATGTAAAAATATGTTCAAAACATACCTATAATGTAAAAATGTTTTCAAATTATACTTATTACCTATGTAAAAATGTTCAAAATCAGGTTAATACTGTAATATATAGAAATAAATAAGTTATACTTTCTTATATAGCACGCGCGCGCGTCCGCGTCATCGTATTTTATACGTTTCTGTCTGGCACATAGATGGCTAACCTACGAGAAAAGTCGCGGCCTTTCTAGTGATCTCGATATGTTATTCTGTCTGGCATTTTTACATGTTTTTTTAAATTTTAATAAAAAATAGGGAATTAGAAACTTAATGCACATTCTTAAGGCTATGTCAATGTTTGTGTAAATTGTTTTAAGTTCTTTATTTCTTAGAACCTAAAATGTAAAATCGCTTTGGTTTTTAGGGGCAGTTCTCCATCTCAAGCTTTCGTTGTTAAATAAGATTGTAGATGGATACATTCATCAAAAACTTACTTTTCTAAACCTCCAAAATTATGTCGTTACTAACAAACTTAGTAGGTAGATCCCGTGCGATAACATGAATAGTGGCTATCGGGACATGAAAAAGATTTTTCTACCCTGTGGGTAAGTATGTGACGTTTTATTTGTTATTTTGTAGAACATGTGTATTTGCAGCCGGGACACGAAAAAGGTTTTTATCCACTATGGGAAAACATTCGATTTTTTAGATTTCTCTTCGTACATGCATAGTTACACTCGGAACATGAAAAAGATTTTTCTCCACTATGAATCGCGCTGTGGATTTTTAAATCTCCCTGTCGAGAACTTGAATAACTGCATTTGGGACACGAACATGGTTTTGTCCGCTGTGGATGAACATATGATTTTCTTGGTGCCTCTTTGAAGAACATGAATACTCTCAGTAGACACATGTAAAAGGTTTTACTGTGAGCCAGCAAATGATTTCTAAGAAGTTCCTTTGCACAACATGAATAATTGCAGTCGGGACATGAAAAAGGTTTTTGTCCAGTGTGGGTAAACACGTGAATTTTTAGATACCGTTTTGTAGCGCATGAATAGTCGCAGTTGGGACGTGGAAAAGGTTTTTCATCACAGTGAGTTAGCAAGTGACTTCTCAGATATCCCTTTCGAGAACACGAATTGTTGCAGTCAGGACATGAAAAAGGTTTTTCTCTTCTGTGAATCATACTGTGGATTTTTAAATCTTCCTTTTGAGAACTTGTATAACTGCATTCGGGATGGGAAAAAGGTTTTCGTCCGCTGTGGGTTAACAAGTGCATTTTTTGGTGCCTCTTTGTGGAACATGAATAGTCGCAGTAGAAACATGTAAAAGGTTTTATGCCACTGTGAGTCAGCAAATGATTTCTAAGAAGTTCCTTTGTACAACAGGAATAATTGCAGTCGGGGCATAAAAAAGGTTTCTTTCTACTTTGGGGAAAGGTGTGTATTTTCAGTTTCCGTTTTGTAGCGCATGAATAGTCGCAGTCGGTACATGAATAAAGTTTTTCATCAATGTGATTCAACAAGTGCCGTTTTAGTTTTTTTTTTCGAGAAAAAGAATAGTTGCAGTCAGGACATGAAATAGGTTTTTGTCCACTGTGGGTAAACATGTGATTTTTAGTTTTTCGTTTACTTCGTAGTACATGAATAGTTGCAGTCGGAACTTTAAAAAAAAAGATTTTTCTCCACTATGAGTCAGCAAGTGACTTCTTAGGTATCCCTTTTGAGATCACAAATAGTGGCAATCAGGACATGAAAAAGGTTTTTCTCTTCTGTGAATCATGCTGTGGATTTTTAAATCTTCCTTTTGAGAACTTGTATAACTGCTTGGAACATGAGGAAAGACAGTGTTTAATTGTGGATATCCGGAAGGAATACAAGACCGATAAAAATAAAAATAATTTCCAATATTTTTATAAATAGCAACACGCATAAATAAAATAAACAATATATGCATGCATCGCGAGTTAGAAATCTTATGTTTTTATTTATTACCGCAAACGCGATAACAAGAAAAAAGGTATTCAACGGACTTTCCAGTACTTTGCTCAACTTAACATTTGGGGGGGGGGGTGTACAGGAAAACGTTGTGGCGCGTTACATGGTGCGGAAGGGGGGGGGGGGGGGGTAAAAATTGCGTTACGATATTTGAACGCCCCCTTTACATACGCTGTACAAAATATTTGCTTGTATACCTGTATCTATTATCGCTATAGTAGAAAGAAGTTTTTAACATTTCGAATTTTAATAAAACTTTGCATGTGACTTGATTATTCTTTTGTAAAGATTCGTGGGGGGGGGGGGGGGGGGGGGGTGGCTAGAGGATTGTGCTCTTGGGGTGGCGTCGGGTGGGCCCTAGCTACGCCTCTGCTCAAGAATATATTTAGCGCCCCCCCCTTGAGTTTTTTCTGTATCCGCCACTACATCTATCTGCAAGTTTCTTTGTATTAAGATGGCTTCCTGTCAACAATGATTGAAATCTGCCGTAGGCTATAAAACAGTGCACTCAGTCAGTTAAAATTTCCCAACCAATCAGTCTAAAATAGAATTTTTATGAAAATTCTACCAGGAGCACAAGAGATGAAAGAGTAAACATTATTAAATTTTGCACCTGGCAAATTTCAAGTTTGCAATGTACACAACTTCGTAGTTGTGTTCATTGCAAATTTATATTCCAAAAGGCATAATTTCAAATAATATTTTTAATAATATTTTTTAATCCTCCTCAAGTATATGCGTGCTTCTGGTAGATTTTCTCAACATTCAGTTTTTGAATGGCTCTGGGAGCAATAAATAAATATAATAAGATAATAAATAGAGCAAGATCCCAGAACCCTCAGACGTTAATTATTGTCTCAAAACACCAATCTAGTCTCCTTCAATGGAAGCAATCTGCCGAACAGGCCCTCCATTAATATGCTTAGTGTAACCCTAAGTGACCAGCTCAGATATGGGGGCTCCATCGAAGCCAAAATAAAGTTAGCCTCCCAAAAACTGGGCGTCCTGTACACTGTACAGGGCCCGCAGATACTTTAATAGTACACAACTGCTAACCCTGTACAAATCACAAGTGCACCCCACGGTTGAATTTGGCAGCCACCTCTGGCCTGGAGCTCCAAAATACCTAAAAATACCCTCGACTCTATGCAAAAACGGGCGGTCCGTTTGATAGATTCTCCTATCTTAAAAAACGGATTGCAATCCTTAGAGCACAGGCGTCGGATGGAAAAGCTGTCCTTGTTCTACCGATATTGATGCTCCGAGGAACTAGCGTCATTGATCCCTTCAGCACCGGTGCATAATCGGGAAACATGCCAAACGCGTGCCCAACATATGTTGTCGCTTATATCATAAAACACTATGGAATTAAGCTATATTTGATACATCCCATATTAAATTACTGTGTATGTACTTAACTTATTTATTATTATATGCTTTTTAATTTGCTTATTGTTATAAGTATTTACTTATTATTATCTACTTCTTTCGTATCATAAATTACTTACTATACTATAATGGCGTCCCTCAAGGAAGTGTACTGGGACCGATACTATTCATTATCTATATCAACGATTTAACTAACCTTACCATTAAAGGAAACAATCAGTTTTGCTGATGATACTGTTTTATTATTTCAAGAAGAAAATTGGACGGATACATTTAATGAGGCTGAAAAGGGGCTTAGTGCACTTCAAAATTGGCTTAAAATTAACTCGCTTACCCTTAATATAAGCAAAACAAAATATATAACATTTTCAATAAACGCAAGGAGCCAACCAATGAAATCACTAGAACTAAAACTACACAAATGCCATGGAGATAATATGAGGTGTGTAGATGCAAAGGCAGCAATCTCCAAAATATCGAAAAAAAAGTTATGAATGCAGTTCCACAGAGATTCAAATTGTGCATCTAATAAGTTCATTGGTTAGTTACAAACTCAACTTATTCCCATCAAAATCCGAGTTTGAAAATAAGTATTAAAAGCAAAGGCAGCAATATCCACGTTCTTTTCAAAGCAAACATAGCATTCTCCATTTCGGCCAATCAAATTCATAGGAAGTGTCACGTGACAAGATGGCCGCTCCATACTAAAGTATCATTTGGTGCTGATTTTTCTATGTGAGTTTTTGATGTTTTGAAGTATGTAAAAGTGTGTTTGGAATAAATATTTATGATAATTATTAAAGGTGGATTGTCACCCGACCCCAGCATTATCAAAAGACGCCCGCAAACCTATTATTAAGTCCGAAAATTGGAAACAAAATGTTACAAAAATATCAAGAAATGTAGCTGTCACATTTCATTTTGGCTTGGAGGAAAGCATTATAACTCACAAAAATATTTAAGATTATCTATTTATTTTTCACTTTTGCACTTTTTATTTCAAAAATACTTAGTATCAGTTAGATAATAATGAGAAGTAAGTATTTTTGTTTCCGGAAATGGAAAAGAATGTATTTTAATAGCTATTTCATTAAAAATCAGACAATTTGACATCTTTTCTTCATGCCATGTTTGATGTTTTAACGGCCTCCATGGTACCGAGGTAACACTCACAATCTGAAGGTCGCGGGTTCGAACCCGGCGTGCGCAAATAAATTTTATTTGATTAATTTGTGGTAAGTTGTTACGATACGCCCCTGAAGCGACTAGAGCACAGAACGCAGCAAGCCCACACAACAATTCCTCCCTCCCCCCTGTTTCCTGTTTCCCCCTGCTTCTCCCCGCCTGCCCTGCCACTCGGCAGTCCGCTGCACTCCACAGAAGAGATTTGTGCGCCCTTGCGAACGGACGTACGCGGCCCGCTTTCGAGCGGCGGACCGAATTCAATGTGGCCGCGATGTATTATTGAAATACCTACAAGTAGAATCGGCCTTGGCCGCACTAATAGTTCGGTCTATTTAGAATACGAAAGTGCCTGATGGAACTACCACATGAGACGAGGTTCCTGCTAATCCACATGTAAGCTGTATCTTGATTTCCTCTTTTAAATGTGTCCGTAATCAGTGAAATGTAGGGCCCCGCGTAAATCACCACTCGGAGAGTTTCGTTTTGAGAGAGAGACAGTGAGAGTTAAACACTTTAGCTAGGTTTGTGTAATTTGCATTTCTTGTATTGAATTGTACTGTAGAAACCTATGTACCGTGTTTGAGTTTACAATACATGTCTTAATGATTTAACTTTGTTATTATTCTGCTACGGCAGGAGGATTGTTGACCAGTGTGGATCCCGTGGGACGCCGGAAGATAGAGAGAAATTCCATAGCTTTGAGCGGCTCACCCCCTGAATAGAGAGTACCATTGTTCCCGCTGAGAGCTAGCCGTGGGACATGTTGGTGTGCTGATGTTGGTTTAGTAGCCGACATCGGGGTACCCTAACAAAGTATTTAAATAATTAATTCACTTTTTAATAATATGTAGTCTGTAGGTATAAATTTTTTATACTAGCTCCACACAGGAGCCTTTTCCTCAGGGCCTATATCATCTTTGTAGATGGTGTGTGGAGGGTTTTTTTAAGGAAAGGAAGAAAAGGGAGTTCTAGGAAGGAAAAGGGTTTAAGGGGTGGGTAGGAATCTGGGGTTCAGTGTGTCTTGGTCTTCGGCCTCCACGACTTAGACAAATCTCACCCCATGAACCTGCTTAATCACCAAACGTAGCGAACCACTTGGGGTGACCCATGACAGAAGTGCTGGTTATCCAATATAGGTTTCCGGGGCGGCGGTACCCATTCCCGCCTCCCTAAATATTTGCGGCACGCTCAAGACTGAAAGATACCCTCACTATCGCCCTGGTGTAAGACCATCATTCAGAATTGAAACGTTGCTTCAAATGACTTTAGCCGTGTTTGGTGACCAATAGCCAGGTACTTTCCCATCTTCCTTCCCCCATCTCCTTCCCCTCTCCACTAACTTCAGCCTCACAACATACCACAATTGGGGATGCCATAGTCTCACTGGCTCCAGACGAGAGCAGTTGGTGACTCTTGTGCGGTATTCATATAAAAAAAATTAAAAATATATATTTTGACACAATAATATTAAAATAGTTTTTCAGGCTAGTTTTTATTTTCCTCATTTTCTGTTCTTTTTTTTCTCATATTTTTGCTTCACTTTCTGAATTTTAATTATTCAGAATATTAGATATGTATCATCTTTTCTCATATTTTTTGCTCCACGCATAATAACACCTGTTTTCTAGAAAAAAATGTTCAATAATATCTTCAAAAAGTTTTTTTTTGCAATTACCCCTTATTGAGTTATAAAGTATTCCTTGAAGCCAGTCAACACAAAACAAAGATGGCGGTTTTTTGGGAAGGGTTGTAGCAAACACAGCAATCTCCAATGTTGTATGAAGCAAAAGCAGCAATCTCCAACACTTGGTAGCAAAAGCAGCAATCTCCGGATTAAAAAGTTATTTATCTTTTTATAGGCGTGCATTAAACAAAATCGGATTATGCAAATAATCTATGATATCAAACTGCTATTTAATGTAATTTTTTCAGCGTTCTGTGAAATCCCATTTAATATGTACAAGTTTTTTGCCTTTTTCTCAAAAACACAAAAGTGGGAGATTGCTGCCTTTGCATCTACACACCTCATATACAATGTTACTGCCCCGTCATCGAAAAAACACATAACATAAAATATCTCTGAGTAATAATTGACAAAAATCTTAGATGGGAACTACACATCAAAGGTATTACGGCAAAACTCACAAGCCTTATATATTTCTTTAAAAATATAAGAAAAGTGGTAAATAAAAAGGTTATGAAAAAGGTCTACTACGCGTTATGTCATTCTCGAATTGAATATGGAATCATAGGATAGAGATCTGCTACACATACGTACCTACACAACCTGAATACGATTCAAAAAGGAATCATAAAGACCATATTGAAAGTACCAATTAGAACGCCTTCAATTGAAATTTTTACAGCTTTGACGTACCAAATGTACAGCAAATATATGCCAAAAATATATTATTGAAGCTTTTCAAAAATAATGAATTCTCTACTAGACCATGTATGCATAAAACTAGATCGAATAAAAATGATATAAAAAATATTCCAAGTTATAAAACCACATTCGGACAAAGAAACTATACATACTTTGCAACAAAACTCCATAACATCCTTCCCCAAGACATAAAACTAATAAAAAATCCTAATGAATACAAATCAAGAATAAAAATATGACTGAAAGAGGTCAATAAAAAAACACTAATGAAGACACTAAAAACGACATAGAAGACAAATAAACCATATTTACCAACAGCTTGAATCAGATCTGGGTCCAGTACTGCGCCGAGTGGCTGATGCGACAGAGGCTAGCCTTTCTTTCGCTGAAGTCACAAAGAAAAAACTCCCAGTGCCCCCACCACTCACTCGTACCAGCATCAAAATAGGGAAACCAAGACCTTCTGTATGTTTTTTTCCAAAACTACCGGGGGTTGATGATAGCGATGGCACAAAAAAAATAATTAAGGACATCGTTAAGCCATCACAGTTAGGAGTAAGGATAACGGGAGTAAAAAATATCAAAAACAAAGGAGTCATTATCCACACTGCCAGCAGCCAGGAACAAGAAAGGCTTTTAAATGATCCTGTTATATCTAGCTCCGACTTAAGGCAACCTAGAATAATATTTTTTTAATGTGCCCCGTGAACTTTCAGACGAGAACTTCTTAGAGAAGGCCCTCTCCGGAATCTCTGAAGCTGGTGACCTCAAAGAGTGTGCATCCAAGTGCAAATTAAGTCATATGGCTGGAGCTCGAACCAGACCGTCTTGCCAGAGTGTACTCGGTGCCTGCTAACATTCGTCATGCGTTGGTGCAACAAGGACGTGTATTTGTGGACTGGACCGTTTGCGGTGTGCGTGACTTTGTTGGACTTACAGTGTGTCTGAATTGCCAAATGGTCGGACACTCGCACAAGTATTGCAAAGATAGAAAGAGATGCTCCCACTGCGGTGTAGAAGGACACGTGCGTGAGACCTGCCCCACTGCTGCTGCAGCACCCAGTTGCGCCACATGCGCACGTTTTGGAAAGCCTGCAGCTTCGCGTGCCCACCCCACCGGAGATAAGGATTGCCCGGCCTACAAAGCAGCACTATTGAAGGACCTCTCCACCATTGACTATGGCATCTAAGCATACCGAAATAGATGCGAGGTACTTGCTGTTGATGCATTAAATATATTATATCAAAATGTGAGGGGTATTCGAACAAAGACCGTAAGTGTACGCAATAATATTTTAATCAATAATTATGACATTATTTGTTTTTCCGAAACATGGCTGAACTCAACGGTATTTAGTGAAGAATTGTTTGATGATAGATATACAATATTTAGAAGAGATCGTGAGTCAACCAAATATGTGTCTAAAGAAGGTGGCGGAGTTCTAGCCGCCGTTTCTAAAAAACTTCTCGTGTCAAGAAAAACGGAGTGGGAGAGTGACAATGAAGATTTGTGGATTGTAATTAAGTCTCGTTCCAACTCGCTTATCTTTATATGCATCCTCTATATTCCTCCTAGTGTAACCGTTGATAATTATTGTAAAAATATTGAAAAATTACAGGATCTGTATTTAAAGTATTCAATTTCCAATTCGCAGTTTATTTTTGTTGGTGATTTTAATTTGCCCGAAATTAAATGGATACCTGACAATTCATTCAAAAATAATGTACTTTCCCCTTCTAATTATAAAAGCATGAAAGCACAGTCTTGTCAATCTCTCATCAATTTGTATCAATTCAATTATGTACTAAATAGAAATGAAAATTTATTGGATCTTGTTTTTTCAGATAAAGTTAACATTGATATACATATAGCACCAGGCTTAACCAAATTGGATCAATTTCACCCTTCATTTGAAATTATAGTGAAACAAAATAAAGATCAATTCTTAGAAATGCATAGAAGCGATTCAAAATATATCTTCAGGAAGGGAAACTTTGATGAATGTCGACAGGATCTATTGTCTGTTAATTGGATAACTCTTTTTAAAAATAAAAATGTGAATACCATGGTAATCTTATTTTATGAAAAATTGTGGGAAATAATTGACAAATACTTAAAAAATATGGTACTAAAATAATAAATCAATATCCTGTCTGGTTTAATCAAATAAAATAAAAAAGCTTTGTAAATGGTAAAACATTTTATTTCATAATAATAATAATTAATAATATACTATATACAGAAATATAAGGAAAATTATAAATAATTGTATAGCTCTTTGGAAGCATAACTCTCCATTAATAATTAAAAAAATATTGCACAATATTATAAATTTGTGTCTTGTAAAATAATTTGAATAAAACATACAACAGATAATAATTATTAAATTTAGCCAAAGAACTTACAGAAAAGGTACACACAATATACAGAGAAAATAAACAAAATTAGTTACATTGCAATCATGGAAATCTTCAAAAATTATTAAAATATTTTATACAACAAAAATCAATACTGAATTCAACCAAAATCTTCAACACATTTACCATAATATAATATTATGATATTAGATAAAAATCTTGTTTATAATTAATTATATATTTAACAAATTATAAAGCACACATTTTCAAATCGTTAATTTAAAAATTATTGAAAAACACTACAGGAATGTCATACATATTTCTAAAACTCTTGCTAACATTTCAAAATAATGAAAATAAAACTGTAAATTTTTTTTTCGTGGTCGTATTAATAACCTAACACAATTGCGTTACTCCTTTTTATATTCTTCTTCACATATATATCACACAAGAGTCCCAACTGTCCGGAGCCAGTGTGACTATGTCGTCCCCAATTGGGGTATGTTGTGAGGCTCAGGTGAGTGTGAAAAGGAAGGAGATGGGGAAGAGGAAGGTGAGGAGTACCTGATTATATAGATCTGGTCACCTAACAGGCTTAAAGTCATTTCAAACGACTTTTCGATTCCAAATGGTGTCTTTCTCCATTGGAGGTATCCACCACTCACCCGCCCTGGTAAAAGTAACAGATGGTTACTCCTTCAAGGCTTTCGCAAGGACTCCAATTTTTTTTAATGAACGAAGCTACATTTAGTTTTGAACGAATTTAGACCTCCAATGTCCCTGCATGCGTTGTTATTAAGCAGTATGGAAGTGCTTAGCGGGAAATACAAGAGTGTGTCTTTCACCAGGGCGATACTGAGAGTATCTACCATTTGGCTGTTCTTTACATATGCTCTATCTGCCTGGGGTTAGGTTAGATTAAGAGCAAAATAGCCTGGAAAAACCAGCAGTTTTATTTTCATTGTATTTTGCTTTCGAAGAACAATATAATGAATCCTTATTTTTACACTATTCTATCATTATTGTGTTTTTACATAATTTTGTCTTAAAAATGCTTTCATATTATGCATACATTATCGTGAACAAATAGTTTAAAACGTAACATTTCTTCTTTAACATAAAAAAATAATGTGGGTAAAATAAGTTAAAGTGTCCAATTTTTATGTTTTCAGTTAGTTTTATTTAAAAATCATTGACAACTATTCATTTATGTGATTTAATGAAGTCTTATTAAAAACGGTGGCTAGGTCACATTATTTTAGAAATTCTTCTAAAGACAATAAAACTAGTTACCTATTAAAACACCTTTTTTAGCTTTGAGAATGTAAGGCCCAGTATTATAATATTCAGATAAATATTGGCGATAGATGTCTGTCCGATAGTACCTCATAAGATTTTCTTAAGTGCGGTATTCCGTATTGCTCAAACGAGCTTAATACTGCACTTGTGTTAAGACACCAACTCTTTAAAGTAGTTAACCTAATGCCTAATCCTCATTAAGAGATGTCAATCGCCGGAAGATTTACGAATCGAATGTCATTGCATACAACATCAAAATAATACATGTAAGTAATATATGTAAGTAGTTATAATAACTAATAAATAGTAGTGTGTTTTTAAGTAGGTAACTAATCCACTCAACATAGACAATCCACTGAAAGCCATAGAAAATCACAGAAATTTGACAGCCGATAAAGCACAACGGACGCTTTCCGAAGTCTGATGGATTTTGCCTTTTTTGTCTTAATTATTTCGCAATAGCTAACGCAAAGGATACAGAATCAACTTCAGATTACATTATTTTGTAATTTTGGACAACTGTTTTATCTAAACATTAAAATACTGGCCTTGGTGTACAGTGAATTATTGCAAAAATGAATTAATTGAATCTCATTTGGAAATGTTCATTATTAGCTTTTGTACTTTGCATTAATTTAATCTAAAAATTACCAATTTAATATTAAAAATATTGAGTTCAAATCAGTGCATAGGCTTGCCGCCGATAGCATCACAACCTCCCTCTCTTTCACATAAACCATCCAAAAGAGAGGTTAAAATGTAGTTATTAGCGCGGCAGGACCATAGCGATGATTTGATACTCACTTAATAAGGCAAAGAACTATCTGGATCATAAAAAATTGTTTCTAAGCTTATTGTGTTTTCATTATTTAAAAATTGCAGTCACTTTTTATTGTACGGTTAAATCATTAGTATGGCGCATTAATTATGGCCTATTTTATAAGGTTTCCCTTCTAAACTAAACACTAATATATTTCAGAGTGAAATAAAAAATATTATAACAAATTTACAGTCAGAACAGTCTATATATATCATGCTGATGAGTTTTCGATCAAAAATGGTCACATGGGGCAGATAACAAATAATAAATTTTGTAATTTTATTTTAATTCTCTCAAACTACAAACACTATATTTGCCTGCATATTATAGTGTTCTTAATAGAGATCATCCAATTGATTAGGCAGACATCTCTGAAAAATCTAAATTTGAATTGAATATGCAGTTATATGCAAAAGTGCACCCTCTATCTGATACTATACTCAGATTACTCATAAACACCACCAAATCAATTATAATGCACTAAAACTTGTAGTGAAATATATATTTTTTTTATGTTTTATGGATTATTAGTAGGACATTTCCAAATGACATACTAATGTACCAGACTGTTATGCTTCTTGGTGTTTTTTTATAGCATATTTAATATGTAAAACACAGACATGTTGAAATAATATTTGATTTATGGTAAGCATTTGAACATTACTTTTATCATTATCTCAAAACTTAGTATTTGGAGATGTCTGACTCAACTAAACGATCGATAGCCTCTCTGAAGCTGGGCGCACTGTACAGAACTCACAGATACTATAATAGTATACAATGGTGATCCTACAGCCACCTTAGGTCTGGAGCACATAGATACCTGACAAAAGCCCTCAACACATAGATTCCAGTCAGTGGAATTTAGACGTGGAAATGTTGTGTTTTTTTTACTGACATTTCAAAGAAAGGAATTTTAAGGAAATTTCACTGGCTTCTTCGGTACTGTTGCTTATTTGGGAGATACTCCAAACATCTAACATCTCCTAACATAGTGAAACTATCTGCTAGCTTTTGTGTTTCTTCCCTCTTACAACACGGTTACCAATCAATTTCCTCCTTAAACAGACCCTTTGCATAGCATATCCAAATGCGACATAACCAGGTTCACACTTTTTTTTAACGAAAGTTTGAATGCCAACACATAATACTAAATATAATAACGGAAAATTTCAAAACCTTTCTATATAAATGCATAGACAAAGTGCATTTAGCGACAAATTCATAACATTTCATTTAAATTTTCATAAACAAACATTGAACATTGTAAGGAATACATAATTATATTTGAAAAACGTCAGCAGCGTTGTGTTTTGTGTAGGCATTTATACAGGAAGGTGTTGCTTATATATCGACGGTCCCGAAGAATAATGTCGGATGTGCGATTTTGAATTTTTGCAGTGGAGCTTTTTTAAGTATCGTTTCGGCATGTTTACTGTTGGTATCAATAAATGTAGTGTTGTTTCGTTATTTGATACTTCATCTCATTTCATTAAAAAATCCGAAAATACAGACTTTTAAATCAACAAAATAAGCTAATAAATAAGCCAACAGAATGATTTTCAATTTTTGTCAGATCCGACATTGTTCTTCGGGACCGTCGATATATATATATATACCGAATTTCTAGTTAGATATATTACAAAAACATTTGGTTATCAAACAACACTATTCTACCACACAAATTTGCAATATGGCTTAAAACAGAGCTCAAATTTTATCAAATCTTTATTAATTTAACAAGGGTTTTATTTCCCTAATTGTAGGCAAAATCTTTTACAAATTACTCAATACATTTACGACTAATCTGTATATTATTAAGTAAGTAGTTCTTGGGATTGTTTTAAGTAGAACTTTTACTTTATATATATATATATATGGGGCTCGAACCCATGATCTCTCTTCTTACCGAGACAAGCGCCTCAACTAACTCAGCCATTGAGACCTAATATTTTTATGTAATTTTTGTCAATCTCATATTTCAAATTCAGAATTAACAATATTATTTTTGACTAATTTTTTACCCATATTTTGACAGCTACCTTTTTTAAATGATCACAAATATTCAAACTGGTTTGTAACTTAGATAGTGTCTCCGATAAACATATCCGATTTTATTTATATGGGACATCTATTGACCTTTTTTCTAAGTTTAAATAAACGTTCAATTTTTATTAGACATAACTTTTTTTTATTAGATTTTGAAGGTTTTTGAAGAATAGGAAGAGGAAGGTGGGGAAGTACCTGGCTATTCAGATCTGGTTACCAAACACAGCTAAAGCCATTTCAAGCAACGTTTCAATTCTGAATGTTGGTCTTACACCAGGGCGATACTGAGAGTATCTTCAACTCTGGAACGTGCCGCAAATACACAATATATTATTTTTAAATTAATCAATTGTGAAATACCACAAATTAATCAAATAAAATTTATTTGCGCACGCCAGGTTCAAACCCCCGTCCTTCGGATTGCGAGTCCAGAGTGTTACTTCGGGACCACGGAGGCCGTCAAAAAGATTTCTTCTTCTTCAATGATATATTACACTGATGGGAAAAACCTTCAAAAGTTATTATAAAAGAGATTTCTAATAAAAAATGAATTTTTCTTTCCATAAGACTAAATTGAATTATTACAGCTTGACATACTTATATTTGCATGTGGCCAAAATGGAACTAATAAACTACTTTTAAATCTATTGTATTTTGTAATCCATTAAAATCTATACTAGCAAAGCCATTGCAAATATAATACACGCTTAAATTTGCATAGCACTGCAAATTTAAGCGTGTCAAGCTGTATTTTTTTATTACAACTATTATTTTTACACAATAACATGTCCTTCGTAATGACAATCATTACAATGTAATTGTTACGCATTATCTCTTCATTCGTAATCTGGGTAGCCGTAATAGCTAATACATTCTTTTGGTCGACCATACATTACAAGCTCATAAGTTCTTAATTATAAAGCAGAAAATCTTTTTTTATGCTCTAGCACAAATTTGCAAACGGTGAGTTTTGGCGTCACGCAATTCTTGCTGGAACTTTTAGGTCAATGCAAATATTTTCAGCTTGTCACATCATTTCCATTACGAGCTATATAGAGCTTGGAAAAGGATATCGGAGGTTATCCACCACTTACCCGCCCTGGTATAAGTAACAGATGGTTACTCCTTCAAGGCTCTCGCAAGGACTCTAATTTTTTTGAAAGAACGAAGCTACATTTAATTTAGAACGAATTTAGACCTCCAATGTCCCTGCATACGTTGTTAGTAAGCAGTATGCAAGTGCTTAGCAGAAAATACAAGATACAATATTGGAAAAGGATAGAGGAAGATTGGGAGAATATGGCTAGAGAATTGAATGCATTTAAATAACTCAGGTACGCCTCATACATAATTACATGTCTGGCCGTATTGTAGGTAGCTTGAAAGCAAGCTAATGGGTCCAAGTGCTTAAGCAATGTTTCCATTCTGAATTTATAAAAAAGCAAGTAAAAATCTTTTGTTTACAATGTGTATGGCAATTTGCAACTATACGAGCCTGGTGTTCATGTTAATGCAATATTCGGCAAAGATATTTTATAATACAGTGGGAAAACCTGCAATATGTAATTCTAATCAAACAGTTCTAACGATATTCTCAAGTAATAAAATGAAAATTTCTTACACCTCTTCAAACTCATGTGTGTTATGTGGTGACCCGATAGTTGATCCTCCGACAATTAGTCCCTCGAAATTTATTTACAATAATATTATGATTTTTGTGCATTATTTACCAATTTTAAATCTAAAATCGTCTTCAAAAATACCTTTAATAATAAGTTGGTATGGATATCAAACAAATTTATTTACTGTGACGATTTTTTGTACTTATACGCTGGTATCTATATTATTAATACGCTAACGTCTGTCGTACACACTCGATTCACAAATTTGAGTTTTGTTTGTGTTGAGTGACAGATGTTGTGATAACAGCCAGTTTGCTATTAAATGGCAAGTCTCGTTAACATGTTTGTTAAATTCATCAACGTCTCCATTACATTTAAACAACAAAGCGGTGTCATCAGCAAACATTGAACATTCTGTGCCAGCAATAATTGAAAGTACATTTATGTACATAAGGAAGAGGAGGGGCCCAAGAATGATTCCTTGTGGCACACCCTTGTTAATTGTTCTCCATTTGGATGTGCTGCCATCGGACGTTATTATTACGTTAAGTCTTCTCGTGCCCTGTCCATTCAACGTAAGTCGGCTGTTCGGACTTTGTTTACTGCGGCCCGGAACAGCTCTACAGTAGACTGGCCAAACCCGACTTCCGGAAATCTTTCCCTGAATTATGAGATGCAAAATCTCATACTTCTCTAGATGTCTCATAACATATCCTAGATATTGAAGTTTTTGGATTTTTATTTTTATTATTAAGTAAACGTCTGTACGGTTGAAATTTAAGAATCCGGCAACTAAGGCGGCCCCTAGATGATCAATTATATTGAGCAATATTACGAATTGTGCAATATTATTGACCGTTTGGGGTTAATATTGAAGATTGCGCAATGGTTGAAGAAAAGTTTGAGTGAGTTTAATTTTTATTGTATTGTGCAATATTTACACAAAAATACTAAAATAAAAATACTCTAAAACTTTGCGCAATATAATTGATCAATATTTTCTATTGTTTATTGTAGCGTCTAGAGGCCGCCTAAGAAAGCGCCTTAATCCAAGCCATCTTCGTCCTTGAAGTTTGTTAAAAAGCTACTTTTGTAATTCGGTTTCGAATTCAAGAATTCGTCAAAAGATGGCGCCACTTGCGATAGCAGATTGCATGAGGACGTGCCCGTGCCGGGGGATCAACTGTCATGGAATCACGTTATGTATAGGTTAATCACGCTGATTTGTATCTGTTAATCTCTTCCAAATAAGTTTGAGGTTCGTTATGATTGAGAACTAGTTGATTTATTAAGTTATCACAAAGATTACAATGAGTATTAAACTGGACTAGATGTCCTTACTATAGTAGGCTCTAAGTAGTTCTGCCGATGCCGGCGGCCAAACTGACGGTGTTCGCCCTACCTGCTGCCTTTGGCAATCATCGTAACCCCTTGTATATAAGACACGAACGACGATAGATGGAACTCTTCTGATATCATACTTAACTGCAATCTGTTGGAATATAGCAAAACTTCTTATAACGACATCTGTTGAAGGATGTTGAAACTACATGATTTACCTATACACTACAAACAATAACAAATATTATAGTAACTTACTATCCAATTTTCTTTTTTTTTTTTCAAAAAACTAACTCCGAATATTATTATTGTATTGTTTGTCATTTTCGATGCCAGACATATTTTAGATTTTTTTCATGTTGGGGTTTTTTCCTCACGGTTTTGATTTTGACGATCACAGGGGCGGAGTCAGTAGATCTGCGTAGAGCAGGAGGGCCTCTTTCAGGGGTGTAGCCACTTGGGATCCACCACTGACGGCAGCACATTCTACCAGCTCGGGGTATAAGCCTTAAATAAAAATGATAATTAGAAAAATTATTATTTTTAATATTGTCAATGTTATAAAGTTCCGAAAAATGCTTGTTTTCTTCAGAATCTCATAGATAATTTATTTCAAAGCTATCAGAGAAACTACATCCATTAAATAAAATTGATTTCTAAACCATTATTAGTGCAAGCGATTCTGACCTTGTCCTTCATACAGTTCCTTTACACATAAAGGTTAAAATCGCATAAAAAAAATGGATTGTAGTAGAATGTTATATGTTGAATAATTTTAGTATTAATAGTACAGTTCATTGCTATCCTACGAGAAATTGCAACGATTTTGGGCTTCCTAAAACAAATTTATCGGGAACACAAAACAATATTTATTATGAAGGTTTAAAATATTCAATAAACTCGCTGTAAATGTTAAGGAAGCTAAAAGTCTTGCAGTTTTTCGTGGATTGTCTCAATGTTGTGAAGTCCAAATTTTAGTAAGTAGATAATAGAATATTATTATATGTACATAGTAGTTTTAGAATAGATATACACACTAGATAAAAGATGTAAAATTTTTAAAGATAAATAAAATATACTATGAAAAAAAGAATGATCACCAGAACAAAAAAAAAGATGAAAAAATTAATAAAAAAAAGTGAATGGGTTACAAATTCTCACCGATAAGTTTTTCCCACGCCTTCCGATCAACCTTCCCCTTGGGTGCCTTCTTCATGGAGTCCACCAGGGTGGCGATGGCCTTCAGCACAAAGGAAATCTCCGACAGCTTGGACCTGGGCACCTCCCCCGCCCCCAGCGCGCCCGCTTGCAGGTAGTAACCTCTGATTGCGTCACCAAACCGTTCCAACAGTGATGTCACTGCAAACTCACCTGGAATGTAAACATATATTAGTCTGTGGAAAGGCAGAACAGAATTTCATTGCGAATTCTGGGCTGTGTTCCAAGCACTGCAAATTTTAGAGAATCCTTATTCCTTAGCAAGGAGTAGACTTGATACTAGGTCGGTATTTTGGAGTCTGTATTTGTTTAAAGTATGCTAGCGAGTTTCCGGCATGCGTTGCTATGCCGCTTAATAAAGAAATTTGTTTCTCCCTGCGTGTCCTTTCGCAATCGTCCTGTTCCCCTTCCTCTCCCGCGTCCCCTTCCCCTCACGTGTCTCCGCTCTGCCGTCGCCGCCGCCTTCTCTCACTTCCCTCTCCCGCTACCCCGTCCCACAAACTCCCCTCCCCCCTCCCGCATTCCATACATGTAGTTTTAAAACAGCTCGCGTGCCACCTATTGCAACTTTTTTACAAATTTCATAATGCCAGAGCTCACCAGTATATATACAAAACTTTGCAGGCGTGCTACAAATTTCATAATGCCAGAGCTCACCAGTATATATACAAAACTTTGCAGGCGTGCTCACAACAACTCACCAAAGTTTCATCCCAATCGGATGAAAGGTTTAGCAATGCATAATTTCATGACACCAGAGCTAACTGTTGTATATAGAAAGCATCGCGGGTATGCGCACATCAAATCCCCAAAATTTCATCGCAATCGGATGAATGGTTTAGCAACGCATGGACATCTCATATACACCCAAGTAAACATATTTTGATTTTTATATATATAGACTTTTGTATAATTTTAGAAAAAGTATTGTGTAATTACTGCCCTCTATCCTTCTTAAAAGGTTTGAGCCTTTGCTAAGAGTGCTCTTACGTACCAACAGACTATGGGATGGTAAAACAGGGTGTCCAGATGTCGCTTCTTGTAAAATGCCTTTATAATGTCATAATGAAAAAAAAAAAAAAAAAAATGTGTTAATTATCATAAAAGAGCCGGTTCCCTGAGATTTTTCCACTTTTTCTGTAAAATAATCGAATAACAAATAAGGCTTATTTGCCTTTCGTTTTCTCGAATGGGGAACCGGGCTGTACATGAGTAATTCGTCCCATAAAGTGACCTGTCATATTAACTTAAAATTGTGAATAAAACTCAGTAGTACAATCTCGTGGAGTGTGTATTATATGAAGAAGGACCCTACAAATCTTAACAGAGTCCACATCAAGTAAAGTATTCCCTCAAGTTGGAGAGAGTTCAGAAGAAATTTCTGAGATTTCTCTACATGAGAGAGTATGGCTTTATCTATCGACCTACCTCTCTTAGGACTCTCTACCCATCGCCTTGTGGGAGGGATGGATCCGTCACTTCTGGAAACACTGACCCCCAGATTCCTATTCAACCCTCATACCTTTTTCCTTCCCAGAACTTGCTCTCCTTCCTTTCTCTAAAAAGACCTTCCACATAAAATTCACATAGATAAATGAATATGGAAAGTTTCCGATAATGCTAATTCAGAGGAAGGTTGGAAAGTATTTGGGTAAGCTTTATTTTTTTGAAATATGATATTATGTAATTTATTGCATACCATTTTCAGCTGTTAAGTTGTCGACATTATCCAAGAGGGAGAACTGGAGAAGGGTTTCAAAGCAGGTTCGTGCAAATTCTTCTCTTAGTGTCACCTCGGGTTCACCTTCTAGGGAAAAAAACAAAGACGAACTATGAATACAAGATGAAGAAAAACGTAAGAAAATTATGCTTTCTTTCTCCCTCTAACCCTCCGGCCTCTGGCATATTCTGTCAGAAGGTCAAATAGTAATATTTAATCATTGAAGACAATATTAGCGACTCTCAAATGAAAATTTGAAACAGAAAAATCAGAAAAAGATTATGTCGCGTCTAGGAATTGAACCCAGGACCTTAGACTTGCCGGGGCTTTGCTTTAACCACTGATGTAATTTGACCCTATCTCCTTCAGTCATAACTATATCATACTTCGACTAAGAACTACTAACATCATTATCTTCATTTTCTCAACGTATATATTTATTGTGATGATACATATATGTGTTGCATCCGAAACTGCTCACGAATTACAGCTTCAGATGAACTTGGAAATGGACTGTAAATACTAATAATGAAACGAAACAAAACGGTGTTTGCTAAAATTGGGTGATAATATATGTAGAGAAAACTATGTAAGCAAGGAAGAAGCATAACCAATCACTTACCGCTGAACCTCTGCTAAGGAGCAAACAACACAATTACAAATATAATTTATATGGTTCCACCGCGGTAACTCGAGGTAATTATCGCCAAGACAACACAAATAAATATAAACAATATTGTTTACTTTCAATTTGGTCAAAAAAACTTTCAATTTAGAGTTCAATAACGAGATTATAAACACGAATAATACCAATGATTTGCTTCCATGGTAGTAACAATTCTTCATCTGTTTTTTCAGAAAACAAATGCAATCAAATTTGGCATTTTTCGCGTGTCACTGTTCCAAATTCAAAATGCTTTTCCAACAAGGTGATGTGGTTAGAGAGGGTAGGTACTGAGTAAATTACATCCCGGTAGGAACTATGTATATTTTAGTTTCAAAACCAAGCAATACGCTAATGTGAATTTTGAATTAATGAGGCTCTATTGTAAATGTGATAAAACAGTATCAAAAATGTATTATTACCTGCGTCAGCGGAGAATGCGGTATGTATGGAGCCCTTGTTCAGTAGCCCCACCACCTCAGACAGGAAGGGCGGTGGAATTTTGGAGGCATACGGCAATATCTCCACCCGGATTACCCCCACTAGTTCGCAACACAGCCGCTCATCTTCAGCTCTGAAAATAAAAGCCCTTGATAGTTTTGTCCTTTTATGAGTACGACAATATACTGTATGACAATATAGTCTTCTCCAATGGAAGCAATCTTCCCAACAGGCCTTCCAATAATATACTTTGTGTAATTCTAAGTGACCAGCTCAGGTACGGGGGCTCCACCGAAGCGAGATCCAAGTTAGTCTTTCAGAAGCCGGGTGTACTGTACAGGGGCTGCAGATACTCCAGATAGTACACAACTGCTAATCCTGTACAAATCACAAGTGCGCCCCACGGTTGAATTTGGCAGCCACCTCTGGTCCAAAAAATACTTGAAAAAAACCTTTGACTCTTTGCAGAAACGGGCGGTCCATTTTGATAGATTCCCCTATCTTAATAAACGTATTGTAATATTTAGAGCACAGGCATCAGGTAGGTATGCTGTCCTGGTTCTAATAGTATTACAACGGAAGATGTTCTGAGTAACTAGCGTTATTGATCCCATCGGCACTTGTGCATAGTTGGAAAACATGCCAAAAGTGCGCCTAACACATGTACACGGTCTCATGAGAACGGGTCACTTCTACGACTCGTTCTTGAGTTCAACAGCTAGGCTGTGGAGCAATTTGCCAGCTTCTTTGTTTCCTCCGTCCTACAATGCAGGTCTCAAGACCCATGTTACCTGTTTCCTCTCCTCAAAAAGGTTTCCCATACAGCATCTTCAAAGATGGGCACTGAGGGAAAGCATGTAATCAGTGGTAACCGACTTAAGTGGTATCCAGCTTAAGTGGTATCCAGCTTAAGTGGTATCCAGCTTAAGTGGTAACCGAATTAAGTGATAACCAACTTAAGTGGTAACCGAATTAAGTAATAACCAACTTGAATGGTAACCAACTTAAGTGGTAACTTACTTAAGTGGCAAATGATTTAAGTGGTAATCAACTTCAGTGGTAACCGACTTAAGTGGTAACCGACTTCATACAAAAAGAGTTGCAATAAACATCAGTATTTTTGTATTTTATTTTAAGTTTAAATATTTTTCAAATGAAACAACCATTTAAAAAAACTTTAAAAACATATAATTATAAAAAGTATCTTTTGTTTACCTGGCCTGGAAGAGGGCCCCGTCCAAGACAGAGGGCAGAGTCCCCCAGAAGCGGGCGTACTGCTTGGGGTCCTCCCGCGCCAGGGGCAGCCCCGCCTCCAGGGCCTGTAGCAGGGCCGGCAGGGGGGCGCCCCCTTCGCCCATTCCTTCCAAACCACACTCCCGCAGCACCTGATAAACAAATACAACAAAATAGATACATAAACGGCAGTGAGGCATATATTATGACTGGAGGAGGAAACATGAAAGTAGACTGAATTCTGTAGAAATGGGAACCCTGAGGCGAATGTGTGGCTCGGTTCATGTTAAAACATGGTAAAACCATGTTTTAACATGAACTTTTTCGTTTGTTTTTAAATGAATACCTCACAAGAGTCCCAGCTGCTCCCATCTGGGGCCAGTGAGACAATGGCATCCCCAATTGGGGTATGTTGTGAGGCTGAAGGTAGTGGGGAGGGGAAGGAGATGGAGAAGACGAAGGGTGGGGAAGTTCCTGGCTATTCAGATCTGGTCACCAAATATGGCTAAAGCCATTTCAAGCAACGTTTCAATTCTAAATGGTGGTCTTACACCAGGGCGATACTGAGAGTATCTTCCACTCTGGAAGGTACTGCAAATAAACTATATATTATTTTTAATTAATTCATTGTGAAATAACACAAATTAATACAATAAATATTATTTGTCAATGCCGGAATTCGATCCTGCAACCTTCGGATTGCGAGTCAAGAGCCTTACCCCTCGACCATGCCGGCCGTCACAACCCCACACCTCCACCTATAATTATTTTCCTCGACTTCCAGGAGAAAAATAATTTCTCTCAGGGCCTGTCATTTTTGGGGATGCTGTGTGGAGGGTCTTGTGGAAAGGAAGGAGTAAGCATGGTTTTTTTAATAGACCCATGTTGTAGGAAAGAGGAAATACAGAGGCCGGCAAATCGTTCCACAGCCGAGCTGTTGAACTCAAGAATCCCTGACGATGAACGCTGTAATACTGTCCGAAACGTTGGCTAAAGAAGGAGATAGCACAATGGGGTATTATACCACAAAAATAAATCACGATAATTGTTCTAAGATACTTTGGAGACTAAGAGATAAGAACTCAAACCTAGAGATGTTCATGGTCGCTGACAAAATGGAAGGCGAGAGAAGCAGAGGAGATCAAAGAGGTCTGGAAGTCAATTTGATATCCATAACGCCTACTTTCCTGTTCCAAAAAAGACTTCTACCACTGAGCCACTTCGGTTGCCGAAAAAGGGGGACTAGGAGTTTACAGTCTTAGTTTATTCTTACAGAGGAAGGCCAATGAGGTCAGCTTTCCATGTAAAGCAGAACCTGATGCTTCGTGACTACACCGCCCACCATAAAATGTTTCTTTTGCTTCCCAAAATATACTCATTAGAATATATACATAATTATATATTAATATTAAAATATAATTCGAGATTAAATAACATGTGTTCACAGTTATGTCTTCTGCATGCGAACTATATCTAGATTTCTTTAAATAGACAATAAACAGTGTTGATCTCAAGCAACCTCCCAGGTAAGTATGATCCTGTATACAATTTTTAGGCAGCATCGCGTTCATTGGTCAAAACATTGTACATATATTTTCGTATCAGTGACCAATGAACCGGTGTATGCAATTTTTAGCCACAAGTTGTATTTAATGTTTGTCTAGTTTTTCTAGATTTTAGAAATATATTATAAGTAGCGCCCTTGAGGTGATTTTTCACAAAAACGGCGCTCTACAAATTGTCCAATTATTATTATTATTATTATTGAGCGCCCTTGAGGTGATTTTTCACAAAAACGAAGTTATATAAATCATCCAAATATTTTTATCAGAGGGGGGTCACAATTTTTAGCAATGGGGTAACGATTTAAGAAGAAGAATGGATGAAATAAATACCTCTACAATATGAAGCAGCAGCGTGTTGGGTAGGTTCCTCTGGGGAGCGCAGGCCTGGTAGAGCCTCACTGCTTGGGTCAGGGCTCTGCCCCCGCACGGGGAGGAGCCGATGCGGGATAGACCTAGCAGGGCTCCAAATAAGGCAGGCAGGAGCTCCGTACGAAGTAGGGCTTCCTGGAAATGATTTAAACAAGCGTGAGATATAAGTAAAATGAATTATTAGATCATTTCAGCTTTTCTTTAGGGTAGACAGAGAGGATGAAAAGCCAAATAACATAACTGGATTGTTCAGATGCAAGTGAGAACATTTGTAAAAACCCAGTAAAAATAAATAAATTATGCACAGACACTGACAGACAAACTTTTCTTTATCCTCAATCGTGGTGTATAGGATTATGAATGTAGTTTCAATATCCATTGTGATCCGAATGTGATTTGGAAAGTCAAGACCACAACACAGCTGATGCATGTGTGTGATCGAGCGGCACTGATAGATTAAAATCTAAATTTTGCCGAATCGTATAGGTGAAATGGTACACAACTCGGGTTTAAAATGTGCCTTATTCTTTATTGCAGTGAAATTTGTTTGAATATTCAAGAAGAAATATATTTACGAAGGCTGTCCGTATAATAAGGTCTCCAAGGTGCTGCGGTCGCGAGAAACAATTTTAGGAGCGATCCGGTAACACTTGCGTGTAGCCTGGTTCCCTCATATCAAATCCTCACCATGCTGCACTTTCTGCGATACTTATTCTCGGCGCCAGGTGTGAATAATGCTCTGTAATTCATTTTTGTTTACAAAAAAACCAAACCCGGGTGGACATTCATTCTCAGCTATGTGAAGTGTACGGAAAACAGTACATGAGAACGAAAAACATACGCAAATGATGCAGATAATTTAAAAACGGACGTACACACCAATATGGAAAACGAGCCGGACGGCCATCGGTTTCAGATGAAACAATTATCAAAGTGGAAAAAGCAATGCTTGCAAACCGATGAGTGACGGTTGTGGAAGCTCTGTGACATGATCCCTGTTGTCAATAAAACCACTATTGATAAGATTTTGACAGAATATTTGGGATACCACAGAGTCTGAGCAAGGTGGGTCCAAAAATGCTCACCGAAGATCACAAACAACGGGTTTAAGCAGCCCGCGAGTTCCTTGAATGCTACGACATTGATGGTGAAGAATTCTTGGACTCAATTTTGACTGCGGACAAGACCCGGATACACTACACGACACCAGAGACAAATGAACAATCCCAGCGGCGTCATTGAGGTTCGCCGAAGCAAAGTTTAACCCCTAGAAGACGGGTAGTATTTTGTATATTTCTGAAAACCAAATATATTATTGAAAATTATATTTGAAATAATTGACAGGCTTCTACAATATCAACTTTATTGCTTTCGAATTTTCATGGACAGTAACAAAATGCGTTAAAAACTTCTAAAACCTAGATCTATACCCGCATATTGCAGTGCATTTTTAGGTGTAGTCATGATTTCACTGCACTGCTATTGTAGTTGGTCGTATCCTAGGGGTTCAAAACAAATTACAGAGCGTAACTCACACCTGGCGGGTGCGGCGAGTGGAAGCTCCATCGCGAACGGCTGCCACGCCGAGAATACGGGTCACAGAGGGTGAAAAGTGGTGGGGAATTGGCAAGGGGAAATCAGACTACACGCCAGTGTTGCAGGATTGCGCATAAAATCGTTCCTCGCGACCGCAGCATCTTGGAGACCTTATTTTACGGAAAGCCCTCGTATATTTCTCTGGTTTCGGTTTTGTTTATTTAATTTTATATTTTGTTAATACGAGGGTAGACTGAAAAGTAATGCACACATGCTTGTATATCGCGAAAAAAATTACTTTCAAAAGCGCGCCAGGTGGAATATGGAAGTGAAATTCCACCTCTATTCGTACGTGCAAGTTTGAGGTCGTTGAATTCATCCAGAGTATTTTGAGAAGCGGAAGTATGGAGACGTGTTTTAGGTTATGTCAATGCAAGGTAAACAGCGTGCTGTTATGGAATTTTTAACTGCTGAAAAAGTGACTCTCTCTGAGATTCACCATCGTTTAAAGGATGTTTATGGTGACGATGCTGTTGTTGGGTTAACTGTAAATCTATCGGTAATAAAATTTCATTGGTAATTGATACGGACGATAAACAATCCAAACTCGTTTACGATTTGATTGAAAATAACCGGCGAATCACTCAAATGAGCATCACAAATCATTTTGCGATATCCAAGGAATGTGTCGGCTTCATTGTTGAACAAAATTAGGATACCGTAAAATCTGTGGACGATGGGTACCACGTCATTTCACAGACGAGAACATACAGCATCTGCAAAGCCTCTGCAAAACCTGAAGTTTGAACTGATTCCACACCCTTCTCACTCCCCTGATCTTTCGCCTTGCGATTTTTATTTTTTTCCTCTACTTAAGAGACACCTCAAGGGTAATCATTACACCTCGGATGATGAGGTGAAGGCAGCTGTTAAGTCCTGGATTCGAGAAATGTCCGAAGAATTTTTCAGTTACGTAATGAAAAAACTTGTTACACGTTGGGAGAAATGCGGTAGTCTTAACGGTGACTATGTTGAAAAACAAATATATGGTTTTGAAGCTTAAGAATTCTACTTTAACATACTTTTTGCCCGATCTTGCTATTTGTTTTTGTTCGTGTTTTACAAGCATGTGTACATTACTTTTCAGCATACCCCAGTAAATAGGATGCAATGATAATCTGTACCTGTTGCAATAACTCTAGACAGTGCAGAACTGCCGAGTGGAGCAGCGACACTGATCCCGTATCAACTATGGTCTGCGGAGAGTGCACAGACACCACTATGATGTTTTCTAGGAGATTTCCCAAGGTCGAAAGGTCTTCCGCTGTGAAACTGTAACAATAAACAAAATGGTTATTTATTCAAGCACAGCAAACTTATTTTGTGGCACCATTTTCAGAGGGTCAAAATATTCCGCTTTACAATAAAATCCAAATAAATGGAATATTTCTGAACGTATCCGAAAACTAAAAACTGTTTTTTAAAGGTGATAAAACATGCTTTCTTTTATTAGACAAATGTATTATAAATGTTATAATGATCTCACTTTTTTGTCATTCTGTGTAAAAATACTTAATAAAATATTTCCAAAGTTCCATAAATTTATTTCAAATTGTCATTCGAAACTTTGGTTTCATAAAGGTGAACATTTTACTTCTTTTGAGGTTAGTTTTTGTATTTGAATATAAAGCATGGTGTTTTTCTTTCCAACACCCTTTATATCATATTTCTCACAATGATAGTAAGGGAGACACAATGATTTCAATGAGACATATATATGAAGTAGACGTGGGCAAAATTGAATGATTGAATTAAATGAATAAATTCAATCTTGTGACACACTCAATCTTATTCTCATTTTCAAAAGGAATTAAATCTTTATTTCTTACCCTTGGCCTTGCATCCTACGATTTTTTAACAGCACCATATTTCTTTTAATTTCTATTAATTTATTTTACAGTTAAATAATTCATGTTATTTTGAGGTAAGAAAATAATAATGTACTCTGTAAATATTGGATATTCGTTGCGCGGATAGGTACACCTACTACAGGCGGCGCGCGCCGCGAAATTGCCCATCACGTGTAGTATCCCGCGTAGTAAATCTATACAAAAAAACCCGTAAGCCAGAGAGTTCCCGTCCCCAGCCCAAGCGACAAAACCGCCAACCAACTGAACCGACAAGCGATCAAGTCATCCAAAAATCACAGTCGTCCCGCCAGTCCCACTGTTCGTCATAGTCATAAATGAACTAATACCATCATAGTCTGTTCAATTCTCAAAATTCAAAGAGATTGGGGTTGAGAATAGAACAAGTCTGTTCAATTCTCAACCCCAATCTCTGTTTCACTTATTCAATGAATCAAAACATTTGTGACGTCGTCGTACCAAATCACAAATCCCACGGATCGAGTCGATCATCGGATCAAGTTCAATTCTAATCTGTTGAAGATATCGAGTCATTATTAGGTCCGCGGAATGCAAGTTATTCAAGTCACAGCAAGACAAAAGACACTTATTAGTCAGAAGTTCCTAATTCATTCCTTGATGCCCGCAGAGAATCGGTTCGTCGTTAGTTCCCGCGCGGCCAAGCCGTCATCTTGCACGGGACCCGGAACTTTTGCTAAAAGCGAAAGTTAATCCTATATTTTTTCTCCCTCACACGTGCGTAAATTATGCAATGCGTTTAGAAACAACGATGTTTATTTATATTATTCTTTATATGGTATCTGTCTACCTAGCCGTAAACAAAACACCAGTCGCTGACGGACCGTGATACGTCATGATGATCGAGTGGTTTATTCCTTTATTTTTGTAATAAATTGTATGACGCATGTCGCTCAGACTTTTAATTAGTTTTTATTCGGCGCATCGGTTTAACTTCACCATTGAGGTAAGTGCATTTAAAAATATATTTTTTTTTTTTTTTTTTTTTTTTTACTTTTAAAAGAAAGACAAACATTCCCGGGTTACGAATAACCCAACAATGTTTGAAAATCTCCTACTACCACCACAGAAAGCCGAAAATGTTGCTTGTGTTGTGATGGAGGACTTAGCCAGCCGAGGAATTGAACATGCGACGCCCGGGTGGGACCCAAGCGCTATGCCCACTCAACCACTGACCGGTCAAATATATTTGAGTGAAACTTATTCCAGGTGACCGGATCGGATGTACGAAAGCGCGATAATACTATGTTTTTTATGTGAATACAGCAACTCCCAACTGCTCCCGTCTGGAGCCAATGAGACTATGGCATTCCCAATTGGGATATTTTGTGAGGCTGAAGGTAGTGGGAAGTTTAGATCACGTGAAGTAGACCAATTTTAAGTTTAATAAATAAAATAAAATTAGTGAAACTTAAGGGTGAACCACAAAAACTGTTCCATCTTAAGATTTAATTGATAGCCTAATATAAATACATTTTTCTTGACAAAATTAGTTTTTTTTTTGCAAAATAAATACACATTAAAATAAATATTTCATTAACTTCGTTTTTAGTACCTTCAATTTTTCAGAACGACATAATTCACCCTAAGAAGAGTGCTTTGCGCAGTGAAAATTTCT
Source organism: Limnephilus lunatus (assembly GCA_917563855.2). Lineage (NCBI taxonomy): Eukaryota > Metazoa > Arthropoda > Insecta > Trichoptera > Limnephilidae > Limnephilus > Limnephilus lunatus. Next base: position 99,506,115 of record OU830594.1, read on the forward strand.
TTAGCACCGTTGTGATTTGAAACTCGATGAAACGACAATAAAAAGAGGCAAACACATGCATCTAAAGGATGTAGTCCGCGGGAGAATGAGATAGTATTATCGGTCTCCTCTTTGTGCGGTTTTTCGTAGCCTTTCGGCTTCCTCATTGAGCGGTGCTTCGTAGCCTCTCATGTATACTTTAGTTTTTTTTTTTTTTTGGAACTAATTGAATTAAAGGAACGAATAAAAGGAATCAATTCAAAAGGCCGGGGGAATCAGACTGAATCGATTCACTCCTGGGAATGAATCTGCCCATGTCTAATACGAAGTGTTCTGAAAACCGAACTAATAGACTCTAAGGCAACGATACTCAACCTTTTTTCTCTTCGGGCCACATACATGTATTTGTAAAGTTACGCGGGCCGCAACACTATATTGGTATGACGAAAAAAAAAATCATCACCCCCCCCCCCCCCCCCAACAAAGAAATATTCTTCTTCCCATTTGTCTTGTAGCACTTTCTTTTCATCGGACATTCGCTTGCATTTTGAAGACACTCCCGCCTTTATGAGTATATAATTATAACAGAACAATACTTTATACGACAGCAAGAAATGCAAGGTAGGTACCTGACTAATCAGTGACATTAAACAGTTTTTATGTATTATAATTGATGCGGTGGTTTCTAGAAGTGGCACTTTTTAATTATAAATTATTTGCGCGCGTACTTGTGTGTCAAATAATGTGTGGGAATAAATCAATCTAGCATTTGCAACAGCCTTACACATCTGCCCTGATGATGGACACTGCAACGCTGTCGAAAACTGAAAAGTTGGCTAAAGAAGGAGGTAGCGCAAAACAGCATAACAAAAACAAATAATGAAAATACTTTTGGCCGTGAAAATCTAAAAAACGTATCTCAATCTTATTTTATTTTATTTATTTATAAACAGAAACAAACAGTACATTATAATATCCATTGGTGAGAAAAAATTTACAAATAATAAATATAATTCATGGTGGGTACCTATTATGTGTTTCATTGTAGTGTCTTATTTATGGTGTATCTTATTTATACCAGATTATTTGGACCATAATGACAATCCTTTTCGGGTATCATTATCTGTGCGTCAAAGTCGAAACAAATCTCAAGATATATGAAATTTAGAAAGATAGATTTTTTTAAAATCAAGTTCCTGATAATAAAGTGTTTAGGGCCGCACACAAAAGCTTGCCGGGCCGCAGGTTGAGTATGGTTGCTCTAAGGGTTAAAACAAATTACAACAATAGACTTAAAAACGTCAATGGATGGGTGGGAGTGGAAAGGGGGGGGGGGGGGGGATGTAACAGGGCATAATTTACAAAGGGAACAAATTTAATAAAGGGTCATTTAAAATATTTTTGGTTATTTATAATATTTAACTTCATCTTTACACTCTTTCTAATTTCCAAAATTTTAAGTAAACATTGCTTACGAAACACATTGGTTTTTTAAACAATAAAAGTGGTTAAAACTAAGTATTTTATTAATTTTGAACATATGGTTACTGATAGTAAACAAAGTTAACCACTCAAGCCATAGCTTTAGGTATGAAGGTGATGCTTATGAACTAAAATTAATTTATTTTGTATCGCTAGCTTGATTAAGCTTCTATAGAATACCAAAAGATGCCACTAATGTTCCTGTCATGGAATATTCTACGTGCATTTTGTCTGTGACTATAGACATTTCCAGTAGACCATAGACAACATACAGAAATAGTATTATTAAATATTGCCCAAATAAGTACAAGGTGGGGAAATTTTAACTAGTATACTACATAGTATATAATTTAACTCGTATAGGTACAAAATTCATGTGATTATAAATTTTACAATTAATTTAATGCGCCATAGATTGAATAATTGAACTCACGTGGACTTGATGTTCTGGAAGATGGTGGGGAAGATCTGTACGAGGGCGGTGAGGAAGGCCTGCGAGGGCACGTATTCTCCGCTGGGGGGTTGGGCCCCTCCCACGCAGGTCACCACCCCCGAGGTGGGGGGATCCGCTGGCTCCAGACGTTGGTTGGTTGCTGAACATACAGGAACACACAGTATTGTTACAAAATATGAAAATATACAACGAAATCTAACATTGTATATTGCAACCAATGTTAGAAATAGAATTGAAGAAGAATAATGATTTATTTTTAATTTTTGTGTTGCAGCTCACAAGACACCACCCTGTGCATAGTGAAAAGAAAGAAGGACTACGTCGCCATCCGGTTGGCCAGTATTGTGAGGCGAGTTATTTTTTTTTTTTTTTTTACAGTGAATACCGCACAAGAATCTCAACTGCTCCCGTCTGGAGCCAGTGAGACTATGGCATCCCCAATTGGGGTATGTTGTGAGGCTGAAGGTAGTGGGGAGGGGAAGGAGGTGGGGAACAGGAAGGTTGGGAAGTACCTGGCTATTCAGATCTGGTCACTAAACACGGCTAAAGCCATTTTCAAGCAACGTTTCATTTCTGAATGGTGGTCTTACACCAGGGCGATACTGATAGTATCTTCCACTCTGGAACGTGCCGCAAATATACTATATATTGTTTTAAATGAATTAATTGTGAAATAACACAAATTAATCAAATAAAATTTATTTGCGCACGCCGGGTTCGAACCCGCGACCTCCGGATTGTGAGTCAAGAATCTTAGCCACTGGACTACGGAGGTCGTAGGACTATGGTAGGGGCTGTAGGAAAGGATTTATTTATGGGGATATTAAAGAGGCCCAGATTATACGAAGGAGCTCGTTCCACATGTTAGCCGACTTATACAAGAGTCGAAGAAACGAACCATTCTCATTTAGGCAACATCAACTATGAACGGGTGTTGTGCTTGTGACCTTCAAGTTGTCGCGTCATGTACATGCACCGGGGATTAATGCTGCCAACTCTTTCGAGAAAGCTCCATTGAAAAACCCATATAACAGTCTCAGCATGCCTACATTGCATCAGTGCTCCCAAATCATGATGGTTTTAACATAAACTCGTAAAAACATATATATTTTTAAATAAAACTCCATACAAGTTACATGTCGGTGAATCATTTCAAATTTTCCGGTTGTAGGAGGGACGAAACACGAAGTCGGCAAATTATTCCACAGCAGAACTCGAATTTGTATGTAAAAACGACCGTAATGATGCGGAAACTGCGTACAAATGTTGGTGCACCGATGCTAAAAGGACCAAAGACGATGGTTCTTCAGAACATCAACCGTTTAAATATTGGTAGAATATACACGGGATGCTGTACATACATACATTCACAGACCTCTCAGCGTCTATGTTCTAAAATTCTTTCTGGAACTCTAATTTCCTATTTTGGTGAGTAGTTATATAAATTCAAATTTTTATAAGAAAAACTCTCTTTTTATAACTTTTGAAGGTTATTCCCATCCATGTAATATATCATTGAAGAAGAAGATAACGATAACAATCTAAACGAAAATATGAAAGAGAACAAGACACAGAATTACAGAAAAAGACAATGGACAATAGCGAAATTGGTAAACATGCATGTCCCGGTTGGACGAGAGGTCTGGGTTCGATAAAGACAATTCTTTTTCTGTTTTTCTGTGTCTTGTTCTCTTTCATATTTTCGTTTAGATTGTTATTGTTATCTTCTTCTTCAATGAAGTTATATAAATGTTTGAATAATAAATCTACAGAGTATGCCTTTGTCAATGTTTAAAAAACAGTGAGATAAAAGATGTTGGAGGAAGAGAATTGGCAACATGAAACAATGACTTACACTATTTACAGTATAGCCATGTGTAATGTTTTGCTAATACATGACATATGAAAATATAAATGGAGGTCCCTTCTTACCGCTAGAAGCCTCACGGGCAATATGCACCCAGACCTGCCAGGACAAGGAGCAGACCTCCCTCTCCAGGGTAGCATCGGGGCACCTCTTCATCAGCAACACTTCTTGGAAGGACTTCAGAGCTCCTACCGCTACCTGCAAATCAATTACAAAGGGTTCAACAAGTTTTAAAAGGTACCTACCTACCTATGTATTGTTATTATTATACATTGAAATCGGGGTAGGTACTTTCTAGTTAGATTTTACTTTGTGTATGATATGTTCCATTTTTAAAATGTGCTAAGGCAAATATTTTGACAGGTGGATTATTATGGGGGGAAATCACACTGGTGAAAATTAAAAAAAATTACTTTATTATTAATTTCATCATGTAAGGTTATTATATTATATTGGGTTTTAAAAGTGTACAATCATAGCAAAGGAGTTTTCGAAATGCGTTGGCATTGGCTGAAAATAAAGTAGTTTATGAGGGAAAATGACCATAAAAAAAGTGGAGTTAGAAAAATGTTGGAGTTTGGTTGAAGGTTTTTTGTAATAAGTGTGTATTATTAATTTTTATCTTGTTACATAGCTATTGAGCTATAGAATTAATTTAGAGTTGTGTAGCTGATGTTATAAGAGTAATTCGAGGATAATAAAAAATAGAACAGGAAGAGAATAACTTGAATACTAATTATTTCAATTAACCCGTCTGCTTGGTTCAATATATTCGCACTTCACAATCCGGAAGCCTCGGTTTCGCGCCAAACCGATCAAACCGTCACTTTGGATCGAGATTGTAAAATATCTATGCAAGATAGCTGTAATATTTCAAAGACAATAAGAAGCATTATTTCGTTCTCTTTCTTGTTAAAAGAAAATACATTTATATATAGCTTTTAAAATGTACGGTCACTCTGGGACGTTTTTGGTCTTATGAAAGTATAACGCGATTACGTGTTTTGGGATGTATTTATTCCTAAACAAGCAGACGGGTTAAGAGAACTGAATGTAATTTTTTTACTTACCTCGTGGTTTTGACAAAGAGCAAAGTTCTGTATGAAGTCAAGCAGGACAGCCCAAGCGCGGGCAAAGTCTCCTAGACCCTGCAGCACCTGGTGCTTGGTGTGGAATACCCGTGCTACTCCCGAAAGGGTTAACACCTATAATCAATCATACATTATTAATAATAATTCATATTGACATGCCAAAAAAAAATTGGTAAAAATGTATAAGCCCACTTCACGGATAATACAGAACATTCCTTATCGAAGTTTGATAGACGGATAATATGGAATATTCCTTTTTTAATGGATAGACAATCAAATATGAAATTTGTCAGAAGTACCATACATCTAAATAAACATTAAAAAAAAAAAAAAAAAAAAAAAAAAAAAAAAAAAAAAAAAAAAAAAAAAAAACAAAAAAAACCAACCTATAAAATAAATTCTTGTCAAAATAAAAACAAAAGTACCTAATTCAAATTATTCCCGGTACTAATGTTGCTGGCTTGAGGTTCAAACCCGCATTTTTCTTTTAAATAAGATATACATCCCTGGTTTTGGAAAGGTTTGTACAGCACGCGGGGTTTGTCTAACGGGTAATAAAAACATCAATAATGTCGTATTTTTCAATCGTAGCACTCTTTCACACTGAAAACTCACAGACCGCCACTGGTAGGTAGGTACCTGTCTAAATTCTTAACAAAATCAGTTTCAATTTTTTGAAAATAAAACTTTATTTCAAAGCAAATTTGAGTTCATTGAATGTGAATAACTTCACGCAGGAATAAAGCACACCACAGATAAATGAAATTAAGTATTTTTCGTTATGAACCTGTGTTTCTGCCCACTGCTTCTGAGCCGTGTTCCTGGAGTGATGAATGAGAATATGTTCCCCGGTGTCCACCTTCTCGGAACTAGCCATATTAGCCTGGTTTTGGACCTGAAGCAATACAAAAATACATTCTAATTAAATTAAATTACGAAACAAACAAATAAATTAAATCAAATTTACTTGTGCATGCTTGGATTTGAACCCACGGCCTAACCCCTCGACTACAGAGGCCGTCTTAGTTTTTGAACCACTAATCCATTATTATTTTCAGTAAATGTTTTCAACTACAAAGAATCCCCGTAGAAGTTACCTTATGCAGCATGGGGAACAGTACAGCCCACAGTAGGGGGCGCCAGGCTGCGGGTTGCAATGAGCCCCCGTGGGCCCCCACGCAGCTGAACAGAGTCTGGCAGGCGGCCCTTCGCACCGATGGGCGCCCCTCTGTGCATAGTTCACCTAGAAACATGTGGAATGTTAAGAAAATTAAAAAAAATGATAGAATGTAATTGGGGGAGGGTTAAACATTTTTTTTAATAATATGTATTCAAGTGACTTTAAAAATTATGTTTTTTACATTATACCACGTAGAATAATTTCTCTCGTGTCATATTTGGGGATGCTGTGTGGAGGGTATTACTGAGGAAAGGAAGGATGAATGTGTATCTTAAAGATACCCCATGTTGTAGGAGGAAGGAAACACAAATAGCAAATCATTCCACAGTCGAGCTGTTGAATGCGAGAACGAATCGTAGATTTTTTTTTTTTTAAATTTATTTATCTATAATAAAATATATTTACATTGGTTTTATTTGTATGCCTGTCTCACTAGGGTATACCTGTGTCGAGACAGGCGTACAGGTATATAAATGAATATTGTAGTTACAAGGATATTTAAGGTAAAATACATATCACTTTGAATAGAATTAAAACAGAAAGGTGATTGGAAGGGTGGTAAATCTTATTAAGAGAGTTATTTTATAAATGTTGGAGATGAAGTAGAGAAGTAAATTCTGTCTAATCTATTTAAAGGTCAAATTTGACAGGATTCCATTATTTTCATTTATTTTATATGGGTTAAGTTGTATGTGAATAGTCATTTTTGTCTATGTGTGATTTATTTTACAGGTGTTTGTAATAGTGTGGCGTCCAATACTTATAATCCATTTTTTAATGTCTTGTTTGAATTTTGTAAAGGAGTCAGTTTGTCTGATCGTAGTTGGTAGTGTATTGTATAGTTTGCAAGCTATGTATTTAGAGTATCTTTGCCCGAAGGTGGTTTTGAAAAAAAAGAGTTTAAAGAGAAAAAGAAAAAAGGAGTTTGGAGAAGTTCGTTGTTTTTGGCTCGGGTATTGTGTATTGTTTGTGTGGCTTTGTATAGTGTTTTGTTGTTTTTGCGTAAATTATTAATATAGATCTTGAGTAGAGCTGTTTTATGCCCATAACGTTGAAGGAATTGAATATAGTATCCGTGCTGGTAGTAAGCGGCATTTTAAGAATTATTTTTATGATTAGTTTTTGTGCTTTCATGATGGGATCAAGGGCATTGGAATTAGAGGTGGGTAAGTTCTGCATTTTGCCGGAAGCTTCCGAGACTTGCTTCCTTTTAAAAGTACACGAGTTCTAGGAGCAGGTCCCGGGTCCGAGTTCTTAGGTGCGGACTGAGCACTAGGTGTTGTTGCGGCGCACCGAAGCGGGACGCACGGGTTCAAAGAACTCGGAGCCAGGACCTACTAGTTTCTAATTTCTTGTTTTTCTTGTTTCTCGTTTCCCGCACGAGAACTTAGAACCCCGGAGCCGGATAAGACCCGCATGAGGGCTCGGACCCGTCACCCGTGCAATGTAGGTACATTACACGGCTTTTATTGAGAATTTAAATAAGTACATTAGCTGTAAGCTGTGATGCTTTCTTATAAACTATTATTTTATAATTCACTTCACCCTTTGATTATACCAAGATAACATGCTCTAATTAAAAACGACTCCGTTTCTAGCCGAATATTCAAAAATCTAATATACCTACTAAACAATTCCGCGTTTCCGCGAGAGCAGTATACTATTACGTCAAGCGGTCACTCACGTGTCTGTCGATCAAAGGACAGCGATCAAATGATCGCCCGCCGCCCGGCCGGCCCGGCCAGTCGCGAAGTGTCGTGGCTCAAGGGGAAGTGTCATATGTAGTTGGCGGGTCGCGGGTCGCGGGGAGTGTCTTGTGGTTCACGCAGTTCCGAGGACCCGAGACTCGCGACTCGGGAGTGGAGTGGAGATTGGAGCGCGTTGGGGACGCCTAACGGTGATTCCTAGTTCCTACTACTCAGTACTCGCGGCGAACAAGGAGACGCCCGCCGGCCGGTGGAGGCATCCGAGTTTCGGGTTTGGGAACGAACCCGAGTTCCGGGACAGTTCCCGAGTTCAGTTCTCTGGGAGTAGTCGCTTTGAAAAAGGAGTGGGAGTAGGAACCGCTTCCCGCAAAGGAGCGGATCACATGAGCCCATTCCGGCTGAACCGACACATCGCTAATTGGAATATGCATTACCCCAGGCTAAAATTCCGTGTTCGATGTGAGATTGGCACAGTGAGTAATATACTGTTTTTAAAAGTTTTAGGTTAAGGAAATTGCGTGTTTGTTTGAAAAAGTATTATGTATATGTTGCTTCCAATTTAGGTGTGTATCGAAGGTTACTCCTAAATATTTGATAATGTTTACTTGCTCTAGGCATGGGCAGTCACAGTTCCGGTTTATAGATGAATTTTTACATTCGTGTATTTTTAATGGCGGGGCTAGGTTTGACTGTGGGATATTGGTGAGACTACACAGTAAGTATTTTGTTTTCTGTACATTTAGAGTTAATATGTTCGAGTCAAGCCAATATTTTACCTCTTGAATTCCTTCCTCCGCTTTAGAATAAGCGGTAAGCCAATCTTTTGCTTGGAAGAGTAGGACAGTGTCATCGGCGAAACTGATAATAGTGGCATCGATATCTATCATAACTCGTTAATATATATTAGGAAGAGCGTTGGACCTATAACACTGCCTTGAGGGACCCCGTAACTAATAAGCAAATTCTGGCTCTTTGTGGTAATGAGTTTAACGCATTGGGATCTGTCAGATAAGAAGCTGGAGAGGAGGCCTAATTCTTTGTTCCTAATACCTATATGTCCTATATTAAACATTTTGCGTTTTAATTTGCTGTGTGAGATTGTATCAAATGCTTTACATAGGTCGAGAAATACCCATAGACATTTCAAGCCCTTATCCAGGTGGCCAGAAATATGGTCAGTGACTGTGGCTATAGCATCGTTGGTGCTTTTATGTTTTTTGAATCCAAATTGCCGCGGCGATATTAAGTTATTGGTTTCTAGATATTCCATAAGACTATTATTGACGATCTTTTCTAATACTTTTGAGAGGGAATTTAGCAACATAATAGGACGATAATTACTAATATCAAATTTGGAGCCAGTTTTTAGAACAAAGCGGGTTGGGAAATCATCATTGGTCGCGTGGTCACTTGGACCAAGCGTATCGTTATTTATTTGGATTTTTTTTGCTAATTTTTCCGGACCTATGTTTGTAAAGTATGTAATGGTTTATGTAATTGACAATTGTGTTGGGGTTCGATGTAAAGTCTACAGTGATATCTTTTATATTGAGAGAGTTTAAGGTGTCGGTGGCTTCATTTGAATTGGTAGCTTCCTTGAGGACTTTCCATATTTTTTTAGGGTCATTGTTGCATTCGGAATTTTTTTAGGTTTAATATAGATTTTTGGCTTTCCTAATGACTTGTGTGCAGATATTACGGTATCTTTTGTAGAAATTATGGAGTGTGATATCATATGGGTTCGTGGCACATTTTTTATGTATGGAATTGCGTTTCCGAATGCAGTTGATTATAGTATGGTTTATCCAAGGTTTGAGAGGTTTGATCGCTTTAGGAATGGTGTTTGTGGTGATTTTGGTGTTTTGGACAAGGGTGTCTTGTAGGTAAGTAGAGAAGTAGTTCCAGGCCTCTTCTATATTAGTTTTGTTATAGAGTGTGTCCCACGATTTGGAGTTAATCGTTTTGTTAAGATTGTCATAGTTAATTGTTTTCTTCGTTATTTTAGTTGAAGGTTTGCATTGTATGTTGTGTTTGGAACTCATTGTGAAAGAGGTGGCGTAGTGATCTGTAATTGATGACATGTGGATTTTGGAGGTGTATTGGTTGGTTGATTTAACCATAATATGGTCGATGCAGGAGGAGGAGTTTGGCGTAAATCGTGTTGCTGAATTGATTGTACTTTCCATTCCGTGGAACATTAGTGTGTTTAGATAGTCTTGGCACTGGGGATGTTCGTTATTTTTTTAAATTTTAATGTTAAGATCCCCCATTAAAATTAAGTTCTTTATTTTGTGTAGATCCGTGAGATAGCAGTTTATGTCGTGCAAAAATGAGGAGATGTTAGGTTTAGAAGGAGAGCGGTAAAGTGCAATGATACATGTGTTGACGTTGTACGTTATTTGAAGACAGTTTGAGTTAGTAATATAAATTTCTTTGACATTAAATGAGTTAAGAGTGTTGTTTAATGTATATGCTACTATGCCATCGTTTTGTCTGTAGTGATTTGAGGTTTGATGGTGGGTATAATTAGGGATGTTTTTAGGAGTATAGTAAGGTGTTAGCCAACATTCTGTCAGGATAATTATGTCATATTTGATTTTAGTAAGGTCGAGTTCGATGAGGAATTGGTCAAAGTTTTTGTTTATAGATCTAATATTTTGATGGCATATAGATAAATTTGTTTTGTTAAATGTTATGATAGTAGTATCCATTATTGTATGATGTGTAGAAATATGTATGGGTAATTAACTGATATTTTAGGTAATTTTTTTTAAATCATCTAATAAATAATTTTATCGTTTGTGATGCGCCTCATCACGATTCTCCCTTCTTTGTACCAGACATAGGCATAATTTTTTTCTTTGGCAAATTTTTTTGTATGCCATAAAAGTTCTTTGTGATATGGGGTGAGTTCTTCTCCAATGTATATCTTGTCTTCTGTAAGTCCTTTGATGGAAGCGTAGTTTATGTTTCTTTTTGTGGCGATGAGGTTGTCACGTGCAGTTTTGTTCTTGAAATAAACCAACAGTTTGGGCGGGGGCATCAGTACGTCAGTCTGGAATTCTTTTAACTTCGGTTATTTCATTATATTTTATTTCAACGCCAGCCGCTGCAGCAACTCTTATAACTATTTCGGCCGCCTCTTCGCCACTTGAATGTTTGATGCCGGCTGTTTCCAAGTAATTTGAGCGGAATTTTGTTTCAATTTCAGATAATTTTATTTCAAGATGTTTTATAGTGGTATTTTTGTCTTGTTGGTCCTTTTTGATGATTGCTATTTCCGCTTCAATTTTTTTGTTTTGAATAAGAGTTAGGTCTATCTTTTTTATTAGTTCGTCATTTGATTGCTTATGAATTCTATGCTTTTTTGCAGATAGACACAATCTACACAGATTTTAGTAAGGTCTTCGACAAAGTAAATCACAGATTATTAATTCGTAAACTCAAACAAATGAGTGTTCATGGTACCTTGCTAAGGGGTCGTCCATTAATCACGTGATATTTTTTAGCAACTTTTTGACCCCCTCCCCCCCTGGTGATATGTGGTAAGGTTTTAGGCTAACCCCCCCCCCCCCCCCCAAATCACGTGTATTTTTTTAAGTACAAAGTATAGGACGTTCACCTTTAGAAATCGTGCGTTTGCGTTCAATGAAAAATAAATACACGTGATATCTCATTTAACCCTAGTGATGTTTCGTGAATTTTTTCCGACCCCCCCCCCCCTTTCGAGCCTCACGTGATTAATGGATGACCCCTAAACTGGTTTTACTCCTATCTAACTAACCGCATACAAAGAGTAGTATTTGATGGCTATGAGTCAAGAGGATTAGACGTGCCATCTGGAGTGCCGCAAGGGTCCCATTTGGGCCCAATCTTATTTCTTGTTTTTATAAATGACTTGTGCGATGTTATTTTGGATTCTGAAATTTTGTTGTTTGCTGATGATTGTAAGATATTCAAAATTATCCATACATCACTAGACTCAATACTTCTCCAAAATGATATTAACAGAGTTTCAAAGTGGTGCAACAACAATAGAATGTTTCTAAATTCTTTAAAATGTGTTCACATAACTTTTACACGTAAACACAATCCTATTCCAACTCAATATTTTATCGACGGTACTAAACTCCAGGAAGTCGCAACCATTCGGGACCTAGGCGTATTATTTGATAAAAAACTTACTTTCACACCTCATATCGACAACATCATTTCTAGATCCTTGAAAATGCTAGGATTTATCAAACGAAATAGTAAACATTTTCACAATCCCATATCAAAAATAACGCTGTACAATTCCTTCACCCGCAACGTGTTGGAGTACGCAAGTGCTGTATGGAGTCCAACCTACAAAGTTCACATTCAGCGAATAGAGCGAGTTCAAAAACATTTTATGTACCACCTAGCGTATTCCGATAAGCGAGCTCGATCACTTCCTCACTACACCGATAGACTAAAATTCTATAATGTACGCACCCTTGAACAGAGAAGACTAAATACAGATTTAAATTTTCTTTTCAAAATTGTTAATGGTTTAATAAACTGCCCTTTTCTACTTCATCAAATCAGGTTCAATGTTCCTAGAATTGGTTTACGACTTATAAATTATGTTCCGTTACATATTAAAAAATATCGAACTAAGCTGGGGTATGACTCAGCTTTATCAAGAATGTGCCGTAATTTTAACGAGGCTTATAAAAAACATTCCATTAATTTGACAATGTCAACATTGGCCAACTTCAAATCATCTCTTAACAAGATTTAAAGCTCCCTTTTATATTGTTATATAAACTTATAAACTAAACCTTTAAACTTATATTATAATTTTATTGTTCTAAAAACTTGTTGCAAAAACTTATTATTATTTTGTAATGTATGGTATGTGTGTGTGTGTGTGTGAATGATTGTATACATATGTAAGTGTTATGTTATCAATGTTGTGTTTGTCTTTAATTAGTGATAGCATCAACCATGTTCAGTGTAATTGTATCTGTGAAAGCTTTGATGTAAATCACTGTTGACAAACCTAATAAAAAAATAAAATAATATAATATTATGGTTCATATATGTCAAGTGGTAGTAATATTTGTGTTGTAATTAAGTTTGTGAACTTACCCAATCTGATGTAGAGACACATCCAAAGCTTCTCAAACTGAGGAAGGTCCACGGTGCCGGGGAATTCTGGATACACGCTGGTGTCCTCACTCAATATGGCCGCCAATCTTTCCTGGTTGTGATACAGGTAGTCTGATATGTTCCACTGTAACGTACAAACCATATTTAATGATGGGCTATGCTTATCTTACAAAACATTATATTTATGTCACTTTAATCCCTCAGGCCTCAAGCATATTCTGTCAGAAGGACAGAAAATTTCCACTTTCCAATAAAATCCAAATAAATGGAATATTTATGAATGTTTCCGAAAATTAATAGAAAGCTGATGAAATTAGATTTCAAATGTTATTATTAGAAATTAAACTAATAATTTTAAAATATTAAAATTTTGAATGTAAACATAAAAAAGTTTTTAAAATGCCTCACTTTACGTTTTTCCAAACACAAATTACTGAAAATGAAAAAAAAAACACACACACACATACATTTATTTAGACAAATATATTATAAACAATATCTTCATCGCGTTTTTTTGTTGTTTTCTTGAAAAAAATAATTAATAAAAAAAATTCAAAAGTTTCATAAAGGTGCACAATGTAATTATTTTGTGGTTAAATTTTTGATTTTAAAATAAATCTTGGTGTTTTCTCTTTCTGACACCGTTTAGAACATATTTCTCGATACTATAATAAGAGAGACAAATTGATTTCTATGAGACCTATATGAGTTGTTCTCAAAAACCAACAAATTAGCCTGAGGGGTTAAATTTGTAAATTACATAACATGTCAAGGTGCTCACCATAAGCCCAACGGCTGTAAGACTGACGTTCAGGTCCTGCGATTGCCGCGCGAACCTGGCGGCTGCGGCGGCCGCCCTGCGCAGGCTTTGTGCACCCCCCGCCCCGCAGCCCCCGCCCCCTCCGCCTCCCACCAGCTCTGCACACACCACCTGCAGACACTGGAAGGCAGACCTCACCAGCACGGGACTGGAAAATGCATAAAAAGTATGAGTTAGTAAGAAGCAAACTAGAGTATGCTGGCGGGGTATGGACTCCGCACCAAACTAAAAAACACATAATTAATTGAAGTAGGATATAATACTAATAAATCTAAACGAAAATATGAAAAAGAACATAGGTCACTACAAACTCAAATTTTCCTTTAGATTTATTAGTATTATATTCTTCTTCAATGATATATTACATTGATGTGTATAACCTTCGAAAGTTATTATAACAAGAGTTATTCCAATAAAAAAAATAACACATTTAATGTTGTGTGTTAGGTACCTGTGATGTTCTGCAATGGCCGCCACAATATGTAGCAGTTGAGGATAGGCAGCCGCCAGGGCCTGACCGTGCGAGTGAAGCAGTTGTGAGACACACTCCAGCTGTCTCTGTCTGACGTCAGCATGCTGAATGGAGCTGAGAGAGCCCAGGGGTTCAACGAGTAGCGACTCCAGCTTCTAGTGGTTAAATGTATCATTGAAATAATAGTTGGGCCAAATTATTAGAATATTTTGATCTAATTCTTTAGTTATCATAGAAATCTTTAAAATCTTAATCTTGAAAATTATTGCAAAAAGTAGAAAGGCTGGGCATTTTTTTGTTCATTATTTTATAGTTTTGTTTAGCTAAGCCCTTAAGCACTCGGAACATTAGAGCGTCAAAAGACGCAAATATAATAAAAGCAGTCAAGACATTAGAGTGTCTTTTGACGTAAACGCGCGAGATTTTACAAAAATTGATTTATTTCCATCACTAGTATACGGATTACCATGAAATAAAAAACGGAATATCGATAATGAACAATGCTACGCGTCTGTATTAAAAAATATCTACGGAATGTAGAGATTAATTATCTGAGCCGAATGGAACCTCCATCTTGTTTGATTGTCATTTGTTCGAGACATTGTTAGTTTTTTATTAAAATATTTCTGTATGAAATGGTAAAAAAGTGAGGTGACAAAATTGTTTATTATACATTTATACAATAGAATAAGTGTTTTTTTTAACACAATCTGTGATTTTAGTACCGTTTTCACATAAAACATCATGCGGGTCATTTTTACAATTTTTTTATGTTTGCATTCTAAATTTTAATATTTACAAATGTTATTATTTATTTGTAGTAATACAATTTGAAAGTTTATTTCATAACCTTTCCAAACTAGTTTTTATAATGAGGCTACGTTTCCCAAGATGTGATTTATGAAGCTTTTGGTAAAAATCGTAAATAACACAAATATTATCACGTTTTGACAGTTTTCTAAGCGACACTTAATAAACAAAAGTCTATTTCTGAGAGTTTAAGGTGACATTTTACAAAATATACACTATTCTGTGCAAAGGAGGGCAGTCAGTCTGATTGAAAAATTTTTCCCCTCAAGCCTCGGGCACATTCTGCCAAAAAGTCAAAAAAATTTCGCTTTTCAATAAAATCCAAATAAATGGAATGTTTCTGAATGTAAAATCTTGGTGGCCGATGTGTCTGCCACCTGCTGCGTGGCGGGCCGGATCGAGAGACTGGTTGAGGAGGTTTTTTGACCACTCCAGCCAGAATCCCTTCGACCCATCACCTTACACCGCAGTTGGAGGGATCGATTCATACTTCCCTCACTCCTGGACACTCACTCACTGACCCCCAGACTCTTACCTATTTCCTTCCCAGAACTT
Organism: Limnephilus lunatus; assembly: GCA_917563855.2. Lineage (NCBI taxonomy): Eukaryota > Metazoa > Arthropoda > Insecta > Trichoptera > Limnephilidae > Limnephilus > Limnephilus lunatus. The sequence continues at coordinate 99,521,667 of OU830594.1, forward strand.
CCTCTTCTTCCTTTCATTAAAAAGACCCTCCACACAGTTATCCCTTTAGATGACATAGGCCTTGAGGGAAATTATTTTTCTCAGGGCCTCCTGTGTGGAGATAATGTAAAAAAAAGACAGAACACAACATATCTTAAATATAACTCAGACACCATGTCTTGGATCATCAGCTAAGATCAAAGATTTTATCAAAACCAATTTATAAGCATGCTTTTCCAATGTTACGATGCTGATTGTCTGTTATATGATATATGCGATGTTGCTTGTATTTTTATTATAAACTGTTTTGTTTTAAATAGCGTCAGCTCTCAACGTAGGATTTCCTGAGGAGATAGGTATAGAACATCAGTAATCGTAGTCTAGAACTAATAAAGATGAATAAAAAAATAATAAATAAAGAAAAAAACTCACCTCAGAGCCCTGGTCGGGATGCTTGAACTTATAATGCAATGCAGACTTGACTAAGTAGGTGATGGCCTCCACTCCCCACTCCCTCATCCTTATATGCGGATGTTGGCACACCTGTAAATCAAAGATACAAACATTTCATAGAAGAAAAGAAACTCTATTATAGATCCATTTAATACATAATTACATTCACTGTCCTGAGAGTCCTGCACGGTCGAATGGGTACCTTAACCCTTTTTAGACGAGCATCATGTATGCATGCCAACCGATAGCGTGCCTAAAAAGACTGTGGTTACTTTTACTCCAAGAAGGAACACTCTGTGCTTCAAAACCCTCTGAGCCGTTGGAGCCTGTGTACCCTTTGGCGGCTTGTCAAATAGAAAGCTATCATGAGAACTTACAGCAAGCAGGTGATTGGTGAGTGGCCTCCACATGACCTCCACCCTGTGAAGGTTGGCCAGCCCCGTCTCCAGCAACTTGGCCACTGCAAACAGCGATGGTTCCTGTAAACAATAAGCCTTCGTCACAAACAAGAAAACATAATAAATTAATATTGTAATTTAAAAACAGACAAGGCAAAATATGACAGCACTAGCGCAGTATTTGTGTATGTCGACTCGTATGTGGAATGAGCTACCGGCATTCAAGACATACAAGGCTGTCCAACTGGGTGGTGACATAGTTCCCTTGTCTTTACACTGTACACACAGAGGCGCTCTAGTGAGGTGTCACATAAAAAAAGGTTCTCACCCTATTGGAGTAGGCTAGTTCCATGGCCTCGTTGGACAGTTTACGAAGGGCATCCAGGAGGTAGTGGAGGGCCTCAGGATCTAGTTGGGCTGAAGACTCAAACACCTTGCTCACCAGGCCCGATAGCACTGCAAATATCAAATCATATTGTAAACAAGTTGTAAAATAGATATTAGAGTATTGAGATATAATCCAAACATCAGGGAACTGGGAAAAATGAGAGAGATCATAGGACACTGCTATCCCAGGAGACACATGCAGTTGCATTCATCCATTCATGGTGCTTGGTTGATTGTATAAATAGCCTTTACATATTGTGACAAATTGCAAAGCAAATGTTTGTAGAGTTCCTACCGGGATGTAATTTATCCAGTTCCTACCCTCCCTAACCACATTACCGTGCTGGAAAAGCGTTTTGAATTTGGAACAATGAAAAGAGTGATTTCGAGTACATTTGATTTAAAAAACCGAAGAAGATTCAGGACATTGGAAGCAACTTGGTGTCGTTTGTGTTCATAATCTCGTTTATGGACTAAACCATATATAACACATCATTAATATATCATTTTGTAGTTATTTGTGATGTTATGGCGATAACTACCTCGAGGTAACGCGGTGGAACAATATTAAGTATACATATTTATGATTATATTGTGTGTGTCTTCAAAGGTAAGTGATTGGTTGTCAAGTGCAGAGGTAAGTGATTGGTTGTCCTTCCTTGTATCCATTATTTTTCCCTACACATATTATCAACCAATTCAAGCAAACATCATTTCATTTCGTCTAAATGTTTAGTATTTTACAGTCCATTTCCAAGTGCATCTGAAGCTGTAATTCGGAAACAGTTTCGGATGCAACAGCAAACATAACCTTAAAAGCACTTACTCGGTAGATCTGCCATGACAGCCGCTGTGCTCATGAGTGCATGTGAATCCGTATGGGCCCTCCCCGCCTTCAGACTACCTCCAGTAGATGGCTTCAGTCCCAAGATCCAAACCTGAAACAAACCAAATTATGTATAAATTACAAATCACTCGATTGTAACTAGTGACAAACTCGTTTGTAATCTTTTGTAGGATAGTCGATAAGTCAAGAAATAATACACCAGCATTAAGTACTACATGTCTGAGCCGACCTATTAAGAGCCGACCCCAACAGCCTACCTAGGCAATGAGTTGGGACAGCGCAAGGAAGATTAAGTGCTACACGTCATTACGATATGAGTAAGAAAAGTTAACCTACTATCAAACACAATACTAAGATCTTTCATAGTGGAGACATGTTTTAAATTTCGAGCTCTCATAGTATAAGAAACATTTAGAGATATTGAATTCAATCTGATTCCGTTTAACAATTCTATCAATGTCCGATTGGAGCCGAATGCAGTCCTCTAAAGTTTGTATTTCCAAGAAAAGTTTTAGGTCATCAGCGAAAAGAAGTGACCTGGAATGCAGAATAATTTCCGTTATATCATTAATAAAAATCAAAAAGAGGAGCGGTCCTAAATTAGTGCCCTGAGGAACTCCCGAGAACACAAGAAATGATTTTGATAAGAATATTCCATGTGATACAAATTGTATTTGAACCCGCAACCTCCAGATCTCTAGTTGAGAGCCTTACCCCTCACCTACGAAGGCCTATATTTAACACAAAAGCAACATATTTTAATGATTCGCTATGCTGGGCACGTTTGATATGTTTCACAACTTATATTGACGGCCTTTCAAACTTTAGCGAGTCTTCAACTAACTTACTAGTGAGATATTCAGTAATGAGTAATGAATGAATGAAACTCACCAGGTGCTGAATTGTGGTCAAGACAGGCAGCCAGGCCTCCTGCAAGGCAGAGCCGTGTCTAGCCGCCAGTCGCAGCAGGGCTCGTAGCCCCGCCACCTGTCGCCCCGTCACCACCACCCACCCGGGCTGGCCTAACGAACAGAGGAACAGGATAAGAAACAAAACAAATAACTGTAAATTCCAAATTTGAGTCCGCTGGTTTGAACTCCTGGCATGTCAAATATTGTAATGGAACGTGTTGATGCAACTATACGCATCTCCCTCTAACCAGTGGCGGCTCTTCCATAGGGTCATTAGGTCAATGACCTCCTAAAAATTTGGATCGAAAAAACTACGCAATTATCAATTTTAATGCGCCCTAAAGTTTATTCAGACATTCAGAAAACAATACTTCATTTGTGTATTATACTGCCATCTAGTATCAAAATCAGAAGCTATTTTATTTTGAACAGATAAAAAATAATATCATAGCACCATCTTGCGCCCAATTAAGAAGCAATTTTTTTTTTCACCGTGAGGTTAGTTCAAAATTTGACCCAGAACGGTCTACTTTCTCTTTCTTTGTAATACAGACAAAAGAGTAAACACGATAATGTCTGACATATGCCTAGAATAATACCAAATATTTTTTATTAGGAACTGGGGACATGTCCGCGGTGAAACAGAAGATAAGTTTATTAAGATATCAGAGGGAGATGTCAAAAAATGTCAGTTTTTGTGTGATTTATTAGTTTGAAACAAGGGCAAAGGGCAAGGCCATCTTGGATTCATTAGTCAGCAGAAAGCACGTTTCATTGTTGACGTTGACGCGATTTGCATTGAATAAATTAGAATGTCTAATTCTGTAGATAATATATTGAAAGACATATCGGATAATTCATTGAACCATGAAAAACGTATTCAAATAAAGTGTCTCGGCCGACCAAAACCTGAAATGCAAATAGTTTCTGTTACCAAAAATAAAAATAAAGATATTAATCGTTACTTTAATTTGAAGAGTTATAATTTCTGTGAGTGGATTTGCGGCTGCCAGATAAGAAACGTTTACTTTTGTTTGAATTGTTTACTATTTGATTCAAGTGATACCCAATGGACACGTACAGGTGTTAATGATTTGAAACACTTGAAAGAAAAAATAAAAAAGCATTCTAATTCTACATTGCATATTAATAATTCAATGAGCTTTGTTTTGTTAGGAACCATTGATATTCGGATTCAATTAGATAGTGCGTATCGTAAAGCACTCGTGGACCATAATGAAAAAGTGGATAAAAATAGATATATTTTAACAAAAATTTTGAAATGCATACAGTTTTGTGGTTCTTTCGAACTGGCATTAAGGGGTCACGATGAGACAAAAGAGTCAGATAATCCGGGTATATTTCGTGGCTTGATTAACTTTATTCAGGAAATAGACATCGTATTAAAAACAACATTTAGAAAGGTCTTCGAGTTTTAAAGGTTTATCTAAGACGATTCAAAATGATCTGTTGGACTCAATTTTAGCAGTATCTCAGGAAGAAATTAAACTAGATATCCAGAAATCTGAGTACGTTGCAATTCAGGTGGATGAGACAACTGACAGCTCCACTAAAACCCAAATGGTATTTGTGATCAGATATCTAAAAGATAATGTCGTGTGTGAACGTTTTTGGAAATTTGTTAATCCAGAGGCTTGCACTGCCGTTGGATTAACAAATGAAATATTGACCCAGTTGAGAATCCTAGACGTTCAACCGCGACAGCTGATAGCGCAGTGTTACGACGGGGCGGCCGTTTTATCTGGAAAAACTGGAGGTGTTCAAGTTAAAATCAAAGAAACTTTCCCCCGTGCTCACTACATTCATTGCTATGCTCACCAACTAAATCTAATTTTGCAAAAAGCGTGTACCATAACGACGGGCGTAAAAGTTTTTTTTGCGACCGTTCAATCATTTTCCGTATTTTTTTCTAGATCTCCAAAGCGAATGCAATATTTAGATGAAACCGTTAAAGGTCGTCTGCCAAAGGCAGCTCCAACTAGGTGGTGCTTTAATGCCAAATGCATAATTACTGTATTTACATTCCAATCTGATATATTAAAATGTTTAAATTTAATTTTGGAAAAGGAAAATGATCAAAATACGTTAAGTCAAGCACAAAATTTGATAAATAACCTAGAAAAAAATGTTTTTATTTATTGGTTAACATTCTTCAATAAAATAATGCCTCACTGTGAAATTTTATTTAAGCAAATGCAACAAAGAAATTTGGATGCAATATTAATACAAAAACATATTGGTGAATTTCAACATCATATTTTGGGCATACGAGCAGAATTGAGTTCCAACCCTGCAGATTCAATCAGTTCCCCAGAAGGCTTATGTAAGAAAAGGCGCACAGATGAAAATAGTCATTTGGTAGCGATAGAAGTTTGTGACACTATTTTAGTGGAAATGCAAAATAGATTTAAATATGGCGATCATCTCATTTTATCGAATTTATTTAATAAAGATAATTTTGCTGGATATAATAACTGTTTTCCAACAGCACAACTAAAGTTATTGGATGACTTTGATGAAATTGATTCATCGAAGTTAAAAAATGAGTTAATAGTGTTTTACCAACGTGATGACCTACACCATGCTAACAGTGCTGCATCACTTTTAAATTTTTTGTTGACCAATAATTTCCAGGAAATATTTTCAGAAACAATAAAAGTACTGCAATTTATTTGTGTGATCCCAATGACTACAGTTGAAAGTGAAAGATGTTTTTCAACTCTTAAACGTATTAAAACATTTTTAAGAAATACAATGAGTCAAGACAGATTAAGCTCACTTGCAATGCTTAGCATCGAAAAAAAATATATTTCTAAAATAGATAATTTCTACAGCCGTGTCATTGATCATTTCGCTGAAGCCAAAGAAAGGAGGATCGATTTAATATACAAGAAATGTTAGAGTGCTTTTTTATTATTTTTTACTATTAGAATCCACAGTACCTATCAAACGCTTTTATCTCGGTACATAGATTCTTGTAATTTTTTTCAATTATAGGGGAATTCCATTTCATCACAGTAATAAGAGCTCAAACGATGTCAAAAACATTAATTAATAACATGTATACTAAAGTTTAAAGTTAATTGTGAATAAAATAAATAACATTAAATAAAACCATATTGTGCTACCGGCTTCGGAATAGGTGAGTATTGGCATTTTTTTTATAATATTCCCTACGCATTAACAGTACTTAACTCTGATAATTTTTTTTCGATTGACCTCCCACTTCTAGACCCCTAGAGCCGCCTCTGCCTCTAACATATGTCCCCTAATTCCTCCACCTAACCTGTTATCCAAGTACCTGTCCCTATTTGATAGTGTGTAGCCAATATATCTACGTATTGACTTTTACAACAATAAATTATTGTACAATCAGTCCATTGAAGCAAGCTGTACAATGATCACCATAGTGGTCTCTCAGTGCATTTAATATCGACTCTGTTATGTACTTGTGTAGTGATTATTGTCAGCTGTATCCTTCACGATCTTTATATCGATTCACCATAAAACAGTATCAGTTTATAAGGGTATGTAAAAGAAGTCTGTGGAATGATCAACTATAGTGATCTCCCAGCGTGTTAAGTCATTGATTACAGTCAACAAATTGATTAGCAAATAATGTTTGCTACTTTATACCATTCTACAATCAGTGTTCAACGCCGCAGCACGGCTAATTACTGGGGTACCCAAGTTTTCGCACATTTCGGAACACCTTCGAAATCTTCACTGGCTGAAGTGTCCTGAAAGGATCCAATACAGGTTATGCTGGATGGTGTTTAAAGCTCTCAATGAAATGGCTCCACCCTATATCTCTGAATTATGCATTCCGGAAAATATTGGTCTAAGGCAGTCAACTCTTAGATCAGCGACATCATCTGCAATCGGAAGGTTGAAAGAACTTAAGCGAAATCCGAACACTAATTTTGGTGATCGTGCATTCGGAGTATCCGGCCCTGAGGCTTGGAATAAACTTCCTATGGAATTAAGATGCATAACCAGCCCAACAGAATTTAGATCCAAACTTAAAACTCACCTATTTAAACACTCATTTCCATAAATTCGCTATTCCATTCAAATATTGCTATCCAATCTGTTGTTGAGCGATGAATTATCTTATTGCGGTTGAGATCGACGATTAGTCATTCATTCATTTAAGATACCTATGCTTTCCTTTAAATACAGTTAAGAGTGTATAAGCAGAGAAACCAGAAATATGTCATTTTTAAATCAGTGGTTAGACGTATTGACTCTTTTCCACAAAAAACTATAAATGGATTTCAAAAGATTGTTCTTTTATCTAGTAAATTTATGTTTTAGATTTTGAGAAAAAAAAAATATTTTTAGAATAATAAGGTTATACCATAGGTCGTTCGCAGATTTGTTCAATTTTCAAAAAAGTACATTTCTTATACAACACCCATTTCAAATCATATAATCATGCAGTAAAATAAATCAATACATTATCTGGTAAACGTATGTTTCAGAATTTTAATTTTAGTTTAAATAAAATTATTAAAAAATATATACGGACATGTGTTTCTTGACGAAAATTGGTCGGTTTGTGCATTTATTTGTGCACTTACAAACAAATATATTTCGGATTTTTTTACATACTTATTTTGCTAAGACGTTATTGACAAATCATAAATAATTTGATCGTAAAATAATTTCAGGAAGTATTTAATTTTAAATAATTTTGAACATCGCATTTTACCATTTTTATCGCAGCCCGTAAACACAAATTTCAGATTTCATTACGGGCCCAAACGCGGCCAGGAGAGCACGTCTTCGCGACGCTTTGAATAATAATATTTGGAAATGAAATTTGAAAACGAAATTTGAAACAAACACGAATTCCTTGATTCATGTTTGTTAAATCTACAGGGTTGCCCGAACGCAATTTTTCATGTTCATTGAATATTTTTTTGCAAAAATTTTTATAATTTCGAATATTTTTTTTATTTTAAATTTTTCTTGTGTGAATACCGCACAAGAGTCCCAACTGCTCCAAAATATTTTTTTGGGGTAAATCTTTTTTACGCACGCTCGACACTTGGGGGTAAACTGGTGAATGGGTTACGAAAAGTGGTGATAGTTACGAAAAATGACATGCGAACGGTAATCAATGCGAACGGTGATCGATTGCTCGGCGGGTCGGGCCTTTACGCACGCTTGTTTTTCGTGTTATTGTTATATTGTTAATGGACTATTTGTCCGTAAATAAATAAATAAATTATATACAGCGGGTACCCGGCATGCGTTTCATGGGCACTGTAACCTCGCGGTCAACTAAACTGTTATGGTTCCATCACAAGTCCCGGGAATTATAATGCAAGCGCCTGCACTATATAACATTATATACAGCGGGTACCCGGCATGCATTGCAAGGCCACTCAAAGAAAGAAAGGGTTTGTGCGCTTTAATTCTGTTTGTTGAAGTGCTTATTATTAATTATGCACACGAATAAATATTTCAAAATGCGACATTTTTTACAATCCAACTGAATATTACTCGTTTTTTTTCATGAATACCGCACAAGTCTGGAGCCAGTGGGACTATTGCATCCCCAATTTGGAGTATGTTGTAAGACTGAAGGTAGTGGGGAGGGGAAGGATATAGGGAAGAGGAAGGTGGGGAAGTACCTGGCTATTCAGATCTGACCACTAAACACGGCTAAAGCCATTTCAAGCAACGTTTCAATTCTTAATGGTGGTCTTACACCAGGGCGATACTGAGAGTATCTTCCACTCTAATGGCCATAAAATACAATTGAAAAACAAAAAACCAAAATATTAAAAAGAATATAACAAATTGTTTATTTATGTAGCTATCTACTTAATACCTACTGTGTTTACGCATTTCACTTGTATCTATTTATGTTTATGCACTTCAATATACAAATAACTACTACTAATTAAAATTCTGGAAGCGAGAATAGTAATATAAAGTAGCAATAGTAGCGGGTAGCCCTAGCTCGAGTGAACAAAACCCTCAAAACTCGGATTGCCGCGGAACGAAATTTAGTTCTGAAAACGCCCGCTCGCGAGCCCTGATGTGTTAGCGCTAGTGTCGGAATCGAAGTTGTCGTGTGCTGGTTATTCACTCTTAACCCATTAAAATCATTTTCAAAACCGTGTTATAAAATATTGTAATATTATGTACGAACTTCCTTCTTCTTCTGGCGCTAACAATATTAATATTAAAAAAGGGTATAAAATATTTTGTAAAATGTGTAGAATAAAATATTTTTATTTTATTTTATTTTATTTGGAAAACCAACAGTTTATAACAATAATGTTTGATGAAATACATATGAATAAAAATTTAACCAATAACAGGTTTTCACTGATGTATATTAAATTATTAAATAGTTAAATTAGGTTATGTGGATGGGATGGTGGAAGGGAGGGGAAAGGAATGGATCTATTCTGTGTAAATAGTGGTATGTATGTGTAAATGTTATTTATTCATTTTAAATTTGAAAATGTTAGGTGCTGTGTTAAATAAGTCGAATTCACTGTATGTCATGTTAAAGATGAGTGAAGCGCGGTGAATGAATGTATTTTGTTTAGAGTTAGTGTTGCATTGAGGAATGTATAATGCGTGGTTTTGTCTTGTTTGTCTGATGGGCACTCTTAGTTGAATTCTTTCTAGTAATTCCGGGCAATCTATCATAGAGGTAGCTATTTTTCGTAGAAATAGTACGTCTGCCAAATTTCTTCGACTTTCCAAAGAATATATCTTGAAGAACGTGGCTGACTCTTCGTGGCTTAGATGAGGACGATAGCTCCGAAAATCAAGGTATCGTAGAAATCGGTTTTGCACTTTCTCAATCCTTTCTATGTGACATATGTACTTGGGATTCCAGATTTGAGAGGCGTACTCCAGAGAACTGCGTACGTACGCAAAGTAAAGCATTTTCATGGTTTTTACTTTTTTTAAATCTTTGCAGGTTCTAAGTACAAAGCCTAGAACCTTGGAAGCCTTTGATACCATGGATTCGATGTGGCGGTCAAAAAGTAGTTTCTGGTCTAACACTATTCCCAAGTCCTTGACCTCCGTCATTTTTGTAAGTACTGTACCGTTTAGGGCATAATTGAAAGTGATCGGGTTTTTATTGCGGGTGAAACTGATGGCGCTGCATTTTTTAACGTTTATTTGAAGGTTGTGGTGTGCACAATAAATATTGAGACGATTAAGATCTTCTTGTATGCCGGTACAGTCGTTGGTAGACGTGACAGGGGAAAATATTTTCATGTCGTCTGCGTACAACAACGTCCTGGAATGGCGAAAACATTTTCCAATGTCATTAATGTATATATTGAAGAGTAATGGTCCCAATAATGAACCTTGGGGTACTCCCGACGGTATGGTTACCCAGTCTGACTTGTAGCCACCAACAACTACTGCTTGGCTGCGGTTTGCTATATATGACGAGAGCCATCTGAGGAGGTCTCCATGTACGCCGATTTGTGAGAGTTTGATCAATAATATATCATGAATTACTAAATCAAAAGCTTTGCTGTAGTCTGTGTATATTGCATCTACCTGTATGCGCTGGTCCATATTGTCTTGTAAGAATTCGGTGAACGCCGTTAAGTTCGTTGTTGTAGATTTTCCCTTCATAAATCCATGTTGGTTGATATTGAGTGATGATCTCAAGGCCGAAAACATCTGGTTATACACAATTTTTTCGAAAACTTTACTGAAGATGCAGAGCTTTGATATTGGTCTATAATTTTCGACGTCAGATTTTTGGCCATTTTTGAAGATAGGAGTTATAAAGGCTGTTTTCCAGGTGTTTGGCACTATCCTCTCTTTAAGGGAGCGACTAAAAATTATGGATAGTGGCTTAGACAGGCTGCGCGCACATTTGCTTATGAAGATAGGGGGAATTTTATCTGGGCCTGCACCTTTTTTGGGATCTAGATCTTCAAGGTGTTTCTGTATATGATGCTGGTCGATGTCAATATTATGAATGCTAGCAACACAGGGCTCGTTGCGGTTATCCGGTAGAATCTGGGTGCTTCGAGCGTTATTGTTGTAGACAGAAATAAAATATTTAGAGAATAAGTTGCAGATGTTAGACCCATTTTCAGCTTTTTCGTCTTTGAATGTCATGATATTTGGAACACCATGGGATTTGGACTTGGATTTAATGTAATTCCATACTTTTTTTGGGTCGGAGGATATGTCATGTTCGATTTGAGTTAAATATTTATTGTGGCATTCCCAATTAAGTTTTTTATGACGTGATCTTAGAAGAGAGAAAGAGGCATAGTCTGAGGAGTTTTTGTAAGTCTTGAACTTTTTGAAGTATTTGTACTTTTCTTTAGTTAATTTAATTAGGGCCGAATTATACCATGGTGGGTATTTAGAATTCCTACATAGTTTATTCGGAATATAGGCGTCTATAAGTTGATATAAAAGTGAATAGAATTTTTTTAAGACCGTGTTCATATCACCAACCGAGAGAAGATCACGCCAGTTTACCTGATCGAGAGATGTATTAATTTGCTCATAATCGCCGCGCCTAAAGACGTAAGCCCTTCTAAGCTCCTCCACTAGTGTAACGGGTTCAGAAAATATAACTTCCATCGTTAAGGAGGTGTGATGAGAATCTTCTAAAATTAATGGTTCGTCACAAGCACAGACCGTAAGGAAGTCATTACATAGGACAAGGTCGAGAAAGTGACCATTAGTATTTGGAATTCCATTATATTGATACAATCCAGAAAAATGCATGCAGTCAATGAATGAAGCGCTAATAGGTGATAAGCGATCACTAGGTATAAAGGACGTGTTAGTGGGAGACTTACTCCATGAAATTTCAGTGAGGTTGAAGTCACCTAAGATAATAAATTTGTCCGAGGGAAACTGCAACGTAAGTGTAGAAATTTGGGTGAGAAAGCTTTCCATATTTTCACGATATGTCAGTCCTTTAGGGAGATAAACACAACATATATGAAGATGTGTGTGTTTAGGTCCTTTGGATTCTAATGTTATCCAGACGTCTTCAGCTCGTGAGTGCCACGCCGGGCGCTCGCGAGCTACCAGCTCACGACGAACAGCGAGTAAGACACCCCCACCCAAGCGCTGTCCTGTACGAGCGTAGTCTCGATCTCGGCGGTGTACGTCGTAGCGATCATCAAATAGTTCTTCGTTGCGGATTCCATCAACGAGCCACGATTCAGACAGAGCGATAACATCATATTCGTTGGACCGAACAGCCGTCAACAACGTATCAGTTTTAGTGCGAAGCCCTCTTACGTTTTGGTAATATGTATGTATGTATATATAAAATCATCAAACTGCTTCGACTTGCAGCAATAACTTTCTTCTCTGTCTGTACCTATATCGGTAGAGTTTTGTTGATCACTTGGTAATATTAGACACCTCGCAAAACTAAAAAATATTTATTGTTATATGTAAACAACTATTTTAATTGTAAATCTCTAATTTTAAGTCACATTTGTAAATATATATGTATGCCACTAGTTTTCAGTCAGTAGTAATAAGTCTTAGTCGTAAGTCACTAGCTATGTACATAATATATAAGTCTTAAATGTAAGTACCTAGTTATAATTTTGAATCTTAGTTGTAAGTCTATCGTATTAATTTTATTTTATTGTATGCTTATATGTACAGCGCCCTTGAGGTGATTTTTCACAAAAACGGCGCTTTATAAATCAGCCAAGTATTATTATTATTATTATTATTCACTTTTGCATCATATATTAATTTTGCTGGCGTTCCTTTGCCTGATCATACTCTCTAAAATGAGGTTAAGTTGTGATAATTACCAGGTGGTGGCGTATTACTAGGAGGCGGTGTTCCCACGCACAGCACTTGGTGGGGCTCCTGCTGTGCGGGGGGCGAGGCGTTGAGGTGCGCCGAGGGGGCAGAAGGGGCGCGGGGGCCAGGCAGGGCTCCCAGGGCGGCCAGAGGGTAGTGTGCCGGCAGGGCTGCGCGACAGAGAGCCCCCGCGCAGGCATCACGGGCACCCGTGTGACCGACCTAGATAAAGTGATCAATATTAGGATTGCATGACTAACCTAAAGTGTAATTAAGAAATATTAGTAAGATTGTCAGTTGGATTTTAAATTATTGTACACAATGAACTCTTTATCGTGATTTATTTTTGGGGTATTATGCTGCGTTGTGCTACGTCCTTCTTTAGCCAACATTTCGGACAGCGTTACCGTATCCATCATCAAACAGAACGATCTCCAAAAGGATATCGGAACCCTTTTGAGCATGTAAACTCAGCCACTCTGACAAATCGGCAATTGCCGAGCATTTATTTGAAACCAGCCATTATTTTGGATTTGTTCTTGAAGACCTGGGAAGACCCAAAACACATAGAGGATGCCTAATTACGAAGGCAATTGAAATTCACAAAAATTCCATTAATATTAATAGAGACAATAGGGCTAAGCTCAATAGTTCTTGGTATCCGGTAATTGACGGCTACCCCAAAACTAAACACAAAAAACCATTTAAAATTACACTGTAATACCAACTCGTAGAGGATTGAAGCTGGCAACATGGTATCGCCTCTATATATATGTAAGCTTACACTTAACAACTATCGATTACACATCTCTCTTCATGATGGACACTGTAAGGCTGTCCAAAATGTTGATTAAAGAAAGAGGAAGAGTAAATATCCAAATAATAACATCCAAATAATAACATCCAAAATAATATCCAAAAATAAATCACGGTAATACTTTTGGATGTGAAAATCTAACATCTTATCTCACAACGAACTCTTTTTGGTTATGAGGAACTAGTATAGTAATACATGTTTACCGTACCTTAGCGCTAACCCTCGCTAGCGTGTGTATTGTCCTCAAAACTAGCTCCAGCTCTCCTATACTGGCCTCGGCCAGCACAGATAGTCCCCAAACTAGGCCGCACCAACTAGATTGCACCAACTGTGTAACAAAATAATATATATTATAGGAGTGTAAAAAAATATGCATCTCGCTAAAACTAAGAAACGAGACCCAGAGGATCAAGGGATTTATATGGTGCGGTAGCCGTCTATCCCCTGTAGTAGTCCCAGAATAGTCTGGAACATTTGGGAACATCCCAGATCATTGCGGAACATTCCAGAACACTCTTGAATTCAAAGCCTTTTTGTATGGGTGGGGTTACCCGTTGGTAGGGGTATATAAAGCAAGATCCATCGTGGGTTTGAACACTAGTTCAATCTCATATCAACTACTTGAGCGAAGTCGGGTATCCCAGCTAGTATGTACATAAATGTATGTATTAAAAAATGCTAGTACCTATGTAAAAAATCATCAATCAAAATTCGTCTGATATAATTTGTGGATGGCCCCTTATTATAAAGATTTGAAAATTTGCTAACCTGCAAATGTAATTTTTGCTCTTTCTCGTCAATATCAGTCTTTTCGTTTTCGTGTGCCCCATCTTTGATTTCTATCTGTGTTGTGTTCACCGCGTTCACTTGCGTTTCCTCCTTCTTAATATCCAGTTCCGTGTTTCTCTCGTTGTTTCTTATTTCTAAATCTGTAAAAGAAAATAAAATTTAATAATAATTTCACAAAAGTTAAAAAAAAAAACAAATGCAGCCAGATATTTGGGTCCTGTTTCAATAATTATTGTAGTACATAACATTTACAAATAGTAAGTCTTCCTTTCCTAATGAAAAATAAGTTTTTGAAGTAAAACTTCTTTATGCACGCTTGACTTGGGTAGTAAGCTGGTGAATGCGTGATGAGAGTGTTACGAAAAGTGTGATTGGGCGAGGCGAATGGAAGTTGAGAGGGAGATATAAGTTAGTGAAGATAGAAAGAGAGAGAGTTACGTTTCGTATATTACTGTAGGGGCAAGAAAGAGAGGTGCGAGCACACATTTTCTTTCTCTCTTTCTCTCATAGCCAGTTACGTTTCGTATATCTAAAGCTGGGTCCAGATATGTTCTTTTGTCCGTACCCTACGTACGTTTCGTATCAGCGTCGCGATCAAGAACGCTAGTTTGGACGCCCGTTTGGTACGGTACGGTGGTACGGCGTCTTGATACAGGTACGCTCCGATCCATCACGAGTCGGTTTTTTCGACCCGTTCAAAGGTGATACGATACGGGTACGCGCCAGTCTGGACGCGATCGCTGCACGCTCAGGTCCGTGCTCTATGTCACTACCCGAATCAGCATAAAAAATGCATATTTTTTTCCTTTTTTATTTTTGGCCCAATTAAGTTAATGAAATACTCGAAGTCGCTTGGTGACATGCAAGTGAAGTTTTTGTATTTTCCACTTATGTTTTGAAATTTTAAATCTCTCATTAAAGCTCTTCCGCCACATCTTTAACTGTTTTTTAACAATTCTAACACCCCGCCTTTTTGTTTTTTTTTCATTATATTATTGTATAACGAATAACGATGAAGGACGCGCAAGCAATCGTCAAATTCTCATACACTTCCGCAGTCGACAACATGGTAGGAGGAAATGAACACGCAATGATCGCAGCGACGTTACGGAGATACGAGCTATTTTACTTTGTGTCCAGAGTTTTTGGATCGCGACGCTGATACGAAACGGAGGTACGGTACGGACAAAAGAACATATCTGGACCCAGCTTAAGACACAGTGCAGGCCTATTGTCTGTATCACACTGTAGGAGCAAGAGAGAGCAGTGCGCGTGCACATTTTCTTTCTCTCTTCTTTTATAAGTTAGTGAAGTTTTACAGTCGTGTGATCTAAAGCACACTCGTTTTTTTTTATCACATACTGTACCGGACGTAAATTTAAGATTATGTTAAGATTATAATTTCATCTAAAGTTTATAATATTATCATGTTTTTTAAATAATAAAATTAATCAGGGGTCATAGCAGTCGACCTGAGACAAAAGAACAACGCTTGACCCCACCCTCTCTGTGTACAAACCTACACACCTTTTAATATTAATTTTACCTTTTCCTTTGCACAAATTCGATCTGTGCGAAGCCGTTCCTATACAAACCTTCGCACGGGTCCAATTTGTGCAAATCTCTATTATTTACACTTGCACAAATTCAAATTTGTGCAACCTATGTATTTGTATCTTTATAACACTTGCACAAATTCAAATTTGTGCAACCTATGTATTTGTATCTGTATAACACTTGCACAAATTCGAATTTGTGCAACCTATGTGTTTGTATCAGTATAACAGTTTTGCACAAATATAAAATAATTCCAATTTGTGCAGACTGTTCATACCCTATGTAAATAAAATGTAAAATGTGCAAACTCACAAAATAAACGAATGATCGGAGAGGCAGCGAGAGTAGGTCGAGATAAAACTCTGTGGCGTTCTCAGCTTCGTTGCGCAATAGCGAAACGAACGCGGTGGCGTTTACAACTCTAGCAGCCAAAATTCTAAGAATTTCATCTCAGTTCGTAGAATTGAGATGAACAAAGGACTGAGACGGGCAGACTCCCGTCTCTGGACCCTTTAAATACGGCTGTTAGACCGCCAGATCGGCAGAGCTCCAGATCTCATCACCACAACAACATCTCGCCTTCTCTTCTGCCTTCTCCGATCGACCCCTGGACAACTTGGACTTTTCTTCTTGGCCCTGGCCGAACCGCCCTCCCTGAAGACATCGAAAATTACAATTGGTCGATCGCCTTTTTCAAGGCGAAGGTTTCCCCTCTACCTCTACCCCCCTTCCGCCCCCCTTGCCTTCTACCTTTCTCCCTACATTTACCCAATTTTCCTGAAATCTCCCCACTTTTCCCTCTCCCTACATTTTTTCCCCAATTTCTCCCTAGGCGTCGAAACGACCAGCCGGTCCCACTTCCCACTACATCGTTTGTGCGGCGAGCGATTACAGTGCCCGTCCCGTACACATACCTACATTTAATTTAATGTCTGAACAAAATAAAAAATTATATCCAGATTTTGCTCAATAACACCAGCAACTGACGGCCGGCGTGGTCTAGTGGTAAGGCTTTTGACTCGCAATCCGAAGGTCGCGGGATCGAATCCCCCGGCGTGGGCAAATAAATTTTATTTGAATAGTTTGTGTCATTTCACAATTAATTCATTTAAAATAATGTATAGTATATTTGCGGCATGTTCCAGAGTGGGAGATACTCTCAGTATTGTCCTGGTGTAAGACCACCATTCAGAATTGAAACGTTGCTTGAAATGGCGTTAGCCGTGTTTAGTGACCAGATCTGAATAGCCAGGTACTTCCCCATCTTCCTCTTCCCTATCTCCAAACTGAGGTTTTACTATTAAAAAAAACTAATATTGTCAACAGGTGTCTCTGTGGTTCCATTTAATTTTCAATATTAGTAGATTCCTGTTTTACCATAGAAACCATTTTCCTTCATGTAATAGAGCCATATTATCTGTAGATTCCTGTTTTATCATCTCCACCATTTTTCTTCTTTTTTTTTCAAGACTGAATTTTCCCTCTTAAAATTTGCACACTCATCGAACAACAGCTTGTGACTGAAGCATCCTAATGATTTCAAATATTATAAAAGGAAATGGATTAAATAAAATATGTGATTGACCTAACAAACAGTGCCCTTTATATGAGTCATTTAATTTCTATATCCGCTATATCAACATTCATTGATTTGGAGAAAACCGCAAAAAACTCACATCTCTAGCGTAAATAAGTAATTGCATTTCAATTTTTTGAATGATGGAGTAATATAATTTCGAAAAGTGCAAATTTTTTTGTGTGTCTAGAATAATTTCGATAAATAAAATGGATGTAACGGATTTTGATACTCACTTCGTATTTCACACACGATAGAGGTTTTTGAAAGTCAACTGACCTGACGCGCGGGTTTCTAAACCCGCAATCTAGGATATGATTGACAAAATAACTGCTGGTGATTGCTTGAATTCTGATATAGCGTTTTTGTTAGTAACTTCTTGAACGATATAGCGGGTCTTGTTTCTCACTCGCAGTTTTAACATGGTTTTTAGTCGTGTAAGGGAGGTTTTGAAACTCAATTTTAGGTTCCTCTTGTTCCTCGCAAAAATGTGAAAAAGATGTCATACTCAGATCATTTTGTCAAAAATTGGATATAGCGGGGATAGAAATTATAGGATTCGTATAACATTTGGTCCTTTGAGCCCGATATGCCTCCCAATCAAGTGATGATATAGTTCCCTGATGGTAAACAGTGCAGAAAGGGGAGCCATTGCGAGGTCCGACAATAAAAACAAACAAAAGTGGTTTTAAAAAAAAATTTAATATAGGAACATTAGAAAATGAATTTGCTCTAACCTGGAGGTTCATAGTCCTGATCCCTGAGGTATTCCGTACCACCAACGATTAAAGCAATGGAACGAACTATTTCAATTATGCAAGCATAAGCCACTGATATTCCATAGCCATCTTGAACTTGTGGAGCTTCCGTTCTGTCCAGCATTTCAAGACTGAAAACACAAATTGATCAAATTTATACATGTAGAAAAATCTGCCGCTCAATTTTTCGACAATTAACTATAATCTGCTGTTATTTTTACTAGTTAAAAGCATAAAATCAAGCTGTATAACCCCTAAAGTCTATTTGTTTGGTTTTTGGAACAATTCATATGAGTATCATAGAAATCAGTATATCTCCCTTACTATTATAGTGAGAAGTATGATATAAATGGTGTTAACCACTCAGATATTTTGCGAATATGCGAGTTTTTCGTCTTAAACTAAATTTTAGATATTCAAAAACTTTGTGTTATTTCCGCTTCACAATTAAAGCTCTATAAATGAAACATTTCTGAACGTAGCCAATACTAAAAACTTTTTTTGAAAGGTTAGGAAATAAGCTTTCTACTTGTTATATTACAAATAAATATTAACATTTGTAAATATTAAAATTTAGAATGCAAACATAAAAAAAAAAAAAAATGACTCACGTGATGTTTTTATGTGAAAACGGTACTAAAATCATGGATTAAGTAAAAAAAAAAACAATTGTTATTCTATCGCATAAATGAATAATAAACAATTTAGTCACCTCACTTTTTTATCATTTCATACAAGAATACTTAATAAAAAAATAACAATGTCTAACGACGCGTAGGCGATTTGGCGGGTAAAATCTGTATCTGACAGAATAGGTCTTTTTATGTATTTCTACGGACAACTTGAATAGAGATGTGCAGCTTGATTTGTTATGGACCTTCTACTTTTTGTTTTAGGGATGTCAATAATGGAGTTATAACGATTTCTGTGGAAACATACGTGTTGACGTGAAAACACGCTTATTGTACTTGACTGCTATCGTTATATTATGGTGTATATCCGCTTACGTATAGGAGTGGTTAAAAGCATAAAATCAAGATTTATAACCCCTAAAGTCTATTTGTTCGTTTTTCGGAACAATTCATATGGGGATCATGGAAATCATTGTATCTCCCTTACTATCATAGTGAGAAGTATGGTATAAACGGGGTTAAAAAGAGAAAACACCACGCTTTATATTCAAATACAAAAACTAACTACAAAAGAGGTAAAATGAACACCTTTTTAACCAATGTTTCGAATGGTAATATGAAATAAATTTATGAAACTATGTGAATTTTTTATTAATTATTAGGTGACAATAACATTTGTAGGTACTTACTATGTCCATTTTGCTGTTCCAGGTGGGAATGTGACGCACATGGGAAGCCAAACTCCTTTCCAGAAAAATCCAGCTTGTTGGGGTACTCCTGTCATCCCTAAAAATGATAAAATTCAACTAAGTTACATCTAAGAATAATATAAATAACATATTTGTAAAAAGCATTAACTTTGTGGCTCGCCATATTTTAAAATATAAATAACATTTGTTTTATTATTTGCACTGCTTTGGGCAGCGGCTCACTTGGTAGATTAACACAGAGCATCCTTTAGAGCGGACGTTAGGTCTAGTTGGATATTCATTGAAAAATACGACACAATAATAAACAAGATTCATAATCTCTGATGAATTGAAGTATTATTGAAGACTTCTGATTATCCAAATTGTATTGTTAATTAGAAGAAACAACAGTACATCAATCACATAAATAAACATTATTTTCCTAATTCATATTTTTGAAATGACTTACCAACAGGGGTGTTGACTTGTGAGGCCACAAAGAGGCTCTGTAGGTAGGCTCCGATGGCGTTCACAATGTCTTGAAAGATATTGGTGGCGTGCGGGCGAAGGTCGTAGCATTCACAGAAAGACGTCAGCAATTCTAAAAAACAAAATTTAGGTAAGAATTTTTGAATACGCTGTTCTACAGATATTTCAATGGAAAACGCTCTGATGAACTAGTGTCATTGATTCCTTCGGCACTGGGGCATAGTCGGAAAACACGCCAAACGCATGCCCAACATTTGTATACAGTCGACATTTGTCATATGAGAACAGGTCGTTTTGTACGATTCGTTCATGAGTTGAACAGTTCGGCTGTGGAACAATTTTCCGACCTCTGTGTTTCCTCCCTCCCACGGTATGGGTCTCTTTAAGACATGTTAACTCCTTCCTATCTTCAAAAAGATCCTCCACAGGGCATTCCCAAAGATGAAATTTACTTACTTATGGTTAATTCTGTTTTTTTTTTTAAATATGAGGTTGACAAAAATGACGTAATTAGGTACTAATGGCCGAGTTGGATGAGGCATTGTCCCTGTAAGAAAAGAGATCCAGTTGCGACCATTACCTTTTTACAGAATGAAACAAGTTCTTTATTTAAAACCACTTTATTTTGATTTATATTTGTCGACCGGCTTCGGAGGACCTCAACCTTCTTCAGGACAATAAACATGTTTATTGATGTTTATGAAGAAGGTTGAGGTCAAGCCACAAAGTGTTGGCTTTCTTCGATAATTACCTTTTTATTTTATGTGTCTTGGTCTGAATCATGTTTCGTTCAGATTTATTAGTATTATCTTTTTCGTCAATGATTAAAAATAATGTATGTAATGTCTATGGTCTGACCTGGTCTGATGGCAATTTTGTGAAGAACTTCCAAAGCCAGAGCTCTCTGCCAGAGAGGCTTGTCGGGATCCAGGAACTTGATGGTGAGAGAGAGGAATATCTCGCATTCTGTCACCTAAACAATCAACATATGGAAAAGTCAGCAACCAATCAATCTTTAACCACTCGGAACATTAGAACGTCAAAAGACGCAAATATAATAATAGCGGTCAAGACATTAGAGCGTCTTTTGACGTAAACGTGCGAGATTTTACAAAAATTGATTTATTTCCATCACTAGTATACGGATTACGAACAACGCTACGCGTCTATATTCAAAAATATCTATGGAACGTAGAGTTTAATTATCTGAGCCGAATGGAACCTCCATCTTCTTTGATTGTCATTTGTTTAAGACATTGTTAGTTTTTTATTAAAATATTTTTGTATGAAATGGTAAAAAAGTGTTTATTATACATTTATATGATAAAATAAGTATTTTTTTTACATAATCTGTGATTTTAGCACCGTTTTCACATAAAACATCACGTGGGTCATTTTTACAATTTTTTTATGTTTGCATTCTAAATTTTAATATTTACAAATGTTATTATTTATTTGTAATAATACAATTTGAAAGTTTATTTCATAGCCTTTCCAAAACAGTTTTTAGAATGAGGCTACGTTTCACAAAACGTGATTTATGAAGCTTTTAGTAAAAATCGTAAATAACACAAATATTATAACGTTTTGACAGTTTTCAAAGGGATACGTAATAAACAAAAGTCTATGTCTATGAGGTTAATGTACATACATAGTTCAAGGTTGAATTTTTTTTGTCCCATCATCCAACTATTGAACGGATTTGAACATATTCAGTATGACAGCCAGAGAGTCCATTCTACAAAAGAAGCTTCATTAAAAGAATAGGAGCTATCTGTTTCAAGAAAAAGCTAAATCATGTGCTAAATTTAAATTTTCACCCTTCAGTTAAGGAAACAAGGATGTTAAATAGGACCACGCGCTGTTTCAAGTGTATTTTTGCTAAAGTAATAGTTACATATTTCAATTTGGTACCACCGCCCCGGGAACCATTTATTGGATAACCAACACCCTTGCCGTAGGTCACCCCAAGTGGTTCACTACGTTTGGTGACTTTGCAGGGGTGCCCGGGTTCGTGGGATGAGGTTTGTCTAGGTCTTGGCGGCACATGCATTTGCCCACCTACTGGTTGGAGGACCGAATCGAGAGAAGACTGGTTGAGGGTGACTTTTTTACCTCCCCAGCCAGACTCTCTCGATCCATTTCCTTGTACCGCAGTAGTCCAGGATAGATCCATACGTCCGTCACTCCTGGACACATTGACCCTCAGATTCCCATCCACCCCTCACACCTCTTTCCTTCTCAGAACTTTATCTTCTTCCTTTTCATAAAAAGACCCTCCACACAGCATACCAAAGATCACATAGGCCCAGTTGTTTTCTTCAGGGCCTGCTGTGGAGCAAACGTAAAAAAAAATCAGGCCTAGTTTGTCAGAAATCATTATAGAATGCAAAGCATACCAGTATAGAATGATAATGATGCAAGATGCTGGAGAGCATCCTCAGCAGTCTGCAGGTCAGCGGGAAGTGGGGCCGCAGCTGGTGGTGAGGATGGCTCCCACTGGTCTGGCCTCCGCCAGCGCCGGCGCTCACCAGGGCTCCGCCGCTCCCCGCACCTCCCATGCGGTACTTCACGTTGGGGGAGAAAAGCCTAATGATCAACGGACAGACGTGCTCCTTGAGGAGAAAGCGGAACTCGGTTATCTGGAAAGAGAAAAAGCAAAAATTAATGAGATAATAATGTTAACCACTCAGGTATTTTTCGATTATGCAAGTTTTTTGTTTTAAACGAACTGTCAGATTTATAAAAACTTTGTTTTATTTCCGCTTCGCAATTAAAGCTCTATAAATGAAACATTCCTGAACGTAACCGAATACTAAAAACTGTTTTTGAAAGTTAATGAAATAAGCTTTCAAATTGTTAGATTAAAAATAAATATTTACATTTATTGTAAATATTAAAATTTAGAATACAAACATTAAAAAATTGTAAAAATGACTCACATGATGTTTTTATAAAAAAACACTTATTCTATTGTATAAATGTATAATAAACAATTTTGTCACCTCACTTTTTTACCATTTCATACAATAATATTTAATAAAATATTAACAATGTCTAACGGCGACAACTTTGAAAAGAGATGTGAAGCTTGATTCAATATGGATCTTCTACTTTTTGTTTTAGGGTTGTCACTAGAAAAATAACAGAGTTATGACGATTTCTGTGGGAATACAATGAAAACACGCTTATTGTACTTGACTGCTATTATTATATTGTCGTCTAAACACACTTACGAATCGGAGTGTTTAAAATTGAAAAGTTTTTTTTTCATTATCTATACACATTATCTATATACAAAAATAAATAAAATCACATATCAAGTGCCGCAAACCTTCAATAAATTTAAAATACCTACAAAAAAAATTTATGCATAATATTTAAATCCACTGGCTTTGTATTTATCATTCGAAACGACGTCATAACTTTAAAATTGCTATTCAAAGCAATCACAATTATCTGTCATAAAGCAACCATATATAATAAAATGATTACCCATTGGCTTTTTCATTATATTAGATATGAACTGATAAGGAGCACATTTTTTTTACAGTCAGCGAGTCTACATTACATGAATATAAAGCAAAAGTTAACGGAAGGTCAAAATATTTCCACTTTGCAATAAAATCCAAATAAATGGAACATTTCTTTCTTCATTTTTTTCAACATTTCTTTTTCATTTCAATTTTCACCCACGACAAAAGAAGAGGTTTTAAAAATTATTGACAATCTCAATAATACACGTTCGAAAGGTCCTGACGGTCTTAACACTCATATACTAAAAATCATTAAACACAATATTGCATCACCTTTATCGAACATTTTCAATAAAAGTTTTTCTTTAGGGGTTTTCCCCGACCATCTTAAAAAGTCTTTAGTAGTACCAATCTACAAAAGTGGACCTAAAAACCAAGTGGGCAATTATAGGCCAATATCCCTATTAAGTGCTATCTCAAAAATAATAGAAAAAATATTTAAAAATAGATTAAGTAATTATGTAGAGAGCCGAAAACTTTTAAGCAAAAATCAGTTCGGCTTTCGGCCGGGGAGGGGAACGGACGATGCTATTGCGCAACTTATAGAGCATATTTCTAGAAATATAGATCGCGGAAAGAAAAACATTGCACTATTCTTAGACTTAGCCAAAGCTTTTGATACGATTTCACATAAATTACTCCTCAAAAGATTAAAAAATATTGGCATTGCAGGTATGCCCTACGAATGGTTAAAGAGTTACTTAAAGGGTAGAAGCCAGCAACTCAAAATGGGAAAAATAGTAAGTAATTCACTAGACACTAACTTTGGGGTACCGCAGGGAAGCACATTGGGACCTCTGCTATTTATAATCTACATAAATGAGTTATGCGACCTAAAAGTAGGCGGAAAAATTATTACATTTGCTGACGATACAGTAGCTATATTTGAAGGAGACGACTGGACTCAAACACATAAACTCGCTGAAAGTGGAATCAATGCGATAAAACAATGGCTTGACAAAAATCTACTTACACTAAATATAGCTAAAACTAAATACATAAGATTCAGCTCAACTATAACAGGACAACCTAGTACATCATACACAATAAAAACACATAAAACTAACTGTAATTCCGACAATATTGATTCTAACTGCAACTGTGAAGCTTTGGAAAGTGTGAAAAACATCAAATATCTAGGCGTTATTATAGACAATCATCTTAAATGGAAATTTCACATCGACAACCTTTCAATAAGGGTAAGAAAATTGATTCACGTATTCTTTGTATTACGAAATATAATCAAACAACAAGATCTAAGAAAAATATATTTCGGATTATGCAACCCCATCTTAACGTACGGTTGTATTGGTTGGGGAGCGTCAGGTAGAACAATTTTAGATCCATTAGTGAAGGCCCAGAAATCCATAATTAGAGTCATTATGCGTAAACCCTATAGGTTTTCTAGCGATCAGCTCTACAAAAAATTTTATGTACTTGATATTCGTCAAAACTATATAAAAAAGGTTATTATCCACGTACACAAAAATGTAGAAAATCTTAAACAAATTGAACATAAATATATAACAAGAAGTCACACCAGAAAGGATCTCATGGTCCCAGGGAGCAATACGGCAAAGTTTCAAAAGACATACACATATCTGGGACCGAAATTGTATAATAAAATCCCCCCAGAATTAAATATTAAAACATGTAAAATGGCATGCATCGGTACAATAATAACTAAATGGTTGATTGACTTAGGTAGGATTGAGTCTGAAAAATTATTAAATAATATCACTTAAAACTTAAAATTATACATGGTTAACTATTAATGGTAAAATCAGTAAAAACTTAGTAAAGTATATTTAAACTTAGTATATATTTAATCTACAAAAAAAAAAAAAACAATATTTTGTTTTTTTTTTTTTCTTTTCTTTTTACAGAATACATTTTTAGCATTTTTCACCAGCATTTGGTTCCTTCGAACAGGCAATCTGCCTAGCTAGGAACTAATAACGAACAAGACATAATAACACTTGTACACATTTTAAAATTTACAGTTATTTGAAATATTATTATTATGTAATTTTGCTGTATAAATGTAACTAATGTAATAAATAAAAAAAAATAAAAAAAATTCTGAATGTACATGAAAAATAAAAACTGTTTTTGGAAGGTGATGAAATACGCTTAATTATGCGTAATTCCATCCATGTAATTCTGGCAGTGTAATTTTTTAAATTAAAAAAAAATTAAAAATAAAATTTTATTTTATTTTTATTTTTTATTAGTAAAAAATAGATACATAAATTACAAATAAATTTTATACAGTAATTAATTACATGGTAGATATATTTGATGTACCCCCATAAGTAAGCGGGGCTTGTGTGTATGGGGGGGTGTGGTATGTCTAAGACTTCCGAGTTTGTCACAAAAAGGGCAGTGCTAAGAGCTGTCCCGAAAGTCCGCTAGATGGCAGGTAGTTTAGTTCGGAGTTTGGGCACCAGAGGGGCCAAGGGCCCGGGCTCAGTCTTTAGGAGTTCATTCGCATCAGATTCCATTTAGCCAGTTGCCAGATAGGTCTAGTGTTTAGTGTTGGTCAGGACATGACATCTGTATGAGTTTGTATGAGGTACTCAAATACTGAAATGAGGTGTTGAGGTGTCCAATAATTTACAGTAAAAAAATATTTATAAAAAAAATTTTTTTTTTTCAACAGTTGGGACTCTCAGCTCGGAAAAAATATTTAAAAACAACAAAAAAAATTTCACCTCGCCATCTCACACCTCACGGATCTAATACAAAAATGTCATGCAATACAAGAATTACCTCACCTCACCACCTCATACATTTGTCCCACCTCACACCTCACCTCACATTTGTCCCATGCGTGACAATGTGACATGACATGTAGTCCAATACACCAACCACCTCACACCTCACCTCATATTTTTTGTCCCATATGTGACATAACATGGATGTAGTCCAATACACCAACCTCCTCACACCTCATATTTGTCCCCAATTCAAATTTTTTGTGGAAAAGAGTCAATACGTCTAACCACTGATTTAAAAATGACATATTTCTGGTTTTCTCTGGTTATACGCTCTTAAGAACAAAAAATATTTTTTTAATGTGATTTACAGTGTTCTATATAATCAGAGTCATTGAGCTTTAAAAGAATATGGGAGTTAAATTGGTGTTGCCAGCCTACAAATTTTGTAGTTCCATTTTTAATATTTTCTACTCTTAACTGACCGACTATAAAAACATACAAACCTTGAAGAATATTTGCGAGAAGTCAGTGAGTATGGTTTCCAAGAGCTCCAGGCCAAAGGTCTTGGATATTTCTGTGACTCCGACCAACCAGTGAGGTTGGTCTCCATTCACAAGCTGCACTATATCCTGGAAACAGACAAAGAAATAATATATGGAGTTAGTTTAATAAGAACAGTTACTGTTGTTTATTTAGTTCTGAAATAGTTTAAAAACTAAACCCATGTTCCCAAGTCCTTCACTGTTCATTTTTTCCTTTGTCTTGCTCCTTTCCTTAAAGTCCCTACAAAAGGAAAGAAGAAGATGTTTTTTCTTCATACCTACATGGAACACCTCCACAATATTGCCACCAACATTTGAAAGCTACCTACTTGTGGAGTTGGAATTTCGCAGTGACATCGGTCATACCTCGCTAATGAATCCCCGATAAAATCGCAAAAAATACTGTTTAAATACTAATCAATGAACTCAAAGTGAACCGGATTGACCTTGCCTTTTGCCGTGAGTGTGGAACGCCGCCAGCATCCAGAAATTTATGCCGATTTTTATATCACATGTGACAAGTATTCTTTCAATAAAATGTTTATAAATCCTACTACAAATTAAGAACAAAATAAGAGAACGAATGATATCCATGTAATAGGATTTCGCATCTTCATATGGCATGCATCTCGAATGCAAAGCTTCACTCGATACACGATGAATCGGCAACTTGTTACTCAATTTATCGTTATATTGTGAAAACAAAACTGGTTAAAATTAAATCTGATTTAAAACTACACTCGGAACATGACAATGGTTTTTCTTTGATGTTGGCAGTACATAAATAGTTTGCAACTAGAATTTTAGAAGTGCACTTCGAATAAGATAACATTTTCCTTTGAAATGTTGTCACGATAATGTTTATAACGCAGTAATAATTATTATCCTGACTTGATAAACCTCCGCCTGGCTGCATATTTAATTGTTGAATCGCCGTGCCTTTTTACTTCTTCGATTGGCAATACTATAATTAACAGATTACCGGTATGTCACTTTTTGAATTTCCACTGTTACGGGAGGCGATATGAATTCGATTAGTCACTTAAGTGATAGTTTATTGATTTTATTATGGGATAATCCCGTTATGTCAGAAAATTAAGTGCATTATACTGTTATCATGCAACGTTACAAATTTATAAAAATAATATTGAAAATAAAGTTGCACCCTTTAAAAATAACAGAAATCTTAGACAAACATCAATACTTCCTACTCCAAAATGTAAAAAAACAATAGGACAGTTAAATCATAAATATCTCGGAGTTAAATTTTTTAATTCACTACCTGAAAAAATCAGAAACATGAATATTAACATAAAAGAATTTAAAACTCACCTTATAAATTATACTGAATCATGTAAAAAAAAAAAAAAAAAAATACAGTAACACCCCCCCATACACACAAGCCCTGCTTACTTATGGGGGTACATCAAATATATCTACCATGTAATTAATTACTGTATAAAATTTATTTGTAATTTATCTATTTATTACTAATAAAAAAATTTAAAAATTGTTATTGCAAACCGCGAGCCGGATCTTTAAGTGTGATCATTTAAAATTTAAATACAACCCATCGTATGTTTTCGGGCGTTATCGGTCGCCGGGTTTTGTGACCTCCGCATGGCTACGTCATGCTTGTATTGAAGATTACCTACGTAATCATAACTAGTATGGAGACGTACTTCGCGAGACAACATCTTTATGGCCTTGCTCGGCCGTGAGATGGATGGATTCCCGACGGTTATCTTTGGATGAAGAACCCTATCCGAACTTGGCATAGACCAGATGTTCACTGGTGCGCTCAACCGGAGCCCTGGTCCTGTTTGTCAGCTTGGATCCTGCTCCCTGGCGAAGTGGAGGGTCCTGATTCTCCGAAGCCCTCCTTAGAGTTTTCACGGTTCCTGAACTGGAGTTCACACGAGATTACGGCCCGCAGTCCCTCAGCGCGATCAAAGTGTTCCCGTGATATTAGAACTCATGATATTAAGTTCCATGGTCCAACAGGTACGCTATTTTTACTGTATTTAGTTAATTGTCGGTTAACTACAGTATAGGTTATGTTTTGGGTATTTTAAACCCGGCCTCTCAAAGGGCAATAACGTTATTTTGTCAAAATGATTTTGAACCACTTAAAATATACCTTCTTCTTCTTCTTCTTCGATGGCGCTACAGCCCATATCGAGCCTTGGCCTCCTGCAACAGTCGCCTCCAACTCGTCCTGTCCTCAGCGGCTGACTTCCAGTTTGGTACCTGGAGAAGCTGTGCTGCATCCCCTCTTACCTCGTCTTCCCACCTCAGTCTGGGTCTTCCCACTTTTCTCTTTCCACCTGGGTGTCCAGTCAAAATTCTTTTTGGGACGCGTGTATCCGGCATTCTCTGTACATGCCCAGCCCATCTCAGCCTGAGGAGTCTCATATGTGCTGAGATGCTAGGGGCCTTATATATGTCATACAATTCTGTATTGTGCCGGATGCGCCACTGTCCGCCCTCTTTTACGGGTCCACATATTCTTCTCAGCACTTTTCTTTCAAAAGTATCCAGCATTTCAGCCATCTTTACCGTCAGTGTCAGCGCCTCACATCCATATGCCAATACCGTTCTAACAATGGTCTTATATATGGTTATTTTGGTTTTTCTGTGGACACTACGTGACTTAAACACTGGCAGCAAAGAAAAGTATGTTTTGTTGGCTGCTGTGATTCTCCTTCTGATTTCTGCTGGATCCTCATTGTTCTCTGTTAGACTGGAGCCCAGGTAGGTGAATTGATCGACCACTTCGTATGAGTAGTTGTCTTTAAATTGTGCACTACTTCTTCTTCTGTGTGAAGGGTTCCTGCTCTGTACCATCATTTTCGTTTTATCAACATTAACCCGCAGTCCTACTTCTCGTGCCGCTGTTTCTAAAGGGTCGAAGACCTCCTTAATGGCTGAGATTGATCTTCCGATAATGTTGATGTCATCCGCATATCCGACAACTTGACTGCTCTTGAAACAAATATTGGAGCCAGTGTCTATAAGCGTTTTTCTTATTACATATTCGAGCACAATGTTGAAGAGAGTGGGAGCCAGACCATCCCCCTGTTTTAGTCCCTGCGATACCGTGAATTCTTCCGACAGTTCTCCGTCTATTTTGACCTGACATCTTGAGTCTGACATTGTGGCCTTGATGAGCCTAACCAATTTAGGTGGGATCTGGAATTGAAGTAGTATGTCATATAGACACTCCCGATCTATGCTATCATATGCTTGTTTGAAATCTATGAATAGTTGGTGTACATCTATATCAAACTCCCAGCACTTTGCCAAGATCTGTCTGACGGTGAACAATTGGTCTGTTGTGGATCTACCTGTGCGGAAGCCTGCTTGATACTCTCCCAGTAGGTTTTCTGCATACTTATCAATTCTTTGTTTCAGTATCATGGTGTAGATTTTATATGCTGTGCATAGAAGTGAAATGCCTCTATGATTTTCGCATTTTAATTTGTCACCTTTTTTGTGAATTGGGCATATTATGCTTATTTGCCATTCCTCTGGGATTTTTTCCAATTTCCATATTTTTGTTATTAAACTAAGTAGCAGATTTTTCAGATGCTCATTTCCATATTTGAACAACTCTGCCGGCAGGTTGTCTTTCCCAGGTGATTTGTTGTTTTTAAGTCTCTTTAGTACAGCATTTATTTCTGACATTGTTGGTGGGTTCGCTGATTCTTCATTACTTGATTCAGTGGGGATGTTAGTAGGGTGGCTTCTCAGGTCGCTATTAGGGTTAAGAAGTTTATAGAAGTAGTTTTTCCATACTGTTTTAATTCGTTCCTTATCAGATATAATTGAACCATCAACGTCTTTGCATAGTGTTGTATTCGGTTTGAAACCCTTCTTGAAGAAGTTTAAAATATACCAGCATCTGTTAATTGAACTCAATTCTTTTATTTCCATTTTAATGCTAACCATACAAAAAAGGAACTTATATTTTTCCCATTATCCGGACTCAGCTCTGCCACAAAAAAAATCTGTAAAGACCAGTGATGGTTTCCATGACAAAACTATGCTACAATGTGTCAGCAGATGAATCCACAACTCGAATTTTACATTGTGAACACAAAACTGATTTAAATTAAATCTGTATGCGGCGAATTAAAACTACACTCAGAACATGAACATATTTTATTTTTTTATTCTGGCAGCACATGCGTAGTCTGCAACTAGAATTTTATAACTGCACTTCGAATAAGAGGATGTTTTCTTTCGAAATGTGTCGGCAGATAAATCCACAACTAAAATTTTAACATTCTGAACACAGAACTGGTTTAAATTAAATCTGTGTGCGGCGAATTGAAACTACACTCAGAACATGTAAATGGTTTCTCATTGATTTTGGCAGCACATACATATATGGTCTGCAACTTGAATTTTATGACTACACTTTGAATAAGGGAAGGTTTTCCTTCGAAATATTACAACAGAAATTGAATCTTTCAATTAAATCTGTGTGCGGCGAATTAATACTACACTAAGATAAAAATGGTTTTTATTTATTCTGGCAGCATATACATAGTCTACAAACAGAATTGTGTAACTGCACATCGAATAAGAGATTGTTTTCCTCTGAAATGTATTAATCTATATAAATAAAAATTGTCATCATAATAAAATAAAATATTTTTTGTTTAAAATCACGAGTTTTATTAATTTTTTGAACTGACCGGTTTCGCTTTACTCAAGCATCATCAGGGTACAAATTAATACTAGTTATTATATACTATTAATACAGTATTCATTTGTACCCTGATGATGCTTGAGTAAAGCGAAACCGGTCAGTTCAAAAAATTAATAAAACTCGTGATTTTAAACAAAAAATATTTTATTTTATTATGATGACAATTTTTATTTATATAGATTAATACATTTCAGAGGAAAACAATCTCTTATTCGATGTGCAGTTACACAATGAATACTGTATTAATAGTATATAATAACTAGTATTAATTTGTACCCTGATGATGCTTGAGTAAAGCGAAACCGGTCGGTTCAAAAAATTAATAAAACTCGTGGTTTTAAACAAAAAATATTTTATTTTATTATAATATGTCAAACCACAAAGTGATTGCTTTCCACAATAATAAAATAAAAATCAATTGGTGTTCGTTTGTCTCGCTAAAACTCGAGAACGGCTGGGTCGATTTAGCTGATTTTTGTTTTAAAATGTTTGTCGTAGTCCAGGAAAGCTTTAAAAGGTGAGAAAATATGTAAAAATTGTGAGGAAGATATTAAACAACAATTTCATTTTCCCATATAAACTGTTCAGAATATTTCAAACATCAGAAGAAAGCAAACAAATTGTTGTCTTGGAAACAATGTTTTTTTTTTTTTTTTTTTTAATTAGGCTATTCACCCTAAAAAGAGTGCTTTGTTGGCTCCGTAGTTAATACCTATCTCTAAAAATGAATCGCCGAATTGTATGTATGCACTTAACTTCCGAACGACTGCACCAATTTGGATGATTGTTTATGTATAAAACTAATATTGAGCTTTGTATAAAAAAATTGTAATAGGTGGCACGCGAGCAGTTAGAAAACTGGATGTACCGGGAATGAATGTGGGGAATGTGAGAAATGGGAGAGGGAAGGGGGAGGGGGGAGGGTATGGGGAAGGGGAGGAGGGTGGAATGGAGGGGTTGTGCGAGTTAAAGGGGGAAGGGAAGGAAGGGGGTGAGGGGTATAGGAGGGGGGAGGGTGTGGGGAAGGTTAGGAGGGTGGGGTGGAGGGATTGGGGGATTGAGAGGGGGGAGGGAAGGGGATGGCGGGAGGGGGGGGGGGTGTGGGGGGAATGGAGTGGGGACAGAGAAGGTGGAAGGGAACTCGGGAGGGGGAAGGGAATACGGGAGGGGGAGGGGAACTCGGGAGGGGGTTCGCGGGACGGGGGAAGCTGTTTTAAAAATGAATGTGTCGGGAATGAATGTATGGAATGCAGGAGGGCGGAGGGGAACCCGGGAGGGCAGAGGGGAACTCGGGAGGGGGGAGGAGAACTCGGGAGGGGAATATTACTATTATTATTATTAAAACCACACATTAGAAACTAGATCGATCTTCGGGCTTCTGAAGGAGGCAATTTTCGACAATATTTCACCATGAATATGCAATAATTTGATGATTTTTTTCCATGGGGACTTGTGACGTCACACACCATAGATGAAGATAGAGTAAACAATAAAAAAGGCAAGACCATTGACAACACAAATAAATAATAAAAAAGGGCATGAAAAATGGGTGGCCTTATTGAGGCCTAATTGAGGATCAGCTAAAACCAAAACTGTGAAGAGATCTTTTTACATCGGCAAATTTTTCTTGAGATCGACTCAAAAAGCGCTCACGATCGACCGTTTGAGCACCCCTGCCATAGTATATTCAGTATATAGACAAGTAGTTTTATCCTTAATGCATTTGAATGAAAATATGTTTTATCCTTTAGTTATTTGGCAGGACATCTTCTCTGCAAAACCCTTCGGGAACATTTAGTTATATTTTGTGTAATTAGGTATACCGTATTGTCTCTAAACCGACTGCATATTATAAGTATGTGTGGGGTCAACTGTAATGGAACAGTTAGGGCAAGTGAGAATCGATTCAATTGGAAGGTAGAATTAGACTTCAACCATTAACATATTCATGGACACAATGTCTATCTCTAATTGTCCTTGTTTTACATCGTATAGAAATATCAGTAAAATCAACTCTCGAACGAGTCTCTTCTTGGTGGTCTACGCTGTGCCTCTTGTCATTCTTTATATCGTCCATGTCTTTTGCATTTGATGTCCGATTACAACTGGTTAATAATCAATTTGTTCTCAATCGGAATGGTTAGGTTAGGTTAACTCTAAAACAATGTCAGTAGAGGTTGTGACATCTCCTCTAAAACAAAATAGCCAACTAATATTTTATTAATGAATATGTAATTTTACCTGGAACATGAGATAAGCGTCTGCGGCACACGGTCGAAGCTCTTTGGGAACTTTGCTGTTCTGAGCTGGTTTTATGTCACAAGGATTCAATTCCCGATAATTGTCTCCTACAAACAATACAATAAAATAGATATACCAAGTGAGAATAGCATAATATATACTTAAAGTCACAGTAGAAGATACTTTAATTCTAGCCCTTAGAGTATTTTTGGGAGGTATTTCTCCCAGCCTGACATAAACTTATATAAGTCATACTATCTCATTTCGTTTTGCAGTGAGATATATGATTTAAACAGTGTTAGAGAGAGATAACACCACGCTTTCAGTCCGCATACAAAAGTTTACAATAAACGCTTTAGAATTTTTTAAAAATCTTACTAATATTATAAATGCGAAAGTTTGTATGGATGTTCCTTACTCTTTCACGCAATAAATATCGAATGGAATTTAAAAATTCTTTCACTAATCGAAAGCTACATTATTTGCGAGTAACAACGGTTTTATATATTGGTAAGCTCTGGCGTTATGAAATTATGTACCATACGTTTTCTGTCCCTAACAAAATCGAGTTATTACAAACGTCAAACAAATTGTTTCCCTGGAAACAATGTTTTTTTTTTTTTTTTTAATTTTTGGCTTAAAAAGAGTGCATTGTTGTGATTAAAAAGAGTACTTTTTTGGCGTCGTAGTTAATATGTACATATCTCTAAAAATGTTTATTCTCCGAACAAAAAGCATAACGTTGCTATAAAGCACAGCGTTTGAAGTGGACTGTCATTTTCTTACTTTTTTAGGTTACTCTGGATTCAAATATGAATAAAATACTAATAAAGGGAGTAGGTACTTACAATAAATTTCTATTTCTATAATTCAAATATTTTCTAAAATAGAATTTTTATTTGCGAAATGTCATTCTCAAATTTTGAAATTTTCTATTCAACAATAATTATTTTCTATTAGACAAAATAGCAAGAAGA
Organism: Limnephilus lunatus; assembly: GCA_917563855.2. Taxonomy (NCBI): domain Eukaryota; kingdom Metazoa; phylum Arthropoda; class Insecta; order Trichoptera; family Limnephilidae; genus Limnephilus; species Limnephilus lunatus. The sequence continues at coordinate 99,556,498 of OU830594.1, forward strand.
ATAACAATTATGCCAATAATTATGCCAGTAATTTCCCACTAATACTATGCGAGCGAAGCCGTGGGTAAAAGCTAGTAATTCTATAAAACAATATTTAATATCAATTTGGTTGGTGGGAATGGGTACCGCCGCCCTGGAAACGCTACATTTGGTGACCTTGTTAGATCTTGGCGGCGGATGCATTACTGCGTGGCGGACCGGATAGGGAGACTGGTTGAGGAAGACCTTTTGACCTCACCAGCCGGACTCTCTGGACTCATCGCCTTGCACCGCGGTGGAAGGGATGGATTCAATTGTCCCGTCACTCCTGGACAAATTGACCCCCAGATTAGTATCCCGCCCATCATACCCTTTTTTTCTCAGAACTTTCCTATCATTCCTTTTCCTAAAAATACCATCCACAAAGCATACCTCAGGACCTTCTGTTTGGAGCTAATGTAAAAAAAATAAAAAAAGCATTTGAAAAGTATTTGTCAAGATTTTGCATGACTTTATTTATGCACAGAGAATGTGTTACCTTTGCAATCATTGGCGGCCCTCTCAAATACCAGGGACACCAGCTGTCTCACGGTGGCCCCTGCTGCGTGCTGGGCGCCCCCGGGAGCTTCCTGAAGACGGAGACATACCACCAGGGTCTGTGAACGAAGAATAAAAATATTATGTTATCATCAACTATGGAAGTGTGGGCGAGTTGGCGTCGCATCCCCAGCTAATACCAGTTAGCTTACTGACTAAGTTTAACCTTGTCCTGGTTTTCTTGCTCACTGTTACCATGTGTTGTCGGTAGTTCAGGCTCCTGTCCAAAGTAACTCCAAGATAGCGAGGATGGGGATCTCGGCGATGAATAGTAGTTTAAGAGGTGCTCCCATAGCCGTTGTGCCCAAGTGATGCATAGATGGGACTTAAACCACCGAATATGTGGTCAACGAATGCATGCTCCATTCATTCCCCGACAGGATTAATGAGGTTCACAGGGCTACGATTGAGGCCCTAGATTGCCTCGCAGACCTAGATGTCCCCCGCTGATCCCCCACCACACGAAAGAAGAAGTATTTATTGGGCATTAACTATGTAACAATTTCTAAACATTTTGTTTTGAAGAGGTTTACTATTTTTATTTATCTGCTACCGGTTTCGACACGCTAGTTAATGACACGGATGTGTCGAAACCGGTATCACGTATATTATAATTTAAGTAACAAATGTACATGGAAAGTAAAACTCTTCAAAACAAAACAAGAAGAATTAAAAAGTTAGATTTTCCAAATATGTATACAGTCATTTTTAGAAACACAACCTAGAGCGAACATTTTGCAAGTACCCAAACAATGTACATATACATAAATCTTTGCTGTTCATTATATTATTTTTTACTTATATTTTTTCTAAAACATGCAGTTTTATATTTTAAATTCTCTACTATTGAACATGGTATGAACTAATGACATAACAAATATGTAATAACATTTTGTTTCACCTCTCAACACTTTGTTGTTAGTTCATGCTTTATTTTTTCTATGAATTTTCTCCATTTATAATAATAATTCTTTATTCCAGGATGTAGGGAGGATAGTGCAATCCCACACATCCCATTTAGTTAGTTATACATATTTACAAATTATGTTTACCAATGTTACTTTTATTCAATTGTGAAATTACTAACCTCGGTTTAGGCGAAATCTAGTAGTGAAAAACCCAATAAATTAATTTATTTACATTTCTTGAGTAGAAGAAAAAAAGTTTTATAGAGGATAGAACACCATGTACCAATGTCGAGGCTCACACTTTTCGTACATTCAAAACAAAAATCCACACATCTTTAATACATACTGATCAAAATAATAGACTCGAAAAATGATCAGAATAAAGAATTTCTTAGTTTTTGCACTTACCCTAGCCAGCGTATCCCCTCTAACCAGGTCAGAGGTGGTGAGGAGCAGGGCTGCGGTCTGCAGCAGGCGGGGCTCCAGTCCCCCCACAGCCCCCAGAGCGGCCAGGCAGTCCACTATGTGGCGGGCGCCCCTGGCGTCCACTCCGCGCCCCGCTATCAGGCGCTGCATAGTGCCCAGGCAGAACTGCAACAAATAGATGACATACATGACAAAATTACTGTGATATTCTAGATCAGTGATGAACAACTTGCTGCCCGTGACTTGTTCTGTTTTACAAAATGGTATAGCTTAAAACTTGAGTCTTTCTTCAAAGTTTTTAATCAGCCGCTCTAAATAAAAAGATTTTTATTTTTAACGTAATGAGTAAAAACTCAGAGTGTAACCACTCCGATACGTAAGCGGATATATACGGTAATAAAACGATAGCAGTCAAGTACAATAAGCGTGTTTTTACGTCAACGCGTGTGTTTCCACAGAAACCGTTATAACTCCGTTATCGTTCTAGTGACATCCCTAAAACAAAAAGTAGAAGGTCCATAATAAATCAAACTGTACATCTCTATTCAAAGTTATCCATAGAAATACATAAAAAGACCTATTCTGTAGATACATAGTAAATAGAGATTTTACCCACCAAATTGCCTACGCGCCGTTAGAGATTGTTATTTTTTTATTAAATATTCTTGTATGAAATGATAAAAAAGAGAGGTGACTAAATTGTTTACTAACATTTATACGATAGAATAAGTTTTTTTTTTTTACATAATCAGTGACTTTTACTCCGTTTTCACATAAAAATATCATGTGAGTCATTTTTACATTTTTTTTTATGTTTGCATTCTAAATGTTAATATTTACAAAATGTTAATATTTATTTGTAATACATAATACAATTTGAAAGCTTATTTCATAACCTTTCAAAAACAGTTTTTAGTTATTCGGCTACTTTCAGAAATGTTTCATTTATAGAGCTTTAATTGCGAAGCGGAAATAACACAAACTTTTTGTAAATCTGACATTTCGTTTAAGACAAAAAAACTTGCATATACGCGATAGATCGGAGTGGTTAAATGAAGACAATATTAGCGAAAATCAGAAAAAGATACGATCACATCTGGGACTCGAACCCAGGACCTTCGCCCTGCCGGGGCGCAGCTCTACCAACGAGCTAATGTGTCCCTATCCGATTCGGTCATTTTTAACTGTAAACTTTGACTAAGAACTACCAACATTATCTTCATTTTCTTAACGCACATTTTTATTGTCTGCTATCTTTCTGTATGATTGCAAGATTCAAACCTGAACTAAATGCTATCTAGATAGTGTCTTGGATGAATATTTATTTTTATTTTTAACTTAACGAGTAGAACCTTAAATAGTAATATTTAATTAAATGAAGACAATATTAGCGAAACTCAATCTAGTATTAGTCAGTAGTTCTTAATCGACATATGATACAGTTAAATATGACCGAATCGGATAGGGACACATTAGCTCCTGGATTCTGGGTACTGGGTTTGAGTTCTAGATGTGACCGTATCTTTTTCTGATTTTTCTATTTTCGATTGAGTTTCGCTAATATTGTCTTCATTTAATTAAATATTACAATAAGATTTTTCTTACATATTCTTCTCAAAAAGACAAAATTTTGTAATTCGATCGTGTAAAAAAAAATTTACCTTCGCAATGCAGTAATTTTTTGTTGAGATCTATGTTTGTCGCATTTGAAAGGTTTCTGTTTTATAAAATACCAAATGTTGTCTTGACTGACTTTTGCTTAACTTTCCTAACGATAAAAATAAACAGTTACCCAAAATTGCAAGCAAGTATTTTTAATAGGATCTTTAACCTGTTGAACGTGGATAATATTTCGAAAACCGCGCAAAAATTACCTTGATCAGTTCTGGTCAAATATCGATATAAAAACAAAGCCATTGTATTTTATGCGATTGTTTTCTGTTTACCAGATAATAAATCTTATTATTCATGTATATTACATGATAATATTGTAAGAAGTTTTTCCAAAATAGCTAACTAACTAAAAAAAAGATTAAAAAAATCTCCCATTTTTAAAATAATAATTGTCAAAAAATATATTCATACAAATATAAACTGATTTTAATTAAACTATTATTTAGCCTGAACACATACGCAACATGAAAAAAACACAATTCAAAGGAATTTTCAAAGAAATAATGACCGTACTAATTTTAAAACTAAAAATATCTATATTTCAACAGCAAATTTCATAGAAAGCTACTATACTCAAATAGAACGTAGGTCCCAGATAGATATTGGCGCAAGCGATTCTGACCTTGTCCTTCATGCAGTTTCTTTAAACACATAAGGGTTAAAATCGCTTTAAAAAAAAAGCAAAGGCTTTTTGTGCCCACCGGTGGGCGGATCACAGATGAGAGATATTTCAGAATAAGTCTGTGTTTCATTTGTAGATCCTTATCGAAGAAACCCTCAAGAGAAAGCTGGCAATTTGCAGTCAATGTCACTGAGAATGTTTATCTTTCTGATGAAAATAAAAAAGGAAATGGACTGGTGGCTAGTCTAAGAGAATAAGAATAATGATTGACAAACCTTGATAATCTTCAGGTCCTTGGACTCGCATCCTTGCACCAGCGGATAGAGAATCTGGTTCACCACTCCGTACAGGGACGCCTGGGGATTGTTGGCCGCCAGGGACAACTTCTCAATCGCTTCATCGCAGGACTGGAATCAAACACACAATTTTTACCTATTATTTTATTTTACAAGTAAAATTCTGATATTTGCATGTTTAAATGTTTTTTTTTTATTTTTTTATTTATTATTTAACACAATAAGATTTAACACGGCGAAAACTCTAACGACAAATTCCGCTTAATAAAAGTTTTTACAAATATGTACTTAAATGCACGAATGGTCTTGCCTATGTCGTTAATGAATAAAAGAAAGAGGAGGGGTCCTGGGTTCGATCCCTGGGGAATTATGGAGTTGGTTTTGTATTTGTGGGAAAAATGGTATCCGTAACTGACATACTGAGGACGACTGGGTAAGTAACCAGCTACGAAAGCGAGAAAATTCTGAGAGAATCCGATGCCACTCAATTTATTAATAAAATATCACCGTCGACTTTGTCAAATACTTTCTCGAAGTCTGTATAAATCACATCGACATATACAATATTTTCAAACGATTTGTTAATATAGGTAGCGAGATTCATAAGGTTTGTTGAGGGTCTATCACCCTCAAGCGGGGTGAAATCCGTGCCGATTCTTGGTGAGTGTATGTTTTGTTTGATTTTATATTTGTGAATAAATTATGGTTTCTAAAAGTTTTGCAGGTGCTGATAAGATAGCTACAGGTCTGTAATTATCGATTGCCGACTTTTTTGTGAAAGGAGTGACTTTCTTTAGTTTCCACATTTCAGGAAAGATATTATTATAAAGTGAATGGTTAAAAATGTGCTTTGGAGATTGAATTAAATAATTTGAGTATCTTTTGAGTATGATGGGTGGTATACAATCTGGGCATATATGGAGTATTTAGGTTTTAGCTTATGAAATGTGGTAAAATCATCATCATAATTAATTTTGTGAATTTGTACAAGTAAAGTTACTGGTATTCTTGATACTGTATGCAGGGTTAGATGCTAGTTTGTAGCCGACTTCATGCGGATACATGAAATACTGTTACTTTTGAGGGGCTCTTTAGATATATATCCCAGGTTTTTAATGGTTTATATAGCAGGCAGGGTTTGTCTAACAAATATACGCAATTGTTTTAATAAAAACCTTTTATCAATTGATTTTATTTTCAGAATTTTTCCAAACTAGTGCTTATCTAATAGAGTAGAGTAGAACTAGAGTAGTGGTAGTAACGTAACTTCTTATGGTAATAATACGAACATAACAAAATGTTTGAAATTATTTTAAATCGCCGTGAATTGGCACGGTCTCATATGCGTAAATAAATTTTTATTTTACAAAATTGAAATTTTGAATGCAGTATTTTCCATCGCCCCAAATGCAAAAAGTTATCTTTATAACTAGTAAACAAAAGATTTTTCTAAAAATATTTGTATTAAGCGTGTCCGGTGAATTCCAAAAATTATCCCATTTTGATTTCATATTACTCCCATATTTTATAGTGTACCTGTCACTTTATGTTTACAAAAAGTCAGGTGTTAATATGGTAGTAATGATAAATGCATATAAATACTTCAATAATACTTTATCTTTTAAGTCTAAAGGAAATTAACGTAAACAATAGATCTTTTGAAACAGACACAAATGTGACATTTATTGAAATTGCACAACAAATAATAAGAATTTGTTGAAAATGTTTACAATAATTATAATTTGACGAAAGAAACCTTTAGAGCGTATTCATTTAAATTGGTTTAAAATTTTATAGTTGAAATAAAAATCAATTTTAGATAGCAAAAATCATCGATTTATTGTTATGAAATCGTCAAACAAAAACATTGTCAAAATTTCTGTAAAAACGTAGTTTAAATCGTTGTCGAGATAATAAACGTGTGGGTTGATTAAAAGGTTATTAAATAATTCAGGTTACACCTTCTTCCATAGTAAAAGAGGCCTTCGACACGCAATCGAGTAATAATTACTTGTGCAAATCTCGCGTCGGGAACATAAAAATACCTCTCTTATTTGCGGATATTTCTTCTTGGTTTCCAAGCTGAGGTTCTTAAAGTCATTTTGCAGGACCTCAAGGAACTTCTTGGTGGAATCGTCACCAGTGACCGGTGCGACGAAAGCCATATCTTATTTATAACATGTCAGAACACCGCGAGAACATTATATGCGGCACAAAACTGCCATGTACACAAATTGACAGTTGTCAAATTGCTGCGACAAGAGGAAGTGCTGCCAGTAATAAAAAAATATTATTGTGATAAAAAAATACGCCAAGTTTCTACTCAGAAATAATATTTTTTCGTAAAACGTTGGTTCCATGACAACTCAGAAACATGCAATTCAACACCCCTTTGAAAAGTCATTTATGAAGAAAAAAAAAAGAAAAATAGCCCGTAACCTATTTTGTATCACTTTTAATGACTTTTCAGAGGAGATGTTGAAGTTGGATGATTCTGAGTTGTCCGTCACCAAAACGTTAGGAAGGTTTTATAACCTTCCTAACGGTAATATTTTTTTAAGGGGCAGATTTTATTTTAGTATTTCTTCTTCTTCTTCAATAGCGCTACAGCCCATTTCGAGCCTTGGTCTCCTTCAAAATAAGCCTCCACTGCTCTGCTCTCTGTCTTCAGTCGTCGTCTTCCAATCTACGACATGGAGTAGAGTAGTCCTCTTGCATCCTTCCTGACATCATTCTCCCATCTCAGCCTAGGTCTAGGTTTACCTCCCGGGTGTCCTGTTAGGACACCCATTTTAGTTAAACTACCTCTCGAAAATCATTATTTTTTCAACCAAATGCAGTACCTTAATTTTCGTAATTTATTATTGGAGTATTTTGCCGTGCTGTGCTTCCTCTTCCTTGAGCCAACGTTTCGGACAGCCTTGCAGATTCCATTATTGTTGTGTTCTCACACTTCAGAGATTCTCCGACACTTCGTTGTGAAGAGGAATAATAGTTCAAGAATAATAGTTTTTTTTAAAATAATCTGAGTTTATTTGTATTGTAGGTATTTACAAAATGGTGGCTACCTGGGAGGAAGCTAGAATTGTACTGGCCGCCCTTTGTCGCTTACGGGCCGAGCACGCCTCGAGGGCGCCTCTGCCGATTTTGCAGGGAAGTCATTCCCTGCTGACATCTTAAGGACTCGTAGGAAAGCTTTTATATGCCTGACATCTAGTGGAGAAGTCTGGAAGCTTTTATATATGTATACTACAATAATTATCAGACATCATATATGTAGGTAGAGGTGTGGACAGGGCTGGGCAAAATACATGCTTTGCTGTAATTAAAAAGACAAATTACAAAATACTTTTTCGCATGTATTTAAAATACGAAATACTTTGAAGTCGTGTATTTGAAATACAAAATACAGTATTTTAACCATTTTTTTATTTCAAATTCAAAATACAAATTACAAAATACATTTGGTTTTGGTAGAACCTTTGATTGCAATAAATTGTCGTAAGTGCACTTATCTAAGGGTGCGTTTTTATAAAAACAAAACTGAGCAGAGTGAAACAGAGACGTGCAAAAATTCACCAATCATATTGCTTAGAAGCATCTCATCCTCGCTCCACTTGTAAAGTTTTGTTATATAGGACCCAGGTGTTAGATAATAATTATAATAACATGACATTTTCATAGCGCAGTTTTGTGTTATTTCACTTCAAATGCGCTCTACTGTAAATAACTTAAAAATAATTTAGTATTCAGCAAATTTTTCTCATACTATGGCACAAAAATGTACAATACAAAAGCAATAACAAGTATAATATATATATAGTGACCGACCGAAGGTTCGGTTTCGGTTTTGGCAAGTTTCGGCAAAAAAATCTACTTTCGGCATCAGTTTCGGTTTCGGCAGAAAATCTGCCGAACTTTTGGCCGCACCTAAACTCTGCGTTCGTGAATTATCGCGCGTCGTTCGGCTGACGTCGGGTGAGTTCGTGGCTCACTATTTTTGTTCCAATAAGTAGTTATAACATTCCTTACCCGCCGCCCAAATTGGGAGGCGGGTAAGGAAACATTTATTGCATAATCAACACTTCTTCCATAGGTCACCTTAAGTGGTTCGCTACGTTTGGTGTCTTTGCAGGGGTACCCGGGTTCATGGGGTGAAGTTTGTCCAGGTCTTGGGGGCCAATGCGTCTGCCTGCCTGCTCCGTGGTGTACAGGATTGAGAGAGACTGGTTGAGGGAGGTCTTTTATCCTCTCCAGCCGGAATCTCTCTACCTATCGCCTTGCACCGCGGTTGGAGTGATGGATACATACGTCCGTTATGCCTAGATACACTGACCCCCCGATTCCTACCCACCCTTCATACCTATTTCCTTCCCAGAACTGCCTCTCCTTCCTTTCCTTAAAAAACCCTCCACTCAGCATCCCCTAAGATGACACAGGCCCAGAGGGAAACTATTTTCTTCAGGGCCTCCTATGTGGAACTAAAATAAAAAAATAATAAATAATTATTTTTTCACATACCTACTTCAATTTTTGTTTTCTTTATTTCATTTAACATGTGCATTAAGAATATTGTGATCGTAAACGCAATTAAAATACTCAATTAATGAGGTCCTTCCTTTATAATGTGAGTGTTGATTATTGTCAAATTTTTGTTCCAAGGAGTAGTTAACATGTTTTGTTAATTTTTGTTAGTTTTATAGCAGTAATATCAAAAAAATAAAAATAATATTTTCACGTGTACTTCAATAATCGTTTTTTATTTCATTTAACAATTGTCTGTATAACTAATTGTCTGTATAAGTGTAAAAATAAGCCAAATTTCAGTAAACAATAGCTAAAAAAGAATTATTATTTTTAATTGATAAACTAACGTTTAAACAAGATTTTTATGCATAGCACAAAGGGTAGATAACAAATATTATAATCAATAATTATCAGCCTGAAACACTCATCTACATTAAAAAAATCTTCCGAGAAAAGATACTGGCCGCCAACGGGAATTGAACCCGTGACCATCTGATTGCCGGTCAGCAGCTCTGACCACTGAGCTATGGCGGCTTATCAAATACCCGCCAAATCATTCAATATATACTAGTGTTTCATTTGACAATTACTTATTATTACATTTTTCCAACTGAAAACAACCAACTTTATTTTTGTGAGAGAGGTATTTTTAATACTAAATCTCCCGCTAGGTGGCGTCGAGACTAATTATGTCTGCATTTTTTGCTGAAATACTTTAACTTGTCAAATATTAATTATTATTTTTAATTGATAAACTAACGTTTAAACAAGATTTTTATGCATAGCAAAAAGGGTAGATAACAAATATTATAATCAATAATTATCAGCCTGAAACACTCATCTACATTGAAAAAATCTTCCGAGAAAAGATACTGGCCGCCAACGGGAATTGAACCCGTGACCATCTGATTGCCGGTCAGCAGCTCTGACCACTGAGCTATGGCGGCTTATCAAATACCCGCCAAATCATTCAATATATACTAGTGTTTCATTTGACAATTACTTATTATTACATTTTTCCAACTGAAAACAACCAACTTTATTTTTGTGAGAGAGGTATTTTTAATACTAAATCTCCCGCTAGGTGGCGTCGAGACTAATTATGTCTGCATTTTTTGCTGAAATACTTTAACTTGTCAAATATTAATTATTATTTTTAATTGATAAACTAACGTTTAAACAAGATTTTTATGCATAGCACAAAGGGTAGATAACAAATATTATAATCAATAATTATCAGCCTGAAACACTCATCTACATTGAAAAAATCTTCCGAGAAAAGATACTGGCCGCCAACGGGAATTGAACCCGTGACCATCTGATTGCCGGTCAGCAGCTCTGACCACTGAGCTATGGCGGCTTATCAAATACCCGCCAAATCATTCAATATATACTAGTGTTTCATTCGACAATTACTTATTATTACATTTTTCCAACTGAAAACAACCAACTTTATTTTTGTGAGAGAGGTATTTTTAATACTAAATCTCCCACTAGGTGGCGTCGAGACTAATTATGTCTGCATTTTTTGCTGAAATACTTTAGCTGCTGACCGGCAATCAGATGGTCACGGGTTCAATTCCCGTTGGCGGCCAGTATCTTTTCTCGGAAGATTTTTTCAATGTAGATGAGTGTTTCAGGCTGATAATTATTGATTATAATATTTGTTAAAAAAGAATTGGTTTCGGCCAAAACTGAGACAGACACCGAAGATTCGGTTTCGGTTTCGGTATAAAGTCCTGTTTCGGTCACTAATAATATAATACGATACAATTAGAGTTGCCAACTTACTCTAAATATTAACATATCGTCGTCAGTACCGGATTATCCTTTAGGCAGAGTAGGCAACTGCCTAGGGGCCCCGCATCGGCTGGGGGCCCCGCGCCCCGAGAAAAAATGACTTGCGTCAATGGTAAGCAAGTACTTACTGTCAATTAGTGAGCAACTCCGGCGCCGATTTTGGAAAAAGTCAGCTTTCAAGATGTTTTAATTTTTTTTTATTAGGAACATTTACAGGTTAATAACATTACATACATTAAAGAACACAATAAATTAAAATAATTAGGTTATAACCCAATAACTAATATTCACATCTTGCACAAATAATAAAAAAGTCAATAATTAAAATAAATATTTGAACGTAGTTGTATTTTACTTTCCTTCTATTCAGTATCAATGGGGATGTGATAGTAGGTGCGGTGTGTGGTTTGTTTTGGCATTTTTGTTTTGTTTGAGTTTTTTTTGCTTTTATTTCTAATTATATGTTTAAAATATAAATGTTGTACAAGCTTTAGTGTGCACTACCTGTCTGCTTGCTAAAATTCTTTGTTTCTCTTCGTACCAAGGTTGTCTGGAAGAGATCACATTAGTGATACGACCGCTCATTGTACTTTTTTTTTTACATATATTTGTTTTTATGAATGTGTCATTTTATGTGCAATAAAGAGTTATTGTATTAAATGAAAAAGGCACACTTTGTAAAACACCACTTTATTTGATTTAATATTCAATTTTTATAAGAAAAACTTTCTTTTTATTACTTTTTTTTAAGGTTATTCCCATCAGTGAAATATATCATATTAGAATTAGTTAACAATAATAATCTAAACTAAAATATGAAAGAGCACAAGACACAGAAAAAGGACAATGGTCGCAACTGGGACTCAAACTGTTCGAAAATCTAGGGTCTATGGCACCACGTAGGGGATTTTTGATATCTAAAAAAAATAAAAATTGCGGACTATTGAATTTTCTTTTCGATTTTTTATGGAAAATTTTCATTTCATTAAAGAAAAATAGAGGGGGACCCCTTATAAAAAAATCCTTAAGTGGCTCCATAGTGACTGGATTTCCTAACAGTTTAAAACTTTGTGAGTGCAAATCGGATGTATGGTTTTTCTAATATGTATGTTGTCAACCAGGTTGAAAAACGTAATTTCGAGAAAAACGCGTTCAATGTTTTGCTGAAGGATAATTCAACATACAAACTGTTGAAAACTGTTTCATATAAAACGCTGTATCTCCTTCAATTTTACGAATTTCCTTGAAACATTTAGTGAGAGCTTATTAACAAATTAAAAAAATTAATTTAAAAAATTACTTTTTTTTACAGTGTCCTGGTGCCTTAAAGCCTTGGTTAGGATTTGATCAAGGGAACATGGAGGCCTTTGGAGGCCCCCCAGAGTCAGAGTCCCGTGTGAACTGAATAAAAAGCTTGTAAAATTACATCAACTTCTTAAACTAGGAGGGGGAGTGGGGTCGTGCTGCTTTGCCGCCCCGGGCCTTGTATTTTTGCGACCATTGTATTTTTTGCGACCATTGTATTTTTTCTGTGTCTTGTTCTCTTTCATATTTTCGTTTAGATTATTATTGTTAACTTATTCTAATATAATTTTTAATAGCCCTATTAATATTTAATATCCCTAATAATATTTAATAGGCTATTAAATATTAATTCAAATAAAGTAGTGTTTTACAAAGTGTGATTTTCATTCAATATATAATGTCACACCACAAAGTTCCATAATTTTAATTGTAACTTTGAGACATGCTCAAACTGCGAAGATGTAAAATTAGGAAAATATATCAAGTACTTAGGTGTAACTATAGACAGCCAACTCAAATGGACTTACCATATAGAAAAAAAACTGTAAATAAACTGAGATACTTGATTTACATATTCAAACGTATGAGCAATATCGTCAGTACAAGAACCATGAAAATTGTTTACGACGCACTGGTGCTTTCGTCCATTTCCTACGGAATAATCGTCTGGGGTGGAACATACAATAACCATGTAAAACCATTAGAAATTGCTCAGAAGTCCATCATTAAGGTAATGTACCAAAAGCCCAAGACATATCCCACCAATCAGTTATTTCAAGAAACCGAAATTATGGAACTAAGGCGGATCTACTGTACCCAATTTCTCAAATATATATTTACTCGTCCTAACAATTTCACTAAAAACACAAATCGCTCTAGCCAGAGACATTACACATGCGTGTTCACAGTGCCTCACTGCAAAACCAGGTTGGCCCAAAGACACATTAATTATATTGCCCCAAAATTGTTCAATTCCCTACCTCACTCCACCAACATGTGTCAAAATTTGAGCAAATATAAAAAAAATGTTAAAATCTGGATAAAAAATAATTTGGAACTGACTAACTTTTTTCTGTAATTCAAACTAACAGCTTCCAAATTGCTAAAATATTCCATGTCGTTCTGAATATTTAGAATAAAAAAAGGAAATGTAAATGTATTTTTGTAAGGGTGTAAATATGCGATATAAATTTTTAAATATTTTATTATTGAAATATGTATATATCCAAATTTAAAAAAATTAAAAAATAAACTCCAGTAAAATCAATCATGTTGATTGATCTCTATAGCCTCCATACATATATATTTTTTAAATTTTATTTTAACTACCACTGTTATCCACATAATATAATACCCACACAGGCTTCGCCCTCGTGGGATTTTTTTTGTTACTTATGTATATATTTTTTTGTTATTATGTATTTACTTGTTAAATGTACCAAAAAATTGCTAATAAAAAAAAAATAATTAAAAAAAAAAAATGTATTTGCTTCCTTCGATAAAAGAGTTACTGTATTGTATTTTATTCGTTTAATTTTTTTTATTGAATGGGGTGATACCTTCGTGATGTAATTAAAAAACAGATTAATTATGAATAAAATTACGTTGTGGTAGAAAAAAAATAATGTTAGAATTTAGAAAAGGGTAAAGTGCAGTGGCGGACTAAGCCCGTCAAAGGCCCGGGGCGGCAAATCAGCACGAGCCCACTCCCCCCCTAGTTTAAGAAGTTGATGTAATTTTACAAGCTTTTTATTCAGTTCACACAGGACTCTGACTCTGGGGGGCCTCCAAAATATGTTATATTAGAAAAACCATACATCCGATTTGCACTCACAAAGTTTTAAACTGTTAGGAAATCAGTCACTATGGAGCCACTTAAGGATTTTTTATAAAGGGTCCCCCTCTATTTTTCTTTAATAAAAATCGAAAAGAAAATTTGATAGTCCGCCATTTTTATTTTTTTTAGATATCAAAAATCCCCTACGTGGTGACATAGACCCTAGATTTTCGAACAGTTTAAGACTTGGTGCATTTATATGGGATGTACAGTTTTTTTAATATGTCGTCAATCAGGTTGAAAAACGTGTTAAAAAAGTTTCGAGAAAAACGCATTCATAGTTTTGCCGAAGGATAATTCAACATACAAACTGTTTCAAACGGTTTCGCATAAAATTCTCTATCGCCGTCAATATTTTGATTTTCTATAAAACATTTGGTGAGAGCATTTTTAACAAATGCATCTTTCAGAAAATTAAATAAATAAATTAAAAAAAAATTATCGTGTCCTGGTGCCTTAAAGCCTTGTTTAGGATTTAATCAAGGGAACAAGGGGGCTTTTGGAAGCCCCAGGATTCGAGGCCCTGGGCGGTCCACCCCTTCCACCCCCCCCCCCGTTAGTCCGCCATTGGTAAAGGGGCCCCGAGACGTGCATTGCCTAGGGGCCCCGACATGGTTAATCCGGCCCTGGTCGTCGTCTCAGTTCTTAATTGTCCAAACGACCATTTTAGTTTTTGTTCTATCTCGACTTTAAAACTAAAAATAAAGCATTAAAAATGATAGTTTATCACTTAACTAAGAATTATTTAAACTAATAAGACCTTTAGCTTTACGGAAAAAGCTTTATCTTAGACACTCGATTATCATAATGTTTTATTGAAATAATGAAAGAAAACCTTCTCCTCCTGCATAATTTTCAAATAGTCGTTTGGACAATTAAGAACTGAGGCGACGATATATTGTGCTGGATTCTAACGTTTTTAGTCTATGTATTATCTACGTCAGTTTATTTTTCATTATCATTACTAAGATCGCTAAATGTATTTGAAAATGTATTTTGAAGCTATAATTTTTAAAAGTATTTGAAATACAAATTTAAAAATACCTCAGCATCGGGTAATTGAAATACCAATTACAAAATACATTTTTAGGAAGTAATTGAAATACAAATACAAAATACGTATTTGTATTTCAAATACGTATTTCAATTACAAGTACTTAAAATACTGCCCAGCCCTGGGTGTGGAGACATCATATAATGACATCTTCAATATTATATAGATAGAGGTGTGGGGACATCATATAAATATTATGTAGAAGGTAACAAACTGGAAGTCAGCCGCTGAGGACAGGAGGAGTTGGAGGCGAATATTGCGGGAGGCCAAGGCTCGATATGGGCTGTAGTACCATCAGAGAGAGAGATAGTCTCAATGGCTCTAGACAGTTGCGGGCTCGTGTGCTGTACTCACATAAAAAAAGATTTCTTCTTTTTTTTTCAATACTGCATATGAGCCAATAATTTCAAAATATGTTTTTCAGTATTTTCAGTTGAACAGCCCGAGCCCCGAGCCGCATTGATTAGCGCTTTCAAATTTTGAAATTGACCAAGAAACTGTTTGTACTCGGTTAAAGTCAATACCGGGAATAAACCAACCCCAGTACATAAGCAAGAAAGTGCGCTTATATCCCTGGATAGTTTTTGTCCTTTCTGAACTTTTTATAAGTGGTTCTTTCACGGTATTGGACTTACACCGTCAATATATAGATATTACCTTTTTGTATATCTAAGTTGATAGTTAATAATATTATACATAGTTATATTGTTATTTTTAACTTTATGAGTAAAATCTCAAATTATAATATTTAATTAAATGAAGACAATATTAGCAAAACTCAATAAAAATCTGGAGACAGAAAAATTGGCAAGTGCTCTACCGATTGAGCTATGGAACCCATTTCCAATTCGGTCACTTTTAACTGTATCATACTTCGACTAAGAACTACCAACATTATCTTCATTTTCTTAACGCACATATTATTGGCTGCTATCTTTATATATGATTGCAAGATTCAACCCGAATTAAATGCTATCTAAATAGTGTCTGGATAAATTTGAGATTTTACTCATAAAGTTAAAAATAAAAATATTCATCCTAGACTTGCAGAAAAAGTCAATAGATGTCGCGTATTAAAAATAAAATGGATAAATATTCAGCGAATAAATTGGTTCAACGGAATCGTATGTTAGTACCTCCATTTCTCAATTAGTATTAGTAGTTCTACAACCGTCGACCGTGGCTGGCGTGTGACGTATCAAAGTAGGATGTAACCATGGGCTTGAGTAAAAGGAAAGGACGGTCTGACGGCGGAGACTTTCGACACGGTGGCTCCAGTTAGAATTCACTTTCCCGAAGGCCTGTTCGTGCATGATTTGAACACAAATCTTGGAGAATTATGTACGGAATAGCCCCTCTATAATAATAATATTTGGCTGATTTATAAAGCGCCGTTTTCGTGAAAAATCACCTCAAGGGCGCTAGTATATATCTCTATGAGTCTCGCTAATATTGTCATCATTTAATTAAATATTATAGTTGTTATAATTAGTTCAAATTTGCTCTGGCCGGGCAACTTTGTGAAGCAGGTCAAGGAAGGGACTGTAAGAAGGAATTTGTTAATGCAGGCTTTGAGGAGGCCCAGTTAAACAAAGGAGAAGAGACAGTTGCCGGTAACTCTTTCTACATAAGAGCCGACTTCCACAAAAATGAGTTAGAGAAATGATGCATTTTCACCTGTGAAAGGGTGTTCTGCTCATGTCTGTTGAGATTCACTCACATGCACTTCACTCACACAGTGGATCAATGCCGCTAGTTCCTCCAAACAGGCTCTATTGAAATATCTGTAAAACAGACTCGTATCTACATTGCATCAGTGCATTATAGATGACAATTGTTCTGTTAATAACATATTAATTAACGCACCCGCCATAACACAGGGTCATCCCTAGCATGGAGGGTGAAATATCATAAAAAAACTATATGTATTTTCGATTTTTCATGTATTAAATAAATAAAATATGACCCATCCTCATTTATACAGAATCTAGCAGGTATGTCACAGCAAGTATTTTGTATTAACACTTTAAATAGAATGAAAAAAAGAGTGCTTTCTTTTCTATGTGAATATTGCACCAGAGCCTCAACTCCTCCCAACAGTCTGGCATCAGTGAGACTATGGCTTCCCAATTGGGGTATGTTCTACGATGGGAAGAGGAAGGTGGGAAAGTACCTGGCTATTTAGATCGCATTACAAAACACAGCTAAAGCCATTTAAAAACTTCTTTCGTATGGTGGGAGATATCTAGGTCTGCGAGCCAGTCTAGGGCTTCAAGCGGCGCTCTGTGGACCCCATCAATCCCGCCGGGGAACGAATGTAGCTGGCATTCACCACATTCACGCATCGCCGACTCTCTAAGGCTCAATCTATGCATCATATGGGCACAACGGCTATGGGAGCAACTTATCTTATTGATTGCGGATCAGAATTCACGAGGCAATGAGAACCCAGACTGCCTCTCAGTGGGATCGCGTACGAGATGGGCATTTGCCACGTTGGCCGATTTCCACGAAAATTGGCACATTTTTTTTTAACATTAACTCCACCCAGGAGGCCCTGAGGAAAATAATTTCCCTCAGGGTCTATGTCATCTGAGATGCTGGGTGGAGGGTCTTTTTGAGGAGAGGAAGGAATGAACATTGGCCTTGAACAGACCCATGTTGTAGGAAGGAGGAAATTGAGGCCGGCAAAACGTTCCACAGCCGAGCTGTTGAACACAAGAACGAGTCGAAGTGACCCGTTCTCGTGTGACTAATGTCTGGCGTGAAAGGAAGTCGGAGGAGCTTTTAGCTCACCTCTTCGAATCCAATTTTTTTTTATTAATGTTTTTAATTCAGCAGGACTGGGAGGATAGTGCAATCCTAGTCTGCCATTACCACCCTTCATTCAGTTTACCCAACTGCAAGTCATGGACTTAAAACTACAAATGTAGTATTTATAATGCCATTTGAGAAATAAAAAATGTACAACTTAAGCTTATACGTATTTTAATTTCGAAAATAAAGTTCAGTATAATCTTAGACTCGATAAAACAAACAAAAAAGCATTGATTAATAGAATAAATTGTACAGGTACCAAATATTTATTACTGATGGCATATTGCGGTCTGACAACATTAGACACTTCTGGCAACATTCAAAATGGAGGACAAAATGATATTATTTTGAGATTGTTATTTTCAATAGTTATTACAGTTCAATTTTCTTGACAACTTTAGGTTTGGCCTTTTCTTTGGCCTTCTCATACAAAGGCATTAGTTTTCCTTCCTTGGCGAGGATCTTCAACAGTTCTACAATGAAAGCCATATAGTTGTGTTTCCGTCTAGCTATTTCTGCTTGATACATGTTGTTTTTGTAGATTTCTGTTTCGATAAGTTTTTGCAGACGGGCTATCTCATTCTTCTGGGCGTCTGTTTCCATGCCGCTCTCTTCTGCTTCCTTGGAAATGTCAGCAATCTGCTTTTCAAACATCATTTTACGGTCTGTAACTAAAGCCATGAGACTGAAGTGAATTTCTCCTTCGTTGTATTTCTCTATTCTGCTTTTGATGACATCCCTGAAGACATCGGTCCAGTTCTTGTCCACCGGGATTGCTCCGTGGTCGATGGGACCGCCTTTAAGACCATCCAGCTCGTACAGCCTACCGTCAATTGGAATGAAACCTACAAAATGGAAGACATCATCATCTTTACTGGCTGCTTTTGAGTCGTACTCGAATAATGTTTGCCTCGCGAACGAATTGTGGACAGTTCGGATCAATTCTGAGTTGCTCAAAGTTAAGCCTTTCATCTGTGGATCGAAAGACAGGCTGAATTCTCGTAAAGCCGACAACGTCTGCCCTAGAACTAGATCGGGGTGTTTACAGTTCATCAATAGGTTAATGACAGCTTGAGTGGCACAAGCGTTGTTTGTGACTTGTTTGGCGAAGTAAATCTTGTCCAGTCTGTTGTCCTGGACTACTGAGCCTAGAGGTTCATTGTCCGGCACCCATTTAAACAGAAATATCAGCCCGTGAATCGGCTGCAACTGCTCGAAGTCTTCCTTGTCCAGGCACCATATTTCTTCCACCTCAATGCCCTTGACGCCAAACTGACGAATCAGTTCGGTAAATACTCCTGGGTCGCTTTCGATTAAGCTCCAATTTCCGGCACTTTCAGTCATTTTTATTCAGTTTTGAATATCAACAAAATTCGCAAACACACGCACGATGACTTTATATTTATCTCCGCGTTGACCACAGAAAAACAACATGACAGAAAGAGCATAGAAAAATGTAGGAATATACGTCTATAGAATCCACAACTTACCAGCCAGTGATTTAATGCAAACGGGCAGACAATATTTTTAAAGTAAGTACTAAAAATCAAAATCCGGGATGGATTCATACTGTCACTCCTGAACACACCGACCCCCAGATGCCTCCTGTGTGGAGCTAATGTAAAAAAAACGCTAGGCATACCTACTGACTGGGGAAAGGTAGCTGTACACGGTCCTTCTGGTTTTCTGGTAGAACCCGGTAATAGAAAAACCAAGGCCCCGGCAACATCAGTTCGGTTTCGGTATTATAATTGCATTTATGGTTTATATTTTTTATAGGTCGTGGCTCACTTATTATGCACAAAATTACAAGAGAAATAAAATAAATTGAAAATAAAATATCCAATAGCATTTTTTTATGAAATTTTATTGAGATCTTGATTGCATACCTACTATTAGAATATCACTGGTATAAAAACTCAACTGACACTATCTTACAACTAAAGCATTTTCTCCAATTATTTATAATCTATTTTTATTACAAATATCATTATTCTTACATTATTACAGTTCAAAATGGTGGCTCAGTTATAAGGGGCTAGAATTTTGTTACAACAAATCATTTGAATGTGAATCGATATTACAGTCGCGCAGCAAACTTTGATATCTTTGAAAAAGATTGGCTTAAACCTACCACCGGATGCCGTTTTCACGGCATTTATCTCTAACCAGTCGTGTTCTGAATATCACTTGAAGAAAGTAAATTGAATGATGTTCTTACTAGGGCAGTGTTTTTTCTATTCACATAAATAAATTTAAGGTAGGTAAAGTTGGCATATTTTAGCAACGAATCGCTCAAGGCATTTTGAAAAGGTGCCATAATACGCCAAAATCACTCATGTGACATCTTTTAGAAATTTGTGTCAAAAAATATTGTTTTGAGTCTTATAAAATCGAGATGATCAAAGAAAGTGAAAATATACTTAATTAAGTATATTTAATTACTAAACATAAATTAAGGCGGCAAGGCAGAAGTGGTGCAAATTCAAAAATGTAAAGTTAAGATAAAAGTGTAAAAAATGATATATTGGTTAAATTGAGAGTTGAAAAATACTTTACTGAAAAATTGTTTAAATTTATATAATTATTTTTAATTTAGACATTTTTGTGAGTTACGCCACTTATGTGCTGCTCGCCTCTAATGTGAGATGGTCGAATGTATTTTATTTCAAAATTGTTCAAATTCATTCAATAAAATATTGTGTTTTACGTATGATTATTATCGTTCAACAATAACACATTTTCTAAACTTAAAAAAGATATCAAACATTCATATAATACAAAACATGCGTACTATAATACAAAAATTAAATTAATTGCATGATAAAAATGTACAAATGAAAATATTATAATTCTTTGATTAATTGTCGTTTAATTAGGTATTTTTCACAAACTTTGAATATCGTTAAAATGTGTGAAAGATTTAGAGTAAATTTTTTTGACTCTGATCATTGTACCAAAATGTGTAATTTTAATATTGTTAGTCATAATTATTGATTTGAAACATATTCCGAAAAGGTTCCAACTGGATACAACGTCATTATGACATAAAAACCGCCACTGGCTGGTAAGACGGCCATCACCAAAGTTGCCAGGTGTGACGTCAACGCTGCCGATTGCACGAATAAAATCTAACTTGTCGTTTTGGCGGCAAATGGAAAATTGCATATTTTAAATCGTTATAGAAAATTTATTCATCAACCAAAAAATAAAATAAAAATACCTTCACCATCATTTTTTATCTTATTTTTTTACGGGAATAAAAAACGTGAAAATACCATGGACATACAAATCTATGGAAAAAACTAAATCTATGTGCGGATGTAAAATGTTTTCAGGTTATAAAGGCTGTTTTTCTTTTATTTTTAATATATTATTAACTCCACACTTGGACGAGAGAATTATCCCAGGCCTTCTGTGATCTGAGATGCTGTGCGAAGGGTTTTTGTAAGTAAGTGAGGGAGCGAACCTGGCCCTTGAGGGAACCCTTGTTACATTTTTGGAGAAAAACCATTCCAAAGCCGAGTAAAAAGTCTAATTGATCTGTATTCACGTTGCAAAAACTGTCAATCACGAATAAAAAAAGGTTGATCGCGTTTTGCGTGTGTCTCAACTATGGACTGGTGGGGAAGACATCAATAATGATTGAAAATTCTCCATTTAAAAACACCAATGTCTGTTATCGAAAGATTGCAATCCGTCTGTTAATAGAGCAGAATCAAAATTACATCGATTAATTCTGGAACAATGCACATATTTTCTTAATTCACTCTCAGGGGAAAACCGTACAAGTTACACGAGTAAAAAAACATCATCATCTAGTTATCTCGCTATTGAGTAATTGTTAAAGAGAGCAAAACAATATTTCACAGCCTAAATAACAAACAAAATAACAATACATAATTTGTTTTGTGGGTGAATGTCAAATAAGCTAGAATGCAATTTAGTATACCTACACGCCATTTTTCAATATTTCTTAGTTGGATGTGCATGTGCAATGTAACATATCGATGGTTGATTTCAAGACCGTAAAAAATCAGAATTTTCTAAAACTGTGTCATTTGTGTGGTAAAAATATTATTTCATACGAACATGGTAATTGATAAAACGAAGTGTTATTTGTTAATTAACAGAAACAATTTAAGTCTTTATTATAAGCCCAGAAAAAAATAAATCATCAAACCTGTAAAAACTGCTTTAAATTCAAAACCCCCTACGTATGAAGTATGAACCCATTTTCGGTTATGGTTTTATCGTACAATGTGGCAAATGAAGTTCTTTAAAAGATGATCGTAAAACATTTAAATATCTGTGTTTGAACTTAGCAAAATAAAATTAAATATTTGGCGATGTTTTTTTCTTGCAGAAATCAAAACAGGCGGAAATTTAAACCTTATCACCGGACAACTCAGAATGAAATCAACTCAGAACCTCTTTTGAAAAGTCGTTAAAAGTGATGACAAAAATATACAAAAAATTGGTTAAATAGGTTAGGGTTGTGGGCTATTTTTTCATAGCTTTTAATGACTTTTCAAAGAGTGAGTTGACTTGATTCTGAGTTAGTATGGAACCGACATTACATAGTACCTATAAGAAACAATTTTATTATTACGGGTAATAAATAGTACGTCGGGAAAAATGGAAAAATATGCGTAAAGTAGGTCGTTAGTTTCTTATTTTGGGTCATTTAAATAATTTGTACGAATTGATTATCTCATATATTTAATATCTAATATCGTACCTACCTATTAAATAAATGAGATGCCGCGAGCCAATACCATCGCAAAGCCTTTTCCGCAGGAATTATAAAGCAGCATATTTAGATTGAAACGAAACTTTTGGAAAACAGAAAGAAAACATAGCGTCGAAATGGTCAGAAAACGGTAAATTTTAAACTTTCTTTGAAAAAAAGGAACTTATTGCATTTTCACCATCTTCCCATTTGTAAAGTAGTAATTAAGACCCTTAATCCCGATTTATAACATATTTCCCAGTTCTTTAAAAAGTATATTGTCAAAAATATAATTACATATATGAGATTCCCTTCGCAGAAAAAAATGCAAAGTATGCACCGAAAATTATAAAAAAAAATAAATTATTTAACATCTTATAGGTATGAAAAAAATCAATTTCTTAAAATGCTACTTTAGTCATTTCTCGAGAGATATTTCCTCTTTAAAATGGGGGAGGGCTTTTGAAGTTCGCGGAATGGGAGGTAAGTAAGGTGAAAATAAAAATGGAAATAAAAATCCAAAACTAATTTTCCTTTTCAATATATTCACCTGCTACCCTAATACATTTTTCGGATCTTTCAATTAACTTATGTATACCCTAAAAAAATGATTTGTCTTTGTCTATAAAAATCCTTCACTTCTTCATCACTTGAAAACTTTTTCCCACGAAGTTCTTTTTTCAAGTTTGGAAATGGGTAATAATCACTTAGAGCCAGGTCAGGACTGTAAAGTGGGTGTGACAAAATTTCGAAGCCCACCTTCTACAGGGTACCCATCGTAACACGGCTCTTGTGAACAGGCGCGTTGTCGTGCAGAAGGAGGACACCTTTGGTCAATTTTCTCCTTCTTTTCTCCTTGATTTCTTCCTTTAATTGCTTTAGGATTGAAGCGTAGTAATCTCCGGTTATGTAAACACCTTAATCTTTGTAATCGATCAACAGGATTCCTTCCGAGTCCCAAAATACTGTCGCCATGATTTTCCCAGCCGTTTATGACACCTTAAACTTCTTGGGGAGCCAACACTCCATCTTTGTCTTCCATACAGAGGTCCGAAAATGCACGAGAACACTCCACGCGCTGTTGTATTTGAGGCGGCGCGCGCGGCGTGAGCATTCCCGGCACCCATATTACGCTGACTTTAGTCATGCCAAGATGGTCGTGAACAATTTTGAAAATGGTTGTATCTGATACTCTAACCGTTTCTGCGAGCGTTTCTTCTTTAGTCGGGCATCTTTTGATATTTATTTTTTGACTTTTTGAATAATTTCCGGAGTGGTCACCTTGATCGGCCTTCCTGGCCGTGGGTCGTCTTCAAGTGACTCCCTGCCTTGTGTAAAGAGGTTATGCCACTTGTAAACCATAGTTTTACATGGACAAGAGTCCCCCTAAACGGATAACATATCTTTCAGTATGGTCTGAACTGATTTTCCTTGCTTGGTAAGGAACTTTATAACAGCGCGGAACTCGATTTTCATATTTCACAATTTCTTCCCGATTGACTTGTTTAGTCGACGATAGCTCAAAGACTAATGACCTAATTACGATAAAACCCGGTGTTTATACTAATAATGAGTTGTTCAATTACCTTGTATCTAATTCAGCGACACCCCCACCTACCTACCCATTCCGCGGTTTTTGAAAAATAATGAAATAAGCTTTCAAATGTTATTATTAGAAATAAATATATATTTTGTTTAATATTAAAATTTTGAATGCAAACATAAAAAAGTTTTAAAAATGCTCACCTTAAGTTTTTTCTAACAAAAATTACAAATAGCGGATAAACAGAAAACATACACACGTTTTATCAGACAAATGAATTATAAATTTTATTGTAACTTTTTTGTCGTTTTATAAACAATTTTTTCTCAAATTGCGGTCGGAAATTTTGGTTTCAAGAGATGCACATTTAAATTTTTCTGTGATTAACTTCTAGATTCGAATACAAAGCATGTTTTCTTTTTCTAACACCATTTAGATCATATTCCTCACCATGACAGTATCTAAGCAAGATGCAACGATTTTATGAAGACCTATGTGAGCTGTTTCTACAAGCGAGCAAATTAGCCTGTGGGTTTAAACATTTTCGCGAACCACCTACTAAACCATCTACTTCTTCTTTTTGAACCCTTATTACGGAGCCTTAAGAAGGTATTCTAGTGTAGAAGCATGAATTGTAGGTATTTTTTCAGGTGCAATAAAAAAAAACAATAATATTCCAAAAAAAATCAAACGAAATAATTAAAAATTCAAAAAGTTAAATGGCGCGCCCTGGTTGACACGATTGCAACCCTCCTAGTAATCATAAAAAAACCAAAGTAATTCTTAATTCAAACAA
Organism: Limnephilus lunatus; assembly: GCA_917563855.2. NCBI lineage: Eukaryota > Metazoa > Arthropoda > Insecta > Trichoptera > Limnephilidae > Limnephilus > Limnephilus lunatus. Next base: position 99,581,411 of record OU830594.1, read on the forward strand.
ATGCTGCTATGGCCCGTACCAAGGAAAAGTAAAAAAAACCGCAAAATGGCGGCTGTCTGAAGTAAAAAAGACTTTTCCAAATTTTTTAAAAATAGTAAAAATTGAAATTTTGTTATAGTCTGATAGGGGCGATAGAGTAATGTATAGAGACGGCTCACACCAAATTTCAAGTAAAATGGTTCAGTAGAACTTGAGATATCGTGTCAACCGTCTCGAAAAAAGTAGTTTCGAGAAAAACGCGTTAAAGTTTTGTTCTTTCTAGTTAGATTCCATCTAAACCGCGACACTGAAATGGTTATAACTTTTTGAATAATTCGAATATCGTAGAATCCTTTTAAGGAGGTATTTAATAATTTAAAAAATATTATTATCTAAACTGTGGAAATATGATTTTTTTTCTAGACTAGAATACTCCCTTAACCGCTCGGGTCCATAAGCTTGTTTTCACGATAATATAACATTACCAGACATGTGTATGACGTACAAGGCGTACTTGACTAATGCCTACAATACACGACATCTTTTTTCAGCCTGATTCCAATTAGAGACCAAAGTCAACATTTTTCGCTTTACGCGATCGCTATTTTCTATTATCTACGATTTCAGTTTGCATCACAGCAAACAGCATGGTTCGTGTGTTGTTTGCAGTGATGACAATTGAAATCGTAGATATGAAAACAGAGATGAAAATAGTGATCGCGTAAAGTGAAAAATGTTGATTTTGGTCTCTAAAAGCCTCGATGACACAGGGCGAGTTTACAAGCTAATATCTACTAAGCTTAAAAGCGGGTGAATCGGCGAGTGAGATTGTTCGCTACTGAGCGAGTGGACAGTTTTGTGTGTGATGACACAACAACCTAGCGAGTTGAATTGATTCCGGAACCCGAAACATGTATTCTAGAGACTTGAAAGAATCGCCAGTTGCTAGAAAACGTAGTGTAATTTCCAGTTTTGTGACAACTGGGATTGCCATTCTCATTTTAGTATCGTTTTTTTAGCATTCTATCTACCATCTTCAGTAAATCATCAAAATGGGCAGAGCTTAACCTCATAATATTTCGATAAGCCTACGGATCTTCATCCTTCAACTCTTTTAGTAAATTATTAGATGCGCCATGTTTCTCAAGTCCAGAATTATATCCAGAATTCTGGACACTCTTCTGTAACGTTTTTCTTTCCTTTTTAACTCATTTTTTTATAACATGCGCAAAAATAATGATTCCTGAACGAACTATTTCCGACGACATTTTTGTAGGAAACTGGGCTCGCACGTAGCTGCTAGCGCCAGTAGCGGGAATAACGTGAACTAATTCTTCAGATTTTTGACAGTCGAAATCAGCTGTTTTTGGCAGCCATATTGAAAACATAAATAAACCAATCACGTGTTAGCGTGTGGCGTGTAAAGTTGACGACCTTTCAACTTTTTCCGTAGATAGTCAACAATCTGCTAGTTAGCAAGTAATGCGATGACACTTAGCGAGTTTACTAACAATAATGAATTTCCCAGATAGTAGCTTGTAAACTCGCCCTGTGTCATCGAGGATTAAGTGGAATCGGGCTGAAAAAAGATGGCGTGTTTTGTAGGCATTATTGTTGAAACGAAGGGTTATTTAAATAATTTGTGCGAAATAAATTTCACCGAACTTTTTTATTTGAATTAATATTTTTTTAATTTTCGCAGTACCTCCCTGAAATAATGGCAATGTTCAATAAAACAAAAATAATAATTGGTCTTTGTCAATTTCGTGAATGGGTCTCGCCTTACAATGACGATGGCGGCTGTATTAAAAATCAATTGTTACAATTGACATATTTATTACCGTATTTTAAGTAGAGTCTCAAGATTGAGGACACGTCTCTACGTGTTATAAATATAATGTCCCATTTGTATGACACAGTCAGATGTAATCGAATTCAATAAATATTTACAATAGTATTAAAAAAATCAATTTTACTAGTGTAAAATCTTAAATTGGTGTATGACCGTTTAACAGACGCTTCATTTATAAATGAAAAAAATGCTTATTAAGGCCCGGCTTCCAGCATTTTAACCGATTTATTACATATTTAAAGATCGTAAAAAATATATGTTATTCTTGAAGATAATATCTATACATTCTCCACACCGAAATAGCAATTATATCAAATTTCTTCAATAGAAAAAAATCGCAAAGCATGCTCCGAAAATTATTAAAAACACGTTTTTTATCTTATTTCACGAGTTATATGTATGAAAAAATTGACAGTGTTTCTTTATTTACTATTTTAGATATTCCCCACGAGATTTTTGCTTTATTTTAAACCGGTCGTGTTTTATTAAACATTTTCTTAAATATTATCGTTTTTAATAATAGCGCTTCGTATTTACATATCTCTCCTTCTTCTTCTTTTTGAGCGGGTACCACCGGGTCTTAAAAAAAATTGTCACTGTATCGACTTGTTCACGGTAGTCGGTTGACAAAAGTAGCCAATTTTAGCGTGTCAGATAAGCTGTCAATATACATGATTTTTTTTAAATAATGTCATTTGTTATGCAAAATAACCGGCGTATTAATGAATGGAGGTAACCTAACGAAGCTTTATCCCATTTATTGACATAAAGTACTTGCGAAGTAAAGTACATCGTGTAAAATCAAAATTACGATCTAACATGTTTGCATTAATTTTTTGACTCAATTTAAATATATTTTTATGTGATTTAAAAAAATGAATCAATTTAAATATTTTAAATAACATAATAGGTATATAAGACATAGTCTGTCACCAATGTTATTATTTGAACTAATTGATTTTTGCGAAATTTATTTCAAGGAATTATTTATCTAGAGAAAAACGGTTTATTTCATGTATATTCAAAGAAAGGAAGATTATTCACAATATATTCAATAAAGGTGAGATTATTCACAATCTATTCACTCAAAAGGAGATTATTCCAAATACTTATATTTTAATGGAAGGGAGATTATCACCAATATATTCTATTAATGAAAGGGAGATTATTCACAATATATTCAATGTAAGGGAGATGATTCACAATATATTGACTGAAAAGGAAATTATTTCACATATATTCCAATGTAAAAGAGAATATTACCAATACATTCAATAAGAGGGAGATTATTTCCAATATATTCACAGAAAGGGAGATTATTCCTTAATATATTCAACATTCATCAATATTTTTTGCTAATTAAATACATAATAATTTTTTACTAATTTTGTCAAAATTTCATACATGACTTTCATTTCCGTATTTACATTTTGTGATACGAATTTTAAAACTAATCTATTCTATTTTATCTAAAATAAAAAAAGTAAAACTATAATTTGTTATTTATATATACCTAAACTGCACTACATATTTATTGTCATTAGAAAACACCAGATTTTTTACCTTTGCCTCACATTTATCACTTATTTTTAATAATAGATGCAATGTTTTTAAGTGTCACATTATGTCCACAAAGTTTTTTTCTTCAGTTCACTGTGCGCCATTTAGTCACTTGTTTTTTTTTACTTAATTTTACAGAAAAAATATTGTCAGTTTAACCTTTTATCGTTTAAAACATTGCAGAGATTATTTATTAATTATATACAATGTCATATTTCATTCTAAAATTCGAGGATAGCAAATTTACGACACGTAAAATAATATTAACAAGTTCTGCTTTTCATGTTTTTCCCCATAATGCCAATGGGTCGAATCTCACAGACCTTCAGTCACCTGCTATTGCAATGGTGAATTCATCGATTTTCCTATTGCACAGCTTTTCTTGCACATCTTAAAGTAGGATGCAAGAGCAAACTTTTATTCTCAGCTTTACAAAAATTACGCAAATTTATCGTAACACTTAAAATTTTTGCTAAAACGTGATGGTGAACCGACAGTTAATCCCCTGATAGTTGCTACCCCGAAATTATAATTATCATAAAATTATGATTTTTTTGCATTTTTTGCTAAATTCAAACCTAAAATCGACTTCAAAAATACCTTTAATAATAAGTTGGTATGGATATCTAACTAATTTATTTAGTGTCGATTTTTTGTATTTATTCTCTTGTATATACAGTATAAATACAAGCAGTTTTATCCTTGATGCATTTGAATGAAAATATGTTTTGAACGTTTGTTATTCGGTGGTACAACCTCTCTGCACACCCCTTGGGGGATACATAGTTATATTTTGTGTCAGTAGGTATACTGTGGGGGGTGGGGAGGGGGGGGGGGGGACAACTGTCATGGAACCGTTGTAAAAATTGCAATAAATATTGAAGTTTAAAAAGTGACAATTTTGCTAATTCTTTGATACTCTAATTGTAGATATAGTTTTGCCATCCTCGTTCAATTCGAAGCGATGTTGAAAAGAAATCCAAGTTTACTCAACATTCAATTAAAATCACATAATTTTTGTTGTTCTTTTCAATGTAATAAAATTCCAGAAAATTCGCATCGATCTTTGTGAGATTTGTTGCAAATATAAATTAATTACAAAATCACAACTAATTATTGCTTATTTGTATTTTGTCTGCAATAACAACTAGCAAAATTCTAGACCAAACTAGAACAAGACACAGTTTATCAACATAATCCACGCGCCTCCACTTGGAGGAAAACAAAATCACATAAATAAACAAGTCTGCCTCAAGTACACCCGCACTTTTCGACGACCATTGCTGGTAATGAGTTCAAAGCTATGTTGAATTCGTGAGTGAAGTGCAGCAAAGAGATGGCGCTCATCTTCCGAGGAGTGCAGCAAGGACCCCCATAGCCTGGTGGGGCGGCCAAATGGACCACATGAGTGTTGAGGTACTTCTGCAGGAATGCATAAGGACAGTCCCCCATGCAGAAGTTGGCTTCGTAGGTCTTTGGTGCGATGATCCAGTCCCAGCCGAACTCCTCAAAGTCCACTGTGAGAGGATAGCGGCAACAGCGGATCTCCTGGCTGTCCTCGTGACAGTTGAGACCAACTGTGCGCTTGGTGCGCCGTCTGGATGTATCCTCAAGGAACACCTCCAAGTAGGGCATCTGGAAAAGACGTTGATTTGAGACAAAGCACAAAATCTATAGGATAAGATAATCAATTAAGATGATCAGGGATGATTCTTGAATACCACGGTATAGGTTGTTCTGGTGTTCAGACAAAGATTCTAAAAATTAAGATTGTGAGTTTTGAACAGTCTACACAGAAGCTTAGAAGAAAGAATTTACCATGTATATGGTCAAAGAGGAATGATTGCGCGGCCTTTCAAATACAAAGCTTAAATTTGGATTTGAGGTCAAAATACTTGAATAAACTGAATAATTATTTTTTAGTTAAAAGGTATAGTAAATGTCTAAAAGAAAGACGTCTCTCAAAATCGAACTCTTTATATAAGGAGATCGATTTTTCTCAATTTAAGTGGAAATTTTGGCAATTATTTGCAGTTAATGATAATTATTTAAAAAAATTGTTTTACCCTATTTTACATGTAAATATAATGAAATATACAATAACTTGAAAAAATAACAAATAAACTGTCACAAGATTCTATAAAAAATGTACAAATCACAAATATTGATGCTGCGACTAAGGGTGGGTCGTTTCTCAGAATTTGAACAATTCATCATATTTCAAAGTCAACATTTAAGTTAATATTATGACAGATCTGTAAAACAACTGGCCAATAAGGATATAAAAACAGAACTATAATAGATCTTTCCCAGAACTTGAAAATTAACTTTGAAATTTGATGAATTCTTCAAATCCTGTGAAATGTCTGGCCCAGTGGAATAGATAATGTGTGATACTTGAATACACAATAGACCCATGAACTCTAGAACCTAATTGGGCATGAAATCATTTTAAGATTCTACAAATTCCAAAATACAGCAGAGCAAATCAAGGAAGTGGTGGATCGATAGCGTGGAAGAGTGAGGAACTGAAGATTGAAGCTAAATTAATTGGTATAGAAACATGAAAACATTTAAAGCACTCATTCCACAGCCATACCCTCTGAAAGATGGAGAAAAACCACTCAGCTTGGATGGTGAAACAGCAATCCAAAGGCATCACACTTAGCGCAAAAATCATTGAAAAGAAAGCTAAAATAACATACGGCTAAATCAAAGTCGACAGATTAACTACTTAACTTAACACCGGAAAAGAATTCACATTCTTGGCTAGTAAAGGGTGGTTCATGAACATTAAGAAACGCTTTGAGCAATTGCAAATCACGAACAAACAACCGACACTAGAAAGTGACGCAAATGTTGATGATTACGAGGCCGCCGAGAAGTTGACTTATAGGTATAACCCTGATCAGGTTGAGAGAAATGAGAAGACAGAATAATGAGCAGAAATGATAAAACAGCATAATAGACATATATAACTTTGAAGCATAATAGAACTTTGAAAATTATCTTACAGTATCAAGTTTTTCCCCCTTCGCCTCCGGCACCGGAATTCTCCGCCTCTCTGAGTCCTGCGTTTTAACCACCAAACCCAAGACACTTCTGGGCATCGCGAACCACTCCGCCAATACCTTCGTCACATTCACCTTCACCCACTTTCCTTTCTTCTCCTCACTCCTAGTCACAGCCACCCCGGCACTGGCCACGATGCTACTGGTGAACACATCATTCACTTTTGTAACTCTGCTGATCTGGATATTCAGGGTAAGTTCTGCTTCTTGACTTCCCTCCCCGTTTGCAGCTGTAATCTCCTCTTCCACTTCCTGGTGAGATCCAGTGTCGTGGACGTATATGTGGAGAATGGCCTCTGACACTTGGTTCTGCATCACCTTGTCGGCGAAGCGGTAGTACAGCACCCTGTGACTCTTCCAAAGATGGCGGACTCGCTGTTCTGCGGAAATACTTAAGATAAATAACATTTCATCATCATTTTATGTCCAAAACCATTTCAAAATGAGTTCAAAATCAAATTATACATAAAAAACATCAATTTACAAGAATAATTAATGGGATAACACACAGGTAACATCGAATTTGGTAACCTTTGGCTGTGATTCACCCAAAATCAACTATAATTAAAAATAAATAATTACGTATTTTTATGGTCTCTAATATTTAAACTTGGCTTAAGCACATCTAAGTGTGCGAACTTTAGTCAAATTTGAACAATGCAATAATTTAGGAATAAGTTTTACATTGTCTATAGAAATAATATAAATATAGCGCATGTAAGGGGCCTAACCACAGTTTGAATTATCAAAGACGAAATTATCTCCAGAAGGCGAAACAATTGTTACGCGAATAACAATAAAACAGCAAAACTTATTTATAAACAAACTGTTGTTATAAATTAAATAATAATATTATTGAATTTATAAAAGAAATAAAAACATACAATGGAGTTCTAAAAATTAAACTTGACAGCAATGATAATAATAAATAAAATTACTTTGGTTATTACTAAAGATGAATAATAATCTATTTAATTAGTTAAGCTGGAAAATAAAAGATTAGAATATTATTTTATGGTTGATGATGCTTTCGTGACCTCTTACTCCTCTCCATATAAAGTATTTACATACATATCAGAGATTTGCACATGTTCGTCGTCACTTAATTAGCGAATAGAGCCGCCACTTTATAAGCCAATAAATAACTTAGAACTTCCACAAACAAATTGTTTAAAAACATATCTTTCTTTCCTAAAACCAAGTAGCGTAATAATAATAAGTCCCCTTTTTAAAACAATGAATACTCCACATAAACAATATGAAGGGTCCATAATTTGAAACATGTTCACTAATTTTTAGAAAATTGACCACTGTCTTGATAAGAAAAAAGAAGACTTATTAAAAATAATGGTTTATTTCTTTGCATTCTTTCATGATTATTATGAGATGACGAAATATAAAAAGGATATAATTTTCTTCTTTGGTGACGGTGATCCTTCATCAGTGTTCTGTTTGCGTGTCCATTCTGAAACAAAAGAAAAAAAAGCATCGTTAGAAAATATAGTGAAAAAAAACGTGCTTTTTCATTGCCGACAAATTTTCTTATATTTTTAGGGATTATTTTTATGGCATAGTTTTAACATCACACGATTTCCATAGGAGGAAGACCAAGAACATAATATTCCTAATTTATTTTTATGTTTATATCTGACATATCTGCCTAAAATGTCAAAATTATGATGTTTTGCAAAATTGCGTTTTGCAAAATTAGCCAAAATATGTATACCTAACTAGCTGACCCGACGAACTTCGTACCGCCTCAGAATCAATAATTTTTGTCTTAACTTATTAGCTGTATTAAATTCAGTTCTTTTATTAAGATAAAAATTATACAATGAAGCAATTATCGATGCGCAACTGTTCGTGTTTTGTTTTTGTCAGTATCAGAGATGGCGTTGTGTACCTGTACCCATTTATAATTTTTGTGATTTTCATACTTTTCCACTTACTTACAGGAATCGCGTTTCATTTTCTTTATACGTGTGAGGGAGATTTATTATAATTATTGTATTTTTCGTTTGGAGGGGCGCAGACATATGTTCACCGTTTATCCCATTTTCGACTGTCGACATTTAGTGTGTAAGAAATAGGGGCAGCATTATACGTTTAAGAACAAAAGCTAAACAATCAGCGCATTGACATTTGACGTTTTTAAATTTTTGGAATTCACTCATTACTCAATATTATACTTATCACAATATTCCTGCAGCTCTTTCAAAAGATGAGAATTCGTTCCTTACAAAATGTATGAGGAAAGGAAATTTTTCATAATTATTTTTTTTGGTAAATTTTTCCGATGTTTTAATAACTATTCAGCTATTGGGGACGGAGACAAATCCAAAAAATCAAAGATCATAAAAATCGGTCCAGCCGTTCTTGACTTATAAATGGTGTAAATAACCCGACTTTGTTTTATAATACTGGCCATTAACCCCTCAGGCTAATTTATTCGCTTTTCGGAACAATTCATATAGGTCTCATAGAAATCGTTGTGTCTCCCTTACTATCGTAGTTATGCGGTGTTAGAAAGAGAAAACACCACGCTTCATATTTGAATCTTAAAGTTAACCACAACAGAGTTAAAATGTACAGCTATATGATACCAAATTTTTCGATCGCAATTTGAATTAAAAAAATATAAAAATTTTCTTTCGTGAAATTTTTATTAATTATTTTTACATGAAACGACGAAAAAATAAGTTGACAATAACGCTCATAGTACATTTGCTTAATAAAATGTGTGTGTGTTTTGAAGTGAAGACTTCTTTAGCACCGTTGTGATTTGAAACTCAATGAAACGAAAAATAGCGATACTAAAAAGGAACAAACACATACATCTATAGGATTTAGCCTGCGAGAGAATGAGACAGCGTAGTCGGTATCCTCTTTGTGCAGTGCTTCGTAGCCTCCCCACTCTTGTCTACTTCGGTCTTCTGAAAGTTTACCGCGTGTGAATTGCACACTCTGATTTTTTTTAGTTATCAGTAATTTTAGTTTGAAAAAATACGTTAGGAGAGCCATTATTTAAACTTTTTTATGTTTGCATTCAAAATTGATATTTTAAATTTATAAAATTTTTCGCTGTATAAAATTTGAAAGCATATTTCATCACCTTTCAAATACAATTATTGTTCGTCGAATTCTTTCAGAACCATTCCATTTATTTGGATTTATTTATTTAAACAGAAACAAACAGTACAATATTTACAGTGGTGAAAACAATTCACAATTATTATAGTGGGTACCTATGATGTGTTTCTTTGTAGTGTCTTGTTTATGGTATGTATATTGAGTAAATTACCGGGGGTATGTATGTGCGATTGCGCATTGAACTAAATATTTATTGACATGACGCTCTTCTTTAAATTTAGGTAGTGAATCGGAGAAAATGCCGATGTTAGAATTTAGACCAAAATTCCGACAAAATGGATATAAAAAGTAATACAGACATTCCTTTGAAATGTATATTTTCTGGCAATATCCTAGTTGATACGTGCGAAAATCGCAAATAAATATTATGAAAAGTCACCATTAGTACTGTTGTATCACTAAATTTAAACATTAATCATTATCTGTTTAATATTAGGATATTATCACCGACTGACAGCTTTAAACTGCATTTAATTAATAGATAAGTGAATATTAATATGTTCTTGGACGATTAATTGCCTTCATGAATGTCAAAGTTTAGCGTGGAATCGAGCCTATCGACAATTAATTACTATATTATAAAGTTACATATTATTTATATTAATAATATCCTTGGGACTACGATAAGAAGTAAATACGTCCTTGAAATATTGATTACACGCATATCATTTAGGTTACTTTTTAACTGACAACATTTTTTTAGAATTTTAAGATTACAATGCAATTTATATATAAATGTTTTTTTAACGGATTTTGAAGTACTACATGATGATGTATAGAGGAAACTGGTGGCGTTTTGCCTAATATAACGTATTCCCCAATTTCCTGTCCGAATTTTGACACTAATGCAAATATTTTTTATATAATATAGTATCGCGCATTAACGTGTCGGTAAGTTACTTCTTTTAAGAGCTAGGACCCTCCCAAAAAAATTGTTAAAATTGCCTGGTTTGAGCGCCATCAACAGACGTTCAGTATAATGTATTAAAAAAAGCAAAACGTACAGACATAGAACATTTTCTTCTAATACTGTTGGAAAAAAGTCTTGATAATCGGTCTAGCTTTGGAGGAGAAAATGGGGAAAACAAAACCTCGATTATGACGATTTTAGTTATCAGCCTGAGTTGTCTCTTTCGCTCAGTATGGGGGGGGGGGGGTAACAGCGACAGTGACAAGCTTAATAAAATACCTATATTAAAATTTCTTGGCGACCGTGTTTCCTCTTAATATATTTGCTTATTATTATTATTTCTGTTATTTCACTGATGCTGTGAATTTTTTTAATTGAAGTGTGAATATCTACGCACATCCCATTGGCAATTTCAATAATCGAATAGTTAACACTCTGTAAATGTTTCAAACAATAAATAAATAAATTTTATATGTTACATTAAAAAACTTTAAACAATACAAAAGAAAATGTAAAAGTGTTCTGAAAAGTTTAAGTAAAAGTGTTAAGTGAAATTTAGGACGGGTTGTTTCAGAGAATCTGAGCAATTCCTGAAATTTAAAAGTTAAAATTCAAGTTCTGTGAAGGTTCTTTTCAAGATTTGTTATTATTTCGCAAGGCCGGTTGTTTGACAAGATGCTACGTGTTTTCGATATTATTTTATGGAATGGAAGCATGGACGCTTACTGAAGGACTAATTAGGTGACTTGAGGCATTCGAGATGTGGATCTACAGAATAATAATTAAAATAAGCTGGATGGACAGGGTTACGAATGAAGATGTTATGGTTACATCTCACAATGCACGGGACCCTGGAAGAAGGAGAACACCATGGCTGAAAATCCTGAGACAGTGGTTTTGTCAGTCTACTGTGGAGCTGTTCCGGGTAAACAAAGTCCGCATAGCCAGCATGATAGCCAACGTACGTTGAACGGACAGGGCACAAGAAGAAGAAGAAGAAGAAGTTGTTTGACAGTACTTGGATGTTTTTAATATAAATAAGTTATTATCTGTAATGAAACCTCCAGATGCCATAAGGTGTTAGATATTTAACTGTGACAATGAGGATCACAAAATATAACTATATTCTCTCTACGGCACTCAAATTATTCAAATAATGAGAAAGTCCGCCATACAATCCTTTAAAAAATACCCCAAAAAGTATGACATTATTCTTGGGTGGAATGAGATAGTCTCATCTTTGTATCGTCATTCAAGGCATGCAATCCTTTTCTGGGTTCAAGTTAAAAAGCCTACGGAGGGCCGTGTTGGCCTGTTGCAGTCGAAAGAAAAACAAGCAAGAAGCCTCCAAAATTGTTCTCCGAAAATGCCAACATTCTGAAAACAAAGCACGAATGGATAGCATAGCTAAGTCTATGCATGTATTATTTCATAGTGCTTTCACACAAACGAAGTATTGAATTCCGTAAGTCTAAACTTAACCTTTAGAGCGCACAGTTTACACCCACGCTGTGCAAGCGGGTTCCCTACAGAGCATCGGACCATCAATTTGGGAGGCGGGAATGGGTACCGCCGCCCCGGGAACCTTTATTGGATAACCAACACCTCTGCCATAGGTCACCCCAAGTGGTTCGCTACATTTGGTGATTTAGCAGGGGTTCCCGGGTTCATGGGGTGAGGTTTGTATAGGTCTTGAATGCGGATGACCTGGACACACTGTATCCTAGATTCCTACCCCCTATACCCTTTTCCTTCCCAGAACTCTCCTCTCCCTCATTTCCTTAAAAAACCCTTCACACAGAATCCCCAAAGATGACATAGGCCCTGAGGGAAATTATTTTCCTCAGGGCCTCCTGTGTGGAGCTCATGTAAAAAAATAAAATAAATGCATATCACAAAATTAAAAAAAAGTTTTGGTAAAAACTTCAACTGTGCTGAAAACCAAGAGCAAAGTTCCACTATCATCACGGGGGATGAAAACATAGCCAATGAGTTTTTTTTTTATTTATTTTTTATTGTTTTTTAGTACTTGCTAGAGCAATCCCGATGAGTTATAGAACTCATTTTAGGGCAGGAGGAAAATTCATGGGTGGAAGGAAATAGTTACAGTTTTACTTGGAATTTGGATATTAAAAATATAGGTTTCACATACAACATAGACGAAAAATAAAATACAAGTTGAGTGAGCAAACAACAATAGAAAATAATTAAACAAACAAGGAACGAGGTTATACAAATGTGGATGATAAATGGAAAAGAAAAGAAGAGAAAAGGAAACAAGACAATTGAGACATGACAAGAAAAATTACAAAAGACAGGTTTAGTGAGCAAACAACAATAGAAAATAATTAAAGAAACAAGGAACAAGGTTGTACAAATGAGGATGATAAATGGAAAAGAAAAGAAGAGAAAAGGAAACAAGACAATTGAGACATGACAAGAAAAATTACATAGTTTCATCCTTAAACGTATTTAAAAAATATTCATTTAAAGTATTACTCTGGATTTTTTTATTTTGCTAGATTCCCTTGTACATATCTGGAAGCGAATTATATAGTGTATAGGCAACATAGTTCAGAGATTTTATCCCATATTTTGTAGTGTTTTTTTGAGGTATGCGGATTTTATTGTTACTTCGAGTATTGTGAGTGTGGATGTCTTGATTGTAAAGTGGCTTGATGTTTGTGTGAATTGATTGTTGAGTAATTTGTAGGATGGTGCTTGTGATTTCATGTTTAGGAAGGACTGTGATTGGAAGAATACCGGAAATTGAATAGATGTCTCTGACATGGGTGTCCCATGAAAGTCCAAAAACATTTCTGAGAGCTCGGTTTTGAACCACCTGCAGATCAGCTATCAATTTATTTGAGGAAAATCCCCAGATACAGCAGAAATAAGAAAGGTGTGAATGTACCATGGCGTAGTACACTGATGTTAGTAAAGGAATGGGTAATAATCCTTGGAGTCTATATAGTACCCCAGTTATGGGGGTAATTTTCTCCTTTACATGATTTATGTGTAGATCCCACGAGAGTTGGGAATCTACGATCAGGCCCAAATATTTTGTGCTCATTTTCTTTTCGAGGCAGTTATCACAAACTTTGATATTAAGGCTGAAATTTTTCTTGTTGCAAAAAGTATATAATGAGTTTTTTTTTACGTTAAGAGTTAGTTTGTTTGTTCTTAACCAGCTTGTGAGTTTAGAAACATCAGCATTCATTTCCGTTTCAAGCTCCGCTAGGTTCAGTTTATTGTAAAAAAATACTGTATCGTCCGCATAAAGTTGTAGAGTTCCTTTAATACCCCACTTTTTTATGTCATTCACATAGATTAGAAATAGCAACGGTCCAAGAATTGATCCCTGTGGCACTCCACATGTTATTTTACCCAACTCACTCGTTTCTCCTCCCAGTTCTACTGCCGAAAAGCGATTTGATAGGTAATATCGGAAAAGTTCCAGAGGAGGACCAACAATACCCAAATGTTTCAGTTTTTCGATCAATACGTTGTGATCCACCGTGTCAAACGCCTTCTTTAGATCAATAAATATTGCCGCCGTAAAATCCCCATGATCAATATGTTTCTGTAGATTTGATATAAAATCGAAAGCTGCACATTTAGTGTTAGATCCTCGTCTGAAACCGTATTGTTTTGACGTGAGAATTTTGTTGTGTTCGAGATATTTCAATAGTCTTTCTTTAATTATACATTCAAAAATTTTAGAAACAGCTGGAAGTATAGAGATAGGACGATAATTTTTGACATTTTTTTTTTGCATTCGTCTTTATGAATAGGAATTATTTTCGCAATTTTTAGTTTGTCTAGAAAGATACCTTTTGATAGAGAGAGATTTATTAGGAATACGAGATCATCCGCCAGTTCCTCCTTGCAATTTTTGAGAAGGAGAGAGGTTATCCCATCGGAATCAGCTGCCGCTTTGGACTTAAGGTTAGATATCACACGTAGGATTTCATTTTAAAGACTCCTTTTCTTTAAGAGGGAATAACCAGACAAAACCGGAAATATATCATTTTTAAATCAAATTTTAGACGTATAAGAAGACTCTTTTCCACAACAAAATTATGTATTGATTTCGAAAGACTGTTCTTTTGTCTAGTAAAGCTATGTTTTAAAATTTGAGAAAATATGTTTATTTTTAGTACCTACATAAGGTTTTGCCGTAGGTCGTTGGCAGATTTGTTAAATTTTCAAAAAAAAAAGTATTATTCATACAACACACATTTCAAATCATATAATAATGCAGTAAAATAAATTAATAAACTATCGGGGAAACTACGAGCATGTTACAGAATTTTAATTTTAGTTTAAATAAAATCATTTAAAAAAAGATCCGCACACGTGTTTTGTGACGAAAATACTTCAGTTTGTCTATTTATTTACGGTCTTACAAACTAATACATTGAAGATTTGTTTTAAATTCTTATTTTGCTTAGATATTATTGAAAAATTATAAATACTTATGATCAAAAAATAATTACAAAAAGTACATAATTTTAATAGTTTTATCATCACGCCTTTTGAAAGTAGGTATAAATTAAAGCAAATTTTGAATGAGATAAAATCGATATTGAGTTATTATTTTAAAAAACTGGTACAGAGAATAATTAATCTTTCTCATTGGACCGCCCTGTACGATCGTAAGAACATCTTTCGACGAAATATGAATTCTCAGCCGCTGGCTGGTTTTGTGGGATCCCAGTGAGTAACATACAAAATAATTGTTTCATGGAGTGACCTTTTTAACAAAAAACATACCTAATACATACCTAATACCTAACAGTGACCTTTTTAACAAAAAACATACCTATGTATCTATATATTGAAGTGACTAATACTGCCGTATATTTGCCGCTGCCAAAAACTTTATTAAAAAAATATATTCACGTCATATTCACCGACATTTTTACCATTCTGTTCAAAATTTTGCATTTAAAAAAAAGTCAAAAGTTCCAGTAATGGGCCCCTGTTTTTCTGCATTCCGACCAATTTATAACATATTTCTCTTGAAAAATTTCAGTTTTTGAAAACTGGATATTGAATTGAAAGGAATTTGAATTTCTTAAAAAAATATATGTTATTTTTGAAGATAATATCTATACATTTGTAGAGTAGAAACGGTAATTTTGAAATTTCCTCGATAGAAAAAAATCGCGAAGAGTGCTCCGAAAATTATTAAAAACACATTTTGTTCCGTTCATTCTATGAAAAAATCACAGTGTATCCTTAAAAGCAACTTAATCATTTGTCAAGATAGTTTTGCACTATTTTAAACGAGTCGTGTTTTATTAAATATTTTCACAAATTGCACTTAATTATAATCGGTTTTTTAATGCGTACCCCCTTTTACATACGTATTTACACATCTTTCTTTCTTCTTCGTTTTCAACGCCTACTACCGGGCCGTAACGATTTTTACCACCCTCTTCATAGAGTAACGACGGATACTTCACGGATATCGTATGTTAATAAATAAACAAATAAAACTCGGCTAACTTATCCGACATACTGCCACTATTCGTAGGTTCGAGTACCGAATAGAAAAAATAAATAAATCGTTAAATCATAAAACGAAAATATACATTATTATACAGAAAAGCTATTAAACGATGATGAAATACCTACCCTAGTCAAAGACAGCCATCTAGTCCAAGAAAAGTTTGCTTTAATAATAAATTGGATGCAGCAGATTTTCTAAAATATAAACAAACGTACAAACAAATTTAAAGGCGGATGAAATCCGAAACAACGAGTTAAAACAGGACTTGCTATGCGCAATCGGTGATTTTTTGTACACTTTCTACTCCAGACCTGAGAGTCTGTTTCCACAAGAAAGAACGCCGTAAATCCGAACGAATTAGCGGAGTATATTGAACTAATTTGAATAGCCTAGTACTTCGCAACCTTTCTCTTCCGGACCTCCGATATGTCCCAATTTCTTTCAGCCTTACGACATACCCCATTTTGGGGTCGCTATAGTAATTTGGGACCCTTGTGTAGTAATCACATAAAAAAATAATCTCATCACAAAAAGCAGAAATTGTTGCTTGTAGGTACAATTATGCAAAACTTAGATTTAGAGGGAGAGAAACCAGTCTAGTAATCAAAATAAAATACATACTTCTTCTTTTTTCAGGAAAACAACTTTTAACGCACTAAATTTAATCACTAATAAATTATTAAAATATATAACACGTGAAAATAATATTCCTTTTATGAGATAATAAAACTTCACTTTTATTTAAACTAATTCGGAAACTCGTAAATTGAAAAGCGTTTGGTTTATCTGCACTTTATGAAGACTTCCAATCCTCCGAAGTCCCGGCGTCAACTGAGTGAAGTTCAGTGAATTGGGGTGGGGGCCGGGAGGGACCTCGCCATATTGCTTCTAGAGAGCCCCCCCAGGTAAAGCGCCCTGCGGATTTTTCTGTAAGCTCAACGCTTTCAGGAATGTCGGATTCAACGCGCTGAATCCGACATTCCTGAAAGTAAACATAAAAACTCGGCTAAACTATATTTTTCACCAAAAAACTAATTTCAACAAACACATGCTATCATTAATAGACCATTTAGACAAGCGTATAAAAAACATTAAAAAAACTCCGACAAAAAACACAAGCTTTGGACAAAGACATCACAAACACTAAGCAATAAAAACATTCAAAAATCATTCAATCGATATAAAAAATGAGGGAAACAAATATTTGAGGCACCAGACCACTAAAAACATTTTTTGTTTTGTTTTTTTTTTTTCATTCGTGAATAATGCTCTCACCAAATATTTTAAATAAATTCGTAAAATTGACGGAGATAAAGTACTTAAAGTGAAACCGTTTGAAACAGTTTGTATGTTTAATTTTCCTTCAGCGAAACTTTGAAAGTGCTTTTAAACTCCGTTTTTCACCCTGGTTGACAACATATTAAAAAAAAACTATACATCCGATTTGCACGCACCACGTCTTAAACTGTTCGAAAATCCAGTCTCCATGGCACCACGTAGGAATTTTTTTATAAAGGGTCCCCTTCTATTTTTTTTTCGATATCAAAATTCCCCTATGTGGTGCCATAATTTCAAATATATTTATTTTTTTTAAACCATACTTTATGTAGATTTTATACTTTAAAAATTTGTATACAGTCTTCTAATATTTAAGTATATATTGACTAGGAGTAATATCAGCTCTGCCATAGGGCACCCCAAGTGATTCGCAACGTTTGGTGACTTCGCAGGGGTGCCCGGGTTAATGGTGTAAGGCACATTTAGTACCTAAGAAACTAATATTAATATTAGCAGTTGACTAGCCAAGGATTGACTAGCAGTCGATTAGCCAAAGAAATTATATTATAATATCAAGTTTTTTAAATTTTTTCTAGGTTAGCTGAGTTTGCAAATGTCTGAGTGTTTTTTGTTACCTCAATAAAATAATGTTGCACACTTTTTAGATTATAATTTTTTTATCGTTAATGTTGCATTTGCCGGGAGTAAAAAGGTTATTGAATGACCTGCAGTGCTCCAATCTTCACAATACCTAGTATTTTAATTATCATTATTTTATGTGAACTTTATGGCACTTTATATGGATCGTCTTGCTGGTGTTATTTATAAAATAAATTTGTCGTCAAACCAAGCTAAAATAATTTTTAACATATATCTAGTTGAGAAATTATCAAAAACGAGGTTTTATCCCGATTTTCCTTCTCTTGGACCTGATTGACTGGACCGATTTTTAAGATTTAGTTTGCTAACTGTAGATATTAGAAGAAAATACTCTTTAAAGAATTAAATTATCGAAAAGCAAAACATACCCACACGCCAGTGGTTGATATCTATATTATATTAAATATTTTCAATAGTGTCAAAATCCAGAGAGGAAATTGAAGAATACGTTTGTATGGACAAAACGTCGACCCGTTTCCTAATAATTAAAACCAATAAATTTTATCGAAGGAAGCAAATACTTTGTGGTGTGACATTATATATTAAATGAAAAAACACACTTTGTAAAACACCACTTTATTTGAATTAATAATTATTTGACAGCCAACCAGGTTTGGCTTAGCTCAAGCTTCATCAGGGCTATTATATTAACTGTTAATATAATAGCCCTGATGAAGCTTGAGCTAAGCGAAACCTGGTTGGCTGTTAAATAATTATTAATTCAAATAAAGTGGTGTTTTACAAAGTGTATTTTTTAATTTTATAAAACCAATAAAATTATAACGGTATAAAACAAAAAAAGATAAATGCAAAAAATTGAAAGAGCACTTGGAATAGCCTATTTAGTATTGCGATCCGCAGCATACTTTCTGGATGAGTTTTTTGGGAACTCGAAATGCTTTGAGATTTTCACAGCTTAAGATATTAACGTGATTTGTTTTAAATCAAATCACAAATTAAAATATTGTAGGTACCCCATATCTACATAGCTTTATATATAAAAACGAATGTTCCTTTGTTTGCCCCTTATGCGTTCCTACAGCATTCATCCGATTGCGATGAAACTTTGGTGATTTATAATAAAATAATAATATTTGGCTAATTTATATAGCGCCGTTTTTGTGAAAAATCACCTCAAGGGTGCTTTGTTGTGTGCATGCCCGCGAAGGTTTATATATATATGATAGAGAGATTTGGCAATTATGAAATTATTTCCTATACCATTCATCCGACGGCGATGAAAGTTTGGTGAGTTGTTGTGCGCACGCCCGCCAGTGTTTCTATATTTATTATTTATTTATTAACTTTTCAAATTCTCCATAAAACAGTTATACACCAAATTATTACGGAGAAGATTACAAAATTTAAGAGAAAAAAAGTCCAAGGGGGCAGTTTCACTACGTTGAGACGTATGTCAAAAGATAGTTACTGAACTCTCTATAGGTAACATTGAAGATTTTGATGCTCGATACAGAATCTTTAAGCAGTTGAATTGCTTTGTTTAATGGCGCATTCTGAAAGGAAGAAGTTCTCGCTTTCGGAGCATAAAAAAGTGCGTGGAATCTCCCACGAGTATACGCGTTAGGGACATATAGGTTAATCTCCTTCAACATAGGCGGGTTCAGTACAGTACCGGAGATCAGCTTAAAAAAATGTTTCCCCAAAAATATTTTTCGGCGGGCTTCTAAGGTGTTAAGATCGAGCATTCCTGTTAAAAACAACGATGGATACAGGAATGGGTAGTATGTATATTCCCTTTTATACAGGTAACGCATAAACCTTTTTTGTACTCTTTCTATTTCTAGAATATGTTTTTTTTCAGAGGGGGTCCAAATAATGGAGCTGTATTTCAGGATGCTGCGGATAAGTGCTTCATATGTTATTCGTATTGCAATTCCATTAGTAAATGATCTCGCATTACGAAGAACTAATCCGAGCATTTTGTTGGCGCGGGAGACAATATCGGATATGTGAGATTTGAAAGAGAGATTTGCTTAAAAAATCACGCCAAGGTCTCGAATCTTTTTTTTGAGTGTTAGTATAATTTTATTGATGTTGTATGGGAATAGAAATGTGTCTTGGAATCTTGTAAATGTGACGACACTGCATTTCTGGATGCTGAGAGGTAAGTTATTCAATTCCGATCATTTGACAAGAGAATCAAGATCATTCTGCAGAAAAATGGAATATATATGACTTTTAACTTTTAATAGCTCTGAAAAGTTTAATATCGTCACCGAAAAGGAGATATTTTGAGCGGTTAATGATCTTGCCTATATCATTAATGAATAAAAGAAAGAGGAGGGGTCCTAGATTCGACCCCTGGGGAATCCCGGAGTTAGTTTTGTATTCGTGAGAAAGCTGGTGTCCGTAACTGACATACTGACGACGATTGTGTAAGTAACTAGCTACGAAAGCGAGAAAATCCTGAGAGAATCCGAGGTCACTCAATTTTTTTAATAAGAAATCATGGTCGACTTTGTCAAACGCCTTTTCGAAGTCTGTATAAATCACATCGACACGTGCAAAATTTTCAAACCATTTATTAATATAGGTGGTGAGATTCATTAGGTTTGTTGAGGGTGATAGAGTGGGACGAAATCCATGCTGATTTTCGATAAGTGTGTGTTTTGTTTGATTGTATTGTAAGATTGTATATATACTATATAAATTTACTAATTAAATATACTATATAAGCTCTGACATTACAAAATTTCTATGAAAAAAAATGGAATTGGGTGGGAAACGCGGGTGTGGAAGAAGATTAAACGCTTGAGGGCGGGGGGGGTGGGGAAGCATGACGGTGGAAAGCGGAATAGTGGAGGGGAAGCAAGGAAGTTGGATAGAAACGCGGGAGGGTGAGAAGAGGCAAAAGGGAAACGGGGACTAATGGGAAACATGGAGCGAGAAACATTTTCTTGATGGCCTTGCAACGCGTACCTGGAACTTTCAAGTGTATAATAAAAAGTACATACATAATTTTTAAAAAGCTTGCACAGTACACTTTTCGCCAATTCTAATTAGATTAGTTATAACATCCATACTCTTAGGTTAAGACTATTACAGAAATACATTTCTCAGACAACTTGGCGCGTTACCGACAATTCTAAATTATCACTAAATTGGACATTGATAATTACCGCCATAGTTACATAGTCAGATTAAAAAATGCGGATTCATACAAAAAATGCAAATTTAAAAATGCAGATATTCATTTGGCACCTAGTTTTGCCCCGTTCCTTCAACTTTATTATCTCTTAAAATTATAAATAGGTATGCAAATAACGAAAACAATTTTTTAATGTGCAAGATTATTAATTATCTACTTTTTGCTGCAATTCCAAACCCTGCCATTTCTGTACAAAAAACCCACAAAACAAGTATATAATTGTTATTGCGTTCCAAATATTACTCTAGTTCACTGAACAGAAATGACCCAGAAGTGTGATCGATACCTAAAAAAACTGATGTCGCAAATTAACACAAGACCTTTCCACTTCTCCACGCATTTCCCTTCCAATTAATGTAAGACCTTTCCACTTCCCCATGCATTCCCCTTCCAATTTATGTAAGACCTTTCCACTTCCCCATGCATTCCTCTTCCAATTAATGTAATGCTAGGTCCACACCGAAGCCAACCTTCCAACTCCGAACTTAAGAGCGTAATACACGAGCCCGATTTTCAGCCCGATTCCAATTAGAGACAAAAGTCAACATTTTTCGCTTTACGCGATCGCTGTTTTCAACTCTATTTTCATACCTATGATTTCAGTAGACATCTCAACAAACAGTATGGATCATGTGTTGTTTGCAGTAATGACAATTGAAATCCTAGATATGAAAATAGAGGTGAAAATAGCGATCGCGTAAAGCGAAAAATGATGACTTTTGTCTCCAATTGGAAACGGGCTGAAAATCGGGCTCGTGTATTACGCTCTTTTAAGGCCGTTATACACGAGCCCGATTTTCAGCCCGTTTCCAATTGGAGACAAAAGTCAACATTTTTCGATTTGCGCGATCGCTATTTTCACCTCTATTTTGCATATCTAGGATTTCAATTGTCATCACTGCAAACAACACATGAACCATACTGTTTGTTGTGATACCTACTGAAATCGTAGGTATGAAAATAGAGTTGAAAACAGCGATCGCGTAAAGCGAAAAATGTTGACTTTTGTGTCTAATTGGAAACGGGCTGAAAATCGGGCTCGTGTATTACGCTCATTAGTTCGGAGTTGGAAGGTTGGTCGATCGTGTGGTGGCTGCGGCCAACCCTCCAACCCCGAATTCCGAACTCCAAAATGGCGGACATGGAACAGCTGTAGCTACGTTGTATCTTATCAGGTTGCCTATAATTATTACGTACGTATTATTATGTACTTATATACACGACATGTTTTCAAACAATTGTTATACCACTCTCCGTAATAATATCGTCATTTTAATAGTACGCGGCACGCGCGTCTTGATCGCCTACCGTTCGCAGACGGATGTGTGGACAGCTGCGGCAGGCGGGTTCATGTGAGTTGGCCGTCGGGATCGCCTCGAAGGCGATCCCGGGCCAACTCGAACTCCAACCTTCCAACTCGAACTTCCAACGCACGAACTCCCCTCCACACGATCGTCCAAACGTTTGAAGTTGGAACGTTGGCCGCAGTGTGGGCTTACCATAAGACCTTTCCACTTCCCCATGCATTTCCCTTCCAATTAATGTATAAAATCCCTTCCAATTAATGCAAAAAATCTATGGATAACCGCTAAGGAACAAAACCTAATTCTGACAGCTCCAATTGTTATTGCAAAATAAGTGACAACTAAGCAAAAAACACTACAAACATATAAAAAAAAACAAAAAAAAAATACAGTGATTCGTTAAATAAAGTGAGTTTATATGGTAGCATAAATATACCAAACCACCCACTATGGTAGTAGCAGTGCCAAATATCTATAAATCTCGTTTAAAAAATCGAAACAAGTCACAGTAAACCACAGACAATTTATGTGTTTTGAAAAAAAAGTGTCAATTTTTGTCATAGACAATACAACAAAAAAAATTTAAAAAAAAAATACTGTGGGGCATTTGTGAACAAACCATAGAAATTTAATCTACAAGCAAAAAAAAAATGTAATGTATAGTAAATAGGTATTTAATATGGAAATAATACGATAGATGGCGGTAAGCATTTAGCTTGCGCCATAGCTCGCCAGATGGCATTAGTGTACAAGAAGTGGTACTAGAGATAGACTTTGCCAGCTCCCGAGTGGGGAGCGCAGAGATTTACCTACCCCCGAATAGTAAACAGTCGTAGCTATCCAGCTAGGTTATTCAAGTAATAAACACCATTATATTTAAAGAACCTTGTAATAATTAATATCTGCCGAGGAAAGGGCAGATATAACAACTGGCGCAGCCGTTAAAGTATAATTGTGTGAAAAGTTACGCGTGCGAATAATAATTTGTGCTGGGCACGGAGGACTAAGTCACTGCAGAAGTGACTCACAGTTTTGGCAAAAGAATCGGAAGAGATTCTGCTCGGGATTAAGGAGCATTTGTTTCCGTGGCTACGGGCTGGAAGAAGATTTTTTGTTCTAGGAACAAAAAGTAAAATACCGCAAGGAGGCGATCTGGTTGTGGATCATTGGATTAATCGTGTCAAGGACTAATCATTGGATTAATCGTTTCAAGGACTAACCATTGGATTAATCAGAGGACAAGGATACAACCCAGAGGAAGGGAAGGAGAGGACCAGACCAGAAGAGTTCCTGAGTTAAGTTCTTTTGCTTCTTTGAGAGGGATTATTTGTTATTGTTGTTTTTTTTTGCCGATCTATCTGTTGGGAGTTATGGAATCGGGTAGAATACCTCCGTTTTGCCATCTCTCCGGAGACTGGGAATTGTTTCGACTTCGGATAGAGCAATTTTTCGTGATTCATGATGACAAAGCGTCTGGTGAGAAAAAACGGGCTTTTTTATTGAATCTCCTAGAATCAGAAACGTTAACCTTACTAATTAATCTGTGTTTTCCAAGTAAAGTAACGGACTTATCTTTTGATAAACTTTTAGCGCTTCTCGACAAACATTGTAACAAAAATCGTTTAGTTTTTAAAGAACGGGAGAATTTTTTTTTAGCGAGACAACAAGAAGGCAAGACGGTGAGAGATTTCGCGGTAAGACTTCGTTCTTTAGCAACGTATTGTCAATTTGAAACGAGGCTTGAAAAAAATCTTATAGACATGTTTGCAATCGGGTTGTTACCGGGTCGCGCGAAAGAGAAAATTTTTGTGGAAGGGCAAAAGTTTTCGTTTAATGAAATAGAAGGACTTGCAGTTAGTATGTCAACTTTGGATAGTGCTAATACGGTTAAATCAGAAGTAAATCTGGTAAAAAAGCAAGTTACTAGCGATGGGTTAAAGCGAGATCAGCGTAGGGAACGATCGACGAGCCCCAATGGTAGTTTTAACAGGAAACCAGCATATAGGTTAGGATCAAATTCAGGTACGAATTTTAGATCACCCTCTGGTAATGTTAAAAACAGTGTTTTATTTGCAAAAGGAATGATCATCCATCGTTTGATTGTAAATTTCGTAATGCGAAATGTTTTAAATGTAAGGGCGTTGGGCATTTACAGAAATTTTGCAAGAATAATCCTATAAATCCCATTTTTGAAAATCACAGGGATAGTAAAGTTTTAGTTGCGTCAATTAGTCCTATCACTGCGGAAATTGAAATTAATAACAAGAAGTTTACGGCAATGATTGATTCAGGTTCATCTTTATGTGTGATGCCGGAGTGTATTTTTAAACGACATTTTAGCTCAATCATTTTGTCACAAGACAAGCGAATTATTTCAGGTTATGGAAATAATCGTTTAAAAATCGTAGGAAAGGCGATTTTTGATGTGAAATTCAAGGGTAGGAACAAAAATATTAATTTTATTGTAGTAATAAATGGAACAGAATTAATTGTGGGTAGAGATTTTATGGAATGTTTCGATCTTGGGATAACTTATCAGGAGACAATTAATTCAGTGACAGTACAAATGACGAATTTACATGTTGGACAAAAATGTCTAGTCAAGGACTTTCGTCAGGTGAATAAAGTTTGTTGGGTTAGAGGTATTGTAGAAAAGAAAGTGGGAAAAAAACAACACAACATGTCTAAATCTCGCAGTAAATTCTCCAGCGCGAAGAAAACCACATCTTCACCACTATTAACTGGCACCATGGACTCACCGTCGGCGACACACCAATCTATGATTAATATAGACAGTGAGTCAATATTTGAATTTATTAATGCGAAATTCGAGGAAATGAAGACAGTAATGCTCAATAAAATTGAAACAGAGCTGCAAGAAATAAAAACCTTCACGAACTTCATCAACGACAAATATGACGACATTATACAAAAACTGCAACAAATCATGGACTTACCAAACAAAATCAACAAACTCAAGGAGGAACTGGAGGAAAAAGAAAACAAATTGGCTACGGTAGAAATCCACCTAGCGGATATAGAACAATCGGCACTATTGAACAGCATAGAAATCAGTGGTCTAAGAATACAGGAAAACATATCCCCGATCCATGCTATTACGCGGATCGCTGAGCTCGCAGGCGTTACGATGTCCCCAGAAGATACCTATAAAATCACCACAAACAAAGCTGATCAAAAAAAAATTACGATTAATTTCGAGGATATCACAAAAGTACACACCATGTTAGCAGCTAAACACAGTGACCCGATAAAAAAAATTCAACGGGGAAGGAGCCCAATACGTTTACTTAAATGCGGCTTTAACACAATATTATAAAAATCTGCACTGGAACACCAGAAAAAGAGCCCAAGAAAAAGAGTATAAATATGTCTGGGTAAAATCCGGAAAAATTCTTGTTAGAAAAACAAAAGACTCTAAGGTTATGGAAATAAAACACCTGAATGGTTTGCATAATAAACTGACATAAACACTAATGTATAACTAACACAACCTCATATCACACCCACCAACATGGCTGATTACATGGAATATATCGACTCCGACAACCAACACTACTGTAAAGTACAAACGATATTAATCCATGGACCAATATCACAAAAGAAAAAAATAAAATCAAAATATTGCACCAAAACATCAGATCGATCAATAAAAATTTTGATGAATTTATAATATACCTCAAACAGCTTGATGATAATTTTGATGTCATTGTGCTGACAGAATGCTGGCTGAATGAAAAAATATATTCCAAAAACCATTGAACACTACAACACACACCA
The DNA here is from genome assembly GCA_917563855.2 of Limnephilus lunatus. NCBI lineage: Eukaryota > Metazoa > Arthropoda > Insecta > Trichoptera > Limnephilidae > Limnephilus > Limnephilus lunatus. The sequence goes on from OU830594.1 coordinate 99,607,660, forward strand.
CACAAAGAAACACAAAAATCAAAATGATGGCATAGTCATATACACTAATGATAAAATAAATACACTCGTCCAAGAAATACAAATCGTAGACTCCAACTGTATACAAATAACATATGAAAAAGAAACGTGTATTCTTGCAATGTACAGATCTCCATCCAAAAACAATATTACAAATTTCCTAACTGCACTTAATAATACATTAAATGATCTCAACAAATACAAAAATATCATCATCATTGGAGACCTAAACATAAACACTCTACAAAACGGACACCCACAAAACATAGAATACCTAACAATATTAGTACAGCATGGACTGGAGCCAACGATAAATGTCCCAACACGAGTCACACAAAACACTAAAAGCTGTATAGATCACATAATGATCAAGACAAAACTAAAAACCAAAACAGTAGTACTTGAAAGCACAATTACAGATTACTACATGAATATGATAGCAATAGACACCGTAAACACTAACTCTAACCAACATAAAATATTTAAAAAAAAAAAAATTGACTACTCAAACTTAAAAGAAAAACTCCAAAAAATAGACTGGAATACAATGTACCAAATAGATAATGTCGAAGAGGCCTGGAATAAATTTACAAATACGTTAACGCAAGAAATAAATAATTACACTACAATAAAACATGTAAAACTTACACACAAAGCAAAAAAATTAAACTATGGATAACTCAAGGAATATTAAACTGTATTCGTAAACGAGACAAAATTCACAAACAAATTAAACACACACCGTATGACTTGGAACAACTTAATTACTATAAAAGATATAGAAACATCTGCACTAAAATTATTAGAGTAGCTAAGGAGTTATACTTCAGAGAAAAACTTAAAAAAGAAAACAATAACCCAAAGGAAATATGGAGAATATTAAAAGAAGTTACATACACACAAAAATTCAAACAGAAAAATACTATCGAACATCTAAATATTAACTCAAAAAAAATTGATGCCAAAACAAATACAGAATTTATGGCAAACCATGTCAATAACTTCTTCGCAACTATAGGGAAAGTTTTAGCGAACCGTAAAAAATATAGCACAAACACACTAACACAAACAAACAGATCAAACATCAATACTCAACCAACACAACACAGATTTATAATAAAAACAGCTTCGGAAAAGGAAATTAACAAAATAATAAACACATTAAAAAACCGGATTGCTCCTGGATTAGATGAGATAACAACGGATTGCATTAAAATAATTAAAAATGAAATATTAAAACCCATAACACACTTAATTAAACTTAGCATAACACACGCCTACTTTCCTAGTACTCTTAAAAAAGGACTAGTGATCCCTATTTATAAATCCGGAGACAAAATGGAAATAACTAACTATAGACCAATCACATTGTTAAACTCGCTATCAAAGATTTTCGAAAGAGTACTAAAAAACCAAATAATAAAATACCTGGAAGAAAACAAATTAATATCGGACAAACAATATGGATTTAGAGAAAAAAGAAGCACAAAAGAAGCTTTGGCAAGTACAATAGATTATATACATAGCAACTTAGATCAAGGGCATAAATGCATAGCGATATATTTAGATTTAGCTAAAGCCTTTGATTCAATCTGCCACAAAACACTTTTTAAAAAATTAGAAAATATGGGTATCAAAGAGAAAGAACTCCAACTATTGAAAAGTTACATGAGTGACAGAACACAACAAGTCAAAATTAACAACCATACTAGCAAACCACTGCCGATTACACACGGAGTTCCACAAGGAAGCATACTAGGGCCCGTTCTTTTCACCATTTACATAAATGAACTTTGCAGTATGGAAATAGACGGTGAAATAATTAGTTACGCAGACGACACAGTTCTACTCTTTAAATCTAAGGATTGGAATAAGGTATATAAGATAGCGAATCTAGGATTCACGCAAGTGAAAACATGGCTAGACTCTAATATACTTACACTAAACATATCGAAAAAAAAATTCACAACGTACAGCATAACAAACAAGGGACAGCCAAAGAACAATACAAACACCATAAAAATACACGAATGCATAAACACCAACATCTGCGATTGCCCTCCTCTAGAAAAAACAGAATAAATAAAATATCTAGGAATCATAATTGACCATAATATTTTGCACTTTGCCAATCAATAATAGAATATGGAATAATTGCTTGGGGAGGAGCAACAAACGCAGCTATCGATCAAATAGAAATAGCCCAGAAAACGATCTTAAAGGAAATACTTAAAAACCACAGACTAACCGACACAGACCAAATATTTAAAAGTTGTGACGTACTAGACATACGCCAATTATATGTAAAAACACTACTAAACTACATTTTCGACCAAAAAAACAAACTCCAACAAACACAAAATATCACTAATAGACCGGTTAGACAAGCGTATAAAGAAAACATAAAAACTCCGACGGTAAACACCACCTTTGGACAAAGACACCATAAATACCTTGCTATTAAATCATTCAACAGTCTTTCACTTGAAACAAAAATTGAGGAAAACAAAAATAAATTCAGACACAAAATAAAAAAATTGATTAAAGAACAAAAAAGACAACATTACCAAAAAATTTTAACATAAAAGAATAAAACATATGCACTCAATACACAAAATAAAAAAATGGATTAAAGAACAAAAAAGATAACATTACCAAAAAATTTTAACATAAAAGAATAAAACATATGCACTCAACACACAAAACCAATATAAAATACGCAACACTCACAAACACACAAATCATAATATATGCCGATTTTCATTTAATTTTATTTTTTTAGTTTGTTAATTTTATTTTAATTTTAAATCTTTGTTTTAGTTTAAATTTATCTTTATTTTAAATGTTTTTACTGATTATGTATAAATTCTATATTGTAAAATAGGGGCACAGCACGGGTACACAACCCAGTGAGGCCAACATTACAGGACTATAATATGAAAAATTGTAAAATAATGTATCAACAATAAAAAAAAAAAATTAAAAAAAAAGTAAGACCTTTCCACTTAACCATGCATTTCCCTTCCAATTAATGTAAGACCTTTCCACTTCCCCAAGCATTCCCCTTCCAATTAATGTAAGACCTTTCCACTTCCCTGTGCATTACCCTTCCAATTTACATAAAACATTTCCACTTCCCCATGCATTCTCCTTCCAATTTACATAAGACCTTTCTACTTACCCATGCATTCTCCTTCCAATTTACGTAAGACCTTTTCACTTCCCCATGCCTACCCCTTTCAATTTACATAAGACCTTTCCACTTCCCTCCGATAGGCCAATTATCTTCACAGATTAAATTAATGCTTTAGTATATGGAAAAGTACCTATATCAATTTTATTTATTTATTTTTATTTCTTTTTTCTCCCTTACCTCCCTCCCGAAGTAAGGGAGAAAAATATCTTTCGGATCTCCAGACGAGCATTCAGCATAACGGTTTTTATCATTAACATCGGAATTTTGACAACATTCAGAATTCCCGTGCCATTTGACATCTAGCAAAATATTGTCAGTGTATTGAGTCTGTTCGCTCCCCAATAGACTTGTCTACTTGTCGATATGCGTCGAGAGGAAGCCACAAGCCAAAAATATATGTATCTATTCTTAGTGTGTCTTATATCGCGTAGAATATAGGTAAAAGGCATAAAAATCGCTTAGCAAAGACCCCCTAGGCTTGGAGTCTAGGGGTCACGATTTCAAGCTCGTTAAGTGTTTTTTTTTATTAATTTTGTGAATAATTTTATAAGAAAGAAAAAAGTTAATCAATGGAAACTGTCACAGATAATTTTGGCCAAAAAATTGTATTTAATAAAAATGTAGTTTCTTATATGCTTGTAAATTTTATAAAGTAATAATTTTATTTATTTAAATTCACTTGTGGTGCCAATGTCCTGCCCTGGTGGGAACTAGGCTCAGATACCTGGGGAGACACATCGTGGAACCAGAAGACTTAGCCACATATCCAATGACAACTCTGGTGAACTTCATTAAAGGGACTGGGTTATTGTTAAAGGATTGAGGTAAAATGGAAGATAGTACAATGGGCCTATGGCCTAAGTACTCACGGTAACTAACTGTAAACCGTCTCCGCAAGTTATAAAAAAAAAATTAAAAATAAATTCTACTCAATAGAAATGGTTGAAAAAGCTCCAATTTATACACGGCATATTTTTGGATTTATAATGTAAACCAATTCGCAGTAAAGATTAATCTCAAATAGTGATTTCCTTAACAAAAAAATTGCGTGGAAATCGAAAATATTCTTTTTTGATTTGAGATAGATTTGGGAAAACAGATTTTCAACAGTTTTTCTGAATTTCAACAAACAATCACCAAATACCTAAAATAATTAATAAAATCAGTGTTTCAAAAAGAAGTCATTTAAATTTGATGCTTCAAATACAACAGCTACCCACGCAGTATACAAAATGTGTCAATGCTGCAATCGTCGGGCGATTTTTTCCCGCCATTGATAAAATTATCGATATGAAGGCAAGCGTGCTAGTGAAATAGATAAACCCAAGTCGATAGCCTGCTTAATCATATCTATTTTGCTTAGTTGTCGATGTGGTTGCGCTAGACCAGAGGAACCGAACCCAAATCGGCCATATTGGATTAAAAAAATGTTACTGAGCTTAGGTGGGCCACACGGTGGGAGGGAGGGGGAGGCGTCCATTTGCTGAAATGCTAATCGTTAGATCCATCCATGAATACAGGTTTTTTTTTATGTGAATACCTCACAAGAGTCTCAGCTGCTCCCGTCTGGAGCTATTGATACTATGGCATCCCCAATTAGGGTATGTTGTTAGGCTGAAGGTAGTGGGGAGGGGAAGTTAAAGGGGAGGAGGAAGGTGTGGAAGTACCTGGATATTCAGATCTGGTCACCAAACACGGCTTAATCCATTTCAAGCCACGTTTCAATTCTGAATGGTGGTCTTACACCAGGGCGATACTGAGAGTATCTTCCACTCTGGAACGTAATATACTATATATTATTTTAAATGAAATAATTTTAAAATAACACAAATTAATCAAATAAAATTTATTTGCCCACGTCGGGATTCGATCCCGCAACCTTCGGATTGCAAGTCAAGAGCCTCACCCCTAGACCACGCCGGTCGTCAAGTAGCGGATTATACCATTCATTTTTACCGATAATTCGGTGTCACGCATATGTGTATCCTTTGCACTCGCCCTCCACTTTTTAAAATCAAGTCGGTTGCAATCGATTTTCAAAACACAAAACATAGAAAGCTGAAAACCTTATTTTGGGTCACAAAAAATCTCCAATTGGGCCGCATGCTAGGCACGCCTGTGCTAGACACTCCCACAATAGGTACCTACACTTCTACGACATTATCCCTCAGTGTTGTTCCAGCTACTTACAAACTCTAAGTGCATCGATATGTTTTTACTCACGTTGTTCGCATTCAACTGACCTTACGGCTTGCATTGGCTAAATTAACATTACTTAAAATTTTTGACTGTTGACCCCAAAACATAATAATTTTTATTGAAAAAATTCAATGACAAGGACGATTCAATTCTTTGCGGTCTCGACTGCAGGAGAGGGAGAGCAAGTCTAAAGGAATTGATTCACTTTAATCGGAGACTGATCATTTAAGAACGTCATTCAATCAATTAGTACTAATGTATCTACTGTATCTATAGTATCTACTGTATCAGGTAATTAATGTTGGTATCTTCTATATCTATAGTAGGACCTACTGTATCTATAGTATCTATTGTATCAGGTTATTAATTTTGGTATCTTCTATATCTATAGTAGAATATACTGTATCTATAGTATCTACCGTATGAGGTAATTAATGTTGGTATCTTATATATCTATGTATAGTAGTATCTACTGTATCTATAATATCTACTGTATCAGGTAATTAATGTTGGTATCTTCTATATCTATAGTAGGATCTACTGTATCTATAGTATCTACTGTATGAGGTAATTAATGTTGGTTTCTTCTATATCTATAGTAGAATTTATTGTATCTATAGTATCTACTGTATCAGGTAATTAATGTTGGTATCTTCTATATCTATAGTAGAATCTACTGTATCTATAGTATCTACTGAATCGGGTTAATACGGTATTTTCACAAACTATGAATACCATTTTCGTTGTTAGTTTTTGGGGTGTTATGCCGTGTTGCGCTACCTCCTACTATAGCCTCCTACTATAATAATACAATACAAAGGTATAAAACCTTTTTCGCTTATATTGGCTACTTTTGCTTTAACCACTTAAACTCTGTTGTCTAATTCTAGAATAACGATGGCGCCACTTTCGTCGGCAATTCTCACATGGACGGGCCCCAGGCTAACGTAAATACTGCGCTTTCACTAAAATCGCAGTTCCCTTTCTACTGAAATACCTACCAGCTCGTAGTGGATTGAAGCTGGCGACACGGTATCGCTTCCAAGTAAATAATCACACACTCTACACTAACATTTACACATCGTCGGATCTACCGGATCTGCCCTGATGATGGACACTGCAACGCTGTCCTAAACTTCGGCTATAGTAGGAGGTAGCGCAACACGGCATAACACCCCAAAAACTAACAACGAAAATGCTTTTGGCCGTGAAAATCTAAAAAAACTATGAATACCATTATTCATAATAAATATGTAACTTTAATATTTTTATTTATAATGCAGTGCAGAACATCTTCTCTCCTTAAATTGCATCGAAGTATAATCAAGTAATTTTGGGTGCGGTGTAAGAATTGAGATGTGAATTTACAGAATAATACTCAAAATATGCTGCATGGACAGAGTTACGAATGAAGATGTTATTGTTTGGATAATAAAGAAAAATAAGTTATTAAAACAATAAGTACGAGATCTTGCATCTCATAATGCAGGGAAAGATTGCCGAAAGACGGGGCCCTGGAAGAAGGAGAACCTCATGGCTGAAAAACCTTAGACAGTGTCGGCCAGTATACTTTAGAGCTGTTCCGGGCCGCAGTAAACAAAGTCCGCATAGCCAACACGCTAGTCAACGTCCGTTGAACGGACAGAGCACGAGAAGAAAAAGTAGAATGAAAAATCATCTTTCTTACGGGACAAAATGCAAGGCATGGGGTCGAACTTTGAAAGCCGTTTTCTCAGGCTCTATGGCGCCGACCCGGTTGAATTTACACAAACAAAGATAAAACAATTTCTTCGAGACCTTGCCCGGAATTACGTTGTATCCAATAAACCTATAAATATTGAGTTATAGATGGAATATTTTTGTGAGTTTTTATTTGAAACTTGTTTTTATTTATTAATTTTAATGAGTTGGGCATTTTTTAAAATATTTATTTATCTGTATAATGTATGTTTACATGGGATTTTAATAATGCCTGTCTCACAATGCTATACCTGTGTCGAGACAGGCGTAGAGGTGATGGCAATAAGGTTTATAATATATTTGTGTAATAAAAAATGTGTGTGTGTGTGTTTTCGTTATCAGCAATTTTAGTTAGAAAAAACGTAAAGTGAGCCATTTTTAAAATGTTTTAATGTTTTTTTACATTAGCTCCACCCAGGAGGCCCTGAGGAAATTTAATTTTAATTTTTTTATTGTAATAAAAAAAAAATACGAGTTAGATATATATTTTACAAAATATTGTAAAGGTCGTTTTTGGTCATGTATACCTATCAGAAAAGAGGAGCTCTTGTGCCTGACAAGGGTGCCACGATTCTTACTTAGATTGTAAGTTATAATATGTTTTGTGTAAAATATTTGCTTTTTACTGTAAGCTTATTTTTAATATTGTTTAATTTTATTTATTTGTTCTGGTTGGTTGATGATATAGCGTAATTCAGAAGGGAGGTTTTTTTTAGTATTTTATGGCTTGGAAAATATAATGATTTTGCATTTGAGTTGCTTTAAAATTAGGTGTAATAAATTAGTTTCTCTTTAGTTTGTAAAATTCTTGATATTCTTTGTTATATTTTTCTTTACACATTTTTATAATGGAAGCTTGCTTGAATATGTCATCGACATTTGGTACTGGAAACAATTTAAAAAGTGATTCTGTTGAGAAGGTAGATTTTTTTTAAAAATATTACTTTAATGATCATTTAAAATAATTTCAATGTCTCAGGGGTTGCTGTGTGAGATTTGGGTAGAAATCTAGGGGTCAGTGTGTCTAGGAGTGACAGACGTATGAATCTATCCCTTAACCACTGGAGCGCTTTTTGCCACAATATGGCACTATTTAAAATACCTCGGATTGCTATGCTGACAATTTTGGCAAATTTTCCCTTATTTGTAAGTAATTAGGTAGAAGTTTAAGATTTTATAATATTTTGTTTATACATCCTACGAATATACGATAATCGTCAAAAGATGGGGGAATTTATTGGCTATATAGAACTGTAATCAGTTTGTGTGTCTTCACTTTGAAATTCGGAGGTATTATTTTTTTTAACGTAGGCAGAAAATATTCAAAATGATCACCAAAAAATCTTCAGCAATCGGAGAAAAAAGTGGTTAAACTGCGGTGCAAGGCGATGGGTCGAGGGATTCTAACTGCAGAGGTCAAAAGATCTCCTTCTAACAGTCTTTCCGGATCCGGCCCGCCATAGTAGGTGGGCACAGGCACCCGTCACCAAGACCTAGATAAACCTCACCCCATGAACTCGATTGTTAAGTCACAAAATGTGACAAACCACTTGGGATGACCCATGGTAGGGGTGTTGGTTATCCACGAAATGTTTCCTGGGGCGGCGGTACAAATTAAGGTCTCCCAAATTGTGGATTGCACTAATCTCCCCACAACTTGAAAAAAAGAATTTATTTATTATTCGTACTATTTTAACTTTTTTCCTGACAGAAAATGTTGTCTTATTAGAATTAAACATGGAGAGTGTGTAGGTATTCTTGTTATATCTGGGTCGCCATTCGCGCTGCAAATTGCGCATAGAAAGGAGTGAGTAGGAGTATTATCTCGGTTGTATAGGGAATGGGCTAATGGTAGTGAATGGAGGGCATTGTCACAAGCTGTAGAGTGTAGAGGGCCGTGGGAATGGGAAGGTCCTCCTCACTTGTTAAGGCTGAGCAGGACAACGTCCCCACAGGGCTGGCGCATACGAATTTATGTTTTATGTCCTGAAACGTACGAATACTGGTGACCAATGACCTCAAAGATCAGCTCAAACGAATGAAATACAATTTCTCATTCTTAAGTACCTACAACTGGAATCATCTCTAATTTCGTTAATTTTATATAAGGTTTAGGACAATTCCTTGTTATTAAGTATAACCGGAATCATCTCTAATGTCGTAATTTTTAAGGTTTAGGACAATCCCTTATTCTTAAGTATAACCAGAATCACCTCTAAAGTCATTAATTATGGGGTTAAGGAAAATTTCTTATCGATAAAACCAGAATCAATGGTTTCGTGTAAAATTGATATCTTATAATTTCTGGCATAGACATGCCAGAAATTGAATCCTGTACAATTAAAATTAATCTTGTACCAAGATATCAATTTTACATGAAACCATCGATTCTGGTTTTATTATCATGGGATTTTGTACCCCAACCCAAAAAAAAAACAAATTTGAATAGTAATAAAACATTGTTTAAGTCTTTAAACTATGTTTTTATTATTATTCAATTTTGTTTTTTTTTGGGTTGGTGTACAAAATCCCATGATCAAATTTGAATAATAATAAAAACATTGTTTAAGTCTTTAAACTATGTTTTTATTATTATTCAATTTTGTTTTTTTTATTTGGGTTGGGGTACAAAATCCCATGATCATTGGTTGGACCAAAAGATAACAGAAATACAGGGAGATAAGACATTGAAGCTGGCGGACCACTGACGTCAGATGCGTGATGATCCAAGAACTATTATAATTAGGAAACCGCGCATGTCGCCTCGTTCAATCATCGTTCAAACATGCTACTACAAATCTATACACGTCGGCGTCGGCAATTTTGAAAATCCGTGCAGTTTGGTTGTGGCTCTGTAATGGCAGAATGCTGTGCTAACTTCTCCCGCTTGGCGGCGCTGGTGTAGTTGTAGACCTGTCATTGATAAATACATAATTGATATTGCTTTGTATCTGGCTTGCATGTGCATTTTGGAAGTAATATTAAAAAATGGTGGATAAATACGGTAGCTGGACTGTGAAGGAGTTAAAAAATGAATTAAAGAATAGAAAGGCAAAATGTGTTGGCAAGAAAGAATTTCTAATCGAGAGGTAAGCTAAGTGGTTGGAACATAACCCCTCATTCTTGTACTTCTAAAATAAATTAATTGTGTCGTATTTGTAATAATTCTAGGTACTTTAGCTAACTTTTCTTGTTTTTAATGTACCCAAAAATCATAATTATTAATTCCAGATTGGCTGCCTTTGACCGGAATAATAACTTTATGGAAATAAATGATTTTAAGTATGAAAGTGAGATAGTAGGTATATTTTGGCCCCCAGATGAATCATATCACAGCATACAGGATTCGCCTGTATTGCCACAAATAGATATAGTCGGATATAGTTAAGAGCGAATAACCAGCAAATTTAAATTCAGATTCCGACGTCAGCGCTACACACTCGCTAGCGGGCATTTTTAGAACTAGAGTTCGTTCCGCTCCAAGCTTGGTTTCGAGATTTACTAGCTCACGCGCTAGGACTGTATAGACGCCACAGTATGGGTCGGATGAAGATGTTAAATTCTCGCTTCCAGAATTTTGATGAGTAGTAGTTATTTGTAATTTGTATATCGAAGTGCATAAACATAAATAGATACAAGTAAAATGCGTAAACCCAGTAGGTATTAAGTAAATACCTACATGAATAAACAATGTGTTATATTCTTTTTAATATTTTGTTTTTAATTGTATTTTACGGCCATTAGATATCTCAGTATCGCCCTGCTGTAAGACCACCATTAAGAATTGAAACGTTGCTTGAAATGGCTTTAGCCGTGTTTAGTGAACAGATATGAATAGCCAGGTACTTCCCCACCTTCCTCTTCCCTATATCCTTCCCCTCCCCACTACATTCAGCCTTACAACATACCCCAATTAGGGATGCCATAGTCCCACTGGCCCCAGACGGGAGCAGTTGGGACTCTTGTACGGTATTAATGAAAAAAAATAGTAATATTCAGTTGGATTGTAAAAAATTACTCATTTTAAAATATTTATTCGTGTGCATATTTGTTTATTTTATATTTATGTGAATACCGCACAAGAGACCCAAATGCTCCCGTCTGGAGCCGGTGAGACTATGACGTAAATATGGGGTATATTATGAGGCTGAAGGTGGTAGTTTCAATTCTGAATGGTGGTCTTACACCACCCAGGGTGATACTGAAAGTATCTTCCACTCTGGAACGTGACGCAAATATATTATTTTTAATTTAAATAATTGTAAAATTACCCAAATTATTCAAATAAAATTAATTTGCCTACGCCGGGATTCGATCCCACGACCTTCAGATTGCGAGTCAAGAGCCTTACCCCTTGACCACGCCGGCCGTCAATAGGTAGTATCAGTAATTTGGAAGGCGGGTATGGGTACCGCCGCCTCGGGAACCATGTTTTGGATTATCAAAACCTCTGCCATAGGTCACCCCAAGTGACTTAGCAGGGGAGCTCGTGTTCATGGGGCGAGGTTCGTCTACGTGGAAGGTCGGATCAGGAGAGACCGTTTTTTTACAATCGCTCGACACACTGCCTATCTCTACTTTGGGAATGCTGTGTGGAGGCTCGTTTTAGGGAAAGGAAGGAGAGGAACTTCGGAGAAGGAAAAGGGTATTAGGGGTGGGTAGAAATCTGGGGGGTCAGCGTGTCCAGGAGTGCGGATGTATGAGGCCGTCCCTCCCACTGCGGTGCAAGGCGATGTTCCGAGAGGGTAAGGCTGGAGAAGTCAAAGGGACTCCCTCAACCACTTTTTCTAGATCCGACCTGCCATGCAGCTGGTGGGCAGACGCATCCGCCGCCAAGACCTGAACAAACCTCACCCCCACGAACCAAACGTTGCGAACCGCTTGGGATGACCTACGGCAGACGTGTTGGTTATCTAATAAATGGTTCTCGGGGCGGTGGTACCCATACCCGATTCTCGTGTTTGTTATTTTTGTAATACGAAAAATGGATATAAAAAAGACCTACCCTCCCACCCCCTCTCAACCCCCCCCCCCCCCCCCCCCCTAAACCCCCCTCCCCTTACCCCCCACCTCTAACACCTCTCCACCCCCCGGCTCCTTTACCCCCCCCCCCCTCAGCCACCCCTTTCATCTCATCTCAACTCTCCTCCAACCTCTCTCCCTTGGGAGCTGTTGGACTCTTATGCGGTATTACATAACAATATTTTTTTGGAGCATTTGGGGCTCTCGTGCGGTATTCAGATAACAATAATTTATAATATATATATATATATATTTTTTAAATTTAGTGTGCTTTAGAGTCTTTAGACCACACGATTGAAGTAAAACTTAACAAACTTATAACAATAAATTAAAAAAAAAACATGCTTCTCAAACGGACAGCTGTATGCGACCTGCGGACGTGTCGGACGACAACACAAAAATTTATGTGAACCTATTCAAAAGCACTTCAACAAACAGAATTAAAGCGCACAAACCCTTTCTTTCTTTGAGTGGCCTGGCAACGCCCGCCGGGTGTCCGCTATATATAATGTTATATAGTGCAGGCGCTTGCATTATAATGCAGTTTTCTGGGACTTGGGATGGAACCATTACAGTTTAGTTGACCCCGAGGTTATAGTGGCCTTGCAACGCATGCCGGGTACCCGCTGTATTTAATGTTATATAGTGCAGGCGCTTGCAATATAATGTAGTATTATTTGGTTTTGTTTTAAATTCGTCATTTCCAAATATTACGATACAGAGCGCCGCGGAGACAACCGCCGGCTGCCACGTTTGCGGGCAGAGTGAATTCTCAATTCTCGAGTCGTCGAGCTATAAGAAAAATGGTAAAACGCGAGCTGTAAATTAATTAATATTAATTACTTCTTATGATTATTTTTCGATCAAAATTTTTATGACTTGTCAATAATGTCTTAGCAAAATAAGTATTTAAAAAAATCTTGAAATATATTAGTTTGGAAGTACGCAAATAAATACACAAACTGGCCAATTTACGTCAAGAAACACATGTACGTATATATTTTTTAATGATTTTATTTAAACTAAAATTAAAATTCTAAAACATAACTTTACAAGATAATGTATGGATTTATTTAACTGCATGAATATATGATTTGAAATTGGTGTTGTATAATACATGTACTTTTTTGAAAATATAACAAAGCTGCCAACGACCTATGGTATAACCTTATTATACTTAAAATAAACATTTTTTCTCAAAATTTAATCCATAACTTTACCAGGTAAAAGAACAATCTTTCAAAATCAATTTATAATTTTTTGTGGAAACGAGTCAATAAGTCTAAACACTGATTTGAAAATGACATATTTCTTGTTTCTCTGGTAATATCCTCTTAATATAAACCAATACTTTCTTCAAGTTTACAAAGGGCAGGAAGGAATAACAATGTATGCAGCAGTTCGCAGGAAAGGATACAATATGATGAAGGAATATTTTTGGTAGCTTTAATTATGTCTATTAAGAATAAAATTGTTTCGTGAATTGTTGTGAATGTCAGAATTCACAAAAATAATCGCTTCGAACCGACAGAAAACTTACAAAAATTGACGAAACAAAGTTTTGACAGGTCTCTTTTCGTATTTAGGTCTACATTTACACTAGCGCCAACTGGTGTCGATTTGTGAACTACTCAAAATATCCTGCCATTGTCGGAATCACAGAACAAAGAAGGGCATGCCTTCTAACGTCAGTGGTCGGCACGCTTTCATGCCATATCTTCCCTTTCTTCTATTATCTTTGGGTCCAACCTACGATCGTGGGATGTTGTGCCCTAACCCAAAATAAAGAAACCAAAATTGAATAATACTTAAAACATTGTTTAAATCTATGCCAAAAAATTAGTCCTGTACAATTAAAATTAATGTTGTACCAATATATCAATCTTACATGAAACTATCGATTCCGGTTTTATCGATAAGAAATTGTCCTTAACCCCATAATTAACGAATTTAGAGGTGATTCTGGTTCTACTTAAGAATAAGAAATTGTCCTAAACCTTAAAATTAACGACATTAGAGATGATTCCGGTTATACTTAAGAATGAGGAATTGTCCTAAACCTTAAAATTAACGAAATTAGAGATGATTCCGGTTAAACTTAAGAGTAAGAAATTGTCCTAAACCTTAAAATTAATGACATTAGAGATGATTACGGTTATACTTAAGAATAAGAAATTGTCCTAAACCTTAAAATTAACGACATTAGAGATGATTCCGGTTTTACTTAAGAATAATAAATTGTCCTAAACCTTAAAATTAACGACATTAGAGATGATTCCGGGTATACTTAAGAATAAGGAATTGTCCTTAACCTTAAAATTAACGACTTTAGAGGATATTCCGGTACTACTTAACAATAAGAATTGACATTATCCAAATTATCGACTTCTTCGTTAACTGCTATTCCAGTTCTATCGGATGACATCGAAAAGGTTCCTGAATTAGTAACCAAAAAAATACATGCACCAAAAAATTTCAAATAATTATCTAAGGTGTTAAGAACCAAAAATGCATTGTGCGTTGAAACAAAAGAGTGGTGCTGAGAGGGTTATACACACCCCTGGTAAGTTGATGACTTGATGAAAATGTGTTTATAATAAAGCACATGTCCCATTGGAGCATAGTATCATTGGAACAAAAACACTTTAGTTGATCGTAGAAGAAAGGAAATAATACAGTATATGTATACTATATATGCATTTAACACTCATTTAAGTGGTCAGCAATGACTGGGTGTAAGACCATTGGCAGAGGATTGCAAGACTGGCTGTTGCGATACAAGAATAATCTTTGTGGAGTAACTATCAGTTTTTCGATTCACAGAGGCCGGCAAATCGTTCCACAGCTGAGCTGCTGAACTCAAAAACGAATCATAGAAACGACCTGTTCTCATGCGACACAAATGGCAACCTGGTACAAATTTTTAATGTCGTTCGTTATGCAAAATCACTGGCTTATGGAGGTGAATGGAGGTGAACAAACGAAGCTCTTAAAATTGAAAGAAATCGTCTACGCGATCCAAAGAAATAAATACTTTATTAAGAAAGCGGTTGAAATATGACTAAAGACCTCATTAATGAATTAACTCCCGTTTAGTCTGAAGAAGTACATGCATGTTAAAGTTAGTGTTTCAATTTGAATTTATCAAAGTGGCAATAGCGAAATTGATTAACGCCCATTTCCCGGTTAGACGAGAGGTCTGGGTTCGAGTACCAGTTGCGACTATTGTCTTTTTCTATTTTTCTGTGTATTGTTCTCTTTCATATTTTCGTTTAGATTATTATTGTAATCTTCTTCTTCAATGATGTTATAACAAGTGCATAAGTGTATAGTTTGTGGGAAACAAATAATGATTTAAATTAAATAAAAAAAAATTCAACATTTGTATTGTTGACCCATAATTTTGACTCTTTTAAATATTTAGGTAGTTTAGTTGTCACTTGATTTTTTTTCGGTAAAAGATTGAAAGTGCGAGGTCCTGTAAAACTGCTGTGAGTTTGCATTTGTTTGGTATTCGTTTGGGGGTATAACATACATTATTATTACTAATGTTGATTCTGATTTCATTTGTTTTTGTTTTTAAAGATATATTTCGTAGTTTGCAGTATAGATAGTTTACGGAGACTGGATAGTTTACATTCTTTGTATAATGCATCTGTAGAAAATGTTCTATTTCTATTATGTACACATAATTTTGAATTCTTTGTAAAGGTTTTATAAATGCTTCAAGCGCACTACCCCATCCCATTATACCGTACATTGATATAGGTTTTTTATCAATCGACCACGCTAGGCCCTCTGGTTACACGTTCTACATCTATGGTAGATCCGGTGATCAAATAGCGTCCACTGAGAGAAGATACAACAATGAGTATCAACTTCCAAGCATGACAGTGACCGACGGCCCAAGGCCCAGGGTCTTTGCACTCACCAGGTCAGCTCAACAAGGGCGAGCGTGTTGTGGACCCGAACCCAAATTGGATAATTACATATTGGATAAGCGGTCCACTTGGCGGCTTCATTTGCCAATACACACCCATAGATATGTACATCATATCTCCGGGAGCGGAGTCCCATCAATACGAACTGATTCATGAAGGACGGGTTGGCATTTCGGGGAATGGTTTAATGTGATCAATTTGAATATAATGTAATCAATTTATCACAAAAAGATTAATGATATTAAGGCCCGATAGCATGCGTTCAAAAAGAAGAAGAAAGGGAGATATGTAAATAGAATGTAATAGGGGGTGCGCAATGTAAAAAAAAAACCATTAAATAATTGCGAAAATAGTGAAAATATTTAATAAAACACGTCTCGTTTAAAATGGAGCAAAAATCTCGTGAAAAATGTCTTGAGAGGGAATAACCAGACAAAACCGAAAATATGTAATTTTTAAATCAAATTTTAGACGTATTGACTCTTTTCCACAAAAAAATATGAATTGATTTCGAAAGACTGTTCTTTTATCTAGTAAAGCTATGATTTAAATTTTGAGAAAATATGTTTTTTTTTAGTACAATAAGGTTTTACAGTGGGTCGTTGGCAGATTTGTTAAATTTTCAAACCAAATTTTGTATTTTACAACACACATTTCAAATCATCTAATCATGCAGTAAAACAGATCAGTAAATTATCTGGAAAAGCTATGTTTCAGAATTTTAATTTTAGATTAAATAAAATCATTTAAAAAAAGATCCGCATACTTGTTTTGTGACGAACATACTTCTTGTCTATTTATTTACGGTCTTACAAACTAATATATTAAAGATTTTTACTATCTTATTTTGCTTACACATTTTTGAAAAATTATAAATACTTATGATAAAAAAACAATTAAAAAAAGTACATAATTTTAATAGTTTTATCATCATGCCTTTCAGAATTTTTGAGTGTAGGTATAAATTAAAGCAAATTTTGGAAGAAATAAAATCGATTTTGAGTTACTATTTTAAAAAGCTGGCATGGAGAATAATTAATCTTTCTCATCCGAACCGCCCTGTACGATCGTAAGAATATTTTTTGACGACATATGAATTCTCGGCCGCTGGCTGGTTGATGGCCCTTAAGTAGGAATTAACTTGTTAAATAACGGAAAAAACGTGTTTATAATAATTTTCGAAGCTTATTTACTTGGCGATTTTTTTATCGAGGGAATTTCGTATAATTACCGTTTCGGCGTGGGGAATAGATATTATTTTTAAGAAATAGTATATATTTATTTAGGAACATAAAGACTGAAAGTGTTCAAGAGAAATATGTTCAAAATCGGTAGAAATGCGGAACGCGAGGGCTTAAGAGGAAGCCACCTACCTCGTAGTAGATAGTATTCGTATTCGCCGCCAAAACCTAGACAAACCTAACCCCGTAAATCCTGGCAATAATAAGATTAGTACCAGTTGGGGTGACCTATGCAAGGGGTGTTGGTTATCCAAAAAATGGTTGCCATACCCGTCTCCCAAATGAAAATTAATATTATGAATACATGGTTGGTTACTTTGGTCTACTCGATATAAAATTGTTTATTTTGTTTGGATGGTGGTAAAAAATATTGTCTAAAAAAATGAAGTTTCGTAAAAGAAAAACGAAAGAATATTTATGGTCCACAAACAAAGCGATTGTAAAATTAAGTAGAAATCTCAGAAAATATTCCTTACAACATAAGATTCAATGACCTCTATTAATTACTTGTCTAGACAAAGAAATTAATTACAAAACACTGGGTCACTCAATTAGGGACAGATAAAACATGTTAATTAAATAATTAGTTGGTTTAATCATAACTCTCGAAGGGATCAGTTTAAGAGATCAAAGGCGAAGCGAAGCGCTTTGAAAAATACAGCAATACGAATAGGTGGGTACTCCACGTTGAGGAACTTGTTAATTGGAACGGCTGCCCAATTTTCATACAAAACTTAGTTTTGGACTTGATACCAAAATATCCAAAAAAACTTAAAAATTATTTTTGTAATCAAAAGGTTTATCAAATATTTAATACGGATATGAGCTACTTTATTTATTTATGCTTTAAATAATGATATATATACATAAATAAATAATTCCGTTTGGTTTAATTTTGGAAGAAACTTTGAATTTTTTTATTTATAACTAGCTGTTTATATTTAGTTATTTATAACTAGCTGGGGTACCCGGTTTCGCTCGGGGAGTTGATATGAGATTGAACTGACGTTCGAACCCACGACGGATCTTGCTTTATATACCCCTACCAATGAATAGCCCCACCCATACAAAAAAGGCTTCCAATGGTCCACAATTTTCCAGAACATTCGAGAGTGTTCTGGAATGTACCACAATGATGTTTCCGATTCCCTATTCCCGAACATTCCAGAATGTTCCAGGATGTTCTAGAATGTTGTGGAATTCTCTCGAATACTTTCGAATATTCTGAACTGTTCTAGAAATTGCTGGAGGGCGAAACTTCCAGCCCTTATATCTTCAAAAGCACGCCCTTCGGGTAAAAACTGGAACTTTCTTCATGGATGGAAGATAGAGGGCTACCACACCATATAACTCCTTTGATCGTAGCCGGGACTCGTTTCTGAGTTTTAGCGGGACGCACACTTTTGTACATTTTCTTTTATAATATATATTGATTAAAAAATATATCCTGCCATATCATCTGTGTTAATATAATTAAAAATAAAAATAAATTGACGTTAAAAATGTTTTTTTTGGGTAGTAATTTTAACATATAAACGACAAATTTTAACTGCGATTCGAGTTCCCTCGGATGAGAGTGAAAATAATCATTAATTTTTAAGATAAATGACAAATCCTTCTCTTATAAACATTTCGTCTGACATGTAGACCACCGCGCACCGCGATGTTTGCAATATATTTCGAACCTTTGACTTTTTAAAATAATGACATACAGAGCTCCGGGCCAAAAACGCCCCTTTCTCTTTCATCGTGAATTTATAATAATGGTTGTTGAAAAAATGGTTTATTTGATTGTTTGTTAAAAAAATGTTTGAAACGGGACATGGATGCAATATGGGGAGGTTAATTTTTACAGAGGTAAAATCCTACTAGGATTTAAGGTTTTTTTTATGTGTGGTATGTACGTTTTCGTCGTACCGGGCAAGAATTCCCGCATAAAATGTTTCCGCGAGACTTAAGATGTGTGTTCTTAATTTTAGGATTTCAGAATCTTTGTGGAGTTGGGATACTCTTATCCATTTGGGGGCACCCAAGGCTATGCGTATGGCTTTATTCTGAAATGTTTGAACTCTGAAGCGTGGGTCCAGGTGGCCTTGGCCAGTTAGTTTTGGCTATATCGTTGATTTATAAATTAGGAATTTGAGGCTCAGGTTTCATTTATGTGCTTTTTTGTATTTTAACCCCCAATAAATAAGATTGAGAATCTTTCACTGGAATGAAGTTTACTTTACTACGTTCATTGTTCATCCGTAGAGTTTATTGCTTCGTATCCTTGCGAAGTGTACCCGAGGACCCTACGCATTTGGCAAAGCTCGTAGCTTGCCCGATCATCGAACTCTGGCTCAATGCAGTGTTCCTCTATTACTATAATGGACCGTTCTGGCAGTCACTAAGTGATCCTTCCTGCCGAGTGCCGAATCTACATCAAGACGTTCCTGGCCCGCTTTATTATAATACTAAACTTCTTGTTAACCAGTCACCGGTCACAGCCGTTTATTAAAATGCCGTCATCTTGCGTCCGAATGGGTGAATGGTTGCGAGCAGGAGTAGGGGAAAATTCAATATTTTCAGGTTCAATTCGGAATAATTTTTTAAGGTTTAAAATTCCGGTCTACCTCCTTTTTGTAAATGGTACTTACACCCTTTTAATTTTCCGGTATTAATATATCATTAAAGAAGAAGATTATACTAACAAATCTTAATGAAAATATGAAAAAGAACAAGACACAACAAAATAAAAAAGGTAACGGTTGCAACTGGCACATGAACCCAGGATTTAAAATTCTGGCAAATATTTTGACAAATATTTTGGCAAATGTATTGGTAAAACTGGCATACGTTTTGAAAATTTTTGAAAATATATTGGCAATTATTTAGGTAAATATTTAGAAAACATTTTGTTAAATATTGTGACAAATACTTTGGCAAATACTTGTGCAAATATTTTGAAAATAATCTACCAATCTGGTATATGCACACTACTTTCAACTTAATAAAGTCGCAGCGATAATCATCAACACCTATCATTAAATATATTTTTTTAAATTGCCAAAAATTTATAGTATTTGCCAAAGTATTTAAAAGCGATTTGCCACGCGGTTTAAGCCTTTGACGTGGTTAAAGTAATTGATCCGGTTAAAGTAATTGGTGACGTTTTTTTTAGAAATTGATTAGGTTTAAACAATTGATGAGGATTAACCATTGATGTGTTTATTATTGATGCGACCGGCGCGCTTTCGTCATGAGTTTCGAAGCTTTTAGGCCAGCGATGGCCAACCAGTCGATCGCGATCGACCGGTTAATCGCGGCCATTAGTCCAGTCGATCGAAGGCACGGGTCCGGCCAAGGACTCGAACCCAATATAGAACCTGCACCCGCACCAGAACTCAGACCTGTAGCCGGACAAGCACCCGCACAAGAGCTGCGCGTATCATCTTGTGCGATTTTGAAATGCCGATCCATCATGTTATTGGACGTAATAACAAATTTTCTTGAAGAGAGAAGTGATGATTATCAGCAACTGTGTGATTTAGACTGGAAATGTGATTTAGCATATTTAGCAGATTTTACCGGAAAGATGAGAAAATTTTAAATTAATTTTTTTTCTTTTAATTTATTTTATTTTATTTTTTTATTATTGATATTAAAAAATGGAACATATTATAATATTACTTATCTTCCATTAAAAGCATTTGCTTGTGGATGGAAGAAGAGTTTACATTTCACATATATACAGTTAATACAGTCATGTGTGTCACATATTTAGGTAGGTACAGTTAATATACAGAAATCACATAATCAAGACCCTTTAACTTAAAAACAAAAACATTTATTTACTCAGTAAAAAGAAAAACAGGTATAGTTTTTATTGTAACATTCATGTGGAAATAGAGGAAGCGGCAGTTTTTCCCTTGATTATTCCTCTAAAACACTTTTTGATAGAATTCAACAATTGTACTTTGTTTCTCTAGTATTTTTGTTTATACAATTCAATTCAGTCATACAATTTAGGTACTCATTTTTGAAAATATTTTCCGATTTTTCGTTAATGTAAATATTAAAATTAAAATCGCCCGCAATAAAACAGGTTTTATTTTTAAGCGGTAGTAAAGTATTTTTCAATTGATTTATAGAATGTGAAATATTTGATTCGTGTGTTCTGTAAATGGCAATAATGTGATAAATATATTTATCGAGTTTTATTTCGATTTGAATAGTTAGTCAGTAATATTGGGTGTTCTAAAATCGTGACAATACTGAATTTGGTGTGAATGAATATCGCGATTCCACTATTTTTATTGATATTTATTTTAGTCGGGATGTATGTATAGTTAGGTAGCTGATAACCTGGTGACTCATCATTTTTAAATCTCTCTTTTAATATTATACAGTCTGGTTGATTTATTAGGTTATTGATTTTAATAATAAATTCATCAAAATTTTGTGAAAATACTACGAATATTTTGATGTAATATGAATAAACCTTTAAATTTATGTGGAAAATTTTTTATTACATGACTCTAGGTATGCTTGCACATTCGTATTAATGGATTTTGTAGAAGTTTTCTATTTGGCTAGTTATGAAGTCATTCATTTAAAATTAATTGAGTTTAGAGTTTCCATGGATATTACAATTTTATACTGAGTCGTAACAGTGTTTGGTTTTGCAATCTTTGATATACATTTTTCCAATTGTATGATGTAATATTTTGTAGTTGATCGGTTTGGAGATTTTTTAGTTTATTTTGGTAAGAATTTGAGCGGTTTGTATATATGGCGTGGAGCGGCCGGTCTAGAGATTTACATTTCCAATATTTAATACATATTCTCAAATATTCGATGATAATCTGATGCTGATTTTTAATTATTACACATAATATAATAATACAAGAAATTGTAATATAAGTAATCCTAATATAAAGAAGACACAAGAAATATATTTGTTTTTTATGAGAATCATTATTTGTTTGAATTTCATTGTGTTGATGTGAACGGTTTGTACATACGGCGCGGCGGGGAGCGGCCGGTTTAGAGAAATACGTTTCCAATATTTAATAGGTACATATTCTCAAATATCCGATGTTAATCTGATGCTGATTTTTAATTATTACACATAATATAATAAAACAAGAAATTATATTATAAGTAATACTAATTTTAAAAAAAGACACAAGAAACATATTTGTTGTTTATAAGACTTATTATTTGTTCGTATTTCATTGTGTTGATGTTTAGGATGTGACATTTTAGTTCGGTTGAGAGTGGTGATATCGTGAGAATGAGTGATGTAAACGATAGTTAGTCATAGTTTTGATAAAGCCAATTCAGAATCTATTAGAAACGCTCGTGAATTGTCATCCTATTTTTAAAATATTTTACCGGCTTTAGTCCAAACGTATTTGTACTTACAATCAGCTGCGAGCTGTCGCGCAAGGTACCACAATCGTTTGGCGCGCGGAGTAAGGAGTTCACTAACATAGATTGGCGAGGGGGGACTTGATAATCCAATTACGACATTATTCAGTTTATCACTATTTTGTTCACAAGATCTGTTGTATGTTTTTGTAGCGTTATGTAGTTGTTCTTTTAAAGCCGTTGAATTTAAACGAATTATCACTGTCCTGGATTTCACGGTTGGAGGAATATTTTTATTTCGTGGAGTGACTCTATATATATTTTCTACATCGTTGGTGTTGAGCTGGCAGTTCACCGTTTTGCTGGCGTTGAAGATGATGTCCTTCAGGGATTGTGTCGTTTCTTCTTTAAATTCCGGAATACCCCTAAATCCTAGACAAGTGTTATTTGATTCTCTGTTTTTCCTTTCTTGATCTCTCTCGATTTTGGTGATTCTTCTTTCCAATTCTTCATTTAGTTTAATATCGGTGTTTTGCAATCTCTTTCGTTGGTTCATTTTATCGGAATCATCTTGAATTGATTTGATTGTTGATTGTAGGGAGGACACTTCTTGTTCCAGTCGATCGACTTTGCTCAACGTTTGTTCAATTGCTTCGAATCTTTTTGTGAATTCATCTAATTTCGAATTGTTGAAGTCAACAGATTTTTTTATTTCTGACATGTCTTCCTTCACTTGACTGTTAGTTTTTAGGGAGGAGATTTCAGATGAATTTTTTTTTATTTCAATCCTCACGTCTTCTATGAAATTGTTTGAAATAGCCGTTGATTGAGGTGAAGTCTTGCAGGTTGGGCAGCGCCACGTTCTTCTTTTTTCATTATTTGCTTTGCGAAACGTGGTTTCTGTTGTTCCTCCGCATTCGTAATGGAACTGCTTACTGCAGGAGAAGCACGTGACATTTGGAGCAAAGCATATTGAGAAAGGTTGGCCGCCTCTGGATGCGCGTCGATATGTATAGAGGTAAGTACGGTAAGTATTGATTATTGGTAAGTATTCGCCTAGAGCAGTCAGCGTAATGCAGAGCACTGTATTTGTAGGTAGAACTGAAATAATGGTAACTCGGGACTACACTTTTCGCTTTTGTAAAAATTGTTTTTGAGAATAACGCACTATTAATATTTCAGAGCAAATATGACACATACATATGAATTCACTGAAGAGTTTCGGGATGTTTAATGATTTGAATATGATACGTATACTGTCAAAATGTTATAACTTTTGAGGGGCGAATGATAATCGACTGTCACACATGACTGTTGTTGTTGTAGTCAAAAAATCATTGCCTAAATATTATGGTTACATTATTTATGGATTTTTCGACCACCATGCTAGGCTGATGCCCGTGTTATGGTGGTCTGTATATGGCGAATTAAAGCAAACTCAGAACATGAAAATGGTTTTTCTTTTATTCTGTCGGCACACACATAGAGTCTGCTACTAGAATTTTACAACTGCACTTCGAAAAATATAATGTTTTTCTTTAAAATGTGTCAGCAGATGAATCCACAGCTGGAATTTTACATTCTGAACATAAAACTGGTTTTAAATTGAGCGTGAATCTGCTAGCGAGTCCCCAGCTTTAATTAGTATTACTCTCATAATGTGCATATGGTTTTCGATCAAGGAAATGAAATGGATAATTTTTTACAAGGTGTTATTATTATTTAAATTTTGGGAGGCGGGAATGAATACCGCCGCCCCGGGAACCATTTATTGGATTACCAACACCACTGCCATAGGTACCCCAAGTGGTTCGCTACGTTTGGTGACTAAGCAAGACTCTCGGAACCTCACCTTACCCGCGGGATTGATTCATACGTCCGTCACTCCTGAACTATTTCCTCTCCTTTCTTTCCCTAAAAAGACCCTCCACACAGCATCCCCAAAGATGACACAAGCCCTGAGGGGAATAATTTTTCTCAGGACCTCCTGTGTGGAGCTAATAAAAAAATATTATAAATTAAAACCAGTTTTGTGATCAGAATGTAAAAATCCAGTTGTGGATTCATCTGCTGACACATTTCGTAGGAAAACATTCTTTTATTCAAAGTGCAGTTATGTGCTGCCAGAATAAAGAAAAACAATTTTCATCTGAGCGTAGTTTTTATTCGCCGAATACAGATTTTTAAATTTAAGCCATTTTTGTGTTGAGAATGTTAAATTCCTTTTGTGGATTCAGCTGCCGGCACATTTTGAAGAAAAACATTTTCTTATTCGCAGTGCGGTTATAAAATTCTAGTTGCAGAATATGTATATGCTGCTAGAATCAAATAAAAACCATTTTATGTTCTGAGTGTAGTTTTAAATTGCCACTAACAGATTTATTTTAAACCAGTTTTTTTGTTCAGAATATAACGATAAATTAAAACAACAAGTTGCAGATTTATCGTGTACCGAGTGAGGCTTTAAATTTGAGTTCCATAACAAATGCTGCAAAATTTTGAGAAATTGACTGTTCTGTGTGTAACTATTATTCGTGGGACGCAGAATCAATCTCATGCTTAAACCTGCCTTGTGTTCTTAACTCAGTGTAAAAATTCGATATGCGAAATCCTATTATATGGATACCATTCTCGTTTCCCGAGAGCAGTTATAAATTTGTACCTCCCTTCTATAACATGATCTTTCTCACTCCTTCCTCTCCTCAAAACGCCCTGAGGGATTTTTTTGTAAGGGATTTTTATTCCCTCAGGGCGTCCTATGTGGAGTTCATGTAAAAAAAATAAAAATCGGCATAAAATGAGAGGTGGTTTTAAAAAATTTGAATTTCCATTTACCACACCCCCCCCCTCCCCCGGCGCTTGAAAATCTGTGGTTGAAGTACCCGAATAAGGGGGCGGCGAAATGTTCCTCCGCACCGGACGGCTGAAACCCACGTTACGCCACTGGGTAGATCGATCAGGGTTTCGTCAGTGTACGGTAGATCTTGGGTCCAATTAAGTTGGCCACCTCTGTTTTAGGCTATTGTAGCGCGTGCGATGCGCACTAAAAATCTCGAAGGTTCTAGAAGGCCATAGGTGTTGCGAATAGCGAATGGCTCTTGTTATCAAAGTATCACCGCTACATAATATGTCAAGCCTAAAATATTTTTTTAACTCCACTACCAACACCACAACCAAAATTCACGAAAAGAGGGAAAATAAGGGCAGCAGTACTCTTGCATGGTGTCATAAATAAAATTCCCTTTTTATTGCGGAGATAGTTTGAATATTCCCACAATCATTAATAATGATGATTGGCTGTCACCGTTCTAATATTAAACGTGATTATTCTATTTACGTATTGTCTTATTTTAATTAAATGATTACAGTGGACATTGTATTCAATTGCCAATAATTTATCGTCGAAATGTAAATTATTTTACAGTCGTCTGGTGCAGTGCTTTCTAATGACATTTTATAAACAAAACTTATGATACATATATTTTGTTACCTCATGGAAGTACCTACATATGTATAATCACAAAAAAAACTTTTAAAATATGTTAACCTCCCCCGCGTGACGGCATCGTCCCTTTCCAGAAAATTAAAAAAAATATTTTGACTCCCGTCAAGCTATCCTTCCCAAATTATTCGCTTGATGTCGAGCACTGCTCATTTTACTCAATTCAACACGAATGATCACTGATTTTATCTGATTTCGCAAGATTTTGACGCGTGCTGTTTTGCTGAACAAGTATATTTAAAATTTTAATAAAATACACTGCTATCACAAGAAAAAAATTACAAACATTAATGCGACCTTTCTTATTTTATTTTATGACCACTATTATGGGACTGATTAATCGATAATAATTATTGGTAATCAGATTGGGTATTCGGCTTTGCTCAGGGAGTTCATATAAGATTGAACTGATGTTCGAACCCTCGACGGATCTTGCTTTATATACCCCGACCAATGGGTAGCCCCACCCATACAAAAAGGCTTCGAATGGTCCACAATGTTACCAGAACATTCAATAGTGTTCTAGAATGTTCCACGATGTTGTTGCCGATTCCCTATTCTCGAACATTCCAGAATGTTCCGGGATATTCTGGAATGTTGTGAATGCTCTTGAATTCTCTCGAATGTTCTGGACGGTTCCAGAAATTTCTAGAGGGCGAACCTTCCTGCCCTTAAATCCTTAAAAGCACGCCCTTTAGGTAAAAACGGAAACCTTCTTCATGGATGGGGGATAGAGGGCTACCATACCATATAACTCCATTGATAGTACTGGGACTCGTTTCTGAGTTTCTGAGTTTGTACACTTTCTTTTTAATATACTAGCAGACCCGGCCAGATGTTGCTGTGGCTAACGAAACACAACGCCACACCATTACCTAACCTTTACAACCAACACCATCTGTTAAATTAAATCCACATTGCAAGCCCGCTTGCCACTCCACTGCCTACTGCCCGCTGCCCGCTTGCTAGCCCTATTTCAAATATATTTTCACAAAACCTTGACAAATTATATACCTAAAAACCTTCCTCATGAATCACTCTATCTATCTATTGGTGAAAACCGCATTAAAATCCGTTGCGTAGTTTAAAAGATCTAAGCGCACAGACATTGGGAGCGACTTTTATACTGTGTAAAGATATTTATTTATTTATTTGGAATTTCACGCCCGGCTGGGCTTTTACATACATTATTTTTAAAACAAAGAACATCTAAATCTAAATGTGCATAACAAAACAAAAACAAAATCATAAACAAAACAAAAACAAAATCATAAACAAAACAAAAACAAAAACAAAATCAAAATCAAAATCGAAATCGAAATCCAAATCAAAATCAAAATCAAGATCGAAATCAAAATCAAAATCAAAATCAAAAACCAAAATCAAAATCAAAATCAAAATCAGAATCAAAATCAAAATAAAAATCAGAATCAATATCAAAATCAAAATCATAACCAAATCTAAAACAAAAATAGAGTAATAAAACAAATTGAAATAAAAACAAAATACTCCACCATGCAAGATGGAAAAACTGTAGACTGGGAAAAGTGCAATACATGTGCAATAATTCGAAGCAGAGTTATGCAATTGGAATTATTAAATTTGTGGTTCTTCTCTCTGATATAAATTTTACTATGACTTGTTTATATTTAGTGAATGATGTGTTAAATATGTCAACAACATCTTTATAGTCATTAGCCAAATTTTGTATACGGCGAACAGGGGTATACAATTGTGATTCTGTGTTGGAGTTGTCACAATAGAATGGTAGATAGTGCCTCGATGTTGAATTGCGAGGTATATGGAAAGAAATCAAGTATAATAGTTCTGGGCTGTCAATTATTGAATTTATGATTTTATGTTAACATGTTAGGTCATATACTATTCTACGTTCGGATAATTTTAATAAATTAAGTTGACATAGTAGATAATCATAGTTGATACATTCCCTTGTAATACCCATTCTGAAATTAATATATCTTAAGAATTTATTTTGAATTCTTTCTATCGTGAGTGAGTGACTAGCATAACTAGGTGCCCATACTGTCGAGTTGTACTCGATTTGACTCCTAACCAATGACATGTACAATTTTTTAATGGTTTGAATATTTTTAAATTGGCTGCAAATTCTTATCATAAAACCCAATATTTTCAAAGCTTTATTTGATGTAATTTCAATATGATTTATAAATATCAGTTTTTGATCAAAGTTTACACTACATAGAACTACATCATTAATGGAGTATTCATAAATTATTGGATTTTTTATTCTATGAAATCTCATAGTAAAACATTTACTTAAGTTTAGTTGTAGATGGTTCTCTTGGCACCAAACAAAAAGTTTAAACAAGGTATTAGACAATGTTTGACAGTCATTAATACTTTTTATAGCTTAATATATTTTCATATCGTCCGCAAACATTAAGACTTGGACATCGTTGAAAATAGAAAGAACATCATTCACAAATAACAAAAATAAAATTGGTCCCAAATGTGACCCTTGTGGAACGCCGCTGGTAGCGATAAATATATATGAAGTAAAGCCATCAATTTTAACGGCTAATTTCCTGTTACTTAAATATCTTTTAAACCACTCGTATAAATACCCCACTATTCCTAATTTGAGAAGTTTTTTAACAAGAGCTCATGATTAACTCTGTCGAATGCTTTGCTGAAATCGGTATAGACTAAATCAACTTGTAACTTCTTAGAAATGGATTCGGATATATAGTTTTGGTAAATTAAAAGATTAGACAAGGTAGATTTTCCTGAAGTGAAACCATGTTGGTTAGGTAATATTAATGGCTTGATACAGCGGATGATTGTATTTAAAATAAGTTTCTCAAACAATTTTGGGATGGTTGATAACAGGCAAATCGGTCTATAATTGCTCACCTCGTTTATGTCACCCTTTTTAAATATAGGGGTGAGGAAACTGTTTTTCCATTTTTCAGGAAAATGTCCCGATTGTAACGACTGGTAGAAAAGAAAATGTAGTGGATATGAAAGAGTGGTGGCGCAATTCTTTAAGAAAACAGGTGGGATATTATCAGGACCACCGCTCTTACTTTGGTCCAGTTGTTTTAGCTGAGTCATTACATCGTTATATTCAATTGTTACATTAGATAAATTTAAATAATGATCTGAGGAAAAACTGGGCGAGCAATCATTGACTGCTGTTGAGTCACGGACATAAACACTTTTAAAAAAGTCTGCAAATAGGTGAGCTATGTTTTGAGTGTCGTTGGCTCCTTTTCCTTCGTAGAACATATTAGAGGGTATACTAACGTCATCATTTTTCATTGACTTTGTAAAATTCCAAAAATGTTTTATGTCACCATTAATTGAATTTTCTACTTGATTTATATAATTGTTGTAACAAATTTTTGACAAATTTTTGCATTCTTTTCTTATTTTATTAAACTCTACATAATTTGTAAGGGATCTCTCTTCTTTATATGTTTTATGTAAAAAAAAAATTAACTATTAGTTGGATTAATTCCTTACTGAACCATTTTGGATGCTTTGATTTTTTGTATTCAATTAATGGTATGCAGTCTACGATAATGGCATTGATTTTGGAATAAAACGAATCTATGTTATAGCTCATATCGCTTTTCTCGAGAAATGACCAATCCACTTTGCTGAGATGTTCATTGATTTCGTTGTAACTGGCATTTTTTAAATTATAACTAGAACTTGTTAGTTTATTACTTCTTTTTACATTGTTTGGAATAATTACTGACAGTGGAGGATGATGATTATCTATGGGAAGGATAGATTCTGATGCTTTACTAACCACTATGTCTTCTTCGTTTGAAAAAACAAGATCTAGTAGGCGATTACTCAAATTATGTACATTATTAAATTGGGTGAGATTTAGAAATATTGACATATCTAAGATTTCCCTTTCGCATAATGTTATTGATTGGGAATCAATACAGTTGAAATCACAATTTGGAAGATTGTAATCTCCGAAAATTATGAATTTATGTTTTTTATATTTTGATTTTAAAAGTTCAACATCTTCGGAATGGTTTTTAATATATTAGCTGAGGGAGGAATGTACACGCAACCAATGACATAATTTTGATTTTTATCGTTTACCATAATGAAAATTTGTTCAACATCACGATTTTTAGTTTTTAACACTTTTGAGGACATTTTTTTGCGTACTGCTATAAGAACCCCTCCACCTCTGGATCTGGAACTGGTGTTGATATTTCTGTCGAGCCGGTAGACCTGATGAAAGGGTAGACCGAGCTCCGCTGAGTGGATCGACGGTTCTAGCCAGGTTTCCGTAAGAGCGATGACATCGTGAGAAATAATTGAGGCATTTATCCTAAATTCATTCAGCTTTGTCCTTAGGCCTCTG
Organism: Limnephilus lunatus; assembly: GCA_917563855.2. Lineage (NCBI taxonomy): Eukaryota > Metazoa > Arthropoda > Insecta > Trichoptera > Limnephilidae > Limnephilus > Limnephilus lunatus. The sequence continues at coordinate 99,638,249 of OU830594.1, forward strand.
ACGTTCTGGTAGTAGAGTCTTCTCGATGACGGCTTGACGAGTTTTTTGGGAGTGAATTAACTATTTTGGGTGTTGAATTTATGTATTTTATAGTCAAATTTGTTTCACCATTGTTTTGTCTATTTTCCAACTCATTCCACAAGCTTGTAATTTGTTGACGTTGCAGAACGGTTAAGTCGTGTTTTATTTTAATAGAATTTTTATCCAGAGGTATAGTTTTTTTTAGAAGTATAAGTTTGGCTTGGTTCGAATCTGGTAGTACAATCTTGATAGGGCGAGTTTTTTCAGCAGTTTTTCGTCCTAACCTATACATTTGGATATGGGTGGTGTCAATGTTGTCAACTTTTTTGAGTATACTGGAAACTTAATTGCGATCTTCGTTTATGCAGTCCGATTGTATTGTTGCTGTGCTCTCAGGAACGTTGAACATTATTATATTATTGGCGCGTTTTTTTCATTCCTCCATTTCAGCTATTGTTTTTGATATTCCAGAAACGTCCGCACTGGTACTTGAAGGAAGTTGAGGAAGAGGTGGTTGGTTTTTATATACGTTTAGTTCTCCTTCGAGAGTTGCCATTCTGGCAGCCATACCGGCTATCGTTCCATCGTATTTCATTCGTCTTCGGAATTATTTTCGCGATGTGTTCTTTTGTAAATTTACTGTTGGGGTCCATTACCATGTTAGTATAGTTACGGCGTCTTTGGCCACTTTTATATACGCTTGAGAATCCATTTTGTGTAGTATTGTTTATTTTGTTTAAAAAAAATAAACTTTTGGAAGAGGTATAAAAAAAAAATTAAGAAAGAGTAGGATTTGAACTGACTTGCTTCAGATATCTCAAAAAAACGATCAGAATGAGTAGGATTCGAACTGACTTGCTTCAGATAGCTGAGCCGTTCCAGTGACCCTTCTCGCTCCTTAGCTATTGACCGTCTATGACGTAGTGTGAAAATAAGTGCAATATCAATAATCTTTGCAGAAGTACGTTTAGAAATAAGCTGATAGGTATTTCAACGGCAAAACTAGTTGTCACTTTGCAAAAGATTATCAATTCACTTAATCACTTAATAAAACCGGTCAGAGTTCATTAAAGTAGGGTATTTCACGGAACTGTTCTTCACGAAAACGTTTAACGATAATTTTCTTGCTTTTAATGTATTATATGCTATAAATTCAGATGAACTTTGTGGAGCGTTTTTTTGCGTGCGCTCTGTGTGAATAAAATATAACTATTGATTATTATTGGTTTAATTGAACAACTTTACATTTAATAATCACTTTTCTATCAAAAATAATAATGTGTACTTCTATAAGTAGTAGCAGTAGGTACAATTGAATAACCTGGCCATCTTCTTAATCTTAATACAATTCAATACCAATACAAGACCATACCAACTTAATACAATATTCAATTTCTTCTCACACTCGATATAAGCCATTTATAATAAGCTTGCAAATCAATCTATTGCACGATACGTCACCGTTCGGAGGTCAGATGTTATCACCCATCCCAGATAGGCCACCGATAACAGCAGTAAGGTTGACACTTCACCACGGCGAGACAGTTTACTTTGTCGTGGCAGGGGTGACAGGTCTGAGAGTGGGACTGTCACCAATCAAGCGACTTTTCAGAGAAATAATGATATCAGATATGTGTGCAGCGTCTACCAATTGAATCATAAGAAATTGCATGACAGTGACAATGTATTGATGAAAATTGTAGAGGATGTTGTTTTGGATATTTAAGATGATTAAAATACATGGATCATTCAACGCAGCAAAAAAAGAGCTAGTTTGGTAATGTACAGTTTGTTAAATAAACATAGGAGGGCGCCATTGTTATTCAAAGGCTATATTAAAAATATAACTTATGGTGGAAATGGAAAGCTGTGTAACCTACATTTTTATGTAAAAATTAAAAAGGCATTAAAGTGAAAAAAAATTTTTTTCATGGCAATATAGATACCCACTGATCTCAAAATTAGAATTGCATATAGGTATATTATATTTGTGTTAACATAATGAAGAATAACGATATTGTAATAAAATATAGAGCATAGTTTAGAAATTGCTCATATTTATTTAATACTAGCTTAAGTAGGTACCTAGCGTTGCCCGGGCTTTAGATCATGTCTCTAATTTTAGATCTGAATATATTTAACTCATGCATATCTAAAATTAGTGTAACTAAACTCACCATCAGTGATTCTTCCTTTCTACCTACTGTTAAATTCAAATTGATGTTAAATTAAATGAAAGCAAATCACTTTGAAAACACCATTTAATCAAATTTATGTCCTTAACAACAGTGCTTCTTCGATTTTTTTAAAGAAAAAAAAATGTTTTTTAAAATTTGATTTACAGTTTTATATATTTTCAGTGTCATTGTGCTTTAAAATAATATTTGACAGTTAAATTGGTGTTGTCAGCTTACAAATTTTGTAGTTCCATTTTTTATATTTTCTACTCTTAATTGACAGACTAAATGGCTGCTGGGGAACTGTTGGGGACATACACGAGGTATTGTCGCAAATTAGAAAGAAGAGGTGCAGAATAGCAATGCCGACTTACCTTATTTCTTCCTTGTCTTCGATTGCTGGTTCTATTACATTCACCACCACAAACTCGCGAGCTCATACGACGACTTTATCGGTTTCGACACGGTAGAACAAGGGGGCTCCGTAAATCATACCCGCACAACATTGACAGGATAACTTTTAATTTCGAAGTGATTACTATCATACTTGATTGTAGGTACTCTTAGTCGGCATAATGTAGGTAGACAAAAAGTATTTGTAGGTAGGAATTAAACTAGGAAGAGGTATGAGGATCAATGCTAAGTACTTACAGGAACAGTGACAGCACCTGTGACTCCGAGATAAAGGTCGCATCTTGGAGTATTTAGACCTTACCCGGCACTCGGGGTTCTGCTGGGTGGACCTTCACCAACACTTCCGTTTGATGCCTTCGGAGAACCAAGGGGGAGTGGGGAAGAGAGCTGAGACAACCTCGGTGAACTCTTCCCGCGTGGGGCCTTCAGGGAAGCCAAATAAAGTGGGACATCCGATGGGAAAAACCCTTGCCGGTACAGGATCCTCCAGGTGATCCAAAAAAAGAAAAACAGGGACCCTAACCGGACCCGGAGACAAACTCTATGGAGTGACGTGGAATGGGAGATAGCACAATGGGTTTTTGGATTAACGATTAACTTGTCAAGAATATAAAGTATGAAAAAGAAAAGGAACGTTAAACAACAGACATGTAAAAAAACTTCAGAATTAAACTAGAAAATAGGAAGACTTCTGGTGAAACTAATATAACAATTTAAAAACCTAAACAATAATCCATAAATTGTAAAACACACTTAAAAAACCAAATTTTACAGCAAAAATCTTCTAAACCTCTAATTCTATAAATCAAGACAGGTATAGCGGTGTGTTCTGAACCAGAGATTTTGAGTAATCAAGGTGTTTTCGTAGTTTATGTGGTTTATTCTACATGTAGTAGTGTGACAGTCGTATCCACAAAGTAAAAAAACCCTCACCTTAACCTTAATAACTATATAATTGTATAAAGAGTAAGCAAATAAGAAGTTGTAAGCTTTTTAAGATTTCATTAAAAAAATCTATAGTCCTAAAACTCTCCAGTCTTTCAATATAAATATCACCAATTTTTCGCCACCAATATTCTACTAAATGTAATTAATATCAATAGTAATGGAGTGTAGCAAATTGAAAATCATATAAAGTCTAATGTTTTAAATATAGTGTCCTGTGCGTGCAAAGTCGTATCTTCTTCAATCATAAACTTTCTATTAAAAGTGTGTTTATCAAAAGTGATCTGTCACGTAAGTTTTCTGTATCTGTTTGTAAATAATAAAATTAGATAGAGCTTAAGAAGGTACGTTTTTAGATTTTCACGGCCGACGTTTTGGACAGCGTCACAGTGTCCATCATCAGGGCAGATCCAGCAGATCCAACAGATGTTAAGATGTTATGTCCTAAAGAAGGAGTTAGCGCAACACGGCATAACACCCCAAAAAACAAATAACGAAAAAAGAGCTTAAGAACTCTAAATAAATTTACAGCGCCCTTATAAATATCATTATAGTACGGCCTAACACTTCGAAAGCGAAAGCACGATTTGAAAGAACCGGGCGTAATCTAGACACTAAAAATTAACTTCAAATATTTGATGAATTCGTCAATTTTTTTTAAACAACCCGTCCAAAGTTCTTAGTGTCTGGATAATGCTTTGGTTCCTTCAACCTTTCGATAGCTGATGACTATGTTTCTGATGTATTATTGAATATAACATTGAAAAAAAAAAATTCGAATACAACTTAAATATAAATGGTGATTATCATTAGTTCTTAAAATAGTCCCATGTCAACAAGAGTAATAAGCAATAGTTGTAGACAGACGGCATCAAAACATTGATAAGTTTATCACAGCTAGATGGAATGCCCCCCGGAGATGTGTATATTATAAATGTTGGTACTGAAAAGCAATACACGAGTGCATTAATGGCTCGATCGCAATTACTGAAGTTGTTGCGTCCAAAACTACTAACGGATGCATTTATAATGGACTGTAAATTAGTGTAAATACTAAAAACGTGACGAAATGGTCTATGCTGGAATTTGGTGATAGGTAGTAAGTGTAGGAAATAACAAGGTATGAAAGGGAAAAGGGATTACCAATCACTTACCACTTTATCTCCGCGAAGGAGCACTCAACACAATCACAATATGGTTATATAGTTCCACCGCGATACCTCGTGGTAAGGTTGGTAATAATCGCCACAACAAAACGAATGAGTAGATACAAAACGATATTATCCTACTTCCAAGATGGTAAAACTTCGTTCAGGGAGTTGATATGAGATTGAACTGACGTTCGAACCCACGATGAATCTGGCTTTATATACTCCTACCAATGGGTAGCCCCACCCATACAAAAGAGGCTTCGAATGGTCCACAATGTTCCAGAAGATTCCACAATATTAGATAGTGTTCTGGAATGTTCCACAATGATCTCGGATGTTCCCGAACATTCCATACCAGTCCGAAAATTCCACAACATTCCAGAATGTTCTGGAATGTTGTGAAATGCTCTCGAATACTCTCGAATGTTCTGGACTGTTCTAGAAATTTCTAGAGGCCAAAAATTCCAGTCCTTATATCTTCAAAAGCAAGCCCTTTAGGTAAAAACGGGAACCTTCTTCATGAATGGGGGATAGAGGGCTACCACACCATATGACTCCCTTGATAGTACGGGGACTCGTTTCTGAGTTTTGGCGGCACGCAAATTGCATACTACGTTCTTTTATAATATAATTGATTGTAACATATTATTAAAATCTGTGCAAACGCCTATGTGAACAATTACAGGAGACTGATTACTTGAATAAATTGTGCGCGTGCGTGTGGCAACGTAATACCTATACCTAGTATCTACAACTATATGACATGACACGGTGACGCGCATCACGTGTGATAGGCCGGTATTACATGGGCTCGCAGCCGTTAATTAAAAAGAGATTCTTCTGATTTAAGTTTAGCAGGTCTGCCGACTGTATATGCCACGTGGGTGTTTCTTGGTAATATTACGTAATCTACCAGCTGTGTAGTTACTGAAGCAGGGCAGCAAAATTAAGGCTCGCGGTCCGCCGCAATTATTGTGACCGACCGAAGGTTCGGTTTCGGCTTCGGCAAGATTCGGCAAAAAATCTAGTTTCAACATCAGTTTCGATTTCGGCAGGTAACCGAAACTCTGCATTCGTGAATTATCGCGCGTCGTTCGGCTAACGTCGGGTGAGTTTGTGACTCGTGTGTCACCCGCCATCATCAGCTGAGTTCGCCGGCCGTATTGTATTGTATTGTGAGTTTATATGTTATTTCTCGCGATTGTAAGTAAACACACATAAAATTAAAATACTCAATTAATGAGGTCCTTCCTTTATAATGTATTAAGTGTTGATTATTGACAATTTTTTGTTCCAAGAAGTAGGTAGTTAACATGTTTGTTAATTTTTTTGTTGTTTTATAGCAGTAATATCAGTACATAAATAATAAGATTTTCACACTCTTCAATTATTATTTTTTTTTAATTTTATTTCATTTAACGCATGTTAACTGTTTGTTTGTGTAAAAAATAGCCAAATTTTAGTAAACAATAAATTTTTAAGATGTCTAAAAAAGTCGAACATAAGTCAAAATTTCGGTCGGACACTAATTTATTAGTACATTTTGTAATTTTGGAGGCGGGTATGGGGACCGCCGCCCCGGGACTAACATTTATTGGATAATAGCACCTCTGCATTAGGTCACCCCAAATTAGCGCTTGAGAGTTTTTTGATTCTTGTTTTTTGAAAGATAATGAAATTTCAGCGGAACTGCAGTTAAAATCTTTCCCTGAGTACAGTGTACAAGCAGACGGACTTAGGACTTAGGAAATTCGCTCCTTCCATCGAGAAATTACAGATATGCCATAAATTTATTGGTAGTTATATACTTATTTCCATGTGATTTCAAGACAAGAAATTCGACTGTCGGCGAGACTACGGTAGACGCAATATTGGGAGTGCTGTGAGGCGTGTAATATGGTGATTAATTAAGACTGGGATAGCCCGATTAATTAATCTCAAACCAGACAGTTTTCCAAGAAACGCGGAAAGTTTAATTGCCGGCAAGCCAAACGTTTATTAGATGTGAAATATGAACACTTGATAATAAAAAATGGGTTAAAAACGGAGGCTAACACAATTTTAGATAAGTAGAAAATGCATTTCAGACACAACACAAACATGTTTAGAAAAAAAAAAGATTGGAAAAGGAAGCAAACACACTTGAACAAAGACATTTAAGTTAATATGTTTATAAGGCTCAGTAGTAACTAGTAACCGTTCAAAAAGAAGAAGGTGGTTTGAAAGAGAGATGTATAAATTCGAATGTTAGAGGGAGGGCGCTAATATTAAATAAACAAAGATTTTAACAAAACAAAAAACGACTTCAAAAAATGCACTAAGAAGTAAAAAAATAATTTCGTGCGATTGTTATTTTCGGAGTCGAGTAAATTATTTTTAGTGACGAGCGTGCGTAAAGAAATTTTACTTTAAAAAAAAGAATCATCGAAATCTGTTGGCGTAATATTGGGTTATTCGTCCATTTGTCGCGCACATACTTATTGCAAATTTAAGACATATATGGTTTTCTCATGGATCCCATTGTTAGAACTGGACCAAATTAAAATGGGACCACACGGGAAGCACCAGCTTTCTAATAAAAAAGAATCATCAATATCGGTTCACCCAATCGAAAGTTCTGAGGTAACAAACATTAAAAAAAAAAACCGTCGAATTGATAACCTCCTCCATTTCGAAGTCGTTTAAAAAGAGGCGAAAATTGTGAAAATATTAAATAAAACAAGACAAGTTTCAAGTAGATCAAAAATCTCTCGGCAAATTTCGTAGCAAATTAATTAATGTTAAAAATCGGAAAAATTCGGAATGCCGGATCTTAAGACATATGTACTTAAATTATTATTATTAACTAGCTGACCCGACGAACTTCGTACCGCCTCAGAATCAATAACTGTTGAATTAAATTCAGTTTTTGTTATTAAGTTAAAAATTACACAATGATGCAATTATCGATGCGCAACTGTCCATGTTTTGTTTTTGTCAGTATCAGAGATGGCGTTGTAAACCGATTTATACTTTTTATGATTTTCTTACTTTTCCACTTATTACATTTGGGAGGCGGGTACGGGTGCCACCGCCCTGGGAACCATTTATTGGGTAACCAACACCTCTGCAATAGGTGACCCCAAGTGGTTCGCTACGTTTAGTGATTTAGCAGAGGTGCCCGGGTTCATGGGGTGACGTTTGTCCGGGTCTTGGCGACGGATTCGTCTGCCCACCGGATCGAGAGAGACTGTTTGAGGAAGGATTTTTGACCTTTCCAGCCGGACTATCTTGACCCATTGCCTTGCACCGCAGTTGGAGCGATGGATTGGATGGATTCATACGTCCGTCACTCCCAGACATACTGACCCCCAGATTCCTACCCACCTCTCATACCTTTTTCCTTCCCAGAACTTCCTATCCTCCCCTTCCTTAAAAATACCCTCCACACAACATCCCCTAAGATGACATAAGTCCTGAGAGAAATCATTTTCCTTAGGGCCTCCTGTGCGTTAAACTACATTTAATTTCAGAGATTTATTATAATTATTGTATTTTTGCTTTGGAAGGGTGCAGACACACGTTCACCGTTTGTCTCATTTTCGGCTATTGATATTTAGTATGTAAGAAATAGGGGCAACATTACACGATTAAGATTAAATGCAAAACAATTAGCGCATTGACATTTGACGTTTTTGAATTTTTGGAATTCACGCACAGTTCAATATTATAGGCACTTATCACAAAATGCCCGCAGCTCTTTCAAATATGAGAATTCGTTACATACAAAATGTATGGGGAAAAGAATTTTCTTAATAACTATATTTTTCGTTAATTTTTGTGATGTTTTAATAGTTGTTATCCTATCCGGGGTGGAGACAAATCCAACAAATCAAAGATCATCAAAATCGGCCCGACCGTTCTCAAGTTATAAATAGTGTAACTAACCCGACTGTGTGTAAGAAATAGGGGCAACATTACACGATTAAGAACAAATGCAAAACAATTAGCGCATTGACATTTGACGTTTTTGAATTTTTGGAATTCACGCATAGTTCAATATTATAGGCACTTATCACAAAATGCCCGCAGCTCTTTCAAATATGAGAATTCGTTACATACAAAATGTATGGGGAAAAGAATTTTCTTAATAACTATATTTTTCGTTAATTTTTGTGATGTTTTAATAGTTATTATCCTATCCGGGGTGGAGACAAATCCAACAAATCAAAGATCATCAAAATCGGCCCGACCGTTCTCAAGTTATAAATAGTGTAACTTACCCGGCTTTGTTTTATATATTAAGATTAAATTATTACATGGGTATGGTACCTATTACGTAAGTCCTTAGAATATCAGTAGGTAATTTCACCTGAGATATGAATGGTTCTAATGACTATATGACCAATAGTATCTAAATAAAAAGGAAGAAAGTGTGTGGAGATGTGTGAAGTGTTTGAAATTTTTTTATGTAAAATTAAATTTTTAGAAATAAACATATAGTTCAATAAATAATAAAATTTTGAATGAAAACATTAAAATGTTTTAAAAATGGCTCACCTTACGTTTTTTGTAACTAAAATTACTGACAACGGAAAACACGCACATATTTATACACAAGTGTACTATAAACCTTTTTGACATCATATTTTTTGACTTTTTACGTAAAAAATAATTAATAAAATAATCACAAAGTTTCAAAATTTTTTCTTAAACTATGGTTTAATTTATGTTTACATATTTATTCTTTTGTGGTTAACTAACTAACCATCACGCCATTTCCCTGCAGGGTTGGACAGAGAGGATGACCGCCAAATAAATCGGTAATGGCACACACTCTTTGCCTCATTCACATTCATATATCGTCTCATACTCATACTTTTCCATTATTCTGACTCTTGAAATGGTCCAATTCATTCTGAGACACTTGATCGTGAAATTTCTTTCTCGGGAGTCATATATATATTCTCGTTACACTCTCTCTTCGTTTATTAGCTCTACATGTCCAAACCATCTGAGCGTCCCTTTCTTAATCTCATCACACGCTTACATCATTTACATTATTTGCGAATCTCCACACTTCTCACACGATCATACATGGTTTTACCACACATACGCCTCAGGGATCTCATTTCCACAGAATTAAGTCTAATTTCATCCTTCCTCTGCCATTTCCATTCCTCACTGCCATACATCAGGGTAGGTACTAGGACTCCATTGTAGATTGCTAGCTTTGCTTCTTTGGACTGTTTTTTGTTAGCGCCAACAGCGTTCAGTCCTCCATTAGTGGAGTTTCCTGCATTTACCCTTCTTTCAATATCTCTATCTAAGTTTTGTTAACTTAATAAAAAGAGAATCGAAAGCTTACGCAACGCCAAGGACTTGTACTACATAGTATAAAATGAAGTCGCCCAAAATGTTTGTGCGCTTAGATATTTTAAACTACGCAACGGATTTTCATGCGGTTTTCACCAATAGATAAGGTAATTCAAGAGGAAGGTTTATATGTACAATACATGCTTATTATAGTAGAGAGAAGCCAAGAAATTCAAATATTCATTATTACATAGTATAAAATGAAGTCGCTCAAAATGTATGTGCGCTTAGATCTTTTAAACCACGCAACGGATTTTCATGCGGTTCTCACCAATAGATAGAGTGATTCAAGAGGAAGGTTAATATGTATAATACATGCTTATTAAAGTAGAGAAAAGCCGAGAAATTCAAATATTAAATTCAGGCAGCGGGCAGCGGGCAGCTGGCAAGTGGGTGGTGTGGATTTTATAAATGTTGGGTAATGGCATTATGTTTCGTTAGTCACAGCAACGCGTTTCCGGGTCTGCTAGCAATAAAATAAAATAAAATAAAAAAGCGAGGAGAAAGTGCTAACGCATTCTCTTGTAATAGTTACTTGTTATCGACTAACTCCAGTTATCACCGCAATTAATGTATTAATAAATTACTTTTATTTGACACCTAATTTTGAAAGTAATATTACAATGTCTGATTACCTTTTATTCCAGATTTTTTTTTGTAATTTTACAGTGAGATGATTTATCTCTGTATGACGTGGTTCGTGGTGCTATTCACGTGACACCCATTGACGTTTCGTAAATTATGTCATAATATTATTACACAACTTATTAAAAATTTTAATATAATATCATATTTATGAATTTTTTAATATTTTAAATGTAATTAATAAATACTGTACTACTGTACTGTACAGCAGTGTTCCGCAAAGTGTGCTCCGCGGCACACTGGTGTGCCGTGGCCATTTGTAAGTGTGCCGCGAGTCCCGCGTCACTTCTCACAAAGTGCTCTGTAAATCGGTCTTTACTTTTCTGTGCGGCGCGGCGGCCGGAGGTGGCGTGAAAAAGTGCACTGATGACGAAGTCTCTGCCTGATGAATTGTTGTCTGTCTTACAAGAAGTCGTCAAAATTGTCAATTACATCAAGTCGCGACCGCTGAACTCTCGTCTGTTTAATGCATTGTGTCAGGAAATGGGAGCAGATCATCAGTCACTTCTGTTTCATACAGAAGTACGATGGCTTTCTCGCTGAAAAGTGCTTTCTCGGATTTACGAGCTGAAAAATGAGACCCAGACATTTCTAGAAACCCAGGGTTCAGAATTTGCTTCTCTATTTAAAAAAAGAAGAATAGGTAGCAAAACTTGCATATCTGGCGGACATATTCGCTCAATTAAATGAGCTGTACAAAAAAATGCAAGGAAGAAATTGTAACATTTTAACGTCTTCGGACAAGATTGAAAGCTTTCGCGCAAAGTTGGTGCTATGGATCAGCCACGCTACCATTGGTAGTAACGAAATGTTTCCAAATGTCATGGCTGCCGATTCAGAAAAAAAAGTGCAGGCTTTGATAGTGAAACACTTGGATCTGTTAGCAGAAAAAATGAGCTCATATTTTCCTAAGTGTGACCTGCAACCTATGGACTGGGTAAGAAATCCATTTTCGGAAAGCATTTCCCTTGGACATTTACCAATAAACGAGCAGGAAGAATTCATGGAGCTTAAAACTGATCGGACACTAAAATTAAAATTTCCTGAAACAGAGTTAGCACATTTTTGGCTCCACGTAAAAAATGAGTATCCACTGCTGTCAAAGCGAGCTATTGCAATTCTATTACCATTTGCCACGACCTATTTATGCGAATTGGGGTTTTCAACTCTCACGATAAAGTCAAAAAAAAAGAGAACGCCTGAGGACGATCGACGAAGAGATGCGAGCAGCGTTATCAACAATTGTTCCAAATTTTGATCGTCTGTGTTCAGTTAAACAGGCTCACATTTCGCATTAAACATCTTTTCATGTTATATTGATTTTAATAATAAATATTAATAAAATATTGTTTTTGGTAAATTTTGGTTCGGAGTGGCCACGCTTAATACGAATATTTTTTAGAAAAAAACTTTAGATATGCCGTAATTACTATAAAAGGAAACTTTTTGGCTTGGTGGCGGCGGAAAAAGATGCATTTTAATTATCAATTGCGTAAAATTAAAATTCACTTCTCGAACCGATTCGGTGACAGTTTGCGGTCATTCTGTCACTGTTATGTGATAAATATCAATCATAATTACACAAACCTGGCTAGACAAACCCTGCTTTGCCAACAAACTATTCAAAACCTGGGATGTTTTTTTAAATTATGATGACAAGCAGCTTTTGTAGTTTTACCTCAAAGTTCGCCGTTATTCGTAATAAGCCTAGCCAATCCTATCCAAAATTAACCTTGTTTTTTTTTTTATTTGGTGTACCGTTAAAATTTCTTGATTAGTTAGGTGTACCGTGAACATAAAAAGTTTGCGGAACACTGCTGTACAGTACTGTGCGTACTGTCAATAATATGTTCAACGACATTATTTTTATTATATTTCTTCTAAATGGCCCAACTCTTCTCTTTTATTTACTGATGGCTCCAAATCTCTGAACTCTCCTAACTGTGGTATAGGTATTAACGTTTACCACAGTAATTCTAATGAAAGAATATTTTATTCAATTTCAAACCAATTTTCTATATTTTCTGCTGAGTGCATTGCAATAATTGAATCTCTCAAATATATAATAAGAAATAATTTTGAACATTCTCTTATCCGCTCTGACTCTCAGTTCCCTCCAAAAACTTAAATCCTGTCCTCTTCTTTATCCTGATGATCACTTTGTATGTCTTATTCGAGCACTGATAACCTCTATTTAAAGCTCTGGAAAAACTGTCACTCTGATTTGGATTCCTGGACATGTTGGCATAGTGGGTAACGATATTCCGAATTCCTTGGCAAAACAAAGAGCATCCAACCCTATTGTTACCCTCGTAAACCATATTCCCATATCTGATATTTTTTCCATCATCAAATATAGATACCGCAATGTTTGGTCAGAGTATTGGAACATCGCTAGTCAATCCAAGGGTGTTATTTTTCTGCGTATACCCAATGCATCAATTTTGAAGAAATTTGTTGCATCAAGATAATTATTAAACCGATTGTGCGATTTGTAAGAAAGGTATATCATGATTTTTTTTTGAATCGATTCAATTTTGTTTATATGTACTGCATAAAAAGGAGACCACACAGTTGAAGCAAACTTTAGATGGCTTGGTACATAAACAAAATATAGTTGTTTGATAATTGCAATGTTTGTGAATTCTTTTGTATTTCTTACGATGAAACCTAGCATTTTAGCAGTATGTGTGATTTGTTCTATATGAAGGTTATATTGTAGTTTACTATCAAGGGTTATTCCAAGATCACGAATATCCAAGACTGTTGCAATGTTGTTGTTATAATAAATAATGTTTTATTTTTATTTCTTGAAAAGGTAATGTGATGACATTTTGAGACATTTAGAAATAGTTGATTTTGTTGGCAATGGGTAAATATATTATTTAAATTATGTTGTAAATTGACACAATCGTTTAGACTTTTTATTGGCTTGTATAGCTTGGCATCATCAGCAAATAATTCTATTTCAGATTATTTAACAACATTGACCAAATCATTGTTATATACAATGAAAAACAATGGTCCGAGATGAGAACCCTGTTGGATCCCAGAGGAAATTTCACTAAAATCTGATACGAAGCCCTTTATTGCTACTGCCTGTGATCTCTTCAGTATATAAGATGTGACCCAACGAAATAAATTACCACGTATACCTAATGACCAAAGTTTTTTGAGTAATAGTTTTTGATTAATTTTAACAAATGCTTTGGCAAAGTCTGTATATATGATATCTACTCGAGTGCGGTTGTCCATATGATCAACAATGAATTCAGTAAGAAGAACAAGGTTACTTTTCTCATTTCTGCCTTTTGTAAACCCATGTTGCTTTGTTGTAATGATGTAATTCAGTTGACGTATAAATTTGTAATGTTGCATGATAAAAATATAATGCACTTAATTTTCTAACCTTAAATTGTTTGAATAAAAGTTCTGACGAATATGAGTAGGGTTTTTTTTAAAATTGTTTTTATCATTAGTTTTTGTGATATGTAAATTGTTTGTGTTTGAATTGTATATGTACCGCCCCATCCTATAATGCCGTATTGTATAATTGATTGACAGAAAGTGAAGTATGTGGTCCTAAGTAATTTTTCGTTTAAAATATCTCTTTAACATCTAAATATATATGTTAGTTTCCTTATTCTGTTTTTCAGAAAATTTATGTGTGGGGACCATTTTAAACGTTGGTTTATTGTTATGCCCAGGTACTTAATATCGGTCTTGCTTTCTATGTTTGTATATAATACATTACATTTGTGGTTTTCTGTATTTGTTACATAGTGGATTATTATGTTTATTTCTTTAGGTGTTTCTAATAATTAAAAAGTAGCCAGGTTTTCAAGGAACATCATTTTACAATGCCACTTATCCACGATCCAATAGTCCAGGAAAAAATCGAAATTGGATTTCACACCCTTTATGGGAGGAGTTTAAAAATACTCGAGAAAAAGCTCTCAGAAAGGTTGGTGTAGGTATTTGAAAATAAAATGTAGGTTGATTTTCGTAAAGGCCTGTAAAAAACATTAATTCCTTTTTTACACATTTTTTTGTAATAAAACGGAAATTTAAAATTGATTTCACGAAAGCAAGCGGCGTGGAGCCACACGTCTATTCCCCGCTATGGCCGGGGCCCCGGGGCGTGACTGATACGAAATGGTTGTGCCCAGTGCATGGTTCTTGTGCTCATGCCATAAGGGTCACTTCAAGATCCGAATTCGTACAGTGCGGGCCGTATTGATTGATGTCAAAAATAATAACGAGAAAATGCATGTTTTATTTTATTTTGTGAAGTTCGGGCGTAAATATCATTGCGATTATTATTTAAAAAAACAGAATTTGCTACATTATACAATAAAACCATGTCCGAAAAGGGAGAGTTAAGTAGGAGAGTTTGCACTTAAAAGTGTTTTTTATAGACCTAATACTTTATTTTTTTCTAGGCTTATTAAAAAACTTATAAAAAAAAATGACCGAGATTTTTATGGGCCAAGGTATGTTCTACACGCAGCATTTAATAGAAGCATCTATAATACTTTAAACGATCAAATTTTCAAAACAAAAAACATGATTTTGTATGATTTTGCATTATTTAGTATGACTTCATCTTAAATAAAGAAATTGTTTCACGCCTGGTCTTTTCCATTCGTCCCCGTTCCGCTTCCCCGTCCACTTCCCCTTCCACATCCTCTTCCCCTGCCGCGTTTGTCCTCCATCTTCTCCTCCTCCCCTCTTCCGCTCTCCCGCGTTCAACTTCCGCCTTCCCCGCTCTCCCTTCCCGCGTTTCCTTTCCCTCGCGTACCTCTTTCACCTTCCCTGCCTTACTCACTCCCTAACCCCCCTCCTTCATTCCCCTACCACCTCCAGAACTTTTCTCTCCATTTCCCCCCTTTCCCCGTTAGACGAAAGATTCTGGGTTCGAGTCCGTTATCTTTTTATATTTTCCTGTGTCTTGTTCTCTTTCATATTTTCGTTTAGATTATTAGCGTTATATACATTGATGGAAATAACCGTCAAAAGTTAAAAAAAGAGAGTTGTTCTTATAAAAATTGAATATATCAATTTTGTAGGCGGGAATGGGTACCGCCGCCCCGGGAATCTTTATTGGATAACCAACACTTCTGCTATATGTCACCCCAAGTGGTTCGTTACGTTTGGTGATTTAGCAGGGGTGCCCGGGTTCATGGGGTGAGGTTTGTCTAGGTCTTGGAGGTGGACGACTAGGACACACTGAACCCCAGATTCCTACCCACCCCTTAAACCCTTTTCCTTCCCAGAACTCTCCTCTCCCTCCTTTCCTTAAAAAAACCTTCTACACAGCACCCCCAAAGATGACATAGGCCCTGGGGGAAATTATTTACCTCAGGGCCTCCTTTGGCGAGACCGTGATTATTTGTTTTCCTGTGTGTATTATTATTTTGTTGAATTTATAAATACATATATATATTTAAAAAATTTCAAACCATGCATTATTTCTGACTTAACTTTTATTTTTAAAATTGTTAGTTGTATTATTGCCCTGCTTTATTAAGCTTCATTACCTACCACATACCAACAAGAACTACTGGGGACGGTGGAAGGGAAAAGCGGGAGGGAAGGGGATGCATGGGAAAGGACACGCAGGGAGAAACCATTTCTTTCTTTTCAACTCATGCCGGGTACTAGCTTTTTTGTGTTTAAGTGTGTTTATTCAGTAATTTTACAATATTTTATCTTACGAATCAGCTAGTATCTTACAAATTACAAAGGACATTTTTTTTAAAGACTTTTGAAAGCAGAGTTTTCATTAAATTTAAGAGTTTATTGGTTAATTTGAATTAATATCAACAATGATAACAACTTCACACTACACCACAGAGGACTTTCTTCCTCGTGTCGTGTACTTGAACGTGATGTCATTATTATTAAAATGTAACCAAGAAGATGACATAATATCTTCCAAATAATTCCAGCGAAATATTCAACCACGTCACTACAACCCAGGTAGGCAGGTAGTGTTACCTGGGGTGAAGTTAACCAGGGGGGGTGAAGCAAAACCACCTCAACCCAGGCCAGGACACAAATTAAGTTGATCGCTTATTCGGATATTATATAAGATCGTTATAGAATTGTGTTATAAGCCATTCGACCTTTTAAGTTGAATATAGGTGTATGCTGTATATATGAGTATATGCAATACTGAACGCAGTCAAGGCGTTTCCATTTTTGCAGTAACGTTAAGATACCAATAACTGCGAACAATGATATCAATACTCTAAAATAATGGTTTGACAAAAACCTATTAACATTGAACATTGAAAAACCTATTATATAATTTTTAGTACAAACAAAAAAAAAACTCCTGTCACCTTAAACATTATAATTCATTCAAACAAATGCACATCAAAAATATACTTGCCAAAATAATTAATTTTTATGCATAGCAAATAAAAATGAAGTAAAATATTTAGGTATAAAAATAGATAGTTACCTTAAGAGGAAAACTCACATTACTAATGTTACATTTTTATTAATCTAAGAAACATACTTAACTTTAAAATCCTTAAAAATGTATATTACGCTCTAGCCCATTCAATAATACAATATGGTATCGTTGCATAGGGGGGAGCATAATATGAAACCTCTATTTTACCGCTGGAGATTACTCAAAGACTTTATTATAATTAGAAAACCACCAAATTATTCCACCATCATTAAGTTCCACCGCTAAAAAAATGCATTTATTAAAAATACACTCCTTCAGATACACAAATATATTATCACACCATGCCATATTACGTGTTGAAAGCAGTAAAAAATACATAATGGGTCGCTTATGCACTCCATTAACATACCAGCTTTGCACAACATTACTACACTTACGCTGGAGTGATGTGGTTCAATCAACTGGCGACAGAGCTAAGATTAGAACTTGATCATAATAAATTTAAAAATAAAATAAACTATTCTATCGTAAATAATTTAGCTAATTAGAATCATTTGACATCTGATTTTTTTTTATTCTATTGCTTTTTAGAGTATCTAGTACTTTTTATTTTATTTTAAATAATTTTGTTTTGAATATTTAACTTTATATAATTATATACAAAAAATTCTTTTCACTTTTATATGTACAATTTGTGTTTGTTTTTTTATTCACACTGAATGTTTAGTTATAATTTTTAGTTATTTATTAATTTTTATTTTTTCCCCTTTACACACAAGTTTTTAACTCTCGTAAAGGTAAAAATGTCTAGTTTATAATTTGAAATATATATTATCATTTTAATTTTTGTTTTAACTTTATGAGTAAAATCTCAAATTATAATATTTAATTAAATGAAGACAATATTGGCGAAACTCAATCGAAAATCTGGAGACAGAAAAATCAGAAAAAGATATTGGTTCCATAGGGACTCTAACCCAGGGCCCTTTGTTGACATGACAAGAGCTCTACCATCTGAGCTATGGAACCCATTTCTAATTCAGGCACTTTTAACTGTATCATACTTCGACTAAGAACTACCAACATTATCTTCGTTTTCTTAACGCACATATTATTGGCTGCTATCTTTATATATGATTGCAAGATTCAACCCGAACTAAATGCTATCTAGATAGTGTCTGGATAAATATTTATCCATTTTATTTTAACACGCAGATTTTCGATTGAGTTTCGCCAATATTGTCTTCATTTAATTAAATATTATAATTTGAGATTTTATTCATAAATTTAAAATAAAAATTTAAAATATTCATCCTAGACTTGCAGAAAAAGTCAATAGATGTCGCGTCTTCATTTAATTAAATGTATTATCACGTTTATTTAAGTACCTTTATGATTGAAATAAATTAATAAAAAAATACTATTCAACCATCGACCAAGTATGTTGAAGTATTCAACACATTCTGCTCGCTTTACGCCAGAACTGTGGGAAGATAGTTTTTTATTATAATTTTAAGTAATGAAAAAATCTGTTGCTAGATTTTATTGTATTTATAAGTTTATTGTAATAGATGTAAATAATCTGTTGATTTTCTTAAGTAAATAAATAGATTACACTGCATAAGTAATGGACTGGTTTTCGATTTTATGAAGTCAATGCAACTACATAATATTACTAAATGTAAAATCATTATTTGTTTGCTTTTATAGTGGCATGATATAAATAACAATGGAATTTCCAAAGGATTTAGTCGCCTAATTCACGGGAATAACCGCCATTGAATTTCTAAATTTTGTTTCGCAGCGTAGGTATCGTCTGAAATATTGTTTTTAGAATCCAGTTTAATGAATTTCCGAAAATTGGAAATTTCGAGGGTCGTAGAAATAATAAGAAATGAAAAATTTAAATATTAAAAATATTATGGTGGAGTGTCTTTCGAGTTTGGGTTTTTCGGAGTTTTTACTGTACATTCACCCGTGTAAAACTTTGAGAGTGCATTTGGTATCTGTTCGGCTATAGTACCTCGGAGCATCTTCCTTTGAATTAATGGTAGAGTATTCTCACCAGGCGCGTGTGCTCTAAAGACTGCAATCATTTTGTTAAGACAATGATAATCTATCAGACGGACCGCCCGTTTCTGCAGAGTCGAGGATATTTTCAGGTATTTTGGGGCTCCAGACCAGAGGTCCTTATATTTTGTCTAATTTTTTTTGTGATTATTTCGAAATATGGAATGAATTGCATTACACTTTTGCATTACCCTTAACTGCATTCTGGAATAAACCAATATTTCTAATAAAAAAAAATTGGAATACTCGGAAGTGAATAAAAATTTACAAGTATGCAGTTCATATGAAGTAGAAGTGAAACCTTCGGAAAACTAAACATCGAGAGAATGAGACGAAAGCAGAGGAGTAGATTATTATTATTATTATTCAAATTGCAGAGTTTATTTATACGATTGTTACCAAGTTCAAAAATTATTCCACATTTAATTCTACGGAGACCGATTATTCTATCTCATTCTCTCGCAGGCTAAATCCTTTACCTGTAGATGTATATGTTTGTCTCTTTTTAGTGTCCCTCGTTTCCGTTTCATCGAGTTTTAAATCGTCAACGGTGCTAAAGAATGTTTCACTTCAAAATAATTAAAAGTGGCAAAACTTCACCCCAGTAGACAGTAGCTAGTAGCTAACTCTTGTGTGCTCTTCCCAATACTAACGAAGGGCCAACCACGCGGCCGACCGTTTCGACCAATAATAATAATTGCAGAATGATTGAATGGGCAGAATCATAATTTCAGGGGTCTACAAACCTTTTTTTTGTACTTCTTTGGCATTAACTATGTAACAATTTCTAGACATTTTGTTTTGAAGAGTTTTAATTGTCAATGTACATTTGTTAGTTTTAAGTGAATGACACGGATGTGTCGAAACCGGTCGCAGAAAATTAAAAATCAAAGTAACAAATTTACATTGAAAAATGAAAACTCTTCAAAAAAATGTCTATAAAATTGTGTATTTATTCGTTATCACGCATGAACTTAAGTCCTCTTAAAAAAATTCTGGACCGTCCCAGAAGCATACTCGTAAATACCCGATGTGTTGTTATCCATTCGGGATATTTTGAGTATCTAAATAGGATTTCACGTATAGCTTCATCTTAAGCTTAAATTTTTAAAATATATACTTAAACCTAGATAGGTGACCGAATCATTCATATGAAAATTGAAAATCCACATCTACCAAGGACGTTTATTTTTATCTTTCGATGTTTCGACCAGTTTGTTACGCGAATATTGTACATCTATATACTCCTGCAATGGAACAAGCGTGACGCGTACCAATAGTGGCGTACTCCTGATATGTATATTAACATTAGCGTCACTCTCAGGCGCCAAGGATACTAATGGACTGTGCGATATCCGACACGGGGCCTGAGTGGAATACTCATTGGAGAATCGTTACAGAGGTGACCACTCTACAAGGATACCACCTGATAATACGCTAACCCGTGTATGAAATGTAATTCTTAACTTGAATAAAAGCCATTTACTATGCATTTTATCAATCTTAGAGTACGGTATTATAGCCTGGGGAGGAACAAACGCTGTAGTCTTTGATCCAATGAACGCTTTTATTATTACCGTGACGATCCACGAGTACGGTACCGTGACGGCACGAAAAAGGCAACAAACATACGTTCTTTATCACAATAATGCTGCCTGCTCTTTCAAAAGATGAGATGCACAATGTACGTAAGGAATTCCACCACCACGAAAAAAGGCCACCATCTTGAACCGGAAAAGAAACGTACAAACACATTTTAACTATTGCTTTACATTTTAACTACTGCTCAACTATTCTTTTCCTGTGTAACGAACGAGAACAACATCAATTTCAAATTCTCCGAAACAGGGCAATAAGAATAATACTTCATTTAATTGGATTTTTAAAAGTAAATTAAATGTTAAAGGAACTAAATTGCCTTACCGTGAAACAGATGCTGACCTTGAACACGATGATATATATCCACAAAATATTAAATAACCTGTTACCAAAATACTTCTCAAATATTATTATATACAACAAGGACATTCACAGACATAACAAAAGAATGTGCAAGGAAATCAGGCTTCAAAAAAAAGGACAAAGCGAATACGCAGAACAGTTTCCTGTACAAAGGGATGAACAGGGCCGGATCTACGAAATCTGGCGCCCTGTGCAGTAGGTACCGATGGCGCCCCCCCCCTACAATTTTATTTTGATTAAAAATCCGTTCACCCCAATTTTTTTATTTAATTTTTTTTTTTTTACACTAATTTATCAAATAAAATCAAGACATATAAAGGGTGTAACTTTTCCAAGTAACCTGCGGTAGCTCTCACACTCATTTTTTTTAAAAGAGAGAATCGCCAGGAGCCCTATACTCTCTGAATCTATTGGGTAAACATAAAATTATGGTGCTATTTTAATTATTTTATGAAAAACTCTTTTTGCAAGTTATGCTTTAAAATAATACTACGATTTGTTTGTTTGTGCCCGTACCATGATTTAAAATATAGGTTACGAGACAATGTGGGTGGTTTCGCTGAACTAGGTCCATTAGACATTCTTGAGATTTACTGCGTTTATGTATATACCCAACGCGAATATTAATAGAAAAAGCAAATACAAATTCGTTTCCATGGCAACGTACAACACAAGAATAGCATCTACAGCTTCTGACTAGCTCTAAAATCTAATAAGAATATAACCTCATATTTGTACCTTGCATTTCCCCAGCGAACAAACACCAAATTGAGCGAACAAACACCATACAAACACTGAACACTGACGTATGGTATCAACGGCTTACGAAAGACGCTTATGTACACTGACACCGTAAAATAACAAAACCAACAAATATAATAGATATTAATTACACATTTAACGAACATCAAATAATATGTCAAATCAATTATGAAACTGTCAACAGTGTCAACACGTTGCAACCTGCAAATCCTGCAAACCGTGCGATGCTTTTGTTAATGGAATTTACTGAAGATTTCATAAGAAAATGGTCTTTAACTACCTTCTCCTAGAGACTTAAATCGTACAAAATAACTAACTAACTAAAATTGTAAACATTTTGAAAGGCGCAAGTCCGTTTGTTTGATTCTCCGGAATAAAAATACCGCGCTGTGATTGGTTATTGAGTTTGGATCGCACCCATTAGTCGTAAAAGATACATGGAAAAATAGATCTTACGTTAAACTAAATATAAGGAATTTGTAAAAAAATTCTGTAACTGACTATAAATTCGTAAGCCGTTGATACCAACCTGACGCGTGCGCATTCTGTTTCTTTGGAAAGTGTTGCTAGAGCGTAATAATTATTTCGTACTATGGGTAATTTTTAAACGATTCAGGGAATATTATACTTAACAAAATTTTAATACAATATTTATTTTCTCACGGCGCCCTTTCGGAGTTGGCGCCAGGTTTTTTGCACGTTTTTGAACGTATGGCAGATCCGGCGCTGGGGATGAAGTTATATGTATAACACGCTACCAGATACTTTAAAGTCCGCACCAATTGGAAAGTTCAAGATGTATTGTAGGAGCTACATAAAACTAGAAAAAATGTAGTTTGCAATAAGAAATGTTATAATTAATTAGCAATTCGTAAACTTAAATGTAGAAATTACTAAAATAAAAATTAATAAAATATAAATTTTTAAAAATATGTCCGTCTCTCCTGGACACATTGACGACAATGACGACCCCAGATTCCAACTAACCTTTCCCAGAATCTTCTCTCCTTCCTTTACCTAAAAAGACCCCCAGGCCCCGAGGTAATTCAGTTTTCTTCAGGGCTTTCTGTGTCGAAATAAAAAAAAAAAATGAATATCGAATGTATATATAAAGATTGAGTTATGGACACCATAATCTCGATTGAAACGACATCCTTGAACGATCGAAGGTTCCTCTACACTCCGCACTCTACGTGATCGATAAACATAAGGTCATGCGCCTGCAATCATTTATAATGTATTGTCTCATTACTTCAGGATGTAACGGACGGATTGCAATCTTTGGAACATTGCCATTGGCGTCAGCTGGAAGTCGAAATCAGGATTTAGTACCTAATCTACGGAATAATAGGATGGAGTGGTGCGCTTGATGCATTTATAAAATACTTACAAATAACTCAAAATCATATTATCAAAGTTATGTATAACAGAAATTGAATATTTTCGACAAGTGCATTATACAACGAATCTAAACTATTCAGTCTCCGTAAACTATTTATACTCTATACACGAAATATGTCTTTAGAAACAACAACAAAAATTCTTAAAAAATTAAAACAGAATCAACATTACAAATAATAATATATTTTAAACCCTCTAAACGATTACCAAACAAATGCAAACACACAGCAGTTTTATTGGACCTCTTACTTTCAATCTTTTAACGAAACTAAATTACAGTGACAACTAAACTATCTCAATACTTAAAAGAGTTAAAATTATGTCTTAACAAACAATCAGATGTTGAAACTTAATTTATATCACGTTGTTTCTCACAAACTATACACTTAATATTGCAATGTACCTACTACTGTTTTTTTTGTACGAACTCTTTAGACAAATTTTAATTATATTTTTGCTTTATATGCCTACTGTTTGTTTCTTTCTAGGTACAATAATAAAATATAACTAAGCTACCCACGCACAGGCTGCGCCTTAGAAGGCTCCCATTACTCCTATGCTTTTCATAATATTGTATATACCAAACGTAAAAATTGGGGAAAAATTCCTTTTCATTAACTTCTTGCGTAGCAAGATGGACGATAAGGAGCAAGTTGGTACTACGTATACAGACTTCTTTAAAGCCTTTGACTGCGTAATTCACTAATTCTTTTGAAGAAACTCATCCTACTTGGTATACATGGTGACCTATTTAGATGGATTAAGTGCTACATTAGCAATCGCAATCAGTTAATATTAATCAACGGTGTCTACTCAAAGTCTACATACGTAATAACCGGTGTCCCTCAAGGTTCCCACCTAGGTCCGCTATTCTTCAATATTTATATAAACGGCATTGGATCATGCTTTAAAAATTCCGAATGTGTGCTTTACGCTGATGACATGAAAATATTCAAAGTTGTGCATTCTCTCTCTGACTGTGAAGCGTTACAAAGTGATCAAGATAGGCTTTGCAAGTATTGCAAAGTTAACTGTTTAGATATCAATGTTTCCAAATTATGACATTCATTCACCAGAAATAAAAATGTAATCAAGTACTCTTATTCACTCAACAATGAACCTGTCATCTCTAAAATGGAATGTAAAGATCTTGGTGCTTACCTTGATAGCAAACTTATATTTAATAATCACATCGACTCAATCGTTCACAGGTCATATAAAATGCTTGGTTTTATTCTTCCTATAAGTAAAGTGTTCAGTAACCCGCTTACAGTAGTTATGTTATATTTTGCATTAGTTAGAAGTATACTGGAATATGCCTCGCCAATTTGGAACCCGCAGTACAAAGTATACATAGATAGCATATAGAACATATTCAAAACAAATTTATAAAATACCTTACCTTCAAATTCAACAATAACTACGAATGCACATTTCAACCTTTGCAACAAAGACGAGTAATAGCGGATTTGACATTTATACATAAAACTTTAAATAATAATATTGACTGTAGCGAACTTTTTTCCCGCGTTAATTTTAAAATACCATTAAGACGTACATGCCATACAGAACTATTCCACACGCTTAATTACAAGACAAATGTAGCAACTAATTCGCCAATCAATCGTGCTCTTCAGTTATTCAATAATATTAATCTAAATTCTAACATCGATATTTTCTCCGATTCACTGCCCAAATTTAAAAAGAGCATCATATCAATCATATAAATTGTTTAATGCGCATACATTCATACACACATATTCACACACACACACACACCTTCCCACTACACACATTATACGGTAATTACTTAATATGCACACCATAAATAAGACACTACAATGAAACACATAATAGGTACCCAGCATGAATTATATTTATTGATTGTAATTTTTTTCTCACCAATGGATAATATAATGTACTGTTTGTTTCTACCTTGAAACCAACTCAGAACCACCTCAGAAAGGTCATTAAAAGCTATGAAAAATAATTTTAAATTAACCTGTAACCCTAACCTAACTTAACCTATATAACCTGTTTTTTTTATATTCAATTTTTTTATTAGAAAAACTCTCTTTTTATATAACTTTTGAAGTTTATTCCCATCAATGTAATACATATATCATTGAAGAAGAAGATAACACTAATAATCTAAACGAAAATATTAAAGAGAAGAAGACACAGAAAATCAGAAAAAAATAATTTACCTATATATGCAATTCTAATTTTGAGATCAGTGGGTAGGTATATGTATTGTAATGTAAAAATATTTTTTTTCTCTTTTATGCCTTTTTAATTTTAAATTGCAAATTGCAATTCTAATTTTGAGATCAGTGGGTAGGTATCTAAATTGTAATGAAAAAATATATTTTTTCTCTTTTATGCCTTTTTAATTTTTTTTACAAAAATTTAGGTTACACAGCTTTACATTTCCACCACGAGTTATATTTGTAGTTTTGCTATTTGAACAACAGTGGCGCCCTCTTATGTTTTATACTCTTATTTAACAAACTGTAGATAGCATTATATTTATTATTTCGATTTGACAGCTCGTAGTAGGAACGACAATCATAGAATCTGATTATAAGTATCCAACACGGCCGAGGAAAAGAAAGATGGAAAACGGACAGATGAAACGCCAAAAACAGGACATGTTAACTACGCTCAGCGTTGCCAACTCTACGTCTTTTTACGTAGATCTACGTATTTTAGGTCCTTCCTGAACATCTACTAACTTCAGTCCAGAATCTACGTATTTTTTGTCAAAGTGTACAAATTTGCAAAATATCATAACTCATTAGGCTGAAGAAGCATATTTTCGTTACTTTACGGTGGCGCCCCCGTCTGTGGGCAAAGTATGTAGCGCGGACTCCAATAAACGTCCCGTTTCATACTAGAGTCCGCGCCGGGGTTGGGATGTCTAGGGAAATTACCCTAGATCTAGGGGAGAAAAATATTTTTTATGCAAAAGGGAAATCAGCACAAATCTAGGAAAATTTCGAACTATTACCATTAATTTTTTTTTATTGGAGTTGTAATCTTCTACTTCACGGTAAAATACACAATTTCAGACAAAGGCATCGCTAAGTTATGTATTGCTAGTATTTGACCTTAACTGTTTACGCCATATTCATGTTTTTTTCTCCTAAATATTGCCTATTATCCCACATTTGCATAATTACCAAAACTATATTTCGTTTCATTTAAACCTTAGGTTCTCAACGTGGAAAATAAATAACGCCCCCTTGTGGACGTTTGAGACTTTCAGGGGGCAGTAGAAGACCCAAAGAGAGGGCGTTGAGGTGGCACAGTGATGGCGAGGGCAGGTAAAAATATAGTCTAAAAAGACAAAAAAAACACGCTCATCACGTACTAATAAAGCAAAATAAACTTTAATATTGGTTAATTTTTGTTATTTTATGTATTGTAATAATTTTTAGCACGTGTGCAAAAATTCACATGTTTCGGTAGTTGAGGGAAGTGGAAGAAAATTGAATCCATTAACCCATCCCCCCCATAAGAAAAAAGGGGGTCTTAAAAAAAAAATCTCAAAGTGGGCGGTGGGCAAAATTGAGAACCAAGAGTGAGAGGCAAGGTTGAGAACCTATGATAAATCATTAAAAAAAAAATTAAAATTTGCAAAAAATGCATTAAAAATAATAGATATATTTCAACTTAATTACTACAAGAAATAACTAATAACGTTCACCTACCCTAACTTCTATATTTCACTCAGAAAAAAAGTACGTAGATCTACTAACTTTTCATAATCCAAATTATACGATTCTACGTAATTTTCTAGTCCGATCTACGTCTTTTTCCAAAAACGGGTTGGCAACACTGACTACGCTGTCAATAAGGACTCGTAATTTTTTTGTTTCATGCAACAACATGCTTTTGTTGTTAGTACTTTTCACTGCAACCTAACGAAAGTACTACGTTGTATCTCCACAATGTATCACTCCCACATACGCCGGCCGGAGAACAAAGTCACTCTCACTCTGATAACAATATATTATAGGTATTATCATTTAGTATACGATATGAGACACGAGAATATTGAGTAAGTGCGATTTTATGCAGGACCGCCTGAATCTATGTAAAAAAAAACCGCCCGAAGATGCAAACGGTGCAATAGTACTTATACTTGCCATCGGCAGGTCCTCATGCGATCTATTAACGTAAGTGGCGCCATCTTTTGGCATTGTACGAGACGAGTGGGAAGTTTGTTCAGATTATGTATTAAAATAGGGAGCTGGACACAACTTGGAACGCCAATGTCCTTTTTAAATTACTTTACTTCTGGATCAATGATTCTGAGTTAAATTGGCAAAACTTAATCTATTACTGATATAAAAACACTTGAAAAAGACTTGCAGACTTTTTGAGACTTTTGGGATTAGCAGGAGACTGGGAATATGGTCCGCCAATGGATCTTGGTGCGCCAATGGTCTTTTGAATGAATTTATTTCTTTATAAATGATTCTAGTTAAAATGGTCAAAACTGAATATACGAGGGATGTTCAGAAAGTAAGTGTACTGATTTTTTTTTTGAAAAAGTGTATTAGACAAAAATTACAGGATATTGTTGCTACACTTGTTGACTATTTTTCCAAATAATTTCCAACCGTTCAATGCATTTTGTGAGCCGTGGCACAAGTATCTTTATGCCCTCCTCGAAGAATTCTCCCGTCAGCTCCTTCCCCCACTTCAGGACCACTTTCTGCACCTGTTTGTCGGTTGAAAATTTATTTTTAATAATCTGAAGACGAAGTCAGGAGATTACGGGGAGTGGTTCAAAACATCCCAATCAAATGAGTCCATGATCGTATTGGTGGCTAAGGCTGTGAGGTCGGACGTTTTCGTGAAAAAATCCACACTTCTCTGGTCAGCATTCCCCTTCTTTTGTTTTGAATTCTGTTTTTGAGTTTTTTCAAGGTACAAAATATTGTTTTTTTTTTTTTTTTTTTTTCATTTATTTATTACAGAAGATACATTATTTATACAGCAAAAATAACATACAAAATATAATATTTATATTTCAAAATAATCTTTTTTTGATTCAAATAAACTACATAATAAATTTTCACTGATATATTTTTTTTTGTATGATATTTCTCTTCTATAGAAGCAGACGCTTGTGATTAAAAGAGGGACGAGTATCGGGATGAAAAATATTTAAAATATATTAACAAAATATATTTTGTATCTTTTGATTTAATTGTGGTAGATACTTAAAAAAAAAATTTATAAGTTATATAAGTTATGATGATAAATTTTATCAATTTGTTATTTTTACTTTAAATTGCTCTTTAATTGCTTTTAGTAGGCATTTATCGTCTTCGATTGTTCTTATTTTTTCAGGTAGGCTATTGAAGTATTTTTTTCCTAGATATGTGTAATGATGTTGTGCAAATAAGTGTTACATTTTTGTGTTGGAAATATATGCTTTTGACGAGTACGACTTTCAGTTAAAAAGCTATGATTTTGTTTTTCTTTTATTATTTGGATTATTATATTTTTTCGAACTAGATCATTAAAATTTAATACTTTAAATTCTTCAAAAATAAGGTGAGTTGGATAATCTCTTCGTTTTTTCAATATAATTTTTATAATTAGACGTTGCACAATTTCAACAGTGAGTAGATTTGTTTTGTATGCAGCTCCCCAGCTTACTACAGAGTATTGGAGATTTGTACTATAGCATGGTAGACTGATGTTAGATTTTCTAATGAGAGAAAGTTTCGGATTTTTAAAAATATGTAAATTAATTTCCTTATTTTGTTAACGGTAAGGTTGATTTGATCTTTCCAGTTCAGGTTTTTGTCTATTGTTATTCCTAAGTATTTAATTTTATTCGAAATTTTTAATGTGGAACAGTTTATTTTACAGTTATTTTTTTTGTGATTTTTAGAATTGTCATGTATAATTATATCAAAATTTACCGGAACATCCTTTGATTTTATTGCAAATGGTATAACGTGAGTTTTTTCACTACATATTAAGAGATAGTAGATTTATATCAAACCAGTGTTTAAGTATGTTTATGTCTTCTGTTGCTTTTTGTTTTACTACTTGCCATGTGATTCCACTTTCAATAAGTACTGTATCGTCGGCATAAGAGGTTATACTACCATGAAGTGACTGAGAATATCCCGTTTACATATAAGATGAATAATATAGGACCTAGCACAGTACCTTGTGGAATTCCATATTCAGATGTCTCTTCGTCGCTATAAATGTTATTTATTTTGACACATCCCCAAGAATATTTGAAGAGTCCCAACTGCTCCCGTCTGAAGCCAGTGAGACTATGGCATCCCCAATTGGAGAATGTTGTGAGGCTGAGGGTAGTGGGGAGGGGAAGGAGATAGGGAAGAGGAAGGTGGGTAAGTACCTGGCTATTCAGATCTGGTCACCAAACACGGCTAATGCCGTTTCAAGCAACGTTTCAATTCTGAATGGTGGTCTTACACCAGGGCGATACAGAGAGTATCTTCCACTCTGGAACGTGCCGCAAATATACTATTGAAGTACCGCCAACCCCCAAAAAACAAAAAACCACAGCCCGTTATGGTCACAGTACACTTACTTTCGGAACATCCCTAGTATTTCGAATTAAAAATATGATTTGCACTTTGGAGACTGTTGGAGACTGTTGGGGTTCAGGAGACTGGGAGAAAGGTAGAACAGAATTGAATACTTATTAAAACACTTTAAAGAAGATACGTTTTTAGATTTCCACGGCCAAAAGCATTTTCGTTATTTTTTTTTTGGGTTGTTATGCCGTGTTGCGCCACCTCCTTCTTTAATCGACGTTTCGGACAGCGTTGCAGTGTCCATCATCAGGGCACATCAGATAAGTAGGTTAGAACTTGGAGACTTTGGTTTCTTGGAGACTTGTTTCTTCTTGGCTGGTGGTTTTGAACTGACTTCCTACCGGTTTGCCGTCTGTTTTTATAGGGCAAATCCGGGTTGGACTTTTGGGGCACAGAACCTCCCTATTTTTTGTAGGGTGTTTGTGTAGGGTATTTTTCCTAATCGCTATGATTTTCGGTTAGATGTGCAAAAACTGTGTGTGATAGCCATTGCCAAGACAGTTTCGATCCTTAAAACCAAAGTCTCAAATAATTTTTTATTGTTTTAAAAAGAAAAGGTACAAGTTTATAAATGTGATATGAGGTATAATATTGAGGAGTAAATATTTTTCTTAAAGTGCAACAATCACCAATAGACGTCAGTTTTTGAGTTGTTATTGTAGTATATACCCTATTTTAGGTGATGATATTTATTTCTTGATCCAAATTATTCCCAATTTCTCGAAATTTAGCTCCAAGTTTTTCGGAAGATGAATTCGTTGTCGTAAATATTTACGATTTAGAGATTTTCTTTGTTCAGCATTGACCAGTAGTGGCTCGGCTTGTCGCAGGGTGGGGATGACGTTAATAATCAACCATTTTCTTGATGTTGATCATTGCTGTCTGGGGTCCCTGGTGGAAGCATTACGTGGTTATTCAGGTGTGTTTTCGAGTTTAATGAAGCTGCTGCATGTATTTATTATCAATTGCGTCAACAGCTAGTCCCTGGTGGAAGCATTATGTGGTTATTCAGATGTGTTTTTGATTTCAATGAAGCTGCTGCATATATTTATTATCAATTGCGTTTATGTTTTCAAATAATAAGCTAATTGAACAACATAATAGCGTTTTAGACATCATTTGGAAGATACGCCAAACGGCTATTGACTATTTGCTTGAATTCGGTTATATTATAATAGTAGCTTTTGAACAAACTTCAGAGACGTATTCGAAGTCAGGTTCTTAAATTTCTACCGTCCAGACGTAAGCCTATTAATAACGTCCGATGCCAAATTTAAAAAATTGGTGCAAAGGCCGCCCCCTTTTAATGTCGCCCATTTGCGCCGCTACATTCTGATCGCGGTCCTGATGTAATTTGTATATGTACTGTACTGACTATCCCCAACTAGATAATGAGGGTCACCGCAGACGTATTTTGGCAATGTCAGAATTCAGCAGAGTCAAAGACCTGTCCTACTATATTATAGTACGCCACTAATACGTGTGAAACTAACGCATGTCGTGAGTATTATTGCGTGGGATTTTCACTGATACAATCTTACTCCACAGTACATACCAATTGTACCGAGAGGCGATAGTCATGTTTATATTTATCAGAATAATATTTATTATTTAAATTCTATAAATATCTAAATTTTGTATTCCTGAGTACCAGTGGCACACCCAGAATTTTCTCTTGGCTGGGAGGGGGGGGGGAGGGATTTCTAAAAACATAGGTTTTACAGATGTTTTCAAGTTCGTGTGAAAAAGCCAATTTCAAATAGATACTTAAAAATCACCTGAATATTTCATTGATTTAAAATTAAGACTCTTGGATTTGTTTTGAGAACTGCAAAACATTTCATTGTCACATTTATCATTAGTCCGATGCCAACTAGAGTATAACTCTACGTTAATGGTCTCCCTTTTACAATATTCATTTCGACAACATTTAAAAGACTCAACATAAGTTCCTGAGGTTTTAAACTATAAATTGCATATTCCTGTACAACACATTGATTATAATTACCTACGCGACAAAATGTCTCTATTAAAACTTTCAGAACATAAAACACTGCATTACAAAATTGACTGTCCAGAATTGCTTCAATTAATCAACATCCATATTCCCAAAAGATCTTGCCCACATTTACTACCCTTTTACTAACACCAGCACACTGTCTTATCAAAATTCCCTGATTCCGAAACTTCACAGACTTACATAAATTCTTTAATTTTTTTATACGTAATGTGAGACTTCTTATCATTTTTACCAATGTATTTTATTTTATTGTATGCTTTTGTTGTCACATTGTATTATGTTTTTTTTTTCAAAATGTATTATATTTTCTTTATTAATTGAAAAAATTATAAAAAAATACTCAACTTATAAACTATGTAAAAGCCCATTAGGGTGTGTAATAAATAAATACAGCACGAGTCTCAGATGCCATATTTCCGCTAACATTATTATAATCATATTTTTCGGTTATGACTTGAGATTTTCACGGCCAAAAATAATATCGTGATATATTTTTGGGTTACACCGTATTGTTCTACCTTTTTCTTTAGCCAACGTTTCGGACAGAATTACAGTGTCTATCATCAGGGTAGATGTGTAATTGATTGATTATTATAATATCCATAATTGCAGTTTGATAGATTCTCTTATCTTAACAAACGAATTGCAATCTTTAGAGCACAGACGTCGTGTAAGAATGCTGTACTGGTTTCAATGGAAGATGCTCCGAGGAACTAGCGTCATTGATTCGTTAGTCATCGGTGCACAGTCAGAAAACACGCCAAACCTGCGCCTAACATTTGCCACATAAGAAAGGAACATTTATCGCGGAACGATTTCCCGGCCTTTGTGCTTCCTGCCTCCGACAACTTGGGTATCTTCAAGACCCAGGTTCATTCCTTCCTTTCCACAAAAAGGCCCTACACACCCTCTCCAAAGAAGACATAGACCCTGAGGAAAATTATATTCTTCAGAGCCTCCTGTGTGGAGTTAATGTAAAAAAATCTAAGAACACATCATAGGAGAATGTTCATTGGTTTTCTTATGGAGCATCTGTGTTGAGTCAAGGGCTTGAACGCTTTTATAATTACCGTGACCATTTACGATTACGGTACCGTGACGGCAAAAAAGGCGATAAACATACATTTTCACAAATTCTTTCTTACACATTAAATAACGGAGAGGCAAAAGATGAGACACACAAAATACGTGTAACTTTTTCCTCCTAAAAATAACTACTTTTTCTTAGCGTTTCATTCTCTTTATGCGTGTGAGGGAGATATAAGATAATAATTGTATGTTTCCTTTAGGGGGGGTGTAGACATAAGTTGACCGTTTATCTCATTTTCGATTGTTATTATTTAGTGTGTAAGAAAGAATTGCTGAATTATAAATGTTCTCCAAAATGATATTGAAAATATCACATCCTTGATATTCTTTCAAGGTCATAAAGAAACCATTCGTTCGTTCCGAATGCAATTATTAATGTTCTCAAAAGTTGTCTTGATATAATCTCATTCTTGTGATATCTTGAACGAAACCATTCCTTTGTTAAGAATATTATGAACTACATAAATGTGCAATTTGACTGTCCTGAAACGGTTAACCTTCCCAGTTGGACAGATAAAGCATCATTTTGTAATGTATTGTATTGTATATATATATATATATCTTTATCTTTACTATTTAATTAAATGAAGACAAAATTAGCGAAACTCAATCGAAAATCTGGAGACAGAAAAATCAGAAAACGATATTGGTTCCACTGGGACAAGAACCCAGGGCCCTTTGTTGACATGCTCTACCAACTAAGCTATGGAACCCAAATGTGTTCCAGCTCCGAGCTCTTGTCATGTCAACAAAGGGCCCTGGGTTCATGTCCCAGTGGAACCAATATATTACCTTCATTGAATTGAATATTATAATTTGAGATTTTACTCATAAAGTTAAAAAAAAAAAAAAAAAATTATCCTTACTCTTTACTTAGTATAAATTGAAGTCGCTCACGCTGTATGCGCTTAGATCTTTTAAACAACGCAACGGATTTTCATGCGGTTTTCACCAATAGATATGGTAATTCATTAGGAAGGTTTTTAGGTATATAATTTGTCAAGGTTTTGTGTAAATTGGTTGAAATGCATAATATATCTGGCCAAGCGGCAGCGGGCAGCGGGCAGCGGGCAGCGGACACCGGGCAGCATGGTGTGGATTTGATTTAACAGATGGCGTTGGTTATAAAGGTTTCGTTTTGCCATAGCAACGTGTGGCCGGGTCTGCTAGTATAAAATAAATAAATAAATTTGTTTAAGAACAAAAGCAAAACCATCAGCGCAATGACGTTTTTCGTTTTTTAATTTTTGGAATTCACTCGTACTTCAATATTGTAACTATATTTCATACTTTCAAAATTATCGTCACAGCTAGTAGTATTGTAGAGGTCTACGGAGACGTCATGGTGCGTTGTGTGAGAGAGATGCAAGGAAATGATAATTTTTTTCTTTTGGAGGAAAAAGACCTACATAAATTGTGTAGCTCATCTTTTGAAAGAGCTGCAGCCATTATAGCGATGAGGAACGTAGGAACGTCCCGGAACCGTAACCGTGAATCGTCACGATAATTATAAAAGCGCACATTCATTCGGTTCATTCCGATGCCATCGACTGGCTGAACAACCTCAGCATCCCACCTTAACCTTCATCAACTCTCCTTCACCAAACAAAGGAGATGAATTCTGCTAATTAATAAGTAAAAACAATTAACAAGTAAAGGACAATTAATAACTGAAAACAACTAAGGACAATTAATAAGTTATAACAACTAATAACAAAACTAACAACCAATAACAATTAACAAATAACAACTAAGGACGATTAATCAATTATACAAACCGCGGAATTGGTCTGCAAACAGAGTCTCAAACTAAAATTTCTCAGAAATGCTGACGGATGCTATCAATAAGGTATTGTCTCCTAATTGGATTTTCAGCTTGGAAAAATTGGATTCGTTCTTGCTCGTGACCGCAAATAATTACGCGTCGTCCAATTTTATGGGAGACTAGCGAGTTCCCGGCATGCGTTGATATGCCACTTAATGAAGAAATTGTTTCTGCCTGCCTGTCGTTTCTCCGCCTTCCTTCTCAATATACAAACTTCATAGTGCCAGAGCTCACCAGTATATATAGAAACCTTTGCGGGCATGCTCACAACAACTCACCAAAGTTTTCTCGCATTCGGATGAACGGTTTAGCAACGCATTTTCATGCCGCCAGAGCTCACTAATATATATAGAAATCATTGCGGGCATGCACACTATTGCACACCCCAAATCCCCAAATTTTCATCGCAATCAAATGAACGGTTAGCAATGCATAATTTCATGACACCAGAGCTCATTATTGTATATAGAAACCATTGCAGGCAAACGCACATCAAATCCTTAAAGTTTCATCGCAATCGGATGAATGGTTTAGCAATGCATAGACATCTCACACAGTCACTCATATAGTCATATACACCCAAGCAAACATATTTTGATTAAAATATATATAATACAAAATCTTTTAAATTTTTTATTGTTCCAAAATTTTTGTATAGAAGTCGATCGTCCGGTTGATTAGTCGGACATCTCTGAAAATCGAAATGCAATCCAATGCAGTTACCAGTTACCCAATAAAGTGTACCCTCTATCTGGTAAAATACTCAGATTACCCGTAAACACTAATCAATTATAATGCAGAAAACTTTTCGGGATTTTTTTAAAAATGTTTTTACATACAATTTGGAATTTATTACCCGCTAAGCTACTGTCAGCAAGCAAAAAGTTTTAAAAATTAAACAAAATGTTGAAAATTTCTGAGTCACCAGTTGGATATTTCAAAATTTCATACATATATACTGGACTGTTATACCTCCCGGTGTTATTTTATAGCATATTTAAGAGGAAACGTATTGCCCAATTTGCTCTCTGGATTTTGATATACCGCAAAAAATTTTTATTGTAATATAGATATCGACTACTAGCGTGTCGATACGTTTTGATTTTTTTTGATAAGTTACTTCTTATAGGAGTTAGGACCCACCAAAAAACGTTAAAATTGCATGGTTTGAACGCTGTTAAAAGACGTTCAATATACAAACTAGTTAACGAATTTTATATATTTAAAAAAAAAACTTACAGACATATAGTATTTTCTGCTAATACAGTTAATAAAAAATCTTTAAACTTGGTCCACTTTTGGAGGAGAAAAATGAAGACCATGTAAAACAGAGACACGTAAATAATAATGATTTATGGTGAGCATTCGACAATTGCTTTTCACATTAGGCATCCCAAAATTTAATATTTGGAGGTGCCTGACTAGACGATTGATGTCTAATTGTTGAATTAAGGTTGAAAAAAGAAAGAGTTTTTTGGCTATTGGTGGAACTGCATTATGAATAAATTGCCGACCAGACATAAAGAAGCGCGATCGGTGTAGAAAGAGACACAAATATGTGTCATAAACGAAAATTTGTGTATAGTAAACATCAGTTTATTCGATGCAGCAAAAAACCTTATATTCAAAACAGCAGAAAAAATGAAGAATAGCAAAACAGCAGAAAAATGAAATATTTAGAATTATTACTATTTTTAAAAGCCAGCCAAATACCTTGATATTCGTCGAAAAGCACACATTCTTAACACTCAGCAAAACACCAATATTTATAACGACAGATTTCGGTAAATTAGTTTTCATTAAAAAATATTATATAGTTGAGTTGAGATTCTGAGCACTTCTATATTCTAAGCACTTCTATATAACTTAGACTGCCGTTAAGTCAAAATAAGTCAAACTGAGATAATAGACTTTAAGGTTTTCTGATATCTTCACATAAGTGAATGAAAATTTTGGAACGCGCATTCTATTTTGAAAGTACGAAAGATGATGTTATCTAAAGTTTAGAGCTGTAAATTAATATGCACCAGGAATTTTTTGTTTTGAAATGAGAATATGCTTAGTTCCTACCGGGAACTCATTTATCCAGTTCCTACCTCTCCCTAACCACCAACTTGCTGGAAAAGTATTCGAAATTTGAAACAATAAAGAGAAAAATAATGAAAATTCATTTATTTTTAAAATAAAAAAAGATATGGGACTAATTTGGAAGCAAGTTGTTGGTTTTTTAGGTGTACACAATCTCGTTTAAGATCTGGCAGTAAGCGCTCAAGAAGAAGAAGGGGAGATATGTAAATACGAATATCAGAAGGAGCGCGCTAATATTAAAAACGATAATATTTAGGTAAGCGAGAATAGGCCACTTGCATCACATTTTTAAAATTTTTTTTCCGGTTAAGACAAATATTCTAAGACATTCTGTATTTTTTTTTTAATCGTATTTTTGAAACCCTGGCGATTTTTTGAAAATTTCAATCCGAAAAATCAGACCATTTTTTATAAACTGGAAAGACGGGACATAATTTTATTGGTGCGAAAAAACGATAATTACATAGCCGAAAATCATTTTAAAAAAAGAACGTTTTCCACACGAATAGCAATAAATTGTACGGGGTTCTCTACGTAACATCTGTAAAAACACCGCCATCTTTATCAAAAAATCAAACCAAAGGATAAGTTCGCATAGAATAAACAATAAATTTATTGAACGTTTAACGCAAATTCAAAAATTCGCCGGAAATCAAAGTGTTGCCATATAAAAAAAAAAAAAATAATCAGTGTGGAATTTTACAAAATTAAGGGAACATTATCGGAGACGGGACATTTTCATGTAGTGACGTCACGAGCTCAAATAATGGATTTATTTATTTAAAAATAAAAAAAACTATACATTTCTAAAAATTTTTACTAACATTTTCGTAATCTTAGTAAAAAAATCTATCCATACGATTTTTACCAAGTCGTTATGAAATCCATGCAAGTGGCATATTGTGAAAATATTTAATAAAACCCGATTCGTTTAAAATAGAACAAAAATCTCATGGGAAATGTCTTCATAGCATTTAAAGAAACACTGTGATTTATTTTCATACATATAACTTGTAAAATTACCGAAAAAACGTGTTTACAATAATTTAAAGGTAGTTTCATATACATAGTAACCTTTTCAGCGTGGCAAATGTATAGATATTATCCACAACATATTTTTTTTAGAAACCTAAAAACTTAAAGTGTTCAAGAGAAATATGTTATAAAACGCTAGAAATTCAGATTGGGAATTTGACCACCTCGGAAATATTAAAATCGTTTTGTATTAATTTCTTTTGTTGCTGCAATAATTTCCTCGAGGTGTCAAGGTGGGACTATTATAACTATATTGTGATTGTGTCGTGTGCTCCTTCGCAGAGATACAGTGGTAAGTGATTAGTCATCCCTTTTCCTTGCATACCTTGTTTTTCCTACAGATATTATTACCAAATTCCACCAAATACCATTTTTGGTCTCGTTTCTTTTCAAATATTTATAGTCCATTTTCAAGTGCATATGAAGTTGTAATTCGTAAGCAGGTTTGGAGGCAATAATAATAGTTTAGCAGAATTTAAACAGCAACAAGTTAAGAGCTACGTTTAAAAATACTTTAATGTTTGACATTTTTCGATTTACAGCAGTCAGGTTTCGAGCTACCGCCAAGTCTTTAACCATAGTAAGAGAGGAAGAAGAACAGACAAAGTTATGAGACACCATTTAAAATTGCGGGTTTAAAATAACCACAATAGTTGAAAAAAGAAGATTGGTAGGATAGAAATGATAGATACTGGACAACAAAGACGAAAAGCGAAGATTACAAATTTATGTAATACACAATACATGAATTGTAATAAATGTATGTAAAATCTCAGCATCTCCGTGTTGTAACAGACAGATTCTACTCTCCGACCATACTAAAGAAAAGAAAGAAGACAGCACATATAATTAGAGACCAAATAAAAGAAGTTACTGACATCTAAAACTACAAAGACGGCGTAAAAATTATTGATGAACAATGCGCAAATATTGCAAAGGATTGTCTGTCGTTCAGTAACACAACACATTTAAACTTAAACACGTGTAATGTTTTATTAGTCAATGCCCTTCATATGCGTAATTGTATTAATGTTGTGAATGTCAAGATTCGAAGATTCAACTCGAAGGGGTCAGCCGGGGTCAAATAATGACCTAGATATATAGTTTCGATTCTAACTTTCTGGGTTACGTGCTATTACATGACTAGGTCCTATCTATACTATATATAGATATATTAATATGACACCTTTGAGAGCCAAGATAATTATGAATAAATACTGCAATTTGACCATTTATCTCCTGGTATAACTCCGAACCCGTGCAAAATATAATTTGCACGGCGATCCAATTGCATATCAGTCGAAATCACCCGTTCTCACGAAGCCAACATCAATTCTGAACGGGTGTTCCGCTCGTTTCCAGTGATCAATACTGCTAGCACTTTCGAGCAGGCTCCATTGAAATTCCTGTAGAACAGTGTCAGCATTCCTACATTGCGTGCATTAGAGGTGGCAATCGGTCCGGACAGCCAGAATCAGGTACGTTTATCAGATATTTTGGAGTTCCGACCAGAGTGGCTCTCAAATTCAATTGTTGAACGTACTTAAGATTTATAATACAGGATTAGCAGCAGGTCACTGTTGAAGAATCTGCTGGTCCATAAAAGACGGATTATAAGCCTATCCAACTAATTCTCTACTGGTGAAAGATATTTGTTGTAACGTTGTTGGTCTATTCATTATTTTTTAACAATAGCTTCTCACAGGAGGTCTTGAGGAAAAAATCCCTCAGAACTGTGTATTATTTGGGAGATGCTGTGTGGAGGGTCTTTTTAGAGAAAGGAAGAAGTTGATATTCTGGGAAGGAAAAAGGTATGAAGAGTGGGTAAAAATTCGGGGGTCAATGTGTCCAGGAGTGACGGACATATGAGTCCATCCAACCAATCTCAGTAGGCGGGCAAACGCTTTCGCCACCAAGATCTATATAAACTCCTCCCCATGTATTCGGGTACCCTTAAGTCACCAAACGTAGCGAACCACTTGGGGTGACCTATGGCAAGGGCGTTGCTTATTTAATAAATGGTTACATCGTTTTCAAGATTATGAAATTAAAAGGCATAAATATTTATGCATTTAGTAAGAAGAAAAATGAAAGAATTATTATGGAGGATAAAAATAGAGTATCATAGGATTACTAGTATTAACTTAAACCTAAAGGAAAGTTATAGCAGACTATTACTAGATCCGCGATAATTTATGTCTCCGAATGCTGGACTATGTACAACTACTACTCTAGGTAACTCGGAACAGCAGAAGTGCGAATACTTAAATAGTCAACAGGAGTATCACTAAAAGTTTGGATTAAAAGTCGTGGTAGCCTGAGCGTCACGGAGATAAACAGTAAGCTGTAGGAACGACAGCTGAGGTGGTATGGGCACATAAGTCGGAGACCATCAAAACATAGAGTGAAGCAGGCAATGTCTATGGAGCTTCATCGACAGTCATCCAGAGGAAAACCAAAGAACTCCTCCAAATGCTCAATGTTTCAAAATATTATAGAGAAACGGCCTGGATTAAAGCGATACCCAGAACCGAAGAAGATATAACCTGAGAAGGAGAAGAGCCGACCCCAACAGCCTACCTAGGCAATGAGTTTGGAGAGTGCAAAGAAAAAGATAGGATTATTAGTATGATTTTCAGGTGAAATTATGGGAAGCGGTTTATTTGTTAATGATTTTTCTAAAACATTTTTAAATTGAGTTCAATAATTATATTTTATCATTAATGCTTCTGATTTTCATTTTCCTTGGTATGTATAATGGTGTTGGGCAAAAGAAGTGTATGGTTTAGGGCATACTACTCGTATGTTTAAGTCTGGTACGATTGGTTTATTATCTGGGTTATCAAAGGTTGGAAGATATCTCAAATCTCATCTCTTGCTTTCAATATTCCTTGTTCCCTACTTCAGTGCACTTGTTCAAAATTTCATTTCCATGTCGTTTGGACTGTTTAGTTAGACGAATGGCAATCGGTCAATGCTCCCTCCGTTTGGTGTTGTCGTTGTGTTGTTGTGTGTATTCTGTGTGTTGTGTGTATCCTGTGTGTCGTGTGTATTGTATGTAGTGTTTGTGTTGGAGGAGTGTGTTGGCTTGGTCGACGGCGAATTAAGGTCAGAAGATTCGGGGACGCTTTGTTGGTCAAAATGGCATTATTATTACACGTACATAGGGGTTCAAGTATCTACGGTTAGAATAATATTGACCAAAACTTACTCATCTTCGATGAAATTGATCAACCCAAGACAATCTTCTTTCGTACTAACTAAAAAAGATTCGCCATAAATACGTGTGAAATAAAGGTTAGTAATTTTGAATAGGTTTCGTTTATAAAGTTACATTTTAGTTGGCCGATGTCCAGGCGAACGTGATTTCAATTCGTTTGAATTTGAAATCGAATTCGTTTGAATTTGACTTCCTTTAAATTTGAATTCGTTTGAATTTGAATTTGTTTGAATTTGAGTTCGTTTGAATTTGAATTCGTTCGAATTTGACTTCGTTTAAATTTGAATTTGTTTGAATTTGAATTTGTTCGAATTTGAGTTCGTTTAAATTTGAATTCGTTTGAATTTGAATTCGTTTGAATTTGAATTCATTTGAATTTGAGTTCGTTTCAATTTGAATTCGTTTGAATTTGAGATTGTTTCAATTTGAATTCGTTTGAACTTGAAATCGTTAAAATTTGATTTTTTTAAATCCCTCAGGACCTCAGGGGATGCTGTGTTCAGGGTCTTTTCAAAATGAAGGAAATTAAGGGAAATGAAGCAGAGGAAATTCTTGGAAGGAAAAGGTATGAGGGGTGAGTCGGAATCTGGGGAGTAAATGTGTTCATGAGTGACGGACGTATGAATCCATCCCTCCCACCACGATGCAAGCCGATGGGACGAGAGAGTCTGGCTGCAGAAGTCTAGGTGGGCAAACGCATTCGTCGCCAAGACGTCCGTCACCAAACGTAGCGAACCACTTCGGGTGACTTATGGCGGGATGTTGATTATCCAATAAATAGTTCCCGGGGCGGCAGTACCCATACTCGCCACCCAAATTAACCAAGTTAACGATGGCGCAATCATTAAAAAAACTTGACTTAAGCCACTCTTGTACTGGATCCTAAATTTGGTACAAATTGGACCTCATTACGTCTTTGATTTGCCTCCGGGAGCCAATTCCAAAACTTCAGACCGCGGTAAATTTGCTCACTTCAATATTACTAATTTTCTGATACATTATTACGTACAAAATTTGCTACAAACCAC
This sequence comes from Limnephilus lunatus, assembly GCA_917563855.2. Lineage (NCBI taxonomy): Eukaryota > Metazoa > Arthropoda > Insecta > Trichoptera > Limnephilidae > Limnephilus > Limnephilus lunatus. The sequence continues at coordinate 99,680,480 of OU830594.1, forward strand.
AATATTAGCAAAGTCAATTGGCCTCAAGCGGAAAAATAGTTTTTGCAGACTTCGATAATTATTATTTGTAGTGGTTCCGAATTCCGAAGATACCAATCAACCAACATGACCACATATATATGATTACGACGGCCTCCGTGGTCGAGAAGTAAGGCTCTTCACTCACAATCCGAAGGTCGCGGGATTGAATCCCAGCGAATAAATTTTATTTGATTAATTTGTGTTATTTAACGATTAATTCATTTAAAGTAGTATATAGTTTTTTTGCGGCACGTTCCAGAGTGGAAGATACTCTCAGTATCGCTCTGGTGTAAGACCACCATTCAGATTTGAGACGTTGATTGAAATGGCTTTAGCCGTATTTGATGATCAGATCTGAATATTCAGATTCTTCCCAACCTTCCTCTTTCTCATATCCTTCCCCTTCAGAATCACAACCTACCCTAATTGGGGATTCCATAGTCCCACTGGCTCCAGACAGGAGCAGCTGAGACTCTTGCGAGGTGTTCACATTTTTGCCAGTCCCAATCCTCTAAAAGTACTGTAACGTAACTTTTAGAGGATTGGAACTGGCAACGCGGTGTCGCATCTAGCGCATACATAAGCACGCACTTCACCACAATTTTCGATCACACGTCTGCCCCGATAATAGACATTTAATTCAGTCCGAAATGTTGGCTAAAGAAGGAGGTAGCGCAACACTGCATAATACCTCAAAAGTAAATCAATATTGTTGCAAATCTAATTATTTTCCAGATAAGTATCCAATCTCAAACACTTTGTCTTTCGCTTCATCCCTTACTAAAAAAGGGTGAGGGATGCTATGGTTAGATGCCACAGATGAGCTGACCGATGTATGGCCATGTGGTATCTCGAGAAATTCGAGTTGCCTTCCGGTCCTACCCGCGCATCTTCAATTGAAATCTCTGGCATGTATGAAATACGTCAGCTAACCTATATCGATTATTTGTTTATTAAATATCCATAAAGTTATTGTTATAGTTACAAATTGATTGTGCCTAGGTACTCCAAATAAAGACTATTTGTTTTTGCCATAAAATAATTTTGTGGATTTTATTTAATTACCACCACAATATAACATTTTTGGCCGAGAAATCTCCAATCATATCTAATAATTGTATGTTTATTGGAAAATATTTACATAATATTAAATTTTTAAATATCTTCATATCATTAATCTGGGAATATTCTTTTCGCGATTTTACTGCAGGATGCCACTCAAACAATTCATATATCCCATTATAATGTAGGTAGCCCCTTGCTAATTAATTTGGCATGCATATCCTGTGGGTTACTGTTACACTAACCGACTACAGAGGACCCGCATAGAGGTTCATTTCCCACACCAGTGGAGCCCACACCGCGAGGGGAAGTCCATTCATCAGCCTACCCGCATGGGGAGGAACCCCCACGTTACTATTTGTCATATATTATAATTCATTTAGCTTAGTAATTAATTTTTAATGGGATTTTTATGAGAAGATACATGACGGGGTTTGCAATATTATGTTCTAATATAGTATTAAAATGTTATTTTTTATCTTTATCAACCAATTTATTTAATTTTATTTAGGGAAACGTACAGTCACACATTTACACATTTTGAAGTACTGAATATTTATTTGTTTTTTTTCGTTAGGTCCACACAGAAGGCCCTGAGGAAAATAATTCCCCTCAGCACTCATGTCATCTTTGGGGATGCTGTATGGAGGGTCTTTTTAGGAAAGGAAAGAGAGAAAGTTCTGGGAAGGAAAAGGGTATTAGGGGTGGGTTTGAATCTAGAGGTCAATGTGTCCAGGAGTGACGGAGGTATGAATTCATCCCTCCCTCTGCGGTGCAAGGCGATGTTCCGACAGTGCACGGCTGGAAAAGTCAAAGGGACTCCCTAAACCACTATCTCCCGATCCGGCCTGCAATGCAGCTGGTGGGCAGACGTATCCGCCGCTAAGTCCCGGACAAATCTCACCAAATGAACCCAGGCACCCCTGCCAAACGTAACCAAACGTAGCGAACCACTTTATGACCTATGACAGAGGTGTTGGTTGTCCAATAAATGGTTCCCGGGGCGGCAGTACCCATACCCGCCTCCTAAATTGCAATTGCGTCATCCGTGAATCATACTTTTTTTTTAAATATTGAAAATGCAAATGGTAAAAAGGAATAAATAAAATAATAAATAAATGGTAATATTTTACGTGTAAGGAAAATATAATTATAAAGTAAATAAAATTTTCACAATTTTAAGCAAACCCCAACTCAAAAAAGAGCTGATAACCTTAAAACGCCAGAACAGATTTTATGAATTGTAGCAAAGAACCATCTTGATCACGTCAGCTTTCAAATAAAAAAAAACTCTTCATAATCGATCCATTCGTTTAGGAGCTACGATGCCACAGACAGACACACACACAGACACACAGAAAGTCAAACTTCTAATACCGCTCCTTGCGTCGGTCGGGGGTTAAAAAAGAAACCAGGCGGCGTTTTGTCCATACAATCTTTTCCCCAATTTCTTCTTTGGATTTTAAACACTAGTGTATATATTTTTTAATATAATAGTATAGAATGTATAGATATCGACCACTAGCGTGTCAGTACGTTTTCCATTTTTTGATAAGTTACCTACTTCTTACAGAAATTAGGACCCTCCAAAAATTCTTAAAATTGCCTGGTTTAAACGTCATAAAAAGACGTTCAGTATACAAAATTTACTTATTATAATTTAATTATAAGAAATTAATTTGAATTTGTTATAAACATATATCGTGTAGTATTTTTTAAAAATAATTATAAAGTAAATAAGACAATGTTTTTTTATAATTCAGTTCAGTAGATTCGGTTTTAGTCTGTATTTGATATCAGTATATTTTCTATTTCTGATCTCCCCATATTTAGTATCCAGCTTTTTATTTGAGATTTAAAAGTTATAATGTTGAGGTTTTTGAGTGAGAGTGGTATTTTATTGTAGAGTTTAATACCATAATATAAGAAGCTTTTTTGCCCAAATGTTGTGTTAGTAGTTACTTGTTGGATATTTATGTTTTTGACCATGAGATCTAGTGTTTCTAATGTACCTACGTGTAAGTTGTTATTTCTTGGGCTTTGTACTTATGAATGTAAATGAGTATAGTTTTAGAATATAGTTGTTTAATTGACATGATGTTAAGATTGTTGATGATTTCTTCAGTGCTAGTTCTTACAGGAACTTTCAGTATAATTTTCATTATGGCTTTTTGAGTTTTAATTAGTGGATTTAGTATGTTTTTATTTGCACTGCCCCATCCGATAATACCGTATTCTAACAGTAATTGGCAGAGAGCCATGTAAATCTTGATTAAATCTTCTTTAATGAGGACATTCCTAATAGTTTTGAAAAAATAACTTAGTATTTTAATTTTATTATTTAAATAGGTAATGTGTTCGGACCATTATAAGTTTCGGTCAATTATTATATATTACTTTCCTCGTAAAACCTTCGGAAGTGGCTTGATTGATTTTCAAACTGCACTGACGAGTATTTTCAGACATTTTGGTGTGTATTTCATAGAATTAAAAAGATTACCGATTGAAGGTTTTTGTTACTGTTACCTTACACATTTTAATAACTTCCCATATAGAATTTACATACAAATCATTTGTAAAATTGCTTGAGTTAGGAGACTATAAAGTGACTTTCGGGGTCATTGAGGAATCCCGGTAGCCGAGAAATTGGAAAAAATATGTATTTTACCAAACTGTTGCTGTTACTGTTACTCTTTTTCCCCCGAATACTGAGCGAGAGGGACAATTGCATCTCAGGCTGATAATACCTAAATAAAATCATCAAAATCGAGGTTCCTCTAAAAGTGTAGTAATTTTTAAGATTTTTTACTAACTGTATTAAAAGAAAATACCTATTCTATTTAAAATAAATTATCTATTCTCTGTACGCGATAATATCAACCCGTGATGGAACGAAACTTGGTTCGTATTGCGCATACCACTCCCCCCGCTACGGTCCCTACACCCGCGCTCTGCTCGCCCGAGTCATTCCGCTAAAAATTAAGTATGTCTTCGGCTGTTGCAGTGGGAGTAATGGGCGGAGACATGCGCGCACACGGGTTGATCTTATTTTGGATCGAGAATAGTTTGTATGCTGAACCTCTTGATAACATTCAAACCAGGCAATATTAATATTATTTACGTTTTTTTAGGGTTCTTACTCCTATAAGAAGTAACTTATCAACAAAAAAAACAAAACTTAGCTACATAAAAATATTTGCAGTAGTGTCAAAATACAGAGAGAAAATAGGCCACTTGCATGGATTTCATAACGACTTGGGAAAAATTGTGTGGATAGATTTTTTACTAAAATTACGAAAATGTTAGTAAAAAATTTTAGAAATATAGAGTTTTTTTTTTAAATAAATAAATCCATTATTTGAGCTCGTGACGTCACTACATGAAAATGTCTCGTCTCCGATTATGTTCCCTTAATTTTGTAAAATTCCACACTGATTAATTTTTTTTTATATGGCAACACGAATTTTTGAAATTGCGTTTAACAATCACTAGATTTATTGTTTGTTCTATGCGAACTTATCCTTTAGTTTGATTTTTTGATAAAGATGGCGGTGTTTATACAGATGTTACGAAGAGAACCCCGTACAATTTATTGCTATTCGTTTGGAAAACGTTATTTTTTTTAAATGATTTTCGGCTATGTAATCATCGTTTTTTCGCACCCATAAAATTATGTCCTGTCTTTCCGGTTTATAAAAAATGGTCTGATTTTTCGGATTGAAATTTTCAAAAAATCGCCAGGGTTTCAAAAATACGATTTAAAAAAAAACACAGTATGTCTTAGAATATTTGCCTAAACCGGATTTTTTTAATGTGATGCAAGTGGCCTATTGGGGAATACGTTTGTATGGACAAAACGCCGCCCGGTTTCCTTTTAAGGCGATTACTTAATTATATTTTGTGTAGTATTTAGTATTTTCCTAACCGACTGATTGCATAGTATATATAAGTACGCCGGGGGCCAACTGGCTAAGGATCAACTGTTATGGTATCAACCTTGGCGATTATCCGTCATATAATTTAACAACCTTGAATGATTTATTTTTTTATTTATGAGGACTGTGCTGAAAGTTTTGAGCTGTCAGTAACTTTTTTTTACTGGTTACAATTTTGAATTCCGGTTGCGATTGTAAATTTTATCTGCCTAACCCGGCGATACCAGGTGACCCCATTGACCCATCACTTGCATGAATTTGGGTTCATGTGTAGTTTTATTTATTATTTATTTTCATTGAGGTATCATTAATCCCAATGACGCAAAACAGATCAAAAATTGGTATGAAAAAGTAGGCACCATAGAAAATGTCAAGTGATGGTGATAGTAATATACATAGATGGTAATATCACTACAAGATTTCTTATTCGGTTGCCTTATCCGGCTCTAGGTAAATTGACCGAATTGCAATTTTTTTAAATCAATTTTTCGAATTAAATTGTTCGAAATGCAATTTTTCGAACTTTAATTTTTCGAAAACATATTTTTCGAACATCAATTGACAGAAACACTAGTTTTTCGAATTACAAAACGTACAAGAGTATTTAATTATAGGATGGACAATATCAACTAACCTAACCTAACCTAAACTTACCTAACAGTATCTCGTTATATCTAACTAACCTATAAATAGTCATAAGCAAGTGAAATACATATTTCAAAAGTTGATTAACAAATTCGAAAAACATGTCTACCGGCCAATTGCTGTTCGAAAAATTAGTATTCCGAAAAACTGAAATTCGAACAATTGAATTCGATAAATATGTCTGCTCCCGCCTTATCCTATCGAATTTTTGCTTACATCGGGGATATGCACTTGTACACTCTGTGAAGTATTTTGGAGTATTTTCGCATTTGTGTATGTTTTTCATTCAATTTACGTTTTTTTAGTTAACGACAATATAAAGTAAAGTAAAAATACAATATAAGGAAAATTATTTTTAACGTTTTACTTATAATTTTCTACCAAAGGCGTATTAGGGAGTTTAGGGGGTTTAACCCCTCAGGTCAAAATATTTCCGCTTTGCGTGCATCCAAATGCATCCAAAAACTATTAACTGTTTTTGAAAAGGGATGAAATACGCTTTCATATTTTATAATTCGAAATAAATATATATTTTTTGAAATATGTAATTTTTTAATGCAAAAATTAAAAAGTTTTGAAAATTGCTCACCTTACTTTTTCTAACTAGAATTAAAATTGTATTACAAACGTTATAGTCAGCTCACTTTAAATGTTTTTCTTGTAAAACGAATTAATAAAAAAAATTCCAAGCTCTCATAATTTTTTTTCCAAATTGCAGACAGAAAATTTGGTTTATAAAGCTATAGGTGGATTTTACTATTTTGTTGTTAATTTTTAGATTTGACTATAAAGCGTGATATTTTCTCTTTCTAACACCGTTTAGTTTAGATCATATTTCTAACTATGATAGTAAGGGGTCATCCTTTAATTACGTGAGCACAAACGGGGGGGGGGGGGGTTCAGCAAAATCTCATGTTACTTGAAAAAAATATACGAATTGGCCCAAATTTCTAGAGGGGGAGTCTAGATAGGAAGAAAAACTGCTCACGTAATTAATGGATGCCCCCTAAGGGAGACACGACGATTTCTATGAGACATAAATTTATGAGTTGTTCCGAAAAGCGAAATCCCCCCTTTTCCGATCCGAAATCCCCCCCCCCCCCATCCCTCCCCTCCGGGGGGTGAATCCTGTAGCTACGCCCTTGGTTTCCACCAATACCAGATTACTAGAAGCCAGTTTTTTTTTCAGTGGATAAATTCTGGGGTACATAACTCATAGTATGGGCTCTCATTGCCCTGAATACTGATGCTGGGTAATAGTTATGCCGAGTCAGTGAACAACTTCAATTTGCGCCATATCCCCGCTCAAAAATAAGATGGAAAGATATGTAATTACGAATGTTGAAGAGAGTGCGCTAATATTTAAAACGGCAAAATTGAAGTGAAAATTGTGAAAATGTTTAATAAAACACGATTCGTTTAAAATAGAGCAACAATCTCTTGGGGGCTATCTAAAACAGCATTTAAAGAAACACTGTGAATTCTTTCATACATATAACTTGTAAAATAACTTAAAAAGGCGTGAAAATAATAATTTTCGGAGCATACTTAATTATAAAAGCTTCTAATGGTTCTCGGAGCGGCGGTATCCAATACCCGTATCTCAAATTGTAGTTATGCATTTATTAAGCCATCGCTACCCGAATTTCTACCAATTTATTACATATCCCCCTTAAAAATTTTAAGTTTTTAAGCACATAAAAAAATATACGTTATTTTTTAAGATAATATCTATACATTCCCCACGCCGAAAGAAAAAAATATATGAAATTCCCTCGATAGAAAAAAATCGCAAAGAATGCTCCGAAAATTATTATTTTCACGTCTGTTTCAGTTATTTTACAAGTTATATGTTTGAAAAAATTCACAGTGTTTCATTAAATGCTGTTTTAGACAGCCCCCAAAAGTTTGCTCTGTTTTAAACGAACCGTGTTTTATTAAACAATTTTCACAATTTTTGCTTCAATTTTACCGTTTTAAATATTAGCGCACTCTCTCCAACATTCGTAATTACATATCTCTCCATCTTCTTTTTGAGCGGGGCAACTTTTGCAAAGATTCGTCCTTTTCAATATAAGAACTCAAACTGATTTTCGAGATCTTTGCTCTTTTTAATAGTTTTAATATCAAAATAATAGTGAATATATCGCAGCCTCTTCCAAATAATCGACAAAATATAATTCTTTTGTTCTCATATCACCCCGTATCGCGCTGTGAGGTGACAACATATATTACTAGGCCAATATTTTCCTGAATATGCAATTATTACGACTTGCATCGCCTATCAATTGCAATTTGTTTTGAATTTGGTTATTTTACATTTTTTAGTATCACGGTTTCTGGATAAACTGTATAAGCATAGGTACATATAATATGGAAAATCCCGATGATAAAGAAGTGTTTTATGACACGAATTTTTAAATGTGGATATATTTATCCGATACACTGTCTACGTTAAAACATGTTTTAGAACTTTTTTGGATAACTTAAAAAGACAGCAGCCAAAAATATATTAAATAAAATATGTTAATTTTGAATTTGAAATATGAGATTTGAAATAGTAGGGCAAATTCAACAGTAGGTCCGTCCAATACACGGGTCGCGAGTCGCAATTTGTATACATGACTGCTTTACTTACGTCGCGTTGTTAAGATTTTGAATATATTTTAGGGTATATTGTCATCTTGGGGAGAGATTCTGGGTTCGAGTCCCAGTTGGTTCAAGACGATGTTGCGAGAGAGTCCTGCTGAAGAAGTCAAAAGGTCTCCCTCGACCAGTCTCTCCCGATCCGGCCTGCAGTTGGTGATGGTTGGGATCCGGATCACTCCTTGAACCCGGACATCCTTGCTAAGTTACCAAATGTAGCGAACTGTGGCAGAAATGTTGGCTATCTAATAAATGGTAAAATCCCGGAGCGGCGGTACCCATACCAGCCTCTCAAATTGCATCTCCCGATCCGGCCTGCAGTTGGTGATGGTTGGGATCCGGATCACTCCTTAAACCAGGACATCCTTGCTAAGTTACCAAATGTAGCGAACTGTGGCAGAAGTGTTGGCTATCTAATAAATGGTAAAATCCCGGAGCAGCGGTACCCATACCAGCCTCTCAAATTGAATACATATACAATTTACATGTATTATTATACCTAAGTTATATGTTCCAGGTGTAGACATAGCATTCTATCGGAACAAAGTTACTAAGCAAAATTTAAAAAAAATAAAGAAATAAAAACAAAACTAAAAACAATATTAAAATTTAACACCACCACGGATATTGATATTGATACCAGTTTCAAAATAATATTATTTTAAAATAAATATCCCATTTCACTTACCTATCGTTCTTCATGTAAAAGATGAAAATCTTCGTCCAGAAAAACGTCCAAAATTTTCACATACGTGTATTTAAAGCTCTTTCACTCACTTTTTTTTAAGTTTATAAATTATTATAACAATTTTAAAGTGTGTTTGTGTATTATTGTTACAATTTTAAGGGGTGTTTATGATTTATTATTACAATTAAAGATGTTTATGTATTATTATTACAAATTTTAAGGGATGTTTATGAATTATTATTTCAATTTTAAAAGATGTTTAAGAATTGTTATTACAATTTTAAAACATATTTATGTATTATTATTTTAATTTTAAAAGATGTTTCTGTTTTATTATTACAATTTTAAAAGATGTTTATTGTATGATTTTTTTAACAATTTTAAAAGTTGTTTATTTTATATTATTTCAATGTTTAAGTAGAATTATTACAATTTTAAAGTTTTTTTTACATTAGCTCCACACAGAAGGCCCTCAGGAAAATAATAACCCCCAGGACCTATGTCATCTTTGGGGATGCTGTGTAGAAGAGGAAAGGAAGGCGATGTAGTTCTGAGAATTAAAAAGGTATGAGGGGTGGGTAGAAATCTGGGGTTTAGTGTGTTCAGGTCATCCGCCGCCAAACCTAGACAAACCTCAACCCAAGAACCCGGGCACCCCTGCTAAGTCACTAAGCGTAGCGAACCTCTACAAATATTATTTAAGATTCTCATGGCTAATGGATTAATTTTGTGCTACTTTTCAAATATTTGGAAAATTGGAAGTTTTCCGGAACGTTATTTGGATTCGTTAAAATCACAAAACGGCTTATTTCCCCAAAACTCAAACATTAAATCAACATGTTTTTCAAGAATAATTTGCAAAATTAACAATAAATTAATAACACGCGAAAATTTATATATTTATTGTAAATATTATTAAATGCTTTGAATTGTGTATTTTGTTTAAATTTCCCCAGCACAAATAACTACATATTTTCTGAATAAAATAATCTACTGAAAGAGCAAAACTTCAATTTGTGTATGTTAGAATTTTTTAAAAGAATACCTATTTATTTTATTCTCGTAACGGCCAAAAACTGTAATAATTAAAAAAAAAACATCGATAAAGTCACAGTAGACCAAAATTTCGTTTACATGTAATAATGTCAGGAATCACTTGTTAAAGTAAATCAAGTAGGTACCTCCCGTAACACCCTATAAACATTATTGGCTTTTTTTAATAAGTTGCTTCTTATGGGAACTCCAAAAATCCTGAAATTGCATACTTTCAACGCCATCAACGGACGTTCGGTAGGTATACAAATTTGACAATGTATTTTTATAATAGAAAAACATGTCCTAGAAAATTTCCTTCTAATTTTTTTTACATTAGCTCTACACAGGTGGCCCTGAGGAAATTAATTCCCTTAAGGGCCCATGTCATCTTTGGGGATGCTGTGTGGGTGGTCTTTTTAGGAGAGGAAGTTCTAGGAAGGAAAGGGGTATTAGAGTTGAGTAGGAATCTGGGTGTCAGTGTGTCCAGGAGTGATGGACGTATGAATCCATCCATCCCACTGCGGTGTAAGGCGATGTTCCGAGAGACCACGGCTGGAGAAGTCAAAGGGAATCCCCCGACCATTCTCTCCCGACTCAGCCTGCCATGAAACTGGAGAGCAGACGCATCTGCCACCAAGATCCGAACTAACCTCACCCCAAGAACCCGAGCACCCCTGCTAAGTCATCAAACGTAGCAAAATATTTGTGAGTGATCTATGGCAGAGGTGTTGTTTATATAAATGGTTCCCGGTGCGGCGGTACCTATACCCGCCTCCCAAATTGATACCGTTTGTGAAAAAATTTTACGAAAACAAAACAATATTGGTGATTTTATTTAAACGGCCTACTCACCATCCGATTTGTAGAACTACATGCAGGACTGCAGCTAGTTCTGATTTGCAGGGTCTCTGTAAATCGGATCGTTTGAAGGCTAAACCGACAGCCGAATTATTATCATTCCATTTGTGGGCCCGTCGGAATAATAATTCGGTTGGCAGTATGACTTGCTGTCCTGCAAGCAATTCTGCAATTCGGATGTTGAGTATTCGGGGGGAGAGGTAACAGCGGCAGTGATAGCAACAGTTTTCTAAATATACCTATTGTTTAAATTTCTAAGCGCTAGCGTCTCCTCTATATATTTTATACAATAAATTTATTGTTACCCTTGTAAAACGTTCTCGACACAAAGGTTGAACTCCTAGCGTGGAGGACATTATAAACTTCTATTGTAAAAATTTTAGAACATAAAAAGGGCCGACTGAATTGATGTTATTTAGAACAAGAATTATAAATTAAAACATTGAATTCGATAGCTGATTTATAGCTCAAATTTTGAATCTTGTTAAGAATAAAATAAAATAAAAATCACAGTCTCAAGTCTTTTAGTGTCCAGTTGTCCAGTTGCTAAGCAAAATCATCTCATCACAGACGCACGTATCAAATAATGATTTATTCAGTCATTTCTCGCGCTCTGTGAATAAATAATTATTGTCATAAATTATATCTAGAGTCGTTAATATTCGCAAATGCAAAGAAAGATAAAAGAAACATAAAACGAACGTATCAGTGATTAAATAAATACATTTGCTGCTTAATTGTTAAATTTCTTCTAGAAATTGCGTTTTTAATAAAGTTTTGTCAAATTACAGTAATTCGAAACACATTTTTGCTAGAAAAGCAGTTATTTTGTTTGTGTTATTGTAAAATAGATAAATTCCTTTTTCAAATCTAAACAACTTCAATTTTACCCGCTTTTGGATGTTTTGTTAAGTACCTACTGTTATTTGAAGCACATATTTTAGTTATGAGTGAGTTCCTTTTTTAAATGTTCAACAGTTCAATTTTAGCCGCTTTTGAATGTTTTGTCTTATTACACGAAGCACATTTTAGCTTTAAAAAAGGCGTTTGTTGAAAACGCAGCGAATTCCATTTATAAATAATGTTCTATTGTTCGATTTTATCCGCTTTAAAATGTTTTGTGTCTAATAACAGTGAATCGAAGCACATTTTAACAGGAAAGGTGTTATTAATTAACTTTTTTGTATTAATCCTATCGAAAATTGGCGAATACCATTTTTAAATCTTCAACTATTCTAATTTAACCGATTTTCAATGTTTCGTGTTTGTCTGCAGCAGTTTTAAGCACAATTAAATGAACTTTTGAAGCACATTTTGAAGCCTGTTTTATATTGGCGTGCCGCACAAAGCGGTCTCACTGCGCTGAAGCACAATCTGAACTGAAAATTGACATTTCAGACCAGATACGATTTTAATTCGTTCACTTGCTGTGGTGGGAGATTCGTGGCTAATTAAGAGTAAGTTAACATCTGTAGGATTTAATTTACATTTGCGAAACGAAATAATGTTTGTATGAGTAATCTGGAAAATCTGGATAACTAGTGTCAGCAGTCATAACTTTGAAAACAAAAGATTTAAAAAACAGCTCCTTAGCTATGAACATAATATTATATGCATGGAAATTGAACACACGAGGGTCGAATAAACATGAACAAAAATGACTTCACATGTGAAGTCTGGTGGATATGAAGATACGACTTCTGTTTTTAGGTTATTTATTTATTTATATTTATTTAGGCACTCGTTTGTACGCCCACGAGGCTTTTAAATTGGGTAGGTACCTACATAAATAATATTAACATTCTTTGTACACATGCTAGTTAGTAATAAACAACAGTTTGCAAAAAAATATTTCTGTCATTACAGTAGACATGGGCAGATTCATTTCCAGGATTAAATCGATTCAGTCTGATTCTCCTGGCCTTTTGTATTGATTCCTTTATTCATTCCTTTAATTCAATTTAAAAAAAAAAACCTTGTTTTTATAATATCATACTATCTCATTCTTTCGCAGACTAAATCCTATAGATGTATGTATTTGCCTCTTTTTCGTGTCGTTATTTTTCTTTTCATCGAGCTTCAAATCACAACGGTGCTAAAGAACACAAAAGGGTGAATTTCGTCGTTCTGAAAAATTGTACTAACGACGCGCGAAGGGGTTAGTGTAATATTTTAATCTGTCATATTTTGACAAAAAAAAGGTTTTTTTTTTCAAGAAAAATGTATAACATTAGGCTAGCAATTAAATCTTAAAATCAAACAGTTTTTGGTTTCACCCCTAAAGTCTTACAAAATTTATTAAACTTAAAATTGTTCCACTTCACGAGATCTAATGTAAATAAACATTTTAACAATATAGTGACAGCTAACCACAGCCTATTGGCCTTATAATATCTGCAAATTCACATATTATATCTACCTAACATCTGCGTCTAAAAATAGGTAGGTACGTCTTATATTTCAACGGCCTTACTAAAAAACTCCGTGAAAAATTTATTCAATTGACAAACGGCCGCGGATGTGAAAACATTACTAATTAAAAAAATGTTCTTGGAAAAAAAATACACACCGTTTACACAGCCTGGGGGGCTAGTTTATCTCTATTTTAGGGATGATGTCTGAACGAAATTTGGAATTTTCCAAAGTATTTTGAATGTTCTATATATTTCTTATTTTTGAAGGTGCCGTAAAAACAAATACCATTTTTAAAAACTAGATAAAATAACCTATTAGATGTGTGTATTTGAAATACAGTATAGTTTAAAAAAACTGCCATATTTTAAGATTTAAACACGGAAAAATGTGTAAAATAATTTCTTACAAAAACATTTTTGATGAAAGTGTACAGAAATATTTAAAAAATTAAAATTTAAAAAATACAGACCTTTTATATAATGAATTTGAAATGAAACTGTCACCTCACTTTTTCCTCGGGCATACAATAAAAAAATTATAAAAAATTTCAAAGTTTTTTTTAATGCCAAAAAAATAACCTTAAAAATATCTCTGACATTTCAACACATTTCTTGCACCACTAAAGATGTTAATTTCTTTGATAAGCTTACCAACACGTGAATTTAATATTAATATTTAGAAAAACCACCACTTTTATGAAATTCTCATAAAATAAATATCATTAAATGTAAATATGAATTTTTATGTATCATATAAAAAACTTTTTGACATTTCAACTTTGAAAGTACAATTATTGTTATTATAACTTCACTAAAACTTATGAAAAACCACAAAAAACACCGTAAATATATCAATTATATGAATATAAGAGTGAATCAGTCATTTTAATAAAAATTACGATCACTTTGGTAATATTGAGAAGCACATGGCCGTACCCAAGTAATCTTTCGCGGCTTAAAATATGTTTTCACTGCGAACAGCGAATGCGCCGGCGCCCCTATCTAGCGGCCATGAATGAAAACATTGAAAACAACAATTTTGTATGAACATTACTAAAAATTGCACTGTTGCCAGATTTTAAAACCTGTTTTAGCATGAATTTTTTTATTGGTAGAATTTCGGGTTTTAGTGTAAATTTGTTGTACGGATGTTGCTACAAAAACACAGGTCATCGGTCGTGCTGTAGTTTTTTTTTAGTAAGGCTGTAATAGTTTTGGTACGTTCCAAAAAATAACCAACTATGTAATGAAATTGACGGCTTGGCGCGCGGAGAGGAACGAATGAACCTCACGGGCGGATTTGCGGATGGCATTCAGGAATGAATTAATAACTTTTAACTAGTGTCTGCAGTAACTCGCTAGCTGCGGACCAAATAAAGACTTTAGCATTTCGGACAGACAGGGTTCTGAGAGAGATCGACTCGTTTGAACTGATCATTGTCTCAACTGATCATTGTCTCAACTGAAAAAGGGCTAAAGCTAATTCCCGAATTCGGACATAACTCGACAGCGACAGACTAGAAACGCGGACCTGGAACGAGTTGGACCTCAGATTGACGGGGACAATACTGAATAGCGAAAATATGTATTAATTCCTCGCACAAGTGAAAGAGACTCGACGCGTCGTGTCTTGGAACTCGGAACTAAATCGGCTGACTCGCGTGATTTTATGAATGGCGGTGCGGGAGTGGGATAGGTATTTTACTTAAGTCAACTTCGCGGCGCGCCGCCCATATAATAATATTTAAATACCTACGAAACATTATAAATTATAATCTTTCAATTGTTTACGGTACACATCATTAATTGAAATAATTTAACAGTAAAATAAATGGAAAATAAAAATTAATGTTCCGTTAAAAATCGTAGGATATAAGGCCAAAGGTAAGGAATGAAGAATCAATTCCTTTTGAAATTGAGAATCAGATGGAGTGTGTCACAAGATTGAATTTATTCATTTAATTCAGTCATTCAATTTTGCCCACGTCTACATTACAGTGGTTTATAATTGGATAAAAGTGACATGAAAAAAATAATAATGAACTGAAATTATTAGAAACAATATCTTGATATTAAAAAAAATGTGTTTTAAACGTCGAAATTGTTACAATAAAAATGTTTATATAATTTTATATTAATTTGCTAATTAATCGAATTGGCGAGTTTGAAATACAATTTGTTTGTGAATGGTGACATTGAATTAGGTGATTATGCCTAGTGAGGTGGGTAGGTACTCTTAAATTGACTACAACAGTCGAGCTCCGAATTTAAACTTTTAAACATAGGTAGCTTATTCTTCGCGATTCAATTTTTTACGACTGAATATATTTTTTTCTTCGTGTATGATGGAGAATCGGCGGAGATCAGATGATGGTATCACCAAATCTTTGCGAATACCTAACCAATCCCCTATAAAAAATGCGTGAAGAGTCATAAAGAAATAATGAGTAAGTACATACCTATTTTAGTCATGTGAACCTGTACTTCCTCGAATCTTCAAACTTTTTTTTCATTTTTAATGTTCACTTATTTAACCAGAAAAAACTAAAATTTAATATTACACAGACACGTTTTTAGACTTTCACGACCAAAAGTAATTTCGTTATTTGTTTTCGGGGTGTTATGCCGTGTTGCGCTACCTCCTTCTTTATTCAACGTTTCGGACAACGTTACAGTGTCCATCATCAGGGCAGATGTGATACATTACATTACAATAATATTTATTTTCATTATTTTGTTGATTAAACATGAAATTTTTTTAATTATTTACGTACTTTCGTAATTTAAAAAAAATATGATTCATGTTTCTGTACACTTAGTTAATTTTTTTTTCCATTTATGTATGTTTTCACCGTAAAGTTTTTTTATTCTTTTTATTTTATAGGTCACTCATTTTCTAAACATAAGCACAAACTTACATTAGGAATGTATACAGGATGTTAAGGGACGTACTCGACTTTCTGGAACCAGTGATTCCTGATATTATTTGAAGTATATGGTGTATCTGTAATTTTTGAAACTTTTTTTTTGTAATTTTTATATTCAAAAAAAGTTAAGTAAATCAAGAACGTCCCTTAACACCCTGTATAACATAGCACAAAAATGTATATTGTAAAATATGTAAATTGTACTACATTAAAAAAAATATACTATTTGATAGTGGACTTTCGCACGGGCGCTACTGAGAATATCCACGACCCTGGTTTCAATAGAAATCAATTTCTACTAGCGGAAGGGTCATCCTAGTAGAGAATAGATCTAAGGAATGCTTATTTAATTATAAAACGATATTTATCTTTGATTACTTATACAAAACGAAATTGTAATATCATGGACTAAAAATAACTACTAAGTATAATAATATTTCTTTCATAGGGGTCGACGACCTTCGAAACATCATGATTTTATTTATTTCGTTCCTTCGATATCAATTTATATGATAACCATGGACATACATTTGTATGTCTATGATGATAACCCATTTTAAGGGAGTTGTTTACAATGAAAGTTATTTGCAATTACAACATTTTAAAGTACTACAAAGTTTATTTAAAAAAAAATTATCACAAACATAATCCTTCGGAATAGAATACAAAAATGTGACATTTTGTATTTATGAAGTTTTTTAAAGATTAAATCATGTTTTTAACAAACCGGACCCACAGAGGATATCAATAAAGACCTAGCCAAAATCCACAAAGGGCTCTGTGGTGTCGTACTGACTAAAATTTTGGATTCTTACGAAAAATGAAAGGTTGGAGAGGAACCATTGGGCTTATCACAGGTATTGATGTAGTGTAGATGTCGTGTTGCATCTAGGTGCATATTATATTATATTCTCAGATGCAGGATTCTGTAAAAAACTTTTAAGATAACATTTTCTTCAAAAAGTTTTACAACCTGTTTGAAGATCGGTTGTTTTTTATGTTTTAGTCATACAAATGCTAATTCATGCCACCGACTGCACCAGAGCAAGTAAACCATTTTAATATTTGAATTTTTTGATAATGTTCTACAAATATAAATTAACTAATCGTAAATATAAGTAAATTTTTATCAGTAATGTCACCCCTTGTTTCTTCACTGGTTTCTGCACTGATTTCATCGCCGCTTTCATCATTGAATTCATCCCTGACTTCACCAAAGGTTTCATCCGTGAATTTATCGCATGTTTCATAACTGGTTTCAAAAATGAATTCATCGCATAGTTCATTATTAGTTTCATCATTGCATTGATCCCTGGTTTCACAAATGGTTTCATCAATGAAATCATCGCATATTTCATCATTAATTTCAATATTGAAGTCACCCCTGGTTTCATCGTTTCAGCTCTGGTTTTATTGCCTAAATGTTATCATTGATTTCGTCGCTAGTTTCATCACAGGTTTTATCACTGATCTCATTGTTGGTTTCATAACTGCTTTTACCATTGACTTCTTTCCTAGTTTCATCATAGGTTTCATCGCTGGTTTTGTCACAGGTAAGTATTAATAATTATAATTGGTTTCATCGTACAAGTCTGGTTTCACCAAAAGTTTTATCATCGCATATTTGATTCATCCTTTGTTTCAGCGCGGATTTTATGTACGATTTCAGCCATGATATTTCAGCTCTGGTTTTATCAAATGTTTTATCAGTGATTTATTCGATGGTTTAATCACAGATTTCATCACTAATTTCATCGCTAATTTCATAACTGGTTTCATCAGTGATATCATGTCATGTTTCATCACTGGTTTCATCGCGTGTTTAATTTCTGATTTCATTCCTTTCACCACTGACCCCTGCCACTGCTTAAGACAGATAATCGAACTGTTCACTCTCCCTGTCACGTCAATTGATGTATCTTTGGTCAGTCCAGTTTTATGTCCAGACACTTGGTTAAGGATGCTGATTAAGTGTTTAGACTTTAGACTTCAAACTCCAGACGTCTCCGTATTGACAGATGATTGTGAATACAGAAGGCGTGGGATGAACCTCCATTCATTCATCACGTGACGCGATGAATTTAACCACTTTGTAGCAATTTCCTATGGAGATAATTGAGTTTTAGTGAAATGTTAATAGGTAATACAAATCTCCCTGGTGCAAATAAAGAAACGATTTCAGGAAATTACAAAAATTAAAATAAGTTTTTTAATAATCTATACTGCTCTTAAGTTATCAAATTCTACTAATTTTATGACGCGTAGTTAACACTTTTATGAATTAAAATTAAATTAATAAAGGATAAAATTGAAAGCTGCGAGTTCAGATTTATCAAATTCGCCTGCGTATCACGTGCATCGCGCCATGAGGCCATGCGTAGGCTAGCGGTGGTATTTTGTCCATACAAACGTATTCCCCAATTTCCTCTCTGGATTTTGACACTGCTGCAAATATATTTTAATAAATAAATTATAAATAAAATTTTCGAAATTTTAAGCAACCCCCGACACAAAAAAGAGCTGATGACCTTGAAATGCCTGAACATATTTTCATGAATTGTAGCTAAGAACCATCTCGATCACATCAGCTTTCAAACAACAAAAAAACACATCACAATCGGTCCATTCGTTTAGGAGCTACGATGCCACAGACAGACACACAGACAGACACACAGAAAGTCAAACTTATAACACCGCTCCTTGCGTCGGGGGTTAAAAATAGATTTCGACTACTAGTAAACTAGGAGACGAGATAGGTAAACCCTATATCATCGAGTACAGGGATGAAACTACTTTGTAGTGATAATGGACATTTAGAAAACCTTTAAAAAGCTGGTCTGCTGGTGCGCCTCTTGGCAGGAGCCGCGCAGTCATGGAAATAGTTCGCGATTTTACTTTTATAAAATTACGTCATCGAGTACACGAACGGGAACGGTTTGCAACGGAAAATGAGAAAAAATCAGGTCTGCCAACCGGCAGCCTGGCAAGTTCGCAGGCAGCCGGCGTCAAAGTGGGGTAAAAGATAGTAAATTTTACCTCATCGAGTACCTACACGAATGAAACCAATGAATAACTATAGTCCAGATCATTCCATTTAAGAATTTCTTGGTCTGCCGACCAGCAGCCTGGCAAATTTTTGTGTTTATTTAAAATCTAGCATTCTAAGTTTTTAAAACCATATTGAAATAAAAATAATAATAAAGATGTTAATTCACAAATCTATTAGATTCACAAATTTCTGGTAACAATTTTTTTTTTTCATACAATTTTAAAACCCGCGAAGATTCGCGGCGCGACACTAGAAACACCCGATGCAGCAATGCCAACCAGACGTTTTGAAGGGATTGTATTGTATTTTATTCATTTATAAATAACGATTTATTGAGGAAACCGGGCGGCGTTTTGTCCATACGTACGAAATCCTCTGGATTTTGACACTACCGCAAATATTTTTGAATGTAATATAGTTATCGACCACTAGCATGTCGGTACCTTTTGCTTTTTTTGATAAGTTACTTCTACCTTTCAAAAATCGTTAAAATTTCCTGGTTTGAACGCCATCAACAGACATTCAGTATACAAACTAAACAAAGTATTTTTAAAAAGCGAAATGTACAGACATATATATGTATACAATATTTTCTTCTAAAACAGTTAGTAAAAAAATTTAAAAATCGGTTCAGTTTTGGAGGAGAAAAATATAGAATACAAAACTTCAAGTACGATGATTTTTTCTTTTTTTTTTTAAAGTAAAACATTTCCGGATTACGAATAACCCAACAATGTTTGAAAATCTCCTACTACCACCACAGTAAACGGAAAATATTACTTATGTCGTGATGGAGGACTTAGCCAGCCGAGGAATCGAACACGCGAGGCCAAGGTAGGACGTGGGACCCAAACGTGATGCCCACTCAGCCACTGACCGTTATTTAGGTATTAAATTAATAAAATAGTAAACTCCAACTTAATAAATAAATAAACTGTCAAATCGAAAATATACATTATCCTATGGATAAGCTATGAAGAGGATGGTGAAATAGTCCCTTAATGGAAAATATATCAGAAGCCCAAAACACTTTTTTCATTTTATGGTAAAACCATTTGGTAAATAATTTATTTAGAAATACCAGAAATACCAATAAGAGTACACAAAAACTGAAGAGGTGAATGAAATCTAAAATATTATTTTCACGCCTACCTAATGTGATTAAGCATAGCTCCGGAGTTACGAGAATTGCATACACGGATTTTCTAGGCGTAAATATGAAAAATCCCTAGATAATTTTATATTAGAATTTAGAATTCGTTTACCTCTTCAGTTATTATGTGCTCTTGGTATTTTCATACTAAATTATTTCTACCAATGGAAATATACCTAGATTTTACATAATAAATAAAACTCATCTTCGATAGAAACAAATAATGCACTTAAAATTCAAAGCTAACACTCCAAAAACCTCAAATTTCTGATGAAAATTTGTCTTTGATGGTCATTCTTTCGAAAGGAACGAATGACGCAATTAAAGTTCAAAGCTCAATGCATATGGCTAAATAGTAATGCTTATGTGTTGTATACACGTTGTTAAAAGTAAATCTTTATGAATTAACTAGCTGGTACCCGGCATGCGTTGCTATGCCATTTAATAAAGAAATTGTTTCTCCCTGCGCGTCCTTTCCCATTCGTCCCGTTCACCTTCCTTCTCCGCGTCCCCTTTCCCTCTCGCGTTCCCACTCCTCCTCCCACACCTTCCCTCTCGTCACTCTACTTTCCTCTACCCGCGGATCCCCCTCCCGGGTTCCCCTCCCCCCTCCTGAATTCCATACATTCATTCCCGATACATTCAGTTTTCAAACAGTTCCCCCCCATTCCCCCGTCCCCCGAACCCCCTCCCGAGATCCACTCCCCCCTCCTGCTGATCAACCTCCCGAGTTCCCCTCCACCTTCCCTCTCCCCACACCACTCCCCATCCCCCCTCAATTCCCTTCCCCCTCCCCCATCCCCTTCCCCCAACCATATCCCTCCCACTTCACTTTCCCCCTACCCTCCTACACCCCTCCCCCTTTCCTTACCTCCCCCCTCACCCTGCCCCAACCCCCTCCACCCCACCCTCTTCCCCCTCCCCAGTCCCTTCTCCCTCCCCCTCCCCCCTCTCGCATTCCACGTACAACTGCTCTCGTGTCACCTATTACAATTTTTTATACAAATTTCATAATACCAGAGCTCAACAGTAGTTTTATTCAAAATAGCATTTACTAAAGAAATTTTTCATTCCCGGTTCATTCAGTGTTCAAACTGCTCGTGTGCCAACTAGGTATTACAATTTTTTTACAAATTTCATAATGCCAGAGCTCAACATTAGTTTTATACATTATAACAAACAAAAAAACAACAAACAAAACCGGCGGCAAATCTTGAAGAGACTGGTTGGACATTCCTCTCATCACCTTGCATCGCAGTGAGAGGGATGAATTCAAACTTCCGTCTCTCCTGGACAGACCGACCACCAGATTCCTTCTCACCCCTCATATCTTTTCCCTTCCCAGGTCTTTCTCTCCTTCCTTTAGTTTAAAAAAATCCTCCACGTAGCATCCTCAAAGATAGCATAGACCTTGAGATAAATTATTTTCCTCAAAGCCTACTGTGTGGAGCTAATGGTGATATGATTTAAGATTCGCATAGTCAAAATCATGATTGATTTTTGGGGTATTATGCCATGTTTCGCTTCCTCTTTTTTTATCCAATGTTAGAGATTGCCTTGCAGTGTCCCTGGATTATTTCATACTATGAAAAAAAAAGTAGTTTTTCTCTTTCCATATCAATCATCGTGAAAAGTCATCATTCAGAAACGTTCCTTGAAATGACTTTAGGCATGTTTGTGATGGTTTGTGACTTTTAAGTGCGCAAGATTGAAAGCTACAACTTATGTAATCAACTTAATTGATATTATTATAGCTGAAAACGTCTTTTTCTTATTATTGTTTCAATTTTTTGTATGGCATAAATCACATAAGATCAAAAAAAATTTTTTATAAAAAATGTTACCTCTAGCAGATGACGTATCCAGAGTTTTACATAAATCGACGATATCACTTACTCAATGTCAATATGCTTTAAAAGGCAGAAAGACAAGGCGTAATTGGAACAATGGAGATACAAAAGTTTAAAAAAGATATCAAATTATGGTTAAATAAACAGGACGATGAGGAAATCATTAAAATTATGAAGTAACCCCAATGCAACCTGCAGACAACAAACCAATACTTTTATTTTACTTATTGTTTATCTATAATCAAGAAACTAGAAGATGAGGAAATAAAGATCAGCACCCATTCAGCAACATACAGTCCGCCTCGGAACAGGAAAACCTAGTGAGGAGGACTGTAAAC
Organism: Limnephilus lunatus; assembly: GCA_917563855.2. Classification (NCBI taxonomy): domain Eukaryota; kingdom Metazoa; phylum Arthropoda; class Insecta; order Trichoptera; family Limnephilidae; genus Limnephilus; species Limnephilus lunatus. The sequence continues at coordinate 99,703,101 of OU830594.1, forward strand.
AAACCACATAACTTGGTATTTTTACTTATTGTGTAATTTTACTTTATCTTATATTGTCATTAAATAAAAAATAAAAAAATAAAAAAAATTTAAATATATTACACTGAAGGGGAATTTTTTGAATTCCCAATTTGGGAGGCGGGTATGGGTACCGCCGCCTCAGAAACCAATTATTGGACAACCAACACCTCTGCCATAGGTCACCCCAAGAGGCTCGCCACGTTTGGTGACTTAGCAGGGGTGCCTGGGTTCATAAGTAGAGGTTTTTCTAGGTCTTGGCGGCCGATGGATCGAGAGAGATTGTTGAGGGAGGTCTTTTATCCTCTCCCGCCAGAATCTCTCGTCCCATCGCCTTGCACCGCGGTTGGAGTGATGGACTAATATGTCCGTCATTCCTGGACACACTGACTCCCAGATTCCTACCCACCCCTCGTACCTATTTCCTTCCCAGAACTTCCTCTCCTTTACAGAACTCTCCACATAGCATCTCCTAAGATGACACAGGTCCTGAGGGAAATTATTTTCCTCAGGGCCTCCTGTGTGGAGCTTACATTAAAAAAAGCAATGGAGAGAGAGAAAACTGGCAAAAATGTTAAACCTTCTCTTAGTATTCTGCCATCGTAAGCAAAAAGGCAGCAAGTGATTTTCAAAAGTCACATTATGATGTGTTTTTTATTACAGTAGGTGAAAGGAATCGTATTTTAGAATGTGTATTTTTCAAATTCCTAACTGCCTTTTAGCTTATGACTGCAGTATTGCTCTGACGAGAGACCACCATTCGCAATCTAAATGTTGCTTGAAATTACTTAAATGTATTTTATAACCAGATCTGTGTAGCCAACCTTCCTATTTCCCATCTCCTTCCTCACCCCCATTTCCTTCAGCCTCATAATAATACCAAAACTGGGCATTCCATAGTTCAAACGGCTGTGAACAGTTGAGACCTGTGTGGTAATCATTAAAAAAATTATGGAGGATCCTAAAAAACTTTTTTTTTGTGTTGGAACTGGTAGTAATCATCAGGGATGGATTCATACATCCGTCACTCCTGGACATATTGCCCCCCAGATCCCACCCCTCATACCTTTTTCCTTCCCAGAATACCGGCTCCTTTCTTTATCTAAAAAGATCCTCCACACAGCATCTACGAAGATAACATAGGATATGATCCCGTGTGGAGCTAATGTAAAAAAAAAATATATATATATATATATATGTCAGGACTCCTAACACGGTCGATCTATAAAAATTGTATTGATAACTTTCGGTAACTTCTCATCATTCCCTAGCATGACTGCAGATCGCCAACGAATAAATAACAGTTCACAATGACTAAGTGTCAACTGTTGCTTGTACGTTAGCAATCTTCAGTTGTCCTGGGGAACGATGAGAAGTTACCGAAAGTTATCGATACAATCCGTATTGATCAACCGTGTTAGGGGTCTAAAGATTGATGAAATTGTGGCCTATCTGATGTAGAAGTCAAAATATTCATTCAGCCTTTATTATGCCAAGAAATCGATAAACAATTTTGTCATCCCTGTGCCATTCACAAATTTGACATAGGTCCTTCTAGCATTAGGCCCCAGAATGGCATAGGTCCTTCAGAATTTGACATAGGTCCTTCTAGCATTAGGCCCCAGAATGACATAGGTCCTTCAGAATTTGACATAGGTCCTTCTAGCATTAGGCCCCAGGATGACATAGGTCCTTCAGAATTTGACATAGGTCCTTCTAGCATTAGGCCCCAGGATGACATAGGTCCTTCAGAATTTGACATAGGTCCTTCTAGCATTAGGCCCCAGGATGACACAGGTCCTTCAGAATTTGACATAGGTCCTTCTAGCATTAGGCCCCAGGATGACACAGGTCCTTCAGAATTTGACATAGGTCCTTCTAGCATTAGGCCCCAGGATGACACAGGTCCTTCAGAATTTGACATAGGTCCTTCTAGCATTAGGCCCCAGGATGACACAGGTCCTTCAGAATTTGACATAGGTCCTTCTAGCATTAGGCCCCAGGATGACATAGGTCCTTCAGAATTTGACATAGGTCCTTCTAGCATTAGGACCCAGAATGACATAGGTCCTTCAGAATTTGACATAGGTCCTTCTAGCATTAGGCCCCAGAATGACATAGGTCCTTCAGAATTTGACATAGGTCCTTCTAGCATTAGGCCCCAGAATGACACAGGTCCTTCAGAATTTGACATAGGTCCTTCTAGCATTAGGCCCCAGGATGACATAGGTCCTTCAGAATTTGACATAGGTCCTTCTAGCATTAGGCCCCAGGATGACATAGGTCCTTCAGAATTTGACATAGGTCCTTCTAGCATTAGGCCCCAGGATGACATAGGTCCTTCAGAATTTGACATAGGTCCTTCTAGCATTAGGACCCAGAATGATACTTGAACACCGGAAGATGCAAATAAAACACCACTTTAATATTTTATGTCATTAATATAATAATAATAATAACATTGGTACATAATGTTATGTTCAGTAATATATAATACATATATTTTACCAAATAGGTGATACAAAACATACTAACTAGAACTAAAACAGTGCACACATGTTTGAGCGATTAATTTAATGTACCTTCCAATACAAATAATTACATTAAATATTAATAATAAAATACTTTTCAATTGGTATTTTTATTAAAATCAATAAAAGGACAGTAAAATATTTGATAGTACCTACCTAATGGTACAGATGTTATTATACTAACCCAATGGCAACATTAGAAAGTATGCTTACCATTATTTATATTAGTAAATAAGCAAAAAAAAACAACAACAAACTCCTTTTCATTACTACTTACAAAAATGGTAAAAATACATTCCAAATGATAAAGGGTTTATAGAAGTTTCTGGAATCAATTATTTTGAATTTGCGATTACATAGATGATATTTTTTTTAGATGTCAAATCGTTTTTAGTCTATGGTACTTATTTAAATTGTTTATTATATTATGTTCGTTATATAAAAACACAGCTAAACGGATGAATAAGATGGTAAAAAATTTTATAAGTCCCTACTTACGATTAAAGTTAGGATAATAAGGTTTTTTAGTTACTAGTTTTGCTTTTGCCGCTGTCACAAATATTTATAATAGCATTATCGACAGCGGTAAAAATGTGATGTTAGATAGAACATTTAATATTTATAATGTTTCATGAATTAAGCAATAAAGGTATGTAATATTATGTATTTATAGGCCACTGCATAAACTATTAAACTTTGGGTTAAATGTTTCAACAGTCTGCAATAATAAATCAAAATAAACGCTCTATTTCTCTCTACCCTTTTCTCCTTTTATAATTTCCCACTAGTTTTACCAATAATTGTTAGTTTAACTTCTGACCTGACAAAGGAAGGTTTCTTCCAAAAACAGTTTACAGTCAATTAAATTTAGCAAACAAAGTATGTGTTTAATAAACTTATTAACATACTTGTAAGTTTTTTTAACCTCAATTTATGTTGAAGTTATAAAAAAAAAGTGGAATCAACGGGTGTTGTTTAGGTTGGCTTCATAAACAAAATAGATTATTTTAATTAATAATATATTGAACTCAAACTGAAAGGGAGACAAATATTAAATATCCTACCCAACTGAGCTAATGTCTATAATCAATGTTAAAATTTTCAGGAAATTTATCATAAGTACAATTTCTTACCCTAGGTGTGTAGGCCAAGTAAATACTTTAATATCTGGACATTAAACACATAAGTCTTAAATACAACTCAAATTAGTGATAAAATATCATAGTGACAAATTTTATTGATAGATCCTACTTGATGTGATAAATCTACAAACCAAAAATCAAGCAATAATATTTTTAACCTTTTGCAGTTCATTAGTTTGTATATACGCCGGTAAACATTTTCATTGTATACTTCGTTCGACCAAAATCAAAACATTGAACATAACCATTTTATAAAATTTATGTAAGGAGAGGCAAAACAGCACTCAATATGGATAGAAACTCACAGGAGTTCGTAGGACTATACACTGAAATCTTCCCAACACAAATGCCGCTTTTGGGAGTGCAAAGAAGAAGCACGGTAATAGCTGCATGAAATGCGAAGAGGTGTCTCGTAGGAGTGAGACGTTCTGGCAAAAACGAGTCCAATGAATTTGATTCCGAAGGAGTTTGACTCACTCCGAGTTCGCAAAATATAACAGAACGATACTGGATTCATTCTCACTGGTTCCGAACTCACATTCAATCATGGACCAACAACGGCAACAATTTCTAGACGGGGCATGTGGAGTGAATCTTAAAATTGATGCCTGAACCAAATATATTGGTTTATTATTATTTTTAAAGGACAGTATTTATTTTTAGATCAAGAATAAATCACTATTTGAGTGTTTGATGATTTACAATCAATACTCGATATGACACCGATCGATGAAATGGTTCCGATTCCGTATCGAATCTAATAAAATCGTTAACTCTTGTAAATTCTATCGTTCCCGAACTCTGTGACGTTCCACCGGATTCAGTGAGTCAAGCAGAAAGTACTCAATGATTTTCAATCTGTAGGATTCAATGAGTCCAGTGGAACGAGTCTAAGGAATCGAGTTCATTTGGCTAAACTCGGAATCGGACGTGAGTTTGTAAAGAAAGCGAATGACACATCTCAGATCTGTGTCTGCCTTGATGGGAAGAATGCTCAGATACCTGGGGAATTGAATACCATGCAGTAGAACCAGGAGATATGGCCAAACAACCAACGACAACCCTGCAGATCGTCATCGAATGAACCGGGTTACAAGGGAGAAAGGAATGGAACCATGGCACGGGAGCTACGCAAATCTTCTCCACACGAATTCAAATAAAAACAAAACACACAGCTGTCAAAGTATATTAACCACTCGGACCCATAAGTTTGTTTTCATGATAATTTAACATGGCCAGACATACTTTTGACGTAGGAGGCGTACCTGACTTATTAAAAATAATGCATATTTATTTATTTATTTATATACAAATATATTAAATAAATATCATTCAAGGCATTCATTTGGCAAGGGATAAATCTGCTTGACCATATAGTGATTAGTTCACATAAATGAAGCTAGGTTTCAGCTAAGTACCGAACCAAACTATTCAGAGTTTGTAATCCAAGGAGGGCAATGGTAGCTGTTTATTGCTTTTAACAATTTCTGAAAATAAAACGACTTTCACAAAATGTTAAATTCAGTGTTTTGACTTTGGACAGACGGACAGGCGACTTGTAATGAATACCGGTCATAAATCTTTATGTTTTAAAAATAACCAGTAATTTTTTTTCATGACAGAGGTAAATAAATGCATTATCAATCAAAAGTCAGCTCATTGGTGTTACTTCTGTAGCAAAAACTTACATCAAAAGAGTAAGTTAGTGATTTTTCAGGCACTTGCTTTGTACTAATGCAAGCCGATATTTGATTGAAAATCATTTGATACAATCTTTTCATGTTTTTGTATTCTCAATGTAAAAGTGAAGTTTATAGAACAAATCACCGAGATACATGTAAAATTTTGTTGGTATCTCTTTTGGCCAAAGCTATGTTTAATGCTAACACTGAGTTTGAAATCAGTGTTTTGACCATATATAAAAATGTTTTTTAAATAAAGTTACAAAATTAATAACTTGGAGTTTGTTGTATTTGATTCTATAAACTTAACCCCGTTGCCAATTAAAAGTATTTTAAATTTTACACAGCTGAAAAACAACTATTTTGAAGTATTTTCAGTAGTGTAACATTTAAAACACGTTTATCAGTAAACAAGCATTTTAAATGGAAAAAGCAGCTTTAGTTCTCGACTAGAAGATATTATTAATATGACAAAAATATTGACTTTTAAGATTTTTAAAATATGTACATTTTATTTATCATTTCTTTTAACATGTTGTCTTAAAATGTAATTAATAATCAAAGCAATAAAATTGACGGACCAAACTTTTTACATTTGAAATCGTGAGGTTAAGTATTCAAAAAGATAGGTATTCTTTTACAATTAGGTTTTTTCGAAAAATCTACGAAAACTTTTATTTTAGTGAGTGAATATTTTAAATCTATTTTAAGGCTTTAAAGATATTTTCTATTTTATTTTATCACTAATTCTGTAGGCCCTCCACGTAGCAAATGTTCATCAGAAATTGGGACCTAAATAATCTATGCCACTCGTATATATTATAAATATATATATATATATATATATATATATACTTTCAAATGAACAACTACACATATAAACTTCTAAAACATATACAGTAAAAAATAATATGTGCAAAACGTATTAACTGCCTTAGAATTTGAATCATATTAATTAGTTTAATTTACCCGATATATAAATAACTTATACTTATAATAGATGATGCCTAGACTTTTGCCTACCGGTGAATACTGCTGTGGTAAGTAAAAACACAGTTTTTTCCTTAAGTCTCAAGGAAGATACTGTGTTTTTACTTATCACGGCAGAATAGTTAACTTTACATACCGGTTTTGTACACGTGTAAATCTCAGTGTTGTACAGTTAACGTCACTTATAGGCCAAGTTGTTTCAATTATGTTATAGCTATACTAAGGGTTAAAATCTACAGCACCTATATCGAAAGTTAAAACCGTGTGTAACTTAGGTTTGGGTGTTTTTAAATTCGTCACAAATCAGCAATTAGTGCCATTTCGAATTTTTTGGCATTTCAACATTCCCTGTTAACTGCTGTTTTTAGGCCCGTTTCAGCTTTTGATCAAATTGTGACCAACGTATAACGGCAATGCTGTTATGCTTGATGGCTTATCGCAATTTGATCAGAAGCCGAAACAGGCCGAGATTCGGTGTTTAATGGAGATCGTTAAAATTTTAAAAATTGGCTTTAATTGCTGTTTCGACGATGACTTCAAATATATGACGGGAGTTCAAACACCTTAGAAGCTAGAACAAAGTGTTTCAAATGTTACAAAGTAGGTATTTTATAAAAAATATTAACTTCTGGCAACTTTGTTAAAGTAAGTACCATAGATTTTAACCGAAGTTTTATCTATACCACAAACAAAACAATCTGAAACTAATTGTCATTAATTGCAGTTAAATACATAACAATGAAACTTACAGTTATGTACTAACATATTCTTAACCAAAAGGGTATATTATTTACAATTTTCATACAATTCATCAAAATACTTGAACGGTCAAAATGACCATATTGCCCCGTGCAAAGTCAAGCTATTTCGGCTAAACTAGGAACCCTATGTTGATTGGATTTAAATACTGGTGACTACAATCAGTTGATATTATTTTTAAGTGCATTATGGAATCAATATCTATTTAGATAATCGTGATTTATATATATATGCTATCACTTTATATATATTGATAAAAATGCCAAATAATATAAAAACACTTTGAAATATAATATTAAAAACAAATTAAATTTCATATTGTATTGCCTGTTTTCTTGTAAGAATATCATTCAGACAAAGATCTCTTGATTATTAGATTTGATCGACAAACAACGCCATTTTTAATTTTTGACATTTGAAGCGTCCATGTTAAACGGGGATTTTCAGCTTTTTTTACCTTTTAACCAAATTATCATCTGCTGATAAACATAACAACATAACTTTTATGCTTGAGAGCTTATCAAAATTTTATTAAACACTAAAATGGACCGAGAATCACCATGTTTAAACGTGGACCAAATGGCGCAGATTGTCATCAAATCATCCATAAACCACAGACAATTCATGTAAAAATTGTTATTACCATAGAAAAAAATTAATAACTCTATTTTTTTAGTTGTTTTTGGTTATACATATTTAATTTATCAGGGAAGAAAACTGTGGAAATCTTCATACCGCTGTTAATTGTTAGGTTCAAATATCACAAATTGAAAAATCCAAATATTTTATAATTCTTTCTTTAATGATAAAAGAATTATGTACCTTAGAAAGGATAATAATAATTATTCAATGGGATTTTAATGTTTTCTAATTGTTATATTAATCATGTACAAATCTTAATTAAAGGAACCTAAAGGATAATACATATTATTTAATCAATATTTAATTGTAGCATGTAATTTAAATATAATTATCGATATTTTAAAAATTAAATCTGGTTTTTTGAGTCTGTCAAAATAATTCCGCAATCAAATCCTTCAATTAAAAATTGTTAAAAAAATACAAAAAATTGGTCCATAGTTGCAAAACCGATTATCAAAAAGATTATTTTACAAAATCTTATAGGAATACTGGAGTTATATATATTATATTTTAAATATAACTGTATAAAAAAAGGAATTTAGACTTGATTGTTTATAATTTTACAACCAAATAAAATAACACGTCTGCCTAAGAAATCATATTTTTATGTTAAATTAGAAGAAGCTAAATTCCTATGGACTGTGATTTTTGGTGACATTCTATCCACTTCACCTACTGAGAAACAGAATGCTGAAACACTAATTTTACTACTCAGTTTCGCCCGTCATTTGAATTCTTATATGTATTCTTTTTAGAAACACTTTTTTCAACTTTGAAAAATGCAGAAGTTTTTCAGGAAAAAAAAATCTTATCGAAATTAATATTATGTAACAAACAAACTTCATTTTGGAAACAAAAAGAAATAATTAAGAGCTCCATACTTCATGATGGAATTGAAAAAGTAGATTGAAAATGTTCTCCCTCCCTAAACACGAGAATTTCTCAATTAGGGAGGTATTGTTACCACCAATATTGTATATTATATATATTTTGTTTAATTGTATATTATATGTATTGGTTAATAAAAAAATAAAAATAATAAAAATAAAAAATAAAATTGTTTTCATTGAACTAGAAATTTTAGACAGAAAAAGCATTTTAAATTTCATTACTCCAGAGATCTCCATTCAAAAGTTTTTGCTACTTCATACAAAGAAGTGTCTGCCATATAAACCTTTGTTAAAGAGAGTTCATTGACATCTTGAAATGACAGAAAAGTGAGGTTATAATAACGTTTATTTGTCTAATAAAATTTGAGTGTTTTTATTTTTTTTCGTATCAGTAATTTTAGTTGGAAAAAATGTAAGGCGAGCCATTTTAAAAACTTTTTTATGTTTGCATTTAAAATTACATGTTTTTTCTAATAATAAAATTGGAAAGTGTATTTCATCACCTTTTAAAAACAATTTTTAGTTTTCGGATACATTCAGAAATATTTTATTAATTTGAAATTTGCAAAGTGGAAATATTCTTCCAGACGAATAAACTAAATGAACGAATAATTAATGAATAAACTAAACGAACGCTAAACTAAATGAACAAATTCTTTCCGTATTCAAACTATATTGTTAACCAATATTAATGCACACCTTAAAAAAATCAAGGAAATGAACCAATTCTTTTTGTATGCAAACTACCCTGATTAGGTAGTAGTTCGGCGACAGTTGCGCGGACATCCTAGAAGATCTCTTTTGTATTTGAATATCTTTGTCCCCTACTCTCATACAAATTGTGTAAATATTTTGTGTGTGTTATGTGTATGAGAAATCATTGCGTTGTAGATATTTGATGTATGTATTTGTACATATATAGATAATGGTTACGTGTGTTGTTTATTTAATAATTTTTTTTAATTTCGAAAGTAGGCATCGAATTCTTTAAATACTTACCAAACATATTATGGATTTCTTATAGGTGTTAAAACTTATGCTTTTCTAACAATTTTTTTTGCAAGCCAAGCTATATACATACACATGTATATTCATGCTCGACGATTTGTCTCTATCGTACGTGTCGATTAGGGACCATGCTCATTGTTGCGTCCACAAGATCGAGTAGCTCGACACAAGACGCCATAGATATACTATCAAGGCGCTGAGCCAAATCACAAATTTCTATGGAACATCGAGCAAGATGGTATAGTGTAAAACTATCAAACATAGTGTGCATAGCTTTAGGTAGGGCCATTTCAAACTCTTATCACTGTTGATGTCCACCAAATCAATGATTAGTAATAGTGTATTAAGGGCTGTTTCATTTGTATCAAATCCAATTCATAAAATAAACACCAAAACAACCAAAAAAAAGGAAAACAAATAAAAATAAAACAAAATAAATCAAATAAAAAATCATTTATAATTTGTATCAAATAATAAGAAATAATATAAAATATTACAATCTCTTAAATATTCTGATTACGGTATAAAGTATCTCAATAAAAATCAAAAAAACATCTCAACTAAACCAACTCTTTCGAAATCATATTCATCACTTCATATAAAAAAAATAATTACAATAATAATAATAATATAAGTTTTCAATTTAACTATTATTTATAAACCAAATATATACTATGGCTAGCTGCGTTAAACTTAAAAGTATTTTTACAAAAATATCCATTAGCAACATTCTCATCACAATTCTCTACTATTATGCATTAAATTAAATATAATTTAACCTAGTAACGGCTTCTTCAATAATCCAATTATAATTGCTTTTATTCTGGTTTATAAATGAGTCTAAAGCGCCTAGGACTGTTACAGAACGACTCACATAAGTCTAGAATTCTGGTTAGAACCCATATACGAGTCTACTTAAAAATGAGTCATAAATAAGTCTGGAATTCCGGTTAGAACCCATTTACATGCCTCCAGCTTTCATTAACCCATTTTGCTTCTATTCTGGTTTAAAAACGAGTCATAAATGCCAAGGTCAATTAGAGAACGACTCATATAATATAAGTCTTGAATTCTGGTTAGAACTCATACAGGAGTCTCCAGCTTTCATCAACCCATTACGCTTTTCTGGTAAAAATGAATGAAGTTACAGAACGACTCACATATAAGTCTGAAATTTTGGTCATAGCTCGCATGCGAGTCTCCAACCTTTATTAACGCATTTTGTTTCTATTCTGGTTTTAAAACAGTAAGAAATGCCGAGGGCAGTTAGTTACAGGACGACTTACATAAAAGTCTGGAATTCTGATTAAAACTTACATATGAGAGTCTGGTGTTCTGGTTACGATTAGTTTCCAGGACTTTCATTAACTCATCTTACTATTGTTCTGACTTATAAGCGACTACAGAACAACTTGTATAAGAGTTATTCTGGATAGAATGCTTATATGAGTCTGATTACAATCAGAGCCGAGTGCAGTAACAGAACACTCATATTTGAGTTCAGAATTCTGATTATAACTCATATGCGAGTCTATTACTTTCTAGTTAGGACTCATATGCGAGTCTTTAGCATTCTAATAATGACTCTTATGAGTTCGAGGACGGTTACAGAATGAACCAAATATGAGTCAAAATAATTAGAGTTGACAACGATTACAGAAGAACTTACATATGAGTCTCCAGCGATCCATTTAGATCTCATATATGAGTCTTAAAAGTCCTTGGCATTTTTGTTAAGTCTCATATCCGAGTCTTAACGGTGAATAAGTAAAATATGAATCCATTCCTACGAGAAATAAAGTTCTTCAACTGAAATTTTATTAATTCGTGACAAAGCTATGAGAAATAATAATCTTATAAATGTTGAAGGAAAGGTTGTGAAGAGAGTATGGCACCCTATCCTCTATTTATACTTCATACCATTACAGGTACAATAATAGCTGGCAAGCTCAGTGGTTAAGTCGAATAAGTGAAAAATCTGATGTAAGCGTAACATCAAAATTTCACAAATTTAAACTAAAGAAAATTAGCATTTTACGACGAAGTACATATTTCCAAATATTTAAAAATAAGCAGAAAATACTGTTTAAAATTTCAAGTGTTAGACATTTATAATATATTATGCTTGAAAAGAGTTGCCATTAATTAAAATAAATTAATAATAGTAAGCAAGCAATTTGAAGATTAAACGTGGTGCGGCAAGAATTTACAATCATTCATACAATTTCAATATATTGAAATATGTGGTTAATTTGCGTATTTCTAATTGTATGTTGTAGTAAGATATTTTACACAACCAAAAAAAGTATTAAAATTAGGGTATGAACTTTGTAAAAAAAAAAAAGGCAAGTGAATTTTTATAATCAATTATAGTAGTAAAATCAAAGTAATTTATTAATTTGAATCAAGTGAATTTGATTAGTTTCATTAATTTTTCTTATTAAATGAATTATGTAGTACAAAGCTGATTAAATTGTTAAAGGTACTATTAATAAATAGACGTAAAAGCTACCTATTTGATATTAAAACTATAAGTTTTCTCACGGGTTAACAGAAATAAATTAACATTTTATCCACGCGAACGACAGGGTATTTAAAACACCTAGAGCAATAGATATTTCCGGGACTTCGATTTGGGATTCGGCCGAAATCAGTCCAAAAATCGTACCTACCTTTGAATATTAATATGAAATCAAATATAAACTGCTTACTGTGGTTTAAAGCCAATGAATACATTTAAATTTCACTGTTTATTCCATATTTTTAGGTTTTATAAGAAAAAATATATGTAAAATTTACATGAGCGAATTCTGTATGTTAGTTACCGAAATTGCCTTGTACTTGTTTGGGTCAATATTGAATGTTACTATCTCTGTATGTTGTCTATGGTCTACTGGAAATGTCTAGTCATAGAAACAAAACATATAAAGAATGTTCAATTTTCAAGAAAGAATTTCGTCCAAGTGTTACAAAATATTCCTTAAAGATCACATTAATGACATCTTTTGGTATACGATAGAGGCTTACACCCATATGCATAGTCGGTTCCTCGAGATTTCCTCCACTCGACTGAGACTCGACTCAACCTCAAAGATAAAATCGGTATGCAGAACTGAAAAACCTATCCTCGACTTGAGCAAATTCCTCAGTCGAGTCGAGTAATGAACTGTCAAACTCGCGGTACGTCGCGATCTACCTTGAGGTCTCCTCAAAGCTTGTTAACAGCACTTTCCACATTATTTCTGAGGTTATTTCAAGTTTTATTAGCATAATGAATAATTTCCATGATTTTATTGACTACATTTATGAAGATTTGTACCAATATCGTCCAACTCGATCAATGTCGTGTCAACTCGACTTTACTGGAGGTTTCTCACTGGAGGGTGAAGCCGTAACTGAACATACTGATTTCAAGGGAGTTTTTAAGATTTCCTTGAGGTGACCTCGACTAAGGTCGAGTGGAGGAGGTCTCGAGGAACCGACTATGAATATGGGTGTTAATCAATCTAGCAGGAATTTCAAAATAAATTCTTTTTAATTCATAAAAATCAGGCTGTCCCTCAAGGGCATAGCAATCTCAAATTTGGGTACTTATTGCTCGAATGGTTATACCAAGAAAAATCAACATATATTTCAATTAAAAAAGAACACATGTTTTTAATTGTTACTTCATGCAAGAAATAAAATTTTAATTTATTCTTATTTTTTTTAAAATTTGTTACGTTATAGGTACTCAAAATTTTCATGTGTATAAAAAGATTTAACCTGTTATTGGCCACTATTCACCGGCCCTCCTCTTCTTTTTTCCTAAATTTTGAACTTTTTTGAATTTTGAAGTACCACTTTGAATTTTGAATTGATTGTTTTGTGGATTAATTTTGGCTATTATATATTTTATTGACCGAAACACATTCCTAGAACAATAAACTATGTACCAAAACTGCATTACGTGCGTTAATTTGATAAATTGATAGGTTTTACGATGTTTTCGTAAAGAATTCCGCATCAGATTTAATCGCGGCAAAATTTGACACTTCGACTCCACAGATAAAAATCATTTAAAAATATTCTGGTGCTGCCAGGTGAATGAAACTAGTGGCTATATCTTCTACGATATTTGGGCAAGCTATTCTGACCTTGTTCTTCATACAAATTCTGTACACAGAAGGGTCAAAATCGCCTTAAAAAATATTTTTTTCCGCGCGCATGCGCACAGACCGCGCGCATCCGGTCGCGGCCAATAACAGTTAATGTAAAAAATATTATAATAACATTCAATAAATAAAATAATAATAAAAAAGGCAAAAACTAATAAATGTATAAAATGAGTTTTTGTATAGCTGCCTTTATGTATGAAACTCAGTGGTGTAGCAATGAATTCTGTGCACCCCGGGCAAACTTATTAGCAAGGGCCTGTTGAAAGTTTCTTACGACGGCTGTTTCCAATCTAACTTAGCGACTGCTTAGCTAAAATTTGACTTAATGCTCGCTGTTTCCAATGCAATCTAGCGCAACTTAGGCCAACCGAACAAAATGTTGATAAAATCAAATGTATGATTTTTTCTTTCAATTTTTATTTAACTTAGCAGGTCGCTAGGGAAAGTTTGGAAACAGTGAGCGATAACCGATAATAATGTGTAAAAATAATAACTTATAATATTTTCTCATGGTTTAAATGGCATATGGATAGATTACAATGCAATTAGTTTGAGAAACTCTCTTTTACAATGGTTCTCAAACTTTAGGCCTGGCGGACGTGGATTTATCTATTACGCTAAATAATCTATAAATATATATATATTATAATAAACATTATATAATATTACACAAATAAATTATATGACCTACTGCACTACATTATGATTTAATGTATACATTTTAGATGCTTCTGATATCGGCCAAAAAAATTGACAGAAACATATTGCAGAATTTTTTGAGGTATTTTAAATTATGGCCGTATTAAAAATTACACAAAACGTGCGATATTAAAAAATCTTTGAAACAAATGCATTTACGTAGTTTTCGAACATGTCAAAAATGACAATGGTTTTGTAAATGCAAAGAAATCTAGAAATAAAATTTTCCTTTTAAAAATCTTTTAGCATAAAAAAAATTATTGCGTCTGTTTTTTGTTTTTAAAATATTCATAATTTTAGGCATGTAATGTTGAAAAAAATAACTAAAGATATATATATGTATAAAGAGAAACCAACTGAAAAGATCTATTCATTAATGGATAATCTCTTTCGAGATTTTTATTCAATAGATTAAGAATCAACGGGATTTTAAGTTTGTAATATCTTGAGAAAGGCTTCATTCTTGATATAGGCTAATTATAAACAGAAAAAGGTGCTATCAATTAAATCCTAATGTAGATTGACTTTCTTTGTTACTTTTTAAAAATGCAGTGTGGCTAAAGACTTCTTTAAAAATAAATTGCGATAAAATGATGGAATTGTAAAAAAAGTTCACGTTCAGACTTTTGTTTCCTAATGTTAAGATATAAATATATTTTAAGCAAACTTCCTTTATAGTCTATCAATATTTTCAGCTGTGTATTTAATATATTATAATTTCAGTGGCGTAGCAACAAAATCTTGGCGCAAGCCAATGAATTTTAACACAAATAATAGTACAAAAATGTTAGACATTTTTGTACATTTAAATGTAACATTCTGTGTCCTCCGGCGCCTGCCCAATTTACCGTAGAAATCGCTACTCCACTGAACAATATTATAATAATTTATTTGCTATTGTTTGTTTGAAGTTAAAATAGTACATACATGCATGTTTATACAATCAATATAATTTGATTGATGAGAACCAAAATTGCAAAAATACAACAAAAAATTGCGTTTTAGTATATTTTTCGGGTTGCCTTATTTTTTAATGAAATAAGAATCGAAATGCATATCACATAAGTACAAAAAATGTTGTATAATTTGGGCAAAATAAATATGTGAGATCTTTCACCGTTTTTATAAAATCAAGTTTTTTTTTTTTTGTTAAATAAATTTTTTAATTAATATATGCTACAAAGCAATATACAGTGAAACCCTCTTAAGAAGTTTTCCAAGGGACCGGAAAAAACCAACTTCTTAAGCGGGAAAACCTTATAAGTGGGAAAAATTGGGCCAATTTTCGGCCGAGGGGCCGAAAAAACCAAACTTCTTAAGCCACAAAACTTTTTAAGTGGGAACTTCTTAAGAGGGTTCCACTGTATATATTATATAAATCCAACCTAATTGAAAACCTGCCTTCAATAATAAGTGTATATTTCTAATTATCGTAGAAAAAATTGCCATCACAAAAAGAAATAACATGTGGAGAAATTTCAAATCACAATCAGCTGCTATTTTTTAATAAATTAATTTATTATTTTCTAGTTTAGATACTGTGGTGATGTGCCGGCGACTATAAAAAACTTTTATACATGTAATTATATCAATTAATTACACAAGTGGATTTTATAAATCAATCGTACTTATCGATTACACTCGTATCTTGCTATATCGCAACATTCCGTAGAAAACGGCGTAAGTCAAAAAAGTTAATTTTACAGGAGAGCAAAAACAAATTGTGATTGAAGAAACAAGCGGTCCCGTCGCAAAAGAGACACTAGCGACATCTTGCAGAGTAATCGCTGATAAAATTTTGACTTACGACCTTTTTCTACGGGACGTGCGATATGTCTTAACTGTTTGATCCATCCCTTTTATGACCAGCATGGATGGGTAAGAGAATGGTTGAGAAGTACCTAACTATTTAGATCTGGTCAATAAGCACGACTAAAGCCATTAAAGGCAACGTTTCGATTCAGAATGGTAGTCTTTCACCAAGGCATATTTATGTAATGTTTAACGTAGCAAAAGAACTCTTGAAGAACGGAGAATCTCTTTTATACAAGGGACGGATTCAACTAAAAGCAGACCTATGACAGAGCGATATCTTGGCGCAGGTCACGGAAAGATCCATGTTAGGTACCTCCAAGCGAGATAGAATGAAAAATGAGTGGATTAGATGCAAGTCGAAGGTAGTCGACATTTCGTCATAATCTCCAATTGCAATTCGGGTTATGCTGGACACATGGTACTATGTATTAACGAGATGACTATTGGAATTACAATTTCATCAGATGATATCCTTGGTTGAGAAAGGGAAGCAGAGGGCGCCCATAGATGAGATGGAGAGATTTGAGGGAAACGCTGAACTGGAAGGCTTATGAAGAAAAAGTTATTGGATGTTTGGGAAGTATCTGCCACAGGTTATCCTAAGAGGTTCACTACGTTCAATACTTTTAGTGACTTAGCAGGGGTGCCAGGATTCACAGGTAGAGCTTTTGCATCATCTGCCCATCAGCTATGTGGCAGACAGGATCGGGAGAGACTGGTTGAGGGAGATCTTTTGACCTCTCCAGCAGGACTCTCTCGACCCATCGCCTTGCACCGCAGTGGGAGGGATGGATTCATACGTCCATTACTCCTGTAGACACTGACCCCTAGATTCCTACCCATCCATCATACCTTTTTAATTCCCATCTCCTTCCTTTCTTCAAAAGATCAACTACACAGCATCCCCAAAGATGACATAGGCCCTGAGGGGAAATATTTTTCTCAGGGCCTCATCGAGACGGGACTTTGACACCATATATGAATAAAAATCTTAGTCAAAATGGAGCCTATAGAATCCATACAGACCTGTATCAAGAGAGTCGATATTTACAGCCTTTGTAACAATTATATTTGCCTGATCTCAGCCGTGCAGCAAGATACGAGTGTGCACAAAATTAATTAGATAAACGATCGATTATAATATATTAATGTTTGCCAACATGCCCACCAGAAATATTCAATAAGAAAGCCCCTAAAAACTTTGTTACAAATTTAATACGAAATGACGTGATGTGTAATTTTTTTCAACTATTCAATATATGATTATTTCTAAAAACATCGAAATGAAATGTTTTTCAAATTGACAAAACTTCCCAGCAATCCCAAGCCAAACTTCATATAATACAATATTTCTCCATTCATTATCTGCATATTCAAGTCACCAATAATAAATTGTCCAGATTTTTTTAACATATACAAAATATGGCCAAAATGGTTAACACAATAAACCTCTTACCATTTCAAAGTAATAACAAATTATTTTGTGTTTATAAACTCACGAATTTGGTGTCGTTGCCTGTTAATATTTTATCTAATTCAAGTGTGACCAGTTAGAAAAAAAAAAAATTCATAAAAACAATTTGTCAATTTTTTGTGTCAGCGAGACAGAGCTTTATTTTTAAAACCTTTTTTTTTAATATTTCGTCAATCAATTTAATTAATTAATAAATGTAATAATGACTTTATAAACTGTAAATACAATAACTAAGGTTCAAAAATATAGCTTGTCCGGATGAAATAAATGATAAATTCCTCGGTCACATTGAAAATAAAAAAATATTTATAAAAGTAAATAATAATAATTATAATATTGAATATGGTTAGACATTTAAAATCTTGTTGTTTTAATAATATAAGGATACTAAACAAAAATCACAATCAAAAAGCTGCGATTAAAAAGTCTACAATATTTTTGATAAAATAAATTCTATTTAAAAACCGTCACAATAATCGTTAATTGTTTTTCTTTGTTTTTCTTGTTCGAGCTTTTCTTTACACTTTCGTTTTATGTTCACCGTTAACAGCTTCTATTTAACTTTTGATTGTGTCTTTTCACTTTCAAAGCGCGTCGTGTCTATCGGACATGTCGGCTTGTATTATAACTTGAATGATGGCGTAACAACACCGTAGCGCACAATTGTAACTGCGGATCGCTCACTAACGCCCCGGCTGCGGCGGGAGTTGCGGCGGCATGGCGCGGCCGTTTGCGTTGCCCGCGTTCTCTGCGTAGTTCATGTCGCCCATCGGAATCTCGTCGGCCTAGAAGAAAAAATGGTATTTATATATATATTTTTTTTTTAAGATGAAGCTACTAAATAATGCAAAATCATACAAAATCGTATGTTTTTGTTTTGAAAATTTGACCGCTTAGAAGTATTATAGATGCTTCAATTAAATACTGCGTGTAGAACATACCTTGGCCCTTAAAAATTTCGGTCATTTTTTTAATAAGTCTTTTTATAAGCTTAGAAAAAAATTAAGTATTAGGTCTATAAAAAACATTTTTAAGTGCAAACTCTCCTACTTATAAACACTTTTTCGGATATGGTTTTATTGCATAATGTGGCAAATTCAGTTTCTTATATAATTATCGCAAAAAAAATTGAAATTTACGCCCGAACCTCACAAAATAAAATATAATATGCATTTTTTCGCTTGGTATTTTTGACATCACGGCGACAATACGGCAGTCGACGAATTTGTTATATCAAAGTGAACCTTATACCGTTCACCGAAGAACGACTGGCAGCCGCCCCATTTTTCCGTCATTACTCCTCCGAACGGAGCGGAGAAACAACGTGTTAGGGTCCGCACTGCTTGTTTTCGTGAAATCAATTTAAAAATTCCGTTTTATTACAATAAACAATGCATAAAAAAGGAATTAATATTTTTTACAGGCCTTTACGAAAACAACAAATAAAAAAAAATCTCAAATATCTTTTCCAACCTTTCCAAAAGCTTTTCTCAAGTATTTTTAAACTCCTCCCATAAAAGGGCATGAATTCCGATTTCGATTTTTTCCTGTACTAGTGGATCGCCTTAAAGATAAACATTCCCGGGTTATGAACAAATATTTCCGGGTTATGAACATACATTCCCGGGATACAAACAAACATTCCCGGATTACGAACAAACATTCTTAGGTCATAAACCAACATTTTGGGGTTACAAACATTCCTTGGTTATGAACACACATTTCCGGATTACGAATAACCTAAAAAAACTCCTAATACCATCAAACTCTGGAAAAAGTTGCTTGTACAATGATGGAGAACTTAGCCAAGCAGAGGAATTGAACCCAAGACGCCTGGTCGGGAACCCAGCAGATTTGTCCCCTCAACTCCTTAACCCTCAGAATGCCAAGAAATCCGTAGCGGATTCGCACTGGGCAAGTAATTTAGTCAGCGAGTATATTAGTAACTAAACGCGTTCGAACACCACAATTTTAGTAGAGTAGTTTGGTCAACTCTTTAGTAGAATCAATCCATTTCGTTCTATTTTTCAGGCGAGTAGAGCCCCCACCACGCATCCCTGCACACTTACATGCGGGAACTCATCTTTTTAGAAGAGTTCAATAGTACACACAGATATGTCGTCCCGTTGGAGAGAAGATGCTACTCTAAAGTACTTTATTTTTGCTGCTATTAATCTCTTTTCCTGTCCATAGTTTATTTATTTTCATCCAACTAATTTATACTTCCACCTCTTCTAAAATAAATATTACTATCAGCTTAATTAGCGTATTTACTATGCAGCCCGTCATCTTGCAACACGCCGCTTACTAATGTACTCTACTCAACCATAATGCAAACATTGACCGGCAGTGGTTGAGTGGGCACAGCACTTGGGTCCCACCCTCGGCTGGCTAAGTCCTCCATCACAACACAATCAACATTTTCGGCTTTCTGTGGTGGTAGTAGGAGATTTTCAAACATTGTTGGGTTAATCGTAACCCAGAAATGTTTATCTTTCTTTAAAAAATTTAAAAAAAAAAAAAACGCTGTTCAGCCAGTCAAGTAGTGAGTTACTCGCTATACTACTTGCCAAGTGCAAGCCAATCAAGAAAATAATGGATTAAAAAATAATAAATTTTTAATGTGAAGAAATAATAAATAAGTACTCACATGGTGTCCATGATGATTGGCCTGCCTCTTGATGGTCCTATCCTCATACCTGGTGCCCCCCTGCGAGGCCATGGGCCGGCTCAGTGTGCTGTTGGCCCCCGCGCCTCCCGACCCCCCCGGGGAGCCCCCTCGGCTGCCGGCCCCCGCTCCCCCCGCCCCGGCTGCTGGGCCCCCCGTCGCCCCCACTCCGCGGGACACAAAGTCTGCCTCCTTCCAGCCGTGCTTGCGGTACACGTCACGCAATTCTTGGTGCTGCCACATTGTGAAGAGGACTTGACCTGCAGAAGATGAAGAGATATTATAAAATCGTCCAAAAAACAGAGGGCCCGGGAATTAAAGTTGGATAACCAACACCTCTGCAATAGGTCACCTCAAGTGGTTAGCTACGTTTGATGACGTTAGTTTCTATACCCAAAGATAACACAGTCATTAAGGAGAATTATTTTCCTGTGTGGAGCTAATTTTAAAAAAAGGCAGCTGAGGAATCGAACCAGCGATCCCTGAATGGGACCCAAACGCAATGCCTACTCAGCCACTGACCGGTCCAGTTTATTTGTCAAGCTTTTTTCAACCAAGACCTTATCCTCCCATAGCACGATCATCTCTGCAGTGCACTTTGGTTCAATAACTTTGCTTCTTTTAACACAGTGAAATAGGCTGTCTATGTAAAACTATTTACTCATTGGCCACAGAATTAAGGAGCTAAAAAAGTGGCCTTCACCACTGAATTCATTTTGTACCAAAAATTCAAAACTTGCTTTGGTGTACTAAATCTATTGTAACTTTTGAACCATATATTCAAATGAATTAATTTCTTCAAATTTGTTTACTTATATTGGATTAAAATGAAGAAAAAGAAGATTAAAGAAGATTAAAGGTAAAGAAAAATATTAAAATAAAGATTTTAAAAATCTTAAAATATGTGTAAATAAGGATACAAATATAACCTTCTCTTTTTTCGTAAGTTTTTTTTTTCAAATTTTTATTCAGAAAGTTACAAAAAAACATAATATTCATAAATCGAACATTCATAATTTTTGTTTTTTACATAATAATAATTTGGTATGATAGCCCTCAAAGCAATCAGGGACGTGCAGGGGCACTGCCAAAAGCCTAGAACGCAATTTGAAGAAATTAAATGGCGGCTGGCTGAACACAAAACTTGGAACTCAAATATCTTGGGAAAAACATGAGAAAAATATTATAGCCAATTCTACGAAATGAATTATTAGTTACCTACACAGCGTTCGGCATTTATAATTTTATTCAAAAAAGTCAATCATGCTCAGTTTGGTTTTTTTGGCGAACCTACTCTAGCCCGTCAGCGTGCCGGGGTTTGTGTTTAAGTACGTGCATTGCACATCCGGCAGGCTGCCGGGGTTTGTGGCCAATGGGTTAATTGAACTAAATAAAGCAAGAATCGAGATTATTCTTTTGATAATTGTAGATAGCTAAACATTACTGATAATATACAATATAATTTTTTGTAAAATACATTATTTCTTATGTGACAAATCCTCACCTGCGAACTTTAGCACCCTGGGCGTATACTTGGTGCGCTGATGTGTGATGGCAACCAGTCGGTCCACTCCTCCAGCTTCCAATAGTGCCCTGGAGAACTCGGCGTTCCTCTTGATGACCTCGTTCAGCGTAGCTAGGACAGCCGCGATTGTGTCATCTGATGTACCCTGGAAACACATCACAAAATAATGTTAAAATTAAGTTTTAAAAAAGCAAGATTCAAAATGTATTATGATAAATGTTTTTTTATAGATTCTAAAATACGTCAAACCAAAGCAAAGTCCCAGTTGTGACCATTGTCTTTTTCTGTGTCTTGTTCTCTTTCATATTTTCGTTTAGATTATTATTGTTAACTTATTCTAATATGATATATTTCACTGATGGGAATAACCTTCAAAAAAGTATAAAAAGAAAGTTTTTCTTATAAAAATTCAAACTTTGACTTGGAGGTTCTCAAAGTTCAAAAAATATTATTTTATAATTTTATGACCTATCCAATCAATTTAGGAGGGGGGTATGAGTACCGCCGCCCCAGGAAATATTATTTGGTTCTCTACCATAGATGGCAGAGATCGCTACGTTTGGTGACTTAGAATGGGTGCCCAGGTTTATGGGGTGAGGTTTGTACGGGTCTTGGCGGCAGTTACAACAGGCGGCGGGCCGGATCTGGAGAATAGTAGAGGGAGACTTTTTGACTTCTCCAGCAGATCTCTTTGGGAACATCGCCTTGGGAACATCGCAGTGGTAGGGATGGATTAATACGTCTGTCACTTCTAGACACACTGACCCCCAGATTCCTACCAACCCGTCATATCTTTTTTCCTTCCAAGAACCTCCTTTCTTTCAGTGTTGTCCACTCAGCTCCTTTAGAGCTAGATTTAGCTCCAAAATGATTTTTTAATGAAGGCAGAAAATTTTCAAATCGAACGCTCGGAAATCACGGTCGTTCGACTCGTTTTTCAATTACAGTAGAATCCGGATATAACGACCCTCAAGGGGCCGGCGATACTTCGTCGTACTAACCGGACGAGGCACAAAACGGCCGGATAATTTAAGCTTGTTTTTACATGAGACACGCCGAACTCCTTCGCGAGGGTTACATTTGATACACCAGCTTCTAAACGGTGTAATATAGCATTTTATTCTTCAAATGAAAAACACTTTGGCTTCACGGAACTCATTGTGTCGAGCTTTTAACCTAATCACAACAGATGATAAACACTGACTGTGATTTACGCATGCTAATAAGGATAGGTGTTAGCGTTCGGGAAGTAAGCGAGGCGCGGGGCGGCGAGCTATTGTTTCGTAGGTTTTGCAAACAAAACACTGCGTGTCGTTCTAAACGGACGAAATATCATTAAAATAGGTCGCTTTAAGCGGTTAGTTGGTCGCTTAAAACGGAGTCTAAACGGATATGTTTTCCTAGTACCTAACTATGAAACCTAACTTGAGTTTACATTGTCGTCGCTAAAAACGGTAAGTTGTTATAAGCGAAGTTGTTATATTCAAATTCTATTTAGCTGATTGCTCGAGTTGTCCGAAGACGATTAAAATTATTATTGTTGACAGTTTTTTTAAATTTTTTTATTGTGGGTTATGGAGGAAATGGTGGGAAGGGGAAAGGTAGAGGAAGTTTTGAAAAATGCCTGTCTATCAAATATTCTGAATACTAAACACAGAAATTTTGCCCATGGCGACTTCATGCAA
Source organism: Limnephilus lunatus (assembly GCA_917563855.2). Classification (NCBI taxonomy): domain Eukaryota; kingdom Metazoa; phylum Arthropoda; class Insecta; order Trichoptera; family Limnephilidae; genus Limnephilus; species Limnephilus lunatus. The sequence goes on from OU830594.1 coordinate 99,726,786, forward strand.
ATCCATGAGGGTAGGTGAGGTTAGGTTAGTTAGTTAGGTTTGGTTTCATCAGGCATCTAACTTCATGAATATTCTTAACGTAGCAGTTAGTCAGAGTTAGTATAAAAGAATATGTGCAATATGTGGACCTTTACCTGGTCCTGCTGCGGGTTCCCTCCCGGCAGCTTCTGCACCAGATCCCTCATGGCGTACTTCCCAATCAGCTCCTTGTTGCGCTGGTCGATGGCCAGGTTCCTAAGTGCGGTGGCCACGGCGCACACCACGCGGTCTACCTCCATCCGCAGCAGCTCCACCAGGATCGGGAGACCTGGAACAACAAAAATAATAGTTACCAAGGGTGAGATATCTAAAGGCTATCTTCGGCAGGGATAAGAGCTTTCCTGAAAGTCCGCAAGATGGCGGCAGGATTGGTTCCCAGATAGTTCACCAGAGGGCAGAGGACCTGGGTTAGCGGTTTCCACAGGAGACAGTGGGAACCAGATCATTCATAGCCAGCTCCTAGTAAAGTCAACTAATCGTAGTCAATACTTGTAATACGCGAAGTATCAATGAACCTAAGATTAACCAAAGAACTCTATTTCTTCCCTATGAGAAATCTCCTTCCAAGACGAGTTGGAGATAATGATTGTGAGAACACAACAGTAAGTTTGATGTTAAATTATTTTATTATTGATACAAATACATTTTGGCCAAAAAACAGAAAAAACACACACATTTTATTAGACAAATATAACATAAACATTATTGTCGCATCACCTTTTTTTGGCGTTTCATAAAACAAAATTTCATAAATTTCTCTCAAATTGCTACCGGAAACATTGATTTTATAGAAGTACATGATTTTATTTTTCTGTGGTTAACTTCTATATTTGAATATGAAGCGTGGTGTTTTCTCTTTCTAACTATGTTTAGATCATATTTTTAACCATGATAGTAAAGGAGGCACAACGATTTCGATGATACCCATATGAATTGTTCCCAAAAGCGAACAAATTAGCCTGAGAGATTCGATGCATTGGAGAACTTATTCTACTTCTTACATCAGGGACCAGGACCCCTAGCACAGTCGATCAATAAGGATTGATAGGATAGCTTTCGGTAACTTATCATCGTTCCCTATCGTGACTGTAGATTGCCAACGAATAAGTAACAGTTCCCAGGCAGAGCTGGGAGGACACATTGTGAAACCAGGAGACAGCTAAATATCAAGGTGAACTTTCTCAAAGAGACCATTTTACTGTTATAGGAATGAGGTAAAATTGGATGTAACCGTCTCTTTATAAATAAACAAGTGTAACCTTTCTCCTTCCTGACGGCAGCACGGATGTCGATGCTGGGTTGCCAGTAGCAGGCGGCCAGATTCTGCAGGGCACCCGCTGCTGCCTCCAGCGTCTCCGGGTTGGAGCAGCTCTGCAGCAGAGCCATGTACAGGGGAACCACCTAAACCCGATAAGAATAACGCCATCAGTTCATGAAGATGACTACAAAGGACAGGTGGAGATAATGAGTGGACATTCAAATGGCAATAACAATATTATGCTATGAGTAGTGTTTTTAATATTGTGTCCTGTGCCTGCAAAATTATATTGTTCGAACTAATAAGAAGTGACCTGTTTCTATATCTGTTTGTATATAATAAAAAAAACACAGCTTTTATGGGAGGCGAGTCACCTCAATCGGATCTCTGTATTTGTAGGACAGGGATGCCCGGTTTTGTGTGGTGTGATTTGTCCAAATATTTATTTGTCATAATAACTTACCTCAGGGCTCCAGAGCACCTCAGTCCCTTTGGGGATCTGCTGGGGCACGGGGGCCTCCTCTCCGGGGGGCTCCACAGTGTCGGCAGAGCCCCGGCCGTGCGGGGATGTGGAAGCCGAAGACGCCCCCGACTGGCCTTCCTTCTTCTTCTTGCTGCCGCCAAAACAGCCCAAGTTGTCTCCTGGAATGAATAAGGTTTATTATTTTACATTAGCTCCACACACGAGGCCATGAGGAAAATAAATTCCCTCATCTTTGGTGATGGTGTGTGGAGGGTCTTTTTAAGGACAGAAAGGAAAGGAAGTTCTGTAAAGGAAAAAGATATGAGTGGTGGGTAGGGATCTGGAGTTCAGTGTGTCCAGAATACCCACCGCCAAGATCTAGAATCTAGAGACCCGGGCACCGGGTTTCCGGGGCGGTGGTACCCATATTCGCCTCCCAAGTAATGCAACAACAAAACCAGAGTTTGGTTTACATGCTACCGCAACAGCAGGGAAGCATACTCGTGGCGCCGATATGACAGTAAATTTTCTTTGTGTTTTTAAGCATTGGTATCACCAGTTTGTCTATGAAGATGTCAGTGAGAAAGAAGAAAAAACGAGATTCTTGGTCAAAACACGAAACGATCGTAGCTCTTGGCTGTGTTTTGCCGACGAATCAATCTGGAGTATGAGATATAATTTTTATAAATGATAGGAGAATCTTAATCCGGAGTAATCGGAATGCCTGACGAAGCAATTTTCTCCCAGATTGTGGTGACAATCTCACAAGCTCAACACAAAGGTTGTATTATGAATTCCTTTCAACCCCACTTGAAATCTGAATTGGATTGTAAGTTGTTTTGCTGCCTGGTGTGAATGCACCATACTTGGACGGGAGTTGCAGGTCTCACCCAAGGTCCTTACAACACTATAATATGCAAACATGGATCGCCAGTGTGTCTGATCGCCTGAATTATGGATTTTGACATTTTTTTTTCAAGAATTAATTGTATCTCGAAGGATCGTTGGACCGATCCTGTTTGCTAAAAGTGATAAGAAAAACCCCCTTGGTAAAGCGATACAGATTAGGATGTAGGGTGTTCTATGTGTAACATGTTTATCTTACAATATAACATTTTCATTGCTGATTGAAAACTTAGCTTTTGAATTGAATCATGAATTTGTAACACCTTCATTCCCAAATTGCTGGGAAAATTGAGTACACAACCTGAGGTAAGCAGCTCTCATTGTTTCTTTTTTTCTGCTGAAATAGGCAGGATGGCGCCTCAACACTTTAAAAGCAGTCACATAAGTTGCCCGTAACAAAATAAGTGCGGTTATAAAGTGTAACTCACCCTTAGAGCTATTGGCCGTGGCCCTAGCCTGTCCCGGCTCGGGCCGCCTGTCGTACTGCGGATCCTCCACCTCCTGGCAGCGGTAGGACAGGTTGCGCAGCGTGCACACGCAGTTCTCCACGATCTTGCTGCCGATGGAGGCCTGCGCCAGGGCGGCCCGCACCCCGTGCAGGAGAGCCTCGGCCAGGCCGGGCAGGGAGCGGAGACGAACGCGAGCGGCCGCTCCGGCCGAGCTCACGTTGCGGAGAACTCCGGAAGCATTGCGGAACACTGGAATAGGAGAATCCAAATTGTAATATGATATTTTAATTAAATTTATATTAATTAATATTTTTGAATTATTTTTTTATTAATTAATGTTATTTTAATTAATGTTACATTAATTAAGGTTTTTTTTATTATTATTAAGGAGAAAATACAGATACAGATGTCAATTGACAAGAATATACAAAAAAATAACTAGAGAACTCACCTGCATCCAAACGATTTCTCATGAATTCATGGTTATATTAATTAATGTTATATTTGGAACACTACGCAACATCGGGGAACAATAAACTGGGGAACATTGGGGTTCGCAGTGAAACAATATTAACTATATTGTGGTTGTGTCGTGTGCGCCTTCACAGAGATACAGTGGTAAGTGATTGGTCATTCCTTTTTCCTTTCATATTTTGCTTTTTTCTACACATACTATCACCAAATTCCAACAAAGACCACTTCATCTAGTTTCATTTTTTTTTAATTTACAGTCCATTACAAGTGTATAAGTGCATAATAAAATGGGGGAACATTGCAGAATGCTGTAATATACCTGTGGACCAGTAGGTCTCTCCGGGGCTGGTGGCATGCCAGCCAGAGTGTGGGATGATGACCTGCGAGACTATGACGTGTGCACCCTCCTCGATGATGTGCTGCTTGAGATCTTCGCACGAGGACATGTTCCAAACCACTCCCGTCACCAGCTCTTTTACCTGGACACAAAATATTTAACATTAAATATGATTGGCTGGTCACAAACATTTTTTTTTAAAATAACTCCACAAATAATTCCCTTTAGGGACTGGAGATGCTGTGTGGAGGGTCTTTTTAGGAAAGGAAGGAGAGGAAGTTTTGAATATGGATAAGAAAAAGGTAGGAGGGGTGGGTAGGAATCTGGGAGTCAGTGTGTCCAGGAGTGACAGACGTGTGAATCCATCCCTCGCACTGCGGGGCGCAGGGTGATGTTCCCAGAGAGTCCTGCTGGAGAGGTCAAAAGGTTTCCCTCAACTGATCTCTTCCGATCCGGACTGCCAAGCAGACGCATCCGCCAACAAGACCCGAACAACCTCTATGAACCCGGGCACCCCGGCTAAGTCACCAAACGTAGCGAACCACTTAGGGTGACCTATGGCACATATGTTGGTTATCCAAAAAATGGTTCCAGGGCGGCGGTATCCACCTTCCAAATATTTCCAATATCTTTATTTTTAAATGTAATATGTATCGTAAAAAAGCAGATTAAACAAAAATGATATTTTTCCATCACACAGCCGTCACCGATGGCCGTCCCAACGGACCACACCGTACGCGCACTGTGTCATCTGTACTGTGCTGCTGGAATGAGACGGAGTGCGTATCATGTGATGCGCTAGGTTCTGCCCATTGACGACGTGTAATGGAAAAATAATTTTTTTTTTACCACTGGAGTGATGTGGCTAATTATTGGGGATGTTGTGGGGAAAGAAATAAATAATAGAAGGGAGAAGAAAAGGGTGGATAATTAAGGTATTGTTCGGAGGAGAACGAAGTACCGCCCTTTACTTGACGAGCGGCACACAGAGATCTCCTTTTGATATAGGAAGACATTTCCACCCGTCTGTCCAGACTAGGAGCGGTTTGGACATTATGGGAACTTCCACATTCACATGCGTGTTAAATTACATCATGCCATTTCTGTTTTGCCACATACTAATTGCTGCATTTGCCTTCATACACAATATTCATCAGACCCACCCAAGTATCTAATTCACTTGCCATGTCTTTGCGAGGTATCCATTGACATATTATTCTTTCCACACTCTATCAATAATTTAGTTATTATTGATTATTTCACACACAGTGTAAGCCAAAATGTAAAAGCAGCAAAAAAAATTACATTTGAAGAACACCCATCAAACAAGTGAAACTAATACTTGCCGACCTCTGTAGAAATTTTTTTTTTATTCACTAAAAAATAAATAAATTACAATAAATTTTATACAATAATTAATTACATAATATACTTATTTGATTTACCCCAATAAATAAGCAGGGCTTGTGTGTATGGGGGATGTTATTATATTGGTTAAAATTTTTTTTTTATTCAGTTAAAATTTTCGGTATAATTTTTAAGCTGAGTTTTAAATTTTTTTTATATTCGATTGGCTTGAAGATTTGTTAATTACTTGAGTTAGGTTGTTTTAAACTTACGTCACGTTTGACATCACATCTGAAATCGTCACATTTGACATCATCACATTTGACATCACAACTTGGTTAGCGACATTTTCAATATTTGATGGAAAGATTAAGTGGAAAGATTAGGCCTAGAATCGGCATTCTCCTGGAACCGTTCAAATATTGAAAATGGCATTGATCAGTGAATTGACAAAAGTAACCTCAGAAAAGTGGTTATTCGTACCTCCATATCGTGTGTCCTGCAGAGCAGCGCCGTTAGCGCGGGAATGCCGCTTGCCTGGCGGATGGCGCGCTTGTTCTCGTCGTTCTGGCGACCGTAGGACAGGTTGCGCAGGGCTCCGCAGGCATTGCGGCACACCATGGGGTCCTCGTGCGATAGCAGGCGCACCAAGGGCGGGATTCCACCTGACGAATTAAAAGCAATCAATTTTAATGTGTTGTATTAGTGTTAGAAACATTATTGTTGAAGGCGTTGATTTCATAAACGAACTTATATTACCCTAAATTTAGACCTCAAAATATTGAAGAAAAAGAAATTAAAATTAAAAATAATAGCATCCTTTTAGTCACCTTTGTTGACGATGTATCCTTGTTATTTTGACTCCTCCCACCGTTCTTCCTCAAAATCACCACTCCCACTACCCTCACCTAATGATATCTAGTCATTTCTGTACTTGTATAATTTTTAAGTTAGTTTTAAGCTAATGACACAGACGTGTCGAAACCGGTAGCAAATAAATAAAATTAACTAACAAATGTATGTACATCTAACACACTATATAAAGAGGAAAGATTTGTTTGTTTGTTTGTTTGTGTGTTTGTTTGCATTGAATAGGCTCCGAAACTACTGAACCGATTTGAAAAATTCTTTCACTGTTGGGAAGCTACACTATCCCCGGGTGACATAGGCTATATTATATTTTCAAAAAAATTAGGGATCCTTACTAAAACTTCAATAATGTAACCAAGGGTGTAAAAAAATTACCTAAAATATTCTTTAAATCGCGTGCGCTGCGAAAACTATTGATGATAGAATAAAATAATGTACTACGACTTTATAGAACACATCATTATTTACAAAAAAAGTCGCAACAGCATATGTCTAACTATTATGGTTATGCCACAATAAGTATTCTTTTATTATAAAAATTTAATTTGAATGTCGCCGATTGAAAAGGCTCTTTGTTTGTATCTTGGTTTTAATCCTTATCAAAATAAATTACTTCATATTCAAGACAGCTTCAATACCTTTATTTAACTTTTTGAATTTTTCAATTCGGATATTTAATTAGAAAGATATCACGAGTTTAAAATTGTTAGTATTAGAAAAAAGTTTCGGCTACAGGCCGGGCGGGAGAGGAGTCAAGAAATGCAGTGCCAGGGGGGTTGGCGGGACGGGAGAGCGGGAGAGCGGTGGTGGGGAAGGTGGAAGTGGAATGCTGGAGGGGAACGCACGGGAAAGGCCATGTGAGGAGTAACATTTTATTTATTTGAATATGGCACATATTATAAAAGAAAGTCCAAAAAAACGTGCAGCTCGCAAAAACTCAGAAACGAGTCCCGGTTCGATCAAGGGAGTTATATGGTGTGGTAGATCTCTATCCCCCCTAGGGAATAAGGGTATCCGTTTTTACCTAAAGGACGTGCTTTTAAAGATATAAGGGCTGAAAGTTTCGCCCTCTTGAAATTTCTAGAACAGTCTTCCGGAAAGTTCTAGAAGGTTCCATAGAGCTGTAGAAAGTTGTGGAAGGAGTGGCGGAGTATGTCGTGGAATGATCAGGAATAGGAAATCGGGAACATCATTGTGCAACATTCCAGAACACTATCTTATTGTCCTGAGCGAAGCCGGGTAACCCAGCTAGTTGGTGAATAAAACTCTTCAAAACAAAATGTCTACACATTTTTACACAGCTAAAGCCCAGAAAAAATAAATTAAATACTTGGGAATTATAATAGATAACAAATTAAAACTTAACTTTAACTTGGAATCTTGAAATTATAAAAAATTGCAAAAAATATTAATTTCTTAACCTCTCATTTGTGGGCCCAAAATTTTTTTTTTTGCATTTAATTGATAACCAACACCCCTACCATAGGTCACCTCCAATGGTTCACTAAGTTTGATGATTTAGCAGGGGTGCCCGGGTTCATGGGGTGAGGTTTGTCTAGGACCGGATCGGGATTGACTGGTTGAGGGAGCCCTTTTGACCTCTCCAGCTGGAATCTTTCCACCCACCGCCTTGCACTACAATAGGAATAATGACATAGGCATTAAAGGAAATTATTTTCTTCAGGAGTTGTGGAGTTGTGGACACTCACCCAGGTTTCTAGTCTTCTGTTTGTTGGGGTCGTCCATGTAGCACAGGTGCTGCAGATAGGCCGCCGCATTGGCCTTCACCACGGGGCTGGGACTGTCCAGGAAGCCGATGACCTCGGGCAGGTTGGGGTCCCTCCACTGGAGCCGGGGGGCGTCGCCACCTCCGCTCAGCATCCCTGAAACAAGACAAAATACACTCAGCCAGTGGTCTCTCGCTCATCTGCCACCCTAAAAAGCTGGCAAGTGTCCAATTAGTGAAAGCGAAAATTAATACACTTTTTGGTGGGGGGCATAATGCGAATGCTTGGATGGTTGGCAGGAGTATCACTAAAAGATAGGATTAAAAGTTCACGCATTTGTGATAGCCTGGGTGTCATGGACATAAACAGTATGGTAAGACGGATAGACGGAGACCACCAGATCACACGGTGAAGCAGGCAATGTCTATGGAGCTTCATCAACAGTCATCCAGAGGAAGACCAAAAAACTCCTGGATGACTCAATGCTCCAAAATATTACAGAGAAACGGCCTGGATGAAAGCGATACCCAGAACTGAAGAAGATATAGCCCGAGAACGAGAAGAGCCGACCCCGACAGCCTACCTAGGCAATGCAACCATTCTGGAATGTTGTGGAATGTTCGGAAATAGTCTGGAACATTCGGTAACATCCCAGAACATTCAAGAACGCTCTCGAATGTTGTGGAATGTTCTGGAATATTGTGGACCATTCAAAGCCTTTTTTTGTATGGGTGGGGCTCCCATTGGTAGGGGTATATAAAGCAAGATCCGTTGTGGGTTCGAACGTCAGTTCAATCTCATATCAACTCCCTCCCTAAATAAAGTACCGTTTTGTAGTACATAATAGTAGGATATACAAATACCGACGAATTGGGAGTTGTTGAATAATCGACCCATGGATTACTGAGAGAGTACAGTATTATTTGTGCTTTTTTAACATCCGAAACTAAACTATCACTAACACAAACAAATTAAAACTGAAATTAAAAAACAAATTCAGTCCATTCAAAAAGAAATTCAGCATATCATGCAAGAAAAAAATATTTGTATAAGTATTTAGCTAAATAAGCACATTTCATTAATTATGCACACATTCGTAGAATCAACAAGGAAATTAAATGTCAACATGCCGCCATATGGTTTGTGCGCAGAATAAAAATAACACCTGTTCATTGTTTTCACTGAGAATGCATTTGAATAGCAAATAGATAATAGGAATGTTATGTTTGTTTACATTATCTGCAGCAAATAAAATTTATTGCATAAACGAGGATGGATCAATAAGTACCCGTGTTAGGAATGAAGATGTAAGATTTTCACTATTTTTTAGTTTTTTCCAATGCTTCTGCCATTTCTATAACCCTTCCAAAAATTACGATTTGTCAAACTCTTCAAAATGCAACTCTGTTTCGGCGATAGCCTCGTAATTTGAGCTGAATTTTTTTCCTCAGGAGCAATTTTTTGTCTGCATTGGGGAACAGAAAAAAGTCGCAGGTACCAGATCAGGCGAGTATGGTGGGTGCGGCAGTAATTCGTAGCGCAATTTGGCCATGGATAGAGTGGTGGTGCGTTATCCGCTTGTCCGTGAGCAAACGCGGTAACTACTTGGCAGACACCTTTCTCACACTTAGCTTATCAGGTAAAGTATTGTTTGCCATTCCGTAAGTCATGCCTACTGCTTCTGCTACTTCGCGCACTTTAGTTCGGCGATTAGCAAGAATCATGACAAAGACCTTTTCAAAGATTTCCTTGTCAACCACATCTTCCCAATGGCCTGGCCGCTCCTCATTGAAAACAGATATACAACTACGTTTAAATTCATTGAACCAATATCTTACGGTTGTCATAGGTGGTAGAGGGTCCCCAGAGAAAACATTCAACTTTGGTTTTATAACTTTCCATGTTTTTCCATTTTATCAACGAACACGAAACACGTGATACAACTGGCTGCCAAATAAAATCTAACCTATGAATCAGTCTGAAATTTAGGATGGTTTGGTTTGACAAATAGCGGTACACTACGGTAATGTCAACTTCTATCGGCAACGCCACCGGTCTTCAAATACGTGTGCTTATTGATTGACCCTCGTATGTAAATATTGCATGTTATTGAAATTTTAATTAGCCCATTACATGTACGAGCCGACATACAACTCGTTTCTATGAAGCCAACTTCAACTGTGAACGGTTAGCCTGTAGTGTCATGCGTGTTAGGACACGCCAAACTTTAAGACCAGCCCTGAACATGGTAAACATGTTACAATGAATGTAAGCGAAAGAGAAAGATGCGTAAAAACGTATGTACGACAGAGAAAGGCGAAGATGGGGACGATGATGGGAAGGGCCACTTTTCTGTCCTGGAACTCGCTTATTGTGACTATTTCTCATCAACGTCTCAGGCCGGTGCACGTTGGCCCTGTAGTATATGAGATCAATGCCGGTAGCTCGTTCGAGCAGGCTCTATTATGCCTAGTTTACACAAGCTTTGTAATTGACATTAATACTTGTAATTTGTACTTAGCTGCTTAGTAAAACTATGCTTCAAGCATTATTTTATAATCGATGATAGAAGAATGGTATTTTTTTTGGTTCCATAAATATGTATAGGATTTAAATTCCTGGATGAGATGAATTTGATAGTTGTTTCAGAATTCCATTTCTCCGTTGCCATAATCCAAAAACAAACCATACTATAAGATCTCACTTGATGTTTCAATTATCAATAAACAATAGCGTTGGCTGTTCACACTACTAAGCAAGCGACAAATGCTTGGTAGAATTGTCGCGCAGTAACTTGTCACTTAGTAAATAAGTCGACTTCCTATTCACTTGCACTTGTCATTTGTACTGCACTTGTTTACATGTGGGTACAAATGCGAGTGACAAGTTTTAATGATAAGTACTTAGCTTGTGTATACTGGCCATTGGAGATGACAACAAGTCTGTTAATACCACAATGTCATCTGATGATGCGCCTTGTGTGATAAAATTGGATAAAAGACAGAATATTAGCTTACCCATAGTCATGCCGGCCATTTGCTTCTGCAGCTCTTCCTCATCTCCGTACATGGACTGGCCGCCCGCACTCCCCATCGCACTGAGACCATTTTGCGAATCCTGCAATTACAAAATAATATTGTACAATCAGTGCAGATAAGGTCAAGCTTGTCCAATTTATTATGTGACTGATAGCTTGAGCATTAGTAAACCTATTCAACATGACACACTCGGCGGTAGACCTTGGACATGAAAACAAGCACCTTATTGTGGACTTAACTATCAAATTTTCAAAATTTTCTCTCTCTCGAAACATATGGACCTTACTCTCGCTGTATACATAAAGAAAGGATGTTTTTTTAAAGGTATACAAATTCAAAATGAAAAAAAAAACATATTAAAATAATGTCTATGATATTTGCTTTATTTAATAGACAATTTTATACCATTTTGTTTAAATATGATTTCAGGCCTAAGAGTGCCACGGCTAGCTCGAATGAAGCGCAATCATGAAGTCCAATTTTTCACAACTTTATCGAGCAACTGGGGCCATATATCTACAATAACACGGCGAATGTTAACTTCCGAATGGTCCAACGTCTCTGGTTTATCAGCATAGACTAGTGACTTCACATACCCCCAAAGAAAGTAATCTAATGGTGTGAGATCACACGATCGTGGAAGGCCAGTTCACAGGTCCATTAAGTGAAATTATGCGCTCACCATAAATGATGCACAGTAGGGCTTAAATGATTCTCAATTTTTTGCATGTGCACATATTCCAACAACAGAACACATCTTCTAAGAAAGTCTCCTTTTCCAGAAAGCACATCTGAAGGGTGGTTCCATGACAGCTGATCCGCCGACAATTTGGCCCCCTGGTGAACTTATATACAACTAGCTGAAGTCCCCGGCGATGCCTGGGCCAAACAAAGAGTTTTCGAAATCAAATGTAGACAGTGACCTTCCTCTTGTTTTAAAAGTCACATGTGCAAAATTTCATCAACCTCAGCATAAAAGTGTAGATTTGCATACTAATCAAATCCACACCGCCCATTTGTCAGCCCGCTCGTTCACCACATACAGAAATTCTCCTTTATATATTATATATTTCAACCAATTTACACAAAACTTTGACAAATTATATACCTAAACCTTCCTCATGAATCTCTCTATCTATTGGTGAAAACTGCATGAAAATCCGTTCAGTAGTTTTTGAGTTTATCGCAAACAGACAGACAGACGCGGTGCCGGTGGTGGACTTTAATTTATAATATGTAGAGATGTGCAGTCGGTTTAGGGAAAATGCTGTATACTTAATTACATACACAAAATATAGGTAAGTGATAATTTCTGCATAAATCATGTTTTCTTGGCCGATTACCACTGCGACCCTTCAAATTCAGATATTCAAAGTAAATTTGTAAAAATACAATAAATTTCCTCATAAATTGACATTTTACAGCCTTTTACCATCACGGCTGCCTGACAGATTCAGATTAAAATTTTTTTTTGCAAAAATCAATGTTTTTTGAATTACACGAACAAACTTTCGTATGCAGGTAAAAATAAATTTCGAATTAACTAATTTCGAATTAAAAAATCATTTTGTATGAAAAAAAAATTCTGGGTACTTTTTTTTATGGCAAAAATTAAAATTATGCATTTTTTCGAATTATCAGGGTTCGAATTAACGGGGTTTTACTGTACTGTTTCATTGGGCTATCTGTAGTGGTCTTACCTTGAATCCAATGGGCATCATCTGGTAGGGCTGATAAGGGTACATGGCTGGGTCAGGGCCCGGTGCTCCGCCCCCCTGGCTGCCTCCCGTCACGGTGCCCCCGTACTGGTCGGCCAGGGAAGGCCGCGGGGAGGGGGCCCCGCAGTAGTGCTCCGGTGGCAGGGCCAGGCGGCTGACGCTCTCTACATCCTCATATCTGGGAAAACAATTATACTTATTAGTCAATCATAGTAAGGTTTGTAGATGCACAGTCCAAAGCATCAGGTAAGCTCCTGACTTTATAAAATGCATGTCTCCATATAAATAAAAATTAATTAATTAATTAAAGTATGAACGAAAACCTAACTTCCGAACGACTGCATCAAATTGGATAATTCTTTGTCAGGACAAGGTTTGTATAAAAGAAGCGGTGAGCTCTGGCAAAATGAAATTTAAAAAAAAATTGCAATAGGTGTAACGCAAGGTGTTTTAAAACTGAATGAACAGGGACTGAATTTATGAAATGCGGGAGGGGGAAGGGGAACTCGGGAGGGGGGTTCGCGGGGCGGGGGAAGCGGGAGCGTGGAGTGGGGAGAAGGAAGGCAGAGTGGGAACACGTGAGGCGGAAGGGGATTGGGACGAATAGGAAAGGACAAACAGGGAGAAACAATTTCTTTATTAAATGGCAAAGCAACACATGCCGAGAAACAGCTCGTGAAATATAAATATAAAATAGATGTAGATTATTTTCGTAGTCCTCCTCATTGGGAGATCCTGTGCTTAGGGGGACTATGTTTTGGATAAGTTTTCAGCTACTTCTACGGTATAACTCCGTGGGTAAGGTTTTTTCAAGCAGAGGAAGTTCTGGGAAGGAAAAACGTATGAGGGGTGGGTAGAAAACTGGGGGTCAATCTGTCCAAGAGTGACGGATGTATGAATCCACCCTTACCACTGCGTTGCAAGGCAGTGGGTTGAGAGAGCATCGCAGTTGGAGGAATGGATTCTTACGTTCGTCACTCCTGGTCACACTAAACCCCAGATTCCTAGCCACCCTTCGTACCTTTTTCCTTCCCAGAACTTCCTCTCCTTCCTTTGCCTAAAAAGACCCTCATAATTTTAGTGTTTACCTGGTGGGGTGCATCTGGTGATGTGGGTTGGGGGAGGGTGGAAGAAGTCGGGGTCCTCCCATCAGGCCCGGAGGGGGGGAGGCACTGCGGTCGCTAGGCGATCTCGCACGGTCCACATATTCCTGAAAAATTACACCATTGTGCATCAAATACATCCATTCAGATACATGAATCCATTTCAGCTACGACTGATCCAATTCAAAGAACCTGTAAATTCAGATATCAAGCAACATTTCAATTCTGAATGGCGGTCTTTAACCAAGGCAATACTGAACGTATCTCAAACTCAAGATATAAAAGAGTTCTTGAAATAATTATTTATTACAATTGAGGAGGTGGATGCAATAAAACAACCGATGATGAAAATCATAGTTTTTAATAAAACAACCTTTTATGCATTACTCATGCTGTCTCACTCATACACACATGTCTCTTTCATTCCTTAACCACTCAGATAAGTAAACGGATAAACACGATAATATAACGATAGCAGTCAAGTACAATAAGCGTGATTTCACGTCAACACATGTGTTTCCACAAAAATCGTTATAACTTCATTACAGTTCTAGTGACATCTCTAACCACTGGAGCGACGGCGCGTTTTATAACTTTTGCCTCGGATTGCTCGTGATATTTTAATGACCGTTTTGAATATTTTCCGCCAACCTTAAAAAAATCATACCTCCGAATTTTAATATGGAGGCATACAAACTGATCATAGTTCTATATAGTCAATGAATTCACCTATATTTGGTTGTTTATCACATATTCCTAGGATTTATAAAAATAATAATAAAAAATCGTAAACATTCAAAACGGAACTATTCTCAGTATTGCCTCCCTTTAAACTCGCCTAGTAAGTTCAAATTTCCCTCCACAATGAATATTTTCAATTAGGTTTCTTTTAAATGGTCTAATTTATAATCACAATCTACATATGTATATAAGAAAACTGAATTTTGATATGTTTTGAACTGTTGAATGTTCGTTCCTTTTGGATAATTTTTGACACAAATTTATTCGAAAAATGGCGACACTTTTAATTAGACTAAAATGAAATTCTTAAACGACTCACCACAAATAGCTGTAGTACATCAAACAGATACATCAATTATCTTAAATCCACAATACCAATTAACTCGATTATTGGTTTATTTATAGAAAATATTGCATTTTCAAAAACACACGACGACCGGAAAAAAATGTCAAAAACATAAAAACTTTGTTTTATCAATAATCAGTGAAATTTTAAGTTTGAAACATGTTGAAATAGTTGAATGCATTACTCATTCAGTTATTATAACACTGGTACACAAATTTGTTATAAATACCCACTAAAATACGATAAAAAAGTCGAATTTTAAACTGACAGGTCCAGAACGCTTAACATTGTGATTTGCAGCGAAAATAATCGATCTAGAAATTTCCATAATTAAATCACGGAAACAAAGAATTGAAACATCTCTGGAGAAAGCGCTAAAGGATTTTGTCAACTACATGTTATGCAAATCACAGATCGCGGGAGTTTTTGAAAATATTTAAAAAAAAAATTTAATGCATCTAGGTAGAATTTGGTGTAATTCGACAACTTAGCAAACTTACTTTGTGTAAATTGTACTGAAATTTGACAAAAAGCATTTCAGTGGTTATAACAAAAAGTAAAAGGTCCATAATGAATCAAGCTGCACGTCCCTATTCAAGTTGTCCATAGAAATAGATAAAAAGACCTATTCTGTCAGATACACGGTAGGTACAGATTTTACCCGCCAAATCGCCTACGGGCCGCTAGACATTGTTATTTTTTTATTAAATATTCTTGTATGAAATGATAAAAAAGTGAGGTGACTAAATTGTTTATTATACATTTATACGAAAAAATAAGTATTGTTTTTTATATAACCCGTGATTTTAGTACCGTTTTCACATAAAAACATCACGTGAGTCAATTTTACATTTTCTTTATGTTTGCATTCTAAATTTTAATATTTACAAATGTTAATATTTATTTGTAATATAACAAATTGAAAGCTTATTTCGTAACCTTTCAAAAACAGTTTTTAGTATTCAGCGGAAATAACACAAAGTTTTGTAAATCTGACATTTCGTTTAAGACGCAAAACTCGCATATTCCCGATAGGTCGGAGCAGTTAAGACATAGGTTCACCACAGTTATAAAATTTTTTTGTATAACTTACCTGTCCCATGTACTGGGCCATCTGTGGAGAAGCCTCGGAGAGGTATTGGGGTGCAGCCCCGTAAGGGTTGGTGCCGTAGTGTGAATAGGTCTGGTAGTGGGGTTGGTACCCTCCAGCGTCACCCATCATCTACAAATATATCACAAGTGAAGTAAATATATCAAATATAACGGCCTTCCTTATAAGAAGGTTTATCTGTATTTTAATCCAATCAGAAAAGTGTGATTAAAGCCTCAATTACATTGAGTGAGTTTACAAGCTACTATCTACTAAGTTTAAAAGCGGGTGAAAAACTGTCCACTCGCTCAGTAGCGTAGGAAACTGAGCTCGTAGGTCACTGCTAGCGCCACAGCTATCCAGTAGCCAGAATAACGACGTCTGCGTGAACTAATTCTGTCAGATGTTTGACAGTCGAAATAAGCTGTTTCTTGGCCGCCATTGTGAGCGCATAAGTAAACCAATCACGAGTAAGCGAATGGCAAGTACAGTTGACGATCTTTCAACTTTTTTCGTAGATTGTCAACAATCTGCTAGTTAGCAAGTAACACGATGATACTGAGCGAGTTTACTAACAGATAGTGAATTTCCCAGGTAGTAGCTTGTGAACTCGCTCAATGTCATCGACGCTTAAGATATATCGTAGGCAAAACAAGAATGATACTCTCAGAGAGGTATATTTAATTTAAGGGTAATTTTTTTTTACATTAGCACCATACAGGAGGCCCTGAGGAAAATAATTTCCATCAGGGCCTATGTCATCTTAGAGGATAATGTGTGGTGGGTATTTTTAAGAAAGGAAAAGATAGAAAGTTCTGGGAAGGAAAAAGGTATAAGGGGTGAGTAGGAATCGGGGGTTAGTGTGTCCAGGAATGTATGAGAGCCCAAAAAGGTAGGTTTTTAGTTTGGAACTAAAATCTGTTGGGCTTGTTATGTATCTTAGTTCCGGAGGGAGTATATTCCAAGCCAATATCAATGTAATAGCAACTTACGTGTGGGTATTTATGCGTGTTGGCCACCGCCATGTGCCCCATGTGGTTGTACTGGGTGGAAGGGGGCATGAACATGCCTCCGTACTCCGGTTCCGGGATCCCCGACACCTGGTACTCACCACCCTGGAATAAAGACAATCAATGCACATTAGGAGACTTTGCAATAAGAGACATTAGGAGACAATGCAATGAGAGACTCCATTTATCCCCTCATCTATCCCTACAACGCTCCATGCGAATCTTCCAATGATTAAAACAGTGCTGGAAGTCTCCTTCTGTCTGCTCCTTCAGGACGCGTGCCACCTTCTCTTCCACAGCTTCAACGGACTCAAATCATGTTCCTTTTAATGCAGATTTCAGCTTAGGAAACAGATAGAAGTCGCACAACGCAAGATCTGGCGAATAAGGCAGTATAAAGTATCAGTACAAACATTTTTTCAAGTTTCTTCAAATGTGAGAATTTTAGGCACCATTTTAGCAAACACTTTTTGCATGTTCAAGAAGCTATGCTAGCATTATTCAATGGCATACTGAGAGCAAGCTGGAGTACGCGAGCGACGTTTGGGCACTGTACCACCAGAAATACATTGACATGTTGGAGCAAATCCAGAAGAAATTCTTCAGGTATGTTTATATGCGGAAGCATGGAACCTATCCAAGGTTCATGCACCATATTGACTTACTTTAGGCAACTGATTCTGTGAGTCTAGAAACTAGGCGGAAAGCAAGTCTTGCTATTCTGTCTTTCAAAATTTGGATCAATTTCATCAACAGCCCATTTTTCCTGGGATGCTATGATTTATATGTACCAGACCACTACAGCCAGAGTCGACATCATGATTTATTCAAAGTACCGAACGGCAGAAAAGACATCCTGGCAAAGCATAGCATGCAGAGGGGATTGGTGCTGTTATATGAACTTGCAAATCATTTGGATATAAGTGACTGTTCTCTATATGCCTTAAAACTAGGAGTATTATTGAAGAGTCATCTGCTTAAATCTGAAATGGTAACTAAATTGTACTGTAATTGGAATAATTACAATAAGTACAATAATAATAAAAATAAAATAAAATGTTAAAATTGTTATGTAAAATTTGCCGTACGCATTCTTCGTCAATTCCTACAGTTTCTGCAATCGCACAAATACTTAACCGACGGTCAGATTGAACTAGATTCCTATTTTTTCAATATTGTCATCCGTTTTTGAAGTGAAAGGATGACCCGAGCGTGAATCATCTTCAACGTCTTCTCGGCCATCTTGAAAATGCTTAAACCACTCAAAAAGACATGCACACGATGAATATTCATTGCCATACACTTCTTTCAATAAATTATTTGTTTCAGTGGCGGTTTTTCCAAGTTTCATGTGAAATGTCACAACAACTCGTTGCTCTATTATTACATTTAACATTTTTCCAGCGAAACAAAAAAACGACTCTAATGTGAATGAAGGCTACGGCTCTATGGATTTGTTTCAAGAAGCGAGGAAACTGCGCTGTCGGTCACTGCCATTCGGTGCATGCATAGCCACACCTCATACATACATTATTATAAATAAGTTGTACAAAGGAATGCATTGTACATAACATAATAAAAAGAGTACCTATAAAGATATAAATGGGTAAAATATAAGTAGGTATGCAGTTACAGAAAATTGTACAAAGGATCAGCCATAGCTCAGTGGTCAGAGCTGCTGACCGGCAATCAGATGGTCACGGGTTCAATTCCCGTTGGCGGCCAGTATCTTTTCTCGGAAGATTTTTTCAATGTAGATGAGTGTTTCAGGATGATAATTATTGATTATAATATTTGTTATGTACAAAGGAGTTCAACACTAGTAAGTTCAATGATAAATGAACAAAAGAAGTAGGTACTGTGAAAGTAGTAACAGTATGTTATGTGGTAAGCTTGTTAATCATTATTAAAATAAACATGTTTGCAAAGGCATGTTTGTAATACAGCAAACCTTTATTACGCCCGATTGGGTGTTTTATAGAACACAGCTAAATTAAAAATAAAAGGTGCACATTAGAAAAAAATTATAAATCTGTTTTAATTTGGGAGGCGGATATGAGTATCAAATCCAACCCCTGCCATAGGTCACCCCAAATATTTTGCTACATTTGGTAACTTAGCAGGGGGTTCCCGGGTTCATTGGGTGAGGTTTGTGCAGGTATTGGTGGCAAATGCATTTGCCCATCTATTGTGTGGCGGCCTCTCCAGTCAGGCTCTCTCGATCCATCCTTGTATCGCAGTGGGAAGAATGGATCCATACGTCCGTCACTCCTGGACACATTGAACCCCCAGATTCATATTCACCCTTCAGACCCTCCACTCAGCATCCCTAAATATGTGTGGAGCTAATGTAAAAAAAAAGAAGCAAAAAGCTAGCTAGGAATTTGCAAGAAAAATCACCTCAAGGGCGCTTGTATGTTATGCTACGGCCAGACCCTTGCGACAAGCTGCTTGTCGCAAGCTCTGGCAAGCGAATGGCTGGCGTCCCCACACTTGCAAGCGCACCAGTACATTCGCAGCGCGCGCAGCGCCCAAAGATGGCGGACGTCGAAGCAGCTGCATCAGCTGTCATTTTTGCGCTAACCTATTTCTATTTGAAAGCGAAACAAAACGAAAGAAAGCGAAGAATTCGAAAGAGAAGATAGTGGATGATTAAAATCCATAGAAATCGTACCAGGTAATTCATTTAATATTCTAATATTTTATTTATTGTCCGTAAGTTGTACCAACGTGTGGATGCCACGCCAGCGTTTGCCGCAAGCGCTTGCTGCTTGTGGCCAAAATATCCAACCTCGATCGGATCGGCGGCAAGCTCTCGCAAGCCTACACAAGCCAAGCCAGACGCTGGGACTTGTGGACGCTTGCGGAGGCTTGCCATGTGTTTGGAGCCGGTATCAGAATGTGACTTGCCTTTTTGCTTATGACGGCAGTGTGATACCAAATAGAATGTTAAATAGTGAGGTTATGTTACCTGCATCATGTGCGGTGGAAGCTGCTGTTGGCCGGCGCCCCCGTCCGGTCCGGCATGTCCGTTGCTCCTCTCGTACACCTGCTGCTGCTGAATCTCCGCCCTCCCCCTGCAACACCACAATACATTACTTTAATTACAATACAATACATTACAGCTTCAATTTGATAAAGACACTGATGACTTCCATGTACATTTGAATTATTATCGAGTACGGTATTATAGCCTGGGGAGGAGCAAGCGCTACCTTCATTGATCTGATTTTTAAAGCACAGAAACTAATTATAAAGATTATTCTAAAACTACCCACCACAATAAAGTATTCTAATTTAACATAATATAAAGAAAAATATTCAGCATACTTACCATTTTAGAACATAGATAGAACCGTATGCAGCCAGTTAGAGCATGATAATTCATAACATTAGTTTCTAACTACATTTCCCTAATGCCATTCCAAGATAGGGCAACGAGAATTAAATATTTTCCTTTAAAATATGTTAAACTAAAATTCTTTACAATATTGAGCCTAAAAATAAGAAATCGGTAAGTAGATTATGAGAAATCGTCTTTGCAAACTTTGACATCTCAGATCATGTATCAGACCATCATCAGGTAAGGTGAAGTTAGAACCCTATCCAACTAAAGTGACGAACTACACTGTGCCCCTTCAAAACCGTCAGATTCAAACAAAATGCTAATTGCAAAAGGTTAAAAGTGAATTTGGAACTTTGTAAAATAAATGGAAGCATTAAAAAACTTGATTTTAGATAGACAAGTAACTTCGGAAATAAGGAAACAGATTGCTCTGAAAATTATTTTGGTTATAGAAATGAGCAAAAGAAATGGTTTGGCATTCAAAGGTCATTTTTGAAAAATATGTCATTTAGAACCTTGTCCAAATAAGGTGACAACTTGCCTAAAATGAAAATTTCATGATGACAAAACACAGTTCTGTATTTGAAATTTATCTGAGAAACTGGTCTGATCATAAAATTATAATTTCGACAGTTAGATGGCGGCTCGTGACTTTTGGATGTGCTAGGGTGCTGATATTAAAAGAAATGGCATTATTGATGTTATTGTAGCTGAAAAATTTTTTTTTGAAAATCAGTATTTTATATGAAAATTTTCAGGAAGTTTCAGTTTGGCCATATGCCACACGGATATCCTGAAAAATCTACAAGACACCGATCTTTGAAAAAAAATTTTTTTTTTCGCCTACAACAACATCCATGACGCCATTTTTTTATAATATTAGCACCCTAGCACACCCAAAAGTCACGAGCCGCCACTGGTTAGATGACGAATAGGACATTAGCAGATTCTTTCTCAGTAGTAAATCAGTTCAATCTGATTCTCCTAGTTAAGTGACTTCATTAATTTGATTCAAAGAAATTCAAGATTGCCGCCCCAATTGTTTATACTGACTTAGTTTCGTGATCAGCTCTCTAACTTCTTCCACCATCCACATTCGTATGTCTATACACGCTCCGAGAGGTCTAGCATGGTCAACCATATGTCAATACGATATTGACTAAATTCGTCACCTGTGGTCAGTTGGTGTCAAAATATGATTCTGACAGTCAGTTGACAAAAGCCGCCAATTTTACAAAGGCCTCCTGAGTGTCAAGCTGTCAAAATAAACCATTTTTGAATTATGTCATTCGTTATGCAAAATAACTGGCTTATTAATGAATGGAGATGAACTAACGAAGCACTTAGAATTGAAAGAAATCATTTATGCATTCCGTAGACTTAATTAATTCCTTTAGGAAACAATCAATTTATTCCGTTTGGTCTTGGAGAAACGAAAATGGTGCAAATATGACTAAGACCACATTAACTAATTTACTCCCAATTAGTGTCAAAAGCACTTGCCAAATAATATTAAGGGGCCGCAACTCGAATTTCTACCGATTTCTTACATATCTCCCTTAAACATTTGAAGTTTTTAAGCTCTTAAAAAAAAAAAATTTTATTTTTGAAGATAATGTCTAGATGCTGCCCAAGCCGAAACGCAAATTATATGAAATTCCCTTGATAGAAAAAAATCACAAAGTATGCTCCAAAAATTATTAAAAACAAGTCTGTTTCTATTATCGTATAAATTATATCTGTGAAAAAATTCACAATGTTTCTTTAAATGATACTTAAGATGCTCCCCAAGAGATTTTTGTTCTATTTTAAACGAGTTGTGTTTTATTAAACATTTTCGCATCAATTTTGGCGCTGTAAATGTTAGCGCTCTCCTCTAACATTCGTATCTCTCTATCTTCTTCTTTTCGGGCCCGGTTACAGAGCCTTAAAGTTGTGTCTATTTATTAGCATTTTAAATTTTTATACCAGTGTTTCCACCGTATATCGATTTATTTTTTATTTTTTTATTCCCTGTTAATATCGGTTCGGCTGTCAACAATGCAATCATGTTCGGGCTATCGATATAAAATTGTCGGAATTTAAGCCTATTGATCCGATATTGTATAGTTATCGATTTCACCATGGTAGACCCTCAGGAATCTCGTTTCTACAGCATTCAGTCTACTTTCATCGTGCATCACCACTGCCTTACGTCAACTTATCAATATTGATTAAAAATACATGCGTAATCTCTTCCAATCTTAAAAAGATAGTATGGCTTACTAACAGGATTCAGATAAATATATTTATTATAAAAGTGCATGCACTCTTTTCCTTATCTCCCATTCAATCAAATGTATAATTTCCACAGATGAATAAAAAGACAACCTAAAAAGATAACAGAGTACAGATACATATTTTGAACTCTATTTCAAAAACTCTTTTTTTCTAATTGCAAATTATTTTTCAAAGACAGTGAAAGAAGCGACTTGTTAAGACAGTGAAACAAACGTCTTGTTAAGACAGTGAAACAAACGTCTTGTTAAGACAGTGAAACAAATGTCTTGTTAAGACAGTGAAACAAGCGTCTTGTTTAGACAGTGAAACAAGCATCTTGTTAAGACAGTAAGGGCTTCCGCAGACAAGAGACTTTAGTAGCAGCGACGTTTGGAAAACCATTAAAAAAATTCATACAAATTTAAAAAAAAAAACATGTGTGCAATTCACATGCAATAGAAGTGCAACCTTCAGAAAACTAAAGTATACAAGAATGGGGAGGCTACGAAGCACCACAAAGAGGAGACCGATAGGCTACGAAACACCGCAAAAAGAGGAAACCGATTATACTATCTCATTCTCTCGCAGGCTAAATCCTATAGATGTGTGTGTTTGTCTCTTTTATTGTCGTTATTTTTCGTTTAGAAATTCCAGTCAGAAAAAGCTGTGCGAATTTCATGACACCAGAGCACACAATACTGTAAAATATCATATATTATTAAGGTATGAATCTTATTTTTTTAGAGTTTTATGAATGTATTAATCTTATTTTTTAGAGTTCCTTGAATATTTCTTCCAAGATCTTGATAGAAATGATGTTGTAAGCTGAAAATAGTTGCAATGACCTAGAAATTCTAGACAGAAAAAGCTGTGCAAATTTCACAACATCATAGCAAAACAATGTGGGATTTTATCTTATTTCCTAATAGTTTCATAAATAATTACAAGTAGCTGTTTTTATGTAGAAATTCCAGATACAAAAATATTTGTAAATCTCATAATGCCAGAGCTCACCGATCGTTAGTTTTTTGTAAACGGTAAACAAACCTATACATTATATTTTACTATTGCCCTCTTCTACCAGAGGTCAGCTATCATTGTTGCAATACTCACTGATATTTGGGACTCGTAAACATCTTTGACAGACACAAAAAGCTCACAAACAAACACAAATTGTATTTTAACAATAAGAAGCACTTACGATTTGAATTTAACCACAAACATCTTAAAGATCAGCTGTCCAAACAAAAGCTGACATAGATACCTCACAAAGAATCACTATTATGCGTGTGCGAATAGATAAACTAAACAATCAACAGTACTGCAAGTCTCAAACAAGAATGGGCAAAGACCGGTGACTGTTCATTAGCATTAATAATCATGTTAATGGCATGTGTCAGTCGGTAGATTTTGTGGTTGTGACTGAACAACCTATTTTTTGATTCAGTAACTTCTGACAGTGGGTGTTGTTATCTCTTATGCAGTCACCGCACATATTTTCAATTACGTAAGAGGAATTTTCAAATGCGTAAGAGCATTCTTGAAATGTTATGAATGACTGAATAATTTGGGGAATTTATCGGTAATTTTTTTTTGTATGTTATACCACACAAGTAATCTTCTGAAAATGCCTTCCATTGATATTGGTATAACTCTAAGTGACCAGTTCAGGTACGGGGACTCCCATCGAAGTCAGAGTTAAGTTAGCCTCTCAGAAGCTGGGCGTGCTGTAAAAGGAACGCAGATACTTTAATAGTACACAACTGCTGACACTGTATAAACCGCAATTGCGCCCACTGTTGAATTTGACAGCCACCTCTGGTCTGGAGCGCCAAAATACATGAAAAAAACCCTTGACTCTGTGCAGAAACTGATTACCCTAGCAGATTGCAATCTTTAGAGCACAGGCGTCATTTTTATCCCTTCGGCACTGGTGCATAGTCGGTAAACACTCTAAATGGGCAACCCAACTTAAGCACATGGTTCTAATAAAGTTCAACAGCTCAACTTCCTCCCTCCTACAACATGGTCTCGTCAAGAATATAAAAAATAAATTCTGTGACTAATCCCATCAAAATGTTACCACGTATCATTTTGTGGTTTGACTTTCGATCTTTTAATAATAAATAACCTGCAGAGGGAAATCCACAGAAATGGTATATATTTTGCCATAAATTATCCCTAACAGCTGGGATTTCAATTTCTGTATATATTTGTTAGCTATAAATCAAAAAACTGTTTGGTTATCAGCAAATAGCAAAAATTGGCGCACTGATGTCAAAAAATTTGCACAGCTTTTTTGGTCTGCAATTACAGGGTCAAAGCAACTTTTTTTGTTTTTTTTATACGAGTACCGTAAAAGAGTCCCAACTGCTCCCGTCTGAAGCCAGTGAGACTACAGCATCCCCAATTGGGGTATGTTGTGAGGCAGAAGGTAGTGGGGAGGGGAATGAGATAGGGAAAAGGAAGGTGGGGAAGTATCTGGCTATTCAGATCTGGTCACCAAACACGGCTGATGCCATTTCGAGCAACGTTTCGATTCTGAATGATGGTCTTACACCAGGGCTATACTGAGAGTATCTTCCACTCTGGAACGTGCCGTAAATATACTGTATATTGTTTTAAATGAATAAATTGTGAAATAACACAAATTAATCAAATAAAATTTAACAATTATTATAAGCAATAATTATCAATTTTTGTGAAAAATCACCTCAAGGGCGCTGTACATTTATACGATAGAATAAGTATTGTTTTTTTATATAATCCGCGATTTTAGTAC
The DNA here is from genome assembly GCA_917563855.2 of Limnephilus lunatus. Classification (NCBI taxonomy): domain Eukaryota; kingdom Metazoa; phylum Arthropoda; class Insecta; order Trichoptera; family Limnephilidae; genus Limnephilus; species Limnephilus lunatus. The sequence continues at coordinate 99,752,089 of OU830594.1, forward strand.
CGTTATGACATAAAAACATCGCGTGAGTCATTTTAACATTTTTTTATGTTTGCATTCTAAATTTTAATATTTACAAATGTTAATATTTATTTGTAACATAACAATTTGAAAGCTTATTTTATAACCTTTCAAAAACAGTTTTTAGTATTCGGCTACATTCAGAAATGTTTCATTTATAGAGCTCTAATTGTGAAGCGGAAATAACATAAAGTTTTCGTAAATCTGACATGTAGTTTAAGACGTAAAAAGTGCACATTCGCGATATATCAGAGTGGTTAAGAACAAGGATGGATACCCAATTGGATAGTATGTATATTCCCTCATATACAGGTAATGCATAAACCTCTTATGTACTTTTTCTATTTCTAGGATATGGTTTTGTTCAGAAGGGGCCCTAATAATGGAGCTGTAATCCAGGATGCTTATAAAACTGTTGACTGGATTTATAACTGTTCAATAAGAAAAAATAATTCTGAAATCGGGGAAGAAGCAATAATAGTTTTAAACATTTCATTTTCATAACAAATCTACAGAAAAATAATCTGAGTCTGATTCTGTAAAATAAAAGATTTGTAGGTTAACCTGCTTAATAAAACACAGTCGATAAATATATTTAAAAATAGTCAATTTGTGCCTAAGCTCTTAGCAAAAGCCGACTCATTATTTGCCGGCATTTACCTATTGGTCGAAGCCTTACAAATGATCTGAATCAAATTGGGGTGCAAGTTTGTCGTGCCAACGTATAATGTTACGGTACCCGACGTTATTACACAAAGACGATTTATTTATAAAAACCGCTAAAAATGTAATGATGGATTTATTTTTGTATTACTCGATAATATTATATAATAAGCTTATTTTAAATGATGTTAACATCGGTAAGTAATTGCGGAAAGTGGAAAATTCTTTAGTGGAATTAATATTATGGACAGATTAATTATTCTGAATATTACAGTATCGTTGTACAGATATGTTGATATTACGTTAATGACTGCAAATTTTTTTATCTCCTGTTACATACATTTGCAGGTGAATTCAGTCAATGATTCAAGAAATGAACAGTATTCTCAAGACTATGCTCTTTGCAGATAATGTAGCAGATACTGATAGCAGATAATCATTGTGGCTTACAGAATAGCCTGGAAAGGTGGAGCAAGATTTTGATTTTGATTTGGAGCCTTTTGCATCTAATCCCAGAAAACACTTCCTTGCAAACAGAGTGGTGGATGCTTGGAACAAACTCCCACAACATGTCATCGATGCAACTAATTTAAACCAATTCAAAGCTCTTATGGATTCAAATTTGGAGAGAAGAAAGGACTAACTTAGTTAAAATTTAAAACTAATCATTTACTGTCAAACTATTGTGAAATTAGATATGAGCGCATCAGCAGAAAGCTGCCTGCTCATTACATAATAATAAGATCCTGGAGGATAATGGCCTAAAAATTATCAGGAAAAAGACTGAATATTTGTACTTGCCATTTGAAGACACAAATGTAACTCCTTCGATGCAACTGGATGGAGTAACATTAGCCAACTGTGACTCATTTAAGTATCTGGGCTCACTCATCCACAGAGACGGAGGATGTGCAGCGGATGTCAACCATAGAATAGGTGTGGGATGGATTACGTTTAGATCCGTAACAAGAATCTTGTGTGACCCGAAAATGCCTATAAAACTTAAAGGAAAGATATACCAGACTATTGTTAGACCCGCGATAATGTATGGCTCCGAATGCTGGACTATGTACAACTCCTACTCTAGGCAGCTCGAAACAGCAGAAATGCGAATGCTTAGATGATCGGCAGGAGTATCACTAAAAGATAGGATTAAAAGTTCATGCATTCCTGGTAGCCTGGGTGTAAGCTGGAGGAACGACAGTTGAGATGGTATAGGCACATAATAGACCATCAGACCACACAGTGAAGCAGGCAATGTCTATGGAGCTTCATCGACAGTCATCCAGAGGAAGACCAAAGAACTCCTGGATGACTCAATGCTCCAAAATATTACAGAGAAACGGCCTGGATGAAAACGATACCCAGAAATGAAGAAGATATAGCCTGAGAATGAGAAGAGCCGACCCTGATAGCCTACCTAGGTAGTGGTTGGGACAGTGCAAGGAAGAAGAAGATATACATTTGCAGGAGATCCCATAGCCACTGTGCCCACATGATGCACAGATGGGGCGTTAAAGAGTCGACGGTGCAGACCACAGAATGATCGTCCAGTTGGTTGGTCAGACATTTCCGAAAAATCGAAATTTGAGTTGAGTATGCAGTTACATGTAAAAGTGCACTCAGAATACTCATAAACACCACCAAATCAATTATAATGCAGAAAAACTTGTAGTGAATGAAACAAAATGTCAAAGAGTCATTATTAGCAGGGTGTTTCAAAATTTCATACTACATGTTGGTGACTTGTCATCGCTCCAAACACGACTGCAGGCAGCTAACGAACGAACAACAGTTCCCAACGACTAAGGGTTCCTAATTTATTTGGTGTGAACAGTTATTTTTTCATTAGCTGTCTGCAGTCATGCTTGGGAGCGATGACAAGTTACTGACTTTTTCGATAAAACCAATATCGATCGACCATGCTAGATACCCTGGTGTTATTTTAAAGCATATTTAATATGTAAAACACAGACACGTTTAAATAATATTTTATGTATGGTGAACTGTCGAATATAGCTTTCCTCATTCCCTCAAAACTTAATATTTGGAGATGACTGAATAACAATTAGCATAATTATCTCACGATTGCTGTTCCACAAAATCTCCACATATTATAAAACAAAGTCCTCTGTGGCGTCTGTCTGTTCGCGATAAACTCAACTACTGAACGGATTTTCATGCGGTTTTCACTAATACGGTGTGGATTTGATATGTATGCAAAACTACAGTTTTATGCCAAGGTTGATGAAATTTTGCACAAGTTCACCTTTAAAACAAAAGGAAGGTCACTGCCTACATTTGATTTTGAAAACTCTATGTAAAGCCCGGGCATCGCTGGGAACTTCAGCTAATTATTATATGTATCACATGTTTGGGCATGTATCAAAGTAAATAAATATAGATATTTTCGGACTTGGAAAAATTGTTAAAAGAAAAATGATGAAGATCCTTACCCATAGAGAGAGTTGGGGTGCAGCTTCTTAGGGCCGTCCATGGCGCTACTGGAACTGTTCCTCTGCTCGGTTAGCAGGGCCGCATCGCACGCCTCGCTCACTCAAGGAACCTACCGCTTTCCGGTCAAGCCTGCAACCAAACAACGCACTACATTAGAGAGTATTGATGCATAACTAACTAACCATCGCGCCGTTTCCCCGCAGGGGTAGGCAAAGGACGGACCGTCAAACAACTCGATCTTGGCACACACTCCTCATCTCGTTCACATTCATACATCATCTCATACATACATGCTCTTCTATTATTCTGACTTTTGACATGGCCCGACTCAAGTATCTGATTCGCTTGGTCGTGCAATGTCTTCCTCGACTTCTACTATTCATATTTGTGTCATATATTCTCCTTACACTCCTTTCCTCGTTCATTCGCTCCACATGTCCAAACCTTTTGAGTGTCCCTTTCTTAATCTTACTCATTACGATTACATCAGCCTTGCATTCTTTGCGGATCTCCACGTTTCTCACACGAACATACATGGTTTTATCACACATATGGATATGCCTCAGGGATCTCATTTCTACAGCATTCAGTCTACTTTCATCCTTCCTCGCATTACGCTTACATCAGCCTCGCATTCTTTGCGGATCTCCACGTTTTCCCATGTGTCCAGATCTTGGCGGCGGATGTGTCTGCCCACCTGCTGTGTGGCGGACCGGACCGAGAGACTGATTGAGGGAGGCCTTTGTCAACCCATCGCCTTGCATCACAGTTGGAGGGATGGATTCATACGTTAGTCACTCCCGGACACACTGACCTCCAGATTCCTACCCACCCCTCATACCTTTTTCCTTCCCAGAATTTCCTATTCTTCCCTTCCTTAAAAATACCCTCCACACAGCATACCCTAAGCTGACATAGGCCCTGAGTGAAATTATTTCCTGTGTGGAGCTAACTTAAAAAATAAACTTACTGGAAAACAAATTAGCTCCAGGCAGACCAACAAAGGGTAAAAATCAGAGCTTCTTGCGATCTTTTGATTGAGATAATGGACTTTCTTTTGATAAATGTGTTGTAAACCTTTTAAGACCCACACATCTTGTCTAGATATACTTGGTCCAAGGGTAAGATATGAATCAATTCATACTTACAACATAATCTCACATAAGATTAACACGGCACCTTCAATAATAATCGTGCCTTAGCTGTATGTAAAGAGCATGACTAAACCATAATTATAACGGTTTGACCTATTGAGTTTTGATACTCACAAAGAATCTTCACGAAATCGACATGGTAAGAATAGAAAGACTAAAGCTGTAGAAATAAGATCATTCGCACTGGGGAGGTAGTTTAATCGAGTAGCGAGTAACTCGCTACCTGAATGCTTATTTTAGAAGAGGTGGAAGAATAAGTTAGTGAGATGAAAATAAATAAACTATGGCCATGAAAAAAGATTAATAGCAGCAAAAATAAATAATTTCAGAATAGCATCTTCGCTCCAACGGCACGACATATCTGCGTCTACCAATGAACTCTACTAAAACAATAGGTTTGCGCATGTCAGTACGCAAAATCAAAGTCAGTGAAAAAATAGAACAAAATGGATTGAATCTACTAAAGAGCTGACTAAACTATTCTACTAAATTTGTTGTATTGGGACGAGTTTAGTTACTAATATACTCGCTACTCGACTAAACTACTTGCCCAGTGCGAACGGGTCTTTAGTGCGGTTTTCATCAATAAAAAACTTAGTGAAAGATATAAGTTATTAGAAGGCTACACTAAAACCAAAACGCAGAAAACAAAAGGCTAGCGACAATGACATTAATACTGGACGCGGGGTAGAAATCTCAAAGTGGGAAGCCAAACACAAGACGATTGTAGCTGTCTCTATTTCTAGTACTTTAGTACTAAACTGCTACGCGTCGAGTGAGGTCGTGTCTTAAATAAATTGTAAATTGCATTGCGAAGCGCCAAAATGCCCTCCTGAGTGATTAGAAAATGCTTAAATTACACGGCAAATAGTCGTAAAGGCGAAAGAATAACACTTCATTTGTAAGTACACGCAAATTACTTATTATTATCAATTATTATAAATATTACAATTAATTTTCATGTTTCCCGCCCGCGGTTTTACGCATCATCAGAGAAAATTCTAGGCCTACTAAAGTAAAGGGTCTGGACGAGCAACAGCCAAATTACTGTTGCTAAGTAAACTTTACTATTTTAAAATAGACTAATCAGCCTAAACACTCTGTTTATTTGTTTGCTTGCGGCAAAACAACACATAAATCAGCAGTTCCAACAAGTATTGACGACAACCGCCACCATTTGAAAACTGTCGTTGCCCTATTGTATTTATTGTGTAGCTCGACACATCAAAGTCCGACAGGCATCCGGACCTTTTATTCTAGTGGGCCTTAAGAAAAGGAGACAGTGAACGTTGCACCACAAAGTGACATAAGCATATGCTGCCCGACCATATATCTATGACATTTACACACGTACATTCTTTGATTGTCTGTCTTTATCATACAGGAATAAACTTTTGAATTTAGAAATTATACTGAAAACCGCTGAAAACAAAAGAGTGTTGCTTGCTTTCCACATTATATTGCGAGTATGTGAGACTATGGCGAGTCTATTTATAATATATAACGTCATTGGCTAGCGACACTTCACTTCTACATTCATAAACACATACTTCACAACAATCTAGACATCTGCCCTGATGATGAACACTGTAACGCTATCGAAAAAGTTGACTAAAGAAGGAGAAAGTGCAACACGTCATAATAATCCAAAAATTTATCACAATAAGACATTGAATGATATATCAATATACTTAGAAAAAAAAAAAGATAAAGGAATAATATTATTTCATTCATCTTTAAAACTCACTATTATGGGATGAAAAATTTCCTAGAAAATATAGTTCGAAATATTGCCACTAAAGGTGGAAAATGGCACCAGTGTACAAAGCTATGCAAATATATTATGTGGAGAATTTTATTGCGTGACCCCAAAACTATGACATAGGAATTCTTATAAATGCATCAAATTGGTATAAAAACTCAGTTACTTTGCTTATAGTAATGCGCAAATTGACATTAATATGTGTTTAGTGACAGATCTGGTCATTGCATGGTCAAAATCATAAGTCAAGTTATAGAAACATATGGGAGATATGGCATTGAAGTGTGCTGACTGCCGCCGAGCTACGACTAAACTGCATGGATCATCAAAGCGGTTATGCAATGAAAGTTATAATATTGATACACATTATATCCATATCTTTTTTTGTCAAAATGTAAAAAAATATAATATTCCTCAATTTTTTTCTTATCCAAATTCAGTTTTCCCTCCAATAACTACTCACATCTATCAAATTTATTATTTTTCTTTGGTTATTATTACATTTCAAAAATGTAACATATTCAAATACAACATTTGACTCAAATTTTATTTAGGTACTAAATAGGTAGGGTGACTTCGCCAGTCCTCCGGCCACCCCCAGTGGTCGGCCACCAATGACTTTAACTTGAATAAACTTGACACACGCACTAAACTTCGATAATATTTTTGAATGCTTGAAATCGGCCACTATCCTGCGAAAAAAAAAACAAAACTTCGCCATCTTGCGTCTATTTTAGGTACCGTTACAGTAGGTACAAAAATATTGAAAGTGGTAGTGGGTTATAATTATGAGCCTGGATTTTTCAAAAACTTGATTAAGAAAATTTTCGAAGGGTAAGTAGAAGTTAAAATATTGGTTTAGTACTATTTAAGTGGTATTTATCGGAAAAAACATTAACTAAATTAACGATTTAGATCGATAAAACGGACTTTTTCAATATTTTTGGGTTAGAAAACGTGCGGCCGGTAAACTGGAACAATCTTTTTTACGAAATCCAGTAGCCGGCTGAGGCGGCCGACCACTGGTGGCGTGTGGTGTTTTATATTTTTGTCTCTCTCGCTCTTATTAACACCACATTTACTGAGATTAGATCTGTAATGTTGGTGAACATAACAGTGCTGTTTACGAGCCAGTGGTCGGCCGTCAGTTACCCATACCATTGCTATGTTTTTTAACCCACGTGTGGGGGGCCGACAACTAGCTGACGTGTTAAAATTGCTACACCATTAGTCGGCCACCCAGTATCTCAGTTCATTTTTTGATGGATATTTTTACTGAAATTTTACTTTTGACCATCGTTATGTTAACTTTATATACAGATTTTTTTTTTAGCAATAGTGACTTAAACTAAAATTTAAAAAATCATCCTATAGACTTCAGAAAGCTCTTCAAGCAGTAAAAAAGGGGAAAAAATGATGTTCCTAGGGCGATATTCCAGGACCGCATCAAGAGAAGGGTAGTGGTAAAACATTATTAACGAAAACTTTAACAATATCTGACAATATTTTTATAAAAAAAACATTTTCTATAATTGGTATTCATAATACACCAACTGGCCATATTTAGTTTGACGTTTTTCACATCAGCGATTTTTAATTTTTTGAAAAATATTTATTTTTAATTTGGTATATGATTATTAATGCTTAAACTTTCCATTAACTTCTTTACATATTTTTATTAAACATCCATTGTCTATAGTTTAAATTTCTCATAATATAACTGTCGACCATTTTCCACATCAGTTTTTTTTTTTCTGAAAAAATATTATATTTTCTCCTTTTAGTTTGTTGTGTGATTATTAGTGCATATTTTTACGTACTTATGAGCAGCAAACCAATTGTCTGAATGAATAAATCAAATGGGCATAAAAAATTCATAATCTCTGGCGGCCCTGTAGCAAAAACCTGACGGCCGACTACTAGCATATATGTGGCCGACTATTAGATTTTGAATGGCCGACCACTGGCAAAAACACCATTTTTTATAAAAATATTATTGTAATTTTTACGTTTATGTTATTTAAAAAAAGGTTTAAAAATAATAAACGTGAATTGACTGTTCTTTGAGAAATCTGTGTTTTTGTTAACCTCTTTTCTAACATAAACTCACAATGATTAGCCAAACACGATTTTGATCAAAAAAGGCCGGCTACTAGCACATTCACCCTACCTACCCCAATTTTAAATCATTGGAGAATAATAAATAGCCTAAAGCAAAGGTGAATATTAAATATAGCTTCAATCTAAAAATAAACTGTCTGCAGCGAGGAAAATGGCAAATCAAGTATGCCAACTTCGACCAATTAAGGTATTAACAGGAAATTGCAGACCATTGTCATTATTTAATTCATTATGCGACTAGATCAATGTCAACTATGTAATAAGATGTATTATCGATGATGTTGTTAATTATTAACGATGCAAGATTGAATGGGTTGTTTATGCACGATTTTTGCCGCTAGGTGGCATGAGGTGAAGGAAGGAGAGGATGTTCTGAGAAGGAAAAAGGTATGAGGGATGGGTAGGAATCTAGGAAGGAAAAGATATGAGGGGTGGATAGGAATCTGGTGGCCAATGTGGCCAAGACTGACATATGAAACCATCCCTCCCACTGCGGTGCACGACGATGGGTCGGGAGAGTTCAGCAGGAGAGATGTAGGTTAGGTCTCCCTCAACCAGACCTAGACAAACCTCACCCCATGAACTCGGGCACCCCTGCTAAGTCACCAAACGTAGCGAACCACTTGGGGTGACCTATGGCATTGGTTATCCAAAAAATGGTTCCCCGGGTGGTAGTTCCATACCCTTCCCAAATGTACTTGACCTGGGGCATGTTCAAGCAGCCGCCCAGATCGCTCGGGCAACTGCTACCCCACAGGCTTGCACTTTGTGTATGTATTTTACCGATAGATAAGATGCCTTCACCTATTTGCCGAGTGTATCCATTATTTTAGAGTACTCTAATGATGTTGATAACACTTAGGTGTTCTAAGATAACAATTCTATTTACCATTTTTCTTCTCTCCATTTTTAATGTTAATGCCGCGTAGAGTTTCAACTGTTCCCAACCGTCTGGAGTCAGTGGGACTACGGCATCCCCAATTGAGGCTGAAGGTATTGGGGAGGGCAAAGAGATGGTGATGGATGTTTGGGAAGTACCCGACTTCAGGCAAGGTCACCAAATACGGCAAAAGCCGTTTCAAGCATCATTTTGACTGAATGGTGGTCTTCCGTCAGGGCTTCTGTCAATTCCTAATGTAGTCACGCAGTTTGTTAAGCAGATTTTGTAGACTCTGAACAAGAACTCTATGACAAATACGGCTATCATTCAAAGAGTCATGCTAGGTATCTCCTAGCGATATATCACCAAGAACGATGTAACAAATATGGCTATCTATCTAGCGTTATAGATATGATCGCTTAAATGGCAACACGACCTATCTCATCTATTTTACAAATTGAGATAAGTATGCACAAAGTTTCATAGCTTCCTTCCTTAGCTCCACACAGGAGGCCCTGGGGAAAATGATTCCCCTCAGGGTCTATGTCATCTTTAGGGATGGGCTGTGCAGAGGGACTTTTGAAGAAAGGAAGGACCTATATTGGATAACCGATACCTCTGCCATAGGTCACCCCAAGTGGTTCACTACGTTTGATGACTTAGCAGGGGTGTCCCGGTTCATGGGGTGAGGTCCAAGTCTTGGCGGTCGATACATCTGCCCACCTGCCATGTGGTGGGAAGGACCGAGAGAAACTGGTCGAGGGAAGTCTTTTATCCTCTCCGTCCGGAATTCGACCCATCGCCTTGCACCGCGGTTGGAGGGATGGATTTATACATCTGTCACTCTTGGACACACTGAACCCCAGATTCCTACCCACCCCTCATATCTATTTCCTTCCCAGAATTTCCTTTCCTTAAAAAAACCCTCCACACAAAAAAAACCCTCCCCTAAAATGACATAGGTCCTGAGGGAAATTATTTTCCTCAGGGCCTAATGTGTGGAGCAATGGAATATAAGATGAAGTTCTGGGAAGGAAAAAGGTCCGAGGGGTGTGAGGAATCTGGGGGTCAGTATCTCCAGGAGTGACGGATGTATGAATCTATCCCTTCCACTGCATTGCGTGGAATTTTATGCGTGGTTATTTACTTTTTAAACCTTTATTTGATTAATTCCTTTTGTTATTTCAAAATATGGAATGTATTGCATTGCACTACCCCTGCATACATTCTGGAATAAACTTTTATTATTATTGCAAGGTGATGCTCCGGGACAGTCCTGCTGGAGAGATCGAAAGGTCTCCCTCAACCTCTCCCGATACGGTTTACCACACAACTGATGGGCAGATACATCCACCGCCAAGACCTGTACAAACCTCACCCAATGAGCCCATACACCCCTGCTAATCTATGGTGATCTATGGCGGGGGTGTTGGCTATCCAATAAATTGCTCCCGGGAACTTGTAATTATTACAAGCTTCGACAGCCACCCAAAATTTATTTAACTGTTAACGAAGTAGACCCATTTAACACTCAAAAGTGTAATATATCCTCGTCTAGGGTAATTGGGGATATGAGTTTGCTATATCAATTAACTCAAATACCAATTAAATTGTTTCACATTTTTTCACAGCATTCATAATATTGTAGCAGTTTAAATTTCCCAATTACAAATTGTGTGACAGACTAAACAATAATAAGTGAGAGAAAGGTCAAATACTGTTAGTTGTGTGCTGTTTATGCTGGGCCCTGCAGGCAGCTTTTAAAGGTTTTTTTCATTGGCCAATTATTATATGGACAAGGCTTGTAGAAACCTTAAAATTAAAACCGAAACCAAAAGCGTAGCTTTTTACCTTTTTGGTTTGCATGGAGCAAAATTGTCTTCCAGTAAATTCGTCCCAATGCTCACTAAACTAAGTAGCTTTGCAGAGATCATTTTTCAAACATAAAATTGAGGCAGTTAGAAATATTTTATTTAAAAAGCTTATCTTGTAGAAATGTAGATGGTTACGACGCTGCTTTTCGATTAAAGAATTGATAAAAGTCTTAAATTTCTTTGTAGCAAAACAACTATGCCATCCAACAAATTATGATTACAAACACTTTAACCATAAAATGAACGATCTTCGCTGGTTAGCGCACACTTTTAGAAGTTTGTACGACAAGTTTACATCAAGTTGGGTTGTTAAGTTCTTCTCTATATCTTTTGAGGCGATGCTTTTCAGGCTTGCTATTTGCCGATAAAATGAACAAATTAAAACATGGGATTTGAGCGATAACTTTGTGCTGTATTGAATATATTAAAGAACTTGCATTTATATATAATGGTGACCCGATAGTTAAGCCACCAACAATTTACCCCCCGAAATGATATTTACTATAAAATTATAATTTTTAGTGCATTATTTACCAATTTCAAACGTATAATCGACTTAAAAAATACTCTCATAAGTTGGTATGAATATCAAACGAATTTATTTACAGTGTCGATTATTTGAACTTATGTGCTGGTTATACACAGTATATAGACTTTATATTTTTATACTTTGTTATTCGGCGGTAAATCCTCTCTGCACATCCCTTCGGGTCACTTAGTTGTATGATTAGGTATACCTTCCCTAAACCGACTCCATATTGTATAAAGTATGCCGGGGGGCCAATTTTCAGCGGATCAACTGTCATGGAACCGCTTTTAAAAGCTCGTACGACAAGTTTAAATCACGTTGGGTGATATCTTTTGATGCTATGCTTTTCGGGTTGCTTTTGGCTGATAAAATTAACAAATTACAATGTAGGATTTGAGCGATAACTTTGTGCTCTGACGAGCGATTTTTTTACTGATTATTGAGGTTGAATGCATATTTAGAAAGTGACAAATTTATTTCTGGCATGGATGAAATTTAGCAAATCTTTGCCAAGATCACAGATATACAATTAGAAGTGTTCTATTTTCAAATTCAACTCTAAGAGGAAAGACTTTTGTGTATTTCTATGTATTGTTCTATATTTAAAAGATGTATTGGAAATGGTTTACTGAACTTTTCCAGATAGATAAAGAATACTTTTGTTAAAAAAAAACATTTTCGATGAGAACCTTATTCAAATATGACTTGAGATAACAGCGGATACAATTGCTTGTGTATATTTACATTTTGATAAGAATTATATGCCATGTTCGATAAGCGATATTAATCGTGAAATAAGATGCAGAGGCTGAAACCATGCAATTTATCAAATTTAAATTACTGGCCAATTTATATCAATTTGGAAATGTTAACACATTGAAGGCAATCGAAATGATCATTTATTTATCATTCAAATCTAAATGGTTAAATAATAGGTACATTCATTTTCAATGTGATAATACATATTCGTATTTGTGTATAGAGCTTGTGGCTAGTTAGTAAGTTAATTAACAAGACTGACTAAATAGACTAGAATGTAATGTTTCGCTAGTATTTGTGCAACTGTCATTATGTGGTGTGAATGCGGAGCATGGGCTAATGACACACAAACAGAGTGAAAACTGTGGGAAATAGAGCCCAATTCTAAATTCACATCCATTCATTGTTTATTTACACACAAAACACGCGAACAATAGCGAATAACTCATAATACACACTCACTGGGATACACGCACACAACTCGGCCATACAAGTCTAGTGACATACAGCGAGCGACCCGTCCCAGCAATGACACTCGCGACAATATTATACCAGATAGGCAGACTCACAATGGCTCTGAACACACCTAGGCGATTAGCGAATCTCGCAACGATCAGACTTATCACAGTAAACAGATAACGAATGAATTGTAGGTCGGCATTACGACCAGGAAAATACGCCCTTGTAACATGCTCGGCGCCGTGCAAACGTTCGGAGTACACAAAACATCATATACAAACCGTTTTTCGCAAATAACGGTCGGTGTGACAGCTCGAAACGTCGCCACTTCTGTCAATCATGTCAAAATAGGTCGCGGGGCAGATTTGACGCGTCTGCGATGCATTTCGCCCGCACCAACAACCGCTCGCCGTCTCGTAGTACTACTACGGAGGTACCCGTCCCATGTAAAAAATACGCGCTTGACGTATTACGGCCCGTGGGAGCGGCCAGACGATCTCGCCGACGACAAACTGCACTTTCGTCAACACTAGAACTCGATGCAAACTGTTAATATCCTGTCTGCGGGCATAAATGGACAAAAAACCTGCCGCCGTGATCGATTAACACGTAAAAAAAATCGGCACAACCGCGGACACACTCCTAAATTCTTGAATATCTGGGCAACTCCATAGAAGATAGGCTATAATAGATGCCGCATTCGACTAGGAAAGTTTTTTTTAAATCCTACCTATTTTCCTATAAAATTTGGGTACCTGCGTAAAAATATAATGTACGTAATCAGAAAATCGTTTTTTAGTTCATTTTGCCATGTTTGCCGTAGTAGACTTTCAAAATAATATATGGGAACGCTTAACAATAATTGCCTACTCATTAAAAAACCTTATCGAATAAATTGTTGATTTAGAGAGCCAAATTATGATTTTGAACATAAATTGGACTTTGGATGCAAACCAATCTCTTTTAGAAAGATCAAAGTTACTTCCAAAAAAAAATGGTATTTTTGTAAATATTCAGAGTTTTTTTTAATTAATAACAAAATTTTAGAAATCGAACTTAACAACCAACCAAGATTTTGGAAATCGATGATTTTTTTTTGCGTTTGTAAAAGTTTTTTTAAACACAAATTATTACAGTTGTGACTGTTTTTAATAGTCTCAATATTATGAGATAATTTCTGAATAAATGCATTTCAAAGTATGATTAGTTTTATCTTACCCTACTCACGGTTCCTAAAGTCAAAATGCGTACAATAAAAAATAATGGTTATACAATTACGGCCCGGTATGGCCCGATGTATCAGTAATTTTTATTCGTAGTATCAGTAAGCTTAATATCTTGGTAACAACTTGATTAAAGTTAATATCCCTCAAGCTGAGTCTAAAATAGAATGGGTATTCCTGGCCTAACGGGCCTATATTAGTTGCATTTTATCACCAATAAGCGAAATTACATCCGTTGTTGGAATATGCTAGAGACCTTGACAAATTAAGTCGAATTAATACCCTTAATCGAAATTACTGATATACCGGGCCTATGAGATATTACTAATTTTTTTTGGAAATGCTCTAAAGGTCTCTCTAGAAAGTTTCAATTATAAAACTAATTAGCTGCACCATAAATTACAACATTTTTGCCTACGATGTTATTAAACTAAACATACATTGGTGGTTTGTTTTTCATTAAGTCGAATTAATACCCGAAATTACTGATATACCGGGCCTATGAGATATTACAATTTTTTTTGGAAATGCTGTAAAGGTCTCTCTAGAAAGTTTCAATTATAAAACTAATTAGCTGCACCATAAATTATAACATTTTTGCCTACGATGTTATTAAACTAAACATACATTTGTTTTATTAAAAAGACTTTACTTTTACTTAGACTTGTATTATTTTAAATGTGTATACTTAAATCTTCATTACATATTTTATTTGCAAAGAGGAAATTGAAAAATTGTAGGAGGGAGGTGTGAAAAATATTTTTTTTTCTGATTCAAAGATTTTATTACGTTGTCGTTTGAACTGATTTAAATAAACCTACAAATATCTTACTCTAAATTCTGTGCCTTCTGCCCATATTTATAAAATGGTAACAAAAGTAAATGTTTTATTTTCGTAGATCATTGCCCCACTTCTCCTCAAAACAGGTTTTCAAGCATCTTTTGCGCTTGCGTTCATTTATCCATAATATAGCATATATGAAACACTGAATTCACAGAAACTTTCAATTTCAAAAATTGTCTATGGTTATTGTTGACAGTTATGGTTTAGAGTTTTATTTTGGTTATTCTGTAATTTCATTTATTATTATTAGATAATCCATTTCTTTTGTTCAATCGATGAGTTCACAAATTAACAGACTAATTAATCTACAAGAAAGTTTTATTTTCCATGCTCAAATTTTCCAGTTTTATTTACAATTTAATAGTTGTTTCGCGGCTTCTTACCAAAGCATAATATGTAACTTTTAATAAATAAAACATTTTGAACAGTTTTTACAGATAATATATTTGTTTCCAACATGTGTTCCTAACATTTTGTGTGAATTTTCAGATGTTGACAACTGTAAATGGACAATAAAAACGTTTCAACAATTTATTGCTAACAATGAATGCAAGTGGTTTATTTCTGATTTGACTTATTTCTAAAAATGAACAAATTTCTATGACAACATACAAAAAATTGCATGAAGGAAAGCTAAATATAAAGAAAATAGGGACTTAGTACGCACATTTTATTTTAAAAACATTTTGTGGTAGTTAGATAATAATGAGAAGTATTTCCAAAAATTGAGAAGAGTGCATTTACGTTTTAAGCGTGTTCCCATTTTCTGTATGTTTACCGATAGAAGTACATGAATGAATTGCATTAAAAAGACTCAGATCTGGTCACCCAACGAGGCTAAAGACTAAAAAGACCAAATGCTAATTTTTCGATACGGATAGTCTTTCACCAGGACGATACTGCGCAGGCCGAGCTTCAAACTGCCAACCTCTGGATTTGTAGCCGAAGATCTTATCCGCTCAACCACATGGTTCGTCGTTGAATAATGAAGTGTTAGCTAACTTACCATAAATTTTAACCAAATTTTAAGGTGCCGGTACACATTGGGCCGATGCGCTGGCAAAGTGTGAACAGCATCCTATTTTTGGCCCAGCACATTCGCCCAATATTGACCCTACATTAACCCAACATTGACCCAACAGTAACCCGACATTGACCCAACATTGACCCAACATTGACCCGACATTAACCCAACATTGACCCAACAGTAACCCAACATTGACCCAACATTAACCCGACATTGACCCAACATTAACCCAACATTGACCCAGCATTAACCCGACACTGACCCAACATTGACCCAACATTAACCCAACATTGACCCAATGTGTACTGGCAGCTTTAGGAACTATTATGTATTTCTAGCTTCTTTAAAATAAAGTAAACATGTTCTTTTGAGGATGCAAAAACAACATCAAAAAAATTCAAAATGCAAAATATTGAGTCGTGTGTATTTATGTGACACGTGAATTACACGTCGAGGGTTAATAATGGTACCGGTATATAAAGATTTTACCCACACAAGAGTCCCAACTGTCAGGAGTCAGTGGGGCTATGCCATCCTCAATTTGATAAAATTTTGCGAGGCTGAAATAAATGGTAAAGAAAAAGATTTGGAACTATCTAGCTATTCAGATTCAGTCACTATACACATTAAACCCCTCAGGCTTCTGGCGTGTTCTGTCAAAAGGTCAGAATATTTCGGCTTTGCAGTAAAATACTAATAAATGTAATATTTCTTAAAATATCCGAAAACTAAAAACTGTTTTTGAAAGTTCACCTTTGAGGTAACCTTTCTTATCAGTAATTTTAGTTAGAAAAAACGTAAGGTTAGCCTTTTTTAAAGCGTATTTTATCACCTTTCAAAAACAGTTTTTAGTTTTCGGATACGTTCAGAAATATTCCATTTATTTGGATTTTATTGTAAAGCGGAAATATTTTGACCCTCTCACAAAATATGGCCGAGGCCCGAGGGGTTAATCACTGAAAACAATATTAGCGCTAATATGGTCTTCAAGATTAATAATAAAATCACTGAAGACAATATTAGATCTAATATGGTCTTCAAGATTAATAATACAATCACTGAAGACAATATTAGATCTAATATGGTCTTCAAGATTAATAATACAATCACTGAAGACAATATTAGCGCTAATATGGTCTTCAAGATTAATAATAAAATCACTGAAGACAATATTAGATCTAATATGGTCTTCAAGATTAATAATACAATCACTGAAGACAATATTAGCGCTAATATGATCTTCAGGATTAAATAATACAATTTGGAGGTTTTACTCATTAAGTTCATTTGATATTCAGGATTAAATAATACAAATCAATTTTTTACTCATTAAGTAAAAAAAAAAAATTAACTTTGTTTATCTCATCTTGTGGAGATACAAAATCTTGGTTTAAGCCATCGACATATACTCCGTAGTAATTTAGAAATCTTTTTGTAACGATATACATTAGTATTACAGGAAAATAAATGCACGTTTATAAGAATGTCGACCAGTAGACTATGTTGAGTATGAAGAAAGAGAAGGGAAAGAAGAAGCGCGAGAATCGGTCGATGAAGAGGGCCGTCTCTCGACCGTTGCAGAAAGTGTCGTACTGCGGAACACTTATGCTGGCTCGTACTTCTTCATCGGGGAAAACACCCTGGAAATATTATAAAACATATTATTTAATTATTTGTGACTCCAACTTCTTAAAGTTATTAATTCAATGTTGGATTCCCGAATTGCTGGTTCCATGACAACTCATAATCAACAGCTCTTTGAAAAGTTATGAAAAAAAAGAAAATTGAAAAATAGACCATAACCTAACCACCCGAGCGACAGCGCGATTTTTACCTTTTTCCTTCGATTGCTCGTGATTTTTTGGTGACTATTTTGAATATTTTCCGCCGACATTAAAAAAATCATACCTCCGACTTTTAATATGGAAAAAATGCCTAAAACTGGCAGCTAAGCAATCCGAGGTATTTTAAATGGTGCCATATTGTGGCTGAAAGCGCTCCAGTGGCTAATAGTCCAAGAGTCCGTGACGATCAGAACTTCGTTATTTTATAAAACCTGAAAGTTTCTCTGTGTATGTCTCTAATACAGGTAAAGACGATCCCCGACTATGAAGTTTTGATCACGGTGGCTTTGAAATATATCATATTAATTAATTATAATTGTACATACGTTAAAGTATAAAGGCTGAATTTTATATATGTTACTTGAGGAACTATCAACATATGTTTTCTCAGTAATCAGACAGTTTCGATGTTCTTTCACCTTGTCCGACACATAGGTGTGAGCGCGATATATACATGCAAGCAGGTGGGAGTGAAATAGTGCGAAATTTCAACGCTAGCAGACTACTGTAAAAGTGCCAGCAAAATGCTCTTGAAATTGTGGTGCAATTTTATATACCTTTGCAACCTGCTATCTTTCAAGGTCACCGTGATTCAAAATTCATAGTCGGGGATCGTTTTTACCTGTATTAGGGACATACACAGAGACACTTTCTGGTTTTATAAAATAACGAAAGTCTGATCGTTTCGGGCTCTTGCTCTAAAATCTATTTAATCAATTTTTTTCATCACTTATAATGAATTTTTAAAGGAGGTGTTGAAATTGCATGATTCTGAGTTGTCTGGTCACCGAATTGCTGTGTGGCAGGCCGGATTGGGAGAGACTGGTTGAGAAAGACCTGTTTTTTTATTATTTCTTGGGCATTAACTATGTAACAATTTCTAGAAATTTTGTTTTGAAGAGTTTTAACTTTCAATGTACATTTTGTTACTTTAAATTTTAAGTTTGCTAGTGATTGACACGGATGTGTCGGAACCGGTAGCAGAAAATTAAAAATAACAAATGTATATTGAAAATTAAAACTCTTCCAAACAAAATGAGAAAGACCTAGTCTAGACCTCTTCAGCCGGACTCTCTCGACCCATCGCCTTGCACCGCAGTGGGAGGGATGGATTTATACATCGGTCATTCTTGGATACATTGACCCCCACATTCCTACTCTCCCCTCATACATTTTCCTTACAACAAATTTATCTCCTTCCTTTCCCCAAAAAGATCCTCCGCACAGCATCCCCAACAATTACATAAGACCCGAGGGATATTATCCTCAGGGCCTCCTGTGTGGAGTTAATGTAAAAAAAAAAAAAAAAACCATTGACATCTGTTGAAATATTCACGAAGAAATATCTTTACTTCATCCAGAAACATAAAATAACAAAGTCCCCAATTCTTTGACCGAGAGGCTATCTCTTGCCATATACATTCTATAAGTATATTTCTCTAGCTTTGTTTTTTCTTTATATTTTGTCCATATCATAAATTATGAACATAATTTTAATATGAGATCAGTGGCGTACCGTGGGTATCAGCCGCCCGGGGCGGAGGAAAATTTGGATGTGTCGTTTTGAGGAGAGATAGGAGTGAACACAGGTCTTGAAGAGACCTAAGTTTTAGGAGGGAGGAAACACAGAGGCCGGCAAATCATTCCACAGCCGAGCTGTTGAACTCAAGATCGAGTCGTTGAAGCGACCCGTTCTCATGTGACGAATGTCAACCATTAACATATGTTGGGCGAGCATTTGGCGTGTTTCCCGACTATACACCGGTGCTGAAGGGATCAATGACACTAGTTTCTTGGAGCACCTTTGATTGTAATACCGGTAGAACAAGGAGAGCATACCAATCTGACGCCTGTGCTCCAAAAATTCCAATCCGCTTGTTAAGATTGAGGAATCTATCAAATGGATGGACCGTCCATTTCTGAGTCAAGGGTTTTTTTTCAGGTATTTAAGGTTCCAAACCAGAGATGGCTGCCAAATTAAACGTGGGGCGCACTTGCGATTTATACAGATACAGGGTCAGCAGTTGTCTACTATCTGTGGGCCCTGTATAGTACGCCCAGCTTCTGAGAGGCTCACTTGACTCTGGCTTCGATGGAGCCGTGTTTTAAATGATAAACAAAAATGTGAAAATCGAGTCACACATGGATATTTATTTACTTGTACATGCCCAATTAAGGCTTTTACATATGATAAAATTAAAAATACATTTGATATAATCAAAGAATTAAAGAGAAATATCAATTAAAATAAGTACCAAGTATAAATTTTTTTACTTAAAAACAACAGAGTAAAATATAGAATGCACATTCATATAAATTTCGATACATATTGAAAATTTATAAACATGCCCTAAAGTTAAAACTTAGACTTACGGATTTCAATACTTCGTTTGTATGGAAACACTATGATTTCAAAGCTATCAAGATAGACATACAGATTTAATAACAATGTTTTTATAGGCTGATAGACATTCAGTACCGTTGGTGTTCATGCAATATTTATTCCCCGCAATGTGCAGTCGGTTCATTACTGAGTTTATTCCTGCATTGGTACCTGAATTGTTACAATGGCAAGGTTCCTTCTGACGAACCGTTCTACTAGGCACATGAAAGTTAATCAGCCTAAGGAGTTCAGGGGAATCAAACATGTTATTAACCATTTTCTAGAGGAAAAATAGATGTTAGCATGTGTATGTTAAGCGGTGTACGGGTAAATATGAAATCGCTATCTTCTTATTTGTGAAAAAAATTAAGCAATTTAAAAATAATATGAATTAGTCTCTTACTTTGAAGCCATCAAGATCCGATCGTATATCTTCATCGGAATAACCCTTCATCACCTTGGTAGCGATGGGTCCCATGTAGTTGTTGACGACAGCGAACTCAAACAGCGACAGGAATACAAACACCGAACATGATGACATCCAAATATCGATAGCTTTCACGTACGAGACGGGTGGCAATGATTGCTGTGATTGGGTGTTCTGTGTTGCTAGAATAAATGAAGAATGGTGTTTGTGGAAATTGTGAACAAATTGACTATATCAATAATATACAGAACAAATTTTTTGTTGGATACAAATTAATTATGTCCTGGGTAGTCTACTCATTAAAATGGTTGTTTAAAACTTGTTTGGTTTTGAATAAAAAGAAAAAAGTCACTGGAGACTAAAATTTCATTTAATATTTTTTACTGCAAATGTCACGAAGCACTGGTTAAGTAAATTAAGTACGTTCCTTAAATTTAAATTTTTTTAAATTAAAATTTGTGTTGCCTCGATGAACTCTCAAACTTATATATCATTCTATGGTCGAATCCATACTAAGATATGGAATTCGAACTTGGGGACACTTGAGCATAATTAATATTAAATACATTCAAAATTTACAAACTGCTATAATTAAAAAAATTGTTAAACCTAGCATTGTCGAAAAAATTGTCGACCACCATAACACGGGCACCAGCCTAGCATGGTGGTCGAAAAATCCACTAATGTTACCCCAATTTTTGTATTTAATGAATAAAGAAAAATTAAAAAAAAAAAAAAAATTTACAAACAAAGAAACAACCTAAAATTACTGTATGGGTCTGAGGGCCTACTTCCAATTAAAGGGCTTCTCTGGATTGGATGGAATTATGGATAATTCGGGAGAAAGCGCATATAAAAAGTTATTGGTGCATAGTCACCCAACAAGATTTACCAAAAACAAAGGCCCTAAAATACCAAGAATATCAAATAAGTATGGTAGCAGAATGCTCGAATATATGACACCTTTGATTTATAACATATTGAATCAAAACATTAATTTAAAAAATAATGAAGAACCCTGCCCTAAACTGACAAAAAGTGGTTAATAAATGAACAACACATTTATCTATCCTAAAATCTTATATTATTTATTAATCTTGAGTTAGCTCACATCTTTGTGTGTGCTAATATTTTATAAAGATATAAACATTTAATTTAAAATAAAACAATAACTTTGTAAACACCACTTTTATTCTTTATATTCTTTATGCCGACCGGGTTTCGCTACAACCGTAGCTTCTTCAGAGCAGTACAATCTCTACTAAAATTAATTTGCGTGTGTGCTATAGCTAATACATGATTTAACCAAATGGGCTGGACTCCTCAAGTAACGGAGGAAGTAGGTATAGGTATAGATGGAGAATTGGGAAGGGAACGGGCGTGTTCTTTGTGCATTAGTGCATACTATTATTAGTGTAAAATGCTGGTTTGATATCTGATGGAAGGTTTTTAATACTGTTTTGAGAAAAGGTAAGCTTTTAATGAACGGCAAGGACAAAGATAATAGTCTATCTCACTCGGGAATTTATTCACTTCAATGCAGCGACTGTCCCTTTTTTTACATAGGCAAAACAGCACGCAATATAAACACCCGTGTCAAAGAACACCTTAGATGTTTACACAGCTCTGGATTTTCGGAATTTGCAAACCACTTGATTGAAAAAGACCATAAATTTGATAAAAAGACAGGCGCCACACTAATTCATAAAAACAACATCGGTATTAGGCTAGACAATCTAGAAGCACTTGAACTAAGGAAAGCCATAAACACTAACAGTAAGGTAGTTAATAACCAACTAAATTTAAATAAAAGTCCCACACTAAGATTGTTCCCTATTGACAAAGAACACGCCCGTTCCCTTCCCAATTCTCCATCTACACCTATACCTACTTCCTCCGTTACTTGAGGAGTCCAGCCCATTTGGTTAAATCATGTATTAGCTATAACACACATGTAAATTAATTTTAGTAGAGATTGTACTGCCCTGAAGAAGCTACGGTTGTAGCGAAACCCGGTCGGCATAAAGAATATAAAAAATAAAAGTGGTGTTTACAAAGTTATTGTTTTATTTTAAATTATAATGTCACATCACAAAGTAACTGCTTCATATGAACAAATATAAACATTTACATTGGTTGGCAAACATAATCATTCTTTAAATATTACACATAAATAAAGACATTAATAATTGAGGTAGACATACTTTCATAATTCTTTTTTAAACTTATTTATATTTTCTATCTCAGTAATTTCATATGGGATGTTGTTATACAGTTGGACGGCCTGGTACATCAGAGATTTCTGGGTGCTTGATTTTTTTCTTGTCGGCAGTCTAATTTGCTTTGAATTTCTTGTCCCATGTCCGTGTGTTTCGTTATTATAATGTATTTTTCTTTTTAGTTCCTTAGACATCGTCCCCATGTTAATTTTATGTAAAAAAATAAGTACATTCAAATACACAGTTTGCTTCACCGTCAACATATTTAGCTCTTTTAGCATGTCTCGTATCCATGTGTATATGTTGCGCTTAAGTATTATTCGCATTGCTTTATTTTGCAGTATTTGCATTTTTTTCATTTTCTCTTCATTGCAGAGAAAAAGAATACTTGAACAGTAATTAAAGTGTGATGATATAATGGGGTATTTCCATGTATTTTTTTTATTGGTTAAAAAAATTAAGCAAAAAATTACGATGATTATAGCATTTTTATTTTATTTTTATGTTGACGAATGAATTTTCTAGAGCGAGTTGAAGTTTACCATTTTTGAATCACCGCTAAAACGATATTTTGGGGCGTGGCTATCGTGTGACGTCGTGAGTGCGGACGCTCCCTGACAGTGCTTATTTGTGCTGGTTTAGCCGGACGTAGCCTGCGACGTCACAAACCCATTTGAAAAAACGGGCCGTTTTGATTTTGTCAGTTTTAGAGCGTTTTTAAAATCAATAATATTGAATGAAAACATAAAAAACAAACATTTATAGTAGGATGATTAAAATCAGAAAAATGGTCTTTAAATATTCCGTACATTTTCAACAGAATCCCTCGTTTGTGGAAATACCCCATTGTATTATATATTATCTGGCATGTTTCTTTATTTACTTTGTTTCTGATTCTATCAAGAAATGATATTTTTTTGGCAATTTTTTTAATTGTGTAATCTGCATTTTTTGAGAAGTTCAATTTTGAGTCTATGATGACGCCAAGATATTTAATTTCTTCCACTTTTTTTATGATTTCTCCATTTATTAGAAACCTTTGGTTCATCATGCGTATTTGTTCTACCTATATGCATGTATTTTGTCTTATTTACATTTAGTTTCAATTTATTTAATTTGAGCCATTTTGACAAAGTTTCTAAGTCACTATTTATCTTTTTGATTTCTAAGTCACTATTTATCTTTTTGATATAGCGTTCTCATAATTATCTTCTGCAATATAAATCAGTGCGTCGTCTGCAAACAGTCTTATTTTGCAATGTTTTAGTATTTTTACCATATCATTTATGTAGAGTATAAACAATATCGGACCCAATACGATCCTTGCGGTACCCCCAGCATATTTTCAATCGGATTTGATACATTGTTTCTTATCTTTGTTGTTTGTTGTCTGTTGCTTAAATAATTTTTAAACCATTCCTATTCTTTCCCTTTTATTAAACATTTAAAAAACTTTTTAATAACTCTTTTTCTATCTATTGTTTCAAAAGCTCTTTGAAAATCTAAAAACACCGCAACAGTATACAAGTTTTTATCTATATCTTCCTTCCAATCATCAATCACTAAATTTAACGCTGTTTCACATGAATTATTGTTTCTAAATCCAGATTGTTCGTCACAAAGGATGCTATTATTTTCCAAGTATTCTTCAAGTTGAGATTTAATTATGTATTCCATCACTTGCTCATATTTTGGTAACATATTTACAGGTCGAAAGTCTTCCCATTTTTTTGAGTTCGAAATCTTTGGATTTGGTATCACCATAGACGTTTTCCATGATTCGGGAAACTTCCCTGTTTCTAAAGATTCGTTTATTAAACTAAGAAACTGTTCTCCTATTACAGGTAGTGCATCTTTTAATGTTTGAATTGTGATCCCATCTTGGCTGGGCTTTGATTTGATTTTGGACAGTATTCTTTGGAGTTTCTGGCCGTCTATTTTCTTGAACTTGAATTCGCAAGTTTTTTCTTCAAAATTGAAAATTTCTTCTTCTTTTATGATTGGGATATTTTTGTTAATTTCTTCTATACTTGTCACAAAATATTTATTAAACTTATCGGCAATGTTCTTCTCGTCAGCCAATTCTTTTGGGAATATGATATCTTTTTCCACATCTTCACATTCATTTTTCATAAGTGACTTAAGTGTTTTCCACATTTTCGTTGGATCTTCCCTTTCCTGCTCAATTTTTTTGATGAAATATTCATTTTTTGTATCCTTTATCAGTTTTGAGTACTTGTTTCGAATTGTTTTAAATTTATTCCAATGTTCGTTTTCCTTTGTAATTTTTGCTATTTTATAAGAAGTATCTCGTTCATATTGCATTTGTCTTAGTTTTTTAGAATACCATTGATTATTGGTTTTAATTAATATACTTTGTTCAGGCATTATTTTATTTATTGCATCATTCATATTGGTTACTATAGTTTCGGCTTTTTTGTGAAAATCTAAGTTATTTACATCTTTCCAATCTTGAATCAATAATTCCTGAATCATTTTGCTTTTATCGTATCTTTTCAGATTTCTTCTTACAATAACTTTTTTGTTATTTCAGCATAAGTTTTTGTTTCCATATTTAATTTAATGTCTTCAATGTTTTTGTCAATTTTAGTTCTGACAGTTTTATTTTCTTTAATAATTTATTCTTTGATCTCACAAATATGCTTGGCCAGTGGTCGTAAACTTTTTAACTCTCCCCTCATTTCAGACATTTCCGTGTTCACATGGCCGACCAAATCAAATAAATTTTCCATAACAACATAAATACTATCTCTTTGCATCACAGATATCTTTCCTTTACATTCAGTAATTGTTGTTTTTATTGTATTAAGATATTTTCTTACCGTTGTCATTGCATATCTGTTGTTAGTAATTTTAGCATCCATTTGTAAAGAATCATCACTAATATCCCCTGATTTTTTCGGGCTATAATCTTCGACGTTGTGCGTACGGCACGATTTCTTCTGTTATCTTGATTAGGCGATCGTGGTGTTAGTATAGATGTCCCAAATGGGTTTGTTTCTTTAATCGGAGAATCACCGTGCTGCATTTTGGTTTTTGTATTTATATTTAGTTCCCTTTTCTTTAAATAGATGGTGTAGGTTTATTATTTAATAAAAAAGAAAATAAAATAAATATTACTTTTCGCCGGTATAAGGATCAAACTCGGGTTGACAGCGGTCAGCGCAAGGGATAGCGCATTAATCCACTCTGCCACCGCTCTGGTGTTCGAAGTCGCAAATTTCACTGTTATATACTTGAGATTTCACAATTACAATTTATGAACACTGTATTGTCACATTTATAAATAAATATTTTTTTTTTTTCTCCTTATTTTAGTTATTTTGGAATGTTCACTTTTATTTATTTTTATGTCACTTAAAATTATGTATTAATATTGTAACTTTAAGCTAATTTGTGTTATGTAATAATATTAAATGGTAGAAGCTGATCTGTCACAGCTTTGTGGGACTACCCATATCTTATATTGTATTAGATGTAATTATATTCAAATTAATAAATAAAAAAAATAAAATGTAATAATATTTATGTTGTCATGTATTGACCACATATTCCTAAGAACAAAAAAAATGCGAAAGGAATTGTATTTCAATCAACCATAACTGATCACTTCTCAATAGTAATTGGCCTCATGAATAAAAAATCCATTCCCATTACCTCATGTGAAAATATATTAAAGACTAGATCAATTTTGAGGAACTAATCTCCAAAATTATTGGAAAATTAAATTGGAAAATTGGCTCTCTACTCTAAATTCTTCAGATGTAAATATTGCATTTAATATTTTTTCTGAAATACTATTGAAACATATTCAGGCTACTGCCATTGAATCCCCTTTGAATAACTCATAAAATAAAAAACTAAAACCATGGATAACAGATGGTTTAATTTTTTGTATTAAAAAACGGGACAAACTCCACAAAAACTTACTTAACAATCCAAATACACAAGCCCAAATATTTTATAAAAAATACAGAAATATTTGTAACAATCTCATCAGAATCACTAAAGAAAACTACTATAAACAGAAATTGTCCAGAGCCGGTAATAATAAAAAAATTTGGCAAATTATTAAAGAAATATCTGACACTGACAATTCAACACCACCAATCAATAAATTAAACATCAACGGACTAGACGCTTCAATAAAAGACGACCCTGACACTGTGACCAATCACATAAATGAATTTTTTGTAATATCGGAAAAAATTTAGCATCACACATTTTAAATAAAACATCAACCGATGAAAATGCTCTTGCCGACAATATCAATAACTCTGCTTGTGAAACAAACAATTCATTCACACTCAACCCCACCAACTCTGCTGAAATTTCACAAACTATTAAACAATTAAAGCCCTCCCATTCATGTAATCATGATAAAATATCCTCAAACATACTCAAAATTATTGAACCTTTTATAAATCAACCACTAGTACATATCATTAACCTCAGTCTCGACAAAGGTATGTTTCCGAACAAACTCAAACTTGCTTTGGTTCAACCAATTTTTAAGTCTGGAAATCCTACTGATATATCAAATTATAGACCTATCTCCATTTTATCATCACTTTCCAAAATTATAGAATAAATCGTAAAAAAAAGACTTACCGACTATCTTACAAAATACAATATTCTCTCGCAAAACCAACACGGGTTCAGAGAAGGGCTAAGCAAAAATTCAGCTATTCTAGAATTAACATCACACATAACAGAAGCCCTAGACAAAGGTGATAAATGTCTGGCAATATTTCTGGATTTAGCTAAGGCATTTGACACAGACTCTCGTCCAATCCTCCTAGCTAAGCTACAGAAAATCGGAATAAAAAATAAGGCATTTGAATGGTTCAAATCTTACCTAACAGACAGAAAGCAATGTACATATTAAGTTACCATCACACAAATCGTCTCAACCTATCAGAATCAATTTTGGTGTACCACAGGGCAGTGTACTCGGTCCAATACTTTTTCTCATATACATTAATGATTTAAGTAGATTAGAAATTGATGGTAACATAATCACTTTTGCCGATGATACTGCCCTAGTAATAAAAAGTAAAACATGGGTACAAACTTTTCATAAAGCAGAACTAATTTTGCAAAATGTTAAACAATGGCTGGATAATAATTTACTAACGCTAAATTTAACTAAAACAAAATACCTAACATTCAGTACAAACAATCCAAGTCAACCCTCAAGTAATCATGTCCTAAAAATACATTATTGTAGTGATATATCCAGCTGTCTATGCAATCCATTGGAAAAAGTAGATTCCATTAGATACTTAGGCGTAATAATTGATAATAAACTTCGATGGGAAGATCATGTAATTAATATCACAAGCCGTATACGGAAACTGGCATATATCTTTAGATCATTGCGCAATATACTAAAAAAAAATACACTGAGAACAGTATATTTTTCCCTGTGTCAATCAATTTTATCGTACGGTATAATTGTGTGGGGAGGATGCTCTAAAACTGTATTAGATCCATTAATAAAAGCCCAAAAATTGATAATACCTACGCACTATTTATAAAGTACATTACGTACACCCCACGAAAGACCTTTTTAAAGACTTCAAAGTTCTTAATATAAAATCCATATATGCAAAAAATATTACCTCTTATTTTATATTCAAATTTACAAAAAAATATATTATAAATTCAAAATACAACACAAGATATTCAAACCAATCGAATTATATTATTCCAAAAATAAAAACTTCATTGGCACAATCACAGTTTAACTTTCTTGCACCTAAAATTTTTAATAATTTATCAATTGAAATAAAGTATAAAGCCAAATATCTCAATTTCAGAAAGTCTGATGAGTGACTATGACAGTGTTTACAACTTTCTGATGAGTGACTATGACAGTGTTTACAACTTGTTTCATATACTCTAATAAAGATATAAATTTTCAACATCATTATATACTAGTACCATAATATATGTTTACAGGTTTATTTTATTTACATGTTTGTTTTACGCACTTCTTTTTCTCTTTTCTATTTTTTATTACCTATAACTTTACCAATTTAACCATTTGTTTACACTAGACTACACTCAAAGTTACTATCCTTAATTAATCACCATGAAACAGGCATTCGCCTAATATGGTGATTTAATAAATCTTATCTATAGAAATGTCAAAATATGTAACATGTTATAAAAATAAATAAATATAAATATAAAATAAAAAACGCACTATACATATATAGAAAAGCATTTAAAAAACAAAAGCAAACCCTCCTACAACAAGAAAATGATTGGAGAATTAAACATTGACATGATTCCTACTTCTTTTGCAGAGCATCCTGACAAAATTCTGAAATATATTCATAAATTTTTCACTAACATAGGCTCGCAATTGGCAAATAAAATCACAAAACCAATTACTAATGAAAAGGAAATAGAAAATAATCCAAGATAACACACTAAATCTAAACCAAATAACTAGCAACGAACTAAGAAAAGTGATTGCTTCACTAGATAACAACACTTCTTCAGTAAATAGTCCTATCTCAATCAAAACTATAAAACATCTCCAAGATGAGTTGATCCTCCCCCTGACATCTACTACATCTACTACACTATATAAAGAGGTAATATTTGTTTGTTTGTGTGTTTGTTTGTTTGCATCGAATAGGCTCCGAAACTACTGAACCGATTTGAAAAATTCTTTCGCTGTTGGGAAGCTACACTATCCCTGGGTGACATAGGCTATATTAAATTTTTAAAAAAATAGGCATCCTTACTAAAACTTCAATAATGTAACCCAGGGTGTAAAAAAATTACCTAAAACATTCTTTAAATCGCGTGCGCTGCGGAAACTATTGATGATAGAATAAAATAATGTACTACGACTTTATAGAACACATCATTATTTACAAAAAAGGTCGCGACAGCATATGTCTAACTATTATGGTTATGCCACATTAAGTATTCTTTTATTTTAAAAATTTAATTTAAATGTCGCCGCTTGAAAAGGCTCTTTATTTGTATCTTGGTTTTAATCCTTATCAAAATAAATTACTTCATATTCAAGACAGCTTCAATACCTTTATTTAACTTTTTGAATTTTTCAATTCGGATATTTAATTAGAAAGATATCACGAGTTTAAAATTGCTAGTATTAGAAAAAAGTTTCGGCTACGGGCCGGGCGGGAGAGGAGTCAAGAAATGCAGTGCCAGGGGGGTTGGCGGGACGGGGGAGCGGGAGAGCGGTGGCGGGGAAGGTGGAAGTGGAACGCTGGAGGGGAACGCACGGGAAAGGACATGTAAGGAGTAACATTTTATTTATTTGAATATGGCATATATTATAAAAGAAAGTCCAAAAAAACGTGCAGCTCGCAAAAACTCAGAAACGAGTCCCGGTTCGATCAAGGGAGTTATATGGTGTGGTAGATCTCTATCTCCCCTAGGGAATAAGGGTATCTGTTTTTACCTAAAGGGCGTGCTTTTAAAGATATAAGGGCTGAAAGTTTCGCCCTCTTGAAATTTCTAGAACAGTCTTCCGGAAAGTTCTAGAAGGTTCAATAGAGCTGTAGAAAGTTGTGGAAGGAGTGGCGGAGTATGCCGTGGAATGATCGGGAATAGGGAATCGGGAACATCATTGTGAACATCATTCCAGAACACTATCTTATTGTCCTGAGCGAAGCCGGGTAACCCAGCTAGTACCATATAAATCTCTCTATATCAAAGTGGATTTTTCCTTCTTGTGTAAAAAATGCTACAGTTTTACCAATTTACAAAAATGATATAAATAATTATCGCCCTATAAGTATCCTAAGCACTTTCTCAAAAATCCTAGAAAAAATTTTGAAAAGCCAAATCGTTCACTTTCTGGAATTTAATAAAAAAATTTCCCCGACACAATATGGATTTCGGGAAAGTTTGAGTACCGTGAACGCCATTGAACATTTTACAAGAATAGCCATAAAAAGTTTAGACGATGGAAAAAAATGTCTGGCTGTTTTTATAGACCTAAAAAAAGCCTTTGACACAATAGATCATAAAATTCTTCTCAAAAAACTTTAAAAAATTGGCATATCTGGCACTCCACTAAATTTACTGATGACGTACTTGACAGGACGAACACAACAAGTACAAATAGGCCAACAAAAAAGCAATCCTCTTCCAATAAACTACGGCGTCCCTCAAGGAAGTTTCTTGGGACCAATCTTATTTCTCATCTACATAAATGAAATTACCAAACTTCCCATCAATGGAAACATAATTAGTTTTGCCGATGATACTGTTATGTTATTCCGCGAAAAGGACTGGATGGACACTTATAAAGAGGCTGAACATGGACTAACTGTACTTCAAAATTGGCTTCGGATGAACTCTCTTACGCTCAATGTAATTAAAACTAATTATCTAGCCTTTTCAATAAACTCAAGAGGTCAACCGGGTAAAGAATACACTCTCAAATTGCACGAGTGTCAAAACAATAAGTCACATTGCTCTTGCCCTATTATAACAAAGGCAAGAAGTATTAAATATCTAGGAGTGGAAATAGACGAAAACCTTAGATGGGACATACACGTAAATGGAATCACTAAAAAGCTTACGAGACTTGTATATTTCTTCAAAAACCTAAGAAACATACTATCTAGGAAAGACATCAAAAAAGTATTTTATGCCTTATGTCATTCCCGTCTTGAGTACGGAATTCTAGTATGGGGATCTGCTACAGCAAATCATATTAACTACTTAGATATTGCTCAGAAGAGCATTATAAAAACCATACTAAAATTACCCATCAGAACCCCCTCAAAAGATATCTTTAAGTGTTTTGACATTCTAAATTTAAAACAAATATATGCCAAGAATATTCTTATACATCATTTTAAAAACAGAAAATCTCCTAATGAAACTCGGGTACATGACACAAGAGCCTCAAAAAAGGATATACGAGATGTTCCAAAATTCAAGACAAGTTTTGGCAAAAGAAACCACATATATCTGGCAACTAAACTTTACAACATCCTTCCTCCAAGTCTGAAAAAGATAGAAAAGATAAATAAGTTTAAGAGCGCGCAGGAGCGCCGAGAAATTTTAACGATAGGTATTTGTAAAAATTATTTCTATTTCGTTCATCTCAGCGGGGACAGCAAAAGCGCTATCGGTGTATTGGTGAACCCCAATGCGTGTGTGTGCGTGGCTGCAGGTGTTGGAAGCACGAATCGCCGCGCCGCGCTTGCCAGCGACTTCGCGTTCTTATTATTTCATTTACTGTTATTCATTTATTCCAAAAATTAAGTAGGTGCCTAGGTACATATTCGTAATAAAATAGCGAGGTCTACATTATTTAATATTGTATTGTACTTAACTTTATTATTATTATTACTTACTACAAATACATGTGACTGCCTGCTCCGAGCTCATCTTCTGCACACGCACAAGTCAATGAGACTTGTGGGTGCGTGTATACAGGTTGCTGCCTGCTGCAACAGATAAGTCAATACGCGTCGCGACTTGAGCGTGCGTATTCCTATATAATAGATATCTTCTGCGCTCATAGTTCATTCATCTTGTTACTATTAGTAAAGTAAGATGCACGCTGTTTTGGTTTAGTAATATCGGGAGATTCATACCATCTTTTTTTATAAAACGGCAGCATAGGCGCAGTAGGTACATCACGTACTTTGTGATTGTATAGTGTTTTTATTTTTCGCTGGCTGCATCACTCTACTGTTTTTGACTAGCCTTTTTACTGGAAACTATTCTACGTCAAATACAGACCTTCGAATTTTGACCCTGAAACCCCCTTGAATATTGAAATCTGTTTGGTCATTTCTAACGATTTACACATATATGACATATGGTGAGTAGATACCTACTAAACTATTCATAAATTATTCATAAACTATTATTATAAACATAAACTATTCATTCATAAAAACTCAATATTACAACACAATTTCCTTTTTTAATTAAACATATAAATATCGCTAAAAATGTTGTTGTTTTTTGGCTCTCCCTGAATAACGTAAATTCATCAGTTTTGACTGTATGCATAAAGTGCATTAGTGCAAGTCGGTACATTTGTTAACATATCTAGTAACCTATAATAAATATTATTCTACGTCTTAGGCTGCGTATACACACGCCAGCCGAACAACGGATTATGGGAAAGGAACGAAGCAAAAGCAAACTGCCCGAAACGCTGCGCCGCTTGCGGTTGCTTCGTACCTTTACCATAATTCGTGGTTCGGCTCGCGTCTCTGTCCGCAAAGAGTGGCGTGCACTGATTTTTCAGTGGGCTAGAATCCTAAGATTGAAAATACGACATTAATGATGTTGTCGAAGCTGAAAATTATTTTTTTTCCGAAATTTCAATTTTCAAATTCTGTGCACGCCACTATTCGCAAATATATACGTAGCATAAGATATGTGTATTTAGAAATTGAGTTACATAAAATCGACTACTATATTACCTACCTTCAACTCAAAAAATTTTTTCTTACAGATAAATAATGGGTAAAAGAAATGGAAACAAAGCGCGTTTGTTTTTATCTACTAGACGAAAAAAACCGATTATTAGTATCAAACGACAGATTCATGTTGCACCACGTTCGACATCTAGGTAAGTCGAAATATCGCTTTCCTGTCACTCTTACTACTGAACCTTCCTAAGGTTACCTTTACGTACGTAAAGTTTTTTTTCCCGTAAGTTGCTCACATAAGAGAGTTATGGCAAAATTACCAATGGGTATCGTTTACATTGATAATTTTGCCATAACTCTCTTACGTGAGCGACTTACGAGAAAAACCTAAAGATTTATGCTATGAGAGCCGTGTATTATGTAGCATGTATAACGGGAAAATGGGATGGACAAATTTAAATAAATAAATCATTTGCATTTACAGGGATATGGATGTCATCGATACTACTTTTGGAAACTTAACTACATCTTCACTAATGCATGAAACTTCCATGGATGAATCATTTGCTCCAAATATAGACGAAAACGCAAGTTCATCATCATCAACAACGCTTGATGATTTGGTGATAGAACCAGACCATATTGATGAAACCGATAATTTCGAAGGTCGCAGAATTGTGGATATAAAATATTTGTTTTCGGAGATATCAAATATAAAGCACGAACACACCAACTGCACATTTTCCGATTTAAAATTTATGAAGGAACGACGAAATGGTCTTCTAAGCCAGTATGTTTTCGAGTGCAAAATGTGCAAGAAAATAGAATACATTCACTCCGAAGACCCGAAACGGAAAATGTCTATAAATACTGCTGTCGTCGAAGGAGTGATGTGTACAGGAAATGGGTATTCACAATGGAATGAAATTTGTGGGGTTTTAAATATGCCAAATATGGATTGTAAGACTTACACGAACATAGAACAATGTTTAGCGCCAACAATTGAAGAATGTGCCTTAGAAGAAATGATCGCAGCTGGTGAAGAAGAAAAAAGGCTAGCCATTTTAAACGGTGACGTAGACGAGGGTGGCTATCCTTTGGTAACGGTGGTTGCAGATGGCTCCTGGGCAAAGAGGTCGTACAAAAGTGGATTTAGCTCCTCATCTGGCGCAGGGTGCATAGTTGGACTACGAACTAAAAAGGTTTTATTTCTGGGAGTGCGAAACTCATACTGCTGCATATGTGCTAGAGCTACTAAACTACACATAGTTGCTTCTGAGCACAGGTGCTTCATAAACTGGAGTGACAGTGCTAATGCCATGGAAGCCCACATTATAGCAGAAGGGTTCTCGAGAAGCATGGAAATGCATGGATTGAAATTTAACAAACTAGTTGGTGATGGCGACTCCAGCATCATGAAAAAAATAATGCAACAAATGCCATATGGTCCTAACCTTATAGTACAAAAAATAGAGTGCAAAAATCACTTACTCCGCAATTTTTGCAACAAAATGAAAGCACTTGGAAAAAAAACCAACAACGCTAAAGGCTTTGTACCAGTTCATATAAGGAAAAAGGTTGAAGCAAACGTTTTACGCATGAGAAGAGCTGTAGTTGGAGCAATAAATTACAGGAAAGAGCAAGAAAACACAGTACAAAGTGATAAAATAAAAAATTTGAAAATGGACATAAAAAATACCGCAAATCATGTGTTTGGTGATCATAAAAATTGTGCATCGTACTATTGCAAGCCGGAGAAGTATACTGATGATCCAAATTTAGTAAGCGATCTTCGAGATTGTGGAATATGGACTGATATCCAACAATTCTTATTGTCTCTAATAGCAAATGCAGAAAGTCTTATTATTGACGTGACAAATAACACTGTGGAGCAATTCAACAACGTTATCGCCAAATTTATAGGTGGAAAAAGGGTAAATTTTACTACAAGAGGATCTTACCAAGCAAGATGTTTTGGAGCAGTAACTTCGTGGAATAGTGAATTGGCAACCCATTCAAGAATACAAAAGAAAATCCAAGGCCACAGTCCCGGCAAATACACGAAGCACTTTATAGAGAGAAAACGACGTTCGAAGGAGAATAAACAAATGTGTCGAAAAAAAAAACTAAAGTATAATGAAAATACGACAGAAAAAAGAAAAAAAGTTACAGGGCCCGATGAAAATTATGGTCAATTGGAATTAGAACCAGATATGCCACCTGAAATATTTGAAACGAAAAAAGAGGAATTTCTCAAAGAATTATCTTCAACCAATAAGGAAGAGCTCGAACGGAATACGGTAGGCCAAAGCAATAACAATCTGTGGGCAATTGAAAGACGTAAGCGGATAACGGCGTCTAACTTTGGAAAAATATATAAGCTTCGGCAAAAAACTTCAGTTACGGGAGTACTAAACTCTTTACTGTACTCACAATTCAAAGGAACTATGGCCACAAATTATGGAAAAGAAAATGAAAGCCTAGCAATAGAGCAATTTTCAAAAAAAACAAGTTTTCAGGTATCCGCTTGTGGGCTATTTATCGATAAAACCAAAAACTTTTTAGCGGCAAGTCCGGATGGCCTTATCGGTGAGGATTCTATAATTGAAATTAAATGCCCTTATAGTATAGCAAATATGTCACCAGAAGAGGGAATTGCACAAAAGATAATTGATTACTGTAAATTGGAAGACCATTCTTTAACATTAAAACAGAATCATAATTACTTCTACCAAGTACAAGGCCAGTTACATATTACTCGTCGTAATTATTGTTATTTTGTTGTGTGGAGTCCAAAAGGTTTGCTGTATGAAAAAATTGAGAGGGACGATGAAATCTGGCAAAAAATCGTTCCACTGTTAGAAAATTTCTACCACCAATGCCTTTTACCAGAAAAAATTGACGGTCGCATACCAAGAAATTTACCGGCGAGGGAAAGGTCTGGACCATAAATTGTTTTAATTTCATTGTGTAGATGTTAAACAGTAATTTTTTTTACAATAAAGCGTTTAAAAACAAAAAATATTAGATCATTGAAGAAGATTGAAAATGTCAAGTGATGTAGGAGGTATTCCCAAAAGTGCATTTTTCTGTAATAATATAACGTATTAAAAAAGTTAAATAAAAACTAAACTAGTTATGTTTATGTACCTAATATGTAGCACAATAAACAATATGGTGCCTCTTATACATAGATTTCAATATTCATTTGTATAATATGATATTATAATAACATAATCGATTCAACAACATGTGGTAGATGCATGTACCACTGAACATACGCTGTACCAGCATTCCATCAAACGATCAGTGGTGTATGTACTTACCATCACACATTTTCTTGTAAAATATAATTTTTTTGAAAAAAAAATCTAGAACAATATATTTAGTCAAATATAAAAGTTTTTTTTTGGTTCGGTAGTTGTATCTTAAAAAAAGTGTCCTATAAAGGGATAATATTATGTTGAGTACAACCTTCAAAAGTTATTAAAAAATATTTTAATTAATTTTTGTGTTCCATATCCAACTCGGCAATACGGAACGGAATCATCTCGGGGTCTGTCTGTAACAGGTGTTTTTTTTTCAATTTTTTTCCATTAATTTATTTGACGTAAACAAATTAAATTTGTCACAATAACTTTAGTAAATAAGCTCGGTAAGTATTGGCACACTCAAAATAAGTCACCAAACAGAAAAATAATTTTAAAAAAACATCGATAACTCGGGACATGACAACACTAGTGGACTAGTGTATCGATATAATTATTGAGAATTTCACATCACTTCGTTGACTGTATACGTATTCAACAAAACCCTCTCCGCCCCCCCTCACCCCCGAATACTGAGAGAAAGGGACACATGCACCTCAGCCTGATAATACCTAAATAAAATTGTCAAAATCGA
Organism: Limnephilus lunatus; assembly: GCA_917563855.2. Taxonomy (NCBI): domain Eukaryota; kingdom Metazoa; phylum Arthropoda; class Insecta; order Trichoptera; family Limnephilidae; genus Limnephilus; species Limnephilus lunatus. The sequence continues at coordinate 99,789,053 of OU830594.1, forward strand.
GGTTTTGTAGTCCTCATTTTTCTACTCCAAAACTGAACCAATTTCCAAGTTTTTTTTTACCAAATGTATTGGAAGAAAACATTCTATGTCTGTACCTTTTGCTTTTTTTAAAAATACATCGTCTAATTTGTATACTGAACGTTTGTTGATGGCGTTAAAAAAAGGCAATTTTAACAATTTTTGAAGGGTTATAACTCCTATAAAAAGTAACTTATCAAAAAAATCAAAACGTACCGACACGCTTGCGGTCAATATTCATATTATGTAAAAAAAATATTTTCTCTAGTGTCAAAATTCAGAGAGGGAAATGAGGAATACGTTTGTATGGAAAAAACACCACCCGGTTTCCTCTTAAGGAAAAAATCAAAACATAGGTGGAAGAAATTAATGCAGACATACTAGAGAATGTATTAAAAACATCATAGAAACTAAAAAACGGAAAATCAAAGAAATCTACCAGTCCGCCTCAGCACAGGACCACCTAGTGAGGAGGACTAAGAACAAGCAGATGAAATATTTATATACCTTATCATATCTTGTAATTCTCATAAATGTAACTAAATAGTCACTAATAAAAAAAAAATAATTAAAAAAATGAGAATATCTTGTTGTGAATCATCTCCTCTCAGGAATTACAACCAATTTCAGAACAAAAATTTTCACTTGAATCATTGTGATCATAAATATACCAAACCCAGTGGCGGCTCGAGCACTTCTTTAGTGGTGGGGATCGACATTTTTTACAGTACCGTAATCTCACCACCCGTAGAATATAATATAAAATTTCTCAAAAAAAAATTTGATGGTCTAATCATGCTAGTCGGATATCTTTAAGAAACACAAAATAATATAAAATATCTAAAGATATATACCAATTTACAATATAGTATAATAAAAATAAAGCTTTACCTTGCAAGATTATTTGAACGCGAGTGATTCCCGATGTAACTCCGCAAACAATAGGTTCTGTGGGGATCCAAAGAATTGTCCCCATGGTACTTGAATTTACGTACGACTGCGCATGCGCAGTTGCATACAATCTCGAAACAACGCAAGGAAAGTATGGGGATAGTTCTGATCGTCCCCCAAGTGCGCATTACATTCCGCGCACTGAGAAATAGACCCGCTGTTTTTTGCGCCGTACATTGTTCGCTGTAGGCGCGTGGGGTCTTATTAAAATCATCCGTGGGGTCTTTTCAAAATCATTTATTTGTAAGAAACAAACAGCTTTTACATAATACATATACAGTGATAAATATATAATTGAACTGGAGTCAAGCTGTGGCTTGACTCCAGTTCAATATATATTTATATATATCCTATCATCATCTACTTTTATGGTTAAAGAATTCATTCATTTTGGTGAAGACAAAGCATCAACTGTTATTTTCTTTAGTAGGTTTTTAGTGTAACTGGTGGGGACTGTCCCCATTGTCCCCCTGTGAAGAACCACCACTGACCAAACCATTGTGATTTTTTAAAGTTTTATTATTTTTCTTTCAGTCATCTTGGTGTAGCCACTTTTGTCCCCCCGTTTTTGTATAGGTACTTAATTTTGTCAGACTGTACTATGTGGTTGGTTTGCATCTGTAGCTACCAACTGGCAATATCTACCTACATGCAGTAATTCAAATTTCGGAACATGAAACAAAAGAAAGCTACAAAAACATTATAATTTTTTCACTCCCTTCTCTTCTCCTGTTGAGCACAAGTCATTTAATTTTAGTTTGTCTTAATTCTCATCTGTATTTTGTTTCATTCAGTAATAAATAATAACAGTACATATTATATATAATAATATTCCAATAAATCAACTTTCACAACACATCTATTCAATACATACTAATACCATAGTGGCTTATACTAAAAATCCTCACCAAGAGTAAGCAGTGAAGTGACTCCCAAGGTGACCCTGGCCGGGATAGCCTCGGGTTTGATCCAGAAAGAGATCCACGACATTACCACAATAAGAGCTGAGGGGATGTAGGTGTGGAAGAGATGGTAGCCCAGCCTTCTGCGCAGGTTGAACACAACGGCAAGGCATGTAAAGTTTCCTGGAAAAGGTAATAAATACAATCAAAAAATATATTTTTACATTGAACCTCTTACTCATACGGAATATTTTTATTCAAACTGTTAGATTTAACTTTATTATTACAAAAAGTGAGTATTTAAATCGAGGGAGACAAAAATATGCATTTAACATTTTAATTATTAACACATAAGTGAATTAATTAAAATTAATTCATAAAATTAATTATTTGGATATGCCATTTTTATATTTATCGTTTTTATTTAACATTTCATAGACAATCAACCAATGCTGCCAATCATAGAAAAAATATTATTGCCCTAAAAAACAATAATTTATTCACTTTATTAAGTGAATGCATTATTGACAACTTTGCACCTGTATTTATAACAACAGAACATGGAAAGAAATGTATTAGAATAATTACATATACCCGCTAGATAAACCCTGCTTTGCCAAACAAACCATTCAAAACCTGGGATGTATATCTAAATTATGATGACATGCACCTTTCGTAGTTTGAATCTCAACCCAATAATTCGAAGTAGGTACTTTTTTGTTTTTATTTTGATGAGAATTTATTTTATAAGATTGGTACTTCCGACAAATGTCATATTTGATTTTCTATTAGTTAAAAAAGGAATGTTCCGTATTATCCATGCATCAAACTTCAACAACACGAACGTTCCGTATTATCCGTGAAGTGGACTCTATGCATATTTACCTCAATAACTTCCCCTTTTACACGATTTTGAAATAAGACTGTCAACAAAGCATGATGGTGTATCCAGTGGCGATTCAAGGACTTCTTCCATGGTGGGAAATGACAATTTTTACATCTACATGTTGATCGTCCAGTTGATTAGTCAGACATCTCCAAATACAAAGTTTTGAGATAATGAGGAAAGCAATATTCGAATGCTCAACAAATATATTTTATTTACGCACGTCTGTGTTCTACATATTAAAAATTCTATAAAATAACATCGGGAGGCATAACGGTCAGGTATATTATTATGACATTTTCAAATATCCTACCAACGGAACATTTCCAGAGTGGAAGATATTCTCAGTATCGCACTGATGTAAGACCACCATTCTGAACTGATACGTTGTTTGAAATGGCTTTAGCCGTGTTTGGTGACCAGATCTGAATAGCTAGGTACTTCCTAACCTTCCTCTTCCCATCTCCTTCCCCTCCCCCACTTCAGCCTCACAACATACCACAATTGGGGATGCCATAGTGGCACTGGCTCCAAACAGGAGCAGCTGGGACTCTTGTCAGATATTCATACAAAAACAATCGCCTTGCACCACAGTGGGAGGGATGGATTCATATATCCATCATTCCTGTGCATACTGACCCCCAGATTCTTGCCCACGCCTTATACCATTTTCCTTCCCAGAACTTTTTTCTCTCTATCTTTTCCTAAAAATACCCTCCACACAGCATCCATAAAGATGACATAGACCCTGCGGGGAACTATTTTCAACAAGGCCTCCTGTGCAAGGGCGTAGCGAGGTACGGGCAGGGGGGGGCAGCTGGCCCCCTCCTAGAAGATTCAGGGATGCTCACAAACCGTAAAGTAATATTACATCGGTAGCCTTGTTTTTGTGAGAATCAATTTAATTTTTATTATTACCTTTTTAGTTTATAATTTTTTTGTGCATTGTGGAAAGTTGGGATAAATATTAGAAAAGCTTTTTTTTACCCGCATAACTTACGTATCTAACAGATTGTACGTTTATTTGTATTTTACTTTTCCTTTTTTTATTTATTATTTTTACGTGCATTTGTAAAACTTCAACCATGTACGGTTCCAAATGTTTTCAAGCAGTTTAGGTATTTATAATTTATGACCTTAATCCATTGAGGCCCTCGAACCCTATCCTTAGAAATATGTATTCTCGAAGTAAAAAATGTGTCTTTAATTGTTTTATTATTGCTTCTTTTCTTATATTTTAAAATACGGTTAGGGCCCTGAGGGCCTCAGACACAGAATTGGGACTTATACTCAAGTTAGTCAGCTAAAATTTTTGTTAGTTCCTCATTAACAAAATGCCCACATGAGCTAAAGGGCCATCCATAAATTATGTCACACGAATTTCATGATTTTTGACCCCCCCCCTGTCCCTATCGTCACATTTGTGAGACCCCCTTCTCCCCCCCTAGTGTGACATCACATAATTTGCAATTTTACATCTAAAAATAGTCAAAAGAGTGGTTAAATTTTTTTTTCATGTAACGTCACAGAGCTGGTGACCCCCCATACCCCTTGTCACACTCACCCTACCCCCCCCCCCCCGTCTGCCCCCCGCCCTTAAATCCTAGCTACGCCCCTGCTCCTGTGTTGAGCTAATGTAAAAAAAAATCATCTCCCGATGATCCCGGGTACCCCTGCTAATTTACCAAACGCGGCAAACCAATTGAGGTGACCTATGGCAGAGGTGTGGGTTGTCCATTAAATAGTGGCAGGGTTTCCGGGGTGGCGGTACCCATACCTGCCTCTCAAAAAAAAAATTAAATGCGAAATAACAAAATAAAATTTACTTCTTCAAACACAGCAAACTTATTTTAATTTTGTAATAAAATTTACTTGGCCACATCAGGATTTGAACCCGCATCCTCTGTATTCATAATAAAGAGCTTTACAACAGAGGCCATCGTATATTATTACTTGTAGTATCAATCGCATTACTAAGTTATGGCTTCTTTTAATACTTTATGTAAGTTTGTTTTTCAATCGTTTTATAAATAGGTGAAAGGATGATTCGATTTGTTGCATAATGGTGCGTTTCCATGCTTGCCAAGGCTCGGCAAACCTCCACAAGCTCCAAGCGTCCACAAATCTCGCTTGGCATTTGGAAGCTGTTTACAAGCTTGTGACTGCGTCAGTACGCTACCAACACCCAAGCATGGCGGACGCCGAACTTGTGTCGGTTATTGCATTTGGTTTAACATACTTTTATTTGAAATACAAGCAAAGTATAAAAAAACAATATAATATTGTCTTGTATTATAACAAAAATCATATGTTTTTTATTGTAATAAATAATAAATCATCATTAAAAGATTATTTATTTACTTTTTAGGTAAATCCAATAAATTAAATTAGTGCATTCAAATTATGTACTTATACATTTTAATAATTCAGGCACGCCTCTTACGTTCTACATATGTCTCGTAATGTTAATTATCGATATACCGCATGGAGCATAAACGGCGTGCATTCACCGTCAGTTCGGAAATTACACTGAGCGTTTGCCGAAGCTTGCCGCTGGATCCGACCCCGACTGGATCGGCGGCAAGCTCTCGCAAGCTCTTGCAAGCCTACGCAAGCCAAGACAAACGACCTGTTTCCACGTTGACGTTTGTGGAGGCTTGCCGAGGCTTGGCAAGCGTGGAAACAGGGCTTAAGACCTTCATAAGTCAAAGGTCTGGAGGTATTCATATCCACCTTTTCTATTTTATAACCCCGCTTGACTGAACAAGAGATTAAATTGGAATTCAATCAGGCAGAACTTGTAGAAAGCAAAAAAATGTACATTTGAAATAGTCTGACCACAGATAATAGAAACAGTGGTAGATATATGTACATGGAAGCATGCCGATCTATGATCAAAGTGCACAAACTATCAAAGCGAATATGCAATGTGTGGTATATCTAAAAGCTTTCGAGTTTGTCACATAGAGGGCGGTGCTAAGAGCTGTCCCGAAAGTCCGCTAGATGGCAGGTAGTTTAGTTCGGAGTTTGGCCACCAGAGGGGCCAAGGGCCCGGGCGCAGTCTTTAGGAGTTCATTCGCATCATATTCCATTTAGCCAGTTTCCAGATAGGTTAACTATCGCGTTCACCCCTTGTACACGTGAAGTATCAAATAAATCTAGATTAATACAAAGAACTTTATTCTTTCCCAAATAAGTAATCTCCATCCAAGGCGAGTTGGAGAACTGTTGTCTAAACACTACACAATGAATGCTATTCCTTCTTCTCAAGTCGGTTCTTCAGTGCTGAGGATCGTAGCCCCTACTCCATTTTCCATCATGGGCAAGGCTCTTGCACTCCTTGTGGTCCTGTGCTGCGTGGAGAGCTGCGGACACCAACTTACCAGATGCCAGTGAAACTTGGTCACTCCAGCGCATTTGTAACCTTCCTCTGCTTCTTCTACCAAACACTTTGATCATGAGTTTCTCCAAGTTGGATTTCTGAGTTTGGCGAGCATGTTCCAAAATATCTTAAGATACGTCAAAGATAGATAGTTGAAAGCCTATTGTGGATGCCTAGCTCTAACAGAATGGACACATTTGTGCGTCTGGCTGTCCATGGAATCCTGAGCATTTTTCTCCAGTACCATCGTGTGTCTATCCTCTTTCTGTCGCTGGCTGTAAGTGTCCATGTTTCCAGACCGTACAGAAATATGGGGAAAATCAGTGCCCTGAAATGAAAGTTATTCAAATCGGACATTATAAGAATTGTTGACTGGAGTAAACGGAGTGTTTCTAAATGTTTCATTCTTTCTTTCACAAGGGCGTGCCATACATGATTTATCAGTATACTATGAATGCTCAAAGTTTAAACTGTGTCTCCGCTCTGAAAGATCTTCACATCGTGATTGATAGTAGGCTGAAATTTCATGCTCATATCAAAATGATATGTAGTACTTCACTGAGAATGCTGGGTTTCGTCCTATGCACTGCGGGGAATTTTAGAGACACGTTGCGTTGGTAAGGAGTAGGCTCGAGAGTGGATCGGTGGTTTGGAGCCCGCACCAGAAGAATTCCCTTACATTGGAGAAGGTTCAGAAGAAATTTATGAGATTTCTCTACCTGAAAGTGTACTGCTACTTCCCATAGCTCTATCCTACAAACTTTCTCTTGGGTGTGCTTGGAATGAACCATCTACGAGTCAGGAGGGTTGTGCGTATTTTATCACATTTCTTCAGACTGATTCATGGATGGTTCGAGAACTAAACTTTAGTTAAAACTCGGAGAGCATCAGTTTCTATGTTCCCGATGATTATATAACTACTCTACATAGAACCAAATCTAGGGTGAAAGGAAAATCCATATTGTAAGGGGGGACAAGGAATTGGGCATGTCATGACAAAATGAAGTAGGTAAATGCGTTTTTCATACATCTTTTCCCTCACCGCTCTGCTTCTAAATGTTTTTGAGTAACTGTCCAGGGCCTCTTAGGTTCGTGAGTATTTCAAAGTTGTACTATTTACCTGTTGAATACTCTATGGTACAGTCGGTAGTGTAGTTGTTGGATATGTCCAGTTGAGGAAGTTCAATCTCCGGATTCACAACAAGGGGATCTGTCATGTTCCAGATGAATCTCAGATCATGTACCGTATGTGACACTGGAATATAAATACGTACATACATAACTATTAGTTCTTTAAACAGTAGATCTCGTGTCCAATTTATTTTATATTCTAATTTTCTCTTCTTTTAGATATTATAAAGGCGAAAGTTTGTATGGATGTGTGTTCAATACTCATTCACGCAATAAATATTGAATGGAATTTTAAAATTATTTCTCTAATCAAAAGCTACATTATTTGCGATTAATACAGGCTATATATGTATATTGGTAAGTTCTGGCGTTATGAAATTATTTATTATACGTTTATTGTCCAAACGAAAAGCAAAACGTGTTGCTAAGTAATTGTTTGACGTGGGCTGTCATTTTGTTATTTGTTTAGGTTTCTTTTCATAGCAAAAAATCAAATATGTATAAAATAGGTACTAATCTACATTTTGACCTTAGCCAACAGCTAGCGCGTATTTGATTGTTTCGTTTTAATAGGTGACATCGCGAAAAATGAATGTAACGGGCATGGAGAGGGGGGGGGGGCGAATACGCGAGCGAAGCCAGGGGCAAAAGCTAGTATTCAATAAATCAAAATGCAAATTTCTTTTTAAATCATAAGATTTGTAAGTAGGTACTTAAATATCTACCTACTTATTTATAAACCGTTTATTATATATCGTTTATCCAGTTGATTTGTCAGATATCTCCGAAAAATTGAAATTTGAGTCGAGTGTGCAGTTATATGTAAAACGTGCACCCTCTATCTGGTACACTACTCAGATTATTCATAAACGCCACCAAATCAATTATAATACAGAAAAACTTGTAGTGCATTAAACAAAATGTTGATATTTTCTGGATAATTATTAGGATATTTCAAAACATCACAGGCATGTGCCTATCACGGGGGACGAGAACCTCAATTTTTGTAATTTACAAAGCAATGAATAAAGAAAAATAAATAAATAAAACTGTCCTAACTTCTATAAGAAGTAATTTATCAAAAAAACAAAAAAATTACCTACATGCTAGTGGTCGATATCTACATTAGATTAAAAAAACATTTGCACTAGTGTCAAAATCCAGAACGGAAATTGGGGAATACGTTAGTATGACCGTTAGCTGCCCAGTTTCTTCTTAACACACTTCAAAATAACGAGGAATCTGTTTGAAAAATGGAATTTGTTTTAAACCGATATACGAGTATCTTTGAATATAATTTGTTCAAATACCTCCAAAAATCATTTGAATGAATTTTTTTATATAGTACTCATCACACCCCAACTATTTTTTTTTTTTTTTTTTTTTTTTACATTAACTCCACACAGGAGGCCCTGAGGAAAATAATTTCCCTCAGGGCCTATGTCATCTTTGAGGATGCTGTGTGGAGGGTCTTTTTGAGGAAAGGAAGGAGTTAACATGGGTCTTGAAGAGACTCATGTTGTAGGAGGGAGGAAACACAGAGGCCGGTAAATCGTTCCACAGCCGAGCTGTTGAACTCAAGAACGAATCGTAAAAACGACCCGTTCTCATGTGACTAATATCAACTGTGTACAAATGTTGGGCGCGTGTTTGGCGTGTTTCCCGACTATGCACCGGTGCCGAGGGGATCAATGACGCTAGTTCCTCGGAGCATCTTCCATTGTAATACCGGTAGAACAAGGACAGCATTCCCACCTGACGCCTATGCTCTAAAGATTGCAATCCGTCTGTTAAGATGGGAGAATCTATCAAACGGACCGCCCGTTTCTGCACAGAGTCAAGGGTTTTTTTTAGGTATTTTGGAGCTCCAGACCAGAGGTGGCTGCCAAATTCAACCGTGGGGCGCACTTGCGATTTGTACAGGGTTAACAGTTGAGTACTATTAAAGTATCTGCGGGCCCTGTACAGTACGCCCAGTTTCTGAGAGGCTAACTTAACTCTGGTTTCGATGGAGCCCCCATACCTGAGCTGGTCACTAAGAGTTACACCAAGCATATCAATGGAGGTCCTGTTCGGGAGAATGCTTCCGTTGAAGGAGACTAGATTATCATTTCGATCCCTTTTAGACGTTATCAGACATGATTGGGTCTTTGAAACATTAAATTCGACGAGGTTATTCTTACCCCAAGAGAAAACACTCTCGAGGTAACCGTCCATTCTCTGCTTCAAAGCCCTCCGAGCTATTGGGGTTTGTATGCCCTTTGGAGGCTTGTCAAACAAAAAGCTATCATGGACTGTACTGTCATCCGCGTAACAATGAATCGGTGCACATGACAAGAGGTCGTTGATGTGCAACAGAAACAAAGTCGGAGACAGAACCGATCCCTGTGGGACGCCAGCATTTATCGAATGCGAGGAAGAGGTGAAACCGTCAGCAACCGCCTGAATCGACCTCCCCCTCAAAAAGTCGGCAATCCACGCACACAAGGATGCGGGAAGTCCGTAAGAACGCAGTTTGTTAAAAGTATTGTCCAAAATTATAGCCTTCTTTGTAATGGGACTCTATAAACAGAAGTTAAAGTCAATGTTGGGTCATTTAGTGAAGTTTTATGTGAAAAAAAAAATGTATGAATTGTATTACATTTCAAAAATATTGGTTTTCACTTTCGTAAAAATCATTACAAAAAAAGAACAGTTTGCTTATCTCCAGACCAAAAGCGTAAATTTCTTTTTGATAAAATATTCTTCCGCACAAAAGACAAGGAGATAAGAAAATTTCCCCATCTTGTATCACATACACATATATATTTTTTTATTTACGTGTTTTAGACATATCGATGGAATAACAAAGTTCCATTTGTTGCAATAACGTCTTGCGATAATGAACTCTAAAGTAGCTTATTATAGATACCTTTATAGCATGACGTTACCTCCTTAGATGGAACCTTGTTATTCCAAAGGGTCGCTATACATATAGTTGGAACCCTTACAAAGAGATTGGTTTATAATATTCATATAAAAACATTTGATAGTAATGCCCAGAGGCGGCTCTAGGACTCCAGCTGTGGAAGGTCATTTGAAAAAAAAAAGTGATTAATCTTTATTTGATATTGAGAAAAATGCCAATACATTATTATTTATATCAATTTAAAGATAGGTAGGGTCATGAATCCGCAACTCAAATTACATAGGTATTATTATTTGTAAATTGCAAAGTCGCTACATAATACATGCATGTACTTGCAGGAACATCATTTTAAAGAGGGCACTTTTCAATATATGTAGTTGTGCACACCTAAGTATGTAGTATTATTTATTATTTACACTTTAGTACCTAAGTATCCAAAATTTAAAAACAAAATTAGATTAGAAAAAATAGACACCGGTACCTAATATAAAAAATATTTTAAAACAAAAATTGTTTTAAATCAAGCTGTTTTCTATGTCCTTTGAAAATTGATCATAATATAATAAATAATCTTTGAAAAGATCTACTTCTCAATGTACCACCAAACTAAATATGAAATGTCGCAAATTACATCAATAACAATGTGAATAATTATTTCAAATCTCTCCCGAACTGTTCAATACAAAAACAACCATTGTTTCAAGCAAGACATACGTACAAAAAGCAAAACCGACCTATGTTTATATCACCATCTCTTTTAACAACACATAAGATTCATAACGCTGTCTCCCTCGCGGACATAACCCAAGCGTCGTTAGGCATTCTTTACTACCTATGCAGGAATATCAACTCCAGGCGAAGTACATAGTGCCATCTAATTTGTTGTATGGCGCGCATAGAGAGAGAGCTGAGGGCATTTTAAAATTGACCCAGGGAATACTGTGTGAATGGGAGCTTCCATTTTATGCAATAGATGTCACTGCTCTACTACGTCGCCGCGAGCTGCCGTTATTTTGCGATTCATTTCAAATAAAGAATTCGATGCTTTGAGCAGTTTTATCTGCAAAAATCTATTATTATTATGTCTTATAATTTTGGGGGGTCAAACACCCATTGTCCTAAGGGGAGAGCCGCCACTGGTAATGCCTTTCTAAGCATTCAAGTAGGACCGCTGTAAAGAGTAGAACTATCCTTCCTGCCCAAAGTGTGTTAAGAATAAAATGCATTACTTACAGCTTTCTATCATCATGGAGCAAATCTGAGTGTCGTGTGGATAAGATTCAAACTTCATGGCACATGAAAGCACTAGAGTGAGTCTGTAATAAATATAAAGCAACTATTAATACCAACAAAACACTTCATTTATTTATTTTTTATGTTACACCTCTTAAGAGCACCTCTGCCTGGGCAGTGTAAAGACGGGGGAACTATATCATCACTTGGTTGGGCGGTGTTGTGAGGCAGTTTAAGGTAGGTGTGGGCAAAGGCGGTTCTAGGGTCCGGAAGTGAAAGATCGTTTTAAAAAAAATGAAATTTTGATACAATATCAATTTAAATACGCTGATATTATGAATATTCATTTGAAGGTAGGTACCTCAAGAATTTGAGAGCCAAATTACATTTAATATAGTAAATTATTTCTTGCGACAAGCTTGTAATGTGCTAAATCTATGTTTATCAATCCGTCTCCCGAATAATATTCATCATGCTGTCTTCCTCACGGCAATGACCCAAGTTGTCTTCAGAATGGGAAAACATTTTTATGAGGCGACATATTGCCATCTCTTTATTTAAATTTTGGTACATCAATGATTAAGTACATATTTTTATTTAAATGCATCATAATACAGTATGTATCCTTTTAATAAGATCATACTTTCATCCTTCCTTTGCCACTTCCGTGCATCACTGTCGTACATCGTTGTTGGTATCAGAACTCCATTGTAAACTGCTAGCTTCGCTTCTTTGGAAAACTTTTACTGGCGACTTTCAGTCTTCCATTAGTGGAGTTTACTGCATTCACTAATTTTCCAACATTCTTTACAACTCTCGAAAACATATTCCTGTTATAATTTCGGGTTTGTCTCACAAACTCTTTCATTAAAAACTCCGGGATCAACAAAACACTTTTGACTTTATTTGGCTGTAGATTACAAATAATCTGGGTCTCGACCTTGAGGTTGCAATAGTACTCATAAGGCGTGGGCGTTATTTAACGTAACTAGATACAATAACTAGTTTTGTTAATGTAACGAAAATAACTAGTTTCGATAAAATTACAAGTAGTTATTTTTGTAAATGCGTTATTGCTGTTAACTGTGACGTGAGTAGTTTCGCATCGCGCCTACCGGCCGGTCGAGCTAGCGAAATGGCAGATCGAAAATTTCCGAGTAAGCGGGAGTGCATTACACGAATAAATATACGAAATGACCAATTATTTTTCGAAAATAGTTTTGGTTAACTCTAATGGGGGGGGGGGGGTTACACCAACCACGTTATCCGCCTTATCCGCCCCGGGTGGGACCCATGCTAGCTACGCCACTGGTCTCAATCCCTGCATTATCGACGGCTACGGGCCATCTGTGGGTGAACTCTTAAAACTATTATCTAGTGTCATCTATGGGTGAACTCTTAAACTACTCTCTACAATTTAAGGATTTCACTTCTTAAATACACAAACTCATCCACCTTCTGCAAGTATTCATCGTTCACAATTATTTTGAACAGCATTTTCGTAGTTTTTCTTTTGAATACCGTGCCCTTGAACTCACTTTTTATATTTGAATACCGCACAAGAGTCCCACCAGCTCCCAACAGCCTGGAGCCAGTGAGATTATGGCATCCCCAATTGGGGTATATTGTAGGCTGATGGTAGTTGGAAGGGGAAGAAGATGGGGAAGAGGAAGGTGGGAAGTAACTGGCTACTCAGATCTAGTCACCAAATGCAGTTAAAGCCATTTCAAACAACGTTTCAATTCTAAATGCTGGTCTTACACCAGGTCGATACTGAGAGTATCTTCTATTCTGCTGGAATGTGATGCAAATATACTTACCTTAGTTTGTTAAATAATACAAATCAATCAAATAAAATTTATTTGTGCACGCCGGGATTTGAACCCGCAATCTCCAGATCGCTAGTCGAGAGCCATGTTCCTTGACCACGGAGGCCGTCAACATTATCATCTTACATTACTTCAAATTACTTAACCATTCTATTTGGATTGATCCAGCAGAAACTTTTATAAAATGGAGTGAAACACTGTTGTTAACCTCTGTAGTATATGTAAAAGCTTTCAAACTACTCCGCAAGATGTCATGTATGTAAAAGCTTTGTAACTACTCCACAAGATGTCAGCAGAGAAATACTTCTCTGCGTGACCGTCGGAGGGGCTACGATCGCTTTTCTGCAAGCCCAGCTGTGGGAGCGACAGTGAGCGTTAGGTTGGCTACTTGGTAGTCTTCTTTTTGTGAATACGTATATGTATATAAATAAAACCAGATTGTCAACACAGTGGCGGCTCGAGCACTTCTTTAGTGGTGGGGATCGACTTTTTTACGTACCGGAATCTCATCACCCGTAGAATATTATTATTATTATTATATATTATTAAATTTCTCAAAATAAAAATTTTTGATGGTCTAATCATGCTAGTCGGATATATTTAACACAAAATAATATAAAATGTCTATAGAAATATGCCAATTTACAATGAAATATAATAAAAATAAAGCTTTACCGTGCGAGATTATTATCAAACTAATTTGAACGCGAGCGATTCCCGCCCGTAACTTCGCAAACAAATGGTTCTATGGGGATTCCAAAGGATTGTCCCCGCAGATGCTTGAACTCACATACTACTGCGCATGCGCAGTTGCATACGATCGCGAAACAACGCAAGGAAAGTATGGGGATAGTTCGGATTGTCCCCCAAGTGCGCAGTAATTCTGCGCACTGAGAAATAGATCTGTTTTTTTTTGCGCCGTACATTGTTCGCTGTACGCGCGTAGGGTCTTATTAAAATCATCCGGAATAATTGTTTGTATTTTATTTCTGCTAATGTTAATTACTTTTATGTTTAAAGAATTCATTCATTTTGGCGGCATCGACTGTTATTTCCTTTAGTAGGTTTTGAGTGTAACTGGTGGGGACTGTCCCCATTGTCCCCCTGTAAAGAACCGCCACTGTGTCAACAAGAATCTACTGATTATTGAATTATTCTCCACACTCGAAGTGTCGGAGTATTTTAAAGTGCAAGAACACCACATCCTTCAAATATCAGAATATCACAAAGCTTACTTGGACATATACAGCAGTGTCTTGTCATGGTAGAGCCACAGATAGTGGTTGGGTATGCTCATCTCGTGGAAGGTAACCTTCTTGGCGTTCTTGAAGAAGCAGTCTGGTCTCCAGATGCTGTTTAGCCAATCCACGTCCAGGATCCGGTACTCTTCGTTCATGTTCTCCGGAAGTCGCAGACGAGGATCCCGCCATGATTGGGCTAAGAATATATCTGCTACGTATGTCTGTTAAAGAATGAAATGTAAAAAATAATAATGGTTAATTAAAATGGTTCATTTCAAATTAAATATATATTTTTTACATCATTAACTTCACACATGAGGACCTGAGGAAAATAATCTCTCTCAAGGCCTATGTCATCTTTGTGGATGCTATGTGGGGAGTATTTTTAAGGAAAGGAAGGAGAGGAAGATCGGGGAAAGAAAATGTTTGAGGGGTGGTTAGGAATCTGGGATCAGTTGTCAAGAAGCGATTGATGAATGAATCCATTCCTCCCACTGCGATGCAAGTTAATAAATAGGTCAATAGAGTTTGTCTGGAGAGGTCAACCAGTCTCTCCCGATCCGGCCCACAACTGCCGCCAAGATCTAGGCAAACTTCACCCCCATGAACCCGGGCACCTCTGCTAAGTCACAAAACGTAGCGAACCACTTGGGGTGACCTGAGAGATTGGATGAGAGAGACCCTTTGACCTCTGCAGCTGGACTCTCTTGACCCGTCGCTTTGCACCACAGTGAGAAGGATTTGTTCATACGTTCGTCAGTCCTTGAAACACTGACCCCAGATTCCTACCGATCCCTCATAACTTTTTCCTTCCCAGAATTACCTCTCCAGCCTTTTCTTAAATATACCCTCCTTATAACGGTATCCCAAAAGATGACATAGGTCTGAGGGGAATTATTTTCCTCGGGGCCTTCTGTGTGGAGCCAATAAAAAAAAAAATCTTTATTTTAAAAGTTCACGCAGAATATCACAGGACAGCACTAAAACAAACAAAAAAACATCATTTCTATTACAGATCAGCCAGCATACTTTTATATTTTTTTTAAAGAAAGAAAAACATTCCCGGGTTACGAATAATTCGAGAATATTTGAAAATCTCCTACTACCACCACAGTAAGCCGAAAATGTTGCTTGAGTCGTGATGGAGGACTTAGCCAGCCGAAGAATCGAACATGGAACGCCCGGGTGGGACCCAAACGCGATTCCCACTCAACCACTGACTGTTTAAATACGAATACTAATTCTATAGTAGGCATAAAATACACATTGAATAAATAGACCACACAAAAAACTACCGATTAAAAAAAATTGTTCATTTAAAGTTTCTCATTCGGCCTACTAACTCCTACTAACCATAGATTCCTCGTTGATAGAGTCCAAAGACAAAACGGTGACATGGAAATACACAACGGTTGGTTGCCCCAGCAGTTTAGGGGCCCTGTTCTTGTCATAGTATTTGGTCTTGATTGGCAAAATATCCATCAGAGAGAGGCTGCTCTCCAAATTCTTCAGTTCCACCTCTTGATAAGATGAGTTAGCTCTGAAATAATAAAATAAATATATAACTTATTTGATAATAATTAAGACGACAATATACCCTAAAATATATTCAGAATCTTAACGACGTAAGTAAAGAAGCCGTGTATACAAATTGCGACTCGCGACCCGGGTATTGGACGGACCTACTGTCGAATTTGCCTTATCAAAGAAAAGAAGAAGAAGACAAATAATGTGGGAATCTTAACGACGTTAGTGAAGAAAGCAATTAGAATTAGTAAACAAATATGCGAACGCGGCACGGCGTATTGGACGGACCTACTGTCGAATTTGCCTTATCAAAGAAAAGAAGAAGAAGACAAATAATGTGGGAATCTTAACGACGTTAGTGAAGAAAGCAATTAGAATTAGTAAACAAATATGCGAACGCGGCACGGCGTATTGGACGGACGTACGGTCGAATTCACCCTAGCAGGCCTGGAGATTCGACCTTTCCGCTGCGTTCATTTGAATTAATTCTGAAGAACATGTTACAAATATTTAAAACTAGCTTTTGCCCCCGGCTTCGCTCGCATTCGCACACTCCCACCCGCTCTCTCCCCCCGCACTACCACCCCCTCTCTCCCCCCGCACTACCACTCCCCCTCCCCCAATCAATCAACAATCAAATACGCCCCGTTTCGCATTCATAATATTAGTATAGCTGTTGGCTTAGGTCAAAATGTAGATTTGTACCTATTTTATATTTTTATTTACCTACACTAAATATTCATATTAGAATACTCATACTAATTTGAATTTTCGCTAGTAACCTATACAAATAAAACAAACTGACAGCTTACGTCAAACGTTTACTTAGTAACACGCTTTGCCAATAAACGTATAATAAATAATTTCATAACGCCACAGCTCATTCATAACGCCAAAGCTTACCAATATATAAAGCCGTTGTTACACGCAAATAATGTAGCTTTCGATTAGTAAAAGAATTTTTAAATTCAATTCAATATTTATTGCGTGAAAGAGTAAGGACCATCCAACCAACCAACCAACCATCCAACCAACCAACCAACCATCCAACCAACCAACCAACCAACCATCCAACCAACCATCCATACAAACTTTCGCATTTATAATATTAGTAAGATCTGTCTCCATGTCTCACTCCCGAAGTTATTAATTCTAACTTTATAGTTGAAAAACGGGTTACAAAGTTTTAAAATCGTTGTACGTAAAATATATTAATGGTAAGGTATTGTTTTTATTAAGCTTAAATACAAAGAACTTACATCCCCAGTGTTCTGTTGGAATAAAAAAGTTAAATTTATTATAGTTACGAATTCGCCGGAAATGATTAAAATGTGAGTTTTGAGCAAACAAAAATTATTAGGGTTGTGTACCGCCTTAAGGATGCTATGGTCCTGCTACTGAGAGCTCATTTGTAATAATTCATTACGTTGCATGCATCGTTTATGAGAAAGAGCAGATGTTATCATAGTTCTGGTAGCAGTTTATTACTTACTATTTAACCTATTTGGGCTCCCGTGCTATTGTAACACTTCCATGTGTGCTTAAGGCTGTATCTACGGTTTTGGTCTCCAGGAAAGACTGTTAGGGCAACCACTCCATAATTCTAGCATCAACGGCAATGTTATGTAACCAACATCAATGTCTACCAATATTGTTATTAAAATTAATACATACTAGCCCTGATGATGGACACTACAACACTGTCTGAAACATCGGCTAAAGAAGGAGGTAGCACAACACGGCATAACACCTTAAAAAAAAGCAACGAAAATACTAGCTGTTAAAAACCCGCTCCGCAGGTTTTTACTGCTAGGCCCTGCGGGCGGCTTTTGTTTCGGCTTCGCCCAGTTAGTGTTGGTGACCATTTTATAAATCCAATAGAAACTGGTTTCAAAAATAGCCCGGACGTCATATGTCATATATAGCCGCTTGATACAACATGTATTACCGTCAATCTTTCCATTTCCGGAGAGATACTACTCATTCACAAATTCGTAGCAGTTATACCTAGGGGGGAGACGTCCCCATCCGACCTGCTGACGGAAGTAGTGACATCTTGTGATGAATTTTTAATTCGAAACCGAATTATAACAGTAGCTTTGTGTGAAATTCCCCATACACAGATGTTATTTGTGGCACGGCGCGTATGGCGTGGCATCAGACATGCACTGGAAGCTGGGTTCTGAAATTCAACCACCCAGATGTTACCGTATTTATACTGTTCGATTCAACTATGCAGACGTTACCGCATCAATACTGTAAGATTTTCTTTATTGTTTTCTAATATTTCACATTTAAGATGAAGCCATACTAAATAATGCAAAATCATCCAAGCTGAAGAAGTGAAGAAGAGAAAACCTAGGATCATTCTAAAAGGACTTCATGAAGATATTCACGATGACGATATTGTGCCGAACCTAATCGCACAAAACCCAGATCTGGAGGAAATGATTAAAATGAATCCGGGCTTAGACTCCCTAAAAATGTTAAAAACATTTAAAACTAAATATTCAAAAAATTGTGTACTGGAAACTAGTGGGAGTATGAGACAATTTCTATTGTATAAACAAAAAGTGAACATCAGCTACCAGCGGGTTAAGGTGGAAGACAGCAGTGTACTCACGCAGTGCTACCATTGCCTTCGTTTCAGACATACTTCGCTCCGATGCCTGGATAAAACAAATGCTGCTACTTGCAATCACTGCTCTGGAAATCACAACTCTCAACAATGTACCAACAAGAACTCTGATCCTATATGTAATAATTGTTCATATCAAAACAAAAACTACAAACTAAGTTATGACACAAACCACAATGCATCCAGCATTAAATGTCTATATCGTGCTAAAATGCTTAGAATTGCTCAAGACAAAATCGATTTTTCGTAAAGTAAGTAGAAGTATGATACATGAGTACCTATTTCACGTACTAATTACTCGTATTATGGATTTACACTGCATAAATTATTTTAAAATACAAACCAAAATAAATATTATTGCTACATATATTAAATTCACCTTACTATTATATACGAAAATATTATACTTACGAAAATATTTGACCATGTCAAATATAACTGTTATAGATCATTCTATCAATAATGTTTTTTCACTAACTATAAATCTGAGAAAAATATGTATTTTATATTTGAGAGTTTTGTTAATACTTTTTCTTACTGTAGTAAACATGTTTAACTCGACCAACACTATAAATTTTTTTCCATGCAATTACATCTCAACAATACGATAATGTCAAATCAATATTTATTATTCTATACTCTTAAAATACTTCCATGTCTGACTCATTATTTGAAGATATAGATTCATCTTTCAAGATTTCGGAAAATATTTGTTTATCTAGTGTAGAATGTAATAACACACTATTAGAAATGGATCCCCTGAAATCATTAACAATCCTTCACTTAAATATTCGTAGTGTCTCTAAAAATTTTGATCATTTTACACTTGCATTAAATGAACTCGCTCATAAACCGGATTGTATTGTGTTATCAGAAGCCAGAATTAGCGGCTACTCAAGTACCTTCAATTTACCTGGATACAAATACTTTGTTACAAATTACAAAATAAATCAAAACAGTGGAATCATTGTATTTGTAAAATGTACTCATGACAATATTTCCGTTAATGAAATACATATCGATCTTGTAAATTGTCTTCATATTCAAATTATCATAAAAAACAAGTTTTATGATATAATTGCATTATATAGAACACATAACTCGAGCAGTAGTAATTTCAGCGAGAAACTGAAATCTATTATAAATATAAATTGTTCTCAAAATGCATTTATTGTGGGGGATATTAATATAGATATATCTGATGAATTTGTAAACAATAGAAACAATGAAAAAACTGAATATATCAACACATTAACGGAACTAAATTTTAAACCATGTGTAAAAAAATATACAAGAGAATGTCTTGGACAAAGGCCATCATGCATTGATCACATCTGGTGTAATACTAATGAAACCGAAAAAATAAAATCAATTATATGGAAAAATAATATTACTGATCATCATACATGCATTATAGCTTTTAAAACTGACAAAATTGATGTAAATAATTACTCCCACAACAATTTTTCAAAAACTATTATTAATTACGAAAAATTACAACAAAACCTTAGCATGGAAAATTGGGAATCTGTTCTATCCTCTAATAACACCAATTTATGTTCCCTGAATTTTGAATCAATTTTAAATAAGCATATCAAAGCTTCTTCTACCATAATAAAATACTCTACAAAAACTAAATTCAGAAAATTAAAACTGTGGATAACTCAAGGAATCATAATTTCAATTAGACATAAAGAAAAAATTTATAAAGAACACAAAAAGTTTCCAGAAAACTATAAACTATACGAATATTTCAAAAAATTTAGAAATAAACTATGTTACATTATCCGGAAAACCAAAGAAGATTTCTATAAAGAAAAAATCAATATTGCTGGCAACAATAACAAAAAGGTGTGGTTAACTATCAATGAAATTATCAATAAAAAACCAAAAAAATCAAACATAAACAAAATCACAGATATTGATAACAAAATTTACGATGTAAACTCGGATCCAATGAAATGTGCAAATATTTTTAACAATTATTTTGGATCAGTTGGTGAAAACTTAGCACTTAAAATTAAAAACAACGGTAACAATGAACTATATACATCGCCTTCAAATCCTTGCAAAACCTTAAAACAATTCCAAAAAACTAACTTTGATGAAATTAAACATACTATCAATCAATTAAAAGGTAATTCTTCCCCCGGTTATGACAATATCTCAGTAGAAATGCTTAAAAAAAATTCTGATTCACTTTGCAAACCATTGGCACATATCATAAATACAAGTTTCGAAAATGGCAACTTTCCACTAAATTACAAAAAAACTATTATTACTCCTATTTTTTAAATCTGGTGACCCTATTCTTAGTAATAATTATAGACCAATTTCTCTAACCTCAAACATTGCAAAAATATTTGAAAAAATTGTAAAAAAGCAGATGTTTAAATTTATAAAAGAAAATAATACATTGAATGCACATCAATATGGTTTT
Organism: Limnephilus lunatus; assembly: GCA_917563855.2. Classification (NCBI taxonomy): domain Eukaryota; kingdom Metazoa; phylum Arthropoda; class Insecta; order Trichoptera; family Limnephilidae; genus Limnephilus; species Limnephilus lunatus. The sequence goes on from OU830594.1 coordinate 99,810,139, forward strand.
AGAGAAAATTTAAGCACTCAAGATGCCATTGTAGACTTAACATCTGAAATATATAAATCCTTAGATAATAAAAAAAAATGTATTGGAATATTTGTCGACTTAAGAAAAGCATTTGACAGTATATCACATTCGAAGCTTATCTCTAAACTCGAAAAAATTGGTATAACCAATAATGCCTTAACGTGGATTGAAAATTACCTACTTCATAGAGAACAATATGTCAAGCTAAATGGTGTTCTCAGTGATTCCCAAATTAATAAATTTGGTATCCCGCAGGGAACGGTATTGGGACCAATTCTCTTTATCATTTATGTGAATGATATTTTTAAACTCAATATAAAGTCCAAACTAATATCATACGCTGATGACACAGCTATTTTAACTGAGGGATTAACTTGGAATGAAACTCAGAGAACGGCGGAATCAGATATAAATTTAATAAAAAAATGGTTTGATCAAAATTTACTATCTCTAAATACCGATAAAACTTTTGCAATACCATTCACTCTGACTAAAAATGCAACCCCTGAGAACCTTAACATATGTATCCACTCATATAATTGTAATTCAAATTCATGCTTATGTAAACCTGATTGCTCTGTACTCACTGTTAAAACCAATGTTAAATACCTCGGTGTAACTATAGATAGTAACATAAAGTGGAAGATGCAAATTTGTACAACAGTCGAGAGACTAAGAAAATTAATATACATTTTCATTAAAATTCGAAACATTTTAAACATTACGATATTAAGAACTATTTACTTTTCCTTAATCCAATCAGTGCTACAATATGGAATTGTAGGTTGGGAGGGTGCCTTCAAAACTTCTCTTTTACCATTGGAAATCATTCAAAGAATAATCATAAAAATAATTTTAAAAAGGCCATACGATTACCCCACCGTCAAACTATTTCAAGATTTTAAAGTACATTCACTTCATGTTATCTACAAAAAAATCACAATCTTACAAATACACAAAGATTGCTTTAATAATGAGAGCTTTACTCTTTTTTCTAACAGCATTAGAACACATATTCTCGGCACTATGACTCTCCCACGCTGTAACACCACCACAGCCCAAAAATACTATAAATATATTGGAGTTAAATGGTGCCGCGCCGCTTGTTTTCGTGAAATCAATTTAAAAATTCCGTTTTATTACAATAAACAATGCATAAAAAAGGAATTAATGTTTTTTACAGGCCTTTACGAAATCAACATGTAAAAAAAGATTCTCAAATATCTTTTCCAACCTTTCCAAAAGCTTTTTCTCAACTATTTTTAAACTCCTCCCATAAAATGGCGTGAATTCCGATTTCGATTTTTTCCTGTACTAGTGGATCGCCTTAAAAGTTTTATTTCTTTCAATGTTAGATTTAGTTTTTCAATAATTGGGTAGGTACCTACCCACGCACCAATTCATATTTCATTTTTTTAACACTTATCAAAAACGTCAAATTAGTCGAATGGCGCCAAATTCAATCTGTCACTGCCCATTTCACCCATTTGCCCAATTATGCCCGTTACATTATGTTGCGATTATTTTGAATTTGCTACTACTGGAACAACTTTCGATTTCTCTGTTATGGAAATGTGCATAACATCTAAATGAAAATAAATACGTTATTAATAAATTATGAACTACTACTGAACGGCTAAATGTTCGTAAAATCCAATTAAGCGCGCCTGTAGACTGCAGCCGGTTACCGGCCGGTTCCATGCCAGTTCTCTTCTGCCGGTGCTGAATATCGGCACGGCGGGCTCGGCTTTCGGCGGGAAGATATGACGTTTTCAACAATCAGCTGTCGCGCACTAACAAATGGCAAATAATTAAAAATATTAAACCTTATTCAGAATGATTAGGTGGCATTATTTTGTCTTTATCATTAAGCTTGTAAAAAAAAATTGTGCTGTGTAAAACAGTGTCAGAAGATGACAACCAAATATCATGACCATTGGGTGCCTTAGACTTACTAGAAAGAGTTGGTTGGACTGCAAGAAATAATACTGGAGCAGAATGGTAGTTAATTAAAGCGTTTTATAACACATAATAAACGAATATACTTACACAAATATTATTTGATAATAATCAGAGCAATAATAAAAAAGCAGCACAGTTAATATTAACTGCATGATAAAACTTACAGAAATGACAGCTTTTCTTCGGACATTACCATGTCGATTGTTAATATAATTTGGACAACGAACCATCTCAGAAGCATGGTAAAATGAACGTTATCTTTCACAGTATTGTGTTAGGTCGGTATCAAAATCGCTTGCATGATTTGTTACATGCTATTTTTATTAACTTTCATTTGTAATTCATATGCTATATAGTGTAAGGTACCAAGATTAGGTTACCAATATTGGTAACACTAATATATGGTACCAATATACAAAATATTGAACATTTATTGGAATATATCGTTAAAAAAGTGTGCGAAAGTTCATTACAATGTTATAAGATTGTTTTTACAACGATTACATCATTTTGCAAGCGAACAAAATCGTAATTTAGTTACACATTATTCAAATTTAATTATAAAACCACCACACCATATTATTATTAAGCCGTGTAAATCTATTTTCCACTTATAATTTTAATGCATTTCGTTTCGCATTAGTCCGAAGTAATAAAACGAACGATATAAAATCATTAAAAGATTCCTTGCGCGATAAAAACACACTAAGTAGGAACTATTACTTTTAACACCGCATTGTTACAAAACGCACAAATCACATCCCTATTATTAACATTTGCAAATTTGACGTGGTGCGTGAACTCTTCCACATTTAAATTTTGAAATTCCAACACATGTACCGTTTAAAACAATAGGAATAATTTTAATTATAAACGCGGCGTTAGATGGCGGTAAATCGACTTTTTTAATCGCTATTTAAGTCAATGATAGGGTAAAATTTATGCATGTCGTTTTGAGTTATAGTTTATAGTTTTTATTTGACAACGATCTACATATGTCGGACGGGCGCCAACAATGTCGTGTCAATGGAATCACTAATTTGATTAACGTCTATGGCTTCGCTATATACACTCGATAGAGAAATACGACCTATAGTTTTCAAACTGTACATTTTTGTGGTTGGGATGTTTTATGATCGATACATTTTTTTATGAAGACTTTTATTATAGAGTTCTCATGCGTGAATTGGGCGCGCCCTTTCCGGTCTTATTTGGAAGGTGGGTACTTACCTATTTATAGTCTCTTGAGCGCAATATGTTTTGTTTTTTTTCAAAATATTTGCACAAACCACCTGAGCGGAGAATGTTTTTCGAAGGCCATGGAAAGCAAAGACATTTTTTCTATCTTTTGCATAAATGTTTCGAAAAAAAAAACAAAACATTTTTGTGAAACTATTAAAAAGTAGTTTTTTGGGGCTTTCCTTGTCTTTTTTTGTAAATTTCTTTATCCGGAGGTCACGGGTTCAAATCCCAGCGTGCAAATGTACATTTTAGTTGATTGATTCGTGTTATTTCATAATTTAATAATTTAAAAATAAAATAAGATATAGGTATTTGCGGAACGTTCCAAAGTGGAACATATTATCAAAATGAATAGTGGAGAAAGATCATTCAGAATTGAAACGAAGCTTGAAAAGGCTTTAGCCGTGTTTGGTGAATCTGAACAGCCAGGTACTTCCCCTTCCCCATCACCCTCTCCTCTTCGCTTCCTTCAGCCTTACAACATAAACCCCATTAGTCCAGGCGGGTGGGGGAGCAGTTAGGACTCTTGTGGGGTATTCACATTAAATTAACAAAAATTTTAACAAAACAAAAAACGACTTCAAAAATGCACTAAAAAGTAAAAAAATAATTTCGTACGATTGTTATTTTTGGAGTCGGTGTCAGCCAATGTAACTACATATATAAGAAGTTATAGGTGAGATGTGGAGATCTTGGCTGACACCGACTCCAAAAATAACAATCGTACGAAATTATTTTTTTACTTTTTAGTGCATTTTTGAAGTCGTTTTTTGTATCGTTAAAAATTTTGTTTATTTTTTTGATTTTTAGTGACGAGCGTGCGTAAAGAAGTTTTACGTTAAAAAAAATCATCGAAATCTGTTGGCGTAATATTGAGTTATTCGTCCATTTGTCGCGCACATACTTATTGCAAATTTAAGTTATATATGGTTTTCTCATGGATCCCATTGTCAGAACTGGACCAAATTAAAATACGACCACACGGAAAGCTTTCCAATAAAAAAGGATCATCAATATCGGTTCACCCTATCAAAAGTTCTGAGGTAACAAAAAAAAAAAAAAAAAAAAAAACCGTCGAATTGATAACCTCCTCCTTTTGGAAGTCGTTTAAAAAGGTAGGTAACTGACTATTAAAATAAGAATAATCTCGTCGAATTTAATGTTTCAAAGATCCAATCATGACTGATAACGTCTAAAAGGGATCGAAATGAAAATCTAGTTTCCTTCAACGAAAGCAATCTTCCGAACAGGCCCTCCATTGATATGCTTGGTGTAACTCTAAGTGACCAGCTCGGGTATGGGGGCTTCATCGAAGCCAGAGTTAAATTAGCCTTTCAGAAACTGGGCGTAGGTACCTACTGTACAGGGCCCGCGGATAATTTAATAGTACCTACACAACTGCTAACCCTGTTTAAATCGCAAGTGCGCCCCACGGTTCAATGTGGCAACCACCTCTGGTCTAGAGCCCCAAAATACCTGAAAAATACCTCGACTCTGTGCAGAAACAGGCGATCCGTTTGATAGATTCTCTTATCTTAACAAACGGATTGCAATCCTTAGAGCACAGAAGTCAGGAAAGAATGCTGTCCTTGTTATACGGGTATATACAATGGAAGATGCTCCGAGGAACTAGTGTCATTGATTCCCTCAGCACCGGTGCATGTCGGGAAACATGCCCCCAACATATGTACACGGTCGACATTTGTCACATGAGAACGGGTCGTTTCTACGACTCGTTCTTGAGTTCAACGGTTAGGCTGTGAAACGATTTGCCGGCCCCTGTGTTTCCTTCTTCATACAACATGGGTCTCTTCAAGACCCTTGTTCACTCCTTCCTCTCCTCAAAAAGACCCTCTACGCAACATCTTCAAAGATGATGTAGGTTCTGAGGGATACTACTTTCCTCAGGGCCTCCTGCATGGAGTTAATGTAATGATTTTCATATAGAACAGTTTGACAATCGGCGCATCACTAATACATCGTTCCAATTCTTGCGGAGGGTAGATTTGATTGATTTTTAGCTCTGTCTTATATAATCATTATAATCACATCACTAGCGCGGCAGTACCTACCTACTTATTTATTGAATTGTCATGAGTGGTGGGCGATCGACACTCGACACCTCTGCGCTTCTTTAACTAGGTAAGTACCTACTTCAGAGGCCGCACAGACAGGCATCTTTATGGAGAAAGTTGGCCATAATTCTGAAACACTAAAAAAACACTTAAAAAATTATATTCCGCAACTTCGTTTGTCAATTTCGTTTGTCATGGCGGCCATTTAAAATATGTAACCCTCCCTCCCCTTCCCTGCCATACTACCTTACCGGCAAACAGTCTTATCGAAGTTTTCTTTATTAATACCATAACCAACACGTCTGCCACAGGCCACAGGACACCCCAAGTGGTTAGCTAAGTTCGGTGACTTAGCAGGGGTGCCCGGGTACATAGGGTGAGGTTTGACCGCGTTTTGACGGCGAATGCGTCTGCCCACCAACTGCGTGGCAGGCCGGATCGGGAGAGACTGCTTGATTTTTTATCTCTCCAGAAGAACTCTCTCGGAATATCGCATTGCACCGCAGTGTGAGGGATAGATTCATATGTCCGTCACTCCTTGAAACACTGACCCCCAGATTCCTACCCACTCCTTATATCCTTTTCCTTTCCAGAACTTCCTCTCCTTCCTTTCCTTAAAAAAATCCTCCACACAGCTCCCTTAAGATGACATAGGCCCTGAGGGAAATTATGTTCCTCAGGGCTTCCTGTGTAAAGCTAATGAAAAAAAGAAGTAGGTATAAAAAAAAACCTTTAAGGTAGGTAGGTACGGTGCGCTTTTTGCGCCATTTTGTTTACCATCACTTTAAACTTTTAGGTGCCAAAAAAGAATTTTCTTAAAATCCTGTGCATTTTTTGTGGTTAGATATTTCAGAGAAGGTAAATTTTCCCGAAAGTTAATTTATACGAGCTAATGAAACAATAATTAAATGGAATTATTGATGAGATGTGTACGTTTTTTGAACACAAGCTTGTGATAAATGCGATCACAAAAGTGATAATTACAATCTGCTTAAAAGTGACTTTTGTCATTTAAGTATAATTAATTAAGGGGATGCTGCGAAGCACCGCACAAAGAGGACACCGATAGGCTACTAAAAACACTGCACTCGAATTCCAGTGAACCTTTTCCTATACATTTGGTCATCTTATTATCTTATTACCGTATTATATTGGTGGAACCGAGTACCTACCTCCACACTGTATCCCCTAAGATGACTAGGCCCTGAGGGAAATTATTTTTCTCGGGGCCTCCTGTGTGGAGCTAATGTGAAAAAAATGTATTCATACACCATTTTGTTCTTAATTTATTATTTCCTATATTGGTAAAACATGTATCTAATCTCCTATGTACCTAAACTGTATTTACATGATTTCATGCATCACTTATGTAAAAACCTTTTTAGGCGTATAAATTAATAATTAATTAGTTTTTTTTTTTTAAATTAGAATAACTCCATTTTATTATAACTTTTGGATTTCATTGCGACCGCTACCTTTTTATTTTTCTGTGTATTGTTCTTTTTCATATTTCCATTTAATTTTATCAGTATTGTTTTCTTCTTCAATGAAATAAATAGGTATTAGTTAAAATCTTTTGTCGTTTTGGTCGATCGAACCTAAACGGTTCCATGCCGATTCAGAAACAAGTCAAATCAACACCTCTTTGAAAAGTCATTAAAATCTATGAAAAAAATAATCTTAAAATAGCCCGTAAACCTAACCTGAAGTAACAATTTGTAAGGCGGGAATGGGTACCACCGCCCCGAGAACCTTATTGGATAACCAACACTCTGCCATATGTCATCCCAAGTGGTTCGCTATGTTTGGTGATTTAGCAGGGATGCCCGAGTTCATGGGGGTGATGTTTGTCTAGGTCTTGGAGGCGGATGACCAGGACACACTGACCCCCAGATTCCTACCCAAACCCTTAAACCCTCTTCCAGAACTCTCCTCTTCTTCCTTTCATTAAAAAACCCTTCACGCAACAACCCCAAAGATGACATAGGCCCTGAGGGAAATTATTTTCCTCAGGGCCTCCTGTGTGGAACTCATGTAAAAAAAAACCTATTTAACCATAGACAAATGATTAATATTCATATGCCTATGTATTTAACCAATTTGTTATATTTTTTTCTGCACTTTTAATAACTTTTCAAAGGAGGTGTTGAAGTTGCATGATTCTGAGTTGTCCGGTCAACAGAAATTATATATTAGAAGGGACGTCCATAAATAAAGTACGCCACACGAATTAAATGATATTTTTTACCTCCCCCCCCCTCGTCCCTGTCACCACACATCGTCACTTTTGCGAGACCCCCCCACCCTCCTAGTGTGACGTCACACATGTTGCAATTTTACATCTAAAAAAAGTTTCGCGTTTTAATAATTTAGATTTTTACATGTGACGTCACAAAGCTGACGACCCCGCCATACCCCTTGTCACACTTCTCTACCCCCCTCCCCCCCCCCCCCTCCCTTAAGGTGTGACGTAATTTATGGATGGCCCCATACCTGCAACTAAATATATATCTTTATTTTGTTATATCGGCAAATCATCTTAATTTTTTATCTTTACTTCAGTTTTGCAGTGGGATATTTTGCGGTACAATAATTTTTTTTGAGCTCCACACAGGAGGCCCTGAGGTAAATAACTTCCCTTAGGGCCTATGTCATCTTTGGGGATGCTGTGTGGAGGTTTTTTTAAAGGAAATGAAGGAGAAAAGAGTTCTGGGTAGGAAAAGGGTTTAAGGGGTGGGTAGGAATCTGGGGCTCAGTGTGTCCTGGTCCACCGCCTCCAAGACCTAGACAAACCTACCCCTGCTAAATCACCAAACGTAGCTAACTACTTGGGGTGACCTATGGCAGAGGTGTTGGTTATCCAATAAAGGTTCCCGGGGCGGCGGTACCCATTCCCGCCTCTTAAATTGTAATTTAATCATTGTTTTAATTAATATATCATTTTTTCTGTTCCCTTCAGCAAATCTCCTGCCTCGCCTCATCACCTACCGTCTCGTCTCTTTCCGTGAGAGATGTGTGGTCAAGAAGCTGTACTCGAAGAAGATGTCTCAAAAGTTGTTTTGATATCGACTATACTTAAAATATTTAGAATGGATTGTTTAACGGTATTTGAACGATTCATCAAATTTCAAGGTTTTTGAGTTCTGTAAAAAGTTCTGTTTTTATTTGTGTATTGTCGAGCAGTCAGCACGTAGTGAAATTTTTTTTTTTTTTTTTTTTAATATATTTATTTTTAAAATATTACATGGTTAATACATTATATAAAGTTTTTATTTCAAGAATACATTGTTTATTACGTTTACACCTTTTTTTAGGAGCAAAGCTCGTGACAAAAAAGGCGGAGAAAACGAATGTAGTTAGAAAAAAAAATTACTAATGGTAAAGTAACACAAATTTTTTTATATATGAGTATAAAACTAAATATAGGTAATATAATTAACATTAGGCTAGAAAAATCATTTATATTATATAATATGTCTATATATTTTTATATAGTATATGTATGAAACATATAAAAGAAGTAATGTAACACAAAGAAGAGGAGGAGATAAAATAAAAGAAAGGATGAAGATAAAGAAAGAAAAAGGATAACTGATATTACAAGTTGAGTTGAGAAATATAGTATTTAAAAAGATGAAGTGATTGTAATAAGCTATATATAAAGAGCTTTTATTGATTTTTTGAATTTTTTATAATTTTTTTCCAATCTTAAGTTAGCTGGTAATTGGTTAAACCATTTAACTCCAATATATTTATAGTATTTTTGGGCTGTGGTGGTGTTACAGCGTGGGAGAGTCATAGTGCCGAGAATATGTGTTCTAATGCTGTTAGAAAAATGAGTAAAGCTCTCATTATTGAGGCAATCTTTGTGTATTTGTAAGATTGTGATTTTTTTGTAGATAACATGAAGTGAATGTACTCTAAAATCTTGAAATAGTTTGACGGTGGGGTAATCGTATGGCCTTTTTAAAATTATTTTTATGATTATTCTTTGAATGATTTCCAATGGTAAAAGAGAAGTTTTGAAGGCACCCCCCCAACCTACAATTCCATATTGAAGCACTGATTGGATTAAGGAAAAGTAAATAGTTCTTAATATCGTAATGTTTAAAATGTTTCGAATTTTAATGAAAATGTATATTAATTTTCTTAGTCTCTCGACTGTTGTACAAATTTGCATCTTCCACTTTATGTTACTATCTATAGTTACACCGAGGTATTTAACATTGGTTTTAACAGTGAGTACAGAACAATCAGGTTTACATAAGCATGAATTTGAATTACAATTATATGAGTGGATACATATGTTTAGGTTCTCAGGGGTTGCATTTTTAGTCAGAGTGAATGGTATTGCAAAAGTTTTATCGGTATTTAGAGATAGTAAATTTTGATCAAACCATTTTTTTATTAAATTTATATCTGATTCCGCCGTTCTCTGAGTTTCATTCCAAGTTAATCCCTCAGTTAAAATTGCTGTGTCATCAGCGTATGATATTAGTTTGGACTTTATATTGAGTTTAAAAATATCATTCACATAAATAATAAAGAGAATTGGTCCCAATACCGTTCCCTGTGGGATACCAAATTTATTAATTTGGGAATCACTGAGAACACCATTTAGCTTGACATATTGTTCTCTATGAAGTAGGTAATTTTCAATCCACGTTAAGGCATTATTGGTTATACCAATTTTCTCGAGTTTAGAGATAAGCTTCGAATGTGATATACTGTCAAATGCTTTTCTTAAGTCGACAAATATTCCAATACATTTTTTTTTATTATCTAAGGATTTATATATTTCAGATGTTAAGTCTACAATGGCATCTTGAGTGCTTAAATTTTCTCTAAAACCATATTGATGTGCATTCAATGTATTATTTTCTTTTATAAATTTAAACATCTGCTTTTTTACAATTTTTTCAAATATTTTTGCAATGTTTGAGGTTAGAGAAATTGGTCTATAATTATTACTAAGAATAGGGTCACCAGATTTAAAAATAGGAGTAATAATAGTTTTTTTGTAATTTAGTGGAAAGTTGCCATTTTCGAAACTTGTATTTATGATATGTGCCAATGGTTTGCAAAGTGAATCAGAATTTTTTTTAAGCATTTCTACTGAGATATTGTCATAACCGGGGGAAGAATTACCTTTTAATTGATTAATAGTATGTTTAATTTCATCAAAGTTAGTTTTTTGGAATTGTTTTAAGGTTTTACAAGGATTTGAAGGCGATGTATATAGTTCATTGTTACCGTTGTTTTTAATTTTAAGTGCTAAGTTTTCACCAACTGATCCAAAATAATTGTTAAAAATATTCGCACATTTCATTGGATCCGAGTTTACATCGTAAATTTTGTTATCAATATCTGTGATTATGACGTAATGTAATGATGACGGAACTCGCGAAACTTTGATATTTGACGAGTTGTTTAAAATTCGTGGAACGACCCGCCCTTAGCCAACTTACTTCGTTGTCTCCAATAAATCTTTTTGGTTGTGGTCTTTTTAATTATGTAGGTACCATCAGCCTCCTGACTCCTCCGCGTTTATGTATTTGCACTATTTTGTTGCTGTTTCCACTTGTTTTAATGTTGGAAAAAGTTAAATGAATTAGTGCGGAGATCGATGCGGAGGATCATAAGCGGGCGTTAAGACCGGTCTCCAATGTCCAGTGGGGTCTGGTCTTGACGACTGTCACTAGTACTTGACCACACCCTCTGGCCTGCCATCTTATCTTGCTCCAAACCCTTGCACATCGGCTACTACCTCTCCCTGGCCTTACAGCCCTTACCTTACCCTTTCGACGCTCCTACCCTCGCATCTTGCCCAGCCTTCCTTTTCATTAACTAGGGAATGTCCCACCGCCCCCGCCTGCCCCCCTACCCTGCCCAGCCAATTCAGTCCCGATCGATTCCCGCGCCGCCCCTCCTCGTCCCTCCCCTCTCCATCCCTCCCATCCCCTTCCCTCCCCTCCCCGTCCCTTCCCACCCCTCCCCGTCCCTCCCCTCCCCGTCCCTCCTCTCTTCATCCCTCCCCTTCCCACCCCTTCCCGTCAATCAACTCACGTCCCTCCCCTCCCGGTCCCGCCCTCCCCGTCCGGCCCCTCCCCGTCCCGTTACTCCCCGTCCCGTTCCTTCCCGTCCCGCCCCTCCCCTCCCCGTCCCGCCCCTCCTGAGGGTGTGTATGGCGTGGGCTGTGTTGAATATGCGTTACTATTAAAAACATGTACGTGGGCTGGTTTTAGGTCACGATTGGGCTGGGTTAGATTTGCGGCGGGCCTACGGTATTGTTCCTACTGAGCATTTGCCGGCCTAGCTTCTGAGATGCTTACTTAACTCTGGCACCGCCTATTGGAGGTTGACTATCAATTTGGGAGGCGGGTATGGCTACCGCCGTCCCACCATTTATTGGACAATCAGACCCCTGTCATAGCTCATCCTAAATGGTTCTCTACATAACTTAGCAGGGGAGGCCGGGATCATGGGGTGAGGTTTCTCTAGGTCTTGGCGCCTACTGTGTGGAGGGCTGGATATGGAAAGACCAGTCGAGGAAGATCTTTTGATCTCTCCAGCCGGACTCTCGACTAATCGCCTTCCACTGCAATGGGAGGGTTGCATTCATGCGTCCGTCCCTCCTGAATACACTGACCCCCTAGGTTCCTATCACCCCATCATGCCTTTGTCCTACCCAGGACTTCCTCTCCTTCCTTTTCCTAAAAAGACCCTCCACACAGCATCCCCAAAGATAACATAGACCATAAGGGATATTGTTTTTTTTTTCTTCAGTGCTTCCTTTTACTAATTTTAAAAGAAAATAGGTCACCCTAACGAGATTTTTTTTTATATAGCTGAGCTGTTGAGCTTGTTGTTTTATAGCCGAGCTGTTAAACAAGCGACCCGTTCTCATGTGACAAATGTCAACCGTGTACAAATGTTGGGCATGCGTTTGGCGTGTTTCCCGGCCGACTATGCACTGGTGCCGAAGGGATCAATGTCGCTAGTTCCTCGGAGCATCTTCCATTGCTCCTGTGCTCTAAAGATTGCAATCCGTCTGTTAAGATCGGAGAATGACCGCCCGTTTCTGCACAGAGTCGAGGGTATTTTTCAGGTATTTTGGAGCTCCAGACCAGAGGTGGCTGCCAAATTCAACCGTGGGGCGCACTTGTGATTTGTACAGGGTTTAGCAGTTGTGTACTATTAAAGTATCTGCGGGCCCTGTACAGTACGACCAGTTTATGATTTATTGTCATGGCATCCGGCATTCATTCCAGTGGAATGTTTACGATCTGTTCTCTTGAGAGTCCCTTTCTTGGTCGTAAACATGCAACGTTTCTTTAAGATTTAATAGACCTATAAACTTCAAAGATATATGAAATACTAGCTTAATACATAAGTACCTACCAATATTGTTCACATTTAGCTTAAAAAACGTCCGTTAAAAGAGGAGGTTCCCAACCGGTGGTCCGCGAGATCTAAAATGTGGTCCACGAAACATTTATTCATTTTATAATAATAATATTTGGCCGCTTTATATAGCGCCGTTTTTGTGAAAAATCACCTCAAAGGCGCTGTACAAACTTATAATACATGTCTAAAGTCTAGAAAAAGTACAAGCTAGACAAACAATTAAAAACAACTTATGGCTAAAAATTGCATACACCGGTTCATCGATCACCGATAAGAAAATACATTTACAATTTTTTGACCAATGTACGCGTCGCTGCCTAAAAATGAATGAATACAGGACCATACACACCTAGGAGGTCGCTTGAAATTCACACCGTTTATTGTCTATTTAAAGAAATTTAGATAGATTTCGCACGCAGAGGACAACTGCTACAAAAACTTACCACAAAAACCGAATCGAAAGGTATCCAAAAGCTGATTCGTAACCCTTTTGGTATTAAGTAATAATGGAGAGGTAGCTGAAGAAGTCCAAGAAGAGCACATTGAATTGCAAAATGATAGTAATTGCAAGGACGCGTTTAATTACGCGATTAACAGTTGATAATTATTGTACCTTGTGGTCCCTGCGAGAACAGATAAATGTAATAGTGGTCCCTATTAAAAAAAAAGGTTTAAAGCGAAGCTCTACGAAGTAACGAAAAAACATGTGGTTTATATGTAAATTAGATCGTTTAGAAATATTTAAGATGCTTTGATTAAATACTGTGAATAGTACACATACCGACTTGAAATCATAGAGATTTATTGGAGTTAAAACTTCTTTAGGACTGTTGTGATTTGAAACTTAATGAAACGAAAAAGCGACACTACAGAGAGAAAAACAATTATTTTAGCCTGCGAGAGAATGAGATAGAATAATCGATCTCCTCTTTGTGCCGTGCTTCGTAGCCTCCCTACCCCCACTCTTGTCTACTTTAGTTTTCAGACGGTTTCACTTCTACCGCGTGTGAACTGGACAATTGTAGTCTTTTTATTTCAATATGGGAGGCGAGTATGGGTACCGCCCGCCCCTTATTGGATAACCCCTGCCGTAGGTCACTCCAAATGGTTCGCTACGTTTAGTGACTTAGCAGGGGTGCCCGGGTCCATGGGGTGAGGTTTGTCCGAGTTTTGGCGGTGTATTCGTCTGGCCGGATCGGGAGAGACTGGTTGACGGAAACCTTTTGATGTCTCCAACAGTACTCTCTCGGAACATGTAGTTGGAGGGATGGATTCGTACGTTCGTCACTCCTGGAAATACTGACCCCCAGTTTCCCACGCACCCCTCATACCTTTTTCTTCCCAGAACTTCCTTTCCTTCCTTTCAAAATATTCTCTACACATCATCCCCAAATATGACATAGTACTTCAGGGGAATTATTTCCCTTGGCGCCTCCTGTGTGGAGCTAATGTAAAAAAAGCCTTTCCCCGTTCATTTTTTCAACAGTTCGAACTGTAAATAAATCTGCATTAAACTTTTAATAGACTCTTTCTTTGAGTAGATCTTTATTGCCTTTAAATCGCTGTTTATATTGCACGTGCACAATGCACCTTGCATTTACTCTCTGTCACTCTGAAATGCACAAATAAATCTTTCCAACCAATCCGTCATAAAATAAAAAAAAAATTTATCGTTTCTTAGAAGCAGGGCCGAACCCATTATAACATCTTTCAATTAGCGCGGTTTTTTAAGATTGAAAACCAATAAAAGTAAAAATATGACAATTACGACATTTTCGTTTTAATTTAGGTCGGAATTTTCGGCATTAATTACCAAATTTATGCAATTTTTGATTAGCCTCCAAAACCACAGGTTCATTCGAGAAATATCGTTTAGTTAGACAATTATCTTCTTCCGGTTTTGCAGGTCAAGTGTGCAAAATGTAATCAATCTGCAAATAAAACTGTAGATTTTTATAAAAATCAAAGCCACGCCGCCCGCCACAGACGCGCATTTATAAATAAATGGATGTATATTTTTTGTACAATGATCAGAATTTAAAAAATAAATTTTTCATCTTTCACTTTATTAACGGTATTCATAGTTTGTGAAATTACCCTACGGATTTTTTTTGTGAGGGTGAAGGCAGAAGCGCCGGGGAAATGGAAGGAGATGGGATGAGGAGGTTTGGGAAGTATCTGGCTATTTAGATCTGGTCATAAAACAAGGATAAAGCCTTAAGTATTTAAAGCCGGCCTCTGTGGTCGAGGGGTAGGGCTTTCGATTTTTATTTGATTAATTAGCATATTTATCATTTAAAAATAATATAATATGTGGTGATAGATGGGGATAAGATAGTTGATGGATAGCAATAAAAAAATCAGAGTGTGTAATTCACACGCGGTAGAACTGAAACTAGAAAGGCGCTAGATGTCGCTTTCTTTTCTTTTGCCTGTTTATTTTAAAGTCGTTTAAATATTGGATTTTGATTTCACAAAAATAATAATGTTTTTTTTTGGATTTCGTAGGATTCGAACCTCCGTTCGCTTGATGTCTGTCCCTCTGGCCGTCAGGCGCCTTGCCCACTGCGCTGTGGAAGGCACGCGCCGAGGTGCGAATTTACCGCATTATATTAGAACCAGTATTTATGCAAGAACTGAGTTGTGACGCATTTCCGTTTCATCCGAATTTCAAATCACTAACGGTGCTAAAGAAGTTTCACTTCAATAAAAATATATTTATATTATTATAAACAATAATTATCAGCCTGAAACACTCATCCACATTGAAAAAATCTTCCGAGAAAAGATACTGGCCGCCAACGGGACTCGAACCCGTGTCCCTCTGATTGCCGGTCAGGAGCTCTACCACTGAGCTATGGCGGCTTATCTAATACCCGCCAAATAATTCAATATATACTAGTACTTCATTCAACAATTACTGCTTATTACATTTTTCCACCTGAAAACAACCAACTTAATTTTTTGTGAGAGGGGCATTGTTAATGCTAAATCGCTCGCTAGGTGGCGCCGAGACAAATTATGTCTACATTTTTTGGTGAAATACTTTTACTTGTCAAATATAAATTATTATTTTTAATTAATAAACTAGAGCTCCTGACCGGCAATCAGAGGGACACGGGTTCAAGTCCCGTTAGCGGCCTATATCTTTTCTCGGAAGATTTTTTCAATTTAGATGAATGTTTCAGGCTGATAATTATTGCTTATAATAATTGCTACCCTTTGTGCTATTCATAAAAATCTTGTCTTGAAAAACGTTAGTTTATCAAATAAATATAAAAATAATATTTATATACTGATATTCCAACCACCCTTTCTGAATTCCCGCCCTGGTTACAAGTTCAAGTAGATACGCGTTTATCGTTCATTTTCCAATGTGCATAAACAAATAGTTAAATAATCAAATAAAATAGAAAGCTATTAAACAAACAATAATATTGAGAATCGGATAACATGAAACTAATAACACGGAATATAAGAAATCGGTCATACATACAATAATAAATATATTTTATGGTCGTGGAAATAAAATTTAAATCTTTTCTCGCATGGTAAAATTAATGGATTTGCAGGAATTGCAGTTCAGAGCTGCAGATCATAAAGATAAAGCAGTCATGCAGCCAAGAGTTCTCTTAATCGTCGGCCCTTTATTGTGTAGGCGTCGTAGGCCGATCTTAAAATCAGGCAGATCATGATGCGCCTAGCCACACCGTGAAGAGCCTGGCGGCAGATCGTGGAAGTGCCTGAGGCGCATCATGATCTGCCTGATTTTACGATTGACCTGCGACGTAGACATTTCTTTGTATATATTTACGATTCCATTACGCTTGACCCCCAACAGTTGGTCTTTTGGCAGTTGATCCCTCGGACACTTGAGCCCCCAATGGATTATTTCTGTTGTACTTACTTCCTAGTAACATATGCAGAGAGGATAAACAGCTGTATAACATGAGTCGATATACATACACACCGAATAACAAAAACGTCATAATTATACGTGCAATCGGCCTAGGAAAGATACGCTACACTTATAAAGGAAGTAGGTACAACAGTAATAATCCTTTGGGGGATCAAGTGGAGGGGGGGGGGGGGGGGGGGGTAGGTGGCTAACTGTCGGGAGAGCAACTATCATGTGATTTTAGCACTCTTTTATATTTTTTTGTCTTACAAATGATTGAAAAACATGGAATAAGAAACACAGCGTCTGGCCTTATTTTATGATGGTTGCTAGGATATTTCAAAGCTAAATAGCTCACTATTGAAATCACATTGAGCTCAAGTTTCATTCATCTATAAACTACAGACAGTGAAGGCTATCCAAATTTGATTATGCTGTTGGTCTGTTAATAAAATCATTCATCCTTCAAAAGCATATATCGAACCGTTCTCCCCTCAGTATTCCGTATATGTTATCTCTAAACAATTCTCGCGCTTTTTCAGTTTTATTTAGTTCACAGACTTGTGTGACTTCAATATTAGATTTTATTATTTTTTTTATTATTATTTATTAACTTACAATACATATATACAAAATACAATGTACAAATTGTACTTTTTTTTGGTATATTCCACATCACCTCACTAGGCTGAGCCTGTTCCGAGGTGGCAGGAATTTAAACTAATCTTGATATCTTAATCTTGGAAGAAAGATAAGATAAAAAATAAAAATATTTTAATTTAGATAGATAAGTACAATAAAAGAAAAATAAAACGGAAAGATTAAAATAGAAAAAAATGAAAGAAACAAATTAGAGACATAAAAATAATTGAGAGGAAAAGAGAAAGGCGTTGAGTGTGTTCTTGTATTGTTCAAGTTATCTGACCGCAGTATGCAATGCTTTTGTTGATTATCCACGTTTGAATTTTATGTTTTAGATTTGCATTTTTTGTTATGTGGATATCTTTAACGTCTTTTTTAATTAAATTAAAAAATTTTGGAGCCAGATTATGATAATGTCTTTGTCCAAATGTAGTATTTGTCTTCGGAGTTGATGTATATGTCTTGTGTCGTAATTGTGTTGTGCAGTATGATGGTTTAGGTTGTCTTTTTGGTAATGTATAGCTATAATTTTGATGTACAGTTGCTGTAAGCAAAGTCTTTAAATAACTGTATTGTCGAGAATCTAAAAGGTTTTTTAGTAATAACTTTCTCCTATTTGTCCTATTCTCTTATAGATTATCCTCAAAACTATATTTATCTTTCTTAACTTTTTCGGCACAAAGCACTCTTTTTAGGGTGAATTGCCTAATTCAAAAATAAATATTCCCTATGAATAAAAATTAAAATCCGTAACCAAAGCAATAAAAACATTAAAATTTCGATAATTCCCCAATTATCGGGGTATTTTATTAGGCTGAAGAGATAGAGAGAGAAATACAATGCTATTCAGATTGTCATAGAACTTGACTTAAGCCATTTCCAGCATCAACGTTTCGATTTTGAACGATGGGCAGGGCGATACTGACCTCTCGATGTGTTAATAACGTTTGCTAAGTTCGATTGAACTTACCAAAATGGTTGTACAGCCGTACATTATTTTAAATGTCATGTGCGACGCGTCGCAAAGGACATTAAAAATTTAAAAAAAACGAGTGTGCTTTAGACCACACGACTGAAGTAAAACTTCACTATCTTATATCTCCCTCTCAACTTCCGGTCGCCTCGCCCGATCACACTTTTCATAACGCTCTCGTCACGTATTCACCAGCTTACTCCCCAAGTCAAGCGTGCGTAAAGAAGTTTTACTTCAAAAATACGAAAACATCTAATCAGCAATGTAATTGAGCAGTACCTAATCAGCCAAGATATTCTAATATTGTATAAAAGCCAGAGGCGTTCCGTGTTATTTTTGGCATCTCACCTTTTAGCCTGTCGTATATATCTAGCCACACCTTAATGTTTCGTTCTTTCCGATACGTCTCATTATAAATATTTCAAGTGATTAATATCAAGATACTTAAGAGCGCGCAGGAGCGCCGAGAAATTTTAACGATAGGTATTTGTAAAAATTATTTCTATTTCGTTCATCTCAGCGGGGACAGCAAAAGCGCTATCGGTGTATTGGTGAACCCCAATGCGTGTGTGTGCGTGGCTGCAGGTGTTGGAAGCACGAATCGCCGCGCCGCGCCGCGCCCGCCAGCGACTTCGCGTTCTTATTATTTCATTTACTGTTATTCATTTATTCCAAAAATTAAGTAGGTGCCTAGGTACATATTCGTAATAAAATAGCGAGTTCTACATTATTTAATATTGTATTGTACTTAACTTTATTATTATTATTAATTACTACAAATACATGTGACTGCCTGCTCCGAGCTCATCTTCTGCACACGCACAAGTCAATGAGACTTGTGGGTGCGTGTATACAGGTTGCTGCCTGCTGCAACAGATAAGTCAATACGCGTCGCGACTTGAGCGTGCGTATTCCTATATAGTAGATATCTTCTGCGCTCATAGTTCATTCATCTTGTTACTATTAGTAAAGTAAGATGCACGCTGTTTTGGTTTAGTAATATCGGGAGATTCATACCATCTTTTTTTATAAAACGGCAGCATAGGCGCAGTAGGTACATCACGTACTTTGTGATTGTATAGTGTTTTTATTTTTCGCTGGCTGCATCACTCTACTGTTTTTGACTAGCCTTTTTACTGGAAACTATTCTACGTCAAATACAGACCTTCGAATTTTGACCCTGAAACCCCCTTGAATATTGAAATCTGTTTGGTCATTTCTCACGATTTACACATATAGGACATATGGTGAGTAGATACCTACTAAACTATTCATAAATTATTCATAAACTATTATTATAAACATAAACTATTCATTCATAAAAACTCAATATTACAACACAATTTCCTTTTTTAATTAAACATATAAATATCGCTAAAAATGTTGTTGTTTTTTGGCTCTCCCTGAATAACGTAAATTCATCAGTTTTGACTGTATGCATAAAGTGCATTAGTGCAAGTCGGTACATTTGTTAACATATCTAGTAACCTATAATAAATATTATTCTACGTCTTAGGCTGCGTATACACACGCCAGCCGAACAACGGATTATGGGAAAGGAACGAAGCAAAAGCAAACTGCCCGAAACGCTGCGCCGCTTGCGGTTGCTTCGTACCTTTACCATAATTCGTGGTTCGGCTCGCGTCTTCTGTCCGCAAAGAGTGGCGTGCACTGATTTTTCAGTGGGCTAGAATCCTAAGATTGAAAGTACGACATTAATGATGTTGTCGAAGCTGAAAATTATTTTTTTTCCGAAATTTCAATTTTCAAATTCTGTGCACGCCACTATTCGCAAATATATACGTAGCATAAGATATGTGTATTTAGAAATTGAGTTACATAAAATCGACTACTATATTACCTACCTTCAACTCAAAAAATTTTTTCTTACAGATAAATAATGGGTAAAAGAAATGGAAACAAAGCGCGTTTGTTTTTATCTACTAGACGAAAAAAACCGATTATTAGTATCAAACGACAGATTCATGTTGCACCACGTTCGACATCTAGGTAAGTCGAAATATCGCTTTCCTGTCACTCTTACTACTGAACCTTCCTAAGGTTACCTTTACGTACGTAAAGTTTTTTTTCCCGTAAGTTGCTCACATAAGAGAGTTATGGCAAAATTACCAATGGGTATCGTTTACATTGATAATTTTGCCATAACTCTCTTACGTGAGCGACTTACGAGAAAAACCTAAAGATTTATGCTATGAGAGCCGTGTATTATGTAGCATGTATAACGGGAAAATGGGATGGACAAATTTAAATAAATAAATCATTTGCATTTACAGGGATATGGATGTCATCGATACTACTTTTGGAAACTTAACTACATCTTCACTAATGCATGAAACTTCCATGGATGAATCATTTGCTCCAAATATAGACGAAAACGCAAGTTCATCATCATCAACAACGCTTGATGATTTGGTGATAGAACCAGACCATATTGATGAAACCGATAATTTCGAAGGTCGCAGAATTGTGGATATAAAATATTTGTTTTCGGAGATATCAAATATAAAGCACGAACACACCAACTGCACATTTTCCGATTTAAAATTTATGAAGGAACGACGAAATGGTCTTCTAAGCCAGTATGTTTTCGAGTGCAAAATGTGCAAGAAAATAGAA
This sequence comes from Limnephilus lunatus, assembly GCA_917563855.2. Classification (NCBI taxonomy): domain Eukaryota; kingdom Metazoa; phylum Arthropoda; class Insecta; order Trichoptera; family Limnephilidae; genus Limnephilus; species Limnephilus lunatus. The sequence goes on from OU830594.1 coordinate 99,830,996, forward strand.
TACATTCACTCCGAAGACCCGAAACGGAAAATGTCTATAAATACTGCTGTCGTCGAAGGAGTGATGTGTACAGGAAATGGGTATTCACAATGGAATGAAATTTGTGGGGTTTTAAATATGCCAAATATGGATTGTAAGACTTACACGAACATAGAACAATGTTTAGCGCCAACAATTGAAGAATGTGCCTTAGAAGAAATGATCGCAGCTGGTGAAGAAGAAAAAAGGCTAGCCATTTTAAACGGTGACGTAGACGAGGGTGGCTATCCTTTGGTAACGGTGGTTGCAGATGGCTCCTGGGCAAAGAGGTCGTACAAAAGTGGATTTAGCTCCTCATCTGGCGCAGGGTGCATAGTTGGACTACGAACTAAAAAGGTTTTATTTCTGGGAGTGCGAAACTCATACTGCTGCATATGTGCTAGAGCTACTAAACTACACATAGTTGCTTCTGAGCACAGGTACTTCATAAACTGGCGTGACTGTGCTAATGCCATGGAAGCCCACATTATAGCAGAAGGGTTCTCGAGAAGCATGGAAATGCATGGATTGAAATTTAACAAACTAGTTGGTGATGGCGACTCCAGCATCATGAAAAAAATAATGCAACAAATGCCATATGGTCCTAACCTTATAGTACAAAAAATAGAGTGCAAAAATCACTTACTCCGCAATTTTTGCAACAAAATGTAAGCACTTGGAAAAAAAACCAACAACGCTAAAGGCTTTGTACCAGTTCATATAAGGAAAAAGGTTGAAGCAAACGTTTTACGCATGAGAAGAGCTGTAGTTGGAGCAATAAATTACAGGAAAGAGCAAGAAAACACAGTACAAAGTGATAAAATAAAAAATTTGAAAATGGACATAAAAAATACCGCAAATCATGTGTTTGGTGATCATAAAAATTGTGCATCGTACTATTGCAAGCCGGAGAAGTATACTGATGATCCAAATTTAGTAAGCGATCTTCGAGATTGTGGAATATGGACTGATATCCAACAATTCTTATTGTCTCTAATAGCAAATGCAGAAAGTCTTATTATTGACGTGACAAATAACACTGTGGAGCAATTCAACAACGTTATCACCAAATTTATAGGTGGAAAAAGGGTAAATTTTACTACAAGAGGATTTTACCAAGCAAGATGTTTTGGAGCAGTAACTTCGTGGAATAGTGAATTGGCAACCCATTCAAGAATACAAAAGAAAATCCAAGGCCACAGTCCCGGCAAATACACGAAGCACTTTATAGAGAGAAAACGACGTTCGAAGGAGAATAAACAAATGTGTCGAAAAAAAAAACTAAAGTATAATGAAAATACGACAGAAAAAAGAAAAAAAGTTACAGGGCCCGATGAAAATTATGGTCAATTGGAATTAGAACCAGATATGCCACCTGAAATATTTGAAACGAAAAAAGAGGAATTTCTCAAAGAATTATCTTCAACCAATAAGGAAGAGCTCGAACGGAATACGGTAGGCCAAAGCAATAACAATCTGTGGGCAATTGAAAGACGTAAGCGGATAACGGCGTCTAACTTTGGAAAAATATATAAGCTTCGGCAAAAAACTTCAGTTACGGGAGTACTAAACTCTTAACTGTACTCACAATTCAAAGGAACTATGGCCACAAATTATGGAAAAGAAAATGAAAGCCTAGCAATAGAGCAATTTTCAAAAAAAATCAAGTTTTCAGGTATCCGCTTGTGGGCTATTTATCGATAAAACCAAAAACTTTTTAGCGGCAAGTCCGGATGGCCTTATCGGTGAGGATTCTATAATTGAAATTAAATGCCCTTATAGTATAGCAAATATGTCACCAGAAGAGGGAATTGCACAAAAGATAATTGATTACTGTAAATTGGAAGACCATTCTTTAACATTAAAACGGAATCATAATTACTTCTACCAAGTACAAGGCCAGTTACATATTACTCGTCGTAATTATTGTTATTTTGTTGTGTGGAGTCCAAAAGGTTTGCTGTATGAAAAAATTGAGAGGGACGATGAAATCTGGCAAAAAATCGTTCCACTGTTAGAAAATTTCTACCACCAATGCCTTTTACCAGAAATAATTGACGGTCGCATACCAAGAAATTTACCGGCGAGGGAAAGGTCTGGACCATAAATTGTTTTAATTTCATTGTGTAGATGTTAAACAGTAATTTTTTTTACAATAAAGCGTTTAAAAACAAAAAATATTAGATCATTGAAGAAGATTGAAAATGTCAAGTGATGTAGGAGGTATTCCCAAAAGTGCATTTTTCTGTAATAATATAACGTATTAAAAAAGTTAAATAAAAACTAAACTAGTTATGTGTATGTACCTAATATGTAGCACAATAAACAATATGGTGCCTCTTATACATAGATTTCAATATTCATTTGTATAATATGATATTATAATAACATAATCGATTCAACAACATGTGGTAGATGCATGTACCACTGAACATACGCTGTACCAGCATTCCATCAAACGATCAGTGGTGTATGTACTTACCATCACACATTTTCTTGTAAAATGAAATTTTTTTGAAAAAAATATCTAGAACAATATATTTAGTCAAATATAAAAGTTTTTTTTTGGTTCGGTAGTTGTATCTTAAAAAAAGTGTCCTATAAAGGGATAATATTATGTTGAGTACAACCTTCAAAAGTTATCAAAAAATATTTTAATTAATTTTTGTGTTCCATATCCAACTCGGCAATACGGAACGGAATCATCTCGGGGTCTGTCTGTAACAGGTGTTTTTTTTTCAATTTTTTTCCATTAATTTATTTGACGTAAACAAATTAAATTTGTCACAATAACTTTAGTAAATAAGCTCGGTAAGTATTGGCACACTCAAAATAAGTCACCAAACAGAAAAATAATTTTAAAAAAAACATCGATAACTCGGGACATGACAACACTAGTGGACTAGTGTATCGATATAATTATTGAGAATGTCACATCACTTCGTTGACTGTATACGTATTCAACAAAACCCTCTCCGCCCCCCCTCACCCCCGAATACTGAGAGAAAGGGACACATGCACCTCAGCCTGATAATACCTAAATAAAATTGTCAAAATCGAGGTTTTGTAGTCCTCATTTTTCTACTCCAAAACTGAACCAATTTCCAAGATTTTTTTTACCAAATGTATTGGAAGAAAACATTCTATGTCTGTACCTTTTGCTTTTTTTAAAAATACATCGTCTAATTTGTATACTGAACGTTTGTTGATGGCGTTAAAAAAAGGCAATTTTAACAATTTTTGAAGGGTTATAACTCCTATAAAAAGTAACTTATCAAAAAAATCAAAACGTACCGACACGCTTGCGGTCAATATTCATATTATGTAAAAAAAATATTTTCTCTAGTGTCAAAATTCAGAGAGGGAAATGAGGAATACGTTTGTATGGAAAAAACACCACCCGGTTCCCTCTTAATATTTATGTCGGTGAAAATCAATTTATAAGCCTCATAACTGAAATTCATCAATACAAAATGAAGATGGATTGAATAGAACAATAATAAATTTAAGTCTTAATCCTTTATTATAAGTAATAATTATGAGCCTGAAACACTCATCTACATTGAAAAAAATCTCCCGAGAAAAGATACATGCCGCCGACGGGATTCGAACCCGCGCATTAGTTTGACAATTAAAAATCATAATAAATATTTAACGAGTATTTCACCAGATAGACTAATCGGTGTCCTCTTTGTGCGGTGCTTTACAGCCTATCGGCCTCCTTTTTGTGCGGTGCTTCGTAGAAGAAAATGTAAAATAATTTTTAAACATGATAACAATGGACACGTTTTAAGATTTTCACGACCAATAACATTTTCGTTTTTTTGTTTTTGGGGTGTTGTGCCGTGTTGCGCTACCTCCTTCTTTAGCCAAAGTTTCGAACAGCGTTAGAGTGTCCATCATCATGGCAGATGTGTAACCATATTATAATAAATGAACCCTACTATTATCCTACTTCTGAAACTCTTCATTTGTCTCATTTTCTCGAAGTTTAGTTTTCTAGGTTTCACTTCCACCGCGTGTAAACTGCACACATGTTTTATTTTGTACATTTTGTCTTTATTAGAATATGTAAGAAAATTCTTATCATTTTGAGCCGGTGATTCAAAACTTTGCTGAAAATTTTTCCTCTGTAGAAACCCTTTTGCAAAAAACACAGAAACCCTTGAATATTCTTTTCGTTGAAATGCATTTTTCAATCTTTCTAATATATAAAACAAAGTCGGGTTAGTTACACTATTTATAACTCGAGAACGGCTGGACCGATTTTGATGATCTTTGATTTGTTGGATTGGTCTCCGCCCCGGATAACATAATAACTAAAAGACTATTAAAACATTGCCAAAATTCACGAAAAAGAATGATATAAGGAAATTCATTTTTTCATATATTTTGTATGGAACGAATTCGCATATTTTGAAAAGAACTGATGCAGCAATATTGTGATAGGTATAATATTGAACTGTGCGTGAGTTCCAAAAATTCAAAAACTTCAAATGTCAATGCTCTGTTTGTTTTGCATTTGTTCTTAAACATATAATGCTGCCTCTCTTTCTTTCGTCAATAGTCGAAAATGAGACAAACGGTGAACGTACGTCTCCACCCATCCACAGGAAAGATACAATAATTATAATAAAAATCACTCACACGTATAAAGAAAATGAAAAGCATTTTTTTTACATCAGCTCCACAACACACGAGGCCCGAAGAAAATTATTTTCCTCACGACCTATGTCATCCTAGGGTGGAGGTCTTTTTAAGGAAGGGAAGGATAGGAAGTTCTGGGAAGGAATATGTATGAGGGGTGGGTAGGAATCTGGGGTCAGTGTATCCGGGAGTGACGGACGTATGAATCCATCCCTCCAACTGCGGTGCAAGGTGATGGGTCGAGAGAGTCCACATGGAAAGGTCAAAAGGCCTCCCTCAACCAGTCTCTCTCGATCCAGGCCCACCACGCAGCAGATGGGAAGACGCATCTGCCGCCAAGACCCGGACAAACGTCACCCCATGAACCCGGGCACCCCTGCTAAATCACCAAACGTAGCGAACCACTTGGGGTGACCTATGGATGACGTATGACAGAGGTGTTGGTTATCCAATAAGTGGTTCCCGGGGCGCGGCACCCATACCCGCCTCCCAAATTAAAGTAAGTAAGTGGAAAAATAAGAAAATCGCAATCGTTTTAACTTGTAATTTTTACGGCCGGCGTAGCGCAGCGGTAAGGCGCTTGACTCTCACACCAAAGGTCGCGGGATCGAATCCCGGCGTGGCAAATAAATTTTATTTGATTAATTTGTGTTATTTCACAATTTATTAATTTAAAATAATATATAGTATATTTGCGGCTCGTTCCAGAGTGGAAGATACTCTCTGTATCGCCCTGGAGTAAGACCACAATTTAGAATTGAAACGTTGCTTGAAATGGCATTAGCCGTGTTTGGTGACCAGATCTGAATAGCCAGGTACTTCCCCACCTTCCTCTTCCCTATCTCCTTCTCCTCCCCACTAACCTCAGCCTCACAAAATACTCCAATTGGGGATGCCATAGTCTCACTGGCTTCAGACGGGAGCAGTTGGGACTCTTGTGCGGTATTCATTTAAAAAAAAAAGTAATAATTAATACAGATATGCGGTTTTATTTTTTTCTAAAACATTTCCATGTTTCCAAATCTTAGTCTAGTGAAAAAACGGACTTTTCAAAGTGATTCCAATCCCCACTGCTGCAAATGCCATCCTTGATAATTTGAAATCAATGCTTTCAGTTATTGTTTGTTGAAAGCGTCATTAGGTGCGCGACCATCCGGAATATCAAATGCTATTTATTGTTTTAAATACAAAGGGGTCGTCTTCACCCTCTAGGTAAGGCACGGTTCACTGAGAAGTTAGTGTAATGTACACCTATTGGAATGAAAAATGATGTAGGCAGTTTATTTTTTTTTCGAAAAATTTGGTTTTTATAAACAATCAAAGTAATAAGAATAAGTTAGTTACTCTTGATGGCATCAACCAATAACATATTTTTAAAATTACTTATTTATAGCTAAGTAGGGGCCAATATAATGGGGGGGGGGTTAGGGGGTTCAAACTCCCCCAACGGCCTCACTATTCCGTAAAAAAAATACAATTTACCGGCTCAAAGACATTACACCCATGGAATTTATAATAATATTATTTACACTTCTCTTTTAGCAATGTGATGTACCTACATGACATGTTGTGCTTGTTCTGCCGGTATCTCAATGGAAGATGCTCCGATCGTCATTTTTTTTCATAAGTTTTTATTCCAGTAAAAAAGAAAATAACATTTTCACTTACTTATCTAGAATATTGAATTATGTACTTTTTACATTATATTACCTACATAGTTTAACATTACATTACATTACATAGTTTTTTCATTTCAAAACCTTAAATTACATTAGATTACAGTACTTAGATTTACGCTACATTAAATTACCATACGATATTATTCACTTTCACTACTTTGTTTTTTGTGAATAAACATGAATAATTTTTTTTTTATTTGCACACACTTTTTTCGTTTTTGATATCATCTGGAAGGCAATTATACAAAATGCCCCCCTCGTAACTAATTGAATGCTTACCGTAGTTAGTTTGAAAATTTAGTTAGATAATTATATTCAAAAATAAAATATTTAAAAAATTTATATCGCATTTAATTCACTTGTTTTTCGTGAATAAACATGATTTTTTTTTTTTGAATTTGCACACACTTTTTTCGTTTTTGATATCATCTGGAAGGTAATTATATAAATTGCCCCCCTCGTAACTGATTGATTGCTTACCGTAGTTAGTATGAATGGTGTTTAAACGTATGTTATCGTGTTGTCGTGTAAAATGTTTGGGACGTTTTAATGAATTCTGTTTTTGCATATATGAGTTTGTTATTTATTTTGTATATAAGGAGACATATATTGTACTCGTATAGTTTTCTTAATGTTAGCAGTTTTGTTTCCAAATATAATTTTTTTGTGGATGTTTTGGATTTGTAGTGAAATAGTTTTTTTGATTAGCTTATTTTGAATTACCTGTAATTCATTGATCCTTTCGGTATCGGTGCGCAGTCTGGAAACACATCGTCTCCACGACTCGTTCTTGAGTTCAAAAGCTCGGCTATGGAAATATTTGACTCCTCCACGGCCTCCGTGTTTCTTCCTTCCTACAACATATTAACTCATATTAACTCCTTATTAACTCCCATATTAACTCCTTCCTTGAAAAAAAGTTTTTTTTTTTGTATTTGTAGTAGGTACTAAAATAAATGGTCCGAAATTTATTACCTGTTTTTTAAAAAATTTTTTAAGGGGGTCCTTGAAAATTGTGCTTGATTTCCTAGGAGTCCGTGGCTGAAAAGGGTTAGGGAACGCTGCCATAGAAGACAGGGCCTGAGGGAAATTATTTTACAATATAATAAGAATTTAATAGAAAAGATTTAATAGATGAGTAGAGGTCCCAAATTTCTAAAAAATGTTCCCCTCCCCACCTTACCCTCCGCATGCCCCTCCGTACAGCCACCCCCAGGGAGGGAGCCACCCTCCCGCCACTGTAAAATAAGCAGTGGCGCCCCCAGGAGGAAGGGGGGGGGGGGGGGATAGGAGAGTGAGCACTGTAAATTATTAATGAGCAATCTTTTTCTCACAGTTAAACAAATAAAATCATTTTCTTTTATATTAAAATTTTTCAGTAGATATATTTGAAAACGTATCTACGCAATATGACTTTACTAGAAAGATAATTCAAATAATTTTAGAGTCAGTATGGCATTTGGTACTCTTGTGCGGTATTAAAAAAAACGCAAATATTCCTGTCATGACAAATCAGAATCATGCAATTTCAACACTCCTTTGAAAAATGATAACTTAACCTAACGTAACCTTATTAACCAAAAAAAATTCCATAACTTTTAATGATTTTCAAAGATGTTGATGTTGAAGTTGCATGATTCTGAGTTGTCCGCTCACCGAGCGTCAGAACATCTGTAAAGCCTATGTTTTCTGGTTTTGACTATTATTGAAATAAAAAATCAAATATACCATATATAATTAAATATATCAGCATATTTTCATTCGATTACCTCCCCCCACCCCAACCCTACCGCCAAGACAAGACGACTAGGTGCACACTGAACCTATATTTTATCAACCATCTCAAAATTCTTGATAATCCATTTATATTGATTAAAAAAATATGTATTGTTGAATAAAAATACCTATGTAAAATCAAAACAAAACTCTGCTGTAAAAAAACATCAAACAAAACGAACAGTTCTTACCGAGGCGCCATACCAGTTAGTACGCGTGCGCGCATAGAGTCGCACTGATCGCCTAGCGCCATTTTAAAAATATCCAACATGGAATCCAACCTCAGTAGCTGCCGGCGTTGACACGTATAGGGAGAATTCCCCAGATCTAGGGAGAAACAGAGAGTTCCAGCACAGAAGAGAAGATTTGAAAATCAAATCTAGGAATATTTCGGTATTCATCACAAGACGTATATATTGTCCATTTATATAGCGTTCAAAGTATCTGGTATCGAAAATACCGAGATGTTTTAGTAGTACTTTGTCGAACAGCCTATGTTTAGTTTCCCCCCTCCCACACCCCGCACAAAAACCCCGAAACTAAAATACACGGAATTACTTTTTTTAACAATATTAAGAATATTTAGCTTTATTCCAAAGGGTTCCACCACAACTCAACAAAGCGGCATTTCAACACCCATTAGAACAATCATTAAAAGTGATGAAAAAATAGCCAATAAAAAATAGTGATGAAAAAATTGCCAAAAAAATAACCTAACCTATGTTACCTAGTTTTTTCATCACTTTTAAAGACTTTTCAAAGGAGTGATAAAGTTCCACTTTGTTGAGTTGTTCGTTCACCGGTCTAAATTGGGCAACAGCAAAACATGACATCTACATTAAGAATAATAAGAATCGAAGAACGGGCAAATCAAAGTAAAAATACTAATTTAAAAAAAGCTTACTAGTAAATTAGCAAATTTTAATTTTACATGTTGCCTTAAATCTAGGGAGTTTTGGGATTTTCTAGGGATTTTATACGCTAGGGAGTTTTGTTTTTTTGAACTGGCAACGCTGTCAGATTCTGACACTCCAGTCTGCGGTCCGCTCTTGTCTCAGGGAGCAACCACCTAGCGCAAAGTGGAGGTCAATAATATACCTGCTCACCTTTAGCACCTATGCCTTTTTCCCGTCGCAAATAGACGGTGGAACTATACCCACACTCGATACTTGTTATTTAATCTATCAACTATAATAATAACAGCAGTTGTAAGGCCGGCAGTGCGCGCAAATCGATAATTTATCATGTTACAATCCCCTGTGAAGTCGGCAAGGGTAGTTGCTGTTATTTTTTGAAGTACATATTATTATTTGTTGTTTTTTTTAGTGATAAACGCGGAGTTTTAGTAGTCTGTGGACTGCCTGTTGTTGGCGTGTTGTTGATAGGAGATTCTGTTCGTGTTTATGTGGTGAAATTATTATTATTTTTAGTGAGGTGATCAATAGAAAGCCGCTAACTGAATGGATAGTGTACTACCTCTCGTATTGTGTGTAAACAAGATGGCGATGTTCTCGGAGATTTGTCTCGTCGTTGAATAACATGGTTTGTACAATATCAGTATATTAAACACGTTAAAATACTAGCCAATGTATTAAACTACATAACAAACATGCACACCGACAATTTTTGATTCATTAAATCGCTGTTTTCAGCGTTGACAGTTCGCCTTTGTTACGTTTGACGTTTCATTTTTGCCGTCAAGCGATTTTGATCTTTGCTTCTTTTGACATATAACTCAGGTAATCTCACCTGAAATGCATTAAAACACGATCCCAGCACTTACAACTACATTATAACACGGATCAAATTGAACAAATCATTGAATTTAGTTTTGATTTTGACATTTTTATGTGTTGTATTATATTTTCGAGCGCGTCAAATGTCATGTAAATTTGTTTTTTTTTACTTATTTATAACTCAGGTAATCTCACCTGAAATACAATCCACTGGAGAACTGAACTGATCTACAAGAATTAGGTTAATTTTTTCTCAACCGTCCAGAACCAGTGGGACTATGGCATCCAGTGTTGCCAACCCGTTTTTTGAAAAAGACGTAGATCGGACTAGAAAATTACGTAGAATCGTATAATTTGGATTTTGAAAAGTTAGTAGATCTACGTACTTTTTTTCCGAGTGAAATATAGAAGTTAGGGTAGGTGAACGTAATTAGTTATTTCTTGTAGTAATTAAGTTGAAATGTATCTATTATTTTTAATGCATTTTTTGCAAATTTTACTTATTTTTTTTATGATTTATCATAGGTTCTCAACCTTGCCTCTCACTCTTGGTTCTCAATTTTGCCCACCGCCCACTTTGAGATTTTTTTTAGAGACCCCCTTTTTTCTTATGGATTCAATTTACTTCCACTTCCTCAACTACCGAAACATGTGAATTTTTGCACACGTGATAAAAATTATTACAATACATAAAATAACAAAAATTAACCAATATTAAAGTTTATTTTGCTTTATTAGTACGTGATGAGCGTGTTTTATTTTTATTTTTAGACTATATTTTTTACCTGCCCTCGCTATCACTATGCCACCTCAACGCCCTCTCTTTGGGTCTTCTACTGCCCCCTGAAAGTCTCAAACGTCCACAAGGGGGCGTTATTTATTGCCCACGTTGAGAACCTAAGGTTTAAATGAAACGAAATATAGTTTTGGTAATTATGCAAATGTGGGGTAATAGGCAATATTTAGGAAAAAAAAAACATGAATATGGAGTAAACAGTTAAGGTCAAATACTAGCAATAAATAACTCAGCGATGCCTTTGTCTGAAATGGTGCATTTTACCGGGAAGTAGAAGATTAGATACAACTCCAATAAATAAAAAAAAATATGGTAAAAGTTCGAAATTTTCCTAGATTGTGCTGATTTCCCTTTTGCCTAAAAAATATTTTTCTCCCCTAGATCTAGAGTAATTTCCCTAGACATCCCAACCCCGGCGCGGACTCTAGTATGAAACGGAACGTTTGTTGGAGTCCGCGCCACACATACTTTGCCCCGCAGACGGGGGCGCCACCGTAAAGTAACGGAAAATATGCTTCTTCAGTATAATGAGTTATGTTATTTTGCAAATTTGTACAATTTGACAAAAAATACGTAGATTCTGGACTGAAGTTAGTAGATGTTCAGGAAGGACCTAAAATACGTAGATCTACGTAAAAAGACGTAGAGTTGGCAACGCTGATGGCATCCCCAACCATGTGGGCATGTTGAGAGACTGAATGCTGAATGAAGCTGGGAAAGGAATGAAATGGGAAAGATGAAGGTTAGGAAGTGTCGGACTATTCATAATATCTGAACACTAAACATGACTAAAGCCATTTCAAGCATCGATTCTATTCTGAATTGTGGTTGTTCACCAGGGTGATTCTGAAAGTATCCATATCATCTCATAACATCAAACGTCTATGTCTAGTAGATTAAACAAGTAGTAAAAACATGGATTTACACGCATACGCCTCATAGATCTCGTTTCTGCAATGTCAGACGATGTTTAATTCCTTTTAGCTGATTATGAAAATGGTGCACGAAAATGTTCCATAAGCCGCCTCACTTTTTAACCACAGATTATGGAAATTGCACTTCATTTCAACACTCGCTACAAGAAAGAATTATTTACGTTCACAAAATAGGTTATTAGGTTCTTAGTTTGGGTAAACTAAGTAATCCATGCCCATTTAGATTGAAATGAAATTTCTGAAATGTCAAATACATACAAAAATAAATTAAAAATGTATGCAAAGGAAATATTTTAAACAGGAAATTTTGAATAAAAAATTTAATTTTAATGCATATTTTACCATCTACCAAATACAAATACAAAAGCCTCAAGGATCTCATTTCTTCAGCGCAAAATGTCACGCAAATTCGTTAGCAGATTATGCAAGTGGTATGCGTAGTTAAATCTATAATTATTTTTTTTTTTTTTTTTACAGTGAATACCGCACAAGAATCTCAACTGCTCCCGTCTGGAGCCAGTGAGATTATGGCATCCCCAATTGGGGTATGTTGTGAGGCTGAAGGTAGTGGGGAGGGGAAGGAGGTGGGAAAGAAGAAGGTTGGGAAGTACCTGGCTATTCAGATCTGGTCACCAAACACGGCTAGAGCCATTTTCAAGCAACGTTTCAATTCTGAATGGTGGTCTTACACCAGGGCGATACTGATAGTATCTTCCACTCTGGAACGTGCCGCAAATATACTATATATTATTTTTTAAATGAATTAATTGTGAAATAACACAAATTAATCAAATAAAATTTATTTGCGCACGCCGGGTTCGAACCCGCGACCTCCGGATTATGAGTCAAGAGTCTTAGCCACTGGACTACGGAGGTCGTCCAGTGGCTAAGACTCTTTAAATATAATTAAATTAGCGTAATTGAAGTTAATAACCTCTGAAGTAAACCTGTGTCGGAGAATGCAATGCATAACTTAACTATATCTTTAGATATAGCTATAAAGGTACCTAGCTTTGAAATCCATACTATAAGCGCTATATAAATAGGGTGTTTAGTCGTGTAGGATGTTCAAGAATGCTGAACAATACAACGATATCGATTTGTATACATTACTATATATCGATCATCCAGTTGATTAGTCAGATATCTCTAAAAAAAATCGAAATTTGAGTTGAGTATACAGTTATAATGTAAAAGTGGGCTCTCTATCTGGTACAATACTCAGATTACTCATAAACGCCACCAAATCGATTATAAAGTAGAAAAACTAGTAGTGAATTAAATAAAATGTTGATATTTTCTGGGTCACTAGTAGGATATTTCAAAATGTCTTACTAATGTACCGAACTGTTATGCCTCCCGGTGTTATTTTATAGCATATTTAATATGTAAAACACACATGTAAATAATATTTGATTTATGATGAGCATTCTACTATTGTATTCCTCATTATCTCAAAACTTTGTATGTGAAGATGTCTGACTAATCCGTGTACGGGTACGGATACCGCCGCCCCGGGAACAATTTATTGGATAACCAACACCTCTGCCATAGGTCACCCCAGTTGGTTCGCTACGTTTGATGACTTTTAACGGGGGTGCCGGAGTTCATTGGGTGAGGTTTCTCACCAGCTGCATGGCAGGCCGGATAGAGAGAAAATGGTTCAGGGAGTCGCTTTGACTTGTCCAGCCGTACTCTCTCGGAATACCGCCTTGCACTGCAGTGGGAGGGATGGATTCATACGTCCGTCACTCCTGGACACACTGACCCCCAGATTCCTACCCACCGCTCAAATCACCTTCCTTCCCAGAATTACCTTTCTTAAAGAGACCCTCTACACAGCATCCCCAAAGATATCATATGCCCTGAGGGGAATTATTTTCGTCAGGGCCTCCTGTGTGGAACCAATGTAAAAACATCATCTGGATGACTAATTGTAATTTGTAATACATATAGTGTTTGGTGACCAGATTTTTTTTTTACATTGCTTCACACATAAGGCCCTGGGAAAGTTATTTCACTCAGGACATATGTCGTCTTTTTAGAAAAGTTATGAGAGGAAGTTCTGGAAAGGAAAAGGATGTGAGGGGAGGGTGGGAATCTGATGGTCAGTGTTTTCAGGAGAAACGGAGGTATGGATCCAACCCTCCCACTGCGGTGCAAGGCGATGTTTTGAGAGAGTTCTATTGTAGAGATTAAACAGTCTCTTTCAACCAGTCACTGCTGATTCGGCCTGCCACGCAGGACAGACCTCACCACAGTCACCAAGCGTAGCGAACCATTTGGGTGACCTGCGCAGAGGCGTTGATTATCCAATGAACGGTTCCTGTGGCGACGGTACCCATACCCGCCTCACATATTTAAACAACCAGTTGTGAACAGCCAGGTTATTCCAACCTTCCTCTATCCCATCTCCTTCCCTTCCCCACTCCCTTCAGCTTCACAATATACAGCTTTTTATCAAATAATGTATTCTTCATGCACATTAAAGCCTATCCCCCTGGTGAATGACCACAATCATCTAAGATTCAAATCGTTGCTAGAAATGGCTTTAGCGATGTTTGACGACCAGATCTTATAGCCAGGTACTTTCCAACCTTCCTCTTTCCTATCCCCTTCCCTTCCCCGTTTCATTCATTCTCACAGCATACCCCATTTGCCCCTGTCTACCCAGTGTACAGAGAGGGGGACTATATTGCCACCTGATTGGGCAGCGTTGTGAGATGGGTTAACGTAGGGGCTGTAGGAAGGGATTTATTAGTTCGGATCTTGAAGAGGCACGATTATACGAAGGAGGAAAAACAGATGCCGGTAGCTCGTTCTACATGCGCGCCGACTTACACAAAAGGGAGTTTGAACCTGAATGTCGCGGTGGTGCTCATGGGATCAATGCTGCTAGCAGGCTGCATTGAAATACATGTAGAACAGAAACGGTGGCAATCGGTCTGATCTGACCGCCCTTCCAAAATAAGTAATAAAGTATTTAAACCATTACGATTTTTTTCTTGCTTTCAGCGCAGTTAAAATGTTTATATTTCGTATAACTTCAAACAGCTCGATAATATTTCCAATTTTAAAAATAACCTAAGTAATCCATAGATGATGTGTGATAAATATAGATAAAACTTCAAATACAATTTAGAGCGAAATGTCAGCTTTGACGTCTGTCAATGTTATTATTTTTACGTCAAATGTCACATTGACTTTTGACATTTATAGCTGTCATCGACGGGATGTATCGAATTTCCGAAGTACCTAAGCACCTATACTTCTAAGTTTTTGCGTCATAAAATGTTCTTCAATATTGTTGAATGATGTGTGTGGGATTTTAGCCTCAAATGCAATATTAATTTTTATGGAAAAAATTAAATAAATTATTTTGAAGTGAAAAGTTCTTTAAACGATGAAACGAAAAATAGCGACACTAAACAGAGACAAACACATATCTAAAGGATTTAGGCTGCGAGAGAATGAGATAGTATAATCGGTCTCCTCTTTGTGCGGTGCTTCGCAGCTATTAGTCTCCTCTTTATTAGTCCACTCTTGTCTACTTTAGTTTCTCTTTCTACGTTTCACTTCTACCGCGTGTGAATTGCACACTCTTTTTTTTTTTAAATAAATGTAATTTTATATACTTCTTAAGCCAAAGAATCAATGTGATATTCCTTTTTTTGTATTAATATCGCACAATAGTTCCAATAGCTCCCGTCTAAAGCCAGTGAGAATATGGCATTCCCAATCGGGGTGTTTTATGAGGCTGAAGGCGGTGGGGAGGGGAAGGAGATGAAGAAGAGGAAGATGGGGAAGTACCTGTCTATTCAGATCTGGTCATTATTCACGGCCAAAGTCATTTCAAGCTTTGTTTTAATTCTTACACCTGAACTATATTGAGAGTATCTTCCACTATAATAAATCAGATTTAAAACTGTGCCATGTTTAAAAAAGATTTAGCCGTGTTTTGTGACCAGATCTGAATAGCTAGGTACTAGCCACACAACTTGGTTGGGAGAGAGAAGCAGAGGTAGGCCACATAAGAGATGGGCTAGCGAGGGAGACATAATATCCGACTAATTTCGCGTCTCTCCTTAAATAGCTTTTTTTCAAAGACTATTAACTTTAGGTCAGTACCATTGCACTTCTTTAGTGGGGAGGGGAAGGAGATGATGAAGAGGAAGGTGGGGAAGTGCCTGAGTATCTTCCACTCTGGAATGTGGTAATATACTAATACTAGCTATGGTACCCGGCTTCGCTCAGGGAGTTGATATGAGATTGAACTGACGTTCGAACCCACGACAGATCTTGTTATTTATAACCCTACCAATAGGTAGCCCCGCCCATATAAAAAAGGCTTCGAATGGTCCACAGTGTTCCAGAACATTCCACAACATTCGAGAGTGTTCTGGAATGTTCCACAATGATCTAGGATGTTCCCGAACGTTCCAGACTTTTCCTAAAAATTCCAGAAAGTTCAGAGATGTTCTGGAATGTTGTGGAATGCTCTCGAATACTCTCGAATGTTCTGGAATATTCTAGAAAATTTCTGGAGGACGAAACATCCAGTCCTTATATCTTTAAATTATTTATCCTTATTCCTTCAGGTAAAAACGGGAATCTTCTTAATTGATGGGGGATAGAGGGCTACCACACCCAGGGGCGTGCACTCCATATAGGCACATAAGCACTGCCTACCCTGCCGTATTTATAAAACATAAGCATGTAAATAATATTATAATTTAATAAATTATGACTAAAAATAAATACACACTTTCAAAAATAAGCGCGAAAAAAACTGAGCAACCGAAACTACGCGAGCGCCACATCAAACGGCATACAACAAACGCGGCATAAACTGTAACTAGAAACTAAACGCGCGCCCTTCGACTGCCTCACTAAAATGCGGCCTAAACAGGAATTATTTCTGACTAGAGCTAACTTCATACAATATAAATAATTCAATGTTTACGAAATGCACAAAGCATATAGTAGAACTGTTTGAATTTGCTGAACTGAACTTTTGAATTTGCCTCTATGAGGTTTTTTTGTTAGTAGCTTAAGCAGTGCTTTCTAGAACAAAATTAGCAAATGGCAATCAGTGACGACAAAAACATCTGTTGTTATGTATTTCTATCAAATAGTTGTCTTTCATAAATGCTAATTGTCGGTTCAAAAAGGTTAGTCATACTTTAATTCTGAAATTATCTGATAAAATAAGGAAATTTTAACCTGTGAAACTTGTTCTATTTTCCTACTGCCTACCCTGATCAAAAACTCTGTGCACGCCCCTGACCACACCGTATAACTCCCTTGATCGTTCCGGGACTCGTTTCTGAGTTTTAGCGGGACGCACATGTTTTTACACTTTTATAATATTTATTGATTTTTTTAAAATTATTTACTTGTGAAATGACACAAATCAATCAAATAAAATTTACTTGTGCACGCGGGGATTTAAACCTGCGACCTTAGATTTATTGGTCGAGAGCCTTACCCCTCGACCACGGAGGCCATCAAAATATCTTATACAAAATTGATAAACCATCCTTCATCCCATTAAAATATCACCAATTCCTTATCTATACAAATCAATTTTATTTAAGTACCTATTCATAAATATTGTAATTCCGCACACTGGTAACATTGAAATATATTCCGTTTTTGCAATGGAGTCCATTTGCAAAAAGTGCATTAAAATTTATCTGATTTTAAATGGTGCTTACGTAAACTCATTATGGCAGATATATATTCAATCCAGTGACTCTAAATCACGGGTCAAACCATAATATTTTTTTGTAATTAAGTATTTTAATTTAAGTATTTCCATACAGTTTTCTTTTACTTTTTGCTAAATTGATGTACATAGTTGGTACCTGCCAATTTAACACCCTGCCTTTACAAAATTTTGAGTGTAATGATTTATTTTTGGGGTATTATGCCGTTTTGCGCTACCTCATATTTTTACCAAGACCTTTCGGACAACATTACAGTGTCAATCTTCAGGGCAGATGTGTATTTAACAGTATCATACTTCGACCAAGAACTATCAATATTATCTTAATTTTCTTGACGCATATTTGTATAGGCTGCTATCTTTATAACTGTCACCATAGTTGAGTATTTCGTATAAATTCGTTAATTTAAAGAGTTTATTCGAAAATTGATTTTTGGTTGGATAATCGATGGTTTGCAAAATGTCGTCCTCAAATTGTGACATTTTAGACAGTTACCAAAGAGTTTTTGAAATGATTAAAAAAGCTTTTCAGATGTATTGTCTTGTGGTTGTAATAATCCAGAAACCTTCGCGAATGTGGAAAGAAGGTATTTTGAAAGTTTCAAACATTTCCTATGCTTAATATAGCAATGCGTAGACAACTCACATACCTAGAAGTAAGCATATTTTGATTTTTATCTTACTTATATTATAAACTCGAAAGTTTGTATGGATGTATGTGTGTTTGTTACTCTTTCACGCAAAAAACTACTGAATGGATTTTAATTTACAATAATATAGCTCAAACATCAGAATAACATATAAGCTATATTTTATAAAGCTAGTTAGGAAGGGGACGCGGGAGAGGAACGGGGGCGCACGGGAAAGGTTATTCAGGGAGAAACAATGTATTTCTTTGATATATATATATATTTGATACACAAATGCATCAACAGTATAAGGAAGCTTTGACTGTCCAACTAGGAAGGATTACCGTGACAGTCAAATGGACAGGTTTAGTTCATATTGGGTAGTTATATGATATTATTTATAAATTTAATACTAAATGAATCACGGCACAAGTTCCATTTGCATAATTATATGACATACAGTCAAGTTCTAGGTTCTAAAAGCAACACGGCATCAAAATAGTTTTATTAGTAAAAATAAAGGTGCTGAGAATATCAAGTAAAAAAATAAAATGATTATATAGTTCTCCTTGAGAGTTCCACCTGAGGTAATGATGGCCTTTAATATTCGGAATTATTTCCATTGAAATACCGGTAAAAAAAACATAGTATTGCCACGACTTGACTCTTTGTTTTAAATACTGCAATCCGTACGCAAACGAAAGTGAAAAAATCTTTAGCACCGTTGTGATTTGAATCTCGATGAAACAAAAAATAGCGATACTATAATATAAATAGACTAACACATACATCTATAGGATTTAGCTTGCGAGATAATGAGATAGTATAATCGGTCTCCTCTTTGTGCGGTGCTCCGTAGCCTATCGGTCTCCTCTTTGTGAGGTCCTTCGTAGCCTTCCCACTCTTGTCTTATTAAGTTTTTTGAAGATTTCACTTCTACTGCGTGTGAATTGCACATTATAATTTTTTCTAAATAGTTTGTCACAGATATTTTGGGACTCCAGACCAAAGGCGAAGATTTTTTTACTGACGTGTGAACAACATATCTACCTATAGTTTTTTTTTTTTTTTTTAATTTGGATAACAGTTATTTTACTAAACTATTGCTGTCTCTGTCACTGAATACTGACCGAAAAGGACAACTGCATCTCAGGCTGATAATACGTTAAAAAAATCGTCAAATTATATGTTTTGCATTCCCCATTTTTCTCCTCCAAAACTGAACCAATTTTAAAGTTTTTTTTACGAACTGTATTAGAAGAAAATATTCTATGTCTGCAAGTTTTGCTTTTATTTACAATACATAGTCTAGCTGGTATACCTACTGAACGTCTGTTGAGGGCGTTCAAAAACTTCTACAAGAAGTAACTTATCGAAAAAAGCAAAATGTACTTTCACGCTAGTGATTGATATCTATATTATAATAGTTGGTTCCCGGCATGCGTTGCAATGCAAAGAAATAAATTGTTTCTCCCTGCTTTGACGACCTCCGTAGTCCAGTGGGTAAGACTCTTGACTCACAATCCGGAGGTCGCGGGTTCGAACCCGGCGTGCGCAAATAAATTTTATTTGATTAATTTGTGTTATTTCACAATTAATTCATTTAAAATAATATATAGTATATTTGCGGTACGTTCCAGAGTGGAAGATACTATCAGTATCGCCCTGGTGTAAGACCATCATTCAGAATTAAAACGTTGCTTTAAAATGGCTTTAGCCGTGTTTGGTGACCAGATCTGAATAGCCAGGTACTTCCCAACCTTCCTCTTCCCCACCTCCATCCCCTCCCCACTACCTTCAGCATACCCCAATTAGGGATGCCATAGTCTCACTGGCTCCAGGCGGGAGCAGTTGAGATTCTTATGCGGTATTCACTTTAAAAAAAAAAAAGTCCTTTCCCGTGCGTCCCCATTCCCCTTTCGCATCCCCTACCCTCCCGCGTTCCCCTTCCACCTTCCCCGCGCACCCTCTCCACTCTCCCGCTCCCCCGTTCCCCCATCCAGTTTTCAAACAGCTCGCGTGCCACCTATTACAAATTTTTTTTTCAAATTTTAATTTTTCGTAAAAAATATCCATTTTAGTACATTAAAAGGACAATCAATCAAATTTAGTACCTAACATTTAAAATATCTATAATTTAAAAAATCCATAGATAATTCTTTTGATAAAAAAAAAACAGCTGACTGCTAAATTCAATTTCATCAAACGCGCGAACTTTCAAACGTGAGAAGTTAAAAAATTCAATTTTCTGCGCAATTTTCTTTATTTTTCTTTCCGTAAGAACCTTCTACAAAGTATTAGAAAACTTAAAAAAAAAAGATTAATGAAATAGGTAATACTGAAGTTATGGCGTGACCAAGGGAAACAGGGATTCATTTTTATATATATAGAAGATTATAGATTAAAAAAATATTTGCACTAGTGTCAAAAAACCTAGAGGAAATTGGGGAATACGTTTGTACGGACAAAACGCCACCTGATTTCCTCTTAACCTATTCTCTTCTATTCTACTACCTCTTCACCAACTACTCACATTACACTCTTTATAAAAAAAACCTATTGTGTCTATTAGAATACGTGTTCTTTGAGTCTCTCAAGATCCATCTCAAATTTATAGGACAACAAACATAGAGCGACGGATGTATGTAAAAAAATGATTGAAAATTGCAATTGAGATGTTTTTTTTTCTCTTCTGCTAACTGGTCTGTTTGAATTCTTTTTTATTATAATCGGGCGTCCTTTCAACTTGAAACTTGATTTGATGTGTTTTTGATATCTTAATAAACAAGTTCCCAGGATATTTACGACCAGACTTGTAGCAGAACATGGACAATCTTTGTTTGTTTTATGTTTTCATTTTATTTTTTACTGCTAAATCGATGGTTTTATGTGCCGAAATATAGCACGTTCTGAATAATAAACGTCGATTAAGTTTATTTTTATGTTTTTTAATGTGAATTCCGCACAAGAGTCTCAACTAGTGACGTGCACCCTGGAATATTCCACGACCATATACTCAAATTTCAAAAGCGGTCATGGGTAACGCCGCCCCGGAAATGATTTATTGGATAACCAACACCTCTGCCATAGGTCACCACAAATGGTTAACTTGTGCCTGGTTTCATGGGGTGAGGTTTGTCTGGGTTTTGGCAGCCGATACGTCTGCTCACCAACTGCGTGGCAGGCCGGATCGAGAGAGAGAATGGTTGAGGACCTTCGACGTCTCAGGCAGGGCTCTCTTGGTCCATCGCTTTGAACCGTAGTTAGAGGGATGGATTAATTCGTCCGTCACTCCTGGACACACTGAACTCCAGATTCCTACCCATCCCTTTCACATTTTACCTAACCATAAAATCTTCTTCTTAACTTTCTTTAAAATACCCACCACACAGCATCCCCTAAAATGACATAGACCCTGGTGGAAATTACTTCCCTGTTTGGAGCTAGTGTAAAAAAAATGTCAAGAGTATAGACTATGACATTCCCAATCCAGGCTGAATGGAGTGGGGATTTTGAAGGAGGTATGGAAGAGAAAGATTGGGTATCTGGCTACTCAATTCTGGTTACTAAATACGACCAAAGAATTTAAAGGAACTTTTCAATATGAATGGTGAATCTTTCAACAGGGCGATACTAAGAGTATCTAACATAAGTACTTTATTGCTTTACAAGAACTTTGAAGTACAATTTTGACCTACATTTAAAAAGTCTTTTAAAAAAACCTATTTAATCTAATTATTATGTCTCCCTCGCTAGCCCATCTCTCGTATGGGCGACCTCTGCTTCTTTCTCCCAACCAAGTTGTGTGGCTAGTACCTAGTGACCAGACCTGAAAATCTAGACTCTTCCGCACCATCTCCTTCTCCTCCCAAATACCTTCAGCCTCACCACATACCACAATTGGGGATACCATAGTCTCACTGGCACCAGGCGGTTGGGAGCAGTTGGGACTCATGTGCGGTATTAACATAAAAACATTATAATCGTCCACCGGGGCGTTACTGAAAGTATCTTCAACTAAACAATGTTTTCTTTGTTGATATAATTACCCCTTTTAAAGCTGAACAAAATAAATGTTAAATCGTAAACCATGTGGTTTATTTTACAGCTATCCCCATGAATATTTTATTCTGTTATAAAAAGATTCAAGGGATTTTAGCAATGAACTACTCTTTTATAGTATTTCTTGGATTTCGGATAGTTAAACCTAACGTAAACATATTAACGGACCGTTAAATAGTTTTATAGTTAAATTAAGTAACTATTTATTTCGTATTTACTGTAAACTGGGACGAATTGCCATTATTTGTATCTCAAAACAGAGCATGTTTTGCAACCCGGCATAGCCCGAGATTTTAACACTATTTTAATTAATTTAATGAGTAAAACCTCAAATTGTAATATTTTAATTATTATTTTTAATTGATAAACGAACGTTTTTAAGACAAGATTTTTATGCATAGCACAAAGGGTAACAATTATTATAAGCAATAATTATCAGATAAATAAAATAATAATTAATTTGACAAGTAAAAGTATTTCAACAAAAGATGTAGACATAATTTGTCTCGACGCCACCGAGCGAGAGATTTAGTGCTAACAATGCCTCCCTCACAAAAATAAAGTTGGTTGTTTTCAGGTGGTAGTAATAAGCAGTAATTGTTGAATGAAACAATAATATATATTGAATTATTTGGCGGGTATTAGATAAGCCGACATAGCTCAGTGGTAAAGCACCTGACCGGCAATTAGAAGGACACGGGTTCAGGTCTCGTTGGCGGCATGTATCTTTTCTCGGAACATTTTTTTCAGTGTGAGTGTTTCAGGCTGATAATTATTGCTTATAATTAGAGACCGGATTATATGCAACAAAAACAGTCCAAAATATGCATGCAAATATGCAATTAAAAAAGCTAAAATATGCACGAAAATCCATAAAAAGGGCCAAAATATGCAACATGAAATAATACAGGCAGTCGTATTTTTAACTATTTTTTTTTTATTTTGGTAAGCTTTTAGTTCTCAAGGATAACAATCGAATTTTTTAAAATATCAATTACAAAATGTATTTGACAGTGAAATTTACAATTTACCTTTAAAAACGTATATGACTAAGTACTGTTCTAAATGTTCTGTAGACAAATTGTGTCTACGATCGCTTAATAATTTTGTAAGCGGAAAGGAGCGTTCTACGTCTTGTGACTTGGACAGAATTTAAACTATAAATTTTTGTACAAGGGTTCAAACCCTGGGTTATTGTTCAATAAGCTTTCAAACTTTTCTTTAAGTTTACTCGGGAATAGCTTTAATAACGAGGAATTCATAAGGTGAATTTTCTTCATAATCTGAATTCATTCAGCGACAATTCATGAATTTCAAGCGTTTTTATACTTGCAGGCATGTAGGTGAAATAAGTGCTAATCATAGCTAGTTTTTTTAATACTAGCGTCTTCAAACGCTTCTTTGCATTAGAAAACTGCCAAAGCCTCTGCACTATTGAAGTCATTGATAATATCCTTGATGTCACTATGTGAGGCATCTGAATGATGAACGAGATCGAGCGTAATATGCAAGATCTCAAATTTTTTGCTAAAATATGCAACTACCGCTGAAAAGGGTCTAAATATGCAAATGCATACTTTCGACTAAGAACTACCAAAATTTTCATAATTTTCTTAACGCATGTAGTTATTGGCTTTTTGGTAAGATTTGGGAATCTATTAAACGGACCACACATTTCTGCACATAGTCGATGGTTTTCAGGTTGGGGCTCCAGACCAGAGGTGACTGCCAAATTTAACCGTGGGGCGCCCTACCGACTTGTACAGGGTTAGCAGTTGTGTACTATTGAAGGAGACTAGGTTTTCATTTTGATCCCTTTTAAACGTAATCAGACATGATTGAGTCTTTGAAACATTAAATTTGACGGGGTTATTCTTACCCCGAGAGAAAACACTCTCTAGGTAACCGTCCATTCTTTGCTTCAAAGCCTTTCGAGTCGTTGGAGTTTGTGTGCCCTTTGGGGGTTGGTCAAAAAAAAGACTTTCGTCATATGCATTAAAAAAATAAGGTAAACAATGATTAAATGACTGACAATAGGTACATATCATTTTATTAATTACTTTTTTAACTACGACTATCAACTTCCTTTGTACACTAAAAATTGTATAATATGTTTTGTGTAAGTACCCGCCATCTCTAAAGTCGTTTAATGGTTCAAAGAAACATTACAACTCCCACACAAACTACAGCGATACAGACTAGATTAATTTACATGCTGCTGCTGCTGTTACATAGTACGGTTTCCTTTTCGTTGGCGGTTTCGTCATTTGGTAAATTCGGTACTTGTACTGAACAGATTATCCCTAGAAGTGTCATCTATATTGATTTTGAGTATCTGATATCGCCGATTTACAGACAGGACATAGCTTAAGAGGAATATAAACGCTAGAAATATTTCGATTCTCAAGCCTGCAAAATTTAAAATCAAGTGTCTTATTTGCGCGAGGCAAGCAAACGAAAAAGTGGTTTTTATTTATTCTGTGCATAATTTTATAAGAATGAAAAAAAGTTAGAACATAGAAACCTCAAAAAAAGTCTTAGCCGTAAAGGGGTATTTAAAAAAAATTGTTTCTTGTTTTACTTCATAGTATAGTCTTGAAAAAACTTTTTTTTTTGTGGTTTACGCTTGTATTTTTCTTCATAGTATAGTCTTGAAAAAATATTTTTTTTGTGGTTTACGATTGTATTTTTCTTATTTAAATAATAATTTTATTACGTAATAACATTATAGAAAAGCTAGTAAAAACTTCAATATATCCGTGGCATATTTTTTGATGTCCATACTGTAAGCCAATTCGTCGTAAAGATTAATCTAAATAGTATCTAAATGGATTTCACGTATAACTTCACCTTCTGTTGAATATACGATTGTACCACCCCAGCCAGGAGCACTCCTGTCCCGACACCAAAAGGTACTGTTTTGATAGGATTTAGAACACGTGCTCTGAGGATGGGAGGGAGGTTGGAGTTTAATCCGGTATACATGCAACCAAATAAGCCAATATTGGAATTTAGGATGGGCAGGAATCATTGACGTATGATAAATAAATTAATTAATTGAGCGTTTATTTTTTCCTTCTTGATTTCCTTCTTCTCGCCTCCTTTTGCCTCTTCTTACATCTTCTCGAACTGTCTCTTCTTGAATCTTCTTAATTGTTACTGTCCCTTCTTGTATATTCTTGCCTTTCTTGCATCTTCTGGCATATTATCACACCCATACACAGTCTCACTTTTTTCCCAGTTGTAACGGCTTCTGACATAATTCGATTTCTTCCTCCTGGATGTTCTATTATGCATGAAATATTTAAATAAAATAAAAACCAAACTAAGAACTAAAAAATCTTTTCTATATGTTACTCTAAAAACCCATACTATGGTAAATCTTAAAATTTTCTAGTAAAAAAATTACTAAGTAATAAAACCTTAGATTTGCCAATTTACGGGCTTTTACAGTAGCATACACACAAGTTCCGTGTACGAACCAAGGATACTCTTTTGAAATGTAGTGATTAAAAACCGAACAAAAAACATAAACAATTCTCTAAATGGCATGGCATTATTTATGTTGTTGTGAGATTGGAAGGAATCTTTAAGAATTTCACTACATGTTAAAAATAGGTTATTCAATTTCACTCGAGAAAGAAAAAAATTACTTACTTCGTTTTCGGCGCTTCGATGTGCCCGGAGTAAGGTCAATTTTACCTCACTTCGGGTGAAATTGGTCCAATTTTTCAAATATCGGAATTCGTTCTTGAACAGAGATAGTTAATTATCTGTAATCTGGATTGGTGTTGACAAGTCTGATATAAATTTATGGTCCACTTCAATTTTCTTTTAAAATACGCTTCTAGGTATTTTCTGTTCAGTGCATACAAGTGTATTATTGTACCGGTGCGAGTTCTGCTGATGTGTTAATGTCCTAAAATAAGTCATCTCGCTAATATTTATTTTGTTGATGGAATTGCGCCGCGCTTCGTTTAGATACAGAAGTGTTCATTATTATTGAATAGACTAGCTTTTTGCACATTTAAAGTACGCAATTATCCCCTCAGTCAAATTCGTTCGCTTTTTGGAACAACTTATATAGGTCTCATAGAAATTGTTGTGTCTCCCTTTCTATCCTGGCGAAAAATATGATATAAACGGTGTTGGAAAGAGAAAAGACCACGCTTTATATTCAAATCTAAAAGTTATCCACAAAAGAAGTAGGAAAATGTGTGCCTTCATGAAACCAAAATTTCGGCAATTTGAACAAAAATTATGAAGCTTTTCGAATTTTTTAAAACTAATCTTTGAATATGTAATTTTTGATACATACAAATTTTGAATGCTAACATTAAAAAGTTTTGAAAATGGCCCACGTTTCGTTTTTTCTAACTAAAATTAATGATTACGAAAAAAATAAAAACACATGCATAGTATATTAGACGAATGAATTATAAACGTAATTGTCATTACACTTTTTGTCGTTCCATGTAAAAAATATCAGAGTGTGTAATTCACACGCGGTAGAAGTGAAACTAGAAAGTCGCTAGATGTGACTTTCTTTTCTTTTGCCTGTTTATTTTTGTGGTTTGGTGGTTTGAATATTGGATATTGATTTCAAAGAAATAATTTTTTTTTTTTGGATTTCATAGGATTCGAACCTCCGTTCGCTTGATGTCTGTCTCTCTGGCCGCTGAGACTTGTCAGGCACCTTGCCAACTTCGCTATGGAAGGCACGCGTCGAGGTGCGAATTTACAGCATTATATTAGAACAGTCAGGGACGCCCGAGAAAGACATGGCACGACCAAGTGAATTAAATACTTGAGTCGGGCCATGTCAAGAGTCAGAATAATAGAAGAGCATGTATGAGACGGTGTATGAATGTGATCGAGGCAAGGAGTGTGTGCCAAAACCGAGTTGTTTGGCGGTCCGTCCTCCTTGCCTACCCCTGCGGGGAAACGGCGTGATGGTTAATTAGTTAGTTATATTAGAACTGAATATTTGTGTAGAACTGAGTTGTGACGCATTTCCGTTTCACCCGAATTTCAAGCACTAACGGCGCGAAAGAAGTTTCACTCAATAATCAATAAAAAAATCCCAAAGTAAAAAAAAAATTTATTGGTGCCCTTTTTAACTCATTTAAAGTACGCTCTAGCGTGTTTAAATCGCACTTTATGGAACGCGCGTTTTTTAAAGTTACCATGGCAACATCAACAAATCAACAAAATGTGAAGTCTAAATGTCAACTTTTAACTAAAAATCTGAAAGGAATATTTTAAACGTCAAATAAAACATTACAAATGTTTCAAAAATTTTATTCAAAGTTTACATTCTTTTTTACATCGTTTACATTCTAATTATTAATATATAGTCGATGCTTTGTACTGTTCCGACATTTTCTGAAGGTAAGCAAGCACAACTCGTTCATCTACATCTACTACGTTTTGCTCCTCCATCCATGTTATGAACCTTTCATATTCTTTTTTATAAACGTCTTTGGATTTTTCAGGTATTAACCGCAATTCTGCTTTGGTATTTAAATTATCAATGTTAGAACTCATTTTACAACACACAATAACTAGTAAAAACTGTGATGTCAACGTGACAGATTGCAAATTAATGTTTGTGTTTTTCATTTCCATGACAACAAGATATTGTGATGTCACATCACGAATTCATTAATAGTTCTTATTTCCAAATTTTTAATAATAATATCAATATTTATGTTTTCAAAGTGTACCAATAAAAAAAATAGCGTAAAATATTCGTGGATAACTGGTCTTTAAAACACTTGCTTTATTTCGAGCACTCGGCTACGCCGTCGTGCTCGAAAAATCGCGCGTGTTTTAAAGACCTGTTTATCCACTTATATTTTAATATACTATTTTTCAAATTACCATCCGAAATATTCTTTTCGTGGATATATATTTATTTTATTTTATTTCTTTTGTGTTTAACATTTAAATTTGGCGGTGTTTTCTCTTTCTAACACCGTTTAGATAATATTTTCAACATGATAGTACTTAATAAGGGAGATACAACGATTTCTGTGAGACCTATATGAGTTGTTCCCATAAAGAACAAATTGCCTAAGAGGGCTTTAAAGAAAAAATTAACAAGTAAAAATACCTCTTTGTATTTAAAAAAATATTACTCAAAAATACGTTTTGCGTGAAACAGGTCGCACAGACGAGGCTGGCTACTGTAGATAGGTAATTTTCTTTTTCAAATAAAAATAAAACACTCTTTTAACCTTGCATTAACGATGCATCGGAATCATCACATTTATATTTCTCAGAAGTCCGAATTTATAATTGGGTCACAATTGGCCGGGCTCGCGTTTATTATACCGGTAATAATAGCATTCACAAAAATAGCCTCATCTTCTCACCGACCAAATTATCGAACTCTCATCACATCTCATCCCATCCTGTCCCATCTCATTCCTTCCAGTGGCGTAGCTAGCATTGGTGGCACCCAATGCGAATAACGTGTCACCCCAAGAATGAACGTGGTGTCACCCCAAGAATTAGTAATCCTCAAACTAGATTTTTGGTAATGTCCTACCTAATATTGAAGAAAATAATTTTGGTATTATTATGATTGGAGGCGCTAGTAATGCGAGGGTGGCCTCTTATCCAAAGAATCGACGACTGAACAAAATCTTTTGTCGCTCTACCCCAATCAATTGTGACGAAACTACCCCGTCAATTGTGTAAAAAGGTTTTTCGAAGTCCTCCAAATTGTTTATCAATAATAATAATAATAATAGCCTTTAATCAGACAGTAAATTACATTATATTATTTATAACACTTATCACGCATCGACTCCCTGTCTGTATGTCACTAGTTGACAAAGGCCTCCTCCAACTGTCGCCATTTCTCACTATCATTAGCTACTCTTGTCCATGTACCACCTGCTATGGCTTTGATGTCGTCAACCCACCGTCTAAATGGTCTACCTCGTTTTCTCTCCTTGTCACTTGTGAATTTATTATTATTCCTTAATTATTTATTTATGTACACACTAAAATTAAATACAGATGATTGATCATTTTTTTCAGTCGGTTATCGATTGATTCTGCTATGATTGTATTTAGGTTATGCGTTTATTTGTTTCACTTTATTACAAAAAAACGACTATCCAATCCAAAAACCTTGTTTTTTGAAAGATGGCTTATTGAGTTTTAAAATCACAAACATAATAATAACTTACTCTAATTCACGTCAATCAATAAGTAACAATTCATTTCACGGGTTCACGTCATCACAATGAACGAAGGAAATGAGAATGATACAGGTGACAAGCAAGAAATATTTCAGGGGAATCCCTAACCGAGCAGTAGTTAGAGCTAGGAATGAAAATAAAACAACATAATTTTAGGGGAATCCCCGACCGACCATTATATTAACTATAGCTACGAAAATTTAAAGACAGACAGTGTTCATGTGTAAAATATTTTTGTGACAATATATATATATTTTACATTAGGGCCTATGTCATCTTAGGGGATGCTGTGAGGAGGGTTTTTGTAAGGAAAGGGAGGAAGTTTTGGGAAGAAAATAGGGGTGGCTAAGAATCTGGGGCTTAGTGTGTCCAGGAGTGACATATGGATCCATCCCTTCAACTGCGGTGCAAGGCGATGGTTCAAGAGAC
Source organism: Limnephilus lunatus (assembly GCA_917563855.2). Lineage (NCBI taxonomy): Eukaryota > Metazoa > Arthropoda > Insecta > Trichoptera > Limnephilidae > Limnephilus > Limnephilus lunatus. The sequence goes on from OU830594.1 coordinate 99,860,645, forward strand.
ACTGGCTGGAGGATAAAAGATCTCCCTCAACCAGCCTCTCTCGATCCTGCCCACCACGCAGCAGGTGGGCAGATGTATCGGCCATCAAGACCTGCACAACCTCACCTCATGAACCCGGGCATCCCTGCTAAGTGACCAAACGTAGCGAACCACATGGGGTGACCTAATTTGGTTATCCAATAATTGGTTCCCGGGGCGGCGGTACCCAATTGAAAATATACTACTTTTATAAGTTTTTTCACGATCGGGTGTCACCCCGCATCGGATGGCACCCGGTGCGGGCCGCCCCCGCCGCCTCTCCCTAGCTACGCCACTGATGCCATCTAATCACATCCGAACAGATGCAACGCTCAAGGTAAACACACAGGCCGGATATTTACGGTCGACGGGAGTAAATACTTGTTTTTATAAACTGCGTGTTTTGCTTCGTCTTGTTATCAACTGTTTTGTGCTGTTTACAATATCTTTCGGTGGGATGTTTCAATGGTTTATAAAATAATGGTTGCATTTATTGTTGTTGGTGAAAAGCGAAAGGGAGTTTTTAATGGAATCTCCTTTTTAATTAACTGAAATAATGACTTCAGATGGGAAAATCTTCCTAGTTGGACACTCAAAAATTTATTTAAAAAAAATGCCGTATGTACGAGTATTTATTAAATGCTTTCTTTTTTTGTATTAGTTTTTCTTTTTTACATTGCTCCACACAAGGGGCCCTGAGGAAAACAATTTTCTTCGGGGCCTTTGTCATCTTTGGGGATGCTATGTGGAGGGTCTTTTTAGGGAATGGAAGGAAAGGAAGTTCTGGGAGGAAAAATGTATGAGGACCTGGAGTTCAGTGCGTCCAGGAGTGACGGACATATGAATCTAATTTGGTTTATTTTGTTTTGTTTCAACGTTTTTTGTCTTTATCTTTATATTTTTATTTATTGTTCAAATTTTTAAGTATTGACTTTGATACAAATAGTTTGTTAAAATTTTATCAGAAAAGCCCACTAGGGCGTGTAATAAATAAATAAATAATCCTCCCACTGCGGTGTAAGGCGATGTTCCGAGAGAGTCTTGCTGGAGAGGTCAAGAGGTTTCCCTCTACCAGTTTCTCCCGAACCGGCTGTTAGTGAGCTGGTGAGAGTGGTGAGTAGACGCATCCGCCGCCAAGATCCAGACAAACCTCACCCCGTTAACCCGGGAAGCCCACTGCTAAGTCACGAAATGTAGCGGACCATTTGCGATTACCTATGACAGGATTGTTAGTTATCCAAGAAATGGTTTCCTGGGCGTCCCCGTCTCCCAAATTGTAAGGTATCCAAACCCTGAGGAAAAATAATTTCCCTCAGTCCCTGTGTCATCTTTGGCAATGCTGTATGGAGGATCTTTTTGAGAAAAAAAAGAGTGAACTTGAGGTCTTGAAGAGTACCACAGAGAACAGTAATATAACAATAATATTGTTTTTTTTTTTTTAATTAAAAAAATAACTTTAAAAATGTCCTTAGACCTTACCACCCTTTCCAAACCTCTTCCACGCAGTCAGTCCACTTCTTCTTCAGTCTGTCTCTGGGATACTTCCCCTGGAGCACTTACTTGCTCATGATTTTCGGTATCCTATCATCTGGCATTCTTTGCACATGACCAGCACATCGCATTTTTGGTACCTAAACAATCGTACGATGGTTCCACGTTCAATTATATTTTATACATTATACGACACACATTAATGAAAATATATGTACGTTTCAAAAGTGATTTTTCCCATTTGAAACTATTGCACATAATAAAGATAGAATTTAAAATTCCTTCACGAAAAAATCCCATGCATTACCAAAGACAGAAATGTGACTTTTCATTAGCCTTCCCTTTGATGTTAACCCCTTCAGATTTTCAGATTTTTGCCTCCTGTGGGAAGCTAATGTAAAAAACGGTGTCCGGACAGCTCAAAAAAGTGGCACTTCATCACTCCTTTTAAAAGTAATTAAACGTGATGAAAATAAAACTAGTTTTAATAGTAAGGTTAGGTTAGGTTATGGCAAAGGTATTGAAATGTAAGAGATGTGCAATCCGCAGTTTTTACCAGGTGGGACTGCGCTTCCGGGTGTCGACGATATTGTTTACCAATTCACCAATAAACTAAATGAACGAATAATTAGAACAAACTAAACGAAAATTAAACAAAATGAACGAATTCTTTCCGTATTCAAACTATATGGTTAACCAATACCACACCTTAAAAAAATCAATGAAAATAGCAAATTCTACCGATAGATAGTATAGTGGTAGTAATAACTACTCCGATTAGGTAGTAGTGTGCCGACAGTCGCGCGGTTATCATAGCATATCTCTTTTCTATTCGAATATCTTTGGCTTATGAGCTATTTAAAAAAAAACAGAAGTCACTTCAAAAATTACAAGTGTGCAGTTCACACGTGGTAGAAGTGAAACCTTCAGAAAACTAAAGTAGCCAAGTGTGGGGAGGCTACAAAGCACCGCACAAAGAGGAGACCGATACTATCTCATTCTCGCAGGCTGAATCCTATACGTGTTGTGTTTGTCTCTTTTTATTGTTACTATTTTTCGTTTCATCGAGTTTCAAATCACAAGAAGTTTTCAATTCAAAAGTACACCAAAAGTTTTCGAAAAAGCATTTAAAATGTCTTAATCCTCGATTACATCGAGCGAGTTTACAAGTTTCTACTAAGTTTAAAAGCGGGTGAATCGGCGAGTGAGATTGTCATGATGACACACAAAACTGTCCACTCGCTCAGTAGCGTAGGAAACTGCTAGCGCCACAGCTAGCCAGTAGCGAGAATAACGACGCCTGCGTGAATTAATTCGGTCAGATGTTTGACAGTCGAAATCAGCTGTTTGTTGGCCGCCATTTTGAGCGCATAAATAAACCAATCACGAGTAAGCGAGCAGCAAGTAAAGTTGACGACCTTTCAAATTTTTTCGTAGATTGTCAACAATCTGCCGGTTAGTAAGTAACATGATTACACTGAGCGAGTTTACTAACAGTTTTTACTAACAATTTCCCAGATAGTAGCTTGTTGTCAATGTCATCGCTCAATGTCATACAGGCTTTATCGCTGGTCTTAATTCAAGCCAAAGGGTTAAATAAAAAAAAAAACAATTTAACATAGTTTAAATAATGTATTTTAGAAATAAATTGTGTCGTGTAATGTCTTGCTAGATTAGACATGGGAACTAGCGTAAGAAATTCGGTGTCGAACCAAATTCGACATGGGAGTGGTAGGGTTAAGGTTGTTATTGGGCAGGGGGTGGCGCCCACCACCCCCCACCGAGCGACAGTGGCCCCGCAAGGGTAGGCAGTGCCATCATTATGCGGAATTTTCAAATTGTGTGATTTCCTACGGAGCATTAGCCATTTTTGAAATAACCCGCCGTTATTGCGCTGGGACACGCATGCCAAACGTTGCAGACGGTCTTATACAAGTACAGTTAAAACACTGTGGATTGGCTGTATGGAAAATATTGTGGATAATAATGGTTCCGCGACTTTTCATCCCGCGAAAAAATGCCCCCTGACAAAATATCCCCGATAAACTACCCTACGGACAAAACATCCTCCGACAAAGTATCTTACGGACAAAACATCCCCCATCAAAATATCTTCTTAAACCTAAACTAATCTAACCTAACCCAACCTAACGTAACCTAACCTAACATAACAAAACATAGGACAAAAATAATACAGACAACCAGTAAAGACAATAAATTATTGTTCAAAAATAGTAAAATGTTAGGTTAGGTTTTAGTAGATATTTTGTTGGATGATGTTTTGTTTTTGGGATATTATGTCGAGGGATATTTTGCAACGGGGTGAAAACGCGCAGTACCGATAATAATATCTATTTATTTATTTAACATCTACGGTATAAATAGTATACCATAACAATGATTGTATGTTACAGTTAAAAACATAAGAAAATATTATAAATAATTAAAAAAATAATAATAATTTTTTTTCCACAGTTCCACACAGTGGGCCTGATGGAAAAATTCCCCTCAAGGCCTAGGTTATCTTTGGGGATGCTGTGTGGAGAGTATACCATAAACAATGATTGCATGTCACAGTTAAAAACATAAGAAAATATTATAAATGATTGAAAAATATATTTTTTTTTTTTTCGCAGCTCCACACAGTAAGCCTTGAGGAAAAATTCCTTCCAAGGCCTAGGTTATCTTTGGGGATGCTGTGTGGAGGGTATTTTTAGGGAAAGGAAGTTCTGGGAAGAAAAAGGTATGAGGTGTGGGTAGGAATTTGGGGGTCAATGTGTTTAGGAATGACAGACGTATGAATCCATCCCTCCCACTGCGGTGCAAGGCGATAGGTCGAGAGAGTTCGGCTGGGGAGTCCCCGACGATGCCCGGGCTTTACACAGCATTTTTGATATTAAATGTAGACAGTGACCTTCCTCTTGTTTTGAAGTTCACATGTGCAAAATTTCATCAACCTCGGCATAAAACTGTAGATTTGCATACAAAATCTAATCCACACCGCCCGCTTTCCAGCCCGCTCGTTTTACACAAAACCTTGACAAATTATATACCTAAACCTTCCTTATGAATCACTCACAACAACCATATATTGGTGAAAATCAGAACAGACAGATATACGCGGCGGAGGACTTTAATTTATTATGTATAGGGATTTGGTCGTAATTAATTATTAAAACGTCAATATAATATAATTAATTTCTTTGATATTGTTTTTTACCCATATAACAGAGACTCGGCTGTAATCAGCAAGTCTTGAATATCAACGGTAGGTACTGGTAATTTCCTGAGGCGGTCGTTACCGACTGCGAGCCTAATGTACCGCGCACACGGGGCGGCGCGGCATATTATCCTCGCCGTGTGATTAGGACTAGCTCTGAATGGCCGGGTAATGTCGTACAGCAAACACCTACTGGATGTATACACAATAAATACTCAACCACATTGTTTACAACATCGCTGGGACTGTTTAGATGTGGATTTTTAGATGCAACAATATTATGAAATTAATGTAAACAAGTTATTGAAGTGGAAACTTATTTAGCACCTTTTTGATTTGAAACTCGATGAAACGAAAAATGGCAACACTAAAATGAGACAAACACACATGTACTTCTATAGGATTTAGTCTGCGAGAGAATGAGATAGTATAATCGGTCTCCTCTTTGATGCTTCGAAGCCTCCCCGCTCTTGTCTACTTTAGTTTTTTGAAGATTTTACTTATACCGCGTGTGAATTGCACACTCTGATATATATATTTTTAAATGTGATTTTTTTTAATGTTACACCTCGCAAGAATATTTACGTAGCCCCTTTCTCTTAAGTGTAAAGACAGGGAGGTACATCGCCACTCGGTTTGGTAGCGTTGTGAGGCGGGTTAATGGGAGAGATGTATTCCTACGTCCGCCACTCGTAGACACACTGACCCCTAGATTCCTATCCACCTCTCATTCATTTTTCCTTTCCTTATAAAGACTCTCCGCACATCATCCCCAAAAACGACACTGGCCCTAAGGGATATTGTTTGGCCAAATCGCTTTAAAATCAATTAGTATTATGAATGAAATTATTAAAGTCACACATTTTTAGAACTACGAACAGAATTAGAAAAAATATCTTTAAATCTACCATACATTTTTAACGTCATACGTAGTTTGCGAAAATACCCCCATTGGGGTGTGTTTTCGGGTGAAGGAAAGGAGAAAGAGGTAGGTCGGGGAGTTCCTGGCTATTCAGATCCGGTCGCCAAACCTCTTTCATAAAGTCATCCATAGTGTGTGAAAATATCCCCATTGGGGTATGTTGGTAGGGTGAAGGAGAAAGGAAGTAAATGGGGAAGAGGAAGGCTGGGAAGTACCTGGCTATTTAGATCTGGTCACCAAACAGGGCTAAAGCCCAAAGCATTCAAAACAGTTCTCCATTAGTAAAAAAAATGTTACATTTTTTTCTTAGACTTTTTTGGCCCAATTACCCCATAAAGTTTGGGTGAGAATGTCGCTGTACACAATAAACCAAAACATGTACGAAACCGGGTAGTAAAACTAGTCTTCTGTGTGTATTTCTTCATTCCTTGTCTAATACTAGATCTATTACAATGCCTGTAGTAATTTCAAGTCGGAATAATTTGGTTTGGAAATGTTACAGCGTGAATCGCATTACCCGTAACGGAAGTAATCACGAAATTTGATACATTCGTTATTTTCCACCGGAAAATAATAACCTATAAAAAAATAATAGTGAATTTTCTTCGAAGGTGAAATTGTTTTTGCATAATATTATTGTAATTTCTGTCGGCAATCGTGATGCTAAATATGTGTTTAGAATACTGCCACCTTCGGGGTGTTGGTGGTGTGTGGATGCCATTATCATTATCATCACCTGTATTTTTCTCTGGGTTTCAGTTTTATTTTTCAGATTGTTAGATTGTTTTTTACATTAACTTCACTCAAAATACCCCGATGCCTTCCATTGATATACTTGGTTTAATTCTAAGTGATTCGGCTACTGAAAATCTTTTTTAAAGTGACGTTTAAATAAGTTAATTCAGTAGCCGAATTGGTAAGGCGTTTTTCCCGGTAAGACGAGTAGTTCTGCGTACATGTCCCAATTGCGACCGTTATCTTTTTATATTTCTGTGTCTTGTTCTCTTTTATATTTTCGTTTAGATTATGAGAGTCCGGCTGGAGAGGTCAAAAGGTCTCCCTCACCCGGTTCCTCCCGATCCAGCCCGCCACGCAGGAGTTGGGAAAACGTACCCGCCGCAAAGAGCTAGACAAACCTCACCACATGAACCAAGGCACTCTGCTAAGTTATCATACATAAATAATGTGAGAAATAAAAAAATTCTCTTGTCATTTTGAAGCCCGTCGTCGAATCCCGGCGTGCGCAAATAAACTTTATTTGATTAATTCGTGTTATTTCCCAATTAATTTATTTAAAAAATATATATTGTGCATTTGCTGCACGTTGCAGAGTTGAGGATACTCTCAGTATCACCCTAGTATAAGACCACCATTTATAATTAAAACGTCGCTTGAAATGGCTTTAGCTTGGTGATCAGATCTGAATAGCCAGGTACTTCCCCGCCTTTCTGTACTATCTTCTTCTTCAATGTATATTACATTGATGGGAATAACCTTTAAAAGTTATAAAAAGAGAGTTGTTCTAATAAAAATAGTTAAAATGTGCCAATTTGTAGTAAATATTGATAGAAAATAGTGATTTAGCATTAAGCTTCGTCATCAATATATATTACAAAAGAAAGTGTACTACAATTTGCGTTCCGCTAAAACTCAGAAACCAATCCAGGTACTATCAATGGAGTTATATGGTGTGGTAGCCCTCTGCCTCCCATCCATGAAGAAGGTTCCCGTTTTTACTTGAAGGGCGTGCTTTTGAAGATTTAAAAAAATTTATTTATTGATCTATGTGAGGTATGTTTACATTATATTATTCGATGCCTGTCTCACTAGGGTATACCTGTGTTGAAACAGGCGTAATATATAAGGGCTGGAACAGTCCAGAACTTTCGAAAGCATTCCACAACATTCCAGAACATCTCAGATCATTCTGAAATGTTCGGGAATACTCTTGAACGTTTGGGTGCATCCCGGAACATCCCAGACCATTGAGGAACATTCCAGAACATATGTTGTGGAATGTTTTGGAACATTGTGGACCATTCGAAGCATTTTTCATTTCATTTTGTTGTATGGTTAGGATTACCCATTGGTAGGGGTACATAAAGCAAGATCCGTAGTGGGTCCGAACGTCAGTTTAATCTCATACCAACTCCCTGAGCGAAGCCGGGTAGCCCATCTAGTTCTAAATAAATAATTAACTAGATAATACATGCATCACCAGCGATCCTTATTGGATAAGGTCAAAGTGCCATCCGTAACATACATCGACCAAGAACATATTTTCCACCTCAAGTTCCCGGCGTCTAATTTAAAATAGTTAATGAATGCATTATTCCTTCAGCACTTTGTATGTACGTGTGAACGCCCTACAAGTACGGAGTTCTAATACACTAGGGTCACAGGTTTCAACCCGAGATACCCCTGCGGATACAAGGCAGAATACATCACTCAGGAATAACTTGATATGTTTATAGAAATACTTGTTATGTTTTGCTACTGAATATATCAACGAATTATTTTGTTACTGAATATCTAGTTATAAAATGGGATTTATAACTAGGCTAACTAGAAATTTTAACAATATAAAGTGTATTAAACTGTTATATTTTGCATATGTTAGAAGTCAACTTAAGTACATTTCTCCCGTCTGGAACCCATATTTTGATATAAATGTACAAGCTCTTAAAAGAATACAAAACAAATTTTTACGTTTTCTAAATTTTAAAATGGGTATTCCAGCAATTATGTTGAACTACAACACTATTTAGGAGGCGGGAATAGGTACCGCCGCCCCGGGAACCTTTATTGGATAAACAACACCTCTGCCATAGGTCACCCCAAGTGGTTCGCTACGTTTGGTGATATAGCAGGGGTGCCCGGGTTCATGGGGTGAGGTTTGTCTAGGTCTTGGAGGCGAACACACTGAACCCCAGATTCCTACCCACCCTTTAAAACCTTTTCCTTCCCAGAACTCTCCTCTCCTTCCTTTCCTAAAAAAACCCTGCACACAGCATCCCCAAAGATGACAAAGATGGCCCTGAGGGAAATTATTTTGGGTGGAGCTCATGTAAAAAAAAAAAAAAAATGATATGAATATGCTTAAATTGTCAGACGAAGAATTTTCACTGACTTGGTATCTCTGTATAAAATTCTAAATGATTTAGTTAATAGTCCGGCATTGCTTGAATTGATAAGCTTCCGGATTCCACTACGTAATACTAGAAGTCAGGATTTATTTCAGTGCAGAAATTCTGGAACTAACTACCATATGTATTCCTCTTTACCCAGAATACTAATGAAGGGAAATAATTATACCAAGTCAGTGGACATCTTCAATTTATCTTTAAACAAATACAAAATACTGTTACAGAGGCAGTTCAGTTATGTACAATAAATACTTAATATTTCTTTGTAAAAGAAATATATACGTTTAATTTAATTTGTAAATTTGTTAATTTCTTTTGTAAAAGCCCCGAAAAAGGGCGTAAATAAATAAATAAATCAATAATACCTAATAAATAAATTAGTATGTACTAGCGCAGACCCGTGAAAATTTTGAAAAATACAATTAAAATATTTTATTATTAAAGCTGGGTAATTTATCGCTTGTATGAATTTTTCGACCAGTTAAAATTTTGAAATGGAGGTTTTAAATTCAATGCAAATTGAAGTTCTATATAGGGTTCATCGAACCGGAGTTTTTTTATGTGACGCCTACCAAGGGGAACTATATCGCTACCCGGTTGGGAAGCGTTGTGAGACAGGTTAAGGAAGGGGCTGTAGTGAAGGGATGTATTAATGCGGGTCTTGAAGGAGGAAAAATAGATGCCGGTAGCTTGTTCCACGTGCGCCGACTTACACTGAAAAGAGTCACTTTCCTAAAGCACTTCTTAACTGACGTCTGTTGAGACACCTTAAAACTACATATTCGAGTAACTACCTGTATGAATGACATATTTTGAAGAACATTGAAACTACTGTTTCATGCCAACTCAGAATCAAGTTAACTCAACACCTCTTTGAAAAGTCATCAAAAGCTGTAATTTTTTTTAAATAGCCCATGACGTAACCTAACGTAACCTATTTAACCAATTTTTTTCATCACTTTAGACATTATACATTTCCAACGAGATTTTTGCTTTATTTAAGCGAGTCGTGTTTTATTAAACATTTATACAATTTTCGCTTAAATATTATTATTTTTAATATAAGCGCGCTCCCTCTAAAATTCGTATTTACATATCTCTCCATCTTTTTGAGCGGGCACTACCGGGCCTTAAGTGGCTTTCTTGTTACTAGTGATAGTTTACTGGTTGCCAATAAGTACTATTAGGTCATTATTACACAAGTAACAGCTATTTCACCCGGTGTTAAAACCTTAATGAAGCATTAATGCAATTCTGATGTTTTCACCTTAAAGGTGTGAGACAAAAAGACGCCTTATGGGTGTTTAGTCTCGCGCCTTGCTTGGTCATGTAATAAAGTATAAAGCCTTATTCAGATAAGGAGAGTTTTAACGCGATGCTATTATTGCCATACCGATTTTAACTGTTGACAGTTAGTAGACCTCGCGTTCAAGATTAAAATATTTCCGCTTCGCGGTAAAATCCAAATAAATGGAAGATTTCTGAACGTATCCGATCTCTAAAAACTGTTTTTGAAATGTGGTGGAATACGGTTTCAAATTTACGATAATTCATTTCTTATACGTTTACCAACACATGTTTTAGACATAAAAATTTAACTGTATTTAATTAATGAAAACAATGTTGATCCTTGACTTGCAGAAACGTGAATAAATGTCGCATATTAAATAAAAAATTTATTATAAATTTATTCAAGAAACTATCTAGGTAGCATTTAGTTCTGATTGAATCTTGCATTCATATCTACATATAAAGAGCAGCCAATTAATGCGTTAAGAAAATTAAGATAATATTGTTAGTTCTTGTACGAAGAACGATACAGTTAAATATGACCGAATCGAATTGGGACACATTATCTCAGTTGGTAGAGCACTGACCCGGTAAGTCATAAGTCCTGGGTTCGAGTCCCAGATGTGACCGTATCTTTTTCTGATGTTTATGTTTCAGATTTTCTATAGAGTTTCGCTTGTATTGTCTTCATTTAATTAAAATATTTAGCTTTCAAATGTTATTTTTGAAAGAAATGTCCAAACAAGATGACACTATGTTTATGACAATAGTTTTTCAGTGCCATCTCTATTTACTTTCTCTAACTAGCTACTAGTAAGTAGCCACCTTGAGTTTCCGTGAAATTATCCGTTTGTTTGTCCTGAATTCATCCAGGGGGGAGGTGGTTATCGTCCACTTGGATTCACCAAGTCTTAGTAGCACCTGCGACCGGTCGATAAAGAAGATTGTGTTATAATATGACTAACTTGCTGTGTTTACGTTTACGACCCCGCCTGGAGAAAGGGGTGGCTTGATTAAATGTTGTTACTTCATACGAGGCAGAACTATTAAACCTCTTAGACCCAGTTATTTAGTAGAAATTAAAATTTAACATTGTCTATTACACATATTGTATCTTGTGTTTCCCGCTAAGCAATTGCGTACTGCTTACTAACAACGTGTGTAATTTCGTTCTTTAAAAAAAAATAGAGTCCTTGCGAGAGCCTTAAAGGAGTAACCATCTGTTACTTATACCAGGGAGGGTAAGTGGTGGATACACTCCAATGTCTATTTGTTTATTTGACTTTTGAAAGGTTTCCGTTAAACTCCGATTCTATGTGCGTTTCAGTTTTCCAAAAATTGGCGCTGAATGGCCGTTTGAAAACAATTCATCCTTAATTTTTATACTGAAAATCCGTTTTGAGTAATCAAGCAAATCGGAAAAAAGAATTCAATGCTTGCCTGATTTTTTGTATCTATGATAATAATTGGATTATTTGTATAGCGTCGTTTTCGTGGGAAAATCACTTCAAGGGCGCTTGTAACTTAACTTATTTGCATAACCTATAACTTATCTTTAACCAATAACTTACTCATAACTAATAACTTACAGTTAAGATTTATTACTAGTGACTTACAACTATGTAAAATTTATATATAACTAGTGACTAACTACTAAAAGGGATGGATTTTTTCAAAAAAATCAAACATTTGAAGTTGATTTTAACGTTCTGTGAAAGTTCTATTCAAGTCCTGTGATTATTTCAGTTTTATGAAGCAACTGGCCTATTATCATAATGATATAATACCTGAACTTGAATGAATACACAGAACTTTAAAATTAACTTGAAATATGTGATAAATTGTTAATTTTTTTTTAACAACCCGTCCTTAGATTTATAACTAGTAACTAAGTACTGAGAATTATAGCTGGTGACTTACATCTAAAACTTTTAGCTAGTGACTTTTTTTCCTCAGGGCCCCTTATGTGAAGCTAATGTAAAAAAATACCAAATAATTTGTCTTACTGTTTTAAAGCATGGCTTGTTGAAGAGATGTTACCGATGACAAGAAGTGTTTTTTCCTGAAATAATTTAACTACCGCAATTTATGAAAGAGCAGATTACGAATTCTTTTTAGTATACCCTTAACAACCGAACATCTTGATCAACGTCAATTAATCAACATCCATTGGAGGCTTTTAAATTTGCCGTGACGATTCACAGTAACGGTACCGTGACGGAAAAGAACGCAATAAACATACGTTCCTTATCGCTATAATGCTGCAGCTCTTTCTTACACATTAAATAATGGTTGTTTTGTTTTGGCATTTTTGTTGGAAATCTTGAATAAAGACACAATTTATTTTTTCACTGGTTAAAAACTGATTTATTTTTGTATTGTAATCACATTTTACATTAAGACTTTTTCCCGACTCGCAAGCACTTTAAAAGAGGTCTTCAGACAATAACTAGTTGTTTTTTCAAGAGAGAAGAGAGTTATTCTCAACTGACCACAGTATTTATAACTACAAAACACTCACACAATCAAAACGAAATTTTTATTATGACTTTACTGTAAACACATAGCCTATGATGCACCGAAGTCTGCTTTACCGACTAAAAAAAGCTTTGAGATTATATCATTCGGTGCAGGTAGAGATTTGCCCATAATAATGAGCTTCAGGTCGCTACGATAGATGTCAGTAACCTTCACTTTTTTAAACAATGGTAAGATACACAAAGTATTTTGACTGTTTCCTTCAAAGTACCACTTTTTGGCGACGGGAATTGCGTTTCATTTTCTTTGTACGTGTGAGGGAGATGTATGAAAATGATTGAATGTTTCCTTTGCCTTCCGACTGTTGTCATTTAGTGTGTAAGAAAGAGCGGCAGCATTATGTGTTTAAGAACAAAAGCAAAACCATCAGCGCATTTAAATTTGACGTAATTCACTCACACTTCAAGATTACCCTTGTAACTATATTCCATACTTTCAAAATTATCGTCACGGCTAATAGTATTGGTAGGGGTCTACAGAGACGTCACAGTGCGGTGTGTGAGAGAGATTCAAGAAAATGATGACTTTTTTCCATTGGAGGGAACAGACCTACAGTACATTATGTTTCTCATCTTTTGAAAGAGCTGCAGCAATATTGTGATAAGGAACGTATATTTATTGCCTTTTTTATGCCGTCACGATACCGTTACCGTGAATCGTCACGGTATATAAATATAAAAGCGTCCATTGATCATTCTTCAATTAAATTGTTAATTAATTATTATATTTTAAAGGTAATGATTTCGTTTGCTAATCGTCGTATTTTGTCTTGTTTTAGGTAAGCTACTTCGTCTTACTTTCACATGTTGTAAGATATCTGCTTCTTGGAGATGCAGGTTGGTATATTTTGATGTATATTATAATAGCATAATAATGCAATTAGTTGCGATTTACGTAAAATTCCTCTCTCAGTAAAATAACATTGAATGGTATGCGAAATTAATGTAACTGAGCGTACCTAAGTATTTTACGAGATTGAAATTTTGGTAGGAATCTTATTTCTTTGCACCATTTTTTGTAGTAGGTATATGTAGTTCCACAAACGATACCAGCTTGAAATTTTCAATTTACATAAAAAATATTTGAAACTCTAATATTCAGCGAATATAATATTTTTAAAAAGTTTTATTTAAGCTAAGTTTGTTCGTGATTACCTCTCAAATCGAACAAATCCCCCAATATTAACCTTCACACGTAAAACGCTTTCCATGGCCACTTCTGTGTTCAACTGGTATTACACCTAAGCTACTTAATCGTTTCAAAAAACATCAGGGGTGGAGGGGTGAGGGGGAACTGAACGCTAAACGCTTCCCCCGCGCAACTACCCTATTTTCTGGGAGCCATTTTAGTTTAGCGCGAAATGGGCACTAGATTTACTTTACTTAGAGGGGGTGGTTGTTAATAGGGGTTGCAATACCGCGTGCTAAAATTGCGGGTTTCGATTGATAATGACGATTAATAATCGATATTTATCTTCGATAAAGCACACCAATTTATGTGTATTTAAATTCCTTAGAATGAAATGATAATTGAAATATTGTTAAATTTCCTAAAATTCATTCAGAATATAAATTAAGTTTCTAATTTTCAGATCGGTTAACTAGAAAACATTTTAATTTTGGTTTTTTGTTATTTGACACAGATTATGTAATTTTTTTCTTTGGTTTCGCGATCAACAACGTAGGTACATGCATATTTTTTACATTAGCTCCACACAGGAGGCCATGAGGAAAATGATTTCCCCCAGGGCCTTTGTCATCTTTGGGGATGCTGTATGGAGGGCCTACATTGCTTAAGGGCATTAAAGATGGCATTCGGTCTTTTTTATGTTAACTCCACACAAGAGGCCTAGAGGAAAATAATTCCTCTCAGGACGCATGTTTGGAGATACTGAGGAAGTTCTGGGAAGAAAAAAGGTATGAAAGGTGGGTAGGAAACTGAGGCTCAGTGTGTCAATGAGTGTCGGATGTATGAATCTGTGTAAGGCGATTGGTTGGGAGAGTCCGACTAGAGAGATCAAAAGGTCTCCCTCAACTAGCCTCTCCACATCCACCGTGCAGCTGATGGGCAGACGCGGCCGCCGCCAAGACCTAGAAAAACCTTACCCCATGAACTCGGGCAACCCTGCTAAGTCACCAAACGGTATCCATTCCAAAAAAAAATTAAAACAAATTTATTTTACATATCGATACTGTATTGCAATCCCTATTCATTCTAGAAGAAGGGATGGTGCTCCCACGCGTATTATTTATTAATATCCCTTGTCTTAGCAACCCTTCGCCGGGCCGGCCGTGCATCACTTGTGGCAAGCGGTTGTGGTGGTTGGAGGTGGGGTTGGAGAGGGGAAAGGTGAAGAGTGGACAGTTAATAATCATCCCCTAGAACTGTGATCGGCGGAGGAAATAGTTATAATAAAACAGTGGACGGTAATATACGTTTTCAGTTGGACGCCTACTGAGGAGAGGGTAGATTTTCATGGGAAATGCAATGATTTGATGTTAATTATTCATATGGGAAGACTTATGAATTTTAATGGTTTAGTGACTGAGCAGATATTGCATGTATTATATGTATATATTAGCTGGTACCCGGCACGCGTTGCTATGCCATTTAATAAAGAAATTGTTTCTCCGGTTGTGTCCTTTCCCATTCCTCCCGTTCCTCTTCCGCCTCCCCTTCCTCTCCCGCGTTCCCACTCCGCCTCCTCCACCTTCCCTCTCCCCATTCCACCCCCCCCCGCTCCCCCGTCCAGCGAACCCCTCTCCAGAGTTCCCCTCCCCCCTCCCTCGAACCCCCTACCGAGTTCCCCTCACCACTCCCGCATTCCATACATTCAGTACATTATTGCAATTTTTTTATACAAATTTCATAATGCCAGAGCTTACCAGTAGTTTTATACAAACCTTATCCTGACAATAACGGGCATAAAAAAAAATTATCCATTACGGGCCGGGCGGGAGAGGAGTCAAGAAATGAAGTGCAAGGGGGGTTGGCGGGACGGGGGAGCGGGAGAGCGGTGGCGGGGAAGGTGGAAGTGGAACGCTGGAGGGGAACGCACGGGAAAGGACATGCAAGGAGTAACATTTTATTTATTTGAATATGGCATATAGTATAATAAAAGAAAGTCCAAAAAACGTGCAGCTCGCAAAAACTCAGAAACGAGTCCCGGTTCGATCAAGGGAGTTATGTGGTGTGGTAGATCTCTATCCCCCTAGGGAATAAGGGTATCCGTTTTTACCTAAAGGGCGTGCTTTTGAAGATATAAGGGCTGAAAGTTTCGCCCTCTTGAAATTTCTTGAACAGTCTTCCGGAAAGTTCTAGAAGGTTCCATAGGGCTGTAGAAAGTTCTGGAAGGAGTGGCGGAGTATGTCGTGGAATGTTCAGGAATAGGGAATCGGGAACATCATTGTGCAACATTCCAACACTATCTTGAACACAATATTCGAACTATCATTCCAGAACACAATAGTCCTGAGCGAAGCCGGGTAACCCAGCTAGTTATTAATAAAATCATACTTAAAGATAGTAGCCAATGCGTTAAGAAAATTAGGATAATGTTGATAGTTTTTAGTCGAAGTACGATACAATTAAGTGTGACAGAATCGGAGAGAGACACATTAGTTCAGTTGGTAGAGTTACTCCCCGGCAAGGCGAATGTCCAGGGTTCGAGTCCCAGATGTGACCCATCTTTTTAATATTTTTTTTATTTCAGATTTTCGATTGAGTTTCGATATTTAGATATATATTTATTTAATTGGCGCATCGACGGCCTCTGTGTTTGAATGGTTATGATCCTTGACTACGAATCCGAAGGCCGCGGGCTCAAATTGCTACCTAAAAAAAAACTATTCACATCTATGGCATCTTTGAATGGGGTATGTTGTGAATCTGAAGGGAGCAAAGAGGAAGGGAACGAAGACGAGGAAGAAAATAGTGACGGAGTACCTACAGGACCATTCAGATCTGGACACCAAACATGGCTTAAGCCAACGTTAATGCAACGTTTTGATTACTAACTTTCATCAGGGCGATACTAAGAATATCTGAATGTTACTTTGTGTTATTTTTAATATTATACTACATAGATCAACTGACTAACCATCATAATGCAGTTTCGCTGAAGTAGTATGCCAATAATAATAATAATAATAATTATACATTATACCTAGCTCTCTCATTCAAAATTTAGGCGTATTAGATTTGTCAAAAAATTTGTACATAAAAATGCAAAAGTCGGTCATTTTAAATACATGTAGGATTACGAAAGATTTTTTAAATATTTATATTGAGGGATCAGTAGGATTTATCGGACCAGTTAGGATTTCATCAGAGCCGAACCCTGTGATATGAAAATATCTGGAGTCGGTGAAATTTTTTCCCATTATGTTTCTAGTGGATTGACGTATTGTTCTTGTATTGTTTTATTCTTATATAGTGCACTTACATTGCGTTCATTTACTAGATATTCATTTGTGGAAAAGTGTGTGGAAGGGTTTAGTCTTTCATTTGGGAAAGATTCAACCCGGACATAAAATCTGGAGCACCGTAATAAATAAAGGTCTTTATTCCAGGATGTGGGGAGGAGAGTGCAATCCCACACATCCCATACAGAGTATAGGTACAGCATGTAATAAAATCATAGATAATTATAAATAAATAAGAGTTAAGATGAAACAGAGTCAAGGCTAAAAAATAATAAAATAGATTAAAAATAAAAATCGAAGGCAAAGAAAAATAGGAAAGTGACAATAATATAGTAAGATTGAATTTAGAAAGATAAAAATAAAATAAAAGAAGTAATATTATTAGATAATAATAAGGATTCATAGATCTTTTAATTCTCAATCTTTTACTGAGCTCTTATTGTGGGAGCCAGTGCCTTTCTCCAGTGTTCTTCGATGCTCGAACCTGAAGACAGACGGGATTCTGTGATGAGAATATTTCTGGAGTAGTTTATCCTTTCCCTCAGTCCTGCAATCCTGGTCCTTAATAGAGCTTTAAATCCTGGAACTCGTCCTTCTGTAAACATTGAGGAGGCACTGCAGTGCCTGGGGAGTCCGAACATCAGACGGTAAGCATTATTATATTGTACACGAAGCCTTTCCATGGTTCTTTTTTTGAAGTTTGCCCAAAGCTCGCATGTGTACAGGGTGGTGCAGAAGGCTAAGAAGAGCGTCCTTTTCACCCGTGGACTGCAGAGTCGAAATCTTCTACTGAGCATGTTGCATTTTATGCTCAGTACACGCCTCTGCCTGTCAATATCTTCGTCATCTGTTAATGTATTGTTGATATGTCCTAGATATTTGGTGGATTCTACTGTTTTTAGAAGTTCGCCGTTCAAAAAGGCGGGGGGAATATTTTTTGGGCCTTCCCCGTATTTTATGACCAACAGTGCTGTTTTTTTCGCATTATAGATCATGTTGGTTTCGTGTGCGAATTCTTCACAGATCTTTAGGAGGATTCGCAATCCCCTTATTGAAGGTGCCATCAGGACCATATCATCTGCGTAGCTCATATTGTTGATACATTGACCTCCGATGTGGCAGCCCACTCCAGCATTGTTTAACCTGTGGGTTAGTTCATCCATGTATATGTTAAACAGTACTGGGGACATGCATCCTCCCTGTCTGACCCCGCTTTTCAGGAAATAGGGTTCAGAAAATCCATCTTTCCACTTTACAAGGTTTTCCTGTTGACGGTGCCATATTTCGAGAATTTTTACCACTTTCCAAGGTATACCTCTTTCCTTTAGTTTTTTCCATAATAAGGGGTGGGAAACTCGGTCAAAAGCCTTACTTAGGTCCAGAAAGCATGCAAAAGTTGATGTTTTCTTCTTCCTGTAGTATTCCAACGTCCGTTTAACGCAAAAAATAGCCGAGTCCGTAGAGCACTCTCTCTTGAAGCCCATCTGATTATCGTTCGTTTTCATGTAAGATCCGACTTGATCCAAGAGAACTCGTTCAAATATTCGAGCGATAGCCGTGGCGATGGATATCGGTCTGTAGTTTTCCTGTAAAGTTATGTCTGTCAGTTTGGATTTTATTATAGGTATTATAATTGTTTTTGTCATGTCTTTAGGTAGATAGCCACTCTTTAAGATATCGGTAAATAGTATTGCCATTAGTTCCATAATCGCTGCCCCTGCATATTTGAAGTGTTCGGTGCTTAAACCGTCGTGCCCTGCAGACGTTCCAGATTTCATGTTTCTAATGGCCGATTTTATCATGTTAGTTGTAACAATGGGATCGATATCATCATAAGCAGTCAAATGCGTTTCATTTGCGTCGATAGTCGGCGTAGTGGTTGCGAAGTGTTCTTTAAAAATGTTTGCAATTACTTCCGGATTCGATTCACCGTTTATGTTGCACGAGATTTTGCAACGCATGTTTAACAGTTTATTAGACTTGTTCCAAAATTTTTTGAAGTCCCGATTTTCAAGTCCTCTGCTATTTTATCCATCTGAAGTTGAATCAAGTTCTTTTGACATAGTTTGAGTGCTGTTTTAAAGGCAGCACGCTTTGCCCTTCTATCCTCTGCGACAGGTCCATCGCGCGGTCTCCCATTCATTATCCATGTGTGCATCGCTTGTGCCATTTATAAAACAGGTATGGATACCACCACTCAGGAAATATTTACTGGATTACCGACACCTCTGCCATAGGTCACCCTAAGTGATTCGCTACGTTTGGTAACTTAGCAGAGGTGTCAGGGTTCATGGGGTGAGGTTTGTTTAGGTCTTGCGGCGAATGCGTTTGTCTATTGTAATGCGTGACGGGTCGGATCGGGGGAGACTTTTGAGGGAGATTTTTTGACCTCGAGCAAGACTCTCGGACGTCGCCTTACACCGCAGTGGGGGGGATGGATTCATAAGTCCTTCACTCCTTGACACAATTATCACCCAGATTCCTACTCACCCCTCGTACATTTTTCCTTCCCAGAACTTTCTCTCCTTAAAAAAGATCCTCCACACAGCACCCTGTGTGGAGATAATCTTTAAAAAAAATTGCTAAAATAAAATTTAAGAAAATATATGTATTAAAGCCAACAAACCCTTTCCAACAATCAGAACTTAATTCCTTCAAAATAAAACAAAAATATCATATTTCATATGCTTTTTTGAAAAATCTCTTAAGGAAAGGCCGCCCACGTTGACTGAAGTTACCCCGCCCGTTCTAAAGTACGAGTATTGCTACTTTCATATAACGTAAAATAATTAGAAAAATGAATAAGCCACTCGACTTGTAATAATTTAATTTAAATCAGTTACATTCAACGCGCGTAACGCTTACCCTCGGGACGTGCCTAGCATTTTTTCTCTAGGTACAGAGGTCGATAACATTTTTCAATAAATTAAATCTCTCTAAATTCTAAATTACTTTATTGTTACTGATAAATGTATATAGGGTGTTAAGGGACGTACTTGACTTACTTTAACCCTTCGAAAATTTGGCGTATTTTGACAGGAGGTAAAAATATTTCTGCTTTGCATTAAAATCAAACTAAATGGAATATTAGTGAACGTATCCGAAAACCAAAAACTGTTTTTGAAATAACATTTCAAATTTTATTATTAGAAATAACCATGTAATTACATAATATTTTATGCAAACTTTAAAAGTTTTAAATGTGCTCACCTTACATTTTTTTTAACTAAAATTACTGATAACGAAAAGAAAAAAACACGTATAAATTTTATTTGAAAAAACGAATTATAAACGTTATTGTTACCTAACTTTTTGTCGTTTCATATAATTTTTTTTTAAATTGACTTAGTTTCATAATATTTTTTCTAATTGCGGTCGGAAACTTTGGTTTCACGAAGGTGAATATTTTAATTATTTGTTGGTTAACTTTTAGATTTGAATATACGGCATGTTGTCTTCTCTTTCCGATACCGTTTGGATCATATTTCTCACTATGATAAATAAGTAAGGGAGACAACGATTTCTATGAGACCTATATGAGCTGGGACGAATATGGTCTCCTCCGACTCCGAGTGATTCCTGACATTATTTAGAGTAAAAAACGTAATTAAATTTTGGTCTTGATTTGACTTTTTTTTTTTTTTTTTTAAATTTTTTTTTTCTTAAAAATCAAACTTTCTCCCACATGTCTACACTGGTCACTCAACCGAGTAACCAACCAACCCCTCATCCGGGATGAAAAGTCGCGGAACCCTTTCAAAGTGCCTGAAAATGATTGCGTAACGGTTTGCGACCGCTGCCCCTGACGGGAAATTTGGCAGTGAAGAGGCGGGGGTGGGGTACACTCGGCAGTGGGGCAACAACGGGCGTGGGGCAGATTGGACGAGGACGGGGGCCCATTCGGGCAATAAAGCCCCCCGGGTCCGTTAATGAAGATAAATGAAGGCGAGGATGTGAATGGGAATTATTTCATTTAAAAAATCATGCGACATGCGTCACAACTAAGGCGGCACGGTGACGTTTAATCAACAAAAGTTTTACATTTTCTCATTTTTTTTTGTGCTTTTTTGCCTTTGTGTTGACAGTTTTTTTTTGCTTTGACATATTTTTATTTATTTTATTATTATTGTACAACAGAATAATTAAAATTACAGTACAATTTAGTTACCCTATCAGCATTTAGGCAAGTGACTCTTCAATAATATTTTTAAGGCATATAAAGAACTAGCTTTTACCCACGGCTTCGCTCGCATAGTATTAGTGGGAAATTACTGGCATAATTATTGGCATAATTGTTATTATTCTTGCTATTTTGTCTAATAGAAAATAATTATAGTTTAATAGAAAATTTCAAAATTTGAGAATGACATTTCACAAATAAAAATTCTATTTTAGAAAATATTTAAATTATAGAAATAGAAATTTATTTTAAGTACCTAGTCCCTTTGATATGGATATTTGTGGGGGACTAGCACGTTGGCGTCAAATTGATACAGTGTTTACTTGGTGGTCAAAATTTAATCTTATTTGTGTACTGAGTATTGAGGACTGAATTGATGAGTATTAATTGTACCTCCCTTGGTAACAGCTTTGTAGAACGTTAGGCGTTCCACGCGCCAATCTGCAGGCGATTCCTGCAGAATGCTATTATCATAAGAGGTAGAATTGTCTAGCTCAAACATGAGACCATGAAATCTTTACAAAGGATCGTGGGGACTATCTGGTTTCTCCTCCAGTTTGCGGACCAAGAAAATGAGTAAAAACTAGATTTTCATCGTAAGTAAAATAAGTGTATTTATGGAGGATGGAATGTACAGTGAACATACAGATAACAAATAGTACCTACTCACCCCCGGACCGACAGGTTTAAACCTAGCTATCTAATTACGAACACGGAGACCTGGAGAATTTTCCATCGCTCTTCTGGGGTGCGATGCCGAGGAACCGTGGAGCTCCAGCTCCGAATCCAAGTCCCCGTCCTGGCGGAGGTCACGCCCTAGAGGCGTCTGCGTACATCCTGGCGAAGGTCTCGCCCTAGCTGCTTCTCTCAATAGGATGGGTACAAATTCCGTAACCGCAAGTTGCGAGCTGGCAACTTTCGGTCAAGGTGTAGCGAGGATGCCTTTGACCTGGTGGATGCAGCCAGGTTTTCAACTTCAAGCGCGTCTGGGTAATAATTCATCACTGGAATGCAACCACGAGTTCTCGAGGCATATGTACAGCCGATGAGTAATCTCAAGCCCGATTATAATGTGAGATCATCCGTAATTTGTTCAACTACCGCACGCGGTAAACCTCCTCGAACCCACCTACATCGGTGGATCGGGACAAAAACCAACCAAATTTAGGTTAAAAAGGGAAATAATAGTCCCTCGGTCACTATTATTGACACATTTCACTGTCCGCGAACCGGATTGGATTTAATACTGCGGATTATAATTGAATTTATGGATTTTAAACCGACCATGTCAAATGTAAGACGTACTTGCCCTTCGTCCCACATTCAAGAAGTCGGGAAACAGATCTTTCTCCCACCCACCTTGTCCAAAATGTTGCCAGCGTATAAAAATAAATTCCTATAAACGACTTCTGAATTTAAGAATAATCAAACCAGTGACTAAATAAAAGATGTTATGAATTCTTTTCATAACACCTTCATTAGTATTTTATTCATATTTGAATCCAGAGTAACCTAAAAAAATAAGAAAATGACAATCCACTTCAAACGCTATGCTTTATAGCAACGTTATGCTTTTTGTTCGGAGAATAAACATTTTTAGAGATATGTAGATATTAACTACGACGCCAAAAAAGTACTGTTTTTAATCACAACAAAGCACTCTTTTTAAGCCTAAAATTAAAGAAAAAAACATTGTTTCCAAGGTAACAATTTGTTTGACGTTTGCAATAACTCGATTTTGTTAGGGACAGAAAACGTATGATACATAATTTCATAACGCCACAGCTCATTTATAACGCCAGAGCTTACCAATATATAAAGCCATTGTTACTCGCAAATAATGTAGCTTTCGATTAGTGAAAGAATTTTTAAATTCCATTCGATATATATTGCCTGAAAGAGTAAGGACCATCCAACCATCCATACAAAGTTTCGCATTTATAATATTAGTAAGATAGTCACTTACATCCAAATGGTTTGCAATTTCATTTAACAGCAGCATTCTCCTCGTCATGCTATGCTTTGCCAAGAGGTCTGTTCTGCCGTTCATTACTTTAAATCATGATGTCGACTTCGGCTGTAGTGGTCTGGTACATATAAATCATAGCATCCCAAGAGAAATGGGCTATCGATGAAATTAATGTCGATGAATAATTGAAAGACAGAATAGCAACACTTGCTTTCCGCCTAGTTTCTAGACTCACAGAATCAGTTTCCTCAAGTAAGTCAATATGGTGCGTGAATCGTGGATAGGTTCCATGCTTCCGCATATAAACATACCTGGGGAATTTCTTCTGGGTTTGCTCTAACATTTCAATGTACTTCTGGTGGTACGGTGCCCAAACATCGCTCGCGTACTCCAGCTTGCTTCTCAATATGCCACCGAATAACGCTAGCATAGCTTCTTGGTTATCAAACTGCTTACAAGTCCTGATGATTTCATATTGTGAGAAGTGGAATGAATAATAGTATTGACTTGTGTCCACGATTTTGATTTGTTTGACTTTTTTTAACATTGAGTCCACGCAGGAGGCCCTGAAGAAAAGAATTTTATTAATGCCTTTATCATCTTTGGGGATGCTGAGTGGAAGGTCTTTTTATGGAGAAGAAGGGAAGAGACCCATGTTGTAGGAGGAGGAGTGTAAACACAGAGGCAGGCAAATCGTTATACAGCTGAGCCGTTGAACTCAAGAACGAGTCGTACAAGCGACCCTTTCTCGTGTCATCTTTGGGGATGCTGTGTGGAGGGTAATTTTGAGGAGGGGATGGATTGAACATGGGTCTTGAAGAGACCCATGTTGTAGGAGGAGTGTAAACACAGAGGCCGGCACAGCGATCCACAGCCGAGCTTTTGAACTCAAGAACGAGTCGTAGATGCAATCTGTTCTCATGTGACAGAAAATTTTAGGCGCGCGTTTAGAGTGTTTCCCGATTGTGCACCGATGCCAGAGGAATCGATCAAACGCCAGTTCCTCTGAGCTTTCACACAGAAGGCCATGAGGGAATTTTTTTCCTCAGGGCCTCCTGTGTGAAGAAATAATTAACTTTTTTTAACAAGTAAGAGACGTGTACGTTAGAATATGACCTACCCCTTACAGAAAATTAATAGTGTTTATTTATTTAATTTTCGCCCCTTGGCAAAGAGGAATACATATGGCAGTTAGTCCCAAAATTTCTGCAGAGAAATAAATCCCGATTTTTAGTATTACGTAGTGGAATCCAAAAGCCTATCAATGCAAACAATTCTGGACTATCAACTACATAATTTAAAATTTCGTATAGAAATACCAAGACAGTGAAAATCCTTCTGTCTGACAATTGAAGCATTTTCATATCACTGTAAAGAATCTTGTAGTTCAATATAATTTTTTTTATTTTATACACTTTACTATTAGTCCCGTTAAACTACTTTTTAGCAGTTTGTCTAACGGGTTCTTTAAGTTAACGATCTTATTATAGTGATTTAAGAGATACATTTTTACAATTATATAAAGTTAAATTTTAAATTTTTACAGAAATATTAGATAAAAATAAATTTTTGAAAACCTAAATAACATTTTTAAAGTCTTTAGAATAATATGTCATTGTAAGCTAATATAAATTAATTCTTTCCGTAAGCCAAGTCTTCAGTAAATTTCATCAATTGTTTGTTTTGGGCACAGTTTTTAATTTCAGCAGGTAACATATTTAAACAACTGGGAATCATGGTCATTTAACTTTATTTGTCCATATTTATTTGTATGCTTAGGTACAATTAGCCCTTCATTAAAGTTAAAACGAGTTGTATGGTTGTGTTCCAGCCTGTTTATATATAAAGGATTATTTATATGCTAAAATATAATTTTGTACCACAGAATTGCTCTCACTGAAAGAATTTTGAGACTCTGATAAAAGTATGGAATATTATGACTTTCTTTGTATAATTTTTTTTCAGCTAATAATTTAACCAATGAATTTTGCACTGATTGAACATGGTCTATATTTGTTTTATGGGAAAATCCCCAAGCTGTTACTCCATACCTTATAACA
Organism: Limnephilus lunatus; assembly: GCA_917563855.2. Classification (NCBI taxonomy): domain Eukaryota; kingdom Metazoa; phylum Arthropoda; class Insecta; order Trichoptera; family Limnephilidae; genus Limnephilus; species Limnephilus lunatus. The sequence continues at coordinate 99,885,903 of OU830594.1, forward strand.
GATTCAGCTAGAATATGTATTGCTGGAATATGTATTTTAAAATTTAGAAAACGTAAGAATTTATTTTGTATTCTTTCGTTTACGTATAAATTTTCATTTTGATGTCACAAAATCGTTACAAAACGTACATTTACATATATTTTCACCATTTGATTGTGTTCCCCACGTTTTATATTATATTTTATTAGCATAAATTTAACATGATGGATGTCTCATCTGTCCCTGGGGGGTTACTTTGATGGTGGACATTAAAATGAAGTGTGTGGTTTCTCATAAGTAATGTATTCATCCCATCAAAATGTCAACTACACCCCTCGTGGTCCACGTTTACACTACTTTACACTTGGACGGTGTTTATTGTGTTTTACTTTAACTGCTTTATATCGCACGTGGTGGAATGTAAAGAAATTATTGTAAAAAATGAGGTTGAATTTTAATGAGATCTATTGTAGAAAGCTGATAAAAGTGTTAAAATCAAATCGAAGCAGTTGAAAACCTACATTTGTTGTAAGAAAATTGCCATGGGAAACTAAGGCGAGACACAACCACGTTTATCGGGGGTTTGCCCGAGGCTCACATTTTAATTTATTTAGGCGAATTCGAATTGAATTATCGTTTTTATTTCCATGCCTCACAAAGGATGCAAGTTATTTATATTTTAGATTAATAAAAACAGTACATTGCCATCATTTTTTTTAATGTACAACGCCTTTAAAAATATGTAATACGTTGTACAACTAAAGTTAGCGGTGAGCACCAGATTTTATTTTTCTAGACGATAAATTAATAACTTCGGGAGGTATTCATTTAGAAACATCTTAAATAATAGTTACACGTTTTTCAGAATTGATTAAAATTAACCCGGCGGAAAGGTCGAATCTCCAGGCCTGCTAGGGTGAATTCGACCGTACGTCCATCCAATACGCCGTGCCGCGGGCCCATATTTGTTTACACGCTTTCTTCACTTTCGTCGTTAAGATTCCCACACTCTTTTTCTTTTCTTTGATAGGGCAAGTTCGACAGTAGGTCCGTCCAATACACGGGTCGCGAGTCGCAATTTGTAAACACGGCTTCTTTACTTGTCGTTCAGATTCTGAATATATTTTGGGGTATAGTCGCTTAAATCACATCTAGGGCCATCGTACGTAGCTTTTTGTATATTTGATTGAGCGTAGTGAAGTCCTGTTTTGATCACTTTGCATTTCGTTGGTCTTCAAATTTGTTTGTATGTTCCATGTTCGATCAATGCTATCAAGTTGGTAGTCGTGTTTGATAGTACCTTCCATAGACATATGAATATTAGACATATGAATATATCTATTTGGATGTCTATGGTACCTTCTTATTCTCCGTTTACAGAACCAAGAGTTACTATTACTTCTATAAAATGTAAATCTTAAGAAAAATGGTACGCTAGAAAAGCAGAATGATTTGCTTCGGTTTTTTTCCTTCTTGAGCTTTGGGAGTCGAATGTTTGAACGCAATAAGCATGTGCGTTAATTAACTTTAAAATGGATAAAAAACTTACTTGTTATTGAGATTAAAAATTGTTATTTCTTTCCTCAATAACTTAAAGTTTTTAATCACTGTATTACATCAAAGTAAATCCACTTAGTTAATTCTAGTTTTTCGCAGTACTCCCCATTGAAATATCAGTACAACGATCAGCATTACCTCCTGATGTCTTCGTCTATGTGTTTTGGTATGCAATTATAAGTACGCCCCGGGAAACATGAATTGGATAAACAACATCTTTGCCATAGGTCATCCTAATTGGTTTGCTAAGTTTTCCCATCCCTACTAACTTCTTCCATCTCAGTATTTATTCTACTATCCCTAAAAATACCCTCCACACAGTATGATCAAAGAAGACATGGGGCCGAGGGAAATTATTTTCCTCAGTGCCCCTGTCGGAAGCTAATGTAAAAAAATCCGTCTAATCTATCAAATAAATCAATCGATTTTTACAAAAGTCAAGACGGCATCTGTTGTCGAGGGGCAAGGCTCTCAATTACCTATCCGAAGGTTGTGGATTCGAATCCCGGCATGCGCAAATAAATTTTAGTGGATTAAATTAAGCTATTCCACAATTAATTAATTTAAAAGAAAACAAAGTATTTTTGCGGCCCGATCCAGAATGGAAGATACTCTAAGAATCGCTTTGGTGAAAGACCACCATTCAGAATTGAAACGTTGTTTGAAAAGGTTTTAGCCATGTATGGTGACCAGATTTGAACAGCCAGGCACCTTCTCACCTTTCTTTTTTCCATTTCTTTCCCCTCTGCTTTACCTTAGCCTGACAACATACCCCGATTGGGGATGCCATGGTTTCACTGGTTTCAGAAGCGAGCAGTTAGAACTCTTGGCGGTATTCAAATAATAAAAAAAGAATGCAATTATTGCATTAAAGGTTTAGTGTGATTTTACGTGTACAAATTTATAATAATAATAAGTAAGATTGTACTATCATTTTTCAAAGTAAACTAAAGCTTTTATAGTGAAAATATGAGCTTCTTTACTGGTTTTTATGATCTCTTATACCACCTGTAATAAATCTACTTGAGAGGAAGCGGGAAGAACTACTTTAGCTGAGAAATCGCAAAGAAAACTCGCCTCCAAGCTAAAAATGCCTCAAGTTTAGCCGCTGGTAAATCATACCGCCCTGTCGAGAATATAACCATAACTTGGAATAAATTATTATTTTCCTCACAAATATAACGTTTATGTGTATATGTTACAGTTAAAACTTGTTTTTCGTTATAACGCATTTTCCCTTTTAACTAGTTTTTACTAACTGCCATTGTTAAAACTGAAATTGGGATTGAAAATACAGATACTGTTTATTAAAATATTTAATAAATTTTAATTAAAAACCTAACCTAACCTAACTTACCTAACCGGACTTAAACTAACCTAACCTGATGTCACTCGACCAATCAGAATAAAGCACGATGAACTTTGACATCGGTTGAAACAGTTTTCACTGAATCATTTCGAGAAAAAGCGTTTTGTCTAGTTCGAACTAGTTTTCACTGATATTCAGCAGTTAATTCTATTTGTAACAAGGCATTTAATGAAAACTATGAATTAATTGTACTACCAAATGTGTAAAAGCCCTTTGGGCTTTAAATAAATAAATAAAAATAAAATATATACATATATATATAAACTATATCTAAATTTCTTTCACAAACAATATTAATCTCAAGTGACCTTCCAGATAAGTATGGTCCTGTATATTTCCTACATTTTAACCCAGCATCATGTCCATTGGTCAAATACATTTTCATACAGTTTTATATTAGTGATCGACGCAATGATGCAATCTGTTAAGCCATAAGTTGTTGTAATAGTTTGTCTAGTCTCTAGTGAGAAGTAAGAGAGAGAGCGCTGAAGAAATATATCATAAATTTTTACCGAGCCCTTGAAGTGATTTTTCACAAAAAACACTGCTATATAAATCATAAAAAATATTATTATTACACGACAGTTTTTCGAAATTAATAGGTTTTGACTGAGTTCTTTTATATTGTATGTTTTACAACATTACAAAGCAAACCAAACAATACAAGAACAATATTGTTTCATAAATGGATAGAAATTCAATTGGAGTCGAAATGCCTTGCAGAAATCCAAGACAAAGCTAATATCTGTTTGCGGCATTTTCCTAATTGTTTGGAAGTTCAATTATACTACTAACAAAAAAATAATCATGTTACAATTAAATTACTTGTGCAAAGACTTATCGCAGTAATTTGATTATTTTTTTTCTTTCAAATACTGTTGCTTCCTACCTACCTTGATTGCTTCTATCCCAATTAATTTTAATTTGGGGTGCGGGAATGGGTACCGCCGCCCACGGAACCATTTATAGAATAACCAACACCTTTGCCATATGTCACCCTAAGTGGTTTGCTACGTTAGGAGAATTAACAGGGGTGCCTGGGTTCATGGGGTGATGTTTGTCTAGGTCTTGGCGATGGATGACTTCGACACACTGAACCCCAGATTTCTACCCACCCCCCATTTTCCTTCCCACAACTTTCCTCTCCTTGATTTCATAAAAAAACCTTTACATAGCATCCCCAAAGATGACATAGGCCTTTAACGAAATTATTTTCTTCAGGGCCTCCTTTGTGAAGATCATGTAAAAAAAATATTAAAAATCAGCTACATAATTTGAGTATGTTGTTGTTGAAGTACAGAGATAGAGGCGTCTTATTTTTACGGGAATGGGGTGACCTGAAAATTGTCCCGTGAAATAAAATTATTATAAAAATATAATTTTTGGTGCATTATTTACCATTTTTAAACTTAAAATCGACTTTAAAAAACCTTTAATTTATAAGTTGATATAAATATCAAACGAATGTATTTACAGTGTCGCCTTTTTGTACGGGTACTTACTTATACGCTGGTATGTACACACGTACAGTATAAAGACAAGTAGTTTTATCATTAATGCATTTGAATGAAAACATGTTTTAACTTTTGTTGTTCGGCGGTATATCCACCCAGCATACCCCTTCGGCGACACTTTGTGATATTTTGTGTAAGTAAGTATACCGTATTTTCCCTAAACCGAATGTATATTGTATATAAGTATGCCGGGGGCCAACTGTTGGATGATCAACTTTCATGTCACACGTCCCTTATCACAATAATGCTGCAGCTTTTTCTTACACACAAAAAAAAGTAGTACTTTGGAGGAAACAGACATACGCACATCGTGTGTCTCATCTTTTGTCTCACCATTATTTAATGTGTTAGAAAGAGCTGCAGCATTATTGTGATAACGGACGTATGTCTATTGCCTTTTGTACCGTCGCCGTTCGTTAAACGTGGGAATATTAAAAGCACCTGTTCGGTAGTTTCCGGACGGCGTTTTTCCTTTTCCGTGTTCAATACGGAGGCGTCTACTAATATCTACAGGAATTCCAAAAACTGAAAAAATCGGACTAATATCTTTAAGAACCAAAGTGAGGACGAATATCTACAGCTCAAACTGCTGACTAATATCTATGAGAACCAAAGTGAGAACGAATATCTACGGCACTGGCAGAGGTTGAATTTTCAATTATGTGTAGCATATTAGAATAACGTAACATTGCGTATGCAGTTTGAAAAACTTAATTTATGTATTTACGTAAAAATTCCTAATATCGGACTATTGGACCCATTTAGCTGATTATTAAGGTGTCCTCTGTAGATATTAGTCCCACCTACGCTCCATAGATATTAGTCACCACTGGGACCGTCATAGATATTAGTCCGACCTTAGCTCTGTAGATATTAGTCCTCACTCCGAAGTTCATAGATATTTGTCCAACATATGAGCTTTAGATATTCGTCCGACATACAGGCTATAGATATTAGTACCTGGAGTCGTTCAATACGAGGCAACCATGCCTAGAAATCAACACGGGTTTGTAACGCCATTTCTCCTCCAAACCCGTGTTCAATACGAGGCACGCATCCTCCAAACGTTATTATAACATAACAAAAGGAAGTGTGTGCATACATACACAATATATTTCTAATAAAATAAAATAAGTAATACACTTTAAAATATAAAAAGTAAGTAAAATGTAAAAAGTAGGTATTATATTTTTATGTATCTATTATATTTTTTAAATTTTTTTTTTTAATTCATTTTTTGGTAAAAATGAATTTAGTCCACCTCACGGATAATACGGAACGTTCGTGTTGTCGAAGTTCAATGCACAGATAATACGAAACATTCCTTTTTTAACTAATAGACAATAAAATATGACATTTGTCGGAAGTACCAATCTTATGAAATAAATTCTTGTCAAAATAAAAACCACTTACTTCGAATTATTGGTTTGGGGTTCAAACTACGAAAGCTGCATGTCATCATAATTTAGATATACGTACCAGGTTTTGAATGGTTTTTTTGGCAAAGCAGGGTTTGTCTAGCGGGTAAATGAAATTATTCTAATACATTTCTTTCCATGTTCTGCTGTTATAAATACAGGTACAAATTTGTCAATAATGCATTCACTTAATATCATGAATAAATTATTGTTTTATATGGCAATAATATTTTTTATGTTTCATGCACTGCCGAGGACGCGTTTCGTACTGAACACGGGTTTGGAAAGAGAATTGGCGTTACAATAGGATGTCGCATGCCTTCTACTAAACACGGGTTTGGAGGAGAAATGGCGTTACAAACCCGTGTTGATTTCGAGGCATGGTTGCCTCGTATTGAATACGGAAAAGGAAAGACGTTCGACGTCACCGCGTTAGGAGCGTTGGAGGTCAATTGGAGGTATGAAAATAAAATCAACTTTTTCTCTTCGTGTCTCATCTAAATATAATACATCAATGAGACACATTTCTTTCGATTTGTCACAACAAATTTGCAAAGAAACCGTGTTTATTTATTCATTTAATTAAGAATGGCATGTCACAAGTTACGACGTTGTCCCTCGTCACTATTAGTCTGGAGACAGTCGCAGTATAGTCTCACGTCTCATGGGACGGGTCGGGTAGAACTCTGCCTCTTACGTTGCGTGGGATAAGTTTGTATGGAAAACAGTTTTAGGTGGTGTCACTGGTTATGGATTTTTTATGGAGCTATGCAAAAATTGATAATTATAACTATATATGTATCCGACTCTTCGTGGCTCAGATGAGGACGATAGCTCAAAGTATCGTAGAAATCGGTTTTGCACTTTTTCAATCCTTTTTATGTGTGATATATACCTGGGGTTTGAGATTTAAGAGGCGTATTCCAGAGAACTGCGTACGTACGCAAAGTAAAGCACTTTCATGGTATTTACTTTTTTCAAATCTTTTGCAGGTTCCAAGTACAAATTTATTTATTTTTACAAGTTCTCCATAAAACAGTTATACACTAAAATATTATGGAAAAGATTACAAAATTTAAGAGAAAAAAAAGTGCATGGGGGTCAGTTTTATCTACTATGTTGTGAATATATATGAATATAAATATCGTATTATACATCGTCTTATACATACTCTTCTATTATTTGTTCTTTGACATGGCTCGATTCAAGTATCTGATTTACTTGATCGTGCCGTGTCTTCCTCAGGCATCCCCGACTTCTACCATTCACATTTGCGTCATATATTCCCCTTACACACCTTTCTTCGTTCAAACCATCGGAGGTTTACTTTCTTAATCTTACTCATTACCTTTCAACCCTCCACACAGCATCCCCAAAGATGATATAGGCCCTCTGGGAAATTATTTTACTCAGGGCCTTCTGTGTGGAGCTCATGTAAAAAAAAAATTACGATTACATCTGCCTGTTTTTTTTTTGTGGATCTCCACATTTCTCACATGATCATACATGGTTTTACAACACAAATGCCTCAGGGATCTCATTCTACAGTATCCAGTCTACTTTCATCCTTCCTCTGCCAGTTCCATTATATATTTTAGCTTTGCTGTGTTTATGTTGTGCTGTGGAATATTCAGTTGTGTAAGGGTAAGGTAAGGCTCTTGACTCACAATCCGAAGGTCGCGGTATCGAACCCGTCTGCGCAAATAAAATTATTTCAAAATTAATTCATTTTAATATAGTGTATAATATATTTGCGGCACGTTCCAGAGTGGAAGATACTCACAGTCTCGCCCTGGTGGATGACCACCATTCAGAATTGAAACGTTGCTTAAAATGGCTTTAGCCGTGTTTGGTGACCAGATCTGAATAGCCCGGTACTTCCCTACCTTCCTCTTCCCCATCTCCTTCCCTTCCCCACCTCACAACATACCCCAATTGGGGATGCCATAGTTTAACTGGCTCCAGACGGGAGCAGCTGGAACTCTAGTGAGGTATTCACATTCACATATAAAAAAAATCGCTCTACATGCACCAAACATCGGAGGTTCCCCTTCTTAATCTTACTCATTACGCTTACATCTGCCTTCGTTCTTTGTGGATCTTCACATTTCTCACACGATCATACATGGTTTTACCACACACACGCCTCAGGGATCGCATTTCTACAGCATTCAGTCGTCTTTCATCCTTCCTCTACCAGATCCATTATGATATATTTGGCTTATTGCTCTGGTTGAGTGTTTATTTTGTGCTGTGAAGTATTCAGATATGTGAAGGATTATCGATATGGTCGAAGTTTAACATCGTAAAATAAATACGCGGCTTCCCGCATTTCCATCGATTTCAATTCTTGCATTCAATTCATTGCTTCAATTCTTCAATATCTATGCATGAAACGGCATTTATGTATAAGAAATTCCCTCGATAGAAAAAAATCGCAAAGTACGCTCCGAAAATTATTATAAACACGTTTTTTTTCAGTTATTTTACAAGTTATATGTATGAAAAAATTCTGAGTGTTTCATTAATGAGTTTTGATAACTCATGGGAGTGCAACTTCGTTGTATGTTTTTAATAATAAAAAATAAAAAAAAAAAATTAAATGCTATTTTAGACAATCCACGCGAGATTTTTGCTGTATTTTAAACGGGTCATGTTTTATTAAACATTTTCACAATTTTAGCTTGAATATTATGGTTTTTAATATTAACGCTCTCTCTCAAACAATCGTATTTAAATATCTCTCCATCTTCTTCTTTTTGAGCGGATACACCGCAACTTAAACTTAAAGCTCTCACCGTTCGGCTACGTGGCTCGTCCAACTGCCTTACTTTCCAACCCTTATTGGCCGGCCGACCGCGACATGTTCCACCCTCTTCTCGTGACAAAGACCGCGCTCCACGCAGTCCCTTGTCGCCAAAACTTTCCTCACAGAAAGAAACTTTCTTTCTCTGTGGGTTTTTTTCATCCTCTGTTATTGTGGCTCCGTTCCCAGCCCCTTCCTTCACCCCCATCATCCCCCGGCCATACGCGCCCGACGCGACGCGCCTAATTGCCGTATCACATTTGCCAGAAGTCAAGCGAGAATTGAATAAGAAGTTTTTTCGGGGTTTTTACCGGTCGAATAGAGCTGAGCCTTTGGGTTAGGTTCGACAAGGTTAACCCTTTAGTTTAATCAAATTGATTTAACTCGTTACTAAAGCGTTGTGATTTAAAAACTTTATATTATATTATTTACAAGTGAACCCTTTTAGTGTGATGCAATTTCAACATACAATATCGTAGGGGTAAAATTGTACCAAAATGCAAAAAATAAGTGACAAAATTCGTTCATTCACGAATCTTTGGACATGTACGACAGCGTTATTCACACTTGCGGCGGTGAGCGGAAGCTCCATCGCGAACGGAACGAACCCAGTCGCGGGTTCGAACCCAGCGTGCGCAAATAAAGTTTATTTAATTAATTTGTGGTATTTCACAATTAATTCTATGCGCATATGGCCGGGGGATGATGGGGGTGAAGGAAGGGGCTGGGAACGGAGCCACAATAACAGAGGATGAAAAAACCCACAGAGAAAGAAATGCCGAGACTAAGCGTAACAGAGAGTGCAGCGTGATGGGCATTTGACGTGGGGAAACCAGGCAATACACCAGGGTTGCCGGATGGCGCGTAAAATCGTTTCTCGAGACCGCAGCACCTTGGAGACCTTATTTTACGGTCACGGTCAGCCCTCGTATATTATAGGTCATGATCACATTTTAGCCAATTTGCAAACAGCGCCAGCTGATAAAGAGATATTTAGAAACATTTATTTTAAAGTTCCCGCCCGTTGAGATCTTCGGATAATCACTAGGACAGTTTAACAAAAGATGTCTCGCATCTCTTCTTAATTATTTGTTATTGACGTTCCTTTATGCTGTTGTGCCCACATGATGCATAGATGGGGCCTTAAAGAGTCGGCGATGTGTGAATGCTGTGCGGTGCAGACCACCGAAAATGTGGTCAACGAATGCCCGCTACATTCATTCCCCGGCGGGATTGATGAGGTCCACAGGACAACGCCTGAGGCCCTAGACTGGCTTGCAGACCTAGATGTCCCCCTCTGACCCCCCACCATACAAAAGAAGAATTGACATTCCGCAAACCGAAATTATTGAAGTATTTTTTCTTACAAATCATTTATCGTGTGTTTACATAATATATTATTAGAAAATGCAATTTCGAATTAAAATTAAAATTTACTATTATCAACCAGGCCATATATAACATTCAATTGTTATAATATTAATTATTTTCCCAATAGGTACCGCGTACGGTAATTTTAAAGAAAAATACGCAGAATTCACGCGTTTATAAATTTAATGATTTTCGAATAATTTTTTTTATGAATCCTAAAGAAATGGGATAAACTGTCAAATATAGTTGCATCCAATGGCTCTCTAAAACTAGAAGCAGTTTATATGTCTATATATTAAAATTCGGAGCTATGATTTTTTGGTTTATGGCAGCCGCCGTGGTCCCAAGGTTGGTTGTTATTCACAATACGAAGGTCGCGGGTTCGAACCCAGCGTGCGCAAATAAAGTTTATTTAATTAATTTGTGGTATTTCACAATTAATTCTAAAATAATATATATAGTATATTTGCGGCTCGTTCCAGAGTGGAATATACTATCAGAATCGTCCTAGTGTAAGACCACCATTCAGAATCGAAACGTTGCTTGATATGGCATAAGCCTTGTTTGGTAATCAGATCTAAATATCCAGGTACTTCCCTACCTTCCTCATCCCCATCTCTTTCCCCTCTTTATATTCAGCCTCACAACATACCCCCAATTGATGCCATACGCCTCCCGGCGCGGTAGAAAGCAGCTGGGACTCATTAAAAGCTATTCATTAAAAGCTATGAAAAAAAATTGAAATATTGTTCATAACGTAAACTTTTTAACCCATTTTTTCATCACTTTTAATGACTTTTCAAAAGAAGCGTGAGTTGAGTGGTTTCTGATTTGTCCGGTCACCGTTTTTTTTAATAATGTAGGCGGGAAATTTCCAAATATATTGTTAAAAAAAAATCCCGACGCTCAAAGCTGAGATTTAAAATATTGCAGAACACTCCGGACAATGAAGTCGTGGTACCCACTGTATTTATTTACAAGGAAGCCTCCTATTACTTTAGTACAGCGAATATCCTTTAATGTATTCTGTTTCAATGGACCACATCCCTCACACCCCTTCCCTTCCCCTCTTTATGCCTCTGTAAAAACTTAATATCACTCTCTTACAAAATTATAATATTAAAATTTTTATTTGTCATAGCCAACTTTGGTTAAGGGAAACTTTTTATTCTTTTGAACTTTTACTTTTGAAGTTTTTATTTTCAAGCCTATCTTAGACCTCCGTATCCGAATTCAATGAACATAACCCGTAATCTGAGGATGAAGAGTTTATAAAACCTGGCCTTTAGCCATTTTTTAAATTTATTTGTTTATTGTGAAAATCAGTGCATCCAATTACATTTTATAAAATTTGAAATTTATATCATAAATATTTTAATTTGGGATGCGGTTGTATGGGTACCGCTGCCCCGGGAACAATTTATTGGATTACCAACACCCCTGCCATAATAATAATTGGACAATTTGTAGAGCGCTGTTTTTGTGAAAAATCACCTCAAGGGCGCTTGGTCACCCCAATTGGCTCGCTACGATTGGTGATTTAATAGGGTGGCCGGGTCCATGGGGTGAAGTTTTCCTAGGTCTTGCTGAACTTTTTCAGAAATACTGCGTTGCAGGCCGGATTGGGGGAGACTGGTTACCGACTCTCTCGACCCATCGACATTTTATCGCAGTGGAAGGGATGGATTCATACGTCCATCACTCCTTGACGCATTGATACCCAGATTCCTACGAATCTCCAATACCTTTTTCGTTTCCAGAACTTCATCTCCATCCTTTACTTAAAACGACCCTCCACACAGCATTCTCAAAGATGACATAGACCCTGAAGGATTTTTTATCCTCAGGGCCTCCTGTTTGGAGCTAATGTAAAAATTAATTTACTATATTTGCGGTACGTACCAGGGTGGAAGATACTCTCGGTTTCGCCCTGGTGTAAGACCACCAGTCAGAATTAAAGCTTTGCCTGAAATAGCTGTAGCCATGTTTAGTGACCAGATCTGAATAGCCAGGCGCTACCCACCTCACTCTTCCTCATCTCCTTTCCCTCTCCACTTCATTTAGCATCACAACTTTCCTTAATCGTGGATGCCAGAGCATCACTGGCTCCAGATGTTTGGGAGCAGTTGAGACTCTTGTGCGGTAAGTATTCGCTTAAAGAATTCCTTCCTCTTCGTATTTAATATTTTTTTAATATTTTGCGCTGCGGCGACAATCGAACCCGCACCCATCCGGCTCAAAATTGAATTCGTGGTCTCTTAGACCAGCCGCTCAATCATTTTGGCAGGTGCCTGAGAGACAGTGCTCGGCTAATGAGAGCTAAATCCACGAGTATGCCTAAGTGGCCTTCACCATTTATCGCTGCAACATCCAGTCGACTATTACTGGGTGACCGGTAGATGCTGTGAAATAATAAAATAAAAATGTTTATATTTAAACAAATTGGGATGGTCCGATCCTCTGTGGGGAACCCGCTTGCACAGCGCGGGTGTAAACTGTGCGACCTAAAGTTTAAGTTTAGACTTACGGATTTCAATACTTCGTTTGTGTGAAAACACTATGAAACCAATACATGATTTTACTTCAATGGCAAGTCAATGGCAAATTTCAAATGGTAGTAATTACGTAAAGATTTTTTTTGTGAATATTATGAAAAAATATAAAATTTAAAAAAATGTGTAAAAAAAGCATTTCGATGGACTCCCGATAATACCAAAAATATCGAACGATGGATATCTCGAATGCTCACAGAAGCTCACCAACGCCCTTCAGGAACGACGACAAGGTGATAGATGAGGTACAATGCTTCCTCAGTAATTCTCTAATGTGGCAGCGAGCTGGAGGTCTAGCATAGGTATCGATAAAACCCTTTATCAATACGATATTTACTATATCCGTCGACTAAAATATGGTCAGTTAACCCTGGTCAATATTTTGCGAGCACGATCAACAGTTGATAAGAAATATTCCGACCGACAATTCTTGACAAATTTTAGCGGTACGCCCTGAGTGTCAGAAAAGTTGTCAATATACGAAACATTTTAAATAATATCATTTCTTGTGCAAAATAACCGGATTATTAATGAATGGAGGTAAACTAACGAAGTTCTTAGATTTGAAAGAAATTGTAAACGCGATCCATAGACTTAAACTTAAATAAATCATCTACGACGCGATCAATTTATTCCGTTCGATCTTGAAGAAACGAAAGTGGTTCTAAGTAGACCTCATTAACTAATTGTCTTTTTAGTCTCTAAAAATACCTGCGTGCGAAACGCCAATGTATAAGTATTTCGATTCGAAATTGTAAATTTATTATTATTATTATTTTTAATTTCAACCAAGCCGTTTGACATTTGCGTATGTTTGGCATGACCGCCAGTGTTGCCATCTTACATCGATTTCTTATTTATTTGCTGTCAATATCGGTCTGGCTAACTACAATCTAAAAAATTAAAATGAAAATAAATGGTACGGTAAAGGTTCTTTTTTCAAATGTGAAATCGTCGAGTTTATTTGAACTTTCTTATTTCAGCCTGTTAAGACCATATTCAGACCAGCCCGAAGATGGCCGAATGATAAATTATGGTGGAAATAAGTTTTATATTTGAACTTTATTATTCGCATTATTTTAAATATTATGGTACCTACCTGCCTGAAGAAAGTTTGAAAAAAGAATTGCTTTGAGATTTTGATGTCTTAGTACGAATTGTATAAGTCCTTAATTGAAATTTAAAAATAGCGCATAAAATAAAATAAAAAACCCTGCGTTGAAATGGTGTGACGAGTTTTTCATCGTTTAGCATATTTTCTTTATTTAGCATCAACTACCTGTCACCGTGTACATGCATTATTCCTAGGAGATCGTGTCTCGCCACTAATGCGGTCTATTAATAATTATATTACCGCGATGGGAGTTGAACCCTCGGGGAATGTGACATTAAGCGGATTAAAATAAATTAAATACAGAGGCGTGCATTAGGTACATTAGGTACTCGTACATAGGTACCGCTGTAAGGAGATTTATACCAGACTTGAAGTGATGTCTCATAACTGTCATAGGGTGGTCACAAGGTGACGTTGCTTAATTAATTAATTATTAAAATAAGGTTTTTTAACTTCTGTTGATTGAAAAATATGGTTACCGCCTCCCCGGGAACCGTTAATTGGATAACCAACACCCTTGCCATAGGTCACCCCAAGTGTATTAGCAGGGACCCCGGGTTCATGGGGTGAAGTTTGACTAGGTCTTGGTGGCGAGTTGATAGGTGGTTTGCTCACCTACTGCATGGCGGGCCGGATCGGGTGAGACTGTTTGAGGGAATTCTAACGTAGAATTCTCCGGCTGGACTCTCTCGACCCATTGCCTTGCGCCGCAGTTGGAGGGATGAATTCATACGTCTGTCACTTTTGGACACACTGACCCCTAGATTCATACCTTTTTCCTTCCTAGAACGTCATCTCCTTCCTTTTCCTAAAAATACCCACTACACAGCACCCCCAAAGGTGTCGAAAGCTCTGAGGGAAATTATTTTCAACTCAAGTTTCAACTCATAAAAATCTTCATATTAGTTCAACTGTTGCCTCCGTGGTCGAGGGGTAAGATTTTTTTACTCGCAATCCGAAGGTTGCGGGATCGAATCCTGGCGTGGGTAAATAAATTTGAATTGATTAATTTGTGTTATTTTATTCATTAACAATAATATATAGAATATTTGCGGCACATTCCAGAGTGGAAGATACCCTCCGTATAGCCCTGGTGTAAAACCACCATTCAGAATTGAAGCGTTGCTTGAAATGGCCTTAGCCGTGTTTGGTGACCAGATCTGAATAGCCAGGAGCTTCCCCACATTCCTCTTCCCGTTTTCCTTCTCCTCCACACTACCTTCAGCCTCACAACATACCGCAACTGGGGATGCCATAGTCTCGCTGGCTTCAGACGGGAGCAGCTGGGACTCTTGTGAGATAATCCTATAAAAAAAATAGATATAAATATTCATACTATATAGTTCAACAATACACAATTTAATAACATCAATTATTCTCTTGTATCCATCGACCCGAAGTTTGTATCTAATTATTCATTAATTTTAACTTTAATTACAACATAAAATTGTAAGTACTGAACTACCCATTATTCCGATATGCAATTATTGCGATCACGCCGTGAAATTTTAGAACAATGGGCCGGAGCCATTATCGGTTCGCCTTCTCGAATTAAAAAGAAGTTAATTGATTAATTTGCATATTTTTATGATTTAGTTCTCAAGTTAATATTATTATTAGCGGTAATCTTAATCTAAATAGCTTCACCGCCTTTTACAATAGGTGAATAATTTAAAAATGAACAAAGTGGCGATAATGTGTTTGTAAGTAGGCGGAGCAGGGGTGTCGAAAATGGCGATTGATTTGCGATTTTTGCTTGTTCGACATTTCGACTATTCATTTAATAATCCCCACACAAAAGGCACAGAATAAAAAATAAAAAAAAAACCTCATAGCCTACGTCATCTTTGGGCATGTTCTGTGGATAGTATTTTCAGGTAAAGGAAGGAGAGGAAGTGCTGGTAAGGAAAAAGGTTTGAGGGGTGGATACGAATCTTGAGGTCGATGTGTCCAGGAACAGACGTATGAATCTATCCCTCCCACTGCGGAGCAAGGCGATGGATGGAGAGGTCAAAAGGTCTCCCTCAATCAGTCTCTCCCGTCTCGGTCCGGCCCGCCACGCAGTAGGCAAAATCATCCGCCGCCAAAACCTATACAAACCTCACCCTATGAACCCGTGCACCCCTGCTAGGGGTGTTGGTTATTCAGTACATGGTTAATTAATTGGATGACAATAATAATATGTTTCACGTGATGCTGAAATCATCACAAGAATATTATAGCACACGAAGTTACACGCATGCGCAACGTTGACAGTTTCTCTGAATAGGCTCTTTTAAAATACCTGTATAACAGACTCAGCTTTCTAAAGTTACATCACTTCGCTAAGGTGTTGATTTCTTAACGAGAAATTATTATTAATCAGACAAAACGCCCCATTCACAGACTAACAGGTTTATCAAGTGTGTTGGTCTCCAAACCGGAGGTGGCTATTCTGCCTTCATAAGAAAGGCAGCTAGGATTTTGCAAGTCACATTCTGTATACTTTTTATTATAATAGGTGAAAAGTCTCGTACACCCGGATGTTAGTTTTCCAAATTCCTGACTGCCTTTTTGCTTATGATGGCAGTATGCTTGTGAAATCTTGAACATAATCTGATAAAAATACATTTTACAAACTTAAGCTACTATTTTCTGTATATAGTATAGAGCACTTTATTTTTATAACATAATTTTTAAAAATTGTAAAACAGATAGTTGGCACCCCTGGCGAAGATCGTTGTTAATAATGGGTAAATTGACGATCAGTTTTTTTAATAGTCATACCTCTTTTTGAGTGAACTCACATCAGCTATAGCTCAACCTAGATTCGACTAGCAATCCGAAGGTCGCGGGTTCAAATCCAGGCGTGCGCAAATACATTTTATTTGATAGATTTGTGTTATTTCACAATTTAATCTCCTGCTGACAAGCTACTTGCAGTAGCTTAGCGGGTAAAAAATTCCAATTGTATGCAATTTTTTATACAGTAATAAAAAAATATATATAAAGTATATTTGCGGCATGTTTCAGAGTGGAAAATTCTCTCAGTATCGCCCTGGTGTAACCACCATTCAGAATTGAAACGTTGCCTGAAATGGATTTAACGGTATTTTGTGACCGATCTGAGTAGCCAGGTACAGCTTCCTCTCCCACTACCTTCAGCCTCACAACATATCCCATTTAGGGAAGTCATAGTCTCACTCGCTCCAGATGGTTGGGAACAATTGAGACTCTTGTAGGGTATTCACATAACAAAAAATAACCCCGGAAATCAGAAATTTCCAAAATATTCCGAAGTATTTCGACTATAAATAATTTCGTTCCATATTTTTCGATCTTTCGATTCACACTCGATTTTGCCGTTCACTATTTTTGAAGACATGATAATTTTAAAAAATTACCTTTCTAGGTTATTCCTATCGATGTTATATATAACACTAAAGAAGAGGATGACCCTAATAAAATCTAAACAAAAATATGAAAAAGAACACGACACAAAAAATAAAAAGATAAGGTCGTAACTGGGACTCCAAAGATTTTTCTCGAATGGAGGTTTATTGAAAGACATTTTCAAGTCCATAACACACATAATCACGACACACACTCTGTGCTGTTATTCTTTGAAACATTATTTTTCTAATAGAAAACTATAAATTATTTTTTTTAATAAGTTATACTAAAATCACCCTATAGTTGCGGATTAACTCGCACACATCTTTACAGATGTCTCTCTTACCATTGGTCAACTCGCTGTCACAATAAGGCGACACCAGCGGTCGTCAATCACAACACAGCAACATGGCATACAATTTCACCGCACACTACAACTAACTAGGCAGTAGTCACTAACAGTAGCCTAGTAGTAATATGTGGATACATGCAGCATTACAACTGGTGTCGATCAGGCTGAAAGGTCGTAGAACTTGGTCCTTACAGCTGGTTTTATGCGTATTTATGCAGTAGCTATGCACTTAAGCCGTTATTACACATGGAATGATGATTATGTTTTAATTTTAAACTTGTACAGTTTGTGTCGGCATAAAATAGTAATAAAAATAACCAAGAGCGTAGCTATAGCGGGGGACATGCAAGGGAAAAATGGGGGGGGGGGTTTCTAATTTATTAGATTTTTTTTGGGACCTCTACTTATTACAAATTATTATTTACATCATATTGATGATTTAGAGAGGGGGGAGGGGTTTGAACCCCCTAAACCCCCTTTTATACACGCCTTTAACAGTAACAACAAATAGTTAACACAACTTTTTTACTTACATTTATATAGCCTAATAGATAGTAAATAAATAAATATGGTGACTAATATAAAGAGGTTTTCATGGAACTGTCAAAAGTTGTGTTGTCATAGAATAAGGAGTGTTATTAAATTAATATCGTTTCGGACATGTTTTCGGACGTTTTAGCATTACAGTGCGTATCATCAGGGCAGATGTTTAAGACGACAATATACCCTAAAATATATTCAGAATCTTAACGACGTAAGTAAAGTAGCCGTGTATACAAATTGCGACTCGCGACCCGTGTATTGGACGGACCTACTGCTGAATTTTTCCTGTCAAAGAAAAGAAGAAGAAGACAAATAATGTGGAAATCTTAACGACGTAGGTGAAGAAAGCCTGCACGCAAACATGCGCCTGCGGCACGGCGTATTGGACGTACGTACGGTCGAATTCACCCTAGCAGGCTTGGAGATTCGACCTTTCCGCCGCGTTAATTTTAATTAATTCTAAAGAACGTGTTACTAATATTTAAAATGTGTCTTCATGTCGCACTCCCGAAGTTATTAATTCGTCGTCTAGAAAAATAAAATCTGGTGCTTGCTGCTAACTTTGTAGTTGAAAAACGGGTTATAATGTTTTAAAATCGTTGTACGTAAAATATATTAATGGTAAGGTATTGTTTTTATTAATCTTAAATACAAAGAACTTACATCCCCAGTGCTCTGTTGGAATAAAAAAGTTATTATACCTAGTTATGAATTCGCCGGAAATGATTAAAATTTATTTATTTATTTATTTATGGACAAATAGTCCATTAACAACATAACAATAACACGAATAAAAAAAAGAGATATGACAATGAAAGGAGAGTACATATATATGAAGAGCATTGACAAAATATATATAATATAAAAGTCCATATAGAAGATACAAGCATAATTTAAATACATATAATATAAAAGTACATAAGTAGCTTGAAGATGGATTTAAAAATACTTTAAAAACTCACATTGCGTATCGACTGCCGAAAGTCATTTTATTTTAAAATTCAGTGCTTTTATTTGCGTTGACAAGTTTCGACATTCTGGATAAAGGAGAATGATATCCATAATAAGTAGAATGTTGAATGAGGAACAGCAATTCATTATTTCGGAGTCTACTGGAAGGGATGTTGAACTGGATGAGTTGTAACAAAGCAGGTGTTAGTTTTGAGCAAAATGTTAGTTTTGAGGAAACAAAAATTATTAGCACACTAATAATGTCAGAAACGTTGGATAAGAAAGGGGATAGCGCAACATGGCATATACCCCAAAAATAAATCACTATAATACTGTTGGTCGTGAAAATCTCAAAGCATACAAAAGTGATATTCTTTTTTCTGTGTGTGGACCTAATTATAAACACTACATATTATTTGTTTAAAAAAAAACGAGAAAATAATACCTTCATTTTAGGTTAACTCTAAATAGATATTGCAAAATATGACAAAGTTATGTTTTCTTTAGAAATCATTGATATAGATGGCCATTAAAAGTCAATTTTAAAACATCATTTCAAATTTAAAACACTATGATCTTTAACTGAGACGCTTCTGAATTTATCTGTCCACTTTAAAATCCGCTCCACGAAGGTCATCGTCATTGGTATTTTTTTTCATTCAGTTTGACATTTCTAAACCAGTGGCGTGTCCAGAACGCGGCGGTTTGGTCCGGCGGCAGAGGGGGGAGGGGGGGGGGGGGTGGGGCGGTCATTTGTTTTGAGATTAAGTCAGATGATAAATGGGCAAAAGATTCGGAGGCTGATTAGATCGTTAGATCTGTTGTGGCATCTGTGATGGTCCTGTTACAAAATATTGTCTTATACAACTTGATATTCGTATATATATTCATATGTTATAGTGGTTCTCGTAATGTACCTAAGTACGTATTTAACTTTAGTAATAAAACTAGCGGAAACCCGAGAAAAATAACTGTGCAGCGGGTTAATTAAATAAAATCAATCTTATCCCCTCCCCACTGCATTCAGCCTCACAACATACCCCAATTACGGATGCCATACTCTGACTGGCTCTTGCTGTTGCCAGTCTCGATAGTTCCAGAAGGTCGGAAGCAGTTGGAACTCTGCGTTATTTACATTAAAAAAAATATTATTTTATAATTTCTTCATTATAGACACCTTCTTTGAAAATTTAATTTAAATTAAATTCTTAATGTTATTATTAAGTTCTACAAGTATTTTAGTTTTTTTATTACTTTTTTCCTCAAGGCTTCCTGTGCTTCGAACAGGAGGCCTTGAGGAAAATAATTTCCCTCAGGGCCCAGGGCGCCAGGGATGCTATGTGAACGGGTTTTTTAAGGAAAGGAAGAAGAGGAAGTTCTGGGAAGGAAATTGGTATGAGCGGTGGGTAGGAGGAATCTGTGACTATGAATAGGAATGACGGACATATGAATCCATCTCTTCATCTGCAGTGTAAGGCGATGGATCGAAGGATTCTGGCTGGGGAGGTCAAAAGACCTTTGCAAACAATCTCTCTTGATCCGGCCCGTCACGCAGCAGGTGGGCAGGCACATCGGCCGCCAAGACCTTGACAAACCTCATCACATGAACCCGGGCACCCCTGTTAAGTCGCCAAGCGTAGCGAACCACTATGGCAGAGGTGTTGGTTATCCAATAAATGGTTGTCGGGGTGGCGGTTTCCGTACTCGCTAAATATTATTGTGACAGCAGTTTCGGCTTACAAGGCCATTTTCAAACTGTTTGAAAATGGCCTTGGAAAAAAATTAAACAGTTGCAGAACTTAAAAATAACATTATTAAATTTAATTTAAATTACCTAATATTAAAAAAAAAAAACTTAAATGGAGTTCTACGAATTAAACACAAAAACAATTACTTAAGACACGTTCTTTGAACACGACAACATTGCTTATTCAATTGCGTCTCAGGAATTCCAAGTATTTAGTAATTTTAAATGAATTCCACTTGAATATAATTAATTATAATAATATTTCTCCTGCTGGGTTTAGATCCGCTGCATCTTTTATCTCCACTCGCGTCTGTTACGGATGAGATCACAATCATAACAACAAACGATACATTTGAAATAGTATTAGTTTAAAGTAATTTTTTATTGCTGTTTGACAAATACATAATATTGACTGGTGATATTTTTAGCACAGCTACGTTTGAATAATTTTCACAAAAAATATTGATAATTTATTTTTATGTGATTACCACTTAAGAATCTGAACTGCCCAAAACCAGTGGGGCTATGTAATCTCCGATGCGAGGTGCGTTGAGAGACTAAAGAGTGTGGGGATAGGAAAAGTATGAGAAGAGGAGAGTTTGTGTTTGCGGAGAGAATTATGCTAGTGGTTACCGTATCCGCCTTTCAGGGAAATGATAACACGTCGATTACGTAATGTATATTTTATTGACGGAAAAAAACAACTGTTTAGCTACTGAATTACATGAGCAAAAATTGCACTTAATATCCCACTACTATCGCCAACGGATTTTGTCCTCCGTTGAACTCCAATATTGTATATCGCCCTTTGTTGAACTCGATCGATTCTTCACCGATCTTGGGAAATTCCTCCATCCAGGTGATAGGTAGCTTATTTAATATAGTAATATCCATATCGTCGCCGGTCGTCACCCAGTGAATTCAATAAATCAGCATATTGCTTGCACTGGCTTCTTGAGTTTGATAGATTCGGTATAGCCCATCATGAATTAAGTAATAGTGCGTTTACACCGATATTCGTTTATTGACGACCAAATAAACGTGTTTAACAGATTAAACACGGTTAGGTAAAAGTAGACATACTGGCCATTTTCTTAACTTGAATCAACTCAAAACAATTTACTATAAATTTTGTCAATCTTTAATCAAGTACGGTATTATAGCCTGGGGAGGTGCAAACGCTGACGCCATTAATTCTATTTTTAAAGCACAGAAACTAATTATAAAGATTATTCTGAAACTTCCGATCACAAGCAGTTCGGATGGAATCTTTTGGAGAATTTGTGTTTTGGACAATAGGCAACTTTATGCCAAAAACATACTATCATACTTCTTCAAACACAGAACTGCTTTTGGCAATGTACAAACTGCTCGAGATACTAGAACCAAAGGGCATAATCTCATACTTATCCCTTTCGCCAAAACAACTTTTGGCCAAAGAAATTTTAGATACTTTGAAACTAAGCTATACAATGCTCTTCCACTGGCCATTAGACAGAACACAATTTATTTTAAATATAAATCGAACATCAAGTCTTGGATCATCAGCCAAGACAGTAACATAATAGATTTTATCAAAACCAAATATTAATTTCCAATGGGACAATGCCGATTGTCTTTTATTTTAAGCGTAAAATTGTATCGTTATTTTTATTTTTGTTATTAACTGCTTATTGAAGTGAAAACTTCTTTAGCACCGTTGTGATTTGAAACTCGATGAAACGAAAAATAGCAACACTAAAAAGAGACAAACGCATACATCTATAGGATTCAGGCTGCTATAGAATGAGTTAGTATAATCGGTCTCCTCTCTGTGCGGTGCTTCATAGCCTCCCCACTCTCGTCTACCTTATTTTTCTGAAGGTTTCACTTCTACCGCCTGTGAATTGCACTCTGATTTTTTTTTTAGTTTCATCGAATTTCAAATCACAACGGTGCTAAAGAAATTTCTCTTCAAAAATCCTTCACGGCTGTCTTATGAGCAACGAATTAATAATAAATTAGTTACCCCTGACATTTAATTACGTACATAAGTTACACCTTATTATAATGATGTAATTTTTTACACTATTTTAAACGTTGGTGTTTCAAAGGCCGGACACCAAATAATAATGTCCGACATAAAAGTTAACCGTGCCCAATCCTGGTAATTAATGGCCTGTTATTCAATTTACAAGCGGAATTCATTTTAATGTCCAAAGTACCCACCTATATGTTTTTATGTCACTCCATATATGAAAATACAGGGTGTTCATAATGTAACAAAAATTTATTATATTTTTCTGTAATTCTTTAAATGTATATCTTTTTTTGAAGTGGAAACTTCTTTTGCACCGTTGTGATTTAAAACTCGTTGAAATGGAAAACAATGGCACTAAAAAGAGACAAACACATCCATCTATAGGATTTAGTCTGCGATAGAATGAGATAGTATAATCGGTCTCCTCTTTGTGCGGTTCTTCGTAGCCTATCGGCTTCTTCTTTGTATGGTGCTTCGCAGCGTCCCCACTTTTGTCTACTTCAGTTTTCTGAAGATTTCACTTCTAACACAGTGAATTGCACAATCTGATTGATTTTTAAAAAATTAATAACTTATTTATTTATTTATAAACAGAAACAAACAGTACATTATATTATCCATTGGTGAAAAAAAATTAATATTAATAATATAATTCATTGTGGGTACCTATTATGTGTTTCATTGTAGTGTCTTGTTTATGGTGTGCATATTAAGTAATTTATAACTTATTAATAACTAAAAGGTCCTACGCGACTCCGCCCGAGTTTCGTCAGGTTTGTCATCATAATATCGAAATTTAATATCAGCAAATTATATCAATATTAATGACTGAATTATTTCTTTAAAGTCGTTTCCGTGAGAAAAACTCCACAAGGACGTCCTTTACATATTAATTTATTTAACCTATTACCCATCACTTAAAATTTCAACTACTAATTGACAATTGTGATTTTTTACTAGTAGCTTACAACTAAGGTTAATAAGTAGTGACTTACAACTAAATCTTGTAGCTAGCAACGACTAATGAGACTTTAACTAGTGACTTAAATCTAAAATGATCACTTACGTCTAAGACTTAATAGTTAGTCACTCTACTAAGACTTCTCTACATTGTCTTCCGTATTAATGCTTGGTTTAGTGTTCACCATATCATACATAAAAACAGAGCAAACAAACAAGGAACTTTTCTGTTTCTCAGATATAGTCTTAGGTCACGCATATAGAAGCGATGATTCGTCCACGTATTCACATCCTATTAAATACTTTAAGCACGTTTTATCCACCTGTGTCTTGAGTCTTCAATACCCACTTTAAGCCGCTTACTTCCCTGTCTTGCAACAAATAACTAAGTCAGGTCTTAGATTTTGATTTTGACCTCTAGGTCCTACACAGCAGTTCCTGGCTTTGCCATAGTAAACTTGTAACTATGGACGCTAAGTCTTGGGAATTAATTTCCCGTTTCACGAATACAAACGCTTAGCCCAACGCAGCCAGTGTTTGCCCGAGTAGTTCGAACGAGCTTTGCATATTTGATGACGGGACAGAGTGCATTCGGGACGCATTTACTTTGAAACATTTAGTATTACATTTAATATTTTAAGTTAACTCCTAGATTTTCAATTTTGTCTCTTTTACTTCGTATGGCATTGAAAAGCCTGTGGCACAGGTAATTATACTGAAGTCTGGAAAGGGATTAGTCTTTACTGTGCTTTGAGAATTTTCAATCTTTTGTCCTTTTTTTGTTTATTTCATGCATTTACCTACGCCTTTCAAAATATAATTTTAGGAAAACTACAACGTATATTTAAATAATATATAGAACAATAAAATACGGAGTTGTGAATACAATTAATTTAAATAAAAAACATTTTGTATGTGCTGATGTGTGCAGATTTATAAACTTATCTGTTTTGGCGGACAAATGAAGAACTAACAAATGAACGAACCTCTTTGTTTTGAACTATATTCAAAATGTTAATGTAGAGATTCAACTGAGGGCTTAAATGATGTATTTTTATTTTGTATGGTCGTATCGGCTAGTTATAAATGAATCTCGTTACCTTCTTATTTTTTGAGAATGAAATAATATAATCGGTCCCATCTTTGTACGGTGCTTCGTAAATAATCGGTCTCTTCTTTGTTCGGTGCTTCGTAGCCTTCCACTCTTGTCTAATTTATTTTTCTGAAGGTTTCACTTCTACCGCATGTGACTTGCACATTCTGATTTTTTCTGTGTCTTGTTGTTTTTCATATTTTTGTTTAGATTTATTTGTAGGTATTATCTTCTTCAATGATGGAATTACGTTCAAAAGTAGTAATTATAAAGAGAATCATTTTAATAAAATAGAAAAATATTTATTTTTTAAATGTTGCTGAATGCAAATTAAAAAAATATATATAAAAATCTATTGTAAATGTGTACGTATTGTTATTATTAATATTATTATTCACTTACTCATATAACATTGATAACATAATTGAGCATGAATTCACTCACCAAACACAAGAGCCTTGTCTCTTTATGGTGAGGAAAGGCTTTTATTATATTCATATTACAAATCTTTTTAACATGTAAAAAAATGTATAATTGTTGTAAAAACATACAAATATTAAATAAAAAAATTTGGGGTTTACTAAAGTATTTGTATATCGCGCCCTTGGAACACGATGGTATTTCTGTCGACATTTTGGCGTTGGATTTTGTTTCGTAGATTTTTTCCTCTTTAAAACCTAATTTAATATCTATATATTAAACTTCTATGTAAGTTTACAGACAGCTTATGAAACAAAGTTCTATTTAAGAAACTTTATATTTATTTTTTAGAGCAACAATGTTTCACTAAAATTTAAATGTTAAACATAAATTTTTAAGGTTCATTAATTTCAAATTCTCCATACCCATTGAACAAATATTAATTATATTAACTTAATGAAAAACTTAATTTAACTGACCTTTCGTGTAGAAGAACCAAGAGCGATTTGGTTATTTTATTCAAATTAGTTAATGGATCACTTGACTCACCTGACTTAACAAAACTAATAACGTTCAGAGTACCAAATCGTGACACGAGACTTCCAGAGCTGTTCTTTATTTATCCGTCTAAAACTAACTATTTCATTAGCTCCCCAATCCAAAGACTACATAGGCTATGAAATAAATTCAGTTCCGTTGATATTTTCATTTATTTCTTACCTAAATTTATATCAGAAATTTCTAAAATTCTGATGTAAATTAGTATTATTTCTTAATCTTCTATTAGTGTAAAGGAAGAGGAATAATACTATAAAATTATTAGTATTTTATTGTTTATATTTCTATTATTACTATGTTAAACGATTGATGTAAATGCTCCAAGGGCGTAAATAAATAAACTTGTAAATTTTAGGGGTAAACTTAGTTCTATCCGCTATAGAAAAAATATTTTGTAGTAACATGGTTCCATTTGCATTGAATTCGAGCTATTTCGTTTGGGACTAGAAGATCCCATCTGCCAATTGAGTAAAACTGATCAAAATGAAAAAAAAAATACCTTTATTGATAAACGACATTTATGAACAAGTCACAAAAGTATGCGGGACGTATTGTAATTGATAGGTTTTATTACACTATTTTCAAAAAATACATGGCAAAAAAAAACCTATTAGCTAAGCATTCATAATTAAAATTTGGCTAAATGCCACTGTTTTTGTGCTTAGAATTTTCTTAAACAAACACAATTAGACTAAATTACGTCTGCACATTAAATTTTTCATAACTGTCATGTGTTAATTATTATTTTTAATTGATAAACTAACGTTTAAACAAGATTTTTATGCATAGCACAAAGGGTAGATAACAAATATTATAATCATTAATTGTCAGCCTGAAACACTCATCTACATTGAAAAAATCTTCCGAGAAAAGATACTGGCCGCCAACGGGAATTGAACCCGTGACCTTCTGATTGCCGGTCAGCAGCTCTGACCACTGAGCTATGGCGGTTATTTCAGTTGGAAAAATGTAATAATAAATAATTGTCGAATGAAACACTAGTATATATTGAATTATTTGGCGGGTATTAGATAAGCCGCCATAGCTCAGTGGTCAGAGCTGCTGACCGGCAATCAGAAGGTCACGGGTTCAATTCCCGTTGGCGGCCAGTATCTTTTCTCGGAAGATTTTTTCAATGTAGATGAGTGTTTCAGGCTGACAATTATTGATTATAATATTTGTTATCTACCCTTTGTGCTATGCATAAAAATCTTGTTTAAACGTTAGTTTATCAATTAAAAATAATAATTAATATTTGACAAGTTAAAGTATTTCAGCAAAAAATGCAGACATAATTAGTCTCGACGCCACCTAGCGGGAGATTTAGTATTAACAATACCTCTCTCACTAAAATAAAGTTGGTTGTTTTCAGTTGGAAAAATGTAATAATAAATAATTGTCGAATGAAACACTAGTATATATTGAATTATTTGGCGGGTATTAGATAAGCCGCCATAGCTCAGTGGTCAGAGCTGCTGACCGGCAATCAGAAGGTCACGGGTTCAATTCCCGTTGGCGGCCAGTATCTTTTCTCGGAAGATTTTTTCAATGTAGATGAGTGTTTCAGGCTGACAATTATTGATTATAATATTTGTTATCATGTGTTAGTTATTTTATGTATCGTCGTCACCCCATAAAAGGGGGTGGGATAGACCCTGTCCGTGCATACAGCCAGGCGAACACACACCGGAGCGGTTTTCCCGCAATCCTCCCGCGCCTCCCCCAATGATATGCGTAAGCCTGAGGAATAGCCGCGTGATCTCGACGTCCTTCCGCCCCCCCTCCGACAACCCGACGCTCATCTTTTCCCCAGAGTCTTCTAAAACTTTCTCTTCTTTCCCACATATATTTCTTCGAGGCAAAATCGGGAAGCCGGCTAAAGGGCGCGGACTCCGGGTTTCGTCTGCGGTTAGGCCGATAGCCATGCACATTGTCATTGGGACTGCCTGGTGGTTTGTGGAATTCCCTCTCTGAATATATTCTTTTTATGCATTTTATTATCTCTCTGTTATTATTGTAAATACTTGCATTATATTATTACTGTTATTTTATTTTATTTTTTTATTTCTCTTATTCCAGGCTTCCTCAACCGGGCGCAGCTCTTATTTTTTATATTTTTTTACTTATTAACACTTTTATCTGTATATATTATTTATCCTATACATTTCAGAAGAATCATTCCACGGACTGCAACATTTATTATTTTTTTGTATTATGTTAATGTAAGTACTTGCATACTGCTTTCTAACCCCGTATGCATGGACATTGGAGGGTCTAGAGTCGTTCAAATAAATGTAGCTTCGTTCAATAAAATAGAGTCCTGAGGTGTACGGTGAAGGAGGAAACCATATGTTTCCTTAGAACGCCGTGGGAAAGTGGTTGGACACCCTCCAATGTTAGTTATTTTATTCGGAATTCAAACTTTGAACCTCAATAGCTCAGTTTATACCAATGGCAGTTATAGAACCTTGTTGTTCCGAAGGAACGATATATTTTTTTCTTCAATTTCTTATTTATCAGACTGGGACCACCGGCACCGATCTATAAATATTAATTTATAAAAATTGTAGCTTAATAGCATTTATTAAAATATTACTTATGAAACACCTAGTAGTTTTTCAAACGGTAGACATAAAAATGTCGCCCGAAGGAATGCACCCATGATGGATAACCCAATTCTACCCCGACCGTGTACAACTTACAGATACGCTCTACAAGATAGTGGATTACATTGGATTATACACCTGTAAAGGATGGAGAAGGATGGATAATATTGTACGTAATCTGTTCTCTGATGAGAAGTTCTTTGCCCTTTTTGGAATGGAAGATCTTTTCACATTAGTGATCGCCAATCAAAAGAAAGCCAACAACACTTGGATCTGGCAAAACTAACGATTTTCTGCTGAATATTAATGTTGCTGTGGTTAATACACAACAGGAACAAAGACGGTCCTAATATGCTACCTTGTGGTATACCATAGTTAGTTGAGCACTGGTTGGTAAGATGGTAAGTGTGTTATAATAATAATATTTATTTTGTTTAAGTTTTTAATCCAGCAGGACTGGGAGGATAGTGCAATCCTAATCTGCCATATTATGTGAGATATAAAAAATTATTACATTTAGAGATAAATTTTGGTCTCCGGTGACACTTTTGATGTTTTTTTTCAACGATATAAAAATCAGTAGGTATTAGACAGTTAGGGGCAGGGTGAGGGGTTGGTCGGTTAATCGGCTGAGTGACCAGTGATGACATGTGCAAGAATTTAAAAAAAATAATTTTGAAAGAAAAATTTGAAAAATAAGTCATTTATAAAATCACCGGAGACCAAAATTTCGTTTACATTTTTTACTCCAAATAATGTCAGGAATCACTGGTTAAAGTAAGTCAAGTACGTCCTTCCTTTAACAAAGTCCTTCCCTCAGGGCCTACGTCATCTTTGGGGATGCTGTGTGGTGGGTCTTTATAGGGAAAGGAAGGGGAGGAAGTTCTGGGAAAGAAAAAGGAAGGAATGATGGGTGGGTAGTTATCTAGCGGCCGGTGTGTCCAGAAGTGACAGACGTATGAATCCATCCCTCCCTCTACGGTGCAAGACGAGGGGTCATGAGAGTCCTGCTGAAGAGGTAAAAAGGTCTCCCTCAACCAATATGTCCCGATCTGGAGATCCCGCCGCGCAGTAGGTAGGCAAACGCCGCCAAGACCTAGAAAAACTTCACCCCTTGAACCCGGTCATCCCTGCTAAGTCACCAAACGTAGCGAACCACTACGGGTGACTTATGGCAAGGGTGTTGCTTATCCAATAAATGGTTCCTGGGGCAGCGATAGCCATACTTGCCTCCCAAATTGAAATTGGGATATAACCTATGACGAGTTGGGCTTCCTCCTTCTTTAGTCAACGTTTCGAACAGCTTTACAGTATCCATCATCAGGGCAGAAGATGTACACTGTAACCCAAATAACAATTATAACCCAAAAATGAATTACGATAAAACCTTTGGTCGTGAAAATCTAAAATCACATCCGTCGTAATTCATGATCAAACAACAGTAACAGTTTTTCCTCCGGCATTGATGAGTAGACACGGTTTACCACTACTGCCACTGGAATTCTCGGACTTATCTCCGATCTGAGAATGTCGGGTCCGTCCTGCGGCGCGCGCTCCACAGCTCCTAATTGATTTGGTTGCTTTAGTTTAGTGGACGTAATTATTATAATTGTCTGAGATGAGGCAAAGAGCGACGCAAGTCCAAAAAATACAAATTTGTCGCCTTTCTTTTTTTTTTAATTCATTTTAAGTTCTAGGGTTGTGATGGTTTTATTACGATCGCAAAACTTAATTATCAAATTTATTTATTTACTCTTTTATACCCCCGTGGAGCTTTTACATTGGGTATATAGGTATATTATATGTATTTACATATTTTTACAGGATTTAGTAATAAACAATAGGTTCTAAAAACAATTTCTTACTACAGTGGTTTACAAATTTATAAAATTTAAAAGAAAAATAATAAAAATAAACTGCAATTATCAGAAATTATATGTTGACGTGAAAAAAATGTGAGGAATATAAACGCTTGAAATATTTCGATTATCATGCCTGCAAAATTTAAAATCGAGCGTCTTATTTGCACGAAGCAAGTAAGCGAAAAATTGTTTTTTATTTATTTTGTGCATAATTTTATAAGAACAAGAAAAGTTATAATATACAAAACCTCAAAAATAGTCTTAGTTATAAAGGGGTATTTAAAAAAATTGTTTCTTGTATTACTTCATAGTTCAGTCATGAAAAAACATTTTTTTAGTAGTGTACGCTTATATTTTTTGTTATGTAAATAATAATTTTATTTTAATTCTAATATATAGAAAAGCTAGTAAAAGCTTCGATTTATCCGTAGCATATTTTTTCATGTTCATACTGTAAGCCGATCCGTCATAAAAATTAATCTAAATAGGATTTCACGTATAACTTCATCTTAAGTATGTTTTTAATATCGAAATTGGTACATTAACTATGTCGATATCTTGTTTGCTAAACTCTGAGAGCGAGGAATTGACGAGTTTGCTACATCTTCGTAATTTGTTCGCAAAAAGTGACATTGAAATAGATGAGGACTAGTGAGTTGAGTAGGTACTCTTAAATTGACTAAAATCTAGTCAAATGCTTTTTAAAAAATTTCACTTTGGATCTCCATTCCCGTTGTCTCGTCCATATGTAAATTATTAGTCTATAAAGTAGATAATATTATGTTGTAAGTTATACTGTGCTGAAGCAGGCACAAACAAGTGAAATCTTGTGTCGTGAAATTTGTACAGATTTTTCTATCTAGCATTTCTAAGTCGACGAAGACATTTTCAGTTTGCAACTTCATCGAACTCATTTAACAAAAACAAAAATAAGGTGACACCGATTATATTGTTTATACCTATATTTTTGTATCATGATTTCAATCCAAATGCCTATCGGGCGAAACCGAGTAGTGAATACATAGTTACAAAGATATATTTACAGATATGAGATATAATTTGAAGGTATACCTACTTACAGATGTGTTTGTCAGATTGACAAATGATTTACTAGATTCTGAAGAAATACTGATTAACTAAGTCGAAACACCAGAGTAATTACTAGCTGTTTTTTACACTCCACGCAGGAGGCTCTGAGGAAAATAATTTCCCTCCTAAGGGACTATGTCATCTTTTGGGATTCTGTTCAAAGGATCTTTTTATATAAATCTATATATCATCAAAATTGTCACTTTTAAGACTTAGTCTTCTCTTATCCGTCACCATTTAATTATTAAAACCGGCAGCTGAACAAGAATGACAATTAATTATTATTATTGCAGTATTCAGAAATTAGCGCGGTGCAGACATCGGGCAGTCAGTCTGACGGCTGATTGGCCAAGGAGATAAGTCCATGATGTATGGCCGCGCAAGAGTCCCATTATTATTACTGCGCTCGAGATCCCAAACCGAGATTATCGTCCGCGTCTAAATTCGTCAAGAATTCTAAATTGCTAATATTGTAAATTTTGACTTTGAGCGCTTTGGATGTCAGGCGATGATTTAATAAGATTTACATTTTAGATAATTGTTTTTGACTCTTGTTTTAATGGAGTAATTTGTTATTATTATTTAAACAGGATTAATATGTGTTTTTTTTTTCTTTCTGTTTACAATTGCGATTATAAACGGGACGCCCACAAATGTTAATGTCAGGGATCCAATCAGAAGAATTTGCGAATTATAAATTTCAATAAAATTCTTAAGCCGCGGCATACCCCATTTTTACAGATTTATTACATATGTACCATAAACACTTAAGTTTTAAAGCTCTTAAAAAAATTATTCTTGTTGATAATATCTATACATTGCCCGCGCCAAAAAATCGCAAAGTATGCTCCGAAAATTATTATAAACACGTTTGTTTCAGTTATTTTACTAGTTATATGTATGAAAAAAAATCACAGTGTTTCTTTAAATGCTGTTTAAGACAACCCCCGCGAGATTTTTGCTATGTTTTAAAAGAGTCATGTTTTATTAAACATTTTCACAATTTTCGCTTCAATTTTATTGTTTTAAATATTAGAGCGCTGTCTCCAACATTCGTAATTACATATCTCTCCATCTTCTTCTTTTTTGAAGTTTTTAAGCTCTTTAAAAAATGTATGTTATTTTTTAAGAAAATATCTAGACGCGTTTCACGCCGAAACGCAAATTATATGAAATTCCCCGGTAGAAAAAAATCGCAAAGTATTCTCCGAAAATTATTATAAACAAGTTTGTTTCAGTTATTTTACAAGTTATAGTTGTGAAAAAAATTCACGATGTTTCTTTAAATGATACTTAAGACGCCTTGCACGAGATTTTTGCTCTATTTTAAACGAGTCATGTTTTATTAAACATTTTTACAATTTTCGCTTCAATTTTATTGTTTCAAAAAATATTAGCGCGCTCTTTCCAACATTCGTAATTACATAGCTCTCCATCTTCTTCTTTTTGAGCGGGTGTACGGCGCCTTAAGGGGAAACTCGGTCGCCGAGAAATTTGAACAATAGGTATTTTACCAAACTGTTGCTGTCGCTGTCCCCGAATGCTGAGCGAAAGGGACAACTGAACAGTAGGCTGATAATACGAGTACCTAAATAAAATCATCAAAATCGAGGTTTTGTATGACCCACTTTTCTCCTCCAAAACCGAACCGATTTTCAAGATTTTTTTACTG
Organism: Limnephilus lunatus; assembly: GCA_917563855.2. Classification (NCBI taxonomy): domain Eukaryota; kingdom Metazoa; phylum Arthropoda; class Insecta; order Trichoptera; family Limnephilidae; genus Limnephilus; species Limnephilus lunatus. The sequence continues at coordinate 99,918,828 of OU830594.1, forward strand.
ACTGTGTTAGAAGAAAGTATTCTATGTATTACTGTAAATTTTGTTTAAAAAAAAAATCTTCGTCTAGTTTGTATACTGAACGTTTGTTGATAGCGTTCAAAGCAGGCAATTTTAACGATTTTTGTAGGGTCCTAATTCCTATAAGAAGTAACTTATCAAAAAAGCAAAACGTACCGACACGCTATTGGTATATTGATATCTATATTATATAAAAAAACAATATTTGCATTAGTGTCGAAATCCAGAGAAGAAATTGGGGAATACGGTTTATATGGACAAAACTCCGCCCGGTTTTCTCCTAAGGATTACGACATAAAGTTACTAGCTGAAGTCCCCGGCGATGTCCATGGAGTATGCCGATGTTTATACAGTGACCTTCCTCTTGTTTTGAAGGTCACGTGTGCATCATCAACCTTGGCATAAAACTGTAGATTTGCATACAAATCAAATCCGCCTCGTCCGCTTGCCAGCCCGCTCGTCCACCACATGCAGAAATTCTCCTTTATATACTTTATATTTCAACCAATTTACACAAAACCTTAACAAATCATATACCTAAACCTCCCTCATGAATCACTCCATATATTGGTAATAACCGCACAAAAATCCGTTCAGTAGTTTTTGAGTTCATCGCGAACAGACAGACAGACGGACGCGGCGGAGGACTGTATTTTATAATATGTAGAGATTTATTGAATGCCAGTAGGGCTTTTACAAACAATACAAATCGAAATTTTACATAATGCAAAAATAAAATATGAACCAGTAGGTACATATAATAAATATTAGTAGGTACGATAAAAACTTTTCGGGTTAATTTGTATTAACATTATCATAGAAATTTTTACAAACGAGTTCAACAAGTGTATAGTTTTATTAATGTATCTTTTTACTCCCGTTAAATAATTTTTTACATAGACATTTGAATTTTTTATAAAATACTAGCTGACCGGCCATGCGTTGCTGTGGCTAACGAACGAAACACATCGCCATCTACTGGATGGTTACAAAACCTAGATAACCAAGTGTTATATGTTATATAAATTAACTCACACCGTCATCTGTTCGAAACTTATGGAGCTTACAAATAATTACAAAGCATTGTTCTATAACAAACATTTAATTCATAGTAATAAATATTGATAGTCGAGACAAAAACTACCCTTTCTTTTAGTTGGACCAAATTACACACAGTAAGCCAAATTTCATTAAAATCAGTTGGTAGATTTGGAGTTTATCTCGAACAAACATCGTGACATGAGATTTTTATATATATCAAGATATTCATAAGCATAACCGAGAAAGAAAGACAGATTTAAAAAAAAAAATTATCGGTCATCAATCAACCAACGTTATTTTATACATCCATCTATTATAGACGAGTGTTTTTTCTCCTTTTTTAATCTCCAATTGAACTCCTAATGAGATAGACCACGAATCGCCACTGTTCGTTTTTAGTGGGTTTCCAACGCATCTTTGGATGGTTTACAACTTTCAACAATCTTTAATAGCTTTAACTCCCATTGTATTTTAGAGGTCTGTATTCAATCAAGTAGCTAGTTTCGGTTATTCTAAGTTGTCGGTCGTTAAGTATTTTGGAACCTCTATATCTTGTTCTAAGAGGACCCCCATTAACTTTTGAGCAATGTAAATTAGGTATAAAATAAAATTTGGGTCAATAAATAATCTTGTGAACTGAAGGGTACGTGGAGGGGAAGGAAATTGAAAGTCGGTAAGTACCTGGCTATTTAGATCTGGTAACTAAACACGGTTAGCGGGTGTGGGTACCGGCGCCCTGGGAACCATTCATTGGATAACCGACATCTCTGTGGTAGGTCATCCCGAGTGGTTTGCTAAGTTTGGTGACTTCGCCGGGGTGCCCGGGTACATCGGATGAGGTGTGTTTAGGACTTGGCGGCGGATGCGCCTGCCCACTAGCTGCGTGGCGGGCCGGATCGGGAGAGGCCGGTTTTGGGCATTAGACACTTACATCTAGATTGCTTCCAACCCCTCGTATAGTCTCCTTCTTTTCCTTAAAAATATCCTCCACACAGCATCTCCAAAGATAGGCCCTGATGGAAATTATATTCCTCAGAACCTCCTGATATTTTTAAAATTTATATTGACCACACATACAGGAGGACCTTAGAAAAGTTTCTGCGTTGATGGTCTTTTTAGGAAAAAAATTATGAGAGGTGGGTAGGAATCTAGGGGTCAGTGAGAGTGTTCTCTAGGCGTGACGGAGATACGAATCCATCCCTCCCGCTGCGGTGCAAGACGATGGGTCGAGAGAAACCAGCTGGATAAATTAAAGAGTAAAACAGCCTCAAACCGGTCCGCCCGGAAGCTGGTGGGCAGGCCCATCCGCCGTCAAGGCCTAGACACACCTCACACGATGAACCCAGGCACCCTGTTAAGTCACTAAACTTAGCAAATCACTTGGGAGAGCCCATAACCCCCTCCCAAATTACGTGGAGTCGATGTAAAAAAAAAAGTTTCGAACCCGGGCGATAGTGAACGTATCACTCTTGTGTTATGTTCAGCTTTCTTCCATTTCGCTGTCTGCCTACCCCTGTTGAATAATATCGTCTTGGTCGATTAATTAGTTATATTATTGTGGAAACCTGTCTATACAAATCTAGTCATTGAACTCGGACAAACAAGGTGTAGTAAGTAGGCAGGAGGTATTTTGAATGCGGTGGGAACTTGGAACAATTTTAATGTCGCCTGTAAGTAATTTTGAGTGGAAGATAGCGGGAACGCTCTTTGACTCGGAATATTGTTATTATTTTTAATAATATGTAGAAATAATCATAATATGGGCGTGTGAAAGTTAACGTCTATCGTAATATACACATTTTAATAGGTCTATTTATTTCTGGAAATTATGGTCGTGGGGTTGACAACCTTTTCAGCCTAATATAAAAATATTAAAATTTTCACATGAAGCAAGCACTTTGTGGGTATACATAATTATAAAAATTAGAATAACATAACTTTGTTTTTTTTTTTTCCAAGGCTTTTCAACCCAAATGAGTGTTCTGGCCAGTTTCATGTGAATGATTATGCGAATAATTTTGTGTGTGTAATTTTGGGTTAATATTTACAAATTTGGTGTTAATAAAAAGAACCCATCTACATTACATAATAATAATATAATGAATACAATTTTATGTTATATACCTTTTTATATAAAACCAAACGGTTTCGATTCAACCTGAACTTTCATCTTTTTTACAGTAGCTTCACACAGGGGGCCCCGAGGAATATAATTACCCTCAGGGCCTATGTAATCTTAGGAGATGATGTGTGGAGGGTCTTTTTAAGGAAGGCAAGTTAAGGGAAAAAGTATAAGTGGTGTATAGGAATCTGTGTGTCCGGGAGTTACGGACGTATGATGGATCGAGAGAGTCCGGCTGGAAAGGTCAAAAGGCCTCCCTCAACCAGCCTCTCTCGATCCTGCCTGCCACTTATCCGGCGGCAAGACCTGGACAAACCTCACCCCATGAACCCGGGCACCCCTGCTAATCATCTGGGTTTTATATAAACATTTTGTTTTTATATAACACTGTATTCACAGTATTTAATGAAACCATCTAAAATATTTCTAAACGATCACATTTTCAAACCAAAAACACAATTTTGCATTAGGTCAGATTTTTTAAAAATTCTTTGAGGTTTCTTCTTCTTACCGCATTACACCTACTGCATTCTGTCAGTATCGCCGGGGGTAATAAGACTGCCATTTAGAATAGATACTTTTTACACTAGAATTAAATTTTTAATAAAGATAACAAACAGTTTTTGTATAATGATCATTCATTCTAGAATTAGAACCGTTCCTATTAGGTAAAGACACAGTTATATTATCAGCTTAAAAGAATAGTAACTAGTTTATTCAATCAGCTCCCACACCAAAGGTGTACCACCAATTCGTAGGTCTATTCCCACTCCCTTTAGAATGGCCAAAATATTCTCAAGCATTCTTTCGACCACCCGCTGGGCGCACGCTGATCGCAAACCGGCGGTTACTAATACGTTGGTGCGTACAGTGGACGTAGTGCGTCAGGAGTAGTGGTGGATAAATTCCCGGGAATACATTTTTGGGGAATTTTCATCTAACCAATGAGGTTGTCTCTACAACGAAATATAATGTAATTTACAAATCCATGAAATTTTAAAAAAAATACAAATAATTTTATACACCGATTCCTGCATTCCTGAGCATATTTGGAGTACAAACGGAGGTACGTGTCACTTTCCGGTCCGTGATATATTTTTTTCAATTAAAAAAAATATTTTTCTATCACACGTCGCCACTGATCACACTGCTACAGGTCGCGACGGGAACATAGCAGTTTATTGTTTTGTAATCAAATTTTGCTTCTCTTTCATTTGCACTCCTGCATACTTGCAAATATACAGATGTTGCTGAGATTCATTTTATCAATAAGACAGTGGGTACCTGTTTGAGGTTTTGGTTCATTCACTAATAACAATTTCCCCCACTCTTCAGATTTTATGTTTCAATTAGAACCTTCGATAGTCTAGACGCAATTTCCAACACGTTCTATCCATTGAGCCATCGATACAGCCTTAATTTTCTTAGTCTTAATAATAACAACGTAGTCATAAGGCGCAAATAATTGATATTATTTCTCCCCATGCTATTAGCTTACCATCTAATTTTTTTACATTAAAAATTCTTAAATTATCGTTTCAGGGGTACACTTCTTAGAATTACTCCCATAATGATATTTACATAATGTAAAGTAGGGCAACCCTTACATCTAATCATGCCATGCATTTATTATCACTACATATTTTAAATTAAAGTCCTTCGTCGCGTCTGTCTGTCTGTTCGCGATAAACTCAAAATGGTGATGAACAATGTCAGACATAATTTTAAAAAATTCAGAGTGTGCAATTCACACGCGGTGGAAGTGAAACCTTCAGAATACTAAAGTAGACAAGAGTGGGGAGACTACGAATCACTTTTTTTTTATCAATGTGAAGGGTGATTTTTTCCTTATTTTTGTCGTCGAATTCCAGTGCACCTTTTCCTATACATTTGGTCATCTTATTAGTATTTGTGTTGTCTTCTTCGGAGTCGCTAGATGTCGCTTTCTTTTGTGTTTTCTTCTGCCTCTTCATGTTGGAGTGGCTTGAAGATTAAATATTGACTATAAAAAATAAATAAAATTTGGATTTCGTAGGTTTCAATCCTTGGTCCCCTGAGTGTCTGGCCGCTGAGGTTCGTCAGGTGCTTTATACCATTAGAGCAAAGGAGACTTAAGTGGGACCGTAGATCTATCGTATTATATTGGAACCGAGTACCATTGAAATAAATATTTTATTGCTATCTCATTCTCTCGCAGGCTAAATTCTATAGATTTTTGTGTTTGTCTCTTTTTAGTGTCGCTCGTTTCCGTTTCATCGAGTTTTAAATCACAACGGTGCTAAAGAAAGTTTCACTTGCAAATGCGTGTCTTAACCATTAACCGTTTGAGTCGTAACCACCGGCAAATGCACGTCTTCCCGTGTAGAGTCACGCCGGCCGTAGGGAAGAAGTGTAATGACCGCAATTACAAACGCCAATTAGCCGGTTTGCCTTTAACAATAATTAATTGAGCAGCTTGATATAATGTTATCATACGAGTAAGTACTGCGCGGCGGGCCGGTCCGCCCTCTTCTGCTTGTCTATCCACTGAGGATGACGTGCTTTAGTCTGAACAAGACTTCTACAAGGTGGCGCCAAAGTCATCACCCTATCGGAAGATGCCACAATTTTTGCAAATGGCGGCAAATGTAAGTTCTGCTTTGACATTTGTGAAGAAAACAGATACAAAATACACGTCAACAAGAAATGAATCGCTTTACTCCTAAAGACCGCTGAAATTTTTTGAAAAACACAATTCCGGGTCGCCTAATCTCTCAATTTGGTGATTTGCACTGGCCGGCAAGATCGCCCGGTTTAACCGTTCCAGACTCCTTTTTGTGGAATTTCTTGAAGTCACGAGTCTTTATCAACAAGCCTCAGACTCTTGAAGCCCTCAAAGATCCGTCAAGAATTCGAGAACCTATCGCCGGAAGTTCTGGAAAGAGTGATGAAAAATGCTATAAATCGGGCCTGCATCCTGCATCGTTGTCGTCAATTCTGGCGGTGGCTATTGGCCGATATCATTTTCTCGACTTAATGGAAAAAAAATTAAGGCATCAAATAAACACAATCCAAAAACAGAACCCAAATTTTTCATTAACAAAAAAAATATAGCCAAAAAAAATTGGGTGATAACTTTTGCGCCAACTTGTATCTTTTTCGTTGGCGTATTTCGGCATATCGCTCGCCGTACATCCCAATGGAAATATATGGCGAGCGATATGCTGAAATAGGCCAAGCCACATGATCTTTTATCTTTTATAGCTACCTCTCTAGGACCCTTTAATGTAATACACTACGTCGTCTAAAATTCGGGATCAAGTCATATGTAGTTTGCGATAAAGTTTAAATTCCCGTTTAACACAAGTCGCCTGTTTTGATTTCTTGAAGAAAAACATATCGCCAAAAAGCTCTGCCATGAATATTTAAATTTTTTACGATCATTTTATAAAGAATTTAATTTTTCACATTTTTCAATAAACCCTTGATCAAAAAGGGATTCGAAAGTAGCAGATTTTGAACTCTAAAGCAGTTAATTAGCAGACTAATAAAACAACTCGATTTTTTCAAAGAAAATATGTGTTCTACTCATAGTATTTATTAAATTAAAGCATCTCAAATATTTCTAAGCGATCTAATTTTCAAACCAAAATCACGTGATTTTGCATTGCTTAGTAGCGCAACATCTTAATCTGTGATTGAATGTTTTGAGGATATGTCCCGTTGGTATAGTGGAAGGCACCACGTTGGGCGCCATTTATATGTGTGTCGGAAAATCTGTTCGCGTTTAGCACCTCGGACCTCGACAAAATTATATCTTTGAGGATGTATCGCATTGGTGTAGTGGAAGGCACCACGTTGGGCGCCATTTTTATGTGTCGGAAAATCGGTTCGCGTTTAGCACCTCGGACTTCGATAAAATTATATCTTTGAGGATGTATCGCATTGGTGTAGTGGAAGGCACCACGTTGGGCGCCATTTTTATGTGTCGGAAAATCGGTTCGCGTTTAGCACCTCGGACCTCGACAAAATTATATCTTTGAGGATGTATCTCATTGGTATAGTGGAAGGCACCAGGTTGGGCACCAGGTTGGGCGCCATTTTCGGTTCGCGTTTAGCACCTCGGATATCGACAAATTATATCTTTGAGGATGTATCGCATTGGTATAGTGGAAGGCACCACGTTGGGCGCCATTTCTTTGTGTTGGAAAATTGGTTAGTCTTTAACCCCTCGGACCTCGATAAAATTATATCTTAGAGGATGTGTCGTATTGGTATAGTGGAAGGCACCACGTTGGGCGCCATTTCTTTGTGATGGAAAATCGGTTCGCCTTTAACCTCTCGGACCTCGACAAAATTATATCATGATATTAAATATTTCTGCTTGACATTCAGTTTCAAATATTTTGAACGTATTTAAAATTAAAATACTCTTTTTAAAAGCAGATGAAATAATTTTTTAGATTTACAAATCTACAAATGCAATTAAAAATATTAAAATTTCTAACACAAACATAGACAAAGTTTTTAAAGAAATTACCGGTGGTGTTTATCGTCTGAAATTATGATTATCTCTTTACACGGAACAAAAAAAAACATTTAGCTGTGGCCCACCAGGTATATAATCCCATACATAGACATACAAATAACTAGACGAGAACTTACAGATGAGGTGTAAAAACCAACTATGGCGGGGCGAAGAGAGGAAAGAGACTTGTGATTCGCCAATAAATCAATCTAACAGTATATAGGCACCTCGCACTATAATATCACTATTTAGTTCTTGATAGTAAAATCTGCTTTCGAATGAATAGACCTTTTTATATGGGAGCGCGAATTGCATGCCACGGTATGAACAGATGTGTAAAATCCAAATTCGCAAAGTAAGGTTCAGAGTATTTTCATAGTGGAATATTTTGTTTCCGTAGACACTTTTACAAATGTTTCATGATTTACTTAACCCAGTAAATAGCGGCTTTGTGTTTCGCGTCGCTATGTATCTCGATGTCTAAGTATGTGTTTCATAGACATACAGCGTCCGTGCGTAAAATGTACGATGGGAGCACGATACTGGTCCGGACACGCCCAGCCGGTTCCGAAAAATGGTTCCAATTGGAGGGGGAAATAACACGTTTTTTAACACGTAAGGGCATGTCCATATATTTTGTACGTCCGTGATCCCATATGTTTTTCTTCTTGTTGCCTGGTTGATTTGTTGGACTCCTCCTTTTCTCACGAATTGCTGCCAAGATATTATAACGGCTTTATGATGTCTGCTTTTAACATGTTTGTTTTATCAATTTTTATATCATTTAGCTGTATCCCTTCAGTTAAATAATCCCATATCTCTTTCTTGTTTCTGGCTGGTTTGTTTTTTGGACTCCTCCTTTTCTCACGTATTGGTGGCAAGATATGATTACGGCTCTATCCTCTATCCCCCCGCGTATAACGCTGTTAGCTGTTTCTGCCGGAATATCTGCCTTTTTAATAATATAACCTGTTTGGCGTGTCAGCGAGGCGGCAACCACTGCGGCCGCCCCTATCTGATGGACCGCACCGACACACAGAAATGAATCTCAAACTGTGGACTATTTTTTGAAATATTTATTATGAAATCTTATAACTTTTTTGGTTTTTATTTTTTATTTTTCAATTTATTTTTGTATTTATAAAACTGGGAAGACTCCGGTGGCTGGGTCATGTGGAGAGAATGACTGTGCATCAAGCACCAAAGTCCCTGCTGAACTCAAGACCGATAGATCGAAGGAGCCTGGGAAGGCCAAGATTAAGATAGAGCGACAACGTTCTCAAAGATATATCTACCTTGGAGCTTCTAAACTAGAGAGAGCTGGCACAAAACCGAGATGAGTGGAGGAAGACTCTTGAGGAGGCCAAGACCCACCAGGGGTTGTAGAGCCAAGACTGATGATGATGATGATGGTGTATTTTAATCTTTTTATTTTTTTTATCTATGCGTATTCATATTATTCGTGTCTCTGTAAATACCACTTTATTTATTAGATTTTTCGAAGACTGTGTTTTTCTTCTGGTAAAAGTAAAATTAAAATAAAAAATTGCAGAATTTAAGTAATAGCGCTTGAAGAATAGTAAATTAAAAATGTTTTTTTTATTGTTTTTTTATAAGAATACCGCACAAGAGTCCCGACTGCTCCCAACCGCCTGGAGCCAATGAGACTGTGGCATCTCCAATTGACGTATGTTGTGTAGTGTTGAGTACCTCATACAAGAGGCACCTCAAATGTCCCATACAAAAACGTAAAATGTCCCATACAAAAACGTAAAATGTCCCCACACCTCACAAAATGTAACTGTACCAACTCTTTTTTTTTGTATTACTACAAATGTCATGCCACGTTGTCACGTATGGGACAAATATGAAGGGGGGACAAATACGAGGTGTGAGGTAGTTGGTGTATTGGACTACATTCATGTCATGTCACGTATGGGACAAATATGAGGTGAGGTGTGAGGTGGTTGGTGTATTGGACTACATGTCATGTCACGTTGTCACGCATGAGACAAATGTGAGGTGAGGTGTGAGGTGGTTGGTGTATTGAACTACATTTCACGTCACGTATCGTATGCCGCACAAGAGTCCTAACTGTTGCAATTTTTTTTGTTTTTAATATTTTTTTATTGTAAATTAATAGGTTTGTCCAGGCAGATGCGTCTTAGGGGAATTATTTTCCTTAGGGCCTCCTGTGTGGAGCTAATGTAAAAATCACGTTCTCTGAAATTCTCCCACCTAGCCACCCCCCCCCCCCCCCCCCCATTCTCACCCGTAAGCTAAAATATTGTCACACCTCACCTCAATTGAGGTTGGACACCTCATTTCAGTATTTGAATACCTCATACAAACTCATCCTGATGTCATGTCCCACCCAACACTAATGTTGTGAGATTGAAGGTTGTGGAAATTGGAAGGAAATATGGGGGAGGAAAGTTAGGAATACCTGTCTATTCACATCTGATCACAAAACACAGCTTAAGCCGCCGCTACCCGAATTTCTACCCATTTCTTACAGATCTCCCTTAAACACTTTAAGTTTTAAAGCTCTTAAAAAAATTTATATTTTTCTTGAAGATAATATCGCAAATTAGATATATAAAATTCCCTCGATAGAAAAAAAAAGCAAATTATGCTCCAAAAATTATTATAAACAAGTTTGTTTCAGTTATTTTACAAGTTGTAAGTAGTTTTACAAGTTGTAAGTAGATATGTATGAAAAAAAATCACAGTGTTTCTTTAAATGCTGTTTAAGATAACCCCCGCGAGATTATGCTCTATTTTAAACGAGTCGTGTTTTATTAAACATTCTCACAGTTTTCGTACCTATTTTATCGCTTTAATATTAGCGCGCTGCTCTAACATTCGTAACTACATATCTCTCCATCTTCTTATTTTTGAGCCCAGTTACGGCGCCTTAAGACATTTCAAGCAACTTTTCAACTCTGAATGGTTGTCTTACAACAGATGTCTTACGAGTATCCTCCACTTTGGAACGTGCCGCAAATGTACCTTATATTATTTTAAATGATCAAATTGAGAAATATCAAAAATAAGTCAAATAAAAAAAATTTTCGCACGCCGGAATTAAGTCCGCGACTTTCGGATTGCAAGTCGACAGACTTGCCACCCGACCACCGAATCACCTCGAAAATATAGTGTATTTTTTTCTGAAGATTGTTTTTACACATACCTAATATTATTTTATTTTTTTACACATTTATAATGTCCATATGAAACAGTTTAAGAAGCCTAGTTAGTTCGGGTGGCGATCGGGTTACTGGCGTAAGCGCGGTTATTAGGCGACTCCTGCTTCCATTTTACCGTGGTTCTCAAAGACTGCATAACTGTGGTGCAGGATGCCGCTCATAGTCTAATTATTAGTACGAATGTCTTTTTTACTTTTGATATAATATCAAATAGAGCTCCGGGCCAAAGAGGCCCTTTCTCTTTCATCATGAGTTTATATTATTTGGTTGTTGAAAAAATTATGTAATTCGTAGCTATTACATAGGTAAAAATGTGAACAGAGACTAAGAATCCTCACATAAATAGATATTAATAAAAATACTCGAAAGTGTGTAAGTCTATTTGAGTCTAGATAAATAAAGGTATTGGAATAAACAACATTTAAATTGATTATTATAAAAAAATATCTTCCAGATCAGAATATTTATTTGCGAGACTGTAGAGTGTAGGGTCTCGGATTAGGGGAATTTTGATAAGACAATGTCCTGGTATTGTTAAATTAAAAATATAGTAAATGTCGGCAAGATCTCGATTAATTGAAGTAATTCAGGACAGTCAATTTTGTTATGGAGTATTTTATGTAATAGTATTAAATCTGTGTCTATTCTTCTTTCTGAAAGTTTAAATAAAGATATTTTATCCAGAAGGTAAGTATAATCAATGTTTTGTACAGGAATGTGCAATTTATAGTTTATATACCTCAGTAAATAATAGAAAAATACATAACAATATACCTTATATAAACAATTCTAATAAAGTGCATCTTCTTAAGGCTAGACGAGTACTGTGTTACTATGTTACACAAAATCTACAAAAAGTGTTTTATAAAATATTTCCAACAATTTTTCTTTCAAAGGAATCTCCAGATAAACAAATAACAAAATGACAGCCCACGTCAAACAATTACTCAGCAACACGCTTTGTTTTTCGTTCGGACAATAAACGTATAATAAATAATTTCATAACGCCACAGCTTATTCATAACGCCAGAGCTTACCAATATATATAGCCTATATTACTCGCAAATAATGTGGCTTTAGATTAGTGAAAGAATTTTTAAATTACATTCAGTATTTATTGCGTGAAAGAGTAACAAACATCCATCCACCCATCCATCTATAATCTATACAAACATTCGCATTTATAATATTAGTAAGATTCAGTATTTATTGCGTGAAAGAGTAACAAACATCCATCCATCCATCCATACAAACATTCGCATTTATAAGATTAGTAAGATGTACATTTAAATTTTGGTGGATATCAATAATATCTTTGAGGAAGTGATTTTATTCAAATTAAGTATTCGATTTATTATTATTCAACTTATTTAAATTACTGGTATTTTTTACTAAACTGAAACATCTGTAAACTGTAAATACGAGAATATAAATAAACAGACGCAAATTAAATCTTTAATTATTAATGTGTTACCTCCCAACCAAGTTCTTTTATCATTTTTACTGTTTTTTTTAAACATTTTTTGCTGTCTTTACGAACAATGGCGATGGTCTGGTTTAACGTGTGAATGACGTAATGACTCCGCACCGTCTATCCCCGCGGGTAACGTCCACTAGAGTGGCGGCTGTCGAGGCTAATTGAATTTTCAAAATGTAACTTTTTCAGTCAATTTTTTTTGCAATTTTTTCCAGTTTTATTTTTTGTTATATGTCAACTCAGTTGGCTTGACTATGTAACACGAGACTAGACCGCGTATCTCATCTAAAGTGCATGTTGATGAAAGTTGACGTGTTTCGTGGAATTGTGTTGCTCTTTTTCTTCATCTTTTTTTCAGTTGTTTTCTCTCTAATCCTGCTAAGTCACCAAACGTAGCGAACTTCACTTCACTAAGTGGTGGTTAACCTGTGGCAGAGGTAGGTGTTGGTTATAAAATAAATGGTTTCCGGGGCGGCGGTACCCATATCCGCCTCCTAAATTGATTTAACTGCTCCAATGTGATAAATTTTTACAATAACAAATTAAAAAATAATATAGTTACGTCTTCGAACAGTCGATATTATATCAAGTTATTTATTGAAGTGAAAAATAAGATAGCAATAATTTTTTTTCACAGGTACTCGGTTCCTATATAATACGATAAATTGACGGTCCCACGTAAGTTTCCTTTAGTCCAGTGGTATAAACGCCTGACGAATCTTAGCAGCCAGACATTCAGCGGACCAAGAATCGAAACCTACAAAAAATATTTCAATTTTTGTACAATCAATATCCAATCTTCAAACCACTCCAAAATGAACAGGCAAAAGAAAACACAAAAGAAAGCGACATCTAGTGATTCCGAAGAAGAAACCACAAATACTCATGACCAAATGTATAGAAAAAGGTGCACTGAAATTCGACAACAAAAATATGGAAAAAATCATCCTTCACATTGATAATAAAAATGCTTCGTAGTCTACCCATTCTTGTCTACTTTAGTTTTCTGAAGGATGAATTGATCACTCTGATTTTAAAAAAGCTGCCAAATAACAAATTGTAAATAACAATATCTCGTGGCGTGTTGTGTGTTATTAATTCCAGTGTAAAGGACGGTTTAGGATTTCAATGTCACAGCAGATTATTATTGCACCATCGCATCCGTGCTCCCCCGCGGTGTGATATCACCTCCAGCCTCCAGTATCCAGTTCGTTTTACACTCAACTCTCTGACATACTTGTTAATAAGTTAGGGGTAATAGCGATCATGGTGCAAAAAATACTAACAAAAATTGTGACGAAAATCATTTCGTCATCGCATCCGTGCTCCCCCGCAGTAACCGCAATCACCTCGACTACATATAAATTACATCTGACGTAATTGCTAATGGGCTGGTGGGAAAATTGTTCGTGGTCCAAATAATATCAAAACCAAAGTTAGTCAACGTCACATTCTGTAAAAGTTTTTAATTTTTTTCATTTTCTACTGTTTTTGATCTAGACGTTGAGACGAGATACAGAGCATCCTTTAGAACGGACGTTGGGTCCAGTTAGATATTCATTGTAAATATCACCACAAAAAATGAGACTCTTAATCTCTGACGAACCGAAGTATTATTGAAAATTTCCTATCATCAGAATTGTATTGTTAATTAGAAGAATTAACAATGTGTGTCGTTTATGTAATATTATTCTAAGATATTGTGTTTTCTCTTTGTTACAGGTAAGCAACGACCAAGATAGACCGCACCGGGTTGGATATGTAATTAAATCATTACAATCCCCGTTTCCAGAGCCTCCAATTTGGAGCTTATAACTCAACTACGATGTTTGTCAGTATGTTATTCAATAATTATAAAATGGGACTTCTTTGGGTCGACTGTGTAACACGAATTGCGAGTGAAAACTTCTTCAGCATCGTTGTGATATGACACTCGATGAAACGAAAAAGCGACACTAAAAAGAGTCAAACACAAACATCTATAGGATTTAGCCTGCGAGAGAATGAGATAGAACAATCGGTCTCCTCTTTGTGTTGTGCTTCGTAGCCTTTCCACTGTTGTCTACTTTAGTTTTTTGAAGGTTTTGTTCCTGTTCCCTTCCACCTTCACCGCCTTCCCCCTCCCTCGTATCTTCCCTCTCCCGCGATCCCCACCTCCCCCGTCCCCCTTTCCCCTGCGTTTCCTCCCTGCCGCTAAAATATATGACATACACACTCATTTTCATTTATTCAAAGTTCATAACGCCAGAGCTTACCATTATAAATATATAGCCTATATGTTATTCTCATGTATAGGCTATATTATTGTAAAGTTTCATTAAAATCCATTCAATAGTTTTTGCGTGAAAGAGTAACAAACACACATACATCCATACAAACTTTCGCGTTTATAATAGTAGTAAGATTAAGTTGGAGAACATGACCTAGAATTTCCGAACAACAACTTTTACGCTTATTTAATTACGCCAGAACTCAACGTCTGCTGGTTTTTTAGCTTCAAAAATGAAATGGGACTTCATCGTTATTCTCCCCCTTCCTCGATATAACGTATATTCCATACGATTTGCATGGCCCAATCCCAGAGGTCAACGTTAAGAGTGAATAACCAGCACATGACAACTTCGATTCCGACACTAGCGCTAACACATCAGGGCTCGCGAGCGGGCGTTTTCAGAACTAAATTTCGTTCCGCGGCAATCCGAGTTTTGAGGGTTTTGTTCACGCGAGCTAGGGCTACCCGCTACTATTACTACTTTATATTACTATTCTCGCTTCCAGAATTTTAATTAGTAGTAGTTATTTGTAATTTGTATATTGAAGTCCATAAACATAAATAGATACAAGTGAAATGCGTAAACACAGTAGGTATTAAGTAGATACCTACATGAATAAACAATTTGTTTTATTCTTTTTAATATTTTGGTTTTTTGTTTTTTAATTTTATTTTACGGCCATTAGAGCGAAAGATATCTCAGTATCGCCCTGGTGTAAGACCACCATTAAGATTTGAAACGTTGCTTGAAATGTCTTTAGCCGTGTTTGGTGACCAGATCTGAATAGCCAGGTACTTCCCCACCTTCCTCTTCCCTATATTTTTACCCTCCCCACTACCTTCAGTCTTACAACATACCCCAATTGGGGATGCCATAGTCCCACTGGCTCCAGACAGGAGCAGTTGGGACTCTTGTGCGGTATATTTATGAAAAAAGTGTAATATTCAGTTGGATTGTAAAAAATGTCTCATTTTGAAATATTTATTCGTATGCACAATTTTTTATTTTATATTTATCTGAATACCGCACAAGAGACCCAAATGCTCCTACTGGAGCCAGTGAGACTATGACGTGACTATGGGGTATATTGCGAGGCTGAAGGTGGTGGGGGAAGAGGAAGGCGAGGAATTACCTGGCTATTCAGATCTGGTCAATAAACAACGTTTCAATTCTGAATGGTGGTCTTACACCAGGGCGATACTGAAAGTATCTTTTACTCTAAAACGTGACGCAAATATATTATTTTTAAATTAAATAATTGTGAAATAACCCAAATTAGTCAAATAAAATTTATTTGCCTATGCCGGGATTCGATCCCACGACCTTCAGATTGCTAGTCAAGAGCCTTACCCCTTGACCACGCCGGCCGGTAGGTGGTATCAGTAATTTGGAAGGTACATCCACCAACTACATGGAAGGCCGGATCGGGAGAGACCGTTTTTTTTACACTCGCTCGACACACTGCTTATCTCTTCTTTGGGAATGCTGTGTGGAGGGTCGTTTTAGGGAAAGGAAGAAGAGGAAATTCGGAGAAGGAAAGGGATATTAGGGGTGAGTAGAAATCTGGGGGTCAGCGTGTCCAGGAGTGCGGATGTATGAATCCATCCCTCCCACTGCGGTGCAAGGCGATGTTCCGAGAGAGTAAGGCTGGAGAAGTCAAAGGGACTCCCTTTACTTTTCCAGATCCGACCTGCCATGCAGCTGGTGGGCAGACGCATCCGCTGCCAAGACCTAAACAAACCTCACCCCCTTAAACCTAGGCACCCCTGCTAGTCACCAAATGTTACGAACCACTTGGGATGACCTATGGCAGACGTGTTGGTTATCTAATAATTGGTTCCCGGGGCGGTGGTACCCATACCCGATTCTCGTGTTTATTATTTTTCCATCAAAATTATTTATGATTTGTCAATAATGTCTTAGTAAAATAAGTATGTAATAAAATCTGAAATATATTAGTTTGTAAGTGTGCAAATAAATAAACAAACGGACCAATTTTCGTCAAGAAACACATGTACGTATATATTTTTAAATAATTTAATTTATCTATTTATTTACGCAAAAATAGTCTATTAACAATAAAACAACGACCGGTCAGTGGTTGAGTGGGCATAGCGCTTGGGTCCCACCTGGGCGTCGCGTGTTCGATTCCTCGGCTGGCTAAGTCCTCCATCACAACACAAGCAACATTTTCGGCTTTCTGTGGTGGTAGTAGGAGATTTTCAAACATTGTTGGGTTATTCGTAACCCGGGAATGTTTGTCTTTCTTTTAAAAAAAAAAAAAAAAATAAAAAAAATAACACGAATAACAAGCGTGCGTAAAGGCACGACCCACCTAGCAATCGATCACCGTTCGCATCGATTACCGTTCGAAGGAAATTTTTCGTAACAATCACCACTTTTCGTAACACATTTACCAGCTTACCCCCCAAGTGTCGAGCGTGCGTAAAGAAGTTTTACTTGAAAATAAATATTTTGGAGCAGTTGGGACTCTTGTGCGGTATTCACATAAGAATAATTTACAATAAAAAAATTTCAAAATTATAAAAATTTTATCATAAAAATATTCAATGAACATGAAATTTTGCGTTGGGGCAACCCTATAAATTTTACAAACATGAAATCCTATTTATTTTGCTCCGTTATTCGTTTGAAAATGTTGCGATGTAGAGCGCCGCGAAAACAACCGCCAGTGGCCGCAGTTGCGGTCTGAATGAGCGCTCTCGATTCGTGTTGTCGTCGATAAGAAAAATTGTGAAACGCGAAGCTGTAAATTAATTAATATTAAATACACCCTAAAATTATTTTTCCATTAAAATTATTTATGATTTGTCAATAATGTCTTAGCAAAATAAGTATGTAAAAAAATCTGAAATATATTAGTTAGTAAGTGCGCAAATAAATAAACAAACGGACCAATTTTCGTCAAGAAACACATGTACGTATATATTTTTTAATAATTTTATTTAAACTTAAATTAAAATTCTGACAAATAATTTTACCACATAATGTATTGATTTATTTTACTGCATGATTATATGATTTGAAATTGGTGTTGTATAATACATGTACTTTTTTGAAAATATAACAAATCTGCCAACGACCTATGGTATAACCTTATTATACTTAAAATAAACATTTTTTCTCAAAATTTTATCCATACCTTTACTAGATAAAAGAACAATCTTTCAAAATCAATTTATAATTTTTTGTGGAAACGAGTCAATAAGTCTAAATACTGATTTAAAAATGACATATTTCTGGTTTCTCTGGTAATGTCCTCTTAAGAGATTGGTCAGCAGATACCAGTTTTCGTATATTGAATCGTACTATTTTTTTTTTTTTTACAGAGAATACCGCACAAGAATCTCAACTGCTCCCGTCTGGAGCCAGTGAGACTATGTCATCCCCAATTGGGGTATGTTGTGAGGCTGAAGGTAGTGGGGATAGGAAGGAGGTGGGGAGGAGGAAGGTTGGGAAGTACCTGGCTATTCAGATCTGGTCACCAAACACGGCTAAAGCCATTTTCAAGCAACGTTTCAATTCTGAATGGTGGTCTTACACCAGGGCGATACTGATAGTATCTTCCACTCTGGAACGTGCCGCAAATATACTATATATTATTTTAAATGAATTAATTGTGAAATAACGCAAATTAATCAAATAAAATTTATTTGCGCACGCCGGGTTCGAACCCGCGACCTCCGGATTGTGAGTCAAGAGTCTTAGCCACTGGACTACGGAGGTCGTCATTAATGATGTTATGTCGTTATATGCGGGTTCTCGTATCTTTCAGATTGACCATATTATGCAGAAACCGTCCAACCCACATTTGCAAAATTGACTGGTTGATTTTTTTTACATTAGCTCCGCACAGGAGGCCCTGAGGAAAATCGTGTCTCTCACGGCCTATGTCATCTTTGGGGGCGCTGTGTGGAGAATTTTTTTTTTCAGTTAAAGGAAGGTAAGGAAGTTAACTAAGTAACCATCACGCCGTTTCCCCGCAGGGGTAGGCAGAGATGACGGACCGCCAAACAACTCGGTCTTGGCACACACTCTTTGTCTCACTCACAATCATATATCGTCTCATACATTCTCTTCTATTATTCTGACTTTTGACATGGCCCGACTCAAGTATCTGATTAACTTGATCGTACCATGTCTTCCTCGGGCGTCCCCGACTTCTTCTACCATTCACATTTGCGTCGTATATTCTTCTTACACTATTTCTTCATTCATTCGCTCTACATGCCCAAACCATCTGAGGATCCCTTTCTTAATCTCACTCATTATTCTTACATCAGCCGTACATTCTTTGCGGATATCCACATTTCTCACACGAATGATCTGGGAAGGAAAAAGGTATGAGGGGTTAGTAGGAATTTGGGGTGTGTCCCGTGACGGACGTTTGAATTCATCCCTCCCACTGCGGTGCAAGGCGGAGACTACTGCTGGAGAAGTAAAAAAAGGTAAATAGATCTCCCTCAACCAGTCTCTCCAAATCCGGGCCGCCACACCATGAACCCGTGCTAAGTGACCAAATATATCGAACCACTCGTGGTGACCTATGGCAAAAGTGTTGGTTATCCATGAATGATTCCCGGGGAGGCGTTACCCATACCCGCCTCCCATTTCGAGCTACCTACTTCATCGATTGTGATATTTTCGTTCAATGAAGACTCCCAGCCCAAAATATCAAAAATAGGATCTTCCTTGTGAATTGATAGCGTACAGGATTTTTCACATAAAAAATATTTTCATACATAAAATATTGCAGAAATAATCCTTGCCGTTTGGTTAATGTGGTCGACTTTGAAGTAGAATAAAGCAATTTCGCTGGAACCATTCAAACCAAACAAATCAAATTAAACAATGGCCTTATTTCCTATTTGGGAGGAGGGTATGGATACCGCCGCCTCGGGGACAATTTATTGAATAACTAACACCCCTGCCATAGGACACCCCAAATGGTTCACTAGGTTTGGTGACTTAGCAGGGGTGCTCAGATTCATGGGATGAGGTTTGTCTGAGTCTTGGTGGTAGATGCGTCTGTCCACCTGCTGCGTGGCGGGCCGGATCGAGAGAGACTGGGTGAAGGAGGCCTTTTGTCCTTTCCAGCCGGATTTTTGAGACCCATTGCCTTGCACCACCGTGGAAGAGACGGATTCATACGTCCGTCACTCCTGGACACATTGATCCCCAGATTGTGTACACCATACATCATTTACCTTCCCAGAACTTCGTTTTCTATAAAATCATCCACACAGCATCCTCAAAGATATTAAATGCCCTTAGGGGAATTTTTTCAACTCAATAATGTCAACTGACAGCCGGCGTAGTCCAGCGGTAAGGCTCTTGTCTCGCATTCCAAAGGTCATAGTCTCATTGGCTCCAGACGGGAGCAGTTGGGACTCTTGTGCGGTTTTCATGTAAAAAAAATTTTTAAAAAGTGATAGTTTTTTAATTCCGCAAACATTCCAATATAATTATCTCAGCTTGCCAATTTGTGAGTTGGATGGATTCTAAATAACTTGGTCCGTTATATTGTTATTTTTGATTCTGGGCGGCGGGTATTATTGATTATTTGATTTATGCTCGAGTGACATCTGTTGCGTCTGCCGCTGTCGTGACGAATCGCGATACATTACCATTAATTCAATTATTTCTCTCGATTATCCGGTACGGAGTAACCCCATTTTTTGTTTCATAATATATTATACCTACGAAGGTGGTCGACCGTCGGGAGATGTTACACGTGTAATTTATATCGTGTCTACGTTTCGATGGTCCAGTCGATGAGTCAGACAAATACAAATAATATGTTCTGAGATAACGAGAAAAGCAACGAAAGCAAAAAGAGGCGGGTATAAGTACCGCCGCCGCGGTAACCCTTTATTGGATAACCGAAATCTCTGCCGTAGGTCACCCCAAGTGTTTCGCTATGTTTGGTGACTTAGCAGGGGTTCCCGGTTCATGGGGTGAGGTTGGTCCGGATCTCGGCGGCGGATGCGTCTGCCCACCAACTGCGTGGCAGACCGGATCAGAAGAGACTGATTGAGGTTTTTTTTGTCCAGCAGGATTCACTCGGAACATCGCCTTGGTCCGCAGTGGGAGGGTGGATTCATACGTCCTTCATTACTGGACACACCGACCCTCAGATTCCTACCAACCCTTCATACCCTTTTCTTTCCCAGAACTTCCTCTCCTTCCTTTCTCAAAAAGACTCTCCATACAGCATCTACAAAGGTGAAATAGGTCCTGAGGGGGAATTAGTTTGCTCAGTAGGTAAGTTTACTAAGTAATATATATTTACTAAGTATAATGTGAAAACCACTAGAAACTATGTATATACAAAATAAAAGATTACCGGATAACTCAGAATGAAATCAACTCAACACCTCTGAAGTCATTAAAAGTGATGAAAAAAATATTGGTTAAATAGTTTACGTTAGGTTAGGGTTATGGGATATTTTAAAATTATATTTTTCATAGTTTTTAATGAATTTTCAAAGAGGTGTTGAGTTGACTTGATTCTGAGTTGCCATGGAAACAAAATAAAAATACTGGCCACCCCTCAGAACAGGAAACCCTAGTGATTCTGTATTATGATTTATACTTCTTTAAGTGCAAACTTTGTCATAGAAAAAAAAATGTAAGTAGGTAATCCGACTGATTTGAAATTAACCGGATGAATAATATGTATTATAATGAATTAAATGAAACTGATGGCACCAATCTCCCGAATGAATAATCTATAGCAAACACACAAGCATCCAAACAGATGCGTGCTATTTGCTGTATTTTTAGTAGCAATGACGAGATAATTACGACAATTATTATGTTTCCTTTACATAAAACGGTGAATTCCATTGCATAGAAATAAATGATGACAGCATCCTTTCAGTAGGCGGTATGACTTACATGCAACATGAGAATAACTTGATATTCATTTTATATTAACCTACTTTGAGGCTATTTCACCAAGTTCCGTTTTGCAATTATTATTGTCCACTACTAAATTAAAGTTAAATATCTTCACCGTTACCAAGTGCTATATTAGTTATGAGTTCCATAATGTATTTGCGTAATAGGTACCTACCTATCTAAAAAAATTCACTTACGGTTGATGTACCAATACTACTGATCAATTGAGCCGAAAATTTGATTCAACACTCTTCGTATACACAAATACGCTCTTCCCAATGCAACTCTTCAAGCAACAGGAGAATCGAGCGGTACTAAACGAATCGCTTAGCTGATCGGAGACTCAGCTTGAACGATCAAAAAGTTGGGAACATCGGCCATTACTGCTTACATTCTTTCTCCTCGTCAATTGTCTGTTTGATTCCTATTTTAAAACATCTTAATCAACCATCTGACATTTTTAATTTGCCATCTACGCATGCGCAGACTTTTCACCCGTTTCTCTTACGCACAATATTATTAGGAATAATGAAAACAAAAAATATGTTTTAAGTATTTTCGTCAGTTTGTTACACCCTCATTCACTAGGACTCGACTGAACCAGATTTCATCGACTTCTTCACCATTTGTCTAACAGAACCTTATTCGTCAAAATTAAATGTTCCACATCAAAGTTATTTTACGCAACTACTGGTGTACCGCAAGGAACTCATCTCGGCCCCATTCTATTCCTTATATTTATAAATGACGTGATAAGTTGTTTCAACGATGTAAAGGTTTTGCGTTTGCCGATGACATCAAATTATACAAAGAAATATCCAATATTACCGACTGCCTAATCTTACAGTCAGCTACACAATTGATGTAACTTATTCCTCAACATCAATAAATGTAAGTCAATAACATTTTGTCGAACAAAGATCACGCTATATTTCAAATGCACAATACAAAATAAAATCTTGAAAATTCAACGGAATTAGGGATCCTGGAGTTATGTTTGACACCCAATTAAATTTTGTAAATCACATACAACAAATAACTAACAAAGGCATGAAGATACTGGGATTTATAATCAGAACTATCAAACACTTCGATTGGTTGGAAGTTTTTAAAAATTGTAAATTTGTCTTCCTAGAATACAATTCAATAGTGTGATCCCCATACCATCAAATACATATAAGAAATATTGAATCAGAGCGTTTATAATTAATGAATAAAAATTTAAAACATTGATGATTGGTGCCCTATATAACAGGTATTCCATTTTTTCGCTTATCCTAATCCCGCAAATATACCACAAAAAAATACTGAGTACCTTGCTTTACGAGTATAAAGCAATGAAAAATTATTGGCTCTGAAGAATTTGTTATGAATACTTCATTGGCTTGGGTATTTTTTAAAATTATACATTAACTTTCGGACTTGTAAGAAACTAAAGAAAATTTTCACAACAGCTATATAGCCTGCCTATTTAGAAAGTAGGTAGAGTTAGAACCAAGAGCTGCGTACCTACCAATCGCGTATACATTCACATCTAAATTGTACGTCGCAGAGTTGGAAAGTATACTGTGTTATTACGCAGCAATCGTGTAAGAACGTACGCCTAGAGGTTATCTCTATAATATACTACACAATAAGGTGAGGTTTATCTAGGTCTTGGCGACAGATGTGTCTGTCCAGCTTCGACCGGATCGAGAGAAACTGGTTGAGGGAGTCCTTTTGACCTATCCAGCCGGCCCTCTCGATCCATTTCCTTATTCGTCCATATGTAACACCTGGACACACTCCCAGATTCCTATCAACCCCTCATAACCTTTTTTCCTTCCCGGTTTCTTCCTCTCCCCCCTTTCCTTAAAAATACCCCCCACACCGCGTCCCCTAAGATGAAATAGGCTCCGAGAGAAATAATTTTCCATGCAAGTACCTACCATTGCGGACTAATCGTGTATATTCTCCGACATTCATTTTTCTAATTAGGTTTAGACGTTAAGACGTTTTAGACCCAGCATTTGTATACAATGGAAATGTGTCACGTCGTTTGTTGTTTCTTCGACTCTTTCTTCAGTTCAACAGCTCGGCTGCGGAACGATATGCCGGCCTTTGTGTTTCGTTTATTCCATAATATGGGTCTCTTCAAGACCCGGGTTCACTCCTTGCTTTCCACAAAAAGACCCTACACACGGCATCCCCAAAGATGAAATATGCCCTGAGGGAAATTATTTTCCTCAGAGCCTCCTGTATGGAGTTAATGAAAAAAACATACAGCCCTTGTATACTATGGCTGCGTTTTGACCTTGTAAACTTTCAAAATTTGCAATTAGCCTGGCCGATTATAAAAAGTGTTGCAAGTAACATCGCAGTCCTCTATCCCCTACAGTTATTTAATCAATTGAATTACAATGTTTGTATTTGCGAGTGTTGTGTGCATTCAGTTAGCTCGCTGCGGGGGCGGGGGTTATTCTCAAACCCCGATTAACACAAACCCATCGAGATAAATAATTATGTAGGTAAATGAATTGGTATCCCACGCGAATACAGCCAGTGGTAGGAGCTTTTAATATTAACCATTCGGTTTAAGACGCTTTTCCGATGAATAGTTCTTATTCAGAATGAGGTCGCTTTACTCTGCCGTCATAAGTAATAACAAAGTCTTCTTGACTTATTCCACATTAGCCGGACACGTACAAATGCTGGTGTCAGGGATCCAATCAAAGGAATGTGCGAATCGTTTAATCGAAAATCAAAACCTGAAGGATTCCGACTTATCTTTTGATACATGCAGTAATTTTAGTAAAAATTTGAAGGCTGTTTTCCTACAAAGTACGATAACTTAGACATTCTTCGTTTATAATTTTAAGTACATACCTATGTACTTTTATGTCTTACCTTTAAATTTTTCCAAAAATAATTTTTTAAACTTTTACGAGGATATTGCGCATTTCTCTTCAATCACAGGAGATACTCGCATTTGTCCCAGCTCACATAGGTCTCGTATAAATCACTGTGTCTCCGTTACTATCATAGTAAAAATATATTCTAAACGGTGTTAGAAAGGCAAAACACCACCCTTCCCACAAACATAACCTCATGAACCCGGGCAACCCTCCCAAGTTACCAAACGTAGCGAGCTAAAATTTTTGCATAATTGAACAAAATAAAATTCTCATAATTCATTGTAAAACACTCACAAAATGCATTTGCATAAACCGACTATGTAGGGGCCCAGGGTCTGGTCTCCGGACAGTCTACCGTCAGGTGAGCAGCATCGTTGACTTCCTTCGTTTTCGTTCCTTCGGGTTCATGGGGTGAGATTTTTCTAGGTCTTGGAGGCGGATGACCAGGACACACTGAACCCCAGATTTCTACCCACCCCTTAAACCCTCTTCCTTCCCAGAACTCGCCTCTCCTTCCTTTCCTTTAAAAAAACCCTCCACACAGCATCCCAAAAGATGACATAGGCCCTGAGGGAAATTATTTTCCTCAGGGCCTCCTGTGTGGAGCTCATTTAAGAAAAAAAAATGAGAGCACAGGAGTTTCAAATTGTAGAATGAATTAGCAAAAATACAAACAGGTTATTTATTGTCACGTGAAAAAGAGAAAGCTTGTCAGATGACCACAGACGAAAGAATGCGTAGACACAAAATGCATTGAAATGTTTTAGTAAAGGGTGACATAGACGCGAAAGTTATGAGTAAAGGACTCTACACCTCGAAATTAAGCAAAAATGAGAAGTGCTCAGTGCATAATGAATTTAAATAGTAGAGAAGGGACAATACAACACACAACACCGACCACACATCAAAAGAATATCACATTGCATTTTCGAACATTCACATCACGTGCCATGTTGAAATTGCAACGTATCATTGCAACCAAGGTCCAATGCTATATTCCCTTTGGTGCATCTCATTGGTACAACACAGTCCTCCGTCTCTGGGATGACAAGGGTATTATCATTGTAAATGTCCCCCTGCATTTTGTATGCAAAAGCGCATACAATGCAAATTATTGAGAGTATTATATGATTATTGCCATTTGTGATTGGCGTTCTGTCGCATGGCTGTGTAATTTTCGTTACGGCCAGCCTTTGATTCGTTATAGCATCGGAAATTTTAGCGCTAAAGGATTCATTCGTTCCTTCGACCAAAAGTTTATCATTTATTTTTATTTTTATCCAAGCATTAATTGCATTTAATTTAGTATAGCCAAACAGCTGGACAATCATACCAATAAATATATTTATTTTGTATTTTTACGTTGACAAAAAATTTTCTACAACGATTTAAAAGTGTCTTTTTCGATTTACCGCCAAAACATCATGTTCGTTTTTATTCTTGAATAACAGCAGGACTCTCTCGGAGAATCGCCTTGTACCGCAGTGGGAGGGATATATTCATGCGTCCGTCACCCTTGGACAAACTGACCCCCAGATTCCTAGACACCCCTCATACATTTTTCTTTCCCGGAACTTCCTCTCCTTACTTTCCTAAAAAGACCCTCCACACAGAATCCCCAAAGATGAAATAGGCCCTGATGGGAATTACTGGTTGTGCGCAGCTAGTGATGTAAAAAAAAATAAAAAAGGTTTACCCAAACTATTTGTATGTTTTGGAGCACTTGATCGGGAAACACGCCAAAACCTTTTTTGCACGGTTGACATTTGTCGCATGAGAATGGGCCGTTTCTACGATTGTTATTGAGTTCGTACAGCGATGGTAAGTTTGTACAGCGCCCTTGAGGTGATTTTTCACAAAAACGGCGCTATATAAATCGTCCAAATATTATTATTATTATTTAACAGCTCGGCTGTGGATCGATTTTCAGACCTGTATGTATCCTTACTTCTACAACAATGGTCTATTCAAGATCTCTTTAAGGTTACTGCAAGTCGCATGTATCGCTTTCTACCACCTTTCCTTCATTTTCAGACCTGTGTGTATCCTTCCTTCTACAACAATGGTCTATTCAAGATCTCTTTAAGGTCACTTCAAGTCGCATGTATCGCTTTCTACCACCTTTCCTTCATTTTCAGACCTGTGTGAATCCTTCCTTCTACAACAATGGTCTATTCAAGATCTCTTCAAGGTCACTTCAAGTCGCATGTAAGGCTTTCCACCACCTTTTCTTCATTTTCAGACCTGTGTGTATCCTTCCTTTTACAACAATGGTCTATTCAAGATCTCTTTAAGGTCACTTCAAGTCGCATATAACGCTTTCTTCCACCTTTCCTTCATTTTCAGACCTGTGTGTATCCTTCCTTCTACAACAATTGTCTCTTCAAGGCCTCTTCGAGGTCAATTCAAGACTCGTGTAAAGCATTCTACCACCTTTCCTTGATTTTCTTAGAATATAAACTTGAAGACAATGAATTATCTACCAAGAACAATGGTTAATTCGGTGACTGAATTAGATTTATGGATTTGGATTAATCACTTTATAATTAGAGCAGATCGTTAAATGTAATGATGATAAACTTCTTAAGAAATTTGCTAACAAAGGGAAGGGAGATGCCTGAGAAACTTAAAACCTCTTCATACAAGTAGTATCTATATACGAATACGAACATAGTAACAGTGGAACAAATCGGTTTACTGCTGTAATAATTTAATATTTTGGATAAATTGAAGTTTTTCTGATAGTGTCGTTTAAGTAGAATTTTAAAAAGTTGTTAATTACTTTATTAAAAAAATATTAGTGTAAATCACTTACTAATAGGTACATTCCTTAATTAGGAAATTTATGAACACGTGTAAGAAATAGCTTTTTGAATGTATTGTTTTAACAGATCACGTCTTAATTACCTATAGTATAAAAATAATTTTATGTACGAGTAGGTAATTAAGTCGTGATTATTCGAGGTTCAAGATAGGCGCAGAGTGGAAGATACTATCAGTATCGATCGCCCTGGTGTAAGACCACCATTCAGAATTGAAACGTTGCTTGAAAATGGCTTTAGCCATGTTTGGTGACCAGATCTGAATAGCCAGGAACTTCCCAACCTTCCTCTCCCCCACCTCCTTCCCCTCCCCACTATCTTCAGCCTCACAACATACCCCAATTGGGGATGCAATAGTCTCACTGGCTCCAGATGGGAGCAGTTGAGATTCTTGTGCGGTATTCACTGTAAAAAAAAAAAAAAGACGCGTATCGAGCAACAACAATTTGCAAATGCGGCGATTGTTGTTGATACTTGTGACTGCTGATCTATGTGTTGTTTATAATCGTTCTTACTGCTGATTCGTGTGTTGTTGATACTCGTTGTTACTGCTGATTTGTATGTTGTTTCACCGCAAGCGTATTAAATAAACACATTAGACTGTCATGTTGACCGGTCAGTGATTGAGTGGGCATTTCGCTTGGGTCCCACCCGGGCGTCGCGTGTTCGATTCCTCGGCTGGTCCTCCATCACAACACAAGCAACATTTTCGGCTTTCTGTGGTGGTAGTAGGAGATTTTCAAACATTGTTGGGTTATTCGTAACCCGGGAATGTTTGTCTTTCTTTATAGAATTTAAAAAAATCTATTTTAAACGGTATGCGCGTTTTCATCCCGCGGCATAATATCCCCGACAAAATATCCTACAGACAAAACATCCTACTAAAACCTAACCTAACCTAACTTTACAGGATGTCTGTATTATTTTTGACCCATTTTACTATTTTTGAACAATAATTTATTGTCTTTACAGTTTGCCTGTATTATTTTTGTCTCATTTTACTATTTTTGAACAATAAATTTATGGATGTCTGTATTATTTTTGTCTCGGCTTGTTGGGCGATGTTTTTTCCGTAGGATATTTTGTCGCGGAACCATTTTAAACAATGAAGTTTACTTAGCGACAGTATTGACTTAGTAATTTGCGATGGTACACCCAAGCCTATACTCTAGTCGGCCTTGCCTCCGTATCGTTTTATGAATAAAAAATGTAAGTATTTCAGTATGAAAATTTGCTAGAAAACTAAGTTAAGTAAAATAAATGACGCTGAATATTGTAATTTGTAAAGTGGAAACTTCTTTAGCACCGTTGTGATTTGAAACTCGATGAAACGAAAAAGTGACACTAATAACTAAACTAAAAGAGACAAAAACATACATCTATATTCAATATGATTTAGCCTGCGAGAGAATGAGATAGAATAATCGGTCTCCACTGTGTGCGGTGCTTCGTAGCCTCCCCACTCTTGAATACTTTGGTTTTCTGAAGGTTTCACTTCTACCGCATGTGAACTGCACACACGTTTTTGGTTTACTTGTTTTCGTTGCTAAATGGAATATCCATATTATTCATTTGAATTGTTTTTTCAATATACATATATGCAACACCCGGTGTATGTGTATTTACTCGAGCGATAGCGCGATTTTTATTTTTTTCCTCCGATTGGTCGTGATTTTTTGGTGACCATTTTGAATATTTTCCGCGGACATTAAAAAAATCATACCTCCGAATTTTAAAATGGAAAAATTGACAAAAAAGATTTAACGCGTCTTAGGAAAAATTTCCTAAAACGGGCAGCAAAGCAATCCGAGGTATTTTAAGTGGTGCCATATTGTGGCAATAAGCGCTCCAGTAAGTATGCAAGCATCGTGCACCTATTGTACATGTTTTAGACAGTCGTCCTGTTGTCAACAACAGCCGGCCTGTAATTTTGGTGTGCATGTAAAAGAGCAGTTTGCAGTGGTCTGTAATTAGAGATAATTGACATCGACACAGACTCGTTGAGCTCCGCCAAATAGCAATGCACTATCAATACTATTATCATGCACCATTATAATGAATGTCTACCATTCAATGCTGCAGGGGTTCACAATACGTAGGTCGCAAACAAAATTACAAATAATTGAAAATTAAATTTTTTAATTTCGGTTTAATCTGACCGCCTGTTTAAGTTTTTTTTGTTGTTTTTTACATTGGCTCCACATAGGAGGCCTTAAGGAAAATAATTCCCCCCAGGGCCTAAGTCATCTACGGGGATGCTTTGTGGAGGGTCTTTTTTTCCGGAAGTGGGCTAACGCGAAAACCTATTCAAACTTCAAATCATGATCTACTCTCTAAAAAAGACAGAAAACGAAAATAGAAAATTTTTATAGTATAGAAACATGGATAAAAATGGAGTACCACAGGGAACTGTGCTTGGCCCAATTCTGTTTCTAATGTATATAAATGATTTATGTTATTTTGTAATCTATGGTCAAATTGTATCTTACGCTGATGATACAGTATTAATAGTAAATGGAAAATCGTGGCTTGAAACTTTTTTAAAAGCAACCAAATGTATTGCATATCATGGCTAAAATGTAATAGACTCTTCTTAAACTGTAATAAAACATTTTACCTAACTTTTTATGAAAACAATAAAAACAAACCTCCCAATAATCCACATCCCAAATTGTGCCTAACCCAACCTTTAATCGTGTTCTGATTTATCCGGACATCTGTGGTAGATTGGTAAGCTTCTAGGCTCTGAAGTCGCGGGTTTGAACACAAATAAATACGTAAATTTTAATCATAACAAAAGCTGTATTGTTGATTACTATAAATGGATTGAATTATTCAAAAAATATGTTGTCGAAATATTATATATACTTTTACATATATATATATATAACAATATTTACGAAATTATACTCGTAAATAGTGCAGGAAACGACTGTTTAAAACACTTGCACAAAAATAAATATAAAGTAAAAATATTATTGAATTTGATCCACACGGAATGTTAATAGGTACAAAATAAAAAAAATTCAAAAAAAGTTTTTTTAATTTCAGCCGACAAAATACTGTTAATATGTTAGTTAATTTAAATAGCTTTATCAAAATATTCCCCTACTTGATGAAAATATTTTCAATAAGGTTAAATCAATTAATGGGTAAAAAAAGATTTTTTATTCAATTACCTGTGTTTTTTTACCCCTCAGGTATTTTTTTTATGTTCTCGTACTAACGGCACAAACTGAAAATCGTGTTCACAGTTTTAAATGGTCTTGTAAACCGAAACAGCTGTAACAAAAATACATACTAAAATACTTGCAGAACTTGATTATAACATTATCAAATTTAATTTTAATTATTTTTTTTTTAATTAAATGAAGTTCTACCAATTAAACACAAAAACAATTAATATCAATGAAACAACGTTTAGCATTTGAAAAATATTTGCCAATTTTATAATAAACATCTTAATATATAAAACAAAGTCGGGTTAGTTACACCAATAAAACTCAAGAACGGCTGGACCGATTTTTATGATCTTTGATTTGTTGGGTTTGTCTCCGCCCCGAATAGCAGAATAGCTAAACCATAAAAAATTATAAATTATATTTTTTTCCTCATACATTTTGTATGGAACGAATTCTCATCTTTTGAAAGAGCTGCAGGAATATTGTTTTAAGTATAATATTGATTAGTGTGTGAATTCCAAAAATTTAAAAACGTCAAATGTCAATGCTCTGATTGTTTTTCTTTTGGTCTTAAACATATAATGCTGCCCCTCTTTCTTACACACTAAATGTCAACAGTCGAAAATGGGACAAACGGTGAACGTTCGTCGGCAACCCTCCAAAGGAAAAATACAATAATTATATTAAATCTCCATATATTAAGAAAATGAAAAGCGATTCCCGTAAATAAATGGAAAAGTAAGAAAATCACAAAAAATATTAATGTGTTCACAACGCCATCTCTGATACGGACAAAAACAAAATACGGACAGTTGGGCATCGATAATTGCTTCATTGTGTATTTTTTAACTTAATAAAAAAACTTAATTTAAATCTGCTAATAAGTTAACATAACCGTTATTGATTCTGAGGCGGTACGAAGTTCGCCGGATCAGCTAGTTTTTTAAAAAACATTTTTAAATAAAATGAAAAAAAGTTGAAGTGGCAATAACGTTTATAATAATACCTTAGTTGAAATAATCATGTTTTTTTAGTTTCGTGTAAAGTGGTAATTACAGTTTGCACGGTAAAAACCATCGGTAAACAACTTTAACTCCTTGGGCTAAATTGTTTGGTTTTCGAAACAACTCTTATTGATCTCATCTAATTCGTTGTGTCTCCCTCATTTTAATGGTTAGAAGTATGATTTAAACAGAGTTAGAAAGCGAAAACGCGACGCATTGTGTTAAAATCTAAAATTTAACCACAAAATAATTAAAATGTACACCTTTATGAATCCGAAGTTTCCTGCCTCAATTTTAAAAAAAGTTAGGAGTGTCAGGGTTCATGGGGTACGGTTTGTCTGGGTCTTGGCGGCGGATGCGTTTGGGCCAAATACCACCTACTGCGGGGCCAGATCTACAAGATCGGGAGAGATTGGTCGGGGGAGTCCTTTTAACTTCTCCAGCCGGACTCTCTCGACCCATCGCCTTGCATCCCGATAGGAGGAATGGATTCGTACGTCCGTCACCCCGGGAATCACCGATCCCCAAATTCCTCATACCTTTAATTGTTTTTCTCAGGGCCTCCTGAGTGGAGCTAAAAAAAAGAAAGGTTATGTTAGGTTTTTTTTAAAGTGAAAACTTCCTTAGCACCTTTGTGATTTGAAACTCTATGAAACGGAAGCTAACGACACTAAAAAGAGACAAACACATAAGTATAGGATTTAGGGATTTTCGAGAGAATGATACAGTAATAAAGTTATATTAGAATATGTTAACAATAATAATCTAAACGAAAATATGAAAAAGAACAAGACACAGAAAAACAGAAAAACGACAATGGTCGCAACTGGGACAATATGGAGAAAAATAATTAGTTGATAATAATGTAATTCTAAAATTCGAAAATATGAGATTGACAAATATGACGGTTTGACAGAAGGTGGCAATGGCGAAATTGGTTAACGCGCTCGTCCCGGTTAGCTGGAGAGGTCTGGGTTCGTGTCCCAGTTGCGACCATTGTCTTTTTTCTGTTTTTCTGTGTCTTATCCTCTTTCATATTTTCGTTTAGATTATCATTCTTAACTTATTCTAATATGATGTATTTCACTGATGGGAATAACCTTCAAAAAAGTATAAAAAGGAAATTTTTCTTATAAAAATTCAGTAATAAAGTAATTATTTATTCCAGGGGTACTCGGTTCCAATATAATGTAATAAATCCACGGTCCCACGCAAGTCTCATTTGGTCTAGTCCTAGTGGTATAAAGCGACGAATCTTAGCGGCCAGAAATTCAGCGGACCAATGATCGAATCTTACGAAATCCAAAAAAAAAATTTTTTTTGTAAAATCACTCCAAAATGAACGGGCAAAGAAAACACAAAAGAGAGCGACATCTAGGGACTCCGAAGAAGAAAACACAAATACTAATAAGATGACCAAATGTACAAGAAAAGGTGTACTGAAATTCAACGACAAAAATATGAAAACATCATCCTTCACATTGATAAAAAAAAGTACTTCGTAGTCTCCAAACTCTTGTCTACTTTAGTTTTCTGAAGGTTTCACTTCAATCGCATGTGAATTGCAAACTCTGATTTTTAAAATTATTTTTCTTTCTTTTCTTTCGATGTTCGGTTTAGTTTGTAGAAACACTGAATACAACACCAAACTTGGTTGATATTGAGTCATATTTTACGACACATCATTCTACCTTACATATTATTTTTCTTTATCAGCGGTTATTAAAAACAACATAAAATTTGTAGTTTTGTTATAACGGGGGATAGCCAAAGGTCCTGCATGTCACGGGACAGTTCTGTGTACTACCGAAGGTGCCGCTAAAACGCCATCGCTGTGAAATTTGAATATAACCCACGTTGTAATGGCCCGCCTTACATTAAATTAAAAACTGGATCTGAATAAATTACATACGTGGAATGTAACATGCAAGTTTAAAATAACTCAATCATAAAAATTACACTTTTAATATACATAAAAACTACTGTAAAATTTTGAAGTCGCGCGTTTATGGTCACTCAACTTTGTAAATTAATTTTTTGTATAAAATTACTTGCTCTAACATTAATTTGTCGTTTCGTATATTTATCAGTCTTATTTGTTTGTGTAAATTCGCTTTTCGGAACATTTCACATAGGTCTCATAGAAATCTTGTGTCTCCTTTACTATCATATTGAGAAATTATTTAAACGGTGTTAGAAAGACAGAACACCACGCTTTACAATCTAATTAACCAAAAAAATAAGTAAAATGCACACCTTTACGAAACTAAAGTTTCGGATCGTACTTAATTTGAAAAAAAATAAATTATTTGGGAATATTTTATTAATTATTTTTACATGGGACGAAAAAAAGTGAGGTCACAATATCTTTTATAATATCTACATTTTTGTCTAATAAAATATGCATGTTATTATTTTTTCGTTATCAGTAATTTTTGGAAAAAACGTTGAGGTTTAATATTTTTTAATTTTTTTATGTTTGGGAGACGGGTATGGGTACCGCCGCCCGGGAACCAGTCAGAGGCGGCTCCTTCCTCAGTGCATTCGTGCACTGCACTTCCAAACTTCGATATCCATCAGAAGTGTAAATTAGTACATCCTCTCACGAAGAATTCCCGCCAATTCGCTACAAAATCCATACCAATTGACTAGACCCCCTTCTATGAGAGAAAGGAATTCGTGCACATTTTGTTATGCCTAGGCGTGACGTCACATAAAGGTATATTTCTACTGGGGTCATCTCCAGATGCTGAAGTGCCCGTGCCCGTGAAATGAGCATGACAGGGATAGACCCATACGAAGATTGATGTGTGAGAGCAGAGAAGACATATGGTGCTGGCGTGCATTGACGGAGCAAATGATAAAACATTAAACTTGCGTAATGTGGTCCCGAACCTTTGGAATGAAATAGTTATGTTTAACGAATTTAGAACTAATTTACAATGTTATGTTTTAACGCCATCGGTCGCCAGCCTGGCGCAGTGAGTATTTTTTCGGTATTGACAGCATTCAACGGTTTTCGCAAGTTTTATTCTGTAAAAAAAACTTATAAAATGAGTGCTACCGAAAACATTGCGATTAACGTCGAATTTATTAAATGTAACTTAGTGGAGTGTTTTAGTGAAACGGTTAAACTTTTAAACATAATTTGTACTATTCCAATGACAATACTGTTGAGCGCGAACGGTGTTTTTCTACGTTAAAACATGTAAAAACATTTGTGAGGAACACTGTGTCCCAACATCGGCTTCATGCAATGATGAGCATCGAAAAAAGTTTGATATCTTCCATACCAGACATTAATAATCGTGTCATTAAAGTATTTTCACAAATGAAAGAGCGACGAATGGATTTTCTCTACAAGTGAAGGTTTGTACTAGGTATGTCGCGCCCTTAAAATCACTTTATTTTCCAATGTTAATGCTACCATTTTTTTGTGAAATGCACTGCTCGCAAATTTTGTCACGGGCCGCCTCTGGAACCAGTTATTGGATAACCAACACCTCTGTCATAGGTCACCCTAATTGGTTTGTTACGTTTGGCGGATGCGTCTGCCCATAAGCTGCGTGACAGGCCGGATCGGGAGAGAATGGTTGAGGGGGTTTCTTTTGAGATGTCTGACTTATCAACTGGACGATCGATATGTAGTTAGACGTGGTTTTAAAGTTTTCTCAATGGATTTTACTGGTATAGTATAGGATAGAGACAAATGTAGGACGTTTGGGAAGATAGCCGATCATGCCTAAACTACAGGCGGGCACCTGCACTGCGCGGTTTCCCCACTTCAGATTATCACAAAGCATTCTTTAGAACGGACGTTTAATCCAGTTAGATATTAATTGTTAGATAATAATGACGATAATAAACAAGACTCTAAATCTAGGCGCATCGAAGTATCATTAAAACCCCCGATCCTCAGAGTTGTATTGTTAAATAAGGGAAACAACAAACAGTACACCACCACAATTTGATTCACCATGAAGATCAAAAAATTCTTTGATTTATTCTTGTGATGTTACATTTGAGTCATTCACCTATTTTATTAATTCAATTTATTGGTTAATTCGAGTAATTTATCTATTTTATTAATTCAGTGGAGTGATTCATTCGAGTCATTCATCTATTTTATTAATTCAATGGAGTTTAGTTTGTTTTTGAATATTTATTTAGATGTACGCAATTTATTTTCATACTGACATAGTTACATTTTTACAAATACATTTTAAGAAAAAAAAGATAACTAAGTATACAAAAATACATTTTAAGAAAAACCGATAACTATGTGACTGAAATAAAATTGACTAAAAAAATATTCAAAGTGATTCATTTAAGTAATTCCTCTATATTATTAGTTCAATCAAGTGGTTCATTTGAGTCATTCATCTATTTTATTAATTCAATAGAGTGATCCATTTGAGTCATTCATTTATTTTATTAATTCAGTAGAGGATTCATTTCAGTCATTCATCTATTTTATTAATTAAATTGAGTGATTCATTTCAGTCTTTCATCAATATTTTTTTTAATTAATAATTTATTTGATACATATCTACATTGGTATAATTTTACAATACATAAGGTTTTTTTTATATATAAACATTTCAAAATTAGAAAATAAAACAATTAGCAGATTAACCAAAAAAAATCCCACATAGGCATCGCCTGTTCGTGACTTGTATGTTTTTAAAACAGTTTAAATTTGACTCATTATTATCTTTGTAGATATTAAAGCATAAAATTAAATAAACAAAAAATAAAAATAAAAAAAAATTAGTGTTTACTGAATTACAATTCAAACAACATGTTAATAAAGATTAAAAATTTGTTAAGTATATCAGGTCAGATGTTATAGCAAGTAAATGTTTGTATCAACGGTAGGTATTCATCCAAGACTTAATTACATTTTTATATTTTTATATTTGCTGAAGGAGGATATATTTTTACATTCAATTTCTGTAGTCTTATAGAGAGCATTATACATTTTTGGTGCAATAAAATACGCATGTCTTTGCGCAAGCCTAGTTTTACACGGTGGAACTTCAAATACATTATTTAACCTATTACTAAATCGGTTTTCATTTTTTGTAAAAAGAATATTTCGAGAAAATATATGTTTTAAACATTGTATACAGTATTTTTTTCTTATCTCTAACAATTCAGCTTCTTGGAATAATTGCATGGAATGAATATCTATTTTATTAATTCAGTCGAGTGATTTATTTACATCGCTTGCACCACAGTGGAGGGATAGGTTCATACGTCCGTCACTCCTGGGCACACTCACCCCCAGATTCCTACCCACTCATACCTTTTTCTTTCTCAGTACTTCCTTTCCTTCCTTTCTTAAAAAGACCCTCCACACAGCATCCCAAAACATGACATAGGGCCTGTGGGGAATTATTTTACTCAGGGCCTCGTATGTGAAGCTAATTTAAAAATATGAGTAACCTATTTAACCTAGTTTTCGTGACTTCTCAAAGGTGTGTTGAAGTACCATTGTGTTGAGTTGTAGAGTCACCATTCACTTGATTTATTAATACTTTTAAAAAATTACGAATTTGAATAAATTGTTGAGTGATTCTTGCAATTGATTTTATCATTTGAGTAATTCATCATTGTCATTAATGTATTAAATATCACGAAACTTTATTAACATTTTTTTCAAATTAGACACTACATTAATGAACTATTTTTATTCTCGTATATTATATTTAATCACTTCGTAAAACTTTTCCATATTCATTAACGAGCACGGCAGGTTTACAAGCAATAATAATTAGTATCGGTACACGATACATATTTCCCGACCACCCTGCAAATCGCCGCTTGTCGCCACTGCTCCCACCCCCACCCCGCCTCACTGAACCGCCCGGTAAATACAACAGGGAGGTTATTAAATGTTTTATACATGACAGCACGAGTGCAGCTGTGCCAATAATATCCGCTAGGTAGTACCTGTCATAAACAGGGTGATGAATTATAGATACCTATTTGTTTTAAGGGTAGTTTTAGGAGGTGATTAAAGTTCAACTTTTGAAGTGAAAACTTTTGTAACACCGTTGTGATTTGAAACTCGATGAAACGGAAACGAGCGACACTAAAAAGAGACAAACACAAATATCTATAGGATTTAGTCTGCGAGATAATGAGATGAGAGTATGGTATATATCAGGGACCTAGCATCTCAGCCCTTGTGAGACTCCTCAGGTTGAGATGGGCTGGACATGTACAGAGAATGCCGGATACACGCGTCCCAAAATGAATTTTGACTGGACATCCAGGTGGAAAGAGAAAAGTGGAAAGACCCAGACTGAGGTGGGAAGACGAGGTAAGAGGGGATGCAGCACAGCTTCTCTAGGTACCAAACTGGAAGTCAGCCGCTGAGGACAGAAGTTGGAGACGAATATTGCAGGAGGTCAAAGC
Source organism: Limnephilus lunatus (assembly GCA_917563855.2). Taxonomy (NCBI): domain Eukaryota; kingdom Metazoa; phylum Arthropoda; class Insecta; order Trichoptera; family Limnephilidae; genus Limnephilus; species Limnephilus lunatus. The sequence continues at coordinate 99,956,724 of OU830594.1, forward strand.
TCGATATGGGCTGTAGCGCCATCGAAGAAGAATGTTTTGGAATTCGACGAGCAAAATATAATATTTCTTTTTGACTTTTTTTCAACCCAATATTTTTAATTAAGCCACTCTTACGCATTGTAACAAACACCCTGTACCTACATTATCGTAAAGTATTAAGTGTTAGTTAGTGTGTGTGTAGTGTGATAATAGTTACTCCGCTCTTATTTTCGCTGTGCATTAGCGTGCGCTCGGCTGTCGGCCTTACCGCATTATCTTCCAGCAGGAATCATCAATCTGTTCATAATAACAACAGTTACAAACTGATGACAATATTCAAATATTTATGTACACCGTTTTCCACAGTGTTAAAGGGTTGGGAAGTGTTTTTTATTAGTAAGGCTGTTAGTACGCACATCCTTCCTGCCATGTTTTCATATTCATCTCTTTTACACGTATTTACTCATTTTCTGATTTTTTTTGCTGAAAATTTGTGAAATAATTTATTTAACGCCCGGAGGGCTTTTACATGGTTGGTAGTACAATTTTAACATGACAGATACTTCTGAATCAAGAAAGAAAAACCGCAACTGAGGTGGCTTGAGCACGTACTAAGAATGTCCGAATTCCGAGTTGCGTTTCCAGAGGGTAGACGTTGACGTCCAGTAGGCCGCCCCAGACACAGTTGGGCGAGGCAACTCCAGAAACTGTGTGAGGAGAGGATGGGACTGCCATGGACGGAGGCCGAACAATCAGCACGTATGGAGGGGCTTTGTCGATGCAGTGGATACCCACCCCAAATATTATAGAGGAAGAAGATGATGATAATGAAGGAAGAATTAATACAAATAAAATTACATTAGAAAAAAAAATGCACACAAGAAATAAAAATGCAAGACACAAAAACTGAAAAATACCTCGATTTGATAGGTTTATAAAATTTAAGATGTGTTTGTTGGAATACATATTTTACATGATCCACAAAACTCGCCAAGTTGATATTTAAAATGTATCTATTTAAGTACTGATTTCCTACAGTGTGAAATTGTTGTATCGGAGAGTGGGCAATGTATTTACGCATATGAATGCTGCAGTAGAATAGTGTATTTTGTCGTGTGGGTATTCATAAGTTTACGAGTTGCAGTAGTTTGCTGCAGTCGAATTTAGTATTTTGAATAAAAGGTTAAATCGTTTGTTTTGTATCTGTCTTCTATTGTATGTATTTTTTTAAATTTACGCTCTTTTTTACTAATATACGTTTTTTATCTTTAATGTATATATATACGTTCCCCTTGGTTGACCATCCCTAATCCGTTCATACGCCTAACGTAATAATGAACGTACGTACCGCAGAATATAGGAAAAATTGTGAAAACACCGTGTCGTTGTGTAGTACCAGTAGCTACCTTGTTTCTCGCTTAGAACACGCCGCATTTGTGTCGGTGTAATTTGATGGAAAGATGTTATTTACATAAAGTAAATAGTACGCATTGTGCAATGTACACCCAGTGTACGGTGATTGTAGAGTGTATTTATACTATGGTGTATTAGTAGTGAAAACGTCCCCTTTTGTTAAATGTTACGCATTATTATTTTTTTAGATCAACTCCGCACAGAAGGCACTGAGAAAAATAATTTCCCTCAGGACCTGTGTCATCTTTGGGGATGATGTTGGGAGGGTCTTTTTGGAAGAGGAAGGAGTTAGTTGAACATGGGTCTTGATGGGTCCCATGTTGTAAGAGGGATGAAACACAGAGGCCGGAAAATCATTTCACAGTAGAGCTGTTGAACTCAAAAACGACCTGTTCTCATGTGACAAATGTCAACCGCGTACATACATATTTGTTTCCCGACTATGCCTCGGTGCCGAAGGGGTCAATGGGGCTAGTTCCTGAGCGACAGCATTACATCAGCAAGGAGCATAATATATGCACTGTGTACATTTATTTTTTTCGTTTTCATCTTAGTGATTTAAAAATTAAATATAATATAATATTTAAAATAAAGTTTCACCCTTCATGTTTACATTATAATTTATTAGTTTTCTTCAGCTTAGTAAGTATCTGTAAGAAACATTAATTTAACAATATCGTTCTTTTATTACTTTTTTTAATTATAAACCTCAACACAGGCTTGTCCTAGTGAGGTTAAAAATTGAATTGGCCACTTGCATCAAATTTTTTATTCTTTTTTCTGGTTTAGGCAAATATTCTAAGACATTCCGTATTTATTTATTTTTTAATCATATTTTTGAAACCGTGGTGATTTTTTGAAAATTTCAATCGGAAAAATCAGACCATTTTTTATAAACCGGAAAGACGGGACATAATTTTATGTGTGCGAAAAACGATAATAACATTGCCGAAAATCATTTTAAAAAAACGAAGTTTACCACACAAATGGCACAGAAGAAAAACGAGGCATACCAAAAATATTACTCTTCATAAATATTTTTTTCCTTGATCCATCTTATTGATCATTAATCATTTTAATGTTCAACGTCTATATATGACTAAATCCAATGTAATAAACTTGTATTTGTAAATTATAAATTGACTTGGTTAAAATCAGCACCATTACCATCGATTTTCACTTCTCTTCGTAACATCTGTCAAAACTTCAAACCAAACGATAAGTTCGCAGAGAACAAACAATAAATCTAGTGAATGTTAAATGTCAAATTCAAAAGTTTGACGGAAATCAAAGTGTTCCATATAAAAAAAAAAATCAGTGTGGAATTTTACAAAATTAATTGAATATTATCGTAGACGGAACATTTTCATGGAGTGACACGTCACGAGCCCATATAACGGATTTATTTAAAAAAAAAAAACTGTAAATTTCAACATTTAAAAAAATTTTGTAACATTTTCGTAATCTTAGTAAAAAAATCTATCCACACGATTTTTTCTAGTGTGAAATCTATTCAAGTGGCCTATTGTGAAAAAAAATACCTAACTAACTAACTAACTAACCATCACACCGTTTCCCCGCAGGGGTAGGCAGAGAGGACGGACCGCCACACAACTCGATCTTGGCACACACTCTTTGCCTCGTTCACATTCATACATCGTCTCATACATGCTCTTCTATTATTCCGACTCTTCACATGGCCTGACTCAAGTATCTGATTCACTTGGTCGTGCCATGTCTTCCTCGGCGTCCCCGACTTCTTCTACCATTCACATTTGCATCATAAAAATACCTACCTACCATAAATATAATGAAGCAATAAAAAAATTAAATTTTTGAAAAATACCGTCAAAACAACGACCAAAAAACCAAAACAAAAAAAATCTGTCGAGATTTAACACAAAAATAACATTTCTAAATATAAAAATGGCTATCGCCTGAACGAGTTGCTAAAATCCTAAAATGAACTCACCGCTCTACCACAGAGGTTTAACAACGAACTTACTTATTGAAGGATAAAATAATTTGGTACAAGCTAGGAGCAACTTTGAAGGTGGATTTTTTCAATCTAAATTATTATAGGTTTAAAACTCCTTCTCTAGTGAGCCTTTTAGCAAGGTAATTTATTATACAACATTAATTAGCCTTTAACAGGGTGGCTAGAAACTGAGAAAACCGAAAATTCGTCTGGATCGGTAATTTTTTGGATAAATATTAAAGACATCTTAGAATACCAAATTCTTTATGGTAAAAGCCTAACGCGGCTCTAGGGGTCCAGAAGTGAAAGGTCATTTAAAAAATGATATTATGATATCAAATTAAATGTGATAATATTCATGTGTAGGTACCTCACGAGTTTGAGAGTCAAATTCATCCACACACATCAAATTTAATGTGGTAAATTATTTCATGCGACAAGCGTAAAATATGCAAAATCAATCTACGTTTATCAAACCATTTCCTTCAGACGCATAATATTCAGCATGCTCTCTCTCCCTCACGGCAATGACCCAAACTGTCTTCAGAATCCGAAAACTTTTCACTAAGCGACATAGTGCCATCTCGTTTATTGTGTGGTGCGTAAAGAGACAGAAGATATGATATCGAGGCATTTCATAATTTGACCCAGCCAATCATATAGTGCGTGGGAAAAAAGCTTCCATTTAAGACGTTAGATGTCACTGCTTGCCGCTGCCTGCTATCTCGCGGTGCATTTCAAATACATTAGAATAGTACGAGTTGTTTTGATTTGCTTAATATTTGAAAATGATGTTTATTATGTTTTACTGTCATCTTATAATTTTGGGAGGTTTTTGACCAATTGACATGAGGGACGGACCGCCACTGGTAAAAGCAAACCTTCGTTTATACCTACGTATTTTTGAAATCAGATTTTTCTTTAGACATTCAATCGATGTCCTTCACTGAATTTACATTTACACAGCGGTAAACTCCTTTGCTCTGGGCCCATGGGTTGAGAATTCAAATGAGTTGAGTTGCCCGGGCGACGTTTTGTCTAGACAAACGTATTCCTCAATTTGCTCTAGGGATGTTATGGATATGAAATTTCGGATCTGGATACGGATACGGATATAGGAATAATATTATACCGGTTTCGGATACGGATACGGATATAAAATTATTTCGGATTATCCGCTAGTTTCGGATAATTTCGGTTACGGATATTAGAATTTTAAAATTTTAAAAGTAAAATACAAACAGAAAGATTTGACTTTTATTTCTAGTCTATATTATCAAATGTTTTAACAATCAGTCAAATAAACAACTATTATTTTAGCAACTTTAAGTGATATGTAGGTTTGTAGGTACCTATGAACTGTGAAGGTATGTAGTACATACATACATACATACTATGTACTTAAAAATATAAAAAAGAAAATTATAAAAACAAAAATAATATTGCAATAAAACCTTGGTACACTGTTACTGTAATCTAAGTAGGTACATAATAACAAAAACAGTTCTTAATGAATTTTGTAAATAATGAAACCATTACAAAATGTTTATTAAAAAACTTAAACCTTAATTGTAATTTTAATACTCAAAAACTCCCACTTTGAACTCTACGTGTGGGAGAGACAAGTAGCGCCTCAGCCGGGCAAAACAAACAAAAACAGGTCGTAACCTGTCATTTAGACTCCGCCTTTATCCGAAACTATCCGAAACTTTTATATCGGTTTCGGTTACGGTTACGGATATTTTTTTATTTCGGATATCCGATAGTTTCGGTTACGGATACGGAGCTCCATAACATCCCTAATTTGCTCTCTGAATTTTGACACTAGTGTGAATATTTTTTAACATAATATAGATATCGACCACTAGCGTCGCTACGTTTTTCCTTTTTTGATACATTCCTTCTTATAGGAGTTCGGACCCTCCATAAAATTTTCCCCTTTTGAAAGCCATCAACAGACGTTCAGTACACAAGCTAGACAATGTATTTTAAAAAAATCAAGACGTACAGACGTAAAATATTTTCTTCCAATACGGTTGGTAAAAAAAATCTTAAAAATCGGTCCAGTTTTGGATGTGAAAAATGGAGATTACGAAACCTCGATTTTGACGATTTTATTTAGGTATTATCAGCCTGTGGAGTTGTCGTTTTTGATCAGTATCCATCCGGGTGATAACAGCGACAGTGACAGCAACAGTTTGGTAAAATGCCTATTACTCAAATTTTACAGTGACAACCACAACGCCTACTATTTACTCACTCATCACTAGCGCGATTAAGCCGAACTGTCAATACATGGACGTATTCAAAACCTCTTCAAAGCATCAAACCAAATATAACTAGTTGTAAATGTAACTGATATGTATTTCTGTATTTTGTTTGTAAAATTTGGACATGTATTTATTGTGTTTGTAAAAGCCCCACGGGCATTCAATAAATAAATGACATGTTATGACATACTATTAATTTCATCGTTTTCGGGTAGGTTAGCCTAACAACTAATTTACATTGTTTATCAACATTTTTGATACCGGTAGGATTCGCTTCGACTAAAAGCGAAACCAAAAGCATGAAACAAAATTGTAGAGTTTTATTTATTACGTTTCTAAATAATTTTTAAATATATAGCCGAATTTACATTACGCAACTAGTTGCGCACAAGTTGTTGCGACATTAGTTGCACTGCTAGTTTGACGTGTAAACATATAGTTTCATCATGCATGCATTAGTTGTATGCCATAAAAATAGAATCGCGCTAGTGCGATATTACGGCATCACTAGTTGTATGCAACTAATTGCGTAGTATAAAAACTAGTGTTTCGAAAGCAGTTCAATTGAGCGGACGTGTGTGTTCCATGTAACTGCGCGAGAGTTTTAACATCAAAAATGATAAATCGATGAATGCTGTTAAAAATTTACAGTTCATCAAAGAATACCAGCAAAATGACTCTCTCTGGGATCTGAAACAGCTTCAGTTCAAAAATAGAGATAGTGAATTAGAGATAATTGTCATTATCATACTAATTATATTATAGGGACAAGATGCGTGGTTGTCCATAAATCAAATAAACATTCATACTGTACTTACAGGTTTATTATAACAATTACATCCGTACCATAATTTATATTTACAAAATATTCTTATAGGTACAATGGGAGCGAACGCGTAGCGATTTACGAGCTGTTGCGTCGTCGGCAATTAGGAACAGAATGGTTCTGTTGTTTCGTTTGCCACTGGTTGTCGGTGACTTTGTGAAAATATTGTGAGATCACTATTGGCGTGTTGGGAGCCTATAGGAATGATTCGCGAGCGAGTCAAAATAGGTGCGTCGTTCGCTTCCGCAATATAATTCGGGTGATAATGACTAGAAACACTTTGCTCCATAAATTATTAAAGAGAGGTTGACTCATTCGAAAATAGTTTTTATAGCTTTCAGGATCTTCATCTGCTAATTCAGAGGTTAACTTTATTGCACTCAGACGCTTTTTTGATAACCATCCTCAATTCCTATATAGTATTTTCTTTATTTTGTCCATCGCCGCAAGATTTTGCATTGCAGCAAAAAGTTTTAATGATGATGATGCCAAGTTTGCTGTGATATTTTTGGTGTCATGCAATTATTTGGAACATGCATGCAATTATTTGCGTAATGTAAGATTGGTTTTAGGCAACAACTAAATGTGCTTTCAAAAACCTCGAAGCATCAGCGAAATTAGTTTCGTATGGCCACCCTGTGTATTTCACGTACATTATTCCAACGTTATAAAACGACGTAACGTACGGGTACAAGGCAACACTTAAGGAATAATTCACGGCAAGTCAGCTTACGCTCTTAGCTTGATAGCTAGCGTTAATAGTTAATATTCATATTTACGACAGCATCGAGGATGTTTAGAAATTCGTTGTCAGACTTATCGGCTTTTAATTTGGCCATGCGAGCGTGCTCTGTGCTGTAGTACCTACTAACTCCTGTCTACCTTTATGTTATGTACATTATGTGCTTTAGATAAACGAAGTAATGGCTACAAATTATATGATAGGTAACTGGCAAATTGTTTAGTAGGAGAAGCAGGGGAACATCACGGATGTATTGGAGTGATAAAATATCACAAGCGTCTGGAATTGTGTCTTTTGCTCTCGTAGACATCTAAATTTGTCACCAGACATCATCGTCAACAAATTACTATGTTTGCTCTCCATTTGGCGCAGCATAGTGAAGATTTTGGATTCGATTTGGGAGGCGGGTATGGGTACTGCCGACACGGAAGAACTTTTTGGTTAACCAACACCTCTACCATAGGTCACCCCAAGTGGTTCGCTGCTTTTGATGACTTAGATATGTTCAATATAAGCAGGAGTGCCCAGGTTCATCGGATGACGTGTGTTCAGGTCTTCGCCTGCCCACCAGCTGCGTGGTGGGCCGGATCGGTAGAGGCCGGTTTGAGGAGACCCCTTGACCACTCCAGATGTTCTTTTTCGACCCATCGCCTTGCACCGTAGCGGGAGGGATTGATTCATACGTCCGTCACTTCTAGACACACTGACTCCTAGATACTTACCCACTCCTCATAACCATAACTAGTTTCTTCTTAGAACGTCCTCTCTTTCATTTACTTAAAAATACCCTTTACAGAGCATCTCCAAAGATGTCAAAGGCTCCGAGTGAAATTATTTTCCTCAGGACCTCCTGTGTTAGAAATTATGGTTTTCATTAAAATTCGAGAAAATTGGAAATATACATTTTTGAACATGAGAATGAAAAATACCCTTCACACAGCATCTCCAAAGATTGCAAAGGCTCTGAGGGATATTATTTTCCTCTGGACCGACCTCCTGTGAAATTGAAAGAAATTTTTCACAAGTGTTTTGTTTCAATCTAAAATATAATTTATTCGATTTGTTGGATAGTATGCCTTAGGCACGCTTACTTACAATTCAATTTAGTGTATGCATTTCTTTTTACTTATGTACTTAAGGATTTTTTTGGTCGCGCAATTAATTTAAAGTTACACAAAAATGGAAGAAACATTATTTTTATAAGTTTATTGAGTTAAATTAGCATTTTTGCCATTTCGCCAACTAATTTATGCAGTATTAATAATTTTAGAAAGGTCCTTGAAACTTGATGCCTTGGGGTACAAAGGATATTTTTTAAATGTAAACCGAAAGTCATTTGCGAATTTTAAACGACCTGACTAAATACAATCAAAGTGTCTTAAAAATACAATTTTAGGACTTTCTTCATTAATAAATTTAACTTATTTATAACATATACATTTCACTAATATCCTAACTATATTGACGGCCTCTGTAGTCGACGGGTAAAGCTCTCTACTAGCGTCCCGGAGGTCGCGTGTTTAAATCCTGTAAATTCTTTCTTGCTCGTACTCTTTTGTTAGCCTTTCTACCACCTGGGCTAAATGTCTTAGGTAAATTATTGTGAAAATCAGTTTTATTTCACGTTGGAATTTTTAACACTTCTTGAACTTTTCTGTCCAGTGCATGCAAACCTCCTCGGTACCCAACCTAACATGAAATGCCCGGGGCTGGATCTCCCTTTAGTTCAAAATCTTGCCGCTGCGGCGCTAATGGCCCCATTACTGGTTATTAGTTTAAACACTTAATGTAGGTACATAATAACATGAGGTCGTGTATTGCATTATTTCTAAAAGTGTTTTAAAAATTATATATTTTTAAACGAATTGTTAGTAATTAAGTTAATTTTTAAGCGTAAAAAAGTCCAGTGTACAGCTTGACATATTTAACTTTGCAGACAACTGAAGGAGCAACTAAACTATCACGCCCGCAACGGTAGGCAGAGAGGACAGACCGCCATACGAATCGGTATTGGCACACACTTGCCTCGTTCACATTCATACATTGTCGCTTCTGACTCTTGACATGGCTCGACTCAACTATCAGATTCACTCGGTCGTGCCATGTCTTCCTTGGGCGTCCCAGCCTTCTTCTGCCATTCACATTTGCGTTATATATTCTCCTTACACTCCTTTCCTCGTTAATTCGCTCTACATGCCCAAACCATCTGAGAGTCCCGTTCTTAATCTTACTCATGCTTACATCAGCCTTACATTCTTTGCGGATATCCACATTTCTCATACGATCATACATTGTTTTACTACACATACGCTTCATGGATCTCATTTCAACAGCATTCAGTTTACTTTCTTCCTTCCTCTGCCAGTTCCATGCCTCACTGACATACATCAGGGTAGGTACAGGACTCCATTGGACATCCAACTTATATCAATAGTCAATTACAATTCGTGAGCATATAATTCTTGATTTCAAAATTTCTGTTTATCTCTCCAAACACTTTCTTCCTTTTATTACTATTATTAATCATACATTCATTAGTTAAGTTTTAAGAACCGTTCATATTACAGGCGAAATTACCTATGAACTTACGTTATGTGTAGATACTATAACTATGTAATAATTTAAGAGGCCGGTATTCGAATTTCTACCGATTTCTTACAAACCTCCCTTAAACATTTGAAGTTTTTAAGCTCTTAAAAAAATATGTTATTCTTGAAGATAATATCTAGACATTAGTCGCGCCCAAACGAAAATTATATTAAATTCCCTCGATAGAAAAAAATCGCAAAGTATGCTCCAAAAAATATTATAAACACGTTTGTTTCAGTTATTTTACAAGTTATATGTATGAAAAAATTCACAGCGTTTCTTTAAATGCTGTTTAAGACAAACATCGCTAGATTTTTGCTCTATTTTAAACGAGTCGTGTTTTATTAAATATTTTCATGATTTTTGCATCGATTTTATCGTTGTAAATGTTAGCGCGCTCTTCTAACATTCGTTATTTCATATCACTCCGTCTTCTTCTTTTTGGGGCCGGGAACGGAGCCTTAATATCGAAGAATATACCTCATAACTTGTACCATAATGTACTGTGTATGTCTTAATAAACACTTAATTCCATTGTGACTAATATCGTTTCTGATCTGTTTTTTTTTTTCTTTTTTAATAGTTATTTTCATCACAGGCATTAGAAATTAAACAATTCTGATACATGTCCTTGCGATAATAAACATACCAATGAATCACATACATATCTACCTTTCATTTTTACCTTGTACTGTTAGAAATGAGTTGTAGAAAAAAAGTTATGTTTTAATTATACGCTCGCAGTTTCACGACTATAGTAATTTGCTGTCATATTTTATTAATTCATAAAAAATCTGTTATTTGTATTGAATGAAGAAAATATTGCCTGAGGTGATTCTGATTGAATTGATAAATTTTCTAAAGGCACAGAAGAGAAAGATAGATCAATAGAAATGTGTTTGGGGCGTGCCTGTGTGTCCAAAGTAAGCTAAATTTTGTCTCACTTCGGGGGATTTAAAAAAAAAAAGAAAGACAGACATGGCTTTTATTCAAACACTACTACTACCATTACATAACTGCATTGATGTTTGACATTATAATGCTGTGTGAAACGTTGGCTAAGAAGGGAGGTAGCGCTTCACGGCATGATACCCCCAAAAAAATCGCGGTAACTACCTCTACCATATTTGAAAATGTTTCTTGTGCGATGCTGGAGGTCCAGTACGGTAGTTCAATTCAATCTCATGTCAATACGATATTGACTAAATTCGTTGTCTATGGTCAGTTGGCGTTATTTGCGAGCACGGTCAACATGTATGATTCCGACAAAAGCCGCCAACTTTAGCGCGGTGTCTGATAAGCTATGATTGTACACAAATTTTTGAATAATGTTGTTTCCTTATGCAAAATAACTGAGTTATTAATGAATGGAGGCGAACTAACGAAGCTCTTAGAATTGAAAAAAAATCGTACACGTGATCTATAGACTTAATTGACGCATCTAAGACGCAGTCAATTTATTCGATCTTGTAGAAATGAAAGTGGCTCAAATATGACTAAAGAACTTGTTAACTGATTTATTTTTTTCTTTATTCATTATATAATTTGGGCACAGTTTTACAGGTGATTCGACTACCGCGCTAGGCACATGCCTGTATTACGGTAGTCGAATTATGAATATATAATTATATAAATGTAAGAATTGTTATTGGTTAATACATAGTTTAGTTAGGTACAATATTTTTGTATTACAACGAATTCTTTAAGTGATTTCGCAATTAAATAGATAGCTTATGCTAAACCATTCTTATTGTTGGCTGCTTTTTCGCTTAAATAAAATAGGTAGATACATAAATACATGTTAGATAGATAAATAAATGAATAACTCTTCTTGTGGAAATGATTAACTCGCGTTTAGTGTCAAAAAGTTCATGCGAAGTTGCATTGCATATTAAAGTAAATATTTCATTTCGAAATTTTCAATTTATTAGTATTTTAATTTTTCGTTGCGGTTTGACGTGTAGGAAAGTAAATTTATAGACAGAACACCCAGTATTGCCAACGATTTCTTGTTTATTCCCTGTCAATATCGTTTCGGCTGTCGACAATCCTCGGGATATCGATATAAAAACGTCAGAAGTTACGCCTATTGATCCGATATTTAGCTAGCAGTGGAATTCAACCCACGATGCCTTGGTGGATAAACAACGCTTTGTCCACTCAGCTATAGCTGGTAATTGGTGAACGTTTTCAAATAATCTTATTACGTAGAGCAGATTATCAAATTCATCGTTTCGCGCCATAGTCGAAAGGGCTTATGTAAATCGGTGACACCAATTTTCTTTCAAATCGTTTTAGATCACACTTCTTGTAGTTTCTTTATTTATTTATTTTTTCTTAGTATATTTACATTACAAAGGTATAGTATATTGTCCTCTACACTAGGAGTTCACCTGTATTGTAGAGGACATTTTTCAGTTGTAAATTATAAATTATAAAATGTAAGTAGTAAATTATGATATAGATTATATCAAATTATCATATTATTAATACTATCAAATTATTATATTCAGTAAATTATAAAATGTAAGTAATAAAGGACATTTTTCAGTTGTAAATTATAAAATATAAAATTTAAGTAGTAAAACAAAAACAAACAGTGGTCTTAGTTAATATAAAGACGAAACAATAAAAGTCAAAATATACAGAAACAATAAAAATTTAAATATAAAATCGACTTCTCTGCGACATAATTATAAATTTAAAGCTAAAAGGATTGTAGCCAGTTCCATGTTTTTTTTGTATTCAATAATATTAGTTGTTTTATATTGTGTTGGAAGTGAATTGTATAGTTTAATAGCCTGGTAACTGTAGTGTTTTTGTCCAAAGGATGTGTTTGTTTTTGGTATTTGTAGTTGGTGTGCATGTCTTGCTCTAGTATTGCTAGAATTTTGTGAAGTGTTAAATGTGTTTAAGTTCTTGTAAAGGAAAGTTAGTATTTGTTTTGAATATAATTTTTGAATTTTCAGCACTGGGAATTTTTCGAATATGATTGAAGTGGGTGTTTTCTGAGCTTTAAACAGCGTATTAATGTATTTTTTTACTGGCACAGCCCCAGGCAATAATGCCGTATTCCATTATGGATTGTGCTAGTGCGAGGTATATATTTTTTATATGATATATATGTTTAGAATATTTCTCAAGTTTTTAAAGATGTAAATCAACTTGTTTATTTTTCCTATTACTGAATCTATATGCCTATCCCATTTTATATAACGGTCGAAGTATATGCCAAGATATTTAATATTTTCCGTTTGTGTAATTGGGGGACAATCGCATAGGGTGTGTGTTGATTGACAAGAATGTATTTTAAGATGGATGTTATTGGAGGGTTGGCCTCTTGAGTTTATGCTGAAAGATATGAATTTCGTTTTATCTATATTTTTAAGTTAATAAGTTAGAGTCGAGCCATTTTTTCAGTGTCCAATATCATATTTCAGTTTTAGTTCATATGTTAGTTAGAATACCTTAACATGATTTGCTTTCCAACACCTGTATTGTTCTGATGTTAAACCATTATTTTAAAAGTCGTCTTTTGTTGGAGCAGTAGATTCTTTCAGTATCACCCTTGTGATGGTCGACCATTCAGTATCGATACTTTTCTTGACATGGCATAAAATATTTTAATTTTAATTTTAATTGATATAGGATAATTGATATTGGACAGCAAAATGACATCCATATTCTTGACTCCAAATATGCTCAAGAATCCCTGATTAAAATCCTTCAGGTACATGCTTTTACACCCTATAGTACGGTTGCCTTATGTCCCGTACTTGCGGAACTGACATGTGTTTTTTTGTCCTGTTTCTGTCCTGTATTTTCATGTGTGCTTTAAAAAAATTCCCTCACTGCCCGGAGCAGAAGTTAGCTCTGTTTATTTTTACAAATGTGTTTTTGAATTCACCTCACAATGCAAAGGGGCGGATATTTTTTTCTTGATTAAAGAGGACGGACTTTAGAAATGTTAGCTTTATTATATATCAACTTTTGGAGGTTGTATCCACATCATTAAAGAAGACAATACTAATAAATCTATATGAAATTAAGATAAAAAGAATAAGATACAATAAAAATAAAAAGGGAACGATCGCAACTGGAACTCAAACCCAGGATCTATTGTTTTACCGAAACGGACGCCTAAACCGACTCGGCGCGGCGTTTGGGACCTCTTATTTTTGTTGATCTCATATTTCAAATTCACACATTATTCTTCTTCATCTTCGACTAATTGTTCCCATATTTTTATTGCTACATTTTTTAACAAAGTTGTAAAGAATTGGTTGTAACCTAGATAGGTATATTTTCTATATGTCTAAATGAATATTTAATTTTTATTGGCTTGGCTTGGCTTTTTATTAATTCTTGTTATAATAACTTTTGAAGATTATTCCCATTGATGTTTCACGGCAACTAAAAATCAACTCAATTCCACACCTCTATGAAAGTCATTAAATATTTGTGTGAAAGTCTTACTGTGGAGTTCTTGAAACATTAACACCGGGCTCCGAAATTTCGACACTAAAAATCTCAAGAGTCCCAACTGCTCCCTGCTAACCGGAGCTATAAAAAAATGAAAAATGGCCCATAAACTAACGTAACTTATTTAACCAACTTTTTAAAATTATTTTTTCATCACTTTAATGACTTCAGAGATTTTGAGTTGACTTCATTCTGAGTTGTCCGATCACCATTAGGTGACTTTTTTTTCATATTTTCGTTTAGATTCAAGAAATATTAACTTCTTTAATAAATCGTATCAGCCTATTTTATGAAGTAGATATATTAACATAATATACCTACAGTTTCCATAATATATTATTTTGTATTTATCTTGTCGGTAGGTAAAATAAATAACAACACTTTGCCCGGAAAACTTTTCTTAATAAATATACTACAAAACTTGAGAGTTTTCCTTACTAGAAGGTAGTAAGTAATTCGAAGCTTTTTTATCGAGGGTTTAGTTTATGAACTCGTTTTTCTATGAAAGAACATAAAACAGTTTATATCCGTTTTTCTTCAAGTCAAATATTTATGAAAAAGTCTTACTTAAGGAGTTATTGAAACATTTACCAACTTTACCACCGATCTCCGAAATATGGATACTTAAAGCACATCCCAAGAGTCCCAACTGCTCCCTGCTAACCGGAGCCTGTGGCGTCACCAATAATTTGGGATGGAAGATATTGGGAGGGGAATTAGATAAGGAAGAAGAAGGTTGGGAAGTACCTGGCTAGTCGGATCTGATCAACAAACACTAACTTCAAGTGACCAGCTCAGCTATACGGTGGTGCTCCATCGAAGTCTGAGCCTTAGAAGCTAGGTGTTCTGTACAGGGCCCGAAGATACTTTAATAGTACACCCTGTACAAATCGCAAGTGCGCCCCACAGGTGAATTTGCCAGCCATCTCTGGTCTAGACCTTCAACCTGATAAAACACTTGACTCTGTGCAGAAACGGACGGTTCGTTTACTAGATTCCCCTAGCTTAACAAGCTGATTGCAATCTTTAGAGGACAGGCATCAGGTAGGTATGCTGCCATTTTTCTATCGCTATTACATTATGCTACAAGATGCTCCAAGGAACTTCCCTTCGGCACCAGTGCATAGTCAGGAAACACGCCAAACGCGCGTCCAACATATGTATACGGTTGACATTTGTCACTTGAGAACGGGTCGCTTCTACGACTAGTTTAAGTTTATAATTTGCCGGCTGTTTCATCCCTCCTACAACAGAGGTTTCTTCAAGACCCATGTTCACTCCTTTCTCTCATCAAAAAGACTCTCCGTACAGCATCTTCAAAGGTAACATAGGCCCTAACGGAAAATATTTTCCTCGGGGCCTCCCGGGTGGCGTCGTTTTATCTCTAGCTTGTGGAATTGGAGTTTCTGCATCCTCTTCGCATTTTCTGCATTTATTGGTGTTTTCCACTCCCAACAGCTGCATGTCTCCTGAGGTGGCAGTGTCACATAGTACATTATAGTCACCAGTTCCCTCAGTGACTATACTGTCCATATTATTTAATTCAAGTAATTAATTCTCGCTAATCGCTATGAGTTCTGGTAATTATTTTTGGTTCCCGTTTGCTGACCAAAAATTTGAATAATTAAAAAATAGGGTTATATCAACCTTTTCCACCGAACTAGCAAGTAGCAATCCTAAATCAACTCTGTTTATCATTTTCGATCTTAAGCCGTAATAGAAAAACGTGCCAGGTTTTGGAAGTTTTCACTATAAATTGGTTGTTTTTTTCAAATAGCTTTATTTAATGACTTCCCTACCGCCCATTTCACTTAATAAAAACTTTGATAGTATCTACTGCGCGTACTACTTGTGGCAACTTCTTGTTTAGGGTAAATATTACATTGCCAGTTATGGGTAACACCCGTCGTTACACGGTATTAATATTCAGATTAATCCAACTTTTAAATGCTCGAGTTTTTTTATGTAAGCATAGCTTGTTTCTTAATTTTTGTGGAAAATTAATTTTGATGACTGTCAAACATTAAAAGATTATTTCCTTTTTTATGGGAATACCCAACATGAGTCCCAACTGATTGGAGCCTATGGGACTATGACAAATCGGGGTAAGCATCCGTGAGATAATATTTCACAAAAAGTAACGCTATAAAAATAGTCATGTCTTCTTCTTTTTAAGTCGGTTCCTCATTGCTGAGGATTGTGACCCCTATTCCAATTTCCTTGGTGGAAAAGGCTCTTCCACTTCTCGTGGTTCCAGAGTTCAGTGGAGAGCCAAGGACACCCTAGTACCAGACGCCAGCGATACTTGGTCACTCCAGAGCATTGGTGACCTTCCTCTGCTTATTCTGTCAAACACTTTGCCAGAGATTATGAGTTCCTCAAAAGTATCATAAAATTGTAGGCAGATATTTGAGATATCATTGAAGAAGAAGATAACACTAATAATAATCTAAACGAAAACATGAAAGAGAACAAGACACATAAAAATAAAAAAGATAAAGATCGCAACTGGGACACTCCATCAAACTCTCATATTTCAAATTTAAAAATTAACAATACTTGGACTAATTTTTCCATATTATATGCAACTTGAGGAGGTGATTTTTCACAAAAACGGCGCTATATAAATCGTCCAAATATTATTATTATTAACTAACTTTTTCATGTGAAACAATCGTTCTAAGAAAACTGGTTTGCAACTTATATAGCGTCTCGGATAAATATATCAGATTTTATTTTTATGTGCAACACTTTATACTTTTGTATAAATTTTTTTTATAAGAACAACTCTCTTTTTATAACTTTTAAAGTATATTATTATCTAATATATCATATGAAGGTAGTTAAGAGCCTATTGTGAGTACGGACACATTTGTTATTCAGGCTGTCCATGGAATCCTGAGCACTTGTCTCCACATTTCGAGGGCGTCTATCCGACTTCTTTCGCTGGCTTTAAGTTTCCACGATTGCACTCAGTTTTTGCCATGAACGTATCTATTATTAATTTTATAAAATAGACCTTGAGAAATTAGTTTGGATAAAGTTATTTTTTCATATCATAAACCCCAAGGGTTCGAGGAACACCTACAGTAATAAAAAAAATGTTTTTGAATTTAATCAAGTAGATTATTATCATTAGATATCCAACTGTAAATAATTGAATATGTAATTTTACTGTTTATTACCTTTGCCCAATGGGGGTGAATACGTCACATCTCGTGTCTGTCGGCCTTTATTATTCACATTATTATTTCAATTATTTATTCATCAAATATAAATTAAAAAGTCGACAGCGCGGCGCTGCGTTACACAATAATGTTTTCGTTTTTTTTTTCAATTTCGGTCAAAGTCTTTGTTGCCCTGTTAAATTGGAATATACGAGGGTCAGTTAAAAATAATGCCTCCAATTTTTTTATATTTAAATAAAGGTACCTGGTGAAGTGAAAATTTTGAATTTGGTTCTATTTCTCAAACCTTTTAAAAACTGCTGCAGTAGTTACTTTTTTTGTCAAAAGGTGGCAGCACTGCAGTTGCAAAATGGCCGATATCGATCGTATTACACAGCGTTCTGTGATTGATTCTTGACTGTAGAAGGTTAAACGCCCATTCGCATTTATGAAAGACTGAAATATGTGTATAATGGTACAACCGTGGATGTCAGCACTGCTAGACGATGGGTTCGTGCTGTAACGAAGCTGAAGGACAGACACCGCTGGCTGACGAAAAGCGGAGCGGCTGGCCGTTGATTGCAGTGACTGCACGCAACATTGAGCGAGTTGATGACATATTTGGCGGTTACCCCAAATAACTACAGATGTCGCATTCTCTCCCTCAGTGATTACGATTATTCGACGACTGATTATTCAACAAAAGTTTATGCAAGGTGGGAACCAAGAAAGTTAACCGGCCAGAATAAAAACAAGAAAAACAATAGCCTCACTACACTTGCAGCGCTTAGTTTCTAGAAAAAATTGTGACCGGAGACGAAATACGGGTTCATTTTTTTTAAACTGAATCAAAGAGGCAGTCAATGGAATGGCATCACACAAACTCACCAAGGACAAAAAAATTCAAAACTGTGTGATCGGCGGGGAAAGTTATTTTTACAACACTGATACAAGCCCTTGTTAAAAGACCAAAGCCGTGGAAATGGACGGAGATTATACTGAAAAGAAACAAATTAATCGTCAATAGTGTGGTTTTCAACCCATGTAAAATGCATTTTTTATTTCTTGATAATTAAAGGAGAAAAAATAGGAGGCATTACTGTTTGACTGACCCTCGTAAAAACAATAATTGTTCACGTTGTTGTTTTAAAACCAATTAGTCCTGCGTAAAATGAGGTTATTTAAAGCGTTTTAATTAATTCAAAGGGTGGTCGTGTAAAATGGTGGTAAAAAAAATTACAATGAATAATAATTATGATGGAATAAAACGGTGATAAATTTTTTGGTATTTTTTTCTATTAAAGTATTAGTAGATTCATTTGAATCTGGACGTTGAGTCATGGCTAAAATGTACACATGTGTATCATGTGTCTTTATTTATTTTATTGAGGTTCAGCAAAACAATGCGTGGTATGTTTAAGTGTAGGCCTTACTTTTTTTTACAATAGGTCCACACAGGAGGCCCCGAGGAAAATAATTCCCCTCCGGGCCTCTGTCATCTTTATTAATGCTGTGTGGAGGATCTTTTTAGGAAAGGAAATAGAGGAAGTTCTTGGAAGGTAAAATGTATGAGGGGTGGGTAGGAATCTAAGGGTCAGTGTGTCCAGGAGTGACGGACGAATGAATCCATCCCCCCGCTGCAGCGAAGGCGATGTTCCGAGAGGTCAAAAGGTCTCCACGCAGTAGGTAGGCAGGCGCAACTGCCGCCAAGACAGAGACAAACCTCACTCGATGAATACGGGCATCCCTGCTAACTCTCCAAACGTAGCGAACCATTGGGGGTGGCCTATGGCGGAGGTTTTGATTATCCGATAAATGATTCCCGGGGCGGCGTTATCCATACCCGCCTTCCAAATTATAATATCAACTCGACATAATAGAGCCCGGTGTCTATTTTATCTATGGGGATGCTGTGTGGAAGGTTTTTCAAGGAAAATAAGGAATGAACCTGGGTCTTGAAGATACCCTTAATATTTATTAAACTAGCAGTCCCGGTAGCGCGTTGCTGTGGCTAACGAAACACAACGCCATTACCCAACCTTTATAAAATCCACACCACCCGCTTGCCAGCTGCCCGCTGCCTGAATTGAGTATTTGAATTTATCGGCTTTTCTCTATTATAATAAGCATGTTTTATACATATAAACCTTCCTCTTAAATCTCTCTATCTATTGGTGAAAACCGCATGAAAATCCGTTGCTTAGTTTAAAAGATCTAAGCGCACAAACACTTTGAGCGACTTCATTTTATACTATTTAATGATTATCTCGAATATCTCTCAAATATTTTTAATTTTTTTATTTATTAAATATATTATGTATTTTATTGTATAGATAAATATAAAAAATAAAAATTTCGCCGCTATAAAAACCACTTTTAGACGCTGGCAATAAATTCGTGGTGGAATTCCATTACAAAGATATATTGAAAACAAATAAAACTTAAAATTGGAATTAGAGTCCCAACTGCACCTAACCGTTTTTAGTCAGTGAGACTCTGGCATCACAATTGGGGTACGTTGTGAGGCTGAGGGTAGTAGGGACGGGAAGTAGATGATCATCAAACATGGCTAAAGCCGTTTTAAGCAACGCTTCGATTCTGAATGGAGTGCAATACTGAAATACGTACCTTTCTGAACCCCATTTTCATTTACATTAATAATTTTCTAATTGCTAATTAATTAGGTATTTTAATTACAATTAAATTGTAAATTTTAATTTGCTGTCGGCTTCCTTCAAACATATCGTCACTTCTTCATAATGAATGTATTACTGGGCGTTAATAACCATTAAAACATTAAGAGAAACCATTAAAATCATCAAAACATCAAATCCCATTAGGAAACATCAAAAATGCAATTCAAATTAATGTCCCTTTGGACCCTTCAACATCTAAAATTAGTGGACAAGCAATTGAAAGTTATTAGTTATGATATATTTAGTACTTACGTTGTTTTTTTTTAATTTTGAAGAATGTAAGAACGACATTTTTGTGTGTCGAGATTGTATGAAGCATATTAAACTTGTATGTTTATAGTGTGCGGTTGGTACAGGTAAATCTCTGTGAAATGGAGTTTAATTTATTATCCCGGTATCGTGTTTTTTTTATTTTGTTTCATATATTTACGTCTATGTTAATTTGGGAGGCGGGTACATTTATTGGATAACGAACACCCCATACAAAGGTTACCCCAAGTGGTTCGCTGATACGTTTGGTGACTTAGCAGGGGTGCCCGGGTTCATAGGGTGTGATTTGTCTAGGTGTTGGCGGCGGATGCGTTTGCCCGCATGGCTGACTGAATCGGTAGAGACTGGTTGAGGAAGCCATTTTGATTTCTCCATCCGGACTCTCTTGTACCACAGTGGGAAGAATGGATTCATACGTCCGTCACTCCTGGATACACTGACGCCCAGATTCCTACCCACCTCTCACACCTTTCTCCTTCCCTGAACTTCCTTTCCCTAAAACTATCCTACACTCAGCATCCCCAAAGATGACGTAGGTCTTGAGGGAACTTTTTGAAGTGAAAACTTCTTTATCACCGTCGTGATTTGAAACTCGATGAAACAAAAAAGCGACACTTAAAATAGACAAACACACACATCTATACGATTTAGCCTGCAAGAGAATGAGATAATTAATAATTGGTCTCCTCTTTTTGCGGTGCTTCGTAGCCTCCCCCTCTTGTCTACTTTAGTTTTCTGAAGGTTTCACTTCTACCACGTGTGAACCTCACACTTTTAATTTTTTTTCTTCATGCCTCTTGTGTGGATCTAATGTAAAAAAAAGTAAAAAGGCCGCACTAAGCTCGACATTTCAACCAAGCCAAGCTTAAAATCAACTACCGAGCCTACAAGTTCTCACGTCTCGTATAAAATTATTATCATCACTATTGTGAAACGTTCACTTGAATTTGTTTTACCTGTAAACTTTTTAATTGAGCTGTAAAGAGAGATGTTATACACGTCATACGTAATTTGGTTCTTATGTTTATGTCCGCCATTAAAATAACGGAAATTTGTCGAAACTACGAGTGTTTTTTTTTATTATTAAGATACGTTGAATTTAACCGTTTCTTTTTACGTCCCTTTTTTAAAGTAATGCGCCTCGTTTGTTTGATGGTGATACAAGTTTATTATTTATTTGACAAGTTTTGATGAGAATTTTTCTGTGCGCTTGTTAAGAGTAGTAGGTACTTTAAAGGTTAGGTAAATCTCGTTGTCGTTCATACAATAGAACTGCTGTGGTATATAGCCTCAGTATCGCCCTGGTGAAAGATTAAAAATGAATTCGTTTCCTTGCTTGAAATGGGTAGCTGTGTTTGGTGACCAGATCTGCATATTCCTATTTTTCCTCCTTTCTCTTCGCATTCTCATTTCCCTTCCCGCCTCTTCAGCCACACAACATACCCGATTTGGGAATAACCTAACCTAATCTTATATTTCTCCCCGATATGGGGAGAATTTAACCTAACCAAATCTTGGTCCCTGATTTGGGGAAAACCTAACCTAATCTTTTTCCCCGATTTGGGGATCACCTAACCTAATCTTTATCCCGATTTGGGGAGAACCTAACCTAATCTTTCTCCCAGATTTGGGGAGAATTTAACCTAGCCTAATCTTGGTCTCCGATTTGGAGAGAACTTAACCTAACCTAATCTAATCTTTTTCTGATTTGGGGAGAACCTAACTCAACTTAATCTTACTCCCCTTTCTAGGGAGAACCTAACCTAACCCTTCTCTTCCCATTACCTTTCTCCTTCCCCTTCCAATTCCCACTCCTTCAATCATACAAAATACCCGATTTGGGGATACCATAGTCCCACTGGCTCAGGACAGTAGGGAACAGTTGGGACTCTTATGTGCATATACCTTTTTTTTAAAACCCTATAGGATTTTTTTTTTAACTTTGTGGGTTGTATTTTTATTTTATCACTAACGATGTATTTTCGTTCTGTTACAGGTAAGCACCTGTTTTCATTAAGAACACTTGGGAAGGTCGAGATAAATCAAGCTTTTGAAGTTGGTAAGAAGAGATTTGGATTTTTTCAATGTTTTCACTATCTCTCTAATGATCATAAGTTACTAGCTATGGTGTATATTATTTTGGGTAAGTTTAATATTCTACTGTACCTACATCTAATATTTGTAGATTTTAATGAAGTTGTAGAACTTCAAAAAAATATTGGGACTTTGAGTTGTGATAGTGGTCTGTTTCTCGTACTCGTTTAGAGGTATATGTATTGTTTATATGTTTGAGGATGTATGTGTATATGTACGTTTGTGTGTATGTGTTTATATGTGTATGTAAGTGTGCAACTATATACACATGTATGCATGCATGCACACATATAAGAAAATAGTTATTTATTTATATATAATTTGTACATTTATTTATAACAAATCACAGGCAATATAGCCTAAGGCGTTATAATTGTACCATTTATGCAGTGTATATGCAATGCCAAAAATCTTAGAAATGCGCTATAGGACACAAAAGATAAATCTATGTTTTTATCCACCGCATTCAAAAAGGACGTAGCTCTCCCCACAGGTGAGTTCATAAATAAATTAGTGCGGCTTGCTCTACTATACCATAGGAGGTTGTGATTTGTGATGACGTCCTCGAGAGTGAGACTCTGGTACAAAAAAATTTAATTGGGCCAGTACCTATCTCATTATTAGATAAGTGACCGTTTATTAGTTGAAAAAATATTTAAGCAAAGCAATTCCTCTACGTGTCTCTAGGGAGTGGTAATTGGTCATGCCTAATATATGTATAAATCGATGGGTAAATCCAAGGGTAACGTCCATAGAGCCGCGAGAATAAAAACCTTAAAAATTTCTTATTGGTTCTTTCAATGCGTAAAGTGTATGTTAATTCGTGTGGGGCCCAGATGATCGAATTTGACTCAAGTACACTCAGGACTAGTGTGTTATATGTATAATAACGTCAGTGTTTTTGTGTTACGAAACGTATGTATGTGCGTAAACGTATGTATTTTATGTATGTGTGTATAATCTAAACCTTATGTATGTCGTTTTCTCCTTACTATTTTCCACTTTCTATTATAATTTTTCCAATTTTCAGCATATTTATAAACCAAATTCATATAGATATGTTTACACTAGACTTCATACAAAGTAACTATACTCTATTGGTCAACATGAAACATGCAGCCGCCTTGAATGGTGATTTAATGTTCTATTTTATGTATGTAAATGTCCTAATTAAATAAAATTTATTTTATAAATAAATCATTTAAAAAAACATATTTATTTATTTTTCAAATTTTTTTATTTTATTTTAACTTTAATTTTTTGATAGATTTCTCCGAGGTTTGGCAGTGAGCAGGAATAAGAACAGGTCGGCAGCGCCACCCATCCTCAGACACCTCTCAGTCCTCACACGAAAATAAAATTGTTAAATCATAAAATTGCCCGTCCGGTTACAACAATAAAATTGTTTTATTGTGCATCGCTCATTTTCGGGCAAAGCGGGTGATAGAAGATCCAAAGAGGGTGTGTATGTAGCAGAGTGTTGAGCTCCTTGGCCTTGGAGACATAATATTATCAAACGTATTAATGTGGGTTGTCTGTGATGTGAAATATTACTGCGTAATGAACCCAAATTTGATTTGAAATTTTGATAATTGAAACTTACGATGATTGTGTGAATCCGGACTAGCAATAAAGTAGCAGACTACCTACTTATAATCAGAAAATTTAAAATTATTTTATTTTTATTTAAATAATAATTTTATAATGGAAGTATGAATTTCTTGTGTAAACATTTTTGACTGATGATTTTTAAAGTGATAGGTGTTCATTCGAAATGTAAATTTCTGTCGTTTCTCTACAGCTAAAGAAAATTGTTAATAGAATGGAATATACTCTTTGTATCGTTCTTGTGTATGATCGTCGTTGGTGGTCAGTAAGTTGCTGGAAATAAAGTAAGTAATTATGTTCACTGTATGAATTTGGATTAAAGGGTACTTCCTCTTCCCCATGTCCTTATTCGATTCTTACAGTATTTGGCGGCTGAGAATCATGTGCGATTTCACATTAAAAAAATTTTTTAGTTCATTTTTACTATCTTATTTCAAGTCTGTATAACAAGCTATTGCTAGTAACCTAGTTAGCTAGTAACTCCTAGTTACGTGTAGACAGAGCTAGCATTGTATTAAACCTAGTAAGATAGTGAGGAAGCTAGTAAGCTAGCATCTCAAGCCGGTATAGTTTAATTTTAATAGGATGGGGATCTATTATTTGAGCTAGTAGCGCCATACACCATTCATACAAGTAAATTTGCAAACCGACGAAAATAATAATAATAATAATTGGATAATTTGTAGAGCGCCGTTTTTATGAAAAATCACCTCAAGGGTGCTGTACCATTTATTGTGAATTCTTAGGCTCTATTTAATTGTATTATTTACAAGTAGATACAGGAAACATACTTACCTGGAAGTCTGGAAGGTCACTTCCGATGTTAGTATTACATTTATGAGAAGATTAGTGGCAAAAGTAGAGTTGATATTTATTTTGAAAAAACTTGACAATTTAGGATTCTACAGCTGGAAAATTATTATGAAATTAAGTTTACAAAAGCTTAAAAATAAGAATTTTTAACATTTTTACACAATTAGTTATTTACAATGTCGCGGGCAGTGTAGGTGAGGATGAAAGGTTTTTAACTTATGGATACGACTGTCTGAAAAGGTGAGTTTTAAGTTTAGCTCCAAATTCCGCAGAATCTGTGATCATTCTTAAGTCATGTTCTTCTTCTTGTGCCCTGTCCGTTCAACAGACTTTGGCTATCATGTTGGCTATGCGGACTTTGTTTACTGCGGCCCGGAACAGCTCTAAAGTGGACTGGCCAAACCACGTAAGTCATGTGGCAGTCCATTCCAGGTTTTAGGTTCTGACACTCCGAAAGTGCACTCTCCGAACTTAGTATCTGGTGTGCGCTTTGGTTCTTTTAACCTTCCGATAGCTGATGACGCTGCTATCCTAGGGGTTGACTGTCGAGAATTGGGATTTTCTGGAATACACAATTCCGATAAGTAAGCCGGAGCACAACACTTCATCTTCGTGCTGCCTCCTCTATACCGTTTTCACCGCAATACCTCTCGTATTTTTTTATGTTTTACTATGCCAATAAATAATAATGCATAATAAAGCCCGCGTATTAAGCAATAACATTCGGAGGGCATGAAACTCGAGGCATTGTGTCCCACAAATACGAGGCGCGGGCATATGGGCGCCAGGGTGGGCCTTCCAAGTCTTTTTTTTATTTATCGAAGAAAGCAATCACTTTGTGGCTTGAAATTGTAAAGATTAAATATGTGGCAGCTACCTACTGGCAATGAATGGAATTTAAGACATTCGAATTTCGGAACACGACAAATAACATTATAATTTTTTCATTCCTTTTCTCGTGTTTGTAGAGACCATATACCTAATTTAATTTAGTTGTTTCAATTATTATATTTATTTTTTGCCATTTTAATATAATAAGTAATAGCTGTTAATGTTATAATAAATCAACTCTTGTCGTTTTCAATACGAAAATGACCGGTTCCTAAATAAATAACTACTAAATGGACATGTTTTGTTTACGAGTTTTGTATAATAAGTTAAATTTTCAAAATTTTAAGTAACCCCCGACACAAAAAGAGCTGATGACTTTGAAACGCCTGAACATGTGTTCATGAATTGTAGCTATGTAACTACGTAATTGTAGCTATCTCGATCACTACGTAATTGTATAATTACTACGTAATTGTAGCTATCTCGATCACGTCAGCTTTCAAACAAAAACACCGCGTCATAATCGGTCCATTCGTTTAGGAGCTACGATGCCACAGACAGACACACAGATATGTCGAACTTATAACATCTTTCCTTGCGTCGGGGATTGAAAAGAGGAGCTAGATTATCGGAAAAACGAGACAAGAAGCTAAACCACTTTTTTGGAAGTAAAAAAACTGGAACCTATTTTTTCGCTTCATTTCTCATCTACATAAAATACACCAAAGATCAAAAATAGTAGATCTGTGAAGAGTATAACTTTGCAAAATCAAATTTTTTTCTAAAAAACATAAGATATACTATATATATATTTTTTAAATTTCTTTATTCATTACTTGCAAAATAGGGTTACATTATTAGATGATTATTCGACCACCATGCTAGGCTGATGCCCGTGTTATCGTGGTCGATTTTACATAATTTAGTGCAATAACAATCAGACGTTCGTGTAATATTTGTGACGAAAAAAAATATAAAAACTCTGTTAAGAGTGCATTAGAAATGTATTAAATGAGTACAAAACTGCATAAATATATTGACATATATTTTGTACTACTTCCCTCCTGTTATAATAATGTAATATATTTTAGTTGCAAGATTACTGTTTAATTTTTAGGCACAATGTAATGGTATGATGAGGAAAACTATAAATGGTTTCACAGTTTGGTATATTATACAAGTATAAATTAATCCAATTGTAATCTGTAGATTTTCCTAAAGTAGATAATAACTAAAAGGAGTTTGTATTTTTATAAAATTTTTGTGCAAATAAATTCATGTAATTAACCTATTTATACTGCAGTGAATTCTTATTTTAACAATTTTTGTCTCAGCAGAATACAAATAAGGCAGAATGCAAATAAGGCAGTAGAGTACATCGGACATATCAGTGGTACCAAACACTTTAAGGTCATGAATGGAATGGTAAAAAGTATTTAATGTAAAAAAATTAAATATATTTTTTTTATTTTACGGCAATTTAAATGTTATTAATCTACGTTCTTTGAAGAAATCCTTAAAGAAATTTCGCCCCTTTCCGGATATCCATTGTCGGACACCGCATGCAAAATGAGTAATTGTATCAGATCTTTTGATGTCGTTATTTAATGCGTTGAATATTTTAGGTGCGATGTATGAGTATTGTATATGTGAAAATGTGGTTTTTGTTTATGGAATTTGGATTTTCCATGTGTTGAGTAGCGTGTGTGTATATCTTTTTGTGTGGAATTTATCAGTCCATTTTTCCTATGAGAGCTATGAGAGCTATTTTCATATATGTATGTACAGTTAATGTACAGTACGAATGTCTAGTACTGCGAGCTTCTTGAAAAGTGGCTCTGATGGATGAGAGGGGGATACTTAAATACCTACCTACTTAATTATAAACCCTGTATTTTATGTGAAATTTAAAAATTTCTATTAAGGAGGTGTACAATTTGTCCAAAGAAACGTCACTATCTCACAGTCGAAATGCAAAAAGGTCGAGTTGAATTTACGTCGCCGTTCTTAAAATAGTTGACATAGTTCATAGTGCCTTCCAAGAAGTTGATCGGAATTCGGATTTTGGCTATGGCAAATTAAAAAAAAAAAATTGAAATCTTAATTTTAAATTCAGCTGCACAAATCCTACAATCATAACAACCCATGCGCGTAAAAATATTGAACTTGGGATAGTCAAGCAAAAAATATCCCGTAATATTGAAAACTTTTGCCAATGTAAAAAGGGAAAATGGAATAAAAAGTTGTTTTTTTTTTCACTTGTTCAGTATTCGAATAGCTCGGAGACATCCAAATTCGAAGAAAAATATGTGTGCCACCCTAGTGTACCCTATGTGACTTGCTGCTGAGATATCCCGGGTAATGTCTCTTTCTTGCTACATGCGTGGTTTATTGGAAAGAGGGAGAGGTCACAGAGGAGCTCTCGGCGGTAAGGATTTTAGTTTAGGGGCCGGTCATTAGTGGAATCGTCTGGCGCTCAATTTTATTGCCTGTAAATTAGTAACCATTTTTTTCTGACTCATCACAACATTTTGTTTGAGATATTAACAAGCAGTATGTAAAATAGGTTTGCTTCAGAATTTAGAATATCTGGTAATCTGGTTTTAAAGCTGTCCATCTCGGGTTAATTTAAATAAATATGTTTTTCATATTTTATGCGTCGTAATCAATTTTATTGTAATATAATGTATGTGAGTTAAATTTTATACATATCTATGTAATTTACAAAATATTATATGTAAGGTCATCGTTAGTCGTATATACCTTTTCATAAAAGAGGAGCTCTTGTGCCTGATAAGGGAGCCACGATTCTAACTAAGGTTGTGTTTATAATTTGGGAGGCGGGTATGTGTACCGCCGCCCCCGGGAACGATTTATTGGATAACCACCACCTCTGCCATAGGTCACCCCAAGTGGTTCACTACGTTTAGTGACTTTGCAGGGGTGCCCGGGTTCATGGGGTGAGGTTAGTCCAGGTCTTGGCGGCCGATGCGACTGTCCACCCGCTACGCGGTGGGCAGGATCAAGAGAGACTGGTTGAAGGAGGTCTTTTATCCTCTCCAGCCAGAATCTCTCGACCCATCGCCTTGCACCGCAATTGAAGAGATGAAATCATACGTCCATCAATTCTGTTCACACTGAACCCCAGATTCCTACCCACCCCTTATATATATTTCCTTCCCAGAACGTCTTCTCCTTCCTTACCTTTAAAAACTTATTTTAAGATACTGTGGTCACATTGCTCTCCAAACTGAAGACTCCAACTTGGAGAAATTCATTCACTAGCAAAGTGGAAGACGTAAGAATCAGAGGAAGGTCACCAATGCGCTGGAGAGACCCAATACTAGCGTCAGGTACTAGGGTATCCTTGGCTCTCTACGCAGCACAAAACCGCGAGAAATGGAGAAGCCTTGTCCACCATGGACATTTGATTAACGGTCACGATTCTCAGCAATGAGGAACCGAATTAAGAAGAAGAAGAAGACCCAATTCAAATAATATTTTAGTACGGGAAAAATATCGCTGTTATTTTTTTCTAATTTTTTAAAGAAGAGACAAAAATTCTCGTATTAGGAATAACTTCACAATATTTTATGAACTCCTACTGTTGTCATTATAGTCGAAAAATGTGCTTGATTTGGCTAGCAGACGATTGATCTCTCGATGCCTAGGTAGGAACCCGACGCTTTAATAATAATAATATTTGGACGATTTATATATTATTAAAAGGGTAGTTGCCCGTAATATGGAGAAAAATAATTAGTTGATATAATGTATTTCTAAAATTTGAAAATATGTGATTGACAAATATGACGGTTTGACAGAAGGTGGCAATAGCGAAATTGGTTAACGCGCTCGTGCCGGTTAGACGGAGAGGTCTGGGTTCGAGTCCCAGTTGCGACCATTGTCTATTTCTGTTTTTCTGTGTCTTGTTCTGTTTCTTATTTTCGTTTAGATTATTATTGTTAACTTATTCTAATATGATTTATATATCACCGCTTTTGTGAAAAATCACCTCAAGGGCGCTGTCTGGTCTGGCCTCAGCACAGCATCCACAAGAGAACACCTAAATTTGTTTATAAATATTAGGTACTATCTTTGCCCAGAAATTCCCGAGGTTTCCCTTAGGGTCTATGATGTCTACTTTTAACTATAAATGTCAATATATAAAAATATTTTATTGAGGTAAGAAATAGCTCTACGAATACATAGTTACTTTACATTAGCTAACCAAAAGTTATGAGTTTCTGTAGACCCCTATACGACAAACAAAGCTGTTAAAATGCTTGGCTCTGGTCCCAGAGTTCACCGGGTTCAAACTTCAAACCTATAAATTGAAAATATTATTATTAAGTCAACAAGATTTTTTATCATTTTAACTATAATAAAGCAGATGTTTGTCTCCTGTCCTCGAACAATAAGCTTTTGCATCATGAAATTTGCACGACTGTCTGAAATTGCTATTTCAAATTCACTATTTTTTACGTAACTAACACAGGGACGTACTTGAGCAGTGATTCTTGACGTTATTTGGAGTCTAACATGTAAATTAAATTTTGGCCTCCGGTCACATTTTTGGTGTTTTTTTTTAATTTAAAACAAAATATCAGTATTTGTTAAAATTGTTATTGGTTTGGGTCGGGGTAAGGGGTTAGCCGGTAATCGTCTGAGTGACCACGTGATCAGTGATGACGTGCGGAAAAAAAAAATTTGATAGATTTTTTTTTGTTAAAAATCAAACGTCTCAATTTCGGAGGCTCCGGGAACAATTTATTGGATAACCAAAACCTCTGCCATAGCTCACGCCAACTGGTTCGCTACTTTTGGTGACTTAGCAGGGATGCCCGCTTTCATGGGGTGAGGTTTGTCTATGGTCTTGGCGGCCCACCGACTGCGTGGCGAGCCGGATTGAGAGAGATTGTTGAGGTACACCTAACCTAGACTATCTCGACCCATCGTCTTGTACCGCAGGGATGGATTCATACGTCCGTCACTCCTGGACACATACCTTTTCCTTCCCAGATCTTCGTCTATTTTATTTCCTTCAAAAAATTCTTCACACAGCATCCTCAAAAAAAGGCATGGAGTCTGATGGCATATTCTCAAATATTTTTTATAATATAAATCTTTATTTGGATCTGATGTTACTTTATTACATATGAAGTTAAAAGGTTTCAATAAATCTCAACAAAATTTGATTTATTACAAAATAAAATGACATTTATGGCTGGACACTTGAACATTTATATTAGCATTAAATTAAATTAAAATCCTCGAAGGGATTACCTACATATATATTACCTACATTATTTACTCACATTCGAAATTACGACTTGATATAATTCATGTTAATTTATCTTTAGATTGTTTCGACTTAGCGATGGTGGGGATGATACCTGGGGTGAATATAGCAGCCCCGGATCTAGGGGGGGCAAACCGGGGCATTTGCCCCGGACGGCACTTTTAGGGGGCGCCAAAAAAGACTTGTTTCACGAAGCGCCTGGCATCGAGCGCACGTTGTTCTATCAATTATTAATTTGATTTTAAAACGCCCAATTGGTTTTTGAACACCTCCTGAGTTGATCTATGAACGTATACCTACTAAGGGGGCATACATTAATTACGTGAGCAGTTTTTTTTTCCTATCTAAACCCCCCCCCCCCCCCCCTCCTTGGTGAGATAAATTTGAGCCACTTCATATATTTTAGTTTATCCGTCTCAGAACAGACATAGTCTAGTGAGGCGGGTTACTTACTTGTCTGTAAACGATAATTTAAAATAATAAACGCCCGGGTTTGCCCCCCCCCCCTTTTGAGCTCACGTAATTAACGTATGCCCCCTAAGTCGGTTTTAAACGCGTGCGTAGTGTTCGTCATAGGTTCCCAATGTGGGCGTACACTAGGGTGGAACACTTTTGTATGAAAAATTTTTTTTTTTCGAAATTCGTTCTGGAATACCAGAAAAAAGTTGCTTTATATAATTTTAAATAACACTTCTAAATTTGGAAGTTCTAGCTCGACTGCTTGAGCCCCCGCCATAGACTTGAAATTTATTTTTTTAAGTTGTTATAGACGTTTTGTATTATACACCCTATTAACAAAATAATAAGTAAATATAATATGTTATGCATTAAATGAGAAAATAAAAGTAGTTTTTAGTTAATAAAATCATTTATTTTAAAATTTATCACAAGTCCATAAAGTTATGTTGGTATGAATAACATCATTTTTTATAACAAAAATCCATTTTCGTCTTAAACTTTAGCATGAGCTTTCGCGATGCTTATTTAGATTTTATAAATCCCTCTCGTCTTTTCTTGTCGCATACACTTAGAACTGCTTCTGTCACAACTTGTACAGATCTTTCCACAGCCTGGGTGTGGCAAGGCAGTCTCATAAACTCCAACACTGTATCTTCTCCATTTTCAATGAGATCTTGTAACTACTCATCGGAAATATTTATCAATATTGGGGGTTCGTATATATTTTGTTGCCAGTCAATCATGTGTATGTAAGAATGTGCATTTAAGTCCACTTTTGGCACCTCAAACATGCGCGAAACAGAATTTTTATTAACATAACGATACTTTAAAATGCGTCTTGCAGCGAGTTCTCTAATGTACTTACGTGAATCTATTATCATACTCAAAAACAAGTTTTCTGGAAGGACAAAGTAACTGTTTCGAATTATAACAGGGTCCACTATCGCTAAAAACTCGTTGGGACAAATATCTAGTGCTGTTAATGAGCTTCCATAAATGATTTGAACCATCTTTGCAGGATGAATGTGTTTTGATAGCAAACCTGACAGGAGCGTATGATTTTACGACAAACGTTGCTAAAGTCATAAGATTTTGTTGTTGATTTTCAGTAGAAATATACAAACGCAGTATTCAGTATGGGATAGTTTTCCTGGGCTTCTCTGTAATAAATTAGGAGAGCAGGATCCATTTATGACAGCAGTAGTAATTTCTTGTAAATATTTCTGGTCTGTACTGAGATCTGTGGATATTTTTGGAGGTAGTTCACCTTCTATATTCTCAAAGTTGGCCAACGGCAGCGTCTCGCATATCTCTAATGCTTTACCAATTTGACCTGCAAATGATTTAAATCCTGCAGTAAGGCCATCCAAATAGATAAACAAATGCCTCAATGGTAGCTCATCGGCGTGTAAGAGGCAAATTATCCATTGCAATGGTCGAGATAGTCAGTTTTCCAAAAGATGAATCACGCCTCCTACTTTCCGTGTATTTGTGTTTGTTCCATCACAGCCAACAGACATTAAACCCTCTAGTGATATCTTTTCCAACACCTTTCCTTCCCTTTTAAAACACGACAAACAAAAAGGAAGGTCGGCATTAGAAAAAACTTCAGATCTATTTAGCCGATATGAAGTAGAGGGAATTTCTTCAATTCGTGTCTTTGAATTATGCCTGATTTCTTGTTTTAGAGCACAAAATCTTCTATTCAGCAATTTTTTACTCTGCGTAAGATCCGTTATTCCTAAAGCCATAGGCAGTTAGTGCTTCTAAAAACATTTGTTCCTCTTTTAGCACTTTTTTTTCATTCAAACAAGTACAGCTTACAAATTCTTTACAATTACATATAGCTATGTCAAAAAGCTATCGACTTTGTGCTCTGACCTCTTCTAACCTTTCTTCCTTAAGTTTCTTCAAAGACTTTTTCAAATTATAACACTTTTACCGATAACTTTTTAGTAACTGTAAGACTCGTTATGTGTGACGATTGGAATAGAAGATATTATCCACAATTTTTCAATTTTCGTTCCAACTATTTCGGCAATTTCCAACAACGTAGGTTCTTTTGTTGTTTTATTCCTTGATTTTAAGTCTTATCAAACCCATTCATAGAATTTCATCACATTTTCATACGTTGGTAGGATATTCTCTTTCAACTCTGCACTTTTACTAAATATCGGAGATTTTAACTTTTGTCTTATAAATATCATGTTAAATCACCTAAAAAACGTTTATCAACAAGTACTCGTGAATATAATTGACTTACGACCTTCTGCCTTGAGACAATAGTGGACACTAGTTTAAACAAAACACTGCATTTCGTAGATGGTCACGTGCCGCCCCCCGCTTTGCCCCGCACTTTGCTCCTTTGTCACAGCGCCAAAGTATATAAAAAAAAAGAAATATTTGATTGCAACAGCTAGCTAACTATATTTCAATGTGTTATAAAATAAAATAAACCTATTTTAATAAATTCTGTACTATTTTGAAGGCCGTGAAAATAGCCCCTAAACTCTCGTTTTTGTAAATGTTCGATGTCTTGGCGGGGGCTCTTACCATTGTCTGATATTTTTTATATTTTTAATTGAGGGAATTGATGGAAATTGGCAACATAATTCAACTATTTCAAATAAAAATTCGAAAAAAAAATTTTTTCGTTCCGGCCTAGCGTACACGCCCCCTTGTGGGCATTTGAGACTTTCGGGGGGGCAGTAGAAGACCCAGAGAAAATTAGGGGGCAATGAGATGGCACAGTTAGGGTGTGAGCAGGTAAAAAAAAAAAACATTAATCACGTACTAATAAAGTAAAGTAAACTTTACTATTGGTTAATTTTTGTTATTGTGTTGTAATCATTTTTATTGAAGTGGACGAAAATTCAACTAAAGGATTCCATTTAATTCAGATCTACATTAAATTGGATGATATGAAATGTAGTTAAAAATCGTAGATCCGGGGCTGGAATATAGTACGGGGAGTATTTATAAGTACTCATAATATGTTGCTAGGTATGTATGGCTGGTTTCTCCCTTTAGTCATTTTGGCAATCCGGTGGGGCGGCGGGTGATGGTTGCGGTCCGGGGGCTGAAGGTTGGCAAGGGGGTGGGGGGGGGGGGGGGTTGAATAACCATTAAACAACCCCAATCCGCAGATTATCTCTGAACCGTGGGTAATGCAGTGAACCGCGCAGGGCGGCTCGTGCGTGACGAATTAATACGTAATTTAAATTGCTGTTAAATATTGAAATTATATAAAATATTGTTTAGATTAGCCACTTCACATTTTGGTGTTAAAATATTCAATAAATCCCCTTGTTATTTTTTTATGAAAACCGCACAAGAGTCCCCAACTACTCCCGTCTGGAGCCAGTGAGACTATGGCATCCCCATTTGGGGTATGTTGTGAGGCTGAAGGCAGTTAGAAGGGGAAGGAGATGGGGAAGGGGAAGTTGGGGAAGTACCTATTCAGATGTGATCATCAAACACGGCTAAAGCCATTTCAAGCAACGTTTCAATTCTGAATGGTGGTCTTACACCAGGGCGATACTGGGAGTATCTTCCACTCTGAAACGTGCCGCAAATATATGTAGGTACTATATTATTTTTATTTAATTAATTGTGAAATACCACAAATTAATCAAATAAAATTTATTTGCGCACGCCGGGTTCTAACCCGCGACCTTCGGATTGTGAGTCGGAGTCTTGCCTCGGGACCTCGGAGGCCTGTATATACTGTTTATTATACTGATTAATTTAATTAAATCATATTTGGGAGGTGAGTATGGGTTTCGCCGGTAACCTTTTATTGAATAACCAACATGTCTGCCATAGGTCACCCCAAGTGACTACGTTTAGTAATTTAGCATGGGTGCCCGGGTTCATAGGGTGAGGTTTTTCGGAGTCGTAGCGGCACACAGTTAGTAATTTTGAGTGTCTAGTTTGACTTAATTATTTTAATTTATTTTTGGGACAATATAAATTATCATGAAATGAAAAAAATATACATACAGTCGTTTTTAATACTTACAGAAAGAATTAGTACAAATTTCGGAAAGAAATCGATGGATTGACAAATTTTTTTTACGGAACATTGCATTTTAGCAGAAGAGTGTTTCTATGTATGTAAAAATCGCCTTGGTGCTAAAAAAAAATTAAAGTTGTTAAAGTAAACCCTGAATGCATCACAAACATAAAGTTAATTTGATACACTAATTCCCATTAAACACAGAAAACGTAAAATTTTGCCGGATGTTCGGATACATTTTTAAAAGTCTCGATGAATTCAAAACTTAAAGAAAAAATACGTTTTGAAAAATCGTTAGTTCCATATTTTTTATCACACTAAAACACAAGTTAAATAGTTATGATAATCACCTGATTTCCTAGATTCCATCTTAAAGATTCAGAAAAATACAGTAGTTATAGATGAAATATCTGTAAATATTAAAATTAGATAGAACCTAAGAATTATGAATAAATTGTACAGCGCCCTTGAGGTGATTTTTCACAAAAACGGCGCTCTATAAATTATCCAATTATTATTATTATTATTATTATCACGATTAGGTGCACACGTCCATCCGCGGAGATATCTAAACTTGACTGACATAAAATTACTCGAGGTACATAGACATACAAATAACTAGACGAGAACTTACAGATGAGGGGTAAAAACCAACTATTAGGGGCGAAGAGAGGAAAGAGACTTGTGATTCGCCAAGTCTTCTTCATTGTCTAAGTATGTGTTTCATAGACATACAGCATTCGCGCGTAAAATGTACGACGAGAGCACGACATTGGTCCGGACACGCCCAGCCGGTTCCGAAAAATGGTTCCAATGGGAGGGGGAAATAACACGTTTTTTAACACGTAAGGGCATGTCCATATATTTTGTACGTCCGTGTCGAGGTAGGTATTTGCGATGTAGGTAGGTAGTTGCAAGCAGCAATTTTTTTAAAAAAAAAAATTAGACTCTTAGGTACCCAATTGAATTAAACTGAAATCCAAAAAGAAAATTAGGATTTTATAATAAAGTCAAACTAGATACCTCAAATTGTTAACCGTGCGACGGATGTATTTCACCAAGATTTTTTTTTTGTTTGTATCACATTTAAGAGCGTATAACCAGAGAAAACCAAAAATATGTCATTTTTAAATCAGTTTTTAGACGTATTGAATCTTTTCCACAAAAAAATATTAATTGTTTTCGAAAGATTTTTCTTTTATCTAGTAAACGTATGTTTTAAATTTTCATAATAGTATATTAAAATATAAGTGGATAAACAGGTCTTTAAAACACGCGCGATTTTTCGAGCACGACGGCGTTGCCGAGTGCTCGAAATAAAGCAAGTGTTTTAAAGACCAGTTATCCACGAATATTTTACGCAATTTTTTTTTATTGGTACACTTTGAAAACATAAATATTGATATTATTATTAAAAATTTGGAAATAAGAACTATTAATAAATTCGTGATGTGACATCACAATATCTTGTTGTCATGGAAATGAAAAACACAAACATTAATTTGCAATCTGTCACATAAGATTAATAGTTGACATAACAGTTTTTACTAGTTATTGTGTGTTGTAAAATGAGTTCTAACATTGATAATTTAAATACCAAAGCAGAATCGCGGTTAATACCTGAAAAATCCAAAGACGTTTATAAAAAAGAATATGAAAGGTTCATAACATGGATGGAGGAGCAAAACGTAGTAGATGTAGATGAACGAGTTGTGCTTGCTTACCTTCAGAAAATGTCGGAACAGTACAAAGCATCGACTATATATTAATAATTAGAATGTAAACGATGTAAAAAAGAATGTAAACTTTGAATAAAATTTTTGAAACATTTGTAATGTTTTATTTGACGTTTAAAATATTCCTGTCAGATTTATAGTTAAAAGTTGACATTTAGACTTCACATTTTGTTGATTTGTTGATGTTGCCATGGTAACTTTAAAAAACGCGCGTTCCATAAAGTGCGATTTAAACACGCTAGAGCGTACTTTAAATAAGTAAAAAAGGGCACCAATAAAAAAAAATGTTTATTTTTAGTATAATTTGGTTGTACCATAAGTCGTTGGCGAATTTATTAAATTTTCAAAAAAGTACATGTATTTGTACAACACCCATTTCAAATCATATAATCATGCATTAAAATAAATCAATACATTATCTGGTAAACGTTTGTTTCAGAATTTTAATTTTAGTTTAAATAAAATCATTAAAAAATATATACTTACATGTGTTTCTTGACGAAAATTGGTCCGTTTGTGTATTTATTTGCGCACTTAGAAACTAATGTATTTCAGATTTTTTACGCTCTTATTTTGCTTAGACATTATTGAAAAATGATAAATACTTATGATTAGAAAATAATTACAAAAAGTACATAATTTTAATAGTTTTATCTTCACGCCTTTAGGCATTTTTGGATGCAGGTATAAATTAAAGCAACTTTGGAATAAAATAAAATCGACAGCGAGTTATAATTTTAAAAAAGCTGGTATGGAAAATAATTAATCTTTCTCATTGGAACCGCCCTGTACGATCGTAAGAACATTTTTCGACGAAATGTGGATTTTTGGCCGCTGGCTGGTGGTAATAACTGTTCAAAGGAGTGATGAAGTTGCCCAGTTGTCTGGTCCCTAATAAATAGAAATAATATTCAATA
Organism: Limnephilus lunatus; assembly: GCA_917563855.2. Taxonomy (NCBI): domain Eukaryota; kingdom Metazoa; phylum Arthropoda; class Insecta; order Trichoptera; family Limnephilidae; genus Limnephilus; species Limnephilus lunatus. The sequence goes on from OU830594.1 coordinate 99,994,914, forward strand.
AATAGAATTCAAAAAGTTTCTTATGCTTAAATTAATTAGGTTTTATGATGGAATGCCTACATTGTGAAATGTTGTGTTACACCTACTGCGCTCATAGTCTACACGGCCTCCGTAGCCGGGGGGTAAAGCTTTTGACTCGCATTCCGAAGATCGCGGGATCGAATCCCGGCGTGGGCAAATAAATTTTATTTAATTTATTTGTGTTATTTCACAATTAAATCATTTAAAAAAATATTGGTATTATATTATAATAAATCAAATATAAACCTTATTTACACTTTAATTTATTGACCGTAACCGGCTGCAGCTAGTTAAAGTGGAAATAAGTTTTATATTTGTTTTATTATAATATATTATAATGGATTTCCACCATTAATTGTTAATCTCAAAAATAGAAATAATATATGCTGTATTTGTGGCACGTTTCAGAGTGGAAGATAGTCTCATTATCGCCCTGTTGTAAGACCACCATTCAGAATTGAAACGTTGCTTGAAATGGCTTTATTCGTATTTGGTGACTTGATCTGAATAGCCAGGTACTTACGCACCTTCCTCTTCCTCGTCTGCCTCCCCCCCACTACCTTCAGCCTCACAACATACCCAAATTAGGGATGCCATAGTATCTCTGGCTCTAGACGGGAGTAGCTGAGACTCCTGTGAGGTATTCACATTCAAAAATATATATACACTGGGATTTGTGGTTTTTTTATGTTGGTTCTGCATGTGGGCAAATGAAATAAATCGGTTGTTGTGTTGCTGTTCACGGTAAACGAATTAATATTATTAAATAGCTAAGCTTTTTTAATTAATTAATATCTACTACAAATAATTGGTTTTATTATTTGTTGTATAGATTCTAGAATCACACGTTTGATATCCAATGCTTTAACACATCATCTTTTGAATCATAATACTAACTTCTTCCTTCAACAATAGCAAATAACTAATAATTTCGTTTATTAAAACATCCGCCGCCCCTGCTATTGTTTCATATACACTCTCAGACCAGTGGCTCGCTCAAATCGCGAGCACAATGGGCAAAGGCGGCTCAAAGGGTGATACGTCACTGGACTAGTGCTTATACACAAGAGCTCGGTATTATTCGACTAGGATACAAATAATTATGTTATATCTCTACGTACAGCCACTGGTTTTTTTTATTACTGGCAATTTAAGAGCTGTGTTTTATGTTATTTTTATCAACTTTCTTTGTTTTGTTTATCTATTTTTTTAAATTTGTTATTTTTATTATCTGTAATCTAGGGCGTTTTTACCATTCTGTGTAAATCGAGTGTATCTTGTAGCGGTCTAAAATTTTATGAAATACAATATACACAGTGTTCGGAAACGAGTGGTAGTTAAGGTACACGCGGGAAACTGAGGAATTTTTATCTTAGCTCCGTATAGGAGACCCCGAAGAAAAGAATTCTCCTCAGGGCCTATGTCGTCTTTGGGATGCTATTTACGATATTTTGAGGAAAGGAAGAAGATGAAGTTCTGGGAAGAAAAGGGTTTTTTTTACATGAGCTCCACACAGGAGGCCTTGAGGAAAATAATTTCCCTCAGTACCTATGTCATTTTTGGGGATGCTGTGTTGAGGGTTTTTTTAAGGAAAAGAAGGAGAGGAGAGTTCTAGGAAGGAAAAGGGTTTAAGGGGTGGGTAGGAATCTGGGGTTCGGTATGTACTGGTCATCCGCCTCCAAGACCTAGACAAACCTCACCCCATGAACCCGAGCACTTCTGCTAAATCACCAAACGTAGCGAACCACTTGGGGTGACCTATGGTAGAGGTGTTGGTTATCCAATAAAGGTTCCCGGGGCGGCGGTACCCATTCCCGCCTCCCAAATTGGGTTGAGTAGGAATTTGGGGATCTGTATCTCCAGTTGACGGACATATGAATCCATCCCTCCAACTGCGGTGCAAGGTGATGTTTCGACAGAGTCCTCCTGGAGCGGTCAAGTGGTCTTCCTCATCTAGTCTCGGCCGATCCGGCCTGCCACGCAGCTGGTGGGCAGATGCATCTACCGCCAAGACCCGGATAAACCTCACCCCGTGAAACCGGGCACCCCTGCTAAATCATCAAACGTATCGCACCACTTGTGGCGACATATAGCAGAGGTGGTGGTTGACCAACAAATGGTTCCCGGGGCGGCGGTACCCACAACCGCCTCCCAAATGTGACATCATGTATAATGTTATAATATAATATATCAATTCTCAGATGCGATTGGATTTTTTCTGTTTTAAATTTTTCGTTAGGGAGTCGTTGTATTATAATATGCAAGTCTGAGGCGTGTTAATAACCCCATACTTCATAAGTTTTATACCCTTCAAAATTATTTTATTAATGAATTTACTCAATTAATAAAAACATATATATCACAAAATAGTTATCAGCCATGGCCTAAATGTACAACAAATACACTAATCTTATAAAGTGACGTCTTCTGCTTAGGCGGCTGGTCTCGGGCACAATTTATTTTAATGTCATTGTTAATACACAGAGACCGCCAAGCAACCATTTTTGATGAAATAAATATTTAAAAATTATTTCGCGATAAAAAAAGTACATTTTATGATGCCTAACCAGTCTTTAATGATTATATATGGTCTTTTCTTACTTTTTACAAATGAAAAAAACCGAAATCACCAAAACTATTCCCCAATCAGATAATAGACCCATTTGAAAGTAAACCTACCGAATAAGCCCGAAGTCAAGAAAGCTGCCTACTTTCAATAATAATTTAATAAAACATAATTTATCGATTAGTATGTATCTAATTTTTTATTGATTTTCTTTTTCATAAACCGCACAATCTATAATCTTTCAACTAGAGTTGTCTAATCTCCAATCGACATATAATTATATTAATGCATATTATGCTGGTACCGGTTGAAAAAACCTAATAGTGATGTGAGTGACACATGACTGATATCGATACCTTTGCGAAATAATTCGAAATGTCGATCTTATCGCAAGTGTGGATTTAATAAAATAATTTATTACGCCTGATTGCTTTCACTGATAATCGCGTTTTGGAACGCCCAGCACTAACGTGAATTAACTGGTTTCGTTTTGGTGAAAAATTGGTTTCAAGCATCTCGAACACTGGAAAGTGGGTCAGAATTGGTAATGTTGTCATGTCCCTAACGGAGTAGGCAAAGGGGATACTAACAGCAATGGATATTAGTTTCGTGACGTAGAACGTTCACCTTTTCAAAATTCTTAATTTCCAAATTGGAACCATGGGAAGATATCGTAATAGACAAGCAGTTTTTAAGCGATATTTCACAGCTCTATAAAAAATCAAAGTGTTTTCTTTCCAACTAGAACTTAGTTAATCATTGGTTGTTGCGTTTCGCTATGTTTGTTGACTTAGCAGGGGCGCCCGGGGTTCATGGGGTGAGGTCTGTCTAGGAGTTGGCGGCAATGAACTGGACGATTCAACCCCAGATTCCTACACACCCCTCATACCTTTTTCCTTCCCAAAACTTCCTCTCATTTCTTTCCTTAAAATGACCATCCACACAGCATCCCCAAAGATGACATAGGCCGTGAGGGAAAATATTTTTCTCACGGCCTTCTGTGTGGAGCTTATTTAAAAATGTCTGAAACGTTGCGACCTGAAAATTTGTTGTTAACCTAACAAATTACAAATCAATGAATCTTCTTTAATTTCCTTTTCATCAAGCTCACGGTTCGATAGTTTTAGCTACTTCTGACAAACATAGAATTTTATTTTATGGTTAAGATTGCAGTCTGACCAATTAGCAATTTTTAACACTCTCCTCTTAACAAAACTGTCCTGAGGGTGGATTAATGCAAGACAAACTGTAAATAGGATTCTTGCCTGAACAGACTATGCAATAGTTACAATAGCGTATTATCCAAGGTGGACATTTTCAATTGCGAACTTTCCAAATATAATGGGTCCTTAAAAGAGTATTTCTCTGATGTTTCGTTAATAATGTTATGTTTCTATTGTTTATATTTATAATTCTGTTATGATTTGATTTGTATGTACCACCTTATAGTTACCGATGTATTGATAATTTTTTTGTTTTATGTAATTTTTCGTTTTATATAATAGTTTGTTTTATATGATTTTTGGCTTCATATTCCTTTCTTATAAATCTAATTATTTATTATTCTCTATTATGCTGTCTTAATGGTGACCGGCCAACTCAGAATGAAATCAACTCAGAACCACTCAAGAAAGGTCAACGAGAGATGAAAAAAAAAATTAAAAAATTGGTTAAATAGGTTAGGTTTACAGGCTTTTTCTATTATTTTTTTCGTTCTTTTAATGACCTTTCTGAGGTGGTTCTGAGTTGGTTTCATTCTGAGTTGGCATGGAACCGTCTTAATAGAAATAAAGTCACAAAGAGGAAATCCATAATTGGTTGTATTTTGGCTATAGGTATTACTCATGTACAAACTGAAAAAATGTAAACTGTCGTTCCGAAAATGAATAAATAAGTAAACAAAACACCTAAATTACAATTATAATCAGTTGTCCATTTCACATAAACCACTCAAGTAACGGAAAGAGGAGTTGCAACTGCGCTAGAGCTCCAAGTAACAGGACCATGGTAGCAATAATTTGCAATCAATTTGTAAGGCGATCGCAGTGGAACAATGACGGGCCGCCTTCCTTCCTTCCGATGATCGGGACGGAAACGAGCGGAAGCAAGCGGAAGAGCCGAAGTACTGGGGAAGGCGCAATGGGACACACCTGTCACAGGAGCACAGAAGTAGAGAGGAGACTATGGCAGATACAGATATAGAAGCGGAACTACCGACGGTAGAGACGAACGGAACGGAACGGAGGTAATAAACTAGATTGCGATCACCGGAGTCGGAAATGGTAGTTTCGAATGGGGATGGCATCAGGGATGTAAAAGAACTATCGATGTATCGAAAGTAGGAAGAAAAAAGAGATTAATCTACATTACTAAACTATGTTTGTGATAAAAATATGTGTGTACATTTTGAATCAACGATTTTGACGGCTTATGAAGTCGCGTGTTCAAAACCGGCGTGCGCAAATAAATTTTATTTGATTAATTTATGTTATTTCACAATAAATAGTACATTGCGTCACGTTCCAGATTGGAAGATACTATCAGTATCACCCTGGTGTAAGACCACCATTCAGATTTGAATAAAAGTGATTGGTGAGCAGATCTGAATAGCCAGGTACATCCCTAGTTCTTTCTCATCCTCATTACCTTCAGCCTCACAACACATCCCAATTGGGGATGCCATAGTCTCACTGGCTTCAGACGCGAGCAGTTGGGAAGTGTGGCTTGCGCGGTATTCACATTTAAATAAATTAAGAATTAGGATAAACGAACTAATTAACCATCATGCCGTTTCACCGCAGGGTTAGGCAGAGATGATGGACCGCCAAACAACTCGTCAAACACTCATTGCGTTTAATTCACATTCACAATTACTTTTAACTTCTGAAAGTATTAAGTAAAGGATCTTGTATGAATGTTGTATGGATATTGGTGAAACTACTATATGACAATCTAAGAATAAAAGAATACTTATGAAAAACAACACCGCAACAACAAAAAATAATAAATTTTGGGTCAAGTGAAGTCAAGCATAAACGAGAGATTCTAGAAATTCGAAAAAATGGTTATCGCAAAATATGTCCGGAATCTTGACACTACGTTAGATTTTATATGAATATATTTCGATACATTCGCTCAAGAGTTGGGAGAAGGTTAAGTTGTTTCTTTAGAAAGGAATATCGAAAGTTTCAGGGTTTCTTGATACATGGGATAGATGAAGGTTGGGAATTGTCTAAGATCAGAGATAAGTTGAATATTCAATTCATAGGATATGGCCCGCTCCACGTTATGTAGTTATACGGGCCGACGCCAATCGGAATTTGGCTCAATCTTGGATAATAATATTGTCTTCAATTGAGCCAATTTGAGCAATGTTGATTTTGGATCCCTGTGCCTGCAGAATCAAGGATGAAAGTTCTAGGAATACGTAAGTTGGTGCATTGAATTATACATCAATGAATTGGTGAATATTTTGTTTAATTTTCTTCCTATTCTGTCGAGGTTCGGCGCTTTCCATTTCGCAGGAATTAATGTCTTCTGATTATAATCTTACTATTGTCGCAAAATTCGTAATATTGTGTAAATTGTAACACGATCCATCTGCATCTGCCGCTAGAGGTTGCTTTTTTACATCAATCGAGAGACACTACCTTTTTGTCATTAACGTCAATGCTATACCAAATGTATGTTTGTACCAGACAACTACTGCCATGAGCGAAACCACGATCTGCTATGCACGCATATGGCAGAATCGTGTTGGCTCAGAACATCGTGTCACGGGGTACGGTGCTGCTAAATCTTTATTCGTTATAAAACTTAAACATTTCGAGAGACATTCAAATGATATCTCAATTAACATTACTCTGGTTATTAAAAAACAATTAAATTAAAACAGAACTAAATAACCTTTTGCAAGTTAACTCCCCCTTTTGACGACCCATTGACTGGGCTAAATACCGACATTCAAAATTTTATTCCAATTTTAAAAAAAATTATAGTTACACAACAATGTAATTCATGTAAACAGTTAAAGATAAAGTGCACCTACTTAATTTTCCAATTTTTTTAAAAAATGTTTCCTAGGTTTACACTTAACAATGAAATGGATATCAATCGTAACAACAAGAGTGAGTGACGTGATTGAATTCAAACTACTGAAAACAAAAAAGGAAATGGGATGAAAAAAAATCAATAAAGTAGGTATATTAAGGTTTCGAATAAACATATTCGATTGAAGCTATCTTTTAAAGAATGTTATGTATTTAGTGAGTTTCGTGTTAAACAGATCGATATATTTTTAACTTTTATGTTGATATAGCACATTTCGTATTTTTGTTACTGGTCAGTTGGTACAGGAATAATTGTTTGTAAAGGTAAAGTGGGCAACCTGTTGTAAAAAAATCCAATGATGTATAAGTGAGAACAAACTTTATAACGAAACTACAGCGTAAACTGCATATTTATGAAGTTTAGAAACTACCAATAGTGCTTTTAATTATGAAAATTTCGTGTCTTTTAATTATGAAAATAATTCCCCTCAGGACCTATGTTATATTTTGGGGACGATGGAAAGGTATTTTTAGGAAAGGAAGGATAGGAAGTTCTGGGAAGGGAAAAGCTGTGAGGGGTGGGTAGGAATTTAGTGGTCAGTGTGTCCAGGATGTATGAATCCATCCCTCCCACTGCGGTGCAAGGCGATCCTATTGGAGAGGCCAAATGATCTCCATCAACCAGTATCTTCCGATTCGGCCTGCCACGTGGAAGGTGGGCAGGCGCAACTGTCACCAAGTTCCGAACAAACCTCACCCCACGAACCCGGGCATCCCTGCTAAGCCACCAAGCGAACTACTCGGGGAGATCTATGGCAGAGGTGTTGGTTATCTAATAAATAAACATACCCGCCTCTCAAATCATGCATTTTAACATGGAATTTCTTGCTTCTTCCCATCAAACCAGGACATTTACACCGCGAATGAATGCTCGTATGTATATATTATTACATTCATAAACTATATCTAATATTGTAAATTTTAATGTAGTTTCCCCTATAAGTATACTATGCATTAAAAGTTCACACTTCTAAACACATAACCTAACATAACTTCATATCTTTATGTTGTAAATCTTATTGTAATTCTTACATCTTGTTATCAGGTACCTGGTTTACACTTTTTCAATACTACTAACTTACCTACTTATCTCATACTCTGTAAATATGAATATATTATATGTTACAGGTTAATTCGGTAAATCCGATTATAATATAAGCTACCAAATTACTTTTTCTACATTGTCACAAAAAATGTATGTATATATGTTATATATACATTTTCTTTATTACACCACTTAGTTTCAGAAAAAATGTTTTTTTTTTTGTTATGTATTTATGTACATTTCTTGGAATAATATAAACTAAACCTGTCAATTTGTCTGTCCTGGAACGGGAAACTTTCCTAGTTGGACAGGCTAAGCTTCCTAATATGTAATTTGTCCTTTCTTTTGTATCTATAATAAATAAATAAATATCATGGTGACTGAACAACTCAGAATGATGCAACTTCAACACCTTCTTTGAAAAGTCATTAAAAGTTATTGAAAAACATTTGGTTAAATCGGTTACGTTGGGTTAGGTTAGGTGAGGTTAGGTTAGGTTAGGTAAGGTTATGAACTATTTTTCTTTTTTTTCATAACTTTCAAAGGGGTGTTGAAATTGCATGACTGTATTTTTTGCATGACATGTTTAGAAATTTTCTTACAAGTATTGACAACGCCTTGTTGTACTCCTACTTCTTCCTATTGCCTCACTCGGAACGAAACCCTAACGTTTGAATTCAAACAAACTTCCAATGCACTACCGCTAGGGGCGCTGTCAGTCTGTAGGCTTTTGGTGGAGCCGGCCTAATATATCGATGGTTACCCACCCCTACTTCAACAGGGGTGGGAGTCAGTGGGTTAATGTCGTTCCTGGGACAAAGGGAGTACATAGATTAAATGTATCGGAACAGAACTCCGCTGACAATAGTCGAATCAATTTGGTTCAATGAATATTGCTTTCGAAGTTCACGTGTATCGATCGGCTCCGTGGCACTGGCGGGATGTTCTTTTGGATAATGTGCGTTTTCATCAAGCGACTAAATATCCCCAACAAAATATCCTACGAACAAAACATCCTCCAACAAAATATCTACTAAAACCAAACCTAACTGTCTAACTAAACTAATGTCTGCATTATTTTTGTATCATTTAACTATTTTTGAACAATAATTTATTGTCTTTACAGGATGTCTGTGTTATTTTTGTCCCGTTTTATTATATTTGAACAATAATTTATTGTTTCTTCAAACTTCGCAAATACACTCATTATTGATTTAATAAAAACAAATATCTTTGTAAACACCACTATATTATTATAATATTTATCATAATCTAATGAAGAAAACGTGTAGATAATATTAATAATATGCATAGTGGTGTTTACAAAGTTATTTTATTTTTATTTTTGTATACATATTTTTAATTTATTTATCTTAAAAATGAAACATATTACAATATTACTTATCTTCCATTAAAAGCATTTGCTTGTGGATGGAATGTGGATGCAATTGTCACGCGTTATATAGGTACAGTTAATACACAGCTAAGTTAATATACAATCAAATCACATCGCAATCAAGACCCTCTAAAACTAAAAGACACAAACATCCATGTATTCAATAAGAAGAAAAACAGGTTTAATTTTTAGTGTGACATTCATGTGGAATTGGGGGAAGCATCAGTTTTCCCGTTGATAATTTCTCTAAAATACTTTTTGATAGAATTCAACAATTGTACTTTGTCATTGATGCTTCTGATTTCTACTGGTTGGTTATTAAAGAAGTATTTACCTTTTTTTATATGAATACCGCACAAGATTCCCAACTGCTCCCGTCTGAAGCCAGTGAGACTAAGGCATCCCCAATTGGGGTATGTTGTGAGGCTGAAGGTAGTGGGGAGGGGAAGGAGATAGGGAAGAGGAAGTGGGGAAGTACCTGGCTCTTCATATCTGGTCACCAAACACGGCTAATGCCATTTCAAGCAACGTTTCAATTCTGAATGGTGGTCTTACGCCAGGGCGATACTGAGAGTATCTTCCACTCTGGAACGTTCCGCAAATACACTATATATTATTTTAAATGAATAAATTGTGAAATAACACAAATTAATCAAATAAAATTTATTTGCCCACGCCGGGATTCGATCCCGCGACATTCGGTGTGCGAGTCAAGAGTCTTACCACTGGACTACGCCGGTGTACATAATGGTATTAGGCAAAAGAAGTGTTGTAGTCTGTGTTCATTAAATAATTTATTGTCTTTATAGGATTTCTGTATTATTTTTGTCCCATTGTTTTGTTAGATAATGTTGGGTTAGGTTAGGTTTTAGTAGATATTTTGTTGTGGGATGTTTTGTCCGTAGGATATTTTGTCGGAAGATATTTTGTCGGGTTTATTTTGTCCCGGGATGCAAAGTCGCGGAACCGATCTTTTGCTGGCTTATTCTAAATGACAGGATATTAATTGTATGGTTGCGCGTGTTCTGAATGGGAGGTGACAGCCACGTATCGAACCGGGGGCTGTTGTTCATTCACATTCACACACCCAACTTTAGTGATGCTCTACACTCGGCTGTCGAATTAAACAGTGACTGAATATACTCTCATGCTGCGGAATTCAGATAACATTCATTAAGACCTCCTTTCTCTTCCCCTTCCTCCGTTGCTCCTTTAAGTTCCTTCCGCTTCACTGCATTCCCCTAGTCCCCTCTGGCTTCGGATACTAGGTTTGGTGTATGATGTTGATCTATGTCCTATGTATATAAAGGAGTGTCTGCGACAAGAGGGCGGACACCGGGCGTGCTGCGTTTGTTTGATTTTTATACAAATCTACAGTTTTATTCAGAGATAGATTAAATTTTGAAACCTTGACCTTTAAAACAGGAGGAAGGTCACAATCTACTTGAGATTTCGCAAAATTACTCCCTAACACCCTTTTCCCATCCCTTAAAGCAGAATTTTAATTCTTCTTTGCCATGTTAGGTTAGGTTAGGTTAGGTATTGCTATTATTGACTTTACCTATATCACTTTTCAAAACATGATTTCGATTTGTCAAAGAACCGAATCCATTAATACATATTGATCAAAATCTAGAATTTGTAGGTCAACACATTATTTGATTTGATAGTATTAATACGCTAGCGTCTGTACATAGTAATTTTTGGTTTACATGAAGTTATATCATAAGATATTATTTCACCGTTGTACATCATGTACTTATTTTGTAGGTTCCTCATTGCTGAGGTTCATGAACCCTCCTCCAATATCCATGGTGGACAATGCTCCTTCATTCCTTGCGATTCTGTGCTGCGTGGAGAGCCAAGGAAACCCTAGTACAGTGATACTTGGTCGTTCTAGCGCATTGGGGACCTTCCTCTGCTTCTGATGATCTGCTTCTGCCAAACATTTTGCCAGTTGACTATGAGTTTCTCCAATTTGGAGTACTCAGTTTGGCAAGCAACGTGTCCAAAGTACCTTAAAATACGTTGAAAGCCTATTGTGGATGTGGATGCCTAGCTTTTCTAGAATATATACATTTGTGCGGTCCATGGAATCTTCAGCATTTTTTCCAGCAAGACATTTCGAGGGCTTCTATCCGCTTTCCCTCGCTGATTTTAAGTATCCATAATATATTTATTACCTGTCAACTCCCAAATTTATTTTCACCTTAATTTTTGAAAAACCAACAACTATTAACAAAAAGGACAAATTTTGTTGGTCAAGACGTTGACAAACATTTTGTAAATTTCTTTCCAATAATTTATAAAATTGTCTTATTTTTCATGTGCTATTTTTTGTGAACAATATCTTAGGGCACTTAAAAAGGTTAAAAAAAACTGGTCAAATAAAATCTTTTGATAGTATTTTGTAATATAATACTAAAAACTTTTACACAGATAATCAATTAATTGATCTGTCCGAGTCCCGAAATCATAGTTTCTATGTAAATTGGCGACATAAAACACAAATATATTTTAAATCGGTATAGATTTCATTTCTAGCAATTTTCTGTTCGGTGCTCCAAAAACAACATAATATAATCTAATCACATAGAAAACGGTGACCCGATAGTTGATTCCCCGACAATTTATCCTCCGAAATGATATTTACTATCAAATTATAATTTTTTGTGCATTATTTACCAATTTCAAACGTAAAAGATATTCAGTTCGACTTCAAAAATACCCTTAATAATAAGTTTATATGAATATGAAATGAATTTATACACAGTGTCGATTTTTTTGTACTTATGCACTGGTACATACAGTAAATACAGAAGAAGATTTTTCCTTGTCGCATTTGAATGAAAATATGTTTTATTCTTTTGTTATTCGGCGGTACATCCTTAAACACGATACGACGCCGCATCGTGCTACGGCACCGTTTCAGCCCTTCATTTCTAGGGCTGAAACGAAGCGACGGCGACGTCGTGTCGTGTTTATGTTTACGAGGCCTTAGTTATATTTTGTGTAATTAGGTATAACGTATTTTCCCTAAAGCGTCTTCACATTGTATATTCATAAGTACACCGGGGGACTAATATTGTCGGCGGACCAACTCTCATGAAGCCATAAGTTTTCTTTTAAATCGGTTTAGATTTCATTTCTAGGATTTTTCTATTCGGTACTCCAAAACAACATAATATAATCACACAGAAAACATCCATTCATTGTTTATCGAATGGCTGTTCCTCTGGTCACATTCAGCCACGAATATTTGATATTGGCAGGCAGCAACAACAATTTGATTTATTACCCAACTGTCAAATGGTGCTTCCACTACTCTCGCTCCTCCCCTTCCCCTTTTCCATCTCCATCTGATAGCATTTCCATATATCAGGGCCGCTTTCCTCCCGGGAAATGTACGAGTTTCCCGCTTGTTCGGAGAGTTGCGAAATGTTGGCCAAAGTTCTAACCAACTTTGGTCTCGGGCTGGGTTGGGATAGACAGGTTTACCTTCCGCTTTTATATCATATTATGTTATTACTATTGCGAATGTGGGTCGAATAATGCTGAAAAGAACCGAGAAATATCACTTATTGATGCTTCGAGTCGAGATTCTATGCCATATAAATTTACTTCTATTATATCGGTGCAGGAAAGCACTGCTTATTCATTTGACGCCCGTAGGGCTTTTACAAACATAAGTCGAAATTTTACGTAATTCAGAAATATAATTTTATCAATTTTCTTATGATTTGAAATGATTCTTATTATATTATTAGTTGGTACAATAAATACTTTTCATGTTACTTTGTAGTAACGTGAACGGTATTTGCCTGACGGCCTCCATGTTCGAGAAGTAATGAGAGGTATTTCTATATCGCAATCCGAAGGTCGCGGGATCGAATTAATCATATAAGTCCAAATAAACACAACGATTAGAAAAAAAGATTTTTTATTGAACCATAGTCAAAGTTATTCATTTAGTTAAAGTAAGGCTTGCTTAAATAATAAAGGATGCAACAGATTTTCTAAAAAGTTGCGCACAAACAAATGAAGAAGAAATGCAAAACGGTCGAGTTTATTTATTTATTATAAGAACTTTGTATCAAATTCCAAATTCCTGTAATATTCAAAAATCTGTTTCTGAAAAACTGAGAAAATACACAGATTTAGGAAATGAAATTAAAAGAATTTGGCTTTCTCAAAATATAAAAATATTACCATTTGTTATTTCGGCTACTGGCATTATCTGTACTCGTACCTAGCTCTCTCATTCAAAATTTAGACTTATTAGATTTGTCAAAGAATTTATATATAAAAATGCAACAATCATTAATACATGTAGGATTACAAAAAAGTTTTTAAATATTTATATTAAGGGATCAGTAGGATTTATCCGTCCAGTTAAGAGTTCTACCGAGCCGAACCCTCTGATATGAAAATATCTGGAGTCAGTAAATTATTTTACCATTTGGTCTCTGGTAGGTTGACATGTTGTTTTTGTATTTTTTTTTTTAAATTTATTATACTTATATAGTGCACTTACATAGCGTGTATTGACTAGATGATCATTTGTGGTAAAGTGTGTGGAAGGGTTTAGTTAGGTCATAAAAAAAATAGTTATTATAATTATACAATTCAATTTAAGCAATACTTATTAAATTTATTATTAATTAATGTAATAGTTTTTAAATTATGCAATTGAATTAATAATAATAGTTATTAAAATTATACAATTCAATTTAAGTAACAAACTTTATATATCACAGTTTATAAATGTAAGGGATCCATTGCGATAGTTGTTTTTTAAAGGTATGGGGTTGGGTTTCGGTTTTTAAGTTCTCAGTGAGAAAGTGAGAAGGTTAAATATTTTAGGAGCTAGGTACATGAAATGTCTTCGAGCTGACATGGTATGTAGTGTAGGTACATTGTTGTGTCGGTTGGTTATTGTTCTGGTGGTGTAATTGTGATTAGTTAAAACAATTGTTCGAGTTAAGAACTAAAAGTATGTAAAATGAATACCGAATATTCAGCAGGATACCGGACTACCAATTTTTGTAATAAGCTATTTTTTTAGAAGTGGTATGTCAGAAGACTCCAGTGTTTTCAGTATTGAGGGGAACGGCTGCTCAAATCGCGGTCGCGTAACTGTTCCTCCATACGTGAATATAATATGATATAATTTCGTAAAAAATATGATGTCCACACTTCCAAATCTATGATACAGAAATTATTACTTCCACAAAACATTAATTACATCAATTACAGGCAATATTTAATACCCCAAAAACGGTATGTTAATTTCCATAGCGTATATTATGTGACGCCATTACCTTCCGAATGGATGTCCAGCCAGTCCAGTGTCCAGTGTTCCTTTTAGGTTTATTAGGGACTGCTTTATGGCCTTTAAATTCCGTCGTTGGATTAAAATACAAAGCACTGCCTAAATGCCTAATTGATCCTAAACGGTTTATATATTAATGATGGCGTTGATTAGATATTAACTAGATGGAGCCTTCACAGAAAAGAATTTTGTTTATTTTGGAAACAATTTTGGTTAACCTACATTTGGCAATTCTGTGAACAGTAGTAGAACAGGCGTCCAAAAAATGTGTCTCTAATTTCATCCTATTTAATCAATCGGTCAGGCCCTCCAGTGATATGCTTGGTGTAGGTAACTTTAAGTGACCAGCTCAGATATGGGGGCTCCATCGAAGCCAAAGTTAAGTTAGCCTCCCAAAAACTGAGCTTATTGTACAGGGCCCGCAGATAATTTAATAGTATTCAACTGCTAACCCTGAACACATCACAAGTGCGCCACACTGTTGAATTTGGCAGCCACCTCTGGTCTGGAGCCCCAAACTGAAAAAAAACCCTCGACTCTGTGCAGAAACTGGCGGTCAGCTTGATAGATTCTCCTAACTTAATTGGGAGGGGAGAAGTACCGCCGCCCCGGGAACCATTTATTGGATAACTAACACCTCTGCCATAGGTCACCCTACGTTCGCTACGTTTGGTGACTTAGCAGGGGTGCCCAAGTTTTAGGGGGGTGAGGTTTTTACAGGTCTTGGCGACCGATGCATCAGCCTACCTGCTGCGTGGTGGGAAGGATGGAGAGAGAATGGTTGAGGGAAAGCTTTTATCCAGCATCCAGTCAGAATCTCTCGACCCACCGCCTTGCACCGCAGTTGGATGGATAGATTCATACATTCGTTACTCCTGGACGAAAAAATTAATAAAAACGGGTTGCAATCTTTAGAGCACAGGCGTCGGGCGAGATTGCTATACTTGTTTTACCGCTATTTCAATGGATGATGCTTCGAGGAACTACCGTCATTGATCTCTTCGGCACCGGTGTATTCGTACAAAAATAACGTAAAAACTCCGACGGTAAATACAAGCTTTGAACAAAGGCACTATAAATATCATGCTATAAAAGCATTCAACAAGAGTCTTCTTATCCTTGAAAATAAAATGGAAGAAAACGAAAATAAATTCGTACTCATAATTACAAAATGGATTAAAGAACAAATAAGATAATACGTATTTCATAACAAAATAAGAATAAATCACATACCTACACGGAACATACCAAACCAATACATCACTCACAAACACACAACACATAATATATACCGAATTTTATTTTATTTAGGTAATGAAATAATTCATTTTACATATATTTTTACCTTAATTATAAATTTTTATTTTTAGTGTATTTTGTTTTATAAAATGGAGACCTCAGCACAGGTGGGCTACCCAGTGAGGCCGACATTGCTGAATTGTATTTGAAATGTAAGATATTATATCAAAATAAATAAATAAATAGTCGGGAAACACGCCAAACGTGTGCCCAACATATTTACATTTGTCACATGAGAACGGGTTGCTTCTTCGACTTCACAGAGCCTGTATGGAATCGAATAATTCTTTTAATGTTATCTTCCTCTTGCAGTAAGTTTCTAAAAGCAACACTAGGTATGGGGTCATTTTTTGTTCTTGTAAGGCCAATCCAGCATATCCTTTATCTGCTATATCAGTATTGTTTCTCGAAATCCTAATAGCGCTAATATTTAAATTCTATACATTACTCACTAGATATAAACGTCAGATGTAAACCACCATCAACTCGATTTCCCACAAAGGATACCGACTTTATCCCGATAAGTCCAAACTTTTTGAAGCACCTCACCAAAAAGTTAAACCAATACTATCAAATCCGATAATCATTCATAACAAATGGTTAAAACTTTTCTACAAATGTTCCTAAAATTCACCATAATTTTGTTCGTATTAGAACTAATGTGTAGTTAAAACACAAGGTGTCAATCAATAGTTTGTAACACAAATTGTTCTCTTTGCAAAATGTTAACACTTTTTTACAAATGTTCCCCAATTTACCAGCGCTGGAATTTGTTTATTATTTCGAGTCCAGGTATAATGGCCGCCCGCTGATAGAAATCTACTCGTTCGGACGCGATGCTATCTCAGGTGGTGCGAGGGGGTAGGTCAAATACGAATTACCACTTGTCGGAAAGGGATACCCTTACAAAGATGGATAACGGAATGGTAGATAGGGAGAGATGTATGGAATTGTGTGTGCCTCGGTCTATCGCGTGGGAGAATACGAGAGAAAGGATTGCGAAGTAAGTTCAAGTAAGTACATTACAGTGATTTTGATCTATATGCATCCACGCTCGTTCATTCTCGATGGGTTTACGCTTATTCGAACATATCTCAACGTGTGTACCGATCGAGCCAAACCATCGAGCATGAATATACGCGTGTACAAAGCAATAGAAGGCATCCCCCAAAGATGACGTAGGCCCTTCTTGCGGCTCGTTCCAAAGTGAAAGAAACTCTCAGAACCACTATTCAGAATTAAAAAGTTGCTTGAAATGGCTTTAGCCGTGTTTGGTTTCCTCATCTGAACAGCCAGGTATTCCCCATTTTACTCTTCCCACTGCCTTCAGCCTCACAACATACCCCATAATTGGGAATGCCGTAGTCCCACTGGCTCCAACTGGTTGGGAGCAGTTGGGAACCGTTACAGAATCATGCTTGCTTGAAGTTATCAGCTCAATGAACGGATTGTTTTTGCGACATGAAATTTGCTCACTATTTTCGATTGATCTTAACTAGGAATCGGCTTAGATTTTAAATACAAAAAAAAAATACTTTGAATAAATTAAAGCTTTTCCTGCCGTTTCCATTGAGTAGAATTAAAATAATTTTGTTAATTACCTTTTTATTTATTTATTATTTATTAACGGGCTTACGTCCAATTTACAACAAGGTGACACGAAATTTGGGAAAATTTACATTGTAAGAATAAAGTATGGTATATGAAAGCAAAGACAAACAGAGAAAACATAAGAAATAGAAGTGCCAAGCCAAGTCAAGAATTTGCCAAAATTAGAGTAATATGAAATATCTTCAAAAGTTTAGTGAGCGACAAAAATCATTTAGGCTTATACTAAAAAAATGAAGGTCTTGACGTGAGTTGACCATTCTACACATTCTGAACACCTGGGCAGTGGTGAATTATGACATAATTAGTCGAGTGTTAATTGAGGAAGAGCACTTCTTTTTTTCTGATTCTACTAGAAATATTGAATGAGATGAGTTGTAGTGATGTAGGTGAATCAATTATACAGTTAATAATTTTGAAGAAACAAATGAGAACAGATTTTTTCCGACGTTCTTTCGGTTTAGAGTTTGTTCATTTTCCTTGTTCTAATCCTAGCCTCATAGCAATCCCTTTTAGGGACCGATATTGAACGTATTCAAAAAAGGAGACCATATATAACACAAGCATATTCAAGATGGGGGCGAACCAAGGAGCAGTAAAGAGTTCTGAGGGTGTTTATGTTTTTGAAGTCAGAAGTGATTCTAGTGACGAAACCAAGTGGTTTGAGAGATTTATTAACAATCACATTTATATGTTCCCGAAAAGAAAGCTTGCTATCAAGAGAGACACCAAGATCTTTAATAGATTGCCGGAGTTGTTAAGCAATTATTTATTTTTCGAAGAAAACTTCTTCGGGAAGGTTTTCACTTTGTGATGGCATTATTTATTTTAATGAAAAGACAAATAAATTTCTTTACATCACTTTTATTTATATGTATACAATCAACATCGTTCATGAAACATCTGGATTGTTTATAAATAAAAGTGATCTATACAAAGTTATTTTTCTTTTCATTAAAATTATTATTTAGTTTGAATTCGAAAACAATCGGATTTTTAGCTCTGTAGAAGGATATCATTTTGCACTTATCGACATTTAGTTCAAAGAAATTAATTTTATCATATTAAAAATGTAAGTATAAAGTACTCAAAATTGTTTTTTTTTTCAAATGAAATGTATGAATGCATATGAGAAACAACTTTAAAATATGTAATTCTATGTCTAAAATTATCTGTGACAGTTTTCATTGATTAACTTTTTTCTTTCTTATAAAATTATTCGCAAAATAAATAAAAATTGCCAACTAACTAAGTATCACGCCATTTCCCCGCAGGGGTAGGAAGAGAGGACGGACCGCCAAACAACTCGGTCTTGGCACACACTCTTTTTTTTATTTATTTTTATTTAAGCGACTATATAAAATAATTCCATAAGTATACAAAATATAATGGTTATTTATGTATATATTGTATTTCTTAGTCCTCCTCACTAGGGGTTCCTGTGCCGAGGTGGACTAAAATTGTTTATTTACAGTTTATTTGTCTTCTATGTCGTTTTTAGTGTCTTCATTAGGGTGTTTTAGTTGACCTCTTTCAGCCATATTTTTATTCTTGATTTGTACTCATTCATATTTTTTATTAGTTTTATATCTTAGGGAAGAATGGTCTGGAGTTTAGTTGCAAAATAAGTGTAGTTTCTTTGTCCGAATGTGGTTTTATAACTTGGAATGTTTTTTATGTCATTTTTATTTGATCTAGTGTGATGGATATGGTGTCTAGTAGAGGATTCAGTATTTTTGGATAGCTTCAATAATATATTTTTGGCATATATTCTTTGTACATTGGGTACGTCAAAGCTTTGCCTCACTCACATTCATACTTCGTCTCATACATTATCTTCTATTATTCTGACTTTTTACATGGCCCGACTGAAGAATCTGATTCACTTGATCGTGCCATGTCTTCCTCGGGCGTCCCCGACTTCTTCTACCATTCACATTTGCGTCGTATATTCTTACACTACTTTTTTGTTCATTCGATCTACATGCCCAAACCATTTGAGAGTCCCTTTCTTAATCTTACTCATTATGCTTACATCAGCCTTACATTCTTTGCGGATATCCACATTTCTCACACGATCATACATTGTTTTACCACACATACGCCTCAGGGATCTCATTTTAACAGCGTTCAGTTTACTTTCATCCTTCCTCTGCCAGTTCCATGCCACAGCTATACATCAGGGTAGGTACCAGGACTCCATTGTGGACTGCTAGCTTCGCTTCTTTTGACAGTTTTTTATTAGCGCTAACGGAATTCAGTCCTCCATTAATGCAGTTACCGGCATTCACCCTTCTTTTTTATAAATGTTTATCTCTAACATTTTTAAAAAAGATGTTAGAGATAAACATTTATAAAAATATCATCTATACATCATACGCTGTTAGGAATTAATTTTTTTTATCTCTAACAGCGTAAATCAATAAAAATTGCTTCTGTGCTTAAAATCGTGACATAGTTGCTTAACGATTTTTATGCCTATTACCTAAATTTGTGGCGATATAAGGCATACTCAGAACACATATATTTTGGGCTTGTGGCTTCCTCTTAAATTTTTCGCCACTATGTATTCAGTTGCACACATTTTCAACTACAGATTTACCATGCTGTTCTGCGAGTCAAAGCGCTCTCGTGAAGCTTTATCTATACTGCTTTGCCCTTTAGGGACACCACCAGATGGTATCAATTGACTTCCCATACCTCCACCTACATACCTGCGAGCTATCGAACAGCCTGTGACATTTGCAATGAATAAAATAAATCATTACGTATTATACTTAAATTATTACTTAACACAAATGTCAGCAGTATCGACCGCGTCTCAGTTTCAACATTTTATTAGAATGAATGCCGCGGTAGAATGATTGGCATTTGCAAGACTTTTGATTCCATTCAACGTAGCCTATCTGTCTGTCTATCAACTGCTGTGTTTTCTCTGTCTCGAACTATAATGGCTTCTGTTATAATGCATAGTTGCTGTGTGATTGCAAACTGACCTGATAAAATAAATCTATCATAACTACATTACGAATCGTGATATTCTGCGATCAAAATTATAAGTAACACAGATATTTTAAAACTATGCACAATCATAACAAACGTTTATTTTGTGAATGCCGCACAATAGTTACAACTGTTCGAACTGCCTGTGGTACTTGGGCATCCCATTAGACGGTTTTTTAATTACCGCGACAATATGTTGTGACGTATAATGTGTAAACACAATAATGCTGCAACTCTGTCAAAAGATTCAATACACAATGTACGTAGGTCTGTTTCCTCCAAAGGAATAAAGTCATAATTTTCTTGCATCTCTCTCACACACCGCACCGTGACGTCTCCGTAGACCCCTATCAAAACTTGCTGTGACGATAATTTTGAATGTATGGATTGTAGTTACAAGTATAATATTGAAGTGTGAGTAAATTCCAAAAATTCAAAAACATCAAATGTCAAATCGCTGATGGTTTTGCTTTTGTTCTTAAACATATAATGCTGCAGCTCTTTTTCACACACTAAATAGCAACGGTAAAAAATGAGACAAACGGTGGACGTATGTCTGCAGCCCCAAAGGAAACATACAATCATTATCATACATCTCCCTCAATTCCCGTCGCAAAAAAGTAGTACTTTGGAGGAAACAGTCACACTGTATTATGTTTGTCTCGCTTTTATTTAATGCGTAAGAAAGAGCTGCAGCATTGTAGCATTAAGAAACGTGTGTTTATTGCCTTTTTTTGCCGTCACGGTAATTATAAAAGCGTATATTTGGGGTAATATAAGAAGAATATACATGACAAAAATGTATGTATTCTTAGTGTGCCTTATATCATTATTATTATAATAAGTAATATTCATATAATCCGCTCGGAAAACTATTCTAGCTGATTTAATTTATTTTGTGGATAATTTTATAAGAAAGAAAATGGTTAATCACGGAAAACTGTCGGTATTTTTAACCCCTTAAGTATGTTTGCGGCTAGTAATGTCCTTCAGAGGCTTGAAAGGTTGGTGAAAACTATTTCAACCCATCCAAGTCTTGATTCCAATAATAATAATAACAAAATGCATTATTTTGTTTAGCGCTGTTTTTTTTTTAAATCACATCAAGGGCGCTGTACAATTTATTATGACTTCTTAGGCTCTACCTAATTTTATTATTTACAAACTACATATAACATTCTTACCTGGCAGGCATTGATACATATTATCTCTATGCTAACAGGTTACTTCTGATGAACACACTGTTATTAGAAAGTTTATCCTTGGAGAAAATACGACTTTGCACGCAAAGGACACTGTATTCAAAACGGTGACCGGACAACTCAGAATGAAATCAACTCAACAACCACTTTGAAAAGTCATTAGAAATGATAAAATAAAATTTATAAAAAAAAAATTACGTGAGGTTTGGTTATATGGGGCATTTTCATATTTCTTGACTTTTAATGAATTTTCGAAGAGGTGTTAAGTTGACTTGATTCTGAGTTGGCACGGAACAAATCAAAACACTGGACATATTACACATAGTTTATATTTCATTTATGAGAAGAATAGGGACACAAGTAGAATTGATATTTAGTTTTGAAAGACTGGATAATTTAGAACTCTTACCCTAAAATATATTCAGAATCTTAACGACGTAAGTAAAGAAGCCGTGTATACATATTGCGACTCGCGCCCCTTGTTTTGGATGGACCTACTGTCGAATTTGCCCTATCAAATAAAAAAAGAAGAAGACAAATATGTGGGAATCTTAACGACGTAAGTGAATAAAGCGTGTAAGCAAATATGCCCCCCGCGGCAGTGCGTGTTGGACGGACGTATGGTCGAATTTACCCTAGCAGTCCTGGAGATTCGACCTTTCCGCCGGGTTCATTTTAATTCATTCTAAAGAACGTGCTACTAATATTTAAGATGTTTCTAAATGAATACCTCCCGAAGTTATTAATTCATCGTCTAGAAAAATAAAATCTGATGCTCACCGCTAACTTTATAGTTGAAAAACGGGTTATAAAGTTTTAAAATCGTTGTACGTAAAATACGTTAATGGTAAAGTATTATTTGTATTAATCTTAAATATAAACAACTTACATCCTCGTGTCTGGGTTTGAACAAAAAAGTTATTATACCTAGTTACAAATTCGCCGGAAATTATTAAAATGTGAGTTTTGAGCAAACAAAAATTATTAGGGTTGTGTACCCACCACCAATGAAATGATCTTAAAAAGCTTACAAGTTCTTATTTACTTACATTTTTACACAATTGGTTATTTACAATGTGAGGCGTGAAGGTGAAGCTAAAATGATTTTGACTTTATGAATACGATTGTCTGAAAAAGTAAGTTTAAAGTTTTTAACGCCGGTGGTCCAAACGGTTTTCAATATTTAGGGTGATACTTAGAATATCTACTAGTAATAAATATTCCTGTATCTATTAATGTACAAATAATCTGTTATTTAACAACGTCTTCTTCAACCCATTAAACATGTTATCAGGTTGCCGTCACGACTTTGTTAGAACTTTAAACCGAAGCGTCGATAACTTTCTCCGACTTTAACCACAGCAATTTGAAACAATTAAAGCGGTGGTGAGCGGGAACGTCGAAGGTAAAACTTACTTAAAACAAACTAACCGCAGGAACCAACCGCTTAAAAATACATTACATTCAATATCTTCACTGTTAGATCCAATACAACATCATCAGCTATCGGAATGTTGAAGGAACCAGAGCCAAGACCTGGTCCTCAAGATAGTAGTAGTAAGTTTAGGTCCAAATTAAAAACCTACCCTTCTGGGCTCTCATACCCTCAATTAAAAATACCTATCGGATAGTATCATAAAATTTTGCTTATGTTTTCAAAATACGCTCATTACAGAACATATTATATATTATAGTTCCCAATTATGTCCTCTGCGTGCGAACTGTGTCTTAATTTCTCTAAATAAACAATAACAGTGTTAATCTCTAGTGACCCTCCAGGTAAGTATGGTCTTGTATATATTTTCTGCCTGTACAGTACATTTTTACAGCAGCATCGCGTTCATTGGTAAAATCATTGCACATATAGTTTCGCATCGGTGATCGATGAACCGATGGATGCAATTTTTAGCCATAAGTTGTTGTAGTGGTTTGTCTGGTTTATAGTTAGAAATAAGATTGTATAAACGTATTATAAATTTGTTCAGCGCCCTTGAGGTGATTTTTCACAAAAACGGCGCTATACAAGTCACCCAAATATTATTATTATTGTTATAGTAGATCGATTAGGATTGATAGGATAACTTTCGGTAGTTTATCATCGTTAGCATTCAATATCTTTACTGTTAGATCCAATACAACATCATCAGCCATCCGAGTGTTGACGGAACCAGAGCCAAGACCTGCACCCTAGCACAGTAGATCGATAAGGATTGACAGAATAACTTTCGGTAAATTCTCATCGTTCCCTACCATGATCGCATGATACAGATCGCTAACGAATGTGTAGCAGTTCACAATGATTAACTGTTCTAAA
Organism: Limnephilus lunatus; assembly: GCA_917563855.2. Lineage (NCBI taxonomy): Eukaryota > Metazoa > Arthropoda > Insecta > Trichoptera > Limnephilidae > Limnephilus > Limnephilus lunatus. The sequence goes on from OU830594.1 coordinate 100,018,809, forward strand.
TATATTCGACGTCAACTGATGTTTGTACGCTATTACATTAAATATCTTCACTTTTAGATGCACGACAACATCATCAGCTATCGGAATGTTGAAGAAACCAAAACTAAGACCAGGCCCCCCTAGCTCAGTCGTACGATAATGGTTGATAGGATAACTTTCGGTAACTTCTCATCGTTTTCTAGCATGATTGGAGATCGCTAACGAATATAATAACATATCATTGAAGAAGGAGATAATACTAATAATCTAAACGAAAATATGAAACAGAACAAGACACGGAAAAATAAAAAGATAACGGTCGCAACTGGGACACGAACAGTGATACGAGTATATAACATTAGTGGGAAAAACCGTCAAAAGTTATGAAAAGAGAGTTGTTCTAATACAAATTGAATATGTAAGAGTTTACAATGACTGAGTGTTCTTAATATATTCGACTTCAACTGTTGTTTGTACATTAGCGACTTTTTTTTACATTAGCTCCACACAGGAGGCCCTGAGGAAAATAATTCCCCTCAGGGCCTATGTCATCTTCGTGGAGTCTGTGTGGAGTATCTTTTTAGGAAAAGGAAAGAGAGGAAGTTCTGGGAAGGAAAAGGTATGTTGGGGTGGGTAGGAATCTAAGATCTCCCTCAACTAGTCTCTCCCGATCAGGTTTCGCAGGAGACGCACGCAGTTGGTGGGCAGACACATGTAGGTATAAATTAAAGCAAATTTGGAATGAAATAAAATCGATATTGAGTTATAATTTCAAAAAGCTGGTACGGAGAATAATTAATCTTTCTCACTGGAACCGCCCTGTACGATCGTAAGAACATCTTTCAACGAAATGCGGATTTTCGGCCGCTGGCTGGTTAAACGCTCTTGAGGTTGTCGGGAGTTCAATCCTTCGCCACAACACCCAGACCAAAATGCCGACTTATTCGGGAAACAAGGGCAATTTAAAAAATGGGGTGCGGCACCAGAGGGGTAGTGGGAGATGGACGGTGGATTTATGACACCCCAGAGTACCGTAAACCAGACTGTTAAATAAATTCTCTATGATAACACTGAAAACTTTGAATATACCCCCAGGGTTTCATACTGTGAAGGACATAGTAGGTATATTCTCATCCTTTTGGGTGGTCATCTACGTCATTTGAGCTAGAATTGTCATAAAAAAGTAATCTATTTACTTCAATTTATTTTCAACTACATCTCCCTGTAATATTATACACGGTGTCCGGAAAATTCTAGTACAAGAGGTCAACTGGTGAATCGATATCGCATAATATCTACGCGATTTTTTTTTTTGATAAACGATTGTCGATTTTATTTTTATTATTTTCTTTTTTCGGTGACTCAGGTAGCCCTTTGTAGCCGGGTCTAATCTTCGATGATTTAAAAGACAATAAACGGCTGATAAATTGTATATTTGCGGCATTTCCAGATTGGAAGATACTCTCAGTATCGTCCTTGTTCAAGACCACCGTCCAGAAATGAAACGTTGCTTAAAATTGCTTTAGCCTTGTTTGGTTACCAGATCTGAATAGTCAGGTATTCTCCTACCTTCCTCTTCTCTTCCCCATTACCTTCAGCCTCACAACATACTCCAATATAGTATGCCACAGTCTCACTGACTCCAGGCGGTTGTGTTAGATTAGATTAAAAGCAATTGGGACTCTTGTGCGATATTGACATAATTTAAAAAAAAGACAAAAAGTACCGAGTTCAATTCCCCGTTGCTACCTTTATTCAATGATAGATCGGCTGCTCCGACTCACGTGCAGAAACGGACTGTCCGTTTGATAGATTCTCGCATCTTAACAAACGGATTGCAATATTTAGAGCACAGGCGTTGGGTGGGCATGCTATCCTTCTTCTAACGGTATTACAATGGACAATGCTCCGAGGAGCTACCGTCATTGATCCCTTCGGTACCGTTGCATAGTCGGGAAACACGCCAAATGCGCGCCCAACATATGTACGTTTTTTTTTTTTTTTTTTTTACATGAATACCTCACAAGAGTCCCAACTGCTCTCGTCTGAAGCCAGTGGGACTATGGCATCCCCAATTGGAGTATTTTGTGAGGCTGAGGGTAGTGGGGAGGGGAAGGAGATAGGGAGAGGAAGGTGGGGAAGTACCTGGCTATTCATATCTGGTCACCAAACACGGCTAATGCCGTTTCAAGCAACGTTTCAATTCTGAATGGTGGTCTTACACCAGGGCGATACAGAGAGTATCTTCCACTCTGGAACGTGCCGCAAATATACTATTTATTATTTTAAATGAATAAATTGTGAAATAACACAAATTAATCAAATAAAATTTATTTGCCACGCCGGGATTCGATCCCGCGACCTTCGGTGCGCGAGTCAAGCGTCTTACCGCTGCGCTACGGCCGGTCGTCACATGATAACGGGTCGCTTTTTCTACTAGTTTTTAAGTTCAACAGCTCTGTTATGGAACGATTTGCTGACCTCTGTGTTTCCTCTTTCATAACAACGTGGGTCTCTTCAAGACCAATGTTCATTCCTTCCTCTCCTCAAAGAGACCCTCCACACAACATTTCAGGTGACATAGACCTCGAGGGAAATTATTTTTCTCAGTGCCTCCTGTGTGGAGTTAATAAAAAAAAGATAATTATTTTTTTTATTTCATCATTTTCAATAATAAACACGTGTTGGAAAATGAAATTTAATATGGCTGTAAAAATCAATACACTACAGTTTTTGCTGCCGTTTAAACCGACACATAGCATGATATAATATCAACAAATTTAATGCCAGGTAAATATTGGCAGGTGAAAAAGTGAAATCGGATATTTTTATGATACATACGAAGCCCATAGTCGTGATACGAGTATGTATATTTGCCGTTGCCGGTATCAATGACGTTTTTTATTCGTTGTCAGACCAAAATATTAATTATTTATCGATGGGAGACACCTGTCGGGACTGGAGGTAATAACAGTAATATGCATTACAAATTGTTGGAAAAGAGGTAAAACAAAAAATACAGACAAAATAACATACAAACAAACACATATTTGGATTCGTTCTAGAATTCTAGATGTTTCCAATGATTAGGAGGAAATTGGGCGGTGTTTTATCCCTACGAATGTTATCCCCGATTCCTCTCTGGATTTTGACACGACTGCAAATATTTTTTTTATATGGTATTTTCTTATTTTTTTATTTAATATTTGTTTGTTTTTACAATAATTATACATTTTTTTTAACATATTAAACAGATTTGTAATATTAATGTAATAAAAGCCTTTCCTCACCATAAAGAGACAAGGCTCTTGTGTTTGGTGAGTGAATTCGTACTCAATTATGTTATCAATGTTATCATTTGAGTAGGTGAATAATAATATTGCATCTATTGACAATAGATATAGTAAGAGAAACTTGAGATGTGTCGATTAACAGATTTAAATGAAGTGAAATAGTAATGTAACTCTTACAGTTGTTTCAGGTAATTTTTTAATTTAGTTTGCAATTTACTTTTATTTTCAATAATTTTTACTTCTAATGGGAGTTTGTTGAAATAATTTATACCATGACACAGATAGGAATTTTGGATGTGCTTGGTATTAAATTTTGGGATTTTAATATTGTTTTGATATCTTGCTGAGATATTGAAATGTAATTTTTTTAGCTGTATTTCTTTGAAAGTTTGTAGAATTGAATATTTTTTATATAAATTGTCTATTGTAGTTACTTTGAATATTGAAAAGATTTTTTCGGTAGAAAATGTAGATGGTTTTTTCAATATAATCTTAATTATTAATCGTCGTAAGTCGTAATATAGATGTCAATCATTAGCGTGTCGGTACGTTTGACCTTTTTTGATAAGTTTCTTCTTATAGGAGTTGGAGGACCCTCCAAAATTCGTAAAAATTGCCTGGTTTTGAACCCATCAACCGATGTTCAGTATATCTACAAACTACACAGTGTATTTAAAAAAAAAGCAAAACGTACAGACGTAGAGTCTTTTTTAAAAACAGTTAGTACAAAAATAGAACACAAAACTTCGATTTGAATGATTTTATTTTGGTACCTGCTGGGGTACCCGGATTCGCTCAGGTAGTTAATATGGGATTGAACTGACGTTTGAACCAACGACGGATCTTGCTTGATATACCCGGTTGTGAACGGATTAACTTACGTTCATTTTGTCGTTTTAAAATTGACAAACATCCCAGAACATTCGAGGGTGTTACACACTGAGAGAGTGATCTGGGATGTTCCTGAACGTTCCAGACTATTCTCGAACTTTCCACAATGTTACGGGATGTTCTGGAATGTTGTGGAATGCTCTCCGATACTCTCGAATGTGCTGGACTGTTCTAGAAATTTCTAGAGGGTGAAACTTCCAGCCCTTATATTTTTAAAAGCACGCCCTTCAGGTAAAAACGGGAACCCTTTTCATGGATGACGACCGGCGTGGTCTTGGGGCAAGACTCTTAACTCGTAATCGGAATGTCGCGGGATCGAATCTCGGTGTGGGCAAATAGATTTTATTTGAATAATTTGTTAATTCACAATAAATTCATTTAAAATAATATATAGTATATCTGGCAATGATCCAGAATAGAAGATACTCTCAGTATCGCCCTGGTGTAAGACCACCATTCAGAATTGAAACGTTGCTTGAAGTGGATTTAACCGTGTTTGGTGACCAAATCTGAATAGCCAGGTACTTCCGCACCTCCCCCTTCCACATCTTCTTCCCCTCCCCCACTACCTTCAGCCTCACAATATACCCCAATTGGGGATGATATAGTTTCACTGTTTCCAGACGGGAGCAGCTGAGATTCTTGTGAGGAGCCTACATAAAAAAAATATTTAAAAAATGGATGGGGGATAGAGGGCTAATAATAATAATATTTGGACGATTTATATAGCGCCGTTTTTGTGAAAAATCACCTCAAGGGCGCTGTACAAACTTACAATATATGTCTAAAATATAGAAAAACTACAAGCTAGACCAAAATTAAAAACGACTTATGGCTAAAAATTGCATACACCGGTTCATTGATCACCGATACAAAAATATATGTACAATGTTTTGACCAATGAACGCGATGCTGCCTAAAAATGAATGAATACCAAACAATAATGGCTACCATACCATATAACTCCCTTGATCGTGTCGGGACTCGTTTCTGAGTTTTAGCGGCACGCACATTAAAGTACACTTTCTTTTATAATATTTATGAATATTGATTATTTTTACCCGAGATCACGGATATTACATGGGCGTACAGATACCTTCCGACGGTCGTGCATATTAGTACCACCAACCTGGATATTTTTTCTTAATAATATTATAAATTAATTTCGCTAATAAAGGAAATTGGCGATTTGTCCGCCGCGTAATGAAGGCGAGCGGCGGCTAAACGCTGTAATTTTGTCGGTAATTATGCCTCGCGTTTTTGCCCCTGGGCCGACTCGAGCGGGTACCTAATTTCGTTGCCTAGAGCCGAACGAATTCCCACAAGCGGTGGTAATAATCCTTCAACAACCATCGATATAGAGGACAACAGACAATCTTTGTTTTTCCAAGAGAAATTCAATTCGTATTTTTTTTACAAGTAATTTCCTTCTGGGCCTATGTAATGTGTGAGGATTCTGTGTGGAGGATCTTTTTGTGGAAAGAAACGAGGAAACCTGGGTCTTGAAGAGAACCATGTTATTTATTATTACTGTCATGCCCTGATGGGCTTTTACATTATAGTTTATAAGTTGAGTATAAAACAATTAAGAAAATATAATACACATGAGAAAAAAAATAATACAATGTAACAACCAAACCACATAATAAAATAAAAAGTACATATGTAAAATTGATAAGAAGTCTCACATTCAATATAAACAAAAATTGCAGAAATTATGTAAATCTATTTGTGCCTAGACGAATAAAAGTGATAAAGTATACAACATTTATACTGATTAGTTTTAAGATGAAATACATCACCTAGATTAGAATATTTATTTCCAAGACTGTGAAGTCTCGGAAACGGAGAATTTTGATAAGCTAGTGTCCTGGTGTTATTGAAGTAAAAGGGTAATAAATGTCGACATGATTTTGTGTGAACATGGATATTGATAAATTGAAGTAATTCAGGACAGTCAATTTTGTAATGCAGTATTTTATGTAACAGTATTAAATCTGTCCTTATTCTTCTTTCTGAAAGTTTCAATTGAGAGATTTTATCCTGGAGGTAATTGTAATCAATGTTTTGTTTAGGAATGCACAATTTATAGTTTATAAACCTTAGAAACTTCCGTTGTATCTTTTCAATGTTGTCTGAATGAATATTGAAAAAGGGAGACCATAACGTAGAGTTATATTCAAGTTGGCATCTGACAAGGGTTTAATATAACAATAAATGTTGTGCTAGGGAGGAAACACAGAGCTGTTGAAGTCAACAAGGAGTCGTAGCAATGATCCGTTTTCACGTGACAAATGTCTAACCGTTTATAAATGTTGGGCGTGCTGTGTTTCCCGACTGTGAACCGGTGCTGAACGATTCAATGACGCTTATTCCCCGGAGCATCTTCCATTGAAATGCTGGTAAAATAAGGATAGCATTCCCACCCGATGCCTGTACTCTAAAGATTGCATTCCGTTTGTTAAGATAGGAGAATCTTTCAAACGGACCACCCTTTCTGCACAGTGTTGTGCACAATTTGACTAGATGGCTAATTTTGACTAGATGGCTAACTTTGACTATATGGCTAACTTTTACTAGATGGCTAACTTTGACTAGATGGCTGACTTAACTACCCAACGAGATCAAATGTGCAAGTCAATGTAAAAAGACCCAAACTAAAATGCTCAAACTTCATTTTATGAATGACTATCTGAAATAATAATGTTGTGTATGTCCTATGATATGTCCATTTAATACATACAGCTATATGTTTCATGTAATGCGTATCATTCCCGCAATGAGTTTATTAACTCTTGGGAGTACAATGCTTTATATAATATACTATATTCTGTATTGTATACTTTTAATAAAAAAATAAAAAAAAAACTTTGACTAGTTGACTGAGCTTTTCATTATTATAGTACCTGAAGTGCCCGAAGAAAGTTTACTTATAGTGCCTGAAGAAAGTTAAAGAAAATAATGAATGGTTTCTAATTATTATTATTATTTTTTTTTTCAAATAAAAGAAAAACAGAAAATTTCCTGTTTTGGATGCGAGGCCTACTGTTTACAGTACTAGTTTATTGATGTATTCCTGTTTTATTGATCTGATAAATAAAAATAAATAAATTCAGGATGTCGAAAAATGCACCACGCTAAAAAACTCATCTTACGAACGGGACTTAAAATAACCCCTAAAACTATCTTAGAATATAAATTCGTGAATTAAAGTTGCCTTTTCTCAATTCAGTTTACGGCGATCCCGGCGGTGATAATATCGCCATTTATTCACGAAAGTCCAGGGTTACTACGTACAGAATGTACTTACTACGGTTCTGCCGCTGAGTGCTCAGTTTTAACTTCTCTTTCAGTTGCATGAATCGTTTTTGAGAGTGAGGGAGATGTTGCAACGGATCTATAAATGAGCCTGTACCAGTGATGCACAACATTTTAAACATTATTACGAATTTATTTATTTAATCATTGAAGACTAATTAGAGATAAGTAATTAAATATGGAATAGTCATTTCAATACTCTCATCAATCTCGTAAAAAAATACTCCTAGACGCAATAAACAGTGATTCGCTATCTCTTTTATTCATTTTACGCGCGTACACATTTGAACTTGTCAGTCGAGCGAGTGTTGTGTTCGCGGTGATGCAGTTTTGTTTTCTGAAGATACTCGAAGAGAGACCCGGATCAAATGCCTTATTGAAACTTGGGAAAAATATATGGCCGCATCACTGCGGCACTGCTGTACCACTGAGCTAATTCGACCCCATCCCCTTTAGTCATATTTAATTTTAGTATCTTGGATAAATATATCCAAAGATTTATTTATTGTGCGACACCTGACTTTTCTACAAGTCTGGTATGGTTCTTTTTAAGGTTTTGCCTTTTTTCACGATTTGAATTAAAAATATTACTATTATTTTTTTACAGTAGCTCCTTAGAGTGGGCCAGAGGAAAATATTTTCAATCGCCGCCTATTTCACCCTGTGTGGGGAGGGTCTTTACAGGGAAAGGAAGGAGAGGAAGTTCTGGGAAGCAAAAAGTATGAGGTGTGAGTAGGAATTTGGGGATCAAAGTGTTCAGGAGTGACGAACGTATTAATCCATTTCCCCACTGTGTGGAAGGTGATGGGTCGAAAAAGTCCGGTTGGAGAGGTCATAAGGTCTCCCTCAAGCAGTCTCTCCCGATCCCGCCAAGACCTTGACAAACCTCAACCTCATGAACCCGGGCACCCCTCCTAACTAAATGCCAACTATCAGAGAACTTGTTGAATTGGACCGCAGGTTGAGCTTTCCTGGCCCATATCTAGGAGACCGGGGGTGATATTCCAATTGAAACATAACCCGTTATTAGGTAGATTCTGCAGATTTCATTAGCATGTCTGATATCTGCCTGACCCGTGAAACTTACAGAAAGAAATCCAAAAATGGATCCAGAAAATTGATAACATCTCGCTAACGGGGTAACTTTCTACGGGAAATTGGTTTTGTCGTTAAGAGTTGAAAATCGATTTGAAGAGAGGATTTCAATTATTTCTGAAATTAGTAACTTAAATATTAAAGCTCAAAGCTTAAAGCTCAAACTTAAGTCAAAGCCCTTAGTCCAAAGCTCAAAGCTCAAGCCTTAAGCTCAAAGCTCAAAGCTTAAAGCTCAAAGCTTAAAGCTCAAAGCTTAAAGCTCAAAGCTTAAAGCTCAAAATTAAAGCTCAAAGCTTAAAGCTCAAAATTAAAGCTCAAAGCTTAAAGCTCAAAGCTTAGATTATTATTATAATTTTACGAAGCAACTGGCCTATAATGATATAATAACAGAACTTGAATATGAATTACACAGAATGTAAAAATTAACTTCAAATATTTGATGAATTGTTCAAATTTTTTTAAACAACCTGTCCTTAGAATTCTTGAACCATATGAAATAAAAAAAAACTATTCTTTTTATAAGCGACTTAAATTGACTACTTGAAAGATATTTTAATACAAGTATTATTGCTCTTTTGGTTCTTGGATTTTTTGGATGCTATATATTTTAACAGCACTCTTTACGTATCATATCCCCATAGCCTGGAAATAATTACCCAGTACTATTATTAATCGCGTGTAATAATGTGTTTTTACTTCCATTTGTTCGCAGGTAAGGACCGGTTTGACGACGCTACCGCTGTGTAACGGGATCGTTACTTTGAAACAACGGCCGGGCCGGGACGAATAACGATCCGCTTTCCGGCCGAAAATGATCCGTTTGTTGGGCGAACGGTAAGTGAAGGTTAAATATTCATATTTGAAGTTCTGTACGGGAGATAGTTGTGGTTATCATCATTTTTGTTTTTGATGATATGTATTAATGTACTAGGCTAGGCTCTATGTGTTGTTGGATCATTTTATTTTTAACCCCTCGGGTGCCTCAACAAAATAATAATAGTTGGATAATTTGTAGAGCGCTTTTTTTGAGAAAAATTATCTCAAGGGCGTTGTAAAATTTATGATGAATTCTTAGGTTCTATCTAACTTTATTATTTACAAATAGATACAGAAACAGACTTTACTGGCAGGTCTTTTAGAATAAACACACTTTATTGGAAAATTAATGCTTGGAGAAGATACGACTTTGCAAGTGGAGGATATTATATTTAAAACACTTTACATTGCATGATTTTATATTTACTGCCCACTGTTGGTTTTACATATATACGAAGGTTAATGTCAAAATTGACTTAATATTTATTTTGAAAGACTTGAGAATTTAGGACTCTTTATGACTACTGATTTTCCAATGATCTTTACTAAAGCTTATGTCATTTCCCTTTTTTTCTCTTTCATCATCGAAATATTTCTAGGAAAAGGAGTGTGTCTTTTATGACTTGCATTATAAGGGAATTTTTATTTCGGAAAAGTTAAAAATAAAATAAATTGTCGTTTCTTTTAAATGCTATGTGCCGACTTTATGTCCGGGTTAAATCTTCCCCACAGGAACAACTAAACCCTTCCACACACTTTTCCACAAATGATCATCTGGTCAATCCACGCTATGTAAGTGCACTATATAAGTATAATACATACAAAAAATGCAAGAACAACATGTCAATCTACCAGAGAGCAAATGGGAAAATAATTCACCGACTCCAGATATTTTCATATTAGAGGGTTCGGCTATGTAGAACTTCTAACTGGACCGATAGATCCTACTGATCCCTCAATATAAAATATTTAAAAAATCTTTCGTAATCTTACATGTATTTAAAATGACTGATTTTTGCATTTTTATTTATAAATTCTTTGACATCTAATAAGCCCAAATTTTGAATGAGAGAGCTAGGTATAATGTCAGTAGCCGAAATAACAAATGGTAATATTTTTATATTCTGAGAATGCCAAATGTTTACAGAAACAGTTTTTTTTAATATTTCAGGAATTTGAAATAGGACATCATCAATAAGCTATTTTTTAAATTTTGTCATGTAAATCTATATCGGTTCTATTATGACTAATTGATTAATTTTGATCAAGTTTACAATGTTAAGTGTTATTATTATTATTATTAAAATGCATAATTATAGGTCTTCAAAAACAGGATATATGATTTTTTGAAAAAGTAAAATAAAAAAAATTCTTTTCTCTCTACACACAAACACATACATCTATAGGATTTAGCCTGCGAGAGAATGAGATAGAATGAAACCTTACCTAGCTAAAGTACCTACGAAGCGTCAAGCTGCGCTCTTTGATTGTGAGCTCACTTTTCAAGGCTCCTATTTGTTGAGATTTTGGGTATAAAGGTTTACCTATGGGTAAAGTTTTACTTCTACCGCGTGTCAACTGCACTCGATTTTTCGTTGTTGTTGGGTTTCCATTGTGAATATTCATTCAAAGTATATAATTTAGCTCATGAGCACCCTTTGTCACATACTTCAATATTGTCAGTGACCATTCACCCATATCTATAATACATGAACATGCTTTGAATTTACGTACGGATTGCGTTTGCTGGAAGAACAATGGTGTTGCGGCTTTGACTTCTGTATTATAATAATATTCCGATGTGTTTGGTTGGTTTCTCTTGGTTATGTGGACATTTCCATAGAAATGTGTTGCTATTGGAGACAAGTACACAGTAGTTGTTTATCTCGGTTACCATTGACGTCAAATGGAGATAATGTATGGATGCCTGATAAAATTATTTATATTTTGGTCACTTTAAGATTTTTAAATATTTTTTTTTTTACTTGAGATTTACTCTGAGACCCGTTCTCAAGAATTCAGACAAGCGATAAAATACCTACCTAATATAGGAGAAAATCGTCATTCCCTATATTTCTGTGCGAAGCATGTGAAACATGGCCGTTAGAGCCATCAAAAGAAATAAAATAGACGCCTCGAAATGTGGTGCTGGAGAAAAATGCTCGTGATTCCATGGACAGCCAGACGCACAAATGTGTCCATTCTGGAAGAGCTAGGCATCCACAATAGGCTCTCAACCATCTGCCCACAACGTATCTTAAGAAACTTTGAACCCGTTGCTCGCCAAACTGAGGACTCCAACTTGGAGAAACTCATAGTCACTGGCCGCAGTGTTTGGAAAAAGGAGCAGGGGAAGGTTTTCAATTCGCTGAAGTGACCAAGTATCACTGACGTCTGATACGTTGGAATGGAGGAGCATTGTCCACCGTGGAAATTGGAACAGGAATCGCGATCCTCAGCAATGAGGAACCAACTAAAGAAGAATAATATAATATTTTAACAGAAAATTATTATAAATATTGTCATTTTTTAAATTGTCACATAATATGTATCAATAATTCAGATTATCCCGTGATTTTTCAAGGTCGTGTGCTATTATACTGATAATTATGACAAGCCACAATGTAACTTCTAACTAACTAACTAACCATCATGCCGTTTCCTCGCAGGGATAGCAGATAGAACGGACCACCAAACAACTCGGTCTTGGCACACACCCTTGCCTCGTTCACATTCATACATTGTCTCATACATACTCTTCTATTATTCTGACCCTTGACATGGCCTGACTGAAGTATCTGATTCACTTGTTAGTGCCATGTCTTCCTCGGGCGTCCCCGACTTCTACCTTTCACATTTGCGTCATATATTCTTGTGACACTCCTTTCCTCGTTCATTGTCTTATATTCATTGCTGATCTCCACGTATCGCATACGATCATACATTGTTTTACCACACGTACGCTTCACAGAACTCATTTCTACAGCATTCTTCCTCTGCCAGTTCCATGCAGGTACGGCTAGCTTTGCTTCTTTGGACAGTTTTTTGTTGGTGCCAACGGCGTTCAGTCCTCCACTAATGAAGTTACCTGAATTTACCCTTCTTTCAATATCTCTATCGGCCTTCCCATCTCTCTTAAACATACTCCCTTCTAACTTCTAACACTTACCTACAATCAGCGTTTTTCTTTGTTCACGTCCATCGCTTGTCTTTATAGACGCTTCATGAAACCGGTTCAGCATCAAAACAGCTTAGCGTCCCCTTATTCATCTTAATTAATCTCCCATTCTCTCAGATGTAGAATCTCCGTGACCCGGGGCTGTGCCCGGCGTCGCCCGCGCTAAAGGTCACCGGCGATTTAATGCCACATAAAACTGTGAAAAAAAACACAACACCCATCGGTGTCCGCCGTAATGACTGGCCAACGAAACACGTGATGACTCAATTTCACGGAGACTGGTTTTTAAATTCTGACTAGGATTGTTTTTTGTATTTGATTTTAGTTGTGGTTGTAAAACGAGACCTGTATGTAAATCTTAAGTACGCCCAACAATTGCATTCGGTAGCCACCTCTGGGCTGGAGCCTGAATATAATTGATAAACCTACTTGATTCTTTGCAAAGGAGGGAGGTCCGTCTGATTGACAATCCGTTGTTAGCAGACCGATTTCCATCTCTAATGCACAGACGCAATTTAGGCATGCTGAGTCTGTTCTTCGGGTATTTGTAATGGAGTCTACTCTAAGGAGATAGCTGCATTGATCCCCTGTGCACTTTTTCATCTCTCTTAAACATACTTCCCAAATAAACAAACATTATTTTTACAAACTGTAAAAATACATTCCCCTAAAATACTTGATAATGCAATGGAGGGTCCGTCGGATATACAATGCGTTGTTAACAGACCGATTACCATCTCTAATGCTATGTCTGTTCTGCGGGTATTTTTAATGGAGTCTGCTCTAAGGAGTTAGCAGCATTGATCCCGGTACACCGGTGTACGCGCCTGAAAATCGACGGACATGTTCGGAACCGTGCACAATTAATCTTGACTTCATGAGAATGGGTCGTTTTTTCGACTCATTTTTGTGTTAGTCGGGTCGTACGTAGAACAAGCTACTGGCATCTGTTTTTGAAGTGAAAACTTCTTTAGCACCGTTGTGATTTGAAACTCGATAAAACTAAAAATAGCGACACTAAAAAAGATACAAACAAATACATCTATATGATTTAGCTTGCGAGAGAATGAGATAGTATAATCGGTATCCTCTTTGTGCGGTGCCTCGTAGCCTCCCAATTCTTGTCTCCTTTAGTTTTCTGAAGGTTTCACTTCTACCGCGTGTGAATTGCGCACTTTGTTTTTTTCCTCCTTCATGTAATCAGGGCCTCTTCAAGATCCTAATATATTCATAAATTCCTTCCTACAGTCCCTACCTTAACCCGCCTCACATCGCTGCCCAACCGGGTGGCCCAATTTCGTGAGTAAATTTCTTATTTTCCAGACGGTCTCTCACCTTGTAATTAATTTAGAAAAAGTGTAAAGTCCTAGGCACGCGCAAAACGTGCCCCTGTAGAGGCTGCGATTAGAGGAGAGTAAATCACCGATTTGGCGGCCCGCTACGGCCAGTGTGACGTCTCTGAGATTTATGGAATAATTCTTAAGAGGAACGGTCGCACGAAATTTTTCATACAAAACTTAAATTTGGATTTGAGGCTGAAATACCCAACCAAACTGAAAAAAAAAAATTAATTCAAAAGGTTTATTAAATGACTGCCTTCCTGGTCGAGGAGTAAGGCTCTCGATTAGCAATCTAAGATTGCGGGTTCAAATCCCGGGGTTCGCAAGTATTTTTTTTCTCATTGAATTGTGTTATTTCACAATTTAATCATTTAAAATAAGGTATATTATTTGCAGCGTTCCAACTTGTCTCTGTGTCGTTTGGTGAGTGCCCAAGTTTCACATCCATAGGTGATGACTGGAAGTATGCATGTGTTGAAGACTTTCCTTTTTATTTGCATACTTAGCTCGTTGGATTTCAAGATTTCTTTCAAAGACCAGTATTTCTTCCATCCATTTGCTACTCTTCGCTCGATTTCTTTAGTGGTTTGATCTTTATGAGATATTATCTGTCCTAAATAGATGTAATCTGACACATATTCGAGTGGTTGATTGTCAATTAGTATAGTTACTGGTTTAGAGTTTGTAAGCAATTTTGTTTTATCTTTGTTCATGCATAGGCCGACTTTCGCGCTTTCGTCAGTTAGCGATTCTATCATTTTCTTTAGGTGTGATGGGTTTTCCTCAAATAGTACTATATCGTCTGCAAATCTTAGGTGGTTCAGTTTTACACCTTGCACGTTGATACCATATTTTTCCCAATCTAGTTTGCGGAAGATACTTTCCAGAGCAGCCGAGAACAATTTTGGTGATAAAGGGTCTCCCTGTCTTACACCTCTCTCAATCTTGAACTTTTTTCTCAAGGTTTCTAGTTGGATCCTCGCTTCGCAATTCGAGTATATCTTTTTTATAATATTGATGTAGTTTGAAGGTATCCCTTGCTGTTCAAGACTATCCCATATGGCTGTGTGTCTTATGCTGTCGAAAGCTTTGGAGTAATCAATGAATGCTATGTATAGTTTCTTATTATACTCGTTATATTTTTCTACTATTTGTTTCACTGTGTGTATGTGGTCTAGGTTAGAGTATTTTTGTCTAAAGCCGGCTTGCTCCCGTGGTTGGTTTTCGTCTAGCTTTTTACTTATTCTTTCCAGGATAACTTTAGAAAATACTTTGTAGATATTTGACATCAAACTTATAGGTCTGTAGTTCCCGATATCTTCTTTTTGTCCTTTCTTAAATATAAGAATAATGTTTGATGTTTTCCACTGTGTATGGATTAGCCGCTGCCAGAGAGCCATGGAGAGAAGTCTGACAGGAATAAGGAAACAGGACAGAGTGAGATGCAGCACAATAAGGGAGAAAACCAAAGTTGCTGATTTAATTGCCAGAATAGACCAACAAAAGTGGAGATGGACAGGTCACATGATCCGCGATCCACAAGACAAATGGTGTAAAAATGTCACTGACTGGTATCCAAGAGATGGCAAGAGAAGTAGAGGACGTCAACAAATAAGATGGGAAGACGACCTAAAACTCACGGCTGGAAATCAATGGAGAAGAGTTGCGCATGACAGGTCCCAGTGGAAAATGTTAGAGCAGGCCTATGCCAAGAGGCAAACTGAGCTTCGGGATTTATTATAAACAAACAAGAACATGCTTAGTATACCTGACCGAAGACCAGAATTAAAAGGCTTATTATTATTATTATATATTATTTGCGGCACGTTCCAGAGTGGAAGATACTCTCAGTTGGCTTTAGCTGTATTTGGTGACCAGATCTGAATATCCACAAACTTCCCCATCTTCCTATTGCCCACCTCATTCCCCTCCCCACTACCTTCAGCCTTACAACATACCACAATTGGTTAAGCCATAGCGGGCATAGTCTTACTGGCTCCAGGAGGTTTGGATCAGTTGAAACTCTTGTGATGTATTAACATCAAAAATATATCTGTGTAGTACGGTTGTACAACTATATTTATTTTTGTTTTAAATTTTAAAACATAGGCCATTCAAGAATTCAATTTTGCCTGACTTTAGAGGCAATTTTGGTATTTTTTGTGAGCTAATTTTAAATATTTCAAAAATAATCATGCCCTCTCTAATGTCCCAATATAATGAAAAATAATATAAAAAAATAAAACCTCTTAAAAAGATTGTTTTTTTGGGTGGAAATTTTAATTTATATACGAACAATGTATATGACTTAAATTTACGCATCTCAAAATACTTTTTCTAATACTTTTAATTTTAATTTTATATTTTATCATATTCGCACAACAAATGGAGCAAAATTTAAATTTATATTAATTCAGTTTCAGTGCCGGCAACCCGGGCGTTTATTTAGTATCATGGTTATTTACATTGTTTTCTTTTCTTTTACCCGCCTCACTAGACAAAGTCTGTTCCGAGGCGGGTAAATCACATCTATGTTTGTTCCAAAAGAAATGTGTTTAAACAAATATATATATGTATGTGGAAAGATAAAAAAGATAAATTATATGTTGGTATATTAAATATTTACATACATACTTTGTTTTTTTTTTTTTTTTCTTTTTTTTTTTTTTTTTTATTAGTTACATTTCCATGAGAAGATTGCATATGTTATATAGATAAAAGTAAATTAAAATTTTGTGACAGTTGAATATAGCGGTTACATAATAATTAAATATTGCAAAATTGCAGTTTCTCGTGTTTGTTTTATTTGAATATTATATAATTTCGTGAGAACTTGTATGAAATGTTATTTATTTAGAATATTTTGAATGTCTGTTCTTTCCTTTTCATTCAACCATATTATAAATCTTTTGAACAGCCAATTCAAATTATTTGGGGTGACGTAAGTTTTTGTTTGTGTTAGGAAGGTATTGAAAATGTGTGGTGCTAGGTAAGATTCGTGTTTTTTTGCAAAAGTTGATTTGATATGGGGAACTTGAAAGTGCTTATTAATTTTTGCTCTTGTGTTTTGCGAGTGAGGTATGTGGAGATGTGAAGTTTTGATACAGTTTTTGTGAATGATCTTCCTTATGAATAGTTTATTTACGTCTAGTAATTTGTTTTTGATCATTAGCTGTTCCGTCGGATGTTGGTAAGGTTTTTTAAACATAATTCTAATTATTGTTTTATGATTTATTTTAAGAGAATTGAGGTAAGTATCTGATGCTCCTCCCCAAACTGAAATTCCATACGTTAAAATACTTTGACAGAGTGCGAAATATATATTTTTTAGTTGATTTAATGACATGATGTTTCGTATTGTTTTGAAGATGTATGATAATTTTCGTATTTTTTTTGATAATATATTAATATGGAGATCCCATTTTAGTTTATGGTCAACAGTTAAACCTAGATATTTAATATTGTCTGCATAAACAATTTTGTCACAAGTACAGCATGTGTTATTTGACGAAATATTGGTGCAGGGGTTAAGATGTAGTTGTGGTTGGCTATGTGGTTGACCAGCCTTTGTTTTGCTAAAAGTTAAATATTTGGTTTTTGAAATGTTCAGTGTTAGTAGATTATTTTGTAGCCATTTATTTACTACAGTCATCCCTGTTTCTGTGTTTTTGAATACCTTTTCCCATGATTGTGCCTTGAACAAAATTGCAGTGTCGTCTGCATAACTGATTACTTTGTACTCAATTTTTCCTAGGTTTATCTCAGTTAGACTATTTATATAAATGAGGAATAGTATGGGACCCAAGACGCTGCCTTGCGGTACTCCATACCTGATATCTGCTTTGTCACTGCTGTATTTATTTATTTTTACTATTTGTTGTCTCTTTTCAATGTAGCTGACAAACCATTTTAGCGGTTGACCAGTTATACCGATATTTTTGAGTTTTTGTTGTAGTAAGTTATGCGAAATAGTGTCGAAAGCTTTTGCTAGGTCTAAGAACACCCCTATCACCTTTGATCCGCCATCTATGCTTTTCACTATGTAGTTGGTTAATTCTGATAAAGCGTCTTCTGTGCCCATTTTGGCACGAAATCCAAATTGGCGGCTTGAGAGCAGGTTGTGTTTTTCAAGGTACGCAAGTAATCTTTTTTTCATGGCTTTTTCTAGAAGTTTAGATAGTGAGTTTAGCAGAGTGATTGGTCTGTAGTTTAATATCAGAGTTTTGTCTCCCGATTTATGTATTGGAGTAATACATCCTATTTTTAAATGATCAGGGACAATTCCGAGCCTAAAACTTTGGTTGAAAATGTGCTGAAGCGGTATAAGTATGTATTCTCGTAGATTTATCAGTATTTGATTGGAAATGTTATCCGGTCCCATCGCGCAATTTGGTTTGAGAGATTTAATAAGATCCGAGATTTCCTTTGTATTTACTTGATAAGCATTGAACGAGTAATTTGGTCGTATGGAAGAGCAAAGTTTGTGTAAAGAGTCTTCTGATGTACAGTTTTTTTGAAGAATTTTTTCGGCTAGGGTAGAGCCAACTTTTGCGAATTCTGTGTTAATAAAATTAGCTATTTTATTAGGTTCATTGTTTGTTAAGACTTTGTCTCCGTTTATTAATAGTTCTTTGATATGTGAATCTTTCTTCGGAGTGGAATAAGTAATATTTCTTACAATTTCCCAAATTTTTTTTGGATCATTTTTTGCGATTTTTATTTCTTTTTTGTAATATTTGTATTTGGCTTGTTTAATTAACTTATTACACAGGTTTCTATACAGTAAGTAATCTTGCTTTAGTTTGTTATCATTCGGGTTTTTGTGGACTCGCATATGCATTGCATCTCTTTTGTGAATACTGTTGACTATTCCTTTCGTGATCCATGGTGTTATTTTTTTTTCTTTATGTGTGTAGTTCTTTTGTGGATTTTTTGTGGTGTGTTTGGTTATGTAGGTTTCAACCGTATTTATAAATGTGTTCAGCGCTGTGTTCGGGTCTATTTCATTTAGTACATTAGTCCAAGGTTCATCGTGAATATCCGATTTTAGGGACTTAAAGTTTATTTTGTCTTTCATGTTGTCATTTTTTTTTTTACTTTGTTCTTTGTTAAGAAGTATGTTTAATGTAGTTGTGAAATGGTCAGTGACAGTTGAGCGAATAATGGATGAAAAAGTTTTTTTTCTAGTTTTAGCAAATATGTGATCGATGCAGGATTCGGAGTGTGATGTAGTTCTTGTTGGCGAGTTTATTGTAGATTTAAGTCCGTAGTGAGTAAAAACATTTAAGAATTCCGTAGTTTTTGGTTGGCAGTTTAATATGTTAATGTTCATGTCACCAGCAATAATTATTTGTTGAGTTTTTTTATGTTTTTCAAGAAGTTTATTTAATGAATTTAAGAAAGGGGTGAGATTGTTGTAGCATGGTGGTCTGTATATAGCGAATATAGAAAGACATGGGCCAAGTGATATTTGAATGCAGTTTGCTTCAGTTATGTTAATTTCTGATATGGAAGATTTTATTGTGTCTTTGACAAAGATTACTATACCATCATTTTGATTTTGGTGTCTTGTGGTCTGGAATGTGGTATAGTCCTTTAAGTATAAGTTGGTGTGAGAATCACCTAACCAGCATTCACTTAGGATAATGATATCGAAACTTATATCTATTTCATTTAGTAGGATACAGAAACTATCAAAGTTCTTTTGAATGCTTCTTATGTTTTGACATATTATGCTTAAACTGTGTTTTCCTGAGACAAGGATTTTGTATTCTTTTGCTTGGTTAAAAGTGTATTCTGTGTTATTTATTGTTTCTAAGTCAAAATTCAGTGCAGAAACCATTTATTACAGAATGAGAATAGAAGTTTTGGATGGAAAGCCATACATGATAACGTACATAAGATTTGGGAATGTTTAGGGTTATTATTAAGTACGAAGTAATATAAGGATACAGTTTGGCGCCTGTTTCAGGAACAGTTTCTGGTTGGTTTTCCTCTAGTTGTTCTTCAATGAGGTTGGTGGTATTTTCTGAGTTTAATTGAGTTGCTTGCGAGTCGATTGATCGAAGGCGAATATATACTCGCCTTGTTGTACTCCATAAGTAGGAGAAAAGGTAGTTTCTTGCAAATAGTTTGTAGAGATATAGTCTTCTTGTAGTGTGGGTGGCTAGATGTTCATTTATGTGTATAGGTTCATGTCGTCTTTCGTATCCTGTTTTGTTAATGTTCCTTCTCTCTTTATTTTTCTCTGTTTTTTTATTGCAATTTTTATCTGTTTCCAAAAACTCATCTCGACCATTTGTATTTTTAAATTTGATTATAATCAGTTTTGGAGTTGCATTTCTCAGAGATGCTAGTTTTTTTGGTATATCAGGTATTGGTATATTACGGTTAATTACCGTTAAAAAATTGGTTTTTATTTTTGTAGAAGCCATAATAAACATAATATTGAGTAAATAGTGCACTATTTTTTTTATTTTTTTTTAAATCATCTTTGTAGGTAAATCGTTTAGGTGTCTTATTTCAACCACCTTTGAGTCATTTGTTTTCCTTACCAAAATTTTTCCCGATTTTACCCATACATACTTGAATTCTTTTTCTTGTGCCCTTTTTCTGACATTCCAGTGTAGATTTTTATAATAAGGTGTTAGTGCTGCATTGAGGTAAACGAATTGGGCTCCTTCCCCGTTAAATTTTTTTATCGTATCATCGTAATTATTTAATTACTTCTAATAATTTTATATTTCATCATGTTTGCGTGATAAATAGGGCAAACTTATTTTTTGAATAATTAATCAATATCTATCAAATAATAATTGCTAAAGTTATGAATAATAATAATAATTATGAATAATAATTGCTAAAGTTACCTCTAAAATAATGAATAATCGATTTCCCTAATGATGTAACTATTTTATAATTTGAAATTAAAAAAAAAAACAAAATAGTACATATCCGTACTAGATATACACCTTTTGATTAAAAAAATACAAGTGTGCAGTTCACACGCGGTAGAATTGAAACCTTCAGAAAACTAGCGGCGGCCGGCGGGCACTTGACTCGCACACCGAAGGTCGCGGGATCGAATCCCGGCGTGGCAAATAAAATTTATTTGATTAATTTGTGTTATTACACAATTTATTCATTAAAAATAATATATGGTATATTTGCTGCACGTTCCTGAGTGGAAGATACTCTCAGTATCGCCCTGGTGTAAGACCACCGTTCAGAACTGAAACGTTGCTTGAAATGGCATTAGCCGTATTTGGTGACCAGATATGAATAGCCAGGTACTTCCCCGCCTTTCTCTTACCTATCTCCTTCCCCTCCCCACTACCCTCAGCCTCACAACATACCCCAATTGGGGATGCCGTAGTCTCACTGGCTTCAGACGGGAGCAGTTGGGACTCTTGTGCGGTATTCATATAAAAAAAATATATAAAAAAGTAGACGAGAGTGGCGAGGCTACGAAGCACCTCACATAGAGGAGACCGATTATTTTATCTCATTCTCTCGCTTGCTAAATCCTATAGATGTATGTGTTTGTCTCTTTTTAGTGTCGCTTTTTCGTTTCACCGAGTTTCAAATCACAACGGTGCTAAAAAGTTTTCACTTCTAAAATAATTATTCTGTTTGATTCAAATCCAAATTTAAGTTTTGAAGGCCGTGTAGCCGTTCCTCTTAATGCTGGAAACAATTTATTTTGCATAAATCACACAGGAATTATTATATTACGTTATGTTCAGCGGAGCGTTGCTCTACGGCAGTGGTGCACAACCCTCGTCCCGCGGGCCTCTCGCGGCCCACTCTAACATTATTTAGAATTTTTATCTATTTGGGAGGCCGGTATGGGTACCGCCGCCCCGTATTTATAGGATAACCATCACCTTTGCCATAGGTCACCCCAAGTGGTTCGCTACGTTTGGTGACTTAACAGGAGTGCCCGGGTTGATGGAGTGAGGTTTTTCCGGATATTGGCGGCGGTTGCATATGTCCACCAACTGTATGGCAGGCCGATCGAGAGAGACTGGTTGAGGGTGACCCTTTGACCTCTCCAGCAGCACTCTCGAAATATTTCCTTCGACCGCAGTGGGAGGGGTGGATTCATACATTCGTCACTCCTGGACACACTAACCTCCAGATTGCTACCCACCCCTCATCTATTTGACCTTTTCTTCTTATGTATTTTATTTTTTATGCTGTACTGTGTGTGAAACTTTTTTTTTGATATCAAAATACCTTTGTAAAATTATACCTATTGCCTCCTTCCTAGTTCCTACCGTCCTTAAAATTAATTTTGTAACTCACTAGGATCGCCCTAGCGTGAAATAAAAACAATAAATAAAAATAAAAAAAGTTTATGTCCCCTGCTCTACTACTACTCGTTCATATATTCTTGCCGCTGAGAGATCCACTGTAACGTCTCTTTCTGATACTTACAAAGTTTATAATAGAGAAGGAGAGGTTACGAAGGAACTTTTAGAGGAATGCGTTGTGAGATGTGCGCAATCGCCCGCACTGATCTTTGCCTTTTCAACTTTTGTTTGTAATCATCTTTGAAAGTTATGTATATCTATCGCGCGTTTTTTTAAGGTTTATTAGAAAATTGGTGCAAAGATATTATCGAAGCCTACTATTATTATAGGATTCATGAATGTGTTCAATAAAAAAACATTTAAAATGTAAAACGGAAAATAAACGTTGTTGGGATTTGTTTTTTTTTTGTTTAAAACAGCGCTATGCAAACTACCCAAATATGCATCCCTATTTGAAGAAATTAAAGTAAGTAAATGGGTTGTTCGATACCTAGTTCATAATAATAACTGGATAATTTGTAGAGCGCCGTTTTTGTCAAAAATCACCTCTAGGGCACTGTTCAATTATGAATTCTTAGGCTCTTTCTAACTTTATTATTTACAAACAATAACAGAAACATACTTATGTACCTGGCAGGTCACTTCTGATAAACCCACGAAGAAGCTTCAACTTTGCACGCAGAGGACACTATATTTAAAACATTGGACATTGCATGATATTACATTTGATGCACCATCACTATTAGTATTGCATTTAAAAAAAGATAATTTACACATTAATGACACAAAAGTAAAAAAAGTATATATTGTCAACTTTATAGTCATCTCTATAAAGCTGGCAATATCACAAAAAGCACTGAGCTCTGGCGTAATGATACTTGTACAGCTTTTTTCTGTCTGATATTTCTGGGTATAAGCAAATATTTTCAAGTTTCCTCGCAATTTCTATTACAACATATTCTATGGAGTTTTAATAATAAATACATTTTAACTATCAAAAACAAAACGTCATGTTGGCTGTATATTTTTTCATTGTTCAATATTTCAAAAAAGTTATTTCAATCAACTAAGCGGTCCCTCGGGACATCAAGGTTCTATCCGCCATTTGCATGAAACTGATATATTGAGATTCGAATCGTTTTAAAATAACATTATTTAAAAAAAAAATGAAAATGAAGAACGTATTACAATTGAACGATCTTTTTGGTTCAGAACATTCTATGCAAAAAAAAACATGGCATTTAGCTAAAAAAAAACTGAACAAAGAAAAATAGAACATTGTTGTTTTGAAAATCAGCTAAACTCAGAGCAACGGTGTTTCTATCTGATTTGTTTACAAATTTTTTTTTTAGCTAAACGCCATGTTTTTGCAGAATGTTCTTAAACGTAAATAAAAATCAATTACATGCATATAGTTCGTACGTTCTGCATATTCTCTTTTTCATAGATGCATTTTTTGAATATTTAATTTTTCAATTTCACGCAATTTTATCAATGGCAGATAGCCAAGTTGCAAATATAATATTGTTCTTTTAAAAAATAAAAATACTTTTTTTAGTATAACTAGATAAATGAAGTTCCAAAAATTCAACTTTAACTTTTCGTTAGTTGCTTTTGGGGTTTCGGTCGTTTCGGACCGCGTTACAGTAGGTATCCGAAACGTTGGCTAAAGAAGGAGGTAGCGCAACATGGCATAATACCCCAAAAACAATTAACGAAAATACTTTTGGCCGTGTAAATCTAAAATCATATCTAAATTTAAAGTGTTTTAAATAGATTAAATTTTAATGATCTTACATCCCAATTTGGGAGGCGGGTATATAGGTACAGCCGCCCCGGGAACCATTTATTAGATAATCCACACCCCTGCCCTACGTCACCCCAAGTGGTTCGCTACGTTTTGTGTCTTGGCAGGAGTGCCCGGGTTCATGGGGTGAGGTTTGTCTAGGTCTTGGTGGCGAATGCATTTGCCCAACCGATCGAGAGAGACTGGTTTAGAGAGACCTAACCTAGACCTCTCCAGCCGGACTCGACATATCGCCTTGCACCTCGGTGGGAGGGATGGATTCGTACGTCCGTCACTCCTGGACACACTGACCCACCCTGCATATATTTTTCCTTACCAGAACTTCCTCTTTCTAAAAAGACTCTTCACGCAGCAACTTTTCTAAAGATGACATAGGCTGAAGGCTCTTTGGTTTGGTTTGGGAACATAAAAAAAACCGTAAGAAACCTTGAGAATTTTTTTTTAATTTGGCCAAAATGTGAGATGAAACCTTTTGTTCCAAGGGAACGAATTTCATAAAAAAAGCCATAGTTCGAAGCCGGCTTGCACAGCTTAAAGCGTTTAAATAAGTTATCACTTTGAAAAATCCTAACAAAAAATGTGATCGTAAAATTTCGTATTCCGAATTAATTGACCTACGCCTCGTTCCCAAGTCTCTTAGCTCAATATACCCAGCGTAATGTCTCGCATTCCACTCGTATCTCTTTATGACTCAATCCGCTGGCCTCAGTGGTCATCCGCGGTCCATCGCGGGGTCAAGGGTACCAGAGTCGTATGGTCCAACAGTTCCAGGTGAATGAGTCTTTTACCAGAGGCATTTTTGATTTTTACTTTACATGCAAATGTAGCTTTTTTTATTCTGCGTGTTGTACCTATATGTAAAAAGATTTATGGAGTAAGATTGTTATTATGTATTCATTGTGCTTTAGTGTTATTGTTATTAGAGTTTGAACGATTTGCTTTTTTTTAAACTAATCTACGCCAAACTCTGTTTGAATTGATTTTGTTTCTACGTGACATATTTTTTATTAGCGACTATTTTAAACATGTAAAGATGTAAACATATAAAATATTAGTAATTGAATTTGTCTGACTAATCAACTGGACGATAGAAGTATAACAATGGTATTTCTTAGTTCTTCTCTAAGATTGTAAGTAGCATTTGTGGAAAAATCATCTTTTATTGTAAGGCTAGAGGGTCGAACTTTAAATGCGGTTTTCTCAGGCCGTACCGACTAAAATATTGGAATCTAACCAAATAAGAACTAAAATTTTCCATTCCTAAAAAGTCCTAAATTCTCCAGTCTTTCAAAATAAATATCTATTCTACTTTTGCCACAAATTTTTTCATAAATGTAATACTAACTAACAGTGATGGGGGTAGCAAATGTAAAATCTTACAATGATAAGTGTTTTAAATATAATGTCCTCCGCGTGCAAAATCGTATCTTCTCCAAACATAAACTTTCTAATTAAAGTGTGTTTGTCGGAAGTGACCTGCCAGGTAAGTATAGTGTCTGTTGTCAATATTAAAATTAGATAGTAGGAACTCATAATAAATTGTACAGCGCCCTTGAGGTGATTTTTCAGAAAAAACGGTGCTCTACAAATTATCCGTTTTTTATTAGTATTCACGAGTTGCGCGTTAACTTCAGATCTCTACTTATTATCATCCTCGTATATGTTTAACCGTTGAAACTTAATAAGTGGTTCTAAAGTGGAGTTTAAGAGCCAGGTTGCTTATTATAAGGAGGCCTATATAAATAAACTCTTATGCTAGGCACCTCTTAAGAAAAATTATTGCTCGTCATCTGTTTGTCTAGACATTGAGAGGAGTGTCACTTTGTTGCTGCGGTCTTCCCCAAGGTCGACGTCTTGGGCCTCTTTTGTATGTATTTTGAACAAACCACAATGTTATTTTAAATTTTGCACACTTAGTCGTAAAAACTTGTGGTTTGAGCATACAGGTCCCATATACAGTGTGTAGCAGCACGTACTCGAAGGATTTTAAACAGTGATTTCTGAAAATATTTGGAGTTAAAAAATGTAGATTTCACTTTTCTGTCATGTTTTTTTAAGGTTCAAAATACCAAAAAAACGAGCCGAGTGCGGTGATCTACTTGCAAATCCACGGTGGATTTCTTGATACACTAAGGGTTAATGGATCTTCAAACAATCAGCTCAACTTGTAGTTGTACTTTGTCCATTGACATATTCTTTTTTGGCTTTAAAGATTCTTTTGTTTCCATTGATGTAAACTTTTAAAAATATTTATTGATTGTTTTTAACGGACATATTTTATACAGTGGTCCAGTACCCAGATAAAACCTCGTCAAACTAGTTGTTTTGACCTTCGGCAAATGCGTTTCTCGAAATATCGAAAGTGGGATCAATTCAACACAGTCCGCCGAGAGAAATTATTCTGATGAATGGTTCCATGTAATCATAACGCGATCAAATGATGGCATTACACCATAATTATGAACACTGACCAAACATGTTTGTTACATATTATATGTAAGTGATTCGAAATATACCTCTTTTTTTAACTGATTGAGAAGTCTCTTTTCTAATACTACAAGCGTCATGATCATAATAAACTTGAAAATGTCGTTACTTTTTAACGCCTCAGCCTAATTTGTTCTGTTTTCGGAATTCGGAACAACTCATATTGGACTCAAATAAATCGTTGTCTCTCACTTACTATAAGACCACATTCTCCAAATGCCAAAGACATGTGTGCATAACTATATGATTGTTGCCTGCTAAAATTGTGACATTTTTTATGTAGTTATTACAAATATTATTAAAGCTTTGTTCACTTTAAAAAAGAGTTTAAACGTTGATTAATATGCAAGTTCAAATATATTAATTAATAAAAGTCTGATTTTGCTTACATACGTTTATATTGTTTTATTTCCATAAACTTAAACGGGGTGTTTTTTTAATTTATTTATTTATTTATAAAACACATGATACATAATTAAGACATTTACATAGAGTAGATATATTAGATCTATACTAGGCGGCTGCCTGTTTCATGGTGACCAATGGAGTATAGTTACTTTGTATGAAATTTGAAGTCTTGTGTAAACATATGGATTTAGTACAAATGATGCTAAAAATTGGAAGCATTATAATAAAAATTAGAAAATAGAAAAGAAGTAAATTAGCATTAGGTTATAAAAATGTATATATAAATATTTGACACCCCACGCGACGACTTATGTAACTTTTTAGGCGCGAGTAACTAATGGTTACAACACCCTCCATACAGCATTCCCAAAGTTGACATTGGCCCTGAGGGAAAGTGTTTTCTTTAGGACCTTCTGTGTGGATATCCCATGTAAAAAACACTATTTTCCAGCTTTACAGTTGATTTTAATCAAAATTTTCCGTTAAGACGAGTTTTAAATTTCTTTTTATTTTTTGCGAAGAGTTTTTTTTACATTAGCTCCACACATGAGGACCTGAGGAAAATAATTTCCCTCAGGGCCTATGTCATCTTTGGAGATGTTGTGTGGAGGGTCTTTTTAGGGAAAGGAAGGAGAGGAAATTCTGGGAAGGAAAAGGTTGTGATGGGTGGGTAGGAATCTGGGGGTCAATGTGCCTAGGAGTGACGGACGTCTGAATCCATCCCTCCAACTGCGTTGCAAGGCGATGCGTCGAGAGAGACCAGCTGTAGAGGTCTAGGTTTAGGTCTCTCTCGAGCCGGCCCGTCATGCTGTAGGCGGACAAAAGCATTGGCCGCCAAGACCTAGACAAATCTCACCCCCGTGAACCCGGGCACCCCTGCTAAGTTACCAAACGCAGCGAACCACTTGGGGTGACCTATGGCAGGAGTGTTGGTTATCCAATAAATGGTTCCCTGGGCGGCAGTACCCATATATTTGCCTCCCAAATAATTGTGTGACTTATCCAATGCTTTCTATTCTCAGTCGATATTATGTTTACCTATGCACATTTCAATCGCGCACTGTCGGCTCGAGAATTCCTTTCCGCCGAGTCTATTTAATGATAATATGAAGATATTCTTTCTCTGTCTACATTTCGGTTCCGAGAACCCGGCGTGATATTTTTTAAGTACTTACATGACTATTATTATTTTTTTCGGTGCGGTCAGTTTTTCAATCAACAGCCTTAATGACGAATTGTAATTTTTTTTTTATTTTAAGACTCGCACATTTTTCTGTCTTGAAAGTTCGTTAAAAAAAATAGTCATTGGGAATAACATTTCTTTGGACAAATTGTATAATTCGTAATTTGAAATGAGACAGATTGTTTCACAAAATGTAACGTTTGTGATTAAGTATAGTTGGTAGGTATTTAAGTATCTATTACATCTTATGATTTCAGAGGAAATGTTGGTTTTGATTTATTGAATAAGAGAAAATTAGAAGCACACCTTTTTGGAGAAAAGTTCTACTGATCACAGAACTTTCAGTTCGTTTCTGGAAATTAATGTCAGAAGTGCCTATGTCAAATTTGTAAATCGCTCAGGAATGAAGATTGTTTATCGGTTTCCTGGTGTAAAAAATGCCAAAAAGATCATTTGATAGGCCACAATTTCATCAATCTATAGCACCACATGGATATTCATAGCATTCAAATCAGGGATGTTTTATTTTTAATATTTGGTACCTAAAGCAAATTACTAAAAACTGACACAAACACTTCTAGCATTAATCCTAAGATTTATAATGTATCTACTATGGGGGCATCCATAAAATACGTCACACCTTAAGGGGGGGGGGGGGGGGAGTAGAGAAGTGTGACGTTGCGTGACAAGGGGTATGGGAGGATCATCAGCTTTGTGACGTCACATGTAAAAATCTAAATGATTAAAACGCAAAACTTTTTTAGATGTAAAATTGCAAAATATGTGACGTCACACTAGGGGGGAGGGGGTCTCATAAACTTCACGATGTGTGACAGGGACGGAGGGAGGGTCATAAAATCATGAAATTCGTGTGACGAAATTTATGGATGGCCCCTAACCCTATCGGTTGCAACTATTTCATTCCTGTTACAGGTCACCCCAAGTGGGTGTCCGGTTCTACATTTGGTGATTTAACAGGCGTGTTCCAGCTTCATCGTGTGAGGTTTGTCCAGGTCTTGGCGGCGGACGCTTCTGTCCACTAACTGCATGGCAGGCCGGATCAGAAGACTCTTTGACCTCTTCAGCCGGACTCTCTTGACCCATTGCCTTACACCTCAGTGGGAGAGAAGATTCATTCGTCTGTCAATTCTACACACATTGACATTCCTAACAACAATTCTTACCATTTTTCTTCACAGAACTTCCTCTGCTTACTTTATTTAAAAAGGCACTCCACACAACATTCCCAAAGATGACATAGGCCCTGAAGAAATATATTTTCCTCAGGGTCTTCCGTGTGGAGTTAAGGAAAAAACTCTATATTCATTTCGTTACGTTATCTTTTATCCTCAAGACTTAAAACAAAATATGTTCTTATATAAAAATAGATAGTTTAGAAAAATAAATAATTTTGAAATTCATAACCAGTTTTGAAAAACCGTCCGGCGGTGAATAGGTAGGTACACATGATAGGAACAGATCATGCAACAATAATCGTGTCGGTTGTTTTTATAATCCCCCATCGCTAATACGATATCATTATTTACGTCTAATGTCTGCTTCGCTGCTTTTCCTGTCTCTCTCATCTCTCCACCGCCTCTACCGCTACCTCTCTAGCTCTACCATTGTGGCGTCGGGCTAGGTACTTTGTGTGTGGTACCGTTAGTTGATTCGTGAAGGATTCTACCAAAAAATATACCTATGCAGGAACAAAAACTGAAATTTTGGCCTCCGCTGATTTTTGAGATGTCGTTTTTTTTCATAAAAACCAAACAAAAGAAATCTTTCACATGTCAAATTGGTCACTCAGACTTAACTTAAATGCCCAATTTATGTTTTTAGTTGAAAAAAAAATTTATAACGTTACCGGCGACTAAAATTTAATTAACATTTTTTACTCCAGATAATGTCAGAAATCACTGGTTAAAGTAAGTCAAGGTGTATTAATTTTTTTACGTTTAACATCTCACAAGAGTGCCGACTACTCCTAATCGTCTGGAGCCAGTGAGACTATGGCATTAAAAATTGGGGAATTTTGTGGGCGTGAAGTAAGGTAAATGGTGAACGAGATGGGGGCAGAGGATGGTGGGAAAGTATCTGACTATGCAGATCTGGTCACCAAACACGGCTTAAGCCATTTTAAGCGATATTTCAATTTTGAAGTCTTACATCAGGGCGATACTGGGAGTATCTTCTACTCTGGAACGTGTCGTAAATATACTGTATCTATATTATTTTTAAATTAATAATTTGTGAAAAAACACAAATTAATCAAATAAAATTTGCTTGTACACGCCGGTGTGTGATCCTGCGGCCCAATCCATCCAAAGCCTGCAGTTCTTTTAAAATCGTCAGCCCATCTCGTAAATCTCTTTTAGAAATTATTATTTTGTGCCACCATTTTAATTCAAAATTATTAAATACTTAGTTATATTCTTTAAAAAACCAACATGTTTCATAAGCAATGCTTACTTCATCAGGGTTTACTTACTTTAGGTAAGGATCTGTTGTGATATCCAATCTGTCGTTTTAGTTTACAAAAAAACTGGAGAGCGCTGTAAAATAATGGTAGGCAACACAAAAATAATATTTAGTTAATATAAAAATACTCAGCTATTTACGTAAATCGTTGAAAAAAAAAGAAAAATTACGTTTGCAGATTTCGCAGACTGTAAAAGGTTAAGAGATTTATGGGATAAACTCTAAATATTGTAAAATAAACAGATAAGAAGTTAAAAATTGTACGATAAAAAAACACGATTATGTTACAATATTATTACGCAGGTAGGTACTAGCTTTGGAATAAGTTTCAACTCTTTTTAATATCTTCTGGAAAAGCTTGCACTGGAACCTCCCAGGAAATTTAGGCCACTGGACATTGCTTAAATCTGTTATTTCTATTGGCGAAATTGTGTAAGCCGAAATAGAAGCCTATTTTAAGAAAAGGGTCGAATTTGCTAAGACGAATGATATGAAATAGTAGGTATATTTAAGGGACGGAGTGTACAAAGGGTGAATTAAAGGACAAATCTGCAAAACGGTTCAATGATTCAAGATTGATAATATTTCCATATGTGTAATCCTCATGAATATCGTATTAATCTAACTTTGATCAAAGGAAACACAAACACGCTTAAGAATTTACATGTTATATTATAATTATTCAAAATTAGGACTAAGAACCATGGAAAGGCTTCGTGTACAATATAATAATGCTTACCGTCTGATGTTCGGACTCCCCAGAAACTGCAGTGCCTCCTCAATGTTTACAGAAGGGCGAGTTCCAGGATTTAAAGCTCTATTAAGGACCAGGATTGCGGGACTGAGGGAAAGGATAAACTACTCCAGAAATATTCTCATCATAGAATCCCGTCTGTCTTCAGGTTCGAGCATCGAAGAACACTGGAGAAAGACACTGGCTCCCACAATAAGAGCTCAGTAAAAGATTTTATCATATATCTTTGAATCCTTATTATTATCTAATGATATTACTT
Source organism: Limnephilus lunatus (assembly GCA_917563855.2). NCBI lineage: Eukaryota > Metazoa > Arthropoda > Insecta > Trichoptera > Limnephilidae > Limnephilus > Limnephilus lunatus. The sequence goes on from OU830594.1 coordinate 100,050,413, forward strand.
CTTTTATTTTATTTTTATCTTTCTAAATTCAATCTTACTATATTATTGTCACTTTCCTATTTTTCTTTGCTTTCGATTTTTATTTTTAATCTATTTTATTATTTTTTAGCCTTGACTCTCATCTTAACTCTTATTTATTTATAATTACCTATGATTTTATTATATGCTGTACTTATACTCTTTATGGGATGTGTGGGATTGCACTCTCCTCCCCACATCCTGGAATAAAGACCTTTATTATTTATTTATTATTATTATAACCTAAAAATTAAGGCAAACATTAAATTTTAATTAATGAAGACAATATAAGCGAAACTCCATCGAAAATCAGAAAGAGATCTAGGACTCGAACCCAGTACCTATGACTTGCTGGGTCAGTGCTCTACCAACTGACCACTCCTGAACATACCGCAAATTTACCTTCTTATCTTACTAATATTATAAACGCGAAAGTTTGTATGGATGTTTGTGTGTTTGTTACTCTTTCACGCAAAACCTACTGAATGGATTTTAATGAAACGTTACAATAGAATAGCTCATACATCAGAATAACATATAGGCTATAATTTATAAAGCTACCTAGGAACGGGACGCTGGAGGGGAACGGGGAAGGTGATTCAGGGAGAAACAATGTATTTCTTTGATTATGCCATTGCAACGCATGCCGGGAATCAACTAGTTATATAAATTAATGGTGAAACGACACAAATTAATTAAATCAAATTTACTTTCGCACTCCCGGGATTCCGGATCTCGAACCATGAACCTCTGTGTTCGTAGCCGAGAGCCGAACGGGCGCCTTCAAACTCTGTAACGTGATTATTTATTTATTTATGGCAAAAATACCTTTAAATACAAAAAAAACTTTTTTTTTACGTAAAAATGGCTTATGAAACAATTATGCAGTGTAAAAATATGATATAAATTAACTAAAATTTACAATTTGGAAACAACAAACAAAATGTAAACTAATAACTGTTTTCAAAAAATATGTGAAATGCTTTTGCTTTTGTAACTTATTATTTGTTGAAAATTTGTGTTATTTATTTTATTTATTTATTTATTTATACTGGGTTTTACAGATGTTTACACTTACATGAGAACAATCCAGTTATAAAACTCAAGTTATTACACAATTATAAAAATCTACAATTACATACAATTAAATACAAATAAATACAATTAGAAAAACAAAAACATCACAAATAAAAATACAGAATTATATACAAGGTCACTCAAGTAACACATTGCAATGAGTGGTAAAAGACATATGAAATACGCGAGCATGCATAGAAAGACAATTCACACAACATAATTAGTTAGTACTTTTTAACAGCGCTAGAACTTTTTTTTTAAATCCGTACAAATTGTCAACGAAAATATCCACATCAGCGCACTCTATCTTGTTATACAGTCTACACATCTGGGTCAGAGGGCTAAAGTAGGCGATATTATTTTTAAATGTATTCATATGAAAAATGTTATGGCGTCTTAAACAATGGGAATTGGGGACATTAATTTCAATACTGTTAAGACATAATGTAGTATCAAGATGGCCGTGAATAATTTTATGTAAACATATTAGATCAGTCAATTGCCTTCTAATTTTAAGTGTATCAATCTTGAAGTAATCACGACGTACATCGTATGATCTGAGATGGTCGTGTAGTCCACATTTGAAGGATAACATTCTTAGTAATTTTTTTTGAACTGATTCTACAATGTTTTCATATTTGCAGTAATGTGGATTCCAAATAGTGCTTCCATATTCAAGTTTACTTCTAATTAAGGCATTGTAAAGTGTTAGAATTGATTGAGGATCTTTGAAAGGTTTACATATTCTGTGAATAAATCCCATCATTTTTAATGATTAACACTTAATGTTGTTAATATGTACATCAAATATGAATTTAGAATCAAGAGTGATTCCTAGATCCCTTATTGAAGAAACTTTTTTGAGAATAATATTATTGATAACATAAGAAAAATCCTTTATAATTCTATTTCAAGTAAAGTTTAAAATGTAACATTTTCAACATTTAAGTGCATATCATTGACAGTACACCAGTTATTGAGTGTGTCGAGGTCATTTTGAAGCAGCTGATGATCGGAAACAGACTTAATTTTACGAAAAATTTTAAGATCATCGGCGAAAAAAGCATAATCACAGTTTAATTTCGAGCCAAGGTCATTTATGAATATAAGAAAATTATTTCTGTACATTGTTATAATATTTATTTTGAACACAAGAACGAATCGTAGAAGCTCTTAATTTTATGTCCGGGTTAAATCTTTCCCAATGAAAGACTAAACCCTTCCACACACTTTTCCACAAATGATTATCTAGTAAATTCACGCAATGTAAGTGCACTATATAAGTATAATAAATACAAAACAATACAAGAACAATACGTCAATCCACCAGAAACATAATAGGAAAATATTTCACATTTCACCGACTCCAGATATTTTCATATCAAAGGGTTCGGCTCTGATGAAATCCTAACTGGTCCGATAAATCCTACTGATCCATCAATATAAATATTTAAAAAATCTTTCGTAATTCTACATGTATTTAAAATGACTGACTTTTGCATTTTTATATATAATTTTTTTTGACAAATCTAATACGCCTAAATTTTAAATGAGAGAGCTAGGTATAATGCCAGTAGCCTAAATAACAAATGGTAATATTTTTACTGAGAATGCCAAATTCTTTTAATTTCATTTCCTAAATCTGTATATTTTCTTATTATTTCAGAAACAGTTTTCTGAATATTACAAGAATTTGGAATAGCGACATCAATGATATAAGTTATTTTTATAATTGTCATGTAAAACTATATCGGGTCTTAATGTTATTATTCTGAGTATTATTAATAAAAAAATAAGCTAAAGCTTTTGCCACAATTAACTAAAAAAAAACTGCTAAAAACTCTAGAAAAAATTGGAATAAGAGGAAATGTGTTAAATCTATTTAAAGATTATCTTAGAGATAGAAAAATATGTACCAAAATAAATAATACTTTTAGTAAAACAAAAAATGTATCTGCAGGAGTTCCAAAAGGCTCCATATTTGGACCTACACTATATATAATTTATGTAACTATAATGAAAAAACTTTTCTCTTTTGTTAAACATTTTGTATTCGCAGATGATACAGCATTGGTCATATCACATAAAGATTTCAAAAACTGCAATTGAACTCATGCAAATTGACTTTAATCAACTTTGTAAATGGTCTCATGATGCAGGACTATTAATAAATGCCAAAAAAACCAAAGTAATGCATATAAGATCACCTAATGCCAAATTCCAATTTAATCCTAATATTATTTCTCATAATTTTAATTGCATCCAAAAAAATATTCCAACTAATTGTAAATGTGAAAGTTTAGAATTAGTTACGGAATATATGTATCTTGGTGTTACCGTAGATTGATTTTTTAAATAGGACAAACATATTTAAAAAAAACCTGTAAAAGACTTAGATCAATTGCTGGCAGAATGTTCAGATTAAATTTTTTCTTATCAATTGAAACACTAAAAATAATTTATATGTAACTGGCATAATCCGTAATAAGATATGGATTAACAATATGGGGAAATATTTCTATAACAAATCTGAAACAAGTCCAAGTTGTACAAAACGCAATTGTAAAATTATTAGTCGTTCCTTATATTTTCAAACAGAGACATAATACACCATTACTGTTTCAGAGTGCTAAAATTTTACCTGTTAAGGCAAAACTATGGCACAAAATTATAATTCAGCATATATTTACCCAGCAGCATAAAGAGAAAGTAGAACGTAAATACAGCACTAGATTCACGCGCAACGACGGGTTAATAGTTCCGAAATTTAATATTACGGACAGAGAACGTTTGAATACAACATACCGAAAATATTTAATTTATTACCTGATACTATACAGCAATGTAATTCTATGAATAAGGTTAAATATATGCTGAAAAATTGGCCATCTGAAAAAAATATTTATGTTTAGATTGATTTGTATGAATAATGTTGAATTTGTAGATATAAGATGTAAAATTATAACATTGAAAATTTATATGTAACTTAATTATAAGCACCTGCTGACAAACCGATTCAATTGGCTTAGCAGGACTTATTTGTGATTTGTAATAACTATTCTTACAATAACAAATAAAAAATTTTAAAAAAAAGAAAATGTACAGATTTAGCAAATGAGATTAAAAGAATTTGGCATTCTCAGAATATTAAAATATTACCATTTGTTATTTCGGCTACTGGCATTATACCTAGCTCTCTCATTCAAAATTTAGGCGTATTAGATTTGTCAAAGAATTTATATATAAAAATGCAAAAATCAGTCATTTTAAATACATGTAGGATTACGAAAGATTTTTTAAATATTTATATTGCGGGATCAATAGGATTTATCGGTCCAGTTAGGAGTTCCACCGAGCCGAATCCTCTGATATGAAAATATCTGGAGTCAGTGAATTATTTTCCCATTCGGTCTCTGGTAGATCGACATGTTGTTCTTGTTATGTTTTGGATTTATTATACTTATATAGTGCACTTACATAGCGTGGATTGACTAGATTATCATTTGTGGAAAAGTGTGTGGTAGGGTTTAGTTTTTCCTGTGCGGAAGATTCCCGGACATAGAGTCGTAAAAAATACACGTTATTTTAAATTAAGTTATTTGTAGTGTAAACAGCTTTATTTTATTAAAATTTATTTTCTCCGGGTTCCGAGCCCGCGACCTCTACCATTTATTATAACATTTCGCTTCTGATTGATGGTGTCACACCTAGGCGATACTGAGAGTATTTCCTACACTGAAGATATGCCCATATAGTCTACCCCATATCAACGTATATAAGTTTTCACCTAGTCATTAAAGGACCCACATAATATCTCCTGGCTTATGACTTTGTGACATTGCCCAAAACTTCCATCAATCTTCTCCACTACAGGTTATTATTATTTCGCCTTTATTGTGTGGCGTCCTTCCCTCGTCCTTGAACTTTGAATAGAAGCCTCCAAACTTGCGAACGAAGCCTTAAAAAGTTTATTTTATTATTAATTTTTATTTTTCACTTCGTATACCATGCCATGAAGAATTACTTTAGAATAGAAATTTGTCTTTTTTATTACCTTGCACGGAGAGAAATCGATTTTTGCCCTAACGATAAAATAACAGGACTAATCATTGAAATATCATTCTAAGGATATGTTATCGATCTAATTTGATAATACATCATGACAATACTAAAGAAATACGGTATAATAATATTATATAAGTTCAAAATTTGATGATTGATAATTTATTTAGACGATTTCCTGATAAGGTATTCGTTTAACGTAATGATAATTCAACGATATTCTGATGCTTTGATTAACTATCATGACGTCCTGATATTTGAAGTGACTCCATAAGAAGACATTACTGTTACTACGCATTGTCAGGCTTTCCTGTTATATTGTTCGTACGAACGGTTCATTCGTGATTTCTTTCCTAATGCATACACCGTCTTATTCTTGTTATATAATGGGTATGCCACACCGAATATTTTTTTAATAATTTGACTGATATTAAAACATGTTTACATATATTGTCCTAATAACTTATTCGTATTACGTACATAATACGATGACGTCACAATGTCCAGACGAATAAAAACGCAGTGCCCGTATGATCCGACGTGAAGCGTGCTTTGCTGAGAACCATCTGAGAACGTTTGGTGCTAACTTCACATCAGTTTACTGTTGTGCTGTCAGGCGCTAGGTGCATTGTTTTTAGCGTTTTTAAATAACATTAGTTTAATATTTTGATTATAAAGTTAAAACCTACTAAAATGGATCGACACTCAACAGTCTCAACACACTCATGTGTTAGAAAAATGAGAATATTGGAATATCGACAGCTGGTAAGTTTTATCAAATTATATTTCCAAACTTTTTACATGTTACGACACGAAAACTGTATTCATACTTGTTCATTTTTAGATATTATTAAGTAATGTTGCCTAAATTGTGTAGCTTTTATTATAAAATTACTATTGCAACTATGTAAAAGATCCTTCTTTGTGAAGTGTAAAGTATTATTTAAAAATGGCCGCTACCCTCTCCAACGGCCTACATTGTAGCTTGTAGCAATTAGCAATGCAGGTTGGAATGCTAAAAATTCATATAGGTAATTGGGAATACGATCAAAATTATAGCGAACCTGCAAATTTACTTGGATACATGTTGAATGTAAAACGAATGTTTGTTTTTTTTTTTTGCTCATTTATTCAGCTTTGCATCCAACCAAGGAAAATTTAATAAATTCATTGCAATAACTGTCCTTTTCTATTAACATTTAATATTTATTTGGTTATATTATTGAAAAACCATATCAACTTTTTTTGTGAATTTCTTTTGTACACAGAGTGATGCCGCTCTGCTTTATAAAAACCTGGGATATCAAACACCACCAGTTGAAACAGAATGGAAAATTAATACTAGATCTAACGACAATGTGGATCATATATGACTAAAACGACAGTATGGACAAAAATGACAATGTAGATCTAACGACAATATTGACAATATGGATCTAACGACAATGGATAAGACTGGATCTAACAACACAGCTTTCAATATATGATAGCGATATTTTTGTACCTGTATTGTGCAGGTATGATATGTTACCTTTTTAGATGCTTTTCAAAGTAAAATTTTATGAATCCATTGCAATAACTGTCCTTTTTCTATTGACATTTTATATTTATTTGTTTATATTATTGAAAAGCCATACCAACTAAATATTTGTGAATTTCTTTTGTACACAGAGTGATGCCGGTGCATTATAAAAACCTGGGATATCAAACACCTCCAGTTGAAACAGAAAGAGAAATTAATACTAGATCTAACGACAATGTGGATCATGTATGACTATAGTGACAACATGGACAATAACGACAATATTGACAATATGGATCTAACGATACGACTGGATCTAACGATATAGCTTTCAATATATGATAGTGGTATTTTTGTACCTGTATTGTGCAGGTATGATATGTTACCTTTCTAGATGCTTTTCAAAGTAAAATTTTATGAATTCATTGCAATAACTGTCCTTTTTCGGTTGACATATTATATATTTATTTGGTTGTATTATTGAAAAACCACATCAACTATGTATTTATTTCAATGATCAACTATTAATATTTGTGAATTTCTTTTGTACACAGAGTGATGCCGGTGCATTATAAAAACCTGGGATATCAAACACCTCCAGTTGAAACAGAATGGGAAATTAATACTAGATCTAACGACAATGTGGATCATGTATGACTATAGCGACAATATGGACAATAATGACAATATTGACAATATGGATCTAACGACAATATTGACAATATGGATCTAACGACAATATTGACAATATGGATCTAACGATACGACTGGATCTAACGATATAGCTTTCAATATATGATAGTGGTATTTTTGTACCTGTATTGTGCAGGTATGATATGTTACCTTTTTAGATGCTTTTCAAAGTAAAATTTTATGAATTCATTGCAATAACTGTCCTTTTTCGGTTGACATATTATATATTTATTTGATTGAATTATTGAAAAACCACATCAACTATGTATTTATTTCAATGATCAACTATTAATATTTGTGAATTTCTTTTGTACACAGAGTGATGCCGTTCTGCTTTATAAAAACCTAGGATATCAAACACCACCAGTTGAAACAGAATGGGAAATTAATACTGGATCTAACGACAATATGGATCATATATATGACTGTAACAATAATAATGACAATATAGATCTAACGACAATATGGACACTATGGATCTAATGACAATGGATAAGTCTGGATCTAACGACATAGCTATCAATATATGATAGCGATAATTATGTACCTGTATTGTGCAGGTATGATAATGTTAGTTGTTTAGGATGCTTTTCAAAGTAAAATTTTATGAATTCATTGGAATAACTGTCCCTTTTCTGTTGACATTTTATATTTATCTTCTTATGATATATTACATTGATGGGAATAACCTTCAAAAAGTTATAAAAAGAAAGTTTTCTTATAAAATTGAATATTCATTTCTTTTATAAAAATAATATCTATCCGAGACGCTATCCAGGTAACAAACCAATTCTTAAAATGTTTGTTTCCAATAAAAAGGATAGTTGCCAGTAATATGGAAAAATAATTAGTTGAAGATAATATTGTTTGTGAGAAAGGTACTCAGGATGCAAGAGCGAGACGGAAGATGAACGAGTATAAAAGAAGATGTTCGCCCTTGCTCGCTCTCCTTTATCACCAACAGCGCCGAAAGCTAGGATTAGCTGTAGAACTCATTATTGTGCAATTATAATTAATACTCGACACGCGCATTATTATTTCTAAACTATTCCCTGATCACGTAAAGATCCCATTGGAAATTAACAGTTTAACAGTTATAACAGTGGCGCAGCCGGTAGGATATTGGCGCAGCCAATACGGAATTAAATATAACGATTGCGAGAATCGACGCGCAAAAATTGCACGCTAAGCACGCGAGTTCAATAGTTACGTGTTGTAACATTATTTTCGGGTCGGTAAAAAAGGCCGGACCGAAATTAAAAATCTTCACTGGAAGGAGTGAAGAAGAAGGGGAACACTGGAGCCAGCCTAACTTCTCGGAAGGGGGAAGATTGCACGGGAGGGTCCAGGACTTCAAGAGCGGCAGCTGGGTGTCCAGGTCACTAGACGGGTCTGGAAGGAGCCATCGTCATCAAGGATCAAGAAGCGGTTTCCTGAGAGGGTCAACGGAGCAGTACAGATTGAGGAGGAATATCGTAGGGGAGTGTTTTTCTCTTTTTTTTCTTTTCTCTCTCTTGTTGTATCATCTGGGTAGAGCAAACATGGAGTCAGGAGGATTGGGGTCCTTCAGTTTGCGTGACGGTAACTGGGAGAATTTCAAGGTCCGCCTCGAACAGTATCTCCTTGTGAATGATGACAAATACGCATCAGATGTGAAAAAAAGGGCTATTTTTCTTAATGCCTTGAAGGATGACTGTTTCTCACTTTTGGTAAATTTGTGTATTCCTAAAAAAGTAACCGATGTTAAATTAGAAGATTTAATTTCTAAACTCAATGAGTATTGTAGCATGACGAAATGTTTTTTTGAGGAGAGGTCACAGTTTTACACAGCTAAACAGAGGAGTGATGAGACAATTCGTGATTTCGCAGTTAGGTTAAAGGCTCTTTCGGTTAATTGTAAATTCGGGAATAATTTGTCGGAGAAATTAAGAGATTTCTTTGTGCTAGGATGTAAGCCCGGGAAAGTCAGGGAAAAATTATTTCTTGAAAGTGAATCGTATACTTTCGAAAAGTGTGTCCAAGTAGCAGAGTGCATCGAACTCGTAGCTTCAACGCAAGCCCAAGGTCGGGAGTTTAACTCTGTTTTAGCAAATAACAGTGTCAGCAGTGGTCGTGTTTCACCTAGTTCATATGAAAAGAAAAGAGTAAGCAATAGATTCAACCGGATGAGTAGTCCACATAAGTCGCGATCGCCGTCGCCAAAGCGTAAATGTTTCGTTTGTGGAAACGATAATCATATTTCGGCGGATTGTAGATTCAAAGGCTATACATGTAGAATTTGTGGTAAAAAGGGTCATCTAGCAAAACAGTGTAAAAGTTTTTCAGTTCGTAAAAATGTGAATACCTTGTTTTCAGATACAAGTGTCGATAATATAAATAGTGTTGAACCATATTGTGTAGAGGTTTCTTTGGACGGCATTAGAAGTAAATTCATGTTAGATTCAGGTGCATCTTGTAGCGTGATTGGCAAGGATTGTTATTTCAATCAGTTTAATAGTAATAAGTTAGTGCATGAAAACATTAGTCTACGGGGTTTTGACAATACGCTCATCAAAGTAATAGGTGCATTTACTCCGCTGGTAGAGTATAACGGACAATGCCGCCAGTTAAAGATTATTGTTGTAGGTAGCTCTACGTTATCAATATTAGGACGAGACTTCATGGAACTGTTTAACTTAGGAATTACTGGGATAGTGAATTGTGTTAATCGAAATACATTAAAAGAGCGATTAGTAAAAAAATTTCCAGAAGTTTTTACGGATAAACTAGGCAAGTTTAATAAATATGAAGTTAATTTAAGATTGAAAGATACCGCTGTTCCGGTGTTTCGAAATAATAGAATCATTCCATTCGCTTTAAAAGAAAAAGTCGAACGAGAGTTAAATACTTTAATCTCAGATGGAATAATAGAGCCGGTTCATTATAGTGAATTTGCGAGTCCTATCGTACCAGTGATTAAGAAAAATGGTAGTATTAGGTTATGTGGTGATTACAAGTCAACAGTGAATAATCAGCTGTTAATTGACAAGTACCCTTTACCTAGGATTGAAGAACTGTTAACCAAAGTCAATGGTGGGAAAGTTTTTGCAAAGATTGACCTCAAGTCGGCGTATAACCAGTTTGTTTTGAAAAAGGAATGTAGGCGTTTCACAACGATCAACACACATTTAGGGTTATTTCAGTATAAACGGTTAGTGTATGGGTTAGCTTCTGCACCGGCTATGTTTGCAAAAGCAATGGCAAATTGTTTGTCAGGATTACAGAAGATGACATTCTATTTGGATGACATTATTGTGATCGGGGAAGACGAAGAAGATTTAGAGAAAAACGTGTGTGACGTTTTAGAGAGGTTAAAAAGCTGTAATTTAACGGTGAATAGTGAAAAGTGCGAATTTAATTTAGAAGTTATTGAGTTTTTAGGTTATAAGATAAGTGAACAAGGGATTCAACCGTGTCAACGGAATAAGGAAGCTATTTTAAATGCACCGTCACCTAGTGATTTAAATCATTTGAGAAGTTTGTTAGGCATGATTAGCTATTATCGTAATGTTATCCCAAACATGGCAAATGTATTGTCACCGTTGTACGAGTTACTTAAAAAAGATATCAAATTCCAATGGGGTACAGAACAGGAGAATAGTTTTGCGATTATAAAAAAAATTTTAACTTCGGATAGGATTTTAACTCATTTCGACGAAAATATTCCTGTGAAACTTGTCACAGACGGTAGTCTCAATGGTGTTGGGGCGACACTTATACATGTATTTCAGAATGGGTTTGAAAGGCCAATAGGTTTCGCAAGCAGAACTTTAAGTAAAGCGGAAAAAAATTATTCAATTTTAGATATTGAAGCAACTGCTATTATTTTTGGAATTAAAAAGTTTTATCAATATTTGTACGGGAGAGAATTCACCTTAGCTGTGGATAACCAACCCTTAGTGAGAATCTTCGGTCAAAATAGAGAAATTCCTAAAATCGCAGCGTCTAGGTTACAACGTTATGCGGTTATGTTAGGGTCGTTCAATTTTAAGATTGAATATGTAAAGTCGAAAAACAATTGTTCAGACTTTCTGAGCAGGTGTCCGATTGAAAAGGGAAGCTGTGAGGATAAGATAGAGTCTGGTTACATTAATTACTTCGAAAATAACGGGTTTAATTTATCTCTAGACGTGATAAAAAGTGAGACCGAAAAGGACGATATGTTAAGTCAAGTTAAGAAATTTCTTATCGAGGGTTGGCCAGCATCAGTAAAAAAAGTTCAAAATAGTAATTTTAATAGAATTTTCTGGGAAAAAAGGTTAGAATTATCATTGATAAATGGGTGTATTTTATATCAACATAGAGTTGTGGTTCCGGAGTCTTTAAGACAAGAGGTTTTAAAGATGTTACACAGATCTCATTTAGGGGTTTTTAAGACTAAAGGTATTGCGAAAAGTTTCGTTTGGTGGCCAAAAATTAATCAAGATTTAGAGAAAATAACTGAAAATTGTAAGGATTGTTTAGAAATTAAACCAGAATCTCAAAAGAGTTCACTAGCAGTCTGGCCATATGAACCTGAAGTATGGTTCAGGGTACATATTGACCATGGTAGCTTACATAACAAAAACTTTTTAGTTGTGGTAGACGCTTCTTCGAAGTGGATCGAATGCCTGGAAGTAAACAGTCTGTCTTCAAAAGAAAATATTGAGGTACTTCATAGGTTATTCTCACAATTTGGTTTTCCAGCAACTTTAGTTAGCGATAATGGTACGTGTTTTTGTTCTGAGGACTTTGAAATTTTCTGTAAAAAAAATGGTATGGTACATATAACTAGTCCAATTAATCACCCTAGCAGCAACGGACAAGCAGAGAGTGCGGTTAAGATATGTAAAAATTTTCTTAAAAAAATTTGTAAACGTAATAGATTTCCATCAGACTATAAAGAGCAGTTGGGTAACTTTTTAACAGATTATAGGAATACCGTGCATGCAACTACAGGGTGTGAGCCATCATTATTGTTAATGGGAAGGAAAATTAGGACTGTCTTTGACTCTCTAATACCTAGGAAAGTGGAGGAAAGAACCAGTAATTCAGGTTCTTCTCGACAAAACAAAGTAATTCAAAAGGTTATTCAGAGCCAAGGCAATCAGAAAAGGCAATATAGGGGTAGAATTAAGACAGGTTTTGATGTAGGTCAGAAAGTGATGGCCAGAGATTTCAGATCTCAGGGTAATAGATTATGGGTCCCTGGGGTTGTAGTTGAGAAAAAAGGCAGCAAAGTATATTTCATTAAAATTAACAATTCTAATATGGTATGGAAAAGACATTTAGACCAGATAAGGAAATTACATGTTTCATGGCGGGAGGAAGATGGTCCTGAATTCATCGCGTCTGACACACTAGAACTGTCGACGGACGAATTAGATCTCTCCGGTATGTTGCGCAGTAGAAGCGACTCTAATTCTGTTTCTCCGTGTTTCAGGTCTAAACCGTGGCATGGACGACTTCGCCCAAGATGAGACGGACGAACGAGAGAGAGAGAAGAAACGGAAGGGAAGAGGAGAAATTATACTTAATTTTAAGTTACTTGAATAATGTATATTATATTGTAAGAAAATGAAATATGTAGCCTAATATTATATTGTATGTAATGAAATTTGTAGCAACAGGAAAATTAAATATGTAGTTAGGGAATTTTCAATTTTAAGTAGGGGAGGATGTGAGAAAGGTACTCAGGATGCAAGAGCGAGACGGAAGATGAACGAGTATAAAAGAAGATGTTCGCCCTTGCTCGCTCTCCTTTATCACCAACAGCGCCGAAAGCTAGGATTAGCTGTAGAACTCATTATTGTGCAATTATAATTAATACTCGACACGCGCATTATTATTTCTAAACTATTCCCTGATCACGTAAAGATCCCATTGGAAATTAACAGTTTAACAGTTATAACATTGTTAATTCTAAAATTTGAAATATGAGATTGACAAATATGACGGTTTGACAGAAGGTGGCAATAGCGAAATTGGGTAACGCGCATGTCCCGGTTAAACGAGAGGTCTGGGTTCGAGTCCTAGTTGCGACCATTGTCTATCCGAGACGCTATCCAGGTTACAAACCAATTCTTAGAATGATTGTTTCCAATAAAAAGGATAGTTGCCCGTAATATGTAAAAAGAATTAGTTGTAGATAAAATGTATTGTAAATTCTAAAATTTAAATATGAAATTGAGAAATATGACGGTAGGTGGCAGTAGCGAAATTGGTTAACGCGCACGTCCCGGTTAGACGAGAGGTCTGGGTTCGAGTCCCAGTTGCGACCGTTGTCTTTTTTTGTGTCTTATTCTCTTTCATATTTTCGTTTAGATTAATATTATTATCTTCTTCTATGTTATATTTATTTGTTTATATTATTGAAAAACCACATCAAGTATTAATATTTGTGAATTTCTTTTATATACAGAGTGATGGCGCTAGACTCCCTCTATTATACGAACCTGGGTTATCAAACATCACCAGTTGAAGCAGAATCTGAAATTACTACTGAATCAGTCAATCTAACGAAATGGTTATCAATATATTTATGGTTTAGTATATATTATATGTAAGTGTAATTATTATTTCTTTTGAAGCTTTTCAATGTAAAAGACTTTATATACTAAGTGAATGTTTTTTTGAAGGTTCTGGAAGTGCTGAATAAGACAAAAAAGAGACGAGCCTCGCTTCACACAGTAAGGAACACAGGCGGATTGTTGAGTTTGGCTCAGAGTAAAAAGCTAACGGGTTGTTAATCGGACATTAATTAGAGAACAACTTTACCACCGGCATCCAGAGTACCTGTTATTTTTAATTTATTCTATGTGACGTGTATGTGCAGTATTATTGTGAAGGTGATTTTTCTCAAAAATGGCACAAATAATAATAGATTATCCAATTTGTTGCATTATGGCATTTATAATTATTAATAAAATATACACTTTATGAAAACTACACATATTTATGGATTGTTATATGTATATGAAAAAACCAACCTCCTTCATGTCTTCTTTCCAATCTCCTTCCTTCTCCTTTCTCCCCTACCCCTTCATCCTCACTGTGTACACCAAATGAGATGTCACAATCCCACTGGCTCCACGGAAGATAAAATAATTTAAGTATTTTTTATTTGTTCCAGTTTTATCGATATTTTTGTGTATGCTGTCATGTTAATTAAATAATCGCCATTACTTACTGATAGAATAATATTGTAGATCTTCTTAGTTATATTTTTTTGATTGTGCTGAAATTACATAATTCCAGTTTTGGCCGGGATGATGCAATGTTAGTGTAATCCTTAAAAATATTAGTAAGAAGTCCTAAATTCTATCAGTAAGTAAATGGCAATTAATATGACAGTATGCATAAAGTATTAGAATAAGAACGAATTGATTATCAGTACTTTCCTTATGGAATATCAGGAAGACCCTATAAGAATTCGTATGAGAACGAATAAAAGGTTCGTAATTACCTATAATATATCAGTAAGGCCTTGTAGAGTTTTCGTATAAGAACGAATAAAATGTAAGTAACTTTGGTATAAGAACGGATAAATGGCTGTTTTACTAATAAATATTAGGACAGCTGTCAAAAGTTTCGTACAAGGACGAATAAAATATTAGTAATTACTGGTCAAGTAACATGAATACTCCTAAGATATTCGTACTTGTAATGCAAAAATATTAGAACTGTCATGCACACGATGTGGAAATTGCGAGCAATCATGATAATATATTCGTAATTTATCGGGACATATTGACAGTCCCCGACCTAATATTTATTCGTTCTAGAATTCCTGTCAATTCATACGTAAGAACTGCAGTCCCGTTTTTAACCGTATTTCCGAATAACCCGTCAAGAATTCCGAATGCTTTCGCCGAACATTTTTCTCCGTGTGATATTACAATGCTTTGTGCGGCAACAACAATGAAGGTACATACACTTACATATAATATATTATACTGAAATTAAATTGTAAAAAACTATTTCTTTGACACAGTTTTCTAACGGCAAAATTACTTGGTTTGATGTTTATATATCAAAGTCATACAAAATATCTCCGACAAAATATCCTCCGACAAAAATCCTACGGACAAAACATCCCCCAACAAACTATCTACTAAAACCTAATCGAACCTAATATTGACGGAATAATATCAACTGCTCACCTACTCTAACCTAATGTTGAACATGATCGCTTAGTCAGCGATCGTTGAAAAATCCTCCACCCAGGTAATAGGCAGTCATCGATCGTTACCAAGCAAATTCTATAAATCAGCATATTAGTGGACACTGGCTTCTTGAGTTTAATGAATTCGGTACAGCTCCTCATAAAGTGCACAGATGTTAATTGACCTCCTCAACATCATGCGATATCATTACAAAGTTTAATAGATCGAAAATAATTTATAGAAAGTTCTTTGGTAATATTTCTTCTCAAGTCGGTTTTTTCATTGCTGAGGATCATAACCCCTACTCCAATTTCCTTAGTGGACAAGACTTCTCTACTCGTCGCTGTCCTGTACTGCATGGAGAGCTGTGGACACTGACGCGACGTACCAGACGCTAGTGTTATTTGGTCACTCCAGCGCTTTGGTGACCTTCCTCTGCTTCTTCTGCCTTACACATTAAGTCCTCAGTTTGGCGAGCAAAGTATCCTAAGATAAATTGTAAGCAGATAGGTTAAAACACACACTTGCTCTTCCAGAATGGACAGTATGGACAAATTTGTGAGGTCTGGCTGTCCATGGAAACAGCATTGTTCTCCAGCAAAACATTTCGAAGACATCTATCCGTTTTCTTTCTCTGGTTCTAAGTGTCCATGTTTTCACACCGTAAAGTTGTAATATTTAATTTTATTTGGGATACCAACAGTACAATTGATAATATTTTATAGGTTACATTAATTTTACCAATTACAGGTTTCCACATGGATTTTATAATAGATATGTGAGTTTAGTGATTTTAAATGGTTAATTAAGACAGATTGCATAATAATTGGGAGGGGGTGTGGTGTGGAATTAAAATTGTCAAAATTTGAATAGTGTGTGTTGAAAATGTATGATGCATGATAAATGAAGAAATTTTGCTTAGAATTGATTTTGCATTGAGGGAGGCTAAAGAATTGTGTCTGATCTATATCGTTTGTTGGAAACTCTTACTAGGATCCGTTGTAGGAGTTCTGGGCAATCTACGACGGAATTGGATATTTTCTGCAGAAATATTTACATCAACCGAGCTTCTTATTAAATAAATCCATATTTATACATGTCTATATTGAAATCCCGTGTAATGTTCTTCATTCTTTATGACCGTCGGATACCGGTTTTAATGTTGGTCCGTTATGATTATGAATAGTTTGTGGTCTATCGCCCGTTATTAATTAATTACTGGAAGTAATCTCAGAGAATCCATGTGCCTAAGGAGACCGGTGTCAGGTAGTATGTAAACACGTCGGGACTCGGGACAGCCCACGACTTAACTGATGAAAGTGAAAAAAGACCAACGAATTATAAATTACTTCGTAGTGAGATTTTTAATTATACACCGTGTTCTACGTTCATTACGCGAAACTTTAGTAGTGATTATTGATTATTCATGAAGAACTTTTATTTAATAAGCACATCGACAGGTCATATAAAATGCTTGGTTTTGTTCTTCGTATCAGTAAAGTATTCAGTAACCCGCGTACAGTATTAATGTTATATTTTGCATTAGTCAGAAGTACACTATAATATGCCTCACTAATTTGGAACCCGCAGTACAAACTGTATATTGATAGCATAGAAAACATTCAACACAAATTTATGAAGTATCTTACCTTCAAATTCAACAATAACTTTGGACGAACATTTCAAACTTTGCAACAAAGGCGAACAATAGCTGATTTAACATTTATACACAGAATTTTAAATAATAACATCGACACTACCGAACTTATTTCCCTAATTAATTTTAACACACCCTTAAGACGTACACGCCATACAGAATTATTCCACACGCTCAATTATAAAACAAATGCATAAACTAATTCGCCAATTAACCGTGCTCTTCAAATGTTAAATAATGTTTGTCTAAATTCTAATTTCGACGTTTTCTCCGATTCCCTTCCCAAATTAAAAAAAGCATCATGTCAGAAATGTAAAATGTTCAAGGCGCATACATACATACATCAACACTTTTCACAGCCACAATCATACTCACACACACACACACACCTACCCACAACGCACATCACCCGGTAATCATTTAATATAAACAAGATACTTCAATGAAACATATCATAGGTACCTTACTTGAAATATACTTATTAACTGTAAACTTTTTTCACCACTGTAAATAATTACTGTTTGTTTCTGTTAATAAATAAAAATAAAACATATGTAATTTAATTTAATTTTTATTTATTAACAATTTTTTTATACGTTAGCTCACACAGGAGCTCCCAAATTCAAACAGGGCCAATGTCATCTCTGGGGACGCTGTGTGGGGGGTCTTTTTTGAGGAAAATAAGGAGAGGAAGTTCTGAGACGGAAAAAAGGTAATAAGGGTAGGTAAATGTGTCCGAGTTCCATGACAACTCAGAATCAAATCAACTCAACACCACTTTAAAAAGTCATTAAAAGCCATGAAAAATAAAAACCATAACCTAACCTAACGTAACCTATCTAACAAAAAAAAAATTTTCATCACTTTTAATGACTTTTTTCAAAGCATGTGTTGAGTTTTGTTGATTCTCAGTTGTTCGGTCACCGTCCAGCATCCAGGAGTGACGGATGTATGAATCCGTCCTTTCTAGGAGAGGCTAGGGAGGTCTAAATGAGATAGCATAATCTGTCTCCTTTTTTTGCAGTGCTTCGTAGCCTATCGGTCTCCTCTTTGTGCGGAGCTTCGTAGCCTCTTCTTTACTTTACTAACTACTATATACTATATTCTACTTTAGTTTTATGAAAGGTTTAACTTCTATCGCGTGTGAATTGCACACTCTGAATTTTTTTTATTTCTGTATTTAACTAGTAGGGATCTAGTAGCATCTCCACCTAGTAACAACGAATGCTGAGAATTTACGCATGCTATGAACCTTTTTAATTTGAGTGTTAATATCCATGTACACCCCAATGGCAATTTCATTAATGTAATAATAGTCAACACTCTACAAATATTTTAAATAATAAATAAGCCGATTGCGTCCTTACGTAGAAACAGTTCTAATATACCAACATAATATCTCATCTGTAAATATTTTCTGTGCAAACTTGTTGTTCTCGGAAAATGACTGGAGGAGTAAACATATATAAAAGAGCGATTATATTTTCCGTGAAATTGATAACTAGTTTATTTCCCGGCGTAACCCGAGCACTTCTCGGAGGTTGGCTTTGATGAATATCAGAATGTACAAGCAAACTGTGTTCAGGACCGAATTTACCCTACAAGGGTCCCTGGGCTAATCAATAAGTAGGTCAAAAAATATCACAACAGCTTTCGACTGACAACTAGAAGGACTGGATATCCACAATTATTGGAGTATTTATTTATTGTTTGAAACATTTACAGTGTTACCAATTATTAAATTAATGAAATTGCCATTAGGATGTGCTTAGATATTGTTATGGTACGCCCTATAGCGGGTAGATTCAGATCCCATAACGGCAACTAGAACGCTAGACAAGCCCGGACACAACACGGTCTCCCCTCTCTCCCCCCTGTTTCCTGCTTCCTGCTTCCTTTTCCCTTGCCCTGCCACTTGCCCATTCCGCCGCCGGCCAGTCGAGAATTGGGCGCCCTTACGTGCACACGTACCGCCGGATTGATTCCCACTGTACGCGGACTGCTTTCGGGCGACCGAACCGAACTCAAATATAACCCGCGATGTTAATTGAATAGCCTACGGGTTGGAGCTGGCTTACGCCATGTTAACTTCGGTTTGTTCTAACTCGGGAGGTGCCCTGGTTGAAATCCGAAAGAAGACGAGGACCCTGCGATCTCACATGTAAGCTGTATAATTGTTTCCCTCTTTTAAATGTGTCCGCAACGGTGAATTGTAGGGCCACGCGAAAATCACCACTCGGAGAGTTTCGTTTCAGAGAGATAATGAGAATTAAACACTTTAGCTAGGTTTGTGTAATTTGCATTTCTTGTATTGAATTGTACTGTAAAGACCTATGTACTGTGTTTTGAATTTACAATACACGACTTATTAATTCAATCTTGTTATTATTCTGCCACGGCAGGAGGGTTTTTGCCTAGAGTGTATCCCGCCAGACGCCGGAGGGGTAAGGAGAAATTCTGTAGCCTCGTGCGACCTGCTCCTTGAATAGAGGGTATCATTGTCTCCGCTGAGAGCTGGCCTGGGACATGTTAGGGCCCCCTTGGCCCCTGAGCTGGTGTTGGTTTTTGAAGCTAACAACGAGGGCCATAACAATGGCGCCATAACGTGCGGCTCAGAATTTTTTTTCTATCCCGGTCGCTTTGCGGAGTATCACTTGTCGAAATCCTCCCTGCATAGGAATTGTTTTGTAAGCATTAATTATGCCTTGATGTTCTGCACCCAGTGAACAATTAATTCTGTGAGAAAAGACCACAGAAATCTATGTGTAAATTGGATCCATAACACAGATCTGATTAAAACTATGAATTACATCGCAGTTGGAATGACGGCCATTTTGGATGCCCAAAAACGCCAACCTTTTGACCGGGAACTTAACTGCGCAGGCGTGACCCCTTTGTTCACCAAGCAACGGTCAATTCCGCGCCAATTTCAACGGCAAATGTTTCACGCGGTAAAGATACCTATTCTCTGGGTTGCGCGCGCAAGTGCATTGTCTCGCGCCAAAATCCAACGGAAAAAAACCCGTTGGAGTGAAGCGAATTAATTACCTGTTACTATGCAGCATTTGTAATCGAAATCGCCTTTTATGACTAAATCGGATAGCAATGGAGATTACTATTATAAATTTGGTTCTGGAACCCCAATTATTTTGTGGATTCCTTAATTAAAAAAATCTCACACTTACGTTTTTTCTTGCACAATACACCAATAGGCCCACTTGTTGTGTCTGTCAAATTAGTACAACTTATATTCCACCAAATGGACAAAATAATGATTTTCTTTCCCCATTCTATGTTGTAGGTACCGTATTTTTTTCAGCATAAGTGAAAAGTGAATTGTGTTTTTTCCTTACATAAGTGAAAAGTGAAATAATAATAAAGCCCATGATTGGTTCCATGAATAAATAAAATAATTTTAATATGGTTGACTTAATGAATCCCATATTCAGTTATTTTCATCCGGAAGTTTGTCCTTTATTTGCCAGAAAAGTGCCTTTTGTGAATTTTAGTGCCTTTCTCAGTGCAAAGTGATTTGTGAAAAATAAAAATCCATTTTCTAAAGGTCAGTGCTGGCCAAATTTTTCAAAAATAAATAAATACTTGTGAATTTCACAGTTTTTCTCAAAAGTGGTCAGTGAAACACAAAAACCTTTACTACTAAGGTCTTTCCACGCAAATTTTTTTTCTTCTTCCTTCCTTTGACAAAAATTCTGGTGTCATATATACCAAATTGTAATATGGAATTTCTATAACCATATTTTGGAAGTGCCAACCAGTGATTACCAAGTGAAAAGTGCCTCACAAAATTAATTTTGCGCTTACTAAAGGAAACCCCTGGCCAAAATTTTTTTTTTTTTCTCACCACCCAGGAAACTCACAATGGAGGACAATCAAGCTATTGCACCATCCAACTTGGGTACTATTCCCAACGTGCACAGCTTATCCAAAGCTCACTTACAAGCTGCTTTAAGGGATAGAGGACTCTCGCCATCAAGCAAATCTAAATCTACATTAAAGGCATATGCACTTTTATTCAACAAAAAGTACATTAGGAGAATAAACCTCGCTCCCTCAAGCGAAAATAATTCACGTTCGGCTACGCAAGTTTTGGATAATCTTGTTCCTAACAAAGGACCTATGCCGCAAGTAATGATAAAACAGGACATCGCACCCACCTTGACACAAGATAAAACTTACGATTTATCCTCTTGGAAAGTCAAATATAATGGCGTCTCCGATGTTCTGGATTTCATTGACCGTATTGAATAAACGGCTACAATCAAAAATATCCCATTCGAGATTCTACGAAAAAACTTTATAGAACTCATCTCCCCAGAATTAATACCGTGGCACCGCATTCAAAAAATTAAATGCAAAGATTGGAATAAACTCAGATCTGCCCTAATCTCTAGCTTCGGAAAAACGGAGGCCCAGCACCAGATCAAATTATCTTTACTATCTATTAAACAGCTAGTAAATGAACCTGTGGCAACATTCATAGAAAGGGCTGAGTCCATTAACATCAAGCTTTCACATCCTGTTTCGGAAGCTGAACTATTACCAGTCATAACTGATGGCCTTTTAAGCAAATACGAGAACATCATCACCTCACAGAAAATTGCATCCCTGGCCCAGTTAAACGAAGTCTGTCTCCTCCTGGAATCGTACCAGGATAGGAAGAACATAAAGAATGTGTCAAATAATGTGGTTGTGCCAAGCCGTTCGTCTGGTTTAAAACCAGAAAAAGTAGGCCACCTGGCCGCTACTTGTTTCAAGCAAGCGAGGCTTCTGGAATCCAAGGAACCCCGAACTTTCAAGAGGCATCACTCTAGGGACCGCTCTCCTCCACGCGACGAACTGCGCAACATTTTCAAGAAATCAAGGCACAATACGGAAAGGTTACAAAACCCAAGAGATGTCAGACCTCAGGTGGATTTCTCCAAGCCCCCACCAAATTTCTACACGAAGAGGCCAAAAAACTAAATAATAACCTCTCAGGCACCCATTCTGAACCAAGGTCTAAAGAATGGACTGATTGGTTATCACACATTAAGTATTTTAACCAGGCCTTAAATGTTTCTTCGGTTTGTTGCAAACAAGCTAAAGATGGGAGACCCTATGCCCTTTTCTCTGTTAACAATGTGCCCTTTTCCGGATTACTTGATAGTGGTGCATCTGTCAGCTGTCTTGGCAACAATGCTCACCTGCCTTTTGTTAACAGTGATTTTAGAATTTCGCCCCAATCGACACACCTGACGACTGCGGATAATGTTTCCCAGCCGGTCATCGGTGCCCTTGCCCTGCCAATTAATTGTAACAATAAAATAGTTACAATCAATTTTCTAATAGTGCCCCTCTATATCCCAGAATTTCATCCTTGGCGTTGACTTCTGGAAGGCATTCAATGTTGCTCCCCAAGTATTTAATACTCTTGGCGAAACCTCCACTGCTGCTCAAATTAGTGAGATCCGCACAATAATACCTCACGAAAATTTAAGCACGGACCAAGCTCTCCAACTAAAGGAAATGGTCAATAAATTCGAATCAATATCTTTCGAAAAATGTGGATTGGGTTTGACAAATTTGGTAGAACACCATATTAAAACCAATGGCCCACCCATAAAGCAACGTTATTACAACTTAGCCCCCCAAAAGCTTAAACTTTTAGAAAAGGAACTTGATGAAATGTTAAAAATGGGTGTGGTGGTTCCCAGCAGAAGTGCATGGACCAACCCAACTCTTTTGGTTTCTAAAAAAGACGGCTCTGCACGTTTCTGTCTCGACAGTAGACGTTTAAACTCTTGCACGGAAGCTGATGCGTATCCCTTACCTTACGTCCACGCAACCTTAGACAAGCTGCGTAACGCCAAGTTCATCTCCTCTGTTGACCTAAGCAAAGCTTTTTGGCAAATACCCTTGGACGCAGAATCGTGTGAAAAAACTGCTTTCGTTGTACCTGGTAGGGGAATGTTCCATTTTAAAAGATTACCCTTTGGTCTAAAGAACAGCCCCGCCGAGTTGCAAAGACTGATGGACAAACTTTTCGGAAGTCGATAACAGCCTGTTTTGTTACCTTGACGACCTCATCATCGTCAGCGATACCTTTGAAAAACACCTATTAATGCTGGAAAAAGTTTTTCAACAACTCAAGTTCGCTGGTTTAACCATCAACTTGAAGAAGTCTGAATTCTGTAAGTCCCGTCTACGTTATTTGGGATTCATTGTCGACGAAAAAGGTCTAAGAACAGACCCCGCTAAGGTGGAAGCCATGGCAAATTTTCCCCGACCCAAAAACGCGAAGGAAGTCAAAGGTTTCCTTGGACTTGCAGGTTACTACAGGAGATTCATCAAAGACTTTTCCACTATTGCAGCCCCCTTAAACAAAATTACCGGCATCCGTAAAGGTGTCAGCAATTTCCGATGGTCTGCTGAAACTGAAGAAGCGTTTACAACTTTAAAAAATGCCCTTCAAAAAGCCCCCGTTCTGAATTGCCCGGATTTTGCACTCTCTTTTACCCTCCACACGGATGCCTCCAATGTAGGAATCGGTGGAGTCCTTACTCAAGAGTTCCCAGATGGCGAACACCCTGTAGCGTATTTCTCCCGTACATTAAATAAACACGAGAAAAACTACGGAATTACCGAAAAGGAGTTATTGGCTGTATTGGATTCTGTTCACCATTTCCGCGGTTACATAGACGGTAGCAAATTTACTGTAGTCACAGACCATAGTAGTTTGAAATGGTTGATCTCTTTAAGTAATCCCTCCGGTAGACTCGCTCGTTGGGCCTCCCGTTTGTCTCAATACAATTTTGATGTTGTTCACCGTAAAGGCGCGGACAATATTGTTCCCGACGCTCTTTCAAGAATTGAACTGGCTTCATTAAACGTTGACACAATTGCCCCCCCTCCATCTACAAAAGATGAATGGTACTTGAAAATCTTCGAAGGTTGTAAAAATAATCAACAAAAGTTTCCTAATTTTATCATAAAAGAAGGACAACTATACCGTAATTGCAAGGTACCACTATCCATCCTCGAAGATTACTCTTGGAAACTTGTCGTTCCCCTCGAAGGTAGAGAACAAATAATTATTGACAATCATAGTGCTCCCGACTCTATACACCCAGGAACTTTCAAGACGTATAAAAAGATTTCCTTGAAGTATTACTGGCCTGGTCTCTTTAAGCAAATTCGCAATTACATCTCTCAATGTGAAACTTGTAAAGCTTATAAACATAGCACGGCAGCACCTGCCGGCCTAATGGGTAATCCCAAACGTGCCGACAGACCCCTACAGTCATTGTCAATGGACCTCGTCGGACCTTTTCCTCGAAGTTATGCCGGACACATGCACATACTTAGTGTAGTGGATGTTTTCACTAAATTCTGTTGGATCTTCCCTTTAAAAAGAGCCAACGCGCCCGCCATCATCAAACTTCTGGAAAAACACATTTTTATACCTTACGGAACACCCAGAACCGTAATTTTTGATAACGGAAAACAGTTTATTGCCCAGGAATTCAAAGAATTTCTTGCCAAATACGGAATCAAGGACATTTATTATAATACCTTGTATACTCCCCAAAATAACACTGTCGAACGTTATAACCAAACAATCAACACAGCTCTGGCTATTCTAGTTGATAAAGATCAACGTACTTGCTGTAAAAACCTAGATAAAATTCAGGCTGCTATGAACAACACTGTTAATCTGGCCACTGGTTACACACCTTTCTTCTTAAAACACGGTATGGAACAAGTTGTCCATGGTTCTCTACATAGGGACACAAACTTTCCTACGTCAATTGCCGCCACAAGCAACCCTACCGCGGACTATGCCCATCGTCTGGAAGAACTGTCGGCCATTTACAGTGAAGTCACTGATGCTTTGCTCCTGGCTCATCAAAAGAGTGCGGACAGATATAACTTACGTAGGAAACATGTCACCTTCAATACAGGAGACATAGTTTGGAGAAAGAACAACACACTTTCCCAAGGAGCCATGTATTTCTCTGCCAAGCTGGCACCACGTTTCGTGAAGGCCAAAGTTCTAAGAAAGATATCAGATCTAGTGTACTCCTTGTCTGACTCCTCTGGAAAACACATTGGTAATTACCACATTAAGGATATTGTAAAGTCTGGAAGTGAGGAGTCAAGTAAAACTGCCCCCACTATCTCAGCAAACTTAAAATGATCTAGTGTGTATCACCACAACCCTTTTGTAAGCACATCAAGTCTTACAATGGCTGGCGTGTAAAGTGTCAATTACATGTCCATCCTTTCGTTGATAAAACGAATATTGTTAAAAAAAAATCATTTTTGTAAATTTATGTACATTCTTACGGTGCAATTTGCCTCCGTTTGCTGTTTTTGAATTGGTGCCCACGTCGTTCGCGACAGTTTTGTTTCATCTTTCTTTTTCTTTTCTTTTCTTTTCTCACCTGTTCTAAAATTGATCACTTTGGAGCAGAGACACCCCTCGAGTCACAATGTTTGGGAAGTCATGAACCCAATCATTGCCTCTCAACCCCTCACACTACGCAACGTTCATGCCATGGCACGCTTTGCTATGTCATGCAACATTGTAATTTTCACCATTTTTGTTTGTTTTTCATCAAGTTGGAAGGAATCTCTTCAATTTTTTCCTTTGTTCATGAAAATTATGCTCTGCAAGTACTGGAGCGTCGTTCTAAAATCGGATTTTGTAAACTGCAAAGCGTTAAATCACGACCCAGGACTAGTTAACCATCTTAACATGCCCCATATTTTACCTATCATGGTAAAGCTAAGTGGTTACTTACATAATCACATTCCTTGTGTATAGTAGTTTTCAATTTTTCTCAAATGTTAAAAAATTGATGGCGTCCTACCCGAGCTCTTTGCTAACAAATTGGATTTTGACACGTCCATTTTGAAATCATATGTATATAAATAAAGGAAAAGCCTTTAAATTGGTCTTTCCATCCTTAGACAAATCCTCATGGGCTCGTTTCAACTAAAGTACGTAAAACCAAATACTCGGTCTTTTGTTGTTATAAGAAGTCGTCGATTTGTCCCTTTTCTTTACTATTATAACATGTATGTCTTGTATTACATGCTTCAACCCTTACGGAAAAGGTTAATAAAACCTAACGGCAACCCTGATTTCCGTACATAAATAACTGCAGTTTAACGTAAATCATCAATGTTTTGTTTGATCATCGTTTTACAAACATAGGCATTCAACTCCTGTTTCGCCATTTAACCAAGTATTTGCAACCCAAATTGCACATAACCTGGTATGTTTGTAACTGCACAAAGGGTATGTAAAACCGTAATTGGTCCCTTTTTCTTTGGTCTTCCTCACTGTAGGTTGCCACAACAGACAGTATGTAAAACCATAAGTCTGTTCTTGTTTGTTTGTCACATGGTGTAAACAGAAATGTACCCTGTCATCACCCCGCCTTTACAACATACGAAGTAACATTAAATTGCTTACCTCCTTGTTATTCTATCGTACGCTCTTGGGCTACGGAGTTAGTTAATCTAACAAATCTTCATATTCTGTGTTAAAACAAGCATCGTTAACGTTTATTGTGTTGTATTTAAACGTAACCCTGTTACATTATAGGAGAGATCCTTAGAACATCCACCATTATAGGAGGGATCCTTAAAATACCTGCCACGATACGAGAAGTTCGTCATAATCACTTTTGCTCATAGCTAAATGTTATTGAGTTGGTCGTGTGACATATTTGTCATGAGCACCGTTTTGTACAATCTATTTTGGTCGTGTGTCATTCATTTGTCATGAGTACCACCCTTTTTGTACAATCTATTTTGGTCGTGTGTCATTTATTTGTCATGAGTACCGCTTTTATGTATAATTGTGTACAACCCTTGTACACGAGACGTGGAGACGTAATAACAATACTTACCGTGATTCGTGCGAACGACATAATATCGGCTTTGCCATCTTCTTTAAGAGGCATTGTATAAACTCTTTGACTTCTGTCTATAATTGAGTTATATCTTGTATGTACTTACATATTTTGTACACTATACGTGGAGACGTTAAAACACTTACTATGAGTCGTGCGAACGAAATAAAATCAAACCTTTTGTGTGCGATCTACGAAATGTAGTCCACAACCCTTTGTTGTCATTCAACGCCAATGCCCGTGGACTTCCTGTTTTTTTACTTCTTTGCAAAAAGGAAAGAAGCCCAGGAATATCTACTATCCCAAAAGGACTAGTTTGTAGCTTCACTGCTAACTATGGGGCATAGTGCTGTGGGAGTTAATCGATTGAGCACAAAACCACCTAACTCGTTGTCTGGGGAACGAATAAGAAAACCCCCAGGTTTGTGAAATTGGAGCAAGGGTCTGTTTTTTCTCACAATCATGTAGAAGTTTTTAAAATGACCCCTAATCTTTTGCCCAATACACGCGAAAGATTAGCCTCTTTGATATAATGTGTATTCAAATTTCTCCTCATCCTTTTTGATAAATGTAAAGAGTCAGGAAATCTGCTGGTTGATTATGTTTCATTCTCACATAGAGTTTGAATTGGAAATTAGTCCAGTCTCTAGCAAATTTCGTAACTCGTCTCCCTTCTCCCCTCCTTCCTCCCACCCCCCTTGTTCTCAGACTTATGTTATGAAGTGAAAAATCTGTCGTTGACCATATTTCGCCCTCACTTGGAGTTCGAATAGGTAACTGTCCGGTTATCTACAGGTTTTCCCCCTCAATCTCTGCATATGTCTCACCATTTTTTTTCTCTTTTCTCAATTTTACGAAACACATTCATGAATGTTGGATATGTACGATATGCACTTGGCGTACCGTCTGTCTCCTTTTGACAACCTTTATTCATGAATTGGTTTCCCTTTGCCGTGACTAGTTCACGATTCTTTGTCTTGTTCTTTGAAATTCTACGAAAATGTTACCATCTCATGTTAACATAGGCCATAGAGGGCCAGTTGTTTTTTAACCAAGACATATTGTCACTCGGCAAACGCCAAGTCATCGTGGTAAAGGAAAATGTTCATGTAATCACAATTTAGTTAGAAATCTCTCTCTTCGTCACTCTCTGAGTCGGTGGTTAAAATTTCGTTTATTTCATTATCTGGACACATTTTGTTTCTCTCCAAACCTTTTCTTCATTGGTCCCTAGGCAGGTAAACTTCAAGAATTTTGCTCTAATAATAATTTCTCCCGGATTTAAAAAGAAGCCCAGGCGGATGTCATCACCAACAGCCAAGCTGAGCTTCACTTCCTGACAGCACGCGCTGTGGTTACAAGGTCCCTCCTGCTGCCATTTTTCTACGCATTTGTTCCTGAAAGCACAGACCATACCGCTCATATGTATGTTGTTTTGTCGTGCCACAGCAAGCTGAGTTGTCCCACTATACATTATGACACTCTGAACCACCTTTTGGGCACGCTAGCTCCTAGGTTTGTTCTTACTCTTGCTATCAATGCCAACCATGTCGTCTCTTGCGCTGTCATGCAGTGACGCATATATCGTCATGTGTAAACCATCATTACCTTGACCCTCCAGTATTCGCTGAATGCGTACCAATACAAGTTATTTTGAGCTACATTATGCTTCAATAACCATTATATACGATCCGTGTTTACCATGATAACACTTAGGATTCGTACTGGCATGTCTGCAGATACTGGATTCTCCTCTTCAATGACCTCTGTAACCATAGTCGCGGCACAGCAACCACAGTCTCCACTTCGTGAACTTCGACGTCTTCGACAAAACCAAGTGTTTTCTAAGGCCTAAGTGTACTCCTGAGTGTTATCTCAAATGGGTCTGATTACAGTGATAATGTAATCCTTAGAATCTGTGAAACCACGTCCTTTTCTTCGAAATTCTCCGAAACCAAACAAATCCACGCTACGCAAACTTAGCTCCCAGACCAATGAAACCTTAGAATCACACAGGCATTTTTTTGTTTTTGCTTTTTGTTCTTCTCTTGTACAAATATGAATCGTCTTTCTTTCAATTGCATAACCTTGTATGTTGTTTTACACCATGTACTTTTCCCAAAATTATCTTTTCCAAACATTGTATGTACCCCCTACCCATTCCCTACAAACATTGTGACCTAAACTATAACATAAACTGTATGTTCTAGCTAGGCATCTCTCAAGCAACGAATCTCTCAAAAACCCCGATGGAAGCATAAGAGGATTTTTTTCCCTACAGCTCCATTGCCACGTCGCTTTTTTCCAAGCGCGGGGGGAAGTGTTATGGTACGCCCTATAGCGGGTAGATTCAGATCCCATAACGGCAACTAGAACGCTAGACAAGCCCGGACACAACACGGTCTCCCCTCTCTCCCCCCTGTTTCCTGCTTCCTGCTTCCTTTTCCCTTGCCCTGCCACTTGCCCATTCCGCCGCCGGCCAGTCGAGAATTGGGCGCCCTTACGTGCACACGTACCGCCGGATTGATTCCCACTGTACGCGGACTGCTTTCGGGCGACCGAACCGAACTCAAATGTAACCCGCGATGTTAATTGAATAGCCTACGGGTTGGAGCTGGCTTACGCCATGCCTGTGTTAACTTCGGTTTGTTCTAACTTGGGAGGTGCCCTGGTTGAAATCCGAAAGAAGACGAGGACCCTGCGATCTCACATGTAAGCTGTATAATTGTTTCCCTCTTTTAAATGTGTCCGCAACGGTGAATTGTAGGGCCACGCGAAAATCACCACTCGGAGAGTTTCGTTTCAGAGAGATAATGAGAATTAAACACTTTAGCTAGGTTTGTGTAATTTGCATTTCTTGTATTGAATTGTACTGTAAAGACCTATGTACTGTGTATTGAATTTACAATACATGACCTATTAATTCAATCTTGTTATTATTCTGCCACGGCAGGAGGGTTTTTGCCTAGAGTGTATCCCGCCAGACGCCGGAGGGGTAAGGCGAAATTCTGTAGCCTCGTGCGACCTGCTCCTTGAATAGAGGGTATCATTGTCTCCGCTGAGAGCTGGCCTGGGACATGTTAGGGCCCCCTTGGCCCCTGAGCTGGTGTTGGTTTTTGAAGTTAACAACGAGGGCCATAACAATATTAACACTCTAATTAAAGATGTTTACAGTATGTGTAAATCAAGGTAAAAAATCAATTATTTAATTTTTATTTATTTATTTACCCCCTCCCTATTCCCACTTAAACATCTTTCTTATTATATAATTTTCAAATCACTTAACTCACTTCTGTATTATAAAATCCACGTGGAAATCTGTAATTGGTAAAATTAATGTAACCTATATATTATCATGTTTCATTTCAATATTATACTGTTGGTATCATAAATAAATTAAAATAAAATAAAATTAGCACATGTTTTTTAATGTTGTGAAGTTGAAGGGGGTAGAGAAGTTGAGGATATGAGGATATATGTTTCCCTTAATACGGCTAAAAACAACACCAGAGTTCCAGCAATACAATAAAAAGTCTCAATGCGATTCTAACGTTTGTGTGGTGGTGGTTTTTATAATTTTAGATCCTCTAAAATTTCACGCAAATGTGCATGAATTTTATGACTTAGTCTTAAATAATTATTTGAAACTTTCATAAGACGTGCATTTAGATCATTAACGTTGGATGAAAATAATAAGAGACCCAACTGCTCCCAACCGACTGCAGCCAGTGAGACTATGGCATCGCCAATTGGGGTATGTTGTGAGGCTGAAGTTATGTGGGGAGAGGAAAGAGGTGGGGAAGAGGAAGTTTAGGAAGTATCTGGTGGTTCAGATCTAGTCACCAAACTCAGCTTAAGCCATTTCAAGCAATTTCATTCTGAATAGTGATCTTACGCAAGGGCGATACTGAGACTATCTTCCACTCTGGAACGTGCCGTAAATAATATACCTTTTATTATTTTAAATGATTAGATTGTGAAAACACAAATCAAAATTTACTTGCGTACGACGGGGTTTGAACCCGCGACTTCGGAATCGATACATAATATAAAACCTAGTAAAATGTCGAAAAAAGTCTTCATAAAAATGCAATATCAAAACAGGAAAACCAACATTTAAGTGCGTCATATCTATCTATTCTAAAAAACAAAAAATCCATTAATTTTGTAGCTTTTTGATGTATTTTTCGTATATTATAGCGCCCCATTAAATATGAGCGCCCAGTGCTATATTCCAGTCAACCTTATTCCAAACCCGGGCCCCACAATATTAGCTACAAGCTCTCCCATACACCTGTCGCTCGTTGCATGCATTTCCCTAAACTTACATAATTTATAGTTGGAGGAAACTTCTAAATAGAAGCTGGAGATTGCTTATAATTCTCCACCGCGAGAAGGAACTATTGTTTAACCGAGGAAATTATAACTTTTCTCATAGAAAGTGGCGTAATTTTGTTTGCTTTTCGTTTGTTTGACACCGTTCTTATCGCAAGGCTGTGTTTCACAACGTCTCTTACTAACTTAGTATGAATAATGTGAGACCGTTTTTGATAAGGTTTTACTTTAAATCTGTCTACTAAACTACTTGTACAGCTAGATATTTTCATTAAATATGGCAAAAACCTACAAGGTGTGATTTGAAAAATACATGGTTTGATTTAAAATTACATAAAAAGGGTTATTATCCAAGTACACAAAAATCTAGAAAATCTTAATTAAATTAATCGTAAATATATCACAAGAAGTCATATCACACCAGAAAGGATCTCGTGGTCCCAGGGAGCAATACGGCAAAGGATCAAAAGACATACTAGACTACGCTCAAAGTAACTATCCTTAATTAATCACCATGAAACAGGCAGCCGCCTAGTATGGTGATTTAATAAATCTTATCTACGTAAATGTCTATTATATATAAGATGTATTTTATAAATAAATAAATATCTGGGACCGAAAATCTATAATAGCATCCCCCCAGAATTAAATATTAAAACATTTGTCCTACATCGGTTCAATAAATAACTACCTGGTTTATTGACCTGGGTAGAGTGGAGTCTGAAAACTATTAAATATTTTTAAATAAAACAATAACTTTGTAAACACCACTTTCTATACATTATATAGTATATAACTCAGTTGAGTATTATACTGCCCTGAAGAAGTTAGGTGGTAGCGAAACCCGGTCGGCATAAAGTATATAAAATAAAAGTGGTGTTTACAAAGTTAATGTTTTATTTTAAATTATAATTTCACATCACAAAGTATCTGCTTCATATGAAGAAAAACTATTAAATAATGTCACTTAAAATTTTACGTGGTTACCTACCAAAAGCACATTTAGTAAAACCTTAGCATATATTTTATTAAAAAAAAAAAAACATTTTTTTACGGAATTAATTTTTTGGCTATTTCACCAGCATTTGGTTCCTAAGAACGGGCAATCTGCCTAGCTTGGAACTAATATCGACCTATGTACAAGACATAATAACAATTGTACACATTTTTTAATATTTTATGCAATATTATTACTATTTTATTTTTGCTATATAAATGTACCTAATATAATGTAATAAATAAAAAATAACAATTAAAAACGCCTAAAATAATAAGCAACGAGTAGGTACATACCCCCCATGACCCCTGCCTAGTCATCCTAACCTAGTGAACCACTTTGAGTGCTGCACAGCATCCTCTAAGATGTCATAGGCCCTGAGAGAAATTATTTTCCTCAGAGACTCTGTGTGGAGCTATTATAAAAAATAAAATAAAAATTACCATCCTAAATTTTAATTTTAATTTTTTTAAATTACGTGTTATTTTATTCAAAATTGGACATAAGTCCGTTAATAAAAAAATAAATTATGCTAACAATGTATTTTCTCTTTTCCAGGTAAGCACTAGTTGATTATAACATCAGAAGAAACACCAATGGGAATAATGAGCTCATGAATTAGTGGTAAGATAGCTTTTACGTTAATGCATGATTTTGTTTAAACCCTGTCTGGGGAATGGTTCGCCGACTCGCTCCATCCCGCCTACAACGCGGTTAAATCCTTTAATTTGCTTCAAAAAGACCACCCACACAACATCCCCGAAAATGACATTAACCTCGGGGACCTTCTGTGTGGAGTTACTGTAAATAAAAATAAAAGAGAATTTGTTTTCAGGGTGTAACGGCACGTTCCCGAAGGATTTTAACAAGCGATTCCTGAGCAAATTTGGAGTATACAAAGTAGATGTCGTTTTCCTGTCCGATGATATATTTTTTCTATTAAAATTAAAAAATATATCTTTTTCAATCACGCGTCGCTACTAATCACACTGTTTCATGTGTTACCGTTGCTGCTGAATCGAGACGGAGTGCTTATCACGTGACCCGCTAGGGCTAGGCTATATCTGACTTCTCATTAGCGACTTGTAATGGAAAAATATTTTTATTGTTTTTAATTTGGGATGCGCGTATGGGTACCGCCCCCCGGGAACTATTTATTGGATAGCTTACACCTCTGCCATAGGTCACCCCAAGTGGTTCGCTACGTTTGGTGACTTAGCAGGGGTGCCCGGGTTTATGGGGTGAGGTTTGTCCGGCTCTAGGCGGCGGATACGTCTGCCCACCAGCTGCATTGCAGACCGTATCGGGAGAGAATGGTTGACTTCTTCATCCGTACTCTTTCGAAACATCGCCTTGCATCACAGTGGCAGGGATGTCCGTCACTCCTGGACACATTGACCTCGAAATTCCATCCTCATACCTTTTTCCTCCCCAGAATTTCCTCTCCCTCCTT
This sequence comes from Limnephilus lunatus, assembly GCA_917563855.2. NCBI lineage: Eukaryota > Metazoa > Arthropoda > Insecta > Trichoptera > Limnephilidae > Limnephilus > Limnephilus lunatus. The sequence continues at coordinate 100,084,333 of OU830594.1, forward strand.
TCTCTAAAAGATCTTCCATACGGCATCCTCAAAGATGCAATAGGCCCTGAGTGGAATTATTTTCCTTAGGTCCTCCTGTGTGGACCTATTGTAAAAAAAAAATACCTGCATACTTACTGTGGTTTATGTCAATATATATGTATGTAGTTTTAATGTCTCTCAACGGATTTCGTTAGTATACGTTGCTATATGTAGTTTTAATGTGTCTCAACAGATGTCAGTAGTTGTACTATATGAGAGAGAGAGACAACGGTTCCCGAAGATATCCGATCATGTCCGATTGACAGCGAGCACGGCATTAGATGGCGTCTTGCTGGCAGCTTATCACAGAGCATCATTTAGAACGGACGTTAAGTCCAGTTAGATATTTATTGTAAATAAAGATTATCTAAATGCACCGAAGAATTATTAAAAACACCGAATCTTTAGAGTTGTATTGTTAATTATAGAAAACATTACACACTAAACATGTATTATTTTGGCTGGATTTCTAGTGCACCTATATTATATTCTTCGGTATCTTCTTTTGGTATCGACGACCACCCTTTTATTGGCGCCTTTTATACCGCATCGGGCAAAAAACTTATCCGTAATAATTCAACACTTATTTGGCGTTGATTCCAGCTAGTTGATTATATTATTAATAAAATGAATAAAGTTACTTATCCGTGTTATTTTCTTGGGAGGTCTACCGCCCAGCAGTAAAACTGGTAGGGTAAGGATTATGTGGTGGCACGGAACGCCGGGTAATCGTCAACTCTTACACATCGGTATCACAGAAAAAAATTGCTCGTTACAGCCGTGATTTCGTTATTAGCGAGCTCGCTGTAAACGATTTCCACTGTATTCTAATTTCGCACTAAAACAGCCATCCACGTCTATGTATTATAAACGCTTTTAGAGTTACTGTCTAGCCTCGGGATTGGTAATGGGTGTACGAGGAGATTATCATTATTGTGCAGTTTTACTTGAAAGAGGGAATTTTTGGGAATACGTGCTCGTAATTTAATGTAACCGATTTCCCCTGTATTTTGTTCAATTTCGAATAAAACAGCCATCTACAACTCAGTATTTCAGACTTGCGGGTCTACCGGCTAGTCGAGGGGTGGGTAAGTGTTGTGCCTGTGCAGATCAATTTCCAAAATCATGTGCAGCATCACCTAACAAGGTGAATTTTGCTCGCTATAACCGGGTTATCGCCATAAGCGAGCTCGTTGTAACCGATTTACGCTGTGTTTTATATTCGTCTTTAAGTCGGTTCCTCGTTGCTGAGGAACGTGACCAATACTCCAATTTCTCATTACTCATCGCGGATTCTATACTGCGTGGAGAGCTAAGGACACTCTAGTACCGGACGCTATTGATACTTGGTCACTGCAGCGCATTGGTGACTTTCCTCTACTTCTGCTAAACACTTTGCCAGTGTCCATGAGTTTCTCCAAGTGGGAGTCTTTAGTTTAGCGAGCAACGTGTTCAAAGTATCTTGAAATGCGTTGTAGGCAGATAGTTGAAAGCCTATTGTGGAGTAGCTCTTTCAGAATGTGTACATTTGTGTCTAACTGTCCATGGAATTCTGAGCTTTTTTCTACAGCACCACAATATATAATTTCTAGTAAAACAGTCACCCACATCGACGAATTTATTACTTACATTCAAATTGCCACGGATCAACCTGCTTTAAGGACATTTTGGTCGTTATAACCGAGTTATCGCTATAAGCGTGCTCGTTACAAACAATATCCACTATATTTTGTCTATTTTCCGGTAAAACAGTAGGTATTTGCTGTACATGGAATCCTGAGCATTTTTCTCCAGCACAACAATATATAATTTTGAGCCACCCACATCGACGAATTTATATTCGCATTGCCACAGATCAACCTACTTTAGGGACGTTTGGGTAGTTTTCACCGAGTTTCCGCTATAAGCGTGCTCGTTATAAATAATATCCCCTGTATTTTGTCTAATTTCCGGTAAAATAGTAGGTATTTGCTGTCCATGTAATCTTGAGCATTCTCCAACACCACCATATGTAATTTTGTGTAAAACAGCCACCCATATCTACGAATTTATTACCTATATTCGCATTGCCACGGTTCAACCTGCTTTAGGGACATTTTGGTCTTTATAACCGAGTTATCTCTAAAAGCGTGCTCGTTATAAACAATATCCACTATATTTTGTCTATTTTTTTTGCAAACCAGCATGTACTTGCTGTCCATGGAATAATCCTGAGCATTCTTCTCCATCACCACATTATATTATAATTTCTAGTAAAACAGCCACCCACATCGATGAATTTATATTCGCATTGCCACGTATCAACCTGCTGTAGGGACATTTTGGTCGTTATAACCGAGTTATCGCTATAAGCGTGCTCGTTATAAACAATATACACTGTATTTTGTCTAATTTCGGGTAAAACGGCAGGCATTACATTGGCTCCGCCGCGGGTCTACCGACCAGCAGTCCAGCAGTTCAGCATCAGCAGTGTAGAGTGTACCTGTGGGACAGGCGCGGGGGAACGCGGGGGCACGGAGCGCCGGGTAATTGCGGGGAATTACGGCGTCCGGTACACTCCCCCCGCGCACGGATTGATTTATTACACGCGGAGGCGAGAGAAACGAACTAAAATAATATGGGAGTGTTGGACATGTAGCAGGGTCATCGCGGAAGGTGGTATTTTTTTAATTCTTCGATGGGGACCGTTATTTTTTACTTCTGCTCTTATATGTTCAGAACGCACACGTTAAAAAATCGTATTAGCATGCGTAACATTTTTAAAAGGTAGGGAAATATTTTGGTCAATATTAGTATCGATATATTAGTGATTATTGCTGTTGTGTGGTGAGCATACATTTAACTTTGATCTTAACTTATAATTTGTCATTTGTTTGTGTTCTTGTATCGTATTTAATATTTTTTTAATAAATATTTTAGCCCACGGACTGGACTCTTAATTATTTGTTATATTTTTATTTTTATGCGAAAATCTGTCATTAGATTTTATTTGTATGGTTAATTGTTAGGTTCAAATTCAAATTCAAAAACCATTTATGCACAATAATGCAAGTACCTTCCAAAGGTGTATCTTATAGGTATATTCTATTTCTTCCAGCTAACCAATAAATACAAATATAATACGATACATTCATCTATGTATTATAAAACCAAACAATTACATGTTACATTATGTGAGAAAAAAAAACAGAGGTATTTAATTTACATAAGGTATTAATTAAGAGTACCTATAATGTCATTTGTTTAAAAGAAATGTGTTTAGTGATGATTTGAATTTGAGTATATCGTTTATTTGTTTAATGTTACGTGGAAGGTTGTTATATACAGATGTAAAGAACCTGTTGATTTTCCGAAATAAATTATATGTCAACACTTTTTCACCGTCATATTCTATTGATTCTATTCTCCATTTGACCAAATTCCCCTTTAACCATATTTTCTTTTTGATCATATTCTGATTTTGACCCATTTGCCAAAATTCGCATTAGAATATATATTTTGGCCATAATTACACTATCACTTTTTAAATTCTCCGGTTAAACAAATTTAGCTCGTCTTCTCCTTTTAGTCATATTCTTCTATTCACCATATTGTATTTTTAGCATTGACCAAACAAAATTCAAAGCCTTGGAATACCGATAATAAATGCCGAACATACTGTCCAAAGGGTTACACAAAAACGGCGGTAGATTCCATGGTTATTATTCAGTTTATACGATAAGTAATAAATATTGGTTCCATCCTGGCCGCCATTTTTGTATAACCGTTTGGACAGAACGTTTAGTTGGTACGCCAATTCCTTAGGGTATTTTATTTTGTCATTGATTTTTAGTCATTTTCTCATATTCCTGTCATCGGAGTCCAGTGAATTATTCTCCTCAATCCATGGTCTCCAATGATAAGTTTTCTACCATCAGTTCCAATTTCAATTTTGAAATTTCTTTTGGCTACCCTTCTTTGTCTTTGACTTTTTCACAACGTTTTTTGATTGGTGCAATAAATATTTAACACATTTCACTATTGGTATTGGTATTTTCGGTAACTAAATTGCATTTTTGAATACCGGGTGTTTTGATGACCCTGTACTTGCATACGTGTGAGTGACCCAAAGACTTTTGGAAATCCAGGGTTGCCGTTATGGTCAAAATTGGTGGGAAAAGATAACGTCGACTACTTACAACTTTGAAGGTGAAGGCTATATTAGGAAGCTTTTGAAGACCATTCTGTCTTTATGGCGCCACGATCATGTGCTCACCCCTTCAGGAGGCTACACATTCTCTTTGACTAACTAACTAATTAAACTAACCTATCGTCCTGTAGTAGTCCCAGAGAGATATAGTACGTAACGTCATCGTTCTAACTTCTTTCTATTTCGTTTTTTTAATTTTTGGCTCGCCAACAATACATCACATAATTATTACGGTAATTAACATTTTCAATATGGTTATAGCCATGATTCCAATTGAAAATCTCCTACTACCACCACAGTAAGCGGAAAATATTGCTTTTGTCGTGGTGGAGGACTAGCCGAGGAATAGAACATGGGACACCTGGGTGGGACCCAAATGCGATGCCAACTCAGCCACTGACCGGTCTTTTGATTTACGTATGCACATAGATATACACATATACTAATATTATGGAGATAGTGCATTTGTAGGTACATGATACAATAATAATTGTAAAGTGGCTCTAAGTGAGGAGATCATCAGGTATATGCAAGTATAAGTTCCTTGTGAAGGTAGTGATTGAATTTTAATATAAGACGTGTGAGAAGAAAGAGGACGTCCATGGCTGATAATCCCGAGACTCGGTGCTGATTTATATATAAGATACATTGTGTTTTGTCTGATGGCCAGTGGAAGTGCATTATATAGTTTTGTTGCAAAGTATCTAAAATTTCTTTGGCCAAAAGTTGTTGTAGCGAAAATGATAAGATTATGCCGTTTGGTTCTAGTATCTTGAGCAGTTTAGACATTTTCAAAGTTCTATGTTTGAGGAGGTATGCTAGTATGTTTTATGCATAGTTGCCTAGTGACCAAAACATAGATTCTGCTGAAGTCAAGCCAAAAAAGTCTCGTATGTCAAATAAAGCTTTGAGATGGAATTTTATTGTATTTAATTTTATATTTACTTAGTGTTTTATTAGTTGCCTAATATTGTATAGAGTGATTAATATAAAGATTCTCGGTACTTTTGAGATTAGGTTTAAAGTTAACCATGTACAAAGATTACGCAAGCGTTCTGCCTAGGATGTGAGAGAGTGGTAAATCTTATATCAATAATAATAAAAACATGTATTTTCCAATAGATTTTCACATATTTTTTTAACATTGATTCTATTGACAAATGGGTCAATACTCAGCTATACTTTCAGGATTTATCCCGAATTGCCAAAATAATATTAAAATTCAATCAAATAATCAAAATTGAAGTAATTAATTAAAATCAAATAATATTAAAATTCAAAATAAATAATATAATCACAAACACAAGTAGGTGTTCCTCTCATTGTAAATTCTATCAATTATTTTTATCAGTTGATTGACTGTTCTGTCAGCAATAATTCGCGCAGAGCTTCTTGAAGCACTGCAACGATGTGGTATTTGAATAGACAGTGGTATTTCATTCCAAAGTCTTGATAATAAATAGCTGAAACTACCTTCAAATACAACGGTTTATATCTGGGGAGAACGAGTAAATGGCCTCTTTGGAGTGTTTGTGTGCACGAGAGTCACGGGACCACTACAGACTGTCAAACAAATAGGCAGGAACCTTAGAATTGTATATTTGACACATTTGATGTAACTTTCTACTGGTTGACATTTTTAGTATCCGATGCCGATACAGGTAAGGCGAGATGTGCTCGCGTCTCGGGACATTGTAGCATATTCGTTCGGCATACAGTTACTTATATACTACGAAGTTTTCCTATCTCACTCTACACTGCTTAAGTCAAGTAAGTTTACAGTCCTACATTCAATGAATAACCTCTAAATTAGTAAGTTTCGGCACTCTATTCAAGATCTATGTCATTTAACGTAGATATCCAAGCATCAAGATTTTGTGACGAACAATGTCCTTCATATAGGAATTCGAAGACTGTTCGACATTCAACCCACAATATCTTGCATTGCTGATTCTTGAAGTTAGTTCCATTAGGTTATGCTTTTGCCTGTGCAGAACGAAACCGACTCATAGGTTACTCAGTTACTCACCATATCTACCAAGATCCTTGACGCTTGACGTAGATGACCCGATCCAACCATCAAGATTTTTTGACGAACAATGTCCTTTATATAGGAATTCGAAGACTGTTCAACATTCAACCCACAATATCTTGCATTGCTGATACTCGAATGCTGATATTCCAATAGGTTGTACTAATGTCCTATACAGATTCATATGTCACCTTATTTATCCAAGATCTATGTCACTCGACGAAGATGACCTGATCCAAACATTAATATTTTGCGACGAACAATGTCCTTTGTATAGGAATTCGATGACTGTTCAACATTCAAACCACAATTCTCGCTTTGCCGATTCTCGAAGTTCGTTCCATTAGGTTGTGCTAATGTCCTGCGCAGGACGAAACCGGTTCATGCCATGCAAGAAGTCGTATAGAGATTGGAATAAAACTAAAAATGCTTTTAATATTTATGAGAGAGATAGTGTTTGCAGTTTCTTTGGTGGATTTTTTGTCCGTACGTCATCACGAAATCTGATATTCCTCGCGTCGTAATTATAATAAATATGTCTCAGTTGATAAAGTTTTGTCTTATTCTCTTTGCTTTCCCACACGGGACCTGTTCTCTTGCATAGACCCGTTCTTGCATACCTTTTGCGCAGGACCGTAGCGAGGGTTTGCCGTATCGTCTGTGTGTGAAAATAAATCCAGCCATACATTCTAATTTTATATTAAGTCTAAAGTAGCTGGAAGTCTGAATTCTCTACAGTTTAAATTTTTATATTTTTTTCATATAAGTTTGTGTATTAATTTTTTTACAGTCTTTCGACTACCACACTAGTCAATCAATTCCACTTTTGAAAGTGACAATAGGTCACTTGCATCACATTTAAAAAAAAAATTCCGGTTTAGGCAAATATTCTAAGACATTCTGTTTTTTTTTTAATCGTATTTTTGAAACACTGATGATTTTTTGAAAATTTCAATCTGAAAAATCTGACAATTTTTTATAAATCGGAAAGACGGAACATGATTTTATGGGTGCGAAAAATCGATAATTACCGAAAATAATTTTTAAAAAAGAACGTTTTCCACACGAATAGCAATAAATTGTACGGGGTTCTCTTCGTTACATCTGTAAAAACACCGCCATCTTTATCAAAAAATCAAACCAAAGGATAAGTTCGCATAGAACAAACAATAATTCTAGTGAACGTTAAACGCAAATTCAAAAATTCGCCAGAAATCAAAGTGTTGCCATATAAAAAAAAATAATCAGTGTGGAATTTTACAAAATTAAGGGAACATAATCGGAGACGGGACATTTTCATGTAGTGACGTCACGAACTCAAATAATGGATTTATTTATTTAAAAAGGAGTGTACGGAGAATATACGATGCATATGTGAATGGTAGAAGAAGTCGGGGACGCCCGAGAAAGACATGGCATGACAAAGTGAATCATATACTTGAGTCGGGTCATGTGAAGAGTCGGAATAACAGAAGAGCATGTATGAGACGAAGTATGAATGTTAACGAGGCAAGGGGTGTGTGCCAAGATCGAGTTGTTTGGCGGTCCGTCCTCTCTGCCTACCCCTGCAGGGAAACGGCGTGATGGTTAGTTAGTTAGTTAAAATAAAAATAAAACTATACATTTCTAAAAAAATTTTACTAACATTTTCGTTATCTTAGTAAAAATATTTCCAATTTTTTTTACACACGATTTTTTCCAAGTCGTTATGAAATCAATGCAAGTGGCCTATTAAAATAATTGAATCTCAAAAATATTATGTTAGCTGTAGGTTGGTACTTTTTCGCTTGTCTGAATTCTTCACACGATTGGTTCCAAATATAAAAACAACAAAGGCAAATCCGAGTTACAGAGTTCTCGGAGAGAGACACTCGCATAACCGAAATTAATATTTTTGATGACGATGGCTATTTCTCTTTTTGTAATTTTCTTATTTTTTATCTAAGTTTTTTTTTACTTGGTTTTCGACTACCACACTAGTTAATCAGTTTTATTGAAAATGACAATTAAAATAATTACAAGTTAAAAATATAATATCTTCAGTACGTAGATTCTTTATCGATTGTCTGAATACTCACACAATCAGATACAATTTTGAAAATGACACTTAAATTATGTTGTTATGTATGCCCCTATTTAATTTATTAAGTTTAAACCTACTGCTGCTAACGGTTTCAACTCTTCCTCATATTCAATAAATGCTGGCGTTCCACAGGGAACTCTTCTGCGTCCAATATTATTTTATTGTTAATAACTTGTCATGTGCGTCAAAATATTGTTACACAGATAACTCTATGATAGATTTTAATTTGGAAAACTTCTAGAGGACACTTAAACTACTAAATAAACAAAACGTAGTAAATTAATGATTACTTAAGAGAGTTTTCTCTTCGAATATTCATCGAATTCAAGAACCCAACAGTGTCTGAGTAAAATACGAGAATGTAGTCTACTTCAATGGAGACAATATTTCCAACAGTCCTTCCATTGGAAATACCCTGCATGATCCTGTGTATGTTATTTATTTTTAAATCCTAGTATTATTTGCTTGTTTAAGCTTAAGTGACTTCAGATGAAGTCGTTGCAAACTCACAAGACTGCCCTTGATTTGGCTACCCCGGTGCACAGCGCCCATTTCACATAAGCATGCGACGACCCTGTTTAACACCGCGCCATAGTATGCGTGCTTACAGCATCAATATTATAATTGTGCACTTATGTGCCGCTCACGATTTAAAAACGCGTATCTCCGCCATTACGACCGATAAAATATCGACCTTATTCCCTATCAACAAAAGAACCCTCTTTCATTAACACTCTCAACGGCACTTGCGCAATTTTAGTTTCCCTTAAAATTTTTGTGAAAGGGCGCATATGTGTGCAATGTAAAAAGAAATACGTCTTGCGTGACGTAGCTTTAAGGTATAATTTAGCGTGTATTCTCGCGCCCGAGCCGGCCATCGGATCAACAAATGTACAGCCAAAGCTTCACGCAAAAATAGACCTTATTCTTATAAGATCTACGGGTTGTTTTGCTGTGATTTTTGGTGGGTTGTTGTGTTTTAGTGGTAGTTGTTTCAGGTGTGAGTGAGGGAGGTAATTCGACTGAATTACCCCGCGGCCGAGTGTCGAACAATTAGTGTCGGACATAATATTACGGCCGCATACCTTGGCCGGGCTCCTTTTGATGTTGTTTCGCTGGACTTGTTTTTTATTTTTATTGTTGTTGCAATGTTCCTTTTATGCTTTGTTTTAATTCACGCATAATCGCACCTGCTTTTAAAATTAACTGATTATTTGCCAGGATCTGTATTATTGATTGCAGATTATCTGTTATTTGTTGTGTTATGGTTGTGTTATGACATATGACCATCGATATTCAATTCAATTAAATTTGTTCATTTTAAAAACATTACAAAATTAAAATTTCTCAGCGTTTTTAAAAGAGAGTTATTTAAGTGAGAGAAATATTTAAGATATCAGATTTAAACTAACAGCAACAAATTTTGCCGTCTAAATTGTACTTCGTTGATGAACGTATCGATATTCTAAGTGATTCTATTTAAAAACAAGATAGCTCTCGCGACTGGCATGACCATTGGCAAGTTAGTTCTGCAAGCCGGGAGATAAATCAGTATATGCTGTCGGTGACGGAGATAACCATCGGGAACATAGAAACTAATCTTTTCGAACCATCCACGAATCTTCCAAGAAATGTGTTACAATGAGCACATCCCTTCTGACCCGTACATGGTTCATACCTTAGAGTAACAATATATGTTACTCTAAGGTTCATACCGAGCATGGCCAAGAGAAAGTTGGTAGGGTAGAGCCACCGGTTGTAGCCATTTCATGTCTTCTGAACCTTCTCCAACATGAGGGAATACTTCTCTTGGTGCGGGCTCCAAACCATCGATCCACTCTCAAATATGATATGGCGTGTCTTGCTAATTTAGTCCAATAATACGTACAAAAGCTCCACACAGGAGCTAGGGAAAAAATCCCTTCATTATTGAGGATGCTGTGTGGAAGCTCTTTTTAGGGAAAGGAAGGGGAGGAAGGTAAAAGGTTTCCAGCCTCTCCATCTGGATTCTCTCGACCCATCGCCTTTTATCGCAGTGGGAGGGATGAATTTTTACGTCCTTAACTCCTGGACACATTGATCCCAGATTCCTACCCACCTCTCATTCACAGATTCACACTCGCGCACACACACGCATTTTTCTGAAATTGTATAACAATATATTTAAAAATTTACTGCAGTTAATATACGAAATCAATGTCGTCAGTACCATCCAATAGGATTTGGCTTAGGTATTTGCGATGTTCACATATTTTATTCAGTCTCCTGGGAAGGAACATTCAATCCTCAATATTTTTCTTTGAAATTGGCTACTGGGTTACAGGTCGAAAGTGAAAATAGATGTGTTATTGTAAAAACAAACTTTCTTTTTTACGGGTTGATTTTTTTAACCTTCCCTTTAAGACTATTTGGCTTTTTAAATTATATTCATTCTCTGTTCAATTACGTCATTCATTTGTCACCTTCTTGACCTCAGAATAGATGTTATCGAAGATAAGCCCATTAGCTGTTTTATCACTTTATTTACACGACTCGAACGCTGTTTTGGTATATCTCTTCTGACCCGTCAATTCCATGTTTACAGCTGTTAACTTTGACCCCAGTTACACATAAAATTTATGTTTCGCTCCTTTATTCTGGTGGAACCGGTTCATGTCTTTTCACCCGTCTCAATTTAATTGAATTTCAGTTCGCTTCAACTCAACCGGAATCTGAAATAAGAGTCAATTTATAATTGTTTCCTTCTCGTAAAGTTAAAGTTATCCGGAAATCTATCTACCCTCACGGTACAGTACTAGGAACACGCTATTTTGTGTTTGTGTGATATGAGTGGAATAGTACAAGAGGTTCTCAACTGGCCGAAAGTTTGTGGAATTATTTTGCATACTAATAATTGCAGTATGCTTAATGAAGTGAGGAGGGTTAAAAATAAGGTTGGTTCTTTGGAAAGGAATATGGAAAGTTTTGGCGTTTTTTAGAATACGGTGATTGATATTGTTTTTGAATGTGACAAAAATGGAACATTCTACATATTTTGTTGAAGTGAAAAATTCTTTAGCACCGTTGTGATTTGAAACTCGATGAAACGAAAAATAGCGACACTAAAAAGAGACAAACGTGATTTAGCCGGCGAGAGAATGAGGTAGACTTATCGCTCTCCTCTTTGTGCGGTGCTTCGTAGCCCAACTTTAGTTTTCTGATGGTTTCACTTTTACCGCGTGTGAATTGCGCACTCTGTTTTTTTTTTGTTTGTCAATTTTTGAAGTAAAACTTCTTTGCGCACGCTTGACTTGGGGAGTAAGTTGGTGAATGCTTACGCTGGTGAAGCTGACGAGAGCGTTACGAAAAGTGTGATCGGGCGAGGCGACCGGAAGTTGAGAGGGAGATATAAGTTAGTGAAGATAGAAAGAGAGAGAGTTACGTTTCGTAAATTACTGTAGGGGCAAGAGAGACAGGTGCGAGCACACATTTTCTTTCTCTCTTTCTCTCATAGCCAGTTACGTTTCGTATATCTAAGACACAGTGCAGGGCTATTGTCTGTATCACTGTAGGAGCAAGAGAGAGCAGTGCGCGCGCACATTTTCTTTTTCTCTTCTTTTATAAGTTAGTGAAGTTTTACTTCAGACGTTTGGTCCAGCACACTCGTTTTTTTGTATTAAATAGTTTATAATGTCGTCGAAATTGGACATTTAAAAAGGTGTGGTGAGTCATTTCATATTGCAAAAGGTCATTGATCGATTCTCGAAATGAAGCCTTCACAACACTGAACATATACTCAACAGAACATGATACTTGTTGTGCATTTCGCATGACATCCTCCCTGCCTCTTTGAATTACATATAATACGTTAGCGAGGTATGCCATATGCACATATGCAGTATAGGTATGCAGACATTGTATCCGAGAACGGTCGCTTGTAATGTAAACCCGCAGGAAAGTAAAAGCCGGCCATTAAAATGATGTTATTATACCTGTATGGGTAATACTCGTAGGTGATGTGTCGTGACCTAAGAAGTCACCTCATCGCTTATCTTTATATCTTTCTGTTAGCCTGGTATTTTTTTTATATTTATTTATAAAACTTAAATTAGTTCTTTTTCACATAAGTACGTAGTCTAATTTATTATAACATATCTATATATATATATATATATATATATTAAATAGTATTGCTTGGTTTTTCAAAAAACTCACTTTTTCCTTGATGCGAAAATCGACCTCACCGCCCCTCGCGTTTCACCAACCTCAAGGTTCACTTTGGCTCGAAGTCTAGAATTGTCCCTTCGGCTGACACGCGAGAATGGACATTAGCGCTCGCTATTTTGGAACGCTTCAAAGTTCACAATCCTTCGAAGAGTCGATTATTTTCCAGCCACTAGCTTTTGTTTCTTTTTTGTTAGGGGAAACATTTTTCATCGTTATCAATATGTTTGCCAAAACTTTACGGGAGACTTCTAGCGGTGCGGAATACAAGTATGGATTATTCACATTAGAAAAAATCAAATGTCTATCGAATACTGTTGTAGTTCTATTTTCATCCGTTCGAAATGGCAGCTTCGTCTGAATTTAAATAAATACGCTAGCTTCACGATTTTCACAAAAAAAATAGACTAGACAGGAAACTCACATAAAATTGAACTGATACATTTTAAGAGCGAAAAATTATTTAAATTTGCGGCGAAAACTGGAACTACTCATAAAATCACTCAATTCGGCTAGGTTATATTTCCCGCCGACAGGTTCGCCCCTTTAAAAACGTCGGATCGAGAAGGGAAGTAAAAAAAAGTTAGTTTCCCGTACAAAACTGATTTTGCTAGGAATTTATTCTAATTAATTAAACGGCTTCGAGAAAGTTCTTTAGAAAAATTGACATTTTATAGGGGCATTACGGAAATAAAGATTGCGTTAAAAGTACACCTTCCGGCGGAGATGTTTTTTAATAAACATAAACAATACAAGTTTTAGAAACTTTTAAAACCAAAACATGTTTAGCTTCCCCTTGAAAATGTTTCACAATATTGCATTCAAATTCGACATTTTTCTGACATTTGCGAAAAATTCGCTTTCATCGATAAATGCAAATCGTTTGCAGCCTGTAAAATCGGCTGGTATATTAAAATTTTATAATTTTTCTCGAACTTTGCAACACTGAAGATGGAGTCGTGATGGCGTTAAAAGCCACTACCACCTTAAAAAAAGCAGACCCCGCCCTGATAGGTTTTGTATGAAGAATTTTTTTTTTTAATGGCGGATTTCAATTTGTGTGGTTCGGCAGGGCCTTAATTTTAGCGGGAATTGTGCAAATTTGTGCATCGGTCTTGCCTGTTTAAAAAATATAATTATGGAATATTATCTGTCTGTGTATTATATAGTAGGAAAGTACCTAATACAAAAGCGCTAGATTTACCCGCGCTTCAACAGCAAATTGAAATGTCAAAAGAAAACGGATCTCTCAGCGGTTTGGGTTGTTGTTTTTCGGGAAACGGCATTGCGGCCGGAAAAACGATTCCGGCTTGAATGTTTTTGAAAAATTCGGTACCCGAAAACATTTCGCGTCTTTTGATACCAATATGAGGTGTCTGTCCCATGTAAAAAAGTTCAGGGTCGCCGAAAAACCTATAAAATTTTTCAAAAAAAACAAGAAAATACGTGTCCATAGATTCACTTCTGAAGGGTAGATTTTTACCGGCCAGTACAAAGTACCTACTTATCTCGGTAGTATTGCAAATATGATAAAAAAGCAAAACCATTGCCGGAATTTTGTAAGGAAAAGCGCCGGTACCTACCGGAATGGGTAGTTAGACAATTATTTAGGTTTAAATGCAATTTAATTTACTAAGGTAATGTTGTTTCACCGATACTGAATAATTAACAATTTTTTTAAGTTCATTTTCACGTTCTATGTAAGTTCTATTTTTTTTATCAGTAAATGCCAGTTGCATCATTAAACAAAAATATCTATAGAACTTGAATAGAATTCGAACAGAACTTTTACAGAAATTACCCGAAGTTGAACGGGATATTTTTTAAAGTCTTAAATTCGTATAGCGCTTTTTTTAAGCAGTAAAAATACTGGTGAGTTCTGGCATTATAAAATTTTTATGAAAATGTACGTACGCTCATAACTTCTGAAGGACTGCAACAAATTGAAAAATTCTTTTTTTGTTGTGTTCGTTATTGTTAATACAAGGTTTGTATAAAACTACTGATGAGTTCTGGCTTCACGAAATTTGTATAAAAAAATTAAATAGGTAGCGCACGAGCTGTTTGAAAACTAAATGTACCGGGAATTAGTGTATGTAGTGTGGCAGCTTTTTGCTGCTAGGTCCTGCGGGCGGCTTTATACATAATTGTGTGTTTAACCGCTAAGCGTTGCTAAACCATTCATCCGATTGCGATAAAAAATTGTAGATTTGATGTGTGCATGCCCACGACGGTTTCTGTATACAAAAGTGAGCTCTGGCATCATGAAATTACGCATTTCTTAACCGTTCATCCGATTGCGATGAAACTTTGGAGATTTGATGTGTGCATGCCTACAATGGTGTTTATATACTAATGTATGGCAGGTTTTTGCTGCTAGGCCCTGTGGGCGGCTTTATATATATACGTATGTTTAACCGTAGGTACCTACCCGCTTACTATGATTTTTTTTCTGTTAGTTAGTAAGTCAAGTTAGTTTTAACCCGTTAGTTGCATTTGCAACAGGCATAAGCTAGTTATATAGTATTGCTTGGTTTTTCAAAAAACTCACTTTTTCCTTGATGCGAAAATCGACCTCACCGCCCCTCGCGTTTCACCAACCTCAAGGTTCACTTTGGCTTGAAGTCTAGAATTGTCCCTTCGGCTGACACGCGAGAATGGACATTAGCGCTCGCTATTTTGGAACGCTTCAAAGTTCACAATCCTTCGAAGAGTCGATTATTTTCCAGCCACTAGCTTTTGTTTCTTTTTTGTTAGGGGAAACATTTTTCATCGTTATCAATATGTTTGCCAAAACTTTACGGGAGACTTCTAGCGGTGCGGAATACAAGATGGATTATTCACATTAGAAAAAATCAAATGTCTATCGAATACTGTTGTAGTTCTATTTTCATCCGTTCGAAATGGCAGCTTCGTCTGAATTTAAATAAATACGCTAGCTTCACGATTTTCACAAAAAAAATAGACTAGACAGGAAACTCACATAAAATTGAACTGATACATTTTAAGAGCGAAAAATAATATAAATTTGCGGCGAAAACTGGAACTACTCATAAAATCACTCAATTCGGCTAGGTTATATTTTCCGCCGACAGGTTCGCCCCTTTAAAAACGTCGGATCGAGAAGGGAAGTAAAAAAAAGTTAGTTTCCCATACAAAACTGATTTTGCTAGGAATTTATTCTAATTAATTAAACGGCTTCGAGAAAGTTCTTGGGAAAAATTGACATTTTATAGGGGCAATACGGAATTAAAGATTGCGTTAAAAGTACACCTTCCGGCGGAGATGTTTTTTAATAAACATAAACAATACAAGTTTTAGAAACTTTTAAAACCAAAACATGTTTTGCTCCCCCTTGAAAATGTTTCACAATATTGCATTCAAATTCGACATTTTTCTGACATTTGCGAAAAATTCACTTTCATCGATAAATGCAAATCGTTTGCAGCCTGTAAAATCGGCTGCTATATTAAAATTTTATAATTTTTCTCGAACTTTGCAACACTGAAGATGGAGTCGTGATGGCGTTAAAATCCACTACCACCTTAAAAAAAAGCAGACCCAGCCCTAATAGGTTTTGTATGAAGAATTTTTTTTTTTAATGGCGGATTTCAATTTGTGTGATTCGGCAGGGCCTTAATTTAAGCAGGAATTGTGCAAATTTGTGCATCGGTCTTGCCTGTTTAAAAAATATAATTATGGAATATTATCTGTCTGTGTATGATATATTAGGTAAGTACCTAATACAAAAGCGCTAGATTTACCCGCGCTTCAACAGCAAATTGAAATGTCAAAAGAAAACGGATCTCTCAGCGGTTTGGGTTGTTGTTTTTCGGGAAACGGCATTGCGGCCGGAAAAACGATTCCGGCTTGAATGTTTTTGAAAAATTCGGTACCCGAAAACATTTCGCGTCTTTTGATGCCAATATGAGGTGTCTGTCCCATGTAAAAAAGTTCAGGGTCGCCGAAAAACCTATAAAATTTTCCAAAAAAAACAAGAAAATTGGTGTCCATAGATTCACTTCAGTAGGGTGGATATTTACCGGCCAGTACATTGAAATGTTATTAATTCAGGGTAGGTACCTACTTATCTCGGTAGTATTGAAAATATGATGAGAAAAGCAAAAACATTGCCGGAATTTTGTAAGGAAATGCGCCGGTACCTGCCGGAATGGGTAGTTGGACAATTATTTAGGTTTTTGATGCAATTTAATTTACTAAGGTAATGTTGTTTCACCGATACTGAATAATTTAACAATTTTTTAAAGTTTATTTTCACTTTCTGTGTAAGTTCTGTTTTTTTATCAGTAAATGCCAGTTGCATCATTAAACTGAAATAATTACAGAACTTGAATAGAATTCGAACCGAACTTTTACAGAACGTTAAAATTGACTTGAAAAATTGAAGAATTTTTAATTTCGTTAAACAACCCAGCCTAAATATGAGTTCTTTTTTACGTATGTATGCAAGTACCTATACTCAGAATATAAGTAGGTTCCTACCTGCACACAAACACTCGATATCATCCGACGATATTGCATAAGTATTAGTTTTCTAATTTTACAATGAAATTACTCAAAGTTGAACGGGATATTTTTTAAGTATTAAATTAATATAGCGCTTATTTTTAAGCAGTAAAACTACTGGTGAGTTCTGTAATTATAAAATTTGTATGAAAATGTACGTACGCTCATAACTTCTGAAGGACTGCAACAAATTGAAAAATTCTTTTTTTGTTGTGTTCGTTATTGTTAGTTCAAGGTTTGTATAAAACTACTGGTGAGTTCTGGCTTGACGAAATTTGTAAAAAAAAGTTGAATAGGTGGCGCGCGAGCTGTTTGAAAACTTAATGTACCGAGAATTAGTGAATGTAATGAGGCAGGGGGGTGGAAACAGGAAGGGGGAACCTGGGAGGGGGGAGGGGAACTCGGGAGGGGGTTTACGAGACGGAGAAGCGTAGGAGTGAAGTGGGGGAAAGGGGAAGCGGACGCTGGTGAGGAAAATGGGGGGGGGGGGAAGGGGATTGGAACAAATGAGAAAAGACACGCAGGTAGAAACATTTTCTTTATTAAATGGTATAGCAACGCATGCCGGATACCAGCTATCTTCTATATGTATAAAAATCAAAAAAATATTTGCAAGTAAGTATGTATGTATGTCCGCTATGCGTTGCTAAACCATTTATCCGATTGCGATGAAACTTTGGGGATTTGATGTGCGCATGCTCGCGATGGTTTCTGCATACAATGGTGAGCTCTGGCATAATGAAATTACGCATTGCTGAACCGTTCATCCGATTGCGATGAAAATTTGGGGATTTGATGTGTGCATGCCTAAAATGATGTCTATATACTAACGTATGACATGTTTTTGCTGCTAGGCCCTGCGGCCGGCTTTATATGTATTTGTATGTTTAACCGCTAAGCGTTGCTAAACCTTTCATCCGATTGCGATGAAAATTTGAAGATTTGATGTGTGCATACCCACGACGGTTTTTGTATACAAAAGTGAGCTCTGGCATCATGAAATTACGCATTGCTAAACCATTCATACGATTGCGATGAAACTTTGGGGATTTGATGTATGCATGTCTACAATGGTGTTTATTTACTAACGTATGGCAGGTTTTTGCTGCTAGGTCCTGCGGGCGGCTTTATACATAGTTTTGTGTTTAACCGCTAAGCGTTGCTAAACCATTCATCCGATTGCGATGAAAATTTGTAGATTTAATGTGTGCATGCCCACGACGGTTTCTGTATACAAAAGTGAGCTCTGGCATTTTGAAATTACGCATTGCTAAACCGTTCATCCGATTGCGATGAAACTTTGGGGATTTGATGTGTGCATGCCTACAATGGTGTCTATATACTAACGTATGGCAGGTTTTTGCTGCTAGGCCCTGTGGGCGGCTTTATATATATTTGTATGTTTAACCGTAGGTACCTACCCGCTTACTATGAAATATATTTTTTTTCTGTTAGTAAGTAAGTCAAATTAGTTTTAACCCGTTAGTTGCATTTGCAATGGGCATAAGCTAGTTATATAGTATTGTTTGGTTTTTCAAAAAACTCACTTTTCGCTTGACGGGAAAATCGACCTCACCGCCCCTCGCGTTACACCAACCTCAAGGTTTAATTTGGCTTGGCGACGCAAAAATGCCGCTGGCACGCCAAAACGACCTCTCCGATCCTCGAGTTTCGCACACCTCAAGGTTCAATTTTGTTCAAAGGAAATTGTCCCGACGGCTGACACGCGAGAATGGACATTAGAGCTCGCTATTTTGGAACGCTTCAAAGTTCACAATCCTTCGAAGAGTCGATTATTTTCCAGCCACTAGCAATTGTTTCTGAGACTGTTGACCAAGGTCAGTTACACCGGGATCCATTTATATTTCATTTTCTCGCCGGCCGACTCGCAAACGCGATATTTTCAGAAATATCACGCATGGAAGCCAACATTTTGTAAAATTACGTCCACGAGAGTTTTTAGAACGTTTATTTACCATCGGTTTTATCACTTTTCACAAAAATAACGTTGGGATATTCGTTTGAAATCTGACGTTTGCTAAAAAAACGAGTAAAAAGCCATATTTGGAAACTAATGTTTAAAAAAATGTACACTTTTCACGGAGCCGCCGCTCGGCAGAAAATAGAACTACAGCATTTCTTAAGCAAAATTCAAATTTAGATTATATTGGAGATTCGAACGTAAGCAAAAAATAGTGCCATAATTTTGTTGTTGTTGGCTCATTTTAAGAACACATTTCAAATTCATGTTGTTGGTTTGAGGGTGGATTATAAAAGACCGCTTGAAAAATTATTAATAAATTTTTTAATAATAATAGCGACTTTTTTTTTGAAAATTTATTTTTTCAGAAAATCGATACAGGCGTTTGCATTAACGATTGGGCAAGGCAGATTCATATCTCAAATTAAGTTGTGAATAATTTTTTAGTTTTTCATACATTTCTCACAAAACAATACATATTTATTAAGAAAACAGCATGTGTATTAATGAATTTAAAAGGTTGACATATAAACAATATCATTTCCAAAAAAAAAAGTTTAAAAAAATAGTTTTAAAAAAAAATTATAGTTATGTTAATTTTTTTGTTGTTGTTTAAAATTATTATTTGGAATGTGAACCACCCCTCATGTTTACACGCTTTTAATGAGGGTTCTCTAATTGGTTGAAAACGTTGGAGCCAATGAGACGTCGAATATTATCAGCAATCTAAGGCTGATCCCTGATTAGCTGATTTTATTTGGGCCACGCCCATACCCACGCCCATGCCCAAACAAGAAACGTTAATCATTGGGCGGATTAATTAAATGAAAATTTTATAGTTTTTTTTTTAATTTTTTTTTTTTTGCTAATGAGTATGTCTGCCAATAATGAAATAGGTAGGTACCTGATAAAATGTAATAAATTAGGCTCCGTCCAGCTCAACATTAGAATTCGTATTATTTATAAAAATACATAATTATGTGAGCTTTTTTAACATTAAAATGATTATTTGAAAACAAAATTCGGCATTATACATTTTTATAGCGCCGTTTAAGTGTAAATGAATATAATGACGCTGGGTTCCTACCCGCGCACTATGAAAGAATATTTTTCTGTTTTTTGTTTAAGGAAATAAAATAAAAAAATGTTTATAAAAAAATTTGAACAATACATTTTTATAGCGTCATTTTTGTGAAAAATTTCAACAGGTACCTTCCAAGTACCTAACCTCGCACTATGAAATAATATTTTTTCTTAAATTTTTTGACTCCAATAAATCAAAGTTTTAGTTTCTGAGAAATTCTTAACAATACATTTTTATAGCGCCGTTTTTGTTAAAAAAAAACTCACTAAGGGCAATAGGTACTTACCCGCTTACTATGAAAAATATTTTTTCTGCAATTTTTTTACTCCAATAAATCAAAGTTTTTTTTTTAGAAATTCTTAATAATATATTTTTATAGCGCCGTTTTTGTTTAAAAACTAACTAAGGGCAATAGGTACTTACCCGCTTACTATGAAGAAATATTTTTTGTTTAATTTTTTTACTCTAATAAATCAAAGTTTTTTTTTTCTTAGAAATTCTTAATAATATATTTTTATAGCGCCGTTTTTGTTTAAAATCTCACTAAGGGCAATAGGTACTTACCCGCTTACTATGAAAAATATTTTTTCTGTAATTTTTTTTCTGAAGTAAATGAAAGTTTTTTTTTTGTAGAAATTCTTAATAATACATTTTTATAGCGCCGTTTTTGTTTAAAATCTCACTAAGGGCAATAGGTACTTACCCGCTTACTATGAAAAATATTTTTTCTGTAATATTTTTTCTGAAGTAAATGAAAGTTTTTTTTTTTGTAGAAATTCTTAATAATACATTTTTATAGCGCCGTTTTTGTTTAAAATCTCACTAAGGGCAATAGGTACTTACCCGCTTACTATGAAAACATATTTTTTCTGTAATTTTTTTACTCCAATAAATCAAAGTTTTTTTTCTTAGAAATTCTTAATAATATATTTTTATAGCGCCGTTTTAGTCTAAAATCTCACTAAGGGCAATAGGTACTTACCCGCTTACTATGAAGAATAAAAATTTCTGTAATTTTTTTGTTCCAATAATTCAAAAATTTTTTTTCTTAGAAATTTTTCATAACATATTTTTATAGCGCCGTTTTAGTTTAAAATCTCACTAAGGGCAATAGGTACTTACCCGCTAACTATGAAAAAAATATTTTTGCTGTAATTTTTTTACTCCAATGAATCAAAGTTTTTTTTCTTAGAAATTCTTAATAATACATTTTTATAGCGCCGTTTTTGTTTAAAATCTCACTTAGGGCAATAGGTACTTACCCGCTAACTATGAAAAAAAATATTTTTGCTGTAATTTTTTTACTCCAATAAATCAAAGTTTTTTTTCTTAGAAATTCTTAATAATACATTTTTATAGCGCCGTTTTTGTTTAAAATCTCACTTAGGGCAATAGGTACTTACCCGCTTACTGTGAAAAAATATTTTTTCTTTAATTTTTTTAATCCAATAAATCAAAGTTTTTTTTCTTAGAAATTCTTAATAATATATTTTCATAGTGCCGTTTTTGTTTAAAATCTCACCAAGGACAATAGGTACTTACCCGCTTACTATGAAGAATGAAAATTTCTGTAATTTTTTTGTTCCAATAATTCAAAGTTTTTTTTCTTAAAAATTCTTCATAACATATTTTTATAGCGCCGTTTTAGTTTAAAATCTCACTAAGGGCAATTGGAACCTACCCGCTTACTATGAAAAAATAATTTCCTGTATTTTTTTACTTCAATAAATAAAAAATTTTGTTTGTAAGAAATTCTGAATAAAACATTTTTATAGCGTCATTTTCGTGAAAAATTACAACCACGTACCTTCCAAGTACCTAACCGCGTACTATGAAATAATATTTTTTTCTTTAATATTTTCACTTCGATAAATCAAAGTTATAATTTCTAATAAATTCTAAATAATACATTTTTATAGCGCTGTTTTTGTTTAAAATCTCACTTTGGGCAATAGGTACCTACCCGCATACTATGAAAAATATTTTTTCTGTAATTTTTTTGCTCTGATAAATCAAAGTTTTCGTTTCTAAGAACTTCTGAATAGAACATTTTTATAGCGTTATTTTGTGAAAAATTACAACAATGTACCTTCCAAGTACTTACACGCGCACTATTAAATAATTTTTTTCTGTAAGTTAGTAAGTCAAGTTAGTTTTAACCCGTTAGTTGCTTTGCAACAGGCATAAGCTAGTTATATAGTATTGTTTGGTTTTTCAAAAAACTCACTTTTCGCTTGACGGGAAAATCGACCGCACCGCCCCTCGCGTTTCACCAACCTCAAGGTTCACTTTGGCTTGGCGACGCAAAAACGCCGCTGGCACGCCAAAACGACCTCTCCGGTCCTCGAGTTTCGCACACCTCAAGGTTCAATTTTGTTCGAAGGAAATTGTCCCAACGGCTGACACGCGAGAATGGACATTAGCGCTCGCTATTTTGGAACGCTTCAAAGTTCACAATCCTTCGAAGAGTCGATTATTTTCCAGCCACTAGCAGTTGTTTTTTTTTTGATAGGGGAAACATTTTTCATCGTTATCAATATGTTTGCCAAAACTTTACGGGAGACTTCTAGCGGTGCGGAATACAAGTATGGATTATTCACATTAGAAAAAATCAAATGTCTATCGAATACTGTTGTAGTTCTATTTTCATCCGTTCGAAATGGCAGCTTCGTCTGAATTTAAATAAATACGCTAGCTTCACGATTTTCACAAAAAATAGACTAGACAGGAAACTCACATAAAATTGAACTGACACATTTTAAGAGCGAAAATTATATAAATTTGCGGCGAAAACTGGAACTACTCATTAAATCAACCAATTCGGCTCAGTTATAGTTCCCGCCGACAGGTTCGCATTAAAAAAAAAACCACAAATTAGGCCTTAGTTTCGATGCAATGGAAAATACTAGAGAGAATGTTGAGACAGGTCAGTTATCCGAGATGTCAAAACAAAACGGATCTCTCAGCGGTTTGGGTTGTTGTTTTTCGGGAAACGGCATTGCAGCCGAAAAAACGATCCCCGGTTAGATGTTTTTGAAAAATTCGGTACCCGGCAATATAAGGCAACTTTTAACACCAAAATTTTGTGTCCTTTCCGTGTAAAAAATTTCAGGGTCTCCGAAAAACCTATAAAATTTTCCAAAAAAAACAAGAAAATACGTGTCCATAGATTCCCTTCAGTAGGGTGGATATTAACCGGCCAGTACAAATTATGTTATTAATTCAGGGTAGGTACCTACTTATCTCGGTAGTATTGCAAATATGATGAAAAAAGCAAAACCATTGCCGGAATTTTGTAAGGAGATGCGCCGGTACCTACCGGAATGGTTAGTTGGACAATTATTTAGGTTTTTGATGCAATTTAATTTACTAAGGCAATGTTGTTTCCACGATAATGAATAATTTAACAATTTTTTAAAGTTCATTTTCACTTTCTGTGTAAGTTCTGTTTTTTTATCAGTAAATGCCAGTTGCATCATAAAACTGAAATAATTACAGAACTTGAATAGAATTCGAACCGAACTTTTACAGAACGTTAAAATTGACTTGAAAAATTGAAGAATTTTTAATTTCGTTAAACAACCTAGCCTAAATATGAGTTCTTTTTTACGTATGTATGCAAGTACCTATACTCAGAATATAAGTAGGTTCCTACCTGCACATAAACACTCGATATCATTCGACGATATTGCATACGTATTAGTTTTCTAATTTTACAATGAAATTACTCGAAGTTGAACGGAATATTTTTTTTTAAAGTATTAAATTCATATAGCGCTTTATTTTAAGCAGTAAAACTACTGGTGAGTTCTGGCATTATAAAATTTGTATGAAAATGTACGTACGCTCATAACTTCCGAAGGACTGCAACAAATTGAAAAATTCTTTTTTTGTTGTGATCGTTATTGTTAGTACAAGGTTTGTATAAAATTACTGGTGAGTTCTGGCATTACGAAATTTGTAAAAAAAAAATTATAGGTGGTGCGCGAGCTGTTTGAAAAATAAATGTACCGGGAATTAGTGTATGTAATGCGGCAGCTAGGGGGGGGGGGTGAAAACAGGAAGGGGGGAGGGGAGCCTGGGAGGGGGGAGGGGAACTCGGGAGGGGGTTTACGATACGGAGAAGCCTAGGAGTGAAGTGGGCTGAGGGAAGGTGTGGGAGGCGGAGTGGAAAGGGGAAGAGGACGCTGGTGAGGAAGGGGGGGGGGGATTCCTGGTTCCTGTATACAATAGTGAGCTCTGGCAACACGAAATTACGCATTGCTAAACCGTTCATCCGATTGTGATGAAACTTTGGGGATTTGACGTGTGCATTTCTACAATGGTGTTTATATACTAACGTATAGCAGGTTTTTGCTGCTAGGTCCTGCGGGCGGCTTTATACATAGTTGTGTGTTTAACCGCTAAGCGTTGCTAAACCATTCATCCGATTTCGATGAAAATTTGTAGATTTGATGTGTGAATGCCCACGACAATTTCTGTATACAAAAGTGAGCTCTGGCATCATGAAATTACGCATTGCTAAACCGTTCATGCGATTGCGATGAAACTTTGGGGATTTGATGTGTGCATGCCTACAATGGTGTCTATATACTAACGTATGGCAGATTTTTGCTGCTAGGCCCTGTGGGCGGCTTTATATATATTTGTAGTTTAACCGTAGGTACCTACCCGCTTACTATGATTTTTTTTCTGTCAGTTAGTAAGTCAAGTTAGTTTTAACCCGTTAGTTGCATTTGCAACAGGCATAAGCTAGTATTATATAGTATTGTTTGGTTTTTCAAAAAACTCACTTTTTCCTTGATGCGAAAATCGACCTCACCGCCCCTCGCGTTTCACCAACCTCAAGGTTCTCTTTGGCTCGAAGTCTAGAATTGTCCCTTCGGCTGACACGCGAGAATGGACATTAGCGCTCGCTATTTTGGAACGCTTCAAAGTTCACAATCCTTCGAAGAGTCGATTATTTTCCAGCCACTAGCTTTTGTTTCTTTTTTGTTAGGGGAAACATTTTTCATCGTTATCAATATGTTTGCCAAAACTTTACGGGAGACTTCTAGCGGTGCGGAATACAAGTATGGATTATTCACATTAGAAAAAATCAAATGTCTATCGAATACTGTTGTAGTTCTATTTTCATCCGTTCGAAATGGCAGCTTCGTCTGAATTTAAATAAATACGCTAGCTTCACGATTTTCACAAAAAAAATAGACTAGAGAGGAAACTCACATAAAATTGAACTGACACATTTTAAGAGCGAAAACTATATAAATTTGCGGCGAAAACTGGAAATACTCATTAAATCAACAAATTCGGCTCAGTTATAGTTCCCGCCGACAGGTTCGCCCCTTTAAAAACGTCGGATCGAGAAGGGAAGTAAAAAAAGTTAGTTTCCCATACAAAACTGATTTTGCTAGGAATTTATTCTAATTAATTAAACGGCTTCGAGAAGGTTCTTGAGAAAAATTGACATTTTATAGGGGCATTACGGAATTAAATATTGCGTTAAAAGTACACCTTCCGGCGGAGATGTTTTTTAATAAACATAAACAATACAAGTTTTAAAAACTTTTAAAATCATAACATGTACCGAATTTTATTCAAAATGTTTCACAATATTGCATTCAAAATCAACATTTTTTTGACATTTTCCAAATATTCACTTTCATAGATAATGTTAATTGTTTGCAGCCTGTAAAATCGCTTATAAAATTCGGCAGATAATTAAATTTTCCCCAACTTTGCAACACTGAAAATGGAATGATATTCCAATTCCCAACATACCACCTCAAGCCCTCGGCAAGGCCAGGAGAGCTTATTTGTATGGAATTTTTTTAAAAAACGATGCCTTTATTCGATTTTCAGGCCTGGTTTGAGGTGCTTTTTGACAATGTTTTCCGTTGGTCTTGCCAGCATTGAAAAAATAATTTTAGAATATTGAGATGAACTAGGTAGGGACCCAATAAACTATATCTACGAGTATTTATTTATATTATTATTATATGTGAATGGTCAAAATGCATGTCCGCACATAACTTCCGAACGATTGAACCAAATTGAATAATTCTTTTTACATTGTGATCTTTTTTGTTTGGACAAGGTTTTTATAAAACTACTGGTGAGCTCTTGCATTATTAAATTTGTATAAAACGAATCACCGAAATTTATGTACGCTCATAACTTCCGAAAGAATGCAAGCAATTGGAAAATTCTTTTTTTGTTGTGTTCGTTATTGTAAGGGCAAAGTTTGTATAAAACTACTGGTGAGCTCTGGCATCATGAAATTTGTATTAAAATGAATCCCCGAAATGCATGTACGCTTATAACTTCCGAACGAATGCACCAAATTGGATAATTCTTTTTATGTAATTATTGTTATTGTTAGGACAAGGTTCGTATAAAACTAATGGCGAGTACTGGCATTATGAAATTTGTATAAAATTAATCGCCGAAAAGTATGTACGCGTATAACTTTCTAACGACTGCACCAAACCGGATAATTCTTTTTATGTTGTGTTGGTTATTGGCTGGTGAGCACTGGCATTAAGAAATTTGTACAAAAAATTTCAATAGGTGGCACGCGAGATGTTTGAAAACTAAATGTACCGGGAATGAATGTATGAAACGCTCCCAACGGAAGGGGAAACAGGGAGGGTGGAGGGGAACTCGGGAGGGGGTTTACGGGACGGAGAAGGGGGGGAGTGAAGTGGAGGGGGGGAAGGTGGGGGAGGTAGAGTGGAAACGAGAAAAAGGAAGAGGACATATGGTAGGTTTTTTGCTGCTAGGCACTGCGGGCGGCTTTATATATATTTGTGTGTTGAACCGCTAAGCGTTTCTAAACCATTCATCCGATTGCGATGAAACTTTGGGGATTTGATGTGCGCATTCTTGCGATGGTTTCTATATGCAATAGTGAGCTCTGGCATCATGAAATTACGCATTGCTAAACCGTTCATCTGATTGCGATTATACTTTGGGGATTTGATGTGTGCATGCCTACAACGGGGTCTATATACTAACGTATGGTAGGTTTTTGCTACTAGGCCCTGCGGGCGGCTTTATAAATATTTGTATGTTTAACCGCTAAGCGTTTCTAAACCATTCATCCGATTGCGATGAAACTTTGGGGATTTGATGTGCGCATTCTTGCGATGGTTTCTATATGCAATAGTGAGCTCTGGCATCATGAAATTACGCATTGCTAAACCGTTCATCTGATTGCGATTAAACTTTGGGGATTTTATGTGTGCATGCCTACAACGGGGTCTATAAACTAACGTATGATAGGTTTTTGCTACTAGGCCCTGCGGGCGGCTTTATATACATTTGTTTGTTTAACCGCTAAGCGTTGCTAAACCATTCATAGGATTGCGATTAAACTTTAGGTTTTGATTTGCGCATGCCTACCATGCCTTTATGGCAGTAGGTACCTACCCGCTTACTATGAATTTTTTTTTCTGTTATTAAGTAAGTCAAGTTAGTTTTAACCCGTTATTTGCATTTGCAATAGGCATAAGCTAGTTATATAGTATTGCTTGGTTTTTCAAAAAACTCACTTTTTCCTTGATGCGAAAATCGACCTCACCGCCCCTCGCGTTTCACCAACCTCAAGGTTCACTTTGGCTCGAAGTCTAGAATTGTCCCTTCGGCTGACACGCGAGAATGGACATTAGCGCTCGCTATTTTGGAACGCTTCAAAGTTCAAAATCCTTCGAAGAGTCGATTATTTTCCAGCCACTAGCAGTTGTTTTTTTTTTTGTTAGGGGAAACATTTTTCATCGTTATCAATATGTTTGCCAAAACTTTACGGGAGACATCTAGCGGTGCGGAATAAGTATGGATTATTCACATTAGAAAAAATCAAATGTCTATCGAATACTGTTGTAGTTCTATTTTCATCCGTTCGAAATGGCAGCTTCGTCTGAATTTAAATAAACACGCTAGCTTCACGATTTTCACAAAAAAAATAGACTAGACAGGAAACTCACATAAAATTGAATTGACACATTTTAAGAGCGAAAAATTATTTAAATTTGCGGCGAAAACTGGAACTACTCATAAAATCACTCAATTCGGCTAGGTTATATTTCCCGCCGACAGGTTCGCCCCTTTAAAAACGTCGGATCGAGAAGGGAAGTAAAAAAAAGTTAGTTTCCCGTACAAAACTGATTTTGCTAGGAATTTATTCTAATTAATTAAACGGCTTCGAGAAAGTTCTTTAGAAAAATTGACATTTTATAGGGGCATTACGGAATTAAAGATTGCGTTAAAAGTACACCTTCCGGCGGAGATGTTTTTTAATAAACATAAACAATACAAGTTTTAGAAACTTTTAAAACCAAAACATGTTTAGCTCCCCCTTGAAAATGTTTCACAATATTGCATTCAAATTCGACATTTTTCTGACATTTGCGAAAAATTCGCTTTCATCGATAAATGCAAATCGTTTGCAGCCTGTAAAATCGGCTGGTATATTAAAATTTTATAATTTTTCTCGAACTTTGCAACACTGAAGATGGAGTCGTGATGGCGTTAAAATCCACTACCACCTTAAAAAAAAGCAGACCCCGCCCTAATAGGTTTTGTATGAAGAATTTTTTTTTTTAATGGCGGATTTCAATTTGTGTGATTCGGCAGGGCCTTAATTTAAGCAGGAATTGTGCAAATTTGTGCATCGGTCTTGCCTGTTTAAAAAATATAATTATGGAATATTATCTGTCTGTGTATGATATATTAGGTAAGTACCTAATACAAAAGCGCTAGATTTACCCGCGCTTCAACAGCAAATTGAAATGTCAAAAGAAAACGGATCTCTCAGCGGTTTGGGTTGTTGTTTTTCGGGAAACGGCATTGCGGCCGGAAAAAACGATTCCGGCTTGAATGTTTTTGAAAAATTCGGTACCCGAAAACATTTCGCGTCTTTTGATACCAATATGAGGTGTCTGTCCCATGTAAAAAAGTTCAGGGTCGCCGAAAAACCTATAAAATTTTCCAAAAAAAACAAGAAAATTGGTGTCCATAGATTCACTTCAGTAGGGTGGATATTTACCGGCCAAATTGAAATGTTATTAATTCAGGGTAGGTACCTACTTATCTCGGTAGTATTGCAAATATGACGAGAAAAGCAAAAACATTGCCGGAATTTTGTAAGGAAATGCGCCGGTACCTGCCGGAATGGGTAGTTGGACAATTATTTAGGTTTTTGATGCAATTTAATTTACTAAGGTAATGTTGTTTCCACGTACTGAATAATTTAACAATTTTTTAAAGTTCATTTTCACGTTCTGTGTAAGTTGTGTTTTTTTATCAGTAAATGCCAGTTGCATCATAAAACTGAAATATTTACAGAACTTGAATAGAATTCGAACCGAACTTTTACAGAACGTTAAAATTGACTTGAAAAATTAAAAAAAAATTTATTTCGTTAAACAACCCAGCCTAAATATGAGTTCTTTTTTACGTATGTATGCAAGTACCTATACTCAGAATATAAGTAGGTTCCTACCTGCACACAAACACTCGATATCATCCGACGATATTGCATAAGTATTAGTTTTCTAATTTTACAATGAAATTACTCGAAGTTGAACGGGATATTTTTTAAGTATTAAATTAATATAGCGCTTATTTTTAAGCAGTAAAACTACTGGTGAGTTCTGGAATTATAAAATTTGTATGAAAATGTACGTATGCTCATAACTTCTGAAGGACTGCAACAAATTGAAAAATTCTTTTTTTGTTGTGTTCGTTATTGTTAGTTCAAGGTTTGTATAAAACTACTGGTGAGTTCTGGCTTGACGAAATTTGTAAAAAAAAATTGAATAGGTGGCGCGCGAGCTGTTTGAAAACTTAATGTACCGGGAATTAGTGAATGTAATGAGGCAGGGGGGGTGGAAAAAGGCAGGAACCTGGGAGGGGGGAGGGGAACTCGGGAGGGGGTTTACGAGACGGAGAAGCGTAGGAGTGAAGTGGGGGGAAAGGGGAAGCGGACGCTGGTGAGGAAAATGGGGGGGGGGGGGAAGGGGATTGGAACAAATGAGAAAAGACACGCAGGTAGAAACATTTTCTTTATTAAATGGTATAGCAACGCATGCCGGATACCAGCTATCTTCTATATGTATAAAAATCAAAAAAATATTTGCAAGTAAGTATGTATGTATGTCCGCTATGCGTTGCTAAACCATTTATCCGATTGCGATGAAACTTTGGGGATTTGATGTGCGCATGCCCGCGATGGTTTCTGCATACAATGGTGAGGTCTGGCATAATGAAATTACGCATTGTTGAACCGTTCATCCGATTGCGATGAAAATTTGGGGATTTGATGTGTGCATGCCTAAAATGATGTCTATAACTAACGTATGACATGTTTTTGCTGCTAGGCCCTGCGGCCGGCTTTATATGTATTTGTATGTTTAACCGCTAAGCGTTGCTAAACCTTTCATCCGATTGCGATGAAAATTTGAAGATTTGATGTGTGCATACCCACGACGGTTTTTGTATACAAAAGTGAGCTCTGGCATCATGAAATTACGCATTGCTAAACCATTCATACGATTGCGATGAAACTTTGGGGATTTGATGTGTGCATGTCTACAATGGTGTTTATTTACTAACGTATGGCAGGTTTTTGCTGCTAGGTCCTGCGGGCGGCTTTATACATAGTTTTGTGTTTAACCGCTAAGCGTTGCTAAACCATTCATCCGATTGCGATGAAAATTTGTAGATTTAATGTGTGCATGCCCACGACGGTTTCTGTATACAAAAGTGAGCTCTGGCATTTTGAAATTACGCATTGCTAAACCGTTCATCCGATTGCGATGAAACTTTGGGGATTTGATGTGTGCATGCCTACAATGGTGTCTATATACTAACGTATGGCAGGTTTTTGCTGCTAGGCCCTGTGGGCGGCTTTATATATATTTGTATGTTTAACCGTAGGTACCTACCCGCTTACTATGAAATATATTTTTTTTCTGTTAGTAAGTAAGTCAAATTAGTTTTAACCCGTTAGTTGCATTTGCAATGGGCATAAGCTAGTTATATAGTATTGCTTGGTTTTTCAAAAAACTCACTTTTTCCTTGATGCGAAAATCGACCTCACCGCCCCTCGCGTTTCACCAACCTCAAGGTTCACTTTGGCTCGAAGTCTAGAATTGTCCCTTCGGCTGACACGCGAGAATGGACATTAGCGCTCGCTATTTTGGAACGCT
This sequence comes from Limnephilus lunatus, assembly GCA_917563855.2. Taxonomy (NCBI): domain Eukaryota; kingdom Metazoa; phylum Arthropoda; class Insecta; order Trichoptera; family Limnephilidae; genus Limnephilus; species Limnephilus lunatus. Next base: position 100,115,663 of record OU830594.1, read on the forward strand.
TCAAAGTTCACAATCCTTCGAAGAGTCGATTATTTTCCAGCCACTAGCTTTTGTTTCTTTTTTGTTAGGGGAAACATTTTTCATCGTTATCAATATGTTTGCCAAAACTTTACGGGAGACTTCTAGCGGTGCGGAATACAAGATGGATTATTCACATTAGAAAAAATCAAATGTCTATCGAATACTGTTGTAGTTCTATTTTCATCCGTTCGAAATGGCAGCTTCGTCTGAATTTAAATAAATACGCTAGCTTCACGATTTTCACAAAAAAATAGACTAGACAGGAAACTCACATAAAATTGAACTGATACATTTTAAGAGCGAAAAATAATATAAATTTGCGGCGAAAACTGGAACTACTCATAAAATCACTCAATTCGGCTAGGTTATATTTTCCGCCGACAGGTTCGCCCCTTTAAAAACGTCGGATCGAGAAGGGAAGTAAAAAAAAGTTAGTTTCCCATACAAAACTGATTTTGCTAGGAATTTATTCTAATTAATTAAACGGCTTCGAGAAAGTTCTTGGGAAAAATTGACATTTTATAGGGGCAATACGGAATTAAAGATTGCGTTAAAAGTACACCTTCCGGCGGAGATGTTTTTTAATAAACATAAACAATACAAGTTTTAGAAACTTTTAAAACCAAAACATGTTTTGCTCCCCCTTGAAAATGTTTCACAATATTGCATTCAAATTCGACATTTTTCTGACATTTGCGAAAAATTCACTTTCATCGATAAATGCAAATCGTTTGCAGCCTGTAAAATCGGCTGCTATATTAAAATTTTATAATTTTTCTCGAACTTTGCAACACTGAAGATGGAGTCGTGATGCGTTAAAATCCACTACCACCTTAAAAAAAAGCAGACCCAGCCCTAATAGGTTTTGTATGAAGAATTTTTTTTTTTAATGGCGGATTTCAATTTGTGTGATTCGGCAGGGCCTTAATTTAAGCAGGAATTGTGCAAATTTGTGCATCGGTCTTGCCTGTTTAAAAAATATAATTATGGAATATTATCTGTCTGTGTATGATATATTAGGTAAGTACCTAATACAAAAGCGCTAGATTTACCCGCGCTTCAACAGCAAATTGAAATGTCAAAAGAAAACGGATCTCTCAGCGGTTTGGGTTGTTGTTTTTCGGGGAAACGGCATTGCGGCCGGAAAAAACGATTCCGGCTTGAATGTTTTTGAAAAATTCGGTACCCGAAAACATTTCGCGTCTTTTGATACCAATATGAGGTGTCTGTCCCATGTAAAAAAGTTCAGGGTCGCCGAAAAACCTATAAAATTTTCCAAAAAAAACAAGAAAATTGGTGTCCATAGATTCACTTCAGTAGGGTGGATATTTACCGGCCAGTACATTGAAATGTTATTAATTCAGGGTAGGTACCTACTTATCTCGGTAGTATTGAAAATATGATGAGAAAAGCAAAAACATTGCCGGAATTTTGTAAGGAAATGCGCCGGTACCTGCCGGAATGGGTAGTTGGACAATTATTTAGGTTTTTGATGCAATTTAATTTACTAAGGTAATGTTGTTTCACCGATACTGAATAATTTAACAATTTTTTAAAGTTTATTTTCACTTTCTGTGTAAGTTCTGTTTTTTTATCAGTAAATGCCAGTTGCATCATTAAACTGAAATAATTACAGAACTTGAATAGAATTCGAACCGAACTTTTACAGAACGTTAAAATTGACTTGAAAAATTGAAGAATTTTTAATTTCGTTAAACAACCCAGCCTAAATATGAGTTCTTTTTTACGTATGTATGCAAGTACCTATACTCAGAATATAAGTAGGTTCCTACCTGCACACAAACACTCGATATCATCCGACGATATTGCATAAGTATTAGTTTTCTAATTTTACAATGAAATTACTCAAAGTTGAACGGGATATTTTTTAAGTATTAAATTAATATAGCGCTTATTTTTAAGCAGTAAAACTACTGGTGAGTTCTGTAATTATAAAATTTGTATGAAAATGTACGTACGCTCATAACTTCTGAAGGACTGCAACAAATTGAAAAATTCTTTTTTTGTTGTGTTCGTTATTGTTAGTTCAAGGTTTGTATAAAACTACTGGTGAGTTCTGGCTTGACGAAATTTGTAAAAAAAAGTTGAATAGGTGGCGCGCGAGCTGTTTGAAAACTTAATGTACCGAGAATTAGTGAATGTAATGAGGCAGGGGGGTGGAAACAGGAAGGGGGAACCTGGGAGGGGGGAGGGGAACTCGGGAGGGGGTTTACGAGACGGAGAAGCGTAGGAGTGAAGTGGGGGAAAGGGGAAGCGGACGCTGGTGAGGAAAATGGGGGGGGGGGGGAAGGGGATTGGAACAAATGAGAAAAGACACGCAGGTAGAAACATTTTCTTTATTAACCCTTTGCTCCCCGACGGTACAAATTTGTACTCGCCTATAAAACTCATCGTATCTTCTATCCCAAAAACATTTTTTTTTATTATTATTCTTGGCAATTATTATTGGACATTCTTTTACAAGTCAGCCATTTTTTAAAGCTTAGTTTCGAAAACTGACACCAGGGGATCAGTTTTGCATTGAGCTGTCACATGGTTGGTTGAGTTATTTTATTGCTTGTTTTAAAACATAATTATTGTGATAATGGATTCAGGTATGTGTGATTTTATATATTATTAATATGCAATGAACATTTTTCTTCACACTAATGTTTATTTCGTGTATTAATATCCTTTCTCTTATAAAATATATGAATTTTTATAACCAGTACGATTTTGTACCGTCAGTGACTTGGCTATTTATTTTTGTAGGACTTTCGCAAGATGATATTGAGATGTTGCTGTTGGAAGATCTTCCAAATATTGATGTTCCGTCAGAAGTGGAGTCTGAAAATGATGAAGATGATGAATATGAACCCCGTGGGAATCAAACTACAGGTTGTGATGATATTTTTCTAAGAGAATCCGGTCAGAATACGTATTCTTATCATGAAAATATTTTGCCCGCGGATGCTCCTGGTCCTTCAAGTGTATCCGACTCTACTACTTCTCCATTTATTAGACTACCAGAACCGCAACGTAAGTGGAAAAAAAAGGATTTTGTTACCAATGTACCACCGTATCAATTTGAAGAAGGTGTCTCTGGTGATTTGTTTGAAAACTGTGAAACACCTACTGACATCTTCCTGAAAATGATTGATGATATTGTTGATCCAATTCTGTATCAATCAAATTTATATGCAACACAGAAAGGCAAAACATTGAATCTGAAGAAGGAAGAACTTTTGGCATTTATCGGGATGAATTTTCATATGGGTTATAACAAACGACCTGCATGGACCGATCATTACTCGTCAGCTATTGACTTGAACAATCCTGTAATGTGTTCCACAATGCCACGTAATAGATTTTCAGAAATTTTGGCTAACTTGCATTGCAATGATAACAAGAACATTCCGCCAGGATGTACTGACAAACTTTATAAGCTTAGACCAATGGTTGATAGTCTCAATAAATCTTTTGGACGATCGTATAATGGAACTAGAGAACTGAGTGTTGACGAATCAATGATCAAGTTTAAAGGTCGATCAGCCATGAAACAGTACATGCCCATGAAACCAGTAAAACGTGGTTATAAAATGTGGTGTATTGCTGACCAAAAGGGGTATATATTTAAACTTTCTGTATACCAAGGTAAGGATGAGCAACTCCAACAAGAATTTAAAGACCATACTTTAGGTGAGCGAGTTGTCTTAGGTCTGACCAAAGAGATGTGGGGTTCTGGGAGAATTGTCGTATTTGACAACTATTTTACGACTTTAAACTTGGTTGAAAGATTAAAAAGAGAAAATATTTTCGCCTGTGGTACAGTCAGGACAAATCGAAGGGGTTTGCCAATTAATATGATAGCGGATAAACTTATGAAACGTGGAGACTACGACTACCGATTCTCTGATATGGGTATTGGAGTTTTCAAATGGAAAGATAATAAAATGGTTCACTTGATATCTAACTACCATGGTAATGAGGAAACTGCAGTAAACAGAACCCAAAAGAATGGATCCAAGTTGGAGTTTACGTGCCCAACAATAGTTAAAAATTACAACCAGTTTATGGGAGGGGTCGACATGGCTGATCGTTTACGAGCACTGTATTGCGTTGACCGAAAATCAAAAAAATGGTGGCACAGACTGTTTTGGGGGCTGTTGGATGTCGCATTTGTTAACTCATATATTATTTATTGTAATTTACTTGAAAAAAAACCTCTAAAAGAGTTTCGAAGAAATGTCTCTATGGGACTTATATCGCAAAAGAAAATTGAAACAAACAAAAGAATCTCTATTGACGCTAAAAGTGCAGGCCCTTCAAAACGTAGAAAGGTTGAGTATTCAGTTGCCAAAGACGTTCGTTTGGGAAATAGAGGAATACATTGGCCAGTAATTGTAAATAAAAGAGGAAGATGTGAAGTTTGCAGTAAGAAAAAGATTCAGTCCAAGCCCAGTTCTACGTGCAGCCATTGTAAAATATTTTTATGTTTGAATGAAAAAAAAAATTGTTTTAATGAGTTTCATGATGTAAAAATATAATGTCCATTTTCTGTCAAAATTGTAACCTCTTAAAAAATAAATACTTAAAAAAGCATTAAAATTTTTTTATTACCTATTGCCTGACGGTACAAAAATGTACCGGATGAATTTTCCCTATAAGGAGTTTTCAGAAAATTCCAAAAAAAATCATAAATGTTTTTTAAGCTTTAAGTAACATATAATTACAAAAAAAATGTACAAAAGCCTGTGAAATCTATGTCTGGTAGGCAAAGGGTTAAATGGTATAGCAACGCATGCCGGATACCAGCTATCTTCTATATGTATAAAAATCAAAAAAATATTTGCAAGTAAGTATGTATGTATGTCCGCTATGCGTTGCTAAACCATTTATCCGATTGCGATGAAACTTTGGGGATTTGATGTGCGCATGCTCGCGATGGTTTCTGCATACAATGGTGAGCTCTGGCATAATGAAATTACGCATTGCTGAACCGTTCATCCGATTGCGATGAAAATTTGGGGATTTGATGTGTGCATGCCTAAAATGATGTCTATATACTAACGTATGACATGTTTTTGCTGCTAGGCCCTGCGGCCGGCTTTATATGTATTTGTATGTTTAACCGCTAAGCGTTGCTAAACCTTTGATCCGATTGCGATGAAAATTTGAAGATTTGATGTGTGCATACCCACGACGGTTTTTGTATACAAAAGTGAGCTCTGGCATCATGAAATTACGCATTGCTAAACCATTCATACGATTGCGATGAAACTTTGGGGATTTGATGTATGCATGTCTACAATGGTGTTTATTTACTAACGTATGGCAGGTTTTTGCTGCTAGGTCCTGCGGGCGGCTTTATACATAGTTTTGTGTTTAACCGCTAAGCGTTGCTAAACCATTCATCCGATTGCGATGAAAATTTGTAGATTTAATGTGTGCATGCCCACGACGGTTTCTGTATACAAAAGTGAGCTCTGGCATTTTGAAATTACGCATTGCTAAACCGTTCATCCGATTGCGATGAAACTTTGGGGATTTGATGTGTGCATGCCTACAATGGTGTCTATATACTAACGTATGGCAGGTTTTTGCTGCTAGGCCCTGTGGGCGGCTTTATATATATTTGTATGTTTAACCGTAGGTACCTACCCGCTTACTATGAAATATATTTTTTTTCTGTTAGTAAGTAAGTCAAATTAGTTTTAACCCGTTAGTTGCATTTGCAATGGGCATAAGCTAGTTATATAGTATTGTTTGGTTTTTTGAAAAACTCACTTTTGCCTTGATGCGAAAAACGACCGCACCGCCCCTCGCGTTTCACCAACCTCAAGGTTCAAATCGGCTTGGCGACGCAAAAATGCCGCTGGCACGCCAAAAAGACCTCTAGCCTGTTTTAATTTCGCACACTTAAAGGTTCACTCTCCCTCAAAGGCCCGCGGCCCACCCTTTGTATGGGAAAAATTCAGCCAAAAAATGTGTCGATCATCTCAAGCCAGAATGGACCTCGGCGGTCGGTATTTCGGAACAATTTAAAGTTCACAATCCTTTGAATTTTTTTGGCACTAGCAATTGTTTCTGAGAGACCGTTTACTGAGGAGGTGAAATTCAATCGCGGAAATAGAGTTTTTTTGTAGACAAAATTAACGTCGCTAGCGATTTATTTTCTCATACGAATTAACGGCGAAAACTGGAACTTCTCATTAAATCAACCAATTCGGCTCAGTTATAGTTCCCGCCGACAGGTTCGCATTAAAAAAAACAACCACAAATTAGGCCTTAGTTTCAATGCAATGGTAAATACTAGAGAGAATGTTGAGACAGGTCAGTTATCAGTTATCCGAGATGTCAAAACAAAACGGATCTCTCAGCGGTTTGGGTTGTTGTTTTTTGGAAAATGGCATTGCAGCCGAAAAAACGATCCCCGGTTAGATGTTTTTGAAAAATTCGGTACCCGGCAATATAAGGCAACTTTTGATAACGATATAAAGTGTCCGTCCCATGTAAAAAAGTTCAGGGTCGCCGAAAAACCTATAAAATTTTCCAAAAAAAACAAGAAAATTGGTGTCCATAGATTCACTTCAGTAGGGTGGATATTTACCGGCCAGTACATTGAAATGTTATTAATTCAGGGTAGGTACCTACTTATCTCGGTAGTATTGCAAATATGATGAGAAACGCAAAAACATTGCCGGAATTTTGTAAGGAAATGCGCCGGTACCTGCCGGAATGGGTAGTTGGACAATTATTTAGGTTTTTGATGCAATTTAATTTACTAAGGTAATGTTGTTTCCACGATACTGAATAATTTAACAATTTTTTAAAGTTCATTTTCACTTTCTGCGTAAGTTCTGTTTTTTTATCAGTAAATGCCAGTTGCATCATTAAACTGAAATAATTACAGAACTTGAATAGAATTCGAACCGAACTTTTACAGAACGTTAAAATTGACTTGAAAAATTGAAGAATTTTTAATTTCGTTAAACAACCCAGCCTAAATATGAGTTCTTTTTTACGTATGTATGCAAGTACCTATACTGAGAATATAAGTAGGTTCCTACCTGCACATAAACACTCGATATCATCCGACGATATTGCATAAGTATTAGTTTTCTAATTTTACAATGAAATTACTCGAAGTTGAACGGGATATTTTTTAAGTATTAAATTAATATAGCGCTTATTTTTAAGCAGTAAAACTACTGGTGAGTTCTGGAATTATAAAATTTGTATGAAAATGTACGTACGCTCATAACTTCTGAAGGACTGCAACAAATTGAAAAATTCTTTTTTTGTTGTGTTTGTTATTGTTAGTTCAAGGTTTGTATAAAACTACTGGTGAGTTCTGGCTAGACGAAATTTGTAAAAAAAAATTGAATAGGTGGCGCGCGAGCTGTTTGAAAACTTAATGTACCGGGAATTAGTGAATGTAATGAGGCAGGGGGGGGGTGGAAACAGGAAGGGGGGACCTGGGAGGGGGGAGGGGAACTCGGGAGGGGGTTTACGAAACGGAGAAGCGTAGGAGTGAAGTGGGGGAAAGGGGAAGCGGACGCTGGTGAGGAAAAGGGGGGGGGGGAGGGGATTGGAACAAATGAGAAAAGACACGCAGGTAGAAACATTTTCTTTATTAAATGGTATAGCAACGCATGCCGGATACCAGCTATCTTCTATATATATAAAAATCAAAAAAACATTTGCAAGTAAGTATGTATGTATGTCCGCTATGCGTTGCTAAATCATTTATCCGATTGCGATGAAACTTTGGGGATTTGATGTGTGCATGCCTAAAATGATGTCTATATACTAACGTATGACATGTTTTTGCTGCTAGGCCCTGCGGCCGGCTTTATATGTATTTGTATGTTTAACCGCTAAGCGTTGCTAAACCTTTCATCCGATTGCGATGAAAATTTGAAGATTTGATGTGTGCATGCCCACGACGGTTTTTGTATACAAAAGTGAGCTCTGGCATCATGAAATTACGCATTGCTAAACCATTCATACGATTGCGATGAAACTTTGGGGATTTGATGTGTGCATGTCTACAATGGTGTTTATTTACTAACGTATGGCAGGTTTTTGCTGCTAGGTCCTGCGGGCGGCTTTATACATAGTTTTGTGTTTAACCGCTAAGCGTTGCTAAACTATTCATCTGATTGCGATGAAAATTTGTAGATTTAATGTGTGCATGCCCACGACGGTTTCTGTATACCAAAGTGAGCTCTGGCATTTTGAAATTACGCATTGCTAAACCGTTCATCCTATTGCGATGAAACTTTGGGAATTTGATGTGTGCATGCCTACAATGGTGTCTATATACTAACGTATGGCAGGTTTTTGCTGCTAGGCCCTGTGGGCGGCTTAATGTATATTTGTATGTTTAACCGTAGTTACCTACCCGCTTACTATGAAATTTTTTTTCTGTTAGTAAGTCAAGTTAGTTTTAACCCGTTAGTTGCATTTGCAACGGGCATAAACTAGTTATATAGTATTGTTTGGTTTTTCAAAAAACTCACTTTTTCTGGCACGCCAAAATCGACCGCACCGCCCCTTAAGTTTCACCAACCTCGAGGTTCACATTCGGGTAAAGTCGATTAAGACGGCCCTTGCACGCCAAAACGACCTTTCCGCTCCTCGAGTTTCACCGACCGCAGAGACCATTATCGCTAGACAGGAAACTCACATAAATCGAGCTGAAACATAATAAACAGCGACAAATGTGGCAAATTTTGCGACGAAAACTAGAACCTCTAACTTAATCTCTCACCTTTGGACTTAGTTCTATTTCCGGCCGCCAGGTGCGCCGGGTCAAAAAAATTGGCATTTTCGCGTGTCAATTTCGAGTTTCCATACAAAACGAAATTTACTATGGAAATTATTCTTATTAATTATACGGCGTTTTTGAGAAAAAATGACATTTTAAACGTGCTTTGCGGGATCGTAGATTACGTAAAAAAAACACTTTCTGCCGGAGATGTTTTTTAATAAATATAAACATTACAAGTTTTAGAAACTTTTAAAACCAAAACATGTTTAGCTCCCCCTTGAAAATGTTTCACAATATTGCAATCAAATTCGACATTTTTCTGACATTTGCGAAAAATTCACTTTCATCGATAAATGCAAATCGTTTGCAGCCTGTAAAATTGGCTGGTATATTAAAATTTTATAATTTTTCTCGAACTTTGCAACACTGAAGATGGAGTCGTGATGGCGTTAAAATCCACTACCACCTTAAAAAAAGCAGACCCCGCCCTAATAGGTTTTGTATGAAGAATTTTTTTTTTTAATGGCGGATTTCAAATTGCATAGCTCGACAGGGCCTAAATTTACGCGGGATTGGTGCAAATTTGTGCATCGGTCTTGCCTGTTTAAAAAATATAATTATGGAATATTATCTGTCTGTGTATGATATAGTATAGGTAAGTACCTAATACAAAAGCGCTAGATTTACCCGCGCTTCAACAGCAAATTGAAATGTCAAAAGAAAACGGATCTCTCAGCGGTTTGGGTTGTTGTTTTTCGGGAAACGGCATTGCGGCCGGAAAAACGATTCTGGCTTGGATGTTTTTGGAAAATACGGTACCCTGAAATATAAGGCAACTTTTAACAGTAATTTTACGTGTCCGTCTCATGAAAAAATGTTCATGAGGATATGATAAACATATAACATTTTTAAAAAAATGAGGAAAACGCGTGCCATAGATTTCAGAAGTGGAGATTTTTACTGGCCAGTTTAAATATGTTCCTACAGGGTAGGTACTTATTTCAGTGGTATTGCAAATATGATGAAAAAGCAAATATTGCCGGAATTTTAGTAACAAATGCGGAGGTACCTACCCGAATACGTAGCTACACAATTAAACGCAATACTTAGGTTAGGTTGTTGTACAACGATACTGAATAATTCAACATTTTTTTAAGGTTCATTTTCAAGTTCTTCGTAAGTTCTATTCAAGTTCTGTTATTTTATCAGTACATGCCAGTTGCATCATAAAACTGAAATAATAACTGAACTTGAATAGAATTTGAACCGAACTTTTACAGAACGTAAAAATTGACTTGAAAAATTGAAGAATTTTTAATTTCGTTAAACAACCCAGCCTAAATATGTGTTTTTTTTTACGTATGTATGCAAGTACCAGCACTCAAAATTTAGGTAGGTACCCATCTGCATATAACAACTCGGTATCATCCGACTATATTGCATACGTATTAGTTTTCTAATTTTACAATGAAATTACTCGAAGTTGAGCGGGATATTTTTTAAAAGTATTAAATTCATATAGCGCTTTATTTTAAGCAGTGAAACTACTGGTGAGTTCTGGCATTATAAAATTTGTATGAAAATGTACGTACGCTCATAACTTCCGAAGGACTGCAACAATTTGAAAAATTCTTTTTTTGTTGTGTTCGTTATTGTTAGTACAAGGTTTGTATAAAATTACTGGTGAGTTCTGGCATTACGAAATTTGTAAAAAAAAAATATAGGTGGCGCGCGAGCTGTTTGAAAAATAAATGTACCGGGAATTAGTGTATGTAATGCGGCAGGTGGGGGGGGGGTGGAAACAGGAAGGGAGGAGGGGAGCCTGGGAGGGGGGAGGGGAACTCGGGAGGGGGTTTACGATACGGAGAAGCCTAGGAGTGAAGTGGGGTGAGGGAAGGTGAGGGAGGCGGAGTGGAAAGGGGAAGAGGATGCTGGTGAGGAAGGGGGGGGGGATTCCTGGTTCCTGGATACAATAGTGAGCTCTGGCAACACGAAATTACGCATTGCTCAACCGTTCATCCGATTGCGATGAAACTTTGGGGATTTGATGTGTGCATGCCTACAACGGTGTCTATACACTAACATATGGTAGGTTTTTGCTACTAGGCCCTGCGGGCGGCTTTATAAACATTTGTATGTATAACCGCTAAGCGTTGCTAAACCATTTATCGGATTGCGATGAAACTTTAGGTTTTGATGTGCGCATGCCTACCATGCCTTTATGGCAGTAGATACCTACCCGCTTACTATAAATTTTTTAAGTTAGTTTTAACCCGTTAGTTGCATTTGCAACGGGCATAAGCTAGTTATATAGTATTGTTTGGTTTTTCAAAAAACTCACTTTTTCTGGCACGCCAAAATCGACCGCACCGCCCCTTAAGTTTCACCAACCTCGAGGTTCACATTCGGGTAAAGTCGATTAAGACGGCCCTTGCACGCCAAAACGACCTTTCCGCTCCTCGAGTTTCACCGACCGCAGAGACCATTATCGCTAGACAGGAAACTCACATAAATCGAGCTGAAACATAATAAACAGCGACAAATGTGGCAAATTTTGCGGCGAAAACTTGAACCTCTAACTTAATCTCTCACCTTTGGACTTAGTTCTATTTCCGGCCGCCAGGTGCGCCGGGTCAAAAAAATTGGCATTTTCGCGTGTCAATTTCGAGTTTCCATACAAAACGAAATTTACTATGGAAATTATTCTTATTAATTATACGGCGTTTTTGAGAAAAAATGACATTTTAAACGTGCTTTGCGGGATCGTAGATTACGTAAAAAAAACACTTTCTGCCGGAGATGTTTTTTAATAAATATTAACATTACAAGTTTTAGAAACTTTTAAAACCAAAACATGTTTAGCTCCCCCTTGAAAATGTTTCACAATATTGCAATCAAATTCGACATTTTTCTGACATTTGCGAAAAATTCACTTTCATCGATAAATGCAAATCGTTTGCAGCCTGTAAAATTGGCTGGCATATTAAAATTTTATAATTTTTCTCGAACTTTGCAACACTGAAGATGGAGTCGTGATGGCGTTAAAATCCACTACCACCTTAAAAAAAGCAGACCCCGCCCTAATAGGTTTTGTATGAAGAATTTTTTTTTTTAATGGCGGATTTCAAATTGCATAGCTCGACAGGGCTTAAATTTACGCGGGATTGGTGCAAATTTGTGCATCGGTCTTGCCTGTTTAAAAAATATAATTATGGAATATTATCTGTCTGTGTATGATATAGTATAGGTAAGTACCTAATACAAAAGCGCTAGATTTACCCGCGCTTCAACAGCAAATTGAAATGTCAAAAGAAAACGGATCTCTCAGCGGTTTGGGTTGTTGTTTTTCGGGAAACGGCATTGCGGCCGGAAAAACGATTCTGGCTTGGATGTTTTTGGAAAATACGGTACCCTGAAATATAAGGCAACTTTTAACAGTAATTTTACGTGTCCGTCTCATGAAAAAATGTTCATGAGGATATGATAAACATATAACATTTTCCAAAAAAATGAGGAAAACGCGTGCCATAGATTTCAGAAGTGGAGATTTTTACTGGCCAGTTTAAATATGTTCCTACAGGGTAGGTACTTATTTCAGTGGTATTGCAAATATGATGAAAAAGCAAATATTGCCGGAATTTTAGTAACAAATGCGGAGGTACCTACCCGAATACGTAGCTACACAATTAAATGCAATACTTAGGTTAGGTTGTTGTACAACGATACTGAATAATTCAACATTTTTTTAAGGTTCATTTTCAAGTTCTTCGTAAGTTCTATTCAAGTTCTGTTATTTTATCAGTACATGCCAGTTGCATCATAAAACTGAAATAATAACTGAACTTGAATAGAATTTGAACTGAACTTTTACAGAACGTAAAAATTGACTTGAAAAATTGAAGAATTTTTAATTTCGTTAAACAACCCAGCCTAAATATGTGTTTTTTTTTTACGTATGTATGCAAGTACCAGCACTCAAAATTTAGATAGGTACCCATCTGCATATAACAACTCGGTATCATCCGACTATATTGCATACGTATTAGTTTTCTAATTTTACAATGAAATTACTCGAAGTTGAACGGGATATTTTTTAAAAGTATTAAATTCATATAGCGCTTTATTTTAAGCAGTGAAACTACTGGTGAGTTCTGGCATTATAAAATTTGTATGAAAATGTACGTACGCTCATAACTTCCGAAGGACTGCAACAATTTGAAAAATTCTTTTTTGTTGTGTTCGTTATTGTTAGTACAAGGTTTGTATAAAATTACTGGTGAGTTCTGGCATTACGAAATTTGTAAAAAAAAATTATAGGTGGCGCGCGAGCTGTTTGAAAAATAAATGTACCGGGAATTAGTGTATGTAATGCGGCAGGTGGGGGGGGGGTGGAAACAGGAAGGGGGGAGGGGAGCCTGGGAGGGGGGAGGGGAACTCGGGAGGGGGTTTACGATACGGAGAAGCCTAGGAGTGAAGTGGGGTGAGGGAAGGTGAGGGAGGCGGAGTGGAAAGGGGAATAGGATGCTGGTGAGGAAGGGGGGGGGGATTCCTGGTTCCTGGATACAATAGTGAGCTCTGGCAACACGAAATTACGCATTGCTCAACCGTTCATCCGATTGCGATGAAACTTTGGGGATTTGATGTGTGCATGCCTACAACGGTGTCTATACACTAACATATGGTAGGTTTTTTCTACTAGGCCCTGCGGGCGGCTTTATAAACATTTGTATGTATAACCGCTAAGCGTTGCTAAACCATTTATCGGATTGCGATGAAACTTTAGGTTTTGATGTGCGCATGCCTACCATGCCTTTATGGCAGTAGATACCTACCCGCTTACTATGAATTTTTTAAGTTAGTTTTAACCCGTTAGTTGCATTTGCAACGGGCATAAGCTAGTATATATAGTATTGTTTGGTTTTTTCAAAAACTCACTTTTTCTGGCACGCCAAAATCGACCGCACCGCCCCTTGAGTTTCACCAACCTCGAGGTTCACATTCGGGTAACCGATTAAGACTTTTGATGGATCCGAAAGTGACCTTTCCGCTCCTCGAGTTTCAAAGACCGCAGAGACCATATTCGGTTCACGGGAAACTCACATAAAATCGAACCGCTACATAATTGACAGCGCCAAATTACGCAAATCAGCGGCGAAAACTAGAACCTCTGAATAAATCTATCACCTTTGGCCTCGGTTATATTTTCCGCCGACAGGTTTGCACTCCAAAAAAGGCAGAGAAAAATTAAGACACTCATTTCCATACAATGAGAAATTTATTCTAATTTATTGTACGGCGTTTTTGAGAAAAAATGACATTTTAAACATGATTTGCGGGATCGTAGATTACGTTAAAAAAACACTTTCTGCCGGAGATGTTTTTTAATAAATATAAACATTACAAGTTTTAGAAACTTTTAAAACCAAAACATGTTTAGCTCCCCCTTGAAAATGTTTCACAATATTGCATTCAAATTCGACATTTTTCTGACATTTGCGAAAAATTCACTTTCATCGATAAATGCAAATCGTTTGCAGCCTGTAAAATTGGCTGGTATATTAAAATTTTATAATTTTTCTCGAACTTTGCAACACTGAAGATGGAGTCGTGATGGCGTTAAAAGCCACTACCACCTTAAAAAAAGCAGACCCCGCCCTAATAGGTTTTGTATGAAGAATTTTTTTTTTAAATGGCGGATTTCAAATTTGCGTTGTTCAGCAGGGCCTAAATTTAAGCGGGATTGGTGCAAATTTGTGCATCGGTCTTGCCTGTGTAAAAAATATAATTATGGAATATTATCTGTCTGTGTATAATATAGTAGGTAAGTACCTAATACAAAAGACCCGCGCTTAAACAGCAAATGTTGAGACAGCCCAGTATCCGAAATGTCATATGTTTACTCTAATAAAACGGACCTCTCAGCGGTTTGGGTTGCTGATTTGAAGTATACGGCATTACGGCCCAAAAAACGATTCTGCCTTGGATGTTTTTGAAAAATACGGTACTCGAAAACATCCCGCATCTTTTGATAACAATTTAACGTGTCCGCCCCATGTAAAAAAGTTCAGGGTCACCGAAAAACCTATAAAATTTTCGAAAAAAAACACGACAATTTACGCCCATAGATTAACTTCAGAAGGATAGATATTTACCGGCCAGAACAAATTGAAATGTAATTGATTTCAAGGGTAGGTACCTACTTATTTCGGTAGTACCTATTGCAAATATGATGAAAAAAGCAAAAACATTGCCGGAATTTTTTAAGGAAAAGCGGCGGTACCTACCGGAATGGGTAGATAGACAATTATTTAGGTTTTTGATGCAATTTAATTTACTAAGGTAATGTTGTTTCCACGATACTGAATAATTTAACAATTTTTTTAAGTTCATTTTCACGTTCTGTGTAAGTTCTATTTTTTTATCAGTAAATGGCAGTTGCATCATAAAACAAAAATATCTATGAAACTTGAATAGAATTCGAACCGAACTTTTACAGAAATTACTCTTAGTTGAACGGGATATTTTTTTCAAGTATTAAATTCGTATAGCGCTTTTTTTAAGCAGTAAAACTACTGGTGAGTTCTGGCATTATAAAATTTTTATGAAAATGTACGTACGCTCATAACTTCTGAAGGACTGCAACAAATTGAAAAATTCTTTTTTTGTTGTGTTCGTTATTGTTAGTACAAGGTTTGTATAAAATTACTGGTGAGTTCTGGCATTACGAAATTTGTAAAAAAAAAATTTATAGGTGGCGCGCGAGCTGTTTGAAAAATAAATATACCGGGAATTAGTGTATGTAGTGTTTCAGCTTTTTGCTGCTAGGTCCTGCGGGCGGCTTTATACATAATTCTGTGTTTAACCGCTAAGCGTTGCTAAACCTTTCATCCGATTGCGATAAAAAATTGTATATTTGATGTGTGCATGCCCACGACGGTTTCTGTATACAAAAGTGAGCTCTGGCATCATGAAATTACGCATTGCTAAACCGTTCATGCGATTGCGATGAAACTTTGGGGATTTGATGTGTGCATGCCTACAATGGTGTCTATATACTAACGTATGGCAGATTTTTGCTGCTAGGCCCTGTGGGCGGCTTTGTATATAATTGTATGTTTAACCGTAGGTACCTACCCGCTTACTACGAAATATTTTTTTTTCTGTTAGTAAGTCAAGTTAGTTTTAACCCCTTAGTTGCTTTGCAACGGGCAAACTTCTAGTATATATTATATAGTATTGTTTGGTTTTTCAAAAAACTCACTTTTCGCTTGACGGGAAAATCGACCGCACCGCCCCTCGCGTTTCACCAACCTCAAGGTTCACTTTGGCTTGGCGACGCAAAAACGCCGCTGGCACGCCAAAACGACCTCTCCGGTCCTCGAGTTTCGCACACCTCAAGGTTCAATTTTGTTCGAAGGAAATTGTCCCAACGGCTGACACGCGAGAATGGACATTAGCGCTCGCTATTTTGGAACGCTTCAAAGTTCACAATCCTTCGAAGAGTCGATTATTTTCCAGCCACTAGCAGTTGTTTTTTTTTTGATAGGGGAAACATTTTTCATCGTTATCAATATGTTTGCCAAAACTTTACGGGAGACTTCTAGCGGTGCGGAATACAAGTATGGATTATTCACATTAGAAAAAATCAAATGTCTATCGAATACTGTTGTAGTTCTATTTTCATCCGTTCGAAATGGCAGCTTCGTCTGAATTTAAATAAATACGCTAGCTTCACGATTTTCACAAAAAAATAGACTAGACAGGAAACTCACATAAAATTGAACTGACACATTTTAAGAGCGAAAATTATATAAATTTGCGGCGAAAACTGGAACTACTCATTAAATCAACCAATTCGGCTCAGTTATAGTTCCCGCCGACAGGTTCGCATTAAAAAAAAAACCACAAATTAGGCCTTAGTTTCGATGCAATGGAAAATACTAGAGAGAATGTTGAGACAGGTCAGTTATCCGAGATGTCAAAACAAAACGGATCTCTCAGCGGTTTGGGTTGTTGTTTTTCGGGAAACGGCATTGCAGCCGAAAAAACGATCCCCGGTTAGATGTTTTTGAAAAATTCGGTACCCGGCAATATAAGGCAACTTTTAACACCAAAATTTTGTGTCCTTTCCGTGTAAAAAATTTCAGGGTCTCCGAAAAACCTATAAAATTTTCCAAAAAAAACAAGAAAATACGTGTCCATAGATTCCCTTCAGTAGGGTGGATATTAACCGGCCAGTACAAATTATGTTATTAATTCAGGGTAGGTACCTACTTATCTCGGTAGTATTGCAAATATGATGAAAAAAGCAAAACCATTGCCGGAATTTTGTAAGGAGATGCGCCGGTACCTACCGGAATGGTTAGTTGGACAATTATTTAGGTTTTTGATGCAATTTAATTTACTAAGGTAATGTTGTTTCCACGATACTGAATAATTTAACAATTTTTTAAAGTTCATTTTCACTTTCTGTGTAAGTTCTGTTTTTTTATCAGTATATGCCAGTTGCATCATAAAACTGAAATAATTACAGAACTTGAATAGAATTCGAACCGAACTTTTACAGAACGTTAAAATTGACTTGAAAAATTGAAGAATTTTTAATTTCGTTAAACAACCTAGCCTAAATATGAGTTCTTTTTTACGTATGTATGCAAGTACCTATACTCAGAATATAAGTAGGTTCCTACCTGCACATAAACACTCGATATCATTCGACGATATTGCATACGTATTAGTTTTCTAATTTTACAATGAAATTACTCGAAGTTGAACGGAATATTTTTTTTAAAGTATTAAATTCATATAGCGCTTTATTTTAAGCAGTAAAACTACTGGTGAGTTCTGGCATTATAAAATTTGTATGAAAATGTACGTACGCTCATAACTTCCGAAGGACTGCAACAAATTGAAAAATTCTTTTTTTGTTGTGATCGTTATTGTTAGTACAAGGTTTGTATAAAATTACTGGTGAGTTCTGGCATTACGAAATTTGTAAAAAAAAAATTATAGGTGGTGCGCGAGCCGTTTGAAAAATAAATGTACCGGGAATTAGTGTATGTAATGCGGCAGCTGGGGGGGGGGTGAAAACAGGAAGGGGGGAGGGGAGCCTGGGAGGGGGGAGGGGAACTCGGGAGGGGGTTTACGATACGGAGAAGCCTAGGAGTGAAGTGGGCTGAGGGAAGGTGTGGGAGGCGGAGTGGAAAGGGGAAGAGGACGCTCGTGAGGAAGGGGGGGGGGGATTCTTGGTTCCTGTATACAATAGTGAGCTCTGGCAACACGAAATTACGCATTGCTAAACCGTTCATCCGATTGTGATGAAACTTTGGGGATTTGACGTGTGCATTTCTACAATGGTGTTTATATACTAACGTATAGCAGGTTTTTGCTGCTAGGTCCTGCGGACGGCTTTATACATAGTTGTGTGTTTAACCGCTAAGCGTTGCTAAACCATTCATCCGATTGCGATGAAAATTTGTAGATTTGATGTGTGAATGCCCACGACAATTTCTGTATACAAAAGTGAGCTCTGGCATCATGAAATTACGCATTGCTAAACCGTTCATGCGATTGCGATGAAACTTTGGGGATTTGATGTGTGCATGCCTACAATGGTGTCTTTATACTAACGTATGGCAGATTTTTGCTGCTAGGCCCTGTGGGCGGCTTTATATATATTTGTAGTTTAACCGTAGGTACCTACCCGCTTACTATGATTTTTTTTCTGTCAGTTAGTAAGTCAAGTTAGTTTTAACCCGTTAGTTGCTTTGCAACGGGCAAACTTCTAGTTATATAGTATTGCTTGGTTTTTCAAAAAACTCACTTTTTCCTTGATGCGAAAATCGACCTCACCGCCCCTCGCGTTTCACCAACCTCAAGGTTCTCTTTGGCTCGAAGTCTAGAATTGTCCCTTCGGCTGACACGCGAGAATGGACATTAGCGCTCGCTATTTTGGAACGCTTCAAAGTTCACAATCCTTCGAAGAGTCGATTATTTTCCAGCCACTAGCTTTTGTTTCTTTTTTGTTAGGGGAAACATTTTTCATCGTTATCAATATGTTTGCCAAAACTTTACGGGAGACTTCTAGCGGTGCGGAATACAAGTATGGATTATTCACATTAGAAAAAATCAAATGTCTATCGAATACTGTTGTAGTTCTATTTTCATCCGTTCGAAATGGCAGCTTAGTCTGAATTTAAATAAATACGCTAGCTTCACGATTTTCACAAAAAAAATAGACTAGACAGGAAACTCACATAAAATTGAACTGACACATTTTAAGAGCGAAAAATTATTTAAATTTGCGGCGAAAACTGGAACTACTCATAAAATCACTCAATTCGGCTAGGTTATATTTCCCGCCGACAGGTTCGCCCCTTTAAAAACGTCGGATCGAGAAGGGAAGTAAAAAAAAGTTAGTTTCCCGTACAAAACTGATTTTGCTAGGAATTTATTCTAATTAATTAAACGGCTTCGAGAAAGTTCTTGGGAAAAATTGACATTTTATAGGGGCAATACGGAATTAAAGATTGCGTTAAAAGTACACCTTCCGGCGGAGATGTTTTTTAATAAACATAAACAATACAAGTTTTAGAAACTTTTAAAACCAAAACATGTTTTGCTCCCCCTTGAAAATGTTTCACAATATTGCATTCAAATTCGACATTTTTCTGACATTTGCGAAAAATTCACTTTCATCGATAAATGCAAATCGTTTGCAGCCTGTAAAATCGGCTGCTATATTAAAATTTTATAATTTTTCTCGAACTTTGCAACACTGAAGATGGAGTCGTGATGGCGTTAAAATCCACTACCACCTTAAAAAAAAGCAGACCCAGCCCTAATAGGTTTTGTATGAAGAATTTTTTTTTTTAATGGCGGATTTCAATTTGTGTGATTCGGCAGGGCCTTAATTTAAGCAGGAATTGTGCAAATTTGTGCATCGGTCTTGCCTGTTTAAAAAATATAATTATGGAATATTATCTGTCTGTGTATGATATATTAGGTAAGTACCTAATACAAAAGCGCTAGATTTACCCGCGCTTCAACAGCAAATTGAAATGTCAAAACAAAACGGATCTCTCAGCGGTTTGGGTTGTTGTTTTTCGGGAAACGGCATTGCGGCCGGAAAAACGATTCCGGCTTAGATGTTTTTGAAAAATTCGGTACCCGAAAACATTCCGCGTCTTTTGATACCAATATGAGGTGTCTGTCCCATGTAAAAAAGTTCAGGGTCGCCGAAAAACCTATAAAATTTTCCAAAAAAAACAAGAAAATACGTGTCCATAGATTCACTTCTGAAGGGTAGATTTTTATCGGCCAGTACAAAATGTTATTAATTCAGGGTAGGTACCTACTTATCTCGGTAGTATTGCAAATATGATAAAAAAGCAAAACCATTGCCGGAATTTTGTAAGGAAAAGCGCCGGTACCTACCGGAATGGGTAGTTAGACAATTATTTAGGTTTTAATGCAATTTAATTTACTAAGGTAATGTTGTTTCACCGATACTGAATAATTTAACAATTTTTTTAAGTTCATTTTCACGTTCTGTGTAAGTTCTATTTTTTTTATCAGTAAATGCCAGTTGCATCATAATACAAAAATATATCTATAGAACTTGAATAGAATTCGAACCGAACTTTTACAGAAATTACTCGAAGTTGAATGGGAAATTTTTTTAAAGTATAAAATTCGTATAGCGCTTTTTTTAAGCAGTAAAACTACTGGTGAGTTCTGGCATTATAAAATTTTTATGAAAATGTACGTACGCTCATAACTTCTGAAGGACTGCAACAAATTGAAAAATTCTTTTTTTGTTGTGTTCGTTATTGTTAATACAAGGTTTGTATAAAACTACTGGTGAGTTCTGGCTTCACGAAATTTGTATAAAAAAATTTAATAGGTGGCGCACGAGCTGTTTGAAAACTAAATGTACCGGGAATTAGTGTATGTAGTGTGGCAGCTTTTTGCTGCTAGGTCCTGCGGGCGGCTTTATACATAATTGTGTGTTTAACCGCTAAGCGTTGCTAAACCATTCATCCGATTGCGATAAAAAATTGTATATTTGATGTGTGCATGCCCACGACGGTTTCTGTATACAAAAGTGAGCTCTGGCATCATGAAATTACGCATTGCTAAACCGTTCATGCGATTGCGATGAAACTTTGGGGATTTGATGTGTGCATGCCTACAATGGTGTCTATATACTAACGTATGGCAGATTTTTGCTGCTAGGCCCTGTGGGCGGCTTTGTATATAATTGTATGTTTAACCGTAGGTACCTACCCGCTTACTACGAAATATTTTTTTTTCTGTTAGTAAGTCAAGTTAGTTTTAACCCCTTAGTTGCTTTGCAACGGGCAAACTTCTAGTATATTATATAGTATTGTTTGGTTTTTCAAAAAACTCACTTTTCGCTTGATGGGAAAATCGACCTCACCGCCCCTCGCGTTTCACCAACCTCAAGGTTTAATTTGGCTTGGCGACGCAAAAATGCCGCTGGCACGCCAAAACGGCCTCTCCGATCCTCGAGTTTCGCACACCTCAAGGTTCAATTTTGTTCGAAGGAAATTGTCCCGACGGCTGACACGCGAGAATGGACATTAGCGCTCGCTATTTTGGAACGCTTCAAAGTTCACAATCCTTCGAAGAGTCGATTATTTTCCAGCCACTAGCAGTTGTTTTTTTTTTGATAGGGGAAACATTTTTCGTCGTTATCAATATGTTTGCCAAAACTTTACGGGAGACTTCTAGCGGTGCGGAATACAAGTATGGATTATTCACATTAGAAAAAATCAAATGTCTATCGAATACTGTTGTAGTTTTCATCCGTTCGAAATGGCAGCTTCGTCTGAATTTAAATAAATACGCTAGCTTCAAGATTTTCACAAAAAAATAGACTAGACAGGAAACTCACATAAAATTGAACTGACACATTTTAAGAGCGAAAATTATATAAATTTGCGGCGAAAACTGTAACTACTCATTAAATAAACCAATTCGGCTCAGATATAGTTCCCGCCGACAGGTTCGCATTAAAAAAAAAACCACAAATTAGGCCTTAGTTTCAATGCAATGGAAAATACTAGAGAGAATGTTGATACAGGTCAGTTATCAGTTATCCGAGATGTCAAAACAAAACGGATCTCTCAGCGGTTTGGGTTGTTGTTTTTCGGGAAACGGCATTGCGGCCGGAAAAACGATTCCAGCTTGGATGTTTTTGAAAAATACGGTACCCGGCAATATTAGGCAATTTTTAACACCAAAATTTTGTGTCCGTTCCATGTAAAAAAGTTCAGGGTCGCCGAAAAACCTATAAAATTTTCCAAAAAAAACAAGAAAATTAGTGTCCATAGATTCACTTCAGTAGGGTGGATATTTTCCGGCCAGTACATTGAAATGTTATTAATTCAGGGTAGGTACCTACTTATCTCGGTAGTATTGCAAATATGATGAAAAAAGCAAAACCATTGCCGGAATTTTGTAAGGAGATGCGCCGGTACCTACCGGAATGGGTAGTTCAACAATTATTTAGGTTTTTGATGCAATTTAATTTACTAAGGTAATGTTGTATCCACGATACTGAATAATTTAACAATTTTTTAAAGTTCATTTTCACTTTCTGTGTAAGTTCTGTTTTTTTATCAGTAAATGCCAGTTGCATCATAAAACTGAAATGATTACAGAACTTGAATAGAATTCGAACCGAACTTTTACAGAACGTTAAAATTGACTTGAAAAATTGAAGAATTTTTAATTTTGTTACTCACTCTTTTTGCACTCGGAATTTAGGTAGGTACCCATCTGCACATAAAAACTCGATATCATCCAACTATATTGCATACCTATTAGTTTTCTAATTTTACAATTAAATTACTCGAAGTTGAACGGAATATTTTTTTAAAAGTATTAAATTCATATAGCGCTTTATTTTAAGCAGTAAAACTACAGGTGAGTTCTGGCATTATAAAATTTGTATGAAAATGTATGTACGCTCATAACTTCCGAAGGACTCCAACAATTTGAAAAATTCTTTTTTTGTTGTGTTCGTTATTGTTAGTACAAGGTTTGTATAAAATTACTGGTGAGTTCTGGCATTACGAAATTTGTAAAAAAAAAATTATAGGTGGCGCGCGAGCTGTTTGAAAACTAAATGTACCGGGAATTAGTATATGTAATGCGGCAGGTGGGGGGGTTGGAAACAGGAAGGGGGAGGGGAGCCTAAGAGGGGGGAGGGGAACTCGGGAGGGGGTTTACGATACGGAGAAGCCTAGGAGTGAAGTGGGGTGAGGGAAGGTGAGGGAGGCGGAGTGGAAAGGGGAAGAGGACGCTGGTGAGGAAGGGGGGGGGGGATTCCTGGTTCCTGTATACAATAGTGAGCTCTGGCAACACGAAATTACGCATTGCTAAGCCGTTCATCCGATTGTGATGAAACTTTGGGGATTTGATGTGTGCATTTCTACAATGGTGTTTATATACTAACGTATAGCATATTTTTGCTGCTAGGCCCTGTGGGCGGCTTTATATATATTTGTATGTTTAACCGTAGGTACCTACCCGCTTACTTTGATTTTTTTTCTGTTAGTTAGTAAGTCAAGTTAGTTTTAATCCGTTAGTTGCATTTGCAATGGGCATAAGCTAGTACTATATAGTATTGCTTGGTTTTTAAAAAACTCACTTTTTTTTCTGGATGCGAAAATCGACTGCACCCCCCTAGAGTTTCACCCACCTCAAGGTTCATTCTCGCGTGAAATTTTTTTTTTCCCGCACGCGAAAAGCGACCGCACCGCCTTCGCGTTTCGCACACCTCAAGGTTCATTTTCGCTCGAAGAAAAAATTCAGACAAGCTCCAGTACAAATTTCGCGTGTCTTTTTTTTCCGACAAAATGAATGTCGCCAGCGCTCTATTCACAGAAGAAAACTGACGCGGCGAAGACTAGAACCTCGAATAAAATCACTCAAATCGGCTCGGTTCTATTTTTCGCCGCCAGATGTCAACCCTAAAAAAAAGAACCGTCAAAATTGTCTTCAGTTTCAATGGAAATCTAGGATTTGTTGACATAGGTCAGTATCTCTCAGATGTCAAATTTTTAGCCTAAATAAAACAGATTTTTCAGAATTTTCCGTAGTCTTTTACGGGACACGGCATTGCGGCCCGAAAAACGATCCCGGCTTCAATGTTTTTATAAAATCTATTAGAGTAGAGGATTCCGCATCTTTTGATTATAATATTATATACGCAATCATATTAAATATATCAGGAGAATCTGCCGAAAATGACAATTTTTCCAAAAAAAATCGTGTGAAAAACGTGTTCTCAAATTCCTCGAGAGTGTGGATATTGCTGGCCATATTAAAATACCACAATTTATTACGGGGTAAGTACCTACCGTTCCATCGATTTAATGCAAATGTGCTAAAAGTAATCAAGTACGCAATTTTTAATGAGAAAATGCATAGGTACCTAGATAAATACTATTTTTCTCAGTACGTACCAGGTAGGTACCGGCTTATGAGGGTATTCTTTCCTTTAAATATTTAATCGAAAATGAATTATGTGAAATGAGAAAAATCACCCAAGATGGTATTTTTTTTTTAAATCGTTCGATTTGAACATTATTAAAAAAAATACGGATAGGTATCTATCTACCTACTCGGGTAGAGAATATTTTTCCAATGGATTTTTAATGAAATTAAATTAATTTCGATAATGTAACGCTTTATTCACTATTTTATATTATTTATCCGTATTATTTTATACGCACGATCGGAACTTACGCGGATACCGTGAATGAATTTTTTTGTTTTGTAAATTTTTCTTGCAATTAAAATTTTATAATGCTGCATTTACACTTTTATCAAAAACTAAAGGATGCTGAATTTTAACAAACTTAAAAATTGTACTTGAACAAATTGAACTTTATATTTTTAATTAAATTTTAATGTGAATACTGCACAACAGACCAACCACTGGAACCAGTGAACCTATGGCATCCTCAGATGTGGTATGTTGTGAGGCTGAAGGTAGTGGAAAGGGGAAAGAGATGGGAAAGAGGAAAGTGGGGAAGTACCTGCCTATTCAGATCTGGTCACCGGACACGGCTAGATCCATTTCAAGCAACTTTTCAATTCCGAATGGTGGTCTTATCAAATATTGAGAAATTAATAAATTAAAATAAAGATGATCCAATTTTTTTGCCAAATACTGTAGGTGTTTTGAACATTGAACATCGTACATTTTTAATTAATATCAATGTCAACACTGCACAAGAGTCCCAATTACTCCCGTCTGGAGCCGGTGAGACTATGGCATTCCCAATTGGGGTATGTTGTGATGCTGAAGGTAGTGGGGAGGTGAAGGAGATGTGGGAGAGGAAGGTGGGGAAGTACCTACCTGGCTATTCAGATCTGGTCACCAAACACAAGCCAATTCAAACAACGTTTCAATTGTAAATGATGGGCTTATACCAAGGCGATACCGAGAGTATCTTTCACTCTGGAACATGCGGCAAATATGCTCCTACATATTATTTTAAATCAATAAATTTGATTAGACGTGAGCATGCCCGCGATGGTTTCTGTACACAATAGTGAGCTCTGGCATCATGAAATTACGCATTCCTAAACCATTCATCCGATTGTGCTGAAACTTTAGAGTTTTGATGTGTGCATGTCTACAATGGTGTTTATATACTAACGTATGGCAGGTTTTGCTGCTAGGCCCTGCGGGCGGCTTTATATGTGTTTGTATGTTTAACCGCTAAGCGTTGCTAAACCATTCATCCGATTGCGATGAAAATTTGGGGATTTGATGTGTGCATGCAAACGACGGTTTCTGTATACAAAAGTGAGCTCTGGCACCATGAAATTACGCATTGCTAAACCGTTCATCCGATTGCGATGAAACTTTGGGTTTTGATGTGCGCATGCCTACCATGCCTGGAGGGCAGCAGGTACCTACCTACCCGCTTACTATGAAATATATTTTTTTTTTCTGTAAGTAAGTAAGTCAAGTTAGTTTTAACCCATTTTTTGCATTTGCAATAGGCATAAGCTAGTTATATAGTATTGTCTGGTTTCGATCGACCGCTCACTTTTTCTGGCACGCCAAAATCGACCGCACCGCCCCTTAAGTTTCACCAACCTCGAGGTTCACATTCGGGTAAAGTCGATTAAGACTTTTGATGGATCCGAAAGTGACCTCTCCGCTCCTCGAGTTTCAAAGACCGCAGAGACCATTTTCGGACTCAGGGTAGCGTGCTCAAATCGTGTCCCGATTTAGGACCATTTTTCATACAAAAAACCCGTGCACGGTTTACAGCGCACCAAACGGCGAAAACTATAATTAAATCTATCACCTTCGAAGAAATTCGGCCTTAGTTCTATTTCCTGCCGACAGGTTCGCCCATTAAAAACCGTCGCGTTTTTCACGGAATGTAATTAAGACTTTTTTCCATACAAAACTGATTTTGCTCGGAATTTATACTAAATAATTAAACGGCTTCGAGAAAATTCTTGAGAAAAATTGACATTTTACAGGGGCATTACGGAATTAAAGATTACGTTAAAAAACACCTTCCGGCGGACATGTTTTTGATTAAACATAAGCAATACAAGTTTTATAAACTTTTAAATCCACGACATCACCGCATGTCATTCAAAATGTTTGACAATTTTGCATCAAAGATTGAAATAATTCTGACATTTGTTGAAATTAATCTGTCCTCGACAATGAACAATTTTGCGGCCAGTTAAAATGAATTCTTGGTAGGTACCTACCGGCGTTGAAAGGCGAATAATTTATATGCAGAAAATAAATAGTACCAAGGTATATGAAACCAAATCGTACTACTTACGAAGGTATTCAATTCCATAGAAAACTAAAATAAACGATAAAGATTTTATAATGCTGCATTCTCATTTAATTCGCCAGTACGTACTTATCAGTGGGAACTGATTTATCGCAAAAAAATGAATAAAACGCGTGGCCATAGAACATTCTGAAGTGGAAATTTTTACTTAAGGCAGCATCACAATAGGTTTTACTTAAGGCAAATTCACAATAGGTTTAAATGCAATACTGAGGTTGTGTTGTTTCCACGACACTAAATAATTCAACAACATTTTTTTAAAGTTCATTTTCACGTTCTGTGTAAGTTCTATTCAAGTTCTGTTATTTTATCTGTACATGCCAGTTGCAACATAAAACTGAAATAATTATAGAACTTGAATAGAATTTGAACAGAACTTTTACAGAACGTTAAAATTGAAGGATTTTTTTTTTTTTAATTTTTTTTTTTTGCCAAAATGAGTAGGTACTTATGCAAATTATGGGTTGTTATGGCTTCTTATGACTTCTTATGGGTTCTTATAAGTTCTTATGGGTTCTTATGAGTTCTTATGGATTCTTGTGGGTTCTTTTCGGTTCTTATGGGTTCTTAAAAGCTCTTATGGGTTCTTATCGGTTCTTATGGGTTCTTATGGGTTCTTATAGATTCTTATAGGGTCTTATGGGTTCTTATAAATTCTAATGAGTTCTTATGGGTTCTTATAGGTTCTTATCGGTTGTTATGGGTTCTTATGGGTTCCTATGGTTTCTTATGGGTTCTCATGGAAACTTATCGGTTCTTATGGGTTTTTATAAGTTCTTATGGGTTTTTATGAGTTCTTATGGGTTCTTATGTGTTCTTATGAGTTCTTATGAGTTATTATGTGTTCTTATGGGTTCCTATGGGTACTTATGGGTTCTTATGGGTTCTTATGAGTTCTTATGAGTTCTTATGAGTTGTTATGAGTTTTTGTGAGTTGTTATGAAATACTATGAATAATAATTTTTTTCTGTAATTTTTTTAACTGCAGTAAATCAAAGTTTCTTGGAAATTCTGATTTACACAATTTTATAATGTTTTTTGTAAAAAAATACAATAAGGGCAGTAGGTACCTACCCGCTTACTATGAAATATATTTTTTCTATTATTATTTAACTCCGATAAATTAAATTTTATTTTGTAAGAAATTAAAAACAATACCTACTAAACACGTACCCGCTTACTATAAAATAATATTTATTCTGTAATGTTTTTCGTCCCGATAAATCAAAGTTTTAGTTTTTATGAAATTCTGAATAATACATTTTTATAGCGTCGATTTTGTGGAAAAGCACAATAAGGGCAGTAGGTACCTAGCCGCTTACTATAAAATAATATTTTATCTGTTAGTTAATAAGTAAAGTTAGTTTTAACCCGTTAGTTGTTTTGCAACGGGCAAAAGCTGTCTCAAAATAAATTGATGTGCTCAGTGAGTATGTACTGAAAGTAGGAAGTATTTTTTGATTTATCCACATTCAAACATAGTTTTTATCTTTATATATTCAATATAACATCCGCTCCTCGCTTTATGTTATAACCCGTTAGTTGCTTGCAACGGGAAAAAACTGTCTCAAAATAAATTGGTGCAGTCAGTGAATAGGTACTGAAAGTATGAATTAATTTTTCGCCTTATCCACATTCAAACGTCGTTTTTTCTTCATATATTTAATTAAACACCCGCTCCTCGCTTCATCCACATTCACATGTCAAATCGCATAGTGTTTTAACCCATTAGTTGCATTTGCAACAGGCATAAGCTAGTTATATAGTATTGTCTGGTTTCGATCGACCGCTCACTTTTTCTGGCACGCCAAAATCGACCGCACCGCCCCTTAAGTTTCACCAACCTCGAGGTTCACATTCGGGTAAAGTCGATTAAGACTTTTGATGGATCCGAAAGTGACCTCTCCGCTCCTCGAGTTTCAAAGACCGCAGAGACCATTTTCGGACTCAGGGTAGCGTGCTCAAATCGTGTCCCGATTTAGGACCATTTTTCATACAAAAAACCCGTGCACGGTTTACAGCGCACCAAACGGCGAAAACTATAATTAAATCTCCCACCTACGAAGAAATTCGGCCTTAGTTCTATTTCCTGCCGCTAGGTTCACCCGTTAAAAACGTCGCATTTTTCCCGGAATGTAATTAAGTTTTTTTTCCATACAAAACTGATTTTGCCAGGAATTTATACTAAATAATTAAACGGCTTCGAGAAAATTCTTGAGAAAAATTGACATTTTACAGGGGCATTACGGAATTAAAGATTACGTTAAAAAAACACCTTCTGGCGGACATGTTTTTGATTAAACATAAGCAATACAAGTTTTATAAACTTTTAAATCCACGACATGTACCGCATTTCATTCAAATACTTCACAATTTTGCATCAAATATTGAAATAATTCTGACATTTGTTGAAATTAATCTGTCCTCGACAATGCAAATCTTTGCGGCCAGTTAAAATGAATTCTAGGTAGGTACCTACCGGCGTTGAAAGGCGAATAATTTACATGCAGAAAAAAAATAGTACCAAGGTATATGAAACCAAATCGTACTACTACGAAGGTATTCAATTCCATAGAAAACTAAATAAAACTATAAAGATTTTATAATGCTGCATTCACATTTAATTCGCCAGTACGTACTTATCAGTGGGAACTGATTTATTGTTGAGATAATTTGAAATATTTGGCCAGTACCTACCTACTAAATTATGTGGGAACATTATTGTTTATATTGAAATAACTACAAATGGTCATTTTTATTTGCCAAATGGTTTAGGTACCTTCTTGAAACATGTATTTGAATTTAATTTTTCTTTACATTTTCAATGATATTAAGTAAAGTCGATATACTTATTTTTTCATCAAAAATATTTACAGTTAGTGCCATATTTTTGGCGTACTATTTCTATTGCGTGAATTTGTAAAGAAATGAACTAAACTCGATTTTTTTGTGTGAAATGTTTTGGTACCTTCATACATAGACATTATAATATAATTATTATTTGGTAATTTTTTTATTACAATTAAGTTTCGTAAAATTATTTTTTCCTAAATAATAAAATATATAGCGCCGCTTTTGTGAATAGTCACCTAAAGAACGGTATACTCCCTGGAACAGTGTATAAGGCCCTGTTTTTTTGTATGAAGGTTGAAGTTCTTTTTTAACACTAACTAGGTACCTACCTATTCGATTACTGTATTATAACACTGGGATAAATGCCAGGAGTGCAGAACTTAGCGAGGGAAAACATATTAAGAACATGTTTTTTTTTTTCAATTGTTTCTGGCTTTCACCTTCCAAGGTTGTTCTTTTCATCACTTCAGAATCATAGAGAAATGAAAGGTGAAATTACGTGGATTTAATTAAATAAAAATGCACGTTGAACAGATTTATTTTTCTTTTTCAATAATACGTAGGAAATTTTTATCAGTGTTAGACTTCTCGCTTTATCCACATTCATTCATTTTTAATCATAAACTTAAAAATTAAAAACAAAATTAAATCCAAAAATTAAAATTTCAAAATCCAAAAAATGAAAATTTCAAAATCCAAAAAATGAAAATTTCAAAATCCAAAAATTTTCAAATTCCAAAAAATTTCACAAAATTGGAACAGTTCAAATTCCAAAAAATTTTTAAATCGAAAATGTCAAAATCCAAAAAAAATAAAAATACAATAAAATTTAATTTTAAAAAATTTCCGTATTCCAAAAATTTTTATTCTAAAAGAAATGCTAAATTTGAAAAACTAAATTTAAATAGTTTCGAATTACTAACTATTATTGATACCTTTTCAGATATTGTACATTAGAATAGATTGATGTGCTCAGTGAGTAGGTAACGAAAGTAGGAACTAATTTTTTGCCTTATCCACATTCAAAAATCGTTTTTTCTTCATATATTTAATTAAACACCCGCTCTTCGCTTCATCCACGTTCACACATAAATTTGCATAGTGTTTTAACCCGTTAGTTGCATTTGCAACAGGCATAATCTAGTTATATAGTATTGTCTGGTTTCGATCGACCGCTCACTTTTTCTGGCACGCCAAAATCGACCGCACCGCCCCTTAAGTTTCACCAACCTCGAGGTTCACATTCGGGTAAAGTCGATTAAGACTTTTGATGGATCCGAAAGTGACCTCTCCGCTCCTCGAGTTTCAAAGACCGCAGAGACCATTTTCGGACTCAGGGTAGCGTGCTCAAATCGTGTCCCGATTTAGGACCATTTTTCATACAAAAAACCCGTGCACGGTTTACAGCGCACCAAACGGCGAAAACTATAATTAAATCTCCCACCTACGAAGAAATTCGGCCTTAGTTCTATTTCCTGCCGCTAGGTTCACCCGTTAAAAACGTCGCATTTTTCCCGGAATGTAATTAAGTTTTTTTTCCATACAAAACTGATTTTGCCAGGAATTTATACTAAATAATTAAACGGCTTCGAGAAAATTCTTGAGAAAAATTGACATTTTACAGGGGCATTACGGAATTAAAGATTACGTTAAAAAAACACCTTCTGGCGGACATGTTTTTGATTAAACATAAGCAATACAAGTTTTATAAACTTTTAAATCCACGACATGTACCGCATTTCATTCAAATACTTCACAATTTTGCATCAAATATTGAAATAATTCTGACATTTGTTGAAATTAATCTGTCCTCGACAATGCAAATCTTTGCGGCCAGTTAAAATGAATTCTAGGTAGGTACCTACCGGCGTTGAAAGGCGAATAAT
Source organism: Limnephilus lunatus (assembly GCA_917563855.2). Taxonomy (NCBI): domain Eukaryota; kingdom Metazoa; phylum Arthropoda; class Insecta; order Trichoptera; family Limnephilidae; genus Limnephilus; species Limnephilus lunatus. The sequence goes on from OU830594.1 coordinate 100,147,072, forward strand.
TTACATGCAGAAAAAAAATAGTACCAAGGTATATGAAACCAAATCGTACTACTACGAAGGTATTCAATTCCATAGAAAACTAAATAAAACTATAAAGATTTTATAATGCTGCATTCACATTTAATTCGCCAGTACGTACTTATCAGTGGGAACTGATTTATTGTTGAGATAATTTGAAATATTTGGCCAGTACCTACCTACTAAATTATGTGGGAACATTATTGTTTATATTGAAATAACTACAAATGGTCATTTTTATTTGCCAAATGGTTTAGGTACCTTCTTGAAACATGTATTTGAATTTAATTTTTCTTTACATTTTCAATGATATTAAGTAAAGTCGATATACTTATTTTTTCATCAAAAATATTTACAGTTAGTGCCATATTTTTGGCGTACTATTTCTATTGCGTGAATTTGTAAAGAAATGAACTAAACTCGATTTTTTTGTGTGAAATGTTTTGGTACCTTCATACATAGACATTATAATATAATTATTATTTGGTAATTTTTTTATTACAATTAAGTTTCGTAAAATTATTTTTTCCTAAATAATAAAATATATAGCGCCGCTTTTGTGAATAGTCACCTAAAGAACGGTATACTCCCTGGAACAGTGTATAAGGCCCTGTTTTTTTGTATGAAGGTTGAAGTTCTTTTTTAACACTAACTAGGTACCTACCTATTCGATTACTGTATTATAACACTGGGATAAATGCCAGGAGTGCAGAACTTAGCGAGGGAAAACATATTAAGAACATGTTTTTTTTTTTCAATTGTTTCTGGCTTTCACCTTCCAAGGTTGTTCTTTTCATCACTTCAGAATCATAGAGAAATGAAAGGTGAAATTACGTGGATTTAATTAAATAAAAATGCACGTTGAACAGATTTATTTTTCTTTTTCAATAATACGTAGGAAATTTTTATCAGTGTTAGACTTCTCGCTTTATCCACATTCATTCATTTTTAATCATAAACTTAAAAATTAAAAACAAAATTAAATCCAAAAATTAAAATTTCAAAATCCAAAAAATGAAAATTTCAAAATCCAAAAAATGAAAATTTCAAAATCCAAAAATTTTCAAATTCCAAAAAATTTCACAAAATTGGAACAGTTCAAATTCCAAAAAATTTTTAAATCGAAAATGTCAAAATCCAAAAAAAATAAAAATACAATAAAATTTAATTTTAAAAAATTTCCGTATTCCAAAAATTTTTATTCTAAAAGAAATGCTAAATTTGAAAAACTAAATTTAAATAGTTTCGAATTACTAACTATTATTGATACCTTTTCAGATATTGTACATTAGAATAGATTGATGTGCTCAGTGAGTAGGTAACGAAAGTAGGAACTAATTTTTTGCCTTATCCACATTCAAAAATCGTTTTTTCTTCATATATTTAATTAAACACCCGCTCTTCGCTTCATCCACGTTCACACATAAATTTGCATAGTGTTTTAACCCGTTAGTTGCATTTGCAACAGGCATAATCTAGTTATATAGTATTGTCTGGTTTCGATCGACCGCTCACTTTTTCTGGCACGCCAAAATCGACCGCACCGCCCCTTAAGTTTCACCAACCTCGAGGTTCACATTCGGGTAAAGTCGATTAAGACTTTTGATGGATCCGAAAGTGACCTCTCCGCTCCTCGAGTTTCAAAGACCGCAGAGACCATTTTCGGACTCAGGGTAGCGTGCTCAAATCGTGTCCCGATTTAGGACCATTTTTCATACAAAAAACCCGTGCACGGTTTACAGCGCACCAAACGGCGAAAACTATAATTAAATCTCCCACCTACGAAGAAATTCGGCCTTAGTTCTATTTCCTGCCGCTAGGTTCACCCGTTAAAAACGTCGCATTTTTCCCGGAATGTAATTAAGTTTTTTTTCCATACAAAACTGATTTTGCCAGGAATTTATACTAAATAATTAAACGGCTTCGAGAAAATTCTTGAGAAAAATTGACATTTTACAGGGGCATTACGGAATTAAAGATTACGTTAAAAAAACACCTTCTGGCGGACATGTTTTTGATTAAACATAAGCAATACAAGTTTTATAAACTTTTAAATCCACGACATGTACCGCATTTCATTCAAATACTTCACAATTTTGCATCAAATATTGAAATAATTCTGACATTTGTTGAAATTAATCTGTCCTCGACAATGCAAATCTTTGCGGCCAGTTAAAATGAATTCTAGGTAGGTACCTACCGGCGTTGAAAGGCGAATAATTTACATGCAGAAAAAAAATAGTACCAAGGTATATGAAACCAAATCGTACTACTACGAAGGTATTCAATTCCATAGAAAACTAAATAAAACTATAAAGATTTTATAATGCTGCATTCACATTTAATTCGCCAGTACGTACTTATCAGTGGGAACTGATTTATCGCAAAAAAATGAATAAAACGCGTGGCCATAGAACATTCTGAAGTGGAAATTTCACAATAGGTTTTACTTAAGGCAAATTCACAATAGGTTTAAATGCAATACTGAGGTTGTGTTGTTTCCACGACACTAAATAATTCAACAACATTTTTTTAAAGTTCATTTTCACGTTCTGTGTAAGTTCTATTCAAGTTCTGTTATTTTATCTGTACATGCCTGTTGCAACATAAAACTGAAATAATTATAGAACTTGAATAGAATTTGAACAGAACTTTTACAGAACGTTAAAATTGAAGGATTTTTTTTTTTTTTAATTTTTTTTTTTGCCAAAATGAGTAGGTACTTATGCAAATTATGGGTTGTTATGGCTTCTTATGACTTCTTATGGGTTCTTATAAGTTCTTATGGGTTCTTATGAGTTCTTATGGATTCTTATGGGTTATTTTCGGTTCTTATGGGTTCTTAAAAGCTCTTATGGGTTCTTATCGGTTCTTATGGGTTCTTATAGATTCTTATAGGGTCTTATGGGTTCTTATAAGTTCTAATGAGTTCTTATGGGTTCTTATAGGTTCTTATCGGTTGTTATGGGTTCTTATGGGTTCCTATGGTTTCTTATGGGTTCTCATGGAAACTTATCGGTTATTATGGGTTTTTATAAGTTCTTATGGGTTTTTATGAGTTCTTTTGGGTTCTTATGGGTTCTTATGTGTTCTTATGAGTTCTTATGAGTTATTATGTGTTCTAATGGGTTCCTATGGGTACTTATGGGTTCTTATGGGTTCTTATGAGTTCTTATGAGTTCTTATGAGTTGTTATGAGTTTTTGTGAGTTGTTATGAAATACTATGAATAATAATTTTTTTCTGTAATTTTTTTAACTGCAGTAAATCAAAGTTTCTTGGAAATTCTGATTTACACATTTTTATAATGTTTTTTGTAAAAAAATACAATAAGGGCTATGAAATATATTTTTTCTATTATTATTTAACTCCGATAAATTAAATTTTATTTTGTAAGAAATTAAAAACAATACCTACTAAACACGTACCCGCTTACTATAAAATAATATTTATTCTGTAATGTTTTTCGTCCCGATAAATCAAAGTTTTAGTTTTTATGAAATTCTGAATAATACATTTTTATAGCGTCGATTTTGTGGAAAAGCACAATAAGGGCAGTAGGTACCTAGCCGCTTACTTTGAAATAATATTTTATCTGTTAGTTAATAAGTAAGAGTGTTTCAGGCTGATAATTATTGATTATAATATTTGTAATAAGTAAAGTTAGTTTTAACCCGTTAGTTGTTTTGCAACGGGCAAAAGCTGTCTCAAAATAAATTGATGTACTCAGTGAGTATGTACTGAAAGTAGGAACAATTTTTTGATTTATCCACATTCAAACATAGTTTTTATCTTTATATATTCAATATAACACCCGCTCCTCGCTTTATGTTATAACCCGTTAGTTGCTTGCAACGGGAAAAAGCTGTCTCAAAATAAATTGGTGCAGTCAGTGAGTAGGTACTGAAAGTATGAATTAATTTTTCGCCTTATCCACATTCAAACGTCGTTTTTTCTTCATATATTTAATGAAACACCCGCTCCTCACTTCATCCACATTTACATGTCAAATCGCATAGTGTTTTAACCCATTAGTTGCATTTGCAACAGGCATAAGCTAGTGTACATTTTAATTTATACTTTGCTCTTCTGCATTTTTTTACATTAGCTCCACCCAGGAGGTCCTGAGGAAAATAATTCCCCTCACGGCCAATGTCATCTTCGGGGATGTTCTGTGAAGGTTCTTTTTAGAAAAGGAACGAGAGGAAGTTCTGAGAAAGAAAAAATATGAGTGGTGTAGGGATCTAAGGGACAGGCAGTCGGTGGGCAGACGCATCCTCCGCTAAGACCCGATCAAATCTGAGTTTGAAGATTTGCTATCGACTTGATATTGCCCTGCTTTAAGACCACCATTCAGAATTGACATTAAATGTCTTTAGCCATCTTTGGTGTTAACCACCGTCCTCTTCCTCAAATCTTTCCTCTCCCCGCTGCCTTCAGCCTCACAACATACACCAACTCTGGAACGTGCCACAATTTTTTTTCTTTATTATTAATATTTTGTTTGTACATACTATATTATTTTCATACATGTATAATTTTACAATACATACATTTTTATATAAACATTTAAAAAGTAAAGAATAATTCAATTAGCAGATTAACCAAAATAATCCCACATAGGCATCGCATGTTCGTGGGTATTCTTGTGTTTTTAAAACAGTTAAAATTTTTCTCATTTACACACATTATCTTTGTAGACATTAAAACATAAAATCAATTATTAAATTAAACATTAAATCTCAATTCAACCGACATGTTAATAATAAAGATTAAAAATTTGTTAAGTTACATCAGGTCAGATTTTACAGCAGGTCAGATGTTATAGCAAGTAAATATTTGTATCAATGGTATTTATCCAAGACTTTATTACATTTTTATATTTGCTTAAGTAGGACATATTATTTTTAATGAATGATTTCTGAAATAACCTAAATTTATATAAAATTTATTGCGCTCGCCGCGATTTGAACTCGCGATCATAGGATTGATATTCAAGAGCTTTACCACTCGAACACAGAGACGTCAATAGATAGACCTTTATCTTGAGATTTCTTACTGTTGATTTGATAGCTCAGTTATTAGAATTACATAATGCATCAGCGAGGTATCCTATATAATATGCAAAATAGTCGCACGTGATAGAAACCTGCATAGAAAAGTGAGAGTTGGCCACATACATAAAAGGCGATGCATCGTGACCTGTAGTCACCTTATCGCGAATCTTTATATCTTTCTACTAACCTGTTACCTGGTAATAATCCTAATAACTGACGCTTTCACAAGATGATTGCTTACTGTAATTATTGGACAGGTGTTGCAAATTTTGCGGAAATGTATTTTAACGAGAAATGCATAAAAAACTTGGGAGAAAGTCAGATACAATGGCAATAAATGATTGGTATTCAAAAGCTCAGTTGCGGGATATCTTACTGCATTAGTTTTTTTAAAATATTTTAGCTCTTTAAAATCTAAAAATCATCGACAAATCTAATATTATGAACCCCAGATTCCTACCCACCCCTTAAAGCCTTTTCCTTCCCAGAACTCTCCTCTCCTTCCCTTAAAATTACCCTCCTCACAGCATCCCCAAAGATGATGTAGGTCCTGAGGGTAATCATTTTCCTCAGGGCTTCCTGTGTGTAGCTCATTTAAAAAAAATCATACAATATAAAATGAATTTGGGAGCCGGGTATGGGTACCGCCACCCCGGGAACCATTTACTGGATAACCAACACCTCTGCCATAGGTCACTGGGACTCACTGACCCCTAGATTCCTACCCGCCCCTCATACCCTTTTCCTTCCCAGAACCTCTTCTACTTTCTTTCATAAAAAAGACCCTCCATACAACATCCCCAAAGATGAAATAGGCCCTGAGGGGAATTATTTTCCTTAGAGCCTCATGTGTGGAGCTAATGAAAAAAAATGATACAGACAAGTACTCGTAGTTTTATCCTTGATCCGGTTGAATGAAAATATATTTTATACTTTTGTTATTCGGCGGTACATCCTTTCTGCACAATTTTATTAAGTTATATTTTCTATGTAGGTAATTTCGTAATTTCCATAAACCGTCTACATATTGTATACAAGTTTGCTGAAGGGGCAACTGTCGAGAGATAAACCGTCATGAAATCGTTAAAATCGTAAAAAATGTATATTGATAAAAACTATTCGACCATTCGCATCTGCCACCTAGCGAGGGTCTCATTCGATGGGTATTCTATATGTATAATCAATTGATGACAATGATAATTTTCCCTGCGAAATGCTCATTCGTTGGGTGCGACCATCGGCCCACGCGGAATAATTATTACATTGTATGGACGGCATACAAATATATCGCTTAGCTTGACTCGGGGACCCTTGAGCAAACCACTGTAGAGGATGGGCCACCTAATGACTTGTAGGAACTACAATTCGCTTTATTTACATTTTTAACGCTGTAAACATTTTTACGCTTGCAACACCGGCGCAGAAGAATGCGCACTGTACCAAAAAGCCGACAGATTTTACAAAAGCTAGATTTCCAGAAAATTTCGACTATTGAAGACGGAATGTTCTGGAAATCTAGCTTTTGACTTTTGACACTACCTGTTGGACACTTTCTGAAAGGGTAGGAAAAAGGGAAGCATACAAAACTCAATGAAGGCAGGAAAATGATTGTCTCTTATCCAATAAAACATTCCACTTTGCACCGATTATAATTTTCATCACCAATTATTGTAATTTTGATGGTTTTGTACGTAACTCGTAATTTTATTATTTGCAGTCAAGATATTGAACACTGCTGTCATGTTGAAGATTGTCAATGCACTGGCCTTGTGATTTCACATTTGCCTCCGTTGCCTCCTTAATTAGACGTGCTCGATGCGTTTGGGGTCTTTCCAGAGCTTCACGAACAAATCCAAGTAGGTAATAACTGATTTGAATTGAGGCCCCGAGGAAAATAACTCCCCTCGGGGCCTATCTCGTCATTGGGGATGCTGTGTTGAAGGTATTTTTAGGAAAGGTAGGAAGATCTAGGAATAAAATGGGTATGAAGGGTGGGTAGGAATCTTGGGGTCAGTGTGTTCAGGGTGACAGACATACTTATTCATCCCTCCCGATGCTGTGCACGGCGATATTCCAACAGAGTCCTGCTGAAGAGGTCAAAAAGTCTCCCTCAATCCGGCCCATCACGCAACTGTTGGGTAGGCACATCCGTCGCCAAGACCCGATCACACTTGAAAGCACACATGAACCCGGGTACCCCTGCTTAGTCGCCAAACCTGATGAAGTGCTCGACAATATTGACCCAAAAATATGAAAAAAAATACGATGCTTTTGAACGTCAACGAAAATCTTAAATCATACCTTCGGTTCCATGACAGTTGGCCCCCGGCATACTAATTGTCAACATGCAGTTGGTTTAGGGAGAATACGGTGTACTTACTTACACAAAATATAATAAGTAACCCCGGCGGGGTATGCAGAGAGAATATACCGCCGAATAACAAAATAATAAAACATATTTTCTTTCAAATGCCTCAAGGATTAAACTACTTGTCTGTGTATTGTAACCGTTCAAGTACAAAAAACCGACACTGTACATAAATTCGTTTGATATTCATACCAAACTTATTACTAAAGGTATTTTTGAAGTCGATTTGACGTTTGAAATTGATAAATAATGCACAAAAAATTATTATTTTATAGTAAATATCATTCATTATCTTCGGACCGGTTTCAGAAAATGGATTTTGGCGCAGACGTTATAATAATAAGCTGTATACTCTATTTAAGGATCTAAACGTCACAAAAATTTTTAAACTGGGAAGACTTCGGTGGCTGGGTCATGTAGAGAGATTGACTGAGCATCAAGCATCAAAGTCCCATTCTGAACTCGAGACCGACAGGGCGAAGAAGCCTTGGAAGACCATGTTTAAATGGAGCGACCTCAAAGATTCATCCACCTTGAGGATTGTTAACAGAATAGAGCTGGCACAAAACCGTGACGAGTGGAGGAAGACTCTTAAGGAGGCCAAGACCCACAGGGGTTGTAGAGCCAAGAGTGAGGATGATGATGAGTAAATATCATTAGGCGGGCCAACTGTCGGTAGATCAATTTTCGGGTCACCCATAACATCGAATACTTGATTGTACGAGTATATCTTCCCCCGTTCTCTAAAGTTCTTATTCGCTCAGAGACCACTGATCTCAGCATCAGTATGTATATTCCTTTCGATATATTTCCACAACATAGTCTGCAGGTAATGATGATAAATCGATAATTTCCTCTCTCTCCGTGGGCTCAGTACCATAAATCTTTAAGGTTTACACCAAGTCATTTAGATGAGCGCTAAATATGGTGAGGATAAGCGACAAGCAGGTTTATTAAATTATATACAATACAGTATAAGTTACCTTCACCAAACAAACCATTACAATGTAAACAAAGTCTTCGTGTTAAATTATACGCCGCCTTGCGATCTTTTGAAGCGCTGAGATTGTCTAATTATTTGCTGAGTCAATTTATATTATATATAAATTATTTTTTTCATGATAATCATGACACTTATGTTTTAAATGCACTCATTTACGTTACGATACTACATTTGTTCAAGCCTCTATGCAAAATCTAAATAGTTTCTTTTGCTGCATCGTAAGGGACGTATGACAGTCGTCAGAACACATATTTAAGATGGGAATGCTGTTTGTTCTACCATTATTAAAGTAAAGGTGCCGAAGAATACCATTATTTGTGGAGTTAACAAATAGCCCCGAAAAGGCGGGCTTTATGACTTCAAAAATTGAAATTGAAGATGTAAGAAAAAAATCCTTCATCTTTTACTTAAAAGAGGGATTATATACACGAACAAGATAGTCCAAATCCTTCTGTTTTTAAAACGACAACACTCGAACTTACAATTTTCTTGCATTATATTTTTCCATAATTCAAATAGTTTTCTAGCAAGGTGATAGTTACGCAAATGTAGGAACTGGATAAATGACATCCCGGTAGGAACCAACCATATTCTCGATTCAAGACCAAACACTTGTTCTTTAAATCTAGATCGGAAACTTTGTCCCACATAATATACAGCGTTGCATTCGTCAAGCTGGAGTTTATAAATTGCTGTGATCGGTAGACAATGGATTCCGTCTAGCCCAATATATTTGTAGTAATTTTTTTCTCTTCGTTTTGGATGAACCAGATCAATCAGATTTCAGCTTAAACTTTTACTCTACATCGAGGAAATTCATTCATCAGATTATTTAAAAATAAAATGGTTATCCCACTTCCTCAGCTCGCATTCCTTTGATCTTTTGGTCTTTCGAGACGTTGAAGAGACCGGAATCTGACACTGATATCCCATTTCGCCGGACAACAAGGCGTCACGGGTGTCGAGATAATTGCTGCTAATGAATGGATGTCCTCTGATGCCCATGCATCATTGGAGAGGAAGACAAGTCCAAGGATTTGCATGACTTTTGGAATTGCAGAAAATGCGTATAAGCAGCATTCAAAATCAAGAGGATTCATCAAGTAATTTCTTTAATCCGTTTTCAGGGAAGCTAGCGGTAGATACTTAGTACCCAATCACCGATTGCTTTTATATGGTTTATTTTATTTTTCTTTTTCTTTTTCTGTTTTAGATTTCTTTTCTATTACGTTCATACATCAGTCCAACTTTTCGCCCACAAGTCCGTTTAACAGGCAGACGAATAATAAATTTATCGAAGAAAGCCAACTCTTTGTTCCTGGACATTATACCTACTAATGAAAAAAGTTCGTTGTTTAAAGCCACTTTAAAATAAAGTAGTTTTAAACACAGCTAAATAATAGTACGTGCACTGCTTTTTTAGAGTTAGACCATCAAACTTAGTTATTTATGGCTTGAGGCCATAGCTTCAATAAAGAAAAAATTAAGTTTAAACATTCCAATTTAAATAAATATTATAATTTGTACACTTTAGAAACCTTGGAAATAAACAAAAAAATTTAATCAAAAATTAATTTAGTTAATAAAATAATAGCTCCTCCCACTTTTTTTCCTCTCCCCCAAAACAAGCCCTCACACTACCCCCATCCAATTAAATCTAATCGTACTTGCATAGAATTGTGTCTAAACCGGTAACAGAAAATTTCAAATATAAAGTAACAAATGTACATTGAAAATTAAAACTCTTCTAAACAAAATGTCTTTTTTTAATGTGAATACCGCACGAGAGTCTCAGCAGCTCAGCCAGTGTCTGGAGTCTGGAGCCAGTGAGACTATGGCATCCCCAATCGGGATATGTTGCGACGCTAAAGGTAGTAGGGAGGGAAAAGAGATGGGGAAGAGGAAGGTGTTCCCGGCTATTCAGATCTGGTCACCAAACACGGCTAAAGCCATTTCAAGCAACGTTTCAATTCTGAATGGTAGTATTACACCAGAGCGATACTTAGAGTATCATCCACTCTGAAACGTGCCGCAAATATACTGCATATTATTTTAAATGAATAAATTGTGAAATAACACAAATTAATCAAATAAAATTTACTTGCGCACGCCGGGAATTGAACCCGCGGCCTCCGGATTTCGAGTTGAGAGCCTTACCCCTCGACCACGGAGGCCGTCAAATGTCATTTTAGGGAGTCTTTTTGAGAAGGGGAAGAAGTGAGCTTGAGTCTTGATGAGACTTTAATTGTGGTCTTACACCAGGGCGATACTAAGAGTTAATCTTCCACTCAAAGTAGATGTGGTCACTCCTGGTCTTCTGCAGTCAGCCTTATGTTCGTGCCCGCTGCGCGTATAGTCATCGCGTCCCAGTCCCGCGTACAGATGAATGGCGAATAAATAAGATGATGACGATTTGCGTTGGTCCTCTCCCTGGATGCTGGGGCCGTTCGTCATGGCGTCACTGTAAATCCCTCAGAGCGAAGACTGTGCAGTGGCGTAGTAAAAAAAATGGGCGGGTCAAATGTAATTTCAAAGTATTCCTATTGTGGTCTACTTTCAATAATACTCAACAGTCCGTCGAGAATACGAGCCTCGTATATTATCGTATCGTATCGTATAATATATCTATCTGAACTTAACGTCCGTTCTAAAGGATGCTCTATGTTAATCTGAAGCGGGGATAGCCGCCGAGTGAGACTACCGCCTGTAGATCAGATATCTTCGTAATCGTTCGGATTTTAGACCCGAAGTCGACAGCACTATTGACCTCTGTTGAAACATCTTAAAACTGCACATAATTACCAATTCAAACGACATCGATTGAGAAATGTTAAAACTAAATATTCTAATGATATCTGTTGAGAGGCAATGAAACTACACAAATATTCACATACATTACACATATTAATATAATTTGAAAGTGCATTTTGGTAACATTGATTTCGGCTTTAATGGTAATTGATTAAATTGGACTTTATGCCGAGCGCGAGCAAGGTGGTATATTACATATTTTGGTGAATTTTTGATTTTGCGAAATGATTTGTATAATTTTGCATATAGCTTTCTGTTATTAAACTTACGGTACAATGGGCTCGAGAAATTTATCGGTTTTATTGCGTAAAGGAAAAGTTGAAAAATCTACGGGTGAATTATTTTGGAATTTGCTAGCTGTTCAAAATTGAACTGTTATTTTTTGTTCATTAACCCCATACATGAGGCCCTAAGGATAATAATTTCCCTCAGGGCCAATGTCATCTTTAGATATGCTGTGTATAGGTTAATTTTAAGGATTGGAAGGAGAGGAAGTTCTGAGAAGGACAAAGGTATGGGGGGTGGTTAGAAATCTAGGGTTCAGTGTGTTCAGGAGCTACGAACGTATGAATCCTTCCCTTCAGCTGCGGTGTAAGATGATGGGTCGAGAGAGACCAGGTGGAGAGGACAAACGCTCTCCCCAAACGGCCTTTTCGAAAAGTTTTTTGGAAAAATTGTATAATTACTTATTTGAAATTTAAAAAAAGAGTGTATAATTGATTAGGTAGGCATTTAAGTACCTACTTAAAAATCTTATGATTTCAAAGGAAATTTTTATTTTGACTTAAAATAAGAAAAAATTAGAAACATCATTTTTTGTTCTAAAGGTCTGCCTGCTGTTCATAGAACTAACTATTGTTGTATGTTTTGTGTTGTGATTGTCTTATTTCATATTTAACTTCATTTTAGCACTGAACACTTCTAATTTAGCATTTACTTAATCTCGATGTATAGACTCTTTTACCTTAAACTTTCGCGTCTATGCCACCTTTTATTAAAACATTGCAATACATTTTGTGTCTATGATCTCTTTTGTCTGTGACCACGCGCTAACTTTCACTTTTTGTCCATATAATTGCTTGTTGTCATTTTATCAAACCTTTTCTTAATTTCCTTTCTCAGTTCTTATCTACATATCGCATCTCAAGTGCTCAGAATCGATTCAATCTCTCGCTGTAAATTTTTAAATCAGAATAAACAAGTTACAACAATATCCAGTGCAAAACACATTTGTTGCCCTTTCTCTGGTTCGTGGATCCCTCTTGCAGTCGCGCCACTGCACTTAAGACATCCCGTTGGACCGGAATACCTCCCCGCCCCGGGGCTGCCGCAATAACTCGCGCTGATAGTGCGGGGCTGGTATTTATCAAGCCATTATTACCATAAGAAGAATTGATAATAAAGAAATCAGCTCGCCCAGCCAAAGGCCGGAGCAATCCGATGAATTTGAATCAAGTCCTTTTTGATGCATTTATGTACTGTTGTCACCGGGAAGAAATTGTTTTAAAACGAAGCATTCAGCCAAAGTTTGTGATTCAATTTGGGAGGCTGTTTTGGGAGCCGTGCTGTCCTGGGAATCATAACTAACTAACCATTACGCGCCGTTTCGCGGCAGGGGTAGACAGAGGGGACGGACCGCCGAACAACTCGGTCTTGGCACACATTCCTTTCCTCATTCACACTCTTCCTTGACTGTTGACATGGCCCGACTCAAGTATCTGATTCACTTGATCGTGTCATGTCTTACTCGGGCGTCTCCGACTTCTTCTACCATTCATATTTGCGTATGTATTCTCCTTTCACTACTTTCTTCGTTTATTCGCTCTACATGCCCAAACCATCTCAGATTTCCTAATTTAAGCTACTCATTAGGGGCCATCCATAAATTACGCCACACGAATTTGATGATTTTTGGGATTTTATGGGAGGAACTTTGTATGGGAGCTTATGGGAGTTTTGTATGGGAGCTTTTTCACTTTCCCAATTTACTTCAAGTGGATTAAAACAGTTTTATCACTAACACCGCAGCCTGCAGCTAACTCGGACGTGGTTTGCGATGGATCCGCTTCCACAATAGCCTTCAATTCTTCATTATCAACTTTGGTCTCCGGCCGTCCACGGGGCTTGTTCTGCAGGTCGAAATTTCCAGAACGAAAACGTTGGAACCAAAAACGCAATGTGTTTTCTTTTGCGGCACCGTCGCCATACACATCATTAATCCTTCGAGCCGTTTCTGCAGCACTGGTGCCACGGTGGAAATCGTACTCGTAAATAACGCGATATTTCAAGTTTTCCATTTTGTAAACTAAGTGACGCAAAGAAATAAAACAAATGAAATATAATTTTCGAAACACAAATACATGAGTAAATAGCTGTATAAATTTGAATTTGGAATTCCTTACCAAAGAGAAGATATTTGAGATCAAAGTTGCCAGTAAGACAAAACGCCAATTTCATATAAAAGGACTCAATAGTATAAAAGAAAGTCCAAAAAAACATGCGGCCCGCAAAAACTCAGAAATGAGTCCCTAAGGGAGTTATATGGTGTGGTAGATCTCTATCCCCCCTCCAGGATGAAGGTACCCGTTTTTACCTAAAGGGCGTGCTTTTAAAGATATAAGGGCTGAAAGTTTCGCCCTCTTAAAATTTCTAGAACAGTCTTCCGGAAAGTTCTACAAGGTTACATAGAGCTGTAAAAGTTGTGGAAGTGGCGGAGTATGTCATGGAATGATCAGGAATAGGGAATCGGGAACATCATTTTGCAACATTCCAGAACACTATCTTATTGTCCTGAGCGAAGCCGGGTAACCCAGCTAGTATAAAATATAGAAAGAAAATAAAAATTATAACATTGATTATATAAGTAAACAAAACAAAAGAAAAAATTAATATACTACAAAGTAAATGAAATCAACGAGGGAGAAAAACAAAAAACCTGTTTTATCGTGCCCTCGTTAAAATATGCACTACTAAAGTGTAGCTTTATACTTCAATAGAAGCACATTAAATACATCTGCTACATTAACATAAAAGTTACCAAAGGTGTGTAATCTGTTTATAATTGAATTACAGCCTGAAACCATAGTATAATTGTCACAATAATTCATAGTAGGGAACCTTGATCATGTACTGCAAGTGGCAGTATTTCTTCACAAATAAACTAACGTTGCTGGCCTAATGATGGCGCTACAAGGCTGACCAAAAGGGCTTTATTCTTAATTCTTAAGTTTTTATGAATAATTTTGTTTCTAGGTATTTGTAGTTCTTTGGTATTTGGCGACATTTATTTTTGTCGGAGGTTTATTGTATTTTGGATGGTTCGGCTATATTTAAAATGTTCTTTATATATTTGTAAAGTTGAGTGCTGTAGGAAGATAGCAACAGAATTTAATTTTTATTTAAATTTTACTTCTTGCATTTCTCTTACTACGAGTACTATGAACATTATCATTTCTAACAAGTTCAGAGAATCAAATTGTGCACTTATTTTTTTTATGCAAACAGAAACAAACCCTTACAACATTCTTACATCGGATAATTTTTTTAATAATGTTATAGTTACGTAAGATGTTTCTTCCCATATCTCCTCTGTAATCAAATTGCTTTTTATAGTGTATTTTTCTTCTGTATAGTTCAACCTTTCACATGCCGTATCAAAGTCTCACCGTTTCCCAACAGAGAAGAAGTGTATTGGCTCATGCCGAGAGCGGTTTCGACACTCGCTCCCCAATGACACTCGACGAGGACATCGAGTGTCTCCCAACCCCACTTCCTTCCTGCCCACTCAGCCTTTGGTCTCGCACACTCTCTACATCCGGTGCGTGGTCCTCTGGACCTGGTTGCCAAGGTAACCGGGGATGCGATAAGGTGGTAGGGGGATAAAAACCGATGGTAGTAATAAGGGTTAAATTTAGAAACGCAACAGATTTCTAAATTCAGTTCAGGTAACATTGGTTGCTGGCTTCCGTTACGTAACTAATTAACTAACTAATCAATCAAGGCATCATCTCTTTACGCGGGTGAATAGAGATGAGTGAACGCTGCATAACACCGCTACATACACATAATTGGTAATAAATCTCTCAAACTGCTTGGTTTCTTCTCCTTGGTTCGTCCCCATCTTGAAAATGCATATGTTGTTTGGTTTCCTTTTTATGCTGTACATATTCTTCAAATTAAATCCGCTCCGATTTTTCCGATATTAACCACAAACTCGGTCTACCCACAGAAACAATAAATTACAACCACTGATGAAAGAATTGAAATGATTGAAACTTATTTCCGACTTGATTTTAATTTTAAAAATTGTTAATGGTGTTATAGACCGTTCTGATTAATTAAGCTTAATTACCTTCCATAATATGCCAATAAGAACTACTTGACCTAAAATTATTTTTAATTGCAGCAACAATATCAGGACCGAGTCATAGATACTAGCTTGTACTTGATTGCTTGGTGTTGGCAATACTTTCTCCGAGGTAATATATATGTTCGACTGCACGGAATACAGTTGTAAGAATACCTTAATAATAATAATCAATTTTATCATCATACTTCTTCTTCAATGGCGCTACAGCCCATTTCGATCCTTGGCCTCCTTCCAGATAAATCTCCACCGCCGTCTGTCCTCGGCCGTCGTCTTCCAATCTGCAACAATGAGAAGTCCTCTTGCATCTTTGCTGACATAATCCTCCTATCTTAATATATGATATATATTCGGAATACAGTTGTACGAAGGCTATAATAACATACCTAAAAATAATAATCAATGTTATCATCATACATGGGTTCTATACAATTTAAATGGCATATTTTATTTTATGATTAATGTTCCAAATTTTTTTAAATATATATCACATGGTAAAAGGCCGTATAGGCGTATAATAATATTTTTTTTAAAACGTATGGAGTACATAATCAAGTTTTTTTTATCTGAAATAATACGTAGGTAAGTATATTATTCTCAATTTAAACGAAATGTTTTATTTTATTATTTACACCGCCTGGATTTTTACCCAAATTAAAGAATTTTGCTCTGCCACGAAGGTTGTCGAACATTATAATCAGACGGTTTTTTCTTCATTCAGAACGTTCCTGCATTTCCTCCCCCTGATCTACGTTCCCCTAAATTCCCCTTCGAACCTTCATATCGTCGTCGGACTTGTAGGGATGCCGGCGGGGATTGGAAGGGGGCGGGGAGGGGATGGGGATGAAATTAATTTCAGCTTTTTTACCTTCCGATCGCCTCCTGAATACGTGACGCAGTAATGAATGCAAAACCCTCGGGGTTTCCAGGGATATAGACAGTGCTAGATAAGCACTTCAATGCGTGAAGATGACTGTCGATAAAATAAGGTAAAATATGGGATATGGAACCTTGCGTACTGCCTGAGTGTCTCCGAATCAATAACAATGATAATAGGTGCTCGGTGAATCTGACTTGATTCTACGCAGGTATTTTACCTATTTGTTGATTAAATAAAGGTCTTCGCGTGTTGTCTCTCCTGGATGTTTTAACATGTGAAGGAAGAATTACTTAAGATAAAGGATGACCTACTTCACGTTTTGTCAAACCATAATTCAATATGGTATAATAGGATGGGGTGGCACTTGTAAAACTCGTATACAATCTCTTTGCTTTACACGAAAATTCATAATTAAAATAATCTTCATGGAATTCAAATATCCTGCAGAACTCATATTTAAAGAACTTAGTCAGATATTAAAGTGAGGGTCCCAAATTTCTTTTGTATGGTTCCCCTGGAGGGAGTTCCCCTTTGATCAGGTTGCCTGAAGAGTCCATAGAGGTGGTCTCAGCTCTCCTCTCCACTTCCCCTGTTTCCCCGAAGGCCCCAAGAGGGAAGATTCAACCGAGATGGCCTCGTCAACCGATATTATGATCTTTATTTATTTTTATATGAATGTTTTACACATCTGCCTCCGGTATGTTTCTAGTACTTGAGCTGCACTGGAATCATGTTTTGAGTAGTATTTTGACAATAATAAAATTGCCGAATCGTATACTGTAAGCCTGAGGCCAAATACGAATACGCTTGTTGAACTCCTGTGTACAACTTACTTATTGAATACTTATAACTACTTTTGTTGTACCTGCTTATGTCTTTCATGCTCAGTTTATTATTTATGTACTATAGTATACTTGTTATTATGCTCCTGTAAAACATACCAAAAAGTTACATGTAAAAGCCTTTAAAGCGTAAATAAATGGCGTAAATAAATAAATAAATTATTGTAAAAAAAATCGTTAAATACTCCTAAATTGAAGGAAATTATTGTTAGTTTTCTTTGTACCACTAGAGCCAACCTCATACAGCCTCTATCAATGTTAGGGTGGGATGGAAAAAAGATATTGGGAATTCGCGTACACAAGTAGACCTCTACAACACACCTAGAATTATGAGAAAACGCTCACATTGTAATCCGCTGATCCGCGATGAATTCCGAGGGGTTTCATCTCCTACTACCTATGTTACCCTGATAGCTCTGGTAATCCTGATATTTGAATGGGACTCTCTTTTTCTACGTCTACTTCTTTCTTCTGTCCTTTCTTCCTTTTCTTCTTCTTCTCGTGTTTGGCTGATTTTGATTATTTATTTATTATAGACTTCTTATTCTCTCCCTTCGTCCTTTTTGCCCTTCCCATATTCTTGTTGGGTTTTTGTCTGGTTTTGTTTGTCATTTTTTTGAGTATTGATTGTTTTTTGTTGTTTTGTTTTGAATACGTGTTTATTTTCTTCAACCGAGAATGTAATAAATCTGAAAACCAGATTTTCGATTGAGTTTCGATAGTATTGTCTTAATTTAATTAAATATTACAATTTGTGGTTTTACTCATAAAGTTAAAAATAAAAATAAATGTAATCTGTTTTTTTTTTTATTTCCTTTTGGTTCCTTCTGAAATTAATTAGGTCAATGTCCCTGCGAACTATATTTCTAACAATATTTCTACTGGTTTTTCAAATGTTTGTGGCTTTCACCCTTTAAGGGTGTTCTAGGTCATCATGAAGAGAGGTACCTAAGGTGAATTTATTTATTAATTTCATTTAAATGAGCAAATTTTATTGTGATAAAAAATTATGAAAAAAATAATTGAAAAATAGACCATATATTAACCTAATGTACCCTATTTAACCAAGTTTGTTTATATGGGACACCTATTGACCTTTTTTCTAAAAGTCTAAATACCCACATATTCAATTTTTATTGGAATAATTCTTATTATAATAACTTTTGAAACTTATACCCATCAAAGTAATATATCATTGAAGAAAAAGATAATACTAAATCTAAACGAAAATGTGAAAAAGAACAAGAAACAGAAAAGAAAAAATAAGTTAATTTCGATCATTGAGGTAAGTCTAAAAATTGTTCTCTCACAATTTACTAACCATTAAATTTATTTTGTTACAGGTAAGCTGTCAGTTTTATTGCCTGCCCACTCGACATCCATCAATACCGAGGTGCGTATCTCCTACCCAGTACCTAGTACCTACGCTCGTCATGTACTCTATAAATCACTCAATCAATTAAAAAGAGATTTTTAACAGGCCATTTGTATCGCTTCGAAGTGCGCATTAGTCCAGCGACAGGCAATTATCGGTAAACTAACACCAATTCCAAACCCACCTGGTGTTCAGTACAACTTTTAGCTAATAGATTTTATTATAACAACATTACAGTGACGTGCGATCAATAGTTAATTCTTATATACACATAACATATTTAACACTTCACAAAATTCTCGCAATACTAGAACAAGACATGCACACCAACTACAAATACCAAAAACAAACACATTCTTTGGACAAAAACACTAAGGTTTCCAGTCTATAAAACTATACAATTCTCTTCTAACACAAAATAAAACAACTAATATGATTGAAAACAAAAAAAAACATAAGGAACTGGGAACAATCCTTTTAATTTTTAATTTTAAGTTACAATTTTGTCGAATTGAAATTGATTTTATATTTTAATTTTTATTGTTTCTCAATATTAAAATTTTTATTGTTTCTCTTTTTTTATATTAACTAAGACCACTGCTTTTTTGTTTTACTTCTTACAATTTATAATTTACGACTGAAAAATGTGAACTCCTAGTGTGGAGGACAATACACCTACACTATACCTTTGTAATGTAAATATACTAAGAATACATAAATAAATAAATAAATATATTATTATAATTGTAATATTAAACCGCCAGAATTATGCACGGCCAGAATTACACATGGATAGAACTACACCTACTTAAATTACGCCCACCAGAATTACATGCGTCAAAAAACAACCTTTCTTTGTTTTTTTTTCAATTTGCTAAATTTGAAGCCTACCTACTTGGTAATAATTACTTGGATATACACACTGTAGGGCCATTTTTATGAACGTTGCGCATTCGAATGGTGGTCAGAAGGGTAGATTTTTTAGGTTATCTACAACTCTATTTCACTGGTAAGTGGCTGAGTTGGCATCGCGTTTGGGTCCCACTCAGGCGTCGCGTGTTCGATTCCTCGGTTGACTAAGTCAGCCATCATAACATAAGTAACATTACTGTGGTGGTAGTAGGAGATTTTCAAATATTGTCAGGTTATCGTAGTAACCCGTGAATGTTTGTCTTTCTTTAAAAAAAATAAGATAATATTATAGATATAGGTACTGGGATATTTGAGAATGTTATGTTTGTTTTACCGTATTTTCAATGGAAGGTGCTCCAAAAACGCGTTCAATTTATCTCCTCGGCAACCATATGGTGCTGAAAGACGCACCAGATGCGTGGATTTACTTTTGCAAACGGTAGACGATTTATTGTCTCATACAACGGTTCGTCTTTATGACTCGTTCTTGTACTCGAAACGATTTTACGATTTCCTACTTCCTAAGACAAGGGTTCACAGCATCCCCAAAGATGACACAAATCCTGAGATTCCCTCTCTGTTTAGAGAATCTTAGCAGGGGTGGCCGGGTTCATGAGGCGAGGTTTTTCCTGGTCTTAGTGGTAGATGCATCTGCCCACCACCTGCATGACAGGCCGGATTGGGAGAGACTGGTTGAAGGAGACCTTTTGACGTCTCCAGCAGGGCTCTCTCGAACATCGCCTTGCACCGCAATAGGAGGGATGGATTCATATGTCCGTCACTCCTGGAGATACTGAGCCCTTGATTCCTACACATCCCTCATGTCTTTTTCCTTCCCTGAAATTCCTCTCCTTACTTTCCTTAAAAGACCCACCAACAGCATCCCCATGATGACGAATACTTCCCTCTGAGGGGAATAATTTTTCAGTGTAAACCTAAGGAAGAAAAAATACCATTTATTTCTTATTTTAATTCAAAAGACATAAGATGGGTTTTCCCGCACGCCACTGTCAAATTAAGTGGCTGAACTTATTGATATTTTACATTGAGATTCCCCAATGCGTAGGGTTTTAACACGTAGGTTATAATGTGTGATTTCTGCCGACACAGAGTTCCGATTATTATTATTTATAAATCCCCTGCAATATATGATACAAGCCGTGGGTGTTAAAAAATGACCCCTTCACTAAATTAATAATATAATCATCGATAAAATTTTCGCTATGGGCATACCGCCTATGGCACAGTTGTTCCTTCTCACTCTTTCTCGTAAACTATGCATGTGACAGAAAGGGCTTACAAATGTTGGGATTTACAACAAGGCTAACTAGAAATTTCAGCAATATTAAGTGTATTAAACTGTTGTATATTGTCTTTGTTAGAAATCAACTTGAATACGATTCTCCTATCTGGAACCCACATTAGAAAATTGTATAAGCTATTGAAAGAAAACCAAATAAATTCTTACGTTTTCTAAATTTAAAATGGGTATTCCAGCAATTATATTGAACTAACGATTTACAAATACTTAAATTATCAGCCTGAAGGATTTTCACTGACTTGGTATTTCTATATAAAATAGTAAATGATGAAGTCGATAGTCTAGAATTGCTTGCATTGATAAGCTTTCGTATTCCACCACGTAATAATAGAAGTGGGGATTTATTTCAGTGCAGAAATTCTGGGACTAACTACCATATTTTTTCCTCTTTGCCCAGAATACTAATGGAGGGAAATAATTATACCAGTCAGTGGACATCTTTAATTTATCACTAAACAAATACAAAATTTTGTAACTGATGCAGTTCAGTTATGTATAGGTAATAAATACTGTGTTAATTTTACTGTCATACATATACACAAGCAAAGTTATTCCCCAATTTTCTCTCTTGATTTTGACACTATTTCAAATATTTTTTAATATAGTTCGGTCATCGACTACTGTCATTTCGGTACATTTTGATTTTTTGATAAGTTACTTCTCGTAGGAGTTAGGATCCTCCAAAAATCGTTAATATTGCCCGGTTTGAACGGCATCAACAAACATTCAGCATAAAAACTAGACAATGTAAATTTAACAAAAAAAGGAAAACGTATACAGAAATAAGAGTATTTTTTTCTAATACAGTTAGTAAAGAAAATCTTAAAAATCGACCAGTTTTGAGAAGAAAAATGTGGAATACAAAATCACGATATGATCGTTTTATTCAGGTATTATCAGCCCAAGGTGCAATTGTCCCTTTCGCTCAATACTGGGGGAGTAAGAGCCAATAGTGAAAGCAACATTTTCGTAAAATACCCATTGTTCAAAATTCTCGGCGACTGAGTTTCATCTCAATAAATAAATAAATAGAAAAGAAGGTTACAACCGAGCTCTCAGCGGCAGGGCCACACATCAAGTCCCTGCTTATAAAATTCGTCGTAATTATAGCTGGAAAAAGTTTATTCCGGTTGTTGTTATTTATTTATCTGTTTGTCGAAAGAAACGCATTTAAATATGAATGGAAAGCCGCCTGCGCAGAGCGGGCTGCAGTCCAATAAATAAATATGTTAATATGGCTTGAAGTATTGAATGCATCAAGCGCAGCTTCTTCAACAATTCTAGATTAATCCGAAACAATTTTTTTTATTTATTTAGTTAATGTACTCGTATTTTATTGTTTACATTAAATATGAAATAGACGAATATTATTTTCGTCACTAGAAGATCCTGTGCTGAGGGGGATTATGTTTTGGATAAGTTTTCAGCGACTTCTGTAGCACAACTTCATGGTTTGGGTAAGGTTTTTTTCAGAAACTTTTTATTTCTATTTTTGAAACTGACAATTCGTGGTGGAATTCCATTACATATATCTAATAATATATTAAAACAAATATAAAACTTTATTTATTTGTGACCGTGACCGGTTTCAACCTGTTAAGGCAATCTTCAGCCTGGTACAAATTATTCTTAATCTAAGGTTTATGTACATAACATATGGGGGGGGGGGGAAGAGGGGTGGTCTACAAGGATTTTATTCAATTTACTAAGTTATCTTTGACTGTTGAATTTCTAATTTTTCGGTTATTCCAAGTAGGCATAATACCTAGGTACTTTAATATTGTTTGGGGAATACCTTACCTTACGAGTAACGTGAAAAGAAAACATTAAAATGGGTTGTTAATGCCGCACAAGTGTCCCAATTGCTCCAAACCGTCCGAAGCCAGTAGAATGATGGCAACTCCTATTGGTAGAAACCTGAAAATTGCGCGTTATTTTTCGCGAAATTTGCGTTATTTTTTGGAAAAGCTTTTACTTTCCCACAAAAGCGATTATTTTGCAGTAAAATTTAACCATTTTTCTTTCTTTATTCGCGGCGTTTTCGACGTGAAGTTAGCTGCATTCATAGACACCCAAATTGATAGAATTGCTCTTATATGAAATCCGAGTATCATTTCGACGAGCTCTAAACATATTATCTGACCATTTTTATGGAATCATAAGGGTTCGTGAATGTTTTTACTAATTTACGACATCAGTCGACCGTTGAAAGCCGATGAGCGTAGAGCGTATGCGTAGAGACGAGATACAACACGTATTATCTTCGTTCATTCACGTGCCGATACACCCTGTATACGAGTACTGAAATATACATGTATTTACACCACCTACCTCACTTTATGAGATGTTTGGCATTGCAGTAATCTCCCCACATTCCGGAATAAAGAAAATTATTAATGAATTGTTATTAATATTATAAGGCGTATCGTCATCTGCAGGTGACACTGGTTATGGTGACTGGTCGGGTCCGCTATCTCACCGGTATGTTAATGGATATAAAATACGCGATCTCGAGAGCGGCAGCCGTTCTTCGGTTTTTTCCTCGTCTCCCGAAACTTATTTCTCAGTTGCAGATGTACTAAAACTTTTTGGATAATGGAATAATTGTTGATTTTGGATTTAGCCAAGGTTTAGTTAGACAAATGTTTCTTAGGAACTTGATTGTTGTCAGAGTGAAGTTATTAATTCTGAGTATTATTGTGGACTTTTGGGCAACTAATAAAGTTCATAATAGTAACAAAAATGTAACGTATGATTTCTGTGCTCCATGTTACCTATCTAACTAATTTCACGGTCTTCATGGTCGAGGGGTAAGGGTCTCGGCCATCGACTAGGAATCCGTTTATTAAAAACAACAACGATTTTTGTAACTTGCGGTATAGTACTTTTACTTATGATTGATATCTGATAGTTAGTAACCGATAAGCTATAACTTATATCTTAAATTCTGTACCCAATTACTTAAGACAAATAATTCATCTGCTCTCTAAGCGTTACTTACATAGTACTTTTTTTTAGTGATATTTCATTAAAAAAATAGGTCATTAAAATTAGAGAAGCATTATTATTTTTAGTACAGGTTCCAATTGGAAGCCTTGAGGTACTCCCGATGGAAGAGATTCAGTATTCAACGTTCTTCCATTTTGCCAAAGATATGAATTACATTACAATAAATAACTTATAACTTATGGCCTACATTTAATAAATCGTGATAAATTATACTAATAATAAATTGTTTTACCTATTTATGAAAAATAACTTATAAATGACGACAACCACGATCTTCTTACCCCTGTCCCACAATGTGTGTTGTGTGTTGAGTGCTGAGTGCCATTAGTCCTGTTGAGTGCTTGTAGTGTGATTGACCTTTGTCTTATTACTTATTACAACTTGTTTGGCGGAATATCTTACATCTTATTAATAGTGCCTTTAAATGTTTTTAAATAACACAAAAAAGCCGTCGTATTATTTATCAAAACACGTCACCTACGGTTTCAAAATGATGGATCGGCCTAGTGTTAATGTTCACACTCAGACGTGGGTCGTAATACAGCCACCGTTGGTACATAATTATCTAGAAGGACCCTCGGATACTGATACATTCAATGATTTTGGGATTTGGAATTTGTTCTACAAGGCGTCAGCTAAAACTTGTCGTGAACATGTTTTAAATGCTTCTCAGTTTTATTGTCAACTTCTTAAAATGTTAATTTATTTACGCTTAACTGGCCTTTTTCATTTACAAAAAAGATTTGTTACTACTATAAATTAATGACATACAATGAACT
The DNA here is from genome assembly GCA_917563855.2 of Limnephilus lunatus. Classification (NCBI taxonomy): domain Eukaryota; kingdom Metazoa; phylum Arthropoda; class Insecta; order Trichoptera; family Limnephilidae; genus Limnephilus; species Limnephilus lunatus. Next base: position 100,171,812 of record OU830594.1, read on the forward strand.
TGTACGTACGTAAACAATTTCTTCAATTATATAATGTGTTTTTATGATAGGTTAATCTTTCCCCCAGATCATAGAACGTTAAATTGTATTATATTCTAGGATCTGAGGTTTTTCCTTATATTATAAAGTCTGTGTGCGGATGTGTTAAAGAACCGAAATGTCTTAATAGGTGAGCTCTGCCGTCATGAAATTTGCGTGTCGTTTTCGTCATTATCTATCTGTGGCGCTTTGAAATATTTTTTGAACTCAGAAGTAGTATTAAAATGTCGAGCGTAGCCGGGTACTTAGCTAGTTAATTATAAAACTGATTAACGGCATATTTATTTATAATAATAAATTGAGATGTCTTACAAATTAAAAACTATGTATTACGCAGTTGTGTTGACACTGTCTTTGAATAGACTAACCAACTCGCCATCACGCCATTTCTCGCAGAGGTAGGCAGAGAGGATGGATCGCCAAACAACTCTGTCTTAGCACACACTCATTGCTTCATTCACATTTATACATCGTCTATTACATACCTACTATTATATTTTCTTACACTTGACATGGCCCGACTCAAGTATCTGATCCAATTGATCGTGCCATGTCTTCCTCGAGCATCCCCGACTTCTTAAATTCCCTCATGTTTTCTCCTTACACTCCTACACTTAAACTTCTTTCTTCATTCGCTCACATGTCCAAACCATCTGAGCGTCCCTTTCTTAATATTACTCAATACGCTTACATCAGCCTTGTCTTATTTTCTCACACGATCATTCTTGGTTTTACCAAATATGCTTCAGGAATCTCATTTCTACAGTTCCATGCCTCGCTTCCATACATCAGAGTAGGTACCAGCACTTCATTGTAGATTGCTAGCTTCGTTTCTTTGAACAGTTTGTTGTAAGCGCCAACCGCATTCAACCCCCCAAATGGAGTTACTTTTCTATAATTGTCCATTTCTCGTTTGGCATAGACCTATCTGGTTTTTTCTACTTCAATGAGTTGTTGTAGGTTCATTTTGACAAGTCTCACTGTTCAATGGAGTAAAAATGATTCAAATTGATTTTCGCTTGCACCTCTAAATTCTTATTGATAGGAAATAGCTTGGTTAATTATTGAAGGGGCAAGTTATTTAACGTTTTTTTGTTTATTTTGATTGTTAATGTGTTTTATGATTTTCATCCAGTAGCCGGTCAAAATGGTTTTTAGGTAAATGCTACTACTAGCCAAGTCTTTGAAAGAATAATCAATCTTTTCTTAGAGAAACTCATGCTTTACTGAAATTTTTTATCTACATCACGGCGGGCTGGATCGGGAGAGACTGGTTGAAGGGGCCCTTTTGACCTCTTCAGCTGGACTCTCAACCCATCGCCTTACACCGCAGTGGGTGAAATGGATATATACGCCAGTCACTACTGGACATACTGACCCCCAGACTTCTACCAACCTTCATACCCTTTTTCCTCCCAGAACTTCTTCTCCTCTTTTCCTCAGGGTCTCCTACGTGGAGCAAATGTTAAAAAAAATGTATATGTAAAGAAGAGTGTCTGTGGCGGGCGGCCATGTAGACTTGTAGGGGAGATGGCGTGGATTTGATTTTTATACAAATCTACAGTTTTTTTCCGAGATTGATGAAATTTTGCACATTTGTTTTTTAAAACAAAAAAAAATACAACAGTTCGTTCGACCTTCCACGAGAACATAATATTAAGTTAATAAAAATAAAGATAATCATTCCAGGATGGCGAATAACCTGACAATAATATTTGAAAAGCTCCTACTACCACCACAGTAAGCGAAAATGTTGCTTGTGACGCTTGTGATGGAGGAGCCTGGGTGGGATCCAGACGTAATGCCAACTCATTCACTGACCGGTCAAATTATATTGGCAACTAGCTGAAGTCCCCAGCGTTGGCTGCGAAAGACCAATGGACTGTAATCATAAAATGTATGGGTTTTCAAACTGACACAACTAGGGGAATATGTGAACAGTGTACTCTGGAAGTACTGGAAGACTTACCTTATTTTCCCACAGCACGTTCTTGTGGTGTTATGGCACCGATGAATCACTTGGCTGAGCACATGCACAAGTCTCCGCGAGAATCGATATTAAAAGTGACCGAGATATCATAAGAGATGATAACTACACGACTTATGTAAATAGACACCAATCAAACACACTGAGAGATCACTAGATTGGTGACAATTAGACATCGGATTTTATGCATTTGCATATTTGCATATGCAAATGCATATAACTCGCTAATTACGGCGTTAATGCATATTTTAAGCCTTTTTTTCCAATTGTGCATATTTCGTTTCGTTTTCGTCAATTTGACAATCCTGAGGCCATTGGAATTCAGTCAAGCAAACTAGCATTTGAAGACGCATCCACTAAACAGAATATCACCCTCATCTCGACACATTTCCACAAGTCACCAGATGCCATAGATAAATTGGAATCAAAAAACCTTCCTCTTTTTAAATCAATAGAAATACTGGAAACAATGATCGAACTCGCCAATGCCCTTCCTAATTCAATATCGGAAAAGATTCGTAAAAAGTTAGACGCTATTTTGCTTTAAAACCCGAGTCTTGAAGACATGAAGAACATTAATGCCTGCATCAACGGTACAGGTCATATCCTGCCTAAACGTATCTCTAGAAATGGCGCCAATTTTTAAATTTTGTCCAATGACATCAGTTTTCGGCGTACAAATTAATACTGGGTGACAAATGTCACAAATTTGCGCTCGAAAATTTGGAAAAACCCTTAATTGTATATTGTCACAAAAACTATGCATAATTTTTTAGAATACCTCGCTGTTATTGTACCATCTTTAATTAAAATATATACAAATAAAAATGGTTTTTAGATTTTGCATTGTGCATATTTTGGGCACATCAAGAGTTTTTAGTGCATATTTCGGCCTTTTTTAGTGCATATTTGCATGCATATTTTGGCACTTTGTTAGTGCGTATAATCCGATGTCTAGTGATAATTGTACACAGGCTTCTTTAACTGAGTCGACATTAAAGAACTTGGACTCCAGTTGGTCATGGCACCGGTTACTTTAACAGACTAATTCTTCCTTGAGAGTTATTATTCCACAATGTCACAGATAGATAGTAATCGTCACATAGGGAATATTGATACATATTGTCAGATAGGATACGTATGGAAGGTAGGTTAGATGAAGGAAGGTAGATATACTTAGTTATGTGATCACATAATTTTTCGAAATCAGATGTAGATAGTGCTTTAAACTTTTACTTTAAATAAAAAAAATAATAGAATAAATGTGAATATTTTTTTATATCTACCACGTAATAAGAGTGTATTAAATCTACACCACGAAATTTCAAAATCATTCCTAGTAATAAAATGAATTCAAAAGGATTTATTCGATACCCATCCGAGCTTATGAAAATATTTGGTTGAAAGATGTAAAAATATACTATATGAAATTTGAACATTTTGATATCGGGAGCTCAGAAATGCATGGAGTTATGTGGAGGTACCTATGTTCTCTCTTCATATAGGTAACACTTGGTGGAATATTTTATTTAAAACTTGGCATTTATTTCATCGTCTATGCCTACCACTGTCGAGAAATGGGATGATCTTAATAAGTTTCCTTTTGACAACTTTTAAGACAACTTTGAATTTTGGAAGTGGCCACATACTAAGGTAGACTCGCCTAGTAACGCGTTATATCAAGTAACGCGTATTTTATAATTTTCTTAAACTCGTTTTAAAATTTTGTTATTTTTCTTAGAATTTGAAGAACTAAATTTGCAAAGTTAAGGCGAAGCTTAAAGCTAAATCACTATTTTTAGATAATTTTTTTCTAGGAATTTGTTTAATTATAAATTTAAAAAAATATGCTTTGAACAAATAGAAGCTTTCCCCTCCGTTTCTTTTGAGTAGAATTATTTTATTTTTTTTAAATTACTTTATAAAAAATATAAGCTTAAATTACCAAGAAATTTATTTTTGAAATGAAGTGTATGAAGGCATATAAGAAGCAACTTTATTATCTGTGATGTTTTCCATTAAATAACTTTTATTCATTTTATTTATTTTTTACTTTATGAGTAAAACCTCAAATTATAATATTTAATTAAATCAAGACAATATTAGCGAAACTCAATCGAAAATGTGAATACAGAAAAATCAGAAAAAGATATTGACACCTCTGGGACTCGAACTCTGAAACTTTTCATGGAATGAAGTTCTGGGAAGGAAAAGGTATGAGGTTGATTAGGAATATGCGGGTCAGTGTATCCAGGAGTGACGAACCTGTGAATTCTTTCTTCCAACTGCGGTGCAAGGCGGTGGGTCGAGAGAGTCCGGCTGGAGATTTCTAAAGGTCTCCCTCAACCGGCCCTAAGGCAGTAAGTGTGCAAGCACATCCACCGTCAATACCTAGACAAACTTCACTCCATTAACCCGGGCACCCCTGCCCGGTAGTCACCAATGGTAGGGAGTAGGGACACGAAAGAAGTATCGATACTTTGTGGTATCGAGTACTTTTCCTTTCGATACCGATACTTTTGTACACGTTACTTTGTATAAGATACTTTTACTCAATGAGTACTTTTTGACAAGTATCGATACCTTTAAAAATTTGGCTAAGCGGCTCATGTTTATGACAACGCCATCTAGTTCAATCATAGCAAACCTAACGTTTAAGTTAACATAAGTAAATATTATGTTTTTTCTTATAGTTTTATAGTGATTATAATTTCAAGAAAAGTAAGTTTATTTTGTTATCTAAACATTTAGTTACTGAAAAACACCATCAGGTGAAGAAATCTGAAAAGTGCCATACTTGTAAATTGTTTCAAATTTACATCTTTATGATTAAAATGTTGATTATAATATTACATTTTTTCATTATCATAAATCTATTTGGTTTTAAAATTAATATGATGTTTTGTTCCAAAAAAATTCTATGTCAAACTCAGAAGCCTCTGAGAATCCACGTCTAGAATAGTGATAAGAAAAAATTGTCTATTACTGGTGAAGTAATAAATAAATAATTTAATATACTAAAATGTCTCGACTGTCCTGCCAAAACACAAAGAAGAGAAAATAATGTATTGCGAATTTTTTTTAATACTCCTTAGTTCGTGTTATAACAGGGCAGCTGTGTTCCATTATTTATTTTACTACGCACATTTAGTTTTGCAGTTGATAATATACATAAAAAACATTACACTTTTTTTATGAGTACCAAAGATAGCAAATTTGTGAATTTACATGTCCTTTTTTATTATTGATTATACGTACTTAAATTTCATTGTTTATTTTTTCAATTCACTGACGTTGACGTCCTTTTACCCTTTGTAACTAAAATAGATACTTGATTTTGAAAATTCTGATCCTGGGGGGAGAGGGGGTGGGAGTTGATATGTAGTTAGCCCGGTCAGAGCTGTAAATCAGGCCCTATGAAATGTATTCGATATTTTGAAGTATCGTTACTTTTGTTTTACGATACTTTCTATTCGATATCGTGTCCCTAGTAGCGAGCCACTTGGGGTGACCTATGACAGGAGTGTTGGTTGTCCAATAACCATACCCGCCTCCCAAGGATGTCAATTTCGCAAACTTTCCCATCAGGAGTTCAGAAATCCGTGCAGATATTTTTTAGATAGTACTAAATATCTACATGATAGGGCGCCTAAGAAAATATCACTCAGTTTCAAATTCACACGTGGTATCAATTCAAAAGTAAAAAAGATTTATTCGATATGAAAATATCATGTCAAAATATATGAAATTCTCACACTTGATACCAGGAGCGCAGAAATACATAAAGATGTAATATTGAAGTATTATATTCCACAGTAACAGAGTCTCACACTTGGCGAGGTATTATTCAAATGACTAGACGCTGCAGCCCCTTTGCATACTCAATCGATGCCGAGCACCGAGGAGATAGAAGATAATATTATATATAGTAGTATGGTGGAGAATGGTATGTTATAGCCAGTTGCCAGTGGAAGAATGGAGTGCCTCGGGCGCTTCCCGACCAGTGGCTGTATTCTCTAAAATGCGTAGATATAGGGAAATAAGACAAACTTGTGTTATAATTTTACCAAACTTTAAACAGTGCACCATTCAAATTCCATGTTAAAAATTTACCCGAATGATACCTGTGCTGCCCAAGAGCGAGGCTGACATGAATCCCAGATCTCATAGGTGCGTTATGAATATCAGCACCTATGGGACCTTCCAGGTTCATTAAAACATACTGTGCTGCCCAAGAGCGAATCCGAAATTAATCCCAGATCCCATAGGTGCGTTATGAATATCAGCACCTATGGGACATTCCGTTGTGTCTTAGGTTCATTAAAAAACATACAAGTGGCGCCAAAGCGGTAGACTTAAAATCTACTAGCTGTCTGCATGCACAGCACCTATGAGATTTTTCAACTCCAAATTTGTAACTTGAAACTGTAATTGGAATTTTTCTGCGATTATCGTGTTTTAATTTGTTATTAAACTAATGTAAAGTCTCTGTATTCCTCTACAGAAATATTGTATTTTATTAGTACAGGCCGGTATCTCAGTACTATTCTGTGTTGATTGAAAGACTTCTAGTTATTTGAGATCACAGTGACTGTTTACTGTTATTTTGTACTATGCAAATATGGTCGAAGAGGACTCACGTCCTTGTAACTCGGAAGCTAGATTTTGTTTGGAGACTTCGCAAAATAATGATTTTTTTTATCTTTGACAAAAGTCTTAACCGACACTATGTGACCCGAATATAGCATAGACCATGTTAGAACTGATCATAGACTGATATTATGATAGTTACAAATAAGTTCATTACTGAAGATGGAATTTTTTTATATTTAAAAACAGTTTCTTGCGTTAATTGTGATTTTCGTATTAAAAGCTATTTAGTTGTAACCAGACATTATATTCTTTAGCATAGATGTTTCAATGATTTTTCTCCATTTTTAATCTCCCGATTGAACTCCCCATGAGATAGGTCACGAACCGCCACTGTTCCCGACTCGTATCTTTTCTGTGATCCGGGTGAATTATATTTCTTATCAGGTCCTTGACTGAAAACGATTCGATTAAAATAGATATAAAACATATTAAAAGAGTTTAGTATTTTAATAATAAATTGTTGAGTTTCAAGGCACTCAAATACACAAATTTGTTGATATTTGAAATATTTGTAAATGTTGGGTTTCTGTCCAAGCATCGGGTGTTATATTTTCTGCTAGCTGAGTCCTCCATCATTGCACAAGCAACATTTACCCTCTATGATGTCAGTATCGAAATCTTAAAATATTCGTCTTTATTTTATTAAATTTGTTGTTTTAGTCAAATTATATCAAAAATACTAATTTCAGTTGTCTGTGCGTCCTGCGTAACTCTAGTCCAATTGACTTAAATTTGCTTTTAATGTAAGTGCCAGTTTCAAAATTGGAACATATTATCCGCAGAATTCATAAAACGATAAAGTATGTGCCTACCTAATAATACCTGTAATATAATATTTTTGACAGAAAGTTATTTTAATTGATATTTTGAAAATTGTAACTGTTTTGTCAAGAATTCAGATTATCCTGTGATTTTGACAGTCTGCGCTAGTAAATTAATAACAATAGAAGTGAATTGGAAAGCTAAATATATTTAAATGCAGCTTGGTTATAATAGAAAAAACGAACAACTGTCAAATATTGAATGGACAAAGATGCTTCTGCTAAGTTTATCTAAACAAAAAATTGGCATTTGAGAAAAAACAATTTATTATTATTGATTTTGCTTTTAATCTATGGTTTTAATATTTTCATTCTTTTAAACACTAATATGTATTGGATATATGTTGAGATATCAAGACTAAACTATATGAAATACACTCATATTTCAAACAATTCGCGCGCCACCTGTTGTAATTTTTTTATACTAATTTCATAACGCCAGAGCTCACCAATATGTATAGGAACATTCGCGGGCGTGCGCGCAACAAATCACCAAAGTTTCATAGCAATCGATGAATGGTATATGAAATGATTTCATGATTGCAGAGCTGACCATTATATATAAACACATTCGCGGGCTTGCGCACAATAAATCACCAAAGTTTCATCGCAATCGGATGATGGTAAAGGAACGCAAGTGGAACAAACAAAGAAACATTCATTTTTATATATTAAGATTCTTCAAGGTATTCAACGAAGCTAGAATATGCCGTTATAATTAAATTGCCGTTAAAATGTAATCTAACGATAACTGGTACGCATTAAAATATGTCGCGAACTGTACCTATATTGAATTTAAGAGTGCTGTGCATATTTTAATTTGTTTGAAAATAATTTCAAATCACCAAGAATTGGAACAATCCGGTATGTCATTCTCATTAAGGGACGAACGAGGGTTGGCATTTAAAAATAATGCATAGCCAAACCCCCTGTTTAAAAATTTCAATTAACTTATCAAAATTTCCATTCCTGTCTTGCCTGCGTTCCAGTTTCCCAAATACCTGGACTGCTTGTATCCCTATAGGGTTTATATTCCTATACACAATGTACCACCTGACTAATCTAAGTGCCCAGTGACTGGAGACTTGACGGGGTGGGATCTTAGACCTTATTGCTCATTCTATTCCTTCTTGGGAAGGGCACTGGATTCCTTCCCGTTCCATATTGAATCATTGAAATTCAGAGCGGAAATTATTCCTTCCTATTTATTTACTTGTGTTTTGTATCTATGTACCTTTCCTTATACAGATATTTAAATTGTGTTTTGCTAAGCTAACGTCTCAGGTGTTATATCGGATGTGTAGAATATCTATTTAGCATTGTATGATAGCGAAGGTACACATTTGATACAGTTGTGAATAGAAAATTCCTAGGAGCAAGTTGATGAGTTTGTGTAGGTATTTGGGAAGTATTTTCACGAGAGACGGAAAACCTTATAAGGAAATTTCTAAAAGGTTTAAATTTGTGATGATGTGGTGCTTATTTGAGTATTCCAGAGGAGTTATTTTTAAGAGTATTCCATGGATGTGATGGGTTACATTTGAATTTTATCGTTAGCATTAGTTTTTGAATTAAGACCATGGGATGAAGAATTTATATTGCACAACCTCCCCATCCCGCAATACCGTAAGTAGCAATTGATTGAAAAAGTGCAAATTAACATCTTAGTGTTTACAATACAATAGTGGAACAGTTTTGATTTTGATATATTAATACGCAATAGCGCCTCCATGCCAATCCCGTGATTTTTCACTATTTTATTTATTTTTAACGCTCTGTTTAGGGGCTTTTACTTTTGAATAGTAAAAATTATACAGTGTTTATTGTACATAACTGAACTCAGTAACAACACGTTGTATTCGTTAAGTGATAAATTGAAGATGTCTGAAGATGACTTAGTGCAATTATTTCCCTTCATTGATATTCTGGGCAAAGAGGGATACATAATGTTTTAAGTCCCAGATTTTGTGCACTGAAATAAAACCCTACTTCTAATTCGAAAGTTTAATAATGCAATCAATTCTGGACCTTCAAATGCAAAATTTTATTTTGAAATAACGAGTGAAAATCTTTCTGTCTGAAAATTTAAGCATATTCATATCATTTATAAGAGTGTTGGAGTTCAACATAATTGCTGGAATACCCATTTTCAAATTTGGAAAACGTAATCATTTCTTTTTTTATTATTTTTTATTGGTAAACTAATGTTTAAGACAAGATTTTTATGCATAGCACAAAGGGTAACAATTATTATAAGCAATAATTATTAGCCTGAAACACTCATCAACATTGAAAAAATCTCCCGAGAAAAGATAAATGCCGCCGACGGGACATGAACCCGCGTCCTTCTGATATCCGGTCAACTGCTCTCCCAACTGAGGTAGCTCATCGGCTTATCTCTCACCCGCCAAATAATTCAATATATACTAGTGTTTCATTCAACAATTACTGCTTATTACATTTTTCACCTGAAAACAACCAACTTTATTTGTTGTGAGAAAGGCATGATAAGTGCTAACTCTCCCGCTAGATGGCTTCGAGACAAATTATGTCTACATTTTTTGGTGAAATACTTTAACTTGTCAAATATTAATTATTATTTTTTATTGGTAAACTAATTTATTTATTTATTTATTTACGCCCTTTTTCGGGGCTTTTACATATACAATTTAAAAATTACACTTGAATAAATAAAATATAAATACTATATATTTCTTTTACCAATAAATATAAAAGGTATATACAGTATTTATTTTACATAACTGAACTGCCTCAGTAACAGCATTTTGTATTTGTCTAAAGATAAATTGAAGATGTCCACAGACTTGGTAAAATTATTTCCCTCCATTAATATTCTGGGCAAAGAGGAATACATATGGTAGTTAGTTCCAGAATTTCTGCACTGAAATAAATCCTGACTTCTAGTATTACGTAGAGGAATCCGGAAGCTTATTAATTCAAGCAATAATGGACTATCAACCAAATCATTTAGAATTTTATAAAGAAATACCAAGTCTGTGAAAATTCTTCTGTCTGACAATTTGAGCATATTCATATCATTTAAAATAGTGTTGTAGTTCAACATAATTGCTGGAATACCCATTTTAAAATTTAGAAAACGTAAGAATTTATTTTGTATTCTTTCAACAGCTTGTACATGTGTATTATAATATGGGTTCCAGACGGGAGAATTGTACTCAAGTTGACTTCTAACAAATGCAAAATATAACAGTCTAATACACTTTATATTTTTAAAATTTCTAGTTAGCCTAGTTATAAATCCCAACATTTTTAAGCCCTTATTAGAAATTTCTGTTATGTGATTAACAAATGAAAGATTTGATTGAAAAGTGATGCCTAAGTCTTTAATTTGTGTTAATGTCTCAAGAGTATAGTTATCAATGTTGTAATTAAAGATCACTGGATTTTTTATTCGAGAAAATCTAACTACTTGACATTTTGAGATATTTAAGTAGAGTCTATTTTCATTACACCAAATCAACAATTTGTAATGTTTAATAAATAATTTTAAAAATGTAATAAGCAGTAATTGTTGAATGAAACACTAGTATATATTGAATTATTTGGCGGGTGAGAGATAAACCGACGTAGCTCAGTTGGGAGAGCAGTTGACCGGATATCAGAAGGACGCGGGTTCATGTCCCGTCGGCGGCATTTATCTTTTCTCGGGAGATTTTTTCAATGTTGATGAGTGTTTCAGGCTAATAATTATTGCTTATAATAATTGTTATTTCATTTTTTATTCTTTCAATAGCTTGTACATGACTATTAAAATGTGGGTTCCAGACGTGAGAATTATACTCAGGTTGACTACTAACAAATGTAAATAACGGTTTAATATGTTTAATATTGTTGAAATTTTTAGTTAGCGTAATTATAAATCCCAACATTTGTAAGCCCTTATTAGAGATTTCCGTTAGTGGTTAGCAAATATAATAAAAATTCATCGAGTTTCCTTTGATAATTTGTGAAAATTAGATTCATGAGGCGATCTAAGAAAGTAGGTGCTGAAAATAAAGTAAAGCTTATATAAGATTAATGGATGAAAGAAAGGCCTGGTAAGGCCGCTTTTTGATTCCAGAATAATTTATATTACCTGCCCCAAATCCGTGTAATTTAAAGATGAGATTCTATTGCCTTCAACTCTCCTGTTCAATTTAATTCCAAACACAACCTGCGATCCTTCAGCCACTTAACCTTTTACTGTATCTGACTTTCGATTGATTTTGGCTTCTGGACTTCCCCTCATTGCTTTTAGCCTTGCTTGTAGCATTACATTTTATAAAATCCACATAAACAAAATTGAATCAACTCAAAACCAAATTTCTAAAATATCTTTGTTACAAGTCATATGTAAGATTTAATAATTATGCAGAGGCACCTTCATACTTTAAAATTGATTCATTGAGGGTACGAAGGCATCATATGGATGCACTATTCCTGTATAAATTAGTCAACAATAATATTCAATGCCCATAGTTGCAAAATAAAATTCAATTCAATGTATTGCACGTTCAACACGCTCTTCTCTCCTGTTCAGGGTGGATCAATGCAAAACAAACTCTAAGCAGAATTCTTGCCTGAACAGACTATGCAATAGGTACAAATAACACATTATCCAATGTGGACATTTTCAATTGCGAACTTACCAAATATAAAAGGTCCATAAAATAGTATTTTTCTGATTTTTCGTGAATAAAATATTATGTTTATATTTCTGTTATGATTTGATATGTAGGTATGTACAACCTCTCTCAACGGCTAGCAATTTTTATTTTATTATTTTATTTATTATTTTTTTTATGTAAACATGAATTAAATATATACATATATATTTTACATAATATTATAATAAAGGTCGTTATTGGTCATGTATACCTTATCAGAAAAGAGGAGCTCTTGTGCCTGATAAAATGTATTGTTAATTTTTTCAATGTATTTATAATTTTTTTTTTTGTAATTTTTCGTTTTATATAATTTTTTGTTTTATATAATTTTTGGCTTCATATTCTTTTCTTATACATTTAATTTACTTATTACTCGTGCTGTCTCAGTAGAGGTAAAATCACAAGGAGGAAATCCATAATTGGTTGTATTTTGGCTATATAATACTTATGTACAAACTGAAAAAACTTGTCGATTTCCCGAAAATTGATAAATAAATAAATTACGTGTAGTATTGCATCAAGGGCGCTTTATGATGTAATTTATTTAACCTACAACTCGTCACTTATGCGTGTTCGCACCAAGCAAGTAGTTTAGTCGAGTGGCGAGTAACTCGCTACTTGACTGCCAAAATAGCGTTCGCATTACGGTCGTACATTAGTGAGCGTTACAAGATGACGGGCAGCAACGCAACAAATTAAATACGCTAATTAAGTTGATTTCGATGCTTATTTTAAAAGAGGCGGAAGAAAAAAATAATTAATTAGTCACTAAATTACTCGCTACTTGACTAAACTACTTTCCCAGTCCGAACGGGTATTTAGGCTCGTTTATACGCAGCGACTTGCATTTGGAATCAGTTTGTCCAAATTTTTGCTTAAAAAAAACACCGTACACTGCCCGGCGACCATATGGCGATGGCGAATTGCATGCGCAAACAGTTTGTGTAAAAGTCGAAGTCATTTAAAGTGTTTTATACATTTTTTTGTCTTCTTACATGCTTACTTAAAGCACTAGAGCAAAGTTTGAGCAATTTTAGTTTGCGCAAATTAAAGTTCGTGCAAACCGTTTGCGCGGTATATTTTCTTGCCGTCTTAACGTACACTCTTACTCGTGCAAATTAGAGTTTGTGCAAGTAAGATTGTGTGTGTGTAGACGGACTTTAACCGATAACTTATCACTTCGACTTATAAATAACTAACATTTTTAACTAGTGGCTTATAACTAAGATTTATAACTAGTGACAACTAAGATTTATAATATCTACGACTTGTATTATCAGAGTTGGACGTTGTGAACTGCTGACATCGCTTCCTTTAAGAGGAGCAGCGATAGTGCGACAGCAACAGTTTGATTTGTTTTTTATACAGCGCCGTTTTCACGAAACAATCAATTTACATACATGCATTTTATAAATTCAATATTATAGCCTGTCAAATAAGAGTAGAAAATATAAAAAATGGAACCACAAAATTTGTAGGCTGGCAACACTAATTTACCTGTCAAATATTCTTTTAAACTAAAACTACAGAACATTGTAGGTACACACATTTAAAAAAATATTTTTTTGTGCTTAAAAAAATATATATCGAAGAAGCACTGTTGTTAAGGTACCTACTTAATGACATAAATTTGATCAAATTGTGTTTTACGAAGTGATTGACTTTCATTTAATTTAAAATAGATTTGAATTTAACAGTAGGTAGAAAGGAAAAATCATTAATGGTCAGTTTAGTTACATTACTTTCAGATCTGAATGAGTTAAATATATTCAGATCTAAAATTAGAGACATGATCTAAAGCACGGGCAACGCTAGGTACTTAAGCTAATATTAAATAAAAGTGTGCAATTTCTAAAGTGTTGTTTATATTTTATTACAATATATATTTATTCTTCATTATTTTAACACAAAATTGCAAACGTATAATAATAATATACCTATATGCAATTCTAATTTTGACATCAGTAGGCATCTATGTATATTGCAATGAAAAATTATTTTTTTCATTTTGATACCTTTTTAATTTTTAATAAATATGTAAGTTACACAGCTTTAGATTACCACTTACCACCATGATTATATTTTTAGTATTGCCATTTGAACAACAGTGGCGCCCTCCTATGTTTTCTACTCTTATTTGACAAACTGTATTCACCGCGATGTATACTGAATCTTGTTTGATCTACCCCTCCGGATCATCTTATTGTTTCGGTTCCTTAACTCTCGAGAAACCACCCTATCCGAGGAGATGAATAGATTGAGAAGTGATTGGGGAATGGTTCAATTGATTTAGTAAATCTCATACTGTATAGTGTGCGGCGTGTGCGCTGTACATATACAGTACTGTACACGGCGATGCATGCTAGCAACCAGAGGTGTCCAACGTGTAGGTATACCTTGTGCCTTAATATTATTCTATAGTATTATTACGCCAGCGTCTGTACGGTTGAAATTTAAGCACCCGACTTCGAATACATCTCTGACGCCGCGCCTTATTAAACCATTTTCGTACTTGAAGTTTATTATAAAATTACTTTGTTAATAGAACCGAATTATGGCACCACTTACATTAGCAGTTAACAGGAAGCGTGAGGAACGTCGGCAGGCAGGCATAAGTACTCTTGGATTTATATTTTCGTGAATCTTTGCGTATATGGAGAGATGATTATTATTGTAACCGACAGTTGTGAATAATAATATCTTGTGATTTCTACCACTCGTCTATATATGACGTCATTGCCTGTCGCGGTTGCTTAGTCCCGGTGACTTGCTGTCACTGGATCGCCTGAGATTATTTTTTCGAGGAACCGGCTATTTTGGAGACTTAAACTGGGCGAAGCCGAAACAAAAGCCGGTCGCAGGGCCCAGCAGCAAAATCCAGCGGAGCGGGTTTTTTACTGCTTGTTATTATTATGTGTTGCGCTACCTCCTTCTTTAGCCAACATTTCGGATAGTATTACATGTCAGATGTGTTATTACTAGAGGCCACTCCATCACGACTCAAGCAACATTTTCGGCTTACTGTGATATTAGTAGGAGATTTTCAAACATTGTCGGGTTATTAAATAGCTCCAAGTTTGTCGAAGCTTTTTAAAATGTCCCTGAACACAGAGCACAGAGTTGCTCCGGTTGGAAAAAAGCGGTTATCCATCCTATTCCAAAGAAGGCTGACCGCTCCAACCCAGCCAACTATCGCCTTAGTTTACATATAAATCACGATAATACTTACCGTGAAAAACTCCACGGCCGTGAAAAACTTAAATCATATCAGGCTATAGATACTATATGCTGGTGTGACTATTATGACCTAAACAATATTTTTAATATTTATATTATTCATCTCTTTTTAAACTAACTTCAAGAATACCAAGGAGATTCAAAGGGTTGTCAATCCCCTTCCTAGGCTCAGTTC
Organism: Limnephilus lunatus; assembly: GCA_917563855.2. Lineage (NCBI taxonomy): Eukaryota > Metazoa > Arthropoda > Insecta > Trichoptera > Limnephilidae > Limnephilus > Limnephilus lunatus. Next base: position 100,187,412 of record OU830594.1, read on the forward strand.
ACCCACCCCAGTGGGTGGGTGCTGGGGTATCTAGCCTAGACCCTCGGGGGGTAGCAAGAACACCCCCAGGCTAGTGGCTGCGCTAGGGGTAGAGGGGAGAGGAGGAGGGGAAGGCCGCCGCTGAGACAAGTCACTGAATTGTATTTGAATTTTTACAGTTCTTACACTTTCACTGTGCCTACGTTTAACACGTTCAGTTCGGTATTTTATTTAAATGTTAAATAATAACTACTGGAGCGATAGCGCAATTTATAGCTTTTTTCTCCGATTGTTCGAGATTTTTTGGTAATTATTTTGAATATTTTCCGCCCATATTAAAAAAAATCATACCTCTGAATTTTAATACAGAGACATACAAACTGATTATTGTTCTATATAGCCAATGAATTCTCCTATCTTCTGTCAATTATCACAATGATAAGAAATTTTTTTTATAAAATTGTAAACTTCTACTTAATTACTTACAAATAAGGGAAAATTCGCCAAAGTTGGCAGCAACGCAATCCGAGGTTTTTTTAAATACTGCCATATTGTGGCAAAAAGCGCTCCAGTGGTTAAAAGTATGTATTTTACGATTTACTTATCTATTTGGTCACCGCGTTATAAAGTCCTCTCAAATTCTATTAAAAAATACAGCACAATTTTTTATGATGCATTAAAAATTATTTTGATGTTTCGGAATATTTCCGAAATTAGAATTATTTTTAATAATAGCTGTATACAACAGATAAACAACCCTCTTTGGCTGGATATATAATGCGTTCAAACATATATATTTCCGTTAACTATTTCTTCTTAGTTTCTAACTAGTAAAGTTTTCACATACACAGTCGTTTATCAATTGAATAAAATATTCACGACGTTCTTTAGTAAGGCTGTAACTGTTTAACGAAAAATCTATAATTATTAAAGCGGTCCAACCGAAGATTGGAAACTGATATCATTTTTCATTTTAAATCATTAATTGCCTTATCGACAGCCTTGCGTTATCCTTTTTTTTCCGTATAGTATTTATGTAGATTTTTAATCAAATCCTTAATCTGCAATCTTATCTATAAAGCTAAAAATCTGTTTGATGCAGCAGCGAAAACTACCATCGAATTACCTTGTATAACAATCAGATTCTTTTGTCCGAAATTTCTATATCAAAATAACTTAAGTCCGCAGCGTCATTTTCACCACGAGTTTGAAGTTACTCAAATATCTATTTAACTATATTTGGGCTAAAACTGAGGACGGACTGCATGACAGAATTTGTGCAATTTATCAATTATAAAGTTTTAAAAGTTCTATTCGAGTTCTGTTTTAACTTTTTTTTTTTTAATTATAACAAGGATACAGTTTTACAACATAATATATACATTAACATTTCAATCGCTCTCCTAATAAAGCAGCTGCTTGTGTTTAGGAGAGGACAACTAAAAAAAAAATTACATTTGTTTAAACTAAAACAAAAAATATTAGTAATTTAACAAAAAATATTAGTGATTTTATGAGAAAATACAGATAAAAGTAATAAAAATATAGGTTAGTTAAAAGAAATGATTTAAAGTATTGACAAGGCAAAAACATATTTCTAAATATGCGATACATATTTCTAAATACAATATACAATAAGTTAAGTTATGAGGTGGTACTGGAATATTTTAATTTAATTTTTTTTAAATATTTTTCGTAGCTTTCTTCCGATCGTATATCAATTGGTAATTTATTTAATAATTTTATACCCTTGAATACATAATGATGCTGTGCTGTTGTGGTTCGCACTAGTGGCACGGTAAATCCTCCAACAGATATTATTCTTTTGCTTATATTTAAGTGTGGTAAATTATTTTTACTAAAGAAATCTTTATGTATTTGTAATAGTGCAATTTTGTCATAGATTTTTGTAAGTAGGGGAACCGGGAAATCTTGAAAAACATTTATAGTTGGATAGTCGTAGGACTTTTTAAGGATGATTTTTATTAATATTTTTTTAATTGTTTCCAATGGGAGAAGGTTTGCTTTGTATGCACCACCCCAAGCCACGATTCCATATTGTAGTACAGAGTGCGCAAGTGCATAATAAATATCTTTTAGTGTTTTTAATGATACAGTATTTCTTAATCTAAAAAATATATAGATCAGTTTTCTCATTCTGTCTACTGTGGAATTTATTTGACTTTTCCATTTGATGCTCTTATCGATAATTATTCCAAGATATTTTATTTCTTCTTGACTACTAATGTATATACAGTTTGAGTTACAGGGTGCGATTCTAAGGAGGCAATTTCTTTCGTGATTTTTTATGTTTAGATTTTTATTTGAGATATTCCCTGTTAGGCTATAAGGTATAAAATGGGTTTTCTCGACATTTAGTGTCAATAAGTTTTCGTCAAACCATACTTTTACGATATTTATTGTATTATTAGCTAATATTTCGACCTCATTCCAAGAATTTCCTTCAATAGTTATCACTGTATCATCTGCGTATGATATAATGTTTTCAATGATTGGGAGTTCAAAAAGTTCATTTACATATAATATGAATAGTAAAGGTCCTAAAACAGTTCCTTGTGGAATTCGTAAATCTATATTTTCTATTTCACTTAGTTCGTTGTTTGCTTTTACCTGTTGAGTTCTTTGATAGAGATAGCTTTTTAACCATGATTTAGCTTTGCCAGTTATTCCTGTACTATTTAGTTTAGTTACTTCATCGTAGGTTGATTCACAGTACCTATCTACTTAAATAATAACAGAGCTTGATTGGGATTTTCACAGAACTTGAATATTAACTTTGAAATTTGATGATCAACCCGTTCTTAGAACGCAGAAAATTCCTTGTCCTGTTTATCAAATTTGCTCATTTTAAATGTAACCTAACTGTGTTCTGTTCTCAGTATTTAGAATTTATAAGCCAGAACTTTCGAAAGTTCTAATGTTTCTTCTAAAAAGTTCTTGAACAAAACTCGAGTAAAGAAATTACAATTTATCCGGGAATAAAGGGGTTCTTCCTAGAGAATTGGCCCCACCAAAGTGGCCGGGGGAATAGCTTCGCGTCTCGGATACATGAATAGATATAAGACGGGACGGGTCGGGAAAGGAATGGAGAAGAACAAGGGGAAGAGGTGGATAGATTCGATCAGATCAGCGGGACGATCCTACCGTGAGATATCCGAGATTTGATTCCCACTCGGTGGCATAGTGGTATATTTTAATGCCTTTTTGCTCCGGTGGGGGAGTCGCACAGTGGGATGAATCTTTAAAACGGGCCAAAAACTATTCGAAAATAATATACACAATAATTGGATAGTTTGTGCAACGCCGTTTCTTCTTGTTTAAAATCATCTCAAGACCACTTCACAACTTTATTTTTTATATTAACTCCACACAGGAGGTCCTGAGAAAAATAATTTCTCTCAGGGCCTATGTCACCTGAGATCCTGTTTAGAGGGTCTTTTAGATGTGAGGAAGGAGTAAACAGTGGTCTTGAAAAGACCCATATTGTAGGAAGGAGGAAACACAAAGGCCGGCAAATTGTTCCAAAGCCGAGCTGTCGAACTCAAGAATGAGTCAAAGTAGCCACCCTTTCTCATGTGACAAATGTCAACCGGTAGAACAAGGATAGTAGCAGTACACGGCGCTACTCGAAACGTAGGTACTGAACTTCGTCAAATGACTCTAGCGACGAAGTTAATAATATTGTTCATCTTTATAAGCATAAAAAACGTTATGAAGGAATATTTTTGGTCCGTCCACACATCGAAATAAATAAGTTACTTTTACCAATTCAGCCATTGCCACCTTCCATCAAACCGTCTAATTGTCAATCTCATATTTTAAAACTGTTGAATTGACAATATTATCTTCGACTATTTTTTTCCATATCATAGGCAACTACTACCTTTTTCATTGGAAAAAATCGTTCTAAGAACTGGTTTATAACCAAGATAGCGTCTCGGATAAATGTACCCGATTATATTTATATTGATATGTTGAACATATAAATGTCTAAATGAAAACTCAATATTTTATAAGAAAAACGCTTTTTTATACTTTTTGAAGGTTATTCCCATCAATGTAATATATCAATGAAGAAGAAGATAACACTAAAAATCTAAACAAGACACAGAAAAATATAAAGGTCGCAACTTGAACACGAACCCAGAACCTTTTGTCTAACCGGGAAGTGCGCTTTTACCAATTCAGCCATTGCCACCTTCCATTGTTCTTCGAACCGTCATATTTGTCAATCTCATATTTTCAAATTTTAGAATTAACAATATTATCTGCCACTATGTTTATACATATCATGGACAACTATCTTTTTCATTGGAAACAATCGTTCTAAGAACTGGTTTGTAACCTAAATAGCGTCTCGGACATTTTTATAAAAGTCTAAATGAATATTAAATTTTTTATTAGAACAACTCACCTTTTATAATTTTTGAAGGTTATTCCTATTATTAAAGGAAAAGAAGCATATTTGGATTACTGTTGGAAATTCGGAATACCGTCTTATCTTCGGTTTGGGTAGCGGAATCTTCCGTTAATAATTATAACTATTGATCGTCGCAACTGTAAGCCCTGATTTCGGTCGGAATAATATTTTTCCTGTGTCTGTGGATGAATGCTGACGTATTTTGTGAAGTTGCTTTTTTCAAAACTTTTTTGGTGTGTCTTTAATCCAATATAATCACCCTATATTCAATTAAATGCATGAAGAGCGGCAAGGCTGTGGGTTTCGACAATATTGCTGCCGAATACTTTAAATGAGATAGTCGTATTATTCTCACATGGCTGTGCAGACTTTTTAAGCAATGTTTAGAGGAGGGTTACACGCCATTAGATTGGAGAAGGGCTGTAATCATGCCATTATACAAAGGTAAAGGGTCACGTATGGAATGTGGGAATCATAGGGCTATTAGCCTTCTTAGTTCAGTGGGCAAGCTGTATGGTAGAATATTGATTGAAAGAGTAAGAATGGAAACAAAGGATAAAATATGGGATGTGCAAGGTGCTTTTATGAGTGGAACGGGGTGCATGGACCAGATTTTGTCATTGCGTATGCTCACTGAGAAGTTTCTTGCAAAAAACCAGAAACTCTTCTGTACCTTTGTAGATCTACAAAAAGCGTACGACCGAGTTGACAGGAAAAAGCTATGGAAGGTGTTGTCCAAGTACGGAGTGAATACGAAGCTCATTCAGGCAATTGCGTCGCTATATGAGGGAAGCGTTGCATGTGTTAGGGTGAACGGCGATTTTACGGAGTAGTTTGGCATCACAAAAGATGTTAAACAAGGCTGCGTAATGTCACCGTGGTTATTCAATCTATACATGGATAATTGTATGCAAGAATTGAAAGTTGCCTATTGTATGCTGATGATGCGGTGCTAATTTCTAACAGTATGGAAGATCTACAGTCTCTCGTGTCTAGGATGAACGAAGTATGTATGAAGAATGAGTTAATGATGAATGTAAGTAAGTCTTAAGTCATGGTGTTTGAAAGAGAGAGTACGAAAACAGTATGCAATATAGTTGTGAATGATGAATACTTGGAGCAGGTGGATGAGTTTTTGTATCTGGGTAGTCTGTTTACGAAAGATGGGAAGGCTGATAGAGATATTTAAGGAAGGGTGAATGCCGGTACCTCCATTAATGGAGGACTGAATGCCGTTGGCGGTAATAAAAAAACTGTCCAAAGACGCGAAACTAGCCGTCCATAATGGAGTGCTGGTACCTACCCTGATGTATGGCAGTGAGGCATGGAACTGGCAGAGAAAGGATGAAAGTTGACTGAATGCTGTAGAAATGAGATCTCTGAGGCGAATGTGTAGTAAAACCATGTACGATCGTGAGAGAAACGTGGATATTCGCAAAGGCTGATGTAAGCGTGATGTGTAAGATTAAGAAAGGGACTCTCCGATGGTTTGGGCATGTAGAGCGAATGAACGAGGAAAGGAGTGTAAGGTGAATATATGATGCAAATGTGAATGGTAGAAGTCGGGGACGCCCGAGGAAGACATGGCACGACCAAGTGAATCAGATACTTGAGTCGGGCCATGTGAAGAGTTGGAATAATAGAAGAGCATGTATGAGACGATGTATGAATGTGAACGAGGCAAAGAGTGTGTGCCAAGATCGAGTTGTGTGGCGGTCCGTCCTCTCTGCCTACCCCTGCGTGGAAACGGCGTGATGGTTAGTTAGTTAGTTATATTTCAAAAAAAATTATAACATTACAAATCAAATCACATCAGAAAGAGTTATATTTTTATTGTATGACTTTCGTTTTTGTGTTGGATACGTATACGTTAACAAATAAAAGAAATATTTTTTAGGTTATATATGCTGCTAATTCGGAATACGGAGTGTGATGCAAAATCGGAATAGTATTCCAAATTATATTCATACATGTTAAAGAGATGTCGTCACCAAATTTGTACCAGAAAAAAAAGAAGTGGGATTCGGATAATATGTGTGAAGCTATAACTGCTGTTCGCAATAAAAAAATGCGAAATTTCGAAATAAAAATTTAAATATAACAATTTAAAAATGGGAAAAAAACGGGTCCCACCGAATTCATATTCCGAATTACATGCACTTTTAAGAAAATCATTTTTTCTAATTATATCAATTTTTATTTTTCAATATCACTGTAATAATTTTATTGGATTTCTGTTTCCGTTTCCTGATAAACTATTAGTTTCTTAACTTTTTCATAGACTTTTATTCTTAAAAACATGTTTATTTTATTTTCTGCACCCTAAAATATAAATGGTATTCCGAATATGCTTCCTTTCCTCTATTATTATTTTATTTTTAGTTACTTTTGTCCAGTTTTTGTATGATTCCGCCCCACTGTCCACCGTTGGTATTATTGTTACTTGCGCAAGACTGTGCTCGTTCGAGTGTAGCGTTTTGTTTTATTTTATTTCATGCCATTATTTTGGCGGGAAATGGTTTTCTTTATGTGAAAATCCACGGAATAGAGGGTATTAACGCGTTCGCTACGGGGATTTTACTTTTATTGGATTTTTCTATTACGTTGGTGATTAGGATGAAGGTATCAGCATTTCCAAACTGACTTCTTTGAATCTTTATTTTCGGAGGTTGGACACAATCATAGCTATTTTTAAATTTTATTGCAATAAAATCAAAGGACGTTCCGGTAAATTTTGATATAATTATACATGCCAATTCTAAAGATCACAAAAAAAATAACTGTAAAATAAACTGTTCCTCATTAAAAATTTCGAATAAAATCAAATACTTAGGAATAACAATAGACAAAAACCTGAACTGGAAAGATCAAATCAACCTTACCGTTAACAAAATAAGGAAATTAATTTACATATTTTTAAAAATCCGGAACTTTCTCTCATTAGAAAATCTAACATCAGTCTACCATGCTATAGTACAGTCAAATCTCCAATACTCTGTAGTAAGCTGGGGAGCTGCATACAAAACAAATCTACTCCCTGTTGAAATTGTGCAACGTCTAATTATAAAAATTATATTGAAAAAACGAAGAGATTATCCAACTCACCTTATTTTCGAAGAATTTAAAGTATTAAAATTTAATGATCTAGTTCGAAAAAATATAATAATCCAATAATAAAAGAAAAACAAAATCATAGCTTTTTAACTGAAAGTCGTACTCGTCAAAAGCATATATTTCCAACACAAAAATGTAACACCTCATTTGCACAACATCATTTCACATATCTAGGAAAAAAATACTTCAATAGCCTACCTGAAAAAATAAGAACAATCGAAGACGATAAATGCCTACTAATAGCAATTAAAGAGCAATTTAAAGTAAAAATAACAAATTGATAAAATATATATAACTTGTAAATTTGTTTTTTTTCAGTATCTACCACAATTAAATCAAAAGATTCAAAATATATTTTGTTAATATATTTTAAATATTTTTTCATCCCGATACTCGTCCCTCTTCTAATCACAAGCGTCTGCTTCTATAGAAGAGAAATATCATACAAAAAATCAGTGAAAATTTATTATGTAGTTTATTTGTATATTATTTTGAAATATAAATATTATATTTTATATGTTATTTTTGCTGTATAAATAATGTATCTTCTGTAATAAATAAATGAAAAAAAAAAAAAAAAAAATTGGAACGTTTTTTTAAATTATTTATTGAGTTAGTGTATACTACGTTAGAATATAAACTAATATAAAAGGTAACATTTAATTTTGTAAAATTAAATATTTTACAGTAAGCATAACATTTCTTTTTAAATACATTAATTCTTCATAATTTCAGGCATTTCATCATTCATCTTTAGTCCTCTATATATTAGGCAGTTCAGTGATTTTCATTTTTCATATGTGCCAATCTAACTCTATTTATATTTCTGGTTTTGTTATTAGGTATATATATATATATATATCTCTTTTAAAAACAATTTCATCCTTCAAGTATTTTGGCATTTGGTTTTTCATAACTTTATGCATAAAAGTGAACACATTAAAAAGCAATGCCTTTTTTATTGGAGTCCAATTTAGCTCCTCTCTCATTTGATTAACTCTTGCGTATTTTCCTTTTCCGAACATCTATCTCATAGCTCTGTTCTGTATTACTTCTAGCTTGTTCAAATTTCCTTCAGTGGCCAAATATAACATCGTAAAGCAGTAATTTAAATCAAAAGTCAGATCAACTTCAAAAGATTTTTTTTAAACTTTAAATTTTTCAGTTTTATAAAGCTCTTTTTTAAAATACTCTACTCAACTAAAGTAATAAAATAGTATCTTGTTGATCAATATACGAGTACTTATATTGCAAGGACAAAAACCTCAAATCTGCTTAACATTCCATTATTAAATTCCTTTTTGGCCAAAAAAACATAAATTCCAAGCTACGAAATTATGTAATGTGATGCCCTTATAAAATAAATGAGAAATTCCAAGAAGATAAAGAAGTTTTAAAACAACAGAAAAAATTCGCTACTTTGGCTAGAGAGGGTTCTAACTTCACTTTTCCTTATTCTGGGATAAGAGGTGTCAAAGTTTGCAAAGACGATTTCTCGTATTACTGATTTCTAATTTTGAGGTTTAATCTTGCATTAAGTATTTTTCTTTTACATATTTAAATGAAATTTAATAAATAGAACGTAATCGTACCATTTTAGAAGATACCTGAAAGTACGTGCAGGTAGAACCATACGCAATCAGATTGGGCACAATAATTCATTGTATAAAGTTGTAACTACATATCCCTAATGCCATTCTAAGATAGGGCCACATTCTAATTATTTTTTCCTTTAAAATATGTACCTAAAACTAAAATACTATACACAAGATTGAACCTCTAAATCAGAAGTTGTTAAATAGATTATGAGAATTTGTCTTCGCAAACTTTGACATCTTAAAAAATAAGGAAAATTTAAACCAACCCGAACCTTATCCCAAGTACCAATTATTACCATGTACATTTTGACATATTTCTGTAAGTGATGTAACCTTATTTTTTTTTAATAAACATATTAAAATAAAATAAAATATATTTAAAACCCATGAAGGTAATTGTAATAGAAATGTAATCAATAAAGCTCTTTCAAAATGATGAATTATTATGGTTTGTTCATAAAATAGGGCATAAATTAATTACGTGAGCTCAAAAAGGGGGGGGGGGGGGGGGGGTACAGCAAAATCTCACGTTTCTTGAAAAGAATATACGAAGTGGCCCAAATTCATCTCACCAAGAGGGGGGGGTGTAGATTGGAAGAAAAACTGTTCACGTAATTAATGTATGCCCCCAAAGGAATTAACATTTTTATTATGGGAAAATATTACCTAACAGTTATCGAAAATATTACCTAACAGGGAGTGAATGTAGGAGGCTTATCCTTCCGGAGGATTGGTTAGAGGTTTTTATATTTTGTTTGGACACATTCGTCATACCGGGCGAGGCTTTTTTGGACGCCTTTTCATAGTTGTTGTTGTTGCCCGCATAGCCAAATTTGCGAGATTTGAAATATATTTAAAATCACATGTATCCAAGGCTGTTCAACGTTGAAATCAGTATCAGAAATTAAATATCTCGGAGTGATAATAGAACAACATAAGACGTGGAAGAGCCATATCTGTGAATTGGTTAAGCGTATCAGAAAGTGTATATATATATATTCATAAGATTAAGAAATATTTTAAAACTCAACAATCTAAAAAGAGTATACTATGCACTAATCCAGTCTTTAATTCAATATGGAATTATTGGATGGGGGGGGGGTCATACAACAATATTCTAACCCCGATCAAAGTCCAGAAGCTAATCTAAAGAAGCCCTCCACATATCCAACAGAAACGCTTTTCGCAGATTTCACGGTGCCTCGAGTAGAGAATATCTTCAAGAAAAGTGCAATTATCTATTTTTACAAAGATAATATCATCAAAAAATTTGAAACCTACCAATCAAAAAGATATCAAGATAACATCAAAATACCAAAATTTAATTCCAAACTAATGCAAAACAATTATATCTATTTAGGAATAAAGTATTTCAACAACCTTCCGATTGAAATAAAAAAAAAAGACATCAATAAACTGAAACTCAAACTGAAGCTACACTTCATCAGGAATAATTAACTAAATAATTACCTGTTTTTCTCTTTATTTCTATTTGTTATCAATCTATATTCATCTCTTTTTTATTCAGATTTTCTTAAGTGCTCAATATTTGCTCAATATTTTAGTATGTAACCGTATACTTTGTATGTACACCTACACATATAGATGATCCTGAAGTTTCAATTGTTCCTATTATATGCTTACCTATTGCATAATGTTATTCTATTTCTGTTATAATTAGTGTAACTCGCTCATCAAGCACAAGAACTAGCTTCTTCTTTGGTGAGATTGCAATTTTAAATAATTTCTGTACCCATATGTAATTTATATAACACCATTGTACACTTATATATCTATATTAAATAAAAAAAAATAACAAAAATCTATCTAAAAGTGGGTCTTCCGAATCTCGGTGTGATTGAGAAACCCCCATACATTTATTTTTATTTTTAATAAAATGTTTTACACACTAACAGCTTTATACAAATGCATGCGTAGCGTACGAGAAGAAGGCACTAACTCCAAAAACCCAGTTAGATAATCACTGTTTTGTTTTAAGAGATATTTACTTATTTTTTTCTTCGTTGTGTGCATTTTTTTAAACTTTAATTTGAATGGTTCAAGTTTTTGTTTTAAATTTAACAGTCTAACAAATTATTTTAGTAAAGATTTTTTAAATATTTTTTTGGAAAGTAAAGGAGTTAGTGATTTCTTATAACCAAGAAGTGAAGTGTTAATTTGAGTGTATCCAAGCCCTCTGTGTTAACTAGGTCATTTGGAATTTCTTCTGTTTGTAAATTTATTTGTTACATCCCGGTTCCGGTTCAAGATGGTGGCCTTATAGCTTATAGGATACCGGCAGAGTTCGCATGAGCGTCATTAATCAATAGGTATTATGGTACCTACCGGTCTGAAGAAAGTTTGAAAAAATAAATGAGATAGTGACATTTCTTTGGACAAATCGTATAATTCCTTATTTGAAATAGAAATAACAAATGTGACGTATAATATATGTATGGTTTATGATTAAGTAGGTTGGTATTTAAGTACCTTTAATCATTGAAAACAATGTTAGCGGCTCTCTAACAAAAATTTCAAACAGATAAATCAGAAATAGATGCGGTCGCATGTAGGAATCGAACCCAGGACTTTATGTGTGCCGCGACTTCGTTCTAATATTGTCTTCAATAATTAAATAATACCATTTGGAATTGTACTTAAAGTTATTCCAAAAATAAATAAAAATTGTGTGCCTATTAACAAATCTTATGATTTCAGAGAACATTTTGGTATTGTTTTATTAAACCAGATAAAATTAGAAACATGCTTTTTTGGACGTGAGGTCTACTGTTACTACCCGAAAAAAGTTTTTCCCTAGATATAAGTAAATTTCCCTACACCATCATGATGAGATCATGTATGAGATGATCGCCGCTCGAATGTTCGAATGCGTGTGTAAATTCTGCGCCGAAACGGGCGGATAGGCTCGCCGAGCATGCTCGACGGACAGATCCGCCGAGCATGTCCGTGAGTGAATTCAACCCTAAAGACTCTCTTCTATTATTCGAACTCGTGACGTGCGTATTTTTGATCATGCCAAGTCCTGATTTTCCATTTGGTGCTATCTCACAAAACGTATTTTATTTGTAATTATTATTCGATTGGTCAGGCGAGAATGCAACTAACATATGAATACGGCCAATAGTTGAGTAATTGTGGCCATAAATAATTGCAGTCGTATTAAACAATAACCATAACTCGGAACGCAATAACCCACTGTAAATCTATTCCCTATTGTTTCTGTTTCTGCTTCCTTTGTCCCGTATGGAAATTCTGCGAGATGATGGTGCTCGATGATTTACGTTATCTTTTAATTGAAAAAGCCGAGTCCCCGCTCGTTCGTTTGGATTTGGGACGCCGTTTGGTTGTTTTTTTCGTCTTGTTTCTGCCAGACCCGGCCATTTTATTTTTTGCGGTGTTGTAGGTTATCTAGGCGCCCCCTGTCGCGCCGCGCCCGGTGCACTTAAATTTGGGGGTATAGGGCAGAATGGAGACACTCAGTTTTTGGTGGTTATTATTTTTGTACATTAACTCCACACAGGTAATTCGCAATTCCAAGGTCGCGGGATCGAATCCCGGCGTGGGCAAACTTAATTTTATTTCAAATTTTTTTAATTTTTTTTTTCATTTCACAATTTATTCATTAAAAATAATATGTAGTATATTTGCGGTATGTTCCAGAGTGGAAGATTTTCTCAGTATCACCCTGGTGGAAGAATTGAAACGTTGCTTGAAATGGCTTTAGCCGTGTTTGGTGACCAGATCTGAATAGCTAGGTACTTCCCCAACTTCCTCTTCTCCATCTCATTCCCCACCCCACTACCTTCAGCCTCACAACATACCTCAATTGGGGATGCCATAGTCTCACTGGCTCCAAACGGGAGCATCCGAAAACCCCTTAAAAAAGTGTCCTTGCGGTGGGTAGGATAATCTTAAATATAACTTGAATAACGTTATTTTTTCTGTTACTAGTTTAGTATAGCTACTACTTGATCGAAGGATTTAAAAATTTAATTTATTTTTTTAATATGGTTTTGTTATACAATTACGGATTATTAATTTTTTTTCTTATTACTAAACTTAATATCTATGTAAACCAATGTAATAATCTATAATGTGTATGTTCAAGAATAGAAATAACAAAAATTTAAAAAATGAAAGAAAATAAAAATGAAATTTGACATGTATACGTACTGAAAATTGTACTGTTTTCCATACAACGCTAACAAATGTTAGTTATTATTTTTATGCAATACATTCGAGTAAGTCTATAAATTAGATAAAATATGAAAAAAACACGTTCAAAACAATTTTATTTCTATTTAATTTACGTGCAATTTTTCTTCATACTATATACCTTAGTATTTCATTTGAAGTGATAGTCCCCATTCCGCTGCGCTCCCTTCAATTTGAGCGTGCTATTTTTTAGCCATCATTGTGCTCGAGTTCTCGGATAGTGTTACATGGTGAAAAATGCATAGAGGTGGGCGGCGCTCGCTTTAACGTATGAGGACATGCACACCACATATACCACCGTCATTACATACATACTTCTACATATACGATCTACCATCATACATGCATATTATACGTACGAGTACCATCATAAAACTAGCTCTTCGAACCAGTACCGGATTATCCCTAAGGCAGAGTAGGCAACTGCCTAGGGGCCCCGCATCGGCTGGGGGCCCCGCGCCCCAAGAAAAAATAACTTGCGTCAACGGTTCGTGACAATCCGTGACGCAAGTTATTTTCCCAATTAGTGAGCAACTCCGGCACACTTTTGGAAAAAGTCAGCTTTCAAGATGTTTTAAATATTTTAATTTTTTATTACGAACATTTATAGGTTAATAACATTACATGCATTAAAGAAAACAACGAACATAATAATTAGGTTATAACCCAATAACTGTTCACATCACGCACAAGTAATAAATAAAAAGTCAATAATTAAAAAAAATATTTAAACATAGTTGTATTTTACTTTACTTTCCTTCGTATCAATGGGGATATGATTATAGGTGCCGTGTGTGGTTTATAATAATAATAACGTAATATTTGTATAGCGCAGTTTTGTGTCATTTCGGTTCAAGTGCGCATATTGGCATTTGTTTTGTTGTTTTTTTGCTTTTATTTCTAATGTTTAAAATATAAATGTTGTACAAGCTTTAGTGTGCACTACCCATCTTTTTGCTAAAATTCTTTGTTTCTCTTCATACCAAGGTTGTCTAGAAGAGATCACTTTAGTGATAGGACCGCTCATTGTACTATTGTATTCGTTTCATTTTCTTTATTGAATGGGGGTGAAGGCATAACCTCGAAATGTAGTAAAAAAACAGATTAATTATATAAACATTGTAGTAGAAAAAAAAATTTTGGAAGTTAGAAAAGGGTAAAGTGCAGTGGCGGACTAAGCCCGTCAGAGGCCCGGGGTGGAAAAGCTGGATGAACCGCTCCCCCCCCCCCCTTGTTTAAGAAGTTGATGTAATTTTACAAGCTTTTTCTTCAGTTCACACGGGCCTCTGACTCTGGAGGGCCTCCAAACGCCTCCATGTTCCTTTGATCAAATCCTAAACAAGGCTTTAAGGCACCAGGACACTGTAAAAAAAATTGTCATTTTTTAAAATTTATTTTGTTAATAATGCTCTCACCAAATGTTTAAAGGAAATTCGTAAAATTGACGGAGACACCTACAGCATTTTATATGAAGCAATTTTAAACAGTTTGTATGTTGAATTAACGTTCAGCAAAACTTTGAACGCGTTTTTCTCGAAACTGCCTTTTTCAACACGGTTGACAACATATTAGAAAAACTATACGTCCGATTTGCATGTACTATATCTTAAACTGTTAGTAAATCCAGTCAGTATGGCACCACTTAGGGATTTTTTTTATAATGGGCCCCTTTCTATTTTTTTTTATGAACAATGAAAATTTTCCATAAAAAATCGAAATTAAAATTCGTTGGTCCGCTATTTTTCCTTATTTTCAAACAAAATTCACCTAAGTGGTGAAATAGACACTAGATTTTCAAACAGTTTAAACCTGCAAATCGGATGTATAGAGGTTAAAAAATGTGTTAACAAATTTTAGAGAAAAACACATTCAAAGTTTAAGGATAATTCAACATACAAACTGCCTTGAAGAACCTACGGTTGTAGCGAAACCCGGTCGGCATATAGTATGTATAATAAAAGTGGTGTTAACTAAGTTATTTTTTCACATAAAATGCTGTATCTCCGTCAATTTTTCGAATATCTTTGAAACATTTGGTGAGAGCATTTTTAACAAATGCGTCTTTCAGCAAATGAAATAAAAAAATAAAATTACAGTGTCCTTAAGTGGGAATCACCAGACAAAACCGGAAATATGTCGTTTTTAAATCAAATTTTAGACGTATTGATATTTTTTCACCACAAAATTATAAATTGATTTCGAAAGACTCTTCTTTTATCTAGTAAAGTTTTAAATTTTGAGAGAACATGTTTATTTTAGTACATTAAGGTTTTACCGTAGGGCGTTGGCAGATTTGTTAAATTTTCAAACAAAATTTTGTATTATACAACACACATTTCAAATTATATAATCACGCAGTAAAATAAATCAATAAATTATCTGGAAAAGATATGTTTCAGAATTTTAATTTTAGTTTAAATAAAATCATTAAAAAAAGATCCGCACATATATTTAAAAAAAATTACATTTTTATTTTGCTTAGACATTATGGAAAAATTATAAATACGCATGATAAAAAAATAATTAGAAAAAGTACATAATTTGAATAGTTTTATCATCACGAGTTTGAGCATTTTTGAATTAAGGTATTTATCAAAGCAAATATTGTGAATGAAATAATATCGATATTGAGCTATTATGTTAATCGTTAGACGAAATTTAAAGTCTCGGCCGCTGATTAATGGCGTTAAAGCCTTGTTATGGTACTGACACACTTGCTCAGAGAATCCGGCTTATGAGCATGCTCATTAATAAGTACGCTCCTGTCAAAAATAGTCAACTGTACACATTTGCTTAGTAATGAGCAGGCTTGGTTTGAAGCTTTCTCGTGAATGAGCGTGCTCACAGCCAACATTTGAACACACATGCTACTAAATGAGCATGCTCATGTCAAATATTAAACGTCATCGTCAAGTGTCAGTTCCGTTCTCCCAGAACTAAAGAAAGTAATCTTATTGCTTGGAACGCAATTATAATTTTTTAAAGAATCTTTTGACGAAAGAAAACCAAACTGTTGATTTGAGTCCAAATTGTCAACGGTTATACCGTTATAAGGACATATTAACAGAGTCAGTTCCGTCCGCACAGAAGTCAATATAGTATAAATAAACCAGTCATAATAAAGTAATCTTATTGCTTGTAACGCATTTACTGAAGAAACTTATGGCGAAAATAAAAAGATCGATTTGTTTTCGTAATTGGATCACGAGAAGAGCAAACTTGGAGCAAGCAATCATTTGTTAGTAGAAATGCGAGAAGAATATGTCAACGGATATAAAAATCATTTACGAATGCTTCCGCAGAAATTTGGCAAGCTACTCTCTAAAATTGAAAGTGTCATACAAAAACGAGATACTCAAATGCGGAATGCTATTCCGGCTAAAGTAAAATTGGAAATTACATTGAGATACCTAGCTGTCGGAGATTCTTTGTACATATTATCAGCATTTAACAGGGTTAGTAAGTCTACTATGGCTAAATTTATATCTGAAGTTCGTGCTGCAATATGATTATGACGTTTGATTTGGGTCCAAGATGTGAACAAATCCGAAAATGAATTAATATTAAAAAATAAATGCTAATTTCAATAGAATGTGGTTTCATTTTGGAGGTAGAGGAGCTTTTGGGGAATTTGGAAATCTATTGTGGGTATTTTAATGACCCTGTGTTCCAAGTATATTCGTGATTCCCATAATAAATCACGAAACACGAGGTTTTTTCGTCTCCCCAGCGGGCTATTTTGACATTTTTGCTAAGAATGTGCAGGCGCGAACTGAGATCGGATTGACATGAGCATGCTCATAAGCTAGTCTGTTCACACATGCTACAAGGCTTCCCCTTCCACCCGATAATCCAATGAGCATGCTCATTAATCAAACGTCTGTTGATTTGTGAGCAAGCCCATTCGGCTTCAAATGAGCATGCTCATTACTAGCAATTTCACTGACACACACGCTACTAGGTAGCAATTGCTACTAGGTAGCATGCTCTTTGGCTTCAAATGAGCAAGTGTGCCCGTAGCATTAAGGATTTGATAAAGGGGACATGGAGGCGTTTGAAGGCCCCCGAGGACCAGAGGCCCGGGGCGGGCCGCCCAACCCCCCCCCCCCCCCCGCCCGTTGGTCCAACATTGGTAAAGGGGCCCCGAGACATGCATTGCCTACAGGCCCCGACATGGTTAATCCGGCCCTGCTTCGAACGTGTACCTGTAAGTACGTAGCTGGTATATATTTTTTTATTTTTTGTATTTCTTAGGCATTAACCCTTTGCTCCCCGACGGTACAAATTTGTACTCGCCTATAAAACTCATCGTATCTTCTATCCCAAAAACATTTTTTTTTATTATTATTCTTGGCAATTATTATTGGACATTCTTTTACAAGTCAGCCATTTTTTAAAGCTTAGTTTCGAAAACTGACACCAGGGGATCAGTTTTGCATTGAGCTGTCACATGGTTGGTTGAGTTATTTTATTGCTTGTTTTAAAACATAATTATTGTGATAATGGATTCAGGTATGTGTGATTTTATATATTATTAATATGCAATGAACATTTTTCTTCACACTAATGTTTATTTCGTGTATTAATATCCTTTCTCTTATAAAATATATGAATTTTTATAACCAGTACGATTTTGTACCGTCAGTGACTTGGCTATTTATTTTTGTAGGACTTTCGCAAGATGATATTGAGATGTTGCTGTTGGAAGATCTTCCAAATATTGATGTTCCGTCAGAAGTGGAGTCTGAAAATGATGAAGATGATGAATATGAACCCCGTGGGAATCAAACTACAGGTTGTGATGATATTTTTCTAAGAGAATCCGGTCAGAATACGTATTCTTATCATGAAAATATTTTGCCCGCGGATGCTCCTGGTCCTTCAAGTGTATCCGACTCTACTACTTCTCCATTTATTAGACTACCAGAACCGCAACGTAAGTGGAAAAAAAAGGATTTTGTTACCAATGTACCACCGTATCAATTTGAAGAAGGTGTCTCTGGTGATTTGTTTGAAAACTGTGAAACACCTACTGACATCTTCCTGAAAATGATTGATGATATTGTTGATCCAATTCTGTATCAATCAAATTTATATGCAACACAGAAAGGCAAAACATTGAATCTGAAGAAGGAAGAACTTTTGGCATTTATCGGGATGAATTTTCATATGGGTTATAACAAACGACCTGCATGGACCGATCATTACTCGTCAGCTATTGACTTGAACAATCCTGTAATGTGTTCCACAATGCCACGTAATAGATTTTCAGAAATTTTGGCTAACTTGCATTGCAATGATAACAAGAACATTCCGCCAGGATGTACTGACAAACTTTATAAGCTTAGACCAATGGTTGATAGTCTCAATAAATCTTTTGGACGATCGTATAATGGAACTAGAGAACTGAGTGTTGACGAATCAATGATCAAGTTTAAAGGTCGATCAGCCATGAAACAGTACATGCCCATGAAACCAGTAAAACGTGGTTATAAAATGTGGTGTATTGCTGACCAAAAGGGGTATATATTTAAACTTTCTGTATACCAAGGTAAGGATGAGCAACTCCAACAAGAATTTAAAGACCATACTTTAGGTGAGCGAGTTGTCTTAGGTCTGACCAAAGAGATGTGGGGTTCTGGGAGAATTGTCGTATTTGACAACTATTTTACGACTTTAAACTTGGTTGAAAGATTAAAAAGAGAAAATATTTTCGCCTGTGGTACAGTCAGGACAAATCGAAGGGGTTTGCCAATTAATATGATAGCGGATAAACTTATGAAACGTGGAGACTACGACTACCGATTCTCTGATATGGGTATTGGAGTTTTCAAATGGAAAGATAATAAAATGGTTCACTTGATATCTAACTACCATGGTAATGAGGAAACTGCAGTAAACAGAACCCAAAAGAATGGATCCAAGTTGGAGTTTACGTGCCCAACAATAGTTAAAAATTACAACCAGTTTATGGGAGGGGTCGACATGGCTGATCGTTTACGAGCACTGTATTGCGTTGACCGAAAATCAAAAAAATGGTGGCACAGACTGTTTTGGGGGCTGTTGGATGTCGCATTTGTTAACTCATATATTATTTATTGTAATTTACTTGAAAAAAAACCTCTAAAAGAGTTTCGAAGAAATGTCTCTATGGGACTTATATCGCAAAAGAAAATTGAAACAAACAAAAGAATCTCTATTGACGCTAAAAGTGCAGGCCCTTCAAAACGTAGAAAGGTTGAGTATTCAGTTGCCAAAGACGTTCGTTTGGGAAATAGAGGAATACATTGGCCAGTAATTGTAAATAAAAGAGGAAGATGTGAAGTTTGCAGTAAGAAAAAGATTCAGTCCAAGCCCAGTTCTACGTGCAGCCATTGTAAAATATTTTTATGTTTGAATGAAAAAAAAAATTGTTTTAATGAGTTTCATGATGTAAAAATATAATGTCCATTTTCTGTCAAAATTGTAACCTCTTAAAAAATAAATACTTAAAAAAGCATTAAAATTTTTTTATTACCTATTGCCTGACGGTACAAAAATGTACCGGATGAATTTTCCCTATAAGGAGTTTTCAGAAAATTCCAAAAAAAATCATAAATGTTTTTTAAGCTTTAAGTAACATATAATTACAAAAAAAATGTACAAAAGCCTGTGAAATCTATGTCTGGTAGGCAAAGGGTTAACTGTGTAATAGATATCTAGACATTTGGTTTTGAAGAGTTTTATTCGCAATGTACATTTGTTTCATGATTTTATTTATTTGCTATCGGTTTCGACACATAATGTTTTTTTTTTTACATTAACTCCACACAGGAGGCCCTGAGGAAAATAATTTCCTTCAGGGACTATGTCATCTGAGATTCTGTGTGGAGGGTTTTTTTGAGAAGAGGAAGGAATGAACATTGGTCTTGAAGAGACCCGTGTTGTAGGAAGGAGGAAACACAGGCCGGCAAATCGTTCCACAGCCGAGCTGTTGAACACAAGAGTAATAATAATAAAAACGTTTATTCATCACTGGATTTTTTTTAACAATATACCTACATTTTGTTCTTTTATCATTGATTCTATTGATGAAATGGTCACTGCTCAGCTACAATTCATTATTTCTCATGGAAAGCAGCTGATTTTCAGCCCTGCCTTGTCCCAGTGCAACGAGTCGAAGAAGCGACCCGTTCTCATGTGACAAATGTCAACTGTCTACAAATGTTGGGCACGCGTTCGGCGTGCTTCCCGATTATGCACCGGTGCCGAAGGGATCAATGACGCTAGTTCCTCGGAGCATCTTCCATTGTAATACCGGTAGAACAGGGATAGCATTCCCACCCGTGCTCTAAAGATTGCAATCCGTCCGTTAAGGTGGGATAATCTATCAAACGGACCGCCCGTTTCTGCACTTAGTCGAGGGTGTTTTTCAAGTATTTTGGAGCACCAGACCAGAGGTGGCTCTCAAATTCAACCGTGGGACGCACTTGTGATTTGTACAAGGTTAGCAGTTGTGTACTATTAAAGGATCTGCGGGCCCTGTACCGTACGCCCAGTTTTGTTTGAATTCATGTGTGTAAATGCACATCTTTTTATATCCATATATATTTTTTTAATCTTTTATTTTGTCTATGTTTATCATGTCTACTTTGATACATATCTTTTTCACTAAATAAAAAAATAGTTATTTATCCGCCTCGGAACAAATTTCTAGTGAGGTGAGTAAAATAAATCTATGTTCATAAATAAAATAAAATAAACGCCCGGGTTGCCGGCACTGAAACTGTCCTTGTTATTTTGACTCCTTCCTGCCGGGAGCTGTTTAACTCAAGAACGAGTCGAAGAGACGACCCGTACTCAAGCAACAAACGTAAACTGTGTACAACGGTTTGACGTGTTTCCTGAATATGCAATTTCCTTCTATTTATTATTTTAATTAATTCATAATTTTGTATTCGAAGTGTGCTGTTTTTTTAATAAATCTTGTAATTTTTCATGTTTACCAACGGTTTTAATTCAAAAGGTAAATTTCTGATCGTCTCTCCAATTCTCTGTAAAGAAAATTGAAAATTATTTATGATCCTGAGGTAAATATATTTTTTTATAAATACTTTCAGCTTCAAAATGTTACGTTAAATTATAATATACTGTGATTTTTCACATGTCTGCATAAGCGTTTTACTATTAATTTGTAGTATTTTTTTTTCTTCTTTGTACTGTTGCTAAGCACCATCTTACTAATATTATAAACGTGAAAGTTTGAATGGATGTATGTGTGTTTGTTACTCTTTCACGCAAAAACTACTAAACGCATTTTAATGAAACTTTACAATAATATAGCTCATACATCAGAATAACAAATAGGCTATAATTTATAAAGCTAGCTAGAAAGGGGACGCGGGAGCGGAATGGGGACGCACGGGAAAGGTGATTCAGGGAGAAACAATGTATTTCTTTGAATATGGCCTTGCAACGCATGCCGGGAACCAGCTAGTAATATATAATTAATTTTTGTTGTTAATTTATAAATACGTTTGGGTTTTAAATGAGTGCTTGAAAGATTGTGTTTGGATGTAAAATAATAACAATTTTTCTCTGCCTGTTTATCGGTGGTCCATTATTTTTTTAATGTTATTGAAAAATTGGTATTTTAAGAAGACAGATTCAAGATACAAAATTCTTCTTTCACGACAATCAATTCGAGAAATGTGCTGTACTGGAAGAAATAATCTGCCTGCCCTAAATGGATAGACGGGGCCTATACTATTGCAGAAAGGAATGTCCTTTAGGTCAGCGCATTATATGTTTAGGCAATTCTTGGCTATAATTCTTGAGTTGAGAATACCGCATACATATTTAATTATTTGTTATATTTCTTGGGGTATCAAGTCCGCCTATTCTCTCCACCATTATGTACTGATAATAATGCTAAATGTATAAATCTCAATTTGGGCAGGAATAAGTAAATCATGTCCAAAAATAGAAAATTATTCGTGTGCTCAAAAGCTTGGCAAAAGACCCGTCTCTTTAAGAGCCGTCATCACTTCTTCCATTCCTGCAGAGGTGAATTTATTTTTCTTCTCCGTCAATTTATAATGTCAATAAGTTATTTTTGATACTTAATTCAATCATGGCGTAGATTTCGGTCATCTATCGTCCCGTTTAAAATGCTCATTGTATTAAGTACCTTCCCAAAAGTTATAAGTGCCCACTTTTGGAAAACTTAGCTGAAAGAGTCGACTTCACTTCTAGAGGGAGGGGGGTACTTTGTCCATAGAATTCGAGTACAGTAGACTCGCGATTACCAGAGGCTCGACTTATCCGCGTTTATTTTGACGGCCTCCATGGTCGAGGCTCTCGACTAACCATCCGGAGGTCGCAGGTTCAAATCCCGGCTTTCGCAAGTAAATTTTATGTGGAAGATACTCTCAGTATCGCCCTGGTGTAAGACCACCATTCAGAATTAAAATGTTGATTGAAACGGCTTTAGCCGTGTTTGGTGAACTGATCTAAATAACCAGATACTTCCCCACCTTCTTCTTCCTCGTCTCCTTCCCCTCCCCATTTACTTCTGCCTCACAACATATCCCAATTGGGGATGACATAGTCTCACTAACTCCAGACGGGAGCAGCTGGGACTCTTGTGCGGTATTCACGTAAAATTTTACCCGACTTGATCTTAATGGGGTTTGTCTCAACCGACTTTATTATAATCGGAATTGTCTTAACTGACTTCATCTTAATCAACTTCATCTTAATGGGGGTTTGTCTCAACCGACTTCATTTTAATTGGATTTGTCATCAATTTTATCTTATTCGGATTTGTCTTAACCGACTTCATCTTAATCGAATTTGTCTTAACCAACTAACTTCATCTTAACCAGATTTGTCTTTAGGGACTTCATCTTAATCGTGTTTGACTTTATCGACTTCATTATAATCAATGTATATCTTATATATGATTATTAAAGAAAGTGTACAATGTGCATGCCGCTAAAACTCAGAAAGGTGTCCCGATACGATCAAGAGAGTAATATGGTGTGATATCGCCCATCCATGAAGAAGGTTCCCGTTATTTCCTGAAGGGCGTGTTTTTAAAGGTATAAGTTCTGAAAGTTTCGCCCTCTAGAAATTTCTAGAACAGTCCTGAACATTCGAGAGTATTCGAGAGCATTTCACAACATTCCAGAACATACCTGAACATTTCGATTATTCAATTTTCGGGAGTAGTCTGGAACGTTCAGGAACATCCTGGAACATCCTAGATCATTGTGGAACATTCCAGAACACTCTCGAATATTGTGAAATGTTCTGGAACATTGTGAACCGTTCGAAGCCTTTTTTGTATGGGCTACCCATTGGTAGGGGTATATAAAGCAAGATTCGTCATGGTTTCGAACGTCAGTTCAATCTCGTATTAACTGAATTAACTCCCTGTGCGAAGCCGGGTACTCCAGCTAGTACATAATATAAAAACATGATTGAAAAACTCATCATAATTAATATATCAATCTTGATAAAATATTACATAACCCATTAAATCTATACGCGCCGGATCGGCGGCTTCGTGTCCTCTATGCCTACCCCTGCGGGGATACGGCGTGGTGGTTAGTTAGTTAGTTATTTTAAAAAAATGCGCTCTAGTAAAACCTAGAGTTCCTCTATTTGTGGTTAGACAGTGAATATAGTTAAAAAAGTGACTGAAATTCCTCAAATTTAAATTGACTGTTTTTTTCCCAATTATTATCTTTCCCGATAAATCTAGATTCCACTGTAGAATTTGCCTTTATAAAGCTCCTTTGTCTGCAGGTTATTTACGTACTGAAAAAAGCGCTTTTCTAGCATTGTTGGGCGAGCTTTTTCTTTATTCGGGCCGCCATCAGAGTGGATTAACAAAGCCCGAGAAAACTTTAGGAAACGCTTGTAGTTTTTTGGCGCCCGCGCCCCCTGCAAAGTGATTATTTTGTTACCTACCTCTCTCCCTCTCTCTCCCACATCCCCGCGCTTTGTATATAACTCTTTCAATTACTGTTTGCCAGAAATGGGTCGTTTTTATACTGATTTAAAAAAAAATCTTCTGATGTATTAATAATCAATGGAAGCTTTTGTCACTTTGCAAAATAAAAAAGTACAAAGTTGAGAATTGAAAAGAAAAATCACATTGACAAATTGTATTTTTATTTAATATGACGATACACAACCCTCTGAGTGAAATAATTTACTTTCTGAAATTTATGACTCATGCATATTTTCAGCTTTCAATTTGGGAGGCGGGTATAGGTACCGCCAATCCCAATAACCGACACCTCGGCCATAGGTCACTCCAAGTGGTTTGCTACGTTTGGTGTCTTAGCGGGGGTGCCCGGGTTCATGAGGTCAGGTTTGTCTAGGTCTTGGTAGCGGATGCGTTTACCCACCCATAGTGACGGGACGGATCGGGAGTAACTGGTCGAGGAAGACATTTTGACTTCCCCAGCCGGACTTTCTGGACCCATCGCCTAGTATCGCAGTGTGAGGAATAGTTTCATACGTCCGTTACTACTGGGCACACTGACCCCCAGATTCCTACCGTCTTCCTCGGGCGTCCCTGACTTCTTTTACTTTTTTTTTGCATTAACTCCACACAGGAGGCCCTGAGGAAAATAATTTTCCTCAGGGCGTATGTCATCTGAGATGCTGTGTGGTGGGTCTTTTTGAGGAGAGAAAGGAATAAACTTTGTTTTGAAGATACCCATATTGTAGGAAGAAAGAAACACAGAGGCCGGCAAATCGTTCCATTGCCGAGCTGTTGAACCCAAGAAGTAGTCGTAGAAACGACCCGTTCTCATGTGACTAATGTCAACGGTGTACATATGTTGGGTGCGTGTTTGGCGTGTTTCCCGTCTATGGACCGGTGCCGAGGGGATCAATGACGCTAGTTCCTTGGAGCATCTTCCATTGTAATACCGGTAGAACAAGGACAGCATTCGTAGATGACGTATACCCTGAGGGATTTTTTTTTCTTCAGGGTTTCCTGTGTGGAGCTAATGGGAAAATAACAACCCACTGAGTGAAAATATTTTCTTTCTGAAATTTATCTCCCAAGCATTTTCATTATATTGTCAACTTACAACATCATTTCTCTCCTGATTAAAATATCCATGTAAGTATAGCAAAATGAGACGAGATGCCAAAAACTTACTAATTAACCAACCATTGCGCCGTTTCTCCGAAGGGGTAGGCAGGTAAGATATCGGTCAATAACAATAAGCAATCGGTCTTGGCACAAACTCTTTGCCTCACTCACATTCGTACAGAGTCTCATACGTACTCTTCTATTATTCTAACTCAAGTATCTAGTTTACTTGTGCCATATCTTCCTCGGGCGTCCCTGACTTCTTCTACTATTCGCATTCGCGTTGTTTTATCCTTATACCTTTCTTCGTTCATTCTCTCTACATGCTCAAACCATCTGAGCGTCCCTTTCTTTGGACGTAGGACTCTTGCATTATGATTAGTAGTACGTTGACGGCCTTCGTGAATGAGTGGTTATGATCCTTGGAAACGAATCTGTAGGAAGCGGGTTCAAATCTCTGCGTGCGCATGTAAATTGTAAAGGACAGGCATTAAGAATTTAAAATCTGCTTGAAATCGCTTTGATGACCAGACATAAATAACCAGGTACTTTCCCACCTTTCTCTCCCAAGTAGCCTACCCCACCCAACTATCTTCAGCCTCACATCATATCCCAGGAAGTGGGGGTGCCGTAGTCTCACTGGCTTCAGACCATTGGGTGCAATTGAGAATTAAAAAAAAATGAAATCCGATGTAATTATCAAAATGTCAATAAAAATGTGTTGGTACTCTTAATATATAAAAAAGGATTGTTTCTTTATTTGGCCCTTACGCGGTTCCTAAACCATTCATCCCATTGTGTTGAAACTTTGGTGAGTTTTTGT
Organism: Limnephilus lunatus; assembly: GCA_917563855.2. NCBI lineage: Eukaryota > Metazoa > Arthropoda > Insecta > Trichoptera > Limnephilidae > Limnephilus > Limnephilus lunatus. Next base: position 100,213,700 of record OU830594.1, read on the forward strand.
GCGCACGCCCGCGATGGTTTCCATGTATAGTAGTGAGCTCTGGCGTTATGAAATTTTTTCCTACACCATTGCGATGAAAAATGATGTTTCTATATATAGTGGTGAGTTCTCGCATTATGAAATTATTTCCTTTCACCATTATAAATAGAAACCATAACGCACGCTCGCTATGGTTTCTATTCATAATGGTGAACTCTGGCGTTATGAAATTGTAAACAAAATTTACGAGGGGGCGTTCGCAGGTGGAGAGACGAGGGAGGGGAAAAGGCAGGGAAGTTGGAAGAGGTACGCGGGAGAGGGGAGGGAAACGCTGAAGGGTAAGGGGAGGCAGAAGGGAAATGGAGACGAATGGGAAAGGACACGCATGGAGAAACAATTTAATTATTTATGTGGTATTGCAACGCATACCGGGAACTCGCTAGTTTAAAAAAAAATACATGAGCTCCACACAGGAGACCCTGAGGAAAATAATTTCTCTCAGGGCCTATGTCATCTTTGGGGATGCTGTGTGGAGGTTTTTTTAAGGAAAGGAAGAAGACGAGAGTACTGGGAAGGAAAAGGGTTTAAGGGGTGGGTAAGAATCTGGGGTTCAGTCCCTTGTCAACCGCCTTTAAGACCTATACAAACCTCACCCCATGAACCCGGGAACCCCTGCTATATCTCAAAACGTAGCGAACCACTTGGGGTGACCTGTGCAGAGGTGTTGGTTATCCGATAGTTCCCGGGGCGGCGGTACCCATTCCCGCCTCCCAAATTATTTAATAATAAATAAACCAACTTATTTCACGCCTTTCTGGTTTTCAAGAATTTATTTTATTTTCAAAAATTATATAAAGCGTGAAGCAAGCTGGAAATGGTATATTTTGAATATAGCAGAGGGATTTTAAAAATATCTTTTCGTAATCCCTGATTGAAAATGACAACTCTCATTAAAAGCGAAACATATTTTTTTATGTACAAAATCTCTAATGGCCGATGGGGGGGGGGGGGGGTAGGGGCTATCGATAGGGGTTGGGGATTAGGGGTGTTCCGGCGTAATCCCGGCAATTATTTATAACTGCGACGTTTTCAAACATACTTGTACCTACCCCAGCTTTCAAAAATACATAATTACCCCTAAAATCGCGGACAAACCCGTACAGACGCGGCCTAATGGGCTGTATGCACTGAACGCGCAATTCCCTAGAAGTGGGATAAATAATAATAATATTTGGATGATTTGTAAGCGCCGTTTTTGTGAAAAATCACTTCAGAGGCGCTTTACAAACTTATAATTTATTTCTATAATGTTACCTCTAACTACAAACTAGACCAGTGATTCCCAAAGTGGTCCAGGTTGACCCCCAGGGGTCCACGGGAGGCTCGACGGGGGTTGGCGTGATAAAAAATGGTGGTCCACGAAAATTTATCCGGTTTCGATAGTAAAGAACAAAAATGTTGGCTTGATTTTATCTATAAGTGTAGGTCAGTGGTTCCCAAAAGGAGCGTAATGGGATAGGGTGCAACGGCAAATTTCCATACCGAAGAGGTCGAAATTGGATATGGGCTGGAACGGGGTCCATCCTACCCTCAGAGTAACAATTACTCTGAGATCCTACAAGTTACTCTGAGATCCTACCCCGTCCCACCCTATCCCATTCCGCCCTCTCCGTTGTGTTATCCGCCCCGGGGTCCGTGGGTCATAACAGTTTGGGGAAAGCGGTCCGTGGGCCAAGAGATTTTGCGAACCACTGAACTAGACAAACCATTATGACAACTTATGGCCAAAAATTGAATCCACCGGTTCATCGATCATTCATACCAAACCATATATACAATGATTTGACCAATGAACTCGATGCTGCAGTAAAAGTGTACTGTACAGGCGGAAAATATACAGGACCATATTTCACTTGAGATTCTGGGACGTTCTGGGAAGAAAAAAGGTTCGAGGAGTGAATAGGTAGAGAGGAGGGGAAGAAAAAGGTCGAGAAGTACCTGGCTATTCAAATCTGGTCACCAAACATGGCTAAAGACATTTCAAACAAAATTTCGATTTTGAGAGTATCTACCACTGTAATCTGTACCGATTTGAACAAAAACGTACACTGCCAATTTATATATTATCTAAGAGCTTTCAACTCATAGTCTCCAACAAGTAAGTGAAATTATTGTTATCTCTTCAAAAAAGATTTTCGAAAATTGAAATTTTTTGATAAATTTCTTCAGAAGTAAGGAAAAACTGAACTCACTTCGGACAGACGGACACGCCCACAATACATTTCTACTTAATTATATATTCAGTGGCTCAATGTATGAACCAATGTGCTACTTTAAAGTGTACCAGTAAAAATATATAGGTATAACTTATTTATTTTAATATTTTAATCCTTTGTATAATTCACAAAGGATTCTGCCGTGTTTATTTTGGGATTTTTTTTTTATGTTTCGATTTAATAAAATAAAATTAAAATGCTGACATATTACTACATGCATGCATGGATTAATTTTGTTATGTCGAAACCTTTTAACGGGGGGTTGTGAAATATGCAATCATATATTTTTTTAAATTGCTTAGAAGCGTCGGATTAAGCCGTGTATAGTAAATTATTATTTTTTTTAAACTCTCAGGCTTCGAGAAGGTCAGAAAGTTTCCGCTTTGCAATAAAAACCAAATAAATTGAATATATCTATACGTATCCAAAAAGTTGATAAAATTCGCATTCAAATGTTGTTATCAGAAATTAACATATATTTTTTTAAATATTAAAATTTATGATGCAAATAAGAAAAACTTTTAAATATGGCTCACCTTACCTTTTTTTTACGAATCTAAAAATTGACCATAAAATAATTTAAATGTACCTACACCGTTATGACTCCAACCGCAGTAATTAAAAAAAAAACTTTATGAAATGTTCACATTAAACGATAAAAGATGAGAGTAATGACAACGTTTTTTAAAACATTTGCCAAATAAAATATATGTATGTTTTATTTTCTTTCGTTATCAGTAATTTTGGTTAGAAAAAACATAGTTTAAAAAATATATTTATGTTCGCATTCAAAAATTTTATATTTCGAAAATTATATTTTTATATCTGATTATTAACATTTGAAAGCATTTTTTAACATTCCTAACATTTCTAAAACCGTTTTTAATTTTTGAATATGTTCAGAAATACTTTATTTATTTTGATTTTATTGCAAAGCCGAAATATTTTAATTTCCGACAAAACGTGTTCGAGACTGAGTTGTTAAGCAAATGCCGAATTCTCATACTATTATAAAAAATCGTATTACGCCAACCTTGCGAGTTATTTAAAAAATTGCAATAATGTTGATCGTATCTCTAAATAAAGTAAAGCCTTCCAGTGACGTCATAATCCTCAAATACGCCATAAAGAACCCGCACCCTTTAAAGGTAAACGCAAGCACCAACCTTCATAATGTTTTACAGCCTTCTCTCTGGGAATGGGACCCTCCTCCTGGCATTACATTATGCATTTTTACGAGAGCCAGTCTGCATAAAGCTCTCCAAAAGCACTAACAAAAAATATTCCAAAAAGCTCTCGGAAACACTGTTGCTATTATAAATTGGAGTTGTAACCAAATGCAAATAATAATTTTATTTTAGTAATTTGTACATCAAAATTTTCAAATTACTTTTTTATTTTAACATATTGATCGTCCAGTTGATTAATCAGACGTCTCCAGACACACAGTTTAAAGATAATAAAAAGCAGTTTTCGAATGATCACCGTAAATCAAATAATATTTACACGTTTCTTTGTTTTACATATTAAATATGCTATGAAATAACACCGGGAGGCATAACGGTCCGGTACATTAGTGTGACATTTTGAAACATTCTACTAGTGGCCCAGAAAACATCAACATTTGGTTTAATTCACTCCTTCTGCATTATAATTGTTTTTATTGTATTTTATCAAATAGAGGGCACACTTTTACGTATAACTGCATATTCAACTCAATTTTCGATTTTTTTAGGTATGACTGACTAAACAACTGGACTGTCGATATATTGTGTACTATATTGGCTCCTATAATACATATTGAATCTACCAACTGGGGCAGACTTGATACTTTTGGCAGCGCATTATAATATTTCATTCCTTTGTACAGAAAACTATTTTACATATTGGCCTATTTTCATTGCACATCCTTGTGTTACGTTACGAGATGTCTGTGAATGTCTGTTGTTATATATAATTTAATTAGCAAGGTATTTGGTAGTATTTTAGTTATTTGTTTTTGGGGTGTTTTGCCGTGTTGCGCTACCTCCTACTTTAGCCGACGTTTCGGACAGCGTTGCAGTGTCCATCATCAGGGCAGATCCGGCAGATCCGACAAATAACAGGTAACGAGAATGCTTTTGGCCGTGAAAATCTAAAAACGTGCTATCTTGGTAGTAGGTTATTTATTATTTTATTTATTAATATTATCTCGTTCAAGGTCAGAATCTGTTTCATTGTTAGCCCATTTAGTTCCTTTAACATTTTAGTAACTTTTGAAAATCTCTTTTGCCTTAGTATTATTTTCATTGCTGCTCTCTAATATTTTGAGATGTTTATGAAAAGTTTCGGAGATGTTAGCCGTTTCGATGTAATAATGCATGTAGACTTGAGGGCGGAAGCAGCTAGCTTGTCCGAAACTTGGAATAATAGGTGAGAAGGTTAATAATTATAATGTAGCTGCTCTGTTTAAGAAAATATATGACGCGCGAGTGGGTGGAAGAAAGCGTAGGTACATTTTTAGCTAAATATTCTTATTCTTTTTTGTGTTTCTCCAATCGGAGCTCCCGATTTTATGTCCGGGTTAAATCTTTCCCAAATGACAGACTAAACCCTTCCACACACTTTTCCACAAATGGTTATCTAGTAAATTCACGCAATGTAAGTGCACTATATAAGTATAGTAAATACAAAACAATACAAGAACAATACGTCAATCCACCAGAAACATAATGGGAAAATATTTCACTGACTCCAGATATTTTCATATCAGAGGGTTCGGCTCTGATGAAATCCTAACTGGTCCGATAAATCCTACTGATCCCTCAATATAAATATTTAAAAAATGACTGACTTTTGCATTTTTTTATATAAATTTTTTGACATATCTAATACGCCTAAATTTTGAATTAGGTCACATTATAATGTAGGTTATAAATATTATGTATGCAACTATTTTTTATTACTAACACTTTAACACACGCCCAGGGAACCATTTATTGGATAACCAACACACTGCCATAGGTCACCCCAAGTGGTTCTCTACGTTTGGTGACTTAGCAGCGGTGTCCGGATTCGTGAGGTGAGATGCAGGGCTGGATCAGGAGAGACTTGTCAAAGGAGACCTAACCTAGACCTCTCCACCAGACCTATTTATTGCCTTACAGCGCAGTGAGAGGGATGGATTCATACGTCCATGACTGTCCATCATTGGACATATTGACCCCCAGATTCTTACCTACCCTCTCACCTTTTTCCTTCTCACAACTTCCTTTCCCATGCCTGATGTCATTTTGCTGCCCGATGATATACACTGCCTTACGTCGCAACGGATAACACACACGCACTCTGCCTCGTCTGTAATGTGCTGCTCTAAAGCGATGGAGTATGAATCACGTGACGTAATGTTGTAACTTGTCAACGAGTGATGGATTTTTAAAAATATATTATTGGACAGCAAAATGACATGTACATTTTTTACTTCAAAAATGCTAAGGAATCGCTTGTTAAAATATGTCGGGTACATGCTGATACATTCTGTATAAATTAGCCAAGGATAGGTGTTCATCTATGTTAATAATAATAATTGGATAATTTGTAGAGCGCCGTTTTTGTGAAGAATCTCCTCAAGGCACTGTACAATTGATTATGAATTCTTAGGTTCTATTTAATTTTATTATTCACAGGTATGTAGATACAGAAAACATACTTACCTGGTAGGTCACTTGCGTTAAACACACTTTAATTAGGAAGTTTAGGCTCGGAGAAGATACAGCTTTGAACGCTGAGGACATTATATTTATAACAATGGACATTGCATGATGTTACATTTGCTACCACCATCACTGTTAGTTTACATTTATGAGAAGATTCATAGCAAAAGTAGAGTTGATATTATTTTGAAAGACTTGAAATTTAGGACTCTTTTTAGGGCTGGAGAATCTTTATGAAATGACCTTTACAAAAGTTTACAAATATGATTTTTTAACATTTTTACTCAATTAGTTATTTATAATGTTGCGGGCAGTGAAGGCGAAGATGAAAGCTGTTTGACTATTGATACGACTGTCTGAAAAGGTGAGTTTAAGTTTAGCTCTAAATTCCGTTGAGTCTGTGATCATTCTTTAATCATGCAGTACTCCATTCCATTCTTTAGATCCTGACACTCCACGTGCGCCGAACTTAGTATCTGGTGTGTGTTTCGGTTCCTTTAACCTTCTGATAGCTGATGACGCTGCTGACCTCAGGAATGACTGTCGAGAATTTGAATTTTCTGGAATACACAATTCCGGTAAGTAAGCCGGAGCCATTCCGTTGGGACCTAAATACGAATGTTTTAAGTTATTTACTAGATTTTTAAATTGCCTCCATTGATGTTTCACCAAAACGATGCAAATATTTTTTTCCTCCTTCTGCGAAATATGTGAAATGTGTCTCGACCTCCACACCCAAACTCAAGTATCCTAACCACTACACCGCCTTTAACACGAAAGCTTCACGTTTAAAACACCCTAAAAACCTTGGCGCCATTGCTTGCCACTTCACTTTTCACGTAAAGTGGTTGCCAACTAAAACCCGTTATAGAAACCGGGGTTGTTTTTGTTTATAGGGGTAGTGGGTAGAGTGTAGGCCGTATATCTACTATTCGGTAGGCAGCACTTGACAAATTATACTTGTGTATATCTACACTAAACAGCGACGTTTCTTTCTGCAAAGTCTGTTAGTTGTTAAATTGACTAAACAGGATGGTTGTCGCTGGTGTCGACTTTGTGTTAATTGAGTTGAAGCAGATGCGGTTAACTAAAAATTATATCCTTACATTCAATGCGAAAATTATTTGTATTTATTATTTTATTTTACATTGCCTCCAGACAGAAAGCCATGAAGAAAAAACTCCCTCAGGACCTATGTCATCTTTGTGGATGCTGGGTGGAGTGTCTTTTTAGGGAAATAAAGGAGTTATAGTTCTGAGAAGGGAAAAGGTTGGAGGGGTGGGTAGGAATCTGTGAGTCTGTGTTCAGGAGTGACGTACGTATGAATCCATCCCTCCCATTGCGGTGCAAGTTGATAGGTCGAAAGAGTCCGGCTGGAGGGGTCAAAGTGACTCCCTCAAACAGGCTGTACCGATCCGCCTAGTATGCAGTAGGTGGGCAAAAGCATCCGCTTCGAAGACCTAGTCAAACCGCATCCCATGATTCCGGCCCCCGTGCGAACATAGAGAGCCACTTGGGGTGATCTGCGGCAGGGGTATTGGTTATCCAATAAATGGTTCCCGGGGCAGCGGCACCCATAGCTGCTTCCCAAAGTGATGTTTCGGTGAAGAATATTTTATCATCGTTTTGATTTGGTCTTTCTTATTGGCTTTTTTTCAATATTATGGTGTACACCTCCCTGAAAAAAGTATGAAAAATGTTACAATTGCTTTGTGGAAATATAAAATGTCACATCTTTACATAGTATAAAATGAAGTCGCTCCCGCTGTCTGTGCGCTTAGATCTTTTAAACTACGCAACGGATTTTCATGCAGTTTTCAGCAATAGATAGAGTGATTCATGAGTAAGGTTTTTTGGTATATTATTTGTCAAGGTTTTTTTGTAAATTGGGTGAAATAAATAAATAAAGGGAGCCGGCTGGCAAGCGGGCGGTGTGGCGTTGGTTTTTTTAAAAAAAAAATTGTATGGATACCGCACAAGAGTCCCAACTGCTCCCGTCTGAAGCCAGTGAGACTATGGCACCCCCCAATCGGGGTATGTTGTGAGGCTGAGGGTAGTGGGGAGGGGAAGGAGATAGGGAAGAGGAAGGTGGGGAAGTACCTGGCTATTCAGATCTGGTCACCAAACACGGCTAATGCCATTTCAAGCAACGTTTCAATTCTGAAGGTGGTCTTACACCAGGGCGATACAGGGAGTATCTTCCACTCTGGAACGTGCCGCAAATATACTATATATTATTTTAAATGAATAAATTGTGAAATAACACAAATTAATCAAATAAACTTTATTTGCCACGCCGGGATTCGATCCCGCCACCTTTGGTGTGCGAGTCAAGCGTCTTACCGCTGCGCTACGCCGGCCGTCAATTGGTTATAAATATTGGGGAATGCTGTGGCGTTGTGTTTCATTAGCCACAGCAACGTGTGGCAGGGTCTGCTAGTAAAATATAAGCTTCAAAATTTGGAGGAAATTTATAGGTTTAAAATATAGAACCTGTGTATTTACTAATCTTATGATTTCCGAGATGTTGGTTTTGATTTATTAAATAATATATTATAAAATTAAAAACCCATTTTTTTGGGCACGATGTCTACTGTTAACAGAACTTCTAGTCCTATATTGCATATTAATAGAACAAAAGAGTTTAAAAAGGAAGTCAAACTTGGTAGGTCCTTGGGTCGAGTCGGAGATAGATTCCTATGCCGAATATTTGGGTGGCCCAATTTTGCTAAATTTATGAGACAGCCATGCTTCTGTAAAACCGATTGTTTTATATTATATCTGACTTTAAAATGTCTTTAGTTGCTATTTTAGTTGTTGCTATGCAGTAGAAACGATCCCTGAGCCGCGTGTGTGGTAAAACAAAACTGTAACCATGTTACGAATGAGGTGATTCGAAAAGAATGCAAGTCCGGTGTAAGCGTAATTAATGAACAAGGAGAACTTAGATGTTTTGGGCATGCAGGGCCGATGACCCGAAAAAGGAGTGTTAAAAGAAATATATACACAGGGTGTGCCAAAAGTCCACTTTATCCTTTGGAGAGCTGATAGGCAAACTCATTACCTTAAATTAAATATACCTTCAGGAGGGTATCATTCTTGTATTGCCTGTAGTATATCTTAATCATACTTTTCTTACCGGTTTAACTTAACACCTCAATCTGTCTCTTAAGAGCCGTTCGCATTTAGCGAGTATTTTAGTCGAGTGGAGAGTATAGTGGTAACTAAACGCGCCCGAACACCGTAATTTTAGTAGAGTATGTTAGTCAGCTCTTTAGTAGATTCAATCCATTTCATTCTATTTTTCTAGTGAGAATTATTTTGCTATTAATCTCTTTTCGTGTCCATAGTTTATTTATTTTCATCTCACTAATTTATTATTCCACGTCTTCTAAAATAAGCATTAAAATCATCATAATTAGCGTATTTACTTTTGCTTTGTAGCACCCCGTCTTCCGCCGTCATCTTGCAACGGGCGGCCGGCGGGCATAAATGTACCTACTCTACATAAAAGTAACGCGATCGAATAATATTAACGGTTTTCGGTGAGTCAAGTAGCAAGTATACTCGCTACTTGACTTACTACTTGACCAATGTGAACGTACATTTACCGAGGGACGAATCTCATTTAGGAAGATGCTCTTGCTTTCCCAAACACATTCTTTAAATAATATATAGTATTTTATTATAAAAATGTAGATCAGTATTAAATAATAGTATTTCTTTTCTCTGTACTATATACTGGCACTGTTTTATATTTTATTTTGCTTATTATTATTTCTGTTGTTTTACTAGTGGCATCTCCACCTAGTATCAACTATCCCTTGATTTACGCATGCTGTGCACACTTTTTTATTGGAATGTTAATATCTATGCGCATCCCAATTGCAATTTCATTGATGTTACAATAATTTTTGACACTCTAAATGTTTCAAAAAATAAACAAAATAAAAAAGAGGCAGAAATAATTTTTTATACGTAGATAAATTATAACTTTTTTCTTGAGAGGAGTTCATTTCTATTCCATAATTTTAACAACATTTTAACGATCCGAATATCGCGTTATCTTAATTATCTGCTCTAAAAGTGTGCTAAAATCGGGCAAACAAAACAGTCACATACTCCATACTTGTATTACCTATCTATCTTTAGTCAGGAGTCAGAATAGAGCCCACGCAGCCGAATTTCTTACTCGGCCCGCTGCGTTTTTTGTCTTAATTTACCGCCGCCAGACTCCGTCCCACCGGGTCTCATTAGAGACGCGGATCACAACATAACACGCGAATTCCGGATACCTACATGTCTTACATGTGTACAGTAGGACTATAGCCCGAAAAGTTATAATTCTAATATCAGATAAAGTGTTTCCTCTTATTTATTTTTGATTAAAATACTTCAATCAGAATACAAATAAGTATTATACAATCAATCACATGGTAAAATTAATTTAACAACAAGAATAATAATATAAAATAATTATTTTTTTACCTTAGCTCTAGAAGGCCCTGACGAAAATAATTCTCTCAGGGCCTCTGTCATCTTTGGGGATGCTGTGTGGAGGGTCTTTTCAGAAAAAGAAGGTGGGGAAGTTCTGGAACCGACAAAGGTATGATGGGTGGGTACGAATCCATCTCTCCAACTGCGGTGCAAAGCGATGGGTCTGGCTGGAAAGGTCTAGGTTAGGTCTCCCTCAACCAGTCTCTCCCGGTCCGCATTGGTGTGAAAAGCATCAGCCACCAAGTCCTAGACAAACCCCACCCCTGAAAGCCCTGGTGTAAGACCACCATTCAGAATTGAAATGTTGCTTTAAATAGCTTTAGCCGTGTTTGGTGACCAGATCTGGATAGCCAGGTACTTCCTTACCTTCCTCTCCCCCATTTCCTTCCTCTCCTTATTACCTTCAGCTTTATAACATACCCCAATTGGGGATGCCATAGCCTCACTGGCTCCAGACGGGAGCAGCTGAGATTCTTGTGAGGAATTCACATTAAAAAAAATTCACCGCCAAGACCTAGACAAACCTCACCCCTACTAAGTTACCAAACGTAGCGAACCACATTGAAATTTATTTAATTTCCTCATGTTTTGAGCACAACCACACTTTAGAGAAAATCGTTAAGCATGGAGTGTCTACCATGACAGAGTTGTGTAGTTTTGTATCTTATCTGTTTATAACTGCAGGACAAGCGTGATGCTTAGTTACCTGGTTACATGCCGGTGACAGTAGTTAGTATTTTCGTTTTTATCTACATAAGTTGTCTTGCGCAGTCAGGAAGGAATTTCTCCCGAGATGGTACAGCACTGATACGGTAGCCGAGTGCGATGCCGCGAGACAAAACGCCGCAGATGTTCCGTAACGTATTAAATCTCCGCTTCTCTGATGCGAACGCATACCTCCTGCGTTTCATGTCACCCGGGTCCCTGGTGCCCGGAGTCACATTTAAATACCGGCGCCAGGGCGATACTAAATACTGCATTGTTAAAACTCGTGGAACTACTGTGGGAGGTTCAATAATTGTCCTTTATGAGAGTTGTGAATCAACCAAACATTGGTCTTGTATCAATGTTCAGGCATGGAATTTACAGAGGAAGAATTTGACTGAAGGCTATTTCAGCATTCCAAACTGTGCAGCTAATTTTTCATGCAATGGACACTTTTATATTTACCGCGACGATTCATGGTAAATATAAATGCCATAATCTCACTGGCTCCAGACGGGAGCAGTCGGGACTCTTGTGCCTGATTCACAAAAAAAATAAAAATCTTTGTCTTACCAGGACAAGCCTTCCAACTCGGGCAATGGAATCTATATTGAGTACGATTTTTAGTTATGAAATTGATAGTTGTCTTTTTTAAACGACTTCCAAAAGGAGGAGGTTATCAATTCGACGGTATTTTTTTCATTTTTTTTTTATCTTTGAACCTCAGAACTTTCGATTGGGTGAACCGATATTGATGATTCTTTTTTTATTAGAAAGCTGGTGCTTTCCGTGTGGTCCCATTTTAATTTGGTCCAGTTCTGACAATGGGATCAATGAGAAAACCATATATGTCTTAAATTTGCAATAAGTATGTGCGCGACAAATGGACGAATAACTCAATATTACGCCAACAGATTTCGATGATTTTTTTTAAGTAAATCTTCTTTACGCACGCTCGTCACTAAAAATCAAAAAATAAACAAAAAATTTAACAAAACAAAAAACGACTTCAAAAATGCACTAAAAAGTAAAAAAAATAATTTCTTACGATTGTTATTTTTGGAGTCGGTGTCAGCCAAGATCTCCACATCTCACCTATAACTACCTATGGATGTCGTTACCTTGGCTGACACCGACTCCAAAAATAACAATCGTACGAAATCATTTTTTTACTTTTTAGTGCACTTTTGAAGTCGTTTTTTGTTTTGTTAAAATTTTTGTTTATTATGATTTGAAATGCATTTTTAGTGTATAGATCTTCGAATGAAGGTACTTTAAATTCTTCGAATAATTGATCCGTTGGGTGAGTAGTCGGACATAGAGATATAAAGTTAGTCGGAAGTTTTTTTTTTTAATACGATTTTAATTATTAACCTCTGTACAACTTCTATTGGAGTAAGGTTAGTTTTATATGCAGATCCCCAGAGTATTTTGTAAAGTTGATTGAACCAAGGCGTAATATATTAAATATAGATTTTTTAACGACAAAAAATTTATAATTCTTTAAAATATGTGTAACAATTTTCTATTTTTTTACAATTTGACATATTTCATCGATAAATACTCCTAGATATTTTATTGTGTTTGTTAACAACACCCATACACAACCTACAGTCTGCCTCGGAACAGGAATACCTAGTGAGGAGGACTGAGAACCAACTACTTCACTTTGTATTTTTACTTTAATTTATATGGTATTTTTACTTCACTTTATATGGTATTTTTACTTTACTTTATATTGTTGTTAAATAAAAGTAGAAAAAAATAGTTTTGGAGTTGTCATGGGAGATAAAGTCAAAGTTTTAGGGGTAGATATCCTTTGTGTGTATTGCAAGTGGAATTAAAAATGTTTAATCACTATTTAGTGATAGTAAGTTAATGTCGAAGAAATTCTTAAGAATATTACGTTTTAGTTACGTTTTCCCAAGTTTTTTCGCTTATTATTTATAAGAACTGTATCGTCGGCATTTGAATTGGTTTGGCCATGTAGTGATTGAAAAAAAAAAGTCGTTAATATATTTATATAATTAATAATAACAATTCTCGTTTTGTTTCATAATTCGTTTAGATTTACCTATAGTATTATTTTCTTCTTCAATGATATACTCATTACATTGATTGGTTCAACCCTAAATAAAAAGTTATTCCAATAAAAATTAAATAAATGACCTTTAAAAAAAACTTGCTCTCCCGTAGACTACGAAAATTGCTTTTTAAACTTTACAAAAAATAATGTCGCTGGCTGTCAAAGAATTTGTCAAGAAATGTACAAATCTTTTTCAATAAATTTTTCTGACATTGACATGATTTTATTACTAGGTAATTGATTGTTACACGAAGAAATATGTAGATTATATACGAGTAGAAATACCTATACGCAGACATAAAAGAAATAACAAAATGTTTTGGTTCAATTATAAAATCCGGGTGGGCCTCCCTATTTGTGAATCTCGACTCATCTTCCAATTTGCTGTCTCTACGCAGTTCTTCTTTTTACAAGAACTCTTCACGGATGAGGAAGATGAAAGGAAAAAGTTGCAAACGGTTAATTTATAACTTTTACAAGACAGAGAAAAAATCAAATTAATTCTGAGAAAGCTCATTTTGGTTTAATTGTTTTGATAATCATTTGTTTGTCTCTGATGTTACCGAGTTTTTACGTCTGCTCTGAATTACCTCTTAATATAAATAACCAGACAAAACCGGAAATACGTCATTTTTAAATAAAATTTTAGCCGTATTGACTCTTTTCCGCAAAAAAGTAATAATTTATTTCAAACGATTGTTCTTTTTATGGTTAAGTTATCTTCTTACGACCTTACTAAAAACCCCGTGAAAATTATATTCAATTGACAAACGGCCGCATATGTTAAAACATTACTAATTAAAAAATTGTTCTTGGAAAAAAATACACACTGATTGCACAGCCTGGGGGGATAGTTTATCTCTGTTTTAGTGATGATGTTTGAACGAAATTTGGAATTTTCCAAAGTATTTTGAATGTTCTATATATGTATTTCTTATTTTTGAAGGTGTAAAAACCAATACCATTTTTAAAAACTAGATAAAATTACCCTTTAGATTTGTGTATTTGAAATACACTTTAGTTTTAAAAAACTGCCATATTTGAAGATTCAAACACGGAAAAAATGGAAAAAAAAATTCTTACCAAAACATTTTTGATGAAAGTGTACAGAAATTTAAAAAAAATCAAAATTTAAAAAATGCAGACCTTTTTTCTAATGAATTTGGAATGAAACTGTCACCTCACTTTTTCCTCGTGCATACAATAAAAAAACAATAAAAAATTTCAAAGTTTTTTTTCTTGCCAAAAGAATAACCTAAAAATATCTCTGACATTTAAACACATTTCTTGCACCACTAAAGATGTTAATTTCCTTGATAAGTTTACCACCACATTTATTAGCATTAGAACATCTTTTAAAAATTGTACTTTGATAAGCACATACATTTTTATAGCAATACTAACGTTGTTTTTCTTTTTTTTTCAGGTATGCTTCCGTTGATTTATTACGTTAGAAGAAACACATAATTAAGAAGAAAAAAGTTCATTGACATGGTGTGGTAAGTTAGGTTTTACGTTAATTACATTAATATGGTATGGGTACCGCCGCCCTGGGAAACATTTATTGAAAAACAGCACCCCTGCCATAGGTCACCCAAGTGGTTCGCATTGTTTGGTGTGCTTCAAGGTGTGAGGTGTGTCCATTTCTTGGCGGCGGATGCGTCTACTCACCAAATGCGTGATAGGCCGAATCGAAAGAGACTAGTTTGACCTCTCTAACAGGACTCTTTCAGAATATCGCTTTGCACCGCAGTGAGAGGGATAGATTCATACGTCCGTCACTCCTGGCCCTAGATTCCTAACCACTCCTTGTACCTTAATCCTTCCCAGAACTTCTTTTCCTTCCTTCCCTAAAAAGACCCTCCACACAGCATCCCCAAAGAAATACATATGACCTGAACGGAATTATTTTCCTCGGGGGTCCTCTTTGTAGAGCTAATGTAAAAAAAATATATATGTTAAACCTATCCTACCACGTAAAAGGAAGTGCAGAAATTCTGGGACTAACTACCATATTCCTCTTTGCTTAGAATAGGAGGGAAACAATTATACCAATTCAGTGGACATCTTCAACTTATCTTTAAACAAATATAAATTATTGTTACTGAGGCAGTTCAGTTATGCACAATAAATACTGTATATTTCTTACCATTCATATTTAAAAGCCTAGAAAGGGGCGTTAATCAATAAATAAACTTGAATGTAAAAAAAAATACTCATCTCTTTGAGGCTCCGCAATAAGCGTTAAAAAAAAGAAGAAAGTTTGAAATGGGACATATATGTAAATACGAATGTTAGTGGGTGCGTGCTAAAATTAAAAAATAATTATTATATAATTAACAGTTACCTATAATAATATTTAATAAAGCAAGACTTATTATAAAATAAAGTAAAAATCTCTCGACAAATGTTTTAAGTAGCATTTAAAGAGACTGTTTTTTCATACACATGTTAAGTAACGGAACCAGATGTTGTTTTATATAATTTTCTGACCATACTTTGCGATTTTTTCTATCGGGGGAATTTTATAAAAAATACCTGTTCATTTCGGCAAATAGAGATTATCTTTATAAATAACATTTTGTTTCATAGCTAAAAAACTTGAAGTGTACATGAAGCATTTGTAACAAGGTGTGTGTGCATACTTTTACACACACTGTATCTATGGTCTCGGTGTGTGGCACGTTCAGTATTTTTGGATTGACAATTGTGCATTGGTCAGATTGCCAGCCTTGAAATTTCTTGCTTCTAAACTGTTGCCAAACCTGCGGCCAGTACGCAAAAACCTGGACATTCAAAATGGGAGCAAGATTAATTCCTTGTGAGGCAGCCACAGTGATGGGCATTCCTTGACTGACATACGACGAATCGACTCGCCAATCTCGTCGTCAGTCATTCACTCGCCATTATTGCAATAGACTGGAGGTCATTTTTGTAGGATTTTTGGTAATCGCAAGACATTAAATTTTCCTGTATCCGAGCGGGCCTTTTGTCAGAACCGGGCGTTTTTATCCGCGACAAAATATCCCTCGACGTATATCCATCGTAATATCCCAAGAACAAAATATCCTACGGACAAAACATCCTCCAACAAAATATCAACTAAAACCTAACCTAACCTACCTAACTGAACCTTATCTTACATTTTACTATTTTTGAATAGTAATTAATTAAGATTAAGAGGATTGTAATTATAATTATTATAATAATAGTAGTTAAATCTGGAGCACCGTATAATTGTATTTATAGGCAGTGGCGTAGCGTGGGTATCAGCCGCCCGGGGCGGAGGAAAATTTTGCCGCCCCCCCCCCCCCCCCTATATAGGTTCTTCTTCAGGGAGGGGGGGTGGGGGGGGGTAGTGATCCTTTTTTAATTTTTTTTTTTTTTTATATTTATTAATCAAATCTGTATGCGGTGAATTAAAACTTCACTCAGAACATGAAAACGGTTTTTCTTTGGTTCTGGCAGCACATAAATTGTCTGCAACTAGAATTTTATATTGCACTTCGAAAAAAGTTATGTTTTTCTTCGAAATATGTCAGCAGATGAATACACAATTGGAATTATTTTTGTACCATTTTACTATTTTTGAAACAATTAAATTATAATTTATTGTCTTTACAGGTTGTCTGTATTATTTTTATCCCATTTTTTGTAAGGTTAGGTTAGATATTTTGTTGGTGTGATTCCTGAAATTATTTGTATTAAAAAATATAAACGAAATTTTGGTCTTTTGTATGTTTTTTTCTTTAAAATCAAACAAAAAAAATCTTTCACATGTCATCACTATTCATTCAGCCGAGTAACCAACCAACCCTTCACCCTTACCCCTAACGGTCCAATACTTACTGATTTTTAAATGTTTTTGGTAGAAAAAATCAAAAATGTCACCGGAGACCAAAATTTCATTTACGTTTTTTACTCCAAATAATGTTAGGAATCACTCTTTAAAGTAAGTCAAGTACGTCCCTTAAAACCCTGTATATGGTATACTAGCTGGTTCCCGGCATGCGTTACAATGCCATATTCAAAGAAATACATTGTTTCTCCCTTAATCACCTTTCCCGTGCGTCCCCGTTCCCCTCCCGCGTCCTCTTCCTAGCTAGCTTTATAAATTATAGCCAATATGTTATTCTGATGTATAAGCCATATTATTGTAAAGTTTCACTAAAATCCATTCCGTAGTTTTTGCGTGAAAGAGTAACAAACACACATACATCCATACAAACTTTCGCGTTTATGATATTAAGTAAGAAAGGCATATAGTCTTAACGTTAATTTTATTAAAACAACTTAGCATTTTCATATACTAAATAACTGTCTATTACAAAAATCTCTAATATTGTGGCCACCCAATATTCGATAACATCGCCCGAATTTGCCGAACAAGAATGCCGATAGTAAATTAGTAACGTAACACTTCCCCACTCTAAATAATTTGGTGGGAGATATTTCAGGTTGTGGGGGTTGTGTCGAGAATTGCGGAATACCGTTCCACCCTTAGCTGGAGATATCACAAATTAATGCAAAATATTATATCGGCGCCTGGCACTAGTTCTTGCCGTTGATGTTAAATGTACTAGAATGGCTAGTGCGATACCACAATAAATCTGATCGTGTAGGTATCGGAGAGAAAGTCAATTCTTTTTTTTATTGTACAACAGATTAATTCGATAAGTTTTTAGATTTTTACGGCCAAAAGCATTTTCGTTGTTTGTTTTTGGGGTGTTATGCCGTGTTGCCCTACCTCCTCCTTTAGCCGACGTTTCGGACAGCGTTGCAGTGTCCATCATCAGGGCAGATCCGGCAGATCCGACGATGTGTAATTGTTAGTGTTGAGTGTGTGCTTATTTACTTGGAAGCGATACCGTGTCGCCAGCTTCAATCCACTACGAGCTGGTAGGTATTACAGCAAAAGGGAACTGCGATTTAGTGAAAGCGCAGTATTTACGTTAGCCTGGAGCCCGTCCACGTGAGAAATGCCAACGGCAGTGGCGTCATCGCCACAAGATGACGCCACTTTCTTTTCACTAAATCGCAGTTCATTTTACTGTAATACCTAGGATTATACTTGTTGTCCTTTTTTCTCTAAAAAAATATAAGTATAGACGTGTTTCTCAGTGACGTTTCTTAAGTCTGTCATTGTCAGAAGTGTACGCCTTGTGATATCTTTGGGAATGCTGTGTGGGTGGAGTGTCTTTTTAGGAAAAGGAAGTGGAGGAAGTTCTGGGAAGGGAAGAGATACGAGTGGTGGGTAGGAATGTGGGAGTCAATGTGTCCTGGAGTGACGGACGTATGAATCGATCCCTCCCAGTTCAAGGCGGTGCGGTGGGTCAAGAGAGTCCGACTAGAAAAGTCTAGTTTAGGTCTCCCTCAACCAGTCTCTCCCGATTCGACCCGCCATGCAATAGGTAGGTAAACGCCTAGATAAACACCATCAATCCGGGCACCCTTGAAAATAACGAACCACTTGGGGTGACCTTTGGCAAGCGGTGTCGATTGTCCAATTAATGGTTCCCAGGGTAACGGTATCCATACCCGCCTCCTGATTTGGAAAATTCGTTTCTATGTCACACCCTTCGTCTCTCTCATTTTTTTGCATTGACTTCCTCCTAATTTACACTTATTTACATGCTTATGGATAGTGATCATTGAGCCTAATTGCAATTTTATTTGCCGACAAGGACCATCTTGACTTAACCACACCACTGCACCCAGCAATAAGGGTTAATTTAGAATTCAAAGGCATAAATGATTAGATATGTACGTACATGATTATTAGCATTATTTGAAGTGGGTTGGTTATATTATAATATGGACTTATAATTAAGTTCTTAGTGTTATTTCTAACAGCTGATTTAATTACCAAGAATATCTCACTTTGATTAATGTTACTCTTTGTGCCTTGGTGCTTTACAAGTTACTCATGTGCCCCTGCTAATTAGGAATGTCAATTATTATTGGGGACTGTAATGGATTCGCGATCTTTGAACTATATTCTATACCGTTCTGTGGTATCTACCCATTCACATACTTATAGGTTATAGAAGGGGAATTCTATAAGATACGAAATATTTTAGAGGGTGACATTCAAGGAATTTTGTTCTCTTGAACCAATGACTGAATAAAATAACTCAGAGAGGACTTGGCGTACCAATAAAATATTCTGTAGTTCTTTTCGTGGTTAATATTCAGTGGCTTGATATTTGGAGTCTGTAACGATTTATTCAATAATCGATAATTCACTTTGTGACGTCATTTTGATTATATGAATGATCACTTTTTATGCCACTTATTTAATCAAAATTACTTATCAAAATGTTTGAAACCAATGTCAGGAAAAGAATGAAAATGAACAAAAATAACTAATTATCAATCACAAACAAGTGTAGACAAATCGGTACCTATAGTAAAAAAAAACATTACAAAGAGTAGTGATTAATTAGTTAAAGGTATCATAAAAAACACAATTAAGTGGTGTATAATAATCATAACTTTTGTGTGATTTATAAAGCACCGTTGTTTTGAAAAATATTCTCAAGGGCGCTGTACAAATGTATGATATATTTCTACAATATTATTTCTAACTACAGACTAGACAAACCATTTTAACAAACTTGTGGCTAAAAATTGCATCCACCAGTTCATCGATCACTAATACAAAACTATATATGTATATACAATGTAATTGACCAATGAACGCGATGCTTCTTAAAAATGTAAATATTTTGTGTTATTTTTATTTTTATTTTTTTTTATTAGTGACTATTTAGTTACAGGTTTGATGACAATTACAAGATATGATGATGGATATAAATATTTCATCCGTTTGTTCTTAGTCCTCCTCACTAGGTGGTCCTGTGCTGAGGCGGACTGGTAGATTTCTTTGATTATACTTATAGGGCGATAATTATTTATATCATTTTTGCTTCCATTTTTATAAATTGGTAAAACTGTAGCATTTTTAAGATATTTTTTTTGATATAGAGAGATTTATAAGGTATGTCAGGGGGAGGATCAACTCATATTGGAGATGTTTTATAGTTTTGATTGAGAAAGGATCATTTCCTGAAGAAGTGTTGTTATCTAGTGAAGCAATCACTTTTCTTAGTTCATTGCTAGTTATTTGGTTTTGATTTAGTGTGTTATCTTGGATTAAGTCTTCATTATTTTCTATTTCCTTTTCATTAGAAATTGGTTTTGTGATTTTATTTGCCAATTGCGAGCCTATGTTAGTGAAAAATTTATTAATATATTCCAGAATTTTGTCAGGATGCTCTGCAAAAGAAGTAGGAATCATGTTATTTTTTTATTTATACTATGTACAGGCAGAAATATACAGGAGTATGCATACCTGGGAGGTCACTTGAGATTAACACTGTTTATATTTTATTTAAAGAAATTTAAATATTGTTCGCACGCAGAGGACATAATTGTGAACATATTTTAATTAATCCTGGTATATATTTTAATAATAAATTCTTTAATGAGCGAATTTTTGAAAGCAAAAGAAAAATTTATGATGGGCGGTATAATAGTAGATACAAGGATTTGATCAGAATCTTCCTAAATGTGATTCGTCCTTTTTCCTACAATTGCTATCCTACGAGAAACTGCAACGACTTTAGGCTTCCTAAAACAAATTTATCGGTAACACAAAACAACATTTATTATGAAGGATTTAAAATGTTCAATGTAAAGGTTAAGGAAGCTAAAAGTATTGCAGTCCAAATTTTATTGCGTAGGTAATAGAATATTATTATAATAGTTTTAGAATAGATATTCACTAGATAAATGTAAACCCACAAGTAGAAAAGCACCCAACGTATTTTTTTTAAACCGACCTATTTTTTCAAAATAATAAGAAACATTTTAAAGAACAACTAATTAAAATTTATTACGCATTAGCCCAATCTCATCTACAATATGGTATTATCGGATGGGGAAGCTCATGGGATTCCGCTCTAAAACCAGTCCTCATAGCCCAATGGGGAAATTTTTAATATTATACTTGGAGTCCCCATCAAAATTCTTACAGACTGTTTTTAAAGCTCTGAATGAAGCAAAATGTTTTTTAAGCTCTGAATTTAATGTCACTGAATTAATTATAAAGATATTCTAATTTACGCATTCAAAACCCAGGATAACTTTTTCACAAACTCGGGCGATTCACAAGATCCACATTACAACATGCATGGACAAAGGAATGTGCAATATTTCTCTATAAAATTATTTAATATACTCCCTCTTGCAATAAAAACCATTAAAAAATAACCTACTTCAAAAGAAGCATTAAGATATGGATTATGAACATGGGAAGGAAGAATATAGACACAATTTTGCAACCTAACAAAGATTAATGGTTGTATTGTGCAACTTTATAATTTTCTTCTTGTAATTTTTAACGTAGGTGCTTACTAATTAAAATACAATCACGTAAACATGTAAAATGTGACCTTAGAACTTTGTACCCCAGTTAGAACACATTCTTCTCTAAAAATTTGTGAAAAAAAAAATTATGGATAAATGAAATATTTTATTTTAATAAAAAGACAAATAACTTTGTTTACATCACTTTTAATGGTACACAATCAACATGTTTCGTAAACAATGTTTACTTCATCAGGATCAAACGTATACTAAACTTAAAAATTAAATATAGATGACACATGGAAGGAAAGGGTAGGAGGGAGGGGGAGGGGTAAGAGTGGGGAAAGTTTATCAGTTAGGGATTTCAAAGCCATTAGCAGGGAAAGGCCGGTTAAGTGGGAAGAGGTTCAAAAGAGGGTTTATAAAAATTTGCTGCTTATTAATTATGTCTGCTTTATTATTTACATTTTTTCTAATTTCTAAAATCTCTAAATTATTTATCTGTGATGCCTTATAGCCTGTGTGTAATATTTTAAGTCCATGGTTTTTATCAAAATTATGATTATTTTTTATTAAATGATCTGCGAATTCAGACTCGCTGTTGCCATTTAATGCCCTGAGATGTTCTTTAACCCGTACTTCAAAGTTTCTATTTGTTCTACCTATATAAAAGCTATTACAATCTTTACAATCGAGTTTATAAACGCCCGATTTTTTTGTTTTGATGTCGCTGTCTTTGTTATTGAGGATGAATTTTTTTAATTTGTTATTTGTGTAAAATGCAGGTTGTATATTACTGGGAATATTTTTGCTAATTATTTTTGATAAATCGTTATTAACAAATAGAATTCTACGCCATTGATTATTATTATGTTTAGATAAAGGGTAAATATATTGTTTTGAGAATTTCTGTTTATTCTTTTTATTAAGTATTTGATCTATTAGTTTAGTAGAATAACCATTATTAACTGCTATTTGCTTAATGAGATTTAATTCTGAAGTAAAATTAGGAACAGACAAAGGAATCGTAACTAATCTATTAACCATAGAGCGAAAGGCCGAGAGTTTCTGAGTGAAAGGATGATTAGATGAATTATTTATAACAGTATCGGTGTAATCTATTAAGATTTTTAATAGCGGTGCACTTTTACTTAAATACGTATATTGCTGGAAAAGATATGTCGATGATATAATTTGTATTTGGTTAGGTACAGAAAGGCAACTGAACATGTTCTTAAACTTTTTAAATAAATTTCATAAAAACATTCAATTCACACTAGAAATAGGTAAAGAGAAGAGTTTAAATTTCTTAGATTTAAATTTAACACTAATAGGTAATAAAATAGATTTCAATATATTCCGTAAAGATACGTACACCGATACTGTTATAAATAATTCATCTAATCATCCTTTCACTCAGAAACTCTCGGCCTTTCGCTCTATGGTTAATAGATTAGTTACGATTCCTTTGTCTGTTCCTAATTTTACTTCAGAATTAAATCTCATTAAGCAAATAGCAGTTAATAATGGTTATTCTACTAAACTAATAGATCAAATACTTAATAAAAAGAATAAACAGAAATTTTTAAAACAATATATTTACCCTTTTTCTAAACATAATAATAATCAATGGCGTAGAATTCTATTTGTTAATAACGATTTATCAAAAATAATTAGCAAAAATATTCCCAGTAATATACAACCTGCATTTTACACAAATAACAAATTAAAAAAATTCATCCTCAATAACAAAGACAGCGACATCAAAACAAAAAAATCGGGCGTTTATAAACTCGATTGTAAAGATTGTAATAGGTAGAACAAATAGAAACTTTGAAGTACGGGTTAAAGAACATCTCAGGGCATTAAATGGCAACAGCGAGTCTGAATTCGCAGATCATTTAATAAAAAATAATCATAATTTTGACAAAAACCATGGACTTAAAATATTACACACAGGCTATAAGGCATCACAGATAAATAATTTAGAGATTTTAGAAATTAGAAAAAATGTAAATAATAAAGCAGACATAATTAATAAGCAGCAAATTTTTATAAACCCTCTTTTGAACCTCTTCCCACTTAACCGGCCTTTCCCTGCTAATGGCTTTGAAATCCCTAACTGATAAACTTTCCCCACTCTTACCCCTCCCCCTCCCTCCTACCCTTTCCTTCCATGTGTCATCTATATTTAATTTTTAAGTTTAGTATACGTTTGATCCTGATGAAGTAAACATTGTTTACGAAACATGTTGATTGTGTACCATTAAAAGTGATGTAAACAAAGTTATTTGTCTTTTTATTAAAATAAATAATGCCATCACAAAGTGAAAACCTTTCCGAAGAAGTTTTCTTCGAAAAATTAAATATTTTATAAAAAAAAGACGATACTGACTCACAATCGAAGATAATAATTTTAAAGATATTATCACCAAATTGAATCATGCACTATTTTATATCTCATAGATTTATCCACTTCATTGACAGCCGCATCATCAACCGAGCGTTCTCATACAAAATGAATCGTTAGCTTTTACCTTGCACAATCCATCAGTTTTATCTCCAATCACCTCTCCTCCCTGTCCAGATGGCGGTATGCAGATAGGGGGCAGGTATCCGTGGTACACCCGGACGGACGTCTATGATTGCTACCGGCGGGCCTTGTCTCTACCAGAGTACGCTGTGCCGAAGCGAGTCTTCGTGAAGCGATGGCAATCTTGAATCGATTCTCTTGTCAAATAATGAAAGTTAGAAATTTGCATGGCTTCCGCAACCGCATCCAGTGTTTGTGGTAAAAGCAGATGCACTATAGAGGGATATTTATTTTATTTTTAAATACCTACACCTTTTTGCATTTCGATTTTGTTTTGCAGAATGATTGAATGCTAATCTTGGAAGTGGTTTGAATTTGGTTACTTAGCAGGGGGGGTTTCATGGGGTGTCATGGGGTGAGGCTTCATGGGGTGAGGTTTGTCTGGGTCTTGAAGGCGGATGAGTTCGCCCACCTACTGCGTGGCAGGCGGATCGGTAGAGACTGGTTGAGGGAGAACTTTTGACCTCTTCAGCAGAACTCTCTCGACTCATTGCATGTGCACCACAGATGGAGGGATCGATCCATACGTCTGTCACTTCTGGACATTACTTTTTCCGTCCCAGAACTTCTTTATTTTATTGTTTATCTTTATTAAGTCTATTACAATTGGTGATTTTCTATGCCTGCCTCACTAGAAACTCTTGTGTTGAAAGCAGTCGCAGTTTATAACAAAAAATAAATAACACCACAATGTTACGTTCAAAATAAAAGACAATCGGCATTGTAGGTACCATTGGAAATCTTTATAAATTAGTTTTGATAAAATCTTTGATGTTACTTCTGTCTTGGCTGATGATCCAAGACTTGGTGTCTGATTTATATTTAAAACAAGTTGTGTTCTGTCTAATGGCCTGTGGAAGTGCATTGTATAGCTTTGTTACAAAGCATCTAAAATTTATTTGGCCAAATGTTGTTTTAGTGAAAGGGATTATGTCCTTTGTTTCTAGTATCTCGAGAAGTTGAGTAGTTTGGACTTTGTCAAAAGCAGTTCTGCGTTTGAAGAGGTATTTTAGTATATTTTTGTTATAAAGTTGCCTAATGTCCAAAACTCAGATTCTTCTCTCCCGCTTTTCCATAAAAATATATAAGCTCTGAGGATTCTAATTCTAATGGAAAAACGCTAATAAATGTATGTATTTATACCTAGGTACATCAATAAATAAAAGTTCCGTACCAATTTCATCTCGGTGCTTGGTATCTCCTTGCGAGGTAGAAAGACGATTGACTGGATAAGGAGCAAGTCGAAGATGACCGACAATTTCGCCCAGCGGCCTTGGCGTGATTTTTCACAAAAACGATTTCTATATAAATCAGGCAAATATTATTATTATTACTATCACCAATAATTATACATATAACCCTTTTCAACCTAAGGTGGAACTATAATAATTATACTCTGCACGTGGTACCACAAGACATTCAAGATTATAACTACTTATAATCTTGAATGTCTTATATAATTTTATAATTACTTCTTCAACCCACAAGCTAATTCTTTTAATGGAAGACCAGTAATATTATAATATGTAGCAATTTTAAGATAAACAAATAAAAAAAATAAAAATAAATATGATACTTTGTATCGCTAAACTCAATTATTGCTTTGTGTTTTCTTTCGTATCAATGAATTTGTTATTTATCTTTTTCAAACTCTCATTATTTCTTTGTAATGAGACACCTTTGAGGCGGATTCTGACCAGTGCGCTAACGATATTATTGGTGTATCCATTTTCATGACTTAAAACTTTGTAATAAATTCTGATTGACAACTAGAATATTGCAAACATAATTATTACATTGGAGTTCAACGCACTCGCGAGAATATTCACAATATGAGGTTACAAGCGGTAATTAGATATTAAATTTCAAATATCTGATGACAGGGGTCCACAAATCCACAACCTTTTCTTGCAAAGCAAAAGTTTTATTTAGTTTTTTTAACAGAACTGACTCTTTTAAAAACTGTGCAGGGGCCGAAAGGGAAATTGTCGAACGTTTTTGGAATAGATAACTTCAATATGTACAGTAGCGACACCTCCAATTGCATTGATAAGTTTGTACATCTGTAATCAACTTTACAGATGTATGTCAATCTTTGTTCTCTCTGGACTCATTTGATAATGTCAATCTTTGTTCTCTCTGGACCTAGAGGCCGTTGATCAAAACTATTAGATTTAAAGTGGCTTGAAATTCATATTAGGTTAGGTTACGTTTTGTTACCTAGGGTTTGTTTTAGCGAGAGAAAAAGTCAGGTACTACTTTCCTCTTTCCCGTCTCCTGACACTCCTCATTTCCCTCAGCCTCCCAACCTTCTCTAAATTAGAGATTCCATAGTCCCACTGGCTCCATACAGTAGTTGAGAATTAAGTCTGATCGGAAAAAATATAGATTTTCTTTTATTATTATTAAAAATCATTTCCACCTATTTTCTACAAAATGCGTCACAGGCAAACTTTTCTTTACATGATTACTGTTTTATCTTTTCAGAAGGCTCTGTCTTGATATTGAGGGTCTTGATTAATTGCACTGGACGGTGTTTTTTTTGGTTACCGGACCAAACAGAGCCACATTTGAAAAGTTATATTTATAAAATCATGAAAAGTAATGAAAAAACTAGGTAATCTAGGTTAGATAGATTTTTAGAAAAGTCATTTTTTCATTAATATTAATAACTTAAATTTTGATTTAAGTTATTAATATTGATAAAAAAATGACTTTCCTAAAAATCTATCTAACCTAGATAACCTAGTTTTTTCATTACTTTTCATGATTTTATAAATATAACTTTTCAAATGTGGCTCTGTTTGGTCCGGTAAAAGAGTTCTGTTTAGTCGTTGCATTTTTTTCGTAATAAATTGTTTTCTTTTGACTTTGATTCCGATAGAAATAACTTCTATTGTATTTATACATACTAGTGTTTCTGTAACTACGGTTCCATGAACTCTAGATATAATTCGGGTTTGCTTTGAATTTAAGTATCATTTTCAAAATTTTAATTGTTTTTTCGAACAAATTCAGACAAGCGATAATAAACCTATCTATAATTTATTTATTAAAATACTTACGTCGAATAAAAGGGAAAATTATTAGAATAAAGGATGGTATATGAAAGTATAATATTCATCATATTTTTTCACTTTTTTTTTTAGTGACCGCCAAAAATCATTTTGACTATTATACCAAATTTTTCGAGGTCTTGTCTTGATTTGGCCAGTCTACACATTCTGGACGATGGTGAAAAATATTCATAATTAGTTGAGTGTTTCTTGAGGAAGAGCAGTTCATTATTTCAGAGTCTACGGGAAGTTATATTGAAATAGATGAATTGCAGTAATGTAGGTGAATTAGGTGAATTAGGTGTAGAATGTAGGTGTAGTAATGAGGTTCTAAAACCACTTTTGGACAAAGACACTTTAAATACATAGCTTGCAATCTACACAATACACTACCAGCTACGATTAGACAAACCGAATCAATGACCAAATTCAAACAAGTTGTAAAGAAATGGATTATAAGTACTAATCGTCACACTATTGCAAACATCTGTAAAATAAACTACAAATAGACAGAAATATCCATCTACATACGTCCTTACCCATATAAAACAAATTAAAATTATAAAATCCTTAATAATTTAAATCCATAAATAGATTTGACAGGATTTACTACTGTACTGTATCTCTTCCCTCATTTATAAGAAAACTCTCTTTATGTGATTTACCCACACTTTCAATCATCTTTATGTTTAATTGTTAATTATATTACTCTTATATATGATATGTAATTATGTACCTCTACGCCTGTCTCAACACAGGTATACCCTAGTGAGACAGGCATCGAATAATATATTGTAAACATCACGTATATAGATTCAATAAAATAATAATAAAAAAAAAAATAATACAATTAATAATTTTTATGAAAAAAATGAGTCATTTTTTTTCCCAAAGAAGAAAGGTTGAGTTAGTTCAATTTCATCAAAGTTAGAAGTTATTGCTTTTTTCTAATCCTAGCCTCCTAGCAATTCTTCAAGAACCGATCTTGAACGGATTCAATATGACGAATACGGACAGCATAAAAAGGAGACCAAACAACACAAGCATATTCAAGGTGAGGACAAACAAAAAGCAGTAAAATAGTTCTAAGGGTATTTATGATTTTGAAGTCAGAGGTAGTTATAGTGATGAAACCAAGTAGTTTGAGAGATTTATTTAATCACGTTTATGTGTTGTATAATATTTTAGCAGAAAAAGTTTTTAATTATTGTCTTTTTGAAAATTTGAATTGTGCCTGATTTTTCTTGGCTAGTAATGATAATTAATTTTAATTGGAAATTGGCTCGCGTGCCATTGTTGATCCACCCTCTCTATTACATAATTAGTAGCGTCTCATGATGTCAGTTGGCACCGTTGGCAGTCTCACGGCCGAGTGGTTTACGTATCTGGTTTCAGTCAAGTGGGTATCGGGTTCGGCACCCGCCGAGAACCATCCGCTCACATTCACAAGACACCTAGCGTTAGATTCAAGCATTCGTAAGCTGGGTCGGTTACAATCGATAATGTCAACCGATTTCTATGATAATTACGTATTTTATTTATTTGTTTTCTATTTGGGCAGGCATTTTCACAGTATGCAGATGGAGTTACTTGTATTTTGGAGGTCAAAATGGGACAAAAATAATATAGACATCCTGTAAAGACAATAAAATATTAACTAACTAACCATCACGCCGTTTCCCCGCAGGGGTAGGCAGAAAGGGCGGACCGCCAAACAACTCGGTCTTGGCACACACTCTTTGCCTCACTCACATTCATACATCGTCTCATACATTCTCGTCTATTAATCTGACTTTTGACATGACCCGACTCAAGTATCTTTTTTTTTTTTTTACAGTGAATACCGCACAAGAATCTCAACTGCTCCCGTCTGGAGCCAGTGAGACTATGGCATCCCCAATTGGGGTATGTTGTGAGGCTGAAGGTATTGGGGAGGGGAAGGAGGTGGGGAAGAGGAAGATTGGGAAGTACCTGGCTATTCAGATCTGGTCACCAAACACGGCTAAAGCCATTTTTAAGCAACGTTTCAATTCTGAATGGTGTTCTTACACCAGGGCGATACTGATAGTATCTTCCACTCTGGAACGTGCCGCACATATACTAATTTGATTAACTAACAACTCTGATTCACTTGATCGTGCCATGTCTTCCTCGGGCGTCCCCGACTTCTCCTACCATTCACATTGTTCAAAAATAGTTATAAGAAAAATTCAGCGTAGTGGAGATATATTTAATTTCACACTATGTATTTTGTATTTTTTACTTGTATTTTGAAAGGGGTAAGAGGTGTTGGTAGGAACCTGGAGGTCAGTGTAACCAGGAGTGACAGAAGTATGAATCATCCCTCTCTCTCACTGTGGTGCAATGCAATGGGTCGAGAGAGTCCCGCTGGAAAGGTTAAACGGCCTCCCACAACCAGTCTCTCGATTCAGCTAGTATGTGGGCAGACTCATCCACTCGTCCGCTATCCATGTCCTAGACAAACCTCACCCCATGAACCCGGGCACCCCTGCTCAGTCACCAAGCGTGTGACCTATAGCAGAGGTGTTGACTATCCAATAAATGGTTCCCGGTGCTGCGGTACCGATACCCGCCTTCTAAATTATTACAATATATAAAAATACTTTTTTTCTTCTCTGGTAGGTGTGTAGGTTCCCAAGGTGTGGTCTCCCGACAATCCGCCGTCAGATTTAAAGTGAGCAGTTTCGGGACTTCTTCGTTTCCACACCAAGGAAACGGTACAGTTAGAGGTGATGATTTGAGAGGATCCCTTTGTTTTATACTGGGAATATTGTTGTAAACTTAAGTTTATTCAGATGAATATTAAGTTGAACAGAGTTTCGATTCTATTCTGAGAACTGGAGTTTCAAATTGTAAAATCTAGAAAAGAATTGTAGCAAGAATGACTCGCCAAAATAAAAAAAAATAAAAACAGTTTTATACACAACAAAGAGAATGTGACAGCGCTGCCACAGACAAAAGAGATCATAAACACAAAATGCATTGAAATGTTTTAATAAAGGGTGGCGTAGACGTGAAAGTTGTGAGTAAAGGACTCTACACATCGAGATTAAGTAAAATGTTAACATGAGGAGTGCTCAGTGTAAAGAAGTTAAATATTTGAAATAGGACAATCACAACACACAACAGTAGGTATATATAATGTGACTAGACGTCCCGTTTTCACCGGCACAGTCCCGTTTTCATGCAGCGTGTTCCGGGCCCTATACAGACCCTTTATTTCCCTCAGGGCCTATGTCTTCTTGATGCTGTGTGGAGGGTCTTTTTTAGGAGGATGGAATGAACATGGGTCTTGAACATGTTGTAGGAAGAAGAAAACGCATAAGCCGGCAAATCGTTCCAAAGCCGAGCTGTTAAAATCATGAACGAGTCGTGGAAGCCTCTACGGTGTACACATGTTGGGCACGCGTTTGGCGTGTTTCCTGACTATGCACCGGTGCCGAGGTTAGATAACTATTGCGATAATACCTCATTGCATGTTATTATCTCAACACTTGTAGTAGTGTGGGGTGTAGGGGTATAGCGCGATACACCCACCGCGCCGGGAAGCGTTACGTCCATTAGAGATACACCGCTATTAGGCCGTAATGTGATACGCCCCTTCATTCAATATTCGGAAAGTTACCTGAGCACTGAGCATCTACTGACTGAGACGGAACCTGATTTTTAATATTTATGAATATTTAATCAAACAAATTGGTAATAGTCATGCATATATTTTTAAAATATTATTAGTTATGAATGTTTTTTTAAAATTAACTGCCGGCAACCCGGGCGTTTATTTATGGTTGGTCTGTTAATTATTGTAATTCTTATATTTGTTTTTAAATGAGTTATCATAGTGTTTCCATACAAACGAAGTATTGAAATCCGTAAGTCTAAGTTTTGATTTTGATAGAGGTTTTTTTGGTTTGGATGTTGTTTTTCCTCTGAAAAAATTTAAAACAAAGAAAAAATAAATAAAAAATTGCATTTATTGGATTCTTCTTCAATAATAATGATAAAAATAGTTGGTTAATTTGTAGAGCATAGTTTTTGCTAAAATCACCTCAGGATGCTGTATAATTTATTATAAACTAGCGAGTTCCCGGAATGCGTTGCAATGCCACTTAATAAAGAAATTGTTTCTCCTTGCCTGTTCTCTCCCATTCGTCCCGTTCCCACAAATTGATCCCCAGATTCCTATCCACCCTCATACTTTTCCTTCCTAGAACTTCCTCTCCCTAAAAACACCCTCTACACAGCATACCTAAAAATGACATTAATGGCACTAAGGAATTTATTTTCAGCCTGTGGAGATAGATGGAGAAAAAAAAACAATCGGAACAAAGAAGCAAAAAAATCTTCCAGTCTGAATCAGCATTAATTTTCGAGCGGTGGGCTCTTTCTATATAGAATCGCTAATTCAAATCAACCAGCTCGTGACTCTGATGTCTCTTCTATAATGATCTATCTAGTTTTAAAATGTCCTTCAAAAAAGTTATAAAATTCGCAAATTTCTTTGTTCGATATTATTCTTCCATCTAAATCTCCGACGAAGACAGGTAATATAAATAATAGTTAATACATAGATTTATTCAATACCAACTTTTTTTAGTAATAATTCAAATCCACCCAAAAACGGCTACTGGTAAAATCATTAGTAGTCAAATTGTATTCTGGCGACTAATTTAACCAAATTAAATCCCCGTACGAGTAATTTGTATTCCGAGAATAATAATGAGAAGAAAAAAATTACAACAATAACGAGATCAAGAACGCTTTGGGAGACATAATGAGAAATGAGAAAAGAAACCGGTATTTTGGTATGGATGTCCAAATAAACACGAAGCTCACTCACGCTTTATAAAGGGCGAACTATTTATTTGAAAACAACCATGAATTCAAGATTTTGTTATATCTTTTTTTATAAAGTGGCACTTTATAGGGATTGAAATTTTCACACGAATTGTACTCATGTGTAGGAATTTTGAAGTATTTGCTTGTAAACAATAATGTGTTAGTGAATTTGATATTGTCTTTTTATAAAATGGCACATTATATTATAGGAAGATTGAATCAGAACCAATCGGAGACAATGCTACGACTTGTTTTTATGCATTTTATATGAAGGAATTGATTACTTATTTTCTTCCTATTTTTTTTGTTAGTTATCTTTATTAATTCTATTAAAATTGGTAATGTGCCATGCCTGTCATACTAGATACTCCTGTGTTGAGAGCAGGCGTAGTTTATAACAGAAATACAAATAACAATACAATATTACATTTAAACAAAAGAAAATCAGCTTCGTAACATTGGAAATGTATACTTATATAGGTATTGGTTTTGATAAAATCTTTGATGGTAGATCTGTCTTGGCTCTTGTCTGATGATCCAAGACTTTTGTGTCTGATTAATATTTAAAATAAGTTGTGTTCTGTCTAATGGCCAGTGGAAGTGCATTGTATAGTTGTTGTAAAGTATCTAAAGTTTCTTTGGCCTATTTAAAGTAGTTTTAGCAAAATGGATAAGTAAAAGATTATGCCATTTTGTTCTATAGTGTCTCGAGCAGTTCTGTGTTTGAAGAAATATGCTAGAGGTATTGGCATAAAGTTGACAAATGTCCAAAACACAGATTATCCTAAATATTCCATCCGAAATGATTGTGATTGGTAGTTTTAGAATAATCTTTATAATTAGTTTCTATAATTGACGGGTCACTCATACATATCGAAACTAGGAAAGATATCATCGATAAATTATTCTTTAAAATTGTATTTCTTGCAGATTATTGGTAGACGGTTGATTGATTCCATAAGCACTAAGGTCATATTTGTGCTATCTCCCGTGTTTCACCTTATTCCTTTCCCTATAAAACCTAGTATATGCACCATGGTATATACTTCCTACCTGGAATTTTGCCTTTCCTAAAAGGGCAACTGCTTCTGGGCAACCCATAATATTTTTAAATTACGACCGAAACGTAAATTAGGACAGCGAATATATTAATTGTATATGGCAGTTTTGTAACCCACTTTTTTATTAGTATATACCCGTGTATATGTTTTGTAACCCACTTTTTTTGTTACAGCTGTCAGATGCGTAAATTAGTTCATTTTGCATGATTTTTCTCCCTCGAATAGCGAATTCCTTAGAATTCTCGTGATTTGTTTTTGGGTTATTATGCCGTGTTCCGCTACTTCCTTCTTTATCCGACGTTTCGGACAAAACGTTGGCAAAATAAGTAAGTAGCTCAACACGACAAAATAACCCAAAAACTAATCACGATAATACCTTTGGCCGTGAGAATCCCAAAATTCCTCCAAAATTACCAATTTTTACATCAATTGTTAAAAATTTGAGAACTGCTTTCGGAATAATAGTCCAGTCAGTGGGGGATAAAAAAGGGCTTCACCTTGCAAAAGGTCAGGTAGTAGCGATTTTGATATATGTTGTTAAGATTGGGACTCTAAGGGAAAAATAAGTTTCACGAAAAATTACTGTTATTTGAAATAGATTTTGCCATATAATTATATTGTGTTGTGAAAATACGTTTAAATGATATTGTGTAATATGTTCTTACAAAATTTGTCAAGAAAACTTGAGTTTTACGATTGTCTTCTTTCAACCGCTGTAACTCGTTACCTATTAGACTTACAAAAAAGTTGTTAAACAAAAAAAATGTAGGTAATTTAATTGTATTCGAGTTTGCCTTCAACAATTTGGTTGTAAGATCAACCACTTCACAATTATTTTGAAAAAAAAAATAAATTTCGGCACCTTCAATCCATGATGGCGGGTCGAGCTCGACCCCCCCAAGGTCGAAAACTTTTTGTTACTTTAGAGTCCCAATCTTAACAACATATATCAAAATCGCTACTACCTAACCTTTTGCAAGGTAAAACTCCCCACTGACTGGACTATAATTCCAATTTTTTGTTTTTGTGCGTTGTTAAATTATGACCAGTTGTTTGGTTTCGTTTTAAGTTTTAGTACGGGGCTAACGATTTTTTTCGTGACCATTACTGGACAAGGGGATAAATGCTTCCCATACGTGTTTTTGTATGAATATTTTTGTATCATTTCTAATCATTTAAAAAGTGTATCCACCTACATTGAATTACTTTCTTAATGATGGGGGGCCTTTCTAAGGGGTTAATAATGCCCACCAGGATTGTCATTGGTGCTTTGATCCCATTATTTCCAGGTTCTACAACATGGTATTTAATTCATTGGGTATCTGAGCTTTATTCCCATCAAGGCGACAAATTGACATCATAGATGAATTACAGTTTCTTCATTATTTTCACATTTGATAGGTATCGCGCCTTTTCATCCCACGACAAAATATCACCGACACAACATACTCCGATAAAATATCCCTCGACATAATATCCCCAGGACAAAATATCCTACGGACAAAATATCCCCCGACAAAATGTTCCTCGATTATATTTTATTTATTTATTAATTTTCAACACCCTGATGGGCTTTTACATTACAAGTTTATAATACAGAGAAAGGTTTTTATATATTTCACTCGGTTTTTTCTGGTTCCAGATTTCTTGTCTATTCTCTTCTTTGATTCCATAGTTTCTTAGTTTGAAATTTAGTTTAAATCTCTCCATATCAAAGACAGATTATTTTTATAATACATGGATGCTGTCCTGTATTATGTTAGGTTAGGTTTGGTTAAATTAGGTTAGGTTAGGTAAGGTAAGTTAGGTTAGGTTAGTTAGGTTAGATTAGGATATTTTGTCGTCGGATGTTTTGTCCGTAGGATATTTTGTCGGGGATATTTTGTCCAACTAATCTTATTTTATTTACTTAACTATTTTTAGTGTTTACTTTCCACTCCCAATGGCTGCACATGTATTCTGAGATGCCAATGTCCTGTTAATAGTCCTACTAGTTCCTGCAGCGTTTTTCTATCCATACTGAGTAATTGCTTTGTTCGTATCAGGTTTAGACCTGCACTTGCCTGCCTTTTGGTCGTAACTAATCTTTGTTATATGTTTCTCATGGTTTCCCCTATCTTAATAAACGGATTGCAATCTTTAGAGCACAGGCGTCAGGTGGGAACTGTCATTGTCCCACCGCAATGGCAATGGAAGAAGCTTCGAGGAACTAGCGTCATTGATACTTTCGGCTCCGGTGCATAGTCCAGCATTTTTACATGGTTGACATTCGTCACATGAGAACAAGTTATTTCTACGACTTATACTGCATATAAATAGAAGAAAAAAACCGCGAGCTTAACCCCGAATTATGGGAAAGAAACGAAGCAACCGCAAACTATGCGAAACCCCGCTTTATCCAATTTATACGCAGCATTAGAAAGTCTAGAGTCTTAGAAACGACTCATTCTTGAGTTGAACAGCTCGGCTGTGGAACCTTTGTGTTTCCTCCCTCCTACAGCATGGATCTTTTCTAGACCTATGTTCACTCCTTCCTCTCACCAAAAAGACCCTCCACACAGCATCCTCAAAGTTGACAAAGACCCTGAGAGAAATCTTTTTCTCAGAGACTCCTGTGTGCAGTCAAAATTTTGTAAAAATAGATTATAGTTATGCGCTTTAATCATATATGAATTAACCAAAAATATTGAAATTCAAAAAAGATATGACCGAATGTCGGCGGACATCATAGCATCAATAGCTTGCATACGGAAAGAATTTGTTCATTTAGTTAATTTTTTGGAGGTGTGCAGTAAGTATTGGTTAACAATATAATTTGAATACGGAAAGAATTCGTTCATTTAGTTTAACGTTCGTTTAGGAGGTTTAGTTGTTTATTCGTTCATTGGTAAACATTATCGGCGACACCAGGAAGCACAGTCCCACCCAGTAAAAACTGCGGATATTACATCTCTTATATTTCAATATCTTTGAAATTAACTGATCAATGGCTTCAATATGATTTCCAAAAACAAAAACATTTACAAAAGTAGGTTTAGAAGGGGTATATTCCTTCACAATATAAATCATGCTCTATGAGAAAGTCTGTACTATATTTTTTTTATTTTTTTTATTTATAATTCTGGGACGAACTACCACATACATCCACCTTTTTCTCGACTTCACACATTAGGAAACAAATTCACCTCTAATATCGATGTATTTAACACAAGTTTACCATTATTTAAGAAATACCTGAACGATGCTTTTATGTAGAATATTTTGATATTTAAGGAGCATCACATAGGGGCTAATGCATTTATTCGTATATTTCTATATTAATCCACAATGTAAAAACTTGTTACCGTTTTATTTTTATGTATCTTGCATTTTGTCATGTATTTACAACTTACAACTTAGAAACTTTCTCTTTTATTGTAATGTATTATCTTTCCTTAATTTATCTGTATACTCTTTATGACGTGTACTAGTTATTTTTATAGTTTATCTTTTGTTTTTAAAATCCTGTCTCTGTATTATAAACATGTAATGTCAAAGCCCACCAGGGCGTTGAAAATTAATAAATAAAATAAATATTCAATAATATTATTGTTTAGATAAAAAAAAAATATATATATTGTTTAGATATTTATTATAACAGTTCTTATCAGTAATTACTATTACGCGTGACAGCTTTTTCTCTTCTGAAGGCATTATCAAAATATGGTTAGGCCACTTACAGGCGATATATTAAAATTATTTACTTGTACTTATGATTAAAAACTTATTGCATTTATTTTTATTACCTACGCCCTTATTGACTTCCGAGTAAAGTGTCGGAAATTATTAATGTTTATTATTATTATCTTTTTAAAGTTTATCCAATTACTTTATTGTTTAGATTTGAGTGAGTTACTCCCAAATAATACTTTTATTTTTCTAGCATAATTATATATTTTTAACGTTTCTTTTATTCGAACTTGGCTTCTATTAATTAAACTCAATAACAATTTTAAAAAAATACTATAAATCTTAGGCTTAATTTTTAAAACAGTTAACTAGAACAGCAATGTAGCGTGCAATCACTGTTCAAACTCAAAACTTTCTAGATAATTAATGATTGTCCCGTGTAACATTGTCTATGTAACTGATGATACCATAGATAAATGTAGTCACCCAGTACCAGTACCCACTGTACCCAGCAGACAGGGTGGTCCGGACGTGTCGTTCCTGTAACCTGTAACTATGTTGCGCAGTGCCCTGTGCGGCTGTACGCGTCACGAATTGTTAACGTCTTTCCAACGGGTACACCCATGCGTGGTGCGTGAGGTTATTCTGTTATAGGGTGACTCTAAATTATAATGATAATAATTAATGTAGAAATTGTGAACACAATCGAAATTATTTTCCTTGGTGGACATTTATTTCTCAGGTGATGCTATGACGATGGCGATAGCGAGGCGACTGAAGCTCCCGCGAGGGGAGAGTCCCGCGAGGTTCATAAAAATTTTAGAAATCTACACATTTAAAGGATACATACATAACATTTAAGTAAATATTTTTTTTTTAGTTCTTTAAACTCACTCAAATGACAAAGAGTGGTGGGCTAGATACACAAGATACATAAGAGACACAAGAGACCCAAGAGACACAAGAGACATAGCGACACAAGAGACACAAGAGTTACGAGAGATACAAGATACCCTAGAGACACGAGAGACACAAGAGACACAAGAGATACAAGATTCACTAGAGACACAAGATACAAAAAAGACAAAAGAGAAAAATGAGACAAAAGAAACAAAAGATACACGAGAGACACAAGAGACATGAGAGACACAGGAGACACAACATACACTAGAGATACAAGAGATACAAGAGATACAAGATACAAAAGAGACAAGAGAGAACAAGAAACACAAGATACAAAAGAGACTCGTGAGACACAAGAGACAAGAGAGACACAAGATACAAAAGAGATACAAGAGACAAAAGATACAAAAGAGACAAAGGAGACACAAGATACAAAAGAGACAAAAGAGACAAGAAGCACATAAGTCTAATGATACATATTATTATTTTCCATATAATTTTAACATTACAGGATATTTTTTTCTTTATTGTATAAATTATTGACGGAAGCGTCTTCTTCCGCACACTCTATCTTATTATATTTATATAGTCAACACATTAGGATATTATTTTCAAATATATTCAGGTTAAATATGCTGTGACGTCGTAAAAAATAGTATTTGGGAAAATTTATTTCAATAGTGCTAAGACATAATGTAACATCGAGATGACGGTGAATTATAATATCATGTAGTAATAAAAAAAGGTAATGATAAAAAGACCACATCGTGTTGATCAACACCAGTTTTAGCATTAATAACATGGCCTTTCGCTATCTGTTATAATGCTTGTTTATGATCCACCAATACCAGTCTGCTGATGCCATCATTAGTGCGAAACTGGTCGCGGCCATTACTGCTGCTAAATGAATAAACATAAAATGTAATGGCTCACTATAAAAATCCGGATTAAAACGATTGGAAATTAAAATAGTATCGTTAATTAAGACATTTTTATACAAAAGGTTTTTGGGTCACGTAGTCAAATAACATCTCGTTATTTTAGCTGTAAACATTAAAAATTCTCTCGTTATTTGTTTTTGGGGTGTTATGCTGTGTTGCGCTACCTCGTTATTTAACGTCGGCTAAAGAAGGAGGTAGCGCAACACGGCATAACATCCCAAAAACAAATAACGAAAATGCTTCTTGCCGTGAAAATCTAAAAAAATATCATTAAAAATACTCGTATGACTGACCACCTCTTTGGTTCACTTTTTTTTTAAAATTATCTCCACATAGGAAGTTAGGAAAATAATTCCCCTCGGGACCTACGTCCTACGTAGGATGCTGTGTGGAGGGTCTTTTTAAGAGCATGAAGGAGAGGAAGTAATGGGAAGGAAAAGGGTATGAGGGGTTGGTAGGAATCTGGGAGAGAGTTTCTTCAGCAGTGACGGACGCATGATTTCACCATTCTCACTGTCATGCAAGACGTTATTCAGGAGAGTCCTGCTGGACAGGTCAAAAGGTCTCCCTCAACTATTTTCTCCCGAACCAGCCCGCCACGCGGAAGATGGGGAAATGTATCTGACACCAAGACCTATACATACCACACCCCATGAACCCTTTCTGCCTACCCATGAGTAGAGATGGGTTGATGGTTGGTTAGTTATCTTTGTGTACAAGTTTAACATGTTATCTTATTTCAAGTTATTTTAAAGCTTACCTACTTGTGGAACAAAAAGACGAATTCCGACTTGCTAAGGAGTAAAAATACGTCCCAAAGCAAAGGTTCCGACAAGTTCCTATGTCCATTGAATTGATTACCATTTATGGCACAAAATACCAATTCATGAAGAAATTGTGGGCATGGGATAATATATATAAATGAGGAACAACAAGAATAACTTTGGGATGCGGTTATGGGTACCGCAGCACGGGAACCAACGAAGTTTGGATAACCAACATCCCTGCCATAGGTCACCCCAAATGGTTCGCTACGTTTGGTGATTTAGTACTTACTTAATGCAAGTGTTCATGAGGTGAGGTTTGTTGAAAATCTTGGCGGCGAATGCGTTTTCCCACCTACTGCGTAGCGGGCTGGATTAGAAGAGACTTGTTGAGGGAGACCTTCTAGACCTCTCTAGCCAGACTCTCTAGAACCATCGCCTTGCATCGCAGTCGGAGGGATAGATTCATACGTCCGTCACTCCTGGACACATTGACACCCAGATTCCTATTCACCCCTCGCACCTTTTTCCTTTCTTTAAAAGACTTCTTCTTCTTCCTTTAATTAAATATACCCTCCACACAGCTCAGGGCCTCCCATGTGGAGCTATTGTAAAAGAAATCACAGTGCTATTTACACGCGGTAGAAGTGAAACCTTCATAAAAATAAAGTAGACAAGAGTGGGAAGACTACGAGGCACTGCACAAAGGGGACAGGCCATGAAGCTCAGCACAAAGAGGAGGACGATCTATCACATTCTCTCGCAGGCTAAATCCTATTGGTGTATGTGCTTCTTTTTAGTGTCGCTATTTTTCGTTTCATCGAGTTTCAAATCACAACTGTGCTAAAGAAGTTTTTACTTATAAAATAAGACAGGATGTCCTGTATTATTTATTCCGCCATATTTTTTTATTATTTCTTTAGATGGTAGATATTATTGTTTACAATTCTATTTTAACCCTCGTATGAATGATAAGATTTGATTAAAGAGTGTTGAAGCTCGGTCGAAACCGGTTAGTAACTACTAGTACATAAATAAAATTAAAAAGTTTCGCTCTAGGAGTTTCATAATTCTCTGGAAAAACCTTTCAAACCTTCCCTATCCACAGCACCAAGGGCGGGACGGATACTAAATTCGGGGTGCAAAAACAGGGAGAGTTTACTAGACATAAAACAAGGCAATTGGCGATTTACAGCTACCTACTGCCAGATGCGGCCAGACAAAGCCAGGCGGGAGACTGGAGTCCGGCATTAGCCCAAAATATAACCTACGAGTACAAACCGTTCATAAAAGCTGGGGAAGATTACATTGACCTTACATCTATGAATTATGCTTCCCAGAAAATACCGGTCCGAGGCAATTAACCCTTAGATCAGCAACTTCATCTGCTATAGGCAGACAAATAGAACCTAAAAGAAAACCAAATACTAAGTTTGGAGATCGTGCTTTCGGAGTATCTGGGCCTAAGGCTTGGAATAGACTCCCGCCGGAATTAAGATGCATAATAAGCCCAACAGAGTTTAGGTCTAAACTAAAAACCTACCTTGGACTCTCATACCTCAATCTGTCTCTAGGAAGATCAAATCCTTGTACTACTGCATCGCCCACCTTTAAATGTTGCTTTTACTTTCCAAAATACATTCATTAACACAATTATGTCCTCTGCGTGCGAACTCTAACTAAATTTCTCTAAATATACAATAAACAGTGTTAATTTCAAGCGACCTCCCAGGTAAGTATGGTCCTGTATTCATTCATTTTTAGGCAGCATCGCGTTCATTGGTCAAAACATTGTACATATATTTTCGTATCGTTGATCAATGAACCGGTGGTTTTTAATTGTTTGTCTAGCTTGTAGTTTTTCTAGATTTTTTAGGCATGTATGGTAAGTTTGTACAGCGCCCTTGAGGTGATTTTTCACAAAAACGGCGCTATATAAATCGTCCAAATATTATTATTATTATTAACAAAGTAATCATTTTAATAACCGGAACGTTTGGTACTTATTACATCTATTTCCATACCGATCCTCATGTGGAATTATGGGACCACTATTTTCATACCTACGTTTTCATACAGATGTGCAAAAAATATTGAATACAACTTGAGAAGACATTATATTCGTGAGATCTTTCATCCGTGGCTTGCCCGCCGGCGTCCGGGTAATTTTTTTTTCTAATGTGTTTTTAACCCTTAATTATAAAGAAACTGTGTGAAAGACAAGCTCAGAATTGCTTGTGCCAGTATCAATCTGGGACCTGCGTTCTTTTTGATCATTGTAGCTACTCTGAATGATTTTAAATGAATTTTACTATTACATTTGTTATGACTTTAAGCAGCTGGCAATGGCGGAAATAACGAAGTTTTACGTTTTCAAAAGAGCATAATTATGTCTTTGAAAACTCCTTTGAATTGTTTTTTTTTTCATATTGGTTATGTATTCAGGTTTGTGTAGAACTAAACATTTAGTCAGTTTATATTTGTATGAATATATGTTTTTGAAAATTATTTCCAAGTTTTTTTTAGTTAGCTATTCTGGAAAACTTCTTAAGATGCTATCGTGTTACACATGAATAATATGATATATTGTCTAATCGCAAAAAAAACAATTGCTTTGTTTTTATATCGATATTTCAACAGAACTCATCAAGTTGATTTTCGCTCGGTTTTGGAAATGTCACCCCACGTTCAACAAAATCATAAAAAAACCATAGATCGTATAAAAGTCTCAAAATACACCCGAAATTTACAAAACAAATAAAACATTCGTTCACAATCAGTATTAAAAATACAGTCCAATCTAATCCAGCCCTTTTTTTAATTCCTTACTAGAATAAATTAAAAAAAAAATATATATATATATATATATTCATAAAATATAAGGTTTTTTAATCATGTAGGTAAGTATTTAAGTACCTTCTTACAAATCTTTTGATTTCAATGGGAAATTTTGATTTTGATTTGAAACTTTTTTTTTCACACCAGGTCTTCTTTTTTTAACATTAGCTGCACACAGAAGACCCCGAAGAAAAAATCCCTCAGGGCCTATGTCATCTTTGGGGATGCTGTGTGGGGGATCTTTTTATTTTAAAGAAGGAGCGGAAGTTCTGGAAAGGAAAAAGGTATGAGGGTTGTGGAAGAATCTGGGGGTCGGCGTGTTCAGCAGTGCCGGACGTATGAATCTATCTCTCTCACGCAGTCCGCGGGCAGACGCATCCGCCGGGCACCCCTTCTAAGTCCCCAAACGTAACGAACCACTTGAAGTGACCTATGGCAGAGGTGTTAGGTATCTGATAAATGGTTCCCGGGGCGGCGGCACCCACACCTTCTCCCAAATTGAAAATCACACATCCATTAGTATTACATGAAGTATTCTTTGTTCAAAACAACCGTCACCACAGAATCTACCATTTATACTATACAAAACATTGGCGCAGCCGATAGTAAGAAAAGGAAAGGAAAGGTCAGTAGGAAAATTCCCTATATCTTTACTTAACGTTTCTCTGTAAACTTACATAAAATAAATTTTATACGAGAAAAGGGGCAACAAAGTTAAAATAGTAGTTCTGTAAGATGATTTATAAAACCCAAACAGTTTAAACTTTAAAAGTTACAAAGTCGAGTGTAAGTTTACTTTTTAAAGTTATTTTCGACATTAAAACACGAAGCCAAAGACCACACACAAGTTTGGTCCGCTGGCTGGTATGACTCACTTACCACAACTTCATAGGTTCATGCATAATATATTCTGATGTTTTCTTTTTTTTTTTTATATGGTGATTTCCGCACTAGAGTTCCAACTTCTTTTTTTTGTTTTTTTTTTACATTAGCTCCAAACAGGAGCTAAGGAAAATAATTCCCCTCGGGACCTATGTTATATTTGGGGATGCTGTGTGCACGGTCTTTTTAGGAAAATAAGTTAAGAAGCGAAGCTAGTAGTCCACAATGGAGTCCTGCTACCTACCCTGATGTATGGCAGTGAGGCATGGAACTAGCAGATGAAGGATGAAAGTAAACTGAATGCTGTTGAAATGAGATCCCTGAGGCGTATGTGTGGTAAAAATATGTATGATCGTGTGAGAAAGTGGAGATCCGCAATAATGTGTAAGATTAAGAAAGGAACGCTCCAATGGCTCTGGCATGTAGAGCGAATGAACGAGGAAAGGAGTGTAAGGAGAATATATGACTCAAATTAATGTGAATGGTAGAAGAAGTCGAGGACGCCCGAGAAAGACATGGCACGACCAAGTAAATCAGATACTTGAGTCGGGCCATGTCAAGAGTCAGAATAACAGAATAGCATGTATGAGACGTTGTATAAATGTAAACGAGGCAAGGAATGTGTGCCAAGACCGTGTTGTTTGGCGGTCCGTTCTCTCTGCCTACCCTTGCGGAGAAACGGCGTGATGGTTTGTTAGTTAGACAATCAAAAATAATATCCGTAAAAGTTGAATAACGTTCGTTCCTTCTGTATTGCATTTCTTGCTATATATTTCGTTCTGTGACTCGACCGAGGTATTTTGTCTCGTTTCGGGGAAAGGCTTGTTGTTCCACTGTTCCCAATTTTGGGACAAAAACTTAACTGGGATTTAATCCCATTGAGCATTCCTAACCATTTAATGTTTTAATTGAATGTACATTTAACGAGGAGATGTAAGTATCTCGAGTATACTCACATACCAGTGGCGTACCGCACCAACAAGGCTGTGTTATTTGTCCTTGTTTCTCGGAATAGCTTAAGTATTGAGATTCCATTGAAGCACGAGAAAATATGGCTTTCAAATAGCTGGGTGTTCTGTACGCAATTTATTTGATGATATTTTATTGTTTCTTTAATAAATATTTTCATGTTTTTTTACCTTCTGCATGCCAAGATGTAAAACATAACTTGTGTGGCCATCAGGAGTGACTCAGTTATCCCATCCATTTAATTATTTTAATGGCTTTTTCCCATTTTTTGTAGATAAATTTTATTTAAATTATTCTGATGGTTAAAGATTTACAGCCTTACGTGGTGAAAATTTTGTATAATTGATGAAATTGTATGTGAAAACCTTATTAATATAGAAACTGACATAAAATAGTTCATGGAAAGATATTATTACGATTACATACATTGCCTATCCAGCCAAAGAGATTTGTTTAACTGTTGTACAAAAATAATAATTATTTCTCATCTAATTTCGGAATTTTTCCAAGGCATTTTAAATATGTATTTATTCATACATATT
Organism: Limnephilus lunatus; assembly: GCA_917563855.2. Classification (NCBI taxonomy): domain Eukaryota; kingdom Metazoa; phylum Arthropoda; class Insecta; order Trichoptera; family Limnephilidae; genus Limnephilus; species Limnephilus lunatus. The sequence goes on from OU830594.1 coordinate 100,258,383, forward strand.
TTTTTTATTTTTAAAAATGTTGAAAATAGATAAAATTGCCTTTTAGATTTTTGTATTTGAAATATACTTAAAAAATATATTTAAAAAGTGCAATATTTTTACTTCAAACATGAAAAAAGTTACCACAAACATTTTGAACAAAAACGTCAAAAGATTTCGGCAAATTCAATTAAAAAAACACAGCCCTTTCATTTAAGACTTTTGCAAGAATACTGTCACTTTTAACCTCGTTCATACTTGCAAGTCTTGAAGTCGAGTTCCGAATTTACATTTAAAAAAAGATGCATAAGTCGCTTATCTTTCTCCGATCCTCAAGTACACGTATTTTTAAGGTATTAAATAAATAAAAAAAAATTGTAGTTAATTTGTTCTAAGAGGATATTTAACTTAAAGTGAGGAAATCGTAAAAACTTTCGTTGAATTATTTCGACATCTTAAATTTGATTTTTATGGTGAGGTGACCAAATCACGGAAGTATAGCTACCCTAATTCGTCACGAACTTATGAGATAAGTCAAAATTTCATTACGGGAAGTGAATTAAAGTTTTTAATGAATCTCAGCAGAAATCCTAATGTTTTTACACTATTGTTTGTAATGTGATTTATGTGGTGTACATTTTGTATCTTATGTTAGTTTTAATATTTTTCTGATCAAGGAAGGGCGTTTCTGAAACCAAAAGGGCAATGTGTTAAAATAAATACATATCTAACCAACCGCACGCTACTGTTATCTTACATACTTACAAACTACTCGCTTGTGTAATATATTGTAATACACATGAATGTTTCGCGGTGATTATATTAAGCAGTGATGTCTCAAGTCCGACTTCGGGTAATGTTAACGAATCCCCCACCGCATTCCCCGGCTTCCTTCCCCTCCCCTATTCCCCCAACTCCCTCCAGGGACTTCTCATTACATTCGCTATTGTTTCCTAGGAGTTCTTGTCTCGTTCGCTAGAGCAATTCACTGGTTTAGACTTATATGAGAGCAGAAGTTACTTGATTTATTAATGTTTGAATTCAAATGTTTTTGTTTGTGTAAGAATTTTATCTGGTTGATCACCTTTTCTTTTTGGGAAAATACTAGATACACGGATACAAGGCGAGAAATGCAAAATTAATAAGATTTCCCTTTTTATACACCGTACAAGAGTTCCAACTGCTCCCAACCGTCTGGAGCCAGGCATCACCAATTGGAGTTTATTGTGAGGTAGAAGGTAGAGGAAGGAGATGGGGAAGAGGAAGTAAGGAAAATACCTGGCTATTCAGATTTGGTCATTAAATTCGACTTAAGTCATTTAGAGCAACGTGTCAATTCTAAATGTTGCTCTTATACCTTCTCTACCTTATCTAACCCCCCCCCCTGAACGCGATGTTCTCTCCCTCTTTTATGTTTCCTAATTTTATGTAATTTTATATTAATTTTATTATATACAGCAGACCCGGCCGCTCGTTGCTGTGGCCAACGAAACCCAACGCCATGCCATTACCCAACCTTTATAACCATCAAAATCAAATCCACACCGCCCGTTTGCCAGCCCGCTGCCCGCTTGCCAGCCCGCTCCCTTTATTTATATATTTCAACCAATTTACACAAAACCTTGACAAATTATATACCTAAAAATCTTCCCCATGAATCACTCTATCTATTGGTGAAAACCGCATGAGAATCCGTTGCGGAGTTTAAAAGATCTAAGCGTACAGACAGCGGGAGCGACTTCATTTTATACTATGAAAAGATATATTTATACAAAACCGGTTGATTTGTCTATTACGACTATTTGGGAACTCAATAAAGTGATTTCCGAACAAAGTATTTTTTTATCATAAGTAGATAATTATATTAAATAATTGAAAGTGTTAAATAATTTAATACATTTGCGACATATGATACGAAGATACTCTCAGTATCGCCCTGGTATAAGACCACCATAAAAATATTAGAGCACAAATTTAAATTTTAAAACAGTTGATACAATTAACTCAAGGGCATTTAAGACTTGTTATTAATTGCCTTTCCATTATTATTATTTGCCTTTCAAAATCCACTATTCCACATCCTCGGGTTTAATAAAACAGTAGCAAATCTAGAACCCCTGTAGCTGAGTGGTTGAGTATCATAATTATATATATTTACCAATCGTGCATTCGATTCATTTCCGTCATTACACCCCCCCCCCCTCCCTCGGGCATCCCTTCCCCCTGCCACCGCCCTACTTCAATCATCCCCGGCCAAATTGCGCGCACTTTCACAATCGCGGTCCATGTACATGTACATGTCATGCGGTACATGTCGTTTGCCTTGCAATATAGAAATAATAATAATAAGATATGAAGCCTCTTTTTGATATGGAGTTTTTTTAACGCGCTGAAACTTTTGAGCCTCAAGGTTTTTGTCTAAATTCATAAATTTTTGTTTTGTTATATTTAAGGTCATCATTGGTCATGTATAACTTATTAGAAAAAGAGGAGCTCTTGTTCTATGGTAAGGGAGCCACGATTCTTACTTAGGTTGTATGTTATAATATGTTTGTATAAAGTTATAAAATATTAACTTTGTAATCGAGTTTTTTTGTTTATTTTTATTTATTTGTTCTGGTTTGTTGATGATACAGCGCAATTCACACGGGAGGTTATTATAGTTTATTTATGGTTTGGTAAATATAAAGGTTTTGCATTTGAGTTGTTTTAAAATTAGGTGTAATAAATTGATTTCCATTTCTCATTACTTTGTAAAATTCTTGATATTCTGTGTTATTTTAAAATGTGTTATCTTAACACATTTTTATAATGAAAGCTTGCTTATATGTGTCATAATTATTACAATAAAAATATTTCGAGGTAAAACATTATTTTATATGTGAGAGGCGGGTATAAGTATAAGGTATAAGTGGTTCGCTACATTTGGTGACTTAACAGGGATGCCCGGGTTCATGGGTTGAGGTCCACCAGCTGGGTGGCAGGCCGTATCGGGGGGACTGGTTGAGGGATACTTTTTGACCTCTCCATCCAGACTCTTTCGACCCATCACTTTACACCGCAGTTAGATTCATACGTCCGTCACTCCGGGACACATTGGTCACCATATTTCTACCCATCCCTCATACCTCTTTCCTTTCCAGAACTTCCTCTCCCTCATTTCCTACAAATACCCTCCGCACAGCATGCCTAAAGATGACATAAGCCCTGAGAGGAATTATTTTCCTTAGGGCCTCCTGTATCGAGCTAATGTACAAAAAATACCTATAAAAAATAGGAGAGTCTGCTTCATTTTTTTCAAAATTTCAAATATAACTCGGGAAAAGCCAGGTAGTAAAACTACATAGTATTTGATAATAAAAACCTAAGCATCGCGTCCATAATAAGCTCAAAATATTAACAGCAAATTGACGGGGCTCTTTTGACAAAAGCTCGTGTGAACGATCTGGCATTCATCGTAAAAGACTCCTCGCCGATTATTCGTTCATACATCGTGTTTGCCCCCTCTCTGAAACCGGCTTAATTCCCTCTCGGCGCGGCGGCTTGATGCGTTTTTCCTTGAGAATTTTTCCTTGTAATTTCTTTGGGCGGTTTCGCCTTTTGTCCTGTTTGACGTTTCATCAAATACACGAAATAGCCTCGGTGACAATCTGTGAGAGGGCCTTACTTACGATAAATATAATATAATATAATTTTATGTTACAGTAAAAAAACCGAACAAATTGATACTTTTTTTTTAATGAAAAGCAAACATCCCCTTATTTTTTCATTGATGCCCTGAAAAAATAATTTTCCTCCGGGCCTATGCCATCTTTAGGGATGCTGTGAGGGGAGACTTTTAAAGGATTTCAATTTGGAGAGAATGGGTACCTTTGCCCAGGGAACCGTTTATTGTTTATAATCAATGTCTCTGCCATTGGTCGCCCCAACTGGTTCGCTACGTTTGAGGTGAGGTTTGTCCGGGTCTTGGCGGCGGATACCTCTACCCACCTGTTGCGTGGCGGGCCGGATTGAAAGATTGGTTGTGGCTTTTGACCTCTTCAGCCGGACTCTCTGGACCCATCGACTTGCACCGCAGTTGGAGGGATGGATATATGTATAAGTCCGTCATGACGTCCACGTTCGTCCGTCATGACATCCACTCCAGGACACACTGACCCCCATTTTCCTACCCACCTATCACACGTTTTTCCTTCCCAGAACTTCATCTCCTTCCTTTCTGCGTCCCCAAAGTTGACACAAGCCCTCATGTACATTATTTTCCTCAGGGCATTCTGTATGGAGCTAATGTTAAAAAAAGAGGATGTTCTGGGAAAGGAAAGGTTTATGAGGGTTTGATAGATAGAGGGTTGGTAAATCTGGAAAGGGCTTATTGGAAGGTACCTAATCTCAGTATTGCCCTGGTATAAGACCACCATTCTGAATTGAGACATGACTTGGAACGGCTTTAGCGGTGTTTGGAGAGCCGATCTAAATAACCAGGTAGGCACTTCCACACCTTCCTCTTTCCCCATCTCACTCACAACACCCTCACAACACACATTCAACCTCACAACACACACCTGGGATGCCATAGCCTCTCTGGATCCATACGAGGTATTTTATTAAAACTTTTGTAATCATTTATCCTAATAACTGATTTAAAATAAACTTTTTATCATAGCATTTTCAAATTAACAATTTAGATAGGCTTAAAAGTTTGGTTAGTTAAGGGTAGTAAAAAAACTTTGTTAAGGATTCCAGTTCAGACTTTTACACAAACATTTGGATAAATGTTAGGATTTACTGGTTTTCGGACTTTTACCGTAACCTATTTATACCAACATTTCCCCTTATGGTGTCCCATAGGCGAATGGTCCTTTCAGCTTTCGTCCCCTTTAGAATTCTATAATACAAACACCTCTTAAATAAGACGTATTATATTATTTTCTATTTGCCTAATTTTAAATCTGTAAAAGAACAGAAATTTTGAATTTAAGATAAAAATACAGTTTTTCTTTTGTTTTCTTTGAAAAGAATCGCTTTGTGGTTTGAAATAATATTATTATTAAAACAAACGAACGCATTGTTTTTAACCACTAATTTATTTAAATATATTCACCAACCAGGTTTACTTGTCACTAGCTTTGTCAGAGAATTGTAATAGAAGTACTGTATAAATATACAGTTTAAATTTTGACCCTGATGCAGCTCGAGCCAAGCTAAACTAGTCCCAGCGAGAGCTCGTACGGGCGTCATTGACGTTCGACCTCTATCTTCTTATGCGTCTTGTTTGAGAACGAAAAAGACAGAAAATATCAGAAAGAAAAGAAAAATCCTTCAGGGCATATGTCATCTTTGGGGATGCAGTGTGGAGGGTCTTTTTAGGGAAAGGAAAGAGATGAAGTTCTGTCAATGAAAAGGGGTTGATAGGAATCTGGGATCAATGTATCCAAAAGTGACGAGTGACCAAATATGAATCCATCCCTCCCACTACGATAAAAGGCGGTCGAGAGAGTCTAACTGGAGAGGTCCAAAGGTCTCCCTCAACCAGTATCTACCGATCTGGTCCGCTATGCAATACGTGTGCAAATGCATCCTCCAACAGCGAACCACTTAGGGTGATCTACGGCAGGGGTGTTGGTTTTCCAATAAATGGTTCACGGGGCGACGGTGCCCACGCCCGCCTCCCGAATTCCAAGTGGTGAGAGACCATCATTCAAAATCGATATGTTGCTTGATGTTCTTTTTCAATGTTTAATGACTATGTTTGAATAGCCTTCACCTTTCACTTCCCCTACATCCCCTCCCCACCTCCACCGGCCTCTCAACGTCCTCTTAACGATGTTTAATAAACAGATCTGAATAGACTTCTACTTACCAACCTTCATCTTCTTTTCTCCTTTTTTCCCCACATCTTTTAGCTTTATAACATTCCTTTTTAATTATTAAGATCCCTACAATTCCATCAACTCTGGGCAATTAATCTTGTACGGTGTAAAAAAAAATCAACTAGTTATTTGTAATTTTTTGTATATCTTGGGCATTAACTATGTAACAATTTCTAGACATTTTGTTTTGAAGAGTTTTAATTTTTCAATTTACATTTGTTACTTTAATTTTAAATTTTCTGCGACCGGTTTCGACATCCGTGTCATTCACGAGCAAACTTAAAACTAACTTAAAAATTCTATACAAGTACAAAAATTAATTAGGTGGGGGTAGTCGGAGGGGAGATTTTGAGGGAGGGTGAGAAAGGTGGGAGGAGTCAACATTACTTGGAAACATCGTAAGTAAAGGTGATTTACATGGTAGGTACTATTATTTTATTAACTAAATTAATTATAGATTTAATTTTTTTCTTAATTTCTAAAATTTCTAAAGCGCACAAATTAAAATATGAATTTACACTGCAATGTTTAAACTTAGTATTTTCTTTTTTAGAGCTATGGCCTGACTCTATTAGATGGTTAGCAAACTCGGAGTAGTTATTATTTCGTAAGCAAAGTTCATGTTCCCTGATTCTAGTTTTAAAATTTCTAGTAGTCATCCCTACATGTAACCAGTGAGAGTGCGTCACAATCTTAAGTGTATATCCCGTTTTTTTCTCATTTATTAGAAACGTCCTTGTTATTAATCAAATTATTTATTTTACAATTAGTATAGAAATTAAAGAGCAGCTCTTGATTGTCTCCTTGACGTCTTTTTTTTTTTTTTTTTTTTTTTTTTTTTTTTTTTTTTTTTTTTTTTTTTCTTGAAACTTCTTTGTGGGTGGGTCTTTTGAAAGGGTTGTACAATTATCAATGTTTAAAAAACTTCTACTTTATTAACATAGTCCGTTTTGTTTAAAATCACTATGGTGTTACCTTTATCAGCTTTAATTAGAGTGAGATTATTTTCTTTTATGTGTTTTTTTATACTAGTTATTTGTATTTATAAACCGCCTTTTATGTAATACATAATTTTGTAGTTTATTTTTTATCTTTCAATAATCCATCCTGCCATAACTCACAACAATAATTCATCACCGTCATTTATTTCTAATTGTTTAATTCCCAATGTTTGCTGACTAGCGATGAATAGCGAGACTCCCATTGACACTGAACAATAATCACGATAATTCGTCCATCATTGTTCCCACACAGCGTGAGGCTGATGATGTTAATAATGATTATGTTTCAAGGCTCTACAGCTTCTCTGACTCACGTTTGCTGCAAACAAAGCATTTTTTATTTAGTTTGTTTATGTCCTGGTGTTATTTTGCCGCCCATGCAAATGTGCAGCGGTCGTAAAATTTGTTTGAAGCACTGTCAAATCTTTTTACAAAACATCACCAATGTTTTTTGCAAGTCAATAATAGTTAATTTGCTAATTTGTAACCTACAATCATGCCATCACCCTCGCAGAAGTGCGTACCGATCGTCCAGTTACTGTTACGAAAAATTACTGTATGAATTTATTTTATTTATTTATGCATCTATATAAAAAAGTTAACTTTTTTTTGGCCTTGCCTGTCTCACTAGGAAATTCTGTGTCGAGACAGACTAGTTTACAAATATTTTATAAATATTAAATAAAATACATTTTTCAATAAAGTAAAAATATTTGACAAAAAATTTCAGGTTGGTTAAAAATTTCAGTGGTAACAATAATGGGATAAGAGGATTATATTTGGGTGAGGTGACTAATTATTGCACGACTTTTTTCGATGATCCATTGTTTTATCACAAGAGTCCCAACCTTTCGCGTCTGGAGCCAGTGAGACTATGGCAATATGTAAAACACAGACATCTGTAAATAATATTTGATTTATGGTTAGCATTCGAATACTGCTTTCCTCATCTCAAAATTTGGTATTTGGAGATGTCTTTATAATCAACTGCACGATCGATATGTATATAGATAATGGACTGCTACAAGTTTTTCGTCGCACACTCTGGTTGATTCATTCATATTTATAATTCATATGTCGACTAATACATACTCTCCTACTGTGCCAGCTCTTGACATTGCGTAGTAAATTTTGCGTGATTTCGCACAAGAGCCCCAACTGCTTGGGACTAATTCAAGTATCTTAAGGCTCAGTTCCCGGCCCCAAAAAGAAGAAGACGGAGAGATATGAAATTACGAATGTTAGAAGAGCGCGCTAACATTTACAACGATAAAATCGATGCAAAAATCATGAAATTCTTTAATAAAACACGACTCGTTTAAAGTAGAGCAAAAATCTCGCGATAATTGTCTTAAACAGCGTTTAAGGAAACGCTGTGATTTTTTTCATACATATAACTTGTAAAATAACTGAAACAAACGTGTTTATAATATTTTTTGGAGCATACTTTGCTTTTTTTTTCTATCGAGTGAATTTTATATAATTTGCGTTTGGGCGCGACTAATGTCTAGATATTATCTTCAAGAATAACATTTTTTTTAAGAGCTTAAAAACTTCAAAACTTCGTTTGCAAGAAATCGGTAGAAATTCGAATACCGGCCTAGCATTTTAGCGGTTCTAGCATTTGGGGAATGTTGTCAGGTTGACGAAATTGGAGGAAAGGAAAAGAGGAAGTTTCTGAAGTCACTGGCTAGGTAGATATGGTAACCAAACATTTTAAGCAATGATTTTGAAAGGTGGTGACTATTGAGATTTCAATCATAATCGGTCCGAAGACAGACGTAGCAGAGTAAAAACTAACAAGTGATGTAAAAATATAAGATCTGGGAAGTATGTTTACGATAGATGGGAAGGCTGATAGAGATTTTGAAAGAAGGGTAAATGCAGGTAACTCCTTTAATGGAAGACTGAACGCGTTGTCACTAACAAAAAAATATCCAATGCAGCGAAGCTATTAGTCTACAATGGAGTCCTGGTACCTACCCTGATGTATGGCAGTGAGGCATGGAACTGGCAGAAATGAAATCCCTGAGGCGAATGTATGGTAAAACCATGTATGATCTTATGAGAAATGTGGAGATCCACAACGGATGCAAGGCTGATGTAAGCGTAATAATGAGTAAGATTAAGAAAGGAACGCTCGGATAATTTGGGTATGTAGAGCGAATTAACGAAGAAATAATTGTAAGTATGGCGCATGCGTGAATGGTAGAATAAGTCGGGGACGACCGATGAAGTCTTAGCTCGATCAAGTGATTCAGATACTAGAGTCTTCCCATACCAAGAATCAGACTAATAGAAAAGTATTTAAGAGACGATGTATGAATTTGAATAAAGCAAGGAGTGTGCTCCAAGACCGAGTTGTTTAGGCGGTCCGTACTCTCTGCTTACCCCTACGGGGAAACGGCGTGATGGCTAGTTAGTTAGTTAAGATATAATATCAAAATAGCCAAACTCTTCCCTCTTTTATTTAATCTCTTCAATTTTTCTGCCACGTACAAAAATATAATCATGAGAATCATAGTCACATAATCAGCAATCTGTCAATTGTCAAAAAATGTTTCACGTGTAGGTGTACCCAGCAAAATGATTGTTTAACAAATTTAACGATAAACGTGTTGTACGACAAAATAATTCATCTAGGCTTCCTTTATCTTTAAACGCGCCCACTCCTCCGTCTAATAAAGCAATTTCTACTAAGTACCCTCTGTGTAGGAAGACGCGACATCCATTAAAATGTCGTAAATACTGTTTGAAATTATAGAAAACTCTCTGTTTGCATCAAATCATCATTTGTCAGATGTCTAATCCGTGTTTTATGTCCTTTTCGCAGGTGAGCTGACTCTTTTATCAGTGGATTAAGCGGTTTTCTGATGGATAATGCTGATCTGTAAGCGAGAGGTTAGTTTTTGCATACTTATTTCTAAATTTAGGATAAACATTGAAGATTCCTGTCTAGGAAAAATATACGAAGATAAAGATATCATCAATCAAGCTATTATTTAACGTATTTTGAAGAAATCTTCAGTTTGTGCTTATTTATGTAGAATATGCATCGTAAAAGTCAAATTAAAGACTTTTTGGTTTTGACGGTACATTTTTTTTATCCTAATCCCCTATCATGGAAATCCTCACCTTGCAGGTGCAGGCTGCAACCTGGAATAACTCTGCAGATGTGCACCTTTACCAGTGTCCTTTATTTCTTTGTTTTTTTTTGGTAAAATTATTTTTTAAATATATTTTTGAGTGTGTCCTAAGACAGAGCTGTGTGGTGGTCCATCCCCTCTGCCTACCCCTGCGGGGAACGGTGAAGTGGTCAGTTAGTTGGTTTTTATAATAAAATAATGATTAAATAGTAAAGGTACCAATAAGAAGCCCTGTGGTACTCCCATCATACACGTCCGAACACTTACCATTACATTTATTTATTAAGCTTAGGTCCCAGAGTCATCGCTCTAACCATTCTGCCATTACGATCGCCATATACATTGATATCCGATGCAGATTTGTGAATAAGCCTCATGAACTTGAAAGCAGCAAGAAATACACGAAGGCACTAGCTCACCCTCCGGCCAAATCGCACCCTTATTCGCCCCCGGCCTTAGTTCAATAAGCAGCGCCGCCACCCCCTCCTGTGATATATAAAAAGCTTAGGGGTGGCTGGAAACCGCCCCCTGCCCCCGCTTGATTCATATTCTAGGCTTTGATCTATTTACCCCGAGGATAGAATAAGTGGGAGGAATCGAAATGTTACCATGTATTGACGCTTCGTGGCGGTTTTACAAATGGTAGACGCAGGTTTGTAAGAGTGTATGGTTACATTTAATACCGAAATGGAAAGTAACTGAGCTACGTGGAATGTTTATTTCAAAGCTGTAATACACCTGAATTTACTAAAAATTAGTTTCTACCAAATTTCTGTATTGTTTTATTGAAAAAAAAAATCATAAGTATATCTTTTGTAGATTCAGAACTAATTTCTTTCGAGATGCTACGTGACCGATAATAATTCCCTTGATCGTGCCATGTCCTCTTGGTGCTAAACAAATTTCTTTCTCTATCTCATTGCTAGACGTTCTCTCTCCTTTCAAAAGTCAATGGCTAAGTTGGTATCGCATTGTTATTATTGTTATCGCACAGTGGCTAGTTGGTTCGATTCCTCGGCTAGCTAAGTCCTCCATCATGACAGAATGAACGTTTTCAGCTTACTGTGGTGGTAGTAGGAGATTTTAAAATATTGTCGGGAATGTTTGTAATCTTGGAAGTCTCATTTCTACTGATGTCTGTCTCTTTAGTCCTTCCTGTGCCTGTTCCATGCCTTCATTTCAGGGTTGATATCAGATTTCCATTGTAGCCTTTTTTAAATGTGACGTAGCTCGTTCCACATACGAGAAAGGAACCGTTCTCATGAAGCCAACATCAACTGTGAATGTGTTCCGCTAGTGTTCGTCGAGTTTCACGAACGTACAACGGTGCACTGGGATCAATGCTGTTGGCTCGTTAGACTCCATTAAAATACCCCTAGAACAGACCCAGCATACCTACACCCAGCAGACGGCTTGTTTTGCTTCATTTTACAACTTTTTAGTTGCGACGACTGCATTATTGTTGTTCATTAATCTACTGCATTCAGAAGAAAACACATCATTATATATTTTTTAAGTTCTCTTCTAACTGACTAACTAAATACTGTAAAAATCAGAACCCTGAGGCGTATTTGTGGTAAGACCATATAAGATCGTATAAAAAATGTGGAGATTTGCTGATTTGATGCTTAAATCAGCCTAACATTATTATATTATTAATTTTACCTTATTATATTATAAGTAAAATTAAGAAAGGAATGCTTCCATCGTTTGTGCATGTAGGTTGATGGAACGAAGAAAGTAGTGTAAGGAGAATATATGGTGCGAATGTGATTGGTAGAAGAAGTCAGGGATGGCCAAGGAAGACATGGCACCATCAAGTGAACCAATTACTTGAGGCGGACCGTGTCAAGGAATTTTTTTCAATTTTTTATTCAGAATAACAGCTACGTATGTGACGATTTATGAATGTGAATGAAGCAAGTAATGTCAAGAAATACCCTGCAGAAAACGGCACGGTGGTTATTTAGCTAGTTAACTAAACCATGATGAATAACATAATATCTAACAAATATTATAATCAATAATTATCAGCCTGAAACACTCATCTACATTGAAAAAATCTTCCGAGAAAAGATACTGGCCGCCAACGGGAAATGAACCCGTGACCATCTGATTGCCGGTCAGCAGCTCTGACTACTGAGCTATGGCGGCTTATCAAATACCCGCCAAATAATTCAATATATACTAGTGTTTCATTCGACAATTACTTATTATTACATTTTTCCAACTGAAAACAACCAACTTTATTTTTGTGAGAGAGGTATTTTTAATACTAAATCTCCCGCTAGGTGGCGTCGAGACTAATTATATCTGCATTTTTTGCTGAAATACTTTAACTTGTCAAATATTAATTATTATTTTTTAATTGATAAACTAACGTTTAAACAAGATTTTTATGCAAAGCACAAAAGGTAGATAACAAATATTATAATCAATAATTATCTGATAATTATTGATTATAATATTTGTTATCTACCTTTTGTGCTATGCATAAAAATCTTGTTTAAACGTTAGTTTATCAATTAAAAAATAATAATTAACATAATATCTTATCATCTTAACATAATAACAATTCAAGTACCAATGCAGAAATAAACTCAGTAATGAACCGACGACTGCGCAGTCCAGGGAATAAATATTACATGAACACCAACGGTACTGAATGTCTATCAGCCTATAAAAACATTGTTATTAAATCTGTATGTCTATCTTGATAGCTTTGAAATTTTATTAATTATTAATATGTATATGTGCATCCTATATTTTACTCTGTTTGTTGTTTTTAAGTTAAGAATTTTATACTTTGTACATATTGTAATAGTCACATCTCATTAATTCTTTGATTATACCAAATGTGTTTTTAATTTTATCATATGTAAAAGCCCCAATTGGGTGTTCACAAATAAATAAATAAATCTTTCCTCCATTCGGCGAACCTAAGAAGAGTAGTTGATTTCTTTTTCTTCTTATATAACGGCGCCCCATATATTCTGGCTTTTCTTTTTATCTCAATATCTCCTTGGTAAATCGTTATGAATTTCTTGATATGGCCATCACTAACAACTGTAGATCTCGGGAGAAGAGAGATGGGAAAGGAGAAGGTGCTAACGGAGGGAGGTTTACCTTGCTTTGAGTTCAGACTTGATTAGATCCTGTGTGAATGAGTACCTTCGGCAATGATGAGCATTTTTTATCTCAATTTAATATGGTGTCATGTGTTATAATATTTGGAGTGATGTCTTCTAGGAGTATTGGTTAGCACACATCGGTCCTAAGGTCTGATGAATTTCAAAAGTGCCTACCTACTTCTGCTCTCGAATTGTATGAATAATATTTTGGATGGCAGAAGATTCACAGGAATTACAGTGACGCAAAGATAGATATTTTGTTCTCCAATCCCTACTTTTTTGCTTCGAATAAAATCAAATTTTCACAAAGCTATTCTTTTTAAAACAAAACTGCGCCATCCAAAAATGTTGTATTATTATTACACGTAAATACAGGGTCTAGGACGTTTCTACGCCGCCGGTTCTTCGCCGCCAGTTCATCGCCGCCGTTTCTACGCCGAGACGGTTCTACACCGGCCGTTTCTACACCGGCCGTTTCTACGCCAGCCGATTCTACGCCGCATTCAAATTAAATTAACAATTACAATTAAACTTTATTGTTTTAACACATACATACAGTCATAGAAAATAAAATAGAAAATACAAAAACTATCGAATCATTTAAAAAGTAGCATTAACATTTATTTTAAATTAAAAGAATAAATAGGAAAAATAAGATTATTGCGTCATTTGGTAATTGTGTGCTAGGCCACGTAAATAATCACCTAACCTAACCTAACCTAACCTAACCTAACCTAACCTAACCTAACCTAACCTAACCTGGCTGGCGTAGAAACGGCCGGTGTAGAAACGGCCGGTGTAGAACCGTCCCGGCGTAGAAACGGCGGCGATGAACTGGCGGCGAAGAACCGGCGGCGTAGAAACGTCCCATTCCCTAAATACACAACCCTTCGCAATTGAATTCTGCAATAATCCTACAATGATACTTATAAAATAGTTTTCAATGCTTTTAGTGCCCTTTTTCGGTATATTTAAAGATTTTTAAGTCACATTTTCCCCCTTTTTATACACACACACCCGGAAAGCCGGGAATTTATAAACATTTGTGGAATACCAGGGATTTTTTTTCCGAAATTCGATATTTTAAGAAAAAAGCTTTGCTGAACAATCATGTTCCCCGGTCGCCCCTTCAAATCCAGGTATTCGAAATAATAAGATGTTTTATTCCCGTGTAAATCAAATTTTCGCGGGTGTTTACCGTCGCGAACCAACCTTCAAATTCAAATATTCGAAGTAAGTTCATAAAAAATATCCGTGTAAATCGAAATTTCGCGGTCTTCGTTTACAGATGGTCGAATTAATTTTCGTAAAAAATTACGACGTTTTCCGTGCAAATCGAAATTTCGCTGCCGACCACTGTCGTTTTTCATTATATTTCAAGGTTTTTTTGTGCATATTTTCCTCTTCTTGCATCGTACGTATTGTCCTTTTAGTGCAGTTTCTTTTTAAAGTATATTTTTATAGTTTATTTTTTAGGCCTTTAAATCCACTTTATTTTCCAGAACATTTAACAGATTTTTAGCTGATATTTTTACTATGTAGTCCATACGAGTATTTTCACTGTTTATCGGGCATATATCAGTTTTTATATTTAGTTCGATTTTTTAGTTCCTAAGAATATTTTTTACTTTTCATAGTTTATTTGTATCGCTGTTCGTTCCTATATTTTTCGTTAACTTTTAATAACTTTTTTTTTTAAGAAAGACAAACATTCCCGGGTTACAAATAACCCAAAAATGTTTGAAAATCTCCTACTACCACCACTGAAAGCCGAAAATATTGCTTGTGTTGTGATGGAGGACTTGTGTTGTGATGGATGGAGCCAGCCGAGGAATAGAACACGCGACGCTCGGGTGGGACCCAAGCGCTATGCCCACTCACCCCCTGACTGGCCAAAACATATGTGGCGACCAGAACGGTCGCCCCCTTTTGCCACAATCCTTGCGCCGCCACTGATATAGCAAGCACATTCCCGAATTGTACATACTACCTACATTGTAGTGTTTCACGCCGCACACGGCTAAACATTTCGGGAAGCGCATCGAAAGGCCTCGACTTAACAGCCGTCACATTCTTACGGCCGCGGAATTTTCCAGAGGCTTCTCTTCTTTGCGCGGGCGCTCAACATTACTTGGCGTTCCGGGTACTCAACGGTCGGCTATATAAAGCGCAGCGACACCGCGCTGGTCAGTCAGTTCCAGTCATTAGTATCAGTAATATCACCAACACATAGACAGTGCATTAATGATAACACTCCAGTGCGGTAACCGCCAGGTCCACGGCGACGTGCCGGACCTGTGCAACAACTTCTCAGCCACTGAGACTTCATTCTCCTCAGGTTCACCGCAGCCATCTCCGCGACACCGCGTCGAGCATCCATCCTGGACGTCAAGGTCATCTCCACCAACACGGTGCGCAACTACATGCTGGCGACATGCAGACACGAGTTCTGCTACACCACTGCATCACCGACCTTCATCACTGCAACACCTATGAGCCGCATTATCATCGCTCCTGTCTACTGTTACTTTACACTAACTTTATCATCGCTACGTAGCAGCAATAAAGACTGACTCATACATCGACTGACGCCTTTCATTCAATCGTCCCCCGTCTCTGCCGATCGCTCCCTCACTGGTGACCCCGACGTGATCACGCCGGCTCCCTCAACTGGTGACCCCGACGTGATTAGCAACACGCAACCTTCTGCAACGAGCAACGTGCAACAAGCCACAAGCAACAAGCTGCAACACGCAACACGCGAGCAACACGCAACGAGCGCAACAAGCAACGAGCTACAAGCAACAAGCTACAGGCAACAAGCCATATGCAACAAGCAACACGCAACACGCGAGCAACGAACAACAAGCAATGAGCACTGCAACGAGCAACTCTGCAACAAGCAACAAGCTACAGGAAACAAGCCATATGCAACACGCAACACGCGAGTAACACGCAACGAGCGCAACAAGCAACGAGCTACAAGCAACAAGCTACAGGCAACAAGCCATATGCAACAAGCAACAAGCAACACGCAACACGCGAGCAACGAACAACAAGTAATGAGCACTGCAACGAGCAACTCAGCAACAAGCAACAAGCAACAAGCTTCAAGCAACAAGCCATATGCAACAAGCAACACGCAACACGCAACACGCGAGCAACGAGCAACCTGCAACACGCAACACGCGAGCAACGAGCAACGAGCAACACGAAAAATGCAACACGCAACACGCAACACGCAACATGCAACATGCAACAAGCATGAAGCAGCACGCAAAAGCAGCAACTGAGGGAATCGGTAGAGACGCATCAGCACCACATGGACGCATCATCATGGACGCACCGACCAGCATCAACCCGGCTTACCTGCGACATTTGGCATCTTACAACCCTGTACTCCGTACACTGGAAAGGGGGTGTGTGGCGACCAGAACGGTCGTCCCCTTTTGCCACAATCCTTGCGCCGCCACTGATATAGCAAGCACATTCTCGAAATGTACATACTACCTACATTGTAGTGTTTTACGCCGCACACGGCTAAACATTTCGGGAAGCGCATCGAAAGGCCTCGACTTAACAGCCGTCACATTCTTACGGCCGCGGAATGTTCCAGAGGCTTCTCTTCTTTGCGCGGGCGCTCAACAACGGTCGGCTATATAAAGCGCAGCGACACCGCGCTGGTCAGTCAGTTCCAGTCATTAGTATCAGTAACATCACCAACACATAGACAGTGCATTAGTGATAACGCTCCAGTGCGGTAACCGCCAGGTCCACGGCGACGTGCCGGACCTGTGCAACAACTTCTCAGCCACTGAGACTTCATTCTCCTCAGGTTCACCGCAGCCATCTCCGCGACACCGCGTCGTGCATCCATCCTGGACGTCAAGGTCATCTCCACCAACACGGTGCGCAACTACATGCTGGCGACATGCAGACACGAGTTCTGCTACACCACTGCATCACCGACCTTCATCACTGCAACACCTATGAGCCGCATTATCATCGCTCCTGTCTACTGTTACTTTACACTAACTTTACCATCGCTACGTAGCAGCAATAAAGACTGACTCATACATCGACTGACGCCTTTCATTCAATCGTCCCCCGTCTCTGCCGATCGCTCCCTCACATATATAAAGATATCTATCTTGTGGCTTATGAGTCTTTTTGCTTATCTACGTCTCTCGTGTCTAGGATGAACGAAATGTGTATGAAGAATGAGTTAATGATGAATGTAAGTAAGTCATGGTCTTTGAAAGAGAGAGAGTACGAAAACAGTGTGCAATATAGTTGTGAATGATGATTACTTGGAGCAGGTGGGTGAATTTGTGTATCTGGGAAGTATGTTTACGAGAGATGGGAAGGCTGATATAGAGATATTGATTAAAGAGTAAATGCAGGTAACTATAACGGAGGACTGAATGCCGTTGGCGCTAATAAAAAAAACTGTCAAAAGAAGCGGAGCTAGCAGTCCACAATGGAGTGCTAGTACCTACCCTTACCATGGTATTGAAGCTTGGAACTGGGAGAGGAAGGATGAAAGTGGAATGAATGCTATTGAAATGAGATCCCAGAGGCTTATGTGTGGTAAAACCATGTTCGATCGTGTGATAAATATGGAGATTCGCAAATAATGCAATGCTCATGTAAGCGTAATGAGTAAGATTAAGAAAGGAACCCTCAGATGGTTTGGTCGTGTAAAACGAATGAACGAAGAAAGTAGCGTAAGAAGAATATATGTGGCATATGTGAATGGTAGAAGAAGTCGGGGACGCCCGATTAAGACATGGCTCGATCAATTGAATCAGATACTTGTGTCAGGCCATTCGAGAGTCAGCATAATATGTAGAAGAGTATATGTGAGACGATATATGAATGTGAATAAGGTAAATAGTGTGTGCCGAGACCTCTGTCCTCTCTGCCTACCCCTGCGGGGAAACAGTGTGATGGTTAGTTAGTTAGTTTCATATGAATTTTTAGAATTCTTCGATTTTAATATCTTTTTTATAACTTCCCATAAGTGTTCCCTCATTTTACTGCTGCTATAACCACAGGAGTGCTTTTTGCCACAATATGGCACTATTTAAAATACCTCGGATTGCTTTGCTGCCAATTTTGGCAAATTTTCCCTTATTTATATATAATTAAGTAGAAGTTTACGATTTTATAATTTTTTTTTATTCCTACGAATATGTGATAAGCTACAAAAGATATGTGAATTCATTGGCTATATAGAACTATACTCAGTTTGTATGTCTCCATATTAAAATTCGAGGGTATGATTTTTTTAAGTGGGCGGAAAATATTCAAAATTATAACCAAAAAATCTCGAGCAATCCAAGAAAATAGTTTTAAATTGCGCTGTCGCTCCAGTGGTTAAGGTCTGTAATAATTAGTGATTATTTTGTTTTTTATTGTCCAGTGTGACATCAGTATGGGTTTTAGTATGGAGTCGTTAATTAATTAATCATTTTATTAAATGGTTGAAGATGGCTGAAGTCACAAATTCTCAATGTTACAACGCTAAAGTGATAAATACTGATAATAACCATAGAAGTGTGTCAATATCTTAGTCTATCATAAGATTGTACAAAGTGTCTGGTACACGGTGTGAAATATTGAAAAAAGTGTAAAATTTGTTTATTTAATACACACACAGTAAAATTGCAATAGAGTTATAAGCTATATAAAATTTGAATTATTACATGGTTGTTAGTATCTTTTGCGAAGTTGCACATCTTTTATTATAATTAAAGGTCATTATTTTCGTGTTAACTGATTAGTAATACGGTCGTGCATGGTTTTTACAACAACGATGCTACACAAATTATTAAAAAAAATAAATTAAAAATGAAGACCAATATTCCCGGGTTACGAATTACCTGACAATATTTGAAAACTCATACTACCACCACGGTAAGCGGAAAATGTTTTTCTTTCGTGAATGAGGACTTAACCAGCTGAGGAGTTGAACTTACAAAGCCTGTATAGGACCCAGACGTGATGCCAGTTCAGCCACTGACCGGTTATTATTTATCGATATTATGTGCGTTGGTTATCTTGTTTCTTTTGCTTTATTTCATTATCGTGATTTATTTTTGGGGTTTTATTCCGTGTTGCGCTTTTCTTTTTTTTTTACATAACCTCCACACAGGAGGCCCTGAGGAAAATAATTCCTCTTAGGGCCTATATCATCTTTGGGGATGCTGTGCGGAGGGTCTATTAAGGAAAAGTAAGGAGAGGAAGTCGTGGGAAGGAAAAATATATGAGGGCTGTGTAGGAATCGGGGGGTCAGTGTGCTGAGGAGTTACAGACATATAAATCCATCTCTCCAACTGCGGTGCAAGGCGCTGGGTTGAGAGATGGAAAGGTCAAAAGCTCGACCAGTCTCTCTCGATCCGGCCCGCCATGCAGCAGGTGGGCAGACGCATGTGCCGCCAAGACCTGGACAAACCTCACCCCATGAACCCGGGCACCCCTGCTAGGTCACCAAACATAGCGAACCACTTGGGATGACCTATGGCAGAGGTGTTGGTTATCCAATAAATGGTTCCCGGGGCGGCGGTACCCATACTCGCCTCCCAAATTTTCTGACTGGAAAAATCAAAAGGTCTCCCTTAACCACTCTCACTCGATTTGGCGCGAAACGCAGTAGATGGGCAAGGACATCCGCCGCCAAGACCTAGACAAACCTAGACAAACCTCCCTCTTTAGCTAACAATTTGGACAGCGTTATAACATCCATTATCACTGTAATGCTGTCCGAAACATTGGCTAAAGAAGGAGGTAGCGCAACACGGCATACTACCCCAAAATAAATCGCGATAATACTTTTGGCCGTGGAATTTAAAATTATTTTTGCTATATTGCCCTTCTGCCGTACATAAGAATTGGTATCACAACTCCATTTTAGACTTCTAGCATCAATTCCTTTCATAACTTCTAATAATCTACAGCGTTTAGTTTTCCATTAATTATTAAGTTAATAAAATAAAATTTTCATCCCACAATTTATAAATTTACCTACTTCATTTTCCAATAAAAAGCGCAATCGAAATTAATAATCGCAGTTTTCATTATTTACAGTTATTTTTGCCCTTAATTTTTTCTCGTATACATATGTTTTAATATATATCGCATCAGTAACCATTCCCCCCGTACAAGACATCTCCATCGTCCTCTACCCAAACTAAGAAACTAAAAATGTCATAAACCTAGATTCTCAACTGTCGATAGTTCGGGTAAGGCGGGGGGGGGGGGGGGATAGATTATAATAGATAGTACGAAAAGGGGGGATTCCAAATTCGAAAGGGCAATAAATAATCACAGTGCCTACCCGGCACCTACCAACTTTCTCCAGTGCTACTACTAGTGACCCTCTAAGGATTTATATTTTATAGCCTAACTGAATACTTAAGACTTTCGTCGGGGTCGCCCAGGGTGGCTCGCCCAGGTGGGGGTGGGTGTTGTGATAAGACTGAGAAATGTTCCGGGGGGTTGGATTTTTATGGGCCACCCTGTTTGCTGCATGATATTCGGTGATATGCCGGCAATTGATTGGGGGTATTAAAAATGAATGAGGCTGAAATTAACCCAGATAAAATTATATTATGTTAGAAATTAATGCAGTAATTTTTGAATGGAAGTTATGATTTTTTTTTGTTTTGTTGAAGTGAAAACTTCTTTAGCACAGTTGTGATTTGAAACTCGATGAAACGTAAAATAGTGACACTAAAAATAGACAAACACATACATATATACATAGGTTAAGCCAGCGAGAGAATGAGATATATCTCCTCTTTGTGTGGTGCTTCGTAGTCTCCCCACTCTTGTCTTCTTTAGTTTTCTGAAGGTTTCACTTCTACTGCGTGTGAATTGCATACTCTGTTTTTTTTAATAGTTCCACACAGGTGGCCCCAATAAAACAATTTCCCTCAGGCCCTGTGTCGTCTTTGGGGATGTTGTGTGGGAGTCTTTTTAGGGAAAGAAGGAGAAGAAGTTCTGAGAAGGAAAAAGGTATGAGGGGTGTGTAGGATTTTGGGGGTCAGTGTGTTCAGGAGTCACGGATATATGAATCTATTCCTCCTACTGCGGTGCAAGGCGATGTTCTGGGAGAGTCCTGTTGGAGAGGTTAAAAAGTCATCCTCAACAGGTCTCTCCCGAGCTGGCCTGCCGATCGGCCAAACCTCACCTCATAAACCCGGGCACTCCTTCTAAGTCACCAAACGTACCGAACCACTTAAGTCAATTAGTTAATAAGGTTTTTAGTTATATTTCAACCACTTTAGTTTCTGAATTATCGAACGGAATAAACGGTTGCGTCTTAGTTGAATTATTTAAGCCTTTGTATAGCGTTTACAACTTCTTTCAATTCTAATAGCTTCGTTAGTTCAACTCCGTTCATTAATAAGCCTGTAATTTTGCATAACGAACGAGATTATCCAAATAAATGCGTATATTGAGACTTAACCGAAACTTATCTGATACTACGGAGGTCAGTCTAAAATTTATCAATCGTAGGTCGGAATATCTTTTGCTGATGGATATTGATAACTGACAATAGATGATGGATTTAGTCAATGCCTATTGATATATTTTATCGATCTTCCATGCTAAACCTCCTGGTCTGTTTATGATTACTTTAAATTGTCTCCGCAGATCCCTACAACACTACTATTCGTGACGATAATTTTGAAAGTATGGATTGTTGTTACAAAGATAATATTGAAGTGTGAGTGAAAAGCGTCAAATGTCAATGCGCTGATGGTTTTGCTTTTGTGCTTAAACACATAATGCTGCAGCTTTTTCTTAAATAACAGCAGTCGAAAATGAGACAAGCGGGGAACGCATGTCTGCACCCCTCCAAAGGAAACAAACAATCATTATCATACATTTCCCTCACACGTATAAGAAAATGAAACGCAATTCCCGTCGCCGTGGCCAAGCCGGAATAAGATATATCTGTTTCCACCAAAGGAAAAAGTAGTAGTAGAAACAGACACACCCTTTTTGTGTAACTCATCCCTTTTCTCACCATTATTAATTTAATGTGCAAGAAAGAGCTGCAGCATTACAGAAATAAGTAACGTATATTGATAACAATACTCTCGAGACATTAACACAAATTAAAGACTTAGGCATTACTTTTCAATTAAATCTTTCATTTGTTAATCACATTACAGAAATCTCTAATAAGGGCTTAAAAATATTGGGATTTATAACTAGAAATTTTAACAATATAAAGTGTATTAAACTGTTATATTTTGCATATGTTCGAAGTCAACTAGAGTACAATTCTCCCGTCTGGAACCCATATTATAATATACATGTACAAGCTGTCGAAAGAATACAAAACAAATTCTTACGTTTTCTAAATTTTAAAATGGGTATTCCAGCAATTATGTTGAACTATAACACTGTTTTAAATGAAATGATTATGCTCAAATTGTCAGACAGAAGAATTTTCACTGACTTGGTATTTCTGTATAAAATTCTAAATGATTTAGTTGATAGTCCGACATTGCTTGAATTGTTAAGCTTCCGGATTCCACTACGTAATACTAGAAGTCAGGATTTATTTCAGTGCAGAAATTCTGGAACTTACTACCATATGTATTCCTCTTTACCCAGAATACTAATGGAGGGAAATAATTATACCAAGTCAGTGGACATCTTCAATTTATCCTTAAACAAATACAAAATACTGTTTCTGAGGCAGTTCAGTTATGTACATAATATTTCTTTGTAAAATAAATATATAACTGTTATATTTCTTTGTAAAAGAAATATAAAGTATTTATATTTTATTTAATTTGTAAATTTGTAAATTCTTATGTAAAAGCCCCGAAAAAGGGCGTAAATAAATAAATATTGTTTTTTTTGCCATCACGGTACCGTAACCGCGAATCGTCACGATAATTACAAAAGCGTACATTCTTTGATTAATACATACATAGATAATTTCAAAAGTGTTTCTATCAGAACTACCATCTTCCGCACCCCTCTATCTATCAAAAGCTCCAAATCGACGATGCCAATTCTCATAAAGAATCTTCAACTATCGGCCAATCTCCCGCCGCTCATCACGGTACTCGGTAGCACTAACCATTCCGTCCTCATCTACATAAATACCGTTCGGTATTTGAATCTCCCAACCCAACCATCCCCTTTCCATCCCCTAATTTCTGCCTTTGAAATCCCCCCTCCGTCAAGTTTGTTGAATATTTATTACGGGCGCCTTCGGAGCTTTGTTTTAGATAAGTGCGATCCTGTATATTCAAGTTACTTACCTTTTTGCCTACAGAGTGTTCTAAAAAGATTACGGTGAACAAATACGTTTTATTAATGATACCACCTGTTAATGGGTTTAATTGTTCGCCAGTTTCGGAAGGCACCCTCTTTCGTCAAACATTGTCTGTGAAACTAACAAAAATTTAATTAATGGTATACGACAAACTCCGTGGCTCAGCGGTAACATCGTTAGCTCTGGACCTTTTGGAGGTTATCCACCACTTACCCGCCCTGGTATAAGTAACAGATGGTTACTCCTTCAAGGCTCTCGCAAGGTCTCTAATTTTTGTGAATGAACGAATCTACATTTAATTTTGGACGAATCTAGACCTCCAGTGTCCCTGCATACGTTGTTAGCATGCAGTATGTAAGTGCTTAGCGGGAAATCAAGATACAATAAGTGTTAGTTATGACTACAGGCAAGACAATGGGACAGGTGTAAGCTCTGGACTTAGATAACGCGGGTAATTTCACGTGTGTAATTTAAATAAATAACTAATTAACCGTTTCCCGCAGGGGTAGGCATAAATGACGGACCGCCAAACAACTCGGTCTTGGCACACACTCTTCATAAATACTCTTCTGTTATTCTGACCCTTGACACGGCCGGACTCAAGTATTTGATTCACTTGATCATACCATGTCTTCCACGGGCGTTCCGACTTCTTCTGCCATTCACATGCAGCATACACGTCATATATTGTCCATAAACTCGTGTGTAATTTAAATAATTTTATTGTTCTTTTATGATGATGTGAAGATATATATTGATAACTTGATGGGTTCACGAGTATTGGTATATTATAAATTCGATACAATGATTGCGGATGCGACTGTGACTACTATCTGATGGATAAATTTTAGGCCTGCCCATAATGCTACATAGACGACGATTTACATTACAAGAAGGCATTTCCTTCAGGTTAGTTCACGTTTCATTTTAAGTTTAGGCAATTCTTAACCATAATCTTTGAGGTGAAAACGCTGCGTACATAATTAATTATTTATTTGTAACATTTCTTAGGATAGATAACCCGCCTTTGTTGGGGCTATTTATGCGCTCTACCACCCCTCGACCACAGAGGCCGTCATACACGCAAGAAATAATCATTATATTTTAGAGATTTTATGATCAGTGATTTAACATAACTGCATTATCCAAGAAACATGCGATAATTATCAATAATATTAATTATAAATAATTGTTATGTCATTATTTATTGCTCCCCCTATTAAGATTTACTTTCCTGTATTATTTTACTGCTATAAATTTATTTAGGTGGCAATCAATTCAAGAATGTCGGGATTGTTTCGAATTATTACCATATTTGATGTATGCATTCTTCATAATACGAATACGCTAATTTACAGTTATGTTTTAATTATTAGTATTTATCAAATCACGTAAGCAAGTGATCAATATTTTTAGATAATTTTGTAAGCATAACAAAGTAAGATTAGAAAAACTTGATTATCCACGATTGGATTTCGAATGTTAAATAAATATTCAATTTTATTAGGGAATAACTTGTTAAAACTTTTTAACCTCATTGTAATATTTATTCATTTAAATGATATTTTAAAAAAAGAATAAGGTAAAATAAGAATACTAGAAAATAAAACATTAAGGTCCTTTAACCAGCCAGCGCCAGCGGTCGAGAATTCAAATTTCGTCAAAAGATGTTCTTACGATCGTACTGGGCGGTTCCAATGAGAAAGATTAATTATTCTCCGTGCTAGCTTTTTAAAATTATACCTCAATGTCGATTTTATTTCATTCAAAATTACTTTAATTTATATCTACATTCAAAAATGCTGAAAGATAAAAATATTTAAATTATATCATTTTTGTAATTTAATCATAAGTATTTATAATTTTTCAATGATGTCTTAGCAAAATAAGAATGTAAAAAAAACTTTTTTTTTTTGTAAGACCGTAAATAAATGGTCAAATTGAATTATTTTCGCCACGAAATACGTGCGTGGATCTTTTTTTATGTTTTTATTTAAACTTAAATTAAAATTCTGAAACATGGCTTTCCCAGATAATTTATTGATTTTATTTTACTGCATGATTATATGATTTGAAATGTGTGTTGTATAATACAAAATTTTGTTTGAAATTTTAACAAATCTGCCAACGACCTACGGTATTACCTTATTATGCTATAAATAAACATATTTTCTCATAATTTTAAACATAATTTTACCAGATAAAAGAACAATCTTTCGAAATCAATTTATACTTTTTTGAGGAAAAGAGTCAATACGGCTAAAGTTTTATTTAAAAATGACATACCTATTTCCGGTTTTGCCTGGTTATTCCCTCTTCACGGTGAGAGTGGAATAACGGAAGGTAATTAGTTGGCGGTAGTTCAATTGGTAGAGATGCCGTTCCCGGTTCGACTAGAGTTAATATTATCTAAGCCGTGGTTTTAAATAAACTATGAGATCTTAAATTGATGAATTAAAAGAATATATAGGTATTATGTGCATAAATTATATAATCTATTGTATTATACCTATACATATACGTTCGGCCTCCGTGCTTGAATGGTTACGATCCTTAGCTACGAACCCGGAAGTCGCGGGCTTAAATACCGGAATGCACAAGTTAACTTTATTTGATTATTTTTAAATTATTAGCCGCATCAAATTTTATGTCCGGGTTAAATCTTCCTCACAGGAAAGACTAAACCCTTCCACACACTTTTCCACAAATGTTTATCTATTCAATCCACGCTATGTAAGTGCACTTTAAAAGTATAATAAATACAGAACAATACAAGAACAATACGTCAATCAACCAGAGACCAAATGGGAAAATAATTCACCGACTCCAGATATTTTTATATCAGAGGGTTCGGCTCAGTAGAACTCCTAACTGGACCGATAAATCCTACTGAGCCCTCAATATAAATATTTTAAAAATCTTTCGTAATCCTATTCGTATTTAAAATGATTGATTTTTACATTTTTATGTATAAATTCTTTGACCAATCTAAATAGCCTTTTTAATAAATTTTGAATGAGAGAGTTAGGTATAATGCCAGTAGCCGAAATAACAGATGGCAATATTTGTATATTCTGAGATTGCCAAATTCTTTTAATCTCATTTCCTAAATCTGTATATATTCTTATTTCTTCAGAAATAGATTTTTGAATATTACAGGAATTTGGAATAGCGACATTTGATTCATATCTATATTATTATTATTATATCTACATATATATATTATTATATTATTCTGTACGTTCCAAAATGGAAGATACTCTCAGTATGGCCCCGGTGAAAGACCAACATTCAGAATCGAAACGTTGCTTGAAATAGCTTTAGCCGTGTTTGGTGACCAGATCTGAATAACCACGTACTTCTCCACCTTCATCTTCTCCGTCTATTTCCTGTCCCCATTATCTTCAGCCTCACAACCTACCCCAATTGCGGATGCCATAGTCTCACTTTTCTCAGGCGGTTGGAAGCAGTCGAGACTCTTGTGCGGTAGTCGTATGATATTAATGCCAAAATAAATCCATTTGGATGCGGGCCCTATCCCATAAAGCCTGCAATATTATTGAAACGACAGGGGTGTATTTAAAATTAGTTTTGGGTATCGGAAAATCATCTCTTCGTCGCCCAGGGGTGGATCTATTTAATTTATTCGACAGGAAACTAAACTTGAATAGTTAATAATACAATATTATACCGGGGCTGGATTTTCATCCGATTGCTGTTCAGGGTTGCCATTTTGCTTTTGTTTATTATCGTTGCGATTTACCGCGCCTATATTTTGTAACAAAATGGATATTGGCAACACCGCTTTGTCATCGTGAAATAATATCTCTTGAATATTGCTCGTGGCAGCATTGTTTGAGGTAAATAGATGAGATATGATATTGATAGCAGACGTTATAAGATTTGGTCTGGTGGGCTGTTTGAATAAAACATTGTTTCACCTTGAGAAATTGATAATAATGTCGTTTTTGGAGGTGTTCTGGAATGTATATTCTAGGGTTCCTGATATCTGAGTTCCTACATATAATGTCTGAGGTTTGTAATTAAACACAAAAGCCGATTCATTTATGAGACGTTTATTGACACTGTTAACAAGTTCAAGGTTATCTATCAAGTGAGTTGACAGACCTGCCAACTATCAGAATGTGACAGCTGATGCATACTATTACCAACATAACATCCTTCCCTCCTTCCATTTTTTTAAATTTTATTTTTATATAAAACCAAATACAATGACAAGGAAACTTAAGAGTAATCACTATGACTAAATCGTACAGGAGGTTTCACAACTCTGCCAGACCTAGTTATAACATCATTATTTCCACTAGTGCTGGGTAAAGGTTCAATAACAATTTTATTTTCCTGACTTCTAACGTCTAGCCATTTATCGGGATTCTCATAACTTGATTTTGACTTAAGACAACTTTTTTTTATTTGGTTAACATGAACCTTTTTCACCTCTCCTCCGATTAATTGAATTAAATACACCCATGAACTTAATTTTAATTTAACAGTTCCCTGAAACCATTTCATAGGACCTTTCACATGTCTTAAATAGACCAAAACATTATCATTTTCCTTAAACTCTTTCAATGTATTTTTTCTCGATTGTTTGACATTTTGTGATTGTTTACTTTTATTGACATGATTTTCTTCAGACAAAATATGTAGTGGTGTACGTGGCTCATATGAAAATATTTTAGCCATTGGAGATACACCCGTAACAGAAGTAGGAGTGGAACGATAACTATACAGACAATCTATTAGACGTTGAGCTGGCGACAAAAATTTTGAATTTTTCGAAAACATAAATTTAATTAATATTTTTTTGAAAGTTTGAACAGACCGTTCTGCTAATCCATTTGATTCAGGATTATACGGCGGACTAAATAATAATTTAATTGATTTTTCTTTACAAAAAATAGAAAATTCTTTGCACGAAAATGGAGGACCATTATTACAAACAATAGTTTTCGGAAAAGCGAATCTGGAAAAAACTTCACTTAATTTAGATAACAAATCCGAATATTTAGTATTTTTCATGTAAAAACATTCTATCCACTTTGAATATGAGTCGCAAACTAATAAGTATTTAGAACCTTTTAAATTAAAAAAATCCAAATGGACTCTTTCCCATGGACTTTCTGCAATAGGCCAACTATGGCGCACATTTTTGTTAGCATTTTGTACAGACTGACACATTTCACATCTAGAAATAACATCTTCAATATCTTGATTCATACCTAACCACCATACATATGAACGGGCAAGAATTTTTGATCTGACTATACCAGGATGACCATAATGTATTAAATTTAGGACTTTGGACTTAAGAGATTCTGGTATTACAATTCTGTCACCAAATAAAAGACATTTTCCTTTGACTGACAGTAAATTTTTAAACTTAAAATATTTTTTAATTTCTGGACTTGACAAGTTTTCAATCCAACCGATTGAAACATACTTAATGACTTTACATAATATTTCATCTTTTTCAGAATGACTTTCAACTTCTGAGAATGGAATTAAAGGTGTAGACATGTATACAAAATTACATTCCTCAGTATTGAATTGTTGTTTACTTGGTAAACGTGACATTACATCCGCTTGAGGAATTTTCAATCCTTTTTTATATTCCAATTTATAATTGTACGCAGACAATATTATAGACCATCTTATAAGACGTGATGCTGCTAAAACGGGTACTTTTTTGTTTTCAGCAAATAAAGACAACAATGGAGCATGATCAGTATATATCGTAAAATGACGACCAATTAAATACTTGTGAAATTTCTTTATTCCAAAAATAATTGCAAGGGCTTCCTTGTGCAATTGACTATAATTTCTTTGAGCTGAATTTAATGTCGCAGACTCAAAAGCTATAGGAAATTCTTGATTCTTTACGACATGACTTAAGACACAACCAACACCGTATGCACTGGAATCGACTGTTAGACACAATGGTTTTGACGGATCAAATAAAACTAACATAGTTTTATCTGACAAAAGGGACTTACTATTTACAAATGCCTTTTCGCATTCATCAGACCAACACCATTTTACATTTTTTCTTAATAAATTATGAAGTGGTTCTAGCACTGTAGGACACATAGGAATAAAATTCCTGTAAAAATTCAACATTGACAAATATGACTTTAGTTGAGTAACATTTTCTGGACACCCAGTAGACTTAATTTTCTCAACTTTCGACAAAGACGGACTTTTGCCTTGACCTGACAAAGTGAAACCTAAAAATTCAAAAGAATTCACAAAAAATTCACTTTTTGACATATTAATTTTTATATTAAACTCATTTAATTTTGACAAAACTTTATCCAAAGTATCAGAACACTCCTTTTCGTCTTTACCACCTACACAAATATCATCATTGTATGCAGCACAGTTCTTTATGCCACCCAAAACTGTATCAATTACCATTTGAAATACGGCAGGAGCCGATGATAATCCGTAAGGTAAACGATTATAGACATATAAACCATAACATGTATTAATTGTAAGTAATTCTTTACTAGAATCTGACACAGACAACTGTAAATATGCGTTTGTTAAATCTAATTTACAGAATACTTGACAACCTGAAAATTTATTAAAAATATCCTCTGGACGTGGAATAGGATATTGATCAATTCTCAATTGTGGATTGACTGTAGATTTCAAATCTGCACATAAACGTAATTTTCCATTTTGTTTAGGTACACAAACTATTGGGGAAGACCAATTACTATATTTTACTTTTGAAATAATGCCTTCGTTTTCAAGACGTCTTAGCTCTTGGCAAACTTCAGCACGAAGTGCGTAAGGAACTTCATATGCTTTGTGGAAAACAGGAGTAGCATTATTTTTTAAACTTAAATTCACAGAAAATTCTTTAATTGGTAAATCGTTATTAGTAATCGAAAAAGAATTTAAATATTTTTGTGACAATTTTTTGATAATATTTGATTTATTTTTCTCGCTGACAGACACTGAATTAACAGTATTATTATTCATATTTGACACTAAAGAACTTATGAAAGTATTTTCCCAAGATGGATTAAACACTTTTAACCAATTTCTACCCAGAATAGCATCAGACGATAGATTTTTTATAACCAATACTGGTAAATCTATTATAACATTAGAATCAACAACATTTACTTTTGCCATAAAAAATCCAAAACACAATAAATTTTGACTATTTGCTGTAAACAAATTACCGTAGAATTGCTTTAACTGACAAGTTTTGAATAATTTTATGTACATTTTATGACTTATTAATGTCGATGAACCTCCTGTGTCAATCATGAAAGAAATTTGGATACCATTTACAATTAAATTAATTTCCGCTGAATCAGACACTGACACATTTAATACATTTATATTATTGATACATTTTACGTGATTGATGATTGATTTTGCACTTGGACAAAATTTCGACGTATGACCGTATATATTACATTTGTAACATTTCCACTTTTTTGATGGACATAACTCCGGTTGGTGAGTTATAAAACACCTCTCTCATCTTCTGGACCCTTGACGTGATGGAGATGACGGATGACTTGATGACCTTGAACTACTTTGACCCAGATGAATTCGCCTACTCGGACTATGCTGACGTGAAGGGCGATCCTTTGAGATATGACATGTTTTTTTACGTGACATTTTTGACTTGACTTCACAAATTTCCGATGTATAATTTTCTTTGTGTAAAATTTGCTCTGAGCTGTGACTTACTGTCTCAATGTTCTTGACAATTAATTTTGCTTTTTCAAAAGTTAACGTTTCGTCTTCAGATAGTAATCTTCTAGTCATTGCATCGTTTTTTAAACCACACACCAATTTGTCTCTCAGAGCTTCGTCTAGAAAAGCACCAAAATTGCATGATATTGACAGACTTTTTATATCCGTAATATAATCATCGATTCCTTCGTTAGAATGTTGTTTCCGGTTATAAAATTTATATCTTTGGGCAATTGTACACTTTTTTTTCTTCATATTTACTCTTCAGTGTTGTTACCATATCGTTGAAGGTTAAATCTTCTAAATTTTTCGGATGCACTGTCTCTTTTAAAATTTTAAATTTTTCTGCACCGATCAACATACATAAGTAACCAATTTTTTCTTTCTCTGCGATATTAATAATCTTCAGATAAATTTGAATGCGTTCCAAAAACATATTGAAACTTTCGCAATCCGGTTCGAAATGAGGCACTGGCAAATTACTATTTGACATGTTGAAAAAAATGTTTTTTTCCGCGGTGAAATCACTGTTAATTACTGACAATATTATTAACACACGTTTTAATATGTTTTACTGATTTTCTCGTCGCCAATTATAATGTCTGAGGTTTGTAATTAAACACAAAAGCCGATTCATTTATGAGACGTTTATTGACACTGTTAACAAGTTCAAGGTTATCTATCAAGTGAGTTGACAGACCTGCCAACTATCAGAATGTGACAGCTGATGCATACTATTACCAACATAACATCCTTCCCTCCTTCCATTTTTTCATAAATGAAAAAAAAAAAAAATAAAATAAATAAAAAAAAATAAAAAAAAATAAAAAAAAAAAATAAAAAAAAAAATGGAAGGAGGAAAGGATGTTATGTTGGTAATAGTATGCATCAGCT
Organism: Limnephilus lunatus; assembly: GCA_917563855.2. Classification (NCBI taxonomy): domain Eukaryota; kingdom Metazoa; phylum Arthropoda; class Insecta; order Trichoptera; family Limnephilidae; genus Limnephilus; species Limnephilus lunatus. Next base: position 100,290,453 of record OU830594.1, read on the forward strand.
GTCACATTCTGATAGTTGGCAGGTCTGTCACATTACTTGATAGATAACCTTGAACTTGTTAACAGTGTCAATAAACGTCTCATATATGAATCGGCTTTTGTGTTTAATTACAAACCTCAGACATTATACTACATTACCTACTCTTAAAATTTGTCATTGAACGGATTCTACGTATTCTGTATTTGTGGTAAATAAACTTACAATTTTTAATATTCGTTAATATGCTACACAACTATGGAAAAAAAACTTTTCCAAAGCAGAACATGAGAAAGAAAATAACAATATATATAAATAATATATTATGAATGGAACAAAATTAGTCATATAGGTAGGTAATTGAGGTCCGCTGATTTTTGAAATTTGTATTTTTGAAGAGCAAAATAATTAATTAGATTTATGATTTCCATGATTATTTTTATAATTATGGTTTCCAGTGAATGTGTGTTATTCAGTTTTAATTATAGCATTAATGTAAGTATGTTTAACTTGATACTGTATGTATAAGATGTTTTAAAGTACCTACGCAACTAGTAATTTCGTCCAGATTTTTAACTCTATTGGAAAAATTTTAAATACGTGCCATTTCCTCTTTTTATTTTTACACAAAACAAGCATTTTTTATCTGCACTTATATTAGAAATAATCTTGCCAGCGGAAGATCGTAGTTTTATTCTATATTTTCCAGATTGCTAATTGTCTACAGCTTCGTATTCAATTTCTAACACAGCCTACCGTCCCAACTCGTGACGCGGCTAATTAAGACAGCTTTCTGATTCCTAACACAGCTTCGCTTCTCAATTCGTAATGCAGCTAATTAACAAAGTTTTCTAATTTCTAACACTCTTCCTTATTCCTAATACAGCTTCCTAATTCCTAACATAGCCCCCTAATTCCCAACACAGCTTAGCTTCCCAATTCGTTACGTAGCTAATTAAGACAGCCTCCTAATTCCTAACACAACTTCCTTATTCCCAACTCAGATTTCTAATTCGTATAACATATTACTAATTCCTATCACAGCTTCCTAATCCCTAACACAGCTTCCTAATCCCTAACACAGCTAATTAACACTGCTTAGTTCCCTAATTCCTGTTCTGACGAATAATTATTTTGATGAAATTTAATGATCTGTACTTATCCTACTACTAACCTACTACGTCGATCTTTGTTCTGACTGCTGTAGAAATTTAACATTTATTGTCTAGTAATGTATTGCAAGTTGCATAGACAGCTGTTTCGCCACTACAAAGTTGGCTGAGCCTTTTAGCCTGCCTTAAAAGTTCATGGTGTTGAAAACCTCAAGGCCGTATTACACGGGCCGCTTATCGCCGCCACTTGCGCCTGAAGCCAAAAGCTGAAGCCTAAAGCACAGTGCACATTACATCCTGGTACTCGGTGCAGTCTAGTACCTGCTAAAGGAAACTAGAACCTGCAGGAGTTGTAAACCCTTCATGTTTTAATTTTATGCATAACTAGCTGACCCGATGAACTTCGTACCGCCTCAGAATCAATAACTGTTGATTAGCTGAACTTAACTTAATAGCTGAATTAAATCCATTTTTTTCATAAAGTTAAAAATTACACAGTGAAGTTATTATCGATGCGTAACTGTCCGTGTTTGGTTTTTGTCAGTATCATTGTATACGGATTTATATTTTTAGCGATTTTCTTACTTTTCCACTTACTTACGGGAATTACGTTTCATTTTATTTATACGTGTGAGGGTGATTTATTATAATTATTGTATTTTTCCTTTGGAGGGGTGCACACATGTATTCACCGTTTTTCTCATTTTCGACTATTGATATTTATTGTGTAAGAAAGAGAGGCAGCATTATATGTTGAAGAACAAAAGCAAAACCGCGTATCCGTGTTTGGTGACCAGATTTAAATAGCAAGGTTCCCAACCTTCCTCTTCGCTTCCCCATTTCCTTGAGTCCCACAACATACCCCCACGGGGATGCCATAGTTCCACTAGCTCCTAACTATGCTGCATTCGCAAAAGTCATGTTCACAAAAATTCAAATATTTTTACAGTCTGTTTGTATTACTTTCACAAAATGTACTGCGTTGATGTTAATAAAAATACATTTACAATTTTGTAATTCCCCTAAAGCCTCGATGACATTGGGCGAGTGGGAAATTCACTACCTGTTAGTAAACTCGCTCAGTGTGATCGTATTACTTGCTAACTAGCAGATTGTTGACAATCTACGAAAAAAGTTGAAAGGTCGTCAACTTTACTTGCTACACGCTTAGTCGTGATTGGTTTATTTATGTGCTCAACGTGGCTGCCAACAAACAGGTGATTTCGACTATCAAACATCTGACAGAATTAGTTTCTCGCAGGCTTCGTTATTCTGGCTACTGGATAGCTGTGGCGCTAGCAGCGACCTACGAGCTCAGTTTCCTACGCTACTGAGCGAGTGGACAGTTTTGTTTGTCATCATGACAATCTCACTCGCCGATTCACCCGCTTTTAAATAATAATAATAATAATAATTGGACATAAATTATTGCTTTTAAATAATAATTAGACCGCCGTTTTTGTGAAAAATCAACTTATTAGATAGTAGCTTGTAAACTCGCCTTATGTAATCGAGGCTTAACAGTTCATTATTGTATTACTAGGGCACTAGTGCATTCTGAATTCTTGACAAATCAGTTCCAATTTTTCAATATGACAGTTAAAATATTTTTCTGTTAAACTATTATATTATGAGAAGGCTTATCTGAATTTTTCACACAATGGCTGCTTTTATAATTCCCACGGCAACGGCATGGCGACGACCACGACACGCAGCATCTTATTTCATTAATTCGATTGAGGGAGATCCAAGAAAATGATAAATTTATTCCTTTTTTTATATTAGCTCCACATAGGAGGCGCTGAGTAAAATAATTTCCCTCAGGGCCTAGGTCATCTTAGGGGATGTTGTGTGGAGGGTCTTTTTAAGGAAGGGAAGGATATGAAGTTCTGGGACGGAAAAAGGTGTGAGGGGTGGGTAGGAATCTGGGGTCAGTGTGTCTTGGAGTGACGGACGTATAAATCCATCCCTCCAACTGCGGTACAAGGCGGTGGGTCAAGAGATTCTGGCTGACGAGAATAAAAGACCTCCCTCAACCAGTCTCTCTCGATCCTGCCCACCACCCAGCAGGTGGGCAGACGCATCGGTCGCTAAGACCTGGACCAACCTCACCCCATGTACCCGGGCACCCTTGCTAAGTCACCAAACGTAGCGAACCATTTGGGGTGACCATTGGCAGAGGTGTTGGTTATCCAATAAATGGTTCCCGGAGGAGCGAGGCGGTTCCATTGGAGGAAAAAAACATTGTCTCACTATTATTTAGTGCATGAGAAAGAAATTCAGCATTGTTAAGATGAAGAACGTTCGTTTTATGCTTTTTTTGTACCGTAACCGTGATTATTATAAAAGCGCACGTCCGGTTCCAAATTTGAAAATCACCCTTAAAAAGGAAATCCGAGTTCATTGAACCAGAGTTACACGAAAAAATACACAACCGAAACGAGCATTTTTAAGGATACAATTTAAAACAAAGAAAAAAATGGATAAGACTTTAATAAAATACTCCATTACCGAAGGTTATTTCATCCATTCCAAGAAATGCATTTTCTATACGAGTTGAGATGTGTACCCTCTACCTACCCTCTAAGTTTCTGTTCTCTCACTGAATGAAGTCTTCAGAGTGGAGGGTTGATCGTAAAACTGCAGTCCAATGGGACTTAACCTCAAAGTATTATTTTGCTTTCTAAGTTGAGTAAAACTGCCTTTATAAGTCAATGATTTTGTTAGTAGTACCTACTAACTACCTGTATTAAAAAATGGTTTGCGAATTTTTAGAGTAGGCAATTTGAGGAAAAATTTTATAGCAGAATGATTAATAGGTCTTCGGACCCTATTATCTCTATTGGGGAAAAATATGAATACAGCATCCAATATTTTATATTTGGTAACCCGGCTTCAAACTTAAAATCGACTTCAAAAATATCAAACTAATTCATTTACAGTGTCGATTTTTTGAACTTATACGCTGGTATATACAGTATATAGAAAAATAGTTTTATCCTGGATGCATTTGAATGAAAATATGTTTTATACTTTAGATATTCAGTGGTACATCTCTCTCTCCACGCCCCTTCTGAGACACTTAGTTATATTTTGTATAGGTAAGTAGGTATTCCATATTTTCCCTAAACCGACTGCATATTGTATAATGCCGGGAGGCCAACTGTCGGGAATAAATTGTCATGGAACTCTTAAATGTAGTACCCTACATAGGTATTTACATAACTCATGTAAAAATATGGGAAAATTTTCTTTTGATTTTTGAAATGCAAGACTGAGCGAAGAAAAGGCATTTCATCTGTGTATGAACGGTACTTAATCGGCCTGAAGAAAGTATGCGAAAATAATTGTGATTGAGATGGTAACATTCTTTGGACAAATTGTATAATTCCTTATTTGAAATTTAAAAAATTGAAATAAGAAAATAGTGAGATCCATAAAAAATCAGGTGTTGTATAAAAATATGTATTTTTGAAAACAAAAGTAAAAAAAACTGAGAATAGAACCCCAATCAACTGCTTATAGCAAGAACAGCAGAATATATTCATATTATATATACTGAAAATATAAAGATTATGTTTTAAATTTTAGTATATCAGGTACTTACCATCTGAAAATATATGAAATGAAAATAGATCAAATTTGTATAGGTACACTATTTTTTTAATCAAAATTATTAATATTTCAAAACAGATGGTTTCTTCGTCCAGATAAAATAGAAAATTTATCATTTTCGTTGACCTCCGTAGTCCAGTGGCTAAGACTCTTGACTCACAATCCGGAGGTCGCGGGTTCGAACCCGGCGTGCGCAAATAAATTTTATTTGATTAATTTGTGTTATTTCAGAATTAATTCATTTAAAATAATATATAGTATATTTGCGGCACGTTCCAGAGTGGAAGATACTATCAGTATCGCCCTGGTGTAAGACCACCATTCAGAATTGAAACGTTGCTTGAAAATGGCTTTAGCCGTGTTTGGTGACCAGATCTGAATAGCCAGGTACTTTCCAACCTTCCTCTTCCCCACCTCCTTCCCCTCCCCACTACCTTCAGCCTCACAACATACCCCAATTGGCGATGCCATATTCTCACTGGCTCCAGACGGGAGCAGTTGAGATTCTTGTGCGGTATTCACTGTAAAAAAAAAAAAAATCCTAACTATGAAAATAGTTGATTTCGAAACATGTTGATAATTTTAATTAAATAAGTGATGTATACAAAGTGATATGTTTTCATTTCATTAAAATGATGCCCCAAAGTAAATTTGGGATTATTAAATAAACGAAATTATATTTTTTAATAATAATGGTAATGTTTTATTTCATGAAAAGGTATTTAATTTGCGTATTTTTATTTACTACTTCATAAGATAGCGAACGCCCTATTAATAGACCGCCATCCAAATTAGAAACATTGCTTGAAATGGCTTTAGATTGATTTAATAATCAGATCTGAATAGCCAGGTAACTGCGCTTCGGTTGCCTTCGCCTATTTTCCTTTGTGCAATTGAATATTAAATAACCCAACCCCGGGCGAACGCCGTTTGCCCAACCTCCCGGGCGATGGGGCGATGGGCGATTGCTACCCCACTGAATCTAACCCAAATTTAAATTCTAGAACCACGGATACTTCTGGCAGTAATGCACATTGCACACTGCACCTCGTGTTCAGAAAGTAAGTAAGACCCGGGCGCCGGCCTCTTCGCATTGCATTTGCCTGCATTAGCGCCGCGCTACCTGCACCAATGCACCGATGCACTTTCGGGGCAGGCCGTAGTCTAGTGGCCAGAGGCGTGCATTCCATATCAAGCACTGCCTAGGTGCCTACAATACCGTAATCTCATAAAAATGTACATAATATCAAAATTTATAAAAATATTGCAAGAAGTCAATCTACACTTTCTCAAAAATATACGCGAAGTCGAATCGCAGCGCCGCGCGCCTAGGTCGAAATCAGGAAATACGTATGCAAATGACGCACATATCATATTCAAGTGTTTACTGTTCTTGGCACATTAATTTACATGTCTGCGTAATGCAAATTCAAGGGAAGATCCTTTTGTGTTAGTGTCGAAAAAGCCCTTGCCTTTCTCTACAAATCACAAATGTGTCAGTGACATCCATATGTTTGTGCCTTTGTTAATTATTAGAACTTAACGAAATAAATAATAATATTTTGACTTTTAATTTGCGTAATTGAAGCTGTTATTTGTATTTTCGACGTGACGGTAGGCAATCCCAATCAACATCAACTAAAAAAATCGTATTACTTTAAAATACTGTATTTCTAATACGTTCGTAGTATCCTTGAATATGCATCTCAGGTGTGGAACCCAGGCTACGCAATACACACAAATAGAATTGAAAGCGTTCAAATGGATTCCGCTCTTTTCGATCTCATATTAGTAATGAAGACTCTGCAAAGTTCTTCAATTTACAGACATTAGCTAGAATTTAGCGGATTCGGTAATGTTATTTAATATTACACATAACTAGTCCTGATCTTCTTCAACGCCTATCATTCCATATTACAAATCGGCAGACTGTCTCTTTTCATCTTCCTCTTTTCAAGACCAACTCTAAACAGAAATCTACAGATCCGCACATTCATTTAACTTAAATTATCACCACATTGACATTTTTAACTCGAGTTTACGGGAAATAAAACGAAAACTCATTAAACAAAATGACTCAAACTAGATCATTCAATATATCCCCTCATATATTCCCGTCCTTCGTCTCTTAATTCTAATCCCATGTCCCTTCTCCCCATTCCCCCCACACATATTAAAACTGAAAAATATTTTTTTGAAAAACACGCACTTATACTGACACACTTTCATAATTCACATTCTTCACTGGAATATTCATAATTGACATAAATAACTACTTTATTATAGTATGTATTTATAATTTAAGATTTGCTTTCGACTTTTGCAAAAATAAATAAATAAAGCCTGCAGCAGTCAGTGGTAAGTTTTTTTAATAGCAATTAATTCGCTGTTTTTCTACGGCAAAGCCTTATTAAAAGTCTGTGCACGCCTCTGCTAGTGGCAGTAGATGGCACTGCCAAGTATTAGTAGTTAGGAGGGGCCTCAAGTCTTCTTCTTCTTATTATTCGTTCTACTTGAAGTTTGGAAATGAAAGTTGCACTTTGAAACACTCGTAATGTGCAAGGTGGATTGTGCAGTTCGAAGATGTATGCACCTTCATATGTAGATATAAAAGTTGGCATACAACCTTAACGTTTAATTACTTTTACTGATTGTTTATCACAGTTAAAAGCATACGAAAATATTAGAAATAATGTATAAAAAGAATAGCAATTAATTGTGGCATTTGGTCGTATAATGATATCAGAGAGTACAAAATGAATAGAAGCTGTGATGGATGCAAAATTAAGTGATTCAATTACGTATAAATTATAATGTATAAGCAAAGTAGACATAGGTTAATTAATATTTTTTCAAACTTTGCAAAATAACTTTGTGGCATTATTGATTATTTAATTAATAACAAATCACTTTGTTTATACCACTTTTTTAATTAAAAATATCGACATGTTTCAATAACAATGTTATCTTCTTCAGGATATGTTAATATTTTAATATACAATGTTATCTTCTTCAGGATATGTTAATATTTTAATATACAATGTTATTTTCTTCAGGATATGTTAATATTAACATATTAACATATCCTGAAGAAGATAACATTGTTATTGAAACATGTCGATATTGTTAATTAAAAAAGTGGTTTAAACAAAGTGATTTGTTATTAATTAAATAAATTAATATTGATTGAAAAGAGTTGATAGCATAGCCTTCATCCGTGCAGGTAAATAGAAATGCTACATCTGCGTATCTATTACTAACTTCATTCAACCTATGTAGGTACAAGCGAGTATTTGAAATACGCAGTTCTGGTATTGTTACATTTAAACAGGATTTTGGAACGAGGAGCTCTCGTACGATGCAAATATATGTATTACCGAAATAAATAGCGTTACGTGGTTACTTGAACCAGCGAATTCATATTATATACATATAGAAAAACATGGAAGATTAAAAAAATATTAAGTGGAGTTGGTGTAAAAAAATCACAAAAAACTACAAAAAAACATATTAAAGTAGGTACATATTGATAAGCATATAATGTGAAATTAAACTATGTATCTAAATACTTACATCACAGGATACGAGTAGTTTTCAAAGATAAGCAAAAAAAAAGAAATAAAAAAAACATAATGAGGATGAGAACATAACACATAGCAAAGGTAGAGGATTTTTAATTAACAATTTGTTTTATTTTTTCTAATATACGTTTAGTAAGTAAATTGATCTGAGGACAAATGGAAAATATCAGCGTCTGAAAAGATATTATTGCATTCTTTGCACGTTCTTCTGAAAAATTGTTGTGTATAATTAGTTTTTGTGTGTGGGATGTGAAATAATAATAATAGTTAGATAATTTGTAGAGCGCCTTTTTTGTGAAAAATTACTGTACAATATATTACGATTTCAGGCTCTATCGAATTTTATTATTTACAAAACAGATACAGAAAACATTTACCTGGAAGGTCACTTCCCATAAACACACTATTATTTGAAAGGTTATGCTTGGAGAAGATCGATTTTATACGCGAAGCACACTTTTCATTTGCCATGCACTTTACTGTTGATATTACATTTATAAGAAGATTAATGTCAAAGTTGAGATAATATTTTTTTGAAAGGGTAGAAATTTTAGGACTCTTGAGGACTGAAGAATTTTTATGAAATGACCTTTAAAACGCTTACAAGTTATTTCACGTCCCACACACAATTATTTGCTTATTTTTACACAATTACTTATTTACAATGTCGCGGTCTGTGAAGGTGAAGGTGAAAGGTTTTTGACTTTATGTATACGACTGTCTGAAAAGGCGAGTTATAAGTTTAGCTCAGTTGATTTGATCGTGTATTTCATACTGGACAGTGGACACTAATGTTTATTAATTAAATGTTTATTAATTCAATGTTTATTTATTCAATGTTTATTAATTTATTAATTCTTGAAAAAAAGTTTTCTTGATAAAATTTCTGGTCGGATGTACATCTTCTATCTTCTAGTGTTGAATGCTAATGAATGAGTTATGTGAGAAGTTCTGGTTGGTTTCCGACATCAACAATAATTAATCAATATTGTTGAAAGTAAATCAGTAGTTTCCCATTCCTGTCGGCAGCTAAAGTCTGTTGAACAAGTTATTTTAGGTAGGAAGTGGAAAAAACAACAGAGAACCATTAACCAACTCATTTCAACTGAATTCTGGTGAAATCTTCCACTTGAGATTAATGAAGCCAGCGCCTATCTAGTATCTAGTGAAGAGACGCACTACCAGCGGCCCGCGAACCGCACGTGGCCCAAATTGACGGTTCGACGAGTTTCAAATCACAACAGTGCTAGCTTCAAAAATCTGAGGCGGTTGTGGGTACCGGCCAGCGGCACGGCGAACTATTTGTTGGGATAACCAACACCTCTGCCATAGGTCACCCGAAGTGGTTCGCTACGTTTGGTGACTTAACAGAGGTGCCAGAGTTTATGGGATGAGGTTTGTCTAGGTCTTGGCGGCGAACGCGTTAACACACCTACCGCATGGCGGACCGTATCGGGAGACACTAGTTGAGGGAGATTTTTTTACCTCTCCTGCAGGACTATAATATTTTGAAAATTGTAACTAATTTGTCAAGAATCAAGAATTCCTTATTTTGATCTCTAACTCTCTGAAACTACTGAATCCGGTCCCCCGCACTTCTGCTTGCGTGATAATAGTACGCAATATCGCCTCTACGACCATCCCATAATTCACGGGTCCGCGCTGCTCTTACTTATATTATCAATGCGGTGTAAATAATACGCGGTGTATGAAGTCGGAATTGTGGAAAACTTAACGTATAACCACACCTTGTAGATACAGTCAAATCGGCCTCGCACCTTTGGCTGTAAATAGTGTCGCGCGCACCTTCAGTTGATCGACGAGTTGGATTGACGGTCCTCGTACGTACGTGGCACTACAGCTATTCATTAATTCACCTTGCATTCATTCACCGCAAGCTTATTTCATATTTACGACCTAAGCCGGCGAAAATACGGCTTGAAAATGCGATAAATTGGCCGTATAGTTAAAAGGTTGTGCATTACTGTTGTAATATCTGCCGACAGGGGGAATTTTTCTGCTTATCTCTGCCGGGACAAGTATTTCCGGTGAGTGAGCCGTGACTCTAACCTAATTGAGTGACTCGCCAGCAGATGAATGAGTGACTTGAGCGTGTTGAGTGTTGAGAACTTCCGTACTAGGGGAATTTACGCTATTTTTAACAATAATTTTACCTGCTTTTAACGTGTTAGGATTTCAATTATTATTTTTAATTGGTAAACTAATGTTTAAGACAAGATTTTTATGCATAGCACAAAGGGTAACAATTATTATAAGCAATAATTATAAGCCTGAAACACTCATCAAAAATAAAGTTGGTTGTTTTCAGGTGAAAAATGTAATAAGCAGTAATTGTTGAATGAAACACTAGTATATTTATATTGAATTATTTGGCGGGTGGGAGATAAGCCGACGTAGCTCAGTTGGTAGAGCAGTTGACCGGATATCAGAAGGACACGGGTTCATGTCCCGTCGGCGGCATTTATTTTTTCTCCTGAGATTTTTTTCATGTTGATGAGTGTTTCAGGCTAATAATTATTGCTTATAATAATTGTTAGGATTTCGTTCACATGGGCAAGGTTGAAAGTAGTATACAATTATTTTTATAATTATGAACTAAAAACATCTTTTACTGCACCCATCATGTCAATAACAATTAGTTTATTAACTCCCTTATACCACGCATACACAGCTTAGGTAACCATTATGCAGAAGTATCAGATATTTTTAATAGTACCGAAAGAACTTTAAAAAATTATCGAGCTGATTCCGTGGAGGCGCCATGTTTCACACGTATACAGGCTACTTCAAAATGCATTGAACAATGTTTTTTTTTAACATTATTGCTGCATTGGAATCTTCGGGCTATCATATTAGACAGTATGCTGATACTTCTCCTCTGTCGTTATGTGAAAAAGATTAACTTTTTTTTGTAATTGATTTTTTATGAACTTTTTTCTGATTCTATATTCATTTTTAATTGTCGTTTTTATTTTATTTATTTATTACAAATATGTTACGTCTATGATGTAAAATAATAATGTAATATAATACGTACATCTACAGCTTATAAACAAAATAAAATAAAATAGGTAGATAGTTATTAGTCCGACCATAGGTCCTCAACCTTATCTTGCAAACCGCCCACTTTGAGTTTTTTTTTTCTAGAGCCCCTCATTTTTTTTTACTTACCACATGTCCACCTGTTGCGAATCTGAAACAGTTATTACCACGATTATATTTACCACAACTTGTTATGGGAAGGGGGGGGGGGGGGGAACAAGAATTCGATTAAATCACGGAATCAAGAAATCGATTAAAAATATATTAAATTATTTGTTGTACCTTTTTATTTAGCAAGTTAAAAAAGCAATTCGTGTGCATTTTCAGTACCGGCTTGCTACCTCCTTCCTTCTTGTATTCATGATATAGTGTGAATTCTTAATAATAATGATACACGTAAGATTTTTAGTGCGTGATTAGCGTTTTTTTTGTCTTTTTTAGACCGTATTTTTTTACCTGCCCATTCCTTCCCTATGCCATCTCAACGCCCCCTAATTTTCTCAGGATTTTCTACTGCCCCCCTGAAAATCTCAAACGCCCACAAGGGGGCGTTATCGCCCACCTGAGAACCTATGAGTTAGACCAGTGGTTCCCAATGTGGTCCGTACCGACCCCCAGGTGTCCCCAGGATCACTCAGGGGATCCGTGGAAAATTAAAATCGATTTGGGGGCCCCTGAATGAAGTCAGGGGGTCCGCGGCAAGGTTTTGACACATTTTTATTCATATATAGTTTCATCGGGAGAGAGGCGTAATGGGATGGGATGGGGCGGGATTTTTCGCCACACCCCATCCTACTCCCTTCCACCCTATGTCCTATTTCACCCCCTCCCCGGGGTCCGTGGGCCAAAAGAGTTTAGGAACCACTGAGTTATACGAACTAGCACTTAACGAGATTTCATTATATAACATTAATAAATAAATAAACTTTATTTACTTATTTTTTATTTAAAAAAATTATCGTTTAAGAAAATTTATTCTTCCTTATCAGATTAGTCCCTTCAAAAAGCTTCCCCTTCATCGACCTTCATTTTCTGATACCATTAATGAGACGATTGTATGTGGTTCAACCACACGTACATCTAAGAGAAGGCAATCTGCCACATTCATTTTAACCCTTCAGAAATCGGGCCTATTTTTTAGAAGATCAAAATATTTTCGCTTTGCAATAAACATAACATATCTGAAAACTAAAAAAAAGTATTATGAGGTGATGGAATTCGTTTACAAATGTCGTTATTAGAAACAAAAAGATAATTTTTGAAATATTACATACCTTACGTTTTTTCAATCTAAAATTATTGATAACGAAAAAAAGGAAACACACACATATTTTATTAGGTAAATGTATTATAAACGTTATTATCACCTCACGTTTTTGTCATTTCAAAAAAATAATGAATAAAAAATTCTCGCAATTTTATACATTTTTTTCAAATGCTTTCAGAAACTTTGGTTTCTTAGAGGTGCACATAAAAAAATTCTATGGTTAAATTCTAGATTTAAATATAAAGTGTGGAGTTTTCTCTCATTATAAAACCGTTCAGATCATATTTCCCACCATGACAGTAAGAGAGATACAACGATTTATATGAGATGTATGTGAGCTGGGACAAATTTGGTCTTCTGGGATTAAACGGGTTTATAAATGGTTTGTAAATGTGTAAATTCTAATTATGCAATTGTAAATGTTCTCCAAAATGGCCTGGAAAGAATCTCATACTTGTGATCTCCCGAAAGAAACCATTCACTTGTTCTGAATGCATTTATTAATGTTCTCCAAAATGACCTAAAAAAAATTACATCTTTGCGATTCTTTCAAGGATATAAAGAAACCATCCCTTCGTTCAGAATGCAATTATTAATGTTCTCAAAAGTTGTCTTGACAGAATCTCATTCCTGTGATGTCTTGAACGAATCCATTCCTTTGTTAAGAATATTATTAACTAAATATGCAATTTGGCTGTCCTAAAGAGGAATCCTTCCTAGTTGGACAGACAAAGCATCATTTTGTAATGTTTTGTATTGTAATATACAAATAAATAATAAAAATAATAATTAATTTTACCCTAATGCATCAAAGATTGAAAGTACACACGTAATACGTGCCCGACTTTTACCTTGCTTCAGGTCACGTCTTCGTATAAAGTTCCCGGCTTCATTTTTCTATACGTTACGTTACGTCGTCTTACGTTCTTTATTCTTCCATGTATTCCTGTTATGTTTTTCCTTTGCCTCTCATCACTCATTCTCATTACTTAGAATTACCTTCCTCCCTCCTCCTCCGGAACACCGCTCATATGATTCACTCCAAACACTTGCACAGCGCTACATAATTGAATTCCTCGCCTTTCTGTCTGGGAGTCGGGATAGTTAAATTATGATTAAATTATCCCATAAACACGGTACGTCGGACCGTTAAGCTGTTAGACCGCTCCTCGTGCCAAGTGCGCCTTGAATTTAGTACTGTATCAAACTAACTAGTCGTTGAAAATAACCGCTAAAAGGCGTCAACGGTTAACGCTTTTATTTTTTTTACTTAAGCTCCACACAGGAGGCCTTGTGGAAAAATATAGGAGGGTAGGGATCCGGGGGTCAGTGTATCCAAGCGTGACGGATGAATGAATCCATCCCTCCCACTGCGGTCCAAGGTGATGTTCCTAGGGAGTCCTGCTGGAGAAGTGTCCTTCAACCAGTCTCTCTCGATCCGACCCGCCACGCAGTAGGTGCTAAGACCTAGACAAACCTCACCCCATGAACCCAGGTATCCCTGCTAGGCAGGGGCGTGCACTCCATATAGGCACATAAGCACTGCCTACCCTAGCGTATTTGTAAAACGTAAGCATGTAAATAATATTATAATTTATTAAATTATTGCTAAAAATAAATACACACTTTCAAAAATAAGCGCGACAAAGCTGAGCAACCAAATCAATTTATCATGAGCAACCAAATCAATCAAATCAATTTATAATTTTTGTGGAAAAGAGTCAAAACATAGCTTAACTAGATAAAAGAACAGTCTTTTGAAATCAATTTATAATTTTTGTGGAAAAGAGTCGATACGCCCAAAATTTGGTTTTTAAATTATGTATTTCCGGTTTTGTCTGGTTATTCCCTCCAGGGGCGTGCACTCCATATAGGCACATAAGCACTGCCTACCCTAGCGTATTTGTAAAACGTAAGCATGTAAATAATATTATAATTTATTAAATTATTGCTAAAAATAAATACACACTTTCAAAAATAAGCGCGACAAAGCTGAGCAACCAAAACTACGCGACCGCCACATCAAACGGCATACTACAAATGTGACATAAACTGTAATTAAAAACTACACGCGCCCTCCGACTACCTCACTAAAATGCGGGCTAAGCAGGAATTATTTCTGCTTAGAGCTAACTTCATACAAGATATAATATCAATGTTTACGAAATGCACGTAGCATAGAGTAGAACTGTCGTTTGAATATGCTTCTATGGGGTTTTTTTGTTAGTATCAGGCAGTGCTTTCTGGAACAAATGAGCAAATGGCAATCAGTGGCGACAGTGACATCTGTTGTTATCTGAAGTATGAAAGTGAGTCAACGCCAATTGCTTTTATCAAGGCCACCTCGGATATCCATTGATTGGCTTGTGATAATACGCATACATGAAGCGATTATTTATTATTATTATTATTTGTATATTTAAAGTGGCTTAGATAATACAAACCTACATTATCTACAGCCAGCAGCAAGTACACTTAGCGAAAACTTGTACGAAGGGAGCCATCTGTGGCAAGTTTCTTTTTTATTTATTTGAATCAATTTGGCTGTTTTCCTACTGCCTACCCTGATCAAAAACTCTGTGCACGCCACTGCTGCTAGGTTTCCAAATGTAGCTATCCACTTGGGATGACCTATGGCAGAGGTATAGGTTCCTAGGGCGGTGGTATCCATACCCATCTCCCAAATTGATACATTTGCGTTCAGCGGATGAATTTGGAAAATGGTTCCACGTGTTTTCATCCCGCGACAAAACATCCCCAACAAAATATCTACTAAAACCTAACCTAAAAAAAGGGGACAAAAATATTACAGACATCCTGTAAAGACAATAAATGTTTTATTGTTCAAAAATGTAATAAAGAATTCAGCGTAGTGTAGATACATTTTGTTCTTGGGATTAATATCCCAG
The DNA here is from genome assembly GCA_917563855.2 of Limnephilus lunatus. NCBI lineage: Eukaryota > Metazoa > Arthropoda > Insecta > Trichoptera > Limnephilidae > Limnephilus > Limnephilus lunatus. The sequence goes on from OU830594.1 coordinate 100,305,976, forward strand.
GAACAAAATTTCGAGGGATATTTTGTAGGAGGATATTAAAACTGTTATAATTAATAAGCGTAAGCAAAAATATAAAATCTCTCGACAAATGTTTTTGTTTTTTTAGTATTATCCATGGCTAAGTTGACTGTTTTCCATATTTGTTTATTGTTATTGTCTGAGGAAAGTATTTTATTTTTGAAAAAGTCTTCTATATTTTTTTAATACAGATTGTTAGTTTATTTTAAATTTTTTCTAAGAAATATTTAAAAATATATCAACTAACATTTGAAGAATTACTATTGGTTTTTTTAATAATTTTTGTGATTTTTTATCGAGGGAATTTAATTAAATACTTAAACTTGGAAAATGTTTCGTATTTTTTTGCTTGTACCGAATTTTTATTTTTTGTGCATTTGAAGTTAAATCTGGGATATCAAATACAATCCTGCAAAATACATTAAATAATATCGAGCAGTGTATAAATCGATTGAAATAAACCTCAAAGTCCATCGGCGGTATCTTATTAACGGTTAAATTCAACCGTTATCCATCGAAGTCAATGACGTTAACGTTTTTTCGAATTAGCGTCAAGTTTCTAGTACTAGTTGAAATATTCTCTCTTAAGCATTGTTGCACCTTTTTGCGAGTAGTGTTTTTTTTTATTAAGCGATTTCAATTTGGGAACCATATTCCACAACTGCTATTAGTGTTGTTAGTCACCACCCCTGGACAGAAAACTCATTCCAGTATTACCTATGTTAGAATTTTGAGGGCAGGAACCTCCAGACCAGTGATGTACAACCTTTTTGACACTAGGGTTGTTTATTTACAGTGTTGTTCGGAAAGTAAGTGTATTATTCATTTACTAGCGCAAATCCGTGAAATATCACAAGATATTAATTATGATCATAGTATTAATGATTCTGAATGTTTATGTAAAGAATACAAACAATTGCTGCAGAATGATCAAGAAAAAAATCACGACAATCTAATCATTTGTAGGTAGGTGGGTAGTTATTTTATGGCGTTTCTTACTCTAGACACTTTAGTTCCAAGTTTGAAAAGGATAATTAAAATATTTTTCTGTTAAAATATTATATTATAGGTAGGTACTTTAACGCTTGTTTGAATTCTTGGCACAGTGTGTTAGAATTTTGAAAATGAAACTTCAATTCAAAACAAATCTGAGTTCATTGAACCAAAGTTACAATCAATCACGGACAGATCCACATCCGAAATTAGTATCTATGTTTTATGATGGTAATGTCCATCTAATGTATTTATAACGATTCCAGGACATTACAAAACAGGATATTGAAGAAAAGATCATGTTGCGATCGTTAACTTTGTATTTTTCTATGTCGTGTTCTCTTTCATATTTTCTAACTAACTAACTAACCATCACGCCGTTTCTCTGCCGGGGTAGGCAGAGAGGACGGACCGCCAAACAACTCAGCCTTGGCACACACTCTTTGCCTCACTCACATTCATACATCGTCTCATACATTCTCTTCTATTATTCTGACTTTTGACATGGCCCGACTCAAGTATCTGATTCACTTGATCGTGCCATGTCTTCCTCGGACGTCCACGACTTCTTCTACCATTCACATTTGCGTCGTATATTCTTCTTACACTGCTTTCTTCGTTCATTCGCTCTACATGCCCAAACCATCTAGGGTCCCTTTCTTAATCTTACTCATTATGCATACATCAGCCTTACATTCTTTGCGGATATCCACATTTCTCACACGATCATACATTGTTTTACCACACATACGCCTCAGGGATCTCATTTCAACAGCATTCAGTTTACTTTCATCCTTCCTCTGCCAGTTCCATGCCTCACTGCCATACATCAGGGTAGGTACCAGGACTCCATTGTGGACTGCTAGTTTCGCTTCTTTTGACAGTTTTTTATTAGCGCCAACGGCATTCAGTCCTCCATTAATGGAGTTACCAGCATTCACCCTTCTTTCAATATCCCTATCAGCCTTCCCATCTCTCGTAAACATACTACCCAGATACACAAACTCATCCACCTGCTCCAAGTATTCATCATTCACAACTATATTGCATACTGTTTTCGTACTCTCTCTTTCAAACACATATTTTCGATTAGTTTATTAGCGTTATCTTCTTTCATATTTTCGATTAGTTTATTAGCGTTATCTTCTTTTTCAATATTGTTTTTTTTTTGTGTTCTGTTTTATCCGGTAATACTTTAAAACATTATTTATACTATGAATAGGGATGGCGGATAGTCAAGAGGCTTTAAAAGTGGTTCGTTACGTTTGGTGATTTAGCAGGGGTGCCCAGGTTCATGGGGTGAGGTTTGTCTAGGTCTTGGAAGCGGATGAAAATAATTAAAAAAAAAAGTATTATCTCGAATCGGTGATGAAGAAGAGACATAGGACAACCGTTCACACTATTTAATAGTCCTTCTTTCTTTCTGTTGGCGTCTCTTTACTCGTGTCTTATAGTGTTACTATTGTGACATTCCTAAATCGGACGTGTTGTGAGATTCAAACTTAGCCTAACTAACTAACCTAATTATTCAGTTCTAGTCACGTAACTAACGAGCTTAAGTAATTTCCGACAATTTTCGATTCAGAGACTCTAAGATCTGGTAACGGATATAAAACAGAATTACAAAAAAGCAGAAAATGATACCATAATAGGTTTTGTAGGTTTTTTTTTTAATTTAATAATTTTCTTCAATGTTTTGTTTTGTCATGGAACCCTAGAATTTATTTCATCTTCTGAAAGTAGAAAATGTGACCCTTAAATTGAAAAGGTTGGTGATCCCTGCTCTAGACTGCAGACTGGCCGACGCTACAGGACAGGGGTAGTTTCATCGGTTTATAATCATAATAAATTGATAATTTATACAGCGCCGTTTTTGTGAAAAATCACTCCAAGGGCGCCTTAAAATATTAGCTAAGTGATTCAAAGAATCTTGGAAACAAACAAATTAAATCATGTAAATAGCCGGCCGTAGTCCAGGGGTGAGGCTCTTGACTCACAATCCGAAGGATGGCGGAATCGAGTCCCGGCGTGCGCAAATAAATTTTATTTGATTAATTTGTGTTATTTCAGCATATAGCTCGCCATATATTCCAATTGGGAATGTCCGGCGAGCGATATGCCGAAATACGCCAAGCCACGTATATATAGCTATGTGTGTACATAGCTTTAATTCATTTAAAAATTAATATTTAATGTATTTGCGGCACGTTCCAGAGTGTATAATTCCACAATACTCTCCGTATCGCCCTGTTGTAAGACCATCATCAGAATTGAATCGTTGCTTGAAATGGCTTTAACCGTGTTTGGTGACCTGATATGAAAAGCCAGTTACTTCCCCCACATTCCTCTTCTCCACCTTCTTCCCCTCTTCACTACCTTCAGCCTCACAACATACTTCAATTTGGGGATGCTCCGAACGGGAGCAGTTGGGACTCTTATGCAGTATTCACGTTTGAATAAAATTGTATAGGACACAATTAACTTAACTAAACAAACTACGTAGCTCAGCATCGACTTACGAGATCATACCAATGTATTGTAATTTTCCTAGTATTACATTTTTCCAAACAGTGAGGCAAAGAGTGTGTGCCAAGACCGAGTTGTTTGGCGGTCTGCCTACCCCTGCGGGGAAACGGCGTGATGGTTAGTTAGTTTCATTTTTCCATCTTGCATGGTGAAGTATTTAGTTTCGATGTTATTTCGTTTTTTACTTTATTTTTGCTTTAGGTGTTGTTTTTGCTTTTGTTATGCTCACTTAGATGTTCCTTGTAATTTGTAATAAATAAAAAAAAATAACATGTAGGGGAGAGTAGGGTAAATCGTACCGGTCGATAAATCGTACCACCTGATTATTTCCGCTACTGGTCACTTTTTATTAAGCCTGACAACACTCCGTGAACCCTTTGAAGTGTCATAGTTGTCCCGTCATTTTTAATTAGTGTTGGATCGTGCGTCTGTTTGCAGGACAGTTTTTTTAGTTTTTCACAATCTTGATCTAATTTTTTTGGGTCCTACCTAAGGTGATATCGTGTTCAAAGGTATGTTTGTTTTTTCTCAAATTATCTTCAGCTACCATGTTTATATTCTATAATTTGCTATTACAAAATCACATTTGTCAAGTGTATTGCTACCTGCAGTCATTATTTCATAAAAACTCAGAGTTCGCTAAATCGTACCGCCAGTGGTTTGATAAATCGTACCGGTACGATCTACCATACGTTGTTTTCTAGTTTTTTTTTTTTTAATTTGACGTGGAAAAGAAAGTATTATCAGTTGTCTTACGCAGATTTGAAAGCATCGATTTCGGCCATCAAGAACAACGTAATGGGACCAAACGAGACTTCACGAGTGTTTAAAGTTTCTCAACCTACATTAAGAAAACATATGCAAAACAGGAATGTATTTGCAAATAACTTGGTTTTACAAAGGGGAAGACCAACGATTTTTCAAAATCAGCTCGAAAGTATACTTGTAAAGCATTTGTTAAAACTTGAGGCTTATTTGTTTGGTTTAAACATAAGTGATATTAGCGTCGATTAGCTTACCAAGTTGCTGAGAAGAATTGTATTCCACATACTTTCAGCAAAACCAAAAAATGGTAGGTAAATCGTGGTTTTACAGTTTTATGAAACGCCACCAATGATTTAAAAGTTGCTGCTGGTAGACGCTCAACTGTCAAATTCCCAAATTAAAAATTGAGAAAAGGACAAAAAAGATTATTAAAAAAACTGTCAAAAAACCCAATAAGGGTAAGAAGTGTAGTTGACGAAAGAAGCCTAGAAATTGCAGTAGTAGCGATAGTGAAGATGCTGGTACTATTGTCGTTTTGGATGATTCGGACACGGATATTGATGATGATGATGAAGAAAACGTGTGCCATCTATGTTTTGGAAACTATTTTGACAAGGCCGGACCCAAAGGAGACTGGATCCAGTGTGTTCGATAATTTGACCAGACATTTGCGACGCATGCATGCCCTAAAAATGACCATATTTTCTTTAATGTAAATTGACATAATGTTCTAGGTACGATTTATATTCCGGATCCGACGATGGTGGTACGATTTACCATACCGGTTGGCCGAATCGTACCGAAAATCATTTTTTATAAAACCTTTAATTTGAAAACTTCACAGATGCATGAAAAATATGATTTAAATATACATGGTACCCAATAAAACAGGCTTTCATTTGAACCTAATTCCACTTCTCTAATCCAATCCCATCATACTGTATTGAGAGTTAAGAGCAAAGTGGTACGATATACCCTACTCTCCCCTATAAGCCTAGCCGGGCGGTAAATTCACAATAAATAAATATTTTACTATATATTTCAACTACTTACTTCAGATATCTTTAATATCAGACTGAAGAGAGATAGCTTTTAAATATATTATTTTATTATAAATAATTTTTTTTTAAACCAAAACTATTATTAAATCTTTAACTGACAGCCCTGAAACAGTTAGCTAATTAGCAATACCTGCTTAGTAACTCCAAACAATGATAACTTTGAAGGTAACAATAAACTCAATACAAATTTACTCTACTACTTAGTGTCTATAAATACTGTTGACAACTTTTCTGACAAGTCCCCTGTGTTTACATCTTTTTTATTCTAAATAATCCTAAATAATATGTTCTCTGTTATTATAACATTGATTATTAGTTTAGTAACACATACTAGTAACCTATACCTACATACTTGCTTTTATCACACGTACTTTGTTAAATGTTCATTCATATTTTGTTATTATTGTAATACTGATAATCTCCTCTGTACCACTGTGTACGTGTACTTATAATTTCATGTACCTATCACTTGAATGTAAAAGCCATTCTATGGCGTTTAAATAAATAAATAAATTCTTTTATTAAAAAGAGATAACTTTGTATAAACCACATTTTTAATAAACAATATCGACATTTTCAATAACAATCTTATCTTCTTCAGGATATGTTAATATTGGAGAAGTAAATAAATTCTGGCCATTTTTTCTTTTGGATTAATTTTAACGAAATTAATTTAGTGTTTCAATACAATCTACTTAATTGCGAAATCACTTAAAGAATTCGTCGTTATACAAAAATATTGTACCTAACTAAACTATGTATTCCAATAACAATTCTTACATTTATATAATTATATATTCATAGTTCGACTACCATAATACGGGCATGTGCCTAGCGTGGTAGTCAAATCACCTGTAAACTGTACACAAATTATATAATGAATAAAGAAAAAGAAAAAAAAAAATCTGTTTACTAAACTCTTTCTCCCACTCTTTATAAAACAATTCTTAAAAGATTTGCATAAAAAATAATATGGAAATAGAAAAAAAAATCCGTTGCCGGTTCCACTCGATGACCTATCCGATGCCACCCCCTGTATGCATTAGTTGGATTATTGCACCCCCCCTCAGTACCACCCGCTCATCCCCTAAACACCCTCTTACTCCCTCCTCCCCAAGGGTAACACTTTCCACGGTACACGTGTTAGAATTTTTATTTTCAGCGCTGATTGTCAGAAACATTATATTGGCGATCAAATTAATAATTCTTCGAAGTGATTTCCATAATACAAATACTTGTGTTAGTTTTTTATTTAGTTAATTGTTATTGTCTGCTGTTTTACACGCTTATTAGAGCTGTCTTATCTACACAATTTTCATTTTCTACTTGAATTATGAATTATTCATTATTTACCTTCTTTCTTTTCTTTGCACTGTCTTAACTCATTGCCTAGGTGGACTGTTGGGGTCGGTTCTTCTAGTTCTCAGGCTATAACTTCTTCGGTTCTGGTTATAGCTTTCATCCGGGCCGTTTCTCTGAAATATTTCGGGGCATTGAATCATCCAGAAGTCCTTTGGTCTTTCTCTGGATGACTGTCGATGAAGCTCCATAAACATTGCCTGCTTCACTGTGTGGTCTGGTGGTCTCCGTCTTATGTGCCCATACCATTTCAACATTATTATTTATATACCCTTATACATTTATTTTTATTTTTAAATTGACTCCACACTGTTGTTCTATCTTAAAAAACGGATTGCAATCTTTAGATGAAAGGCACCATGTGTGAATGTTGTCCTTGTTTTCGGTATTTCGATGGAAGATGCTCCGAGCAACTAGCGTCATTGATTTCTTCGGCACGGTGCACGGTTGGGAAATACCTACACCAAATGCGCGTCGATCATTTGTACGCAGTTCACATTTGCTCACGAGAACAGGTCGATTCTACGATTCTTTCTTAAGTTCAACAGCTCGACTGCGGAACGATTTACCAGCCTCTGTGTTTCCTCCCTCCTACAACATGGGTCTCTTCAAAACCTCCACACACCATCCCCAAAGATGACATAGACCCTGGTTAAGCATTATAATTTGTTTTTTATTGTTTGTTCGAAAAAATATTTAAATATATTTTTATCACAGGGAACGGTAGTTACTCGCTCTTTGAAATTAACAAGGAACCTGAAATGGATTGATTTTCAAAAATAGAGCAAATAAAAGAAACTGTCATTGTGCGTTTGTTTGGAGATTGTTATTTTTTCATTATGGAAAATTCCTCTTTGTAACATTGACAAGAAACTGATTTCTGTTGTATAAAATGTTGACAACAGATTAATTGTGAAATTGAACATGTTGTAATGGACAACTAATTACTTGCGCGATTCAAGACAAAAGGATTACACTTATTGATCAGAAATTTGGAGGCCTCCCGAGCTGCAGAGAATTGCATAATCAAGGTTGGTGAATTTGTTATTTTTCTTGGAGTGTAAGACTGCTCTGTTCCTTTGTGATATATTTGTTCGCGCAGGTAGAATTTCATTTTAGGATTTCCTAATCGTATATTGGGTATTAAGCCCAGAGAGCTTGGGGAATTTACACACCTCATGCTCACATATTTATAATGCATAGTTATGGTCCTTCGTTCGCCAGATTAAGTTCCAGCAAAGTTAATATAATTTGAAAGGTTTCAGATTTACGTAATTTTTTGGTAATATTCTTGAAATACCTATTTTATTGTTTGCTGGCATAATTATGATCCTTCTGATAACCGGATAGGCAAAATAATATTATAATTTGGAGATTCGGTTTACGTAATTTTGGTAATATCGAAATACCTATATTATTGTTTTGCTGGTTATAATTAGACTGATTATACAGCATAAATTTTATAAGAAAGGAAATTCGGTTTACGTAATTTTTTGGTAAATATCGAAATACCTACCTCTTATAGAATTATTTATAAAGCGTCATTTACGTATATTTTTGGTAAATTTGAAGCAGAACTTAAAAAATTTTATTGGTTGCTCATTTTTCATAATTACTCAAATAAAGGTTTGTGATTACGTATTCTTTGGTAATTTACGAAATACCTTATAGTTTTTTGAAAATTAAGTGACGAACATTTTTAAAATAATTTTATTTAAAATGCCCTTGACTACGGAAGAGTCGAGTGACCAAACCGTTAGACGGTTGGTCATTTTGACAGCTAAAAAGGAAAGGCTTTTTTCCAGGTTAAACGATTTGTTTAATTTGGCGAAGAACATATCGTCCTTTGAATCAAGGCTAAATGAAAGCTTCTTGTCTAAGTCAGAGAGAATTGAAGAGTTGCGTAACGACTTTGAAAAAGTCATTGATGATATCAATGATGTCCAATTGATATCAAACCCGACATTTGTACCGGATTATCAACAATTAGATGCTTTTGAGGATTTATTTGGTAGTGTGAAACGCGTACGTGACAAAATTAAAAATGCAACAACAATAATGTCACAGGATAAAGTCCGCGATTCTCGCGAACCGGTCATCAAACTTCCTTCTATAGAGCTTCCCTCTTTTAACGGTAAAATGGATACCTGGGCGAAATTCTATGAGTCATTCAAATCGAACATCCATAATAATACACAGCTGAATGACTCACAACGTGTGCAGTATTTGGTAGGTAAATTAACGCATAGCGCATTGCAGATTACTGCAGGTATTATACCTACTGGAGAGACGTACAGGATTATTTGGGATTCGTTGGTATCTAAATATCAAGATAAGCGTGCACTAGGCACATTTTATTTGAATAATATTCTGGACATAAAGGGTTGTACAAATACATCTGCTAGTCTTGATACGTTTGTTGAAAGATACTCTTCATCTGTTTTGGCGTTAAAACAGTTAGATATTGAAGACTTAACTGACTTCATATTATTACACTGTGCGTTAAGGAAAATTGATTCCCAAACGTCACAGAATTTTGAAATGGCAGTTAGAACTCAAGAAATCCCTGCATACAATGAGTTGATCTCATTTGTGAAAGATCAAGTGAAAATATTAGAGCGTTTAAAGGGGTCATCAAGTGCCATGAATAAGCCGCCTGCAGCGACTTCATCCCGTTCGAACAATTATAAATCTTTCGTCGCGAGTAATGAGAATGTACCTCGAGTACCAACTCCGCCCCCGAAATCTTGTATGTTTTGTAAAAAAACTGATCATGCAATTACTGCTTGCTCTCGGTTCAAAGGGCTAAGTTCTCCACGAGCCCGTTTTGATTTTATAAAATCAAAACATTTGTGTATAAATTGTTTTAGCGCATCACATGCTGTAAGCTCTTGTAAATCGTCGCTTATGTGCGATTTGTGCAAAAAACCACACAATACCTTACTTCATTTTGGTAGTGGGAATAATTTGAAAACAAATACTCATGTACATACGTCAGAAGTACTTACCAATGAGGAGCAGTCTCCCCCCCCTTTGGTACCATCCAGCGTCAGTGGAACGGATAATTGTGATGCGATACTAGAGGAGTCCTCGCTATTTAACTCTTCGTGTTCATTGTCAGCTAAAGTAGCACCTAATACTACAATTTTACTATCAACAGCTCAAGTGTATGCAAAACTTAAAAATGGAAATAAAATTGTTGTTCGGTGTCTAATTGATAATGGCTCACAAAATCATTTGATCACGGTTGATTGTTGCAAGGCGCTGAATTTGCCAATAATTCCTTTGAGTAATTCTTTTGTTAAAGGAATTGGTTCAGCATCTCGACCAATTTTTGGTTACGTTTATTTGGACATTGAGTCTCGCGTATACCCAAATAATAAATATAACATATATGCGCTCGTTGTCGAGTGCATTACCGATAAGTTACCTAATCACTATATAGCAAATGGTGATATGAGGTACTTAGAGGGCATACCCCTCGCTGATTTAACGTGGAATATTCCTGGGAATATAGATGTCGTCTTAGGGGCACAATTATTTCCACATATCTATTTAGGGGACAGGGTTGAATCAGGGACTAGTGCACCCCCCGCATTATCGACCGCGTTTGGTTTCGTTCTAATGGGTGACTACCCTCATAAAGTGACCAATACAAATATGTCATTTTCCGCACTCGCGCTAAATGATTTAGTGCAAAAATTTTGGCTGTTAGAAGAAATACCTAACATACAATTTCTGAGTCCAGAGGAGACGGAATGTGAGAATCTGTTTACTTCATCTATTTCTCGCGCTGACGACGGGAGGTATTCTGTTGCTTTACCTTTCTGTAAAGACCCGAACCAATTGGGGAATTCTCGAACTACCGCTCAGCGTCGATTTATGGCCTTGGAGCGGAAATTTAAACAATCGCCTTCTTTACAGGAGAATTATAATAAAGTTATCAGTGAATATATTGAAAACAATTACCTGTCAGAAGTCCCAGAGTCTGATATTATAGATGATGGATATTATATCCCGCATCACGCCGTCATTCGTTCTGATAAACCTATGCCTCGGATTGTGCTTGACGCTAGTGCTAAGACACATACAGGGCTGTCACTAAATGACATCTTGCATACTGGTCCCAATCTACAAGCTGATTTGTTTTTGCTTTTACTTAACTTTCGTCTTTTTCCCATCGCTATGACTGCGGACATAAAGCAAATGTATTTACAGATTGAAGTTCCAAGCAAGCATCGTAGATATTTGAGAATCTTATTTCGATTCTCCAACAACGATCTCATACGGACTTTTCAATTTAATCGGGTCCCTTTCGAACTAACGGCAAGTCCATACTTATCAATGCGGACTGTTCATCAGTTAGCCCAAGATATGAGACCACATTTACCGGATGCTGCCAATGTGGCAGAGTCCAAGTTGTATATGGACGACCTGGTCTATTCTATTGAAGATGAATCCAGCGCCGTACGTCTTTCTCGAGAATTAATCTCGTTATTCAAGTCCGGTGCCTTTGATTTGGTCAAATGGACTAGTAATTCTCAAGTTGTACTTGAAAACCTTCCAGATTCTCACCGCAGTACGGTGGACTTTACTGTTGGTTCTAACAATACCTCTAAGGTGTTAGGCCTCTCGTGGGAACCAGTTGATGACAGCTTCTTCTTTACGACTTATTATGTCCAGGAGAAGTGTACAAAGCGGAATATACTGTCTATAGTCGCCCGCTTATTTGATGTCCTCGGCCTGGTCGCCCCCTCCATTCTGTACGCTAAATTGCTTATTAAGGAGCTATGGCTGTGCAACATTGGTTGGGATGATATTCCCCCTGAGAGCGTTATTCAAAGGTTCTCGGCACTCACACAGGAATTTCCTTTAATTTCTACGATAAAAATCCCGCGTCATGTAGGTGTCCTAAAAGACAGTACAGTGCTCATCGTTGCTTTCTGCGATGCGAGCCTGAATGGTTATGGCTGTGTGATATATTTACACACAACTGATCTGTCTGGGAATATAACCGTGAGATTGTTGTGTGCAAAATCAAAGGTCTCTCCCACCAAAGTAACAACACTCGCTCCTTTGGAGCTGTGTGCCGCGGTCTTGATGTCCAAACTAATTCGGACGGTTCAAAATAGTTATCGTTCGCGTCTTACTATTGCAGGGACTTATGCGTTTTCAGATTCTACCATTGCGCTTTCATGGATACATTCGTCGCCTCATCGATGGTCGGTGTTTGTTAGTAATCGCGTGGCTCAATGTCAGGAGAATTTGTCTCCTGAAAACTTTTATCATGTCGCCGGTAGTGAAAACCCTAGTGACTGCCTTTCTCGTGGCATGCTTCCTTCCCAGCTTATTTCACACGAATTATGGTGGAATGGACCATTGTGGATTCGCAGCCCACCCTCGGGATGGCCATTAAGACCGTTTCATTTCTCAAATATCGGTGAAATGCCTGAGCACAAAACTAATGTGCTCACTGCAATAGTTCAGCGTGAACAATCGGTCCTGAGTGAACTGGCTCAGCGTATATCCACATGGAATAAACTTTTAAGGATTGTCGTTTTTGTCCTCCAATTCGCAAAAAAGGTATCACCCTCTTCTGGAACGGTCAATAATCTTATGACTGCTGAAAAGGCTGTGATTCGTTCCGTGCAGAGTATTCATTTTATAGAAGATATTGCTGCACTCCAGAAAGGCAAATTGCCTTCAAAAAAGCTTAGGAATTTATCAGTTTTTCTCGATGAGGATAATTTGTTACGTATTGGTGGGCGGCTTTCTAAATCGGATTTACCATTTGAGGTTAAACATCCGGTTTTACTACCTAAAAATGACTGTGTTGTGAATCTTATCATCGATCATTTCCATGTCATGAACTGTCATACAGGCCCTGGACTTCTTATGTCCATCTTACGGCAGCGCTATTGGATATTAGATGCCAGGACTGTTATTAAGGCAAAAGTACGGAAATGCAATTTCTGCTTCCGCTTAAATCCGTCGCATCCTATACCGAAGATGGCAGATTTACCTTCCTATCGTGTTGTAGAAGCAAAGGCTTTCGTTCATACCGGTGTAGACTATGCAGGTCCCCTCCGTATCACGCTTGCTCGTCGGAGAGGACAACATTCACAAAAGGCATATGTCTGTCTTTTTGTATGTCTTGTAACCAAGGCCATTCATATTGAGTTGGTCTCTGACCTAACTTCAAATGCTTTCCTGGCTGCTTTCAGCCGTTTTATTTCTCGGCGTGGCCCTGTGTCATGCTTGTATTCAGATAATGGTACCAATTTTGTTGGTGCCAAGGCACAATTAGATGATCTCTATAAGTTTTTGGTTGAGTCGGAATTCGAGCCCGCTTTAAAGCGTGAACTCGCTAATCGCCGGGTTGAGTGGAAAATGATTCCACCACGCGCGCCCCATTTCGGGGGTATATGGGAATCAAATGTAAAGAGTATGAAGACTCATTTGTACCGTGTAATCGGAACTCAGCTCCTCACTTATGAAGAACTACAGACCGTTCTGGTTCAAATAGAGTGTATAATGAACTCGCGCCCACTCACAATCGCGTCTTCCGAACCCTATCCGGAAGTTATTACGCCTGCACATTTTTTAATGTCGACTCCTTTACAGTACTTACCTGCTTCTGTTTTGACAGACGCTAAAATAAACTTTGCTCAGCGCAAGCAATTATTGGACGGCATGGTTCAATCCATCTGGAAGAAGTGGCGTTTGGAATATCTGCATACGTTGCAAGTCAGGCAGAAGTGGGCTACCACTGACCATCCTATTAAGGTTGGAACTGTCGTACTTATGGGACAGGAGGATTTGCCTCCGTTAAATTGGCCTTTAGGCGTAATCACGGATGTTCATCCTGGTACTGATAAAATCATTCGCGTTGCGACGGTAAAGACTAGATATGGACTCTTTAAACGTCCTGTTGTTAAATTATATCCCATCCCAACGCAATAATTTTGTCTTTATTTTATTTTATTTTATGTTAATATTCTATTATAATCTAATTGTTTCTGACTTAGCCAAGACATGTTTCTACTTAGTGATTTGATCTTTATTTGTTTTCATATTCAATGAGTTTTTTTTTTTTTTTTTTTTTTTTTTCTTTGAAAGTTCTGCGAACTTCCAAGGCGGGGAGCATGGTTAAGCATTATAATTTGTTTTTTATTGTTTGTTCGAAAAAATATTTAAATATATTTTTATCACAGGGAACGGTAGTTACTCGCTCTTTGAAATTAACAAGGAACCTGAAATGGATTGATTTTCAAAAATAGAGCAAATAAAAGAAACTGTCATTGTGCGTTTGTTTGGAGATTGTTATTTTTTCATTATGGAAAATTCCTCTTTGTAACATTGACAAGAAACTGATTTCTGTTGTATAAAATGTTGACAACAGATTAATTGTGAAATTGAACATGTTGTAATGGACAACTAATTACTTGCGCGATTCAAGACAAAAGGATTACACTTATTGATCAGAAATTTGGAGGCCTCCCGAGCTGCAGAGAATTGCATAATCAAGGTTGGTGAATTTGTTATTTTTCTTGGAGTGTAAGACTGCTCTGTTCCTTTGTGATATATTTGTTCGCGCAGGTAGAATTTCATTTTAGGATTTCCTAATCGTATATTGGGTATTAAGCCCAGAGAGCTTGGGGAATTTACACACCTCATGCTCACATATTTATAATGCAGACCCTGAAGGAAATTATTTTACTTTGGGCATCCGTGTGGAGATAACGTTAAAAAAAAAATTTGAAATTCTTGTCTTAATTTTATTATTCTACAAGAGGTGAATAGTAATGAAAAAAAAAACAGTAGTGCAATAAAATTTTTGCATTTTATGTGTAGATAGAAACAATGGCGGGGCGCCGCTGTGTGTAGATGTGATTTGCAGCAGTATTGTTGAACAGTGTTGACCACACGCGTTGTGTGCGCGATTTCATACTAATTATAAATAGTTCATGGCCCATTTCCTTTTTGTCTATTATGTATAGTCTATTAACTAATGATTTTTTCTTCTTTTGTTACAGGTAAGTAAACTCCATAGAGAAGCCTTTGTAAACCTAGCTAAGTCAAGGTAAGGGTTTGAACTGGACATAGAATTAGTAGAGGAGGAACGAAATGAGATTCCCGAGGGAGGTAAGTGGTAAAACATTATACGAATGAAGAGAGCTGATAATGAGTGTGCTAGGCCTATTATGAACAACATAAAGTAAGGGACGCTTTGAAGGTTTGGGTTTATGCAACGATTGCAATGCACAAGCTTTTCCTCTGTGAAACGATGGAGCATAAAATAATATAGGTACAACAGACACCTCACAGCAGAAAATCGATATACAAATGACAGACGAAAATAATTTCCGTCAGGCCCTGTATCATTTTTTGGGCTGTTGTGAGGAGGGTATTTTTAAGGAAAGGAAGGAGAGGAAGTTCTGGAGGGATGGCTAGTAACCAGGGGTGACGGACATATGAATCCATCCTTTTCATTGAGGTGCAAGGCAATTGGTCAAGCAAGTTCTGTTGGAGGGTCCCTCTTTGGCACCAGTAACCTTTTGACTCCGATCTGATATTTCACATATTTAAAATAAAAACACACCAATTTTATTAGGCCAATGTACTATTATAAACGTTATCGTCAACTATCTCTTTTTCGTTTCATGTAAAAATAATTAATACAAAAATTAATTAAATGAAGACAATATTAGCGAAACTCAATCGAAAATCTGGAGACAGAAAAATCTAAAAAAAGATATTGGCACCTCTTGGACTCAAACCAGGACTTTCTGCTTTCATGGCAACAGCTCTACAGTGCCACATAGGTGTCTAAAACCAATTCGGTCACTTTTAACTGTATCATACTTCGACTAAGAACTAACTACCAACATTGTCTTCATTTTCTAAACGCACAAATTATTTGCTGCTATCTTTATATATGATTGCAAGATTCAAACCCGAACTAAGCAGAAGGTCCTGGGTTCGAGTCCTAGGGGTGCCAATATATTTTTGTGATTTTCCTGTCTCCAGATTTTTGATAGAGTTTCGCTTACGTTGTCTTCATTTAATTAAAAAATAAAATTTGAGGTTTTACTCACAAAGTTAAAAATAAATAATAAAAAATTCCCAAAATTTTCTTTTTTTTTTAAATTGCATCGGAAACCATAGAAACCCTGGCTTGGGTAGATTGGAAGTCTTAGGTATTTACGGTGCTCCAGATTTTATGTCCGGGTTAAATCTTTCCCAAATGAAAGACTAAACCCTTCCACACACTTTTCCACAAATGATTATCTAGTAAATTCACGCAATGTAAGTGCACTATATAAGTATAATAAATACAAAACAATACAAGAACAATACGTCAATCCACCAGAAACATAATGGGAAAATATTTCACCGACATATCAGAGGGTTCGGCTCTGATGAAATTCTAACTGCTCCGATAAATCCTACTGATCACTCAATATATATATTTAAAAAATCTTTCGTAATCCTACATGTATTTAAAATGACCGACTTTTGCATTTTTACATATAATTTTTTTGACAAATCTAATACGCCTAAATTTTTAATGAGAGAGCTAGGTATAATGCCAGTAGCCGAAATAACAAATGGTAATATTTTTATAGTCAGAGAATGCCAAATTCTTTTAATCTCATTTCCTAAATCTGTATATTTTCTTATTTTTTCAGAAACAGTTTTCTGAATATTACAAGAGTTTGGAATAGCGACATCAATGATATAAGTTATTTTTTTAATGTTGTCATGTAAAACTATATCGGGTCTATTATGACTAATTGTTCTGTCTGTCAGAATAGTTTTATCATAATAAATTTTATAAAATTCATTTTCTAAAAATGAATTTGGTTCATATTCATAATATGGTACATTACGGCAGTCAATCAAGTCATGTTTAATTACCAAACTTTGGTGAATTATTTTTAAAACTTGATTGTGCCTAAATGTATACTCGGACGGCGCTAATACAGAACATCCCGATATAATATGTTCTATAGTTTCCGGAAAAACCAAACATTTTCTACATAAATCATCAATTTGATTTGCATCTTTGATGATATGCTTCCTATAATTTTTAGTATTAATGACTATCTTGAATGGCAAGCATAAAGCCTTCTTTTTCTGCGCTCAACTCTCCAATACTCAACCATTTGTTTGACGAAAATTTGTCAACATTTGTTTGGTTGAGATAACTGAAGTGTTTTGCGTGAAGAATTTTATTTGACCAGGAATCTAATAATTCCTGGTTGGTATTTATAAGAATGCTGGCATTCTCGTCGTATAAATTTAATGGCGAAATATTTCTATCTGCCTTGCAAATTATTTTGTGCATTTCTGAACTATCAGCTTTCCTATGGAAAAAAATTCTTAGCATTTCTACCTGATTATGCTTTAAAGATGTTATTTTGACTATACCTCTACCTCCTAAATTTCTAGGTAAATTAATTCGTTCTATCGCTGAATTTGGATGATGGCAATTAAACTTTGTTAACGTAGTTCTAATTAATCGTTCTAAGCTATCTAAATCTGTATTAGACCATTTAATTATGCCAAATGAGTAAGTTAATAGAGGTATTGCCCAAGTATTTATTGCCTTTACTAATTTTTTTGCAGATTGATTGCATTTAAAAAAAATTCTGATCCTAGTTTTAAATTTAATCCTAATATCATTTTTAATACTAGTATGATCTAATCTATTTGATTGCGGATATCCTAAATATTTATAAACCTCATCCCCTTTCATACTTTCAATTTTGAAATTTCTAAATATACCCTCGTCTCCATTGTAGTTTATCATAATTGTTAATTATTAATATTTAGTTTACTTCTCACATTGGTTTAGTTATTTATGGGTTCTTCGGGTCGCATGGTTTCGTTTCCGAGTGTGCCGAAGGTAGGTGTGCAGAGTCATTATAATTCTAGAACTCCGCAGACAAAACGTAGCTTTACCTGTAATGAGGTACATAAGATCAGCAAAATAAAACAATCAAATAAAATAATCAATAAACAAAAAAATGCAGATAACGTTCTACTAACTTGCAATGTTTTAATTGTTTTTAGTATTTTTGCTTTTATTTTCTATCGAATTCGTACTAAAAATATCGAAAGCTCAGATCAGGCGCCGGAATCCAATCTCTCAAAATATAATCCGAATTTGATGGAAGTTTTAGTCAACTGAAATAACCGAGCCGCTGCGGAGCTCTGGAAAAATAAATTATATTGTTCTCCATGCAATTCTGTGAAAGCTCTATAGTTGCCACTGTTCTGGGATAATAGAGCTGTCGGATGCAGTACAACGATAAAGATTTTTGAAAAGATGTACGAAAATTCCCAGGTTTGTATTTTTAATTTAAAAATACATATCAAACAGCAAAGTAAAATGTACGTTTTTTAGTCGAAATATGCTCAGGAATCGTTGGTTAAAATTCTTCGTTTTTTTACGTTAGCTCCACACAGGAGGCCCCGAGGAATATAATATCCCTCGGGGATTATGTCATATTAGGGGATGCTGTGTGGAGAGTCTTTTTATGGAAAAAGAGGAAGTTCTGGGGTGGAAAGAAGTACGAGGGGTGGGTAGGAAATTGGGGTTCAGTGTGTCCAGGAGTGACAGACGTATAAATTCTCCAACTGCTATGTAAGGCGATGGGTCGAAAGAGTCTGGCTGGAGAGGTCAAAAGGCCTCCCTTAACCAGTCTCTCTCGATCGTATGTG
Organism: Limnephilus lunatus; assembly: GCA_917563855.2. Taxonomy (NCBI): domain Eukaryota; kingdom Metazoa; phylum Arthropoda; class Insecta; order Trichoptera; family Limnephilidae; genus Limnephilus; species Limnephilus lunatus. The sequence continues at coordinate 100,324,428 of OU830594.1, forward strand.
AGTTGATGCATCCGTCGCCAATACCCGGACAAACCTCAACCCATAAACCCGGGCACCCCTGCTTAGTCACCAAACGCAGCGAACCACTTTGTGTAACCTATGACATAGGTGTTTGTTATCCAATAAATAGTTTCCGGGGGGTGGTACCCGTACCCGCCTCCCAAATTGATTGTTCGTCCTGTCACACCTCGTATGGGTACTTTAGAGTCGAAACCTTAATCTCTACATAGTATGTAACTACAGAATATTCTCGTTATATTTTAATTAGAAAACTCAAAATCCATATTTAATGACGGCCGGTGGAGTCGAGGGGTAAGGCTCTTGACTCGCAATCCGAAGGTCGCGGGATCGAATCCCGAGTGGGTAAATTTTCTCTATTAATTAATAATAAATAATGTATAGTATATTTGCGGCACGTTCCAGAGTGGAAGATTATTTATTTATCTCATTATCGTCCTGGTGTAAGACCACCATTCAGAATTGAAACGTTGCTTGAAATAGCTTTAGCCGTGTTTGGTGATCAGATCTGAATAGCCAGGTACTTCCCCGCCTTCCTCTTCCCTATCTCCTTCCCCTCCCCTCTACCTTCAGCCTCACAACATACCCCAATTGGGGATCTTGGGACTCTTGTGAGGTATTCATAAAAACAAAAAAACAAAAACAATTTTTTTTCCTGGAAACAATTTCTCAAAAACTTATGTCATCACCAGTTGTGTATTAGTCACCATGAAGCAGGCATCCGCCTAGTATGGTGATCCAATATATCCACACTATGTTAATTACTCAATTATGTATCATGTATTTTATAAATAAATAAATCATATTCTCTCAAATGTTTATGTTATTATTTTTTCAACCCTGTTTTCTATTTGTTTTTAGGGTAGATTTGTATCTAGTTTTTTAACGTCGTTAAACATAATGACAGCTGACAAAATTATCGCTGCATTGATTCTGTATTGAGAGAGAAATAATATTGTCATTCTTCGTAATAAGTGTTCTGTCAGTTGTTCGAGGGGTTAGGACAAGGGTATTTTTCTGATTCTATATTTGAATAAAATACCCATTGATTGGTTAGGTACCTACCCCTTCAATTGTTAGGTACCATTTTTACCAAACCTAAGGCGTTTTCAAATTTTTTGGGTTCAGTTCGTAGAAAAAGCATTTTGTATTTTTAAACTAGTAATTGGGATGGCGAAATTTTAACGAAGAATCTTGGCGATGGCTTAGAGAAGTCCTATGCTCAAGCTGATAGATTAAGCATAGCTAGCGTGTAGCGAGGTTGTCGTCCCTTTCAGTAAGGTTGAAGAGGGCCTAGTTTAATTTTTTGAGTGCCTAATTGCATAATTCACTCAATATTATCTCCGCGATGAAGAAGGAGATTGATTGGGTATACCAGCCCCGGGACCCGGTAATTGCATCCCAAGTGGTTCGCTACGTTTAATGAATTATCAGAGGTGCCCGTGTGGTTGGGGTGAGGATTTTCTAGGTCATGGAGGTGGGCGCGTCTGCCCACCTACTGCATGGCGGGCCGAATTTGGAGAGAGTACTTGAAGGACGCCTTTTTTACCTACGCAGCGGGACTCTCGACCCATCGTCATACACCACAGAGGAAGGGATGGATTCACACATCCTTCACTACTGACACACTGACCCCCAGATTCCTACCCACCCCTCATACATTTTTCCTTACCTAGATCTTCTTCTCCTTTCCTGGAAAAAACCCTCCACAGAGCATCTTCAATTATAACATAGGCCCCAAGGGAAATTATTTTCCTCATGGCCCCTGTATGGAGCTAATGTAAAAATAAGTTTAAAAAAGAGTAATAAATTTATTTCTTTATTACTGTAAAACTTTTTTTATTATTTTATTTCAATAATAAAGTTTTTTTCTGTTTGAAAATCACTATCAATTCGGATATATTTTAACAAAGCTGTTCCATACGTTTTGGTTGGTGAAAACTGCATTCCCGACGATTGTCAAAATCGATACATACGAGGGCTGTCGAATTACAGAGCTTAACTCACATTTGGCGGGTGCGGCGAGCGAAAGCTCCATCGTGAACGGCTGCCACGCCGAGACGTTTGGCGTGGCGCGGAGGAAGCAGGCCACATGCCAGTGTTGCCGGATCGCGCGTAAAATCGTTCCTCGTGACCGCAGTACCATGCAGACCTTATTTTACGGAGAGCCCTCGTATTTTTCCAAATGATTGAATATTTATGGCTATTTAAATCGAATCATTCCTGAATTACATCGCTTAACTCCCAATAAATACAATATTGAAATATGTTCATAAAATAACATAATATATTATGTAACATGTATTCCCTCACTCCCGTACTCTTGTTCAGAAGACATAAATGATAATATGATAAATAACGTACTACAATGTAGGTTTGCTGAAAGGGCAGATTAATGGTTGTCCCATATATCATCGTGTTATTCTTTCATTATATATCCGCATTGTGATGTGAGTTTCACCCTCCCTCGTGCGTTCTGTATATGTTCCCATGGTTGTTTTTATAATGTTTGATGCGTTATTGGCAGTATTGCATGTTGTTGGGTTGATGCATACGTTCGCAGCCTTTTTATGGATAAAATGAAATGCAAACTTAACAGTATTATATTTCCTGTGCTGTTTAAAATTTCTCTTCTTAAAACCCTTCGTAAATTACAGTTAATATACCGTTTCGTTAGGCGTTTTTTCCACATTGTTATGCATTATTCGCAAGTATCTGATTTTCGACGATTCCAGTATCTTAGCGACATAACTTACGTTCGTAATTGTAATAACATAATTCCTACTCTGCATGAGTTCTATATAATTTAATTAGCCTATTTTACGTCATGCTAACTGTTCCACTGTATTTCACATGTTTGTAAAAGTCCGTATAGGCGTATATTAATTTATAATTTATAATAAGCATATGTTAATTAAGATCCGTCGTGGGTTCGAACGTCAGTTAAATCTCATATCAACTCTCTGAGCGAAGCCGGGTACCCCAGCTAGTAATTTATAAATAAATGTATTTTGATAATTCAATCATTCCTTAATTGAATTTTTCGCGTTCTCCCTTCTGTCATTACAACGCAGTCCTATTATTTATATAGTACATGTGTAAGTCTACAGTCATGGTCTTGAAAGAGAAAGTACGAAAACAGTGGGCAATATAGTTGTGAAAGATGAATACTTGGAGCAGGTGAATGAGTTTGTATATTAGGGAAGTATATTTATAAGATATAGGAAGGCTGATAAAGATATATATTAAAAGAAGGGTAAATTAATGCAGGTTATTCCCAATAATGGAGGATAAATGTCGTTAGCTCTAACAAAATAACTAAACTATCCAAAGAAGTGAAAGAAGCGAAGCTAGTAGTGGTAGCTAGTAGTTCACAACGGAATGCTGGTACCTAGCCTAATGTATGTCAGTGAGGCATGAAACTGGCAGAGGACGGATGAAAGTAGACTGAATGCTGTAGTAATGAAATCCCTGAGGCGTATGTGTGTTAAAACAATGTATACTCGTGTGAGAAATGTGGATATCTGCAAAGAATGTAAGGCTGATGTAAGCGTAATGAGTAAGATTGCGAAAGGGACGCTTAGATGGTTTGGGCATGTAGAGCGAATGAACGAAGAAAGGAGTGTAAGGAGAATGTATGACGCAAATGTGAATGGTAGAATAAGTCGGGGACGCCCGAGGTAGACATGGCACGACCAAGTGAATCAGATACTTGAGTCGAGCCAAGAATCTCAATAATAGAATATTATGTATGAGACGAAGTATGAATGTGAATGAGACAAAGAGTGCGTACCAAGACCGAGTTGTTTGGCGGTCGGTCCTCTCTGCCTACTCCTGCGGGAAAACGGCGTGGTAGTTGGTTAGTACGTGTGATTTAATATGCTGGATTCCAACATCAATATTACATTATTCGAAATTATAGTCACTGTCCATAAAAACTAATTTTTATTTAGCGTCTGCGGAAAATGAAACATTATGAATAATTCAATCATTGAATTAAGATTTCTAGAGATATATTCAATGTCAATCAATCTTTATTATGATGCTCTGAACGCTCCGCAGGGCTGGTAAAGATTTTTACCGGAGGGTCGGTTTTAGAATGCCCCAACCGCTTGGAACCAGTGACTGTGGCATCCCCAATTGGGGTGTGTTGTGTGGCTGAAGTTAGTGGGGAGGGGAAGGAGATGTGGAAGATGAATGTGGGAAGTACCTGGCTATTCCGATCTGTTAACCAAACACGGCTAAATAGGGCGATACTGAGAGTAGCTTCCACTCTGGAACGTGCTGCAAATATGCTATTTATTATTTTAAATGAATATATTGTGAAATGACATAAAGTAATGGTGATCAAGTCTGAATACACAGGTACTTCCCCATCTTCCTCCCCCCATCTCCTTTCCCTCTCCACTACCTTCAGCTTCACAACATACCCCAATTGGGTGATGCCATATCTGCTCCAAGCGATTATGAGCAGTTGGGACTATATGTGTGCCTTTAAGCCGCCGCTATCCGAATTTCTACAGATTTCTTACATATCTCCCTTAAACATTTGAAATTTTTAAGCTCTTAAAAAAATATATGTTATTTCCAAGCCCGCCTTCCGCGCCGAAATGCAAATTATATGAAATTCCTTCGATCGAAAAAAATCGCAAAGTATGCTCCAAAATTTTATTTTACAAGTTATAGTTGTGAAAATATTCACAATGTTTCTTTAAACTTTAAATGAGCCTTCCACGAGATTTTTGCTCTATTTTAAGTGAGTCGTGTTTTATTAAACATTTTCACAATTTTCCCATCGACTTTATCTCTTTAAATATAAGTGCGCTCTTCTAACATTCGTAATTACATAGCTCTCCATCTTCTTCTTTTTAAGCGCGGATGCGGCGCCTTAATAAAATGTTTTAATCAAAAATTATTTTAATTTGACTTTTTCGAAATTGTAATTATAATATTGTGTGATTTTTTAGGGGTCTGCGCTAGCGGGTATTATAGTCACAAATGATTTAATTCATTATGTGGACTGTCTGGAAGAAGCTAACGAATTTGGGTACATGTCACTAGAAAAATATTTTTTTTATTTGATCAATATTTCCTCTGAGGCTGCGGGCCGTAGCTTGCGCAGTCCTGTTACTGTGATAGAATGTGGGAGATGATGATGTGAAACGATTCAATAAATAATAATAATAATAGACTTCATTCGGAAATTAAATCGTTTCTATGTTACTAATAATAATAATACCTACGCATAGAAATAAATAAATAAAATTACCAGATGATTCGATCTGATCCATTTGTGAAGAGGTGTTTTATTTTCTTATTAATAATATCAATGGGTTTAACAAAAGAGTTTCTTATTATGACATACAAGAAAATGGAAGGAAAGGGATTTGACCTCGGGGTCACCAATTAACGCGATATTGAGGTTATGTTAGAATACAGTTAGAAGGATTAAAATAAAGAGGTTTAGTGTTTAAAACAGTTAAAATTTATTAATCATCGTCTGTTAATACCCTCCACAGAGCATCTCCAAAGATGACACAGGCCCCTAAGGGAATTATTAAGTGAAAAAAATCTAGCCACAATTTTGTAGTTTAAAAACGCTCAAAATGGCCGTAACGCAAATATTTTCATTAATGTTTAGAGTACCTAGTTAATGATAAAAGAGAAGTCATCCCACAAAATGCCACTCAATTTACACGACACCATCCCCCACGCTTCACGCACAAATTAATCGTTTACCGGATTCATCAAAAATACCCGGCCAACCCAACAAATAATACAAAATAAATATTAATTGAACAGATGTGCCCGATGGCCCGTATGCGTTCAAATGCAATATTTCTTAATTGAATGCACACAAATCCAGTGCTGGGATGACGTTTCGTGTTTCATAACACTTCCCCCCACCCCCTCCCTTCCCAGTGGGGTGATTTAATCATTATTTTCTATATCGGGGGTGCTATTTTAACACCCGATGATTCGGCAGTAATAATATTTGGATGTTGGATAAGTGGTGACGGTTGCAGTGCTGTTTGTAAATGTGTTACCAACCGGAACGCACGGTTCTTCTATCTATAGGTAATTTGAGAGGCTGGTATAGATACCGCTGCCCCGGCAACTATTTATTGGATATCCAACACCTCTGCCCCAGGTCTTTCCAAATAGTTCACTGTGATCGACTTAGCAGGGGTGCCCGGATTCATGAAGTGAGGTTTCGCACGATTCTTGGCGGCGGATACATCTGCCCACCAACTGCGTGGTAGGCTGGATTGGGAGAGACTGGTTGAGGGAGACATTTTGACCTGCAGGGCTCTCTCTGAACGACCGCTTTGCACCGCAGTTGGAGGAATTGATTTGTACGTATTCGTACGTCCATACGTATTCATACGTCCGTCGCCCCTGGACACACTGACCTCCAGCTTCCTACCCACCACTCATACCTTTTTCCTTCCCAGAACTTCCTCTCCATGCTTTTCCTGAAAAGGGAAACATGACAGGGCTTGTGTCATCTTTGGGGATGCTTTGGAGGGTCTTTTTGTGGAAAGGAAGGAGTGAACCTGCAGTGAGTGAAGAGACCCACGTTGTAGGGGGAATGAAACACAAGAGGCCGGCAAATCGTTCAACAGCCGACGTATCATTTGTTGGGCGCACGTTTGGCGTGTTTCCCGACTGTGCACCGATGCAATGACGCTAGGTCCTTGGAGCACCTTCCAATGAAATACTTGAAACAAAGACAGCATTCCCACCCGACGACGCCTTAGCTCTAAAGATATGTAGCAATCCGTTTGTAAAGATTGGAGAATCTATCAAACGGACTGCCAGTTTCTCAACAGAATCTAGGGTTTTTTACGAGTATTTTGTGGCTCCAGACCAGGTCTAACTGCTAAATTCAACTGTAGGGCATATTTATGATTTGTACAGGGTTAGCAGTTGTGTACTATTTGCAGTATCTGCGGGCACTGTATAGTACGCCTAGCTTCTGAGAATCTAACTTATCCCTGGTTTCGATGGAGCCCCCGTACCTGAACTGGTCACTTAGAGTTACACCAGGCATATCGTATATTGTAATGCATCATAATAGACCTGATCTAGTACATACGATACCGTTCTTTAGGCTCATCGGGTCACATGGTCTCGTTGCCGAGTTGTGCCGAAGGTAGATGTACGAAGTCTTTAGGTTTCAAGAGCTTTCCAGATCAAAACTAGCCTTCAGCATGGAAGAACGTTTGTTCTCAAAATAATTATTATAATTACAATACGACAATAAACAGTCGGTGTATTATTAAGAACCTAAGTCTTTCAATCAAGCATCCTTTAGTTTATAAGGTCAATAAGAACTGTAGAATACGGGTTCCAGTACTTACCATATAAGATGTTACTGTATAACTAACCATTTCGCATAGAAACTGAAACTTCGATCGGTCGCTACAAATTGTTTATTTTCTTTGATAAATATTAAAATTGATTGTCCTCACCACTTCTTTCATATTTTTAACCCTACCCATAACCTCCATCACCATTATTGTAACAGAATGTTGGAAAGACATCATTATTTTTGATAAAATCACGATAATATAACAACGAGCAGTAACACCCTAGGCTTTGAATTTTGCTTTGTGTTATATTACTGCTTAGGGTAGATTATTTCATCTGATCAGTAGCAAGATATCGAACTATGAAATTATAGAGGGAGTAAAATAAAGGCGTACCGCTGAAGTTCCATTTGTACCCTCTCCTTCGCTCTCATATAATATGCGTCCTACAGAAAGAGAGGTTACAACGGGACTCACCAAGTAATTTTCTCCTACAAAACTCAGTTATTTTCCTGCCATTGAGAGCTCCTTTGTAACGTCACACTCCCTTTCATAAACGACTCATGTAATGGACAGAGAGGTTACAATGTAGCTCTCAGCGGTAATACCGTAGCTTAGTTTTGTAGGAGAAAATTACTGAAGCATGACAAAGTAGGATACGAAATATTGTATCATTTGTGGTAATGTAAGCAATCAGGTGCACGTGTCAAATACACGTGGTTCGGCCATTAAGTATGGCGTGGATTGAGGCATTTATCTAGCATTGCAATAGATTAAAACCTTAATGAATAGAAGTGAATAGTTGTTGTTTTTTAGTGGAAGTTTCAAGGGTGCAAAGCTCTATAATATTTGTTTTTTTAAATGTGAAAGTGTCAGTATTGCTTCCCCTTTTGGTAAATTTTGTGAGGCTGAAGGAGATGGCTAAAAGATAGAGAAGGGAAAGACGAAGGTTAAAAGTATCTGACCATTCAGATTTCAACACTATACATAGCTTAATCCTTTTAGTAACGTTTCTGCAAAATATTATATTACTTTGTCGCTTTTCTGATTCTTAACACATTTTGTTTCAATTTTGAAAATGGCACTTAAATTCAAAAAAATATTAAGTTTATTGAACCAGGTTTACGCTGGACCAGACAACCTAAATTATTATTTTTGATGAATAAATTGTAATTTAACATAGACTTATCAAAAATAACATTTAATTAGGGAGGCGGATATGGGTACCGCCGTCCCGGGAAGCAATTAATAGATAATAACACCACTGCCACAGGCCACCCCAAGTGATTCGTTATGTTTGGTGACTTAGCAGGGGTGAACGGGTTCATGAGGTGAGGTTTGTACGGGTCTTGATGGCGGGTGCGTCTGAACTCAACTGCTTGGCAAACCGTTTCGGAAGAGACTGATTGAGGGAGACCTTTTGACCTCTCCAGCAAGACTCTCTCGGAACATCGCCTTGCACCCGAGTTGGAGGGTTGGATTCATTACGTCCGTTACTCTTGGACCCACTGACCACCAGATTCATACCCACCCTTCGTACCTTTTGCCTTCCCAAAACATCCTCTCCTTCCTTCTCTAAGAAGACCCTCCACACAGCATGATGAGAATTATTTTTGTCAGGGTGTCCTGTGTGGAGCTAATGTAAGACAAACAAAAAAAACATGGGGACTCCGGGATTTGAACTTGCGATCTTTGGATTTGTAATCTAGGATTGTAACCATTCGACCACGGATGCCATCAAACACGTCAACATACATCAAAAACGTCTTCTTCACAGCTCCAATCTTTTACATTGAAACAAGTACCATCATCCGCATAAGACACCCAATTTACTCGCAATTACGATGTTAATAGATTTTTAATACGACAGGCAGGTCATAAATAATCCCATCTAGCGCCGAGCAGGAAATCCTACTGGCCTCCTGTGATTTAAGTGGATGAATTCCACACTCTACGCTTCCAAAGTTGTACGGTTCCACAGAACTCCGGATGCCCGTGATGGGGTTCGGCTGTCTAGTATTGGGCAGCCGAAGCACTTTACGAGGTTGGAACACGGAAACCTAAATGGCCTACTGAGTTTACTAACAATATCACCGTTTCATCGCAGGTGTAAGTAGATTCAGAGAATTTAACGCCACACGTGGTAGAAGTGCCTTTGTCGGATTTTGGTAAATTTAGGAAGTTATCAGAAAATAGTTAAAATATCTCTATTTCAGAAGAACTCCAGCTAGCAGTCCACAATTGAATGGAAAGAGTTGTAAATACAGTTGTGAATGATCAATACTTGGAACACCTGGATGAGTTTTTTTTTATCTAGGTAGTATATTTACGAGTGATGGGAAGTCCGGTAGAGATATTGAAAAAATGGTTAATGCAAATAAATCCATTAATGGAGGACTGAATGCCGTTGGCGCTAATAAAAAAACTGTCAAAAAAGCAGAATCTAGCAGTCCACAATGTAGATTGTAGTGGTGATACCTACGCTGATGTATGGCAGTGAGGCATGGAACTGGCACAGGAAGGATGCAAATAGACTGAATGCTGTAGAAATGAGATCTCTTAGGCGTAAGTGTGGTAAAACATCGGTGATTCTTTTGAGAAATGTGGAGATCCACAAAGAATGCAATGCAATTAAGGCTGATGTAAGCGTAATGAGTATGATTTAGAATGGGGATGCTCAGATAGTTCAGGCATGTAGAGCGAATAAACAAAATATTTTTTTTTTAACTTAATGAGTAAAACCTCATATTGTAATACATATTTAATTAAATGAAGACAATATTAGCGAAACTAAATCAAAAATCTGAAAACAGAAAAATCAGACAAAGATTCGGTCACATCTGGGACTCAAACCCAGGAATTTCGCCTTGTTCTGCTAGCTTATTTTCTTAACATCCAATGTTTTAAATTCACCCTTTTGCAACCAACAATATTCACCCTCTTAATGCCTCTGGGACACCATGTATATCAGAACTTAACATCAGTTGGCGGAGGCAGTAAACGGCAACATGTGAATACGCACTAGAACTAAATTTGTGGCTCATAACTCAGACTGAAACATGTCGTGTCGTGTCGTATTTAGCTTACTACATTATACGAGTTTGTATACGACATGGCTTTAGTTTTTTTTTTACCTTTCTTGTATTTAATAACATGTAAATGGTGCCTAAATCACGCCTGAGCGAAGCTTTTATGCGGGACGTCTCAATTAACCCTACCAACTCCTCGGCCGGCACAAATGTGCCCATGAGGGACGTCTCAATTAACCATTCCAGCTCTTCGTCGCCACAAATGTGCCTATCCGGGACGTCTCAATTAACCCTTCCAGCTCCTCGCACGACACAAATGTGCCTATCCGGGATGTCTCAATTAAATCCTCCAGTTCCACGCACGACACAAATGTGTCTATGTGGGACATCTCAATTAACTCTACCAAATCCTTGGCCGGCACAAATTTGCCTATGTGGGACGTCTCAATTAACCCTTCCAACTCCTTGGCCGACACAAATGTGCCTATCCGGAACTATTAACCCTTAACTCAACTGACACAAATGTGCCTACGCGGGACGTTTTACTTAACCCTACTAACTCCATGGCCGACACACATGTGCCTATCCGGAACTATTAACCTTTAACTCGGCCGATACAAATGTGCCTACGCGGGACGTTTTACTTAACCCTACTAACTCCATCGCCGACACATATGTGCCTATCCGGAACTATTAACCTTTATCTTGGCCGACACAAATGTACCTATGCGAGACGTTTTAATTAACCCTACTAACTCCTTGGCCCACACATACGTGCTTATCCGGGACGTCTCAATTAACCCTTCCAGCTCTTTGGTCGGTACAAATGTACCTATGCGAGACGTCTCAATTCACCCTTCCAGTTTCCTGGTTGGCACAACTGTGCCTATTTAAGGCTTAAGACGACACTATACCCTAAAATATATTCAGAATCTTAACGACGTAAGTACAGAAGCCGTGTATACAAATTGTGATTCGCGATCCGTGTATTGGACTGCTACTGTTGAATTTGCCCTATCAAAGAAAAGAAGAAGAAGAAAAATAATGTGGGAATCTTAACGACGCAAGTGAAGAAGGCGGGTAAACAAATGTGCGCCCGTGACACGGTGTATTGGACGGACGTACGGTCGAATTCATCCTAGCAGGCCTGGAGATTCGACCTTTCCGCCGGGTTAATTTTAATTAATTCTAAAGAACGTGTTACTTATAATTGAAATGTTTCTAAATGAATACCTCCCGAAGTTATTAATTCATCGTCTAGAAAAAGAAAACCTAGTGCTTACCACTAACTTTAGTTGTACAACGTATTTCAATTTTTAAAAGGCATTATACGTTAAAAAAATTATGGCTACGTATTGTTTTTATTAATCTCAAATATAAACAACTCGCATCCCTTGTGAGGCATGGAAATAAAAATGATAATTCAATTACGAATTCACCGAAATAAATTAAATTGTTAGCCTCGGGCAAACCCCCGATAAACGTGGTTATGTTTCGCCTTAAATGGACATTTTATGCAGAAACCATTCAATCCACAATATGCAAAAAATAATTTTTTGATTAGTCCTACTTCGTCAATAGTGATATTTTCATTTACTGAAGACAGCCAACCCAAATTACGAATATTTTCGGAAGAAGTTGCTTTTCAACACTGTATTGTTACTATATCGGGAGTAAAAAAGCTCCCTGCACCTTTTTCAAGCAAATAACAATCTTTTTCACAGAAATTCTTGCGGAGTTCTGTAAAAATCCACGTACATGAACTCAGAACGAAACTCAACACCTCCTTTGAAAAGTCATTAAAATTGATGAAAAAAAATATATAAAATACACTTAGTTTTCACGTTCTGTGTAAGTTCTATCCAAGTTCTGTTTTTTTATAATTATAGGCCAGTTGCTTTATAAAACTAAAATAAGCACAGAACTTGAATAGAACTAACGAACGCGAGAATTAACTTAACATATTTGATGAATTGTTAATTTTTTTTTAAATAACCCTTCCTCAGGAATTACTATTACGTCACATCACCTCGCGTCATCTGCAGAAAAAAAATTGTTCATGTTAAATTAAAAAATAGATACGTATGTTATTCAAAACGAAGAATCTTTTGATACGCTACCCACCTGACCTTTTACCAGATAACAAACCAAACAACAAGATAAGCAAGACTTATTACCAACATTTCATTGTTTTCCATATAAGTACAAGAAAATATAATTCAATATTGAAGGTTATCCACCACTTACCCACCCTGATATAAGTAACAGATGGTTACTCCTTCAAGGCTCTCGCAAGGACTCTAATTTTTTTTAATGAATGAATCTACATTTAATTTTGAACGAATCTAGATCTCCAGTGCCCCTGCATACGCTGTTAGTAAGCAGTATGCAAGTGCTCAGTGGGATATCAAGATACAATAAGTGTTAGTATGACTAATATAATTCAATAGTACATTTTATGGTTTAGGAGAATTACTTTGAGGTTTGATGTAAATAATAATAATTTTTTTTAAAGGTTGGTGTGGATATTATATTTGATATATTTATTTGATAACCAAATTTAAACCAAACGTAGCGAACCACTTGGGTTATCCTGCCGTAGGTTATCCCAAGTGGTTAGCTGGGGTGCCCGGGTTTATGGTGTGAGGTTTGTCTAGGTCTTAGCAGCGGATGCGTTTGTCGACTTACTGCGTGGCGATCGAGAGAGACTGGTTGAGGGATGGATTCATATATTCGTCGCTCCTAGACCCACTGACACCCATTATTACCCACCCTTCATACCTTTTTCATTCCCAGAACTTTCTTTCATTCCTTTCCTTAAAAAGACCCTCCGCACACCATCCCCCTAGACGACAAAGGCACTGATCGAAATTATTTTCCTCAGGACCTCCTGTGTGGAGCTAATGTAAAAAAAATGGAGTGAGGAAGAGAAAAAGACGGGACAGAGGAAGGTTGTGAAGTACTTGACCATTCAAATCTGATCATCAAACACGGCTAAAGCCATTTCAAGTACCATTTCAATTCTGAATGGAGCAATCACTCTGAAACGATTACGATATTTAATGTATATGTTGAAAATCGGTCTTCTACGGAGGTCGTCGAATTCAATTTATCTTCAATTGCCAATATTAAACTAATAATATGGCATGCAAAATCATAAAATCGTACACGGTATTACAACTTTTTAAATCACCACAGGAAGATAAAAAAAAATTAATCTAAATTTCCAACAGTTTTTTATTTATTTAAATATCGTTTAGCGTCCTCACTAAAAGCAGCCAAAACACGTTTAAACATTATTCAAAAAAAGAACACATCCTAAAGCCGCATAAAAACGGTCTATAGAACTTCGCTAAATCTAAATGAAGGCGTGATCAAGATTTTAATCGGTCGAGTGACCCACAGCACATAAAGCGGTATTACACGGGACCGGTCCTGTAATTTAGACGTTTCGGTCCCTATAATACACGCTTTATAATCATACACTCTCGCTGGCCGGTGTGTTATTATGGATTTTATTTTTAGTATTTCCGAGAATAGATTTTTGTTGTGGTGTTATTAGATTGGCGGAATTCATGCTATTATAAATAACTTTTTTGATTTGTATTAACTATCTAAGTAACCGTCACGCCGGTTTCACAAACCTCTCTCTCGGCACACCCTCCTTGCTTTATTCACATTCATAATTGTATCATCCCAAAACATATTTTTAAACTTTTTTTCTCCACGTAGTTCTATGTCATCTTTGGGGGTGCTTTATAGGGGTTATTTTTAGGGAAACGAAGGAGAGGAGGTTTTAAGAAGGAAAAAGGTTTGAGTTATGGGTAGGAATATGTTTAGGAGTGACATATGTATGAATCCGTCCCTCACATTTCGGTTTAAGGAGATGTTCTGATAGAGCCCTGCTGGAGAGGTCCAAAGGTCTCCATCAACCAGTCTCTTCCGATCCGGCCTGCCACGCAGTTGATGGGCACCGAACAAACCTTATCACATTAACGTGGACCAGGACACCCCTGTTAAGTCACCAATTGTAGCGAACATACGGTAGAGGTGTTAACAAATTGGTCCTGGGGCGGCGGTACCCATACCCACCTCTCAAATAGGTTTTTTTTTACATTAACTCCACACAGGAGGCCCTGCAGAAAATAATTCCCCTCAGGGCTAATGTCAACTTTAGGGATGCTGTGTGGAGGGTCTTTTTACGAAAGAAAGGAGAGGAAAATTTGGGAAGGAAATCGTATGAGGATTGGGTAGGAATCTGAGGTCAGTGTCTCTAGGAGTGACGGACGTATGAATCTACACTCCTACTGCGGTGGAAGACGATGTTCCGAGAGAGTCATGTGGGAGAAGTGAAAGGGCTCCCTCATAAATCTATTCCGGTACTGCCTGCTACGCGTTTGAATTCGGACGCACCCTCCGCCAAGACCCGGAAAACCTTACCCCCTATGAACCTGGACACCCCTGCTAAGTCATCAAACATAGTGTACAGCTTGGGGTGACCTATGGCAGAGGCTTTGGTTATGCAATAAATGCGTCCCGAGGCAGCGGTACCCGTACCCGCCTTCCAAATTGGATCTTTTTTTTACATTAGCTTCACACAGGAGGCCCTTGAAAAATAATTCCCTCAGGACCTTTGTCATCTTCGGGGATGATCTGTGGAGGATCTTTTAAAGAAAGGAAAAATATGTTTTGGGAAGGAAAACTGTATAAAGGATGTGTAAGAATCCGGGGGTCAATATTTCCATGAGTGACAAACGAATGAATTCATCCCTCCCACTGCATTGCAAGGCGATGTTCCGAGAGAGCCCTGCTGGAGAGGTCAAAAGTCTCTTTCGAACCTCACCCTATGAATCCGGGCACATCTGCTAATCACCAAATCGAAAGAAAAACTCTGGGTTAGCTCCGGCAACGCCGCGCCGGAAACTTCAACTATTAATTAAATAAATAATAATTTTACAATGTTATCAGTGGCTACATTTCACTACTACTCGTAGATAAAACCTCTTCAAAAGGGTCTAATTGTACCTTTTTGTGTTATTTTTCACGTTTTTCATTGTTTTCGCAATCGATCCCACCTTATGATTGTTGCCCCGTCTATTGACATTTGTTTTCAAGGGCGGTTCGTGATGTGCTCGAAGCAAACAATTAACGCTGTTGACTTGTTCAGCCGCAGTGTGCCGGGGCCGGGAGTAGGGATGGTTGTCGCTCGGGCGCCCCCGACTGCAGTGACGCGCTTCACGGTGACAGTGACTTGTCACCCCCTGTGACAATCTCCATATATATTGCAGTGGGCGTCAGCCAACCACTGATTCTAAAGATGTTAGTTTTGAAAACCATTTATAAAATCTCTGGTTTAATGAACTCAAATTTGCTTTGAATTTAATTGGCATTTTCAAAATTCCGACGAGCGATAAAGTACCTATCAATGTAATTTTTTGAGAATTTAGATTAGCCTGCAATTTTTCACATGTCTGCGCTATTAATATTCTATGGAATATTCAAACAAAACAAACCTAACAAACGTAAAAATGTAATAAAAACAAAAACTGACGCAAACGGCATCTGTGTTTCCTCCCTCCTACACCTAGATCTCTTCAATATCCATTTTCATTCCTTCCTTTCCTAAAATAGACCCCTTAACTATCACACGCCGTGAAGGAAAGAATTTCCTGTAGGTATGGAATTAACATAAACAAATAATTAAACCAACAAACCTAACAAACTATGAAGCTTCACCAACATGGCCTATAGTCAACAAACATGAAGATACGGAAATAAACATGAAAATGAGGTCTACATACATGAAGATGAGAAAATCAACAAACATTGTAGCTGACGAAATCAACCAACATGAAGATGAGGAAATCACGATGTAACACTAACGCAACACAATTTACAGACTGCATCGAAACAGGAATCTCTAGTAAAGAGGACCGAGTTTACATTTACTACCTACTACTATAAATGCTATGAATTTTAATAGTCATTAATAAAAAATATAAATAAAACTTACCCAAAAATAAGAGTAACTAATTAAACTAAAGGTTTTAAAATGTTCAATGAACTCACTGTTAATGTTAAGGAATTAAAAGCCTTGCATTTCTTCGTGAAGTCCAAATTTTAGCACGTAAGTAATAGTATATTATTATGATAGTTTTAGAATAGATATACTCTAGATCAAAGAAGTAAAAAAATCATTGCTAAATAAATTATACTAAAAAAAATACACAACTGCAGCAACATCTACAAACGTAATAAACGTCCTTTCATACCTCGCTCTCTTCAAATATGGGTTGTCTCTTCGCTCAACTATCACACGCCGTGAAGGAAAGAATTTCCTGTAGGTATGGAATTAACATAAACAAATAATTAAACCAACAAACCTAACAAACTATGAAGCTTCACCAACATGGCCTATAGTCAACAAACATGAAGATACGGAAATAAACATGAAAATGAGGTCTACATACATGAAGATGAGAAAATCAACAAACATTGTAGCTGACGAAATCAACCAACATGAAGATGAGGAAATCACGATGTAACACTAACGCAACACAATTTACAGACTGCATCGAAACAGGAATCTCTAGTAAAGAGGACCGAGTTTACATTTACTACCTACTACTATAAATGCTATGAATTTTAATAGTCATTAATAAAAAATATAAATAAAACTTACCCAAAAATAAGAGTAACTAATTAAACTAAAGGTTTTAAAATGTTCAATGAACTCACTGTTAATGTTAAGGAATTAAAAGCCTTGCATTTTTTCGTGAAGTCCAAATTTTAGCACGTAAGTAATAGTATATTATTATGATAGTTTTAGAATAGATATACTCTAGATCAAAGAAGTAAAAAAATCATTGCTAAATAAATTATACTAAAAAAAATACACAACTGCAGCAACATCTACAAACGTAATAAACGTCCTTTCATACCTCGCTCTCTTCAAATATGGGTTGTCTCTTCGCTCAAGTGACAAAAAAACAGTAAAATTCCCACCCAACATTCAAACTGCGTGGCTTCACAGTTTAAGAAGCACTTGTTTGGAATGATCTGCCCTCTGATATATAAACGTGCCCTCTCCAACGCCACCTTCAACTCTAAACTAAATAAGTAGGTACTATCTATTCTGATTCCATCTCATCTCAACTCATTTTATCTCTCTCGCTCCCATCCCATTTCTTCCCACTCGAAGACCATTTCTTACATTCACATTGTGCTAAAATTGTGAAAAAATGCTACAGCACTTTTTGCTCACTGTGAATCTAGTTTGGTTGGAATAAAATTGCCGCTAGAAAATAAGTTCTCTTATCTTTCCTAATCAACAAAATAATAAATTTTGTGTGTCTGCCTGAAGTTAATTCTTGTTCATTAAACTCTGAAGCTTTGATTTGCTTTGAATTAAAGTGTCATTTTAAAAATTGGAACTGTTTGTATGAAAAATTTGGATAAGCGGTGAAGTAGGTACCACTTACCTATAATATAATATTTTAACAGAAAATTATTTTAGTATATTTTTTGTGATTTTTCATGGATCTGCTCTAGTACGTTCAAACAGTAAATAGATTCATTGCATTTAAAATATTTAGAAGAGATCTTTAGATATTTTGATATCCCAAATCTTACATTATTATGAAAATATGCCGCGTCATCTAACTAGTGACGCGCATGAATGGATTATCGAAATTTTCATCTGTCCCTCTATTGTGAAAGATAAACATTGTTAAATTGAAGTGATCTATATGGAACAAAAATAATAGCCTCTTGTCTTATTTTATGTTTTAATTGTGAATATTTCAAAGCTCATTAGCTCATGATTGCGTTAAAGTTCCGATTTATAATAGTCAGCCTTGAAATTCGTGCAAATTTTTTGATGCTAGAGCTCACCGTTCCAGAGTATTTAAGTTTGTATTCAAATATATTCATCCTGGATACAATGCCCCCAAATTCCTCCCCACCCCTCATTCCTTACACCTTCCCAGATTTTTTTCTCACATATTTCCTTTAAGAAAAAACCACTGAACAGCATCCCCAAAGTTTAAAAGAAATTATTTTCGTCATGACCTTCCTGTATGGAGGTGAATGTAAAAAAAGTAAAAAGGTTTAGGACTAAAAAAATTGAACATATCTACAACATTTTAAGTTAATTTTCGTGTTCTGTATAAGTTCTATTCTAGTTCTGTTACTGTATCATTATAGGTCAATTGTTCTCATAAAACTTTCACAGAACGTGAAAACGAACGTGAATTTTTATGATTTTTTAAAAATTTTTAACAACCCATCCGTTGAATGGGTTGTGGAAATGTTGAAAAATTGAAAATGCTCTTATAAAATTTATTTATTTATTTATTTATTTACGCCTATTTAGGCTTTTACATAAGTATATATAACAACATTTACAAAAATTCTACTCATAAATACAGTGCAGGAAACAACTGTTTAAAACACTTGCACAAAAATAAATATAAAATAAAAATATTATTGAATTGATCCACACAGTATGTAGGTACAAAATATAAGAAATCCAAAATAGTTTATTACAAAATATAGAAATCCAAAAATACTGTTAATGTTTTAGACAATTTAAATAGATTTATAAAAATATTCCCCTACTTGATGAAAAAAACTTCAATAGGGTATGCTTATATGTTAAAATTGATGTACTAAATATATCAACAACATCGGAGTGAAAAATGGTGACTAAACAGAAAAATGGTGACTAAACAGCTAAAATACGCAGTTCAGACAGCTGATGAAGCTGTTGAATTTAAAACTTTGATACTTTTCTAATGGTAAACGTTACGCCAAATAATCTCAAAATTATATAGATATTTTCAAAACAATTATCCACGCATAAACATTTATCAAGATGTTCAAAAGGTCCGTAAACAACTTTAACAACTGAAAATAGGCGGAATCGGAGTTATAATCTCCTTTTTGACTGGTAACAACGATAGAAGCATAAACAGGAGATTATGACGTATTTTTTATCCGGATCACGACCCCGCGGGGTGGGGCGGTGTCGGGGTTGTGGGGGGCGGTAGAGTAATACGCAAACAATACCGGCTAGACGGGAATTAGGCGTATCCATTACTGGGGGGGCGGTAGGATTCAGGGGTGGTTTTGTAGGCAGTAACGGCGGGATGGCAAAAATATGTCACTTCACTTTTCTAGGAATTATTTAGGCTTTTTTATATCATCTACACTCAGAAGGTGACTTCTGAGACTTCCCTCGGGGCCTGTATCATATGATGATGGGTGATGTTTGCAGAGTCTTTAATAAAGTAGTTAAAGTATACTCGAGTCCTGAAGATACCCATGTTGTGCGAAGGATTAGTAATTAATTCTTCTTCTTCTTTATGTGCCTTATCAGGTCCCCCCGACGTTGGCGATCACTCTTGAAAAGGTCTCTCTGTCTTGCACTGCCCGGAATAGCTCCTCCACACTTCTAATGCCGGTCCACTCTCGTATGTTTCGCAGCCAAGACATTTGTCTCCTACCAGGCCCTCGGCGACCCTCTATCTTGCCTTTCAATATTAAATGGAGCAAGTGATACTTCTCCCCTCGAAGTATATGACCCAGATATGAAATTTTCTTGATTTTAATTAATGTAAGCAGTTCCCTATCTGCTCTAGCCCGCATGAGAATTTCTATGTTGGTGATCA
Source organism: Limnephilus lunatus (assembly GCA_917563855.2). Classification (NCBI taxonomy): domain Eukaryota; kingdom Metazoa; phylum Arthropoda; class Insecta; order Trichoptera; family Limnephilidae; genus Limnephilus; species Limnephilus lunatus. The sequence goes on from OU830594.1 coordinate 100,344,459, forward strand.
TGTCGGTCCATGGGACCTTGAGCATTCTCCGGTGAAGCCACATTTCGAAAGCCTCTAACCTGTTCATGGTATTTATTTTCAAGGTCCATGTTTCACAACCATACAGCAAGACCGACCACACATAACATTTTAGCATTCTCTGCCTTAATTTTAAGCTTATATTGTCATTGCAGAAGAGGGATTTCATTTTTATGAATGCAGTTCTTGCTGCTTCAATTCTGCACCTAATCTCTATATCAGAATGGACACGACTAATTAATTACTATAGTAATTAATTAGTCGTGTCCATTGTTGGGTGTTATCTCGTCCTATTTGCAATATTTAACTTTATTTTCTACCTGTCATTTTATATTTAAATTCATATTCATTCATCCGTCAATGGACTCCTTTACTTTCAATTTCACGTCAGTGTTACATTTTATCTTCATTTTTATACAAAAAATTGTCTTTGTACCATTTTGTGTATGCTTTCAAGAGAATAGTCAAGTCGTAAAGCATTTTGTGAGCAATACCTTTTTTTTACAATAGCTTTACATTTTCCCTCAGGGCCTGTGTCATCTTTGGGGATGCTGTATGGTGGATCTTTTAAAGAAAGGGAAGGAGAGGATGTTCTGGGAAGGAAAAGGAAGGGGGAATCTGGGGATCAGTGTGTCCAGGATTGAAAGACGTATGAATCCATCCCTCCCACTTCGGTGCAAAGCGATGGGTGAGAGCATCCTGCAGGAGAGGCCAAATGGTCTCCCTGAACCAGTCTTTCTCGGTCTGGCCTGACACGCAGTAAATGGGCAGATATATCCGTAGCTAAGACTGGACAAACCTCATCTCGTGAACCCGGGTACCCCTGCTAAGTCACTAAATGTAGCAAACCACTTAGCTATAGCAGAGATGTTGGTTATCCAATAAATGGTTCTCGAAGCAGCGGTACCCATTCCCTCCTCCCAAATTAAATAAGAGGGAATAATCAGAAAAATCGGAAATTAGTCATTTTCAATTAAAATTTTAGCCGTATTGACTCTTTTCCACAAAAAAGTATAAATTTATTTAGAAAGATTGTTCTTTTATCTGATTAAGTTGTGTTTTAAATTATGCGAAAATATGCTTATTTTTAGCACAATAAGGTTATACCGTAGGTCGTTGGCAGATTTGTTAAATGTTCAAACCAAATTTTGAATTATACAACACACATTTCAAATCATATAATCATGCAGTAAAATAAATCAATTAATTATCCAGGAAAGCTGTGTTTCAGAATTTTAATTTCGGTTTAAATAAAATCATCAAAAAAAAGATCCGCGCACGTGTTTTGTGAAGAAAATACTTAATTTGTCTATTTTTTACGGTCTTACAAACTAACACATATTAGTTTTTTTACATTTTTATGTTGCTTAGATGTTATTGAAAAATTATAAATACTTATGATCAAAAAATAATTACAAATAATTATCATCACGAGTTTGAACATTTATGAATGTAGTTACTTATTTATCAAAGCAAATTTTTGAATGAAATAAAAGACATTGAGTTATTTTGTTAAAATGCTGGTATCTAGAATAATTAATCTTTCTTATCAAAACCGCCCTGTACGAAACAATCGACTTTTCGACGAAATTTAAATTTTCGGCTGCTGGTTAATGGATCTTAAGCCTCCGCTACCCGTATTTCTACCGATTTCTTACATATTTCCCTTAAACATTTGAAGTTTTTGAGCTCTTAAAAAAATATATGTTATTTTTGAAGATAATATCTAGACGCGTTCCACGCCGAAACGCAAATTATATAAAATTCCCTCGACAGAAAAAAATCGCAAATTATTCTCCGAAAATTATTATAAACACGTTTGATTCAGTTATTTTACAAGTTATATAGTTATATTATAGTTGTGAAAAAATTCACAATGTTTCTTTAAATGATATTTAAGATACGTTTCACGAGATTTTTCCTCTACTCTAAATGAGTCGTGTTTTATTAAACATTTAGCACATTTCGCCTCGATTTTATCGCTCCAAATATAAGCGCGCTCCTCTAACATTCGTAATTTCATATCTCTCCATCTTCTTCTTTTTGAGCTCGGATGCAGTGCCTTAACGTTTAAGCATAAAAATCTTAGATTTTCACGAACCGCCACTGCATCTGGAGGCGGTGAATTTTTCAATACGTGGCGTCACAGTTATAAGTGGCCGCCGATCCGTGAATATAAATCTGAATAAGTGAAGAGTCAAAATCAAATAATGTTTCTAAATCAGTTTCAATTCAGAACTTTATTCCGAGAAATCAATTTGAATTATGAAAATGATTTTATCGTCTCAGTTGAATAAAAGTGTCATTCAGTTTGACTGAATATCTTTTAGACTTTTTAAAATTATTTTTTATTCGATCATTGAAACTTTGAACCTAACAGCAATTTTTTTGTATTAGTCTGTTTGAGGAACAAAATTCTCTTAGGATCAATGTCGTCTTTGTGGAAGCTGCATGGAGGGTCTTTTTATGGAAAGTAATGAGAGGAAGTTTTGGGAAGGAAAAAGTTATGAGGGGTGGGTAGGAATCTGGGGGTCGATGTGTCCAGGAGTGACGGACGTATGAAACCCTCCTTCGCCCTGCGGTGCAGGGCAATAGGTCGAGAGAGTTCTACTAGAGAGGTTCAGATTAGGTTAGATTAGATAAGATTAGATTAGATTATAAAGTCCAGGTTAGGTCAACCAATATCTCCCGATCCGGCCCTCTACGCAGTACGTGGGCAAACGCATTGGCCATTGCGACCTAGAAAAACCACACCCCATAAGCATGGACGCCTCTGCTAGGTCACCAATCGTAGCGAACCACTCTGTTATAGATTATTCACCAACTAACCTTATTAGTTGGTGACTAATCTATGGTTATCCAATAAATGATTTCCAGGGGCGGCGGTACCCGTACCCGCCTTCCAAATTGGCTTCCATCAGTGTCAAAAAACATCCCATTTGAAGATGCCATAATCCCAATGGCTTCGGACAATTAGGGGTCTTCTATGGTATTCACATTAAATAAAAGTTTTATCAAAATGTCACACTACTGACATTATTCCTTATCTATTATAAAAGGGGGTTCCATGACAGTTGATGCGCCGATAACATAATTGGCCCCCCGCCGGCGTACTTAGATACAATGTGCGAACGTTTTATAATTAAAATACGGCATACCTAATTACAAAAAATATAACCAAGTGACCCTGAAAGGATGTGCATAGAGTATGTACCGCCAAATAACAAAAGTATAAAACATGTTTTCATTCTAATGCATCCAGGAAAAATCTGCTTCTCTATATACTGCGTATACCGGCGCAAAAATACAAAAAAAAAATCGACACTGTATAAATTCGTTTGATAATAATACCAACTTATTAACCCTAGAAAGATAATCATATTTTGATGTAGGTACCTACGGTAGAGACACCTACGTAAAATTGACACATTGTCATGAGTTTTAACTAGCTGTGATATTTTATTTTGTTTATTGATTTGAATAAAACAATCGGTATTATAGTTTTACAAACAAATGACGTAAGAAATACAACCATTTGTGAATGTGTATTTGTTTCATGAAAAAAAAACGAAACGTGAAACTTCTTCAATAATCAACAAAATTGAAATAATTTTTATTTTAACTCAAATCACTTATTTCTTACTAATAATCATCCATTTTGACTAATGTACTAAATAATTAAGATATATTATCTTAATATATAAAACAAAGTCGGGTTAGTTACACTATTTATAACTCGAGAACGGTCGGGCCGATTTTGATGATCTTTGATTTGTTGGATTTGTCTCCGCCCCGGATAGGATAATAACTATTAAAACATCACAAAAACTAACGACAAATATAGTTATTAAGAAAATTCTTTTCGCCATACATTTTGTATGGAATTCTCATATTTGAAAGAGCTGTGGGCATTTTGTAATGAGTACCTATAATATTGAATTGTACGTGAATTCCAAAAATTCAAAAACGTCAAATGTCATTCGCTAATTGTTTTGCATTTGTTCTTAATCATATTATGCTGCCCATCTTTCCTACACACTAGATATCAATAGCCGAAAATGAGACAAACGGTGAACGTATGTATGTCTGCACCCTTCTAAAGGAAAAATACAATAGGTACATAATTATAATAAATCTCTGAAATAAAATGTTTTTTTTTTGTTTACTAAGCTCCGCACAGGAGGCCCTAAAGAAAATAATTTCTCTCAGGAATTTATGTCATCTTAGGGGATGTTGTGTGGAGGCAGTGTTCCCGAACTCAAAATTTCAAAATCGGGAGAATTTTCACGTAAAAATCGGGAGAAATCGGGAGAAAACGGGAGAATTTTGAAGAAATCGGGAGATTACTAGAATTATTATAATAAAATTCTTCCCTTGTCAATATTCCGAATCCCTTTTATTATTCCGAAGCAGAACCTTAACAACAAATGAAAAAACACAAAAGCAGCGCCATCAATACGATTATTGTAGATGTTGCCTGTAGAATAACGCAATTTTCCCTAATGCGTCGATGACACAGGGCGAGTTTACAAGCTACTATCTCAGAAATTCACTATCTGTTAGTAAACTCGCTCAGTGTCATCGTGTTACTTGCTAACTAGCAGATTGTTGACAATCCACGGAAAAAGTTGAAAGGTCCTCAACTTTACACGCTACAAGCCGACTCGTGATTGGTTTATTTGTGTTTCCAATATGGCTGCCAAAAACCAGCTGATTTCGACTGTCAACTGTCTGAAGGATTAGTTCACGTTATTTCCGCTATTGGCGCTAGCAGCTTGTGCGAGTCCAGTTTCCTACAAAAATGTCGCGAGCTACTGAGCGAGTGGACAGTTTTGTGTGTCATCATGACAATCTCACTCGCCGATTCACCCGCTTTTAAATTTAGTAGATAGTAGCTTGTAAACTCGCCGTGTGTCATCGAGGCTTAACGTTCAACGGGGACTTACTTTACGTTTGGAAACTCAGCACAGATTTTTGTGAAACTTCGACCTTGAGGGCCGTTCAAGTATAAGGTACGTAACGCAATTTAGGGGGCGTTTTGTTCAACGTTACTGTGCGTTATCGGTGCGGCAGGAGGGAGAGTCGAAAAACACGTTACGTAACATTTTTTTTATTTAAATAAAAAAACTAGGGAATGCCCAAGTTGGCAAGCCTTTTCGTTTAAGTTTTACAGGGAATCCCTCGACTGTATTGTACGACATTTGTATTTTATTTTTGTTGTCAGTATTCGTTAGTGTTTTAAACACGAAATACGCATAAACACAAATTGCTGTAGTCAGTATTGTTAAAGTCGTGTTATTGTTAAGGTGAGTTACTATAATGTCTTCAAAAGCTAAAGATTCACATCATCCACTGTTCTTGGCCTATAAAGGCTCTCGTGACAAGGGAAGAACATGAAGAGTTGCAGTCAGGACTTGAAAAAGGTTTCTCTCCACTGTGAATCAGCGAGTGCTTTCTTAGACGTCTCTTTTGAGAACATCAATAGTTGCAGTCGGGACACGAAAGAGGTTTTTGTCCACTATGGGTTAATATGTGATATTTTAGATGTTCCTTGCGATAACATGAATAGTGTCAATCGGGAAATGAAAAAGATTTTTCTCCACTATGGGAAAACTTGCGATTGTTTAGATTTATCTTCGTAGTACATGCATAGTTTCACTCAGAAGATGAAAATGGCCTTTCTGTACTATGAATCGCGCTGTGGATTTTAATAACTGCAAAAAAAGTTCCTTTTGCGATCTTTAATAACTGCATTTGGAACAAGAAAATGGTATTGTCCACTGTGGATAAACATGTTTTTTTTTGTGACTGTGAGTCGGCAAATGATTTCTAAGAAGTTCTTTTGTACAACATGAATAATTGCAGTCAGGACATGAAAATGGTTTTTGTCCACTGTGGGTAAAAATGTGAATTTTTACCCACAGTTTTGTAGCGCATGAATAGTCGCAGTCGGGACATGAAAAGGTTGTTCTCCATTGTGGGTAAACATGTGATTTTTAGATTTCTCTACGTAGTACAAGAATAGTTGCAGCCGGAACATGAATAAGGTTTCTCTTCACGAGTCAGCGAGTGAATTCTTAGATATCCCCTTTGAGAACACGAATAGTTGCAGTCAGGATATTAAAAAGGTTTTTCTCTTCCGTGAATTTTACTGTGGATTTTTAAATCTTCCTTTAGATAACTTGTATAACTGCATTCGGGACTAGAAAATGGTTTTTGTCCACTGTCGGTAAATATGTAATTTTTTCATGCCTCTTTGTAGAACATGAATAGTTGCAGTAGAAACATGTAAACGGTTTTATGTCACTGTGAGTCAGAAAATGATTTTTAAGAAGTTCCTTTGTACAACATAATTGCAGTCGGGACATGAAAAAGGTTTTTCATGTTGTGTTAGTTAGCTAGTACTGTTTTAATTATTTTTTCGAGGAGAAGAATAGTTGCAATCAGGACATGAAAAGAGTTAGAGCGCCTTATTAGTGCATCTCTTCCAGAGGCAATGTTGATGTCCTTGTTGCAATTTTTTTGCTTGGAGCAGGCCAACCTGCATAATCGGACTAAATTTCCCACTCTTTTTTATAATATTAGGAATATTACTTTTTTAGCAATACTTCTACTCATACCTGCAGCTGCATCAGGGTCTGAGGTGGTCATAATTAAAAAAAAATATATATATATTAAGTTCATAGAACAAAGTACTGAAAAACCTTCTGATTCGAAGAGGCGTTAGGTAATAAATTATAAATTCCACCTCATAATTCATAGATGATCGGTTTGCATGGGTCTATAATGGAGATATGCTTAGATTGCGGTTTTTTGTAATTATTATGGTCAATACCCGAATCTTAAGAATTTTTTTTAACCATACTCAATTAGTTGCCTGTCAAATAATAATCAAAGAATTGGGGAGAAACGAATTCGCTCAGAACTTTGAAAAATCGGGAGATTTTGATGCCATTCCGGTAGATCGGGAGATGAAGTGAAAAATCGGGAGATCTCCCGAAAAATCGGGAGCTTCGGTAACACTGTGTGGAGGGTCTTTTTAAGGAAGGGGAGGAAAAGAAGTTCTGAGAAGGAAAAAGGTATGAGGGGTGGGTAGGAATCTGGGGTTCAGTGTGTCTGGGAGTGACGGACGTATGAATCCATCCAATCCATCGCTCCAACTGCGGTGCAAGGCAATGGGTCGAGGGAGTTCGGCTGTCAAAAATCCTCCCTCAACCAGTCTCTCTCGATCCGGCCCGCCACGCAGCAGGCGGGCAGACGCATCCGCCACCAAGACCCGGACAAACGTCACCCCATGAACCCGGCACTCCTGCTAAATTACTAAACGTAGCGAACCACTTGGGGTGACCTATTGCAAAGGTGTTGGTTATCCAATAAATGGTTCCCGGGGCGGTGGCACCCGTACCCACCTTTCAAATTCCCGTAAGTAAGTGGAAAAGTAAGAAAATCAAAAACAATTTTAATCGTTCACAACGCCATCTCTGATACTGACAGTATATCGATAATTGCTTCTTTGTGTAATTTTTAACTTAATTAAAAACTGAATTTAATTCAACAGTTATTGATTCTGAGGCGGTACGAAGTTCGTCGGGTCAGCTAGTATTAAATAAAAATCAATCAGATACAGCTTTGGTACATATTAAACTTAAGAACGATCACAGACTCGGCAGAATTTAGAGCTAAACTTAAAACCCACCTTTTCAGACAGTCGTATCCATAAACTCAAATTCTTTCACTTTCACATTCAATGCCCGCGACACTGTAAATAACTAACCTAAAAATGTAGAGGAAAAAAAAAAAAAATTAAAAAATAACTATTTGTAAGCGTTTTTAAAGGTCATTTCAGTAACATTCTCCAGCCCTAAAGAGTCCTAAATTCTCCAGTCTTTTAAAATACATATTTTGATATTATCAACTCCACTTTTGCCACTAATCTTTTAAAATGTAATACTTATAGTGATGGGGTAGCAATGCAATGTCCAGTGTTTTAAATATAATACCCTCCGCGTGCAAAGCCGTATCTTCTCCAAGCACAAACTTTTTAATTAAAGTGTTTATCGGAAGTGACCTGCAGGTAAGTATGTTTCTGTATCCATTTGTAAATATTAAAATTAGATAGAACCTAAGAATTATGAATAAATTGTACAGCGCCCTTGAGGTGATTTTTCACAAAAACGGCGCTCTATAAATTATTTATTAATATTATGCTTTTTCACTCATGCGTCATGCGGTCGTTATATCTCAAAACTGGTGTCACCTACCTCAGCGACGCGTGCGCCCCACGAAAGGTCCAAGCAGCGAGTGAGATGTCTGAAAAGCACAGCGACGGATTCGCATTAATTAGAACGAGAGAGCAATTATTCTAACACGCATAAGCACGCGTAAATTTTGCGTGGACCATTTTTCCAGGGTTAAAGTCGATTTTACGTTTGAAATTGGTAAATAATGCACAAAAAATACACTCTAATATATAAAGCAGTCGGGTTAGTTGCACCATTTATAACTCGAGAACGGCTGAACCGATTTTTATGATATTTGATTGGTTGGATTTGTCTCCACCCCGAATAGCAGAATAGCTATTGAAACATCGGAAAAATTCACGACAAAAAAGTTATGAAGAAAATTACTTTCCTCGTACATTTTGTATGGAACGAATTCTCAACTTTTGAAAGAGCTGCAGTAATGTTGTGATAAGTATCTATAATATTGAATAGTGAGTGAATTCCAAAAATTCAAAAACTTAAAATGTCAATGCGCTGATTGTTTTGCTTTTGTTCTTAAACATATAATGCTGCCTCTCTTTATTATACACTAAATGACAATAGTCGAAAATGAGACAAACGGTGTCTTTATGTATATGTATGTATGCACCCCTCCAAAGGAAAAATACAATATTTAATTAAGTGAAGACAATATTAGCGAAACTCAATCAAAATCTGGATATAGAAAAATCAGAAAAAGATATTGGTTCCAATGGGACTTGAACCCAGGTCCCTTAGCTTACATGGCAAGTGCTTTACCGATTGAGCTATGGAACCCATTTCTAATTCGGTCAATTTCCTTAAGTAAGTGGAAAAATAAGAAAATCCGTTCACAACGCCATCTTTGATACTGACAAAAAAAATACGGGCAGTTGCGCATCAATAATTGCTTCATTGTATGATTTTTAACTTAGTAAAAAAAAATTCAGCAAATAAGTTAACACAAGAGTTTTTGATTCTGAGAAGGTATGAAGTTCGCCAGGTCATCTAGTTTTGTAATAAATATCAATTCGGGGGGAAGGGGAACTGTCGGCGGATAAACTTTCGGATCATCATAAAATGGTATTTAATTAAATAGAAAAATTAAAGTTAAAATTGACGGAATTTTTAGTGATGAAATGTTAACAAATACCGGAGTAGCAACAGGGTCGATATCGGGGCCTACATGTTATATAATGCAAGTAAACAGTCTACCAAATGTAATAAAACGTTGTAAATGCTACATATTTGCAGACGACTCTTGCATTATATGTGCTGACAAAGATCCACTAAAAATTGAGGAAATTTTACAAACAGACCTAAATAACATAATTAAATGGTCCCACGACAATGGCGTTATTATTAACGCAAAAAAAAACAAATATATGCTTATACACTCACCATATGCAAATTGTCAGGAAAAGGAATTGCATATAAAAAGTCATTCATATGATTGTTTGCACACAAAAAACCAATTCCAGCAGTGTAATTGCCCGAATATAGAAAAAGTGTACCAATATAAAGGGTCCGCCAAATAACTTTTTTTTTTTGAAAATGCTATAAAAAAAAAACTACTGAATATTTTCTCAAATTTCTTTTTTTATTTATAAGTACAATCCTTCCGGTTAATAATGGAAAATAATTTCATTCAAATGGCTGCCTCGGCTGGCCATGCAGTAGCCTACACGATCGGTCCAATTTTTAAGCACATTATCGATTGTGTGCAGCTGTATTTCACCAATGGCTTCACGAATATTGTCCTTTAAAGCGTCAATTGTCTCTGGCTTGTCGGCGTAACATTTATCTTTGAGGGCACCCCACAAATAATAGTCCAACGGTGTCAAATCGCAGCTCCGAGGTGGCCAAACGACATCAGCTCTGCGGCTGATAATGCGATCTTCAAAAACAGGGCGCAAAACATCGAGTGTAGCTTCGGCTGTGTGGCACGTAGCGCCGTCCTGTTGAAACCAAATGTTGCCAATATCCTCCTCTTCAATTTTTGTGAACAAAAATTCGTTCAACATGGCCCGATAACGATCGCCATTGACTGTAACGGCCACTCCTTGCTCATTTTCAAAGAAAAATGGCCCAATTATGCCTCTGGACCAAAATCCGCACCAAACAGTGACTCGTTTTGGGTGTACCGGCTTTTCAATGTATGCGTGCGGGTTTTCTGTGCCCCAAATACGACAATTTTGCTTGTTTACATACCCGCCAAGATCAAAATGAGCTTCATCCGAAAAGATGATTTTTTTGGCAAAATCGGCATCTTCTGTAAGTCGATCGCAGGCCCACTCAGCGAAGCGAAAACGCATTGGATGGTCAGTTGGCTTCAACTCCTGAACCAATTGGACTTTGTATGGCGTCATACCAAGGTCTTTATGCAAAATTCGTCTCAATGATGTCTCCGAAATGTTCAATTGTTGAGAACGACGGTGAATTGATGTTGATGGCGCTTCACGCACACTTTCTGCCACAGCATCGATATTCTCGGGTGTACGCACTGTTTTTGGCTTTTCACGCTTTGGTTTATCGATGAGGATGCCAGTTTCTTTCACTTTTTTCACAAGATAACGAACATACGGAGCTGACGGTGCTTCTCTTCTTCCAAAAACCGTACGCAATTTTCGCACACATTCTGCAACATTACCATGATTTTCAAAGTAATGTCGCAATATTTCCCAGCGTTGTTCAAGCGTATACACAACCATATTCGCTCAACGGAAGGATAAAACTAATTATCTGTCAAATCAGACATGAGCTAAGTGTTACCATTCACGAAATAAGCACTAGTTGAAAAAAAAAACTTTAGATGGCGGACCCTATACATACCTTGGTCTTACAATAGATGTCAACTTTAACTGATCAAATCATATTGAAAATGTATATAATAGATTAAGATCCATGTTAGGAAAATTTTACCACCTAAAAATTTTTGTTAATAAAAATATATTGTACTGTATATACAACGCATTAGCAGAATCAATTATAGGATACGGAATAAATAGTTACGGATTAACGTACAAATCATTCTTAAATAAAATAGAACAATTACAAATCCGTTTCCTAAATTTGTTACCGGGAAAAAAAAGTCCAGTTATGTGAAGGTGATTATAAAAAAATGTTCTCCTTGTGTAATGTCCTCTCTATACACAGTAAGGTAAATTACCAATTAACGCTATATGAATTCTGGAATACAGAATTCAAAAAACCTGTAAACCACAACTATCCTACTAGGCATAGAGAAGCACAAATGTTTATTATCATTAAATCTCAAAATGTATACGGAGATATAACAAAAAGGCATATAATTCCGGAAATATTTAATGCATTACCTGAAAATATCAAAAAAGAGACATCTTATTCAAAAATCAAAACAAAAGTTAAATCTTTCTACCTCCGAAGAACATGAAATCAAATAATATAGTTCCTTTCTATTTTTTTTCTCACCGTATGTTTGTACTGTGTAAAATATTTTTACTACAACGCAATTCATAAACATTATAAAAATTTGTTTGTCGTAATAATTAGTATTTCAATAGTAAGTATTATATTTAGTATTTACTATGTAAAACTGAAAAGTATACTGTATTAAATAATTAGAGAAATATGAGAGATTCTTACAATCAAACTGATTGATCAGTTTAGTTTCGTAAGATTTGTAAAATAAAATATTGTAAAATTAAAACCGAATAAACATATTAAAAAAAAAAAATTAAAAAATAGTAGTCCGAGTACCTGACACAGCCATGAAAATTAGACATTGCAAAAATAATGAGACAGTTCAGTAGGAGGAGAGGCAATGTCGATGGCCAGAACAAGAGGGCAAAAGTCACTAACTGGCTGAATATGCAGTTATGCAGTTTATGCAGATGTGGTCCGCGAACACAGAAAATCCATTATCAGAGTTGCCGCTTTTCGATGCAGAACATCTGAACTTTTATCCCAGACAATAAAAGTTCATTATTTTTTGGTTTCGACATTTTAATTGTGTTAATTTTCGCCGCCATTCGACGTCCTATAATAACCCGGGAAATATTAATTAAATGGTGATGTTTGGTTATTTTTATATGGCGCTTTACGGTAACTCAGATTGAAATCAACTCAGAACCTCGTTTGAAAAGTCATTTAAAGTGATTGGTTAAATTTTTTTAAATATGTCAAATGGGTTAGGTTAGGTTGAGTTATGGGCTCTTTTAAAAAAAAAATTTCATAGCTTTTAATGGCTTTTTAAAAAGGTGTTAAGTTAACTTGTTTCTGAGTTAGCATTTAACCGCGCTTTACGTAGATAAAAAATAAGTTTTATCTTCTGTTAAAAATTTATTGTCCTTTTTTACACTGGAGGAGGCTCTGAGGAAAAGGGCAAATGTCATCTTTGAAGATGCTGTGTGGAGGGTATTTATAGGGAAGGAAATGAGAGGAAGTTCTGGAAAGGAAAAAGGTATTTGAGGTGGGAAGGAATCTAGGGGTCAATGTGTTCAGGAGTGACAGGCGTATGAATCAATTCTTCCCACGGGTGATGGGTCGAAAAAATCTGGCTGAAGAGAAAGTCTTCCTCATCCAGTCTCTCTCGTAGTAGGTGGACAAAATCATCCGTCGCAAAAACCTAGACAAACCTCATCCCATGCACTCTTTGTTAAGTCACCTTATCAGCGAACCACTGGGGTAAACTACGGCAGGGGTGTTTGTTATCCTATAAACCATTTCTGGGGCGGCGGTACCCACAACCGTTTCCTAAATTGTGCTTTAAACGAGGAGCTTTGAATTTCTCTTTAGATTTGTTGTTTTTTTTTGTGAAAACCGCTCCGAAGATCCAATGCCTGGAAACATTGGGACTATGGCATCCCTAATATGTTGGGGGCTGAAAGGAGAGGGGGCGGGAAGGAGATGGGAAAGAGGAAGGTCTTTATTAGGTGACTATTTTCAATATCTGACCTCCTTATATTTTGTACCCAGCTTTTTATTTTGGATTTAAATGTTACGATGTTATGGTTTTTGAGTGAGAGTGGGATTTTATTGTAGAGTTTAGTACCATATACAAGAAGCTGTTTTGCCCAAATGCTGTTTTTGTAGTTACTGATATCTAGTGTTTCTGTTATAGTATGTGTTAGTTGTTATTTCTTGTATTTTGTATTTATGAATATGAAAGAGTGTAGTTTTAGAGATATTAAGGTTGTTGAAGATATACTGAGCGAATCCGGGTAGTAATGTAAGTTTTAAAGTTATGAATACAATCCTTTTGGTCGTCTTTTAAATGATTTTTTTATCTTCGTAACCTTATTTCTATATATAAATACTTTAATTTGATTTTCAAATACAATTTAACCTTTGAAATACCTTTTTTAAAGTGGCATTTTGATTTTTCTCGTGTGTGATACTGTCGAAGAGTCGTGACCCGCGTGAGTGCATCCTTATTGCATTCCCTTGTTCTTCACTTCGTGCGGGTGCATCAAAAGCTATAACAATCTGAACCTCTTTCAGTCTTCTGCAGCCATCGACTCCAGATTCTCAAAGTACAAGACTCATACGTCTCCTGTCCAATCTCAATCAGTGGATGTTTCGTGATTCGGTTTGTGGATTGTTAACTAACCGTCTCACTATATCTTCATGGGGGTGGTGTTGCATCCGAAACTGTTTCCGATCTACAGTTTCAGATGCACTTGGAAATGGACTGTAAATACTAAACGAAATCGTATTTGATGGAATTGGGTGATAATATGTGTAGGGAAAAATAATGGATTACAAGGAAGAAGGACAACCAATCACTTAGCGGTACCTCGAGGTAATTATCGCCACAACTACACAAATAAGTATAAAACGATTTTGATACGGTAAAAACACCTTCTTTTAGTTCATTAACGAAATATATATATGAACACAACAACCAAAAAAAAAGGCTTCCAATGTAGTCCAAAATCTTCTTCTGTTTTTTCACAAACAAAAGCACTTGAATTCACTCTTGTCATTGTTCCATTTTCAAATGCTTTTCCAGCAAGGTGATGTGGTTAGGGAGGGTAGGTACTGGATAAATGACATTCCGGTAGGAACTATGCATATTTTAATTTCAAAACCAAACAGGCGGGTCGATGATAAGATGGACCTCAACACACATCTGTTTGGAACATCATTCTCTTCATCATCCTTAGCCATTTTGTCATGTGGGTGAGCATATGGACCAGTCCGGGTTGCACGGGGACGCGGGACAGGGAATGGTTTCCATCTGTTCATTCAACTTGGTTGGGGACCAGCACTTTGATGACGATGAAGATCTAAAGGCGTCTATCGCGCGTTATCGGCTGTCAATTTTCTATAGCTTGTCTATGCCTGCCGTGTATTTAATAGATTAATTATCCACTTTAAAAAACGAATTACTATTTATTAGTTTTTAAAACTACTTATATGCAAGCCTAATTGGCTTCCATAGATGACTATCTGTTTGTCGTATTATTTTGATTTTTATCTGTGAAGTGACTGATATCTCTTAACGAGGATTACGTGGCAAAACGCGCTGTCATGTCTGGCGTTAGGGTAACTACTTTTAAGAGTTGAGGCATTGAATTCGTTACCGCTTCGGAATACTATATTTAAGAAAACTGTCAAAATGTGTTATATTCGGCCGATTTAACAAGCGTTAAGCTGTTGCAATGATACAGAATCTTGAAAAATCAAATCACTCTTAAAAATCAAAGCAAATATGATAATCCAAGCAACAATTGCGCGATACGAGATTGAACATTGGAGGGAACCACTTTTCCAATGGCGTTAAAAGGAAACATATGGTTTCCTCCTTCACCGCACATGTCAAGGTTCTATTTTATTGAACGAAGCTACATTTATTTGAACGACTCTAGACCCTCCAATGTCCATGCATCCGGGGTTGGAAAGCAGTATGCAAGTACTTACATTAATAAAATACAAATGAATAATAAATGTGGCACCCCTTCGAATAATTCTTCTGAAATCTACAGAGAAAAATATATACAGATACAAGTGTTAGTAAATAAAAAGAAAAATAAGAGCTGTGCCCAGTTGGGGAAGCCTAGAATAAGAGAAGTAACGAAAAAATATCATGCAACGAGATTAAACAGGTCTTGCTGAATGTGTAAAGCAGGCATATGAGCTTTTGGAATGTTAGAATCTTAATATGTCAAAAGTTCTAGTCTCTTGTCCCGTCAAACAGTCAATGTTCTAAAAGTTCCTTCCAAAGATATTAGAAACCCAAGATATGCTATAGGCAGTTTGAACCCTTTAGAACTGCGTTACCTCGTGTCGCCGATATTGCTAACCAATACTATTACACACCTTCGCTTACGCTAAAGTATCCGCCCCTTTTCGAACTCACACTTGAAACTTGTCGTTTTCGTTGGCACTATTACTTAGGACAGATTTCTATTCGTACACGCATCGGCTGAATTCGCAATTAGCAATACATTCAAATGAAAACGAATAAAGATTGCAACAATATAAATCGACAGCAATCGGTATTTTAATTTTAAAATTATTCCAGTTGAGATTTGGATGAAAAATTCTTATTCTCAGAACCGATAAACCGGAATAAGTGTGATCTATTCTCAGAACCGATAAATCGTAGTGAGTGTGTCCAAATCGTAACGTGTCCCATTCGTAACAAATCCACATCAATTGTTTCTAATCTATTTAGAATTTTAACAGTTTTTGGTTTTGTTCAATAATATTAATCACAATAACATTCAAATTGTGCTTTTGTTGTAAAAATCCATAAAAAGAAATTCTAATTTTTTTACTTATGTTAATTTATTTTGTATTTGAGTACTTCACAAGAGTCCCATGCATCTGTGTACTATCCTACTCTGAATGTCTGTTTAACAGCCATCTCATCTTAAATATGCTTTGTAAAAACTAAATAGAAAACACATCGAAACATAGTATGACCGGACAGTGGTTGAGTGGGCATCGTGTTTGGGTCCCACCCAGGCGTTCCGTGTTCGATTCCTCGGCTGGCTAAGTCCTCCATCACGACTCAAGCAACATTTTCTGCTTACTGAGGTGGTGGTAGGAGATTTTCAAATATTGTCGGGTTATTCGTTACCCGGGAATGTTTGTTTTTCATTTTAAAAAAAACGAGTGTGCTTTAGACCACACGACTGAAGTAAAACTTCACTAACTTATAAAAGAACACATGACATAGGGGTGACATTGACATTGAGATTGGGGTGACATATAACATTGGGGTGACATATGACTATGGGGTGACCTGTGACCCTGGAGTGATCTAAAACTGTGGGGTGACTTATGACCTTGGAGTGACCTACTACCTCGGGGTGACCTACGACCTTGGGGAGACCTACGACCTTGGGTTAACCTATGGCATGGTTATTCAACAAATGATTCCTTGTGCTCGCACCTCTCCATAACACTTCGTAACACATTTACCAGCTTACTCCCTAAGTCAAGCGTGCATCAAGGCCCGACCGTTCACCTCGCCCTATCACCGTTCGCATCGATTACCGTTCGCATCGATTACCGTTCGCATCACACTTTTCGTAACATCACTCTTTTCGTAACGCATTCATCAGCTTACCCCCCAAGTCGAGCGTGCGTAAAGAAGTTTTACTTCAACTTCTTGGGGAGTAAGCTGGCGAATGCGTAACGAAAAATGTTATGGAGAGGTGCGAGCAAAATGAATCATTTGTTGACTAACCATGTCATAGGTCACCCCAAGGTCATAGGTCACCCCACGGTCGTAGGTCACATCAGGGTCATAGGTCACCCCATGGTCATATGTCACCCCAATTTCATATGTCACCCCAATGTCTTTTTTGTTATGCTTCTCCCCGTCCCGCGAACCCCCCCCCCCCTTCATCCCTCTCTCACCCCTGCCAACCCCCCCCCCCCTTCGTTTCCCTCCCCCACCCCCGTTATCCTCTCCCTATCGGATCAGTCGTCCCGGATTCCCATTCCCTTCCCCTACTCCTTCCCTTCCTGCCGCTTAACTTTATGATTTGCACAAATTTTTCAAACTGATCACGCGTCAAAAATATACAAATTTCATAACGCCAGAGATTACCGTTAAATGTATATAAACCTTCACGAACGTGCCTACACCAAAATACCAAAGTTTCATCCCATTCGGATGTATGGTAAAGGAAATAATTTCATAATGCTAGAGCCCACTGTTATACTCCTATATATAGAAACCTCCGCGGGCTCGGGCACAAAAAATCAGCAAAGTTTCATTGAAAATCGGATAAATGGTACACATGCGAAACAAACAATTAATTTTTTTATAAAAAATAAAGATTTGAAAAGAAAAGCATGGCATTTTTTTCTACCACAAATCAGCATTGACACAAACTTATCTACAAAAAAAAATTCAAAAGAAATGATATGTTTGTATATGTATATTTTTTTTTTACATAGCCCTGCTAATTTTACGAAATATCGATAGTCGGTTTTTAAAAGAATTCGCGTCCCCCTCACTAGCTTCGTCATGGCGGCGATGTTTGCTTGACCGGGGCCTTACGTCAATTATAACTTTGAATAATCATTAAAAAATGATAACTCACTTTAATTTTGTACTTAGCGGTGAAATAAAACTCAATTTATCTTGAAGTTCACATTGCTTGTCGTATTTTTACAAAGTTGCATTGAACAAGACGGCATTTTGAATAAAACGGGCACAAACCGTGCTCGGTTACGACACAAAATCAAATAAATGAACGAATTCTTTCCGTATTCATACTACGCGTATTACGCCGTAGTCCGCCCACGGTCTGGCGGCCAACGTAGCATATCTCCCTTTGTTTCTATTATCTGTGGTTCCTTCCTTGACTTGTGCGGATTACACGAATTCTTTCCGATCTTTAAGCAGTGGTATTTAAGTAAGAACTACTAGAGACTTTCTGCGAACTTAAGTGCGCGGTATATCACAAGTTTTACCCTTCTACCCTTGCTTATCCTTCATCTTTCGTTTCTCAACACAGCTCTATTTTCTAATACTTTAAACCAAGTCGGTTATTTGCGTTGTGGGTGTTTTCTCAAAACGTGGGAAGGCACTTGGATGTGATGTCTTTTGTCAGGAGCGGACTGAACTGTCGAGGAATCAATCTGATGGGTTGGTTGACTTGTGATTGGACCTTAATATTCTGGTATTCCTGTGCTCTGGCGTTTTGAAATTTCCACAGATTTATTTTTCGAAAATTTCTTAAAAAGTGTTAACATTAGGTATTTATTTTCATCTCACAATGTCATTAATCATTACTAACACAAGTTATAAATATACATTTAGTTGAAGAAAATGGGATAAGCGGCTATATAGTGTAGTATACATTTATCAATAAACAAAAGTTTTAACAAAACAAAAAACGACTTAAAAAAATGCACTAAAAAGTAAAAAAATAATTTCGTACGATTGTTATTTTTGGAGTCGGTGTCAGCCAAGGTAACTACATACATAGGTAGTTATAGGTGAGCTATGGAGATCTTGGCTGACACCGACTCCAAAAATAACAATCGTAAGAAATTATTTTTTTACTTTTTAGTGCATTTTTTTAAGTCGTTTTTTGTTATGTTAAAATTTTTGATTATTTTTTGATTTTTAGTGACGAGCGTGCGTGAAGAAGTTTTACTTCAAAAAAAGAATCATCGAAATCTGTTGGCGTAATATTGAGTTATTCGTCCATTTGTCGCGCACATACTTATTGCAAATTTAAGACATATGGTTTTCTCATGGATCCCATTGTCAGAACTGGACCAAATTAAAATGGCACCACACGGGAAGCACCAGCTTTCTAATAAAAAAAGAATCATCACCATATCGGTTCACCTAATCGAAAGTTCTGAGGTAACAAACATAAAAAAAATACCGTCGAATTGATAACCTCCTCCTTTTCGAAGTCGTTTAAAAAGAAAATCATTTTCAAAACTTTTAAAATGGAGTTATTTTAAATTCGGTGGTCGCTCAATTAATTTGTACCTATTGTTTCATAATCAATTTATTTTATTTTATTTGTGGTTACAGTGTCGCTTCGGATTCTTGTGCGTTATTCGCCTAAAAATTCACAATCACCACATATAACGCTGAACTCAATTCTATAATGAATCGCCTGCATGTACTTGGAAATAAATATGTTTTGGATGAATCTATAAACATTGCTAGTTTAACCTCATACAAACACTACTTAATCAAAACTGTCTGTCAGCGCTTTTCAGCTTGATTATAATCAAATACAGTTTTAAAGTATTAATTTCTTAATACATATTGTCAGGGATTTATAATATGTTGTATTGTATTTATAATAACCTACTCGTTGTTGTTTTTATGTTGATACTACAATTTATATTGTTCTTTTTTATGTATTTTATATTTATATATTTTTTAATATTTTTATATTTTTTTATCTATGTATATTCTGTATTCATATGTAAAATAATTGTAATATTTTTGTAAAAGCCGCTTTAATCGGCGTTAATAATAATAAATAAATAAATAAATATGATGATTTCATCCTTGGCCTCCCGAAATTGTATTATTATTAAAATATAATTTATGTGGATTATTTGCCGATTTCCAACCTATAATCGACTTCGAGACCTTTAATACATAAGTTTGTACGGATATTAAACGAATTTATTTACAGTGATTGTTTGCACTTATACGCTGGTATATACAGTATATAGATAAGTAGTTTTTTCCTTGATGCAATTTGAAAGAAAATATGTTTTATAATTTTGTTATTCGGCGGTACATCCTCTCTGCACAAGCCTTCAGGAACACTTAGTTATATTTTGTGTAAGAAGGTATTCCGTATTTTCCCTAATCCGACCTCTTATTGTATATAAGTATGCCGGGGGTAGGTTTACCAGATCCGAAAATCAGTTTTCCTGCTAAAATCCCCGACTTTTTCTGACATTTATTATAATTTCTTGATATTTTGTGTCATTATTATATTTGTGAGTGACAGAAGAGAAATAGACTATCCATAGCTTCTGTTAAGGCTCTACTGTTGACACAGTTCAATCTGAAGAACATAATCGTCTGAAGAGTTTCATAATATTGAAAGACCAGCAGTTAGTTGCTGAAAGCAATATGCAGCAATAAAAAGTACAAGCGGGCTTATATGAATGAAACAATTTAATTATTATATTTGATTCTTTTGTGTTTTGCAATTAAATTGTTTAATAAATATTAAAATATTTTTTCTTTCTTTTTAAAAATTCCTGACAATTTCCAATGTTCCCTGTTTCCCTGACAGACAGCTAAAATTCCGGACATGTCAGGAAAATTCCTGTCATCTGGTGCAAGCCTAGCCGGGGGGCCAAATAATGGAGGATGCAACCAGTTTTGTTATCCCATGAAAATAAATCTTTTACGCTAATTGAATTTTCAATACAGAAATTACCAAATTGTAAAATATATTTTTGAATACTAAATTAATAAAGGTTGTTTTCAATTAAAAAAATTTACCAATCCGTACCTGTTTTTTTGCATGTAATATAGTTGCCCGATGCACATGGATTTATGAGTTTGGTGCTCCCAATTTCCAGAGATTTTACTATTTCAGAACGTTCTCTTCGTTAGATGTGTATCAAGAGTAAGCAAAGGAAACCCCCTTGCACTTTTTCCTTTATGTAAACATGCTCCTTGCGACAACTGTAAATCCGTTTTATAATCAACATCGCAAAACCCAGACTAGCTCAGATATATACAAAGTTTAACAGCACAAACTCGAAGGATTTTAACCATCGATTCCTGAGCATATTTGAAGTAAAAAACGCAGATGTCATTTTGCTGTCCGATGATATTTTTTTCAATTAAAAACAATAACAAAAATCAGTGTGTTCTATTCACACGCGTTACAAGTGAAATCGTCAGAAAACTAAAGGGGAGACTACTTCGACCAACTTCAGGTATACTAGGTCAAAGGGAGACTACGAAGCATTTTTTGTATCAATGTGAAGGAAGATTTTTTTCATATTTTTGTTGTCGAATTTCAGTTCACCTTTTCCTTATACATTTGGTCATCTTGTTAGTAATGCTATCTTAGTGTGTGTTTTCTTCTTCGGAGTCGCTAGATGTCGCTTTCTTTTTTCTGTTCATTTTGATTTTACAAACATTATTATTTTTGTTTATGGATTTCGTAGGATTCGTTCCTTGGTTTGATGAATGTCTGGCACTGTGGTTCGTCAAGCACTTTGTACCACTAGACCACTAGACCACTAGACCAAAGGAGACCTGCGTGGGAGCGTAGATTTATCGTATTATGGTGGAACCGAGTAGGTGAAATAAATAAATATTTTATTGGTCTCTCATTTTATAGCAGGCTAAATCCTATAGATGTATGTGTTTGGCTCTTTTAGTGTCGCTCGTTTCCGTTTCATCGAGTTTCAAATCGCAACGGTGCTAAAGAAGTTTTACTTCAAAAAACATAAAATAATAATAAAAAATAAAATACAAAAAAAAACTTTAATAACCTCCCTTCTGAATTACGCTGTATCATCAACCAATCAGAGCAAATAAATAAAATTAAACAATTTTTCAAAAAAAATACAGTAAAAAGTAAATAATTGTACACAAAACATATTATAACTTACAACCTAAGTAAGAATCGTGGCTCCCTGATCAGGCACAAGAACTCCTCTTTTCTGATAAGGTATACATGACCAATAACGACCTTAATATAATATTTTGTAAAATTTTGTTTTATATTACAATAAAAAAATATATCTATATATTATTGTTGCGAGCTACATTTATAATAATAATACACTTAATTGTTATAATACATTTGCATTGACCTAAAAAATTCAAAACCGAAAAAGCTCTGCAAATTTGATGACGACAGAACTCACCGTGGTAGAGATAGAGCTGAAAGTTTCACTTCTACTTTTTAATTTATAGATTTTTTATTTAATAAAAAAAAGATTTCGACTGGATACTGATAAAGCTAATTATTGTTGTTTTTTGTGATACTACATAATAATTTAACTGCCGGAAGCCAATGGATCTATGGTATCCCGAGTTGTAGAATATTGTCAATTAATGAAAGAGGAAGGTTTGTCAAAGATAAAGTCATTTCAAGAAATGTTCCAATTTCAAAATATAATCAATAATCATGTACCTGTCTGGTTTACTTGGTCGTGCCGTATCACCTTGGCCTATCTCTAGTTACTCTTTCAAGTCTCCGTAGCATTTTTATTTATTCAATTTTCTTTGATTTGATATTTGCAAAATTTATTAATGCATCCTTTTTCTATTGTCCACAGGTAAGCAGCAACTATCAAAACACGAAAATACACCATTTAAAGTCAAATTAATTGAAAATGTAAGTACCTACCCAGTTACACGTGTGTTAAGACACGTACTTGACTTACTTTAGCCAGTGATTCCTGACATTATTTGGAATAAGGAACTCCAGTGAAAAATATTATGGCTTTAAAAAAATATGTTCATATAGACCAATAAACGCTGATTCTGAATATATAACTTTTATTTAATAATATTAAACGTACAGTTTTTAAAAAAATATTAAAAAGTGCATTTTTAATATTCTCGTTAAAACACAGCGTCAGGTTGGTATGCTGTGTAATGCTGTTATGGTGACGTCACAATAGTAATCACGGTAATGACTGGTTTATTTATGCTGTACGTCATTTATATGGGAATTTAGGTATGACACAAGCGAATGTTCTATATATTTCTTATTTTTGAAGATGTCGTAAAAGCATATACCTTTATAGAAAGTTAATAGAATTGCCTTTTAGATTTTTGTATCTGATATATACGATTGTGTTTGAAAAATGCAGTATTTTAAGTTTCAAAATGAAAAAATTTAAAAAAAACAGCCGACTGTAAACATATTATATTAAATGGTCGAAAAAATTAGGAAAATTCAAAATTTAAAAAATACAGTCCTCTTACTTTATGAATTTGGAATAAAACTGTCACTTCACTTTTTATCTCGTTCATACAATTAAAAAGGATAAAAAAATATTATAATAATTCCGAAAAAATAACTGAAAAAATCCGACATCTTGGACTCGGTTTTACGCAATTAATGCGTTGATTTCTCGAATTTGTATTTATTTACACATGCATAAGGCTTTTACATTATCAAATAATATTACTTTTATGGAAGTTTTATTAAATTCACGCGGAAAAGTCTTAAAAATTATAGAGAAGTAACCTTTGATTATGTAATGTCAGTAACCTAAAAACCGAACGAAACTAAATCACCAAAAAAACATTATTTAAGGACTAAAACTGAAAAAAAGTACAGGCAGCATTAGTACTTATGCTGAATTACACTAATATCACAGTGAATTAATCATTTAAACGAAAATTATCATCAAAAACAGCAAACTGCAAGTTAAATTCATCCACGTCATTCATTGTTTTGCAAAGAATTTGATTTCGCCATTTGCAATAAATAAGCCATTAGCCAATCCACGCGTTATAATAAACAAGATGGCCGCGCGCCTGCGCAAATCTATGTGAGATTCAAGAAAACCAACATAAAAATCTAAAAAATATGAATCGTTATTTTAGTAGATGACGTCACAAAATTCACCATAGATATGGGTGTTTTCGAGGGATCTCCAAAAATTAAAACTTTGAAAATTATTTTAACTATTAAAACTAACTCTAAAAAAAAAAAAATATATGCAGTAATTTAAGTTAGAAGGTCATTTTTCATTAAAAAAAATAAAAAAAATGGACTGGACTTCTCTATTGGAGGTTATCCACCACTTACCCGCCCTGTTATAAGTAACAGTTGGTTACTCCTTCAAGGCTCTCGCAAGGACGCAAATTTTTTTGAAAGAACGAAGCTACATTTAGTTTAGAACGAAGTTAGACCTCCAATGTCTCTGCATACGTTGTTAGTAAGCAGTATGCAAGTGCTTAGCGGGAAATACAAGATACAATATGTGTTAATATGACAAAATATAGACAAGACAATTGGACAGGTTGGTGAAAGTCCACGAGGTGGCAAGCGCTGGGTGATTATATCCAGCGTATCCCACAAGCAATATTTTGAATTAAAAATGTAACAGTTGTATGTAATTGACATTTGCCACATGAAAATGTCATTTCTGCTACTCGTTATTGAGATCAACAGCTCGGCTGTGGAACAATTTGCTGGCCTCTGTGTTTCCTCCCTCCTACAACATGGATCTCTTCAACACCCAGGTTTATCCCCAAATGACATAGGTTCTTAGAAATACATATACATTTTGTCTTCGGTGACATTTTTGATATTTTTTGTTTTCAACTAAAACATTTACAAAAATCAGTAGGACAGTTCGGGGAGGGATGTGGAGTTTGTCGGTTATTCGGCTGAGTGACCAGTTGATGAATGTGGAAGAAGTATTATTTTATTTTTTTAACCCTAATTTCATTAAAATAATGTTAGGAATTACTTATTTAAAATAAGTTAAGTACGTCCCTTAACACCCTGTATATATAATTTTAATTTGTTTTATTTTACAGCGGACAGGCGGTTAGTTTTTAAACTCGTATTATCCCAACTTTTATTCTAATTTTAAACTTTCTATCTTTTCAAAAACTACTTTAAATTATGAAAGTTCTAAATTAGAATTTTTGAACAGCGATAAACCTTTTGTAGAACACAAGAGTGCCGTAAAAAAGTGCCGTGCGTTTTACGTCAATCCACGTAAAGTCCTAGGACTATGGAGCTGTAGAAGATGAAAAACATGAGAAACTGTCAACCCAAAATGACAAGATTTCTTTTAACTGAGGACTTTGTGGAAAAATTTTGGAAGCGGGTATAGGTACCGCCGCCCCATTGGATCCACAGGTCACCCCAAGTGGTTCCACAGGTCACCCCAAGTCATCCACAGGTGGTCATCCACAGGTCACCCCAAGTGGATCCACAGGTCACCCCACGTTCGGTGATTTAGTGGGGGTACCGGTTTGTCCGGGTCTTGGCTTCAGATGCGTATCCCATCCATTGCGTAGCGGGCTGGATCTGAAGAGACTGTTTGAGGGAGACCTTTTGACGACTCCAGTAGGTCTTTTTCGATCCATCTTGTTGCACCGCAGTGGGAGGAATGGATTTATACGTTCGTCACTCCTGGATATGCTGACTCCCAGATTTCTTACCCATTCGTCATATCTTTTTCCTTCCCAGAACTTCCTTTCCTAAAAGACCCTCCACACGGCATCCCCAAATATGACATTGGCCTTGGCCAATTGGCCACACAGGAGGCCCTGAAGAAAATAGTTCCCCTCAAGGCCTATGTCATCTTTGGGGATCTTTTTAGGAAAGGAGGGGAGAGGAAGTTATTGGAAGGAAAATTGTGTGAAGGTATGAATCTAAGCGTCAGTGTGTCCAGGAATAACAGACGTATGAATTCATCCCTCCTACTGCGGTGTAAGGCGATGTTCTGAGAAGTCAAAAGGACTCCCTCAACGGCCTCAACCATTCTCTCCCGATACGGCTTGCCATGTGGCTGGTGGGCAGACGCATCCGCCACCAAGACCCGGACAAAACTCACCCCATGAACCCGGGCACCCCTGCTAAGTCACCAAACGTAGTGAACCACTTGGGGTGACCTGTGTGCAGAGATGTTGGTTAACCAATAAATGGTGGTACCTATACCCGCCTCCCAAATTGAAATTTTTAGGCATTGGGGCATTTCTAAATTCTTTCTTCTTTTGACTGGACAATTTGACCTATCTTCATTCAAGAAGGCAAGTACCTCCCGGTCTCGGCAGAGAGAGTGCAAACGCTTTCCAAAAGCTTCTTCTCAAGTATTGTCAAGTATTTTTAAATCCCTCCCGAAAAGAGGCGGGGATTCCGATTTTTTCCAGGACAAGTGGATCACCTTAAAATCTGTATGTAAGGCATTTCTAGATTCTTTCATCTTTTGACTGGACAATTTGACCTATCTCCATGCATGAAGGCAAGTACCTCCCGTGCTCGGCAGAGAGAGAGTGCAAACGCTTGTCGGCCGCTAATTGGTCCGCCTGGCAGCCAATCAGGGGGCTCCGTTCCATTAGCGCGACCCATTTCACCGGGAGGCGAATGCGAAAAGTTAAATGATTCATAAGTAAGTGAGGGAATCAAATTAAATTTTATCCGTCATTTTTTTTAAAATGTTTTTTTTTTTTACTTTTGCTTCTATTGGTGTCGTACAGGGTGTCCAAGCTAGTAGTCAACAATGGAGTGCTGATACCAACCCCGATATATGTCAGTAAACATTTTGTAGTGATAACTTCTTTAGCATCGTTATGATTTGAAACTCGATGAAATGAAAAAGCGACACTAAAAAGACACAAACACATACATCTATAGGATTTAGTCTGCGAGAGAATGGGATTGAATAATCGGTCTCCTCTTTATGCGGTGCTTCGCAGCTTCTCCACTCTTGTATAGTTTCGTTTTCTGAAGGTTTCGCTTCTACCGCGCGTTAACTGCATACTTGTATATTTTTCAACTTGTATGCGTTCATTTGATGAGGTTTGTCTAGGTCTTGGCGGCGAATGTATTTGCCCATGCATGGTGGGCCGGATCGGGAGAGGCTGGTTGAGGGCGACCTCTCCAGCGGAACTCCCTCGACACATCGCCTTTTACCGCAGAGGAAGGAATAGATTCAGTCGTCATTTTGACCCCTAGATTCCCACCCACCTCTCATACGTTTTCCTTCCTAGAACTTCCTCTCCTTCCTTTTTCTGAAACACCCTCCACGCAGCATCCCAAAAAATGACATACACCCGGAGGGATTTTTTTTCCTCAGTTGTGTGGAGTTAACGTAAAAAAAGAAAACCATAGAACAGGCAGAGGAAGTACGAAAGTAGACTGCATGCTGTAGAAATGAGATCCTTAATTTAACCGGTCAAAATTTCAAATATTTGACCGGTCAGTGGTTGAGTGGGCATAGCGCTTGGGTCCCACCCGAGCGTCGCGTGCTCGAGTCTTCGGCTGGCTAAGTCCTCCATCACAGTACAAGCAACATTTTCGGCTTTCTGTGGTGGTAGTAGGAGATTTTCAAACATTGTTGGGTTATTCGTAACCCGGGAATGTTTGTCTTTCTTTAAAAAAAAAAAAAAATGACTGCGTAAAAAATGTGGAGATTCGCAATGATTTCAAGGTTGATGTAAGCGTAATGAGTAAGATTAAGAAAGGTATGCTTGGATAGTTTGGGCACGTAGAGCGAATGAATGAATAAATAATTGTTTTTAGAAGAAGTCGGGAACGCCCGAGGAAGACATGGCACGCTCAAGTGAACCAAATAATTAAGTCGAGTCATGTCAAGAGTCAAAATAACAAAATAGTAGGTTTGTATTAGACGATGAATGTATATGACTTAAGCAATCAGTGATGCACAGACCGAGTTGTTTAGTGGTCCGTCGCCTCTGCCTATCTGTGCGGTGAAAAAGAGTGATGGTTAGTTAGTTTTGAAGGAAGAAGATGGGGGGAAAGGAAGGTTGTGAAGTATGTAGGTACTTGGATGTTCGGATCCGGTTACCAAACGCGGCTAAAGTCATTTCAAGCACTAATGTTTCGATTCTGAATGGTGGCCTTTCACCAGGGACCTTACTAGACCCGTGAAAATTCACGGAATAGTCAGAATTTTTGACAAATCAGTTCCAGGTTTAAAAATCACAATAGGCCACTTGCATCACATTTATTTAATTTTTTTTCCGGTTAAGGCAAACATTCTAAGACATTCCGTATTTTTTTTTTTAATTGTATTTTTGAAACCCTGGCGATTTTTTGAAAATTTCAATCCGAAAAATCAGACCGTTTTTTATAAACCGGAAATACGGGACATAATTTTATGTGTGCGAAAAAACGATAATTACATAGCCAAAAATCATTTTAAAAAAAGAACGTTTTCCACTCGAATAGCAATAAATTGTACGGGGTTCTCTTCGTAACATCTGTAAAAACACCGCAATCTTTATCAAATAATCAAACCAAAGGATAAGTTCGCATAGAACAAACAATAAATCTAGTGAACGTTAAACGCAAATTCAAAAATTCTCCGGAAATCAAAGTGTTGCCATATAAAAAAAAAATAGTCAGAGTGGAATTTTACAAAATTAAGGAAACATAATCGGAGACGGGACGTCACGAGCTCAAATAATGGATTTATTTATTTAAAAATAAGAAAAACTATACATTTCTTAAAATTTTTACCAACATTTTCGTAATCTTAGTAAAAAAATCTATCCACAGGATTTTTTCCAAGTCGTTATGAAATCCATGCAAGTAGCCTATTAAAATAATTGTATTATAGGCAGGTTTGTCTCAATTCTAACATTCAGTTCTCATTTTAAAAATGACGCTTAAATTCAAAACAAACTAGAGAGTTCATTGAACCAGAGCTACGCAGGACGCACAGACAACCAACATACGTATTTTGATGATACCATTTTTCATTGATTAAAAGTGAAATGACACATTATTTTATTCATAAATTATATCACCAGGAGATTTGGACCCCCCATAATGCAGCCATGTGTCCTTGCAAAAAAAATGAATACATCCTAGCTTACTGCTATTTTTCCAAGTGCTTTTTTGGTCCTTCAGCTCTGTATGCCAGTATATCAAAAAGTCAACCCGCGACACTTGGATTCGGAACTTAACCACTCGATCACGAAGGTTAAAACATTTCGTGAAAATTTTACCAAAACTCGTATCATCATTTACTTTAAAACTGACATTGATTTTACCTAGGCGTGTATTACAGATATCTAAAACGAACCGGGGGCGATGTAATTTGAAGGTACCTTTAAAATGATTGAAAATTAATCAAATGAATAATTGAATCGGCGCGCGCGGAAAAGTGGCGGGTCACAATTTTCACATTTTGGGGCGAAATGAAAATATCACGCATCGTTTCGCAAATTTGACATCAACTTATTAGGCCTGGCCCGCCGCCAGACTAATTGAATGACCCCCACTTTGTCTGGCATCGGAATAAAAAATAATATATTCGAAAAAAAGTAATTTAACAGAGTATTTGATAATACTTTTTTACACTTAGCTTGGCGCGTTACGAGTTTTTGATTTTCACTAGGCGATTATTTTTTTTTGATGACACGATTTTTAATAAAAATGACATGAAATGGAAAAAAATCCCGCAGAGTGTATGTTATCTTAGGGGATGTTGTGTTGAGGGTCTTTTTAGGGAAATGTAGGAGAGGAAATTCTGGGAAGGAAAAAGGTACGAGTGGTGGGTACGAACCTGAAGTCTGTGTCCAGGAGGGACGGAAGTATGAATTCATCCCTCGAAAGAATGTTCCTGTGTAATGGCGGGTGAAGTGACAGATTGAATTTATTCATAATTTGCTTGATAATAATTATTTTTAAATGATACAATTCTGATTGATTTATACATATTTTAGACTTAAATTAAGTAAATTGAGTAGGGAATATGAAAGCTGTATGAAGGGATTTTATGTGATTTGAGTGTAGAATGTAGCATGATTGGATTCATAGGGTTATTTGTGTTTTCTTTACATTAGCTCCACACAGGAATTTCAAATGAAAACGATTTCCCTCGGGGCCTGTGTCGTCTTTGGGGATGTTGTGTGCGGGGTATTTTTAGGTATGGAAAGGAAAGGAAGTTCTGGGAAGAAAAAATGTATGAGGGTTGGGTAGAAATCTGTGGTCAGTGTGTCCAGGAGAGTCGAACGTATGAATTCATTTCTCCCACTGCGGTGCAAGGGTCTCCCCGATCCAATCTCTCATAATTCTGCCGGCCATGCATTAGGTGAGCAAATGCATCTGCCGCCAAGACCTAGACAAACCTCACTCTTTGAACCCTGGCACCCTCTCAAAGTTACCAAACTTAGCCTCTTGGGTTGACCTATGGCACAGGTATAGGTTATCCAATAAATGGTTCCCAGGTGGCTGTACCCATACCCGTCTCCAAATTGTTTTGAAAGCATTGAGTTGGGTTTCGGTTATTAAGTTTAAGTCACCTAGCTCCGTAAATAAATTGTCTATGTATTGACGTTTTACATCACACGATTCCACTCTTGTCTTCAAACAGATCAATGAGTTTGATGTCCTGCGCGTTTGACCTGCCAGCGGCCGAAAATCCACACTTCGTCGAAAAATGTTCTTACGATCGTACAGGGCGGTTCCAATGAGAAAGATTAATTATTCTCCGTACCAGCTTTTTAAAATTATAACTCAATATCGTTTTTATTTCATTCCAAATTTGCTTTAATTACATCCAAAAATTACCTACATCCAAAAATACTGAAAGGCGTGATGATAAAATTATTAAAATTTTGTCCTTTTGTAATTATTTTTTGTCCATAAGTATTTATCATTTTTCAATAATGTCTAAGCAAAAGAAGAATGCAAAAAAATCTGAAATATATTAGTTCGTAAGTGCGCAAATAAATACACAAACGGACCAATTTTCGTCAAGAAACACATGTACGTATATTTTATACGGTGCTCCAGATTTTATGTCCGGGTTAAATCTTTCCCAAATGAAAGACTAAACCCTTCCACACACTTTTCCGCAAATGATTATCTAGTAAATTCACGCAATGTAAGTGCACTATATAAGTATAATAAATACAAAACAATACTAGAACAATACGTCAATCCATCAGAAACATAATGGGAAAATATTTCACCGACTCCAGATATTTTCATATCAGAGGGTTCGGCTCTGATGAAATCCTAACTGCTCCGATAAATCCTACTGATCCCTCAATATAAATATTTAAAAAATCTTTCGTAATCCTACATGTATTTAAAATGACTGCCTTTTGCATTTTTATATATAAATTCTTTGACAAATCTAATACGCCTAAATTTTGAATGAGAGAGCTAGGTATAATGCCAGTAGCCGAAATAACAAATGGTAATATTTTTATAGTCTGAGAATGCCAAATTCTTTTAATCTCATTTCCTAAATCTGTATATTTTCTTTTTTCAGAAACAGTTTTCTGAATATTACAAGAATTTGGAATAGCGACATCAATGATATAAGTTGTTTTTTAAATTTTGTCGTGTAAAACTATATCGGGTCTATTATGACTAATTGTTCTGTCTGTTAGAATAGTTTTATCATAATAAATTTTATAAAATTCATTTTTTAAGTATTCGTTTTCAAAGTTTGTCAACATATGTTTGGTTGAGATAGTTTAAGTGTTTTGCGTGAAGAATTTTATTTGACCAGGAATCTAATTATTCCTGGTTAATAATAATAATATTTGGATGATTTATATAGCGCCGTTTTTGTGAAAAATCACCTCAAGGGCGCTGTACAAACTTAACATATGTACGTGCCTAAAATCTAGAAAGACTACAAGCTAGACAAATAATTAAAAACAACTTATGGCTAAAAATTGCATACACCGGTTCATTGATCACCGATACGAAAATATATGTACAATATTTTGACCAATGAACGCGATGCTGCCTAAACATGAATTAATACAGGACCATACTTACCTGGGAGGTCGCTTGAAATTAACACTGTTTATTGTCTATTTAAAGAAATTTAGATAGAGTTCGCACGCAGAGGACATAATTGTGAACACATGTTGTTTAATCCTGAAAATATTTTAATATTAATATGTAATATATTCTTTAATGAGTGTATTTTGGAAAGTAAGTATTTACTTTAGGTTGGTATTTATAAGAATGCTGGCATTCTCGTCGTATAAATTTAATGGCGAAATATTTCTATCTGCCTTGTATAATATAATTGTTTTAATAATTTTATTTAAACTGAAATTAAAATTCTGAAACATGCGTTTCCCAGATAATGTATTGATTTATTTTACTGCATGATTATGTGATTGGAAATGGGTGTATAATACAAATCCTTTTTGAAAATTTAACAAATCTGCCAACGACCAATGGTATAACCTTATTATACTAAAAATAAACATTTTTTCTCAAAATTTAAAAATGCGTTTACTAGATAAAAGAACAATCTTTCGAAATCAATTTATATTTTTTTGTGGAAAAAAGTCAATACATTTAAAATCTGATATAAAAATGACATATTTCTGATTTTCTCTGGTTGTACCCTCTTAAGAAATAATTTAGTTATATTAAATTTGAAAACGTTTTACCAGAAGTAAGGAAAAACTGAGCCTAATTCGGAGATTTGGACATGCAGACAATTCTATCGGTGCACCTTTTCAGTGATTTAAGCCATTTAAGGCCTCACCGCCCCTGCCCATTATAATTGACTGGCGTGACGTATGAAACGTCAAAAGTGACGTGGCAAAAATAATTCGCCTTTCCTTGGGCGACGCGGCTCTTCGCCCGTGCCACGCATCACGGATTAGCACGCTTTATCACGGATCGGCGTGTAATTAACGCCGTGGCGTCAGTCGGAATATCACAATGCGTGGGATTTTATATTATTGGATTGAGGGATGCAGGACTGTGTTGAAGTAATGATTTTAAAATTTCGGAGCGTCATGTCAAATCTAAACCATTTTTTTTTTAAATTTATTGAAATAACTAAATAAAACTTATTGACCTAATTGCAATATTTAATCATTGAAAATCGAATCCATGAACTATTTACCGGAACTAGGTAATCTACCAATTGAGTTATTAAGACCCAATTATTTTCTTTGTTGCGACTGTCACTTTTTGAAGTAAAAAATTCTTTAGCACCGTTGTGATTTGAAACTCGATGAAACGTAAAATAGCGACACTAAAAAGAGCAAACACATATATCTATACGATTTAGACTGCGAGAGAAAGAGGCAGTATAATCGGTCGCCTCTTTGTGCAGTGCTTCGTAGCCTATCGATCTCTTCTTTGTGCGGTGCTTCGTAGCCTCTCCACTCTTGTCTACTTTAGTTTTCTGAAGGTTTTACTTCTACCGCGTGTGAATTGCACACAACGTTTTTTTTTTCATTTTATCTTTTTTTAAATTTTTTTTTATGTTTCATTGACATTTATTTTATCTTCTTTATTGAGATTTCCTTTGATTGATTACTAACATTCTTTTATTTTAGAATTAGGGTAAATTGCCTTTTTCAAAAAAATATAAATAATAATATGTGTCTATGATTAGTTCTCACATTACTTTAGTTGTCTACGGGCTCTTCGGGTCACATGGTCTCGTTGCCGAGTTGTGCCGAAGGTGCCCGAAGGTAGATGATCTCTTCCGATCTGGCCCCTCGCAAACGCATTCGCCATCAAGATCTAGACAAAGTTCACCCGATGAGCCCGGGCACCCCTGCTAAATCACCAAACGTAACGAACCACTTGGGGTGACCTATGACAGGGATGTTTGTTATTTAATAATTGGTTCCAGGGGTGGCGATACCAAAGTGAAATGGTGAAATAATAGAAATAATAATAAGCAAAACAAAATATAACACATAGTAATAGTAAGTATATTGTACAGAGAGAAAGAAGGAAAATACATAATGATAAAGCAAATTCATATTTTTAGGTAAAATACTTCTATTTTCCTTGACGTCATATTAGTTTATATCGTATAAAATTAGCACATTTTATTATCATTTATATAGGGTACGGTATAAAACTGGCCAAAGTAACATCTTCTTCGTAGAATTTTCATCGGTCCGCCGATGGGAGTGATAAACGTTAGGCTTAACAGTGAAGGATTACTCTACGAAGATAGTAATGAAATAAAGTGTTGTTACAATGTGCCCGATGATTCGGCCTTTAGCCAGCCATCGGGACAAAGCGATATCGCGTGTTCACTTTAATGACTAGGTCTGTAAATAGATGTGAAATATTATTATCTATTGAATTTATTGAGTCAAAAAGCTATAAACTTAGTATGTCGTTATTTCTGTGAGGTTATGATAGGTGTTTACTATATTTACGGTGCGTTATTGTACAATGGAAGTTATTGTGGTTGGTAGAAGAGGTAACACAAATATGTGACACATGGGTAGCACGGTAAGCTACTTAGCTTAAGACCCGGAGGTCACGAGTTTAAAACGTAACGTGAGGAATCTAAAATGATTTACGTTCATAGTCAATTTTTATATGTTTTGCCTTTTAACGTACAAAATCTATCTATCTGTATATGAAACACATGTGTTGTTATACAAATCGACAGTTTTATTCCGAGATTGATGAAATTTTGCTCGCCTGACCTTCAAAACAAGCTAGTTACAAATAATACATTGTTGTATATTTTATGCACCATTTTCCCAGTGAAATTTATATATTTATTTATAAATTAACGCCTTGAAGACTTCTATATATATATGGTAAGTTGTTCATGAGTATAATAATAATTATACTAAACTGAATATGGATGATATAAGTAGATACAATACAAGTAGGTGTGTAGTTTCATTATTATGTAAAGTTGTGCAAAGGAGTTCAAACAGTGCAAGTATAATAAGAGTAAAAAAGGAGTAGGTACTTAAGCTACTATGATAGCAGTTACAGTGTGCAACTTTGTAGATTATTATAAACATAAACATAATTGGTTTGATGTAAGGCAAGTTTGTAACTAGCGAACATTTATTACGCCCGATTGGATGTTTTACAGTTATACAGCGATAAAAAGGCGCACTAAAAATACAATAAGCCATAAAAATCTGTCTTGGCACGACATAATAATTGCTTCATTAATATATTCATAATCATATGTGGTTGTACCTACTCTTCTATTGCTTGTTTATGTCAGTCCTTCTATCTGAACGTCGCGTAGTTAAGTCTCATTCTCCGTTTATGCCCTCAATATGCTTAAACCATGTGAACAACGCTTTCTTTCTTGTTCATTATTATATGTTTACATTGGTTCCATTTTTATCTCATTTCTTTTGTTCATTATTTAACCACACAATGAATGAAACAGGTTTTTAGTTTTTACAACATATATACATCTCTATATATGTTGTAAAAATAACAAATTTGGAGTTGCTTACTTATGTTAAACTCGGTATAAATAGTATAGGTATACAGTCCATATTTTATGTTCATTGGTATTTGATATAACCCCTATTTTGATATTCATTCTCATGTGAAGACAATCGACTCAATTTAATCCGGATTTCTTTTGAAATTCTCGCTTAATTGAGGGATCCGCCGTAAAAACTGTGAGGTCCATAAATCTGTTCTAACCATTGGAATGCCTCCACAACAATAAGAATATAACATCGTTATATTTCACTCACTGCCTTAGCGGAGTGGGTGTCGGAGAAACCTCGGTCCGTCCCCAAAGGGAAAAAGGTTACAGCGGCCTAGGATAATATGAAAGGGTACCGCGCTCGTAATTATTACAAAGTATTAAAACAAAAGAAATAAAATGAAATAAATCCTCTAGCTACAACCCTGTTGTCCTGACCGCGCAAGTCTCTACATCAAGCTTCGGCAGCCAGTGAAAAGGTTCTACCATTTGTACGAAGCGCAAAATCATACACGTATGTTTGGTTTGCCCCTTTTTATGTGGTGGCAAGTTTTGCTATGCGACTTTTTCGGGTTTTGTGTGTCTGTTCGGGCGGGTGGCGGAGGCGGAGGTGCGGGGGGTCTAGTCTGCAAAATTAAAAAGTTAATCGGCGATTAGTTGCCCCTGGAGTGTTTAATGCAGGGCTGTCAGTTTTTTAACTTTTGTTTTCAATGCTTCAGTGGTCTTTTTGCTACATAATTTACGCAGAATTTATCAGAGTTTATGAGACACGGTTAACGCTCAGATTTTAAGTAATAATAATATAATTGTCTCCCGCCGTGTCATATTTTTAAGCGTTAAACGTGAAAACAACTATTTGTCCAGGTTTATTGGTAATTACAAGCTAAAAAGCATTAATTTAATTCTTATCTGCAGAGGTTCTTAACTGCGCGTAACATAACAACTTCAATTTGTTTTTCATAATATTATCGTATAATTTTAACGTTTGTTAAATCCTTGACGAGTTGGCCGATTAGTTTTGATCGCCGATTCATTTTAATAATTTTATGACTGTACCAATGAACATAAAATGCATTTTGTGCGGTTTATTTACGATAATACCAAATTATGTATGCACTAAACTATTAGAAGGGAACGAATGTGATTTGTTGATACTGAAAACAAATCAATTACTCAATTTGATACGTTTTCATTGTTAGTGTTCAATTATTGATTGTTATCCATCACCATTCAGAAGAAAATGTATTAGCATTAAAAGGCATTGATTGTGTCATTGAGATTTTTTATGCGGCTATTAAGAATTCAATAATAATTTTGCTGCTATGAAAATAACAATTTTTTACATGTGTTGGAGAAATGACTCGTTCTCGTGCAACAAATATCAGCAGTGTACAAATGTTGGGCGTGCGTTTTGCATGTTTCCTGACTGTGCACCGGTGCCGAATGAATCAATGAGGATACTTCCTCGGAGCATCTTCCATTGAAATACTGGTAGAACAAGGACAGCATTCCCAACTGACACCTATGCTCTAACAATTCAATCCGTTTGTTTAGATAGGGTAATCTATCAAATGAACCGCCAACGAGTCGAGGGTTTTTTTCAGGTATTTCGGGGCTCCAAACCGGAGGTGGCTGCCAAATTCAACCGTGAGGACACTAGTTTTTCATCATGTTTCATCCCAAGTGCGTTTTAAACTAACTAACTCAACAGGGGGAGGCAGAAAGGATAAACCGCCACACAACTCTGTCTTAGCACATTACTTAATTTACATGTATACAATTATACATGCTACATACTTTTATGTTATTCTGAATCTTGACACGGCCGATTCGAGTATTTGATTCACTTGATCGTACCATGTTTTCCTCGGGCTATTTATAAAAAGTGTGCAATACACATTTTTTTTTTTTTTTTTTTTATTTAATATAGATATATAAGTGTACAAAGGTGTTACATAAATTACATATCGGTACAGAAATTATTTAAAATTGCAATCTCATCAAAGAAGAAGCTAGTTCTTGTGCTTGATGAGCGAGTTACACTAATTATAACAGAAATAGAATAACATTATGCAAAAGGTAAGTATATAATACGAACAATTGAGCCTTCTGGATCATCAATATGTGTAGGTGTACATACATAGGATACGGTACGAAATTCGAAAAATCTAAATAAAATAGAGATGAATATAATTTATAATAAATGGAAAGAAAGAGAAAAACAGGTAATTATTTAGTTTTAATTATTCCTGATGAAGTGTAGCTTCAGTTTGAGTTTCAGTTTATTGATATCTTTGGTTTTTTTTATTTCAATTGGAAGGTTGTTGAAATACTTTATTCCTA
The DNA here is from genome assembly GCA_917563855.2 of Limnephilus lunatus. Classification (NCBI taxonomy): domain Eukaryota; kingdom Metazoa; phylum Arthropoda; class Insecta; order Trichoptera; family Limnephilidae; genus Limnephilus; species Limnephilus lunatus. The sequence goes on from OU830594.1 coordinate 100,381,904, forward strand.
AGTAGATATAATTGTTTTGCATTAGTTTGGTATTAAATTTTGGTATTTTGATGTTGTCTTGATATCTTATTGATTGGTAGGTTTCAAATTTTTTGATGATATTATCTTTGTAAATTTGGATAATTGCATTTTTTTTGAAGATATTCTCTACTCGATATCGATATCATATCATATCCAATTGAATTCACAAGATTAAAGAAACTCGTTGTAAATCATCATCATCATGGTAAATCAAGTCCGACTACGACACAGGCCTGGCGGACAGTTTGCAAATATTGGCGATTGCTGTTGATACTCGTGATTACTGCTGATTTGGTGTGATTAGACTATTTTAAGCAGTGAATTTTACTTAGCTTTAGAACTCTGACTTTATAATTTGGCCCAGGCGTTTACTTTAGTCGTAACATCTTGGAAACATCTTCTTCCGCGTCGAATATTCTCCTTACCCTCCTTTCTTTGTGCATCCGTATGAGATTTGAATCTACATTTGAATTATTATTAATTATCTTAGTAAAGGTGCTTGATACTTCAGAACACATTTTCTAGTATCTTGTTAAGATTGTCCTTTATAGGATAATAGGAAAAGAAATTTCGAAGGATAATTCAATAAATGGAAAGAAGAAACGGAGTAAAGGTTTCCGTATAAATGTAATTAATGTAATATAATACGTCTCTAATCGTTAATCTGACAGCTGACTTGTCTGCCATCTTCTTTTCTTCATCTGTCGCTTCATAGCCGAGTCATAAATGAAGAAAAACACTCGTAAATATTAATGTATCAGTTTTTTCTCTGTGAGGGCGACGTCCGACATTCGTGTGAATAAGCAATGAACACCTCAGGGGCTCGATTCTCCAATCTCTAGTTATTCGTTATTTTGGAAAGCTGTGCGGAGGGAAAGGAGGATGAGCCAGACTCTTTAATCAGCCGAATAGCACACCAATAGATTAGTTTCAGTTTCGAAGCCATGAACGCTTTCATCTAACATGTCTTCCATCAGGGGCTAATTTCTTCAATAGAACGATCAAGAGATATTCTTTTGCGCCATCTTAGAACGAAAAATTACTCGTCGTCTTGACCAACTTTGTCGAATGTTTCATTTATACGTATTCTTGAATTTCAAAGGGTTGAACAGATGATTATATTGGCAGCTCTATTAATAATGTCTATGATTTTTTATTTCTTTTATATATTTTCAATATTACTATTATAAATTAAAATGGAGTTCTACAAAATAAACTTAATAACAATCAATCTATGATTTGTACTTTTCTATGGTGTGAATTGCCAGACAAACGACATTGCAACAGATTATTTAGGACATATGAAAACTATCTTCCCTCTGACGAAACGTTCTTGTTGGTATCAAAGCATCTGCTTCAGTTTGCTCTACATGTTAAATTGCAGGCAATGCCGCCGGTAAATAAGGTATTATATGGAACCTAAAAACAAGTTTGTATAAATATACAACGCCTGTCCCTCGAAGAGTGCGCGGAAAACAATCATAGATTAGTATGATACAATATACTAGATTTTGACAGTATTGCCGGTGTCGACTGGTTTGACCCACTCGTTGTTCGAGTGGAATGACTTTTGACGTGTGGCGTCAAGTATGTACCTTCGACGAGACTCGAGAATAACAAAGTCGAACAAATTTTAATTTTATTTTCGACGGCGATTGCGAGCGGCCTCGATTGGAGAATCGAGCCCCATATCAGCTTGTTAATGTCACCCTGCCTACAGATACGAACAATCACACTTTTTGACAATAAAATAAAAAAAAATAATCAACGGAAACTATCATAATTATAAGAAATACAGATAATTTTACCCATAATTATTTTTTTAAAGTTGTTTCTTATATGCATCTATACATTTCTAATAAAATACATTTTGTGGTAGTTTACGCTTATATTTTTTATAAATTGATTAACCATTTTATTTTAATTCTACTCAAGCGAAACGAAAGGAAAAGCTTTAATTTATTCATAGCATATTTTTTATTATTTTAATTTTTTTATTTATTAAAAGTATACAATACAGAATATAGTATATTATATAAAGCATTGTACTCCCAAGAGTTAATAAACTCATTGCGGGAATGATACGCATTACATGAAACATATAGCTGTATGTATTAAATGGACATATCATAGGACATACACAACATTATTATTTCAGATAGTCATTCATAAAATGAAGTTTGAGCATTTTAGCTTGGGTCTTTTTACATTGACTTGCACATTTGATCTCGTTGGGTAGTTGATTATATTTTGTGTAAGCTATGTATTCTAGGGATCTTAGTCCATATTTTGTTGATTTGATTTTTGGTATATAAAGTTTGTTGTGATTTCTTGTGTTGTGTTGGTGTACGTCGCAATTGTAATTGAGTGTAGTGTTGGAATGTGCCGAGTGTTGAATTACTTGTAATATAGTTTTTGTTATTTCAAAAGTGGGAATGGTGTTAAAAGGAAGTATTTGGGTGATTCTGTAAATGTCTTTGACGTATGTATCCCAAGGTAAACTGAATATATTTCGCAGGGCTCTATTTTGGACGACTTGGACTTCTGAAATCATTTTTTTTGTAGCAAATCCCCAGATTCCGGCGAGATATATTAGATGTGAGTGAATCATAGCATGGTAAATCGATCTTAATAGAGAGGGAGGAAGTAACCCGCAGTAAGTAATTTGTTTGTATATACAATGTAAACCGATTCGTAGTAAAGATTAATCCAAAGTAGTAATTTAGCATTGCTTCGCCTTAATTCAAATTCGCCTTAATACTCAATTAAACTTTTGTATTCGTTTTATATCTGGGGGAAAAATTTTGTGGAGTTTTATTGCAAAATGTATCTAGTTACTTTTTCCAAATGTGGTTTTATAACTTGAAATGTTTTTTATTAGTGTAGTTTATAACGTTGTCTCACAGGGAGTTTTAACAACCAAAACATACCTTCGTGCAGTTTCATTAATAATGCTAACGATTTCAATAGAATGAATACTTTTTCCTGCAGGATCGCTACAAAATTAAAAAAGTCGTTTGACGACAATATTTTATAGAAATTTCTGAATTTTAAAAATTTAGAATTGTTATTTAGCAAATGCACATTCGCTATTCACAGCTCAATTTGGGAGGCGGTGTGGTTATCTCCATCCCATTTATTGGATTATCATCAACCCTGTCATAGGTCGGCGGTTAGCAGGAGTGCCCGGCTTTATGGTGTCATTTTTGTAAAGGTCTTGTCGGCGGATACGTTTACGCACCTACTGCGTCGCGGGACGTATTGGGAGACACTGGTTGAGGGAGATTTGACCTCTCCAGGCGGACTCTCTCGACCCTCGCCATGCACCGCAATGGGAGGGATGGAATGAGTGGATTCATTCGTCCATCACTACTGGACACATTGACCCCATTGATTCCTACTCACCTCTCATATCTTTTTCCTGCCCAGAATTTCCTCTACTTTCTTAACATAAACAGACCCTCCATACACCACCCCCAAAGTTGACATAAGCCCTGAGGGAATTTATTTTCCTCAAATCCCCTGTGTGGGATTAATGTAAAAAAAATCTGAGTGTGCAATTCACACTCGAGGTGAAACCTTCAGAAAACTAAAGTAGACAAGAGTGGAGAGACTACGAAGCACTTTTTTTTATCAATGTGAAGGATGATTTTTTTCCATATTTTTGTCGTCGAATTCCAGTGCACCTTTTCCTATACATTTGGTGATCTACTATTTGTATTTTCTTCTTCGTAGTCGCTAGATGTCGCTTTCTTTTGTGTTTTCTTTGCCTGTTCATTTTGGTGTGGTTTGAAGATTGGATATTGATTTTACATAAGTATGTTTTTTTTTATTTCGTAGGATTCGACTTGGTCCGCTGAATATTTTACCGTTAAGGTTCGTCAGGGGCTTTATACCACTTAGATTAAAGGAGACTTCATGTGGATTTATCGTATTATATTGGAACCGAGTACCCGTGAAATAAATAAATATTTTATTCTCATTCACTCGCAGGCTAAACCCTGCAGATGTTTGTCTCTTTTTAGTATCGCTCACTTCCGTTTCATCGAGTTTCAAATCACAACGGTGCTAAAGTTTTCACTTCAAAATCTTAATCTGAAGTTATAGATAACACAGATATCAATCAATTTTAGAAATATTATATGACAATTCTTCCACTGGGTCAACAATTAGGTCAACAGGTTAACATTTTTAGATGTGTTTCTTTGAAAATTGATGGCGTATTTCTTCACGACTGTCCTTTACACGAATCTCATCGCATTTATCAAACGTCCGCCCGTTCGTGTTTTTCGTCTCGGCTTGCAAAAAATACAGGAATATCCTGTATTTTACCATCTAATAGGAAGTTTTTCGTATCTATTGTCATTTCTGAGACTTCCAGCGGCTAGGGTGGCAATACATGCTGTATCACTGGAGTTTTCCAACGTATTAAATTGGTGGCTGATCTTGTTTTGAGATGATCCCACTTTGGGATAAACAAGACTCGAGTTGCCATTTTTATTATTTTTTTAAAGCCAACTTTTGTTGTGATGACGATATTGGGTTATAAATAGTTGGACTGTGATTGTAGTTATTCTAATTACCTAATTTAACCTGTTCTTTTAAGAAATACTTTTTTTTACATTAGCTCCGCACGGGAGGCCCTGAAGAAAACAATTTCCCTCATGTCATGTCATCTTTGGGGATGCTGTTAGGGGAGTCTTTTTAAGTAAATGAAGGAGATGAAGTTCTGGGAAGGAAAAAGATATGAGGGGTGGGTAGGAATCTGGCAGACGCATCCGCCGCCATTACCTAGAAAAACCTCACCCCATGAACCAGGGCACCCCTGCTAAGTCGCCAAACGTAGCAAACCACTTGAGGTGACCTATGGCAGGTGTGGGTTATCCAAAAAAAGAAGGTTTCCGGGACCGCCAACCCTCGAAAAGTCTTTCTTGATTCGGCCTGCCACGCAGCAGGTCGGCAGACGCACACGCCACCAAAACCCGGACAAACCTCACTCCATGAACCCGGGCACCCCTGCTTAGTCACCAAAAGTAGCAAACCACTTGGAGTGACCTATGGCAGAGAGGTATTGGTGATCCAATAAAATTTAGTAGTTTCCGTAGCGATGGTACCCGTACCCGCCTGCTAAATTGCACGATGTTGATGTTGCGTTGTACCGTTTAAATTGGCGACCACTGCACCCCTATTAAATCAATCCCGCAGGCTGGTTGGTTGGCCACCCCCTCACTATAAGTAACTCTCCAATTTTCATATAGACTTTCAGACGGATGGATTGTCTCTATTAGGTAACGCTCGACCGCCGCCGGAATTGATCGCCGCACTTTTACTATCAGACGGAACTGCGAAAACCACCTGCTATCTCGGCTTCAAGGCTAATATTTGTTAAACGGTTGCATGACAAAACAGAATATATTAGAAGGTGAAGAAAATGTGGAGAAAAAAAATCCTAAACTCATTAAACCTAAAGTACGTATATTTAATTATACCTACATTTAAAAAAAAATAATATTATGGTTAAGTTAATATAAGCAATCTAAACCGAACATCACCTCACCTCACCCAACCTATCCAAATCTTGCCTAACCTAACCATTATTTGTGACTCTTCTAGCTATATAGTTTTGTGTGTAAGGAAAGTGGCATGTAGGCATAGTTAAACTATATACTGACAAACCGTCACGCTTTTTTCTAAGAGGATAGACCGCCACACATCTCTGCCTTTGCACACACACTCCTTTCTTCATTCACATTCATACATCGTCATACATATTCTTCTCTTATTCTCACTCTTGACATCACCCGACGCAGGTATTTGATTCACATGATCGTGACATGTCTTCCTTAGGCTTACCGACTTCAGCAACCATTCACTTCCACGTCATACATTCTCATTATATCCCTTTCTGCGTTCATCACTTTCGCGTTAAATACAAGTATTATTCTCCTTACATTTTTTTTTACATTTACTCCATAGAGGATCCACTATGTCATCATTGGGGATGCTGTGTGAACGGGCCTTTATTCACCTATGACCCAAAATGGTTGAGCTTGGATCTTAAAAGAGACCGACAAATCGTTCCACAGCCGAGGTGTAGGCAACTCAAGAACGAATCGTTGAAACCAAGTGACCGATTCTTCCTTTTTATTCCTGAATTTGATATTAACCTATTGATTTTGAATGCAAGTAGGGCACGTCAAAACAAAATGGAGAAATATGGACTCCGGGGAACGTCCCATATATATATTTTATTTCCTGGAAAAGAAAGTGAGAAAGGCAAAAATTGATTAATGCAGTGATAATACTATATTTACTGTATACGGAAAAGAAAGTGAGAAAGGCAGAAATTGATTAATGCAGTGATAATACTATATTTACAAATACGTTATGGTCCGTTTTACAGAGACGATAAAGTTTTTTAAAATTTCTAGATTCTATGTTAATCTATTTACACCATTTATAACTCAAGAACGGCTGGACCGATTTTTTTGATCTTTGATTAGTTGGATTTGTCTCCGCCAAATTGGAAAATTCACGAAAAAATTATAAATAAAATTATTTTTTTACATACATTTTGTATGGAACGAATTCTCATATTTTGAAAGAGCTGCAGCAATATTGTGATAAGTGTAATATTGAATAGTGAATGAATTCAAAAAACTCAAAAAAGTCAAACGTCGATGCACAGATTATTTTACTTTTGTTCTTAAACATATAATGCTGCCCCTCTTTCTCACACACTAAATGTCAACAGTCGAAAATGAGACAAACGGTGAAGGTAAGTCTGCACCCCTCAAACGGTCAAACCATTTATTGGATAACCAACATCTCTGCCACAGGTCACCCCAAGTGGTCCGTTACGTTTGGTGACCAAGCAGGAGTGCCTGGGTTCATGGGGTCAGGTGTGTTTGGATCTTGGCGGTGGATTCGTCTGAAACTGGTTGAGGGAGATCTTTTGACCTCTCCAGAAGGGCTCTCATCAGGATTTGGACCGCAGTGGAATGGATGAATTCATTCGTCCGTCACTTCCACGGTGACCCCCAGATTACTACCCACCCCTCATCCCTTTTTGCTTCCCAGAACTTCCTCTCCTTCCTTTTCCTAAAACGATCCCACACACAGTATCCCCAAATATGACATAGGCCCCGAGGGGAATTATTTTCCTGAAAGCCTCTAGTGCCTGTGTAGAGCTGATGTAAAACAAAACAAACGAAAAGTTTTTAAGTTATGGTTTAAAAAATGAACGTAAGCATTTCTTACAGGTGTTTTTGTATGATACCTATAAAAAAGAAAAAAGACATATTTGGATATTAGATAAAAATTTCTTATTTTATTAGGTAGTTGTTGTTTCCGAACTGAAAATAGTTGCATTGACCTTAAAATCGATTAAATTTTCACTGTGAAAATTTCATGCAATCCTGTGTGTTTTTATTTTATTTTTATTTATTTATAGATATATATTACAATACATTACAAAATTATACTTTGTCTGTCCAACTGGGAAGGATTCCCGTTTCAGGACAGCCAAATTGTATATTTAGTTCATATAATATTCTTAACAAGGAATGGTATCGCTCAAGAGATTACAGGAATGAGCTTCTGTCAAGACAGCTTTTGAAAACATTAATAATTGCATTCTGAACTAAGGGATGATTTCTTTATGTCCTTGAAAGAATCGCAAAGATGTAATTTTTTCCAGGTCATTTTGGAGAACATTAATAATTGCATTCAGAATAAATGAATGGTTTCTTTCGGGAGATCACAAATATGAAATTCTTTCCTAGTCATTTTGGAGAATATATGACATATGAATTTTTTCCAAGGTCATTTTGGAAAACATTAATAATAACATTCCGAATAAATTAATGGTTTCTTTCGGGAGATCACAATTATGAGATTCTTTCCAGGTCATTTTGGACAACATTTACAATTGCCTTATTAGAATTTACACATTTATAAACCTTTATATGACATAGGAATTCCCAATGAATTTATTACTGTTTAAATTTATTTTTTAAGAATATTTTTAGAATACGGTTTTTTTTTTTTAAATTTTAGAAACTCAGATTTTGTAATCCGACTTTAAAGTAAGAGGCGAAGAATCCATCGTACTAGACGAAAGGCAATCCATTTCGTCTTAAAATCCTTTTTACTCACCAATTCACCTAACAATTTCCTCCCTCGCTCAAAAGGGGAAAATCCTTTCCACAGTCGCTTCCTTAAATTTCATAGTATTAGTTCGTCTTTTTTGGTGCAATGGAAATACTGAGTATGGATTTTTTTTGGAGATGGACAATGGAAAGACGGTTCTTCTGGACAATGGTTTTAAAAAATGGCTAACTAACCGCGTAAAAAGAAAACCGGCACTTCATTTTGAAATCTATTTATTGCCACTATCTCTTGAGAGCCCGGCGTTGTCAGGATGAAATATCTAACATCCCAGTATAAGAGAATCTCCGTGTAATACACATATATACGAAGCTTTGGTTCGGTAGCTCTTACCTTTTCAAATTTATATCCCTACCTTTAAACGTGATTAAAACTTGTTAAAATTTCAAATTACTTATACCTACTTAGTTGTTTTGTAGCGTTTACTCTAGAATTATTTGAATAAAAAGTTATGCGAACATGTCACAACTTCACAAACAATATTTTTTACATTAGCTCCACACAGGAGACCCTGATGGATTTTTTCCTCAGGGCCTATATCATCTTTGGGGATGCTGTGTGGATGGTATTTTTAGGGAAATGAAGGAGAGAAAGTTCTGGGAAGGAAATGGTTATGAGGGGAATATGCAGTCCAGGAGTGACGTATGAATCCATCCCTCCCATTGCGATACAAGGCGATGGCTCGAGAGAATCCGGCTGGAAAGTTCTAGGTTAGGTCTCCCTCGACCAGTCTCTCCCGGTCTAACTGCCACACAGTTGATGGGCCAATACCTAGACAAACCTCACACGTTTAACCCGGGCACCCCTGCCAAGTCACCAAACGTAGCGAACCACTTGGGGTGACCTATGGAAGGGGTTTTGGTTATCCAATAAATGGTTCCCGGGACGGCGGTGCCCAACTGCCTCTCATTTATTTTTACATTAGCTCCACACAGGGGGCCCTAAGAAAAATAGTTACCCTCAGGCCTATGTCATCTTAGGGGATGCTGCGTGGAGGGTTTTTTAAAGGAAAGACAGAAAATTAATTTCTGGGAAGGAAATACGTTTGACGGGTGAGTATGAATCTGAGGGCCAGTGTGTCCAGGAGTGACGGGCGTATGAATCCATCCCTTTAACTGCGTTGCTAGGCCCTGGGTCGTGGGATTCTGGCTGGAGAGATCAAAAGACCTCCTCAACCAGTCTCTCTCAATCCGGCCCGCCCCGCAGCAAGTAGACAGACACATCGGCCGCCAACACCTTGAGAAACCCCACCCCGTGAACCCGGGTACCCCTGCATATTGTATACATGTTTTAATAAAATGTGAACAATTTGTTTATTATTAATAATGTTATCATTTTTTTTTTCGGCTTTTCAATTATCGATATTTCGATAAAAAAATACTATCCGGTATTTTTCGAGCGATAATATATTTCGAGCGATAATATAGTATATTCGAATTTTTAAGTGCACTTTCCAAATTTCATGAAAATATGATAGCACAGCTGAAATTTATTCCAAAATACCAAGCTTTGGTAGAATGTCTATGAGCTACATTTATAATAAATTAGTTTATTATATTTGATGCTAAAATTCGCATTATTAATCAAATGGGAATTCACTCATTAATTTAGATGTAAAATTCGAATTTTCTAGGTGTTTTTATTCCACGGAATCGAATTCGCAGAAGAACAGTATGGACCTTTACTAAATTTCGACTGTTATATCAAACACATTTTTTTGCATATTTTTTAATATAATATAATAATAATAAATGTTTATTATCTTCCTTTTTTGTAACAAGTAGAGATAATGATATACTCGCTGGGATCTCCCAATAGTATGAATACGTAATATGAAGTAATTATTGTTATTATTTGTTTATTTTATTGTTTAATTTATAACATTGTAACAGCATTGAACATAATATCAGGCAAAACAAAATAGTAAAAAACATATCTTTATGATTTTCTATGCCAATTAAGAGTGCTCTTGAGCTTGGCGTAGGAGTTATTTTATAATTATTTCATTATTTTAACATAATTTTACATAGAGTGTACAATAAATATAAATTTAAGTACTAAGATGCTATGACGTTAATTTTTAATATGACATGAATTGAAGTTATAACATTTCGATTGGTGATATAATTTTTTTTAAAGATTAATTTGACCTTTTTTTAATGATATGAAATCTGTTATTTTTTTTTACTTCTTCGGGAAGACTATTAAAATATTTTATGTCTTTGTAAATATAATTATTGTGCATTTGCAATTCATTGTTGTGTTGCAAATAGAGGAATTTGGATGTTAAATGATTAATGATTTATGCCATAAATTTTTTGATTACATTTTCTTTGAATTTTTGTAATATTGCATCTTTTTTATAGTTGTCTTCAATTTTTGGTACTTAGAAAATTTTTAACAATATTGCTGTAGGGAATGTTGGTTGTTTTCCAAAATTACTTTAATAATTAGTTTTTGTACCATTTTTACAGGACTTAAAATTTCATTTGCACCTCCCCATCCAATGATTCCATACTGAATTAATGATTGGACTAGTGCGAAATAGACTTATTTGAGAATATTTCTTAATCTAATGAATATATAGATACATTTCCTAATGCGGTTAACAAGTTCACATATGTGTCCGTTCCATTATAAATACATATATTATGTATAGTTTTTTTTAATGAAATTAAGTAATTTAGGTTTCAGTCTCTTTATTCAGTTATCAACATGTTTTCTATTTCTGATATCCTTATGTTTTATGTATAGCTTTCTATTTGCGATTTAAATGTTATAATTTTGATGTGATTTTAGAATGAGAGTGGAATTTTGTTGTAGAGCTTAGTACCATAGTAAGCTTTTTTTTTATCTAAATGTTGTTACTTGTTGGATATGTTTTTAACACTGAGATCTAGTGTTTCTAATATGCATGTTGGTTGTTATTTCTTGTGTTTTGTATTTACCAATGCAAAGGAGCTTTGATTTAGAATAGAGATGTTTAATTGACGTGATGTTAATATTGTTGAAAATTTCGTCAGTGCTAGTTCTTACAGAAATTTTCATTATTCATTTTGGTGTTTTAATTAGTGAATATACAATATGTTATTATTTACACTGCCCCATCGGGTAATACCATATTCTAACAGTGATTGACAGAGAGACATGTAAATGATTATTAAATCTTTTTTAAAACCTCTTCTTAAGTCGGTTCCTTATTGCTGAGGATCGTGATCCCTACTCCAATATCCATTGTGAACAAGGCTCCTCTACTACTCGCGGTTCTGCGCTGCTTGGAGAGCAAAGGACACATACATAATAGATGCTATTGCTACTTAGTCACTCCAGCGCATTGGTGACCTTCCTCTACTCCTTCTGTCAAACACTTTACCAGTGAATGTAAGTTTCTCCATGTTGGGGTACTCAATTCGGCGAGCAACGCGCCCAAAGTATCTTAAAATACTTTGTAGGCAGATAGTTGTGAGCCTATTTGTGGATGCCTAGCTCTTCTAGAAAGGACACATTTGTGCGTTTGGCTGCCCATGGAATCCTGAGCATTTTTCTCCAGCACCACATTTCGAGGGCGTCTTTCCACTTTCTTTCGCTGGTTCAAAGTGTTCATTATTCCACACCGTATAGAAATATGGGGAAAAACGTTAACAACAAATTGAAAAGCGGACGTTGATAGAAAATGTATTATGTTAAATCTTCGATCGATTGTAAGATTTCTCTGTACAAAATAATTTGGTCGCTGATTAACCCAAGTACTCATATATATTTACCTGCTCTGTCGAATATATTTGAATACAGCCTGTTGCTGCTTTCAACTCTTCGAAATAATTGATTTTTACATTTGCCGGAAACACAATACATACGCCTTAAAACCTCCAGGCGGCGGGAACAATCTTTAGTTATTTCAGCGAACTTGCCTCTCACGCGGGAGCCAACTTTAGTTATTTCGAGGTTTGAATCCTTGCTGTATCGTGTACATGCAAGGTAGAGGGCCAAATTCTACATGTAAAAAATCTCCAATCATATTTCTAGCGACATCTGTCTAAATTTATCCCGAAATATTATTTGTTTATTCTTGGGAACCATTTAAAGCCAAGGAGACAGAATTTCCCCGTCAGTCGATTTGAATTTCGCGCTTCGGTACCAACCATTACTAATCTCGCGCAGTCGCAGTAGATCAAACAAAGGCGCTTCCATAGAACACTGCGCCGATTGTACACTTTTTCATTCTGTTACGTACATCGATTTGATTGTTATAATTTGTGAAATTCAAAACACTTTTTTTCGCATTTAGGTATTTTATGGTGTACCTTTTAGTTTTCGTGGCTCCTTATATTTGTCTTGTTTAACTCAACAAAACTTTTATTCGTTATTATTTATATTATAATATTCAAAATGTCACGGGGTCTTAGTGATAAAGAAATTTTTGAGAGCGTGTTAGATTTAGAATCCGACTTAGAGTTGGATAGTGACGCTGAATCAATTTTATTTGATATCGGTGACGGTGATGATGAAGTTCAAAGTGAACACAGTGTAACTCTTCCCGGTAACAGCGTGCCCGGTACCAGTGCATCCGGCACCAGTGTGCCCGTTACCAGTGCATCCTGTACGAGTGTGCCCGGTAACAGTGCATCCGATACCAGTGAACCCGGCACTTCAAGCATCCGTGAAAACACATCTTCGATAAACAGTGACATTTTTTCTTCATGGGTGTCGGGTCCATTTATTCCAGTCTTACATGAATTTGATGACTTTTCGTCAGGAATCACAAACATGACATTGACAAAAGATTCATTAGAGGTAGATTTTTTTGAACACTTTTTGAATCTAGAAATAATGGAGAAAATAGTTCTAGAATCCAACAGATACTATAGAGCTACAGTTAACCAAATTACAATAGCTCCCAAATCTCGACTCCATCAATGGAAAGATACGTCAGTGCCTGAAATGTATATATTTTTTGCTATAACTATGCTGATGACTAGGGTTTCGCACATATCGATTGAGGAATATTGGACAACGGATCCTATTTTAGCGTCTCCTCAATTTGGAAAGATTATGCCGAGAGATCGATATCAGATTCTTCTTCGAATGCTTCATTTTTCTGACCCTGCCACACAAACCCCCGGAAACAGACTTCATAAAATAAAACTTTTGGTTGACCATTGCAGAGAAATATTAAAAAAAAACCTTTATCCCTTACCAAAACTTGTGCATTGACGAAAGCATAATCGTGTTTAAAGGGCGTCTGAAATTTAAGCAGTATATCCCTAGTAAACGTCATAGGTTCGGAATAAAATTATTTGTACTATGCGATGTTACCACGGGATTTGTTTTAGATTTCATTATATACTGTGGAGAAGGAACTGATATCCAAGACGGCCAATGTTTAGGTGTTTCTGGAGCAGTGGTAACCACATTACTCAGTGATTATTTTGGAAAAAAATCACACACTATGGACTGATAATTGGTATACAAGTCCAAAATTACTTAAATTCCTGCATGATCAAAAAACAAACGGTTGTGGAACTGTAAAAGCAAGTCGAAAGGGAATGCCTAAATTTAATAAGTTAAAAAAGGTGACCATGAATCTAAACATACAGGCCCTTTGTTAGCCCTCAAGTGGCATGATAAACGAGAGATTCATTTGTTAACAACTGTGCACGATGCTTCTTTTGCAGAGACTGGAAAGTGTGATAGAAACACAGGCCTACCAATTAAAAAACCGAAGTGTGTACTAGATTACAATAAATGTATGGGTTCGGTTGATAAGGCTGACATGATGTTGAGTAATCTAAGTTGTATGAGAAAATCAATAAAATGGTACAAGAAGGTTGCTTTCCATATTGTTGATTTATTCCTACTAAATGCACACATTCTTCACAAAACAGTTTCCGAAAAGCAGATGACCTTGACTCAATTTCAATACGCAATCATAAAACAACTTTTGGAGAAATATCACATACCATCAACAAGAAATCAACAATCATCCGATAGCCCATTACGTTTGGCTGCCAAAGAATTGGCGAATCATATGCCCGGTTTTGTCCCCCCTACAAGTAAACGGTCAAATCCTTGTCGTCAATGCCATGTTTGTGCAAATACAACACTTAGAGTTAAGACGAAAAAATTTACACGTTACATGTGCTTAGAATGTAATGTTGCACTGTGTGTAGTTCCGTGTTTTAAAGATTACCATCATAAAAATAATTATTAACAAAAAAATTATGTGCATGTGAATAAAAAATAGTTTAAAATATGTTTATATAATTAATGTTAAAAACGAGAAATTAGATAGTTATGTGTAGTACCTAAGTGTGATGTGGTTAATACATTTTAAAGTGCGCATAAAATATGCCCATTCGTGTAAAAATACTTCGTATTATTATGACAGCAAAACAGTTTCTATGGTCCGACATTTCGGCGCATTGATCGGTCCTTTGTAACATGAGACCCGCGGCAGAATCAGGCAGACGTAAGTACCACGCACCATAAAGATAATTCTGTAATGTTTACGTCTGACTCTTGTTAAATAATTTTTGTTTATATTAACATCATTCTAAAACGACATTCGGGATTATTTATGGATAGCTAAAGCATGGACGAGTTTATTGACCTGAATTCAAACAAAGAACAATCATTCAAAATATATCTAATGACATTTTTAAAATGTGATGTTGTTCGGCTCAATCAAAATATTAAACGTGCCGCGTAGTAGTGTCGGCACACGCACATTTTGACGCAGCCTAGAGGTTAATGTTATGCAGATACGAAATGGTTACTTATAGCCTTGTAAGGGTATAAAATAACGATCCTGTATTATTCAGACAACGCAATAAGCCAGGTAAATCCTTGCATCTGAACCGCAGACGAATCTACCAAAGCACCAGGGTTTATAATACGACCTGCCACTGAGTGCCGACTTATCATATTATTATTATTCACAGAGGGTGCCTTTTAGGGGTTGCTTTGATTTTAATATAGAAGGAGATAACCCGCAAAAAGGACATTAAGTTTACTACCTATCGTAAACTGAGCCTGGCTCTATTTCATACTTACTTTGAAATTATGTTAAAAAAACTAAGTAAACGTAAATATGAAGTTTCTCCGGTGGGGTAGCCAGAGAGGGTGGATCATCACACATGTTGGCACACACTCTATTTTGGCATAGGCTCCTTGCTTAATTCGCGTTCATACATCGTCTCATAAGTACTCTGCTGTTGTTTTGACTCTTGAATATTCGGATTTTTTGATCGTGCTGTCAATCCTCGTGCGTCCCCGAAAACTTATTGAAAATAAAAATAAATTTATTTATTTGTTCAAAGCCCTGATGGGCTTTTACATGTTTTTTACATTTTACATTATTTAGTTCATCCAGAGTTTTTTTTTGGTTTTGGTAACCAAATATTTATATTGTAATTAATCTAGTTATAGGAATGTCACATTCATCCTCTTTTATAATATAGGTAAAACGTTCAATGTCTTCAGTATCCTGGGTAATCATCTGAAGATTTACGGAATCCGCTTCTTCAATGTCATTGTCGTGTGTAACAATCTCAGGAACATTTTCGCATGATCGTCCAGAGATATTCATATAAACGATAGAGCAATGCAAACCAGCCTTTCTTAGCTGCAGGCCTTAGATCAGCATACATGGTTTGATGGAACGAATCTGGTGCAGAGTTTTCGTTTTGCTTGGAGTCATTAGCTATGGATTCCTTAACTGCTTGTCGCCCAGCACCAATCCAAAGGATTCTCTCTCCATTACATCTAGCTTTATGCGTGTTTTAGATTTTTTACAAGTTTAAAGTGGCATCAATTTTGGACCATGATAACGCGCGTATCACAATGCGATCCTTATCCTTGAGTTTTTGACTAAAAACAACACGAATACTATTCAGCCTTCGAATTCACCTGGTATGGCTCCCTGCAACTTTTTCCTGTTTAACCGACTTAAAAAACCGCTCCACGGAATGCTTTACAGCACCCGAGATGATGTCACGAAGAAATCAAAAACGACTCTGATGAACATACCAAAAATTGAGTACCTATGTTATTTCGCGGATGGGTCAAGCGCTGGTGTAAGTGCGTTAAAGTCGATGGGGAGTACTTTGAAGGGGACCATATCGATTTTGATGAATAAACTTGTATTTTCGATTTTATGAATAAAGTCCCAAAACTTTTTGATCAAGGTATTATATTTTTCCGAGTAACTGGACTATGCACTTTAAAGTTGATTAGGTGCGAGTTCATAACGGTCTAGTTTGGAGTTACATTTTTATCTGTCTTCGTTTTTCTAGTTTTTGGCTTAATATGGGAATTAAATCCTTTTTTAACACTTTTTCCACCCTACGTCTTTCCTCGTCTCGCAGTTGAGAAGTTTGCAAAAACCTTCACCATTTTATTTACTACTTAACCACGTACATCAGTCGCTCCCAGGGTATGCTGTGATGCATTTCATTCGTAACGAATACCCGGAGCGCAGAATAAACGAGGAGGTTTTTTGTCCTGATAGATGGCGAACGTTCTGCATATATGTTTTATTCTGAATTCGTGTAATAATTGACTCGAAATGGACGCTCGTTATACGCGGATCGTATAAATTTATCGATTTTTATCTGTTATCTGGGAAATCTCTCGAGAAGTCGGCCGGCGTAGAACAGTTCTTATATACGTTGATATGCAAAACCCGTGGGATATGTTGGCTACTTCCAGTAGGCCTATTTACGTACAATACAAAATTTATTACCGGGTCACTTATACCTATAATACCTACGTATAAATGTTCCTAAAATCCTTCTGTCCTTGCCAATCAGCATTCCTACAAATATTTATTTATTAATCTTGATCTAGCTCACATCTTATATAAAATTAACAATTTTTACAAATATACTAGGTAGTAATATAAATAAAAATATTTTCATTTAATTGTATTCAATCACTAACAAAACATCTATGCTTGATGTGGACATTAAATTTAAACATATTTTAAATCTCAGTAATTTTAATCGGGATTTTTTTTATAAAGTTGGACGACCTTTTAAGTGATTTCTATGTGCTTGCTTTCTTCCTTGTTGTCAAACTAATATGCTTTGCATTTCTCGTCCCATTTCCGTGTTTATCGTGATTGTAATTTATTTTTCTTTTCTGTTATTATGGCTTTGTTGGACCTCTTGGATTATTATTATTATTTGATATATTCAACTCCTTCGCGAAAGTTGGACAAAACCTCGCTAAAAAAATTTATGAAGATATACAAAGTGTTAACTCATTGTCCCATTTTAAAATGATCAAGGAAGTAGATATTCTAAACATTAAGCGCCCTTGAGGTGATTTTTCACAAAAACGGCGCTCTACAAATTATCCAATTATTATTATTATTATTATTATTGAAAATATGAAAGGAGGGTCGTCACCGGGTTTTGACAACATAACTGCAAATATGTTAAAATCTATTAAAAGCCACGCGATAAAACCATTAACTCACCTAATTAATTTAAGTTTAAAAAATGGAATATTTCCCTCTAATTATAAGAGGACAATTATCTCACCTATATTCAAAAGTGGAAACGCACAAAATGTAACTAACTATCGACCAATTTCCCTCATTTCAAATATAGGCAAAATATTTTCAAAAAATTGTAAAATCTCAACTAATGGAATTTATTGAAAATAACAAAATACTTCATGACAATCAATACGGATTCCGAAAAGCGCGCAGCACACAAGACGCGATTGCAAATATCACATCACGCATATATAAAAACCTTGATATGAGCAATAAATGTATAGGTATTTTTATAGATCTGAGAAAAGCGTTTGACAGCATATCCCATAAAAAAACTTATGAAAAAATTAGATAATTTGAACATTAATGAAAACGTAGCAAATTGGATAAAAAGCTACCTAAAAAATCTCCCTCAATGTGTCAAAATAAATAACATTTATAGCGACGAAGAGACATTTGAATACGGAATTCCACAAGGTACTGTGCTAGGTCCTATATTATTCATCTTATATGTAAACGGGATATTCTCACAGTCACTTCATGGTAGTATAACCTCTTATGCCGACGATACAGTACTTATTGAAAGTGGAATCACATGGCAAGTAGTAAAACAAAAGCAACAGAAGACATAAACATACTTAAACACTGGTTTTATATAAATCTACTATCTCTTAATAGTGAAAAAACTCACGTTATACCATTTGTAATAAAATCAAAGGACGTTCCGGTAAATTTTGATATAATTATACACGACAATTCTAAAGATCACAAAAAAATATTTGTAAAATAAACTGTTCCACATTAAAAATTTCGAATAAAATTAAATACTTAGGAATAACAATAGACAAAAACCTGAACTGGAAAGATCAAATCAACCTTACCGTTAACAAAATAAGGAAATTAATTTACATATATTTAAAAATCCGAAACTTTCTCTCATTAGAAAATCTAACATCATTCTACCATGCTATAGTACAGTCAAATCTCCAATACTCTGTAGTAAGCTGGGGAGCTGCATACAAAACAAATCTACTCCCTGTTGAAATTGTGCAACGTCTAATTATAAAAATTATATTGAAAAAACGAAGAGGTTATCCAACTCACCTTATTTTTGAAGAATTTAAAGTATTAAAATTTAATGATCTAGTTCGAAAAAATATAATAATCCAAATAATAAAAGAAAAACAAAATCATAGCTTTTTAACTGAAAGTCGTACTCGTCAAAAACATATATTTCCAACACAAAAATGTAACACCTTATTACACATATCTAGGAAAAAAATACTTCAATAGCCTACCTACCTTTTTTATTTTTAAGTATCTACCACAATTAAATTAAAAGATACAAAATATATTTTTTTAATGTATTTTAAATATTTTCTCATCCCGATACTCTTCCCTCTTCTAATCACAAGCGTCTGCTTCTATAGAAGAGAAATATCATACAAAAAAAAAAAATCAGTGAAAATTTATTATGTAGTTTATTTGTATCAAAAAAGGTTATTTTGAAATATAAATATTATATTTTATATGTTATTTTTGCTGTATAAATAATGTATCTTATGTAATAAATAAATTTTTAAAAATATATATATATTTTTATTATCAAAAATATTAATTTCGGTTAAGTGCCTGTCCTGTGTAACTCTCTTTCAATGAACTCTGGAACTCGGATTCGCTTTAAATTTAAGTGTTTAAGTTTTTTTTTTTTATTGGAACTGATTGTGTAAAAAAATTCAAAAAGATAAGCGATAAAGTACGACCTCCGTACGGCCTCCGTGGTCGAGGAGTAAGGCTCTCGACTAGCGATTCGGAGGACGCGGGTTCAAATCCCAAAATTGATTTGTGTTATTTCATAATTTAAATTTGGTATATTTGCGGCACGTTCCAGAGTGGAAGATTCTCTCAGTATCGCCCTGGTGTAAGACCACCCTTTAAAATCACTAAGCTAATTCGACCCTACCCCATCCGGTCATATTTAACTGTATCATACTTCGACTAAGAACAACCAACATTATCTTCATTTTCTTTACTCAAGAGCAGAGCCCCACAAAAGCTAAGGTCCTGGATTCAATTCCTAGATGCGATCGTATATTTTCTGTTTTATATTTTCGTTTGAGAGTCGCTAATATTGCCATCAGTTATTAAATATTACAATTTGAGGTCTTACTTATTAATCTATTTCAAAAATAAAAATTCTATATTCATCATAGACTTACAGAAAAGTTAATAGATGTCGCTCAATAAAATAAAAATTAATACATTTATCCAAGACACTAACCAGATTGCATTATTTCGGGAAGAATCTTGCACCATACATAAAGACATTAGCCAATAAAGATATACGGTAATTTCTGTACTATGACTGTCAATACCTATCAGTATATATTATAAAAGAAATTGTACAAAAGTGTGCGTTCCGCTAATGCTCAGAAACTCAGCATGGTAGCCCTCTATCCCCCATCCATGATGAAGGTTCCCGTTTTCACCTGAAGAGCATGCTTCTGAAGATATAAGAGCTGGAAGTTTCACCCTCTAGAAATTACTAGAACAGTCTAGATAGAACATTCGAGAGTATTCGAGAGCTTTCCACAACATTCCAGAACGTCCCGGAATATTCTGGAATATTTGGGAATAGTCTGGAACTTTCGGAAACATCCCGGAACACTCCAGATCATTTTGGAACATTCCAGACTACTTTCAATTGTTGTGGAATGTTCTGGAAAGTTGCGCACCATTCAAAGCCGTTTTTGTATCGGTGGGGCTACCCATTGGTAGGGGTATATACAGCAGGATCCGTGTGTGTTCGAAAGTCAGTTCAATCTCACAATCAAATCCCTGAGCGAAGCCGGATACCCCAGCTAGTTTCAAATAAATAAATTATATATTTTAAAGCTAGCCTTACAAAGCTACCCCTAAAATAACATAATATTATAACACCTTACATAATATGATATTGTATAGCGTCGTAATTCTCAACCCCACCCCAAAATAATTATAATTAGCGGTACCTATGTCTGGTGTACCGTATCAATCTCCTGAGAAGATATTAGGCGAGATCCTTGTGGTGGTTGAGGCTTAAAGTATCACCCCATCCACCCGCAGCCACCGTTCTTACGATAATCTCGGCATTAGACTCACCTAATTATGTTACTGTCTTTGGGCGAGTTAGGGTAGGCTGGGTAAAGGCTTTGTGGCGTTATTATATGAACAAAAAACCATGGCGTAAAAACAAAGTTTTTATAATGTATCTGTTTTTAAATGTCTTTAAAAAAATTAGTTTGATTGAGGTTTGAACCTTCCTGACCAGTGATCGGAATCAATCAAAATTGTTTTGAAATTAATGTAATTTAGTGTAGTCTCATTCATCGGTTTTCCTCTTTTGTGTTTAAGAATGTTAGATATTTAGTTTTACTCACGTTTAATGTAAGGGAGTTTGCTTTTAACCAGTTTTGAAGTACAGCCAGGCCGTGTTCCGCCTTCTTGTAGGTGCTTGTCAAATATTGTTAATTAAATAAATAAAATAAAACACTGTCATCTGCAAAGCTCATTATATCTCTTTTGGTGGGAAGATTCATGAGGTCATTTATTTAAATAAGAAATAGAATTGATCTCAATACCCTTCCCTGAGGGACACCGTTCGTAATTGGTAGAGTTCAGCTACTTTTTTTACCAAAAATTGAGACGTTGCTTGAAATAACTTTCGCTGTTTAACCAGATTCGAATAGCCACGTACTTCATAGCCTTCCTCTCTTCTATCTGTTTTCAATCTCCACTACCTTCAGCTTTACAGTATACCCCATTGCGTGGGGAACGCATGCGTGTGGTTTCTGATGGTTGGGAGCAGTTCAAAAATAATAAGTGGGTTACTAAAGCTAATTAAATAATGATGTATACCGAATATATTCAAATTCAATAATGGTATCTACTAATTAAAATTATTACTTTTATTCAATTTGATCAGCACGTACCCGACAGATTTTCGTTTTATTAAAAAAAAAATCGTCGTACAGCAAAATGATATCTTCATTTTTACTGCAAATATGCTCAGGAATCGCTGGTTGAAATCTTTCGGGTGCATGGTAATTCAAACTGCGTACCTGCACGTTGTTAGGAAGAAAATATCGTTTTAGGTAAGTAATTTAAGTTTCAAAGTCTACAGTTTTTTGGAAATTCAAAATATATGCAAAACACTAATTGTCATGTTTGCATATCTTTTTACATTTCATCGAAAATAATTTAACTCGATATTAAATGCACTGATAGATCACTATGGTTAATCATTGCACAGGCTTATTTAACAGACCAGTTGTACTTTAATTTATTGTTGTAATTGTAACACACTTGGGTATATTGGCAACACACTGTCAGATAGGGATAGGTACTTGGATAATAGGATAGATGGAGGAATGAGGGATCTCATGTTAGAGAATGATGCGTATTGTTGCGTCAACACAAGTGTACATATATAGTAACATGTATAGTCTTCTTCAGGCATTCTCAACTTAATATTTCATGTACTTTCGCGTTACCTCAAAAACATATTTAAATCAAATATTCCACATAACTGTAGTTGAATTTCTTATTTGCTATTTTAGGCTTGTAAGAGTAACGCTTTAATTATTTCGGTAAATAGTACACAACACATCACCGATATTTTGGGATCTGGGTCTGTTTATTTAAAGACCCCTCTTTTAAAGGTCGTTGGTTTAATCCATATGTAATATCTATTTTAAACTGGGGTTAAGTTTACTGGTAAATCTGTTTTTAGAAAAGGTCAGGTGAATTTAAGGATATATGAATATGATTTGCGAAACTTAAACTAATTTTACATGCTTGTACAGTGATGAGCAAAATATATTTTCTTAAAAATCTATTTATACTGATTCCTGACATTATTTGAAGTAAAAAATGTGAATGAAATTTTGGGCCCCCAGTGACGTTCTTTTTCTACTTGAATCATAAAGCGTAATGAGTAAGATCAAGAAAGGAACGCTCCGATTGTTCGGGCATGTAGAGAGAATGAACGAGGAACGGAGTGTAAGGAGAATATATGACGCAAATGTGAATGGTAGAAGAAGTCGGGGACGCCCGAGAAAGACATGGCACGACCAAGTGAATCAGATACTTGAGTCGGGCCATGTCAAGAGTCAGAATAATAGAAGAGCATGTATGAGACGATGTATGAATGTTAACGAGGCAAGGAGTGTGTGCCACGACCGAGTTGTTTGGCGGTCCGTCCTCTCTGCCTACCCCTGCGGGGAAACGGCGTGATGGTTAGTTAGTTAGAATCATAAAAAAACCTTACAAATCATTTCACAGTTGAAGTCGGGGTGAGGGCTAGTGTAGTTACTCGGCTGAGTGACCAGTGATGACATGCTGAAGAATTTTGTTCCGCACTAACTCCAGCCTCACAATATACCTCAATTGGGGATGCTGGCGATCGCTGGCTCCAGGCGGTTTGGAGCATTTGAAACTCTTATGCGCTTCACGTAAAAAAAATATAAACTAAAGAAAACCATTCATTGTCAAATAGGTCACGAACATCATAATCAAAAATGGAATAAAATTTACACTCTAAGTGTATACACGACGTCTACACACGTAAGACGTCCTTGCTGTATCTGTCTGTATTATTCCCTGGTGGTTTCATTACGTGATTCCTGTTGACATTTAACCTTCGTAGCGCCGGGATGTTTAATTTTCAGCGGCTTCTGTGCTGTTATTATTATTGTAGGTGCGCGCAAACTGTGGTTTAGGAGCTCACGATTGTTTTTTGGATGTGGAAATTATAATCATTGAATAATTAAATTATTGTCTATTACAATTTTTATTATTTATTATTTATTAACGATCAATAAATAAAATTGATAATCACAATACTTTTTATTTGAAAAAAGTCGTCAGTGCATTACACAAATCCATTAGTAACAAATTATAAGAGTGCAGAGATGGTGCAATTTAAGAATAATGAAAAGCCATTGAACACAAAGTGAAGAAGCAAGTAGGTGTGGTAATCTGGACTTCCAATCTTTGATGGATCCAGTTTCCTTTGATGGAAATCTCAGTACATGGTGGTGAGACAATAATAAGTCGTGGGTAGACTTATTTACGTTTATTAGGAGATCTGTACAGTGTTGTTCTTCTAGGAAGCGTATTTGCAAAGAGGACGAATGGACAATCATACCCTTTAATACGTTACTCATGCTCTCTCACTCATACACGCATATCTCTTTCATACCTTAAGTCATACGTTCACCACATCCCTCCACATTTTAATCAGAAGACAGTTCTACAACATGATGACCATAATAATAATTACAATACAAACAAATATCCATTATTTACAGTAGGTATTTCATTTTATCTCATTTTGAGTCGTGAGTTGAGTCCTGTCTTCATTGACTCATCTGTGTGTCCGTGGTCGTAACTGTTCTTTTCAGTTCGCCGACGTTGAAGTCACTGGTTCACTGGAGCTGGAAGTAAGAGGAGAACCACCCATTAGATTATAATCCAACACAAAGCCGTAGATATCGTACTTATCTGACGATTCAGTGAGTCCAGGAGTGACGCATGTGTCCATCCCCCCCAATGAGGTTCAGGGCGATGGGTCGAAAGTCTCATAAAAATATTTATCATTATAATTTGAATTTTCACGTGTTGCCTACCCCTTTTTCGTCACTGGAGGTTATCCACCGCATAACCGCCCCGGTATAAGTAACTTATGGTTACTCCTTCAGGGCTCTCACAAGGAAGCTAATTTTTTTATTTGAACGTCTCTACATTTAATTAAACAAAAACTAGACCCCCAATTTTCGTCATATATAATTCTAGTTGCCGCAGTTTTTCCACTGCTGTGACATTTGAATCACAGTTGCGGCAGGGGTTGGCAGATAGAGGCCCGGGGCCGGGGGATCCCAGGTTGAGGGTGGGAGACCTCTGGCCCCTGAAACCGACTGAAGGGTGATAGACAAATAAAAGCGAATTGAGTCTCTTCAGACGTCCACTGCGATTCTCTGCAGATTTCAATAATGTTTTCTACTGCGGGTGTTATATTGATTTGGCTTGAGGAGAGAGTATCTACGTACACACTACACAACTGTTGACCTCGTAGGGGTAAGGTTGCCTTGGCTGCGAACATAGATTTTTTAGTTATTTAAAAACTCGTAGGGCTTTTACATATAGTGTAGTATATGTGTAAGATTAGCCCGATGATGGCACCACCTTACGTGGGTTAGAATGAAGCTGAATATTCACTCTATACGAGCTATGCCTGTGGATCTCGATATGGTTTGTTTACTGAATCAAATAGCAAAGGTAATTTCACAAGGGTACTTACGATAGTTAGTTTGGCGATCTTGCCCGGTTTGGGGATCTCTCGTGGTCGATTGGCTATTGTCTGGATTCTGGATGACCACAGGCAGTTTCGAGTCAGTTATATAACGATCGATGAATTACCGGCGGTAATTTTACTTTGCGAGTCTGTTAGCTTGTCTCGATAAAAACGGTAAGGTGTCGACATAAGCTTTACGATGAGAAGACTGAATACACTTTTTCGTCTCCTTGACAACGTCTGTTAGCGGACCGATATTACCCAGGGTAGGCACCCAAGTGCGAATTTCACCAATAGGTTTGAATTCTGGCCTTTGTATGTGAAACAGAACAAACCCATCGAGATGCAATTAAGCGTTATGAAACAACATGTTTTTGAAGAAATACAGAAAATAACAAAATTTTAAGAAACAAAATATAGGTTACATTAAATATAAAATATAAGAAATGAAATATAGGTTTCATAAAATATAAGAGTTTACACAAAGCAGGTAACATGGATGTAGTATAGTAGGACATAGGTATGTAGCTATGTACCTGTAGGTTTGAAGAACATATTTTTTATGCGAAATGCCCACAAGATTCCCAACTGCCCCCAACCATCTGGAGTCAGCGAGACTATGGCATCCCCAATTGGGGTACGTTGTGAGGCTGAAGATATTGGGGAGGGGTATTAGATGGGCTAGTGGAGGATGGAGTCTAATCCATTTCAAGCAATATTTCTATTCTGACTATCGTCTTCTTCACCAGGGCGATACTGAGAGTTACTTCAACAAGCGCCCTTGAGGTGATTTTTCACAAAAATGGCGCTCTACAAATTGTCCAATTATTATTATTATTCTCTGTTTTAATTAATAAAAAATATCATCGAACAGCAAAATGACATCTACGTTTTAATTCCAAATATGCTCGGGAATCGCTGGTTAAAATCCTTTGGGTACGTGCTGTTACACCCTGAATACACTATGTACCTATATGTGACGCTGCCTATTTTTTTTTTTTGTAAAGACTAACATTCCCGGTTTACTAATAATCCGATAACGTATACGAATAATGTTTGAAAATCTCTTACTACCAGCACAGTAAGCGGAAAATGTTGCTGTGTGGTGATTGAGGACAAAGCCAGCCGAAGAAACGAACACGCGACGCCCGGGTGGGACCCAAACGCGATTCCCACTCAGCCACTGACCGAAAACTTCTTTAGCATTGTTGTGGTTTGAAACTCGATGAAACGAAAAAGTGACACTAAAACGAGACAAACACATACATCTATAGGATTTAGCCTGCTAGAGAATGAGATAGAATAATAGGTCTCCTCTTTGTGCGGTGCTTCGTAGCCTCTCCACTCTTGAATACGTTAATTTTCTGAAGGTTTCGCTTCTAACGTGTGTGAACTGCACATTTGTATTTTTTTTTATCGAATCAATATCCAATCTTCATACCACTCTAAAATGAACAGGCAAAAAAACACAAAAAAGCGACATCTAACGACTCCGAAGAAGAAAACACAAATATTAATAAGATGACCAAATGTATAGGAAAAGGTGCACTGGAATTCGACGACAAAAATATGGAAAAAATCATCCTTCACATTGATAAAAAAAGTGCTTCGTAGTCTCCCCACTCTTGGCTACTTTAGTTTTCTGAAGGTCCACTTCTACCACTTGTGATTTGCACACTATGATTTTTTTGTTATCTCCCTCGAACGCAAGGAGCGCGGTGTTTGGGCAGGACTAATTAAACAGCGGTCCGTCCTCTCTGCCTACCCCAATAGAAAGGCGTGATAGTTATTTTGTTAGTTAATATATTATTTTAAACAAAATTTACCTTGTGGTTCGACGCTTAA
Source organism: Limnephilus lunatus (assembly GCA_917563855.2). Classification (NCBI taxonomy): domain Eukaryota; kingdom Metazoa; phylum Arthropoda; class Insecta; order Trichoptera; family Limnephilidae; genus Limnephilus; species Limnephilus lunatus. The sequence goes on from OU830594.1 coordinate 100,408,774, forward strand.
ACTGCTTCGTACCATTTTTGAGAAGGGTGAATTTCGACATTTAATTTAAAGCCTGTCTCACCGAGTATTCTCCTTTGTATTGGATTACTTGGTCCCCACCCCATCCCCATTTGAGTGTGAATTATTTATCTTAGCCTTGACTTTCTCAGGTTCTTGGCTGTTTCTTTGAATTAATTCTATTGATTTGCTGCGATGGCACATGTTGTTTAAATGTTAACTTTCAAAGCTCATTGGGATATTTTCAAACTATTTTTGAGGAATTTTTTTTTAACTTTAGCTCCACACAGGAGGCCCTGAGGGAAAAAATCCCTCAGGGCCTATGTCACTTTAGGGGATGCTGTAAAGAGGGTCTTTGGGATAGGAAGGATAGGAAGAAGGAACGAGAGAATAGGAAGTTCTGGGAAGGAAAAATGTATTGAAGGTGGGTGGGAATCTAAGGGTCGATTTGTCCAGGAGTGAAGGTCGTATGAATCCATCCCTCCAACTATGGTGCAAGGCGATGGGTCGCTCATCCAGTCTCTTTCGATCCGGTCCGCCACGCACCAGGTAGGTGGACGCATCCGCCGCCAAGCCCTAACAGATCTCTCCCCATGAACCAGGGCACCCCTGCTAAGTCACCAAACCTAGCGAACCACTTGGGTTGACTTAAGGCAGAGATGTTTCTTATCCAATAAATGGTTCCCAGGGCGGCGGTACCCATACCCGCCTCCCGAATTGAATGAGGACTGATATGTCGATTTTTTTAATGATTTCCTCACGAAACTTCCAAATTGCTGGATCCTGTTGAACTATGGCAATTGGAAGGCGAGTATGGGTACCTTGAAAAATCACGAAATTTGTAAAAAAAAATTAAATACACATTTTAATTATCGACTTTTTTTATTATTAAAAAAAAAATGATTTTTTTAGCTCCGCACAATTTACATTTACAATTTGGGAGGCGGATATGGGTACCGCCGCCCCGGGAACCATTTATTGGATAACAAACACCCCTGCCGTAGGTTACCACAAGTGGTTCTGTACGTTTGATGTTTTAGCAGGGGTGCCCCGGTTCATGGGGTGAGGTTTGTCTAGGTCTTGGCGGCCAATGCTTTTGCCTACCTACTGCATGGCGGGCCGGATCGAGAGAGGCTGGTTGAGGGAGACTGTCTCTCTCGACCCATCGCCATGCACCGCGATGGATTCCGGAGGGATGAATTCATGCGTTCGCCACTCCTAGACACATTGCAGCAAAACTCTCTTGAACATCGCCTTGAACTGCAGAGGGAGGGATGGATTCATTCAGTGGCGGTTCTTTACAGGGGGACAATGGGGACAGTCCCCACCAGTTACACTCAAAACCTACTAAAGGAAATAGCAGTCGATGCCGCCAAAATGAATGAATTCTTTAAACATAAAAGTAATTAACATTAGCAGAAATAAAATACAAACAATTATTCCGGATGATTTTAATAAGACCCTACGCGCGTACAGCGAACAATGTAGGGCGCAAAAAAAGCAGGTCTATTTCTCAGTGCGCAGAATTACTGCGCACTTGGGGGACAATCCGAACTATCCCCATACTTTCCTTGCGTTGTTTCGCGATCGTATGCAACTGCGCATGCGCAGTAGTATGTGAGTTTAAGCATCTGCGGGGACAATCCTTTGGATCCCCACAGAACCATTTGTTTGCGAAGTTACGGGCGGGAATCGCTCGCGTTCAAATTAGTTTGATAATAATCTCGCAAGGTAAAGCTTTATTTTTATTATATTTCATTGTAAATTGGCATATTTCTATAGACATTTTATATTATCTTGTGTTAAATATATCCGACTAGCATGATTAGACCATCAAAATTTTTTTTTTGAGAAATTTAATAATATATAATAATAATATTCTACGGGTGATGAGATTCCGGTACGTAAAAAAGTCGATCCCCACCACTAAAGAAGTGCTCGAGCCGCCACTGGATTCATTCGTCCGTTACTCTTGGACACACTGACCCCCATAATCTTAAACACCCCGCACATATTTTTCCTTACCAGAACTTCCTCTTCTTTCTTTCCCTAAAAAGACCCTGAACGCAGCAACGCCAAAGATGACATATATTGGTGTTTTATATAGACTTCGCGGGTTACTTCCTCCCTCTCTATTAAGATCGATTTACCATGCTATGATTCACTCACATCTAATATATCTCGCCGGAATCTGGGGATTTGCTACAAAAAAAAATGATTTCAGAAGTCCAAGTCGTCCAAAATAGAGCCCTGCGAAATATATTCAGTTTACCTTGGGATACACACGTCAAAGACATTTACAGAAACACCCAAATACTTCCTTTTAACACCATTCCCACTTTTGAAATAACAAAAACTATATTACAAGTAATTCAACACTCGGCACATTCCAACACTACACTCAATTACAATTGCGACGTACACCAACACAACACAAGAAATCACAACAAACTTTATATACCAAAAATCAAATCAACAAAATATGGACTAAGATCCCTAGAATACATAGCTTACACAAAATATAATCAACTACCCAACGAGATCAAATGTGCAAGTCAATGTAAAAAGACCCAAACTAAAATGCTCAAACTTCATTTTATGAATGACTATCTGAAATAATTATGTTGTGTATGTCCTATGATATGTCCATTTAATACATACAGCTATATGTTTCATGTAATGCGTATCATTCCCGCAATGAGTTTATTAACTCTTGGGAGTACAATGCTTTATATAATATACTATATTCTGTATTGTATACTTTTAATAAATAAATAAATAAATAAATAATATCATATCAAGTTATAAAAAGATAGTTTTTCTTATAAAAAATAGAATTTTATAGCATATTTATCTTCATTGAAAGTAAATAATTTTACGCACCGGCAACCGAAATTCGTATTTTTGGTAATGTCTTTTGTATAAGATTCTTTTACATCAGATCAAAGCAATTACTCTGTACTCCAATCAAAACTAAATTCTTTGATCATTTTACTAACGAATATGTAATCAAGATTAACTCGAATCAAATCTCTGAACATTGTCTAACTCTCTGTGAACAGTGACGAAGTGTCTAGACTTGGTTATTAAATTATTGTTACTGTTAATTCGTAGGAATATCGTATTATTATATTATTAGATAATTCATATCATGATCCAGTAACCTGTCTGCCCTTCATTGTTGTGTAAATAGCGATAAAGATAACGTATTATAATATCTATAATGCAATGCTTTATTAGTTAGGAGTGCTGTGAGTTATGAGCACCAAACTCATTAAACCATAAATATAAAAATCAGAGTTTGCATTGAACACGTGGAACAAGTGAAACCTTCAGATAACTAAAGTAGACAAGAGTGGGGAGGCTACGAAACACCGCATACATAAGAGACTGATGGGCTACGAAGCACCGCAGAAAGAGGAGAGCGAATATACAATATCATTCTCTCGCAGGCTAAATCCTATTATAGATGAATATGTTTGTCTCTTTTCAGTGTCGATATTTTTCGTTTCATCGAGTTGCAAATCACAACGGTGCTAAAGATGTTTTCATTTCGAAAACAAGCTTTAAAATAACAACGGGTAACATAACGGTCCGGTATATTAGTATGACATTTTAAAATTTCGTACTTAGTAGTAACATCATATTTTTGTTTTTGGATATTTCGCTACAAGTTTTTCTGCATTATAATTGATTTGGTGGTGTTTATGAGTAATCTGAGTGTTGTACCAGGTAAAGGGTATACTTTTATACATAACTGCATACTCAACTCAAATTATGGTTTCTTTGGAGATGTCCGACTAATCAACTGGACGATCGATGTATTGACAGTTCGGTGAAATCGTACTAGCGATGGATAATATCAATAGTTAGTGCTATGGGTGCCACCAAAGTATAAATAGGAGACCATACAGTAGATGCGTATTCTAGCTGCGATCTCACAAGAGAGCAATAAAGTAGTTTAATTGGGTTCCATGCCAACCAGAATAAAGTCAACTCAACACCTCTTCGAAAAGTGATTAAAAGCTGTGAATTTTTTTATTGAAAAAAAAAACCCAACCCAACGTAAAGTATTTAATCAATTTTTTTCATCACTTTTATTGACTTTTCAAAGGAGGTGTTTAGTTGATTTCATTCTGAGTTGTCCGGTCACCGTTTTTATTTACTCAACGTTATGAAAATTCTGCGATAAAATACTTTGTTGCATTTGTCACGGAAGTTTATAAATTAAACGTGCTAACAATAAATACACAAATGTCTTTGTTTTTATTCTCCTTATCTCACCGAGCCACACCTTATCCGCCTTTTTATGAAGGCGAATTATTGTATGGCCAATATTTTTAATATAGTCACTCCTTTTCTGTTACTGATAACATTGTTAGATATTATTTGATTTTCAGGAGGATTTTCGCGAATTTAGATGACAAACAATCTACTGTCATTATTATAGCTTATTGATTTATTGATAATTTAAATTTTAATAGTGGCTCATAGCTTACATTCACCCGCCAAACTGCCAAAGCAGTTTGAGTTTAACAATATATCTAAATATAAAACCAAAGCACAAATATAATACGAAACCACAATACAGAAAATAGATACAGAAGTATATTACAAGCTTAAAATACACAGACAGACAACACAGGCAAATTACTCATAGTCATATTATACACAAGATTACAAACAATATCAAATTTTTTTTGAGATCGATGGTGCTATTTGATTCGATTTTTACATTCATTGGCATCTTATTACATATGATAGGGACAAGATAATTGAATGTCCGTTGTCCGTATTTATTTATGATTTTCGGAACTGACAAACCCTCCATTTTACTAAATCTAGTGCCATAAGCATGATCTAATTTTTATTTGCATATTGAATTCGACAATAGGTTTTGGCACACAATTTTAAGCCATATACCTTGAACAGGTAATATATTGACTGACTCATAATAATTTTATGTCTCTTCTTTGTGTTTAAATACTTTTGCTTACCAAGAGCTTAGTTTGAATTTAACCTATATTTATCTTGCACGAGTTTCCCCAAGACGTTATTCCGTGTCTGATAGTAGATTCTGCTCGTCACAAATATATAATTTTTAATTCTGTACAATGTAAAGTCAGTGGAACTATATCATCACCCGGTAGGGCAGCTTTGTTAGGAGATAGAAAGGGATTTATGGCGTCTAAAAGAAACCCGGATTATATGAAGGAGGAAAAACATACGCTAGTTAGCTTGTTCCACGTACGGGCCGATTTTCACAAAAACTAATCCCCTTTTTTTCCTTTTAAACTAGGCCATGCCCGTATTATGGTGGCCGAAGATTTTACGTTAAATATACCTAATATGTTTGCTGCAATAACTAGGGACTTGACAATTTCACGTTATTTTTGGCCGAATTTCGTGTTGTTTTCAATTAAATTATCGTTATTTTTTTAGGAATTCCCGTTATTTTTTTGGAAAAGCGGTGTTATTTTTCAGCAAAAGTTTTGGTATTTTGCAAAAAAAGCGATGTTTTATTTTTCTTTTAATATTTTTTCCTGCAAAAAACTGGAAAAATGCATTACATTAAGTACTTTCGGAGACGTTCGGGTCCCATTTATTATATAACCAACTTCTCTGCCATAGGTCACCCCGAGTGGTTCTCTACGTTTAGCAGAGAACCACATTTAGCAGAGAACTCCCGGGGTTCCCGGGTTCATGGGGTAAGGTTTGTCAAGGTCTTGGCGCCTGATGTGTCTACTACGTGGCGGGCCGGATCGAGAGAGAGACTCATTAAGGAGGTTTTTTTTAATTGTCCAGATTACTCATCGCCTTGCACCGCAGTTGCAGGGATGGATGCATACGTCCGTCACTCTTGGACACACTGACCCTCAGATTCCTACCCACCCCTCATATCTATTGCCTTCCCAGAAACTTCCCCTAAGATGACATAGGCCCTGGGGGAAATTATTTTCCTCGGGGCCTCCTATATGGAGCTAAGTAAAAAAAGTGGCGTTTTCTACATGAAGTTTAGGTTAGGTTAGGTTTGTTGTTTTTTTGTTTTTTCACTTTTATTCAATATTTTGTTTTATCGTGGTTTTGTTCATCATTGAAACCAAACTAACAAGTATTAAGCCATTAGACATTTTTGAAGGATTAATTCTCTAGGATTTTTGTTCAAATCGAATCATTATTAATATAGTAGATAGCATTTTACCTTCGTCAAATAAGCACGAATGTCTCTGGAAGTTGAGAGCGATTCAGTCGCGGCATAAACAATTCAAATCCAATATTCCCGACAGAACACAACGAGTATTTGGCTCCTTAAAGCAGGGCAGGACTGGAGATGCCCACAACTTTTGCCCCCAATAATCTTCTTGTACAATTTCTTAAAAGAAAAACAACTATTTTTATAACTTTTGAAGGTTATTTCCCATCAATTTAATATATCACCGAAGAAGAAGATAACTAATAATCTAAACGAAAATATGAAAGAGAACAAGACACAGAAAAATAGAAAAAGATAATGGTCGCAACTGGGACTCGTACCCAGAACCTCTCGTCTAACCGGAACGTGCGCTTTTACCAACTGGATCATTACGAGGACGTTTTACAAAGCTCTGAAATACTTGAACCCCTTTTTTATTTATTTGGTAGATGAATTAGGTAGCTACCTTAAAGGTTACCATATTTATTATTAGATATCTACGTCACTTAGATTACACGAACTTTTATAAAATAAATTAATAATATATTTGGTATTTAGAAAATATGTCGCGGGCTTTGAAAAGGTTCAGAGTTCACACTCGTTGGTTAAATTTTCAATATTATGACAATAGAAAATACAGAAGATCCGAATTGGCACGGTAATGGAAACAAATGTCATATTAGCTATAATTCTTTATAGGTACTCCACACAGGAGGCCCTGAGGAAAATAATTTCCCTCGGGTTACAAGGTTTACAACTCTGTTCATAAGTATTATATTACTAGTTTTCCCTATGCTAAAATTCGATCATTGCACTCTATATTCATAGAAGTAGAACTTGCTGAGGATCGTGACCCCCACCCTACTCCAATTTCCATGGTGGATAAGGCTTCTTCACTCCTCGCGGTTCTGCGCTGCGTGGAGAGCCAATGACATCATAGAACCGTACACCAGTGATACATAGTCACTCCAGCGCATTGATGACCTTCCTCTGCTTCTTTTTCCATACACTTTACCAGTGACTATTAGTTTCTTCAAGTTGGAATCTTCAGTTTGGCGAGCAACATGCCCAAAATATCTTACAATACGTCTAAATATTGCCAGGTTATTCGTAACCCTATTAGTCTTTTTTTCAATAAAAATAAATGAAACTCTATTAGTTATTAGTATAGACATCGGATTATACGCACTAACAAAGTGCCAAAATATGCATGCAAATATGCCCTAAAAACGCCGAAATATGCACTAAAAACTCTTGATATGCCTAAATATGCACAATGCAAAATCAAAAACCGATTTTATTTTTATATACTTTAATTAAAGACGATACAAAAACAGCGAAATATTCTTAAAATTATGCATAGTTTTTGTGACAATATACAATTAAGTATTTTTCCAAATATTCGAGCAAAAATTTTTGATGTTTGTCACCCAAAACGCCGAAAACGACTTCTCTGCGTCAACTGACGTCATCCGACAAAATTTAAAAAAATTGGCGCCATTTCTAGAGATACCTGTTTATGCAGGGTATGTATGACCTGTGCCGTTGATGTAAGCATTAATGTTCTTCATGTCTTCAAGACTCGGATTTTAAAAACAAAATAGCTAGCTTTTCACGAATCTTTTCTGATATTGAATTGGGAAGAGCGTTGGCGAGTTCAATCATTGTTTCCAGTATATCTATTGATTTAAATAGAGGAAGGTTTTTGGTTTCCAATTTCTCTATGGTATCTGGTAACTTGTGGAAATGTGTTGAGATGAGGGCGATATTCTGTATAATGGATGCGTCTTCAAACGCTAAATATGCACGATTGGGAAAAAAGGCTAAAATATGCATTAACGCCGTAATTAGAGAGTTATATGCATTTGCATATGCAAATATGCAAATGCATATAATCCGATGTCTAGTTATTAGTAATGAATATAATAATTATTACTAGCAGTAAAAAACCCGCTCCGCAGGTTTTTTCTGCTAGGTCCTACGGGCAGCTTTTGGTTCGGCTTCGCCTAGTTAGATTGTTGCTGACCATTTTATAAATTTGATAGGAACTGGTTCCAAAAATATTCCGTTCCTCGGATCCACTGTGATTCAGTGATAGCTAGTCACCGGGACAGGCAATGAGTTCATATGTAATATATATATATATAGCCGCGTGATACTATTATTCACGACTAATTACTACTATCAATCTTTCCATATCGGAAGAGATACTCAAATTTACAAAATCGTAGTAGGTACTTTTCCTAAGGGGGGCACGTTCTCATGCGACCTGCTAACGGAATTGGAGCCATCCTTTTACGAATTCTTGAATTCGAAACCGAATAACACGCTGGCTTTGTTTGAAATTGTACGTACACAGACGTTTATGTGGCGCGGCGCGTACGGCGCTGCGTCTGACATGCACTCGAAGCCGGGTTCTTAAATTTCAACCACACATAAGCAAGGCTAATGATACTGTTTGATGATGATGGAAGATTTCTAAGATCGTCGACCATCTTATATATCAGTTTCTTGGTCTTTAATACAGGCAGCAATTTCCCATTGCACATCAACTGATCTGAAACTTCCCTCAATCCGCCCCTGTCTTCCTGAGAGGGGTTCGCCAAGGCTCGAAGGCACGTCATCATTAATTCACTTTGCAGGACATCAAAGATTTGATATTGACGAAGGTCCGCGTCGCTGGGGAGCGATTATGGCACCGCCACCGCGGCCCTCCGTCCCCGGTTCCGTCTCCTCGAGCCGTATACACTGTACAGTGAACACGTCAATCTTATAACGGTGTTACAGAACACTGAATACCAATATAAGCATGTGAATCAACACTGACGGCCGCTGTTCCCAATTCTACCAAGCCAAAACTAAAGGTTCAAAACTGCTTAAGCATCACTTAATCATCACTTAGTTAAGATTAAGTGATGCTTAAGCTGTTTTGAACCTTAGTTTCAGCTTAGTAGAATTGGGAACAGCGGCCGTGAATCAAGTCGGCCTCTTGTAAAGATATCGATCGTCCAGTTGATTAGTCAGACATCTCCAAATACTAAGTTTTGAAATAATATGGAAAGCACAACATTAATCGATTAACGTTTCCTGAGTATATTTGTTGTAAAAAACATAGATTTCTATTTGCTATGACGTTTTTTTTTCAAACAAAAAAGCAAAAAAAAAAATACATCATACTTCGCCACTGGGTTCAACCTAACCCATCATGTGATAAAATATGTATCTTGGTGTTCAGGGAAGGAAGTAATAAATTGGTAGAAATTCGGGATGCCACGCCTTAAAAAATAAAAATAATAGTGGAAGATACTCTCAGTGTCACCCAGGTGTAAGACCACCATTCAGAATTGAAACGGTGCTTGAAATGGATTAAGCCGTGTTTGGTAGCCAGATCTCAACAACCACCTTTCTCTTCCCCTTTCCCCTTCCTTCAGCCTCACAACATACCCGAATTTGGGATGCCATAGGCTCACTGGCTCCAGACGGAATTCACATAAAAGAATTCAAAAACCATATTTACGTTTTGATATGATATGATAATCCCTAGAAATCTACAAACTCTCTATTCCTATTTGAATGAAATTGACCTCGTCGTCGACAGGTTAATTAAACTGATTATCTGTTTAAGAAATTATTTAGATGTTTGATCAATTTCACCACAAGTAAGATTATACTCCCTTACTTCTGACACGGCATATTTTTTCCGTATATCCTCATCTCATTTGATTAACATCATCATCACTCTTGGCTCTACAACCCCTGGTGGATCTTGGCCTCCTCAAGAGTCTTCATCCACTCATCTCGGTTGTGTGCCAGCTCTCTCCAGTTTAGAAGCTCCAGATATATCTTCGAAGACGTTGTCGCTCCATCTTAATCTTGGCCTTCCCAGGCTCTTTCGCCCTATCTGTCTTGAGTTCAGCAGGGACTCGGTCATTCTCTCTACATGACCCAGCCACTGAAGTCTTCCCAGTTTTATAAATTTTGTGACGTTTAGCTCCTTAAACAGAGTATATAGCTTATTGTTGTAACGTCTGCGCCAAAATCCATTTTCTAAAACCGGTCCGAAGATACGCCTCAAAATTTTCTTTCCAAAAACGTCGGGTGCTTGCTCATTCTTCTTAGTTAGAACCCAAGTCTCAGCTGCGTACGTGAGATTTGAATTACATAATGACGATTAAATGCAATTCTGTGTTCGAAATTTAAGGCCCGATTGAACAGATTTTTGAATCACGAAATACGACATTTCTTTTGTTCTTTATTCTATGATTCAGTGTTTAGGTACAGCGCTACAGACACTACGAGATAAGTTGGAATTTTGATACAAGATGTGAATATATCAACAAATTCTTTCATATGAATTTTATATGTGTATCTCTCTCGGGAGGATAAGGGGATTATTTTATTTATTGGGTTCTCTTTTTATTGGAATTTTCAAATATTAGTATGTATTACTCTGAGGGTTGGGTTTACTTTTACCTTTGATTTCCACCTGTTCTTAAAGATACCAGGGGAATGATCTAAAAGCAGTGGGTTTTCTCTAAAAGTGCATTTGTGGAATGAAATGTGGAATAAACAAAAGATAAGATAATAAGACACACTTGTGCTATAATTTAGCAAAAGTTTGAACAGTTCGCCATTCAAATTATGTGCTAAAAATCCACACTTCCAAATGATACTAATACTGCTCAAGAGCAAGTCTGAAATGAATCTCAAATTCCATAGGTGCGTTATGAATATCAGCACATATGGGAACTACCGTCGTGTTTCTTAGGTTCATACAAAACATCCTAGTAACGCCAGAGCGCGGTAGTCCTGCAAATTTTGGGAATCTACTAGCTGCCGGAGTGCGCAGCACCTATAAGAATGTTGATAACATCAAATTTGTACGGAATAGTATTTTGCAAGAATCAACATTTTTTTCTGTGTTTGTCTTGTTTTAAGTTTGGTATTAAAATAAGTTAATTACTGAAGATTTCATTTTTTTTATAAAAAACGAAATTAATAAAACTTTTTTTATGTATATCCTCACTATATTCTTTGGCCACAGACATTTTAATGAATTTTTGAGTTGTATCTCGTTACTAGGTCGTCGCTAATCTCGGGTTCAGTGATCTAATGAAAATCCTTTAGATCTAGGGAGAAAATATATACATAATATGGAAAGATCAACACAGGAAGTTTTTCACGTATCTGAGGGAATGTTTTTCTCCATTTTTTAATCTCCGATTGAACTCCCAATAAGATAGGCTACGAACCGCCACTGTGTGAAAGTGATTGGAAGCAAAACCTCCTAGATTATACCGTGGGTGACGGTGGAAGAGGTCGGGGATGCCCGGGAAGTATAGGAAAGGTCAATCTACTTGAGTCAGGTTTCGTCAAGTCCGAGTTATTACAGAATATCATTTATAAATGAAGGATTTGAAGATTTGAGTTAATATTGTTTGATTTCTTGCTATGCTTTTGAATCCAGGAATGTACGATATGCAAGCTGCTGGAAGAAATTATTCGAAACAACATATGTATTAAAATAAGATATAGATCAGAATCAGAAAAATACACCTTAAATATTTCACACATTTTTAACGGTATTCATAGTTTGTGGAAATACCCCATGATATCATCCCGTATGGTATAATAGAAGAAAAAATATAGAACCACGTAGCATGTGAACGAAGCAAGGATTGTGTGTTTGTGTTGACAGAATTGTGTCATGTTATATCATCTCTGAAAAAACACCCCTGCTGTACTCTGTATCGATGTTTAATTAATATATAATTTCTAATATATTTATTTTCTTTAATTTTAGGTAAGAATGACACGCGTTTCCACCTGGAATCCATTAAAGAAAAATCTTTATAACATAAACATCGCTCTTATCAGCACAACCATGGTATGGTATTTATTTTACGTTTATTATCTTATACCTATTGTGAAATAACCGAGTAAATTGATATGAATATTAGTGCATTATTATCGAAGCGATAACTTTTAGATGGTTTATTACTATTTTTAAATATTTTATTATGATATAATCTAGTCGTTAGAGCCATGAATAAATAACCGCATGGAATAAACAAGAAATCTAAAAGTGTCTTCCGTACAATTTTGTATGAAACAAATGTTCCGTTTAGAACATTAGGCACGCTCTCTGTCTCATTTACAATCGATATTACATTACTCTCAATGACTAGATCTCTATCCCATGTATCGAAGTTTTTAAAGTAACAAATTTGATGTTTAAAACACACTTCAATTTGGGAGGCGGGTATGGATACCGCCGCCTCGGGAACCATTTATTGGATAACTAACACCTCTGCCATAGGTCACCCCAAGTGGTTGGCTACGTTTGGTGACTTAGTAGGGGTGCCCGGGTTCATGGGGTGAGGTTTGTCCTGGTCTTGGCGATGGATGCTTCTGCCCACCAGCTTCTTGGCAGGCCGGATTGGGAGAAAGAGTGGTTGAGGGAGTCCCTTTAACTTCTCCGGCCGTGCTCTCTCGTAACATAGCCTTACACCGCCGTGGGAGGGATGGATTCATACGGCTGTCACTCTTGGCCGTCACACTTTCCCCTTAGATTCCTACCCTCCCTTCATACCTTTTTCCTTGCCAGAACTTCCTCTCTTCCTTTTCTAAAAAGACCCTCGACACAGCATTCCCAAAGGTGACATTGGTCCTGAGGGGAATTACTTTCCTTGGGGTCTCTCGTGTGGAGCTAATAATGTAAAAAAAAATAATGCTATACTATTAAACGTATTACTTTTATGGTAGTCTGTAGTTACAAAAGAAGGTTTTTTTCGTTTACAACGGTTTTATATTGATTTCATCAAAGCACTTATCACCAAATTGTAAAAAGTGTCCAATTGAGTGAATGTGGAAAAAATCAAACACCAAAACACATCGTGAAAGGTTGTCCCCTTTATTAATTTTCTGGAGGCGCTTCTTTGCTGAACCAAGCTACTTCCAATGCCATCGACTGGCTTAATAACCACTATGATCTCTACCAACACTCCTTCACCACACAAAGAAGAGAAAAATGTGTCCATATCTTTTTACCTGTAACTTGTAATAGCTAGCTTTGATTGATGCAAAACAATGCTTATTTAACAACTAAAAATAGTTGGCCAATTCAACACTTGTCAGACTTTTCTCATTACATCAACAGTATTTATCATTTGGCAATAGTACCTACTCACAAAGTTTATCGTAGCCTAGTCACCTCTATTATCGCTTCTTTGAATAACTAAGTACCTAATGATTTATCATTCAGTATTGGTGCGTGTACTGAACCGAGCGGTATTGCCAATTCAATTTGTCACCCGTTATGTTTTCTGATAGGTACCCTGGTTCCTAGTTTTTTCGGTATTCTTCATTTCCAAAATTTTTTAGTTCTGATGTTGTGTAAATTATAGTGTATTTAATTATTTCTGTTATTGTTTTATTCGTTTCGGCTAGTGTTGTTTTGATGTAATTGTTAAGGATGTTGCTTTCGGACATTATTTTGTTGTTTTTATAATATTATCTGCGGCTTTGTTACACTCTTAGAGCGTCATTTTGTGATTTGAGGAGGGTGAGCCCCGCATTTCGGACGTGTTTGAAAAGTGACTTATTTGTTTCCATATCTTTGAATGCAAATTTTGGATCATTGTTTTATTAAAGGTTGGTATTTTGATTTATTTTAATTTAGTGCAAATTTTACAAAACCGGTGAAATTATACCACCCCCTTTTTCGGAAATTGTTGTGCCGAGAAGAAAATGTAAACGGTTGGGAAGTATTTTGTTCTTTCAGCGAATCTGGTCACTAAGTGGAGCTAAAGCAATTCGGAAGGCGGATATGGGTACCGCCGACCTGGGGACTATTTATTGGATAGCCATACCTCTGCCAAAGGTCATTCCAAGTAGGTTGCTACATTTGGTGAGGTTTGTTCAGGTCTTAGCGGTAAAAGCCGGATCGGAACCGGAAGACACCAGTCGAGGGTGACCCTTTGACCTCTCCAGCCGAACTCTCTTAACCAATCGCCTTGCACCGCTGTGGGAGGGATTCATACATCACTTCTAAGCACTGATACTGTCACAGATCTCCAGAGTTCTACCCAGCCCTCGTACCTATTTCCTTCCCAGAACTAGCTCTCCATACTTTCATTTAAAAGACCCTCCAAAGATGACATAGGTCTTGAAGTTAATTATTTTATAAAATGCCTCCTATGTAGAGTTAATGTAAAAAATCCATTTGAAGCTAAATTCATGTTTTCTTATTTTTTCCCATCAAAGCAGGACATTAGCATCATAGATATATCGACATTTCTTCATCGTCTTCAAATTTCCTTTAGCTCTTAGTGCTTTCCACATCCAACAGTTTCATATATCTACTGAGGTGACCGTGTCCTGTTAATAGTCCTACTAGATCCAACTTCCTCTTAAGTCAGTTCCTCATTGCTGAGGATAGTGACCCTTACTCCAATTTCCATGATGGACAAAGCTCCTACCCTCCTCACGGTTCTGCGTGGAAAGACAAGGACACTCTAATATCTAAGGCCAGTGATACTTGGTCACTCCAGCACATTATTTATCTTGCTCTGCTTCTTCTGCCTTCTAATTTGCCAGTGACTAAGAGTTTCTCCAATATGGAGTCCTCAGTTTGGCAAACAACGTGTCGAAAGTAACTCAAGATACTTTATAGGCAAATATTTGAAAGCTCTTCTTGTTTTTATTTTAGCGACTATATAAAATAATTTTATATACCAAATAAAATGATGAATTTAAGTATAAATATTTGATTTCTTAGTCCTCCTCACTAGGGGGTCTTGTATCGAGGCGGATTAAAGTTATTTAAATATAGTTTATTTGTCTTCTGGGTCCTTTTTAGTTTTTATTCTTGATTTGTTATTAGAATTTTTCTATATAATACTCATTAGAATTTTTTATTAATTTTATGTCTTGGGGAAGGATGTTATGGAGTTTTGTTGCAAAGTATGTGTAGTTTCTTTGTCCAAATGTAGTTTTATAACTCGGAATATTTTATATGTCATTTTTATTCGATCTAGTGTTATGCATACACGGTCTAGTAAAGAATTCAGTATTTTTGAATATTCAATAATATATTTTTGGCATATATTTGTTCTACATTTGGTACATACAAACTATTGGAAATTTCAATTGAGTAGTTTTCAGGCCTTTTTGAGCGTTGGATCATCTATTGGCACTTCAGTGACCTAATTTTCAATAATTATGCAATTCGGTGTGAAGCCAAAAGCTGTCATTATCAGATTTTAAAAATATGTATTTTAAATTATCTCCATTACTTTGCTCAATCAGGTTTAAAGTATAATCTTTTCAATTCTCTAATTCATAGCGTGGATATTAACTCCCCTACCACTTAATTTCTGGTTTCAATGAATCGCGAAGGCCTTAAGCATCGTAAATCAGATCTCATTTTAGCATTAAGTCCATTATTCGGTATCCAAATTCTGTTATTACTCGCGTTTCTTCATCAATCATTTTATTATTCCTTTTATTCTTCTGTGGGCTTGCCGAAATAATAATAAGAAGTATTTTTTAGTAGATCGTCTGTATGGTTTGTTATGCCGTTTAAATTTGGTATTTTAATGGAGAAAATTCGAGGAAAATAAGGATATTCGATCACCTAAAATTAGAGAGACTTTTCTTTTTAAATACATCCAAGGACGTAGTTGTAGCGTTTACGTAGGGGATTCAACCCTAAGGGAGGAGTTCAATCCTGGGAGAGGCAACTAAGAACGGTACAGGGGGGGGGGGGGGGGGGTGGGGGTCGAAAAGGAATTAGAAATTTTTTTGGGACCTCTACTTTCTACAACTTCTTATTAACATCAGATTGATGAAAGAGATGATGCATACATACATACATCTTCTTGTCCTATTCGGGTCGTGGACCCATTGCATCGACAAGGCTCCTCCATACGTCCCTGTCTTGTGCTGATTGTTCGGCCTTTGTCCATGGTAGACCCATCCTCTCCTCACACAGTTTCTGGAGTTGGCTCACCCAACTGTGTCTGGGGCGACCCACTGGACGTCTACCCTCTGGAATCGCACTCAGTATCTTCCTCGGAATTCGGTCATCAGACATTCTTAGTACATGCCCAAGCCACCTCAATTGCGATTTTTCTATGAAGAGTGCCAGTGGTTCAATGTTTAGATCATCTCGGAACGTAGAGTTTCTTATATGATCCCATTTCGTAACCCCTGCCACTCCTCTCAAGTAGCTCATTTCGGCAGCTTGGACTCTGGAGCGTGTTCGTTCATTTAGCATCCATGTCTGGTGGCTGTAAGTGAGCGTCGGGCGGTATACCGTTTTAAACACTGCCATCTTTGTCTTGATGCTGAGCTCGGCTTTTCTTATTACTGAGCTGTAAAGAGGACGCAATACACTGCTTGCCGCACTTATTCTTCTATCAATTTCTCCGTCTTGCCGACCATCCCTGGAGAATTCTCCAGAGATGATGCAAATAATATTATTGTACTTTCTAGGAATGTAGTCTAAGATTTCTTTTCTATTTTTTCCTAGGCAATACTGAGGTTGGTGGGGGTTTTAACCCCCTAAACCCCCCATCATATAGAAGTCCTTGAATACGTCTATTTGATTTCCGTTTTTCTTTTCTTGATTGAACAAATGTAGGTACAAATCAAGTGGAAACTTGGAAGAGGAAATTAACACCCTCTCCGACTTCCGATCGAACTAAAACTCGGCAGATAGACTCACTGTCGTTGTCGGTGCATTTTGTCAACTTTTGGTAGCAATCACGTACACACACGCAGAAATTCGATGACATAAATGTCGGTCTTATCCCACCGAATTTGGCTCAGTTGGTAGCGTGGTTAACTCCGGTTCGTCGGTAGGAAGTTTAGATACTCATTCAACCTGAAAAACCTTCTTTTTTTTTACATTTGAAAATGGATGTAGGTACCTGTTACCTTTTTATTATAGTAAAAAAACTTTGTTAAATTGGTTGATTTTTTATGTAATTTAGTGCAGGTTATCGTGTTCTTTTTTTGAAGCAAGGAAGTGACGGAAGAGGAAGAAAAGAATAAGGGGAATGTTCGAAAATTCCTAGATTTTCAGATGTGGTCACTCAACAAAACTAAAGTCATTTCAAACAACTTTTCGAGTCTGGGGGTTATGGAAAAGGGAAGAATTTAGTTGAAAGAAATGTGAGGAAGTTTGCCTATTTACATCGTCATTTAAAGCAACATTTCGCTTCTGAATGGTGTTCCTTCACCAGGGCGATACTGCGAGTATCTACCAGTTTGTGGCCATGAACACAACGTAAACAAGGCGGCTAACGGTCCGCCTGATGATGATGATTGTATTCAGCACTTACCTCGAGACATTTTGTGATTGTGCAATTTGGAAATGGTCGCTTATTGTGTGAAACTAATTGATTTGTTCCCGCCGCGAGGTCGAGCGTGCCCTTAAATCGTTATATCATATAAATGTACTAGATTTTGGATGAAGCCAAACGATGAAACTGAATCAAACTAATCCAAAAATCACATTGAGAGTAGAATTAGAAAAGGAAGACGTCTCGACTCATAGAGCGAAGTGAAGGAAATAATTTCCCCAAAAGCTTTTGGGGATGTTGTGTGAAGGTTATTTTTGTGAAAAGGAAGGAATGAACCTGAGTATTGAAGAGACCCATGTTGTAGGAGGGAGAAAACACAGAAGCCGGCAATCGTTTCGAAAGGATCGAAATTTCAACTGTATACAAATATTGGGCACGCGTTTGGCGTCTTTCCCGACTGTGCACCGGTGCCGAAGGAATCAATGACATTAGTTCTATTGAAATACTGGTAGAACAAGGACAGCATTCTCACCCAAAGCCTGTGCTCCAAAGATTGCAATCCGTTTGAAAATATAGGATAATCTTTTAAACGCACCGCCTTTTTGTACACATGATCAAGGGTTTTTATCAGGTGTTTTGGGTCTCCACATTAGAGCTGACTGCCAAATTCTACCGCGGGGCGCACTTCCGATTTCTACAGGTTTAGAAATTGTGTACTGTTAAAGGGTCCTGTGCAGTACGCCGCGCCCACTGCCCAGCTTCTGAAAGGGTAGCTTAACTCTGCCTTCGATGGAGCCCCCGTACCTGAGCTGGTCACTTAGAGTTACACCAAACATATCAATGGAGGGCCTGTTCGGAAGATTACTTCCGTTGAAGGAGACAACATTTTCATTTCGATCCCTTTTAGACCTAATCAATTATAATTTTTTTTACAATAGCTCCACATACAATAGGAATATAATTCCCCTCACGGCCTATGTCACCTTTGAGAATGCTGTGTGGAGGGTCTTTTTAGGAAAAGGAAGGAGAGTAAGTTGGAAGGAAAAAAGGTATGAGGGGTGGGTAGGAATCTAGAGTGATGGACGAATGAATTTATCCTTACCACGGCGCGCAAGGCAGTGTTCCGAGAGAGTCCTGCTGGAGAGGTCAAAAGATCTCCCTCAACCAGTCTCTCTCGATCCTGCTTGCCACACAGTTGGTAGCCAGACACGTCCGCCGCCAAGACCCGGACAAACCTCACCCGTGAACCCGGGCACCCCTACTAAGTCACCAAACGTAGCGAACCACTTGGGGTGACCTATGGCAGAGGTATTGGTTATCCAATAAATGGTTCCCGGGGCGGCGGTACCCATACCCGCCTCCCTACATCATTATAATAATCTTGTTAAAGGTCAGCATCTGTTTAGGTTAGCCAATTTAGTTGCTTTAACATTTTATTTACTTTTGAAAATCTATTTCGCCGAAGTATTATTCTCATTTTTTTTACATTAGCTTAACACAGGAGCCCCGAGGAAAACAATTTACCTCGGGGCCTATGTCATCTTTGGGGATGCTGTGTGGAGGGTTTTTTAAGAGAAAGGAGGGAGAAAAAGGTATGAGGGGTGGATAGGAATCCGGGGGGCGGTGTGCCCAGGAGTGACGGACGTATGAATCTATTCCTCACACTGCGGTGCAAGGCGATGGGTCGGGAGAGTCCGGCTGGAGAGGTCAAAGGGCCTCCCTTAATCAGTCTCCTCCGATCCAGCCCTTCATTCAATGGTTGGGCAAACGTATCCGCTACCAAGACCTAGACAAACCTCACCCCATGAACCCGGGCACCCCTGCTAAGTCACCAAACGCAACGAACCACTTGGGGTGACCTGTTGCAGGGGTGTTGATTATCCAATAAATGGTTCCCGGGGGCGGCGGTACCCATACCCGCCTTCCAAATTAAAGCCAAATATTTGTAAATAACGCGAAATTTATTTTTAGAGTCATACTACCATTGTATAGCTCTATTTACGAATTTATATGATGTTTTAGATACGTGGGTATGCAATAACCTTCCCAAAATTCTGAAGAAAAGTATTTATTTATAAAAGTAACCTTTCTCAAATTCTTCTATCACCGAGCGTGCCCATCGACATTATAATGCCAAAGAAATTATTATCAACATCTTACATTTGGGATTAGATATTTTTTTGTTCACTTTTGAATTTAGTTTTTGAACGAAGGTTCTACTCTCATTATGATTGTCTGAGATTTTTTAGTGAACGCAATTACGACACTACGTGCGTAATGTGAAAAGCGCTGTTACACTTTATACTAGATGGTCCCGACACGGTGTGGAAAGTTTTCTGATTCTTTTAAGCCCTATGATTATACGAGTATTTGATATCGATGAAATACAGTTATTTTAGATATTGTAGGTATCTGTGAAAACCCGTGACTTCTGGGCCCAGGGTTAAAAGTTTTAGCACTCAACAGCAAAAGTTTTATTAGTTTTAGCACAAAAGTCGCATGGAGACTGTTGAAGGATTTGAAAAATTCAGAGACCACTTTTTTCAAAAGATCGAGTATGAAATGCGAAAAATGCTTTGATTAAACTTAGCCAGTGGAAAGGTGGTAAACAAATCTCTGTCTTGAGTGATAAGTAGGTACCGATCACACGTAATAAACTGTTTTATTTGTAGTAAAACTTTGCCTGCGTGTCCAAACAGCGCAACACTAGTGGGGACACTGGGGACCTAACTACAGGAATACAATTTTTAACTATACCTGTTAACTTATTTCTTTTTAAGTTTGTACCATTTCTTTATAATATGACCTATCTTCTTTATTGCATTTATGCATGTAAAATTTATAATTTAGGTTTCTCTTAAAACATGTAAACTCTTAGGGACTGCTATGTAACAAGAATTATCACAGATTCTGCAGAATTTTGAGCTAAACTTAAAATCACCTGTTCAGACAGTCGTATCCATAAAATCAAAAATCTTTCACCTTCACTTTAACTGCCCGCGATATTATAAATAACTAATTGTGTTAAAATGTACATAAGTAAATAAGTACTTGTAGCCTTTTTAAAGTCAATCCATAAAAGTTCTAAAGAGTTTTAAATTGTCAAGTCTTTCAAAACAAATATCAACTCTGCTTTTGGTAAGTTAATCTTCTCATATACATATGTAATATCAGAAGTAATAGGAAGTAGCAAATGCAAAATTGTACAATGTCCAGTGTTTTACATATAGTGTCCTCCGCGTGCAAAGTCGTATGTAGTGCAAATGCCCATCTTGTGTTTTATAATCCATTGCAGAGATGTTTTAGATTATTTGACCTGTGTGATCGCGCACGCGCCCAGGAGTCTGACAATGGACATTTTTTTCGCCTTTTTTATGAATACTCGTGGATAATGCTGGAAAGAAAACTGATCACGCCTGGACCACAACCAACAATACCTGGATATATACCAACAATATACAAACTTAATAACATCAACCAACATTGACCAGGCAAAAAATCTAATCAATGTGTATATCAAAAGTTAAATAATACCCTCCATACTCCAATGCTTAAAAGTTTATTTTCTATTGATTCGATGGAGAGATGAGTTTCATGTTTTTTTTATAAATATAAAACAGCTCAAGAGTCCCAACTGCACTCAATCGTCTTGTTTGGTTGGCAGTTGACAGCATATCTTAAATTAAACATAAATAATAAATATAATAACAAACATATTTATAATTTTGATTTTTTTTTATAAGAGTTTAATACAAGACGCCCTGAGGAAAATAATTCCCCTCGGGGCCTATGTCATCTTTGGGGATGCTGTGTGGACTGTAATTTTAGGGAAGGGAAGAAGAGGAAGTTATGGGAAGGAAAAGGAGTATGAGGAGTCGGTAGGAATGTCTGTAGGTCAATGTGTCCAGAAGTGACTGACGAATGAATTCATCCTTTCTAGTGAAGTTCAAATCCTGTTGACAGTCCTGCTGCAAAGATCTCCCTCAACCAGTCTCTCCCCATCCGGCCTGCCACGTAGTTAGTGGGCAGAAGAACCTAACCTAACCTAACCTGACCCCATGAACCCAAGCACCCCTGCTAAGTCACCAAACTACTTACTTGGGGTGAACTATGGCAGAGGTGTTCGTAATCTAATAAATAGTTCCCGAGGCGGCGGTACCCATTCCCATCTCCCAAATTGTTATTAGTCTGAAGATGCTTGTTCAAATCCATTTTTAATGGCCTCCCTGAATAGTCAATTGGCACCACCAGAGTGACAAATAAATAATTAAAAATAATAAATGTCACTCTTCTTTAAGTCACCAGACGTCAAACTATAAGACTAGAAAAAGAGCGTTTGAAATAAACGAATGATTTTGCTCTCAATTTTTTTTAATGAAATTGACCTCTTTAGTGACACGCGACACCAGGCAGCAAATTAAAGAAAGCTTTTGTGAATATGTTGACTGTTTTGTAATAAATTTGAGCCTTTTAAATTAATAATGTATTCGAATTACTAACTGGCTAAAGTTGATAAAATTGTAGGAATAAATTTCGTTATAAAACCAGTGTGTATAAATCCCTGATGTATGGCAGTGAAGCATGGAATTGACGAAGGAAGGTTGAAATTAGACTGAATGCTGTACAAATGAGATACCTGAGGCGTGTGGTAAAACCATGTATGATCGTGTGAGAAATGTGGAGATCTGCAAAGAATGCAAAACTGATGTAAGCGTAATGAGTAAGATTAAAGACACTCAGATTCTTTGGGCTTGCGTAGATCGAATGAACGAAGAAAATAGTGTAAGGAAAATGTATGATGTGGAAGTTAGTGCCGTGTGCAATACACTTGTGAATGATGAATACTTGGAGCAGGTGGATGAGTTTTTGTATTTGGGAAGCATGTTTACGAGAGGTGGAAAGGCTGATGGAGATATTGAAAGAAGGGTAAATGCAGGTAACTCCATTAATGGAGAACTGAACGCCGTTGGCGCTAAAAAAAACTATCGAAAGAAGCGAATCTAGCAGTTCACAATGGAGTGATGGTACCTTCCCTTATATATGGCATTGATACGATGAAAGTAGACTGAATGCTGTGGAAATGAGATCCTTGAGGCGTGTGTTTAGTAAAACCGTGTATGATCGTGTGAGAAATATGGAGATGCGAAAAGAATGCAAGGCTTGATGGAAAAGACATTTACAATAAAAATTCATTAATATGATGAAAATTTTCCATAATAGATCGCCTGTCAGCGGTTCTGATACGTGTTATACCAAATATATCCAATTAAAACAAACTTTTGACACAGAATGGCTGCGAACTTTTCCATTTGAACAATCCATCATCATCACGCGATATTCCCAAAATAAGTTTCAAATCTTTCCCAAAATGGCTCTCACAGAGTGACATTAAAGACAACGATTTTACATAAAATAAAATCTGTAAATATTATTTGTTCGTCAAACGTTTGTAATAAGAACGATCATTTCACTAGTGATGTCAGATGTGCAGAATCGAAACTTTCACACGAACAACCGAATGATGTTTCGAATGAATCACACGATTTTTTTTCACGGTGTGCGGTAAAGAAGGATTTTTTTGCCCTTGGAAGTTGCCAAATTGTATAGTTTCTCCTCTTGTGATGTTTTGTCAGCTCCCTTTTAATTTTTGCGGTTATTGGTAGCAATAATGACAATCATATCTAATATTCAAATTTTTAACTTTACTGGTAACTTTCCGGTAAGTTTATAAATACGATTTTTTTTTACATTCAATTTACACTGGAGGCCCTGAAGAAAAAGTGTTCCTTAAAGGCCTATGTCAATTTGGGGATGCTGTGTGGAGGGTGAACTCAAGAACAAGTCGTAGAACCGATCCGTTCTCATATGATAAAAATCATCTCCATACAAATGTCGCAGAACGAATCAATGACGCTAGTTTCTCGGAGCATCTTATCCGGAATATCGATAGAATAAGAACAGTATTCCTACCCGACGGACGCCTGTGCTCTAAAGATTGCAATCCAGAGAATCTATCAAACTGACCGCCCGTTTCTACAGTCGAGATTTTTTTCAGATATTTTGGAGTTCCAGACCAGAGGAGACTGAAAATATAAAACAATCAATGTTATGTCGTCTCGTTTTTGAAATTTTAATTAATATTTTTAGGTGGAATGATGATCCTAACGATGGAAACGGTTTCGTGAAATCAAAATAGTTATACATAATATATTCATTTGAAACAGAAATGCTCGCCATTAAAAATCTGCTTACTTATTAATTTTAAATTTTATATTTCCCAAAATTACGTTGGTAGATATTGAAAATTAATTCGTTGTTTTCCCAGTTCAGAGCATGTTATTTTTTTTACATAAATTACTAATATTTCCTTATAATAGTTTTTTAATCATTTCAATATATATATATATATATATATATTTATCTCCTCTCGTAAAACGTTGATCTTGCGCGACGGTACACCAGTTTTAAGTTGATCCGTTCGGACGTGTTGATCCATCCGGATATGCTGATCCATTACACAAGCTGGCATACACATCCTGATCCATGTGGATCAATTTATACCATCAAGATTTCGCTGTAAGCCACGCCCATTGTTCGGTGTCTTATACATTTTACACGTTTTTTTTTGTTGATCCATATAAATGCCAAGTTTTGACCGCCAACAAAGGTGCCCGTCTGTCGTACTTTTCAGCTTCTTTTAGTAGGTACCTGTACGTTCTTATTTCAATTCGTTCTATTTCATTTCTTTTTTAATGTATTTTGGTTTAAGATTTAATTTTTATTTTGATTTTGATTTTGGTTTGAGATTTTAATTTTGATTTTGATTTTAATTTTCATTTGCATTCTTATTTTGATTTTTATTTTGATTTTAATTTTCATTTGCATTCTTATTTTGATTTTTTAATTTTGGTTTTAATTTAGATTTTTATTTTTACTTTCATTTTGATTTTGATTTTGGTTTGAGGTTTTGATTTTGTTTTTGGTTTTGATTTGAGATTTTGGTTTTGGTTTGAGATTTTAATTTTGATTTTGATTTTGGTTTGGATTTCGATTTTGATTTTGATTTTGGTTTTTGTTTGAGATTTTAATTATGATTTTAACTTTGATTTTGATTTTGGTTTTGGTTTGAGATTTTGATTTTGATTTTTGATTTCGATTTCGATTTCGATTGTGATTTCGATTTCGATTTCGATTTCGATTTCAGTTTTGATTTTGATTTTGATTTTGATTTTGTTTTGATTTTGATTTTGATTTTGATTTTGTTTTCGTTTCCGCTTCTAAGACCCGCACAAACCTCACCCCATGAACCTGGGCACCCCGGTTAAGTCACCAAACATAGCGAACCACTTAAGGTATTCCTTAATTTTGGGAGGCGGGTATGGTTACCACCGCCCCGGGAACCATTTTTGGGTAATCAACACCTCTGTCATATGTCACTTTGCAGTGACATTCGTGACTTAGCAGGTGAGATTTGTCTAGGTCCATGCTGCGAACGCGTTCGCTCACCTACTGCGTGGCAAGCCGGATTGGGAGAGACTGATTTTTTGTGACTTAGCAGGGCTGCTCGGGTTCAAGGGATGAGATTTTTCTAGGTCTTTGCGGTTAACGGGTTTGCCCACCTATTGCATTACGGACCGGATTAGGAGAGACTGGTTGAGGGAGACCTTATTTTTCTTACATTAGCTCCACACAGGAAGCCCTGAAGAAAATAAATCCCGTCAAGGCCTATGTCTTCTTTGGGGATGCAATGCATTATCGGGGAATACGTTTGATTCCTTGATAATGCATTGCATTACGATCTCTACGAATTCGGAAGTCGCAAGAACAAATTGCATTACGATCAATACGAATTCGGAAGTCGCAAGAACAAATTGCATTACGATCAATACGAATTCGGAAGTCGCAAGAACAAATTGTAGCGTGCGCAAGTAAATATTATTTTGATTTAAATGTATAATTCAACGACATCTAAGGGGCATTGCGACCTTGACTACGAATTCGGGAGTCGCAAGTTCGAATTGTGGCGTGCAGAGGTAATTTTTATTTGATAAGTTTGTATAACACAACAATAATGCAGTGCAGTGCGATCTTGACTATGAATTCGGATGTCGCAAGTTTAAATGGCATGCGCCAATAAATTTTATTTTGATAAATATGTATAATTCCTCGATAATGCGTTGTCTTACGATGTTGGCTACGAATTTGGAAGTCGCAAGTTCGAATTGTGGCGTGCGCAAGTAATTTTTATTTTGATAAAGATTTTGATATAATTCCTCGACAATGCGTTACATTACGATCTTGACTACGAATTCGGAAGTCGCAAGTTCGAATTGTGGCGTGGCCAAGTAAATTTTATTTTGACAAATATGTATGATTCCTCGATAATGCATTGCATTACGATCTCTACGAATTCGGAAGTCGCAAGAACAAATTGCATTACAATCATAACGAATTCGGAAGTCGCAAGAACAAATTTATACGTCCGTCACTCTTAGACACACTGATTCCCAGATTTCTGCCCACACCTACAAACCTTTTCGGTCTCAGAACTTCCTCTCCGTCCTTTCCTAAAAATTAATTAATTAATTCTTCAGGGCCTCCTGCGTGAAGCTCATGAAAAAGAAGTTTCCTTCAACCAGTCTTTCCCGATCCGGCCTGCCGCGCATTATGTGGGGCAAACGCGTTCGCCGCACGAACTTAGACAAATCTCGCCCCTTAACCCGGGTACCCCTGCTAAGTCACCAAAAGTAGCGAACCACTTGGGATGACTTACGACAGAGGTGTTGGTTATCCAATAAATGGTTCTCGGGGCGACGGTACACTTATTAACCTCCCATGTTATTCCCAGTTTAAAGGCGAGTCAAGGGAGTTCTAGGTTAGGACTCCTTCAATTAGTCTCTCCCAACCTGGCCCGCCACGCAGTAGTTGGGCACACGCATTCCCCGCAAAGACCTAGACAAACTTCACTTTCTGAACCCGGGCACCCCTATTAGGTCACCAAACACTATTTATTTACTATCTATTTATTTATTCATAACATTTTTATTTTTATAGGGCACAAGGGATTTTCATTTTTATTTTTCAATATTTTTCGATGTTTTGTGGTTTAGCGTGTTTTCAAAATCTTCTGTGCATGTAACAGCACATTAAAAATTTTTTTTTGTCAAAATATTTTATTAGATGTATGTATGTTGTAAGCCCCCAGTAAAATTTAAATATTAACAAAAAAAGTTATTCTTACTTTAAACTTATAAAATAGCAGTTTTCAATAAATCGTCAGTCGACCCCCGGTTTTTTTCCATCTGTAATCGTATATAATATGAAAAAGACATATAAAAATATTTTGTTATGGAAAACATCTCAACCTGTTAATATATTTTTATAATGTAGCTTAATTATGACGTATTAAAATTTTTTAAACTACGTAAATCAACGTACTTTAAAATCATTTTTTTGTACTAAAAACCATTATTTTTCTGTTTAATAAAAATATTACCCAATAAAACAGTGGTTTAACTTTACAATGTATAAATTAATATTAAAAAAAACAATTGTTTATTTGATGATATCCGCCCGACTGGTTGTCTGTGACGCTCTGTTCCGTAAAGCTATGTTGAAAAACGTAAGTGTATTAGTTATTAAGATGAATCCATATACAATGTATGAATGAAATCAAACTGTATAATTTGTTCGTGTAATTTGAAAGAAGCGTGTCAAAAAGGATTTCAAAAACGTGCGTAGCAAGGAGACAGACGATGATATGCTTAAACTTTTCCACATTTAACCTGTTTATCATTTAAAAAGAAACATGTCAAAAGGAATTAGTTAAAGTACGTGGCAAGGACTCAGCCTTTTCTTGTATATTGTAACTTCTGGTGTGTTACCTTCAAATAGCCTTGCACAGGGTCATTTGTGCGCGCTTTTTTGAAACAGCGTACTCTATAAAATTTTCAAACGGAGCACGTGGAAAGGGACAAAATTACTAGAATACCTAGAACGCGAACGTTCAGATATATTGTACCTTCTCACATGTTACCTTCAAAAAGCTTCGCACAGGGCCCCATACCACTCTGAACAACAAAGCAAGTTTTAATTGTATTGTGATCTCTTTCTCTAGCGCGGCGCCGTGGGTATGTCAGAGCGAGACCACTGTAACAATACATTATTGAAACGATACAATATATTTGAAGATATCATATTACATCCGACAAAAGTTTAAGGGCTGTGCAAATAGGTGAATAATTATTATAATCATTTAAGAGTATATTATAGGGGCAGAATTGTAATTTGCTGAAAAACGGCTCTCTAAAACGGCTTAATACTACCTTTCGTGTGTCATTCTCAGACTTGATATTTTTTGTTACCAAATAATGGACTTTTATTTTTCAATCTGCTTATTTTTTTTTGTAATTTATATAGGCATTCGACCATGAAAAATAAAAACATCGATACACCATACAACCCACTTTTAAAACTTCAGTCTATGATTATCGCACTAATAATGATTTTACACAATATTTTAAATTAAAAATATATACATAATACATACATCTGTAGAAGTACGGCCTCTTATTATCGTTATGATATCTGTGGATATTGATAATTAAATAAATACTTCATTTTTTCACTAAATTTGAACACGTTTCTTAGCTTCTACTCATTCCGGGCTGGAATCTCCCGTTGGCAGGTAGCGAAGCTGTACGCTCCTCGTTTGACAGCGTATATATTTTGAAAATACGGTCGAAGTGTTTCATTAATAGCTGTAAACATAGAATACCGACTCACTTGAAGCACTTCAATAATCTCAGGAAGCTACAAAAACAGAAAGTACTCGAAAATTCTCTTTTTTGGTATAAATTTTTCGAACTGTGACTTTTCAACGGCCATATTGTATAAATCGTTGAAAATATAACATTACATGTGCGTTCTTGGTTCTCGTTCCGAAACGGCGTTAGCGCGATGTTCACACGTGTGTGCGCACATACTTGCAAAACGTGCTACGCGCACGTTTTGCAAGTATGTGTGAGAATTAATTGTGCTGCGTACACACACACAGCTATAATATATGTAGCGTGGATTATTTCGGAATGTCAGTATGTTCATTTGTGAGCATTTGCTCGCCGTCGGTAAATTATGTACGCTGTGTTTGGTAATAGATACAAAAATTACCTTATATTATTAGTATTACTATCAAGTATAATGGACTAGAAGACGAGATAGGTAAACCATACGTCATCAAGTACACGGATGAAACTACTTTGTAGTGATAATAGATAAAGCCGCGCAGTCATGGAAATAGTGAGCGATTTTTTTCGAAAAAATTACGACATCGAGTCATCGAGTACGCGAACGGAAATGGTTTCATATGATAAAGGGGGATTAGAAAATGAGAAAAAGCAGGTCTGCCCACCGGCAGCCTAGCACGTTCCCAGGCAGCCGGCGTCAAAGTGGGGTAAAAAATAGTAAATTTTACGTCATCGAGTACACGAATGAAAACAATGAATAACATAGTCCAGATCGTTCTATTTAAGAATTTCTTGGTCTGCCGACCAGCAGCCTGATAGCTTTTAGTGTACGACTTTTTAATTATTATTTTTTTTATTTTTTTTTCGTTTATCTGAATTATTATTTTTATTTCATTATAGTTTTAAATTAGATTGCCATATTTTAAAAAAATAAGCCATAATGATAAAAAAAAAAGTATTTGAGAGTTCCGAGTGTACCCATCCGTCGGGCGAGCCTTTCAACGCCAAACCACTTACGAAACCTGCCGCGGTGCCCCTCACCGCTGTCGCGTGTCCATATTATTGTACAAATTTATAATAATAATAGTCATTTTAAGATTGCCAAATAGTCCATAGTAGTTGGAAGTTCGAACAACTAACGCATCGTCGCCGTAAGAGCTGCGTTCGTTCGTAAAACGACGGAAATTTCCGAACCTCGCCCGTTTCATATCGGTTTTGCTTCCCCTGCTGCATCGATTACATCGAATACAAGATCGAAACTAACGAAAAACTGTAATATAGATCATCCCATTCATGACTTCCTTGGTCTGCCGACCAGCAGCCTGGCAGTTTTTTGTGTACGATTTGTTTTAATTAAAAAAAAATCAATATCTTTATTATTATTTTTATTTCAATATGGTTTTAAAAACTTAGAATGCCAGATATTAAATTAAATAAGTGGTAATGGCAGGCGCTTGCATTATAATGTAGTTTCCCTGTTATATACTGTTTTTATACAATACATAACTACGAAATCCATAATTATGAAGCAGAACTTGTTTATAATTAACTGTTTTTATACAATAAATAATAATATTATTGAACATATAAAATAAATAAAAAATCGAGTGTGCAAGACCACACGACTGAAGCAAAATTTCACTAACTTATAAAAGAACACATGATATTGGGGTGACATTGACATTGACATTCCAGACAATATTGTTTGTTGCATTTCACACAGTAGTACACACTCATGCGTCTTTTTTTCGCTGGGCAAAAGTTGCTCCGTTTTCTTTGGCATGCTCCGTTTCCTTTTTTAATGACATTGATCACCGTTCGCATCGATGATCACCGTTCGCATCGATGATCACCGTTCGCATCGATCACCGTTCGCATCACACTTTTCGTAACAATCAGACCTTTCGTAACGCATTCACCAGTTTACCCCCAAGTGTCGATCGTGCGTAAAGAAGTTTTACTTTAAAAAAAACGAGTGTGCTTTAGACCACACGACTGAAGTTAAACTTCACTAACTTATAAAAGAACATATGACATTGAAACACGTTAAAAAAGGAAACGAAGCATGTTCAAAAGTTGCACATGCTCCGTTTCCTTTTTTAATTTTTCGTAACAATCACACTTTTCGTAACGCATTCACCAGTTTACCCCCAAGTGTCAAGCGTGTGTAAAGAAGTTTTACTTAAAAAAAATAAATTATATAATACATAAATACGAAATACATAATTACGAAGCAGAACTTGTTTATAATTAACTGTTTTTGGCTTGTTTATAATAAACTGTTTGTTTGTATAATAACTTGTTTATAATAAACTGGGCATGTAGAGCGAATGAACGAAGAAAGTAGTGTAAGAAGAATATACAACGCAAATGTGAATGGTAGAAGAAGTCGGGGACGTCCGAGGAAGACATGGCACGATCAAGTGAATCAGATACTTGAGTCGGGCCATGTCAAAAGTCAGAATAATAGAAGAGAATGAATGAGACGATGTATGAATGTGAGTGAGGCAAAGAGTGTGTGCCAAGACCGAGTTGTTTGGCGGTCCGTCCTCTCTGCCTACCCCTGCGGGGAAACGTCGTGATGGTTAGTTAGTTAGTTAGTTAGTTTTTATACATAAAATAATAATATTATTGAACATATAAAAGAAATAATAAATTAAAATGGAGTTCTACAAAATAAACTTAATAACAATAAATGAACCACGAGATTCCAAACGTCGTTTATAATGGAAGTCCTGCGAGTATGAACGACCATGAACTATGGGAAAAAACCATCAACAAGCAAATTATGAAACATTTGTAAAAAGGATCATATTAAATATTCTACCAAAATAATAAGTTCCATAAGTTGAACACACTTTGTTATTGGTTTTGTTTTTACTTCGATATTTAAAAATATTGTGCTCGTCATATCATACACATGTTGAATGTTGAAGTTTTAAAATTCGCGAAGGCATCACTACCGCCACCTAGCGATCTAATAATGAATACATTTTGACAGTTTTAGAATTCGGCCGTGGCTATTACATCCCTTTAAGTATTTAATCTAGCTATTATCGTGTTGATTCAAAGAAATGAACATTACTTATTGAAAAATTACAAAAAATTCACTTTGTTTAATTAGTTTTTGTATTTTTTTTTCAGTATAAAAATTTAAATATGGGAAACAAATGGCGTTCCAAAACTTGGCGTCAGCTCAATAGACTCCGAATGAAAAAGTATGATTTTTAACCTATTTATAGCATAAAATTTATAGGCTAAAGCCATTTTAAGCAACGTTTCAGTTCTGAATGGTGGTCTTACACCAGGGCGATACTAAAAATACCTTCCACTCTGGAACGTGCCACAAATATACTGTGTATTATTTCAAATGAATTAATTGTGAAATGACACAAATTAATCAAATTAAACTTGACTATTTTGTGTACAGATCGATTTCTCGAAGATCTCAGGGAATAGAAGAGAATGCTGTCGAGGATAACTTTTCTGAAAATTTCAGTACTGAACTACCTACGAATATAGTTTCAACAGTAAGCAACATCAAATAATGATTATTTGGGTAAATTATCAAAAATATTCACACATGATTATGTTTTTTTAGGATCAAAGTGTGTATGACATTCATTAACCCACTACAGCCACACACTTTATTATTTTTTCTTAGCACGTTTTGTGAAATATTTTTTGATACCTTTAGTTTAACATTTTTATTTATTATACGCTATTAATTCAGATGATCTTTATGGAGCGATCTTTTTGCATGCGCTCTGTGTGAAATGTTTATAACTAATACCGGCCATGTACACTCTGTCTTTTACCTTGTATTATGTTCCTTATGAAAACAAAACTGTTGTTTCTATCAAAATTGTAACAAATTCTTGCATCTTCTCATATAATATAGTATCCTTTTTGAATAAGGAGAGGAACTACTTGGTTATTCAAATCTAGTCACCAAACACGGCTAAAGCCATCTCAAGCAACCCTTGGATTCTGAATGGTGGTTTTCATAAAGGTGATACTGAGAGTATCTTCTTTCACTATGGAATGTGAAATATTGGTAAATGCCAGATTACTTTTAAATTTTTACAAAAATAAAAATCCTTTTCATTTTCCCCTTTTTATGAGGGGTGCTAAGTTTCTTCGAGTATTGCAGATGAAAGATCTCGGTGTTATATTCCCGCCAGTCTATCTTTTTATAATTAACTTTTATTATTTTTTTTCTTTTTACAAAATTCTTCTCTTTTAAAATTCGATACCGTACGAGTACATCATATCTTTATTTTATTGTTTGTAGCACACATGAACAATTGTATCCATATGGCTACATTTTAGCTTTAAAGTCAAGTTTTATTTTCTAAACTGTATCAGTTTTTTAATTGGTACAAAAATATATAATTTATTGTAATATTTTCATGTATGTATGTTAACGCCACTAGGATATTAATAAAAATAAGTTAATAAATAAATTCCACCAGAGCAAGACATTATTCTATGTAATCTCTTTTCATACTCCAGGTAGGTCAGTCACAAGACAGTACCTACCATATTATTGTAGCAATTCCACATCAATATCCAAATATTACACTCCTATGCGACGATTCAACAGCTAGAAAACAAAAACTCCGATGTTGTTGATATATTTAGTACATCAATTGTAATATATAAGCAAACCTTATTGAAGTTTTTTCATCAAGTAGGGGAATATTTTGTTAAAGCTATTTAAATTGACTAACACATTTAACAGCATTTTGTCGGCGGAAAGAAAAAAAATGTAACTATTTTGGATTTTTTCATATCAATGGATTTTTTATATTTTGTACCTACCTACAAACTTTATTGATCAAATTCAATAATATTATTACTTTATTTTTTTGTGCAAGTTTCTTAAACTAGTCGTTTCCTGAATTGTTTATGAGTATAATGTTATGAGTTCTATCGAGCCGAACCGTCTGATATGAAAATATCTGGAGTCGGTGAATTACTTTCCCATTTGGTCTCTGGTGGATTGGCGTATTGTTCTTGTATTGTTTTGTATTTATTATACTTATATAGCGCACTTACATTGCGTGGATTTACTAGACAATCGTTTTTGGAATAGTGTGTGGAAGGGTTTCCTGTGGGGAAGATTTAACCCGGACGTAAAATCTGAAGCATCAAAAACGTAGTTATGAATTAAGAATAAGAATTATGTAAGCTTGTGTTTTTTAATTATAAAAACTATTTTATTCTATTTTGCAAAAAACCTAAACTTTTAAATAAATGAATGAATATTACAACGTTGTTTTATATTTCCATGTTTTGAAAGCCCTAGCAATTTGCACAGGCGATGATGGACAAGTTGGCACGCTACTAGCAGGTGTTCGGTGTTGAGAGGTAGAAAAGTTCCCAGTATTTATGGAAAATTATGTATTTTACTCGAGAATTGTGGGAATATTAGTAATATGAAATATATCAATACCCCTTTAATTTTCACTACATACTGAGAAGAAGCTGATTTTTATAGAACTTGGTAAACGTTTTGAGGTTTATAATTTTTAAGATTAAAAATAACATAGAATGTAGTGTCAAAACCCAGTAAACATCTCCCAATTTAATTTTAAAATCATAATATTTGAAACTTGGATATCTGTCAGTTTTTAAAAGCTGTTCGTGTAATATTGAAGATAATTTTTCAACAAAATAGGGAATCTCAGGGGAAATTTCCCCACGTTATAGGGAAAAATCGAAATTCAACCAAGCACGAAAACGACCAACATGTAAGAAATAGTTGAGAAGTTAACTAACTAACCATCACGCCGTTTCCCCGCAGGGGTAGGCAGAGAGGACGGACCGCCAAACAACTCGGTCTTGGCACACACTCTTTGCCTCACTCACATTCATACATCGGCTCATACATTCTCTTCTATTATTCTGACTTTTGACGTGGCCCGACTCAAGTATCTGATTCACTTGATCGTGCCATGTCTTCCTCGGACGTCCCCGACTTCTTCTACCATTCACATTTACGTCGTATATTCTTCTTACACTGCTTTCATCGTTCATTCGCTCTACATGCCCAAACCATCTGAGGGGCCCTTTCTTAATCTTTTTGGTCCCTTTCTTAATCTAGTTGAGAAAGATATACCTACCTAATATAGTTGGGCAGATTAAACATCGAAAATAAAATTGCTACGATAGGTATTTTAATATTAAAATATTGCAACAATGAAATAATATTTCTATTTATAATATATGCAAATAATTTAACTTAAAGAGACACTTTGAAAATGTTTAATGGTGGGTAAATAATAAGTAAAATATATTTCATGTTGAGTAAATTTTTTTTAACAGTAATACATCACAAGAGTCTCAGCTGCTCCCGTCTAGTCAGCCAAGTGAGACTATGGCATCCTCAATTGAGGTGTATTGTGAGGCTGAAGGTAGTGGGGAGGGGAAGGAGAAAGGGAAGAGGAAGGTGGGGAAGTACCTGGCTATTCAGATCTGGTCACCGAACACGGCTAACGCCATTTCGAGCAACGTTACAATTCTGGATGGTGGTCTTACATTAGGGCGATACTGAGAGTATCATCCACTCTGGAACGTGCCGCAAATAAACTATATATTATTTTAAAAGCATAAATTGTGCAAACAAAATTTAATCATATATATTTTTTTGCCATGTTGGGATTACATCCCGCGACCTTCGGTGTGTGAGTCAAGAGCCTTACCACTAGACTACGCCAGTCGTCACTACAGGAAACGAACCTTCTTTCCAATGAAACAATAAAAATTAAGAAAATCTGGAAACAACATAATAAGAATAGCTACATTTGTAAGATATTATCATTATTTGTAAGTTGGTAACAATGATGAAGAGAAAAAGTATTATTTTTTTTTAATAATTAAATAATATTATAGGATGTGAAGGTTTTTAAAATTAAATTATGAACTACTTGGGGTAACCTACGGAAGTGGTGTTGGTTATCCGATGAATGGCTCCCGGGATGGCGGTACACAAGCAGGTACACGGTATACAAACCACACCCGTTGAACCAGGGCACCCCTACAAAGTCAGGTTAGGTCTCCCTCAATCAGTCTGTCCTGATCCGGCCCGCCACGCAGTGGATGGGCTAACGTATTCGCCGAAAAGACCTAGACTGACCTCACCCGATGAACCTGGGCACCTCTGCTAAGACACCAAAAGTAGCGAAACGTGACAGAGGTGTTGGTCATACAAAAAATGGTTCACGAGGCGGCGGTACCCATACCCACTCAAACTTTTAGTATAGGTTAAGAGGTTCTCTACGTTTGGTGAATTAGCCGGGGTGCCCAGGATCATGGGGTGAGGTTTGTGGTGTCTTGGCTACGAACGCGTCTGCTCACCATTTGCATTTCAGGCCGGATCGGGAGAGAATGGTTGAGGGAGTCCCTTCGACTTTTTCAGCCTTGCACCGCAAGTTCAATTTTAAATAAAATAAATCTCTCTTTCTAATCTGTTTGTATTTCGTATGAAAAACAGAGACAAATGCAATTTTATTAATGTTTCTAAAAAAATCCTAGCCAGAGACCGGATGCTACCGAGACGGAATGATCCGGTTACCATTGTCCAGTTTTCAGCTTTAACGCAAAATGGTAAAAGCGATAGTAGGAAAGCGAGCCTGACTCAATTATTACAAAACAGTCCTTTCTATTAAAATGCGGTTTTTAGTAGTATTTACCGCCCAGCTTGCAGCTCGCTCGTTTAGTACTACTGCGACAAGACGAGGTGGGATGGGAAATACGAATACTTTAATATTTAAAAAAAATAGTAATGCGATACCTTTTGCTGAATAATTTTTTTTTGATTACCTAAATTAATTTATCATTAAGATGAAGCTAAATGATGAATGTAAGTAAGTCTAAAGTCATGGTGTTTGAAAGAGGGAGTACAAAAACAGTATGCAATATAGTTTTGAATGATGAATA
Organism: Limnephilus lunatus; assembly: GCA_917563855.2. NCBI lineage: Eukaryota > Metazoa > Arthropoda > Insecta > Trichoptera > Limnephilidae > Limnephilus > Limnephilus lunatus. Next base: position 100,444,962 of record OU830594.1, read on the forward strand.
CTTGGAGCAGGTGGATGAGTTTGTGTATCTGGATAGTATGTTTAAGAGAGATGGGATGGCTGATAGAGATATTGAAAGAAGGGTTAATCCCAGTAACTCCATTAATGGAGGACTGAATGCCGTTGGCGCAAAAAAAAAAATGCCAAAAGAAGCGAAGCTAGCAGTCCACAATGGAGTCCTGGTACTTACCCTGATGTATGGCAGTGAGGCCTGGAACTGGTAGAGGAAGGATGAAAGTAAACTTAATGCTGTTGAAATGAAATCCCTGAGGCGTACGTGTAGTAAAACAATGTATTATCGTGTGAGAAATTTGGATATCCGCAAATAATGTAAGGCTGATGTAAGAATAATGAGTAAGATTTAGAAAGGGACACTCAGATTTGGTTTGGGCATGTAGAGCGAATAAAAACTACCCTTTTTATTCCAAATAAGATCAGGAATGGCTGGTTAAAGTCGTCGGATTGACTTTATTTTAGAACTGGCTGGTTCCCGGCATGCGTTGCAACGCCATATTAAATAAATACATTTTTCTCCCGGAATCACCTTCCCGTGCGTCCCCGTTCCATGAATCTATCCCTCCCATTGCGGTTCATGGCATCTTCCGATAGAGTACGGCGAAGGAACCCCCTCAACCATTCAAACCATTTAACCTAGACTTGTAGTTTGGGAGCCAGGCATGGGTACCGCCGCCCCGGGAACCATTTATTGGATAACCAACTCGTCACACGTCATCCCAACAACTTTTTTGTGACTTAGCAGGGCTGCTCGGGTTCAAGGGATGAGATTTGTCTAGGTCTTTGCGGCGAACGGGTTTGCCCACTTACTGCGTTACGGACCGGATCGGGAGAGACTGGTTGAGGGAGACCTTTTTTTTCTTACATTAGCTCTAAGAAAATAACTTACTAAGCCCTGAAGAAAATAAATTCCCTCAAGGCCTATGTCATCTTTGGGGATGCAGTGTGGAGCGTATTTTTTAGGAAAGGAAGAAGAGGTTGTTTCATTCTGAGTTGTCTGGTCACCGTTCTGAAAGGCGAGAGAGTACAGCTGGACAACATCTATAGTGAGGCATGGAACTGGCAGAGGAAGGATGTAAGTAAACTGAATGCTATTGAAATGAGATCCCTGAGGCGTACGTGTGGTAAAACAATGTATGATCGTGTGAGAAATTTGGATATCCGCAAATAATGTACGGCTGATGTAAGAATAATGAGTAAGATTTAGAAACGGACCCTCAGATTTTTTGGCATGTAGAGCGAATGAACGAAGAAAGTAGTGTAAGAAGAATATACGACGCAAATGTGAATGGTAGAAAAAGTCGGGGACGCCCGAGGAAGACATGGCATGATCAGGTGAATCAGATACCATGTCAAAAGTCAGAATAATAGAAGAGAATGTATGAGAAGATGTATAAATATGAGTTAGGCAAAGAGTATGTGCCTAGACCGAGTTGTTTGGTGGTCCGCCCTCTCTGCCTATTCCTGCGGGGACGCCAACTTCCGGTCTGCTAATCCCGTTGGTTTTAAAAAAAAATTGAATATTGTGATAAAAGCACGTTTTCACAATAATTTAATGTGGGTATACATACGAATAACGTAGGAGGCGCATCTGACTTGTAACAAAATTTGGTTTTAATTTACGGAACCACTCGGAGTGGATGTGTTGGTTATCCAATAAATGGTTCCCGGGGCGTCGGTACTCATACCCGCCTCCCATACTGTAGGTCCAGGTGAAGTGGTTTGCTACGTTTGGTGACTTACTAAGCCGGGGTGCCCGGGTTCATGGGGTGAGGTTTGTGCGCATCTGCTCACCATTTGCATAGCAGGCCGAATCGGGAGAGAGTAGTTGAGGGAGTCTCTTCGATTTCTTCAGCCTTACTCTGAAAATCTCTGAAAATTAAACCGAAATGGATTCATACGACCGCCATACTCCTGGACACACTGACCCCCAGATTCCTACCCACTCCTACTACCCTTTTCCTTCCCAAAACTTCCTCTCCTTCCTTTCCTAAAAATACCTTCCATACAGCGTCCGCAGGATTACATAGTCCCCCTGAGGGATATATTTTCTTCATATATAAAAAATAAAAATATAAATATCCCTCAATCAGTCTCTCCCGATCCGGCTTGCCACGCAGTAGGTAGGCAAACGCGTTCCCCGTACGGACCTAGACAAATCTCACTCCTTGAACCCGGGCACTCCTGCTAAGTCACCAAAAGTAGCGAACCATGAGGTGACGTTTGAATTATACATATATTATCAAAATAAAATACAATATGAACTTGTGACTTCCTAATTCGTAGCCAAGATCGTAATGTAACGCGTTACCAAGGAATTAAACAAATTTATCAAATAAATTTTACTTGTGTACGCCAATTTTGAACTTGCGACATCCGAATTCGTAGTCAAGGATCATAATGCAACGCATTATTGAGGAATCGTACATAGATATTTATCAAAATAAAATTTACTTGCACACGCCAATTTTGAACTTGCGACTTCCGAATTCGTAGTCAAGGATCATAATGCAACGCATTATTGAGGAATCATACACAGATATTTATCAAAAAAAAATTGACTTGTGCACGCCAATTTTGAACTTGCGACTTCCGAATTCGTAGTCAAGATCGTACCGCAACGCATTATCGAGGAATTATATCTAAATATTTACGAACATAAAATTTATTATTTTTGAACTTGTGACTTCCGAATTCATAACCAAGATCGTAATGCAACGTGTTATCGAGGAATTATACAAATTTAACAAAATAAAATTTACTTGCGCACGCCAACTTTGAACTTGCGACATCCGAATTCGTAGTCAAGGATCATAATGCAATGCATTATCGAGAAATCATACATATTTATCAAAGTAAAATTTATTGCGCACGCCACAATTTGAACTTGCGACTTCCGAATTCGTAGCGAAGATCGTAATGCAACGCATTATCACCCCTCGAACCCGGGCACCCCTGCTAAGTCATCAAAAGTATCGAGCCACTTGGGATGACGTATGACAGATGTGTTGGTTATCCAATAAATGATTCCCGGGCGGCGGAGCCTAGCCGCAAAAACCCGCGGAAGTATAATATTAGAATTTTATAAAATATAGAAAGATATATTTTTTAAGTCGCTGCCGCGGCCGTCATAATATTACGTTTTACAACTTCCATATCGGCTCAACCAATGAACAGTAAAACCAGATAGAGGTATATGTGTTTTTATGACCAATCAGAAGGCTTCGTTCATGACGCCATCTTGAACGCCATTCTGATTGGTCATGGTCAGATCAACAATTTTATAGTAAAAGCACATATAGGTACATAAGATATACGATTATGTGGATCAACAACGCATGGCAATTTGGGCGGATCATCAACGCATGGTGATTTGGGCGGATCAACAGTTACGAAGCGTATGATTTCCATACAAATATCGAAAATTTTATGTGTAGTATTTCGTTTACTTTTACTGGGAAACTGGCAACCGTGCTATTTAATGTAACGTTGTTGCCAAATCATACAGAAGTATTCCATCAAAGCCAAGTTATATGGTGTTAAAGGTGGATCAACACTGTCGAATAACTTCTTACTGGATCAGCATACTACGAGAAGAGGTCAATATATATATATATATATATATATATATATTTATCTCCTCTCGTAAAACGTTGATCTTGCGCGACGGTACACCAGTTTTAAGTTGATCCGTTCGGACGTGTTGATCCATCCGGATATGCTGATCCATTACACAAGCTGGCATACACATCCTGATCCATGTGGATCAATTTATACCATCAAGATTTAGCTGTAAGCCACGCCCATTGTTCGGTGTCTTATACATTTTACACGTTTTTTTTTGTTGATCCATATAAATGCCAAGTTTTGACCGCCAACAAAGGTGCCCGTCTGTCGTACTTTTCAGCTTCTTTTAGTAGGTACCTGTACGTTCTTATTTCAATTCGTTCTATTTCATTTTTTTTTAAATGTATTTTGGTTTAAGATTTAATTTTTATTTTGATTTTGTTTTTGGTTTTGATTTTGTTTTTGATTTTGATTTGGATTTCGATTTTGATTTTGATTTTGATTTTGGTTCGAGATTTCGATTTTGATTTTGGTTTGAGATTTTAATTTTGATTTTGATTTTAATTTTTATTTGCATTGTTATTTTGATTTTTATTTTAATTTTTTAATTTTGGTTTTAATTTAGATTTTGATTTTTACTTTCATTTTGATTTTGATTTTGGTTTGAGATTTTGATTTTTATTTTGGTTTTGATTTGAGATTTTGGTTTTGGTTTGAGATTTTAATTTTGATTTTGATTTTGGTTTGGATTTCGATTTTGATTTTGATTTTGATTTTGGTTTTGGTTTGAGATTTTAATTATGATTTTGACTTTGATTTTTATTTTGGTTTTGGTTTGAGATTTTGATTTTGATTTTTGATTTCGATTTCGATTTCGATTGTGATTTCGATTTCGATTTCGATTTCGATTTCGATTTCGATTTCGATTTCGATTTCGATTTCGATTTCGATTTAAATTTCGATTTTGATTTTGATTTTGATTTTGATTTTGATTTTGATTTTGATTTTGTTTTCGTTTCCGCTTCTAAGACCCGCACAAACCTCACCCCATGAACCTGGGCACCCCGGTTAAGTCACCAAACATAGCGAACCACTTAAGTTATACCTTAATTTTGGGAGGCGGGTATGATTACCACCGCCCCGGGAACCATTTTTGGGTAATCAACACCTTTGTCATATGTCACTTTGCAGTGACATTCGTGACTTAGCAGGAGTGCCCGGTTCAAGGAGTGAGATTTGTCTAGGTCCATGCGGCGAACGCGTTCGCTCACCTACTGCGTGGCAAGCCGGATTGGGAGAGACTGATTTTTTGTGACTTAGCAGGGCTGCTCGGGTTCAAGTGATGAGATTCGTCTAGGTCTTTGCGGTTAACGGGTTTGCCCACCTACTGCATTACGGACCGGATTGGGAGGGACTGGTTGAGGGAGACCTTATTTTTCTTACATTAGCTCCACACAGGAAGCCCTGAAGAAAATAAATCCCGTGAAGGCCTATGTCTTCTTTGGGGATGCAATGCATTATCGGGGAATACGTATGATTCCTCGATAATGCATTGCATTACGATCTCTACGAATTCGGAAGTCGCAAGAACAAATTGTGGCGTGCGCAAGTAAATATTATTTTGATTTAAATGTATAATTCAACGACATCTAAGGGGCATTGCGACCTTGACTACGAATTCGGGAGTCGCAAGTTCGAATTGTGGCGTGCAGAGGTAATTTTTATTTGATACGTTTGTATAATACAACAATAATGCAGTGCAGTGCGATCTTGACTACGAATTCGGATGTCGCAAGTTTAAATGGCATGCGCCAATAAATTTTATTTTGATAAATATGTATAATTCCTCGATAATGCGTTGTCTTACGATCTTGGCTACGAATTTGAAAGTCGCAAGTTCGAATTGTGGCGTGCGCAAGTAATTTTTATTTTGATAAAGATTTTGATATAATTCCTCGACAATGCGTTGCATTACGATCTTGACTACGAATTCGGAAGTCGCAAGTTCGAATTGTGGCGTGGCCAAGTAAATTTTATTTTGACAAATATGTATGATTCCTCGATAATGCATTGCATTACGATCTCTACGAATTCGGAAGTCGCAAGAACAAATCGCATTACGATCATAACGAATTCGGAAGTCGCAAGAACAAATTTATACGTCCGTCACTCTTGGACACACTGATTCCCAGATTTCTGCCCACACCTACAAACCTTTTCGGTCTCAGAACTTCCTCTCCGTCCTTTCCTAAAAATAATTTCCGAAGAATTATCTTCTTCAGGGCCTCCTGCGTGAAGCTCATGAAAAAGAAGTTTCCTTCAACCAGTCTTTCCCGATCCGGCCTGCCGCGCATTATGTGGGGCAAACGCGTTCGCCGCACGAACTTAGACAAATCTCGCCCCTTAACCCGGGCACCCCTGCTAAGTCACCAAAAGCAGCGAACCACTTGGGATCACTTACGACAGAGGTGTTGGTTATCCAATAAATGGTTCTCGGGGCGACGGTACACTTATTAACCTCCCATGTTATTTCCAGTTTAAAGGCGAGTCAAGGGAGTTCTAGGTTAGGACTCCTTTAATTAGTCTCTCCCAACCTGGCCCGCCACGCAGTAGTTGGGCACACGCATTCCCCGCAAAGACCTAGACAAACTTCACTTTCTGAACCCGGGCACCCCTATTAGGTCACCAAACACTATTTATTTATTATCTATTTATTTATTCATAACATTTTTATTTTTATAGGGCACAAGGGATTTTCATTTTTATTTTTCAATATTTTTCGATGTTTTGTGGTTTAGCGTGTTTTCAAAATCTTCTGTGCACGTAACAGCACATTAAACAGCACATTAAAATTTTTTTTTGTCAAAATATTTTATTAGATGTATGTATGTTGTAAGCCCCCAGTTAAATTTAAATATCAACAAAAAAGTTATTCTTACTTTAAACTTATAAAATAGCAGTTTTCAATAAATCGTCACTCGACCCCCGGTTTTTTCCATCTGAGATCGTATATAATATGAAAAAGAAATATAAAAATATTTTGATACGGAAAACATCTCAACCTCTTAATATATTTTTATAATGTAGCTTAATTATGACGTATTACAATTTTTTAAACTACGTAAATCAACGTACTTTAAAATCATTTTTTTGTACTAAAAACCATTATTTTTCTGTTGAATAAAAATATTACCCAATAAAACAGTAGTTTAACTTTACAATGTATAAATTAATATTAAAAAAATCAATTGTTTATTTGATGATATCCGCCCGACTGGTTGTCTGTGACGCTCTGTTCCGTAAAGCTATGTTGAAAAACGTAAGTGTATTAGTTATTAAGATGAATCCATATACACTGTATGAATGAAATCAAACTGTATAATTTGTTCGTGTAATTTGAAGGAAGCGTGTCAAAAAGGATTTCAAAAACGTGCGTAGCAAGGAGACGGACGATAATATGCTTAAACTTTTCCACATTTAACCTGTTTATCATTTAAAAAGGAACATGTCAAAAGGAATTAGTTAAAGTACGTGGCAAGGACTCATCCTTTTCTTGTATATTGTAACTTCTGATATGTTACCTTCAAATAGCTTTGCACAGGGTCATTTGTGCGCGCTTTTTTGAAACAGCGTACTCTATAAAATTTTCAAACGGAGCACGTGGAAAGGGACAAAATTACTAGAATACCTAGAACGCGAACGTTCAGATATATTGTACCTTCTCACATGTTACCTTCAAATAGCTTCGCACAGGGCCCCATACCACTCTGAACAACAAAGCAAGTTTTAATTGTATTGTGATCTCTTTCTCTAGCGCGGCGCCGTGGGTATGTCAGAGCGAGACCACTGTAACAATACTTGAAACGATACAATATATTTGAAGATATCATATTACATCCGACAAAAGTGTAAGGGCTGTGCAAATAGGTGAATAATTATTATAATCATTTAAGTATTTAATCTAGCTATTATCGTGTTGATTCAAAGAAATGAACATTACTTATTGAATAATTACAAAAAATTCACTTTGTTTAATTAGTTTTTGTATTTTTTTTTCAGTATAAAAATTTAAATATGGGAAACAAATGGCGTTCCAAAACTTGGCGTCAGCTCAATAGACTCCGAATGAAAAAGTATGATTTTTAACCTATTTATAGCATAAAATTTATAGGCTAAAGCCATTTTAAGCACCGTTTCAGTTCTGAATGGTGGTCTTACACCAGGGCGATACTAAAAATACCTTCCACTCTGGAACGTGCCACAAATATACTGTGTATTATTTCAAATGAATTAATTGTGAAATGACACAAATTAATCAAATTAAACTTGACTATTTTGTGTACAGATCGATTTCTCGAAGATCTCAGGGAATAGAAGAGAATGCTGTCGAGGATAAATTTTCTGAAAATTTCAGTACTGAACTACCTACGAATATAGTTTCAACAGTAAGCAACATCAAATAATGATTATTTGGGTAAATTATCAAAAATATTCACACATGATTATGTTTTTTTAGGATCAAAGTGTGTATGACATTCATGAACCCACTACAGCCACACACTTTATTATTTTTTCTTAGAACGTTTTGTGAAATATTTCTTGATACCTTTAGTTTAACCTTTTTATTTATTATACGCTATTAATTCAGATGATCTTTATGGAGCGATCTTTTTGCATGCGCTCTGTGTGAAATGTTTATAACTAATACCGGCCATGTACACTCTGTCTTTTACCTTGTATTATGTTCCTTATGAAAACAAAACTGTTGTTTCTATCAAAATTGTAACAAATTCTTGCATCTTCTCATATAATATAGTATCCTTTTTGAATAAGGAGAGGAACTACTAGGTTATTCAAATCTAGTCACCAAACACGGCTAAAGCCATCTCAAGCAACCCTTGGATTCTGAATGGTGGTTTTCATAAAGGTGATACTGAGAGTATCTTCTTTCACTATGGAATGTGAAATATTGGTAAATGCCAGATTACTTTTAAATTTTTACAAAAATAAAAATCCTTTTCATTTTCCCCTTTTTATGAGTGGTGCTAAGTTTCTTCGAGTATTGCAGATACGAGATCTCGGTGTTATATTCCCGCCAGTCTATCTTTTTATAATTAACTTTTATTATTTTTTTTCTTTTTACAAAATTCTTCTCTTTTAAAATTCGATACCGTACGAGTACATCATATCTTTATTTTATTGTTTGTAACACACATGAACAATTGTATCTATATGGCTACATTTTAGCTTTAAAGTCAAGTTTTATTTTCTAAATTGTATCAGTTTTTTAATTGGTACAAAAATATAATTTATTGTAATATTTTCATGTATGTATGTTAACGCCACTAGGATATTAATAAAAATAAGTTAATAAATAAATTCCACCAGAGCAAGACATTATTCTATGTAATCTCTTTTCATACTCCAGGTAGGTCAGTCACAAGACAGTACCTACCATATTATTGTAGCAATTCCACATCAATATCCAAATATTACACTCCTATGCGACGATTCAACAGCTAGAAAACAAAAACTCCGATGTTGTTGATATATTTAGTACATCAATTGTAATATATAAGCAAACCTTATTGAAGTTTTTTCATCTAGTAGGGGAATATTTTGTTAAAGCTATTTAAATTGACTAACACATTTAACAGCATTTTGTCGGCGGAAAGAAAAAAAATGTAACTATTTTGGATTTTTTCATATCAATGGATTTTTTATATTTTGTACCTACCTACAAACTTTATTGATCAAATTCAATAATATTATTACTTTATTTTTTTTGTGCAAGTTTCTTAAACTAGTCGTTTCCTGCATTGTTTATGAGTATAATGTTCTGAGTTCTATCGAGCCGAACCGTCTGATATGAAAATATCTGGAGTCGGTGAATTACTTTCCCATTTGGTCTCTGGTGGATTGGCGTATTGTTCTTGTATTGTTTTGTATTAATTATACTTATATAGCGCACTTACATTGCGTGGATTTACTAGACCATCGTTTTTGGAATAGTGTGTGGAAGGGTTTCCTGTGGGGAAGATTTAACCCGGACGTAAAATCTGAAGCATCAAAAAAGTAGTTAAAGAATTATGTAAGCTTGTGTTTTTTTATTATAAAAACTATTTTATTCTTTTTTGCAAAAAACCTAAACTTTTAAATAAATTAATGAATATTACTACGTTGTTTTATATTTCCATGTTTTGAAAGCCCTAGCAATTTGCACAGGCGATGATGGACAAGTTGGCACTCTACTAGCAGGTGTTCGGTGTTGAGAGGTAGAAAAGTTCCCAGTATTTATGGAAAATTATGTATTTTGCTCGAGAAATGTGGGAATATTAGTAATGTGAAATATATCAATACCCCTTTAATTTTCACTACATATCTGTCAGTTTTTAAAAGCTGTTCGTGTAATATTGAAGATAATTTTTCAACAAAATAGGGAATCTCAGGGGAAATTTCCCCACGTTATAGGGAAAAATCGAAATTCAACCAAGCACGAAAACGACCAACATGTAAGAAATAGCTGAGAATAAACTAACTAACTAACCATCACACCGTTTCCCCGCAGGGGTAGGCAGAGAGGACGGACCGCCAAACAACTCGGTCTTGGCACACACTCTTTGCCTCACTCACATTCATCCATCGTCTCATACATTCTCTTCTATTATTCTGACTTTTGACATGGCCCGACTCAAGTATCTGATTCACTTGATCGTGCCATGTCTTCCTCGGACGTCCCCGACTTCTTCTACCATTCACATTTACGTCGTATATTCTTCTTACACTGCTTTCATCGTTCATTCGCTCTACATGCCCAAACCATCTGAGGGGCCCTTTCTTAATCTTTTTGGTCCCTTTCTTAATCTAGTTGAGAAAGATATACCTACCTAATATAGTTGGGCAGATTAAACATCGAAAATAAAATTGCTACGATAGGTATTTAAATATTACAATATTGCAACAATGAAATAATATTTCTATTTATAATATATGCAAATAATTTAACTTAAAGAGACACTTTGAAAATGTTTAATGGTGGGTAAATAATAAGTAAAATATATTTCATGTTGAGTAAATTTTTTTTAACAGTAATACATCACAAGAGTCTCATCTGCTCCCGTCTAGTCAGCCAAGTGAGACTATGGCATCCTCAATTGAGGTGTATTGTGAGGCTGAAGGTAGTGGGGAGGGGAAGGAGAAAGGGAAGAGGAAGGTGGGGAAGTACCTGGCTATTCAGATCTGGTCACCGAACACGGCTAACGCCATTTCGAGCAACGTTACAATTCTGGATGGTGGTCTTACATTAGGGCGATACTGAGAGTATCATCCACTCTGGAACGTGCCGCAAATAAACTATATATTATTTTAAAAGCATAAATTGTGCAAACAAAAATTAATCTTTTTTTTTTTTGCCACGTTGGGATTACATCCCGCGACCTTCGGTGTGTGAGTCAAGAGCCTTACCACTAGACTACGCCAGTCGTCACTACAGGAAACGAACCTTGTTTCCAATGAAACAATAAAAATTAAGAAAATCTGGAAACAACATAATAAGAATAGCTACATTTGTAAGATATTATCATTATTTGTAAGTTGGTAACAATGATGAAGAGAAAAAGTATTATTTTTTTAAAATAATTAAATAATATTATAGGATGTGAAGGTTTTTAAAATTAAATTATGAACTACTTGGGGTAACCTACGGAAGTGGTGTTGGTTATCCGATGAATGGCTCCCGGGGTGGCGGTACACAAGCAGGTACGCGGTATACAAACCACACCCGTTGAACCAGGGCACCCCTACAAAGTCAGGTTAGGTCTCCCTCAATCAGTCTGTCCTGATCCGGCCCGCCACGCAGTGGATGGGCTAACGTATTCGCCGAAAAGACCGAGACTGACCTCACCCAATGAACCTGGGCACCTCTGCTAAGACACCAAAAGTAGCGAAACGTGACAGAGGTGTTGGTCATCCAAAAAATGGTTCACGAGGCGGCGGTACCCATACCCACTCAAACTTTTAGTATAGGTTAAGAGGTTCTCTACGTTTGGTGACTTAGCCGGAGTGCCCAGGATCATGGGGTGAGGTTTGTGGTGTCTTGGCCACGAACGCGTCTGCTCACCATTTGCATTTCAGGCCGGATCGGGAGAGAATGGTTGAGGGAGTCCCTTCGACTTTTTCAGCCTTGCACCGCAAGTTCAATTTTAAATAAAATAAATCTCTCTTTCTAATCTGTTTGTATTTTGTATGAGAAACAGAGACAAATGCAATTTTATTAATGTTTCTAAAAAAATCCTAGCCAGAGACCGGATGCTACCGAGACGGAATGATCCGGTTACCATTGTCCAGTTTTCAGCTTTAACGCAAAATGGTAAAAGCGATAGTAGGAAAGCGAGCCTGACTCAATTATTACAAAACAGTCCTTTCTATCAAAATGCGGTTTTTAGTAGTATTTACCGCCCAGCTTGCAGCTCGTTAGTACTACTGCGACAAGACGAGGTGGGATGGGAAATACGAATACTTTAATATTTAAAAAAAAATAGTATATGCGATACCTTTTGCTGAATAATTTTTTTTTGATTACCTAAATAAATTTATCATTAAGATGAAGCTAAATGATGAATGTAAGTAAGTCTAAAGTCATGGTGTTTGAAAGAGGGAGTACAAAAACAGTATGCAATATAGTTTTGAATGATGAATACTTGGAGCAGGTGGATGAGTTTGTGTATCTGGATAGTATGTTTAAGAGAGATGGGATGGCTGATAGAGATATTGAAAGAAAGGTTAATCCCAGTAACTCCATTAATGGAGGACTGAATGCCGTTGGCGCAAAAAAAAATGCCAAAAGAAGCGAAGCTAGCAGTCCACAATGGAGTCTTGGTACTTACCCTGATGTATGGCAGTGAGGCCTGGAACTGGTAGAGGAAGGATGAAAGTAAACTTAATGCTGTTGAAATGAAATCCCTGAGGCGTACGTGTGGTAAAACAATGTATGATCGTGTGAGAAATTTGGATATCCGCAAATAATGTAAGGCTGATGTAAGAATAATGAGTAAGATTTAGAAACGGACCCTCAGATGGTTTGGGCATGTAGAGCGAATAAAAACTACCCTTTTTATTCCAAATAAGATCAGGAATGGCTGGTTAAAGTCGTCGGATTGACTTTATTTTAGAACTGGCTGGTTCCCGGCATGCGTTGCAACGCCATATTAAATAAATACATTTTTCTCCCGGAATCACCTTCCCGTGCGTCCCCGTTCCATGAATCTATCCCTCCCATTGCGGTTCATGGCATCTTCCGATAGAGTACGGCGAAGGAACCCCCTCAACCATTCAAACCATTTAACCTAGACTTGAAGTTTTAGAGCCAGGCATGGGTACCGCCGCCCCGGGAACCATTTATTGGATAACCAACTCGTCACACGTCATCCCAACAACTTTTTTGTGACTTAGCAGGGCTGCTCGGATTCAAGGGATGAGATTTGTCTAGGTCTTTGCGGCGAACGGGTTTGCCCACTTACTGCGTTACGGACCGGATCGGGAGAGACTGGTTGAGGGAGACCTTTTTTTTCTTACATTAGCTCTAAGAAAATAACTTACTAAGCCCTGAAGAAAATAAATTCCCTCAAGGCCTATGTCATCTTTGGGGATGCAGTGTGGAGCGTATTTTTTAGGAAAGGAAGAAGAGGTTGTTTCATTCTGAGTTGTCTGGTCACCGTTCTGAAAGGCGAGATAGTACAGCTGGACAACATCTAACACACTATTATTATTATATGTATAAAGAGGAAAGATTTGGTTCTTTGTTTGTTTGTTTGCATTGAATAGGCTCCGAAACTACTGAACTGATTTGAAAAATTCTTTCACTGTTAGGAAGCTACACTATCCTCGGGTGACATAGGCTATATTATATTTTCAAAAAAATTAATCCTTACTAAAACTCCCAAAATGTAGCCCAAGGTGTAAAAAAAATACCTAAAATATTCTTTTCATCGCGTGCGCTGCGAAAACTATTATAGATAGAATAAAATAATGTACGACGACTTTGCAGAAAACATTACTATTTACAAAAAGTCTCGCGACAGCATATGTCTAACTATTATAGTTATGCAACAATAAGTGTTCTTTTATTTAAAAAAAATAATTATAATATCGCCGCTAGAAAAGGCTCTCTATTTGTATCTTGGTATTAATCCTTATAAAAATAAATTAATTCATATTCAAGATTGTTCCAATATCTTTATACAACTTTTTAAATTATTTAATTCGAACATTTCATTGGAAAGATATCATGAGTTTAACCTGTTGTGAGAACGTAAAAAATATAACGCACTGACTACATGAAACCGTCCGTCCGTTCAGTCCTCCATTGCTGGAGTTACCGGCATTCACCCTTCTTTCAATATCTCAATCAGCCTTACCTACTATCAATATATCTCGTAAACATACTATCCAGTGTAAACATACCTATCTCGTAAACATACTATGGCAGTGAGGCATGGAACTGGCAGAGGAAGGATGTAAGTAAACTGAATGCTATTGAAATGAGATCCCTGAGGCGTACGTGTGGTAAAACAATGTATGATCGTGTGAGAAATTTGGATATCCGCAAATAATGTACGGCTGATGTAAGAATAATGAATAAGATTTAGAAGGGGACCCTCAGATGTTTTGGGCATGTAGAACGAATGAACGAAGAAAGTAGTGTAAGAAGAATATACGACGCAAATGTGAATGGTAGAAAAAGTCGGGGACGCCCGAGGAAGACATGGCATGATCAGGTGAATCAGATACTTGAGTCGGGCCATGTCAAAAGTCAGAATAATAGATGAGAATGTATGAGAAGATGTATAAATATGAGTTAGGCAAAGAGTATGTGCCTAGACCGAGTTGTTTGGTGGTCCGCCCTCTCTGCCTATTCCTGCGGGGACGCCGACTTCCGGTCTGCTAATCCCGTTGGTTTAAAAGAAAATTGAATATTGTGATAAAAGCACGTTTTCACAATAATTTAATGTGGGTATACATACGAATAACGTAGGAGGCGCATCTGACTTGTAACAACATTTGGTTTTAATTTACGGAACCACTCGGAGTGGATGTGTTGGTTATCCAATAAATGGTTCCCGGGGCGTCGGTACTCATACCCGCCTCCCAAACTGTAGGTCCAGGTGAAGTGGTTCGCTACGTTTGGTGACTTACTAAGCCGGGGTGCCCGGGTTCATGGGGTGAGGTTTGTGCGCATCTGCTCACCATTTGCATAGCAGGCCGAATCGGGAGAGAGTAGTTGAGGGAGTCTCTTCGATTTCTTCAGCCTTACTCTGAAAATCTCTGAAAATTACACCGAAATGGATTCATACGACCGCCATACTCCTGGACACACTGACCCCCAGATTCCTACCCACTCCTACTACCCTTTTCCTTCCCAAAACTTCCTCTCCTTCCTTTCCTAAAAATACCTTCCACACAGCGTCCGCAGAGATTACATAGTCCCCCTGAGGGGTATATTTTCTTCATATATAAAAAATAAAAATATAAATATCCCTCTATCAGTCTCTCCCGATCCGGCTTGCCATGCAGTAGGTGGGCAAACGCGTTCCCCGTACGGACCTAGACAAATCTCACTCCTTGAACCCGGGCACTCCTGCTAAGTCACCAAAAGTAGCGAACCATGAGGTGACGTTTGAATTATACATATATTATCAACATAAAATACAATATTAACTTGTGACTTCCTAATTCGTAGCCAAGATCGTAATGTAACGCGTTACCAAGGAATTAAACAAATTTATCAAATAAAATTTACTTGTGTACGCCAATTTTGAACTTGCGACATCCGAATTCGTAGTCAAGGATCATAATGCAACGCATTATTGAGGAATCGTACATAGATATTTATCAAAATAAAATTTACTTGCACACGCCAATTTTGAACTTGCGACATCCGAATTCATAGTCAAGGATCATAATGCAACGCATTATTGAGGAATCGTACATAGATATTTATCAAAAAAAATTTTACTTGTGCACGCCAATTTTGAACTTGCGACTTCCGAATTCGTAGTCAAGATCGTACCGCAACGCATTTTTGAGGAATTATATCTAAATATTTACGAACATAAAATTTATTATTTTTGAACTTGTGACTTCCGAATTCATAACCAAGATCGTAATGCAACGTGTTATCGAGGAATTATACAAATTTAACAAAGTAAAATTTACTTGCGCACGCCAACTTTGAACTTGCGACATCCGAATTCGTAGTCAAGGATCATAATGCAATGCATTATCGAGGAATCATACATATTTATCAAAGTAAAATTTATTGCGCACGCCACAATTTGAACTTGCGACTTCCGAATTCGTAGCGAAGATCGTAATGCAACGCATTATCACCCCTCGAACCCGGGCACCCCTGCTAAGTCATCAAAAGTATCGAGCCACTTGGGATGACGTATGACAGATGTGTTGGTTATTCAATAAATGTTTCCCGGGCGGCGGAGCCTAGCCGCAAAAACCCGCGGAAGTATAATATTAGAATTTTATAAAATACAGAAAGATATATTTTTTAAGTCGCTGCCGCGACCGTTATAATATTACGTTTTGCAACTTCCATATCGGCTCAACCAATGAACAGTAAAACCAGATAGAGGTATATGTGTTTTTATGACCAATCAGAAGGCTTCGTTCATGACGCCATCTTGAACGCCATTCTGATTGGTCATGGTCAGATCAACAATTTTATAGTAAAAGCACATATAGGTACATAAGATATACGATTATGTGGATCAACAACGCATGGCAATTTGGGCGGATCATCAACGCATGGTGATTTGGGCGGATCAACAGTTACGAAGCGTATGATTTCCATACAAATATCGAAAATTTTATGTGTAGTATTTCGTTTACTTTTACTGGGAAACTGGCAACCGTGCTATTTAATGTAACGTTGTTGCCAAATCATTCAGAAGTATTCCATCAAAGCCAAGTTATATGGTGTTAAAGGTGGATCAACACTGTCGAATAACTTCTTACTGGATCAGCATACTACGAGAAGAGGTCAATATATATATATATATATATATATATATATATATATAATTTTGAAACATTATAAAAAATTAAATCGAAAAATCTCGATCTTTCCCTTCCCTAATCAACACTGAATCATTGAGTCACGTAGAAACAAAATATGACTTGTGTTATTGTGTTACAGCTAATAACACCAACTTATATGCAAATCATGCGTACTGTCACAATGCGAATTATAAATACAACCAAGGCGATATGCGGCTTGATTTACAATAGGATGTCATAAGTCATAAATGTGGTTTAGATGAACAATACTATTATCACTGCAAATACAAGAGCTCGTTTTAAATGCAACTATTCGTACGTGTGATTATGGCAAATGTGTTTGTTTCATTGTTTGGTTCTGTTCTATAGAGAATTATTAGAGATGCTTGCTTAGCGTTATCTAGGTGTGTTTGTTTGTATCAATGTCGCCTCTGAATGAGGAATATGCTCGTAATTTCTTACTCATAGAAATTCCCATTGGTAGAAAAAAATATTATTATTTTTTATTATTTAAAATATATACATACAAAAGATTTTTAAAAATGTGGTTTTTAGAACTAAATCCACTGGGGCAATCACCCCAAATAAATAAATTTGCTTCAATTGCTTGAGATTTCCCAGAAGTTAATTTTTAAATTTTTCGCCAACATTAAAAAAATCATACCTTCGAATTTTAACATGGAGACATAAAAACTTATTAAGGTGCTATGTAGCCAATGAATTAACCTGTATTTAACCGTTTATCTCATATTTGTAGGATTTATAAAAAAAATATTTAAAAAATCGTAAAGTTTATAATCGCGCGAATCCTGTGTATTTTTTTACTTGAAACTGCCGTGAGAGATACTTATTCGGGTAAACATAGAATATTTTCGGTTTTTGTATGTTGTCTGTGGTATACTCGATAATGAAAGGTGCATATCTATGAAAAAAGGAATTAATTTTATCCCTAAACAGCTGTTCAAAATTCGGCGGGAAAAAAATATTATTTAAATTTATTTTTAACATTGTTATAAAATAGTCTGCGGAGTTCGGATTTGCGACATCTGTGGTCATAATAGATAGTATATAAAGGGTCCGCCAAATAACTTTTTTTTTTTGAAAATGCTATAAAAAAAAAACTACTGAATATTTTCTCAAATTTCTTTTTTTATTTATAAGTACAATCCTTCCGGTTAATAATGGAAAATAATTTCATTCAAATGGCTGCCTCGGCTGGCCATGCAGTAGCCTACACGATCGGTCCAATTTTTAAGCACATTATCGATTGTGTGCAGCTGTATTTCACCAATGGCTTCACGAATATTGTCCTTTAAAGCGTCAATTGTCTCTGGCTTGTCGGCGTAACATTTATCTTTGAGGGCACCCTACAAATAATAGTCCAACGGTGTCAAATCGCAGCTCCGAGGTGGCCAAACGACATCAGCTCTGCGGCTGATAATGCGATCTTCAAAAACAGGGCGCAAAACATCGAGTGTAGCTTCGGCTGTGTGGCACGTAGCGCCGTCCTGTTGAAACCAAATGTTGCCAATATCCTCCTCTTCAATTTTTGTGAACAAAAATTCGTTTAACATGGCCCGATAACGATCGCCATTGACTGTAACGGCCACTCCTTGCTCATTTTCAAAGAAAAATGGCCCAATTATGCCTCTGGACCAAAATCCGCACCAAACAGTGACTCGTTTTGGGTGTACCGGCTTTTCAATGTATGCGTGCGGGTTTTCTGTGCCCCAAATACGACAATTTTGCTTGTTTACATACCCGCCAAGATCAAAATGAGCTTCATCCGAAAAGATGATTTTTTTGGCAAAATCGGCATCTTCTGTAAGTCGATCGCAGGCCCACTCAGCGAAGCGAAAACGCATTGGATGGTCAGTTGGCTTCAACTCCTGAACCAATTGGAAGGATAAAACTAATTATCTGTCAAATCAGACATGAGCTAAGTGTTACCATTCACGAAATAAGCACTAGTTGAAAAAAAAAACTTTAGATGGCGGACCCTTTATAATTACAATAAATGTTATACGAATGGTAGGAAAATGTGGTCCATTTTTGGACCGAAATCAATCGCAGAAAAATAAAAGTGGTCCATTTTTCGACCGAAATCGCTCCAGTGGTTACAACAAAGTAATTTCTTGTTAACAAGCTACCCAACTCAATAGAGGAAACATTATGTAATAAGGTTAAAACTTATAATATTTGAAGTGAAAAATAAATAAACTTAAATATGATAATGAGCCCACGTAATATCCGTAGTTCCTAATGTACGTCTTTTGCTTGTAATCAAGTCAAAATCAATCAATCAAAAATGCTAAAAATGAAAACAGGTTTTTTTGTAAAAATATTTTTTTGTTGCGGCAATGAGAAATTTTAATGATTTTTTTCTTCTTTTTCTTTACTTTAACCCCACACAGGAGGCCCAGAGAAAAATAATTTCCCACAGGGCCTGTGTCATCCTTGGGGATATGTTTTTTTTTAATATATAAATTCTTTATTATTTCATAAATGCTTACATGTTACAGTTTAGCCATTTTTTTAACTTAAGATAATAAAATATAAGAAGAGGAAAGAAAAAAAGGACATATTTAAGGATAAATAAAACTAAACAAAATACTAATACTAAAAAAGGTAAGGGGGATGGGTAGGAATCTAGGGTTCTGTATTTCCAGGTCATACGCCGCCAGATCCAAACAAACCGCACCCTATGAACCCGGCACTCCTGCTAAGTCACCAAACGTAGTGAACCACTTGGGATGACCTATAGCCATGGAACCCTATAGCAGATGTGTTAGTTATCCAATAAATGGTTTCCGGGCGGCGGAACCCATTCCCGTCTACCAAATTGAAATTAAAATTGAAATATGCACCATACCAAGCATTTGAAAACTTCATGTTCATATTTCTTCTTCTTATTTGTGTGCCCTATCAGGTCCCCCCGACGTTGGCGATCACTCTTGAAAATGTCTCTCTGTCTTGCGCTGCCCGGAATAGCTCCTCCACACTTCTAATGCCGGTCCATTATCGTACATTTCGCAGCCAAGACATGTCTCCTACCAGACCCTCGGCGACCCCCTATCTTGCCTTTCAATATTAAATGGAGCAAGTGATACTTCTCCCCTCGATGTATATGATCCAGATTAAAAAAGTTCTTGATTTTTATTAATGTTAGCAGTCCTCTATCTGCTTTAGCTCATATTTATTAGCGTTCATATTTAACGCAAATTCAACCAAAGTACTCCTCCAGGCAATGTATGACAATATTTACTTATACTTATAAACATAACTTCAAGCCTACTACTGGTAAAAATAAATAATTATTTACTTAATTTCAGTGTCTAAATTTGGATCACACGCGAAGCACTAGTCGCCATGAGTACAGGTCACTATTTGACAAAGGTCAACACGGGGTACAAATTACAACGAGCGACAGTAAAAGGTGTACACATTTCAAAGCAGTCATTAGGACAATGAAAGAGGGCAAATAAAACTAAGTAGATACTTTGTAATATTTTTAAAAAATAGTGTGGAACGGGAAGCAGCAACCACAAAGGTGGCAGAAAACTATCAAGGAGAAATTATTTTAAGTATTTAGGACACAACATATTATTATTTCAAAATTAATTGATTTCTTTGTAAACTTTATATCTTTACTAGCAGACCCGGCCACGCGTTGCTATGGCTAACGAAATACAACGCCATTACCCAACCTTTATAAAATCCACACCACCCGCTTGCCAGCTGCCGGCAGCCCGCTGCCTGAATTGAATATTAGAATTTCTCGGCTTTTCTCTGCTATAATAAGCATGTTTTATACATATAAACCTTCCTCTTGAATGACCCTATCTATTGGTGAAAACTGCATGAAAATCCGTTTCGTAGTTTAAAAGATCTAAGCACACAAACATTTTGAGCGACTTTATTTAAGTTCTATGTAATGATGATTATTTGAATTTCTCGGCTCCTCTCTACTTTAATAAGCATGTAATACAAATAAATCTTCCTCTTGAATCACTCTATCTATTGCTGTAAACCGCATGAAAATCCGTTGCATAGTTTAAAAGATTTAAGCTCACATCCATTTTGAGCGACTTCATTTTATACTTTGTAATGATTGATCAGGATTTCAGGACGAAAATTCATGGGCGTGAATTTCACGTAACAGTCGATATTAGCACAAACTTTTACACTCTAAAATTTAAACGTGTGCAATTCTGGCAGTGTAATATGCATTTCATTGCCGGCAACCCGGGAGTTTATTGACATTAATGCCGAGTTCACAAGAGGACAATATAGAAGACAGAATAATATTGTCCTATCCCAGCTCCGTTAACAGCCTCGACCGCGCAGGACAGGACAGGACAATGGGAAAGTACAACAATTCGACCGTAGTTCAAATAAAGCGGAACCCTGCGAAAATGGATACACGACACTTTTTTATGTATTTAATACATGAATTATCGAAAGTACTTATAGTTTTTTTATGATATTTCACCCTCCATGCTAGGAATGCTAGGTTGAAAATATTCACTAATTAATACATAAGATTATAAGAATAAGGTGAAGAAGTTAAAGAATTATTGGAAAAGAGAAGTTATAATAAATATATTAAGGAATTATTGGTATATAAATCACAGTAATCAGTCTTATACATACATGCAATACTGCTTAGATAGTAAATAAACATGTTTTGCCTGCTCTTAATACTATGCACACAGATTTTTTTTTAATAAGACGAATAGATTTCATTAATAAGAAAATGCTATATATTAGATTGGGGAATAAGAAGAACATGAAGAAGTTAGAGAATTCTTAGAAAATGAAAAATGAAAAATTTGAGGAGTTGTTAGATTATAGATCACTCTAATTAATTTATTAAAAATTGTTAGAGGACGAATTAATAATAAAAAGAAAAAACTGTGGATTAAGAATTGAATGCGTCGTGGACCTTCACTGAGATTGTCAGCAATGATCCTTGAATAATTTTATTTTTTTTATTATTGTACAACAGAATATTATTCCAAATACGGTACAATTTAGTTGCCATATCAGCATTTAAGCAGGTGACGCTTCAATAATAGTTTTAAGGCATATAGAGAACAGTCACTTACATCCAAATAGCTGGCACAAAACCGTGATGAGGGGAGGAAGACTCTTGAGGAGGCCAAGACCCACCAGGGGTTGTAGAGCCAAGAGTGATGATGACGATGGTGATATAAAAGCAAATACAAAACAGAGATAAACATAAGAAAATAGAAGTGATAATAGAAGTGTCAAGTAAAGTCAAAACTTTGCTAAAATTTAAAATAAATATAAAATATGTTCAATTGTTTAGTGACCGACAAAAATCATTCAGGCTTATACCAAAAAAATCAAGGTCTTGATTTGAGTTGACCATTCTACACATTCTGAATAGTGGTGAATTATATCCATAATTAGTCGAGTGTTGATTGAGGAAGAGCAGTTCATTATTTCTGAATCTACGGGAGAGTATATTGAATGGGATGAGTTGTAGCAATGTAGGTGAATCAATAATATTGTTCAAAATTTTGAAGAAACAAATGAGATGAGATTTTTTTCGACGGTCTTCAACAGATCATGATATCGACTCCGGCTGTAGTGGTCTGGTACATATAAATCATAGCATCCCAAAAGAATTGCTTTAAAATGAAATTGTTCTAAATTTTGAAAGACATAGTAGCAAGACTTGCTTTCCACATCGTTTCCAGACTCACATAATTAGAAAAGGGAGATCCTCACGAGTTTATTTCTATAGCAGCAACAATTGCCTCCACCGCGTTTTCTCTTTACTTTCGTTGTAGGAAATCTTATCCAAGATTTATTTGGATCATTCCCATCCCAAGTAAAATGTTAAACTACTGTTTTACCGTGTTAAATCGCGTATCAAATCCTCTAACATCACTTCTTGGATGAACATCACGAATCACGATCTATATTTGCCATTAGATCATGTTGACATCTCATAATGGCCAAAATGTCCTCTGCACGTCTACACTAGCTACGTATGTCTGACAACGTCTCGCCACAAACCTTACGGTATGTCATAATACCTAATAATAATACGTACGTTCCTTCATACATAAAACATTACGGTGGATATGGCAATGGCACATGGAACGCATCGAAATTCAATCGTGGAGGCATTTGAATAAAGCTGTTTTACGTGCATGCATATACTATTGCAGATCCGAATGTTTCCAGCGCTGCAGGATTGGATCGTGCCACGTCCAAATTTATCGGCTTTTGAATTTATTAAGTTATTTTCATGGAATTTGGTGAAAATGTCTTTTTGGTCATTCAAACCTATTTTTCTTCTATCCAGTTTAGGGGCCATCCATAAATTACGTCACACGAATTTTATGATTTTTTTACCACCCCGTCCGTGTCATACAACGTCACATTTGTGAGACCCCCTCCCGCTTAGTGTGACGTCACATATTTTGAAATTTCACATCTAAAAATAATCAAAACAGTAGTTCAAAAATTTTTTACGTGTGTCGTCTCAGAGGTGATGACCCCCCATACCCCTTGTCACATAATATCACACTTCTCTACTCCCACCCCCTTAAGGTATGACGTAATTTATTGCCTTCCCCTTACCGGGTACCGTCGCCCCGAGAAATAATAATAATAATAATATTTGGACGATTTATATAGCGCCGTTTTTGTGAAAAATCACCTCAAGGGCGCTGTACAAACTTACCATACATGCCTAAAATCTAGAAAGACTACAAGCTAGACAAACAATTAAAAACAACTAATGGCTAAAAATTGCATACACCGGTTCATTGATCACCGATACAAAAATATATGTACAATTTTATGACCAATGAACGCGATGCTGCCTAAAAATGAATTAATACAGGACCATACTTACCTGGGAGGTCGCTTGAAATTAACACTGTTTATTGTCTATTTAAAGAAATTTAGATAGAGTTCGCACGCACAGGACATAATTGTGAACATATTAATTGTGGACATAATTGTGAACAGTTAATTTACGTTTAAATGATCAATTCATTGTTCGCGCTTGTCGTGTTCTGTCAAGCTGTTATTTATACTAAGAAAATACAAGTTCAAAAAAATTCGCCAGAATAAAAAAACTATTTATCGTAAAAAACAACGAATGTTCAACCTGTGGAAGTGTTATTCTTGTGAATTCTTCGATTTTAAGCATATTTTTATCGTAATAAACTTATCATCCATAATAGTTGTTTCTCATACAAAAGTACCACAGTGATGTTTACGGCAGCAAGTGCGTTCATATGCTGCGTTTGATTATGAGCTCACTGTTCTGGGCTCCAATTGGTTGTTAAGTGTTGTGAACTTTGAATACTTTCATCACAAATCGGGAAAAAAAAGAACTCTGTTAAAAGCAGGGGCGTGCACAGAGTTTTTGATCAGGGTAGGCAGTAAGAAAATACAACAAGTTTCACCAATTAAAATTTCCATATCCAACAGATAATTTCAGAATTAAAGTACGACAAACGTTTTTGAACCGACAATTAGCATTTATGAAAGACAACTATTTGATAGAAGTACAAAACAACAGATGTTTTTGTCGTCATTGATTGCCATTTGCTAATTTTGTTCTAGAAAGCACTGCTTAATACTAACAAAAAAACCTCATAGAAGCAAATCCAAAACGACAGTTCTACTCTATGCTTTGTGCATTTCGTAAACATTAAATTATGTCTTGTATGAAGTTAGCTCTAGTCAGAAATAATTCCTGCTTAGACCGCATTTTAGTGAGGCAATTGTAGGGCGCGCGTGTAGTTTCTAGTTACAGTTTATGCCGCGTTTGTAGTAGGTATGCCGTTGGATGTGTCGCTCGCGTAGTTTCGGTTGCTCAGCTTTTTCGCTCTTATTTTTGAAAGTGTGTATTTATTTTTAGCAATAATTTTATAAATTACATTATTATTTACATGCTTATATTTTACAAAAACGGAAGGGTAGGCAGTGCTTATGTGCCTGTATGGAGTGCACGCCCCTGGTTAAAAGCCCTATCATTGCTTCCCCTTACACCTCCCCATCTGAAGAATCGGACTCAGACGCTGAGGAGATTGAAGCCGAAACCAACCCTGACCTTAGTCATGTATCAGGACACCAGACATTATCCGGTACCCAAATTGCCCTAAAAGCCCTACAGGACGCATTGGCTGAAAAACCATCCAAAGTCTCCAAAGAGCAGCAGCTCAAAGTATCAAGAAACGTGACAAATGTTCTCGGCTCCGTTGCACAACTTTTGCTAGAGAAGGAAGAACTTAGAGGAGACTAGCTAACATCAAGGTCTTGCAGGCTGAGAAGAAAATGGCGGAAAACTATGCAAACCAGCTGCTGGATAAAATTCAACAGCTTGAGTCAGATCTGGGTCCAGTAATGCGCCGAGTGGCTGATGCGACAGAGGCTAGCCTTTCTTTCGCTGAAGTCACAAAGAAAAAACTCCCAGTGCCCCCACCACTCACTCGTACCAGCATCAAAATAGGGAAACCAAGACCATCTGTATCTTTTTTTCCAAAACTACCGGGGGTTGATGATAGCGATGGCACAAAAAAAATAATTAAGGACATCGTTAAGCCATCGCGGTTAGGAATAAGGATAACGGGAGTACAAAATATCAAAAACAAAGGAGTGATTATCCACACTGCCAGCAGCCAGGAACAAGAAAGGCTTTTAAATGATCCTGTTATATGCAGCTCCGACTTGCTGAGTGCCCGTCTTCCAATTAAGAGGCAGTCTAGAATGATATTTTTTAATGTGCCCCGTGAACTTACGGACGAGAACTTTTTATAGAAGGCCCTCTCCGGAATCTCTGAATCTAATGACTTCAAAGAGTGTGCATCCAAGTGCAAATTAAGTCATATGGCTGGAGCTCGAACCGGACCGTCTTGCCACAGAGTGTACTCGGTGCCTGCTAACATTCGTCATGCGTTGGTGGAACAAGGACGTGTATTTGTGGACTGGACCGTTTGCGGTGTGCGTGACTTTGTTGGACTTACATTCGCACAAGTATTGCAAAGATACAAAGAGATGGTCCCACTGCGGTGTAGAAGGACACGCGCGTGAGGCTGCTGCAGCACCCAGTTGCGCCACATGCGCACGTTTTGGAAAGCCTGCAGCTTCACGTGCCCACCCCACCGGAGATAAGGATTGCCCGGCCTACAAAGCAGCCCTATTGAAGGACCTCTCCACCATTGACTATGGCGTCTAAGCATACCGAAATAGATGGCGTGGTACTTGCATTAAATATATTGTGAGGGGTATTCGAACAAAGACCAATAATTATAAGATTATTTGTTTTTCCGAAACATGGCTGAACTCAACAGTATTTGGTGAAGAATTGTTTGATGATAGATATGTAATATTTAGAAGAGATCGTGAGTCAACCAAATCTGTGTCTAAAGAAGGTGGCGGAGTTCTAGCCGCCGTTTCTAAAAAACTTCTTGTGTCAAGAAAAACGGAGTGGGAGAGTGACAATGAAGATTTGTGGCTTGTAATTAAGTCTCGTTCCAACTCGCTCATCTTTATATGCATCCTCTATACTTCTCCTAGTGTAACCGTTGATAATTATTGTAAACATAATTAAGGTAGGAAGTAGGAATGATAGGTTGGAATTTAAAAAAAATGTATCATATTAGAATAAGTTAACAATAATAATCTAAACGAAAATATGAAAGAGAACAAGACACAGAAAAACAGAAAAAAGAGAATGGTCGCAACTGGGACTCGAACCCAGACCTCTCCGTCTAATCGGGACGAGCGCGTTAACCAATTTCGCTATTGCCACCTTATCAACTAAATATTTTTCTCCATATTAATTAGTTGATAATAATGTAATTCTAAAATTTGAAAATATGAGATTGACAAATATGACGGTTTGACAGAAGGTGGCAATAGCGAAATTGGTTAACGCGCTCGTCCCGGTTAGACGGAGAGGTCTGGGTTCGTGTCCTAGTTGCGACCATTGTCTTTTTTCTGTTTTTCTGTGTCTTGTTCTCTTTCATATTTTCGTTTAGATTATTATTGTTAACTTATTCTATTATGATATATTTCACTGATGGGAATAACCTTCAAAAAAGTATAAAAAGAAAGTTTTTCTTATAAAAATTTAAAAAAATGTTTTGTAAACATTTCAACAGGAGAACTTGTGCTTGGGCGTTTTCATTTGTCACAGTACTCTCTGTATCGTCCGGGTGTAAGATCATCATTCAGAATTGAAACGTTGCTTCAAATGGCTTTAGTTGTGTTTGGTTAGATCTGATTAGCCAGGCACTTCCCCACCTTCCTCTTCCTCGTCTCCTTCCCCTCCAATTGGGGATGACATTATCTCACTGGCTCCAGATAGGAGCAGTTTGGGATTCTTGTCCGGTATTCACTTTTTTTTTAATGAGTCGTTTCCACGACTCATTCTTGAGTTCGGGCTTGATTTGAGGGCTTGATGTTTCCTCCCTTCTACAAAATTTTCACCCTTCCTGTCCTCGTCAAGACCTTCCATACAGCATTCCCAAAGATGACACAAGCTCTGAGGGATATTTTTTCCTCCTGTGCGGAATAAATGTAAAAAAATAAATAATTACAAATTAAACGGTATTTTGTTAGAGTCCTTTTCGTTGTCTTAGTAACGATCGTGCCGTTAGTTGTATATATAAAATACTGTCAAGATTTCATTGGCCGTGTACGCAGAAGGCATTAGGTGTCTAGACTCATTAAACCAGGGGTGTCAAACTGAATTTTCTTAAGGGCCGTTTATAAGATTTAGCGTGTGAAAGCGGGCCAGACTAAAAATTAATACCAATACTCAATTGTTAAAATCTTTATTTAGCTAGATATGTACCTAGTAATTATAAATTTTCATTAATGTTAAAAAGGAGCGTAAAATGGTAAATTATCTTGAGCTGGACACCTGACTTCTCTTATTTTTGATAAGCTCAGTGATTTCGGGTGTCAAATTCGTGGTAGTTTCGACAACTTGATCAGTTGCAGTCGGAACATGAAAAAGGTTATCTCCGCTGTGAGACGGCTTGTGGACTCTTAAATGTTCCTTTTGTGATCATGAATAGTTGCAGTCGGAACATGAAAATGGTTTTTCTCCACTATGAGTAAACTTGTGTGTTTTTAAGGTCACCTTTCTAGCACATAAATATTTACAATCGGAACATACAAAAGGTTTTTCTACACGGTGAGACAGCTTGGGGAGGAAATAGCTGAAGACAGTGAGATACAATTGTTGGAGAGGATTAATACATCACCGTGGTATGCACTCCAGGTTGACAAATCTACAGAAAACGACAACAAGGCATAATAATTGTTTATGTGCGATATCTATATCATGAGGGTGTGTTAAGTGCACTATATAGTCGCTAACCAATACCCAAATTGCAGAACTGTTCAATTCACTGGATGGTGCTAAACTAAAATGGTCGCGGGCCATATTGATAGGGCCTGAGGGCCACATGCGGCCCGCGGGCCGTATCTTTGACACCCCTGCATTAAACGAACACCCTCTATCATTATTCTAAATATTTAAATCACTCTGTGAATATAAATAATATATGCCGCTATTTAAATTTAATTAAAGCAAATCCCAGATCGATGTATGTGTGTATGTGTTGACTGTGTACGAAAACGGACTAAGTCAATAATTTGTCACTTTTTAAATTAACTTGATGCGGGTTTTTGTATACGAAAGAATAAGGTACTTAATTACAAATTTTATCACTCTTATTAAGGGTGTTTGACTCTTAAAAAGGGTTTAAAGGGGGTTTCATTCAGTTCAAATGGACAGCTTTATAAAATATTTAAACGACATGGGTATGGACAGTGTCGTAATATCAAATTTCGAACCCCACGGCAAAATTAAAATGTGGATAGTTTTTTTTGTGTGTTTTTTTGTTTAAATGTGATATAAACGCTAATAATTACAGAACTTGCAGACATAATACAATACTCATGTTATGAAAATAGAGTAGCTAAATAAATGTTACGTAACATTTTACATAATAAACCAACTTTTGTTTATATAAACATTTGTTAATATTTTATTTTGTATCTGCCCTGATTATGGACACTGTAGGTGACGCTTTCTGAACCATAAAACTTAATCACGTTCATACTTTTATTTTAAATAAAAACATGCTTTGATTTAAACCGCTTTATTTTTCAATTTTTATATAATTGACTAGTGTGGGTTACAACTAATTTTCTTCAGAACCGTAATAATATATTTTTTGAAGTAAAACTTCTTTACGCTCGCTTGACTTGGACAGTAAGCTGGCGAATGCGTGACGGGAGCGTTACGAAAAACGATGCGAACGGTATTTGAGAGGGAGACGCGCCCAACATTTGTACACGGTTGACATTAGTCACTATTAATGGAGCAGAAGTTTTACTTCAGTTGTGTGGTCTAAAGCACCCTCGTTTTTTTTAAATTTAGAACCGAAATAAATATCTGGTAATGATATTACTTCTAGACAATTTTTGATTTTGTTTTCGTGAATTTCGTTCAGTTTTTTATTACCGTTATTAATACATACATTTTTAACTTATATCGAGATCAGTAGCTGAGTTGGCATCGCGTTTGGGTCCCACCCAGGCGTCACGTGTTCGATTCCTCGGCTGGCTAAACCGTCTACCACGACACAAGCAACATTTTCCGCTTACTATTATGTTAGAAGAAGATTTTCAAATATTGTCCGGTAATTCGCAACCCGGGAATGTTTGTTTGTTTTTCTTTAAAAAAAAAAAAAACCTATTTTAAAATGGACTTTGGCCCACATGTAATTGCGCCACTGGTTGTGGACCTTATTTGGTTGCATTGAATGGATTTTGATTTGTTTGGAGTAAAGGGGCTAATGCGGATGATGTGGGTTGTGAATTAAGCACAGTTTTTGAGATGATTTGCAAATTTGCATGATTTTATTGAGTGACATGAAGCCTCGTTCAGTTGAGGGGTCTTTGAACGATAGACAATTTTCTTATTTTAAACCTTACTAATAAAAAACGGTGTCTCTGTTCGGTGTCCGTTTACGATGTTTCTGCAACTTTACTAATAACAATGACGTTTTTATGTTGGCTGCATTTGACTTTGGTAGATTTGCGCAAGCGCAGCCGCCTCGTTTATTCATTCATTCGCGGGAAATTTTCTGTTGTGACATGTGGTATTTTACGCGCAATTCATATAATGTTTTTGTTCCATATTTTGCATGTCATTACTAATTCACTATTATATTAGTATAAGTCAACATAATTGCTATTATTTGTGTTAATTTTTCTCAGTTTTAGTTCTTTAAATAACATTTTGTTGATAATTTAGTTTGGTTAACGGTTAAATGTAGTTTATTTCTGAACCGTTATTTTTAAATAACTCTTCCACGTGATTTTAATAAAAATTCCACGAAAGTAATGTTATTTAATAATATACATAGGTATATGATTGTAGCGTGTAAAAATAAATACAAATTCTAGAAATCGACCTACAAATTGTTTAAAAATGAATCCAAAATGTCAAATTTTTCCATTTAATCTAGGGGAGTTATTATAATATGTTTTTTTATAATATTTAATTATGTGATCGAGATTCAAAGTGAAGTGATAGTTTTGTTGAACATTCTTTAAATAAAAGGACTGTGTTTTTTAATTTAGAATTTTCCGATATTTTTCGACGTTTTAATAGAATATGTTAAAGGTAAGATTTTTTTCAATGTTTCATGTCTGAAGCTTAAAATATCTCAATCTTTAAACACGAACTTCAGATACAAAAATCTAAAAGATAATTTTATCTAGTTTTCATATTTGTTTTTACGAAATCAAATATATTGGAAAACATTTAAAGTACGTTGTAAAAATTCCAAAATTCTTTCAAAAATAATAAAACAAACCTATACAAAAGATAAACAACCCCTTCTGGCTGTATATTAATGACTATAATTCCATGCACACTTCTCAGTCAGGACAACCTTACTAAAAATGTATATATCTTTCCATGAACAATTTTTTTTCATTTTTTAATTAGTATCTACTGTTTTCGCATCCACGGTCGTTTATCAATAGAATAAAATCTTCAGTGCGTTTTTTTAGTAAGGCTCTCTGACTATGAGAAGTGTCCATGGAATTATAGTTATTAAGCAAATGTTTGGTCTTTAATCACGAGTGCGCCCTAATTAGTGTGGTAAGCCACCTCTAATAACAATAACAACTTTTGACAAGAAACTTCAGATACTTTCCGCCTAAATTATATAAAAGCTTTCACCTCGAAACAAGTCAAATAAAAAGTTAAAATCATTTTAAATTGCCACAAAACAATGAATATTCAATATAGGTTCGTCTAGCCAATTTTGTACGTTGATTTGATAAAGTTGTACATAAATAAATTTAGGAAATCACCCTCGACTTAACAGACGGATAGCAATAATTTTGGGTTAACGCTAAACAGTGATGACGGGTCCCACTAGCTCTAGACGGTTGGGAGCAGTTGGGGACTCTTTTGGGGACTTTTTTGGGGACTCAGTTGGGGACTCTTATGCGGTACAAGAGTATTGATTATTTATTTACCGATTATTTTATCTCACTCTCTCACCGGCTAAATCGTATAGATGTATGTGTTTATCTCTTTTTAGTGTCGCTTTTTCGTTGCATAGAGTTTCAAATCACAATTATGCTAAATAAGTTTTTACTTCAAAAACTTATTTTTCGTAAAGTTTTTGATTTTGTTGATTATTCCGTCGAGCTTAACTCATTTATCAATTTCAATAAAGTGATTTTTTATTAGTTCAACAAACTGTGAGCTTTTTATAAAATTTGTAATATTCTACTTGTATCACTTTACCAAGCAGCTGAAAAGACAAGAAGAATATATACTATAGATATTCATAGACTAATTGCACTGAACAACGACAGCAACTACTCCCAACAACTGACTGTCAATCTCGAACGACCCAAGTCAATTTGTTCCACCGGCCATCTCGCATGCGCCTACTAATAACATGGGTATAATGCCGTTCGCTTTTTTCAATGCTTAATTAAATTTAATAGAGCAATTTTCCCATATTAATATATCATAAAAGCCGCGCGGCGGACGTTTAAAAAAAAATAAGTAAAAAAAAGTCGAACATTTAAGAGCGATCGATAACCTTGCGGGGGTAATTTATGTGTTGTTTTTTTGGTTGTCTGTGGCAGGGGTACGAAAACTTTTATTGGAAAATAAAGGATTATTTAACTGAAATAATATAGCTTTGTATGTTATGTGAATCTACTTATACTCGTACGTACCAAGTAACCAGCTCAGGTACCCCTTCATCGAAGCCAGAGTTAAGTTAGACTCTCAGAAGCTGGACGTACTGTACAGGACCCACAGATACTTTAATAGTACACAACTGTTAAACTTGTACAAATGGGAAGTGCGTCTCGTGGCTGAATTTGGCAGCCACCTCTGTTCTGGAGTCCCAAAATATCTGAAAAAAATCCTCGATTCTGCAGAAATGGGCGGTCCGTTTAATTGATTCCCTTATCTTAATAATCGGATTGAAATATTTAGAGCACAAGCGTCAGAAGGTATGCTGTCCTTGTTTTACCAGTATTACAGTGGAAGATGCTCCGAAAAACTAGCGTCATTGATCCTTTCGCCACCGGTGAATAGTCGGGACACATTATATACACGGTTGACGTTAGTTTGTCACATTTATTCGATAACCAAATCATAGATCTGCCATAGATCACACCAAGTGGTTCATTACGTTTGTTGACTAAGCTCGGGAGCCCGGGTTCATTGGGTGAGGTTTGTCCGGGTCTTGACGGCGGATGCGTCTGCCCACCTGCTGCATGGCAGACCGGATCTGGAGAGAATGGTTATGGGAGTTGACCCTTTGACTTCTCATAACATCGCCTTGCACCGCAGTGGAAGGGATGGATTCATACGTCCATCACTCCTGGACACACAGAACCCCAGATTCCTACCCAATCCCTATACCCTTTTCCTTCCCAAAACTTCCTCTCCTTCCTTTCCTAAAAGGACCCTCCACACAGTAGCTAACATAAAAAAAAAACATGAGAACGGGTCGCTTCTACTACTCGTTCTTGAGTTTATGATGCCTTCTATGTTTCTCCTTGCTACCACACGGGTCTCTTCACAACCCATGTTCACTCCTTCCTCTCCTCAAAAGAGCCTCCACACTGCATCTTCAAAGAGGACATAGACCCTGAGGGAAATAATTTTCCTGGAAACTTTAAATCACATATTTTTTGGTTGTCCCTCTTCAAACAAATATCCTCTTTTCTGTCAACTGTGAAGACTTATCTAAAATTGCCTCCCATCCATTCAACATCTCATCTCTTCTAAGTCTGAATTCGACTCCAGCCTTCCATATAATTTTGAAATTTGCACATTTAAATAAAATTAATATGTAAATTCACCTTCACTCTCTCCCTAATCTGAAATGATGGCCTAGAACACCCTTCAAGGATGAAAACCAAAAAATGTTTTAAATAAATATTGTGGAAGTATGAAGGAAGATTTTTTTGTATGTTAATCGATATTTCTGGATTGTTTGTAATTTTTAAAAAATTGTCGGCGTTACCATAAGTTTCCCACCTCTGGTTTAATATCTGTTTGGACCGTTCATCGACAATCAAGGCGTGATTTTAGTATTTTTATGGTCCTTCAATGCGTTCACACAACGTGCATTACACTCCAATCCCGGGAAACTATTCCTCATCGCCAAACAACCAATTATTCCATCTAAATACCTTTGCGGTCCTTGTATCTTGGATTGGAGTGTACCTCGCTATCACGTATGGGAATAAGAAGTCATAGACAGATAAAGCATTTTTTTTAAATGAAATGTTGATACTAATAACAGGAGACCACCATGTTTATGGCACGGAACTAAAGGTATGCCGCTGATAGGTCAGTTGTGATCTCTCCTTCTATCTCATGAACGATATTTGTAAAAGAAAGAGAGTTTGCAACGTAGCTCTCGGCAGCAGGATATTCTCATCGTACGTTTGCGTAAATATTAGACGATCTAGATAGCTTCATTGTAACCTCTTACTCTTTCTCATAAACAATGAATGCAGTGGCAGTTCGGGAAATGAGGCAGGGGAGGCTCTGCCTCCTCTAAAAATAGAGGAGAAAGGGGAAAGAGTTGCACATATCCATACTTGTTGGCAAAGTATTTAATTTAAATGTTACCTATTTATAATTTTTACAAGTCTTTAAGTTACTTCAATTCAAATATTACCCATTAATATTTTCATATTCCACTAGGACTCCTTGTCTTTATATTATGCACCAAAAATTTCTATATATGTCTATCAGACTATAGAAATTAAATCTAAAAGCATACCCTCTTACAGCGTATGGTAAAAAATAATAAAGACTTGGATAACTACAAATGACTCAAATACATACCTGCTGTAACATCCTACCTGTTGTAACTTTACAAATCCCTAATTTTATTTAACTTTTTTTTGTTTTTTTTTATTTTTTTTTTGTCTTTATTTTAGTTTTGTAAATACGGAATTTATTTGTTCTATAAAAGCCCCTATGGTCGTATAACAATAATAAATAAGTATATTTTCAATTTCCAAAAAAAAAAATATGTATGTATTTTAAAATATAATTACGTAATTTACTTGTAATCTTAACTGCAAAAAAACCATAAGTATACCTACCCACGAACTGGCGATGCCTAATATCTTTTTTGTTTAATTGTATTATTGTTTAGAAATGTTTTTTGTAATATTTGTATGTATTTAACAAAAAAAATTATTAATAAATAAAAAATTTAAAAATGTAAAAACTCATCGTACCAGTGTAACGCGACCAGCCACACGTGGATTTCCGCTCGCCGCGCCGAGCCACTGCAATAATACGCTTACGCTTGAGAGGCAGATATAGGATCCGCTTCCGAGAGCCGCCGATTTCATGCAGGCGAAGGGGAGTGGGAAAGACACTGAATCGAAATAAACGGTAGCCGTTGCGTTGTTTATTTTGAGGCGCGCCTCAATAAACTGACACTTCCGTAGTAGAACAGATCATTTACAATTAGCTCTAGCGCTCTAGCGACGATCTATGAGTATCTTGTGTTTGCTAAAAAATCCATTGTTTTTTTCAAGGTATACGTAGGTGTAGATTGTTTAGTTATATATTTAATTGTAATATATAATATGTTACTTTTTATTAAAGACTTTTATTGACTAGGTGTTTACACCATTGACATTACTTCCAGAGTGACTATAGACGAAAATTATTATAGCAAGTAGTTCATCACCAGTAATGTGCAATACATAACAATAGTGATGTGACATAGGTATACAGAATGCTTACTTCAAAAAATGTTTTTGCCTCCACTTTTCAACCCCCCAAACCGACCCTGGGGTATGGGTAATGTCTGAAAGGGAAGATCCACAATAAAAATAAAAACATTTCTCAACGTACGCCGCACAATAATATTCAATACAGCCAAATTATAATTTGTAAGTAATTCATCTCCCGATGCTTCATCGCTCAATAGTCAGTAGTCAGTAGTCAGTACCGATTCAGTAATCACCATCCGTCATGGTTAATTGAATCAGGGACGTAAATAAATAAATCGACGTCCTTTTGGACGGCGTAGCAGTTAAGTAGCTGAAGCCGGTCGTTTCGACGTCGCTTCCGGTGATGTTCTTCCGGAAACGGACCGGCAGGGGACTCGGGATTGAATTATGAATGGGGGGTTATATTTTGAGGTAGGGTTGCCAAAATACGGTTCCGTGACATCTCAAGTGGCATTTCAACGCCCCTTTGATAAGTCATCAAAAATGATGAAAAAAAATGTTCATCACTTTTAATGAATTTTCTAAGGAGTGATTTGCATATCGTTATTCGGTCACCCCAAAAACTATTTACTCATGTTCCGAGCATCTACTACGAAACTTCTAAACCACTGCCGATCGCTTGCTGTCTCATTTTCCATGAAATATCGAGGGTCCATAATAGCAAGTTAAATAAATTTACTCCAATTATAGTTCATTTTTCATAAAATACTTCTCAATTTCGTATCTGTAAACATGTTCGATTTCTTTCTGATTTCAACTTTCCTCTTCTTCTTGAACAAATATTTTCTACTTTTATTTTTTATGTGAATAACTACCTCACAAGAGTCCCAGTTGCTCCCATCTGGAGCCGATGGTACTGTGGTGTCCCCAATTGGGGTATGTTGTGAGGCTTAAGGTAATGGGGAGGGGAAGGAGATGGGGGGAGAGGACGGTGGGGAATTACCTGGCTACTTATATTTGTCCGCCAAACACGGCTAAAGCCATTTCAAGCAACGTTTCAATTCAGAATGGTGGTCTTGGCTAAACTAAGAGTATCTTCTACTCTGGAACGTGCCAGAAATATACTATAATATATTATTTTTAAATTATTTTATTCTGAAATACCAGAAATTAATAAAAAAATATACTTACGCACGCTGGGATTCGAACCCGTGACCTTCGGATTGTGAGTCAAGAGCCTTACCTCTCGACCAGGGTGAATGTCAATAACCATCTTGTGTTTCGTCTTATCTTTCGACAGTTAAAATTGATATTTTCTGGCACCCAGGCTCACGATGGAAATGGCGCTCTGAGAATTATGCTACATATATCCAAATATAAATATTAAAAAGCTGTCTAATTAAAACATCTTAGGTCGGTGTTCGATAATTTTGGCTACTTCAGAAAAAAACAAATATTTTTTTGCTTTATTGTTAAGACATGTCGTTTTATTATCTAAGCTCGCTCAATACATTGATGCCTTCATTCCGATGTTTTCAATGACCTCTCCGTGATCCTCGGA
This sequence comes from Limnephilus lunatus, assembly GCA_917563855.2. Taxonomy (NCBI): domain Eukaryota; kingdom Metazoa; phylum Arthropoda; class Insecta; order Trichoptera; family Limnephilidae; genus Limnephilus; species Limnephilus lunatus. Next base: position 100,481,442 of record OU830594.1, read on the forward strand.
ACATCGATGTTTTATAAACATGTCCTTCGATTTTCGACACATCGCATCGCTGGATGCTACACATCAACATAACCTAAACATTAAAAATTCTTGTGACATCCCTGCGCCTGAGCACGAGAGGGAGGAAGGACGCGAAATATGTTCTGTGTAGGTACCTATACCCATCTAGCGGGACATCGAAGTTGATTGAGAGTGAAATATGTTTGATCGTAGCCGGGGAGTGTGTCAAGCGCGTGTCAGACGCGCATATAAAGTGACTTCCCACGAACTATCGATGGAATTTCAATAGGATATCGAATAAAGGGATATATCGATTTGGGATAAATAAATTGTATAATATTTTGGTTCAAAAATCGAATCGATTTCATTGGGTAGGTTTTATATAAATGACTATCGGGTTTCCGGCGTGCGTTGCAATTCTCTCCCGCGTTACCTTCCCCCCTCCCGGGTTCCATTCATTCAGTATTCAGTTTCAAACAGCTCGCGTGCCACCTACCTATTGCTTTTTTTAAATATAAATTTAATAATGCCAGAGCTCACCAGTGCATAGAAAAACCTTCGCGAACTTGCTTACAACCACTCACCAAAGATCCATCGCAATCGGGTGGATAGTTTAGGAAATAATTTCATAACGCCAGAGCTCACCACTATATACATGGGGGGCATTCACACATCACATCCCCAAAGTTTCATCGCAATCGGATAAATGGTTTAGCAACGTATAAGTAACAAACATACATACAAGTAAATAAGCAAACGTACATTGATGTTTATATATTTATATATAGTTGTACTTTCTATACCGCACAGGAGGCACAACTGCTCACGAGCCATATTGGAGCGGTATTCACAATAAAAACGATACAACGGTTGATGACAGCTCTTATCATACCACGAGTCATGACTACATAGTTGCGCATTCAATTCAATATGAAGTAATTTTCAGAGCGGCAATGACCAATTCTGAAATTTTAGCATTATTTTTTTAAATAAAATTGGCATTACTTTCGTCGAAATTCGCGACTTTTCGGGAAGATGCGGTTTTTTGCGAAAATGTGTGACATTTTCCAACTTGAGCGATGGTATTTTGCAATAAAAGTGTGGTTATATTTTCTTTTTGGTGTTTTGGTGACAGTAGATGTGCGGCATTTTCGATGTAAACTTAGCTACTTTCCAATGAATATAAAGAAAAATTTACAAACATATAATATTACTTTCTTATTGTTTAAAAATAGCAGAATATCGCACGAAAAATAAGCATTTATTTCCCGACAATTGAGAAATAAACGCTTATTATAAACGAGAAATTTACGCATTTTACGGAAAAAATGCGAAATGTAAATTCGCGATTTGGCAAAATCGAAAATTTGGTATGAATTTGAATTTGAAGTGGTATATTTTCAACGTGCGTTTGATGGGTGTCAAATATAGCGAAATATCGAACATTTCCATGATATCAATAGTCTCCGTGATTGGCTAGATAGATAAAAATCATAAAACAATATACAGACAAGTACCCACCTATTGACTTATTTGTTTTCGATAGTAGATTGTTTGACTTCATTCCTAAACTGTGGGGTCTATACGAGGAAATATCGATCTTTATAATGTTTACTTAACATGGATTTTAAAAATAGTTCGTTAGTTGGCCTTTTGGCCACCTGCAGAGTTTAGAATATCAATGTGTACTGAAATAGTGATCTGACAGTCGATCCCCAAAAGTTGGTCCCCCGAAATTATATTTGTTATATATAAAATTATTATTTTTTGTTTTACCTAAAATACCTTTAATAATAAGTTGGTATGGACATCAGACGAATTTATTTATAGTGTCGATTTTTTGTACTTATACGTTGTTATGTACAGTATATAAACAAGTTGTTTTATCCTTGATGCATTTGCAAGAAAATTTGTTTTATAATTTTTTTTATTCGGCGGTGTATGTCCTCTCTCCATACCTCTTCGGCGACACGTATATTTTGTGTAAGTATATTGTATATAATAATGGGGGGGGGGGCAAACTGTAGAGGATCTACTGTCATGGAATCGTACTGAAATTACATTAGGTATTAATTTCGTCTTGTTCTTTACGTAAATATTTTCGTTTACCGCTCACCCTCTTAATTTTTAACCGGCCAACTCCGGGCACTTGGTAATTATTTTTGCAGTAATTGTCCGACAGACTTTTGCTGGCGGCAGAGCGTTGATACTTTCACCTGGTATACACCTTTATAATGAAATTATGTATGAACAACTGTGCGAAAATTCTCATTCTAATATTCAAACCCATCTTTTTGTTGAAAATCTCCGCCTAGGGACATTAACTCCGCTGGTAAGCAGCTTTTGGAATTTTGTTTTTCATTCGATATTCGCTTTGTTTGCGCTCTCCACTGACAAGATAAACAATGAAAAGTGTTGTTGGCCGTTTCGTGTGACTAAAATAAGGTTAAATTGTCCTTATTTCTGTTGAAATTATTGCCATAAATGTATCTAAGAACGTAAAATACTAGGGGCACATACATCATTACTGAAATCCTTTCGGACGATGGTGATATTGAACAATAAATGAAAAGTATCAGTATGTGTCTAATATGATTGCCCAAAGATTCTTCCAATGAAGCAAAAATGAAGAAAAAAATATTGTTCAATGCATTTTCTTCTAGCCTATATAAATGTGAAATAATGACCGTCAATACGGGTTCCGGTGGAACCGCTCGTGTGGCGATCTTCTCGTGTAAGTGACGCATGTTTGGGGGAGGTGCATGAAACGTTTCGGTAACTTAAACGGCTGCACTGGACATTTCCAAGGCCTTTGACCGGGTTTGGCACCGAGGACTTGTCGACACTTGCATTCTTATGGACTTCCCGTATCCTTGGATTCGTGAATTGCCGACTTTTTGAGGGAAAGGTCGATTCATATGGTTGCAGATGGTGTCACTACCGAATCAGTTCGATGGAACGACTCCAGTTCCAATATAATAACGCTTGCATAATTATATTTGGATACAGAAGGTAGAGCAGCGCATCGACAATGTTTACGGAACTAGGATTGAATGGAGTCAGGATGAGGCTAATGGCCTCCGACAACACAGTGGTGACCGCAGCCTTCAAGAACGAAACTCTTGAGTGAACACTGGGCCCGAGCTCATTCAAGACCACGCCCTGTGTAATTGGTTATTTATTCATTGTTTTACTTAATATTTCTTTAAGAACATCTTGTGGTGACCTGCGGCAGGGGTGTTGGTTATCCAATAAGTTCGGCGGTACCAATACCACCTCCCAAATTGTAAACACACTAGCAATTATCAATTCAGTGCACTGAACGTTCTTACCAAATGTTTTGTTTTAATTTTGTAACGGAATTAAGCATTAGAAATGTTGTTTTTGTTTATTGTTGTGATTGCTTGTTTTTCAGATTATTTAAAATAAATTAAAAGCTTCATCTATAAAAGAGGGTGGTACCTATCTAAAGTGCCTCATATAATACCCACTCACAGCCTTGCCATTCTGGAATTTTTTTGTTTACTCAATTTTTTTTTATATTTCTTTGTTATTTTGTATATTTTTTGTATTTTTATTTTAGTGATCCGTATTGTATAACTGCAACGTAACAAGAATTTTCAATTAAAAAACATTCATAACTATGTTTTTCTTTCATTTCAGGTATGCAACATTTTCATTCGAATAAGCTGGGATCTAAAGATCAACATTGGGCAGCATGCATTTCTGGTAGGATGTTTTAAAACATAATTTATCCAACGAATAATAAAAGTACATTCTCTTTTGAACATCCGTAACTCAAAAACGGAAATTTGAAAAAAAAATCATCTAAATTGCGTTACAAATTATCGATACCAAAAAAAACGTACAGTTTGAAGCTGTTTGTCGCGAAGTACGAGACATTCTAATGAAATTGTCTCGTCTCGAAGTACGAGCCATTCGAAAACATTCAACAATGAAGGGTTAACCGACCTAACCTTAATTCTTACAGAACCAGTGGCGGCGCGATGATTTTTACTAAAGGGCGACCAATCTGGTCACCACACACGTATGAGTACACCTTTATGAAACCAAAGTTTCCGACCGCAATTTGAAAAAAAATAATGAAATTTTGGGAATTTTTCACTAATTATTTTTACATGAAACAACATAAAAGTGAGTTGACGACAACGTTTATAATACATTTGCTTAATAAGATATAATTGTGTTAATAATTTTGTCTGGAGTTTTGGTAAGAAAAAAACGTAAGTTGAGCCATTATTAAAAAAAAATACGTTTACCGCAAAAAATTTAAACGTTTATTTCTAATTATAAAATTTGAAAGCATATTTAATCACCTCTCAAGCACAGTGTTTAGTTTTCAGATGTATTCAGAAATATTACTTCACCCTCGACCCGTCGCGTGTGGTCCTTAAGAGCCCAGGTTTTACAGAAATGCTAATTATGTACTTTTTAAATGTTCTCACTGATTCCTTACTGTAGGTAGCTTCCCTAAAAGGGACTATACTTGACGCTAGCGCCGAGAAAATTCAAGATACAGACTTGTGTTTCGGCGTGAGGCTCAAAAAATCAACAAAATACCATGAAAAATCAAGTTTATATGTTTTTTTCATTGTGTTTTGTTGATTTTTTGTTGTTGTTATAAGTCTGTATAAACCTCAAATAGTTATAAGTTTGGTAGAAATTGGTTAGATTTTTTTTTAAATTTTCTATTAAAAAAATCTGATTATAAATTCAAAAAAATTTTCCTTGTCGATTTTTAAACTCTTGCATTGAAAATAAATATCTAATAAATTCATATTTCTTTTTATTTCAAAGCAATCATTATCACCTGAATGTAATCAGTTAAAATAACATATTAATCGTATGCTATAACAACAATTTAATCATATTTATTTTTGGTGTTCTACGCGACCCCGCGCGACACCTCGCGTTACAAAAAACGCGCGACGGGCGGAGGGTTAATATATTTATTTGGATTTTATTGCACAGCGGAATTATTTTGACCCTCTAACAAAATATGGTCGAGGCCTGAAAGGTTAAAGTTTTGGCTACACTTAACTCTTTTGGTCACTAATTGTACGGTTTAACACTCTTGCATTGCGTTGTACGAGACATTCTAACGAAATAAGCTTGTCTCGCAGTGCGAGCCTTTCGACGCATTCACCCGTAAAGGGTTAACAAACATTTTCACTGCAATCAAAAATGTTGGGTCACCAAGACTACCTATTTTTATATCTAAACCGGAAAATTTAATGCTCTGCATGTGTAGATACCTACAAACGTTACAAATATTATGATGAAGCGGTTTGTCCCTAAATTAGTACCACGAATTTTGATTACGTCAACAAGAGATATGAATCCGTATTTGAATTAAAAATTAGACACACATCACACCATTCATGGACTCATTTCCTAGAATGTAGTGTCATCGTTTTTTTAAACATACATCTGCAAATTTACTCGTTGAATTTGCACTGTTGGTGCTCGCTTAGTGCAGTTTTGGTATAGGTATTTTTTTGTTGGGTTTATTTTGTAGAACGCTAATTTTGTATTTTTTATTGTTACTAGTTCTGCTTTGCTTTGAAAAGCTAGAGATGATGTAACCCTTCACAATTATTTATTGGCACAAACTCTGTGCTTTTATATTCATGCATTGTCACATATACATCCTTCTTCTGTTAGATGAGATTAATTTTCCTGTAATCTTGACTCTTGTAACCTGACATTATTTGATCGTGCTAAACATTCCTGTGCTTGTCTAAACCTTTTACATCTACTTGCTCTTTGTACATTATGCCCGGAAATTTGTAGTACAATAGGGAAACTAGTAAATCTATGTTACATGGAGAACCAAAAAAAAATTTTTTTGGCCTTCGAAGCAATTTGATTTTTTTGTTTTTTAGACTTTTTATCTAAAAAAAATTTGGAGCCGGATATTAATTAATTCTCCAAAGCATTAAAAAATTAAACGACTGATATTAACCCCCTGGCGACCGATTTTTAAAAAATGGTCATTAAATTTCCAACTTTGGATAAAAAAGTAATACCACAAAATCGAACCATTTTTTTTACATTAACTCCATACAGGAGACCCTAAGTATGAAAATCCCCCAGGGCGTATGTCATCTTTGGGGATGTCATCTACGTGGAGAGTTTTTTTATGGAAAGGAAGGACAGAAAGTTCTGGTAAGGAAATAGGTTTGAGGGAGGGATTTGTAGGAATCGGAGCGTCAATGTGCCCAAGAGTGACGGACGAGTGAACCGACCCTCCCACTGCGGTGTAAGTCGTGAGATTCGGGCAGGAGAGGTCAAAAGTTCTCCCTCAGCCAATCTCTTCCTATCCAGCCCGCCATTCAGGAGGTGGGCAGACGCATCTGCTGCCAAGACCTAGACACCCCACGATCCCGGACACCCCTGCTTAGTCACCAAAAATAACGAATCACTTAGGGCGATCTATGGCATGGGTGTTGGTTATACAATAAATGGTGTTATCCAATAAGCGCTATTTAAGCATTCATTTCTTAATCTTGTTCATTGCGCTTACGTAATTCGGTCACATAAGGATTTACCACCCACAAGCCTCAGGGATTTCACTTCCACTACATTAATTCTGTAAAGATTGTAATTGAATTGGTGCATTTACTGCCCTCTGCCAGTTTTTATCTAGTTTATTTACCGACAGGTTATATGTCGATAATACAGATTTCTATTGTGGGTCCAGATGGCGCTTGTATCAAAACTGTCAGTTTGAAAAAGTAGTGTTGTTGATATAAAAAGCCGGTTTCCTGTAGTTTCTTCATCTTTTAGTTTAAAGAACGGTGAACCAGCCCCAGATGTAGTTTGCAAGCTGTACAAATTAATTTTCGCATGTTAAGTGTTGGATCACGTTTTAACCTAAAACTCTAATAAATTTAAGAAAGGACCCTACGAATTCCTAACACAGTCTACGTTCACTCTATCTTTTTATGTCTATCCGCTTTACAAGATTGTAAAAATCTAACCAAATCAAAATGTCAGTAACCATAGGTGGTCTGACTCTGGTCTACCTAGTCACCATTTCTTTGAATGACGCTGCCTATCGATCCTTGGAACTTTGTGGTTATGAATTAATTATGATGCAAAACCAAAAAAATGCTTCGATTTGATCGGAGTCTATAATTACAACTATAATAAAGTAATTTTGACCACTAATGTTTACGTTTATCACACCCGGAATGTGTTTTACCCAGTTTCCTCGAATTGCAAAGAAAGATAATTGAACATCTGACGCATGCGACGAGTTGACTTTTTGTATGTAGGTGTATTGCTGATAGGCGGTTGACTTGTTCAAAATTCCTGTGAAAAATATTATGACAATTTGGTATATAGTGATTACGGAACAACAAACATTTGTTCTTTGAATAAATACGTTCTATTGTATGTTGTCATTTTGAAGTGAAAACTTCTTTAGCACCGTTGTGATTGAAACTCGATGAAACAAAAGAGCGACACTACAAAGAGACAAACACATATATCTATACAATAGAATTTATCCTGCGAGAGAATGAGATAGAATAATCGGTCTCCTCTTTGTGCGGCGCTTCGTAGCCTATCGGTCTCCTCTTTGTGCGTTGCTTCGTAGCCTCCCCACTCTCGTCTACTTTAGTTTTCTGAAGGTTTCTACCGCGTGTAAATGGCACACTCTGTTTTTTTTTATTTGATCAAATAAGATATGATTTTAAATTTTCACGGCCAAAAGTATTTTTGTTCTTTATTTTTGGGGTGTTATGCCTTGTTGCACTACTTCCTCCTTTATTTATTTATTTAAACGCCATAGAATGGCTTTTACATTCAAGTGATAGGTACATGATAGTATAAGTACACAGGGTACACAGGAGATTATCAATATTACAATAATAACAAAATTTGAATGTACATTTAACAAAGTATCTGTGATAAAAGCAAGTATTTAGGTATAGGATACTAGTATGTGTTACTAAACTAATAATCAATGTTATAATAATAGAGAACATATTATTTAGGATTATTTAGAATAAAAAAGATGTAAACAAAGGGGACTTGTCAGAAAAGTTGTCCAACAGTATTAAATTTATAGACACTAAGTAGTAGAGTAAATTTGTGTTGAGTTTATTGTTACCTCAAAGTAATATGATGTAATAAGTAATAAGTATGATGATGAACAAACTTTAGGATGATGATGGACACTGTAACGCTGTCCGAAACGTTGGCTAAAGGAGGAGGTAGCGCAACACGGCATAACACCCCAAAAGAAAAAATGATCAAATAACTGTTCATATTTTAAAACATTTTTGAAGTGAAAACTTCTTTAGCACCGTTGTATTTTGAAACTCGATGAAACGAAAAAGCGACAAACACATACATCTGTAGAATTTAGACTGCGAAAGAATGAGATAGAATAATCGGTCTCCTCTTTGTGCGGTGCTTCGCAGCCTCCCCACTCTTATCTACTTTAGTTTTTTTAAGGTTTTACTTCTACCGCTTTGAATTGCACACTCTGATTTATCATAAAGTATTTAATTCTACTGATCTTTCTTTTCTTCTTGCTGGGGTGTCCCCGACTTCTTCTAACTACTAAGTTGAAGTAAAGGATTACGTAAAGGATTAAAAATGCCATTCTGTTGAATTAGGCTTCCGTTTTGTAAACTTCAGCTTATTTAAAGCTGTGATAATTGCAATTAAAATTTATGTGCGAAGAGCAAAACTATTCTAAGCCTTTATGAGCTCTCTTACAGCACAAAATTGCAGAGAAAATAAATTATGTCGTTTTTTATGTCAACAACCCAGTACAAAGATCGTAAGTAGGATACTGTAGCTTCAAATTATTATAAGTAATAATTATTAGCCTGAAACACTCAACTACATTGAAAAAATCTCCCGAGAAAAAATACATGCCGCCGAAGGGACTCGAACCCGCGTCCTTCTGATTTCCGGTCAACTGCTCTTATCCACTAAGCTACGTCGGCTTATCTCCTGCCCACCAAATAATTCAATATATACTAGTGTCGCATTCAACAATTACTGCTTAATACATTTTCCTCCTGCAAACAACCAACTTTATTTTTATATGAGAAAGGCATTGTAAGTGCTAAATCTCCCACTAAGTGGCGTCGAGACAATTTTTTTGTCGACGGCTTGTATCTTTTCTCGGGAGATTTTTTCAATGTAGATGAGTGTTTCAGTCTAATAATTATTATTTCTTATAATAATTTTTACCCTTTGTGCTATGCATAAAAATCTTGTCTTATACATTAGTTTATCAATTAAAAATAATAATTACTATAGGTATCTTCTACGCCCAAGCGTCGTATATCGGAATGGGACATGGGATAAATCAAACAAATATACCACAAATTGACTTCAGATGTGGATTCATAAGTTTTCAGCTCGTAACACTAGTTTTCGGTTATCATTTATCTATGGATAGACGAAAGGTATTTTAGGAAAAAATTCCATTGATTTATGTACAAATCCAATTATCGATATGCTGAATAATAATAACCGTGCATTTTTATTACGCAATTTTTTAATATTTATTCTCGAATTTGTAAAAATAATTAGTAATTAGTTAGAAGTTCCGAGAAGCTCGGCCGATGTACTCTTTCTTCAAAAAATAGCCAGATCCGTCGTCCAGAACTCCTACAACCAGCGCTGGATCTGCCATACGTTCAAAAACGTGCAAAAACCCGACGCCAACTCCGAAGGGGCGCCGTGAGAAAATAAATATTGTATTAAAATTTAGTCATAATATTCCCTGAATGGTTTAAAAATTACCCATAATACGAAATAATTATAACGCTCTAGCAACACTTTCCAAAGAAACAATGCGCACGCATCAGGTTGGAATCAACGGCTTACGAATTTATAGTCAGTTACAGAATTTTTTTTAACAAATTCCATATACAGTCGACTCTCGATAATTCGAAACTCGAGGGACTCTTAAAATATTACGAATTATCGAGTGTTTGAAATATCAAATGGTTCGAAATTTGTGAGAGTAAATAAATAATACTTCGAATTCTTAAGTGTTGATCAATTATTATTTATTAACTCCTATTCTATAACAATGACAAAAGTTTATAGGTACATTCGTGTACATATGTACATGTAATCATAATGTGAATTACACAACAATACACGTTTGAACTTGTCGCAAAATTGTATTTGTACTAACGTGTGTGTAACAATCTTTCCGCCTCTTTCTCTCTGCAACTTTGAATGAATGTTGAACGCCGATGAGTTTGAATTAACGCGTCGTTTTGTTATATAGCAATGATTTTTTTCGTTTGAATTACCAAGTGTACAAAAATGTATGGATTTAGTTCGAAATATAAAGAGATTTCGTAGGGAACTCGTGATAACTTTGAATTATAGAGAGGTTCGAATTATCGCAGGTTTGAATTAACGAGAGTCGACTGTATTTAGTTTAAACGTAAGATCTATTTTTCCATATATCTTTTACGACAAATGGGTGCGATCCCAATTCAATAATCAATCGCAGCGCTATAATTTTGTTCTGGTGAATCAAACAAACCGACTTGCGCCTTTCAAAATGCTGACAATTTTAGTTAGTGTGTTGTACGTACGCTAGCTATTGTTTTATTTTGAACGATTTAAGTCTCTAGGAGAAGGTCGTTAAAGACCATTTTCTTATGAAATCTTCAGTAAATTCCATTAACAAAAGCAACGCACGGTTTGCAGGATTTGCAGGTAACAGGTTGCAACGTGTTGACAGTTTCATCATTGATTTGACATATTATTTGAAGTTCGTTAAATGTATAATTAATATCTATTAGATTTGTTGGATTTGTTATTTTACGGTGTCGGTGTAAGCGTCTTTCGTAAGCCGTTGATATCATACGTCAGTGTTTAGTGTTTGTATGGTGTTTGTTCGCTCAATTTAGTGTTAGTTCGCTCAACATAGGGGAAATGCAAGGTACAAATTTGAGGTTATATTCTTATTAGATTTTAGAGCTAGTCAGAAGCTGTAGATGCTATTCTTGTGTTGTACGTTGCCATGAGAACGTATTTGTATTTGATTTTTCTATTAATATTCGCGTTGGGTATATACATAAACGCAGTAAATCTCAAGAATGTCTAATGGACCTAGTTCAGCGAAACCACCCATATTGTCTCGTAACCTATATTTTAAATCATGGTACGGGCACAAACAAACAATTCGTTGTATTATTTTAAAGCATAACTTGCAAAAAGAGTTTTTCCTAAAATAATTAAAATAGCACCTTAATTTTATGTTTACCCAATAGATTCAGAGAGTATAGGGCTCCTGGCGATTCTCTCTTTAAAAAAACGAGTGTGTGAGAAAGTTACACCCTTTATATGTCTTGATTTTATTTGTTAAATTAGTGTAAAAATAAATAATTAAATAAAAAAAATAAAAAAATTGGGGTGAACGAATTTTTAATCAAAATAAAAATGTAGGGGGGGGGGGCGCCATCGGTATCTACTCCACAGGGCGCCAGATTTCGTAGATCCGGCCCTGCCTACAACGAAAACAGATACGAGTTCCTAACAGACGAACCAGGTCAGACATGATTCTTAGACTCCCTCGGTGCAACACTAATTCTAAGCAGAACTCTTTCATCTATCTTGTGTCTAATACGTTCAACACACACTACACAAAATTTGACATATTTAACTCTGCGCCACACTCCTTAAAATCACACAGACTCTCTCTCGATACTTTACAATAACAGTAACTGTAGATACCGTCTAATACAACCACCGCTCTATTATCTTTTTTTTTTTTTTTTTTTTTTTTTTTCCTTTATTTTTTCCCAATTTTTACATTTGGCATATACAATATTATTAAAAAACGTAAGAATAATGGGAACCCACTAAGGCGCAGCCTGTGCGTGGGTAATATGGTTAAATACATAATATTATTGTAGGTACCTAGAAAGAAACAATACAGTGGGCATAAATCATGATTACATTTTGTCTGAACAGCTTGTGTAAAAAGTGTATACACTAATAATTATGTGCTACAGGTACATATTTACATTCTTAGATATTAGGTGGGAAGGCAAATTTTGGAATACTGTGATAAACATATTTTTAAATAAAATAATATAAACTTAATTTCGACAGATTCAAGAGCTAGAAAACAGTTGTTAAAGTGAAAACAAAATAATAGTGAAGTCCTAATCAAACCAAACTTTATAAACAAACTAAATACCAGAAAATATTAGTTTTTTTATATTATTTAAATTATAAAAGATAAAATTTTCCCAATATTTAAAAGAGGAAACTTTTGGGCTCAATAATCCTTTAGTTTTTTTTTTATTAATAACCCGGTCCTTTGATTCTTTTGAATTGAATTGAATACTTATTATATTTTTAGAAGGGTTGTTGTAATAATTAATTATGGAATTGTTTTTTACTAGGTCACTGCAGTCAAGAGTCTTTAACAGAAGTTCTATACGATTTTTAATGTCTTCATGTTCCTTCACAGCAATTCCTTGGATTTCGATAGATGTCTCTAGCGTGCGCTGTTGAATGTTATTGACAGAAGATTTAAGATTTTTAATTTCTCTTTGCATTTCTTCCATTTTTGTGTCATTATTTTTAAGGTAATCTTTAGTTTTTTTTAGTTCGCTTTCAAAATCACCAATTTTATTTGAGCAGGATTCCACTTTCTTGACCAGATCTTGAATTTCTTTCGTGATGTCCGAAAAAATTTTATTAAAATCATTTGTTAGAAAATTTGTTAGTTGTGCGTTTATTCTTTCACTCATTGTTTGAAGTAACTGTTCTTTGAAACGATCAAATTTTTGTTCGATTGAAGTATCACTTTTATCATTTTTTGGACGCATTGTTATTATTTAAAAAATATATTTTAATATTTTTATTTAAACTGAGGTGACATCTATCGACGAAATCTTCTTTAGAAATAACTGTGCTCGGTAGGCAACTGCTGAAATGTTCATATAATTCGCTAGGTGGTTGATATATAAAAACTTTAATTTATTTAAATTTTATTTTATTTTGTTATAAAAGCATCGTATCAAAAAGATGCTGATGATTTGAGCACTTGAAAATGATTTGAATGTCACTTTTAATCACTTTATACTTTTCAAGCACAGAAAGTTTTGTCGAAATATCGATTGAGGTTAGGGAGAAAAAATGATGCTTTGTTGAAGAACTGCGATTTAACAGCACAAAAACATGAAGATGCACTAGCGTATCATTCTTTGAATAATGTTTATTGAAGTAACTGCTTTATATCATCCAAAAACTCACAAAAACTTTATTAAAATAACAGAGATGTTTTGACAGCTGTTCACTTCTCTAGGTAGGTAGGTATTATCTTCCTTTTTTTTCTCTTTTAATTTTTTGTTACTCATATTTTTATTCCAATACCTCAACCTAACCGATCCCCCCATCCTACCCCTCCCTATTCCCCCCTAAATAACTTGTCTCTTGAAATGTAATTTTTTCTTTAGTAAATATCTCTGGAATCACTACACTTGTATACAATACCCATGTGGAAACCTGTGAATGGTTCAATTATTGTAACTCAATTACTATTGTAAACTGTTGGTCTCCCAAATAAAATAAAATAAAGTGGAATTACGTTTTTCGGTAAGTTTTAATAAAGGACTCCGTAATCGACGGGCAATACTCTCGACCAGCAGTTCATATCCCGGCGTGCGCAAATATATTTCTTTTGATTAATTTGTGTTATTTCAAAATTTATTGATTAAAAATAAAATATAGCATATTTTTGGCGCGTTGCAGAGCGGAGATACTCTCAGTATCGCCCTTGTGTATCACCATTTAGAATTGAAACGTTGTTTGAAATGGCCTTAGGCGTGTTTGGTGACCGGATCTGAATAGCCAGGTACTTCTCTCTCTCCTTCCTTTCCCCAATACCCTCAGCCTCACAATGTACCTCAATCGAGGTGCAGTAGTCTCACTTGCTCCAAACGGGAGCTTTTGAGACTTATGTGCGGTATTCACATAAAAAGTGATTTTAATTGGTTGAAATAATAATTACCTTTCACGGGCTCCCATTCCCCCTTTATAAATATTAAAAATTCATTTACTAAAGTACTTTGAAATATTACATAAGTTTAGGCGGGTAAAATTTAAAAATACTTTTTTAAAATTCATGTGACATGATATTTTTGAGTGACACCTCTGACACACTGTCAACGAGTAGTTGAAGTTGTAAATTATGTAGCAGTTATTTTCATAAAAATATACCGTCATGATAAGCATACGTAATATTCAGTTTACCTAGGCAAAAGAATTTCACACGTTAGTACAATTTCAAGAGATTACATTATAAAGAAAGCCTTCCTCTACATATTTTATGAAAGTTGCATAAATACACCAGAACGAATTATTTTTTAATATTATTTCACCCGCTATGCTAGGGATTTCGCTGTGTTATGGCGGGTGAAGTTTAAATATTGGAATTAAACGTATTTTGTTTGATAATAATAGTATTTTTTCCCTTTAGCAGGGATATAAATCAAGTAGTGTGCGGACGGAACAAGACGTATCCAGATTACTCCCATCTCCCTTTTCAAATAACTGGTATATTTAATTCAAGTTACAAATCTGAAATTTCGTTATATACACTCGTAACAATCTGCAAAATCTGCTATATTTAAAAAAAATAAAAATATATACATAAATTTATCTCTCTCGGGAAAGAAGTTATTGTTCGATTTTACTTGGTATTTTAAAAAATAATCTAATCTCTCTTTGAATTATCTTATAACACAGACTAAAATACTAAAACGAACTCGTCGCGAGTGAACTTCATAAAAAACGAGTGTGTTTCGGTTTAAAAAGGTCGCACCTACTTGAAGGCATGTGATTTATGGTTTATTTCATTTATTTGAATTTTATTGTAAAGCGAAGACATTTTAACCCTCTGACAAAATATGGTCGAGGCCTGAGGGGTTAATAGTTTAAAAAATATTCCCCTACATTCAATCCAAACCAAATTTTCTCCTGTGAATTCAACTGTATAATCATGTTACCAGGTGCCATGTCTGCAATACCTACTGAACTATCTATCTATCTATATTAATAAAAAAATGAATCGCCGAAATGTATGTTCCCGCATAACTTCCGAACGACTGCACCAAATAGAATAATTCTTTTTTTTTGTGTTCGTTATTGTCAGGACGAGGTTTGTCTATGGTGAGCTCTGGCATTGTGAAGTTTATATAAAAAAAAATGCAATAGGTGGCACGCGAGCTGTTTGAAAACTAAATGTACCGGGAATTCATTTATGGAACGCGAAAGGGGGGGGAGGGGAACCAGGGAGGGGGGAGGAGAACCAGGGTGGGGGGACAGGGGAAGGGGGGAGTGGAGTGCGGAGAGGGAAGGTTGAGGAGGCGGAGTGTAAACGCGAGAGGGGAAGAGGACGCGGAGAGGAATGGGGGGGAGGGTGGAAGGGGAACGGGACGAATGGGAAAAGACACGAAGGGAGAAACAATTTCTTTATTAAATGGCATAGCAACGCATGCCGGGTACCAGCTAGTTATTAATAATTATTTGTAAATCACCGCCGTATCTAAATCGGATCCATTGAGAGCTCTCTTCCGATACTATTGAATATTGATTCTATTTAGTCAATTATTTAGCTTTATTTTTTTCATACACTGTTCATCAATCATTGATCTATGCCAGGGGTCTATAAACTTTTTAATGCAGGTGCGTCTACCTTAGTTAAGTTTGCGGTCCAGAAGATAAAACGGTTCATATTTATTTTGTGCTATTTTTGAGAATAGTCTGATAAAAAAACACAACGTAAACAAATTGTGATCAGCAGAAGAGGACGACTATCGTATTGTCAAACTTGTCAGCTTATTACAATTTAATAGAAAGCTGAAACGCACTTATAATCGGCGTTTAAAGGGAAGCTTTCAAATGTTAAAAAAAATGGCAGTGAATGGTAATTTGATCTGCCAAACATCTAGGTCTTGGAAATTTAAACAAAAGAAAAAAAATAAAAATATAAAAGGTATTAAAATAATTGTTTGTTGGATATATTGTGTGAGTGGGGAGTTTATTGCTTGCCTGAATTCTTGACACAATCAGTTCTAATTTTGAAAATGACAATTAAATGACCAGTCTGTGGTTGAGTTGGCATCGCGTTTGGTCCCATGCAGGCGTCACGTGTTTGAATCCTCAACGGGCTAAAACCCTCTATCACGAGTCAAACAATATTTTCAGCTTAATGAATGCGGTTACCACCAGGAGATTTTCAAATATTGTCGGGTTACTCGTAACCCGGGAATGTTTGTCCGTATTTAAAAAAAAATCAAAACAAATCCTAGTTGATTGAACCACAGTTACAATCATAGACAGACCCACAAACGAAATTTGTATTTTTAATTTTTAAGTGTTAAGACAGTGTGCAATATGCAGTAAACATCTTAGATTCAATATGTTATAATAATACAATATATTTCATACTTGTGTGATGCTTAAAAACAACGTCAATGTTGTATTTTTGTTATTTTTTCTTCAAATTTATAATAGCGTCCATATTTATAATTACTTGCATGTCTCTAATTTTTTTTGCGTACATTGACTGCCTTTTTGCTTACGAGTGTAAAAATTTACATGAATAACGGCTTTAAGCCTTTTCAAACACTCCATCGTACTTACGCGAATCCTATATAAAATTTTAATGTTAAAGCTGCTCGCGGGCCGTAGTTTGGTGACCCCTGATCTAAAGGCACGCGTTGAATTCAATTAACATTGTTTGTTCTAATATCAGTAATTATGATCATTGCTTTATCTCTGATGGATCGAATGGGACTCACAACAGACAAAGAAAAAGAAGAAAAGGATGAATTAAATAAGAGTTGGACAATAATAATAATTGCGGATGACTTTGGATGTTCTGGAAGTATCTGGAATGTTCTTATCAAGTTATTGTTAGGTATATTTCATTGGTTTATCATGTTCCAGTGACACATTTGCCCTTTATTGGTTTATAAATAACGACGGTGATAACATAAGAGCATTATTATTCAATCCATTTTTATTACTTATTATTGCATGTGACCACCGCAAACTACGCAATATTAAATTTAATAATTGCAATATAGACTCATCATCTGACCAGGATCTGGTGAAGTCATTGCATTCCACATCAATCTCTCTGACAGTGAGCTCTGACCTCATGAAAAACACACTAAATTTGTCAATGCATTTTGAAAACTAAGACAGGAGCTGTATTAATTTTTGCTTCATATTTTAATAAAATTTCATGATTTCTTTATTTGTTTCTTTATACAGGGTGTTAAGCGACGTACTTGACTTACTTTAACCAGTGATCCTGACATTATTTGCAGTTAAAAATGTAAATGAAATTTTGGTTTCCAGTGAACTTTTGGATGAAAATTTTTTTTCTTCATAATCAAACCAAATAAAGTTTCTTCCGCATGTCGTCACTGGTCACTCAGCCGAGTAAGCGACCAACCCCTCACTCCGCCTCCAACTATCCAACACCTTCCATTTTTTAAATGTTTTTGTAGAAAAAAATTTAATTAAAAATGACACCGGAGACAAATATTTCGTTTACATTTTTTACTCCAAATAATGTCAGGAATCACTGGTAAGTCAAGTACATCCCTTAACACCCTGTATATAGTTTCACATGGTAGGTATTATTGTTTACAGTTAATTATTTAACCTCGCTAGGACAAGCCTGTGTTGAGGTTAATAATTTTATAAATAATTAAAAATAGCACAAATTAATATAGATATCGAAAGATCAACGTTGTCACATTAATTTCTCTTAAACCCAATGGGTACCTACTAGCTGAAGGCAGGTAAAACATTATAATTTAAACATGTACGGTTGTGTTGAAATTTTTTGTGTTGGTTTCATGTGTTAAATTTTTTTGACTATAAATTATAAAACGAAACGATACTAAATGGTATTTGCTGGAATTGGGTGATAGTATGAATAGGAAAAAAAGATATGCAAGGAAAAGAGACGATCAATCACTTACCAATGTATCTTTGCCAAGTACTTTCGAGATGGTCAAATTCCTTCTTTTTACTTAAAAGCTAGATTTTGTGTATGTACGTGAAAAAAAGTCAATTATTTTTGCTTACGAAGAAGATAAGCCATTCAAGTCTCCAATAACACCGCCTTGCGTATTGATATTCGTCGATCTCTTCGATAGACGATAATCAAAGACGGTAATAAGCCGTGTAATGAAATCGGATTACAATAATAATAAAGGAGCATTCCTCGGGATATTGTTGTGATTATTATTAGTGTGGGGTCTCCGATGTCTAATGGAAGGCCATTAGACCATCGGTGCATTGCTACACGACTCGGTTTTGGGATGCTGGACTACGTAGATGTGAAAGATGTAAAGTAGTTTTAAAAATATAATGTGGAAGAATGTACGGAAATACTTGTACGGTAAATAGATCAATGAAAAGACACAGAAAATAAAAAGGTAACAGTCACAACTGGGACTCGAATCCAGCGGGTCCTTTCGGATTTTCTCGCTGGAATGCTGGGACTAGATCGTACAGATGTTAGGAGAAAAATTGCAGTGTTAGTAGCACGTAAGCCGTTAAATGGGTACATTTGCAATCCTGATGTCCTGGAACGTATTTCGCTTTATGTCCCGGATTACTTCACCAGAGCTAGACAGCACAGGTTTGTATTTTTCCAAGAAGCAGGACCAACCTACCAATACCTTTGAGGAGAATGACTACCTTGTTGAACCACCTGTCTTCTGAGATAGACAATTTTCATTTAAACCATAAATATTTTTTAACACAAAACTAAATCGCATACGATATAATTAGTGTACCTATGTAATTAAATGAAATTTACTTGGATTAACGACCGTTGTTTCCAACTTTTCGATCGATCAATCTCCGATCAGCTAAGTGATTTGTTTAGTAACGCTCTGCGTTTCGTTGGGAAGAGCGTATTTGTGCATTTAAAGAGTGTTGAGTGTTTTGCCAAAATTTCGGCTCAACGGTCGATCAGAAGAGTTGGTAACAACGGCCGTTAATGTTTTTAAAAATAAACATTAAATAAATAAACAACACAACCTCTATAGATATTATTTCATCATTATGTGTGATTGATACAAACACATGCTATAAATACCTACACTGCATTGCTCGTGCCAGGCAGGAATCATGTTCCTAATATGGATCATACATCAATCTCAGGACCTTTAAAAATGTCCGATGTTTTTTTAAATTCCAAAAATATAACTGGAGCATTTTGGGTGTGGCTCTTAACTCTGAGATACATATTTTTTCAATCCCTGGTTTTAGAATTATTTATCTATGACGGATTTATTTAGGTACGTTATTATTTATTCGGATACATTTTCAAATGTTAAGTTATAAAAACCACAATATTTATCAATTTGGGAGGTGGATATGGGTACCGCCGCCCCGGGAACCATTTATTGGATAAACAAAACCTCTGCCATAGGTCATCCCAAGTTCGCTACGTTTGGTGACTTAGCAGGGTTCATGGGGTGAAGTTTTTCCGGGTCTTGGTGGTGGATGCGTCTGCCCAACAGCTGCATGGAGTCTGGAAAATCGCCTTGCACCGCAGAGGAAGGGATGGATTCATACATCCATTATGCCTGGATTCACTGACTCCCCGATTCCTACCTACCCCTCATACCTGTTTCCTTCTTAAAACTTCCTCTCCTTCCTTTCCTTAAAAAACCCTCCAAACATCATCCCTTAAGATGACATAGGCCGTGACGGAAATTATTTTCCCCAGGGCGCTAATGTAAAAAAAATAGAGCTAATGTTAAAAAAATGGCTTCCGGGGTGGCGACAGCCATACCCGTCACCCAAATTGTACATTTATGATATTTGTAAATATCATATTTGAACATATTCTTTCCTGTTACTTTCTTGTAGATAGTTTCCGATTGCTTGAATTATCGTTTCGCTATTTTCTTTTAACTCTCTTATTTTCGTTCGTGTATTATTCATCATCTCTTTTGTTATATCTTTGTATCTCTTGCATATCTTTGAATTATTTATTTTTACTTATTTTATTATCTGGAATTTTGTAATTGGATTGCTCTGAAGTTAGTTCAAAACCCAGTGTTTCATTCCATGATTTCTGTTTGCGAGTTTTTAAAAGAGACAATAAAAGAGAGTTTCTGTTTTGCATTTAAGAAGATTAAACTTGTGTTGTATTATCACGGTAGCGTCATTCGGTTCACAGTCTACTGTACCTCGTAAGAGTATTACAAAAAACCCTGCAATCCGCCTAAAACAAACTGAGCCGCTTTAAAAAAAAGTAAAACAATAAATTATAACATATTATCGCGATATACGGCCATTGCGAGAAACTGTGGCGTAACGCTGAAAAATACATTACCCACGTCCCGGCCATAAGCTTGCCTCTTTCTGAATAAATCTCCCGACAAAAACACGAATTCCTGGGCTATCATGCCCCTTGTTTATGGTCCACCTCTCCTTTATACGCGTTCTTCTGGTGTCGTGGATACAAATGACGTCAGATGGACCTATGCGGGATAGAAAATTATCTAGTTTCAATATTGATGGCATTGTTTTTGCACGACCCGAACGAGTTACTTCAAATCTGGTATTCTTTAACTAGCATGTAAAGTTTATTCACGCCATATTTTGTCAATATCGAATTCCTGATTGTAAAATTGTCTGTAAGTATTCTAAATTCCACTAATAACACATATTCACTATTGTATGACTAATGTCTTTTCAACATTGTGCAACTTCATCAATCCTATGAAGTCATTAAAAGTGATAAAAAAATTGTTACGTTAGGTTAGGTTATTGGTTGTTCTTTTTTCTCATCACTTATAATGACTTTTCAAAGGGGTTTTGAAATGCCACTTGTTGAGTTGTCATGGAACCGATTTTGTAAAAAAAAACTATTCACTTATACGTTTTCGTTCGCCATTGCTTTCCTGTATTGTTTTAATCTGTAAGAAATCATTTTACCTATCTGATGTTTTTTGTAAACATTCGATCAGACTAACAAATTCGCAATGTTTGGTAAATATTAAAATAAAAAAGTTTAAAGCACTGTTGCCTAGGTAACCAAAAGGTCTTCGAACATTGTTAGGCACCAACCCAAGGAAAATGCTTTTAATAAGGTTAGCTCATACCTCAGAGTAACAATATATTGTTACGCTGAGGCTCATACGGACCTTTTCCGAGAAAAAAAAACTCGTCTATCCTCTTTCGTAATTTCGAACGCGTGACGTAGCTTGAACAAAATACTGCCACTTGTATTGCAGTTCATTCAAATCTCCCAAGTGATATGTTTAACAAGTACCATTTTCTACAAACATTGCACCAGCCCATTATATTTTGAAAACGTATAAAAACAAAATTTCGAACAACGTTTTCAACCGGTCGAATGGTTTTGTGAATCTTTTTTCGTTTTTTTCTATAAAGTACGTACCTACCTAGTAAAAGCGTCAACGCCGAATAAGGTAGACTCACCTAGTGCTGTTTATCCCTATGCTATAATGCTTTATATTTGATATAATATGGGTTATGAGAGTGCCAGGCTCTCCGGGGATGATTTGTTGCTCTCATTGCAATGTGAGAGATAGATTTACAGGGAATTGTAGGTTAAGTTGGCAGAAAGAAAGGAAATAATAAGGAATAAATGTAATAATTACTAGAAAAATTCGCAATGTTGCCGAAAACTTATGAAGATTAATATTGAACGAAACATGATAACAAAATTTATGTGTTTCGATATCTTTTCCAACACAATAATTTTTGTGTTTACTTAAGAGGGAATAACCAGACAATACCGGAAATATGTCATTTTTAAATCAAATTTTAGACGCATTGCCTCTTTTCCACAAACAAATTAAAAAAGGTTTCGAAAGACTGTTCTTTTATCTAGTAAAGCTTTTTTTTAAATTTTGAGAAAATATGTTTATTTCTAGTACAATAAGGTTTTACCGTAGGTCGTTGGCAGATTTGTTAAATTCGAACACATTTCAAATCATATAATTATGCAGTAAAATAAATTAATAAATTATCTAAGCTATAATTCAGTATTTTAATTTAATTTTAAATAAAATCATTTAAAAAAAGATCCCCACACGTGTTTTGTATCGAAAATACTTAGGTTTTTCTATTTATTTACGGTCTTACAAACTAATATATTTAAGTTTCTTTTACATTGCTTAGACATTATTGAAAAATTATACGTACTTATGATCAAAAAATAATTACAAAAAGTACATAATTTTAATAGTTGTATCATCACGCCTTTCAGCATTTTTGAATGTAGGTATAAATGAAAGCAAATTTTGAATGAAATAAAATCGATATTGAGTTATTATTTTAAAAAGCTGTTACGGAGAATAATTAATCTTTCTCATTGGAACCGCCCTTACGATCGTTTAAACATCTTTCGTCGAAATATGATTTCTCGGCCGCTGGCTGGTTAATGGCCCCGTAAAGATTTTTTTTGTTATACAGGGTGTTAAGAGACTGGACTTGCTGTAACGAGTTATTTCTGCAAGTATTTTAGTGTTTATTTTTGTTACAGCTGTTTCGGCTTACAAGCCCATATTCAAACTGTGGTTCAACCAATTTGAGATAACTTATTTATAGGATCTAAATGTCAATTTTTGTCAACAGTGTGAAAAAGTTAATTTTAAATAAATTTTTAAAAACTAAATTGGGTTCTATGAATTAAACACAAACCAATTAATAAAGGATAGAGGAATAAAAAATGTTTATGAAATTTTGGTCTTGGGGAATGGCGGTTAAAAAGCTAGCGGTTTTAAGAGATGAGAAATATTTAATGAATATTTATTTCGTTTTTTTTTATTGTTTCCCAAATTAATTTTATTTATTGATTACATTTTATGCGTGAAAATTACACAGATTTAAAGGGAACGGAAGCGCGGCCTTTTTCATATAAAACTTAAATTTATATTTTAGGCCAAAATATCCAAACAAACTGAATAGTTATTTTTAAACAAAGGGTATGACAAATATGTAGTACATATATGGGCTATTTTTATTTATTTGTGTTTTAAATTATGACAACATATAGGCCATTATTTTGCGTGAGTATACGTTATTTTGCGTGAGGCAACTTTAACATTTTTTTTGAGTTAATTGTAATTACTGTTTACTATAACGCCGTAACTCAGTAAAAAAAAGCGTTATAAATTTACGCACATCGAAATGATTTTTTAATCATTTATTTTATTATTAGAAATTTTTGAGGAAATTTTCAATTTTGTAGGCGGGAATGGGTAGGTACCGCTGCCTCTGGAACCATTTATTGGAAAACCAACACCTCTGCCGTAGGTCACCCCAAGTTACTCGCTACGTTTGGTGATTTGGTGATTTGCCCGGGTTCAAGTGGTGAGGTTTGTCTAAGTCTTGGTGGTGGTTGGACACAATGAAACCCAGATTCCTACCCACCCCTCAAACTTTTCCTTCCCAGCACTCTCCTCTTCTTCATTTCCTTAAAAAAAACCTCTGCATAGCATCCTGAAGGAAATTATTTTCCTCAGGGCCTCCTATTTGGAGCTCATGTAAAAAAAATATATTTTTTAATATATTTATCATTTCACAAATCATTGTCAAAGTTGTCCCTTAAATTATGAAAAAATGTCTCTGATGCCCTATATTTTATGATTTAAAACTCAAATAAATAAAGTAGCACATAGTCGTAAATAGATATGTATTTGCTATACCTTTTGTATAAAAAAATAGTTATTTATTTTGGTTGGGTATTTTGTCCTATCCAAATATAAATTTTGTATAATAAGGGCTGCGCATCTGTTCCCCTTAAATTTGTATAATTTCGTGGCATAAAATGTATTCAATAAATGAAATTAATTTGGAAAACAACAAAAAAATATAAAATCAGTATTCAATAAATATTTCACATTTCTTAAAACCGCTATCTTTTGACCGTCATTCCCCAAATATTTCCAATTTAGGTACCCGGTCCCCCGCGGGCTTCTGGGCCTCATCGCTAGGGGCACAACCCTAATAACTCATCCATTACAGCCCTAGGGGCGCCGCGGGGTCCTGCCTCGGCGACAGGTCGGGGTCCCCAGATATATAGATCTTATCGATTCTTATCCCAAAATCAAATTATGGCGTTTGCCACCGGACCCACCGGTTTGCTGCAAAAATTCAGTAGTAAAGATAATAAGAAACTAAATAAATATTCACTCCATATCCATAAAATAATAATATTTGGACGATTTATATAGCGCCGTTTTTGTGAAAAATCACCTCAAGGGCGCTGTACAAACTTACCATGCATGCCTAAAATCTAGAAAGACTACATGCTAGACAAACAATTAAAAACAACTTATGGCTAAAAATTGCATACACCGGTTCATTGATCACCGATACGAAAATATATGTACAATATTTTGACCAATGAACGCGGTGCTGCCTAAAAATGAATTAATACAGGACCATACTTCCAGAGGCCATTTTGCAGCAGGGTTAGGCAGATTTTAAATTTTTTTATGAGACACTTCTCAAGAGCGTCTCTGTCTGTACTGTGTAAAGGCAGGGAACTTCACTCATATGAACCCGAGCACCATTGCTAAGTCACCAAACATAGCGAACCACTTGGGGTGACCTGTGGCAGAGGTTTTGGTTATCCAATAAATGGTTCCCGGGGCAGTGGTACCCATACCCGCCTTCCAAATTGGTACCTCTCGTAGTGGATAGTTCATGAACACTGATGACTCACAAGAGCGTCTCTGTCTGTACTGTGTAAAGGCAGGGAACTTCACTCATATGAACCCGAGCACCATTGCTAAGTCACCAAACATAGCGAACCACTTGGGGTGACCTGTGGCAGAGGTTTTGGTTATCCAATAAATGGTTCCCGGGGCAGTGGTACCCATACCCGCCTTCCAAATTGGTACCTCTCGTAGTGGATAGTTCATGAACACTGATGACTCACAAGAGCGTCTCTGTCTGTACTGTGTAAAGGCAGGGAACTTCACTCATATGAACCCGAGCACCATTGCTAAGTCACCAAACATAGCGAACCACTTGGGGTGACCTGTGGCAGAGGTTTTGGTTATCCAATAAATGGTTCCCGGGGCAGTGGTACCCATACCCGCCTTCCAAATTGGTACCTCTCGTAGTGGATAGTTCATGAACACTGATGACTCACAAGAGCGTCTCTGTCTGTACTGTGTAAAGGCAGGGAACTTCACTCCCATGAACCAGGGCACCCCTGCTAAGTCACCAATCATAGCGAACCACTTGGGGATGACCTGTGGCAGAGGTGTTGGTTATCCAATAAATGGTTCCCGGGGCGGTGGTACCCATACCCGCCTCTCAAATTGGTACCTCTCGTAGTGGATAGTTCATGAACACTCTTCAAAGTTTATAGCGTCAATTGGGTATTTTTTAGCAGATAAGATACATTATAATTTATCCTAACTAACTAACTAACCATCACGCAAATTGGCACACACTTCTTGCCTCATTCGCATTCTACATGAAATCATACTGACTCACATGCCCGATTTACTTCTTTTACCATTCACATTTGCGTCATAATATATTCTCCTTACACTCCTTTCTTGCATTGCATTACATGCCCAAAGCATCAGAGCGTCCCTTTCCTAATCTTACTCATTACTTTTACGCCTTGCTTTCTTTACGGATTTCAACATTTCTCACACGATCATGCATGGTTTTACCACATATACACTTCAGGGACCTCATTTCTTCAGCATTCAGTCTACTTTAGTCCTTCCTCTGCCAGTTCCATACCTCACAGCCATAGATCAGGGTAGGCACCAGCACTCCATTGTGGAATACCATAATAATTTATTATTATAATATTTTTTGAGTGGGAAAACGTTTTCTATAGACAACCATTTCTGCAACTAGATAATTTTGTTTATGTTTTACAATTGGCTATACAAACTTTACGTTCTAAGAAATCGAAAACAAAGCAAAAATACAGCGAGCACGGTTATTTTTTGCTACTGGCAACAGTTCATTGGTGTTCACTGTGACATTGCAATGCACTTGTGTCCATAATCTTACTTGGCGCTGTCAAAATTGTCATTGTCATTGTTTATTATGAGTTATAAGTATAAACAAAATGCTGACTAATTGACCTAACATAACCTAAGCTAACCGTTGTCAGGGGTAAGGCCCTCGACTTACAATACAAAGATCTCGGGTTCAAGCCCCGGCGTGCGCAATTAAATGTTTAAAACCAACATGTTTCGTAAGAAATGCTAAATATTCTATTAATTTTGAATTAAAATGGTGCCACAAAATAAGTTCCAAACACAGTTCTTCCTAAAGAGCACAGAAATATGCTAAAAAAATAAAACCAAAAATCTCTAGAAATGTCACGAAATGGCCTTTTCATTTTTATAGCAGGTACGGTTGCATACACCATTGATTTTCAATGCAGCAGTATCACTTCTTATTTTTACAACCAAGTCTTGCACGAAACAAGCATTATTTATATTCCTGCAACGAGCTATGTGGGATATATTTAAAAAGAGCACCCTATTTGTTTAAAATTACAATAAATTATGGTCCTGCCGTCGAGAGATCTCTTGCAACCACGCTTTCTGTTACATGCCCCGTTTATCGGAAAGAAGGAGAGGTTACGATTTACACGTTACAACGGAGCTATCAGTGGTATGAATAACGCACGCATTCTCTCACGTTTTGAGAGTATTTTTCAGCGCCCCCTGCAGCCAGCGCCCTCGGGCCTCGATGAAAATTTGATTACCCGCGAGTGTCTTAAAACCCCGAAAGATGGCACGCAATCCCTGCTATACAGCCCCAGTCACCCAAAGGCCCAATGCCCTTACCACCCTACCCCCCCCCCCCCTTACTTTATTTCTTTTGCATTTGAGAGGGGAGTGAATTTTACGGATTGTATATTTTAAGCTTATAAGACAATGGAAAAGCTCCTTTATGTTCAGTTTCCAGGTCTCACATCTGAATAGCAGCTACTTTCCGACCTTCCTCTCCTTCCGTTCTCTAATCCCTCCAGCCTCACAACATAACCCGATCGGGGATGCCATAGTCCCTCTGGCTTCGTGAACAAAAAAATTGCTTCAGTGGCGTTCCGTCCACCTGGTCAGAGTGGGACCGGACGGAATAAAGTCCTCAGAACTTCTGTGCCTAATTATTTTGTTAAATGTCGCCTGCGAAGCTACCGCAGTCTAATGTACTTTTTTTGGGTATATGAAAGTAATTTACTTTTCACTAGAAACGTGATGTAGTGTAATATTTTAATTAATTGAAGATAATATTAGCGAAACTCAATCAAAAATCTGAAAACAGGAAAATCGGATTTTCGATTGAGTTTCGCTAATATTGTTTTCATTTAATTAAAAATATTAAAATTTGAGGTTTTACTCATCGAGTTAAAAATAAAAATACAGAGATGTTATTGTTTTATTGTTTATGGTTTGAAGCATTTTATCGAAATTGCCATTGACACTCCAATTAAAAATATTCACAGCATGCGTAAATCAAGGTTTAGTTGTTACTAGGTGGAGATGCTACTAGTGGAATAACAGAAATAATAATAAGCAAAATAAAATTAAATAGTATCTAACTATACGGTATAGAGAAAGAGAAGGAAGAATGAAAGAAAAGACATAATAAATTATAAAGCATTAACATAATTTTTAATTCAAATGCTTCTATTTTCCAACACCTCTGCCACAGGTCACCCCAAGTGGTTCGCTACGTTTGGTGACTTAGCAGGGGTGCTCGGGTTCATGGAGTGAGGTTTCTCCGGGTCTTGGTGGTGGATGCCTCTGCCCACCATCTGCATCTCAGGCCGGATCGGGAGAGAATGGTTGAGGGAGTTCCTTTGACTTCTCCAGCCGTACTCTCTCGGAACATCGCCTTGCACCGCAGTGGGAGGGATGGATTCAAACGTCCGTCACTCCTGGACAGACTGCCCCTAGATTCCTACCCACCCTTTCCTTCCCAGAACTTCCTCTTCTTCCTTTCCTAAAAAGACCCTCCATACAGCATCCCCAAAGATGACATAGGCCCTGAGTGGAATTATTTTCCTCGAAAAAAAATCGTTGTAAAAAGTATGTATGTCCCTTCTACCATTTCACAATCAATTTTATTTATTTTGTTTTTGCATTCGACGAAGGGAGGGGTCCAATTTACAAGTTTGCCCCGGGGGCGTAGGAATTTATCTTTACGCTCCTGAATAACATTTGCCATTTGGATATACCTACGTTCCTTGTAAAAAGCCTAACCTAACCCATCTTTCCTCCTGCAAACTTTTTTCTAAGCATTTTATTCTGCTTGGCCAACGGTCGCCAAAGATGTGGCCCGCGGACCGCCGGTGGTCCCCGAGAAAATTTCGTTAGTCCGAGAAATGTCTTATTTAAATTAAAAATTATCGTGATTTATTTTTGGCACACTATGCCGTGTTGTGCTATCGACTTCTTTAGCCAACGTTTCGAACAGCGTTACAGTGTCTCATCTAATCAGATCAGTGTGTGCATATGTATGTAGATGCGATATACGTTTTGCCAGCCCTGTGTTACATTATGATTTCAAATGGTTTTTCTGCGTTTAGTTTTGGTGTAGCCGTCAATTACCGGATACCGAGAACTATTGAAGCTAGAGCTCCGTCCTCCTCTATATTCAAATTAATGAGATTTTTTGTGAATTTCAATTGCGTCCAAAACAATTTAGTCTTATACGTTTTGGGTCTTCTCAGGACTTGAGGAACAAATCGAAAGTTTTCAATTAAATGCTCGGCAATTGCCGATTTATCAGGATGGCCGAATTTACATGCTCTAAAGTATTCTGATATAGTGTATATATATATCCGGTGAATGGGGTGAGATTTGTCCGGGTCTAGTCTTGTTAGAGGGAGACCTTTTTACCTCTTCAGCAGGGCACTCTCGGGACATCGTCATTCACCGCATTGAGAGGGTCCGTCCCTCCTGGACACACTGGGCCTTAGATTCCTATCCACTCATACAATTTTCCTTCCAAGAACTTCCTCTCCTTCCTTTCCTTAAAATACCCTCATGACCTCACCGAAGATGACACAGGCCCCGAGGGGAATTATTTTCTTCAATTGTTTTTTTTTTACCATTTTTAGTTTATTAATAAAACTTTTATAAATTCTCAAACATACAGATTATTATTACATTGGTTTACATTAATAATAAGTTTCAGTAATAAAAAAATAAATAAAATTGTAATGATCCGTCACTGTATGTAAATTGGTTAGAAGTAGTATTTTGTGAACACCTCACTAGGCGAACCTGTGCTGAGGTGTTCCCATGTTTAGGATTAAATTAACAGTTTTATTTTTGTGTTCTTTGATCACTTTTTTTCTAAATATATTTAACACTGAAAATCCTATAAGTGTGATTTAAAATTGTGAATATAGCGAGATCCCAAAGTTTGGCCACCCCTGCACTAGACAACACTCCGTAATATTAAAAACAGTAATACAATTTGAAAGCTTCAAACTTCAATCTTTCCAATCTGAATTCATCTGATCGGGTCGATATTCAATCAATTTCTTTCATTATTATCAATTTGAACTGGGTCGCCGGGCAATTTGGGGATTGCCGGTGCGATGTTGCTTAAAATACCGAATTGGAACTCCAGTCATGTTTCCACATTACGCCAATCGCTGCACGTAGCAGTCAAATACAAATTACTAATAGTAACAATAATATTTGTGAATTTCTATCACGCTTTCATTCCGCGGCGCATTGGTTTATAGCCTGCGACTAATGGTTCAATTGTGTTTTGGTATTTTATTTTTCGAATAAAATCATTATCGATTGGCAAAGGATGCTAAAACAAGCACTACGACGTAAAACAAAATCATGGGTTTTTGGTTTGAAAATTTGATCGCTTGGCAACATTTTAAATGCTTTAATTAAATCATCCCTTGTCATCCTTTTCGAAATGATGATAAGGAATGATTTGAAAATCAATGCTCTAGTCCCAGAGGTGCCCGATCTGTTTCTGATTTTTCTGTCTCCAAATTTTCGATTGAGTTTCGCTAATATTGTCTTTATTTAATTAAATATTACAATTTGAAATTCATAAAGTTAAAAATAAAAATAAATATCGATATTTGTTATTGAACTTCGCACAAGCCAATAAAACACGTTCTTACAGGCGGTTACACGTTTTATCGTCATCTACATTAGGAGTGTTATTGTTAGCGGCCCGATTTCAAATTTGACTCGACGTGGGGCATCGCCTTAAAACGGATATAAATAGATGCTCTTGAATGGTTAGAGTATACAATATAGATTAGGTAAATACCTTGCCTTCATGAAAATTATCAACTCTTAGATCATTAGGGTCACCATCTTTCGGAATGTTGAAGGAACTAAAGGGCAGTCTAGATACTAAATTCGGAGATCGCTCTTTCGATGTGTCGGATCCACTGAATAGATAATGTCAGACCTTAAAGCTTCCAATATATAGATAACCTTTTCTTATCAGAGAGTCAGTACAAAAATCGATAGATATAGGTCTTGAAATGCAAAATATTGCGTCTTTGTCATCTTGGTCGAAGGTCTTTGTACCAAAATATTGCAAAATTTTCTTTAGGAAAACTCAATTTTTGAGGTGGGTATGGGAACCGCCGCCCAGGGAACCATTTATTGGATAACCAACACCTCTGCCATAGGTCACCCCAAGTGGTTCGCTCCCCGTCTGGTGGCTCAGCCGGGGTGCCCGGGTTCATGTAGTGAGGTTTGTCCAGGTCTTTGACCACTAGCTACATGGCAGGCCGGACCGGGAGAGAATTATTGAGGGAGTCCCTTTGACTTCTTTAGCGGTACTCTCTCGGAGCATCGCTTAAACCGCAGTGGGAGGGGCAGATTCATATGTCCGTCACTCCTAGACAGCGGCCCCCAGATTTCTTCCCACCCCCTTAACATCCCAGGACTTCCTCTTATATCTGCCTCTTATTTACAGAAGATTAAATAAATAAAAATTATAAATAACTAGCAGACCCGGCCACACGTTGCTGTGGCTAACGAAACAGAACGCCATTACCCAACCTTTATAAAATCCACACCACCCGCTTGCCAGCTGCCCTCTGCCCGCTGCCTGAATTGAATATTTGTATTTCTCGGCTTTTCTCTACTATAATAAGCATGCATATTTTTTTTTTATTTTTTTTTATTTTTTTTTATTGTAATATAAAATATGAGTTACATATTAGCATATAAATTATAGTATACATTTATATAATGTTATAATTAGCATACATGTTCATGTTCGAATGTTAATACCACTCTTCCATAGAAGCATTAGCTTGTGTCATATAAACCTTCATCTCGAATCACTCTATATATTGGTGAAAACCGCATGAAAATCCGTTGCGTAGTTTAAAAGATCTATGCGCACAAACATTTTGAGCGACTTCATTTTATACTATGTAATGATTTTCAGTTTGGGAAGCGCGTATTAGTACCCCCGCCCCGGGAACCCTTTATTGAGTAACCGACACCCCTGCCATGTATATTATTACTATCGTCTCACCGTGAGCCTACTAAAACAAGGTTTGGTATTAC
This sequence comes from Limnephilus lunatus, assembly GCA_917563855.2. NCBI lineage: Eukaryota > Metazoa > Arthropoda > Insecta > Trichoptera > Limnephilidae > Limnephilus > Limnephilus lunatus. Next base: position 100,513,055 of record OU830594.1, read on the forward strand.
ATTTGTAAAAGGCTTTGAAAATACAAACAAAACAAGTGAAATAATCAAATTGAAGATTTCCAAAATGTGCGAGGAACGAGGAATCATTTTGACTTTTCACTCCTGTAAAGTGTGAAGGTAACAACCCCGATCAACAGAATTTACAATTCAAACTGCCACCCTGCCGATATAAAACCCAGCCTTTCGGAATACAACAGGAGTTCTTCCCACTGTGCTACTTGTTGTGATTAATATATGTACGCATCTTGTTTCGTGTAACGCAGTACCAAAGCTTTGTGTTTATTCCGGTATGAGGGCAGTAAACAAAGCGAATTCGTATCTAAATTTTCTCGCGCGTCTGTTCAGACTGCTCACCCTCTGGGTTTTTTGTGCTCCTGGTAGATTTTTCTTTTTCATAATGTTTTCATACTATATTTTTTTACATTAATTAGTTCAGTACAGGAAGCCCGGAGGAAATTAATTTCCCTCAGGGCCTATGTCATCTTTGTCATGTTTTGCTACATGGATGGTCTCTACAGGGAAATGAAGGAGAGGAAGTTCTGGGAAGGAAAATGGTGTGAAAAGTTGGTAGGATTTTGGGATCAATGTGTCAAGGAGTAACGTAAATATGAATGAATCTATCCCTCTCACTGCGGTGGAATGCGATGGATTTAGAGAGAGCAGCCGGAATTGTCAAAGGGTCTCCCTAAACAGACCTCTCCCAATCCGACCCGCCACGCAGCTGGTGGGCAGACGCTTTCTCCGCCTTGATCTGAAACCGCCTCATCTGATTAACCCGGGCGCCCTTCCTAAGTCACCAAACGTATCGAACCACTTAGTGGACCTGGACCGCCATCAGTAGGATAAGGTGCTCCCATAGCCGTTGTGCTCACATGATGCATAGATGGGGCCTTAAAGAGTCGGCGATTTGTGAATGTGGTGCGTTGCAGACCGCCGAACATTTTATAGTGGAATAAATTCATTCATAAATCCCGCTCCATTCATTCCCCGGCGGGATTGATGAGGTCCACAGGGCAACGCCTGAGGCCCTAGATTGGCTCGCAGACCTAGATGTCCCCCTCTGACCCCCCCACCATACGAAAGAAGAAGGGGTGACTTGTGACAGAGGTGTTGGTTATCCCGGGCAGCGGTACTCATACCAGCCTCCCATATTCCCTGCCATAAGTTCCTAGTTAATAGTCTTAACAGTCGGTTAGGTTAGATTAGGTTAGGTTAAGTTAGATTAGGTTAGGGTAGGTTAGGTCAGGTTGTGACATGCTGAGACTGCTGACTGACCTTATATATTGACGTTTTATCGGTTTCTAATTGGGTACATTTTGACAAGATACATTATTACTGGGAAAATTTTGACCAGGGATATTTTTAATGGAACATGTTGAACATTGGGCAATTGACATTTACACAAAAATGATGTTTACAATTGGATCGTCATTGAATTACTAAACTCTCTAAGAATATTATCTATCTATCAACTAGTATATAAGCACGTCTAGACACTTTGAAAGCACTACAAACAAAGTTAGTTATTTGCCTAGAATTTACACCGAATTGTCTCGTTATAAAAATAAATTGAATTGATTAGTTTTGATTGAAGTATCCACAGAAGCAAAGCAATACAATTTGAGTTGAATTTAAACCCTAGGGGCAATTTATCAATTTTGATGTAAAGTGTTTAATATTGGCTCTGGAGGTCTAGCATGGTCGATCGATAAAACCTTATATCAATACGATATTGATAAAATCCGTCATCTGTGGTCAGTTGTCATATTTGCGAGCACCGTCTACGATTGTTATCAAATATTCCGACCAACGATTGATAAATTTTAGCGCGGCCTCCATTGTTTCACGTAAGTTACGGTTAACTGTCAATATACGCATAATTTTGAATAATGTTGTTCGTTATGCATTACTGGTTTGTTTAATGAACGTATTGAACTAACGAAGGTCTTAGAAAAAAATGTATCTAAGAGCAAACAATTTATTCCGTTCGATCGTTGAGAAAACAAAATGATTGAAATATGAATAAAGATTAACTAAGCTCCCGGGTTTAGTGTAAAAAAGTAAATGCGAACTATCTGCCAATGCATATTCAGGATAGTATTTCAAATCAACATTGTAGATTTATTAATATTTTTACTTAATTATTTGGCGATTGATCTTTCGTGATGTGGATTCGTAGACAGGTCTGCCAGTGTTATCAGCATGTATCTTTTTCTTATTTATTCCTTGTCAATATCGGTTCGGCTGTCAACGGTGAAACCGTGCTCATCGATATAAAATCATCGGAAGTTACGCCTATCGATTCTATATTGTCAATTCATCGATTTCACTCCAGAGACATTGCGCTATGACAAGCTATCGGGGAAAACTACGATTCAATGATTCATGGAAGACGTAGTAGAGGAAACGGCTTAGAAATCTATGTGACTTGTACTAGTGCAGTTCCGTTGAGTTGTTTTGCAGCCTACAGTGTGGAGATTGTCCTGATGATAGCCAAACTCCGATAGCAGAGGGTCTCACAGGAAGAAGAATCTATGCAAGTAATAGCAAATGTAAATGCATTGAAAATATTTATTAATGAATAATTAAAGTTTTTTTAATAGAAATTGTTTTCCACAGTGCCTCCTGTGTAGAGACACAGGAGGCCCTGAGGAAAACAATTTCTCTCGGACCTATGTCGTCTTTGGAGATGCTGTGTGGGAGTCTTTTTAGGGAAAGGGAGGAGAGGAAGTTCTTGGAAGAAAAATATATATAGTGTGGGTAAGAATCCGGGATCAATGTGTCGAAGAGTGACGGACGTTTGAATTCATCCCTTTCACTGCGATACATGGGTCGAGAGAGTCCGGCTGGAGAGGTAAAAAGGTCTGCAACAAACTGTCTCTCAGTATATGGGCAAACGCGTGTGTCGCCAAGACCTAGTTTCACAAACATCACCCCATGAACCCGGATTCCGCTGCTAAGTCACCAAACTTAGCTAATCACTTGGGATGACCTGTGGTAGGAGTATTGGTTATCCAATAAATGGCTCCCGGGGTGGCGGTACACATACTGGCCTCAAATTACATTATGGGTACATCCCAGCGCATCACGCGGTACGCTCTCCGTCTACGCACTACGTCGCATATTACGTGATCCGTTGCGGCATGCGGTAATGTGATCAGTGGTGACAGGTGGTAGGTATATATACTTTTATGGAATCGCTGGTTAACATTCTTTCTTCTTAAATTAATAATCACATTTATTTTAAATACTACCCCTATACCTACTATGCCTTTTATCAATTTTTTAAATTTAATTTAATAAAACGCAAATTTTACACTTTATTTAACATAACTACAATAAATTTTAATTCACTGCTCTAGGCAAAAAAAATCATTTACAATAGGTACCTCCTTCCATATTTAACCTACTCCAGACAATTTTCCATAGAAGTTGTAACTTATCCATTCATACATAAAAGTTGAAAGGCGGAATACATAGAAAAAGCTAATGATTGCTGTTCGTTCTATATTGGAAAACGATCCGGAATTCTCCCAGTAGGATTTTCCCGGAATGAAAGAACGACTGAAAATAATAGTTTCTATGAATTTCCCGAAAAAAATCCTTTTGTGTTCTTAGTATTTGTCTTCCTAAGTAGAACGCGTGGGCAATTATATTTCATTATTCTTAAATGCAGAATTACTCTTCCGTTAGGAGACCTGCAAATTTTGCGATAACGCGATTTTTTAAGCAAAATTTGTCATAATATTACGCGAAAAACGCGGTTTTTTCGAGATAACTTACGAATTTCGTGTTTTCTAGGAAATTTCTATTACCATAAAATAAGAAAGTAACGTTATACATTTTGCAAAGCTTGTAACTATGTGTTTTTTAAAGCTGACATAACGTCACTTTTCAATCAACTTGGAAGGCGGGAATGGGTACCGCCGCTCCGGGAATCATTTATTGGATAACCAACACCTCTGCCACACCTCACCCCAAATGCTTCGTTGCATTTGTTGATCAAGCAGGGGTACCCAGGTGCATTGAGTGATGTTTGTCTCGGTATTGGCGGCTTATGACCTGGACACACTGAACCACAGATTCCAACCCAACCCTCATACCTTTTTTCTTTCCATTACTTCCTATTCTTCCTTTCCTTAAAAAGACCTTTCATACAACATCCACACCGATGACGTAGACACCGAGGGAAATTATTTTTAAAAATCATCCGGAGTGTTCAGATATTTTTCTTCTTTAATGTTTTTTCTACAACGATTTACAGTACACAAATAAAAGTTGTTTTCAGAATCAGGGTTTTTGATCTAGGTACGTAATAAATAAATAATTTTGTTCCATTATATTTCATTGAAATTTTTGCTAACTTTGTCCAATATTATTTAATTTGTAAGGACATTCGTTTGAACATTTAAAAGTTGAATCGTTGAATTATGCATGACCACACATTATATGAACTTGTCAACTATGGAAGCTTCCGCTAACCAACAGTGGGTTCTAAACCATTGGCCGAAGGACCACTTTGGACCCTTGGAAGGATTTCAACGGGTTTCTAACAAATGATGTTTTAAAATAATTAACTGTTAATAATAATCTATTCAGCCTTCAGAGTCAATATGTTGCTTGAAATTACTCTGGCCCTATTTGGTAACTAGATCTGCATTACCTTCGTCTTACGCATCTTCTTCCCCTCCCCAAAACATCAGCCTCAAAACATACCCCAGTTTTGGATGCCATAGTCTACTGGTTCCAGGGAGCAGTTTGCTCTAGCGGGAAGCGGTTTGTACTCTTGTGCGGTGTTCACATAAAAAAAATAAAATTCGTATCTTATTTTCAACAAATTTGTAATTTTTTTATGGCATCTCCAATTGGGGTATGTTGTGAGACTTAGCGAAGAAGCTGGGGGTGGAAGATGAGGAAGAGGAAGGTTGGGATGTGGCTTAGCTTGTTAATTTTCAAAATGCATATAGTAAGTAATAAGTATATCCTGTGTTTTTTAATGAAAAAACGGTTTAAAAAATGCAAACTAATTATTAAGTACTTTCTATATCAAACCTTTACATTGATTACAAAATAATGATTGCATTTTCCCCTATTTAGCATTGATTTCAGAAGATTAATAAATATTATTTTAAATTAAGTGAAAAATTATGATTTAACTTTCATTTTATACAATATTTCACATTTTATAGGAAAATTTAATAATGTTGGGCTCACTGGGCGGCTTTCCCGTGCTGAGGCCACATATTATTTTTTTAATTTTTTTTTTCATTCTTATATGGTGTCCTATTACTTTGATTATGTTAAATTTTAAAAAAATGTAGGTAGTAGGAGTTAAAAATTTTTGAAAAATGTATTGGTTCAAACTGAAAACATTGTAATCTCCATGAACAATTATTTTGGAATAAACGATGTTCAAAATGTATGTACCTCTTTTAAATGTGTCAATTGTAAACGACTTTGTAATGGTGTGAGTTGGAGATGTAATAATATTTACACATTCAAATTTTATATTGGTACATTACATTCTAATTAGATTTTGATTATGATTTTGATTTAGTAAATAAGAGAAAAGTAAAAACATTTTCTACTCTTTTTGACGCGAGGTCTACTTCTGGTTTCATGCCAATTCAAAATCAAATCAACACCTCTTTGAAAAGTCATTAAAACCTTTAAAAAAAAAATAGCTTACACCTTAACCTAACGTAACATATTTAACCAATTTTTAATATATCACTTTTAATGACTTTTTAAAGGAGGTGTTGATTGAGTTCATTCTGAGTTGTCCGGTCACCCTACTAACTGACTGTTCATATAACTACTGCTAATTATTATTATGGCAAAAAATGTTTCGAATCTCTGCCTCAGGCCCAAAGGTTCGGATTTTAATCTAACCATCAATAAGTCAGTTCTACTTTACGACATTTTGCCAAGTGGCATTTCTACCATTAAAAGTTTAACCGGGGGTTTGAAATAAAATCAGGGTTTATTCCGACCCCCCCCCCCTCCCCACCGGTCCCTGGGGGTAACGCGCCGCTTTCGTTATAGCGAATTTTCGTTGTAACAACGTTTCGTTATCCCACATTTTCGGTCTGGTTTTTCGTTATACCTAGGTTTATTCGTTAACGTGGAGGTTATTTATCCGTTCGGTCCCTGGTGGAATTTCACCCAATTTTATCCCACATTAAAATTATAAGCGCTGGGTCGGGGAAAATGCGAAATTTAATTTCTTTCGGGGATGCTGTAAGGTTTTTGGAAATCTGATTTTGGGTTTGAACAGAGTGAGATCAACAGGTTTTCATTATGAAGATTTTATGATGCTGTTTATTTTGTTTTTATTTTTTTACTTGTGACAGACGTTTCGGCCTTCGAAAAAATTCTCAGGTTACTAACTAACTAATTACAATAATAATAATACTGTTTTATTCCAGGATGTGGGGAGGATAGTGCAATCTCACACGTCCCATATAGTTATACATATTTACACAACAGAGAAATAATAAATAAGAGTAAAATAATAGTAATAAAAATTGATTAGAACTACATTAACAAAATTTCATAGCCATCATCCAAATTCAGCTGTAGAACGAATTAATTTACCCAGAAATTTAGGAGGTAGAGGTATAGTCAAAATAACATCTTTAAAACATAATCAGGTTGAAATGCTAAGAAATTTTTTCCATAGGAAAGCTGATAGTTCAGAAATGCACAAAATTATTTGCAAGGCAGATAGAAATATTTCACCATTAAATTTATACGACGAGAATGCCAGCATTCTTATAAATACCAACCAGGAATTATTAGATTCCTGGTCAAATAAAATTCTTCACGCAAAACACTTCAATTATCTCAACCAAACATATGTTGACAAATTTTCGTCAAACAAATGGTTGAGTATTGGAGAGTTGAGCGCAGAAATAGAAGGCTTTATGCTTGCCATACAAGATAGAGTCATTAATACTAAAAATTATAAGAAGCATATCATCAAAGATGCAAATCAAATTGATGATTTATGTAGAAAATGTTTGGCTTTTCCGGAAACTATAGAACATATTATATCGAGATGTTCTGTATTAGCGCCGTCCGAGTATACATTTAGGCACAATCAAGTTTTAAAAATAATTCACCAAAGTTTGGTAATTAAACATAACTTGATTGACTGCCGTAATGTACCATATTATGAATATGAACCAAATTCATTTTTAGAAAATGAATTTTATAAAATTTATTATGATAAAACTATTCTGACAGACAGAACAATTAGTCATAATAGACCCGATATAGTTTTACATGACAAAATTAAGAAAATAACTTATATCATTGATGTCGCTATTCCAAATTCTTGTAATATTCAGAAAACTGTTTCTGAAAAAATAAGAAAATATACAGATTTAGGAAATGAAATTAAAAGAATTTGGCATTCTCAGACTATAAAAATATTACCATTTGTTATTTCGGCTACTGGCATTATACCTAGCTCTCTCATTCAAAATTTAGGCGTATTAGATTTGTCAAAAAATTTGTACATAAAAATGAAAAAGTCGGTCATTTTAAATACATGTAGGATTACGAAAGATTTTTTAAATATTTATATTGAGGGATCAGTAGGATTTATCGGACCAGTTAGGATTTCATCAGAGCCGAACCCTCTGATATGAAAATATCTGGAGTCGGTGAAATATTTTCCCATTATGTTTCTGGTGGATTGACGTATTGTTCTTGTATTGTTTTATTCTTATATAGTGCACTTACATTGCGTTCATTTACTAGATATTCATTTGTGGAAAAGTGTGTGGAAGGGTTTAGTCTTTCATTTGGGAAAGATTCAACCCGGACATAAAATCTGGAGCACCGTAAAAAAATCATTTGTTTGTGTTGAGGAAAAACTAATTATTACTTTTCTATCAAGACGTCCGGAAACGTGTGGTTTAAGCGGGAAACTGGTGAATCTACATCACATTTAGAGTCGATTTTGTTGAATAAATTTTTTTGATTAGAGCTTTAATTTGTGTAAAATTAAAGCTCCAATCTAACTGTTATAAAACGAGTTGAATTCTTTTAGAACAATGTCAAAAATAATCGATCTCTGTGTGTTACCGTCAGTTGCTTATTGTATTTAAATGCGTAAAAAGTTTTTTTTAATCCTTAGGTTGCTTAAAAAATAGTCAAAAGAAAATTATCTAATTGCTCAGATCTAAAAAAATATGATTTTTTTTGAGTTATTGTACCGATTTTTTTATTTATTTATTTATGTTTATGACATGCAAAAGGTAATATTTTATAGGTACCTACAAAATCTTTACTACGATATGGCAATACATGATTGTTTTTCAACTTTACCTCAATATGGCAATACATGATTGGATACTGATTGGTTACTTTTTGTTAATTAAGATCGATAGATCTAAACGTATCATATTTTTCATCAAAATTTTTCCTTCATCAAAATTCCTTTTGTGGCGTCATTTTAATTTAACGAAGATAAGTTAAATAATAAATTGTATACACCACTTATTTGACGAAAATAATAGACATTTTCACAGCCAATGGTTTCTTAGTGGGGATAAACGTATAATTAAAATTAACAAATATAAGATTGGCAAAGAGCTCAAAATGGGGGCTCCAGGGGAAGCAAAAACTCACGTTACTTAAAAAGAATATACGAAGTGGCCCAAATTTATCTCACCAAAGGAGGGGGTCTAGATTGGAAGAAAAACTGCTCACGTAATTAATGTATGCCCCCAAACAAGTATAAACAAATAACTACCTATAGACAAACACATTACAGTGAGTTGTGATGTAGATATCATAAAAAAAAAACAATTATATAAGGCATTAATTATTATTGAATATTAGTGTAGGTAGTGTATTTTCATATTTTACATGTTTTTAATTACTCTCTTCTCTTTTATTTCAGGTACGCATCCGTTAATTAAAATATGAAAAAATCAGAAGTCGGGATATATGGTAAGTTCTCCAAAATGACTTAAACTAATCTGAAGACTCCAAATGATTAAGTTTAATACTTAAATACCTCACATTCTTCGCAATGACGCATTTCAACTTCCTTTCTTTCTTACTTCTTCCCAAAAACACCCACACCACACACCGTACAATGTTGTACAATATTATTAGTGTATGTTGTTTGTACATTCTTATTCGTGTAAGAGGACCATTAATGTCCATGTCTTATGGGCAGACACCCAGTCTAAATATCTTCCCTCCCATCTGTTCTTCTTCTTTCCTCTCTCCTTTCACCTCCTTCTTCTCATTCTTGTCTTCCTCTTCTTCTTCCTCTTAAATGTTTAAGAGTTGAAGTGATTTATAGCGGGCATGTTCGGTGATTCTTTATGCGAGCTTCACACGAGGCAATAATATTGTTGAATGTTTTGCTCGCGACCCGAAGCGTGTTGAATTCGACTGAAAAAAAGTATACAAATTATAATGTTGTATCTAATGCGTCTCCTGAAGCGTTTGCTTTTGATTTTTAATGTAGTCATTCGGTGATTTTATTGCGCTGAATTGAGCGGAGCCTTTTTAATACTCATAATACTTGTGGCTGAGTGGGCATCGCGTTTGAGTCCCACCCAGGCATTCCGTGTTCGATTCTTCTGCTGGCTAAGTTCTCCATCACGACTCAAGCAATATTTTCGGCTTATTGTGGTGGTAGTAGGAGATTTTCAAATATTGTCGGGTTATTCGTAACCCGGGAATGTTTGCTTTTCTTTTCAGAAAAAAAAATAGATAAGACCCGGTAGTACCCGCTCAAAAAAAAGAGGAAGGAGAGATTTGTAAATACTTATGTTAGAGGGAGATCCCTAATATTGAAAACGATAATATTTAAGCGAAAATTGTAAACATGTTTAACAAAACACGAATCATCAAAATAGAACAAAAATCTCGTGTGGAATGTCTAAAATAGCAATTAAAGAAACACTGTGGTTTTTTCATATGTAGATATATAACTGAAAAATACGTGTTTAAAATTATTTTCGGGGCATACTTTGCGATTTTTGGTCGCCTAGCAGAGGTGCCCGGGTTCATGGGGAGAGGTTTGTCTTGTCTTGACGGCGAATGCGTTTGCACATCAACTGCGTGGCAGGCCGCACCGGGAGTGACTGGTTGAGGGAAACCTTTTGATCTCTACAGAACGACTCTCTCGGAATATCACCTTGCACCGCAGAGGAAGGGATGGATTCATGCGTCCGTCACTTCTGGACAAATTGTCCCCCAGATTCATATCCACCCTCATTCCTTTTTCCTTCCCAGGACTTCCTTTCCCTAAAAAAAACCATCCACACAGCATCCCCAAAGATGACAGGCCTCCTGCTTGCATGTAACGTAAAAAAATATAACAACATACCTACTTCTCACCGTTCACGCCTTGTCTTCTTATTTTTTTTATTTCTTTGTATTTTCTTTTCCGTATTTTATTTCTTTCATTTTTATTTATTTATTTAACTTTTTTCTTTAAGTTATTTAAATTAGTTTAAATTTCTGCCATCTCGGAGTAAGCTCTACGAGCTACGTGGATGACAGTACAGTCCATGATAGCTTTTTTTTTGACAAGCCTCCAAAGAGCACACAAACCCCAATAGCTCGGAGGGCTTTGAAGCAGAGAATGGACGGTTACCTCGAGAGTGTTTTCTCTTGGGGTAAGAATAACCTCGTCGAATTTAATGTTTCAAAGACCCAATCATGTTTGATAACGTCTAAAAGGGATCGAAATGATAATCTAGTCTCCTTCAACGGAAGCATTCTTCCGAACAGGACCTCCATTGATATGCTTGGTGTAACTCTAAGCGACCAGCTCAGGTATGGGGGCTCCATCGAAACCAGAGTTAAGTTAGCCTCTCAGAAACTGGGCGTACTGTACAGGGCCCGCAGATACTTTAATAGTACACAACTGCTAACCCTGTACAAATCGCAAGTGCGCCCCACGGTTGAATTTGACAGCCACCTCTGGTCTGGAGCTCCAAAATACCTTAAAAAAACCCTTGACTCTGTGCAGAAACGGGCTGTCCGTTTGATAGATTCTCCCATCTTAACAGACGGATTGCAATCTTTAGAGCACAGGCGTCAGGTGGGAATGCTGTCCTTGTTCTACCGGTATTACAATGGAAAATGCTCCGAGGAACTAGCGTCGTTGATCCCCTCCGCACCGGTGCATAGTCGGGAAACACGCCAAACACGCGCCCAACATTTGTACACGGTTGACATTAGCCCCATGAGAACGGGTCGCTTCCTCAAAAAGACCCTCCACACAGCATCCTCATCCTCAAAGATGACATAGGCCCTGAGGGAAATTATTTTCCTCAGGGCCTCCTGTGTGGAGTTAATGTAAAAAAAAGCTCTACCAAGTGAGCTGATTTATATAAACAAACATATTTTTACTTGTCTATTCGCACGTATGTACATGGTTAACAAATAATTTTATTCCATCCTATCTGCCGACATCTCCGGGAAAAAGCTTGATGATTAGTCAGAGTTAACACGACTCCCAACAGTCGAGAGCCAGTAGGACTTATACTATTGAAATATGTTGTGATGCTGATGGGGGGTGGGGAAGGGAAGGAGATGAGGTAGAGGAAGGTTGGGAAGTACCAAGTTTTGATTCTGAATGCTGCTCTTACTCCAGGACAATTATTGGGAGAATACCTACCAGTGATTCGAAAGGCCCGGCAATACTCGGGAAACAAAGTACACCAGGACCCATAGCATGGTCGATCGATAAGGATTGTATCGATAACTTATCATCGTTCCCTAGTATGGGTGCAGATCTTTAACGAACAAATAACAGTTCAAAGTGACTAAGTGTTCTTCATATATTTGACGTCAACTGTTGTTTGTACGTTACCCATCTGCAGTTGTCCTAGAGAACGATGAAAAGTTACCGAAAGTTATTCTATCAATCCATATCTATCGACCTTGCTAGCACCACAGAACATTGGAGGTTGTCCACCACTTACCCGCCCTGGTATAAGCAACAGATTCCACAAAAATGGTGAAAAAAATAATGTTAAAAACTAGCACCATTAAAAATACTGAATCGATCTGAAGGGATCAATGAGGCTAGTTCCTCGAAGTATCAATAAACTCTATCTTCAATAATATTCCAACCGGAAATAGTAAAATCGGACGGGAGAGCCTTTCGACGCGAAACAACTTACTGGAAACTGGCCGTAAGAATCCAAAATTTCAGTCGGTTCGGTGCCATAGGTTACTCCTTCAAGGCTCTCGCAAGGACTCTAATGTTTTTGAAAGAACGAAACTTTATTTAGTTTAGAACGAATTTAGACCACCAATGTCCTTGTATACGTTGTTAGTAAGCAGTATACAAATGCTTAGCGGGAAATACAAGATACAGTATGGTATATTTTTGTTTTTGTTTATTAGGGAAACAAACAGTTGTACATATTATAAGATAATTACATATTACATGGGTGCATTAACCAGTGAAGTTTCCGCAAAAAAATTATAATATATAAACACAGATTAAAACGTTAAAGAAAAAATAAAGTGTTAGAAAAAAGAAAAACAAATACAACAGAAATGAAAAAACACAAATTAAAGCATGTGGGAAAGAAAAGATGAAGTTAAACAGCGAACATATATAAAATTAACACATTTTCACATCAAGAAAACGTTTAAGGATAAATGATTAGCCATTTGCCAGCGCCCTTGAGGGGGTTTTTCACAACAACAACAAAAAATAGCGCTATATAAATCATCCAAATATTATTATTTTTATAATAAGAAGGAAAAACAACACAATGAGAATGAAAAAACAACAGACAGCAGGGATGGAGGGTTCGCAATTAACAATTGGTTTTAATTTTTTCAGTTATGAATTTAATAAATTGGCCTGAGGACAAATGGAAAATATCAGCTTCGTAAAACATATCGTTGTATTTTGTGCACGTCCTTCGGAAAAATGAATGTTGTGTGTAATTTATTTTTGAGTGTGGGATGTGGAATAGTTGGTTTGACCTTGTATTTCTTGTTGGACAGTGGAAATTAATGTGTTCTAGAAGATAGTTGTTGTCAACAACGTTGTTAATAATTTTGAATAAAAATTTCTGGTCGGATATATTTCTTCTATCTTCTAAGGTTGATAAATTATGGAATGTTAATGAGTCTTGTAGGTTTTCTGATGTTCGAAAGGATTTAAAATCTAGGTGTTTCAGTATCTTTTTTTGAATTCTTTCTAACCTTAAAATATTAACTTTGTATTGGGGATTCCATATGACTGATCCGAATTCTAATATTGAGCGGATAAAAGAGACATACAGTATTTTGATTACATGTGGTGACCTGAATGGTTTAGTCACTCTTAAGATGAATCCTAGAAGTTTGTATGCCCTGTCACAGATAGAATTTATATGTGTTCGGAAAGACATTCCAGAGTCCATTATTATTCCTAAGTCCCTCACTTCACAACATCTTTTTATTTCTACGTTATTGATTTTGTACGGGAATGTTAGGGGGTTCTTGCTTTTGGTGAACGATATTGTGTTACATTTTTCCAGGTTAAGGAACAGTTGGTTGTTCGCACAGTATATTCCAAACCTATTAATATCCTCTTGCAATTCAAGGCTGTCATTAATATTAGTGATTTTTTTGTAAATTTTAGTGTCATCAGCAAAAATTTGGAATTTGGAATTTTTAAAACATTTACCTATATCATTGATATATAAAATAAATAAGAGAGGTCCGAGATGTGATCCTTGTGGAATTCCTAAAGGTATATTGTTAAAAGGCGAGGAGAAACCCTTAGCTCTAACAGCTTGACTTCTGTTTGTGACATATGATTTGATCCATCTTAGAAGGTCATCATTAATCCCGATTTTTAACAGCTTCTTCAAAAGCAGTTCAATATTAATTTTATCAAAGGCTTTTGAAAAATCCGTATAGATAGAGTCTATATGCACCCCAGAACAGTAATATCTCCGAATGACCCACAAAACAATATTCAAAACGCCATCCGCGGCAAAGGAATGCCGTTCGTCGATAAAACAAAACACGTCTGATTCCCAACCACAAAAACAAAAGAATTTGGGCACTATAAATCTAAGTGGCCCCGTCGCATTACCGCCATACTACGTCTCCAATGAGCTTTAAAAGGCTAATTTGCATTATCCGGAGATGTATGATTTACGACGCTGGGAGGCCGTATCTTATGCATGGCAACTCCAGCCAGATACAGATTTAGAGGTAGAGAGGTATTGGGTGGCACGCGAAATTGGCACTTAGGCAAATTAACCATTTGAATTTTGCATACCTATTACGTAAAATATATATATATTTTTTTTTTTTTTTTCACATGAGCACTGGTCGCTTATACGACATTTTGAAGTGAAAACTTCTGTAGCACCGTTGTGTTTTGAAACTCGATGAAACGGAAACGAGCTACACTAAAAAGAGACAAACACATAGTTTCATAGGATTTAGCCTGCCAGATAATGAGATAGCAATAAAATATTTATTTAATTCACGGGTATTCGGTTGCAATATAATACGATAAATACACAGTCCCAAGCAAGTCTCCTTTGGTCTTGTGGTAGAAAGCGCTTGACGAACCGAAGCGGCCAGACATTCAGCGAACAAAGGTTCGAATCCTACGAAATCCAAAAATAAATAAATATTTTTTTATCATTGAAGAAGAAGACAACAATAATAATCTGAACGAAAATATGAAAGAGAAGAAAACACAGAAAAAAATAAAAAGACAATGGTCGCAACTGGGACTCGAACCCAGACCTCTCGTCTAACCGGGTTCGAGTCGCAGTTGCGACCATTGTCTTTTTATATTTTTCTGTGTCTTGTTCTCTTTCATATTTTCATTTAGATTATTATTGTTATCTTATTCTACAATAATATATTGCATTGATGGCAAGAACCTTCAAATGTTATAAAAATAGCGTTTTTCTTATAAAAAAATAAATATTTCAATTTTTGTAAAATCAGTATCCAATCTTCAAACCACTCCAAAATGAACAGGCAAAAGAAAACACAAAAGAAATCGACATCTAGCGACTCGAAGAAAAAAACACAAATGCTTGTAAGATGACCAAAAGTATAGGAAAAGGTGTACTGGAATTCGACGACAAAAATATGGAAAAAAATCATCCTTCACATTGATAAAAAAAAGTGCTTCGTAGTCTCCCGTAGAAATTATTTTTTTTAGTCTTCTAGTGGGATATTAAATTTTTTTTTCGCTCAATGTTATTAATATGAATTTTGTAAGATGGAGACCAAACTATCGAGTTATATTCAATTAGGCTTCTAACTAAAGATACATATAATAGTTTAATGGCTTGTTTGAAATTAAAGTTTGTAGTTGTTCTTAATACGAAGGCTAGTATTTTCATACCTTTGTGTTATTATTATTTGGCCACCCTTTACTCGGGATCACTTCCCGCAGTAATGTATGGCTTCATTGTGCCCGCGTGTCCCCGATAGATCGCCCGCCGATAGTTCGCTTTACCGTTAAAATGCTGGAGAATCGATCTCCGCACGGATAATCGGAAAGTGAGAACGCGGTACCGAATGCCCAATACACTCAAAATCACGATACATATAATGCTGTATTAACTATAAAATATGTATAGGAAATTATTAAAAATGGGAGAATTTGTTACAATATGGGATTCTCCTATCTTAACAAACGGATTGCAATCTTTAGAGAACATTGGGTTGGAAGTTGGAATTCTGTCCTTGTTCTACCGGTATTTCAATAGAAGATGCTCGGAGGAACTAGAGTCGTTGATCCCTTCGACACCGGTGTACAGTTGGGAAACACACCTGACGCCCGCCCAACATTTAAGCACTGTTGACATTTCGTACCCTTTGGAATAACAAGGTTCCATCTAACGCGGTAATGTCATGCTATAAAATATCTTTAGTAAGCTAATTTAGAGTTCATAATCACGAGACGCTACCGCAATAGATGGAATGGATCGTTTCTACGACTCGTTCTTGAGTTCAACTCTCTTACTTTCCTCAAAAATACCATCTTCACAGCATCCCCAAAGATGACCTATGCCAGAGGAAAATATTTTCCCCAAGGCCTAATGTGTGAATTTAATGTAAAATAAAGAAAAAAGTTAGACAATATTAACGAAACTCAATCGAAAATCTGGAAACAGAAAAATCAGAAAAAGATATTGGCACCTCCGGAACCCAGGGCTACTGTTGTCTCTATCTTTTTATTCTTTCTCTAAAATATATTTTTCTGATTTTTCTGTTTCCAGATTTTCGATTGAGTTTCGCTATTATTGTCTTCATTTAATTAAATATTACAATTTACGGTTTAATTGGTAAAAGTTAAAATTTAAAATATTAAAAAAAAGATAGGTTTGTTATTTTTCTTCGCTTTTCCTCAACATTCTGTTGCAACTGTTCTATTTTCTTTTGGAACAGAATTTATTATTCATTTTTCCTAATTCTATTACAATTGGTGATGTGCTATGGTTGCTCCACAAGAACTTCCGTTTTGAGAGCATACGCAATTTATAACGCAAGCAGTTTAAAACAAAAATACATAAAACAACACAATGTTACATTTAAAATAAAAGACAATCAGCATCATACCATGAGAAATGCATACATAAAAATTGGTTTTGATGAAATCTTTGATGTTAAATCTATCTTGGCTGATGATCCAAGAATGGTGTCTGATTTATATTTCAAATAAATTGTGTTCTGTATAATGGCGAGTGGAAATGCATTGTAGAGGTTTGTTGCAAAGTATCTAAAATTTCTTTGGCCAAAAGTTGTTTGAGCGAAAGGGACTCACCTTGTAGTTTCATAATTCACTCTCATCCTCAACAGTTTTATCAGCAAATAACCTGTACACATGTTGAATGTATATGAATATAACCTGTAGGTAGGAGTAGGTATATATTGGTAGGTACGATCATGTTCCGCGGCAGATGTTCCCGACACGAAGAGCGAGCCGCTCTCTGCAGTGCGCAGTGCTCAATGCTCGGTGCTCGGGGTCAATTCTGTTTATTTATTCCAAAG
Source organism: Limnephilus lunatus (assembly GCA_917563855.2). NCBI lineage: Eukaryota > Metazoa > Arthropoda > Insecta > Trichoptera > Limnephilidae > Limnephilus > Limnephilus lunatus. The sequence goes on from OU830594.1 coordinate 100,530,077, forward strand.
GAGTCCCTTTGCATTTCCGCTATCCAGAGATTTATTTGTCCTTAACAAACATTTTTTAATTATTATTGTAGAAAGCAATCACTTTGTGGTTTGACATATTTAATAAAAATAAAACATTTATTTTGTGTAAAACTACGAGTTTTAATTAATTTTTTTACCGACCGGTTTCTCTTTGCTCAATTCTTGGGGTCAATTCTATTTATTTATTCCAAAGGAGTCCCTTTGCATTTCCGCCATCTGGAGATTTATTTGACCTAGACAAACTTTTTTTTATTATTATTGTAGAAAGCAATCACTTTGTGGTTTGACATATATTTAATAAAAATAAAACACTTATTTTGTGTAAGTTTAAATTAATTTATTTACCGACTATTTTCTCAAGCATCGTCAGGGTACAAATTAATACTAAACAAAAAATACGCACGGTGTTTAACCACGAGTTTTAATTAATTTATTTACCGACCGGTTTCCCTTTGCTCAAGCATCGTCGGGGTACAAATTATACAAAATAAGAAATACACATACTGATAATTTTTTGTAAGTAAAAAATAATCTGGCCCAACTTGCAATGTAAATACAAAGAAATATTAGATAAATAAAATAAAAAATAAAAAAAAACATAAAATAGGGGTATTTTTTCGGGTCGAAATTTTAAAATAATTAAAAATTCAAATATTTAAAAGAATTAAAAATTCGTTTTCCGACGTAAATCGGTCCTTTGTAATTTTAACTTAAGCTCACTAAGATACTTTTTTAATCATTTGTATTTTCTATTTAAATACATCTCATTATATTTATATATAGTAGGTAACATATTTGATTACATTTTATTGATAAGATTTGATTATATTTTAAATAAAATCAAAGCAAATAATTACCAAAATTGTAACAAATAGATTTCTTTAATGGCCTATATTTTATAATTTCAAACAAAAACAAATAAAGAAGTACGTATCCGAACTAGATATTTGCTTCCGCTTTTGATAAAAAAATATTATTCAGTTTAATCAAGTACTTTGGCGTCACATCCAAAAAGTTTTTTAATGAAAAAGGTCGCGCAACCGTTGCACTTTTATGGTATTATTTTATTTGCATGCATTCGCGCACCTTTATGATGTTATTTTATTTGCATGCATTAAAAAAAAAATCTGAATTCTCTGGTGTTCATACTGTTCATGGATGAAATAGTCGATGTCCCCCGAGAAAACCTTGAACGATCAGTGGAAACAAATAGTTACTCAAAACGGGCACGACAGGAATAAGTTTTATAGAAGTCTTGAATTAAAATACTATTAAGGTACTATGAATGTGAAAGGAGTACGTGTAATGAATTAATTCAACTAACCAAATTACGACACCGACAAAACCAGAACAATAAATTGTATTAATGTTCTCAGTATTATAAAACTCTACTCTAAAAATTCTCTACTTAAATTTAAAGGGAACAATGAGTACCGACCAAAACACCTAAACTTCTTCGTAAGTCGGTTCCTCATTGCTGAGGATCGTAACCCCTGCTCCAATTTCCGTGGTGGACAAGGCTCCTTCACTCCTCGCACTTCTGCGCTGTGTGGAGAGCCAAGGACACCCTTGTTCCGGACGCCAGTGATACTTGGTCACTCCAGCACATTGGTGACCTTCCTCTGCTTCTTCTGCCAAACACTTTGCCTTTAACTCTGAGTTTCTCCAAGGTGGAGTCCTCAGTTTGGCGAGCAACTTGTCTAAAGTATCTTAAAATACGTTGTAGGCAGATATTGTGGCCTATTGTGGATGCCTAGCTCTTCCAGAATGGACACACTTATGCGTCTACACGTACACCACAAGAAAGAAAACCTCAAATCCGCTAAACATCCAAAAAATAAATGCATCTTTTAGTCAGAAAAACCTTAAATTCTAGTAGTGGTAGGCAGAGAGGAGGGACCGCCAACAGCCTTCGGTCTACTTTCATCCTTCCTCTGCCATTTCCACGCCTCACTGCCATACATTAGGGTAGGTACCAGGAATCCATTGTGGACTGCTAGCTTTCTAGGTTACAAAAAATATCAAAAATTCTTTTTCCAAGTAATATTATCCCTTTCAAATAATATTAAAAATACCATGGAGATAAACAAGTTTGAAAACATCACATTGCTAAGTAAGCATGAAGATGAGGAAATCATAAAAAAATTATCAAGTAACACCAACACAATCTATTCAATAAATATGAAGGTAAAAACATATCAAGCCATAGACATATGTCCATGTATCTAGCCAATAAACATGAAGTTGTGGAAATCAACAAACACGAAGTTAAGGAGAAGAAACATGGCAAACAAACAGAAAGATGAAGAGATCAATATACATGAAGATGAGGATTCTGCCTCAAAACAAGAATCCCTCGTGAGGACTATGAATAGACTACTATACTTTGTATTTAAAAATTCAAAGTTTTCAATAAAATAGCATTCGTTTTGTCCAATTTGCATAGAACAACACAGACCAAACCAAAAAAACTCTCGTGGTCAAGTAAGTACCAAAGAATACATTAATTTCGAATGAATAATGGCATCTGATTATCAATCTACATTTATACAAGCCGGACCTTAATCAAAAGGAATATCAGGCATGCAGCATACCAGTACAAGTAAAACAATTAGTGGCGTCATTCTAATTTTACAACAGCCGGTTCACTAGGGTTTTTTTTTCGGGTATGTTTTGTATTTTTTTTATAGTCGTACGAAAGATGAATCATCCATTTACAAGTACAAGATTTCTTTACATTTGTGAAGAATTCGTTAACATTTGGGAAGATAGGTATATAATTTTTTTTAGAGGTTGTTTGTAGAGTATTTTTATACATTAGCTCCACACTGGAGGCCTTGAGGAAAATGATTCCCCTCAGGGCCTATAACATCTTTGGGGATGCTCTGTGGAGGATTTTTGAATAGTGAATAGTCTTTTTAGGGAAAGGAAGAAGATGAAGATCTGAGAAGGAAAAGGGTATGGGGAGTGAGTAGGAATCTGGGGGTCAGTGTATCCAGGAGGACGGACATATGAATCAGTCCCTCCCACTGCGGTGCAAGGTGAAGTTCCGAGAGGGACCTGCAGGAGAGGTAAAAAGGTCTCCCTTAACATATCTCCTCAAATCCGGCCCGCCACACAAGTGGACGCATCCGCCGCCAAGAACTATACAATCTTAACCCGATGAACCAGGGCACCACTGCAACCTCACCAAACGTAGTAAACCATTTTGGCAGAGGTGTTGGTTATTCAAAGAATAATTCACGAGGCCGAGGTACCCATACCCGCCTTCGAAGTTGAGAGGTATTTTTCAAAATGTTACAATATTTCATAATACAATAAGCTCCACTCAGAAAGCTATGAGGAAAGTAATTCCTCTCAGGGCTTATGTCATCTTTAGGGATGCCGTGTGGAGGTTCTGGGAATGAAAAGGTATTACTAGGAATATTTATTTATTTATTTATTCACGCCTTATAGGCTTTTACAAAAACACGTTAAAACAGATACATTAGTTTTTCAGGAGTACAATTAAAGAAATATATAAAATAGTATTATTTAAAATAAAAAACTGAACAATAAGGATATAAGCAGAATTAAAAAGATATATCAACAAAAACCATATTAGAAGAATAATAATAAAATTTACATAAGAATTTTAGAAATTTCTGTTATAAATTTAGGTAAAGAATAAATGAAAATATCAACCGAACTGAATTCATTTCCAAGCCTATGAAGTCTTTGGATTGGGGAATTAATGAAATAGTTTGTTTTAGAAGGATAAACAAAGAACAGCTCAGGAAGTCTCGTGTCACGATTAGGTACTCGGTAAGTTATTAGTTTTGTTAAGTCAGGTGCGTCAAGTGATCCATTAACTAATTTGAATAATAGAACCAAATCGCTCTTGGATCTTCTACACGATAGATCAGTTAAATTAAGCATTTTCATTAAATTAACATAATTAATTTGTTCAATAGGTATGGAGAGTTTGAAATTAATGAACCTTAAAAATTTATGCTGAACTTTCTCAATTTTTATTTTGTGTGCTTTATAGTATGGAGACCAAATAGTGGAATTGTATTCTAAATTACTTCTTACTAAAGCAGTGAAGAGAATTTTAAATGAATAAAGTGATGAAAAATCTTTTACTGTTCTTAAAATAAATCCCAAACATTTCATAGCCTTATTAGTAACTTCATTAATGTGTGGAACAAATGTTAAGTTTTCATCAAAAAGGATACCCAGATCCTTGATATTAGACATCTTTTTAAGAGAAATATTGTTAATACTATAATGAGACATAATAGGATTTTTGTTTCTACAGAAAGATATAAATTGACATTTATCAATATTTAAAAATAGTTCATTATAATTACACCAATCCTGTAAGCGATCAAGATTAGCTTGAAGAATATTACAATCATTAATTGAGGTAATCGTTTTGTAAATTTTTAGATCATCAGCAATCCCTCATCAAATATGGATGAGGGATGCGTAGGAATCTGGGGGTTAGTGTGTCCAGGAGTGAGGGACATATGAATCCCTCCCACTGCGGTGCAAGGCGATGTTTCGATAGAGTTCGGCTGGAGACATCAAAGGTACTCCCTCAACCACTCTCTCCCGATCTGGCCTGCCATGCAGCTGGTGGCCTGACGCGTACGCTGTCAAGACCCGGACAATCCTCATCCCTTAAACTCTGGCACCCCTGCTAAGTCACCAAACGTAGCGAACCACTCGGGGTGACCTGTGGCAGAGGTATTGGTTATCCAATAAATGGTTCCCGAGCGGCGGTACCCATACCCACCTCCCATTTTGTTGTTGTTATCGATTGATAATAATATGAAACAAACAATTTATCACATCTACGTATATTTCAAAGCTCCCTAGCTCATTACAGACAGAAATGCTACAACTGTTTCATGACGTCAGCACTAACGGTTTTAAAACTCTTTTAAATTTTTTATTATTTATTTATTAAATTACCTTCTTTTTGGCAATATTACGCTATTCATTTGAGGTCAGCGTCTTCTACCATTTTCATCTTTTTCAATTCTCTATCTGTAGTATTTAATTTACCGTGCCACTCTTTAAATTATTTGGGGCAATGGTAGACAGCTTAAAATAACATTTTATTATAATATCCAGTATCTACAAAGCAAAGTGCCGATAAAAAACATGCAAAAAAGCAAAACTGACTCAAATCGAGACCCGATAATAAACAAGGTCCATTAAAAAATTAAGCAAAAAAAAACTTGTCCGAAATTTTAAATTTTTCATCACGGACACTTGATAAAAAAAGCAAAAGGTCGTTACGAGGAAAACTAACAAAACATAATGCTGCATTTTAGTAAAGTCTTTTTAAAACATGGAAAATAATGAACCGTTTAAATTCTCAGAAATACCTAACATTACATTTTAAAAATTGAATATGTATTTTCAATTATTTTTGTATTTTTAAAACGCTATTTTTTTAAGATTAGTTCCACACAGGTAGCACTGAGAGAAAAAACCCTCAAGGCCTATGTCATCTTTCGGAATGCTTTGTGGAGCGTTTTTTTATTCGAAGGAAGGAGAGGAAGTTCTCGGAAAGAAAAGGTATGAGAGGTGGATATGTGTTTGTGGGTCAATGGACGTAGGCATTCATCCCTCTCACTGCGATGCAAGGCGATGGATCGAGAGACTCCGGCTGGAGAGATCAAAATGTTTCCCTCAACCAGTAATGTTAAAACTGGCAAATGTTCGCGGGTCGGCGGTACCCATACCCGCCTCCAAAATTCAAGGCGTACGCTGTTCGGTGACATCATCATTAAACACACTATTTCCGGTTTTCTAGTTTAATGAACTCGGATTTGTTTTGAATTTAAGTGTCATTTCCAAAATTCGATCTGATTGTGTCAATAATTCAGACAAGTAGTAAAGTACACTTGTACCTACAAAATAGGTAATATTTTAACGGAAAATTATTTTAATTGTACCTATCCATAATTTAATATATTTTTACCAGATAATTATTTTAATTCTATATTGAAAACATGTAGTTATTTCTTTCGCTTTAACTTCTTTGGGTTGATCTTGACAAGTAAAATCGGATTGTGTTATTATTCCGGGGGCTTTTCCATTTTCAAGAAAGCCATACTTACTAACAAGATTTACTAATATCCCATGATTTAATAATAATATCCCACGATTCTTCACTATTTATAGATTACCGGTAGGTACACTAGGTACTATTGCTAATGAACTGGGATTTGCTTTGATTTTAGTTTCATTTGCTTTCATTTTCAAAATTGGATCTATTTGTGTAAAGAATTCAGAAGCATATAGACGAGTAATTTTAGCCTTAATGAATTTGAACGAAAATACGTTTTATTATTTTGTAATTCGGTGGTACATCAAATCAAATCAGATCAAAAAATATTTATTGTACAAAAAAAATACAAAGGGTGTAGCTTATGGGTAGACCCCATTACTTCTAGCTAACCACATATATGTTTTATTATAATGTTTATACAAATAAGAAAATACAAATATTCCAATAAAAATATAAAAATAGGTATTTCATTTATGCGAGGTATTCCCTTGAGGTGTAATGATATTTGTTTACAAGGAAAGTGTTTAGTGACGATTTGAATTTGTGTGTATCTTGATTTGTTTTATGTTATGTGGAAGATGCTTATATACTTTAATGGCCATGTAGTATGATCCTTTTTGGAATATTGTTTTGTTTGCTTTTGGTATTAATAAGTTTTCTGTGGACCTTGTAGCGTATTTATATGTTGAGTTTTTTTTGTGGGAACTTATCTGTAGGTGATCGCACACAGATGATCCCCTCTGTACACCTCTTCGGGGAAACTTACTTATATTTTGTGTAAGTAGGTATTCCGTATTTTCCATAAACCGACTGCATATTGTGTATAAGTATGTCAACTCTCGTGGATCAACTGTCATGGAATCGAATAATCGTATTTATCAGAATTATAATCGTTCCATCACGCTTAAACTTCCACCACCCTTGACACTCCAAACTCCTTGTGAATTATAATGTTTTCGTAGCGTTAGAATTTCTTTGTCTCTGGCTGGCAGGTTGGGCTTTGGCATTAAGGAATTTGTAAGGACCTGCAGCCTTTATCGACACGTGAGTAATATACGAGCGGGCTCCGGGTTTCTGGGAGATATTCTGTAAAGCCAATGCAAAGTGCATTTCTCGGCAGAAATGGAGTGGCGTCACTATTTTCAGATTTTTCACAATTTTCCTTTGTAAAAGTATAATGTTGGTCCATACAAACCTGATTTTTTAAGGCAAAAATTTAGTTGATTGTTGAAGTGTGCTCAATTTGCGATATAATTATCGTGCGTTAGTATTGTATGAATTCTTGGGATTATCTGTTCTGTGACTTTGTACTATATAATATTATAACTTGTTTTATTTTCTTCAAGCTTTTAGGGCTGAAGCATGCAGTTTTGCGTTTTTTCAGTCATTAACTATTTGGAAGAACACCTGCTGCATCCAGAATTGCTTGTGCTTACGAATTGCAGCTTCGGAAGCACTTATAATGGACTGTAAATACGAAAAACGAAACGAGACAATGTGTTTTTTGCTGAAATCGGGTGAAAAACAAAGTATGCAAGGAAAGGGAATGACCAATCACTTGCCACTGTATCTCTGCCAAGGAACACACTGTTCAATATATTTATGTAGTTCCACCCCGACACCTCGAGATAATTATCGCCACAACGAAACGAAAGAGTACAAAACAGTGTTTTGGAACCAGTTCTTATTGCAGCACGCCTGATTACGATTATTGAAATCTACATACAACCATTTTGAAGTATACTGTAATGTCTCTAATACCAGCTCGTAGTGAAGTGGAGCTGGGAACACTAACAATTACACATCTGTCGGATCTGCCCTGATGATGGACACTGTAACGCTGCCCGAAACGTTGGCTTAAAAAGGAGGTAGCGAAACACGGCATAACATCCTAAAAACAAATCAAAACGATATTTCGCACTTCCAAGATGGTCAAATTCTCACATCCAAAAACTTCTGTTTTCAAAACAAATGCACTCGAATTTGCACTATTTTTCTTGCCGTTGTTCCAAATTTCAAATACTTTTCCAGCAATATAATGTGGTTAGGGAGATGTAGATGTAACTGGACAAATAGGTAGAAACTAAGCGTATTCTCATTTCAAAACCAAACAATTCCCGTTTTATAATACATAAAATAATTAACTCTACAATTATACGACTGTTCGCATGACCGAGATTATTGTTTCTGAGGTGCCACAATAATTTCACCCTCCAATTACCCGTGGAAACTTTCAACGTGCCTTCTCCACTTTGTGGCTTTTCCGATGCAATGAAGTTTGATATTAGGAAATATACATAATTTTCGCTAAATTATTTTCGTTTTTTTAATATTAGCGCACTCCCTCTAATATAAGTATTAACTTTTTTTTTAAAGAAAGACTAACATTCCCGGGTTAGGAATAACCCGACAATATTTGAAAAATCTCCTACTACCACCACAGTAAACCGAAAATGTTGCTTGAATCGTGATGGAGGACTGAGCCAGCCGAGGAATCGAACATGGAACGCCTTGGTGGGACCCAAACGCGATGCCCACTCAACCACTGACTGGTCACTGCTGAAAACCTGCTGCATTCCAGGAGAAATCATAAATTAGTAGCTGAGCTGAACAGTGACCTTTTTGTCAATAGAATCAGTGACAACAACTAAAAAAATGTATAAAATTGTAAATATCTATTGATTATTATTATCATTATTATATCTCCCTTTAAAACCACCTTCTTCTTTCTTTTGAACGTTTAATACAGAACCTTAATTAGAAGAAGACTCCGACACCTGAAGTGTTGAATACCATGTTAGGGAACTAGAAGACATGGCTAAAAACCCAACGACAACCCTTTTCAACGGGAACTGGACTACTGTCAAAGAAATAGCAAAGAAAAACAATGGGCCCATTGACCGCGTGCTTACGGGAGCTGTATAGGCAAGTCTCCGTATCAATATTAATAAGAATAACAAGTACCGCATTCATTTTGCTGCCTTTCCTTTCTGTCGTAGTGCATCAAAGCTAAAGACAGTCAAACGTGACTACTTGAATGGCCATTTGTTTTCCATAAGCACGTCTGAAGCCCCGTTTTACTCGAGCTTTCCAACCAAAAGCTACCCGTTGAAACTAAATATTATGAATACTAAAATGCCAGCTTTAATGTCGAGTAATGTGCATTCAAAATTTCATATCATAGCGGCATTTCTCTTTCATATTCTATAAACGTATCTCAGTGGCGTGCCGTGCAGTCCTCAGTCTCACTAGTAAAGACTTTCTACGTGAAAGATTAATTTGCAAGTTGTACAAACTGTCAAAGTTCACTATCGAAAAGCTGCTTTGTGGTTTACGAGTAAGCCTTGTTTGGTGACCAGATTCGAATAGCCGGGTACTTCCTGGTCTTCACATTTCTCATATATTGCCCTCCCCCTCTTATATCTATAAGTTTTCTTCTATATACGAGTAATTTATAGGGTATTATTCATTATCGAATAGGGTATTTTATTCTCGAAAAGAATTACGCAAAAATTACGATAAGGAAAATATTATTGTTTTATTTTTTGTTGGCAAATTAATTTACTATGACGTTTTAAAATTTGCCGTTTTCGATTTGTCGCCAAAACGACACGTTCGTTTGTGTCCGTAAATTCGGTGGCGTTGACGTCACGCTGAGGAACGTCTGTGACATCCATTTTACCAGACATTGGCATTTTCTATGTCATAATGACGTGGTAGCCAGTTGGATCTGTTTCGGAAAGTGAGGTTTTTAAAATCAACAATAATGAATGAAAATATTTTTTTTTAATAAGAACAACTCTATTTTTATAACGTTTGAAGGTTATTTTCATCAAAGTAATGTATCATTGAAGAAGAAGATAACACTAATAATCTAAACGAAAATATGAAAGAGGATAAGACACAGACAAAGAGAAAAAAACAATGAACATATTTAAATTAAACATTTTTGTACAATTATCAGATTCAGAAAAAAATAATTTTAAATCTTTCACACATTTTTGACGGTATTCAAAGTTTGTGAATATAACCCATTGTAAAAAATAATGACATCCTACTAATAAAAATAAGAAAATTTAAGTATATTGGGATTATATAATTCGTTTGAGAAGGAAGAGGACAATCGTCAATGACGTACATACGACCTCTCTCTCTCTCTCTCTCTCTCTGGGTCTACTTTACAAGATTACATAACCTACTTGACTAGTTCTAGTGCAGTTCCGCTTCGTTGTGCCTGCAGGGTGAAGATTGGCCCGATGCTAGCTAACATCCTACATGATAGGGTATCAGAGGTAGAACACGATGAAACTTATCTCTTTGTTTTAAATACATAATTTTGTTGTGTCTCTTTTTATCATGACCCACATTAAATAAAATATGGCCGCACTCCACTGCTATCTCTGTTAGATCTGCCCTTTTACTGCAGTAAAAATAAAATTACCTTTCATAGTTTAGCTGGCCGTTACGAAGCTCGTGCCAAATTAGATGTTCCGTATGCTTCTAATATTATTTCCCAAGTTAGATTATTTATACATACCTAAAATATTTCTCATATTCATAATATGAATTCATATCATTCTTTTGGTGCCTCTCCAAATGGCGAAAGATTCTATGCAATCCAATGGAATTATCCGTCTTTTGTTGGCAGTGGTGGTAACTATACACATTTGAGATGTTGTTAAATACTTAAAAGTGGAATTTGATTTTAATATTTTCTTCTGAACTTCCAAGTTTGTGTATTTTCAAATCTTGTTCGAGTTAAGAGCTAAAAGCATCTAAATTAATAGACATCAGTGTTTTCAGCTCTTAAGTATTACAGGACTACTTAGTACAAGCTATTTCTGTAGTGGTGTAAACGAGGACTCCAAACAATCGTGGTTTTCGAAACAAATTCCACTAATCTGATATTGTCTCCCGCGCCAAAAAAAATGCTTACGTTCGTTTTTGTAATGCGAGATCATTTACTAATGGAATCGTAATACGGAGAACAAGTGAAGCACTTGTTCGCAGCATCCTGGAATATAGCTCCATTATTTAAGACCCTTCTGAACAAAACTATATCCTAGAAATAGAAAAAGTACAAAACTGGTTTATGCGTTACCGATCATTAACAGATCGTGAATATATGAACAAAATGCCGTAACACTATTCCGCTAAAAATATTACTTTCAACCTTTCAGTGTTTAGGTGCAGATTATATCGCTCGTACAAAGTTTAACACACATCCTTTACCTCTTGATGAATCTCATTTTGTCCTTCCTTCTATATTTCCATACCTTAGTGCCTCATACATTAGGAATCGGAACTACATGACCAACTATATCTAAACTAATACGATTTTTATGATGCATTCCTAGTCTAATATGATTCAGGGATCTCATTTCTACTAGAACCGCCAACATTTCTTTCCATTCATCAACAAATACTTACAAAGTCTATAGATACCATACGGTTCTAATCGTGTCCATTCGATTCGATAACAGTTTTGCCATCATTTGATTCGGTTCCCCATCAGATCTGCCCACACAACACAACATGGATCCAGTACCAGTACCAAGTATCATGCCCAATTGATTGGCTGAGTAGCGGTGCTTTGGACGAGAGCGTTAATTATAATGATCGCCTTGCTCATTGTCCGTACCTACGCGAAACAGCGTGGTCTGGCAACAATGATAGGGTTGCCGTATCGTGTATTTTCATGTATTCATTTTCATCATCTTCTATAGTCAACGGTTACTAGGCTTTCTTATTTTTTGCTCTGTTTTCTTCAAAACAATATGTTAATGCTTTCTCTTTTTTTGATTTTCTTTTTCCTTCAAAGCAATAGGTTGGTGCATTCATAATTGGCGTGTTTTAGAAACAAATCTCTGTTTCAAATCCCACAAATCCTACATTGTATCTCGCGCCAACGAAATGCTTCGATTTGTTTTTCGTAATACGAGCATTTAATCACTAGCACTGGAGCGACCATGCGAAATAAATAAATTTTCCTCAATGGAAGATATTTTTTTTTAATTTTTCGCCAAAATTAAAAAAAATCATACCTTTAATTTGAACATGGAGACATACAGACTTATTATAGTGCTATATGTATAGCCAATGAATTAATCTTATTTTACCGTTTATCTCATATTTGTAGGATTTATAAAAAAACAATATAAAAAAATCGTAAAGTTTATAACTGCGCGAATCCTGCGTGTTTGTTACTTTTAAACTGCCGTGAGTGGTACTTATTCGAGTCAACATAGAATATTTTCGATTTCAGTCTGTCTGAGTTTAGTCTGTGGTATACTTGATAATAAAAGATGCATATCTATGGAAAAAAGGACTTAATTTTAACCACAAACAGCTGATAAAAAAATCCTGCGTGAAAATAGCAGGTATTAAAATTTTTTTTTTTAACATCGTTCTAAAATAGTCAACGAAGTTCGGATTTGCGACATCTATGGTCATAATCATAGACATATGATGGTCATAATAAAGCAATTCAACAGCTTCGTTTTAAAATAAATGGCTGGCCATGGAAATGTTTCAAATAATTACGATAAATGTTTTACGAATGGTACGAAAATGTGGTCCAATTTTGGACCGCTATCAATCGCAGAAAAATAAAGGTCCATTTTTTTTACCATAATCGCTTCAGTGGAACTAACTTATAAATTATGCAATTACAGAAATGATTAGATATTATTAGATGATGGTAGTAGGAGTGGTTTTGGGGGAAAAACGGTGGGAGGAGTCAAAATAACACCAAACGTTGTCAACAAAGGTGACTTACATGGTGCTTTTATTTTGTTAAAAACACCTCTCCCACTACCCTCACCTAATAATATGTAATCATTTTTTGTACTTTTTTTAATTTTTAAGTTAGTTTTAAGAACGTTGGTGAATGTCACGGATGTGTCGAAATCGGTAGCAAATTAATAAAATTAAGTAATAAATATACATCTATTTTATATATGTAGTTGTCTATGCGTTGCTAACCATTCATCCGATTGCGATGAAACTTTGAGGGTTTGATGTGCGCATGCCCGCCATGGTTTCTATATATAATAGTGAGTTCTGGCATCATGAAATTATGCGTTGCTAACCATTCATCCGATGGCGATGAAACTTTGTGGATTTGATGTGTGCGTGCCCGCGATGGTTTCTGTATACAATAGTGAGCTCTGGCTTTATGAAATTTGTATAAATAAATTACAATATGTGAATATATGAATTTGGGAATATGGAATTTGAATTTGAATATGGAATTTGGGAGGGGGGAGGGGGGTTCGCAGGACGGTAGAAGCGGGAAAATGGAGTGGGGAGAGGGAAGGCGGAGAAGGTGAAGTGGGAACGCTTGAGGGGAAGGGGACGCGGGAAAGGAAGGGGAGGCGGAAGTGGAACGGGACGAATGGGAAAGGACGCGCAGGGAGAAATTTTTTCTTTATTAAGTGGCATAGCAGCAACGCATGCCGGAAACTCGCTAGTTGTGAATAAAGCTCTTAAAAACTTTTTTTTAAAATTGTTATATGCCTACGAAATACGGAAAAAGAGTGTCCTTTTGTTAAATTTGTACGTCTTATTTTATTGTGGCAACCCTACCAGCCGGTATTGTTGAATACTGTAACTCTTCGTCTGCTTAATTGATATGACTTGACAAATTGTTGAGAATTTTAATTTTGCTGCGCAGTGGCTATGCGCACCTCGCTCTAGGTACCTACTTCCACACAATGCAGACAGGCATGTGATACTATCTCTCTCTTCCTCAAACACCAAACAATTTCTCGTCTTTCCAAGACCGTTCATCTTGATTCTCGTCCATTCTCAATCAAGTACAGTTACGGAGAATGTCAGTAGTAGAAAATTAGAATGGTAGTCGATTAAGCATTTTTTTTATATCTTGGACGTGTTGAAATTTTTGTTTGCTTTTGTGTAAATTGAAAGGTATTTTTCTTTAATTATGTCCACTGCCCACAGTGCCCACTAGGGCTACTAGTGGGTTAAGTTAAATACGATATGAATCGATTCATTCATAAAATTGTATAAATATTATTTTTTATAATATTATGAATGGATTCATTATAAGACTTATTCAAAAGAAAACTGACCCTAATGTAATATAAGAAAAATCACATTTATCCAAAAGTTTTTTTTTTAAATTATTAAGTGCAAGTTTGACATTTTAAGATCTATGAAATATAAATATAAAAAATAGATTTAAAACGTTTTCTAAGTTCTCCTCACTAGGAGATCATGTCCTGAGGCGAATTGATATGGGTACCGCCGCTCTGGGAACCATTTATTCGATAATCAATACCCCTGCCGTAGGTCGCCCCAAGTGGTTGTGATTTAGCTGGGATACCCGGGTTCTGGGGTTTGTTTAGGTCTTGGTGGCGTATGCGTTTGCTCACCTACAGCGTGGCGGGCCGGATCGGAAGGGACAGTTTGAGGTAGACATAATCTAGACCTTTCCATCCGGACTCACTTGACCCATCGCCTTGCTGGAAGGGATGGATTCATCTGTCTCTCACTCCTAGATATATTGAACCCCAGATTCCTATCCACCCTTCATACCTTTTTCCTTCCCAGAATTTCCTCTCCTTTCCTTCCGCAAAAATACACATCTACACAGTATCCCCAAAGATGACTTGGCCTTGAAAGATTTTTTTTCTCAGGGCCTCCTGTGTTTTTAGTGAATTCTATGATGCACAGGCAGAAAATATGCCAAACGCGCACCCAACATTGTTATACAGTTGACATTTGCCGGCCTCTGTGTTTCCTCCGTCCTATAATACGGGTCACTTCAAGAATTAGGTACACTCTTTATTTTCCTCCAAAAAAAATCCACGCAGCTTTCCCAAAGATGATATAAGCCCTGAGGCAAATTATTTTCCTCTGGGCCTCCTGTGTGGAAAGGATGAACCCAGACCAGAGTAGTGGATACTCTCAGTGTCGCCCTGGTGAAAGATCAACATCCATAATCAAAGCGTTACTTGACATGACTTTACTTCCCTTCATCCTCACAATATACCCCAATTATTGGGAATATCTTAGATGTTAGGGAGAATGTTGGGACTCTCTAGCGGTATACACATTTTAAAGTTTAAACATAAAATTTTGTACTTCCTTTTTAAAATGCGAGTGCGTGAGTAGTTGGAAAATAAAATTTCTTTAAATCCAGGTCTCTGCATTCCGTGGTCCGCGGTCCAGTCGCGTTTAGTATTATAACATTACAACAGGCGAACACACACGGTTTTGTCTCCCATGGCTGGTGCTTCATGCTGAGTCAGGGTAATTAAAAGGCGGCCGCGGAGTCCAAATAGAAGAATTGATTACATTTTTTTAGCCTGCACTTACAGTATCCGGTTGCAATTCCAGGCTTTCAAGCATGCCACACAAGTGTCCCAACTTCTAGAAGACAACGGGGCTGTCAACCCAGTTTTAAAAATAGCACAACCAAAGATGCTTGACCAGTCAGTGGCTGATTTGTCATCGTTTTCGGTTATCACGGGACGTTTTTACGAATCGTTCTTGAGTTCAACAGCTCGGCTGTGTTTCTTGAGTTCAACAACCGGCCTCTGTGTTTCCTTCCTCCTACAACATGGGTCTCTTCAAGACCAAGGTTAACTTCTTCACACAGTATCCCCAAGGATGACACAGCCCTGATATGCCCTGTGGAAAATAATTTCTCTCAAGGGCTCCTGTTTGGAGTTAATGTAATATTTATTTTTAAATGTTGTGAGTTCAATTCCTCAACTAGCTAAGTCCTCCATCACGGCACAAGAAACATTTTCCGCTTACTGTACGAGAATGTTTGCCTTTAAAAAATATATGTATTTGTGGTGTCTTGATATTTTCGTGGCCAAAAGTGTTTATTTTAGTTATTCATTTTTGGGTAATTATGCCGGCTTATTATCAGTCGTCTACACCAAAACTAATTTAAATATATTTGCGTCACGTTCCAGAGTGGAAGATACTCTCAGTATCGCCCTGGTGTAAGACTACCATTCAGAAGTTGAAAAAATCCTTGAAATGGCTTTAGCCCTGTATGGTGATCAGATCTGAATAGCCAGGTACTTCCTCATCTCCTTCCTATCCCCACTACCTTCAGGTCACAATATACCCCAATTGGGAATGCCATAGTCTCACTGGCTCCACATGGGAGCAGTTACATTTAAAATAAAAACGCATAAAATTACACTTAGGCTTGCAACACGGTAACACTTCTATAACTCGCGAAATAGTTTAATAAATATATCTTTTTCTAAATAAATTCCCGTGAAAAGCCGGGTATTTTCTTTTATATTTCAAAGTTATCCCAACCTAACCGTACTTTGCTAGTATGTCTTTAAATGTCTCAACACAGGTATACCCTAGCCAGACAGGCATCGAATAATATATTGTAAACATCACGTATATAGATCGATAAAAAAAAATTTTAAAATTATAATCGAACCTTTTCTTCCCTCTAATTATTTAATTAAATATTCTATTAATAGAAAATCTAAATTAATTAAGATCCACAGCCGTTATAATATTATTTACCAAGAATTGCTTTGTAATTTGAGTGAAAAACACATTTACTCCCTTTCATTTCATTTTCAAAATAAGACAAGAATATTCTCGCAAAAACAACGGTGACTCGACACAAATGCGAATTGGAGAATGCCGAAATAAAATATAATCGATATTCGAGATAAAGAAGCGCTGCAAGAACACGGGAGCCATTGCGTTATTGTACTGCCGCTATTACGTGGACGGTGCAGCTGGAGCAATCAATAGGCCCAGCTTGAGGCTTTGTGACACTCTCGTCAGACGATAATGATTGCCCATCGATTTCCTGATAATATGTTATTTATTATTCTGATCTTCACGAGATGATTCCATTGAGGTAAGATAAACTAGAAGGACTTCTGTATATCCAATGAGGTAATAACTAAATTACTGGTAGTTCTGTGAACAGTAGACCTTTGTTATGTTTAATAAATCTAAACCTTAACTTCACTAGGATCAGTTAGCCAATCGTTACCGTAATTTCTTTTGGCAACTAGACACAGTGTGGAAATTCATAACTGTCTTGGTAGTGGTAGTCTTCTGTACAATTTTTAACTTGTATTTGATTAATCCATTTCTTTCTTAGATATTCCCAACTTCTTCTTCTATCTAATTGTGCATCATTTGCTCTCCTGGTGCTCCTTCCATCTACTCTTTATTCTACTTGTCCAGACCATCAAAGCGTCTCTTTACTTAATCTCATTCATTGCCCTCACATCGACCATTATTTGCGGTTCTCCTCATTCGTAATATGGCAAATGGGCCTCTTCTCGGGACCTCATTTCTACTGCATTCAGTTCAACTTTCTTGATCAACATCGTCTCTAGAAAATGTCTCTATGTCCTGCTGTGTCCATTGTCTCAATTTTATCAATTGTCCCCAGAATGAGTGATGACATTTTGTATTCTTAAGAAACCGTCCCATCTTTATAAATATTATTATAGACAGTTTTTTTAAACAGTTGGTATATAACCTTCTGCTCGTTTCGTGCCTCACAGGATCACACCAATTAATAATAATAACATTTGTCTGATTTATAAAGCGCCGTTTTCGTGAAAAATCACCTCAAGGGCGCTGTACATATAAGCATACAATAAAATAAAATTAATACGATAGGCTTACAACTAAGATTCAAAATTATTACTAGGTACTTACATTTAAGACTTATATGTATATTATTATGTATATAGCTAGTGACTTACGACTAAGACTTATTACTACTGACTGAAAACTAGTGGCATACATATATATTTACAAATGTGACTTAAAATTAGAGATTTACAATTAAAATAGGTGTTTACATATAACAATAAATATTTTTTAGTTTTGCGAGGTGTCTAATATTACCAAGTGATCAACAAAACTCTACCGATATAGGTACAGACAAAGAAGAAAGTTATAGCTGCAAGTCGAAGCAGTTTGATGATTTTATATATACATGCATACATGCACACATATTTTATTCTACACATTTTACAAATTATTTTATACCCTTTTTAATATTAATATTGTTAGCGCCAGAAGAAGAAGGAAGTTCGTACATAATATTACAATTTTATAACACGGTTTTGAAAATGATTTTAATGGGTTAACTGTATTTAAAGGAAAGCAAAGGTATCTTAAATGAATGAATGAATTTAATCGTCGATCTCAACCGCAATAAGATAATTCATCGCTCAACAACAGATTGGATAGCAATATTTGAATGGAATGGCGAATTTATGGAAATGAGTGTTTAAATAGGTGAGTTTTAAGTTTGGATCTAAATTCTGTTTGGCTGGTTATGCATCTTAATACCATAGGAAGTTTATTCCAAGCCTCAGGGCCGGATACTCCGAATGCACGATCACCAAAATTAGTGTTCGGATTTCGCTTAGGTTCTTTCAACCTTCCGATTGCAGATGATGTCGCTGATCTAAGAGTTGACTGCCTTAGACCAATATTTTCCGGAATGCACAATTCAGAGATATAGGGTGGAGCCATTTCATTGAGAGCTTTAAACACCATCCAGCATAACTTGTATTGGATCCTTTCAGGACACTTCATCCAGTGAAGATTTCGAAGGTGTGCCGAAATGTGCAAGTTTGGCATTTAGGAAGTTTTGCATAAATGCCATTACAATAATCAAGACTTGAAACTATGTATGAGTTCACAAGCAGCTTAGTTGCCTCCGTTGAGAGGTTCCTACGAACTGATTTAAGTTGTCTTAGATAGAAGAACCCAGTACTGACGGTCCTGTTTACTTGACTTTTTAGCGAAAGGTCTAAATGAATTAAGCATGCATTTGTCAACTTTCTGGTAAAACCCCCATAACATCGTTCAAGGAACGTAACGAATGTAACGACACAAATATCAGGATTGAAATCGGAACCCAATTCTGGCTGTCTTCCAACTTAATAGACTCTGATACCATTTCACTTTAGGTCTCAAAAACACCAATCTATCAAAATTAAAATCAATGCCTCGTACATTGTACAATGATTCCAGAAGCACCAACTCATACCCTCGCTCCGATGGAATAATTCGTGCAAGTCATCGCTTTACCGCTCCTAATACAGTGTTTTTTACCATCGTCATCAGTCCGGCGTATGTGTAACAACGATTCTGAGATCTTCAGACTCTACTGATTTTCTGACAGCGCATTCTTCAGCCTCCGCTGGACCTTTGTTGGCGGAGGAGGTTTCGGGTTCGAGAAGAAGAGGTTTGAAAGCGAATTGGTCACGGGCTATTGGACGGATAGCGTTATAAGTTTGGGCTTCTAGCGTTGGTCTGATGTCAAAATATAACAGTTTGTCTAGTGTTGTTTTCGATATTATGGAAATTTATCATTCGTTAGTTTTTCAACCAATGAACAAAACACTCTGAACAGTCAAGTGGATTGGTAATTCTTGTAAATTGCTCTATTTGCTGTCACATTCGCTGTTCGTTTAAAATGCACAAATGGATCCTAAAAGATTCTGATTTGTAAAAATGTGGACGTATTCTAATAGAGTAGGTACATCGTCGAAGGATGTCCGAAAACATCCGTGCTGAATAAAAATTAGATAATTTGTAGAGTGCCTCAAGGACCTGTTACAATTTATTAGTAGTTTTTAGGCTCTAACTAATTTTATTATTTACCAACAATTCATAAAACACATTTTATCAGAAAGTTTATGCTTAAAGAAGATACAACTTTGCACACAGAGGACACTATATTTAAAACACTGCATGATTTGCATTTGTTACCCTCCGTTACTGATTGATAATTTCATATTGAAGGGAAGATTAGTGGCAAAAGTAACGTTGTTATTTATTTTGAAAGACAAAATTTAGGGCTCTTTAGAACTGGAGGTTTTTTATGTAATAAACATAAAAGGCTTATAAGTTCTTATTTGCCTACATGTTTACACAATTAGTTATTTAGTAGAATGTCGCGGGCTGTGAAGGTAGAGGTGAAAGTTTTTGACTTTATGGATACGACTATCTGAAACGGTGAGTTTAAATGAAGCAACCAAATGATTATCGATGCCATCGACTGGCTGGATAACCTCAGCGTCCCACTTTGATCATCTTCAACTCTCCTTCACCATACAAAAAGAGAGATAATGTCAAAAATAAATTTATTTTTTTCAACACACCGTAATTTTGAACCACTTTACCTGAAACCGAGTATTCATTCGTAATGAGTTTTCTGTCAAAATGAACCATCTGACAAAAAGAGATTAGAAGAGACATCAAGGGGCGGTAAGAAATAAGATAGTCCAAGAAAAGACAAGATTCAAGAAGAAACAAGGCGAGCCAAGAAGGGGCAAGAAGAGCCCAGAGGAATCAGAAGAAACAAGAAGAGACAAGAAGATCCAAGATGAGATGACATGAGCCAAGAAGAGCCAAAAAGATGCAAGAAAATGTAAGAAGAGGCTGACTGTTTTGACTGTCCTAGAACGGGAGAATCCTAGTTGGACAGTCAACGCTTCTTTATACTGATGTATTCTTTGTAACAAAAACAAATAAATAAAAAAAGGCAAGAAGTAAAGAAGAAAAAAGACATAAAGAAGAAAAAAAACAACGCTCAATCAATTAAGTTATTCCTGCCCATCCTAAATTCCAATATTTTAGATTGCTACGTATTTTTTTATGTGAATACCTCACAAGACTCCCAAGAGTTTCAGCTGCTCCGCTCTGGAGCCAGTGAGACTATGGCATCCCCAATCGGGGTATGTAGTGATGCTGATGGTATTGGGGAGAGGAAGGAGATGGGGAAGAGGAAGGTGGGGAAGTACCTGGCTATTCAGATCTGGTCACCAAACACGGCTAAATCCATGGTGGTCTAACATCAGGGCGACACTGAGGTATCTTCCACTCCAGAACGAGCCGCAAATATACAATATATTATTATAAATAAATTAATTGTGAAATAACACATTGATCAAATAAAATTTATAGGTCCACTCCGGGATCAGATCCCGCGACCTTTGGATTGCGAGTCAAGAGCATTACCCCTAAACCACGCCAGTAGTCATGTATACCTGGTCGATTAAACTTCAAACTCCTTTATCCTCAGAGCACTTATTCCAAATCCTAACAAATCACTGGTGTACCGGTCTCACCGGGACAGGAGTGCTCCTGGCTGGAGTTGTACAATCGTATCGTTTCGTATCAAAAATGGCCTCTAGACTGAAAATTTTCTCTTGAAAGTCTCGAATTCCAGGAACCAGTTGAACTTTGAAATTCATATTTCAGGAATATTCCACGCTTTTTCCAATATCAACATTCAAATTTTACTTGTCTGTCTTCCTATTTCTTTTTTGCAAGTGTTCGAAGATTAAATTTTATATGATTATTTGACGTTTGATTTTGACATGCTACACGGATGGACAGATAGACACTTAATACTGAAGTATTTAATATATTTAGGAAGTCTGAAACATTCAATACATGATGCATAACACTTTTTGTTTTTTATGTTATTTTCCGTATGTCGATATCCCATAGCTGTTTACGCATTAAGAGGAAACCGGGCGGCGTTTTTTTCCATACAAGCGTATCCCCCAATTTCCCCTCTGGATTTTTTAGCGTAATATAGATATCGTACAACAACTGAACAAATAATAATTTATAAATGTAAAAACCTTCAAGGCTTTAATAAATAAAGTATCAGTTTTTTAAACGGATTAAACTCTAGAACGGTTAAATTTAGCGTCATAAGATTTACACAATAGTAATATGTGAAATTTCTAGGCTAATACGGTAATAAAGTGTCCACTAATCTGTCAAAAAATAAGACGAGACGTATAGACGTTCGTTTCGTTTTTCTCCATTTAAATTTGCATCTTGTACGAAGTTAAAAATCTAATTGTTCATAAAAATGTAAGTAACTATTCTTTATTTACTTTAGTTAATATGGTATCCTTGTTTAAATGTAAGTAAACCGCAATAATTATCCTGTAATTAGTGTAATTACTAGTGTGACCAATTTAGACATTGTTGTCGCATATATTCTCTAAGAATCAATTTGTTAATGGACCATTGTATTCTGATATGGTGAATGCGTTCCGATATTATGTTCTCGAGAGATAGAGCTGGCGGGAATCACTGCACAAGCACACAACAGTCGATATTAAATGCGCTGAGAGATCACTATTTGCCCAGGTTGCTTAACAGAATCTATTGTTGTAAATGTCACGCACAATGTTATATTGGCTACACACTGTTAGATAGGGACAGGTACTTAGATAATGGGTTGATTGGAGGAATGAGGGAACATAAGTTAGAGGGAGAGAGAGTTATTACAAAATTACTTATTTTGTAATTTTATTATATTTTATATTGTCATTAAATAAAAACAAATAAAAAATAAAATAAAATAAGATGCACATAGTTGGGTAAACAGATATTTTTTTTCTTTTTTTAAGCTTTCTGAACGTAAATCCATCATTGTATTACTGGTGTTAGAACACTTGTCAGACTCTCTGTATACATATTACAGAGTTGAATAGTCCAAATACTAAAATTATGTTTGTAACGTGGTTAATTTTCAATAGAGTAGGAGAAAGTGGTGTTAACATCCCACGCGTTCTTGCCATAAACAAACTATGTATACAAAGATGATGTGGTAAGGCAATAATAACAAATCATTGTTTTAAGAAAACTTACAAGATCTTTTTAAATTAATAATATATTATTTCAACATATGGTCACTTCTGGTTTCATTTAGCTTAATAGGTACCCATTAACTGTAAGAAACGTTAATTTGACAATTTTGTTATTTCAATACCTATATTATTTTCTGTTATTTTTATTTCTATATAAAATGATTAACCTCAACACAGTCCTGACCTATTGAGGTTACATTAAAATGTAAACAATAATACCTAGCGTGTAAAGAAACAATAAATAAAAAATACGAACACAAAAATTTTATTTAAATCAAAACCAGAATTTAAAAGTGTATTACAGCAAAGTAAATGTAGTGGAACTAAATGTAATCAAGCAGGTTTTATACTTAATCCAACCTCCAAAATTAAATATCCTGGTTTATATATAGATCAATATTTTAAATGGAAAACACGTATTTGTGAATTCGTCAAAAGAATAAGGGAATGTGTTTATATATTTATAACATTATTACCCTAGAAAAAATAAAAAAGGATGTTTAATGTATATTTCAATACGGTATTATAGGCTGGGGAGCAACAAATGATGTTATTTTTAATTCACACAAAATAGTTCAAAGGTTGATAATTAAGGTTATTTTGAAAAACCATCCACATTTTCCAAAGAAAAAATCTCTTCAATATTCAATGTACCTACAATCGACAAAATTTATTTTAAAAAGTTTCAATACTACTAAATTTCAAAGAAATACAGCTAAATAACTTACAATTCAATAGATCAGCAAGATATCGGAATAATATTAAAATCCCAACATTTTATACAAAGCAGATTCAAAATACCTATCTCTATCTAGGTATAACTTATTTAACAACTAATCTATACATTGTATCAAAATATCTGCAAAACCTACTCAAACATGGATTTAAACGAAAACTCTCTCAACTATATGAGCAAAGCTAAAGATCTGCTAAGTTCATTAATCAAAATTATTAATGACCCCGGTAACAAGTTTACGAAGGAGCAGATGGGTAAATTAACACCTATAACAACGGAACTGTTGGGAACTACAGGAATGATGGCTGTACGTATGGGAATACTTGAAGGCGAATTATCAGCCTTAAAAAGTGTAGCAGTTACTCAGCCAACAGATGCTAACCCCACAAATCCTTCATCTAATATTTGTGACTTATTGACGGAAATTGAAGAGAGGAAGCTCCGCGCAAGAAATGTTATTCTTTTCAATGTTCCCGAGAGCACATCAGATCTAACCTCAACTAACATTTCCGATGACGTGAATAAGGTTACCGCGGCCTTGAAAAACATTGATATTTCCTTTAATCCTCATGACATTAAAATATTCAGGTTGGGAACGAAGAAAGTCGGAAATAAATGTAGACCAATTAAGTTGGAATTCAAAGAGGAGCATTCAGTTCGGACAATTTTGATTAATAACAAAAAATTAAAAGATGGTATCAAAGCCAGAAATGATCAGACCAGCCAACAAAGAAAACACCTGATGATGCTACGGGACGAGCTAGAGTCTAGAAAAAATAATGGTGAATCAAATCTAACAATAAAATATATAAATAACCTCCCCAAAATCGTCAATGTTTTGCCAAAAAACTCCAACTAAATAAATGTAACATCTATTATCAGAACGTCAGAGGCATCAGAACGAAATTAAAGGAATTCAGAATAAGTGCCCCGACTCTCTCACATGATGTCATCATGTTAACGGAAACCTGGTTAACACCATCGATTTTCTCAGCGGAACTTGGATTGCCCGATCACCACATCTACCGAGTTGACCGTAGTCCAAACACCAGCTCCAATACAAGAGGGGGCGGAGTCCTGATTGCTGTCCACAAACGTATTCCGTCAAAAGTGCTCAAAAACAAAAATAGTGACGTTGAACAAATATTCGTGTTGCTTGAAAATAAAAATGCTGTCAAATTAATAATTGGATGCATATATATACCGCCATCCTACGATACACGGCTGTATATGAATCATGTAGAGGATGTGGAATTTTTAAGGTTTAAATATCCCAGTGCCAAACTTGTTTTAGTGGGTGACTATAACTTACCAAATATATCTTGGAACCATGATGACCCTGAATTGTCTGGTATTAATATGTCAACTGCCAATCTTAGTGAGAGAGAGATTCTGGGTATGTCGAATTATTTATCAATCCCACAACTAAACACTGTCGCTAATATAAATAGTCGCATTCTTGATCTAGTTTTTTGCAGTGAGCCCACGGCTAACGTATGTAAATCTTTAGAAGACGTTTACCATCCTCCTCTGGATATAGTTATTCCCTTTGTTAACAACACCTATCTCAAAAATATCAAGCCATCTTATAACTTCTCTAAAGCAAATTTTAAAAAAATTTCTGATTGCTTAAATACAACAGACTGGTCCTTTCTGGAAAATACAGATATTAACGATAATGTAAATAAATTTTATGCTATTCTAAATGATGCTATTGCAAATTTTGTGCCTCTTCGACATAATAGAATTTCTCATTTTCCAAATTGGTTTAGTCCAGAATTGATCACTTTAACATATCGTAAGAAAATAGCTCATAAAAATTACAAACGGTCCAGACTGTCGAGTGATTACAATGAATTTCAATTGTTAAGAAAGGAATGTTGTAAAATCTCAAAACTGTGCTATAAAAATTACATCGACAAAATTGAAACTGATATTCGTGTAAATATAAAACAGTTTTGGAATTATACTAACTCGCAAAAAAATAATAACTTGGGTATTCCAACTACTATGAATTTCAATGGAAAAATTGGATGTAATGATGAAAACATTGCAAATCTATTTGCCGATTATTTTAAGTCTGTGTATGAAGAGGATATACCTAGCAACGAAATTCCAAAATTCTCATCGAATCTTAGCCTGGATATATCTGAAATACGCATAGAAATTAATGATATCAAAAACCATGTAAATTTGTTAGATGCTAGAAAAAATGCAGGACCTGATAATATTCCACCAGTGTTAATTAAAGAATGTTTAAATGGCATAACTGTTCCTCTTTTTCTAATTTTTAACCAGTCACTAGAGACAGGCAGTTTCCCTGATACATGGAAACACAGTTTTCTAACACCCATTTTTAAAAAAGGGGACAAAACGGACGTAACAAATTATAGGCCAATATGTATCCAATCATCGATTCCCAAGCTTTTTGAAAAAATTGTACTCCATAAAATATCTACAAATATAAAAAAAATTATAACACCCTATCAACATGGCTTTTGTTCAAATAAATCTACACTAACCAATTTACTAATTTACGAAAACTTCATATCTAAATCTTTAGCAAACAGGTGCCAGGTTGACTCAATATATACGGACTTTAGCAAGGCCTTTGACAAGGTGTGTCACAAAATATTAATCAATAAATTGGCGACACTTGGAGTTTATGGTAGCTTATTAATTTGGTTTGTTAGTTATTTGTCCAAAAGAAGTCTTAGTGTGAAAATAAATGGCACACATTCGTACAAATTTATAGCAACAAGTGGAGTGCCGCAAGGCTCCCATTTAGGGCCCATTTTGTTCATTATATTTATAAATGATATTGTTGATATATTCACAAACATAAACGTGCTACTGTTTGCTGATGACATGAAACTTTATAAAGAGATCAACCACATTAATGATTGTATTACACTTCAAACTAATTTGATATATCTTTTTGAATGGTGCTCTATCAACAAACTAGCATTAAACATAAATAAATGTCAGTTCATTCATTTTTCCAAAATAAATAATCCTATATATTTTCAGTATTCATTAAATGATGAAAATTTAAATTGTGTTAATGAAATTATGGATCTAGGCATTATGTTCGACAGTAAACTCACATTTGTATGTCATATTAATAATATTATCAACAAATCCCTAAAGACTCTTGGCTTTGTTTTAAGAGCTGCAAAAGATTTTAATGATTTAGGCACATTTATTATGTTATATAAAACCCTTGTCAGATGCCAACTTGAATATAACTCTACGTTATGGTCTCCCTTTTTCAATATTCATTCAGACAACATTGAAAAGATACAACGGAAGTTTCTAAGGTTCATAAACTATAAATTGCGTATTCCTATACTAAACATTGATTATAATTACCTCCTGGATAAATTTTCTCTGTTGAAACTTTCAGAAAGAAGAATAAGCACAGATTTAATACTGTTACATAAAATACTGCATTACAAAATTGACTGTCCAGAATTACTTCAATTTATCAATATCCATGTACCCAAAAAATCATGTCGACATTTATTACCCTTTTACTTCAATAACACCAGGACACTAGCTTATCAAAATTCTCCGTTTCCGAGACTTCACAGTCTCGGAAATAAATATTCTAATTTAGGTGATATATTTCATCTTAAAACCAATCAGTATAAATGTTGCATATTCTATCACTTTTATTCTTCTAAACACAAATAGATTTACATAATTTCTGCAGTTTTTTGTTTATATTGAATGTGAGACTTCTTATCATATTTTTACATATGTACTTTTTATTTTATTATGTGGTTTTGTTTTTATATTGTATTACGTATTTTCTTTTCTCATTGTATTATATTTTCTTCATTGTTTTTATACTCAACTTATAAACTTTAATGTAAAAGCCCAACAGGGCGTGTAATAAATAAATAAATAAATAAACATTGTGTACTAGGAGATTTTATTATTTACATTTTACATTATTAAACCAACATCTTCAATTCTGAATTGTGGTCTTTGACCAGGGCGATACTGAGACTATCATCTACTTCCAAGCAAGGAAAGAGATACTTAAAGATGTCTTACTAAAGCACTGACAAATAGGAATAGTCACCACTTGCAACGTCAATACAATTCAATTGAGAATGCATAATCAAATCTTGCTTTGATTGACACCCCGATCAGTATGCAAACTGCATCTCGATGATTGCATCGGCAGATTATGTGAATCGATTGAACGATTAGATCGAGGAAATGGTAATCAATGGATGCATTCGTTTGAGGCATGGCTGCGGATTGATTGCTAATGAGTCGTAGATGCAGTTTTGTGCATCAACTAAGTTAGGTACAGGAGACAATTGACTTGCCCGTTTTGATCAACGATGTTAACGGAAATAAATTATTATTGTTGGTGACCTTAATACAAACAATGTAGGTATTTATTTTGTCTAAGATTTGTTCAGCGTTCCAATGATACTAATATGGGGATAAGCATTCAGTACCTACTTACAAGTTTATTGAACAATTTACATCCGTTTAACACTGCACCATTTTTTATTATTTTATATGAATAATTTGTACATGAAAGTGGGAGCAAAGAAGTGACGATATTACAAGGTTGTTAGTAATTCGGCAGTTTAGAACAGAATGATCTGGTTGATTTTTGTCACGGAGCAAGAAGTGACTCGTGAGAATTTGCAATTCCTATTGGCGTCTGAGGAACCAATAGGAGTGCTGCGCGGATGAAGATCGCTGACTTGTTCGCCTTCCATACTATAAGTATTTTAATTTTTGTAAATTATAATTTCAGAAGCTCCTTACAAAGCAACTGATTAACCATATTGGCTGCAGTGTGGGGGTCTTTTTAAATTAAAGAAGAAGGAGAATTTCTGGGAAGAAAGAAGGTTTGAAGGGTGAGTAGGTATATGGGGGTGAGGGTGTCAAGGAATGACTGACGTACGAACACCTCAGCTGAATCACTAAACGTAGCCGACCACTTGGGGTGACCTATGGCAGGGGTGTTAGTTATCCAATAAATAGTTCCCAGGGCGGCGGTACCCATAGCCGCCTCCCAAATTATTGCATACCTATTAATATTCAATAAATTCTCGATTATTATGATCATACTGGCTCAAACCCGTGAAAAATCACGGGATATTATAACTTATTGTAGGATTTGTGAAACTGAAAATATTTATAAAATATTTCCCTCAGGTTCACAAAGCCTTTCAAAAACAAATTCATATTGCCAATTTTCTTTATAATATTGTAATTAAGTTTTTTTTGTTAATAAATTAGAGATATCTCAAAAATTAAACTTTCGAATGAACACCAAATTTCGTAACAAATTTGAAATGAATTACTTAGGAATATTACGCATCACGCAAAACATCACAGACAATCAAACGTAGTACGTTAGAAGATAACTTTTCAGAAAAAATAAAGAATGATAATACAATCGATTTCATTTCTAGGGTTAGGGTATATTGGATTGCAAAATTTACTTACAAATAAATAATAAATATAACACGATACTGTCGACTGTCAAAAGCTCGATCGTAGGTAATAATGTTATTACTAAATCCCGCTATAGTTATAATTTATAAGCATAGCATAAACATGCCAATCTCGCCTCTGATGTATGCCCCCCGCTACACAAAGGAATCGCTTCATGACAATGGCGCATGTGCATTTGTGCATCGGAACAATACATCGGCGGTGCACCGTTAAACAGTGCGCCTTTTCAGGTGGGTACACTGCACATGACCTTATGTTGTTCCCAGTGGCGGTCCTTTCCTAAGGTCAATTGGTCAAAAACTTCAAAAAATATAAGATGGCAGTAAAACATAATATTATGAAATATTATGCAAATCAAAACAACTGGTATTATTCTAATGTATTTGAAATGCACCGCGAGATCGATTTATTTTACATTTTCTCCACACAGGAGGCCCTAAGGAAAATAATTCCACTCAGGGCCTATGTCATCTTAGGGGATGCTGTGTGGAGGGTCTTTTTAGGGGAAGGAAGGTGAGAAAGTTCTGGGAAGGAAAAAGGTAAAAGAGGGGTGGTTAGGAATCTGGGGGTCAGTGTGTCCAGGAGTGACGGAAGTATGAATCCATCCACCTACTGCGGTGCAAGGCGATGTTCCGAAAGAGTACGGCTGGAGAAGTCAAAGGGACTCCCTCACCCATTATCATTACCAGCAGACCCATCTACCGCCAAGACCCGGACAAACCTCACCCCATAAACCCGGGCACCCCTGCTAAGTCACCAAACGTAGCGAATCACTTGGGGTGTCCTATGTCAGAGGTGTTGGTTATCATAACTGGTATCATTCTAATGTATTTGAAATGCACCGCGTGATAGGGGCAAGTAGTGACATCTAACGTCTTAAATTAAAGCTTTATTTCCCACGCACTATGATTGGCTGGGTCAATTTATCAAATTTCTCAATATCATGTCTTCTGTCTACAATAGGTACTCTACTATACAATAAACGAGATGGCACTAGTAACAATGATTTCGGATTCCGAAGGCAGTTTGGGTCATTGCCGTGAGGGAGAGAGCATGATGAATATTATGCATCTGAAAGAGATGGTTTGATACACGTAGGTTGATTTTTGCATTTTGTACACTTGTCGCATGAAATAATTGACTTTATTAAATGCAATTTGACTCTCAAGCTACAAATGTATTTAATTTGTTATTGAATAATAATATATATTTTTTTAATGACCTTCTACTTCTGGACCCGTAGAGCCGCCTCTGGTTGTTCGTCAAGCAGATTCAGAAATATACACCGTTCATACGCGAAGTATTATCGATGTCCATGTGCTTTTGTTGCATTTGATATTGAGGGCGACATGACTAACTGTTCTTCATAGATCTCTGATGTTCTTTTCTTGTATAAAACCGTGATCTGTCTTGTTGAATCGTTATATTTGATAGAAAAGATTGCGTTTCGTTGCTTTGAACACAACACCAGATCAGATGACTTATTGAAATGAAAACTTCTTTAGCATCGTTGTGTTTTGAAAATCGATGAAACGAATAAGCGACACTAAAAACAGACAAACCCATACATCTATTGTATTTAGCCTGCAAAAGAACGAGATAGAATAATCGGTGTCCTCCTTGTTCGGTGCTTCATAGCCTCCCCACTCTTGTCTACTTTAGTTTTCTGAAGGCTTCGCTTCTACCGCGTACTTCTACTTGTATTTTTAGAATACCACACTGTACCTAAATCCACATACGCGCAAAACTCTTTAAATAGGAAGCATCTCTAAAACGCACAACGCCTTCGAGATGTTTTTTTTTACAAGAGTCTCAGCTGCTCCCGTCTGGAGCCAGTGAGACTATGGCATTCCCGATTGGGGTGTGTTGTGAGAATGAAGGTAATGGGGAGGTGAAAGGAGATGTGGAAGAGGAAGATGGGGAAGTACCTGGCTATTCAAATCTGGTCACCAAACACCATTTAAAGCAACGCAACGTTTCATTTCTAAATGGTGGTCTTACACGAGGGCGATACTGAGAGTATCTTCCACTGTCACTGTATGGCATTGATGACCTTTCTCTGCTTCTACTGCCTTCCACTTTGGTCAATGACTATGAGTTTCTCCAAGTTGGAGTCCTCAGTTTGGCGAACAACATGTCCAAAGTGTCTTGAAATACGTTGTAGGTAGATAGTTGAAAGCATATTGTGGATGTCTACATTGTCTTGTCTAGCTCTTCCAGAGTGTCTACGAAATCCTAACCATTTTTCTCCAGCACCACATTTTGAGGGCATCTTTCGCTGACTTCATGTTTCCACACCGTATATTTATTTGGGGAAAATCATGTCCCGATAAGTCTGATCTTGGTGGTTTTCGTTACACTTGAGAGCCTATTGTGGATGCCTAGCTCTTCCAGGATGAACACATTTGTGCGTCTGGCTGACCAAGAAATGTTAAGCATTTTTCTAAAGCGCCATTTTTTGACTAAAGTAAGCCATTTATTTCTCCAGCACCATTTTTTACTTTATTAAGCCATTAATTTCAACAACGAACTGTATTGAACTTTTCTTGATATTGTTATAAAACTCTATCTTGTATTTTAATATGTAACATTAAAAAAACAAATCGTGAAGCTTTTTGTGGATTCTTCAAAGATTTAATCGCATTTTAAACTGAAAAACAACGGTTTTACTATTATTTGTAAAGCGATCGAACATTCGTTCTTCCACAACATTTCCTTTGTGGAAACGTTGGCATATTATAAATGTAAATATAATTACGTACTAAATGGCTTTTTATCTAATTTCCATCGCGTTCCGACCGCAATACAGAAAACGTGATACCCGGCAATAAAGAAGAATACGATTTGTAGGAAATAAATAATAGTCTGCGATTACTCCTACAAAATAACGTTGGCCATTGAGTACTGTAATTTGGCGATTTCACTTTTGCTGTTTTTGCCACAGCCGGAGGCCGCGAGGTAAGCAAGCAACGGTAATCACAAAATAGAAAACAGAACTTTTAAGAAAATTTATTCCTGTGAAATAAAAAAGATCTTTCGTTTTATAAGTAACTAACTACCATCACAAAACAACAGAACAAGAAGAAACATAAGAAGTACATTTAAAGATTTTATGTCACTTTATTCATTTAAAATTCTCTTCACTGCTTAAGTAAGAAGTAATTTAGAATACAATTCCACTATTTGGTCCCCATACTATAAAGCACGTCAAATAAAAATTGAGAAAGTTCAACATAATTTTTTAAGGTTCATTAATTTCAAACTCTCCAACTCTCCATACCCATTGAACAAATTAATTATGTTAACTTAATGAAAATACTTAATTTAACTGACCTGTCGTGTAGAAGAACCAAGAGCGATTTGGTTCTATTATTCAAATTAGTTAATGGATCACTTGACGAACCTGACAAAACTTATAATATTCCAAGTACCAAATCGTGACACGAGACTTCCAGAGCTGTTCTTTGTTTATCCGTCTAATCTAACTATTTCATTAATTCTCCAATCCAAAGACTACATAGGCTTGGAAATAAACTCAGTTCGGTTGATATTTTCATTTATTCCTTACCTATATTTATATCAGAAATTTCTAAAATTCTGATATACATTTTTTTATTATTCTTCTAATATTGTTTTTGTTGTTATTTATTTTAAATTCTGATTCCTTCCTATTAGTGTAAAGGAAGAGAAATAATAGATAAATAATCTACTAGATAATAATCTACTATAAAATAATTGGTATTTTATTTTATTATCTATTATTACTATTTTATACGATTGATGTAAATGCTCCAAGGACGTAAATAAATAAATCACGCCGTTTCGCCGCAGGGGTAGGCAGAGAGGACGGACCGCCAAATAACTCGGTCTTAGCACACACTCTTTGCCTCCTTAACATTCATACATCGTCTCACGCATACTCTTCTATTACTATGACTCTTGACATGGCCCTCCACAAGTACCTTATTGATCTGATCATACCATGTCTTTCTCGAGCGTCCTCGACACCAACTAATACTACTGCTCACCTTCAAAAAATCAACTACTTTACGTATTCAAACTATTCCCATTAGTTAGTAGTCCGCCGACGGTCGGGCGGCCATCGTAGCATATCTCTTGGGTTTCAATATCTTTGGTTATCCCATAAATGGTTCCCGGGGCGATGGTATTCATATCCGCCTGGAAAATTGTGTACAAGTCTGTAATTACGTGTCCCTGTGTCTGTAACCCCGGTTCATTTAACTCTAGATCTTGGATTTACTTTGATTTATTTGAATCTTTTAAGTGATTGTGGAAACAATTCAGACAAGCCGTATAGTGCACTTAAATTATTTATTTTAATTCACTAGTATTTTTACAGTTCAAATGTGTTTTTCTTTTGTCAAAATTTTTAACAGATGACATTATTTTTCAAGTTTACTGTGTTAATTCTTTTTAACGGTGTTCATTCGGAACTTTTCGGAAAGCAAATTTCTATTTGTCTCAGAAAATTTACCTTGAAATGCAAGACCTCGTACATTGCGTCATAAAATATCCAATTGAACAAATGTAGTAGTTATAATTATTATACGAAGTCTGTATTTGATCGTGAGAATAAGCATAATTTGTTGCATAACTGTGAATTGTATCATTCGAATTTTAACCGCTAATACACCGACAAAAATAACCGTTTTATTTGATCCGAACTTGTGATAATCTATGTAGGTTCATTCGTAGCGCTTAAATTAACGCAAACTAACATTACAGTCAGACTGTCTTCGGAACCACGACACAAATAAAAAACCTACTGAGGCATGAAAAATTAGGTTTCCTCTGGCAACCAATGGAGTTTATAAACAGCCGTTCCAGATTTGACTATGTTTATGTAGGCCAGACAGAGCGGACGATCCCCAAAAGGATATCCGAACACTTTCGATCATGTAAAGTCGGCCACCCTGACAAATCTGCAATTGCCGAGCACTTATTTGAAAACGGCCATTACTTTGGATTTGTTCCTGAAGTCCTGGGAAGACCCAAAACACATAGAGCACGCCTAATTACGGAAGCAATTGAAATTCACCTAATCCCATTAATATTAACGGAGACGACAGGGCTAAGCTCAACAGTTCTTGGTATCCGGTAATTGACAGCTACAGCAAAACAAAACGCATAAAATCATTTTAAATCGTACTGTAATACCAGCTCGTAGAGGATTGGAGCTAGCAACACGATGTCGCATCTACGTACATAAGCACACACTTTACCACTATCGATTACACATCTGCCCTGATGATGGACACTGTAACGCTGTCCGAAACGTTGGCTAAAGAAGGAGGTAGCGCAAATCGGCATAATGTCCCTAAAATGAATCACTTTAAAAGTGTGCAGTATTTTTAAACCTTCAATAACGACTAATTTATAATATCAATCGATGCAATGCATGTGACCGTACAGCTGAGGGTTCCGTTTTAAGTTGTAGCTACTCTTCTTGAAGTGAAAACTTCTTTAGCACCGTTGTGATTTGAACCTCGATGAAACGGAAGCGAGCGACACTAAATGAGACAAACACAAACATCTATAGGATTTAGCCTGCGAGAGAATGAGATAGCAATAAATTTATTTTTTTTGTTTAAAGGGTACTCGGTTCCAACATAATACGATAAATCCACGGTACCACGCAAGCCTCCTTTGGTCTAATGTCTAGTGGTACGAAGCGCCTGACGAACCTTAGCGGTCATACATACAGGGGACCAAGGATCGAATCCTAGAAAATCAAAAATATATATTTATCATTTTTGTAAAATCAATATCCAATCTTTAAACCACCCCAAAATGAACAGGCAAATAAAACACAAAAGAAAGTGACATCTAGCGATTCCGAAGAAGAAAACACAAATACTAATAAGATGACATAATGTATAGGAAAGGTGCAATGGAATTCGACGACAAAAATGTGGAAAAAATTATCCTACTCATTGATAAAAAAAAGTGCTTCGTAGTCTCCGCACTCTTGTCTACTTTAGTTTTCTGAAGGTTTCGCTTCTACCGCTTGTGGGTTGCACACTATAATTTTTTTAACAAGATTTTGCTATGGAGAATTCGGAACGGAGCTTTGGGCAGTAATCCTTTACCTCTGTTATGTATTAAATTCACTGCTGAAACGCAAGGTGTAACGGAGTTATACGAGGAGTGTGGAACTGGCATGCAATTCCACACTTTGTCCGAGCTCTATTGTTTCTTTTTGCCTCAGTTCGTCTTTAAATAATAAGCTCACTTCATCAGCGGTAATAAATACTACCCGCCGTTGAGCAGAGCATGCAGGGTTGCCTCAAGGACCCGAAGTAGGACCTGTGTTAATAATTTTTAAATTTTCACATTAATTGAAGGCTTAATAATCAAACCTTGCAAAGTATTGTTATGACGGATGGTTGATGCGATGGCTCACTGCAGAGTAGATAACGAATAGCGGAATGTCCAGAGTTCTAATCTAGGTCTCTACATTATCTATTTTTGGGCTAACAATTATTACACGAATGAAACTGCCATTTCGATGTGCATAGAATTAATATCTATTGTACGAGTAGCATAGATATTAACAATCCAATTTATCATGCGAAAATCAAGGTTTAGTTGTTACTAGGTGCAGATGCTACTAGTGAAATATCGATATATGTATGCAAAAATAAAAATATGCTTATATATAAGTATGTATACATGAGATGTCTATGCATTGCATCATTCATCGGATTGCGATGAATGATGATAGGATTGCGATGAAACTTTGATGTTGCATGCCCGCGATGGTTTCTGTATATAATAGTGAGTTCTAGCGTTATGAAATTTTTATAAAAAATTGCAATAGGTGGCACGCGATTTGAAAACTGAGTGTACCGACACTAAATGTATGGAATGCGGGAGGGGGGAGGGGAACTCGGTAGGGGGGTTCGCGGGACGGTGAGTGGGTAGAGGAAAGGCGGAGTGGGAACGTGTGAGGGGAAGGGACGTAGGAAAGGAAGGGGAGGCGGAAGGGGGACGGGACGTAAGGGAAAGGATACGCAGGGAGAAACAATTTATTTATTAAATGGTAGAGCAACCATGCCTGGAACTCGCTAGTTAGAAATAATAATAAGCAACATAAATATAGTAAGTGTATGATGGTGTCAGAGAAATAGAAAAAAGAATGAAAGAAATGACACAATAATAAAGCATAATAAAGCAATTACTTACATCATGTGTTATTCAAAAACATCTATTTGCCTTAACGTCATATTAGTTTAGGTATGCCTAATGAAATTCGCACATTAAACGTGGTTTAAATTTTACACAAGTCTATTTTTTATCAGTTGTGTAGAATTTAATGCACATTAATTAGTAATGGCCTAAATGTAGAAAGACTTTTTTTAATTCATTTCACAAAAAAAACGATTTTTTCTTCATGTCATTGGCAACCCTGATCATGCCAAGATTTAAACCTGTACCCTTGGGCATTGTGTTGTTCCTTGGTCTGTTTTGGCACTGGGGCGAGCTTTGAATCTTTAAAACCTTTTTAAAGCACAATACCGGGTAATGAATGTGCGTAATGATACACTCGCAGTGTTTTTGTTCGCAATTATTGTATCATTGTAATGCTTTGGCAATTTGATGATATACGTTTGATATAGTGGTGTTTTTGTGGTTTAATGAGGGGTTATTGAGTTGATGATGATTGCTAGGATTAGTGGCTATCTCTTCGATGTTTTTTTGTTGTATTATGTGACCGTGTGATCACAACTTTCTTCTTTCTATTTCTGTTTTGTCTCCCACGTTAATTTTTCTGTATGTATTTATTTATTAGATTTAAAACGGGCTATACTTTCAAGTTTTTATTTAATGATATAATTGTGACTATCATTAGGTGCTCTTTCCGTGTTAATGCCACTATTTAAATTTTTTGTTTGTTTTATTAGTCATATTTATTAAGTTTATTACTGCGATGTGCTATGCCTGTCTTACTAGAAACTCCTGTGTTAAGAGCGGGCGCAGTTTAAAACATAAACAGTTTATAACAAAAAGACACACATAACAGCACAATATTTGAAAATATGTACATAAGTTGAGGCGCAGTTTCTAATATAAACAGTTTATACCAAAAATACAACTAACAACACAATGTTAAGTAGAAAGTAAAAAAAAGATTACACTTACAATTGGAAATGCATACTTATAAATTGATTTTGATAAACTTTTTTTTTTTTTTTTTTTTCTTTATTCATTATATAATTTGTGTACAGTTTTACAGGTGATTCGACTACCACGCCTAGGCACATGCCCGTATTATGGTAGTCGATATGGTAGTCTTTGACGTTAGATCTGTCTTGGCTGATGATCCAAGACTTGAGGTCTGTTTTACATTTAATATAAATTGTGTTCTGTTTAATGGCCAGTGGAAGTGCAGAGTATTTAAAATTTCTTTGGCCAAAAGTTGTTTTAGCGAGAGGGATAAGTAAGAAATTATGCCCTATGGTTCTTAAAATATATCTCGAGCAGTTTGGTTTCTAAATCAGTTCTGGGTTTCTAGAAGTATGCTTATATGTTTTTGGCATAAAGTTGCCTAATGTCCAAAACACAGATTCTCCTAAAGATTTCATCCGAACTGCTTGTAATCGTTAGGTTTTTTAATAATCCTTATAATTTGTTTCTTTGCTCTTCCCCAGCCTATAATACCGTACTCTTTAATTAATTATTAATTGTCCATCTAATATTAACCCATAATTCTATACATATTACCCTATCTCTACGACTATGGCATTTTGGCATAAAGTTGCCTAATGTCCAAAATACAGATTCTCCTTAAGATCTCATCCGAACTGCGTAATAATTTATCCATGATTATAAAGGTGTGACTCGGTGTAAGGAACGTCGCAAAGTCGGTAGTTATTAATGAGATCATCCATTGCTTCCCTGTTAAAATATATTGAAAAGTTAGATATATTATTATAACCTAATATTTATCAGACCAGAGTACTTTTTATTCTTGTGGAAGTCAACCCATCTCATTGTGGCACAACACAGTGACACCGGGCACCAACCACCAGTCACCCAATATTCGGGTGCCCGGTTCCCCGAGGTCTCGCGTGCCCGGGTGCCATAAGAAATAATGGAAATAAGAAGAAAAAAACAAACAAGAAGAAAGCAATGAAGGAAGACTGCCAAATGTTCAGGGCTCTGTGTTCCGAGGCGTGGAAAGAAATGCCAAATGCCAACCGAAAGACCTGGCGCACAGAGGAACAAGTTGACGAATTTGGAGAAATTATTTTTATTTATTTATCTTTTTCTTTTTTTTTTCTTTTGTGGAGATCCGCAAATCCGCAAAAAGATTTGGAGCGAATAAACAATAAGTGCAAGTTAAATATATTGGGGATCCGCGTATAAATGTAACCTTCTTCCAATAAAAAATATACAAAGAACATTTTATTAAAGTTATCTATATTAAAAAAATCTTTGGACTGCCCAACAGAACGCCTGTTTGAAGAATTTCAAGTACCTACATTTAAAGATTTATATATTCAAAAATTCATTAATTCAAATTATAAAAGAAAAAGAAAAATATAATTTTTTAAATGAAAACAGAACTCGACTTAAAAATGTTTTTTTTGCCCAAAACTAAATAAGTGTTTTGCACAACATCATTGCACTTACAAGGGAAGAACTTTTTTCAATGGTTTACCAGAAGAAATGAGAAGCATAAATCCCGAATCTGCTCTCTGTCAAAAGACATTTTAAGAAAAAAACTACTGCCACTTTCTTAATCTTACAAATATCCTTAGTTTTCCATAACATTCTTTCTTTTTTTTTTTAAATACATAAGTTCTGTTATCAAAATAAATACTACAGCACACATATATTTATCTAAAATTAATTATTTAAGTACTAACTAATAACAACATTTATGTACACTCCCCTTCCATACACAAGCAAATGCTTTCAATGGAAGAGCAGTAAAACACCTAAGATGTAAAATTATGATTATGTACCATGAAAAACATGTTATTTAAAATAAAAAAATAAATAATTAAAAAAAATAAAAAATATGACGTAAATGTGAATGGTAGAAGAAGTTGGGGTCGCCCGAGGAAGACATAGCACGATCGAGTGAATCAGATACTTGAGTCGGGCCATGAAGAATAATAGAAGAGTATTTATGAGACGATGTGTGAATGTAAATGAGGCAAAGAGTATGTGTCAAGACCGAGTTGTTTGGCGGTCCGTCCTCTCTGCTTACGCCTGCGGAAAACGAAGTGATGGTTAGTTAGTTTCTTTTTTTCTGGTGTCCTCTCCTGTTGAAGGATGGCTATCATAATGTGAGTAATGTTCGATGTGGACTCGAAAAAACTAGTATTAATTTATTATTCACCATGTGGACTCGAAAAAACTAGTATTAATTTATTATTCACCATGTGGACTCGAAAAAACTAGTATTAATTTATTATTCACCATGTGGACTCGAAAAAACTAGTATTAATTTATTATTCACCATGTGGACTCGAAAAAACTAGTATTAATTTATTATTCACCATGTGGACTCGAAAAAACTAGTATTAATTTATTATTCACCATGTGGACTCGAAAAAACCAGTATTAATTTATTATTCACCATGTGGACTCGAAAAAACTAGTATTAATTTATTATTCACCATGTGGACTCGAAAAAACTAGTATTAATTTATTAGGTCGGAATGTATATTTTTTTGCATTTTTGTTTTTTACCAAGACTCATATTTTCAACGATCACATTCCTTGCTTTATTCACATGCATACATTTTATCATAATATGTAATCATTCGTTGTACCGACTCAAGTATTTGTTTCGCTCAACTAACCATGCCTTCCATGGGCGTCCTCAATTTCTTACATCATATTATATCATCCTAACTTATTTCTCTTTCATTCGTTGTACGCATCTTGGTCGATGGTTGTACGTGTCCAAAACGTCTTAGCCCCCTTTCTTAATCTTGTTTGTTGTGCTTACGCCAGTCTTGCACTCTTTTCGATTCTTCACCGCAGATACCTCATTTTTACTACATTTTATTTTGTCATTTTCCAAAAAAAGTTTGTATAACCTGGCCCTGGCTTATCTGGTAGGTAGCTTCTGTGAACAATTTAGTTATATGCACGTTTTCTTTTAGTTCCTTTTTGAAGAGTATTTTTCTCTCGTGATTTTTATGGAAGTCTATTTTTTAAGAAGGAATTTTAAGTAGCAAGTCAACAATTATGCACAATTTTTCGTTAAAATGTTTCGTTGAACGTTGGTGTTTTTATGGTCTTCTAATTTCTCAATCTGTCGCTCTGTGCGGCGGAAGAATTAAAGGTACCAAGGCGCGAGTATCGCATGACCAGTGTTGTGCTGTTTGTACGTAGTTTGTAACAATCAAATTATTTAATGTCCGTATCGCATGCCCGCTCGCAGCTCTGTGCTCTCTGTCTCTTTCTCTCGCTGGTTCTGGCTCTTGGCAATACCTCCATCCTTTCTCACCAGGTGGCGTTTCCCCGAATTTTAACTCCAAGAATGATCAACTGAAAGGTCGACACGCTTAACTTTTCAGTCGGCGGCGACATAACTGTAGATTTTTTGCAATAGCTCCACATAGGAGGCCCTGAGGAAATAATCTCTCAGAGCCTTTGTCATCTTTGGGGATGATGTATGGAGTCGTTTTAGGAAGGTAGGAGGGGAATTTCTGGGAAGGAAAAGGTATGAGGGGTGGGAATGGGGTGGGTAGGAATCTGGGGGCAATATGTCCAGGTGTGACGGACGTATGAATCGATATCTCAAACTACGGTTGAAGGCGATGGATCGGGAGAATCCAGCTTTAAATGTCTAGTTTAGGTCTTCCTCAACAAGTTTCTGCCGATCCGACCCGCCACGCAGTAGGTGGGCAAACGCATTCACCGCCAAGACCTAGACAAACCTCACCTCATGAATTCGGGCACCCCTGCTAAGTCACCAAACATTGCGAACGACTTGGGGTGACCTATGGCAGAGGTGTTGGTTATCCAATAAATGGTTCCCGGGGCGGCAGTACCCATAGCTGCCTCCCAAATTAATATTTAAAAAAAGTTGTGTTCAGTCTAATGGCTTGTGGAAGTGCATTGAATAGCTTTGTTTGTTTGCAAAGTATCTACAAATTCTTTTTTTGGTCAAAAGTTGTTTTAGTGAAAGGGTTGGTTATAGTATCTTGAGCAGTTTGGACATTTTCTAAAGCACTTCTGTGTTTGAAGATGTATGCTAGTTTGTTTTTGAAATAAAATCCAAAACACATATCCTCCTAATGATTCATCCGAACTGCTTATGATCGATAGTTTTAGAATAATCCTTATTAATTGTTTCTTTGCTCCTCCCCAGGCTATAATACCATACTTTTAAATGAATTAATAAATTGACCATCTAACATTGACCCATAGTTCTGTATAGCCTAAAACAATTCACTCCATCACCCTATCTGTTCTACTAGGTCCTATACCACTACTTCAAGAGTCCCCCTCTCAAAAAATTGGATACAATAGCGTTATGATTGATCAATTGATAGGCCCCGTCATTGGCAATATTCTAACAGGTAATTTAGTTGTTTTTTTCGCCGGAATGTCTTTGGGAATCCAACGCGTGTTCGATTGGCGGATGATGGATAATCGGAGACGGCCCATTGACCATCAATCATCATTATGCTAATAGTATCCATATTTTGTTTTTTTCCTTGTGATTATTGTTCGGCTCTGACGAAATTATTGTCATGTACTGGTGATCAATCTGAATAACTTGTGTCGTTTTATGTGTTTTTATGTTTCGTTTGTGTTATATTATAATGTTATGTTTTTCTGGTGTATTTGTGTTAGGTTGAATATTTTCCCGAAGCTTGCCATGTAGTATTTTTTGTATGATATATCAGTGGCGTCCAGTTACTTCTATTCTTGGTTATGTTATATAAGACCGCCACACAACTCAATTTTTGCACACATTCCTCACATTTACGCTTGTCATCGTCTCCTCCACAATTTTCTGTCTTACCGATTTTTTACATTACTAGGCTCTAGTATTTGAGTATTTTAATCGTGCCATGTCTTTCGCGGGCATGTCCTTTGTATACAGTTGACATTTTTCATATGAGAACTGGTGGCCTAGTCACTATCTTTTAAGTTTCACAAAAGGCACGTTTGCGAAACTTGGTGGTTGATTAAGTTTATCGTAAATGGTATTCAGTAACTATTATGTGATTATTATCTATTGACTAAACATTATCCCAATAGTTATCTGCTGAAGTGCCGTTTGTAAAAATTAGAAAACAGTGACTAGGCCCCCTGGTCGTTTCTATGACTCGTTCTTGGATAACATGAATGTGGAATGATTTGCCGGCCTCTGTTTTCCCTCCCTCCTGTAACATGTGTCTCTTCAAGATCCAAGTTCATTCCTTTCTTTCCACAAAAATACCCTCCACACAGCATACCCAAACATGATCTACATATGCCCTGAGGGCAATTATTTTCCTCGGAGTCTCCTGTGTGGAATTGCATAAAAAAGTTTTTTTTTGTAAATGTGAAAACTGAAAAAGAATCCCAACTACCCGTGGCCAGTCGGACTATGGCATTTTATGTTGTTTTGAGACGTTGCTGGAGGAAGTTTGAAAGGAAATGAGATTGGAAAGTTTACGACTATTTATATCTTGTCGCTAAACACGGCTAAAGCCATTTCAGGCGATAACATTGTGAATATAGAATCAGGGCAATATTAGGAGTAATCTACTCGTCACCTTTATGATGTACCGCACGCCAATGGTATATAATATACATTAACATCGCA
This sequence comes from Limnephilus lunatus, assembly GCA_917563855.2. NCBI lineage: Eukaryota > Metazoa > Arthropoda > Insecta > Trichoptera > Limnephilidae > Limnephilus > Limnephilus lunatus. Next base: position 100,572,874 of record OU830594.1, read on the forward strand.
TCATCCATTATACGATTATGGGATGAGAATATTCGGAACATTTACAACCCGCTGTAGATTTTTTACGCGTGGCAAGAATGAATAAGTAATTAGATTATGATGATCTGAGGCGTAAAGTAGGAACCTTCCAAAGCCTTATTTCTGAATTATTTATAAACTTTCGATTTTTCTTCCACATTTGTACTTAATAACGAGCGGATAGAACACCGTAAACCTTTAACCTGACAGACACAAATAACTTTTTTAAAAGGAAGCCACAAGTCAAAAATGTTTGTATCTTAGTTTGACTTAAATATGTCACCACAAATATATCGACGCTCCCGAAGAACAATGCCGGATATGCGATTTTGCAATTTTGTTGTAGAGCTGTTTAAAGTTTCGTTTCCGCTTTTTTGACTGTTTTTGAGATCAAGAAAGATATCTATATTTTCATATATGGCATTTTATTTCATTTCATTACAAATTTTAAAAATACAGGCTATGAAATCAACAAAACAAAACAAAATTTATAAAACTGGGAAGACTTCGGTGGCTGGGTCATGTAGAGAGAATGACCGAGCATCAAGCACCAAAGTCCCTGCTGAACTCAAGACCGATATGGCGAAGGAGCCTGGGAAGGCCAAGGATAAGATGGAGCGACAACGTCCTCAAAGATATATCTACCTTGGAGCTTCTAAGCTGGAGATTGCTGGCACAAAACCGAGATGAGTGGAGGAAGACTCTTGATCAGGCCAAGACCCATCAGGGGTTGTAGAACCAAGAGTGATGATGATGATGATGTTGATTAAATCAACAAAATAAGCCAACATAATGAATTTAAATTTTTAGCAGATCGGCATAAAAATCGCTTACTAACAGAGAGTCTAGAGGTCACAAGGGGTTTTCAAGCGTAAAAGTAGTTTTTATTTACTTAGTGAATATTTTTTATAAAAAAGAAGAAAAGTTAATCAAGGGAAACTGTCACAAATATTTTAGGCTATAAAATTATATTTTTAAAAAGTTTTTTCTTGTATGCGTTCATACATTTCTAATGAAATTTTTTTTTTTAATAGTTTACGCTTATATTTTTTATAAAGTAAGGATTTTATAATTTTATTTTAATTCTACTTAATGAAAAACGTAGGAAAACCTTAAATGTATCTAAAGCATATTTTTTGTATTTATAATGTAAACTAATTCGTGGTAAAGATTAATCTGAAATAGTGATTTAGCATTAACCTCGCCTAAAAGCATTTATTTGAACGATTGTTTGTAGTATCAATATTTCACGCCCTTCAAACAACAAGGTTCCATCTGATACAGCAATGTCATGCGGTAATGGCCTCTAAAGTGTACTAATACAGAGTTTGATATCGCATAACATTGCCGAGCCAGGCGGAACCGTGTTGTTCCAAGGCCACCATTTCTCGAACGGTGAAGTGTGACGTCTTTTTTTTACATTAGCTCCATACAGAAGACCCTGTGGAAAATAATTACCCTCTTGGGGATGTTGTGTGGAGAGTCTTTTTAGGAATGGAAGGAGATAAAGTTCTGAGGTCTGTGTGGAGAGTATTTTTAGGAATGGAAGGAGAGAAAGTTCTGGGGTCAGTGTGTCCAGGAGTGACGGACGTATGAATCCATCCCTCCCACTTTCGAGAGAGTACGTACGGCTACAGAAGTTAAAGGGACTCCCTCAACCATTCTCCCCCGATCTGGCCTGAAATCCAGCTGGTGGGCAGACGCCGCCCAAGACCCGGACAAACCTCACCCCATGAATCCGGGTACCCCTGCTAACTCACCAAACGTAACGAACCACTTGGGGTGACCTATGGTAGAGGTGTTGGTTATCCAATAAACGGTCCCCGGGGAAGCAAATTATTAATTTGGGAGGAGGGTATGGGATATGAAAATGACGGATTTAGTCATTATCACATTGATGCAAGGTTTTATCGATCGACCCTATAGACCTCCTGATGGTTTACTTATTGAGCTTCAAAGGGAAGAAAATATTAAGTATGTATTTAATAGACAATCATAATTTATCAAAACAATACAGTAGCCAATACGAACAACAAAGGCAGCACTAGCAACTCTTGTAGAGGAGCAGATGCGCTTGGTTTTATTGATAATTTACATTAGTTACCTTTGAGTTATTTAACACCGGCAAGAGATGCGATCACCTCGTCTTTGTGTGAATGCATGTTCCTACATCTTATCAGGGGTGCAAAATTTTGGTAGGCGAACCAAAGTTTAGTTTGGAAGCTATGTTTTTAGGGTACCATGACCAAAGAAATCATTGAAAAAAACTTCCCTAGTCTAACCTAACATTACCTATTTTTTTGTCCTGTTCTGTTTTACCCGGTTTCCAGTTTTTAGACGTCAGAGAAATTGTCCAGTTTTGAAGTTGAACAATCATTCGTTTTGGTTGTTTGATTGGGCAATTTAATTTTGTGAGTGGTAAATGTATCTAAGTTCACGTTTTCTGTCTTATTTCGTTAAAGTTTTTAGATAAATAAGATACTTTATAAATCACTTATTCATTTTGTAATAATTTTATAACTTGAATTATGTTTTTGGGTTTTAAAAGTCCCTAATTTTAAGGTTAGATACAATTATTTATCCTTAAGTGCAACCGGAATCGCTCTTATAAAGTCGTTAATTTTAAGGTTAAGAACAATTCCATATCCTTAGAAACGGAATCGCCCCTAAACTCCTTCATTTGAAGTTTAAGGACAATTACGTATCCTTAATTAAAACCGCAACTGCCCATAAAGTCGTTAATTTTCAGGTTTAGGACAATTCCTTATTATTAATTAGAACTGGAATCGCCCATGAAGTCATTAATTTTAAGATTGAGGACCATTCTTTATACTCAAGTAAAATCGAAATAGCCCCTAAATTCGTTAATTTTAAGGTTAACGACAATTCCTTGTCCTTAATTAGAACTGAAATCACCCCGTTAATTTTAAAGTTAAGGAAATTTCCTTATCCTTAAGTAAAACCGGAATCGCCCCTCTGGCACATTAGCTAAGTATTATTTTGAATATTTGCACTCCTATAAGCAAAGTTGTAGATATCTATAAACCCTAAAGGCTCCGCCAAAAATACACCTAAATAATGGTACCTACTTGAAAAATATCATAAGCGCTGCTATGCTGGAGTAGTTGTAAAAAGCATAAAATAAACATGGCCAAAAATATTATTGTGATTTATTCTTGGGGTATTATGCCGTGTTGAGCTACCTCCTTCTGTAGCTAAGGTTTTAGTGACATCATGTAAATAGACATCTGCCCCGATGATGAACATTTGTGATGCTATCCAAAACATTGTCTAAAAAAGGAGGTAGCTCAATGCGGCATAATACCCCAGAAATAAATCGTGATGATAACTAAGTGCAAAATTATATATTTATAAAAGTTTGCTTACCACGTCTCAATCTCCATCTCTTTCTTTCGCTCCTGATCTCCGCGTTCCCAACCCTCTTCTTTCTTCTTCTTTTTCTTCTTTTCTTCCACTTCTCTTTCTCTCTTTCCATCCTCCTCCCTCCCCTACTTCTTACCTGTGTTGCTGTCTCCCTCGTTCTCACAGGTTAGCCTCGGGGGTACGGTTCGCTGTCCCATTAGTTCCGCGAACGAACGACTGGGAATCTAAGATTATAAAATGTTTAGGTTGCAATGGAGTTATGAAACTTTTCAAAGTAAATAAAATAATACTTTTCGCATCTTCCACGGCTTTGTAGTTGACAATAACGTCCTTTATATAAGTTGCATTAATTATAACTACATAAAAATTATATATATGTATATACGCGCCCTTGACGTAATTTTTCACGGCGCACAATTTTCCGATTATTATTATTATCTTTATCTATCTCTCTATTTATGTAAAGAAGTGGCTGGGGCAGGCGGGTAGGTGGTCGGCGTGGATTTCATTTTTTATAAAAATCTTCAGTTTTTCTCCAAAATTGGTGAAATTTTGCACACTTGACCCTCAAATCAAGTGGAAAGTCATTATCTACACGAGATTTCGGTATACCACCCTTATCTCCTCTTACCACCCCAAAACAAAAAATTTATATGTTTTAATGCAATTTTGCGCACTTGACTTTTAAAATTGTCTACATGAAATTTCCAAAAACCACCTCCATCCCCTTTTCCCCTTAAAACAGAATTTTGATACTTTTGATGAAATTTTGCACACTTTGATGTTCAAAACAAGAGAAAAATTGTATATATAATTATATTATATTATAAAATTGTATAAATGTACATATCTGATTTCTAAAAACTCTGTTTAATGCCCGGGCAACACCGGGGACTTAAGCTAGTTATATTTATAATTTTATGTGTCGAAATAGCGAACTGCGAAATTCTGAACGTCATGAAAATTTTGCACTGTCTTTTCTGTTTGGATTTTCGAGAAATGCAACTCGCTAGAAATTACTTTAGCTATGTTGAGTACGTTACACGTTCATTCTTCTTTACACCATTTCTTAATTATTGGGGACGTAACTTTACTATCAACATTTTGTGTAAAAAAATCACAAAGTTACAAGCTTATTTACTGTTTCCAGGGCTGGGCAGTATTTGAATTACTTGTAATTGAAATACGTATTTGAAATACAAATACACGTATTTTGTATTTGTATTTCAATTTCTTCCTTAAAAATGTATTTTGTAATTGGTATTTCAATTACCTGATGCTGAGGTATTTTGTAATTTGTATTTCAAATACTTTTTTAAAATTATGGCTTCAAAATACATTTTCAAATACATTTAGCGATCTTAGTAATGATAATGAAAAATAAACTGACGTAGATAATACATAGACTAAAAACGTTAGAATCCAGCGCAAAATATGTTAATATTTCGAGTAAGTTGGCAACACTATTTGTATCGTATTATGTTATTAGTATCTGACCGAAACAGGACTTTCTACCGAAACCGAATCTTCGGTGTCTGTCTCAGTTTTGGCCGAAATCGATTCTTTTTTAGCTATTGCATACTGAAATTTGGCTTATTTTTACACTTTATACAGAAAATTAACACGTGTTAAATGAAATAAAAAACAATTATTGAAGTACATGTGAAAAAATTATTATTTATATTTTTGATATTACTGCTATAAAACAAACAAAAATTAACAAAACATGTTAACTACTTCTTGGAACAAAAATTTGACAATAATCAACACTCACATTATAAAGGAAGGACCTCATTAATTGAGTATTTTAATTGCGTTTACAATCACAATATTCTTAATGAACATGTTAAATAAAATAAAGAAAACAAAAATTGGAGTATGTGAAAAAATAATTATTTATTATTTTTTTATATTAGTTCCACATAGGAGGCCCTGAGAAAAATAGTTTCCCTCGGGGCCTATGTCATCTTAGGGGATGCTGTGTGGAGGATTTTTTTAAGGAAAGGAAGGAGAGGCAGTTCTGGGAAGGAAATAGGTATGAAGGGTGGGTTGGAATCGGAGGGTCAGTGTATCTAAGCATAACGGACGTATGTATCCATCCCTCCAACCGCGGCGCAAGGCGATAGGTCGAGAGATTCCGGCTGGAGAGGATAAAATACCTCCCTCAACCAGTCTCTCTTGGAGCTTGCAGGCAGACGCATTGGCCCCCAAAAGACCTGGGCAAACTTCACCCCATGAACCCGGGCATCCCTGCAAAGACACCAAACGTAGCGAACCACTTAAGGTGACCTATGGAAGAAGTGTTGATTATGCAATAAATGGTTCCTGGGGCGGCGGTACCCTTACCCGCCTCCCAATTTGGGCGGCGGGTATACTTACCGGTACATTACTGCTATAAAACAAATTAAAAAATTAAATATTAACAAACATGTTAACTACTTATTGGAACAAAAATTTGGCGAACGAGCCACGAACTCACCCGAAGTCAGCTGAACGACGCCGACGCGCCATAATTCACGAACGCAGAGTTTCGGTGCAGCCGGCAGATTTTCTTCAGATTTTCTGCCGAAAGATTTTCGGCAGATTTTCTGCCGAAACCGAAACTGATGTCGAAACTAGATTTTTTTGCCGAAACTTGCCGAAACCGAAACCGAACCTTCGGTCGGTCACTATATTATATTATACTGGTCATTGCTTTGTATTGTACATTTTTGTGTCATAGTATTAGATCAAGCACTATGGGAATAATTTGCTGGATACTTAATTATTTTTAAGTTATTTACAGTAGAGCGCATTTGAAGTGAAATAACACAAAACTGCGCTATACAAATGTCATGTTATTATAATAATAATTATTATTATCTAACACCTGTACCACAAAACTTTACAAGTGGAGCGGAGATGAGATATGTCTTCTAAGCAATATGATTGGTCAATTTTTACACATTTCTGTTTCACTCTGCTCAGCTTTGCTTTTATGGAAACGGATCCTTAGATAAGTGCACTTACGACAATTTATTGCAACAAAAGGTTCTACCAAAACCAAATGTATTTTGTATTTTGTAATTTGTATTTTGTATTTGAAATAAAAAAAGTTTAAAATACTGTATTTGGTATTTTGTATTTCAAATACACGACTTCAAAGTATTTTGTATTTCGTATTTTAAATACATGAGAAAAAGTATTTTGTAATTTGTTTTTCAATTACAGCAAAGCATGTATTTTGCCCAGCCCTGACTGTTTCCCTTTGTAAGTAAAAATATATTTTGAGGAATTGTTAATATAGCCAACTTTTTTCTTTTGTTTCAGGTAAGTGTCATCTGTTTTGAGGAAAGAAAGAATTTCCATACTTTATGGAACAACTAACCTGCAAAAATAATGTAAGTAATTTTATTTTTTTGTTATTACACTCAGTACCGGATTATCCCTAAGGCAGAGTAGGCAACTGCCTAGGGGCCCCGCATCGGCTGGGGGCCCCGCGCCCCAAGAAAAAATAACTTGAGTGAGCAACTCCGGCACACTTTTGGAAAAATTCAGCTTTCAAGATGATTAAAAAATTTTATTACGAACATTTATAGGTTAATAACATTACATGCATTAAAGAAAACAACAAACATAATAATTAGGTTATAACCCAATAACTGTTCACATCACGCACAAGTAATAAATAAAAAGTCAATAATTAAAACAAATATTTAAGCATAGTTGTATTTTACTTTACTTTCCTTCGTATCAATGATTATATATGCCGTGTGTGGTTTATATTGGCATTTGATTTGTTTTTTTCTGCTTTTATTTCTAATGTTTTAAATAAAAATGTTGTACAAGCTTTAGTGTGTACTACCCATCTGTTTGCTAAAATTCTTTGTTTCTCTTCATACCAAGGTTGCCTGGAAGAGATCACTTTAGTGATAGGACCACTCATTGTACTATTGTATTCCTTTCATTTTCTTTATTGAATGGGGGTGAAGGCATTCCTTCGAAATGTAGTATAAAAACCGATTAATTATATAAAAGTTGTAGTAGAAGAAAAAAAGTTTGGAAGTTAGAAAAGGGTAAAGTGCAGTGGCGGACTAAGCCCGTCAGAGGCCCGGGGTGGAAAAGCTGGATGAACCGCTCCCCCCCCCCCCCCCCTTGTTTAAGAAGTTGATGTAATTTTACAAGCTTTTTTTTCAGTTCACACGGGCCTCTGACTCTAGGGGGCCTCCAAACGCCTCCATGTTCCTTTGATCAAATCCTAAACAAGGCTAAGGCACCAGGCCACTGTAAAAAAAAATGATATTTTTAAAAATTAATTTTCTGAAGATGAATTTGTTAATAATGCTCTCACCAAATGTTTAAACGAAATTCGTAATTGACGGAGATACCTACAGCATTTTATATGAAACCATTTTAAACAGTTTGTATGTTGCATTAACGTTCAGCAAAACTTTGAACGCGTTTTTCTCGAAACTGCCTTTTTCAACACGGTTGACAACATATTAGAAAAACTATACGTCCGATTTGCATGTACTAAATCTTAAACTGTTAGTAAAGCCAGTCAGTATGGCAACACTTAGGGATATTTTTATAATGGGCCCCCTTCTATTTTTTTATGAACAATGAAAATTTTCCATAAAAAATCGAAATTAAAATTCGTTGGTCCGCCATTTTCAAACAGTTTAAACCTGCAAATCGGATGTATAGAGGTTAAAAAATGTGTTAACAAAGTTTAGAGAAATACACATTCAAATTTTTGCTGAAGGATAATTCAACATACAAACTGCCCTGAAGAACCTACGGTTGTAGCGAAACCCGGTCGGCATATAGTATGTTTAATAAAAGTGGTGTTAACTAAGTTATTTTTTCACATAAAATTCTGTATCTCCGTCAATTTTTCGAATATCTTTAAAACATTTGGTGAGAGCATTTTTAACAAATGCGTCTTTAAAATTTTACAGTGTCCGCCTTAAGTGGGAATCACCAGACAAAACCGGAAATATGTCGGTTTTAAAAAAATTTTAGACGTATTGACACTTTTTCACCACAAAATTATAAATTGATTTCGAAAGACTGTTCTTTTATCTAGTAAAGCTAAGTTTTAAATTTTTAGAAAATATGTTTATTTTTATAACATTAAAGTTTTACCGTAGGGCATTGGCAGATTTGTTAAATTTTCAAACAAAATTTTGTATTATACAACACACATTTCAAATTATATAATCATGCAGTAAAATAAATCAATAAATTATCTGGGAAAGATATGTTTCAGAATTTTAATTTTAGTTTAAATAAAATCATTAAAAAAAGATCCGCACATATATTTAAAAAAAAAATTACATTTTTATTTTGCTTAGACATTATTGAAAAATTATAAATACGTATGATCAAAAAATAATTAGAAAAAGTACATAATTTGAATAGTTTTATCATCTCGAATTTTTGAATTTAGGTATTTATCAAAGCATATATTGTGAATGAAATAATATCGAAATTGAGCTATTATGTTAATCGTTCGACGAAACTTAAATTCTCGGCCGCTGATTAATGGCATTAAAGCCTTGTTAAGGATTTGATAAAGGGGACATGGAGGCGTTTGAAGGCCCCCGAGGACTAGAGGCCCGGGGCGGGCCGCCCTCCCCCCCCCCCCCCTCTTGGTCCACTATTGGTAAAGGGGCCCCGAGACATGCATTGCCTATAGGCCCCGACATGGTTAATCCGGCCCTGATTACACTTCATGGAGACTTTTAACCTGATACCAAAGAAAAATCTCATTCACTGTTTTATTCATGTTTGTCTCTTTTTAGTGTCGCTTTTTCGTTTCATCGAGTTTCAAATCACAACGGTGCTAAAGAAGTTTTCACTTCAAAAATAAATAAAAAATCTAAGTAACACATCTTCTCACAACTAAAATACTCGTTTGGAACATCAAGTACATTCTTTTCTTTGGTACGCAGTTCTCTGTTGTATCGACTCGAATTCTGGTCATCTCAGCCTGATGTAGATTTATAATACATACTTCAAATGATGTTTTGATTAAAAGCATGTAATTTAAATACATTTTTATCCGAGCTAATGCTTCTTTTTAATCAAATGAGGTGAATCACTTTTTGTAAATGGCTCGTCTGATCTTTTCTTCGGATTGTTAGTGTTCATTAATTTTTTATTATTATTGCATGAAGAGAATTTGATTAATGACTTTCAAACCTTGCTCTTCCTCGTCTCATCCCCCTGCCCACTATATCCAGCCTCTTCATACCCTAATAATTGGAGATGCCATTGTAATAATGGTGACCGAACAACTCAGAATAAAACCAACTCAGAAGCACCTCAGAAAGGTCACTAAGAGTGATGATAAAAAAATTGGTTAAATAGGTTAAGTTAGGTTAGGGTTACCGGCTATTTTAAAATTATTTTTTCATAGCGTTTGATGACCTTTCTGAGTTGGTTTCATTCAAAGTTGGCAATGCATTCTTTATACAGCGCCGTTTTCGTTGAAAAATCAACTTAAGGGCGCTTTAAAACATATTTTTTATTAAATCTATAACTTACCACTACGACTTATAACTCATAACTTACAGCTAAGATTTATAACTAGTGACTTATAACAAAAATTCGTGACTGGTGACTTACGACTACGATTTATAACTAGTAACTTACAACTAAGATTTATAACTAGTGACTTACAACTAAGTTTTATAACTATTGACTTCAAAAACTAAGATTTATTACTAGCCACTTACAACTAAGACTTATAAATAGTGCTTAAAACTATTCCATATTTTTAATGGTCTTAATGCATTAATGCTGAATATGGTCCCACTGGCTCTGGATAAATGTGAATTTTGCTCAGGGGTCATAAGTTCACACTGGCGTGGTAATACTCAATACAGTAAAGTCTTTAAAAGTGATGATTTTCTTAAAATAGTACCTTTTTAAATGTGAATACCGTACAAGAGTTTCAATTGCTCTCTTCTGAAGCCAGTAAAACTATGGCATCCCCAATTGGGGTATGTTGTGAGGCTGAAGGTACTGGGCATATGCATATGCAAGCCCCATCTGGGCCACTCTTCAGAGTCTCATTTGAAAAAACTTCAAATATACCAGAATAAAGCCATTCGCATAGCCCTGGATGCCCAAAAATGAATAAGGGTATCCCAACTCCACAAAGATTCTGAAATATCCTTAAAAAAAATTAAAAAAAAACAAATCTTATGTCTCGCAGAAATATTTTATGCGGGAATTCCCATTCATGTAAACGCGTCCATCAACTGCTTCGCCCAGTACGACGAAAACGTAAAGATTAACCTCCCCATATTGCAGCCATGTCCCCTTGCAAAATTACATTTTTTTCAACAAAAATGTATTAAAAATTCATGATCAAAGAGAAAGGGGGCTTTTTGGCCCGGAGCTCTATAGGCCAATTAATCAAAAAGTCAAAAAAATGTAGTGGGCAGGGGAAGGAGATTAGAAAGAGGAAGGTGGGGAACCTGGCTCAGATCTGGTCACCAAACACGGCTAAAGCTTTTCCAAGCAACATTTTAATTCTGAATGGTGGTTTTACACCAGGGCGATACTGAGATCTTTGTCTGATATTAAGAAGGCCGTTAACGTGTTTTTGATGACGGCATAGCGGTTCTTTGTAGTGATTCACGGCTCAGGGGCACATTGTCAGTATTGAGGTGATGTGTGCTCACTGCTCACTTGTGTAGAGACTGTTCCTCAAGACGCACTTACGAACGGCAACATCAAATTACGGCGCCAAAAATGGGTAAAAGTATTGTCTCAAAATAATCACAAATACCCATAAAATATTCTTTGTAAATGCAACCCAATTGCCTGCACATTTGGCTATAGTTGAGTTATTTTTAGCGCGGCCAGTTCGCGGTTTAAAAATGGTTTTCAAAATACAGTGTTTTGAAGCGTCAGGTATTTAATTTAATCTGCATTTTTGTTAACATATCAGTTGTATGTAATTTATATAGATATTCTATATTTTATCAAATACTATTTTTGTTAAAAAAATATGTTGGCTTGTTTACTTTACTAGAGTTATACAAAAAGTTCATCAGAGTTACACTACTTTTTTTTCTATATCGAAAAAACATCTTTTAACTACATACCTACTATAAAATCGTTAAATATATGTCTCCCTTTTTTTCCCGTTGTTAAATAAAGCGCATTTTTTACAGGTAGTCTTGGCGACCCCGCTCTAAAGGAAATGAGGTTTAAGAGAAAATAACTACTACTTTATAATGTTAAATAATGAACAGTATTACAATTTATCGTCATTTTAAAGTTTAATCATAATTATATGTTATATGTAGGTACCTACCTCAGTAATTCAATATCCAGAAATAGTTTAACATGAAATAACTATTTTAATTGGAATACTACGAGCAACTGATCCCAATTTACTCTAATTTGGTATTTTTCTGAAAGATTTTTCTTATTTAGTCTCTTTCTAATCAAAACATCAAATGAAAAATATTTTTGTCGTCGTAAATTGATAATTCGGCCTTTTGTGCGGAGGGCGACGAGGTGATCACGTTTGACTCACTGTCCGGAGGCGCATCGTACGCCTAGGATCTTTACCTTTACACATTAACCCTACCGCTCCGGAGAGGGGTTATACATATCCATTCCCCCGGAACAAGATTTCGAGAATGGTCCATATAATATATAAAAATGCAAACCTCGCCCTAATCTTCGATTACCTGATAATGGACATTGTAATGCTGTCCGAAACATTGGCTAAGAAAGGAGGTAGCGCAACACGACACAATAACCCACAAATGAATCACGACAATGCTTTTGGCCGTTGACTTGATAAATCCTTACTACCAAATCTCAGAATATAATATTAAGATGATGCACAAAATTCGGGACCAGGCCGCTAACAAAAACACTCTTAGATGTAGATGGCGATAAGGATTAAATTCCCATTTAAACCAGCCGCCTTGCGATGTTTTCTTTTCAGGAAAAAAAGCATCGCCAAAAATTATGTTTTATTTTATTTTGCGGAACTCCGGCACAAATATTTAAGTTAATTTTCCACATTGTACAATAAAACCAAAAATGAAAAGAGTTTCGTATGTAGGAAATTTTGAACTTTAAAGCAGTTTTTAAAGGCACTAACTATATCTACTTTATTTTTTTCTGGGATAATTAAAAGACTAATAAAATAAAATTTGTGTACAGTTCACACACGGTAGAAGTGAAAACTTCAGAAAACTGAGGTAGAGAAGATTGGATAGTCGACAAAGCACCGCACAGAGAGGAGACCGATTATTCTATCTTATTCTCTCACAGGCTAAATCATATACATGTATGTGTTTGTCTCTCTTTATTGTCGCTTTTTCGTTTCAATAAGTTTCAAATCACAACGGTTTTACAGAAGCTTTCACTTTAAAAATGCTCGATTATTTCAAAGGCAAATACGTGTTCTACTCGCAGTATTTAATTAAAGCGATCTAATTTTCAAACCAAAATTAAATGGGGTAATAATTATATTACAAGTAATAATTATTAGCCTGAAACACTCATCTACATTGAAAAAATCTCATGAGAAAAGATATATGCCGCCGACGGGACTCGAACCCGCAGTAGATGAGTGTTTCAGGCTAATAATTATTGTTTATAATAATGAGGAAGTTGAGTGAAAAATATTTTGACTTATAAAAAATATGTTAATGTAGATCAAAAAATATCGATTCTAAATATATAAATATATTTCTCCTTTATATATTTGTTATTCTTAGAATTAATTAAACCTTCTTAAAAATCCATCAAAAAGCTACCAACTACAAACGCTTCATAAATGGTCGAAAGAATTCTGACGTCATCGGAACCTCAGTTTGTATGAAAAGCGGATCACCGAAATGTCTATGGTGCATCTCTTTCTATTACACGAGAGATGGTTTGTGTATGATGAGAGAGGTGTATAGGCCAAACGTCGTTTACTTATGGGCCAAACGGTTTTGTATTCTATCCCCTAAAAGTCTTTTTAAGTTTAGTAATGGGTGGTTTGGTATGTTTAATGGTTTAGTAAACAAATTTTATGTATTGCAAAATCGGTTTAAAAAACCACATACCATGTCAGAAATCGGATATATTCAAGGCCAGTCCGACTACCTACAAATCGTTGATTCTGACATGTTGATTTTATATTAAAAAGAGATAATACTGATCACATTAGTGCTGAAATTTGTGGAGTTAAAGCTTCCAAGTAAATACATCAAATTATTAATTGTGTTCATTTGTATGTTACAATAAATATAATCCATTTTTACAGTATTAAATAATAATCATTACATATTGTACCCATCTGACATCTGATGTTTGGCCATAAACCTCACTAGTTTTGTGCAAGTATATTAAGTATATTAAAGTATATTAAAAGTCTCACAGTGAACTGCGCTGTAAACCGTTAACTTACTTTCGGTCTTTACTTTTTTGCGCGGCGGCCTGAATTGGCGGGCGGCACTTCAACCAACGGCAATCGGCCAGCGCCGTGTTGTGAAGTGTTTAGGCGCGAGAAACAAAAAATATTAATTTAACTATGAAATCTTGATCAATTTTCTTTTTTTAAAATAACATCAATTCTGATAGACGGTTAACATTGATAAAAAAAAATACTGGAATTCCTTATTGAAGAATTAAAAAAATCTCCATACAAAATGCCCAAGCGACGTGGTTTTCTCAGTTTAAATGACGTCACACCCACACCCCGCACAACCCGCTTCTTACCGCTCGGATTCCGCTCGTTTTGGCGGGCTTAATAAAATTTAAACTTTGAGAATTAATTTTACTATGAAAACGAACTTTAAAAAAAAAATACCAGTATTTAAGTTTGAATGCGAACATTGATAAAAAAAAATTTAAAAAAATGGACTCAACTTCCTTATTTGTGCTATGCAAATCTTGTCTTAAACATTAGTTTATCAATTAAAAATAATAATCAAAAATACATGATTAAACACATTAATATTCTTGGTTCTTTCTTAGTTTATAAGACTTTGATGAAAGTGACTTTATCCAGCGCTTCGATTCCCTTAAGAATGTCATTTATCAATCCAGCCCCATTCGTGCCTCGTGGCCGGTCCCTCAATCCTCAATCTCGCAGTTGAAAAGCTAAAAAGTAAATAAAAAAATGTCCACCTTATCGCGATGACAAATATTTTGGTGTCCCATAAAATGGTTTTATCCGAAGACCGAGTCATTCTCCTTTTCAGCGATGAAAGATCTACAGAACATCGGTACCCAATGGTTACCGCTGACTAAAAATTCTTTTGATACAAGCGTCGAATCTAAACGAATTTCTAAACAAAATATGTATTTACCTGCAATAATTTCAATAACATATATCCAAAGTGGACATTTTCAATTACGAACTTAATAAATATAAGGGGTCCATAAAAGAGTATTTCCCTGATATTTCGTGAATAATGTTATGTTTCTATTGCTTATATTTATAATTCTGTTATGATTGTATGTACATATGTACAACCTATCTTCTTATGGTTACAAATGTATTGAAAATTTTTTTGTTTATGTATTTTTTCGTTTTATATTAATATTGATATTGCAATTGTAATAACGTAATAAATAGTTATTGGTTTAAATTCCCAGGGCCTATGTGATCTTTGGAGAATTAGTGTGTAGATTTTTTTTTGGGGAAACGTTGAAGAGGAAGTTTTGGGAAGGATCTAGGGGTCAGTTGGCTCTAGAGTGACACACGTAGTTTTTAGTTTGCCTATACGTTTACAACTATTCCATTTATTTGGATTTTAATGCAAAGCGGAATATTCTGACCTACTCACAGAATATGATCAAAATCTGAGGGGTTACATAACTTATATTTGGAACTAAAGGATTATATGAGGTACTTAGTAGGTACTTGATTTCATTTCCGTTCTTCGTTCTCTCCGTGTACCAAATCTTTTCTCTTTTCTCTCGGCCACCACTTCCAGCATTCCCAACACTTCGTACTTATCTCCACAATAAACCAATAATGGACACGAGCAACAAAACGTTCCCCCGCAGTCGTGACGGGCGCGGTTTGTCGCCAGAGGTGGGAGGACCTCGTCCCCGTCCCCACTGTCCCCAGTCCGACACTCTCCAACACTCCAACTGCCGGAGGAGAGGGGTAAGGTGAAGGCGTGATGGGCTCCCTGAGACAAATTCTGCCTCTGGACATTTCATCAAATGGCACAAAGATATTTTTAGCAGGTTCTATTTGAAATTTTCAATATAGGAATATACCTCTTTTCTTGTTTAGCTTTGATGATAATATAATACAGTATCTCAGAAAGTTGAACGAACTAACTGTTATACACCCACAGTATAAAATTATCTACAGTAGTGACGACCCCGGCTGCATAGATAGGTTTTTCATCTGTTTTCTGTGGGTACACATACTTAGGATGGGTTGTCATATTTTGGTGCAAACATCGATTAAATTAATTGTAAACATTTTTTTAGCTCCACACAGGAGGCCCTGAGGCGTACAATTCCCTTCAGGGCCTATGTCATCTTTGGGAATGCTGTTTGGAGGGTCTTTTTAGGAAAGGAAGGAAAGGAAGTTCTGGGTAGGTTTGGTCGTGAATATCTCTTTTTTTACATTAACTCCACACAGAAGGCCTTGAGCAAAATAATTTCTTTTAACCCTCAGGGTCTATATCGTCTTTGAGAAGGATCTTTTTAATGAGAGAAAGGAGTTAACATGAGTCTTGAGGAGCTGTTGAACTCCGGAACGAGTCATTTCTGTAATGCAGAACAAAATTCAATAATACATCGTTCACATATTTTAGGTCATCATACAAAAAATTTGTCTGCTAGTAGGTACTACCACGTAATCATAAAATAATTATGTAACCATAATATTTCCTACCAGTGCGCACTCTAATATCTATGGATTAGAAACATATCATAGATACTTTAAAACTCTTTTATATTTTTAAAATTTTATATTATCTTAAATTTTTGCTCCTTAGAGCATTTCTTACTCTTTACTTTTTTATGTTTATAACTTTTATGCTTTCTAATATTTTTAAAGATATCATGTAGTCTATACATTTTACTTGTTACTATATTATTTCCTGCATTTAAACATTTTATTTTAACTTTGTGCTTTTACGTTATACTTCATGTTTTATGCTTTACGTTATACTTTCATTTTATACATTTTACTTTTTTACTACTTATTACCTTTTGTTTTTAGATTTAACTTTACATTTATATTTTACTTTCTTTATGTTATTGTATTATAATATATATTATATATAAATATAATTATGTTAATGGTTCATGTTGTGCCGTATGTTTTGAAATAAATAAAAAAAAATAATAATAAAAACAAATTTCTCTAAGTGACCCGTTTTCATGTGATAAATGTCATCCATTTACAAATATTGTGTGACTGTGCACCTGTGCCGAAGGTACCAACGTTCCTCGTAGCATTTTCCGTTGAAATACCGCTAGAACAAGGACAGCATTCCCACCTGACGCCTGTACTCTAAAGATTGCAGTCCTTTTGTTAAGATAAAGGAATCTATCGAACGGACCACCCGTTTCTGCTGTGTTGAAATATCCCTTGTCAACACTTCAACACCGAATACAAGCCAAGACACTCACCTTATTCACCTTCTTCTTTCTTTTCTTTTACTTCTTCTCGCTTCTTCTGTTTCTTTTCCGATGAGCGACCATCGCGTGCCGGCGGCCGATCAATTTTGTTTCGTGTTTTGATCTCTTTCCCCTCCTTTATTTTGCTCCTCGCTAATGTCGTGTCGGGTGAGATACGACTATACTGGAAGGTGCCCGCCGCGTCATTTGTGTCAAAATTCCTGGACAGATGTTGTGGCGCTGCGAATGATGGGCGCGTTATTAAAAAGAATTGCGAACTAAAAGGCTTGTGAAATAAAATGATAAAACCTTTTAATGGATACCTGGTTTTAAAATTGTTTTGAAACCTACAATTAAAGTTGTTTTCCGATGCAAAAAAACTCTATCCGTGAAGATTGGCGTCATGATATTTATAGATTTTGATCTTTGGGATTTCTAGTTAAGCGCAGTAATTTTCTTTTTTTTACATTAGCTCAGGTCCTATGACATCTTTGGGAATGCTGTGTGGAGGGTCTTTTTAGGGGAAGTAAGGAGAGGAAGTTTTGGAATGGAAAAAGGTAGGGGTTGGTTGGTATCTGGGGCTCAGTGTGTCCAGGAGTGACGGACGAATGAATCCATCCTTTCCACTGCGGTGCAAGGCAATATTCCGAGAGAGTCCTGCTGGAGGGGTCAAAAGATCTCCCTCAACCAATCTCTCCCGATCCGATCCGGCCTGCCACGCTGTTGATCCGGACAAACCAAGACCACCAAGATCCGGACAAACCTTACCCCATGAACCCGGGCACCCTACTAAGTCACCAAACGTAGCTAACCAATTGGGGTGACCTATGGCAGAGGTGTCGGTTATCCAATAAATACCCGCCTCCCAAAATAAATCACATCACAAAGTAACTGCTTCATATGAACAAAAAAAAAAAAATTGAGTTAACCGAAGCTTATCTGACACTTTTTCTTATCAAATATTGTTGACTGTGCTCGCAAATATTTATAACTGGCCATAGATGACGGATTTAGTCAATATCGTATTGATATAGTGTTTTTTTCGATTTAACGTGCTAGATCCCGTGTGCAGTGCCCACAACCCACACTGCTAGCCCTCTGTCCCATTGTTTAGGGTTTCATAGTGTGTGTTATGTATCTGTTCATTGGTATTAAATAATAAAGGTGACGATATTGTACCTACTATCCTCGCTTTGGCCCACTTTTGTTCGCCTTTCTTGGCCCGAGGGTATCAATCGAAAAATATTTATTTTTACCAGTCATCGGAGCTTATAGTGTTACAAATGCGACGAGGTATCTTTCTTAAACGACGGAGACTAGACGAGGCGACAATATTATAACATGGGTATGAAATACATAAAATTCTTTATTATCTAAACACAATTATCTGTACCTAAATTGCAAGCAGTTGGAAATGCTTTCTCAGAAGAAAAGATGTGTTCAACAATAGTTCAACTGACTATAATAACACACCTCAATACATAAATATTAACATCATACCTACTTTTCTTCTACATGGGTCTGTATCGAAGGTCTGTATAATTATTTAATTAACATATTTTACTTCATGATTACTAATCCATAAAAGTATTAAATTATAATTATTATCTTTTTTTTAAGAAAGGCCCACATTTCTGGTTTTCAAATAACCTAAATCTCCTACTATCTTCACAGTGAGCGGGAAATGTTGACAGAAGACTTAGCCAGCCGAGGAATTGAACTCACAACACCTGGGTGGGAACCAGACGCGATGCAAACTCAGCCACTGACTGGATCACTATAACACGTGGAAAGCCAAAAATCTGTACCATTTAAAACTCTCTGGCGTAGTGAAATCAGCACTGTGTAAGAGATATTGTAAAATAATTCTGATTATATGGATAAACAAAAAATCGCCAACGCAAATAACATTTGCACAGATGTATTTGTGTGAACCTCACAAAATTCATAACTACCCGGAGCCAGTTAGACTATGGCATAGATAACTTGGGTACGTTGTGAAGCAAGGAGAGTAAGAATGGGAAGGTTGGGAAGTACCTGGCTCTTCAGATCTGGTCGTCATACAAGGGTAAAACCATTTTAAGCAATTTTACGATTCTGAACTGTGATCTGTCACCAGGGCGATACTAAGAGCACCTATCACGCTGAACGTGTTTTTGGTTTGAAAATTTGATTACCTAGAAATATTACAGATTATTTAGAGTAGAAAACATCTTGGCTTTTTTATTAGTGTATGTATAGCGAGGCTTTGAAAAAAATATCAGGCATATAAATATGGTTTGATGTGTACAATCTCTTACTTACGAACTTTTTCGGATTTGGTTTTATTGTTCACTGTGGCAAATTAAGTTCTTCGGTTAGATTTAGAGTATGATCGTAAAACATTTTAGTATTAGTAGATAGGCCAAGACTCGCTATTTTTATGAAATCACGCGCAAGACGTTTATCGCCAACTTCGTTAATTTATGAAATGGAAGGGTAGTGAGGATAATGTTCTATTGAAAAGGGTATTTATCTGAAGACGAACGTATTTATATTCTTGAAATAATTATTATGTTTTAAAAAAGTATTCTGTAAACATGCAATATCTTAATATAGGCTCTAAAACTGAACCCTGTGGTATTCCTGAGCCAAAGAGGGAATCTATATGGATCTACCGCCTAACAACAACCAAAACCAGTATCTCCGATACGTAATATACACGTTTTTAGTCTTATGCCAATAAGAGTCCCACTGAACGATTTTGTCGTAAATTTGGAGATTATTAAGAATAATAAATAAGAGAATAAAAGTTGGCTTATGGTCAAGTTTGAGACCTCTTGTCTCCTGCATTTTTCTTGCAAGTATGTGATAATTTCATTGTACCAAAAGAAGGGCTGTCCTCTTCGTACCCTAGTAAAATAATATGGTTGAATAGGTCATGTTTTAAATAGTGGTAATTGTCGCCGTGTGGTCCCACTGATGCATTCGTGGGTATTGTTAGTAGAACCCTGGCACCACTGCCCCCTTTATAAAAAGTACACTGACATCCAAGATGGCCAACGATACTATTCATAAATATTTGTAGTCTTTGATGCAAAAGTGGTATTTATATACCGATATTATCAATAGTCTTTGGTGCCACGATGGCCGTCGATACTATAATACATATTTTGTTCAAAGGTGGTAATTTGACCAAAATGGATGCCTATATTATTCATACACAACTTTAGTAGTCTTTGGTGTAAAAGTGGTTTTTGGCTAAGATGGTTGTCGATATTATTCATACATAATTAATTGTAGTATTTTTGTTGTTGTTTCTATACGTATAAGTATCTACCAGTGGCGGTCCGTAAATTTTCAGTGAGCTAGAGTGCTTAGATTGAAAAATACGACGTTATTAATGTTGTTGTAGCTGAAAATGAAATGAAAATCAATATTTCAACTTTTTGTTTTAAGATTTTCAAGATTCTTTCAGTTTGGGGTTGCGCCGCATCCAGAAAAGAAAAGATCTTCACACAAAGTTGAAATTTTGAAAAAATATATTATTAATTTTCAGCCACAATAACATCAATAAAGTAATAATTTTTAACAACATAAATAATGTTTCAATCTTAGAATGAAGATTTTCTGATTGATTCGTGTACAGACCATGATTCTTAGTAAGAATCCAAAATTTCAGTCGATTTGCTGCCATAGTGCCAAACTTATGGCCGATCCTAAACTCACTGAAAACTCACGGACCGTCACTGATAAGAGTGATAAGTACTACCTATATCATTTAAGTGATTATTTTATTTCCCGCCTTTCATTTAATATAACTATCATGACTCTATTTTTCACATAAATTATTCACCAAACAAAACATACGAGTGTAATTTTTTTTTACCGTGATAATTATTGCTAGTATCAAACTATTATCTCGTGAATTGTCATTTTGCTTTTATATTATAATTTCGGTGGCCATCTTGGATAGCAGCTTCTGGACCTTTCACATACGCGGTTTTGATTTCTGATGCCAGGGCTAAGCCAAAACTTTAAAACGAGAGAAAACGTCTGTGAGCGTGACTTTTGACAACCCTGCCACAGAGAAAGATGCATCTAGAACGGACGCCGGACGTGTCGAATTCCATTGATCTCCAACTTATGTCCCGACCGAGAATGTGTGCCATAAATTCTACATAAAATGGCCGCAGTAAAACCAAAGTGCGCGGATAACTCATGGCCGGGCCGCTGATATTATTTTATTATTGTTGGGGATGAATGCAAGATAAAGCGGACCGGTGCAATCATGTTTTAACTGCCCTGGAATGAAGTTTATTTGCTAATCTAATTGATAAGCAAATTGCACGTCAAGCTTGGAGATTCACGTGTTAGTCTGCCCTGAAATGCATTGCTTGCAGGTAGACTTTTTATTTTGATTTATTATGCATTAACAACTGCATAATCGTTTATTGGATGACTAAAACCTCTTAACTGAATTTCAATAAACATATCGACCATATAATCACTAACGCATCTTTTACGCTTGGTTTCACAATCCGCTCCTATAAACAATTTAAAGACCTTATTTTTTTCAAAACACTTCTCATATGTTCATAGTATCCTTGAATACGCATCTCAAGTGTGGAACCCATGCTATGCAGTACACAAAAATAGAATTGAAAGTGTTCAAAATAGATTTTTAAGGTACCTCGATTTCCGCTCTTTTCGATCTCATGTTAGCAAAGTTCTTCAAAATATAGACGTTAAATTGTCGAAGAAATATAGCAGATTCGGTAATATTATTTTAAATTACACATAACTTAATCGATTGTCGTGATCTTCTTCAACGCCTACCATCAATGTTCCAAATCGCAACAGCAGACAGTCGCTTACCTTTAATCTCCCTCTTTGCAAGACCAACTCCAAACAAAACTCATTTATCTACAGATCCACACACTCATTCAATTAAAATTATTACTACATTGACATTTTTAACTCGACTTTACGTGACATAAAACAAAAATTTACGATCCCAGAACTTTCTATCCTTTCTTTCCTAAAATTACCCTTCACACAGCATCACCGAAGATAACATAGGCCCTGAGAGGAATTATTTTCCTCAGGGCCTCCCGTGTGGAGATAACAAAAATAAAAAAATCGATTTTTTTGCAAGGCGTTTCGATTTTGGCGTCTTGTGCAAATAAGCTAAAGTCGTACTACTTTAAATAAGGTAAGATGCAGAAATTTTTTGTTTATATTTTCGTTATTTGTTTGTGGGGTATTATGTCGTTTGCGCTACCTCCTTCTTTAGCCAATGTTTCGGACAGCGCTGTAGTGTCCATCATCAGGGCAGATCCGACACATCTGCCGGATCTCCCTGATGATGGACTCTGCAACGCTGTCCGAAATTTTGGCCAAAGAAGGAGATAGTGCAACACGGCATAACACCCCAAAAACAAATAACGAAAATACTCTTGGCTGTGAAAATCTAAAAACGTATCTTTTGTTTATATATTTGTACCTATATTATAAACGATTAGTTCTTGGGTAAAATTATTTCGCCAACGCAAAAGTCTAAATTTAAAAGAAAAAATCTCGTTTTTTAAATTAAATGAATATATTATTTTTTCTCAGAATATTTCTTTTATTTTTTTAATTAAACCTATTACTAATTAAAAACGACCCATATGAAAACTGAACGAAAAAAAAACATAGTTTAAAACAACTTTTTGTGGGGTGTATATTATCTACCTCAACGCCCAGCAGAATCGCGAATAATATGTTCATTTTCTTATCATTATTAAAGGACTTTCACCTAGCCAGATACAGTCATATAGTATTCATATAAATACAGTCATAAAGATATGTCTTTTATTGCGCTGCAATAGGCGCATGTCCATTAAATCTGTCTTAAAGGTGCTAAGTGCGGTGGTTTTAAGGGCCTGTAATCATCTTCGCGAGGACCGTCGTATGAAAGCAGTGTTAATTGCACTGCGGATGTTCTTTGATGAACGTCTGCTTGATTGTATAAATTGTCTTATATAAAATCAACTTGTTGTAAACTCTACATATATTTTAAAAATATATATAGTGTACTACAATATATGCAGCGTATAAAGGGACGTATGTAACCTACTTTAACCAGTAATTCCTGACATAATTTGGAGTAAAAAATTTAAACGAAATTTTGGTCTCCGGTGACATTTTTGATGTTTTTTGTTGTTTAATTTTAAATTTATTTATTTCATCCAAATAATATAAAATCAAATTACTAGATACATAGTCGTGTATTGGTTACATTTTGAGTATATGTCCCTTTTTACTTTTTTTGTTTTCTTCCTTTTCTTTTACACTGTACCTAATAATAAAAACATATTTTAACGACTATAACATTCAGTTACAAAGTTAACAACGTAAGGTAATAATTCATTAGTAAGTTAATGTCTGTAAGTTAATAACAATAACATTTTTGAATAATGTTACAATAAAATTGATATCATTAGAGCATTGGAGGTTATCCACCACTTACCTGCCCTGGTATAAGTAACAGATGGTTACTCCTTCAAGGCTCTCGCAAGATTAAATTTTTTTTTCTCGCAAGATCTACACCCGCACTTGTAATAATAATATTTGGATGATTTGCATAGCGCCGTTTTATTTAAAAATCACTATAAGGGCACTGTACAAATTTATTAACTTACCTTATTAATGATATACATTTCAAGTGAAACTCAAAATATTTACAATATATAACAAAATCAATATGCAAGTCTACGTAATAATGTTGTGTTATTATCTGTCTGTAATGATGATGATCCCTTCAAGAATTTATTTATCAATAACTATTAAAACTTCGTGATTGAATTTACAATGTTCGAAGAATGTTTGTAAGCAATGAATTTAATGCGGACAGCTTTTAGTGCCTCTCTGCAAACTAAAAAAGGAATGGACATTCTTTGCGTTTTAATTGTTTTAATTTTTTTATTTTTAAGAAATCGGGCCACTAACAATAACACTCCTTATTTCGATGGCAATAAGGTTTAAATTTTCCTTATAAAATACCCCTACCTTATAGAATCTAATCATATCGCATTAAAAAATTTATATCTAAGAAAATAATGTCATTAAATTAATAATAACGTTGTATTTATACATAGCATTTATTTTTTTACATTAACTCCAAATTGGAGGTCCTGGAAGAAATAAATTTTCTTCAGGGTCTATGTCATCTTTGTAGATGCTGTGTCGAGGATCTTTCTGAAACAAAGACGATCTGTCAAGAACGAGTCGTAGAAGCAAACCGTTATGTGACAAAAATATCAATCGTGTTGGGCGTGTCAATATGTTGGGCGCGGGTTTGGCTTTTTTTCCAACTATGCACCGGTGCCGAAGAGACCATCATTGACGCTAGTTCTCTGCCGCATCTTCCAATATCGGTACAAGAAGGACAGCATACCTACCTGACGCCTGTGCTCTAAATATTGCAATCCGTTTATTAAGATAGGTGAATCTGCGTTACAAATAGAGCTGTTTTGTAATAGAAGCTCATCTACAATGCGATTCCCTTGCAAATAATTTTTAACAAATTATATCATTTCTCAACATTCAAATAATGTAAGCTCATGATGAAAGAGAATAGGGCCTTTATGGCCCGGAGCTCTGTATGCCATTATATCAAACGTCAAATTCACCTCAAGGTACCACATTCGCTTCACAGCTCAAGTAAGCAGGACTTAGCGCAAACACGTGTTAATTAGTCACAGAATTAGTGCAACAAATCGAAATATATTGCGAGGTACAAAGCAGAAAGCGGTTCAAACTTCAGTTCTGAACTGCTTGACGGGTTTAGACTTAGGCAGATAATGCAGGCGTCATCTGAATACATCTATACAGGTTCTACCACTTCAGCGTCAGCCCCGGCTATTAGCTGTCGCCGGAGCTGCCAATTACCGGATCGTCGTTACGGGCGTTACGGCCAACCGGATCATCGCTCCGGAGGGACGTGGAACACGTCGGTAACCGGGTCTGGCGGGTGAGGGTGTTAAAACATGAAGGTGTTTTCTGTTTCTTTGAGCGGTGTCTGGATTATGAGGGTTCAAGGCGTGGAGGATGCAAAAAGGCTCGAAAATGGGTGTTCTGCTAAAACGTTAAAGGATTGTTGAAAACAAACACTTTGTTTTTGTTTATTATGTTGCACACTTAGTGCAAAACTGTTATAAAAACTAATATTTTTAATACTATACAACTGCAATTGGCATAAAAAGTGTACCCGGCATTAGGCTACAAGATGTTGAAATTTTGTGCAACTTCAAAAACTTATCAAATGCAGTATTTTTGCGTCGACATAAATTATTTTATTATTTACGGCCTCATAGGCTTTCACTATTGAGTCTTCAGTGTGTTTTTTTCTTATTTCAAGGGTACACTAATATCGGTATACGAGCATATTTTTAGTTTTCTAGCTGTTTCCTCGGGGTTCAAATACCTTTCAAATTTCCAATATCTTCACAAAATATCATATTCAAAGGGATCAGCGTAAATTATTAACCTCTTTATGTCTATATTATGTAAATTAACTAGATAAAACTCCTAGTAAAAAAAAGTCGATCAAAATCTAAGCAATTTCTTTGCAGGGCTCAGCACGTAACATATAGTTCACCGACCCCTACTCTATATAATAACTAAAATGATTAAAATTATTCATTCAGAATTTAAATAAATACTCTAATCAGGGAGATCTATCTATTACTCCTTCAGTGGTATTTACGTAATGTAAAAGTAATCATTACAGCTATTTTATTAAGATTAACATTAATTAGAGGCAAGGAGTATTAGTAAGAGCAAGTATTAATTAGAAAGAGATAAGGTACATATTATTTTTAAGATATCAAAGCCCAACGAGCGAGGCTGCCGTGTAACTACTAAATATAGATATAAACTCACTGCTGGATCTCGTAGGACTATTGACAGGACATTGCCACCTCAGAAAACACAATGCATGAAGATGTTAATGGACTGGACCTGCAGCTGTAGGAAATGTGAAGAGGATTATTCCATGGTACCAATTTTATCAAAGGCCCGATTTGATGAGAAGAAGGTTCAGATTTCTTGGGAGTTGAATGCCATGTTGTGGAACCAAGGAGATATTGCTAAACTAAACACCCATGATGCGTGACAAGGTTGGTGAACTTTGTTAAAGGGGCTGGCCTTCTACCAAAGGAATAATATTATGAAACATAGAAGTAAACGCAATGGGCCTATGGGACTAAAGTCGACCGTCTCTAAATCAATAATAATATTTTATGGGAATTGTTAATCCTAGCTAACTAATTAACTAACATTCAACGCCGTTTCTCAGCAGGGATAGGCAGAGAGGATGGGCCGCTAAACAACTCGTTCTTGTCACATACTCCTTTCTCCATTCACATACATACCCTGATTTTATTCTGACTCTTGACGTGGCCCGATTCATTTAAAGTTACCATGTATTCCTCGGGCGTCCCTAATTCTTCTACCATTCACATTTATGTCACATATTCTCATCGTTCAGCCTTTCTTCGTTCATCCGCTCTGCATGCCCAAACCATCTACTATATCTTTCTTTATCTTACGTCAGCCTAAAAAGAATTTTCCGCGTCCCTACATTTACCACAACGCCCTAAGCTTCTAATTTCTGCAGCATTTTGTCCACTTTCATCATTCCTCTATCTGATAAGTTTTTAGATTTTCACGGCCAAAAACATTTTTGTTGTTAGTTTTTGGGGTGTTATGCCGTGTTGCGCTAGCCTATATAGGCTATAGAAGGAGGTAGCGCAACACGGCATAACACCCCAAAAACTAACAACAACAAAAAATTCCTCTATCTGTTCCTCTACCAGTTCCTCTACCACTTCCTCTACCAGATGCCTGACTGCTGTACATCATGATAAGTACCTACCAGCAATCGTTGTCAACTATTATCAAAGGAACTAATTTGTGAACTATTATCAAAGGAACTAACTGAAACATGGAAACTAGTGTAGAAGGCTTACGAGAGCTCTGTAGACTCTAGGTAAGCACCATAATATATAATTTATTTTTGTTATTGTTAGTTTATAATTACTAACTACATATGAGTTTTAAATAAGTACCTCAAAGATTGTGTTTCATGCTTATTTATAATGTGCACTAATCTGCACGGCAAATGACAGTTAGTCTATTTTGGGTGTAAAATATATCGATGTAAGAATTGTTCTCGGCCTGTTTAGCGGTGATTAATTATTATTAAAATATTTGTATTCTGAGGGAAAAGATTCAAGATAGAAAATTCTTCTTTCACAACAGAATTAATTGATGAAATGCCACATGGTTAGAGGAGGATATATGTATATTTCCTATACTACTGGAGGAAGGCGTTTCCTTCAGGTGAGTGCACGTTTCATTATACGTTTAGGCAATTCTTGAAGTGAGAACGCCGCCTACATAATCGATTATTTGTAATGTTTCTTAGGGCACAAAACCCGCCTTTGTTGGGGCTATTTATACCCTCCTCTTTTGACTTTTGACTCTTTATTATTTGTTTAAGATGGTAATTATTACATTAATAAAACACCTCTGCAAAACAAAAATTTTTTCATCTCTGGACGAAATTTGATAACACCAAAATAAAACCTCAATTTGTTGTGGAAATAGGTACTTTGAGTGTGTTAATAAGATATGGATTTAGAACCCTTTAGCTCAAAATGATAAAAATCCCATCTCGTTTTAAGCACTAGAGGCTTTTAGCAAAAAACTTGTCCTTTTTTACGGCTGCGATTTGCCTTCATCTTGCATTTTTTTACTTACTCCTTTTTCCCTGAGCGTATAATCCCTTGCGAAATTTACAAGTCAAATGCTTTTAACAATCTGCTCTGAAACCGTTTCAGGACAAATTTTATTTTTGTTATTTAAGACGTTTTCGTAAAAACGTACCCTTTTCGGCTAGTCATGCTGTGAAAGTGATCTGACCGAATATCATCGATTTTTTATGTAAATACCGCACAAGAGTCCCAACTGCTCTTGTCTGGAGTGAGACTATGACATCCCCAATTGGGGTATGTTGTGAGGCTGAAGGTAGTAGGGAGGAGAAAGAGATGAGGAACAGGAAGATGGGGAAGGACTTTCAGATCTGGTCACCAAACATGGCGAATATGAGTTCGTTAAATCAGATTTCACGCAGGAATAACTCAAACACATCACAGACAAAAATTCATACGTTTGATTACTGACACAACGGCCTTCGTGCTCGAGGGGTAAGGCTCCAATCCGATAGCTAGCAATCCGAAGGTCGCGGGTTCAAATCCCGGCATACGCAAATGAATTGTATTTGATTTATATAAAAATTAATTAATTAAAAATAATATTTAGTATATTTGCATCACTTTCCAGAGTGGAAGCAACTCTCAGTATCGCATTGTACAGACAAGGATATATATTACCTGTACTATACTGCGGGAAGACATTTATTTCAGGTGAGTGCGCGTTTCGTTATAAGTTTAGGCAATTCTTGATCATATTTTTTTAAGAAGACCACCATTCAGAATTGAAACGTTGCTTAAATTGGTTTTAGCCGTGTTTGGTGATCAGATCTGAATAGACAGGTACTTCATCTTCCCCAACCCTTTCCCTCTCTACTACCTTCAACCTCACAACATACTCCAATTGAGAATGCCATAGTCTCACTTGAATTATTTTATGTGGTTATCGCACAAGTGAGTCCCAACTGCTTCCGCTGGAGCTAGTGAGACTATGAGTAAGACTATGAGAAAGACTATGAGAAAGACTATCAGAAAGACTCTAAGAAAGACTATGAGAAAGATTATGAGAAAGACTATGAGAAAGAATATGAGAATGCTATGGTCTCACTAACTTCTGTTGGAAGACTATGAGAAAGACTATGAGAAAGACTATGAGAAGGATGAGAATGACTATGAGAAAGACTTTTCGAATGCCGTAGTCTCACTAGCTCCAGAGTTGGAAGCATTTGGGACTCACTTGTGCGGTAATCACATAAAATAATGTCTGTTTTTAAAACAGTTTCGAGTCCTACTCTTCTTCTTCAATCTGTCGCATAAAACTGCAGTTCATCTTCATTAAAGATGTGCAAACAAGACATCATTGTCTAACACATTTTTTTATACTTCTGTTTGTGTTGATTAAAAATCTGGCTTCGTTAACTCAGGAGTTCCAAATCCCTTTAATGTTCCACAGTTCTGGAAGTCCATTATTAATTATTATTGTGACCGTTGCTATTCCCTACTGCTATACCTAGGCTGGCTGGCATCTGGTGGGACGGCGGAATTGTGGAATGATGGAATTCTTATATTTTGGTATTGGTTTATTTTGGTTGGCGTAGACCGCCTCCGTTCCACAAACATTCACTAAGTACGGGAATGTCCGCTGTCCTATGGCAGGGGTCCGTAATTATTTTGAATAATAAAAATATAATGAAACAAAATAAGATTATATTGCCACTGAAATTACACGCCGGACGCGCGCTCAGTATTTGTGTGCCGCTGACATTGTCACATTGACATGAGAACGGTCGTTTCTACCAACCGTTCTTGAGTTCAACAGCTCAGCTGTTTAACGATTTGCCGGCCCCTGTGTCTCCTCCCGCCTACAAAGTGGGTCATTCAAGACTCCTGTGCGGAGTTACTGTAAATATTTTTTAAGTGAAAACTTCTTTAGCACCGTTGTGATTTGAAACTCGATGAAACAAAAAAGAGACGAACACATACATATATAGGATTTAGCCTGCGAGAGAATAGGATAATATATTCGGTCTCCTCTTTGTGCGGTGCTTCGTAGCCTTCCCACTCTTGTCTACTTTAGTTTTCTGAAGGTTTCTCTTCTACCGTGTGTGAACTGCACACATGTATTTTTAAATACCTGTAATCAAACATGCTTTCTTTGAGATGATGTGCGTGATATATTCCTTCAAATAACTTTCAATTTTCATAAATGGAACTGATTTTGGGAACGAAGAGAACCAAATTATTTTATTTTTTATTACATTACAATTTGGGTATGGGTACCTGCGTCCCGGTAGCCATTTTTTAAAGAGACTGGTTGAGGGATTCCTTTTCGTCTCTCCATCAGTGCTCTCGGAGCATCGCCTTGCACCGTAGTGGGAAGGATTATAGGATCATACGTCACTCCTGGACACACTGACGCCAGATTCCTACCCACACCTCATACTCTTTTCCTTCCCAGAACTTACTCTCCTCTATCGTGATTTATTTTTTGAGTATTATGCCGTGTTGCTCTACCTCCTTATGTTTAGAAACGTTGGCTAAAGAAGGAGGTATCGCAACACGGCAAAATACCCCAAAAATAAATATCGATAGATGAGAATAATATCTGGGAATAAATCACGATAATGCTTTTGGCAATGAAAATCTTAAATCATGCCTTCTTCTCCTTTCTTTCCCATAAAATACCCCTTACACAGCATTCCCAAAGATGACACAACTGAGGTTAGGCGTAGAAAAACACTGTTCCAGTAAAGTTTTTTTTTTCAAGTAAATGTTTACTCTTTTTTTTGTAACAAACGGAGGTAATGTTATACTCACTGGGATCTCCCTTGCTGGAGATTCAATTAACACATTAAAATTTGATAGTACAAATAATATGAAGTAATTAATTTTTTAGTGCTGTTGAGTGGATTCTGTTTCAGATTTCAATTAGTCTTATGATAAAGGGATACCTATTAAAAGAATTACCCGTTTTAATAAAATATAGTTTAATTGACCCAGTTTTCAATTTACGTTGCCAATACCTGCTCAAGCTTGCTTACTTTTCATTGAAGAAATGGTTCGCGTACCGAAGTTTGTCTATCTCTGCCCCGTAGGGCTATAGTCGAAAGAAAAACAAATAGATGCCTACCTGACGCTCCGGAGGATTTAAATTAATGTTCTTCTTGGTTAGAATTACAACACGATTCTCGATGCCTGGTTTGTGCTCTAAATCTGGATTGTATGGATTATGTTTAGTTTTATCTTCACTCAGTATCATCCTTTTTACTTTCTATCTATGAAAGTACTTCGGTTTCCTAATGATAAAAACATTCTGTGTGCAAAACTCTAGAATGGTGAGCTCTGGCGTCATGAAATTTTTCGCAGCATTTTGTTTGTATAGAATTTGTAGGTTAATACTTATTTTTTTGTTCGCACGTTCATTGATTTCCATTAGGTATCTCTTACATAGTATAAAACAAAGTCGCTTCCGCTGTCTGTACGCTTAGATCTTTTAAACTACCCAACTGATTTTTATGTAGTTTTCACCAGTAGATAGAGTGATTTATGAGGAAGGTTAAGGTATATAATTTGTCAAGGATGTGTGTAAATTGGTTAAAATATATAATATATAAAGGGAGCGGGCTGGCAAGGGGGCGGTGTGATGATTGATTTTTCCATATTTTTCATTGCATAATTCCATTGCACCTTTTCCTATACATTTGTATTTCTTCTTCGGAGTCGCTAAATATTGCTTTCTTGTCTTTTGCCTGCTCATTTTGGAGTGGTTTGAATATTGGATATTAATTTTACAAAATTTTTTTTTTTTGGTATCGGTAGGATTCTACCTTCGCTGGATGTCTGGCCGCTGAAGTTCATCAGGCGCTTTATACCACTACACTAATAAAGACGCGCGTGGGACTGTGAATTATCGTATTATATTGTAACCGAGAACCCTGAATAACCTTCAACCCTGAATAAATAAATATTTTATTGCTTTCTCTATAGATGTATGTATTTGTCTCTTTTAAGTGTCGCCCGTTTCCGTTTCATGGAGTTTTAAATCACAACGTTGCTAAAGAAGTTTCACTTAAAAATACACATTATAAGTATTTATAAAATGGTTTTGTAACTTTCTCCTTTGTCTAGATAGATAATATTATGGTTCCCGGATTAGCCATCCGCTGCTATTTGGGCTGTAAACAATAGGCAGAGAACGGGATTAATCTCTCGTGGAGAGAGGAAAGAAGTAAAGAAGGAACTATGAGAGAGAATGAGGGTAAGAAGAACTGAAGGAATGAATGAAATGCGCGTTTAATTCGTCGAAAGAACAGACCGAGGATTGGGGTCGATCCGTCTAACTATCGGCTTGCGTAATAGGAGAAACCTTTCTTTGCGAAGATGCTGGGAGATTTTTTGTTATCAAAGTTTTAGAAATGTGTTTTTATTATTGTTTAACATACTAATTTCATGGATTTGGGAAGTATGTATACGAGAGAGGGGAAGGCTGATTTTTTAAATATTTTTTTTTTATTTTGATACCTCACAAGAACCGCTCCCGTCTGCAGCCAGTGAGTCTTTTGCAGCCCTAATTGGGGTATGTTATGAGGCTTAAGGTAGTAGGGAGGAGAAGGAGATGGGGAGGAGGAAGTATTTGGATATTCAGATCTGGTCATCAAACACGGCTGAAGCCATTTCAAGCAACGTTTCAATTCTGAATGGTGGTCTTACACTAGGGCGATACTGAGCGCATCTTCCACTCTAGAACGTGTCGAAAATATATCTACTATATATTATTTGGAAAAAGTTCGAATCCAAGCCTTACATTATGCCCGTAAACATTATGAGTTTTTCACAAATGCAACTTTTTTCAAATTTTTTCATTGATTTCTCTTCATACCATTATTTTTAGTAAACACTAAAATTTCAGTCGGATCGGTTACATAGAGCCCGAGAAAACTCCTCTGTAAGTTCAAACACAAGGCTTGCATTAAGCCCGTAAAAATCATGATTTTTTCCACGAATGCAACTTTTTGCAGGTGATGTCATTGATTCCTCTTCAGAACTCTATTCTTAGTAAGAATCCAAAATTTCAGTCAGATTGGCTCCAAATGAGTTAAGTTAAGTTGACTTCATCACAATACTCGCACAGATGCAAAACTTTCATACAGCGTGTTTCGTTTTAGGCTTTAAAAAAAAAACAATTAATGATTATTTCACAATTGAGAATTCGAAGTCAAAGCATTTTAAAGTCGGTCATATAAAACTTATTTTGTTTTACAACATCTTTATTGAAATACTGAAGATTATCAATTTTTTTTTTCTAAACTAAGTAAATGTGATAATTTTCAGGATTGAATTCAAATGGGTAGGTATTCATAAAAAAAGATAATGGTATTGCTAATAATTGCTATGGTATTCATGCTTAAAAATTGGCCACCGTTTTTTATATTATGCATAAAATAATTAAACACGCGGAATAAAATTTTCTCGA
The DNA here is from genome assembly GCA_917563855.2 of Limnephilus lunatus. NCBI lineage: Eukaryota > Metazoa > Arthropoda > Insecta > Trichoptera > Limnephilidae > Limnephilus > Limnephilus lunatus. Next base: position 100,606,090 of record OU830594.1, read on the forward strand.
CTTTGTCCATTCAGTGATTTGCCACGTCCCGTTTTGAAACAGTACTCCATGATGTCGTAATAAATATTACACTTGCACACTTTAAAAACACTCTGTAAATCTACTAATAAAGATTCGAATTAAAAATAATGAAAACTATTTATTATATCAAATTTAAAAATTAATAATTATTCCACTTGCGATATGTAGGTGCACGTATGTTTAAATCAAATTACGAACTGAATGAATAGGACACCCCATAAGTGCAGTCCGTAAGGGTGTCGTTAAAACTTGCCTCTCTTCTAACTAGTTACAATAAGTGAGCGTAAGCAAGACAGAGAACCTTATCTATTAGTGGGCGTCGCTTGACGTTCAGATAGACGGATAGACCAATACATCAATTCTAAGCATTTTTATTGTGCTCATCTTTCGTTGCGTTACCTATAACTCCATTCATGGAGGACTGAACGCGGTTAGTGCTGACAAAAAAAAACTGTCTAAATAAGCAAAGCTAGCAGTCCACAATGGAGTGCTGGTAGCTATGTCGATGTTTGGCTGTGAGGCATGAAACTAGAAAAGGACGGATGAAAGTAGGCTAGAAACGAGATCCCTCTGGCGTATATGTGGTAAAATCATGTATAATCGTGTGAGAAATGTGGAGATCCGCGAAGAATGCAAGACTAATCTGAAGGGAACGCATGATTTGGGCATGAAGAGAGCGAACGAACGAAGAGAGGGGTGTAAGATAAGGAGAATATATGACGCAATTGTGAATGGTAGAGGAAGTCGTGGATGCCCGAGGATGACAAGGCACGATCAAGTGATTCAGACACTTAAGTCGGGCCATGTCAAGAGTCAGAATAATGGTAGAAATGCATTTCACTGGACAATTTTTATTATTTTTTTGTTTAAAAAACTTTATCAGAATTTTTTCTCAGATTATCATTTGGAACATGTTGTGTATATAGTATATATATATATAATAGGTATGTACGCTTCGAGTTAGATTGGGTTGAACGTTGAACCATGTTGTCGGTTCGGAACTTAGATATAAATAATTGCCCGCCATACGAAGTAGCCTATGCGAACTGGCCAGGCTGATTTATGCTCGAATCCATTTTTTTAACTGTGTAAAATAGATGTTTAATTCAGGAGTGGGTCTAGCGGACTTTCCTGCAGAATTATTTTTATTTGACTGAAAATTCGTTGTATTACCGTATTTCGTTGTAGTTTTTTGTTTTGTTTTTTTTTTTATGTGAATACTGCACAAAAGTATTAACTGTCTGTAGAAAGTGGCACTATGTGCATCCATAATTGAGGTATATTGTGTTATCGTTAAAAAGTATCTCTATATATTACAAATTAAAGTCCTCCGACGCGTCTGTCTATCTGTCTGTGTGTTCGCGATAAACTCAAACACTACTAAACGCATTTTCATGCGATTTACACCAATAGAGAGCGTGGTTCATGATGAAGGTTTGGGTGCATAATTTGTCAAGGTTTTGTGTAAATTGGTTGAAATATATAAAGGAGAATGTGGTGGATGAGTGGGTTGGCAAGCGGGCGGTGTGGATTTGATTTGTATGCAAAGGAAGGTCACTGTCTACATTTGATTTCGAAAAACTCTGTGTAAAGCCTGGGCATCGCCGGGGACTTCAGCTAGTACGTAATAATTCCTGTCCTGGTCGACTTATTTTTATTTTTGGTAACACTTCGAATTCGTAATGAAATGGTAATGTGACCACACAGATTTGAATATTAGAATTTTTAAAACACTTACAAAAATTATATACATACTTACTTCTTGTTTTCTTTTTGTGAAAACGTTATTTAACGTTTTTTGTTTATTATTTGTAAAATTTAAGAGGCCTGGAGTATATTACAGATCTATATTCGTATATATGTGACCTATAAACTCAAAAACTAAAGGACCTATTTCGTTGAAAATTTCAAAGCTCGTTCTTGTTAGAGCCAGAAGTGTTTGTGAATGGAAGAAGAGGTTGGGGATCCCAAAGGAAAACTCAAAACTTTAGTCCAAACCATTCATAACCCCGAGCAAAACCGGGTACACGTCAGCTAGTATATTGCATTATAAATGCCAAAGCCGATCATCCCAATTGCGCTCACCGCACTAGAGTGCCAACTGCTCCCAACCGCCTGGAACCAGTGATACTATAGCATGATAGCATCCCCAATTTGGGTGTGCTGTGAGGCTGAGAGTAATGGGGAGGAGAAGGATTCGATAATAGAGGAAGGTGGGAAAATATCTGGCTCTTCAATTCTGGTCACCAAATGCGGCTGAAGCCATTTCAAGCAATCTGAATGGAAATAAAAGAAGTGATACTTTTTTAAACGAAAATTTTCTGAAGCAGTGGAAAAAATGAAAACAATTAACGTGTATGTAAGTTGGCGATTTATTCTGGCAACCACACCTGCTATCGTTTTGTCATCGACTTCGACAGCACGCTCCTTTTTCGGCAATTTATTCGTATAGCACTGTTTTGTTATAATTCTGTGTTCTATAAACGTCTGAAATATTTCGGGTATTTAACCACAGCTATTGGAATTCGAGACAGACGTAAGTTCTCCTTAAACTATTCGTAATTCAGCTGGACGCCAATCCAACATTCTGGTCAACTCTAAGCAAGGAATTCATTCAGGTGTATTATAGTATGATCTTTCAATTATTATGCGTAGGATTCATTGTCTTAGTTATGCAGCGTACATACAAAATTAGGTAGTAAATATCTCAAGAATTACAAATAGTTCAGTAAAAACAAGAGCCTCAAACGATAACGAAACATTTGATATTCCTAAACATTGCTCATCATTCATGGACAAGGGAATTTTGTTGTACTACATAACTAAACTTTATAAAAGCATTCCCACAATATTATTCTAGAAATAGCCAACTTGTAATACATCCACATTATAAAAACAGGCTTTTGATTTCACCGTAGATCAAAAGATAGATTTTAAAATTTATCAATAACATGGCAGCAAATCCAAAAAAACAATAGAACAACGAACAATATTACTATACAAAGCATTTAACCTATCACCAAATTGCAATAACATACTAACATCTTTCTAAAATAGATCCTTGAGGTTCTCTCGAAAAACAAAAAACAAATTCACATTAAAAGTAATCTCATCCACATCCTAGTTTTACAATCTACCACAGCATTTTAAGATTATTACTTGATGTTAAACGTTATAAGAATTATATATACAAATTATTAAAAAAGCATTGAAAATATAGAAGTTTTCAAATATAAATAAGCTATACACAGCTATAATATACGTGACTTGGCGTATTTCGGCATATCGCTTGCCGTACATTCCCAATTAGAATATTTGTATGGCGAGCGATACGCTGAAATACGTTAAGTCACATATATTATAGCTTTATGTGTACACAGCATTATATTAGCACATTTTCAAAATACCCTGGATACATAGGCTGTCCAAATAGAGTAAAAGTAGGGCCCTTGAAGTTCACTGAAGTTTGTAGGAAAGTGCGTAAAATGTGAAAATAGCATTCGTTACCAACTACTTCTGTAGAAATTATCAAATTGTACTACGTATAAATAGAAGAAAACTATAATATCCAAGTCACATCAAGATGAGCTAAAAGCACAAATGGGTACTAACTGACAATCAGCTGAAGATAACGTACGCAGTAGAGAAAGATGCCATACCTCATTGGATGAGTGCGTAATTGAATTCAAAAGTTTCTTGTTTTTTTGGTTACCCAATAATTGGTTTCTGGAGTGGAAGTGTGGATCTCATGTAAAAAAAATACCCGTCTCCCAAATTTAATCAATCAATCCTCAACTGGCTAAGTCCTCCATCATTTCACAAGCAATGTTTTCCCACCATACTGATGGAAGAACTAGGAATTTAAATATAATAAAAAATAAAACATTCATTTATGCCACAATATACTATGTCAGAGTGAATATTGCACCTCCGATAAAAGAAAACTCTAGAAAAAATAAAAGAAAGAGAGATGAACCATTGAAAAGCCTAAGCCACTTCCTACCAATTGATGGTAGTTTTTTGATCAACGCCATCAGACCATGAAAGCCCCCAAAACCAGCTGAAAATAATACTTTCTTATGTTATCCCCCAGTCCCAGTCCCAAGAACATCTCGACATGCCGGAACTAAATGTATACACTTATTTCTCGGCTGTAATTTCGCGTCTCCGCGGAACGTGTTGGAGGAAAGATTATTAAAAAAACTAGGGGTACCACAAGGAATTCAAATGGTACCTGAGGTAAATAATTTAGGAGGCGGGTATGCGCTACACCTCTGCCATAGGTCACCCGAAGTTGGTCGCTACGTTGTTAACTTAGTATGGGGTGAGGTTTGTCCGGATTTGACGGTGTATGCATTTGCGTGGCAGGCCAGATAGGGAGAGACTGGTTACGGGAAACATTTTGATTTCTCCGGCAGGACCCTTTTGGAACATGGACTTGCATCACAGTGGGAGGGATGGATTCATACGTCCATCACTCCTGGAGACACTGACCACAAGATTTCTACCCACTCCTCGTACCTTTTTCCTCCCCAGAACTTCCTCTGCTCCCTTTCCTCAATAGATCCTTCATAAAGCATCCCCAAATATGACACAGGCCCTTAGGAGAATCATTTTCCTGAAGGCATCCTGTGTGGAGCTAATGGAAAAAGAATGGTAACAAAAAAACTTTAAAAAAATTGAATAAAATTTTTGCTATTTAAAACAATTCGAGGGTGGGTAATTTCATCCATGTACGCCACAACATACAATATGTGTTTTTGGTCCACATGGATTTGTAAATAAAGGTAGGGTTTTTGTGTGTAACTCGAAAGCACTGATTCGTAGATATCTAGTTATATTGATTGCCGCGAATTTAAGGCCTTGTAAACGCGATTTCGTCGATTTTCAGAGATGCGTTTAAGAAACGTTGAAAAAAGTGAAATATATTGCAAAATTTTAACTGTTTTTTATATTTTTTTATCTCGTTTTCTCGAATAAAAAAAAACTCAGTATAATAGTAAAAATATAACAAATTTATCCTTACTGTTTGTTATATTTGTATCTTGTTATATAAGCACACAATGTATTTCTTGTTTAGTATTAATTTGTACGCTGATGATGCTTGAGCAAAGCGAAACCGGTTTTGCACAAAATAAGTGTTTTATTTTTACTAAATTATGTCAAAACACAAAGTGATTGCTTTGTACAATAATATATTTATATAATTATTAATTTTGATGTAAAAACTTCTTTAGCACTTTATGATTAGAAACTCGATGAAACGAAAAATATTGACGCTTAAAAGAGACAAACACATACACCTATAGTATTTAGTCTGCGGGAATGCGGAATGAGAAAGTATAATCGGTCTCCTTTTTGTGTGGTGCTTCGTAGCCTCCCCACTCTTGTCTACTTTAGTTTTCTGAAGGTTTCAGCACACTCTGATTTTTAATTTTTGTTTTTTTTTTTTAAATTTTTGTGACAACCCTGAATATTTGATATATATCAAAGTCAGGTACAACAAAGTACTAGTATTATGCATTATCATTATCGACGCGGTGTGATTCGTAATAGTTGTAATGTGATGTTTTTAATCGGGCCCCGGCGTTACCCCGATTCAATTTACATATCTTGTGCGCGGTTGGGTGACCCCGTCTGTTTTAATTCTCCTCTAAAATCGTTGCGTTTATCGTTTCAAGAAGGAATCGTGTTTTTGGATAATTATTTTTTAACAATTGTTGCTATCCGATTTAGACATTATTTTTTATGGAATTTTGTTTCTTATTGTGATATTTTCATTTTTTTTTAAATATTATGTTTTACAGATTGATGTAATCCTATTCACAATACACATATCATAATTTACATATGTAACTTTATATAAATAAATGAAAAATTTAACAATTATTTATTTTAGAGTTATCGCCTAAAATTACCATAAAACATTGAAGGCCTATGTTAAAAATAGACCTTGAATGTATATATAGCTCTTGTTATGCTACGCTGGGCCAGAACGTCCGTTCTGTCATGTGGAATTCAGAGCATGTCGTGGTGTCGACACTGGCGGTAGTTGTTCGGTACGGTCAAGAATTAAAGTTTTTTAAATGAGGCCGATAAAATAACCCCTAAAACGATATAGAAGACGCACCAAATAAAATGAAATTAAATAACTTTGGTCCGCCTCACTCACCAGCACAGGACCTCCTAGTTGGCGGGACTAAGAAAAAACAATTTTATTATTATTTACACACATATTGAATATAACAAAAAAATATTTATTGAAATTTTATTATTCTATACACATATATTGAAAAAAATAAAATATATATGTATATATAAATCTCTTTAACTGTAAAAATATAACATAAATATGCCTAGTAATCTACAATATCCAAAACGGATTTATACACACGAACATGACATTTATAAAAACATCTCAATGAGTGAAAGATTTTTTCCTTACTAATAAAAAATAACCCGTTGAGGACTAAAAGTAATAAATATCAATTGAAATTGAAATAGGGAGCAAAAAAAATTATACACCGAAACTTTTCAAATAATTATTTAAAGTGTTATCAATCGTAAAATATGGTATTTATATGGAAATAAAAGTGCGGTGTTGAGATGTAAATAATGAACAATATGTCTATTTCTATATTTCGAAAATAAAAAAACTCAATATTTAAGTCAAATACATCTCACCCCTAACACTGATGGCTAATAATTTTAAATAATTACGATCATAAACAATCAAAACTCAAGCATTTATACTATGTTTTATAGTTAATTGTAATTAATGAGTGATTGTTATTATTGTTTACGGCTAACGCTCGATTTAAAAAAATATATTAAAATAATGATCAGATGAAGGTTTGATACTAGATAATTCTAATAAATCCATTGGGGTCACTGATTAGAAAATTCCTAGAAGTGTAATCTGTACTGATTTGAATGTAAACTGATGCTCTTAAGTTACCTAAGACCTGTCGACTCTTAGACTCCTGGCAAACCCATGATATTGATAATCTATTTAAGACCTCAAGAGAGATTCTTCTTCTTATGTACCCTATCAGTTCCCTCTGTTGGCGATCACTCTGGTAAATCTTGTGCTGCCCGGAAGACCACCTCCACACTTCTAATACCGGTCTACTCTCGTACATTTCGCAGCCAAGACAATTGTCTCCTACCAGGTCGAAAAGAGAGATTAAAATCTTTGATGTAGAATCCAGAGTTTGCAGGTTCAAATACCGTTAATTAATTTATTTTATTTTATTAATTTGTGTTATTTCATAATTATTAATAATTTAAAATAATATTTATAGTATCTAAATTTGACGAAAGTTTCAGAATGGTAGATACTTTCAATATCGCCCTGATGAAAAACCACCACTCAGAATCGAATCACTCAGAATCGCCGTGTTTGATGACCAGATCTGAACATCCAGGTACTTCCCTATCTTCTTCTTCCTCTTCCCTGTCTTTTTCTTCTCCCCACATCCTACAGCCTCACAACACACATTAATTGGGGATGACATCGTTTCACTGACTCTAATGCGATACTCACATTCAGAATGGAAACGTTCCTTTAAATGACGTTAGCATCTTGGTAATCAAACCTGAATTGCCAGGTACAACTCAATCTTTCCCTCTCATGGCTCAATTATTGAGAATGCCAAAAACTGGCTGTGTGTAGTTGAGACTCTTGTGAGGTAACGAGGTATTCACGTAAAAAATCGATGTTTGAAATAGTTCAACCACAAGCAAATGCTTGTAATGGAAGAAAAGTAATATTGTAATATGTATCAGTTTTAATTAAATAAAAAATTTAAAGTAAGAAAGCCTTGACCTTACTTCGGGCACACGAGACACACCAAAAGTCACTTCTACCGGTTTAAATCTTCAGTGATTGGAGATTAGCGATCAGCACAAATAAAATCGACCAAAATCGTATTTAAATGATGGCCCGAGGCGTTTTAGGTTTACTGGGCATCGACTAATAGAGTATAATATATTTTATCTCTCTCGCGAAGTGTTGTGATATGAAAAGACGTTAAAATCGTCGAGGTATGATTCCAATGGAGCGAGGCTAGTATATCAAGCCGGGATAGCAAGCTATTGCTAGTAAACTACCAAGCTAGTAACACTACATACGTGTAGACGGAACTAGCGTTGTGTAATCTATCATAATAGTCTACGATCTTGTACATATTTTGCCAAAATAGTCTACGGCTCTTCGGGTCACATGGTCTCGTTGCCGAGTTGTGCCGAAGGTTACCGAAGGTATTTTTATCATGGTTAGGTTTCAAAAGCTCTCTAAACTTAGCCTTAGACGTTTGTTCTCAGAAGTATTGTTATATTTACGATATGTCAATAAACAGTCATTATCACTCTTGGCTCTACAACCCCTGGTGGGTCTTGGTCTCCTCAAGAGTCTTCCTCCACTCATCTCGGTTTTTTTGCCAGCTCTTTCTTGTTTAGAAGCTCCAAGGTAGATATATCTTTGAGAGCGTTGTCGCTCCATCTTAATCTTTCCCTTCCCAGGCTCCTTCGCCCTATCGGTCTTGAGTTCAGCAGAGTCTTTGGTGCTTGATGCTCGGTTATTCTCTCCACATGACTCAGGTACCGAAGTCTTCCCAATTTCATGAATTTTGTGACTTTTAGCTCCTTAAACAGAGTATATAGTCAAATATACAGTCACTATTTTATAAAGAACCTAAGTCTTTCAATAAGCATCCATATATACACAGGTCCCAGTATGTCATATGTTACAATATTCTTTGGAAAGAATATGAAGAGATATCACACTTTGTTTTTACCTATTAAGCCAGAGAGGAAGCTAGTAAGCTTAAGCTAGCGTAAGAAATGATAGTTTAATGGGGATGGGGATGGGGTTATATTATTTGAGCTAGTAACTCTCCCACCACCGAAGTTACTATCCTGGCTTTGTGTTTAGCTTCATGTGATTGTCCAATGTTAGTGCTGTATTTTTCTGATGCACGATACATTTCTAAAAATGCTAAAACTCAGTAACGAGGTTAATTTAAAACTGTAAAATATTGTGTCTGCATAAAGAATATCTTTAGAATGTGGATTGCATTGGAATATTATGTTGAATAATGCACAATGTGTGATAAATTCTTTTTATATTATTCTCCGTGTGACATAATAGTTGGATCTTTTTTCTTCATTAAGTATTAGGAAACAACAGACATTTTTTTTTCTCTATAGAATGTGTTTTTTTTAAATGACCTTAGTAAAATTTCTTGCTAGAACAGGCTTGTTTAGTGGGTGGTAACAAACCTGTTCCAATTTGAATCTGCCAAAATCATTTGGATATGATTTTAGATTTTCACGCCAAAAGTCTTGCGTTATTTATTTTAATTTTCTGGTTTAAGTATTAGTGCACATGCTTCTTATTTTATTTATATTTGGTTAGAATTTAGCCTATGAAATCTGCTCCCAGCCATTGTTGACCTACGTATGTTTTTTTGACCGACGACCTTATTCAAGTATTCGTGCCTATTCAGTATTCCCTGAAGCAACTAGTCACCTTATTTGGATAAGGTTTTAACTCACTTTTTTTCCAAAAATGACTTTTGAGTGCAAAACTATTTCTTTTACTTATTTCTATAACCAAAGATTTTCAGAGTCATCAGTCCGTAGATACTTACTTGTACGACGAAGTTCTAACATCAAGTTTTTAAACCTTCAATTTATTTTACAAGTTTCCGACATCACATTGAATCTTTTGCAATTACCATTTTGTTTGTATCTGACAGTTGATAGATTTTCGAGGCGCAGTGTAGTTCGCCATTTTAGTTGGATAGGGTTCAACTTTGCCTTGCGATGTTCTGTTGTGTCAATGTTTGAAAATACCAATTCTCATAATCTTAACAATTTCTATTTTTGTGTAAAGCATTTTAGTTTAACATACTTCTAAATTAGGAAAATTTAGTCATATATACCCTTATGCATTGAAATTTAAAGCTTTAGCTGGTTGCATATGACTCTATTTGAACATTTAGGTATGTTCTAAAATGGTGTGTAGATATTCAAATTTTAAATATTTTCCTTTCAAATATGTTTTACTAAAATACTTTGATCACTGAAGACAATATTAGCCACTCTCAATCGAAAATTTGAAACAGAAAATTCAGAAAAAGATACGGACACATCTAGGAAATGAACCCAGGACTTTAGCTTTACCGGTGCGCTTCTCTACCAGTAAGCTAATGGGACCCTATCCCTTTCGGTCATATTTAACTGTATCATACTGTGATATGTAGAACACCAACATTGTCTTAATTTTCATTAATTGAGAGTCGCTAATATTGTTTTCAGTGATTAAATATTATAATTTGAGGTTTTACTCATTAAGATAAAATAATAAAATACTATGAACAAGTTTCAAGCTTAAAATCAGAAATCGGTAAATAGATTATAAGAAATCGTCTTTCCAACATTTGACACCTTAAAATAAAGGTCAACTAAAGTGACGAACTATAAAAATACTAAAATCAATGGTCATCCACTCTCTTTCCATCATTCAAGTTGAGAATCGTACTGTTTACTTAATTTTTTTTTTCAATTAATACAGATATTACTTTCATTGAAGTTGATAAATTGTGAGAAAAGCGCTTAAGATTTTGAAATAATTTATGTTTTAACTAAAGCACTTCTTTATAGGTCAATATTCGTTAAATATATATGTAGGCGTACCGCTGATAGCTCCGTCATAACCTCTCACTCTTTCTCATAAACCATACATCTAATAGAAAGAGAAGTTAGAAAGGATTTCTCATCAGCAATAAAAGTTTGTCTAAAGTCTAAAAATTCGATGTTCTATGGATTGATCTGCTGATCCGTTCTAATATCTCCCTCTTTCTTACAATCGATGTGTGCAACTGAAAGAGAGGTTTCAACGCAGCTCTCGGTGGCAAGACAGTAACCCCGTTTTTGTTATTTATGGTTTTGGAGAATGTTGCGAAAGAAGGGAAAATTTGACAGCTGGCGAAATTAATAGTTTCATGTGATTAATGCAACGTCAAACTGAACTTTGTACCTACGTAGTACTGAACTTTCTCTGCTGATTTTAGTTATTATTTATTATTGATGTGTTATATTTTTGAATGTAAGTGTGATGCAACCTGTCAAATTCAAACGTCGAACGACTCATGGATACTTATAATAGTAGTTATAAGTATTTAATAAAATAATATTTCATTACTCAATGAAAAGAATGAATTTGTGTTTTAAACTCTTTCGTTTTGTTGTGACGATAGAATTACCTCGAAGTATCGCTGTGAACTATATAAGTTATTGTGTAACTCATTCGCAAAGATACAGTGGTAAGTGATTGGTCATCTCTTTTTCTTGCATACCTTGTTTTTCCTGCACATATTGTCACCCAATTCCAGCAAACACCTTGTGTTCTCGTTTCGTAGTCCATTACAAGTGCATCTAAAGCTGTAATTCGTAAACAGTTTTGGATGCAACCGGTGTATATAAATTTAGTTGTAGCTTAATTCCCCCCCCCCCCTTCCTATCAAAATGAACAAGTCTCAAAAATGTACCAATAAATAATATATCTACGTGAAATGCATAAATACCTATGGTGGTATACTTTAATTACATGAGCTCAAAAGGGGGGGGGGGGGTCCAGCAAATTCTCACGTTACATGAAAAAAATATACGAGGTGGCCCAAATTTTTGTCACCAAGGGGGGGGTCTAGATTTGAAGAAAAACTGCTCACGTAATTAATGTATGCCCCCCTATGCAGGTACCTACCTACATTTAAGTTTTTTTTCATGATTAAAATTAATTTTTACTGTTTGGGGTTTTTTTCATTAATAAAATTAATTTTAGTAACAAGCCGCAATTTAGTCATATTTCACCCTAGGTTCCTAGAGTCAAAAGTTGTTTTTTTTGTAATATTTGTAAATCCCTCTGCCATAAGTCACCCCAAGTGGTTCGCTACATTTTAGACGAGGTACCTGGAGCGCGATTCCGGAACTTTTTGCGTTAACTCTACTGCTAGCGCCCACTAACAATGATGGCGCTTGTAAGGATCCGAATTAGTCGTCTCCTTACATCCATTTTCAACAGAGCGATTCTGTTTCTTCCATTGTCCTTACAGGAGCGGGTAAGGCGAGAGACCTAGTAAAAAAATCTAAACAAAGGTCGTTAAGACTGTTAAGAGATTCTTTGAAAACACTAATAAATTAAAAACAATCAAGAAACGCAAGGTTCTTGATCAAAACTTTTAAAAACAATTACTTTATGTTGTATTGCATTTTATGCACATCTCATTTTATTTTAAAATAACGTAAAAAGCCGTTTATCGAAGATTTTCGTTTTGTAAAAGGTACCTACCTCACTCTTGATGGTAGTGACCTTTTTATTCATTCACTACTTCTAAAAGTGACAGATGTCGCCGAGCCAAGATGGCCAATGGATGTCACGATTTCAATACAATCATGTCGGTTCGGTTATTAAAACGATATTTTGCTGTACAAAGCAATAATGAGGTAAGTAAATGCTATAACATATGTATCTAAAAGCATATAAATATACTCATATTTGGCTCGAACCGAATTATCAACAAGATTTTGTCTGTGATTTGAGGTTACGTTTTTCATGTAAAAATCGAGACAGTTCATTTAATATTTTACAGAATAATATTATTTTTACCGTATTGTTGTTTTAAGAAACATAAGAAAAATATATGTATAATGTGACGTTAATTGGCGTAAAATTATTTTTCAGCGTTTTGATCATCAAACTGTTTATGGAATGTGTATCACGAAATGGAGAACAAAGACGGTTGAAGGAATCAAATATGCAGGAAGACGTTCCCAATGATGTATGTATTTTTATATTTGTATGGTGCTATATTGTGTTTCATATGTACACAACTAATATTGATAAAATGTGATGAACTGTTTTTGGAATGCAGCACAGCGTATGTCACCTTCAGCAGACAGAATATGCACTGTCAAATTACCTGATTGTGAGATACAGAAATTTATTTGTTAGCAACAAGTAATATGTGTTATTTTAAACATAATGCTGTATGATACAATTTGATGTTTATTTCTTTTACAGACACTAATGCGGTGGCAGTAGGATTCGCTGCAGCTGATGATTGATGTTGACGTCCCGCAAACTTGCAGCACGAGGATAATTATCTGGACGTCAACTAGGGTAAACCTTTCATGAAGAGAGGCGGTCGAAAGGCTCCAATGTGCTGAAAGACCTTTCCCATTGATGAAGTATGTATTTAATATTTTTTATGGTATATTGTGTCAACTGATATTGATCATGTGTGTTGAATTGTTTTTGATGAAAGTTTAACGGAACCTACGTTATAATCTACGCATTTACAGATGGCGCCAATTTGATTATTTTAGGTTAAAACACTTATTGCAATTTATGCTTTAAAATATTAAGATAAATGAATTGTTTGCGCTCGCTCGTATTCAATATGAATATGAATACATAGTTTTGTCCATAAACTATTTTCCGAGAAAGGCTTACAAGTCCAATTTTGTATAGGTGACTCAATCCAATATTGTATTTGTTAGCCTTTATGGAAAGATTTGAGTTTGTTTATAGAATAAACTATTCATATTCATACGGAATACATACAAGCTCAAACAATTAATTTACCTTAATATTTTAAAGCATAACTTGCAAACAAAGTGTTTTTACCAAAAATAAATAAATTGGCGCTATCTGTGAATGCGTAGATTATAGCATAGATTTCGTTTAACCTTAAATGCTGCATATTAAAGCGTATGTCACCTGTGAATGGTAGTAGAAGTCGAAGACGCCCAAGAATGACATGGCACGACCAAGTGAATCAGATACTTGAGTTGGGCCATGTCAAGAGTCAGAATAATGGAAGAGCATGTACGAATGTAAACGAGGCAAGGAGTGTGTGCCAAGACCGAGTTGTTTGGCAGTCCTTCCTCTCTGCCTACCCCTGTGGCGAAAAGGCGTGATGGTTAGTTAGTTAAATTTCATATGATACAATTTGATACTTTTATTTCTTTTTCAGAGATTTCTTTCGAAACTGATGGAAGTGGCGTGGTCGCTGTATAGTACCTACTGTCGCTGATGACTGCTCTAGAGTAGTGAAGAAATGCTGGTGACTGAGGCGATGATATCCTCACTGGGATCTCCTGTTCTGGGGATTTCATTTGCATTTTAATATTTAATTATATAAATAATATGAAGTTACTGAAAGAACTATAAGTATATGATGTGGTATTTTTTTAGCGAGGTCGAGTATTTGTATAGGAAGGAGTACACTTGAGAGTGGGTCGGTGGTTTAGAACCCACACCAAGTCAAGTATTCCCTCATGTTGGAGAAGGTTCAGAAGAAATTTCTGAGATTTGTCTACCTGAGGGAGTATGGCTACTACCATTGGCTCTACCCTACTGACTTTCTCTTGGGCATGCTCGGTATTAACCATCTACAGGTCAGAAGATATGTGCTCATTATAACACATTTCTTCAGACTGATTCGTGTACGGTTCGAAAACTCGGCTATCATGGAGAGCATTAGTTTCTATGTTCCCGATGGTTTTCTCTGTCACCGACAGCATAGACTGTTTTATATCCCCGCGTGCAGAACTATCTTTCCAATGGTTATGCCAGTCGGGAGAGCTGTTTTAATATCGATATGTTTAACATCAATGAAGCAAAATTCAAACGACAAACTTTTTTGCTGTTAGTCTAAATTTGTTTATCTTAAAATCTGTAGATATTTTCTCTTTTAAAAATGCTTTGAAATTGTAATTTTGTAATATTTTTAAAATGAATAAATTAAATTGAATTGTATGTTTTGAATCCAGCTTTTTTTTAGTTTTGAGTTATAATGTTGCTGTTGATTGTTAAATGAAAGTGGGGTTTAAAAGTAGTATTGTTTCACAGAAGAATTGTTTAATCGACACGATGCGACGTTAAGATATTGAAAATTTCTTCAGTGCTAGTTTTTTTAAGGCCTTTCAATATAATTTTCAAGACATCTTTTTGGGTTTTAATTAGAGAATTTATTAATAAGAATATTATAATAATGTATTATAGTATTAAAGTTAAGGTTTCCACATTTTTTTTGTATTTTCACAACGGGTTGAAGTTCCGGGAAGGACAAAGTTACTAGTAAACATAAGAAAGGCCAAGTTTATGTAGGTAAACCTTAAACAAAATAAAGTTATAAGTAATTATTTGATTTATTACCCTTATGTGTTTTGCAATTTGAGTATTTTTAATAAAATAATGTTTCCCTTCATGCCATATTTTATTTTTACCTATGAACCATGTTTTCCTATCTCCTTCAGCCAGATATATCACACGTACTTTAAACATGTAGTTTATTGTTATTATCACTATTATTATCACTCTAATCAAACATTTTGCAAGTTATGTACTTTAAAACCCCTCAGGCTAATTTATTTGGTTTTCGGAACAACTCACACACCTTTCATGTTGTCTCCCTTACCATCATGGTTAGAAATACGAAAGGAAGAATATGGAAAGAGAAAATACTTAACTATTTATTTAAATCTAAAAGTTAACCACAAAATAGTTCAAATGTACACCTATATGAAACCAAAGTTGCTGGTGGCAATTTTTTAAAAAAAAACAAGAAACTTTGTGAATTTTTAAAAAATTATTTTACATGAAACGAGAAAAAAATGAGGTGGTGATAACCTTTATAATACATTCGTCTAATGTCTAATCAAATATGTGTGTTTTTATTTTTTTTTTCATATCCAGTAATTTTAGTGGGAAAAAACGTAAGGTGAGACATTTTCATGTTGCATTCAAGATGTTTATATTTAGAAAATTACATGGTTACTTCTAATAATAAACTTTGAAAGCGTATTTCATCACCTTTCGAACAAAGTGTTTAGTTTTCGGATAGGTTCACAAATATTTCATTAATTTGGAATTTAATGCGAAGCAGAAACATTTTGACCTTCCGAAAAATAGGCCCGAGTTCTGACTCGTTAAAACATCGCAATTACGGTAATTCGGTACATTTAATAGCATTATTATGTGAAGAATAGTTCACTAATCATGTTTACATTCAAAACTTACGATAATATTAAGTTTTATTTTGTTAAAACACGCAAATATCGACAATGTCATACTTTAATGTCCGTCACTACCTCGCTAATGACAGCCCACACGGTCTCCTTTAGATCCTTTCCTTCGCGAAGTTCAAAGGAGAGGATTTAGCTGTCATTGGGAGAACGTGAATCGCAATTTGCAAAAAAATCGTTAAGTTGAAGGTAAGGAAAGGATTACTGTCGTTAAATAGAACCAGAATCGCGCTCCTGGGTTCATGGGATTAGATTTGTCTAGGTCTTGGCGGCCGATGCGTCTGCCCCCCTGCCGTGTGTTGGGCAGGATCGTGAGAGACTGATTGAGCGAGGTCTCTTATCCTCTCCAGCCGGAATCACTCGACCCATCGCCTTGCACCGCGGCTGGAGAGATAGATTCACACTTCCATCACTCCTTGACATACTGACCCCCAGATTCCTACCCACCCCTCAAACCTTATCCTTCCCAGAGCTTCCTCTCCTTCCTTTCCTTAAAAAAACCCTCCACACAGCATCCCCTAAGCCTGCTGTGTGGAGCTAATGTAAACAAACAAAAAACATCTTTTAAATGATTTTTCTCGAAAAGGCGACTCATAAATTAGCAGCATTAATAAAGTATTTAAATAATTTATCATAATAGAATCGAAAAAAAAAACGTTTTAATTTATCATTTATTAGTAAAAAAAAATAAACTCACCTTGTCACCTTGACCGCACAGTGAACCATAAATAATATTTTTTTGGCCAAACTCAAACTGTACAAAATAACCGTGCATATAAAATACATATATACCTTGCACACCGTGGGGAACTGGCTGTCCATATCGGGTCTAATCACCTTTATTAGCATCCGATGCCGCCCGATTATTATAGGTACAGACCGGGGATATTTATGGCCCACCTTACATGGGCCGCGGAAACCCCGATTCTCAGTGATATCGGTGAAGCCCGATTTAGCGTGACGCCTTGTAATTATGATTGAACTGTTCACATTTTGAAGTGAAAACTTATTCAGCATCGTTGTAATTTGAAACTCGATGAAACGGAAAAAAGCAACACTAAAAAAGAGATAAACAAAAGAGACAAACACATACATGTATAGGAGACATAGCCTGCGAAAGAATGAGATAGTAATTCAATATTTATTTATTTCGCGGGTATTCGGTTACAATATAATACGATAAATCCACGGTCCCATGCGGTCTCCTTTAGCCTAGTGCAGGGGTCGGCAGTTTGTCAAGTGAGAAGAGCCAAATTGTCATATGGACAACATCTATTAGAGCCACTTATTCCGACCCCTGATCTAGCGGTATAAAGCGCTTGACGAACCTTAGCGACCAGACTTTCAGCGAACCAAGGGTCGAATCTTACAATCGAAATTATTTTTGTAAAATCAAGATTGGAATCTTCAAACCATCCCAAAATGATCAGGCAAAAGAAAACACAAAAGAAAGCGACATCTAACAACTCCGAAGAAGAAAAAAACAAATTCTAATAAAGGGACCAAATGTTTCATATCATAGTGTTTCCACAGAAACGAAGTATTGAAATTCGTAAGTCTAAGCTTTAACTTTAGGGTGCACAGTTTACACCCGCGCTATGCAAGCAGGTTCCCTATAGAACATCGGACCATTCCAAATGTACAGGCAAAGATGCACTGGAATTCGACGGCAAAAATATAAAGAAAAAAATCATCCTTCCAATTGATAAAAAAAGTTCTTCGTAGTCTCCCAACTCTTGTCTTTAGTTTTCTAATGGTTTCACTTATACCGCGTTTGAATTGCACACTCTGATTTTTTCATTCTTCGCAGTAGCGTTATTACGGGTAATTTTATTAGAATCTCTCTATGTATCTATCTGTATTCTATATATCTATCTATCTAAATAAAAATAAATCGCCGAAATGTATGTACGCGCACGTTCCGAAGGACTGCACCAAAGTGGATAATTCTTTGTTTTTTGTGTTCGTTATTGTCAGGACAAGGTTGTATAAAAAAGGACAAGGTTGTAGGTTTGTATAAAACTATTGGTGAGCTCTGGCATTATGAAATTTGTATAAAAAATTGCAATAGGTGGCACGCGAGCTGTTTAATAACTGAATGTACCGGGACTGAATGCATGGAATGCGG
Source organism: Limnephilus lunatus (assembly GCA_917563855.2). NCBI lineage: Eukaryota > Metazoa > Arthropoda > Insecta > Trichoptera > Limnephilidae > Limnephilus > Limnephilus lunatus. Next base: position 100,624,334 of record OU830594.1, read on the forward strand.
GAGTGGGGAGGGGGGAGGGGAACCTGGGAGGGGGGGGGAACTTAGCAGGGGGTTCGCGGGACGGGGGAAGGGGACGCGTGAGAGGAAGGGAGACGGAAGGGGAATGGGACCAATGGCAAAGGACACGCAGGGAGAAACAATTGCTTTATTAATTGGCATAGGAACGCATGTCGGGTACCAGCTAGTTATTTATAATTTATATTGAATTATTATAGTTGACTTGTTGACTATACCAAAATTATTTCTTTCTCAATTCGACAACCCACAGTAGAGTTGTTTTTAAATATTTCTCGCAAAGTAACGGTGGGGTCCATAGATTTCACGGCAACAGCTAAAAAACCGTTCCGGTTTATTTCCGTTTGAATATGAGCATTTATAAATTGTTTCCTCCAAATACTAAAATAATTTCCTGGGAAACAAGTCTGAATGCAAATTTATTTTTAAACTCCGCAAATCCTCTTCCTGTTGGAAAGTATATTTTTGAATAAAGAACAACAGATTTGTATTTTAAATTAAGAACTACCTTTGAGGTGAAACACACTAGAAGATCTTTGGAGGTACTATTTATGACACCAAAAAATAAAATTGAATTTGCTGGTGTCAAATTATTGCCCATTCAGTGTATTTATCCCGCAACAAAATATACCCGACAAAATATCCTCCGACAAAATATCCTACGGACAAAACATCCCCCAACAAAATATCGACTAAAACTAAACCTAATCTAACCTAACAAAAAATGGGACAAAAATAATACAGACATCCTGTAAAGACAATAAATTATTGTTCAAAAATAGAAAAATGTGACAAAAATAATTCAAACATCCTGTAAAGACAATAAATTATTGTTCAAAAATAGTAAAATGGAACAAAAATAATACAGATAACATACATACATACATACATCTTCTTTCCCTTGTCCTATTCGGGTCGGGGACCCATTGCATCGACAAGGCTCCTCCATAAGTCCCTGCCTTGTGCTGATTGTTCGGCCTCTGTCCATGGTAGACCCATTCTCTCCTCACACAGTTTCTGGAGTTGCCTCGCCCAACTGGGGCGGCCCACTGAAAGTCTTCCCTCTGGAATCGCACTCAGTATTTTCCTCGGAATTCGGTCATCGGACATTCTTAGTACATGCCCAAGCCACCTCAATTGTGATTTTTCTATGAAGAGTAGCAGATAATAATTATAATTTATAGTTTTTACAGGATGTCTGTATTATTTTTGTCCCATTTTTTGTTAGGTTAGGTTAGGTTAAATTAGATTTAAGTAGATATTTTGTTGGGGGATGTTTTGTCCGTAGGATATTTTGTCGGAGGATATTTTGTCGGGGATATTTTATCGCGGGATGAAAAGTCGCGGAACCGTGTCGTCGTCTACAAAGTCTTGAATTATTTGTTCCTCCTCGTGATGTGACTACGATATTGGAGTTTTCTTATTTAAAAATGTGCGTATCGATTTTCCGTTTGATTAGTCAGTTATTCCGAAAACACGAAATTTGAGTTGAGTATGCAGTTATATGTAAAAGTGTACCCTCTAACTTAACTGGTAAACCCATGAATGATCGTGTGAGAAACGTGGAGATCCGCAAAGAATGCATGGCTGATGTAAGCTTAATGAAAGGGACACTCAGATGGTTTGGGCATGTAGAGCGAATGAACGAGGAAAGGAGTGTAAGGAGAACATACGACGCAAATGTGAATGGCAGAAGAAATCAACGACGCCTGAGGAAGACATGGCACGACCAAGTGAATTAGATACTTGAGTCGGGCCATATCAAGAGTCAGAATAATAGAAGAGCACGAATGAGACGATGTATAAGGCAAGAAGTGTGTGCCAAGACCAAGTTGTTTGGCGGTCCGTCCTCTCTGACTACCCCTGCGGCAAAACGGCGTGATGGTTAGTTAGTTATTGTCATTTTTATATTTATCATAAGTCATAAGGCCAACCTAGTGTAGCGTAAATCATAGAAAACCACTTATATTTTCGTATCGCGGACATCTTTCTGTCAAGTTATTTTGCTGACTGACGAAAATAATTTTGATTTTTTTGCTGATGCTTCGAATTCTGAATTCTCGGCGTGTTTCGAAATGGGAACGTCGTTCATTTGTCATTTTGATATGTATATATGATATGAATGTGGGTCAAGTGTGGAAGTAACCTACCCTGCGTGCAGAATTGGAATAGCTATTTCGCTTGTTTAAATTGACGCATTGTTTTAATTGCTTGTTCAATTCGATTCAATTGAGGAAACAGCGTTTCGCTTTTAAAAAATGTGTGCTTTTTTAAATATAAAATTGCATCCTGTTTTATATCAGTAATGCATAGTGCTGCTTTCGTGAACAGTAGAACTGAATGAGAAATCCGACGCTGCTTGATTGTTTTACCAATTTTGCCTAATCTTTGCATGACCACTCTTAAGTCTTTCTCTTTTATGCGAAGCAATCTTGCAAGTTTCAATTCTTAATCTATATGGACTTTTGATTAAGGAGATGGGTATGGGTACCGCCGCCAGGGAATCATTTATTGGATAACCAACACCCCTGCCATAGGTCCCCCTCGTAGTTCGCTACGTTTAAGTCACAGGGGTGCCATTTGAGTGAGGTTTGTCTAGGTTTTGGCGGCGGATGCGATTGCTCACCAACTGGGTGGTGGGCCTGGTCGGCAGAGGCAAGATGAGGGAGACCATTTGTCCTCTCTAGCCGGAATCTCTCCAGCCATTTCCTTGGAGTGGGGGGGATGGTTTCATTTGTCTGTCACTCCTGGGCAAATTGACCCCCAGATTCCTAGCCACCTCTCATACCTTTTTCCTTCACAGAACTTCCTCTCTTTCCATTCCTTAAAAAGACCCTTCACACAAAAATAATAATAATAATAATTGGACAATTTGTAGAGCGCCGTTTTTGTGAAAAATCACCTCATCCCCAAAGATGACATGGGACCCGAGAGAAATTGTTTTTCTCAGGGCTTCCTGTGTGAAGCTATCACAAAATGTGTGCAACCTTTAGAAAACTAAAGTAGACAAGAGTGGGGACCAATTATACTATCTCTTTCTCTCGCAGGCTAAATCCTATAGATGCATGTGTTTGTCTCTTTTTAGTGTCGCTTTTTCGTTTCATCGAGTTTCAAATCACAACGATGCTGAAGAAGTTTTCACTTCAAAAAAATGTCCAACATTTCTCGCCTCATCCACATATATACATTTTCTTTTTCATACCCATCTTTTATTCCGACTTTCGAAGAGTATTTTATTCACTTGAATATGCCATATCTTCCCATTTCCTTTACTAATCTATTTCCTTCTACCTATATACATATGATATGTATTTTCTTGTCATATATTCTCCCGACATTTCCTTATTTGCCAAATGTTTATTATACTTATTTTTGTCTACGGTGAATTGTCATTATCCTGTGCTTAAAATACGTCTGCTTTTATTCTTTTACTAATGACATTGTTTTATTTATTTCAGGTAAGCACCAGTCAATTAAAAATCAACAATTTATTAATCAGAGCAACATTTTCGGTCTCGGTAAGTACTTTTTTTAATATTCGACACGCAGCTTAACACGCTTAACTTTGCAACAGACGAACGAAAGGATGAGAATATTTTTTGTGGGATAATCGGATAACCTTTATAATAGATAACAAATATTATAATCAATAATTATCAGCCTGAAACACTCATCTACATTGAAAAAATCTTCCGAGAAAAGATACTGGCCGCCAACGGGAATTGAACCCGTTACCTTCTGATTGCCGGTCAGCAGCTCTGACCACTGAGCTATGGCGGCTTATCTAATACCCGCCAAATAATTCAATATATACTAGTGTTTCATTCGACAATTACTTATTATTACATTTTTCCAACTGAAAACAACCAACTTTATTTTTACCAGTATCTTTTCTCGGAAGATTTTTTCAATGTAGATGAGTGTTTCAGGCTGATAATTATTGATTATAATATTTGTTATCTACCCTTTGTGCTATGCATAAAAATCTTGTTTAAACGTTAGTTTATCAATTAAAAATAATAATTTATAATAGAAAGCGCGTCTCACACAATCTTTTTCCATGCTAGATCATCATCTAATTTAGAATTTATTCCGCCATAGCAGTATTCTATAAACCTGTTTAACTAACTAACCATCACGTCGTTTCCCGCAGGGGTAGGCAGAGAGGACGTACCGCTAAACATCTCGGTCTCGGCACTCACTCTTTGCCCCAGTCGGATTCACAGATCATCTCATACACACTATTCTGTTATTTTGACTGTTAACACGGCCTGACTCAAGTATCTGTTTCCCTTGATCGTGCCATGTCTTCCTCAGACATCCCCGTCTTCTTCTAGCATTCACTTTCGCGTCACATATTCTCCTTATACTCCTTTCTACATTCATTCGCCACACATGCCCTTAAACCATCTAAGCTTCCCTTTCTTAATCTTACTCACTACATTTCTCACACGATCATACGTGGTTTTACCTCACATCAGGGATATTATTTCCATGTCTGATTGCCATACATAAAGATAAGTACCAACACTGTGGACTGCTAACTTCGCTTCTTTCAACAATGTTTTTGTTAGGTCAACCGCGTTCTGTCCTTCACTAATAGACGCTCCTGCATTTACCCTTCTTTCAATATCTCTATCAGCCTTCCCATCTCTCGTAAACATACTCCCCAAAGACACAAACACATTCACCTGCTCTAAGTTACAAACCATCCAATCATTCATCATTCACCACTATATTGCATACTATTTTCTTACTCTCTCTTTCGGTAATACTTGTTTTACAGTAGGTATACTTGATAAAAATAAATACGCGTAATTAAGGTACTCTTCTGATATCATACTCATCTAAGAAAATCCAGAAGAAATTCCTGTAGGTATGTTTATATGTGGAAGCATGGAACCTATTCAAGGTTCATGCACCATATTGACTTACTTGAGGAAACTAATTCTGTGAGTCTAGAAACTAGGCGGAAAGCAAGTGCTATTATAAATCCGTCAAAGACTGAGTTTCTCTGGACCGCCACAAGCAGACGTCAGCATAATATTGATAACTCCCCAATAACCATTTCAGGAAGTGACATCACTCCAAATCTGTGTCAATCTGGACGCTGATTTCTCCCTTAAAACTCAAGTGAACAGAACTGTAAGCACGGGGTTCTTTCAATTAATGCAAATTAAAGCAGTACGGAGAAACTTGACTACAGAGGCGACTAAATTACTAGTCAATTCGTATGTTGTTTCACGTCTAGATTATTGCAACGGAATATATGCTAGTCTCCCGAAATATCAAATCAACAAATTACAATCTGTGTTCAACGCTGCGGCAAGACTCATCACAGGCGTATCTAAATATTCCCATATTTCTGAGCATCTCAAAAATCTTCACTGGCTCAAGTGTCCTGAAAGAATCCAGTTTAAGCTCTGCTGGATGGTATTCAAATCCCTTAACAGAATGGCTCCGGCTTACTTATCGGAAATGTGTATTTCAGAAAATTCCAATTCGCGACAATCAACCCTCAGGTCAGCAGCAACATCAGCTATCGGAAGGTTGAAGGAACCAAAGCGCACACCAGATACTAAATTCAATGAGCGTGCTTTCGGAGTGTCAGGACCTAAAGCCTGGAATGGACTGCCACACGAGTTAAGAATGATCACAGATTCAGCAGAATTTAGAGCTAAACTAAAAACACATCTTTTTAGACAGTCGTATCCATAAGTTAAAAAAATAAAAATAAAACCTTTCACCTTCAGCTGCACGGCTCGCGACATAGTAAATAAATAACTAATTTTGTAAAAATAAAACAAATTCTTACAATTCTACAGTCTTTCAAATAAATATTAACTCAACTTTGGCATTAATCTTCTTTTAAATATAAATATAAATGCAAAACCAACAGTGATGAGGGTAGCAAAGGTAAAGTCATGAAATGTCCAGTGTTTTAAATATAATGCCCTTCACGTGCAAAATCGTATCTTTCCCAAGCATAAACTTTCTAATAAAGTGTGTTTTTCGGAAGTGACCTGCAGGTAAGTATGTTTTGTATCTATCTGTAAATAATAAAATTAAATAGAACCTAGGAATTCATGATGAATTGTAAAGCGCCCTTGAGGTGATTTTTCACAAAAAAGGCGCTCTACAAATTGTCCAATTATTATTATTATTATTATGTCTTTCAAAATTTGGAACAATTTCATCGATAGCCCATTTATCTTGGGATGCTATGATTTATATGTACCAGACCACTACAGACGTCTTGGCAAAGCATAGCATGACGAGGGGAATGGTTCTGTTAATTGAAATTTGCAAACCATTTGGATGTAAGTGACTGTTCTTTATGTGCCTTAAAAATATTATTGAAGAGTTTGCCTAAATGCTGATATGGTAACTAAATTGTACTGAAATTGGAATTATTCTGTTGTACAATAATAATAAATAAAATAAAATTAACTGCCATCTGTTAGGAAATAGCAAAGATTCGTATTACTAACTACGCTATCGACATCTTAAATTACATTTATTAATATGACTACAGATGATCGAAACGAAGTGACTAGCTGAGAGCTTAACTATGAGAGAGTGAGACTTCCTATGACAATGGTTTAAAGTTTAAACACCCTACCAACATCTGCCTGTTTCTCTCATGTTCTCGGAAATCATCTTAGGAACTATTCAGTCCCACACTTTCAAGCACCATAAATCAGTTTATCAAACCAATTAACTACACGAAAGGAAGAATAGTATTGTAATTTATAATTAATCAAACTATTTACCTAGCTCTCGCTAAAAAAAAAAATTAAATAACATTGGCGCAGCCGATACGATTTTTTTTGTTCAATCATTCTAAATTTTGGCAATGTCCTGTCTTCAAAGTTATGTATGTCGATCTTACTTAGATAACCACAGCGAGTACAATAATTCATTTGCTCTTCTGTGGTGTAGATATTCAATATTCAAAACACCTTTTCAATTTTCGGGTTCATAAAACTTTTACTTCGTCGTACAAAAAGATTTCTTTTCTTCCCACGCGTTTAATTTAGTCTAAAAAACGAGTTCGCCGAACGTATCATATTACATTTTATTCTATTACAATAAGTTGTAATTTGTCTGTCCTACTAAAACTTGCTAACGGAGAGCTCTACTGATAAAGTTTCTTAGTAAAAGTTCTACTGCTAGTTTCTAGGTCATATTCAAACTATTTTCAGCTCATACTGTCGTTTCCTTTCTGACCATCTTCCTTTGAAGTTCTACTACGTTCATTCATTCAACATTTCATTAAATTTGTTATTATTTTTTAATATTCTATTTCAAACCCAAATATTTAGAGTCCAAACCGTTTCACTGTGTCAGCATTTCTTGGTTCCTTGATCGTCTCCAGAAGCCTGAAATCGTTTAGCGTTTCGAGCTACTTGTATGACTTCTTTTTGAAGTGAAAACTTCTTTAGCACCGCTGTGATTTTAAACTCGTTGAAACGGAAACGAGCGACACTAAAAAGAGACAAACACATACATCTATAGAATTTAGCCTGCGAGAGAACGAGATAGTTTAATTAATCTCCACTTTGAGCGATGCTTCGTAGCCTCCCCACTCTTGTCTACTTTAGTTTTCTGCAAGTTTCACTTCTACCGCGTATGAATTGCACACTCTGTTTTACTTATACAGAAAAAAAATCATTTCTTGATAGATCCCACAGTTTGAGAGTGCTTATTCATTATTTCCAAAGAACCAAAGCTAGCAGTTCACAGTGGAGTGCTGGTGCCTACCATAATGTATGGCAGTGAGGCATGCAACTCACAGAGGAAGGGAGGAAGTAGACTGAATGTTCTTCAAATGAAATCTCTGAGGCGTATGTATGGTAAAACCACGAACGTACAAAATATATGGACATGCCCTTACGTGTTAAAAAACGTGTTATTTCCCCCTCCCATTGGAACCATTTTTCGGAACCGGCTGGGCGTGTCCGGACCAGTGTCGTGCTCTCATCGTACATTTTACGCACGGACGCTGTATGTCTATGAAACACATACTTAGACGTCGAGATACATAGCGACGCGAAACACAAAGCCGCTGTTTACTGGGTTAAGTAAATCATGAAACATTTGTAAAAGTGTCTACGGCAACAAAATATTCCACTCTGAAAACACTTTGAACCTTACTTTGCGAATTTGGATTTTACACATCTGTTCATACCGTGGCATGCAATTCGCGCTCCCATATAAAAAGGTCTATTCATTCAAAGGCAGATTTTACTATCAAGAACTAAATAGTGATATTATATTGCGAGGTGCCTATATACTGTTAGATTGATTTATTGGCGAATCACAAGTCTCTTTCCTCTCTTCGTCCCGCCATAGTTGGTTTTTACCCCTCATCTGTAAGTTCTCGTCTAGTTATTTGTATGTCTATGGGTAAATTGTTTTGTTTGAGAAATGTAGAGATTCGCAATGACTACAAGGATGGTGTAAGCATTATGTTAATGTGTTGTAATAAGAAAGGGAAGTCTTGATTGTTTGGTCATGTGGAGCGAATGAACGAAGAAATGAATGTAAGCAGAATAATAGAAATATGATCATAATAATTGGAAAATTTGTAGAGCGCCGTTTTTATGAAATATGTAGAAGTCAGGATGCCCAAGGAACACAAACACTTGGCATTATAAAATGAACCAAATTCAGAATAATAGAACGGTATGAATGATACGATGTATGAATGTGAATGAAGCCAGGTGTGTTTGAAATGTCCGAGTCCATCGTCTCGGATTAGTAAGTAAGTAGATTCATTATTTCTTCACCACGATTTTTACTATGTCTTAGTAAATTTTGGTCGTTAATGAGTTTACGTACCACGTGATATTGGCAAAAATACATTATAATAAATATGTATTTATTAAAATACAATACAAAATAGGCACCAAAGCTTCACACACAAAACACCGATTTTAGTTCAAAAGGGGCCAACAGCTTATAGGATTACAACCCTGCTGTATGCTTTACCGCCGAGAGCTACGGCACGACCTTTCTTTCCGTCACACGCATCATCTACGAGAAAGAGGGAGAAGTTACAACGGAGCTTATATCCTATACCGACAAACCCCTATTTTCAATGCTTACGCACCTCAAACGGTGTCCCAAAACACCTCCCGTCTCTTTCCATAACATTAATCACGGGCAAGATAAAACGAGACAACAACTTTTCTTAACTACCACTCTTCTAAAGGGAAGGTATAAATTATTATTATTCGCGTTTCCTATTGATTTGGATTGGAACGAACATCTTTACAAATTTTTTGTTGTATTTATTTTTTGTTTTGCAATTTTTTTGTTGTCGCTTTTCGAATGAAAATTCTTTCTAGCGGAACATTTTCTGGGCTAATTGGGTGCTTTGGTACAATTTTGTAACATGTTGGTGACTCAATTTAGCTGATTTTTGTACCATATTTTGTTTACAGGGGGATTAGGTTAGGTCATTAAAAGGTTTAGAATTAAATTCCAGTATACATTCGTTTGCGTTTTTGTCGGGTTAGGCAGAAAGGCTAGGGATGCTATTGTGGTATGTATTTGCAATGTTTGGAATGCCTTTTGCTCGTACTATCGATGATTTTTCTAAGACCAACTAACTATATTAATTAATCTATCTAATATATCAATTTTAATATTATCTCTTTTGTGTACTTGTATCAAAACGTTGCATCGTGATTCGTGATTTTGTGCCATCGTGCAACGACAGTTAACAAATGACGGATTGTAGTTGATACTCGTTATTACTGCTGTTTTGGGAGTTATTTTAGTGCCCAATATATTTATTTTTATTAATAAAGTCAATAACATTGGGTTCAACATTTTTCAGCGCTGTATTTAATTCCACTCATCTTATCTATTATTTGTAATTGAATATTTTGTTATTAGTAATAAAAAAATCAGATGGTAAATAAAAATGACCTCAAGAACGCCGTATAACAAATATTAGTGCGTAGATCTATCTTGTTATGCGCAAACAATGCAGATATAGACAAGACAAGAAATATACCGCGAACATAAAGTACAACATTTATATGTGTATGAATGACATTGGAGCCAAATCTGGGGTGAGGGGAAATCGCCTGGCTATTTTGTATGACAAACTTTTGAAATGTATGCAGAGTGATAGTTATATTACTAATGCAATTATAACTAATAACAATTATAACTACCACCGCTACCAACGGTGTTCCCCAAGGGTCACAGTTGGGACCAAACTTATTTTTGCTATTTGTGAATGATGTCCTTGCTAACTTCAAATAACTTGTTTAACGTTTTGTTAAGTTGCCAAGTTATTGCCAAGAGAACAATTTAGAACTAATGTAATCACATGTTTATTTATGAGATTTTATAGAATAAAAAAATCCACTTATTTATGATTACTGCATCAATGACATAGTGCTTTCAACGGTAACCGACGTAAATGGTTTAGGTGTACATACTTTGATCAAAAAATAATCTGTAATTTCAATATTAATCATATTGAAATTACATCAAAAAAGCTTTCAAAATCGTTGGTTTTGTATTAATATTAATATGTAGCCAATTGAATAATATTCAAACCATAAAAAAATTTGTTAATTAGTTAGAAGTCAAATCGAGCAAAACTCAACAGTGTGGGCACCAAGTTATGCCATTCATTTAGTCACGATAGAAAGAATTCAAAATAAATTCTTAAGATTTAATAAATTCAGAATGGGTATGCTTAAGCCCCGATGCTTACTATTATGTCACTTGTACCCATTGTCCCCGGGCTGATCTAAATCCTGCTGCCGGTAAATAATATTTACCTGGCTTGTCTTTACATTTTGTTTTATCATCTGGTGACTTTTTTTTGTTAACCACTATTTGTCCCCTCTTTGAAATTATTCAATCCGTTTTTAAATGTGTTTTGTAAATTTATTGTTTTATAATGTGCGAGTTAAAACTCTGGCAATGCCGGGTAATAACCGTAACTTTCAATAGTTTATCTTTAAACATAGATATACCTACCTATCAATCTATCTATATTTTTGTATCTTTATGTAATTTTATTTATTTTTAACTTAATGAATAAAACCTCAAATTGTGATATTCTAATTAAATGAAGACAATATTAGCGAAACTCAATCAAAAATCTGAAAAAAGAAAAAAAATCGTAAAAAGATACGGTCACATCCGGGGCATTTAGTTCTTAGTCGAAGTATGATACAGTTATAAATATGACAGAATCGGATGGGGACACATTAGCTCAGTTGGTAGAGTTCCGCCTCTGCTAGGTGTAGGTCCTGGGTTCGTGTCCCACATATGACCGTTTCTTTTTCTCATTTTTCTGTTTTCAGATTTTTTATTGAGTTTCGCTAATATTGTCTTCATGTAATATTTATGTAAAGACGACTATCTTTGGCGGCATGGCCTTTTTTTATGCATTTTCAACTATAAGGTTCATTAATAAATTGATGAAATTTTGTACACTTGACCCTAAAAACAACCCCATCCCCTTTTCATACCCCTTAAAGTAGAATATCGATACTTCTCGATGAAAATTTGCACACTCGACTTTCAAAATAAGAGAAAAAAAAATACTGTCTACATCTGATTTCGGAAAACTATGCATAAAGCTTGTGCAACGCCCGGGGATCAGCTAGTTTAGAATAAATTGAATGCTAGATAAATAGTGATGTAGGCACCTTGCAACTTTGTTGATGAAATCCTTATGAATATATGTATGTATTTTTTTTATTTTTTATTTTTATTTTTAATAATATGTTTTACATAGTACATAATGATAATTTTACATCTTAGGTTTTTTACTACTTTTCCATTGCATTTGCTTGTGTATGGAAAGGGAGTGTACGTAAATGTGGTTATTACTTAGTACTTAAATAATTCATTTACATAAATATATGTGTGCTGTAGTATGTATTTAAAGAAAATAATGAATGTTATGGAAAACTAAGGGTATTTGTAAGATTAATTAAGTGGCAGTAGGTTTTTTCTTCAGAATATTTTTAAAAAGTCTCTTGACAGAGAGCAGTATTCGGGTTTTATCATTGATGCTTCTGATTTCTTCTGCTAGACCATTGAAAAAAGTTCTTCCCTGGTAAGTGTAATGATGTTGTGCAAAAGACGTATTTAGTTTTGGGCATTGAAAAACATATTTAATTCGCGTTCTGTTTTCATTTAAAAATTAATATAAATAACAATTAAAATAATTCAACATTAGTTTGTATTAATTTTACTGAACGAGATTATTGTACTCTGTTAATTAATTAAATTCAGAATTTTAGATGAAATTGATGCTCCAATAATAAATGTAATAATTTCCCTTCACATTTGCAGGCTAAATGATGAATGTAAGTACCTAAGTCTAAATTCATGGTGTTTGAAAGAGAGAGTACGAAAACAGTGTGCAATATAGTTGTGAATGATGAATACTTGGAGCAGATGGATAATTTTGTGTATCTGGTTAGTATTTTATAGTTTGCGAGAGATGGGAAGACTGTGATATTGAAAGAAGGGTGAATATAGGTAACTCCATTAATGGAGGACTGAACGCCATTGGCGCTAATAAAATACTGTCAAAAGAAGCAAAGCTAACAGTCTACAATGGAGTCCTGGTTGCTACCCTGATGTATGGCAGTGAGGCATGGAACTGGCAAAGGAAGGATGAAAGTAAATTAAAAAAGCTTTTAAAATGAGATCGCTGAGGTGTTGGCGTGGTAAAACCATGTATGATCGTGTGAGAAATGTGGAGATCCGCAAAGAATGTTAGGTTGATGTAAGCATAATGAGTACCTAAGATTAAGAAAGGGACACTCAGATGGTTTAGACATGTAGAGCGAATGAACGAAGAAAATAGTATTGAAGAATATATGAAGCAAATGTGAATGGTAGAAGAAGTCGGGGACGTACGAGAAAGAAATGGCACGATCAAGTGAATCAGATAAGTACTTGAGTCTGGCTACGTCGAAAGTAAGAATAATAATAGAAAGTATGTAGGTATGAGACGATGTATGAATGTGAGTGAGGCAAAGAATGTGTGCCAAGACCGAGTTGTTTGGCGTTCCGTACTCTGCCTACCCCTGCGGGGAAACGGCGTGATGATTAGTTACTTACATTTGCTGACAAAGAAAGCATTAGGTAGGTACTTCACAATGAAAAATAATGTGTGACCGTCATTAAAAAATGATTCCGCTCTAAAATTATTTCAAAAAAGATTTATCCAATAAGTCCAATAGGTAGAAAGTATACCTACCTAGTTTTTCTATACCTACCTAGGTACAATTTGCTCTTCTTGAAAACAAGTTCTGCCCACCTCCATCTTGTTTGTCCAGAAAAAGCTGCACTTTCAAGTACCCAGTTATTGTCAACAATTACATACAATGATAATAATAATAATTTTACCAACTGTATTCTGTCATCAAAAGCGTAAAAATGCATCTCACCATCGCATTGATACTCGCGCCGCGCGTAGGTTAAAATTTAAACTTACATCAAACTTAACAAAGCATAACAACATCATTCTGACTAAACAAAGCCGCAGTAATCTCTCTTTGAACACGGAGTCCACGGCACGATGCGATATGGCAATTCTACCCACAGGTAGAGTAACAATAATGAATACCTACAATCTACAACGCAGAACACCATACCCGACATGCATACCGGCTATTCACAGCAGCACACTAACAAAGAATCACTAACACACTTAAAATCCAACAATATTTGTTACAGCAGGCACGTATTCCAATTTTATAAATGTGTTTGTAGCGCCGTATACTTACACGGAATTCTATACGCACACTGCTAAAAACTCTTCGCAATGCTTTGATAGTGTGTGTTTGTGAGGCAGCGTGAATCCTATACGTACACTGTACAATTTTGAATGGGTTAGTGAGGCGTTCCTTAGGTAAAGATTGAATTTGGATTGTGTGCGTGTGTAAAGCAGCAGCGTATATCATGTATATGTGTGTGTTTATATGTGTATTGGTGAGGCGGCCCATAGGTAAAGTTATATTTTGGAATGTGTGCGCGCCTGTAAGGGCAGCGTATTCGTATATGTACACTAGTAATTTAAGTTGTGTGTGTGGTTTTATGGATGCATTGGTGTGGCGGCCCGTAGGTAAAGTTTGATATTGGAATGTGTGCGTGCGTGTGAGGTATGTCGGCTGGTGGGTATGGTTGGTTTGGTTGGTTTGGTTGTGTGAGTGTGTGTGTATGTAGCCACGCCGAAAGGTCGGGAGACTCCCCGGCGTGTCTCTACCGCTCGGCCGAGTGTGTTCGTGTTGTACCGGCGGTGCAGGGTCAGAGGGGGGGAAGTCAATTGAATTGTGTTAATTTATTATGTTTGAGAGCTATCATTTTTGCCCAATTATTTTTAAAGTATATTTTTTATTAAATAAGAATCTATTAGCTGGATATGATTTTAAATTTTCACGGCAAAAAGTATTATAGTGATTTATTTTTGGGTTATTACGCCGTGTTGCGCTGCCTCCTTCTGTAGCCAACGTTTCGGACAGCGTTACAGTGTGCGTCATCAGGGCAGATGTTTCACATCCCCAAAAATAAATCACTATAAAAATTTGTTAGTGGTTTTGGAAAATGCTTAATTTTGGTAATTATTATTAAATATTGAATTTATGTAAATTCAATAAAGTACATATTTAATTAAAAAATTTTAATAATAATATTAATAATTGGATAATTTGTAGAGCGCCGTTTTTGTGAAAAATCACCTCAAGGGACTGTACAGTATACAGTTTATTAATAATTCTTAGGTTATATCTAATTTTACTATTTAGAAATGGATACAGAAACATACTTACCTGGCAGGTCACTTCCGAAAAACACACTTTAATTAGAAAGTTTATGCTTGGAGAAGATACGGCTAAGATAAGATAGATTGAGGACATTATATTTAAAACACTGGACATTGCACAATTTTATATTTGCTACTCCCATCACTATTAGTATTACAAATAATGAAAAGATTAGTGGCAAAAGCAGTAGTATAGTTGTCATTGAGTTAGTTCATGTTGTATTCGTGTGAGTACCTAATAATGGTATGTTATTAATATTGAAGAAATAAGTGAAATGAGAGACATGAACTAAGAAAGAAATGTAAGGAATGTTAATAGTAAAAGAAGTCAGGGACGTACGAGGAAGACACGGCACGATCAAATGAATCAGATACTTAATTCGGGCCATGTCAGAATAATAGTAGAATATGTGTGAGTCGATGTATGAATGTGAACAAGGCAATGAGTGTTTGCCAAGTCTGAATTGTCTGTTCTCTCTGCCTACCCCTGCGGGGAAACAGCGTGATGGTAAGTTTGTTAGATAATAATGTTCGTTTTCGACATTTTTTTTCGAAATCGATCTGTTTATAATTTAAAATCAAATCTGAGTATGATTCCTTACTACGACGAAGTTCCTTTTAAATGGGGTAACGGCTAGTTAGTACAAATTAAAAAAAAAAATTCAAGCATTTCATGAAGAACAAGTTTGGTTAGAAAAATCATAAAAATACCGCTATTATGTGCCAAAAAAACAGACTGTAATCCTCTCGTGGTAGAAATGAAACCTTCAGAAAACTAAAGTAGACGAGTGGGGAGGCTACGAAGCCCCGCACAAAGAGTAGACCGATTATTCTATCTCATTCTCTCGCGTGATAAATCCCATGGATGTATGTGTTTGTCTCTTTTTAGTGTCGCTTTTTCGTGTCATCGAGTTTCAAATCACAACGGTGTTAAAGAATTTTTCACTTCAAAAAACTTTATTTCCTGTACAAATGCAACACAACCTAACGAACTTACAATTTTACGTGAAAACTCAATAATTTGTTTGAACTACCCATCAAAATAAATCAATTTCTACTTAAAAATCTTAGCTATGCTAATTATTTGTGAAGTAAAACTTTAGTAATCAATACATATAATAATAATTGTGGTGTGACTTACAATTAAAAATTAAACAATATCTCTGTAAACACCTCTTTAATAACAAAAGTGATGCTTACAAAGCTATTAATTTATTATAAATTAATTTCTTCTTAACATTTTATCTAAATCCATTTTTGTTCGGTGAATTGCTTTCATAATCGATAATAAATCACAAAGGATTAACTATAGTATCTTGTAGCGCATTGAATTGGTAGAAAATTTATTTTCCTTAAAATTATTTCTGGATCTAAGTCGTTAATTTTCGTAAAAACGTATTATTTTATTCGTTGCTTGTTGACTTTTTCCTTATATCTTCTAAATTCCGCGCTCACTTGCGCCGTTCTCGTCCCGGGCGTCCCATACATCGGTCCGTCATGCTTTTGAAGGCTGCCTTGGGTCGCATTTTTTCTCTACGTCAGTCTGTCCGCGACCGCCGACGCGTCCGGTTGATTTTTGTTTGGGCGCAATCCACGCTCTACGATTCGCCGTTCGTCGTTTCTTGTACATTGTAAAAGTGTTAAGTTGCTTGGGTCGCTCCGGCCCGTGTGTTGAGTGTACGCGAGCGGTAATACTCGAATATTATTGTGATTTATCGATGTTTCATTTGTGTTTTTGCGATTTTTCACTCGATTTTTAGATTCCACGTGTGTGTTTCTGTGTTTGACAGATGTTTCGGTCGGCCCCCGGTTTGAAAAAGTTCAAAACTAGTTTGACTACGTTTTTTTTGTAGGTGTTTGGCGACAAAACAGTGGGTTTTCAACAGAAACAGCATTGTAAAACATGCTGTGAACAGTTTCAATGATTCCGATGGAGAGAAATGTCACTGGATTCGAAGTTAACAGAAGTTTGATTCTAAAACTACGTACCTAGTACCAGTTTTTAATCCCGCGGATGTTTTGTGCTGTTTTTGTGATGCTTCTTGTCTAATAATACATTTTGTATCCAAAGTTTGATGTTTCTAGTGTAATGAAGTGCTATTTCGTTTGAGTTTAGTGAAGTTTAGCTGTTTACTCGGCCTGTGATAGCGTTTAGTGATGATTTGTTTATAGATCTGATACATTTTGAGTGTAGAGGATTTCGAACAATGTTAAAAACGTGTTTCCGCTTGCATTTCGAGAGCTTTCATCTCGAAAATCATAGTTTTTAAGCCGCCAAATGTGTGCTTTTGAACGAATTGTGTTCGCTAGCTTGTTGTTTTGTGATGTTTTTAATTAAATCTGATGGATTTAGAGTGTTTGGGGACTGAAGAGGTTCAAAAGCTTGTTGTTTTGTGCGTTTTGAGAGCTTTCATAAATTAAATCATAATTTTGAAGGTTAAAAACCTCGAAAATCATAATTTTTATTGAAGAATGTGTTCAGTTGGGTGTGTTTTGTAATGTTTTAGTAAATCTGATGGATTTAGACACTTTGGGTTATTTAACAAAGTCAAAAGCGTGTTATTTTGTGAGCTTTCATAAGGAAAACCATAATTTAAACGTTTATAACCACGAAAAGCTTGATTTTGATTGAATAATGTGTTCAATTGGTTGTGTTTTGTGATGTTTTAACAAATCTTATAGATTTATAGTACAATTTTTGTACAGAATAGTGTAAAAACATGTTTTAAAGTACATTTTGTATAGCTTTCTTCAAGAAAAACACAGTTTGAACGAGATATAAAGCTTATAAAGTGATAATTTGAGTGAACGGTGTGTCCATTACCTGTGTTCTGAGATGTTTGGTCCGAACACCGCGAAGAGATCTTTCTCAGTATCAAAAACCGCTTTTAATAGACGCTTAGGTGTGGTTACGGTAATCGTTGAACAAAAGTGCGAGAAAAACTCTGCTCCGAGTCTTATTTTGTTTGAGTTTAGTTGGTTTTTACACAAACCTAAACAAAATTTGTGTAATTTGAACATTTCAACGGTGTTCAAAACGTGTTTTTAGGTGCTTTAAGATATTTCATCCAAAGAACCGTAATTTCATATGCTTGCTTTTTTTATTCCTATATGAAAACATCTTTATGGGTGTCAAAATTCGCTTTTTATACATTATTAGGTGTTATAATAGTGGCTCTTAATTCAAAATACTGATAAATTAACTTTTTTAATCTAATAACTTCAATTTAGTTAATTTTTAGGTGGTTTTGATACAAACCTGATATAAATTTGTATGATGCAGCAATTTTGAGTGTCAAAAACGTAAATTGAAAGAGCATTCAAGAATTTTCATCGAAGAAATACTTAATAGTCTAATGATAAATCGCTTACGAAAGTATGGTTGTTGAAATCAAAGTACGATTAAAGTCACTTTTAGTCAATAACTTCCATTTAGTTCGAGTTCAGTTAGTTTTGATAGGAATCTGGACCAATTTTGTCCAGTGGAAGCTACTTATACTTGAATCACAAATTGTTTGACTCGTAAAACTTGTTCAACATTCAAAAGTGATTTGAATTGTGTATTTTGAGTGTGATTTACTGCAAATTGAACCCAAAATAGCGGCCATTGAGCAAGTTTGACATTTCGGTTCGAAGATTTGGTTAGGTAGGTACCTGGCAATAGTTCTAGTCTGGGTAGGTACCTACCTTTATACCCTAGGGTTAGGTACCTAGCTTTGTTCGATGATCCCATATTCAAGTTTTTTTGTTGATTATGATTCTCGGAATGTTTTGTCTAATCTGATGCTTAGAAGAATGCGCTGTGATGTGTTATTTTATCAAGAAAACTTGTTTTAAGAATTGTTTGGGAACTTCTGAATTTTAACTGTCGTTTATAAATATAAAATAGATAGCGCCAAAATTGTCAGGAATTTCGAATGCTGTTTTTTTGTATAAAAATCCATTACGAATGCATTGTTTAGAGCGGAAAATACTCTCAGTATAGCCCTGGCGAGAAAGAACACCATTCAGAATTGAAGGGTTGCTTGAAATGGCTTTAGCTACGTTTCGTAGTTATATCTGAATAGGAATAGATTAATACTTCCCAGCCTCACACTCCAATACTTCACACTTCATATACCTAGGTACTTAAAACATTCCCCAAAATGGAATGCTATAGTTCCGCTTGCCC
The DNA here is from genome assembly GCA_917563855.2 of Limnephilus lunatus. NCBI lineage: Eukaryota > Metazoa > Arthropoda > Insecta > Trichoptera > Limnephilidae > Limnephilus > Limnephilus lunatus. The sequence continues at coordinate 100,643,338 of OU830594.1, forward strand.
CGGACAGATTATCTTATGTCGTATCATATAAAAAACTTTCTTACAATATAGAGAGGTAAATAATTTACAACCAAGAATTTTTGCATTAGGATTTGATTCCCAAAAGTGGTAACGCCAAAAAAAAGATTTAAAAAATGACTTCATATTTTAAAGAAGTGTAAAAGTTCTTTGCTCAGGTGAGATTTATAAATGTGACTCATTTTTAACGGTTATTAAGCAAAAAGTTACTTTGAAGCAGCCGCTTCATGTAACGTTGGAACAAATCACATTTTAAATTTTAAACCCGTAATATTTTATGCATAAGTAGGTTCTTATTTTTTGTTATAAATTAGATAGGAACCTACTTACATTGTGAGTTTAGAACCTGTAAAAGTTTTGAATTGAAACACATCGCTTTTGAATTTAGAATTCGTAATAACAGGTAGGTACCTAGGTACCTACTTGTTTGTTAGGATTCCTTATAAGTTGGTTCATACTTAGATTGTCAGTTGTTCTTATTGCGGTTTGAATTTCGAACACGGATACCATCTCGATTGTTAGGATTTCTTATTAGTAGGTAGGTAGGTAGATTGCAAGTTTAGAACCTGTAAAAGTTTTAAAACGCATCACTTGAATTTCGAATTTACAATAGTATGTAGGTACCTAGGTAGGTTACCTACGTACCTAATTGATTGTTAGGATTCCTTATTAGTAGTTCCATTCTTAGATTGTCCGTTCTTCTTACGGTTTGAATTTAGAACATTGATACTAATCTCGATTTCTTATTAGGACTTATACCTACGTTCGTGACGTCATCGTTCTTGAATCTTCTATCTTTTTTTGTTTTCATGCAAGACGCTTGAAAAGGAAGAGGACGAACGTCGATGACGTCCGTACAAGCTCTCCATGGGATTAGTTTATCTACCTACTTAGGTTGTGAGTTAGGAATCTCTAATGGTTAAATTACGTCTTTATCAATTTTGAATTTCGAACTCAGGGTTTTATTTGAAGCTCATTTTTTTAAACGTTTTAGATTACCTAATGATTTATGGAAATATGGTATTTTTCAAACACGTCGAATCTTCTGTCACCTACATAGAAACGCTACACAGTGGAAAGTTTTTCTTTTAAATCCGACCAAAATTTTATGTGTTTTTTTCTTCTTTTTTCTCCAGTACCTACCAACTTACTTAATCAAAAGTGAACAGTGATAATTAATTTTAGTATTGTTTGAAGTGAGTTTTTGACCGAAGTTGTCAACAGTGGCTTCAATGAAGCTCGACATGAAATGTTTTGTCAAGTGGAAAAGATGAATGCGGGAGTTAGTTTCTGCCGGCTGTATCAAAAGGATAAATTGATAAATCACCAAATAAAACGCAGAATTTCTAAGGTATGTAAAAAAAAAATATATAAGTATTATTGAATATCCCTGTTAAAATAGTCCCTTTCTCATAAAATGTAATTCCTCAAGCTCATAAACGATACAAACACTTTTCAGAAAGAGAGGTTACAGTCAAGCTATTAATACTTGATTTCAGCTGTCTAAAGATATTATAATTTAATCTGAATGTCATTTGTATACATTATTCATAATATCATAATTATTGCGATAACTGTTTTTTTAAACGAAAAGTGACTTCAAGAAATACCTTTTGTCCATTTTACTAATAGTTAGATACCTAGGTAGGTACCTAGTCACCTACTGGTTTTCATTTAACATTTTTATTTATTCAATTCATGCAGCTCTGACGTAACAATTGGAATAATTATGTTTTTTACGTGTTGACCGTTGATATTAAAAATATTGGTTCCATGACAACTTAGAATCGTGTAAACACTGAAAAGTAATGAAAAAAGATAAATTGAAAGATAGCCCATAACCTAGGTATCTATTTAACCTTATTTAATTCAATTTTAATGAATTTTCAAATGAGATTTTTATTTTATTTTTTATACATATATTTATATTTATTTATTTTAAATTTACACAATATAACATAATATATCATTACATATTTTATACACTCTCCTAATAATAACAATTTTTTTTTTTTAAATCCTTATACCAAACTTAAGAATTTAACTTATGAAGAGATTTAGACTTAATTACATATTTTTAAAGATTATAAGGGTAATTAAACAAGAAATATATATAGGATGTACATAAAACCTTTGGAATAACAAACAGTCAAGATAAAATTAAAATTATATGGTGGTACAACCAAAATATGATTTAATTTTTTTTTTATATTTGTCCTAATTTTCTTCTGTTCGCATATCGGCGGGTAATTGATTAAATAATTTTATTCCTTTATAAACATAGAGATGTTGAAGTTGCATGAGTCCGATTACCATAATTGTCGTCTCTGATTTTGATTGTTAACCGAATTTTTCGAGTGAGAGATTAATTATTAAGTAATTAAATTTAACTTTAAGTCGTTGTTGAAATCTGGCAACAACGCCGTCGGATCACTGCGAATTCCTGAATTTGTAGCTATAACTTGCGTCGGGTTAAGACGCAACGTTGTCAGATTTGAGATAAATTTTGACTTAAGTAATTTATAAAATAATAGAACGTAATATTTAATAATCTTTAGAGTACTGTAGGGGGGGGGGGGGGAACCTTGTGAAATGTTTCCTCGTGGACAGCTCAAAGTTAGAAAATGACTTCGAACTATAACTAAAATTCATAAAATATCTGCAAAACCAAATTGGAATTGTCGCGAGAAATAAACTTTTTCAGATTTATAAGATAAACTGTAATTTAATGAAAAAGGTAAAATGATAAATTTTCCCAATGATTTAAAAAAAGATTGATTCTTACAGAATTTTGGTATTAAGTAAGTGATACACGCAACTCTTTTATAATGGTCTATTATGCATTAATTCAGTCCTTATTACAGTACGGCATTATTGGATGGGGAGGGGCCTTTAAATCTTCCTTACAGCCCATAATTATAATTCAAAGAATAATTATAAAAATCATCCTTAGCAAACCATACGACTTCCCTACTCTAGAATTATTTCGGGAATTTAATGTACCATTAATCATAGAATTGTATAAGAGAAACGCCTTATATCAAATATATAAAGAATATTTTATTCAAAAAATTCACCCCTCTGATAGCATAAGCAATAGATTTAAAACTAATGGCTTAATAACCATCCCTGTGCTTAGAACAACCACGGCTCAGCATCATTATTTGTATTTAGGTGTAAAATGGTACAATATATTATTGTCCAAAAACAAAATTAATATAACGGGAACATTGAAATATGAACAATTTAAAAAGCAAATTAAGTCCCTGAAATTGGATAATGATATATTGTACCCTTAATTTACCCTTACTTGAACTGTAATATCTAATATTAAAAGTATATGTAAAATATATATATATACTGTTATTGTCCTTCTAAAACTATTTTTTTCTAAATTATGTACCTTTGTCAAGTAATATTCGTATTTAAGTTCATTGTTTAAACATTTCATTAAAACACTATTAATTTTTTTTGCATGTTAATACTCCTCCCATAAACACGAGCTCTTGAGCTCAATTTGTGGAGTAGTAGTAATATAAAATGAATTATTGCATAACCTTGCACATGTAATCATTTGTATTGTAAAAAAAAAAAAAATATTAGAAGGTTCATAAAAAAATCTTCGGTCCTGAAGAGTCCTAAATTCTCCAGTCTTTCAAAATAAATATCAACTCTTACTTTTGACACTAATCTTGTCATAAATATAATATCAACAGTATTGAAGGGTAGCAAATGTAAAATCATGCAGTGTACAGTGTTTTTAAAATATATTGTCCTCTGTAATAATAATTGAATAATTTATTGCGCCGTATTTTTAAAAATCACTTTAAGGGCGCCATACAATTTTTTACCAGTTCTTAGGCTCTTTCGGTGTTTTAAATATAATGCCATTCGCGTGTACAGTGATAAATATACAACTGAACTGGAGTCAAGCCACAGAAGTTTCTTTGCTAAAGTACATCGGAAATGAAGTTTTATTATATTATAATTAATTTAGGGTTAAACGAAATAATGAAATTAGATACAGCCTAAAGCTGATATTCCACACATACGGTGCTCTACAAATAATCCAATTATTTTTTAATTTGACTTATGTCCGGGTTAAATCTTCCCCACAAGAAAAACTAAACCCTTCCACACACTTTTCCACAAATGATCATCTAGTCAGTCCACGCTACCTAAGTGCACTATACATATAAGTATAATAAATACAAAATAATGCAAGAACAACATGTCAACCTACCAGAGACCAAAGAGTGAAAATAATTCGCCGACTCCAGATATTTTCAAATTAGAGGATTCGGCTCGGTAGAACTCCTAGCTAAACCGATGAATCCTACTTATCCCCCAATAAAATATTTGAAAACAAATTATTATTTATTATTATTATTGGTACGTATTTGTAGTATAGTCAAGCTACCTACCTCTTTGACATTTGCATCCAAATTGCTTTTAAAAATATTTTTTGACAGCGTTATTCAAAAGCGCAAAGTGTCGAAACTGTAATCTAAACAGCTGCATTCACTTGGGGTAACTTTTATACCATCAGACGGTGTCTAACTTTGACATTTTAATTTATTTTTTATTTACTGCAGTTCAACAAAGCCAACGGGGGCGTAGAGTGGGTGAATAAAAAGAAGGGAAAGGTGGAGAACAAACCCAACAGTTTTCCTCATCCCCTAAAAAGGTGCAAAATAAATGTACATGATGAATTCCTCAAAATATTTACATAAATAAGCTCTCCATTTCAAATCGAACGAAAACGTAGATTGTTTCGCGTTCCTTTTGTGTTTGTTCTGTCAAGGGGGGTGGGGGACTGTCGGGGCGATGTTTCTCAACCTTTTTGACCTCCGGTCCCTTATTGAATTTTTTTTTCTGTCCTGAAGAGGTAAGACAACAACAATAGTGAGAAGCTAAATCGAGAAATCAACTCTTAATTAATTTCTTTATTGAATCCATCCTAAATTCTAATATTGGCGTAGGTATTAGGTTGTCAATACCGGCAATATATAATCTCCAACCTCCTTCCAACTCTCAGAGAACGTGTTGTAACCTCTAAAAAAATCAGTACACCCTGTTTTACCGGTCGCATCAGGACAGGAGTGCTTCTGGCAGGGGTGATTGTTTTGCGTCGTATCGTTTCGTATCCTGCTCGCATTTTTTTTTAAATTTTCCCGACCGCTTATATCCAGTGGGATTTCCCCTTTTTGCGAATGTTATTCGGCTGCACTATAAGGGAAAGAAAATGGTACAGAGCATAGTTTCGAAGCACCGGGCTATTCGGATCTAATAAATAATAATAGCTAAAGCCATTTCAAGCTATTTTTGATTTGTGGTCCCTAACACCGTGCATCATTTTAGAGTGGTAAATACATACGTTCAATCAAAACGTCCTTTTAGTCGCGTTTCCGATTCATCTTATTCTTCCTCACATCAATGATTTTCCCACTATATCCAACCTCTGAACACACCTTGATTGTCCTACTGGATCTAGGCAGTTGGAAGCAGTGTGGTTGGATTAGGTTAGATTGGGTCTCGGTGCTGCGATATTCACGTAAAAATAAGTATAATATTTTTTTTATATTAGCACTAGAGAAAACTCATTCCCTCCAGAGTCTTTGTCATCTTTCGGGATGCTGTGTAGTGGGTATTTTTAAGGAAGAGGGGAGATGTTCTGGAAAGGCAAAAGGTTTGAGGGGTAGGTTATCTAGGGGTCAGTGTGTCCAGGAGTGACGGACGTACGAATCCATCTCTCTCACTGCGGTGTAAGACGATGTTCCGAGAGATGTTGAACAATACAAATGAAAAAGAGAGATGTTGATAATGCAATACACATAACAAACCTCACCACATGAATTCGGGCACCCCTGCTAAATCGCTAAACGTAGCGAACCACGTGAGGTGACCCATGATTTTCCAATAAATGCTTCCCGGTGCAGTTGTACCCATACCCGCCTCGAGATTTTTTTTAAATTTCCTACTTGGAGTCAGTGGAACCGTGGTATCTCCGATTTGGTGCATATTGTGAGACTGGAAATTTTTGAAAAAGGGAATAGGTGGGAGTCGTCTTTGGCCCTTTTGGACGGACCCCGATTGAGAACCTCTGCCCAAGGGTATGAGAAATACTGAAGAATATACTATATTATTTTATGTTTATAATATCAACTGCGACATAATTCATTGTAGAGGAGGGTATTAATCAATCCGGATTCTATGAATAAATTTACAATTTTTATTCGCAGCGGAAGACGCTGGCGCGGGGGGCGGTGGCGGGGAATAAATGATGAAGAATATTAAAAATGTAAAGAAATTTTGGATACAGCCCTGAGGGGGTAGCGGAGACAGATTGAAGCTTCTCACCGAAGTTATAATAGTGGTTATATTAACCTTAGACTCGGGTTTAAACCCGGTTTAACTGGAGTGGAAGCTAATCGATTTTAAAGTTACTTCTTTTGACGCACAGAGGTGATTTTTGTGAAAAATGTGGTCGCTCACAAAGGTTTAAAGTTTTAAAGAATTTAAAGTTTTTGGTCCCGTTATTTGTTGATAACTGGAGCAAACTCGTGAGGAAAAATCACAGGAAATTAAGTATAATTGTACGATTGAATAGCTAAAAAAATCACGAAATCTTTTTTTTTAACTTTAGCTCCACGAAGAAGGTCATGATGAAAATAATTCCCCTCAGGACCTATGTCTTATTTGGGGATGCTGTGTGGAGATTATTTTTAAGAAAGGAAAGAGTGGAGGTTCTGGGAAGGAAAAAGGTATAAAGTGTGGGTAGGAATCTGGGGGATCAGTGTGTCTAGGAGTGAAGGGTGTGTGAAAAGCTCCAACTGCGGTGCAAGGCGATGCTCCGAGAGTCTTCTGCTGGAAAGGTCAAAATGTCTCCCTCAACCAATCTCGCTTGATCCGGCCCGCCTCGTATTAGGCAGGCAGGCGCCAAGATCTGTACAAACCTCACCCCATGAACCCGGGCACCCCTGCTAAGTCACCAAACGTAGCGAACCCTTGAGGTATGGTTTTATGGTAGAGGTGTTGGTTATCCAATAATACGTTCCCCGGGCTGCGGTACCCATACCCGCCTTCCAAATTGAATATTAAGGTTGTCAAGATTAACCTAAGAAATTTAAACAAAATAATATTATAGGTATGTACTTAGATACTTTATCGCTTACCTGAATTCTTGAAACATCAGTTTCAATTTTGAAAATGACAATCAAAATAATTTTCTGTTCAAACACGTCATTATTGGTAGGTTCTTTATCGCCTGTCTGAATTCTTCACCCAATCAGTTTCAATTTTAAAGATGACACTTGAAATCAAAGCAAAAGCGAGTTCTTTGGACCAGAGTTACGATCAGACACACAACCATTGGTGAATCATCGAGCAACAACCCTTGTAGAGTCAGACTCCTGATTGTCTCCAGACAACATCTCTCTTGCTGGTTCCATTTTTGCGACGTGACTCGCTTATCGATGATGTACAATTTTTATGTGACTTTAATTTTTAACTTTGCTATTGACGGCTCTTCAAACGGATCTTACCATTATTTTATTAACTTAAGCCGTTCACGTATTCTGTTAGTAAAAATTTAATCATGAATACCTACACATTAAAATGGATTTCCGGCAATTAATATTTTCTAAAAGCATGCGAGGAATATATTTTATTTGAAAAAAAAAAACATTGCCATACGTGACCATTGGTCGCTTGAAATAATACATTTTTAGGAGTTTACAAATATACTTGGGTGTGGGGGGTATTTCCTCTGCATTGAAACCTAAATTTTTCTAATAAACAATAAACAATGTTAATAAAACATGGTCCTGTATATCTTCTGCCTGCACAGAGTATAAATAAAACAACATATTTACATTTTAACGCATTATCACGTTCATTGGTCACATACATTGTACATGTAGTTTTGTATTAGTGATCGACGAACCGGCGAGTTAGAAGTAAGATTGTAGAAATATATTATAAATTTATACAGCGCCCTTGAGTTGATTTAATAAATATTATTATTAGAGATATTCGCATGGAGGAAAGAATTATTTCCCCCATGGACATTTGTCATTGTAAGTGCTAGAAATCGGGAAATCCCTGAATAATAATTTTTAGCTAATTAATAACCAATAAAATTTCACGTACTTTCTCATTAGTCTCTTATTAAAAATAATTTCCCCCAGGCCTTATCTTCTTCGGGGATGGTGTGAAATGGTATTCTTAATGAGAGCAAGTTCTGGGAAGGAAAAAGTTCGAGGGGTGGATAGGAATGTGGGGGTCAGTGTGTCTGGGCGTGACAGATATGTGAATCCAACTGCGGCAGTGTTCCCGAACCCAAAATTTAAAAATCGGGAGAATTTTCGCCTAAATATCGGGAGAATTCGGGAGAAAACGGGAGAATTTTTAAGAAATCGGGAGATGACTAGAATTATTGTAATTGAATGTCATCCCTTGTAAATATTTAGAATCCCTTTTATTATTCCGAAGCAGAACCTTAACAACTAATGAAAAAACCCATAAGCAGCGCCATCAATACGATTATTGTAGATGTTGCCCGTGGAATAACGCAATTTTTCCCTAACGTTCAACGGGGACTTTACGTTTGGAAACTCAGCACAAATTTTTGTGAAACTTGACCTTGGGGGGCGTTCAAGTATTACGTAACGCAAATTAGGGGGGGGTCTTGTTAAATGTTACTGTGCGTTACCAGTGCGGGAGGGGGATTCGAAAATCGCGTTACGTAACATGATTTTTTTATTTAAATAAAAAAACTAGGGAATTCTCAAGTTGGCAGGCCTTTTCGTTTATGTTTTTCAGAGAATCCCTCGACTGTATTGTAAGTAATTTTTATTTTATTTTGTTGTCAGTATTCGTTAGTTAAACACGAAATACGCATAAACACAAATTGCTGTAGTCAGTGTTGTTAAAGTGAGTTACTATAATTTCCTCAAAAGCGAAATATTCACATCATCAACTGTTCTTGGCCTATAAAGGCTTTCGTGACATGGGAAGAACGTGAAGAGTTGCAGTCAGGACTCGAAAAGGGTTTTTCTCCACTGTGAATCAGCGATTGCTTTCTTAGACGTCCCTTTTGAGAACATGAATAGTTGCAGTCGGGACACGAAAAAGGTCTTTGTCCAGTATGGGAAAACTTGCGATTTTTTAGATTTATCTTCGTAGTACATGCATAGTTTCACTCAGAACATGAAAATGGCTTTTCTCGACTATGAATCGCGCTGTGGATTTTAATAACTGCAAAAAAACTTCCTTTCGCGATCTTTAATAACTGCAATCGGGACAAGAAAATGATTTTTGTCCACTGTGGATAAACATATGATTTTTTTGGTGCCTCTTTGTGAAACATTAATAGTAAATAGTCGCAGTAGAAACATGTAAAAGGTTTTATGTTACTGTGAGTCGGCAAATGATTTCTAAGAAGTTCTTTTGTACTACATGAAAAATTACAGACGGGACATGAAAAAGGTTTTTGTTCACTGTGGGTAAACATGTGAATTTTTAGATACCGTTTTGTAGTGCATGAATAACGTTTTAATTTTTTTCGAGAAGAAGAATAGTTGCAGTAAGGACATGAAAAGGTTTTTCTCCATTGTGGGTAAACATGTGATTATTAGATTTCTCTTCGTAGTACAAGAATAGTTGCAGCCGGAACATGAAAAAGGTTTTTCTCTACATGAGTCAGCAAGTGAATTCTCTTAGATATCCCTTTTGAGAACACGAATAGTTGCAGTCAGGACATGAAAAAGATTTTCTCTTCCGTGAATTTTACTGTGGATTTTTAAATCTTCCTTTTGAAAACTTGTATAACTGCATTTGGGACAAGAAAATGGTTTTTGTCCACTATTGGTAAAAATGTAATTTTTTGATGCCTCTTTGTAGAACCAATATGAATAGTCGCAGTAGAAACATGTAAACGGTTTTATGTCACTGTGAGTCAGCAAATGATTTTTAAGAAGTTGCTTTGTACAACATGAATAATTGCAGTCGGGACATAAAAAAGGTTTTTCATCACTGTTAGTTAGCAAGTGCCGTTTTAGTTATTTTTTCGAGGAGGAGAATAGTTGCAGTCAGGACATGAAAATAGTTTGAGCGTCTTGTTAGTGCATCTCCTCCAGAGACAACGTTGATGTCTTTGTTGCAACTTTTTTGCTAGGAGCAGGCCAATTTCCCACTTTTTTTTATATAATATTGGGAATATTTCATTTTTAGAAATACTTCTACTCGTACTTGCGCCTGCATCAGGGTCTGAGGTGGTCATAATTAAAAAAATATATATACATATTTTAAGTTAGTAGAACAAAGTACTGAAAAACCTTCTGATTCGAAGAGGCGTTACGTAATAAATTATAAATTCCACCTCATAATTCATAGATGATCGGTTTACATGGGTTTATAATGGAGATATGCTTAGATTGCGGTATTTTGTAATTATTCTGGTCAATACCAGAATCTCAAGAATTTTTTTTAACCATACACAATTAGTTGCTAGTTGAGCGGACGAAGAATCGATGAGAAACGAATTCGCTAAGAACTTCAAAAAATCGGGAGATTTTGATGCCATTCCGGTAGATCGGGAGATGAAGTAAAAAATCGGGAGATCTCCCGTAAAACCGGGAGCTTCGGTAACACTGAACTGCGGTGCCAGTCCATAAAGTCCGGATGGAGACGTCAAAAGGACCTAACAATCCTCTTCCCACGAACCCAGGCACCCCTGCAAAGTTACCAATCGTATTGTTTCCCATGCAAACACTTGTCTTATTTCCTACTCGGATTCTTCACGACTTGTTTGTGAATTGTTATAATATTTATTTATTCTTAATAAAAGAAGGTTTTTTCAAAAACTGATCTATATTTACACTAAAATATCGTTTTTGTTGTTAATTAATTTAATTTCAATTTTACCCTGATGACGAATAAACCGTTGGTTTTGAAACATCTTGATAATTTTAATTAAATAAGCGTTGTTTTACAAATTTGATTTGTTTTAATTTAAGTAATTCAAATAATACCACAAACTGAACTTGCAAGTATTATATTATATCCTATCCAATGTAACAAATAAATACACAAGTACGATTGATGCGATAGCCCAAAATAATGTATTTAGGGTTTTAAGGGACGTAGGTATTTGACCTACGTCAACCAGTGCTTCCTGACATTATTTGGAGTAAAAAATGTTAACAAAATTTTGGTCTACGGTGACTTTTTGTATGTTTTTTTAAATTTTATTTGAATTTAAAAAATCAGTATGTATTGAACAATTAGGGTCGTGTTAGGGTTTTGTGTAGTTACTTAGCTCATCGACGAATCGTGGATGATTTTTTGTTTTAAAGAAAAAAAGGCACCGAAGACCAAAATTTCATTCTCATTTTTAGTCCAAATAATACCAGGAGTAACATTTAGAAAATTATTATTCTCAAACTCAAGAAGGCTGGCTTTCAAACGTAGATTACATCAGCAGAACTTAATACATTTACATATTATTAAACTTCCATGAAATTTGTAAAAAAAAAAACATTTAGACAACATATTATTTCTTTCAAAAAATTGCCAGCTACTAAAACCTTTCAAGCCTTCACGCTAAAATATTAAGGTTCCATAAATGTTCAACTGTCAAGAAAGTACGAACGTAACACACTTTTTCAGGAGAAAGCGTTTCGCAGTCCCCCGGGAACTGGGAACGTAATAATAATAATAATATGAAATATAATATTTTTAACGTCTCCATTATCCGGTGATGTGTCCATTGAAGCGTGAATTTCTCGGACTTGGGACTTTTCGTTACAATTGCCAAGGGACGTATATAATGGCACAATGTCTTCATATTTGACGCGACATACTCGTCTTGTGGGGCTGTAGGTGCGATATGGTCATCACTTTAAATTCATCTACACGCCTTTTGAAGTGAAACTTTTTTAGCCTCGTTGTGATTTGAAATTTGGATGAAACGAAAGTGCGTCGCTAAAATTTATTATTTGATGGTCCTCGGTTCTAATATATTGCGGTAAATTCACGGCTACGCGCGAGCCTCCGATAGAGCAGCGGTATAAAACGCCTGACTCAGCGCCCAGAGAGACGTCCTTCGAACGGATGTTCGAATCCTTAAATACCAAATTCAAAAAATAAAACTTTTTTTTTTCATAAAATCAATATTTAATGTTCAAACCACTTTATAATAAACAGGAAAAAGAAAAGAAAACGACATCTAGCGACTTTCTAGTTTCACTTCTACCGCGTGTAAATTGCACTCTGATTTTTTTTTTCTCCTCAAATATACCTATTGTATATTGACTTTTTTTATATTTCTGCCGCTGAGAGCTCCGTTCTAACGTCTAGTCGTTTATGAGAAATAATCAGAGAGGTTCCAACGAATCTATCAGCGGCATGTTATTTTAATAGTTTCCTCAAATAGTTTTTTCACTGTTTTACTGTTCTGCCGCTGAGAGCTACGTCAGTAACGTCGTTTATGAGAAAAATGCTGAGGTTACAACGGATCTATCGTATGAAAACCTAAAACTTTTGGATTCAAGCCAATATCGACTCTACTGCAGTATGAAATATATGAAGGTGTCAATCAAATTCATATGATTTGAGATTTGAGATTACGACATACGACAGATCGATGAAAGTATGTGATGTCCCCGACGTTGCAAGAAGACGATGACTTTCCTCTTATTTTGAATGTCAAGTGTGCAAAACTTTATCAATCTCGGGATAAAACTAGATTTGTATAAAATCAAATCCATCCCGCCCGCCACAATATATGTTTTATCTTTGAACTTGTTCTAAAAATCAGACCATGCCATGGTACGTGTCGAGAGCAGAGGCGGCTCCTTCCTCAGTGCATTCGTGCACTGCACTTCCAAACTTCGATATCTATCAGAAGTGTAAATTAGTACATCCTTTCACGAAGAATTCTCGCCAATTCGTTACAAAATCCATACCAATTGACTAGACTCCCTTCCATGAGAGAAAGGAATTCGTGCACATTTGGTTATGCCCAGGCGTGACGTCACATGAAGGTATATTTCTACGGGGGTCATCTCCAGATCAAGCGCGGCCGGTGCCTTAAATTTTTGGTGGTTCACCGATTTCATCAAAAACGTAATGTATGTAATATATATATAAATGCACGTATCTTACTTATTTATAGAGAAGATCAATTCTTCGATCCCTTTGCCGAGCGAAGACTTCAACCACCCTTAGATACAGATATACTCACCTGATAATATACTGAAACAGATATACTCACCTGATAAACTCGTTATCCGATAAACACACTTATATGAAAGTTTATGCTTGGAAGATACGACTTTGCAAGCGGTGACACTGCATTAAAAAACTTCAGAAATCATAAATAATTTGCTATTTTACACTATGGTTCATTTCTTTTGATATTACATCTACTAGTATTAGAGGATTAGTGGCAAAGAAGAGAAGGTATTTATTTATTATTTAAAAAGACTCAACTTTCGGATATGAATTAATATCACAATAATGTTTTGATTTGTAGCGTAGGATTGCAGACAGTGGCGGGTGTTTACTGACCCACTAAGCGTCGGTGTGAAGTTAGCAATAATTAAAAAAAAACGCACACAAATAAAAGGTTACTTTCTGCAAAAAAAAGCAAATAATAAATTCACTGCCAAGTATGTAAATCCGCAGTAGTATATCACAAGATAAAATCGCACGCATAGCTGACCCGTGACCCGTTGACCCGAGGTTGCATTTTACAAGAGAAATGTTATAATTTTACTTTATACTTGTTCAAACCCTTGATCGTTCGAGCCCTTCCTTCGGAATTCTTCGATTCTTCGTTCGTATATCTATCGTAGGTATTTTTCTTGATACGTTTTGTCAAAACCACGGTCCAGATATGTTTCGTATGGGCTGCATACAAAATATTATTAGCCAAACAACGCGCATAGCTAAAGCGCGCGGTTTGGTATGTACCTCGGTTTCTCGTTCCTAGCCAATGTAAACGGCGCGCGGGTGCAATGTTTTTGCTGTATTTATCTACAATATTTCGTCGTTAGTCACGTTTTAGTAACATTTAGTATATTAAATTGCAATTTTTAGGATTTTTTTAAAATTTTGCTTAATTTTATAATTAAAAACATTAAGTAAGATTACGATGAGCTGTAAATTGTTGTTCAATTTTTTTGGCGGTTCGTTGCACGAGTGCACTGAGGCACTGGCCGCGCCTGCTCCAGATGCTGAAGTGCCCGTGCCCGTGAAATGAGCATGACAGGGATAGACCCATACGAAGATTGACGTGTGAAAGCAGAGAAGACATATGGTGTTGGCGTGCATTGCCGGAGCAAAGGACAAAACATTAAACTTGCGTAATGTGATCCCGAACCTTTGGAATGAAATAGTTATGTTTAACGAATTTAGAACTAATTTACAATGTTATGTTTTAACGCCATCGGTCGCCAGCCTGGCGCAGTGAGTATTTTTCGGTATTGACAGCATTCAACGGTTTTTTATTCTGTAAAAAAACTTTTTTTTGTCTATGGCAATTCACCCTAAAGAGAGTGCTATGTAAAAACTTATTTAAAATGAGTGCTACTGAAAACATTGCGATTAACGTCGAATTTATCAAATGTAACTTAGTGGATTGTTTTAGTGAAACGGTTAAACTTTTAAACATAATTTGTACTATTCCAATGACAACTGTTGAGTGCGAACTGCGAACGGTGTTTTTGTACGTTAAAACATGTAAAAACATTTGTGAGGAACACTGTGTCCCATCATCGGCTTCATGCGATGATGAGCATCGAAAAAAAGTTTGATATCTTCCATACCACGATATTTGATATCTTCCATACCACGATATTTGATATCTTCCATACTTTGATATCTTCCATACTTTGATATCTTCCATACCGTGTCATTAAAGTATTTTCTCTACAAGTGAAGGTTTGTACTAGGTATGTCGCGCCCTTTAAATCACTTTATTTTCCCATGTTAATGCTACCATTTTTTTGTGAAATGCACTGCTCGCAAATTTTGTCACGGGCCGCCTCTGGTCGAGAGTAATAGACAAAACACAGTGGGTCGCTTATGCACGCCATTAATGCATACCAGTTTTGCACAACACTACTACACGCACAATGGAGTGGTATGGTTTAATCAACTAGCGAAAGAGCTGAGATTAGAACCTTACTACAATAAATTTAAAAATAAATTAATCAAAAATACTAACTTGAAGATTTTTTATAACAATGATAACATTTGAAGTCAAATTGCTGTGACATGTTGAACAGAGCTTGATATTTTTGAACATTTTGAATGCCGTTCAGAACCATGTAAAATTTCTCGTTGATTTGTGAGCTTTAGCCCTACCGCACCAAAGCCGCGCAAACTTTAGTATCATTCTTCTATTCATCTTGGTAAAGGTGGGTTCTAATACCCCGACGTTCGCCATTTTGAGTCATTTCATCATTTGTAGGGGAAAAATATCACGACGACTTTCACAATACACATCGCTAGAGGAGTCGTTACTTTTCATGGAGGCTTCCCTCTAACCACTTTTCTTTCACTGGTTTCTACGAAGTTGGGACTTCCAAATAGTATTTTTTAAATACATAAAAATATCATATACTTACGCCACAATTTACTGTGTTATTTTTCTCTCTTTATGTTTAGATTCTTGCTATTTTTTTTTTAAAGGTTGCTTTGTAGATTTTGATCGCTTTGATTTCGAAATTACTGTGAAATGGTTTAATAATATAATATTTTTTTACAAGACAAAAGAGCATCACGTTTTAATTCTACGTATAAATGACAATTGTAGCCATAGTCTGTTTTAACAACTTGTTTACTCTGATATTGTTGGATAAAGAGCTGAAATTATGAAAAATTAGTGAAGCAATATCAAAAGTTTAACAAGGAAGTATAATTAAATTTAAAAATATATTTTATTTATCTTTTGGATCCGTTTTTGTAAAATAGAGCAACCGAAGCTCCGTAAAAAGCCATAGTTAAACCATTTTGTAATATACTGTCAATCTGTGTACTGTGTACAGCATTGGTGAAAGATCAACGTTTAGAATCTAAACATTGCTCTTTTTACATTCATTTCCCTTTGGGCTTTGTCATCTTGGGGATGCTGTTAGGAGGGTCTTTTTAATAAAGCGAAGGATAGGGTGTTCTGGGATAGAGAAAATGTATTAGGGGTGGGTGGGAATCTGTAGGACAATGTTTTCTGGAGTGATGGACGTATAAATCCACTCCTCCCACTGCGGTGCAAGGCGATTGGTCATGAGAGCACTTTAACTTTTACAATTTGGGCGGTGGGTACCGCCACCCCGGGAACCATTTATTGGATAACCAATACCTCTGCCATAGGTCACCCCAAGTGGTTCGCTACGTTTGATGACATAGCAGGGGTGTCCGGGTTCATGAGGTGAGCCGGGTGTTGTCCGGGTCTTGGCGGCGGATGCGTCTGCCCGCCAGTTGCATGGCAGGCCGGATCGAGAGAGAATGGTCGAGGGAGTCCCTTTGACTTCTGCAGCCGTACTCTCTCGGAATATCACCTTGCACTGCAGTAGGAGGGATGGATTCATACGTCTGTCTCTCCTGGACACACTGACCCCTAGATTCCTAACTACCCCTCATGCTCTTTTCCTTCCCAGTTCCTCTCCTTCCGTTCTTAACAAGACCCTCCACACAGTATCCCCAAAGATGACATAGGCCGCGAGGGAAATTATTTACCACAGGGCCTCCTGTGTGGAGCTAATGTAAACAATATTAAAACTGGCTTTAAGCCTTGTTTGGTGACAGATGGAGATCTGAATAGCCAGGAATATCTATAACACCTTCTTTACCTCCCCACTCTCTTCAGTCTCACAACATACGGTAATGCCATAATCCCACTGGCTCCGTTCAGTTGGGACTTTTATGCCATAATCACGAAGAATATACATATATGTTTAAAAACCCCTCACCATAATTTAGAAATGTTTTCTGTCCTTGTTGTTGTTGGGAATATTCGTTACTGTATACACGTAATGCAGGTAGAAGATTCACCGGCAGACCGTGTTGAAACAGTGGGGAGGAGTGTAAGCATAAACACAATACCAGGGCTTACTAATGTCTGCATGCAAAAAGACACTTCTGAGATATTTCAATCAACCCCCCCTCCCCTAAGGCTCTTTAGGAGATGAAACCTTTTGGTTGGTGGATGTTGCAAAATTCACAGACAAACAACGCAGAGAGAAACATTATATTCGGGGGGCGTTGAAAGAATGCTGCTATTGTTTTGCGTATTTACAAAGCCTCTATCGTTTCAGTCACACACGACTAAAATAATTAAATCTTAACATATAAAACGCAGTCAGGTTAGTTACACCATTTATAACTCAAGAACGGCTGGACCAATTTTTATGATATTTGATTTGTTGGATTTGTCTCCGCCCCGAATAGCAGAATAACTATTAAAACATCGGAAAAATTCACGAAAAAAAATTATGAAGAATTTTTTTTTCCTAATTCATTTTGTATGGAACGAATTTTCATCTTTTGAAAGAGCTGCAGCAATTTTGTGATTAGTATAATAATGAATAATGAGTGAATTCCAAAAATTCAAATAAGTAAAATGTCAATGCGCTAATTGTTTTGCTTTTCTTCTTAAATATGTAATGCTGCCCCTCTTTCTTACACACTAAATATGTCTAGAGTTTAAAATAAGACAAACGGTGAACGTATGTCTGCACCCCTCCAAAGGAAAAGTGCAATAATTATAATAATTCTCCCACACGTATAAAGAAAATTAAACGCCATTTCCGTAAGTAAGTTGAAAAGTAAGTAAATCACAAAAAATATAAATCCGTACACAACGCCATTTCTGATACTGGCAAAAACAAAACACGGACAGGTGCGCATCTATAATTGCTTCATTGTGTAATTATTAACTTTATAAAAAACTAAATTATTTTAGCTAATATAAGTTAACACAACAGTTATTGATTCTGAGGCGCTGCGTAGTTTTCCGGGTCTGCTAGTTTTATTCCAGATGTGGGGAGGATAGTGCAATCACAAAGTATTAAGGAAAACAAGTTAAATAACTAACTAACTAACCATCACGCCGTTTCCCCGCAGGGGTAGGCAGAGAGGACGGACCGCCAAACAACTCGGTCTTGGCACACAGTCTTTGCTTCACTCACATTCATACATCGTCTCATACATACTCTTCTATTATTCCGACTTTTGACATGGCCCGACTCAAGTATCTGATTCACTTGATCGTGCCATGTCTTCCTCGGGCGTCCCCTACTTCTTCTTCCATTCACATTTGCGTCATATATTCTTCTCACATTATTTTCTTCTTTCATTCGCTCTACATGTCCAAACCATCTGAGGGTCCCTTTCTTAATCTTACTCATTATGCTTACATCAGCCTTGCATTCTTTGCGGATATCCACATTTCTCACACGATCATACATGGTTTTGCCACACATTCGCCTCAGGGATCTCATTTCGACAGCATTCAGTTTACTTTCATCCTTCCTCTGCCAACTCCATGCCTCACTGCCATACATCAAGGTAGGTACCAGGACTCCATTGTGGACTGCTAGCTTCGCGTCTTTTGACAGTGTTTTATTAGCGCCAACGGCATTCAGTCCTCCATTAATGGAGTTACCTGCATTTACTCTTCTTTCAATATCTCTATCAGCCTTCCCATCTCTCGTAAACATACTACCCAGGTACACAAACTCATCAATAATCAATTATACATAATTGGGAGTGGTCTTGAATGAGCTCGGGCCCAGCGCTCACTCAGTAGTGGCACAAATCGTACCGTAGTCGAAGTATTGAACTCAAGAACGAGTAGTAGAAACGATCCGTTCTCATGTGACACATGTCAACTGTATACGAATGTGGGCGCGATTTTGGCGCGTTTTCCGACTGTAATTCCGACTGAGAGAGAATATATATATAATGCTGTTCCGCGACGCAGTAAACAAAGTCCGCATAGCCAACATGATAGCCAACGTCCGTTCAACGGACAGGGCACAAGAAGAAGAAGAAGAAGAATTCCGACTGCAATGAGCGTAATACACGAGCCCGATTTTCAGCCCGATTCCATTTAGAGACAAAAGTAAACATTTTTCAATTTGCGCGATCGCTATTTTCATATCTAGGATTTCAATTGTCATCACTGCAAACAACACATGAGCCATACTGTTTGTTGTGATGCCTACTGAAATCGTAGGTATAAACATAGAGTTGAAAACAGCGATCGCGTAAAGCGAAAAATGTTGACTTTTGTCTCTAATTGGAATCGGGCTGAAAATCGGGCTCGTGTATTACGCTCATAACACCGGTCCCGAAGACGCTAGTTCCTCTGAGAATCTTCCATTGAAATACTGGTAGAACGAGGACACCATTCCCATTCGACACCTGTGCTCTAAAGATAGGATAGGAGATTCTATCAAACGCCTGTTTCTGCACAGAGTCGAGAGTTTTTCAGATATTTTGGGGCTCCAGGCCAGAGTAGCTGCCAAATTCAACCGTGGGGCGCACTTGTGAATTGTACAGGGTTAGCAGTTGTGTACGATCTGCAGTATCTGTGGGCCCTGTACAGTACGCCCAGCTTCTGAGAGACTAACTTACTCTGGCTTCGATGGAGCCCCCTTACTTGAGTTGGTCACTTTGAGTTACACCAAGCATATCAATAGAATATATTATTTCAGTTTTCAGCGAACAACACAAGACGAACATATTTACTCCACATTTCTAAATTTATCAATGTTTTTTGGCATTGTAAAATAATGCGACAGGTAAAAGGAAAATCATCCCTCCTTTTTACGAAATATAATAACAATTGTTATTTTGAAACTCCGGCTTCGTAATATTATTAATAAATCCTTTGTATAAGTTATCGTCTAAAACCGTCTTATCATTCTATATAAATTCGATAAACTTTAACAATATAGCGTTCAATCTTTTGTACTATTCAGCAGCGAGTATTTAGCACAACCGGGGCACGACGACCGCCACCCCTCACAAACAGGGCTGTATTACCGGTTTTTGTTAAAACGGTTTTCCGGTAAATATGGCTAATTATATTTCTAACCAGATAATTTCCCCGGCGTTTGCTTTGGTGGGCTTTGCGCAGGGTTTTTGGAAAACAGATGCAGACAGTAATTTTCCTCTGATTTTGAACGTCTTTTTGAACTTTTGCTTCTGCTATGGTTATCCTTTCCTAGTTTCGCGCTATCTGCGAAAGTTAAAAGAATCCTTCTCGATGTTTTTTGCTACCCACAGCGACAGCGAATATCGCTTATATGTGAAGATGCCTTAAACGGTATTAAGATAAATTTTGTCCGGTCATTCCTTAATGGAATTTAACTTTAATTACCGGTAAACCGGTAATGCACGCCCTATTACAAACACCTTCTTGGTATTTAGCGTAAACCGGGGCAAACTGGCCACCCCTGACAGCCCGGTGGGGCACATTGAACACCCCGGTGGGGCACAAACGCCACCCCGCTTCTTCCACCCCGTTCTATTGTCATTAGAAACCGAGCCATCATCGTGCCTTTTTGTAATTTGCAAAGGGATCCCCCTTACCCCGGTCTCCCCTCCAGGCGCCCGTACTTACTTACCCCGTCCTGTGGGTGCTCCATCTTACCCCCCCTTTGCCGCGAAGGTACTTACCTATATTATAATAGTAAATTCTGTACTTTAGTTGAAGGGGTGAAAACGTATAGAGAGAGTTTCTGAGGAAATCAATGATTCTCTCTTAAGCGCTGTGATCTCTTCTTATTTTTCCAAATTCTTCTCGTCTCGCTTATTAAACAATGTAAATTTCTTGCGCCTACGTACACAGTACATATACCAGCGTGACTTTTATAAAATTAAACTTTCAAATTATTATGAAAAATATGAAAAAAATTGTATTTTAATTGAAAAAAATTGTATCATCGGACAACAAAATGACATGTACGTATTTTATTCCAATTTACTCAGATATCGCTGGTAAAAATCCTACATATATCCTAATAATACACGCGCAGGGTCAATCACTTTACTGACTTATTACAATGACCGTAAGCGAAAGAGAAAGATCTGAAAGAGAAAAATCCGCTTTCCGGACCTTAAACGGAAACTCGCCTATTGCGACGTTTTCTGTATAAGAATGTGGCCGCTAAATTATGTCACTGGACCAGGCCTAGTTCGTAGAAGAAGTATCTACATACGTAGTTTAATTAGTATTTAACAAATATTATAATCAATAATTATCAGCCTGAAACACTCATCTACATTAAAAAAATCTTCCTAGAAAAGATACTGAAAGATTTTTCATCAAAAGATAAGATCAATGTAGATGAGTGTTTCAGGTTGATAATTATTGATTATAATATTTGTTATCTACCCTTTGTGCTATGCATAAAATTCTTGTTTAAACGTTAGTTTATCAATCAAAAAAAAAAATTAGTATTTACCTAATCTTTTTTTATTATTCATTTATTTTAAAATTTCTGTTCTCCGTGTTCTTTTCTTTCATATTTTTTCATACTTAAGCCGAGTTGTTTCGGAGAAATTCAAATGTAACATTGTCATCGAATGGACATTTAGCGACTTTTTTTACCGTTGAAAAGTCCCCTTTAAATACCGTTTTTATGTCCGTTACAGCTTTTGAACAAATTGTGATAAGCAGAATAGGACAAAAATATCATGTTGTTGGTTCCACGATAACTCAACAAAGTGGCATTTCAACATCCTTTTGAAAAGCCGTTAAAAGTTATAATGTTTTTTGTTGATAAATGTAGCCCATAACCTACCGTAATCTATTTAATCATTGTAAAAAAATCATCACTTTTATAGGAATCTTGGTATTTATCAGGTATCATCACTTTTAGTCACGTACGCCTCATACGTCATACATATTTCTTGTAATGTTATATTATCGTAAAAACAAGCTTATGGGTTCGAGTCGTTGATGACTTTTCAAAGGAGGTGTTGAAGTTGCATGATTATGAGTTGTCCGGTCACCCTTGTTGTTAAGCTGGTCAGCTATTACAATTTGATAGAAAGCTGTAACACACCAAGAATCTGCTTATACCGGGGACTATTGTTATAATTTTGGAGGCGGGCATGGGTACCGCCGCCCCGTGAACCATTTATTATGCCCCAAGTGGTTCGCTACGTTTGGTGAATTATCAGTTATAGCCGGGTTCATGGGGTTAGATTTATCTAGGTATTGGCGGCGAATGTGTTCGCCCACTTAATGCGTGGCAGGTAAGATCAGGAGAGAATGATTGACGGACACCTTTTGACCTTTTCAGCCGGACTCTCTCGACTCATCACCTTGCACCGCAACGGGAGGGATGAATTCATACGTTTGTCATTCCAGGACACATTGAACCCCAGATTTCTTCCCAGAATATCTCATCTCCTTCCTTTCCATAAAAAAGACCCTCCTCACATCATCCCCAAAGATGACACAGGCCTTTCGGTTTTTCCCCTGGGCCTCTTGTGTGGAGCTAATATTTAAAAAAAACACATTTCGACTGTCAGATAAAAATATCGCTGAATGGCCAATTAGATGACAATGTTACATTTGAATTTCTCTGAAACAACTGTGCCTAAGTTGCTAGGTACTTTAGGCACGCCTGAACCGCGTGGATAGTAGATTTTCTCCCTTCAAACCTGACAACTTTAAGAAGTGAGTTTGCCTCACCCTAACCCCTTCAAATACTTTGTCTTCTTTATTGAAGCCGGGTAAGGGTGCGGCCGCGCGTTTAGCATTTATTATCACAAGTAGTTTTATGTAGTTTATTTATTGTAACTAAACACGCTGCTGCGAACCTAATTATTGTTATATATATTTTTTTTTATGGATGGTATGCGTGGTAAGAAAAAATTAACATAATGGTCAAACTTGAGAAATTACACGCTAAATCGCAAGTATACCTAATGACTTCTTACATTAGTCTTTTTTCGGTTCGCTCGGTACCTACGTTTAACCCCTCAGGCATATTCTGTTAGAAGTTCAGAAAATTTCCGCTTTGCAATAAAATCGAAATAAATGGATGATTTCTGAGTGTATCGAAAACTAAATATTGTTTTTGAAAAGTGACGAAATACGCTTTCAAGTGTTATTATTAAAAATAAATTTATAATTTTTGTAATATTTAATTTTTTTTTGCAAACATAAAAAAGTTTTAAAATTGCTTAACTTACGTTTTTCTAGCTAAAAACATATTTTTTAGACAAAAATATATAATAAACGTTTATCACGTAACTTTTTGTCGATTCTTCTCTACATATTAAAAATTAAAATCCTCCGCCGCGTCTGTTTGTCTTTTCAACTTAAAGACTACTCGGATTTTCATGCGGTTTTCACCAATAGATAGAGTGATTCATGAGGAAGGTTTAGGTTTATAAGTTGTCAAGGTTTTGTGTACATTGGTTGAAATATATAAAGGAGAATGTCTATGTGGTGGACGAGCGGGCGGTGTGGATTTGATTTGTATGCAAATCTACAGTTTTATGCCGAGGTTGCACGTGTGACCTTCAAAGCAAGGGGAAGGCCACTGTCTACATTTGATTTAGAAAACTCTATGTAAAGCCTGGGAATCGCCGGGGACTTCAACTAGTAATAAAATAATTAATGAAAAATTCACGAAGTTCTCTCCATGACAAGTAAGTGAGATACAACGATTTTTATGAGACCTATGTCAGCTGTTCCCAAAAGCGAATAAATTGGGCTTTGGATTAAAGATGCCACCGGAAGTTATCACAAATAACTTTGAAAACCAGAAATTTCTCCTTAGTGGTACGCAGAGAGGATTGACCTCCACGCACCACATATTCCACTCTCTTGAATAAACGCGACGCGAGTATTTGTTCCATTTGAAAACATTTTGTCATCGGAGTTGGTTTTTTAATAAAATGGCGGCTATATAATTGTCCTAGAACTATAATTAACTTAAAATATTACGTAAACAAGTTGTTGCTTCCAAAATTGCTAAGTCATTACAATTCATTAGTCTCATTACATTAGTCATTACAGCTTCAGTTGCACTTGTAAAGGACTGTAAATAATACTAAAAATGAAACAATACGAAAAGGTGTTAGCTGGAATTGGGTGAGAGTATGTGTAGGAAAAACAAGGTATGCAAGGAAAAGGGATGATCAATCACTTACCACTGTATCTCTGCGAAGGAGCACACAACACAATCACAATATAGTCAGTTATGTAGTTCCACCGCGATACCTCGAGGTAATTATCGCCACAACAAAACGAATTAGTACAAAACGAAATTGCATACTTCCAAGATGGTCAAATTCTTTCTCTTTACTTAAGATTGTGCACATGAAAAACACAACTTGCTTGCAAGGTAGTTCCAAATCTTCGGTTGTCAAAACAATTGCACTCGAATTTGCTCTATTTTTCTTGCAATTATTCCTAATTTCAAATATTCTTCCATCAAGATGATAGTTAGGGAGAGGCAGGAACTTTTATTTTATTTTTTATTTTATTAGTGACTATTTAGTTACAGGTTTGATGAGAATTACAAGATATGATAAGATATATGGATAAATAACATCCCGAAGAAATTAACTACGTTTTAATTTCAAAACCAAACACAAGTTATTAAAGTAGATTTGTTCAAGGCTGAATACTTACCGTCAAATCCATGACGCATAGATTTGCCAAAGGTCTGTATTTCTTCAAGAGGTAAAAATTATTCTGTAACCAAATATATATATAAAAATCAAAATATGCTTGCTTGGGGACATATATATTTATATTAGTAGGTATATGTGATGTCTATGCGTTGCTAAACCATTCATCCGATTGCTTTGAAACTTTAGGGATTTGATGTGCGCATTCCCGCGATGGTTTCTATATACAATAGTGAGTTCTGCCATCATGAAATTAGGCATAGCTAACCATTCATCCGATTGCTATGAAACTTTGGGGATTTGATGTGTACATCATGATGTACAACATGCCCGCGATGGTTTCTATATGCAATAGTGAGCTGGTGTCGTGAAATTATGCGTTGCTAACCATTCATCCGATTACGATGAAACTTTGGGGATTTCATGTGTGTATGCCCGCGATGGTTTCTATATCTCTGACATTATGAAATTTGTATAAAAAATTGTAATAGGTGGTACTCGAGCTGTTTGAAAACTGAATGTACCGGGACTGAATGTATGGAATTCGGGAGGGAGGAAGGAAGGGGATTCGTGAGAAGGGGAAGCGGGCGAGGGGAGTTGGGAGAGGGAAGGCGGACTGGGAACGGGACGAATGGGAAAGGACACGCAGGGAGAAACAATTTCTTTATTAAGTTGCATAGCAACTCATGCGGGTAACTCCCTAGTTTATAATAATATCTCTTGTCTGTAACTCTTCCCCAATGCAGGTGAAGATACTAGTCTTCTAAAATGCATTTTTCATCTTGCTTAATATACCTTTTGTGATGTCAAACCAACCCGCAAAATCTCCGTTCACCCTAAAACAAGAGACGCAATAGCTTGTATGAGATTTGCATTCACTCCATACTTAGACAACACCTTCCATAGCTTCATATCATGACGCATAGATTTGCCAAAGATCTGTAATTCTTCAACAGATAAAAATCAATATCTATAATATCTGTGGTCTCTTCCACAATGCAGGTGAAGATACTAGTCTTCTAAATAGACCTTGTTAGGTATTAAGTATTTCTGCTTTTACTTTTTTACCGACAGGTGAGAATAATTGGTAGTTGGTGTTGTGTGAATGCACCGTGTAGTTATAGTACGGAGTGCATTGATTCGAAGGGCGATTGCATCAGAGGTGGTATCGGAACGAATCAATAACGTGAAATGATTATAATGTCGGGTACGCCTCGCGGTATTTCGACATTTTAAGGTATTCAAATTATTACATTGTAATAATAACACTGATCTGAGCCGCGATTCGATCTCTGCTAAGGCGTCTGGTATTTTGCTTTGTAGATACCGCCTAGTGTTTATAATTATTGCAAATAAATCTTTATCACTGGGACTTAATTGATTTTGAATACAATTTTATTTATTTATTATTATTATTTATTTATTTGTACACGCCCAATAAGGGCTTTTACATATAATTAATTTAAAAATACATTTGGTATAATCAAAGAATTAAGAGATAACAATTAATAAGTATCAAGTATAATTTCTTTAACTTAAAAACAATAGTTAAATTTAGGATACACATTCATATACATTTCGACACATATTGAAAATTTATAAACATTTCAAATTTATCTAGATAGACATACAGTCTTAATAACAATGTTTTTATAGGTTGATAGATATTATGTATACATATGATACAGAAATTTCAGTGAACGTTACAAAATAAAGGGAAATATTGTAGACAGATGTTGGATATATAATAATATGATAAGTATATGTAATGTTATATTTCAAGACCTATGCCATAGGTCACACCGAGTGTTTCGCTACGTTTGGTTAATTAGCAGGGGTGCCTTGGTTCGTGGGGTGAGGTTTGTTCGGGTCTTCTACTGCGTGGCAGGCCGGATCGAGAGATACTGGTTGAGGGAGGCCTTTTGACCTCTCCGTCCGGGCTCTTTCGACCCATCGCCTTGCAGTCGAGTTGGAGGAATGGATTCATACGTCTGTCACTCTTGGACACACTGAGCTCCAGATTCTCCTTCCTTTCCATAAAAATACTCAATTCAATTCAAATTATTCATTTTAAAAACATTACAAATTTTACATTTTAAAGAGTTTTTAAAAGAGAGAAAATGTTTAGGATTAGATAAGCAGATTTGAATTAACTGCATCAAAGCTTTCCGTCTAAATTACCCTACACACAACATCCCCTATGAAAACATAGGCCCTGAAGGAAATTATTTTCCTCATGACCTCCTGTGTGTTAAAAGAAGAAAAAAAAAGTAAAATTTTGAAAAAAAAATAACCACTTTCATGTAAAGTTCAAGTTTCTTTTTATTAGTTTAACAAATCTTTAAGTATATATTTTTATTGTCTTCTGTAAAGTTTTTATTCTGGGACTTGAAATGGTCAAACATCAGAGGCGATGTTGGTTTTATTTTAAATCTTCCTGGAAGGCATTTCTAGTATGTATTATGTAATCGGTGCCTGTAAAATAACCATTTATTACATTCTAACTGCTCCCATCTGGAGCCAGTGAGACTATGGCATCCCCAATTGGATTATGTTGTGAGGCTGAGATAGTGGGGAGGGAAAGGAGATGGGGAAGAAGAAAGTGGGGAATTTTCTAGCTATTCAGATCTGATCACCAAACACGGCTTAATCGGTTTCAAACCACGTTTCAATTCTGAATGATGGTCTTACACAAGGGCAAATATACTATATATAATTTTAAATTAATAAATTGTGAAATAACGCAAATAAATCAAATAAAATTAACCTATGCACGTCAGGATTCGAACCCGCAACTTTCGGATTGAGCGATTTAGTCGAGAGCCTTACCCCTCGACCACGGAGGCCACCAAAAAAACTATAGTATATCCAAGTAACAAAGATTCCCTCTCGTATATTTCATCTCGATGTTACCAGCTTTGTGCAACGTAATAAGAGTTTTCATCTTATTCCCCTCCTTCCTCCTGCTCTTCACCTTTTTGCTTTCTGCACCTTTCCTCTCCGCCAGCGGGTGGCCCGTTCCCTTTGTGACCGAGCCCTTTGTGCTAGGGGTGGCCAACTGTTGCAAACCCTTCTTCTTCAGAGATTGCCAACTGTTGGACTTTGAACCCCTAATTTTTTTTAATATTGCAGCGAAATGACAAACGCGTTGCCCATTTTTAACAATTTTTCAGATTGCAGATCTGGCGCAACTGCCCTGATGATGGACACTGTAACGCTGTCTGAAATGTTGGCTAAAGGAGGTAGCGCAATACGGCATAACACCCCAAAAAAATTAACGTTAAATATTAAAATTATTTGATACTCGACATCTTCAGTAGCGAAGTCCTGTTTTAACTCAACCGTTTTGAATTTTGCATGTCTAAAAAAAATTTTATGTGCTGTTTCATGTCCAAAATGGAGACCGTTTTAATGGTTTAATAAAGATTATTTTTTCAAATTTGATATCGTATTGTTTATTAGCATTTTTGAAGTGAAAACTTCTTTAGCAACGTTGTGATTTGAAACTCGATGGAACGAAAAATAGCGACACCAAAAAGAGACAAACCCATACATGCACTTATAGGATTTGGTCTGCGAGAGAATCAGATTGCATAATCGATCTCCTCTTTGTGCAGTGCTATGTAGCCTCCCCATTTTTGCCAACTTTAGTTTACAGAAGGCTTTACTTATACCGCGTGTGAACTATACACTGTGATTTTTTTTTCATTACCTTGAGCCATTTTTAAAACATTTTAAAGCTTGTATTAAAAAATGACATGATTATTTCTAATACTAAAATTTGAAAGCGTATTTCATCACCTTTAAATAACAGTTTTTAGTTTTCGAATACGTTGAACAAAATTCCATTTATTTGTATTTTAATGCAAAGCGGAAATATTCTGACCTACTGACAGAAGACTCCAAATACTAATATCTACAGCCTGTATGTCGGACGAATATCTACAGCTTATATGTTGGACAAATATCTACGAATTCAGAGTGAAGACTAATATCTACATAGCTAAGGTCGGATAAATATCTATGACGGTCCCAGTGGTGACGAATATCTATGGAGCTTAGGTGGGACTAATATCTACAGAGGGCAGCTGAGCACCTAACCGGTTGTATCTGCCGCCAACTCGTCTTTAGGAAGATTAAACCCGAAGACGAGTATTAAAACGCCGTGGTGGTCACCTGAGCTGACTTCGCTGAAGGGGGCCTTCAAGAGGGCCTGCAGGGCGCTAGGGCTGTCCAGGAGTGGCAACTGTACGGAGGAGGAGACGGTTGCTCTTCAGGCGAGCCTCAGGTCTGCGAGGTCGGCCTTCAAACGGGCCGTCCTTCGAGCGAAACGAGCTGCTTGGCATAACTGGGTTAAAGACGTGGGTAACGCCAACCCGTGGGAAATCCACAGCGCGATTGGAAAATCCGGGAAAGGTTCTGATCGGTATTTGTCAACAGTAATTGGGTTCACAGATGGGAGGAACGCTGAGACTGTGGACGTGGCCTCCACTCTCAAGACACTATTGGGCGAGTTAGTTCCTTTAGAGTCAGTAGTTGGGGAAAGTGACCACCATAAACAGATTAGAAATCTAGCACGGCTACCACCTAGAGACCTCGCCCAAGAGGCTAACTTCACTAGAGTCACTAAAGCTGAAATTGATGTGATAATTAAGGGTTTGGGTCCTAAGAAGGCACCAGGGCATGATAGGCTCAATGGCGTGATTGCGAAGCAAGTCTGGGTCCACGCCAAGGAAGAGCTCTTCCAGGTGATGGACACGTGCCTGAGGAGAGGAGTTTTCCCCTCCGAGTGGAAGCGCGGCGTGCTCCGGATCATACCAAAGGGGAACGGAAAACCACTGACCGACATCAAGGCGTACCGGCCAATTACCCTCCTCCCAGTACTCGGCAAAATTCTGGAGAAATTGATACGAGAGCGACTTCGGCAAACCCTGTCTCCGGCAAGTGACCTGCAGTTCGGCTTCGTCCCCGGTAGATCCACGGTGCACGCCCTGTCGTATGTGCTTGACTGGGTGAAGGCTTGTCCAAAGAGGTATGTAGTTGCAATCTTCCTCGATATCACTGGTGCCTTCGATCACGCGTGGTGGGACATGATACGGACAAAGGTGAAAAACAGGCAGTGTTCCAAACTTTTGTTCCAAGCAATCGACGATTACCTTTCCAATCGTACTATCACGATTTGCTTCGGAGACTTTTTGATCCAGAGGGAAGCTGACATGGGATGCCCGCAGGGCTCCATTCTTGGACCTGACCTGTGGAACATCAACTTTGACGACTCCTCCAGGTTACCCTTGCCTGAAGGATGTATCGCTGTCGACTACGCTGATGACAAAACGTATCTGGTCGCTGGGGACAGCAGAAAGGAAGTTGAGAGCAAAGGCAGTGAAGGTTTGAACATGTTCCTCGATTGGGGGAAAAGAAACAAGATGACCTTCGCTCCCCACAAGACCCAGGGCCTCCTGATGAAGGGCTTTCTCAGCAGAAAAAGAAATCCTGTCATCAAAATGGGGGATTCTACTGTCCGATTTTGCGAAACTGTTAAATATTTAGGCGTTACACTAGATCGATCGTCCTCTTTTCTGGCTCACGTTAAAGAAGTATCCAGCAAGGCCCAGGCTCTCTTCTTGAAGCTGAGGAGACTCTCCACAGCTGAGTGGGGATTGCGAAATCCGGCTTTGCGAACGCTATATAGGTGTGTGTACGTGGCGCAAGTCTCGTATGCCGCCTCTGTGTGGGAGCACCGCCTGGACAACTCGCTGATTCTCTTAGCTCTCAGGCGTGGCCAACGAACCCCCTTGCTGGCACTCTCTGGCGCGTATAGAACCGTTGCTTCGGACGCTTTACCCGTTTTGGCTGGCATATTGCCAATCGATCTGGAAATTAGGGAAGTGCTCACTAAGCAGAAATTAACTAGAGGAACCCCGGCCACTCACCTAGGTGTTGTTCTGACACCGGGCGGGCCGGGGACTCTCCTTGGACTGCTCCGTCAAATGAGGGATCTGTCGCTCCAAGAGTGGCAGGTCCGTTGGGATAGCTCGAATATGGGAAGATGGACCTTCTCCTTCTTCCCATCAGTTAAAATCAGAATGGAAGGGGCATATTTACAACTGGACCACCACATCACCCAGCTTCTGTCCGGGCATGGGGAATTCAGGGGGAGACTTTACACCCTCGCCCTGTCTCCCCATCCCAACTGCGCATGCGGATCGACGAACCAGTCAGCCGAGCACATTCTGTGGCACTGTGAGATCTTGACGGATGCGAGAGAGGAAATGCTCGATGGTTTGGACGTACCTATCAGACCAGTATGGAACACTGATCTGGTTTCGAATAAGACGAACTTCGAGTGTCTGAAGAAATTTGCAAGGATTTGGGTTGAGAGATGGCCTGAACTTAGAGTCGCTGACTAGTTTACTTTGACACCAGGTGTACTTGTTCCTGTTTTACCACGGACTATCCCATATGACTCTATCATCTTAATTTGCCAAGGATGTACAGTTTTTTTTGTTTTTTTTTTCTTTGTTTTTTATTTTACACTTTTATGTTTATTGTTTATACCCTCGACTTTTATAATTGAATACTGTACAGAATGTTTATTTTTTAGGTTTTTTTTACAGTTTTTTTTTTTTTTGCATATGTAATTTTATGCTGTTTTTATTTTTTACATCTTGATTTTTCTATTAGCACTATTATGTTCACACATGTCCGCGTGATTTTACGCTCATGTCTTCTTTTTTTTTTACACACATATTTTTTAACATTTTTATTTATACTTTAGGCTCTTTGGTTCCTGATACATACAGCGTAATTAAACGCACATGCCTATTTCATATTATTTTGGTTTTCTTGGTTGCCTTACTGTTTTTTATTATTTTTATTTTGTCATTTCTTTTAGTTTTGTTTAGCGAGTGAGAACTGAACTCCGTTGCCCGTTTTGTATCGTCCTTATCCCCATTTAAGGGGTTGGACCCTAGAACGTGTCCCCGTGTACGTGCCATGGCCGATCTCTTGGAACTGGTGGGGCTGCACCCGGCCACCGCGCTAACCCTCGTGACATGAAGAGGTTGGGGAGAGGGCTAAACGTCATCCGAAAGCTGTCCGTCCCGCCTCCAGCGACCCGACGCTTCTCTCCCTAGGGTCTTCTTTTTGATTTCCACACACTCCTCGTCTAGGCACCACCGGGTAGCTGGCTTACGGACGACGCTGCCGGTTATCGGGAGGCCTGACAACCAGCCTTATTCACTGTCTCTGGGACTGCCGGTGGCTGGTTTTCGGTAACACCAGTTCTACATTGTATATACGTTTATTTTTTCTTCCTTTTTTTATGTACAGTGCACGGTGCTGCCTGCTGGATCATTGTGTAGTCCTTCGCCGCCATGAGCTTCCCACTCATGACGGTTGTCGTTCATTTTGTTTTTTCCTTATATTTTCTCTATTACCTAGTTTTGTTACTAACACCTTGTTTGACTGTCCATGGGGCTCACTGCTTTAGCAGTGATTACCTTCATGGGCTTTAGAATTGTAGAATTGACCATCACAGTACATTCCTGTAGGCGCGCCTGCATACCGCCCTCTAACAACGTATGCGGGGACATTGAAGTTCTAGAATCGTTACATATTTTAAATGTAGAGTCGTTCATTAAAAAAATTAGATTCTTGCGAGAACTCCGAAGGGGCGACCATAAGTCGCCTATACCGGGGTGGGAATAGGTGGGTGAAAGCTTCAATGAGCACCTAACCTAACCCAACATCTGCCAGTGCTGTAGATATTTGTCGACATCTCCTGTTCCATAGATATTAGTCAGCAGTTTGAGCTGTAGTTATTCGTCCTCACTTTGGTTCTCATAGATATTAGTACGATTTGTTCAGTTTTTGGAATTCCTGTAGATATAAGTAGACGCCTCCCTGACAGAATATGGAATATAAGGTGTTGACAATTAATACAATATAGGTCTAAAATATGACAATGTTTTATTGTAAATGTATTTCTGATAAAAGACGAAGAAAATCTACTTGAAGAAAGAAACTTTATTAAAATTAAAATTTCAAAACCAAAACTACGCCAAATAAACTTCTGAAGTCTGCGGATGTTGTAATAAATTATAAAGTAGTGTTGGCATATTTTTTGGGTCCACGACAATGAGTTGAATTAATAACAGTGTTTTTATATCTCGGCGTGACTTTAGACAAAATTGTAATTCTCTAAGTGTGTTCATACATACGGTATGTCCCCTTTTTCATTGTTCTTTTCTCCGGTTTTTTCTTGAAATTATTAATGTAGGGTAGGTCGCATCCATTTAGGCGTGACAATAGACAAAAGGAAGTCATTTATGTAATGATATTCGGCGTGACTGTAGATAAAGGATGAAGAAGTGTATTATTAATGGAGGTGTGCTTGGTTCATTATGCTCGAGCAACCATTAATACCTCGGTTAATTGAATAGAAAATTATTTAATTAAATTATTAAAACACTTTGTTTTTACCACAATAATCTTTATTTAAAAAGTCGACATGTTTCTGGACTGGAATTGATACTGGACACTTTAAAAACTTGTAAAAGTGATAAAATTGTTAATTTATTTAGAAATAAAAAAATAACTGTAAAAAATCCTCAAATTCCCAAATTATACAGTCTACTTAAGATTCACAAGATGACTCAACCAATCAGACCGGTAATTTCCAATTGCAATGCTCCTAGCTATAAATTAGCGTCAACTTTAAATACTATTATAATTGAATCAAATATCTTTCAACCTAAGTATACAATTAAGAATTCCCTACAATTAGTTGAGCGCTTGAAAGGTTTGGAAATCCCCGATAATGCATTATTAGTATCTTTTGACGTCGTTAACCTGTTTCCATGTGTCCCAGTTGAAGAAAGCAAAACAATTATAAATAACTTACTTAATTCCTCAAAATTACCTAATGACTTAACCCAGGATTTACTTAAATGTCTTAATGTAGTTTTAAACCAAAATTTCTTTCAATTTAATAATAACATTTTCAAACAAAAAGACGGATTGGCAATGGGGTCAAGTACCAGTGGCTTGGTAGCTGATATATTTTTAAACCATATCGAAAATAAAATCTTTAATAGTTCTGCCTTATTACTTAAATATGTGTATTTTTATAAACGTTACGTAGATGATATTTTTTGTATATGGACCGGCACCAAAAGACAACTTCAAGTGTTCCTTAATTTTTTGAACAAAATTCATAAAAACATTAAATTTACATTAGAAATAGGAATTAATTGTAGCATAAATTTCTTAGATTTAAACCTAACTGTAATTAAAAATAAGATTGAATTTAATATTTTTAGAAAAGAAACATACGCAGATATAATTATACACAACTCATCTAACCATCCATTTTCACAAAAACTCTTAGCATTCCATTATTTGATCAATCGATTCATTAATATCCCGCTATCCCCAAATAATTTCAAAGCTGAACTTAACACAATTAAAATAATTGCATCTAATAATGGTTATAACCCCAAATTAATAGATGACATATTGAACAAAAAATATAAGAAAAAATTTCATTTGTCCTACATTTACCCATTGCTTAGTGATAATATCAAAAAACAATGGAGAAAAATATTGTTTGTAAATCATCAAACCTCCAATTTAATCGGGAAAAAAATCCCTAATACAATACAGCCAGCTTTTTATACCAATAATAAATTGAAAAATTATATTTTAAATAATAAGGACAAAGACCAAAAAATGAAAAAATCCGGAGTTTACCAATTGAATTGTAATGATTGCAATCATTTTTACGTAGGTAAAACTACTTGAGATGTCTAAATAGCAATAATTATTCGGAATTTGCTAACCATCTAATTGAATTTAACCATTCATTTGATATAAATACTGGTTTTAAAATTTTACATACTAACGTTAGTGGTTTTCAATTAGATCTTTTAGAAATATTAGAAATTAGGAAAAATGTCAATAAAAATTTAAATATTATTAATAACCAAATTAATTTTGTGAATAACCCTATTTTAAACATATTTCCATTGTAATTTTGTCTATGATCTTCTAAGCAACCCCCTCCCCCCTGTCTATCTTCTAAACTCCTCCTCTTTCCGCCCCTCTCCCCCCCCCTCCAACTAATTCCATTTCCACCCACGCCTGTCTTTCTATGCTTGATAAT
The DNA here is from genome assembly GCA_917563855.2 of Limnephilus lunatus. Classification (NCBI taxonomy): domain Eukaryota; kingdom Metazoa; phylum Arthropoda; class Insecta; order Trichoptera; family Limnephilidae; genus Limnephilus; species Limnephilus lunatus. The sequence goes on from OU830594.1 coordinate 100,678,190, forward strand.
TTAGTTTTAGTACATATAATGTCCTGATGAAGAGAACATCGTTCTCGAAACATGTCGACTTTTTAAATAAAGATTATTGTGGTAAAAACAAAGTGTTTTAATAATTTAATTAATAAAATGGTGCCACAAAGTGAATTTGCAAAATTTGAAGAAGAAAATTATTTCATTAAACTTCATAGTTAAAGCTAGAAAATGACATCAGAAGCAAAATGCATATTTATTTATTTAAACGCTATAAAATGGCTTTTACATTCAAATGATAAGTATACAGTGGTTCAAAGGAGTGTATCAGGATTATATTAAGAACAAATAATGAATTAGTACATAAACATAATATCGCTGAAGTGACAGTTTTTATTAGAAGTACAATGAGATAATATTCAATTAATATCCAAAAGAAATGTGTACTCGTGTAATAGTTAAATAATATACTAAGTTTATATTATAAGACCTGACATAAAACCAAGTATGTTGGTGTATGATAAAAGCTAGTATTTATATAGGTAAAGAATACAATTATTCAATATGCGTTACAACAAAAAAACACGTTACCTATATCTATCATGTCTATGCTTCACTGTGCTAGACGTGGCAAAAACCTGTCCCGAAAGCTAGCTCAGTCAGTCGGTAGGATCCTCTCATCATCAGGGTGTGCGGTTGCGGCTAAAAAGGGTTAGAAATAGGGTGTCTCCCGCCAGGCCCACACAGGTGGACTGGCTCAAATGAAAGAGTGGTTCAGATTAAAACAGAGCATTGTATTGTAAAAATAGGTACAGTGTACATGAATCATGTAAAACGGTACATAGCCCTAACTATAGATCGGCCTAAACAATCTCTCTGAGCCTGGGGTTTCTCATCGCGCAAGTTAAATGTACGAGGGACACATTAAAAAAGGTTCAAGGGGGTGACTCACAGCATCGTGGTGGTGGGCTGCAGTTCCCTTTCCAGGCAGTCCAGGAATCCAGGTGAGATCCTCGCGGTCTCCGTGAGGAGGCCGGAATGCACGCCGAATGTTAAATTAATTTGGCAATGATGCCCGTTCGTTAAAATGGTAAGGCGCGTAATTTACATGTTTGCTAACGCGGGGAACCGGGCGAGAGCCGGGCAGCGTCGAGCGCGGTGCTGAGATATGTGTTCTCACCGCGAGAGAGGGGTTGCAACTTGCTTCCGCTTGGCTCGTGTGTTTGGGCTCGCGAAAACAGTTGTTATTTGAAAAATGCTTCTTCGATGACCTACTTTGCTTGCTAATTGTGTTACATAACAACTGTCACACATCAGGGTTGGTATCAGAACTCCGTTGTGTATTGCTAGTTTCGCTTCTGATGCTGTTAGTTGTCTTAGGTATGTAGGTGCTTAAATACATTTTTTAAAAATTTCCTCCACAATTTTAATGAATTCCTAGTGTTGTGGACACTATACGCTTTGTGTATTTCTTCAATTTGGGATGCATCTATGGATACCGCCACCCCGAGAACCATTTATTGTTTAACCGAGACCCTTGTATCAAAGACCAACCCAAGTGGTTCGCAAAGATTGGTGATTCGTGGGGTGAGGTTTGTCTTGGTCTTGGCGGCGGATGAGTCCCACTTTCTGCGTAGCGGGCAGGATCGAAAGAGACTTGTTGAGGGCGATCATTTGGCCTCTCTAGCAATACTCTAGACTAGTGGTTCTTAACCTGGGTTCGATCGAACCCCGGGGGTTCGGTGAGTCAATTTGTGTCCGGCGGAGGTCAAGACACACCCCCCCCCCCGACTCAAATGATTCGGTAAATGAGTGGTGGTGAGAAGTTTTCCGTGAATGTGCATACGAAACTGTTGGGGGTCAGTACCTCCAACAAGGTTAAGAACCACTGCTCTAGACCTATCGTCTTGGACCGCAGTGGGAGGGATTGATTCATACGTCCGTCACTCTTGGACCCACTAACTCCCAAATTCCAAGGCACCCCTCATACATTTTTCCTTTCCAGAACTTCCTCTCCTTCCTTTCTTTTAAAAGACCCTCCACACCTCAAAGATGACGTTGGCCCTGTGATAAATTGTTTTCCTCTGGGCCTCCTGGATGGAGCTCTTATACATATATAAAAAAAAATTAAGTATGTGCTATTAAAAATTATTGATGATTTCTGTGAAACAAAATCTGCTTTTTCTGTGATCTTTTAACTCCCATTATAATTTATAACTTTGAATATGGCGTAAAATGATCAAAGAAATGTGCTAAATCGTATATTATACAATAATGTCACCCCCTTTTAACCTTTCTTCGAGTATTGGTTTCTATACACACAATAAAAAATGCAAATGTTGCAAATATTAGAAAAGAAAGCACTTCGGATAATTCTCAGGCCTAACATATATTTTTTTTTATTTAATATGCACAAGAAAGAGATTTATTGAAGAAGCTGAATTTGTATTATGTTTGGTACCTTAAAATAATAAAATAATCAGATTGTGCAATCCACACGCGGTATAAGTGAAACCTTCAGAAAACTAAAGTAGACAAGAGTGGGGAGACTACGAACCACCGCTCAGTGAGGAGACAGATAATACTATCTCATCCTCGCAGGCTAAATCCTATAGATATGTTCCCAACCTTATTTTGCCCACCGGCCACTTTGAGAATATTTTTTTTCTAGAGCCTCTCATTTTTTTTTATTTACCATCTGTCGCGAATCTGAAACAGCTATTGCCACGATTATATTTACCACAACTTGTTATGGGGGGAGGACTCAACTGTCGCGGAATCAATAATTCGATTAGAAATATATTAAATTATTTGTTATACTTTTTTATTTAGCAAGTTGAAAAACAATTCTTTTGTATTCTATGTACCGGGTTGCTACCTAATGTATTCATGATGTAGTGTCAATTCTTAATAATAATAAGTAATAATGTAAGATTATTAGTACGTGATTAGCGTGTTTTTTGTCTTTTTAGAACACATTTTTTTTTACCTGCTCACGCCCTCACTGTGCCATCTCAACGCCATGTATTTTTTTTTTTAACATTGATTCTATTGACAAAATTCAGACACAAAGGTACATATATACATTCATATGTATAAACTCAAACACCAACACAAACACAAGTGTACACCACATAATTTTTTTATATTATCTTTATCTATACCTCAAATCATTCCCTAGCAAATAGCAAGTACTAACCACCCCCGGTAAAATGTAGGTACTCGTATGTAATCATTCATCGGATATTTCATAGAGACATCATTGGCACCGATTACCACCGATCCTTAAATTATTTTCTAAAACCTTTTAAATCGTGTACCACACATTTTATCTACGTTTTGTTTGTTTCTCAAGCAGTGAAAAATATGAAATTTGATACTTTACTACGGTATCAAATAAAAACAAAACGTCTATTCTCGTTACCGACAACTACAGAACATAATTGTTCTACTTTAAATATCTTTAGGAAATATGACTCTAGTTCTTCATTTTACATAGAACTCTCCTCCTGGGGAATATTAATAAATTTACCTCTGATTTAATACGAGAAATACACAGAATTTCTGGGACGGCTTCCCACTGGGATGGGTAACAAGACCCAACAATAATTATTATTATTACCTTATTGAGGGCAAGAATACCTGCATTCTGTTGAAAATATAATATATTTATAATTAACTTATTAATGTTTTCCCGCCGAGGTAGGCAGATAGGACGGACCGCCAAACAACTCGGTCTTGACACAAACTCCTTACCTAATTCACATTTAAACATCGTTTCATACATACTCTTCTGTTAATCTGACTCTTGACATGGCCCGACTCAAGTATCCGATTCACTTGATCGTGCCATGTGTTCCTCGGGCGTCCCCGACGACATTCTCCTTACGTTCTTTGTTCTACATGTCCAATCCATCTAAGCGTTCTTAATCTTACTCATTCATCACTTGATTACACATGGTTTTAACCATGTTTTACCACACATGCTACGCCTCAGGGATTTCATTTCTACAGCATTCAATCTACTTTCATTATTCATCTGCCAGTTCCATGCCTCACTGCTAAACATCAGGGTAGGTACCAGCACTCCATTATGGACACCTTCGCTTCTTTTGACAGTTCTTTTTATTAGCGCCTACGGCGTTCAGTCCTCCGTTAATCGAGTTACCTGCATTTACCCTTCTTTCAATATCTCTTATCAGCCTTCCCATCTATCATAAACATACTTCCCTAAAATACAAACTCATCCACCTGCTCCAAGTATTTATCATTCACAACTATATTACACATTATTTTCATACTCTCTCTTTCAAATACCGTGAGTTTAGACTTACTTACATTTATTATTAACTCATTCTGCATACATACTTTGTTCATCCTAGACATGAGAGACTGTAGATCTTCCAAACTGTTAGAAATCAGCACCGCATCATACTTTCAGATTACTGTACATGTTTTTCTTTCCGGTCTCTTAGATTCTTTGCCAGCTACCAGTTGTTTTACTGAAACAATCGAATCACATGTAATATTCTTATCAACATTATTTCGTATGCTCTCGGGAGTTCCTCAGGGCTCCAATATAGGACCAATCCTCTTTTTGATTTTTTATAACGGAATCAATTTCGCATCCAATCCCAAATCTTTCAATTCTTGCCTACAATTATCCATGTATAGATTGAATAACCACTTTCCATCTCTCGTAAAAACACTTACAACATACTCATCCACCTGCCCCAAGTATTAACCATTCACAACCATATTGCACACAGTTTTCGTACCCTCTCTCTCAAATACCTTTAGACTCAATTACATGCATGTATTTATCTGTATATGTATATATATACCAGCAACCCGCCATTCTATAACAATAACATATTTCATACCAAACTTCTAATTCTTACCTCCGTCTGCCATCTTATAACTTCTGCAGACATTTTCTGCGTTAACAAAGCAAACTTAGCTGGTTCCTGAACTTTACATTTCTGATGCATTGTATCTAAAGAAATTGTATGGAATTTGCACGGGGAATTATCAAAAGACTCGAGGCAATTGTTCGATTACCGCCACAGTTTACCTGCAAGCGCTGAGCAGGTAATCCCTGGAAATGTGATCCATACTCATGCCATAACAATGTTTGTAATTGAGGCGGTCAGCGCAGAAATAGCGTAACCCACAAAAATTTAGAGTTGTGGTTTTCTCCTACAACGAAATTTCATGTTATTTATAAATGTATCATATTAATTAGAGCATGTTGAGGATGGAGCTTATACAATTTTGCTAAAATACCGAAAATATAAAGTATGTAATAAAATAAGTCGTCGAAATGTTGATATTTGCAGTAGGCCGAAATTCAGCACTATCATTCGAATTATAAATTTATTTTTGTTGAAGTGAAAACTTCTTTAGCATCGTTGTGATTTGAAATTCGATGAAACGAAAAATGGCGACACTAAAAAGAGCAAGCCTTCAAGAGAATGAAATAGTATAATCGGTCTCCTCTTTGTGCGGTATTGAGTTCCCACTCTTGTCTACTTTAGAGAGCAAAAAAATCAATGAAATTTAAGTTTTCTGTTAAACATGTTCGATCGAATATCGTTTTTTTACGAATGTTGTGAATTTAGTGAGGTTAGGTTTGATTTGACACCAAGTCACAATTGCACCAATTTTACCAAGTTCACTTTTGAAGCTCATAACTTTGTCATTTTTGGAGATATCGAAAAACTAATGTTTAGAGTCATATTCTTAATTAGTAAGAAAAAATGGCATTACTGCGGGCACACCGACACGCCCATAGCCCACTCCTGTGTGTTTATCTACTCAGTGACGTTCGCAGCCGAACTGTTTAGAATTATTATTAGACTCGGGCTCTTTCTGAATTAATATTTCTCGGTTTTCTTCATTTGGGACCCCTTATTTTGGCTTTTGTAAGTTGCGCCGAATTTACTGGCGTTTTATCATCAAAGAAACGAGTGCTGTTATTGTTAATAAGCCAATATTATATAATCTTATGTTACACTGTATCAAAAGGAATTTTATGAAAACCACCGCAGCGTGCTGTACTGATTCACATATTTTCACTATATTTTTGTATTTTTAATTAATGCAGATGATTTTCTTTCAAAAATTGGTATAAACTGCCTTAAATAGGTCAAAAATTCACTTTTCGGGATAGGATTAATAAACACACATGAAAAACTGCTAAAAAAAAGATTATTTAATCATTGAAGACAATATTTGCGACTCTCAATCGAAATTTGAAACAGAAAAATCAGAAAAAGATACGTTCGCATCTAGGTCAAGTCAATAGATGTCGTCGCACATTACAATAAACATGGATATATTTATCCAAGACACTAGCTAGATTGCATTTAGTTCGGGTAGAATCTTGCGGTTATACATAAATAAAATGAAGATAATGTTGGTAGTTCTTGGTCGATACAGTTAAATATGACCGGTGGGGTAGGGTCGAATTAGTTTAGTGATTAGAGTAGAACCCTGGCAAGGTTAAGGTCCTGGTTTTAATTACTAGACACGAGCGTATCATTTTTTGTTTCAAATTTTCGATTAAGTAAATATTACAATTTGAGGTTTTACTCATTAGGTTATTGCAAAAATCGAATCGAATAGTATTAATAGGCTTGCGTCTGCGTGGTTGAATTTAAGAACCCGGCTTTGAGTTATGTCAGACGCCACGCCACACTCGCCGCGCTACAAATAACACCTGTGCACGTGGAATTTCAAACAAAGTTACCGTTGTAATTCGGTTTCGAATTCAAGAATTCGTCACAAAATGTCGCCACTTCCGTTAGCAGGTCGGACGGGGACGTGTCCCCCCTAGGTATAACTGCTACGAATTTGTGAATATGTAATATCTCTCCGGATATGGAAAGATTGACGGTAGTACATAGTTGTATCAAGCGGCTATATATTACATATGACGTCATTGCCTGTCGGTTACTTTGTCCCGGTGATTAGCTACACTGGATGACAGTGGATCCGAGAATCCAAGAAGAGATCCAGGGTTTTTTTTTCTAACCAGTTCCTATTGGATTTATAAAATGGTCACAACCACTAACTGAGCGAAGCCGAACCAAAAAATGCCCGCAGGGCCTAGCAGCAATTTTTTTAACTTCTAGTATTAATTATTACTTAAATAGGTAACCAACGAGTAGTTTTAAAACGAGCTACCAAAATCTAACCTTTTTCAATGTGCCTGTATCGGTCTGGACAATCTTTTCATTAATGCCAAACAGTAGGCCCTGTCATCTTTGAGGATGCTGTGTGGAGGGTCTTTTTTTAGGAGAGGGACATGGTCACGAAGGTCTCACTAGGGCGATACTGATAGTATCTTCCACTCTTTGTAATATTCAAGGTAGGTCTGTAAACCGCTGAAAAGACTATGTAGGTGGAAACTACATTATGAACTCGAATACCAATCCTGTGATCTTCAAGTTTTGTAACGTGCTTAAAACCTGCCAAAATCAAAATTTAGTCTTCTAAGTCAATTTGCGGTAATTTCTCTAGCAGGATCGAGCGTCAACTCACATAATTAATGTAAAATAATATAATTTCCCGGAGTTTTGGGAATAATTGGTTTAGATGCGCCCTAGTCTCTCGGCGCGGCTTTGATTGTGTTATGTACCTCCGAGCCCCGGGGTTCATTATACAAAGAATAATGCGATCGGAGCTTGCGGGGTTGTTCAGGTACACCCGGTGGGTGGAATTGCCGGGACGTGGCAACCCTGTTTCTGCAGGTTAATTAGGTACAGGCGCGGCCAGTGCCTCAGTGCACTCGTGCAACGAACCGCCAAAAAAATTGAACAACAATTTACAGCTCATCGTAATCTTACTTAATGTTTTTAATTATAAAATTAAGCAAAATTTTAAAAAAATCCTAAAAATTGCAATTTAATATACTAAATGTTACTAAAACGTGACTAACGACGAAATATTGTAGATAAATACCGCAAAAACATTGCACCCGCGCGCCGTTTACATTGGCTAGGAACGAGAAACCGAGGTACATACCAAACCGCGCGCTTTAGCTATGCGCGTTGTTTGGCTAATAATATTTTGTATGCAGCCCATACGAAACATATCTGGACCGTGGTTTTGACAAAACGTATCAAGAAAAATACCTCTGACAGTACGCCGCACGGTCAGCGGAGATATACGAACGAAGAATCGAAGAATTCCGAAGGAAGGGCTCGAACGATCAAGGGTTTGAACAAGTATGAAGTAAAATTATAACATTTCTCTTGTAAAATGCAACCTCGGGTCAACGGGTCACGGGTCAGCTATGCGTGCGATTTTATCTTGTGATATACTACTGCGGATTTACATACTTGGCAGTGAATTTATTATTTGCTTTTTTTTGCAGAAAGTAACCTTTTATTTGTGTGCGTTTTTTTTAATTATTGCTAACTTCACACCGACGCTTAGTGGGTCAGTAAACACCCGCCACTGTCTGCAATCCTACGCTACAAATCAAAACATTATTGTGATATTAATTCATATCCGAAAGTTGAGTCTTTTTAAATAATAAATAAATACCTTCTCTTCTTTGCCACTAATCCTCTAATACTAATAGATGTAATATCAAAAGAAATGAACCATAGTGTAAAATAGCAAATAATTTATGATTTCTGAAGTTTTTTAATGCAGTGTCACCGCTTGCAAAGTCGTATCTTCCAAGCATAAACTTTCATATAAGTGTGTTTATCGGATAACGAGTTTATCAGGTGAGTATATCTGTTTCAGTATATTATCAGGTGAGTATATCTGTATCTAAGGGTGGTTGAAGTGTTCGCTCGGCAAAGGGATCGAAGAATTGATCTTCTCTATAAATAAGTAAGATACGTGCATTTATATATATATTACATACATTACGTTTTTGATGAAATCGGTGAACCACCAAAAATTTAAGGCACCGGCCGCGCCTGATTAGGTACATCTAAAATGTGTTCTTTAAAGTATTGAAAATTTTGATCTCAAGTCTTGCCTGTGAGTTCTATTTTTTAATATCTATATTTATGTTGTTAAATGTTAATGCATACGTAATAAATAAATTAAAAATGAGTTAACTATACCGGGTGTTAAGGGATGTATCCGACTTACTTTACCCAGTGATTCCTGACATCATTTGGGTGACATTTTAGATGTCTTTTTTTGTTCAAATTTTTTTCTTCATTGTCAAACATACGTTTTTTGTTTCGCTTGTCGCCACTGGTCTCTCCGCCCAGTAATCAACCAACCCCTCACCCCGCCTCTAACTGTCCAATACCTACTGATTTTCTTACGTTTTTAGTTGAAAACGAGGTGACGGTTAGTTAGTTAATTTTAGTATCTACTTTATCGCTTACGTATATGTTACGCATTACGTGGGAATATTTCACATTAATTACTTACCCACGCACTAACAATCGAAATTAGTATGTTTGATCTTCTTTCTCGATGATTAAATATTACAGTAGTGTAACTCTCAAAATTTATTCCATATTAATGTAATTAATTTTAAAAAATGTAGTTGATAGTCCAGAATTGCTTGCATTGATAAGCTTTCGGACTCCATTACTTGATAATAATAATATTTGGATAACTTGTATAGCGTCGTCTTTGTGAAAAATCACTTCTAGGGCGCTGTACAAGCTTATAATATATTTCTACAATCTTACTTTTAACTACAAACTAGACAAACCACTATAAAAACTTATGGCTAAAAATTGCATCTACCGTTCATCGATCACCGATACAAAACTATATGTAATGTGATTTGGCAAATGAACGCGATGCTGCGTAAATATGGACTCTATAAGGCTATAAGAGAAAATCTACAGGACAAAGTGAAAACCTTTCCGAAGAAGTTTACTTCGAAAAATTTAAAAAAAATATGTATACATATATACAGGACCATACTTACCTGGTAGGTCACTTGAAATTAACACAGTTATTGTTTATTTAGGAATATTTAGGTACAGTTCGTATGCAGAGGACATAATTGGGAACTATAATACAGATATAATATGTTCTTTGATGAGCGTATTTTGAAAACATAAGCAAATATTATGATCAGCGGTACAATAGTACAAGGATTTGATCAGAATATTTATCTTCTTAAATGTGATTCGTTCCTTGGTAAGAGAAAGATTGATGTGATTTCGAATATTGTTAATCCAATAAGAAAAGTGTGATTAAGGTATATCATAGACAAAACAAAAATGGTACTCAGATACGTATTTTTTTATTTAAGGGTATGAGAGCCCAAAAACGAAGGTTTTTATTATTCTCTGATTTTACTATTATAACGTTTACTATTCATAATATGTTTGTAAAAGCCCCTAAAAAGTCATTAATAAATAATTAAATTGAATAAAAATCGTAACCTTGCAATTTTTATATTACATATTTATTGTATTTCTTTATGAAATTGATTCATATAGCTATTTCTACACTTGCAACAATGCGCCACTCCCATTATCCAGCCAATTGAACTCTCCCATAGTATGTACGTGTACGTGGCCACTGTGGACTACAACAGTACTACGGCGGTAGAACGTAGTTCCTCTTTCCTTTGCTCGCTGTAACGAAAGGTAAACTCGCAATCGCGAAGCTGCTCCATTCGGGGATGCTGTTTTGCTCCCCGAGTTACATGGGATTGTAAATACTATCTCCTGCAAAACAACCGACTCTTTTTAAAAACTTTTACACAAAATTTTGATTCAGCTTTTGTATCTTTTTTAATGTCTTCTAGGTACAATCCCATTAAACCACAAAAAAGCAGTTTGTCAACGGGATGTTAATGTTCAATTACAATTTAAACATACATACATAATATTATTACTATAACTATATAAATTGTCACAATTAACTAATTGAATTAACACACATTAATTAATATAAACTACTTATCTCTATTTAGTAACTATTGTTTCAGCATATATCTCAATCTATTTGTAGAGTCGCAATTTTTTATATTAATTGGTAATATGTTAAATATTTTTGACACGTTAAATTCCAGGGTTCGCCGTCCGTAGTTATTATTATATTTTGAAACAAGCATTCCTTCATTCTTTGTGAACCTTGTATTATGTTCATGTTCCACTTTCCTCTTATAATCAGACTCAGATATATGCTGAATCAATATTTTGTACCATAATAAGGCCTGCACCGGTAATATTGTTAAATCTGACTCGAGGAAAGTGGAACATGAACACGATACTAGGTTTACGAAGAATGAAGGCATGCTTAAACACTTGAATCAAAATATAACAATACATCGGACGGTGGATCTCAGAGTACAATGTGTCCAAAATATTGAATATTTTACCGAGTAATATTAAAAAAAATACGAATTATCATGTTGAGAAATATGCTGAAAACATGGCTCCTAAGTAGAGATATTAGCCGATTATATCAATTAATAGTTGTCATTCAATGTAGTTTGCAGATATAAGACGGGTTGTTTTATTCATTGAATTTGAATATTTCATAAAATTTCAAAGTTAATTTTCTAGTTCTGTGAAAATTCCCTTTCTTTTCAGTTTTGTGAAACAGCTGGCCAATAGTAATATAATTACAGAACTTTGGCAGAACTTCCAGGAAATGTGTAAATGACCTTTTAAATTTGATGAGTTGATCAAATTCTGTGAAACGACCAGTCTATTTGTGTAATTTACCAAAATCGCCAAGCAAAATAGTTTTTAAAGATGAAAATATTTAAATAATGATAATAACCACATGAATTTCACACAATAAGATACAGCCTACGATGTCATATTTATCGTCACAACTGGTTCAATGAATCTAAAACTTAACTTTGCTTTGAATTTAATTCTCATTTTTTTATAATTGGAACTGATCGGGTCCAAAATTCAGACAAGCGATTATGAACCTACCTATAAATAATATTTCTAATGTAAAATTGTTTTAATTACCATTTTCAATATTGTAACTGATTTGTCTGCAATTCTCTAGTAAATAAATAAAATCGTGTAGTTTGTACTTAGTTTGTGAAAGAATTTAGTATTTTTTTTGGTGAAAGAATTCTGCCCACGATAGTACTACAGCACCACTATTCGGCACTAGCTACACCCGCCGCCTTGTGCACTTTTGAGATAAAACCATTTCATTGTGCGCGGACGTTCCTCTTGCCACCCTCCCACCCCTGCCTAGTCCGCCTATAATAGGTCCCGAGGACCAGACGAAACTTTTTCCATTCATTTCCTCGGGAACTCGAAAAGTTATTTCGATTACGCCATAATGGCTCGAGTATAAAGCGTCATCGGTCTGAATGGAAATCATAAAAAAATGTCGGCATTATTATTATTGGGTGTAACTTTTTCGATTTGGTGTTATTTTTTGGCTGTAAGTGCCTCCCATCTAGACGAAGAGGTCAATTTTTGATCGAATTCCGCGCTTTCAGTTGCGAACTTTGATGTTGTGTGACAAAAAAGAAAATTTTTATGCCTTTGTCAAGCTATTTGAGCTTTGAGTATAACTTTGTGATGCAATGATTGTTTATTACTTTTAAAATATTGCCATATTTTTTTTATAAAATATTTTATTTGTTATTTATTATGGGCCATTAACCAGCCAGCGGCCGAGAATTCATGGTTCGTCGAAAGATGTTCTTACGATCGTACAGGGCGGTTCCAATGAAAAACATTAATTATTTTCCGTACCAGCGTTTTTTAAATAATAATTCAATATCGGATTTTATTTCATTCAAAATGTGCTTTAATTAATTTTTATGTACATTCAAAAATGCTGAAAGACGTGATGATAAAACTATTAAAATTATGTACTTTTGGAATCATTATTATTAATTTTAGTAAGTAATACCTTGTCGAAAAATGTGGTAAGATTCTTGAGAAAATCCGATTGGTTTTTCGTTACTTTTTTCCAAGATGTATATAGGTTTGCTGCACGGACGTACAAAATATATGGACATGCCCTTACGTGTTAAAAAACGTGTTATTTCCCCCTCCCATTGGAACCATTTTTCGGAACCGGCTGGGCGTGTCCGGACCAATGTCGTGCTCTCGTCGTACATTTTACGCGCGGACGCTGTATGTCTATGAAACACATACTTAGACAATGAAGAAGACTTGGCGAATCACAAGTCTCTTTCCTCTCTTCGCCCCGCCATAGTTGGTTTTTACCCCTCATCTGTAAGTTCTCGTCTAGTTATTTGTATGTCTATGGTTTGCTGTAAGTACGAAATTGCATACATTTTCACTGATTGTGTTGAAAACAGATGGGCTAGGTAGAAGAAGGTAAGATACATTATTATTATGTATATAAAGTATCGTGTTGCTGGTGGTGGTGAGACTCATTAAACATAAACAGAACACAAGCGAATCAAATAATAATATTAAAAATGAGAGTACATTAATTACATCCTTGAATAATAACATTATTATTATTATTTTGAATAAGTAATATCTGACATATGATTTTGTAGTAAGTTTGTTTTACTAATTTACAGATTTAAAAGTTAATGAAATAAGTATGTCGTTATATTTATTCATAATAAATGAGCTGTATATTATTTTATATATTCAAAAGCAATGTAATAGGTAGTAAATGTGAAAAAGTGCCTTCCTTATATATTCGAAAGCAATGTAATAGGATATGTGAACAAGTACCTTCCTTAATAGCCAAGAGTGGAGTTATAGAGTCAGATGGATTGACGTTTTAATCTGTCAAGGTCATTGGCATTGTTTATTGTTATTATTTTTGAGCTGTCGCTTTGCTTTAATAAGATACGTCCTAAATTTGACCACGTGTATTTAAAGTTGTTTTCTCTAGCAAAACGTTTCGTTTGCCCTAGGAGGCATTTTTGTTTTTGTGTAAGATGGTCAGATTTATAAATTCGTTTGGATTCTTGAGAAAAACCTAGATCATATGTGTTTAATTTATTAGTGCTGGGTGTAGTGGCTTTTATGTAAGATTTCAGTTCGTATAAAAAATTATCCCGTGCTTGAATGTGATTAAATGTCGATGGATCTGGGTTTTTTTCTGAGATTTTAGGCCCCATTCTGTAAATCTTCTTGATTGCCGAGTTTTCTGTGGAGTCCTCGAAGTTGATGATTTTAGATATTTTAGTGATAACATCCATATAGTTGTTGGATATGGTTTCTGGAATGCCTCTTAGTTCAATATTACATATTTGGTGCATGTATTCAAGTCTGTCAATTCTGTCATCTTGATGTGAGATTGTATTAGATAAAAAGGTTTTTTATATTTTTTAGATCAATTAGGTCCGCATTATTTTTTGTCTGTGATAGTTCCAAAGCATTCACTCGATTTTTAGGCTCTTCTTGCTGCTCCGATATGTATTGTATCGACTTTATGAGTTCATTGTTTTGTTTCAAAATTGCTTCGTATTTTTGGCCAATAAAGTCAATTTTTTTGTCGACAAATACCATCATTGAAAATTTGAAATTTCGAATTTAGAATTACATTATTATCAACTAATTATTTTTCTTATGGAGATATATTTATTTATACATATATTTATATTATATAAATAAATATATCTCCATAAGAAAAATAATTAGTTGATAATAATGTAATTCTAAAAATTTTCAAATATGAGATTGACAAATATGACGGCTTTGACAGAAGGTGGCAATAGCGAAATTGGTTAACGCGCTCCAGTTGCGACCAATGTCTTTTTCTGTTTTTCTGTGTCTTGTTCTCTTTCATATTTTCGTTTAGATTATTATTGTTAACTTATTCTAATAATATAATATATGCATGAGAAGAAATCCTTCTAAAACGTGCTACACACCATCCGATTTAAAGCACTGCTTGCAGGACTGCATGCTAGTATACAAAAATGTCAGTCGAATTATTATTATTTCCTTTGTCGGGACGTGAAATAATAATAATTCGGTTGGGGATTCTGCATCAGTCCTGCAAGTAGTGTTGTACCTAAATCGGATGGTGAGTAGCGCGTTTAATTGCATTGTGTATGAAATATACAGGTTTTATTCTTACGTTAAAAAAATTGTAATATTGTCGTTTTGGTTCTGTAATTCATCCATTCATTCAATGTTTTGTATCTGAAATGTTTTTTGTTTCTCTCATTTTTTGTATCGAGTGTAAGATTGTTAAATGCTTTTATTGTATTTCTGGTGTCTTTGTCCAAAACTTATGTTTACCGTCAGAGTTTGTTTTAGTCGTCTAACTAATTTCTAACTAAGTATTGACGATAGTTTGTGTTTGTTGAAATTTATATTTTTGCTCAAAAATATTGTCGTTTTTTTATGTATGGTTAACATGCATGTAGGACGTAAAATATTTTGAATGTATGATTTGCCTGATCATACCATGTTATCACCTCGGAATGTTAAATTGAAAATATTCGTACAAAGTATTTCTTTTCTATTACGTTTCTATGGAGGTTTTTTCTTGGTAGGGGGGATTCAGTTTATTGAATGGAAGACACACAATGCCGGTTTTATCAGGAAAATGCAGAAGTTTGATTATATCCCGCGGAAAAAAGGGGAAAATTTCAATATGATTTATTATGAATTGCCCTTTAGTGAAAATCCAATTAATTTAAAACGGAAAATACGGTTTCTAGTGAAAGCTTAGTATTTCACTATTGATTGGTAACTCTAAATTAAAAATGGCTGGCGTGTACCCGTCTTCGCCCACGTTATATTCACAGGTATAGTATGATCATGTAGATCAGTGTTTCCCAAACTTATTCAGCTACCGCCCCCATTTTTCTTAGATATTTTTTCTTTGGAACTC
Organism: Limnephilus lunatus; assembly: GCA_917563855.2. Classification (NCBI taxonomy): domain Eukaryota; kingdom Metazoa; phylum Arthropoda; class Insecta; order Trichoptera; family Limnephilidae; genus Limnephilus; species Limnephilus lunatus. Next base: position 100,693,916 of record OU830594.1, read on the forward strand.
AACATAATAATTAATTATTATTTATGACTGAAGACTGCGAAACGTGGGAGCTTGAACAATGAACAGTCTCAGGCCCCGAGGAAAACAATTTCCCTCTGGACCTATGTCATATTTGGGGATTCTATGTGGAGGGTCTTTTTAGGGAAAGAAAGTTATAAGGAAAAAAAATAGGGGTGGTAAGGAATCTGGGTGTAAATGTGTCCAGAAGTGATAGACTCATGGATCCATTCCTACCACTACGGTGCAAGGCGATGGGTCGAGAGAGTCCGGCTAGAGAGATAAAAAGATCTCCGTGTCTGTGGGGAAACGGCGTGATGGTTAGTAAGTTAGTTTATAAAAAATCATTGTGCTTAGGATATTTGGGTCTATTTACATTTCCTGTTTCTTATCACAAACATCTTTCCTTTCGTCAACCGGATATCTTAAAGTTATCTTAAATTATCACGTTTACAGTATTTAAGAGGGTGTTATCTGAAACCACCGCAGTCGACGGGTCAGAGTACCACACGAGTCAGAATAACGTCACCCCGACTCAGGGTTATTATTTATAGGCCGGAGGGCTTATTCTTTATCGCGCGATAAAATACCGCCGTGGCTAAGTGACGCTTAATTTATCGCCCACGTTTATGAAGAGCTTTTGGTCTTGATTGAAACCAATAGTGGAGTACGTGAGATTTACGCCTGCCGTGTAAAATGCGGTGACAGAAAAAAATACGGGAAACCATTTATGTTTAATTTAAAAGGTTTTTCGAGCATGAGCACTTTTCAAACCTTTCTTCAGTATAGGTAGATGATAGCTCCGTTTTAACTTGCAATGTATTTCCTCTCTCTTTTTATCGGTTCCATGACAGTTGATCCGTCGATATTTGGCCCCCGGCATACTATATACGATATGTAGTCGGTTTAGTGAAAATACGGTATACCTACTTATAAAAATGGAAGATCTACAGTCTCTCGTATCTAGGATGAACGAAGTATGTATGAAGAATGAGTTAATGATGAATGTAAGTAAGTCATGGTGTTTGAAAGAGAGATTACGATAACAGTATGCAATATAGTTGTGAATGATGAATACTTGGAGCAGGTGGATGAGTTTGTGTATCCGGGTAGTATGTTTACGAGAGATGGGAAGGCTGATAGAGATGTTGAAAGAAGGGTGAATGCCGGTAATTCCATTAATGTAGGACTGAATGCCGTTGGCGCTAATGAAAAAAACTGTTAAAAGAAGCGAAGCTGGCAGTCTACAATGGAGTCCTGGTACCTACCCTGATGTATGGCGATGAAGCATGGAACTGGCCGAGGAAGGATGAAAGTAAACTGAATGCTGTTGAAATGCTGAGGCGTATGTGTGGTAAAACAATGTATGATCGTGTGAGAAATTTGGATATCCGCAAAGCATGTAAGGCTGATGTAAGCATAATGAGTAAAATTAAGAAAGGGACCCTCAGATGGTTTGGGCATGTAGAGCGAATTAACGGAGAAAATAGTGTAAGAAGAATATACGACGCAAATGTGAATGGTAGAAGAAATCGGGGACGTCCGAGGAAGACATGGCACGATCAGGTGAATCAGAAACTTGAGTCGGGCCATGTCAAAAGTCAGAATAATAGAAGAGAATGTATGAGACGATGTATGAATGTGAGTGAGGCAAAGAGTGTGTGCAAAGAGTAGTTAGTTAGTTACTTACACAAAACATAACTAGGACTAGTCTCCCCAAAGTGGTGTGCAGGGAGAATGTACCAAAAGTATAAAACATTTTTAATTAAAATGTATCAATGATAAGATTACTTGTCTATTGACTCTATGTACCAGCGGGTGACCAGACAACTCAGAATGAAATCAACTCAACGCGTCCTTTAAAAAGTAATTTAAAAGCGATGAAAAAAATTACAAAAAAATGAATAGGTTACGTTAGGTTAGGTTATTTGGTGTTGAGTTGACTTGATTCTGAGTCGGCATGGAACTGGTCCTGTATATTTTCTGCCTGTAAATTACATTTTTACGCAGCATCGCGTTCATTGGTTAAATCATTGTACATATAGTTTCGTATCAGTGATCGATGAACCGATGGATGCAATTTTTAGCCATACATAAGTTGTTATAATTTGTACAGTTTGTTGTTATAATTTGTCTAGTTTGTAGTTAGAAGTAAGATTGTAGAAATATATTACAAGTTTGTATAGCGCCCTTGAGGTGAGTTTTCACAATAACGGAGACACTCAAATCATCAGAATATTATTATTCTTAAAGGAGAGTAACATAGGATTGTAAAATCATTCAATGTCCAGTGTTTTTAAGATATTCGACAAGATAGATTGTCGTAGTATTCGTAAGGTGATTTTTCACTAATATGGCGGTATATAAATCATCCAATTATTATTATTAATACCTAAGTTCTGCCTTTCCCCTACATTTCCCCACAAATAAATCGGGATTGCAAGTTGCAAGTAGAATCAAAATTAATGTAATAATATATCAACTCCAGAAAGTACCCCTAACTATCCCCCATTGAGTCACAGATGTCTCAGAATGCATGTAAACTTACAATAATAATTGGTCGACTCGAATACATCAAATTCTAACCTAATGAATATAAGTTGCTCCAGTCAAGGGTCTACACTTAAACCATCTTTCAGGGTCCTAAAAGACACTTTGAAATCAATTACTGTCCGATTTATATGCGGCTCCACTTAGATGATGTGCTTTGGTTCGTTATTTGTGAGGTCATTTAATGCGCAGTGATGCTCTTTTTACGACTTTCCGTTTGATGTCTATAAACTTGTGTATTATTATTTTTTATTTTGTTTTTACTGTATTGATAAATAAATTTACAACTTTGGCTCAGTTGCAGAATATCAATTTTTATTTATTTCTAGCTGAAGTCCGGCTTGTTAAAAAATATTCTCAGTGCTTAATGTTGAGTATGAATTGTGCTACTTAATTTAAACAAGTTTTAAACTATAACATATAGGCCATTAAATAATTCAATTTTACTTTATGATTTTAATGACAATATTTGCATCTTTTGTGAGTTAATTATATTTATCAAGAAAATAATCTTGTCCTATCTGCTGTGTAATATAATAAAAAAGTTAAGAATGCTTTATTGGGTAGAAATTTTGATATATTATATGAGACGAATTTGTATTCCAACATAAAGCGGTCATTTGTTATTTAAATTTACACCCATCTTTTTTTAAAATTATATTAAGTATATTTTATTATATGTTTCATCACATCATATTTATTTTTATTTTTATAAATAGCATGTCGAATAGGTATATATAGTTCGATAGAGTTAAATATGACCGAAAGGGATAGGATCCCATTACCTCGGTGGTTAAGCACTGCCCCGGCAAGGCTAAAGTTCTGGCTTCGATTCCTAGATGTGTCCGTATCTTTTTTTTATTTATCTGTTTCAAATTTTCGATTGAGAGTCGCTAATATTGTCTTAATTAATAAATTGTCTGACTTTAATGCCCTAAATTTTATAAATTAAAACACAAATAAATAAAGAAACACATATCCATCCATACCTTATGCTTGGTATACCTTTTGATTAACGAAATGACTATTCAATTTGGTTGGATATTTTGGCCTCATGTCCAAAATTAAATTTTGTATGAAAAAAGCCTCGCAACCGTTCCTCTTAATAGGCTTCGATGAAAATATTTTTTTGTTTTAATCCTATATTAAAAGCTCTGCAGCCGTAGTCATAGCAAAACTCAATATATATTTTTATTTTATTGTAAAGCTCGCTGGAAGCCTATATAAATTATACCATTTTTATTATAACGAAACCCAACCTAGTGCATTTTAAATCAAAGCAGATGGTTCATTTAAGTGCTTATTTATGGGCTATTTAATGCAAACTAATTCTCAGGTCGTCGTCTGGGCTTAAGTGTGGTTGTTTATGGATTTTGGATGTTTTTATGTTTTCGGTCGTTGACAGTTTTAATTGATTTGTAGGTTTTTAAAAATGAATCCGTTACTTAAGATTTTGAAAGTACTTTGGTTTCAAGCTGTTACGTAATACAGGGGTGGTAACGAACATAAATAATAGTAATATTTGGATGATTTCTATAGCGCCGTTTTTGTGAAAAATCACCTAAAGGGCTCTGTACAGACTTAAAATATATTTATACAATCTTACTTCCAACTACAAACCAGACAAACCATTATAATAACTTATGGCTAAAAATTGCATCCACCGGTTCATCGATCACCGATACGAAACTATTTGACCAATGAACGCGATGCTGCGTAAAAATGTACTCTACAGGCAGAAAATATACAGGACCATACTTACCCGGGAGGTCACTTGAGATTAACACTGTTTATTGAGAAATTTAGATACAGTTCGCACGTATAGGAAATATTTGGGAACACATGATATTTAATCCTGATATATATTTTGATTAAAATATATTATAACTAAAAACTAACTAACTAACCATCACGCCGTTTCCCCGCAGGGGTAGGCAGAGAGGACGGACCGCCACACAACTCGATCTTGGCATACACTCCTTTCGTTCACATTCATACATCGTCTCATACACATGCTCTTCTTTTATTCCGACTCTTCACATGGCCCGACTCAAGTATCTGATTCACTTGGTCGTGCCATGTCTTCCTCGGGCGTCCCCGACTTCTTCTACCATTCACATTTTCGTCATACATTCTCCTTACACTCCTTTCCTCGTTCATCCGCTCTACATGCCCAAACCATCGGAGAGTCCCTTTCTTAATCTTACACATCAAGCTTACATCTTATATTATATATTCTTTAATTAGCGTATTTTAAATGATACCATTATTTTAGTAACGTTACATTCCTCCAGTCTCTTTCCTCTGACCTCTGTTGTCGAGGGGCAAAGTTCTTGACTAGCAATACGGATGACGCGGGTTCAAAAACTAGGTGTGCGCAAATAAATTTTATTTGATTTATTTGTGTTATTTCACAATTTCATTCATTAAAAATAATATAGCTTATTTACAGCCCGTTCAGAGTAGAAGATACTCTCAGTATCGCCCATTCCGAATTGAAACGTTGCTTGAAATGGCTTTAGCCGCGTTTTTTTGCCAGATCTGAATAGCCAGGTACTTCCCCACATTCCTCTTCCCCATTTTATTCCATTCTCACAACATACCTACCGCAATAGTCTCACTGGCTCCAGACGGTTGGGAGTAGTTGGGCATTGTGCGGTACTGGTAGGAACACAAATGCCGAACAAAATTGGAATTAAAAAGCTCCCTTAAAAAAGGCTACTAAATGACTTACGGGGGAGCTTAATTTGTTTAAAGCAGCTAGTAAAAACTTTTGGCAGCATTCAAAGTGTCTAGTCTTTTTCTCTTCAGTGTTATTTAAATGTCGGTAGATCTGCAGGCAGGATGGAGAGATTCAGAAGATTGAGATCTTTCCGCGAAGAATAAAGTTACTATTCTAGAAATGTGGAATATACAGTGTGTTCTGTGCGTAACTGACAAACGTTTTATAAGACTTAAATATCTCATGTTTTGCGGAAATTTAATTTTTGCTTAATTAATGATTAAGATATCACTTAAAAAGCTTAACATATCGACAAACATAATATTGAAAGATATTCGGAATCTTTGGTTTGTGGAACGGTAGATATCTCTACTGTATTTATTTGTGTGTTACGTCTTACGTTATTTATTTATTTATTTAAACGCCATAAATTTGGCTTTTACATTCAAGTGATACATGATACAATGGTTCACAAGAGGATATCAGTATGTTAAAAATAACAGAAATAAAATAGTTAAGCAATATTTAAATAATATGCGAGGTTTATAAAAGACCTAACTTTAAAAAATTGTGAAGTTTGTATGATAAAAGCTAGTATATACATAGGTATATGATACAAGTATTTGTTACAACCAAACAAATAATGTGGGCATTAACATTATATTTGCGCAGAATAAAAATATGTAAAATAAAGGTGGCTTGTTAGCAAGTAGAGTATATCATATTATATCTCACAAAAACTATTTTGTCTGTTTTGTACACAACCAGGTTGTGCGACGTTGCAAGACGGGTTAAGGATAAGACTTTAATGAATTTGCCAAACTGCCTGCATGGATGCTGGCAGTTCGATCGACATGTATAACGTTGTAATATACAGGTGTAAAACAGCACGTCACAAAAAATATCATCGGACAGCAGAATGACATGTAGGTATATTTTTTATTAAATATGTTCAGAAATCGCTGGTTTACATCCTTCGGGTATGTTCTGTTAGTTGTTACACCCTGTATATGAGAACGAATCGGAGAAACGACCCGTTCTTGTGTAAACGACATCAACCTTAAATGGGTGTTCCACTCTAATCTGCCGTCTTTCTAGCTGGAGCATTTGTATATACAAATAAATACTATACATACCTACCTGTGAAACAGATTTAGCTTGTAGGATTCGATCTGAACAACGTTTGTAAATCACAATATAATATTTTTTTATATTTCAAAGCATCCTGTAGCCAGAAAACAGACGTTTAAATTGACGGTTGGCGGTGGTAATATCTCACACCCCCCCCGATCCGTCCATCCGTCAAGCCGGCACAGACAGTCCTGGGGGTTGTTTAGGGGGGTTGGGGGAGATGAAATACCCAACCCCCGCCTCTCATTCACCTCCCCTTGGGGCGTCTCTTACGTGTTATTAATACCTGCAGTATTCCTTCTTGCGGAGCGGTTGACGGGCGTGATTTAAGGACCTCTCGTCTTTCATCCCTTTATATTAGATAATAGAAATACCTACTTAACTAACTAACTAACCATTAATCTGTTTTCCCGCAGGGTAGGCAGAGGAAAAAGACCCCCATACAACTTCGTTTTGACACACACTCCCCACCGCATTAAAATTCGCACATCGCCCCATACATACTCTCCTATTATTCTGACTTTTAACACGGTCCGACGCAATATCTGAATCACTTGGTCGTGCCATGTCTTCTTCGGGCTTCCACGACTTCTTCTACCATCCACGCTCGCAATCAACTGTCATGGAATTATGCCGACTATTTACTAATGTCTTCTTTTACAAGCGACCACTAAGATCTTATACCTTCCACTAACGTATCATATTTTCTTTCAACACTCCTTTCTCGATGTATACGCTCAAACCATACAAACTTTTCATGTTTTATTAATATTTACTGTAAGCAATTGATTTTCTAACAATTTGTTTTTTATCTTGTTTCAGGTATGGATCATAATCTTGGAATCTACAAAACAATTTTATAAAACCGTGGATACATTTAATTCCGATGGATTTTAGGTAAGATTCTTACGAAATTAACAGTTATTGCTCTCCAACATCAAGGGTTACTCCTCAGTGATCACTGGGCCCGAGCTCACCGAAGACCTCGCTCTGCATAATTAATTATTTTCTATTCTACTTGTAAATGTGTATAATTATATAGGACGTTTGGGATAGCACTATCCTGCCCACATCCTGAAATAAAACATTATTAGATATTATTATGATAAAATCTAAAAGTGTTATTACGCCGACTGACTTGTAGCCAAGTCTTAGTGATCCAAAGCGTCTGGTTCTCACCCATACGTCACGGGTTCAATCCTCTGCTGAATAGAGGTATACACTGTTGCCACGTACGCAACGCTTTTAGTACTACGTTCCCGGGCCGAATGCCCACTTTACCTACGTTACGCAATGCAAATTTGAATCATACAGTATCGCGATATTCAATGGATTTTACGTTATAAATCACTTCGTAACGTCTTACTAAATCTATCAGTTGTTGATATCCTTTTTTAACAACAAAACGAACAATACATACCAAAAGTAAAAATAAACACAACGTTAAACATCAAATCAACTCGTTGGAAGGCCTTTCACCACCGTCATCTTGAAAAATAATAATAATTGGATTATTTGTAGAGCGCCGTTTTTGTGAAAAATTACTTCAAGGGCGTTGTACAATTTATTTTGAGTTCTTAAGCTCTTTCTAATTTATCTTTCTTTCACACGTCCCACGCTGATCTGGACAGCGAAAATCAGTATTCCAATGGAAGCGTTGGATTATGTTGCGTGTGACAAGTGTGTTTCTAAAGCATCGATTTGTTTGGTGACTTAGAAGGAGTGTCCGGGTTCATGGGTTGAGGTTTGTCTACGTCTTGGCGGCGAATGCGTTTGCCCACTTGCTGCTCTCGAATCGGGAGAGACTTAGACCTAGACCTCTCCATACCTCTCAATTAATGCATCTCTCACTCCTGACACATTGACCCCTGACCCCAGATTTCAAACATTTCAAACCAATTCTCATACCTTTTTCCTTCCCAGAACTTCCTTTTCCTAATAAGACCCTTCACACAGCTTCCCCAAAGATGACATAAGTCCTGAGGGAATTATTTTCCTCAGCTCCTCCTGTGTGGAGCTAACGTAAAAATAATTTATATTCATGGAAAATGTAAGAACTATAAGTTGTCCACCACTTAATGCGTTGCGTACGTTGCATACGTGGGCCCAGTGCGTCATTAACTTACATCCTCCAGCATTGCACATGCAACAATTTCACAAGGAGTTTACCGCAGTACCATGAAAGACATCCTTTAAACGTTTTCTCCCATTTACAGACATTACTGGCTAACTAATAATCGTAATATAGACGACGCTGCATTCCTACCATTCACTTCAGTACTTAACAAATGCCTCAATGTAATTTATGTACTAAGCTTCCGTTTTGACAGTTTCATTCCCCCTTACGCCCGTGAAACTACAAATAAATACGCCTGTGGCGCTCGCTTCCAAACTTAGATTGGAAAACCGCGCCCCATTCTTCATTTTGTCTACTGAAGCTGGGATAGTGTAAAGCAGCCATTAAAAGCGCATCTGGGTCCCCTCCGTACTCCATGTTTGTATATCCCGGCACGGATTCAATGAACAAACACCATACCCGTGCAACATACATACATTAAATACAGTCATAGAAGGGTGCCATATTCGTCCCATGCCATGCAGACCAATTCCTTAGAAAGGATTACAGAACAAATCTTAACTTATTCCAACAAATTGACTATTTTTTTTTATCTAGACCTTTTTATATTAGTTATCTCAATTTGGGAGGCTAATATGGGTACCGCCGCCCCAGAAACCATTTATTGGATAACCAACCCCCCTCTCATAGGTCACCCCAAGTGGTTCGCTACTTTTAGTGACTTGGTCAGGTTCATTGAATGAGGTTTGTCTGGGTCTTAGGTTTGGTTAGGCCGGATCGGGAGAGACTGGTTGAGGTAAACCTTTCGAACTCTTCAGCAGGACTCTCTCGGAACATCGCATTGGGAAGGATAGATTAATACGTTCGTTACTCCTTGGACACACCGACCCTCAGTTTCTACCCACCCCTGATACCATTTTCCTTCCCAGAACTTACTCTTCTAAAAAACCCTCCACACAGCATCCCCAAAGATGACGTAGGCCCTGAGGGAATTATTTTCCTCGGGGTCTCCTCCTGTGTGGACCTAAAGTTGTTGGTAATTTTTAACCTTGGAATGAAACGTAAAAACGACACTAAAAAGAGACAAACACATATATCTGTAAGATTTAGCCTGTGAGAGAGTGAGATAGAATAATCGGCCTCCTCTTTGTGCGGTGCTTCGTAGCCTCCTCACTCTTGTCTACTTTAGTTTTATGAAGGTTTCGCTTCAACCGCGTGTGAACTGCACATTGTAATTTTTTTACTATGTTTTTTTGTGAATAAATCAAAACAGGCGGCTGGTGTTAACCGGAAATTTAAACCTTATCGCCATCTACATAAGAGGTGTTATTGTTAACAGCATGATCTCTTATTTTACACGACGCGATGCATCACATAGAAAATTCACTGATTTTTCGCCGCGTACAACGCAACCGCACATTTTTTTCATAGCGATTACTATGAGAATGATTAGACGGATTGATCGCCTCGGGCTACGGAATCTAACCCTCGACCTCTCAGCATCAAGTCGAGGGTGCAGCCACTCGCCCAACTGGCACGTCCCATGCTGTAATTGAATTCGAGCCGAGGTATGTTGTAATTCGCAAAGGCCGGGTTCGTTTCCAGCCGCGTCTTAGCAGTTTAGTCTAAACCGCCCATTATACGGTCGTCTGTTTCAAGAGTCCAAATTGAAAATAAAAGAATTGTACCTGCTATTGGAAAGTGACGTACTAAATAATTAGTTATTTTAATAAAATTACTTTGTTTGTACACCACTTTATTGAGTACTCGCAGACCCGGACACACGTTGCTGTGCCTAACGAAACATAACGCCATCTACTGACAACGCCTTTACCCAACCTTTATAACCAACGCCATCTGTTAAATTTGCATACATATCAAATCCGCACCGCCTGCTTGCCAGCCCGCTCCCTTTATATATTATATATTTTAACAAATTTACACAAAACCTCGACAAATTATACATCTAAACCCTCCTCATGAATCACTCTATCTATTGGTGAAAACCACATGAAAATCCGTTGCGAAGACAGCGGGAACGACTTTGCTTTATACCATACGTAAATATCTAGGACTAACTAGCTAACTAACCATCACTCAGTTTCTCCTCAGGGGTACGCAGAGAGTAAGGACCGCGAAACAGCTCGGTCTTGGCACACACCCCTTGCCTTGTTCACATCCATACATCGTCTTTTTTTTTAATATGTTTATTCAGTTTTAGTTTTACAATATTTTATTTTACAAATCTTACAAAACTGATCTATCAGTTTGATTGTAAGAAATCTCTCATTTTTTTTCTAATTATTTAATACAGTATACTTTTCAGTTTTACATAGTAAATACTAAATATAATACTTAATATTAAAATACTAATTATTACGACAATTAACTAATTTTTATAATGTTTATGAATATGTCTCATACATGCTGTTTTATTATTCTGACTCATGACATGACCCGACTCAAGTATCTAATTCACTGGGTCGTGCCATGCCTTACTCGGGCGTTCCCGACTTTTTAAACCATTCACGCCATATATTCTTCTTACACTCCTTTCCTCTTTCATTCGCTCTACATGCCCAAACCATCTAAGCGTTCCGTTATTAACCTTGCATTATTTGCGGATCTCCACGTTTCAGGAATCTCATTTCTACAGCATTCAGTCTACTTTCATCCTTCCTCTCTCAGTTCAATGCCTCACTGTTATACATCAGGGTAGGTACCAGCATCCCATTATGGACGACTAGTTTCGTTTCTTTGGACAGTTTTTTGTTGGCGCCAACTGCGTTCAGTCCACCATTAATGGAGTTTCCTGCATTTACCCTTCTTTCAATATATCAATCAGCCTTCCCATCTCTTGTAAACATACTTCCCAAGTACACAAACTTGTCCTCCTGCTCCAAGTATTCACGCAATAGTGCAGTTAAATAACTAACTAACTAAACTAACTAACCATCACGCCGTTTCCCCGCAGGGGTAGGCAGAGAGGACGGACCGCCAAACAACTCGGTCTTGGCACACAGTCTTTGCTTCACTCACATTCATACATCGTCTCATACATACTCTTCTATTATTCCGACTTTTGACATGGCCCGACTCAAGTATCTGATTCACTTGATCGTGCCATGTCTTCCTCGGGCGTCCCCTACTTCTTCTTCCATTCACATTTGCGTCATATATTCTTCTCACATTATTTTCTTCTTTCATTCGCTCTACATGTCCAAACCATCTGAGGGTCCCTTTCTTAATCTTACTCATTATGCTTACATCAGCCTTGCATTCTTTGCGGATATCCACATTTCTCACACGATCATACATGGTTTTGCCACACATTCGCCTCAGGGATCTCATTTCGACAGCATTCAGTTTACTTTCATCCTTCCTCTGCCAACTCCATGCCTCACTGCCATACATCAAGGTAGGTACCAGGACTCCATTGTGGACTGCTAGCTTCGCGTCTTTTGACAGTGTTTTATTAGCGCCAACGGCATTCAGTCCTCCATTAATGGAGTTACCTGCATTTACTCTTCTTTCAATATCTCTATCAGCCTTCCCATCTCTCGTAAACACACTACCTAGGTACACAAACTCATCCACCTGCTCCAAGTATTCATCATTCACAACTATATTGCACACTGTTTTCGTACTCTCCCTTTCAAATACCATGACTTTAGACTTACTTACATTCATCATTAACTCATTTTGCATACACACTTCGTTCATCCTAGACACGAGAGACTGTAGATCTTCCATAGTGTTAGAAATCAGCACCGCATCATCAGCATACAACAGGCAACATATTTTCAGATCACTCAAATTCGCGCCCAATCCCATCTCTTTCAATTCTTGCATAGTCCATCCATGTATAAATTGAATAACAATCCATCCATAATTCCACTCAAATTCGCGCCCAATCCCATCTCTTTCAATTCTTGCATAGTCCATCCATGTATAAATTGAATACATCCATGTATAAATTGAATAACCATGGTGACATTACGCAGCCTTGCTTAACACCTTTTGTGATGTCAAACCACCCCGTAAAACCACCGTTCACCCTAACACATGCAACGCTTCCCTCGTACAGAGACGCAATTGCCTGTATGAGATTTGTATTCACTCCATACTTGGACAACACCTTCCATAGCTTTTTCCTGTCGACTCGGTCGTATGCTTTTTGTAGATCTACAAAGGCACAAAAAAGTTTTTGGTTTTTTGCCAGAAACTTCTCAGTGAGCATACGCAAGGAGAAAATCTGGTCCATGCATCCCCTTCCACTCATAAAGGCACCTTGCACATCCCATATTTTATCCTTTGTTTCCATTCTTACCCTTTCAATCAATATTCTTCCGTACAACTTGCCGACTGAACTTAGCAGGCTAATAGCTCTATGATTCCCACATTCCATACGTGACCCTTTACCTTTGTATAATGGCATGATTACAGCCCTTCTCCAATCTAATGGCGTGTAACCCTCCTCTAAACACTGGTTAAAAAGTTTGCACAACCATGTGAGAATAATATGGCTATCTCCTTTAAAGTATTCGGCCGCAATATTGTCGAAACCTACAGCCTTACCATTCTTCATGCATTTTATCGAATTTTTAATTTCATCCATGCTGATTTTGATAACATTCACTCCGTCATCGTTCATACCCGATTCGCCGCTGGCCTCACTATCACTCGGGTTGCTTTCGAAGACTTCCTCAAAATATTTCATCCATCTCTCATTTATTTCTTCCTCATTCGTCAACATTCTTCCATCTTTCGATTTTATCACTTTTAGGCTCCCATTCTCTGGACCGCTCCGGGACTTTTTGACCTCCTTCCAAAACAGTTTAATGTTTTCTTGGAAGTTTTTTGTCATTTTTATTCCCTCTTCCTCTTCCAGACGTTTCTTTCGTACTTTCACTCCAACACTTACTCTTTTCTTGCATCCCTTATATACTTCTTTCGCTCTATCTCTCTCTTCGCTAGAAGCACTGCCAGCCGCTATCAGACATAACCATGCTTTCTTCTTCTCTGAGACCAGTGCTTTAATCTCGTCATCCCACCATGCGTCACCTTTCTTCCTACCTTGCGTACTTATTCCACACACATCTCTAGCAGATTCACAAAGACTAACCTTTATGTGGTTCCATGCTTCATCAATGCTTAGACCATCCATTTCCTTCTCATTCAATCTCGTCTCTGCACGCTTCTCATACTCACTTCTGACATTAGCGTTTTGCAGTTTTTCTACTTTGACTCTGGTAGGAGTTGATACCTTTTTCACTTTAGAGCGCCATCCGCGAAAGAGGTTTACTCTTGACACCACCAGAAAGTGGTCAGTTTCAACCTCAGCCCCTCTGAAAACTCTTGTGTCCTCAGTAACGGCTCTCAACCTAGAGTCAATTACCACAAAATCGATTAATGATCTTTCATTTCCTCTTTCCCACGTATATTGATGGATACCTTTATGATCGAAGAAGGTATTCGATACAAACAGGTTCCACTCTAAACATACTTCAAGTATTCTATTCCCATTGTCATTCGTTCTTTTATCCCCAAACTTACCTAAGGCTGAATCAAATCCATCACGTCTAATTCCCACCCACCCATTCAAATCGCCCGCCATTAAAATCCTTTCATTCAAATTTTTTAATCTCATTACGTCATTCACACCAGTCCAAAAATCATCTTTCACTTCGTCGCTTTCAGAATTAACAGGAGCATAGCCGATAACAAGAAACACCCTTGTCAACCCAATTTTAAATCGGATCCACATTATTCTCGAACTTACACATTCATACTGCAACATACATTCAACCATTCTGGGAGACAGTAGCGCTGCAACACCCTGACAAGCCCTCTCCGTATCCGGTCTCCCAGACCAGATGACGAACTTATCATTATGCTGCATTGTACCGCTCTCCTTTTTCATACTCTCTGTCACACAAAGTATATCCAAACATTTACTATCCATTGCATCGCATAATTCGTTCATCTTTCTTTCCATTCCTCCTCTGATATTCCATGTACCAATTCGACATTGTTCACGTTCCGTCCTCCTCTTTGCGCTACCAAAGGGTTGGCGATGTGATGGGTAGCGAGCCTCATCGACATCTGTTTCGGCCATTCCCTTCCAGGTACTACATATAACACCTTAACATCCCAAAAACAACGTTACACATATTCAAACCTACCTCTAATAATTATACAACTCAAAACAAACAATAGTTAAAATCAATACAATTACTTACTTAACAACTTAATTAACACTAAGAAAAAAATATATAGTGTCTTATCACCGTAAAATAATTATGTCATCGAAAAATGTTTATATCTTGTTAAGTTCTTATTTAATTGTCAAAGCTCAGTAAAGCCAAATAATTTAATGTTAATGAAACTTGACTTGTTCACATATCCATTAAGTTTCCCAACATTCCATTCCCTTTATATGTTTCACCCCTATGCTCTATACTTTTTGCCTAATTTACAGGACTGTTTGATTATTTCAAATAATTGAAATAATGTTACGTCGGCCATCGATTTTGAGGTTACGCCGGATTCAGAGCGCGGGCTTCCGTTCAGGGAAGCAATCGGGTTCCTGTGTGCGATATGTGGGGTGCACACGGGCTTACGATTTTAAGGGCGGCTGCTATCTGCACTGGTCGTAACTTAATTATTAATAATAATAATCGTTCATTTTTCAATAGATCTTGTTTTTTTTTTTTTTTAATTTGATTCTATTGACGAATGGGTCACCAGTCACCACCCAGCTTAATAGTATTTTTTATTGACCAATTTTCTCAGCGTTCTTTTTTTACAGTAAAAATAGCACCTTGAGAGCTTTACAAAGCTTAAAAACAACTTTAAACAGTATTCTACTTTGATTTGTCGAGTATTTATGATGATAAACATTAAAAACTCGACCATTCGGCACTTCATCTGACTGCAAAATTGTTTGTTACGTTCCGGTTCGGTTCAAGATGGTGACTTTGTTGGATACCACCTTTTTATCTGCATGGTCGTGGTTTCTCCCACTATTAACCGTCAAATCGGAATAATCAAAATTATGGTATCTACTAAAAATATTCTTCTGTTTATGTAGCGCCGTACAAATAAATAATAAAATTAATATGACTGACATTTAAAATTTATTATAACTAGGGATTTACATCTTAGACTTTATAACTGGTGACTTAATGACATACTTTTAAATATTTATTTTTCAGTAATATAATAAAACACTTATTTGTTTTATTATAATCTATTATAATAAAACACATTTAAAACATAATTTGTGTGTTTCCACATAATTTATTTTGACCGTAACCGGTTTCAGTATGTTAAAGCCATCTTCAGACTGATACAAATGTTTCTTAATTTACATTTTATATACATAACATATGGGGGAGAGGGATGGGAGTAGTCTACAAGGATTTTATTCGATTTATATGATTTTTCCATATTTGTTGCCCTGTCGTCTTTGACGATTGGATTTCTAGTTATTTCGCTATTAGCAGTAGAAATAATTAAGTATCTCGGGTTTTTATATTACTTGAATGTTGTCTGGGGAATACCTTACTTATAAGTATTGATTATTAACAAAATATTATGTTTATGATTATCTGATGATGAGGGTATGACCGAGGGGACAAACTCTAGGGGACGCCCACGCCGAGAGTATCTGGAGGACCTACTTGTGGACGTGCGCTGCTCATCATATGCAGAATTCAAAAGAGCCGCACAAGACAGGGAAGAATGGAAGAGAAGATTAGAGGAAATTGCTGCAAACCAATCCCAGCATTGAAGCCCAGAGAAAGAGAGATTTTCTGATTTTTTTTTTGTTTTTGTTTTGGTTTTTGTGTATGTTTCTGTTTTGTTTATTGTGACGGCTAGTATTTATTTTTTTCTCTTCGTGACAATTCGGTCCTGTTGAGCTAGGTTAGGTTATGTGGGACTCGTAGGTACCACGCAGTACCGGCTTATGCACAGCTCGTTGGTATTGTTTGTCAGTCGGTAGGATCGGCTGGAATTCGATACTTTATTTTACTACCTGATGTCAACAATGTTTGATTTGTGGTCGGCCGGGGATAATCTGATTTCAAATTTGAAATGCTTCGTTTCGGGTGAAATTATTATTGGAACATTGTACAGCAGTAAGTGTGGTTAGGGGAGACTTTTTGTGCAGTCACGTTTGTAATATAATAGCGCGATTTAATTTAATACTGTGCGACGTTTGTATGGTTTTGAGTGTGGAAATAATATTGAATACGATCAGTTTAATGTGCTTGAGGATGGTCAAGTAATAATAGTTGTTCTAATTTAATCTAAAATTTACTATAAAAACATATATACATTTTTGTTACAGACCACTTTAATTTAATTTTATTTACACTCTTCCGGTTTCGGAAGAACCCTCCCTTCGTCGGGAGAATATTCGAACTAACCTACGTTACAGAATATTGAAAGATTTATACATAAATTTTAGATGTTTGAATGGGAGGTGAACATAGGGGAAGGAGTAATTTCAGGATTTCCTAGAAGAACAGAGCGGTTTATTGGAAAAATGTCTAGAATCGAACCAAAAGTTAAAATAATTTGGTTATTCAAAATACTAGAGTTAAGGGATTTTCTAATTTCAAGCGCTTCTAAGTTATCTAATTTTTTGCTTTTATTGTTACGGTGAAGAATTTTAACCCCTGTTTCCTCATTAAAATAATGATCTGAGGAAGTGGACTAAACTAATTTCCTTTGATGTTGTTAATTTGTTCCTAAATGTTGTAACAACGGATTGCAAAGAAATAATTGTAGATATTCTAAATTAATTTAATTTACATAATGATGTGATTGATGACCTGTCTCGCTTATTAATATGTGCCTTAACCAAAATTATTTCCAATATAACAACAACTGTGTCTACCAACAGAATCAAGGGCTTTCTATGGGTGCTCCAACGAGTCCACTGTTAGTAGACATTTTTATGAATAACCTAGAATAAAAGATTTTCAATTTTAATGAATGATGTTCTTACTTGGAAAAGATATGAAGACGATATCTTCTGTATTTGTACTGGAACAACTGACTAAATACCTTCTTATAAATTCACAAGCATCTATACCCGGCTGTACCCATACCCACATCCCAAATTGAACTGTCACTTGACATTATAGTTAATTTAGAGACCGTGGTTATTTTAGAACTCTAAATATAGCTCTTTTGTCGACCACGCGTTAAATTATTGTATAAAAAGATGAGAAATAACAAAACATCGTTCGATTTCTAATAATTGTTACATATTTGTTGTTATCTACAGGCAGATTAAAAGGGGACTTCTAGTTAACTCTTGTGTTGCAAAGAGAGAGGAAAAGGTTGGAATAAGGTTATTACGTAGTTATTACCGTAACTATCTGATGAAATCCACAGTAAATTACCTACGCCCGTGCAATGTTACATCGGCGGCACAGTACCTGCTTCGTCATAATGACTATAACTCTTGTTCATCGTAATTTGAAGCGTGTTTCGGACGAGAGTAAAAAAGCAGCAGGGAGTTATTTTACTCCCACTGTGAAGAAAGCCTTATGTGCCTTTTAATGAATTTCCCACACTCGCACAGTATATTTTTTTAATATTATCTCCACAGAGGAGTCCATGAGGAAAACAATTTCCCTCAGGGCCTTTGTTATCTTTGCGGATGCTGTGTGGAGGGCCAATTTAAAGAAAAGAAGCAGAGGAAGTTATGGGTAGGAAAAATATGTGAGGGTTTTGTAGGAATCTGGAGGTCAGTGTGTCCAGGAGTGACAGACATACGAATCCATTCCTCCCAAGGCGATGGGTCGAGAGAGTCCTGCTGGAGAGGTCAATAGGTGTCTGGCTCGCCACGCAGTAGGTGGACAAACGCATCTGCCGGCAAGTCCCTGACAAACCTCACCCGTGAACCCGGGCACCCCTGCTAAGATTTGGGATGACCTATGTCAGAGGTGTTGGTTATCCAATAAATGGTTTCCGGGGCGGCGGTACCCGTACCCGTCTCCCATATTGACGTATAATAATAATAAAATAATAATTATAATATTTGGACGATTTATATAGCGCCGTTTTTGTGAAAAATCACCTCAAGGGCGCTGTACAAACTTACTATACATGCCTAAAATCTAGAAAGACTACAAGCTAGACAAACAATTAAAAACAACTTATGGCTAAAAATTGCGTACACCGGTTCATTGATCACCGATACGAAAATATATGTACAATATTTTGACCAATGAACGCGATGCTGCCTAAAAATGAATTAATACAGGACCATACTTACCTGGGAGGTCGCTTGAAATTAACACTGTTTATTGTCTATTTAAAGAAATTTAGATAGAGTTCGCACGCAGAGGACATAATTGTGAACATATATGTTGTTTAATTCTGAAAATATTTTAATATTAAAATATAATATATTCTTTAATGAGTGTATTTTGGAAAGTAAAAGCAACATTTAATGGTGGGCGGTGCAGTAGTACAAGGATTTGATCTTCCGAGAGATAGATTGATGTGTAAGAATTCGAGTAATTTTAATTCAGTAAGAAAAGTGTGATTAAGACATATCATAGGCAAAACAAGTATGATACTCTCAGATACGTATATTTAAATTAAGTTAAGGGTATGAGAGTCCGAAAAGGTAGGTTTTTAGTTTGGACCTAAACTCTGTTGGGCTTTTTATGCATCTTAATTCCGGAGGGAGTCTATTCCAAGCCTTAGGCCCAGATACTCCGAAAGCACGATCTCCGAACTTAGTATTTGGCTTTCGTTTGGGTTCTATTAGTCTGCCTATAGCAGATGAAGTTGCCGATCTAAGGGTTAATTGCCTCGGACAACAATTTCCGGGACGCATAATTCAGAGATGTAAGGTGGGGCCATTTCGTTGATTGATTTAAACACCATCCAGCACAATTTGTACTGGATTCTTTCAGGGCACTTGAGCCAGTGAAGGTTACGAAGGTGTTCTGAAATGTGTGAATATTTAGAGACCCCGGTTATGAGCCTTGCCGCTGCATTAAACACGGATTGAAGTTTGTCAGTTTGGTATTTTGGAAGACTAGCGTAGATGCCGTATATAGGATAATTTAGCAGAGTTTTTACCTGTTGCGAGTATTTATTTGTTTTTTTAATAAAATTCGTTAACGTATGGATAAGCTGTGGTAGGATGGTGAAATACCCTCTAAATCTTTTTTGATTGAGTTATACTGTGACATATTTTAAATGTCTGAAATTTTATTAATCCTGATTTTTTTTCATAAATCCACGGAGCGCATACGTCAATATAGGTGAAATTTAAATCCTTTTTCACACAAGAGTGAAACATTCAGCTTGGTGTCGTGTACCTTGTACGTCGCGCTGTCAGCCGGCCGTACAGAAGCAGGTAAATTTAGGCCCATCTAATTGACGCGCGTCACCTGAGATTAATTATGAAAACGGCACCGCTGCTGGTTGCTGAAGCTGTCTGTATTCGTGCATAGACAACTGAAACTGAATGTACCACGATCAGCAGTGGTATAATAAATGCTAGAACGGTAAACCTAATAGTGAAAAACTATATAGAATATAAACAAATGAGATATTGCGTGTAAAAGTGACGGCTGTCGCCAAGGGTTTTATGACAAAACTTTAATGAAATAAATAAAACATTGTTAATTATTTTTTGGCAGCCCTGATTTATTAAGCTTAATTACCTTCCATATATTATTATACTATTTTTTTATATTAACTCCACACAGGAGATCCTGATAATAAAATAATTTCCCTGATGGCCTATGTCATCTTTGGGGATGCTGTGTGAAGGATCTTTTTGTGGAAAAGGAGGAGGAAGTAATTCAAGAACGAGTCGTAGAAAGGACCCTGTTCTCAAGTACACCTACCAACAAGAACTACTCCATTTAAAATTATTTTTATTTACTACAACCATATCAGGACTGAGTCATGTAGACACTCGCTTGTACCTAGATTGCATGCAGTTGGCAATATTTTCTCAGAAGTAGTTGATGTATTCAACTGCATGGAATACGAGTATAGTTACAAACAGGCTATAATAACATACATTCCTTAATAAATAAATGTAAGCATAATACCTACTATTTTCTGCAAGGGTTCTATATAATTTAATTAGAATATTTTACTTCAAGGTTACTGTTCCAAATAAAACAAACCTAGAGTGCTACAACTATAAGTTGGCGAAAAAGGAAGGCGCTGTCGACTATGACAACGATAGTAGGTGTGGTTGCCAGATTAAAATACATATAAAGATATAGCGTTAGTTCGTTGTTACGCCACCGCCAACTTATACGTATAGCACTGTAACCTAACCTTACCCACCTGGCAGACATCTCCCTGACAACGGACACTACGCCGAACCGAACCTAACCTAACCTATTCTTGTATCATGTTCTCTTATTCCGATTACTGTTGCCGACCTACGACCAAAATGCACAGACTCTCAAAGCGGCTTTGCAGTCAAAGTTATGCGTTTGGTGTGCATGTAGAAACAAAGGCGGGGAGGGCGCCACTGTGAGTAGATGCGATTTGCGGTAGTGTGGATGAACGACGTTGGCGACACTTGTTAAATACTAATGTTCATGGCCCGTCTCCCCTGTTTCTATTATCTCTGTAAGAAATATCCTGACAATATTTAAAAACCTATTACCACCGTCAATAAAAGCGGGAATATTTGCTTGAACAATAATAGAGGACTTAGCTAGCACAGGATGTTTGAACGACGCTCGCATGTGAATACGACACATTTGTTCATTCAGCTACACTAATTGGCTAATTAAGAAGATGCCCTTCTACTAATTGCAAAATCTTGCGATTTTGGTTTGAAAATTTGCTTACAAATACAGGAAAGGAAGCATATTCGGAATACCATTTATATTTTAGGGTGCAGAAAATAAGATAAAAATGTTTTTAAGAATAAAAGTCTATGAAAACGTTAAGAAACTAATAGTTTATCAGGAAACGGAAACAGAAATCCAATAAACTTATTACAGTGCTTTTGAAAAATAAAAATTGAAATAATGAGAAAAATGCGTTTTTTTTAAGTGCATGTAATTCTGAATATGAATTCGGTGGGACCCGTTTTTTTCCCATTTTCAAATTTTTATATTTAAATTTTTCCCATTTCGAAATATCCCATTTTTTTATTGCGAACAGCAGTAATAGCTTCACATAGATTATCCGAATCCCACTTCTTTTTTTTCTGGTACAAATTTGGTGACGACATCTCTTTAACATGTATGAATATAATTTCGAATACTATTCCGATTTTGCATCACACTCCGTATTCCGAATTAGCAACATATAACCTAAAAAATCTTTCTTTTACTGGTCAACGTATAAGTAAAAAACGCAAAAACGAAAGTCATACCATAAAAATATAACTCTTTCTGCTGTGATTTCACTTTTAATGTTATAAAAAATATTGGAATATGGGGTGATTATCTTGGATTAAAAACACACCGAAAAAGTTTTGAAAAGAACAACACAGGAGCAATATTATTCCGACCGAAATCAGGGCTCACAGTTGCGACGTTCGATGGTAATAATTATTCAAATTAGATTTTACCCAAACCGAAGATAAGACGGTATTCCGAATTTCCAACAGTATTCCAAATATGCTTCCTTTCCTCTATAATAGACTAGCTGGTTCCCGGCATGCCTTGCAATGCCATATTCAAAGAAATACTTTGTTTCACACCTTTCCCTTGCGTCCCCGTTCCCCTCCCGCGTCCCCTTCCTAGCTAGCAACATAAATTATAGCCTATACGTTATTCTGACGTATGAGCTATATTATTGTAAAGTTTCATTAAAATCCATTCAGTAATTTTTTTGTGAAAGAGTAACAAACAAACATATATCCATACAATCTTTCGCGTTTATAATATTAGTAAGATGCTTCAATTAAATACTGCGAGTAGAACACATATTTGCCTAATAATCGAGTATTTTTTTATTGTTATTCTTGTATATTTATTCAGAAAAATATTATCAGGCCTAAAAAAACCGCATCATTTTTCAAAATCTGCTACTTAAAAACCCCATTTCGGTTATTCTATAATTTGGAAAATTAAATTATTTAGAAAGTGATAGTAAAAAATTTAAATATTTGTGCCTGAGCTTCGAATTATATAATAAAACACG
Source organism: Limnephilus lunatus (assembly GCA_917563855.2). Classification (NCBI taxonomy): domain Eukaryota; kingdom Metazoa; phylum Arthropoda; class Insecta; order Trichoptera; family Limnephilidae; genus Limnephilus; species Limnephilus lunatus. Next base: position 100,716,559 of record OU830594.1, read on the forward strand.
CTTTTTGGCGATGATTTTTCTTGAATAAATCAAAACAGGCGGCTGGTGTTAAACGGGAATTTAAATCTTATCGCCATCTACCCAAGGAGTGTATTGTCAGCGACCTGATTCCGAAATTTACACGATGTGGTGCAACGATTTAATTGTGTAAATATATTAGTTTTCCCAAATTGTTAGGTTATTCGTAACTTGGGATTTTTTTTCTTCCTTTTTTGAAACAGAACCTACTATTGATTTAGTTTATTTTCGATCAGTTGGCAGTCTAGAATTATTTATCTGGTCTATTGTTATCTTTACTATGTCATGTTCGAATCCGTTAAGTCCAACCTCATTCATTTTATATCAGCGTTTATTTCAGGAACTCGATGGACAGAATCTGTAGCCGTCGAGTTATAAAAAAATCACGTTTATTCTACCTCTGTGACAGTGGGATTTTCGTAGGTCAAATATTGATTGTGTCGGAAATCCTTACGGGACGTTTTGTGAAACGATACACGATACATAATCCAGTTAATTGATTAGTCCAATAAAATATGTGGTTTAATTGGAATTGATACTTAAGCCATATTCGTATATGGAGATACTCTCGTTAGTACCCGCCATACTATTTTGCTAGTATTGTTCGTACACAACTCTACGCGTTCACTACGAGTTTGATGTCAGTTGCAAGCTACTGACAGTGCTGGTAGACAGAGTTGCATTCGCATCTACTACTGGTTTGATAGAAATGGCATCTAAACATGATTTGAATGTTAAATTTGTTCTGGAGGTTGGAAACTATCATATTAATATAACTATAATTTACCGGAATAATTAAGAAAGGATTTAGCGCTGAAGTCAATTGAGGTTAGAAAAAAGTCAATTTGACATAATTTACAATTTTGGGGGCGGGTATGGGTCCCGCCGCTTTGGGAAGCATTTATTGGATAACCAACACCTCTGTCATAGGTCTCCTTAAGTGGTTCGCTACGTTCGGTGATTTGTCATAGGGTGAAGTTTGTCCAAGTCTTGGCGGCGGATGAATTTGCCCGGATCAAGAGAAGATTGGTTAAGGGATGCATTTTGATCTCTCCAGTCGGGCTCTCTTGACCCATCGCCTTGCACCGTGGTTAGAGGAATGGATTCATACGTCTGTCACTCCTGAACACACTGACAATCCCTTAGGGCCTATGTCATCTTATGGGCTGAAATGTGGAGGGTATTTTTATGGAGAGGAAGTTCTGGGAAGAAAAAGGTACGAGGGGTGGGTAAGAATCTGGGGACCATGATTGAAGGACTTATGAATTATGAATCCACTCCTCCCACTGCGGTGCAAGGCGATGCGTCGAAATGTTTAAGCTGGAGAGATGAAAGGGTCTCGAATCCACCCCCAAAACTGAGAAAAACCTTACACCATGATCCCTGGCACCCCTGCTTTGTCACCAAATGTAGCATATCATTTGGGGGTGACCCATGGCAGAGGTGTAGGTTATCCAATAAATGGTTCGCGGGGCGGCGGTACCAATAATATTCTTACCCCAAATTAGACTGACATCGTTCCAGCGGCTCTGGGTTGTTTCAATCACGCAAAAAAACGTCAAAGCATGTTTTCACCATAATATCAATATGTCTGGAATGTCCATAAGGCCAATGTTACTAATTAAAACCAACATAACCATAAACTACGTATTCGAGTATGATTCGAATGCATGTTCTATTTACGAATTTAAAATTCACCATCTCTGGTGGGATGATGATTGCAACGAGGTAATAGTACTAGTGGACATAACGAACGCTGCCAATCATGACGAACCATTATGCTCGTCCGGACCAAAAATTAATTGGTTTCGTCTCGTTGGATTGATTAAAATTTCGTCATTTTATCAGTCGGGCAAACAATATTGCCACCACTGTGTGGCCGGGCTTAATTCCTGATGGTCATGTAGCAGAGAGGGGTCAGAATAAATATGGAAAATGAAATTATTAATGATTCAAGGTGGCGGCCATTAATTTGCTTTTTTATAGTTTCATATATAGATACTATAGATACTAAGGTATATTGGATTTCCAAATATTAACGTAAGGTGCATAGTTTTTACCCCCGCTTATCAACGCTTATCAAGCGCTCTCAACAGATGTCGTTAGTGTTGGTAGTAGTTATATATACTTTTAATGTGTCCCATTTAAACAATATCGCTCGTGTTCATTCGGCTCACCTTGATTAATTAGCCCCTAGTTCTAGATGCGACAGGGTTTCACTGGCAGAGACATCACATACACTATGCACGCGGTTCAAAATCGACTTAGGATACGTTTATAAATCAACTTAAGATGTGTTCAAAAACCAACTGGGCGTTTTAAAGTCAAATGAATAATCGATAAAACAACGTGCGCTAGATGCCAGGCGCTTTGTGAATGAAGATTTTTTTCAATCAAATATATAAATTACGATTTTAGCGCCCCCTAAAACTTCCGCCCGGGGCAGACGCCGAAGTTGTATTACATGAGAGAGAGAACTGCCGCCTGTTCGGGTTTAATAGCCGAACGGTTACGAAGACAGCCGATGATATCCGGTCGACAGGTGGGTACCTTGAGTTTCCAGTTTTCCTGCGGTAGATCTACTCAGAGTATCATTTAGAACTGAAGTTAAGTCCAGTTAAATATTCATTCTAAATAAGACGATAATAAACACAACTCGTAACCCGAAGAACCGAAGTATTATTGAAACTCCCGATCATCCGAGTTAATAATAACTACATACTAGACGAACCATTATAACAACGTATGGCTAAAAATTGCATCCACTGGTTCATCGATCACTGGTACGATACTATATGTGCAATGATTTGACCAATGAACGCAATACTGCATGAAAACATACTCTACAGGCAGGACATATACAGGACCATACTTTCCTGGGAGGTCGCTTGAAATTGACACTGTTTATTGTTTATTTAGAGAAATTTAGATACAGTTCTCACGCAGAGGACATAACTGGGAACATATGATATTTAATCCTGATATTTATTTTAATAATAATTTTTATTTTAATAATAATTTATATGTTCTTTAATGAGCTTTTTATGGATAGCAATAGCAAAATTTTATGATGGGCGTTACAATAATAGTACAAGAATTTGATCAGAATATTTATCTTCTTAAATGTGATTCGCCCCTCGGTAAGAGACAGATTGATGTCTAAGGATTTGAATATTGTTAATCTAAGAAAAGTGTGATTAACACACAATACTCTCAGTAGGTATATTTAATTTAAGGGCATGAGAGCCCAAAAAGGTAGATTTTTAGTTTGGACCTGAATTCTGTTGGTCTTGTTATGCATCTTAGTTTCGGAGGGAGTTTATTCCAAGTCTTACGCCCAGATATTCCGTACCGTTTGTGACATGTTCTCGAATAGGTCTCCCTCATTCATCATCTCTAGCGGTAGCGGCTTATTATTGCCGTAGCACTTATTCCAATAAAATGTTCCTATATTTGCCCGATTGTGTGGAAAATCATCTTTTTGGCGGAATTATTGAAATATTTAAACTCCATTGGTAAGGAAAACCCCAAATACAGCCTACCCACGACAAATTTAATATTAGAATTCAATTTGGAATTTTTTTTCATTTCATTCAAAGAATTTTAGTAGATATATTATCGTAATATAATATGTATGATACGCGTCGTTTTTCTTCCTTCAGTTATAGCGTAAGTAATAATATTAGATATCATGTTATCGATTTTTTATATTTATATACTTGACGATATCCTATATCTTCTGATGTAAGTAGCACTGAAGGAGTAATTTTGAGAATATGACATACTTTTCAATTTTGGAGGCGGGGTGGGTACCGCCGCCACGGGAACCATTTATTGGATAACCATCATCCCTGCCATAGGTCCCTCAAGTGGTTCGCTACGTTTGGTGACTAAGCAGAGGTGCCCGGGTCCATGGGGTGAGATTAGTCTAGGTCTTGGTGGCCAATAATAATAATAATATTTGGATGACTTGTATAGCGCCCAATGCGTTTGCCCACCTACTCCAGCCGGACTCTCTCGACCCATCGCCTTGCATTGCAGTGGGAGAGATGAATTCATACGTCCATTACTCCTAGACACCTTGAACCCCAGATTCCTACACACCCCTCATACCTTTTTCTTTACCAGAACTTCCTCTCCTTTTGTTCCTTAAAACAAAACCTCCACACAGCATCCCGAAAGATGACTCCCTTAACCATTCTCTCCCGATCCGGCTTTCCATGCTGCTGGTGGGCAGACGTATCCCGATGTGACATGAACCCAGGCTCCCCGGCTAAGTCACCAAACGTTGCGAACCAATTGTGGTGATCTATGACAGAGGTGTTGGTTATCCAATAAATGGTTCTCGGGGCGGCGGTACCCATACCCGCCTACCAAATTGAAAAGCCTACATAATTTCTGAACAGGTGTGTCTCTGGTATACAGGAGATCAATGCTGCTAGCTCATTCGACTAGGTTCCGTTGAAATACCTGTAGAACAGACTCAACGTCTGTTCTTTAGAGCTGGCATTCGGTCTGTTAACAATGGATTGTCAACGAACCGCCCTCCTTTGCACAAACTCAATCTAAGTTTCTCAGGAATTTTGGGGCTCTAGCCCAAAGGTGGCTTTGATATTTAATTTTTGGACGTACTTGAGATTTGTACAAGGTTAGTAGATGGTCGCTATTGAAGAATCTGCTATCAAACCTGTTAGAGAGACGATATGCTTGATGGTATTTAATTCCCATAAAGGAATGGCTCCGGCTTACTTATCGGAAATGGTATTCCAGAAAATTCCAATTCTCGACAGTCAACCCTGAGGTCAGCAGCGTCATCAGCTATCAGGTTAAAAAAAACCAAATCGCACACCAGATACTAAGTTCGGTGAGCGCGCTTTCGGAGTGTCAGGACCTAAAGCCCTGGAATGGACTGCCACATGATTTAAGAATTATCACAGACTCGGCGGAATTTAGAGCTAAATTTTAAACTCACCTTTTCAAACAGTCGTATCCTAAAGTCAAAAATCCTTCACCTTCACTAAATATTATTTTTTATAAGCTTTTGTTAAGGTCATTTCTTGAAAATTCTCTAGCCCTAAAGAGTCCTAAATCCTCCAGTTTTTCTAAATACATATCAACTCTAATTTTGCCATAAATCTTCTCATAAACGTAATACTAACAGATGGGGGTAGCAAATGTAAATTTATGCAATGTCCAGTGTTTTAAATATAATGTCCTCTGCATACAAAGCCGTATCTTCTCCAAACATAAACTGGGTTTATCGGAAGTAACCTGTATCTAATCTATTTGTAAAAAAAATAGATAGAGCCTAAGAATTTATAATAAATTTACAGCACCCTTAAGGTGATATTTCCCAAAAACGGCGCTTTACAAACTTTTTGGTGCTTCAGATTTTATGTCCGGGTTAAATCTTCCTCACAGGAAAGACCAAACCCTTCCACACACTTTTCCATAAATGTTTATCTAGTCAATCCACGCTATGTAAGTGAACTATATAAGTATAATAAATACAAAACAATACAACAATACGTTAATCCACCAGAGACCAAATGGGAAAAAAATTCACCGACTCCAGATATTTTCATATCATAGGGTTCGGCTCGGTAGAACTCCTAACTGGACCGATAAACCCTACTGATACCTCAATATAAATAATTAAAAAATCTTTCTCGTAATAAAAAAAATATATTTTATTATTTGATGGTATATTTTGATTGGCCTACCTAATTTTTGGTGTCTCAATGTGCTACGCGTCGAGAAAAATATGGTTTTTGAAAATAATATTCTTTCTTTCACTTCGTGGTTTTGTTTTCGCTCTTTCTTTGTGTGATTAAATGATTCCATATTATCTGAATGATTGATTTCGCTAGAAGTTGGAAACTTTTTCTTACATTTCATTTAATTTGATTACATACGAGAGTTTTTTCATTTCGGATAATATGTTGAACCGACATTATTTTATCATACGATTTTTTTAAATGTATCCACGAGTATATACATATTATAAAAATAATAGTAGTTGTTTGATTTTTCTACGCAACAATGTATGATTTTTCGTGGGAAAATCACCTCATGGCGCTTTAGAACTTATTTTATTAGACTTATTATATAACTACTGATAATTTATAGCTAAGATTTATTACTGGTAACTTACATACAACTAAGATTTATAACTAGTGACTTACATACAATTTAGACTTATAAATAGTAGACTTACGACTTATAACTAGTGACTTACAACTAGAACTTAGTACTGCGACCTATTTTTTTATTTGTTTATTGTTTCTACACGATGTTTTTTATGACAATTATGACCTACGTTTATTTTGTAATTTTGGTGATAACTACCTCGAAAAGAAAATGAGCACAAAATATTTGGGCCTGATCGTAGATTCCTAACTCGTGGGATCTTCACATAAATCATGTAAAGGAGAAAATTACCCCCATAACTGGTGTACTATATAGACTCCAAGGATTATTACTCATTCCTTTACTAACATCAGTGTACTACACCATGGTACATTCACACCTTTCTTATCTCTGCTGTATCTGGGGATTTGCCTCAAAGAAATTAATAGCTGATCTGCAGGTGGTTCAAAACCGAGCTCTCAGAAATGTTTTTGGACTTCCATGGGACGCCCATGTCAGAGACATCTTTCAGTTTCCGGTATTCTTCCAAAACATAAAATCACAAGCACCATCCTACAAATTACTCAACAATCAACTCACACTAACATCAATCCAGTTTACAATCAAGACATCCATACTCACAATACTCGAAATAGCAATAAAATCCGCATACCTCAAACATTCACTACAAAATATGGCATAAAATCTCTGAACTATGTTGCCTATACACTATATAACTCGCTTCCAGATATGTACAAGATAATCCAGCAAAATAAAAAATTCTGAGTAATGCTTTAAAATAATATTTTTTAAGGACATTTAAGGATGAAACTATGTAATTTTCTTGTCATGTTCAATTGTCTTGCTTCCTTTTCTCTTCTTTTCTTTTCCATTTAGTTGTAATCATCCATATTTGTAACCTTGTTCCTTTAATTGTTTTCTATTGTTGTTTGTTCTACTCAACCCGTCTTTTATTTTTCGTCTATATTGTATGTGAAACTTATATTTTTAATATCTAAATTCCTATGTAAAACTGTAACTATTTCCTCCCACCCATGAATTATATGTTCCTCCTGTCCTAAAATGAGTTCGGCAACTCATCGGGATTGCTCTAGCAAGAAATAAAAACAAAAATAAAAAAAAACGAAAAAAGGATAACGTTATTTGAAGATACCACCATCCAGAATCTAAAAGTACTTGAAATAGCTTTTAACCATTTCAAGATTGATTACCAGATTTAAATACCCAAATTTAAATTACCAACCTTCTTCTTCCACATTTTATTGCACTCCTCACTTAATTTCAAGCATATGTAGTGATTTTGTCCGCTAACAACTCTTTGTAAATCCATTTTTAAAATGTTGTAATCATTATATGAGTTCTTCGATGTCGCAACACATTTATTTTAACGCTCTTTAATTAGAGCATTTCCCAAACAAATCCAACATTACTAAACCGTGTAAAGTCAGCTACAAGCATTTATTTATCATCTGGCGTTGGTCCACAACTCATCTGGTATAGTTTTTTTTTGTTATTCTTATTTTTTAAACTCCAGAACATAAAAGTGGCAGATGTTTCCGAAAACTTTTAAAGAAACAAGCGCCCCGTTTGAAAATCAAGATAAAACGCCATCTCAGCGACGACAAATCTTAAATACCGTTCTTGAAAGGTCGAATAGCTAAGAGCCCGTTCACACTTCCGTCGTAAAAACGGAGAGGGGTTCCGTCGTTAAGACGGAAGCCCTAGACCCCTGTTCACACTTCCGTTTTCAAGACGGATCCTACTCTACGAAAACAACGACGAAAACATTTTATCATTCTTCAGTAGACGGTCGTGAGCACTGCGCAATGCGCAATGCAAATATTGCAAATTTTACTAATATAAAAGTTCCTTTTAGTTTGGGCCGTAAAAGGCCGACAGCAAAAACTTTCCCTTGGGGCTGCCATAAATAGTTATAGGTGCTATTTGAAATGTACAAATACCTACTTAAAAATAAAACAATTTAAATAATAAACTTTTTCTCCCAAATCGGGAATGTATTGATGTAATGCCAGCCATAAAATTACTTCAGGGGTCGGACCTTATTTGTTCAAACCGTGGGAGAATATTTTGTTTGCATACTTGAAAAGGAGAAAGTACGCGAAAATCATCCAGCAATTATTATAACTAAAATGACTAAAAAACATGAATGATATGACTAAATATTTTCTTGAGATTAAATAGAAAAAATCGCATTCTGGAACGAACATATATATTATATGTATAATAATATTATAAACGCCAAACGCGCGCCCCACAAAAACACAATTTGCCTGCTCGCTTGCGTCTGGGAGCGGGCGGTGGTGAAGTGTGAAGCGGGGTGTGGCGGGTTCAAAACGGATCCGTCGTCCCGCCGTATAGTGTGAACAGCTCCATTGAAATGTATGAGCCAGCGCGTTCCTTTCCGGCTTCACGACGGACACTCTGCGTAGGCGAACTCTCCGGCCAAAAATAACGGATCCGGCGTGACGACGGATCCGGCAAGTGTGAACAGCTCCATAGAGCCACTACAGCGGCTAGGGCCTCCGTCGTAATGACGGAACTCATCTCCGTTTTTACGACGGAAGTGTGAACGGGCTCTAAGTCTTTTTTTGCATACTGTTAATTAGACGTGAGACCTCACTGGGAACATGTGGTCTGCATCTGAAATAAGATGACTCAATATCGTTTTACTTTTTATTTCTTATAACATATAAGGTGAGTTTTGACGTCCTGTGACATGGAAAAGGTAGTGTTTTCATTGAGACAAGAATTGGGAGACCACCCAATCAAAGGATGTCTCTTTTTAAAGTACCCTCTTCATATCCTTAGAAGAACTTCTTTACAGTTTTCTGTTTATCTTCAACTTATGTCGCCTTTAAAGTTATTTTTTCGTTTTTACTTGTAGTGTTTTGTTAAGTTCGAGGCTCCCAAAGATTTGGTTTCTGAGACTATCCGTTTTTTTAATGTGAGTACATACTAGATCCCAGCCGTCTGAATCCAGTGCGACTTTGGCATCCCTGCTTGGGATTGTTGTGAGGCTGACGATAGTGAATTGGAGTAAACTTGGAGCAGGTGGATGAGTTTGTATATCTGGGTATTGTGTTTACAAGAGATGGGAAGGCTGGCAGAGATATGGAAATAAGGGTAAATACAGGTAACTCCATTGATGACGCTAATAAAAAAACTGTCAAGAAGCGAAGCTAGCAGTCCACAATGGAATGCTGGTACTTGCCCTGATGTATGTCAGTGAGGCATGGAACTGACAGAGGAAGGATGAAAGTAGACTGAATGCTGTTGAAATGAGATCCCTGAGGCGTAGATATGTGTGGTAAAACCATGTATGATCATGTGAGATGAAATGTGGAGTTCCGCAAAGAATGCAATGGCATTACACATTACGCTTACATCAGCCTTGCTAACTCATCAGTAATGAGTAAGATTAAGAAAGGGATCTTCAGATGGTTTGGGCATGTAGAGCGAATGAACGAAGAAAGTAGTGTAAGAAGAATATATGACGCAAATGTGAATCGTAGAAGAAATTGGGGACGCCCGAGAAAGACATGGCAAGGTCAATTGAATCGGATACTTGAGTCGGGCCATGTCAAGAGTCAGAATAATGTAAGTATGACACGATGTATGAATGTGAAAGAGTGTGTGCCAAGAACGAGTTGTTTTGCGGTCCGACCTCTACCTCTACCTACCTCTGCCTACCTCTGCGGGGAAACGGCTTAATGGTTGTTTGGTTAGTTACTTAGTCTGAAGGTAGTGGGGAGAGGAAGGATATGGGAAAATTTGAAGTTGGGGAAGTACCCAGCTTGACATATTATGCGCTTTAGTTACTTCAATCTTTTAATAGTTAGTTGTTGATGTTAGAAGAGCATGTATGAGACGATGTATGAATGTGAACGAGGCAAAGAGTGTGTGCCAAGATCGAGTTGTGTGGCGGTCCGTCCTCTCTGCCTACCCCTGCGGGGAAACGGCGTGATGGTTAGTTAGTTAGTTAGTTAGTTGTTGATGTTTTTTTTATTTCATCATATTGCTCCTTTATCCGTAGAATTTATGTTTGAATTGGACCTAAATACTATAATTGGATTAATTTGATTTCACACGACATCAGTAATTATGGTGAACACACCTCTCTTGTGATTTTCAAGTCACTTTTTTTAAAATTGCTCCCGATTACTGATTATTATAAGTTTCCTGACACCGTCTTAAAAATGTAAAATTATATTATTTTCACCGAAATAACGCCGACGAAAAATTTGTTGCTAAGCCTTAGATTAATCTGGGAACCATTGATTTAAAAATCACAGTGTTGCCCCTTCACTGGACACTTACTTACCTTGAAAAGGAGCTATAATTATTTGTTTTATTTTAAATGCCATGATGGACTTTTACATAAGATTACATTTTACATGATTTAATATATTATTTATATAGTGCTGTTTTCGGGGGAAAATCGAATTTCAAGGGTATATATTTGTATATAATAATAATAATAATATTTGGCTAATTTATATAGCGCCGTTTTCGTGAAAAATCACCTCAAGGGCGCTGTACAAATAAATACATAAAAAATAATATTACTGGCTTATAACTAAGATTTACAATTATAACTAGTGATTTACATCTAAGTCTTATTGCTAGTGACTTATGACTAAGACATATAAAAGCTGACCTAAAACTGAGCTCAATGACATATATATTTACAATATGACTTAAAGTTAGAGATTTATAACTGACATATTTATTTACATTTAAAAATACTTGAAAACATCTTATAAATATCATACATTCGCCAGAATCACTCCACAGCGCCAGAAGAAGAAGGAAGTTTTTACATAATACATATTAGATATTATTTAAGGACATGGATGCAAAATTTATCGGATTTACGAAAATGTATGGATATCTTAAATAAATTAATATCTCAATACATTTAACTTGTAATTGTCAATTACAACTAATAACCCTCAGCGAAGATTTATTACTAGTGACTTACAACTAACATTTATAGCTAGCACACAAGTATTTACACTTATAACAAGTGATTTACATTTGAGATTTGTTAACTAGTGACTTACAACTAAGCCGTATGGCTAGTAACCTAGTACTGAGATTTAAAACTTGTGACTTACTTATATCTAAGATTTATAACTAGTAACTTACAGCTAAGACTTATATATAGCCTGTGCTGAGACTTATGACTAGTAACCTATAATAATAATAATATTTGGATGATTTGTATTGCGTCGTTTTTGTGAAAAATCACCTCAATAAAGATTTGTAACTATGTAGTGACCTACAATTAAGACTAGCGAGTAATCAAGTGGGTACTGAGACTTATAACTAGTTACTTATATCTAAGTCTTATAGCTAGCAATCGATTAATGAGACTTATAACTAGTGACTTTTATCTAAGACTTATAGCTAGTAATAAAGCACTGAGACTTATAACTTGTGACTTATAGCTAGCAATCAAGAACGGCGACTTATAATTAGAAACTTACAACTAAGGTTTATAACTAGTGACTTAAATTTAAATAAAAACTTATCGGTCTAATGTTCATACCAGCTACTATTCTCAGGGGTTATTTTAGTAATGTAAAACTCGTGTTTTTACGCCATTGCCACAGCGTAAAAGGCAGTAATGACCACTCTACGAAATCCGTAAAAACTAATGTAAAACACAGAACGCCTCGAAAATTCCTATCATTACACGTATCGGACCAAAAGGCGTGATTTATGGCCAGAAATGGGGGAAAAGGGAAAAAAAGAATTCTAAAACCACGAGATTTAATCGGCCGTGTTAAAGCCAGTGTTAAAATGCACGAACTCCATTCACATGACGTGGTTTTTTAAATAAATTTAATATAAGTAAGAGAGTTTTTTAAGGAGAAAAAAAAATTGGTACTTGCAGCGATGAGTGATGGTACTTGACCCATATTTTGGTTTAATTTTTCTGAAAGAGTCACGACTTGGTACCATTATTATTGCTATTGTATTTTTGAAATTTATGAATTTGTCGAAATTATTCCGATTTGCATGCGGGATTAAGTTGGTGGAACGCATGCCACGAAAATAAAATTGAAATATTATGCTTAGGAACGTTTACAATTTACTTGAAATATTATTATGTTAGTAGAATGTTCAATATTAAAGTAAGGGTTTCCAACAAATACTTCAAATAGACCGCTTTGTTCACAAAAGATAGTGTTTCTCAGATTTAAAGATACTGTCAGTATTGTCCTTCAGAAATACAGAAAATATGTACCTACCACTATTTGGAATTGTGTTGCTGAATATGTTTTTTTTAATGTATTTTCTTTTTCCCTAATTGGTGTCTATCCTCACTTTATTCAGCCTTAGATACTTCAACATTCACTTATTGGGTAATTATGCGATAGTACCACTAGATCCGGGTAGTTACAAATAAATGGTGTGTCTATAACACGGTGCACAGGTGGGAATTTCATGTGCCAATATTACACACGAAAGCTTACACAATGCAGTATACAATTACACAATGCACAGTTGTTGAAGGAACCAAAGCGTCCACCAGATATTAAGTTTGGTGAGCGTGCTTTCGGAGTGTCAGGACCTAAAGTATGAATTAGACTGCCACATGATTTAAGAATAATCACAAACTCAGCAGAATTTAAAACTAAACTCAAAACTCACCTTTTCTGACAATTGTATGTGTACAGTCAAAAAACTTTTACCTTCACCTGCACAGCCCGCGACTTTGTAAATATCTGACAATGTAAGCAAACAAGAACTTGTCATCTTTTTTAAGGTCATTTCATAAAAAAATCTTTAGTCCTAAATAGTCCTAAATTCCCCAGTCTTTTAAAATAAATATCAACTCTGCTTTTGCCACTAATCTTTTCATAAATGTAATATCAACAAATTGATAAATTTAAAATCATGCAATGTCTAGTATTTTAAAAATATAATGTCCTCAGCTTGCAAATTTGTATCTTCTCCAATCATAAATTTTCTAATTAAAGTGTGTTCATCGGTAGTGATCTGCCAGGTAAGTATGTTTTCTGTATCTATCTATTCGTAAATAATAAAATTAGATAGAGAAGAACTCTTAATAATTTGTACAGCGCCCTTGTCGTACACCTATCAATAGTACTAGGAGGATAGCAAATGTAAAAACATTCTATGTCCAGTGTTTTAAATATGGTGTCCTCTGCGTATCGTCTCCAAGCATAAATTTTGTAATAAAAATGGGTTTATCGGAAGTGACCTGCTCTGTAGTATGTTTTGTGTATCTCTTTGAAAATAATAAAATTAGATACAGCCTCAGAGCTCATAATAAATTGAACATCGCCCTTGACGTGATCTTTTACAAAAACGTCGCTCGATGAAATATCCAATTATTTTTATTATATTCAGTATGGACGTCTGTTTCTATATTCAGAAATAAAGTTAACCCATTTTCAGATTTATTCCTATAAATTGTAGCAACAATATCGCCAAATTTTCAAAAAGCTCCAACTTTGTATTAATTTAAAAAAATGATCGAAATATATTTTTTCCGTCTGAGTGGAGAGTTTTTATTATTAAATTTGTCGAAGAAATACACTTTTCTTTCGAGCAAGAGAGCAAGAACGGAAACGAAATCACTGAGTAAAGTGGAGATTTTGATCCAATCATAAATACAGTCAATTCCCGGCGTTGCACAGTTTCGATTGGAATTTTTTCACAGAGTTGTTGATAGGAGAATCAGTGGGTGCCGCTGTAAGTACAGCCCTGCAAGAAATTGTAGAAAAAAATGAGTGTACAGCGATCTTTTAATATTTCAAACTTTGAAAAAAGCAACTTGATTCAAGTAAATTTTTACAAATCAACAATCAATGTTCACAATTTAATTGTAATTCCTGAAAGGAGATGATTCTACATCATACTAATTAACCATCACGCCATTTCCCGCAGGGGTAGGCAGAGAGGACGGACCGCCAAACAACTTGTTCTTGGCGCACACTCTTTGCCTTATTCACATTCATACATCGTCTCATACATACTGCTTACATGGCCCGACTCAAGTATTTGATTCACTGGATCGTGCAATGTCTTACTCAAGCATCCCCGACTTCTTCTACTATTCAAATTTGCATCAAATATTTACCTTATGCTCCTTCTTCGTTGATACGCTCTAGGATCACTTTCCTAATCTTACTCATTACGCTTACATGAGCTTTGCATTATTTGCTGATCTCCACATTTCTCACACGATCATACATGGTTTTACCACACATACGCCTCAGGGATCTCATTTCTACAGCATTCAGTCTACTTTCTTCCTTCCTCCACCAGTTCCATGCCTCACTGCGTCACATCAGGATAGGTACCAGCACTCCTGTGTGAACGGTTAGCTTCGGCGTTTAGTTCTCCATCAATGGAGTTATCTGCATTTACCCTTCTTTCAATATCTCTATCAGCTCTCCCATCTCTCGTAAACATACTTCCCAAATACAGTAACTCATCCACCAGCTCCAAGTATTCATCATTCACAACTATCTTGCACATTGTTTTCGTACTCTCGCTATAAATAACATGACTGTTTACTATTATAAGTTATTGTTTTAATTTAAATTACAATACACTTCACAAAATATCTGCTTCATAAGAACAAAAAAACGAATCTAATCAATTTTTATTTCCATTTTTTTTTAATTTCCACAATGATAGGCTGTATTGCTGTTGAGTTTTTATTGAATTCTAAGAACAGCACTCCAGACTGTAATAAATAAATAAATAAATAAATAAATAAATAAGTGTTTATTCCAGTATGTGGGGAGGAGAGTGCAATCCCACACATTCCATAAGGGTATAATATAAACATACATGTACAAAGTATAAAGTATTTGAAAGGAAAAAAAAAGAAAAAGAAGGTGGATATGAATGTACACGAAACAAAAAAAAAAAAAAAAAAAAAAAAAAAAAAAAAAAAAAAAAAAAAAAAAAAAAACAAAAAAAGATAATAAGCTAATAGTAGTAAAAGGAAAACAAAAGAAATAATAATATTAAGCTTTCAGGATTCTGTGAGCACGTAAGGAGCCAGTATTTTTCTCCAGTGTGCATCAATACTGGATGATGGACTGAGGCGGGCTTCCATGACGAGGATGTTTCCAGAGCTGGTTATCCTTTCCCTCATTCCTGCCACCCTGGATCTAATAAGGGCTGCAAAGCCAGGAACTCGCCCCTCCGTGAACATCCGGGAAGCGCTGCAATATCTGGGGAGACCAAACATTATGCGGAAGGCGTTGTTATACTGAATCCGAAGTCTTTCTATACTACTCTTCTTGTAGTTTGCCCAGAGTTCAGACGTATACAGTGTTGCGCAGAAGGAAAGGAAGAGCGTCCTTTTTACAGCAGTACTGCAAAGGCGGAATCTTCTACTGAGCATGTTTGCTTTTACACTGAGAGCTCTTCTTTGCCTATCGATGTCGTCATCATCCATCAGATTACTGGTGATTATGTGTCCAAGGTATTTAGTTCCTTCAGTCACCTGCAGGTTCACACCATTCAGGGTAGCTGGAGGAATATTTTTTGGTCCTTGTCCATATCTTACGACCAGTAGAGCCGTTTTAGTGGGGTTGTATTGCATGTTTGTTTCTTCAGCAAACTCTTCACAGATCTTTAAAAGAATACGTAGGCCCCTTATAGATGGTACCATCAATACCATGTCGTCCGCATAACTGATATTGTTCAGAAACTGTCCTCCAATTTGGCAGCCTACCCCTGCATTGTTTAGCCTATCGGTGAGTTCGTCCATGTACAGGTTGAACAATATCGGGGACATGCATCCTCCCTGTCTAACGCCGCTCTTCAGGAGGAAAGGTTCGGAGAGTTCATCTTTCCACCTTACTAAGTTCTCCTGCTGTCTATGCCACAAGTCGAGGATATGTATCACCGCCGGTGATATGCCTCTTTCCCTGAGTTTATCCCATAGTAGAGGGTGAGAAACCCTGTCGAAGGCCTTGCTCAGATCTAGAAAACATGCATACGTGGTGGTCTTTTTATTCCTGTAGTATTCCAGGGTTCTTTTCACAGTAAATATAGCAGTATCTGTAGACATTTGCTGTTTGAAGCCCATTTGGTTGTCCTTAGTTTCCAAGCTGGGACCGATCTGGTTTAGTAGTAGACGTTCGAATAATCGTAATGGAGTTTGTCCCTTCGTATCTGCGAATCTCTCCTCCGTAATTTGCTTTTTCATAGTCAAGCAGTCAATTCAGTCAGACTTCTCTGATGTTATTACTTTCGTGTCGTCTTTTTACCTAATTATTATTGGGTGAAGAAATTCTTCAAGAGTAATTTAATGTTCCAAACCGAACGTCTGCATATTTTTGTTCCTTGCTTTTAGTAGTAGCTGGCTTCGTTAAATTTTTTTATTGATTTGATTGATTGTATTCCTATTTTAATTCGGCCGTTTTGTATTTTGTCTATCTGTAAATTTAAAGAAGAGGGTTCTGGGAAGCGAAATGTTTGAGGGGTGGTAGGAATCTGGTGTTGATGTGTCCATAAGTGACGTGTGAATCCATCCATGGTTCGCTATGTATGACTTAGCAGGGGTGCTCGGGTTCATGGGGTGAGGTTTGTTTAGGACTTGTACATTAACTCCACATAGGAAGTAAGTACTGAGGAAAATAATTTCCCTCAGCACCTTTGTCATCTTTGAAGATGCCGTGTGGAGGGTCTTTTTGACGAGATCTTGAAGAGACCATGTTGTAAAAGACGAGCTGTTAAACTGAAGAACGAATCGTAGAAACGACCCGTTCTCGTGTGACAAATGTCAACCGTGTACATATGTAAGTTCTAGACTAGGTCTGCCTCAACCAGTCACTCCCGATTCTGCCCGCCACGCAGTAGACGGACAAATGCATTCGTCGCAGAGATCTAGACGGGGTGTCTGAGGGTAGAGTGCATTAATTTTTAAAGTGCATAATCCTCAACCCATTAACCTGGGCACCCCTACTGAGTCACCGAACGTAGCGAACCACTTACGGTGACCTATGGTACAGGTGTTGCTTATCCAATAAATGGTTCCCGGGGCAACTGTACCCGTACCCGCCTGCCAAATTGATATCGTTTTAACTGAGTGTTATTATAGGTAGTTCTATTTTTTTTTAAATATGTCTTATAAACAACACCTTTCAAATATAAGGATTTATTTTACCATCCTCCTGATACCTTATCCATACGATAACGAATATTAATGGATAAACAATTACATACTCGCAACAGGTAAAAAAACTCGGCTAACTTATCCTATGTATAACCACTATTTATAGGTTCAAGTAGCGAATAGTAAATCAGACTTTTTAAATAAATATATTGTGTTTGATTAACCGAAAATGTACGTTATCGTATGGATAATCTATGAGGAGGATGGCGAAAAGCCCCCTATAAATACAATAAAGTCTCCGTTACTCTATTATCTACCCCATACAATTCTACCCCGTTTGCTAAATTCGCCATTTTACAACGTATGAATTCATGTAATAATGCCTCTGCAATCCGTAATTGAGTCCTTTTCCCCGTTCATCCTCCCTCTTGACCGGTAAAACCGCCGGTAGGTCCGTCGCTGCCTGCCGCTAATTCCCCGGGTATATATTCTGTATGAGCGCGCCCGTAAATCTTTTTGATTTTTCTCCGAAACAGAGCGGGGGACGTAAACTCACATAAATCTACCGGAGGGGACTGCTACCTGTGACCGAACCCTGGATTATAAAAACAGAGAGATCGCAGCGCGACGAATCAAATATATTTATTTATTGTATCAATTCAAGATGGTGAATTACCTCTTGTCATTTTTTAAAGTGAAAACTTCTTTGGCACAATTGTGATTTGAAACTCGGTGAACGCATACATCCATAGGATTTAGCCTGCGAGAATATGAGTTAGAATAATCGATCTCTATTTTGCGGTGCTTCGTAGCCTCCCCACTCTTGTCCACACTTAGTTTTCTGGTGAAAATTGCTTTAGCACTGTTGTGATTTAAAACTATATGAAACGGAAAATAACGACATTAAAAAGAGACAAAAACATACATATATAGGATTTAGCCTGCTAGAGTATGAGATAGAATAATCGGTCTCCTCTTTGTGTGGTGCTTCGTACCCTCCCCATTCTTGTCTACTTTAGTTTTCTGAAGGTTTCACTTTTACCGCGTGTGAACTGCTCACTTGTAATTTTGTTTGTATGACAGAAAATATATCATTTTTTATACTGATTTACTGTTTTTTTAATGTGAATACTGCGCAAGAGTCCCAACTTTTTCCAACCGCCTGGAGCCAGTTAAACTATGCCATCCCCAATTGGGGTATGTTGTGAGGCTGAAGACAGTGAGGAGGGGAAGGAGATGGGAAAGAGGAACGTCGGTAAGTTCCTGGATCTTCAGATATTGTCACTAAACACGGCTAAAGCCATTTCAAGTATTGTTTTAATTCTGAATGGTGTAAGACCACCTTACACCAGGGCGATGCTTAGAGTATCGTCATTATCTTAAATGATAAAATTGTGAAACAACACAAATTTATCCAATAAAAATTACTTGCGCATGCCGGGATGCCATTTGAACCCGCGATCTTCGGATTGCTAGGCGATAAATGGCCTTATCCCACAATCAAATAGGCCGACAAATCTGCAGAAATGTTTCAAGCATTTGGTGCTAAAATTAAATTTGTTTTGGGAGAAAAATATAATGTTTTTAGTTTTACGACTTTGTTACACTTGCTAATGTGATGTTATGACTGATACAATGTTTACATGAATATATTCTCCATTGTTAGTTGTTTCAGTATTTTGTCTTACATCTATAAAGTTTTATCATTAAACTTAATGGTAGCATTATAACCTCAAAAGTTCTTCAATCGTCGCCCAAACAGTACCTTCGCCCGGGTGTACGCAAGGTCTGGCGATGGGCCCATTTAGTTTTAAGATGTCCCTAAAGTTTTTTTGTCATTCTCCTTCCCCTTCCCTTACTCGCTGGGGACAACCGGTATTATTATTACTACAGCACTTCCCAGCTTCTAAATGAAACAGCTATACGCGTTGTTATTATTTGTTATTTCGTGTAACGTTTTGTGTGTACTTTTGCCTACTGTCATGCAGCGTTTGTATTTCTTTAATGTTATGTATTTGTCTTCTATTGCACGTTCATTTTTATGTGCTTTATTTTTATATTCGTGTTTTTACAGGTTTTTTAAAATTATAATTAAGGTAATTTAATGAATATGACGTCCTCAGTTCTCCACGTGTCGCAGAATATTGCTCAAGATTTATGGGCCTCGTACATTGATGCGGTAACCGAAGAGTTCATCTAAAATCAATTCATCGAAGGCAAAAATTCATCGAAAACGAGTTCATCTAAAATACATTCATCGAAAGCAAATTCATCGAATCGCCAATTCATCGAAAAAAAAAATTTGTAGATATTAGAGAGAAATGCTGAGCGGGCCAGGAAGTTAAAAAAGCAGTTGAAAGACTACACTTAAGCTAATAACTATCGTACTTGGTCTATTGATAACACTGTGCTACAAAATTGTTAAATTAGGTTAGGTTAGGTTAGGTCCAAAGTTTTATTATCAATTTTTTTATAAATAAATTTATTGTCAACTTTTATTGACCATTTTTTTTAACTTCCCGGGCCTCGGCATTTCTCTCAAATATCTTCAAAATATTTTTTTCGATGAATTGGCGATTCAATAAATTGATCATTCGATGATTGGTTTTCGATTAATTGGTTTTCGATGAATCGGTTTTCGATAAACTCGTTTTCGATGAATTTGCTTTCGATGAATTGATTTTCGATGGACTCGCCGTGAACCCATTGATGCCGATGGGTGATCTATATCGGGAACCTTGCCACGATCTTTACTTTACATCATAACTTTTTTCCTACTTTCAATTACGGTGTATAAAAGCTAATGAAACAAAAGGTGTGTGTCCGGATTTTCTAACAATTTGTTCTTCTCTTGTTTCAGGTAAGCGCCAGTTTTAGAGCGATATGGGAATATGGACATAATAACGTTCAGTGGATTTTTGGTAAGATAGATTTTGAACAACCCTGTATATTTTTTATGAGTTCTTGGGCTCTTTTCTAATTTTATTATTTACAAGTGTCGATTCAGAAAACATACTTACCTGGCAGGTCACTTCTGATAAACACACATTTATTAGAAGGTTTATGGAGAAGGTACGACTTTGCACGACACTTTTATTTAAAACACTGGACATTGCATTATTTTAATTTGCTACCCTCCATTACTGATTGATATTACATTTAGTATGAGAAGATTAATGGCAAAAGTAGAATCGATATTTAAAACTGAAGAATTCGGGACCCTTTAGGACTGGAGATTTTTTAAGAAATGACCTAAAAAGCTGTTTAACCTTTTCCACTCCGACCATTTTTTCTCAAAACTGTTTAGCTACTCCGACCAAAAATGTGTGTTATATTTTACATTTGAAATGAAATTTTTGGGCAGTTATTTTTGCGGCACCCTATCGGATAATTCGTGTGACCATTAGTTGTTTGGTATATTTTGTATAAAATACTTGTTAAATCACACATTTTGTAACTAAAAGATAATACATTTGATTTCAACGTGTTTTATTTGCACTATATCTTTTATTGCATAGCAATAATTTGTATAATACGGGTAAAATATGCAGACAATCCAATGTAAATTCTTGGAGAAATTTCTTTCTAATTGTCCTGTACCGCACAGCGGCTGACCTGCGACTACCTGAACCTGATTGGCTTAGGTTTTATGGGTAATGTTTGGTTTCTTATTTTGCATTGGTTACGTTATTTTAGGTTTCGACCCTCTTTCAGGAAACAAAAGATAGACCAGCCCACAACACATAAAATAGGTAATAAGTTTGACAAACATTCTACACGGTGTTTACAAGTTAGAGTATTGTACATATTATACCTACACTAGTGGACTTATGTATGGACACTTTTATAAATTTCTTGTATTTGATGTTCATTCGCTCTTTTTTTAAATCACGTTGGTGTTTAACTGTAAATTTTTTAGCTAATTAATTAATTTAACCACATATTATAATGTTATAATTTGAATATTTTGTTTAGAAAAATAATAAAAATGCTGAATAAAACAACGTCATGGAAAAATACAAATTATTTATTAATTACGAAGATTTTGCATAATATTTCAAATTAACATTTTAACGTTACTATTTCGTTGAAAATCCTTTGTTTAATAACTTCCTCAATTCTTCTAGGCATGGAGTCCATTAAACGTCACTAGTTTTCAGGTTTGATGACATGGAACCATGCTTGAATAATCACTTCAATTATTTTTCTTTTATTTCTGGGTTTGTGACGAGAAACCAGTATTTTCAATCTAGAACAGAGATTTTCAATAGGGTTCGAGTCCAGATAGTTCATTGGCTAAGGTAGAACAACAATATGATGGTTCTGTAACCATTTAATGTTCATTTTGCTATGCGGCATGGGGGTCCATGCTGCTGGAAATTGCATTTACCACGGTTACACTCGAACAAATCATTGTGCTGGGCAATAAGTTTGTCTCCAGAATCACATAATGATGCCTGTTAGCCTTAATCGTGCCTTCTACCACTTCCAGACATCCAAAACTGTCCCTTATCATGCAAGGCCGCACCATGACACTCAGAAGAAGTTTCATTGTCGCAGTAGTGCATTCTGGTATCAAATCTTTAACTTGATGGCAACGAACAAATTTGATTCCATCACTCTCAAAAATGAAAATTTTGGTCTCATCACTCCATATCATCTTTGTTCAGTCTTCTGAGGTCCATTCCTCATATGTTACAGCACATTTCAGTCATTTATACATCTGTTTCATGTTATGGTTAGACTTTTATTATTCTTGCCTAATTTCTTCCTAAATGTTATATCAGTAATATCGAGTCCAGCAGCTTTAATGACCTTGTTAATATCTTTGGATGTTTGACGATGGTTCTGTATGGTAAGGCAACATATGCTTCTATCATTTTGTGGCATAACCTTTGGGTTTTGGACGTTTAGTCTCCTTGCAGCGTTGGCAAACCTTTCTTACTCCAGACTTAGTAGCTATTCCACCCAATATTTTTGCAATTTCTTCATATGTGTAGCCTTCTACACGAAGTGCAACACCTCTGCTTCTCTTTGGGTGACCAATCGGCACGTTTTGGCACCTTAGGAGCCATTTTAATAATATTTATAAAAAAACAACCATATAACTTTTCTTCGATGGATGACTGTCTCACACGGGTGTAAAACTTATTCGTGTTGCATCTTAGAGTGTTCTGATTGGAGCCCACTATGATCCTCTACACTTTTTGGTTGGTTAAGATAGAACACAAGACATTGCAGAGTTGCCAAAACTCAAAAACGTTATTCGCAAAAATTGATTGTTTTAAAGGTGTTTGCTCCCATTTCTCATAAAGAGTGATAGGATTTTGAATCACCATATGGCATATAGTATTGTATGTTTTTTAATCAACAATAGCACGAGGAACACGAAAAAAAACTTAGAAAGGTTCCGTAACAAAAAAAGTAGTTTTTTTATAAGGCAAACGACAGAGATACAATAAATCTCGAAAAGTGTCCATACTTAAGTCCACTAGTGTACATAATATAATACTGTCACATTTTGAGTGCATTTATCTCACATTTACTATTACAAAAAACTCACGATTCGGTCCAATGTTATCCCACATGAAGTGCAAGTTTGTTTTCACAACTTTTACAGTGATATATTGTTCATTTTATTTGCCCTCCTTTTCTATCATAAATGAGAACCACAAACGATTTTTTTTACATTAACTTCACACAGGAGGCCCTCAGAAAAATAAATTCTCAGGGCCTCTTTGGGGTTGCTTTGTGGAGGGTCTTTTGAAGGAAAGGAAAAAGAGGATGGGAAGGAAAATGGTATGAGTGGGTAGGAATCTGGGGGTTAGGGTGTCCAAGAGAGGCGATGCGTGAATTCATCCCTCTCACTGCGTTGTAAGGCAATGGTTCGATATAGTCCGGCTGGAGAGATCAAAAAATCTCCCTCAACCAGTGTTTCCCGATTCGGTCCGCCACGCAGTAAATGGGCAGACGCATCCCCATGAACCCGGGCTACCATGCAAAGTCACCAAACGTAGCGAACCACTTGGGGTGACCTGAGGCAGAGGTGTTGGTTATCCAATAAATGGTTCCCGGGGCAGCGGTACCCATTCCTGCCTCCCAAATTGAAAACGATGCAATCACTAATATTTTTATGCATATTAGGCATTATTACATGTAGATTGACGTGATTTAACCGCTGTTCTAGATCTACCGAATGGCTTCCTTTTCTAGTTTTTACACCTTCTCTATAATTTCCAACCAGCTGAATAATTAGCCTATCCACAAATTGAAGATGACTCATTGGTATTTCCAATAGAAAAAAATATTTGTTGTTGTGGTGTATTCGGAGTATTAATAGACATTCAATTCCTTTTTTTTCTGAATCAGAAAAGCTTGACTGTGTGGGATTGATGGATGTTGAAGGTTTTTGCGGAATCACAATATTTTCTACATCACTATATTTACTGAAATAAGCGCATCTCCTTCTTTTGGGCGGGATAATGTCACTTCCACTTTCTATATCACTTGGATTATTACCGACTTCTTCACCATCACTTCGAAGTAAAACTATCATTATTTTCTGTGACGGTTAATTCAAAGAATATTAATTTAAAGAATACGTAAATTCTTTTACTTTCAATTACTAATATCAACATCAATAGTTCCACAAAACGAAAAAATATGGTCACAAAAAGTGGGAGTAACTGCGGAGAACCGTCGTAAACGCAGGATAACGACTGACTGTTCCGAAAATATTTGAAGAAAAAAAATATTTCGTGTGTTAAAATGATGCATCTGTTTTTAAATGAATGTATCTAATTAACGGTAAATTTAAATGAAAAAAATTTGGTTTATCCAATATGTTGCGACAATTCTTTGTAATAATCGGAAATAATAGTTCGTAGAATGTACTTAGGAAGATAGATATTGATGATTAAACTTATACCTGCGCCGGGCCAGTACCTCTGGCCGACGGAGCTGCCTACCAAAATCGTTTGGGCCACAATGTGTGGCCGACGGAGTGGAAAAGGTTAAGAGGTATTGCAATATGCAGACCTACCTCAATTCCTTGAATTCTTATTATAATTTAGTGTTAATAGCAATTTAAATCATTTTAAATTCAAATTACAAATTAATTACGTAAAGTGAACAACACAGAGCAATCTCGGAGCCATCGAGAGCAAATTTGGGAACTTAATTAAAATCCAGAATTTTAATACTCTGAATCCAGCGGGGAAATGAAAGTTCTTAATTCATACATCAATTTGGTCCAAATGAGCCATTCCAAGGAAAAACAGATCGAATAACAGAATTTTTTTTTGTAAAAGCGAGCGGCTTAATTCTAACGATATTTTATCTGCTACTTTCTTAATTATAATGAATAAAAAATATCTCATGAATAGGATTAAAGTGAAGTTGAAACAATGTTCTGTAGAATTTCGCTTAATTATTTTTTAATATTAAAATATTTAACCAAAAGTTAATTTAGAAGGTTAGAACCATTGTAACTATAAACTTTTTTTTTACAATACGCAGAATCGACTGAGAATTCTTAAATAATTCAAGTGGCTGTAATACCGACCTTTTTAAGGCCACATCACTTTCAAGGCCTTTTAGTACGTAGTTCTATGAACAATATACATCGCGTCCAATAAAGAAATTTCCAATTTTCTCTAGGTTAATAAATCAAAAAGAAAAATTTCTCTGAAATCATAAGATTTCTAAGTAGGTAGTTAAAAACCTCCCTACTTTTAAAAACCGTTTTATATTTCTGTAACATTTTAAATTTATTTCTAACTAGTTTTTACTCGTGGCTTCGCTCGCATGGTATTATTGGGAAATTACTGTATAAAGAATTTTCTCACAATTTTCCGTGATAAAAAGTAGCCTATGTCATTTCCCATTCCTCCAATTATCTCTCCTCCAAAAATCACATAATACAAACAACAAATAACGATAAGACAAATAAAATTCTTGAGAATTTCATTTCGCAAATAAAAAATCTATTTTAGAAAATATTTAAATTATAGAAATAGAAATTTATTTTAAGTACATACTCCCTTTATTAGTATTTTATTCATATTTGAATCCAGAGTAACCTAAAAAAATAACAAAATGACAGTCCACGTCAAACGCTATGCTTTATAGCAACGCTATGCTTTTCGTTCGGACAATAAACATTTTTAGAGATAGGTAGATATTAACTACGACACCTACAAAGCACTATTTTTAAGCACAACAAAGCACTGTTTTTAAGCCTAAAATTAAAAAATATATATTGTTTCCAAGGTAACAATTTGCAATAACTCGATTTTGTTAGGGACAGAAAACGTATGATACATAATTTCATAACGCCACAACTTATTCATAACGCCAGAGCTTATCAATATATATAGCCTATGTTACTCGCAAATAATGTAGCTTTCGAGTAGTGAAAGAATTTTTAAATTCCATTCGATCTTTATTGCGTGAAAGAGTAAGGACCATCCATACAAACTTTCGCATTTATAATATTGGTAAAGAATTACATAATTTCTTCAAAGAAACGTTACTCTCTCAAAGAAAATTATTATTTTTCTAAACTTTCTTTAGGCAGGTAGTTAGGTAGGTTCCATCATAACATTGAAAAAAATACAAAAATAAAAACTAAGCACGACGATTCCACATTTGATAAAGAATCTTTACGGAACCATTATAACGCACAGTAGGTACAAAAAAAAATACAGACTGACGAAATGCAAAACATATTAGAGTTAAACAGGACTTTACTAAGCTCAGAAATAAGGTGTACATAAACACAAAATAATTAACTTAACCGCAGACCAGATCCTCGATAATTCGCTTGAAGTAGGAAGAACTCAGTTCTAATTAACGTCGTATAAATTGCACTGCTTTTCTGTACCGAATTTAAAGGTTAACTCATAGTTTTTACTATCTGTTTATAAATAATAACATTAGACGATTCCTCATTGCTGAGGATCGTGATCCCTACTCCAATTTCCATGGTGGACAAGGCTACTCCACTCTTAGCGATTTTGCGCTGCGTGGATAGCCAAGGACACCCTAGTATCGGACGTCAGTAATATTTGGTCATCGCAGAGTAACCTTCCTCTGCTTCTTCTGTCGACTCGATGAAACGAATAAAAAAAACCAATGCTTTAGACCACACGACTGAAGTAAAACTTCACTAACTTGTATCTCCCTCATATCCTTACCCTCCTTAACCTTATCCTCATCCTTACCCTCATCCTCATCCGTATCCTTATCATTATCCTTGTCCTTATCACTCCCCAAGTCAAGCGTGCGTAAAGGCCCGACCGTTCGCCTCGCCCGATCACCGTTCGCATCGATTATCGTTCGCATCACACTTTTTCGTAACGCATTCACAGCTTGCCCCGCAAGTCGAGCGTAAAGAAGTTTTACTTCAAAAAGCTAAAAAGAGACAAACACATACATTCTACAGGATTAAGCCTTCGAGAGAATGAGATAGAATAATCGTTCTTTTGGTGCTTCGTAAATAATCGGTCTTATCTTTGTGCGGTCCTACGTAGCCTCCCAACCCTAGTCTACTTTAGTTTTCTGAAAGTTTCACTTCTACCGCCTGTGAACTGCACACTCTGATTTTTTCAAATTTCTGATACCTTGGAAACCAAAAACGAAATTATCCACCACCGTTAAAAATAAAAATAAAATAAATGATATTATATATCCGATCCAAATTCCAGGGAGTCAGAAAGTCGAATCGGATCTCGATTCGGTCATATACTCGTATTGTTTCGGATAACATTTTCACCTACGCGCATGTATTCTCTGCGGCAATCCGAGGCAGCTCGAGCAGGGGAGATGAACAGTGAACCGGGGCACAGAGCAAACTGGCGGTTGTAACTCCTGGGAACACCAAGCGATACAAGGCCGGATTTTACACTGGCGTGGACCAAAATAATCACATTAAATTTAATTGATCAGAAAGAATACTGCATTATTAGATACTCGGTATTAGATTCGATTTTAATATAGGAAAAGTATTGTTGTTGAATAGTCAGTCTATTTTTAAATAACAATTATTATAAGCAAAAATTATTAGCCTGAAACACTCATCTACATTGAAACAATCTCCCGACAAAAGATAAAATAGGCTAACAACATCATATAAAACGATGTTTACAATCTGGCGCCCAATGTGGGGCAAAAAATCTCGTACAATTTTTTTTAGAACTAATAGTTGATCTGAAATAATAATGCATTATTAGTGAGGGAGCGGGCAGCGATCGGCAGAGACGGGGGACGATTGTAATGAAAGGCGTCAGTCGATGTATTGAGTCAGTCTTTATTGCTGCTACGTAGCGATGGTAAGTTTAGTGTAAAGTAACAGTGTGCAGACAGGAGCGATGATGATGATGAGGCTCGTAGGTGTTGCAGTGATGAAGGTCGGTGATGCAGTGGTGTGGCAGATCACGGGTCTGCATGTCGCCCGCATGTAGTTCTGCACCGTGGTGGTGGAGAAGACCTTGACGTCCAGGATGGATGCTCGACGCGGTGAGTCGCGGAGATGAGCTACGGTGAACCTGAGGAGTTGCTGCGCACGTGACAAGAAGGCCCGCCGCGGGACTTGTCGTGGGCAATTGTGTCTCTTGAGAGATGTTGCGTCCTCGAAGGTTGATGATGCACCGGCACAGGATCCGGCACGTCGCCGTGGACCTGGCGGTTACCGCACTGGAGCGTTATCACTTGATACACTGTCTATGTGTGTTAGTGAGCTGTTACTGATACTAGAGACTGGAACTGACTGACTGACTAGCGTTGTGTCGCTGCGTTTATATAAGCCGACCGTGTGAGTAGCTTACCGTGCTGCCAAGTAATATTGTTGCGTGCCCGCGCAAAAGGGAGAAGGCACTCGAACCTTCCGCGGCCGTAACTATGCAACGGCAGGTAACTCGAGTCCTTTCGATGTGCTTCCCAATATTGTGCGGCGAGAAACACAACAATTGTATATAGGTGGTCTGGTAAGTTCTTCCAGTGGCGGCGCAAAGATTTTGGCTTAAGGGGGCGACCGTTCTGGTCGCCACATTAGTATGTTATAACTAGTGTTATTTTTGAATAGTCATTTTGTTTGTAAAAAGGCTAAAAACATAATATAAAACGATGTTTTCAATTTGGCACCCAACGTGGGGCAAAATAAATTAAAAATTGGTTGGCATCACAGACCAAGAAAATCACAGACGGGCCCATCAGGTGAGGGGGAACCAACCAAATTAATAGCGGAGGTGGCGTATAAGTCTCATTTTCAATGAATTGTTAATAAATGAATCTGACAGTTTACAAGCAACTTGAACTGTACCTCCAATAAACATATCCATCAAAAGTATTTCATAACGTATTTTCATTTATGCCTACTATGTACTGCGTGTATGTACATTCCACTAAGTTTCACTTGCCTTTTTCATATCTTATCACTGTGCCTTTTGTCAAACTGAAATTCAATTGTTTCAAAATTATTCTCGTTTCGTCTTAATCTTCTGCATTCACAGTTGAATTTTATAATGAAAAAATACTGATTTTATTTTTATCTCTCAACAGCAAACAAAAACCTGGCTAATAGGCTCTATAGATTGCCATCTCAACACAGGCGTTTCACACCTAGTGAGATGGGCAATACGTCACTACTATAATTAAATGTAATATTAATGTAATAAAATATTTTTTTATGAAAAAACCTATCAAAATTTAGTCTTTGAAAATAAAATCTGCTTAGGAATTCTATCCTTTTTAAAATCGATTATTTTGCTACAGTATTTAGTTAGACACTTTTAAAAATGAGATTTAATTTACTCACCTCGCTCATATTTGCGTCGCTGTGCAACCCAATTTGATAGCACATAAGACGGTTCGGTTCCCGAACATTCAAACCATTGTAGAAAGGAACCATAATTTCAAATGTAATTTATTCGAATTTTTGTAATTTTTTCATAGCTAAGGTCCAAAAACCCAGCCCGGCAAACCTACAAATCTCTGCACATGGACACATAATACACTTTATCCGGAGCACAGAAAGTAGAAACACAAACATAGTTGCACACGAACACAGGCACTTCTTGCTATGCGGAATCAGAACATCCCGCTTAGAAAGCCACCGTTGCTGTTATCACCGGTGCGATGTGTGTGGTCCCGGTATTTCGAATTTAATAAAATGTGGACTGATTTGCAAATAATAGTGTTGACCCTAAATAGCGACATATTTTTGATGTCAAACTTAGTTTTGTGATTGATTGATGAACGTTGTGATTTGGAATTCGATGAAACGGAAGCGAGCAACACTAAAAAGAGAAAAACACCTACATCTATAGGATTTAGCCTGCGAGAGAATGAGATCTCATTCACCTAAATGATATTTATTTCCCGGGAAATCGGTTCCAATATAATACATTAAATCCACTGTCCCACGCAAGTCTACTTTTGTCTAGTGGTATAAAGCGCCTGACGAACCTTAGCGGCCAGAAATTCAGCAGACCTTGGATCGAATCCTACGAAATCGAAAAAAAAAAAAATTTTTTTTTGTAAAATCATTATCCAATCTTCAAACCACTCCAAAATGAACAGGCAAATAAAACACAAAAGAAAGCGACATCTAGCGACTCTGAAGAAGGAAATACAAATGCTAATAAGATGACCAAATGTATCGGAAAAGGTGCATTGGAATTCGACGACAATAATATGGAAAAAAATGTCTTTCACGTAGATAAAAAAAGTGCTTCGTAGTCCCCCCACTCTCGTCTACTTTAGTTTTCTAAAGGTTTCACTACTATCGCGTGTGAATTGCACACTCTGATTTTTATTTTTCTATAATTTCTTCTTATTGTTCGTTTATCATAGGTTAGGCACAGTTTTTCGCCTTTTTGGACTGTGCGTCACTGCTAGACATAGTAAGGGAAACCCTACAACTATACCTTGGCATATTCTGGCTTCATTCACTCATACATCGTATAATACTTAAGTACTCTTCGGTAGTGTCGACCTTTGACATAACCAAACTCATGGATTTGGCTTTAGCTAATTGGGACGTCCCCAATTTCCTTTTCTCACATTCAATTGCGCACCAAACTTGGAAACCGTACGGTAATTAGCCAAGCGTTTGTTTTTATTTTTAAATTAACTCCCAGCAGCTCTTAAAGATGCTGTGTGGAGAGTCTTTTGAAGAAAAAGAGATGGGAGAAAGGAGGGACGAGTGGTGGTTAGAAATTTGGTGTTCAGTGTGTGTAGTGTCTAGAGGTGACGGTTGTATGAATCCACCCTCTAACTGTGGTGCAAGAGGATGGGTCGACTTACTTCTGCTGACAAGGTCAATAGGCCTCCCTCAACCATTCTCTCTATCCAGACCGTTACGCAGAAGGCGGACAGACGCATCCGCCGCCAAGACCTAGACTAACCGCCGCACCCCATGAACCCTTGTACTCCTGGTAAGTCATCAAACTGAACCACTTGGGGTGTCCTATGGCAAATATCCAATAAATGGTTCCCATATTTGGGAGGCGGGCATGGGTACTGCCGCCCCGAGAACCATTTATTGGATAACCAACACCTCTTCGATAGATCACCCCAAGTGGTTCGTTACGTTTGATAACTTAGCAGGGGTGCTCGGGTTCATGGGGTGAGGTTTGTCCGGGTCTTGCCGGCAGATGCGTGTGCCCACCTGCTGCGTGGCAGGCCGGATCGAGAGAGACTGATTGAGGTAAGTCTTTTGGCTTCTCCAGTCGGACTCTCTCAACCCATCGCTTTCACCGCAATTGGAGGGATGGATTCGTATGTATGTCACTCCTGGACACTGACCCCCGCAATCCCACCCACCCCTCGTACCTTTTTCCTTCGAGAACTTCCTCTCCTTCCTTTCCTTAAAAATACCCTCCACATATCAACCCCTAAGATAACATAGGTCCCAACTTTCCCCACCCCACCGCCTCCCAAATTAAAGAATCCCTTGATAGTGCCATGACTTTCTGAGGAGTCCTCGACTCTTTCTTTCTAATTTGTATTCCACACTACTGTATTTGTCCACCCGCTAAACATGTCCAACCCGTCTAAGTCAAGAACAAAAATGTCCAAAACTTCAAACTAAATATTTTAAATCTGACTGACCTAGTTGAATATTAAAGCAATTCTCACAGAAATAACAGAATTTAATCCTACTTTGCTACAGAGATGTACAGAGACTGTACCGTGGACGGTACAGAGACGGTACAGATAAGGTACAGTCAGCACATTTTGCACAGATCTGACGATGTTAATTCTGGAATAGACTCGGACATCACGGTTTTGTAGAGCGTCCAATTTATCGATGTGATTCAACCAGAACTACTCGACTAGCGTACAATGCCACGAGGCAAGTAACTAATTGCACCAACCTACAAGGAACATTGGGATAGCGAATTCATTATGAACTGACTGTAAGATATCAAAGTGAATTCGGAGGAAAACTGAATAAGAAATTAATCATTTTAAACAATAATAGTGCTATAATGATGTATTTTTTTAGTACTATGCCGTGTTGCGCTACCTCCATCTTTAGCCAAAGTTTCAGACAGCATTATAAGGTCCGTCATCAGAGCTTGGATTTCACATATACGAGTCTTTCATAAGGGCTTCGATTTCACATCAGCCCTAAATTAGTGACATCTATGAATGAGTAGTTTTTAAATGTTTTTTGTTTTACTGAAGAATGTAATATTTAATATCCGAACACCATATTATCGACAGCAATCGAAAATTTGAAACAGAAAAATCGGAAAAAATACGTTCACATCTAGAAATACATAAAGTTAAAAGTCAATAAAAATTAAGGTAATGTTGGTAGTTCTTAGTCGAATTATGATACATTTAAATATGAAGGAGATAGGGTCCCTTTAGTTTAGTGGTAGAGCATCGTTCCGGCAAGTTCACCTTAGACCGTATATTTTACTGATTTTAGTATTTCAAATTTTCGATCGAGAGTCGCTAATATTGTCTTCAGTGATTGAATTATTTTAAGTAGCGTTCCAAAAGAAGAAGGAGATTGTTTGAAAGGGAGATACATAAATACGAACGTTAGAGGGAGCGCGCTAATATATATTTTTTTAAATTATTAAGCGAAGATATGAAAAAATATTATGAAAATATTTAATAAAACACGACTCGTTTAAAATAGAGCAAACATCTCTCGGCAAACGTCTAATGTACCTAGCTTTTAAAGGTACACTGTGAATTTTTCATACATATAATAAGTTCAATAACAGAACAAGATGTATTTTTAATAATTTTCGGAGCATACTTTGCGAATTTTTTCTAGTGAGAGAATTTCACAAAATTACAGTTTCGGCTCAGCAAATGTACAGATATTATCTTAAAAAAATAACATACTCGTATAATTTTTTAAGAATTAAAATCAAAGTGTTCAAGGAAAATATGTTATGAATCTGAAATGAAATTCTTAATGCTGGATCTTAATTGCATTTTATGCATTTATCTCTCTATCTGTATCCTTTTCAGTCTAAAATACATTAAATTTTCCAATGCAATCATTCTTCTGTTTCTAATTGAACCAATTTGAATCGTCTTATACATTGTTAAACACCTTGTACAGTAGCAACACTGTTTGAGCAGACACCTCAGTCTGGTGTTATTAAATTTCTTCCTTGTCGGCTCCCCTTTAAATGGCACTGTTCTTGTTTCTCGGCTGTGCCCGTCGTTTATTATTATTATATATAACAATCCCCTCTCGGACCGAGGAGTGTATAAAAAAGCATTGCATAATGCATTCTTTCTCATTCCTATTCCCTTTGAAGTCGCCAGGAATATTCTCGCTATCCCGCCGCGCCTTTTTTTTTTGCGCCATTTTTTTACGTCTTTCTCGCTGAAGAAGAGGGCCTATATTATTTACAGGTTTGCACGGAAAATGGCCACATTAGTTATTATAACAAGTTATTACATTTATATTTTAATAAAAAATAATATTTGGATGATTTGTGTAAGGCCGTTTTTGTGACAAATCACATCACTTCACATGGGATTTACAAATATATAAAGTCTGTGAACGACTGAGATATCGTGTTAGTCGATTATATAAATTTAAATTCTATGTTTTAATATGCACACTTCGAATAATTTACATTATTAGCTGAATCTATTATAAGGTATGGAATTACATCTTGGGGACTTTCCTGTAAATCATGTGCAATCAGTTTAAAATTCATTAGTTAAATTATTAGCTCATAAAAGTTTATACGAACAAAGGAATAATGTTCCATACTTTTACCAGAATCTCAAAATTCTATCAGTGAGATTAATTCTGTGTTATAAAATTATATTTCAGCACATGAATAGTCCTGTATACATACGAGTATGTAAATAGACTGGACCACTGGACCGGTTAATATATTCAATAAGGATCTATATTGTTGGTAACCGAGATAATCTATATAACAATTTATAACTTCTAACTTCTTTTATATCTTAAATTAGTAACAATGTTTTACTTTCTTGCTATTAATGCATTGAAGTCACATATATTCTCTGCAAATCAATTTTTGTTTTTATTTCTAAGGTGAACTGTTGTCAAGTATAATTTTTTCGCTTTATCACTATGTGGTAGTTGGTAAAAATTGTGTATTTTTGTAAGGAATGATTTACCGCTTGTCTTCTGATGTCGTGTTACGGTAAATCGATATTATGATCTTGAGAGACACAGCTGGCGGTAATCACTCTGCAAGCACATCACAGATTCGTAATAAACGCACGATGGTATCAATCGAGTAAGTTCACTGGTTTTCTTAACAGACTGATTGTAAATGTCACACAAGTAGCTACTTTGGCCACACACTGTCAGATAGGGACAGGTATTTGGATAACAGGTTGGGTGAAGGAATGAGGAAACACATGTTAGAGGGAGATGCATATAGTTGCGGCAATATTATATCTTTTTAAAGCTTTTAATCTGCCTGGAATATTCCGTATTTTTTTGTCTTATCGCTCAGCACTCAAAAATACACATTCTGTAGTCTGCTAACACAAGAAAAAAAACTGTTATTTCTACACGGATAGTTAAGAAACTGTATAAAGATTACTGTGAAAAAATCTGAGACTGAAAGCTTTTAAGTTGTATATTTTCAATTGAACGTTGGCCAAAGAAGGTGGAAGTTCAACGATGATAACCCAAAAAATTATCACAATAATTCTTATTTTTGGTTTAAAAAATCAACCACCAACTCACAACTTTCTCGCCTAATAAAGTATTTTAGCATTACGTTAATTGCCACCCCTTAAGCGCGTTATATCACGGGTAATATACACATTCAGTATACTAGTAGGGACCATAAACGCCTATTAAAGTAAAGTGTTATAGAATGTCCACTAGACATCGATATAAAATTTTATAGATTGGCCTCTGCCCTTTTGTGTCGAACCAATTTAAGACCGTCGTATTACATTAAATTACTTGGCGTTTATATTAGTGATGTGCTAGGTTCGAAACATATTAATGATCGAGTGATGTTTCGAATTAATCGGTAATTTAAAAAATCTTTTCTAATTTTTAAAAAAGGTTGATGTCTAAACTGACGCCTGCAGTTCGATAGATTTCCTATCTTTTCAATGAGAATTATAAATTTTTGTGGTATATAGGATTATACACATGATTTCTACATCCTTCAGCAGGTGTCGTTAGTTTAGATAGTTATTCGTGGTTTTGAGGTGTCTCAATAGATGTCAGTTAAGTAGTACCCTAGAAGAGCGACGACTATCGTCGTTCGTATATAATGCCCGATTGGCTACGGAAATAGCCGATGATCCAATATGGGCACCTGGGCTCCCGCAGTGTCTCTAGCTTCAGAATTACTTAGAGCCTCCAGTAAAACTGGCGTTTGATCCAGTAAAATATTCATTCACCTTACGACAGTGTAAATATTGCAACTTTTAAACTCGATCAACCTCTATCTTTGTTGGAGTTTTTCGGACATATTTCAAGTAATCTCAATCGATACTGAAGAACATCTCAGTTTTCAAATGAATTATTCAAACATAAAGTTCTTCTAGCGTTTCTTATAGCATTTAATATCAAGTAGAAAACCGCTTCAGTCGTCGATGGCATTATCAAACGATTGTTCAGACTTGTACAGTCCATTTCTGAAAATGTTTTTACCATAACATCATTCCAATACTTTTTAATTGATTCTATAATTCTATATTCTATCTTATATGTATTCCGATTGAAATAATCGATCAATTTATCATTTGGGAGGCGGTTTTGGGTACCGCCGCCTGCGGGTACCATTTATTTGATAACCAGCAAACCCCACCCCATGAACCAGGTGCCCGGGTTTATGGGGTGGGGTTTGTCCGGATCTTGGCGGCGGATGGGTCTGCCCTCTTGCTGCGTGGTCGGATCGAAAGGGACTGGTTGAGGGAGGACATTTGACCTCTCCAGCCTCACTTTCGACCCATCACCTTGCGTCTCATTTGGAGGGATGGATTCATGCGTCCGTCACTCCTGGACACTGACCATCAGATTCCTATACATCCATCATACCTTTTACCTTCACAGTACTTCCTCTCCTTCCTTTCTTTAAAAAGACCCTACACACAGCATATCACCTAAGATGGCATGGGGCATGGTAGAAATTATTTTCCTCGTAGCCTCCTGTGTGGAGCTAAACCAAAAAAAAAAAACGAGTGTGCTTTAGACCACACGACTGAAGTAAAACTTCACTAACTTATGCCGTCCATTAACAATATAACAATAACAGGAATAAAAATGTCCCCATCCCCTCAACATCCCCATCAACTCAACTCTCAACTCTCAACTCTCAGCTCTCAACTCTCAACTCTCAACTTAACTCAACTCAACTCATATCAATGATTAGCGTTTCTCATTGATAAGCGTTTTTCATTGATAAGCGTTTCATATTGATTGGCGTTTCACATTTTTTCGTAACGTTTCATATTTTTTCGTAACGTTTCATACTTTTTGGTAATGTATTCATCATTTTACCCCCAAGTGTCGAGCGTGCGTAAAGAAGTTTTACTTCAAAAATCAGAGTGTGCAATTCA
This sequence comes from Limnephilus lunatus, assembly GCA_917563855.2. Lineage (NCBI taxonomy): Eukaryota > Metazoa > Arthropoda > Insecta > Trichoptera > Limnephilidae > Limnephilus > Limnephilus lunatus. Next base: position 100,752,917 of record OU830594.1, read on the forward strand.
CTATTCACAGAAAACTAAAGTAGACAAGAGTGGGGAGGCTATGAAGCACCGCACAAAGAGGAGACCGATTATACTATCTCATTCTCTGGCAGACTAAATCCTATATATGTGTGTGTTTGTATCTTTTTAGAGTCGCTATTTTTCGTTTCATCGATTTTCAAATCCAAATGATGCTAAAGAAGTTTTCACTTAAAAAAACAATTTTAATATTTTTATTTTATTTAAAGAAAGGCAATTATTTCCGGGTAACGAATAACCTGCCACTATTTGAAAATCTCCTACTCCTACCATAGTAAGCGGAAAATATAACTTGTGTCGTAATAGAGGACTTAGCCAGCCGAGGAATTGAACTCACGACACCTGGATGAACTCAATCAAAATTTGGAGACTCCTATTGTCTTCATTTATCTTTCTCCAGATTTTGATTGAGTTTCGCTAATATTGTTTTCATTTAATTAAAATATTAAATCATCTATTTTAAACTGTTTACCACTGAGTTTAGTATTAGGCCTTATTTAATTCCTTTGTTACATCCCACCTAACGCACAATAAACTAATGACCGTGTTACAAAAAGGCAACACGGCCATTTGATTGGCAATTCTCTCTTGCAATTAGCGGCCATACAAGCGTTTGCACTCGAGTCGGCGTCGTAAACTTTAATCGACTAGGAAAACAGCCTATCGGCCCTGCGGAGTACGGACAACACTCCCGACCCGATACGTCCGGACACGAGTTCCATGCGTTCCTGTCACACAGATTAGAAGCTTTTGTATGGATTTGTGAAAGATAAAAGAATTATTTGCAAAGATCTAGTAACATTTTAAATTACTTACTTTGAAAGGTGTTAATATATCGCTTTCAAATTTTATAAATCAAAATAAACGTATCATTTTTTAAATATAAAATTTTTACATGCAAAACATAAGCAAAGTTTTAAAAATGGCTCACATTACGTTTTTTCTAACTAATATTACTTTACTGATAACGAAAAAAAATAAAAACACACTTTTTATTTGACAAATGTATTATAAACCTTATTTTCGTCTTATTTATTTGTCCGTTCCATGTAAAAATAATTAATAAAAAATTCCCAAAACTTCATAATTTTTTTTTTTCAATTTCGATCTGAAACTTTGGTTTCTTTACTTATTTTGTGGTTAAATTTTAGACTTGAATATAAAATATGGTGTTTTCTCTTTCTAATACCGTTTAAATCGTATTTTTCACCATGATAGTGAGGGAGACACAACGATTTCTAGTTAGTATAGTTCCGAAAAACCTGAGAAATTTCGAAAAATTGGCCTGAGGGTTTTAGTACATTGTAGTTCTCGCGACAAATGCATGTGTTATTCATCACGAGTTATGAATATTTGAAATTGAATCGAATTTTATAGTTTTACCCAATATTTTTTATTACACTATCTTTGAATGTAAACATTGTTGGAATCCAGCCACTTTTGCGGCGTTCCCAAGGTAAATATTGTATTATGAAGCTTTCGGTACGGATTACTCTCAGGAAAACTGAAGCCCCGAAGAGATGAGACTAACCCCATAGCTTAGCGGATACACCACGCACCAATGAAATTGTATGTGTTTTGAAGTGCTTGTTTGAGCTTTACCAAAAAGCTGCCGTGAGTATTGTTTAAATCAGCGATTGCCAAAATGGGTGATATCGCCTCCTGGAGGTTTGTGTGAATATTTTTTTTGAAGAAAGACAAACATTCACGAGTTACGAAAAACCTGAACATGTGAACATATTCTAAAAACTCCGAACAATAATATTATCAGAGAAATAACATTATAAGGAAAATAATATTTTCAGTGAAATAACATTTTCATAAAAATAACATTATGAGAGAAATAACATTATCACTATTATCAGAGAAATAATATTATTAGAGAAATTACATTATCAGAGAAATATCATTATAAGAGAAATAACATTATCAGAGAAATTGCATTATCAGAGAAATAACGTTGTCAGAGAAATAACATTTTCGTAAAAATAACAATATGAGAAAAATAACATTGTCAGAGAAATAGCATTTTCATAAAAATAACATTATGAGAGAAATAACATTTTCAAAGAAATAACATTATCAGAGAAATAACATTATCAGAAAAATATCATTATCAGAGAAATAACCTTGTCAGGAAATAACATTATTAGAGAAATAACATTATCAGAGAAATGGCATTATCAGGGAAATAATATTTTTGGAGAAATAACATTATTAGAGAAATAACATTATCGGAGAAATGGCATTATCAGAGAAATAACATTATCAGAGATATATTAAAGGAGTACCGCTGACAGATTTAATTTAATCTCTTACATTTTCTTATCGAACCGTTTGATAATGCTCTCAGAAGGCTCTCGCGTGTAATTATAATCACACACCATAAATTGTTTATGAATAAACTGTTATTTATAAAATTAAAGAAGATAATACTAATGAATCTGAAAAAGAACAAGACACAGAAAAATCAAAAGGTTACAGTCGTAACTGGAAAAACCAAACTAGGATCTCATGTCTTATCAGGAAAAATCCTTGACCAACTATGCTTATAGATAAAGTCGATAGGTGTCCCGTATAAAATATAATCGGATATGTTTTTCGGAGACGCAATGTTATTTTGGACTTTTTGTTTTTTATATCATGAATATATAATGTAATCTTACTACATACATAGTCGTGTATTAGTTGAATTTTGAGTATATTTTCCCTTTTTATTATCGTCCTTTTCTTTTACCCAGTAATAATAATAACATATTTTAATGACAATAACATTCAATTACAAAGTTAACAAAATAAGGTAATAATTCATTAGTAAATTAATATCTGTAAGTTAATAACAATAACATTGTTATGAGAATAATGTTACAATAATAGATGTTATTATAAATTTTCTGCTTTCTGCACGATATGTTGCATTGATGGATATTTATTATTAGGAGTTATTCCAATTACTTACTTAAAGTTGTTTTTTTATTTTTATTTTTTTAACAACTTTTGACGTCACGGTACATCCGCGGTAGTACTGCAGCTCTACCATTCGAAATATAAATTGTACTGTGTTATCGTGGGACACGATTGCGTGCATTTTACCAATGTTCATAATTTTTTCATTTTTATATCGAAAACTACTTTTACCGTCGTTATTAAATCTTTAAACTACAACCTCTAGTTTAAAGAGTTAATAACGAGAGTTAATATCTTATGTAAATAAGAGGCCGCGTCTGACTTGATTCAGTGTCCAGGCCTGTATTGGAGTGGTTTTGTCCGATTTTTATTTTTTATTTGATGTCCAGGTTAAACTGTACTTATCTTTTCTCTTCCCCCGTTTCAATTGAAATTTAACTGTTTCTTTAAATAGCGCACGGACATCCTCTTCCGGGTCACACATTATCCACCGGTACTCTATCTGCCGTGGGGGCTTCGAGGCTTCCGGTCTTCCGGCTTCCGGTAGCTTCTCGAAATTCGGCTCAACAGGTTAACCCTCGATAAATAATTCAAGCATTGTATATCCACTGTATAAGTCTCGCGTTGGATTGTTTACTGTCATGTTTTAGACATTTATTTTTAATTAACTGAAAAATAAAGATATATTGGTAATTTACATGTCGTCCCATTGAAATAACAAGGTTCCATCTGTAGCGGTAACGTCGTGCGATAATGAACTGAAAAGTAGTTTACTATATATCCCATGACGTTACCGCGACAGATGGAACCTTGTTATTTCAATGGGTCGATGTTTTGACATGCGATATGCTTTTTTATCGTACAGTATCGCCTGCAATTGTACTGTGCCATGTCTGGTCAGTGGCTGAATGGTATCGTCTCAGATTTCCCCACCGAGGCGTCGTGACATAAATTATGAATGATTTTTTTTTAAACATTTGACTGCATACATAAAAATGTAGCCCTGTTCATGTGGAACGTATGGAACCATTGATTTGGCCAAAAAATAAGTTCTGTTCTAATCACATGCTTATGTCCTGTGACTTGTGACACACACACAAGGCTGGAGGGACTCGACACCCCTGAGTCAGGAGTGATGATTCTTTTTGAGGCAAATGTTGATCACACCTGATTCTTTTACTTGAATCAGACTCATAAAAATTGTTATTTGCTCAGTGCACAAACCGTCTTCTGTGATGACAATTGCATTGTTTGCCTAACCGTTCATGATGTTATTGTTTTGATATTAATACATATTTGTATTTTCTTTGTTTTCAGATAACTAATTCGGCTGGGCATCGCTCGCATCCATCAGATGCAGGTCGCTCTGTCGCATCGGCCGCGTCCGCCCTCCGGAGTCGAGATGTTGCTGCATCAGTATCACCATCAGCGGCTTTCGTCACCAGCCTCTCCAACGCTACCTTCACCGCGGAGGGCTTCCGTCCTGGCGGGGAGCAGGCCCCTTCGTAGGGACCCCGCGAGGCGACCACGGGAGGACCGCAAGGACCACATAAAGGACCACTACAAAACCAAAACTCTCGAAATAGAAAGAAACCTTGAAGAGGACTGTGATACAATAGACGGAATCCCTCCCGAGGGAATTCCCGCTGATAACCCAGCTGAATTTACAGCATTTGGCGTATCAGAAAGTGATGTAATTAATAATAGCAAAAACAAGTTAGTGTCTAGAAACGATCGTTATAATAGTTTATCGGGAAGTCGGTTCAGGTGTTTAAGGTTAGGAAAGTGTAAAAAGAGTGAGTGTGGCGGACTGGAGAGTTGGAGAAGATGGATTTGCCTGAAGATGGAGCAGTGCAGAAGTAGGGGCAGGGATGGTGGTGACATGGGCGGGCCGCCCAAAGTCGCCGCGCGGCGGGGATCAGCGCTGGCCGCCTTTCTTCACTTGCTGTTGCTGATCCTGGCCACTTCGGCCGTTGTACGTGCTAGAACTACTGGTAAGTCCTAATTTTTACATACTAATCGTTTTCCTTATAATATGTGTAACGTTAAAAAGGGAAAGTTTATTTCGTAATATGACCGATCAAAAAGACTTCTCCATTTGACTCACGGTTCTTTTCATAAATTAGCAACTTCAAGATGTGCTGAACTCAAATTTGGCAGTCTAGGTTCTGTCGGACATATAATTCTGATATATGAGGTCTGAGTCGTATTGCACTTCCTACTCATTTAGCTAACATTACGAATAGTCTTACATTGTCCATCATCGGGGCAGTTTTGATGCACAGATGATGGTCAATTCAATATTGCCCGAAACGCTTACTAAAGGAGGAGGAAGCAAAATCGCTCATCGTAATATGTTTGGTCGTGAGAATCGTAAATCTTATTAGTTCTTATCTACTTTACTTGCTTGAACTCTGATAGTATGTCGTAATTAATCTTTTAAACATCAATTATTGTTTTAATCGTCTTATTATCGTGTTCTGCTTGGTTAAATTCCCATTCTGTTATGATCGATCTAGGTAGAAATTACTTAAATAATAATTTGAGCTGTCCTGGAAAGTCAATTATTACAGTAATCCTTTAGGTTTAGGTACAACTGAAACCTGGCATGCCCGTGTCGGCCCCGAGAGCGTTCACCAGTCAAACTACGGACCCAAATCAATGTCACCCTTCTCCACCGACCAGCAAATAATACAATATAAGTTATCCGTTAGATAGCTGGTAAGCTGTATTACCGGGAAATGCCTGGTCCTGTAATTATTGTTATTAATTTCGGAAGGATTTTAACTGACAGATGCTAAATATCACCAGAAGCGAGGCGTTGTCTTATTATGATTTGTGATTGTTTTTGGGGAATGTCTCGAGTTCTCTGCAAATTGTTTTGCGCAGCATTTTGGAATTTGAAAGTTATCAGTTCAATTCATCATTATTTTAATCGCTAAGACGATGAAGTGCCTCCCGATTTTGTTTTAGTTTATCTTCATCCATATTCATAAATATCGTCTTATGTTATTCCCAGAGGCGGCTCTAGGGATCCAGACGTAGAAAGTCATATAAAAAAATGATATCATCATACAATATCAAATTAAATACATACTATAATATTCATGTGTAGTGTTACGTGTCGCCCATATCGTACGAACAGACTATACAAGCGGCGGGCAGCTGTTGTCACGCGCACAGTACATGTTCAGTCTCGCATGTTTATTGCTGTCCCTCTCAGGCTAGGAGAAGCATTACCTTATATGGTCACACAGCTCGGAATTCATCCAATGGGAGAAGACATTACCTTATAAGGGCACACGTTCGAGTCTTCCGTCTCGCTCATCAGGGGCAAGCAGCTCCGGCCGCCGATCGGCGAAGCGACAGACATATTCTAGACAGCAGCGCGAGCGGTCGTACGTACTACTACGTACTGTCGAGGGCAGTACGCCACACTTCGACGCGAGTAATTAAGTCTCCGCCTACCATCCAAGTATGGCATTATCACCACTGCCGCCTATTTAATACCATGGCAGCCCAGGACGCGCACGGCTTTTAATCCGCCTACGTTGACGTCGAGCCGAGTATTTCACAACTGCCGCCTATATAATACCATGGCAGCCCAGGACGCGCACGGCTTTTAATCCGCCTACGTTGCCGACGAGCCGAGTATTTCACAACTGCCGCCTACTTAATACCATGGCCGCCCTGGACGCGCCCGGCTTTTAATCCGCCTTCATTGCCGATAGCCGCGTAATTCACCGATATCGCCCACCGGTTCGGTAAGCTGGCCGAATCCGCCCACCATGACGCCGAGAAGCCGCCCACTCACCGCCGAGCCGCCCAGTTCCTGAACATGGTCTGTGAGCTTTGCTCCAGACCTCTCCACTTCGTAGGGAGGCTGCCTGCATCCGTCCGACGCCACGTGAGATTCTAAACCCTCTTATAGTCTTCCCGAGCCTAAATTCAGTAGCATTACTAGTGCCTCTCTCTCTCTCAAATGCTAGGCCTTAAACTGCTTACCTGGTTGCCTGTACTGTTCACCCTTGCATTATTGAATACATTTGAATTGTGACTAAACCTTGTTTCATTGGAGTCAACCATCGACAGGCTCGGAGGAGCCCTACTACCCTGAGTTGAGTCTTCCAAGCCGAGGCATATGGCCCCCGGGGGGCCTGCTTAACACTTGTCCCCCCCCCGGGAGTGACTTATATTCCTGGAGACCTTTAAGTATCACCCTGGCCCCCGGAAGTATAACACTGGGCCCATCGTGGCTTCAGTATAACCCTGGCGCTGGGCAGAGGAGACCAGAAGTATAACAGTAGTTACCTCACGAGTTTGAGAGTCAAATTACATTTAATATAGTAAATTATTTCATGCGACCAGCGTACAATATGTAAAATCAACCTACTTTTATCAAACCATCTCTCTCAGACGCATAATATTGATTCATCGTGTTCTCTCCCTCACGGCAATGACCCAAACTGTCTTCAGAATCCGAAAGCATTTTTATTAGACGACATAGTACCATCTCATTTATTGTATAGCGCGTAAAGAAACAGGAGACATTATATTGGGACAATGCATAAGTTTACCCAGCCAATCATAGTGCATAGGAAAGAAAGCTTCTATTTAAGATATAATTCAAAAACACATAATTAAAGTCGTTTATAACAAAAATAAAACATTCTCGACCAACTTATTATACAAAGAAACTAAAATATTTAATATACGTAAATTATTTATATTACAAACTTTGAAATATGTATTTAAAAACAAAAATAATTTCGAAATAAATGAAAACAGAATGAGCAAAAGAATAAATAATATATTTTACACCCCACAAACCAATACTAAATTATTGCAGACACATAGTAGTTTCATTGGTCCTCGTACATTTAACCTTTTACCACTACAAACTCAAATGATAAAATAAGTAAAAGAGGTAAAATTATGGCTGAATAATGTAGATATCGAAACGCTTTTTCTATAAATTTATCCATCCTTCTACAACTCACTTTCTGTAGCTTTCTAAACTGTATTACAATGTATTCTGTTTATTTATTTTTTATAATAACTAAAAAAAAAAAAAAATTAAAAATCAGTATGTTTTTCTCCATATTTTTAATTTTATTTTTATAATAGCTGAAGAAAACCTGTTACACTTATCTACCTATGTAATACTAACTTTTTAACTTTTCATACTAACTTTATATTCATTATATGTTTTTTTTAAGTCTATTTTATACTTTGGGTACTTGGAAATATAGTATTTTGTTTTAAATTACCCACACTCAGGCAGTGCCTTAGTGGGTTTTCATTTCTTGTTCATACTTATTGTTATTATATATTATGTTATTATATAATATTTGCTATTATACATTATATGTACAAAGAAATGGGAATAAATAAAGTTTAAAAAAAAAGATGTTAGACATCACTGCTTGCGGCTGCCTGCTATCTCGCGGTTTATTTCAAATACATTAGAATAATACCAGTTGTTTTGATTTGCATAATATTTCATAATATTATGTTTACTTTCATCTTATAATTTTGGGAGGTCTTTGACCAATTGTCCTGAGGGAAGGACCGCCACTGGTTATTCCCACTCTTGGCATGATGCTCTTTTTTGTTCTTGGAGCTTCGTTGATTTCTCTTCAATATATCACCTTTACAATACTTTTTCCATCCATTTGCTTCACACTTCCATTTCTGAATTTTGATCATTACATTATCGACCTTGTACTTTATTTAGATTCTCTGTCTTTGTAATATGGAACATTATATGTACATGGTTTTAACATCTTGTTTCTATTGCTTGTAGTCCACTTATCTTTCCTCTGCCAATTCCATTCTTCACTTTCAAACAATTGATTTATTTACTCTGTTGTACGCCCATAGTACATAAATGCATGCAATTTTTACACAAGGGTTTGTCATTTATTTGTTTATTAATTTACGGACAATAGTCCATTAAAAACATAATAACACGAATAAAAAAGCAGAGGTGACAGTGAAGGTAGAGCACATATAAATGAATAGCAATGACAATATAAAATGTAAAAAGTACATATAGAAGACACTACAAGTCAAAGCATGAAGAAGCATTTAAATATTGCTTATCGACTTGATTGATATTGCCGAAAGGCATTTAGTTTTACATAATAAAATTCAATGCTTTGACTTGCGTTGACAAATCGACGGTCGGAAGTCTCGACATTCTGGATAAAGGAGAATGGTATCCATAATTAGTAGAATGTTGATTGAGGAACAGCAATTCATTATTTCGGAGTCTACGGGAAGGGATGTTGAACTTGATGAGTTGTAACAAATCTGGTGTATCAGTAATGCTGTTGATAATTTTAAATATTCAAATTAGATCAGAGTCCTTTCTATGTTTTTCTAAAGAGAAATGTTTAAAATTTGTTCAATTTCATCATATGAGTACTCGCCTCTTTCAAGACCTAACCTCAAAGCAATTCCTCTCAGGAAGCGGAGTTGTGCGTATTCGATGTGTCAAATGTGGACAGCATAAAAAGGAGACCAAATTACACTTGCATATTCAAGGTGAGGGCGAACCAGCGAACAGTAAAGAGTTTTAAGTGTTTTTATATGTTTGAAGTCAGAGGTAATTCTATGAATGAAGCCGAGTAATTTAAGTGATTTATTTACGATGTTATTAATATGATCACGGAAAGAAAGTTTGCAGTCCAAAGTGACCCCAAGGTCCTTGATAGATGTGACAGTAGATAGACAAACACTATTTAGTTTATAATCGAACTGAATAGGTTTTTTGGTTCTATAAAAGTACAAAATTTTACATTTATTAACATTAAGTTCAATGCAGTTTATTTTGCACCAATCGTTAAATGAATCAATATCAAGTTGAAATAATAAACAGTCAAGGTGGGATTTAATAATCTTAAGAATCTTATTATCATCAGCAAATAGCCAGAAACGTGTTTGAGAAAAAACTTTAGTGATATAATTAATAAAAAGGTTAAAAAGAAGCGGGGCCAAATGGGCTCCCTGGGGAACGCCGGACGCTACATTGATGTAAAAGGATTCAAAGCTATTTATTTTAACCCTTTGTTTTCTATTTATCAAGTAAGAGTGAATTAATGATAACAAAGGGTTTCTAATGCCTAAAGCATAAAGTTTGGCCATGAGGATACGATGATTAACTTGGTCGAAGGCTTTGGAGAAGTCAGTCTAGACGACATCAACCTGAGTGTTGTCTTCTAAGGCTTTAATAATGGCATAAATAATAAACAATGATTGCATAATATGCAAGCAATTTTAGGGATGTTTTAAACTTCAAAATTGTTGTATTAAAAATGTCGATGCCATTTGTATTGTTCGATTGCTGAACTATGTAGGCAAGGAATTTGCTTAATTTTTTTTTAATAACGTTTACCCACTCGAACGATCGCGCGGTTTTTTTTTTTTTTCTCGGATTGCTCGCGGTTTTTTAGAGACGATTTTGAATATTTTCCGCCCACATTAAAAAAATCATACCTCCGAATTTTAATATGGAGATACAAAAACTGATTATGGTGCTATACAGCCAATGAATTCACCTATATTGTACTAATTATTCTATATTTTTAGAATTGATAGATAAATTATTAAAAAATCTTTAACTTTATAAATGCGCGAAATTTGTGTTTTACTGATTTGAAATTGCCGCTAGTGGCGGTTTTAAATATCTATATTGAATATTTTCTACGGTTTTATGTTCTCTATGGCCTATTTGATAACCACAGATGCAAGTATATACTAGAAAACGATTTTTTTATCTGTTACGATCTATCCAAAAGTTTGATTAGAAAATTATTTTATAGAATTTGAGCGCGTGAAGTGTCAAAATTGAAATCAATACATTATACTATTTAATAAATTTACCACAAAAACCTGGTATTACATTAGGAAGATACATTAACTGTCTACAATTATCAATAAGAATAGTCGCCGTGTTTGCTGTATTTGAATCATTTGACGAATTATACAGAGAGCCTATTTTACGTTGTCAAAATCATGGTGCTACTTTTTAAATAATTGTAAATCATACCTGGAGATTTGTAACCATGTTTTTATATTTAGTGGTAAAGCAAGAAATACGGTTTAAAATAAAACATATCTCATAGATATACACATTGCCAATATTTCAGGGGGATACTTTGAAATTGATGAAATCTGCAAATATTCGAGAAAAAAACACTACTGACAGCCATCTTAAGGTCCACACACACAGGGGTAAATCAGAATATGTAAAATGATGATGATGATAAAACTGTATATATATATCAAACCTTTTGCATGAGCGTTTTTGCATGGCAAATAAAATCATAATGATAATTTTATATTTAAAAGCAAAGATATGGAAAAAAAATAGTGGAAGGGAAAATAATTGATGGAACAAATAATTGATTTATTTATTTATTTAAGCCCTAATAGGCTTTTACATTAATTAAATTAATATTACAGTTGTATGGTTACAATGGAAGAACAGTATATCGATTTAAACATTGTTTACACATTTTGTCGTAATAAAAATATACTCAATTTATATTGGTTTTTTCATAATTTAAGTATATCAATACATAATAATCATTATACCTCGCTCTAGAGAAATACTCTCAGTATCGTTCTGGTGAGAGACCACCATTCAGAATTGAACATTGCTTGAAATGGCTTAGTTATGTTAAGTGACTAGATCTAAAAAAGCCTCTTTACAGAAAAATTGACAAAATATAAATAAGACATAAAAATAAAACAAGTTATTTAAATGTGTACAATAAACAGGGAAAAATGAGAATACCTGTGCATTTGTTAACATGTATATTTCAATGATCAGAATTGAAATATACATATTAAATGTCCACCGAACCTTATCAGATAGAACCTTCGAGGACAACATAACATATGATGTGAGTATGCGGAAAGAAATGACTTGGTCCAGCCATCCAGGCCATCATAATTGATGTTCAGACAAAGTTAATTAAATCTATAAATTAGAATTACACAACTAAAAAACAAGAAAAGAAAAACATGAAATATAAAAACCACCAGCAATTCTATATTGTAGTGTGATATGGCTTCATGCAATCAGAGCATAAAGCCACTTCACACACATCACACTTTGTGAGGGTCCTTTTGAAAATGTTATTTATGTTGCACCACATACATTTCACCTTTTTCCTGCTACGGACTACGAAGTGGTTGCCTTTCAGGATAGGTCGCAGAATCTTTCCTTCAGCTATTAGGCCAATGGTCCGCACAGTCGTGTCAATTTGACTACGACAAAACAGCAGAAGAAGATCATCCGCAACCTCACTCCTGAAGTTTCGGTACAAAATGTCTTTATTTTCCTTGCGGAGCTTTGAGCTGTACAATATATACGCATTCTGCACCGAAACGCTTAGTAGTCTCCTGAAAAGCTTCTTGTACCAGATCAGGTTTCGCTGTCGTTCAATGGGGAAGCCTGCCAAAAGCTAATCTTTTCGGTCGACCCCCCCCCATTACTTTGTTATAGTCTAGTACCAGTTGAGGTTTTTATGTCCAGGTACCAAACTTTTCAACAGCCCCCAATTTCTGCCTTATGGTAGGTAGGTGGACAACATACTTACCAGGTTTTTGTCCAACCAAACCATAACATTGAGGTCCCCGCAGTTCGAGTATACAAGCTCACCTTCCCTCAGTTTTGTCCGGAGATGGGACTTAAATGCAGAGGGCACAAATTCTCAGTTTAACCGCAATGTGCCCATGCAGTCCATTCCATTTCTTTTGAGGCATCGCGCCAATAATGGACTATTATAAAAGTTGTCCATTATTAGCGTATACCCCTTGTTAAACAGAGGGCTGGCCAGGTCGTATACTATCTTTGCAGTGGCCCCAACTGGGCAGATATTGTGAGCACCCGAAAAGTTTACCTGTGTCATGTCGTCCGTCATATCTTCTGTTATGTCTTCCGTCATGTCTTCCTGGTCTGGATTTGTCGATTCAGCCTGTATGGAAATGGTCTTCCTAGTATAAATTTGGAATTTTCAAAGATAGCCAGACTTGGACTCACAAAGCTCGTAAGATTTTATACCCGCGCTGGCCGCTTTGGTTTTGATCATCTGGACGAATCCCAAACGGTCTTTATAGCAGAGTAAGGATTCATCCAGAGAGATGTCTTGCTCGGGCAGGTATAAAGTCTCAAACTTATTTAAGAGGTGGTCCAAGACGGGCTGAATCTTTTGTAACCTTCGCACAGATAATGGTACATCAGAAGAAAGACTTTCAAAACGATTATAATCCATGGCTCGGCTGAAATAAGGCATGGCGGTGATTTTTTTTTAATAGAAGTAGTCTTTTTCAACGGGAAGGGGAGAGATACCTTGTTACATTAAAATTGCCAAGAATACGTATATTTCCTGTTTATTCGTGGGAGCCCATTTATTGGTAGGCGCATGGCGCTGAAACTGTTTTTTCGCAATCCATTGATCTGTATACCTGTTGGTCTCTCTCGCGATCAGTTCAACGAAATCTGCATCGAAGATTTTAAGAAAGGCATCCACAGGTTTGCCCATTTCGTCGGTATTGAAAGTTGGTCCTGGCGTACCTGTAAATGTCTCCCTTATCCCAGTAAAACGTGAGATATCGCTGGACCAATCGAAAGAGTAACCATCAGGCGGCAGAATCAAACGCATTGCCTCACTATCTACCTGGTCTTGTTTACTAAAGTCTATATCCATAGCGGAGTAAGGTGAAACGTTGATAATATTATAATAAGGTATTGGTGGCATGCAGAAGGTATCCTCATCGCTCTCTTTGTGGTCTACGTTGCTCGCTTTGTCGTCCACGTCGCTTGTTCTGTTCATATCCATTTCTGCAACAACAGAAAACCCAAATTAATTAAACGTGTCTACATTATGATTACCCGCTGCCTCTGGTACAACGTTTCAAAATAATGAACTCTTGGTACGATCCTGTTAATCAAATACTTGAGGCGGGCAATGTCAGGAGTCAGAATACCATAGTCAGGTAGGTATGGATGAATTTGAATGAAGAAAAGAGTGTGTGTGTGCCAAGACCAAGTTGTCTGGCGGTCCATCCTCTCTGCCTACCCCTGCAGCGAAATGGCGTGAAGGTAAGTTAGTTAGTTTTATAACTCACGGTTTTCAATTACCGACTCTTCTTGATAGAGAGCTGCCTCGTCCACATTGGTGCTATCCATGTCTGTCTCTGAAATAATAGAAAACAAAAATTTACAATAGAATTCGGATATAATAACTTTGCATATAACGGCCTACCGTTTTAAGTGACGATAATGTAAACTCAAGTTAGGTTTCATAGCTTTTAGTAGGAAAACGTATACGTTTAAAGCGACCAACTACTTAAAGCGGCCTATTTTAAAGATACCCACCCACCAATACCGCACCGCCCCGCGCCTTGCTTGGAAGTGACTAGGAAGCTCGACAAAATGAGTTCCGTGAAACGAAAGAGTTGTTTCAATTGAAGAAAGAAGTCCTATATTACACCATTTAGAAGCCGGTAAATCAAATGTAACCCTCGCGAAGGAGTTCGGCGTGTCTCATTCTGTAATATCCCTGTTTAATGTCAATCTTTTGAAATGTAAACGTGTCAGGACATTATCTCGAGAACAAATAGATCATGCTTTGTTACAGTGTAAAACTATGATTTCGGTATTCTCAATGCTGTGCGAAGTTCTTACTATCAAACAAAAATTGGCCAAAAACAAACTCAAATTTCAGACTTTCTACTTTAGCAACTACATATTTACTTGCATAGAACGTAGGTACATTGTATCTTTTCGGATTACAATACATTATGTATGTTATGTGGAATTTTTAAGTACTATGCTTATTTCCTGCCAATATACCAACAGTGAAACTGTGCTAGGGATATCAATATAAAATCAATTATCTATCCGATATTGCAAACTTATCGATTTCACCATACTAGAGCCCCTGGTATGTATGACATTTCAAAAAATAGACTCACCGTTCTCAAACGCCGACAATTCTTGGTAGAACGGCACGTCCACCCACAGCTCACTGTGGTAGCCGCCCTCCGGAGAAGAGTTCGCCACGCTGGAGTTCCCCACCCCGCGATGTCCCAGGTAACGGCTCCGGAGATGCCGCCCGGATTGGTGCAGCAGGCGGAATTGGAAGATTGGGAACCATTGACTGGGTCTGTGCCGGAGTGGACATTCACGGTGGTGGGACGGGTCTTGGCAACGGTGAAGGTGTCCCTTGTGAAAAGGGACACGGTATTCTCTCCGGAGATGGAATTCTGAAAACATATACATAAATCATATGAATCGTTCTCATTCACGCGTGAAACAGTAAGTACAGTAAATAAATAAACAATAAAATTAGAACACTGTGTAAACAGCACTGCATAATGCACAGAGCGCTGATCTAACCAACTCTCATTGTAACAGTGGAATGCTGTCGGAGAAAAAACAATAATATTGTATCAAGCATATAAATATGAAAACTTACTTTTGTTTAGTTTTTCTTGCAAGTGCGGTAGGGAGCAAAATGCGCGCCGCCTGCTTCTTAAATTTTCGGCATTCCAGCTCTAGTCGGAAGGAAGCAGACAGGGCCCTAACAGCCTTTACACTATCCTCTCGCACCAGTAGCAAAGCAGGGTCACTGTTAAAATAAATAAAAATATATGATGAGTTCAACGGCCACAGCAAAGTACTTTCATAAAAAAACATTAAAAAATGACCGAGCAGGCAATGCAGCTCTGCGTTGACTCCCACGTCCACTTGCAGTTAGTCCGGCACCAGCTGGTACTCCTTCTGCACCTCTTCCTCTGCCTCCTCTTCCAGTAAGCACTACTCTATATATTTTAAATTGAAAACACTTCATATACTTAAATGTTCAAATTTTGTATACTGCACTAATATAAAATATGAAAAAATTTATTTAAACCTGGTTCGTGGAGTGCTGCCTTCTTTCCCTGGACGATTGCTGTTTCTGCACAAATTTGGTAAAAGAAAATCAATTAATTAATTAGTATACAACGAAACAACTAAATTTTTATTGTGTGACGGAAGCTTTATGTCAATATTGACTACGAAAGTTGTCGCTTTTTTGACATATGGCATAAATAATTGGATAAGCAAATATCTGCATTAATAATGAACCAATCCATATAAAACTTATATTTATCTCTTTGTTATGAATCACTCTGATTAAATAACTATATTTCATATACACAAAAGCAGTAATTATTAATATTTTTGCAAATCAAAAACGATGACATTTTCAGTTGATGCATTTTTACAAAAAAACTTCCACCGAAACAATATATTAGGAACAAACAAATTAAAAACACATTTCAAAGATAGATTATTCAATCACAATTGCACTGATATATAATTATATGTTAAAAACCCAATAAATGAATTACTTACGGCATTTTAAGCAGAGACCAAAATCCGTTGAAACATTGAAAACTTGTAAGTTGATTTCTGACAGGACGCTATTAAAAACCCGCCAAAACTTGTTATAGAATACTTCAAAGACAATCAATAAGGTCATAGACTGAAAGAATATTTTATCAGCTATTCGATAATATAAATAGCTGGCCATGTAAAGGTTTTAAATAATTACAATAAATGTTTTACGAATGGTAGAAAAATCGGTCCGTTTTTGGACCGACATCAATCGGAGAAAAATTAAAGTGGTCGATTTTTCGACCGAAATCGTTCCAGTGGTTACAATGAAATAGGTTTGTATGCCTACTGTGTCGAGTAGGTACTCTTATATTGACTTACTCGCAATAGTCATGCTCCGAATTAGATTTATTAGACAATTAGACTTCCAAACTCAATCGTGAACTGATTACCGTACATACTTTTTATACCCTGAAATTTCCGTATAGCTGTTTTTTTCAAAAACTTTCTGGCAATAATTATCATCGAAACTTTCACGGGTCTTCATCGTGCAAAGGAAGAAAAACAATCGATATTAGTAAATTATTTTATGTTAGTACTTTTCCGAAATTGATTTTTGCTTTGTCCCATTGTCACTATGACCCCACCCAGAACAATGCCTTTCTTTCATCACAAGTATTTGTCCTATTCGTGTGTTTATTACGAGTTCTGTGAATATTAGGAAAGCTCAGAATTCGCCATTTAGGGGAGTGCTTTTTTCTTTTACGTGACCTTAATCGCCCCAAGCCGAATCTAGGCTGCCAGGTCGACGCCATTTCCCAATTTACTCGCTGCACTTCTTTTTACAAATGTCAACTGCGCAAGAATGTTTACTAAATGTGAAAAATGTTGCCCAATTTTCAATTCTTTTTAGCGGAGGTTAAAAATCTGAGAATGCTTTTTTAATAGTGTTTTTAAGTACCTCCCACCATAGCGCACATTGGGTATAAAACAGTGCAATTAGTGCACAAAACTTACTTTGCTATTGTCTATCTATACATAGATTATTAAACTATCAAAGGTAGACATGATTTGCATTCTCTCCTTTTAAACTCTCATCATTCGGTTAACGGGGTGGTATACACGAATTTTATTCAAATTATATTAATTTTCCCATATTTGTGGCTATGTCGTCTTTAACGATTGAATTTCTAGTTATTTGGTTTTTTACCAGAAGGCATAATTAATTACCTCGGGTAGATTACTTTAATATTTCTTTGGTGAATACCATACATGAATTATTAACAACCCATTTTGTTGTTGTCATGTTAGGTATCTATTAATATTGTTATTATATTTATGATAAAGTGGAATTTTTGATTGATTGTATTATTTTAAAGGGTCACCACATATATTTTTCATTGGAGTCACAAATAATAAGTTATTAGAAAAATGTATTATTGCATTGGAATTCCACCACCAATTGTCATCAGAATCAAAAACAGAAATATTGTAGAGTACCAACATTTTACCTTTTACCTGCAGTTAAGTGGGAATAACCAGACAAAACCGGAAACATGTCATTTTTAAATCAAATTTTTGACGTATTGACTCTTTTTCCACAAAAAAATTATAAATTGATTTCGAAAGACAGTTCTTTTATCTAGTAAAGCTATGTTTTAAATTTTGAGAAAATATGTTTATTTTTAGTACAATATTTTTTTACCGTAGGTCGTTGGCAGATTTGTTAAATTTTCAAACAAAATTTTATATTATAAAACACGCATTTCAAATCATATAATCATGCAGTAAAATAAATCGATCAATCATCTGGGAAAACTAAGTTTCAATTTTAGTTTAAGTAAAATCATTTAAAAAAAGATCCGCACACGTGTTTTGTGACGAAAATAATTTAGTGGTGGTGTTAACAAAGTTATTGTTTTATTTTAAAAGAAAATACTTCAGTTTGTCTATTTATTTACGTTCTTGCAAACTAATAGATTTAAGTTTTTTTTACATTCTTATCTTAGACATTGTTCAAAAATTGTAAATACTTACGATCAAAAAATAATTACAAAAAGTACGTAATTTTAATAGTTTTATCATCACGCCTTTCATCATTTTTGAATGTAGGCATAAATTAAAGCAAATTTTGAATGAAATAAATCGATATTGAGTTATTCTTTTAAAAAGCTGGTATGGTGAATAATTAATCTTTCTCATTGGAACTGCCCTGTACGATCGTAAGAACATCTTTCGACGAAATATGAATTCTTGCCCGCTG
This sequence comes from Limnephilus lunatus, assembly GCA_917563855.2. Classification (NCBI taxonomy): domain Eukaryota; kingdom Metazoa; phylum Arthropoda; class Insecta; order Trichoptera; family Limnephilidae; genus Limnephilus; species Limnephilus lunatus. The sequence goes on from OU830594.1 coordinate 100,771,504, forward strand.
GTTGGTTTATGGCCCTTAAAATTCTTTGTGTTCTCGTATTATAATTATTTTGATAATTGCTTATAACAGGGGTTCCCAAACTTTTTCAAGTCGCGGCACCCTTACAAAATTTGAATTTTCTCACGGCACCCCTGTCATATAATGTCTATCTGTGGTAGCCTCGGGACCGAGTGTCACCCCCAAGAGCACAATTCTCTGAACGCCTCGCGGCACCCCTGACCTCTGTCCGCGGCACCCCAGGGTGCCGCGGCACCCACTTTGGGAACCTCTGGCTTATAATATATTTTCATGCATTTCAAGAAATACAATTTAAATATTTATTATTGTAGTGCATACAAGTTTTCTCCTAGTGTGAATGAAGCTGATTGCATGCTATCAGGGCAATGAACTTGTATAAATACATTTTAATATGTCATGTTGCGTGGTTTGATTTATATTAATGTTAATAACATAGCTGTGAGGTAGATTACTTCATTTTATTGCATAACTGTAAAAGTCATTTTCTGTGAGAAACGCACCCCCTGCATGACTTATCTGAGTTATGTTCAGTTCAGTATTTTTAAGATGTCGTTTACAGGAGTAACTCAGAGTAGGAGTGTAATATCAGTAATTAGTACTGCTATTATTATTTATTGCTAAATCAAATGTAAAACACGCTTGATTGCGATAAATCTCACATAAAGTTAAATTGGTCGCAATTTGGGAGGCGGGTGTGGGTACCGCCGCCCTTGGAACCATTTATTGGTTTACAAACACGTCCAGAGGTGTCCGGGTTCATGAATGAGTTGGTTTATCCTCTGCACACCAACTGCGTTGTAGGCCAGATCGGGTGATACTGGTTGAGGGAGACCTTTTAATCTCTCCAGCAGAACTCTCTCGGAACCTCAGTGAGAGGGTTGGATTAATACATCCGTTACTTCTGAACACACTGACCCACAGATTTCTACCCACCCCTCATACTTTTTCTTCTCGAAACTTATTCTCCTTCCTTTTCTACAAATACCCTCCACACAGCATCCCCAAAGATGCCATAGGCCTTGAGGATTTTTTCTCAGGGCCTCCTGTGTGGGGCTAATGTAAAAAAAAATGTGTGCAGTTCACACGTGGTAGAAGTGAAACCTTCAGAAAACTAAAGTAGAGAAGAGGGGGGAGGCTCCGAAGCACCGCACAAAGTGGAGACAAATTATACTATCTCATTATCTAGCAGGCTAAATCATATAGATGTTGTCTCTTTTTCTCTTCGTGTCTAGTGTCGCTTTTTCGTTTAGTCGAGTTTCAAATCACAACGGTGCTGAAGAATTTTTCACTTTAAAAAGTTGACACATTACCTTTGTACTTTATTTGTAAGAACACGCAGAAATGTTGTGTTGAAACCGGTTGGCATTGCGCAATGTATTATTTTTCATCAATTTGTGTTAGAATTCGTTAAAACACTAGCGATGGTTATCAACATTTTAAAAACGCTTTCATTTCACGACAATTTTTACGACGCTCTCAAACATAATAATAAAGTCGGCTTACTAGTACCGTCTTCGCGTGTAATAAGAGGCATGGCGCTTTATAAAGCGATGACTACTTGTCCTAACTCGTTTTAAAGAGACGGAACATGTAATAACGAGAGAGGGAAGACTCAGAGATATTGAGTGAGGGAGAGATTTGGGAGGAGAGAGATGGAGCAGCGACGGAAACGGGCAACTTTGGTCCGGGAAAGATATTAATATCTGACGCGATTATGAATAATAATGTGTGTGGCGAAACCGGACAGGGGCGCTTCATAACAAAGCCAGCGGGAGGGGGGATAGATGGGACACGGCAGATAATATTGGGGGGGGGGGGTGCTGAACTAACCCCACTTCGCACAGTGGAACGAATTTGGACATTTTTTATGTATATATATTTTAAGAAAAAAGAAAGAAAGATTCCCGGGTTACGAATAACCCAACAATGTTTGAAAGCCACCACACTAAGCGAAATAAAAATTTTATTAATAAAATTTCTCGTATTATCATTTTACGTATTAAAAGTCAAGAAGCATGTTATGTTATGATGTTATAACGGTATTAATAATAATATAATAACTGAGGTTCCTTTATGCTACGGCCAGACCCTTGCGACAAGCTGCTTGTCGCAAGCTCAGGCAAGCGAATGGCTGGCGTCCCCACACTTGCAAGCGCGCCAGTACATTCGCAGCGCGCGCAGCGCCCAAAGATGGCGGACGTCGAAGTAGCTGCATCAGCTGTCATTTTTGCGCTAACCTATTTCTATTTTAAAGCGAAACAAAACGAAAGAAAGCCAAGAATTCGAAAGAGAAGATAGTGGTGATTAAAATCCATAGAAATCGTACCAGGTAATTCATTTAATATTCTAATATTTTGTTTATTGTCCGTAAGTTGTACCAACGTGTGGATGCCACGCCAGCGTTTGCCGCTTGTGGCCAAAATATCCGACCTCGATCGGATCGGCGGCAAGCTCTCGCAAGCTCTTGCAAGCCAAGCCACACGCGCGCTCCAGGCGCTGGGACTTGTGGACGCTTGCGGAGGCTTGCCTTGTGTTTGGAGCCGGTATCACACTTTCAGCTATAGTTTATTTAACCACTCACGCATTGAGGCTATTTTTTCGGAAGTATAAAATATTTTGGCTTTGCAATAAAATCTAAATAAATGCAGTATTTCTCAACGCATCCGAAAACTAAAAACTGTTTTTAGAAGGTAATGAAATACGCTTTCAAATTTTAGAACTGGAAAAGAAACATTTTGGAATATAAAAATTTTGAATGCAATCATAAAGTTTTTAAAATGGCTCACCATATGTTTTTTTTTTTTAACTAAAATTACTAACAACGAAAAAAGCGTAGACATATTTTATTAAAAAAATAATTGATGAAAATTCCCATAGTTTAATTTGGTTTTTGCGGCGGGAAACTTTGGATTCATAAAGCTGTTCTTTTTAATTATTTTACGGTTAATTTTTAGATTTTAACATAAAGCATTTTCTCCTTCTAACACCGTTTAGTAGATCTTACTTCTAACCATTATAGTAAGGGAAACAACGATTTATACGAGACCTATTTGAGTTGTTCAGAAACCCGAACAAATTAATTTGCCTAAGATTAATATGTCGCACAAAACAGTGTATGCCTAATTCCGACTAAATTACATATTATTAATGTATATAATTAGTACATCGCACGACCAGATTTCGTTGGTTAGATGAAAATATGAACGTTCGCTCTGTTTCTCTCAACAAAATTACCAGGTATGAAAAAAAATTGCCTCAGATATCTGTTAAAATTAGAGTTTTTATGTGCTCCTCTATTTGTTCCCTGGCCCACTGTGCGGTTAGGTGAGTACGAGCATCATTCTCATCTAGCTTAGTGGTATAGTGATGTTGTTGGCTTTTAGCTAAAATATACGGTCGACAGGTATATGAGACTCGGGTTCGGGTCCCTTTACGGCAGGAAATTGACCGATTCATTTAAAATTTCTAGAGCCTCTCGTAAGTGGAGTGTTCGAGGACAAGACGACCGATGAGGTGAATTGGAAGAAGAATATTTATTACATGAACCTGCTACTAACTTCGTTGTAAATCCGCTCTCACACTTTCTATTGCGTGCGTTTTTTATTAGTATCGTCTGTCTTTGGCTTCATGCTAATTTTGGTCGTACAAGGCGAAACAGCTGTTTGATAGATTATTTTTCCTGGCAGAACTTTAAAAATGGATATTCTGCATCAACGCATTGAAACCGTACTTGTACCAGCCTATTAAATTTTGAAGCCGATTGCTATAAAGACAAATATCTGCTTTTTAAATACATTTATTTGAATTTCACTTTTGTTTGTTTGAATGAAGTGGAATCTTGGAAGTGGATATTAACCCACTTCCCGACATACGATCGGGGTGAAACTCGGCGTATAGACTCGTTGTCGATGACAATGCATTCGCCATCAGAACACACGGACATATAAGCATTGCTCTGAAATACAATGATATTACTATTTAATCCAATCGGCATTTGGCACAGTTGGGAGCTTGGTTGATTCCAGTTCCTGGTTAGGAATGTTCAGTCCTCAACCAAACCAAATTTTATATTGACTTTTTTTAATAATAATAATATTTGGATGATTTGTATAGCGCCGTTTTTGTGAAAAATCACGTCATGGGCGTTGTACAAATTTATAATATATATTTCTACAATCTTATTTCTAACAATAGACTAGACAAACCATTGCAACAACTTATGGTTGACAGATTGCATCAACCGGTTCATCGATCTCTGATACAAAACTACATGTACAATGCATTTGACCAATGAACGCGATGCTGCGTAAAAATGTACATGTATTGTTGTATTTATACTTTGTACAGGCAGACATTATACAGGACCATAAGTTTTAAAAAAACATTTGAAAATAGATCTAGTACCTATAATAAAAAAAGATTTGTTTTTGATTTGGGTTGATTTTTTATCCAAAATTTATGATAAATTGCTTGAAATATGTAGTCAACCAATTTATTAGTGGCTTTGACTCGTCGCTTAATTGTGAAAAACTCGTTCATACGTATATATTTAAATATTTCAGTTCTTATAACTGTACGTATATCGTATCACGCTAAAGCTCACTATTAAAGCTTTTTTCCACCAACGATCACGTTTTCTTTTGCTTCATAAGCAAGTAATGAGTCATCATTTACGAACCGCCTTTAAAAGAATATATGTGTATTTTTAAAACACTTCTAAATTTAATATTATGCAAAATGTCCCCTTAGCATGCACGACATGCATGCAATTGCAGCAACTACGATAAATCAACATGCATTAATGCACTTAATAATCCATATCTCAATCATTTAATCATTCGCTGCTTGTATAATGACTAATGACGCTCGGGAATGGAAACCCTCTGCTAAACTGAATAAATCATCAATAACTTCCATCGATTTCCCACAAGACAAAGAACAGTTAAAGGAAAAAGCTCTGACCTAGATTTTTGGACTACAAAATGCCCCATTACCTTTTCAAATAAAATGCAGTTTTAGGTAACTGTTTTATGGCGGAGATCGCGCTTAACACGAAATGGACGAAAACCACGTAAACACGAGAAAGAAAGTAACCAAAACGTTCAAAAATATTTAAAAATAATAATAATACTTTGGTTTTTAATTTTTTATTTGGTTACTATATTTTAATTTTTACATTTATGGAAGATACATGTTAATATAATTCGAATCCTCACTAGAGGATCCTGAGCTGAGGGGGACTATGTTTTGGATAAGTTTTCAGCGACTTCTATGGTACAACTTCATGGTTTGGATAAGGTTTTTCAGAAACTTCTCTGACGACGTTTTTAATATACCAGTAAGTTTTTTTTACCGATAGTTACTTAAGCCAATATTTGATGTTCTTAATGTAAGTAGTTATTTTTTGTTTTAATTTGTTTGGTACTGTGTGAGATTTTGTAATATAACTTTACTGCTAGAAATTCAGAGCTTCTTTGTCCGAATTACACTTTTGCTTGCTTGTGTGAGGTATTTGCCTCTGCGACTTTTTGAATATTTTTGGCATAGATTTTTTGTATGCTTGGAACGTCAAACTGTTCAAACTTGTGTTTTTGTATGCTTGGAACGTCAAACATTTATGTGGTTGACTTCCTTATACGGACCTTTAGTATGGTATTTGTGATGAACTTCTGAGTTATATTCAGTTGTTTTACGTGTTTTGATGCTGCTGGGCCCCATCCTATTATTCAATATTCCAAGTGAGAGTGGCATAAAGCATAATATATGTACTCTCTTTAGATCCCTAGTTGACAAGATTTACGTAATTTTTTGTAGAACATATTTTATGTGATGGAAATGGCTAAAATGGCAATTTATTAAAAAAAATCGCTTTCATACCACCACGATCTCCAATAATTTGTTTTCCACCATATCTTTTTACTACGATCCCATCTGCACTGTTATGAATAAGTTTTTTTTATAAAAAAAGTACCTTACTTTTATTTCTTAATTACCACTTTATAATTACATTCAATTTACTAGTATCACAACCTCAAAACCATCATAACCTCGAGCAACCAATAGCAAAGAAAGCGGATTAAAAATATTTCTAGTTAGTCAAAGACGTAATTTGAAAAAACAGAAAATGATGTCCTTTTTTGGGTAGTTATCAGATTTGTGAACTACCAGATAAAGCAGGATGTTTTCTTCTGCCTTTTCGTTTAATCCATTACTTCACGTTAACAATTATAATAATAAACGGTTTACACTTGATTAGAATATTACATGAAGTAGAAATATTGCAGAGCGTCAGCGAAATCACGTATTACATACTTATTGATCAAAAAACACTGTATTCCGCTTATTACCCAAGCAAAAAGCCCCATCTGAATATAGTCCTGACATTTTTTCGAGATATCCATTACTTCGCGTTAACAGATTACGTTTTAAACGGTATACACTATCCATTCATTGAAACATATCTCAAACGTTTTTATTTTCAAATTGTTTTTGAGAAAGACAGCAGTGTGTCAGCATGTTAGGCTACCAAACAAAAATGCACCATTTCAGTTTAGAATAAATATTTTTTCAAGTTATATTTTCAACAAATTTCATACTAACCGATTTCCACTATACACAATTTCCAGGCCTGTATGGTTTGCTTGCATCGCCGGTGAAATCATTAATATTTGATTGTCCGTTTGACCCAAAGTGCATGCCGCCTCGCTATATATGTATCATACGGGACGATGGCGGCTCCGCTATGATAATAATTCATGTGGTGGCTTCTTCATTTATTCAGGGGACGGGAGCCATACGGCCAGCGGACCTAATGACCCATTTGTTTGATGGGCAGCCTGATGATGAAGGAAATCGATTGATACTCCTGGCTTTGAGCGATTATTTTGGCTCGTTAAACATATTTTCAAAGAAATTAAAAAAAATAATTACCATATAGCTAAAGCAGCTCTAGACATACTATTTTTTTTATCTCTAAACCATGTTACTTACTAAAATTCAATAACAGTCACATTTAAGATACTAATTTCGATTGTCGGCGCATCGGTACAAGTGATTTGAAATATGTGTGCGTAATGAGTATTTTTTAAAAAGTAAAACTTCTTTACGCACGCTCGACTGTGACCGGGCGAGGCGAACGGTCGAGCCTTTGCGCAGGCTTGACTTGCGGAGTAAGCTGGACAAGGATAATGATAGAGATAAGGATGAGGATAAGGATAAGGATAAGGAGGGTAAGGATAAGAGGGAGATATAAGTTAGTGAGGTTTTACTTCAGTCGTGTGGTCTAAAGCACTCATTTAAAAAAAAAATGGAACGACATGCATAAATCGTATCAGACAAACGATAAAGTAGGTACCAAAAATTATAATTATATATATATTTTTTTATAATAATTTTGTATTTCTTTTGTTATAATTTTTGTCAGATATTGTTATTATTCATAAGTTTAATAACATGGTGTTCATTTGAAATATAAATATCTGATGTCTCTAATTTGTCAACAAAAATATTTTAAAAGATGTTCTTGAAAGGCAATGATCCTGAGGCACAAATTCTACAATTATAATTTTGGTTATTCTAATGAGTTGTTAAACAATAATTCCCGTATACTGTAAATAAAACAGTAAAAAATTTTCCGTCAGTAATTTTTTTTTGCACTCCAGTTTTCCACCTGTACCACTACTTTTCGACCACCATGTATAGGTATTGTTAAATCAACTATTTGCATCTCCCTCTAACATATATGCCAGCATTTCTCCACCTATCCTATTATCAAGTCTTGTCCCTATCTGACAGTGTGTCGCCAATATACCTACTTGTATGACATTTACAATAATAAATTATGGCACAATCGCTCTGTAAAAGAAGCCTGTGCAATGAATAACTATAGTGATCTCTTAAGTGCGTTTAATTCGAATCTGTTAATTGATTGTGCAGTGATTACCGTCAGCTATATCCCACGAGATCGTAATATCGATTCACCACAATACAGTTTAAAAAAACAAGGGGTAAGTCAGTCCTTACAAATATCTAATGTTTACCAACCACATAGTTATTTATTTATTTTCTCTTTGTTTTACAATTTTTTTAGAAAAAAATGTGTTCTTACTGGGGTAGTTCTAAGGTCACATTTTACATGTTTTTGTGTTTGACATATAAGTAAATAACTATGTTAAAATATTACGAGAGGAAAATTATAAAGTTATATCTAAAAGAAAGCACAATACAAGCATTAATCTTTGTTAGCTTTCCAAAATTGAATCTGTATTCTTCCATCCCATGTCCATAATCCATATCTTAATGCTTCTTTTGAAGTTGATTATTTTTTATGGTTTTTATTGCAAGAGGGAGTATATTGAATAATTTTATTGAGAAGTATTGCATATTTCTTTGTCCAAAAGTCGTTTTAGTTGGGTTAATTGTAATGGTTACAGTACAACCTTACGAATAAAAACACAAATCAATTGTAATGTACTCTTCTTTTCCACAGTACTTGACATTACCTGACCAAGTATCTGATTCTATTGGTCGTATATGTCTTCCAAGGACGTATCCATTTCTTCATTCCCCTTGCGTGTAATTCATGTCAGTTGTCTAACTCTATATTCTGTTGACACTCCTTTTTCAGTCCTTCAACTCTACATGTCCAAATCGCAAAATTTCACTCAATTCAGGAAGTGACATAACGTACGGTAGTCTATAAATTTCTGTTCCATCGTTGGAGCACATTCAATTCAAACTTCCATCACAAATCACGGCTTGATTTTGTTGATTTATTTGCTATTTCGTTTTTTTATTTATTTATCTGTTCGGCGTTGTAAGGCTTCGACGTGCGTGATACAACACGTTAAAGCCAGCTTCTAGTACAGTGGTGCTAAACCGTTGTGCTTCGAAACACTACTTCTAGTTTGGCTTTTGGTATGTCTGTTGTTCCAATATAATCAAAAATATCAATTTCGGTTGGGTGTGCGTCTTATGCTCGGGTTCAATTAATTCTAGAATTCGGATATTATAACTGATTGTGGCAACATTCTAGACAAGCGATATTAATCAATTAATTTATAATTCTATATTTGAAATGTGTTTTTCTTTGTTCAAATTTTTGACAATTAGACAGTAATTTTTTAATTGTATTTTAATTGGTCATTCGAAAGGTAAATTTATGATCGTCTCTAAAATTGACGATGTGTTTTTTTTATTAATTCATATTTATTAATTCTAGACTTACAATTTGTAATGTCCTATGCCTGTCTCACTAGGAAAACCTGTGTTGAGAGCAGATTCAAATTTTTTGACAAATAGACAGTAATTTTTCAAGTGTATTTTAGGTAGTAATTCGAAAGGTAAATTTATGATGGTCTCTAAAATTGACGATTTTTTATTTTATTAATAAATATTTATTAATTCTAGACTTTAAATTTGTGATGTCCTATGCCTTTCTCACTGGAAAAGTCTGTGTTGAGGGCAAGCGCTTTAAAACATGAGCAGTTAACAAAAATAATAACACATAAAAAATAAAAATACAAATTTGTGAAAAGCAAATAATATTTTTTTTATAATCACTCATTCATTCAAGAACGCCGTGCAAATACAATAATGTATCGATGAGAGTGTAAGGAGAATATATGACGCAAATGTGAATGATAGAAGAAGTCGGGGACGCCCGAGAAAGACATGGCACGACCAAGTTAATCAGATACTTGAGTCGGGCCATGTCAAGAGTCAGAATAATAGAAGAGAATGTTTGAGACGATGTACGAATGTGAACGAGGCAAAGAATGTGTGCCAAGACCTAGTTGTTTGGCGGTCCGTCCTCTCTGCCTACACCTGCGGGGAAACGGCGTGATGGTTAGTTAGTTAGTTATTTTTTTATTATTATTTCTTGAAAAAAAAACTGTTTTTACACGGTCAAAACTATCTTTTCATATTCATATTAATATTTTACAGCATAACTTGGAAAAATAGTAATTAAATCATCGCCAGCTGTGATCGAGAGCAGGCAATGAATTATTTTATATTACCCTTAAGTGATCTGCAAATATTTCAAAATATTTTTCGTGACTTAGAAACGTTTCACTATTACTGTTCTAACTTCTAACAAGTCAATAAAACGGTCGGCCTTGTCACTAAACTAAAACAAACAAAGAACCGAAAGAAAACGACTTAATAATAAAATACCATCACCGCGAAACAAGAAGTCGGCAAATTTGCGGTACCCTGTGATGTACCTGTACCGTGTGGCGACGGCCTCAGTCCACAGACCTCGGTCTCCCGTGGCCCACATGTTTATTTATACTCGTAGTTAATGCGTATTCTCTCATGTATGTATATTTAGATATTAGATATAAAATATTGAAAGCACCATTAAACCCTCCTCTAGTGATGTGCACCCGGGAATATTCCCAGACCTAATATAAATTTCCCAAAGTCGGGATTTAAGAGGCCGCTATTCGAATTTCTACCGATTTCTTGCAAACCTCCCTTAAAAATTTGAAGTTTTTAAGCTCTTAAAAAATATATGTTAATCTTGAAGATAATATCTAGACATTGGTCGCGCCCAAACGCAAATTATATAAAATTCACTCGATAGAAAAAAATCGCAAAGTATGCTCCTGAAATTATTATAAACACGTTTGTTTCAGTTATTTTACAAAATGAATGAAATAATTCACAGCATTTCTTCAAATGCTGTTTAAGACAATTATCGCGAGATTTTTGCTCTATTTTAAACGAGTCGTGTTTTGATTTTTGCATCGATTTTATCGTTGTAAAAGTTAGCGCGCTCTTCTAACTCTAACATTCGTAATTTCATATCTCTCCATCTTCTTCTTTTTGGGGCCGGTAACGTAGCCAATATTTTTTAAATAAAAGTTACGAGTATTCCGAATGATGTTATATTTTTTTTAAATGTAGGAACCTATTCCATTTAATGAGTTAGTAAAGACAGTAGATAAACGTAGTTTTTCATTACCTCAAAATATGAGCTTTCTAAAAATGAACTTGGGTAAAACGTAAACAATCAATTGAGGATTTAACCATTTAAATGAAAATACCTCAATATTCCCTACTTCAGGAATATTTCAAAAAAATAAATTTCCTTAAATTTGTGCATCCCTACCCTCCACACAGTATCCCCAAAAAGACATAGATCCCGGGGAAAATATTTCTCTCGAGGCCTCCTGTGTGGATTTATATATATAAAATAAAATAAATATAGAGTGATACCACACAACAGTCCTTGCTACCCAAAGCAAGTGGGAATATGTCAACCCAAATTTTGGGATTGTTGTGAAGCACAAGTTACTAGGAACGGGAAAGAAAAGGTTAGGAAGTATTTGGCTCTTCAGATATGGGCACTAAACATGACTGAAACCATTTCAACTAACGTTTTGATTAGAATGTTATTTATTTATATTATGCATATAAATTAATCATATGAATAAGAAATACTGATGCGCGACCAGTACGCGAGCGAAACGGCTTATTATCTCTTGAGTTAATTAAAAACAAATTCTGTTTCTTGGGACCTCTACTTCTTTGCCACAACCGAGGACACCGCTCTCGGTTAGCATTGAAATTCCAACGGCCCTATATTTGCCACGCTTCGTGCCCAGCGTTGTCCTACTTGATTGTTGGCATTTTGACGGTAAAGCCATCGTCCTATGGCAAATCTTCTTTAACTTGTGTTTTAAACATGACGCGTGACGTTTGGAATAGCTCTCAATTCTGCAAATATTCCCTACATTTTGTAAATACCTTTTGTAAAAATATTGTGCGTCTCCCTGTGTTTATTTATTCCGTTTTTATTGTTTCCCACCCTCCTGAACCAATCAACTGCGACCTTACACATTTCCCAGTATGACAAAACGGAAAGCATAATTTGTTTTCCGAAATGTTTCGCAGTCACGATATCCGTTTTCAATACACTCCCAAACAGTCCGATGGAAATGTGTATGAACTTCGAATTTGTTAAATGTAGTTATTTTCTTCTTTCAGTGTTGGTTGGTGTGTTGTTCAGAGAAATGGAATTGCAAATAAATCAAACCTTTTTTCACTTTGCTACATCCTCCTCCACAAATGTTCTTGATCCTTTACAATTGATCTCCAGTCCACACGCCCTTCCATTCTGCTCCAATCGTATTCCACGCAGTCAGTTTACCTTTTTTTATTTCGAAAACAATCAATTATATCTAAATATAGACAAATGTAATGTTATCACTTTTACACGATAAAAAAAATCCAATTAATTATATTTACAAACTAAACCATGTCCCTCTACAACGAGTAGAAACAATAGGAGATCTTGGAGTAATTCTAGACTCTAAAATGTTATTTAGGGATCATATTGAAAATATCCTGGAAAAAGCTTATAAGCAATTGGGTTTCATTATTCGCATTACAAAACCTTTTACTATAGCACACACCCTAATTCTGTTATATATGTCATATGTACGGTCACAACTCGAGTTTGCCTCAGTAATTTGGAATCCTCAATATCAAACATATATTCATCGCATTGAAAATATCCAGAAACAATTTATAAAACACCTATCGTATCGGTTTAGTGATCATCAATTTGACCCTATCGCCTTATATAAACGCAGAAAAATCTTTGATGCATTATTCTTATACAAAATCATGAACTGCCTTGTTGATTCATCATATCTGTTATAATAATATTGCATTTCGTTGCCCCAAACAAAATACCAGATGAAACGACTTATTTAGAATACCACACAGTAAATCAAAATACGCGCAAAACTAATACCACACAGTAAATCAAAATACGCGCAAAACTCTGTAATAATACGTATCTGTGAAACTTACAATGCCTTACGAGATGTAGACATTTTCAACCATGATTTGAAATCATATAAAATGCAGCTTAATATATTAATAACTTAAAATACTTTTTTTTTTCTTTTTTGTGAAAATTTATAATATTATTATTATCCGTAGCAAATAGTATAACTACGTTTTATGTTTTTCTTTTTTATGTTTTTCCTTATTATGTTTATTTTTTTGTCACATAAGTTGAATAGGTAAAAATACTATATCAAAATTTTAACTTAATGGAACTTAATTGGTCTACAACACATGAATGTTCTTTGTTATATTATTATTCTGTATGACTGTTTGTTTCCTAAATACAAAATAAATAAATAAATAAATTTTGTGCTCTGTCAGTATCTGGGTCGCTTCCACAATGGGAGACCGATTGTCTCGTGATTTTCAGTTTCTTTCCACATGGCCATGAGGGGCGATTGCAGTTCCATTTAAAGATAAGGAATTGTCCTTTTCCATAATCTTAAAATCAACGATTTTTTCGCTGTCATGCGACAGAACTGGAAACGCAGTTAATGAAAAGAACAATTCCTTGTCCTTAAAAATAACCGGAAGTGCCCCAAAATCGTTAATTTTAAGGTTAACTACGATTTCTTATACCAAGCATAACTGGAATTGCACCTTAAGCCTTTAATTTTAATGATAAGGATAATTCCACCAGAATCGCCTCTGTAACCATAATAGAACCTAGGACAGAATCTTACGATTGTTTTATGCTCAATGGTTCCTTTATTATATGTTGGTATCATTTTCTGAAGTAGTTCCGACTACACATGGCTTTCTTTCAGATCGGCCATCTTTCTACGTCAATTAATAATTTATTCGCCTTCTGGTTTCGAATGCAATTGGAAACCATAAATCTTTCCTTGCTGTATATATGCTGAAAACATGTTTACGTAACTTAAAAACAAATTTATGTAGCTTGCGTTTATCATTGTGACATGACTCCAAAGACAGCTAGACGTACAAATGTATCCATTCTGGAAGAGCTAGGCATCCACAATAGACATTCAACTATCTGCCTACAATGCATTTTAAGATACTTCACGTTGTCACGTTGCTCGCCAAACTAAAGAACTCCAACTTGGAGAAACAATATTCACTGGCAAAGTGTAAGGCAGAAGAAGCAGAGGAAGGTCAGCAATGCGCTGGAGTGACCAAGTACCTATCGCTGGCGTCCGGTATTAGTATGTCCTTGGCTCTCCACGCAGCGCAGAACCGTTAGGAGTATAGGAGCCTTATCCACCATTGAAATTGGAGTAGGGGACAAAATCATCAGCCATGAGGAACTGATTTAAGAAGAAGGTCATTATCCTTGTCTGTTATCTCTGTGATAAGAAAACGTAAGAAGTCGGTGTTATACAACACTGACTTCTACATCAAACACCTATTCTCTAACAGTTCACATTTCACACATTTCAATTATGGCCTGATTTTTTATGCCCTACGTTTTTGGCTCTGAAAAGCACATTTTTTAAAGGATTTAGTTCAATTTTCGCAGCTGTCTGTTGACTTGCCAACAATTGTCTCCAGAATTGCAAACAGTGGAAAATACGTAGTATTTACAAAGTGTTTTTTTGATATCAGCGACATTACATCTTATGACTTTGAAAATCGTTTTCAGATTTCATTTTTAGATTTTCTATTTCAGTATTACAATGTAATGTTTAACCTTCGCTTATTCTTTGCATTACACATTATAATAATAATAACATCTGGCTGGCTTTAGCGATGAAAGTTCACTTCGTCGAAAGTTAATTAATAATTTATTTAAATTATTTTCGTGACCGTAATTCTTATCTAATTTCAGAACAAGTTGTATCAATTTCCTTTTCACTTTAAGCTTTAATGAAATTTCATATCGCTGAGGTAATTTATTCACTGGGTATTATAATATTATGTTAATTTTAGGGAAGAATAATAATAATCTAGACGATTCGATTTATTTTTACAAATTTGAATAATAAGAAATTAAAAAAAGTGTTCTATACCTTTCATTAAAATGTAGGTTAACAACGTTTAGGCAGCGAATTCTTTTAGGTCAGGGTGTATCCACATTAGGCTTATTTTTTTTTTTAACATAAGCTCCACACAGGAGGCCTTGAGTAAAATAATTTCCATCAAAGCCCATGTATTCTTAGGGTATGCTGTGTGGAAGGTCTTTTTGAGGAATGGTAGGAGAGGAAGTTCTGGGAAGGAAAAAGGTAATGAGAGGTGGTAGGAATCTGGGGGTCAGTGTGTCCAGGAGTGACGCACATATGAATCTATCCCTCCAAAAAAGTCTCCATCAACCAGTCTCCCGATCCGGCCCGCCACGCAGTAGGTGGTCAAACGCATATGCCGTCAAGACCTAGAAAAACTCACCCCATGAACCCGGGCATCCCTGTTCAGTTGGTTATCCAACAAATGGTTTCCGGGGACAGCGGTACACATACCCGCCTCCCAAATCGATATATAGCGCTGTTTTCGTGAAAATTCGGGCTCCAAATAACCACGTCATCAATTTAAAACAAATTGCATCCACCACAGCTCACCAATCAATAACCCACAACTATATAATGTTCAATACACTTGAGCAATGAACATGATGCTGCATTAGTTGGGTTAGGTTAGGTTAGATGTTAGGTTAGGTTTAGGTGTTGGTTTTGGTTTTCTATGTTAAAACTCTTGCGCTTGACTTTTATAAAAGAAAATTGACTTTCGATAGTTTTTGCCAAAAATTAAAGCACTCGTTGTGCCGTTTACAAAATTTTCCCAATTTAAAATCCTTTTCCTTTATATTAATTCTTCCTCTAGATTTATTACACCTAGTGCCCGATAGTGCCGCAGGAATGCAGTATATAATCTGCAGCCTCGTTGACACGTGACCAAACTGCCGAGTTGGCAATCGAACCCTGACAATTCGCCTTCACGTATTGCCGCCTTATCTTCTAGTCGCGTTGAGTTCCGTCAAATACCCTGAAAACTACAGCAATGCCAATAGGCTTTATGAAGATGCTTGAATTCACCATCTATTTTTATATCAAAGGTGTAAATAGTGCATTCAATTCGAAGCATTATTCACACAAAATCATATTAAATTCAAGGAACTGGCGGAGGATGGATGTAGATTTGAATGCTGTAGAAATGACATATAACCAAGTATGGTCGTGTGAAAGTGTGGAGATCCACATCTGGGCTGGGACCCCAAAATTCCTAAAAAAACAGAGTGTGCAATTCACACGCGGTAGAAGAAAGCCTTTAGAAAACTAAAGTATACAAGAGTGGGGAGGCTACGAAGGACCGCACATAGATAATACCGATTATTCTATCTCACTATCTCGCAGGCTAAATCCTACAGATGTATATGTTTGTCTCTTTTTAGAGTCGCTATTTTTCGTTTTATCAAATCACAACGGTGCTAAAGAATTTTTCACTTCCATAAACCTACATACTTGTTACTGTGTAAAGGAAGTCGGTCCGTCTGATTGACAATCCCTTGTTAACAGAACGATTGCCATCTCTAATGTACAGACGCAATGTATACATGCTAAGTCTGTTTGTTACACAGGTATTTTAATGGAGTCTACTCGTCGAATGAGCTAGCAGCAAAACACGCGAGCAGAGCACCCGTTTTAGTTAATGTTGACTTCATCAGAATTGGTCGTTTTTTCAACTAGTTTTCTTTTACGTCGGCTCGCTTTATTAAAACTCTTCCTACAGCTCCTATCTTAACCAGCCTCACAACTCTGCCCAACTGAGTGACAATATGGCTCCCCTGTCTGACAGAGGCACTCTTGTGAGGTGTAACATTAAAAAATACTTATTTAATAATTCAGTAGGACTCGTTTTGAGAACGTAGATCGGATGAACGAAGAAAATAGTGTGGAAAGAATATACGATGCGAATGTGGAGGGTAGAAAAAGTCTGGGACGTCCGAGGAAGATATGGCACGATCAAGTGAATCAAATACTAACTTAAGTCGTACTTGAGAAGAGTGAGACAGATGTATGAGACGATGTATGAATTTTGAATGAAACCAGCAGTAAGTGCCAAGACAGAATTGTGGCGGTTTTCTACTAACCTTGCGGAGAAACTGACTAACGGTTAGTCAGTCAATTAGGTTAGGTTTTTCTGAATTTACCTGCCAGATGATTAAGTTTTCTTTAACTGTATATTATTTGTACAGTAACCCTGAGCCGATTTTTCACAAAAACCGCGCTTACAAATTACCAATTACTATTTTGTTAGGCTTTTGATGAAATACCACTAAATTGCGTTGATTAACAAAATGTAGGTAATGTTTACCTTATTTGCAAATTACCAAATCTTTTTGTCGCCTTCACTTTTATCTAGTTTCAAAGTGTCATTTAACTTTTTGCAATCTTTAAGTGACAACACGTTTAATGAGAAATTGCTTCAATTATTTTGCAACTTAGCCTTTTGGTAATGTGCCACGAAATTTGACCCGATTTTGTGACTAAAAATTTCATAGAAACGTATCTGATATTAAGTCTTCTTATCTTTAAATTTTAACTGGAAAGTTGAAAGTCTGTTTTGTGAGCAGTCTAACTCTTGAACGATGAGATCTGGTGTTATGAAATTTGTACTGCTATTTCTGTCAGCGCCTCTCATTTCAGTTCGCAATGCCTTATGCAAAATACAAAATTAGACAATAAAAGAAAAATTAGAAAATTATACTAGACGTTACATTGTTCGTTCCGCATTTTATTGAATTTTTCAGGTAACAGATTTCGAAAGTAGACTAATTGGTGTAGGTACCGCCGCCCTGGGCACAAATGACGTTTTGGTTCTCTGCGTTTGGTTAGTAGGGATGCCCGGGTCCTAGTTGTTTAGTCTCGTCCACTCTCCTACTGCGTGTCGGGCCGGATCGTTAGAAATTTGTTGACCCATTGACCACTCCAGCCGGACTCTCTCGACCCCATTACCTTGCACCTCATTGAGAGGGATTTATTCATACTTATGTCACTCCTGGACACACTGAAGCCCAGATTCCTACACATCACTCTAACCTTTTTCCATCACAGAACTCCATCTCATTCCTTTCCTTAAAAAGACTCCACACAAAATCCTCAAAGATTATAAATGTAGGCCCTGCGGGAAATTGTTTTGCTTAGGGCCTCCTGTGTGTGGCTAATGTAAAAAAAACGTTAAAAAACTTTACGTTAGAAATTGAAATAAATTTGAAACTTTAAGACTTTTTTAAAAGTGAAAACTTGTTTGGTTCCGTTGTGATTTAAAACTCGATGAAACAGAAACGTGCGACACTAAAAAGAGACAAACACATATATCTATAGGATTTAGCCTGCGCGATAATGAGATTGACTAATCGGTGTCCTCTTTGTGCGTTGGTTCGTAGCCTATCGGCATCCTCTTTGTGCGGTAACTTCGTATAATAAAATGTTTTAAAAAAATGTAAACTAGGTAACACTTATTATAATAAATAACCCCTACAATTATCCTACTCCTGATACTTTGCTTTTTTCTCGTTCTCTCGAAGTTTAGTTTTCCGAAGGTTTCAGTTCTACCGCACACTTGAACTGCACATTCTTATTTTTTTAAAATTATTTTTTTTTTTTTATTTTCTCTGATATATTTTTTTTCAATATTTATGAATATCGCAGTTTTGTATATCAGCTTTCCTTGATTTTTATAACATTTTTTATGGTGTGAATTTTATTATTTTTATTTTTAGCCATTTCTTTCGGAAATTACATTAAGAATTTCCGGTCTTCTGAAATTCCCTCTCAATACTTCCCATTCCTTCCACTTCATCTTTTCACCCCTAGTTCTCCCTTTCCCCTTTCAATATAACCCTTTAGGCTTCTACTTTCAAAGCCTTATTTATTAATGTCACATTTTTTCAGAGAAGTATTTATTATTTCCATTCACAGATTCAGAGATATGCTTGAAATAGTGTAAATTCGCGTTTCAGGCTGTCCTTAAGGTGGGTATTATTAACTTCCACTCGCGTTTCCTGAATTGTGAACACGAATCATATATTTTTTAAATGACTTTCGTTATTACATTTTTTATAATGAAATTACTCCCATTTAACTGTAATTACTAAGAGACTACCACGCAACCATTATTGTTCTATCTGCTGGGTGACAAATCCATTGGTAACGTTTATGCCAATTCCGTTGATATTTTTAATATACCTCTGCTTAAGTATAATGCTTGTGTCACACAGCTATAAAAGATCATTTGGCTTTGGACTATTTCAGCATATCTCTCGCCATATATTCCCATTGGGAATGCCGAAATACGCCAAGCCAAAATGATCTTTTATTGCTGTGTGTGACACAAGCATAAAGCTGTAAAAAATCAGTGTATCCCATAATAGGAGCATTGTTTTTTTCTATTGTTTTACCTTTCGTTTAAAATGAAGACGTTTATGTTTGTATTTTAATATTTCATTCACATTTTATGTTCTTCAACTATATTTCCAAAGATTTCAATGTATAATACTTAATAAACAATTCAATTATAATTAATCAAATTTTTTTACCTAAGCTATTCCATATTCGGTACATCTTCTAACGAGGTAATTGTATAGCAGTTTTTTATTGTTTTTCAGAACTGATTTCATTAACTTATTACTTACTAATGTATATTATTTTTATTTTGTTGTGTCTACTTATTTAATCCATTTTTTTCTTCTTTCTACGCCTACGCTGTCCTGTGTTTGAAAAATAAAATAAAAAACACACATTTATGTTAATCGCAGTTGTGCCGTAAAATCTAAATAAATAGAATATTAAATCATCACCTACCAGCAAATCAAGTCATCCTCAACCTAGATGACTGCAGCCCGGAACTGCATTCGTACTAGTCCCTTACATTTCGAAAGCATTCAGTTCGGTCTCTTCCACCAATATTTCTTCCATTGAACATATTCATAATATAGAACATACTAAAATAAATATTTATTGGACGTGTTATCTCCTTAAGACCCAGATTCGCTTATCTTTCCCCAAAAAAAACCCCACGCACCATCCCCAAGATGCCATAGAACCTGAGGGAAATTATTTAAAATAAACGTAAATTTAACAATTATATAGCTAAAAAAAATTATAAATGTGAAGTAGGCTAATAAAATATAGACAGAAAGAACGGTGCATAATTCATGACGGCAGAACTCATCGCTCGCAAGCATTTCGGAAGCACACAAACAGATTTTCTGCTTTATTTTAAAAATTGCTCTAATATGTTAATAAGAGATCTGCGGTATAATAATACTGAAAATACTCAATTGAATATTAGAATAATATTTTTGGAATAACTTAATAAGAAAATCCTGAAATTGTAATATTTAATCATTGGAGACAATATTAGCTACTCTCAATCGAAAATTCGAACAGAAATATCTGAAAAAGATTCAGTCGCATCTAGAAATTAAATGCGTTTAGAAAATGAAGATAATGTTAGTAGTTTTTAATAGAAGTATCTGATTGAGTTAAGCATAACCGAAGGGGATAGCTCAGTGGTTAGAGGGGGGCCCGTGTGTAAACTAAGGTCTGTGGTTTAATTCCTAGATGCGACCGAATCTTTTCTGTTACAAATTTTCGATTGAAAGTCACTTATATTGTCTTCAATGATTAAAAATTTGAAAAATAAATATTGTGTACACATAAAATTTTGACTGTTTCTTTCATATTTTTTTTTTGAGTTTGTAAAAAATGACTTAAACACTCTTATTGAAGAGATTATTGTAAAATCTAACCACATTTGCTTTGTGACGAACTCGTTTACACATTGTGTACGATGTTAACAAATGACTCTGTGTCACTCTAACAAAGCACGTTGACATGAATTAATTACTTACCACCTTCTACTAAGTACAATATTAACTGACGTATCTCACAATCTAGTTGGAGTTAACTCGCAGGTAGCTTAAGTAGCTACTTAAAGTTAAATAACCTGGGATTTTAGATTGTTATTAATTAATCTATTCACTTTGCTTTTGTCTTGTTATGTTTGGCTTTGTTTGTAGAGTGACAGAATAGTGTTAATTGATTGGAGTGTGTTATGGCTGTGTAAGTAAGTTTGATTTTTATTTTTGCTACCGGCAGCGCCAATGTAATATTCTTATTATGTTAGGTTTGTAGAATGACAGAACAGTGTTAACCGAATGGAGTGTGTTATGGGCGTGAGAGTAAGGTTTTTTTTCTTTTTTTGCTACCGGCTGCGCCAATGTAATATCCTTATTATGTTAGATTTGTTTGTAGAATGACAGAATGGTGTTAATCGATTGGAGTTCGCTATGGGTGTGTAAGTAAGCTTGGTTTATTTTCTTTTTGCTACCGGCTGCGCCAGTGTAGTAATTCAAAAGACCATAGTTTTTAGTAAGAATCCAAAATTTTCGGATTTCTCTAAATTTTTGAAACTGAAAAATAAATAAATAATTTATTGCTATCTCATTCTCTCGCAGGCTAATCCCTATAGATTTATGTGTTTTTCTCTTTTTAGTGTCGCTCGCTTCCGTTCCATCGAGTTTCAAATCATAACGGTGCTGATGAAGTTTTCACTTCAAAAGAAATGTTGAGCGTATGTGGTTATGATACAAACCATGATGTATGATACTGATGGGAACTGTCAGAGAAAGAATGAAATAAGACGAAATGCAGTAGAAATGTAATTTTTGAGGTGTAAGACTATGCTTATTGAAGCCATGTATTTTTTTGAAGAGAAACTTCTTTAGCACCATTGTGATTTGAAACTTGATGCAACGAAAAATAGCGACACTAAACAGAGACAAACACAAACATCTATGGGATTTAGCCGGCAGGAGAATGAGATGTTATAATCGGTCTCCTTTTTGTGCGGTCATTCGTGGCCTCCCCACTCTTGTATACTTTTCTGAAGATTTCACTTCTACCGCGTGTGAATTGCCCACTGTGTTTGTTTTCTTATTAACTATATCAGATGAGATCTATATCATCTTTGAGGATAATATGTACCTAATGGGTATTTTTATAGTAGGCTTAAAAAGTGTCAAATTATTGCGTCGAAGTGTAAAAGATCTCCTCTCGTGAAAAAAAATGTCAACCGTGTGCAAATGTCGGGCAAGCGTATTTAGCGTATCGTGTTCTGGACTGTTATGCACCGGTAACAAAGGGATCAATGACCCTAGTTCTACTGAGTACCTTCTATTAAAATACAGCTGGGTTAAACACAGCTTTCCATCTGACGAGTAGTGTTACTAATGAGGCGATCCAAAAATAATCTAAAGTGTAAACTTAATGAACAAGATCGATATATGGACTATTAGATGGTTCGTTCGTATAGGTAGAACAGATCAGAATATTAATAAGATAAAAGGTTAAAAGCTGATTAGACAAATGCGTCGGGTACAATCCTCTGCTAGCTATGTTCTTCAACTATATCTACATAAATAACATTTTCCGCTTACCCTTATTTGGTTAAGTTACGAGAAAGCCACAAATCAAAAATGTATGTATTCTTGGTGTGCCTTATATCACCACAAATATAGACTATCTGTTTAAAACCCGCCCCGCAATTTTTACTGCTAGGCCCTGCGAGTCGCTTTTGGTTCGGCTTTGCCCAGTTAGTGTTGGTGACCATTTCATAAATCCAATAGGAACTGGTTCCAAAAATAGCTCGTTCCTTCGATCCACTGTCATCCAGTGTAGCTAGTCACCGGGACAAAGTAACCGAGACAGAGCAATGACGTCATATGTAATATATATCAAATGTGTACACATATTATGTAATTAATTATTATATTGAATTTATTGTAATTGATTTGTGATCTTTTTATGAATAAAAAAAAAAAAAAAAATACCCGCTCGATTCAACACGTTTTACCGTCAATCTTTCCATATCTGGAGAGATACATATTCAAATTCGTAGCAGTTATACCTAGGGGGAGACATCTCCATCCGACCTGCTGATGGAAGTAGCGACATCTTGTGACGAATTCTTGAATTCGAAACCGAATTATAACAGGAGATTTGTGTGAAATTCCACATACACAGATGTTATTTGTGGCGCGGCGCGAATGGCGTGACGTCAGACATAAGCTCGAAGCTGGGTTCTGAAATTAAACCACGCAGACGTTACCGTATTAATACTGTTGAGTCTAGAGGTCACAATTTCAAGTGCAACATTGTTTTTATTTATTTTGTGAACAATTTTATAAGAAAGAAAAAGAGCTAATCACGGGAAAATATCAAATAATTTTAGCCACCAAATTATATTTTTAAAAAGTTGCTTCTTATATGCGTTCATGAATTTCTAATGAAAAAAACACATTTTTTAGTAGTTTACGTTTATATTTTTTATGAAGTGATTAACAATTTTATTTTAATTCTGCTCAATGGAAACGGTAGGAAAAGATTCAATTTTTTTTAAGATATTTTTTTTGTATTTATAATGTAAACCGTTTCGTAGTAAAGATTAATCGAAAATAAGATTGTTTCTGCTCACTACAAGAAATCAATGGTATTGCAAGTAATGCAGTATAAAAAAAACTTTTACATACATAGAACGGTTATTTATAGAGAAAAGAAAGTGATACGATTATGCGCTTAGTAATTTTGCAATTCATATTTCAATATGCATTGAAAAGGTGTAGTTTTTTTGAACAGCTTATTCTAAGTCGGTTTCTATTGTTACTAGACGCTTTCGAATTGTGATTGATACAATTTTTATTGTATGACAAATCGTATAGCTGAGTTCAGATTTTATTGTACGTGTCACCTTTATCACACGATTACCTTTCTAAAGGCGTTCCGTTGAGAGTTCCGTTGTGAGTTCCGTTGTAACCTCGTTGTAGCTCTCTGGTAATATGTTGCATGCACTTTAAATGAGTAGTTTAATGCTTATTAGCTCATTAAACTTCGCTAGCTGTAAATTCTGAAACTTCAGAACTCACCATTCGAGAGTTTTTAATGCTACCAAATAATGTTCTGCTTTATATTTAAGATACCTAATAAAACGGTGGACTCCATGATTGAGGGGTAAGGCTCTTCACTGGAAATCCGGGTTCAAATCCCGGCGTGCGCAAGTAAATTTGTATTGGTAGATTTGTGTTTTTCACAATTTAATCATTTAAAAGAACACAAGGTTTACTTTATCTCGTTCCGGAGTGGAAGATACTGTCAGTATCGCTCTGGTGTAAGACCACCATTCATAATTGAAATTTTTCGTTGTTTGAAATGGCTATAGCCGTGTTTAGTAACTGATCTGAATAGTCTGATACTTCCCCACCTTCCTCTTCCCCGTCTCCTCCCCCTCCCCACTAACTTCAGCCGCACAACATACCCTAGTTGGGAATGCCATAGTCGCTCCAGATGGTTGAGAACAGTTGGGACTCTTGTGCGGTGTTCATATAAACAAAAAAAAAACAACGTTTATGATATGGTGTATAGGATCAAATATGTAGTTTCAGTATACTTCAACTAATGTCGTTAGTATAAATGCGTAGTTCAGTTAGGTAGTACCTTAGAAGCGTATCGACTATCGTCGCTCGTGTCTAATGCACGAACTGTTACGGAAAAAGCCGATGATACATGATAGACAGTGTTTGGTTCTTCAGCTTCAGAATAACTTAGAGCATCCTATAATACGGACGTCTGGCCCAGTTAAATATTCATTGTAAACCATTAAAAATTGTTTTAAGACAAAACATTCAACAAAATCACAATATTATTGATTCCATTGGCGTGTGGTCCCTACAATAATATACCTACCTATTTTTCAAAACTACTATCTATCTTTTACATAAACTAGATGCTATGTATAACTTTATGTATAGATCCTAACTGCAACTAATCTTTTATTTTATGTATACGTTACTGCCGCCATAGGTCGACCCACAGTCTCCTTCTTGACAATATCAAGGAGGATACGGTGTTTCTACTTTTGTCGTCAGAACTGCAATTATTCCAAAACATGGGAACACCTCAGCACAGGTCCGCCTAGTGAGGTGTTCACAAAATACTACTAGGTACTTACCTATATACAGTTACGGATCAGTAACATTTTATTTTTTCTCCTTATTACTTAACTTAATATCTATGTATACCAATGTAATTATCTGTAATATGTATGTATGTTGAAGAATAGAAATAAATAAATAAACCTTACGATAACGCAAATAAAGCAACTTGTAATCTCGACAAAACTCAAATCTTTATTGGAGTTTTCCCGAATATATTATATTTATTTATATATTTCAAGTACACCACAGTATTGCTTACTTAATTAAACATAATATTATTCTTGTGGAATAAATTAAAATATGAAACGAATTAATTAATAATACAAGGCTTAAGTAAATTAAATATAAACTTACAAAAAACGCAATATAATCTAGGTCAGTAAAATATTTGAGATTAAGAGGGGCGGTTTTCGTAATTTAAATTAAACATTAATTTTAAATATCAAAAGTTTATATTATTAAATTAGCCAAAACGTATAATTCATCAAAACTACGAAATGGAAGGCGTGTTTGCTCACGCAATTTTCCGTTCTAGCGAAGGTAAATCATTCATTTTTCGTGAAGCTTTCACACGCTTCACTAGAATTTCGGAAGTGTTCACTCCAAACAATTCATATTATGAAGCGTACGCTTCATGATAGTCTCCGAAGTGTTCACTCCGAAAAGTTCATATTAAGAAGAAATCCTGTTGCCGTCACTCTCGCTGTTACCCCCCCCCCCTTAAATACTGAGCGAAAGGGACAACTGCACCTCAGGCTACCTAAATAAAATCGTCAGAATTGTCAGTTTTGTATTTCTCATTTTTCTCTTTCCAAAACTGGACCGATATTTAAGATTTTTTTTGTTAACGGTATTAGAAGAAAATATTCTGTCTCTATGTTTAGCTTTTAAAAAAAAATACATTGTCTAGTTTGTATACTGAACGTCTATTGATGGACTTCAAACCAGGCAATTTCAATGATTTTTGGAAGGTCCTAACTCATGTAAGAAGTAACTTATCCAAAAAAGTAAAACCTACCGACACGCTAGTGGTCGAATCGTTTTACGTGGTAAACCATTCTTGCTATTGTCAAAATACACTGAGGAAATAATATATTCTCTAAAATCTTGTTTTTCATAGAAGTTATTTAATTAATTATTAAAAACCAGTAAGATTAAGAAAGGGACCCTCAGATGGTTTGAGCATGTAGAGCGAATGAACGAAGAAAGTAGTGTAAGAAGAATATACGACGCAAATGTGAATGGTAGAAGCAGTCGGGGACGCCCGAGGAAGATGTGGCACGATCAAGTGAATCAGATACTTGAGTCGGGTTATGTCAAAAGTCAAAATAATAGAAGAGAATGTATGAATGTGAGTGAGGCAAAGAGTGTGTGCCAAGACCGAGTTGTTTGGCGGTCCGTCCTCTCTGCCTACCCCTGCGGGGAAACGGCGTGATGGTTAGTTCGTTAGTTAAAAACCATTATAACCTACCTTCTGCTCTGTAAACCAGTTAAAAAATATTTTCTATAACTTTAAAAAAAAAAAAACGGAAATATATACTAAAAAAATAGTCCAAAAATTTTTAACTATGTAAATGACAATGACAATTCAATTTTTGAAACTATCTTCAGGCAGATAGGTACCTTAATATTGAAAAAAATTGCGAATAAGAAATTACAAATGATTTCACATTTCTAAAAAAGAATCTTTACTGAACCATAAACGCCCACTTTCTTGAAAATGAAACGGAATGTACAAACAAATTTATATACAGAGGAAATCAAAACTATCGAGTTAAAACAGAACTTCAATTATAAAATTCGCGTGAGTCGGAATGAACTGTGAAGCGTAGAGCTGTGTGTGAACCGTACGAAGCGATTCATACGTGAACGATTCATAGCTAGTTCAAACAGCGTTCATTTGGCGAATCAAAATACGCTCGAGAATAAATAAATGGGGTAGTTACTACCCTTGGGGTCCTCGCACTGATTGCCCGCAGTTGGGAGGGGAGGAAAGTAATTTAAATATAGCATCAATCATAGTCCACCCCTCGAGCTGAATCTACTCTACTGCTGGGCCTATGGCTATGGGTGGCAACTTGTTCAATTGCTCACTGGTCTGAGATGCAAAGGAAGAAAGGAGATTACGCATGGATTTTGGAGTTGAAATGAAATAGGAAAATCTTTCTAATATGTTTTTTTTTTGTTTTTTATTTTTGATTGTTCATCGCACACGAGTTCTAACTGCCCTAAATCAGTGGAATTATGGCATTCCTGGTTCCATGGAAAAAAAAACATGGCACCAGGTTAGGTTATTTAGGTAGTGTAAAGTGCACTTGAGGTGACCATCACAACACTGCACATATTGCTCTTAATTGTACTTATTATTATTAAAAACGGAACAGTGACAAACTGAACAGCAAAGAAATGTAAATAAAAATAACAAACGATCAACAATCTTAACTTAACCTAACCTGGGGGCCTAGTCTCTATCTTTTATTAATCTCAGTTAGCGCGTTAATTACGTCACAAACACGTATTTTACGACTACCAAAATTAGCGTAACTGTCAAAATACATGTTTGTGACGTAATTAACGCGCTAACTGAGGTTAATAAATTTTTTTTTTTTTTTTTTTTTTTTTTTTTTTTTTTTTTTTTTTTTTTTTTTTTTTTTTTTTTTTTTTTTTTTTTTTTTTTTTTTTTTTTTTTTGAAAAATTTTTCTTTCGGTACAATACAATAGATACATAAATAAAATGAAAGTATATAAAAGCTTAATGCAATTATAATTATTACAATTATATAATATATATTTTTAAATTATTCTCCCATAATAAGCAAATGCTTGTGTGTACGGGAGGAAGTATTATTTGTTTGGTTATTTTTTTTATTTTTTTTTATTGTTGTTTTTATTTATATTTAGTACTTTGAAATTTAGTTTATGTAAATAATAAGATAAATGTATGTTTATATAAATATATAAATTTTTATTATTATTATTATTTTTTTTTTTAGTTAAGGTTTTCAGTATATTTTTTTAATTGTGTTTTGAAATTTTTGAAACTGTCACAATGGGATTTTATATTTTCTGGTAATTTATTAAAGAAATTTGTTCCCAAGTATTTGTAGTTTTGTTGGTTGGTTTGTTAAAAGATAAAGACTAGGCCCCCTGTTATTTTATAGTGTTCTGTTTTAACGCTGTTTTGTTTAATCCGGTTACTGGCATCCCCATTTGAGGTACGTTGTGAGACTAAGGGATGATTTTCGTTATTTGTCATCTCCCTGATGATAGACACATCTCCCTGATAATGGACACTGTAACGCTGTCCGAAACGTTGGCTAAAGAATGAGGTAGCGCAACATGGCATAACACCCCAAAAACAAATAACGAATATACTTTTGGCCGTCATAGTCTAAAAACATATCTAAAGGATGATTTTTCACAAAAAACGACTGTACAAATCATCTAAATATTATTATTAACGATAGAGGATAAGAGAAAGAGATGGGAAAGAAGAAGACTGGGAGGTGCTTGGCTATTCAGATATGTTCACCAAACACGACTAATACCATTTAAAGCTGCGACTCTGAATAGTGTTCTTTCACCAGGGCGATACTGACAGTAACTAGTATCTATCAATCACTCTGGGGTAATATCCAAATTTAAATAGGAGAGGTCATATTTAAAAAAAAAGTGCATAGTTATATACACCCTTTGAAATAATACATTCTTTGTGTGCAAATATATTATGCCTAAAATACAACGTTGGACTAAAAAAAGTGGTCCTTCGAGCCGGATTTTCGATGGTTTCTTTTTTAGCTCTTCCGCTTTACTATTTAAAACAATTTAAGTAAACAATTTCGTGTTGATGGATTTTGAGAGAATTGTTGTAATTATATAATAGTGTTTGAAGTTAAAGTTAATCACATAATAATAATATTGATGATTGCATTATTCGCAGGAAAATCACCCTAAGGTCGCTTCAAATAGAGGCTTTATTACTAGTTTGCTCCGTACAGAATTTGTCGTAAATATACAAAAGTTTTGTAGCTTCCTGTAGATTTACTTCATAATACAATATAGGAAACCAATTGTTGAACCCGATGAGGTAAAAGAAACCAAATTTGAAGGACCCACTCGTATATTTTTTCGCTCACTTAAAGAATTAGGTTAACGAAAATTATTTTTCTGGTCGGAATATTCCCGGTTACACGCAGAATTAGGCACTGATCCTATTACGTAAAAAATTGAGACCATTTTCGACCGATTCCCTTTCTATTTGGGGAATGTTTTGAGGCTGAAGAATGTGGGGAAGAGGAGTTTGGGAAGTAGGTACTAGATATTTAAGATATGGTAAAAAATAATGACTAAAGCTACTTCAATTATGAAAGCCCAGGGAACCATTTATTGTATAACCAACACCTCTGAAATAGGTCAATCCACTTGGTTCGCTAGGTATTGAGACTTACCAGGGGTGCCCGGGTTTACGAGGTGAGGATTGTCCGGATTTTGGCGGCGGATGCGTCTGCCAACCTACTGGTTGGCGGGCCGGATTTGGAGAGAATGGTTGAGGGAGTCTCTTTGACCTCTCCAGCGGGACCCTCTCGGCCAATCGCCTTGCAATGCAGTGGAAGGGATGGATTCATACGTCCGTCACTCATGGACATACTGACCCCCAGCTTCCTACCCACCCCTCATACCTTTTTTCTTCCCAGAACTTCCTCTCTTTTCTTTCATAAAAAGACCCTCTACACAGCATCCCCAAAGATAACATGATGAGAGGAATTATTTTACTCGGGCTCTTGTGGAGCTAATATAAAAAAAGCAAAGTTATTTTTTTATTTTTAATAATACCTATTATGTATTTCATTTATAAAAATGTTCATAAAAAAAGTGTATATTAAAAAGGTAATTATTATTACGCGTGACAGCTGTTTTGCCATCCGAATGCATAATTAAGCCCTTTAATTCTGAAGGCATTATCAAATATTAACATTCATACATCGTCTCTTACATACTCTTCATTTCTTATAGGTCTACTCTTGATAGTTCCGTTGCAACCTCTCCCTTACTATTACGAACGATTCATGTAACAGAGAGAGAGAGGGATAATAACGGAGCTCTTAGCAGCAGGACCATTAGTCAAACCGCCGATAACAGCATTGTAACCTCTCTTTCTGTTACGTGATCGTTTATGTGAAATAGTGAAAGGTTGCAACGGAGCTCTCGGCGGCAGGACCATTAGTCAAACCGCCGATAGCCCCATTATAACCTCTCTTTCTTTTACATGCATCGTTTATATGAAAGAGTGATTGGTTGCAACGGAGCTCTCAGCGGCAGCGTCACACGCCCACAACTCCGAAGCGTTAATCCCTTTATCCTGTAAGTTGTCACCATAATGAATTCCGTAATAAAAATGGCCGCGTTCGTGTCGCTAAATTGTATTTTCTCATAAAATGTTAACGTGACGTTACGACACGCCACTGGCCCTACCGATTTGAGTACGGTCACTGCCGGACGTATCGTCAGCCATGTTTCCATAAATCAAATAACCTGAATTTATTTTTTTTGATTTCCAAAAAAGAAAAGAAAAAACTGAAATTCATACGAATGTTGTTGAAGTATGGTATTTTTCCTTGCTTACTGAGCGCGCGACCGTCAGTGCTGTCGCTAAGCAAACTTCACTGTTTAAAATAGTTCAGTCACTTTATAACTTCATTTAATATGCTTGCGGTAAAACAACAAACAGATCAGGAGTAACAACGAGTATCAACAACAATAGCATTAGAACAACAGAAGAGTGTGGACGAGACAATGTTTGAATATACCGAAGAGTGTGTGGAAAAGGCGTGTTGTTTAATTAATAGTAATATAATGTAGCCAATATATTTTTGCAAATTTAATCATCTTATTTAACATTGATTCTATTTACAATTAGGTCACTCTTCAGCTATACATTCAGTATTTCTCCTGGAATGGAGCTGGTTTTCAGCAGTGTTTATAATATATTATATATGATGGTAATTAAGTAAATTAAATCAAAATTCAAATTAAAACTAATAATATTAAAATTAAAAAATAATATAATCACAAAAACAAGTCAATTAAGATGTTGTGCGGTTGACGGTGCAGTCAGCAACCATTCGTCGCAGAGCTTCTTGAAGTACTATTCGAATAGACAGTGGTATTTCATTCCAAATTTTGATGATGAATAACTGAAAATAACTTTGAAATACAGCAGTTTTATGTCTGCGGAGAGCGAGTAAATGGTCACTTTGGCCTATACTGTTTGCATGAGAGTCACGGGACCACTGTAGTCTGTCGAAATAGATGGGCAGGAACCTTCGAATTCATCAAATTGTGGATTTGATACATTTGATGTAACTCCCTTCTGTTCGACATATTTAGAATCCAATACCGATAGAGGTAAGGCGAGATAAGGTCTCGTCTCAGGACATTGTGGAAATATCGGGCACTTGCATTTTTGACATGTTGCACTTGCTTTTGTTTTTTTTTTTTTTTTTTTAATAAAAAGGGACCAACCACACCAAAGATATTGAAATATAAGAGACGTGCTATCCGCAGTTTTTACTGGATGAGTCTGTGCTTCCTGGTATCGCCGATATTGTTTACCAATTAACGAATAAACTAAATGAACCACTAATTATTAACGAATAAACTAAACTAACGTTAAACTAAATAAACGAATTCTCTCCCTATTCAAACTATATTGTTAACCAGTACTACTGCACACCTTCAAAACATCAACGTAATGAACAAATTCTTTTCGTATGCAAACTACTCCCATTAGGTAGTAGTCCGCCGAACGTCGCGCGGACATCATAGTATATCTCTTTTGTATTTCAATATCTTTGGACCATATACATACTGTGTATCTATAGTTCAACACTGAGAGAACAAGACTATCGGTAATAATCTTACGTAATTTCACTGATACAAAATCAATCATATTGTACAACAGACGAAGCCTTGCATGGTTAATTAGTTAAAAATGCTACCATTACTTGTCTGTCAAGATGGTTCCCAGCCCGCCTGGACTTCTAAGCGCTTGTTACATATATTACATGTATTGTGTAGTGTGTTGTGTTGTGCATGCGCGATGGGCGTCGTCCTCCGCATGGCATGTTGCAAATGGACTTCCTCACGGCTTTTGACCACCGTAATAACTCAAAAGTTCACCATTAGGAGGTGTTTAAATGAATGCCGGTTTGCGTGCCGAGAGGGCCTATTAAAATGGCCACCAAGGGGCTATAATTGCCCTATGCAACCAAAGAACGGGACGCCAACCGTTGGTTTTCGTGCATCCTACTCTGAACTTAACTAAAATCTTCATGGAACCATGTTTCGCGCTCGTACCACAATACTTATAGGTGTGATATTCGCAAAACTGTTTTGATGAACAATTTTAAATCATCTTTAAAGCCTTCACAAAGTTTTGATATTTCACTTACCTTATTACTTACTTTACCACTTACTTTATTTAATATTTTTTATACAATTTAAGTAAAAAGTAAAGTTTAGCTATTTATTGTTATCAAGTTTTTTTTTTTTTTTTTTTACTTTATTTATTCTCATTTCTTTGTACATATAATGTATAATAGCATATTATAACATAAAACATAATAACATATAGTATAAACAAGAAATGAAAACCCACTAAGGCACTGCCTGAGCGTGGGTAATATTAGAACAAAATACTATATTTCTAAGTGCACAAAGTATAAAATAGACTTAAAAAAAAAAAAAAAGAAACATATAAAATATAAAGTTAGTATTTCATAGGTAGAGTAAGTGAAAAAGGTTTTTTTCGACTATTATATAAGTAAAATAAAAATATGGATAAAAACATACTGATTTTAAATATTTTTTAAATATATACTTATATTATTTTTAGTTATTAAAAAAAATAAAAATAAACAGAAAACATATTGTACTACAGTTTAGAAAATTACAGAAAGTGAGTTGTATGAAGATGGATAAATTTATAGAAAAAGCGTTTCAATATCTACATTATTCAACCATAATTTTACCTCTTTTATATATTTTATCATTTTATTTGTCATTTGAGTTTGTAGTGGTAGAAGGTTAAATGTACGAGGACCAATGAAACTG
Organism: Limnephilus lunatus; assembly: GCA_917563855.2. Taxonomy (NCBI): domain Eukaryota; kingdom Metazoa; phylum Arthropoda; class Insecta; order Trichoptera; family Limnephilidae; genus Limnephilus; species Limnephilus lunatus. The sequence continues at coordinate 100,804,445 of OU830594.1, forward strand.
CTATGTGTCTGTAATAATTTAGTATTGGTTTGTGGGGTGTAAAATATATTATTTATTCTTTTGCTCGTTCTGTTTTCATTTATTTCGAAATTATATTTGTTTTTAAATACATATTTCAAAGTTTGTAATATAAATAATTTACGTATATTAAATATTTTTGTTTCTTTGAATAATAAGTTTGTCGAGAATGTTTTATTTTTGTTAAATATGACTTTAATTATGTGTTTTTGAATTATTTGTAGAGGCTTAATAAATGTATCAAGTTTAATGTAGGCTTAATAAATGTATCAATTAAGTTTAATTTGTAGAACTCGATTTTAATTTTTTGTTAGTTTTATATATTCAATAATATTATTAATATATAAAACAAACAATAATATTATTGAATTTTTGGTTTTATATATTCAATAATATTGAATATATTTATTGAATTATATATAATATATTAAAACAAACAATTTATTATTAACAAGTTCTGCTGTATAATAATTATTATCGCGCGCCTTCGCTGTTAGGCATTATCATACTATATGTAGTTAACCAATTTACAACCGATATATTTATATTATTATTTGATGTATACGTACTTATAATGAAAAACTTATTGCTTTTATTTTTATTATCTATTGATTATCGAGTAAAAATATATTTTTACTTTTCTTCAAAATTCGAGTGCTCACTAATCAAAATGTTTGCGACCCCTAACTTTAGGGAAGTCTCCATCGAGCAAAGTATTTAATTTTCCTCAGGGGTGAATAGTCACTTAACTAGTAGTATCGAAGGTATGGTATTTTCAGTCATGCAAGTTAGTTAGGAGAAATGTTCACTTTTGTCGAGGGTCCAATGGTGTGGGCTTTTTGCAATGAGCGTCTTAATAAAATTTTATTATTTTCATCAGGACATGGGGTGAAATAATTACTCTTGTATTGTGTATTAATGGGGTGCAATACACTTGCGATACTGTAGCCTAATGGACTGCATGTTATTTGGGGTTTTGTGGTTAAGAGTTCACTCACCAATGCAAATATAAAAATGTGCATATTTATGTGGATTTTATCTTCGCAAAATAAAATGTGTTGGCTCGGTTTTTGTGGATTTCGTAGTTTTTAAGTATTATATTAGAACAGTATCATCTATCATCGTTCGTGTCGAACGGTTCCGATGATAGCTGAAGGCATCTGGCAGTCGGGCAGTCACCGAGGCAGCGCTTCAGAATAACAGAGCCTGCCCTAGTAGTAGGCTGCGAATGCGTTTGCACACCTACTGTTTGGCTGGCCGGATCAGGAGAGACTGGTTGAGGAAGACCCAATCTAGACTTTCCCAGCCGGACTCTCTCGACTTATTGGCTTTCATCGCAGTGGGAGGGATGGATTCATACCACCGTCACTCCAGGATACATTGACTTTCAGATTTCTACCCACCCCTCATACCATTTTTCCTTCCCAGAACTTCCTCTCCTTCCTAAAAATACCCTCTTCGACACATCTCCAAAGAAGACAAAGGATCAAATGGAATTTTTTTCCACAGGGCCTCCTGTATGGAGTTAATGTAAAAAAACTGTTATTTTTTTTGCATCTGTCCTGATTATGGACACTGCTAGCCTCTCCGGAACGTGGACTCAGAATGCCAAAACTTGAAAAACGGTGACCGGCCAACTCAGAATGAAACGACCTCAGAACCACAACAGAAAGATCATTAAGAGTGATGATAAAAAAATAAGTTAAATTAGTTTAGGGTTACCGGCTATTTTAAAATTTTGTTTTCAGATTTTAATGACCTTTCTGAGGTGGTTCTGAGTTGGCACGGAACCGACTAAACACCTCAAAAATTAACCAACAATTTACTATTTGCCTTGGAAATCAGTCATGCTTAATATAACATAATGTTATCCTATCTAAGATATAGTAAATGGCAAAAATGACACATTTTATTATCAGATATATATTATAACAGAATTCATGTCAAGTTGAAAAAGTGGACGACTTTTATTTTATCGTTGGCATAATTTTCAAATTCGTTTTACACTTGACGACTGGAGTGGCGGTGGCAGCTTTGGTTGTAAAACTGTACAAGAAACAGTGTAAGGATGAGTTTTTATTTGATACTGAAGTAGTACCGTGAAAAATAAAATAAAAACATGTTTCTAAAAATATGAACAAAACATGTTTATAATAATCAAATGGAAATCCCAATCGTGTTTCTGTGCTCCTGTGCTCCTGATATTTTGTTCTTGTGGGCAGGTTCACGTTTTGACATTTATTATTTTGTATATAAAGTATTTATAATGTGACATTACCGCCACTGCGGAATTTAACACAAATTATTACCCTTTGACTTTTCTGTGCTCCTGGTGTTTTATTTCTGCCGACAGGTCCACGTTTTGACGTTTATTATTTATACAGCTCGTGAAGAATCATCGATAGTCTGAATTATCGATAAATCAGTCATACAGGGTGTTAAGGTTGTACTTGACTTTTTAACCATTGGTTTTGGGCATTATTTGGAGTAAAAAAGTAAATGAATATTAATCGAAAATAGTTACTGGTCGGTTAGGGGCGGGGCTGATGTTTCGGTTACTCAGTTGAATGACCAGTGACTATATTTGGAAGTTTTATTTCTTTGATTTTGAAGAAAAATTAAAAAAAAAATGTTTCTAAAAAGTTACCGGAGACCAAAATTTCATTTACATTTTTTACTCTAAATAAATTCAGGAAACGTTGGTTAAGGTCAAGTACATCCTTTAATATCCTGTATGAAAATGAAAAAACTGAAAATGGCAATTAAAATATGTTTTTTTCAAATTATTATATTAATAGGTAGATACTTAATCGTTAGTCTGAATTTCACACCGCGATAGTTACCTATTTTAAACAGTCTGAGCTGATATCCTACAAAATCTGAGTATCCTACAAAATCATCCCTTGTGTCTTTTCTGTCTCTGTTTTGTAAGGGTTGTTACTGCAAGGTTTATGTTTTTTTTATTACCGTATGCTATATAGTGCCTAGGAGTGTGGTGGAGGGAGGGGGGGGGGGGAAACGACTCTATGGTAAAGTTAAAACTACCTTTGTCGTTATCTAAGCTTAATAAATAGAAGCTCGGGTCCGTACTTACTTATCAGTACTTACTTGGACCTTGCGGTTCTGGAAAGCTTAATATATTATGTTCTTGTCTTTCACAAATGGAGAAGCTTTTTATGTGAAAATCACACGATTCCATTTGCCTGTGAGACTATTTCCCATCCAATTGGAGGTTTTTATAATACTGTAGAAAATAGAAAATTTTCTTTTGCTCTCCGTCGTCTCTATACTCACCCTTTACACATAATTCATCACTGATAGTATTTTTGAAAAACAACGTTTTTCGGCACCACGTCGGGCGCCACTTTTGACTGTTGACATTTTCACATCCGGCTTTTTAACGATGTCCTCAAACTATGCAGTAAAAATGTAATTACCGCCTGCATTATGTCATGATTAGCGCTGCCTGTTGAGAGGGTGTCATCGTGCCTGCACTCACAGTGCCTGTTAGTGGCTGAGGGTTTGCGCCTGTCATTAAACTAAAACCTGCTAATACTGAGTGCTTGCAAACTGCGAAACACACTATAATGTTAACGAATTTAGCTCTGCATGGAGAAATTTTGGGTAAGAAATATCATTTTGAAATTTGTTCGTAAGTTTTTTTAATGCTTTTCTTACTCTTGTTGTAGCACTTACCACCGATCTGTGTAATTCATTAATATTTAGGGATTATTAAATTTTTCCATCAGATTAAAATATCTTAAGGCATTTAGTTATTTTGTTTGTTTTTGAATATTTATTTAGATGTATGCAAAATTATGTGAATACTAAAATAAGCACATGTCAGTAAGTAGATTCTATATTTGAATATTCATTGATTTTATGGGCGCCATTATCATTCTATATCGATCATACAATCATAAAGATCAACAATAGGTAAACCAAGTAAAGATTAAAAACTAATACCCGGTAAGTTTGTTTCTCGTGTTCCGAAAAGCTCTGTGATTCCGGCCCCTTCAGAGAATCTTGCAAGTCACAATCTTCCACCGAGAGCGCTTGTCCAAAACGAATGCCATAGACGTCTCCGAGATGTTGCCAATGCTGTCAACTGGAGTATCAACATTATAGAGAATAGCTACATTTTCGTATCGATATCGGGGTTTGAAGTTCCAATACGCTGCGCTGTCATCTTTAAAAAGGTTTTGTCTCTTCTTGACAAGTTTACCTAAGTATACTGTCATTACTCACTAGAGCCGTTGAGCATAGTGAAAGTCAAGGAAAATATCTGTTATAAACTTACATTATACTATAATGTCAATCGTGGTCATACTTTTGGCGTGTCTTCCAACTGTGCACCGGTGCCGAGTGGATCAACAACGCGTTTGCGTAGTCGCGTTTGCTGTTGTTCCGTCCTACTGCCAAGGATGGTCTCTGTAATGTCGGCTTTTTTCTTCTATTTGAGCCATTTCCTCATTGCTGAACGTGACCCCAACTCTAATTTCCCTGGTAGACAAGGCTCCTTCACTTCTCGCGTTTCTGAGCTGCTCGGAGAGCCAAGGACACAGACGACGTTCAGTGCGCCTTTGATACTTGATCACTCCAACACATTAGTGATCATCTTTGCTTCTCCTGCTAAATACTTTGCGATTATGGATTTCTCAAGGTTTGAATTCTCAGTGTAGCGAGCAACGTGTCTAAAATATCTTAGTATTCGCTGTATACAGACAGTTGAGAGCCTAATATGAATGTCTAGCTCTTCCAGAAAGGCTATACATAATATATTAGTGTGCCTGGCCTACTGTTCATGGAAATAGACTAATATTAGCTACTGTATTCTAAATTGTGTTTTGGCTTACAAATGTACGTATCGATTTTGGAAGAACTAGGCATCTACTGTCTTACAACTGATAGGCTTACAAATGTCTGCCTACAACGAAATTTTAACATATATTGGACACCTTGCTCACCAAACTGATGACTTCTTGGAGAAACACATTGTCATTGTCAAAGTGAAGCAGGAGAAGCAGAGGAAGGTCATCACCAATAATGCACAGTAGTGACCAAGTAACACTGGCGCCAGTATAGCGGTGTCTGCAACTCTCCACGCAATGCAGCACCGCGAGGAGTGAAGAAGGCTTGTCCACCATGGAAATTGAATTGAATGTCGCGATCCTCAGCAATGAGAAATCAACTTAAGAAGAAGTAATCTAAAAACGTACTCCAATATCTTAGCATTTCCTGTTGCCCTACATAATGCTGTTGTTATGCTTTTCAAGCCCTTCCCAAATCCCAATTTGCTTTGAAAATTGGCACTCAATCATCGTTGATTACCCTTTCGCAGTGATATATCACCGGCTCGAGAGTGACTGAATACACGCGCGCTACAAGGCGGCCTAGTATCGATGACAACCCGTTCATCAACCACTGTAGGTTTATGGTACATTAAATATTAATCTAATGACAGTCGAGCACCATTTTTACCACTCCACTTTGGAATAATGTCATACATTGTACGGTGAGTGCCTGTATCGGGAAACCAATCAATTCTAATGATGTTAATGTCGTGTGTACGCTAAGTATTTACCTAAGTAACCGTGTCCTAATTTGGATTATAATTATGTTTGTAGGTAGGCAGTAGTTCTGTAAATTACAGTGGGCCTTTGAAGCATAAGTAATAAACTATCATTATTACTATTTTTCCGCAACTTTTGGTAGTAAGTTAGTTGGCCAGACTGTTAGATGCTCTCAATATCGCCCTGTTGAAAGATCACAATTCAGAATAGAAACGTTGCTTTGAAAACCGTATATGGTTAAGTGTAACTGGTTGTAGACTTTTGTTCGTCCATTAATTTGGCAATCTTAATCCTCACTGAAAGATCGGAATTTTTTGATATTTTTCCATGAAATGATTTTCCATGTATTTTCACTTATATTGGGTCCTTGCATATGAAATTGGCGTTTTGCCGTACTGGCAATTTTGATCTCAAATATCTTCTCTTTGGTTAGGAATTCCAAATTCAAATTTGTACAGCTATTTACTCATGTATTTGTGTTTAGAAAATTATAATTCATTTGTTTTTTCCTTAAGTAATTGTTTTTTTTTTCTTTGCGTTACTTAGTTTAAAAAATGGAAAACTTGAAATATCGCGTTATTTACGAGTACGAGTTCCACCGTGGAACCAGTGCTGCAGAAACGGCTCGAAGGATTAATAATTTGTATGGCGACGGTGCCGCAAAAGAAAACACAGTGCGTTTTTGGTTCCAACGTTTTCGTTCTGGAAATTTCGACCTGCAGAACAAGCCCCGTAGACGGCCGGAGACCAAAGTTGATAATGAAGAATTTAAGGCTATTGTGGAAGCGGATCCATCGCAAACCACGTCCGAGTTAGCTGCAGGCTGCGGTGTTAGTGATACAACTGTTTTAATCCACTTGAAGCAAATTGGGAAGGTGAAAAAGCTCCCATACAAAACTCCCATAAGCTCCCATACAAAGTTCCTCCCATACAAAACGCCAATTTCATATGTAAGGACCTAATATTAGATAATTAATCAATAACATTCTTCAGTGAATAATGTTATGGAATTACTCACGTAAACTTAGTGCAGCAGAAATGAGATTCCTTAGGATTACATGTGGTAATGGGATGGGATGGTGCATGAAGTCGAAAACGCCCCAAGTGAACCAAATTCTTGGGTGGGGTCATGACAAGATTCGGAATAACAGAAGATTGTTTGCGATGCGATGCGCAACTGAATGAAGCAAAGTGATTGTATGCCAAAATAGAGATGTTTAGCGTTCTAAGCGTTTAGCGTCCGTTGGCTGGACGATAGTGCAGGTGTTCCAACCTCCTCAAAACGGTCACACTTTGACCAAAACTAAAGGAAGTTCGCGAAGTACCTTCTTACTTTAGTTGCACAAAGGAGGCACTAAGGAAAATAATTTCCCCTAAGACTAATGTCATCTTAGGGGTTGCTGTGTGGAGGATCTTTTCAAAGAAAGGCAAGAGAGGAAGTTCTGAGAAGGAAAAAGGTATGAGGGGCTGGTAGAGATCTGAGAGTCGTTTGTCAAGGAGTGTGGGACATGTGAATCCATCCCTCCAACTGTAGTGAAAGGGTCAAAACAGTCCGGCTGGAGAGGTTAATAGGCCTCTCTCAACCAGTCTCTCTCGATCCAGCCCGCCACGCAAGAAAACAAGACAAACATCACCCCATGAACCCAGGCACCCTTGTTAAGTCACCAAACATAGCGAACCACTTGAGGTGACCTATGGCAGAGATGTTGGTTATCCAATAATTGGTTCCCGGGGCAGCGGTCAATACTCATATCCGCCTTCCAAATTGAATATTTTTTTTATTACTAGTACTACTTCTGTGAATAGTAAACCGTGCTTCTTAAAAAGTATAGAAATCATATGATTTGTCAGTAGATATTATGTATTTACCTACTTAAAACCCAAATAAAAATTAAATTTGTTATGCAAAATAAAGGATAGTTACAAAAGTGCTATCAGCGGCAGGCCATTGTTCCTTTCCCATTTCGGGTATGTAAGGATGTTCCAAAAGCCTTTTTGACAAATAATATGGATTCACCGTTTGACGTGTTTGAAATGCCCAGGATTATAGCGGCGCAAATGAAGAAGAGTGTTCTAAATCGACTGGATAATTTAAATTGAAAGTTTTTAGTTTTTTTTTAAATTGTTTTCTGAGAGTGGGTAAATGGATTGAAAATCATTGATCATTGATTCAGCAAATAAATGCGGATATTCTATGACAGTAGTTTCGAAGAGGTTGGTAACATTTTTATGGTTTTGAAAGGGTTTTCTCAAATCTAAACAGGATTTTAAAATTAGTAAGAAAATATGAAAGTAGACCGCATCGTCAATACATTTTTAACCCGTCGAATGGCAGGAGACCATATTTGTCCCAACGCACGTAGGTTTCGTAAAAAACGCTGTAATTCCCTTACTATCATAGTGAGAAATATGTTCTAAACAGTGTTAGAAAGGGAAAACACCACGCTTTATATTTCAAAAGTAGCCACCAAAAAAGTAAAATGTACACTTTTATGTATACAAAGTTTTGAATCGCAAATTGAAAAAAAAATGTAAAACTTCGAAATTTTTTATAAATTATTTTTACATAGAGCGACAAAAAAGTGAGATTACAATATGTGTTTGTTATACATTTGTCTAATAAAATATGTATGTGTTTTTATTATTTTTATTATCATTAACTTTTGTTAGAATAAACGTAAGGTGAGCCATTTTTAAAACTTTTTTGTTTTTGTATGCAAAAATTTTATAATTAAAAAAATATATGTTAGTTTGTTTCGAATTATATAATTTGAAAGTGTATTTCATCACCTTTCTAAAACAGATTTTAGATTTTGAATGTGCTCAGAAACATGCCAAATATTTGCATTTTATTGTAAAGCGAAAATATTTTGACCATCTGAAAAAAATGCCAAATTTTTGAAGGGTTTAACTAACACATATGCGGGATGCATCGATGATATCATACGTCAATGGCGGGATGGGTAATTTTACCTTGATTGAATATTGGGATACACGTGCCATTAAAATATGTTTGCCCTTTTGAAATATTTATGATATTGATGATTTTTGTCTTTTGTATACTTGTCCCCCTATTGCCATAAGCCTCTCATATCTCTTCCCGCAGTCATTCCACACACCTACTTCTGTAAAGAGGCAATTTTTCACTGATTGATAGATGTTATTACGCGGGGAACCGTGTGAATGTTCCCTAAGCGATAATAATGTTATTTTTAAGCATCGCAATAAAACATACGAGATGAGTTTGTACGACACCTTACACGACCCCACTCTCTCTACTGAAAGGTAGCTAGTAGGTTGACGTGTGTAACCTTAGTATGTAAAAAAGGACACCCACCTTCACGGCGCATTTTTCAACAAATTGAATTAATTATTTATTTTTAATTAACTTAGTTAGATAAATCATACATACATGAAATAATAATACATGAAACATAAATTTAAAAAAACAGATTATCAGACAGATTTAGAAAGAAACATCCAAAGGTTTAAGAATATGGTTGGAATAGGTTTTTAATATGATCGATGAAATTTTCCAAGATAACATTAAACGTCTCAATATCACCAAGTATTAGTTACCCATATTATGAAATCGTTGTATCGGGGAATGGGTAATACAGTGGCGCATATGTATACTGCAGTAGAACCGAGTATTGTGTCGTGTTGTTATTTAAGGTATGTGTAGGTTTATAAATATAACTAATGACGTACTTATCACTTAATAGTAATCACCACCTGAAATGTCACGGTATAAGCGTGAATTACATAATATTTAATTGAAATTACCTCATTTGGTCGATAGTATTTGGGAGCTTAACAAAAACAATCTCCTCTCCCCACAAAGTTTCGTGTTATTAAAGCGGAATACTGTTTTACTTGAAATTTTCTTTTAGTCTCATTATTTTCGCATTGTATTTTCTTAAGTGTGGGGTGGTGTTATATTACCTCCCACCGAAGAGAAAGACAAGATGGAAGTGTGATATGGGCGTGTCAGTGTATCCAAAATAAGCTCAATATTTATATTAAACATTTTTTTTTTCTTGAGCAGATATTCTTCTATATTATATCTATTTATGTAAAGATGAGTGCGTGTTTTGATTTGAATCTTCAGTTTTTATCAAGTTTGATGAAATTTTACACACTTATCTTTCAAAATAAGAGGATGGTCACTGTCTACTTGAAATTTCTAAAAACTCGGCACAAAGAACAGGCAAAGCCGGGGACTTCTGCTGGTGTTATAATGTAAATAAGAGTGTAGTCGTGTGGGTTTGTTTTTAAAACAAATCTACAGTTTTATTCTTAGATTGATGATATTTTGCACACTTGACTTGACGTTCATAATAAGAGAAACATTATAAATTACAGTCTTCTTATTTTGAAAAAAAAAAACTGTTTAAAGCCCGAACATCGCTGAGTACTTTAGGTAGTGCCACATAAGGAAAACATCGAATTCGGAATTCACGCCCCGTTATAGGAGGAGTTTAAAAATACTTGAGAAAAAGCTTTAGGAAAGGTTGGAAAAGGTATTCGAGAAAAAAAATTACATCTTTATATTGTAAAGGCCTGTAAAAAATATTAATACCTTTTTTAAGCATTGTTTATTGTAATAAAACGGAAATTTAAAATTGATTTCAAGGAACCAAGCGGCACGGAGTCCAAGGCGTCTATACGATACCAAGTACTTTTAGTATCGATACTTTGAAATTGAGTATTGAGTAGGTATCGGTCAAAAGTACTCATATCAGTATGCCAATGTCACTATTTTATTTAACATTCACAAAAAAATTGCATATCTTAAATTGAAGTTTTTGAACGCACCCTAACCCTAGCGTCCCTAGCTAGTCTTAGTTTTGTGTAGTTGGCAAGCTTGTTTGTCTATCAAGCAGGCAGCGCCGCCACCGCCATATTTTGTCGTCATTGACAATTGACAATGTTTTCGTCCGTTCTCTTTCGCTACCATGTTCGTTAATCCTTTTAACAATAGTCGGTGTTCGTTTAGTGTTTCAACTTTTTGAGTTATTGAAAATGGGGCCTCCGAAGTCTAGTGTGTGGCAATATTTCACGAAAAACGACGAGAAAACTGCAAGGTGCGAAAATGCTTTAAAACAGTACGGTTTTGTGGCAATACTTCTAATTTGCATAAGCAATTTTTGGGAAGCACTACAAAAACAGACTTTTTTCATAAGTCTGTTTTTGTAGTGCTTTTTAAATTTATTTTTCCATTTTAGCTTATAATTTTCTATGTTTTTCTTATCAACAAATTACTTAAAATACTTGTTATGATTTTTACTCTAAATTTTCCAAAAAAATGCGATACGAGTAATATCGATACTTTTCAACCGATACCGAGTAAGTATCGATACTCGACGACCGATACTGTATCCAGTAAAAGTATCGATACCTCAATGGTATCGTTTCATCCCTACCGGGGCGGAACTGACACAAAAATAGGTCCGTAGTCCTTCGGTGCACCGAAGGACTACGGATGCCGTCCACTATGCCGTCCACCGCGGTGGACGGCATAGGGTCCACTTTTGAAAATTCAAATTCTTCGACTGCCGGCCGTATTGTAAAATAGCAACGCGAAAATGGATATTTTATTTTATTTTACGAAGTTCGAGCCTAAATATCATTTTTGATTACGATAATTATAAAAGTAACTGAATTGAGCACATTATACAATAAAACCATATCCGAAAAGGGATTTATAAGTAGGAGAGTTTGCACTTAAAAGTATTTTTTTATAGACCTAACACTTTATTTTTTTATAGACTTATTAAAGGACTTATTAAAAAAATGACCGATCTTTTCAAGGGCCAACATATGTTCTACATTGAAGCATCTATAATACTTCTAAGCCATCAATTTTCAAAACAAAATCATTTGATTTTGTATGATTTTGCATTATTTAGAATGGCTTCATCTTAATGAATATTTATTTGAACATTGAATACAATATTTATTATAAGCGACTCTCAAACTTGAATTTGAAACGGAAAAATTACAGTCGCCTCTAGGAAATGAACCCTGGACCCTTAACCTTTCCTGTATCATACTTCGACTAAGATCTACCAACATTATCTTCATATTTTTAATGCATATTTTTATTGGTTGCTCTTTTTATTGTTTCCTTCGAGATTCTTCCCAAACTAAATGCAATATTGTCTTGGATTATCCATTTTTATTTTTATTTGCTACATCTCTAGAGTTTTCTAGTTACTCTGAGTTTTATTTTAATTCCATATTTTACATAGATAAACCATCTTGGGGTTGTGTATTCAGTGTCACCAGCCGTTCATTGGTGTTCACGTCGAAGAAATGAGTCGTTCGTTCCGCGGATTTAATGGGTTTATCCTCTCGTCTATCGGCCTCTCCAATCGTTCAAGCCAAACATCCCCCCCTCCTTATTCTGTCTCTTCTCCCCCTCCCGCGCCTACCTACTTACTAGGGTTTGCAATCCCGCATCCCGCTGAATTTCAGCAATATTTGATTCCGCGGATTTGCGGTAGTTTCGGGATTGTGGGATTGAAAAAAAACACAATTTTTCCAAAAACATGCCGTTTTGTTTTGCACGTCATTGCGAGTTGCGAATCTTGCGACATGTGAGAGCCAAAATTTCCAGAAGTCAATAAGTACGAAGTTTTTACATTAATATTTTATCAGTCTTTGTTTATGTGTATAATTTACAAGAGTTCCAACTGCTTCCAACTATTTGGAGCCAGTGGATACTATGGTATCCAAAATTGGGTTCCATGCCAACTCAGAATCAAGTCAACTGAACACCCCTTTGAAAAGTCATTAAAAGCTATGAAAAAAAATTTAAATATAGCCCATAACCTAACCTACTTTCTGTCCTGTCTTTTTTATAATATTGTATTAGTATAAAAGATAATTAATACCAAATAATTTAAAAAAAAGTGTTTATGAAATTTTAGGATTATGCTTTTTAAATAGTTTCCAGTACCAAATGTCGATGACTTATTTAAGCAAGCTTGCATTATATAAATGAGAAATGGAAATCAATTTATTACACCTAACATTAAAACAACTTAATTGCAAATCCATTATATTTACCAAGCCATAAAAAAACTGTAATAACCTCCCTTCTGAACTGCGCTGTATCATCAATCAATCTAATCAATTAAATGAAAACAATAAAAAAGAACTAATATTTTACACAAACTAAACTTATAACTACAACCTAAGTAAGAATCGTGGCTCCCTTATCAGGCACAGAGGTCCTCTTTACTGGTAATGTATACGTATACACGACGAATGACGACCTTAAATATAATATTTTTGTAAATTATATATGTATAAGTGTAAGTCATATTCTTTAAAATTCAATTTGGGAGGCGGGTATGGGTACCGCCGCCCCGGGAACCATTCATTGGATAACCAAGACCTCTTCTATAGGTCACCCCAAGTGGTTCGCTACGTTTGGTGACTTAGCAGGGGTGTCCGGGTTCATGGGGGTCAGGTTTGTCCGGATCTTGGCGGCGGATGCTTCTGCTCACCAACTCCGTGGCAAGCCGGAGTGAGAGAGACTGGTTGAGGGAGATTTTTCGACCTCTTCAGCAGGATTTGGACCGCAGTGGAAGAAATGAATTCATTCATCCGTCACTTCTGGACACACTGACCCCCTGATTCCTGCCCAACCCTCATACATTTTTCCTTCCCAGAACTTCCTCTCCTTCCTTTCCCCAAAAAATACCCTCCACACAGCAAACCCAAAATCACATAGGCCCTGAGGGGAATTCTTTTCCCCAGGGCCTCCTGTGTGGAGCTAATGTGAAAAAAAAATTTCCCCCTTAATAAAAGTCCCGTTGGATTTTTTCGTTGGAGAATTCTATCCCACAATCCCGCGGGATTTAAAAAAGCTGCGGGATTTGCAAACCCTGTTACCTACCCTCCTTGTCCCAGTGATGGAGTGTAGGATATAGGGCGACATTTGTGTAGGTGCGGCAGAAGCTGAAGGGTGCTGAAATGGATTAGCGAGAGATAAATTACGCACATAAGATGACGATGGAAAATACTTAGCGCGTTTATCGAATTGATTTCCAATTTATTTCGCAGACTTATATTAGTAATGGAAAGGCTTAGGCGGAGCTTTATGATAACGTTTAAACAAGAACACTACTTTTTTTTCTGCTTTCATTATTTTTGTAAAACATTTTTAACCTGTAGAGAGCCGTATCAGAAAATCTTTTACATACACTCTCGAGTGCCTGTCGAAAATATGCGGAGATGCATGAAAATTACCTTGGCGAGCTATGCTCAAACATCGTACTGAAAACTACAATTTCTTTTCTCTATGTTTTCTGTTTATCAGATAATATGTCTTAATATGTATTGAAATAAATTACATGTTTCTATCGTAACACGTTTTCGCAAAATAGTTGAGGAGAAAACTGTCAAAAAAGAAGTATAAGTACTAGCTGGTTCCCAGCATGCGTTGCTATTTAATAAAGAAATTGTTTCTCCCTGCGTGTCCTTTCCCATTTGTAGCGTTCCCCTCCCGCCTCCCCTTCCGCCTCCCCTTCCTCTCCCGCGTCCCCTTCCCCTCTCGTGTTCCCACTTCGCCTCCTCCACCTTCCCTCTCCCCACTCCACTCCCCCCCTTCCCGCATTCCATACACTTAGTCCCGTTACATTCAGTTTTCAAACGGCTCGCGTGCCACCTATTGCAATTTTCTTTATAAATTTTATAATGCCAGAGCTCATCAGAAGTTTTATACAAACCTTTTCCTGACAATAACGAACACAAAAAAAAAGAATTAACCGATTTGGTGCAGTCGTTCGGAAGTTATGCGCGTACATACATTTCGGCGATTCATTTTTATTTATGTATAGAGATTTTTATTTATATAGAGATATTAATTTTTTGCCGTTTTTTTGCATTAACTCCACTCAGTAGGCCCTGAGGAATATGATTTTCCTCATAACCTATTTCATCTTTGGGGATATTGTGTAGAGGTATTTTGAAGGAAATAAAGTAGAGGAAGTTCTGGAAAGGAAATGGGTATGAGGGATGGGCAGGAATCTGAGGTCAATGTGTCCAGGAGTGACGGACGTACGAATCCATTTCTTCCACTGCGGTGCAAGTCGTTGGGTAGAGAGAGCCCTGCTGGAGAGGTCAAAGGGACTCTCTCAACCAATATCTTCGATTACCAGCCCGCCACGAGTGGGTAGGCAGACGCACCCGCCGACAAGATCTAGACAAGTGGTTCTTAACCTTTTTGGAGGTACTGACCCCCACCAGTTTCATTAGCGCACTCACCGAACCCTTCTTAATTTAAAAAATAAAATATGATTTCTTCAATTTCAAAATATAGGCACATATATATTTATACACAGGTGCACAAAATGAACAAAGCTATTAAGAACAAAACTATTAAAACATGATTTTCGCACAAAAACAAAAACATAATAATGAATATTTACTATAAATCAGTGTGACTTCTGATGTTGCTCTTGACCTTCTCCGAACCCGCGAGACTGACTCACCGAACCCCTGGTGTTCGATCGAACCCAGGATCTAGACCAACCTCAAGAAATCTCAAAACCAAGAACTCGATCACCTCTGCTAGGTCACCAAGAGTAGTAGCGAACCACTTTTTTGGCTTTTGACTAATTTGCTTTATGCACCAAGATTCTTAGAATTTTTAATAAATAAATTAGATGTTATTTTTTTCTTCCGATTTTCGTTTATTCTTCTGTTTTATGACGGAAGTCGATTACGAAGACAGTACCCCAGTAGACAGTATAGGTACACCCGTCACAGGCCGCCTGTGAAATGAATTTGGATAGGCCGATATTCGATTGACGCTAGAAGCCTCTTTTTTCCCCCCACTTAACCCCGAAACGGAAAATGTCACTTCGCATTGAACGATTTTTTCTTGATAGAAGATATTGACACGAAAAAATGTAAAATAAGCTTGAAAAGCTTTTTTTTTTACCAATCAGGTACCAGATTTGATATGTTTTTAAATGTGGTTACTTTTTTACATTAGCATCTTCTTCCCCTTGTCCTATTCGAGTCCCATCGCTTTGACAACGCGTATAATGCAGTCCCTTCTTGTCATACTTATATTATTCACTTGTATTTTTTTTATTTTCTTTTATGCATTTATCAAGTACTAATTGGTATTTTTTTCTTTCTTTTCAGGTAAGTTATCGAGAGTTATAACACAAACCTAGGATGACTCACATGACAGAATATAAAAACTGATAACTGCCTTCACTGCCAATAATGGTAAGCATATAATACAAATATATTTAAGTGCTTCTTGTCATTATTCGGAGCAATGTATGTAAATGAAATTTTGGTCTCTGGTAACTTTATTTTTTTGTTTTTCAACTTAAATCATAAAAAATCAATATGTATTGGACAGTTGTGGGTTTGGGTGGTTTACTCGACTAAATGACTAGTGACGAAATTTGGGATTTTTTTTTTTTGTTAAATGTTTAAGAAGAAATTATTGTATTTAAAATAATTGAATACAGTTGAATAGAACTCTTGTGCGGTGGTATTCACACTAAAATGATCAAACCGTGAAAAACAAAGTATTTTTCACTATCTGTTTACATTTTCGTCATCTATTTTCAATTTTCGTCATCTATTTTCAATTTTTCTCATCTATTTTCAATTTTCGTAATCTATTTTTAATTTTCGTCATCTATTTTCAATTTTTGTCATCTATTTTTTTCGTCATCTGTTTTCAATTATCGTCATCTATTTTCAATTTTCGTCATCTATTTTCAATTTTCGTCATCTATTTTCAATTTTTGTCATCTTTTTTCAATTTTCGTCATCTATTTTCAATTTTCGACCTAGTTGCATTATGTAGCCTAGTCAGCTAGTACTCGTAGATTTTTTGTTTGGTTTGAGTGAGGATTGACCTTTCCTCCCCAAGGACTGACTAAAATGAGTGAACACCCCCGAAATTATACAAGGTCCTAATTGAATAGTACCTACCAAGATTTGTATCGTATATTAACTGCTGTAAATTTTAAATATAATATTATCCAATTTCATTAAAAAATGCTTTGGTGCGTGAGTGCCACCAAACGTTGATAGAATGCATTGGCATCCACAACGATACTATCTGCCGAGTTTCACCCAGATTGGATGTCAGGAAGTGCGTTATTTTCCACTTCTAAGATTTCCATCCATTCAGTCACGAAAACAAAATCGAAAGTCAATTCATTAAAAAGGACTGTTAATAATGTGATTCAGAGGTATTTTTTTTACTTGGCGTTAAAAAATATATTACAAATTTCTTTATTAGATGGAATTTATTCCAAACGAAACCTTTGCAAAACGGATATCGACTTTTGATAATATTTTTTCTCAATTGTTTTCGCCGGCATTTACATCCAATTTTCCTCTTTTTAGATTCGAGCCTTTCCTTATTTAAAACCTTTTTTGAAAATAAAATTGGGATCCTTCATTCCAAGTGGGTCGTGTTTTAATTTGAACCTCTAAAAAGGTCAGGTAGATTTTATAGCCATTTTCTTTGTGATAAAAATGTCTTTATTATTATTATTATTCTTATTCTTTTTCATCTTATAATAGTACCTATTTTCTTTTCTTTTTGTATTGAACCGCGTAGCCCGGATATCCTGTAGCGAAGTGTGTATTATGAAATATACTGTAACCGGAAGATCTTATTACGACCTTTGGACCAAAATGTCACGTTAGAAAAATGCTACATTTTAGCTAAATAGTGATTCAATAAAAGCTAGAGAATAATACTAAACTTGTAAAATTAGGACATCTGTCAAACATTTTAATAAAATATATACAATTTTCGAATAAAGAATTATTTCGGTACCTACTTTTGTCTGATTGTTTTAACGTCACTCTACACTGAGGAAAATAATAATAAATAAATAACGCTCAAGGCCTATGTCATCTTTGAAGATGCTGTGTGGAGGGTATTTTTGAAGAGAAGAACATGGGTCGCGCTGTTGAAGTCAAGAACGAGTCGTAGAAGCGACCCGTTCTCATGTGACAAAAATGTCGTGTACATAATATATTGGCCGAGCGTTTCCCTACTACGCACTGAGGCCGAAGGGATCAATGACGCTAGAAACATCTTCCATTGTAATACCAATATAACAAGAATAGCATTCCTACCTTGAGCCTTGTACTCTAAAGATTGCCATCCGTTGTTAAGATAGGGGAATCTATCAAACGGACCGCCCGTTTTTGCAGAGTCTTATTTTCAGTTATTTTATTTATCAAGACCAGAGGTGTCTGCCAAATTCAACAGGGTCTGCAGTTGTGTACTATCTAAGTATCTGCGATATCTATAAGTGATAAGTAGTTCTAATTTTGAAAATTTAAAGTTGAATAATTTTACGCGTTACGCATGAATATTTCGCATTACCCATTTATTTATTTATTTTGTTTGTTGGCTCCCTAACAGAATACATCACATATAATTATTACATTAGTTTACAATTTGAATATGGTTACAGTCACAATTCCAGTTAAAGGTGAGCACACCATTCATCTCAATTTTCAACGTTGTAATGCATAATAATAAATTATATTACAAGTACGTATATAAAACAACGACGATCATATTTTAGAAAATTCATACATACACACTTACTAATACATAGCTTACGTCTGCACACTCTACACATACATATAAATGCATGTACATACACACACGCACGTACATATACACTTAAGATGAACCCGTCCAAAATAATGCAAAATCATACAAAATCATGTATTTTTGAATACAATCAAGCTTCAATTAAATACTGCGTGTAGAACATATCTTGACTTTTAAAAATATCGGTATTTTTTTTTTTAGTCTTTTAATAAGCCTAGAAAAAAATAAAGTATTAGTTATATAATAATCGTAAAAAATGATATTTACGCTCGAATTTCACAAGATAAAATAAAATATGCATTTTCGTGTTGTTATTTTTGACATCAATCAATACTGCCGGCAGTTGAGGAATTTGGATTTTCAATGTGAACCTTACGCCGTCCACCTAAGGACTACAGACTTGCCACGCCCATTTTGTATCATCCGCGTCGGTTGGTTCCGTGAAATCAATTTTAAATTTCCTGGTTATTACAATAAACAATGCGAAAAAAAGGGTTAATGTTTTTTTACAGGCCTTTCCGAAATCAACCTGTAAAAAACAAATTCTCAAATACCTTTTCAACCTTTTTAAAAGTATTTTTAAACTCCTCCCGCAAAGAGGCGTGAATTCTGATTTCGCTTTTTTCCTGGACTATTGGATCACCTTAAACACAGGTTATAGCACGAATAACCGAAATTAGTATGTTTAATCATAAAACACAGATTAGATGCATTCTATACATAGACTATGTAGAAAAAGGATGGAATTGGTTTTACAACCCGTCTATCGCATTGTAGGGTTTCGTGTTTTTACAAGATTCGTTCATCAAAGTCGCATAATATAATATTAATATGTAAATATTCTAACTAGAAGCAAACTCTATTCAAATATTGTAATTCTCCTTGTCATGCCGTGTAATGCCTTGCCGCTGCGGTGCATAGATGCTATCGCCCCCGACCCGTACAAAAGTGTACAAATTAAATACCGATTTTGAATTAATAATGTCGTGCCATGCACCGTGTTAACAACGGTCGCGAACCGGTTCGTAACCGAGCAGGGACCCGACTTCCCCTCAGAACCGGAGTCGGGATTCGTGCAAGAGTTACGCGTGCACGCTGTTATAACGCGATACGTTAGTAAGAATTAACCCTTGGTTATGATGACAGGTAGAAAATAATTAAATTGTGTGACTGTTGTGACCGCTGGCTGATAACAATATGAATTTTCGTTTGACCGATAAAAATTATATATATATTTTTTACTGGTAATACCGCACAAGAGTGTCAACTGCTCCCGTCTGAAGCCAGTGAGTCTAGGACATCCGCAATCGGTGTATATTGTTAGATTGAAGGTACTGGGGAGGTGAAAGAGATAGGGAAGAGGAAGGTGGGGAAGTACCTGGCTTTTCAAATCTGGCTGAAAATATGCTATGCATATATTATTTTTAATTAATGAACTGTGAAATAAAACCAATTGATCAAATAAAAATTATTTTCCCCTGCCATTATCACCAAATCTCTACCATTCGGACATCTTTAAACTATTACTTTTATTAACTATCGTTCTTGAGTTCAACAGCTCGGCAGTGGAACGATTTACCGGCCTCTGTGTTTCCTCCCTCCTACAACATGGGTCTCTTCAAGACCCATGTTCACTCCTTCCTTTTCTCAAAAAGACCCTCCACACAGCATCCTCAAATATGACATAGGCCCTGTGGGAAATTGTTTTCCTCAGGGCCTCCTGTGTGGAGTTAATGTAAAATTAAATAATAATAACATTAACAAAAAGAAAACTAGTAGTCCAGACAATGAATGGTCCAAACGGAGGTGTAGAGTGCGTTAGCAGGAAGCTTAGCGATTCCTTCAGAAACTTTTTCAGGGTGCTTAGGGTGTGAACATTCTAAAAGTCCTGACTGGTGAGCTAGGGGGGGAGGGGGAAGGGAAGGTCCCAATTTTTGGGTTTTCGCTTATATCTCGAAAACGGTGCGTCGCAGAGGAAAATTTTCTGAGAACACGTAAAAGCTCATAAAATTATCTATAACTTTTATTCTATTCGTAATTTTCGAAATCCCAGCCGTTTTTGAGTTACACGCTCATTATTATTTTCGAAAAAAATCATTTTACCTCACATTTTTCATGAAACATTCCTTCATTATCGTCTAAAATATTCATCAAAGAAAGAAATTTATTAAAAAGAAGTTGTAAAGAATTTAATTCCCTTTTAGAATATAATATATACTTATGCAATTTATCTCCAACCGGTCAACATTTACAGCAATTTTAATTATTTTCGTAAAATTCTTCTAAAAAAGACAGGACACACCTTAACTCTATATCTAAAATCTATATACATATGTCCATAAACAGCATAAATTTGCATTTGAAACTCAACAAAAATGCATCCTAACTTCGTTCAGTTCCGATACATATAATAATATAGCCATTTTAGCTAATAACGTTTTTATTGCACCGCTTTTTCGACGCGCCTTGTTATAATTCGACCTTATTTTGCATAAACACCGTCATTCCGCTTTGGCTAAACGGTCGAACAACCACGGCCGTTTAGTCATTCGGCATCGTCTGGCCGATTTCTCGGGATGCTGCGGTCTTTGCTTGTTTTCTTCTTTTTTATTCCGAGATCTTCTTCTTTCGCGTGGCTGGGCCTCGGACGGTATCTACGGCGCACTGTGCTCAAAATACTGAATTCAGCTGGATTCAAATACTTCGTTTCAAAATCTCGTTTCTTTAAAGACAATTTGTTCAGAAATCACAACGTCAAAAAAGATTCTGTGTTAATACTAATAATATTAATTATTTTCTGCCAATAAAAGTATTCTACTTCTGGTATTTCTTCTTTAGTAACTGAGTTAACATACCAACTAAGAACTGATTTTTTACAAATTCAAAAAAATATACAAGTGTGCAGTTCACACGCAATAGAAGTAAAACCTTCAGTAAACTACACTAGACAAGAGTGGGGAGGCTACGAAGCACCACACAAAGAGGAGACCGATTATTCTATCATTTTCTTAGCAGGCTAAATCCTACAGATGTATGTGTTTGTCGCTTTTTCGTTTCGTCGAGTTTCAAATCACAACGGTGCTAAAGAAGTTATCACTTCAAAAATGTTTACTGTACAAAATATTCAAAAGGTATAAGTATAGCTTAATTATACTTAGGTATCTTTCTACAGTACATCGTTCTAGTCTTCGTTAGGTACATCGTTCTAGTACCAGCGAGAGATCGTACGATCGACTTCATCGTTCTAGTATCTTCTAACTTTTGAGTTTTCGAAGCTTGAGAAGAAAGAGGATGAACGTCGATGAATCTCTCTGAAACTGATTTTCATACTATTCTTATAGCTAACCAAATTAATAAGAAAGTCTTATCTTCTCCAAGCATAAATTTTCTAATAAAGTGTATTTCTTGGAATTGACCTACCAGGTATTTTAGTATGTTTCTGTATCCATTTGTAAACATTAAGGGCCAGTTGTTTCGGAAAAAATCACGTCTGACGGACCGTCAAAATCGTCAATCAACGAAATTTGGGTTGTTTCACCGTCCGTCAAATGAAATTTCAAGCCAAATCTGAAGGATTCGTCAGATTTTGTAAACGGCCAAAATCCGCCGGTTACAACTAAATGATGGGCGGCACATGCGCAGAAGTGTGGAAAATTACAATCTGACAGCTCGCGGGTCGCGGGCAGGTCTGCTTTACTCTGCACTACCGAAAGTAGTGATTATGGCTTGACTTTTTGCATATTATAACGCAAAAAAAACACAACGATCGAAACTTCAGAATGGCAAAATAGCAAATGGCTTTGTGGGAAAAAGTTTAGATATCTTTTCAACGTATAATATTGTCGAAAATCGTTGGTTTTAGAGATAGAAAATGACGTAAACACTGGTGAAAACATTGAAAAAAAAATACAAACTTATTTTTGGTGTAAACAGATGATGTTACAATCTATTGCCATGTTATATTTATGTTGTGTTAATTTATGGGTCTACAATAATTTATAATAAAAGAAATCTTTTTCTTGTGATTGACATTTTTCTTGTGAGAACATACAAATTTTGTTAGGTGTACGTGGTGACAACTGAAGGTTCTGATTTCGGTCAACTTCCGATTTCATACAAGGTATAAAAGAAGTCGAGTTTGTTAGTGGATTGCAATTATAAATAATTGTGTACTTCATGATTTTTGTCTAAGTACCTATATTAAGAACAGTGCTTCGAGTCACAGTAGAGTTCATAAATACAGAATAAAGGACTGGCTCCATCATAAGTTATGATTCATAACATTCTATATAACTGGTTCGACCCTCACAAAGAAAATTGCATAGTTTGAGAACTGGAGTCATGACCTAGCATATTGAAATAAGCCTGTAACTGACATTAATAAGGCATGTCTTTATTAGGCATTTAAAATATGTTGTATAAATGAATCTTCTTCCTCATATTTTGCCAGATGGATAGACAAATAGATAGTAAAATCCTGCCCTTTATAAAGTATATATAGTCTTATCCTACCTCTTTCTGTACTATAAATCGAGTGCTGTAAAAGCCTGCACACTGCACTGCAAACCGTTGACTCACTTTAGCCAACTATACTTTACTGCCGAGGGTGTTACACTGTTACAGCACTGGGTTTATGTGGATTCCTTACCGACCCTTGGGATGATAGGCTTAAATCTCAGCACTTTCTATAACATCTGCCACCTGGAGAGACACATACGCACAAGAGAGGATATAATAAAAGCCATTTGATTTTCAAAATAATATATTTATTTAAAACAATCATTTCAATCACTTTTATTTAATTTTTCATAAAAACAACTCTCTTTTTATAACCTTTGAAGGTTATAGGTTATTTTAGCTTCTTCTTCAATGATATAATCTTCTATTTATTTATAATGATTTATTCTTTAATGTTTTACAAAGCTAGTAAATTACTTTGTTTATAATATAAATAGTATTGGAAATGTTAATTAATGTTAAACGTCACGTACGTTATAATCAAAGATATTAGAAACCCGAGATATGCTATGTTGGCCGCCAGACCGTGGACGGACTACGGCCTACGGAGCGGAGTGTGAATACGGAAAGAATTCGTTCATTCAATTGGTTTTGTGTCGTAACCGCGTACAGTTTGTGCCCGTTTTATTCAAAATGCCGTCTTGTTCAGTGCAACTATGCAAAAATAATACAAGAAATGTGAACTTCAAGATAAATGGAGTTTCATTTCACCGGTAAGTACAAAATTAGAGTGCGTTATCAATTTTTAATGATTATTCGAAGTTTTTATTGACATAAGGCCCCGTTAAAACAAACATCGCCGCCATTACGATGCTAGTGATGGGGACGCGAATTCTTTTAAATACCGACCATCGATATTTCGTAATATTAATAGGGCTTTATAAAAAAAATATAAATATGTATAAACATATTATTTTTGTAGATAATTATTGTTGTAGATGCTGATTGGTGGTAGAAACAAATACAATGCTTTTCTTTTAAAATCATTATTTATAAAAATTAATCTTTCTTTGTTCCGCATGCGTTCCTGTACAATTTATTCGATTTTCAATGGAACTTTGGTGATTTTTAGTGCCGGAGCCCATGGAGGTTTCTATATACGAGTATAATGGTGGGCTCTAGCATTATAAAATTATTTCCTATACCATTCATCCGACTGGGATGAAACTTTGGTGTTTTCGTGTGGGCACGCCCGTGAAGGTTTCAATATGTATAACGGTAAGCTTTGGCGTTATAAAATTCGTAAATTTTTTGGCGCATGATCAGTTTGAGAAATGTGCGTGTTTCATATAGTTTAGCCTCAGGAAGGGAAGGAGAAGGGGAAGAGAATCCGGGACGAGGGATCTGATAGGGGGAGGATTATGTGGGTGGAGAAGGGAAACGAAGGAGGGGGTTGGCGGGGGTGAGGGAGTGATGAGAGGGGGGGGGGGGGGGTTCGCGGGATGGGGAGAAGCATAAAAAAAAAGCGTGATAATTTATTTATCTTAGGTAACGTATAAATTATATCCGTTTTTAAATGCAGTAACTTATAGTATTTTAATTATTTCAGATTTCCGAAGGACGGAACAATTAAAGAAAAATGGATTGATGCAACGGGGAGAAAGGGAAACTGGTTTCCGACTCGCCATAGCATCATTTGCTCGTCTCACTTTGGCCAAAACGATTTTAAACCAGCAACCTTGCCTTTTTTTCCCTTCAATTGATGTTATAAACATTTGCAAAACAATGGAAGTGATAATAAAGAACGCTATTGTAGATAAAATTAAACTGAAAATTAAATCAAGAAATAATATTAAACAGGAACTAGTAACCAAAGCCTTACGACATTTCGTTGGAATCAAAGTATTTGAAAATATTTATTTTCATCAATATGACCAATCACCAATGAATAATCATTCAGTTCAACTCACTAAACCGTTTTGGAAAAATACATTGATATCCGTTTACATTACTTAGTTAAAAACGTAACACCAAAATTATCGAAGCGACAAGTATCTCCAAATACAAATATCTCCACTTTACCAGTCAATAATATTTATATATTTTAAAAATGTTTGTTTGCTAAATGATATACCTCTTGTACATACATATTTCTATATATTTTTGTTAATTATACCAAGGTGGGTTTTTTATTTAAATTTTTTTATTTACATGTGTTCGAGATTGATGAAAACTAGCACATTTGACATTCAAAAGAGGAGGAAAATAACTGTTTACATATTATTTAAAAAAAACTGCTTATAAAACACGGGTAATAAATAGATTATGAAAAAAAATATGAAATCGCAAAATAAAGGCCCTAACACGGGTAGAGCACCCAACGTTGCCCAAAATACTTGTAATTATTATTGTAAAATTATTAATTGTGAAACAGAATTGTAAATACTTTCAGTATAACCCTGGTTAAAGACCACCATTCAGAACAGAAAGGTTGCTTTAAATTTATTAGCCGTGTTTAGCGACCAGATCTGAATAACCGGGTACTTCCCCACTTTCATTTTCCTCGACTTCTTCCACTCCTCACCATCTGAAACCTCATAAAATACCCCAATTGCGGATGCCCTAGTCTCACTGGTTCCAGATGGTTGGGAGCAGATGGGACTCTTGTGAAGTACTCAAATACAAAATAAATTAACATGAGTAAAAAATGAGAGTTTCTTTTTATGGATTTTTACAACAACAAAAACACACTGTGAGTGTTATTGTGATTAAAGTTATTGAACAAAACCAAAAACTGTTAAAATTCAGTTATCTAATTATAGATTAAAAACAATTGATTTGGATTTGTTACAAATGGGACACGTTAAACGTGCCCAGAGTCCAGATCACACTTGTTTCGATTTATCGGTTCTGAGAATAAGAATTTTTCATCAAAATTTTAACTGGAACCATTTTTTAACTAAAATGTCGATCTCTGTCGATTTGTATTCTTGTAAGCCTTATTCGTCATCATTTCTATGTATTGCTAATTGCGAATGCGTTCGGAACGTGTACGCATAGAAATCTGTTCTAAGTATTAGTGCCAACGAAAATGACAAATTTTAAGTGTGAGTTCGAATAGGGGCGTATACTTTAGCGTAAACGAAGGTGTGTAATAGTATTGGTTAATAATATCGGCGACACGAGGAAATACAGTTCCACAAGGTTTAAACTGCCCATAGCATATCTCCCTTTGTTTATATTATCTGTGGTTATAATCTACGAATTCACAGATGGCGCCAATCAAATTATTTTAAGTTTTTAATGCTTTTTGTGCTTTAAGGTTGAACGTCACGTACGTTATAATCTACGCATTCACAGATGGCGCCAATCAAATTATTTTAGGTTTTTAATGCTTTTTGCACGTTCCGCTTTAAAATATTAAGGTAAATTAATTGTTCGCGATCGTACATATTTAATTAGAATATAAATAAATAGTTTTGTCCATAAACAAACCAAAATCTTTCAAGAAAGGCTGAAAAATACAATATTGGATTGAGTCACCGATACAAAATTGAATTTTTCAGCCTTTCTTGAAAAATTTGGGTTTGATTATGGACAAAACTATTTATTTATATTCTAATTAAATATGTACGATCGCGAATAATTAATTTACCTTAATATTTTAAACCGGAACGTGCAAAAAGCATTAAAAACCTAAAATAATTTGATTGGCGCCATCTGTGAATGCGTAGATTATAACGTACGTGACGTTTAACCTTAAAATATTAAGGTAAATTAATTGTTCGCGATCGTAAATGATTTAGGTTTGTTTATGGACAAAACTATTTATTTATATTCTAATTAAATATGTACGATTGCTAACAATTAATTTACCTTAATATTTTAAAGCGTACCATACAAAAAGCATTAAAAACATAAAATAATTTGATTGGCGCCATCTGTATAATCTACACATTCACAGATGGCGCCAATCAAATTATTTTAGGTTTTAAAGCTTTTTGAACGTTAAGCTTTAAAATATTAAGATAAATTAATTGTTTGCGCCTGTACATATTTAATACGAATAAATAGTTGTGTCCATAAACAAACCCAAACCTTCTAAGGCTGAAAAATTCCATTTTGTATCGGTGACTCAATCCAATATTGTATTTTTCAGCCTTTCTTGAAAGATTTAGGTTTGTTTATGGACACAAGTATTTATTTATATTCTAATTATATATGTACGGGCGCGAACAATTAATTTACCTTAATATTTTGAAGCGTAACATTAATGCAAGAAGCATTAAAAACCTAAAATAATTTGATTGGCATCATCTGTGAATGGGCAGATTATAATGTATGTGACGTTAAACCTTAAAATGTGTTAGATCATTATTAAATGCGAATGAGCTGACAGCAACTGCAACAGCATTCTTCCATCTAATTATTACCTTATATATGTCTTCGACCAGGTTATACTTGGTTGCTGATGCCTTAAATAAATAAATAAATTACCAACGTGTATAATATATTTCATTTTATTTACGCCCTTGGGGCTTTTTTTAAAGAGAGGAACAAAATAATATAACTAGCTAAAAGAAAAGAGAAATAAATATAGGTACCTACAGTAAATAGCAAAAAATCAACAGAAAAGTCGGGTACATATTTTAATATATTACATATGGTAAATATTTACTGTTCCATTAGTAAAACAATACGTTAGAAATTTATAATTAAATTTTTATTATGGAATAAATGAAAATTTCAATGGCAGTGAATGTATTTCTATGCCATGTAGGCTTTGGACTGGGGAAATAATAAAATAGTTTGTTTTTGACGAATTAACCAACTCTGCAGCGTTAACTAATTTGCATAAAAATTCAAATTGTTACATATATATTTATAGAGTGAGTAAAGTCTTTATATATAAAAAAGTCAAATTACAGCAATTACTCCCTCGAAAGAGAAAGTATTTTACAACAAAAAAACATCTTTATACATATAATGAACGTAATATACTCCAGACGCTAGACTATTTTGAATGGACTAGTTGATTTAGTGCGAATGATCCATCGACCTTGTTAACATTAATTAACAAGTATTTAAAAGAAAAAAATATATACGCCACACAAGTATCAGGTCACGTAGCATTTAAAATATGCATAGCAGAAAAACCAATTATAACATATACAATCTGCATATTTATTAGTTTACAGATTACAAAAAGAAAGAAATGAAAATTGTGGCCTTACTGGAGTTTACCGTTGTGCGTGCACATTGTATATTGTAGTTAGCACATGATGTAACATTTAAAAATGTTTTATGATAGGTAATAATATCAATTTTAAGCAAGAAAATACTTTATAAGAATTGTGCACATGAAAAAGAGAGAAAAATTAATTTTTCGAAGAAAACTTCTCCGGAAAGGTTTTCACTTTGTGATGGCATTATTTATTTTAATAAAAAGACAAATAACTTCAATCAGGATCAAACGTATACTCAATACGTTTGATCCTGATGAAGTAAACATTGTTTACGAAACATGTTGATTGTGTACCAATAAAAGTGATGTAAACAAAGTTATTTGTCTTTTTATTAAGAGAAAAATTATTGAAAACAACGTTGGATATCGATGGATATCTATACATATACCTTTAAATTCTTTAATTTGTAGATAGATGGTGAACAGTTTGCAAGAGCATATCTCTGTTTAGTTTTAGCATGGTTTGGCCTTCAATATTGCTTCTTCCTGTCTCAACAATCTACATTTAAAAAAAAAATCGGTTGAATTGGCAAAATCATACATTCATATCATGTAAATATTATTGATAACTGCACAAATACATAAAAAATGCATTAATTAATTATACCTTAAATGGAGAACCCATATTATAAGTTATCATTGTAAGTTCTTACATGTAATAGAAAAATGGCCGTCTAAACCATAATACACCTCGGTTGTGTCGCTCATAACACTTGCCTCCACCACCGTTTCCTGCAGCACTTAAGTGTCGACATCATCGTCAAAGACGCTGGGGAGACTGTCAATTGACGTGGCCATTATGCTCCGCATAAAAGTGGTCTCCTCCTTCACTGGTGCTGCTAGAGCTCCACCGCCAGTCTTTATGCGCTCTTGGATCTCCCTGCTACCGTCCTTGAAGCAAAAACTCAATTGATAAACATATTCATTCTACATGAATTGAATGATTCAACGCTACCAATTTCTAAATGTTACAGTTAATTTAACAGCAGAGTAATACCAATTAAGAAAAAGATTTCAACCTGTCTTGCCCGACGTTTCATGTATCAAATGGAGCTCGGAGCTGCTTGACAGAACGGTAGAAGGAGCCTTCGCCATTGAATTCTGCTGTAATGGTGTGTCACGTTGCCTCTCGCTGTTGGAAGCTGATTGCGTCGGTTATCTTCTTTGTAAGAATACGGCTATAACAATTCAAATCGATCGCACTCAGCTGCAGAAAAATGCTCCCTTTCTGAAAACACATTAATATTTCTAAGTATAAGATCGTAACAAAAAATCTCAGATATAAACTTAAATACGCATATGAAGCATAGGTAATTATTTGAAAACACCGTAATATTCATACATAAAACGTTAAAGTGGCAGAATACACATGTAATACATAATAATCATAAATAAACTAATCTAATAACATAAAATTTGCCGCAATGATTCATTCCATAGCGGAATCGAACATTCCAGAAGTAATAAAATTCAACGCTTGTAGATAGTTCAAGTGTCTCATTTCACAACGATTAAAAACATTGGGTTACTGCCAATAAGAATATAAAGATGTCCTCGATTAAAATGTTTTTTGTTCGTTTTGTCGATCGTTTATGTCAGAAAAACGAAATTCCACATACTTAATACAGTGAAACTTCAGGTACAAGCAAAAAAAATGCTTTCCAACTACTTGTACGGTTATAAGTTATAACAATGTGTTTTACTATTTATTCATACTTATTATGGCAAATAGAGATAATAGTGTGTAATACTCACAGTAAGTTGGGATCCATTGTAATATAGGTTTACAAAATTGAGATTAACAACAGATAATAACAAGCGTCGATAATGGCGGTAAAAAGTTTGTTGTGAGTGAAGTTTCGTTTCGCGAAGAAATGCGCGCTTGCCGCTGACGTAAATATGAAGTGTTGCCATCGTAAAAATAATTCGGGCCTCCGAAAAAAATAAATCTCTGGTATAATTGTCCGATTCGGCTGGGAACACTGTGTGAAATTTTCAAATCTGACGAACGTTAAATTTAAGTTGAAACAACCCAATTCTGATTTGACAAAAATCAACGGAATGACTGTGTTACATTTTTAAAATCTGAACGATTGTTCAGGTTTTCCGAAACAACTGGCCCTAAAGTTAGATAGAGCCTAAAAAATTCATAATAAATTCTACAGCGCCCTTGAAGTGATTTTTCACAAAAATGGCCCTCTACAAATTATCCAACTATTGTAATTATTCTAGTATCGTTCGATGGTATACTGAGAAGCAAGCAAACTGGAGTACGCGAGCGATGTTTGGGCACCAAACCACCAGAAGCACATTGAAATGTTAGAGCAAATCCAGAAAAAAATCCGCAGATATATCTACATATATGCGGACACATGGAAACTAAATTCCATACCTATGTTCTTCTCATCTTTTCGAATTTTCGATCACTGTGCGACATTTTTTTACCCTCGTTTTTGTCGTTCAGTCCAGCGGCAGAACCGATTGATACCTCCCGACAACGCGTTGCCGAAGCGGCTCGCGGCGTTTATTTGGTGTCCGGTGTTCGGTGTCCCGTGCCCCGCGACACCGGCGCTGTTACACTGTTTGCCAAAACATGCCATGGCGACGATGCGATGTTAGTTTTGTTGGTCGGTTGGTCGGTTGTCCCTCTGCGCGAAGAACGAGGAATGCCGCATGGTAGATGGCGCACCATGTGCGACAATGCGCGGCAATGAACATCGCGCGATGCTATCTCGTAATAAGCTGGTGTTCTTCATCCTTGAGTGGGTGTATTGGAATCGAAAATGCTAGAACTATAATGGACGCCCACGCGTTATTTATTTTTTGTTGTGCATTTGACACAGAAAATTATATTATAGTTACGGAATTGACCCGATTTTTGTCTCAAGTGAAAACTTCTTTAGCACCGTTGTGATATGAAACTCGATGAAACGAAAAATAGCGACACTAAAAATAGATTCTTAGACTTCTACTGCGTGTGAATTGCCCACTCTGATTTTTTTTTTTTTTACATAAGTTCCACAGAGGAGGTCCCGAGGAAAAGATATTTATTCCGAAGGGCCTATATCACCTTTGTGGATGCTGTGTGGAGGGTGTTTTATAGGGAACGGAAGGATATGAAATTCTGAGGAAGAAAAGGTATTAGGGGTGGGGAGGAATCTGAGGGTCATTGTGTTATTTATTTGATAATAATAATGTTGTGGGTCACTTAAAGACGCTTGGCAAAAAGGTTTAACCAGTCAGGCTAATTTGTTCGCTTTTGGGAACAAGTCAATATAGGTCTCGTAGAAATCGTTGTGTCTCTCTTGCTGTCATGGTGAAATGATCTAAATGGTGTTAGAAAGAGAAAATACCACGCTATATATTATATTTATTTCTAAAAGTCGACCACAGAATAATCAAAATATACACCTATACGAAACCAAAGTTATCAAACGCAATTTTAAATTGAAACTTTGAGAATTTTTTATTAATTATTTTTACATGAAACTACAACAAAGTGAGTTGACGATAACGTTTGTAATACATTTACCTTATAAAATATATGAGTGTTTTTATGTTTATTTCGTTGTCGTTATCCAGTAATTTTAGTTAGAAAAACATAAGGTAAGCTATTTTAAACTTTTTCATGTTTGCATTAAAAAATGTTGTATTTAAAAAATAAAATGTTTGTAAATTTGAAAACCTTTAAAAAAAGACGCGTTAAAAAATATTCCATTTATTTGTATTTTATTCCAAAACGGAAATTTTTTTTGCCTTCTGACAAAATATGTCCGAAGTTTGAGAGCTTAAAAAAATCTAATTAAAAAAATTTGCCAAGCACATTCAGCGACTTCCGTGTATCGTATCCCCATGTCTGGAACGATGTTTAGTATGGCTGGCACCCCGCTTTGCCTTTAGCACTGGTATCAGTTGTCAAACGATTTATTTGTTGGATTTTTTTTTGTTCAAATTGTCCGGGGAATCAAAACGAAGGAATTTCTCCTATCGCGATCTTTCAACTCATCAACGTGAAATGAAACGTGTTTACTATACCAGACCTAATCTTGATAAAGAGTTTATTTTAGACTTCGATATCTGTATGCATATCTATCGGTTCTTAACCTTTTCTTCTCCTCTCTTTGAATATACCTACTACCTTTAGAATATTTATTAATTAGTATAAATTAGTTAACAACAGCATTCAATGCCTGGAGTTGCTAAATATGGTTAAATTTAATTTATCTCCGTACGCTCTTCTGTCCTATCTCATGTGCCTACCAGCTGCATGGCGGGTCGGATCGGGAGATAATGGTTGGGGCAATACCTTTGACTTTTCCAGGCGTACTCTCTCGGAACATCGCCTTGCACCCAGTGGGAGGGATGGATTCATACGACCGTCACTCCTGGACTCACATTCTTACCTACCCCAATACCCTTTTCCTTCCCCGAACTTCCTCTCCTTCCTTTCCTAAAAAGACCCTTCACACAGCATCCTCAAAGATGACATAGGCCTGAGGGGAATTAATTTCCCCAAGGACTCCTGTATGGACTAATGTAAAAAAAATCAAGTTGGATCAATGGAAAATAAATTGTAAAAAACAAGATAAGTTTTTAGATTTTAGAAAACAATTTTTTTTTCATGAGCTCCTGAGGAAAAAGAATGTCATTTGTCATGTATTGTCATTTTTGGGGATGCTTTGTGGATGGTCTTTGAAGATAAAGGAAGGAGGGAAAGTTCTGGGAATGAAAACGGTATGAGGGATTGATAGGAAACTGCAGGATATTTTTTTCCAGGAGTGATGGACGTATGAATCCATCCTTCCCACTACAGTGCATAGCGATGTTCCGAGAGAGTGCTGCTAAAGAGGTCAAAACGTCTTACTCAACCAGTCTCTACAGATACGCAGCTGGTGGGCAGACGCATCCGCCGCCAAGACCTGGACAAACCTCACCCATGAACACCGGGCGCCCTTGCCTAATCACCAATTATAGCGAACCACTTTGGGTGACTTATGGCAGGGGTGTTGGTTATCCAATAAATGGTTCTAAACATTAGACTTTTCACCATTTTTTAAAAAATAATTTCACGATTTTATTTTCATAACATTTATTTTCATGACGATATCTTACCAAATTTAAATAAGAAGTTATTTTCAACATATAAGCAATCATCTGCTTCCGGCTTGTAGACTATTTTTATAAATACTTTTGTACATTTAGCTTATTTAAAAGATATAACATAAAATACATTGCCCCTTCTGGGTAAGACGAGATGATATATTGAAGTAGGCGTCCTGGCGTGGTCTCGGGAAGTCTCCGGTCAGGTCGTAAGGCTGACGCTGCGTTTTTGACTTCTTTTGTTTTCAACGCCAAGATGGGCGTACTGGGAAGAGAGATTGTTGAGGTTATCCTTAAAACACTTGTGTTTTTGGATATAATTGTAACTTTATTAGAGAACTTTACAATTGAGATGACTGGCAATTAGTCGGTTAATTGAGTCGGTTAGAGAGAGTTTTTATAGAGAATCTTTAGAGAGAATCTTTAGAGAGAATCTAGAGAGAATGACTTTGCCAAAACAATGGACCCATATTCATAAAAAAATCAAGACTTGACGTAACCACAGAGAAAAGACAATATAGATGAGAATTAATGACAATATTACACTATGAAATAGCATAGACAAAAATTTTTGAAGTAAGAGGTGGCATAGACACAAAAAGTTAAAAGTAAAGGACTGTACACATCGAGATAAATACTAAGAATGAAAGTGTTATGAAAAGAATGAATTTAAATATGAAATAGGACAATCACAACACAGAGGACACGACAGATATGATTATTTTTAATTTGTTTTTGTTGTTCCAGCGAGTCAAAGTACTTGTCTCCAGATAATACAAACACGTCACCAACATATATCATCCCCTTGATTGCATATATTCATTGATGACACAAACCAAAATCATTTATTTATTATTTAATATTGATCTAAATTCTAATATCGACATTTTCTCCGATTCGGTGCCCAAATTTAAAAAGAGCATCACGTCAATCATATAAATTGTTTAATGCGCATACTTAAATACATACATACACACATATTCACACACACACACACACACCTTCCCACTGCACACATTACCCGGTAATTACTTAATATGCACACCATAAATAAGACACTACAATGAAACACATAATAGGTACCCACCATGAAATATGCTTATTAATTGTAAATTATTTTCACCAGTGTAACTAAAGTACTGTTTGTTTCTGTTTATTAATAAATAAATAAATTTCAACATTTTACAACATTCATGACAACCATTTCAAACTGTGATATCAATTACAAAGCGCCATTAAATTAAATGGAACTCAGTCATTAATTTTGACAAGTCCATTGCCAGTTTCATGAAACAAATCTAAAGTCAAATGTACTGAGTACCTACTGAACAGTTAGAACCGGTAGAAGTGTATTGTGGACGTGTCAGCGTGCCCGAAGTAAGGTTAATTTTCGCTAACTTATAAAATTGATTTTCAACAGATTATCAATGTATTTCGTTGTCAATTTTTTCATTTCAATTTGGGAGGAGGTTGTGGGTACTGGCGCATTTGGAACCATTTATTGGGTAACCAACACCCCTGCCATAGTTTATCTGAATTGATTCGCTACCTTTTGTGACTTAGCAGGGGTGCCCGGGTTGATGGGGTGAGGTTTGTCTAGGTTTTAGTGACCAATGTTGTCTAGTTCATGTTGGTTTGACCTTTTGACCTCTCCAATAAGACTCTCTCGGAACGTTGCCTTATTCGGCAGTGGAAAGGAAGGATTCATACGGCCATCATTCCTGGAGTTACTAATCCCCAGATTCCTACCCACCCCTCAACATTTTTCCTTCCCAGAACTTTCTCTCTTTTCTATCCTAAAAACGGCGATTGCGAAATTTAACTTAAGCAATTTATTTTACTCTCACTTTAACTCTAGCAAGCTCACTTTGTTGAAACACACGGCCCTTAACATTTTTTCCACTACAAATGTTGAAACTGAGTACAAACCGTATACATCATAAATTTTACAATTAAAGCTATTATTTAACTTTAGCAATTTCTTTTATTCTCCCTTTAACTCTAGCAAGCTCATTTTTGTTGAAACATACGGCCTTAAACATTTTTTTCCACACAAATATTGTGAAACTGTGTACAAACCGCGTACATCATAAATTTTACAATTAAAACTATTAATGAATTATTTTTACTAAAATATAATGTCCGCTTTTAAAGCTCACTCATAAAATAATCGAGACAGTGTTGTCGAGCACCGTTACAAATAGCTATCATTCCCCAACATACATTACATAGTTACAGTAACATACAACGTTTTCTGTCCCGATTTTAATGTCACCATTAACCGCTGCTGTCCGCCGCTCATCTTATTCCTACCTAACCCCACCCACACTTCACTCCCCGGTGACTGTTGAACGGGACACGGGACAGCTCGTTTAGTGCCCGAATGGTACAGCATACAACCTACAGCACACAAGGGGAGATAAACCACATTTCAACTATAAAGCTGTTTCAGAAAGTTCGCGAAATTACTTCTCTCCTAAAAACGGCCACTTTGTTCTTGACAAAATAATGATTTTTAGTTGTTGTTTGTAATGTTTATCATTTTGCTGATGGTCAGTTAGTTATTCGGTAGCAATCTGTTACTTTATGATAATCTGTCGACTTCAGTGGTTTAGTTATATAGTTTGTTATGTTCTCGGATTCAGGGGTGGTGATTTTTTCTCATTTTGCACTGTGTGTGTTATCAAATTTAAGATTATTTATTTTTTGTGGTTCGTTGTGTTTCTATATATATATATATTCTTGTATATGGCGTTGAAAATCAGCCATTAGAAACTAAACTAAGCATTCAAGTGGATATTTTACATTTCCCTAACTCTAAACAAGTCGTGCACCAGAGATAAGTGACCTAGCAACGTGTAATTCAGCAATTAATTAAGAGGAAACAACCAGAGTTAACCGAAAATATGTTATTTTTAAATCAAATTCTAAACGTATTGACTATTTTCTACAAAAAATATAAATTGAATTAGAAAGATTGTTACTTTATCTGGTAAATTTGTATGATAGTACAACACACATTTCATATCATATAATCAGACAATAAATTAAATCAATAAATTATTTAGGAAAGCTACTTTTCAGAATTAAAATTTTAGTCCAAATAAAATCATTAAAAAAATTCGTGTACTGGTTTTGCGACGAAAATACTTCAGTTTGTCTATTTTTTACCAATTTAGTTACAAACTATATATTTCAGTTTTATGTACAAACTTGTTTTGCTCGGACATTATTAAAAAAATTATAATGATAATGTATTTATGATCAAAAAATAATTACAAATAGTACAAAATTTTATCATCACGCGTTTGATCATTTTTACTGCTTACTTGAATGTAGGTTTATATTAAAGCAAATTTTGATTGAAATAAAACCGATATTGAGTTATTAGATAAAAACGCTAGTGCGGAGAATATTCAATCTTTCTCATCGGAACCGCCCTGTACAATTGAAAGGGTACGATCGCAAGACCATCTTTCGACGAAATTTTAACTATCCGCCGCTGGTTAATGGTAAGTGGATAAAGGATATAATGTCACCGAAAAAAAAAGATTCTTACAGAATTCTATTTCATAAACATTTGTTGTTACAAATCTCATAAACGCTGCGCGTCCAGGCAACAGTAGATAATAAAAATAATAATAACTACGAATAGTATTATAGCCGAAGACTGACCAAAGACGTGGAAGAGGAAGACTTTAGGAGAAGATTTTGCTTAACTAATTGAGGGTGCTATAGTCACATTGGCACCGAGCTACGTAACATTTTAAAAAAAACTTAAAAAAATTAAGGGGTTTTTTTGCTTTTCCATTTGTTGAAATTTGTTTCTTTCAACACGAAACACTTTTTAATAAGACATATATCCCATATTTTGTGAGAAGTCAAGAAAGAAACAAGACAGCCAATCCTTAGGGAATATGATGATGGGAATTTGTTCAAGAACCGATTACGTGACTAGCTTTCAGCTCAAATTATTAACGCGTCTAACTTTTTCGCACGATACCTTTGTTTTTTTCTCTTTTAGCTGTTTCTTTTTTCTCTCATTAAACCTACTGTTAATTCAATATTTATTTTCACTCTTCGTGATTATTTAAGAGAGATATTGAAAGAATGGTAAACGCAGGTAACTCCATTAAAGAAGGACTCAATGCCGTTGGCGCTAATAAAAAATCTGTTAAAAAATGCGAAGCTAGAGTGAACAATGGAGTGCTAGTACCTACCCTGATGTATGGCAGTGAGACATGGAACTGGCAGAGGAAGGATGGAAGCAGACTGAATGCTGTTGAAATGAGATGGTAAAACCATGTATGATCGTGTGAGAAATGTGGAGATCCGCAAAGAATGCAAAGCTGATGTAAGCATTATGAGTAAGATTAAGAAAGGGACCCTCAGATAGTTTGGGCATGAAGCGAACGAACGAAGAAAGTAGTGTAAGAAGAATATATCACGCAAATGTCAATGGTAGTAGAAGTCGGAGACGTCCGAGGAAGACATGGCACGGCCAAGTGAGTCGGGACAATAATAGAAGAGTATGTATGAATGTGAGTGGGGCAAAGACTGTGTTTGCCAAGACCGAGTTGTTTGACGGTCAGTCCTTTCTGCCTACCCCTGCGGGGAAACGGCGTGATGGTTAGTTAGTTAGCTTTATGACCGGAGATTCAAAAACCTCGAACACTGAACTTAGAACACTTGATTGAGCTTTCGTTTTGATGACGGCTGAGCTAAGTCTTGAATTGGTGTTTTCACGAATGCATACTTCGGATGACTAATTTTCAATGGAACCACGTTAGCTGTCAGATAGCGATATCTGTAAATTTGGCTATCTGGAGGTTTTAATCTATCGCTAACCATGTAGGGACGTAATAATAATCTCCGGATTTAATTCACTGCAGGCGTGTTCTTCATCCGCACGATTTCCCATCGATCCGTCGATTATTAAAAATTAAAAAACGTTCATATGAACGATCGCTTCGAGGGCGCGGGGGTCCCTCAAGTGGTCGTAAATTGCTCACGCGCCCCCCCTGCCCGAAATTCCTCTCATTCCTCTCGCAATCCGTCCCTCCCACACACGTGGGGACGGATGTCGCCGTGCAATTAATTCTGATGAAAAATCGCCGGGCAGATGGCGGTCATAACGACTCCCCCTTCCTCCCTCTGGTACCACCCACTCTTCCCCATTCCCATTCTTCCCTTCCCTCTTTTGCAAAGCTACTTGGCACCCAATGAAAGAACAATAGAGGACGTATCTAGACGTTTTTCGCGTACATTATAATGCATTTTTTGTATTTCTTGGACACGACTATGTAACAATTTCTAGACATTTTGTTTTGAAGAGTTTTACTTTCCATGTACATTTGTTCCTTATGTTAATGCTATAATAATAATTGCGTAATTTGTAGAGATCTTCTTTGTGAAAATTCACCCCAAGAGCGCTGTACAATTTATTATGATTTCTTGGGATCTATCTAATTTTATTATTTACAAATAGATACAGAAACATACTTATCTGGCAGGTCACTTCTGATAAACACACTTTATTAGAATGTTTATGCTTGAATCTCTGGAATTAACGTTTCAATTACTTCCATGTTCTTCAACATTTACTATCAATTTCTAAACGCTGATTTTTGTATCCATGAATATATTCGCAATACAGACTACAACAACTTTCATCCTCCCCACACCCCCCTCCCCACTATTATTATGACCCCTCCCCGGTGTGGAAGGGGGGTGGGGTCTCGTCAGGACGATCTAGGAAATGGCCGCTAGTTAAGCAGAGTCCGCCCGGATTCCACTGTTACCAGCGTGACTCTTGTTTGTTCCTAAAGGTGTTTTTTGGGCACCCAGTACAAGCAGTATAGACCGACCGCTGCATGCTGCAAATCCTAAACGAAAATAACAGATTTTTATTTATTTTATTTTAATATATTTAATTACAGTAATGACGTTTAGCCCATCTCACAAGGTTTGAGACGCCTGTGTTGAGTGAGATGGCAATTTACAGATTTGTTGTTAGCTAGGTTTTTGGTTTACATAATATTATGAAAATGACAGATAAAATTAAAATCAGTACTTTTTTTTTAAATGTACAATTCAAGTACCTATGAATGTAGAATATTAAGACGAAATACATACACTTTTTTATTATTACTAACATTTTTCCGCGACATGTAATTACTGTTTATGGCATATTTATGCCCTTTATATTAAATAAATGAAATGAGAATAATTTTTAAGCAATTAAATTTCAGTTTAACGAAAATGCATAATGATAAGAAAAAAAGGCAAGCGAAACTTAGTCAAATGTACATACATGCAGACATAGATACGTTTTTAGATTTTCGCGGCCAAAATTATTTTCTTTATTTGTTTTTGGGGTATTATGCCGTGTTGCGCTACCTCCTTCTTTAGCCAACGTTTCGGACAGCGTTACAGTGTCCATCATCAGGGCATCATGCATCGACTCCCTATCTCTCTGTCACTAGCTGACAAGGGCCTCCTCCAACTGTCGCCATTTCTCTCTATTATTAGCTACTCTTGTCCATCTTGTCCACCTGCTATGGCTTTGAAGTCGTCAACCCACCGTTTAAATGGTCTAACTCGTTTTCTCGTCTTGTCACTTGTGAACCAATTCATAACTAATTTTGACCAGTTTTCTCTTCCTCTGATAAGTAGTTTTTTGTTAATAACGTCGGTTTGTCTGTTTTTTTTATGATATTGAGTCTTGTTTCGATTCCTCCTCATTTAACCAAAGTTTCAAAAGTTCGTACAGTATCCACCATCGAAGATTATATGAATAATATTAACATACAAATAATAAAATATAATAGCACTCAAAACTAATTCAAGTACCACTGGGACTTGTTGAACTCCTGAAGCGGTTTTATGGCTGTTAAGCTTTATTCGCAAAATGAATCTTTTAACACATTGCAGTTTTCGCTTTCTTGATTCTGCAAGGATCGTGACAGTACTATGCACAAGGGAGTTATAAAACATCGATTTTTCTTAGGTGGCTGCTAAAAACTTAGATGTTGAAGTTAGCTGGAGACAGTTTAACGACTGCCTTTATTAAATTTTCATCTCTAGAGCGATTTACAATTCCAGAAAATATCTTTAACTCTAGTAATATACACTATTTAAGTAGTTAATTATGACTTTTCTTAATTAAAGTACATAAAATTAATGAAAATAAATAACTTTATAAAATGCCACTATTTAATCAAAAGTATCAACATATTTCGAAACCGATGGTTTCTTCGTCAGGATAAGATTAACATTCATAAAAATAACAAAAGACAAACAAGTATACACGATTTTGAACCATTAACAAAAATGTTAAAGGGAGATGTGATTAGTTACTTAAAAGTGTAATAAAACAATTATATAAAATGAATTATAAAAAAATATTTTAGAATGGGTAAAAGTTGCATTATGTAATAAAAACTTTTAAACCAAACAATAATAATCAAGAAGTCTAAATAATAATACTAAATTACTATAAGTATATATTAAATGAAAATAATTATGGCTTTTTTTGGTCTAATTTGGTCCGTAATAATATTTAATTGACTATTAACAAAGTTATTTATTTTTTTTAGAACAACCCTCTTTTTATAACTTTTGAAGGTGATTCCCATTCGTTTTCAACCAGTTTTCTTCTTTAATGATAAAGTTATTTGTTTTCATTTAATTAAAAATGACACCACTGAGTGAATTTGCAAAGATTGAAGGTTTAAAAATGTTATCCACGTTATTTAAAATATAATTAGTACCTGCGGACGGTTATATTAGCTGAAGTTCACCATCCAAAAAAGTTTTTTTCATCATGTGAGTATCAAAACTCTAAACAAATAAAATTTAATCTCCTTTGACTGCTTTCTGTGATTGCTTGATCCTTGTTTAATGTTGGCCAAATATCTATGCGCGCCTATAAAATTAAGGCCTTTCAAAAATTCTCTTTGAATTACCCCGGGTGTGTCAACCAGTTTTC
Organism: Limnephilus lunatus; assembly: GCA_917563855.2. NCBI lineage: Eukaryota > Metazoa > Arthropoda > Insecta > Trichoptera > Limnephilidae > Limnephilus > Limnephilus lunatus. The sequence continues at coordinate 100,845,460 of OU830594.1, forward strand.
TCCGTATTTGAGTCATTCTGCTGTTAACATTTTTACGACATATTCGACTAATCGAGGGATAATGACTATTCCGAGTGGTGATTAGTTTAACCGTTATTTAATGATCATTTACGTGCCGGATAGCGCTAACGAAAGGCGAAGAAATGCTATATAAATTTAGTAGCCAACAATTATTATTGCTAATCGGAACACTAATGGAATTTGGCAAAACGGCCTCCAAATACAAACAAAATTTCTCTTCTCCATTCCTTCACTTATTTCTTCAGCCACGCAAAATACTCATTATTAGGTAAGGTAGAAGAAGGCCTAACGAGGGGGCTAATGTACTACAAGAAATCGGTGTTTGGCGTTTGCACCTTTGACTTTTGATGTATGGGCATACAGAGCTCAGGACCAAAAAGGCCCCTTTCTTTTTATCATGATTTTGTATTATTTGGTTGTTGAAAAAATGTTTGTACCTCATATTCCAATAATTAATACCGATTTGTTTAGAAATGTCAGTATTTGTTTAAAATCTGGAACGAATTTGGGACATGTAGCAAGGATGAAATATAGCCAACCTACTAAAGAGACTTCTTTACAATAAGCCTGCAGAATAAAGGAGTGCAGGGTTTCCCAAACATAGGCCAATAACGGTGAAGGCAATTGCGCATCCTCAACTACCCTCACTAGTAGATTGTTTTTCGAATTCTACGAAGTTATAAGGGAATTGCGCATCCTTAACTACCCTCACTAGTAGATTGTTTTTCGAATTCTACGAAGTTATAAGGGAATTGCGCATCCTTAACTACCCTCACTAGTAGATTGTTTTTCGAATTCTACGAAGTTATAAGGGAATTGCGCATCCTTAACTACCCTCACTAGTAGATTGTTTTTCGAATTCTACGAAGTTATAAGGGAATTGCGCATCCTTAACTGCCCTCACTAGTAGATTGTTTTTCGAATTCTACGAAGTTATAAGGGAATTGCGCATCCTTAACTGCCCTCACTAGTAGATTGTTTTTCGAATTCTACGAAGTTATAAGGGAATTGCGCATCCTTAACTACCCTCACCAGTAGATTGTTTTTCGAATTCTACGAAGTATAAGGGAATTGCGCATCCTTAACTGCCCTCACTAGTAGATTGTTTTTCGAATTCTACGAAGTTATAAGGGAATTGCGCATCCTCAACTACCCTCACTAGTAGATTGTTTTTCGAATTCTAGGAATGAACGCAATAGTGGTAAATAAAAATGATATGAAAAAGGTCTACTACGCGTTGTGTCATTCTCGAATTGAATATGGAATCATAGGATGGGGATCTGCTACACATACGTACCTCCACAACCTGAATACGATTCAAAAAGGAATCATAAAGACCATATTGAAAGTACCAATTAGAACGCCTTCAATTAAAATTTTCAATAGCTTCGACGTACCAAATGTACAGCAAACATATGCCAAAAATATATTATTGAAGCTTTTCAAAAATAATGAATCCTCTACTAGACCATGTATGCATAACACAAGATCGAATAAAAACGATATAAAAAATATTCCAAGTTATAAAACCACTTTCGGACAAAGAAACTATACATACTTTGCAACAAAACTCCATAACATCCTTCCCCAAGACATAAAACTAATAAAAAATCCTAATGAATACAAATCAAGAATAAAAATATGGCTAAAAGAGGTCAATGAAAAAACCCTAATGAAGACATTAAAAACGACATAGAAGACAAATAAACCATATTTAAATAACTTTAGTCCGCCTCGGCACAGGACCCCCTAGTGAGGAGGACTAAGAAATACAATAATTTATACTTAATTTCACCATTATATCTTGTATGTAACAATTATTTTATATAGTCGCTAAAAAAAAAAAAAAAAAGTCATTGCAATAGTAATGCGTTCTGTATGATATCTGTATTAGCTTCCGTACATAATGAATATTTGAACTATGCAATTATAACATGAAAATCGATTGAATCTTGACGAAGATATTATAGGTGATTGTAAATTAGCTTATATCAATCAATATTTGCTTAGATCAAGTTCAACCAATGATTCCTTTGGTGTACTGTAATTTCCTATAATTAACAATACAACTCTAATGGTCGGGTGTTTTCAATCATACTTAAGTTCATCTGCATTACTTGTGAATCTTATTTATTACTTATTTTTAAAAAATTAATGTAGCCTGTAACTTTGTGGTTATCCATTATAAAGAAATTAAACAATATAACTTTGTTTGAACCGATATATTTCTTTTTATACGCAGAACGGTTTCGAAAAAACAGTTCCACAAAACATACTTTTCCGTTGGTAAAATATACTTAGCATTACAAAACAATGGGTGAACATGATATATTACCAAGTGCTGAGGTGGGGGTTATGGGCGTGACTAGGGATTAGTGAAGAGTGGGGGGAGGAGATCAAACGGACGGATAAAGAAATAAAAGTGGTTCAAACAAAGTAACACAGTAACACAGTTTCATTTAGTTAATTTTTTAAATTTGATGGTCGCAATGGCACTCATTTTTGTGCTCTCGCCATGGTTGTTTATTTATGCCCTTCGCCAGAGCCAAGCTGCAACGGTCAGTCTATATTGTCTACTTCTACCCCCTCCCCTACTATTTCCACCCTGTCCTCTTGTGTTTTAACTAAAATTGGAAACTCACCACTTCAAAGAACTCTTCAGTATTTCAGAATCATTATTATACTTCAACATTTAGCGTTCGTCGAGCAGACAGTAGAGTATGGCGTTCATGTTCTATTTAGCTCTAGTTATAACTGACTATAATGTTCGAGTAGCACCTATCTTTCGAGTTAATATTCATAACAGATTTCCAATATAACGGGAAAGCAATTTTAATTTTTTAGTTTAGTTTTTAATATCTACCAAACCTTTATAAAGAGTACGTTGTCAAAGTTTTGTTCTGTTGTCATTGCTTTGAAATCTTGTATCATGAACGAATTCCAATATTTTTGGTACTTCATATACATATATGTTTTGTTTCATATTATTTGATCAATATTTTGTAAGGAGCGCTGCTGGAGAATCTTAAGAATGCGGCCACTGAATACTAAATTATTATTTTAAAGTTTATTATGGGCCTCGGGCCTATTTTGTCGGAGTGTCAAAATATTTTCGCTTTGCAGTAAAATCCGTAAGTATAAAAATTTCTGAACGTATTCGATCACTAATAAGTGCTTTTGAAAGGTAATAGAACACGCTTTCAAATTTTATAATTCGAAATAAACATAATTTTTCAAATATAAAAATTTGGAATGCATAAATAAAAAGGTTTTACAAATGGCACACCTTATGTTTTTTTCTAATTAAAAATACTGATAACGACAAAAAATAAAAACAAAAACATATTTTATCCGGCAAATGTAACTGGACCCATTGACCCTCAGATTCCTACCCACCTCTCATAAACATTTAAATAATAATAAAGTAACATTTGTATGGCGGGTTTTGTATTATTTCTCTTCAAGTTTAAACCCTCAGGCTAACATATGTTAACTTTTCGGAACAACTCATAAAGGTCTCATAGAAATCATTGTGTCTCAACGGTGATAAAAATAGAAAAAAAAACATGCTTTATATTCAAATCTAAAAATTAAAACAAAATAATTAAAATGTACACCTTAATATCACCAAAGTTTCCGACGGCAATTTGAAAAAAAAATTATGAAAGTTTTTATTAACTATTTTTTACATGAAACGACAAAAAAAGTGAGATATCACCAAAGATATGTATATCTCTTTGGATATAACGTTATAATACATTTGCCGGATAAAATATGTGTTTGTTTTTATTTTTTGTCGTTATCAGTAATTTCAGTTAGAAAGAAACATAAAATGAGCCATTTTTAAAACTTTTTTTATGTTTGCTTTCAAAATGATTCCCGGGGCGGCTTCCTCCCAAATTAAAAATATGTGGTTTATCATAATCTTTTTTCTCAAGTCGACTTCCAACATTTTTAGTGCAAATACAAAAATATTTATTTAAACTGTTGCTAAGGTCTTCAAAGAATAAATTCGATTTTAAATAGTGGTCTCTTATTATTTAGCTTTGTTGATACGGATTTGACATTTGCTGCATTGGAAATGGCCACATATCGGGGTCTGGTATCCTTGAAAACCTGTTTTGATATCTGTTATTTCTCGCCAATGTACATAATAATAATATATATATTACCACACTTAGCTTAATCTCTATTTATGCCATTATTTATGGGAAATATCGGCTTAAAGACGTGCTGCAAAATACTTCAACATAGCTTAGTGCTGTTTTATTGACAACGATTTGCCTGATAAAGTAATTCCGTGATAGAGGTCGTGAGTTCAAATCCCGAAGACTTTTAATCTTTTTCTTGTTGAATTGAAAACTTCTTTAGCACCGTTGTGATTTGAAACTCGATGAAACGGAAGCGAACGACACTAAAAAGAGACGAACACATCTATAGGATTTAGCCTGCAAGTAAATGAGATAGCAATAAAATATTTATTTATTTCACAGGTACTCGGTTCCATTATAATACGATAAATCCATGGTCCCACGCAAGCCGTCTCTTTTGGTCTAGTACTCAAGTGGTTTAAAGCGCCTGACGAACATAAGCGGTCAGGCATATAGCACACCAAGGATCGAATCATATTAAATCCGAAAAAAATATTACTTTTGTAAGATCAATATCCAATCTTCAAAAAACTCCAAAATAAACAAGCAAAAGAAAACACAAAAGAAAGCAACATCTAGTGACTCCGACGAAGAAACCACAAATACTAATAAGATGACCAAATGTACAGGAAAAGATTCACTGGAATTCGACGACAAAAATATGGAAAAATCATCCTTCACATTGATAAAAAAAGTGCTTCGTATTCTCCCCACTCTTGTCAGCTTTAGTTTTCCGAAGATTTCACTTATACCGCGTGTGAATTGCACACTCTGATTTTTTCTTGTTTTACATTATCTCATCCTAGTCATCTTTGAAGAAGCTGTGTGAAAAGGTATTTTTAATTAAAGTAAGGAGAGACCGGTCAGTGGTTGAGTGGGCAATGTGGGCATAGCGCTTGGGTCCCACCTGGGCGTCGCATGTTCGATTCCTCGGCTGGCTAAGTCCTCCATCACAACACAAGCAACATTTTCGGCTTTCTGTGGTGGTAGTAGGAGATTTTCAAACATTGTTGGGTTATTCGTAACCCGGGAATGTTTGTCTTTCTTTTAAAAAAAAAAAAAAAAAAAAGATGTGGAAAAGAGAAAAAGGTGTGAGTGGTGGATAGGAATAGGTGGGGATCAGTTTATCCAGGAGTTACGGACGTTTTTATCCATCCCCCCAACTGCTGTGCAAGGTGACGGGTTGAGAGAGTCCGGCTGGAGAGGTCAAAAGGTCTCCCTCAACCAGATTCTCTCAATCTCGTAGACGCATCCCGAAGACCTAGACAACCCTCACCCTCTACTATGACTACTAACAGGTGTACCTGAGCACCCCTGCTTAACTACCGATAGTAGCGGACCACACTGGGTGACCTATAATAATAATAATAATATTTGGATGACTTGTATAGCGCCGTTTTTGTGAAAAATCACCTCAAGGGCGCTCTACAAATTTATAAAACGTTTGTACAATCTTATTTTAAACTATATACAACAACATCTTATGGCTAAAAATTGCATCCATCGGTTCATCGATCACCGATACGAAACTATATGTGCAATGATTTGACCAATGAACGCGATGCTGCTGTAAAAATGCACTGTACAGGCAGAAAATATATACAAGACCATACTTACGTGGAGGGTCACTAGAGATTAACACTGTTATTGTTTATTTAGAGCAATTAAGACACAGTTCGCACGCAGAGGACATAATTGGGAACTATAATTATAATATATAAAATGTTCTGTAATGAGCGTATTTTGAAAACAAAAGCAAAATTTTATGATACTCCGATAGGTATTTTTATTTAAGGGTATGAGAGCCCAAAAAGGTACGTTTTTAATTTGGACCTAAATTCTGTTGGGCTTGTTATGCATCTAAGTTCCGGTGGGAGTTTATTCCAAGCCTTAGGTCCAGACACTCCGAAAGCGCGATCTCCAAATTTCGTATTTGGCTTGCGTTTAGGTTCCATTAGTCTGCCTATAGCTGATGATGTTGCTGATCTAAGGGTTGACTGCCTCAGACCAGTATTTTCTGGGACACATAGTTCAGAGATGTAAGATGGGGCCATTTCATTAATTGATTTAAACACCATCCAGCACAATTTGTACTGGATTCTTTGAGGGCACTTGAGCCAGTGTAGATTACGAAGGTGTTCTGAAATATGTGAATATTTAGAGACTCCGGTTAAGATCCGATAACAGAGGTGTTGGTTATCCAATGAAAGGTTCCCTGAGCGCTAACCATATCAGTGTTCCAAATTACTCTCTTCTTGACCACAATCACAGTCGACCGAAATGGATTGTATCGATAACTTTCGGTAAATTCTCATCATTTCCTAGCATGACTGCAGATTGCCAACGGATAAATAACAGTTCACAATGACTAAATGTTCTTAATCTATTCGACGTTAACTGTTGTTTGTACGTTAGCGATCTGCAGTTGTTCTAGGGAACGATGAGAAGTTACCGATAAAGTTATCGATACAATCCTCATCGCACGACCATGCTAGGGATCTTAGTGCCCTATATCTTCTTTAATTAATGTACTCAATTACTAATTATGATTTTTTCTGTCTTTCCAGGTAAGTTTACGAATCTTTCAAGAAACACCTACTTTAGATACGGCATGCTCCGCCGATAGCCCAAAATGATGGTATGTACGTTTTCCAATTTTGATTTAAAAAATATATTTTTTTAATGAAATTACATAAAAATAATTTTTGTCTTTAACAGCTCAGCTACGAATAGCCATTTTTAAAAACTTTTCTCATTCCTTACATCATGAATTCATATCTAACTGTAAAAGCAACTCCAGAAAAGTGGGTTCACATACTTAACCGCAAAAGACGACTTCCGTGTCGAGGGTAAAGCTCTCGACTAGCAATCCGGAGGTCGCGGGTTAAAATTAACATAATGAGTAAAACCTCAAATTGAAATATTTGATCACCGAATACAATATTAGCGACTCTCAATCGAAAATTTGAAACACACGGCGCGGCATGACCAAATATTACATAGAGCTAAACTTAAAACTCACCTTTTCAGGCAGTCATATCCATAAAGCCAAAAACCTTTCTCATCTTTGCCTTCACTGCCCGCGACACTGTAAATAACTAATTGTGTAAAAATGTTAAAAATTCTTCTAAGCTTTTGTAAAGGTCATTCATAAAAATTTTCCAGTCTTCGAAAATAAATATCAACTCTACTTTTGCCACTAATCTTCTCATAAATGTAATATCAACAATAATGGGGGTAACAAATGTAAAATCTTGCAATGTCCAGTGTTTTAAATATAATGTCCTCCGCGTGCAAAACCGTATATTCTCATAGCATAAACTTTCTAATTAAAGTGTTTTTATCGGAATGACCTGCCAGATAAGTACGTTTTCTGTATCTGCTTGTAAATAATAATATTAAATGGTGCCTGAGAATTCATAATAAATTGTACAGCGCCCTTTAGGTTATTTTTTACAGAAGCGGCGCTCTACAAATTATCCAATTATTATAGGCCCTGAAGCAAACGATTTTACTCGAGGTTTTCGTGGGGAAATTAATAAATAAAATCATTAATATTTTTTTACGCATTAATAAACAAAATAGGGTAGTTTTAGAATTGTACTTATCAATAGAAGACCCTTCTACAGAATATAATTAATATTTTCTAACGCAATTTCTTTTATCCAGTACATTAAATCCTCCCCTAAATATGTCACAATAATAATTATAATATTTCTTGACAGTGGTAACACTGGACGTGCATTAGGGTGGCCGATTATTTAGTATGCAAACAACAAAACGTCCCTCTGTCAAAAATGCTTTCAGCCAGTGTTCAACGTTTTAATTTTACCCTGACGGTACACCTACCCCCATCTCCCCCTAATGATGAAGTACCACTACCAGAAGACAAGTTCCATTTACCATATAAATTTTAATTTCAGGGAATACCTTTACTTTATACTCGTATTTATACATCGATCGTCCAGATGATTAGTCAGACATCTACGAAAAATCGATTTTTTATTTGTGTGTATGCAGTTATTTGTAAAAAGTGTACCTCTATCTGGTACAATACTTAGATTACATTTATTTATTTATTTTTTGTATATTTACATTACAAAGGTATAGAATATTGTCCTCCACACTAGGAGTAGGAGATCACCTGTATTTTGAAGGACATTTTTCTGTTGTAAATTATAAATTATAAATAGTAAAACACGACAAACAGTGATCTTAGTTAATATAAAAAAAGAGAAACAATAAAAACTTAAATATAGAGAAACAATAAAAATTAAAATATAAAATCGACTTCAATTCGACAAAATTATAAATTAAAAGTTGAAAGGATTGTAGCCAGTTCCTTATGTTTTTTTTGTGTTCAATAATATTAGTTGTTTTATATTGTGTTGGAAGAGAATTGTATAGTTTTATATCCTGGTATCTGTAGTGTTTTTGTCCAAATGATGTGTTTGTTTTTGGTATTTGTGGTTGGTGTGCATGTCTTGTTCTAGTATTGCGAGAGTGTTAAATGTGTTTAAGTTCTTGTAAAGGAAAGTAAGTATTTGTTTTGAATATAATTTTTGAATTTCCAGCACTGAGAATTTTTCGAATATGATAGAAGTGGGTGTTAGTATTGGTAATTTAAGTATTACTTTTATTAGGGTTTTCTGAGCTTTAAACAGTGTAATGTATTTTTTACCGGCACAGCCCCAGGCAATAATGCCGTATTCCATTATGGATTGTGCTAGTGCGACGTATATATTTTTTTATATCATATATGTTTAGAATATTTCTCACGTTTTTAAAAAAGTAAATCAACTTGTTTATTGAATCAAACACCCCTCCAAATCAATTATAATGCAGAAAAACTTGTAGAGAATTAAACGAAATGTTGTAGTTTTCTGGGTCACCAGTAGATATTTCAAAATTTTCTACTGATGTAACGATCCGTTATGCTACCCGATTTTATTTTATAGCATATTTAATATGTAAATCACCGCATTCGAATATTTCTTTCCCCATTATCTCAAAACTTAGCATTGGCAGATGTATGACTAATCAACTGGACGATGGACATAATATGTATATTTAAGGACTAGCCCAGACCCGTGAAAAATCTCAGGATGGTCTGATTTCTTGACAAATCAGTTCCAATTTTGAAATTTTCCAATATTCCATTTTGAAAATCACGCAAATTAAGATAATTTATTGTTAAAGCATTATGTAATATGTACAATTCTTGACATTGGGTCCAATTTTGAAAATGACACTTACGTTCAATATTTTCTTGCGTCCATTTATGAATAAAATTTCCTGTTTTTCCCTCAAGTGTCTCCTGTTTTCATGATATAAAAAAAATGCCCCAAGAAGTACCTCTGCGTTGGAATGGTAAACGTATTATCAGCATGTTCCCTATTACTTACGTGCGTTTCTTGGTAGTATTCTAATCCAATATTGCTAGAATTTGGTTTAAAAGTCCATTTAGTTTTTCCCAGTTTTCCACTAATCAACACCCAATCAAATAAATATTTCTACCATTCAGAAATATTTTATCGTTTGGCATTTGTCCAATTTTTCCATCTCAATCTGTACCCTGTACGTTTTTATAATCCAAGTTCTACGCCCACAAGTCCTTATATACATCCTCCTATACCCACAACAGTCCCCCCCCCCCCCCCCAGTCTGGAAAATTTCCCGAATGGCCATCCAGACATTAATAATTACTGTGTCCTCTGCCAGGCGATGTGCTTCGCGCCAAGTATCGACTATTAAATCTCGCTGGGATTAATTTAAGTCCCTGGCACATTCCTCGTCACATCCTCAGCCTCTTGGATCGTTCTTGGTGTATTGTTGTTCTCTTAGTTGTTTGAAGAGATCTGGAGATGAGGTAGACAAATGTTTAATTGGTTCCCGTTGCTATGTAATTTTGTGTTTTAAAATTTCACTGAGATTCATTTACATCTTTGGCGCATCCCTCATCACATCCTCAGCATCTTGCATTGCTCTTGCATTGTTTTTTAGTAGTTTGAAGAGATCTGGAGTTGAGGTTAACTCATGTTTAATTGGTTCCTGTTGCTAAGTAATGTTGTGTTTAAAATTTTGCTGAGATTCATTTAGGTACCTCTATGGCACATTACTCATCTCTTTTACAACCTCTTGGATGGGTTTTGGTGAATAGTTGGTACTCTTAATTGTTTGGAGAAATTTGGAATTTAATCAATGATTGTTGAGGTAATAGGTTCCCGTTACTAAGTGGTTTTCTGCATGTGTTTAAATCTAAAGGAGATTCATCTAAGTCCCTGGTTCCTCATCTCTTCTCCAGCATCTTAGATGGGTCTTGGTGTACTGTTGTATGTCGTTATTTTGAGAGATATGTTGAGTTAGACCAATGTTTAATAATTTTCTCTTATTAAGTAGTGTTGTGTTTATATCTCGATTCTAGATTCAGTTACATCCCTGGAATATTACCCATCTCTTCTCTATCCTTTTGGATAGATCTTGATGTGCTGATGTTCTCTTTGGAGAAATCTGTAGTTGATTCGATGATTTGATGACCGAACTGTGAACTGAACTGGTTCCTTTTAATTACTATTAGCAGTATTGTTGTTCTCTAAGTTAAAGGCCTTCTTTAATAATCGTTTCAATAGCGGTAGCTACCATTTTTTCCTTAACAACCATTTATAATCGAATCACGAGATCTGAAAAGCCAGGTGTTTTACAACCTTCCTTTTTCCATATACTTTCTCTTCCCTCTTTCTTCAGCTTTACAACATTATCCAATTTTGGAAAGACATAGTCCTACTGGCTTCGGACATTTGGGAATAGTTGGTAGTTGGTACTTGTACTGTTTTAAAATATTTTAACTGAACGAATGATTGCAAGGAGTGTGATCTGTACCGATTTGGAAGAAAACTGTTGTCGCCAGTTTACATAAGACATTACGATTGCTGGGCCCCAGATGATCAATGCAACTGAATATCAAGAAAGATTTTTTATATTTTAGAATGTATGATCAATTTCATAAGTAAGGAACAACTGAGCTTATTTCGGGTATACAGCCACGCCCACGTCACACTCCTTTGGTTTACATCTTCAGCGCCGCTGTCACTGTCTTTTTTATGAATAGTTTGGTTTTGAAGGCCGCGTCATTCTAAATTATCCTCTGAAAAGGTTAAATTTATAGAATTTTACGATTCCCCACTGTTATGACCTAGGAGATTTTATTGATTAGTAGCCGGGTGGACAGATGCGTCGGGGTCCCACCATGGCGTTATGGGTTCAATTCCTCTCCTCACTAAGTCCTTCATATTAATTTATTGTATTTGTGTATAATTCGTTGAACTCCATTTCTACAAGAATTTTTGTTACAGCTGTTTCGGTTTACAAGACCATTTTCAAACTGTGGTTGAACCACATCGAGACGACATATTTATGAATCTAAATGTCAATTTTGGAAGTGTCTAAATTGATTTATTATCGGTTAAACCAATTTGCTGAGAAATTAAGTAGAGACAGTATAGACTCAATTGTGTGGGAGATCTGTTGGAGAATTTAAAAAAAGATGCTAAGAGATGAATTCAAAAGTGTTCATGCTATGCGTAAGGAATTTTTGTCTTATTCAAAAATATTTGAAGTAGAATCTTTATTTTCCTAACTTGTTATTTATATTGTATTTTAATGTAGACATTTTTGACATCGTTTATGTTTGAATTTATGATAGTTTTGTGGTTTCCAATAAATAAAACGATCACGAATTCAGTTTCATTCGAGAGTTTTGCTGTCGTTGATTTCGGATTTAGCTATCGTAAACGACTATTTAGCATTTTACAGTGACATTAAATTTGGCTTTGATAAAAACACAGCGTTCACATGTTTACAGTTTTAGCGAGGCTGGTTCCCACGGAAATTAAGCGGTTTTCACCAACGTTTTATGGCAATTAATTAATTGGAATAGTTCGATATTTTAATGATTTCGCATTAAAGTTTTTATGAAAGTTAACGTTTCTATTTTTGTTAATGGTGTTTGACTCATTTGTAAAGGTTTTACATCATTCTGCCAGAATTCGATCAGCTCTGTCATAAATCTCTCATTTGGGTAGCTCCTATTTATCATTCTGAAGTTTTTTTTAATATTTATAGTTTATGTTATTTTTTAGCTTTGTACACCACCCTTAGTTAAAACGCGTTATTCCTATAATGGCTTTTACCTACTCTAAATAGCTGTATAAAAAGTAAACATTAAGGACCTTACTAATAAAGCACGGGCAAGCCCCCACAGTGAGGCCAGCATTTTAAAATTATTTTAAAACTAGCTGACCCGGTCACTCATGGCTGTGTCTAACGAAACACAACACTATCTACTGGATGATTTCCCAACATTTTAATTAACACCGCCATCTGTCAATTTGCATACAAATCAAATCCATACCGTAGGCTTGCCAGCCCGCTCGTCCACCACACACAGACATTCTCCTTTAATTATATATTTCAACCAATGCCAACACAATACCTAAACCTTCCTCATGAATCACTCTATCTATTGGTGAAAACCGCACGAAAATCCGTTCAGTATACAACTTCTTCAAATACAGCAATTTTATTTTGTGGCACCATTTTAATTCAAAATTAAATTATTTCTTTGTTTATATATAAATTTAATTATAAATTTATTATATGAGACATTAAAATATGTCTATAAAACCGACATGTTTCGAGAGCGATGCTCTCTTCCTCAGGATTTACTTAAAACTTAGTACATTAAAAGTGGTTAAAACAAAGAAATCTTTTAATTTTGAATTAAAAATATAAGTTATTATATCAATATACATATTTTTTTTATATTATTGTCACTCACTTTTTTGTCGTTTTATGTAAAAATAATTTATGAAAATTCCCAAAATTTCATCATTTTGTTTTCAAATTGCGGTCGGAACTTTAGTTTATAAATGTGAACATTTTAATTATTTGAATAAAGAGCTCGGTATTTTCTCTTTCTAACACTGTTTGGATCACATTTCTTACCATGCTAATAAGAGAGACACAACTAACAACGAACAAATTACCCTGAGTGGTTAACTTAATTATTTTTTTACAATGATTAATTCATTTAAAAACACGTAGTTAAATGCAGAATGGGAGCACACAATATAATATTGTGACTTGTGGCGTGTTCGGTGCACATTTGGTGTCTCCCGACCATAAAAATTAGCATACCATTGCGGTATATCCACGACATAATTTATACCTGGCCATAATTAATATCGTGGACCTGCCCAGGCTGTATTATTATTGTGGTCCATGTGTTTATTTATATTCTCGGACGTTTTATGCAAATCTTTGATAATTTAAAATTTAAAGCTATCCTTGGTAGCCTAGGACCAAGAATACATTATTGTCCTATAAATAATACTGTTTTAATTTGGTTCCGCGACTTTTAATCCCGCGACAAAATATTTTTTTTCCACCAATTCGGACCGATTGAAATGAGCACGGAATTTTTCTTTACTTATTTTGTGATGGAACCCGGGAATCCCCTTTCTTTAAATGAATGTATAACCCAGGCTGTATGATTATTGTGGTCCATGTGTTTATTTATATTCTCAGACGTTTTAGGAAAATTTTTGTTAATTTAAAGCTAGCCTTGGTAGCCTAGGACGAAGAATACATTATCGTCCTATAAATAATTCTATTTTATTTTCTCTTTTTTGCGATTTTGCAAAGAGTGCCATCGTGTTCTATGCCGACAAATTCTGACAAACCAGCCATTATTTGAGATTTATTCCTAAAGTCCTTGGAAGACCCTAAACGCAAAGAGCACGCCTAATTACGTAATAATAAATACGATGGGGCTAAGCTCTATAGTTCTTGGTACCACCCGGTGAATTAGAGCTACACAAAACAAAACGCAGAAAACCATGTTTAATTATACTGGCTCTTATACCAGCTCTTAAGAGGATTGTAAGAATTGAAACGTTGCTTGAAATGCCTTTGTGCCGTGTTTGGTGACTAGTTCTGAATAGCCAGATACTCCTTTATCTTCCTCTTGTCCATCTCCTTCCCCTCCCCACTAACTTCAGCCTCACAACGTACCCCAATCGGGGATGCAATAGTCTCACTGACTATTGCGGTATTCACAAAAAAAAAACCGGCAACACGGTATCGCATCTATATACATAAGCGCAATCTTCCACTACACATCTCCCCTGATAACGACACTGTAACGCTTCCCGAAACGTTGACTAAAGAAGGAGGTATGCAACATGGCATAATAACCCAAAAACGAATCTCAATAAAGCTGTATTTAGCTTGGCAGGGACATTAGTACCCTTTACATGTAGAGTTCGGAGCGGGACGTGCCCCGCGCCACTTCAGGCCGCCGCGCAGTAAAGTCTCACAGTGAACTGCGCTGTAAACCGTTATCTTACTTTCGGTCTTTACTTTTCTGCGCGGCGGCCTGAAGTGGCGCGGGGCACGTTCCGCTCCGAACTCTACGTGTAAAGGGTACTATTAAGTTCTTACCGAATTTAATCGAGTATTTTAAGAGGTTTATTTTACCGATTTCTTAATAGTGTTGTACAAAAAACAGATTTATAATTAATTTAGTCATGGCAATACAATGCTTAAAAATTAAAATACTATTGAAAATAAAACATTAAATTTTAATTATTATTTCTTTCTATTGTATTCGACTATTGCGGAAGCATGTTCAGATTGTTTAAATAAAATATCCGAATTAATTACTTTTTTATTTGAAAATTTAATTGATTTTCTGCCATTGTTCGATTGTGTCTGAAAAGAATTAGTTATTTTACGTAGCAAAACACAAATAAAATATTTCGTTGCTTAGTGGTGGTCTCTCACTAGGGCAATACTGAGAGGTAATCATAATTCCACTTTGTGGTTTTTTTTTAAATGTTTATGTATTATTAGTTTTAGGCTAATTTTATTATTTATAAATAAATACAGGGAACATACTTACCTGGCAGGTTCACTTCCGATAAACATACTTTTATTAGAAAGTTTATGCTTGGAGAAGGTACGAATTTGCACACATTGGACACTATATTTAAAACACTGGACATTGCATGATTTCACATTTGATACCCTCCATTATTGCTGTTATTGTATTTATAAGAAGATTAGTGGCAAAAGTAATGTTGATAGTTGTTTTGAAAGACTGGAGTATTTGTATGATTTTATGACATTTGATGTACTTTTTTGTACAATAATTTGTTATTTCTATATAAAGGTAGTGGGTACTATTCTCTTCTATCATTTCTATCATATGTATGTTTTGTTATTGAATATTATCCTATAAACGAACAAAATTTTTCACTTGTTTGAAGTCATGTCGAATATAACTCTCCTGTTTGATCCCCTCATTTTCAAATCCACTCCGATTCCATTGAAAAAAATGAGCATAAATTCCTAAGATATATTAACTATAAAAACTCGTCTACTTACAGAAACAATTGATTACAACCACTTGATTAAATAATTAAAATTATTAAAACCATCAGTTAGAAAGTATTATGGACAGCCCTGATTTATTAAGCTTAAACCAACAAGAACTACTCCATCTATTTTTTTTATTGCAACAACAATATCAGGATTGAGTCATTTAGATACTCGCTTGTACCTAGATTACTTGCAGTTGGTAGTAGATGTGTTCCAACTGCATGGAGTATAGTTACAAACAGAATATAATAAATATTGTTAGCATAATATCTACTATTCTTCGGCGTGGGTTCTATATAATTTAATTAGCATAATTTATCTCATGAATACTGTTACACTATAATGTATATCACATGTTTTGTAAATACCCGAATAGGCGTACATTAATATAAATAAATAAAAATATTTTGAAGGTCAACTTCTTAATGCTCTAACAAGAAATTCTTTAAAATCGTGATAATAGTTTATCAGGAATATTGGCATTTAAAACACAACCAGAAAAAAATGATGGTACCTGTTACCTGTATAGTATGTATTCTCTGACAGTGTGACCGGTTGATCCAAAGCCGGGACCGCCGCGGCTCGCGGACCGCATAATTTTACAACACAATTCTTTTGATTTATCTCCTGTCTCTTGGAGGAGCGGACAGTCTGGCAATACAACCTTATAGCAGGGGTGGGCAAACTGCGAGCCGGATTAGATTTTGTTTTACCATATAATATTACATGTAAAAAAAAATTAAATTAACATAAGGAATTATAAAAAAAATTCAAAGGAACGTCATTATCTCAATGATAATTATTATTTTTTTTAATTTCTTCAGGCAGTTGGGCAAATATACTATATTATTATTATTTTTTTTATTTTTTTATTGATCTATACGTGATGTTTACAATATATTATTCGATGCCTGTCTCGCTAGGGTATACCTGTGTTGAGACAGGCGTAGAGGTACATAATTACATATCATATATTAGAGTAATATAATTAACAATTAAACATAAAGATGATTGAAAGTGTGGGTAAATCACATAAAGATTATTAAAATGATTGCTCTGATTTGATTGCTTGTATTTTGGCAGGATAAAAAAGCAGTGTCCAACACGACCACCATCTTAAACCGGAAACGAAAAGTACATACAAATTTACAGATAGACAGATAAACGGTCGATATAAACAGGACTTCGCTACGCTCAGTTGTAATTTGGGAGGCGGGTATGGGTGCTGCCGCCCCGGGAATGAAAAATCATTGGATAACCAACCCATCGTGCACAGAGTTTTTAGTGAGCTAGAGTGCTAAGATTGAAAAATTTGACGTAAATAATGTTGTTGTAGCTGAAAATGATTTTTATTTTTTTTCGAAATTTCAATTTTTGGTATGAAGATTTTTTATTCAGGGTAGGCATACCTATATAAAATCTTCATACAAAAAATTGAAATTCCGAAAAAAAATAAAAATTATTTTCAGCTACAACAACATCAATAATGTTGTATTTTCCAGTCTTAGCCCTCTAGCTCACTAAAATTTCTGTGCACGCCCCTGGCCATAGGTCACCCCAATTGGTTCGCTACGTTTGGTGACTTAACAGGGTGCCCGGGTTCATGGGTTAAGGTTTTTCCATGCCTTGGCGGCGCATAGTTGTTGTAGGTACCATTCTCTTCTCTCATCATCATCATCGTCAGATATTGGAGCTATTGTAAAAAAAAAAACAATATTTGTTGGGTCACCTATAATAATTGAAATAAATTCTAATATTCGCAGCTCTCGTACCATAGCCTCCCAATCCCTGCAACCTAGCACGCACACAGCCTCAAAGCCCCAGCTAGGAGCGTCGACCGCCTCCCGGCGTTGAATCTACACTCGTTCCCCCGTCCTCGTACCGGCCGCGGCACATTAGCTCTTGACTAGCGCGGCGCGGCGCTCGGAGTTTACCGGTTTTACCGATCTATTAAAACACAACACATTATAATCCATTCGTTCCAGCCGATACTACTCGAGGATAGCACATGAGGATAGGAAGATAGTGTCGATAGGCCGATGGGTGATTGTAATTGTGATCATAATAGCGATTCTCTTCAAAGTAATGCAAAATCAAGTGTTTCTGATTTGAAAATTTGATCGCTTAGAAATATTTCTTCATCATATTAATCTAACACACTATATAAAGAGGTAATATTTGTTTGTTTGTTTGTTTGTTTGTGTGTTTGTTTGCATCGAATAGGCTCCGAAACTACTGAACCGATTTGAAAAATTCTTTCGCTGTTGGGAAGCTACACTATCCCTGGGTGACATAGGCTATATTATATTTAAAAAAATAGGCATCCTTACTAAAACTTCAATAATGTAACCCAGGGTGTAAAAAAATTACCTAAAATATTCTTTAAATCGCGTGCGCTGCGAAAACTATTGATGATAGAATAAAATAATGTACTACAACTTTATAGAACACATCATTATTTACAAAAAAGGTCCCCACAGCATATGTCTAACTATTATGGTTATGCCACAATAAGTATTCTTTTATTTTAAAATTTTAATTAATATGTCGCCGCTTGAAAAGGCTCTTTATTTGTATCTTGGTTTTAATCCTTATCAAAATAAATTACTTCATATTCAAGACAGCTTCAATACCTTTATTGAACTTTTTGAATTTTTCAATTCGGATATTTAATTAGAAAGATATCACGAGTTTAAAAATGTTAGTATTAGAAAAAAGTTTCGGCTACGGGCCGCGCGGGAGAGGAGTCAAGAAATGCAGTGCCAGGGGGGTTTGCGGGACCGGGGAGCGGGAGAGCGGTGGCGGGGAAGGTGGAAGTGGAACGCTATAGGGGAACGCACGGGAAAGGACATGTAAGGAGTAACATTTTATTTATTTGAATATGGCATGTATTATAAAAGAAAGTCCAAAAAAACGTGCAGCTCGCAAAAACTCAGAAACGAGTCCCGGTTCGAAAAAGGGAGTTATATGGTGTGGTAGATCTCTATCCCCCCTAGGGAATAAGGGTATCCGTTTTTACCTAAAGGCCGTGCTTTTAAAGATATAAGGGCTGAAAATTTCGCCCTCTTGAAATTTCTAAAACAGTCTTCCGGAAAGTTCTAGAAGGTTCCATAGAGCTGTAGAAAGTTGTGGAAGGAGTGGCGGAGTATGTCGTGGAATGATCAGGAATAGGAAATCGGGAACATCATTGTGCAACATTCCAGAACACTATCTTATTGTCCTGAGCGAAGCCGGGTAACCCAGCTAGTAATTAAATAATTTGAAGAGCGCCGTTTTTATGAAAAATCACCTCAAGGGCGCTGTACAATTTATTGAGAATTCTTAGGTTCTATCTAATTTTACTATTTACAAATAAATACAGAAACATACTTACCTGGCAGTTCACTTCCGATAAACACACTTTAATTAGAAAGGTAATGCTTGGAGAAGATACGGCTTTGTACGCGGAGGACATTATTTATTTATTTATTATATTTAAAACACTGGACATTGCACGATTTTACATTTGCTACCCCCATCACTATAAGTATTACATTTGTGAAAAGATTAGTGGCAAAAGTAGAGTTGATATTTATTTTGAAAGACTGGAGAGTTTAGGACTCTTTAGGGCTGGAGAATGTTCGTGAAATAACCTTTACATCGTCATCACTCTTGGCTCTACAACCCCTGATGGGTCTTGGCCTGATCAAGAGTCTTCCTCCACCCATTTCGGTTTTGTGCCAGGTTTTCTCCAGTTTAGAAACTCCAAGGTAGATATATCTTTGAGGACGTTGTCGCTCCATCTTAATCTTGGCCTTCCCAGGCTCCTTCGCTCTATCGGTCTTGAGTTCAGCAGGGAATTTGGTGCTTGATGCTCAGTCATTCGCTCCACATGACCCAGCCGCCGTAGTCTTCCCAGATTTCCAGATTTATAATTTTTGTGACGTTTAGCTCCTTAAACAGAGTATATAGCTCATTGTTGTAACGTTTGCGCCAAAATCCATTATTTGGAACCGGTCCGAAGATGCGCCTCAAAATTTTCTTTTCAAAAACTTCCAGTGCTCGCTCATTCCTCTTAGTTAGTGCCCACGTCTCAGCTGTGTACGTGAGTACTGTGTTTCTGAACAGCAGTCTGGATTTTATTTGGTTTTGTAGGCGGAAATAATAGCGATTTGCGTTCGGAAGATGTTATTAGAAATCAAATATTGCGAGTAGAACACATCTGCTAACTTCGCTTCTTTAAAAAAAACTGTCAAAAGAAGCGAAACTCAGTCCACAATGGAATGCTGGTACCTACCCTGATGTATGGCAGTGAGGCATAGAACTGGCAGAGGAAGGATGAAAACAGACTGAATACTGTAGAAATGAGATCTCTGAGGCGGCGTATGTGTGGTAAAACCATGTATGATCGATCGTGTGAGAAATGTGGAGATACGCAAATAATGCAAAGCTGGTGTAAGTGTAATGAGTACGATTAAGAAAGAGAGCATCAGAAGTTTTGGGCATGTAAAGCGAATGAACGAAGAAAGTAGTGTAAGAATAATATATGACGCAATTGTGAATGGTAGAAGAAGTCGGTGATGTGCACTTGAAGCGAAATAACACAAAACTGCGCTGTATAAATATTACGTTATTATCTATTATTATGCCCGAGGAAGACATGGCAGTATCACGTGATTCAGGTACTTGAGTCAAGAGTCAGAATAATAGAAGAGTATGTATGAGACGATGTATGAATGTGGCAAAGAGTGTGTGTCAAGACCGAGTTGTTTAGCGGTCTGTCCTCTCTGCCTACCCCGTCGGGGAAACAGCGTGATGGTTAGTTATTTAGTTAGTTAGAGTGTAGTATACGTTATATAACATGACTCCCAGTGTGTTATTTCCATGGTAAGTCAGACAACCGCAACACGAGGTGACTTTGGATAGGAATTTTAGATTCGAAAATTTCGATTCGAAAATTTCGCTACGAAAATTCGTAGCAGATCTATTTCTGAATTTTGCAGCTGCAAAAAGCAAATAATAGCGTTGGAGCAGCTCATTTGTGGTTTTACGCTATTTAGTGATGGGATAATGCTTTTATTTCCGCATACCTCTCTCCCAATATTGGGTAAAACCTGGAATCCATTAGAGTGGGCACTTAGTGTTAATTATATGGACACGATGCTTAAATTTCAATATTGATTATAAATGCTGTTGAGAGCGACTCTCAGAATTCTTCTATTCAGAAAGGCTTATCCATATATAAATAATAATGTTGAAAACATCGTTTCAGCTGTACCACCCATCCCGTACTTTTGTAAGTTGTAAATTGAGCAAGAATAATTCAAATTTTAATAATCTATTTAAATTGAGAAGAGTGTCTGTGACCTGTGGCGGGTGGGCGGCGTCGATTAGATTTTTCTTCAATTCTACAATTTTATTCTGATACTGATGAAATTTTGCACATTTCAGCCCTAAAATTCCGAATTTCGGTCAATTTATATCATTTAAGTTCTTAAGCCCTTAAAAACATATGTTATTTTTGAAGAAAATATCTATACATTTACCGAGCCTACACGGTAATTATTCGACATTCCCTCGATACAAAAAAATGGCAAAGTATACCCCGAAAATTATTTAAACACATTTTGTTCTGTTATTTAACATGTTATACGCAGGAAAAAATAACAGTGTTTCTTGTAATGCTTCTTTAGACATTAGCCGAGAGATTTTTACTCTATTTTAAATGCTCGTAAGTTACGCTTATTAAATATTTTCACTTACGCGCCTATTAATTATAATATTAGCGCGCTCACTCTAACTTTCTTATTTGCATATATGTCCCCTTCAAACCTTCTACTTCTTTTTGAACGCTTCCTACGGACCCTTAACCTTCAAAACAAGAGGAAGGTCACTGTCTGCATTAGATTTCGATCTGCGTGAAGCCCGGGCAACGCCGGGGACTTCATCTAATAACTTATAATACAAAGTTGTTACATGTCATACAAATAATATTAAGTTGTCCAAGTTTTGAACTTTTATGTCTTTTTTAAAATTCCATCAAGTTTGAGCCTTTTCACAACCCGCTACACCTGTACTGCCGTTATAAGCAAAAAGGCAGCCAGGAATTTATAGGTCACAAACTGATGTACTTTTTATTATGTTAGTCGAGAGGTCTCGTATGTCAGAATGTGAAATTTTCAAATTCATTTTGCTTATGACTGCAGTGTAAAATCTTTAAAAAACCCTGAAATCCGCGGATGCGGATGTGAACCTCTAATAATCCGCTTTCGCGGATGTCAAAATTTTTGCATCCGACTCAACCCTGGTGCAGATAAGTTCTAACTAATGGCTGACAATTTTTTGTTTCGTTTTTTGTAAAAAGAAATTCCCGGAGACTAACACGTTTTTTACGTTTTTATTCCCAAAAAGCTACGTAATTGCTGTTTAAAGTCTGTCCGGTACGTCCTGTTTCTCGTACAAAAGATGTAATAGCCTCCAGTAACTTGTAAATACATATTGCTACGTGTGCGTTAGGCAAATGCGAGGTCACAACCTCTTGAAATTGATATCACGTCAAAGCCCACGGATCCAATAATGCCGGACCAACGCGATTACAATATTCACATATCCTGTGGACAGGGTATCGGCGGGACAGTGGGTCCACGGGGCACGGGACACGGGACAAGGGGTATGGGACACGGGACACCCGTCTTCCCACTCACATGCTGTCATAATATCTTGACTTTCTTTCTTATATTTGATTTATACGATCGTCCCGAGTTTTGACCTGCCAACCCATCTACTATCCTCTTCGTTCAGGGCTAAAGAATCTTTTTTTTTATAAAAAATATAATTTATCACTGAATATGCCTAAGTACCGTATAAAACTACTATCTGTCCAAACTTTTTATAATTTAAAAATAAACTAACCCAAACGACGCCCCCAAAAATGATAATATAATCTTTTGTTAATTTTTAAAATTTTTTATTTACTTATTTTACTAGTCTACCTCAGTTTCTATACCTATTTACCTCTATTTTCCCAATATTTAACTTTATAAACAGATTCTGCAATTCACACGCGGTAGAAGTGAAATAAGTGAAGTTTAGAAAACTAAAGTAGACAAAACCGCACAAATAGGAGACTGATAGGCTACGGAACACCGCACAAAGAGGAGACAGATTATACTATCTCATTCTCTTGCATGCTAATGTAATGCAGCTTTGTGTCGGGGAAATCAACAATAGATGCTATTCAAACAGTCAGAATCATAGTTGAAAAACATCGAGATGCAAAAAAGACTTGCACATGGTATTTATAGACTTGGAAAAGGCATTTGACAGGGTACCCGAAGCCTGATATGGGCAGCATTGAGATACCACAACGTACCAGAAGGATATGTACTCTCCATACAAGATATGTATACAAACGTAGAAACCCAAGTAAGATGCACATCAGGGACATCACCAAAATTCCCAATTAAAGTGGGGGTGCACCAAGGATCTGTCCCTCAGCCCACTGCTATTCATAATGGTCATGAATTATCTAACGAATCAAGAAATGAACAACAGCATTCTCAAGATTATGCTATTTGCAGATGATGTAGTACTGATAGCAGATAACCACTGTGACTTACAGAATAGCCTGGAAAGTTGGAGAAAGATCCTGGAGGATAATGGCTTAAAAATTAGCAGGAAAAAGACTAAATATTTGTATTTGCGTTTTAAAGACACAAATGCTGTTAACTCTTTCGATGCAACTGGATGGAATAACATTAGCCAACTGTGACTCATTTAAGTATCTGGGCTCACTCATCCACAGAGACGGAGGATGTGCAGCGGATGTCACCCATAGAATAGGTGTGGGATGGATTAAATTCAGATCCGTAACGGGAATATTGTGTGACTCCAAAATGTCTATAAAACTTAAAGGAAAGATATACCAGACATGCGATGATCTTTTATATTTTATTGCTGTGTGTGGCAGGGGTCTTAAGTATATGTAAAATGTTTAAGTACCATTAAAGTTATAATTTGTATTGAGTGCTGGACTACGTGCAACTCCTACTCTAGGCAACTCGAAACAGCAGAAATGCGAATGCTTAGATGGTCGGCAGGAGTATCACTAAAATATAAGATTAAAAGTTCACGCATTGGCGGTAGCCTGGGTGTCACGGACATAAACAGCAAGCTGGAGGAACGACAGTTGAGATGGTATGGGCACATAAGACGGAGACCATCAGACCACACAGTGAAGCAGGCAATGTCTATGGAACTTCATCGGCAGTCATCCAAAGGAAGACCAAAGAACTCCCGGATGACTCAATGCTCAAAAATACTTCGGAGAAACGGCCTGGATGAAGGCGATACTCAGAACCGAAGAAGCTACAACCTGAGAACGAGAAGAGCCGACCCCAATAGCCTACCTAGGCAATGAGTTGGGATAGCGCAAGGAAGAAGAAGATTCTCTTGCATGCTAAATCCTATAGATGTATGTGTGTGTCTCTTTGTAGTGTCGCTATTTTTCGTTTCATCGAGTTAAAAATCACAACGTTGCTAAATAAGTTTTCACTTAAAAAATGATAAGGAAGGTAAAGCAAAAAAACGTTCACAGACACAGTTCTCAGTTAATTTTATATTTCAAAGCGCCGTAGCTCTCGATTGATATGTTATCTACAGAAAAATTTGTTGGATTTACCTTGAAATTCCAGGCAGAAAGATCTGTGTAAATTTCATGTTCTCCGAAAACCCCTTTTGAGAGTTTTACGGCATTGAACAATCAAATTTTTGTTACACGTATTATACTCGTAGTTTTTTTTTCTTTTTGCTTTTTTTCCACCTCGGACAATTAATTGAAAAATATACGGAAAATAAAATACGGCGTCTTATTATATTTTTTGACAGGTATTATTCATGTTTTTTTCTGCGAATTTCATTTAATTACGTGTATTTGTCACTGTTTGCCTCTTCTGTCAATATCTCTTTCACTCTCCGCTATCATAGTACATCCTTAAGCAAGGATTTCCATTTCTGGCGCCTTCGAGCACAACCTTTTACTTGAGCTGCCTTCTCAGCGCCCATTTGAGCGGTGCAACCTTTTGCGGCCGGAGCGTCGACCGCCCCCGGGCGCTGTATTGAGGGGGATTCAGCCAATTTGAATAAGTAATCATTTTGCGAGGCGGTTTTTCGATCACGCATCAACTTTTATAATGGAAATATAAATGAACCCACCGACCCGGTTTACCCCACCCTACCCCTATATACCCTTCCGGTCGGAAATGAGGAGTACGTAAGCGGGGGATGCCGATTTAGTCAAAATTATTTATCGGGTGAAATTGCTGACATTTTTATAAATATATATTTTTTTTTATTTTAGCAAAGTAAGATTGACGTGTCGATTCCACGTCGAAGTGTCAATTTTTGCTGATTCTACGAATTTTTATCGTTCCACATTCATGGCGTTATATAAAACACCGTAATTCTTAATCCAAAATTACGTCACGTCCTTTATATATATTTTTTAAATCACCTCAGCGGCGCTCTTCCAATATATTAGTTTTTAGGGTTTAACTATTAAAAATATCTTAAAAATTGTTGATTTAATTTTTTTGACTTCAGCTCCACACGGGAGGCACTTAGTAAAATAATTTCCCTCAGGGCCTATTTCATTTTTTTGATGATGTGTGGAGGGTCTTTTTAGGAAAGGAAGGAGATGAAGTTCTAAGAAGGAAAAAGGTGTAAAGGGTGGGTAGGAATATGGGAGTCCAGGAGTGACGGATGTATAAATCCATCCCTCCCATTGCAGTGCAAGGCGGTGTTCCGGAAGAGTCCTGCTGGTGAGGTCTAAAGATCTCCCTCAAACATTCTCCCGATTCGGCCCGTCAAGCATTTGGTGGAGAGACGCATCCGCCACCAAGATCCGAAAAAACCTCACCCCATGAACTCGGCACCCCATAAATCGGCCACCCCTGCTAAGTCATCAAACGTAACGAACCACTTGGAGTGATCTATGGCAGAGGTGTTGGTTATCAAATAAATGGTTCCCGGGGCTGCGGTACCCAAATGCGCCTCCCAAATTGAAGATTCAATGGAAACTTCAAATGATCACAACTTAAAATGATAACTTTTTTATGTGAAAACCGCGAGTCAAAACTGCTTCCAACCGCCTGGAGTCAGTGAAACTATGACATACCCGATTGGGATATGTTGTGAGGCTGAAGGTAGCTCAATTTTGAAGGCGGGTATGGGTACCGCCGCTCTGGAAATCATTTATTGGATAACCAACACCTTGCCATAGGTCATCCAAAGTGGTTCGCTACGTTGGTAACTTTGCAGGGTTGCTTGGGTTCATGGGGTTAGGTTTATCTAAGTCTTGGCGGCCAATACGTCTGCTCTTCTACTGCGTAGCGGGAAGGGTTGGGAGAGACAGGTTGAGTGAGATTTTTTGACTTCTCCAGCTGAACTCTATCGATTCATCGCCTTGCACCCCAGTGGGAGGAATGGATTCATACGTCCGTCACTCCTGGACGCACTGACCCCCAGATTCCTACCCCCGTCATACGTTTCCTTCCCAGAACATCCTCTCCATCCTTTCCCTAAAATATCCTACACACAACATCCTCAAAGATGACATAGGCCCCAAGGGAAATTATTTTCCTCAGGGCCTGTGTGGAGCTAATTTAACAAAATAAGTACAGAGCAAGAAGATAAGGAAGACGAAAGTGGGGAAGTACCTGGCAATTCTGATCTAGTCACCAAACACGGCTAAAGCCATTTCAAGCAACGTTTCAATTATGAACGGTGGTCATACACCAGGGTGATTCTGAGAGTATCTTCCACTCTGGAACGTGCCGCAAATGTACCGAACAATTATTTTTAAATGATAAAATTGTGAAATAACACAAATCATTATAATATTTTTTTCTTTAAATTTACCCCTCGACCACGGAGACCGTCACAACTGGAAACTACTCTGTGAGCTCAAAATAATAGCTTGTCTTTTTCCTCCTCTATTATAGATTTTTCCGTCTTGAATTGTGGGCATACCTACTTGATTTTACTTATTTTTAATAGCTGTCACGTTAATGGACGGTTTCTATTCATAGTTCTGTTTATTATTTTCAGTCTTAATTTTTTCGTATCTACTTGGTTACTAATTATGTTTTTTTCTTTCTTTTCAGGTAAGTTATTGAGAATTTCTCCGAGCATCTACGTTAAATTTTTTGGCGTTTTATCCACGCTACCCACTACTTTCTCCGTCAGGGCTACTTCATAATGGTATGTTCGTTTTTTAAATTTAAACTATTTTAACATAATTCGTAAAGGGGTCGTTTTTACGCCGTTCATTCTAGTTGAAATGATTTTTCCCTACTACAACATGAACCAGTGTCTCTTCAGCACCCTGGTTCACAATTACTTACCTAAAAATCCTCTTCACAGCATCCCTTAAAATATATAGGCTCTGAGGGAAACGTCTTTCTCATAAATTACATTTCTCGTTTAATTGCTTTGTGCCCTAGTTACAAAAGTGTATTATTAAAAATTACTGCTTTTCAAAACTCTCTCTTTAGAGAATTCGGTGGTAGATACTCTTTGTATCGCCCCGGTGAAAGCACAAAATTCAGAATCGAAACGTTGCTTGAAATGATTTAGCCTTGTCTCTTGACCATATCTGAATAGTCAGATTCCCAACTCTCGCTCTTTTCATTCCTTTTAGCTGCACAAAATATACCCTTTTTTGGGATGCTATTGTCCCACAATCGGTCAGACGGAAGTAGTTAGGACTCTTTTAAGATGTTCACATTCAAAATTATAAGATATTTACACGAGATTTTCACGAACAAAAGTATTATCGTTAAAGCATTAATTTTTAGGCTATTTTGCCATGTTGGGCGTGCTCCTTCTTTAGCCAATGTTTCGGACCTCTTTACAGTGTCCGGCAAAAACCGGCCATCCCTTTGGATTTGTTCCTGTGAAAACCCAAAGCGCATCGAGCATGCCTAATTAGAGAGGAAATTTGAATTCACAAAAACCCCATAATACAGAAATCAAAATGATTAAAAAAACATCAGATTTACTTTAAAACACAGATTTGTCGTATATTTTTTTATAATATTTTTTTTTTATTAAAATTTCTCCCCATAAAAACGCTTTTTTTCTTACAATGATTTTTTTAATCTTTTTATTTTATAGTGGGTAGGACAAGATTGTTTTTTTTTTTTAATAATTACGATTAATTTACAGAAAAAATGGCAAAGTTGCCTTAAAAAAAACATGAAAATTCAAATTATTTAATGGCCTATATATCGTTATTTAAATCACAAATAAATAAAATAGCACATTTCCGGACTAGATAATTGCAATATCTTTCGATTAAAAAATGATATTTCAGTTTGGTTTGGTATTTTGGCCTCAAATCCAAATTAAAGATTTCTATGGCGCTCATCTTAATACACAAATAACAAACACCTTTATTTCCACGCAGGTTTAATACTAGGTATTAAGTATATAAAGTCATTTCACCCTGCTATTATTAAGTCCTGATTACCTACCATTATACCCAGCTACTTAATGATCTGAAATTGCATACCCTCTACTACGGCTAATACAGTCGATCTGAGCGAAATGGCATATGACTAAATGTTTCCTTTCCATTCTCCGCCCTGGCGGGTTTTAATTTCCGCACGGCCCGACGTCGCCCGGTGTCGTTTGGACTTGGACCATTCGCTGGTGTCTAACTGCGCCTGGTTTGAGCGGAGATGGTCCGATCTTACGTTCTATGCAGATTTACAAACCTTGCTTCAGCTAATCATTAACAATATTTATGTTATCCTTTTTTATTTTAATTTTTTTATCACAAACTTTGTAATTGTGTGCTTTTATCACAGGAGAACGGGTAAAATAATCTTTGAACTATTCAAAAATTTTAACTATTTCCTAACCGGACAAACACACAAGCACAACAAACAAACAGCCAATATTAAAAATATATTTATTTTGCGTTGTGCGCCTTTTATGTTTTAAATTGCGATGTTAGTTTATTTAATTTTATTTTTTGAAGGGATTTTGTCTACAACCGCACTGTCAACCGCTAAGGTAGGTTTTTTGAAAATCGTTTGGTTACCAAAAAGCAAGAGCACATTTTGTTATACGCGGTAACAGATTTTAATCTGAATAAATGTAAGGGGGTGCATTTGCAGTCGATTTTTAGTTTTTTTTTTATTTTGCTTAGTTTACTCTATACTTTTATGCGTTGCAATGCCACTAAAAAAGATAAACTGTTATATTGTGTTTTAATTCTGTTTATTGAAGTGCTTTTGGATACACAATATTTTTTGTTTTTCCGTCTGTAGGCCTTATGTATACAGCTGTCTGTGTGAAAAGCACAGATTTCCCAAATTTACCCCCTTCTATCCTCTACCGCTACTACGTGTCCTTTGCAATCCTTCGTATCTCACCCCTCCGTCTCCTTCCCCTGTGGTCCTTTCCTATGCATCCCATTTCCGCCCTCGTTCCCCTCCCGCGTCCTCTTCCCCTTACCCTCACTCGTTCCCTCCCTGCTGCTAAACTATATGAAATACACACATTTTTCAAAAATAACACGCACGCCGCCTGTTGTATTTTTAAATACACATTTCATAACGCCAGAGCTCTGCATTATATATTGAATCTTCGCGGGCGTGCGCACAACAAATCACAAAGTCTCATCGCAATAGGACGAGTTGTATGGGAACGCATACAGGGCAAACAAAGAAACATTAATTTTTATATCTTTATATATGTATAAAAATATCGCGTTACCATGTTTGGTAGAGATAAACTCCGAAACTACTTAACTGATGAAATTTTAGTCCAAATTAAAAGATAAGATAGTTTTTTCTCGATTATTGACCTCAATATTAAATATCCGTTAAATTTTTGGTATTGGACAATGCTTTGTAATTATTTGTAAGTTCCATAAGTTTATAAAGATGGCGGTGTGAGTTAATTTATTGACACAATACTTGGTTATCTAGGTTAGGTAACCATCCAAAAAATGACGTTGTCTTTCGTTAGCCAAAGCAACGCCTGTCCGGGTCAGCTAGTACGAGTATAAAGATAACTTGTGAGTTCTACTGTCTCACATTCCACCGCGGCTTGTAAATCCACTTTTCCATCTCTTCCGCTATACTACTCTCTCTGGCAAACGCCGCCCGGGTGATTTCCCGACCTATTTATTATGGCCTTATCAGATCGCTGGAAGATTTTACTACTCTGCCTTTAGACATTAACTCTAACTCTAGATGCCGCCCGGCAATCGTTCAGATTAACCAATCTACTTCTGACTGCTCTCAATTACAAGGAAATATGTTTCAGGTGATGCAGGTACCCCGTGTTAATTTAATATTGCTGTAATTAAACGTGGAATTTTTAATTGAATATTAAAAATAATATTAATTTAATTGGGTAAAACACTACTTTATTTTGAGTATTTTGTTGGCCAGTTTCGGAACCAACACTCAACAATAATGACTTTAAATTATTACAATGCTAGCTCCATCAGCAGAACTTTAAAATCTACTCCTCTCCTTTGACTTCCCGCACTTGCATACATATCCCCGCCAAATATCAGGCGAGAGATTGCAACACTGAGGGAATAAAAGAAGTCACTGCAAAAAAGCGCAATACCTTTGCACGATGATGTCGTCTCTCACCCGGCATGCCGCTTGAAGTCTCGAAAACTCCTCTGGACAGAAGGAGAAAGACTCTTCCGATCACCTCTCACATCAGAAGATTGAAGGTGGAAGCTTGAGTGGCAATCGGCCAACGTGAAAAATGTCCATCTCGTACAAGACCCCACTGAGAGACAGCCTGGGTTCTCATTGCCTCGCAAACTCTGGTTATCAATAGGATAAGGTGCTCCCATAGCCGTTGTGCCCATATGATGTATAGATGGAGCCTTAAAGAGTCGGTGGGATCGATGAGGTCCACAGGGTAATGCCTGAGGCCCTAGACTGGCCTGCAGACCCAAATGTCCCCCTCTGACCCCCCACCATACGAAAGAAGAAGAATGGTAGCTCAAATCAAAACCTAAAGTGTGATTGTGCTAAGGCAGTGTTACGACACTATTATGAAAAAAAGTCAAAATCAATGTAATACATCATATAAATTAAATTGGATATATTTATCCGAGGCTCTGTCTTGGTTACAAACCAGCTCTTTGAACACTTGTTTCCAGTTATAAAGGTAGTTCACAATAATATGAAGAAAAAAAATTGTCGAAGAGAATATTGTTCTACAAAAATGATCCTTAAATGAGAGGTCTCAGTAGCCGAATTGGTAAAGGCGTTTGTCCCTGTAAAACGAGAGGTTTTGAGTTCGTGTCCCTGTTTCGATCGTTATCTTTTTCTATTTTTTCTGTGTCTTGTTGCTTTTCATATTTTCTTTTAGATTATTAATGTTATGTCTTTCTTC
Organism: Limnephilus lunatus; assembly: GCA_917563855.2. Taxonomy (NCBI): domain Eukaryota; kingdom Metazoa; phylum Arthropoda; class Insecta; order Trichoptera; family Limnephilidae; genus Limnephilus; species Limnephilus lunatus. The sequence continues at coordinate 100,876,485 of OU830594.1, forward strand.
AAAATATAACTATTTTCACCAATCAATAATAGATCATTTTAGCATACTTTGTACGCTAATCATCACAGAATTTAAGCCAGGTCTCGAGGTGAAGCCACAAACCCCCAATTAGGTCAACTGCTCACCCAAAGACGGGTTTACCTCATTTCGACATCGCTCCTGGCTGTCTCTCTCCAGGTAAATAATAGCGGTACTTGTGGTACCTGCCCGTTTATAGTATTGGCATCCCTGAAGCTAGTACTTACCTATACATGTTTATTGTATTGGCAATCCTAAATATAGTACATGTAGTATTTACCTTCTGACAGTTTGTTCTGTGTAGGGTAGTTCGAGCTTTAGGCATATTTAAAATATTCAAATATTGTGCAATATTGAGGTATTTTCACAAACTATGAATATCGTTCAAAATTAGGTGGAAGATTCAGGACGGGTTTCTTAAAAAAAATTTGAACAATTTATCAAATATTTGTAGCTAATTTTCACGTTCTTTCTATGTTTTATTCATGTTCTGTTATTATATAATTATAAACCAGTTCTTCATAAAACTGAAATAATCACAGAACTTGAATAGAACTTTCACAGACCGTGAAAATTCAAATATTTGATAAATGGGTATTTCCACGTTTTTTTATTGCTTAAAAAAATGAAGCAAAAAAATTACAATGATTATAGCATTTTTATTTTATTTTTATGTTGACGAATAAATTTTCTTCAGCGAGTCAAAGTTTCCCATTTTTAAATTACCGCTGAAACGATATCTTGGGGCGGGTATCGTGTGAAGTCATGAGCGTGGACGCTCACTGACAGTGTTTATTTATGCTGACCCAGGTGAGCGACGCTTGTGACGTCACAATCCGATTTGCCAACCACGGGCTGTTTTGATTTTTTCATTTGTAGATCGTTTTTAAAATCAATAATATTGAATGAAAACATAAAAACACAAACATTTTTAGTGAGATGATTAATGTCAGAAAAATGATCTTTAAATATTCCGCACATTTTCAACAGAATCCCTCGTTTGTGGAAATACCCCATTGTAATTTTTTTTTTAAACAACCTTAATGTTTATTTTTCTGATTCTGACTCATTTTCTTTATACGCGTGATGGAGACGTACTAGTATGATAATGATTTGTTGTTATTTAGTATGTAAGAAAGAGCTGCAGCATTATACGTTTAAGAACAAAAGCAAAATCACCAGCGCATTGACGTTTGAGTTTTTGGAATTATCAACTCTTCAATATTATCTGTGTAACTATATTCCATACTTTTAAAATTATCGTCACGGCTAGTAGTATTGTAGGGGTCTACGGAGACGTCACGTTGCGGTATGTGAGAGAGATGCAAGAAAATTATTACTTTTTCCTTTGGAGGAAACAGATCAACGTACATTATTTATCTCATCTTTTGAAAGAGTGGCAGCATTATTGTGATAAAAAACGTATGTTTATTGCCTTTTTATGCCGTCACGGTACCGTAATCGTGGATCGACACGGTAATAATAAAACCACTCAATACATATAAGACAGTTACCGCTCGATATAGTACCTATTGTACTTGTTGGCGTACCTACAAATTGTCTTACCAAAGTGAATTAAGCATTATTCGATATTACAATCCACAAGTCTCCAGATTGTGGATAGAGTTGTTCTAGTTTCGGTCGTTTATCATAAGCCGGCGGCCACCCTCCAGCTAGGGCTTGTTATCTCTGAAGATATTGCAGGAACTGACCCCGGGTCATCTTCTCTAGGTGAATTGGACCGGGGATGCTGTGTAAACTCCGAATAACAAATAACACAGGTAGATAGACATTGGGTACGACTTGGAATTGTTTCGTTTGAAGGTGTTGTTGGTTATAAGTTGTAGTTTACTTGCGGTTAGGTCTTACGACATATCAGAATTTAATTTCATTTGTGTTATAAGGGAATTTGACACTCCAATGTTAAAGCCAGAGTGGTAGACTCTCAGTATCATCCTGGTGAAAATTCGAAATTTAACTTAACCACTCGGACCTATTAGCTGGTTTTCACGTTAATGTAACATTACCAGGCATATTTATGATGTATGGGGCGTAACTGACTTATTAAAATGGTTTTAGCCGTGTTTCGTTACTAGATCTGATTAGCCAGGTACTTCGTAACCTTCCTCTTCCCCACTTTTTTCTAGTGTTGGGTAGGACTGCTTTTTTAGAATGAGTTTGTATGAGGTACTCAAATACTGAAATGATGTGTTGAGGTGAAGTCTGAGATGTAAATTGTGAATTTTGAGGTGTGAAAGAGTAAAAAAGGAGCTAAAATCTTGTCTAGTCATTAGATTAGAATTAACGTTTTTTTATGGGATATTTGTAGTGAATATAGAGGAGAAACCCCTGAGGAAAGCAATTTCCCTCAAAGCCTATGTTATCTTTGATGATGCTTTGTGGAGAAGGGAAGGAAGGAGAGGAAGTTCTGAGAAGGAAAAAAGAAAAGTGTTTAGGAATCTGAAGTTATCAAAACAAAAAAATTCGCAAACTTCAATATCGAGGACATGTGATGAGACATCCGGAGAAGTACGAGATCTTGTATCTCACAATGCAGGGAAAGATTGCCGGAAGACGGGGCCCTGGAAGAAGGAGAACATCATGGCTAAAAACCTGAGACAGTGGTTCTGCCAGTCTATTGTAGAGCTGTTCTGGGCCGCAGTAAACAAAGTCCGCATAGCCAACATGATAGCCATCGTCCGTTGAACGACGGGGCACGAGAAGAAGGAATCTGGGTGTCAGTGTCTTCAGGAGAGACTCCTCCCACTGCGATGCAAGGTGGAAGAGTTTGGCTGGAATGGTCAAGGTTATGATTCCCTCGACCAATCTCTCCCGATTCGGCCCGCCACGCAGTAGATGGGCAAGCGCATTCGCCGACATTTTACGTTTTTGCATACATTTGTAGTGCATCTCGTACGAGGTACTCAATATTATTTTGTTCAGCCCACAATATTCCCCATGTTATTTCTAACTCATTACACCATTTTATCTTATTTTAAACTTAATCCAAAACAAAAAGTCAAACTTTTCACCCCTTTCCCTTTCTTATCCCATCTCTAATATTAAACATTTTTAACTTAACTTTTTCTTTCTACTTGTTCTGATAATACAATCTCCACCTGTAAAAAGTATCTTAATCCAGAATCAAGACTCCCAGATTACAGTAATTACACTAACGACTGGGATATACTCCTGCAATTATAATTCTGTTATTAATATCGGCCTTAATAGCCGCAAAACGCAAATCTTTTAGCCAATCAACCTTTAGTGGAAGGACTTTAAATTTTTTTTACACTCTCTTTTTCGCTCTTTAACCTTGTTTCAGGCGGCCGGCTGCGAAAGGTGTCGTGTCAATTAAATGTGGTTTTAAAATTTTATTCTAGGAGATTTAATATATATAGATCGTCCTGTTGATTAGTCAGACATATCTATATACAAAGGATGTGTTGTTTAAAAAAATTTGAACAATATAACAAATATTTTAAGTTATTGTTCACGTTGTGTGTAAGTTCAATTCAAGTTCTGTTATTATAACCAACACAGGCTTGACCTAGTGAGGTTATGAACTGAATTGTGAACATTAGACCTAGGTACCATGTAAAGAAACAAAATAAATATTATTATAGACCAGTTGCTCCATAATATTGAAATAATCGTAGAATTTTCACAGAACATGAAAATTAACTTCAAATATTTGGTGAATTGTTCAAATGTTTTGAAACGACCTGTCCTAATTTTTGATATTATGAGGAAAGCAACATTCGAATGTTTACCATATATCAAATATTATTTACACACATGTCTCTGCTTTAATAAGTATTTGATGATTTTTATAGCGCCATTTCGTGAGATAATCACCTTAAGAGCGCTCTACAATTCATTTGTACATTTTATCTATATGCATGGATTAGATTTACATTATTAATTATGTTATAAAATAGCACCTAAAGGCTTAATGGTCCGGTACATTAGTGTGACATTTTGAAATATCCTATTCGTGACCCAATCAACATTTTTTCTGCATTATAATCGATTTAGTGGTGTTTAAGATAAAGCCATACTAAATAATGCAAAATCATACAAAATCGTATGTTTTAGTTTTGAAAATTTGACCGCTTAGAAGTATTATAATGCTTCAATTAAATACTGCGTGTAGAACATACCTTGGCCCTTAAAAATATCGGTCATTTTTTTTAATAAGTCTTTTAATAAGCTTAGAAAAAAATAAAGTATTAGGTCTATAAAAAACATTTTTAACTGAAAACTCTCCTACTTATAAACACTTTTTCGGATATGGTTTTATTGCACAATGTGGCAAATTCAGTTTCTTATATAATTATCGCGAAAAAAATGATATTTACGCCCGAACCTCACAAAATAAAATATAATATGCATTTTCGCGTTGGTATTTTTGAAATCACGGCGACAATACGGCAGTCGACGAATTTGTTATATCAAAGTGAACCTTATACCGTCCACCGAAGAACGACTGGCAGCCGCCCCATTTTTTCGTCATTACTCCTCCGAACGGAGCGGAGAGAAGTCGTGTTATGCTCCGCGCCGCTTATTTTCGTGAAATCAATTTAAAAATTCCGTTTTATTACAATAAACAATGCATAAAAAAGGAATTAATGTTTTTTACAGGCCTTTACGAAATCAACATGTAAAAAAAAATCTCAAATATCTTTTACAACCTTTCCAAAAGCTTTTTCTCAAGTATTTTTAAACTCCTCCCATAAAAGGGCGTGAATTCCGATTTCGATTTTTTCCTGTACTAGTGGATCGCCTTAAGTAATCTGAGTATGGGAGGGGAGTTATGGGTGGGGGGCTCTATTGTTACGGAATCAATAATTCGATTAAAAATATATTAAATTATTTGTTTATTATTATTAGTAAGTGATTAGCGTGTTTTTTTGTCTCTTTTAGACCATATTTTTTACCTGCCCACGCCCTCACATTGCCATCTCAATGTCCCCTAATTTTCTCTGGGTCTTCTACTGCTCCCTTGAAAGTGTCAATCGCCCACGTTGAGAACCTATGAGATAGAGGGTTCACTATTACATATAACTGCATACTCAACTCAAATTTTTAATTTTCGAAGAAGTCTGACTAATCAACTGGATGATCGATAAGTACCGGTTTTCGGTGATCAATGCACGAAGTTCTAAATTACTTTTTATTGCTCAGCGCCAGATAATTTTTCACAAAAAGTTGTCGAGGGTTTTCAACACGAATAAAAAACTATAATTTTGTTCACATTTGGACTGTTTCCAAATTTAAACGTGCTTAATCCAAAATGAACCAATTTTTCATTGAAATCTCTTGACACGTTTCGCACCTGACCTCTTCATTTCCAACCCTCTCAACTTTCATTATCGCCGCTGAAACAATTCAATAAAAGATTTCCAATTTGGAAAAAGTTTTTTAATTTGGGTCTATGCTAATAACAACGTAATAACCAGAGCATTATATATTTTTTTCACGATGGGAATTACGATATTAATAATGGTGGTTGGAGGAGGGGTTTGCGTGTCGACTGAACTTAGTTCTGCTGCTGATAGCTCGGTTATGACCTCTCTTTCTATTACATGCATCGTTTATGAGATAGAGGGAGAGGTCGCAATGGCGCTTTCACCGGTATGTTATACCACTGTAATTTTATAATGGAGGGATTGTTAAATATTCGCTTACCTGTGTTTTTCGATTTGGCAATAAAATAATTTCAATTTTGCGGTATGTATTTTGTAAATTTTCTTTTATGGTGATAACTTTAGTTATTCCGAGTAGATATTTGGATTTCATTTGATCTGTCGGATAGTTATATCCAAGTTTTGAACGAATCATTATTTAGAACGAATATTGGTAAAACTGGGATTCAATCGATCGCACTCTCTTTTGCGTGTTTTTTTGTTTAATTTAATCTTGTCAGTTAGTTTACTCGAGATGAAGAACTAGTTGATTACATCGACACAGCTCGCAACACTCTTATAAAAAGGTTAATTGGCGTTGATTTTCCTCACATTTCTATGCAGTGTGGAAACATGGACGTTTACAGCAAGCAAAAAAAGCGGAATGTGGTGCTGGAGAAAAATACCCAGGATTCCATCGTCAGCCAGACACGCAAATGTGTCCATTCTGGAAGAGCTAGGCATCCACAATAGGCTTACATATACCTATATTTTTTATTATTTTATTTTACTTTTTATTATTTATTAATTTTAATATAATTACATCTAATACAATATAAGATATGGGTAGTCCCACAAAGCTGTGACAAAGCTTGTCTGTAGGTTCTACCATTTAATATTATTACATAACACAAATTAGCTTAAGTTACAATATTAGTACATACTTAATATAAGATTTAGGATAGATAAATGTGTTGTTAATTTATTAACCACTTTTTTGTCAGTTTAGGGCAGGGTTCTTCATTATTTTTTAAATTAATGTTTTGATTCAATATGTTATAAATCAAAGGTATCATATATTCGAGCGTTCTGCTACCATACTTATTTGATATTCGTGGTATTTTTAGGCCTTTATTTTCAGTAAATCTTATTGTGTGACTATGTATTTTAAGATCTGCCTACAATGTATTTTAAGATACTTAAGATAGATAGGACACGTTGCTCGCCAAACTGAGGACTCCAACATGGAGAACCTCATAGTAACTGTCATAATGGAAAGCAGAAGAAGGTCGCCAATGCTCTGGAGTGACCAAGAATCACTGGTATCCGGTACATCGGTGTCCTTGGCTCTTCATGCAGCGCAGCATCACGAGGAGTAAAGGAGCCTAGTCCACTGGAAATTGGAGCAGGGGTCACGATCCCCAGCAATGGACAGAATTGACCGGACACGGAACACTCAAACAAATTTACAGACAGAGGTGACGGAGTGGTTGAATCAAAACAGGACTTCGGTACGCTCAGTCAACAATTCATATTATGTATTTCATATTTAAATGATTCATGATCAATCAAAAATTAAAAGAAACCTTCGTGATGTGATCAGTTGGTGATTTTCGAGTCAACTTCGAATACATCTTTCTTCTGACAATTATTTCTGACAGTAACCGGTTTCAACCTATTTAGGCCACCTTCAGATTGGTACAACAATTATTCCATAATTTTATATACATATAGGGGGGGGGGGGGGGGGGGGTGTTAACGTGGGTGGTATACAAGAATTTTATTCAAATTATATGGATTTTCTCATATTTGTTGCTGTATCGTGTTTCACGACCAAATTTCCAGTTATTTGGTTATTAGGCATAATTACATCGGGTTTATAGATCACTTAAACATTTATTTGGAGAATATCTTACATGAATTATTAACAACCCATTTTACTGTTGTATTATGGGTGTCAATTAATATCACTATTGTATTTATGATAACATGGAATTTTTTATTGCTATTTGCAATGTGAGGTTTTATAGTGGCCTCTACAAAAACAAAAAGACGTATTTTTTAATGAATCATCGTGGGATTAACTTGAATCGACACCGCCAATTCTAATGAATTAGTTAAAGTATAATAATTAATTTATCGGTCCTTCCGACAGCTTTTTTTTTACCTCACCTTTAGGAAGACAGATAACCATTTGATACTTGATACTCATTCGTTAGTATGTAAATTAATTAATCGATTTTATTTTTATTTTAGTGACTAAATAACATAATTGTGTATACAAAATATAATGGTGAATTTAAGTGTAGATATTGTATTTCTTAGTCCTCCTCATTAGGGGGACCTGTTCCGAGGCGGACTAAAGTTATTTTAAATATAGTTTATTTGTATTCAATGTCGTTTTTAGTGTCTTCATTAGGGTTTTTTCATTGCCCTCTTTCAGCCATATTTTTTAATCTTGATTTGCACTCATTATAATATATTTTTTTTAGTATCATACCCCTTCTTTTAATTCGAATCTTTATAATTATGGAAGAAATTATTATTTTTATTTCGTATAGGTACTGCCATCAAATAATTATACCATAAAGCAAGGCACACGTATATTTGTTCGCTTTTATTAAAATTACACTATAATTTACACTAATTACATTTATATATATAAAATAATTTCGCTAATAAGAAATTGTTATTCATTTTTAAATGTGTTATTTTTAATGGTTATGGAAGAATTCCAATAAAATGTCAATGTTTCAAAATGGCTCTGCAATAAAAATCTACAAAACTTTAATTTTTTTTATAGTCTCTCGTAAGACATAGATTAACCCTTTCATAAATCATTTATTTTTTTATTGACAGCATCGGTATAAAGTGTACCAGGTTGGACGTTGGGGTAACGAAGATGCCCTTATTTTTATTTTTTTAATTAAACTCTGCACTATAGTTCCGACTTCGTCCCCAATTGGGCGGGTTGGGGAGGGGATAGAGACAGGGAAGAGGAAGGCTGGATTAGGTTAAGCTACGTCATTTCAAGCAACGTTTCGATTTTGAATGGCGGTCTTTCAGCAGGGCGATACTGAGAGTTAATCTAGGCTAACGTGAAGAAATTGAAAACTCCTATGTCCGCATCTTATTCAAAATAACGTGGAGCATTTAGCTTATCAAAATCGTTTCCCTTTTTTTAAAGTTTTTAGTGTACAAGGAAACCTGTTCGCCGAGAAATTAGAACTAAAGGTATTTTATCTAACTGTTGCTGTCCTTGTCGCTCTTACTTTCCCGAATACTGAGCGAAAGTGACAACTGCACCTCATGCTGATATTACCTAAGTAAATATATGCCTCCTCCATTTTTTCCCCATTTTTCTCCTCTAAAACTGGACCGATTTTAAAGATTTCTTTTTACTAACTGTGTTATAAGGAAATATTCCATATCTGTACGTTTTGGTTAAAAAAAACATTGTCTAGTTAATTGTGTATACTGAACGTCTTTTGATGGCGTTCGAATCATGCAATTTTAACTATTCTTCTATAAGAAGTAACCTATCAAAAAAAGGAAAACATACTGACACACTAGTAGTCGATATATATATATATATTGTATTAAAATATTTTTGCAGTAGTCTCAAAATACAGAGAGGAAATTCAGGAATATCTTTATATGGATAAAACGGCGCCTGAAGAGCGATTCTATTTCTTTTGTTGGATCGTTATGAGATAACGGACGTGATCTCCTGTCAGATTTGTGTAATTCTATGTCTGTTATTTGCTTTTTTCTGTATATAATATACATTAAATGAATAAATAATCATGCATACTTGCAAGAATTCGTGTTTAAAACGATTAAACTAAAACATGTTACAGTAAATATGTAAAAATCACACAAATCTGACAGGAGATGACGTCCGTTATCTCATGACGATCCCATAAAAGATAATATAGAATCGCTCTGCTGGTTTCCCTTTAAAACTCGAATGGTTAATGCTATTTTATTCAGTACCCTTCTAGAGAATTCTCTGTCATTGATTGACGGTGATCAATTTGACAGCGGAATTAATTTAAAGACCAGTCAATTTATGATTATTCACAAAAGTTCCCGAAAAGCAATTTGGTTGTTCCTTAACCCTTCCCGCCCGGGGGAACCTAGGGCACCCCGAACGCCCTTGATATTTGCATACTTTCCTGCCGCCCGGGGGTGGGGTGTGCACGGAACACCCCCCAAGTGAAGGGTTATGGGGGGGGTGGGGTGTAGGGGGCGCCAGGCACGCCAACGGATCATTAGGAAACGGTGGTATTTAAGGCCAGGACTTGGAAACTTGATGGATAGTAGTAAATTGATTTATTTATTTTTTATAAGTTTTGTATAAATGATGTACGACAGAACAGGAGGTTTGGGAACGTAAAGAAGATGAATTATACAATAATTAGCACAGATTTAATAATTATCTTGCTTAGAGGAAAAGCAGGCAGAGTGAACGAACGCTAAAACCGGAATGAATGTGCATTATCATGCACCCAGCCAGAGAGTGGTGGCCGGTGGTACCATTGTATAAAATCAGATAAAAATTTTATGGTTGTTCGTTGCTCGGCTATAGTATCAGTAATCCGCAATATCGCGCAATATAAGAGTTAAACGAGGCATGGAAGAAGTGAATCAAATACTTTGGGCTTTGTCAAGAATCAAAACAACAAATTTAGAGATGTATGAATGTAAATGGAGCAAGGAGTACGAGTATGTGCCAAGGCAGAGCCGTGTGGCCATATCTTCTCTGCTTACCCATACGTTGAAATACCGGACAGATTTGCCTCCCGGTGTTAATAATAATTGGATAATTTATAGAGCGCCGTTTTTGTGAAAAATCACCTCAAGGGCAAGTGTTAGTTTATAATATGTATATTTAATATGTAAAACACAGACATACGTAAATAATATTTGATTTATGGTTAGCATTCGAATAATGCTTTCCTCATTATTTCAGAACAGTAATATTGAAGTAAAATGTGCTATATAGTATTTTGCTAACATTGATTATAATTATTGATGTTTGTTATTATATCCTTCTTTTAACTATGTTCAATGCAGTTAAACATATCTAACACTTCCGAGAAAGAATTGCCAACCGCATGCAATCAGCTACAAGCTAATATCTAAATGACTCAGTCCTGATATCAATCGACGGACAGTATTAATAGCCACGCGACTGTACGATTGAAATTTAAGAATCTTTCTAAGAATACAACGCAAACGCCGCGCCTTAAACAAAACCGTTTTCGTCCGTGGAGTTTTGTATACAAATCTACTTTTGTAATAGAACCGAATTAAAGCAATGCCAAAAGATTACGCGATGATCGTGAGGAGCACCGCCGGTACTATTGGATTTGTTATTTTGTGAATCTCTCCGGATATGGAGAGATTGACTATAATGAGTATTATTACTGTAACTTGCAGTTGTGAACAATCATACGCGTCTTTATATTACAGTATAGTATATATGACGTCATTTTCTGTCGTGGTTACTTTATCCCGGTGACTAGCTGTCACTGGATCCCAGTTGGTCCGAGGAACCGGCTATTTTTGGAAACGGTTCCTATCGGATTTATAAAATGGTCAAAAATCAAAAGCCACCCGAGGGCTTAGCAGCAAAAATTTGCGGAGCGGGTTTTTAACTTCTAGTTATGTTTTTACTAGATGGGGTACCCGGCTTCGCTCAGGAAAACATTCGAGAGTGTTCTGGAATGTTCCATCAAGAACATTAACGAACCATCCAGAACGTTCTCGCAACTTTTAGTCTCACCGAAATGCTCCGCTACGCCTTCCTGAAAACTATCTAGAGTTTTATTGAACCTTCTAGAACTTTCCGGAAGGCTGTTCTTGAAATTTCTAGAGGGCGAAATTTTCAGCCCCTATATCTTCAGCCCCTATATCATCCTTGAAGGGGATAGAGATCTACCACGCCATATAACTCCCTTGGTCATACCGGGACTCGTTTCTGAGTTTTAGCGGTCCGCACGTTTTTTTGGACCTTCTTTTATAATATATATTGATTATTCCCCTTTTGCACTACAGGCGACTTCCCTTTTGACTCTGTCCTCCCCGTATTTAATGGGAGCACTGCTAGAAGCGTTTCGGATGCTCAGAATATGTGAAGCGCATGTTGACATAATTATTGTGCCGTTGTTTATAGAAGAATTTAGTGTTTTTACGCCATTTTTCTGCTGACGACTTGTGTACTTGTTTGCTCGACCTTTTTGTGTTTGTGAACGGAACTTGGATGAGTCGGAATTAAAGAATTTGAATATATTTGCCTAGTAACGAAGTACAAACGTAATCTATGTACTATTTTATTTATTTGTATATTTTAATTCCAGTTAGTGCACAAGTTTTCTTATTTTGGCAAAAATTTGGAATTTGTGAAGATTGTATGTATAAAAATCTTTTAAGATTATTTGTAGGGTAATCGCATTTATTATATTGATTGTTTTTGGGGTATTATGCCCCCTTTTTAGTCAAATTAACTTTCAATCATGCTGATTAGATCCAGCAGATTTTTTAGAAGTACCTACACAACTTCTGACCTAAATGCGCCCTGATTTTGAATCCGGTAACCAGATATGGTCTGAAGCCGCCAGATTATGGTCCATTTATTAGATTCCTCTTTAATTATTCGTTTTTTTTCTTCATTTCTATTCTCGCACTTGAATAAATAAATTATTGTAGCAGCATTCTATTCTTAGCCAACGACGGATTAATGAAACAAATGACAATTCTACAAAACAGAGCTATGAGAACTATATTGAAGAAAAATAGGTACACTTCAGTCAAGAAAATGTTGAAGGAGTTAAATATCTTCTCATTTAAACAAATTATTTACTTCAATACTATATTTTTATCTACAAAACAATCGATGGCCATACGTCTATTGAATTCTTAAGAAAAATTGATAAACTAAAAAGCAAACATACACATGAGACGAGGAAAAGAAATGAACTAAGACTCCCTTTCAGGAAAAAAACACGAAGTCAAAAGTCATTGATGTACGGAGCATTGAAGATATTTAGAGAATTACCAGAAGAAATAAAATTGGAAGAGAGCACAAAGGCATTTAAAATTAAATTGCGAAAATATGTGATTGATTGTGTTATTTTAAGTGTATGTACATATAAGGATTGTATTAGGAAATAGATAACTATTGTACCTATTTAAAATACCGCAATAAACAATACAGTTTACACTTTAAAATATATATATTTTTTAAAGTTAATAATCAGTAACTGTATGGGTCTGTAACAATGTTTAGTGAACACTTTCACTTGGAGAACCTGTGTTGAGGTGTTATTATGACGTCATAAGTAAAAATACAGCATCATCCTTAAGATTCTCAAGGAGAATACTGTGGTTTCATCCATGGCAGTATTGTATATCAGGTTAGTAGCAGTTGTACATCTTAATATCGCATAGACACAATGTAGTGAAACGTTAAAATTTGGTGAAAAGTTAAAGATACTGCATTAAGTGGTCTTAGTGTTGTGTTTGTTTTACTGGTATTTCAAGTGATTGATCCTTCAGCACTGGAGTTCAGTTGAGAGATACGTCAAACGGTTGCCCAGCAATGGTTAATGTAATTTATCATAATTAGTCTATGATCAGTTCTCACATTACTTTAGTTGTCTATGTGTTCTTCACGTCGCATGGTCTCGCTTCCGAGAAGTGCCGAAGATAACCGAAGGTAGATGTGCAGAGTAATTATAATTCTAGAGCTCTGCAGACGAAACCTAGCTTTCAGTCAGAAAGGACGTCAGTCCTCGATATCATCATCATTACGTAGTATAAAATGAAGTCGCTCAAAATGTATGTGCGCTTAGATCTATTAAACTACGCAACGGATTGTCATGCGGTTTTCACCAATAGATAGAGTGATTCAAGAGGAAGGTTTATATGTATAATACATGCTTATTATATTAGAGAAAAGCCGAGAAATTCAATTCAGGCAGTGGGCAGCGGGGTATAAAATTAAGTCGCTCAAAATGTGCGCTTAGAACTTTTAAACTAAGCAACGGATTTTCATGCGGGTTTCACCAATAGATAGAGTTATTCAAGAGAAAAGTTTGTATGTATAATACATGTTTATTATAGTAGAGAAAAGCCGGGAAATTCAAATATTCAATTCAGGCAGCGGGCAGCTGGCAAGCCGGTGGTGGGTGGTGTCGATTTTATAAAGGTTGGGTAATGTTGTGTTTCGTTAGCTACAGCAACGTGTGGCCGAGTCTGCTAGTTCTAATTATAAATTACGATACGTCAACAAACAGTCACCGTGATTCAAAGAGCCTAAATCTTTCAATAAGCATCCTGTAGTTCTGGAAAATACTGGTCCCAGTACTTAAAATAACAAATGTCTCTGTAGAGAACAACGGTGATATTAGTTCTTTTTTTCCTACCCGATACCCTATTCGATTCTATAACCGATCTCTCACCAACATAATACTACGAGCATCTTCCACTCTTAATGAATTCTAATCTAATTTTGATATCGGTCACCGAGTACAAAAAAGCCGTTCGATCTCTCCACTCATCCGAACAAAAACAATTCGGGAAGCGATGAATCAAATTTATGAGCCGAACTCCTGGATATATCTAGAAGGTATCTACCGGGTTAGTGCTGGTATGGCGGGTTTGACTCGATTCGTTTTAAAATTGAACCGACTTTTCGTACTTTTGAGACTCGTCGCCGTGGTAATGACTCTCCCAATGCAAATTAAGGTTATTTCGAGTCAACTGAGTAGACTTTAATGATCACCCCTGTGATTGAAATGATGCTAGGTTGGTCCTTGCTGTCCAAAAGATGCCCTTATCGATGGATGGATGGGCGCGGAAACTATATTAGGATGCATTTAAATAAAGGGATTTAATATTCCAAACAGAATAACTTTTATTAAGCACTCAAGTTTAAAAAACGTGTTGTCAGAAAAGGTTAGAAACGCGGAGGTTAAATATTATGTAAGAACTACGATGCCAGTAAACAATAACAGAAGACCTAATTTGTCCCAGTTCATATAGGTCTCATATAAATCGCTGTAACTCCCTTATTATCATAGTGAGAAATATGTTCTAAACAATGTTAGAAAGGCAATACTCCACATTTTTTATTTAAATCTAAAAAAAATCAAGAGTGTGCAATTCACACGCGATAGAAGTGATTACTAAAGTAGACAAGAGTGAGGAGGTTACGAAGTACCGCACAAAGAAGAGACCGATTATATTATCTCATTCTCTCACAGGCTAAATCCTATAGATGTATGTATTTGTATCTTTTTGTGTCGCTATTTTTTGTTTCATCGAGTTTCAAATCACAACGGTGCTAAAGAAGTTTTGACTACAATAACCACCAAAAAGTAAAATGTACACCTTTATGAAACGAAAGTTTCAGAATTTTGATAAAAAATTATGAAACTTTAGGAATTTCTTAGTAAATATTTTTACATGAAATTACTATAAAGGGAGATAACGTTTATTTGTCTAATAATATATTTTATTTTTATTACCAGCAATTTTAGTTGGAAAAAACGTAAGGTGAGTCATTATTAAAACTTTTTCATGTTTGCATTCAAAATGTTCATATTTTGAAAATTACAAGGTTATTTTGATAGTGATATTTGAAAGCGTTAACAAATATTTCATTTATTTTGATTTTAATACAAAGCGAAAATATTTAGGTCTATTGACCGAATGTGGTCGAGGCCTAAAGGTTTAACGTCTGCTGATTGCTAAGGGATGCGAAAGGTATGTTTGGATTTATTTGTATTATTCAAAAATATTTACCATAAAATGTTTAAGAACTATGATGTTATTGCAAGCAACACTCGAAACACAATAACGGTTGGTTTTATATGTCATGATGCGTCCAAAAAAAAATCATTCGGGAGGGCATGCTTACCTTTGAAATTCTGTGCCATTGGCCGTTTTTTAATATATATTATTTGGTTCTTGGAGTTTTTCCTTTTCGATGTTTTCCTGGAAAATTATGGCTTCGGCATTTGGGTCTTTTGAATAATTCAAATAATACTTGCAAATGTCTACAGTTTAAAAAAAATCTTCGAGCAACATGTATTTACTGACAGAAATCTAGTGTTTTGTGAAAAAGCTTTTCAATTTGGAAGGCGTGTATGGGTATCTTTTATTGGATAACCAACACCTCTGCCATATGTCAACCCAAGTGGTTCGCTACTATTGGTGACTTAGCAGAGATGCCCGGGTTCATGGTGTGAAGGTGTGTCGGGATATTCACTGCGTGGCGGACCGGTTCAAGAGAGACTGATTGGGGAGGTCTTTTGACCTCTGCAACCGGACTCTCCCGGCCGATTGCCTTGCATGGCAGTTAGAGGGATGTATTTATACATCTCATCCTTCTGGATACATTGATCCACAGATTCCTACCCACCCCTCGTATCCTTTTCATTCCCAAACTTCTTCTTCTCCTAAAAATACTCTCAACACAGCATCCCCAAAGATGACATAGGCCCCCGAGGAAAATTATGTTTCTCAAGGCTTCCTATGTGGAGCAAAAGTTAAAATAAATCAATTCGACATTGTCAATTTATTCGTATTTTTACGTAGCCGTTTGAAGTGTGACGTTTGGGAATGTTTAATCCATGGACATGGTGTTGCTATCGTAAAATTATTTCTTATTTAAGTATTTAGTGTTAATATCGGTTTGCCCATCGACAACACAACCGTGCTCGAGATATCGATATAAAATCGTCAGAAGTTAAGTCTATCGATCAGATATTGTTAAGTTATCGATTTGACAAGATTATCTCCTTCACTATCGTAAATTGTTATTTTCAAATATGCCAAGTTTGTATAAGTAAGTCATGTTCCTTTAGACTTGCGTCAGCTGTTACTGAAGCTAGCTTAATAACTTAGAAGTTATACTTAGTTTGGTTAGTCGCAAGTTGTAAAGAATTAGTTACGTGTCGCAAGTTATTGTTCAAAGCCATTAGTTAGTAGAAGTTATTAGTAATCTGTCAGGTATAATGCCAATATATTTAAGAAACTAAGTTGATTAATGGATTTTCTCTTTCTACTTATTTTAACAGGATTAAAACTACATTTAGGTAAAAAAAAACACGGCATTTTTTGTATATTTTTTTAGAAATGTTAATATGTAACATTGTAAAAGTGGGAGATACTCTCAGAATCGTCCTGGTGTAAGACTGCTATTCAGGATTGAAACCTTGCTTGATGTAGCTTTAGCCGTGTTTTATGGCCAGATATGAATAGCCAGTTACTCCCCACATTACTCTTCCCACTCTCCTTCCCCTCCCCACTAATTCCAACCTCGCAAGATACTTTAATTGGGAATGCCGTAGTCTCACTGTGTTTTATGACCAGTTCTGAATAAGCAAGTACTCCCCACCTTCCTCTTCTCTAACTCCTTCCCTTCCTCACTACCTTCAGCCTCACAAGATACCCCAATTGGGGATGCCGTAGTATCACTGGCTCCAGATGGTTCAGAGTAGAGCATTCACACTGAAAAAAAAAATAGACTCAGATATAATATTTCACAAAAAGCGCAATGAAACTATCATCCACGTATCATTTCCAAAACTAATATCAAGTTTTAATTTTATTTTTCTATTAATTTTGATGTTTATATTTTTTAAGGTGATTCTCCACACAGCATTGTTTATTACTTTTTATATAACTTATTTTTAATGTTACATTTCTTTCTTTTTACAGGTAAGTTCCCGTTCATCTTCAAACCATTTCAATCACTTAATTTGTAAGTTCAAACATTATATTATTCATCCTAATCAGCTATATAAAGTTACATTATTATGTATAAGTATTGATTATAATCGAGGCATTCATATCGAGAGATAATTGTTATCGAAGTGAAGTTAGTTTTCACGTGAACTTCTCGATTCCTGATTACTGATAAATTACCTGCAATCAGTAGGTACGCTGTGTTATTATTTATTCAATGAGATTCATTTAAAGCTGTAGATACTGTAACTTTACTGCACTCTGTCCCAAAAGACTAGGAGTTATAAATACTTCTTGCATGATAAGCTTTTTTATATATTCAATAATAACCATCGCCGCGGGAACTATTTATTGGATAACCAACATTCCTGTAGTAGGTCACTCCAAGTGGTTCGCTATGTTTGGTGACTTAGCAGGGGTGTCCGGGTTCATGGGATGGGTTTGCGGGCTGGATCGGGAGAGACTGGTTGAGGGAAACCTTTTTACCTATCCAGCCGGAATCTCTCGACTATCTCCTTGCACCATGGTGGGAGGGATGAATTCATACATGCGTCACTCCTGAATACACTGACCCCCAGATTCCTATTCACCCTTCGTATACGTGGAGATAATGTAAAAATATTATTTAATTTATTAAAAACAGTTTGTTTGTAAACAAGTACTGCTGTTTAACTATTTACTATTCGTGACAGCTATTTCACCTTCCGAAGGCATTAATAAACTGTGGTGAGGCCACTTACAAACATTAATGTAAATAGATGGTCAGTAAGCGATTGTACCTCACCCTAGTGTGATTATACATTCAGAAGGCGAAACAGCTGTCATGCATAATAATAATTACCCAGAAGAACTTGTTTATTAATAAACTGTTTTTTTTTAATTCAAATTTAATATTACTGTTATTGATTGTATAAAAGAAAAATTTAAAAATTAAACTTTTCAACAAATGAAAATTATTTCAACTGCATTTTGATTTGAATTGTATTTTGCTTTTCACAAAATATTTAATTTTAAAGAATTTGTGTACTGAGATATTAAATTAATTAATTTAATTACCAAACTTGTAAGTTGAAAATCTGTTATATTGTCCCGCTAAAACTTCATAACCTCGTGGTTTTTAACTTGTGGTTGCCTATGAGCGGATACAATAATTGAATTATGTATTAAGAATTCCCTTTTTAAGAGAAATAGAAAAACGCCATGTTATTATTGCTAGCAAGCGTCGTGGGTTCAATTCGTCTACTAGCTAAGTACTAGCTAAGTAATCATAATGATGGTGGTAGGAGTTTTCCAAATATTGTCATGTAATGTTAACCTTCGAATGTTTGATTTCATAAGTATTTACAGTCTTAAAAATTTGGTCCTTCGAGCCGGATCTATTTTTACCATGCTCCCAACATGACATAGTTTCGTGGGATTAAGTCTACCCATAATATATCATTATAGGCGACAGCTGGCCTCCCCATTATTGGCTCTGCGACCATTAAAACCTCATTATTCGATTTGCGGCCATTAAATATTGCTAACTTTCAAAGCTCCGGCGATTATAATTATTATTGTTATTCTTGAATCTAGGCGATTCGATTGACCGAAACCGCGGCCATGTTCGGTTGTTTGTTTATTTGGATATTTATAAATTATTATTGGTTTTAGTTACCAATAGTTACAAATGATGACGTGATTGATAAAATTGAAACATAATGAATTTATAAAATCACAATGGTTCGTAGTTATGTTAAGTATAATAATATGTATGATTTCTCTTATAAGGAATAGAAACCTGGACAATAACCAAAAATCAAACGGGAATATTTTAAGTTGAAATGTGTCTATTTTGAGTAGGTATTCACAAATTAATTAAATTATTGAAAAGTTATAATGATTAAAACGTCTTTCAACTTTCTTTTAACTTTGTGCAGTTGAATTAATTGTTAATTATAACTTTCTTTGTGAATAACACGTGGCAAGAATTTTACAGAAATATCATTTAATAAATTGATTCCCTGTAATGGGTGTCAAATTGAGTATTAATGAAATTGAATGTATTATATTCCCATCAGCCCCCCTTTCCCCGAAAATTGTCTCAAATTACCCCGTGCGACAATTGGCCCGGTCTCCCCCTGTTGGAATATTAATTTTACCCGCAATTATCGAATCTCACATTGTAATTGCGTCATAAATATGGCGCGAATTACTACAGAAGACTCTCGATTTATTGGAATGCATTGTAAAATCCCGGTTAAACGGAATTCCCGGTTAATACAAATACAGCTGAATATCGATTTTCTGGGATAGATGGTGAAAAAAAAACTCTTAGTCCAAATACAGTTGATAATCGATTTACTGAGATTTACTGTGAAAGAATGTCCCGGTTAATTGAAATACTGTAAACTCTCGATTTGCTGCAAATATCCTGGTTAAATGGACTGCCCGTTTAATACAAATACAGTAGACACTATTTTCCGGGGAAGATGGCGAAATCTTAGTTAAACGGGTTAGTCCAAATTCACTAGACACTCGATATAGGGTAAAAATCCGTTAATCCAAATACATTCGATTCATGAATATCAGATTAACCTTAATTATAAATAAAAATCGAACAAGCTTCTCTGTAATCCATTTTTTAGGATTCACGTACAACTCGAATATTTTTATTTCTTTACGCCCTTTTTCGGGGCTTTTATATATGACGTTTAAATAACATTGTGATTAAATAAAATAAAGTATTTATTGTACATAACTGAACTGCCCTCAGTAACAGTATTTTGAATTTGTTTAAAGATAAATCAAAAATGTCCACTGACTTGGTATAATTATTTCCCTCCATTAGTATTCTGGGTAAAGAGGAATACATATGGTAGTTAGTTCCAGAATTTCTGCACTGAAATAAATCCTGACTTATAGTGTTACGTGGTGGAATCCGGAAGCTTATCAATTCAAGCAATACCAAACTATCAACTAAATCATTTAAAATTTTATACAGAAATAACAAGTCAGTGAAAATTCTTCTGTCTGACAATTTGAGCATATTCGTAACATTTAAAATAGTGTTGTAGTTCAACATAATTGCTGGAATACCCATTTTTAAATTTATAAAACCTAAGAATTTGTTTTGTATTCCTTCAACAGCTTGTACATGCACATTATAATATGGGTTCCAGACGGGAGAATTGTACTCAAGTTGACTTCTAACACATGCAAAATATAACCTTTTAAGCCCTTATTAGAGATTTCTGTTATGTGGTTAAAAAATGAAAGATTTTATTGGGTATAACTTTGTGTAAAAACGTATTAAACTGTTATTTATCAACAAATCACTATTAACGGTGATAAAAACGTGATATTTTCAGACCTATACATGATTTCAACCTTAACTTTAATTAACACATCGATCGTCCAGTTGATTAGTCAGACATCTCCGAGAAATTTGAGCTTAGTATGCGATTATATGTAAAAGTGTACCGTCTATCTGGTACTATACTCGGATTACTCATAAACACCGTCACATCAATTTTAATGCAGAAAAACTTTTAGTGAATTAAACAAAATATTGATGTTTTCTGGGTCACTGTAGAATATTTATTATTTTATAGCATATTTAAAAAGACCTTTGTAAATCGTATTTGATTTATGGTGGGCATTCGAATATTGCTTTCCTTTTTATCTCAAAAATTATTCGGTATTTGGCATGATCTAATACCCTTGGCATGATCTAACACAACTTTTGCTTCACTTGATCGTGTCATGTTTTCTTTTCTATTCCCCGCCTTTTTTCCATTCGCGAGCTCTGTGAAATTTCTATGTGACTTGAATATTTTTTACTTTTTATAATCGCGTCTCAGTGACGTCCCGGATAAGCCGCTTCCCGTTAACCCAACCCATAAAATCGAATGCCTACTGTATTTCGGTTATTATTCGCGCCAATTTTATTTGCATTACAACACCGGCCCTCCTCGGAATAAGTTTGTTGTGAAGGGCGAGGGGGGGGGAGAATTGAGAAAACCACTGGGAGAGTTATCACCCCCCTCCCCCCTTAGTCAGGGGTACGGAAGTTGCTAGGAAATTAGAAATCAAAATTCAGAAAAATGAGGCAAGCCTTTTACGCCTATCTTCTTTTATAATCTTGTTAGTAACGCCTTTTAAAAAAACATATTTACTGGCGACCCGTGAAAAATCATGGACTTGAAGTTGAAAGTAAAAAAAATACATCAGAACAAGGACCATAAATTTCTGCAAACAGACAAAAAAATATTTGCAGCAGCAACTCTTTATTTTTTTTCGTGATTGTTTTTTCTTGTATCAGTTATGTAAATTATCAAATTATGTTTAAATTCTTGAAACGTCATGCGTCAGTTTCAATTTTGAAAATGATAATTATTTTAGGTAGGATAAAGTATAATCCCTCGTACAGTAGTAATGTTATATTTTGCAATAGTCAGAACTAACTAACTAACTAACTAACCATCACGCCGTTTCCCCGCAGGGGTAGGCAGAGAGGACGGACCGCCACACAACTCGATCTTGGCACACACTCTTTGCCTCGTTCACATTCATACATCGTCTCATACATGCTCTTCTATTATTCCGACTCTTCACATGGCCCGACTCAAGTATCTGATTCACTTGGTCGTGCCATGTCTTCCTCGGGCGTCCCCGACTTCTTCTACCATTCACATTTGCATCATATATTCTCCTTACACTCCTTTCCCCGTTCATTCGCTCTACATGCCCAAACCATCGGAGAGTCCCTTTCTTAATCTTACACATCACGCTTACGTCAGCCTTGCATTCTTTGCGGATATCCACGTTTCTATCACGATCGTACATGGTTTTACCACACATTCGCCTCAGGGATCTCATTTCTACAGCATTCAGTCTGCTTTCATCCTTCCTCTGCCAGTTCCATGCCTCACTGCCATACATCAGGGTAGGTACCAGCACTCCATTATGGACGGCTAGTTTCGCGTCTTTGGACAGTTTTTTATTACCGCCAACGGCATTCAGTCCTCCATTAATGGAGTTACACTGGAAAATGCCTCACCAATTTGGAACCCGCAGTACAAACTTTATATTGATAGCATAGAAAACATTCAACACAAATTTATAAAATATCTTACCTTCAAATTCAACAATAACTTTTGACTCACATTTCAAATTATGCAACAAAGGCGAACAATAGCTGATTTAACATTTATACACACAATTTTAAATAAACCGAACTTGTACCGAACTTCTTTCCCTAATTAATTTGAACATACCCTTAAGGCTCAGTTCCCGGCCCCAAAAAAAAGAAGATGGAGAGATATGAAATTACGAATGTTAGAAGAGCGCGCTAACATTTACAGCGATAAAATTGATGCAAAAATCATGAAAATCTTTAATAAAACACGACTCGTTAAAAATAGAGCAAAAAACTCGCGATAATTGTCTTTAATTTTATTTTAAGAAAAGCTGTGAATTTTTTCATACATATAACTTGTAAAATAACCGAAACAAACGTGTTTATAATAATTTTTGGAGAATACTTTGCGATTTTTTTCTATCGAGGGAATTTTATATAATTTGCGTTTCGGCGCGATAAATGTCTAGATATTATCTTCAAGAATAACATATATTTTTTTAGGAGCTTAAAAACTTCAAATGTTTAAAGGAAGTTTGCAAGAGATCGGTTGAAATTCGGAGAACCGCCTCTTAAGACGTACACGACATAGAGAAATTTTCCACACGCTTAATTATAAAACAAATGCAGCAACCAGCAACTAATTCGCCAATTAACCGTGCTCTTCAAATGTTAAATATTGTTTGTCTAAATTCTAATATCGACATTTTCTCCGATTCACTTCCCAAATTTAAAAAGAGCATCATGTCAGTAATGTAAATTGTTCAAGGTGCATACATATATCACCACTTTTCACATCCACAAAAATACTCACACACACACACCTACCCACAACGCACATTACCCGGTAATCATTTAATATAAACAAGATACTTCAATAAAAAAATATCATAAGTACCTAACTTGAAATATACTTATTAACTGTAAACTTTTTTCACCACTGTAAATAATGTACTGTTTGTTTCTGTTAATAAATAAAGAAAATAAAAATAAAGTGTGCCTGAATTCTTGACACAATCAGTTCTAATTTTGAAAATGGTACTTTCATTACAAATCGGAGTTAATTGAACCAATCACTCACGGACAGACATTAAATTATTAAGTTTGATTGACGATAAATGATAACTTTGTGATGAGGCATTATAATACAAAGTATTGTAAGTTTTTTTATGTTCTTGTTTTGTAATGTAAGTTGTAGACAATACTTAATTTATACGAACACGCTAATTGATTTCGACATAACCGTGACCTAGGCAGGGCATGTATAGACTGTTACGAGTAATATAAGATATTTTAAAACACATTCACTTGACACTGGCTAAATACTCCTCTGGGGTGAAAAGCCGTGAAGGAAAAAAAACACTTTGATAAATACATTTGAATATTTTAAATCTTACAATAAATTCTGGCGTAGTTTTAATATTTAAATTGACTTTTAAAAGCTCAATAGCCCATGGTAATTACCTTCAGAGAAAAAAAAAACTGATGAATTAACCTTGAAATTTCATACAGAAAATTTGATGTAAAGTTCAATAACGACGAACTCGCATTTCCAGATTTTTGTTGTTTTCAGATCAGATTCTTTTTTAGGTTATTATAGTTGTTAATAAAATGTTTTACTTACTGAACACTGGAGAAGTCAGGATACCTCAGGAAGACATGGTACGATTAAGTCAATAAAATTTCATGCCAAGTCAACCGAGCCATTGGCCATGTAATTTTTCGCATCTTTTCATTCGTAATTATTGTACCATATTTGTAATTTAGTCATAAAAAATGTTTGTATCACAGGCAGAACATTTATACTACTTAAGCCTCGATGACACACGGCGAGTTTACAAGCTACTATCTATTAAATTTAAAAGCGGGTGAATCGGCGAGTGAGATTGTCATGATGACACACAAAACTGTCCACTCGCTCAGTAGCTCGCGACATTTTTGTAGGAAACTGGACTCGCACGTAGCTGCTAGCGCCAATAGCGGAAATAACGTGAACTAATCCTTCAGACAGTTGACAGTCGAAATCAGCTGGTTTTTGGTAGCCATATTGGAAACACAAATAAACCAATCATGAGTCGGCTTGTAGCGTGTAAAGTTGAGGACCTTTCAACTTTTTCCGTGGATTGTCAACAATCTGCTAGTCAGCAAGTAACACGATGACACTGAGCGAGTTTACTAACAGATAGTGAATTTCCGAGATAGTAGCTTGTAAACTCGCCCTGTGTCATCGACGCATTATACAGTTCTTCTTCTATCATTATCATCAATTTTCAGAATATTTTTGGTGCTCTACTAGCTCGCTGACCAAAAATTCAGATCACTCCATTTTTTCCTCGTCTTGTTTTTCACTGTAATTCGAGAGATTCTTGATTGAGCGAGTGGCGATATCCCCCTGTTCTCTGCGAAAGAACTTTGTTCGGAGAGTGATGAAAATAACTAAAATAAAATTGTTTTGATTGGTGTTGACTTTGCGGAATTTGTTACACCAACCCCCCCTTGTTCTTTTCACTTCTACTTTCGCGTTGTTCGTTTCACGGCTATTTTTGAAGTTCATTATTATGAAATTTTTATCTCGTGGATTTTTTTTTTTAATCTAAAAATTCTTAAACTTTCAGGTTAATTATGTGTTATTGAAAATGTAGACACAGGAAAGCTGATTAAGGCATTGAAAGATTAGTGAATGCAGGTATTTATGTGGAGGACTGAATGCAGTAGTTACTAAAGAAAGGTTGTCCAAAATAGCAGTTCACAATGCAGTTCTGTTATTAATCCTAATGTATTTAAATGTATGATGGGGGTATATGTAACTGGCAGAGTAAGGACGAAAGTACACTGCTGTAGAAATAAAATGACTGAGTGGTAAAATCATCGTGTTTTTTTTACACTATCTCCACACAGAGAGAAAAAAATCCTCTCGAGGCCTATATCTTCTTCTTAGAGTCTTTTGAGGAAGCAAGGAGAGGAAGTTCTGGGAAGGAAAAAGGAATGAGGGGTGCATAGAAATCTGGAGGTTAATGAGTGCAGGAGTGACGGACGTATGAATCTACACCCCCCACTGTTGTGCAAGGCGATGTTCCTAGAGAGAATTGTTGGAGCGGTCAAAAGGTCTTCCACAACCAGGCTCTCTGGATCCGTTTGGTGGGTAGACGCATCCGCCACTAAGATCCAGTCAAACCTCATCCCATGAACCCGGGCACCCCTGCCAGACGTAGCGAACCACTTTGGGGTGACCTACGGCAGAGGTGTTAGTTCTACAGTAAATGTTACCCGTACCGAGTACCGACCTTCCAAATTGATTTAAGGGAAGTAATTAGATCATATTTTCTTAACCTTTACACAGAAAATTGAAATTATTCAGAAATCTCAAGTATACGTGGGCATATTGCTAATCCTTCATCAAAATTTAACATTTTGAATTATAATAGTTATTAATAGAGCATCTAGATTAAAATTTAATAACGTAATAATTCTTAGGCTTCCTTCCTCACGTCTGGTTGGTGGGTGGTCTAGACTTATCTACGTCATGTTTCACCTTGTCCTCACCTTGCCTCATCTCTGCATCAACCTGCCTACGTTATACACCTCTCATTTCTCTCCTAAAATTTAAATAACTATCGGGAATCAGTGCTCATGTGCATTAATTCTAATTTAATTTTCTTTAACCTTACAGTTATTCAATCTATACACGGATAATTGTATGCAAGAATTAAAATAGACTGGGCGTTTAGGGATTGGGCGCGAAATTGAGTAATCTGAAAGCATGTTGCCTGTTGTATGCTGATGATGCGGTACTGCTTTCTAATACTATGGAAGATCTTCAGTCTCTCATGTCTATGATGAACCATGTATGAAGAATGAGTTATTGATGAATGTAAGTAAGTCTAAAGTCAAGGTGTTTAAAAGAGAGAGTACGAAAATAGTGTGCAATGTAGTTGTAAATGATGTATACGTGGAACATGAGTTCGTTTATCTGGGAAGTATGTTTACGAGAGATTTTAAGGCTGACAAAGATATTGAAAGAAGGGTAAATGCAGGTAATTCCATTAATAGAGGATTGAATGCCGTTGGCGCTAACAAAAAACTGTCCAAAGAAGCAAAGCTAGCAGTCCACAATAGAGTGCTGGTATGTACTCTGATGTATGGCAGAGAAGTAAGGAACTGACAGAGGTAGGATGAAAGTAGACTGAATGCTGTAGAAATGAAATCCCTGAGGCGCATGTGTGAGAAATGTTGAGATTCGCAAAGAATGCAAGGCTGATGTAAGCGTAATGAATAAGATTAAGAAAGTCTCTCAGATGGTTTGATCATGTAAAGCGAATAAATGAGTGTAAGGAGAATATATTAAGGAAATGTGAATGGTAGAAGATATCGGGGACGCCCGACGAAGACATGGCACAATGAAGTGAATCAGATACTTGAGTCGGGTCATGTCAAGAATCTCTCTGCCTAATGGCGTGAGTTAAAATGGCATGGTTAGTTAGTTACAAAAATGATGCAGATAAAGTAGTAATTTCTCAACTTTAATTTTTAATAAGCTTGGTTTTTAATGTTTTTGACTCTAAATCTAAAAAAATGGCTTTCGATCATTTCAGCACTGTAAATATTTTGCCTGCTCGGAGATCTAAAATAATAAAAACGTGAGCGTAGTGTGTATTGTTGTTATTGTAAACTTGATACGGAAAACGAAGTTAGCAGAAGAGGGCCTTTCTGCTTGTTATGAATTTTTAAATATAATATATAGTAGTCGTAACTTTTAACCTTCGACTTCCTTCGTGAATAAAGCTTTTATAGTATTGTAGGTACAATCATTGTTTGGACAGTTTAATATTTCGTTTAACTTCGATTTTGAAAGTTTATTTAACTTCTATTTAGAAAGTTTAGTTAAATTCGATTTTTAAAGTTTAGTTAACTTCTATTTAGAATGTTTGGTTAAATTCGATTTTGAAAATTTAGTTAACTTCGATTTTGAAAGTTTAGTCAAAGCAACTATTTTTTTAAATATTAAAGCTTTCTCCACAGTTATCTGATCTCTGTTTAAGTCCCTCGACATGTTTGCCCG
Source organism: Limnephilus lunatus (assembly GCA_917563855.2). Taxonomy (NCBI): domain Eukaryota; kingdom Metazoa; phylum Arthropoda; class Insecta; order Trichoptera; family Limnephilidae; genus Limnephilus; species Limnephilus lunatus. Next base: position 100,903,849 of record OU830594.1, read on the forward strand.
TACTCCTTTTGACCCATAACTCATTATTCAAGCCGGGTCGACGCAATTAACCTGATTTCACACAAAATAATGAGTGGACGGAAATTGACACAGTATCCGAACTGCCTATACAACTATGCTGCGATGTCTGTAAAGTCACTAGATACTGAAAAGATTGTTCAATGTATGGGGATACGATGTGTGGTTGCGTATAAATCAAATAAGCACTGTACTTACAAGTTTATTTTAACAATTTCATCCGTACTATAATTTAAATTTACAACATATTTGTATATATGAAAAGTGTGAGCGAAAGAATAGCGATTTACATGCTGCTACGTCGTCGGCAATCTGGAACAGAATGGATCTTATTATTTTTTTTACCGGTAGTCGGTGACTAGGTTAAAATTTTCTGGGATCGCTTTTGGCGTGTGATGAGCCAATAGGAATGATAAGAATGAAAACTAGACTTTTTTGATTTTCCAAACAGGCTTTCTTTCTCTTCATTGATATTTTTCAATGAAGAGAATAGATACTTCATTATAGAAGTATCCATCGATATATTCATTGATATATTATTATAGAAGTATCCATCGTAGCCAAAGTCAAGTTAGCCCCTCAGATGCTGGGCGTACTGTACAGGGCCCGCAGATACTTCTATAATAAAACTGCTGACCCTGTACAAATCGCAAGTACGCCCCACTTTTGAATTTGGCTTCCGTATCTGGTCAAAATACTTGAAAAAGGCTGTGGAACGGTTTACCGACCCGTGTGTTTCGTCCCTCAAAATTACCCCTCACACAGCATCCTCAAAGATGAATGAGCGATGTTATTTTCCGCAAGGCCTTCTTGTAAAATAAAAAAAAAACAACATTTATTCAGTGACGTTCTAGTTCGAACAATTCTTTCACCGGACTATTTTCACTCTGTTGTAGGTGTCTTCAGAATCGTGATTCTCACGTCTGTAATATCATTATCATGCGGTTAGATTTTTGGGTTATTTTGATTTGTTGCACTTCCTCCTCTTTGTACCAACGTTTTGGAAAACCTCGCAGTGTCCATCATCAGCGTAGATTTATAAAGTGTATAATATGACGATGCCGCAAAAGTCTCCGGAAGTTCATCCAATTTCGATACGTCTAATATTACTTTTTTGAAATTAAACTTCAAAGTTGATGTCACGACATTTTATCTGTCAGTAGGTTTATTGAATAATTGTGTATTACCCTAGTGAAGGGCCCATCCAGTTAAATCTGAATCGATGAGCTCGTGTCCTTTTTTAATGATTTTAATATTGCAACATTCGTTAACCTTAGCCAATTTAAATTCTACCCTTCGGAAGAAGTTTTGTTTCACGGCGTTTAATATTTAAAGTAATTTCAAATAGTCTTCTCACAGCTTTAATTACTTCGTGGGATATGAAAACATCAGTAACCCTAAGTCGTGTTATGTGCGTATGTCCTTTTTTTTACTTTCGTCCTTCTTTTGCAAGTTGCATGCCCCACTGCTATACAACAGGGTTTGTGTAAGAAATCCACTGTGGACTACTAGCCTCGCTTTTTTTAATGATTTTATATCAGCAAATAATGTATTTTATCAGAATTTTATGTAAAACCTGCCAACCAACTTTATGTGTACGTAGGTTTCTGATTATTTTTTCTTCTCCACACAAAAAAACTTTCGTATTCATTCGTATCGATAATCTTCTATCGTCAATCTCACCCCACTTGGGTCAATTTGGTCCGCACGCACTGGTAGCGTTTACAAATCTCTTGATAATTCTACCACGTTTCGGTAAGGTGAGCACTTAATCGGCGTGCGGGATAAATTTGGCTGATGTGTTTTCCTAGACGCTATTATTTGCAACAATACTATCCTAGGTGTATTTCTGTTTGACCAGTGATGAAAAAACAACTCACTTTATGTGAAATCTATTGGGACAATAAACGTTAAATGATTCTAATTTTAACAAATTGTGATTTATTGATGTTCTTCGTCCAACAGACGTTGGCTATCATGTTGGCAATTCGGACTTTGTTTACTGCGACCCGGAACAGCTCTACAGTAGACTGGCCAAACCACTGTCTCCTGTTTTTCAGCCATGATGTTCTTCTTCTTCCAGAATTCGGCAATCGACTTCCGGCAATCTTTCCCTGCATTATGAGATGCAAGATCTAGTTCTTCTCTGGATGTCTTATCACATGTCCTAGATATTGATATGTAATCGAAATCAGAAGTAAATGTTAGATCATGTTATTCAGAAGTAAATAAATATACAAAATTAAACGCGAAATTAACAACGAACTAACTGGTGGAATGTCCCAAGGGATTGATAAGTTTCCAAAGGGGCTATGATTTACAACAATACTAGCATAGGTTCGTTTCTGTGTGGTCAGTTATGAAAAAAACATCAATTTATGTGAAATCGAACCCAAACTAATCTCCCGCGACCAGCCGTACGAAGTTGATCCAACTCACGTCGTCGAGACTTTAAACATGGCATCACTTGTGTCAGTTATTTTGTGACAATGCATGGGCTTTTTAGATAAATGCCAACAATAAAACAGTCAACAATGAATGACAGGATAAATAAAAAATGATAGTTACATCAACTGTTTAGTTGTGGGTTTTGAAAGCACTCTAGCATTGCAGCCTAGAAACTTCGAAACTCGCCACAAAAACGCACTGCTGCTGCTAGAACCCTCCTGGCGGCTCTAAAAGACACGTAAATCTTTTATTTGTAAATAAATGATTCGTTCGATCGTTATGGTAGATAAGACAAAACTGTCGTATCTAAAATAAATTTGGATAGTATGCTGACACTAAAAGAAAATATCTTAATGATGACAAAGTTAAAAGGTAGATTGGTTTCAAATTGATTGTTGGTTTGATTCCTTTCATTCTTTTTCACTATCAACAATAAATGCCAGACCGCAGCATCTCGGTTCGAAGAAAATGTAATCATCCCCCACTCCATCCTCCCTTATCCAAGTCCAACCCCTTCTCGGGTAGCGGCACAACAGAGCCAACCCTTAACAACTGATTATTCATGAGAAGGGGGAGTGCGGGTGGCCGGGCCGCTCCGCAATTAACCTGATTTCTCCGAGACAATGGGGAGGAGCGGCTGCGGATATAATTACGGCCGCCGAAAGTAATAATCATATTGCCCCACGTTGGGCGCCAAACATCGCCCGCCATTTCCTGGAATTATTAGCTAAAATCTCGCGTTCTGAGAATGCCAATTAAACCAGAATCAATGGTAGATTCTCTGTTCAGGTAATCTCGGTAGGTACTTACTTTGTAAACCGAGAAGAAATCGGTTTTAAAGTAATAATCATATTAAGCGCTAAGCATAATCCGTCATTATTTCCTTGAATTATTAGCTGAAATCTCGCTTTTCTCGATTCTCTGTTCTGATAATCTCGGTAGGTATTCAACGAGAATAAATCGGTTTTAAAGCAATAGTCTTATTATTACCCCACGTTGGGCGCCAAATGTCGCCCGCCATTTCCTGGAATTATTAGCTAAAATCTCGCTTTCTAAGAATGCCAATTAAACCAGAATCACTGGTTGATTCTCTGTTCAGGTAATCTCGGTAGGTACTTACTTTGTAAACCAAGAAGATATCGGTTTTAAAGAAATAATCATATTATTACTCCCACGTTAGGCGCCAGGCATAATCCGTCATTATTTCCTTGATTAGCTCAATCTCGCGTTCTGAGAATGCCAATTATACCAGAATCAATAACTAGATTCTCTGTTGAGGTTCTCTCGGTATGTATCTATTTACTATGTTTACCGAAAAAAGTCGGTTTTAACGTAATAATCATACAAACATCGCCTGTCATTATTTCCTTGAATTTTAGTTAAAATCTGAGAATGTTAATTAAACCAGAATCAATGGGTAGTTTTTTTTTTACCTAATACTACTGTACTCTTATCATTGAGAATGAATCTTTAAAAAAACAAGCATTGTTGACGCAACTATGTTATTCTACCTTATTTCATCTTTCCGTAGGTACCTAACCTATCTGACAATATGTGTCAATATTACCTACATGTGACATTTTGGAGCCATGACTCCAAGAAACAATCAGTCAATCTATTGAAGTAACCCCTGCAATTATCTCCTCTTATGGCATCTCGGTCATTTTAATATCAATTCTGACGGAAACTTGTGCAGTGCTCAACCCCGTGATCCCTCGGTGCCGTAATATAGAATCTCACAATAACGTGCTCTGTGAAATTAAGATTCCTTCGCGGTATCGACCGTTTAACGAGCTATTTCCATATTTGTGTTATTTTGAAAACCATCATTTTTGTATTACAGTCCAATTGATTCGTAGTCAATCTGTCTGCGACTGCAAGCATACATATTTATTTGTAAGAAACGAGCAGCTTATATAATACAAAGGAAGAATTTTCGTTATTTATTTTGGGGTGTTATGCCGTGTTGCGCTAACTCTTTCTTTAGCCAACGTTTTTAGACACATTCTTCACAGACAACCTTCTTTAGACACATCTGCCCTAATGATGGACGCTGTAGCACTGTCCGAAACGTTGGCTAAAGAAGGAGGCATAGCACCCCAAAAATGAATAACGAAAATACTTTTGGCCGTGAAAATCTAAAACCAAACCAAAGGTAGAATATACACATAAAGTTAGGCCAAAACAGTTTCTCGTGCTAAAGTCGCTTAGAAATAGTAGTTTTATTGTCTTAAAACTAATTTTAGGTAAAGCGGAGAGGGAGAGGAATATGGGATAAGGAAAGAAGATGCTCCCGATGCTGTTCTGCGTTGTCGATAGTGGAGAAAGTCAGAAGAGTTCAAACCAATCTCATCTTTAACTCTGGGTCATTCGGCAGTCGTATTATTTCTGATCTTAGATTTAAATCAAAATATAGTTTTTAAATATGTAAATGTGATACTCAACTTCGTGCAGAGTTTACAAAGCCAAGTCAGAATGAATCGTACTTGTTACACATTTCTTCTCCTCACTGAATAGAGAGTCTCGAAACATTTCGGCGTAATCACCTTTTTATTTTATCAAATCATCCTACCGTTTCCCATGAGAAGTAAAAACTCTCACTCTGATAGCCGGACTGAAACTAAACTCACACTAAACACCCAAATCCTTATCTAAAAACTCCCCTTCCTCTTACCTTTCTCTTTGGCCGTTCTCCGTCACGTACGGCCAGCGTTCACATAAATTGAAACAATTGAACACCCTTCAGACCTTCTAGGGCAGTGGTTCCCAAAATCTCAACTTCTTTCGGGTCGCGACCAGCTACCACACACTCCCTGAATTTCAATCTAAAAATTCCTGAACGCCGAAGAATCTACAAAATTTCTGACGTGCCTCATCACAATACGAATCTCGATTCGGTTATAATAGACGACTGAATTTAAAATTATTATTTTAAAAATGATTATTGACTCTCTAAAATGATTTGAAAATCAGAAAAAAACCTAAAACATGTATTTTTAAATTATGGTAATATTTTTTTTCAATAATTTAACCTTTTAACATTTGTTATTAAAAACTGCGTATAGCTGACAAAAATGAAAAAAAAAACAAGTTTATGAATAAGTGTTATTTTCCCCTTTTATATTTTTTAAAAACAAATCACATATGTTTAAAAAAAATAAAATTTTGCGTTCTTTGTACTGCAGTTATGGAATAAAAATGAAGTTAGCTTCAAAATATAAAATATGGACCCTTTCTTTTATGTTTTTCCCAAATCACGAAATCTATTTTTCTTTTCAAAACTTCCGGCCATTTTAGCGAGCCAATAGTGAACATCAATTTCATTTATTTTTACCTACCGAGTTTACTTTAAGCTGCCGATCATACGCAACTTTAGAGACCCCAGGCGTTTAAAAAGAAGGCATTGTTGTCTCTATGGAGAGCGACACAAGCTACTCTCCAGCCCAAATCTCTCAACCGATCGCCTCACCGCACTCTGAAGGATGGATTCATAACTTCCGTCAAATTCCTACCCATCCCTCATACCTTTTTACCTTCCCAGAACTTCCTTTCACCAGAAAGACCCTCCAAACATCATCCCCAAAGATGATGTAGATTTTTTTTTCTCAGAGCCTCCTGTGGGGAGCTAATCTAAAAAAAAGTAGTGTCGCGTCCCATAAGTTGAAAACTCTTGTTAAAAGGGGGTGAAACCACCCCAGCTTCACGCACTAGAAAAGAGAGCCTACCTTCCCCTAAGAGAAGAAAAGAAAGTTTCACGATTTTACCGCCGCCTTTACGCCGCTACCCTTCAGACGTAAATTGAGCAGATTACAACTCCAAGCATTCTTTTTTTGTTTCCCTGTGTTAATAATTTAAAGGAGACGTTTGTTAGTTTGTGAATTTGTGCGTTTACCCCTTCAACCCTTTATAATAATAATAATAATTTGATAATTTGTAGAGAGCCGTTTTTATAAAAAATCACTCATGGGTGAAACATTTTATTACGAGTTCTTAAGCTCTATCTAATTTTACTATATAAAAACACATATAGTAGAGATAAATATTAAGATAAATTTTAAAATGTCAAGCAATGATAAATCAATCTCCTTTGGAGTCCCTCAAGGTAGTGTGCTTGACCCAATATTGTTTCTAATTTATATAAATGATTTATGCCGTCTAAATAATCCTGGTAACATTGTTAGTTTTGCAGATGACACTGCCTTAATATTTGAGGATTAACCTTTAATACAGGTTTAAGAGTGGTAAATAAATAATTGGTTGAATGATTAGATAGTATTTTTACTTTAAACGCACAAGCATTTAGCATTTAGCATTAGAATGCTTGGAGAAGATACGGTTTTAAACGCAGAGAACTCTATAAAAATCAATGCACTTTGCTTGATTTTACATTTACTACCCTCTACTACAGTTGTTATTACATTTATGAGAAGATTAGTGGCAAAAGTAGAGTTGGTATTTATTTTGAAAGAGGAGAATTCAGGACTTTTTAGGAGTGGAGAATTTTTATGAACTCACCTTAAAAACTTACAAGTTTTACAATATGTGCTGTGAAGGTGAAAAGTTTTTGACTTTATCAATGTATATCAATGTAAAGGTGAGTTTTAAGTTTAGCTCTAAATTCAGCCAAGTTTGTGATCATTCTTAAATCATGTGACGTCGATTCCAGTCCTGACACTCAGAAAGCACGCTCACCAAACTTAGTATCTGGTGTGCGCTTTTTTCAACTTTCCGATAGCTGATGACGCTGCTGACCTAAGGTTTGACTGTCGAAACTTGAAATTTTCTGAAATACACATTTCCTATAAGTAAGCCAGAGCCATCCAGTTTTTGATTACAATTATGAATAACTACCGCAGACCCGTGAAAAATCACGGATATTCTGAATTCACGACAAATTTTGAAAATGACAATTTAAATAATTTTCTGTTCAAAATGTTATATACCTATGAGTTTTAACAACGCCCAACCCGGTATCACTTTCACACACTACATAAACTCACACTTCTTAACTACAATTTATGTACCTTCCCTTATTCAATTCAATTCAATACAATTAATTCATTTTTAAAACATTACAAAATTAAAAATTCAAAGCGTTTTAAAAGAGATAAAATATTAAGATTCAAACAGATTTAAGCAATTTATACATCAGCGAAGCACAATCATACTAATAGCAACAAAGCTTATCGTCTGAATTGTGCTTCATTGATGTTAAACATATCGATATTCGAAGTGATTATATTTAACAACAAGATAGCTCTCCCGATTGGCATAACCATTAGCAAGTTAGTTCTGCAAGCCGGAAGATAAAACAGTCTATGCTGTCGGTGACGAAGATAACCATCGGGAACATAGAAGCTAATGCTCTCTGCTCTGATGATGGATACTGTAACACTGTCCAAAAGTTGGCTAAAGAGGAAGAAAGCGCGACACTGCATAATAACCCAAAAATTAATCACGACCATAATGCTTTATAATGTTTACATCTTTTTCCTTTTCGCTGCTTTTTAGTTGGTTTTACAATTCAGGGATACTCAAATATTCGTCCAGGCAAAGCCGTTCTGCCGATTTTGTATATTTTTATACTCTCGTCGGTATGACAGGCTTTTAAAATGCGTCCATAAAGTAGTGTACAACTTCTTTATATCCGAGATATTATGCAGAGAGGCAGCATTCCGTTTATGCTCGTACAACGTAACACCACTCCGACTCCCCATAAAGGTAGGCAGTAAAGATAAAACGCCGCATATAACTGTTACGCGATGATTATAACTGCTCTTATTTTCGATGTTTTCTGTTTTCCCACACTAGCAACAAAATTTTTGAAGTGAAAACTTCTTTAGCACCGTTGTGATTTTAAACTCGATGAAACGAAAAAGCGACATTAAAAAGAGACAAACACATACATGTAAAAGATTTAGCCTGCGAGAGAATGAGATAGAATAATCGGTCTTCTCTTTGTGCGGTTCTTCGTAGCCTCCCCTCTCTTGTCTACTTTAGTTTTGTGAAGGTTTCACTTCTACCGCTTGTAAATGCACACAAATATTTTTATTTTTCTTTATCATTAATTTTTTTTAGAAAAAACATGAGAAGAGCCATTTTTAAAACTTTTCGAGTTTGCATAAAAAATATATATATATATATATATTTAAAAAAATTGTGTTTATTTTGAATTATTCTATAATTTGAAAGCGTATTTTATCACATTTCAAAAAAAGTTTCTATAGCTTTCGGATAGGTTCAGAAATATTCCATTTATTTGGATTTTAATTGATAAATATATGACGTCAAATTAGGGGGGAGGGGATCTCACAAATGTGACGATCTGTGACAGGGGTGGGGGGTAAAAAAAATCAGGAAATTCTTGTGACGTAATTAATGTATGGATGGCCCCGAAGCATAAATATTTTGAAAAAAAAATACATGAATTCACCCGCCTAAGTTTTGCGGTATGGCCATACATAGAACACCGAGTACGTATATTCTCATTAAAAATAATTTACACACGATACATTAGAGACAGTTGATTGAAGCAGGCAATTTTGTTATTATTAAATAATTCAAGATGGAATAGATTATAATAAAACAAATAAAAAACTTTATTCCACTTAATTTTATTTGACCGTAACCGGTTTCAGCTCGTCAGAGCCATCTTCAGACTGGTACAAATAATTCTTAGCCTACGGTTTATATACATAACATATGGGGGAGGGGGAGAGGGGTAGTCTACAAGGATTTTAATGAATTATTTTTTTTTTTTTTGTCACTAAGTCGTTTTAGACTGTCGAATTTCTAAGTATTTTGGTAATTCCAGTGGGCTAATTACTTTGGATTTGTAGCTCACTTCAATATCTATTGATTAGGGAAAAACCTTACAAGTAATGTGAATTATTAATGGACTAATTTTATTGTCAAATCGTTATTATACATATCTAGATTTGACAATGAAATAATCATACATATATAGATTTGACAATAAAATTAGTCCATTAATAATTCACATAAATACATATATAGATTTGACAGTAAAATTAGTCCATTAATAATTCACATTACTTGTAAGGTTTTTCCCTAATCAATAGATATTGAAGTGAGCTACAAACCCAAAGTAATTAGCCCACTGGAATTACCAAAATACTTAGAAATTCGACAGTCTAAAACGACTTAGTAACAAAACAAAAAAAAAAATAATTCATTAAAATCCTTGTAGACTACCCCTCTCCCCCTCCCCTATATGTTTTGTATATAAACCGTAGGCTAAGAATTATTTGTACCAGTCTGAAGATGGCTCTGACGAGCTGAAACCGGTTACGGTCAAATAAAAATAAGTGGAATAAAGTTTTTTATTTGTTTTATTATAATCTATTATAATGGACTTCCACCACGAATTATCAGTTTAAAAAATAGAAATATTCAAGATGGAATATTCAAGAATATTTCTCCCTAGGACTGTTAGGAACTTAGAATAACATCATTATTATTTCCCTTTGCATCACAAGTGCAAAAACCGTCGATGTCCAAGCTATGCTGAATCCAAGCGATTATGCACCTTATCGTGTTGCGGCCGCTCTTAATGGGAATATTGCGTTTTTATAATGCCGCCGGTACGAGTTCATTAAAACGGCAAGACTGCAATTCGCATGTCGGGATATGGGGGAAATAACAGAGCCATGGCAAATACAATAATATGGTAAATGCATGGCAAATACTGGGAAATGGAAATGAATCGACTGTTGGCGGGTATGTCGTTTTTTTACATTAACTGCACATGGAGGGCCCTGAGCCCTGAGGAATATAATTTTTCGGTGGGCCTCTGTCATCTTTGGGGATGCTGTGTGGAGTGTCCTTTTGATGAGAGTAAGGAGTTAACTTTGGTCTTGAAGAAACCCATGTTGTAAGAGACCGGCAAAGCGTTTCACTGCCGACAAATTCAACATCGTTTGCGCGCGTTTGCCTTTTTTTTCTACTATGTACCTGTTCCAAATGGATCAATTTTGCTAGTTCTTCGGAGCATCTTCTATTGAAATACAGGTAAAATAAGAACGGCATTCCCACCTAACGCATGTGCTCTAAATATTGCAATCCGTTAATATAGGGGAATCTTTTAAACGGACCGCCTGCTTCTGCACAGAGTCGAGTGCTTTTTCAAGTATTTTGGGGCTCAAACCAAATTCAACAGTGGACCTACCTACTTGCAATTTGTACCGAGTCAGTACTTGTTATCTATCTGCAGGCCGCGTCCAGTAAGCCCAGCTTCTGAGTTGCTTTTTATGTTCGCTAAATACCTTCCATTTCTCCATCTCCTTCCCCTATCATACCCTTTAGCCTAGCAATCAGTAATAGATAACCTCCGATGTGAAAGGACACCAAAAGAGATAGAAGAATAATTGTCATTTAGGAACCACGAGATTTTTTATTGAGATTAATTCCAGCCATCGACAGACAGCATATCAACAGATTAGCCCTCTCATATCTAATTTCAACGTTAGAGTATTTTCATAACACAACCCCTCCTCCTCTATGTAAAATTATTTCATAAGCTTCTAAAACCGTACGCGAATTCGGCGAAGTTCATTTTATGACAAAGGTGTTGTCATAATTTGTCGCGTGACATTTTTGTTTTGCTAGATATAATTTTAGATTTTTTTAAATAAATAATTGTTACTTTAATCGCTACGCTTTGCCGCCTCGAAGCTATTTATAAGGAATATACATTTATTTATTTTTATTTAGCTGATTAAATTGTCAATGATAAAGTCCTCGTGAGCCTCTGCCTTAAATATTTCTAACTGCGTCAAATTCGTGTTTAAAAACTACGAACTTGCTGTAACACACATTTGCTCCGTGCAGACCAACAAAAGTCAAAAAGCGGTGCCTCTTACGATCTCCCGGCTGCCAGATAAATAACTTTCTTTTTGATACATGTTTTCTTAAACCAATATGTTTGGTTTTGGTGTAAATTTTAAGGTTCATTCGCCCAGTCTAGATAATACTTGGTCGATGAATCCAGCAATGTTTTTCTTGTGTTTTAGTTCGTATATAGACCATCTTTTATAAAGGAGCGCTTGCATTTGTTACATTATTTTTAAGACAAAATAAACATACCTATTATAATTTGACTTGTCTGTTATCAGTGTAAAGTTGCGGACATAAAACCAAAAGCAGTGAAACGCTTTTAATGTCGGAGAGTTAAAAAATGTAACTAAACTTCAAAACAAACGTGAAGGGTTACGTTATTATTTTAATGGATGCGATAAAAATGCATAATAATGGATAACTATTACAGTTTTTACTATGGTAGTCGGGAATTGTTTTGATATCGTAAACACGAAAACACTACTTTAGTGCCTATCTTTAATCTCTCTTGCTTTGATTGGGTTAAAAAAATATGAGTTATACATAGCAGTAACATTATTGTAAAACAATTAAGAAAACCCTAACATTTATTGCGGGGAAAACAGATTCCGAATCCCACATAATAGAGTGTCTACTATTTCAATGAGTGTCTCAGCAAATTGGTTATTCGGTAATAAATCAATTTAGATACCTTCAAAAATTGACATTTAAAATCTTATAAATAAGTTGTCTCAAAGTGGTTTAACCGCAGTTTGAAAATGGCCTTGTAAGCCGAAACAGCTGTTACAAAAATAAATACTAAAATACTTGCGGATCTTGCTAATAACATTATTAAATTTTATTATAATTAAATTTAAAAAAAATTAAATGAAGTTCTACGAATTAAACACAAAAACAATTAATAAAAATATATAACATTGACGACTTCCATTGTAGAACGGTTGTAAATTTTAACTTATTTTAATATGTATATTACATACATATTGTATCCGCACGTACCTAAGTATTTCAACCAGCGAGTCCTGAGTATATTTGGAGTAAAAAATGTAGATGTCATTTTGCATAAAGTTTTTCTATCACACGTCGCCCCTGGGTACAGCCTAGCGGGTCACGTGATAATCACTCCGTTCGTTCTAGCAGTACCTTATGAGCGAGATAAAGCGCGTATCACGTGATCCATTGCGAAGTGTGACAATGTGATCAGTGGCGACGTGTGTAAGTTTTAATTTTAATTAAAATCTTTCGGGAACGTGCTGATTCATTATTATAAATTCTCTCAGCATCGCCCCGGTGAAAATCCACCATTCAGAAGATAAACTTTGCTTGAAATGGCTTTAAGGCGATCCACTAGTACGGGAAAAAATCGAAATCGGAATTCACGCCCTTTTATGGGAGGAGTTTAAAAATACTTGAGAAAAAGCTTTTGGAAAGGTTGGAAAAGATATTTGAGAATTTTTTTTACATGTTGATTTCGTAAAATAATAATAATAATAAATAATACTTGGCTGATTTATAAAGCACCGTTTTTGTGAAAAATCACCTCAAGGGCGCTGTACATATAAGCATACAATAAAATAAAATTAATACGATAGACTTACAACTAAGATTCAAAATTATAACTGGGTACTTACATTTAAGACTTATATATTATGTACATAGCTAGTGACTTACGACTATGACTTATTACTACTGACTGAAAACTTGTGGCATACATATATATTTACAAATGTGACTTAAAATTAGAGATTTACAATTTAAATAGGTGTTTACATATAACAATAAACAATAAATATTTTTTAGTTTTGCGAGGTGTCTAATATTACCAAGCGATCAACAAAACTCTACCGATATAGGTACAGACAGAGAAGAAAGTTATTGCTGCAAGTCGAAGCAGTTTGATGATTTTATACACTTCTCTCTTCTCTCTTCTCTCTTCTCTGTATATACATACATACATATTTTATTCTACACATTTTACAAAATATTTTATACCCTTTTTTAATATTAATATTGTTAGCGCCAGAAGAAGAAGGAAGTTCGTACATAATATTACAATATTTTATAACACGGTTTTGAAAATGATTTTAATGGGTTAACTGTATATAGAGGAAAGCATAGGTATCTTAAATGAATGAATGAATCTAATCGTCGATCTCAACCGCAATAAGATAATTCATCGCTCAACAACAGATTGGATAGAAATATTTGAATGGAAAAGCGAATTTATGGAAATGAGTGTTTAAATAGGTAAGTTTTAAGTTTGGATCTAAATTCTGTTGGGCTGGTTATGCATCTTAATTCCATAGGAAGTTTATTCCAAGCCTCAGGGCCGGATACTCCGAATGCACGATCACCAAAATTAGTGTTCGGATTTCGCTTAAGTTCTTTCAACCTTCCGATTGCAGATGATGTCGCTGATCTAAGAGTTGACTGCCTTAGACCAATATTTTCCGGAATGCATAATTCAGAGATATAGGGTGGAGCCATTTCATTGAGAGCTTTAAACACCATCCAGCATAATTTGTATTGGATCCTTTCAGGACACTTCAGCCAGTGAAGATTTCGAAGGTGTTCCGAAATGTGCGAAAATTTGGGTACCCCAGTAATTAGCCGTGCTGCGGCGTTGAACACTGATTGTAGTTTATCAGTTTGGCATTTAGGAAGTTTTGCATAAATGCCATTACAATAATCAAGACGTGAAACTATGTATGAGTTCACAAGAAGCTTAGTTGCCTCCGTTGAGAGGTTCCTACGAACTGATTTAAGTTGTCTTAGATAGAAAAACCCAGTACTGACGGTCCTATTTACTTGACTTTTTAGCGAAAGGTCTGAATCCAGATAAACACCTAGAAGTTTGACGGTTGTTTTTGCAATTACGTCGCTACCGGAAATAGAAATTGGTGAGTTGTCTATTAAATGTTGGCGTCTATTCGTGGCTGCCCAGAGAAACTCGGTCTTTGTGGGATTTAACTTAAGTTTGTTCGAGGACATCCAAAGACTGATCGCTTCTAGACACTCAGTTGTGCGAATTTTAAGGCCGTTGATCTCATTTGGTGTGCAGTAAAAATATACTTGCTGATCGTCAGCATAACAGTGAGATAATAGACCAAATGACTCGATAATTTTTGCGACATCATTTGTGAAGATAATGAAAAGAAGTGGACCCAAAACGGATCCCTGAGGTACCCCTGAAGAGAGTTTTGTGAAGTTGGACTGTTTGTTTCCAACTTTCACTGCTTGAGAGCGATTGGATAGATAAGATTGTAGCCATTTTTTTATGTTAGAGTGTAAACCAAATGTTACTTCTAGTCTCTTAATAAGGAAGTCGTGGTCAATGGTGTCAAATGCGGCGCTCATATCTAAAAGTGAAAGAAGGGCTAACTTACCTGATTCTATGGCAAGGGTTATATCTGAGAGGACACGAAGTAATCCGGTTTCTGTTGAGTGGAACTTTCTATATGCGGATTGATGATCAGTAAATAATTTGTTCACGTTTAAGTGGGAAGTTATTTGAGACGCAACAATTTTTTCAAGTAGTTTCGCTACGAAAGGCAGATTTGACACAGGTCGGTAGTTACTCAAGTTGTCGGCATCAAGCTGCGGTTTTTTAATGATTGGGGTGACTACTGCAGACTTAAGTGGCTCTGGAAAGTCACCTGTACTTAATGACTTATTAAAAACGTGAACCAGGAAGGGAGCCAACACGTTGCTACATTTCTTAAGAAGCCAAGTTGGGATAGGGTCAAGAACACATTGTTTATTAGGCGAACTTAAAATTAACTTTCCTACTTCTTCTAGCGTTGTAGGTTTAAACGATGACAGGGAACATTTGGGATTGGGTGTAAATATTGGTGGGGGGGCAGAAGATGTGGAGGCGCGAATGGATTCAATTTTTTCATAGAAAAACTTAGAAAAGGCCTGCGGTGTAATGTCTGTAGAGGTTTGCACGGTATTGTTAGCAAGGACAGTTTTAACGGAGTTCCAGAGACGTCGTGGATTTTTCCGCTCAGAGTCAATTTTATTGATCCAGTATTCAGATCTTTTTTCACTTATTATCGTCCTGTACTCTATTTGAGCATTAATCCACTCGTCTCGTGGAGTAACATCGGGGTTTTTTCGGTATAACCTCTCCAGTTTCCGCATAAGCCTCTTTTGACTCCGACACTCTTCATCGAACCAGCCGTCAGATTTTCGAACCTTCCGTATTTTCGAGGTGGTTGGAGCATATTTATTTAGTAATGCTGACAAAATTTTATTATACTCCTCGACGAGTTCGGTCGGTGTGTTAATTCCCCAGTGACTTTCTATGCATAAAGTAGAATTTTTAAGTTCTTCAATGAATTTGTCGAAATCGAATTTTCGCCATTCCCTCGATTCTATTGTCCTATATGGAACTTTAGGCGGGTTGAAATCAATTTCAGTGCGGACAAGTCGATGATCCGATAAACCTATATCATGAACTTTGGCTATTAGAGGTGGACCCTTACACCTTGATATAAAAGTAAAGGCCTGTAAAAAACATTAATTTCTTTTTTATGCATGGTTTATTGTAATAAAACGGAATTTTTAAATTGATTTTACGAATACAAGCAGCGCGGACCCTAACACTTTGTTTCTCCGCTCCGTCCGGAGGAGTAATGACGGAATAATGGGGCGGCTGCCAGTCGTTCTTCGGTGGACGGTATAAGGTTCACTTTGATATAACAAATTCGTCGACTGCCGTATTGTCGCCGTGATGTCAAAAATACCAACGCGAAAATGTATATTATATTTTATTTTGCGAGGTTCGGGCGTAAATTTCAATTTTTTTTTGCGATAATTATATAAGAAACTGAATTTGCCACATTATGCAATAAAACCATATCCGAAAAAGTGTTTATAAGTAGGAGAGTTTGCACTTAAAAATGTTTTTTTATAGACCTAATACTTTATTTTTTTCTAAGCTTATTAAAAGACTTATTAAAAAAATGTCCGATATTTTTAAGGGCCAAGGTATGTTCTACACGCAGTATTTAATTGAAGCATCTATATTACTTCTAAGCGGTCAAATTTTCAAAACAAAAACATACGATTTTGTATGATTTTGCATTATTTAGTATGGCTTCATCTTAACAGTGTTTAGATCCTTAATAACCAGTATTTCCTAACCTTCGCCCTCACTACTCCACTCGGCATCACAAACAACCCTTAATTAGAGATACCATAGTCCTGGTGGTTCCGGGAAATAAAATTTATGATATTATCTATTTATTGTTATATTGTACAGTGTTATTTATATAATAAGGACACTTCGGGGGTAACTTCCGCAATAAGGAAATGCGCGTAGGGCCTTATACGGCTTAATCGTAAAGTTTTTATGAAAGAAAATTGGTACATAATATTATTAATGGGAAAAATGATTGCATAATTCTGTTCACAAGCTAAAATAATTAAATTCATTTACCATCGATGTAATAATGTTGATAATGCCAATTCAAAAATCCGCATTCCGATTTTCTACCGAAATATAACATACATCCGCGAATACTTTAAGTTTTTAAGCTTTAAAAAAATATACCTATTTACTTTTAAGATAATCTCTTTAAGTTTCGACCTCTTGGAATAACCAGTTTCCACCTGTCGCGGTAAATCTCACACGATATTGAACTCTAAAGTAGCTTATTATAGATCCCATTATCGCACGACGTTACCGCGACAGATGGAACCTAACTAACTAACCATCACCCCGTTTCCCCGCAGGGGTAGGCAGAGAGGACGGACCGCCAAACAACTCGGTCTTGGCACACACTCTTTGCCTCACTCACATTCATACATCGTCTCAGATGGAACCTTGTTATTCCAAGTGGTGGATTTGCTGTGTTGAAAAAGTAATAGGGATCAGAGGCCGGCAAATCGCTCCACAGCCGAGCTGTGAACTCAAGATCGAGTCGTAGAAGCGACCCGTTCTCATACGAGAAATGTCAACCGTATACTTTTTTTTTTTGCATTAGCTCCACACAGGGGAACATTAGCTTCTGAGGAAAAAAATCCCTCAGGGCTTGTCAAGGTTGGACATGCTTTGTGTAGGGCCATTTTAGGGAAAGGAAGGAGAGGATGTTCCGTAAAGGAAAACGTATGAGGGCTGGGTAGGAATCTGGGGATCAATGTGTCCAGGAGTGACGGACGTGTGAGTACATCCCTCCCATTGCAGTGCAAGGCGGTGGGCAGAGAGAATCTGGCTGGAGAGGTCTAAGTAAGGTCTGCCTCAATTTATTATAATAAACAAAGCGTAAAATAGGAGTCAACGTTTTTTACAGGCCTTTTCGAAATCAACCTTTAAAAAACAACTCTCAAATACCTTTTCCAAGCTTCCCAAAAAAGTTTTCTTAAGTATTTTTAAGAGGTCGGTATTCGAATTTCTACCGATTTCTTGCAAACCTCCCTCAAACATTTGAAGTTTTTAAGCTCTTAAAAAATATATGTTATTCTTGAAGATAATATCTAGACATTAGTCGCGCCTAAACGCAAATTATATTAAATTCCCTCGATAGAAAAAAATCGCAAAGTATGCTCAAAAAATTATTATAAACACGTTTGTTTCAGTTATTTTACAAGTTATATGTATGAAGAAATTCACAGCGTTTCTTTAAATGCTGTTTAAGACAATTATCGCTAGATTTTTGCTCTATTTTAAACGAGTCGTGTTTTATTAAAGATTTTCATGATTTTTGCATCGATTTTATCGTTGTAAATGTTAGCGCGCTCTTCTAACATTCGTTATTTCATATCTCTCCGTCTTCTTCTTTTTGGAGCCTTAAATTCCTCCCAAAAAGAGGCGGGGATTCCGATATCGAACTTTTCAAGGACTAGGGGATCACCTTAAAAGAAAAAGTTAGGTTAGGTAAATAAGAGTAATTATATTAGAATAAGTTAACAATAATGATCTTAACGAAAATATGAAAGAGAACGAGACACAGAAAAACAGAAAAAGACAATGGCCGCAACTGGGACTCGAACCCAGACCTCTCCGTCTAAGCGGGACGAGCGCGTTGAAATTGGTTAACGCGCTCGTCCCGGTTAGACGGAGAGGTCTGGGTTCGAGTCCCAGTTGCGACCATTGTCTTTTTCTATTTTTCTGTGTCTTGTTCTCTTTCATATTTTCGATTAGATCATTATTTTTAACTTATTCTAATATGATATATTTCACTAATAGGAATAACCTTAAAAAAAGTATAAAAAGAAAGTTTTTCTTATAAAAAAAAAAAAAGTAATTATGTCTAATGGCTAACACATTATATGTATACACCAGCCCGTCAATCATATATACGAAACTATGAAAAATGTATTTTAACCAATGAGCGTGATGTTGCGTAAAAGTATACATGTTTTAGAGCTGTAATTAAATTTAGATTATTGAATAATTTAATGCTTTCAACACGCTTTCCTTCAAACTGGTAATCCATTGTTTTAGGTTATGAATAAAGCTTTATATTGAGGGCTTAATTACGGATTTAATTTGGGTTGGTTATAATTACTATCAAAATTATAATTAATTATTATTAAATTCATTGTTTTAATTTAAAACGATCTTCTTACACAACAACTGTCGTTATCTGTGCGTCAAAACCATATTCATAATTATAAATTCGTCAAACAATGAATAGAGCTATTAATTATTAATAAATTGCGTTATGTTGTACACTAGTCTCTCGGTTTGTTGTTTCAAAATCCCAGTTACGAGAATTTGAATAAAAGGTATTTTACCAAACTGTTGCTGTTACTGTCGCTTTTACTCCCCCGAATACTGATCGAAAGGGACAAAATCATCAAAATCAAAGCAATGTTTTATATTCCCCATTTTTCTCCTCTAAAACCAAACCGATTTTTATGATTTTTTTACTACCTGTATTAGAAGAAAATACTCCTTGTCTGTACGTTTTTCCTTTTCAAAAATTCATTGTCGGTTTGTATACTGAACGTCTGCTGATGGCGTTAAAACCAGGCAATTTTAACGATTTTTGGAAGGTCCTTATCAAAAATAGCAAAATTTATCTACACGCTGGTGGTCGATATCTACTATATTACATTAAAAAAAATATTATTTTATTTATTACCGTTATAAACAGTCTTTATATAAATTCATATATGACAGTGATAAGAATATGTGTGTCATTGACCTATAAAATAACGACAAATTGAAATTTAGAACTATAATGCAAAAATACACAACAATACCTATACCTGATATAAACATTTCTGATAAAGTGCATCTTCTTACTTAAATCTACAAACAGTGTTTAGAGAAATTTTTCGAAGGGTAAATTTTAATGGATATCGATAATATCTTTCAGGAAATGATTTTATTTAAATTGGAACTGTTAAAAGTAAAAGAGGAAATGTGGTGAACTAAAAAAAAGAGAAATAAAGAAATCAATGTAATATTATTTTTTTAGTTAACATGTGGTTTGAGTGATCGAGTGTTATTTTTTTATGAATGGTGTGAATTTATAAAGGTTTATGTTGAACACATCGATATTTGGGCATAATCTATTAAAACTAATCTATTTGCAGTAGCGTTAAAATCCAGAAAGGAAATTGGGGAATACCTTTGCAAGTTTCCTCTTAAAACGATGCACTACTAAGTAATGGAAAATCTTGTGCTTTTGGTTTGAAAGTTAGATCGCTGACAAATATTTTAGATGCTTTAATTAAATATTACGAGTAGAACACATATTTGCATAATAATCTAGTATATTTTTATTAGTATTTTTATAAGCCCAGAAAAATAAAGTATCAGGCCTGTCGTCAAGTTACTTAAAGTATTTAGTCTTCTAGTCCCAGATGAGCAAATATTTGAATATATATTTTATCAAGTCCATCAGAAATAAGGGAAAATTTAGCTTAATTCTGACGTACAGACACGCCCAAAACACACATTTATCGGTTTATAATCTCTTTCCGTTTCTCCGCAGTTGAAGGCAGAGAGAATATGCCTCCCCGTAAAAAAATCGTATTTGAAACTCATCGGATAATCGACTTCCCGGTTAATCCGACCCGTCAAATCGAGATTATACTGTATATTATAATGTAATATTAACAGTGCCGCAGATTATTAATAATAATAATTCTACCATATTCCATCAAACTTTAATTCGACACGAAAACTAATTTGGCGAAATTCATCAAATTTGTCGTAGATTAATTTGAGCGGTCAAATTTAGTTCCAAACAAGTGCGGTCGTCAAACCTACCCTTTGGAATAACTATCCTATCTGAAACAGCACTGTTTTGCGATAATGTTCTCTAAAGTTGCCTTGAATAGAGACCATTATCGCATGACGTTGATGTGGCGGATGGAACTTTGTTATTTGGAGGGGTTCTGAACATATCCCAGAGAACTATTCCAAATTTGAGCTATAATTATTTTTAATTTTTCAGTGTTTAGTGGGCTGGTTTTGTGGGTGTGGTTAGTTCTACAAAGTTCGTCCATTTTTGAAGTTTGAACGCCTCGGTCCGTTTTAGCTTTTGAACAAATTGCTGACATAACAACCTTAGTGTTCCTTTTAACTCCTTGCTGTATTCACTTTCATGCATTGTCTTATGCAGATACTACAAGGAGCCAGAGGGATTGTATTCGTATAAATATTCCAAAATCATCAAAAATATCTACTAATTTCACCTGTGTCTGTGAGTGATTGTAACACTGGTTCAATGAACTCGAATTTGTTTTGAATTCAAGTGTCATTATCATTTTCAAAATTGAAACCGATTGTGTCAAGAATTCAGACAAGCGATAAAGTAAATACCTACCTATAATTTAATTTTTTAACAACCATTCATAGTCAAGAATTCGGACAATCGCTAAAATACCTACTTGTATAATATTTATAACCAGAAATTCTTATTTTAACATTTGCCCTGAGGAAAAAATCCTTCAGGGCCTTTGTCATCTCTGGGGATGCTGTGTGGCGGCTATTTTTAGGGAAAGGAAGGAGAGTAAGTGCTGGGAAGGAAAAAAGTATGAGGGATGGGTAGAAATCTAGGGGTTAATGTGTCCATGAGTGACAGACTCCTGAATCCATGCCTCCCACTTTCCTTGCAAGGTAATGGTTCGAGAGAGTCCGGCTGTCTACCGATCCGGCCCGTACCCATAT
This sequence comes from Limnephilus lunatus, assembly GCA_917563855.2. Lineage (NCBI taxonomy): Eukaryota > Metazoa > Arthropoda > Insecta > Trichoptera > Limnephilidae > Limnephilus > Limnephilus lunatus. The sequence continues at coordinate 100,925,303 of OU830594.1, forward strand.
CTGCCTCCCAGATTTTAATTGTATATTAGAAATTCGTATTTATTTTGTTTAAATTTAGTGTAAAATATAGACCGTAGTCAGTTTTTCAAAGGGTTTGCGTTTTTTTTCCATTTTCAAGAAAGTGTTATTTAATAACTAACTTGATTTACAAACATATCCCGTGATTTTTCGTTATAATAATAATTATAATATCTTTATTAAACAAAGTTTGCAAGATTTATAACTAAAGAAAAAAAAGTACATATTCAGTTTTAATATTTACAATGGTTTATATAAGTACAAAAGATAAACAACAGAAAATAATATAATTATGAACAGTGGGTACCTACTTGAAGAATAGAAAAAGTTATAAATTTAGGTTTTTCGTAATCCGCCTCACTAGGCTAGCCTGTGTTGAGGCAGTAAATTTTTAAGTCAATTTATATTTCTTATTAACATACCTACACTTATATTAAAATATAATCATACATACAGTTAAGTAATAAAAACATATATTTTAATCGCCCATCCATAAAATGAGCAATTTCCTGAGAAGTGTCTGTCTGACGCCTTAGAATCAACGATTAGCGAAATCCAATATTTTTTGTCTATATTTATACTCTCCTATAAACACAACATCTCAGTTTATGGTGAAAAAAGGCACTGAAGAAATTATTCTATGCCAAAATATAACGTAATAATTCATTCATATTTTTTATAGTATGTTCGTTTGTATGTGACACCGATTTAAAAATAACAAGATTGACCTGTTCGGTGCCAAAAATGATTAGTTTGAAAATATCGTACGAGTATTTCGTGATTGTATTTACTTTTAATGAATTTTTATTGGAATAACTCTCTTTATAATAACGTTTTGAAAGTTTTATTTATCAATGTCGTCTTATCGCCGAAGAATAAGATGATACCAATTAAACTAAACGTAAATTTGATAAAGAACAAGAAACAGAAAAAAACGTAACGGTGTAACAATTACCATTACATTATCGAAAATTAACACTTTTTTTAATGGACTTTGTATTTTATTTAGCCAACAATTTCAACAGTTTTTAAGGTTAAAAAATAATTCAAATTCAATGGATAAGATTAAGGAACAGACGTCAATAGACGATGTCCGGAAATTTGTGGTACAAGCAGGAAGCTGGCGAATTTACATCTTATAAGAACATAAAAATAAAGTAAATATTGGTGATTGGTCATGAAAATGAGCATTTTTTTTTTAAATTATCCTTTTTAAAAAACGTTTGAATCCTGTTCTACGCATCGTCACTAAATAACTTACAATTTACATTATACCCCTGTGACCGCTTTTTTTCAAATTTCACCTAAAAAATTTCAACTTTGGAATCCAAAGTTGGAATTTATTAGGGGAAACTTGAGTAAATTATTTTTTCATTATTTTTTTTCGAGTAAATCGAATTCAATCATAGACATATGAATATTAATAGACCAGAACAGAAAGGTGAGGGGTATAAACCAACTACAGCGGGACGAAGAGCGGGAAGACGGCTTTGGTGATATGTGATTCGTCAAAACTCAATCTGACAGTATATAGGTATCTCGCATTATAATATCACACATTCGTTCTTAAAAGTAAACTCTGTTTTTGAATGAATATACCTTTTTACATGGGAGCGCGAATTGTTCGCCGCGTAATGAACACATTTGCGAAGTCCAAATATGCAAAGTAAGGTCGCCTATAAGGTCGAGTTCAATATTTTGTTGCTGTATTAAGTGAAGACACTTTTATAAATGTTTCATAATTTACTTACCCCAGTAAACATGGACGGGCACACGCCATATATCTCGAGTGATAGTGTATGTTACAAAAATGATCATATTATGTGATCTGAATTGGCTTAAAATAGTGTAAAATAATGATTGCCTATGGAATGTAATACGACAATTTTGTTTATTCTCTTTTTCACTTCTATTTCTACACGTTTTCAAAACACAAGCCACTATTTATACCGTTTAATTTCGTAAAATGCACCGATGAGTGCTCGACGCTGGCTGGCAGAAGAATGATGACGTCACATTTTTTAGATTAACGCGAAGCTATACACGATCCCAGCCGGTTCCAATGGAATGGTTCCAATGGGAGGGGGAAATAATACACTTTTATCGCTTAGGGCAGGTCTACTAATATTCATATGTCTATGAATTCAATGTTTGGATTGGATTTACTCGAAATGGCCCAAACAAAAAAAAAAATGCCTACCACAAAATCGAGTCCAAACATGATGTACATTCATCAGTGTGTTTGTCTACGAATTTCCGAACACCTCGTATAATTTGGACGTGTAGGCAAAATAACCGGATAACTATCTCATCATCATCATCTTCTTTCTCTTTTCTTGTTCGGGTCGGGGACCCACTGCATCGACGAGGCTCTTCCATACGTCCCTGTCTTGCGCTGTTTATTCGGCCTCCGTCCATGACAGTCTCATCCTTTCCTCACACAGTTTCTGGAGTTGTCTCGCTCAACTGTGTCTAGGGCGGCCCCCTGGACGTCTACCCTCTGGAATCGCACTCAGTATTTTCCTAGGAATTCGGTCATCAAAAATTCTTAGTACGTGCCCAAGCCACCTCAGTTGTGATTTTTCTATGAAGTGTTGCATAAGTTCATAAGAGTAACTATCTAACTTAGTTAATTAGTTAACAAATATTATATGGGCTCAATGACAACTAATACCTCTAGTGCATCATCAGTCAATGGTTAGTGTATTTCAAAACCGTGCCGTAAGTAATAATTTCAAGTATGTACGGTCGTGTGGTTGGTTGCATGGGGCTGCGTGGTTCTATGTTTGTGTGGTAGTTTGGTTGCATGGCCGTGTGGTTCTGTGTTATTGTGGTTGCAAAAAACTGACAGGTTACGTGATGAAAGTAACGGCTTCATTAACTTTATTGTTGCCTCCATCGCCCGGTAATTATTTCAGAGAATTTTATGGGGGCAAAAAAAGGCCTCGACGCTCGAAGAGTTGTAAACAAATTCCACACATTTTAGTGGCCTGTCCTATCATTATGCTGATGTGAAATCGCTAATATCTTGTTGAAATGAGTGAGATCATTTTTTTAAGTATTAATTTGATTTGACTGAAGTCTGATATTAATGAAGTTAAAGTTGCTTGTCGAAATTGATTATCACCATCATAAGTCATGACTTATGACGTTGTGATGCGAGTTGCAATGATATATTTTTTGATCATTGATTCTAGGATTGTATCTTAATTTTTTTTTTGACAGGTGGGCATGGACACCGCCGGGTTCACGGGGCGGCGGTACGGGCCAAATTGGCATATCTACCGCTTATAGGCCCGTCGTAATCTCTCCCTCTTTTTCGTAAACGATGCATGCAAAAGAAAGGGGAGTGACACCTGTGTTAGGAGTGGAGAAGCTCCCAGCGACGAGACCATGATTTTTTCTGCGTTGTTCCGTCGTAACTTCTCCCTTTTTTTCACAAGCGGCACGTGATACCGTAAGAGAGGTTAGAACGGGTCTCTTGGCAGCAGGACATCCTTCATATTAACCTCTCCCTTTTTCTCATTTAAGACGCGTGTAACCGAAAGAGAGGTTACAACGGGTCTCTTGGCAGCAGGACATCCTCCACCGTAACCCCTCCCTCTTTCTCATAAGCGACACGTATAACCGAAAGAGAGGTTATAACGGGTCACTTTACAGCAGAATATCCTTCATCGTGACCTCTCCGTCTTTCTCATTTTAGACGCGTGTAACAGAAAAAGAGAACGTAAAATAGCTTTCGGCATTAGGACCATACCTCATTTGCGTCAAATGACTTAATTTTTAAAGAAAATATCCACAAATTGAATGTCTCACGGAAAAAAGTTGCGTTCGTGCTGTCAGAAATTTAAAAAATAATGGCATAATTTAAGCCGATTATTTGCATCATTACCAAATTACAGAGAAAAACGTCTTTAAATTTATTTGTAACGACCTGAGACAATAGGGGAACATGTACAAATTAGTCAATTCTCTCATTATAAAAGAAATGTTATCAAATTATATGATGTTTTATTTAATGGTAGCTGGTTCCCGGCATGCGTTGCAAAGCCATATTCAAAGAAATACATTGTTTCTCCCTGAATCACCCTTCCCGTGCGTCCCCGTTCTTCTTGCTCGTCCCCTTCCTAGCTAGCAACATAAATTATAGCCTATATGTTATTCTGATGTATGAGCTATATTATTGTCAAGTTTCATTAAAATCCATTCAGTAGTTTTTGCGTGTAAGCGTAACACATACATCCATACAAACTTTCGCGTTTACAATATTATTATAGTAAGATTACGGTTATTTGATTATAAGAAATATTAATTATTATTTTTAATTAGTAAACTAATGTTTAAGACAAGATTTTTATGCAAAGCACAAAGAGTAACAATTATTATAATAAAGTTGGTTGTTTTCAGGTGAAAAATGTAATAAGCAGTAATTGTTGAATGAAACACTAGTACATATTGAATTATTTGGCGGGTGGGAGATAAGCCGACGTAGCTCAATTGGTAGAGCAGTTGACCGGATATCAGAAGGACGCGGGTTCAATTCCCTTCGGCGGCATTTATCTTTTCTCGGGAGATTTTTTCAATGTTGATGAGTGTTTCAGGCTAATAATTATTGCTTATAATAATTAAGAAATATTATGTGAAAAATGAAAAATCACTAAGTATTATGTAATTATTATTGTAGGATTTGTGAAGCTGAAAGTATTAATTAATACAAAATACAAGTGTGCAGTTCACAATAAGTAGAAGTGAAATCATTCTTTCAGAGAACTATTTGATGGGTTGTTTAAAAAAAATTGATGAATTCATCAAATATTTGTTGTTAATCTTCGCGTTCTGTGTAAATTCTATTCAAGTTTTGTGATTTTTTCAGTTTCATGCAGCAACTGGCATATAATAACAACTTGAATAGAACCTCCACAGAACGTGAAAATTAACTACAAATATTTGATGAATTCATCATTTTTTTTAAATAACCTCTCTTAAAGTAGACAAGAGTGGGCAGGCTACGAAGCACCGCACAAAGAGGAGACCAAATGTATGTTTGTCTCTTTTTAGTGTCGCTTTTTCGAGTTTCAAATCACAACGGTGCTAAAGAAGTTTTCACTTCAAAAATATGTAAAATTATTGTAAAATTTTGTGTTATATTGCGCACATGTACGGGGAATGGGATATTTCCACTTTTTTTATTACTTAAAACAATTAAGAAAAAAATTACCAAAATCAGAAAAATGATCGACGTACATTTTCAACAGAATCCCTCGTTTGTGGAAATACCCCACTGGGGAATTTTTTCTAGTGTCAGTTCTACATATATGGGCAAATGAAATCAATTAGATTGTCGTGTTGATCTTGTCGGAATATGATTTTTTCATTAAATTAGTAAGCTCTGGCGAGTTCAGGCCGTTATTCAAAATTCAAGTAACAAAATTTGGTTTAAAATGAATATATTTTATTACGTATGACTAACTAATATTATGAACCCATTGTTTTTGGCACCCAATCTTCCTATTATTATGAATACTTCCCCTATTCGTGTTGTACATATATGTAATTTACGTATTTTTTGTTTTTATTTCCTTTAAACAGCTTAACACCCATTCCGAGGCGTTAACCAACCCGGTTTCCCCGGGATTTTATTGCCGAATCGCTCCACAAATTTGGCAATTTAACTTGCGTCCGTCTTTTCTCGGGGTTATTTTTTTATTGTTATTTTCGTGGGCCGTTATTGCGGCAATTACCGAAGGCGGATTGCGGGCGCGTCTGCACGTGGAAATGGATAAGCGTCGGCGCCTCCACGTGTAATAATAATACATCTGTATGAATGTGCTAAAGCTGAACAATATGTATGTACAGGTTGTTCACTTTGAAGTCTACTGATGTTAGCTAATTAATACAAACAAAAGTAAACAATGTATGGAAGCTTGCCGATTGTCGCCGAGCTACGACCAATCTGCAAGGAATATCATGCGGCTATTTAATAAAAGTCATTCGTCTGCTGGTACCTACCCTGATGTATGGCAGTGAGGCATGAAACTGGCAGAGGAAGGATGAAAATAAACTGAATGCTGTTGAAATGAGATCCCTGAGGCGTATGTGTGGTAAAACACCCTGATGTATGGCAGTGAGGCATGGAACTGGCAGAGGAAGGATGATATTAGACTGAATGCTGTTGAAATGAGGTCCCTGAGGCTTATGTGTGGTAAAACAATGTATGATCGTGTGAGGAATGTAAGGTTGATGAAAGCATAATGAGTAAGATTAAGAAAGGGACCCTCAGATGGTTTTGGCATGTAGAGCGAATGAACGAAGAAAGTAGTGTAAGAAGAATATACGACGCAAATGTGAATGGTAAAAGAAGTCGGGGACGTCCGAGGAAGACATGGCACGATCAAGTGAATCAGATACTCGAGTCGGGCCATGTCAAAAGTCAGAATAATAGAAGAGAATGTATGAGACGATGTATGAAGTGAGGCAAAGAGTGTGTGCCAAGACCGAGTTGTTTGGAGGTCCGTCCTCTATGCCTACCCCTGCGGGGAAACGGCGTGATGGTTAGTTAGTCATTCGCCTGGTGCAGTAGTGCGTAGTAATGAATTCGGGAGGCGTTGTGGACACCACCGGGGAACCATTAATTGGATAATCGATACCTCTGCCATAATAGGTCACCCCAAATGGTTCGCCAAGTTAGAGGGCCTGGGTTCATGGGATGAGAATTATCAAGGTCTTGATGATCGGGAGAGACCGGATGAGGGAGACTCTGTGATCTCTCCGGTCGGACTCTCTCGACCCCAACACCTTGCGTCGTAATGGGGAGAGGTAGATCTCCTGATTCTCCTACCCACTTCGTCATACCTTTTCCTTCTCAGAACTTCCTCTCATTTTTTCCCTTCAAAAGACCCGCTGCACAACATCCCCAAAGATGACATAGGCCCTGAGAGCATATTTTCCTCAGGGCCTCTTGTGTGGAATTAATTAATAAAAAAAACAGTACGCTTATTTGCATTTGTATGGATGAACGATGTTAGCGACACGTAATTACGCGCGCGGTTAAGTATGCTGCTGCTAGATTGAAACGAATTGTAGAAACTTTTAAAATATACATACCTTATGGACAGGTGCATTCTCAAAGTACTGTAATTTAAAGGATTCTTAACCAGTTGCATAAAGCTTTGAAATTATGCCACTGCCTTCGTACTGACAAAAAACTTTATACCGATTCGCCTTATATTATGTCTATGGATGTGCACATGTGGATGCATCTGCCCTTGTCATTTTTGTAAATATCATATAACTTTTAATGAAGGATTTTTAGTTTTGTTTGACAGTACGAGAGTAATATTAATTTTTAAGCAGGTGTATAACAAATGTGAAGTGAAAAAAATAAAGTTAAACAGTCAGTCGAGGGCACCCGCCACTTTCCCGAACCGTTTAAGGACCAGATGGATCCCTCTATCGGTTCTCACGTCAAGACTCTACTTTGTTTTTTAAAACGAAGCTACTGTAAAATGATTATAAAAGCCCCCGACTGTCCCTACACGGCATAACATACATTTATTCATACCAAAAACTTTAAAGTTCTCTTCCGAGGCAGTTAAACAGCAAATTGTAACAAATACCTAGAAAAAAAGCACTTCCAAGTGTTTAATAAATGCTACAATTTTGGATTAAAAACAGGTAATAAAATCAAACGGACACAAATTAAAGAGATAAATAGATAAACCTTAAGTCATGATATCGTCACATCACATATCAAAATATCATATTTTTTATTTAACTCAAAGTAAAATTTAATTTGATAAAAGAGTTTCAAATTGGTACCAAACCTAAATGCTTCTTTTCTCAAGAGTTGACGTTTTTTTCCAGTTCTCCCACGTTATTACGATTGGCATAAAAATAGGCACCTTGTATCTTAAAAATTCCCATTCTCCAACTTATCTCCCATACAACTTGTAGTACAGAGATTTAATTTTGTATTGCGAGTAAAGAGAAGCACAGGGAGTGCCAAGGCATATCGTTCAATTGTCTATGTCTAGACTCCAATTTCCTGTATTTTTATCGTTCGCCTTATCTATTTGCAAATCTTATAAATCATACCATATCGCTTTATAAATTTTATTTTAAATTTTATAATACCAATATTTTTAAATTATTACACGTTTATTTTAGTGTCCTTGGTGAAACAATGGTTGGATCATTTATCATTATAGACAAAGCGGTAGAAATAGATTAGAAAGGAAGGATTAAACACCTATTACTGCCGAGCGTTTAGCCTTGTTTTTACAAGATTGTAAAGATGGCGAAATTAAGATATTATCGTGATCAACATTGTGCAGAAAATTAAAGTGTTTTTTTTGTGTATAGCTTAAATTATGGTAATGATATCATGAATTAATTTGTAGTCAGTTGATGACTTCATTAAAGTCAGTTCAAATATCGGCTCTAGGGAGCTTTCGCGAGCTAGTAAATAAATAATTGATGAGATTTTTTAACCACTCGGACCTATAAGCTTTTTTTCACGATAATATAATATTACCAGACATAAATAATAATAATATTTGGACGATTTATATAGCGCCGTTTTTGTGAAAAATCACCTCAAGGGCGCTGTACAAACTTACCATACATGCCTAAAATCTAGAAAGACTACAAGCTAGACAAACAATTAAAAACAACTTATGGCTAAAAATTGCATACACCGGTTCATTGATCACCGATACGAAAATATATGTACAATATTTTGACCAATGAACGGATGCTGCCTAAAAATGAATTAATACAGGACCATACTTACCTGGGAGGTCGCTTGAAATTAACACTGTTTATTGTCTATTTAAAGAAATTTAGATAGAGTTCGCACGCAGAGGACATAATTGTGAACACATGTTGTTTAATCCTGAAAATATTTTAATATTAATATATAACATATTCTTTAATGAGTGTATTTTGGAAAGTAAAAGCAACATTTAATGGTGGGCGGTGCAGTAATACAAGGATTTGATCTTCCGAGAGACAGATTAATGTGTAAGGATTCGCGTAATTTTAATTCAGTAAGAAAAGTGTGATTAAGACATATCATAGGCAATACAAGTATGATACTCTCAGATAGGTATATTTAAATTAAGTTAAGGGTATGAGAGCCCGAAAAGGTAGGTTTTTAGTTTGGACCTAAACTGTTGGGCTTTTTATGCATCTTAATTCCGGAGGGAGTCTATTCCAAGCCTTAGGCCCAGATACTCCGAAAGCACGATCTCCGAACTTAGTATTTGGCTTTCGTTTGGGTTCTATTAGTCTGCCTATAGCAGATGAAGTTGCCGATCTAAGGGTTAATTGCCTCGGACCGGTATTTTCCGGGACGCATAATTCAGAGATGTAAGGTGGGGCCATTTCGTTGATTGATTTAAACACCATCCAGCACAATTTGTACTGGATTATGTTTAAGACATATGTATGATGTATGTTCCGTACCTGATTTTGAACCCCATAAGTGGCTCTAATGGATATAATTCCTTTCAACTTCGGGAATACTATGATTGTCGTATTTAGGGATGCTGTGGGGATGTGTGGATGGTCTTTTTGAGGAAATGAAGGAATAAATGTGGGTTTTGATGAGTTTTGATGTAGGAGGGAAGAAGATCATTCCACAGTAGAGCTGTTGAATACAAAAACTAAACGTAGAACGTTCTTATGTGACTGTTGGACTCGTATTAAATGTTAATTGACCAACTAACTTAACACTAGGGGTAGGCAGAGAGGACGGACTGCCAACAACTCGATTTTGGCACACGCTCTTTGCCTTCTCTATTTACATACATACTCTTCTATTATTCTGACTCTTGAAATGGCCCGATTCAAGTATCTGTTTCACTTGATGGTGCCATATCTTTTTAGGGCGTCCCCGACTTCTACCATTAGATAATTGTTTCAATAATAATTAGGAAAATGAGGTTACGTTACAAATATGTGTACCTAAAGGTTAGGTAATGTTCGGTTAGGTTAAATTATTTTTTGTATCTGAATAACGCACAAGAGCCCCAACTGCTCCCAGTCATCTGGAGCCAGTGACACTATGGCATCCTCAATTGCGATATGTTGTGAGGCTGAAGGTAGTGGATAGGAGAATGAGATACGAAAAAGGAAGGTTCAGTTACCTGACTATTCAGATCTCTTCACCAAACATGAGTAAAACCATTTTTAGCAACATTTCGACTCTAAATGATGGCTGAGATATCTTGTATCTACATCTTTGAAGTTATCTCTACATATTATAAATTAAGTCCTCCGCCTCGTCTTTCTGTCTATTCGCGATAAACTCAAAAACTACTGAAAGGATGTTCATGCGTTTTTCACCAATAGATAGAGCGATGGAAGGTTGAGTTATATAATTTGTCAAGGATTTGTGTAAATTGGTTGAAGTAAATAATACGAGTATATATAAAGGAGAATGTCTGTATGTGGTGGACGAGCGTGCTGGCAAGCGAGGGGGTGTGGATTTGATTTTATTCAAGTTATCAGATGACGGTGTGAGTTAATTTATTGTGGTTATAAAGGTTGGTTAACCATCCAGTAGATGGAGTTCTGTTTCGTTAGCCACAGCAATGCGCGGCCGGGTCAGCTAGTCCTTGATAAAAAAATTGAATCACTGCGTGACGTGTTACTCCTCATTCCTCTCACATTACCGCTAATTCAGAGGTGTGCTGGCTCCTTGCAGATTATCCGCACTTAATCCGCGCCCGGTTATCCGCCCCCCGCCGGAACGGCCGCGCCACTTCCGCTTCTCCGCCGCCACTTCCGGTCCGAGGCGGAAGTAGGCTCTACCTGCCGCCGCTACTACTTCCCGCCGCGGAATAGCGCCAGGCTGTATTAGCGGCTGGGTTCCAAAGCTTCCGGCCATACTGTTAACTGTGTAATAATACACGAAATTTGGATGAACCGCTGAAAAAGATTAAACTAGAGAAAAACCTTTGTTTTTTTATAATTTTCGAAAATATTAGTATGATGTACATAAATCGATCGTCCAGTTGATTAGTCAGACATCTCCAAATACTAAGTTTTGAGATAATGAGGAAAGCAATATTCTAATGCTAACCATAAATCATATATTATTAACACGTGTCTGCGTTTTTAATATGAAATATCCTATAAAACAACATCGGGTAGCATAACGGTCTAGTACCGTCAGTCAAACGGTCAGTATGAAGTTTTGAAATACCTACCGGTAACCCAGAAAAGTTCGCTTTTTTGTTTATTTCAAATCGCATTGTTTTTCTGCATTATAATTGTTTTGGTGGTGTTTATGAGTAATCTGAGTATTGTACCAGGTATAGGGTACACTTTTATATATAACTCCATATTCAACTCAAGCTTCGATGTTTTGGAAGATGTCTGAATCAACTTTATACATCTTTACACAAAATATATATTTTTTTGTATAATTATTTATCTTTTATACTAATAATTCCGGTTGTAAGTCTATCCTCTGTAACTTGTCAATGAAATCAACTTTGCTTTGAATTTGAGTACCACAAAATTTGAACTTTGTGTGAATAATTTAGACAAGCGATAAAGTAGGTACCTACCTACCTATAATATATTTTAAACTCGCAATTATTTTTTAATTCCTTTTCTGAATTTCCTCTATTTCCTTACTTTTTCTACAAATACCCACCGCACAGCATCCCAAAAGATGACATAGAAGGATTTTTTTCCCCAACGCCTTCTATCTGCAGTTGATTTAAAAAAAATTGAAAACTCAAATTATGAGATCTAACAAATATTTAAAAAAAAAAATACGCATTTCAGACGTAGAATTATTAATTAATATATTATTTAAAATAAAAAGATTTTTATGCAGTCAGTTCCAACTTAATTCAAAGCAAATCAAAGTTCTAGAGTTCACTAACAATTATACATCTGTCGGATCTACCGGATCTGCCGGATCTGCCATGATGATGGACACTGCAACGCTGTCCGAAACGTTGGCTAAAGAAGGAGGTAGCGCGACACGGTATAACACCTAAAAAACAAATAACGAAAAAATGCAAAGTTCTAGAGTTCACCAATAGACATGAGTGTTTTTGATGACCATATCAATTTAGGCAATGCAACACGTGTAACACTGTAAAAGTCACATTTTTTATATTTTTCTTTATTCCATGTCTCTAACAATGATTTTTCTTCTCTTTACAGGTAAGTTCCTTCCGATACAACTTCAAAACCATGCAACATTTGCGTCACAAGTAAGTCAATGACATTCCATACCCTTTCACATATACATAAATACACTTCATATAAATAAATAATGGAGCCTGTACCAATATAATAGCAGTAATTGTTATCGAACAAAACTTTCATCGTCACAACCCGAATTGTATCGATACCAAAAATCACGTACGCTTCGGTATTATTTATTCAGTGATTTCATTGAAGCTCTTTTGTAACTTCTGTTTTCCACTCCGCTATCCCAGTTTTTGAAATTTGGGAAAATTAGGCTTAACGTCAGCATTAGAAGTGTGGACGACTTGAAAATTTAAAAAATTATATTTCAGTAGAAATAAGTCGTGCAAACTTTTACAGATTGATTAAAATGAAGTCGCTAAAAATGTTTGTGCGCTTAGATATTTTAAACTACGCAACGGATTTTCATGCGGTGTTCACCAGTAGATAGAATGATTCAAGAGGAAGGTTTATATGTATAATACATGCTTATTATAGTAGAGAAAAGCCGAGAAATTCAAATATTCAATTCAGGCAGCGGGCAGCTGGCAAGCGGGTGGTGTGAATTTTATAAAGGTTGGGTAATAATGGCGCTGTATTTCGTTAGCTACAGCAATGTGTGGCCGGGTCTGCTATTTAAATATAAACCAGACAGTTTATCCCCCGCCAGTTTACCCCCAAAATTTACTATTATAATTTTTAGTGCATTATTTACGAATTTCAAACCTAAAATCGACTTCAAAAATACCTTTTATAATAATTTGGTTATCCGGGTCAGTTCCCGGCCTCAAAAAGAAGAAGATGGAGAGATATGAAATTACGAATGTTAGAAGAGCGCGCTAACATTTACAGCGATAAAATTGCTGCAAAAATCATGAAAATCTTTAATAAAACACGACTCGTTAAAAATAGAGCAAAAATCTTGCGACAATTATCTTTAATTTTATTTAAAGAAACGCTGTGAATTTTTTCATACATATAACTTGTAAAATAACCGAAACAAACGTGTTTATAATCATTTTTGGAGCATACTTTGCGATTTTTTTCTATCGAGGGAGTTTTATATAATTTGCGTTTCGGCGCGATAAATGCCTAGATATTATCTTCAAGAATAACATATATTTTTTTAAGAGCTTAAAAACTTCAAATGTTTAAGGGAGGTTTGCAAGAAATCGGTTGAAATTCGGAGAACCGCCTCTTGGACAAGTAGTTTTATCCTTGATGCATTTGAATGAAAATATGTCTTTTTAATTTGTTATTCTGCGGTACATCCTCTCTGCACACTCCTTCGGGGACACTTAATTATATTTTGTCTAAGTATCTATAAGTACCGTAGTTTCCCTAAACCGACTGCATATTGTGTATAAGTGTGCCGTGGAGCCAACTGTTCGGTGATTATCTGTCATGGAGTCATCGTAATTGCATCATGAGGACCAAAAATATAAGATCCCCAAACATTAATCTAGAGGGGTAATTCCTGTTCTACTTAAGAATGAATGTAGCGGGGAGGGGAAGGAGGTGGGAGAGAGGAAGGTGGCGGAAGTACCGTGCTATTCAAATCTGGTCACCACACACAGTTAAAGCCATTTCAAGCAAGTTTCATTTCTGAATGGTGGTCATACAACAGGGCGATATCGATAGTATCTTCCACTCTGGAACGTGCCGCAAATATACTATATGTTATTTGTAATGAATTAATTGTGAAATAACACAAATTAATAAAATAAAATTTATTTGCTCACGCCGGGATGCGAAATCGCGACTTTCGTACTCTTGGTCGAGAGTCTTACCCCTCGATCACAGGGGCCGTCAAGGTTAGGTTATGTCTTTTTTTTTTAACGTAGAATGATCAATCTAGTATATTTTGTTTCATATAAAAGGTTATAGCTAAATCTCATTAAATGGAAATCAAAATACAATAATTCCAGCAATTTGACTATGGGCTGCTAGCGTTATTATCTATACATAATACCAATGGTTGTTATTTTTTATGTTGCCTACTACTATACCAGTTCATTATTTGATTTCACGATAATCAAACGAAATTGGGGTTTCATTTATTATCTATACATTGTGGGATTTCCAGGAAAAATGTTCTGCTAAATTATTTACAAGGTTTTGTAAATATGTTTTATTTGTCATGAATTATGAATAATACCTAATATGATCTCATCGATATTAAAAATGAATGTTGAATGATTAAATTCGCCAATAATGATGTTTTAGAAGGAAATATCACTAGTGTGATAATCAACAAGTAAACGTTATTGATTTGTGCATTCTAGGATGTAAAATCATACATTTATACATTTAATTAATGAAGACAATATTAGCGACTCCCATTTGAAAATTTGAACCGGAAAAATCAGAAAAAGATACGGTCACATCTAGGAATCGAATCCAGGACCGAAGCCTTGCCGGAGCGGTGTTCCACCAGTCACCACTGAGCTAATGGGATCCTATCCCCTTCGGTCATATTTAACTGTATCATACTTCGACTAAGTACCTACTACTAACATCATTATATTAATTTTCTTAACGCATATTTTTATTGGCTGCTATCTTTATATACGATGGCAAGATTCATCTCGAACTAAATGCTTCCTAGATAGTGTCTTGGATAAATTTATTCATTTTTATTAATGTACGACGTCTATTGACTTTTATATAAATCTTCCATAAAAGCTTATTTTTTCACTTGAGCAATTGCTCAGTTTTAATAGTGGCGACAACCACTTATAATCTTATTTCTACAGCATTCATAAATTCCAATATACATTCAATTCTCAGCATCTCTACCACATATCAGTGTCGGTATCAAAACTCAATAGGTCAAATTGTTATATCGTTGTTTGGTGTTATTTACAGCTAAGGCACGATTATTATTTTAGTTGCTGAATGTATTAACACCATTAACCGTATCTTAGATTATGTTGTAAGTGTGAAGTATTGATTCATATCTTACCTTATAATAGTAATCTGAACACCTCATGTTTTAAAAATAAAGCAATATTTCATAGAACGTGATGTAATACTTTAAAAATACGCAGTTTGCCAAAGGTTGCTACACTATCAATATATATTATTAATGAAAGATTAAATAATAAAAAATAATTAGAAGTAAACTTGAATATGGAAGCACTTTTTGGAATCCACATTACTGCAAATATGAAAACATTGTAGAATCAGTTCAAAAAGAATTACTAAGAATGTTATCCTTCAAATGTGGACTACACGACCATCTCAGATCATACGATGTACGTCGTGATTACTTCAAGATTGATACACTTAAAACTAGAAGGCAATTGACTGATCTAATATGTTTACATAAAATTATTCACGGCCATCTTGATACTAAATTATGTCTTAACAGCATTAAAATTAATGTCCCCAATTCCCATTGTTTAAGACGCCATAACATTTTTCATATTAATACATTTAAAAATAATATCGCCTACTTCAGCCCTCTGACCCAGATATGTCGACTGTAAGATAGAGTGCGCTGATGTGGATATTTTCATTGATAATTTGTACAGATTTAAAAAAAAAGTTCTAGCGCTGTTAAAAAGTACTAACTAATTATATTGTGTGAATTGTCTCTCTATGCATGCTCGCGTATTTCATATGTCTTTACCACTCATTGTAATGTGTTACTTGAGTGACCTTGTATATAATTCTGTATTTTTATTTGTGATATTTTTGCTTTTCTAATTGCATTTATTTGTATTTAATTGTACGTAATTGTAGATTTTTATAATTGTGTAATAACCGAGTTTTATAACTGGATTGTTCTCATGTAAATGTAAACATCTGTAAAACCCAGTATAAATAAATAAATAAATAAATAAATAAATAAATAGAAAGTGTACAAAAGTGTGCAACTCGCTAAAACTCAGAAACGAGTCCCGGTACGATCAAGGGAGTTATTTGGTGTGGTAGCCCTCTATCCCCATCCATGAAGAAGGTTCCCGTTTTTACCCGAAGAGCATGCTTTCGAAGATATAAGGGATGGAAGTTTCGCCCTCCAGAAATTTCTAGAACCTTGGAGAGTATTCGAGAGCATTTCACAGCATTCCAAAACATCACGGAACATTCTGGAATGTTCGGGAATAGGGAATCGGGATCACCATTGTGTAACATTCCAGAATTTTTTCAAATGTTGTGGAATGTTCTGGAACATTGTGGACCATTCGAAGCCTTTTTTGTATGTGAGGCTACCCATTGGTAGGGGTATATAAAGCAAGATTCGTCGTGGGTTCGAACGTCAGTTCAATCTCATATCAACTCCCTGAACGAAGCCGGGTACCCCAACTAGTATCATTGTATTTATTAGTTGTTAATTTATTATTAGAATCAAATATCAAAACGCAGCATTAAATTAGATAAAAACTTATATATAGACTTGTAGAAAAGTCAATAAATGTTGCACATTAAAATAAAAATTGATATATTTATCCAAGACACCATCTAGATTGCATTTAGCTCAATTTGGGAGGCGGGTATGGGTATCACCGCCCCGGGAACCATTTACTGGATAACCAACACCTCTGCCACCAAGATGTTCACTACGTGTGGTGCCTTAGCAGTGGTGTCCGGGTTTATGGGGTTAAGTTTGTCTAAGTCTTGGCGGAGGATGAGTCTTGACCTCCCGCTGCGTGGCGGGCCAATCGGGAGAGACTGGTTGAGGGAGACCTTTTGATCTCTCTACCCATCGCCTTGCACCGCAGTGGAAGGGATAGATTCGTATTTCGTCACTCCTGGACACATTGCCCCCAGTTTTCTATCCACCCTTCATACCTTTTTCCTTTCCAGAACTTCCTCTCTTAAAAAGACTCCGCACAGTATCCTTAAATATGGAATAGGTCCAGAGGGGAATTGTTTTCCTCAGTGTGGAGCTAATATTTTTAAAATCTCCATGGGGTATGTATACTCTTTTTCTTCTCACAACTTCCTCTCCTTCATTTCCCTGAAAATACCCTCCACACAGCATCCCCAAAGATGACATAGGTCTTGAGGGGATTTTTTTACCTCAGGGCCTCCTGTGTATGGACTAATGTTAAAAAAATGTTGAGATTCTGAAGTAGGAAGAGGAGATATGAAGTGGATGTAAAGAGTAAGGTTGGGAAGTGCCTGGCTATCCAGATATGGTCACCAATGACAGTGATTTGATTCTAAATTGTGATCATTCACCAGGGTGATACTGCGAGTATCTACGACTCTGCATTATGGATACAACTATTACTACACTCATAATATTTGTCATTTGTTTTACGTTCGTTTCTTATTAATGTATTATTTCTTTATTCTTCTTCTTCTCGCGAAGCACAAAACAACAATACGTTCTAATATCCCCGAGGAATCCGCCGCAGCCAGTGGCGTAACATATAAATAAATATCCACTTGTTATTTGTCTATTTAGCCCCGGGCCGTAAACGGCTTGATTGCCCCCATAAATTTTCCTAATACGAACCAGAACGTATTTTTCCGAAACCACCCCCTGAACTTTTCCACCTCCTTCCCCTCCCCCCCAAGGTTTCCACGCCCCCAGCCATACTTCCTGGCAATACACGTAATAATATTATGTAGCTAGCGTTTCGCCACATATAGGTATATAATAATTATACAGGAGGCTTTTTATAACATTTCTACTAGGTAGTAGTTACATTACATTCTTCGACAGTTCCGGCAAACTTATTGTTATATCTGCCCTTTCCTCGGCAGATATTAATTATTACAAAGGTTCTTTAATATAAATGTGTTTATTACTTTGAATAATCTAGCTGGATAGCTACGACTGTTTACTATTCGGGGGTAGGTATATCTCTGCGCTCCCACCTAGGGAGCTGGTAAAGTCTATCTCTAGTACCACTTCTTGTACACTAATGCCATCTGGCGAGCTATGGCGCAAGCTAAATGCTTACCGCCATCTATCGTATTATTTCCATATTAAATACCTATTTACTATACATTACACTTATTTACAATATCCAGTCGGTTTAGAGAAAATAAAGTGTACCTACTTACACAAAATATAACTGAGTGTACTCGAAAGGGTGTGCAGATAGGATGTACCGCAGAATAACAAAAGTATAAAAAATTCTTTCTTTCAAATTTATCAAGGACAAATTTGCTTGTCTGTATACTATATAAACCAGCGTATAGTACAAAAAATACGCGCTGTAAATAATAACTTTTGATACTTGTATCAATACCTTCTTATTATTTAAGCTATTTTAGAAGTTGGTTTTAGGTTCGAAATTGGTAAAAATGCACAATAATTATAATTAAGATATATTTAGGACCAGTAACTAGGTTACTACCAGTCTTTAATATTATTCTTTCTTATTAAAGATTTATTAAAAAAATGAACCATCAATTATTTTAGACGTCTTGTCTTAGTTTTTATTGCTTTTTACGGATATTTGAAAGCTCCATAGCTCTTAACGAAAATGATGTATCGAGGTGAAAATGTATACATCGACTTAGGAATGCTTGACAGAAAAATCTGTGCAATTTCAAGACCCCAGAGCTTACCGTTTAATGGATTAATCATCTTTGATATTAACAAAAAAAGTTTGCCCAAACCATGAAGATGTACCGTGAAAGTCGCTGAAAACAATTCATCTTAAGCACAACTTATTTTTTTTCCAAATAATTTAATTGGCGCCATTTGTGAACGCGTACATAACGTATTTTCCGTTTAACCTTAAACAAATATTTGATCTAAAATAATTAGATGTTTTTTTTATCAGGATAGGACCATGCTGATTTTAAAAAAAAAATCTGTTACAAATACCTTGTGTCATTTGTTGTAGGTAGTATTGTCAATCAAGGTAGTGTTGAAACCGTTTCGTATCATCCCTTATTTCGTTTTCCCAGAATATTACAAATACCAGGCTGTATTGTTTTTCTTCGGCCATTGGACTCAAGTTGTTTTGTGGGTGGGCGGTGTGAGGAGATTTGGGGCGGTAAGGGGCTAGGGGAGGCGATAAAATGTATCGTTACGACCGCGGGTGATCGAGATATCTTCTGGCCGGGTCTGCCGAGATGACGGACGGGAGTTAGAGAGTAAAGGGTGATGGGGTGGGGGGAGGGTGGCGGGCCGGATGAATTACGGCCGTCTTTAACACAGTTCGGTGGATTGTGGATTTAAGGACCGATACGATTGCCATCGGAAATAATGATGTTCGTATTGAATGAAAGTGAGTCACATCAAATTAGACGAGCTAAACATAGAAATATTATACACTCATTAAACTTTTTTTTTTCACTATTCTATTAAAAAAATACTCGAGACGTCTACCACTGGGTAGTTAAATCATCGTATTGTGGAGTAGTTACAGATGAACTTTTTCTTTGTCATACATAACACATGAGATATTTTGTCATGATACAGGCGATACTTTGTCATGACACAGGCGATGCTCTGTCATGATATAGACGATACTTTGTCATGATGCAAGCGAAACTTTGTCATGTACCAGGCAAGACTCTGTCTTGACATAATTTGTCATGACACAGGTGATACTTTGTTATGCATGATACAGGCGATATTTTTCCATGACACTGGTGATACTTTGTTATGACACCAGCGATACTTTGTCATGACAAAGGCGATATTTTGTCATGACACAAGCGAGGCTGACAATAATAAAAGTTAATTTATGTAGCGCAGTTTTTTAAGGTTCGTCTCGAGTACGCTTTAAAATAAATAACTGAAAAAATATCGCGAATCGAAATGTTGCTTGAAATGCCTTTAGTCGTTTTTGTTGACCACATCTGAATAGCATGGTTAGCCAAACCTTTCTCTTCCAATGTACATTATTGTTTCGTTTCTTAGAGAATATTTGTGTATGTCCAAATTTGTATTAAATACACCGGCCTCCGTTGTCGAGGAGTAAGACTCTCGACTATCAATCCGAAGGTCGCGGGTTCAAATCCCGGCGTGCAGAATAAATTTTATTTTGATTGATTTATGTTATTTCACAATTTATTCATTTTAAAATAATATATAGTGTATTTGCGGCACGCTCCAGAGTGTAAGATACTCTCAGTAACGCCCTGATGAAAGACCACAATTCAAAATTGAAAGTTGCTTGAAATTGCTTTAGCCGTGTTTGGTGACCAGATATGAATAGCCAGATACCTCCCGTACAATAACATGCCCTAATTGGGGATGTCATAGTCTAACTGCTCCAGACGGGAGGAGTTGGGACTCTTGTGCGGTGTTCACTTAAAAAAACACCGTATCTCCAATGTCATTTATTGGAATCAATCAAAAAATCTACCAAAAGAAGCATTTGTGGCAAAATCATAATTTTTACAGGCGTTTTGTAATTAGATTAGATTCTAGATTAGATTCTATGGCACCGAATAACCTTAAATTGGGATTCGTACTAAAAACAATGTCCTTCAGTGGATTCAATCAAAAAATCTACTTAAGTAGCGTAATTAAGATCCCTAGATACTTTATCTCAAGTACATAGATAAATCTGTACCACACAGAAAAGCTCACTTTTCTAAATCGATCGAAACGCCACCTGCTGAAAAGAGATTACATTTTTTTGATAATAAATTCAATGCAGCCGATGTCCAGTGCACCCAAGTCCAAAAAGGAACTAAACAAGTACAGGATGCAGCTAGCACTTAAGGTAAGAACTGTCTGCTGCATTGCAAAGGCGAGAGAAAATGTACTCAAAAGATTTATTAACATTTCTAGCAGAAAGCGAAGCTGAACAAGTGTTGCTAGTGCCTTTGTGAGTTCGTTTATAATCATCGTTATTTATCTATCCCATTTAAAAAAATGATTCTTAACGATGTATAAATCTTTTAAATTTAGCTATAAGTTTCTTTTTCAAAAGATGGTGGGGAATTATGGCGATGCGATGCATTTCGCAAATGAAAAGGTACCTACCAAGAAAAAGAGGGAAAACTTGGTGATTTAGCAGGGGTGCCTGGGTTCATGGGGTGAGGTTTGTCCGGGCTTTGGCGGTGGATGCGTCTGCCTACCAATTCGCTGGGAGGGACTGGTTGAGAGAGACCTTTGAACCTCTCCAGCTGGACTTTTTCGGCCCTCCGCCTTGCACCGCAGTGGGAGGGATCATATGTCCTTCACTTCTCTTAACTAACTAACCACCACGCGTTTCCCTGCAGGGATAGGCAGATAGGACGGACCGCCAAACAACTCGGTCTTGGCACACATTCTTTGCCTCATTCACATTCATAAATCGTCTCATACATAATCTTCTATTATTCTCACTCTTGACATGGCCCGACTCAAGTATCTGATTCACTTGATCGTGCCATGTCTTCCTCGGGCGTCCCCGACTTCTTCTGCCATTCACATTTGCGTCATATCTATATATTCTTACACTACTATTTCATCGTTCATTCGATTTACATGACCAAATCATCTAAGGGTCCCTTTCTTAATCTTACTAATTACGCTTACATCAGCCTAATAATAATATATAGCATATTTGCGGCACGTTCCAGAGTGGAAGATACTCTCAGTATCGCCTTGTTTGGTGACCAGATCTGAATAGCCAGGTTCTTCCCCACCTTCCTCTTCCCTACCTCCTTCCCCTTCCCACTACCTTCAGCCTCACAACATACCCCAATTGGGGATGCCATAGTCTCACTGGCTTCAGACGGGAGTCAGTTGGGACTCTTGTGAGGTAGGTATTCATAAAAAAAGCCTTGCATTCTTTGCGGATCTCTACATTTCTCACACGATTATACATTTAAGTATTTTACCACACATACTCCTCGAGGATCTCGTTTCAACAGTATTCGGTCTATTTTCATCCTCCCTCTGCCAACAAACTCATCCACCTGCTCCAAGTATTCATAATTCACAACTATATTGCACACTATTTTCGTACTCTCTCATTCAAACACTATGACTTTAGACTTACTTTATTGTGCATTAAATATATTTTACTGAATACCTTTGTCTGTATATTACTATTGTACCTGTAACAACAAAACGCTTATAATATTACGTATTTTTGTAATATTTTCAGTACAGTGTAGTGGTACAATATTAAATCTAGCCCTTCAACAACAATTATCACTTCAAAATAGTTTTTCTTTGAAATAATTTCTCTGCCAGGAGTGCAGAAGAAAGAGAAGGGTCAATTTGTGATACAAAATATAATATGTATTGTTCTGATACTTGTAACGTAAACCTCGTAAGCTTTTTTTGGATACTGCGGTACAAAGTTGATAGTACCCTTTCGACAATAATAATCAGTGGAATTATGGGCTAGGCAGGGGGTGGTAAGCGGGTGGAAAGTGGGTGGGATATTCGACCAACCCCTAATCACATTATTTTCCTCTCCTGATTTTTCCGCTCACCGATAAAATAATAGGAAACCCCACCGGTCCAACCCTATTACGAAATTTTAGGGATTTTCAAACATTTCTCCACGCAGAGGCAAAACTAAAACTACACATTCAAATGGAATTTATACACCCTTATATTCATTAGGCTTTGATTTTGGCAATGTAATCTCTTCCGATATAATTTTCTTCAACCGAAACCTTAATTTAACACATTTTATTCAATGTTAGACCAATTTCTGGGAACTGAGACCTGTTTCTGAAAATTTGTGGATTTAATTAATCTTTCTTCATGTTTTCTGTGATCTTCGTTTTCTTGGAAATGTTTTACAGAGCCTTTGCTCAGACTAAGAATTTCTCTAGTTTTCAATCGGATTATTAAACATATTTCTCTTTGCTTAATTAATACGAAACTACTCGTGTGTACTTAATACTTAATGCGATATATTTATTCACTTTCCTGTTCCTAATAGAGGTGACCTACTTATATTTAATCCGTCAGGCGTTCGCATAGAAATCGTTGTCTTCCTTACTACCATAGTTAAAAATAAAATTTAAAGAGAAAACACCACCCTTTATTTTTAAACTAAACGTTAACGATAAAATATACCTATAAATAATACACCTTTATTTATGAAACCAAAGTTTCCGACTGCAATTTAAAATAATGTAAAGTACTTTTGTGGCACGTTTCAGAGTGGAAGATACTCTCAGTTTCGCCCCGATGTAAGACCAACATTCAGAATTGAAACGCTGCTAGAAATGGCTTTAGATGTGTTTGGTGACTAGATTTGAATATATTCCTTTTCCCCATCTTCCTCTCCCTGCTCCCTGCGGGGGTAGGCAGAATGGACGGTCCGCCAAACTACCCTGTCTTGGCATACACTCCTTACCTCATTCATATTCATACATCACCTCATACATGCTCTTATATTATTGTCACACTTGCTATGGCCGGACTCAATTTCAATGTCTTCCTCGGGCGTCCCCGACTTCTACCATTCACATTTGCGTCTTATATTCTCCTTGCACTCCTTTCTTAGTTAATTTGCTCCACATGGGCATCTGAGCATCGCTTTCCTAATCTTTCTCATTACGCTTACACCTGCCTTACATTCTTAACGTTACCTACTGTAAAAATATTAATTTATTAACAATGAAAAATAACTATGTTCCTATTAGTTTATATACGTAAAATCTATTATAAACTAACTAAATAAATATAAAACGATAAAACTCAAAAACGAGTCCCGGTATGATCAAGGGAGTGTGTGATAGCCCTCAATCCCCTATCCATTAAGAAGGTTTCCGTTTTTACCTGAAAGGCGTGCTTTTGAAGATGTAAGGGCTGGAAGTTTTGTCCTTTCAAAGAAAAAATTCTAGAACAGTCCAGAACATTCGAGATCATTCCACAAAATTACGGAACATTCTGGAATGTTCGGGAATAGTCTGGAACGTTCGGGAACATCCCGGAACATCCCAGATCATTGTGGAACATTCCAGAACATTCGAAGCCTTTTTTGTATGGGTGGGGTCACCCATTGGTAGGGGTATATAAAGAAAGATCCATCGTGGGTTCAAACTACAATTCAAACTCATCAACAAACTGATCGAAGCCGGGTACTCCAGCTAATAATAAATATATATCCAACCGTAATACAAAATGAGTTAGCATGACTTTTATTAGTACTTGTCAGTCTGGGAGAGAAAGCGACTCTCTGGGTAAACCCACCATCTTGGACAGTACAGAAATGAATGTAGGAGCATTTATAAGCTAGTACAGCAGTAACAGCAAAGCACTAATGCTTTTATTGCATAATCCGGGAATAAGTGGTCGCCTCAGGGGATAGCGGGGGATGGTGGTGCATTGTTAGCCCGACACTTAGCGGGAGTTAGTCCGCTCAGTCAGGCAGGCACAGGCCCCGGTATCGCCGTACGGAGGGCGCATTATATCACTGAGGAACACTACTGTACTCTATGGTACAATGCACATACATCTTACAGAGTCTCAGAGTACCTGCTGCATCAGGAAATCTAAAGATGATGATAATATTTGGATAATTTGTAGAGTGCCGTTTTTGTGAAAAATCACCTAAATGGCGCTGTACAATTAATTACGGATTCTTGGCTATCTCTAATTTTTTAATTTACAAACAGATACATAAAACATAATTACGTGGCAGATCACTTCTGATAAAGGCACTTTTATTAGAAAGTTTATGTTGGAGAAGGTACGACTTTGCGCGCAGAGGACACTATATTTAAACACCGAGGAACACTATGTACTGTGCTACAGTGCACATACATCTTACAGAGTCTTGGAGTACCTGCGCATCAGGAAATCTAAAGATGATGATAATAATTGGATAATTTGTAGAGTGAAATTTTTGTAAAAAATCACCTGCACAATTTATTACGAATTCCTAAGCTCTATATAATTTAATTATTTACAAACATATCCTTCAAAAATTCTTAACTGGAAGGTCACTCTTATAGACTCTTTTTTCAGTAGTATTTAGTTACTCAGTCAATGGGATTTACTTAGATTGATGTAAGAGTCTTCACTACTCGCTTTTTTTGACATTTATTTTACAATTTATTGTGCGTAAACTTTATTTTAATTTTTTTTAAACATTTTTCATGACTTACAGAGGTCACTATATTTAAAATTTGAATCATTCGAAATTACATGATTTTACATTTACTACCCTTCATTACTATTGATATTACATTTATAAGAAGATTAGTGGCAAAAGTATATTTGATATTTTTTTTGGATGACTGGCGAATTTAGGACTGGAGAATTTTATGAAATGACCTTAAAAAGGTTACAAGTTAGTAATAATGATATTTGGATGATTTGTATATCGCGGTTTTGCCGAACTGGACAAGAAGCCATTGAGGTGAAGCAACTTCTATTTTCGTATTTCCACTATTCCTTTCCCTTCATTATCATTAGATCAGTAAATTTTGTAGATATCAAATTCAAAAACATGGCGAGTCAGATAATACTGTAAAAACAGCCTACGGTCTTGCGATAAAATTTACTTTTCTTAAGTTCGTTCAAAGAAATAAAACTTACATTTGATCCACATCCGGTGTTTCCCAGCGGACAAGAATACCATTGTTGTTGGTTATAAATAAATAATTTTGATTGAGGTATCTCTTGTATTATTCATAAATGATAACGATCTCGTTTTCCTCACAATTAAATTATCTTCAATTAAACAATTATAATAATTTGGACTGTTTAAAAGTTGGCAAGACACGCGATTGCAAAACGCAAACATCATTTATGCAAAAACTCACCGAAGGAACTTTTACATCGTCACAAAACCATCAATCACAATTATTGTAGAGTTTGCAGAAGGTTACGTGATTTTATTTCCTATTTCTTACGGTAAATATACATAGGATACGGAACGGAAGATACCCATACAAGTAGTATAGGGAAAGAAATCCGTTCACAAACAAGTTTACTCTGGGTTGAAATTTAGATGGATGACATACCCAGTGTGGAATTGTTGGGACTTGGAAAATCCCTGTGATCGATCGGTTCATACCTTCTGGAATTATAATTAACCTATTTATTATTTTTTTTAGCGCAAACCCGTGAAAAATCACGGGATATTACATGTATACTTTTTTACATCAATCTCTTTGTCATCATCTTTGAAGATGCTGTGTGGAGGGTCATTTGAGGAGAGGAAGGAGTGAACGTGCGTCTTGAAGGAGGGAGGTAACACAGAGGCCGGCAAATCGTTCCATAGCCGAATAATTGGACTCAAGAATGTCAACCATGTACCGTGTTACGTACACAAATGTTGGGCGCGCGTTTGGAGTATTTCCCAACTATGCATCGGTGCAAAAATGATCAATTACGCTAGTTTCTCGAAGCATATTCTGTTGTAATACCGGTAGAACAAGGACACCATACCTACCTGACGCCTGTGCTCTAAAGATTGCAATCGGTTTGTTATAATAGGGGAATCTGTCAAACGGACTTTCTGCACACAGTCAAGGGTTTTTCGGGTATTTTGGGGCTCCAGACCAGCGGTGGCTGCCAAGTTCAACAGTGGGTCACACTTGCATTTTATACAGGGTCAGCACTTTTGTACTATTAAAGAATCTGCAGGCCCTGTACTGTACGTCCAACTTCTGAGAGGCTAACTTGAGCTGGTCACTTAGAGTTACACAAAGCATATCAATGGAGGGCATGTCGGGAAGATTGCTTCCGTTGAAGGAGACTAGATTGTCATTTAGATCCCTTTTAGTCGTAATCGGACGTGATTGGGTCTTTGAAACATTAAATTCGACTAAGTTATTCTTACTCTAAGAGGAAATTCCCTCGAGGTAACCGTCCATTCTCTGCTTCAAATCCCTCAAGCCTTTGGAGTTTGTGTACCCTTTGGTGGCTTGTCAAACTAAAATGTAGGATTTTAGAAATCTTGCAAATTTGACATCTTTAAACGAAATTATAAAAACAGGAAACTTTATATTCATATTAATCGAACATAAATAATTTCCCTCAGAATCTATATCATTTTTGGAGATGCTGTATGGATGGGTAAAGGAAGGAGAGTAAGTTCTTGGAAGGAAAAATGTAGTAGGGGTAAGTAGAAACCTGATGGGTCGTCCGGCTCCCGATCAGGCCTGCCATACAGCTGGTGGACAGGGAAAGGCAGGCAAGACCCGGACAAACCTCACCCCATGAACCCGGGCATTTATACTAAGCTTACAAACGTTGCGAACCACTTGGGTTGACATGGTTCATGGTTGACATTTGTCACATAAGAACGGGTCGCTTCTACGACTCGTTCTTAAATCCAACAGCTCGGTATTGGAACGATTTGCCGGCCTTTTGTGTTGTTTTTTTTCCTCCTACAACATGGGCCTCTTCAAAGCCCGTGTTCACTCTTTCCTCTCCTCAAAAAGACCCTCCACACAGCATCTTCAAAGATGACATTTTTTATCCATAAATCAGAGTGTGCAATTCACACGCGGTAGAAGTGATAGCTTCAGATAACTAAAATAGACAAGAGTGGGGAATCTAAGACGCACCGATAAGAGAGGAGACCGATAGGCTACGAAGCACCGCGGAAAGAGGAGACCGATTGTACTATCTCATTCTCTCGCAGGCTAAATCCTATAGATATATATGTTTTTTGTCTCTTTTTAGTGTCGCTATTTTTCGTTTCATCGAGTTTTAAATCACAACGGCGCTAAAGAAGTTTCCACTTCAAAAAAATCGAGTGCAGTCCACACGCGGTAGAAGTGAAACCTTAACAATAACTTGTACACAATCTCAACCAATAGGAGCCTTGAAAAAAGAGCTCATAATCAACGCGGCAATTACAGTAAGGTTTCATTCTATCTCATTCTCTCGCAGGCTAAACCCTATAATATTTATATGTTTTTCTCTTTTTACTGTCACTATTTTTCGTTTCATCGAGTTTCAAATCACAACGGTGCTAAAGAAGATTCACTTAAAAAAAAACAGTGTGCTTTACACCACACGACTGAAGTAAAACTTAACTAACTTATAGAAGAACATATGAAATTGGGGTGACATATGACATTGGGGTGACATATGACGTTGGGGGTGACATATGACATTGGGGTGACATATGACCATGGGGTGATTTATGACTTTGTGGTGACATGATCATGGGGTGACCTATGACCGTGGGGTGACCTATGACCTTGGGGTGATCTACGACCGTGGGGTGACCAACGACCGTGGGGTGACCTATGACCTTGGGTGTTCTATCACCTTGGGGTGACCCACGACCTTGGGGTGACCTATAGTATGGTTATTCAATAAATGATTCCTTATGCTCGCACCTCGTTCTCTTGCCCCTACAGTAATATACGAAACGTAACTCTCTTTCTATCTTCACTATCTTATATCTCCCTCTCAACTTCCGTTCGCCTCGCCCTATCACACTTTTCGTAACGCTCTCGTCTCGCATTCACCAGCTTACTCCCCAAGTCAAGCGTGCGTAAAGAAGTTTTACTTCAAAAAATATTGTTTCGTTACTATCTAATCAGAAATATTAGCAGAGTTTCTTGGCAAATACTTCATTTCCCTCGCACCCTCTAACGACCTGCTTCGTTATGGTTATTATGAATTCTGCACACAGTAAGTTACTCTCGGATTAGCCACTCGACGGGTAATATTTACTTGAAGAAACTCCACTCGAATGCTGTGTCTATTTGGACCGCTTTCTGGTAAACTTTGAGATGGCCTCTCGTTCGTTCATTCCGATACCTCTTACCCCTCACCCCCTGACGTCTCTGAGCAAATTCCATTTCGAAAATCCCATTGTAATGGCTTTTATAAGATTGGCTTTTTTTGTAACGAGGATGACCCGATTTAGACCAAACTGGATAATACAAGGGAGATTGATGATAAATGTAACAGAGGAACCACTGCAGTGCCATTTCGCAGAGTTTTTACGGACTGCAGTCTGCTTGGTGAAGACTGAAGATTGTTGTGACGATAGTTAATCTCCGATAGGAGTTGGCATCAGCAGAAGAAGAAAAAGATTATATCGTAACATTCCCAACTTCTATTTCTGGTGCCTTTTATATTGTAGGTTGGCTATCATCAAGGTAATCGTGCTAAAATCTAACCAAACAAAATGATTTTTGTTTTTAAATATGAAGACATTATTAGCGACTCTTAATCGAAAATTTGAAACAGAAAAATCAGAAAAAGATGCGGTCAGATGTAAGAATCGAACCCAGGACCTTAGCTTTACCGGGGCGGTGCTATACAACTGAGCTAATGGTACCCTATCCCTTTCGGTCACATTTAACTGTATCTTAATTCGACTAAGAACTACCAACTTTATCTCCACGCATATTTTTATTGTATGCTTTCTTTACTTATGATTGCAAGATTAATCTCGAACTAAATGCTACCTAGATAGTGTCTTGGATAAATTTATCAATTTTTATTTAATATGTGAAATCTATTGACCTTTCTGCAGGTCCAAGATGAATATTTATTTTTATTTTAACTTATTGAATAAAAATATGCGCGAAACGAGTAAAAATATAATATGTTTACCTGAAAATTGTTTTTTAATAAATTCCGTATTTGAAATGTGTATTTCTTTTGCTTAAATTTCTTAAAATTATCCTGGACAAGTAGTCTGATTTCGTGATTTTTCAATTTCACAAACTAGATTTACAACCATAATATTCCTTGATTTTTGGCGGGTCTATAATATAAAGTAGCCTGTTTTAAATTATTTCGTTCTCATTAGATAGGCAATCTAGTATCTTCTTTATCGCTGGAAACACAGGATTAAGATAAACACTGGATGAGAAAGTGATTTTAGCATTTAAAGGTCGAGTTTTCGCGGAGATTCTCCGAATCCCGTGAATCCCACAGAACGGAGCCTTAATTCGATATTAATAAACCGTTTTATGGAGCACTTAACAAGTTTAGATTGCCCTCACCAAGGGTTGGATTTCTTACAAATTTCTAAGAAATAGGCTTCGAAGCTATGGGGTGCCATAACGCCTCAAATAATAGGCGAGTTTGTTTTTTTGCTTTTCTTTTTTTGGCCAAGTGTTTTTGAAATTTTTCAATTATCATTTTATTTACGTTAGCTCCATACAGCAAGTCCTGATGCAAATTATTTCCCTCAGAGATTGTGTCATCTTTGGGAATGCTGTAGTTGGGTCTTTTTGGGTATAAGATGGAGACGAACTTCTGGAAGGGAAAAATATATGAGGGTGGGTAGTAATCTTGAGTCTGTGCGTCCAGAATTGAAGGATGTACGAATCCATCGACAACTAAAATAATTTGAGCACTAATTATGGACTAATTTGACACGTTACTGCCATAATAAGCAACATTTCTATTCTTAATGCTGATTTTTTTACCAGGGCGATACTGAGAGCTTCTAGGTACCACTCTTCTAGGATTCCGCTATACTTAATGTCGCACTTCCCGTGGAAAAGTGTCATAAGTCAAAAAGGTTAATTTTACAGAGCGAAAATAAATCAATAAATGATAAACAAAGAGATACTATCGACATCTTGTGACAACTTAAAATAGAAAATTTTGACTTACGAAAATTTTCTACGGGATGTGCGAAATGTATTTTTCAATGATGACAACTTCAGAATTTCGATGTAATTGAGAAGCATTCATCCATTTCAGGGTTTCCTGTAGGTACTAACCAAATGTCTTTATTTTGAGATATTTGTAAAGTGTGTTCAGAAGCGTGTATAAATTCAAAGCAATCTTAGGCAACTACAATAATTTCTCGCTTTTCCGGTCGGCAAATAATATCTGAAATAGATTCGCCGTTGAATTTTATTTGGACAAATGCCATACGCTTGTACCGCACTTTTTATTGTACGTTTTTTATGACAAGTGAGATGGTTTGACAAAGGGTTTTCTTTTTAATGTCTGCGGACATTATGCGTTATATTGTGGACATGTGTTATATTCTTGCACTAGAACATTGTGACATTATTCTTGTCTTGGTTCTTGGTGTCTTGTCTTGGTTTCGCCTGTCTCCCCGAACAGTAAAATGCCACGATTCCCTTATGAAACAAAAAAAGTCACTTGAATTGATTAGTTAAGCGCCCTTGAGGTGATTTTTCACATAAAACGGCGCTCTACAAATTGTCCAATTATTATTATTATTATTAGTTTATCGATATTTAGTTACCAAATATAGCTTAGTCATTGTACTTAATCATTTCTTTCTACATCAAATTATTATCATTTCAAATTCGATGTGGTTAAGCAGTTACTGTACAAGCCACCCACAAAATTTAGACCACCTCATAAACATATTATACCTATGTGAACTTGAAAAAAATTTAGAAATTCGGAGTTAGCTTTTTTCTGCTGAGTTAAATTACTTTAACAATTTGTCTCAAAATATAATATATTAGATTTGACGCTATCAGTGTATTGACGTATTATTTATGCAATGGGCAACTTCTTACACGCTGTTTATACTCCTTCAGAAAGAAAAAAATATGAATGTTTTACCTACACTCGGAACTTGATGTGAACAGCCAGCTTTTCGCTGTTTCCACATAAGTTGGCATCAAAAATTGATATTTTATGTAGTTAAACACAATAATCGAAAAAACCTCCATCAAAAACTTAGATTAGTAAAACATCGGTATTCTAAGAAAACCTTTATAAATTTGGGGTTAGTTATTTTCTGCGAAACTATAATATTTACTTAATAAAATATTATTTAAAGCCACTGGGAACTCCGTATACGCCGTTTGTACCACGCAGAGAAAAATACGATTTAAGAATGGCTTTCGCTATCTCCGGTAACTAGACAGCTAACGTTTCCTTTACAATTCTCCTTCCACAAAAAATATTTACGTTGGTAACATGGTCTCAGTTATCCAGAAAACATTCAAATATATTAAAAAAAAAAAAACACTAAAATATTTAAAATACCCCCTTGGAAAAATATTGTACTTAAATAAAAAAGATTTAGAAATTTGGATTTAGCTTTTTTCTGTTAACAATTTGTTTCGAAATACATGTTAGATTAGACTCTCTATCGGAGTATTGTCATGTTATTTATGCGACTAGTAACTCAATATCAGTAAATAAATGTGCCCGCAGAAGTTAGTACCCCCGTGTGTGTTTCTAACAATATCGCCAAAAAGCATTTCGAAATGTGGAGTTAGCTTTTTTCTGTTATTTTGTTAACAATTTGTCTCGAAATATATGTTAGATTAGTCTCTATATCGGAGTATTGTTATGTTATTTATGCGACTAGCAAGTCCATATCAGTAAATAAATATGGCCGCAGCAGTTAGTACCCCCGTGTGTGTCTGTGACAATATCGCCGCTCGTCCGAATTTAGGTGTCACGCGATTCTCTTGTTTCCACAATCGCTGATTCGTGTCGCGGCGTTTTTCCCTAAGATTTCGACTCGCGAAAGAACAATGTGGATGCGGTGGTGATTATTAGAATTTTAAAAATTATTTTATTGTTATTTTCCGTGGAATACTTTGACATTGCGTAATATTCTTTAATCCCAGTGATTGAAATTACTTTTGTAATGTTTGGGAAAACTCCAATAAAGATCGTGATTTGTCGAGATTACAAGTTACTTTTCTTTATTTATGTTATCGTAAGGTTTACAATGAACATTTAACTGGACCAGACGTATGTACTATAGGAAGCTCTAAGTTATTCTGGAGCTGAGTACCCAAACACTGTGAGAGTCCAGCGGTTTATCGTACACCATCGGCTATTTCCATAACCGTTCGTGCATTAGAAACTCGAATAATTCGAAACAATTCCGAGTTCATTGAACCAAAGTTAGATTCACTCACAGAGTAACAGTCTAACAATCGAAATTACATAGTATATTGGATGATTGTTATAATCCCTGTTCTGACTCCGAGAGAAGTGCGATGTATAACTTAAAGCAACACTTGAACATTAATACAAAGACGGTAAATATAATTACTGTCACAAATAATTTAGCTCTTTTGACTGCAAATTTTTTTTGGGAACTCCCTTGAACGCTAAGAGCGCGATGTGTGAACACTGTGACAAGACTATGGAACCGCTTATTTATAAAATTAGTTCTTGTTTCATAGCTTTGCTGCATTCTGCACTTACATCCTCCTAACCTTCGTGTCACAACGCTTTTGCGTCCGTCCGTTCGTTCGTTCGTTATCGTTGGCAAAATAAAATATATCCCCTGTGAGATTGTGACATTTTACATTTGCGTTAGTTTCCAGATTTTATGTACCGCGATTATGTTAGTAGGTACCACGCTCCGCCGTATAAAAGTATAAAATTAACGAGGCTGACGGATAACATCAGAATGGGACAGAAAGTGATTTACTCCTGACTATTTTGCACATAAATCTTTTTGAAACCTAAATATTTTTTTGAAATTTATGGCTTTTGTGGTTTTCTGGGTGTTTAAATTTAATCCTAACTCTGATTTGTTACATTTGATTATTTATACGTTTATTTGATTTAATTCTGGCTTGCTTTGATGCTTTTTTTGTGTTATTATGTTATGGACTTAATGTTGATCCTTGAGGAACTCCTGTATTTTTGCTTATATTTAGAGTAGACTGAATGCTGTAGAAATGAGATCTCTGAGGCGCATATTATGTAAAACTATGTAAGGACGGATTAAATTGTGGATATTATAAGTGTTTTTAATTAGATCAAAAAGGGACTCTGAGATGAGCATGTAGATAGGATGAACGAAGAATAGTGTGCATCGCGAATATATGACGCAATTGTGAATGATAGAAGAAGTCGGCGACGTCCAAGGAAGACATGGCACAATCAACCTCTTATCATTTTCGCTAAAGCAATTTTTGGTCAAATTCTTTTTAGATACTTTGCAACAAAGCTACACAACGCACTTCCACTGACCATTAGCCAGAATAAAAATTATTTTAAACTAGCTTTTACCCGCGGCTTCGCTCGCATGGTATTAGTAAGAAATTACTGGCATAATTGTTATTATTCTTGCTTTTTTGTCTAATAATTATTGTTTAATAGAAAATTTCAAAATTTGAGAATGACATTTCGCAAATAAAAATTCTATTTTAGAAAATATTTAAATTTATTTTAAGTACCTACTCCCCTAATTTATTCTGATGATTTCGCCTCAAGCAGGAATTAGTATTTTATTCATATTTGAATCCAGAGTAACCTAAAGAAATAACAAAATGACAGCCCACGTCAAATAATTACATAGCAACACTAAGCTTTTCGTCCGGACAATAAACATTTTTAGAGTTAGGTAGATATTAACTATGACGCCAACAAAGCACTATTTTTTATGGTGAATTGCCTAATTAAAAAAAAAAACATTGTTTCCAAGGTAACAATTTGTTTGACGTTTGCAATAACTCGATTTTGTTAGGGACAGAAAACGTATCAAAAATAATTGCATAACGCTACAGCTTATTCATAACGCCAGAGCTTACCAATATATATAGCCCATGTTACTCGCAAATAATGTAGCTTACGATTAGTGAAAGAATTTTTAAATTCTATTCGGTGTTTATTGCGTGAAAGAATAACACTCATCCATACAAACTTTCGCCTTTATAATATCTATAAGATGTAAATCAGACACCAAGTCTTGGTTCATCAGCCAAGATATATCTAACATCAAAGATTATATCAAAACCAATTTTTAAGTACGCATTTCCAATGATGAGATGACGATTGTCTGTTATTTTAAACGTTATATTGTGTTTTTATTTGTATTGTGTTTTTGTTACTAACCGTTTTAAAAAAAAACTGCGCCTGCTCTCAACACATGAGTTTCTTGTGAGTCAGGCACCTCACATTACTACTTAATTATAAAAAATAATAAAGATAAAGAAAAATACGTGAACCAAATTAATACTTTAGTTGGATCATGTCACGATTCAGAATAATAGAAGAGCATGTATGCATGTAATTGAAGAAAAGAGTGAATTGAAGACTGTTTCGGCAATTGATATTATGTTTTTTGGGGTTCATATTGTGCTTTCTCCTTTGTTGGGCCAAAAGTAGCTAAGTCCTTTTATTAATCCATAACAATATTATATTTATGTATTCCTACATAAATTCTGCTGTATCAAACAATTAATTATATCTTAAGTGCTTGCTAAGTAAGCTTTCTTATATCTTCTTTGCTAAAATCGGCAAATAAATGCATTCATTCCTTCTCTTCTCTTTTCCCCCTTTCTCGTCCTAGTAGATTGCACTAATGGCTTTGTTTTCTTCGTCTCCCCAAAAGCGGTCAGCCGAGAATGGCACCGCGATACTTTGGGGACAATAATATATCCGTCGTTAATTATAGTTGTGCACCCAGTTACATTAGAGATTAACTAACTGTTTTGTGTTGGATGAAGCACTGTGATGAAAAATTAAAACAAATTTATTTTTTAGTAAAGATTTTACTAGATCATCAAAAATACTAATTTTGGTTATGGGCCTGTCTGATGATTGACTCGTTGAATTTATTTAGTCTTTATCAAAATTGGAAAAAATTGTACGAAGAACAAGCCATAATGTAGGTACCTACCTATGATTTTTTAGGTTTAATCTGGACAAGTAGACCAAGTCAGTTTTCGTATTTTTCAAGGGTCTGCGATTTTCCGCTTACTAAAGATGAAGATAGCTTCATTCGACAGGTAAATAAATATCTGATTATCTCTCTAATCTACCATCAAAAAATAATAATAATATTTATTATTGAAAGGAATGGATCCTGAGGCAAATGTATTCTCATCTCTGAAACTGAAAATTTCTGAATGATTCAATTGAATTAGTTCATTCAGTTTGGTGATTAATTTGGCATTATTCTGTTAATTATCTGATATGAATTACAGGTACTCCCTAACTTCTAGCTAGAATTGGGGATGCCATAGTCCCACTGACTCCAGGCATATGGGATTTTTGCTTTGCTTTTTTGCTGTCTTAAAACGTTACTAAAACGAATATCTTTATGCACTTCTACAACATTCGCTGCACAATTTTAACTCCTTTCATAAGCACAAGCATAAGTTTACATTATGAAACTATATAAAACATTTCACAAAATTTTGTACTGCAAAATGTATTGGTTCTGTAAAATTATCCAACATATAATATTATAAAATAAGAAAATAAAATATACCATGAATAACTAGCCAGATACCTGAAAAATAAAATACATGACTCCGCACTAAAACGAACAATAATAAATTAATCTTACATTTACCTTGTTAACGGATGGATTGCAATTTTAGGAATACCTACATATAACAGACTGGAATACTTCGCTTGTTCTACTGCCATTTCAATGGAATGTGCACCGAAGAACACGCTCATTGTTCCCTTCGGCATCGGTGCACAGTCGGACGACACCTCAAACGCGTGCCTAACATTCGTACACGGTTGACATTTTCCGCATAAGAAATGGTGATCGTTATGCTTAACAACTCGGCTGCGGAATGACCTTCGAGCTTTTGTGTATATTCCCTATTACAAAAGACCATACTCACATAAATCCCCAATATTATGGTTTAGGTGTTTTGATAGTGTGTACCATTTTAATAATAGGTATGTAGGAGTGATTATGTAATCGGTAGGCACACCCAATTATCTAGGAATAATCATAATGTCTCCAGAATCCTTATTAACTTGTGTTAGTTATTGGTAGGGGAACTATAGTGACAATGCCTATAAATATGCTGTTTTTGTAAATACTACAGGGCCCAACTTTGATCCTTACTTAATCTCTAGAGTTTTTTATACAATGTTATTAGTAAGTTGATACAACTGTTTTAAAGCTAAATAGTGATATTTTGTGGGTTTGCTATATGATCCCAGGTATTATTGGTTTGACAACTTGTTTTTTGTTTTATTATTTTGAATATTTTGATGATTACATT
This sequence comes from Limnephilus lunatus, assembly GCA_917563855.2. Lineage (NCBI taxonomy): Eukaryota > Metazoa > Arthropoda > Insecta > Trichoptera > Limnephilidae > Limnephilus > Limnephilus lunatus. The sequence continues at coordinate 100,962,293 of OU830594.1, forward strand.
TCTTCCATCGTAACTTCCCAAGAATCTGTATCTTAAATCTTCGTTGGTAAGCCACGCCAGGCACTTGGTCGAAGGGGCCCATGAATCTCTCTCGGCTAATCCCCACAGGATTTGAATCGTTTCACCCGCTGGATTTAGTGCCTAGTTTCTAACGGAAACGCTCTAGTACTGCCCCACTGAGATGTATTGTACGTAGTTTTAAAATATAAGTCAGCTGAGTAATGTATGGTGGAAAGTTTTGTATGCTTTTCAGATAGTATCTATTGTCTGGAATGTTAGAACGATATAATGCTCGGATGAACTTGCAGCAAAGGGAAATATCCCTTAAAGTCTAATTCGTTAGTAATAGTTCGTAGAAACATTAAAGTTTATAAGCTAGAAGGTATTTTGCATATACATTTAATGGTCATTGGAGGCTATCCACCACTTCCCCGCCCTGGTATAAGTAACGAATGGTTACTCCTTCAAGGCTCTCGCAAGATTCTAATTTTTTAGATTTATTTTGAACGAATCTAGACCTCAAGTGTCCCTGCATACGTTGTTAGTAAGCAGTATTTAATGGTCAGGCAAAAGACAGTAGGCACGTCTCATAATATCATTTTCTAATGATTAGGTAACGAATTAGGCAAGGGGTTTTTGTAAACACTCATTGTTATTTAATATCACGCACTTTCCATAACCTGATTCATGACTTTCTGTGGGTCCTTTACTTGTTCTATCATCCTCTTACTCGCCTTATATTATCTTGACACTTGACAATATTTTCTTCTTCCAAAGGCAACATGTTCAGAGCGTCCTTTTCTTACTCTCCTTAATAGGTACTGCTTTCAACTTATGTCTTTATTCTGCATGTTCAGGGAATAATAATAAAGGCTTTTTCTCGTTTTTCCTTGTCGAAAAGAACACATTTCTTCCATCAATCAGCATTTTACCATTGAATATATCCATTCAACCATATCCAGTTGATTACTCAGACATCTCCAAATACTAAGTTTTGATATAATGAGGAAATCAATGTTCGAATTCTCACCATAAACCAAATATTATTAACTGTGTTTTCCGTATTGAATATGCTTTAAAATTACACTTTACAAATTATTGATTACACTTTACAAAATAATTTTTTTTTAACAATCTTACCAATATGTTCACATCGATGAAATAACAAGTGATGCAATGAGAATTCTTGGTTTTATTTTGAGAATGGGTGCAAATTTTAAAAATGTATCAACATTAAAAAATCTGTATTGCTCGTTAGTACGAAGCAAATTAGAGTACAATTCCACCATTTGGTCACCATTTTACAAAATCCATTCTCAATTATTGGAAAAGGTACAAAACAAATTCCTTCGGTATATTAATTTTAAAATGAAAATTCCAATTGAACTTATAAATTATAATAACTTACGCGCAGAAACCAGACTCCTTAAATTATCAGATAGAAGAGTGTTAATTGATTTGTTATTTTTATTCAAAATTATCAAATCTTTAGTTGACTGCCCTAATTTATTAGAATTAATCTGTATTAATGTTCCTGCTAGACTAACTCGCAATAAAGATATTTTCAATTTTAACAATACCCTCAATACTAACTATTCTATTAATTCACCAATCCCTAGAATGCATAGCCTTGCAAATAAACATTGTGAATCTATAGATATATTTGGTGTTGACAGTTTTGCAATTTTCAAGAGACAACTCATCTCTATTTTATCTGTTAATAATTAACTTTTCTTATTTTTGTTCTTTTCATAAAACCTCCTCTCATTTAAAATCTTACCAGTAATTTATAACCTTATTTTATTTTATTTTGCTGTTCTATTTAGTTCTGTTTTATCATCATACATTATTATACACATATAATTGTTTGTTTATACCTACTAACTAGCTTTTACACTTTGCACTTTATTGTATTTCTGGTCTTATTACTGATTTTTTCTTATTAATCATAGTATTTCATTTCTTTTATGATGTTTAATTTTTTTATATTTTTAATTTCTGTTGTAAAAGCCCACTAGGGCGTAAATAAATAAATAAATAAATATTATTGTCACATAGGTAGTTAGTTATCTGTTTCCTCAAAATGTATTTTTATTTTTGTAATATTTTTTTTTCCTCTTAATATGTATTTGTTAAAATGTTACTGTATCTGTAAATTGTATTTATATATATTTTCTTACTAGATGTATGAAAAGAATTTTGCATACATCTAAAAAATATTCAAAAACAAATAAACAAACAAAAACACCGTGAGGCATAACGGTCCGGTTTTTCGGTATGACATTTTGAAATATCCTACTAGTAACCCAAAAAACATCAACATTTTGTTAATACAACCACAAGTTTTTCTGCATTATTTTTGATTTGGTGGTGTTTATGAGAAATCTGAGGATTGTACCAGTTATAGGATACACTTTTAAATATAACTGCATAGTCGACTCAAATTACGATTTTTCGTAGATGTCTTGACTAATCAACTGGACGATCGATATTTACTATGTTTAGGCGTTCTTCTTGATACGCTAAGCAAATCCTGAATCATTTAAGTGACATACGCTGAAATAGCCAGATTTTCTCTGTACATAATCGTATATAACCACTGGAGCGACAGCGCAATTTAAAACTTTTTCTCCGACTGCTCGAGATTTTTTGGTAATCATTATGAATCATTAAAAAATCATACCTCTGATTTTGAATACGGAGACATACAAACTGATTATCATTACGTAGTATGAAATGAAGTCGCTCAAAATGTATGTGCGCTCAGATCTTTTAAACTACGCAACGGATTTTCAGCGGTTTTCACCAATAGATAGAGTGATTCAAGAGGAAGGTTTATATGTATAATACATGCTTAATATAGTAGAGAAAAGCCGAGAAATTAAAATATTCATTATTACATAGTATCATTACATACAAATGAAGTCGCTCAAAATGTGTATGCGCTTAGATCTTTTAAACTGCGCAACGAATTTTCATGCGGTTTTCACCAATAGATAGAGTGATTCAAGAGGAAGGTTAATACGCATAATACATGCTTATTATGGTAGAGAAAAGCCGAGAAATTCAAATATTCAGGCAGAAGGCAAGCGGGTGGTGTGGTGATTTGGGTGGGTGGATTTGGTGTTGGGCAGGTGATTTTATAAAGGTTTGGTAATGGCGTTGTGTTTCGTTAGCCACAGCAACGTGTTGCCGGGTCTGCTAGTAGTTATATATAGCCAATGAATTCACCTATCTTTTGTCGATTATCACATATTCGTAAGATTTTAAAAAAATTATATAAAATCATAAACTTCTACTTAATTACTTACAAATAAGGGAAAATTGCCAAAATTGGCAGCAAAGCAATCCGAGGTATTTTAAAGAGTGCCATATTGTGACAAAAAGCGCTCCAGTGGATACGTGTATAATAGGGTATTTTACTTATACGCTGAGATCATGAGATTCTAAAATACCCGAGAGAGCGCTTTGATCATTATAATTACACTTCGCGTTTCAACTCTTCTTCGTCTTCCTTTTGTCTGTATTAGAGCACTTGTTTATTTTCTACTTGCTCCCTCCTTAGTCTCTGCGGCAGCGCTTAAATAACGACGTGAACTTGGACATAAAAATTCCACTAAATTAACCCCCACAAAGGCGCAGCCGAGTTGACTGGTTACGCTTAATGGATATTCGACGACATTGTGTCGGACTGTTTAGTTGACACTTAACCCGCGAGTGTTTAATTAAATTCAAAGCGACACGCCCGAGTACTGAATCGGAATGACACGTTCAAAGTTTTTTTTTGCGATTTATCTCATTCATTATTTGACTTTGGTCTTTTGGGATCTTATTCTAGGTTGTGTGTTTAATATGTATGTAGCTTAAATAATAAATCAACCCGTAAGAACAATGTTGTTTTTACTACAATACATCTTGTTTATTTTATTTTAGCGACTATATAAAATAATTGTACATACAAAATATAATGGTGAAATTAGGTATAAAATATTTAATTTCTTAATCCTCCTCACTAGGGGGTCCTTTGCCGAGGCGGATTAAAGTTATTTAAATATAGTTTATTTGTCTATGTCGTTTTTAGTGTCTTCATTAGGGTTTTTTCATTGACCTCTTTCAGTCATATTTTTATTCTTGATTTGTATTCTATTTTCTTACTTTTTTGGATTGGCTGAGGATTGAACCTTCGTATCCAGGAACCTGAGTCATCCTAGCTACCAACTGATCCAAATCCCGGTTGGATAAGATCGAATTTATTTCGTAAATTAACTGCTGTGACGTCATTGAATTTCAAGGTAATGCGTATTATATCCGCGTAAGTGTGGGTGACTGCTACTAAAAGTCAATAAAATGCATTGTCTCCGACAACGAGTCTATCTGCCAAGTTTCAGCTCGATTGGATGCCGGGAAGTGGGTTAATTTCCACTTCCAAGTTTCCACTTATTTATTACTTTTTCCTGTATTTATTAATGGGTACTTATTACGCGTAGTAAATAGAACAAATTTTAGCAGAATATATGACAGAAATAAATTCATTATTAAAATAATGAAATCTGGGATTTTGTCACTGGCGATTTCTTGCACTTGATCGAATCGGGACCGATTGAATAGGACGCTGTAAGCTTCATAACAATATTATTTTACAAGCATCGTATACATTTGCTGTCCCTCTTCGGCTAGTGACAAACGCCATATTTGAACAAGACAACGTGTTCCTCGTCGGTAGAAGTGTTAGAAGTGTATACCGATGCAAAAGTGTAATCCAAAGGACGGAATTATTTTAGTCTTTCTTCAATTTTCTATTTAGAAATCTGCTTACGAACAACGCGTTTGTAGCCCTAGCCGTAACTAAAATACCCAAAAGATTTGAATTACTAATAGAAACCGAATATATTGTTACAGTAAATGGTTTTTCCCTTTTGCAATTACAAAAAACATTAACGAAACTGTAATGTTCTTCAAACCCCACTAGAAATATGTTCGGAAAACACCAAAGAAGATCGAGATTACAAGTTGCTTTATTTACGTTATCGTAAGGTTTACAATGAATATTTAACTGGACAAGACGTCCTTCTTATTGGATGCTCTAAGTAATTCTGAAGACAGAGAACCCGACACTGAGGAAGCCCAGCTGTATATCGTGCATCGTCGGCTATTTTCGTACCCGTTCGTGCATTAGACACGAACGACGATAGTCACTCCTCTTCTAAGGCACCACTTAACTGAAATTGTGTTGAGACACCTGAAAACTACAAATAACTATCTAAACTAACGAAATTTGTTAAATTATATTGAAATTACATAAATATAATCCTATATACCACAGATACTTCGAAAGAAAGTAATTTCAGCATATTTTCCAATTTTTTTTTTTCTTTAAAGTTGAACATAAATACATCAGTAATCCAATGTTAACCAAAAAAGACGCATTAAAACCTTAAAAAAAACGAGCCTACCCGCCCCCTACCCGGGGATAAACGAAATGTTTTCTTGTAAATAAATAAATATTTCCATATTCCGGCGTTTTCTCTCCTCTCGGACCGATATCCCAACATTCTAATTCCATTTACAACTTTGTAAGCATATCTCCGGATTGGTGGACACGCGTGAGGAATTCCCGATACAGAGTGCCCTAAATACATTTTTGAAATTTCTGCAAATAATTTTTTTTAAAATTATTTTGTAGAATTTTTGCAGTTTTACAGATTATTTGGCACATTTTGGTTTTTAATAATCTTTCTGGAGATATTGCGCTTTACTGGATTGCTTAAAATATTGCAAATATTATAACATGTTGAAAATGTGCAAAATCAATTGATTCTTTCCACAGCTGGGGCAATCTCGTCATACATACATTACTTTAAAATGCTTTTTCTACTTTAAAAAAAATGTTCAAACACAGTCAATCTGGATTCCTTTATTTTAAGAATTAAATGCGGACAGTTCACAAAAGGGTTTTTCATTTTTTTTTATTATCTAAAATAAATTATGATAATGAAGGCATTTTTATGTGGCCGAACAGTATTATAGAGCGATTTAAAATGTGCCATTTTTGATTTTCTGTCAAAAAGATATGTTTGTTTTTGTTTGTGAATATGGCTTTGTTGACGTCATACCAGCCAACGCCGGTAACAGCCGTTCTATCAGCCAGTAGCGTTTTTACGTCAAAATGATGGTGAAGTCAGCTGGAACCGTTTCGGAATAAGCAATCGTTTTAAAATCTATAATAAGAAAAATAAACTTTAAATCTTCTGCACGTTTTTTACGGTCAGTGTTCGTAGTTTGTGGAAATACTTCATTATTGCAAATTACATTTAATTTTTAGAGCTAAACTCAAAACTCACATTTTCAGACAGTCGTATCCGTAAAGTCAAATTAATTTTAAAGAACTAATTGCGAAAAAATGTAAGTAAATTCCTATTTGTAAGCTTTTGTAAAGGTTATTTCATAAAAATTCTCCAGTCCTAAAGTGTCCTCAATTCTCTGTCCTTCAAAATAAACATCAACTCTACTTTTGGCACTAATCTTCTTATAAATGTAATATCAATAGTGATGGGGGTAGCAAATGTAAAATCATGCAATGTCCAGTGTTTTAAATACAGTGTCATCCACGTGCAAAGTCGTATCCTCTCCAAGCATAAACTTTCCAATTAAAGTGTGTTTATCGAAAGCGTTCTGCCAGGTAAGTATGTTTTCTGAATCTATTTGTAAATAATAAAATCAGATAGTGCCTAAGAAATCATTTACACATCGCCCTTTGAGGTGATTTTTCACAAAAAACGGTGCATTACAAATTATCCAATTATTATTATTACATAATAACCCCGTTCCCATGTTTTTTGGACGGATTCCAACTTATAAGATTCAGAAGACAATTATATATATTCACGGAAAACAGCATAGAGTAGCCAAATGTGACATAAAATTTTTTAAAAACATTTTTCCTAGTAGAATCATCCTTTGCACAGACTAGTCTCGTGTTTGGGTCCCCGCTCCCCGTGTTTCCCGTCCATTTGCGACCCCTTTTCCCGGACCTCGCACACGATCGCCCTCTCCGCTCCATTGGACCCCGAGTATTAGATTCGGCGGGGTAATCTCCTACCCCAACTGGTCAAAATGTGGATTGAAATTACCGTACCAGACTCGAGTGTGCAAACCCGACCCGTGCCACCGCTGAAAAAGAGCAAAGGTTTTAGATGTTTTTGCAAACATTGTGATTTTTTTCGTCTTTCTACTGAAGCAGCATGTTTTTTTGCAGATTATATCGGAGTTTTCTGGAACGTCACAAATTGCAATTGTTGCAAACAATGTTGTTTTCTTCTTTATGCTAAAGCAGCGTTTTATTGAAATTACTTAAAAGGTTTCAATTTTGAATTGTTGCTAAATACCTACATTAATGTTTATTCTTGTCGATTGTATTACATGTTTTAACAGTTTTTTCACGTCAGAATACTTGTGGCTGGAAAACAATAGTTTTAGTTGATACTGGTTCTCTCCCTCTTACCTTCTATTCTAACACATTTAAGACTCCTTAGTAAGCGTTCAAAAAGAAGCAGAAGAAGTTTACTTAAGATGGTTCGAAAGAGAGTTGTATAAATTCGAATGTTAGGGGGAGCGCGCTAATGGAGACTGGGCAACTCAGAATGACACCAACTCGAAACATCCTTTGAAAAGTCATTAAAAGTGGTGAAAAAAATCTTTAAATAGGTTGGGTTAGGTTAGGGTTTTGTGGTATTTTAAAAATTATTGTTTTTCATTGCTTTTAATGACCTTTCAAAGATGTGTTGAGTTGGCTTGATTCTGATTTGGTATGGAACCAATTAGTTTTTCAACTCTGCTAATGTGCAGAGATTATCTTAAAAAAGAGCACATATTTTTTTGTGACCGGACAACTCAGAAACAAGCAAATTCAACACTCCTTTGAAAAGTCGTTAAAAATTTCATATTTCAAAAAATTTTAATGAATTTTCAAAGGGGTGTTGAAATGCCACTTTGTTGAGTTGTCTCTGTGGAACCATACATTTTTAATGGCTTAACAACTTCAAAAGGATGTTATATGTCGGTAGACATTGGGAAAGCGCTATGAATTAATTAATTTCTCTACGACATTTTATAAATCCATTAGTTAACAGGGTGTTACAGCACGAAAATGACATCTACATTTTTTACTCTAAATATGCTCAGGAATCGCTGGTTAAAATCCCTCGGGTACATGCTGTTACACCCTGTATAATTCACGGAAAAAGATTTATGAGAAATGTTTACATTTTAGCAAGCTTTGGGTGATGTTTATTTATTTAGTATGTTGGACCCATTAACCTGGTCAATACAATTTAATGAATCGATCTCGAGGTCACCGGCAGAAGGTCAAATAGCATCAACACATTATTTATCACTCGAAGGTCGAATTTCCCTCGATAAATAATTAGATGAACGTCGGTCCTGAAAACAGGAAAAACTCTAGATAAATTAAATTAAAAGTGGGAGAAAAACCCCTGCTGGAAAATAGGTCACGGAAAAATAAACCTTGAAAGCTTCGATTTTAAATGTTTAGGTTTAGAAGGTGAAAACAAATTAAATTAGCCAGATTCTTTAAAATGTTAGTAAAAATGTGAAAATTGAATGATTTGGCCGTAATGTATTATTCAAAAACGCTAAAAATAAGTACAGTTTGTCAAATAAGAGTAGAAAATAAATGAGGGCGCCACCGTTGCCCAAATGGCAATACTAAAAATATAACCATGATGTTAATCTAAAGCTGTGTAACCTACATTTTTATTAAAAATTAAAAAGGCATTAAAGTGAAAAAAATATTTTTTCATTGCTATATAGATACCCACTGATCTCAAAATTAGAATTGCATTTAGGTATATTATTATTATACATTTGCAATTTTGTGTTAACATAATGAATAACATTTTGCAATTTTGTGTTAAAATAATAAAATATAAAGCACACTTTAGAAATTGCTCACATTTATTTAATACTAGCTTAAGTACCTAGCGTTGCCCGGGCTTTAGATCATGCCTCTAATTTTAGATCTGAATATATTTAACTCATTCAGATCTAAAAGTAGTGTGACTAAACTCACCATTAATGATTCTTCCTTTCCACCTACTGTTAAATTCAAATCTAAGTTAAATTAAATGAAAGCCAATCACTTTGTAAAACACAATTTAATCAAATTTATGTCATTTAGTAGGTACCTTCACAATAGTGCTTATTCGATTTAATTTTTTTTTTAAGAACAAAAAAATGTTTTTTTTTAAATGTGTATACAGTGTTTTGAATTTTCTGTGTCATTGCAATTTTAAAGAATATTTGACAGATAAATTGGTATTGCCAGCCTAAAAATTTCTTAGTTCCATTTTATTTATTTTCTACTCTTATTTGACAGACTCTAATAATATCATTTATCATCCGGTTGATTAGTCAGACATCAAATTTGAGATGAGTATGCAGTTATGTGTAAAAGTGTACCCTCTATCTGGTACAATACTCAGACTACTCTTAGACCACCAAATCATTTATAGTGCACAAAAACGTGTAGTGAATTTAAAAAAATGTTGATGTTGTCTGGGTCTTTAGTAGTATATTTCAAAATGTCATTCTAATGTACTGGACCGTTATGCCTCCCGATGAATAATATATATGTTACAAAAACACACACACATTGATACTATTTGGTTTATAGTGAGCATTCGAATATTGCTTTCCTCATTATCTCAAAATTTAGTACCTATTTAGAGACGTCTGACAGATCAACTGAACGATCGACATGTTTAAAAAATTTTTTAAACTCGAGTTTCGTTTCATGGTAAGTTTTAGTATCACCTTTTTGGAGAGCATTATTCAGAAACACATGAAACAGCGTTAGCCTTGTTTAGTAACCTGATCTGAATACCCAGTTATGAGACAATTCTGGGAAGGAAAAGTGTATGAGGGGTGGGTAGGAATCTTGGGGTCAATGTTTCCAGGAGTAACAGACGTGAATCAATGAATCCATCCCTCCTACTGCAGTGCAAGGCGATGGATCGAGAGAGTCCTACTGGAGAGGTCAAAAGGTCAACCAATCTTCCGATCCGGCCCGCCACGAAGTAGGTGGGTAACGGCAACCCTCGCCAAGACCTGGGCAAACCTAACCCCATGAACCCGGGCACCCCTGCTAAATTAAAAGTAGCGAACTATGGTTACCTATGGCAGTGGTGTTGGTTATCCAATAAATGGTTCCTGGGGCGGCGGTACCCATACCCGCCTCTCAAATTATAGGAGTAGAGTAGGTAATACTTTTTTCTGTGCTTGTACTTTTTAGTCTTGAATATTATTAATATGGCCTTGTATATTATTTAATATTCATGGCTTGATTCTAACGAGGCAGCCGGATGGATCATCTCAATAACATCAGCTTCGTTCGCATGTCGCGTTTTGCGCAGAATGACAGCTATTTTGCAAATGACTCGGCGACAAAAAAAACGCCCGAATTCCGGCGACATTCTTCCCGGCAGAATCTGCGCGGCTTTATTTTCTGGCGGGCATAGCAACAAATCACCCGTCCTTGCGGCTGATGGGACGAAAAAGGGAAAAAACTATGGAGGATGTGTTTTGTTAAAAATTTTAAGAAAAGTCCCTAGAGAATGGGTTAAAAAAAAAACTTTAGAAAAAGCCACCGCAGGTCAAAATTATATTTATATTTATTTCATTAACATTTTTTTTTAAATTTATTTATACTGATTTTTTACAGATGTTCTCACTCACATGAGAGCAAACCAGTTATTAAAACTCAGTTAATACACAAATAGGTAGGTACAAAAAATTACATAAATCTAATCAGACATATTATACATTTGCATACTTCAATAAAGATTAAAAAACAAAGAAAAACATAGACAATTATTCAAATACATAAAAATTCACTCAAATGGCAAATAATACAAAAACCAGCAAAGAGACACAAGAGATACAGGATACACGAGAGACACGAGAAGCACGAGAGACACGAGAGACACGAGAGACACAAAAGACACGAGAGACACAAAAGACACAAGAGACACGAGAGACACAGGAGACACGAGAAACACGAGAGACACAGGAGACACGAGAGATACAATTAGAGAGACAAATGACACATAATATAAGCACAACATATTTTTTAACAATCGCAAAACATTTTTTCTGAATCCATATAGATTATCGACGAAAATATCTACTTCAGCACACTCTATCTTATTATATAGTCGACATATTTGGGTCGGAGGGCTAAAATAGGCGATATCAATTTTAAATTTATTCGAGTGAAACATGTGATGGCGTCTGAAACAATGGTAATTGGGAACATTTATTTCAATTCTGCTAAGATATAATGTAGTATCAAGATGGCCGTGAATTATTTTATGTAAACAAATTAGATCAGTCAATTTTCTTCTAATTTTAAGTGTATTTATTAATTTTGTAGTATTCAAGTTGGATGTCGTATGATCTAAGATGTTCATCTTATCCAACTTACAGTATACATGGCTTTTTCAAGTACAGAAATTTCGACACTGTAAATACATTTGTTTGATTTATACAGTATTGTTTCAAAGTCGATTTTTTCAAGCAGGATCCTGCAGGTGAAAATCGACTACTCTGCCCTTCCCGTTTGACCGACCGTAGAGATCGTTTTAGCTAGACGGCCCCTTTAGGACGAGATTTCGTGCCAACTTATTATTAAAGGTATTTTTGAAGTCGATATTTGTGTTGAAATTTGTAAATAATGCCCAAAAATTATAATTTTATAATAAATACATCATATCGGGGGTCGAAATGTCGGGTTTTCAACTGCCGGGTCACCCTTCTCAACATTTATTATATCCGCAATTCAGCAGGAACGATGTAGAAACGAAACCTACAACCCACTTGTATGTGGAGAGAGCTTAATGACCCGAATATTTACGCTCCCGACTTATTACAATTTTTTTCTTCTTACCCAAAACGATTTGGATGGAATCGCTATTTATACCTCTGCTACAAATGTTCACGTTTTTATATGAAAATTTATTACCCTGGCACTCGCAGATGGGTCTGCTTGTAAATCAATTAATATGTAATAAAAATTAAACGATTAATGTCTTCTGCAGCGGTTTTTTTCTTCTTATTTTTCGCTAATGTGTCGGAATCGTTTGCACTGAGATGAATTATTAGCCAATTTTTGTAAACTTTGTTTTAATTAAAGTCCAACTACGCGGTTTGAAATATACTCGTGGTTTAATTGTTGTAAAATATGGGAGATGGTGTTTATTACGAAATGCACGTGTTTTATTTTGTACAACACGAATTTTATGCACGTGCTATTGCTTTTTTACGTTAGCTCCACACAGGAGGCTTTTTCTTCCTTGTACTGTGTATATCGCTTTATCCTATCTCAGGCTATATCCAAGCTGTTTCTCTGCAATATTTTGGAGCATTAAGTCATCAAGGAGTTCTTTGGTGTTCTTCTGGATGACTTTCGATGAAGCTCCATAGACATTGCCTGCTTCACTGTATGGTTTGGTGGTCTCCGTCTTATGTGCCCATACCATCTCAACTGTCGTTCGCCCAACTTACTGTTTATTTCCGTGACACCCAGGTTACCAGGAATGGCAGGAATGCGTGAACTTTTAATTCTATCTTTTAGTGACACTGCTGCCGGACATCTAAGCATTCGCGTGTCTGCTGTTTCCTAGAGTAGGAGTTGTACATGTACATAGTCCAGCATTCCGAGCCATACATTATCGCGGGTCTAACAATAGTCTGGTATATCTTTCCTTTGAGTTTTATAGGCATTTTCGGGTCACATAAGACTCCTCATTAAGTTAAATTTCATCCATCCCACACCTATTCTATGGTCGACATTCGCTGCACATCCTCCGTCTCTGTGAATGAGTGAGCCCAGATACTAGGAGGCTCTGGAAAATATAATTCTTCTCAGGAAGGTCTCAGGAATTCTCTGCGGAGGATCTTTTTAGAAAGGAAAGTGAGGAAGTTCTGGAAACGAAAGAGACATGATGGGTGGGTATGGATCTGGAGGTCAATGTGTCCAGGAGTAACGGACGTAAAACTAACTAACTAACGGGATCGACGAACGTAATGCAAACTGTTAGCCATAAGTTGTTACAAAATTTGTCTAGTTATGTTTTTAGATTTTCACGGCCAAAACCATTTTCGTTGATTGTTTTTGGGGTGTTATGTCGTGTTGCACTACCTCCTTCTTTAGCCGACGTTTCGGACAGCTTTGCAGTGTCCGTCATCAGGGCAGATCCGACAGATGTGTGACAGTTTGTCTAGGCCTAGTCTAGACAAACGAGATAGTCTGTAATTAGTTGTAAGAAAGAGCATTGTAAAAATATGTTATAAGTTGACATTGAGGTGTTTTTTCACACAGCGCCATTGAGGTGATTTTTCACAAAAACATTTCTATACAAATCATCAAAATTTTATTATTATTATCTACTATTAGGCGGACTTTCGAAATGACTAGACTCAATTATTTGAGTCAGTTGGTTTTGCCACTTCTTTGTGGGACTTAACCGAATTCTTCTTTTATTCTCTTACGCCTTGTACTTTCTCCATATCGCTACAACTTAACTTTAATTCACCGTAGCTGCAAAATCAAGGCCGAAATGAATTGGCATTTTGCAATCGATATCTGAAGATAATAATCAAATATTTTATAGTGAGCCATCGAAGATCGTTAAATCCAAAAGTAAAAGTCGTAAATATATAATAGGTAATTATAATTGGCTAGTATCGATTACGTAATGATTGTACTCATAGCATCATACAGTTTTTTTTTCACCAATTTATTTTTCGTTTTTTGTGTGATTATCAAGCAAGAGTACCTAACACTCTTCAGAGCAAGTGGGATTATGGCAACACTCATAGTTGGAAGTCGAAGGTTGGTAAGTACCACGATGCTTAGATTTATTTATTTCATGAAAGTTGTTTCAACATTTCATTGAAACAGCCGTTTCTAGCATTATTAATATCTCAACATGGCAATATTGAGAATATCGGCCACCGTGACATATTGAAAATATACTCATAATTATTTCTAACCAGCTTCCCCAGAGTTTCAACATTGTTTTTTGAAGTAAAACTTCTTTACACACGCCCGACTTGGGGGGTAAGCTGGTGAATGCGTTACGATAAAGTGTGATGCGAACGGTAATCGATGCGAACGGTGATCGATGCGAACGGTGATCGGGCGAGGCGAACAGTGGGGCCTTTACGCACGCTTGACTTGGGGAGTGATAAGGATAAGGATGAGGATGAGGATGAGGATGAGGATGAGGATGAGGATGAGGATGAGGATGAGGATGAGGATGAGGATGAGGACGGAGATGAGGGTAAGGATGAGAGGGAGATATAAGTTAGTGAAGTTTTACTTCAGTCGTGTGGTCTAAAGCACAATTGTTTTTTTAAAATTGAAAACTTTTCTAGCACCGTTGTGATTTGAAACTCGATGAACGAAAAAGCGACATAAAAAAGAGACAAACATATGCATCTACAGGAATTATACTGCGAGATAATGATGTAGTATAATCGGTCTCCTCTTGTATTTTTTATTATTGAATAATAATTTTACAATATTGAACCACCACATTTATTCAACTAACCGCTGCACTTTTAGGTACAGATTATGGAAATTACACCTGGTTTCAACAATTATTACAAGAAACAACTATTTACATGCACAAAATGGGTTATTAGCGATTATTAGGTTCTTAGTTTGGGTTAACTATGTAATTCTTGCTTATTTAGATTGAAACGAAACAAATGTAAATCCATGCAAAAAAATACAATGTTTTTTTAGTTTTTTTCCCATTAATCCAAACGTAATTTGTTGTATCTTGTAGTAATTAAGTTAGTAAGTAATAATAATAATAATAATTGGATGAGACGATGTATGAATGTGAGTGAGGCAAAGAGTGTGTGCCAAGACCGAGTTGTTTGGCGGTCCGTCCTCTCTGCCTACCCCTGCGGGGAAACGGCGTGATGGTTAGTTAGTTAGTTAGTTTTATAATTGGATAATTTGTAGAGCGCCGTTTTTGTGAAAAATCACCTCAAGGGTGCTAAGTAATTTCCAAATTCTGTGTTAGCGTAATATTTACCCACATTTTTATGATGTATATTAGCACTAAATATTACTGAACATCGTAGAGTTTAGGTAACTAGATAAACACCATTTTCAAGTCACCAGAGCTTACTGCATGAAAGTAATTTTTTTCCTTTTTACCCATTTAAAAAGAAGCTTACAAAATCATTAATTTGAATAACCGATGTTAAATTCAGTTTTCCTAAATTGATTTTCTACCTTTTTCCACCTAGCAGTAAATCTTAGCGTCCATTCTGGGTGTAACTGCTGTTTTGTTACCGGCCGAATAGGTAGTTGGGAATAAAACCTTTTCCACCCCCCGCGCGCCGCCACTGGACTGAGAAGGCCGCAATACCCCATACATGGGGCGTCGCGGGCGGCTCAAATCCCAGGGGCGGCGTAAGTCTTGTTCCGGGGGCGGGTTAACCTGCTCACTTTAGAGCAAATGTTAAAAAAGCCACAAATAAAGCTTTGTTATGTGTGTATGTCTGTAATCTTGGTAAGGTTGAGGAAGTACTTAAGAATAATACAAATGTTTGAGTCGGATCATGTCATTAGTCGGTAGAACAATGTATGAATGTGAGTGAAGCTTGGGTTTAAATTATAAATAAAATGAGTTTTTTACAATATTAGTCATGTTAATTTGACATTTCCAATTATACGATTTATTGTTTTTGCGATCTTACGATTATGCAATCTTACTTTAATCCAATATTACGGTAGTGCAATCCTGCGATTATGCAATCCTGCGATTATGCAATCTTATGATTATGCAATCTTACGATTATGCAATCTTATCGATTATGCAATCTTATGATTATGCAATCTTACGATTATGCAATCTTATGAGTATGCAATCTTATGATTATGCAATGCTACAATTATGCAATCTTACGATTATGCAATCTTACGATTTCGAAATCTAACGATTATGCAATCTTACGATTATGCAATCTTTCGATTAGGCTATATTATGATTCTGCAATCTTGCGATTGTGCAATTTTACGATTATGTTATCTGCCCTTTAATATTATGCAATCGCATCCCTTTTACGTCCCCTCTGAGCTTTGTTATTGTCTTTAAATTGTCTTTTTATAATATGTCTTTGTTATTGTCTTTGTTAAAGGTTTTTTTACGTTATCTAATAATGGCGGTCTTGCCTTTCAAACCATGAATATTTTTTTTAACCCAAAAATTATTGTTTCATTATCATCGTAGTAAAATAATTATCATAAATTCGGTAAAGTATTTGTTTTTTCGAATTTCGCCGATTACGATTATTATTTCTATCGAGTGTGTCTTTTCTATCAGTCTCTGTAACATCTAGGATTACTGTCTGTTCTCAGTCTTGCAAAAAATTGTAGTTTTCAATAATTGTTATAAAATCGGCGTTTACGATTATCTCGTCTTCTTTAACAGTCTCTGTATCACTTTACGCTATCTAGAGTTACCTTAAATTCCCAACCTGCAAAAATCCCTAGTAAGGAATGGAGTAATCGTGCGAAAAATATGCGATTACGATTATCTCTTCTTTTATTTCAGTATGTGCATCCCTGTAAGCTATCTAGGATTACTTTCTGTTCCCAATCTTGTACAAAATTTTATTTAGGAATAATCGTGCAAAAAATCGGCGATTACGATTATCTCGTTTTCTCCATCAGTATCTGTTTCACTTTAAGCTATCTAATGTTCCCTTATGCTCCGCTCCCAATCTGCAAAAAAACCCTAGTTAGGAATAATCGGCGATTATCGGTGCAAAAAATCGGCCATTACGATTATATCATCTTTTTTAACCGTCTCTGTATCGCTGTAAGCTACCCAGGGTTACCTTGTGTTCCAGTTTCTGCGAAAAACATCCTAGTTAGGTAGAAAAACGTCGGTTTTTTCAACTGTCCCGAACACGTGTGGAAATAAATCTTTTGTGTCGGGCTTTTTTCCACGTATATCTGGAATATTTTACCGTTTGGAAAAATATTCTTTATTACTCGCACGGCAGTCAGAAAATAATAATATTGAGGCGTGAGCACTCATACACGTGTTGCTTGCTGGTACCCCTACCAGTGCAATACATTCTATTAGATAGGGTTAAAAACAACGTAATTGACTTATATTTTTGACAAGTTGCAAATCTTATTAATAACAATATTTAGATGATTTGTATGGCGTCGTTTTTGCGAAAAATCACGTCAAGGGCGCTGTACAAACTTCTATTTCTACAATCTTACTTCTAACTTCAAACCATTATAACAACTTATGGCTAAAAATTGCATCCACAGGTTCATCGATCACTGATACGAAACTATATGTACAGTGATTTGACCAATGAACGCTGCGTAAAAATGTACTGTTAAGGAGAATAATGTGCAGGACCATACTTACCTGCCGAGCGATTTTATATGACACTGGAGGTCTAGATTCGTTAACATAAATAAATGTGGCTTCGTTTAACAAAAAAAAAATAGAATCTTGCGAGAGCCTTGAATGAGTAACCCATCTGTTACTTATACCAGGGCGGGTAAGTGGTGGATAACCTCCAATGTACATGTGTAAGTAGGGCGCGCGTTTGGTGGGTTTCCGGACTATGCCTCGGTGCCGATGGGATCAATGATACTAGTTCCTCAAAGCATCTTCCATTGTTATACTACTAATAATAATAAAAATCCCTACACACAGCATCACCAAGACAACATCGGTCCTGAGACTTAATTTTTTTCATCACTCATAAAAACTTTATATCAATTTTCAAATGTGTGTTGATTTATCACTATTTTGAGTTGTCATGGAACTGATTGTACCACGCTTGTTCCATCTCTTCACACTATCAGAATTACGTTATTCCATGCTTTATCACGTGTCAATCTAACCCCTTTTATTTCTTCTTGTTTTACCTTTGGGGTCCAGTGATCGTATTGATCTGTTATCTTGCCAAGCCGTGTGTTTTCCGCCCTGTATAGTGTATAGGGGACGCGTGATTTCGCGGGGGTGTGCCAATTTGTATGTATGCGCAATGTCTGCTGGACGGGGAATTTTTTTCCACTCGGGCAGTTTTGTAGATTCTCTTACATTAATAAGCGGATTACGATCGTTAGAGCACAGGCGTCAGTTCGGTATGCTTTGGTCAACCAGTATTACAATGGAAAAATCTCCGATGAACTAGGGTTATTGGCAGAGGCGGCTCTAGGGGTCCAGAAGTGGAAGGTCATTTAAAAAATGATATTTTATTACAATATCAAATTAAATATGATATTGTTAATTTATAGGAACCTTACGAATTATATAGTCAAATTTATCCATATGCGTCAAATTACATTTAATGTAGTAATTTATTCCATGCCACAGCTTAAAATATGCAGAATCAACCTACGTTTATCAAACCATCTCTTTCATACACATATTCAGCATGCTCTCTCTCCCTCACGGCACTGACTCAAAATGTCTTCAGAATCCGAAAACTTTTTACTAAGCGACACGGTGCCATCTTGTTTATTGTATGGTGCGTAAAGAGACGGAAGATATGATATCCGGGCATTTCATAATTTGACACAGCCAATCATGGAGCGTGGGAAAGAAAGCTTCCATTTAAGAGTGAATAACCAGCACATGACAACTTCGATTCCGACACTAGCGCTAACACATCAGGGCTCGCGAGCGGGCGTTTTCAGAACTAAATTTCGTTCCGCGGCAATCCGAGTTTTGAAGGTTTTGTTCACTCGAGCTAGGGCTACCCGCTACTATTGCTACTTTATATTACTATTCTCGCTTCCAGAATTTTAATTAGTAGTAGTTATTTGTATATTGAAGTGCATAAACATAAATAGATACAAGTGAAATGCGTAAACACAGTAGGTATTAAGTAGATAGCTACATGAATAAACAATTTGTTATATTCTTTTTAATATTTTGGTTTTTTGTTTTTCAATTGTATTTTACGGCCATTAGAGTGGAAGATACTCTCAGTATCGCCCTGGTGTAAGACCACCATTAAGAATTGAAACGTTGCTTGAAATGGCTTTAGCCGTGTTTAGTGGTCAGATCTGAATAGCCAGGTACTTCCCCACCTTCCTCTTCCCTATATCCTTCCCCTCCCCACTACCTTCAGTCTTACAACATACTCCAAATTGGGGATGCAATAGTCCCACTGGCTCCAGACTTGTGCGGTATTCATGAAAAAAAACGAGTAATATTAAGTTGGATTGTAAAAAATGTCGCATTTTGAAATATTTATTCGTGTGCATAATTAATAATAAGCACTTCAACAAACAGAATTAAAGCGCACAAACCCTTTCTTTCTTTGAGTGGCCTTGCAACGCATGCCGGGTACCCGCTGTATATAATGTTATATAGTGCAGGCGCTTGCATTATAATTCCCGGGACTTGTGATGGAACCATAACAGTTTAGTTGACCGCGAGGTTACAGTGCCCATGAAACGCATGCCGGGTACCCGCTGTATATAATTTATTTATTTATTTACGGACAAATAGTCCATTAACAATATAACAATAACACGAAAAACAAGCGTGCGTAAAGGCCCGACCCGCCGAGCAATCGATCACCGTTCGCATTGATTACCGTTCGCATGTCATTTTTCGTAACTATCACCACTTTTCGTAACCCATTCACCAGTTTACCCCCAAGTGTCGAGCGTGCGTAAAAAAGATTTACCCCAAAAAAATATTTTGGAGCAGTTGGGACTCTTGTGCGGTATTCACACAAGAAAAATTTAAAATAAAAAAAATATTCGAAATTATAAAAATTTTTGCAAAAAAATATTCAATGAACATGAAAAATTGCGTTCGGGCAACCCTGTAGATTTAACAAACATGAATCAAGGAATTCGTGTTTATTTCAAATTTCGTTTTCAAATTTCATTTCCAAATATTATTATTCAAAGCGTCGCGAAGACGTGCTCTCCTGGCCGCGTTTGGGCCCGTAATGAAATCTGAATTTTGTGTTTACGGGCTGCGATAAAAATGGTAAAATGCGATGTTCAAAATTATTTAAAATTAAATACTTCCTGAAATTTTTTTACGATCAAATTATTTGTGATTTGTCAATAACGTCTTAGCAAAATAAGTATGTAAAAACATCCGAAATATATTTGTTTGTAAGTGCACAAATAAATGCACAAACCGACCAATTTTCGTCAAGAAACACATGTCCGTATATATTTTTTAATAATTTTATTTAAACTAAAATTAAAATTCTGAAATATGCGTTTACCAGATAATGTATTGATTTATTTTACTGCATGATTATATGATTTGAAATGGGTGTTGTATAAGAAATGTACTTTTTTGAAAATTGAACAAATCTGCGAACGACCTATGGTATAACCTTATTATTCTAAAAATATTTTTTTTTTCTCAAAATCTAAAACATAAGTTTACTAGATAAAAGAACAATCTTTTGAAATCCATTTATAGTTTTTTGTGGAAAAGAGTCAATACGTCTAACCACTGATTTAAAAATGACATATTTCTGGTTTCTCTGCTTATACACTCTTAAGACGTTAGATGTCACTACTTGCCGCTATCTCTCGGTGCATTTCAAATACATTAGAATAATACCAGTTTTTTTGATTTGCTTAATATTTCATAATAAAATTATGTTTTACTGTCATCTTATAATTTTGGAAGGTTTTTGACCAATTGACCTGAGGGAAGGACCGCCACTGGTCATTGGTCTCTTCGGCACCGGTGCACAGTCGGGATTATTAACGACATTTACGTTATCTACTATTTACAGTTATCTCGGATGATAGCGAAAAATGCATTAATTTTAAGGTTAAAGATAATTCTTATCCTTGAGTAAAATCGGAAATTTCGTTAAACATCCATTGACAATCCTGGTAAAGTGTATCAAAGGAACTAGTCTGGACATCAATGTCTGAAACGCCAAAAGAATGGGTGAATTTGGGAGATTTATGTTAAGTTGTATGATTGCCAATGAACTGTCTATCCGTGGAAATGTCTCGTCTAGTGTTCTCTATATCAATGTTTAATGAATATATAAATTTTAATGTTGTTATTTTCTTTTGTTTCAGGTAAGGAAGACATTCTTTTCAAGTTGGAATCCATAAAAGTAAATTTCTATTTA
This sequence comes from Limnephilus lunatus, assembly GCA_917563855.2. Taxonomy (NCBI): domain Eukaryota; kingdom Metazoa; phylum Arthropoda; class Insecta; order Trichoptera; family Limnephilidae; genus Limnephilus; species Limnephilus lunatus. Next base: position 100,983,500 of record OU830594.1, read on the forward strand.
TACACACAGTATTAATATCGGCTTGACCTTGGTAAGTAACTAATTTTATCTATTTATTTATAAGTACCTACAGTTTGTTTGTTGCGTTTCCGTTTCAAGATGGTGGCCGATTTAATGTATCAGTAAAGATTTTTTTTTTAATGTGAAGTCGGTGTGATCGTTTGGACTCTCTTAGTCGCAACTTTTCAATATTACCTATTGTAGGTCACTCGATTAGGGAGGCATTTTGGATAACCAAATTTCTGCCATAGGCCACCCCAAGTGGTTCGCTACGTTTGGTGATTTAGCAGTTGTGCACGGGTTTATTGGTCTGAGGTTTGTCTAGAAATTGGCGGCGAATGCTTTTGCCAACCTACTGCGTGGCGGACCGGATCGGGAGAGACTGTTTGAGGGAGACCCAACCTAGACCTCTCCAGCAAGACTCTATCGACCTTTTCGCTTGCACCGAAAGATTCCTACCCACTTAACATAGCCTTTTCCTTCCCAGAGCAAGAAATGCTCTCACTTCTTTCCCTAAAAAGATCCTCCACACAGGATCCCCATAGATGACAGGTCCTGAAGGATTTTTTCTCTCAGCTTCCTGTGTGGAGCTAATATTAAAAAATATCAAAGACAATTAGAAACACACTTTCTAATTCATTCAAGTGCCCTTGAAGTGAATTTTCACGAAAATTGCTTCGTTTTTTTTTTTCACCTTGTATACCAGTTCATTTGATTGGATTGACTCGACGAACTTTTCAGCTATTTCTGTGAAGCACGAACACTACACGAGCTTGGCGGTTCCGCGATTTTTCATCCCGCGACAAAATATCTCCGACAAAATATTCTCGACAAAATTTCCCCGATAAAATATCCCCGACAAAATATCTCCGACAAAATATCCCCGATAAAATGTCCCCGACAAAATATTCTTCGGACAAAACATTCCTCAACAAAATATCTACTAAAACCTAACCCAACCTAACCTAATCTAAGAAAAAAATGGGACAAAAATAATACAAACATCTTATAAAGACAATAAATTATTGTTAAAAAATAGTAAAATGAGACAAAAATAATACAGACATCCTGTGAAGTTATGTTAGGTTAGGTTAAGTTAGGTTACGTTAAGTTAGGTTAGTTTAAGTTAGGTTAGGTCAGGTCAGGTCAGGTTTGGTTAGGTTTTAGTAGATACTAGCAGACTCGGCCACATGTTGCTGTGGCTAACTAACAAACTAACTAACACAACGGTACGCCCTTACCCAACCTTTATAACCAACGCCATCTGGTAAATCAAAATTTTTTTAAAGGATTTGAAAAAAAATTTCTGCCAACTCCACTAGGTGATCTATTAAGCAGCTAACGCAGTTTTTTATGGTTGTCCGTTGATCTTTAATTAGGATGTTAGACACTAATAAATTATCGATATCCTTTTGTATGCCTCGAGCATTCTTTATTCTCTCTTCAAGGAGCATCTTGTCGTTTTCGGGTTCACTGGATGACATTTTCGCCGGTTTTGGAATAGATAACGCCTATTTGTCTGCAATCGGGCTAGCACTTTATTTGTATAATGGGAATTAGAAAAGATACGCCTGTTATCCTCACCGCCCGTTTGCTAGCCCGCTGCCTTCTGCTCGCTGCCCGCTGTCGCTTGGCCAGATATATTATATATGTCTACCAATTTACACAAAACCTTGATAAATTATTTACCTAAAAACCTTCCTCACGAATCACTCTATTGGTGAAAGCCGCATGAAAATCCGTTGCCTAGTTTAGGTCTAAGGTCTAAGCGCACAGACAGCGGGAGCCTCTTCATTTTATACTATGTAAAGATTTTTTGGGTAATGTTTTGTTCGTAGGATATTTTGTCAGGGATATTTTGTCACGGCATGAAAACGCGCATTACCGAGCTCGAGGCATTTCGTCGCGACTCCCAATTATTTTTTCCAATTCTTCCGGGGAAAAGTCCTTCACTCCTCCCCGTGTTTTTTCCTCTCAGATTCCTGGTCGACAGTAACAGAGGCTTCATTAGGCGCCTGATTGATGAGTCGCGTCTTCCCGATATTCCCGGCGTTTGGATTTGCCGGTAATCTCCTTTGGACCCGTCGATTCGGTTAGATTCATGACTCCTGGGCGCTTATTTGATTTTAAACGTGACGCTGAAATGTGTGGTATGGGTGAAGTATTATTTCATTTATACAAATGTTGGAACAAAAGCATACTAAGGTTGCTATCAAAAATACTAATTTTCGATTTTTTAGAATCATGTGCGTTAGTTATTCCTGCGTGAAATTTATCCAAATTTGCTTTGAATTTATACCGTCAGGCCCCACGCATATTCTATCAGAAGGTCAGAATATTTCAGCTTGTCAATAAAATCTAAATAAATGGTATATTTCCGAATAAATCCGAAAACTAAATACTGTTTTTGACATAATAAACATGAAATTTAATATATACATATTTTTGAATGCAAATATAAAAAAAAGTTTCAAAAATGATTTTTTTTTTTGTTTTTCAAAGTTTTATAATTGCTGTCAGAAAATTTGGTTTCATAAAGGTATGCATTTTAATTATTTTGTGGTAAACTTTTAGATTTAATTATAAAGCGTGGTGTTTTCTCTTTCTAATACCGTTTTCTATGAAATTTATATGAGTTGTTCCCAAAAGCGAACAAATTAGCCTGAGGGGTTAAAAATCATTTTAAAAATTGGAATCAGTTGTATTAAAAATAGTTCAAACAAGCGATCAAGTAGTTTACTAGGTTATTTTATAACTAAAATAATTAATAATTCTACACATAGTTGAAATTTGTATTTCTTTTGTTTAAATTTCTAGTTTACACGATTATTTTATTTTATTTCTTAATTAATTAATAATTCTATAGTTGAAATTAGTATTATTTTTGTTTAAAATTTTTAAATCTTTCTTGTATTTTCAAGTTTAATAACGCTGTTCATTCGAAAAAATAAACTTGCTAGGTGATCGAAAACACTGTCACGAACGAGAAATCACCACATTAGGTTATTATTATTACGTGTGACAGCTATTTCACCTTCTGTTTGTATTATAAAACTGTCAAAAAAAAATCAAATATAAGATATTATCATCTCTACTTATCAAAAATGGAAGATAAAAAACCCTTATTATTATTATTATTATATAATAAGGGTCGACCGAGATCTCGGTCTCGGTCTCGGTCTCGGCATTCTCGGCTACAAATTCTACCGAGAACTCTGTCTCGGTTCTCGGCGAAAAATCGCCGAGAACCGAGACAGTAACCGAGACCGTTGTAAGTAGGTACGGTATAGGATAATGGGATTCAAATCTACCGCGCGCGTCTAAATTCGTCACTTGGTGTCACGACAGCTTTCTCACGCACTGCGTGACACGCAGTGCGTGAGAGAGCTGTCAATTGTGATTAGTCGGCTGGCAGGAGGCGGGTTTTACTCACAGCAGTCGCAATCACAGCTCACAACCGCCGCGTCGAATCGCGCCGTGTCGCATCGCGCCGTTCATTCATTTCGCTACTTTTGTAAATTGTAAACAAACAATTAATTGTAAATTTTGTTCGTAGTAGAAAAAAGTAAGTTCTTTTATATGTTGTTGTGATTAATTATAATTACTTTACTATCAAATCTTACTTTAAATCTCAAATTATTGTTTAATTAAATATTTTATATTAGATATATTATATAAAATCTCAAATTATTGTTTAATTAATTATTTAATATTAGATATATTATATAAAATCTCAAATTATTATATAATCAAACATTATTACATTCTTAAAAATATAGTATATTATGCAAAAATAGCGCTATTTCATTTTTTTGCTCAATTTATCTATTCTCGGTCTCGGCTCTCGGTCTCGGCCGAGATTTTAATTTATTCTCGGTCTCGGTCTCGGTCTCGGCCGATAACGAAAAACCTGTCTCGGTCGACCCTTATTATATAATGATAAAATTAATGCATTCAGATTTAACTATTTCACGTCTACACAGTTGTGCCCGCTTGTAGCCAATTTCAGAGAAATGCACGTGTGCGTGCTTACGTACATGCCACCAAAAGTTGACAGAATGCATTGTCATCGACAACGAGTCTATCTGCCAAGTTTCAGCTCGATCGGATGTCAGGAAGTGGGTTAATTTCTACTTCAAAGATTTGCGTTAATAATTCCAGAAAACAAAATCGAAATTCAAGTAGATGCATTTCAAAATTCTTATTTTTTGGGTATCTAGACCTCTGATACGTGTATGACCTCCACTATGCTATTTATTATACTGCTCGTGTCTGGCCATGATTGCAGCGTGACTTTGCAGAATATTCGCCACTGTTTTCTTGATAATATTTTCACGTTTCGATACCCCGCCTCGATTTGATTTGATTTCGGCATAGTCATTCGACAAAATGATTATTATTCGGCGATGACGAAAAGGGGGGAATCTGAAACTGTAACAGAATACTTGAAATACTCAATGTTTTGATGCAAGTCATATTTTGTTGCAAACAATGTATGGCGTTGTTCCTTTGAAACCAAAATCAATTTTGATACGTTTATGTTGTTTTCAAAATGCATCCAGATAATGCTTGACTTCTTGTATGAGAGAGACAGACAATAGTATACAGATTGTCCAGTATCTCTTCGTCATCTCCTATCATCATAGTTAATGATCATGTTTTTTTTTAAGTAGGTCGTGATGTTGGGAAATAGCCTGGCTATTAGATTTGGCCACCAAACATGGTTAAAGCGATTTTAAGCAACTTTTCTTTGGATTATAAACGTGTGGATTTGAGAAGATTTTGTGAAGAGATTAGACTGCAACGAAAACTTGTACATTTTATAATATGCATATAAATGCTTAGTTATCATAATTTTAAACAGATTTTTTTTTATTTATTTACTTATCCCATTAACTCCCGTCAGTGAATCCTGACTTCGTCAAATTTGCACAGTCTACCTAGCGAATATTGCTTCGTTCGGGATTTTTACTCATTATTGTCCCAAAAGTGACGCTTTTCCTTAATATTAGATTCAATCAAATTATATCAATCATTTGAGTCATACTTATGGGGTTACATCAAAAATATCTACCATGTAACTAATTACTGTATAAAATTTATTTGTAATTTATGGATCTTTTTGTTACTAATAAATAAAAAAAAATATATATATATATATTTTCAAGTAAAACGGTATCCCAAGATACGTCTATTCACGATACACCATAGAAACTCTATCTGATCGTAACGTACGATACGCTCGTACATAAATAGTTTAAATAGGTAATATAACAAATCTGTTTTCCTTAAGTACATTGTATTTCTATGCCGTTGAGATTAATACATCTCGTGTTGTAAGACCCTACACTTACTAATTACATCGTGTCTACCCCTGTTTCTATACCTCCATACCCCTGGTTCTATACCCCATCAGGGGTGGGAAATAGCTACGATGCTATCTATATCTATTGAATTTGTTACTTTGATATATCTGTTTAGTTTTGAAATGAGAATATGTTTAATTCTTACTGGGATGTCATTTATTCAGTTCGTACTTCTCTCTCACCGTCACCTTGCTGGAACAGTATTTCAACGGCAAGAAAAATGGTGAAAATTCGAGTGCATTTGTTTTGAAAACAGAAGAATATTTGGGAGTACCTTGGAAGCAAGCTTTTGGTGTTTTTCGTGTACACTATCTCGTTTTTCAGTAAAAAAGAAGGAATTTGACCATCTCGGGATTATATAATATCGTTTTGTACTAATTCGTTTAGTTGTGGCGATAATTTCCTTGGAGTATCGCTGTGAATCTATTTTGTGGTTGTGTCGTGTTCTCTTTCGTAGAGATACAGTGGTATTGGTTATCCATTTTACTTGATTACCTTCTTCCCTCGTCATTCCTTCAGCTTACTGTTTATGTCCGTGACACCCAGGTTACCACGAATGCGTGAACTTTTAATCTTATCTTTTAGTGATACTCCTGCCGACCATCTAAGCATTCGCATTTCTGCTGTTTCGAGTTGCCTAGAGTAGGAGTGGTACATATTCCAGCATTTGGAGCCAAACATTATCCCATCAATGTTATATATAATTGAAGAACAAGATAATACTAATAAATCTAAACGAAAATATGAAAAAGAACAAGACGCAGAAAAGTAAAAACGGTCGCAACTGGGACATAAAGAGAGAGTAAGAAATAGAATTTATCATCAATTGTCTGCGGCCCCTATATTTGGTTCACCTGGAATAGATATTGAGCAGTTCTGGCTCCCAGACATTGAGTAATTCGCTAAAATGATATTCCGTGTCGATTCGAGCCCACACTTAGGGAAATGATGGCGAATCAGAGAAATTACTTAAAGAGAAGGACGGGTAGTCTGATAAACACTGCTAGCTCTCTCTCTCCCTCGCACACGTTACTATAATTACATTAATTACACACACTCGCTGTTGTTTGCATGTCTGAAGACAGTTAGTCTTCGGCCGCTCTTAGGTCCGTTGTGACTTCTCCCTCTTTCTTACAAACGACGCATGTATTAGAAAGAAATCGTTGTTGAATATTTTAACTCACATTTTGAAAGCCTCCGTGGCCGAACAGTTAAGTTTCTCGACTCTGAATTCGGAAATCGCAGGTTCGAAGTAGGTAGGTATATTTGCGACACCTTCTAGGGTAGTATACACACTCAGTAGTTACTGTAGCTATCATTCATTTTTCCATTTTGTAAAAAAAAACTTACACTCGGCTGCATAATACCAAATAGTTGACATAACATCACTTACATTTCAAAATATCACCGCTTTTGCTGAAAAATAACACCGTTTTTACCAAAAATCCCACATAAAATAATGCGAATTTCTCTATACTGGGTGTAACAGTTAGCAGCACGTACCCGAAAGAATTTAACCAGCGATTCCTGAGCATGTTTGTACTAAAACATATCTACCTATGTCATTTTGTGTCCGATGATATTTTTTTTCTATTAAAAACAAATATATTTTTCAATCATACGTCGCCACTGATCACACTCCTACATGTTGCGACGGAATCGTGTGACGCTGTTTTGTGTGTTACCGTGCTATTGGAACGAGACTTGAGTGATTATCACGTGACCCGCTAGGCTAAACCCGACTGCTCAATTGCGACGTGTAATGAAATTTTTTAAAATTGCTTTTAAGTGAAAAAAATATACCATCGGACAGCAAATATGTTCAGAAATTGCTGGTAAAATCATCATGGTACATGCTGTTCCACCCTGTGTATATAATAGAATGAAGTATATAATGCAAATGTGGTGATTTATAATTAGGCTGACTATAAATTTCAACAATACGAAGTGTTTTAAACTGTTAAATTTTACTTTGTTAGAAGTCAACATGAATACAATTCTTCCGTCTGGAACCGACATTATAAAATGGGTATTCCACCAATTAAACTACAACCCTCTTTATATATTTATATTTTTATATAAAATATTAAATGATGTAGTTGTTAGTCCAGAATTTTTGCATTGATAATTTTCAAATTCTACTATGTAATACTAGAAGTCTAAATTTATTTCAGTTCATAAATTCTGGGATGTAGATATTCCTCTTTGCCCAGAATACTAATGGAGGGAAATAATTATACCAAGTCAGTGGACATCTTCATTTTGTCACTAAACAAATTCAAAATGTTGTTAATGAGGCAATTTACGTGCAATTAATCAATATGTGCGTGCAATTAATCAATATGTCCAATTAATAATATGTCCAAAAAAACGTGCGGACTGCAAAAACTCAAAAATGAATCCTGGTACGATCAAGGGAGTTATATGGTGTGGTAGATCTCTACCCCCCCCCCCCCCCAGGGAATATGGGTACCCGGTTTTTCCTAAAGGGCGTGCTTTTGAAGATATAAGGGCTGGAAGTTTCGCCCTCTTGAAATTTCTAGAACTGCCTTTCGGAAAGTAATAGAAGGTTCCAAAGAGCTCTAGAAAGATCTGGAAGAAGTGGCGGAGTATGTCGTGGAATGTTTGGGAATAGGAAATCGGGAACAACATCGTGAAACGTTCCAGAAAACTCTCGAAAGTTGTCCTGAGCGAAGCCGGGTACCCCATCTAGTACTGTATAATTTTTATTATCCATATGTAAAAGCCCCTAAATAAATAAATAAAGAATTATGTATGGAATTCAGTTACCCTGTATCTACTCTGTACACTGTTGCCGACCGTCCTTGCAAAGAATGCAACGTCGACCCGAGAGTGGGTGGTTGATTTATAGGGTTGCATTATTTAGAAAGGCGAACATTAGGCGAGTACCTACCAATGTATAGCGGTGCCACGAAGCTGGTAGGAACCTATGTGAAGGTGCAAAGCCAACAGTATTGCTAATTAGTAAGGAGGTTTCTAGGGTATTGCACTCAGGTTCTATTAAAGGCGTGTGTATTGTACTAACCCAATTCAAAGATACAGTGAGTTTAGTAGTAGCTAAGTTAGATTTCTAAATAATTTCATTAGTATTTTACTTGCAAATTAGTAGTGTTGGAATGTATTTATTTTGAAATCTGGACACAGCATTTGAATATTAACTTTGAAATTTCGGCTGATCGGATAATACCTCCTTTGAAAAGTCATTAAAAGTAATGAAAAAAATACATAAAAAAATTGGTTAAATTATATTAGGTTAGGTAATGGGCTATTTTTCAATTTTTGATTCATATGTTTTAATGACTTTTCAAAAAGATGTTGAGTTGAGTTGATTCTGAGTTGTCCAGTTGATTAGTCGGATATCTCAGAAAAATCTAATTTTGAGTTTAGGGGCCATCCATAAATTAATACTCGGATTACTCATAAACACTACCAAATTACTACAGATTTTTTTTTTAGTGATTAACTTAAATTAAATGAAAAATTATTTTCAACTCATTGAGTAAAGCGTCAAATTGTAATATTTAATTAAATGAAGACAATATTAGCGACACTCAATCGAAAATCTGGAAACAGAAAAATCAGAAAAAGTTATTGGCACCTCTGGGACACGAACCCAGGACCTTCGGTTTTCCGGGCCGAATATAAAGCGTGGTGTTTTACCTTTCTAACGCCGTTTAGGAAACCATATCTCACTCTGATAGTAAGGGAGTTACAGCGATTTATATGAGACAGTTACCAATTTTACTCTTGAGTTGTCCGGTCACCAAATATTCTACTCTAAATCGGCGTTATTTGTGACGTCAGAATAAACCATCGAATGTTACCAAACCAGCCGCGGCAAAGGTGGTTACACCCTTACAGCGAGAAATCCACAATCCACAGAGGGGATGAAAAAAGAAAGCAAAAAAGGGGTTCGTTGATAAAAGTATAAAGTACCCCAGGAATAAAACGATACGTGGAGGGAATTGATTACTATACAGGGTGAGAAAGACGTAAACGTAATGTATTGTAGAAGTTTTCAATAAAATACTCGATTATTTCAAAGGCAAAAATGTGTTCTACTTCTCAGTATTTAATAATTAAAGCTTCTAAAATATTTCTAGGCGATCCAATTTTCAAGCCAAAATCACACGATTTTACATTACTTAGTTACATTACTTAAGAGCAAACACGGTCACTGAGAAATTTGAATAAATGGTATGTTACAAGACTGGCTGTCATTGGCGTTTTTCCTTGATGCATTTGGATGAAAACATGTTTTATACTTTTGTTGTTCGGCGGTACATATTCTCTGCACATCCCTTCAGGGTCACTTAGTTACATATACGTGATATTTTTAGGTATACCGTATTTTCCCTAAACCGATAGTACGCCGGGGGCCAATTGTCGGCGGATCAACTGTCACGGAACCGGACAAAACGCCGCCCGATTCCTCTTAACGACGTTTTATCAAGGTGCTTTAGTTAGTAGATCACCGACTTTCACAAAGTCTGATGGCTGATATCGATAGATCTATTTATTTATTGGCTTTTAGCTAAAGATAACATTAAAAAAATTTTATTTACGATGTAATAGGTTTTAAGCAATCTACTGTCACTTAAATGGGTCGTAAAGTTCAATGGGAGATTTAATTACCATATAAAATCAAAGATTACAAGTTCTGACTGCTTGAAACCAGTGGGACTATGGCATCGGGGAATGTTGTATTACTGAAGGAATTGGTATAGAAATAGGAAAGAGAAAGATTCTAAGTATCTAGCCAAGCCTCGTAATAGACTACTTGCCAATTTCTCAGCTTACTTAAAGGTAATGCATCATTCTTCTTCTTCTTCCTTGGACTGTCCCCACTCATTGCCTGGGTAGGCTGTTGGAGTTGGCTCTTCTCGTTCTCAGGTTATAAGTTCTTCGGTTCTGGGTTTCGCTTTCATCAAGGCCGTTTCTGTTGTTTTTTGGAGCATTGAGTCATCCAGGAGTTCTTTGGTTTTCGTCTGGATGACTGTCGATGAAACTTCATAGACATTGCCTCCTTCACTGTATGATCTGCCGGTCTCCGTCTTATGTGCCCATAACATCTCAACTGTCGTTCCTCCAGCCTACTGTTTGTGTCCGTGACACCCACGAATGCGTGAACTTCCCTCCTTGTGGTGTATATCTTATGGTGTGTAAGTCTTTATTGTAATGTAATATCAACTACACAGTATCTGTGACAGTTTCCATTGTTTTTTTTTTAAATAAAATTATTCACAAAAACCACTTTTCATTTGATGTCGTGACCTCTAGACTCCTTTTGCTAAGCGATTTTTATGCCTATTTTCTATATTCGTAGCGATATAAGGCACACCAAGAATACACATATTTTTGGCTTGTGGCTTCTTCTTAAGTTTTTTTCTGATTCATTTCTAATACATGTTTAAAAAGGTTTTATTTTAAATAAAATCAAGCATTACGAAACCGGTTTTGATTTTTTCCATGATACAAATTATTGAAATGGAAAAAATATGCATTTAATCGAATAATAGAGCAATAAAACATTACTTAACTGTAATGCTATTATAATTCTTAATCGTTATGCCAAAACTAATGGTTCTATCGCATAATCGTTCGATTTTATTTCCTTTTTAATTCGTCTCCAGGTCGTTAAAACGGTGCCATCTCTCGAAATCTCACTAAAAATACTGGAAAGTTATCTCGAATTGTTGAAGCCAGTTTCATTCGGCGTTATAAGCCAGTTTTATACGGCCAATATAAAGACGACCATTAGGTTGTGTGTTGATGTACATAAAGAGATTTTATTGAACGAATTTATCGGATTGGTGATATTAAAATTGATCTATTGATTTCTATTGGGTATTGGAAGATGTCATTGCTTGGGAATGTTCAAGATTGGCGTTTTTACAGAAAAAATACAACATTTTTTAAATGATACAACAGTCGTTACAACTGCTTGGAGCCAGTGATGCTTTTTTATCCTTTATTTTTGCCAATTTTGTGAATGCGTCGAGTGTAGTTGTAGTTATCTGTTTACTGTTATCTTATCAAGTTTAATTTGTAGAAATCCATAAAAAAAAATTTGGAGTGTAATTTTTTTTGTTTTAGTTTAGCACCGTTATATTTCTAAAAATAGAGAAACATATACATCTATAGGATTCAGCCTGCGAGAGAATGATATAGAATAATCGGTCTCTTCTTTGTGTGGTGCTTCGTAATAATCGGCCTTCTCTTTGTGCGTTGCTTCGTAGCTTCCCCATTCTTGTCTACTTTAGTTTCCTGAAGGTTTCACTTCTACCGCGTGTGAACTGCACACATTTTTTTTTGTATGACACAACAGTAATTTTTTACATGATACAACAGTCGTTACAACTGCTTGGAGCCAGTGATGCTATTTCATCTTTTATTTTTGACAATAATTGTCAATAATTGTCACATAATTATTATGTGAGTGGGTAATGCGTAAATAACTTGTGTGAATGCGTAGCCCAATAAGTTACGGAAGTCATCGAACATAATATAGACCAGATTTGCCTGTACAGAGTATAAATAAAACAATAGACGTACGTTTTAATGCGATGGTGAGTTTTGGTACGATGTGAGCCTGTAGGAGTGGGAAAGGGAAGGAGATGGAAAAGAGGAAGGTCGCAAAGTACTTAGTTAATCAAATAGACTAAAGTCATTTCAAGGAACGTTTAGATTCTTATTAATCTTTTAGGTCATCTAGTTTATTATTAATCAATGGCGTATGAATTTAATGGCAATTCCTATCAAACCCATTATCATAAATGCTATCGAGTGTTTGTTAATGTGTTTATTTTATTTGATTTCCATGAAGGATAGGTATTATGGGTTTGTGATCTCTCAGGAAGGGCGTCAAGTTAAATAGAGGTTTGTGCGGGCGTAAACGAGTCGCATTGACCTAACTTAACCGGACGTTAAGGTTAGGTTAGGTTAGGTCAATGCGACTCTTTTCAGAGTTCAGCATCATTGTTTATATTGTGAGGAGATATAGGAGCTTTGAATTTCAAGTATTCAAACTATCCCTTGATTTTTCACAGGTCTGCGCTTGGGTCAAATAAAAATAGAATAGAGCAAGTGGGAACGCATGATAATTTACAAAAGCAAAATTACCTATATAAACACAGACGAAGACAGTTAGTAACTCCACTCAATGAAGATTTAAAGTCCTACCTATCTATGTAGGTATAGATGTAGATGAGTAACTATGTCGCCTTTCTCACCCTCTTTTCTCACGTTCTATTCACGTCGTCCCTTTGCCGACTACTACTCTTCATCTCAAAAGGACGACAAGTCGCTTAGAATGCCAGAATTTGACAATGCCCGTTGATCCATTGAAGGGAATTGATGCCTTAATTGCTTAGGTACTATACCTTTATTAAATTTTCCACATAATCCCTTGGACCTCCTTCGGCGGGGAAAAGAAACTATTCTCGTTTCAACCCTTCTCCGGGGGTAGCGGGGTAATGACGCAATTATCTCTGTGTTGGGTATGTCCGTAGTTTATGGAATTTTCCGGGGTATCGGGGTAGCGCGGACACCCCACTCCCGGATGGCGGGGTTCGGTTTATACCCCGCACCGCAAAGCATTGATCTCGAACCTTTTGATACTTGAGATTTATAAAGAAAACCACGCAACTTCTTGAAAAAACAGAGGCGGTTTATGGATAGTTCCTGTGAGCACTCAGCGTACATTGTGCTATCCCCCATTTCACTTCATTCCTTTAACAGTAACCCGGTCTCTTTAATAAAATGCACCAGGTCATTGGATATTAGCTGCGTCTTCTGGTTCCACAATGTTTCTTCCCAGGTAGCTAAGCCTTGTTCCCGCCAGGGCGGTATGTTGACACCATAGTCAAATTGGAACCTCAACAAAAATAGTTATCATTGCTAGTTGAAACAAATGAGATTGGCTGTGGTCCCTTCACGAAATGGAACCGCACCACAATTCGGATAAAATCTTTAGGAGAATCTGTGTTTTGGACAAAAGGACACTTATTAAATAATAATAATAATATTTGGATGACTTGTATAGCACCATTTTTGTGAAAAATCACCTCAAGGGCGCTGTACAAACTTGTAATACGTTTATATAATTTTATATAATTTTTATTTTAACTTTATGAGTAAAACCTCAAATTGTAACATTTAATTAAATGAAGACAATGTAAGCGAAACTCAATCGAAAATCTGGAAACAGAAAAATCAGAAAACCATATTGGCACCTCTGGGACCCAGGACCTCTCGCTTTCAGATATCGACACCTTGGCGCAGTTCCTGGGTTCGAGTCCCAGAGGTGCCAATATCTTTTTCTGATTTTTCTGTTTCCAGATTTTCGATTGAGTTTCGCTTACATTGTCTTCATTTAATTAAATATATAATTTTACTTCTAACTACAAACCAGACAAACCACTACAACAACTTATGGCTAAAAATTGCATCCACCGGTTCATCGATCACCGATACGAATCTATATGTGCAATGATTTGACCAATGAACGCGATGCTGCTGTAAAAATGTACTGTACAGGCAGAAAATAAATTTATACAGGACCATACTTACCTGGAAGGTCACTAGAGATTAACACTGTTATTGTTTATTTAGAGAAATTAAGGCACAGTTCGCACGCAGAGGACATAATTGGGAACTACAAGGTGTCCAAAAAGGGTGTAGGGTATTTGATGGTTGAATAAAATAAAAAAATATTAATAATCAAATAGGTTTTTTTATGTTTTATTTACAGACACTGAACGTAAAATTATTTTGAAAAAATAATGGTGTCTAGGTAACGACCCTCACGCTGCTGGCACTCCTCTAACCTTGAGCGAAGATTAGTAAAAACGTGCAAATTATTTTGAAAAAATAATCGTGTGAATGCTCGCCCGTGTCGGTCTCCGTGGAAATACGGACCGATGATGCCTTGAGCAGACATTGCAGTCCAGACTCACCTCTGGGCTTTGGAGTGGTCGCTGATGTTTCTGTTTTGGATTCTCCTCAGCCCAGTAGCGACAATTCTGCTTATTAACGTAGCCGTTTAAATGAAAATTGGCTTCGTCGCTAAACAGAATGTTTTCAAAGTTATAGAACCTCTCTATCATTTCATTGGCAAATCTTAGTCGATTAGCGTAATCAGTGTCCTTCAGTTCTTGAACCACCTGGATTTTATAGGCTTTAAGATTTAAGTCCTTCTTCAAAATTAACTGCAAAAATGATTTTTTGATATTGAGTGCTTGACTTTATTTGCGAATGAATAACGATGGATTTTTGCCAACCTTAAGCGCTTACTTCGTCCATCGTTTTTTCACCCGTGTTTTGAATTCACACAGTTGATCCGGATTTTTGCCAACCTAAGCCGCCAAACAATCACTTTGTGATATAAATAATTTTAATTTATAATCGAGATAAATTAAATTATATATTATGTTGCCTAACCACCAATTGTAAAGTACATGTAATATTTGTGGACATAACCTACCGAACAGACCTACGATGTTAAAAAAGAGATGTATACGTAAAGTATTCAATTAATTCTCGACATTGCTTGAATTTGTCTATTTAATCCTTAAATATTTCACATCAAGTTTAAAGTTATGTTATATCTCTCATCCGTTTTGTACATATTGTAGATTTGAGTCATTACAAGGTTATTGTGCTCTGCTATTCGGTTGAAATAAATCAACCAGATTGGTTGGACAGCCCTGCTAAATGCGGGTAATACCGGACACCCCACCATCCACGGCAAAGAAAGGTCCACGGTTCGACCGCGAGGGTCGGTTGGCCGCCACTGCTACCGCCGCTTGTCAAACATTGTAACAGCTGTCTCCTCTAAGTGGGTGCAATTTGTACGGGGCACCGGCGGAATTATCCTCATTAATTATGGGAAACAATGCCGCGAACTTTGCCTTGGAAAGCTACGGATGTGCTGGAGGAATGACTTTTAAAGACTAGGATTTAAATCCATTTCTATAATTTAAACAAGTACACTGTTTTTACTCTTTTCTTTTGACGTAAATCCATTGTTAAAAGTACTCTTAAGATTCCATTATGAGCTTTGATAAGTTACGTTATGGTCATAGGTTAGTTTTTTCATCGCTTTTAATGACTTTAAATCACTTTTCAAAGGTGTGTTGATTTGTCAATGTGACAAAAAGCTGATTTAGTGTGGGTATTTTTATATTTTACTGATGTTCTAACGTTTTTATTTTCCTTTGTTTCAGGTAAGGAAGACAGACTTTTCAACATGGAACCCATAAAAGTAAAATCCATAGATTATAAATATTATAGCATCGCCAACACGGTCCGTAAATATTCTTACTTAATATATAGGTATTTATGTAAAAGTTCACTTATTTGGATAGACTTCTCGGTTTACGAATAATATGACAATAACAATAACATAACAATGACTCCTACCTCGTCATTATAAATGTAAAAAATTGCAAATCAAGGATTGAGAACTTGGCCAGCAAAATAAAAAAATGTTAACAGCTTTGAATTTCTCTAAGTTTTTTAAGGCTATTTCTCCTTTAAAATAAATATCCACTATACTTTTACCAATAATCTTATAGTAAATGTAGTAGGTAATATCAATAGTAATGTAGGGTAAAATAGAAAAAGTTAAATCATGCAATGTCCGTGCAATTTTATATAGTGTCTTCTGCGTGCAAAGTCGTATCTTCTCCAAGCTTAAACATTTTAATAAAAGTGTGTTTATCTGAAGCCAGGTAAGTATGATTTATGCATCTGTTTTTAAATAATAAAATTAGATAGGGCATAGGGTCTCACAAGTGACTTTTCAAGAAAACAGCAGTATACAAATTATCCAATTATTATTATTATTAATTGAACCCAAGATGTTTCATAGAACAATCCATCAATTCACCCCTAAATCATTGTTATTATTGACCAATCATTACCCCTTCTACATGTTATCGGATTGTTACCCCTTTAATAGAAGCTACCGCCAACAACAAGTTCCAACTTCGGCAATTCATCCCTTCCATTGATTCCCCATACCCGGACAACCCGTTCCCCTTCCCTTTCCCAATAATTTAGCGCTAATCCCTCCGACTACGGGTTTCTGTAGGTAGTAGTATGTAGGCTGATGTGTCCGGTACACTCGCCCAGGGAAAAACCTGCAGATATTAATGGGGCGAAACTGGAGTTGGGGTAAAACAAAACCCCCTGTATAAGGCCCAGGCACTGACATTCAAGATGGTCACCGATTTTTTTTAACAGCAGTCTTTTTTATACACATTGTCGAAACTAGACTTTATTAATTTAGGGCAGCAAAAAAATAGTGTTTTAGGTAAATGCAAAACCTACTGTAGGGTCCCAGGGTCTGGTCTCCGGACAGTCTACCGTCAGGTGTAGGTAAAGTGAGCAGCTTCGTTGACTTCCTTTATTTTACCCAGCAAGGGAAACGAACAATGAGAGAGGTTATGATTTGAGGTTAGATGTATCCCTTTGTAAGTAAAAACACTCGTGTTTTTTACTAAATTATTGTAACTTTAAATTTAGGTATTCAGATGAATGTTAAGTTTACGGCGAGATTGATTATATTCTGAGCACTGGAGTTTCAAATTGTAGAATGTAGAATAACGTTGCAAGAAACAACGAGCTTATTTATTGACATAACAGTGAAAATTTACGAATAACCACAGACAAAGAGTGCTAGTAGACAGAAATGCATTGAAATGTTTCGTAAAGGGTGACATAGACGCAAAAGTTACGAGTAAAGGACTCTACACGAGATTAAGCAAAAATGATAAAATGAAAAGTGCTCAGTGCAAAATGAATTTAAATATGAGATATAGGACAACACAATACAGTTTAGAAGTATACTTTAGAAAAAAAAGCTGAAAAGATTCCTCATCTCAAACTGGCGTGATACTAAAAGAAACAAAGTCTGTTAAGTTGTTTTTTTGTTTGGATTCGAATTCTGCTATACCTGTCAAAATAATTTAAAGCACTGAACACTAGAGAAATGGATGAAATGGCAGAGAAAGGCTGAAAGTAGAATGAATGCTGTAAATATGAGATTACTAATGAGTGTGTGTGGTAAGACCATGTACGATCGTGTAAGAAATGTGAAGATCCGCAAATAATGCAAAGCTGATATAAGCGTAATGAGTAACATTAAAAAAGGGATTTTTAGATGGTTTGCGCATGTACAGCGAATTAATGAAGAAAAAAGTGTAGGGAGAATATATGACGTAAATGTGAATGGTAGAAGAAGTCTCGTACGCCCAAGGAAATCACGGCACGATCAAGTGAACCAGATACTTGATTCGGTTTCCTGTATTTTCTTCCTCTTTTTATCGCTAATATTCGAACAATTAACAAATACTTTTTTGGCCTTTAGTTAAAGAACGGGGAACCGGGCTGTTAAAATTGATTGTCGCATGTTGAAATGTTTAATCATGTTTTTAATCCAAAAAGTCTGTAAATAAAATAACTCAGTGAAAATTCTCGGAGTGTTTTTAAATTGAAGAAAGGATCCTACCCATTCCTAACAAGAACTTCGTTTTTTAAATCAGGTTGATTTTTTTTATTTTCTATTAATTCTCCTCCTTGTCCACTGTGTTTGGGCCCAACCCCGAGGTACCGAGGGTCCAAATCGACGATAGATTCTCCAATTCCACGCGCAATAAATCCCGTCCATTGGCAAGTTGTGGAAACAGTAGAAGAACTAGAAACTAGAAAATAAAGGTATAGAAAAGTAGGGAACAAAATGAAATTATCGGTCTGGGGTTATTAGCAGTGATTATCGGCTTTTGGTTCTGTAGTGGATGTGTTTCGTGATTCTAACTTGGAAGGGTTGCTTTGGGGGAGAAAGTACACAGTTGGTATGAGAGTAAATGCTTATCCAACTAAAATAGAGTATTTTTATGATAGGGCGGTTACCAAAGCTAAAAATACTTGATAAAGTATTGTACTTTGCTTTTGTGTATTTTGAAAGGCAGACTTTACATTATATCTACTCGTAATAGGGAAAATAATATATTGATGATAAAAATAACGATACTTGGAAATTTTACAGACAGTTTTTTGTTGTTGTTGTTGTGAAATATCACCTCAAAGGCAGATTTATTGGAATGTAACTTAAAACTGTTAAAAAAATTCTTCGCCGTTCTATTCATAAATAAATGAAGGGCATACTGGTTTGAATAGGTATTGAGTCGAGCCATGTCAGAAGGGTGTATATTAGATTATGTATGAATGTGATTGAACAAGATTTTTTTAATGTGAATTCCGCTCAAGAACCGCAACTGCTCCCAATCATCTGTTGTCAGTGAAACTATGAATATATAACAATTGGGGTATGTTGTGAGGCTGAAGGTTTAGGGGAGGGGGAGAGGGTGGTGGGGAAGTTCCTGGCTGTTCAGATCTGGTCATCAAACACGGCTAAAGCCATTTCAAGCAGCATTTCAATTCTGAATGGTGATCTTACACCAGGGCAATGCTGAGAGTATCTTCCACTCTGAAGTGTGTGCCAAGACTAAGTTGTTTAGCGGTTCATTATCTTAGCCTACCCCTGCGGAAAACGGCGCACAGTTAGCAATTCAAGGTATCTAGCTCGACTTTATTATAAAATCATAGGTTTCTTTCTTGATTTAATTTAAATTTAATTGGGTACCTAAATGTCTTATCTTTAGAATTTAAAAAATATCTAATAATAACATTTTAGCTTTTTCGTTATTTGTTTTTGGGGTATTATGCCTTGTTGCGCTACCTCCTTCTTTAGCCGACCTTTCGGACAGCGTTGCAGTGTCCATCATCAGGGCTGATCCGACAGATGTAAAAACGTATTTAACATTTTAGCTGCTTGTGACCTATGGCACCATCGCAAATACGCACTACCTCGAAACGCGAAGGAGTAATTTAATATAGGTCAAGTTTAGATCTCTCCGCGGATGGACGTGTGCACGTCATCGTGATAATTCAACTATAACTACTGTGTTTTTCTGAATCTTTATGATGAAATCTAGGAAATCAGATGATTATCATAACTATTTAACTTGTGTTTTAGTGTGATAAAAAATGTTGTAACGATTTTTCAAAATGTATTTTTTCTTAAAGCTTTGAATTTTTTTATTTTTTTTTATTTTTATTAGTGACTATTTAGTTACAGGTTTGATGACAATTACAATATATGATGATATATATAAATATTTAATCCGTTTGTTCTTAGTCCTCCTCACTAGGTGGTCCTGTGCTGAGGCGGACTGGTAGATTTCTTTGATTTTCCGTTATTTAGTTTCTATGATGTTTTTAATACATTCTCTAGTATGTCTGCATTAATTTCTTTCACCCATGTTTTGATTTTTTCCTTAAACTTATTTATCTTTTCTATCTTTTTCAGACTTGGAGGAAGGATGTTGTAAAGTTTAGTTGCAAGATATATGTGGTTTCTTTGGCCAAAACTTGTCTTGAATTTTGGAACATCTCGTATATCCTTTTTCGAGGCTCTTGTGTCATGTATCCGAGTTTCATTAGGAGATTTTCTGTTTTTAAAATAATGTATAAGAATATTCTTGGCATATATTTGTTTTAAATTAAGAACGTCAAAACACTTAAAAATATCTTTTGAGGGGGTTCTGATGGTTAATTTTAGTATGGTTTTTATAATGCTCTTCTGAGCATTATAAAAACCAATTATAAAAAGCAATTCATCGAGACTTTTAAAAATGTATCCAAATGTATCCGGTAAAATTTTACGTTTAATGGATATAAATGTGTCACATCAAATTTAGTTTTGTGATATATTCAGTGTTTACTTTAACAACTTTTAATTTTTCAGCACCAGGGCGATTTTTGTCTGTAGTAATTTTTTAATTCAAATTTCATAACTCTAGAACTTACCATTATATATAGAAACACTCTTTTGCTAAAATGCAATGTTCTGTAATTTTTTTAAATCAATCCATCTATTACTTTCTGAGATCTACGAACCCAAACATACGGAACCTAAATTTTTACATGTATAGATTGCTGTAGGTATTAAAAACGACTGTATCAGGTTGAATCGAACAATATATATTTTTTAACAATTTTTTCGTTCAATGATAATTTATATTGTCCCAAAAACAAACTAAAATAATAAAGTCGAACTAGATAGGTAGTCAAAATTACCAACTGTGCGGCGTGATAGTTAGTTAGTCGGTCAAATTTTACATTTCGGTCATAGTGGATTTTTACTGAAAAACAATGTGGCGCAGTCTTCTTTCTTGATAGTTAAATGAGTATTTTAGTGCGCCATAGCTCACTGCTAGGACGTTTTTGCTGCTTGTCCATTAAATAGTAATGATTTTCAATATTTTATTTTGAAAAATACCTAACTATTGCGAAAATACCTTTTCTTGAAATCAGACAAAAATAATTATCACCTCTAAACTGATGACTTATAAGAGTTACTAGTGACTTTCATTAAAACCACCTCTTATATCTACAACTTAACAACTTCTAACAAACATATCTTATTTCTTACAAATAACTTTTGACGTATTGTAGATAATTTCTCTTTATGTCCTCTCTATATATATTCATTATATGCAGTACTGGGACCAGTATTCTCCAGTACTATAGGATGCTTATTGAAAGATTTGGGTTCTTTGAATCACAGTGACTTTATTGACGTATCTTAATTTATAATTATAGTTCGGAGGACTAACATCTTTTCTTACTGGAAGCTAGGTTTTGTCTGCGGAGCTCTAGGATTGTAATGACTCTGCACACCTACCTTCGGTAATCTTCGGCACATCTCGGAATGAGACCATGTGACCCGAAAAGCCCGTAGGCAAATAAAGCAATGTGAGAACTAATTATGATACATTACACACCTTTGTTCGAGCTTATGAAGATTCACCCGAAAAGCAAGTACATTCCAATCAGTTCGATTTATCAGGAACAGATTTCTGTTTTATAGTTACTACCGTATAGGTATCTACCGTAGCCAGTGACTAAATCCACATATTCAGAGTAGTTACAATCGTGATGTGATAAGCACGCTTGGAATGTTGTGCGTACAGGAATTTGTGTTCGGGAATGCACGCATTTAGAATGTCAATATGTAGATATTTTCATAACATACGTATTTGTACCTTCCCAGCGTATACAGTATTCATTAGGTATGTGTAAACTATAGTTATACTACACTTTAATGATATTAAAAATACTAATTTTCTTTCGCGCCTTTGTCGGTAGCTCCGGTTCAATCAGCTCTAGAACTTTTTACTTTGAATTTAAGCTTTATTTTAAAAATTGGAAGTGTTTGTTTGGAGAATTCAGACAAGTGATAAAGTACCTACCTGTAATAGTGATTTATTTTTGGGTGTTTATTCCGTGTTGCCCTCTTTCTTTAGCCAACGTTTCGGACAGCATTACAATTACATTACGGGCATGTGCCTAGCATGGTGGTCGAAAAATCTCTAATCTATCTAATAAATAAAAAATCAATTAATAAAGAAAACTTTTTAAAAAAATGTCCATTATCAGCGGCGCGACACGGCATAATAACCCAATAATAAACCACGATAATGCTTTTGGCCGTGAAAATCTCAAATGAATAACTAACTTCCTGTATTATAATATATTAACATTAATATAATAGTAGTAGTAGTAGATTCCTTTTTTATCATCGTTACCATTTTCTTTGTTTATGAATAGAACAACATTATGTATAGATTCCTGTTTACCATATTATCAATTTTCTTTAATTTTTACATTCGATTGGAGCCAACTGTAATTTTTTCTAAGTCTGTTTGTTCATCTTCTAATTAGATGTCTAAATCTTTATCCCAGTAGAAAATTGCAGGATCTGCACATAAAAAAAATTCACTGTTTAAATCTAATTGCGAAATATCATTGACCAGTAGTGGTCCTAGTATGGATCCCTGCGGAACTTCGTAGTTTATTCGAGTTAATGGATTTAATTTAATAGAGCGATGTTTGTAGATTCCTGTTTTATCATCGCAACCATTTTTCTTTTGTTTTTACGAGACTCAATTCTTTCTCTTCTAATTTTCGAACTAATCTAACAAAAGCTTGTGACCGAACCGTCCTTTTGTTTTATCATTCCAAAGGCAAAGGATTGAATAATAAATGTATGTGATTGACATAACAAACAGTGACTTTTGTTTTACAAATATCTTCTATGATGTAGTTTATCAGAAATGTGTGAAATGTTTCATATTGGTTCTCATAATTTGTTATGTATTTATTATAATTAAAACATTGTAAATATTTATTAATTTACTTGTTATGGTCACACAACCTTTTACAAACAAGGTTAATTAGATCACAAACGATTTCTTACGTTCTTCTACATATGGTCATTTTTACGAGTGACAGTTGTATCGCCTTTTGAAGACATGGTAAAACTGTGGCCTAAGTGCTAATTTGTCTTTGTACAAGTACTCAAGACAGATCAGTGTGGCACCTATCATTTTCAAGGCCGTAATATTGTTTTTTTTCTTATAAATTCACATCATCAGGTAAAACCACTTTTATAACAGTGGCGTGCATTGATTTTTTAAAAATATTTTATGTTACAGGAATTAATAGTAAAAAGTGTTTTTGAACAAATATTATTTGGTTTAAAAAAACTCTTTAGAATTTTAAACACTCAAGCCTTGGATATATTCTGTCAGAAGGTCAGAATATTTCCGCTTTCCAATAAAACCCAATTAACGGAATATTTCTGAACGTATCCGAAAACTAAAAATTGTTTTTGAAAGGTGATAACATGCACTTCCAATTTTTGTGAATCGAAATAAACACATAAATTTTCAGATATAAAAATTTTGCAAGCAAAAAGTTAAAAAAATGGCACACCTTATGTTTTTTCTAACTAAAATTAGTGATACGAAAAAAATAAAAAGACATAATTTATTAGGCAAAAAGTTATCATCAACTCACTTTTCTGTCGTTTCTTGAAAAAATAATTAATTAAAATAGTTGAATGTAACTTTTTTTCTAATTGCGGTCGGAAACTTTATATTCATAAAGGTGTACATTTTAATTATATTGCTTTTAACTTTATGATTTGAATATAAAGCGTGGTATTTTCTCTTTCTAACGTCGTTCAAATCATATTTCTAACCATGATAATAAGGGAGAAACAACGATTTCTATGAGATCTGTATGAGTTGTTCCGAAAACCAAACAAATAGACCTTACAGCTTAAAATACCTAACCAAAAAAACATCAAAATTCCCAATAGAAGTTGTGCACGCCGCTGCTAGTGTCTTTATAGATATAAAATACATTATCGCCATACTCTCCTGGGATAGATATAAATATAAATTCCACGTTTAAGAGCGGTCCATTAGTAGTGGAGGCGAGATGCTGGATGCTGTATGGTGCAGGTAGTTGGGGACTGGTACCTTCTGCGCCGTATGAATTAATTGGCTATATTAACCACACACTACACCCCGGTGAAGGTAGGTACTGTTTGCAGAACCGGGGCGAGGTAAAATGTTGCCTTTGCGCAAGAATAATGACATTAATTTTTGGTTATAACATTCAAACTATTTACAACGAAACTAGGGCATGTAGTAACTTACAGAAAACCTTCTTAAAAGTAATTCTTTAAATAATAGACTGACTGATATAGACCAAGTATTGAAAAGTTTGATGTACTAGATGTACGCCAATAATATATACCTTAAAACACTACTAAACTTTATTTTTGAATTAAAAACTAATTTCAACAAACAAACTATCGCTAATAAATCATTAGACAAGCGAACCAAGAAAGCGATATATTTTTCGTTTTTTCAATCAATAATAGAATATGGAATAATTGTTTGGGGAGGAGCAACAAACTGAGCTGTCGATCATATAGAAATCGCACAGAAAACCGTCTTGAAGGTAATACTTAAAAAACATAGACTGACTGATACAGACCATATACCAGGTACGTGAATTATTATACGTTAAAACACTACTACTAAACCACATTTTTTAACAAAAAAAACAAATTTCAACAAACACAAACTATCACTAATAGACCAGTTAGGCAAATAAACAAAAAAAACTTTAACGATGAACACAAGCTTTGGACAAAGACACCAAAGTAACAGGCAATAAAACTCAAGAATCTTTCACTTGATTAAAAAAATTAGGAAAACAAAAAAATTCATATGCAAAATTAAAAGATGAGAGCAAAAAAGGAAATAATAAAGAATATTTAAAAAATAAAATAATAAATTATACACGTAACACACACCGTTATAACAAAACATGTCATAATACCCAATCGTACTTTATAATATAATTTTTATAATGGTTTAAAAAACCGTAATAAAATTGATCGTAAAAAGGTTTTAGACAAGGCTTGTTGAAGCACGGACGTTAAAATAATATTTAGAAACTATGAAATTATTGGCAGCGACATCCGAAACAGAATAGCGTTTGGTTTTTTAAACCGTAACTGAAAATGCGCAACCCGATGCGTATGCGCTGCAGTCTGGCAATTCAATGAACATTGCCAGCATTTAAAAATCGTAGTTTTTAAATGTTACTTGAAATGGCATTAATTTTGTTTGGTGACCAGATCTGAATAACATTCTCAATCTTCATAGTCCCAATAACTCCATGCAGTTGGGGTTAGGTTAGGTTAGCTTAGCTTAGCTTCTGTTCTGTTGCGGTTATCTATAACAAGTTAATTTAAAATGAATGTTTCTGAAGCTAACGAACGAATGAGTCACGAAGACTGCAGAATCAGATGGCGGTCTGTACAGATTACAGATAAGCAAATTCAAGTGACCATCCCTTTGATTAATCCGCCCGTGTGCACCCTTACTTTGCACTTTAAAACTGATGCCCCCCTGACTATTTATCTGCGTCCGCTAGTCCGCGCTATAACTACGGTGGATATTAAGCATTATTATCATCTGGACGTGATAAATATGCAAATAAAATTTAACTACCTCACCTATCTGTGGCACCTCAAACATCACTACACTTCGTGACGGGACACAGGATAGAGGGCCGATATGGAGAGGCGAATTCGTGAGAACTTCTTTTTGATTAATTATTTATTTATATTAATATACGTCTACACGGATATTTACAAATTTGTTATTTACATAATAATTTTGTGTATCAGTAATCTTGAGGTATAATATGCTAATCAAATTATAAAGACTAGAAATTATTGATGCTAACATGGTATGTTATTATAGCCAGAATTGTAACTATATTCCTTGCATCTAATACTTCTGAGAAAGCATCTCCAACTGCGTGCAATCTAGGTGCAAGTGAGTATCTAAATGACGCGGTCCTGATATTGTTGTTGCAATTAAAAATAATTTTAGATCGAGTGGTTCTTGTAGGTATATGGAAGGTAATTAAGCTTAGTAAATCGGGGTTGTCTATAATACTATTAACAATTTTTAAAATAAAGGTCATTTCGGAAAAAGTCTTCTATACGAGAGTTTTAATAATTTGTATCATTTCATCAAGTGGTTGTCAATTATCGAATTTAATTCGGTATTTAGCTTCTGGTTTCGCCATTAAAAACGGAGAGATTGTTTCTTTCCTGCATCTTATTTACTTCCCCTCTCCCTTGAGCTTCGCAACATACTCCGATTGGGGATACCAAAGTCGATTTGGCTCACGCAGTGGAAAGCACTTGGTATTCTTGAGAAGTATTCACATTAAAAAAAAACTAGCTTTATGGACTTTATAAAAAAGACCATGGCACCACTCCAATTCTTCAAAAGCTTTGGTGAACCCTAACGAATAATTTTAAGGTTAAGGAATTAATTATCCTTAATTAGAACCGAATTCACCACTATGTAACGAAATGTCATTAATTTTAAGATTAAGGATAAGGATTTGTCTTTAAAACCTTAAAATGATTAACGTATTTTACATTAACTACAATTTCAGTTCTCTCGGATGACTGCAGAATTATTGTTTTCAATTTTAAAATTAAGGATTTTATTCTGTTCTTTATCCTTGCCTAGAGATATGTCCTTAGTGTACCTAACCTCCTCGTTTTGGCTTTGGCGTAGACTGGAGCGTGTGAGAAAGCCGCGTATCGCTCTGGTTTGTGCCAAGGCTGAAATGAGGGGGTGTGCAATGTTGGGGATATGTCCTTGGCTAGAGATGAAGAATGGGAATCTGCCCCCAGTTGTCTCGGATGACAGTGAAAAAGTCGTAATAAATATTAAGGTTAAGGACAATTCCTTAATCGGAATCGCCTCTCTCCTCTACTCCTCGCGGTTCTGCATTGCACGGAGGGCCAAAGACACCGACATTCCTGACAAGGTGATAGTTGATGAATCCATCGCATCTGATGATGACATAGCGTGTGTCCACCCCACCGACCAATAAAGCTACTGTGCAGCGCTATCTTTGTGTAAATAGGTCAACCGGGCTATCCGTAACGGGTCAACATAATTTACGGCCGCTGCAAACAACTCAACTAAAGGGTAAATGCGATACGAAACTAAATAAGCAATATAATATGAGACTAGTTTTACTACCCGGTTTCGCCCGAGTCTAGAAGTTAATTTGTACAAGAAATATTTACATCAGTTTACATCTCGTAGGTTTTAGATACCTACACTTTTCACTAAAAATGCTTATAAATTCCCCAGATATTCTAAAGTGTTAACAAACTGTAGTGTATTGAGTATTCGTTCAATAGACATCGATAACTTCGTTAGTAATACGAATTTATGCTACATCCCAATAGATTGGGAGGCGGGAATGGGTACCGCCGCCCCGGGAACCTTTATTGAATAACCAACACCTCTGCCATAGGTCACCCCAAGTGGTTCGCTACGTTTGGTGATTTAGCAGAGGTGCCCGGGTTCATGGGGTGAGGTTTGTCTAGGTCTTGGAGGCGGATGACCTAGACACACTGAACCCCAGATTTCTACCCACCCCCTATACCCTTTTCCTTCCCAGAACTCTCCTTTCCTTAAAAAAACCCTCCACACAGCATCCCCAAAGATGACATAGGCCCTGAGGGAAATTATTTTCCTCAGGGCCTCCTGTGTGGAGCTCATGTAAAAAAAAAAGATTGCAGTTGAGTTTGATATCAGAAGAGTACCATCTATCGTAGTTCGTGTCTTAGGTACGAACGGTTACGGTTATGGCCGAAGGCATCGGCGAGATTGGACGTGCTCCACCAGAACTACTTAGAGCCTAGTCTGGTAAGGACGTCTGTCCAGTTTAATATTCATTGTAATATTTAAGATAACTTAAAAAATAACATATTTTTAAGAGCTTAAAAATTTTAAGTGTTCGAGAGACATGTATTATAAAACTGTGGAAATGAAGAATACAGGGTCTTGAAAAACGAGTGTGCTTTAGACTTAGACCAGACGACTGAAGTGAAACTTCACTAACTTATAAAATAACATATGACATTGGGGTGACATATGACATTGGGGTGACATACTACCATGGGGTGACCTACGACCCTGGGGTGACCTACGACTGTGGAGTGACCTACGACCTTGGGGTGACCTACGGCCGTGAGATGACCTACGATTGTGAGGTGACGTACGACCTTGGGGTGACCTACGACCTTGGGTTAGTATGTACGCCTTACCTTAGTTGTGCAGTATGTACGCCTCGCCCGATCACCGTTCGCATCGATCACCGTTCGCATCGATTACCGTTCGCATCACACTTTTCGTAACATATCACACTTTTCGTAACGCATTCACCAGCTTACCCCCCAAGTCGAGCGTGCGAAAAGAAATTTCACTTCCACAAAGGGAGAGGAAATTAGGGATTGGGAAAGAAGAAAGGTTAGAGGAAGGTTAGGCTGTACCTGGCTAGTATTCATGTTTGGAAAGCTTAGAATACACTTCCAAACGAACTTAAAAGATTCAGAAAATCAATATCGATAAATAGCAGATGATTATGTCATAGATCTTTTAAAGTTTTAATAAATTGCAGACCTAGCCCAAAGTAGGTACTTAAATTATGAAATATAATATTTTCTCTTTGTACGTGTCTAAATTTATCTTTTTTTATTTATTTTTTATTGAAGACAGCTTGTCCTACAAGTCTGGACCTTTTCATAGTCCTCCGCATCTATGTATAAATTTGTAAATAATATTAATTTCTTGAAGTATTTTAGGCTTATTTTCCAGCTTTGTAAAGCACCCTTGAGGTGAACTTCACAAAAAAGCTCTACACAAAGAGTATAAAAGAAATTCAAGTATTATTTTTGTTAATATACCAACAAAGACATTAATTTCAAAATGTCTGCCTTTAAAAATACAAAGTAATAAATATGTTACCTCACTTAATATCAGACTTTCTATGAATAATATCGTAATCCAATACTTTAAAGAATTTCCAAATATTTATTTACAGCAGACTTTACATTATGATCGCTAACTTGTTTTTAGAATCGGCTTTGCACAGTAGACTCTCGGATTACCGGCTTAACCGGCAAGTAACATATTAAACGTAGATATTTTCCCAGGTTTAGATTTAAAGAACTCATGAAATCGTTTGAAAATAAAAATAAAATCGAGTAAAAAACACTCATACCTTGTTTGTAAACAAACCGTGTTTTAAATAAAATAATAATCAATATATATTTTAAAAGAAAGTCCAAAAAACGTTCGGCCCGCAATAACTCAGAAACGAGTCCCGGTACGATCAAGGGAGTTACATGGTATGGTAGATCTTTATCCCCCCTCCAGGATGAATGTTCTGGAAGTTTGTGCTGGATGTTTCGCCCTCTTGAAATTTCTAGAACTGTCTTCCGAAAAGTTACAGAATGTTCGATAGAGCTCAAGAAAGTTATGGAAGGAGTGGCGGAGTATGTCGTGAAATTTTCGAGAACAGGGAATCGGGAACATCCTTGTGGAACATTCCAGAACACTCTAGAATGTTGTCCTGAGCATAGCCGGGTAACCCAGCTAGTATTAATTATAAGTATATATAAACTATTTTCTGTTGTAGGTATGTCAAATAGAAAACTAGACTATTCACTATGCAAACAAATTAAATTGATTCAAAAGCTGACGGACTGAGAATTTTTTGTTAACAGGGACTGTTCAAATGTTTAAATTCAAAATTTCGCTTTTGCCGATTTGAAACTTTAAATGTGACGGGGTTTCGAACATCCAGGCCTAAGCTCACGTGGAAACAAGATTTATCTTGGGTATGATTTTAGATTTCTATGTATTTCCGTGATTTATTTTTGAGATATTATGCCGCGTTGCTCTTCCTCCTTCTTTACAATTACAGTAACGCTGTCCAAAACGTAAAAAAAGCGTAACACGGCGTAATCCGTTAATGATTTGTCAATGTTGTATTTATTATCGAGATTTTTTGTTTATGTATAATTCGTATTAAGCGCTAAATTCGTTTAACCGGGAAAGTTGTTTATTTCGGGAACCGGACAACTCAGAATCATGCAACTTTAACATCCCCTTTGAAAAGTCATTAAAAGTGATGAAAAAAAAGGTTAAATAGGTTACGTTAGGTGTGGTGTTTGTGTGAATGTATATGAGAGCAAGCGAGACAGTATGCTTGCCGGATCTGTATAAGGGACGTTTCCATGATTATTGACCTCTTTTGCTACAAGCAGCTCCCAAATAAATACCAGTGCATAATGCTTATACTCTCTTCATTTGCCGTGTACACACTATATCAAGGCACATTACACGACGCATAGGTTAGGTTATAGGTGTTGAAGTTGTATGATTCTTGAGTTGTCACGGAACCGTTTTTTCACAATCAAGCCCAATAAACGGAGATTTTACTGTACAACATCAAATAGGCTTATAATATGTTTAACAGCATATTTGTTAGTTGTTTTGATTAGATGAAGAATTCCTACCCAACTGTTGCTATAACAACAACTGACAACTTTACGACGACAACTCTGAAGTTGTCATTTCGGAAGTAGTGTTGTCTCAATTAAATTTAGTGAACATAGTAATTAGAGACGAAAACACTGAGTTAATTAGTGGAACGGGTTTGTTGACCCCGCTGAAAACCGGTTTCGTATTTTGTATGTAATATTATATTGCTGTTCATTCTCGCGTCCGTTGGCGCTATGAAACAACTAGTTTTTGTCGGTTGTTTTAACAAATTAATTTTTATTAGATTTATGTAGGAATTTTGTTAAATTTTATCATTAGGGCACGAACTTACTTACAGATACTACATATATTCTATCCGACTTCACACTAGTTTTTATATAAGCTCTTATGTGAATTTCTTATTCCTCTTTTTTCTTTAAAAAATACATTTTACCATACGATAGCTCATGAAGGAAATGACATTACGAGTTAAGGAATAAGAGTAGCGTTGAAAAGTGACGTAAATTTCGTTATCTGATCTGATTGTATTTCCTGCTAATTTTTCGCGGAACGGTGAGCTCTGGTGACATGAAATTTACACAGTTGGATTGTTTATTTAGGTCATCGCTACTGTTTTCAGCTCGAAGCATACTTCCTCATTTAACTACGAAACGTTGAAATATGCATCAACTCTGAATATGAAACAATTTTTTTTTTTGTTACATAACATAGTTTTGTTTATCATGAAAACTACTGAAAGTAATAAAGGAAAGACATATGAGAAAATAATAAAATAATATTTTTTTTAGAACAACTCTCTTTATACAATTTTTTAAGGATATTCCCATTATTTTTCTGTTTCTTGTTCTCTTTCATATTTTCGTTTAGATCATTAGTGTTATCTTCTTCTTCAATGAAATAACATAATAAGTTTTCTATGTTATATATTTGAACTAATGTATTTTTTTAACCTTCTCGTAACCAACAGGGCTAGTCAAAATATCTAAAATTACTATCCACAAGGTATTATTTTTAAAATAGACCTCATGGTCGTGTATTTTTTTGTAGGTATTATCAAAAATCTGTACAATGCTGTAATTACTTGTACTTTATTTTGTATCTATTTATAATAAATAATCTACAATAATAAATAATCTATCATTCTTTGCCAGAAATGGCACCATACCCACAGCTGAAGCCATACCCAGCAGTAAGTGATACATGCCATCACACTCGCTTGCGCTATTACCAAAGCTTCATGATAAGGTAAGGTACCAAAACAGGTACCGATGTTCATTAATGTGGTAAATCAATTCAATTCAGACCCCTGCGTTCGCTAGAGGTTACGATAATAAAATAATTAAGATTTTTTTTAATAAAAATAATTATATTATCATAATTATTTAACGAAAACAGATTTAACATATGAGCAATTTGAACAATGTGCAGTAAAATTTATTATTAAAGAAAAAAGGTCATTTAATTGCATGGGGTACTGAGTCACCCCTAGTGGCAACGCAGTTTTGCATCTTGACATACCGAAGGTTAAGCAAGTTAGGAATTTTGAAAGGTTTATACTAAATGCATCTGTGGCCGTGCATAGTATATTAAATGCGCTACGAATTTTTATAAATACATTGCAAATTGCATGATTTTACATTTGCTATTTTATCCTTTATTTCTAAATTGATATTAGGTACATTATTTATTAGAAAATTTGTGTCAAGAGAAAAGTTGATATTTTTTAAGATGTTTATATTTTTATCGTAAAATTTTAGGACTGGAGAATTTTGTATAAAATGAACTAAAAATATTTTGTACGTCCGTGACTAAAAATGCTTTTAAATTATACTTCGATTTAAATACTTTTAGCCAATGTACCAATTTAAATATAATAATATTAATTTATTGTTTGTTTGTAATGTAAGCAAGATGTAATATGATTAAAGAGGAGCATGAAATATAAAATGTCAATCTACTTACTATTGGAAATAAAAGTCAGTATGTTAAATAATATAAAGTTTTATTGAATCTGCTGTTGTACAAATATTGTGGTTAAATTAATAGATTGATTATGACTCTATTATAATATAAATCTCAGGGCTGGTTGAAAGTACGAACTGAACTTCCAACAGTCAAATTTAATGTCACATGTAATTTTATGGGCGCCAGAACGTTTAGACTTTTTAACGGTATATCATAAAAGCAAAAATTTAAATGAAAAACCAAATTGAGAAAATAATAATTAAAGACTAGCAGTTAAAAACCCTCTCCGCAGTTATTTGCTGCTAGGCCCAGCGGGCGGATTTTGTTTCGGCTTCGCCCAGTTTGAGTGTTGGTGACCATTTTATAAATCCGATAGGAACTGGTTCCAAAAATAGTCGGTTACTCGGTGATCCACTGCGATCCATTGACAGCTAGTCACCGGGACAAAGTAACTGCGACAGGTAATGACGTAATATGCAATATATAGCCGTGTGATACTATAATTCACAACTCCAAGTATTACCGTCAATCTTTCCATATCCGGAGAGACACTCAAATTTTACAAATCCGTAGTACTTATACCTGGAGGGAGTACATCCTCATGCGACCTGCTAACGTAAGTGGCGCCATCCTTTGACGAATTCTTGAATTAGAAACCGAATTACAAAAGTAGCTTATTAATAGATACAGTTCGATGATGAGGTATTACGATGTGAAGATCCGCCATTGAATGATAATATCCTCTTGAGTCGTAAGTAGCGTAAAAGTGAAGTAATAATGCTAATTCTAATAATTATTGTTAATATTATTTTTAATGAAAAGGGTTAACAGGTTTTTTCAACCGTCTGAGTGTTGTCTGTGTTATGTGTATGAGGTCAACGCTGCCTAAGAAATGCGTAATGTACTTCTGATATCCCCTGAGCCGTGAGCCATGAGGTATGCCTAATGTCTAGTGTTTCCTGGGATCGTATTTCGTGGGAGATAGTAAAACTAAGTTGTGAGGCGAGCGACGGAAACTAGTCGACTCGAACTGCCGATTCTCTAATAAGACAGGCAGTATTAAAAATAATATTTAAATATTGTTATTTTTAATTAACCCTTTTTACCGTACTTCTATGTATTGATATACACCTGGGATCTCCATCGAATCCAGAGTCAAATTAGCTTCTTAGAAACTCGGCGTACTGTACAGGGCCCGAAGATATTTTAATAGTACATACACAACTGCTGTACAAATCGCAAGTGCGCCCCACTTTTGAATTTGAAAGCCACCTCTGGTTTGATCCCAAAATACCTTGACTGTGCAGAAATAGGCGGTCTGTTTGATAGATTTCCCTATCTTAACAAGCTGATTGCAATCTTTAGAGCACATACGTCAGGTTAGTATGCTGTCCTTGCTCTACTGGTATTACAATTCATTGAGGAAATAGTCATTGAGGGACTAGAGTCATTGAGGGACTAGAGTCATTGAGGGACTAGAGTCATTAAGGAACAAGAGTCATTGAGGAACTAGAGTCATCAAGGAACTAGAGTCATTAAGGAACTAGCTAAATTAAGGAACTAGAGTCATTTAGGAACTAGAGTCCTAGAGTTATTGATCCCTTCGGCTCCGGTGCATAATCGGAAAACACGCCAAACGCGCGCTAAACATATTACGTACACGGTTGACACTCGTTACATGAGAACGGAACGCTTCTACGACTCGTTCTTGAGTTAAACAGCTTGGCTCAGATACGATTTACCGGCCTCTGTTCATCCCTCCTACAACATGGGTCTCTTCGAGCCCCAATAACGCAAATAATTTTATATATTTTCATTATTTTATAAGCCCAATGAAACCTCGTCGTCTGGAATTCGCGAAAACCCAAATAAAGGCAATAAAACCGACAGCGTTTGATTTTCTATCAAAACTAAGAAACACAATGTATATTCTGTTGTTGTTCACGTTGATTTAAAATTCACCAGATGGGTCCCTCGATTCTATATTATTTAATTTAAAGATTTATTCAGAAGGGTGTTAATATCCTGCGCCGGGACTTTTATGAACTGGGAAAGTGTTGTATGTAAGTATGCGATAAATAAAAAAATAAAAAACTCACGTCTGGAGTAGGTACTGCATTTGATCCATGTACACAGATTTTTAAACAACAATAGAGGTAGAAAAATATAAAATGAATTATTTAAAATTAAACACAATTTTTATGCTTGCTGCATTTAAAAACATATTTTTCTCATTTATAACTCTTACGTAACAGCAGTTATACCTTAAAATGTATCATTTAATCACTGAGGACAAAATTAGCAAATCTCAATCGAAAATTTTGTAAAAATTGAAAAAATCGGAAAAAGCTACAGTCGTTTATAGGAAACTAAACTCTGATTTGAACTTTCTGTTCAAGGTACTAAAAAGACCCTTTACAAAGCATCCCCAAAGATGACACAGGCTCCTAGGGAAATTGTTTTCCTCACGGCCTCCTCTTTGGAGAAAATGCAATAAAAGTATGAAAAATTCACAGAATTTCTTTATGCTACTCATCTCAGATTAGAGATTATTTTAAATAAGCCGTGTTTTATTAAATATTTTCACACCAGTTGCTTATTAAGTATTATAATTATATTTTTAATATTGGCGCGCTCTCTCTATCATTCGTATTTACGTATCTCCCTTTCAAACCGTATTCAGTAATCATATTCTTCCTTTTGAACGCCTATAACGGAGCCTTAATATTTCCGATCCCAGGGGGGTAATAATCTTACCCCAAACAAGCGATTTGCGGGATATCTAAATTGTTTAGATCCCTAATAATAATAAAAAAATATCACATCAAACAACCTAGTATATTTTTTTACACTGTCTGTATCAACTAAGTCCTTTCATATTGTGCGTAAAGTTCGGTTTGTCGACGGTTTCAAACTTTCTTTATAATGGAAAAGTTCCCATTCAAAACCAAGCTCCGGCAGGCACTAGGTGGGCCCGTCACAAAACAAATTTACCCGCGTTATAATGCTAAAGTTGGGCCTAATCCTTATTGGGAATAACTTTGACTATTTTGTTATCGCGGGCATCTTTGCGTTAGGAATAAATTTTGTTATTATCGGAAGGAATTGAATATCGATTAATTTTCATAATCTTTCTAGACAGAATGCGTAGAGTAAATCATATAATCGTATGGTAAGACTTGTAAGAGGATAAATAGCTTTTGTAGGAGGTTGTACGTATTAAAATTCTAGTAGTTAGTTTTTAGTTAATATTTACAGATGTTCGGTGGGCTCATTATTTGCTGTCCTTGGTTCGAAGTCTTGCTGCAGTTTTAGCTATGTTTAGTGATAAGATCTGAATAGCTAACTGTCCTCTTGCCATTTTTTTCTTCCAATTCCTTCAGTTTCGCTACATTTCCCATATGTTTTTTTTACATTAACTCCACACAGGAGACCCTAAAGAAAATATTTCCCCCTCAAGGCAGTTGTCATATTTGGGGATTCAGTGCGGAGGGTATTTTAGAGGGAAGGAGGGAGAGGAAGTTCTGGGAAGTAAAAATGTATGACGGGGTTTGTAGAAATCTGGGGGCAGTGTGTCCAAGATTGACGTATGAATCCATCTCTCCACTGCGACACGAGGCGTAGGGGTCGAGAGAGTCCGACTGAAGATCTAGACAAACCTCACCCCATGAGCCCGGGCACCCCTGCTAAGTCATCAAACGTAGTGAACCGCTTGAGGTGATCTATGGCAAAAGGTGTTGGTAATCCGATGAATGGTGCCCGGGCGGCGCATCCACCACTTAAATTGAAGGTGTCATAAAATTTCAAACAGGAGAAAATATTCTTGTTTTAGAACAATCCTCAATTGGTGATTCCATAGTCTTACTATAATAGCACTATAATCAGTTTACGTGCTTCTGTATTAAAATTCGGATGTAAATTTTTTTAATGCTAGCGGGAACTTCAAATCAAACGCTCAGAAATCAGTCGTATTTCATTATCAACGCGATCATATTATGCGTGGACAAAACGAAATATTAGTTTTAAAAGCTTCATGCACTCAGGTAAGTTGAGGTTATTTTGCGGTATTCACATAAAAAATATATTCCCAAGCTACCTTGTAAAAAAAGTTACATCGGTCAGGTGTAGTCTTATAGTCACTTTAATATTTCAAGAGGCCCAACAAAGGTTGATGTCTGACATATATCATATATAATAATAATACCTACTGTTTTTCGTATAATCCTGCCGTGAAAGGATGACCGCTACCGCTTCAACTCTTGGCGGTTTAAGCATGATGGACTGTTTAATTCCCAGTCTGGGTAGAATAATAAATAAAGTTCATTTAAGCTCATAAAAAAAGTTTTTAGAGAAATGTTTTCACTCTTCTCTTTGCGGCCGTTCTACTGTAAAATATTATGAACTTATTCAAATTAAATCTGAAATTCTTTCTAGGTGTTTTTTCTTTCGATATCTGTTATTAATTCATTTTAGGTTTTTTTTAATTCGAAAGCCTCGAGCATTTTTGTGTATTTTTCTTTCTGTGTTTAACCCTAGAAACCCAATCATAGGTCAAATTTACCTACATGAATAAATACACTTTAATTAATAATTTATTATGTTTTATCATTATTTATTCCTATTAACTATTTAAGAAATGAAAAAACGCATAATTAGAAAAAAACAACTATTACTAATTAATGCAACAATTTGGTACAAAATGAGATCCTTTCGGTTTGCTTCTATTGAACTAAAAATATTAAAAAAAAACTCAACGAAATCTTATTTTTTCTACTAACCAATAAATGTTTTATAACAATTAAACAGATTTATATGATTATTTTTTCTTTATAAACACTTTTCACATTATCAAATTACAAAAAGCCTAAAAATAGGTCAAATTGACCTACAACAGTACGATAACTCCAATATGAAAGGACTTACCAAGGCAACACCGCCGTCTCTCGTGGGCTCTTGGCGGGTACTAAGTTGGTTCGATCAATCAGGGCAATCGAAAGAAGTGTGCGAAAGAGAAAGCAGATATTTGTTTGCGTATAGGTAAACATGTCCTAGATTAGGCTTCTAGGGTTAAATGCTTTTCTAAATAAAAAGTTGTTTATATTTATTTGCGTTTTTAAATAATGTGGCATTTTTTCTTTGAATAATTTCAATGTTATCTGAATACCTTTGAAGAATTTTCATTTCTCTCGTTTTCATTTGAAAGTGGGTATCTGCAACCTACCTATATTTTTTAACATTGGACTGTATGTAACCTTTATATTTCTGGGAAGGTAATTCTTTTTTTGTTATTAAATTTGCTGGAATTATTTTGTTATTCAAAGAGATTTTAAATTCTCTAAAGATTAATGTTTTTGAATTATTATTCAACCTTCTCTGCAAATACAATGTTTTCAAAAATATAAGTTTTTAAATTTTTTTATGTAAATTATATTACTAATTCCATATATCACATCCACTCCACATATCAGTTATGGTTTCTTAACGAAGGAAGAAAAGAAAATTACAATACAGTTTAATTACGATACAGTTAAATATGGAAAGAGGATAGGGGGGAATCGGCTCAGTGGTAGAGCAAAGCCTCGACATGGCTGGTGTCCTGAGTTCAATTCCTGCGACCGAATCTTTTTCTGTTTCACATTTTTTGTACGAGAGTCGTTATATCTTTTAGGATTGAATATTATAATTTGAGGTTTTACTCATTAAGTTACTACAAAAATAAAAACATTCTTTCAGATTATTGATTTCCACGCCTAGGCTTACACATTTCAGTTCTTTCGTACAACAAAAGTTATCCATTTACAAATTAATGGGTGTTTTAAACAAAGATTGTTTGTGTCCAGTTTCCATGTCTTTATATATGGATTCTGGGTGAAAAAAATGACTTCTTATTTAGTTACCGATTTTCGTACAGTTTAAGATGGTGGAAATTATTTGACATCTGCCGTCTGCCATTGTTTTACCCAACAACTGTATTGTGTGAAAATGTTACATGCTTATTTCGTTTTACATTTAAAATATTGATAAAAATACTACAATATGTAGTTAATACGTGATTGTCAACATGTATTACTGTTGAGTGTTATGAATTTCGCCTGTTTTCCATGATTAATTTGTTTTTCGTATCCTACAGGCTGCGCCAGTTTGTTGTAATGAATATCAACTCCATTCATCTTACAGAAAATGGTGTATTATTAATATTGTAGTATTTATTGCTTGATTTGTAATCTACACTTGTCTTTCTCAACTTCTGCTATCTATTTTTTTTCCTTTTTTACAAGCTCACTAGAGCTTTTCATGGTGTAGTTATACCTGATACTATGTTATATTATGTAAAAGCCAAAAGGCGTTAATATTATAAATAAATAAAAAAATACAGAAATAATCTCTATATGCGGTATTTAGGACACTCAGGAAACTAATATCCGTTATTTTATGCTCTCACAATCTCTCGCTTGGAAGAAACCGCTGCTAGCACACCTCCGGTCTGAGCTGGAGGGGCGAACCTGTATACTAGAGACATTTCTTGGAGAACTATGCATCTATGCTACTTATGTGTACGTAAAATGAATTTCGTGATACACCTTAACTTGTTTCTAATGGTTGTATTTTCTTTTGTTTCAGGTGAGATTTATTAATTTTTCAACCCAACATCTCACACGATCGTTGTTGCTGTACGGTAGGCCACTTTTCCATCACTAATGGTAGGAAATCTTTATAATTTTAAACGAATTCGAAAACTCTTTCCAAATTATTTATCTGTAAAAGCACAAGATTCAACGCAATCTTTAAATGTACATGTGAAGTTCTGCATTAATGTATCGTCTTTAACCTCTCAGGATGGTCGGCCTGCGTCATCTAGCGGTAAGGCTCTTGACTCGCAATCCGAAGGTCGCGCAATCAAATCCGACGTGGGCAACTACATTTTATTTTATTAATTTGTGTTATTTCACGATTAATTCATTTAAGATAGATAATATATAGTAAATTTGCGGCACGTTCCAGAGTTGAAGATACTCTTAGTATCGCTCTGGTGTAAGGCCACCATTCAGAATTGAAATGTGGCTTGAAATGTTTTTAGCCGTGTTTGGTTACCAGATCTGAATAGCCAGGTACTTCCCTACCTTTCTCTTCCCCATCTCCTTCCCTTCCCCACTCACTACCTTCTGCCTCACAACATACCCCAATTGGGGATGCAATAGACTCATTGGCTCCAGACAGGAGCAGCTGGGACTCTTGTGAGGTATTCATATAAAAAAGTGTAGTTTGCTTTCTCTTGAGAACAACTGGTACAGGTTTCATGGAAATCGGTTTGTCTTCCTTACTATCATGATGAGAAATATGATCTAAACCTAAACGGCATTAGAAAGAGAAAACTCCACGCTTTATATTCAAATCTAAAAGTTGACCACAGAAGAATTATTGTACACTTTTACAAAACCAAAGTTTCCGACCGCAATTTAAAAAACAATATCCCAACTGGGATTTTTTAATTAATTATTTTTAGAGAGAACTGATGTGATTTTAGAGAGAACATTGTCTATGTTTCTGATATTCTGATTTTTTTAATGCCATTCTACTACAGACGTCCAATTATACTACCAACGCGTAAATAAATTTTGTTTTTTCTTATATTTTATATAACTTATATCTTCTGTCTTCTGATCCCTTGAAATATTAAATATTTACCTTAAGTACACAGTACCCTTTTCCAGTCAGGCCGCTGGTATACAGCCGAGAAAGCAATTAATAACTTTCGTCGGATTGATGGCCATTTATTCTTCTGGTAAAGTGTACAAAAATATTATAAATCTGAAAAATTAAATGTAATAAATTAACCAAAAAAAAAACAAAACACGATTTTTCACGACATTAGCGGGTACCCCTTTCGCCAAGCCCAGCTTAAAAACATCGAATTAATAATGTTTAGTGTTGAGTATTACGATATTTTACTTTTGGATTAAATAATAATATTATTAAATAAAATCTTCTTTGGGAATTGTGTTTTATTTGTGTGGTGTTCACGCATTTTGTCGCTTCTGTAATGTGGTAGGTTTGTAGAAGTATCGGCTGGTGGGAAAATGTTTCAACACTTTGGTGAGGGTTTTGCTCACGTTTTCTTGTTGGTTTCCTTAATATTGTCTTTTTATCTATTGATTTTGAAATTGTTTTTTTTTTTTAAATTTCGGATTATGAATTGGAATTGTTTGAAAATTCGGATTTTTTTCTGCGGTTGAACACAAATTTTGTGGTTTTATATTGTAAAGCTACGTTTTTTTTTTGTAATTTTGTGAAAATGATATACATTTCATAAACGAGAGTTCGGTTCTTGTCTTGGAAGGAGGAAGAGGAAGTTCTGGGAAGGAAAACTGTATGAGTGGATAGGAATTTGGGGGTTAGTGTATCTAGGGGTGACGGATGTATGAATACATCCCTCCCACTGCCGTG
The DNA here is from genome assembly GCA_917563855.2 of Limnephilus lunatus. NCBI lineage: Eukaryota > Metazoa > Arthropoda > Insecta > Trichoptera > Limnephilidae > Limnephilus > Limnephilus lunatus. Next base: position 101,024,121 of record OU830594.1, read on the forward strand.
CAAGGTGATGTTCCGAGAAAAGTCCTACTGGAGAGGTAAAAAGGTCTCTCTCAACCAGTCTCTCCCGATTTGGCCTGCTACGCAGCAGACAGGCAGATACTTCACAACAACTTCGATTACACATCTGCCCTAATGATGGCCACTGTAATGCTCTCCGAAATGTTGGCTAAAGAACGAGATAGCGCAACGCGGCATAAGGGTCCAAAAATAAATCATATCAATCAATCATATTATACTACTTTTGACTGAAAATTTTAAATCTTTTCAAAAATACGGTAAGTTTAGATTAGTTACCTTATTTAATAATATTTTTTTTAAATATTCTGTCGTGTAGAAAATTATTTATTCCCCACTCCTCCGTTAATAAACAATATCAACTTAAATGAGTCATAGCAGTATCGTCATTATTAAACAATTAAGAAAACATTAACATTTAGTGCAGGGAAAATAGATCGAATTAGACAAATCGAGTGTCTTCTATCTCAAGTATTTTCTCAACAAATTGGTTTAACCGGTAATAAATCAATTTAGACACTTTAAACAACAACAAAAAAATGAAATTTAGAATTGTATAAATAAGTTATCTCAAAGTGGTTTAACCACAGTTTTCAAATGGCCTTGTAAGCCGAAACAGCTGTCGCAAAAATTAAAAAATAAAATTCTTGCAGAACTTAATAATAGCATTATTAAATTACAGTTTTTAAAAATTAAATGGAGTTCTACGAAATAATTAATATTGCATATTTCGCTTTATCCGCCTTTTGCCGCACAAAAACCTTTTCCTCACATTCCAATTTCAATCTTGAGCATGTTAGCAAAATGCTCACACTGAAATGTCTCGTCTTACCGAAAAATTAGTTAAAGAAATCAAGTTACAATGCATATTTCACTTCATCTTCCTTTTGCCGCACAAAAACTTTTCCTAACATTCCAATTTCAATTTTAAGCATGTTAGCAAAATGCTAACACTGTCATATTTGTTACCACACCCGGTACACATTCCACCCTAATAATTATTAATGCCTAATATCACATTGTGTATTTTAATACGCTTTAGGATTTAGGAAGGAATGTACATGTATTATTTTTTTACGTTGAAATCGCACCCGAACAAACTCGTGTTACGTCGTAAGTAGTTGTAAATTAGCGATTATAATTATTGTTATTAAGGCTTCGTGACTGAAATGAAAGCCTTTAATTCAAATTATGCTACACTTGGTCAGAGTAAGTGAAATATTATTCGTGTCGCACGTTTTTTTAGTTTTGTTGAAATTGAAAATAAAGTTAAATATTAAAATAAATTATTTTTTTGTCAACGCTTACATCTGATTATTATTTATTATGTTTTGTGACAGTACTTAGAGTTAGTGGGACTATTGATTTCGACCAAAAAATTCAATTCGGGAGGCGGGTATGGGAACCATTTATTGGATCGAACACCCTTGCTATAGGTCACTCCAAGTGGTTGGCTACGTTTGGTGACTTAGCAGGGGTGCCCGGGTTCATGGGGTGAGATTTGTCTAGTTGTTGGCGGTGGATGCGTTTGCCCACATATTGTGGCAGGCCAGATCGGGAGATACTGATTGAGGAAGACCTTTTGAACTGTTCAGCTGGACTATCTCGCCCCATCGCCAATCCATCTCTTGCATCGCAGTGGGAGAGATGGATTCATACGTCTGTCACTCCTGGACCCATTGAACCCTAGATTCTTACCCACCCCTCGAACCCTTTTCCTCACCAGAACTTCTGTTCCTTAAAATACCCTCCACACTGCATCCCCAAAGATGATCTAAGCCCTGTTGAGAATTATTTTCCTCAGGGCCACCTGTGTGGAGCTAAAGTTTAAAAAAATCATTGTTTTCTTTAATTATTATGTTATGTGATACCACACAACAGTCCCGAATGCCTAGAGTTAGTGGGACTATTGAATTCGAACAAACGGGATGGCGATATACGATGTCAGACAAGTGTACGAAAGACAGAACAGTACTAAATGAGCTAGAATCAAAATTCAGTTGCGACATCAGTTTCCGTTCTAATCTACATTGAACGCATTTCTAGTATGTATTATCTATTCGGTAGATGTTTCGTAGTGGTATCTGTATATCTAATAAGTAGATAAGTAGGTACTGGCTGAGCGCCGTTCAGCCGCGTTCCCGAACAATTTCCCAAACTTCGATAATATTATCTTTTAAACAGCGATTTATCATAAAACCTCCCTACATATTACGCATTTGCCGTTAAAATGTACTTCACTAAAACTACAGGGTGTTTTATTATCACCATGCACATATCACTAATATTAAATCTATTTAGCGATAGAAAGCAAAATCGAAATAAAATACGCAGGCATTTCAGTAGTGTCATTTCATTCATTTCATAATGATTAAAATAGTCCACACATATAAATAATATAATCAAAGACAGATCAGGAAACTAAGCGTACATCTTTATATGTTTAAGACATATCCTAGATAAAGATTTATGACGTACTTTGCCTTTTGCCTATCAGTAATAGAATATGGAATTATAGGATGGGGTAAAACTTATAAAAGCACACAACCGCTTTACGTAACCTCAAAGATTCATTTTAAAAACAATTCTACTTAAATCATATACTAGAACTTCTGTTTAAAGAATTTTAATTCAGAAAAATAAATAAATTATACTTCAAACATGCAACATTAAAAATTTACAAAGATAGTATTCTAAATAAAACTCACCATTAAAAAATAATATAAAATCTTAGACCATCATCAATTCTCCTAACTCCAAAATGTAATTAAAAACCAATGAGGCAATCTTTGAGTGAATTTTTTAATACATTACCAGAAATTACCAGCAATATAAATAACAATTTAAAATATTTTAAATTTCATCATAACTGTGTGGTGTCTGTGTAAAAACACACTGAAAATGTTATGTAAATACTTTATCATGTAAACAAAGAAACATCGATAACATATTAACAAACCTGTAAACATACGTTTTAAAGTGAAGACCGCAAAAGAGTTCCAACTGCTCAAAACCGGTGAATCTATGGCAGCCCCAATTAGGGTAGGTTATGACGCTTAGGAGATGTTGATAAGTATTTGGCTATTTAAATTTGGATACCAAACACAGATAATGCCAATTCAATTGACGTTTCGTTTCTGAATGGTGATCCTTTACCAGGCCAATTCTGAGAACATTTAGCTTATTACCTAAACAATATTTTATAAATTCATCTATGTGGATTTATTTTTCTCAGTAAACATATTCCTTTAAATGTACAAATAGCTTACTCGCCCTTCATACAAAACACTGACGTTATTATGTTCATAATATTATTTTTCTTGGGAAAATCTTAAGCAATTAGTTAATTAAGCATGAGACCTTTGCGGTTCAGTACCCAAAAAGAAGACGACGAAGTTAAGTTCTTGTAACATCAATTCATTCATTGATTATTTCTTACACAGTTCTCTTTTGAATTTGGAATCAATGAATAGCTTTATGACGTCACGTCACATCTCTAATTAATTAATGCAGTCTTCGATTTTGTACTTGGAAACTATTTATCAATGGTTTGCTCTTTAGAAATGACCTACTTCAATTCAAATCATTAATCATGATATTACTATGGTAACCTATGGTGAATAGCAAACATTAATTTGCGCTTTAAAATAGCATTTATTAATTATATTATATTAGGCACCCATTATTTAAAATTCCCAAAGTTTTTTTTGTCTTTGACCTAATTCTGAAACCAATTATTTGTGCTTATTGTATTGTATTAATTTTAACGTATTTAATTTTCTTTAAATGATTTATTACATTTTAGTGTCCAGTAATGATTAATGTTTTGGTCTAATAAGCAAAAAACTAATTGCTTTGTGCAGATAAAATAGATTTTATTTTATTAATGGTTTTAATAACGTTGTTTAAAAATGCTAAAAGTAATATTGTTTTATATCATTAAAGAAGAAGATAACACTAGTAATCTAAACGAAAATATGACAGAGAATAAGACACAGAAAAACAGAAAAAGGTAATGGTCGCAACTGATACCATTACCACTATATCGACAAATTAGTCAAAGATAATATTGTTAATTCTAAAATTTGAGATTGACAATTATGACGGTTTGATGGGAGGTTCTGGGTTCGTGTCCCAGTTGCGACCATTATCTTTTTCTCTTTTTCTGCGTCTTGTTCTCTTTCATATTTTCTTTTAAATTATTAGTGTTATCTTCTTCTTCAATGATACATTCCATTGATGGGAATAACCTTTAAAAGTTATAAAAAAAGAGTTGTTCTTATAAAAAAATTGTAATATTGTTTATTTACAATGTTTTTATAGTGAAAGGTTATAAGGTTTAAAAAAAATTAAAACTTTCAAGACTTCCTTTCGAACAACAGAACATGTAAAAGACTCCACTGCATTCGATAATTTATCAACACTAGAAGATAGAAGAAAAACCATGTATTCGAACACAATTTTTTATTAAAAATCTTCCATAACTATCTTCTAGAAAACATTAATTTCATTACGAAATACACGATCAAATCAGCTATTCCACATCCCACACTCAAAAACTAACTACAGACAACAATTTCTCAGAAGGACGTGCACAAAATACAATAATATCTTTTGAAATGCTGATATTTTCCATTTGTATTGTATTTGTATTGTATATACTCTTTAAAAAAAAAAAAACTTACGCCTCCATCCCTCCTGTGTGTTATTTTCTTATTCTCATTTTTTTTTTTTTGTTAATCTTTTTTGTCTTTGAATATTATCCTATGAAGTCAAGGAGTGTGTGCCAAGACCGAGTTGTAAGGCCGGTTGTAACTGCATGACAGTTAGAAAATTAAACATATTTTTTGGACGCCATTTCTACTGTTCACAGAATTACTAGTGCTTTATTAAATTCATAACATTATAGTATGCGTTGTTTTGTGAACACGCTGTAGATAATCCGCCGAACACACATCACACTATTATTATTTAGCCCGAGGCAAAGTTTTATGCTGCCTGAAAATTTAACGCTCCACTTGAAAGGGGGAACACCCTGTATAGGGTACAGGGGATGTTGTTTCTGAAAACGTTTGAGAGTAATCTGTTACGGGGAATGCCAACCTTTTTAAAAAATATAAAATATTGCATAAAAATAACTAATCTGCCTGCCAAAATATTTATTACACTAGAAATTCTGTAAACACGGAATTTATTTATTTACGGACAAATAGTCTATTAACAATACAACAAAACACGAATCAAAATAAAAAGAGAGATGACAATGAAAGGAGAGTACATATAGATGAAGAGCATTGACAAAATACATATAATATAAAAGTATATATAGAAGATAACTACAAGTAGCTTGAAGATGGATTTAAAAAGACTTTAAAAAATCACATTGCGTGTCGATTGCCGAAAGTCATTTAGGTTTAGATACACCAAAAAATTCAATGCTTTGATTTGCGTTGATAAGTCTCGACATTCTGGATAAATATAATAATAATAACGTAATATTTGTATAGCGCAGTTTTGTGTCATTTCACTTCAAGTGCGCTTAACTATAATAAATTTAAAAATAATCCTACAGTGTTCCTTACGAAATCATTACAAAATATTTATAAAATAATACCTATGAAATAAAGAATATACAGTATTTACAAAACAATGACAAGAGAACAAATATTAACAAAACAGTGCTGTTATAGCACAGAGGAAAATAATAATATACAAAAACAGTGTTATTGTAGCACAGGACAAAACAAGAACTTTTAAACTAAAATATAATACACTAACTTCTTACAAAAAATTCAGATATTAAACATAAAAGTACAATTAGGAGGAAAGGAGAATGATATCCATAATAAGTAGAATGTTGATTGAGGAACAGCAATTTATTATTTCGGAGTCTACGGGAAGGGATTTTGAACTGGATGAGTTGTAACAAAGCAGGTGTGTCAGTAATACTGTTGATAATTTTGAAAATGCAAATTAGATCAGAGTCCTCTCTACGATTTTCTAAAGAAGAAATGTTTAAAGTTTGTTCAATTTCATCATACGAGTACTCGCCTCTTTCAAGTCCTAACCTGCAATTCCTTGTAGGAAGCGATGTTGTATAGATTCGATTTGACAAATGTGGACAGCATTGAAAGCAAACCAAATGATACTAGCTGACTGAATAAAGTTATAATTCTGGCTATAATAACATACCCCAATAATAATAATCAATGTTAGCATATTACCTACTATTCTTCTGCATGAGTTCTATATACTCGTAATTTAATTAGCATATTTTACTTTAAGATCTCTGTTCTACAAAATAATTATGTATATCACATTATTGTAAAAGCCCTTACAGGCGTATATTAATATAAATAAATAAACAAAGACCTTGCATCCAAAAGAGGATGTTATTAATTTTATCTTTAAAACGAAACCAAGTTTTCCTCGAATTCATAAGATTTGTAAGTAGATACTTAAATATCATACATAGGTAGATGGTTTGGGCATGTAGAGCGAATGAAAGAAGAAAAATGTGAATGATAGAAAAAATCGGGTACGCCCGAGCAAGTGAATCAGATACTTGAGTCGGGCCATGTCAAGAGTCATAATAATAGAAGAGCATATATGAGACGATGTATGAATGTGAACGAGGCAAGGAGTGTGTGCTAAGACCAAGTTGTTTGGCGGTCTGTCCTCTCTGCCCACCCCTGCGCGGAAACGGCGACGTGATGGTTAGTTTACTTAAATATATACCTACTTAGTTATAAACTATATATATGTAGCTACGTATATTTTATATAACTTTTTAAAATTTCATCAAAGGAATTACGCAATTTGAACGTAGAAACGTCACTACCTCAATGAAAATTATTTTTAACAAACATTCTAAAAGCAGGTAGGAACAATATATTGAAAGAAATGTGTATAAAAATAAAACAATTTCGCATTTGAAATATAATCTTTACTAAAAATTAAAATGACCGCCATCTTGAAACAGAAAGTATTAACAAATTTACAGACAAACATACGAAATGCAAAACGGTATGGTTAAAACAGAACTTTTGGCATGATTTTTCTTATCTAGTTTAGGGCCAACAAAACTAGCTTAAACCCGCTCTTAAAAAGACCCTTCCATCATGAGCATGAGCAATGGAACTTTGTAATGTCCAGTTATTGTCAAAAATCAAGACAATGTTTCATATTTACGTGTGTTTCATATTTGTTAAATTTGATGACAAACAATGAAAAAAATCTTTTCTGTTGTGTTATTTATTTAAGGTAGACTATCGAGTTAAAGCGATAAATTTCCACTTTAAATCGTTTGCACTTCATCGAGTATCCTTTTAACGTCTCCCGAACTGCAGTTTGCCACCCCTGCACCGGCCACAACAAGTTTAGATGGGGTGGTGTCCCGCGGGGCGAGAGTTATGGCCGCTGCGGTTGGCTACCCCTGGATCCGAAATTAATATGTACAAACGGCTCTGGCTGTAGTCACTTCTGCTTTTGTTGGCCCACCTGCTTAGTTAGGGAAATAGTTGGCAACCCCACCCAAAGGTGTCGAAATAACATCCATGCTTTTGAATATATTATTACGCGTGTTGTCGATATTCGGTATTCGTAATTTGCTACTGGAAAATCCGCTCAAATTATCTGAACTATTTTTAGGGTTTTATGACGAAAAATAAAAGTGAAGAAAAATAACGAACAAACCTAGCCTAACCACTGGAGCGCTTTTTGCCACAATATGGTAGATACTATTTAAAATACTTCGGATTGCTTTACTGACAGATTTAGGCAAATTTTTCGTAGATGCATTTGTATCTACTTTATTTGAATTGTTTTTTTAATGTGGGCGGAAATTTTTCAAAATGATCACCAAAAAATCGTGAGCAATCCGAGGAAAAAGTTTTAAAGTGGTCTGTCACTCGAGTGGTTCTAAGCTATTAGTTTTATCAGGTTCTGTTTTGTCACTGTGTTGTTTTGTCACCGGTTGTATGGAATATCGAACGGTATTAATACGTTAGCGTCTGCGTGGTTGAAATTTAAGAACCCGGCTTCGAGTGCATGTCTAACGCCGCGCCCACGCGCCGCGCCATATAAACATCTGTGTGCGTGAAATTTAAAACAAAGTTACATTGTAATTCGGTTTCGAATTCAAGAATTCGTCAAAGGATGGCGCTACTTCCGTTAGCAGGTCGCATGAGAACGTGTCCCCCTAAGTATAAGTAATTAGATTTTGTGAATTTGAGTATCTCTCCCGATATGGTAAGATTGATGGTAATACTTAGTTGTATCACGCGGCTGTGTATTACATATGACGTTATTGCCTGTCGCGGTTACTTTGTCCCGGTGACTAGCTATCGCTGGATCACAGTGGATCCGAGGAACGGACTATTTTTGAACAGTTGCTATCTGGTACGTTTTTAGATTTTCGCCAAAATCATTTTGGTTATGTGTTTTTGGGGTTTTATGCCGTGTTGCGCTACCTCCTTTTTTAACCAGTTCCTATTGGATTTATTAAATGGTCACCAACACTTTAACTAGGCGAAGCCGAACCAAAAGCCGCCCGCAGGGACTCGCAGCAAAAACCTGCGGAGCGGGTTTTTAACTGCTAGTCCTTGAATTATTCTCAAACATTTACCTCTGGTGTCAAGATCTTCCGAAGAACAATAAAGAATATAAATTTGTACTCCTGTACCATTCCTATCGAAAAAAACGTTTTCAAAAAACTTAATCGGTACTCACTTAATTAGTAATTACTACTTAGAGTTTACCTGGCAACATTCTGACGTAACCACATGTGAAATCCAAAATATTCCGGTAAAAGTTTTGTTTGAAAGCGGTACAAAGTAATTTCGGCGTTTGTTGTTCGAAGATTATGTACAACCGTTTCGTCTACCTTCCCAACCCCCTTCACAAAATACCCCTTGGTACAGAACACACGAACATCTGAATACATGAAAATATATTTAAGTGTAAAAATTTTAACTTAAAATAAAGAAATTACTTATATAAAACTAAATTTATTAAAGATTACTAATTTCGGTTGTGAGTCTGTCAGTAACTCCGTTCAATGAATGTTGTAACCCCTCTTCTCTTTTAATTTATCTAAGCTGGCGAGCGGGTTGGTATTCGTTATTTCCTTATTATTTGTTCTTGAATGTTTGCTGATTTATTAAGAGGAAACATGGTCTCCGAGAAATGTATAATAGGTATTTTACCAAACTGTTGCTGTCACTATCGCTGTTTCCCCCCTGAATACTAAGCGAAAGGGATAACTGTTCCTCAGGCTTATAATACCTAAATAAAATCGTCAAAGAACATACCAGAATGTTCCGGGATGTTCAGGAGTGTTGTGGAATGCTCTCGGATACTATCGAATGTTCTGGACTGTTCTAGAAATTTTTAGAGGGTGAAAATTCCAACCCTTATATCTTCAAAAGCACGCCCTTCAGGTAAAAACGGGAATCTTCTTCATGGATGTGGGGATAGAAGACTACCACACCGTATAACTCCCTTGATCATACCGGGACTCGTTTCTGAGTTTTAGCGGCACGCACATTGTATGCTTTCTTTTTAGTATACTAGTTGACCCGGACACGCGTTGCTGTGGCTAACGAAACAACGCCATCTACTGGATGGTTACCCAACCTTTATAACCAAGTGTTTTGATAAATTAACTCACACCGCCATCTGTTAATTTGCATACAAATTAAATCCACATCGCCAACTTTCCAACTCGTCCACCACATACAGACATTTTCCTTTATATATTATATATTTCAGCCAATTTACACAAAAACTTGACAAATTATATACCTAAACCTTCCCTATGAATCACTTTATCTATTGGTGAAAACCGCATGAAAATCCGTTCAGTAGTTTTTGAATTTATCGCGAACAGGCAGACAGACGCGGCGGAGGACTTTAATTTATAATATGTAGAGATATATTGATTCGTATTTAAATGTCACCCTGTTTCCTCTTAAGCGTTCGAGCAACATTACAGTAGACTGAACAATTCTTCTGTACATCCCAAAGCCGGCATTGCGTTTGCGTTGATATTTATATTTGTGTTTTGGCTTAGGCGGTATTAGGACGAGCTTTTGCCGGGTGAGCGGGCACACAAAACAGTTAACTACGAGTACGTCCCACCGTCTGCCGGTCAAATATTGTGTATGTTGCTTGTACTTCTTCAAACATGTGTGCTCCTGGTACAAATATCTGAGAAACGAACATTTACACACATGTTTACTCATAAAATGACTCTCCATCGGGTCAAGCAGATATTTTAAAGTACCACAATGTTAATTAGTACATATTAATTGTTAATTAGTACGTTAATAAGTACCTATTTATAATAAATTGTCCCAATATAAATACTAGTATGTACCGTCGTCTGTTGAGCAGTAAAATATCATTTACGTTACTTGAACTTCATCAAACATAATATGTGCTCCTTGTACAAATATTTGTGCAACGAGCATTTACACACATATTTACTTAGAAAATTACTCTCCACCGGTTCAAGCAGGTATTTTAAAGCACCAAAATTTTAATGAAGTACATATTTATATTAAATAGTTCAATATAAATACTGGTAATTACTTTCGACTGTTGGGCAGTCAAATATCATGTACGTTATTTCAAATATATATACAGGTTCATTGAGTAAGGTTTTTCTAGGTTTGCGGCGGATGCTTCTACCCATTACTGCATGGCGGGCAGGAAAAGGACAGACTGGTTGATGGAGACCATTTGGCCTCTCCAGTAGGACTCTCTCAACTCATTACTTTGCACCGCAGTGTGAGGGATGGATTCAAACGTCCGTCACTCATTCCTACCCACCTCTCATACCTTTTTCCTTCCAAGAACTTCCTTTTCTTTGAACTACCTTCCTCACAACATTCCCAAAGATGACATAGGCCCTGAGGGAAATTATTTTCCTCTGGGCCTCCTGTGTGGAGCTATTGAAAAAGAAACACATATTTTCAATCAATCTGACTCTTTATCGGATCAAGCAGATATGATAAAGCGCAACAATGGAGTACCTGCTTAACATTACTGCATCTAACTATATAAATAGTTCCGTCCTACTGATGTATGGTCAAATACACTGAGATATTTTGTTCTACAGTTCCGAATAAAAAACACTGTATAAAAAACGTGTAAAAATACAGTACCTACTTACATATATAAACAGGAAAATAAGAGATAAATTGCATTGTATGAAATTAAATTTAAATAAAAATATTATGTGTGGTCGGTCTTTGAAAGTAAATACCATGAACAGGTTAGAGGCTTTTGAAATGTGGCTTCACCGGAGATTGCTCAAAGTCTCATGGACCGACTTGATCACCAACACAGAAAATCTCAGGCGAGCTAGAGCAGATAGAGAACTGCTCACATTAATAAATGAAGGAATGGGACCCTAACAGTAACAGCTTTCAAAATTATAAACTACTACATTGAGCCCATACCTCTTAGAATGCTATAAATTGTTCGTACCGAACAACTACTGCCAGGGTCGCCACCACGACTTGTTCTATATCCCACATGGCAGAACAGACGTTCTGGCCCAACACAGCATGACAAGAGGTATGGTACTGCTAAATGATATTTCTAGGTCTCTTGACATTTTCAACATTAGTCTTGAAGGTTTCAAGAATAAATTTAGGCAAGGACTCTAAAATATGTATTATTGAAAAAATTATGTATATATGTTACCTACGTGTATTGTAATAGGATTATATTAATCTGTAATGCACAAAAAAAAAAAAAAATAAATAAATAAAAGTCAGAAAATTTTCATATCTGGGTGGTATACTTCGAGGGGAGAAATATCATCTGCTCCAATTAATATTAAAAGGCAAAATAGAGGGTTGCCGAGGTCCCGGTAGGAGACAAATGTCTTGGCTGCGAAATGTAAGAGAGTGGCCCGGCATTAGAAGTGGGGAGGAGCTCTTTTGGGCAGTGCAAGATAGAGAAACATTTACCAGAGTGATCGCCAATGTCGGGGGACCTAATAGGGCACACTAAGAAGAAGTATGAAATTTACTCGTGTATGTTACTTCTTGTACTGATATCTCTGAGAACATTTATTTAAATGCGTCACTTAGTGAATGTCAATCAAGAATATTTATAAATAATCTCTTGTCTGACTTTGTAACCAAGATAATATTATATTGTCTAAACCCTAGGGGTTAAATTTGTCCACACTCTCCAAACAGCGTCGCGCGAATTCGTTCGCTACAAGTCATTGACATATTTCAATTATTATTGTAGTCTCGTGTCAACATTCCTAAATAGGCCCCTGACGAAGATTAAGTACGAGGGAAAGCCATTACAAACACAATCATGACTCGTTGTTTACAGTTGTTTACTTTTGTTTACATTGTAAACAATTAGTTTAGTACTAATAGGAAAATAAGCCCTGTTTAAGCTCAGTCTAATTTATTCGATCGAAAAATCATGTTTACGAAATTCGGCTGACGCAGTAAGGCAGTAATGGAAGGTTTTCGATTTAAAGCCTCCATTTTGAATATTCGTCTGTTACAAAGTAAACTGAAATAAAAATCATCGATTTTCGTCTTCATGGTGCTACATCCACATTGGTGGTCGGTGTTACCCCTGTGAAAGACCGCCATTCTAGTTTTAAATGCCTTTAGACATGTTTGGTAGCTAGATCTGCAGGTAAATAGCCAAACCTTCCTTTTACCCACCTACTTCCCTTTCTTACCCTCACTCGCAAAACATGCCTGAACAAAACTAAAGTATGTACTGAAAAAAAAACTCATTTCTTACTTTTTCCTTTAAAATAAGTTTACAAAATTGCTATCGTTAGACAATAGGTTAGGTTAGGTTAGTTTGTAGGCCTTAGGATTGGAAAACAGCTGTCTTTTTAAAACAGATCTGAAAACAACTACCTCCAGTAAACTTCTGTACTTGAATGTGGAAACAAAACATGTATCTCTTAAAAAAAGTCACCCTAAAATAAGTTTAAGAACTTGAACTTAACAACATGTTTGGTTAGGTTGATAATTATGCTTCATGATCGCGAAATAGCTGTCTCTTTTAATACTGATTCCAAAAGAACTAGAAAAAAACTTCCATATGTAGTTAAACGTGAAACTAAACTGCATATATTACAAAAGCTCTTCTTTAAAATAAGTTTGAATTTGCCATTCTGAATTTAACAATGTGTTTGGTTAGGTTGTTAAGATTTGGTAATAATACCTCAGGATTGTGATACAACTGTCTGTTTTAAAACTGATACCAAAAGAACTAAGGACCTCTAAAAACAACAGTATGTACTTGAACGTGAAAACAAAACCTGCATATCATACAAAAGCTCACTTTTAAAATAAGGAACTTGCTTTTCTGAATTTAACAATAAGTTTGATTAGGTTGTTAAGATTAGGTAATAATGCATCAGGATTGCGAAACAGCTATCTCTTTTAAAACTGATTCCAAAAGAACAAAGTATTTATGTACTTAGAACGTGAAAACAAAAACTACGTCTCTCACAAAAGCTTACATGTAAAATAAGTTCAAAAACTTGGTTATCAATAAGTGTGGTTAGATTGCTAAGATAAGGTAATAATGCCGCAGGGTTGCGAAACATTTCTTTTAAAACCCTAGAAAAAAGAACTAAAGACCTCTAAAAAATGCGGTATATACTTGAACAAGAAAACAAAAACTGTATTTCTAACAAAAGCTCACCTTTAGAGAACAAGTTTGCTAGAATCAAGAGCTTTAGACTAACAGTAGTTACCCGATAATGCGGGCACTTCTTTCTCTCGCCTCCCTCGAAGTAGAAGATGGCAAAAGTCGCGGTCGTTTTGTGGTACTTTTCGTATTGTTGCAACTTGCGACGCACGTGATCTCCGGACTCTTGCCGTCTTGGAACAAGAGGTCAGAATTACAGGACGACCTTACTTAAAACTCTGAACTTATCTAGTATTATCTTATTCTGTGTGCCATTTTCTGCGCTTTATTCACTTATAAGAAATCAGATAAAGAATGAATTAGATTTAAATAAATATTTTATTTAATCACAGAACTGCCGACATAACTTCACAGATGTCGCAGATTAAATGTGTTTTATGCTCATAACGCGAAACTTGGGATCAATTTGAGAAAATTTGAGTAAAAACGTTCAATTAAAAATAATATATTCATTAAGTACGTACGCAATAAATATTTATATATTTTTTACGTCAACACGTTATTGCGATTTGCTAACTAACTAACTAACCATCACGCCGTTTCCTCGCAGGCTTATACAGAGAGGACGGACCACCAAATAGCTTGGTCTTGCCTCACATTCCTTACCTCATTCACTTTCATACATCGTCCATACATACTTTTTTTTATTTTATTTTTTTATTATTTATTAACCAAGATAATACATATAAGCACAAAAATACATTTTTTTTTTACATTTTGAAGTACCTACAATTTATTTTAGTATAATTTTTTTGGTATATACCACCTCACTAGGCTGAGCCTGTTCCGAGGTGGCAGGAATTTAATGAAATTAATGAAACTCTTCTATTATTCTGACTCTTGACTAGGGATGTTATGGATATGAAATTTCGGATCTGGATACGGATACGGATATAGGAATAATATTATACCGGTTTCGGATACGGATATAAAATTATTTCGGATTATCCGCTAGTTTCGGATAATTTCGGTTACGGATATTAGAATTTTAAAATTTTAAAAGTAAAATAAAACAGAAAGATTTGACTTTTATTTCTAGTCTAAATTATCAAATGTTTTTACAATCAGTCAAATAAACAACTATTATTTTAGCAACTTTAAGTGATATGTAGGTTTGTAGGTACCTATGAACTGTGAAGGTATGTAGTACATACATACATACATACTATGTACTTAAAAATATAAAAAAGAAAATTATAAAAACAAAAATAATATTGCAATAAAACCTTGGTACACTGTTACTGTAATCTAAGTAGGTACATAATAACAAAAACAGTTCTTAATGAATTTTGTAAATAATGAAACCATTACAAAATGTTTATTAAAAAACTTAAACCTTAATTGTAATTTTAATACTCAAAAATTCCCACTTTGAACTCTACGTGTGGGAGAGACTATTTTGTTACACCGCCTGCACGCGTGGCTTGTGTGACAAGTAGCGCCTCAGCCGGGCAAAACAAACAAAAACAGGTCGTAACCTGTCATTTAGACTCCGCCTTTATCCGAAACTATCCGAAACTTTTATATCGGTTTCGGTTACGGTTACGGATATTTTTTTATTTCGGATATCCGATAGTTTCGGTTACGGATACGGAGCTCCATAACATCCCTACTCTTGACATAATCCAACTCTTGACATAGTCCAACTCAAGTATCTAATTAACTTGATCATGTCTTCTTCTACTATTCCCATTTGCGTAATATATTCTCCTTAATCTCATTTTTTCGTTCATTCGCTCTACATGTCGTCCCTCTCTTAATCTTACTCATTACGCTTACATCAGCCTTGCATTTCTTGAGGATCTCTACATTACTCCCACGATTTTACGTGGTTTTGCAACAAATACGCCTCAACGATGTCATCTAGACAGCATCCAGTCTACTTTCATCCTTCCTCTGCCAGCTCCATGCCTCACTGCCATACATCAGGGCACATACCGACACTCCAATGTACAGTTTTTTTGTTAGCGCCAACTGCGTTCAGTCCTTCATTAATGGAGTTACCTGCTTTTACCCTCAAACTTAATAAAAAATGTAAAACTTGACCCCCAGTTATATTTTTTTCGATAAATCAAAAGAAAAGTTGATGCATACATATAAAAAAATATTTGAATAGCTTATTTTTCGAGATTATCATAAAAAAATTAATGCACAGTCACCCCCTGAAATTTCGCTATATGAGCGTAAGACCAAGTAAAAAAATAATAAATCTCTCAGTATTATTATAAGCAATAATTATCAGCCTAAAACACTCATCTACATTGAAAAAATCTTCCGAGAAAAGATACATGCCGCCAACGGGACTTGAAGCCGTGTCCTTCTGATTGCCGGTCAGGTGCTCTACCACTGAGCTATGGCGGCTTATCTAATACCCGCCAAATAATTCAATATATACTAGTCTTCATTCAACAATTACTGCTTATTATGTTTTTCCACCCGAAAACAACCAAGCGTGTTTCAGGCTGATAATTATTGCTTATAATAATTGTTTCCCTTTGTGCTATGCATAAAAATCTTGTCTTAAAAAACGTTAGTTTATCAATTAAAAATAATAACTCTCAGTATTTTTGCAATTCTCACCTTTGCAACTGGCTCTCTACAGTTACGTAGAGTGCACCACTTGCAATAGTTGCAATAATAGTTAGTTCCTTATTTTGGCCACTTGCCGCCCGTGCACACTGATCTGCCGGAAGGAAAACAACACTTCACACGTCTGTACACGTGCACACGTGCACCGGTTCGTTCCCCAGAGTGAGCAAACTTCCCCTTTAGGTACAACTCACATACTCCCTAAGGAATTTCCGGTGTTCATCATGTAATAACAGGGTAGAACCTCTTGTATTTTCTTTATTTTTTCAGTCAGAGAAAATTGTTTGAAAGTCTTCATAGGCAGATTATTTTTAAATTTTACGTACGAATAGGGGTAAATCGGTAGGATTTTATCAGGACTATATTACTAAACAAATCTCACTCTACCTAAGTATAATTATCACTAAGTTCACTCAGTATAATTATCACGAACTCACATATTTGACGGATGTAGACCTTATTTGTATCCTTTCCCTGTTGATGGTATTAGATATGATATTCATTTTTATTGGAAT
The DNA here is from genome assembly GCA_917563855.2 of Limnephilus lunatus. NCBI lineage: Eukaryota > Metazoa > Arthropoda > Insecta > Trichoptera > Limnephilidae > Limnephilus > Limnephilus lunatus. The sequence continues at coordinate 101,040,953 of OU830594.1, forward strand.
AACTCTTGTTATAATAACTTTTGTTATAATAAATTTTATTATAATAACTTTTGTTACAATAACTTTTGTTATAATAACTTTTGTTTTAATAACTTTGGTTATAATAACTTTTGTTATAATAACCTTTTTTATAAAAACTTTTGTTACAATAACTTTCTTATAACAACTTTTGTTATAATAAATTTTTATATAATAACTTTTGTTATAATAACTTTTGAAGATTTTCCCCACCAATGTAAAATATCATTGATTAATAAGCTAATACTAAACGAAAATATGAAAACGAACAAGACACAGAAAAATAAAAAAAGTAGTCTAAGATAGTTTTGTTAATTCTGATTTTGAAATATGAGAACGACTGAGATGACTTAAAAATAAGAGGTCCTAATAGCCGAGTTGGTTACGGCATTTGTACCGGTAAGACTGGGTTCGAGTCCCTGCATTTTCGTTTAGATTTATTAATATTTTTACTTTTTCTTTAATTATGTATTATGACGTGCTTATTTAAATGTAATTTAAGGTCATCGTGTATTTTATTTCTCCTACTCTGCATGGAAATGTACCTATATTTAAAGTTTTTTTTCATGTTAATAATTTACTAAGTTAGCTGTAAAATATTGCAACTCAATTAAAGCCTTTGTACCTACTTCATGATTTTGTATTTTTTTTTTTGTTTCAAATCTGTTGTCGAAATAATATATTTGGAAATGTATACCTACCCATTCTTCGGTCTGTAGTTTACATTTCCCCCAATACGCCACTCTTAATAATTTTCTATACTCTATTCTTCTTACTTATTACTTTCTTACGCGCTAATTCAAATTTGATGTAGTTAAGCCGGTCTTAAGCGCGGTTTAAGGCTGTTTTACCATACTTAAGCTATAGTATTCTGGTCTTATACCCCGCGTAATATTTACACCATGATTAAAAGCAAGAGGGTTTGGCTTTCTGGAATCTTTATCTCTTATTTAAATAACTGAATTATTTGCTATCTCTCTAAAACGCCCCTTTTAAATTTCCGTCTTTTTATATGAAAATATGGTACCTACGTATAAGAATCTACCATTACTCACATATATTGAACTCTTAACCTCGGGTTCAGTACGCAAACACCATCCACTCTCCCCACTAAACCAAACACACTTAGATATTTTCCGAACGTTTAAAATAATTACTTTCAGCTTTTAACTATATAAATAGCGTCAAAAAATACCCTGCCAGTTACAGGTGTCCTGTAATAGTACCAGAATTAAATTAATAATTAATTTAATTTCTTCAAAAGAAGTGACTGAGTATTCCAAAGATTTCCTCTCATCGATCCTCTGCAAGTTATGTCCCCATCACTGCACAAATATTATTTTGCGCTTATTATGATGGTAGTAGGAAGAATTCAAATATTGTTAGGTTATTCGTAGTGAATGTTTCTAATTTGATGATTGGTGAAGCTGACAGTATTTATAAAAAAAATGTTTTCCTCTGTACCATTGACATTCGAAAGACCATCAGATTTACCTTTCGAATGAACACCTCTAGTAAACTTAACGACATCCGTCAAAAATTAAAAGAAAATAATTAAACAATTTATGGAATTATTAATTAAATAAATTGGTATCTACCTATTTTGAATCGTTCCCACGATCGGTTTCAATTTTACAAAGTTACACATAGACACGCATATTTTTCTGTTTTAAAACTTACTTAATGAAAATCACACCACAAAGTAATTTTGCTATTATTAAAGTATAAATTAATTTATAAATGAAATAAAACAATAACTTCGTTTATAATCACGAAATTTGTTTGATTTATTTAGACCGGCCGGTTTCGCTTGACACAAGCATCATCACGGTGCAAATTAAAGTACGTAATCAAAAAATACATTGTGTGTTCTTACATACCTGTACCATACAGAATGAGACAAAATATCACATAGAATAAAGGAACAGTGAGATAGGATGAAATTAGAATATAACATAGAAACAGAGAGAAAAACACATAATAATGTACAAAATAACATCGAAAGAGGCAAAACGTCAACTCAAGGGGTGATGAGGAAATTTATGAGTTTGGGATTTATTTCATTAAATGTCAAACTACTAAGAAGAGCTAGGCATCCATAATATAATAGGCTCTCAATCTATCTGCCGACAACGTATTTTCGGATACTTTGGACACGTTGCCCGCCAAACTGAGGACTCCAACTTGGAGAAACTCATAGTCGTTGGAAAAGTGTTTGGCAGAAGAAGCAGAGGAAGGTCACAAATTCGCTTGAGTGACCAGGTATTACTGGCGTCGCAGGAGTGGAGGTGCATTGTTCACTATGGAAATTGGAGTGGGGGTCACGATTCACGATCCTCAGCAATTAGGAACCAACTTGAGAAGGAGAATGTCAAACCACAAAGTGACTGCTTTCTACCAAAAAATTAATCAATTTATTGTTCAAATAATTCATTTTGATTCGGTGCTGTACTTACGAGTATTAGCAAACTCATTAAATTATTACCAATAGCAAAAAAAAATCTCCTATTATAAAAAAAGCAAACAAAAATTTACCATTTAAAAAGCAATTATTTTCCCTTTTCAAAAAAATTTACGACTTGGTTTGTTTGTACTTGTTCCTTTTGCGAATTCTGCGCCGTTTTTTGTTTGCTAAAAACAAACAGAAATTAAGCAGGCACCTTATCCCCCCGAGCCGGATATCCTACAATTAGAAGCATCAAGAGATTTAAATAATTAAAGGGTTAAATTTTAATGTCATTTGAGAGGGGCAAAAAGTCTTTGGTTAGCTTCAGATTACTGTCCTTGTTTTTAATTTGCCGTGCTGTGTTTTGTGTATTTAAATTTTAGAGGTCATTGGGTCATCTGCTAGAAGTTACTTATATTATACACGTGTTCCGCACAAAATTTTGTTTTATTTTTTAATAAAAATAGTCCAGTGTATTCGTGGCTTTAAGGTGATGTGTACCCGCTCAAAAAGAAGAAGATGGAGAGATTTGTAAATACGAATATTAGATAGAGCGCGCTAATATTATTAAGATCGATAATATTTAAGCGAGAATTGTGAAAATGTTTAATAAAACACGACTCGTTTAAAATAGAGCAAAAATCTCTCGGGGAATGTCTAAAATAGTTTTTATAAAAACACTGTGAATTTTTGGATGCATATAACTTGTAAAATAACAGAAAGGAACGTGTTTATAATTATTTTCGGAGCATAATTTGCAATTTTTTTCTATCGAGGGAATATCATATAATTACCGTTTCGGCGTGGGAATGTATAGATATTAACTTCAAGAATAACGTATATTTTTTGAAGAGCTTTAAAACTTAAAGTATTTAAGGAATATATGTAATAAATCGGTAGAAATGCGGGAAGCCTGGCCTTAATTTTGTGGGTAATGCATGCACGTGTTCGGATAATTAAACAAAATGGCGGCTCTCACATTTCAAATCTTAAATGGAACATCTGACCGAGGGGAGAGAAATAATTGTTTTAAAGGTGTATTTATAGGAACGCTTTGTAAACCACACAAAAATAAGAAATTTATCATAACTTTTTTTTTACACTTTGGGAAAAAAATGTCGAACATTTTTTTGCTTAGTTTTTCATGAATTTCGTTCGCTTATGAACGTGGAACACTGTGTATGTGTATTGTATTATTTATCAGTCACTAATTTGATGGAACGCCACACAACTCTATCTCGATACAAATTTGCTTTCATGCATACTTTTCTTTTATTCTGAATCTTGACGTTACCCATCTCAGCTTTATTTATTCAATCCTACCATGTCTTCCTGGGGTATGTCCCTGATATTTTCTATCAAGTAACTAGTGGATGATCGTAGAGTGGGCCCACATATGTTTGTCCATTCTCTTTAGACCGTTTTTATCATTTTAAAAAAAATGATTTGATTTCCTAATTTGAAAAATATTTAAATAGAATTAAAATTAATTTAAATTAATGTAATTTTATTATAATTATTTATTTTTTACACCCCTTAAAGGGCTTTTACAATCCATTTTTCAAGTTGTTTGTATCACTGTAGTTGTAAATACTTAAAAGTTAAAACAACGAAGAAAACACTTATGTATAGAAAAAAGTAACAACAAACGCATACAATAAAATACATGGGTATATAAATGTGAACAGAGACTAAGAATCCTCACATAAATATATAATCAATATAACAAAACACAAAACAGTAGAAAGTATATACTTCTATTTGTATCCAGATAATATAAAAGTATTGGAATAAAAAACTTAAAATGAAATATATCTACCAGATCAGAATATTTATTTCCATTTATTTATATTGGAAGCAGGTAATTTTGATACGCCATTATCCTGATGCTGTTAAAGTAAAAGGTTAGTAAATGTGGCCAAGATCTTTTGGGTATATGGATGTTATATTAATTGAAGCAATTCAGGAAAGTCAATTTTGTAATGCAGCATTTTAAGTAATAGTATTAAATCTGTGCTTGTTTTTATTTCTGTAAGTTTCAATAGGTATATTTTATCCCGGAGGTAATTATAATAAATGTTTTGTATAGGAATATGCAATTTATAGATACGTTTTTAGATATTCACCGCCAAAAGCATTTTCGTTATTTGTTTTTGGGGTGTTATGCCGTGTTGCGCTACCTCATTATTTAGCCAACGTTTTTGTAATGCCAACGCCAATGCAATTTATAGTTTATATACCTCACGAACTTACATTGAATTTTTTCAATGTTGAGTGTTGGAGTGAAAAAACTAACAATCACGCCGTTTCCCGCAGGGGTAAGCAGAGAGGACCGACCGCCAAACAACTCGGTCTTGGCACACACTCCTTGCCTCGTTCACATTCATTCATCGTCTCATACATGTTCTTTTAATACTGACTCTTGACATGGCCCCACTCAAATATCTGATTCACTTGGTTGTGACATGTCTTCCTCGGGCGTCCCCGACTTCTTTTGCCATTCACATGTTTGTCATATATTCTCCTTACATTCCCATTCTCGTTCATTCGCTCTACACGCCCAAACCCAAACTCAGCGTCCCTTTCTTAAGGGTATTCTCAAAATATATTTAGAAACTTCACACCGATAGATGGTGTTATTTTCAATATTGTCGAATAAAACGCTTTTAACACGTTATGCTTTTTAATATTGGGATGAATGATTGGTTTGCGAACGTACATAAGATATAGTAATCTGCTTAAATAGTTTTGCATACCTATACTTTTATAATGTTAAAATGCGGCTGAAAAAAGCACAATTTTATTACAAAATTAACACGTAAAAAATACATTTGCTACAATCCCGCGCGCGTTCATACAAAATTTTATTTTACCCAACCGAAACATATTTGCGAAACAGGTGCGTTTCATAAATTTAACGGTAAAACTCACGAGTTCGAAAGAGACGGAATACAAAAGGTTTGTTGGATTCAGTAAATTAAATCAACACCCGGGTAGATAGAATAATTTATAAAAAGGGCCGGCTAGGTTACAAGAGCATATCTTGCGGTTGCTGGCGTTAACTGGACCTTTTTTTTAAAGACCGCTTGCAAGACTTACTTCGCTGTGTACGATATTCGGGCAACAGCGAAGTCCGTATTACATGGTTCCAGAAAACTGTATTGTATTTTTTTCTAGTGAATTATATTTTTTCCATCGAAAAGTTCCAAGTTTTATGTAGGTGTCCGTAAATAATATGTGCTGCTGCCGAAAATTTCCCACTCCTTCAACGCCACCTGTAATTTTAGAACCCTCTTTAGCTGCAAAATTAATGAATTTCAACGTAGATACCTATCGCTTCTGTAGAAAAATCGTCAACAGTATCTTTTCTTGGTGGAAGTTGTTTATACTTCAAAATAATGCACCACCTCTCATATTTTTTTTTGTCTTCCCTTCACGTAAAATAAGCTTCATTTGCTCAATGAAGAACGTTGAAATTATATTTTTTGAAGTAAAACTTCTTTACGCACGATCGACACTTGGGGGTAAACTGGTGAATGCGTTACGAAAAGTGGTTATTGTTGTGAAAAATGACATGCGAACGGTAATCGATGCGAACGGTGATCAATGTCATTAAAAAAGGAAAACGAAGTGCAACTTTTGCCCAAAAAGAAAAAAAATGCATGAGTGTGTACTACTGTGCAAAAAGCAACAAACCATATTGTCTGGAATGTCAATGTTAATGTCACCCCAATGTCAAATGTTCTTTTATAAGTTAGTGAAGTTTTACTTTAGTAGTGTGATCTAAAGCATTCTCTTTTTTTTTAAAATAATTTAAAGTGCTTACCCACTTAAGGGCCTCCAAGTAACTGGAGTAATTTTAATCAGTTTTAAATATTTTAGATACTATAATAGTGTTTAATGAGATCGCGAAGAGTTAGTATAAGAGATATAATATATATAAATATATTACAATAGAAAGTCTAAAAACACGTGCGGCTCGCAAAAACTTAGAAACGAGTCCCGGTACGATCTAGTGAGTTATATGGTGTGGTAGATCTCTATCCCCCCCTCCAGGATGACGGTTCCCGCTTTTACCTAAAGGGCGTGTTTTTAAAGAAATAAGGGCTGGAAGTTTCGTCCTCTTGTAATTTCTAGAACAGTCTTCCAGAAAGTTCGAGTAGGTTCCATAGAACTCAAGAAAGTTCTGGAAGGAGTGGCGGAGTATGTGGTGTAATTTTGGGGAATAGGGAATAGGGAACATCATTGTGGAACATTCCAAACACTCTGGAATTGATGTCCTGAGCCTGAAGCCGGGTAACCCAGCTAGTATAACATAAGACCTGTGCCACACTATAAGCTATAAGGGAATATATGGCGAGAAATATGCTGAAATAGGCCAAGCCACATATGTTATCTGCACGTGTGGTACCGCTTTAAGTGTTATATTACATGAAATTAAACAACTTAAAATTCATATATTTTTTATTCGTGTTTAAGTGATGTTAGTTACACTAACAGCCGCTGTTCCCAATTCTGCTAAGCCGAAACTAAAGTTCGAAACTGCTTAAGCATCACTTAGTCTAGATTAAGTGATGCTTAAGTAGTTTTGAACCTTAGTTTTGGCTTAGTAGAATCGGGAACTTGTAATTGGGTTATTATAAGTATTGGGTAAATTCAACGTAGTTTTATTGTGATATTACTCTGAATCAGAATAGAACGGTAATTGAAATAAGTTTTTCCCCCAAAACCCGCACATGAAAATCCCGCAAATTTGCAGGATAAAATGTGCTGAAATCGCTAGTAACTAACTAACTAAACATCACGCCGTTTCCCCGCAGGGGTAGGCAGAGAGGACGGACCGCCAAACAACTCGGGTCTTGGCACATACTCTGTACCTCATTCATATTCACACATACTTGGTCTCATACACACTCTTCTATTATTCTGACTCTTAACATGGCCCGACTCAAGTATCTGATTCACTTGATCGTGCCATGTCTTCCTCGGGCGTCCCCTACTTCTTCGACCATTCACATTGCTACTAGCTTCAAATAGCCAATAATAATAATATTTGGCTAATTTATATAGCACCGTTTTTGTGAAAAATCACCTCAAGGGCACTGTACAAATAAATATATAAAAGAATTAATATTACTGGCTTACAACTAAGATTTACAATTATAACTAGTGACTTACATCTAAACTCAAACATGATTGCAAGCGCTGGTTTTTTTCTAATACCATGCCTTATTTTGCTGACAAGTTTTCAGTTTAATTTTAATAAAAACATAAATGCTTTATCGTGTTTGACGGGCTCTTTCGCCAAGGACGCAAGCTGTATGTAGGCACCCTCGTATCTGCTTGCTTTTCGCCGTGAGGAGATTTATGTTTGTCAAAAAGCAATAAATGAGTGACACCTATTTGTCAAAAGGACCTGTTCCTATATTTGTATGCATCAAATTTATCAAATAAACAAATTGGTGATTATTACTATATCTGAGAAATGGTTTCTCGTGTGCTCAATCCACGGCAAGTGTACATTATTTACAACTTCATTATACGTAATAAAACATAAGTTTGTATTTAGGAGTTTGCTAATTTGGTAATTTCCTACATCATCTCATAATAATATTATTATGAGACGATGTAGGAATGTGAATATGACACGATAGTGAAGGGTAAAAGAAGTCGGAGACGCCCGAGGAAGACATTTCAATTTGAGTGGCGGGTTATGGTACCGCCGCCCCGGGAACCATTTATTGAAAAACCAACATACGTCACCCCAAGTGGTTCATTATGTTTGATGACTTAGCAGGGGTTCCCAGGAAAGGGCGCGAAACGTGATGGTTACACAGTAAATAAATAAATTAGATGATAATTACAGTACCTTCCTACCTACCTACATAGCAAATGTTTGTAGAAATATTATGTAAGTGTTTCACCCATTCTGGGATTCGTTTCTTCCCAGAATATTTGTTTATAAAATGCAAGCCTAATGTTGTAGAATAACGCTAAACTGTTTTCTAAGAAAATAGTGTTATTTATTTATTTTTACAATAGCTACAATAGGAAAATAATTTCCTCCAGGGCCTATGTCATCTTTGGGGATGCTGTGTGGATGGTAATTTAAAGGAAAGGAAGGAGATGATGTTCTGAGAAGGAAAGAGGCATGAGGCGTGGCTACGAATCTGGGGTCAGTGGGTTCAGGAGTGACGGACGAATGAATCCGTCCCTCCCACTGCGGAGCAAGGCGATGGGTCAAGAGAAGAGTGCAGGAAGGCTCAAATAGTCTCCCTCAACAAGTTCCTCCCGATCGGATTTATGTAAAGCTCAGCACCTCTAACTATATCTCTGTGTCTTGAGGTAATTTTTCCCAAAAAACGGCGCAACCAAGTGAATCAATTATTTGAAAACGGTCAGTCAGAATAACAGAAGAGATATATGAAGACTGATAGATCGTGTATATGCGACAATGTGACAGAATGTAAAAACCCATGCAGCTTGATCTATTCATTTTATTGTTTAGTAAGTCGCAACAACAAAATAACTAAGCAAGTCTCTAGTGATATTTACAGTTTTATGAAAGTTCTAAATTATTACAGTGGCCCTTATTATCATTATGTAGTTAATTTCGCCTCTTTTACTGCGTGCCTCGACCGCAAATATTCCCTGCGCCCAGAAACAATAAAATCAGAATAGCAACTTGACATTTTTTCGACAAATAATACTACACCATAGGAATGTGCCGAAAGCGTGCACGAGACGAGCATATCGGGACCGCTCGCACAGTTTGTCGCCTTCTAACATACGGATTCCTATTCCCGCGCCCGCGCCCCGCGCCTTGCGCCCGGTGGTGTAGCGGAATTTAGCTACCCGTGTCGAACGTAAATCTGATGAAAAATAATTACTTTTGTTAATGTAATTACTTGGTTATTATAAGTCATATAACAGTGAAATTTTCGTTAGCGCTAATTTAATTATTAGTATTATTTTTCTGTACTAAAATAAATACAGTATTATCTGTAGTTTTCGAATGCGGCTGAAAAATAGATTGTATGAAAATTGTCGCTTCTGTTTCACCTTAATCTTACTAATTACGCTTTCAGCAGCCTTGCATTCTTTGTGTATCTCCACGTTTCTTATGGTATTTATACTTATTTCTTATTCTCACGATCATACATGGTTTTACCTCACGTACATCTCAGGGATCTCATTTCTACAGAATCCAGTCTTTCATCCTTCCTCTGCCAGTTTCATGCCTCACTACCATAAATCAGGATAGGTACCAGCACTCCATTGTAGGCTGCTAGCTTCGCTACTTTGGACAGTTTTTTGTTGACGCCACCGGTGTTCAGTCCTACATTAATGGAGTCACCTTTATTTACCCTTCTATCAATAATTCTATCAGCCTTCCCATCTGTCGTAAACATACTTCCCAAACACGCAAACTCATCCACCTGCTCTAAGTAGACATTCTTCATTCACAACTATATTGCACACTGTTATCGTAATATCTTTTTCAAACGCCATGACTTTAGACTTACTTACATTCATCATTAACTCATTCTTCATACATACTTCGTTCATCCCACACACGAGAGTTGTCGGAGTGAATATTGAAAAAGGGAGACCATAATATAGAGTTATACTCGTGTAATGTTGTTAAAGGTAAGGGTTCTATTTTCAAACATGGCTTTGTTTCCATCAATTATAAAATCGTTTGGTTTTTCCACTTATCCGTTAAATTAAAGGAAGTCATGTGAACTCCCCGGGGGAAATCTCATTAATCTTTAAAATGGTTCATTTTGGAAGGCTGGGGGTTTTAATGTTTTTACGTAATTTATAGCAGGTCAGATTTCCTTCCGGCCCGCGTAATAATTATGGTCAAAGCGCTGATATAGACTCCACAGATTGACCCCTACGTAAATAAAAAAGGAAAAAAGTATATAAATAATAAATGAAGAAGTCGGGGACGCCTTAGGAAGACAAACTACTTACGATCGCGTAAATCAAATTCTGGAAAATTAAAAAATATATTGTTATTCATTCATCCAACACCCCTGCCATAGGTCACCCCAAGTTGTTTGCTATATTTGGTGACTTAGCAGGGGTGCTCAGGTTCATAGGGTGAGGTTGAACCAAGCCCTCCACAGATGGACTCTCGGTCATAATCATACCCTTGCATCGCATTGGCAGAGATGGATTTACACGTCTGTCACTCCTGGACACATTGGTTCCCAGATTTCTATCCACCTTCATACTTTTTTGCTTCCCAGAACTTCTTCCTTTCCCTAAAAAGACCCTTCATTCAGCATCCCAAATGATAACATAGGCCCTGAGGGATTTTTTTGTAAAAAAATGACAAATAATGTTGTTACGTGGGAGCGGGAGGAAACGGGAAATTATGAGGATCTGTTACTAAACACAGCTAAAGCCATTCCAGGAAATGCTTTTGACTTCTTACAGTGACTCTCATCGCAGTAATGCAAAAATATGTCAGTAGTTGAAATACGTGTCATGATATTTCCTGGAACTGTATTGGCACACACTCCTTTTCCCTTGTTTCATTCACATTCAAGCATCTTTCTCATACATTTTCTTCTGTTATATTTCTCACCTTTATATTCCTCATATTTTCCCTTTCCCACTCCCTTCAGCCTCACAACGTAACCCAATCGATGATGCAGTACTCACATTAATTAAAAAAAAAATATTTTTTTATAATTTCAATTGAATAGGGATTCCTGTTCCAAGGTGCACTGTAGGTCGTTTTATTACCTTATGATTTCCTCATCTTCACGTTTGTTGAATCATTCATCTTCATGTTTGTTGATTACTTCATCTTCCTGGACTTCATGTTTATTGACTATGGTTGTTCACCATGTTTGTTGCCTATGTTTTTTGCCTATTTTTGTTGACCATGTTTGTTGACTACGTTTGTTGACTGTGTTTGTTGACCGTGTTTGTTGACTGTGTTTGTTGACAATTTTTATTGAATTCCACACCTTCATGTTTATTGACTGTAGCTTGTGTTGGTGTTACTTCACAACATGTTTAATTAGCCATATTTTAATGAAACTTGTTCATATAGCCACTGAATTTTTAACTAAAAAAATTGAAATTTTGTAACCTGGAATTTATGGTATCAGAACTCCATCTTGTCATATGACAGATTTTTACAAGCTATATTTCATCATCATCATCACTCTTGGCTGTACAAGCCCTGATGTGTCTTGGCCTCCTTAAGAGTCTTCCTCCACTCATCTTGGTTTTGTGCCAGCTCTCTCCAGTTTAGAAGCTCCAAGATAATTTCAATTGCGAACTTACCAAATATAAGAGGTCCGTAAAAGAATATTTCTCTGTTGGTTCGTGAATAATGTTATGTTTTATTGTTTTATATTTCTGTTATGATTTGATTTTTATGTACAACCTCTCTCCATGGCTACCAATGTATTGATAGATTTTTTTGTTTACTAATGTTTCATTTTATATAAGAAAATAAATTGTTTTATATTTTTTTTTTTTGGTTTTTTGTTTTATATAATTTTTGGATTCATATTGCTTTTTTATAAAATTAATTTACTTACTCTTATTATGCTGTCTCAATACAAGTAAAGTCACAAGGAGGAAATCCATAATTGGTTTTATGTTGGCTATTTAATATTATGTACAAACTGAAATAAATGTAAACTGTCGATTTCCTGAAAATTAATAAATAAATAAGATATATTATCTTTGAGGACGTTGTCGCTCCATCTTAATCTTAGCTATATTTATATAAACGAAATTCATTGCCTATAGAATATAATCAGATTTTCTCCTGTAGATATTATTAATTATTTCTCCAAGACTCAGGAGAATACGTAATAAGTAAGTAATAATTTAACCGCTGCCATTTTCCTTGCAAACTTACCACAAGTTACCTTAACGTACCTCTACTTACCTTTGTGACGCGGACAATCATAATTCTTCTTAGGTGCTAGCGAAATTTATTCCCTGAATATCACATGAATAATGTGTTTAGACTTAAAAGCAGCAGTGGCCAGATGTTGACTCGGGAGCCGATTGTGGAGCTTTTTTAAGTGAAACTTCTTTAGCACCGTTTTAATTTGAAACTCGATGAAACGAAAATTAGCACTAAAAAGAGACAGACACATACATAGAGAGAATGAGATAGAATAATCGGTCTTCTCTTTGTGCAATGCTTCATAGCCTCCCCACTCTTATCTACTTTAGTTTTTTTGAAGGTTTCACTTTTACTGCATGTAAACTGCATCCTTGTATATATGTTTTTTAAATCAGCTGTAGACAATAATTTTCCTCTTATTTTGAACGTCAGGAATGCAAAATTTCATCAAAAAGTTTAAAAATTCTGTTTAAAGGGGCGGGAAGATGCGATATGATTTTATATTTACCCCACAAATTCCTTGAGGATGCTGTGCGGAGGGTCTTTTTAAGGGAAGGAGTTAGAGAAAATTATGGGAAGATAAAAAGTATGAGGGGTCGGTAGGAATCTGGGGGTCAGTGTGTCCAGAAGTAACGTATAAATCCATCCCTCCCACTGCGATGCAAGGCATCGAGGTCGAGAGAGTCCTACTGGAGAGGTCCATGCGTCTCCCTCAACCGGCCTCTACATTAGACGCATCCGCCACCAAGAACAAACCTACCCCTGCTAAGTGACCAAACGTAGCGAACCGCTTGGGGTGACCTATGGAAGAGGTTATTCAGTGAATGGATCCCGTGTTGGCGCCCCCCGCCTGTCAAATTGAAAATGCGCCGCGTTCTCACCCAGGCGCCTTGAGCGAAGACCTCCATCATTGCACAAGCAAAATTTTCCACCGACAATGTTGGTAGTAAGACAAATTCGTGTAATTCGTATTATTATAATTATTTTTTATTGTTTTCTTTCATCCAACTAAACTGTAGTTTTTTTCTTTTACCGAATCCATTTTGGTACTTTTCGCTATCCCTGGAGCCTCTGTCGTGTTAAGTCCCTCCTGCCAGTTTGGAAAGCGTTTACAATGTGTGTTGAGGTTGATTCTGTCACACCTTTACCCCCATCACCTCCCAGCCCCACCGGCTGTCTGTCTGTCCCGCCTTCTGTATCCTGCGTTATGTATTCTGTTCAATGTTCTGTCCTATTTTCTGTTCTGTGGAGCCATTTATCATATCTCAACCGGACACTTTTATACTGGGCTTACCCGTCCCTTTCGTAAACAAGGTGTTTTTCATATTTAGTGTTTTTATCTCGGTAAAAGTATAAATAAATGGCGAGATGTCACCGTCGACAGGTGAAAAAACGTTTATCATTTTTTAAATATTATAAATACTGCTTGGTTTTTTACTGCTACATTTATTTGAGCTGTCAACCGGTTTCGGAAGCTCCCTTCTTTTGTCAGATAAATTAATCTTACAACACCTATATTTTAGATCATTTAGTGAGCGAATGGACAAATGCGCAGGGTAAGCACCCGGCCTCGCGGTTTAGTATTGTCAAGTCATTTTCATTTCTGGGAAGGAAAAAGCTACGAGGGTTGGTAGGAATCTGGGGGTCAGTGTGTCCAAGAGTGACGAATGTTTGAATCCAATCCTCCCACTGCGGTGCAAGGCGATGGGTCGAGAGTCCGGGTGGAGAGATCAAAAGGTCTCCTTCAACCAGTCTCTCCTGCCGAGCGATTCCGTATCTTTTGTGGGATCGTTATTGGATAACGGACGTTATCTCCTTTCAGATTTGGGTGATTTTTACATATCTACTGTCAATGTGTTAGTTTAGACGCGAATTCCTGCAAGTGTGCATGATTATTTATTCATTTAATTTACGTTTTACATAGAAAAAAAAAAAACAGTCATAAAAGTCGCACAAATCTGACAGGAGATCACGTCCGTTGTGTAATAACTTTCCCACAAAAAATACGGAATCGCTTGGTTGATTCGGCCCGCAACGCAGGAGGTGAGCAAAAACATCCGCCGCTAAGACCTAGATAAACCTCACCCCATTAAACCGGGCACACCTTCAAGTCACCACATGTAGCGAACCACTTGGGGTGACTTACGGCAGGGGTGTTGGTTATCCAATAATAGTTTCCCGGGCCACCCGCCTCCCAAATTGAAAATATAGAAAAAAAGAAGAAAAAAACGCATGTAGATAGAATTAGTAGGTGATCACCACGACTTGTTCAAGATACATGGCAGAACAAATGTTCTGGCACTGCATAGCATAACAAAAAGTGATGTGGATAGTAAGTAACATAAGAAAAATTGAAGGGTGAAGGGCTAATAAGTAAGTGGAATTCCTCATTTAAAACCGCACAAGAGTCCTAACGGCCTTGGACTTTGGAACCCGATATGTTGGAAGGCTTTTGAAAGATAGGAAGAGTATGATTGGGAAGTAGGTTACTGAATATTCAGTTCTGGTTACAAAACACAGCAAAATCCATTTAAAGCAACTTTTCGATTCTGAAGGGCATTTTTCACTGCGATGCTCGGAGTAGGTACCCATACATATATTCAAAACTTTGAAACCTGTAATTCATGAACAAGCACAAATCTTCAAATCCACGTTAAAATAATTCTTATTTAAGTACGTCAAAACCATTCAACAAACCTAACCTAACTTAACCCAATCTTAGACTTCTGTCATAGAGTAAGTAACCTTCTAGAGACAATATCGCCTGCATCTCATTAGTGCAAAGCTGATTGTACCGCCAATCTTCATTCTCCCCTTTGCCTCACAGTTGGCCTTAGCTTTATGCCACCTGACTCCTTTGGCCCCACTGAGGAGATAAACCGATAGAAGTATGTCGAGGGCGTGTCCGTGGGTCCAAAGTTAATTTTTTCCTCATTTCTGTTGGAATCTTTCAAACATTCAAATAATATCGATAATATTTCTTGGGCAGATCAACGATGAATTTATTTTTCCTGTCTAGGGCCGTTTCTTTACATTAGCTTCACACAGGCACCAACAAAAAACTGTCCAAAGACGCGAAACTAGCCGTCCATAATGGAGTACTGGTACCAACCCTGAAGTATGGCAGTGAGGCATGGAACTGGCAGAGGAAGGATGAAAGTAGACTGAATGCTGTAGAAATGAGATCCCTGAGGCGTATGTGTGTTAAAACCATGTATGATCGTGTGAGAAATGCGGAGATCCGCAAAGAATGCAAGGCTGATATAAGCGTAATGAGTAAGATCAAGAAAGGAACACTCCGATGGTTTGGGCATGTAGAGCGAATGAACGAGGAAAGGAGTTTAAGGAGAATATATGACGCAAATGTGAATGGTAGAAGAAGTCAGGGACGCCCGAGAAAGACATGGCACGACCAAGAGAATCAGATACTTGAGTCGGGCCATGTCAAGAGTCAGAATAATAGAAGAGCATGTATGAGACGATGTATGAATGTGAACGAGGCAAGGAATGTGTGCCAACACCGAGTTGTTTGGCGGTCCGTCCTCTCTGCCTACCCCCGCGGGGAAACGGCGTGATGGTTAGTTAGTTTCAAACAGGAAGCCCAGAGGAAAATAATTCCCCTCAGGGCCTATATCAGCTTTGGGGATGCTGTGTGGAGGGTCTTTTCAGAACTTGGGATGACCTATGGCAGAAGTGTTGGTTATCCAATAAATGGTTCCCGGGGCGGCGGTACCCATACCCGCCTCCCAAAGTGAGTACATATACTCTAAATAACCAACATGCCGTTTCCCCGTAGGGGAAGACAGAGAAGATTGACCTACACATAACTCTGTTTTTTTGTTTGTTTCATTCCCATCATACTTCGTATCATACTTCTTCTATGACTTCTTCGTACTTCTGTTATTCCGAGTTTTGACATGGCCCGACTTAAGAATTTGATTATCGTGCAATGTCTTCCTTGGGGATCCCCGATTTCGTTCACCATTAACTTTCACGTCAAATAGTCTCTTTACACTCCTCTCTTCGATCATCCGCTCTTCGCCAAATATTCTCTTTCAAATTGGAATAGCTCATTCTAGATATTTTCTCTTCAGTGTTTGGCCCACTGAACCCGGCCATAACTCGCGCGCAAAACACAAAACAGCTGCTGCTGTTGTTTACCGCGTCTGCCGCCATCTTGACGTTTAGTGTGGCCGCCATTTTGTCGACGGCTTTCTTTTGTCTCTTGTTTTCCGCCATTTTCTTTGTCTGCTTGCGGTCCTTTCTCACCTTCTCCGGGTACAGGGTGGTTTATTTCGCCTGTTTTCTGCTCGGAGGTAAAGGGAAACCACTGCTGCTCCGCTAATGGAGGTGATAAACGACTGAGGACGCGTTAATTGCCGTCGAAGCTTAGTTTACGTGCTCTCCTACTTTGGTGCTACTAACAATGATAGCGTCATAAATCAGGACAAAAGAACATTTTGACCCATAGCAAAGACTAATGATACAAAAGATGGTGTTCCCACCTGTGTTCATGTTCTAAAGATTGCAAATTATACGTGGAGATCTATCTATCCATAATTATTATAGTTAGGTTAGGTTATGTTAAGATTTAGTTTTTAAGAAAATGACATGAATTTATTTTCAAAATCAATATCAACTTCTGTCTATTGATCAACCCCAACCTTTCCATATACCTTTCCAAAGAGCCAATTTAACATTCTCCCAACCTCTTGTGCCAATATATGAACTATTTATGATCCACTGCAGCAGCAAGATACCGGACATATTTAGCGATAGCCCCTCAGAACTTTACAAAATTTCGCAAATCTTTTATTTTCACTTTTCTTCATTTGACTTCACTTGACTTCATTTGACCTCACTTGACTTCACATGACTTCACTTGACCTCACTTGACCCCAATTGACCACACTTGACCCCACTTGACCTCACTTGACTCTGATGCAGTCAGCTCAAGGACTCTTTGGGTTTGTGCGCTGCAGTAGTGGCTATTAAATTATATAATAAAATTATAACTAAATTTATCTTATCTCTTCCAGATGCTACCCGCTACGAGACAGCTTATGCCTGCGAGGGCAAAACGCTGAAGATCGAATGCCGCGATGGGGAGGTGATCCACCTCATCCGCGCCAACTATGGCCGTTTCTCCATCACCATCTGCAATGACCACGGCAACACGGACTGGAGCGTCAACTGCATGAGCACCAAGTCGCTGCGAGTGCTGCACACCAAGTGAGTACACACCAAACAACCTAACCTTCTTCTACAGTCGGTTCCTCTTTGCTGAGGAACGTGATCTCTACTCCAATTTCCATGGTGGAGAAGATTCCTCCACTCTTCATGGTTTTGCTCTGCATGGAGAGCTGCGGACTAATATGACAGGACAGCAAAATGATATCTACATTTTTACCCCAAATATGCACAGGAATCGCTGATTAAAATCCCAAGGGTTTGCGGTCTTGCACTCTGTATACTCGTAAATCATAAGTTATAAAAATCTATGGATTAAGAATCAATGTTTTTAAAGCCTCGATTACATTGAGCGAGTTTACAAGCTACTAGCCGGTAAGTTTAAAAGCGGGCGAATCGGCGAGTGAGATTGTTATGATGACACACAAAACTGTCCACTTGCTCAGTAGCGAACTAGCTAGCGAGTTGAAATCACTTTCTGGGCGTTCTAGCGTTAAAAATGAAGTGGAACCGAAATCATATCCGTTTTGCTTTCCTTTTTAACTCCTTTTTGATAACATGAGCTTAAATAACGACTCCCGCACGAACTAATTCTGTTGACATTTTTTAGAAAACTAGCTCGCAGCTAGCGCCTCACGCTAGCGAGTAGCGAAAATAACGACTCCCGCGCGTACTAATTCTGTCAGATGTTTGACAGTTACAAAATCAGCTGTTGGTGGGCCGCCAACTTGAGGCATGCGCTAGCGAGTAGCGAGCAAAGTTGACCCCCTTTCAACTTTTTTCGTAGATTGTTCACAATCTGCTAGTTAGCTAGTAATACGATGACACTGAGTGAGTTTACTTGAAGATAGTGTGTTCGCCGGCTAGTAGCTTGTAAGGGTTAAGACAAAGTTACGCAAGGACAAGATGAAAATCGTGTGTTTTCAACTACAAAAATTAATTCACCAGAATATTTTTGCTTGATAAACCCGAGTTTTTTTTATCAATTTCCGTATACCGGCTGATTATTGTTAAAAATCACTTCAAGGGCCCTATATTTAAACTCCAATCTCCTACGTTCACTCAGACCACGTGTTCCAAGTCCTAACAACTCAGTACCTCCGGTCGCCCCGGTACAGGAGTGCTCCTGACTGGGTGGTACATTCGCATCCCCGAGTTTTCTATAAAAAAATCTGACGTCATTACGTGTGAACAAAAAGTGAAAGTTTTTTTCACAAAAATACATTGACATTTCGGTGTCAGTTCTACCCTCATTATCCGGGGCGCAAAAGTTACAATCGACATAACAAGCCAAGTTTTAATGGGCTGATGCAGTTTATGGCCTTGTCATTTTAACAATTGAAACTAGGGTCAATCCCTGCTTTGATTTCCACCAGAGCAATAATCTCTTTATAACCATAAGTTGTTAAAAGTTCTCACTGCGGTACTGGGTATTTGAAATTATATTTTACTGGATATACTAGTTATAGTTAAGTGTACTCGGGTTATTTAACTACTAATATTTTAACGACTAATTTTTCCATATCATAGGCAAACTATCTTTTTCTCGGATATATACCTATATATTTTTTATTTATTTATATGGAACATATTTGACCTTTTTGTTAAAGTCCGAATGAATATTAATTTTTTATATGGAAAAATTAGTCGAAGATAATATTGTTGATTCTAAAATATGATATTAACAATTATGACGGTTTGATGGAAGGTGGCAATGACTGAATTGGTAAAAGCGTACGCCCCGGTTAGACGAGAGGTTCAAGGTTCGAGTGCCAGTTGCGACTATTATATTTTTCTGTGTCTTGTTGTCTTTCATTTTTTCGTTTAGATTTAGTCTTATCTTCTTTTCGATGAAATTTAAATTATTGCGATAACTGCGAACTAAACTATGCAATTTGACTGTCCTAAAACAGGAAATCTCCTAGTTGGACATTCGAAGCTTTCTTATAATCTATTTATAGATACTTTTATGTTCAAATAAAAAATAAAATAAAAAATGTTGGGACTTTAATGCAATACCCACGTGAACGTTTGAACATAACTTGCAAGCAGTGAAAACAGGTACTTAATTAATTTCATCAATTACAAGATTTTCTTATTGCGTATTACTTACATAAGTATTTAATATTGTATCCTGCAAGTATTTACATAATGTAATACATTCTAAGGTAAAACCCACCTCACATGCATTTAGAAAGTGCACACAAGATGAACAGCATACAGTGCATTATACTAGACACGTGCGCGGTGTGCAGGTAATGGCCGGTGCAACTCTCAGAGTGAGGTAGAACCGCACTTCAAGGATGCATCTCTCGATGTGCAATAATGCATCACAACCAACAGTGCAATGACTCCAGGGACATCTACTGCATTTACATGTTATTTTTTATTTAAGGCACTGTATAGCTTTCAATAGAGTTTTTCTAAAGCACGATAAGAAAATAACTAACTCAATCCTCTGTTAACTAAATCGTCCATCGTTGCGCAAGTAATACTTTCTGCTTATAATTATAGTAGTAGGAATAATTCAAGTATTTTTAGGTTTTTTGTGAGGGGAAAAAAATATTTTAAAAATACTGATACAATATAATATTTATGTAAATACCGCACAGGAGTCCCAACTGCTTCCAAACCTTTGGAACCAGTGACACTATGGCATCCCCAATATTACGGTCTCCGTTGTCGAAGAGTTTGGCTCTCGACTAGCAATCCAAAGGTTGCGGGTTCAAATCCCAGCGTGCGCAAATTTTATTTGATTTATTTTTTGTTTTCCACAATGTATTCATTTAAAATAATGCGTAGTATATTTGCGGCACGTTCCAGAGTGGAAGATACTCTAATTATCTCTCTGGCGTAGGTCTACCATTATTGAAACGTGGCGTGAAGTGGCTTTAGCCGTGTTTGGTTACCAGATTTGAATAGCCAGGTATTTCCCCATCTTTCTCTCCCCATCTCCTTCCCCACTTCACTATCCTCAGCCCCACAACGTACCCCAATTGGGAATGACTTAGTTTCACTGACTCCAGACGATTGGGAGCAGTTGGGACTCTTGTGCGGTATTCACGTAAAAAATGGGTATATCGTGAGATTGAAGGTATTGATGGGGAAGAGAAAGATGAAGAAGTTTTTGTTATTAATTATCTTTATTTGTTTTCTATGCTTCATTCCACTATTTGAATCTATCTTTTCACTATTTGAATTCTACGTTCCGATATTTGAGTCTATGTTTTACTATTTGAATCTACGTTCCAATATTTGAATCTATGCTCCACTATTCGAATATATTATGCACCACTATTCGAATATATTATGCACCACTATTCGAATATATTATGCACCACTATTCGAATATATTATACTCTACTATTTGAATCTATTTTCCAATGTTTGAATTTACGCTCCACTATTCGAATATATTATGTTCCAATATATGAATCTACGTTCCATTATGCAAATCTATGTTCCACTATTTGAATGCTGATGCCATCCCTAAACACAGGCAGTGATAGTAGCGGCGATACGATCCGCCAGAGTTACACAAGCAAACCGATATGTTACCTGACCCGGTGCGCCTTTTGTGTAATCCTACCCTTTCTCTTAAACACACAGATAAAAATAATGTGTGCTCAAATAAGTTTTACAGTAAAATTATTTCAAATATGCTACTCATACAAGTTTTGGCATCTAATAGGGCAAATCTAAATTGGCAGTATTATTATGTTAATGTCTGCACAGTTTTGGATTGTTGTAAGTGGAAGTGGCGCCTTCTGTTATTTTAAAAAAGAACCGTTGAAGTTTTAAGAACAAAATTTACAAAACTTGGAATTACTCGTTTAGATAATAATATAATAAATACATTAATGATTTAGATAAATGTGTAATTTGCGAGCACAGGCTTATGAATAAATATATGAATGTTCAAACAAATTACAAATTGTGTATAATGAGTAAGATTAATAAAGGGACCCTCAGATGGTTTGGGCGTGTAGAGCGAATGAACGAAGAAAGTACCTAGTGTAAGAAGAATATATGACGCAAATGTAAATGGTAGAAGTCGGGAAGTTAGCAAGGTTCATGTTAAACACGTCAATGTCTGTGCATAATCTATTAAAGGTGCTACAGCTTCTTCTTATGAACACATTTTGAAGATAATTAGCATTGCTCTTTGGAATAAAAAATATGTCTGGAGATCGAGTAACTCTTATTGGACATCTGAAATTAATATTTTGTAATAGGTAAGGGCTATCAATAAAATTGTGGATTATCTTATAAAGCATTACTAGGTCTCTGATATCTCTGCGTTGATCAAGGGTTTTGAGGTTCATAGAGACATAATTTACATCATTTCGCATGCGAAACGAAACATATTTCAAAAACTTTTTCTGGACTCTTTCTATATTTGATTTATATGTAAAACAATGAGGGTTCCATACTGTTGAAGCATACTCTAGGTGGCTTCTGACGTATGATATGTAGAGAATCTTAAATGTTTGTGGATTTTTGAAAACAGAACTTACTCTAAGTATAAATCCTAGCATTTTCAAAGCCTTAGACGTGATGTGCTCGACGTGAGATTGAAAAAAGCTTACTGTCTAATAGAACTCCAAGATCTCTAATTACATTTACCCTATTCAAAAGAGTGTTTACATGAAGCCCGAGGAAGACATGGCAAGACCAAGTGAATCAAATACTTGAGTCGGGCCACGTCAAGAGTCAGAATAATAGTAGAGCATGTATGATACGATGTATGAATGTGAACGAGGCAAGGAGTGTGTGCCAAGACAGAGTTGTTAGGCGGTCGATCCCCTCTGCCCACCCCTGCGGGAAACGGCGTGATGGTTAGTTAGTTACAAATCTTATGATTACAGAAGAAATTTTGGTTTTGATTCGTTAAATAAGAGAAAATTAGAAAAACATTTTTTTGGACGCCATATCTACTACTGTTTATAGGCCTACTAATTAGGCAGTATAAGCTTTTGTTTACGCCATAAATGTTATTATCAAAATAAATTAACGTATATTATTTATTAAGGCGCAGCGGTTACATAACGTATCCACGTAATAAATTAATTCTTGGAATGCGCGCCTTAAAACGTATATTTCTTGTTTATTTCTTAGCTGTATTTATAATTAGCAGTACTGCCAATATAATAGTAATTGCCGTGGGACGATGTAATCATTTATATTTAGCCATTTTACGATTTTCATTGAACTGTTTTTTTATAATTTCCCGGGGTAATAATTATTCCCTTAGAACCATTGGCTGTCTCGACTCAAGTTATTTTACTCAAATTTTGTCCCACAATCGCTTTGCATGAAATTGTGAACTTTTAACCCTTCAGGCCTCGACCAGAGGGTCAAAATATTTCCGCTTTACAATAAAATCCATAAAAATCGAATATTTCTGAACATATCCGAAAAATAAAAACTGTTTTTGACGGGTGATAAAATACACTTTCAAATTTTAAAGATCGAATTAAACATATAATTTTAGAAATAAATAAATTTTACAATTACATGCAAAATTTATGTGTTCAAGTTTTTAAATGGCTCACCTTACGTTTCTTCGAACTAAAATTACTGATAACGAAAAGGAAAGTAAAAACATACAAATTATTAGACAAATGTATTACAAACGTTATTGTCATCTCACTTTTTTGTTGTCCCATGTAAAAATAATTAATAAAAAATTACCAAAGTTTCATAAATATATTTGAAATTGCGACTTGAAACTTTGTTTCATAAAGGTCTACATTTTACTTCTTTTGTGATAATTTTTTTATTTGAATATAAAGCGTGGTATTTTCTCTTTCTAACATCGTTCAAATCATATTTCTCACTTCGTATTTATAGTCAGGGAGACTTTTATGAGATTTCTTTGAGACATATATATGAGTTATTCCGAAAACCGAACAAATAGACTAGATTAAAAGCAGATAGTACTGAAATTTCCCTACAGGGTAAATTAGAGAGAAGTAATCGTCACACAACTCTTCAGACTCCTCGTTTCATTCCGATTCATATATTCATAACATTAATTTCAACGTTTATCCAATCTACACGTTTAAACTATCTAAAGTTACATCTTTTCGTAACCCTGATTGATTAAATTGACCTTGCGGAAATCCAATTTAAATTGTTATAATTCTTAATGTACAAAAAAATACGTTGCTATGTTTTGATACTTCTGCGCAGAAGTCTGCCGAATTCCTTCGTATTTCTCGATTCCCGTACGTGGTCGCTGGTCGCGCAGCACGTAGTAAGCGCGGATTACGTGACGCGATGTTTGGGATAGATTAAAACGTTAACCGTTCTTTCTCTTGACTTGATCTGTCCAACCTAACCTTACCTCTGCAGCCCCGGGCGTGCTGGCACTTAACCTCTTCAGTTCCTGTTCTTTAACCCCCCGATTGTCCTAGTTTTCAATTATTAACATTTAACATTTTTCTATTTGAACAATAACTACATATCTTAAAACATTATTTGATAATGTTTTAAAATATGTATATGGCCTAGATGGGTGCTTTAACTGCTGAGGTCCCCATTTTACAATTTAATAAAATTCTTTAAAAAGATAATATTATGTAATATTATTGAATATATATTACAATATTATGAATATAAAACTTGTACCTTATTTACAAAATAAGTGATAAATTCACACATACAAACACAAAATTAATTAATTAAAACATCCGAAGAACTCACACACACACTTTACACGACAATACGATAACATACATTTAAACACCATACATATTCACTATGGTAAGCAATCCATTGGTTACGAGGGGGGGGGGGGGGGGGCAATTTATGTAATCGCCTTCCAGACAATATTAAAAACGAAAAAGTCTCGGTACATAAAAAAAAATTATAAATTTTTATGTTTTATCTACAAAATAATGAAAGGAGTAATTTTGTAATTTATACGTAATATAAAATGTATTTATTTTAGTTATATCTAATGCTACTGGTGAAAACAAAATTGTCTATGAAAGATTGGCTGAAAATTAATTTGTGTCGCTCAATTATTGTCTTTGCATACTGACATAAATTTATAAGGCTTCATTAAAGAAGATTCCAAAAGAGAGCCAAAGCGCAAAAACTTAACTAAAAAAATAAAAAAAGACAGTTTTGGAACACCCTCTTACGTTCCAAGTGGCTCTAGATTTCTTTGTATTTTCTCCTAGACTGCAAACTGCAAACGAAGCAGTAGGGACCAGAATTCGCTGCACCCCCAGTTAGTACATGTATACGATTATGTAACTGTAGGATGCAGAAAAACATTGAGAACATGTTGCCAAATTTAATAAAATTCAAGATGGCCGCCTTTTTTTCACAATGCATTTTCTTTGTTATAAGCGAAAATCTGTGTTGTATAAAGTTTGAAGCAGAAAAAAAACTATTAGACAGTAAATTCTGACGTCATGAAATTTACACAGTTTCCTCTGAATAAGGTTTTGATTATTTATTTAATTGTCGATAAATAAAACACAAGACTTTATATTAAATATTTCATTGTTTGTTCCATATTTTTCAACAATTCTTCAGACGTCTCGTCTTGTGTTTTTGCAGTTAAATAAATACCTATTTTATTGGTCAATCAATACCTCAAAATTTAAGTAAAGTTATAAACTGAAAATAGCTGCGTTTACCTACATATTCCTGTCAGAAGTAATCACATATTACATGGTTGCATGTTTGATTTTTATCGATTATATATATTTTTTTTATATTAGCTCCACACAAGAGGCCCCGAGGAAAATAATTCCCCTCAGGACCTAAGTCATCTTTGAGGCTGCTGTGTGGAGGGTCGTTTTAAGGAAAATAAAGAGGAAATTCTGGAAATGAAAAGGTATGGGTAGGAATCTGGCGTTTGTGTGTGTCCAGGTCATCCGCCGCCAATACCTAGACAAAACTCACCCCATGAACCCGTGCATCCTGCTAAGTCACCAAACGTGACGAACCACTTGGTGACCTATGGCAGTGGTGTTGGTTATCTAATAAGGTGGGGCGGTACCAATTCCCGCCTCCCAAATAAGAACCCTAGATTAAAAAAGATTAACCAAATACAAAAAAATTAGAGTGTGTAATTCACACGCGGTAGAAGTGAAACTAGAATGTCGTTAGATGTCGCTTTCTTTTCTTTTGCCTGTTTATTTTAAAGTGGTTTGAAGATTGGATATTGATTTCACAAAAAAATAAGAAAAAAAAATTGGATTTCGTAGGATTCGAACCTCCGTTCGCTTGATGTCTGTCTCTCTGGGCCGATAAGGAAATATATATTTTTTTCAATATATCTCTTTCATCATTGCAACAAGCTAAGAAACTGCTAGAAACCACTTAAATACATAGAGCACGTTACGTTACAATCTTCGAGCAGCTCTTCTTAACACTTTTTTTTCACGATTTTTATTTTGTTTGTTTTATCTTGGCGCGCGCCGTTGTTTCAAGCGCTACTGCGAGCGGCACTGAACGGGTTAAGTGAAATTTCTTCACTAAACAATCTTATCGGGAGAAACGTTTGGTGTCTCCATTATACGGATGCATTTTTGTAGTTAACTTTGTAAGTGCGACAGATTATTTTTTTGTATTTACTGGAATTTTTTACGATTTTATTTACTCAGTATTTTGGTACAGTGTGACTTAAAAGTGTGCTCTTTGAACGAGCCTCGCCTAGAACGTCGTGAATTTAATATTTTTCGTTTCTTCTTTGTATATGCTTGCTTGAAATGGCATTAGCCGTGTTTGGTGACCAGATCTGAATAGCCAGGTACTTCCCCACCTTCCTCTTCCCTATCTCCTTCCCCTCCCCGCTACCCTCAGCCTCACAACATACCCCGATTGGGGATGCCATAGTCTCACTGGCTTCAGACGGGAGCAGTTGGGACTCTTGTGAGGTATACATATAAAAAAAAAAAAAAAAAAAAATATGGCCAATAAATCATTTAAAGATCTGGGGAACAATATACCATGTGGGGAAAGTTATGAGGCTGATCGAAGTGTAGTAGGGAAGAAGAGCGAAAAGTGGAAGGTTTGGTAGTATCTGACTATTCACGTTCATAAAGTACATTAAATTATTATGATATATATATACATCTGAATTTTTTTTAAGTCAGGGCCTATGTCATCTTTGGGGATGCTATGTGGAGGGTCTTTTTAGGAAAGGAAGGAGAGGAAGTTCTGGTCAGGAAAAGGGTATTAGGGGTGGGTAGGAATCTGGTAGTCAGTGTATCCAGGAGTGACGGACCATAATAAATATAAATCCATTCCTCCCAATGCGGTGCAAGGCGATGTTCCGAGAGAGCACAGTTGGAGAAGTCAAAGGGACTCCCTCAACCACCCTCTCCCGATCCGGCGTGCCATGCAGCTGGAAGGCAGACTTATCTGCCGCCAAGACCCGGACAAACCTCACCCCCATGATCCCGAACACCCCTGCTACGTCACCAAACGTAGCGAACCACAAATGTCTATTACTTTGGTTTAAATTCCTTAGGGTTAATTTCATGTTTAATGATATTTAGTACTTAACCAGATTTACTAACATAATATCCCATAATTTTTCACAGGTGTGGTACGATAGTATCTTTACTAATTGTTATTTGTTTATCTTATTCCAGATGCAGCATGAACCAGAACTGCAGCATCCTAGCCAGTACCAGCATGTTTGGGGACCCGTGTCCTAACACCCTCAAATACCTCGAGGCCCATTACACATGCATACCAGGCAAGTTCACATTACTGTTTTTAATTTTTATTTATATTATGAATCTATCTTCTTGAATGTATATATATATATATATTTTTTTTTTAAATTTATCTTCATTGCCGGCAACCCGGGCATTTGTTGATAATTAATATATGTAGCAATAATCGTAATGGCCAACAACAGAACCTGAACAATTCATCAAATTTCAAAGTTAATATTAAAGTTGTGTAAAAGTTCTTTTGAAGTTCTGCTATTATCCAATTATTGAGAAACCCGGCCCACAATGAAATAAAAGCAGAACTTGAATATTAACTTTAAAACTCGTTGAATTGTTCAAGTAATAAATCTTGTTATTCTGCAATAAATGTAGTAAAAAAAACTAATTTTAATTGCATACAATCATTGATATGGGTACCGCCGCCCCGGGAACTATTTATTGGATAACTAAAACCGTAGGTCACAACAAGTGGTTCGCTACGTTTGGTGACTAGAAATTGTGCCTGGGTTCATTCAGTGACATGTGTTCAGGTCTTGGCGGCGGATGCGCCTGCCCACCAGCTGCGAGGCGGGCCGGAAAGGGAGAGGTCAGTTTGGGGAGGAGACTCTTTGATGGTAGACCTTTTCAGATGGTCTCTCTCGAACTTGGCCTCCTTCCTTTTATCAAAAAACCCTCTTCAAAACAATTTCATCAGAACAACTCTACACTTCTTCTCCAAAGTTGACATAGGCCCTGAGCGACATTATTTTCCTCAGTCCCTCCTACGTGGGGTTAATGTAAAAAAAACAAAATCATTAAAAAGTACATAAAAATGATCAAACAAGGGTGAGAAAAGTAGGTACCTATCTAAAGTAATGTATAATGATCTAAATAAATATTTATACATATAAAAAAAATAATAAAGAAAAAGAAAAACATTTTTCAAAAATATCTAAAGAGTTTACTTTAGGGGGCATACATTAATTATGTGAGCTCAAAAGGGGGGGGTTCTAGATTGGAAGAAAAACTGCTCACGTAATTAATGTATGCCCCCTTACATTAGGACTAACTGAAGTCCTCGGTGTTGCCATGCTTTACACAGAAATTTTCAAAATCTGATTTGTTTTCTTCTTCTTTCAGCCGCAACTACAAGCAGCACCTTCCGCCCATCTCCTCAATGGCTCATCACTTCCCAACCCTCGGTGTGGCGATCTACAGTGCCGAGCACCTCGCTGGCTAGCGGCGGCAATAGCGGCACCGGCAGTAACAGCGGCTCCGGCAGCAATGGTGGCCGGCCATCGGCTGCGGGCGGCGGAGGTGCCCATCATCTAGCGCCGCCCACCTTCAGACCGCATATCACGATGCCGCCAGATTTGAGACCGGGAGTTATCAAGGTAATACAGAACTGAATACTCCTTATCCGTAAACATTTTATAGCATTGACCCCTTAACCTTTTAAATGCCAGTAGGTAGAAGTGTAGCTGTGCACAGCAGGCCGTGAACTTTTAATCAAAATAAATCATTTTTAAATCTTATTTAAAAAAAATAAACAAAAAAAAACCAAAATAAAAAAAAAATAAAAAAAATTTAAAATCATCCCAATAGATCTCTCTGTGTGTTCCATATTTTAAATTAATAAAAAATGGGACATACGTATGATACAGAGGCTCAAAAAGAGCGAGAATACTCGCTATTTTTCTATGGCCGGCCTGCTGGGCACGGCCAAGAATGCGAGATATCTCGCTCTTGGCACAGAAGCGGTTAAAAGCCAAGTTATCCATACGGATACATTTAAAAGATCATTATTTCTGAATGTATCTAACTATTCTGTGGAAACTATATATGAGTCGTTTAAGAGCGTATAACCAGCCAGCGGCCGAAATTCCACATTTTGTCAAAAGAGGTTTTTACGATCGATAAAACTATTAAAAATATGTACTTTTTGTAATTATTTTTTGATTATTAGTATTTACAAATTCAATTATAGATCAAATGTATAATTGAATTTGTAAAGCGCCCTTGAGGTGATTTTCTCACGAAAATGGCGCTATAGAAGTCATCCAATTATTATTATTATCATTTTTCAATAATGTCTCAGCAAAATTAGAATATAAAAAAAAAATATATATATATATTAGTCTGTAAGTGCGCAAATAAATACACAAACGATTAATTTTCGTCAAGAAACACATGTAGTTATATATTTTTTTATGATATTATTTAAACTAAAATTAAAATGCTGTTACATACGTTTACCGGATAATGTATTGATTTATTTTACTGCATGATTATATGATTTGAAATGGATGTTGTATAATAAATGTACTTTTTTGAAAATTTAACAAGTCCGCCAACGACTTATGGTATAACTTTATTATACTAAAAATTATCATTTTTTCTGAAAATTTATTACATACGTTTACTAGATAAAAGAACGATCTTTCGAAACAAATTAATAATTTTTGGTGGAAAGAGTCAATACGTCTAAACACTGATTTAAAAATGACATATTTCTGGTGTTCTCTGGTTATACGCTCTTAAAATCTATATCAACTTTCATTGATTTGGAGAAAACTGAAAAAAAACTGTCAAATCTCTAGCGTAAATAAATAATTGCTTTTTAATTTTTTGAATAATGAAATGTAGAAATATAATTTCGAAGTGTTAATTTTTTTATGTTCGTCTAGCATCATTTAAGTAATTTCGTTAAGTAAAAAGGATATGGAAGATTTTGATACTAATGTCGAGATTTACTCACGATATAAAGGATTTTGAAACTCAAGTGATGCGCGAGTTTCTAAATCTGCCATCTTGGCAAAATAACTGCTTGTGATTGGTTGAATTCCGATATAGCGGATTTTGATAATTGATTAATATAGCGGGTTTTGTTTCTCACTCGCAGTTTTAACATGGTTTTTGGTCGTGATAAGGGAGGTTTCGAAACTCAATTTTAGGTTCCTCTTGTTCCTCGCAAAAATGTGAACAAGGTGTCATACTCGGATCATTTTGTCAAAAAATTTGATATAGCGGTTATTGAAATTATTGGACTCATATGACTATCTATACAAACGACATCTTTTGGAGGATGTTGAAACTATATGCGTAATCCTATATACCACAGATAGTTTATGTATTATTTTTATGAATATGAAAACAATGGAAAGGTTTTGATAGGTAATTAATGAAATATTATGCAAAAAAATTTCTATTTTGTAATATGGTTGGTAGGACTAAACCTACACCCATTCAAAGTCAAAGTTTCATTGAGCGGGCAATCATTACGTGTTTTACACTTATAGACTTGATTTTTTTTTTTATCATGCTTTTTTTTATCATGCTTATTCTGACAATTTATCTTTATTTCCAGGTGAAGAATGATGGGCATTCCCCCGAGATGGCAGGGAAACCCTCGCAGAAGGCCCCGCCGCCCGAGGTGGTGGTTCCTCTGGTGACGGAGGACGTCCTCGTGGAGTCGGAGATCAACGACGAAATTACTAGCAAACCCAAAGAAGACGGAAGAGAAGGTAACTTGACCCTGATTTTTGTTTATTTTTTTGAAAACATTTTTGTTCAATGCTGCTCGAATGAGGACATAGCGCATACCACGTCAGGTTGTAACCAGTGGCGACATGTGATAGAAATGAATAAAAAATGTCATCGGAGAGTAAAATGACATCTACATTTTGGGACGCGGGTATGGCCGGCCGCCGCCCGGGACTATTTATTGGATAACCAACACCCCTGCCATAGGTTACCCGAAGTGGTTTGATTCGTTTGGTAACTTAGCAGGGGTTTTCGGGTTCGTGGGGTGAGGTTTGTCTAGGTCAGCATGCCCAACCTGCGGACCAATTGAAGATTTTTTGCAACCCAAAATGAAGTTTTCGGGTTTCTATGTTTTGGATTTAGGTATTCATAAAAAAAAAGAAAAATCGTTCTCGTAAATTTATCACATTTGTATTATATTTTGCGAAATTTATTGTTATTAGACCTCGGACTCTCTATGGAGGTTCGGATTTATTGCTTGAAAAGTGTCAGGCCATGACACTAGGAATTTCTGTAATTTTTTTTTTTTGGACCACCAAAAGATTTGGGTTGGGCTCCCCTGGTCTAGGTCTTCGCGGCGAATGTATTTGTCCACCTATTGCGTGGCGGACCATATCGAGAGAGACTGTATGAGGGAGACCTAACCTAGACCTCTCCAGCCGTACTCTTTCGATCCATCACCTTGATCGGCAGTGGGAGGGATGGATTCATACGTCTGTCACTCCTGGACACTCTGTAAAGAGGATCAAATCTGCATTCTATGATCATCGTTATCGTAAAACCAACTAATTAATTAATTTTCCAGGTTTCACGGAGGCACCAAAGAAAGACGACTCTTCCTCCGCAGAACGTGACCGAGAGAGCGCAGCGGCGTCTCCGCCCCACGAGCGGGATCGCGATCAGGAATGGAACGGAGATCACAACACGGCCGGGGCGGGGGAAGCCGACGGTGGGAGAAGACACCACCATCATACACACCACGATAACGAACCTAATGGTTAGTTCACTTTGATAATGTAATAAACCTATAAAATATCCTGGATAATTTTACTACAGTAAAGGGGGCGATTCTTTCAATACGGTTAAGAAACACTGCTTTAGGGCATAACTTTACTTGTATTACTTTTTTTTTACATGTTTTTTAATGATAAGACTCTGACATATATAATAAATATTTTGTTGTAATACTTGCAGCCCCCGTGTTGCCCCTCTGGAGGCACTGCCCCCCCACCTCAGCTCGGAGCCTACACTGGAACTGGACATCTGTTGGAGAAGTGGCGGTACAGCCCTGTCCCGGGGGTGCCACTGGTCTAGCCAGATGGAGGTAAATACTCTTTCTCATAACATTCTGAAAATAAAATAAAAATACTGAAGGTTAAAATATGCAGTGCCCTTGTGTTTTATTCTTATGTTATTGGTTACTATAATCACCAAGTCTACAAAAACAGCGGCAATATAACAAATCTTGTATACTTTGATTTGATTATTTTGTCTATACAAAATTATTTATGTCATTAGAGGTGACTTCGCCTATTGTATTTTTAGTTTTGAGAGGTGACTTTGTTTATATTTGACAATATGTAAATTATAAATAAAATTGGACCCAAGACCGATCTTTGAGGTATTCCCGGTTTGTGTTCAATTGGTTAAGAAATTGATTTTTCAACTGTTTTCTTTCTTGGAGATATTCTTTGAATAAGTTGAGAGTGACTTTTGAAATAGGTACCAATGATTTTTATTTTTTTAACTGTTTTTTCCAGTCTATTATTTCAAAGGCTCTTTTGAAATACAAGAATATGTAATAATATGTAAGTCGACAATTTATATGCCTGATTCATCAAATGTGATCTGATCTGATGGTGTCAAATGAGTTGTCTTTGTCTATACTTGATGTTATATTAGATATTTAACATGTCCTTAGATATATTTTTGAAATAAATCTAATTTGCTTGTTGTGATTTCAGATGTGTCAGCACGGCCCATCGACTGGTGCACCTTCAGCAGCAGAAGAGACTTGGAGCTCCAAGCCGGGAGACTATGTCTGGTCACTCCTCGAGGACTCCGGTTCTTCTGGATGCTCTGGGAGCCGATACTCTACTGACAGGTTAGCAGATTTCTCTATCTTTTTTGTATTCATCATCATCTTTGATACTACGACTCTTAGAGAGTCCTCGAGAAAAGCCTCTACTTCTGGTAGTCTTGTACTGTCTCAATCCAGTTTCTTATGCCTAAGGCTGCAGTGTTGACCTCCACACCATCCAACCATCTATGTTTAAGTCTCCACTTCGTCCTGCAGGCTTATTATTATAGAAATGCTTCTTTGGTGGTCGGCTATCTTCCATCCTTGCTACATGTCCTAACATGTCCTACCCAGCGGAGCTGTTTCAGTTTTACAAATCTTATTATTGACAGTTCTTCAAAAAATTGGTATAGTTCTCGTTGGATGTAATTTCATCAGAAACCATTTTTCCATCATGGCTCTAAAGAATCTTCTTCAGATATCCCTGCCCCAATATTGTCTAGATTGTTGATTGATGAGGCGTCTGATAATCTGTATCATAAGTGTTTTACGCTGACTTTTTTCCATGTATTTAAATATCTTTTTCTCTTTTAAAAGGTCGTGACATGGAGCAGATCCAAGATATGACGGACTTTCGACAAGAAGTGGACAATCTAATGCTGCCCGATCCTCTGGCTTCCAGTGGTCTCACTGACTCTACCAACTCTGCCTTTGGTAAATATACCTACTCCCCTTTCATTTCTTCTTGTAACGTTCCCTTATTGCTGAGAATCTTGACCTGTACTTTAATAACCCTGATGAAACAGGCTCCTACTCTTCTCATTAACCTGCACTTCATGGAGAGCTAAGGACACCAAAATTCTTATTACTCAACAGTGGTCTTCTTGTTCTTCTCCTGTCTTCCACTTTGCAAGTAACCATTAGCTTCCAAAGTGTCTTAAGATATGTTGCAGACAGAAAATTGACAGCCTGTTTGGATTTCTAGATCTTCCAGAATGAATAGGTCAGTGCACCAGGCTGTCCATTGTATCTTTTATCTCTAACTTTTCCTAAATACATACATGACAGATTCTTCTCTTCGTTTAATTACTGTTTTGATGTACATAGAATAACGTAATCTGCTTTCTTTTTGATGGTAATTAATATTATTTTAATCTGGGTGTTGATTTTCCCCACATTTCTATATGGTGTGGAAATATGGACACTTGGAGCAAAATAAAGTGGATAGAAGCCCTCGAAATGTGGTGCTGGAGAAAAATGCTCAGGATTCTATGGACCGCCAGACGCACAAATGTGTCCATCCTGGAAAAGCTAGGCATCTACAAAGGGCTCTCTCTGCCTACAACGTATTTAAACTTTGGACACGTTGCTTGTCAAACTGAGGATTACAACTTGGAGAAACTCGTAGTCACTGTCAATGACTTCTGGAAATAAACCGACGATATATATATACGGCATAAATTCGTGTGGTAATTATTATATACCTTACTGATTTGATTTTTTTTTCAGATGTTGAAAGCCAAGGCAAAGCCGTCTGGATATCAGAGAGCCCCGACCTCTCCGAATGTAGATCTGTTTGGCTGAACAGTCTGGAGACAAGAGTCAAGGAAGGAGAATCTCTTCTAAGCATCAGCAATGACCTTTCTCAGGTAAACATCATTTCAATAATAATATATTTTAAAATAGTAAAGTTCATTGATATAGAAATATCTGTTCGTCTTTTCGTTTTATATCTCTGAAAGCTGTTTTCACCAATCAAAATTGAACAAACTTTAAGATAACTAAAAATGTATTCTAAGTGGATGACTTGGTCATTGTTCCCAACTTTTCCTGAGTCTCCCATCAGCTAAGTGATTTGTTTAGTAACGCTTGATTCGCCTGTTGGTCGGAGAGTTGCGTTGGGAAGAGCGTATTTGTGCATTTGAGGAGTGTTGAGCCGAAATTTTTGCTCAGCAGTTGATCAGTAGGATTGGAAACAACGGTTGTTAGCGGAAGACTTAGTACAGGATTACTCAGTTCTATTCTATCAATGTAATATAATAAGGAAGTTGAGTCCATTTTTTTTATTTTTTTTTATCCTGGTATTTTTTTTTTTTTTTTAAAGTTCGTTTTTATAGTAAAATTAATTCTCAAAGTTTAAATTTTATTAAGCCCGCCAAAACGAGCGGAATCCGAGCGGTAAGAGGCGGGGTATGGGTGTGACGTCATTTAAACTGAGAAAACCGCATCGCTTGGGCATTTTGTATGGAGATTTTTTAAATTATTCAATAAGGAATTCCAGTAATTTTTTTTATCAATGTTAACCATCTATCAGAATTGATGTGTTTTAAAAAAAAAGAAAATTGATCAAAATTTCATAGTTAAATTAATATTTAAAGTTAGAATTATTGTTTCTCGCGCCTAAACTCTTCACAACACGGTATTGCCGTCGCTGGCCGATTGCCGTTGGTTGAAGTCCCACCCGCCAATTTAGGCCGCTGCGCAAAAAAGTAAAGACCGAAAGTAAGATAACGGTTTACAGCGCAGTTCACTGTGAGACTTTTCTGCGCAATCAATAAATTTAATATACTTACACAAAACTAGTGAGGTTTATAGCGAAACATCAGATGTCAGATGGGTAGAATACGTAATGATTATTATTTAATTCTGTAAAAATGTATTATATTTATTGTAACATACAAATGATCATAATTAATAATTTGATGTATTTACTTGGAAGCTTTAACTCCACAAATTTCAGCACTAATGTGATCACTCGGGTAATAGAAAGAGATGCACCATACACATTTCGGTGATTCGCTCTTCATACAAACTGAGGTTCCGATGACGTCAGAATTCTTTCGACCATTCATGAAGCGTTTGTAGTTCGTAGCTTTTTGATGGATTTTTAAGAAGGTTTAATTAATTCTAAAAATAACAATATAGAAATATATTTATATATTTAGAATCGATATTTTTTGATCTACATGAACATATTTTTTATAAGTCAAAATATTTTTCACTCAACTTCCTTATTGAAGCTAATCATAAACTTATTCTATTTCCAGGTGACCTCTTCGAAGACCCTCTACGGCGGAGACATGATGACCACGACCAACATCATGAAGAAGCTGTCTACCAGAATGGCGCAGAACATCAAGTCCTTCCCGGATTCCAGACAGAAGGAGGCCATCGTCACAGATCTTCTTCTCGGAGCCGTTAAGACAGGTAGAAATCTCTTGCCGATGAGCCATTGAAACAAAAAAATCTTACAACCTGATAATTAAATTAAATTACTCAGGGTGGAAGATATTCTCAGTATTGCCATGGTGAAAATCACCATTCATGATTGAAATGTTGCTTGAAGTGGCTTTAGGCATGTTTGATGTCCAGATTTGAATTGCCTGGTAGTTCCCAACCTTATTTTCCACCATATTTATTTTCCACTCTATTTTCCTTCCCCACTTTTTTTTTACATTGCTCCACACAGGAGGCCCTGAGGAAACAAAATTCACTCAGGATCTAAGTCATCTTTGGAGATGCTGTGTGGGGGATCTTTTTTATGAAAAAGAAGGAGTGAACCAGGGTCTTGAAGAGACCGATGTTGTAGGAGAGGAAGTTATCTGCAAGAAAAAGTGAGGGGTGGGTAGGAATCTGGGGTTAAATGTGTCCAACAGAGACAGACGTATGAATCCATCCCTCCACGGTGCACAGCGGTGCAAGACGGTGAAGGGAGAGTCCGGCTGGAGAGTTCAAAAGATTTCCTTCAACCAACTTCTCCCGATCCAGGCCCATGATGACATGTTTTGTAAATGCGTTTATTAATATAAATAAATTAATATTATTCAATTGTTTTTCAGGTTCAAATCTGTTGGATGCATCTCAGCAAGCATCTTGGAAGGATCTAAGTCACCCCGCGCAGATGAGAGTTGCAACCTCTCTTCTGATTGGTCTGGAAGAAAACGCTTTCCTATTGGCCGAGGCCATTCTGAGGGAGAAAACTATTGTGCAACAAGTCAAAAATATATGTAAGTTTTCATATTATTACCTAAGTTTTGACCCTTCAGGTCTCTGGCATATTCTGTCAGAGTATTTCCGCTTTGCAATAAAATCCATATAAGTAAATGGAATATAACTGAACATATCCAAAATCTAAAAACTGTTTTTGAAAAGTGATAAAATACGCTTTCATATTTTATAAATGGAAATAAACACAATTTTCGAAGTATAAAAATTTTGCAAAAAGTTTTAATAAAGACTGTCTTTACATTTTTTCTAACTAAAATTACTGATAATGAAAAAAAAAACAGAAAACTGCACAATTTTCTTGAATATGTTTTTTTTTTCTTTGCATTTTTTTCACTTCAGTGATATTTTTTTTCTTGCAGTGCTCTCGGTGAGGGTTCTGGAGACCAGGAATGTGGAAACCGAGGAGTTCCCCTCAGCCATCGCCAGGGAACAGTGGACTGCGAGCCAGGACTCTATATTCTTGCCCAGAGGTGCTCTTATCGGTGAGTCAAATGTTTTATGTTGAATTTCTTGAATAAATCAATATGAAATACAAGTTCAATATCTTCGTTACATCTTGAAGAGTGACAAATGGAAGATTACCCAACTGAAAATCCAGGGATATATTACATACAATGTTTAGTAGTACAAAAAGATGCACAACTTTGAAATAAATGTTATTGGTTCAGGTGTATTTCCACTCAGTTGTTGGAGACTGCAGTCTGTGGGGTGATGCATACCCTGATGATAGCCAACTTTCGATAGGAGAGGGCATCAGTACAATAACTTCAATTAATCTGTTATGATAACACTATTATTATTCTGAGATCGATGTTAAAACTCTTACACAGTTACATGAAACACACACTTCTGCTCAGCTGAAATGCTTTTACAAAACTGGTTGCATCATGTTTTTACACTAAGCGATTAGTTGCAATCAAACTAGATACGAAATGTGTGGCATACAACTAATGCATGCATGATGAAACTATATGTTTACATATGAAACTAGCAATGAACTAATGTCATGAAACAATTTGCGTGCAATTAGTTGCAAACCAACTACATAGATTATAATTTTGTGGCATACAACTAATGCATGCATGAGGAAACTATATGTTTACATATGAAACTAGCAATGAACTAATGTCATGAAACAACTTGCATGCAGCTAGTTGCGTAACTTTAGTCTCCAACACTCTTTTTGTCCTGCAATTTTATCATAGAGATGCTACATAATAACTTCTTTAGTCTTTTGCTCATAGCTGAGGATCGTAACCCCACTCCAATTTCTATGGTGGACAAAGTTCTTCCACTCCTTGCTTTCCTGTGCTACAGAACTGCGTACACTGATGTTCCGAATGCCACTTTTCGATTATTCCAACCCATCGATGATCTTCGTTTGCTTTTCCTGTTTAATGTAAGATACATGTTACTAATCCTAATATGATTTTTAATTTCCAGACAACTCGGAAGGTGGCCTAGTTCGCATAGTGTTTGTGGCCTTTGACCGTCTAGAAGAGATCCTGCAGCCCCCCGCGGCACCCCCGCAGCCTCTGCGAGACGAGAGCTCCTCTCTGGGGCCTCCCGCCCTAATCGGAGATGGGGCAGAGCACCCCCAGATCAATAAGGACAGAGATAATGTGACGCGAGTTATCAATTCAAAGGTAATCATTTGTTTTTTACAGGTTTGAGGTTATGTGAGAAGACTTGTCTATAAGTGATTTTATGGTTATTCCTTATTGATAACTGCGAGTGAATAAGGACAAAGATAATGTGACACATGCTATTATTTCAAAAGGTATTTAATTTTGATTTTGTGAGATTGATGTTATGTGAGGTGACTTTGTATATGATAAATGTTATTTGAGGTGACTTTGTCTGTGCTTAACGTTATGTGAGTTGACTTTGTGTATGATAAATGTTATGTGAGGCGACTTTGTATATGATTAATGTTGTGAGGCGACTTTGTCTGTTCTTAATGTTATGTGAGGTGACTTTGTCTATGTTTAATGATATGTTACTTAACTTTGTCTATGCTTAATGTTATGTGAAGTGACTTTGTCTAAGTTTAATGATATATAAGTTGACTTTATCTGTGCTTAATGTTATGTGAGGTGACTTTGCTTATGCTTAATGTTATTTGAGGTGACTTTGTCTAAGCTTAACGTTATGTGAGGTGACTTTGTCTAAGCTTAATGTTATGTGTGGTGATTTTGTTTATGCTTATTAATATTATGTGAGGAGACTTTGTGTATGTTTACATAATGTTATGTGAGGTGTCTTTGTATATCATGCTGTGTGAGGTAACTTTGTCTAAGCTTTATGTTATGTGGGGTGATTTTGGCTAAGCTTAATGTTATGTGAGGTGGCTTTATATTTAATTAATTTTAAGTGAGATGACTTTTTCTAAGCTTAATCTTATGTGAGGTGACTTTGTCTAAGCTTAATGTTATTTGATGTGACTTTGTGTATGATTAATGTTATGTGAGGTGACATTGTATTTGATTAATATTATGTGAGATGACTTTGCATAATATGTTTGATTTTATGTGAAGTGACATTGTCTTCCTGTTGTACAAAAGACAGTCAAACTCGACTCTTGTAATTTTTAATAATCCTTTTGTATTATTTCTTCAGGTTATCTCGGCTAGTTTGGGAAAAGGAAGACACATACAACTATCGCAGCCCGTTAGGTTGACCCTGCGCCATTTACGCACTGAGAATGTCACCAATCCTACTTGCGTCTTTTGGGATTACACCGTCAAGTAAGTAAACATACCCCAAACGGGGATTCCACAGTCTCACTGCCTCCAGACTGTTGGGAGCAGTTGGGATTCTTGTACGGTATTTATGTAAAAAAAATTCCAGTAATTTAAGATCTAATTAATTATATCTACTTTTTTAGAAATTTCATTCAATATAACCATTCATATATCATGATAAGCTGTGCTAGAGCACTGTTCGGCCTTGCGGTATCTTATCTTTATCATTTTGTTTCAGCGTGTGGTCGGCGGAAGGGTGTCGTGTGGAGTGGACCAATGCCACGCACACGGGCTGCCTGTGCGCGCATCTGACCAATTTTGCGCTGCTGATGGACGTGCGTGCAGTTCCTCTAGCTCCGGCGCATCGCCTCGCGTTGCACTTGCTTACCACCATAGGGTGCTCGGTGAGCATCGTCGCATTGCTGGCTGCTTTTGTGGTGTTCCACTGCTTCAAAGGGATGAAGGTAACAAACCTATTGTCTATTATTGTTCTTTATCAGTTTTACTATTTTAACCTCTATAGTATTTTTGCTTTATTTAGAAATATTCCTGGATGACATTAATTTCCAAATAGAATCTCTGTTTTTGTATGTTAATGTATACTAAAATGGAACACTATTTTTGAATGTATACTTAAATAGAACACTAAAAATATATACTAAAATAGAACACTGTTTTTGAATGTATACTAAAATGTAACACTGTTTACGAAAGCAGATGAAAAGACTCTTTCAGATTTTAATATAACAAACAGATATAATTAGTTAAAAATATGAATATTCTGATTTAAAAGATGGAAATTTTTTTTTTATTGTTTTTTTCTTGTAAACTATAGAAATACAACTTTATACAAAACTAAAAAAAAATATTTGACCAAACAAACTACATATAAAGATTATTAATTAATTTTTTTTTCATTTCGTATAAAAATAATTAAAATAAAAAATTTACAAAGTTTGTCAAATCTTTCGCAGACATGTAAAATTTTACGGTAAATGACTTTTTAGAATGAATCAATTATTTGACAGTGTCTATTGTAAACTTTTAGATGCAAATGCAAAGCTTAGTGTTACTGGTGTTGCCTCTTTCTAATACTACTTAAATCACATGTCTCATCGTAATAAAAAAAAGAGATTGAACGACTTTTTTGAGTCTGTCTCAATTTGTGCCGTAAAGTTCTCAAAAATTATTAAGTGAAAAATATATACATATAAATCTATTAACACTGATTTTTGTTCTCCAGTCGGACCGCACCACCATTCACAAGAATCTGTGCTTCTGTCTGCTGGTGGCAGAGGTCATATTCATGTTTGGCATCGAGAGGACAGACAACCGTGACGTTTGCGGGGTCATCGCCGCTCTGCTGCATTACTTCTTCCTGGCGGCTTTCGCGTGGATGTTTTTGGAAGGTACGTAACTAGCAAACCATTACGCCATTTCATCGCAAGAGAGACCGTCACACAATGAGGTTGTCTCCAATTTATTTATTTTGATAAAAATGTGTTATATTTGAAGAAATAATAACAAAGGTAATATTAATTTTTCGATATCTCAAAAAGTGACAGTCTGCTAATACATATTAGTTTTTCGAAATCTTCAAAAGTGACAGTCTGCTAATAGTGCTAATATTAGTTTTTCGACATCTCAAAAAGTGACAATCCGCTACAAGAATTCAATTGAATGAATATAACCAATATTCTACATGTATTAACTTCTTTCCCGAAAAGAAATCAATAACACCAGTGATGTTTGTTCCAGGTTTCCAGCTGTACGCCATGCTGGTAGAGGTGTTTGAGCCGGAACGCGCACGGGCCCGCTGGTATTATGCTGCAGCCTATTTAGCACCACTGGTCATAGTGGTGGTCAGCGGAGTGGTGGACTTTGCCAGCTATGGCACCGAGCGCCATTGCTGGCTGCGGGCTGACAATTACTTCATTCTGGCGTTTGTGGTGCCTGTGGCCTTGGTACTTTTGGTAAGTTATATAATATTACATACATAACTCCATCTTATAAAATTAGAAATCATTCAGAATAAAGGCAAGCATTCAATACTAAGGTGTAGAAAGTATAAATTCATATATAATTATATGCAAAGCAAATTGAATCATCATTATGAAGAAGCTATTAAAAATCTGAATTATTGGAGATTTTCTAAGAGAAATCAAATCATATTTCACAAACAGAAGTCATGCAGTTAGAGCTAAAGGTTTCTCCTCATGTTTTTTATAATAAACCATCAGGAGTTCCACAAGGATCACATCTTTGACCTCTATTGTTTATTTTGTATGTCAATGATGTATGTAAATAAACTACGCAAAGCAACATTTTATTATTATTATAAAGAAGCTATTAGAAATCAGAGTCAATAGGGACCTTCCAAGATAAAAGTTTCTCCTTACGTTTTTATAATTGTAACATCAGTAGTTCCACAAGGCTCATATCTTGGACCTCTATTGTTTATTTTGTATTTCAATATTATAGTATGTTTTAAAAACTCTATTGCAAATTTTTGCTGATGACACTATTTTTTTTTAAAAGTTACTAATATTAATGAAGGCTTAGAATAATTTCAAGAGGATATTAATACGCTTAGAATCTATTTTATTTTTATTTTCTTTTCCATTTTACTCCACATAATAGGCCACTTGAGGAAAATACATAATTTCCCTCACTGCCTATGTCATC
Source organism: Limnephilus lunatus (assembly GCA_917563855.2). Classification (NCBI taxonomy): domain Eukaryota; kingdom Metazoa; phylum Arthropoda; class Insecta; order Trichoptera; family Limnephilidae; genus Limnephilus; species Limnephilus lunatus. Next base: position 101,083,182 of record OU830594.1, read on the forward strand.
TACTGTGGATGCTTATGTGGATATGGAGTCTTTCAAGGAAAGGAAGGAGTGAACTTGGGTCTTGAAGAGTCTAATATTTTAGGAGGAAGAAAATATGTAGGCCGGCAAATCATTTTGCGTTGTCGCAAATGGTTGTAGAATCGACCCGTTCTCATGCGACTAATGTCAATCTTGTACAAATATCAGGCGTGCGTTTGCAATGTTTTCCCACTGTGCACCATTTAATAATTTAATTTAAATAAATTCATTTTAAAATGTGTTTTATTTGTTTGTTTTCAGGCCAACTGGGTGTGCCTATGTATGGTCATCTACATGATGTGCCACCACTCCAACGTGTCCATCAAAACCAAGGAAAATAACAAATTGTACAAAATAAAGTAAGTAACATTTAAAATATGACTTTTTCATTCATTTCATTGTGAGGTCACACTTACCTAAGATTGGAGAGGCAGTCCCGGGTCCTGATGGTAGCTGTCTTAGCAGTTAGTAGCGTTACCTACATCCTACTCAAATTTAAACTCTTTACGTAATTTCGATTTTAGATTATTTTTTAAATCAATAATTATTCAATTTTCTTTCATTTGTGTCGCTGTTAGAACCAGATAAACAAACTTTCAATATTCCACACATTTTTAACAGTATCACTGTATCATTTTTAACAGTGAAACTATCCCATTAACTCTTAGAGCAATTTTTAAGATATTTCACCCAGAAGTCAAATGATGATAATATCCAGATCTTCCAGAAGATATTTCTCCAAGCTTGACTTCGGACTCATAAAAGTAATGCTATCTCCTTTTGTATTACGATGAGATTGATGACTTAAACGGTGTTAGAAAAAGAAAACACCATGCTTTGTATTTGCATTTAAAAGTTTACAATAGATGCTCCTGAAAAATTAAAAATAATTCTATGAAACCACATTGTCAATGTTTGAAAATTTTTCGTAAATATTTTCTATATAAAATGAAAAAAAAGTGAAGTGACAGTGACTTTTATAATACCTTTGTAAAATTAAATATATTTTTAGTTTCGTGTAAAGTACTAATTATTCGAGTTTCATATGTTTGTGTTAAAAATTTAATATTTTTAATTGTATTTGTCGATTAGTACATAATACTAAAATCTGGAAGTCTTTGGTTTGCTTTTCTCTAAATGTATTTTATTTCGAAATATGATGTTCAAAAACAGCGAATTTATTTGGAAACTAATGTAATGTGAAAATTTTTTCCATGCAATCTGCATCTTGACAGTTCGCTTTAAAGAAATACATTACAAAATATAGAGGTTCTTGGGGTTAAAAGGACTGGGAATAATGAATTTATGACCCGAGTGCTTACAGGATCTGTGTATGCAAATATTGTCCTTATCAATAATAATAACAATAAATTATGTTCATCCGTATTTCAAACTAAACGAATGATGTTCTTCCTTCCAGGGTATGGCTCCGCAGTTCCATCTTCCTAGCCGTGGTGCTCGGCCTGACCTGGACCTTCGGTCTGCTGTATCTCAGTGAGGAGACGGTGGTGTTTGCCTATCTCTTCACCTTCTTCAACTCTTTCCAAGGGCTGCTCATATTCATCTGCCACTGTCTGCTGAACGAAGCTGTAAGTAAACCTAACCTAACCTAACTTAACCTAACCTAAAAATTAAATTCAATTTATTAAATTTAAAAACATTACAAAATTAACATTCCAAAGCGTTTTTGAAAGAGTTAAGATGAGATAAGTAGATTTACTATCGGCAACAAAGCTTGCTGTTTAAATTGTGCTTCATTGATATTAAGCATATCGATATTCGAAGTGATTCTATTCTAACCTAACTTTATCCTCCCCTTCCTTATTGTTGGTAAACTTAAAAAATTACAACATCTATCCAATGACATTATAAAAATACAAGATACATTATATTCACATTACAGCGCCCTTGAGGTGATTTTTCACAAAAATGGTGCTATATAAAATCAGCCAAATATTATATTCATACTTATAGAACAAAAATGTACAAATGAAATAGCTATATGAACAACCCGCTAAAGTATGTCAACTGGACCTAGTTCAGTGAAACCACATTCTCTCAGAAATGCATCTTCACTCTAAGCTGTCGAGCATTTGAACAAAAAACAAAATTAATTAATGAAATAATTTTGGTTCCTACTTAACGCTTGTCTGATATTATTTACACTTACAAGAGTCAGAAATCCTTACCAGTTTTGAAAATAATAGTTCTTGTACTAGAATAATTTTATGCATTATGCAGGAAAGCAATTTCAAATCTATGCAAGCATGCACTCATGCATTCACAACCTAAATTAGTATGTTTTAATAATAATATCTCTTTTATATTTTATATATAATATCTTTTTTCCCCAGTTCCAAAAAGAATGCGGTCGTCTCGGCCGTCGGCACCCCTGGCTCTCGTGCTGCGCGCGGCTGGCCCCCGCGCCGGCTTTACCCGCCCCTGCCACAACGGCTGGCGGCTCCAGCAGTTCTCCTCCAGCATCAGGCTCGGGCCAGACCGGCACCACGCAGGGTTCTGGCCCGTTGGGTTCTGGCCCGCTGGGTTCCGGCCCACTGGGTTCGGGCCAGAAGGGACGCCGTCAGCACGATGATCTCAGACTTGACGACACCATGGATGGACACCAATCTGTATGTTGAATTATTATTTGATTTTGATTTTGCGTATAGAATATAATGTTATAATGATGCGTTGTTTTAAATGTTATATTTTTATCCAGGTTTCTAGGAGAGAAGGCGATATTTACCATTGTATACATTATATACTATATATGCTAGATGTGTTACAAAGTTTAAACCTATAAATAACATATAATATGTAAGTACTATATATAAATATCTTCCCAGTCTCTTTTTAGACAAAGGGACATCTAGTCTACTCCATATTATATATTATATGCTAAACCATATAAAAATATCGAGGGCTTAAAGTCAAACATCGTTATGTACAAAAAACATGCAAATAATTAAAGTGAAATAACGTTATCTACATTTATTTTTATTTTTAAATGCGAGTTTATTCCTTATGTAATAACGTAACAGTTGATTTGATGAATCTAGCTACTCGGAATATTTTTTAATGAATTTTCTATGATCCTGCGGGTCACTTTTGGCAACTGTCAATGGCAAAAAAAACTATATTTTACGTTTTCAAATGAGAGTATAAAGGTCTATTTATTTCAAAACTCCTTTGAATAGGCCACTTGCATCACATTTTTTGAAATTTTTTTCCGGTTTCGGCAGATATTCTAAGACATTCCGTATTTTTAGTTTTTTTAATTGTATTTTTGAAACCCTGCCAATTTTTTGAAAATTTCAATCCGAAAAATCGGACCATTTTTTATAAACCGGAAAGACGGGACATAATTTTATGGGTGCGAAAAAACGATAATTACATAGCCGAAAATCATTTTAAAAAAATGAACTTTTTCCACACGAATGGCAATAAATTGTACGGGGTTCTCTTCGTAACATCTGTCAAAACACAGCCATCTTTGTAAAATTGTCAAACCAAAGGATAAGTTCCCAGAGAACAAACAATAAATCTATTGAATGTAAAATAAATCAGTGTGGAATTTTACAAAACTAATAGAACATAATCGGAAATGGGACATTTTCATGTAGGGACGTCACGAGCTCAAATAATGGATTTATTTATTTCAAAATAAAAAAACTATAAATTTCTAAAAAAAATTTCTAACGTTTTCGTAATCTTAGTACAAAAATCTATCCACACGATTTTTTCTAAGTCGTTATGAAATCCATGCAAGTGGCCTATTGTGTTTTTTCATGTTAGGTATGTATTCGGATTTTTGTAAAAATAATAAAATCAGTTTATGTTTGTATGATTATATTTTTTGATTATAATTATTTCCAAAATATGAGATTTTTTAATCTTTTTTTAGTTAGATAGCTATTCTAGAAAAACTTCTTACAATATTATTATGTAATATACATGAATAATAAGATATATGTACTTAATATCTGGTAAACAGAAAACATTGTTTGTCTTTAAGCCCTCAATATATGTAATAGAAACCAAGAGAGATATGGCATAGAAGCATTCCAACTGTCACCGAGCTGTGACTAAACTCAACGGACTAACAATGCGGCTATGCAATTAAAGTTATGCGTTTGGGATGCAGATATTGTGTTAATTACATCAACAATGTTAATTAGATTTATCTAATGATATTTATATATTTTGTTTTTTACTTATAATTTATATTTTGTTCACTTTCCACTAAAAACAAAACAGGGCCACAGTTCGTCCGTTTCTGCGTCGACAACAAACAACCTCGTCATCAACAACCTGAACGTCGTTGTCAACAATAACAACCACAACAACAATCACGTCATAAATAATGCAGCCGTGGCGAGTTTAGCCGCGGCCGCTGCGGCCCATAGTTATCACCAACACAGAAATAGACGAAACTCGACGCAGTACAACAATTCACCGGGAGAACCGGCCAATCAGAGCGGGGCGTATTTTAATTCGCCCAATAGCAGCGAGCGGTCTTCGTCCAATGTCTCGGCACCAATGTCACACCTGCGTAATCCACTCAACACTGGATCGTCGAGACTACCACCGGGATACAGGCACAATTTGCAGCAAGGTACATTTATACGCGCGTTTAATTTGTTATAGGTTACAATGATGTCTTGATAAAAAAAAATATTTTTTTTTATAAATTTTTTTTTATTCAAAATTTGTGAAAGTCACTTTTATATTATTTCTGGCATGACGGTCTTTTCTACCTTTTCGGCAATATTTTTTTTTAAATTACAAAATTTGAAAAGTCTTAATAAATTTTTCTAAATTAATTTTTTAGATTTTAATCAACATTAAATTATATGCTCAATTAACATTTTTTATTATTATTACTATTATTAGATCAAATCAAACCATTTTATAATAAATCATTTTGTGTCTTTTTCAATCAGTGTTTGTTCATTTTATTGTGTTCATTTGTTTTTAACAATAATCATTTTTATTATTGTCTGTTTTGTTTTTATTATTTTTTAATGAAATAATTATAAAATAATAAGACAAATATTACTATGGTAAGTTCTCAGATCAATTTTTCACATCCAAAAGCAGGTCTTTTTTCTATTAACAAAAATTATGTTGATTCTTGTCTTTTCCTCTTTCGTATTTTTCAATAAATTAACCTTTCAACTAACACATTTACTTTTCTTTGGAATCTGATTTCGTTCTTATATCAAATATTTTAAGCCACGATAAAAATGCAATGCTTAAACCTCCGCTACCCGAATTTCTATCGATTTCTTACATATCTCCCTTAAACATTTGAAGTTTTTAAGCTCTTAAAAAAATATATGTTATTTTTTAAGATAATTTTATAAATAGACGTATTCCACGCCGAAACGCAAATTATATCGATATAAAAAAATCGCCAAGTATGGTCTGAAAATTATTGTAAACACGTTTGTTTCAGTTATTTTACAAGTTATATGTATGAAAAAATTCACAGTGTTTCTTTAAATTCTGTTTTAGACAGCCCCAAGAGATTTTTGCTCTATTTTGCTTTATTTTAAACGAGTCGGGTTGTATTAAAAATTTTCAAAATTTTCGCTTCAATTTTATCGTTTTAAATATAAGCGCGCTCTCTCCAACATTCGTAATTACATATCTCTCCATCTTCTTCTTTTTGAGTGGGGATACGGTGCCTTAAATTTAGCCTGTTATTCATTACGGCTTTACTCAGGCCTCTGGCATATTTTGCCGAAGGTCAAAATATTTCCGCTTCACAATAAAATCCAAATTAATGAAATATTTCTGATGGAATCTGGAAACTCAAAACAGTTTTTGAGTTGTGATGAAATTTGCTTTCAAATTTTATAATTCGAAATAAACATATCATTTTGTAAATTTTAAAATTTTTTAATGCAAACATAAAAAAGTTTTTAAAAGCTCACCTTACTTTTTTCTTACTTAAATTACTGATAGCGAAAACAATAAACACATGCATATTTTATTGGACAAATGTATTGAAAACGTTATCGTCAACTCGCTTTTTTTGTCGTTTCGTGTAAAAATAATTAATAAAAATACCCAAAGTTTCGTAATTAATTATCCAAATTGCTGTTGGAAACTTTGGTTTCTGAAGGTACACTTTTAAATTTTTTCTGTGGTTAATTTCTAGATTCAAATATAAAGCTTGGTGCTATCATATTTCTCACAATGTAAGCTGTTCCCAAAAGCAGATAAATTTGCCTCAGGAGTTAATAAAATTCAAGGGATTTCATTGGGTGTTTCGCCTTGTCTTCTGATTCCACAACAAATTCAACTCCTCAGTTATCGAAGCCTTCCTCCCTTCAAAGCCATCCCTTAACATTGTCATTTTTAACGATATTATCTGTTAATGAATGCTTGTTTTAAATATTTGCTTTTTATGACCTTTCAAATCCTCTGCGTAAGGATTTTTGCTAAGCTTCTTTACTATAAGTCTTCTAGTGTCCATATTTTGGCCTCCCTCAAATATCGCCAATTTTGTAAATTCTTGGCAATTCTCACCTGCAGCAACTTGCTAATAGTTAACTTTCCGTCAGTTAATTTGCCGTCAGTTAACTTGCCGTCAGTTAATTTGTCGTCAGTTAACTTGCCGTTGGATAACTTGTTGGCAGTTAAGTTGCTGGCAGTTAAGTTGCTGGCAGTTAAGTTGCTGGCAGTTAACTTGCTGGTAGTTAATTTGCTGGCAGTTTAGTTGCTGGCAGTAAACTTGCTGGCAGTGAAGTTGCTGGCAGTTAACTTGCTGGTAGTTAATTTGCTGGCAGTTAACTTGCTGGCAGTTAACTTGCTGGCAGTAACTTGCTGGCAGTTAACTTTAAATCGTCAGCCTATCTGATCTGTGGGCGACTTTTTGCTTTGCTATTCTCAGAATGTGTATTTTTTGAAACTACAGACAAAAAGACAAAGTAACCCATGTTTTAGTTATTGACAAATGAAAAATGATTGTATCTGTCTCATCTGTTGACGTCAAATATCCTATATAATATGCTGGACATCGTTAATACGCTCAAATGATTTAAAAAACTCTTATTATCAGCTTAATAACAATAAGGAGCATCTATTTTATTTGAATAACTATATCATTAACATAAATACACGGACAAATTAACACCATGTTTTAACATATGAAAATATGTTTATAGGCTATTTTTTTTCATTCGTAAAAATTAATTAGAAAAAAAAATTACCTTAAATCCTTTATTCATATTATTCAAGACGGCTGCTAAATGAACATGACGAATTTTTCAATATTAATTTTAACAAAATCTATTAAAATGATGGATGCTCCTCATTGTAATTGAATTGTGTTTTTAAAATATTTTTTGGATGTTCAGCGTTGACATTTAAAACAAGCATATTATGAAAAAAAAAAATCTAATTTCTTAACCTTAAACATTTCAGCGCTTTTTGTTGCTAAACCTCTCTTAACAATAACCTCTACCCTTCGCTAACTAACTTTTTGGTGATTTTTTTTTTAATTCTGCGAGCTTTGTTATGTTTATCATTTATAATTATTATTTTTATAATCATTATTTTTCATTTTGGACAAAGGAAAGTGGCTTTCTCAAATTTTGGTAGTACATATTATATCTTTCTTACATTTTATTGTGTTTTAATTGGCAGTTGTTTGTTACATTTAATTCTAATTACATATTTTATTTTTATCAAATTAATGTATTCTTTATATCAATTTATTGATCATGTATAATTTTTTTTTTTAATTAATCCTAAAATGAGTTCTGTAACTCACCGGGGTTGCTCAAGCAAGTAATAAAAACAATAAATAAAATTTAAAAAAAATTTTAATTTCTGAAGAACTTCTCAAATATTCTGAAAAGTTTGTAATATATAATGCGTCATATTTTATTTAAAAAAATGCATTAAACTATTTGACATGTATTTCAAAGCTAAGCCTAAAACTGGCAGCAAAGCAATCCGAGGTATTTTAAATAGTGCCATATTGTGGCAAAAAGCACTCCCGGGGTTATCTAATAATATCGATGCTGCGAAGGATAAATGGCTAAAGCGCAATACAGCTGTGATATTAAAGATGAACCTACATAATAAGCTGTATTGGTTGTTTTTGCTTGTTTTTTATCACATCAAGTTTTCTAGAGTTTTCCAGAACATTTAGAAAATTCTAGAAAGCTTGATTTAATGAACAAATCTTAACAAACAATATAGCATATTGTGTAGGCTCATCTTTAATGTCACATTTGTTTGGTGCTTTAGCCATTTTTACTTTCCAGCGTTGATATAAATGACATTGCAAGCTGAAAATATTTGCATTGACCAAGAAATTTCAGATCAATAAACAATGCAAAATGCACTACGCCAGAGCTCACTCACTAGAGCGAATTGCTTCATAGTATTAATATACATTTAAACCATATTTCTATATATTATTATAATAAATATTTTTGCATAATATAATTATTTTTAGCAAGATTCCACATGTATAAAATGAGATTCTTGTCTATTTTTTTATAATTATCACCTTTTTACTTTTAAATGTAAAGATGAATATTGAGGGAGATGTATGTTTACTTCGATATCTCATAAATTTTGAGTGAGCTGTTTACCGAACTGAGCAAATATATTATTCATACTTTTATTTATATTTGCGCAGTTCAGTAAACAGTTCACTCAAAATTTAAATTAATAATTATTGATATTAATATTTTATGTTATACTTTCATCAAAATTATTATTATTTTTTTTTAATAATAATAATAATTTTATTTATCTATAATAATTTTTAAATTTAAGTAAAAATTTTATTATTTTGTTCACAACGCAACTGCCAAAAATACAATAAATTACGCTCGTATTTTAGTACATATCAGTGACATCTAACCTAACCTTGCTGCAAATTAAAGTCTGGTACCTTCTTCTTCTTCTTTTTTTCTACTATTTTCCTTTTCAGATTCACATGTGTCTTTTCGTATTCTACTAATCCAGGATTCATCAGTTTTTTCCAGAAATGTTGCAGACTTGGTGTAGGGGAAACAATGTTAACAATTTTGTAACTTTTTTATGTTCAGGTTCAATTGTGATTTTTTTCAATGTACTTTTCTTCCTTGATTTAATTATTTAAGAACTATATTTACGTACCCACTGAATTTTAACTATTTTTATTATTTAGAGTTTATGCTTTTCTATGATCATTGAATTAAAAAGGTAACATCCACATTGATTAAGCATTCAAAAATGCGTACAATTTTCCTACAAAAAATTTTTTGGACCCATTACCTTTTATTTACAATGGCTTGAAACAAATATTTGTCAACACCAAAGTAAATAATTTTATGAAAATTCCTATTGCTTGCTTTAATGGTGTCTGTTATGGGGTACATTCAATGGTAAAGAATACAATTGAAATAATGATTAGTCTACTTTGGATACAAACCAGACTATAATATAAATGTGGTCATAATTTCTGCCTAGTTAGCCAATCTTTTGTATTCTATATCAATGAACATTTTTTTATTGTGGTGAATGGAATAAATATATGTTATAGACCCATCAATGTGTATTTGCGCTCTGCACACCAAAATATTTATTGCTTTAGCTATATTTGTGTATTTATCTTTCTTCTGTCTAAAAAAAATATATTATTTCATATACAGCGCATTCGGTAATTGAGGTGATAATTTTAACTGGAAAAGGGATGCCTCGATTGCCAAACACCCTGTATTTTGAAAATTGCAATTTTATTATTTTCTGATGTATTTTGGTTGCAAAGCGCTTCGAGCAATCCTCATTCTTGCCTGTAGTTAGTATGAAATGCTTTGAAATGAATTGTTTGGAATTTTGAAAAAGATATTATTTTTTTGCCATTCTGTACAAGTAGGTACTATATCGTTACTTTGTTCGTCATTGTCACAAAATGGAGAATTCAATTTTTAAATTAATTTTTTTTTTAAATCAAATCATCTATCAATCAAGTTAATTAGCAATAGAATTTAAACCACGGATGTATTAAAATATAAAAAAGTATAGCGATGGTTTAAATATTGCTACACACGGTGTCAGGAAACTCGTAGTAAAAACGGGTGAATCTACACCACAGAGAAAACCATTTATTAACAAAAAAAATTTTTTTCGGCATCAAGAGTTAAAAAAACTTTTTAAAACGGGGCTATGCTTCTATGCATTTTAAAAGACAATTAAACAAGCAACTGATTTTTTTTCAAATTTGACCTAAGTAAATAATTTTTATTAACCTTTTAACCGCCGCTGTCACATACGTGTGATCGACCTAATCGACAAAAAAATGATGAACAAAAAAAATCAGTATTTCGCGAAATGGGTATTGGTCAAACAGTATTAAAACCGGGCTTAAAACATAGGTTATTCTTTATTCTATTGACATATTTTGAAATATGTATCAATAATTTATTTTTTTTTAAATTAAATCATGTAGTGGACATCATGCCCTGCAGGTTTAAAAGCCTCACAGGAACATGTTGCAAGTGTCCAATTTCGTGCTTGAAATAAAGTTATAAATGAATGAGGAGAATCCAAATAGCATAATTTGAAAGCATTTCATATAGCCATCCTTCTTCCTCGGTGTGTGTGCTAACCCTGGTCCCCGTCAACAGCGCTACACTCTCCGGCACCAGGAGAAGCTACAGCAGCTTCAACAGCTTCAGCAGCAGACCTGCGAGCGTTTGCAGCATCAGCTGGACTCTCCGCGCCCCTGGCGCCAGGAGCCAAACTACCCCGCTCTCACCAATCCACAGTACGCCCCTGACTCCGCAGTTCAGACCCCTCACTCCCTGAGCATGCCCTCCATCAACAATCAAGGCAGTCAGATGATCAACAGCCACAGCAATAGCTCCAATCAGAACAACCGTGTCGGCACGCCCGTACCCGTCGAATTTCAGATGGACTACAACGATTGCACATCGCACAATTCCCATAATTCGCATAACTCCAATCGGTCACGTTCGCCATCGTGCTTCTCCGTTAAGATGTCGGTACAACAGACGGAGCAGGGGTGGGGGGTCGTTCAAAACCCCCTCTCGACGACCGCCATGAGCGGCACTTGGAAGGTGAGACAGATGACCAATTCGCTTTGTTTTTTGGCGTGCGTAGCATGACACTTGAATGCAAAAAATCATAAGTTCCATTCCAAATTAAGCTATACAGTTATGATAACGATTTGGTAATGTTGCTGAGAGCTCCGTTGTAATGTCTCTTTCTGTTACATGCATCATTTCGATCGTCCAATTGATTAGTCAGACATCTCCAAAAAATCTAAATTTGAGTTGAGTATGCAGTTATGTGTAAAAGTGTACCGTATAGTACAGTACACAGATTATTTATAAACACCATCAAATCAATTACAATGCAAAAAAAATTGTAGTGAATTTAACAAAATTTTGATGTTGTCTGGGTCACTAGTAGGATATTTCAAAATGTCATACTAATGTAGAGGACCTTTTATGCTTCCCGAAGTTATTTTATAGCATATTTTATATGTAAAACACAGACACGTATAAATTATATTTGATTTATAAAGAGTATTTGAATATTGCTTTCTTCATTATCTCAAAACTTTGTATTCGGGGATGTCAGACTAATCATTCGGATAATCGATTTATGAGAAAGAGAGATAGGTTAAATTGAAGCTATGCAGTAGTAGTCTGTTTAAAAGTACAGTTTTTTAAATTAAACTTTAAAGTTTCTTAAAAAATCTGTCCTCTGTTTTGTGAAGTCGATGAAAATCAATAATTAAAAATGTAAACCTTGGGTGAAACACTATCAAGTATAGATGTTTTCGCATTGTGACAAAAATAGACAGGCTACATAATACCACAAAAAAAATTAGGCTTCCCAGTCCGTTGTATCATATCACGCCTTCTCTAAAACGTCGTTGGGTCCGTGAATGTGTTGAAATGTATCACTTTCATTGCATTTTATGTGATTACATATTGACCATAGACATATGAATATTGATAGACCAGAACAGACAGGAGAGGGGTAATAACCAATAGCGGGGCGCGGAGCGGCAGGATGATTGAAATGATATGTGATTCGTCCATTAATTAATCCAACAGTATATAGGCATCTCGCATTATAATATGACCATTTAGTTCTTAAAAGTAACATCTGCTTTTGAATGAATAAACCTTTTTACATGGGAGCGCGAATTGCTAGCCACGTTATGAACAATTTTCGAAGTCCAAATATGGTAAAGTAAAGTTCACCTATTTTCATAGGCGGATATGTTGTTTCCGTATTTAGTTAAGACACTTTTACAAATGTTTCATAATTTACTTACCCCAGTAAATAGCGGCTTTGTGTTTCGCGTCGCCATGTATCGCGTTGCTACTGTGCGTCGTATGCGTCATCATATTATATTCCTATTATCTGAATAAACTTAAAATAGTGTAAAATAATGCTTACCTATGGAATGTAATACCACAATTGGGTTTATTCTCTTTTTCTCTTCTATTTTTACACGTTTTTATAGCACAAGCCATCATTTTGCCGTGTTATTTCGTAAAATGTACGATGAGAGCTCGACACTGGTCCGGACAAGAATGATGTCACATTTTTTAGATTCACGCAAGGCTCTCGCAAGCCCATCCGGTTCCGATAAAATGGTTCCAATGGGAGGGGGAAACAATACGCCTTTTATCACTTAGGGCAGGTCCATCTATTTGTATGTCCATGATATTGACAAAGAAATATATAAACACATAGAAAAGGATGGACCTTTAGGTGACATAGATTTGCTAGCAATTGCATTCGGCAGGGCGCTTGCTTCTACATAGGCAGTCAACAGTTTAATAAGCAAAATTTAAAAAAAATCATTCAAAGATAACTATTAGCTAAATAATATGGAAAGGAACTATTCTGTCTGTAGCTTGATTACATAATTTTGTAGGTACATATTATTTTTGCATTTTTCTTCCATTCCTTTCTTTTAATTTTTATAAATACTTGCGTATTGTTAGTAGAATGTAGCATGATTTTTTTATGAATAAAATATGTAGAGTCGTCATTTTAGACATTGTAAAATTTTTCATTTCAAATACAATCTAGATTTTTTTAATTCATCGCCATGTACTCTTTTTTGTCTCAAATTAATATTATTATTATTATTATTTATTATTTAATATTATTTTCATTTCTCGAAAACAGTTTTCCTGCCTCTATGTATTTGAAGATGCGCTAAATGTTTAGCGCTTGTTGAAATGCATCACAGATGGCATTTCAATGTCCGTTTTGGACGGAAATTTTTAAAATTATGTTAGAACTATCAGTCTTGAAGGACCATAATTTATATAAGCCTGGACCCTGTATATAGCCCTAAACTAAGCGACTTTCTAAACTTTTAAGATTTTTACACGTTCCAGGCTTAAAAATCATGTAAATATTTTTTATTGCTAAATTATTTAGATTTTTTTTTTCAGATTCATCGACATTGTTTATTTTTTCGATTTGTTGTTTTGTCATTTGTAGAAATAACAGTTTTTTTTTCAGTTCATCACTTTTCATCATCATCATCATCAAGTTCTGCTAAAATGCTTTAATTTTGCCTGTAATATTCACTTATTAATAATAAATGTAGCAAATCAAAATTGAAATGTTATGTTTTTTATAAAAATATAAAATGTTTATATTGAATTATCATTGATAAAAAACCATTTCTTGTATAATATTATAATTCAGTACCAAATTAATAGACATTTGATGCCAAATATATGGGACGGGTTGTATCACATAAATTTAAATATAACATTGTCATTGGTCATTCAGCGCCATATTGACAGTTAAAAGGTCTCCGTTAAATGCCAATTCTAAGTCCATTTCAGCTTTTGAACAAATTTTGATAAGCAGAAGAGGACAACTATCATGTTGTTAAGCTTGTCAGCTTATTACAATTTGATAAAAAGCTGAAACGCACCTAGAATAGACATTTAACAGAGACCTTTCAAATGTCAAAAAAACAAAATGGCGCTGAATATTCATTTGTTGACAATGTTACATTTGAATTTCTGTGGAACAACTGGCCCTAAAACTTTCCCAAATGTCTCCATTGAGCGCATTTTGATATAAAATCAATGTTTTTTGATGGCAAAAAAAAATTTTTGGTGATCAAATATGCACTCAGAAATAATTTTTGACGTATGACGATGTTCAAATATTATTTTGGTTTAATATTTTCCATAAACCATTAGATTTTTAATTAATTTCTACTAAAAAATGCCTGTATTGTTGAGTTTTTAGAACAACTAACATCATAATTGCATAAAATACTAATTATTATTAACAAAACTAACTGATAATTTTGTAGTTTGCTTTATAACTAACAAAGTAACTACTTTAATTTGATTTTTGAAAAATTTAATACAATTTTTTACAGGGATTCCAAAAAAATATTTTCTGTAATAAATACAAAGAAAATGAACAAACACTGATATTCAAAAAAAAATTGATAATAATGTTTTATAATTATGATAATAAGTGAAACTGATGCTAAAATTATACATTTATATTAAATTATGAAAATGTCATTTTCTTCTCCAAAATGACTTTATAAATCATAACAATTTTAGTAAATTTTTGTCAGTTTCATTATCAAACATGTATTTTAACAAGACCAATTAAAAATTGTTGCACTTCAATCAAACTAAAAGTGTTATTTTTCAGAAATTTTCTTTCTTTTTTTTTCAGGAATTTCAGTAATTCCTGAAAAGTTTTTCAATATTTTTTCAAATTCTTTTTTTATTATTTTTTAATCTTGGGGTATGCTTAGGTTTACGGTCCCTATAGACTGCACGCCCCTTTCATTCACTGAGAAAGAATCATAATCTAAAATACTCAAAATATGTAAACTAGACAAATTTGCAATAATTAAATATGTGTAACATGATATCACTTGGTGCAACAATTTATAATGGGCTCAATTTCTATCACACTGTCAAAAATTGAAAAAACTATTATCATGAGTTTATTTCGTTTTCTAATGCTTTTTTGTATTCTTTTCTTTAGAGCACTTCTTCTAAGCACCAACCGCAAGTGATGATGACATCTGCCGGAACTCTACAGCACACTGATCATCCCCGCCGCGATCCCAATCGAACGCGAGACCGCCATCACAACACCGACTCTGTTCGTCTCCAACACAACGCCCCCGCTGGACACCCGCGTCAACACCATTACCACCCACACTCCCACACTTACTCGGAAATCGGACGGGTCGGATACCGGCGCGGCAGCGAACAAGAATTCCGCGAGATTCACGATGACCCGGTTTACGAGGAAATCGAACGAAACGAAACATTGATGTCGGATATGTCGGACGATAACTCTACCGGACACGGAGAAGCTTTCGTAAGACCCGTCGATCAACTAGGACACCAAGCTAAATTCTACGGAGATCACCGTCCGCTGATTTCGTACAGTCCTGGAGATCGCCACCGCTACGATCGTTCACCTGTTCCTCTCGATCATCAGATGCCGCATGGAAAATATAATACGACACGATGGAATGACAGTCTCGAACGACACGCCGAACGTCCGATGTACGCGTATCACCCACAGGATCCCAGCAACATGCGGACACTCGCCGCGGTTTTGAAGTCGGATAACGACGTCACGAGCAAAGTTCTCTGTCCCGGTCACGGACACGGCACGCACCAGCGTGTTTTGCCGCCATATAGCGATTGCTAAACATGCAGAAAAACGTCAGAGCTACAGTACATAACTAGTGCAATAAAACATACTAATATTTTGGTAGATGTATATTATTTTACATAGATATTTACCAATCAAACTTACTTTCACGTTAATTTTTGCTTAGATTCAATGAACAATAATCAATATTCATTGGCAATCTCGTTAGTCCATAGTAAATAGTGTTCAGCTTTTAATTTTTAAACAATCAGTTGAAATCGTCAGCAAGCGAAATAGTTTTTATTTACATTTTTAACAAGAACACCTCGTTAGATTCAGAATTAGTTTTATATAATATGAAAATATTAGTGTTCTGTTATTCTATTCATATAAATATTAATTATCTTTGACGTTTTTTCTCGATACATATTCATATAATAAAAACATATTTATTTAATCATTAATTTGTTTTTTAATGTTCGTTTTTTTTTTTCAAACTGATCACAGCTGTAGAATGCAATTTATTTTTAAATATTCTAAGCGTTATGGATTGTGATATTTTTTTCTTTATATAATTAGACATTTTAGTCATTTTATATTTTATTCTGCAGTTAGTGTTTAATTTTATAGTTGCCAGATCATAATAACTCACTAAAATATCATAATATTATTTGTGAGTTTTAAATGTTAATTATCAAGGAATATGAAAATTATTAACATGTGAAAAATTGCGACATATTTTCAAAAAATATTTCTTAATATGTCAAGACATTAAACGCAATTTTTGTTTAAAAATTACAAAAAATTATCATAAATGTAATGAAAAAGTGATTTATTATTACGTACAATCAGTGTTTTTGTAAAAAAAGTGAACGGACATTTATATGAAAATATAATCTTATTGAAAACAAAATGTTAAGAAATAAGTAGCCATTTTTAAATTAAAAACGTAGCCTTAAGGTAATATTTTAGTGTACAAAGATTTGAATAGAATTGTGGACAGATTTGATGTTGCGAATGCTAGAAAACGTAATATGGTAGATTTTTTTGTACATAGTTTTAAAAAAACTCTAGTGAGTGAAAGAAAATTTGCCATAACCGAATGGTAGTTGAAATTTGTGACTTGTAAATATTAAATACTTTTAGATCACCCTGTAGTGGTTTGAAAATGAGACAAGTAAAAATAATTAAGAATTGCATTTTTTTTTATCGGGTTGAAAAATCTCGTTGAAAAATTAATGCGGCCGAAATGCGGTTGAATTGTAAATTAGAACTTATTTGAAAAGTCACTTGTTTTTTTAATTATTTTTAACGGAAAAGTTGTAGCGAATAAATGAATTGTATGCAATCAATAGAAATACTCAAATTACACTAAATCAGAGATTCCCAAACTTTTTCAAAAACATTTTCATTTAACCCTTCAGGAAGACTATCGCATTTTTTTTTACCAATAAATGACATTAATAATGTTGCGAAACATCTTAGAACTGAATTTATAAGTTACATATTTATTAATTTATAATCCAGAAGTGCATTTGTTCAGACTTGCCACCTATATATTTATATGCATTTTGTTTGTTCTCTTGGAAACAAAAACATCTTGATTAATATGTCCCTTGCTACAATGCATTTGCTTAAATATTGCATCTTTATTATCAAAGGGAAAATATATTGAAATGAAGCATTCTCCCTCGTACTATTTTTGATCTACACAAATCAAATGTAACAGCAAAAAAAAAAAATTGCTGAAAATTGAACTAGAAACCTTTTACTAAAGGCCGATGATAGCTTCATTTTATTCTCTCCCTCTTACACATGATCAGCAATGTAACAAAAAGGGAGGTTGTATTGGAGTTACAGGAACATAGATTACATCAGATTCTGCAATGGGTCTTCGACAACATTATTTTTGCGTTAAATAACTGTTGCTTATAAGTGACATTATTTTTTAGTTAAATCACTGTTGCTTGTAAGTGACATTATCCCTGACTTAAATCACTGTTGCTTATAAGTGACATTATTTTTTAGTTAACTCACTGTTGCTTGTAAGTGACATTATCCCTGACTTAAATCACTGTTGCTTATAAGTGACATTATTTTTTAGTTAAAACACTGTTGCTTGTAAGTGACATTATCCATGACTTAAATCACTGTTGCTTATAAGTGACATTAATTTTGAGTTAAATCACTGTTGCTTATAAGTGACATTATTTTTTTAGTTTAATCACTGTTGCTTGTAAGTGACATTGTTTTCGAGTTAAATCACTGTTGCTTATAAGTGACATTATTTTGAATTAAATCACTGTTGCTTCTAAGTGAGAGTATTTTTGAGTTAAATCACTGTTGCTTATAAGTGAAATTATTTTTTGAGTTAAATCACTGTTGCTTATAAGTGACATTATCTTTTGAGTTAATCACTGTTGCTTTTAAGTGACAATATTTTTGAGTTAAATCACTGTTGCTTGTAAGTGACATTATTTATTTATTTGCTACATTTTTTGCATTTTGAGCTCAATGTAACAACACACTATGAATAAAAAGATTATATAAAATGTAAATAATGATAATATTATGTATCAAGTTGTTAAGGTTTTTTTTGTAATCTATCTTTAGGAATCCAATAAAATAATATAAATAGTGATCCTTAGCGGTAAGACGTTTAGTGGAATTATATATTTATATATGGAATATGTACATTTTTATTTTAAGAGAAAAATACTGTTTCTTTATTATTTTTTATCATCATTATCTTTAAAAAAATATATAATCATTTTTTTTCCAATCAAATGCAATTTATTGAAATTTTCAAAAAATGTGATGCGTATTAATGATTTTTATAATATACATACTACTTACTCAATATTTTTTTCAATTTTAAATATGCTTACGGGATTAAAACAAATTTGTTAAACATATATTTTTAAGAGTTGCCTTTATATTTTTATTTCAATACTTAAATCTGCTTCTTAAAAACACACATTTTTTCATGGTTTTGAACTATATTATTATTATGTATTTATTGATTATTTATTTGACTGATTTAAAAATTTCTTTTCAATATTTTTGCAAAATAATTCTGCAGCTATTTTTATAAAATGGATAACTTTTATTTTTAAATTGTTAAAAACAGGCAACTTAATTAAAACAGCTTTTGTTAAAAAATATGACTTTATTTTTGTCGACATTTTCGATAATTTTATCTTGAAACTTTTTAAAAATATTTTTGGATGCAATATTTATTGTTTTTTTAAATTTTTTTATTTGTATTTATTATTCACGAAAAGGGCACTTGAAACAATCATTTAAATTGAATAACTTGTATAAAGAGCGTTTAAATTTAAGAAGAAAATGTGAAATAATTAGATTATGGATTTGACCCAAGAGATTGAAGAAGTCATTTTGAAAATACAATAATATTCATTAATAATGGAAAGATATCCAAGACTTTGGTTACATTTGTCACATTTCATATTAAAATCTCATTATTTATTGATATACGAAACACATTTGTACATACAAATATTTTAACAAAATTGATTAAAAAAAGGACAAAAAGAAATTGTACGCAAATTATTATAAATCACCTATAACTTAATTTAAAGCTTTTATACTAAAATTAAAAAGGAAAAGCTCTGTTAAATTCTGTACATTACTAAACAAAACACACAAAAAATTGCATTTAATGAATATTATTCAATTATTTGCGGGTGATGCAAATTTTTTATGTCTGCATGAAACTTCAATAAAAAAAGACATTTTTGTTAAAGCCAACATGTAGATAATATCATACTTGATAAAGTGACATTTTTATTTATTTATGTCTTTAATTAATCCAGTAAAGGCTTTATTCAAAGGCAAAATGCATGTATAAGATAGGCCTGCAATTGCAGTGCTTCATATCGTGCATGGGCAAGATTCTTCAACCACAATAATAATAGGCGCAAATTATGTTTTGATTTAATTGGACAAAAAGAAATAAAGTATAATTTTTGTAGATTTTACTTAGTTTACAAATTTTAAATAATTTTCAAAAAGTAATATTTTTTGTTTAATAATGATATTGCGTACAGTGCGTTTGGTGATCGGTGCGCCTAAAGTCTTGGATAGGTCCCACCTCGGTGGGCGGGTGTAGCATATCAATATCTGAACCTCCCGCATCCTGTATCTTATAATATTTAAGAAATCCGTCTTGAATTCAATTGTATATGGAAAGACTTCAAAAATATATTATAATTGTAGTAAATATTAAAAAAACAAATGCTTTAGAATTGGAAGACCTTTGATTTTTAAATTAATAAAAACTACTTGAGAAATTTGCTGTTTTTTATTTTTTGTGTTCACCCTTTGTGTCGTCCTTGACCCATTTTTTTGTTTTTGTTTTACGTTAACTCCTCACAGGAGGCCTTGAGGAAAATAATTTCCCTTAGGACCTATGTCATCTGAGATGCTGTGTGGAGGGTCTTTTTGAGGAGAGGAAGGAATGAACATTGATCTTCGGTAAAAAAAAAATGGTCTTGAAGAGATCCATGTTGTAGGAATGAGGAAACACAGAGACCGGCAAATCGTTCCACAGCCGAGCTGTTGGACTCAAGAACGAGTCGAAGAAGCTACCCATTCTCATGTGACTGATGTCAAGCGCGTATGTTGGGCGTGCGTTTGGCGCATTTCCCGACTATTCACCGGTACCGAAGGGATTAATGATGCTAGTTCCTCGGAGCATCTTCCATTGAAATACCGTAGAACAAAGATAGCATTCCCATCCGACGCCTGTGCCTTAAAGATTACAATCCATTTGTTAAGATGGGAGAATCTATCAAATGGACTGCCCCTTTTCTGCACAGAGTCGACAGTTTTTTCAGGTGTTTTGGAGCTCCACACCAGAGGTGGTTGCCAATTTCAACCATGGGGCACACTTGCGATTTGTACAGGGTTTGAACTTGTGTACTATTAAAGTACGGTACGCCCAGTTTTTTGGGAGGTCAATTTAACTCTGGGTAACTCCCAATAAAGTATTTGAAAAAATATAAATTGTGTGAAAACCGCACAAATCTCAAATGCTCCAGACTGGCCGGAGCCAGTGGCAAGCAAATGTTGTGAGGCTGAAGATGAGGAAGAGAAGGTTGGGAAGTACCTGGCTATTTAAGTCTGGGCATCAAACACAGCATTTCAAGTAATCTTTTAATTCCGAATGGTGGTTTTTCATCATGGCGGAATTGAGGAGTGTATCTTATACCATTCACTTTGACAACTCCACATATATCTTCCACTCTGAAACGCACCTCAAATACACCATATATTATTTTTAATTAAAATTGTGAAAAAGCACTGAATAATTAAATAAAAATTACTTGCCCATGTTGAAAACGTGATCTGTAGATTCTTAGTCAAAAGCCTTAGCCTAAGCCTGGCCTATGCCATCTATGGGGATATTGTGTGGAGGGCCTTTTTAGGAAAGGAAGGAGAGAAATTTCTGGGAAGGAAAAAGGTATTAGGGGCAGGCGCGGCCGGTGCCTTAAATTTTTGGTGGTTCACCGATTTCATCAAAAACGTAATGGGAAAAAATTCGGTTTACTGGCCAAATTCCTAAAAATACGGAAAAAATTCGGTTTACTGGCCAAATTCCTAAAAATACAAACTAGTTATTTTTATACTAACTATGGGCCGGGGAATACGAATCGAATAAAGTCGTATAATTCAGTTAATATTGCTTGCCGCCGCCTAATTCTTTCAGATTCGTATTCCCCGGCCCATAGTTAGTATAAAAATAACTAGTTTGTATTTTTAGGAATTTGGCCAGTAAACCGAACTTTAGCCACGTAATGTATGTAATATATATGTAATGGCAATATATTCCATTTAAATTTGAATCCTGTAGTGTCAGTTGGAATACTTGGAATGTAATTATCAATTGTCACTTGTTTTATTTTCTATTATTTTATTATAAATAAACATAAATGTCGTTTCTTTGTTAAACTTTGCAACACAAGTGTTTTATTTATAAATCAATAGAAAAGAATTAAATCATATTATAAAACGATAAGATAATTTACGATAAAACCAGGAGACACTTTGACTTCAAAGTTGGTGATACTGTTTTTGTGGAGAATGGAAACAAACTTAACAGGAAGAAGCTCGAAGAATTGAGAATCGGACCATACAAAATCATAGAAAAATTATCAAACTCAATTTACAAGATAAACACTGGTCGAAAAAAATTTGAATCAAATTTTTTCCACATCTCGAAGTTAACTCCAGCACCTTTATTTATGAACCATGAAGAGGACATCGAAGATGAGTGAAAATTTTGCAGTAATTTTCTTTCCAGGGGGAGGGGAGATGTAATGGCAATATATTCCATTTAAATTTGAATCCTGTAGTGTCAGTTGGAATACTTGGAATGTAATTATCAATTGTCACTTGTTTTATTTTCTATTATTTTATTATAAATAAACATAAATGTCGTTTCTTTGTTAAACTTTGCAACACAAGTGTTTTATTTATAAATCAATAGAAAAGAATTAAATCATATTATATATATATAAATGCACGTATCTTACTTATTTACAGAGAAGATCAATTCTTCGATCCCTTTGCCGAGCGAAGACTTCAATCACCCTTAGATACAGATATACTCACCTGATAAACTCGTTATCCGATAAACACACTTATATGAAAGTTTATGCTTGGAAGATACGACTTTGCAAGCGGTGACACTGCATTAAAAAACTTCAGAAATCATAAATTATTTGCTATTTTACACTATGGTTCATTTCTTTTGATATTACATCTATTAGTATTAGAGGATTAGTGGCAAAGAAGAGAAGGTATTTATTTATTATTTAAAAAAGACTCAACTTTCGGATATGAATTAATATCACAATAATGTTTTGATTTGTAGCGTAGGATTGCAGACAGTGGCGGGTGTTTACTGCATAAATATACTAACCCCGTTTACTGACCCACTAAGCGTCGGTGTGAAGTTAGCAATAATTAAAAAAAACGCACACAAATAAAAGGTTACTTTCTGCAAAAAAAAGCAAATAATAAAGTCAATGCCAAGTATGTAAATCCGCAGGAGTTTATCACAAAATAAAATCGCACGCATAGCTGACCCGTGACCCGTTGACCCGAGGTTGCATTTTACAAGAGAAATGTTAAAATTTTACTTCATACTTGTTCAAACCCTTGATCGTTCGAGCCCTTCCTTCGGAATTCTTCGATTCTTCGTTCGTATATCTCCGCTGACCGTGCGGCGTACTGTCAGAGGTATTTTTCTTGATACGTTTTGTCAAAACCACGGTCCAGATATGTTTCGTATGGGCTGCATACAAAATATTATTAGCCAAACAACGCGCATAGCTAAAGCGCGCGGTTTGGTATGTACCTCGGTTTCTCGTTCCTAGCCAATGTAAACGGCGCGCGGGTGCAATGTTTTTGCTGTATTTATCTACAATATTTCGTCGTTAGTCACGTTTTAGTAACATTAAGTATATTAAATTGCAATTTTTTAGGATTTTTTTTAAATTTTGCTTAATTTTATAATTAAAAACATAAGTAAGATTACGATGAGCTGTAAATTGTTGTTCAATTTTTTTGGCGGTTCGTTGCACGAGTGCACTGAGGCACTGGCCGCGCCTGATTAGGGGTAGGTAGGAATCTGGTGGTCAGTGTTTCCAGGAGTGACGGACGTATGAATGCATCCCTCCCACTGAAGTGCCAGGCGATGTTCCGAGAGAGTATGGCTGGAGAAGTCAGAGGGACTCCCTCAACCATTCTCTCCCAATCGCATCCCAGACGCAGCCGCCACCAAGGCTCCGAAATACCTCACCCCATGAACCCGGACACCCCGGCTAAGTTACCAAACGTAGCGAGCCATTTGGGGTGACCTAAGGCAGAGGTGATGGTTATCCAATAAATGGACGGGACGGCGGTACCCATACCCACCTCCCAAATTGAATTCTCATACCCGCCTTAATAAATGAAAAAATAATATGAAAAAAACAATAATATTAAAAAATAATTAAAAATAATTAAATATTTTTTACAATTTTTAATTAGTAAAATAATTAAATATTATTGTTATTTTAAGCAACAATTTTTTTTTCTTTTTAAAATAACAATAACAATTTAATTTAAAAATGGCAATTGATCGTTTCTGAATGGTGACCTTTCATTAGGGCGATACTGTATGAATGTAATTAATACCGCCTCTGTATGAATGTAATTAAACATTATTCAAAGGAAATATTCAAACTAACCATGTAAGAAGGCGGGTTGGGTACCGCCGGTCACCTCAAGTGGTTCGCTACGTTTGGTGACTTAGCAGGCGTACCCGGGTTCATGGGGTGAGGTTCGTCAAGGTCTTGGTGGCTGTGTGTCGGCTCACCTGCTCCGTGGCCGGCCGGATCGAGAGAGACTGGTTGAGGAGGTCTTTTGACTTCTCCAGCGAGAATCTCTCGACCTATCGCCTAGCACCGCAGTTGATGGGATGGATTCATACGTCCGTCACTCCTGGACACACTGACCCCCCAGCCCCAGATACCTATCATCTACCCCTCATCTCTATTTACTTCCCAGAACTTCCCCTTCTTTCTTTCCTTATAAAAACCCTCCACACAGCATCCCCTAAGATGTAGGCCCTGAGGTAAATTATTTTGCTCTGGGCCTCCTGTGGAGCTATTTAAAAAAAAATTATTTCCGAATCACCGTAATTTCGATTAGGTGAATCGAGATATTACTATTAGGTAAATTGAGATATTACTATTAGGTGAATCGAGATATTCTATTAGGTGAATCGAGATATTACTGTTAGGTGAATTGAGATATTACTATTAGGTGAATCGAGATATTACTGTTAGGTGAATTGAGATATTACTATTAGGTGAATCGAGATATTCTATTAGGTGAATCGAGATATTACTGTTAGGTGAATTGAGATATTACTATTAGGTGAATCGAGATATTACTGTTAGGTGAATTGAGATATTACTATTAGGTGAATCGAGATATTCTATTAGGTGAATCGAGATATTACTATTAGTAAACAACTGTATCAACTAAACATTCACGGAATAAATATGCTTTCGAGACAAAATCGAAAAATTTAATAAAATCAAAGTCTCCAACTAAACTAAACTTCTGTGCTTACATAATATTACCATCTGAAAGTGCCACCCCTTCTACGTTATTAGTGGGGCATGCAGACATTGGTTCGCGAACAAACATTTTACAAAATAATATCTAACACGTACTATTAAGTTTAATAGATAGCTTATCTAATTTAAAAAGCAGAGAGTCTGAGTGCTAAAGAAAAGTAAACTGTGGAAATTGTGAAATTTACACAATGAACAGTCGACTCTTTAAAACTTGTATACCTAAGGCTGCCTTACACACGTAAGTTTTTTTACCGCAATTCGCTCACGTAAGCGACTTATAGCCGAATTACCAATGTAAACCATACCAAAAGTCACATACCGTAATTTATAGCAAGTTACAGAAGTTGTTCTTACTTTAAGTTTTTTGACAGGTCTAATCGCATCCACGCGAACTTCCAGCTTTCTCACAGCTTATCAAGTCAGTTTGATAAGTTGAGACGCTTACGTAAGAAATAGTGCCAAAATGCGCCTATTCGAGACGTCAAAAATTAAAAGACAGCTCTTTTCCGAAGGTTTTATTTCCTATAAAAACTAGTATTTTTATTACGTAAACTAAAATCTGATAAGCTGATAATTATCTACCTTATTATCTCCAGAAAACAATTTTAAAACATCACTAGATAAAACTCAAATAAGATCTTCCAATGAAAACGGAAAGAAACTGTTCTGATTCCAAAAACCAAAGAGATATCACTTATTTTTAAGATGGAAAAAAGCTTTCTGAAAATGAGCACCCTTATTTTCGGTCCAATCCTTTCTAGTCTCAACGCTTCTATTTACAAAATTATGTACGTATTTGAATTCGAAGTCTGTTGCTAATTTTAGCAATTTTTTTAATAATTTTAACCAATTTTAGATTGATTATCAATTAATAACATCGATGTTCCTCATTGCTCGATGTACTCGTATATAACAGTTTATACTCATAAAATCAACCAATTACGTAAATTTCGGTTAGATGCAATAACTTAAGAGTGTATTACCAGAGAACACCAGAAATATGTCATTTTTAAATCAGTGTTTAGACGTATTGACTCTTTTCCACATAAAAATATAAATTGGTTTTGAAAGATTGTTCTTTAATCTAGTAAACGTATGTTTTAAATTTTCAGAAAAAATCATAATTTTTAGTATAATAAAGTTATACCATAGGTCGTTGGCGGATTTGTTAAATTTTCAAAAAAGTACATGTATTATACAACACCCATTTCAAATCATATAATCATGCAGTAAAATAAATCAATATATTATCTGGTAAACGTATGTAACAGAATTTTAATTTTAGTTTAAATAAAATTATTAAAAAATATATAAGTACATGTGTTTCTTGACGAAAATTGGTCCGTTTGTGCATTTATTTGCGCACTTACAGACTAATATATTTCAGATTTTTTTTACATTCTAATTTTGCTAAGACATTATTGAAAAATGATAAATACTTATGATCAAAAAATAATTACAAAAAGTACATAATTTTAATAGTTTTATCGTCACGCCTTTCAGCATTTTTGGATGCAGGTATAAATTAAAGCAACTTTGGAATGAAGTAAAATCGATATTGAGTTATAATTTTAAAAAGCTGGTACGGAGAATACCTTATCTTTCTCATTGGAACCGCCTTGTACGATCGTAAGAACATCTTTCGACGAAATGTGGATTTTCGTCCGCTGGCTGGTTATGCGCTCTTAAGCGTCTAGCTAACTGCTAGCGTCTACACGTCTAAAAATGAAATATTCTACTTCGAATTAGTCCGCAAAAGTTAGAGCTAGGAATGTGGTACATAGCGAGGATACGGACTGACTGATATACTGGGATGCAGAGTTGGTTGGCGTAGCTACGCATAGGTCATCATCATCATCACTCTTGGCTCTACAACCCCTGGTGGGTCTTGGCCTCCTCAAGAATCTTCTTCCCTTCATCACGGTTTTGTGCCAGCTCTCTCCAGTTTACAATCTCCAAGGTGGATATATCTTTGAGGACGTTGTCACTCAATCTTAAACTTAATCTTCTCAGGCTCCTTCGCCCTGTCGGTCTTGAGTTCAGCAGGGACTTTGGTGATGACCCAGCCACCGAAGTCTTCCCAGTTTTATAAATTTTGTGACGTTTATATCCTTAAACAGAGTATATTGCTCATTGTTATAACGTCTGCGCCAAAATTCATTTTCTGAAACCGTTCCGAAGATATGCCTCAAAATTTTCCTTTCAAAAACATCCAGTGCTCGCTCATTCCTCTTAATAATAATAATAATATAATAATATTTGGATGACTTGTATAGCGCCGTTTTTGTGAAAAATCACCTCAAGGGCGCTGTACAAATTTATAAAACGTTTATACAATCTTATTTTAAACTATATACAACAACATCTTATGGCTAAAAATTGCATCCATCGGTTCATCGATCACCGATACGAAACTATATGTGCAATGATTTGACCAATGAACGCGATGCTGCTGTAAAAATGCACTGTACAGGCAGAAAATATATACAAGACCATACTTACCTGGAGGGTCACTAGAGATTAACACTGTTATTGTTTATTTAGAGCAATTAAGACACAGTTCGCACGCAGAGGACATAATTGGGAACTATAATTATAATATATAAAATGTTCTGTAATGAGCGTATTTTGAAAACAAAAGCAAAATTTTATGATACTACGATAGGTATTTTTATTTAAGGGTATGAGAGCCCAAAAAGGTACGTTTTTAATTTGGACCTAAATTCTGTTGGGCTTGTTATGCATCTAAGTTCCGGTGGGAGTTTATTCCAAGCCTTAGGTCCAGACACTCCGAAAGCGCGATCTCCAAATTTCGTATTTGGCTTGCGTTTAGGTTCCATTAGTCTGCCTATAGCTGATGATGTTGCTGATCTAAGGGTTGACTGCCTCAGACCAGTATTTTCTGGGACACATAGTTCAGAGATGTAAGATGGGGCCATTTCATTAATTGATTTAAACACCATCCAGCACAATTTGTACTGGATTCTTTGAGGGCACTTGAGCCAGTGAAGATTACGAAGGTGTTCTGAAATATGTGAATATTATATCTTAGTTAGTAGGTACCGAAGTCTCAGCTGCGTATGTGAGTACTGGTCTGATAAGTGTTTTGTACACTTATATCTTGGTGTTTCTGGACAGCAGTCTGTATTTTATTTGGTTTTGTAGGCGGTAGGTAATAACAGCGATTCGCTTTCACTATGCGCTTTTGTATCTCCTCTGTGGTATTATTCTTGTTATCAGGGAGCCTAGGCATGTGAATCTTGATTCCGTTTCAAAATTTTGGCTTCCACATGAGAGAGTTGGGGTTTGTTGGGCGCATCCTACAGCCATAAGCTAGATATAAAAAAGAAGAAAAAAAAACTACACGTATAGCTGAATTCACACTTTTATTGCTTATTTTATAGTTTTCTGAAAGAACTACTTGTCCACACATCCGCAGGCAGATACATTCGTCCACAGGCACACGACCTAACCTTAAGTTTGCCATTCTAGAAAAGTTTGTCGACTGCTTTGGATTGCTCGCTGCATTCGCGGCATACTTTGCACATATTATTATCGGCCTCCCTCGCGAGCTCCAGACAAATAAATCTTCAACTCCTGTCCTAAAGGCTGTAGGACCCTGTCTCATGCCCTTCCCCTTTCCCAACCTCTAGCCCCTGCACCCTCAACTCTCTACCCCCGCGCCGCCGGCCTAATCTCAACACGACCATCCCCGCATCTCCCGTTACTGTAGCGCTTTGTAAAGGGTGAAAGGAGTGGTCTAGTGGGGTGAAAGGGGTTTTCCATCTGTGGATCGAACGGATTTTCATAGATCACGGATAAGGTTTAGATAAAATTAAAACAAAATTCCAAATAAGATTTTGAACAGATATGCCTTTTTATTTGTACCTGTGATACACTCCCAAAAAACGTCACCTTCAATTAAAAAAATATTGGGCATTTTTTCATCACATCTCACTTTTCCAAAGTACTAGGTGCTTTCAGTATCATCCTGGTGAAAGACCACCATTCAGAAACGAAACGTTGATTTCACGCGTGTTTGTCATGTTTGGTTACCAGATTTGAATAGCCAGGTACTTTCTCTTCCTCTTTCTTATCTTCTTTCCTTACCCATTACCTTCGGCCTCACAACATACCGTGGTCTTTCTGTTTCCAGACGGTTGGGAACAGTTAAAACTCGTGTTCGGTACGCACTCGCATTTAAAAAAAATCATTTCAAATCACATCCTTTTTCTACCTCATCGTTTCTCTATCCCATCCGTTCCCTATATCAACTTTTTCCTACCTACACCGTGGTTTCCATATCTTATACTTATGCATTCTCTATCTTACCGTTTCCCTGTCCTATAATTTGCCTGGTGACCACAACTCAGAATCATGCAACTTTAACATCTCCTTTGAAAAGTTATTAAAAGTTATGAAAAGATGGTTATAGGTTACGTTAAGTTAGGTTATTTATTTATTAATCTTAAGTTAGCTCACATCTTTGTGTGTGCTAATATTTTATAAAGATATAAACATTTACATTGGTTGGCAAACATAATCATTCTTTAAATATTACATGTAAATAAAGACCTTAATAATTGAGGTAGACATACTTTCGTAATTCTTTTTTAAACTTTTTTTATATTTTCTATCTCAGTAATTTCATTCGGGATGTTGTTATACAGTTGGACGGCCTGGTACATCAGAGATTTCTGGGTGCTTGATTTTTTCTTGTCGGCAGTCTAATTTGCTTTGAATTTCTTGTCCCGTGTCCGTGTGTTTCGTTATTATAATGTATTTTTCTTTTTAGTTCCTTAGACATCATCCCCATGTTAATTTTGTGTATAAAAATAAGTACATTCAAATACACAGTTTGCTTCACCGTTAACATATTTAGCTCGGTATGGGCTGATTTTTTTACATAGCTTTTAATGACTTTTCAAAGGGGTGTTGAAATTGCATGAGTATGAGTTGTCGTGGAACCAATGTCCCTTTTCAATTTTTGCTTCTCCATTCTTTTCCTTTTCACCTCCTTTCCCTATCCTATAAATACATACATATGTCTCTTCCATTCTTTCCCCACCGCATTGTTGCCCTATATCTTCAACTCGGTGACCCGATAGTTGATCATTATTGAAATTTTAATCATTATTTAAATTTTAATCATTATTGAAATTTTAATCCTTATTGAAATTTTAATCATTATTGAAATTTTAATCATTATTGAAATTTTAATCATTATTCAAATTTTAATCATTATTGAAATTCTAATCACTATTGAAATTTTGATCATTATTGAAATTTTATTCATTATTGAAATTTTAATCATTATTGAAATTTTAATCATTATCGAAATTTTAATCATTATTGAAATTTTAATCATTATTGAAATTTTAATCATTATTAAAATTTTAATCATTATTGAAATCTTAATCATTATAAAAGTTTTGATATTTTAATCATTATTAAAATTTTAATCATTATTGAAATTTTAACCATTATTGAAATTTTAATCATTATTGAAATTTTAATCACTATTGAAATTTTAATCATTATTGAAATTTTATTCATTTTTGAAATTTTAATCATTATTGAAATTTTAATCATTATTGAAATTTTAATCATTATTGAAATTTTAATCATTATTGAAATTTTAATCATTATAAAAGTTTTGTACATTATTTAAAATCTTAAATCGACTTCTAAAATACCTTTAATAATAAGTTAGTATGGATATCAAGCGAATTTATTTACATTGTCGATTTTTTGTTCTTAGTATATACAGTATATAGACAAGTAATTTTATCCTTGACGCATCAGAAAGAAAATATGTTTATGCTCTTGTTGTTCGGCGGAACATCTTCTCTTCACACCCCTTCAGGTACATTAAGTTATATTTTTAGTAAGTAGGTATAGCGTATGTTTTCTAAACCGACTGCATCTTTATATAAGTATGCCAGGGGGCCATTTGTCGAGGGACCAACTGTCACGGAATCCTCCAACTTTCTCACTAGTGTCTAACTCTTCCTAATACCAATCATTTTCTGTTCCCATCGTATTCTATTCTAGCCTCCCCCTACCCCAGTCTTGTCCTTAAAAGTTGACCGCTTGTTCGTTAGTTTGGAAGCCTTTGGTCTAATGGAAATTATGTGTTGTAAAGAGTTTAATCTAAAATATGAGGAATATAATGTATTTTTGGGGATGGTATTGGCTTTTATTATGTTTTGAGATTGAAATAAAATTCGATGTATATGAATAGGAAAAGTTTTTTCATTCTGAACCGTTTTTGCGGTTGCAATACACGCATACGGTGTAAGACGGATATATTTTAAAATACAAGTTTAGATTTCGGTGACCACATTCTAAGATGGTATTATAACAAAATAATTTGGGAGTAAAGTATTACTAGGTCACATCAAGATGATTCATACGTCTGTCACTCCTGTACACACTGGCCTCCAGATTCCTACCCACCACTAAAATCCCTTTCTTACCTTTCCTAAAAAGACCCTCTACACGGCATTTCCAAAGAAAACTTAGGCCCTGAGGAAAATATTAAATGAATTATTTTCCTCTGTGGAGCTAATGTAAAGAAAAAAAAATTAAATAACTTATTTTCTATGAAGCAGTTTTTTTTGTGATGTGACATTATAATTTATAACAAAACAATAACTTTGTAAACACCACTTTTATTTTTTACTACTCTTAAAGTATTATATTGCCCTGAAGAAGCTACGATTGTAGCGAAACCCGGTCGGCATAAAGTATCTATATAAAAAATAAAAGTGGTGTTTACAAAGTTATTTATTTTATTTATAAACAGAAACAAACAGTACATTATATTATCCATTGGTGAAAATTTACAATTAATAAATATAATTCACGGTGGGTACCTATTATGTGTTTCATTGTAGTGTCTTATTTATGGTGTGCATATTAAGTAATTACCGGGTAATGTGTGCAGTGGGAAGGTGTGTGTGTGTGTGTGTGAATATGTGTGTATGTATGTATGTAAGTATGCGCATTAAACAATTTATATGGTTGAAATGATGCTCTTTTTAAATTTGGGTAGTGAATCGGAGAAAATGTCGATATTAGAATTTAGATTATTATTATTGAATATATGAAGAGCACGATTGATTGGCGAATTAGTTGCTGCATTTGTCTTGCGTGTGGAATAGTTATGTATGTCGTGTACGTCTTAATGGTATGTTAAATTAACTAGGGAAAGAAGTTCGGTACAGACAATGTTATTATTTAAAATTTTGTGTATAAATGTCAAATCAGATTAAATTGTTTTATTTAAAAAAAAAACTTATTTTCCGTTAGAATACAAAAAAAAAAATCTAAATTAAAGTCATATATCTACTGGAGTCTACAATTGAGAAGTAAAATTTTACACTTTAGTGCTCAACTTAGTTAAAACAATGATTTTTTTTGGTTTAAAACTCTATTTGAGATGGAAACAATTCATCCAACTCCATTTTGCTTCTAAAATAATGTGAGATTTTGATATAAATCTTTATTTGAGAATAGAAAAACGAAATACGCACATTTGCATTCGAGTCAAGTCCATATATAACATTGTTTGAGAAAAAGGTGGAACAAAAACGCTAAATCAAAAAGAGTCACAGAATCATCGAGCGGCGCACGGTGTTTCTAAAAACTAGATACTAAAAACTCTAACACACCAATCAAGTACTTGTAACCCACCTACTGTGTACATTTAACCCCAATATGAAGAAAAATTGCAATGAATAATATAATATTTTTAACGATTTAGAATTTTTTTTTAAATTTAAAATTTTTTTTTTAACACTCATAAACATAAATGACCTTTTGTACAAATATCTTACCAAACTATTCATGTGTTCATATCAACTTAGGTATTAAAGTATTTTTAAAGTCGATTTTAGGTTTGAAAATGATAAATAATGCGCAAAAAATATAATTTTATAATGATTATAATTTCGGGGAGCCAACTGTCGGGAGATTAATTGTCGAGTCACCATTAAAAATAGAAAATATATTTCATTTTGTCGCTAGTAAAAATATAAAATAAAGTAAAATCATAGAAACAAAATTTGTTGTACCCAGATTCAAATAACAGGGGAATAACACCACTTTACCCGAGTCAATAACAATTTCCCAAATTGCAGATTTGTTCGAGACATCAGACATAACCCCATCTTGCGGGGCACTTATCGCCTAAAATATAATAAAAGAGGACAAAGAGGAAGATGGGGTTGGCATATTAGCCCCGGACACTGGACAGAAAAACCTACAGAAGTGTGTTGCGACCGTTTCTGTTTGACAGGAGTAAGCATTTTTAAATCAAAATTAATCAGAGATTAATTAAAATTAATGAGACCCAAACGGTTGCACTGGGCATTTCCAAGGCCTTTGACCGGGTTTGGCACCGAGGGCTTGTCAACAAACTACTTTCTTACAGACTTCCCGCATCCTTATATGTATACGTGGATTGCCGACTTTTTGAGGGAGAGGTCGATTCAGGCGGTTGCTGACGGTTTCACCTCTTCCTCGCATTCGATAAATGCTGGCGTCCCACAGGGATCGGTTCTGTGTCCGACTTTGTTTCTATCGATTGAAATGACCTCGATTCAGTGTTACGCGGATGAAAGTACAGTCCATGATAGCTTTTTGTTTGACAAGCCTCAAAAGGGCACACAAACCCCAGTAGCTCGGAGGGCTTTGAAGCAAATAATGGACGTTTACCTCGAGAGTGTTTTCTCTTGGGGTAAGAATAACCTCGTCGAATTTAATGTTTCAAATACCCAATCATGTTTGATAACGCCTAAAAGGGATCGAAATGATAATCTAGTCTCCTTCAACGAAAGCATTCTTCCGAACAGAACCTCCATTGATATGCTGGTGTAATTCTAAGTGACCAGCTCAGATATGGGGGCTCCATCGAAGCCAGAGTTAAGTTAGCCTCTCAAAAACTGGGCGTACTACACAGGGCCCGTAGATACTTTAATAGTAGGCACACAACAGCTAACTCTACACAAATCGCAAGTGCACACCACTATTGAATTTGGCAGCCACCTCTGGTCTGGAGCTCCAAAATACCTGATAAAACCCTCGCCTCTGTGCAGAAACGGGCGGTCCGTTTGATAGATTATCCCATCTTAACAAACGGATTGCAGTCTTTGGAGCACAGGTGTTGGGTGGGAATGCTATCCTTGTTCTACCAGTATTTAAATGGAAGATGCTCCGAGGAACTTGCGTCATTGATCCCTTCGGCAGTGGTGTATAGTCGGGAAATAAGCCAAAAGCGCGCCCAACATTTATTTATTTATACTGGGTTTTACAGATGTTTACACTTACATGAGAACAATCCAGTTATAAAACTCAGTTATTACACAATTATAAAAATCTACAATTACATACAATTAAATACAAATACATACAATTAGAAATACAAAAACATCACAAATAAAAATACAGAATTATATACAAGGTCACTCAACATATGTATTATTCCTTCCTCTCCTCAAAAAGACTTTCCACACAACATCTCAGATGTCATAGGCCGTGAGGGAAATTATTTTTCTCAGGGCCTCCTGTGTGGAGTTAATATAAAAAAAATACTTTCCGATCTGTCTACGAAATCACATTCCGAAACTTCAAACGCCAATCAATTACGGAAAAATATTAATAAATTGGTAATGTTTTGCGCATTCACTTTTTGACAATAAAAGGTGTTAATTTTTGACAATAAGGTGATCACATATACGACTTCTTTCAATTCCAGGAGCTTCGTCATTTCAATCCGTTCATTAGATAAGCCTGTACTTTTGCATAACGAACGACATTATATGTGTATATTGACAGTTAACCGAAACTTTTCTGATACTATTGAGGCCTCGCTAAAATTTATCAATCTTAGGTCAGGATATTTCCTCAGGAGAGTGGAGTTCGTATGAAAAAAAAATCTAGTTCACAATTTTTGCAATTCACATTTCTAGATATTTTTCATTCAGTGACCCCGGCTAATGCGATACTGTGCCCACGGGAGTGGAGGGGTAGGAGGAAGGACCGCCCCGCGTTGGGCGCCATTAAAACGTCATTAAGGCCCATAGACAAAAAACGGAATAGTCCATTACGTTCAAGTATCATTTTCCATCTTTCGCAAAAATGGGAAAAACTCGTGAATGCGAGGAAAAATAAGCTCATCTTTTCAGAAAAAATGTCGATATGTTTTATTTAAGTACCTACTGAAGAATTTGCTGACGGTAGAATATTTTAATATACTTATATTGGTTAACAGGTAGGTACATCATCTTAATATATATGTAAAACAAAGTCGGGTTGGTTACACCATTTATAACTCAAGAACGGCTGGACCGATTTTCATGATTTTTGATTTGTTGGATTTGTCTCCGCCCCGAATAGCAGAATAGCTATTAAAACAAAAAATTTTTTTTTCCTCATACATTTTGTAGGGAACGAATTCTCATCTTTTGAAAGAGCTGCAGGAATATTGTGATAAGTATAATATTGAATAGTAAGTGAATTACAAAAATCAAAAACGTCAAATGTCAATACACTGAGTGTTTTGCTTTTGTTCTTAAACATATAATGTTGCCCCTCATTCTTACACACTAAATGTCAATAGTCGAAACTGAGACAAACGGTGACCGTATGTAAATCTGCACCCCTCCAAAGGAAAAATATAATAATAACAATAAATCTCCCTCACACGTATAAAGAAAATGAAACGTAATTCTCGTAAGTTGACGACGTCCGTAGTCCAGTGGCTAAGACTCTTGACTCACAATCCGGAGGTCGCGGGTTCGAACCCGGCGTACGCAAATAATTTTTTTGTTTAATTTGTGTTATTTCACAATTAATTCATTTAAAATAATATATAGTATATTTGCGGCACGTTCCAGAGTGGAAGATACTATCAGTATCGCCCTGGTGTAAGACCACCATTCAGAATTGAAACGTTGCTTGAAAATGGCTTTAGCCGTGTTTGGTGACCAGATCTGAATAGCCAGGTACTTCCCAACCTTCCTCTTCCCCACATCCTTCCCCTCCCCACTACCTTTCAGCCTCACAACATACCCCAATTGGGGATGACATAGTCTCACTGGCTCCAGACGGGAGCAGTTGAGATTCTTGTGCGGTATTCACTGTAAAAAAAAAAGTACGGGGAAAAGTAAGAAAATTACAAAAATTATAAATCCGTACAAAACGCCATCTCTGATACTGACAAAACAAAACACGGACAGTTGCGCATCGATAATTGCTTCATTGTGTAATGTTTAACTTAATAAACAAACTGAATTTAATTCAGCTAAAAAGTTAACACAACATTTATTGATTCTGAGGCGGTACGAAGTTCGCCATGTCAGCTAGTATTTAATTAAAATAAAATCATACCTTTAAGCATAATTTCTAGAGATTAGAAATACAATGAGTTTGTTAAAATGTGTTACAAATATTTTGTGACCCGATAGTTGATCTCCCGACAGTTGGTCCCACAAAATTATTATTATTATAAAATTATAGCTTTTTGTGCTTTCAAACCTAAAATCGACTTCCTAAAATATATTTAATAATAATTCGGTATGGATATCAAACTAATTTATTTACAATGTCGATTTTTTGTACTTATTCCGCTGAATTATAAAATATAATAGACAAGTAGTTTTATCCTTGATGAATTTGAATGAAAA
Organism: Limnephilus lunatus; assembly: GCA_917563855.2. Lineage (NCBI taxonomy): Eukaryota > Metazoa > Arthropoda > Insecta > Trichoptera > Limnephilidae > Limnephilus > Limnephilus lunatus. The sequence goes on from OU830594.1 coordinate 101,119,711, forward strand.
CATGTTTTATACTTTTGTTATTCGGTGATATATCCTCTCTGCACACCCCTTCGGGACACTATTACAGTTAATTTTGTGTATGTATACCGTACATTCCATAAACCGGCTGCATATTGTGTACCGGAGTTCAATTTTCGAGGGATCATCTGTCATGGAATCAAACATTTGTACCTCGTTCCAGAATGCTAGATTACCTATTTATTGTTGTGTTACGTTAATTTGGTAGGTATGTGTACCGCTGCCCCGGAAACCATTTATTGGATAACCAACCCCTGATATAGCACCCCAAGTGGTTCCCTGCGTTTGTCTTCTCCTTCCTTTCATTAAAACGACCCTCCACACAGCATACCTAAAGATGAAATAGCTCCTAAGAATTTTTTTCCTCAGGGCCCCCTGCGTTGAGCTAAAGTAAAAACAAAAAAAAGGTAAGCGACCACCATTCCTTCGACAGATCTGAGTAGCTAAATATTTACAAACCTTCTTTTTCCTACAACCTCATCACATCTCTCAAAATGGAGATGCAATTTTGCAAACCTATGATCACCTTACTTTTAAATTTTTGTTGTTATATTTTTATATTATGTAGGTATCTTTTTTTATCGTACTGTATTGAAAGTATATATCTCACTGTACTGAAAAATTTTGTTTCTTAAATTTTTATTTAATTTAAGGATATACTTTTATTTTATTTCCATTGTAACTTTATTTAGTCTATTTTTTTTCTCATGTTAAAGATGTACCTACTGCCTTTATTATTATTTATATAAAGGCCCACTGGGTGTAAAATAAAATAAATAAATAAATTAATGTTCTCGAAAACGAGACTGAAAAAAAAATCATTTATCATATTTTGGCTCATTAATGTGCAAATTCTACTACTTAAAAAATTCTTAAAACTATAGTACTCTATTAAAAGTACTTTATTAAAGCCATAAATTCACTGGGAATTCATATGTCATATATTGGTTTATAAACGTGTAAATTCTAATTATACAATTGTAAATGTTCTCTAAAATGGCCTGGAAAGAATCTCCTATTTGTGATCTCACTAAAGAAACCACTTATTCACTCTGAATGCAATAATTAATGTTCTCCAAAATAATCCTTGAAAAAAAATCACATTTGCGATTCCTTCAAAGACATAAAGAAACCATCCCTTCGTTCAGAATAAAATTTTTAATGTTCTCAAATGTTGTCTTGACAGAAGCTCATTCCTGTGATATCTTGAACGAAACCATTCCTTTGTTAAGAATGTAATGAATTAAATGTACAATTTGGCTCTCCTGAAACGGGTATCCTTCCCAGTTGGACAGACAAAGTATCATTTTGTAATGCATTGTAATATATATATATATATATCTACATGAATAAATAAAAATAGAAACTCTGGTTCCGGACAGATGGGATATTATTTCTACGACCTCACATAAAAAAAAAACAAATCTCGTGGCTTCAACACCTATGTAATAATTCAGAAAAGACTGGATGAGGTAAAATAAGTTTAGTATAGGCCATGAGGGTGAACACATTTATAATCTCCTTCCTGATAGCTTAAAAACACAAAATAGAATAAACACGTTAAACAAAAAAACTGTGTGAAAGACGATTACATTATGTTAAATCATTAATTTAGATGAATCTTTACAACGAATCGGTTTACATTATAATATGCTGTGGATAAAATGAAGCTTTTCCTACAGTTTCTCTTGAGTAGAATAAAAATAAAAATTGTTCACGCGAAGCCGATGTTTTGTGATGTGTCGTTATAATTTAAAATTTTACAGTAACTTGGTAAACACAACTTTTTTATATACTTTATGCCGACTAGATTTCGCTACAACCGTAGCTTCTTCAGGGTAGTATAATACTCTAATAGAATAAGCTACGGCTGTAGCGAAACACAGTCGGCATAAAGTATAAAATTCCGGAAATATTTAACGCATTACCTGAAAATATCAAAAAAGAGACATCTTATTCAAAAATCAAAACATAAGTTAAATCTTTCTACCTCCGAATAACATGAAATCAAATAATAGTATTCCTTTCTATTTTTTTTTCTCACCGTATGTTTGTACTATGTAAAATATTTTTACTACAACGCAATTCATAAACATTATAAAAATTAGTTTGTCGTAATAATTAGTATTTTAATATTAAGTATTATATTTAGTATTTACTATGTAAAACTGAAAGGTATACTGTATTAAATAATTAGAAAAAAATGAGAGATTTCTTACAATCAAACTTCGTAAGATTTGTAAAATAAAATATTGTAAAATTAAAACTGAATAAGCATATTAAAAAAATATATATATATAAAAAATAAAAGTGGTGTTAACCAAGTTATTTTTTTTTTATTTAAAAAAAATACGTAGTGTGCAACTCCCAGAGGAGACCGATTAGTCTATCTTATTCTCTCGCAGGCTAAATCCTACAGATGTATGTGTTTGTCTCTTTTTAGTATCGCTTTTTTGTTTCACCGAGTTTCAAATCACAACGTTACTAAATAAGTTTTCACATCGACAAAAATTAGGAAACGACTTCATTGTGATTTATCACTAAATATATTTACCAAGTATTCTTGATATGTTCTGAGACTTAACTATATATTATGTATTGTGACACAATGGGAGAATAGCGGATTAGTTAGGACATTACTAAGTAAGTACCCTCTCCAGTCTGAAGTCTATAGTCCATAGACTAAATAGTTTATACCCCCTTGCAGGGGTCCACAACCTTTTTGGAACTGCGAACCCAAAATTAAAAAAATATATTTTATCAGCGACCCCACAAGAAAAAAATTACAAGTGTGCAGTTCACACGTGGTAGAAGTGAAACTTTCATAGAACGTAAGTAGACAAGAGTGGGGAGGCGACGAAGCCCCGCACAAAGAGGAGACCGATTATTCTATCTCTTTCTCTCGCAGGCTAAATCCTATAGATATACATGTAAAGGAATATGATCCTACCTAGAAATGCATAGGATTCCTTTATGTTCGATTTTTAAAAGGGTGTTGTCATGGAGACACAAAATGATAGAGGATTGTTGTTCTGTTGTCTAGCTGGGTAGCACAGATTGAAGTAATAAGAAGATTGAAAAATAAGTTTATAATTACAAAGTGATATAATATTTTGAAGACGGACAAATAACTTTAATTGTAGTTTCTTTGTCAGCAAAGCAACTTATGATATTTGTATGTCACATTATTAATAAAAAATTACAACAAATAGACAAATTGTCTTATATACATATGTGTTTATCTCTTTTTAGTGTCGCTTTATCGTTTCATCGAGTTTCAAATCACAACGGTGCTAATAAAGAAGTTTTCACTTTAAAAACTCGAAAAAATTACAGTGTAGGCACGTACAGATTGTTTCAACTAGATGTCATGGTTTCTAGCTGTTTTCATTTTTTAATTGTACATTTTTTTCTATAAAATAATTAGAAAGAGGACAGGAAAACATTTTTTTTGAGATCTGATTGAAGTTCTTGGGAGATTCAGAGTGTACTAGCACAGTTAAATCGATAAATTCACGGAAATTATTAGTTAATGAGGTCTTTCAAATACTTTCGTTTCTTCAAGATCAAACGGAATAAATTGATACCGTCTTAGATAAATTCGTTAAGTCTATGGATCCCGTATACGATTTATTTGAAGAGAGCTTCGTCAGATCACTAAGCCAGTTCTTTCGCAAAACGAACGACGTCATGCAAAATATTATTTATATATTAACAGCATATTTGACACTCAGGGGGCCGCGCTAAAAATTGTCAATGGTCTGTCGGAATGTTTCTTATTAATTGTTGACCCTGTTCGCATATAGATATTGATAAAATTGACCACAGAAGACAGATTTAGTCGATATCCTCATTAGACCTCCTGAGGTTAACTGTTGTGATCACAAGTGAACGGATGAATTATTATCCATTGGTTTTCCAATCGTCTTGTAATACATTAATCAACATTTATTATAAAAGAAAGTGTACAATATGCATGCCGCTAAAACTCAGAAACGAGTCCCAGTACAATCAAGGGAGTTATATGGCGTGGTAGCCCTCTATCCCCCATCCATGAAGAAGGTTCCCGTTTTTACCTGTAGGGTGTGCTGAATATATAAGGGCTGGAAGTTTCACCACAGTCCAGAACATTCGAGAGTATTCGAGCGCAATCCACAACATTCTAGAACATCCCGGAACCTTTTGGAATGTTGTGGAATGTTCGGGAATAGTCTGGAACATTCGGGAATATCCCAGATCATTGTTGAACATTCCAGAACACTCTCAAATGTTGTGGAATGTCCTGGAACATTGTGGACCATATGAAGCCTTTTTTGTGTACCCTTTTTTGGGGCTATCCATTGGTAGGTTCAATCTCATATCAATTCCCTAAGCGAAGCCGAGTACCCTTCAGCATAAAATCAGACTTTTTGGCTACCCCGTTATTCTGATTCGCGATCGCGTTTGGGATCGCGATCTCGGGGTTGCGGATCGCTGCTCTATGGTCTTGCAGCTATAGACAATAGACATATAGACATTCCGCTTGAACTGTGGCAAAAACAATCCTGAATTATGAGCCCTAAACTGTGTTTGGTATTAGAACTGGGACGTAAGCGGCAGAGACAGGGACGTACAAAACTTTTGGAAAAGCGACTTATTCGAATACCACAGTGGTAGATGCCCTGGCAAAAATCCACCATTCAGACTGATACATTGCTTGAAATGGCTTTAGTCGTGTTTGGGAACCAGATATAAATAACCATGTGTTTCCCTATCTTTTTCTTCCCCGTATCCCCCCATCCGCACTTCCTTCAGCCTCAAAACATCACAATCTCACAATCCTACAGCAAAAAGATGGCACCCAAGATGTAGGTTTTAGGTGTAGGAACTACTCGTAATTTGAATTCAAATTTTTATTTTTATTTTACATTAACTCCACACAGAAGGCCCTGAGGAAAATAATTTCCGTCAGGGCCTATGTCATCTGAGATGTTGTGTGGAGGGTCTTTTTGAGAAGAGGAAGGAATGAACATTGGTCTTGAAGAGACCAATATTGTAGGAAGGAGGTCACATAGAGGCCGGCAAATCGTTCCATAGCCAGCTCGGCTATGGAACGATTTGCCGGCCTCATTCTTGTGTTCAACAGCTCGTTGAACACAAGAATGAGTCGAAGAAGCGACCCGTTCTCATGTGACAAATGTCAACCGTGTACATGTTGGGCATGCGTTTGGCGTGTTTCCCGACGTCCAGTATGTCCAGTTTCTGAGAGGCTAACTTTACTCTGGCTTCGATGGAGCCCGCATATCTGAGCTGGTCACTTAGAATTACACCAAGCATATCAATGGAGGGCCTGTTCGGAAGATTGCTTCCGTTGAAGGAGGCTAGATTTCGATCCCTTTTAGACGTAATCGCACATGATTGGGTCTTTGAAACATTGCATTCAACGAGATTATTTTTACCCCAAGAGCACTGAAAATACTGGCAATTTGCATTTAATTCATACCCACCCCTCATACCCTTTTCCTTCCCAGAACTTCCTCTCTTCCTTTTTTATAAAAATACCCTCCATACATCTTCTCCAAAGATGAGGGGGATTATTTTCCTCAAGGCTTCCTGTGTGGAGCTGATGTAAAAATAAGGTTTTTAAGATTCCGTAAATAAATTATATCCCTAAAAGAATTTATAATATTTTTTTTTATTAAATATTTGTATATTTTTTTACAATAAATATAATTTTTATATTCGTTATACAGTGTTATAAACGAATATAAAAAAAGCCTTTCCTCACCATAAAGAGACGAGGTTATTGGTGAGGGAATTCACGCTCAATTATATGAAATCATGTAAGTAAATAATAAAGTATAAACTATAATATAATAATGCAAATAATAACAAAAATATATGTAAGAATACTTAAAATTTATCAATAATAGATTTCAAGATTTAAAAGAAATAATAAAAGTAGACTCTTATAGTAGTTTCAGGTAATTTTTCAATTTAAGTTGGAATTCATTGTTATTTTATAATTTTTTAGGTTTAACGGGAGGTTTATTTATTATTATATTTTTATAACCATTCGAGCGGCAGCGTGATTTTAAATTTTTTCCTCCGATTGCTCGAGATTTTTTGGTGATCATTTTGAATATTTTCCGCAAACATAAAAAAAAATTATACCTCCAAATTTTAATATGGAGACATCCAAACTGATTATAGTTCTATATAGCAAATGAATTCACCTATCTTTTGTCAATTATCACATACGAGTATTTGTAGGATTTATGATTTTTTATGTTATGAAATACTCCTGATAGATGTGTTTATTAGGGATAATCAATGATTTTACTTTTAAATGAACTTTTGTTGTATTTAAGATAATGATTTTTTATAGCCTATTAGTGCCAGCCCTGCCTTGGATAGTACACTGAGCAGGGTATTTGCTAGCTGCCTTGAGATAGCTCTCGGATTGCTCCGGCTGCATTAAGAGCCTGGCTACAGGGTGTGCTGGGTACCTACTGGATACAGGATGTACCGGGTAGGCCGTGAAGCGAACAGGGCCTGATAGCGGCTTAATTTATTTATTTATGCCCACATCTGCATCTGCAAGGGCTGCCACTAGCCAGTTTTATTAATATTAAAATAAGCATTTCATACAGATGGTATTGACAACAGAAATGCGAATGCTTAGATGGTCGGCAGGAGTATAAGGAATAAACGATAGGATTAAAAGTTCACGCATCTGTGGTAGCCTGGGTGTCACGGATATAATAAGTTAGTAAGCTAAAATTTCTGTGCTAACATTATTCATGTTGTTGTAGCTGAAAATGATTTTTATTTTTTTTCGAAATTTCAATTTTTTGGATGCAGATTTTTATCTTCATACAAAATAATGAAATTTCGAAAAAAAATAAAAATAATTTTCAGCTACAACAACATCATTTACGTCGAATTTTCAATATTAGCACTCTAGCTCACTAAAAACTCTGTGCACGCCACTGGAACAGACCATACAGTGAAGCAAGCAATGTCTATGGAGCTTCATCGACAGTTTATCCAGAGGAAGACCAAAGAAATCCTGGATGGCTCAATGCTCCAAAATACTACAGAGAAACGACCTGGATGAAAACGATACCCAGAAAAAGATATAGCTCGAAAACGAGGAGAGCCGACCCCAATAGCATACCTACGCAATGCTTTAGGACAGTTCAAGAAAGAAGAAGTATTCAGAGAAGCTAAATTTTCCCTCTCCATCTGATGAAATTCATCCATTAATTTTCTTTTGACGTTGTTGATCAGTGGACTTTGATTTTTTCCTATATTTTAGCAAGGAGGTGTTAGATTTCTTCTTCAGAAGAGGCAATAAGGGTAGTGTCATCTGCATATCAGAGGTTTGAGATTTTTTTTGCCACCGATTTTTTTTCCACATTTCCATCCACCAAGAAACTTCAGAAATTTCACCGTATAAAAAAAAATAACATTGGTGGAACAATGCATCCTTGTAGTAGGTACCCCTTTTTTCTCTTAAAATGTGTTCGATTGGCGATATTGATTTATTTTAAATCGATATACATGATTCTTCGGAGGTACGTACAATTTTAAGTACAAAATATAAACTCCCTAACAATGAGATCTGTCGTCATGAAATTTACAACGCATGTCTGAGGATTTTGTATAAACCATTCTATTTTAAGCACGCAACGTAATTTTCATCACGGGATAAGGGGTTTTGAAACATGAATGCTGTAAAAAGATGATACTTTCAGTATCAATGTAATTTCGTAGGGGGGTATGGGTACCGGCACCCCGGGGACCATTTATTGGATAACCAACACCTCTGCCATAGGTCACCCCAAGTGATTCGCTACTTTTGGCGACTTAGTTGGGGTGTGTGTTCATGGAGTGAGGTTCGTCTAGATCTAGATTCTAGATCGGCGAATACGTTTGCCCACCTGCACTTTTCCCAGTGCATGGCGGGCCGGATCGGAAGAGACTGGTAGAGGTAGCCTAACCTAGATCTAGACGATTGGGAGCAGTTGGTATTCTTGTGTGGAATTCACATTAAAAAAACAAATCAAGAAAGAGTATTGAGACTCGGTAGTAAATATTTTTTTAAAGCTCTAGAACGGTGTCCTCTGGACCCTCTGGTGTCATGAAATTTGCGCAGAAATAAAGAAGTGAACTAATAATAGTGGCGTTGAACTAACAACAGTTGCGTTGAAAAGTTTTAACAGCTTCACATAAACAACTTTTCTGCTTTTAAACTAAGATCTAATAATTAAATTTGAAATACGCTGAACGTCTAACAAATTTCTTATTTTCAAAATTCAAAAACTCTGAGAATTAAACTTCCAAAATTTATGCTCCGAAACTTTTCATCTTAATTTCTCGTCGCCACGACTGTAGGAAAGCAATTAATACCCGGAAAGGCTAATAATTTATACCCGGAAAGTCTGATTTACGACCCGGATCCCAAGTATATTAGTATTATCTTAGGGAAAGTCAGGCTAAATAATACAGCCCTGGAGGGGAAACCCGGCTTTAGTTGAGATATTCTATACGAGATCCGTTTGGGATCTAGTAGGAGATATTTGCAGTTAGAAATGCATGTTATTTATATGTATAATATGCAGTTTATAATGCACTTGCATGTTATTTATATGTATAATATGCAGTTTATAATGCACTTGCATGTTATTTTAGCTGCATATGAGAATGATATTAATAAAATATATAGTTTAACATTAAATTTTTACCCTCATTTATTGCTCCAACTTTTTTAAAAAATTAGTTCCACACAGGAGGCCATGAGGAAAATAATTTCCCTCGGGTCCTATGTCATCTTAGGGGGATTCTGTGTGGAAGGTATTTTTATGGAAAGGAAGAAGAGGAATTTCTAGGAAGGATAAAAGGTACGTGGGGTGGGTAAGAATGTGGGGACCAGAGTCCAGGAGTTACAGATGTATGAATCCGTCCCTCTAATTGTGGTGCAAGACGATAGGTCGAGAGAGTCTGGCTGGGGAGTTCAAAAGGCCTCCCTCAACCAGTCCCCCTAGATCCTGCCTGCCACGCAATATGTGGGCAGATGTATCCGCCGCCAAGATTCGCTCAAACCTCACCCCCTGAACCCGTCTACCCCTGCTAAGTCACCAAACGTAGCGAACTACTTGGAGTGACCTACGGCAGAGGTTTTAGTTATCCAAAAAATATAAATTTAAAGTGCTAACAACCAATTGCCCAGCTGTAAGGACGAAGGTAGAGGGGAAAGAGATGGGAAAGAGGAATGTTGGAAATCACCTGGCTATTCAGATCTGGTCACTAAACAACGATACCGAAAGTATCTTCCACTCTGCACGTGTGGTTTTTATTTAGCTGTAGTGTCAGCCGAGTGCACAAATGCGTCGAGCTCTCACCGAGGCGTCGCGGGTTTTAACCTCTGCTAGCTAAGTTAACGTTTCGATTCTGAATAGTGGTTTTTCATCAGGGCGATACTGAAAGTATCTACTACTCTGCTGTAAATATCGATGGTCTAGTTGATTAGTCCTATATCTCTGAAAATTCAATTTTTTATGTGATTACCTTACAAGAGTCCCAGCAGCTCCGGTCTGGAGCCAGTGCGACTATGGCATCCCCGATTGGGGTATGTTGTGAGGCTGAAGGTAGTTGGGAGGGGAAGGAAATGGGGAAGAAGAAGGTTGAGAAGTACCTGGCGATTCAGATTCTCTAAACACGGCTAAAGCCATTTCAAGCAACGTTTCAATTCTGAATGGTGGTCTTACACCAGGGCGATACTGAGAGTATCTTCCACTCTAGAAAATTGAGTTGACTATGCAGTTGTATGTAAAAGTGTATCCTCTATCTGGTACAATACTCAGATTATTCATAAACACCACCAAATCAATTGTAATGCAAAAAAAAATGGAGAGTTCAAACAAAATGTTGACGTTTTATGGGTCACTAGTAAGATAATTCAAAATGTTATACTTACATAATGTACCGGACCGTTTGCCTCCCAGTATTATTTTATAAGATTTTTAATATGTAAAACGTGTAAATAATATTTGATTTATGGTGGGCATTCGAATATTGCTTTCCTCATTATCTCAAAACTTAGTATTTGGAGATGTCTGACTAATCAACTGGACGATCAACGTACTACTTATTATTTTAAATGAATGTATTAAGAAATAACACAAATTTAAATCAAATAAAATTGAGCAAATGTATTTTTTTTTTTTTACATCACCTACACACAGGAGTCCTTAAGGTAAATAATTTCCTTCATCCGGGCCTGTGTCATCTTTGCGATGCTGTGTGGAGGGTATTTTTAAGGAAAGGAAGGACAGGAAATTCTGGGAAGGAAAAAGGTATGAGGGGTTGGTAGGATTCTGAGGTTCAGTGTGTCCAGGTCATCCGCCGCCAAGACCTAGACAAACTCACCCCTCATACCGGGCACCCCTGCTTAGTCATCAAACGTAGCGAACCAATTGGGATGACCTATGGCAGAGGTGTTGGAACAATAAATGGTTCCCGGGGCGGCGGTACCCATTCCCGCCTCCTAAATGAACATTTTGCAAGAATTGTATCTACTGCGTTCCATCCCGTTTGCTTACCACTCTGGAATGAATAATTTCACTTGTAGATTTTTTGACACAATCGTGCCATGTAACATCCCAATTTTATTTAGAACGACTCATACCTAGAATGACCTTTATTATTATTAACAGAATTGCTACTTTAAAGTTTTTAACACTGACGCACTAACCACTTTGCAGAAGTGCAAATACGTAGGAAGAGCCAATGCACTTTTGTAAGATCCTCGAGTATCGGCTTGGGATGGTTCATAATATTTTCCTTACTGAATAAATATACCTACTAACTGCTAAATAACCTACTACTTCTAACCTGTCACCCAAATTCATGGCTATTTGCGGTGTACCTCAAGGGCCGCATTTAGGCCCAATACTTTTCTAAAAACTACAAATGACTGTACACACATTCAAATAAATTTAAATAATCTACAAGAATGATGTAAAATAAACAAAATTTAGCTAAACATTAGTAAATGCCACATACCTAATAAGATTTCCTAATAAGATGGTTCAGTTTAAATCAACCTTTCACCTATCAATATAAAATTTACGAAACAGGAACTTGTAAACGGGTTTCTACTTTTAGAAGCAACTATCATTTATTATATTTGTGACAAGTTTGTTACATTTATTTTTAACCAAAAATCATCATAATGGTATACAGAATTGTTCATCATGGAAACATCAACAAAATGGTTAGCTACGTAATTAGCGTGTTATTGTTATTTATTTTTTTACTTTAACACCCTGGGAGCCCATGAGGAAAATAATTTCTTACACGGCCTTATTTCATCTTTGGAATTGCTGGAGGAGGGTTTTGAGGAGAGGAAGGAGTAAATACCGGTCTTGAAGCGACCCCTTTTATAGAAGGGAGGAATCGACTGGAAACGACCCGTTCTCGTATGACAAATGTCAACCGAGTAAAAACGTTTGATACATGAATTTGACGTGTTTCCTGATTGTGCACCGGTGCCGAAGGGATCAGTGATGCTAGACCAAGGACAGCCTTCCCTAACGCCTGTGCTCTAAAGATTGCAATCCGTTTATTAATTTGGGGGAATCAATCAAACGGGGCGCATGTTCTGCACAGAGTCAGGGTTTTTTCAAGAGCTTTGAGTCACCAGACCAGAGGCCAGATTCAACAGAGGGGAGCACTTGACATTACAGGGTCAGCAATTGTGAACATCTGCAGTATCTGCGGACCCTGTATATTGTACAGTACACTCAGCTTCTGCGAGACTGTCTTGACTCTGGCTTTGATGGAGCCCCCGTGAATGAGCTGGGTACTTAGACTTACAGCAACTATAATATAAATTGCAATTACAACAGCTTACAATGTTCTCTTACGTTCAATTAGATTTTCGAGTTCATGGTACCTTAACTGAGCTTAGCGAAGTCCTGTTTTAACTAGACCGTTTTGCGTTTCGTCTGCCTGTAAATTTGTTTTTACACTACATTGCAAGATGATGGCTGTTTTAGTGGTTATATTTAAACTTATATTTCAACCGGTCAGTGACCAAGTTGGTATCGCATTTGGGCCCACCCAGGCGTCGCGTGTTGGATTCCTCGGCTGGCTAAGTCGTCCATCACGACACATGCAATATTTTGCGCTTATTGTGGTGGTGGTAGGTATATTCAAACATTGTCAGGTTATTATTAACCCGTAAGTTAAGTAATATAATACATTTTTTTGTATATAAATACCACACAAGAGTTCCAACTGCTCTCAACCACCTGGAGCCAGTGAGGCTATGGCATCCCCAATTTTGGTATGTTGTTAGGCTGAAAGTAGTGGAAGGGGAAAAGGGATGTGGTAAATGTACCTGGCTATTCAGTTCTATTCACCAAACACGGATAAAGCCATTTTAATTAATAAGTCTAATACCTATATCGTAAAAAAAACAAAAAATCATGTTATATAACTTTTCTTTATCTGAAAACCACAAAAGAGTCCCAACTGTCTGGAGCCAGTGAGACTATGGTATACCCAATTTTGTTATGTTGTGAGGTCTAAAAAAAAACCAAATGTTTGACAAATTTCACCAAAAGCAAATAAAATTGAGTTCACATCGGACACACGAACACGCTATATTTACGTTGCTTGTCTATTCAGTAATTCTGTATGATCCATTTTATAGCGTGGGTCAAAAGATTTAATTCTCGATAAGATAAATAAATATTAGATAATCTAATAATTTAGACACGCCAACAAATTTAATGTACAATGCTATAAATCTATTATTATATAAATATTTACATTTTAAATACCATTTTAATTGAAATAAAAATGGCAGAATGGCTGACGCAACGGATTATTTACATTTACATAGCTTTACGTAGTTATGACGTCACGCCTGACGCGCAAAGCTTTTTGGCAGGACTCCTAAAACACTACAGAAATTCACTGCAAGTGCGTACCTACATAATAGAGGAAAGCATTTAAAGTATGTTTAGTGTATCTAAGGATGAAATTATACAAGCATGAATTTCACATATCAATATTACTCTGCCAGAATTACACGCGGAAAGAATTATTACATCTATTTAAATTACACATGCCAACCAAATGTTGATCCGACAGTTGATCCTTCGACAGTTGCCCTCTTTGAAATTATAATTTTCCGTGCTTGATGGAGGCCTTCTCACCTCTCCAGCCGGACCTCTCGTCTTGTACCGCAGTTGTAAGGATGGATTCATACGTCCATCCCTTCTGGACACACTGACCCGCAGATTCCTACCCACCCCGCATACATTTTTCTTTCCCAGAAAATCCTCTCCTCTTTGTCCTAAAAAAACCCCACGAGGGAAGTTATTTTCCTCAGGGGTAATGTAAAAAATTATATAAAAAAAGGCCGTAAAAAATCATAGTATGAAATAATATTTTTTATGTTACATGTAAAATAAACCATTTCAACGAGTTTTCGGAATTCACCAAAAAACCATCAAAATTTAAATCACTACAAATGGAGTCACGTTTGTCCCACTATTATGTTGGTTGCATACAAATAATAATTAATGGATTAAAAAAAGATTAATGAAATAGGTAAAGTCGTTTTGAAGTTATGGTGTGACCAAGGGAAACAGGGATTAATTTATACGATATGATAATAAAATTTGAAAACTAATTTCATCACCTTTCAAAAACAGTTTTTAGTTTTCGGATATGTTCAGAAATACACCATAAATTTGTATTTTATTGCAAACTTGAAAAAATCTGACCATCTGACAGAATATTCTCGAGGCCTGAAGGGTAAAAATAGAATGTACCTATATAGAACTGTGCAGTACATACATACATATAAATGCATTTAGCCTTAGCAAGTAGCCTCAGAGAATGTTGCTTACGGCGGAAATACAAATGAGTTTCTTGCAAAGCTTTTCTTGTATTGATCGGAAATGATCGGTCCAGTGGATTTGTTTGGGAAAAGTCTATGCGCAAAATAACTCATTTGCATGTGTTTTGAATTCAAGGCAGTGTTTTGAAAGGAAAAATCATTGCAATATTATGTAGATGGAAAAAATTATCATGATTTTTTGTTTACGTGTTTTAAGCAATGCTTGTACCTATTAAGTTAATACTCTTTAATCTTCACCGATAGCCTGAAAAAAGAGAATCGAATAAATAAATTTAAAAAAAAACTTTTATATTTTAAGAAAATCAACAAAATCATTATTTATTTATTTATTACACGCCCCAATGGGCTTTTACATTCTCGTTTATAAGTTAAGTATCACAGTTATTTTAAAAAAGCAACAAAAGCGTATAATATTAAATGAAATACATTGGTAAAAATGATAGGAAGTCTCACATAAAAAAAATATTCAATACAAACAAAAATTGCAGAAATTATCCACGATTATTTGTGTCTTCTAGATATAAAATAAATTATTTATACTGGTTATTCTTAAGGTGAAATATATCTCCTAGATCAGAATATTTTATTTCCAAGATTATGAAGTCTCGGAATTGGGGAATTTTGGTAAGAGTGTCCTGGTGTTGTTAAAGTAAAATGGTAGTAAATGTTGGCAAGATCTTTTGGGAATACGGATGTTGATTAATTGAAGTAATTCAGGAAAGAAATTTATGTAATGCGGTATTTTATGTAATAATATTAAATCTGTGTTAATTCTTCTTTCTGAAAGTTTTAATGGTTAGTTTATTTATTTATTTATTATAGGTACAAAAGAAAGTACAAATTACATATTTGGAAGCTTTGCCTGTCCAACTAGGAAAGTTTCCCGTTCTAGGACAGACAAATTGACAGGTTTAGTTCATATTATTCCAAGAAATGTACATAAATACATAACAAAAACAAAAAAAAAACCAAAAAAAATCATTTTTCTCTGAAAGTAAGTTATGTATTAAAGAAAATGTGTGTATAACATATATATGTACATACATTTTTTTGACAATGTAGAAAAAGTAATTTGGTAGCATATATAATAATCGGATTTACCGAATTAACCTGGTAACATATAAAATATTCAGATTTACTGAGTATGAGATGTAGGTAAGTTAGTAGTATTAACTCTATGGTAGTATTGATAATTGTAAACCAGGTACCTGATAACAAGATGGAATAATTACAATAGGTAGTTATAATCAAAATTTTGTACAGGAAAATACAATTTATAGTTTATAAACCTTAGGAACTTATATTGAATCTTTTCAGTGCTGTCGTAATGAATATTGTAAAATGGAGACCATAACGTAGAGTTATACTCTAATTGGCATCTGACAAGGGTTTTATATAATACCAGCTGACCCGACGAACTTCGTACCGCCTCAGAATCAATAACTGTTGAATTAAATTCAGTTTTTTTAATTATTTAAAAATTACACATGAAGCTATCATCAATGCGCAACTGTCCGTGTTTTGTTTTTGTCAGTATCAGAGATGACATTGTGTAAGGATTTATATTTTATGTGATTTTCTTATTTTCCACTTACTTACGGGAATTTGGGAGGCGGGTATGGGTGCCGCCGCCCCGGGAACCATTTATTGGATAACCAACAAACCAACACCTCTGTCATAAGTCACCCATGGGTCACTTATCACAAATATGAGAATTCGTTCCATACGAAATGTATGGGGAAATTAATTTTCTTAATAAATATTTTTTTCGTTAATTTGTGATGTTTTATTAGTTATTATGTTATCCGGGGCGGAGACAAATCCAACAAATCTAACCCGACTTTTTTTATATACTAAGATGATAGATGTGCCTAAATTGTTGAAGTCTTTTGCAGCTCTCAAAACAAATGTAATATAAATGTACATTAATGGATAAAATATTATGTATTATTGTTATGTTATGTAAAATTTTTATCTTAACCTATTTTCGTTCAAATTAACGCTGTTTTCCATTTGATTTTACGACAGTTTCCTATTTTGCAGAGTTGTCAAACAAAATTTCGCTTTTTAAGTAAGACATAATGAAATAACAATAATGTAAGATGGGCTTTCCAGTTAGCACAAATGACAATATTTTGTTTATAGGTCTAGTTTGTACGAAAGCAGAACATTCCGAAAATAGACTCTACCTATGTATGTATACGCCATAGTTCAGATTAAAAGCAATTACGACCTCCGTAGTCCAGTGGCTAAGACTCTTGACTCAAAATCCGGAGGTCGCGGGTTCGAACCCGGCGTGCGCAAATAAATTTTATTTGATTAATTTGTGTTATTTCACAATTAATTCATTAAAATAATATATAGTATATTTGCGGCACGTTCCAGAGTACTACCAGTATACTATCAGTATCGCCCTGGTGTAAGACCACCATTCAGAATTGAAACGTTGCTTGAAAATGGCTTTAGCCGTGTTTGGTGACCAGATCTGAATAGCCAGGTACTTCCCAACCTTCCTCTTCCACACCTCCTTCCCCTCCCCACTACATTCAGCCTCACAACATACCCCAATTGGGGATGCCATAGTCTCACTGGCTCCAGACGGGAGCAGTTAAGATTCTTGTGCGGTAATCACTGTAAAAAAAAAAAAAAAAACATATAAACTATGTAGAGGTGGTAATTTTTTTTAATGAAATGCAGTTAATTTATGTTGAATTTTAACAATGTTTCATAATTTGGCACGGAATATTTTGATGAAATTAATTTATGTTGAATTTTAACAATGTTTCATAATTTGGTACGGAATTTTTTGATGAAATCCAGTTAATTTATGTTGAATTTTAACAATGTTTCATAATTTGGCATGGAATTTTTTGATGAAATGCAGTTTATTTATGTTGAATTTTAACAATGTTTCATAATTTGACACGGACAAAAAACTGTCGAAATAATTAAATCTAACGAAATTTTGCAATTGCAAATTTTGGAATTGTCTGATTTGACAAGAATGGCTCAAATTGACAAAGTTGAGGAAATTTTGAACATTGGAATTTTCCCATTGGACAAACAATTTGTCCACACGATATGAATAAACAAAGAAAGGGATATAAGGAGAATGAAGGTCGTGGAGAAGAATGGTAGAAGAAGTCGACGACGCCCGAGGAAGGTATGGCAGGATCAAGTGAAACGAATACTTTTGTTTGGTAAAATGAGGCGTATGTGATGAACGTAGAAAGGGGTGTAAGAACGTATGACGTGGAAGAGAATGGTAGGAAAAGTCGGGGACGCCCGAAGAAGCCATGGCACGATCAAGTGAAACAAATACGTATTATGGTAAAATTAGACGTATATGATGAACGAAGAAAGGGGTAAAGGGAGAATGTCTCGGCCTTCATGATCGAGGGGTAAGGCTCTCGACTCGCAATCCGAAGGTTGCGGAAACGAATCTCGGCGTGCGCCAATAAATTTCATTTGATTAATTTGTGTTATTTAACGAAAAAAATTATATATAGTGTATGTGGGGCATATTTCAGAATGATCAGTATCGTCCTGGTGTAAGACCACCATTCAGAATTGAAACGTAGTTTGAAATTGCCTTAGCTGTGTTTGGTTACCAGATCTGAATAGTCGGGTACTTCTCCACCTTCCTCTTCCCCATCTCCTTCCCCTCTGCGTTACCTTCAGCCTACGGCCAGTGAAACTATGGCATACCCAATTGGGATGCCGTAGTCACTGGCTTTAGATGGGAGCAGCTGGGACTCTCGTGAGGTACTCGTATAAAAGAAAATTCTGACGTGGAACGTGAAAGTGAATGGTTGAAAAAGTCGGAGACTTTTAAGGAAGACATGACACGATCAAATTAATCAAACTTTTAAGGGGCGTTTGTGATGAACGAAGAAACAGATGTAAAGAGAATGTATGGAGTGGAAGTTAATAGTAAAAATCATATTATTTCCACCTTAAAAATGTACCCACTTTACAGGTACACAAGAACTTCAAAACCATTCATAACCCTGAACAATGTCGAGTGTACATCAGCTATCTTAACATATAAAAATGAATCCCTGTTTCCCTTGGTCACGCCATAACTTCAGAACGACCTTACCTATTTCATTCATCTTTTTTTAAAGTTTTCTAATACTTTGTCGAAGGTTCTTACGGAAAGAAAAATTAAGAAAATTGCGCAGAGAAATGAATAATTTCAGAAAACTTAACGACTATTTTAACTTCGCACGTTTGAGAGTTCGAGCGTTTGATGAAATTGATTTTAAAAAGCGGCTCTTTTTTTTTAATCTATTAAAAGAATTGTCTATGGATTTATAAAATGGTAGATATTTTAAATAGGTACCTATGTTAGGTACCAAATTTGATTGATTGTTCTTATATATAAAATGAAAAATTAAATAAAATTGTAATAGGTGACACGCGAGCTGTTTGAAAACTGAATTTACTGGGACTGAATATATGGAACGCGGGAGAGGGATTTGCGGGACGCGGGAGCGGGCGAGAGGTGAGGGTGGGCGGGGAAGGTGTAAGGGGAATGCGGGAGGGTAGGGGATGCGGGAAAGGACGTGCAGGGAGAAACAAATTATTTCTTTGAATATGGCACTACAACGCATTCCGGGAACCAGCTAGTATGAAATAAATGTTAATTATCGAGTAAACCATTAAGTAGAATGGAAACATATTTTGAACAGGCTCTTCTAAATTTCTAGTTATTAATAACTTTACAAAGCGCTGTTGCGATGATATTCACCAATAATGGCGCTATAAAAATAGTAAATTATTATTATTTTATTTCTATTATGATAAGAGGGCGCTTTTTCACCCACAGTGGGATCATCTAGCAAATTTGATATCACTGATCTGCGAATTTAGTTTATAACCGTTTATTATAACCTATAACAACTTAACGACGAAAAATGAAATAAAAACAAAAAAACATCAAATCCCAAAAAGAACTATTTGAATTTCAGATAGAGCTTCAGTAGCTTCCGTTTTTAGTATCCGTAAATATTTTGGAATATAAAATGCTAATAAAATGAGACATTTTGTTTTTATTTTCCTGCTCGCGCAGAACTGAGAGATATAAAATAATATTCTGCGAACGGGACGGGTTTGGGAAATTCATGTAGCCATCTTTGAAATTTTCACCGAAGTAATATTGTGTGTAGGTATTTGTGTTTATAGTATGTTCTGTGTGTAAGTGTAGATATATATTTTTTATTTTTAAAATTATTATTATCATTATTTTTTTTACAATAGCTCAACACAGGAGTATCATCTTTATTGATGCTGTATGTAGGATCTGTATGGAGGAATTTTAGAAGAGAGGAAGTAGAGGAAGTTCTGGGAAGGAAAAAGTACTAGGGGTAGGAATCTGAGAGTCAGTGCGTCTAGGAATGACGGTTCTATGAATCTATTCCTGCTACTGCGGTGCAAGACGATGTTCCGAGAGTGTCTTGAAACTCTCTCAGAATATCGCCGAGAGGTCAGTGGTCTCCCTCGACCAACTCTCTCCCGATTCGGCTTACCACGCAGTTGGTGGGCAGACACACACGCCGCCAAGATCAATTCAAACCTCACCCCATAAACCCGGGTACCCATTCTAAGCCACCAAATGTAGCGAACCACTTGGGGTAACCTATGGCAGAGGTGTAGGTTGTCTAATAAATGGAGGTACGGGGCGGCGGTACCAATACCCGCCTCCCAAATGATCGCAGTTACGGCTTGGAATAGGGATTAACTGATAAAACACGACAAAATTAAAGGCTTACAGAGCTAGCTGTAAAGTTAAGGTGTTCTGCTGATTGCTTGAGGATGAGAAAGCTACATTAGGATGCATTTAAATAAAGAAATTTAATTTTCCAAACCGATTATTTTTACAATTTGGGAGGAGGGTATGGGTACCGAAGTAGCACGTCGAATCGAAACCAGTTCGTTTAAAAAATATATAATTAGATGGAATTAAACAAAGTTATTTTTATTAAAACCGAAATTGTAATATTTAATTAAATAAAGACAATATTAGCTAAACTCAATCGAAAATCTGGAAACAGAAAATCAGAAAAAGATATTGGCAACCTTTGAGACACGAACCGATGGAAATAGAAAAATCAGAAAAATATATTAGCACCCCTGGGACACGATCCAGAGGTGCCAATATCTTTTTCTGATTTTTCTGTTTCCAGATTTTTGATTGAGTTTCGCTAATATTGTCTTCATTTAGTTAAATAATAAAAAAGGTTATTTTATTGTCATTATTATAATTATGTATTCCCACAAAGTATAACCTACATGTTGAAATTTAGTGTACTTAGATTTTATGACAGGCTAGACACACTTGACACAGAAGAATATTTATTTTCATAAATACATTTAGAAAGATATATAAAAGTTAGAGATTTCCGTAAAGTATCGTTTCAGAGCATTTGCCAATGTTTTTTGTTTGTTGCTGCAAGTTTTAGGTGACTAGGTAATGAGTTGAATTGCGTAAACGCGACCAATTGTAAGGAGTTAATTCCAAATTAAGTCGTGTGAGTAGATGACGATAAGTGTATTTGATTTTGTGATCGTGTTTGGTGGTATCGTTGGTATGATCGTGTTTAGATTAGTAAAATAGCTTAAATAAAACCGGACTTTATTGTAGAAAAGTGAAAAGGGTTTTGAATTTTTCGCGAAACCGGTTTGTATGTGTTAGTTTCTAAAGTTGTAAAACATGAGTTACGGTTTTTTAATAAAACAGTCAATATGATAAAAAAAGTCTCGACTTTGATCATTAGTTTTATTTACGCACATAAAACCCAAAACAATTAAAAATAACTCGCACTCGCCCGGCGGACCGACTATACCGCCGGAAAAGCGTCGAAAGTTTCCGAACGCTTACCGATCGCTATTCGGAGCTTTCCGCCCCACCACCTTCCCCTTCCTCTTCTCCTTCCCCCTCCCCACCCCCATCCGGCGGAGTGCAGCAGCGCCCGGCTCGTGACGGCAGACGCGCAGCGCTCTATGGTGGTATCTAGAAATGGCACGGTGATTCGGAAATATCTCAACTGTTCATTCTGTAACGTAGTAAAAGTAGCTACTTTTTAAACATGTAATAAAGTATTTTGTCTGTTTATATCCTCTTTTCGTCACAACTATAAAACATTATGGACTCAAAACTCTAAAAAGTAGAAGAGCACATTGACTGTCCAGCTCTTTTGTCATCAATTAATATTAGAGTCCCGAGAAAACTAGAGACAAGTAATTTTTTCATGTTGAAAATGCTTCAACTAGTCTCAGGCAAAATTCTTTTTTATTGAGAACTTGCAATCATTATAACAAAAAATGTATCGATGCTGATATATTGTCGGATACTTTAAGCTCTTTCAAACATGTAGTTAATAGGGCTTTATAACAAACAAATCATTACTAAATACTCGTAGATTAATCCATTGTAACTAAACTAAAAAATTGATACCGTACTTTCTTTATGTATTTTTTGTATTTGAAATTAAAAAAATAGTGTAATACGTATATGTTTATATGCTCACACTATAATTCACTATTTTATTTTTTTTGTGAGTACTATCATTTAACTTTTATTTTATATACATTTTTTTTTATTAATGTATATATTATTTCTCGACCCTGGTATTTCTTAGTTATCATCATTATTATTATATTACATTTTTATTTTTTCTACTTTTTTATCTTATCTTATCTGTATATTTTATATATTAAACAGCATATCTAGATTATGCTTAGACAGTTTATCTAGTTCCTATCTCTATAATATTAGGTAAAAAAAGAAGAAAAAAAAATTACTGACTTTTTTATTTATTATTTGGGCAAGATGTGAACATTTTTTATTGGATTATAACAAAATTATTATAATTTATTGTTTTCTTTAATGCATGTAATATTATTAATCTGTAAATGTTCCTAATAAAAAAAAATAAAAAATAAAAAAATGAAAAACAACTGCTTCATTCACGGCACATCTCCTTTTATTTTAATATATTTGGGTGGAATCACAGTATCCTCCTTGAGAGTCTTAAAAGGACCATCCTGTGTTTTTACTTATGACGGAAGAATCTAACACATGCGAACACCTCAGCACAGGTTCTTTGAAAAAACACTTCCACTAACCCATTTATGTACCTACGTTTAGTTAGAGATTAATAACATTTTTTGTTTTATTGGCTAAATAAGGAGGTAGCGCAACACGACATAATACCCCAAAAATATATCACAACAAAAAGAAATACTCACTTCAAAATATAGAATTATTAATTGATAAATAATGTTGGTAGGTGGGTACTTAGTTTATCACTTCTTTGAATCGTCGTTCCCACAATCAGTAACAATTTTGAAAATCAAAGCAAATTCCAGTTCTAGAAGTCATTTAACCATAATTACACAGAGACACATAACCGAAATTATTATTTTGAATGTGAATCTCAACTGAGAACTCAGTTATAACCTCCCTTTATATTAGACGACAGTTACGAGAAAGGGGTAAAGGTTACAATAGAGCTATCAGCTTTATAACTTTTTGATTGGAACTGCTGGATAATTGGTAAGTATTTTGTGATAACGTGCACATAGTATGATACGGCACACAACCCTCCCTTAATTCGCATTCATACATTGTCTCATATTGTATTCACAAATCCTTGATGGTGCTATTACTTCCTGGGACGTCAAACCATGTGTTCCAAACCAAATATCCACAGATCTACGAGTATTATCTATTATTATAGTTTTGCCAATTACTTACTCCTCAAAGATTTCATATCAACTGCATTCACGTTCAACCTTTTACTGCAATTGCATGCCTCACTCAACTCACTGTCAAACATTATTTTTAAGTCGATTCCTCATTGCTGAGGATCGTGACCCTACTCTAATTTCCATTGTGGACAGGCCTCCAACACTCTTCGCGGTTCTGCACTGCATGGAGAGCCAAGGACCAGACAACACTCTCTCTAGTACCGGAAGTCAGAGATATTTGGTCACTCCAGCGCATTGGTGACCTTCCTCAGCTTCTTCTGCCAAAAACTTTGCAATTGACTATGTGATTCTCCAAGTTGATGTCTTCAGTTCGACGAGCAATAGTTATACAGTGTCCAAAGGATCTTAAAATACGTTGTAGGCAGATTGTTGAGAGCGTATTGTGAATACCTAGCTCTTCCAGAATGGACACATTTGTGCGTCCATGGAATTCTGAGTATTTTTTCCCAGCACCACATTTCGAGGGCGTCTAACCGCTTTCTTTCGTTGGCTCTAAACCGTATAGAAATATGGTGAAAATCAAAGCCCGGACGAGTCTCGTCTTGGTGGTCTTCGAGATAATTTATAAACTCCATTGGGAAAAAATTGCCACGCTTTCTCGATGATAAAAATTATTAGACTAACGACTATTGCATTCAGTTTAATATTTTAAAATCATGAGAACAAGGTCTTTAGATAACCGTATGCAATTTCAGGATGATATTAACAAAGTTTTTGGCTAAAGTTTTCCTAAAAACGTCGGATTTAACTTCCAAAAATGTTCAGTTGTCTGCTTTTCGATGTAACACAAGACTGTGTACTTTAATAATAAAATGAAATATGTCTCATGTGAAGTGATTGTTGGACAAGGGAACCGTGGAAGGCAATCGGTTAAAATTTTATTTAAACCTTGAAAAGATCTGCAAGTCAGTCTTAAGAATATTGGGATTTGTCATACACAGATACGTTTTTTAGATTTTCACGGCCAAAAGCATTTTTGTTGTTTGTTTTTGGGGTGTTTGTCTAGTTTGTTTAGTCACATCTGTCGGATCTGCCGGATCTTCCCTGATGATGGACACTGCAACGCTGTCTGAAACGTCGGCTAAAGAAGGATGTAGCGCAACACGGCATAACACCCCAAAAACAAACAACGAAAATTGTCGTACACAATTCAAGGGAGTTGAAAAATCTTGCAATTTGAAGGTTTCTTTACTAGAGTATAGCGCCATTGAAGTGATTTTTACCAAAAAGGAGATAAAATCATTCCAATATTATTATTATAATTGTAGTGCATAGTAATCTCAAGAGTGAAACGGTCTGAGGACTGTCTAAGTACTCTATGTGTTACAAAAAACGTGCCATCAAAAAAATGATTATAATTTGGTTTCATACAAAGCAAGCAAACCATTGTCAAATTACTCGTATTATGAAACAAACAACTTTTTACCATTAAATTATTAATCTTGGCTCAAGTTTCATCACGGTTAAAATTAAGTGTTAAAATTTTTACTCTCGTGAGCTTTTTTGAAATTATTTTTTTAATTAATATATATAGTAGTTTTAATTTAAATATATAAATTATTTTTACATGTTACACAGGGAAATATACGTATATCTAATAAAAAATAGGCTTTCCTCACCATAAAGAGACGAGGCCGTTGTGTTTGCGGTTTGGTGAGGGAATTTTAGCTCAAATGATATAATTAAATCACTTAGGTTTTTTTTTGCATGCTTTGCAATGCCACATAATAAAGAAATTGTTTCTGCCTGCGTGTCCTTTCCCATTCGTCCCGTTCCCCTTCCACCGCCCCTTCCCCTCCCATGTCCCCATCCCCTCGCGCGAACAATCAATCAAATTTGTTACCTAACATAGGTATTTATTTAACTACCTATAATTCTTGAATAAATTCAAAGTACATATTCTTGTTAAGATTAAAGTATTTTGGTTAGTCTCGTAGGTGAGTACTTCAAGTAAATTCATTAATTCAAAGAATTTATTCGAAAATTGAATTTTGATTGAACAATCGATATTTTTCAAAATGTCATTCTCAAATTGTGACACTTTTGACAGTTTCGTAAGAGTTTTCGTAATGATTAAAAAACTTTTCAAATACATTGTCATGTGGCTGTAGTAATCCAGAAACCTTCGCGAGGGTGGATAGAAGGTATTTTGAAAGTTTCATACATTTCCCATACTTAATATAGCAATACATAGACATTTCTTGTATTCCCAATCATAATTTGCTTCTTACATACTCGTATATAGACATAATTTATTATCTTGAATGGAAGAAATCGATAAAATATTTCCCGACATATTTGATACCTTTAAAACATCATTTTTTAATGAAAAGTATTATGTAATATAAGGAAATGCCAACGAAATACTTCTTGCAAAAAATGAACATTTTCCGAGCTTTCAGGAGAAGGTGCAGAGCATTCTTGTGGGCCGTGTTCGCTGTGACTGGCCCTTGCGGACAACTTTGCGCCAGTAGTGTCTGGGCCAGCGCACCGACAGCCCAACTCTTCCTTCCAGCGAACTCTCTCCCCAACAAACACTTATTATTTCCCCCCTAAACCACCGCCGAGAGACCCGTCGCGATCGAAACCAAACCAAACCAAAAAAAAACCACCCGTCCAAAAAAAATTTCTCACAATTCTCTCCTTCATGATTTAATCTGCACTTTTTAAAAATATAATTTTGACGCTAACTTCTGTGAATTTGAAGAAAAATTTAAATTATTTTTGTGGAAATCTACCAGGATAACATAAGTTGTGGATAGTATTTTTTTTAGTGGTGAAATTTCTTCCTACTGGACGTTTCCGAGTGTATAATTTCTGGGTGTTTTTTGAACGTCGCATGAAACCGCGTGGATTGGGGTATGTTTTTGGGTGATCGGATCGATTTATTTTGACATTTTGACGGAGTGATTTTGTTAAGTATTATAAGTGTTAGATTTTGTTCTGTCCGTACGAAGACTCAAGTCGCATTTATTCTATTCATAGCCCTGTATACCGCACGACGTTGGGTCCGCCTCGGGCTATTTCTGTACGGAACCAGAATTATACAACGTCGAGATTTCGCTGTTGGTCACAGAGGAAGATAAAATACGTCTCGAAATACCCCGGAATCGATCGGGAGTGAATCCCTACAGACACCACGGCACAGAAAACAGCAGAGAAAAGAGAAATAAGATCACCCGACGAAACAGAACAGAAAATACTTAAAAAAGCTCTCAACCGTCGAAAATTCGACACTTCTGAGAAAATTCTCTATGTTATTATGTAAACTTCTTGAAAGTTGTAAATACATACATTTTTACGTAGATTATCGTGAAAGAGTAACAGAGTTCTACCCAATGGAGAAGATACAGCTATAAAAGCTGAGTGGAAAGCTAGTATGCAAACATTGGAGTAAATTTTTTAAGGAATTGTTGAAAAAAATTTAAGATTTATCTGATAGATTGAAAAGGGGTGAATTGATTATAAACTGTGATCAGACTGAAGGGAACAGGATATCGATTTTATCTGAAGCAAGTGAAAGTTGTGACGATTTTGGGGAAGTATTTAGGGTAGTTTTTGGCTAGTTTTGGCTGTGTGATCAAAGGGCGGCGATGCTATCATCGGCCCTCCCCCTCGGCCTATGAGCCCCGGAATGTTTATCCCAGACTCGCTACGCAGCTGCATGATCGAGCCGGACGTTTCCACATACCTCCAAACTCCGTCATCAGGACAGGTGCAAAAAACAACTGCAAAAACTAAAATCTAAAAAATAACCCGGAGAGCTGGGAGGGAGAATTCCATCTCCTCCCAAAAGCTCGTTTGTTTTGGCAAAAAAATTGAGAGACAATTATGTAATTAACAAAATGCAATATTAACATAATGTTGTATCTATGTGCGTGTATATGTTTGTGTGTATGCTCCCTCCCTTGGTGTGCCTGTGCTAGTGCTTCTAGAGAACCTAACCTCAAACATTTGTACGCAAAGAGATGCAACCGGCCCACAATCAATACTTCCATCTGAGCTACAGCGTAGTATGGCCGAACGTAACGTAGATTGGTACACCACCAAACACTCCCCTTCTTGGAAACATTCTTAACTAGCAATATTCAACAATCACCTACATAACTATTGTTAAACACAACACGTTAAACAAACTTAAGTAGGAACCTATGCTTTAAATGTTTACTCCATCTCATAGTAAAAATACACGCTTTGCAGATATCGTATTTTTTTCATTAAATATACTAAAATAGTTACCATAAATATCAACTATTCAATTTTCTTAATTTGTTCAATAAATGACAATCCTTTTAATGTACCGCCTACTAGGTACTGCAGTGGAAAGTCGCTTTTTGTCATTTAAAAACACGTTTTTTTCAAATATCTAAATCATATTTTTCGCATTAAATCAACTAAAGTAATTCTTAAATGTTAAATGCTCATTTTTAAATATGCTACATTAACAAACCTTTTTGTATTTTCGTCTACTATTGCAGTGGAAAGTTATTTGAGTGTGAAAAAATCATTTCAATAACATATTTCACATTATGTTAACTAATTATTAGTTTTATAATGTAAATTTTCAAGTTTTTTAAACGAAATATCGTAAGTGTGTGTGTATATCAATACATTTGCTGTACAGCCTACTACTGCAGTGAAAAGTTGTTTTCGGAGGTTGAAAACACGTTTTTGTAGAGATGCGATATATTGATTTTCCTTCTGTACAGTTTTTGGTAACTTGAATGCAGATTCTAAATTGCTTCGATTGGCTCTTTTTAAAATAATGAATCTATCAATTAGATAGTTTTTAAAGATCAACAAACACTAATATAAGTGAATTCGATACCTACGTCATTATTTTGAATGTTAATGAAGAAAAATATGATTAGATCTGTCTACACAATACATTTGATAAACTGCTAAAGTTCATTTCGCATGGACCAAAAAAAATGTTAACTTTAAACAAAATACTGTCCTTCAAGTGACAATTTCATTTTAAAAACTTTAGGTCATTGGAATTTAATAAATCAAAGACGAGAAATACACAACAATTGTTAAAAACACATTTTTCGGCTAGGTTACATGAGTTTTTAGTTAATGTTATTTTCAAAACATTGCTATTTCCCTGTTCAAATATTATCGTACAAGATGTTTTTGAAATGGTCTACACAAAGCAAAATTTTAAATATAGATATATTTGGGTAAATTGTTCGTAAAAAGGGTGAACTTTGCAATTTTCGATATCATCTCTGACTTGGTTGCATCTTCATTTTTTTAATGTTATGAATGTGAGGTTTTTCTCTAAAGGTACTTCTACACTAACTTCTCTTCCCATCTTTCGCATTTAACCCCTTCTATTCACTGCCCCTTTCTCTCTAAATACTAATCTTTCCTCTAAGTGTTCGATGTTAGCATTAGCATGTTTTTTTTCCTCTACATTCTTTGATTCTTGTAAAAACACACAGAAATTAAAAGAGTGAACTAAATACCTATGAAGTTTTGTGCAAGTATCCAATCAAACGTTTATTTTTTAAACATGCTTATCTCAAAAAATTCATAAGTATTTACAGTACTTAACACTCGAAAGAAAAAAAAATGAAAATTTTTCAAAAATTTGACATTTTTGAAATTTTTTTGTAAAATCTGGAAATCGATGCACTAATAAGTGAGATTTTTTCTATCAATTATTCATTTACTAAACGCACATAATGTTGAAAACAATTTCTTCAGCCTCTGCAATTATTTGCCATTTTTGCACCCTCAATGAATGTCTTCTTAACTATTAATTATCTATTGAACGTTATTCGATGTCTATGGATTCTTATTAATTGTTTATGCTTAATTAATATTGATGCTACTTTTTGTAAAAAAATTTAACTTTTTTTATTTTTATTTAATTTTTGAAAATTATGAAAAGTTTTAGAAATATCTTAATTTCAAAAAATTCTTGACTACCAATTGTTTATTGACGGGTTATTTGATTAGTAATGCTATTAAGTTTGTTTTTATTTGAAGTTTGCAGAAAGTTGCAAATAACATAGGAAATAATATTTTCATTATTACAATTTGCCAATATCATTTAATGCATTGTTATTAACTAAACATAAACAAGGTATTTCTTATTGTTACTCAATGTGTATTGATTGTTATTTTCTGTCTATGGATCTTTTATTACTGTTTATGATTGTTATTTAGTTTAATAAGTGTTTATTTTGATGTCTTTGGTAAATGAAAATGTTTGAATAATACAAAAAATTCTTTTTTTAATAAAATAAATCCATTAAAGAAAATATTGATATTCGTGTGAATATTGTGATGCCTTCTTTAATTGGTTTGTTTTCTTCTAATAAGGTGTGATAATTGCTTTAAACAAAATTTTCACATTTGAATCTGACAAAAACTGCATTTTGTTTGTCCATCTTAATATTTTTTTTATATATTTCCAACTCTCTGGTCGCGTTAATTAATTTAGTTTAGACTAATTTGTGAAATACCACTTAACTTATAAAGTTTAATTTAACTTCCAAGTTATTTCTAGATAGGGGTAGTCAGAGATAGTCGTACAACTTTTCATGATATCCAATTACTACCTGCTTCATTCAAATTCGATCATCGTCCGATGATACGCTCCTGTTATTCTGATTCTTGAAGTGGCCCGTACCAAGTATTTGATTGAATATCAATCGTTAGCGCCGTACCTTCCTAGAGTGTCCCCAGCTTCTTCTGGTATGCACTTTCTCATCATATATTCTTCCGACATTTCTTTCGTCATCCGTTTATGCTTATTTCGACCTTGCATTATTTTCGGAACTCTACACGGTCGTACATGGTTTTATCAAATTTAATTTCTAGTAGGTAAACTAAGGAAATTAGTGATACTAAGATTTTTTTGAAAAAAAAGGTTCAAATGTCCTTCCCGTAAAGCATATCTAAAGGCCAAATAATTTTCTCTCAAAGAATTACATAGATCAGTAAATTTTGTATAAGTATTTGCCTATGAGCCATTGTTCTATAATAACATTGGCGATTGGAGCCATGAGGTAGGGAAGGCTGTGCCTCCAAAAAAAATAGAGAAGAAAAGGGGGAAAAGATACATGATACAAGTGTAAAACTTTAATTTAAATGTTACCAAATTTACTTAAATTTAAATATTATCTATGAATATGTTCGTATTTCACTAGGACTGGTTGTCTTTATATTATGTAACTCATCACACCAGTGCAACGTAGCCCAACTACTACCCGACGCAGTACATTAATACGTTAGTGAGGTAGATATAGGGACCGCCTCCGAGAGGCGCTGATTTCATATAGGCGGAGGGGAATGGGGAAGTTACGTGTAATCGAAACGATGGTAGTCGTCGCGCGGTCGCGTTATTTAGTTTGAAGCGCGCCTCAAAAAACGAACACTTCTGTGGTAGAACCGATCATTTACGATTAGCTCTAGCACTCTAGTGGCTAAGTTTTGTTTGGTTTTGTGATAGTACGCAGCAGTAGATATCTATGGAGTACGGCTATTTTGATTAAATTAGTATGGCGGATTTGCAGTTGAGAGTTAGAAGTCTAGGTAGGTGTAGGACGTGGGTATATATATAATTTTTACTTCAAAAAATGTTTGTTCCTCCCCACTTTTCAAACCCGCAAACCGCCACTGCTAAATAAGCTACTATATCCAAATTATCACGGTTTAATTAATCTCTATTCAGGCACTTACTTCCTTCCTCTGTGAGTTCCATAGTTTAGGCTTGGTAACAGAACTCCATTATGAACTGCTAGCCTCGATACCTTTGACAATTTGTTTAACGACCATTGTGTCTAGTCTGCCATTAGTTGAAATTCCTGCGTTCATCCTCCCGTCTCGCAAGAAAGCACTCTCCTCAACCGCTTGCATCAAATTTCTTCACTTTTTTGCAGAGGCATGATAATTTAACATCGATTAAAAATGAGGGATCTCTTTTCTGATTAACAGCCATTTGAGCAATACTGTTTATTCCCTTCTCGCTTGCAGTTACTTCTGCCACCCGACCTCCTGTCGATATGATATCCAAAATGCTAAACTTAAAAATGTGAAAATTTTGTTGGTCAAAGTTGGTTGTTTGTTTATTTTCAGGTAATTTCTGGAGGAAGTCGAATTCACTGTATTTTAAATTATTTGTATTTTGTTTTCAGAAAAATGTAGGATTTTTTTAGGATTATTCAAATTTAGTAAGTTCATCGTTGGTTATGCAATCGTATGATCGGATCAGGGGGGTTTATAATGAGTATTTAATATTAAAGTGACCAAGTTAATATTCGAATTTGGCAAATTGTCAAAAAACACAAATACAGTAATGGTCGACGGTAATTTTTATCGAAACTGACACGTTGATACTGGTTTTTTATGATCGAATGTAGGCATTTAAAAATTGTAACAACCTTTTGATTAGTTTCTAAAACATTTTACCAAATCTTAACACTTTCAAACATAAATTAAAACTGGCAGTTGTAGAAGATAACAATTGATGCTTATTAACAATTGTTGGTAGAGTTGTATGAAATTTCTAGGTAATTTTTTTTTATTTGAGAGTCGGGGATGGTCGCCGCCCCGAAAACTACAACTACATTAGCTCCAAACAAAAGGCCTTGAGGAAAATAATTTCCCTCAGGGCCTATGTCATCTTAGGAGAAGCTGCGTGGAGGGTTTTTTAAGAAAAGGAAGGAGACGAAATTCTGGAAAGGAAATGGGAGTAGGGGGTGGGTAGAAATCTGGTCAGTGTGTCCAGGAGTGACGGACGTATGAATCCACACCTCCAACCGCGGTGCAAGGCGATGCGTCGAGAGTTTCCGACTGGAGAGGTTAAAAGACCTCCCACAACCAGTCTCTCCCGATCCAGCCTGCCATACAGTTGGCGGGCAGACATCCGCCGCCAAGATCCGGACCTCACCGGATCCGGATCCAATCTCACACCATGACCTGGGCACCCCTGCTAAGTCACCAAAGGTAGCGCACCATTTGGGGTGACCAATTGCAGAGGTTTTGGTTATCCAATAAATGGTTTCCGGGGCGGCGGTACCCATACCCGCCTTCTAAATTTACTATGGGATAACCAACACTCCTGCCATATCATCATATCATCATCCCCAGTGGATTGCTACGTTTGGTGACTTGGCAGGGGTACCCAGGTATGTGGGGTGAGGTTTTTCTTGGACTTGGCGGCGAATGCGTTTGCTCACATACTGCGTGGCGGGTCGGATAGGGAGAGACTGGTTGAGGGAGATCTTTTTATCCTTTCAGCCAGACTCCCACTTTCCATCGTTTTGCATTTGATTCATACGTCCTCCTTGCAACGTTGACCCCCAGTTTCCTACCCACCCCTCATACCGTTTTCCAACCCAGAACTTACATACTCTCCTTCTTTTCCTTACCTTTCTACATAACATCCCCAAAGACCCTCAATGTAACACCCCAAAGATGATATAGGGCCTGAGGGATTTCTTTCCTGTGTGGAGATAATGTTAAAAAGAATGTTAATTCGGTTTCAGTACGCTAAACAATGTAGAAATATTTTCTTACGTATTCTTTGATAATTTGCCACAATACAATTAAATTGAGTTCGCTAATACGATTTTGTAGGCACTGCACGAACATTTTGCAAAATCTTGCACAATTAAAGGCCGGCCCATCTTCTACGAATATTTCGTTATTTATCACATCGAGAGTTCTGTTATTTCAAGCAAAAAAATATTTCGATATTTTCGATCTAAAAAAGTCATGCAAAACGAGGTGACCCGCCAGTTTTGAACAGGCCCTCCATTGATATGCTTGGTGTAACTATAAGTTACCAGCTCAGATATTGGGACTCTATCGAATCCAGAGTTAAATTAACCT
Source organism: Limnephilus lunatus (assembly GCA_917563855.2). Lineage (NCBI taxonomy): Eukaryota > Metazoa > Arthropoda > Insecta > Trichoptera > Limnephilidae > Limnephilus > Limnephilus lunatus. The sequence continues at coordinate 101,152,274 of OU830594.1, forward strand.
CCAAAAACTAGGCGTACTGTACAGGGCCCGCAGATACTTTAATAGTTCACAACTGCTAACCCTGTACAAATCGCCAATGCGCCCCACTGTTGAATTTGGCAGCCACCTCTGGTCTGGAACTCCAAAATACTTGGAACAAACCCTCGAATCTGTGCAGAAACGGGCGGTCCATTTGATAGATTCTCCCACTTTTATTAACGAATGGATTGCAATCTTAAGAGCACATTCATCGGGTGGGAATGCTATCCTTGTTAAAGATGCTCCGATGAGCTAACGTTATTGATCCCTTCGGCACCGGTGCATGATCGGGAAATACGCCTAACATATGTACGGTTGACATTCGTCACATGAAAACGGGTCGCTTCTTCGACTCATTATTGAGTTGAACAGTTCGGCTGTGGAACGATTTGCCGGCCTTTGTGTGTCCTCCTTCCTACAACATGGGTCTCGTCGAGACCAATTGTTCATTACTTCCTCTCCTCAAAAAGACCCTCCACACAGCATCTCAGATGATATAGGCCTTAGGGAAATTATTTTCCACAGGGCCTCCTGTGTGAAGTTAATGAAAAAAAAGTTGGCCCCCCGAAATTATAATCATTATAAAATTATAATTTTTTTTGCATAATTTAGTAATTTCAAACCTAAAATTAACTTTAAAAATACGTTTAAAATAAGAGGGTTTGGATATGAAACGAATTTATCAACAGTTTCGATTTTTTGTACTTATACGCTGGTATATTCAGTGTAGTTTTATCCTAGATGTATTTGAATGAAAATATGTTTTATACTTTTGTTATTCACCGGCACATCTCTGCACACCCCTTCGGAACACTTTGTTATATTTTGTGTAAATAGATATACAGTATTTTGTCTAAACCGACTGTATATTCTAAATAAATATTTCATAATTTCAAATCCCTCGACAACACTACGTCTAAATTTTAACCAAATCCTATTTAAAATTCTAAATAATGGCCTGGACTCACCAGAACTGACCAATTTAATAAATGTTTATATTCCGTCAAGATCAACCCGACAATCCGATTTATTTTATTTACTCTCATGTAGAACAAATATAAGAAAAAAATCTCCAATTCCTAGTGTATGTGCACAATATAATACAAAATTTCACAGCATTGACATTTTTAGTAATAACCTAAAGAAATATCGATATGAAATAACGCGTACGATCGATTATTAACATGATAATATATAATGTAACGGGAGCATTTCCTATCCTTGTCCTATATTCCTCTTTTTCTCCCCTTCCTATACCCCAAAATTAATTTTAAGATATTAAAACTTCATTTCCGATGTAATTCGGCACAAGAAACTTTTGTGGCTTGACTTCAGTTCACTTGTATATTTTTCACTGTAAATATTGTGTAAAAGCTGTTTGTTTCTTACAAATAAATAAGTATTCCGGGGGCAAACTGTTCATGGAATTGCAAAACATAACATAAACAACCACACTATATCTCAGTGAGACGTGTACATGGGCGGGGAACATTCATTTATATAACTGTACGTATTTGTGGATAGATATCTCTGTTCCTCAGTTTTAAACCATTACCAAGTTTGCCAACTTGTTCAATTCGGCAATGCCTGCTCTCCTTCAAAAGTTGTGCTGAACATTCGTGTTCAATTGTTCGGTAGATAGTTCAGAATAAAACGAAATTGCACGTCATTATTCAGGTCGTAAAGAATGCGGAAATGCACATAAACTTAGAATTATTTATAGTACATGACCTTTCCCCAGTGAATAAATGCATGTGTATGAATGTTATCGCCGACTTAAGTGGGCGAATAATTCAAAATAATTACACTTAAGTAAAGAAAACCTATGTACTTAACTTATGTTGTCCAAATATATCACAACTATTCCAGAAAGTGGTAAAATAAGTAAGCCTGCAATATTTTGGACTCACGTCTAATGTCGCAAATCACCTACGCATCGTCGTTCATGTGTTTTCAGAGTTGCCTCTGTGATTCCTTAGTCCTACAACAACTCTTCAAGGCACACGTTCACTCTTTTCTATCCCCAATAAGATCCTCCAAAGATGACATAGGCCATGAGTACTTAACTATGAACTTAACTCATGTTGTCCGAATATATCACAATCATTCCGCAAAATGGTCAAATAAGTAAGCCTTCAATTGTCTGCAAACATTTGGACTCATGTCAAATGTCGCAAATCACATACGCATCGCTGTTCATGTGATTTAAGAGTTGCCTCTGTGTTTTCTACCTCCTACAACATTAGTCTCTTCAAGACCCACGTTCACTCCTTCCTCTCACCAAAAATACCTCTCCAAAGATGACATAGGTCCAGAGGGAAATTATTTTCCACGGGGACACCTGTGTGAAGTTAACGTAAATAACACATATTGGACAGTAGGCGCTTCAAACGGCTATTGATGTTAAAGACGTCCCACGGGGATTTGTTCTGGGTCCACAGTTTTTTTTTTATTTTACTAAGTTTTAAAGTTACTTTACACCGCGTACAAATTTAATAACGCGAATAACGTTCAGTGCATGAAAGATTTGTTTTTTACAAGCCGCTAAAGACCAGGTAAACATTGCTTTCTCAATTGGCTTTTACAAAATAAATGCTTGAATGGATCTAAAAGAATTTTAACCTTGTTTGCATAATTTTATGTTTTTGATAGAATTTAACATAATAACAAGATATGGAGCATCAAAAGCATGAAAAAATCAGTTTTCTTTATCAATTTTGTCTTGCTACAGAGAATAATAATAATAATTGGATGATTTGTAAAGCGCCGTTTTTTGCGAAAAATCACCTCAAGGGCGTTGAAAACTCTTTAGTAATTCTTCTTTCGTGATATCACATCCAATTTAACTTCTAAAATTCCATTTATCCATAAAAAAATAAGGCAAAATGGTATTTCATGTGATCTGTGTTTTTCAATTTGTTTTCATCTCGACTGAAACCGGTTAGCAACTACTCTTTGGTAACAAATATAATTTAAATTTAATAAGTTAATTATTAGGTCAGTTTCTAACTACTAGTTGTGTTCCGTGGAATTAATTAGGTCGGCTGGTAGAAACAACGTGAAATAAGGGCAGCGCCTGTTTCGTAATGGTCTATATTGGTCCCACGGGCCACTCTAGACTCTAGAGTCTATGGTCTATAGTCTGACTGGCCGCTACATAGTCTGGTCCATCTCTGAGATAAGCGGAACTGCAGCACTACAGGATGCTGCGTGAGTCAGAGAGACCAGTACCAATATAACTGAGCTAAAGGCTACCAATGATAACTCAGTTATATCTTTAACTCGTTTAATTACAGGATACCATATTTGTCCCAGCCCACATAAGTCTCTTATAAATCACTGTAACTCCCTTAATATCGTAGTGACAAATATGTTCTAAACGATGCTAGATAGGCAAAACACCAAGCTTTATATTCAAATCTAAAAAAGTATCACCACAAAAGTAAAATATACACCTTTATGAAACCAAAGTTTTGAAACACAATTTGAAAAAAAATTTAACTGTAAGAATTTTTGAATAATTTTTTTCATATAGAACAATAAAAAAATTGAGGTTACAATAACACTTATAATACATTGGTCTAATAATATACGTATGTTTTTATATATTTTTTCATTTTCAGTGATGTTAGTTAGAAAAAACGTTAAGTGAGCTATTTTTAAAACTATTTTTATGTTTGCATGAAAAAAAATTATATTTAAAAAATTATATGTTTATTTAAAACTATAAAATTTTAAAGCATATTTCATTACCTTTCAAAAACAGTTTTTAGTTTTTGGATATGTTCAGAAATGTTCCATTTATTAGCATTTTATTGTAAAATGGAAATATTTTGACCAACTGAAAAATACGTCAAATTTCTGAAGGGTTGAAAGACAAATGTTCTCAAATATATACGAAAAACCTGTTAACATTTAAAAAAAAACCTATACCACTATTACAAGTGGAAAATTTTGCTTATACAATTCGCCAATTATTATTTTTTTATTGTATTTATTACTTGCTGGAGCAATCCCGATGAGTTACAGAACTCATTTTAGGACAGGAGGAAAATTCATGGGTGTGAGGAAATAGTTACAGTTTTACTTGGAAAATGGATATTAAAAATATAAGTTTCACATACAACATAGACAAAAAATAAATTTAAAAAAAAAACAGGTTGAGTGAGCAAACAACAATAGAAAATAATTAAAGAAACAAAGAACAAGGTTATACAAATGTGGATGATTATGATTACAAATAAATGGAAAAGAAAAGAAGAGAAAAGGAAACAAGACAAATGAGACATTAAATTTGCATTAAATTCTTCGTACATTTAATAATATTAGCTTAAATTTTAACACCGTTTCCCCGATTCACTGCCCAAATTTAAAAAGAGCATCATGTCAATAATAAACTGTTCAATGCACGTACATATCCCTTCACAGATCACCACTTTTTACACCTACAAACGTACTAACACATATACACACACACACCTACCTATACACTACGCACCTCACCCGGTAATTATTAAATATACATACCACAAAAAACAGAGTGCAATTCGCACGCAGTAGAAGTGAAACCCTCAGACAACTAAAATAGACAAGAGTGGAGAGGCTGCGAAGCACCGCACAAAGAAAAGACCGATTATATTACCTCGTTCTCAGGCTAAATTCTATAGATGCAACTATGTATATTTATGTTTGTCTTTTTTAGTGTAGCTATTTTTCGTTTCATCCAGTTTTAAATCACAACGGTGCTAAAGAAGTTTTCACTTCAATAAGACATCACAAAGAAACATATCATAGGTACCCACTACGAAATATTATTTATTTATTTTTAATTTTATGAGTAAAATCTCCAATTAAAATCTGAAAGAAACAGGAAAATTCATAAAAAAAACGGTCACATCTAGGACTCGAACCCAGGACCCTTTAAAAACTTAAAGTATTCTAGAGCTGTACATTAGAATCCGTATATAACGACCCTTAAGGGGCCGGCGTTACTTTGTCGTACTAACCGGACGATGCACAAAACTGCCGGATAATCTAAGCATGTTTTTACATGAGTTTTATTAAACATGCTTAGATTACTCCTTCGCGAGGATTACATTTGTTTCACCATCTTCTTTTAAATGGTGTAATATATCACTTTTTTCTTCGATCGTGTCGAGCTTTTAACCTAGTCACAACAGATGATAAACACTGACTGTGATTTACACGTGCTAATAATGATAGGAGTTAGCACGCGGGGAGTAGCCGGGCACGGGGAGTACGCGAGGCGAGGTATTGGTGCATATGTTTTGTAAACAAAACACTGCTTATCGTTCTAACTGGACGAATTATTATTAAAAGAGGTCACTTTAAGCAGTTGGCCGCCTAAAACAGAGTCGTACTAAACGGTTATATTCTCCTAGTACCTAACCATGATGTCTAACATGAGTTAACATTGTCGTCGCTAAAAACGGTAAGCCGTTATAAGTGAAGTCGTTATATCCGAATTCTGCTGTATGTTATAATATAATATGTCAGTAGAAATTCTAAGAGCGAGGTTTTAAAACCTCAAAATAACTACGGTTCTGCTGCTGAGAGTTTGGTTGTATCCATTCTTTCTGAAATGCGTCGTTTATGGATTTACAAGTTAGAAAAGATAACAATGAATGAACCATCAGCCAATGCCTAGTTATTGCTTATACCACGTACTTGAACGCTATAAATTTCGTCAAAATCTTTGATCGCAGAAGTAAAAACCTCTTTTGTGTTTATTTTATGCGTCGCAACGGAACTTAAGATGAGAGCATGTAAGACAAAGGAACTTAACATAAACATACAAAGATAAAGTGTCTTAAAATGTTGTTTTGATTCCGGTAAGTACCGGCGAACAAAGTTAAGTATGTACTAAAATAGATTCGGTAATTTTATTTATTTATATTAATACTAGCTGACCCGGAAACGCGTTGCTGTGGCTAACGTGCTCGTCCACCACATAAGACATTCTACTTTAATTATATGTTTTAACCAATTTACACAAAACCTTAATAAATTATATACCTTAACCATCCTCATGAATTACGCCTATCTATTGGTGAAAACCGCATGAAAATCCGTTCAGTAGTTTTTGAGTTTATAGAGAACAGACAGACAGACGGACGCGACGGAGGACTTTAATTTATTGTATGTAGAGATACGTCTATACAGGCTTTTACAAACATAAAAGAAAGTCGGGTTAGTTACACTATTTATAACTCGAGAACGGCCGGGCCGATTTTGATGATCTTTGATTTGTTGGATTTGTCTCCTCCCCGGATAGGATAATAACTATTAAAACATCATAAAAATTAACGAAAAATATAGTAATTAAGAAAATTCTTTTCCCCATACATTTCGTATGGAACGAATTCTCATATTTGAAAGAGCTGCGGGCATTTTGTTATAAGTAGGTACCTATAATATTGAGTAGTCAGTGAATTTCATAAATTCAAAAACGTCAAATGTCAATGCGCTGATTGTTTTGTTTTATTCACATATAATGCTGCTTCTCTTTCTTACACGCTAAATGACGATAGTCGAAAATTAGACAAACGGTTAACGTATGTCTCCACCCATCCAAAGGAAAGATACAATAATTATAATAAAAATCCCTCACAAATAAAGAAAATGAAAAGCTTTTTTTTTACATCAGCCCACACATGAGGCCCCGAAGAAAATTACTTTACTCAGGACCTATGTCATCTTAGGGGATGCTGTGTGGAGGGTCTTTTTAAGGAAGGGAAGCATAGGAAGTTCTGGGAAGGAAAAGGAAGGCCGGGGTGGGTAGGAATCTGGGATCAGTTTGTCCGGGAGTGACAAACATATGAATCCATCCTTCCACCCAAGGCGATGGGTCGAGAGAGTCCAGCTGGAAAGTGCAGAAGGCCTCCCTCAACCAGTCTCTCTCGATCCGGCCCGCTACGCAGCGGGTGGGAAGACGCATCCACCGCCAAGACCCGGACAAACGTCACCCCATGAACCCGGTAATCCCTGCTAAATCACCAAACGTAGCGAACCACTTGGGGTGACCTATGGGTGACATATGACAGAGGTGTTGGTTATCAAATAAATGGTTCCCGGGGCGGTGGCACCCGTACCCGCCTCCCAAATTCCCGTAAGTAAGTGGAAAAGTAAGAAAATCATAAAAAATATATATCGGTATACAACGCCATCTCTGATACTGACAAAAACAAAATAGGACTGTTGCGCATCGATAATTGCTTCATTGTATAATTTTTAACTTAATGAAAAAACTGAATTTGAAAAAGGTTGTCGCAGAAAACATATGGGATGTAAAGAACAATTAGTTATTGATTCTGTAATTCTAAAACAGATTCAAACCCAAAAACGTAATTTACATATTTGTTATATAGATTACCAAAAAGCTTATGATAGTGTCCCGCACTCGTGGCTGATAAAAGTTTTAAATATATACAAAATTAACCCAATTATTATTAGCTTTTTGGAAAAAATTATGGCATTTTGGAATACCGATTTGCTTTTGAATTTGAAAGATAAGAAAATTATAGTACCGGGCATTTCAATAAAAAGAGGGATTTTTCAAGGAGACTCATTGAGTCCTCTTTGGTTTTGCTTAGCATTAAATCCTCTATCTAAAATGTTAATTAAAAGCAAGTTTGGAATAAAAATTAAAGGTAATACTAGAAAGAGAAATATAATTTCTCATTTATTATTTATGGATGATTTAAAATTATATTCAAATTCTGAACCAAATTTAGAGAAAATGATTAAAGTAGTTAAAAATTTTTCAGATGATATTAAAATGACTTTTGGTTTAGATAAATGTAGAACGATCCATATAGAGAAAGGTAAAATTGTAGATGGAGACGAGGGTATATTTAGAAATTTCAAAATTGAAAGTATGAAAGGGGGTGAGGTTTATAAATATTTAGGATATCCGCAATCAAATAGATTAGATCATACTAGTATTAAAAATGATATTAGGATTAAATTTAAAACTAGGATCAGAAAAATTTTGAAATGCAATCTATCTGCTAAAAATTTAGTAAAGGCGATAAATACTTGGGCAATACCTCTATTAACTTACTCATTTGGCATAATTAAATGGTCTAATACAGATTGAGATAGCTTAGAACGATTAATTAGAACTACATTAACTAAATTTCATTGCCATCATCCAAATTCAGCTATAGAACGTATTAATTTACCCAGAAATTTAGGAGGTAGAGGTATAGTCAAAATAACATCTTTAAAACATAATCAGGTAGAAATGCTAAGAAATTTTTTCCATAGGAAAGCTGATAGTTCAGAAATGCACAAAATAATATGCAAGGCAGATAGAAATATTTCACCATTAAATTTATACGACGAGAATGCCAGCATTCTTATAAATACCAACCAGGAATTATTAGATTCCTGGTCAAATAAAATTCTTCACGCAAAACACTTCAATTATCTCAACCAAACATATGTTGACAAATTTTCGTCAAACAAATGGTTGAGTATTGGAGAGTTGAGCGCAGAAATAGAAGGCTTTATGCTTGCCATACAAGATAGAGTCATTAATACTAAAAATTATAGGAAGCATATCATCAAAGATGCAAATCAAATTGATGATTTATGTAGAAAATGTTTGGCTTTTCCGGAAACTATAGAACATATTATATCGGGATGTTCTGTATTAGCGCCGTCCGAGTATACATTTAGGCACAATCAAGTTTTAAAAATAATTCACCAAAGTTTGGTAATTAAACATAACTTGATTGACTGCCGTAATGTACCATATTATGAATATGAACCAAATTCATTTTTAGAAAATGAATTTTATAAAATTTATTATGATAAAACTATTCTGACAGACAGAACAATTAGTCATAATAGACCCGATATAGTTTTACATGACAAAATTAAGAAAATAACTTATATCATTGATGTCGCTATACCAAATTCTTGTAATATTCAGAAAACTGTTTCTGAAAAAATAAGAAAATATACAGATTTAGGAAATGAAATTAAAAGAATTTGGCATTCTCAGACTATAAAAATATTACCATTTGTTATTTCGGCTACTGGCATTATACCAAGCTCTCTCATTCAAAATTTAGGCGTATTAGATTTGTCAAAAAATTTGTACATAAAAATGCAAAAGTCGGTCATTTTAAATACATGTAGGATTACGAAAGATTTTTTAAATATTTATATTGAGGGATCAGTAGGATTTATCGGACCAGTTAGGATTTCATCAGAGCCGAACCCTCTGATATGAAAATATCTGGAGTCGGTGAAATATTTTCCTATTATGTTTCTGGTGGATTGACGTATTGTTCTTGTATTGTTTTATTCTTATATAGTGCAATTACATTGCGTTAATTTACTAGATATTCATTTGTGGAAAAGTGTGTGGAAGGGTTTAGTCTTTCATTTGGGAAAGATTCAACCCGGACATGAAATCTGGAGCACCGTAAATAAAAATATTCAACAGTTATTGATTCTGAGGCGGTACGAAGTTCGTCGGGTCAGCTAGTTTGATATAAATAATAATTTTGTGGAACTGTAATTATGAACAGTAAAATAGGTTTAATTTTAAATTATGTAGAACCCGTGCAGAAGAATAGTAGGTATTATGCGAACATTGATTATTATTAATATTGAGGTATGTTATTATAGCCGATTTGTAACTATATTCCATGCAGTTGAACACATCTACTTCTTCTAAGAAAGTATTGCCAACTACATGCAATCTATGTAAAAGCGAGTATCTAAATGACTCAGTCCTGATATTATTATTGTTGCAATCAAAACGAATTTTAGATCGAGTAGTTCTTGTGAGTATTTGGAAAGTAATTAAGATAAATAAAACAGGGATGTCTATAATACCATTAAAAAATTAAAAATAAAAGACAAGTCGGAAATAAGTTTTCTATCTGAGAGTTTTAATAATTTTAATTATTTCATCAAGTTGTTGTAATTTATAGTAGACTTTATGGTAGACCGAGTGGAGGAATTTATGCTGAATTTTTTAAATGGCATCGGAGTAAATTTTCGTTATGAACAGTCTTTACACATTTATATTTGACAGCGGTAGGATTATTATATCTTTGACCAATAAAATAATAACATTGAAAATTTAAGATGAAAGAAAAAAAAATAGAATAACAATACACTGTGTCCAGAAACTCGTAGTTCAAGCGGGAAACTGATGAATTTATATCCCATTTAGTGTAGATTTTAACGTTTAACTTTTCTTATTTGAGTTTTCGTTTTCGAGCAAATCGAGCCCTAGTTAGAATTTTTTACTTTCGTTTTTTCGTCATTTTTCGGCTCTTATGCTATAGGTTGCTGGAGGGTTAATATCAGCTGTTTCTTCCGAATTTCTACCGTTTTATAACGTATTTCACTTGAACACTTTATTTCTTAAGTTTCTAAAAAAATATATGTTATTTTTGAAGATAATATCTATACATTTGCCATGCTGAAACTGTAATTATGTGAAATTCCCTCGATAGAAAAAAATCGCAAAGTATGCTCCGAAAATCATCATAAACAGGTTTTATCTGTTATTATTTTTTTTTTTTAATTTTTCTTTATTCATTTCTTTGATGGTTACACAATTTGTGGATTTTTCGACCACCATGCTAGGCACATGCCCATTTTACAAGTTATGTACTAGGCACATTTTACAAGTTATATGTATGAAAAAATTCACAGTGCTTCTTTAAATGCCATTTCAGACATTTTCCAAGAGTTTTTTTACTCTATTTTGAACGAGTAGTGTTTTATTAAACATTTTCACAATTTTCGCTAATATTATCGTTTTTGATATTAGCGCATTCCCTCTTACATTCGTATATACATGTCTTCCTTTCTTATTCTTTTTGAGACTTTAACTTCTTTTAAAATGCGTCAAAGCGTGGAGCTGGATCCAAAAGTTATTTAAACGCATGCCGAAAAAAATGTAAAAAGATTAAAAAAACGAAAAATATTGAAAATAAGATATATAGAGTTACAAACAATATTTTTATAAAAGGTTTACATTTAAATATGGCGTCGGTATCAATAATAACAATAAGAGGAAGTGATATTATTCATTTCATAATGCTGAAAGCTAAAATCAGACTTAAGATCCACTCGATGAGAGAGTTTTAAATTACGGGTTTTCAGAATTAGCTTTCCCGTTGACTGATGTGATTTATGTAAGATTTTCACGGCAAATAGCTAATATTGTTGGTGTTTTGGGAAAATATACCAGTGCCGCTTGAATGAAGGTCAACCACTATCAACGCCTCTAGCGGCAGACCCGCTTAAATAATCATCTCGTCCGAAAATTACATAATCCACTATCATAATTTTGTGAATGTTAGATATTATTTTCAGCAAATTCTCAATTCATAAGTTGTTCATGTATGATAAAGATAGACATTCAAAGGATGTGTGTATGAACGACGTAGATCGTAGATATAGGACCGGAACCTTTTGCGTATTTTTGCCGAATAATATTACATTCTACATCGCGGGTGTGACTGAGATGCCAAGATACGCTTACTCGCTAACATTAAGACGAATACTGAATTCTATAGGGGAATCTTTTTAGTTTTTAATGATACGAACGGATTATCACTCATTGCATTGAGGTTTTGTGACACTTATAGGTGAGAAATTGTAGTGTATTTCAACAACATCTACGTGGGAATGTCTTACGCAAAAGGTATTGGGAATTTACAGGAAGGGAGAGATAATCCTTAACAGTGAATAAATAAGTAAAAAAAATTGTTACTTTGTAATAATAAATTGTTATTTTATTACCACATATTGAGTGAAAGAAAAATCCAAGATAAATTGTATTTTATGTGGAAATGATCTACCAAACAAAATGTCAACTAATAAAAATAATTCTTCGATTTACGGACAACATTCTAACATTTTATACCATTCTCCTGAAAATTAATTATTTTTTAACGGATTTCCGTTTAGTACTGTCCTTTTTTCTATAATTTCATAATTTTTGAGCAATTTCTTTTCGTTTTTTTTTTACATTACTTCCACTCGGGAGGTCTTGAAAAAAATAATTCAGTCTTATGTCATCTTTGGGGATGCTGGGTAGAGGGTTTTTTAGTGAAAGGAAGGAGAGGAAGTTCTGGGAAAGTAAAAGGTTGGAGGGAAGGTAGGAATCTCAGGGTCAATGTGTCCAGGACTGACGGTAGTATGAATTTGTCCCTCCCACTGCGGTGCAAGTCAATGTTCCAAGAGAGTTGAGCTGGAGAGGTCAAAAGGTCTCCCTTAACAAGACTCTCCCGATCCGGCCCACCAACCGACAAACCTCACCCCATGAACGCAGGCACCCCTGCTAAGACACCAAAAGTAGCTAACCACTTGAGGTGACCTATGTTAGGGGTGTTGGTTATCCAACAAACGGTTCCCGCGGCGGCGGTACTCGTACCTACCCACCTCCCGAAACGATCGAGTAAGCATATATAAACCCACAAAGCGGGATATTATGTTTTAAAGATCGGCGGCCATCTTGATTATCAGTGGCCTTTCATACAGACTGGTTAGACCTTCATTCGCATAACACATGTCATAATTCATAATCCACCGTGCCAAATATAAGCACTTCCGTAGGTAGGTACCCAATCGTAAAACCCAATTGCCTATGACGACCATAAATTATTATTATTACAACCATAGATTTATTCCTGTCGGAGGAAATTTCAAATACATAATACTCGATTCGAACGCCTCCGTCACATCCAAGATGGCCGCCGCCAAGCCGAACAGCTGATCGACGTCAAACTTCCCGCCAAACGGCGCCAATTTCCTCTACGCAATGGCGTGTGCGTGTAGTTTTTTCGCTCTCTCGCCGTTTGGCAGGAGTCTTCCGAGTTTTTTTCGTAATACATTCTCTCAACGGACCTGGCACGACGCTCGGCCAGTCAGTGACGGCGAATCTCTTTCATTAACGTAGATATTTGCCAAACTTTCTCTGGTAAACGAGGATTTCCCAGATTGTGCGCATGCCAATATCGTAATATACACGTTGCCTTGGCCACTATTTGATATCTGGAGCCAGATGCTCAGCGTTCACTCTAGTGGGTGAGATAATCTACTGAGAACAACAGAGCGTTTTCATGTTAGTTTATTTATATTCATGATCCATAGAAACGCATAATAAGGAACTCCAGTGAAAAATATTATGGCTTTAAAAAAATATGTTTATGTAGAGACCAATAAACGCTGATTCTGAATATATAAGTTTTTAAAAAAATATTAAAAAGTGCAGTTTTAATATTGTATTTTTAAAATGTTTAGTGGTGACATCACTGATCACTGTAAAGTCATTGTACGGGAATGTAGGTAAAACACAAGCCATCGTATTAAAAACATTTCATCTTATTCATTTATTTACATACTGTTTATAGAGATTAAGTTGTTGTATTTATTGAAATATTATTTAGGTCTAAATAATTCGGTCTCAAAAATGAAGGTATCTTTTATTAGTTTATCTCTATTATTGAAAATATTCAAAAACTACTTTACAAAAGAAAAATAGTAATGCTACTTCTAGGGAGATTCCTTCGAACTCCAAATTTCGAAATGGCGGCGAGTCGAACAGCTGATTCAGCGATCTTATAGAAGATGACGTGATTGATAACGTCACACGATCCACCATAGAGATACATTAAAACGTTGACAATTATTTTAACTATTAAAACTAACTCTAAGAATAATAAAAAAATGTGCAGTTATTTAATTTAGAAGGTCATTCATTATTCATTAAAAAAATAAATTAAAAAGACTGGAGTTCTCTATTCTTTAATCAGAACCAATTTTCAGTTAAATTTCGTAGAAGTATATTTTTATTATTGATATCCAGATGATCCACACTGTTCCAATAATCGCTCAGGCTATGGGTCCATTTTACTCTCTTCCACGTTTCATTTTATTTATGTGACTGCATCCAAGTCTCTTTAATAAAGTTTGCAAGGGCTTCCATTTGGTATTTAGCCTTTTCTCATGATTCCACAGCATGGTGTTTAACTCCTCCAAGTATTTGGTTGGTTTTTCTTCTGGGTGTGGGATTTTGGCGCCATAGATAAATTGGAGATTCTTCATTCTCTTCACACTGTCAATTTCTTATCAATTTTTGGTTGAACTAAATTGATTTGATTTTGACTGAAGAGATCCGATTTTATGATCCATTTCCGAAGAGCAGCGTTGATATCAAAGAAGATTGTTAGATATATTATTGATAATAGACATAATAGATAGAAACAGAAATTGTTTTCCTAAGGGCCCGTGTCATCTTTTGAAATGCTGTGTGGAGGGTCTTTTGAGGAGAGGAAGGAGTGAACATGAGTTTTGAAAAGACCCATGTTGCAGGAGTGAGAAAACGCAGAGGCAGCAATCTTTCCAAAGCCGAGCTGTTGAACTCTAGAATCAGTCGTAGAAGCGACCCGTTCTCGTGTGACAAATATCAACTAATAATTGTTGTAAGTTGTAATACCGGTAGAACAAGAACAACATACTTGTCTGACGCTTGTTCTTTAAATATTGCAATCCGCTTATCAAGATAGGGTAATCTATCAAACAGACCGACCGTTGAACAGAGTCAAGGACTTTTTAATTTGGGGCTCTAGACCAGAGGTGGCTGCCAAATTAAATAGTGGGGCGCACTTGCAATTTGTACAGGATCAGCAGTTGTGTACTATTGTAAAGAGCCACTAGATACGTCACGTTAATTGTTTTTTACGTACCATTTCTTTAGCCAAGAGAAATCAAAAATATAAACGAATTACACATTTTAACAATCAAAATTAAATTAATAGGTAAATGCTATAGAATTCCAATGACCAAAGATTTATTTCCAGACTGCTGTCGCCTCATAAACCAAAAACCCTGCGAACACCAAGCTATTATTTAACCGAGTTGTCCATCCATTCTGTATGCAAGATCAATCGACACGTCACACCCCAACAATCCTTTACATTCCATCAATTTCCCATCCTTTCTTTCGCTTTAATCCAGTGCAAGGCGCATCTGCATAATGCATTCACGGAAATACTTACCCAGTCAGGTCAGGTCATCCCGTGTGCAGTTGAAATCTGTGTTAATGCACCTGAGACCATGTTCTGCCTAACAAGTGACTGTGGTACAAAAGGTGCTGGTGCATTACTGCATTTGCTACAACCTTGCGTATTTTTAGTAATTTCTGAGAAGCCATCAGTGCATTTAAATGCATTCGATTCAATGGAGAATCGTCAATCTTTTGTCAGATTTGGGATTGTAATTGGGTGCGCGTTCGAGGTCAATGACAAGGTAATTGTGTGCGGTTGTAAATGAATATGGGATGATCTTTTATTGTTGTTTTTATAATTTATTACCAATTCAGTTTTTTCAAAGCCAGTTTCTGAATTTGGACTGTAAAGTTTATTGGTTGAAAGCTTTTTTTCAACTTATTATTGATTTTTTGGTAGAACATCATTGGGCCATCGTTCATATATTATGAATCCAGAATTTCAATAGAGTTGAATTTGTTGAGTCGAAAAAACCGATCCTATTTATTTTAACAGAAAATATTATGGAAAAATTATGCGAAAGAAAGTTGAAACAAATCCCACAAATTAAAAACAGCAAAAACTCTTGAATGGCGAGCTTCGGCAACATGAAATTTGCACACAGTGTTCGTTCTATAATTTCTAGGTCAACACAGCTATTTAATGCTATCAATTTAATTGTCATCATGAGATAAGGAGCTTTGAAAGCATTAAAAGATCAGATATTACAACCATTTTATTAAATATATATTTTTGTACATTTCTCAAAAAAAAAATTCTTACATTTAGATTACTGCTCTACGATGTTGAATTTGGCCAATGAGAAAATTTGAGCAAGCTTTATTTTATACAGAACAGAGCTATGAGATGTATACTGGGGAAAGGCAATTACGCAAGGGATCAAATGAGAGATGAGCTAAATTGGGTTCCAATAAAAAGGAGACTGCTATTTAATGTGTTAATTTTTGTGCATAAAGTTGTAAAAACCAAATGTCAAAATACTTTAAGGATGAAATTGTTTTTAAAAAAGATATACATAATTACGAAACCAGAAATATAAATAGGGTTAGACTGCCACATATGAAAAAATCTAAATCACAGAATTGCCTAATGTACAGAGGACTAAAGATGTATGATGAAATGCCTGAAAGTATGAAGAATATGTATTTAAAAGGAAATATTATGCTTGTGCATATAAGTTTATATTCTAACGTAGCATAAACAAATTCCATAAATAATAATAATAATAAAAAAAAACTTCTAATTATTTCTGTGGATAAGAATTCCACAGAATGATAAACAGTGGAAAAGTCCTAGGACGGGTCTAAACATTTGATTAGATACCAGTACAATCTGTGTCCGTGAGGTCTTTTGGCAGAGGTCCCAGCATTGTGGTCAAAATAATTGCCCCATTCCGAGCTGTTTTAGGTCAAAAGCTTTATTGCATTACATCACGAGCTTTTTTGACCTTTTATGCAAAAGCAAATTGACTACAATAATAGGGTTTTTAAACACGGCGTGTGCACAATGCACATAACAATCAAGCTGACGTCCTACAGTAATAAGTATTCATAGCTGAACTTTTACAATTATTTAAGATTCTTCTATTAGATAATTGTTTCTGTTAAGTAAACCAGCGTGTTTAGTGTTTGTTTGGATTTTATTTTATCTTTTAATTATTGAAGTGAAAACTTCTTTAGCACTGTTGTGATTTGAAACTCAATGAAACAAAAAATGGCGACACTAAAAAGAGACAAACACATAGAGCTATAGGATTTAGCCTGAGAAAGAATGAGATAGAATGAAACCTTACCGCATTGGTCGCTTTGATTACGAGCTTACTTTTCAAGGCTCCTATTGGTTGAAATTTTGTGGTGAACGTTTCACTTCTACCGCGTGTGAACTGCACTCGATTTTTTTAAATATCAATTTGTTTTTCTCGAATTTCAATTGATTGACTGATTTCATATCCCAGTTGTTTCGCCGAAATTCAAATGTAACATTCTCATCAAATTGCCATTCGGCGCCATTTGTTTTTTGACATTTAAAAGGTCGCCATTAAACGCCGATTCTAGATTCTAGGTTGCAGCTTTCTATCAAATTATAATAAGCTGATAAACTTAACAACTCGTTCACTTTTGCTGATCACCAATTGTTCAAAAGCTGAAATGGACTTAGAATCGGGTTTTAACGGGAATATTTCAGTTGTCAAAAAAAAACGAGTGTGCTTTAGACCTCACGACTGCAGTAAAACTTCACTAGCTTATAAAAACACATGACATTGGGGTGACATATGACCATGGGGTGACCTGTGACCCTGGGGTGACTTACGACCGTGGGGTGACCTACGAACTTGGGGTGACTTACAACCTTGGGGTGAGCAACGAACTTGGGGTGACCTACGACCTTGAGGTGAGCAATGACCTTGGGGTGACCTACGACCTTGGGTTAGTATGTACGCCTTACCTTAGTTGTGCAGTATGTACGCCTCGCCCGATTACCGTGTCCGCATCGATCACCGTTCACATCGATTACTGTTCACATCACAATTTTCGTAACGCATCACACTTTTCGTAACGCATTCACCAGCTTGCCCCCCAAGTCGAGCGTGCGTAAAAAGTTTTACTTCAAAAAATGAAATGGCGCTGAATGGCCATTTAATGACTTTTTCACACGTAAATTTTCCACAAAAGCATGAATAAGTGTTTCTTATTTTGATCTTTTTGTCAACAATTATTATAAAAATAATTTTAAGAATCTACCCTGATTGAAATCAATCTCGAATTTTCTCTTTTTTATACCTCAGATCATAGATTATAAATGAAAGTAAGACTATGCCATGTTTTCTTAAGGATGGCCCATGACGGAAATGATGTTGTATGCTGAAATATTTGATCTGCCTTAAAAACGTCAGATAGAAAAGCTGTGCATAATTTCCGAAATTTTAACTTCACAATTTCTGATACCAAAATTTTGTTTCTACTTTTTAGTTAACAAAATATTATATCACGTGACCGTCCAACATTAATTGATTTTTATTTTAGGAATATCTATCGTTTCTCGGTTCTTTGACAGTTGTACCGCCAACAATTGTCCTCCTGGTACACTTATATACAATATGCAGTCGGTTTAGGAAAAATACGATATACCTAACTACATAAAATATAACTAAGTGACCCCGAAGGGATGTGCAGAGAGGATGTACCGCCGAATAATAAAGTATAAAACGTATTTTCATTCAAATGCATCAGGAAAAAATCTACTTGGCAGTATACTGTGTATACTAGCACATAAGTACAAAAGTCGGCATTCTATATAAATTCGTTTCACATTCATTGCAACTTATAAGGGTATTTTTGAAGTCGATTTTACGTTTGAAATAAGTAAATAATACACAGAAAATTATAATTTTATAGTAAATATCATTTCGGGGGACCAACTGTCCAAAATAGTGGAAAATCACTTTCTTTTGAAGAAAAAAACGAATTAATTTGACTAACTTTTTTAGATATTTAGGTCTTACGATGGCCTTTTTATGTAAAAAATATTAACTACCAATACTTTCATTACAAATGTAATAAAAATATTGATTGGTTTTTGAAATATCTCCAGCTCATTGGGGGTGCAGTAGGGTTGCACATATCAATGCACCTCACTGTAATGTAACCAGAGTTCACTATACGTGTTTAGATTCAGGAATGTGGGAATTCCCGATGAAGATATCAATGCATCGTAAATGTCATTAAATGCACCCGTGCATCGGTGAACGTACCATGCATTTAAATATTGCAAACTGTTTTACTGTATTACATATCTAGCAAATTAAAATTAAAACAAAAACTTAACAAAACTTTACAGGTTCTAAATTAACCCCCCAGACCTCCATCGTATTTTGTCAGAAAGTCAAAATATTGCCGTTTTGCAATAAAATCCAAATAAATGGAATATTTCTGAATGTATCCGAAAACCAAAACTGTATTGAAAAGATGATGAAATACGCTTTCAAATTTTATAATTGAAAATAAATATATAATTTTTAAATATAAATTTTTTTTAAATATAAAAAAGTTTTTAAAATTACTTACCTTAGGTTTTTTCTAACTAAAATACTGATAAAGAAAAAAAATTAAAACACGCATTTAGTCAAATGTATTATAAACGTTATCGTTAACTCATTTTTTTAAGGTTTATGTAAAAATAATTAATAAAAAATTCTCAAAGTTCCATTTCTTTTTTCGAATTGCTGACTGAAACTTTTATTTGCACAGAGGTGTACATTTTCATTATTTTTCGGTTATCTTTTATCAAAATACAAAGCGTGGTGCTTTCTCTTTCTTACACCGATTAGATCATATTTCTAACAATGATAGTAAGGGAGAGATAACGATTTCTATGAAACCTTATGAGATGTTCCAAAAACCGAAGAGATAGACCTGACGGGTTAATATGATTTCTCAACTTTACTTTTTTTTTAATATTAAAAATAAATTAAATTTTAAAATGTAATTTTTTTTAATGTGAATACCGCACAAGAGTCCGAATTCTTCCCAACCGGCTGGAGCCAGTAAGACTATGGCTTCTCCAATTGGGGTATATTGTGAGGCTGAAGGTAATAAAAAGGGGAAGGAGATAGAAAAGAGGAAGATGGGGAAGTATCTGGCTATTCAGATTTAGTCACCGAACTCGGCTAAAGTTATTTCAAGCAAGTTTTAATTTTAAACATGTCAATATCACTTAAGTATTAGGTTGGTTTCCCATAGGGTAAACAAACAAAATGTCCAATGCCCTCGCCATCCTAAAACTACCCCTAGATTAGATCAAAAGTCGCTCTACACTGTATCCACAAAGATGACACAGGAACTATCCTAGAATACATTTTGTATATAAAAAAATCAGAGTGTGCAGTTCACAGTGTGTAGAGGTGAAACCTTCAGAAAACTAAAGTAGACAAGAGTGGGGAGGCCAAAGAGATGACCGCACAAAGAGGAGACCGATAGGCTTCGAAGCACCTTACAAAGAGGAGACCGATTAGTCTATCTCATTCTCTCGTAGGCTAAATCCTATAGATGTATGTTATTGTCCTTTTTAGTCTCGTTTTTTTTCGTTTCATCGAGTTTTAAATCACAACGATGCTAAAGAAATTTTCACTGTAAAAAAATCAAAGTTTGCACTTACTTGACACGCGGTAGAAATGAAACCTTAAAAAAACTAAAGTAAACAAGAGTGGGGAGGCTACGAAGCACCGCACAAAGAGGAGGCCGATTATACTATCTTATTCTCTAGCAGGCTTAATCTGTGGTTGTCTCTTTTTAGTGTCGCTATTTTTAAATCACAACGGTGCTAAAGAAGTTTTCACTTCAAAAAGTTTTTTAGCCGTCCTGATTTTTAGAGCTTTTTTAATAACCTCTGTATCCCTTGAGGTCAAACCGCTCCTCCAGAGATCGTGCCGCCCCTTCCGAGATCACACCGCCCCCCAAATTATACCACCGCCCCCCTGGCACTCTAACGCCCCCATCTTCAAGTGTAATAATTATTTTCTCGAATAAATCCCGCTAATAAAGTGTACCAAAGAACAAGATACCATACATTACAATCTTCTCATCCTTTGCTCGGTTTTATTGCGAGTAAATATTTACTTTTCTTAGCTAAATCCATCCAAATTGTGGAGATTTGTTATGAAGTAAAACCACGAGTCGAATGGCTTTGTATTCCCTGTTTACATTGGAAAATCGTTTACTTTTGTAATGTTTGTATTCAGAAAGCTACTGAGATAGGATATTATCTGTTTTATAGAAGTTGAATGTTGTTATAATCTGCTGTAAGTGTATTATAAATTGATTTATTTAAAAATTTAGGTTATCTACGAGTATAACTAGTCGACTAGCTATTTAAAAAAAATCTAAAATTTCCTCCGAAAATGAAAGATTTTCAAGTAGGTTCTTAAATACCTACGTGAATAATAATTACCAACCTCATTTTTTTAAATTTGTTCAAAGAAACGTAGCTCTCTCAATGAAAATTCTTTTTTCAAACTTTCCTCAGGCAGGTTGGTGGGTAGGTACCATAATATCGAAAAAATACGGTTAAGATAGTCCAAAAAAATACGACAATTTCAAATTTGAGAAAATAATCTTTACTCATTATTAAAACGGCCCCGTCTTGAACCGTAAAAAAAAGTACAAACAAATTTATAGAAAGATGAAATGTAAAACGTTAGAGTTAAAACAGGACTTCGCTACGCACAGTCAGTTATATTTATTTGGAGTAGTGATAATATATTGACAATAAAAATGCTCAAAAAGATTCTCTAAATCTCTCGTATCGTGAAAATGTTTTGGTTTATATGGTTTTGGCACTGTTGACTCCACATTTTCTATAATTTGTACTGGGCGCCTCATTAGAATCGGTGTTAGGAATATTGTTTTCTTTAAATTTTGCATTTTTATGGGGTTGAACATTAAAACCTATTACAATATCTCCCTGCCGTGGCGTGTATAACTTTACTGATATTGTAGCCTGAATATAGATTTTGAGAAAACATATATTTGCCATTTTTTTAAATATTATCTATGCCTTTCATGCTACCGACGATAAGGATTTAAATTGAACAGAGTTGAATACAATTTGAGATTCACACGGCCAAAAGTTTTATCGTGATTTATTTTTAGACTATTACCTTACATCCTCCTCCTTCAGCCAACGTATTACAGTACTGTGTTCATCATCAAGGCAGATACGGCATAATAACCCAAAAAATAATCAAGGTTTTGAACAGAGTTTGTTTCTTACCCTTATTGATTATTGCCTTTCATCATTCTAATCAACACCGTGCAACACTGCAGACTCTAACAACTCAACTGAATTGCACTCTAACAAATTATGTAAGTTTCAAATCTAATGCGGCAGTTCCTCTAAAATTTCCTTTGTCAATCTTCTCTTGAATGATCAATTGGTTAATCTTACGTCTGGTGCTTCTCATAACATAACCTTACCAAGTAGTACAATTTTTGACCATTTGATGAAAAACCCCTACTTTGGTCTCCCTATTAGAGTATTTTGAAGATGTGCCCACGCAGCATGTATTTCGAAAGCTTTTATCTTCTAGGTCAATTCTTGGTTTAATGTCCAGATTTCTAAGCCATACAGAAGATTGGAGAATACAATAATGAACCATTACGATCGAACAGCATAGTTTATCGACTACAAAACAGAAGATCGGTTTATACCGAAATATGTTCCTAACTAAGACCTATTCCATCGAAACAACGTTTTCAACAATTTCCCATTTTCCGAAATGGAAATTTCTTCTTCCACATTGTTTCATTCCTTCTCACCTTTGTAAAATTTGTATCCCATGATTGTGAACTCTGCGGTCGAGAAATGGGAACTTCATGAAATCACATATTTTCTGGTAATCACTCTCAAAAACAAAAATCCTCTCTTCTATCAATCCTCGTATCCAATCAACATCTCACCTCTTTTAAGCCTGAACTCGTTTCCAATCTTTCATATAATTTAGAAAATTGCCCATTTAAATAAAATTAATATAAATATTCAGCTTTCCTTATCCATAATTTGAAATTATGACCTAGAAAACGCTTGAAGGGTGAAAGCCAGAAACATTTGCAAAAAACCCTGGAACGATGAATTCATCATAAAATCTTCTGTCAATTCTAGGACTTTTCTTCAGAAACAGAGTTAGGTGAGGTTAGTCAGAAAATAAGCAATGCACCCATAACCCACCTTAGATTGCAGGAGTTAAGTTAACACCCTATTTAGTATTCTCATCACGGCGTGTTGATGGACATGCAACTTGTATCACAAGCAGGTCGATGTACCTATTCTCAACGACCTTACAAGGAATTTAAAGGAGGCGTCACACAATTGCATCAATAGCCGTTAACATATTGTTGTTGCCTCAAACAATGGCCATTTGTCTTGTGGCGAATAAAATAATATGTTTATTTGCTATTTACATATTGTAACGGGGATTCGGAATAAATGAGCATTAATGGATATATTAGTGATGGAATCCTTCGGGGTGAAAACGAGTCATCTTCTGTTTTCTAATCGAGAAAACTGGTTACTTTGTATTTTCATGTTTCTATTGTATTTTGATTATTTTAGCAGTTGAGCAGTGTATTGTTGTTTTTTTTAAACTGATTCAGTTCTGTCACTGTTTGGTTCCTTGGACATTTTATCTCTAATGCTTCTCGATTCTTAAGTATTTTAACTCGTCCTTCTTCTCGTTGATTTTTTATCTTAAATCAGCTGTTTAAATAGCATTTTTTCTTTCTGCTTAAATCTAAGTTAGGTTGAAAAATTTCTCCAAATGAGAAATGGTTTTTTCTGCACAATTGTCATTGTTAAATAAATTTTGATGGATAAAAACTGTTGTGCCTTTCGTAGAGCGTAGTGAACCTTTTACGTTTATTTTTAAGTCCATTTTTTGACAGTGATTCATTTTGTTATACCGTATATAAATTCCGACTGCTCGGAGTCAGTGGAACTGTGGTCGAAAGAAAGTGAGTCGAGAGAATCCTAATTTAAGAAAGAAACTGGAATATTTGGAGGAGACAAGATCTGCACAACAGTTCTCGTCACTAAAGATTAAGGCATTTCAAGGAATGTTTATTACCACTTATTTTAATACTAAATATTTAATACCGTATTTTCCCTAAATCAACGGCATTTTGTGTATAAGTATACTGGGGGTGGCTAATATCATCGAATCATTTGTAGTTGCCATATTGTAAAAATGAACTCAAAAAGGGCCAGAATAAAACCTTGACAGCACTCTGTAAATTGACCTTAAAACACTTTCCAAGACAACATATCCCAAAGCAATCCAAATTGTGATGGTCAGTAATAGCATGCATCCAATTCCTACCTGTTGGCAAGCGTTTTTCTCTTTCACATAGGATACCAGGAGACTCTCCAACATTGACCGCTTATTCTTTTATTTTATAAACATTGGCACGTGCCAATCGATCTATTTCCTCGTCCAACCAGACGTGGAGTCTGGCAGCCTATCCCAGCAGTGACACACCGCTTCCAAATCCACAACACAGCGACCTGCACTTTCCACGGATCGGCCAAATAATAAATACAGAAAAAAACAGATGATCATAGGGCAGGCCATGCCAAAACGATTCTGCTGGAGTATTTGGCTTTGAGTCAGCAATTGTTGATGAATGGTCTTCGGTACGTCCGCAGCATCCATTCAGAATCTACGCACTCTTCTTACAACCACCTTCCTCTTTCTCGTGACAGTTGGCAGCCTTGTCAGATGGCGGGCTTGCCAAGTTGAAAAAATAGCGCATCGGGTAAAATGTGATGTGGAATAATAACAGCGATGTTTTATGGGGTGATGGACGTAAACCGAGGCGTTAATGCCGGGAATTGTTGCCGAGTAGCGTCTGATATTTGAATCGATGGGCTATTGCCAATTTTATAACATTTATTAAATGGAATGTTGAAAAGCGTAAACTACACGATGTTTTGACATTTCAATTTTATTTATATACTAGTGCAAAACCATCAAGAATCACGGAAAAATTGTAAAAAAAATGCATTTCTTAAAATAAAAGTTTTAAAAAAAATAGGCAACTAAAAAATAAATTCCACGGTAGAGAATCCAACCCCAATCAACTGCTTGGAAGGCAACTACGCAGACCTTTACACCACTAACTATTATAAGAACGGTGGCAAAAATTCGCTATATGTATACCTCTGCTATAGGTTGACCCAAGTGGTTCGCTTCGTTTGGTAACTTAGAAGGGCAGTCTTGGCGGCGGATACGTCTGCCTACTTAATGCTTAAATATTTAGAACTAAAAGGTCGAGAAATTCAAATTTAACCTTTAATTTTTAAAATATAATTTTTTTAGTGCAAACGTAAAAAAGGGCTGAACTTACGTTTTTTTTAACTAAAATTACTGATAACCAAAAAAATAAATAAAAACACACACATATTTTACTAGGCAAATCAAAAAATTTAATAAAAACTTCCCTAAGTTTCATACATTTTTTTTCTAATTGGTGTCGGAAACTTTGGTTTCATAAAGGTGTACATTTTTATTATTTTGTTGTAAACTTTTAGATTTGAATATAAACCGTTATGTTTTCTTTTTATTAGGTACACCGTTTAGATCATATTTCGAACCATGGTTTCCATTAGACCCATATGAGTTATTCCCAAAAAACGAACAAATTAGCCTGAGGGGTTGAAAGAAAAAATTAAATAGGAAAGTACCCTCTAGGTATCACATTATTAAAAATCTTTTTATTCCAAATTTTCAATGAAATACAAACGTTATTTTAACAGTGTATTAAAAATATTATCAATAAATACTGCACTTTATAAAAATAACACTAAAAGACGCTGCCAAGTATTTGAACGTCTTGTTTACAGTTAAAATCATCTTATATTTTTAAGCAATCCTCATACAGCGATAATTATTATTTATTATATACAATCTCTGTTAAAGTATTTATGAAGTTTTCTCAAAAATTAGATGATTGAGCTCACGAGACTAGAAAGCTTTAGACTATTTTTAAACGAATTCATGTAAAATTTCAATCCACATTTTTAGTGTCCTCTCCTATCGGGGGTTGGATATCATCCGGGAAATCTTCACCCTGCAGGGCGCATTCGTATCAGTCACATGGTTTTTAGGTCATGAGTTTTGGCGTTTTTCCGTGCGCCTTGGGTCTTCCACAAATCTTTCTCTCTCTCTCTCTGGTTTCAATCCTGGGATTGGTTTGCAGCAATTTCCTCTAATATTCTCTTCCATTCTTCCCTGTCTTGTGCGGCTCTTTTGAATTCTGCATATGATGAGCAGCGCACGTCCACTAGCAGGTCCTCCAGGTACTCTCGGCGTGGGCGACCCCTGGAGTTTGTCCCCTCGGTCATACCCTACGTTATGGCATGCAAGAGGCCTTCTTGTCGTATAACATGGCCGATCCATCTTGCACGCTTTTAGGACAAGGTCCTGAGCAGGTGCCTTCCTCCTTCGATTCTTTGGAGAACCTCCTCATTTGTAATGTGGTATCTCCAGGATCTATGGATTATCATTTACTTTTTATTGTAACTTTTTTGAAGTGAAAAATCTTTAGCATCATTGCGATTTAAAACTCGATGAAACGCAAACGAACGACACTAAAAAGAGACAAACACATGCATCATTTAGCTTGCGAGAAAATGAGAAAGAAATAAAATATCTATTTTATTCACGGGTACTCGGTTTCAATATAATTCAATATATCCAAGGTCCCACGCAAGTCCCCTTTAATATAGTCGCCCGACGAACCTTTGCAGACATTTAGCCAACCAGGGATCAAATCCTACGAAATACAAAAAATATATAATATATAATTTTGTAAAATCAATATCCAATCTTCAAACCACTCCAAAATGACTCTGAAAAAGGAAACCAAAATACTAATAAGATGACCAAATGTATAGGAAAATGTGCAATGGAATTCGACGACAAACGTGAAAAAAAATCATCCTTCACATTGATAAAAAAGTGCTTCGTAGTCTACCCACTCTTGTCTACTTTTCTGAAGGTTTCACAAATCGTGTTATATTTGAGTAGACTTTATGATAGAATCATTATAAAGTATTACCAAAAACTATCATAAATTCTGTAAATCTTTCAACACAAAACAAAGCTTTAAAAATTAATAAACTCAATCTGCAAAATTCAAAACACCTCACTGATTCATAAAGCCAGTTAATTTATAAAAAAACTGGATACATTTTGATCAAGACATCAATGAATGCGTGAACATTTTTTTGGCTCCGTTTCCAAAACCTCGATACATTCCTTTGAACACGTGGAAGATGCTTCGATAGCCAAATTCCTCGGAAAATCAACACCGGGTTTAAAACACAGTGCGTTGTATTGGCAGCAAATGTTATTAGAATTGTTCTCTAGCATTATTGGCCTTGACTTTGAGAAACCATCTCTTTTTTGTTTTTATTTTTTACTAGCGAGTACCCGGCATGCGTTGCAATGCCATTTAAAGAAAGAAATTGTTTCTCTCTGTGTTTCCTTTCCCATGCGTCCTCTTACCCTCCCGCGTTCCTCTTCCATCTTCGCCACCTTCCTCTCCCTCAACCCCTCCTTCCTTCTCCACCTTCCCTCCCTGCCGTAAAACTATATGAAATAGACACATTTTTCAAACTACTTGCGCGTCAGCTTTTGTTAAATTTTTTTTAAAATTTCAACGCCAGAGCTTACCATTATAAATAGAAACCTTCACGGACGTGCGCACAACCAAACACCAAAGTTTCATCGTAATGGAATGAATGGTATAGAGGGATGCGTACTGGACAAACAAAGAAATATAAATATTTTTTATATAAAGATTATTAGTTTCTATGGCAATGTTTGTAGGTTGATGATGTTAGTACAAAGAATAATATAAATATAAATTCAAAGTTTTCACAGTTCTCCTCACTGGGGTTTCCTCTTCTGAAGGGGGATTATGTATCTTTTGAGACAACGTAAGCGTAACGCGTGTTAAATCGGTCGAATACGACACATTTTGACAGTTTTCTTAATTCTGTATCGCGTTAACGATCTAAATACTACGCCTTTGTTAAGAGATTAATTCTTAAAAGTTGTTACTGTAACGCCACAGATGACGGCGCGTTTGCCGCGAAATCCTCGTTAAGAGATTTCAGTCGCGGGAAAATTTCAGAATCGACTTTCAACGCGTACAAAGATAAAAATAATACGACTGACGGATAGTAATTTATGAAAGCCTTTTAGGCTAATATTTGAGTAGTTTTAATAACTAATAAATAGTCATTCATGCTTTTACGTAGGTAATGAATGCATTTAAGACACGACAGGCGTAGACCGGCCATAGAAAATCACATAAATTTGACGGCCGATAACGCACGATGGACGCCCGACGGATTTTGCCTTTTTGTCTCGTAAAACTGTGGTTTGTAGTTTTCTTATTTTTGTATTTAGTTTCTAGTTATCTTTACATTGTCTTCATAATGTTTGCAAGTTTATTATCGCATTTTTCTCTCAGCCATGTTTTGACATTATTTTAAAATATTTTCATTACCCTTTTTTTTTAGATTTAGTTTGATCATTAAATAGTTTTGTTGAATGAAATATAAAATTTCCTTGTCCAAAAGATGTCTTTAGTGTGCGAATAACTAGTATATTTTGTTGAGTATATAATATGTTGGGTAGTGGAGTATTTGGATTTGTTATTTTATTGTGAAAAAAGTTCACTAACGACTCCTCAAATATCTTTATTCAAAGGATTAACATGGCGTTATTAATATTATTGTAAACTCACACAGTCACTATGTACAAGTGCTGATAAATCTTTACTTTTCACTTTTATGTTATTATTTATTAATCTTTATTTTGTCCTCGATACAGGCTTAGTACTAAGAAACCTGAAGATCATTATATAAAACAAAAACAAAAAACAATAAAACGTGGGTCACATAATTTAAAAAATGCTTCGGACGACAATTTTTCAGTAATTCAGGCGGTTGATGCGTCGAACTTATTTCCGCGATCACGATCACTATAGGAACGTATGACCACACGTCTAAATATGAGTGATTATTACATGCCCTCATTCTCAACTTTTGACCATCCGTAATAACATCAACAAACGCACGCATCGGCCGCAAGCTTGTAAACACCGCAGACCACTGCACGTCCCGCTGTTCGCAAAAATTGTCACACATCCAGGGGAAGAGCGGAGAAATTTTGGAGCCAGCTACGCGCTTCTGCTTTGGCAATGTCACGGGATAAGTTGCCAGGATTATTCTCATCCGGCGGGGTGAATGGCTGGCAGCTCCCAAGTTCAAGGATGCGGACACTTGCCATAATAACCGATGAAAAAACGAACAAGTCGATAGCGTACGAGTAACTTCAAAGCTACCTACTGTAGTAATGGCAGCACGCGTGTGTTTTGAATTTTGATGGATTGTCAATCGTATTGGCTACGTTTAATGTTCTCAATCTCACACACTTTATAATACACATCGGTAGTGTTACGAATAACTGTGGCAGGGTGTAGAGTTTTGATGGATTGTCAATCATATTGACGAACTTCTCAATCTTAAATACTTTACAATAAACATCGATCGTTGGTTCTACGAGTATTTGGGACGGCATGAGTTTAGAGTTTTGATGGATTGTCAACCGTATTGACGACGTTTACTGTTCTCAATTTAATACAGACTTTACAATCTTTTCAACGAATATCGATAGTGTAGGTCTACAATGTAACTGGGGAAGCACGTAGAGTTTTGATTGACGACCTATAATGCTCTCAATTTTACACACATTTTTCAATCTTTACAATAAACATCGTTAGTGTTCACGATTAACTGAGCGAGCAAGTAGTATTTTACAATCTTTATAATGAACAACGATAGTGTAGGTCTACGGGTAGAGTTTTGTTGGATTGTCATTCGTATTGACGACGTCTAATTTTCTCAATCCTAAATACTTTATAATCTTTACAACGTACATCGATAGTGTAGGTTTACGATTAACTGGCAACGGAAGAGTTTTAGTGGACTGTCAATCGTATTGAAGAAGTCTAATCAATCAAGCTTACACACTTTATAACAAACATCGATCGTATAGGTCTACGAGTAACTGGGGAAGCATGAAGAGTTTGGATGGATTGTCAATCGTTCACAATATTACATACTTTACAATCTTTACAACAAACATCGATTGTATAGTTCGACGAGTAACTAGCCAGCGGGTAGAGTTTTGATGGATTGTCAATCGTATTGACGACGTCTAATTTTCTCAATCTTACATACTTTATAATCTTGACAACGAACATCGATAGTGTATTTACTACGAGTAACTGGCAATGGTGGAGTTTTAATGGATTGTCAATCGTGTTAACGGCGTCTAACATTCTCAATCTTATACACTTTATAAGTTTCAGTGGATTGTCAATCGCATTGACGAAGTCTAATCAATCAATCTTATGCACTTTATAAATAATAAACATCGATTGTGTAGGTCTTCAAGTAGGTCTTCTTGGGAAGCATAAAGAGTCTTGATGGATTGTCAAACGTATTGTACGTCTAATGTTCTCAATCACACACACTTCACAATTTTTACAAGGAATATCGATAGTGTTGTAGGTCAACGAGTAATTGGAGCATCAGATAGAGTTTGATGGATGGTTAATCGTAATGATGAAGTCTAATGTTGTGTCAATCTTACAAAATCTCTTACAATTTTTACAATAAACATCGATAGTGTCTACACGTGCGCGTGTAGAGTTTTAATGAATTGCCAATCGTATTGAAGACGCCTTTTTTTTCTCAATCTTACACAATTTTTACAATATTTACAATTAATATCGATAGTGCCTACGAGCAACTGAGGGAGCAAGCAGAGTTTTGATCCATTGTCAGTCGTATTGGTAACATCTAATATTCTCAATCGCAGACACTTTACAATCTTTACATCTAACGTCGTACCAGTGAGATCAATATAAACATTTCTCATTACTTCCGATGTAAAACTAGCACTCAGATAACTAGTTTTCTCTGATTATTTTACAGAGTATCTGAAGTAGTTAGCTCGAGTCTTCTTGGATTGTCGATAAGATTGACGATGTCTGAACTATTTGTATTTTCAAATTAACTCACGCTTATTACGTATCAGCTTTGCTTATAGGTACGTAGAGAATTTGACATCGTTGACTTCTATATCGTAATAAAAAATTGAAATAAAAAACATGTTAAATGCACTAAATAAAATGTTTTAATGGTCTGCATGTATTCGTAGTCAGAAAGTTAATCAAATGTAACATTTTTATTCTTAAATGTTTCACGTGCTTATGCTTGGAATTTTATTAAGATACTTAAGATTTATTTCCAGAAACATCACTGTATCCTTACCAGAATTACTGACCTAATTAATAATTAATATTTAATAGATCATAAACATGATATTTGATAAAAATACGTTGTGATTCAATTTGGTTACATTCTGAAAATTTAAACACCACTAAACTTGTCATCAACAACTCGCAAATCTTAAATTCTCGGTTGTCACAAATCAAAAAGTAGTAGTTGTAGAAGATCCCATTAAAATAAACGGTTAAAAATGGCTAGTTTTTCTTTAAATTGTTGTTTACAATCGTAAACAAAAATTGAAGTTGTTCGTCGCTGTTTTCGTAGATTTTAAGATCAGATTAATTGATTTGTAGCTAAGACTATTTCCCAAAATTTATGCGTGCCGTCAAAATCAAGGTTATTAAAACATTATTTTGTAATTATATTACCCGTTATTTTCTTGAATTTGATGATTCCATTTATTTGGACGTTGTCTCAAAGATCATTTAATGTCAACAGATTTTCATATTATAAATCAACCATAATTTTATAAAATCTCTTTGCTTTTAATTATCTAAAAATGCGCATCATGAACGACATAATAATTTAAGATAATTTGCGGATGATAAAGAAATATTTTATTCATTGGACATGAGGTCGCATTTTAGGTTAAATCAGATATTTTAGAATCACAGTCACATGATTCACATAATTCCCACTCTACGTAGTTTTAAACAAGGATGTAACCAAATTTTTGAAAAAACCCAAAAAAAAAATACACATAAAATTATTTATTTAGTCCATAAAATTTATATATAAGTATAACACATATATCACGTATTATTACAGACCAGTCAATCGTCTAAATTTCTTTTATTTTTTTTTAAATTTAACAGCGTCTACTATTATTTAATATACAAATAAAATATATATAGCGTAGTTATTAAATGCATGACAGATGTTTCACCAACGGGAGGCATTATCAAACTCTGGTGATATACAGATATCTATTTATTTTACTATGTAGGTACTTTTTACATAGAAAATCAAATTGTTTTTATTTTATTACAGATGATTTTAATGATTTTATAGTAAATCACCAAGAATTTAAGACAAATTACTCGAAACTTAAAAGGGATCGTAAAAAAATTGAAAGCAATTTAACTCTCAATAAAATATAAAATAAAAATTTCGATAAAAAAAGACTCCAAGATACCTATAAAGCTATCACATTCGTTTACACCGAAAAAGTGAAAAAAATACGGATTTCACAATGTTAATTCTTTCCTTTTTATACTAAACTTTTCGAATAAAATTAGTTATCTTTGCGGTAGCATAAAGTCAAATTATTATACTGCATAGATACGTAATTAAAGATAAGATCTGCACAAAACATTTGTACGCCATAACGCCCATAACCCATAAAACCAAATAGAGAGAAGTTCCACACCTTAAACATAATATTTTAATCAACTTCGATTGCATACCCAACGTCGTCCTTCGAAACGTCTCCAAAGATCTTCGCTATTAATACGTAGCTGCCGAGAAGACGGGAGATCTATTCTTGGACCAGAATGTCTCGAGTTTGTCTCTTCATGACAATATATTTTCATACCTGTTTAGGCATGCTGGGTTATGTTGGAAATTTGACGTATAATATTTACATTTTGTTCATCTTATTGTCACTCATTTGTTGAAAAATTCTTGGCTATTTGTTTTGGTAAGATTATTCCAATATCTTCATAGACCAGGTTTACGAAATTAGCTTAGAGATTTTTAAAGAAATTACCAAATCTGTTTCTCTTTCGTAAAGTTTTTGTATTGTAATACAATGATTGAGTTTCGGGTGATGGACTTCGGGTTTTGCGCATTTTTGTTATCATGTTTGAAACCTATGACATCAAACGAAGGATTAATGTCTGTGGTGGTTCACTTTTGAATTGATGAGTTGTATTTCGCATCTTTCTCATTCTTGAGATAACTATCGAACAGTATCTCAGTTTTTTAACAACTCTTTTCTTGATAATACAGTATTCTGCAATACTCTAAAACTTTAGCCAAGAAGTAGTAAAATTGTAACACTTTAAATAACATTAACAAATTATTCAGTATCTTTATAATGTTTTCATAATACCATAACGTTTTTTTATATTTAATCAGTACCTTACCCATACTATAATTGACCACATTAGCAGCGAATTTAGTGGCAAACTAGTTGATTTCGTTTCGTTTATATTACAAATAGTTATATGAATTTTTATATTTGATTGATCTGTTACTAAATATAATGACATCAATGATCTGCGGCAATCTTCGCTGCCATATAAAATTAGTATGTTGATTCTAATATATGTTCAAAACAGTAAGGATATACTGAAAGAGCAAAATTATAATCTTGTCAAAAAAATCGTAAAGAATTTTTCAACGTTTGTAAATAGGTTGCATCATATCTTAGTGCAGTAGTAGTTCGGTGTTAGTATCAATGTTTGGGTGTTCCGCAAGGATCTAAGTGTCGGCCTGCCATGCTAACGCCGGGGGTTGTGTTCCAGGATGAATTCCACCCTTTCATCGAGGCCTTGATGCCATTTGTCAAGTCTTTCTCCTACACCTGGTTCAATCTCCAGGCGGCCAAGAGAAAGTACTTCAAGAAGCATGAGAAGCGGATGTCACTGGAGGAGGAGAGACACACAAAGTATGAACTGCAGGTAAAACGCTTTCATCACTAATTTTACAAAATTGTGCTCCATAAACCCCACAATCTTGGTTACTTCGCCAATACTGGCTTACATTGTCAAATACTCGATCACCCAATTAAAAGACTGATGGATGAGAGGAAAACAACCTTTCAATACAAGGTGTTACGGGGATATTTAGTCAACCCCCAATAGAAGATGGAACCAAAAGAAACATTACAGTTTACTATTTTTTATTACCTCTATACGAGGGTAATCGCAAAAGAAAAGTCTCCTATTTTTTAGAAATACAAAGAAACAATTATGTTTTAATAATTTTGACGTTTTTGAAGTTTACACATTTATTAATTTTTCCGCATAATCGCCATTTCGGTTGATGCACTTTTGTAAGCGCTGTCGCAATTCTTGAATATCCATATCACACAAGCTCGCCGCTGTGTCGAACCTTATCGTTCATTATCGTCGTTGCTGAAGCCCATTTTGTGACCTTATGTGAGTATTCGAGGATAAAGACACTTTTTGATAATGTCAAAAAAATCATAAAGGTTTTGAATTATAGGTCCCTCGAATGCTAACAGAAGACCACACACGCGCTTCAGCAGCGATGACAAGGTAAACGATGAGGTTCAATACTTCATGACATGGGTATGTAAAAATTGCCATCGAGCTTACAAAAATGCATCAACCGAAATGACGATTATGTAGAAAAATAGATAATTGTTCAAACATCAAAACATATAAAATAATTTAAAAAATTATTGTTTCTTTG
This sequence comes from Limnephilus lunatus, assembly GCA_917563855.2. Lineage (NCBI taxonomy): Eukaryota > Metazoa > Arthropoda > Insecta > Trichoptera > Limnephilidae > Limnephilus > Limnephilus lunatus. The sequence continues at coordinate 101,186,662 of OU830594.1, forward strand.
TTTTTATAAAAAATGTGAGACCTTGGGATAGACTTTGGGATTGTCCTCTTATCAACATCGTAGTAAAGGTAAAATAGTACCTGCCAAAAGGCACTAAATAAATGACAAAATTCATGTATACACTAAACTTTAGTAGTATAAATGAAGATCTTCTTAGCCCACCCTAAGAAGTAGTGGAACCATAGACATATGAATATTAGTAGACCTGCCCTAAGTGATAAAAGCGTATTATTTCCCCCTCCCATTGGAACCATTCCATTGGAACCGGCTGGGATCGAGTATGGGTTCGCGTTAATCTAAAAATGTGACGTCATCATTCTTCTGCGAGCCAGCGTCGAGCACTCATCGGTACATTTTACGAAATAACACGGTAAAAACAGTGCTTTGTGTTTTGAAAACGTGTAAAATAGAATTGAAAAAGAGAATAAACCCAATTGTCGTATTACATTCCATAGGCAAGCATTATTTTAGACTATTTTAAGCTAATTCAGATGACATAATATGACCGTTTTTCAAAATCCACTATCACTCGAGATACATGGCGTGTGCCCGTCGTTTTTTACTGGGGTAAGTAAATTATGAAACATTTGTAAAAGTGTCTTAACTGAATACCTCAGCAAAATATTGAACTCGACCTTATAGGCGACCTTTCTTTGCTTATTTAGACTTCGCAAAATTGTTCATTGCGCGGCGTGCAATTCGCGCTCCCATGTAAAAAGGTCTATGCATTCAAAAGCAGAGTTTACTTTTAAGAACTAAATGGTGATATTATAGTGCGAGATGCCTGTATACTGTCAGATTGAGTTTTGACGAATCACATATCACCAAAGCCACCTTCCCGCTCTTCGTCCCGCTGCAGTTGGTTTCTACCCCTCACCTTTCTGTTCTGGTCTATTAATATTCATATGTCTATGAATGGAACACTCATCTTGAGGGAACGGAGAGGGAAATTTTTGAAAAATACGAGTTTGCTAACTAGATCAAGTGAGGTATCGTATACTATGCTTTCATTCTTGCTGAATCAAATGAAACTATACGAAAGTCAAAAGTATTAATACATGGCGAGATAAATCAGTTTTTGTTATTTTCGTGTTTTTTCCCTAAAAAAATTTTATATCTCACAAATATTCATATGAATTCGGAAGTGGTCTCATTCGATTAGGACGAATGAAAATATAAAAAAACGATGCATAATTGGACCTAGACTCGTAGGTATTCCACCACTTTTTTTTGACGGACTCTGGAAATTTTAAAACATACTGCTAAGATGAATGTATGATCAAAGTTTCATAAGAGCACGAATTTTGTCATTTATCAAACCCTTACATAATTTTACTACATATAAAGTCTGACCCATAATATATTCAGCCTGAATACTATGTATGGGTCGAAAAGCGCTAATAGATTTATCAATTTGGCAGGTTTAGAAATAGATATTAAGTACATATTTTATAAATAATCTTGTACTTCGATGACCTACGTGTAACTTCTATTACCTTACTCCCAACCGAAATAACAGTTTGTTTATCAGTATTCATGCCAGATGAAATGAACACTGTGAAAGTACAGTGCATCACTAATTACATTCAATTTTCAGAACGAAAAAGCAGAGGTGAAACAAAAATGGGCCTCGCGTCTGTTGGGCAAGCTCAGGAAAGACATAACGCAGGACTGCCGCGAGGATTTTGTGCTCAGCATCACGGGCAAAAGGCCCGCAGTGTGCGTATTGTCCAACCCCGACCAGAAGGGCAAGATGCGGAGGATAGACTGCCTCAGGCAGGCTGATAAGGTACAAACCATTAAAACAAAATTTTTGAATTTATTTCAATTTTTTAATTTCTTGAAATTTTTGAAATTATGAAGGTTTTTTAAATTAGTAAAAATTCTGATTTTTTTTTTTAACATATTTAAATTATTTTTTTTATTTTTTTTAACTTTTAAAATTTCCTGATTTCTATTTTTTTTTGTAAATTTTGAAAAAAATTTAAGTTGTGTAAAGTTTGAAATTTCATAAATATTGAAATTTTTTGAATCATTGTTACATTTTTAAGAAATTTTGTATTCAAATTAAATTCAAATTAATAAATTACTTTGTTTTTACCACTATAATTGATCATAAAAAACCGATATGTTTCGTAAGCCAAGCTTACTTCATCAGGGTTTTAATAATACTTGTATTTTGCTGTTTTAGAAGAAGAAATTTTGTATTCTTTATTCAGAAATATTTTGAAACTTCACATTTTTGAAATTTTTTAGCTCCCTTTTATATGGTTAGCACATAATTATGTAATCTAGGGCAATCTAAAATTTGAATCATCTAACTTTTCTCAAATCAACCCTTTATAAATCTCTAGGTGTGGCGGCTGGATCTCGTGATGGTGATCCTGTTCAAAGCCATCCCCCTGGAGAGCACGGACGGGGAAAGGCTGGAGAAGAACCCTGAGTGTACGCAGCCCGGCCTCTGCGTCAACCCCTACCACATCAACGTTTCCGTGCGGGAGCTGGACCTCTACCTGGCCAACTTCATCAACAGCTATGGTGAAGACTATCGCATACCCATCGGTCGATCCCTTTGATATTTTGCCCTAGAGCACGAGTAGCTACCTAGAATACCAGCCCATAAAAAAAAACCACCTCTTCTACCTATTTCTATCTCAAAAACAAATCCATATATTAAACACACCTTCAAGCAAGCAAAATCTCTAGGAATAATAATATTTGAAGTGTTATGCCATCAGCAGCATTATAGGCTATCGCATACCGATTGGTCGATCCCTTTGATGATTTGATCTTTGCATCCAGAATATAAATGAAAACACCCATAAAAAGATCTCTTCTCTTTTCTTCTACCCATAACAATGTCTTCAAGAAGAAAATCTTCGAAAGCTATTCGTTTAATTGCTCTGGCTGGGTTTAAATCACAAAATTGCCTAAATAAACCATCGCGGTACGCAACAAGCCCCTCTCCAAACAGTCGAAACCTTTAATATAATAGAATTTAAATGATCTCATGAATTTGACCATCCTAACCACTATCTATGAAAAAAATGACACTTGAATAAGGTCATCGGAAGATTTGGCTAAGACTACCGCGTACCCATTAATCGATCCCTTTATAATTTTGTCCTACAGCGCTCTTGACTCAGCCAAATACTATTATTATTAAAACGCGAGTACCTATCCAGTTTAAGTTAGGTCCCACCTTCTTTGCTCTGGTTGATCAGAAAAAAATCACCACACAACAATACTCTTAGGAACAAGATTAATTTGAACGAACCCATCTTTTCATACTATCAAATACCTGAAGATATTAACCGCATCTTTTTAGAAGTCAACTACCTACCATAAAAGTACACAAGTATTTATTGTGTTTGGGTGTGAATATCCACTCACCAGTGTTTAGTGTGTCAATAATATCATCTCAATAAATCAACGCATTCAAAGTGATCAATAACTAGCCCACTCTACATGTCATTAAAAACTCTTTTTGTTAATAGCCCAAGCAAACTTAATCAAAGACTGGAAACATCGGTTGGTCTTTTGAATCGTTACTCTACTAGAATCTTAGTATCTGCAAAAGAAACGTCGGAACCTCACGTGTGGATATAAAATGCTTCCGTTTTCTAGATAATTTTTAGACCGATATTATGATACAGAAACGGTAAAAAATTTGCGATTTGAGAATTAATACGGTATCATTTTCAAACTCACCTCAGTAAAAACTTAGATCGTAATTTCAAATTCTATTCCAGACACGTAAATTCGTTTTCTTGATTATTTTGAGATCGTCATTATGATCAAAATTTCCACTAGAGTCGGCAACTGTTTTGTGAATTGAAGAGTAATGGGTTGTCAAACAAAAGTTCCTCTCCCGCAACGTTTTCATTTTGAAATGGCTTATTTTCAGATATCCTTAGCGGAACCAACTACCAGTCCCAATTGAAAAACAAAGACCACGAAAGTGATGGGAAAAATAAAGGTAAACCGCCGCCCTGGCATGGTAAACTTCCGTGTTTATGGCGTGGTAGACTTCGTGGTCATAGCTACTGTTTTAAACACTAACCATTGTTGCACCTGCCACAATTTCTAAGCATCAATTATTCTGTGTGTTGTCTTGAAGCATGATCTGTGTTTTTGATAATGTGTCTATTTCTTGATGTTGCACGTTGTCTGTTGTATTATTGTTAATTGTTGTCTTTCCTATGTCTTGTTTTCTCTATTTCCTTCAATTTTTTTTCTAAAATGTCTAGACATTGAAACATCAATCGAAACAACGAGCAAAACAAAGCTTTTGGTGTTTTTATAAATCATCCATTGTAGGACAGCTTAAAAAATGTGTGTGTTTTTGTTTATACATCTTTCGGACTAAATTCAAAATCTTAGATACCTGTCAGCTAGAAAAAAACAAAATATCCCCGATATATGTATATTCCTCCTCACATTTCCGCTAAACCTTGCTTCAACATTTTCCCATGAAAACAAAACAACCCTTATTAATTAAACTGTATCCTTACCTAAATTAAATAACCTTTACCCTTATTTAAATTAAGTCCAATCGTCCTTTCGTGTTCAATACAACGCACTGCTTTAAATCGTCCGTATTTATAAAACCATGTTCCTGACCTTTTATTTGGTTTATTATTGATTACTTATTTTTCGTTTTTTTTCTTTCAATTCGACATTTTATAATTTAGGTTTAATTTCCAGTGTTCCACAAAACCTTTTTTTGTGTCATCCACTTTGGACTTCGTCTCGTTTTTGTATTTTGATTTATCGGTGTTTCATTTTGTCCATTGTTACAGCATTGGATACAGCCATAGATATAGAATGCCTAGAATAATAGATACCTTTATAAAATACTACACAGCTTTCCAGTTATCATAATTGTGGTATTTTTTGGACTTTGATTCAGTTTTTGCAGCTACAGGAATCAGGGCCGTTCTTATTTCATTTATCAAAATTGCAGGAAAAGATTTTTTTTAACTTTTATCTGATGGCTTATGTTCGAAGAGTTCATTTCAGATAAGTAGATGAGTGATAGTCTTTGCATTCTGTATCTATGGGTATCCAGATTTCCTTCCTAGTACCACTTAACCTTGCCTCACTCCCTGAAGTCCGTAGCAAAATTTTCTAGAAGTTTCTCGTCCATTGTTGCAGGTTTCAGTCACAATCCGTACAATGGAGTCATCTGTAACGACATCATCATGGCCACTGGTGTGTTTTCCTCAAGGGAGCTCTGGAAAATATCTAAAGGTGATCGATATGGCAACATTTTATTTATTTTCTCTAGATTAGAAAATCCAAACACAGAATATTACATTCTACTATGAATGTAATGCCAATTTAAAAACGTAGTAAGAATAATTTTTAGATTAGTAATTGAACAACTTATATGGCCTGATGATTTCGAAATAATACTAAACACTAGTGAATAACTGGATATATTATGATTTGAGATTCTCATGGCCATTAGTAAAATGTTGTCTGACTTTTAGGATATTGCAGTGATCATTAAGACAGAGAACACTTCAAGGCTGTGCGAAATATATGCTCAAGAAGGAAATGTTTCGTACAGCCTTGCAGTGTTCACCTTGCAAGATAATGGATACTACGTGGATGTCCAAAAGGTTTTCTTCTAGACTCCAAGTTTTGGACAGCTTTGCGTATTCATCATCAGGGCATATAACGACACAGAAAGGCTTTTCGAAAAGTTTCCAACTTGATCCAAAGTATCGGAAATTCTTACAGTGTTCTCTGTACTGATGATGGACACTGTGAGCTGTTCATAACTATGAATAAAAAAAGGAGGAGTAAACGCAATTCCTCAAAAGTCAAACAATACAATCCTTGCACTAAAATAAGCAAATGATATTAGACACGACCTCTTGGGAAAACACAAGCAGTTTGTATGGAAATCCATTTCCCAATCAAATTTTTACTAAAAACTGACACATTTATTTTGAAGTGATTTAAATTTAAAATCCAGTTTCCAATCGGTGGTATTTTAAAGATATATCCCATAATATTCCTTATTTCATTATCTTTTCCCTTCCCATATCCTTTATTATTTATATCCTTGTACGATTTACCGGAATGATTATAGAACCTTCCAGCTTTAAATTTATATTTTACTCACTTCATTCCCTTACTCACTAACCAATCCATGCTTACCTAATTATTTTTATCACGAATGGATTTCAAAATGATTTAGTATGAACATCATATAATTATTTCATATTTTTTGACATCAGTATTATGAAAAACTATATTCTATTTAATTATCTGTAAAAATTGATTCAGTTCATATATTCCCATATATACATTAACAAAAATCTGTCTCCAGACCCATTGCAATTAGAGAGATCTTATATGGTCTATTTTTTAACCAGATAATCTCTCTGGGTACAGTAATAGATTCAAAATTTAAAAAATCCTTCAGCCCAGCGTTGCATATTCAGAAATGGCCTTGAGAGTCGGTAGGGGCCATATAATTTTATAAAGATGCTTGTCTCAAAATTTTAAATATTTACCTGTCCGTTTTTTTAGAAAACAATATGACAATAATTTTTTTTAAAGTAAAGACATCCGGGAGTCAAAATTAAATATAACATTTTATAGGCCTGATATTGGAAAATAACAAATCAAAATACTAGAACGTATTTATAGTTAATTGCTTGATTAGAATGGAACAGGATCCATTCCAAATGTCTGATTCGCATTAAACATTATTTATATATACATTATATTATAATATTATAATAAAACGGTTGACTTCGAAAATCGCCGTTTGTATTACCTGGACTCTTAATTAAAATACGATCACAGATACTATCATGACCATTGGGTTAGGTTTGGTTGGGTTAGAGTTAGGCTGGGTGTAGTTAGATTACATTGAGTTGGGTCAGGTTTATCATGAATCCATTCCCACACACAAAGTATTGATTTCCAAAAGTCTAAACATAAACTTTAAAGTTTACAGTTTACATCCGCGCTGAGAGAATTACATAGCTTTAGACCATCCAACAGAATTAGTTACAATTAGGATCATTTAACTACCTTACGCTTACATTTAGACCAAAGTTTCTTTCGGTCATCATGTTATCATGTTCAGACGTTATCAGAGAACTAGATTCAAGGTTAAGTTTATTACCTTGCACTTTTTAACCTTTTAAAATTAAACCTAAATCAGTAGCCATTACCGGATCAATATGTTGACCTTGTACCTGTATCCCAGCAGCGTCTATACTCCAGGAAACCGGTGACGACGGCGGAGGATCTGGATCAGGTTCTATCAAGCTGGAGCAGGGCGGGTACTATTGCGGTGGGTATGGCAGCCCCGCCCCACAGCCTGCTGCTCCGCCGCCCTCCGGTTTCGACTCCGCCCAGGACCGGGCCACGCCGCAGGCCATGTTGGTGGGCGGCTGCTTCAGTGAGTATTGCGGTATATACACAAATCTACTTTTCTAAATCTTTATTAATAGTTTAATATTTCTTTTTAAACTCATCTGTATTGCATTTTGCGCTACCTAAGAGCTTTTTCCTGTTGCATCCACCTACAAGAGTATTTTTTTCGTGTCACCGCCCAACTTATAGTCTAGAAATTACATCTGATATTTTTCATGAAGCATGTCTCTGTTCTACATCCTAAGCACCTACAGATATATTAAATCTAGGTGTCCCACAGGGTTGGCATGTTAGTCCGATCTTAAAATCTTGAACCAATCGTTGAGAAATCTGGGAAATGAAAATGACCATTCCTACTTCCTTTATTCCCATTAACCTTGAATTTGAGACCTGTTAGTTGAAAACGTGAAGGATGTAAGTAGAAATAAGAGGAATAGCCTTAGAGAAGCAGATTTCCTGGAGTCATCCAACATGTCATCTCAGGATTTGCCTACCAACATTGAGGCACCTAAATCAGTCAGCCACCAATAAATGGACAGCTGCCAAAATAATGGAACGGAGATATCGAATAATAATTATTACATTATATTTTGTTGTTATATTACATTTAATAGTTTTACTATTGTATTATTATTTTATTATTATTGTATTATTGTTATTATATCATTCTTATTTGTATTATGTTACCACCATTGTACGAACAGTCTCTTAGTTTATTTTATAAAAAAAGTAACATGACAGCACTCGTGAGGTGATTTTTTTAGAAAAATGGCGCTGTAAAAATGATCAAAGTATTATTATTTTTATTATTATACATATTGGTCATTCAAAGCCGGCTTAAAATAAAATTACTCTGTCTATGGGATACCTAGAATTTGCGACATATATTCAAGGCTGCACATTTACCTACATTCATTTTATGGTTGTCTATCATCTAGTTCATAATTTTTTTGCACAATTGCTTACATATTATCTATTTTCATAAGAATATTGTATTTGTGAATTGACTTCACTGTTGTACTTTGATTTTGCATTTGCACCAAACTCTAGATTTTGTATTGGCTATAACGTCCCTTGTTCTCAACTTTTCGATCGACCGATCTACTCCGATTAACTAGGTGTTTTGTTTAGTAACGCCCGATTCGCCTGATTAGGAGCAACGGATGCTATTTTGAATGTTTACCTTCTTGTACGCTAGCTGTAAGCTCCATTACATGCATGATTCAAGGCTTTGGCAAACTTAAATGTATGATAATACTAAGATTTCAAAATGAACTCAACAAAATACTTTTATGTGATATTAGGCTATTTTGATTGATTTTGTCTAATGATCCAGATTTTATTGGACATTCAGCCTTTACAATGTTTTTCGATGTCTGTGTGTATCGTCAAATTGTAGGTTATTAGAAAAGCAAAATTGTCAATAAAATTTATTATTATCCTTTGCAGTTTCCAGTCTTCCCCACAATGCTCCGAACAGCCTGGTGACATCATCAGGTCAGGCTGGGGGAACTTTAGTTGGACCAAATACCATCTTCTATCAACCTCATGGTGGTACAGCAGACCATCATGCAGGGATATATTCTAATGGTGAGTTCACTTAAACCATTAAGAAAATTACCAAGATGCTTGATGAAGTAATGGATTTGTGATAAATACAGCCAAGAATTTCAACTGACTGAAGTCAGTGCAACTTTGGCATCCCTATTTGGACAAGGTTCTGACATTTTTTCAAAAATGACCATTGAATTTAAAACCATTTCTTTTGCTAATTTTTTGCAAGCAAAATATTTTTTAGAGCCATCTAGGTTGTATTTCCCATATTGTTTTATTTATACTTGTATGACGAAGTTCAAACATCAAGTTTTTAGAGCTTCCATTTATTTTGTAAGGTTCTAACATCACTTTTCAAATCTTTTACTATTGCCTTATTGTTCTTATAATATGATAGTTGATCATCTTTACGAGGCGCAGTGTACTTGTAGTTCAGCACTTTAGTTAGATAGGGTGCTTGCCATATTCTGAGATGTCAGAATTTTCAAAGACCAATTTTCGTAATCCATTTAACACTTTCTGATTTTGAGGTTCAATCTTTTTAAAAGTATATTAGTTTAACACACTAGCAGTTGTGGGGAATATTTTTGCCATCGGGGGCCATTTATATGTTTGTAGTATAAAAATCGACATGTGTTGTACATTAAATAAAGATCGGTATATTTATCTAAGACACTATCTAGATTGTATTTAGTTCGGGAAGAATCTTGCAATCATAAATATAGGAGTTCTGGGAAGTAAGTATGAGGGGTACGTATGTATTCATTTATAGGACCGTATCTTTTTCTGATTGTATGTTTCAAATTTTCGTTTGAGAGTCGCTTAATTATTGTCTTCAATTGATTGAATGAGTAATACGGGCATGTAAAGAGGTTTTTCACCATTGGAGAGACAAAGGCGCCCTAAATGATTTACAAAACCAAACAATCTTATTTTTTTCAGGAGAAGTGTTACCCCAGTCAGTGGTGCACCACTCCGGCCTGGGGGGCAAATACGGTGGCGAGGGACACGGGGGGCCCGGGGGCTCAAACCCGGACACCCTGTCGGACTTTGTCACCTTCGTCTGCCAAGATACGGTGGATGGTCCACAAACCTTACAGGTAATAATTAATTTTTTGCATAACTTTATTGCTTTGCATATTTTTTGTGTCTTAATACGGTAAACTGATTAATTTTTACTTAACACTCAGATTTTTCAATATTCTTGCCCAGTTTGCAACATTTCAAATGTGCCCAAAATATTTATGAACATGTACGGGGGCTGTCCGTAAAATAAAGTCTCCAAGGTCGCAAGGAACGATTTTACGGGCGATCCGTCGACACTTGCGTGTAGCCTAGTTCCCCCACGCCAAATCCGCACTCTCTGCGACGCATAGTCTTGGCGTGGCAGCCGTTCGCGATGGAGATTCTGCTCGCCGCACTCAACAGGTGTGAATTACGCTCTGTAATTCATTATTTGTGTGCAAAGAAAAAAACCCCAGTAAACATTCATGGCACGCATGATGATTTTCCTGATGTCATTCGAATTATGAATTGTAGTGACATGACGTCACGAAAAATAATTGAAAACGTTTTGCCCAATTTAACTTTGAAAGCTGAACTTCGTCATTTCTGGAAATATGGAATAAATAATTTTTCTGTATTCATTAACTCTTTTGTACTAATTAAATTTCATTAAATGTTTTTTTTTGGTATTTATATAATATTACTAGCTGATCCGGACACACGTCGCTGTGACTAACGAAACACAACGCCATCTACAGGATGGTTACCCAAACTAGATAACCAAGTGTTGTGTCGATAAATTAACTCACACCGCCATCTGTTATAAACTTATGGAACATACAAACAATTACAAAGCATTGTCCTATGTCCTACACCAAATATTTAATTCGCAATAATAATTATTGAAGTTAATAATCGAGATAAAAACTATCCTATATTTTAAGTTGGACCAAATTACACACAGTAAGCCAAATTTCATCAAAATAGGTTAAGTAGGTTCGGAGTTTATCTCGAAAAAACATCGTAAAATGAGATTTTTACACAGCGCCCTAGAGGTGATTTTTCACAAAAACGACGGTACATAAATCGTCCAAATATTATTATTATATAAAGATTAGGTCGGGGAACATTCCCGCGTACACACCACTCATTTTTCTACTACCCCTTCCATAGTCACTATAACGGGTTTGCGCCTTGTCGTTAATTGATTCTTTAGGTGTTGTTGGATTTTCCGTTTTATAGTTTGATGAAGTTTTATCATCACCAAAGTATTTTCCGTTATTTCAGGTTCATGGTGGAATGTCCAGGAGTCCGAAGCCTCACTACTTTACCAGCAGTATGCTGCCACCTCCACCGCTTCCGCCCATGGCAAGACCGGTGGCCATTATTAGATCAACAGGTAACAAAACCTTAAAGTTAGGTCACTGCGGGCGATTCAAGTTCTTCTTGGAACAGGAATTGTCTTTAACACTAAGATTGACTTTTCTTTAACCTTAAAATCTTAAATTTACGTCACCGCGGGCGATTCCAGTTTTTCTTGGATAAGGAATCGTCCTTAACATTAAGATTGACAACTTTATCTTTAACTAGGGGCGATTCCAATCTATTTGGATAAGGAATTGTACTTTACATTAAAATATACGACTTTTTCGTTAAGTATGGGCGATTATGGTTCCACTTAAGGTCAAGAAATTGTCGTTAAAATTAAAATAACGACTTTTTCGTTCGTAGGAGCAATTTCGATTTGACGACTCCGGATCTATTTGAGTAAGGAATTATCATTGACATTAAAATTGACGACTTTTTCGTTAACCAGGGGCGATTCTGGTTCTACTTAAGGATAATAGTCTCAAAGTTTTTTAATTTCACAGGATTTGAACACTAAAACTAATCTGGAACGTTCAGAGGTACTCGAGGATACATGGGAATTTTGAAGGTCTATTTATTATGTGAATACCGCACTAGAGTCCCAACTGCTCCCAAAAATGTAGAGGTAGTGATAGCATCCTCTCTGAGTTATAAATAGAGAGATGTCCAGAACGCTTAGAACATTTTTTTCTGTGCCATCTAACCTATTCATCCAATTCAACAATTTATTTATTTATTTAAGCGACTATATAAAATAATTCCAAAAGTATACAAAATATAATGGTTAAGTAAGGTAAAGATATTGTATTTCTTAGTCCTGCTTACTATGGGTTCCTGTGCCGAGGCGGACTAAAATAGTTTAATTAGAATTTATTTGTCTTCTATGTCGTTTTTGGTGTCTTCATTAGGGTGTTTTCGTTGGCCTCTTTCGGCCATATTTTTGTTCTTGATTTGCACTTTTATTATAATTTTTTTTTATTAGTTTAGTATTTAAAAGACATGGTAGATTTAAAGAGAGAAAACCAAGATTATTAATCTTTTGTTGTGTTCAGTAACTTAAATGCACACAAACAGGTTCTCCAACACACCTTGCAAGGAGATCACTTTTGGGAATAATAGAATTCTTTGATGATTATCTGCATTTAATAAATACTTCGCGTATTACAATGTTACGATTGCGAATAGTCGACCTTACTAGAGGATAGCTGAATTGGATCTGAATTGCAAGAGCTGCTCTAGACTGCCCGTGGCCCTTGGCCACCCTGGTGTCCAAACTCCGAACTACACTACCTGCCATCTAGCGGCCTTTCGGGACAGCTTATGTTACTGCCTTCTATGTGACAAGCACGGAAGTTTTTAGTTATATCAAATTCTTGTTTCTCCACATTTCCAGGAGATTTAATATCCGGATCATCAAGTCCCCCGGCCGCTCTATCACCAGGCGAGAGACTCCGGGGCCTCAGCCCTTCACCACCGCCCCCGGGGGGCGGCAGCCCGAGGAGACAGCGAGGTTCTCCAGCGCCCCCCTCGCTGGGACCTCCATCGCCCCCTCAACAGCCTCCGGCGTACGCCCCCCGAGAGTACTCGCAAGGGTTCAACCATTTCCACCCCCAATCTTCGCAAGTGAGTTGTTTTGAAGTATGAACCAACGAATATTATTTGTTTTAATTGTTAATTAGAAAAATTATATGTGTTAATACAATAATAATCACACGTTCATTTAGTGCCGGGTATAAATCAGGGTAATTTCCATTTCATTTGATTTATAATTCTTTCATCAGAAAGTTATTTGCTAATTTCCAAAGGAGAAAATGTTTCCAGGTACCTACCTTTATTTAGGTACAGAAAGGGATGATAAACGTTAATAAACCTTCATTTTTTTTTAATTTTGTAAGTAAAAGTAGATATTGACTAACAACAATCAATCAAAAAACATTTTTGAAACTGATATAGGCTTATTGGACAGTTCTTCCAAATTATTAATTTGGAAACACCAATGGCCCCATATGGCATGGGTAAAAAAAATAAAAGCATTTTTTTTTTAAATTTTAAATTTTTTTTTAATAATATGTTTTACATGTTACATAATGATTTTACATCTTAGGTTTTTTACTACTTTTCCATTGAAAGCATTTGCTTGTGTACGGAAAGGGACTGTACATAAATGTGGTTATTAGTTAGTACTATTTACATAAATATATGAGTGCTGTAGTATTATATTTATTTTGATAATAGTACGTATTATAAGGAAAATAAAGAATGTTATGGAAAATTAAGGATATTTGTAAGATTAATTAAGTGGCAGCAGTTTTTTTCTTCAGAATATTTTCAAATATCTCTTGACAGAGAGCGGTATTCGGGTTTTATCGTTAATTGTTGAAAGATTTTCATAATAAGCACCTAAGTAGAAAAAATATCGTCTCTAAGAAACTTCACCACAGTTTGATAATGTCTTCGATAGGCGAAACAGCTGTTACGCATTATAATAATTAACTTAACTTGATTACAAATAAATCTTAAAAATAAATTATAACATAACACAAATTAATATTGATGGAATTCTGCAAATAGTTAATAGCAACAAATACTATTGACTTTCTCACGAATTCTCATTAGGAGGACAACCGTCTTTTCTGAAAGCTAGATTTTGTCTGCGAAGTTCTTGAATTAAAAAGACTCCGCACGTCTACCTTTGGTTATCTTCGGCATAACTCGGAAACGAGACCAAGTAATCAGAATAGCCCAGAAATATCTAAAGTTATATGGGAACTAATCATAGACTAATATGATACATTACACATTACTTCTCTCTTGGAAAAACAACTAGTAACGGTCCGAGGACCTCTTTTAAAGTGCTTGCGTTTCGGGAACAGTTTTAATGTAAAATGTGATCACCATACAAAAATAAATCAGTTTGTTACAGTGAAGAAAAAAAAGATTTTGTCTTTATTCAAGATTTCCAACAAAAATGCCAAAACAGAACATAATATGTACAATAAAAATTATTTAACTTATTTTATAGGTCTTCAACTATCCGTCTATTAGTTCTATGAGCAGTATAGCACCCGGAGGGATCTCACCATCCAGTTTAAGTCTTTACTCAACGGCTATAACCACTCCAAGAACAGCTACAAGAGCAACTGTACCAAGGTATGCTTCACCATAATTTAATCCAGTTCATAAATGAAAAATTTTATCTATTAAGCCGACCCTTTTTTTCTCACAATATCCCTACCTATTTGAAGGTACGCCTTTGACTTAGGTCGAAGCCATCAGATTCCTCTTCTTAGCCAGGAATTGCAATGTTTTACATACATAGCTGACAGGTCAGGCACAATCTTCGTTATTCTTTAGCATCGAGAACATCCCCTTATCAGGCATAGGTTTTCAAGATCAAGGTTCACTTATTTATTTAACCAAGAGGAAATGAACCTTGAAAATAGGAGGTGAAAATATAGGAACAACGAATTATCTGTGTAAACAATGCAAAAAGAAGGCAGCTCAGGCACTGGGATCCACAGCGACATTAGCCCTCAGACATGCTCATCGATAGCAAGTCCCAGTGATACATACTAGCTTAGTTAATTATAGCCCGGTCAAGTTAGCTCGAAAAATAGGGGTACCCTAGAACAAATTCCCAAGAAGCTGAAAATTTACATGAACGTTAGGGATACCATTATAATGAAATTGTGAAAAGTCCCAATCGATCCCATGTGAGGAAAATTTTTTATTCAAGGTCAAAGTTCGCAAAATGGGATTTTTTAGCGAAACGGTTAGTTTTATGATAAAAATAGCTCAGACAAAAATTGTAGATCATGCAATTATCTACAAAAAAGGGTTTAACATTTTTTCCCCTAAGATTAATTATTTCTGAGAAAAAGTCAATTGCTTAATTGTTGAAGTCCCACAACTTAACTTATCTGAACATCTAACCGTGAAAAGGCGTTGATAAACACTAGGACTCATAGACTCATTTAATTTTAACATATCTTGCAGATATAAGTTCGCAGACTTAGCGTAAGGAAAATGAGCTGATGCATGGAAACAAGGAAGTATTTCTTTAACAGTATTCAAGTGAGCTTGCCAATCTCCCATGCGTTTAGCTCTTATAAACTTTTTTGTGAAAATGGAAGTGAATTCATATGTAAATTGCATGATCTACAATGTTTATGATGAAATCTGAGAAGCTCCTTAATACTGTTTTTTGCAACTGCAAAAAGGGGTGTAATTTGAAATGCGGCTTATTTGGTTCACCAGTATGCACCAGTTGTCAAGGCTAGTCGTGCTCGAATGTTGAATCTCCAACAGAAGAAGATCCTTACATCGACGATGAAACAACTGATGTATTGCTGGTTGAACAATTTGCGTGAACTCAGGTAGAAGAAGAAGAAAAAGAAGACGGAGAAAGAGAAGAAGAATGTTCTTTGACACGGATGCTTATGTTTCGTGTCGTTTTGCCTATATAATAAGCGGGACAGTCACTGCGTTGAAGTGAATAAATTCCCGAGTGAGATAGACTAACTTCCTTAACACACATGTAACTTAATGTTGGTAGAGTAATATACTGCCCTGAAGAAGCTACAGTTGTAGCGAAACCCGGTTAGCATAAAGTAAATAAAATAAAAGTGGTGTTTACAAAGTTATTGTTTTGTTTTACATAAAACATTATTATTTTACTTTCAGATGGAACGCGCCCTTTATTACACTAGAAGAAGAATTTAATATAATAACGCACCCTGTTTCAAGCAATAACCCTGAAGCCAATTCTGTTGTCTTGATGGATGAAGGTAAAAACGATTCCTCAATCTTTACACAAATAAACATTTCTAATTAATGAGTCACTCTAAACTATCGAATTCTTCATAATAAAGTATAAAAATATATCATTGTAAGGACCGCATATTAAATTCTAAATATAGTTAGTTTCAGACAGAATCATGCATTTTACAGGAGAGAACAAAAAACCAAAAAAAATACTAAAAATAAGTGGATGAATCATAAACTATTCGGACTGGTTGTTTAACAGAATTTAACAATATGTACATCAAATTTCTAAGTTAGAATTCATGTTCTGCGATTGTTCTATTATTAAAGTTCTGTTACTTTTACATCATGGGCCGGTTATTTCACAGTACTTGATAACAACAGAACTTGATTAGGACTTTCACACAAATTAAATATTAACTTCTTCAATAACCGCAAATTCACTTTTTGGTGTCAATTTAAATAAATAACTTTGTATACACCATTATTTCGACGTGTTTCAGAATCAATGGTATCTTCGTTAAAATAAACATATAAAATTAAATGTGTTTTAACTTTCAAATGTGACGAGTTTTTCAAATTCTGTGAAACATCCTGACCCCATAGTCTTTAATAATATGCAATTTTTAATAATAATTTGTTGTTTATAAGCATTATTTAATAACGAGATGTGCACTTTTTATTCGAGAAATGTAAGTAGGTACATAAAGGTGGTACACAAATTTTTTGGAATGCTGGTAAAACTGAAACTGGAGGAAAAATAAAGTAATCACATGTTTTACAAAAAACTTCATCAATACAAAAAATGTAATGTGGAGTAAATTTCAAGCTCTGTATATTAATCAATGGCAATACTACTTCTTACCAACGAAAGAAACAATGTTTATACTTTTAAAATCTTATCATTTAAAAACAAAAATTGCGTTCAGGAATAAGATCGGATTACAAAATAATATGTCAGGCTATTGCTTCGCAGATCGGTTCTTCCAGTCTTCGGTGATCACCAGCGAGGCCGTCTCTCTCGAGGCCAGTGGGCACCTCGTCTGCAGAGACCAACAGTCCTCAATGCAGCATCATCAACCCTCGGACATGGACTCACCAGACTCCGACAAGCAGCCCTCAGACATGCTCATCGGTAGCAAGTCCCCGTGATATATACTAAGCACCTAGGTTCGTGGAATCTGGGTATCCCACAGGGATGGTTCTTTAGGCCAGTCTTGAATTAATATTAAATCAAGGATGTATATAAATTAAGTATTTGATACTTAAAGACACGAGGAAAATGGTAATTAATAAACACAAAATTTTGGTAAGTATTAAAACAACACAGAAAAAGAAAATAAGTAAAATCCGAAAACACACCAGATTTTTTTTTTAATTAGAGCTTTTTGTAATTTCTTTTTAATGAGATATTTGCTGTTTTCAGTGCTGGTAGTAATAAGAATTGGTTTGATCTAGTTAAAATAGGTAAAAAAATTAGAATGTACCGAGGTCAATTAAAGTTGTTTGAAAACTTTGATAATTTTTTTGGGTTGTGCAGTTTTTGAAATTTAATAAAAAAGGTTCTGTGTTATAAAGGATGCCATTTTCCCGCCTTTACGAATGTGGTAATGTTTTAAACATTATATTAAAATTAACTCGACGAAATAACGAGGGTTCAGAGACCCACTAAGACATTGTTTGATAAACAAAATAAACGAAAAAAAACGGTGCTTGCTAATATGTAAACTGTGATTACGCAATTAAAATTGACGATATTATGTAATTATTAACTGTTACAATGTAACCACTAACCCCTAACTTCCCGTTTGTAAATATTTGTTACATAATGCGTTCTTCCTGTTGATAAGAAAAATATTTTGACATACGTGAATTATTCTTACAATTGTTACAGGGCGAAGACTTTACCAACGATAAATAATAATACTGAGATTTTTTCAAATGTTTCAACTTTTTTTCCGGGGATCGTGTTTCTAGGTTTCCTTGTTTCAGAAATCCATCGTATTCAGGAAAATGCTCTAGGAACGATATTGTTATAATTCGGCATTTGCGAAGTGGTCAAATTAAATACGGCTGTAAAAGTACTGTTTTGGTATCATTATATATTGTACATAATCTTTCTTCTATACACGAAGTTGAGAAAAATCTCAAAATTTGGGATTTTACATTTGAAATGTCGAGTAAAAGTCTTCACTATGTACTATATATACAAAACTGAAATTGTGGCCAAAATATGTTAATTAATACATTTAAGTAGACTAGATGTATAATATGAAAACCTAGCCTTCCTTTTCTAGATATAATAGGTGTAAATAGTCGTACTAATTGCTTGGCGTGTTTATATTATTTATAAGTAGAAAAAATACGAATTAAAGGACAAAAACGCATTTGTAAGAAAATGGGTTTTTCGTTCAAATGGTGTAAGTACTTATTATAACGAGAAGAACTATATTTTCTAATATCGAAAACTAAGTTTTCGAAAATATTGCAATAAGATTATAAAAAAAAATTGTTTGTTTTTTTGTAATTTGTTAAACATTTGAAGTTTTTTTTTGTTTTGTTTTGTAAATTTTGTTATATAATGAGTATAATTTTCTTTTTAATTGAACATAATTATTTAATTAAAAAAATAGACTTTAAAGTTTAATTTCAAATTTTTATATTTTTCTGTGATTTTTTTTTTCATTTCATTCAAATTGAGTCAATTTAAGAATATTGCTAACAATAATAGACAAAAAAGCAATAAAAATTACCGATGAGTGGCTTTGTACAAAAGGTATTAAAGTATCCTACTGATAGTCCAGTTTTAGGAGTAGTATATTCAGAGCATAGAATATGTACAATGTTCCCTTTTGTGGAAAATTTTAGATGTATTCAGTTCAAACTCGATTTTCTATTTTATTTTTGGGATAATTATAATATGACTTCCAATATACCTAAAAAAGAATTAACTATTGTATATCTGTAGTGCCACTAGGGTTAAGAATAACTTGTGCCATTAAAAAATATAAAATATTTAAGAAATGATCGGATTTGAAACGATAATGAATGACTTTTATGGATTTGAGTAATGAAGATGTTTGTGCAAAATTTTATTCAATTCTGTTTCACAGATTTTTGTATTCTTAATTTCTAAATTTTAGTACTATATTTTCTGGATAATTTTTTGCTTTCTTTTTATTTTTATTTACTTGAATTTTTAGTTTTATTGAGTATAAATTTGTTTTTTGATCTTCATTACTCAAAATCATCGAAACGTTTTCGAATAGCGTTGGAATAAATTATGTGAATTGCCTGAAATGGATTAAAAGTTCATAAGATCTCGCTGATTGCTGCAATACGCTTGAATTTGTAATAAAAAAATTGTTACCTTTGCACGATAAACGCAAAAATTGTAGTTCTCTATAATATACCACGCTGTATTCTTGGTTTGAGCGTTATTACCAATGGTGACTTCAATAAAACACAGTCAAATTAGCCCAACAGTCACAACATAAAATTCTGCAATGCAATATAATGAAGGGTAATTGTGTTTGTTACTGAAGTTGCTAGAATTGGATTCGGGTCAGAGTTTTTGAACAGATAGTCTAACTAAACTAACTAATCTAACCAACATTTGGGTTGAATAACTAGCAAAGCTACTGGTATGTCTTGAATTTGGTTTGTGACTGATGATTTCGGATGGATTTGAACAGCCCCAGGTTTATTAAGGCTAAATAAGAAAAAACATATTTACTTTTAATTTTTTATTTTTTTTCAAAAGAAGCAAACACATTGTGACTTGACATTTTAAATAAATAAAAAGAAAATACTTTGTTTTACGTCACTTTATTGATATTTTTTAATCTTCCGGTTTCGGTACTTCCGTACCACCATCAGGACATCAGACCATCTAAAAATATCAATAAAGTAACGTAAAACAAAGTATTTTCTTTTTATTTTTTTTTTTTTTTTTACTTTTTATTACTGAAGCACCTTGAATTTGACGAGTACAATCATTCTAGCATTCTTTGTCGAAAGTAATTGACTTAGAATCTAGTTGATAACAAGTTTGAAACAAGACTTGCCCCAGTGTCTATTAAGGCCAAATAAGACAAAAGATAGTTGTTCTTACTTTTCATTACTGAAACGTCTTGAATTTGAAGAGGACGATCATTCTAGTTTTTTTGTCGAAAGTAATTGACATCGAATCCAGTTGGTAATTAGACTTGCATTAGTGTTCTATTAAGGCCAAATAAGACAAAACACAGTTGTTCTTACTTTTTATTATTGAAACGCCCTGAATTTGATGAAGACGATCATTTTAGTGTTTTGGTCGAAAGTAATTGGCATCAAATCCATTTGGTAACTAGACTTGCCCGAGTGTCTATTAAGGCCAAATAAGAAAAAAACACAGTTTTTCTTACTTTTTATTACTGAAACATTTTGAATTTGACGAAGACGATCAATCTAGTGTTTTTTTTGTCGAAATCAATTGACTTTGAATCCAGTTGGTAATAAGTTCAAACCAAGTTAAACATTCTAAAATTAGTGGTATATTGCGTGCCTTCAGAATATTAGTGGGAAAAATAGCAATATTGAATTTAGTAACCAATGACATGTATTTGAACCAACGTAATTCGGGACATTAAGGGTTAATTATTAAATTATGTAGTTTGAAACGAACGTTGGAAAGACAAACAATTTAAAATTCTCTCATTTTTTCTATAATTTTCAAACTGTTTTCTGTTGATTTTTCGATGATCAAGAACTTCTCAAATCTTCAGAATTTTTAATTTGCTTGTGATTGAAAATTTCATATGTTGTAACCTTGTAAAATATTGCTAGGTTTTTCGTAAGGGTTGATACATTGTTTGTAGCGTTTTTCTCTGTCTTTTTGTTTCAAACGAATTTAAAACAAAACAGTTAGCGTGTTATTCGAATTGAAACGACAAAATACCTAAGTATTTGGGCATTAAATACCTACTAAACATAATATAATACCTAAATATATTTTTAGACATCTGATCACTTACTAAATAGCTGGCATATTAAATTAATTTAAAGAAAACTAGTTACTAATATAATATTCATTGAAATAAATTGTAAAGAAGCCTAAGATAATGTGCCTTAGAAAATAACAATATATAACCGTATGATATACAATACAGATAAGGTTTACTTGAAAAATAATAGATTTTGCTGATTTATATTAAAATAACTTAAGCGTACACCAAAAGCGAGAATCGCTTTAGTCAATTTTGAAATCCAAAATCCTAACTTGTTTTGTTTGAAGTTTAACGGACCTCGTTGATGAACTATAAAAAATGTTAAATGTAAAAATTAAGTGAATGAGTTACTAAAGCATTTTATTTGATTTTCTGTATATAACTAAAGCCTAGATGACATTGAGCGAGTTTACAAGCTACTATCTGGGAAATTCACCATCTGTTAGTAAATTCGCTCAGTGTAATCGTATTACTTGCTAACTAGCAGATTGTGGACAATCTAAGAAAAAAGTTGAAAGGTAGTCAGTCAACTTTACACGCTACTCGCTCAAGATGGCAGCCCACGAACAGCTGATTCCGTTACTGTCAGAATCAGTTCTCGCGGGAACCGTAGTTCTCGCTACTGGCTTGCGTGTGGCGCTATCTGCGACCTCAAGTTTTTTACAAAATCTCGACCGAATTGGTTTGCGCGGGAATCGCTATTTTAGCTGCTACTGTCGCCGCTGAGCGAGTAGACAGTTTTGTTACATCATGACAATCTCACTCGCCGATTCACCCGCTTTTAAACTTACCTGCAAGTAGCTTGTAAACTCGCTTAAGTAATCGAGGCTTAAGCGAAAGTGTAATATTTATCATTTGGCATTTGATTATTTTAAAGCCGCCTCATTCAAATGATTTGATATTAAATTGAATCAATGCATTTTTTTTTAGTTATTTTTTTTTTCAACTTTTTGGTAGTTACCTACCCGACATTGAATTCGAATTTTCGAATTGCCATTCCATCGATAGGTGAATATAACTACCCCAAAAATCTGGCAATCGGAAATATTCGGAAACTCAGGGGATATTCCTCCATTCTTCTGATAGCTAATCCATACGAAAACGAATATTAACAAATACACAAAAAAAGTCGCAACAGCTAAAAAAAAACACTGCTAACTTATCCTATATATAACCAATATTCTTAGATCCAAGTACCGAATAGAAAACACAGACTTTATAAATAAATAAAAGTGTTTAATTAATCGAAAATGTATGTTTTCGTATGGGTTATCTTTGACGATGATGGTAAGATACCTCTCAATCTCACAATTTTTGCATTTAGCATTTTTCAAGCAAGGTACGTCATCGATCTATTCCAAGCCGTTCAAATATCTCATGTATGAATATAGAATTTCTTCTTGAAAATGTAAAATTTTTTCACTTGTCATGTCATGTCATTGTTTAAACATATAAGTGATGAAAGGTTTTTCTTGTAAAGAGCTGAAAAATTATTGTAACTAAAAAAAAACACTGTATTTGTGGAAACTCCAAAATTAAAAAGCATTATGTCCCAAAAGTCAATTTCAAGACTGATTTTGAAGAATTTGTATGTAAATGGCATGGTATAAATTGTAATCCTTTATTTTTCGCAAGTGAGAATAATTTGAAACATTTTTTTAAATACCAGATGTTGCGAGGCAAATGACGTAATCGCCCAAGTACAAAATTTGAAATAAATTGAAAACTTGTGAAAATTGGTCAATTTGATTAAAACTTTGATTTTCAAATCACATTTTAAACACAACACCAATAAGCTAGCGATTTATACCGGAAATAAAAATGCAGCTTTACCTTTATTTCAAATTTTGAAAAAGTCTATGAATTTTGCTGAATTTTAATTAAACCATGAAAGAACTTTTGAAATATAAATATGGACTATCTAAATCATTTATGTCAAACCTTTGAACTCCGGCATGAAAAAGCCCTATAGAATTATTTTCGTTATTTGTTTTTGGGGTGTTATGCCGTGTTGCGCTACCTCTTTCTTTAGCCAACGTTTCGAACAGCGTTGCAGTGTTCATCATCAGGGCAGATCCGGCACTCTAGAGAATTATTACAACCATAAAAAATACAAGCAGCAAACAAGAGTGATGCTTGCATGACTTTTTAATTTGAATGCTTTTTCATAGATGACAGTCCGATCGCTGATATTGATAATATTTATAACAGCGTATCTACTAAACTTGTTAAGCATTGGGTATTTCTTAAAAAATGTTTCATTTTATTTCCGAAATGCTTTAAAAATATATACATATATCCCCTTGCTTCCAAAATGTAGTATGTTAAAGAGCAATAGACAAAACATTAGAATACAAATAAAAGTACGAAGAAATTGATTTATTTATTACATTAAATTGATAATTAAACACTGTTAATGAATTGCAATACAACATATTTTAATTATTTATACAGTTAATTGAAAATACTTCATTAAATGCTCCGAGGTAGTACAGAAATTTGTTTTATATTCGATAAACTATTATATTAACCAATTTATGAATATGCCAGATTAATAATTATATTCGAAATAGCTATTATTGTCCATAGAAAATACTGGAAAACGATCGAATGTTTAAATATTTTTGGTATTCTAATAATAAACAAACGAGTCTCAAAATAAAACGAAATTGACTAAAATAATAAGACACAATAAAAGCACAAAAACCGAATTACAAATTGACTTCAAAAGACTTTCAAAGATATTTGATATGGTTTCAAAATTATCCTTCTGACTGACTTCTTTCGTGTTAATTTTGTAATTATTACTGTTTTTTTTGGTCCAATCCACGTACTTACATATTAGAAATTTAGAAAAATTTTGACATGCACAAAAAAATAATAATATGAAAGCAAATTTAATTTTGAAAACAAAATACATTTTCATCTTCTTTTAAGCCTTCTGGAACTAAAAATTCATTAGTTATCCAATTTCGTAATGAAAATGGTTCACAAATTTATTTAAAAAATGCATTTTAGTACAGGCTATGTGATTAAATTTTAAATACATCGATTTGATTTGCACTTTTGTTTTTTGATTTAATGAATGTATGGATGAAGTGGAATCTTGGAAGTGAAAAATAACCCACTTCCCGACATTTGATCAAGCTGTAACTCGGCAGGTAGACTAGTTGTTGATGAAAACGCATTCTATCAAATTTTTGTTGTAATCACGCACACACACGCGGATATATACGCATTTATCCGAAAAACATTACAGCAGTTAATATACGAAAGCGATGTCCACGCTTGGGAGCGTGGTTGACACCAGTTCCTGGGGAGAGCGGTTCAATCGATTTTTAAGTTTTCAAGACATTTCAAAATAGATATATTGTAGTAAAAAAACTTCGTTTTTTGTACGGATTGATTTTTTTTTTTACATTCATTATTGCAGTCCAAAAATATATTGAACACCGATCACGTTTCCAGTGCCTGTTCGAAAAGATTGAATTAAACTTAATTAGAAAAAAAAATGATAGAGAAAGCTAGAAAAAGTAGACATAATAGTAATTGATACCTTATACCACCTAAATATTTACAAAAAAACTTACATCTTTAAAAAAACGAATCCAAAATGTGGTGCGTTTTTTTCGTTAAGTTTGAGTAGGTTGACTAAAAATCACTGGAGCCAGACGAAGCCGCTACAATATTTAAAATTTGATGAGACGATTCAAATGGTTTGATTTGCTTGGTCAAATGTTCATTTTCGCTTCAAATATGTTATAATATCACGTCCCCATTATTTTCTTAAGTTTTTATATTGTACATCGATTTATATTATATTCGGTTATTTTACGAATGTTGTAACCAATGCAGATGATTTTATCCCGATGTTTCAATTTGCCCTAAATTCCATGACTCATCAAAAATGTTATCCAATTTCAACATTTTTTAATGGTGTCCGGAAACATGTAGTACAAGCAGAACACTGGTGAATCACATAGGAGTCACACATAAACGGAGAATTTTCAATTTTTTACTAATTTTTTTTTGTTTCGAATGAGTTAAAAAAAAACTTTTGGAGCTGGGTCTATGCTGCGATTAATTTAAAGACATTAAATAGCTGGAATTGACCCCTTTACAGCCTTTTTTTCAAATTTTCAAAAAGCAAAAATTCCAATTTTAGACTCGTTTTACTAGATAACGAAAGCTCAAATAAAAAAGTTACAAAACAAAATCGAATCCAAATGTAATGTAGATTCGTTAGTTTACCGATTGTACTAAGTGTTTTCGAATTCCGTGTATATAATCTGATTTTAGAAAAAAATGATAACATTTTACTTGACAAAGTTCTGTTCCATTGTACCCAATTTGTCTTGGATAGTGATCAATAATAATTAATCAATAATTATTTAACGAACATGAAAAAAAAAACAATACTAAGGATTCATAAAAATTTAAATTTTGCCCCAATGTTTCAACATGCCCCATGTTTCACGATTTCTCATTAGTTTGAATAACCGTCAAAAGGGGTTACGCCAGTTTATCAAAACAAACTGCTTACAATCTTCTAAAATTAATTACAACTTTAAAAACTGTTTGAACTTTCTCATTACCTCATTATAAGTATTATATAACCAGTTTAGATGTTTCAATAAGAAAATCCAACTTAAACAAAACATATTGCTCCAATGTTTAAATATGTCCTATGTTTCATGACATTTATTGAAACGCCTGATGCGAGTCAAAACCCTTGTTAAAAATACTGCTTTTGAAATTATTTTATCGTTCATCAAAGCAATACATTTTCGTGCCTTTTTTATTTATTTCCTTATAAAAAAAAAAAAAAAAACCATTTAAAATGTCTCAAATTAAACATTTATACGCAACAGTATTGATAAAGCTCATGTTAATGTAGATATTCGAATTCGAGTGAAGGAAAAATTATATATTTTTAATTCAGCTTAACAAACTGTATTGTCCCTTATAATAAAACTATGAAATAGTTTCTATAGAATATAACGAAAAAAACATATTTTACATAATTTTCAAAAATATTTGTTAAAAAATACTTGCCTATTTAAGTGTTATTATTATTTATTATTATTGAGTCATTATGATTAATAATTCATTTAAAATTTACAGAAATTTTATTTTCAAATTGTATAATAATTTCTCTTTAAGAATATTGCTCAAATAGAAATAACACTGTTAACCAATTCATGTTTATTTTTCTTACATTTTGTCTGAGTTTAAAATATTTCGGAAATTTTCGAGATTTGGATAAAAATAATTTTTATTTTGCTGCCATACTGAGTTGATTAAAAACAAATTTTAAAATACCTAATAAAATTTACAGTTTTGTTATTTTTTTTTGTACAAATAAAGACTTTTTTTTTTTCGTTTTTTAATTGATTTTCATATTATTCAACTCTTTCAACAGAGGTTTATAAACTTCCGTCACATTAACGAATAATCGTTGATTCTCGGCCCGTATTAGCGTTTGATCAGAAGTCATTCATACAATTACAATAAGGTAAAATTTACTCGATAAAATTGCTGTTAGCTTGCCGGGCGCGATTGTTACAATGTTGCTTGGTAATAATAATGCTGCCCGCACACGCCGGTCTAATTTTATCCTTTACCACAAAACTACCCCTAAAAGTTGGAATTTCGAAAAAGTTACAAAGTATATTTGATCAAACGCTGATTGGATTGAGAATCGTTGAATAACGGGAAAAAATAACGTTAATTGTCTATTTGATCGGCAATCAAGTGTGACGGAGGTTGAAACAACCTTACCTAAGTAAAAAGATAAAAAAAAGAAAGAAAGAAAATAATTATTTAAGTAATAATTTAAATTAATTTCCAGGTATTTTATTCTTATTTTGAAATAATTCGATCTGATGTTATTTTTTTTTGTTATTTACATTTTATTGTGTATTATCGTTGTTGATTATTCTAAATTGTTATTGCAATAGTCAATAAATATTATTATTAACCGCGAAATAACTTTATTATATAATATTACAATAATAATTGTGGGTAGTTAAGCCGCTGTGTTATTAAATGCAACAATTAATTTTTATCAATATTATGTTGAATTTACATTATTTATTTATTTATTATCAAATAATTATTATTTTAGTCCATAAATGATATTAAAAACCACGAAAAATGAGTTTGATTGTCTATTTATTTTATTTTTTTAGAATACTGACGAATTTTTGAAAACCTAAATCACGATCTGCATTATATAGAGTGTTTTAAGAGACGTATTTGACTGGTTCCGCGACTTTTCATCCCGCAAAAAATATCCTCGACAAAATATCCCCGACAAAATATCCTCGACAAAATATCCTCGACAAAATATCCCCGACAAAATTTCCTCGACAAAATATCCCCGACAAAATATCCTCGACAAAATATCCCCGACAAAATATCCTCGACCAAATATTCTCCGACAAAATATCCTCAGACAAAATATCCTACTAACAAAACATCCCCCAACAAAATGTCTACTAAAACTTAACCTAACCTAACAAAAAATGGAACAAAAATAATACAGACATCCTATAAAGACAATTAATTATTGTTCGAAAATAGTAAAATTTGACAAAAATAATACAGATGAAATAATAAAATGGGACAAAAATAGTAAATTGGGACAAAAACAATACAAATAATATTTTTTTGTCTTTGTTAGGTAAGGTTAAGTTTTAGTAGATATTTTGTTGGGGGATGATTTGTCTGTAGGATATATTGTCGGAGGATATTTTGTCGTGGATATTTTGTCGCGGGATGAAAATGCGCATTACCTATTTGACTTACTTTAACCAGGGACTCCTGATATTATTTCCTGACATGTTCATTATTATTTTCTGGGGTTTTTAATATTTAATGTTTTTTTATTCAAACATAACGAAAAAAAAACTTCCACATGTCTTCACTGGTCACTCAGCCGAGTAACCAAACAAACCCTTACCCCAACCCCAACTGTCCAATACTTGCTGATTTTTAATGTTTTAGTTGAAAAAAAAACCACATACATAATATCATCGGAGACCAAAATTTCATTTACACTTTTTAACTCCAAATAATGTCTGAAATCACTTCTTAAAGTACGTTCCTTAATACCCTGTATACAGATGTATGCAGAAGATTCTCCAAAGAAGTCCCAGAGAGAGGATATTTATACGTTATCGACTAAAAATCTTCTCACTCGTCTTCTATGAAAATGTAAGACAGGAGATATTGAAACGATGACCCCACGTACGATCTCTCTCTAGGACTAATAAACTGAAGATTTTGTGAATACCATTTGTGTACTATCCTTTTTAGGCCTAACGCACATACAAGTTGATGCGTACAAGTTAGTAAGAAAGTTCCTTTTGAAGTAATAAAGTTTTACGTCAAGTAACAGGGATAGGCAGAGAGGATGGACCACCAAACCTTGCTTCATTCACATTCAGACATTGTCCCATAGGTACCCTTCTTTCTTGACATGACTATATATACTTCTTACACTCCTCTCTTCCTTAATTCGTTCTACAAGCCCCTTTATATAAGCGTCCCTTTATCAATTCCACTCATTTCGCCTACATCACATCCACATTTCTCATACGATCTTACTTGATTTTTTTAACACATTCGCCTCAGGGATCGCTTTATTCCAACTTCTGCCAGTTCCATGCCTCACAACCATGCACCAGGGTAAGTACCAGCACTTCATTGTGATTTGCTAGCTTTGGTTCTTTAAGTAATTTAATTTCAAGTGAATATTTTATAATCGTAACTCATAACGCGTAAGACCAAAACATGCAAAGTAACTTACAATTATACTCTCAGTATCGCTCTGGTAAAAGATTTCATTTTAATTTTATTTTGATAAATCTAATAAAAAATAAATCTAAGTATATTTGCTGCACATTCTAGAAACGTTGTTTTCAATGGCTAAAGCCATGTTTGGCGAGGAAATCTGAAAAGCCAGAAACTTTCTGAACTTCCTCTTTCCCATCTCCTTCCCTTCCCCTCTCCTTTTTGCCATAAAACACACCTCACCTTAATTCCTCGTGGACTATCACCAACCTGTCCCATTGTCTTGTCTATAGTCATACTAACACTTATTGTATCTTGATTTCCCGCTAAGGACTTGCATACTGCTTACTAACAACGTTTGCAGGGATACTGGAGGTCTAGATTCATTCAAAATTAAATGTAGATTCGTTCATTCAAAAAAATTAGAGTCCTTGCGAGAGCCTTGAAGGAGTAACCATCTGTTACTTATACCAGGGCGGGTAAGTGGTGGATAACCTCAAACCTCATCTTAATTAGGGATACAATAGTCCCATCGTATCCGGACAATTGGAACTCTTCGACGGTCCCGAAAAACAATGTCAGATCTGCTGTAAATTGAAAATCGCCTTGTTGGCTTATTTTGTTGACTTAAATGTCTGTATTTTCGGAATTTTTAGTCAAACGAAATTAATTGCAACAACACGGTATTTCTTGATATCAAAAACAGTAAAAATGCAGAAACGAAACTTAAAACAGCTTTTCTGCAAAACAATCAAATCGTAACTGCATTAATAGAGGACTGAATGCCGTTGGCGCTATTAAACAACTGTCAAAAGAAGCGAAGCTAGCAGTCCACAATGGAGTGCTGGTACCTACCTAGGAAGAATGAAAGTAAACTTAATGTAAGTATAATGAGTAAGATTAAAAAAGGGACCCTCAGATGGTTTGGGCATGTAGAGCGAATGAAAGAAGAAAGTAAGTAGTGTAAGAAGAATATATTACCCAAATGTGAATGGTAGAAGTCGGGGACCCCCGAGAAAGACATGACACGACCAAGTGAATCAGATACTTGAGTCGGGCCATGTCAAAAGTCAGAATAATAAAAGAGTATGTATGAGACGAAATATATGAATGTGAATGAAGCATGGAGTGAGTGCTAAGACCGAGTTGTTTGGAAGTCCGTCCTTTCTGCCTACCCCTGCGGAAAACGGCGTGATGGTTAGTTAGTTCAATAAAATCGTATTATTGTACGGTATTCACATAAAAAGCATGCACCTGCTTTTATAACAATAAAAATGGGGGTTATTTAAATGTACGTTACCTGCATCATGTTTTATTCAACGACACGTCAGTCACATTCAATAAAATTTATTATTGATCGTGCATATTGACCGAATCCAGCAAAAAACAATCAATATTTTATCAAATGTCGATAGGGAATCCATATTCTATCGATAATATGATATATCTTATCAAACGATAACAAAATACATGCAAAGTTACGAAATATTCCCCTACCCTACAAATACATAGGACTCTGTACTTGCGGAAGCTTCCATATGAAATTATCGATTTTACAAATGGATTTAATATTTTTTTCGGCCGCCAGAGGCACTGGGATTCAAACTGCAGACTTAGACGGAAGTGCTCCAATAAAAACTCTAGCAAGTCACATATAAACAAAGAGTCACCTTCATTTGAATGACTGAAATTATTGAATAGTAAAAATAACGCAACCTTTTTTATATGTGAGGTAGCTTTTAAAAGCGGAAAATTCACATTTCTTGCACGTTGAAACCAGGGTATTCAGTCTAGCCTATCATCGATGTATGAATCGATTTCAGACCATCTCTTCGTCTCTCTCTGCGTTATACGAAGCTGTACGAGTGAGAAAGAGATGTCCATTATATCGACTAGGTTGTGAAGTTGGTTGCCATGGTTGCCGAGCTAAAACCAAAGGGTGGATCGATACAGAAACCACCCTAGTTGGAATATGTACGGTGATGTTTTACTTGGGGCGAATCGACCATATTTTGGTCGATATGATTTCATTCAAACGCGGCTGTATTTTAATATTGAGTTGAATTGAGTCATGATGGATTTTATTGTGTACTAGCACAAAACCGTAAAAATCACGGGATATGATAATTGTAGAATTGATAAATAATTATTGCATGTACTCATTTCAACTATTTTCTTTTAAAGATACTATGGCATTCCAAATTGGGGTATGTTGTGAGACTGAAGGTAGTGGGGAGAGGAAGGAAATAGGAAACAAGAATATGGGGAAGTATCTGGTCACCAAACCCGTCTAAAGTCATTTCAAACTACGTTTTATTTCTGAATGTTGCTCTTACACCAGGGTGATACCGAGAGTATCTTAAAAATTAATTAATTGTGAAAAACACAAATTAATTAAAAAAAAATTTCGCACTCTCTGGCTGTTATCACTTGGTACTTTTTTTTTCATATACTTAGGTACATACTTACGGTACTTGTTACATCAGTTCCAATTTTGAAAATGACAATTAAAAATATTTTCCTCTTATAGGAAAATATTTGAATTAGGTACTTTCTCGCTTGACTGAATAACGTTTGTGTAATCAGTTCCAATTTTGAAAATGACACTTGAAAATTCGAGTTCATTGAACCAGAGTTACAATTACAATCACAGACCCACCACAGTGATATATATTTTGATGATTGCAAACGCAGCTGGATACTGATTATTTGGATAAAAAAAATAATACATCTATGGATTACTGGGTGAATATATTTATTTTGACAAAAAAATAATAATGCATATATCTTTTCCACAACAATTTAATATTTTAAAATAATATAAGGTATATTTGGGGCGCGTTCCAGGTTCCAGAGTGGAAGATACTCTCGTTATCGCCCTGGGGGGCTAGTCCCTATCTTTTACGTTTTACTGTTAGGTTTAGTTTATTTTATCGTCGCGACCGACAGAAAAGAAACAGAAAAGTTATTGACTACCATTTTTAGCCAGTTGCGACAACTTTGCTCAAACCACCAAGTTAAGCTAACGGGCTGTTAGTAAAACGTAAAAGATAGGGACTAGGCCCCCTGGTGTAAGACACTCAGAATTATTACTTGCTTGAAATGGCTTTAGCCGGTTTTGATGACCAGATCTGAATATTCAGGTACAGCTACCCTTCCCCACTACCTTCAGCCTCACAAAACACCCCAATTGGGGATGCCATAGTCTAACTGGCTCCAGACGGGAGCTGTTGGGACTCTTGTGCGGTATTTACATAGAAAACTAACTAAATCCTGAGAGCATGCATTAAACTAACTAACTCCAAACAGCTCTGTCTTGGCATACGCTCTTTGCTTAATTTACATTCATGCATCGTCTCACACAGTCTCTTGAAATTACCTGAGTAAAGTGTTTATATTAATAGAAATAATATTTGGATGCATTTTTCCACGCCATTCTTGTTACAAATCACCTTAAGAGCACAGTATGGCATAGATCTGACAGAGAAAGGATGAAAGTGACTGGAGATGGACTGAATGCTGTTGAAATAAAATCCCTGAGACGTACGTGTGGTAAAACCATTATGATCTTGTAAGAAATGTGGAGATCCGCAAAGAATGCAAGGCTGATGTAAGCGTAATGAATACCTAAGATTAAGAAAGGGAAGCTCAGATGATCTGGGCATGTAGAGAGAATGAACGTAGAAAGGAGTGCAATGAAAATATATGACGCAAATGTGAATGGTAGAAGAAGTCGGGGATGCCCGGGGAAGACATGGCACGATCCAGTAGTGAATCAGATACTTGATTCGGGCCTTGCCAAGAGTCAGAATAATATAAGAGTATGTATGAGACGATGTATGAATATGAATGAGGCAAGGAGTGTTGCGAAGACCGAGTTATTTCCCCAGCCCGTCCTTCCTGCATCTTGCCTGCAGGGAAACGGCGTGATAGTTACTTAGCTAGTTAGTGTCATGTAGTTTTGGGACGTCCCGATTTCGTCTTTCTTTCACGTGTGTCATATTTTTCTTCTGACACTTTAATCACACTGACAATCTAAGCATCCCTTTTTTCTTATTAAATGAAAAAACACCCTTTGTAATAAACCTCAATTATTTAATGAATTAATAGGTGACAGCCTATCAGTTTTTGCCTATCTCAAGCTTTACCAGGACTTCTATAATAACTCATTAATTAATTGTTATGTTAGCTGTCTTTTTTAATTCGAGAAAATTGGTGAATAGCAAGGTTTTTTCATTTAAGGCGATCCACTAGTGCAGAAAAAAATCGAAATCGGAATTCACGCCCTTTTATGGGAGGAGTTTAAAAATACTTGAGAAAAAGCTTTTGGAAAGGTTAGAAAAGATATTTGAGTTTTTTTTACATGTTGATTTCGTAAAGGCCTGTAAAAAAAATTAATTCCTTTTATATGCATTGTTTATTGTAATAAAACGGAATTTTTAAATTGATTTCACGAAAACAAGCAGCGCGGACCCTAACACGTTGTTTCTCCGCTCCGTCCGGAGGAGTAATGACGGAAGAATGGGGCGGCTGCCAGTCGTTCTTCGGTGGACGGTATAAGGTTTACTTTGATATAACGAATTCGTCGACTGCCGTATTGTCGCCGTGATGTCAAAAATACTAACGTGAAAATGCATATTATATTTTATTTTGTGAGGTTCGGGCGTATATTTCAATTTTTTTTTGCGATAATTATATAAGAAACTGAATTCGCCAAATTATGCAATAAAACCATATCCGAAAAAGTGTTTATAAGTAGAAGAGTTTGCACTTAAAAATGTTTTTTATAGACCTAATACTTTATTATTTTCTAAGCTTATTAAAAGACTTATTAAAAAAATGACCGATATTTTTAAGGGCCTAGGTATGTTCTACACGCAGTATTTAATTGAAGCATCTATAATACTTTTAAGCGGTCAAATTTTCAAAACAAAAACATACGATTTTGTATGATTTTGCATTATTTAGTATAGATTCATCTTAATATATATATCTAAAAGATTACATGACAATTGATGCCCCCCGGCATATTTATAAACAATGTGCAGTCGGTTTAGAGAAAATACGGTATACCTACTTACACAAAATGCAACTAAATGTCCCTGAGAGTGTGTCAGAGAGGATGTACAGCCGAATAACAAAAGTATAAAACATATTTTCATTCAAATGCATCACGAATAAAACTACTTGTCTGTATACTGAACACTGTACTATACCAGCGTAGATACAAAAAAAACAACCGAAAAATAAATTAGTTAACACAAGTTGGGTTCGAGTCCTAGATGTGACCGTATTTTTTCTAATTTTTCTATTTTCAGATTTCGATTGAGTTTCGCTAATATTGTATTAATTTATGAGCAATGGGGTTTTAAAATACCTATTTAACTATACATATTATATGGTTAAATAAGAAAAATAGTATTTGAGCTCGGGTAATGCCAGGTAGTAAAAACAGTGATTTATAATTTAAAAGGATAGAAAAGACAAAGCCAAGGGGGTAGCATTGTGTTTAGTTCAACAAGGTCCAACATAGGAGGGTTGAAACCTGACTTCCTTCCCTTGCAAAGCCTTATGCAGTGGTTTAAATGTAAAACCAGTTGCCAGGTGCATTTTATGGATGTACAAAACTTTAGCTATTAAATTTGAATCAATCTTTCTTACGTTATATTTAAAAGGAGCGGAAATATTAAGAAGGAATATTTGTAATGATTAATTGTAGGCTGCGTGGCGGGTAAAAATGTTCCCAGTCAAAATGTTTCTTACCAAAATGTCCCTGGTCAAAACGTTCCCTGCCAACATATTAGGTTAGGACATGCTGAGTCTGCTGTCTGATTGTGCAAACAGATTGACATTTTACTAACTGGGAGCATTTTGGCAAGGAACGTTATTACTGGGAACATTTTGACCGGGAACATTTTAACTTTGGAGATTGGGAACATTGTTGGCAGGAACATTATTAATAAGAACTGGCAAATTAATTGCTGAAAATATCTGTCACTCAAGTGAATGGAATCAGTCAGAGACTCCCTAGAAAGGCATTGTACGATAAAGGGAATAACATAAAGTTATAAAACAGACACCCACACAGAATCAAACAAATTATCAATTAAATAAAAATGTCCGTCAAATGTGGTCTTGTAATTATCAGAAAAATTACAGACCAGTATTTTGAAAACATCGTCATAGAAGTTACTGTAAAAACTAGAGATGGCACGAATATTCGGCTACTATTCGGTATTCGGTATATTCAGCTACTTTTTTTACTATTCGGTATTGAACCAAATTTTGCGAACCATTTGGCCGAATACCGAATACTAAATAATGAAAAAAATGCATATAACTTGAATATTTATTGTCTTCAATTTTTTAATTTTTCATTATTCATTCATTTCATAATATTCCCAAATAGCTGTGATTTTTTATTAAATGGTGCCATTTCGTAAAGCTTTTCACGAAAAAACAGACGTGTTGCACACTATGGTGATTTGAAAAAAATTTGATGTAACAATCAACAAATAAAGCGAGTTGTGTTGTGACACGACCTATTCTCAATGATGCAGGTCGGAACCTGTCACCCCGGCCGAGAGCCTAGCCGAATATTCGGTATTCGGCAAAATCACTATTCGTGACATCTCTAGTGAAAATCTTATCAACCATGAAGTTGAACCATATTGAAATCGCTGAAAATCTTCTATCCAAAAACTATCCCCCCTCAGCATAGGATCTCTTAGTGAGGACTATGATTATTTATATTTTTCTAATAAATAAATAATCATAAAATCTAATAAGAGACACGAAGGTGGGACAGTATTTGGGTCTTCAGATCTGCTCATAAAATACGGCTCAAGCCATTTCAAGCAATGTTCAGATTAATGGGAGGGTATTACATTAGGGCAATACTGAGAGTATTTACCACTCTGTAGCGTGATGCAAATATACTAAGTGTCTGCCAAGATAGTGTCTGCAGAGTACCTGCCAGGATGTGGCGCCTTAACCTATCTGCCCACCCCTGTGGAGAAAGCGATTTGTAGGGTAATTAATTACATCCGAAATAATGAAGAAATATAATAAAATTATTTTTCTCTTCCTTAAGTTAACCTTCAGGTAGCGGATGCATCTGCCTACCAACTACGTGGCGGGCCAGATCGAAGGAGAGACTGGTTAAGAAATACCTTTTCACCTATAGGACTAACATGGAACACCGCCTTGCACCGCAGTGGGAGGGATTTATTCATACTTCCGCCACTCCTGGACACACCCACCCCTAGATTCTTACCTTATATATTTTTCCTTCCCAAAACTTCCTCTCATTCCTTTCCTTAAAGTATAGTACTGTGCGAATTAATGTGAACACGTGATAATTAGCACAATTATCTTGTTTTTCGCAGTTGTATGCAGCATATTGTAAAAGCGGCCATTTTGTGTTCTTGTTCAATCATTCAATGAGTTACGAGACACACCAAACTACAGATGCGTTAAATTTTGTAATTTTTTAGAATTACAGTTTTTTTGCAGAGGTCAACTTAACTAAAGCTTTTTTGTTTCTAATTTTTGAAGATAGATATTCCTCTAAAAAACGCACTAAGATTGTTAATATTTTAAAGACTAAAAATACATACCTTGAATAGCCAGGTAACTCTCCGGATCTTAATCCAATTGAAAATAGTTAAAGCAAGACAAGCACAACAAAAACCAAGCTGATTGAGACAGTAATTCAGATATGGTTTAAAAAAACTTGCTGATTCTATGCCAAACTGTATACAAGAAGTTAAAAAAGTTAAGGGAGGACACACTTGGTATTAAAAAAAATTATTGTAATTGTTTCTCTATTTTTTTTCCTCAATAAAGAATTTATTTTTCCAATTGATCACTTGTGTTCATATTAATTCGAACAGTACTGTACCCTTCACACAGCATCCCCAAAGATGACGTAGGCCTCGAGGGGAATATTTTTTCTTACAGGAGAAACTTATTTAAAAAAAAAATAACACGCATACACGTGAAACGAGGAAAATAAATCAAATGAACATTCCTAGTAATAGTTTATTGACATGGATTATCAGTTACCTCAGTAATAGAGTGCTTAGTGTTAGGATTAATTTTATAGAATCCTATGTATTCGAGGCCACAAGTGGTGTCCCGCAAGGGTCCCACCTCGGCCCAATACTATTCTTAATATTCATTAATGACATTGTAAACATATTTAAAGATGTACAAGTCCTAATTTTTGCAGATGATCTAAAATTGTTTAAAAGAATACGAAATATATATGATTGCCTAATTTTACAAGCTAATTTAGATGAATTTTTTAAATGGTGCGAACAAAATATGTTATTTTTGAACATTGAGAAATGTCAAGTAATACGATTTTCCAGAACTCATTCTCATATCTTACATGAATATAATTTAAATAATGTTAAATTAACACCAGTATCACAAATTCGTGACTTGGGAGTTATATTCGAATCAAACTTAACATTCACAGCACATATAGATGATATAACTAATAAGGCTTTAAAGATTCTTGGCTTCCTTTGTAGAACCCTAACTGATTTTAAGTCCTTGTATTGCATGAAAACACTCTACATTTCACTAGTTAGAAGCCAAGTGGAATACAATTCACCTATTTGGTCTCCTTTCTATAAAGTACACTCTAACAAATTAGAACGGGTTCAACACAAATTTCTTAGGTACTTAAATTTCAAACTCAAAATTCCAATAGAAAACATAAATTATGTAAATTTGATGTATCGACTTAATTTAATTACGTTGTCTGACAGAAGAACCATTTCTGATTTAATTTTATTATACAGAGTCATGAACAACCTTATTGACAGCCCTGCCATCGTTGCTGCTATTAAACTCTATGTACCGACAAGGAATACGAGACAAAGTAAAACATTCTTTTGCGACACATACACAACCAACTATCAATCACACTCGCTTACCAATAGGATGCATAATTTGGGCAACAAGTTTGGTGGTATTATAGATATATTTGCTGATTCCCTTTATAATCTTAAATGCAAATTAAACCAACACTACTTTGTGGAATCCTACAAATTATTGTAACGGGTTTAATATATTTAACGATTTGATGTGTTATTGTAATGTTGTATATTATGTTATTGTCAAATATTATATTGTTTAAAACATTTCTTTAAGCCATGTTCTTCAAAAACTACTTATATATTTCTTTTAATTTTTCAAATATTATATTGTCAAATATTATATTGTTTAAAACATTTCTTTAAGCCATGTTCTTCAAAAACTACTTATATATTTCTTTTAATTTTTCACTTTTATAACTTTTGGTATAAATTCTAACTCGATATCTAAATATTATATTGTTTAAAATATTTCTTTACGCCATGTTCTTCAAAAACTACTTATATAATTATTTTTTTAAATTTTTCACTTTTATAAATTTTGTTATAAATTCTAACTCGATAACTCAAATATTATATTGTTTAAAATATTTCTTTACGCCACATTTTTCGTAAACTTCTTGTATATACAATTTTTTAATTTTTCACTTTTATAACTTTGGTATAAATACTTACTCGATAACTTTTGTAAAACTTACTTATAATCTATGTAAAAGCCCATATGGGCGTATAACAATAATAAATAAATAAATAAATTCCTCTTTGGAAAAAAAAACTCGAAAGTCAAAAGTCGTTGATGTACGAAGCAATGGGTTCCATGCCAGAAATGTCATTAAAAGCTATAAAAATACGACGGCTATTAGGCTATTATTATATAGGCTATTTAAAATAGCCGATAACCCTAACCTAACTTAATCTATTTATTCATTTTTTTATCATCACCCTTAATGACAGATTTACTTATCGATGTTACTAATCGACTAGATGTTACTCATAGATATTACTAATCGACTAGATGTTACTCATAGATGTTACTAATCGTTTAATCGAAATTTCTCGGTCAAATCGAGCCGTTTACTATGCTCGCTCTTTTCGTTTAACTGGCCCTCTCATTTGGAATGAACTTCCCTCAGCTCTTTCTAATATCCAGAATTTGGCTGAATTTAAACGGGCTTTAAAAACAAAATTATTTAAAAAATCGTACCATTCATGAATCCTAACATCTTTCCAATATACGCAATAAGCCATGTTCTCAAGTTTCCGGTAATTGTTTGGTTTTGGTTTCCTCGTAATTGTACTTTTATGCTTACTATGCGAATTTAATGTCGAATTTATTGTAGGAAGCTAGTGTATTTTATTTTAGTTTAAAAGTTCTTGTTTTACTAACACAGTTATTGTCTATTATTATTGTCCTGTGTGTGCTATAATAGCACTGTTTTGTTAATCTTTGTTCTCTTGTCATTGTTTTGGAAATACTGTATATTCTTTATTTCATAGGTATTATTTTATCAATATTTCGTAATGAACTCGTAAGTAGCACTGTAGGATTATTTTTTAAATTTATTGCGCACTTGAAGTGAAATGACACAAAACTGCGCTATACAAATATTACGTTATTATTATTATTAAGACTTTTCTGAGGTGGTTCTGAGTTGGTTTCATTCTGAGTTGACCGGTCGCGTATTTCCTTTTCCGTGTTCAATACGAGGCAGCCATGCCTCGAAATCCACACGGATTTGTAATGCCATTTTTTCTCCAAACCCGTGTCCAGTAGAAGGCAAGCAGCATTCTACTGTGCACGGGTTTGTAACGCCAATCCCTTCCCAAGCCCGTGTTCAGTACGAGGCACGCACAATATAATGGATGGGCAATAAAACGCAAACAGCCTTACTAATAAAATAAATGAAAACACTTTATAATATAGTACTTATAACACTTTATGGTACCAATCTAATAAATTCTCTAAAATAAACTCACATGCATCATAATTTAAAAAAAAACATCCCAGGTTTTTAATGGTTTGTTTGGCAAAGCAGGGTTTTTCTAGCGGGTATGTGTAATTATTATAAACATTTCTTTCAACATAAAAACACTTTATAATATAGTACTTATAACACTTTATAGTACCAATCTTGTAAAATAAATTCTCTAAAATAAAATCGGATGTCATTATAATTTAAAAAAACATCCCAGGTTTTGAATGGTTTGTTTAGCAAAGCAGGGTTTGTCTAGCGGGTATGTGTAATTATTCTAAACATTTATTTCCATGTTCTGCTGTTATGAATACAGGTACAAACTTGTCTATAATGTATTCACTTAACATGCCTCGTACTGAACACGGTTTTGGGAAGGTAATTGGCGTTACAAACCCGTGCACAGTAGGATACCGCTTGCCTTCTATTGGACACGGGTTTGGAGAAAAAATGGCATTACAAATCCTTGTTGATTTCGAGGCATGGTTGCCTCGTATTGAACACGGAAAAGGAAATACGCTGACCGGTCACCGAAGCAATGGAGGTATTTGGCAAAATTACCAGAGGAAAAACCAAATAAATTAAATTTAAGTTTCAAAAATATGTTATTAAATTATATTATAAAATTTAAATATGGATTGTATTAGGACATGGGTATCTACTTAAAACAATAAATAAAATAAAATAAATCAATTCTGACTAAATTGGCAGGTGCGTGAAACTCACGCCTCGGTAATTTTGTCCTGTCACCGTTTGTTTTATAGTACTTTACCTATTTTATTTATTTTACCTAGTTTTATTATACATGAGTAACTAAACACTAGGAAGAATATAGGCTGAATCAATATCGATTGGCGACTTTTAAAGTCTGCTTGATTGAATATTAACCTTTGTTTGTATGTAGCTAACGATTTAACTGCGATTTTTAACCGGTTTTGTAATTTAAAAGATTTTTTTTTTATAGCGAAGGACATTGGTACTTACTCCATTTTGAGAGGTTCAAAAACTATAAAGAACATTGAAGAAAATTGTAGAAAGTTGTGTATACAGAATATCTTTTTTTGTAAGGATGAGTTTTTCAAAAGAGTTGAACAATTCATCAAATAAGTTTAAAGATTGAAGATTCTTTTCACGTTCTGTGAAGATTCTATAAACCTTTTGTTATTATATAATTATAGGTCAGTTGCTTCATAAAACTGAAATAATCACAGAACTTGAATAGAACTTTCACAGAACGTGAGAATTAACTTAAATTATTTAATGACTTATTATAAACCTAAGTAAGATTTTCATTTTTTTTACATTAGCTCCACACAGGAGGCCCCGATGAAAATGATTTCCATTATTGCCAATGCCATCTCAGGAGATGCTGTGTGGAGGGTATTTTTAAGAAAAGGAAGGAGATAAAGTTTTGAAAAGGTATGAGGGGTGGGTAGGAATGTGGGAGTCGGTGTGTTAAGGATTGATGGACGTATCTATCCTTCGAATCGTGGTGCAAGGCGATGGGCTGAGAGAGTCCGGCTGGAGAGTTCAAAAGGTCTACCTCAACCAGTCTCTCCCAGAAGCATCCGCAGCCAAAACCCGGAAAAACCTCACCCCATGAACCCGGGGACCCTTGCTAAGTCACCAAAAGTGGCGAACCACTAGGGGTGACCTATGGCAGAGCTGTTGGTTATCCTATCATGGTTCTCGCGTACCCGCCTCTATTCGGTGCGTTACAAATATTCTGTCATTATGCTCTGATAAATAATTCATTTTGTAAAAAAAATGAAATTTTGTTTTATAGGATATAACCTCATTGGTGAGTCTGAGGATTTCACCGTTTAGATGAAAATTCCCGCAATATTCACAGTTTCGGGAATATTCCCCAAAATAAATTCCCGAGAATTTTTCCATCACTAGTTGGAACCAACAAGAAAAAAAAACTGCATAAACAAGAACTAAACAGAGGTAGTTAGTCAATGAATTTGTAGAATTTATGTTACTACAAAAATTTCCCCTTATTTTGTTGTTAGGGTGAGTTAATTTATTAAAATATATTGCACCTTTCCTTTGTACTTGTTTGTGAAACGTGTTCGGCACGGGTCACTCCGGTACCTACTGAGCGTTACGATATATTAGTGTAGGTCCCCCTATGATATCTTTTTACAAAAAAGAACACCTGGCTAT
This sequence comes from Limnephilus lunatus, assembly GCA_917563855.2. NCBI lineage: Eukaryota > Metazoa > Arthropoda > Insecta > Trichoptera > Limnephilidae > Limnephilus > Limnephilus lunatus. Next base: position 101,228,572 of record OU830594.1, read on the forward strand.
ACGGTGCTTACGTACAAACGCGGTTCATTGACACGAACGACAAAGATTTGCGAAAAATAACAATGCTTTTGGGGTAGCGGCTCCTACCGAAGTTTAAAAGATTAAAATTTGAAATAATAATGACTTTTTTAAAATTTTAGAATTTTTAAAAGGGATGTAGTGTGAATGAGAAATGTGTAGGTCGTGTGGTATTTTTGCATGATACAATATAACTTTAAAATAACACAGTTTAAATGTTTTAGCTTCGGGTGGAATTCGAACATGCGACCTTTCATCAAAATAAAATATTCTGGACACTATTTTTACAGCGCTACGTAGCTAATGACAAAACAAATGTAAAAGATAAAAAATATATATATTCATATGTTTTTTTTTACTCACTAAAAAGATACATAAATTACAATAAATTTAATACAATAATTAGTTACATAATATATGTATTTGATTTACCCCAACAAATGTCTTGTTTGTGTTTGATTTGTTTATATACCGCCCCATCCTATAATGCCGTATTATATAATTGATTGGCAGACAGCGAAGTATGTGGTTCTAAGTAATTTTTCGTTTAAAATATCTCTTAAACATCTAAATATATATGTTAGTTTCCTTATTCTGTTGTTCATATTATCAATTTCGGTTGTGCTTCTGTCTGTAACTCTGGTCCAATGAACTCTACAACTTTTGCTTTGAATTTAAGCTACGAGTACATTTTTAAAATTTGAAGTATTTATTTGAAGAATTCAGTACTTTTAATGTAATATTTTTAACAGAAACTATCATTTTCAAAATTGGAACTGATTTGTCGGGAATTCAGACCATCCCCAAATGACATATAAAGATGAGGCAGGAGGCGAAAGAATTGGTTCCACTTTTCAATTAATCCAATTTGACATCCAATGCTCTAACGTCGAACGACCGGAAACTGCTGAATCTGGTCAACGCGCACTGCTACTCGAGTGATAATAGTGGAACCATTTCTACGAGATTTTAGTAAGAAATGGCGCCTCTATGACGATGTCATGTGATTTTTCTATAACGATTTTAATTTCTTTTTTAATGTGAATACCGCACAAGAGTCAGAACTTCTACCATCTAGAGCCAGAGATACTAAGGCGCCCCCAGTTGGGGTATGTTGTTGTGTTATTTAACTGTTAAATTATTTGACCCATTTAAGGCTCCAAATACTAAGATGGGCCGGACATGTGCATCGAATGCCAAGCACACGAGTACCGAAGAAGGTCCTAACAGGACACCCGAGATAGGTAAACGAAAGACGGGCAGACCTAGGCTGAGATGGGAGGATGATGTCAGGAAGGATGCAAGAGGACTACTCCATGTCGCAGATTTGAAGACGACGGCCGAGGACAAAGGGCGGTGGAGGATAATTTTGAAGGAGGTCAAGGCTTGAAATGGGCTGTAGCGCCATTGAAGAAGAAGAAGAAGATGGTACGGAATACAAATTTGCATTGATGGATACAAAACAAATATTATTAAAATTAATCTGTATTAATGTACCTGCTAGACTAACTCGCAATATGGATATTTTCAATTTTAACAATACCCTCAATACTAACTATTCTATTAATTCACCAATCCCTAGAATGCATAGCCTTGCAAATAAACATTGTGAATCTATAGATATATTTGGTGTTGACAGTTTTGCAATTTTCAAGCGACAACTCATCTCTATTTTATCTGTTAATAATTAACTTTTTTTATTTTTGTTCTTTTCATAAAACCTCCTCTTATTTAAAATCTTACCAGTAATTTATAACCTTATTTTATTTTATTTTGCTGTTCCATTTAGTTCTGTTTTATCATCGTACATTATTATACACATATAATATACCTACTAACTAGCTTTTACACATTGCACTTTATTGTATTTCTGGTCTTATTACTGATTTTTTCTTATTACTCATAGTATTTCATTTCTTTTATGATGTTTAATTTTTTAATGTTTTTAATTTCTGTTGTAAAAGCCCACTAGGGCGTAAATAAATCAATAAAAACCTATGGATTTAAAAAAAATGGTTTCATTCGTTCGTTAGTTCCTTATTTGGCCGCCTGCAAAGTTTTCTGTGTCAAGCAGTAGCAGTTCTTTCACTATAGGGAATGTGATAGAATACATTTTCATGGTCTTAAGAACATGTACTGTTCGTGGGTAGTTACTGAATAAAATATTTGACCACGTTTCGTCACATATGTTTTTATTTTTCTAATGTTATGTAGTTCAACATAATATGTGAGTTTTTTCTTTTGCATTTTTAAAATCGATTGTTTATTCAAATGTATATACCTAATATTGTAAGTAGCAAACGATTCCATGACAGTTGGCCTACCGACATACTTATATGAAATATAAATGCTGTCAGTTTAGGGAAAATATGGTATAGATACTTTTACAAAACATAACTAAGTGTCTCGAAGGGGTGTGCAGAGAGGGATGTAGGTACTGCAGAATAACAAAAGTATAAAACATATTTTCATTCAAGTGCATTATGGATAAAAGTGTTTGTCTATATACTGTGTATACCAGCGTATAAGTAAAAAAAATCGACACTGTAATTAAATTCGTTTGATATCCATACCAACTTATTGTTAAAGGTATTTTTGAAGTCGATTTTAGGTTTGAAATTGGTAAATAATCCGCAAAAATTATACTTCTTTGGGGGATCTACTGTCGAATACAACCCATTTTGGGAAAGTTGTAAGGTTGGAGGTATTGGGGAAGGGAATGGTAAGAGAAAAGAGGAAGGTCGGGAAGTACCTGGTTATTCAGATCTGCTCATTTCAAGCCATTTCAAGCAACAACGCGTTTCGATTCTGAATGGTGGTCTTTCAGCAAGGCGATGCTGAGGGCATCTACCTCTCTTGTTAGCTTTAATGTGAATACCGCACAAGAGTCCCAACTGCTCCCAACCTTTTGGAGCCAGTGAGACTATGGCATCCCCAATTTTGGTATGTTATGAGTCTAATGGAATTGGGGAGAGTAAGAAGATTGGGAAAAGAAAGGTGGGGAAGTACATGGCTCTTTAGATCTATTCATTAAACAGGACTAAAGCTGTTTCAATCAACGTTTCAATTCTCAAGGGTGGTTGGTCTTACACCAGGGCGATACTGAGAATATCTTCCACTATGGAACGTGCTACAAATATATTATACATTATAATGAATAAATGATGAAATAATACAAACTAGTAGTAAAAACACGGTATGCAGTTTTTTGCTGCTGGGCCCTGCGGGCGGCTTTTGCTTCCGCTTCGCTAAGTTGAGATTCATGAAAATGCAAATCCAAGAGTATTTACGCCTGCCAGCAGACTTTCTAGGTGTAAACGTAAGTGGCGTCATCCTTTGGCATTATTAGCTATTTGCTTTAATTATTACGATAGTATCTTAGTCATAAACTTCACGTTTTTAATATTATTATTACTACGTTATTGTTGTTATTCGAAGATGGTTTAGATGTGGCGCGGCATCAGTGTTGTACTCGGATTCAGATTCTTAAATTTCAACCTTACGGTATTTAGGGTATTAATACTTTTTTTTACATAAACTCCACACAGGAGGCAGTGAGGAATACAATTTCCCTTAGGGCCTATGTCATCTTTGGGGATGCTTTCAGGAGGGTTTTTTAAGAAAAGGAAGGAGGGGAGAGTTCTGGGAAGGAAAAGGGTTTAAGGGGTGGGTAGGAATCTGGGGTTCAGTGTGTCCTGGTCATCCACCTCCAAGACCGAGACAAACCTCACCCCATGAACCCGGGAACTCCTGCTAAATCACCAGACGTAGCGAACCACTGCGAACAATCGAACGTAGCGAATACTGTCAGATTGATCAAATAAAATCGGGTCTTGAACCCGCGACCTTCGGATTGATAATCGAAAGCCTTACCCCTCGATGAGACAGCTCTAAATTGACTACCTACAGAAGTTTTACGGGCAATTTACAAAGCGTTAAAAATCCTTAAATGAGGATATTTCGAATGACAAAGGAAGTTCGTGGTGGATATAAGAGGGATGTGGTAAGTATAGGTTGAACAATCGACCCGCATATCGTTTTCTATCACAGGCAAGTGGTAGCCAATAATAACAGCGTGGCGCTACTCACCGTACGGTACTTAGACACGAAAACATATATATCCTGCGGTGGTTGCACGCGCCGGGTAACGAACCCGGGACCGCAGATTCATTCACTTTAATGTCGGAAGTAGTTAAGTGTGGGTTCACAAATCTATAATAGTACTTTGAGGAATTTATAACTTTGCTGGGAAAAAATACCCTTGTGTGAAATGTTGCTTAATTAAGGAGAAAATATTAAAAACAATAAAAATCTTCTTCTAAACAATCTAAACTATAAAGTTCATTGTCTGTGGCGGGCGAGCGGGCGGTTGGGTGGCATGGAGGATTGGTTTTGATTCGTATGCAAATCTTTACAAAGATATCCATGCCAAGTTTATCCAAAGATGACATGGGCCCTGATAGAAACTATTTTCCTCAAGTCTTTCAGGGTGGAGCTAATATGAAAAAAGAAAATAAAACGTCACAATGTATTGCAATAAACTATGTATTGCATTGAACTATGTGTTGCTATGGACTATGTATCGTATTGAACTATATGCTGCTATGAAATATGTATTGCATAGAACTATGTGTTGCTATGAACTATGCATTACAATGAAATATGTATCACAATGCAATATGTATTACAATGAACTCCGTATTAGGCTTTTTAAAATTTTTATGACTATGATATATTAGAGTATTAGACAATGACACTCTCAATAGGGGTATGTTGTGGGGCTGAAGATAGTGTGGAGGGGAAGGAGATGGAAAATAGGAAGGTGGGGAAGTGCCTGACTGTTCACATCTGGTCACCAAACACGGCTACTGCCATTTTAAGCAACGTTTCAATTCTGAATGGTGGTCTTACACCAGGGCGATACAGAGAGTATCTTCCACTCTGGGACGTGCCGCAAATATACTATATATTATTTGAAGTGGATAAATTGTAAAATAACACAAATTAATCAAATAAAATTTATTTGCCACGCCGGGATTCGATCCCGCGACCTTCGGTGTGCGAATCAAGCGTCTTACCGCTGTGCTACGCCGGCCGTCATGTATTGCATTAAACTATGTGTTGCTCTGAACCATGTATTGCATTGAACTATGTGTTGCTATGAACTATGTATTGTATTGAAATATGTGTTGCTATGAATTATGTATTGCATTGAACTATGTGTTGCTATGAACTATGTATTGCATTGAACTATGTGTTGCTATGAACTATGCATTACAATGAAATATGTATCACAATGCAATATGCATTACAATGAACTCCGTATTAGGCTTTTTAAAATTTTTTATGACTATGATATATTAGAGTATTAGACAATGACACTCTCAATAGGGGTATGTTGTGGGGCTGAAGATAGTGTGGAGGGGAAGGAGATGGAAAATAGGAAGGTGGGGAAATGCCTGACTGTTCACATCTGGTCACCAAACACTGCTAAAACAATTTCAAGCAATGTTTTATTTCTGAATGGTGGTATCCACAACACGATCAGGGCTATACTAAGAGTATCTCCCACTCTGGAAGTGCCGCAAATATGCTAAATATTATTTTAAATCAATAAATCGCGAAATAACACATATTAATCAAATAAAATTTATTTGCGCATACACGCCGGGATTTGAACCCGCGTCCTCCGGATTGGTGGTCGAGTGAAATTTGGAAAAGAAAAATCATAAAAAGATACGGTCGCATTTAGGAATCGATCCCAGGACCTTGGCCTTGCAGGACTCTGCTGTAACCACTGAGCTAATTCAACCCTCTCCCCTTCGATCATATTTAACTGTATCATACTTCAAACGACTTACTAAACGACGAAGAACTACTAAAATTATCTTCATTTCCTTAATGCATATATTTATTGGCTCGCTATCTTTGTGTACGATTGTACGTATCTTTTTTTTGGTTTTACTGTTTCAAATTTTCGTTTTGAGAGTCGCTAATATTGTCTACAATTATTAAATATTACAATTTGTAGTTTTACTCATTAAATAAAGTTATTAAAAATTATTACACATACATATTTTTTTTTTTTTACATGAAAAAGCTTTTCAACTGTTTTCTCAAAAAAGCCTACCTAAATTTTATCTACACTACGAGTGTGATACACGTCAAGTCATAAACCTTGCCAGAGAGTTCAAACAGCCCGTAAAACCGGCAGTAACTCTTCCTTCGCGTGACGTCACCGTCCAACGCAATATCGACGCATAGTCCAAACGAAATGCGGTCGCGTACAATCGAAATCCGGCCCATCGATTGGTCGGCCGATCGAAACACAAGATGGCCGCCGATCTCCCCCCTCCCCTCATACCCTACTTCCCCATGTCCACGACCCCCCGCGACCCCGCGTGACCTTAATAATACTTTGTACGGCGACACTACAAGGGTTGGGGATTCCGCGCCACCCTGCGATAACTAGGGACGTTGGCATCTGCGCCGATGGTTTTCAGAAGTATATTTTTTTTGTTAGTTTTTCAAAACACTCCACATATTTAGTACCGATGTTTCGTTGAAAAAGAAGATAACACAAATTATCCAAACGAAAATATGAAAGAGAACAAGACACAGAAAAATAGAAAAAGATAATGGTCGCAACTGGGACTCGAACCCTGAACCTCCCGTCTAACCAAGACGTGCGCTTTTACCAATTCAGCAATTGCCATCTTTCATAAAACCGTCATAATTGTCAATCTCATATTTTCAAATTTTAGAATTAACAATATTATTATCTTTGACTATTTTTCCATATCATACCCTTTTCATTGGAAACAATCGTTCTAAGAACTGGTTTGTAACCAAGATAGCGTCTCGGATAAATACATATATACGGTTTTATTTATATGGAACATATGATATTGACCTTTTAAAAAAAGCCTAAATAAATATTTAATTTTTTATAAGAACAACTCCCTTTTCATAACTTTTGAAGGTTTATTCCCATCAATATATGTTTATCAGAAAGACGACAAAAATCCAATGAAATCTCACTAAATACCAAAATAATGATATTTGGACAAAGAACGGACTTCGTAGTCGAGGGGTAAGAGGGTAATACACTTGATTAGCAATCTGAAGATCGCAAATTTTACTTTAATTTTACTTGTCATTTTCACAATATAGTCATTTAAAATAATATGCAATATATTTGCACCATGTCCAGAGTGGACGATACTCTCAGAATCGCTTTGGCGTCAGACCACCATTCAGAGTTGAAACGTTGCTTGAAAAGCTTCAGCCGTTTTTGGTGACCTGATCTGAATAAGCAGGCATGTCCCCACCTTCCAGCTGAATAGCCAGGCATGCTTCCATCTCTTTCCCTGTCCTCATTACCTTCAGGCTCACAAAATGCCCCTCTTGGTGATGCCATAGTCTCATTGGCTCCAGATACGGGAGTATTTGGGACTCTGGTGCGGTATTCACATGAAAAAAAGAACATGTTGGTGTCACGGACATAAATAGTAAGCTGGAGGAACGACAGTTGAGATGGTACGATTACATAAGACGGAGACCATCAGACCACACAGTGAAGCAGGCAATTTCTATGGAGCTTTATCGACAGTCACCAAAGAATTTCTGGATGACTCAATGCTCCAAAATACTTCAGAGAAACGGCCTGGATGAAGGCGATACCCAGAACCGAAGAAGTTATAACCTGAAAACAAGAAGGGTCGACCCCAACAGCCTACCTAGGCAATGAGTTGGAACAGTGCAAGGAAGAAGAAGAAGGTATCGGGCTGGGATGAAGCGGTAGGTTCTACTTTTCGTTTTTTTTTTTGCCATAAGTTTATTTTTCACCCCCCACATGAGGTGAAGGGAATTACTGTATTTTTTAGCCCTATTTTCATGTCTATTCATTTAAAAAACCACTGCACACCATTTTAAAAAAAGAATAGATATTCATCGAATTTTTCGTTATTTTTTTGTAAAGAAACATTAATAAAACAAAATAGACAAATCACAAAAAAAGAAATAATGCCGTTTGTCGTACGTTTGTGGCATGGCCCGGTCCATCCTTAAAAACGTTTTTTTTTTAAATATGCACTGTTCTTATTATTAAATTTTAGTTTATCTTTAAAGAAAAATTAAACTTACCTATCATAAATTACCTACCAATTTATGAAAAATATTATTTACGAAATTTATGAAAACTTTAATTTACGAAAAATTCATAAATTGAAGTACATATTTATTACTGCGAAATATTAAATGATTGCGAAAACTGCGAGCTATCTAATGTGAACTAAACTATGCAATTTGACTGTCCTAAAACAGGAAATCTCCTTATAATGTATCTGTACTTAGGGGGCATCCATCAATTATGTGAGCAGTTTTTCTTCCAATCCAGACCCCCCCGTCCCCCTCGGTGAGATAAATTTGGGCCAATTCGTTTATTTTTTCAAGTAACGTGTGTTTTTGCCTGACCCCCCCCCCCCGTTTGTGGTCACGTGATTAATAGATGCCCCCTTATATTATATGATCAAATAAATACTTTTTTTATATGAATACCTACCGCACAAGAGTCCCAAATGCTCCCGTCTGAAGCCAGTGAGACTATGGCATCCCCAATTGGGGTATGTTGTGAGGCTGAGTGTAATGGAGAGGGGAAGGAGATAGGAAAGAGGAAGGTGGGGAAGTACCTGGATATTTAGATGTGATCACCAAAAACGGCTAATGCCATTTCAAGCAACGTTTCAATTCTGAATGGTGGTCTTACACCACGGCGATACTGAGAGTATCTTCCACTCTGGAACGTGCCGCAAATATACTATATATTATTTTAAATGAATAATATGTGAAATAACACAAATTAATCAAATAAAATTTATTTGCCACGCCGGGATTCGATCCCGCGACCTTTGGTGTGCGAGTCAAGCGCCTTACCGCTGCACTACGCCGGCCGTCAAATTGATATGTGTCACTTGATATGTGTATGCATATTTTTATGACTGCTATCTTTATGTATGTTTGCAAGATTCTTCCCGAACTAAGACTATGTCTGTATTGTCGCAAACAATTTTATAAATTAATATATTGAAAGCTATTTTATTGTGATAAAAATGTTTTGAATTTTTAATGTAAACAATAAATTTACAATGTGAAGAAATAACAAACATAAATAGTAAAATTCGAAAGAAATATCGGCGCAGTGGCCACCCTTCAAAAGCAGGCAGAGAAAAAGCCGTGGATACTATTCTACAGCTATTTAATAATTCCTCTACTTTGGTACGAAGTTCATTTTGAATTTTAAGATTCAAGGCTTTTGGTATTAATAATTGAAGTGAAAAAGCTACTTTCCACAAACACTCATTTTAAAACGATGCAATTTGAAAATGAAGAGTAAATAAAGATGATCTGGCAACTACTGAATTTTATATTAGGAGTAAAATAATAACTACAAGGGAAAAACTTATTTGCTTAGATAGTTTCGACGTTTAGAGCGGATATACAGAGAAAGGAGTAGCAAGAGGAATGTTTTTCTAATCCGAAAGACAAAAAATAAAATTAAAAAAAGCACGCACAGAAAAAAGTAAAAGTTTAGATTTTTTATTTTTTTATTAATGAACATTTAAATAGTAGTGTTTATTCACATTCCTCCATACTAGGGATTCCTGTTCCGAGGTAGTTGTATTGTGTTATACATCATGATTTTCTCATCTCCATAGAATTTTGTCGACCTCAACTTCATATTAGTTGGTTTCTTCATCTTCATGTTTGTTGATTTCCTCATCTATGTTTGTAGATTGTACGTTGTGTTGGTGTTACTTCGCGTTATTTTTTTAATGGTTATCTCATTTTCATGCTTACTAGTTGTGGTATTTAAAAGGGGGAAGTTTAGATTTTTAATTTTTTTAACGAATATTAAAATACGTAGTAGGTATAGTAGTTTATTCACTGTCCTTCTTACTATAAATGTATAAATATGTCGCCCTCATTTTCATATTTGTTGATTTCTTCGACTCCATATTAGTTAATTTCTTCATCTTCATGTTTATTGATTTCCTCATCTATGTAGGTTGTGTTGGTTCATATTAATTTTTGTGATTTCCTCATCTTCATGTTTACTAAGCCATATTTTGATGTTGTTTTTAAACACGTTTATCTGCATGGTATTTTTAATATCATTTGGAAGATTATCACATAATTAGAAGACGTTTTATGTCGTCTGGTTTTAAGTTCAGGTGGAATCTTTGTGTTGGTTGTTACTATTTTGGTTTCAATAGATCAAATAATTGATCTAATAATATAATTAAATTAACATACGAAGAAAGAGTTTTGTTCGATGGTTTTAGAGTGTTTAGAGAACTATGCGTGAGATAATTTATTATTTTTATTTCATTTATTTTATTTTAGGAAAAAACTAAAAAAAAAAAATCATTAAAAATATATATCTACCAACTTACAAAATTTAATAAGTTTATAGTGGATAAGTTTTACGAAATCTAAACGAAGCAGTTTTTGAAAAATGTTAAATATAGTTGCAAGCATTTGTAAATGAGTATTGTCATTATGGTGTTGTATTCATAATATGAATAACCAGCAGTAAAAAACACGTTTCGTAGGTCAGAGATGCACTCGAAGTCAGGTTCTTAAAATTCAACCGTACAGACGCTAGGTTATTATTAATACTATCAAATTTGATAATTTGTACAACCCCATATCTGTGAAAAATAACCCCAAGTCTGTTATACAAATTAAAACACTTGTATTTAAAAAAGCAGTAAAATGTTCTTTTTTAAAGTTTTGTAGTGTTTTTAAAATAATAAACGAATTGAATTGAATTTGTGCACTATCGTATAAAATAATATTACGTTCTCTAAGTGACTTCAGATGTGTACTAGCCAGCTAGCTTATTTATGTAAATTAGGTTGGCAACTGTACCATTTGTGGATATGATTTTCTGAAGAAATGAGTTTTGAGTCTCGCTCCGACATTCACGTACATTACAACTTTAATTTTCCTGGTTTAACCTCTTTTTAGTTTTAAAAATATTTTATATATTACAAGATTTACGCATCACGGAGCCAGTGGGTTTATCGCATTTCAATTTGGGAAAACTTGTGAAAACATTCTGAAAGGTTTGTTGGTCGGTGTAATAAAAGTGTATGTGGCAATGTGAATAACACAAGTTTGCGAATAGACAAAACTGTTTGTATGTATGCGGACGGTAAAATAGAATGTTTGTTTGTAATTTATTAGTTATATTTAATTAGAATAACTAAACATGATAAATAAACATTAAAAATCATTAATTTGAATTATTCATTTAAATCAACCATGTGAATCATTCATTTAAATCATTCATTTGAATCTTTCATTTGAATCATTCATTTGAATCTTTCATTTGAATCATTAATTTGAATCATTCATTTAAATAATTCATTTGAATCATTCATTTGAATCATTCATTTGAATAATTCGTTTGAATCATTCATTTGAAACCTTCATTTCAATCATTCATTTGAATCATTAATTTGAATCATTAATTTGCATCATTCCTTGAAATCATGCATTTGAATAGTTTATTTGAATAATTCATTCGGATAATATTATTTTTACATTAGCTCCACACAGGAGGACCAGATGATAATATCTCCCCTCATGGCTAATGCCATCTTTGGGGGTGCTGCGTGGAGGGTCTTTTTAGGAAACGAAGAAGAGGGGAAAGAAAGAGTTTATTAGGGGTGGGTAAGAGTCTGAGAGTCAGTGTGTCCAGGAGTGGCGGACGTATGAATCCATCCCACCCACTGCGGTCCAAGGCGAGAGAGTATGGATGGGGAAGTCAAAGGGACTCCCTCAATCATTCTCTCCCTATCCGGCCTGCCATGCAGCTGGTGGGCAAACGCAGACGCCGCCAAGACCAGGACATACCCCATCCCACGAATCCAGGAACCCTTGCTAATTCACCAAACGTAGTGAACCACTTGGGGTGACCTATGGCAGAGGTGTTGGTTATCCAATAAATGGTTCCCGGGGCGGCGGTAATAATTTGGGAGTCGGGTCATTCATTTAAATCATTTATGTGAAATCATTCATTTAAATTATTATTCATTTTCAATCACTTATTTGAATCATTTACTATTTGAAAAAGGAATTACTTAAAAAAATTATAGGAATACACAACCTTGAAAATATCTTCCATTTCAATTTTCATGAAAGCTTCTTTTATAAAAAAAGGGAGACAGAATCAGGAAACAGGTAGCAACGTCTTTCGCATTTTTATTCGTGGCAGTACGATAAGAGGATAGTTCAAATTTTTACTACTAAATTAATGGTTTTAAAAGCGGAAGTAATGCAGGCGTCTCTGTCTGGTTGGTAGGAAAAGGGAAAGAGAAAAGAAAGCGGTGGTAATGTCTAGGAAGAAAGCTTGGAAAATGGCGACAGGGTAAACCGAAAAATTTTCAGTTAAATTTTTTAATTTATTGTTCAATAAATATGGAACAGAATGTATTTAAAAATTGGTGTCTTGCTTTGATTTGTATTTGTAATGCGACCCGACTTCTAAATAGTTGGTGTATCACTGTTTTAGTACACGATGATGTCGTTTCTCACATGCCGCTTGAAGTCTCGAAAACCCCTCTGGATAGGAGGAGAAAGACTCCTTAGATCCCAAAATATTGGTGGAAGCTTGAGTGGCAATCGGCCAACGTCAAAAACGCCCATCTCGTTCAAGACCCCACTGAGAGACAGCCTGAGTTCTCATTGACTCGCAAACTCTGGACCGCCATCAATGGGATAAGGTGCTCCCATAGCCATTGTGCTCACATGGTGCATAGATGGGGCCTTGAAGAGTCGGCGATGAATGCGGTGCAGTGCAGACCACCGAACATGTGGTCAACGAATGCCCGCTCCATTCATTCCCCGGCGGGATTGATGAGGTCCACAGGGTAACGCCTGAGGTCATATAACAGGTCATTACATAATATATCATTACTTAGTCTGAAATTACTGGTGCCAGAAAGAGAATATTAATTCAAATAAAAAGTGGTGTTTTACAAAGTGTGTTTTTCATTTAATACATTATTTAGTGTTGAGTTTTGAGAGTCCACAAAAATATGAACGTTTAAAAAGTTTACGCACAAATTAATTAATTATAAACTAACTTTTTATGTGAACACCGCATGAGACCCAACAGCTCCCAACCGTCTGGAGCCTCTAAGACTACATCATACCCAATTGGAGTAAGTTGTAAGGCTGAAAGTGGTGGGGAGGGAAAGGAGATGGTGAAGAGGAAGGTGGGGAAGTGCCTGGTTTTTCAGATCTGGTCACTAAACAAGGCTAAAGCCATTTCAAGCAACGTTTCAAATCTGGGTAACCAGGACGATACTGAGAATATACACTCTGGAACGTGCTGCAAATACACTATATAATATGATTTAACGCGACCTCCAGACTGCTACTTAAGAGCCTTACCCCTCGACCACGAATCCCATCAAATGCTAACACCATACGCTATCCACCATCGATAGTCATATTGTGATAAGGGGGCATCCATTAATTACGTGAGCAGTTTTTCTTCCAATCTAGACCCCCCCCTCCCCCTCAGTGAGATAAATTTGGGCCAATTCGTATATTTTTTTCAAGTAACGTGAGATTTCGCTGGACCCCCCCCCCCCCCGTTTGAGCTCACGTAATTAATGGATGCCCCTTAAGTAAATTACATTTAGCACTATGGCACACTTGTAAAGGCCCTATAACAAATACATGGCAACTATTTATTGTAAGTAACTGAATTAATTAAAGCCTCATCCTACAAATAATAGTAAAACTGTACAGAAAATAACAATAATAAATCATACAAACTACATGTACGAAAAATCACATTAATTTTGCGCAATAAACATTGTCATCACCCTATAGAACTTGCATCTCTTTTATACTCGTGTTTGCGAAGGAGGTGGGAAAAAGACAGCTGATACGAGGGGGAACCGCGCATGCGCCCTCCGTAGCAACCATTTTCGCAGGAGGGGAGTTTAAGCACCCTTCCTCGTAGAGAAATGGAATGGGGGGAAGCTTAGCAAAAAAGGGGGGACTGATCAAAAGGAGCATATTGAACATGCGGTACGATAGAAATGCTTTTTCGAAGTAGTGGTTTTGATTTAGCTGTATGTTTGTAGGTTTTTTTTCAGTTTTCACTCTAGTGGAAAGGGGAGAAGTTCTGTTACAAAAGGGGGATTGATTTTAAGGACTGTTTTTTAGATGTGGTATTGAAAGTATTGCTTTTTGGTGTGGTGGTTTAAATTAACGTATTTCCTGTCATCCCTACTAATAAATGCAAGGGGAGGTTTGCTTTTTAAAAAGCGATTAGCATGATAAGGGATGGTGTATGAATGTGGTACTAAAATGAATGCTTTTTTGGTATGGTGGTTGAATTTTAGCTGTGTGTTTTGAGTGTATTATCTTTCTTCCCCTCGAATAAATGGAAAGGGGAAACGTTTGGCTGCAAAAGGGGGAATGATTAAAAGGGATCGATTTCTGTTTTGGGTATGATAAAAAAGCGTTTTGGTTTGGTGGTTGCGTTTTAGTTGCGCTGTGTTTGCAGCGCCTTTTTGAAGCTTCGGGATTGTTCGAGTATCAGGATAACAGAAGCCACAGGAGAAAGCAAGTCGGCTAGTAAGAGTAGTAAGTAGACGTTTCCCGACCGCCGCCGCGTGAGGTGGCGTCATGCGCTCCTGATACGACCGGGCATGATAAATACTAGTGCGTAGTGCCATGGCCCGGTGAACATGGACTCCGACGATCTGGGCCCGCGGCGCCGGGACGTCATCGTGGCGCCGGAGCGCGAGGGCCTCAGCGTCATAGTGGCGCCGGACCAGGACAAGCTCAGCGAGGCGGGCTCGGACGAGCTGCTAGGCGGAGCCCTACGCCTGGAGCCCGCTTACCAGACCCTCACGGCCGTCAACGGGAGGCTCACCCCGCCAGGCTTCGACGCCGGCAGCTCTTACGCCACTCTCACGCCGCTTCTACCCCTGCCTCCGATCTCCACCGTGAGCGACAAATTCGCGTACCATGGCGGGCCGGGGTCTTTCACAGTCATCCAGAACAATCAGTGTCTCAATTTGGGATCTCCCTACCTGCCTTCCATGGGATTATCTCCTGGGGGGTACGGATCCCCCGGACTGGCAAGAAGTCCGCTGAGTCCTCCAGGATACAGCCAGGAAGGCATGAGCCCTCACAAGAGCATGTCTCCTGCGTCTTACGACTCAGCGTATCAACGTGAACTTGGAGGAAGAAGATCTCCGTTAAGTCCTCTATCAGGTTCTTTACACAGTCCTCCGCCATCTAGTCCGCAAGCTCCTCAGCAGTTGTTGCAATCTCCTTCGCCTCCCCCAGCTCCGAGTCCCCAACCTTTGTTGGGGAAGCAGATTTTAACAACCGCATCCATTTCAGACGCGGAAGAAATCAACACCAAAGACTTAGCCCAAAGAATCAGTGCGGAACTCAAACGTTATAGTATCCCTCAGGCAATTTTTGCCCAGAGAGTGTTGTGCAGGTCTCAAGGGACCTTATCGGATCTGCTGAGAAATCCAAAACCGTGGTCCAAGCTGAAGTCAGGCAGGGAAACCTTCCGGCGGATGTGGAAATGGCTACAAGAACCGGAATTTCAAAGAATGTCTGCTCTTAGGCTAGCAGGTGAGTTATCATTTCATATAACGCCAAATTATAACCAAAAATTGACAGCGTTGATCAAACCATAACTTAAACCATTGGAAAAAAGAGCTTTTTGAATCATAATTTCTAACTACCCCTTACTAACAATTGATTTGTGATTTTCATTTAATATCTCAATAGCATTATTACAATACAATACAATGTGTCTAACCTATAAACTCTCTTGATTTTCTACTGCATTCTATATTACTAATCCATCAAATCATCCATTAAATAATAATAACAATTGGTTTAATATTATTCCTATAACAAATAATAATTACAAGAATTGGTTACTAACAACAGAAACTACCTAAAATATCAAATATTTCGTAATTGCTTCGCTCTTAGATTGATGCTTCAAGAATCGCATTGCTTGAAAATGTTTCAAACCATGTATTTAGTATTGGAAAAATCGCATTTTTTTAATATAAAAACATTAAAACGTGTAGTAATATAATTCTCATCGTTAAAGTATAAACAAATCAATTTTTCATTCAAGAACTGGCATTTACTGGAGGCTAGGAAAATGCTTGAGTTTTCCATCCCTCTCAGAAGCTCTGTATTTAGGGGTAGTTTTCTCCCTCATTTGGGCTAGCTTTTGTGTTCAGAGTGGTATGATGAGAAACGTCGGTGTTCAGACGCCATTTTGTATTTTTTTTTAACGAGGAAAGAACTGTGCGTCATTTTCGCAGGAAATCGTAGATTTTCACGAATTCCAATGTTGGGTATGCCATGCCTATAGTTTTTTCTTCGTCTTTCGATTACATATGCTTGTGAAGGAATGCTTCACACACAATGAAATGAATTTAGACATATCGTTGCAATACATATTTAATGTTTACTAAGTAACTAACCTTTTTAATATTTCTATTTTTGAAACTGGCAATTCATGGTGGAATTCCACTATGATAATATAATAAAACAAATATTAAACTTAATTCCACTTAGGTTTCAGCTTGTTAAAGCCATCTTCAGACTGGTACAAATCATTATTATTAACCTACGATTTATATACTTAACAAATGGGGAAGGGGGAGAGGGGTGGTCTACAAGGATTTTATTCAATTATATGGGTTTTCTTACAATTGTTACTAAATCGTATTTGACTGTCGAATTTCTAATTATTTTGGTTATTCCCAGTATGCTTAATTACCTTGGGTTTGTAGCTCACTTCAATATTGTTCGTGGAATGCCTTATAATTATAAGTAATACATTACTTATGACCTAATTTTATTGTTGTAAAAATTTTGTTGTTTAATATTTGTTTTATTGTATTAACTAACTAACCATCGCGCCATTTCGCTGGAGAGGTAGTACAGATATAATAGACTGCCATAAAATTCTGTCTTGTAACACACACACCATTCATATCCATACGTGACGATGCATGGATGAGAATAAAGCAAGGAGTGTGTGTCATGACAGAGTTATATAGCATTCATATAGCATTCATAATATGTAGTCCGTTTCATGATTTTTAAAAATATTTTAAAATTAGTAAATACCGCACAAGAGCCCCAACTGCTTCCAAGCATCTGGAGCAAGTGAGACTATGGCATCCCTAATTGGGGTATGTTGTGAGGCTGAAGGAAGTGGGAAGGGGCAGGAGATAGGTAAGAGGAAGGTGGGGAAGTAACTGGCTATTCAGATCTGTCACCAAACACAGCCAAAAGCCATTTTAAACAAAGTATCAATATTAAATGGTGATCTTACGCCAGAGCGATGCATGAGTATCTATCTTCCATTCTGGAACGTGCCACAGATATGCTGTACATCAGGTATTTCATTATTAGGGATTTGAACCCGTGACGCCGGTCGAGAGCCGAAACCCCTCGACCATGGAGGCATCTAGAGGGTCTCCATAGGGACCATGGCATCCTCGGTAATTAAGGTATTAAGAAAGCGAGGAAGGGAGGGAATGAAAAGAGGAAGGTTGAGATGTATCTGGTAATTCAGATCTAGTGAAAAAACATGTCTAAAGCTATTTCAAGAAACATTTAGATTGTGAATGGTGGACTTTCGCCAGGGCGATACTGAGAGTACATATCTTCCATTGGAACGTGCCGAAAACACACTATGGTATTACTTTACATCTTTCTATGTCTCTCTGGTTCCGGGTCCAGTCGAAAACAGTTGGGACTCTTGTGCAGTATTCACAAAAAAAATCACACTGCTTGCATTTACCTACTATCAAAAATTGTAAATCAATTTGTTATGTTATTGTGGGGAATGTTTCCTTTCTTTTCAAATAAAAAAAAAATCATATATTAAATGACTCTAGCGAAAGAATCACTCGGACCCATAAGCTTATTTTCACGATATTATAACACTACCAGACATATGAGGCGTACCTGTTAATCTAGTTTATGCATGGTTTCTCCATGATTTCCCCTTCCACGATTTAATGCCAATGGTGTCCGGAAACCAACTTCGAGGAAGTAAAAGCGATGTGATTTTGAATGCTGAGACATTGTTAATTGAGTTTGAAATCACGTCAAAGCACTAACAAATTTATTGAACATTGGTATTTAATGTAGGTTATAAATTAACAAGCAAATACTACCCGGTTTCGCCACGAGTACCAAAAACATTTTATCTTGCTGACCATTTTTAATAATGTATGGAACACGCAATGACGCATCCTGTCTCATGTTTCACAGTTAAGGTGATGCTCTACTAAGCAATGCAAAATCATATGATTTTGGTTTGAAAATTAGATTGCTTAGAAATATTTTAGATGCTTTACTTAAATACTGGGAGTAGAACACATTTGCCTTTGAAATAATCGAGTATTTTTATAAGTCTTTTTATAAGCCCAGAAAAAAATAAATATTAGGCCTTTACAAACTGCTTTAAAGTTCAAAATCAACTACTTACGAACCCCTATTCGAATATAATTTTATTGTGTAATTTGTAAAATTAAATTCTCGAGAAAATTATCGTAAGACATTTGAATATTTGTGGTTGAGCTTCGCAAAATAAAATAAAGCACGGTTTTTAGCGATGTTTTTTCGTGAATAAATCAAAACAATCGGCTGTATCTTAAACTGGAATTTAAACCTTATCGCCATCTGCAAAAGGAGTGTTATTGTTAGTAAATAAATATAAAATCAAGTCTCCATAGATCATATTAGGAATGATATTGAAAATTGTTGACCTGAAAATTCCAAACGGAAATGTCTGTGTTAATTTCTTAACGCCAGAACTCACCATTTGAGAGAATTTGCTGCGTAGACACTTCATGCAAACAGATTTAGTGCATTTTTGTTATCAAGTTTAATTTATTTAAAACTATTTTCAATAAAAATATTTTTTAACTTATATAGAAAAAAAAGTTTATCTATAGACATGTCTGCTGTGTAATTATTAGATAGCTATTTCGCCTTCCAAAGGCATTATCAAACTGTTAAAAAATTACACAGCAGAACTTGTTTATAAATAAACTGTTCATTTTATAAATAAAATAACAATATTTCTCGTTATTGAACATAAATATTTATATAAGAAAAACAAAGTTTGTACTTTTATTTATTTATTTATTTTATTTATTATTACATTTATTACATTTATTACATTTATTACATACAAGATATAACAATATAAAAGGAAGCTTTGACGGCCCAACTAGGAAGGTTTCCCGTTTTAGGACAGTCAACTTGGCAGGTTGCGTGTACATAATTTCACATTAATGGATTCAATAATAAATAACAATAATGGTACATATTGGGGGAGTTACTTAGATATTAGGTACAATATCGGATATAAGTTGTGTTATTCTAGGTATACAGCAGTAATAAACAATAAAATCCAGATAGGTACATGTAAAATATAAAGTAGAATTAAAATATAACATATAAATGTAAGAAAGAAAAATAAAAAAAAATAATATATTTTTTTTTTTAGGAAAATACAATTTAGCAGTAATAAGCAATAAAATCCAGGTAGGTATATGTAAAATATAAAATAAAAATATAATATATAAATATAAGAAAGAAAAATGAAAGAGAAAAAAAGAAGAAGAGAAAAAAAATTTATAGGAAAATACAAATACAAAATCGAAGAAATCAACTCAGACTACGTTTTTTAATAATTTTTCGGAATCTGTCCTACCTAAGTCTAATAACCATTTTGTAATTTTAGTACCGAAGGATGATAATTCACACAGTTTCAATTGAGAGGGGATTTTGTTGTATATTTTTGGTCCCAGGTATGAGAAAACTTTTTGATAAGCCGCAGTATTGCTTGTTGGAATAGAAAGGTCGTTTCTGCTTTTACTTCTGGTTTGATGATTATGATCGATTGTTGTCGTTTTGTTTTTATTTTTGTGGACGCAGATCGTACTTCTGACGTATTTTTAGGTAGGAAAATGAACATTTGAAATAATAGATTAGACTGAATAAAATTATGTTGACCTAGAATTTTCACCCAGAATTTGCATAACGCCAGAACTCACCGATTGCGATAGATTTTGATTATTTGTAAAACAGATTTACTAGGTTGCAGTGTTATGAGTAATGGGTTCGTTTTGAAAAATAGAAATGTTGATTTTATCAATGAACACGAAATGGCAGCTGACACCAGGTCGGTGGGGTCCATGTCGTGATAGAGGTCCAGATGTGACCATTAATAAATAATGTTCAGGGTTCTTTAACCCCATTTGTCACACTGGGGTGGTTTTTTACTGTTAAACCTGGCTTCACCCCTGATATATATTGTTTAGTCTGTTTCTGATAAGTTACCACTACAACAGAGGTTCACAATTTTTTTGGATCTATTGCCCACTTTTCAATCATATTTCTGAATACTTAAAGCAAGCGGCACAGGCGAAACTTAACTAAATGTTCTTAATTCTTATCGTTTGGAAAGTCTAATTTCTAGGATAAGGAAAATATTGCAGAAATTTTGTCAATAATTAGCTTACTTGAAACTATAAAAACTTTTAAACAAATAATTAACTCTGATGTCATCTAATTTACACAGCTTTATCAAAAATCTCAAATATCCGATACGCAGATGACACAACCCTTATCGCCTCTTCTGAAACTGAAATGAAAGACCTCATTGCTCAAATAGAAGAAGAAAGCCGTAATCTAGCACTACTGATCTACAAGGCCAAAAAAACTAATGGTGACCGATAGGGCAAACACCTTTGTAAGAAAGAATAATGCTTTCACATACTGAAACGAACTGAACGGTGGAGAACTTTATATACCTAGGCTCGTCTATAAATGACAAAGGAGTTGTGAAACAGAAGTTAAAATGAGAATTTGCGTGACAAAAGACGCCATGAGTAAAATGCAAAAACATGGACATAATACGACCATCAAAATGAGACTTGATTTGATCTTGAGTGGTTTTTCCCCATATCTATACGATGTGGAAACATAGACACTTAGAGCCAGCGAAAGAAAACGGATAGACGCTCTCCAAATGTGGTGCTGGAGAAAAATGCTCAGGATTCCATGAACAGCCAGAACAGCACAAATCTGTCCATTCTGGAAGAGCTAGGCATCCACAATACACTTTGAACAACTAGCTGTCTACAATGTATTTTAAGATACTTTTGACACGTTGTCGCCAAACTAAGGACTCCAAATCGGAGAAACTCTTCGTCACTGGTAAAGTGGAAGGCATAAGAAGCAGAGGAAGGTCATCAATGCGCTGGAGTGACCAAGTATCACTGGCATCTGGTACTAGGGTGTCCTTGGATCTCCACGCAGTGCATTAGCAATGAGGAACAGACTTAAGAAAAATAGTTCACAGTCCAAGAAATACTGAACAAAATCCAATACCGACACCATGTTAACCCAACATTTTTTACTGCTAGTTCGAACATAACATCTGCCAATCCATTTTAATCTAACAATACGTTTGAAGGTACCCATTTTGAACACCTGTTTGTATTTCGTATTGATCGTGCCAGTTATCGACCGTGGTCTAGTGGTACACGTGCGTGCGATCGATATGCGGGACTGAGTTCAAACGCCGGACGCGTATTTGCAACCAGCTGACTGAGGGAATTAATTATTGAGCGGTGTTTTATGTAATGGTACGCGTAATATGTAATTTGTTATTTGCATAAAAAGCAGCTGCAAAGGGTGCTGAATGTTTTATAAATAAAAATGTTTACTTTGATATTCCCATATATATTAATATTCAATAAGGAGAAGAGAAATGACACTACCACGTCGTAAAAAAACACCCAGAACATAAAGTAAAGTAAGAGTTGGGTTTTAAGAATTGGAATAACGTTAAAGTTAGTATAAGAAAGTTAAATCAGATTTTAAAGTTTGATAATTAACGCTGTTCGGCGTCAGTGGCGCTAAGTAATCCCCACCCCAACTGCATTATATTTTGAGGCTGAAAGAGTGATAGAGGGGAGGAAATTGGGAGGAGGAAGGTTGGAAGTACCTACATGCTTCAGACCTTGTCACCAAACATGATTTAAGCCACTTTTTATTTTATTTAACATTTTTTTTATTAATGTCTAATTAAATATAAAGTATGGTCATTTATACATAGTCCTCACTAGGGATTCCTGTTCCGAGGCGGACTGTAGGTATTTGTGTTGGTCTTACATCATGATTTCCTCATCTTCATGTTTATTGATTTCATCATCTTCATGTGTGTTGATTTTTTTCACGATTGTTAACTGTAGGTGTAACTTTATATTTTTTTATGATTTTCTCTAATTCATGTCCATTTATCGAAATTTTAATGTTTTTTTTTTTCACCAGATCAGAACAGCCAGGTCAAAATCAGTAGATACCTACATTTAATAGAGAAGATTTTTTATGATACGATGCACTATGCGGGATTTATTTTGTCATCTTTGTGGATGCTGTGTGGAGATTTTTTAAAAAGAAAATGTAGGAGTAAGTTCCGGGAACGAAAGAGGTATGAGAGGTGGGTTGAAATCTGGGTGTTAATATGTCCAGGAGTGACGGAATTTATGAATCCATCCCTCTTACTACTATACAAGGCGATGGTTTGAGAGAGTCCGGCTGGAGAGGTCAAAAAGTCTCCTTCAACTAGTCTCTACCCTACCGATTAAGTAGATGGGCAGACTGCGTTTTTCCAAGTTAGAGTCCTTAGTTTGGCGATCAACGTGACAAAAGTATCTTAAAATACGATGTAGGTAGATAGTTGAAAGCCTATCGTGGAAGCTTAGCTCTTCCAGAGTTGACAGAGTTGTATGTTAATCCATTATGGTGTGATGGTATTTACCACAGTCAGAAGTTATTAGAAGGGGTTTTGTCAATGAGTCATCCAGTCACTGCCGACATTAAGTCATGTTTTTGCAAAGCCTTACAAGGTTATAATTCGGAAGTACTCTGTGCAATGTACATTGTAGTATTGTATGTACAATGGCGAGGAAGGTGACATAGCTGAGTTACAAAGGGGGAAGTCCTAGGTACATTGCTGTAACTTACACTTCCTGGAGTAGAATAAAACATTGGTTAGACAATCATATTGTGTAAAATCGTCCCTACCTTCACAACTAACTAACCATCGCGCCGTTACTCGCAGGGGTAGTCAGAGAGAGGTGATTGCCAAACAACTTTGTATTGGCATACACTCCTTCATTCACATTCATACATCGTCTAGTTCACACCCTTCTGTTTTTAGATATTGATAATTTCCGTTGATCGGTTGAAAAAAAAAAAAAATAAAGTGAGCTTTAAATTTTCAAAATTAGAACTAATAAGCATAAATCGTATCAGATAAGTAATAAACCGCACAAGAGTCCCAATTCTCAATTGCTTTGTCTGGAGTCAGTGAGACTATGATATCTCCAATTGGAATATGTTGCGAGGTTGAAGATTGTGGGGAGGAGAAGGAGATGGGAAAGAGGAAGGTGGTGAAGTAACAGGCTATTCAATTCTGGTCATTTCAAGCATCAATTCTAAAAGTTGGTCTTACACCAGTCAGGGAACATGCCGCAAATATACTATATATTATTTTAACCGCGTTCAGTGATCAGATCTAAATAGCTAGGTTCTTCCCCACCTTCCTCCTCCCCAACTTCTTCCCCCATCCCACTACCTTCAGCCTCACAATATACCATAATAAGAAATGCCAAAGTCTCACTGGCTTAAGATGGTTTGCAGCATTAGAGTGCAGTATTCATGTTAAAAATAATTTGAGGTAAATTTCTTCTTTTGAACGGCAATGATCCCGAGGCAAATACATATTTTTGAATAAATGTTAAGCTTCACAAATCCTACAATTATAATGTCCTGTGATTTTTCACACGTTTGTCATTCTTAATATCATTGAAAAACGAATTTTACCATAAGTGTCACCTAATTTAAAAAAATTAGTTTAAAAAAAAACTAGTCGTGAAACGAGTCTAGTTTACCTAAGACGTTTTGACTCCAGGTCTCAGATAGTCCAATGAAATGAATTTTCTGTCCTAGAAAGAATTTCAACATTTGAAATTTTTTACATAAGTACGCACGGTTTAACAAGCTCATCTCTTCACACATCACAGAGGTCAAGTTTTTCCAAAAATTATAATATGACGATTTACTTAAACAAAAGGTTGATTCGCGCGTTTGAACTTTCGCAAGCGTTTCACAAACCCCCACGCGTAATATCGTAAAAATTCTCTAACCGATAAGCGCAATTCCTAAATATATGTACAGATGTAGATAAAATATTTGTAGATAAAGTTCAATGGTGTTACGAGGGGCTAGATAAAGCACACACGCGTGGGTTCTGTGACACATCAAGCATCACGCAGATTATTTTCTTTGGTACCTTTGTATTTATAGGTAAATACCCTAATAAGAAGTAACTGTCTATACAATCAAAATATTTTTCACACAATTCCGTGAAGTGTTTTAATATTTCATCTATTTTGATATTCTTCGTATCTGTAATCACAATTCGTATACTGTTTCCGTATCTATGATAGTATGGTAACCAATTATCATTAACATTAATAAGAAATAACTTGCTTTTAAAAACTTATTGCTGAAAGCGATTAAATGTAAATGATTATTTAGCAATAAACTAATATTAGTTGATAACAATTATCGTAAGTGATTAATAATGATTCCGACAAGTATTCAGGGCCAGTTGTTTTATAGAATTTATATGAACAATTCATGAAATTTCAAAATAAATATGAAGTTCCGTTATTATATCACTAGCTTTTACCCGCGGCATCGCTCGCATGTTATTAGTGGGAAATTACTGTCATAGTTGTTATTATTCTTGCTTTTTTGTCTAATAAAAAATACTTATTGTTTAATAGAAAATTTCAAAATTTGAGAATGACATTTCGCAAATAAAAATTCTATTTTAGAAAATATTTAAATTATAGAAATTTATTTTAAGTACCTACTCCCCTAATTTATTCTGATGATTTCGCCTCAAGTAGGAATTAGTATTTTATTCATATTTGAATCCAGAGTAACCTAAAGAAATAACAAAATTACAGCCCACGTCAAATAATTACATAGCAACGCTATGCTTTTCGTCCGGACAATAAACATTTTTAGAGATAGGTAGATTTTAACTATGACGCCAACAAATCACTAGTTTTAGGGTGAATTAACTAATTAAAAAAAAAAAAAAAACATTTTCCCAGGTAACAATTTGTTTGACGTTTGCAATAACTCGATTTTGTTAGGGACAGAAAACGCATGAAAAATAAGTGCATAACGCTACAGCTTATTCATAACGCCAGAGCTTACCAATATAAATTGCCTATGTTACTCGCAAATAATGTAGCTTTCGATTAGAGAAATACTTTTTAAATTCTATTCGGTGTTTATTGCGTGAAAGAATAACACTCATCCATACAAACTTCCGCCTAAGATTATTGGCAAGTTGTTAAGAAATATAACAGAACTGTCGCAGAACGTACAATTTCATGAATTGTTCAAATTTTGTTGAACAACTGGTCCTAACTATTATGTCCTAACTACTACTAATGCTACCTAGGTACTCACTATTTACTTAGATCTATCTCATTTTAAATCTGCATAATATTGGTAACTTCTCAAGATCTTCTAATTCTTCTTGAAACTGAAACTATCCAACTACTTGCTACTAACCTCTAACCAAAATCACTAACTCTACTAACCACTACTAACTCTATTAACCAATAAAAACTTTTCCCTCCAACTATTAGTAGGTTAGCCTCTAAATAAAATTATTTACCACTATTAACTCTACTAACCAATATTTTTAAATCAACTACTAACTTCTGATTTAATTACTACTTATTACAAACTTTTTTAATCAACAACCTCAAACTAAAACTACTCATCTCTACTAATTCGATTAACCTCAAATAATTCCTGCAACAAATTACTAACCTCTGTCTACAACTACTAACGACTACTAACTCTATTAACCACAACATTTTTTTAAATTTACTACTAACCTCACACTAAAACAACTGGCTATATTAACCACTACAACCTTTTCTAATCAACTAATATCTTCAAAGTAAATCATCTGTTTAAACTCAAATAATGCCTCAAATAAATTACTAACCTCTGTCTTACACTTCTAACCACTACTAACTCTATTAACAACTACAGGAATAATCAACTACTAACCTCCAACTAAAACTACTTACCACTACTAACTCTACTAACCACTTCTAACTCTTCTAATCAAGTACTAAGGTTTAACTAACTTTAAAACTACTAACCACTTCTAACTCTTCTAATCAAGTACTAAGGTTTAACTAACTTTAAAACTACTAACCACTACTAACTCCACTAATCAACTACTAAGGTTTAACTAAAATTACTAACCATTACTAACTCTACTAACCACTCATAACTTTTATCTTATTTTTATCTATGTATTTGTATTGTGTTTTATTTCAACGTTTTTTGTCATTATCTTTATATTTTTCTTTATTGTTTAAATTTTTATGTACTTACTTTGATACAAATAATTTGTAAAATTTTATAAGAAAAGCCCACTAGGGCGTGTAACAAATAAAAAAAATAACTCTTCTAATCAAGTACTATGGTTTAACTAAAACTACTAACCATTACTAACTCTACTAACTACTTATAACTCTTCTAATCAAGTACTAAGGTTTAACTAAAACTACTAACCATTAGCAACTCTTCTAATCAACTACTACGGTTTAACTAAAACTACTAACCATTACTAACTCTACTAAACACTACTAACTCTTCTCAGTGGCGTAGCGGAGGGGGGAGGGGGGGGGGGCGGACCGCCCCGGGTGCCATCCGCGGGGGGGTGACACTCAGTCCAAACACAATTCTCTATTAATGGGGAGGAGCCACTGACTCTTCTAATTAACTACTAAGGTTTAATTAACTAAAAATTCTAACCATTACTAACTCTTCTAATTAACTACTAAGGTTTAACTAAAACTACTAACCATTAATAGCTCTACTAATCACTACTGACTCTTCTAATAAACTACTAACGTTTAACTAAAACTACCAACCACGATTAATTCTTCTTATCAATTACTAACGTTTAACTAAAACTAATAACCACTACTAACTCTTCTAATGAACTTCCAATTTCTTTTAATCAACGACTAAGGTTTAACTAAAACTACTAATCTCTAACTAAAATTACTAATCACAGCTAACTCTACTAACCATTCCTAACTCTTCTAATCAAGTACTAATGTTTAACTAAAACTACTAACCACTACTAACTCTTCTAACGACTACTAACTCTTCTTATCAACTACTAAGGTTTAACTAAAACTACAAACCATTACTAACTCTACTAACCACTACCAACTCTTCTAATCAACTACTAAGGTTTAACTAAAACTACTAACCTTTAACTAAAACTACTAATCACAACTAACTCTACTAACCATTCCCAACTCTTCTAATCAAGTACTAATGTTTAACTAAAACTACTAACAATTGCTAACTCTACTAAACACTACTAACTCTTCTAATTAACTACTAAGGTTTAATAAACTAAAACCACTAACCATTACTAACTCTACGAACCACTACTAACTCTTCTAATCAATTGCTAACGTTTAACTAAATTTACTAACCACGATTAACTCTTCTTATCAACTACTAATGTTTAACTAAAACTAATAACCACTTCTAACTTTTCTAATGAACTTAACTACTAACCACTTCTAACATTATTAGCCAATACCAACTTTTCTAACCCATTACTAACCTTTAACTAAAACTGTTTGCCACCTAACTCTACTAATCGATACTAAAACTTCAAATGAACTACTAACTTGTGATTAAAATAATTATCCACTACTCTATTAACAATTATAAACTCTTCTAATCGACTACTAACCTCAAATTAAAACTACTAACCTCTACTAACTCTATTAACCACGACAAACTCATCTAATCAACTACTAACCTGAAACTTTAACTACTAACCATTACTAACTCTGCTAATCACTCCTATGTAACTCTTCTAATCAACTACTTAGGTTCAACTAAAACTACTAACCACTACTAAATCTACTAACCACTACTAACTTTTCTAATCAACTACTAAGGTTTAATTAAAACTACTAACCATTACTAACTCTACTAACCGCTACAAACTCATCTAATCAACTACCAACCTCAAACCAAAACTACTAACCACTACTAATTCTATTAACCGCTACAAACTCATATAATCAACTACTAAACCTAATCTAAAACTACTTACCACTACCAACTCTACTAACTTATACTAACTCTTCAAATTAACTGTGAACCTCTGACTACAACTACTAACTATAGTCGTTAGTAGAGTTACAATTTATTTTAACCACCACAAACTCTTCTAATCAACTGCTAACATCTAACTTAAATTACTAACTACTACTTAAATTATTAACTAACTCCGCAAACCTCTAAGTAACTGCTTATCTTTTACTTCTAAAATTAACTAATACTAAATCAACTAACTACCAACCTACCTATTGACATGATTATTATTAACCCAGTTTATTTCTATAAAACTACAAACGTTTAACTTTTACTAAAGGCCTCGTCAAACAGAACGCGTGATTAACGCGACGGCGTTATTAACGTCACGTCGCTTACTTTCTGTTTGAACGGCTTCGGCGTTAGGCAGAGCGTAGACCCGATTGATTTATTTCAATTCCAATGTCCTCCCACAATCTCTTCTTATTCCTAAACTTATTATCTATGTAATAAACTATAATTCCATCAACTTTTCAATATTCGTTATTACCACTGTCAAGCAATAAAGCCCGGCGTTAAACAAAATTTTGTAAAAAAATACAACGCGACGTCTTAACGCCGCGTTAGAGTATCGCGTGATGCTAACGCCCTCGCTCTGTTTGACTGGTCTAGTAATGTTCAGTACAACACACGCAGCGTTATTAACGCGGCGTTATTTACGCCTAACGCCGCGTGAATCACGCGTTCTGTTTGACGAGGCCTTAACTTTACTAACTAACCCCTAAAAACTCGTACAAATTAATGTAATATCAAATATTAATTAAACCCGTGAAATAAATTATTAACTGGTAATAATTTAAAACATAACCTATCTTCATGGTAAAAAAACTGCGCCATTAAACTCCCTGTCATTGTTAGATATTATTAAGATAGTAAACGATTACAATGAAAAGTCTTCTCAAGCAATTTCTAACTAAATAACAATGCCAAATAACCACAACCAAAGTACAATCAAATACTAAATTTTACTACTCAAATTGACTGATTACGTTGTAATATCTAGCAAGCATAATCACGGCATAAATTCTAACCTCATTTTCTCAAATTATTGAATAAATTATAAGTTCAAGTACAAAGCTAGCTTGTAGTAACTATTATTAATGTTTATGGTTTACGGTATTTATTTAAAAAAAACTTGATTAATCTAAGTATAGTAGTATCGCTGAGATATTTGAACAATAGGTTTTTTACCAAAATGTTGCTATCACTGTCACTCTTACTTCCCCGAATACTGAGTGAAAGGAACAACTACACCTCAGGTTGATAATACCTAAGTAAAATCATCAAAATCGAGGTTTTGTATTTTCCATTTTTCTACTCCAAAACTGAACTGATTTTATTTATTTTTTATTAACTATGTTAGAAGAAAATAATCTACGTTTTTCTTTAAAAAAATACTTTCTCTAGTTTGTATACTGAACGTATGGTGATGGCGTTCAAACCAGGTAATTTAAAAGATTTTTGGAGGGTCCTAACTAATATAAGAAGTAACTTATCAAAAAAAAAATCAAAGTCTGCAATTCACACGTGGTAGAAGTGAAATCTTCAGAAAACTAAAGTAGAAAAGAGTGGGAAGCTAAAAGGCACCGCAGAAAGAGAAGACCGATAATACTATCTCATTCTCTCACAGGGTAAATCCTATAGATAGATGAACGTGTTTGTCTCTTTTAAGTGTCGCAATTTTTAGTTTCATCAAGTTTCAAACCAAAGTGTAGTAGTTCTAAAATCCAGAGGGGAAATTCACACAAAAAATAGAGAAAAGAATTCTTAAAATTATTTTGCTGTTTTGCGTAAACTTCTGGTAAAAAAACATTGAATGATCTCTTTGTCCAGTTTATTTGTTTCTAATCTTAATAATTTATTTATTTATTTCAATTCTAATTAATTTATTTCACCTCAATAACATCAATACACCATGCTTTAAAAATAGCAAAGACTAAGAAAAATTAAAACATGGTAAATAATATAGGTATGAAAATATGAAATTGTAGTCAAATATCGGAACCATTTCCGATTCAATAATAAATTAATACAATACCAGGCTGAATAACCATATTTGAATTTGTTTGCTTTTCGGAACAACTCAAATAGGTCTATTAAAGTTGTGTCTTCCTTCCTTAGAAATACTATCTAAACGGTGTGAGGAAGAGAAAACACCACGCTTTATATTCAAATATAAAAACTAACCATAATATAATTGGATTATATGACATAATAAGGATTTGAAAAAAATTATGAAACTCTGAGAATTTTTTATTGATTATTTTTACAAGGAACCTTTATACAAAAATGTGAGTTGACAATAATGTTTATAATACATATGTGTATGTTTTCTTTTTTTCGTTATCAGTAATTTTAATCGGAAAAAACGTAAAATGAGCAATTCTAAAAACTTTTAAGGTTTGCGTTCAAAATTATTAAATTTTATAAAATATAAGTTTTTTTCGTATTATAAAATTTGAAAAAGCGTATTTCATCACCTTTTAAAAACAGTTTTTAGTCTTCAGATACCTTTAAAAATATTCAATTTATTTGAATTTTATTGCAAAGCCGAAATATTCTTGTCTTTTAAGGCTCCGTTACCGGCCCCAAAAAGAAGAAGATGGAGAGATACGAAATTTCTAATGTTAGAGGAGACAAAAATTGCGAAAATCATTAATAAAACACGACTCGTTTAAAATAGAACAAAAATGTCTTGGGGCTGTCTAAAACAGTATTTAATGAAACACTGTGAATTTTTTCATACATATAACTTGTAAAATAACGGAAACAGACTTGAAAATAAAAAAAATTTGGAGCATACTTAGCGATTTTTTTCTATCGAGGGAATTTCATATAATTTGCGTTTCGGCGTGGGGAATGTATAGATATTATCTTAAAAAAATACATATATTATAAAAATAATTAATAAAAAAATAATAAAAACTTCAAATGTTTAAGGGAGGTTTGCAAGAAATCGGTAGAAATTCGTATAGCGGCCTCCTTTATAACCATATTTATTACTACTTAATAGAAAATTACATAACACAAATCTTAACTCTAAATTAATCAGACCAGAAATCAAGATTCTAAGCATGATATTATTATTATTAGAATCTTTCCTCTACGTTTGTAGACCGCTACGATGCTTGCTACGATTCTCCCACTGCTACAACAGGCATTCTCGCTTCCCCCTTACCGTCCCCCCGCCCCGTCAGCATTCCCCCCCCCCCCCCCTCTGGTTTCTGCGAGGTCGCCATATATTGATTTCCGCGTGGAGTCTGGAGTTCCGTGTGTGCACTGGCTGCCAGTATTGCCACGTGGAATAAATCGTTATTTCGGCACTGCCACCGGTTTATAATCTTCGATTTTTAAATGCAGTACATTGTGACATATTGCACGGCATGTAAACATTGGGACGGTCGATATCTTGTCTATTTTTAATGTAATCTCTTAAAAGAGAACAGGAAAAGTTAGTAACTTCTATTTATATACGAAATTATAGCGGTATGTATTACAAATGCACGATTTTTTTTTCAGAATGTAGGACAATGCGATATTTAAACAATGGGCGGTCGATTTATTATGTATTCTCATAAAGAGAAGTCAGAAACAGCAAAATCATTTTTCACACAAAACTTAATTTTGGATTTGAAGTTAAAATACCTAACAACACTCAATATATGTAGTATGGTAGATTTACTTTAACGTAGTATTTTATTTATTTTTTCAAATAATTTTATTTAATTTTAAAAATTCATAATCGGGAAAATGTGACAAATATTCTATAGGACGGCATGTAAACATTGGAACGATCGATATTTCGTATATTTTTAAGGTGGTCTCATATAGAGCATAAGGCAAAACAATTAATCAATACAATTTATACATGAACAATGGTTTTTATTAAAATTGACTAATTTTTATTAAGTTCTAACTATTGACTGCTTAAAACTCACTACCGACTACTAGCTACTAACTACTCACTACTAACTACTAACTACCAACTACTAGCTAAGCAAGTACTTACTGCTACCTACTAATTAATAACTACTAACTAATAACTACTAACTACTAACTACTAACTACTAACTACTAACTACTAACTACTAACTACTAACTACTAACTACTAACTACTAACTACTAACTACTAACTACTAACTACTAACTACTAACTACTAACTACTAACTACTAACTACTAACTACTAACTACTAACTACTTACTTCTAACTGCTAACCAATTTAGCAGTTAGAAGTAAGTAGTTAGTAGTTAGTAGTTAATTTGGTAGGCGGGTTTGGGTACCGCCGCCCTGGGAACCATTTATTGGATGACCAACACCTCTGCCACAGGTTACCCCAAGTGGTTCGCTACGTTTGGTGACTTAGCAGGGGTGCCCAGGTTCATGGGGTAATGTTTGTCTGGGTCTTGATGGCGGGTGCGTCGGCCCACCTTCTGCGTGGCAGGCCGGATTGGGAGATGCTGGTTGAGGGAGACCCTTTACAACCGGTTACCGTTGTCCGGGCCGCTCGGTAGTACAGGGGCCCGACCCTTAGGCTCACGACTGAGGGTGGGCTGCCCCATCAACGAGTGCAAAAACCCCACCGCTGCTGTTGTGCCGGTTCGTGACCGGAGGGGACCCAGCAGTTGCGTTTGGGGCGCATTGGGCGACCTCTCCAGCCGGACTCTCCCAGCCCATCGCCTTGCACCGCAGTGGGTGGGTTGGATTCATACGCCCGTCACTCCTGGACACTCCGATCCCCAGCTTCCTACCCACCCCTTATACCTTTTCCTTTCCAGATCTTCATTTCTCCTCTTCCAAACAAAAAACTTAAATCAATCATGAACTCACAAAAAAACATAAATAACATCTTTACAACGGCGAGAAGCAGGAGTCCCCGGTGCAGGCCAAAACTGTTGGTGAACTTCACCAACATTCGCGGCCTGCACAAAAATCTAAATTCAGTCCACCACCACCTTGTTTCCCAACGTCCCAACCTTCTCTTCCTTTCCGAAACGCAGATAGCTGAGCCTACAGACGCCTCCTATCTGGATTGCCCGGGTTTCACCCTCATGGGCAAATTCAGACCCAAAGGAGGTGTATGTCTCTTCAGCCGAGCTGACGTCAACTGTGTGCGACTGTTGAATCTGGAGAACTCCAAATTCGACGTAATGTGGGTGCGCATCAATCTTGCCAGTACGGTAAGGTTTTACGCGTGTTTATACCGCTCACCGAACATTAGCGTTTCAGATACATCCGAACTCTTCAAACATCTAAGTAATACTGTTGATGACCTCTTGCCCCGCTTCCCTACAGCAGAGTTTGTGGTCCTGGGGGACTTCAATGTTCATAACGAACCTTGGTTAAAGTTCTCAGGACCAACGGACTCGGCTGGACGAGAGGCGGAATCCTTTGCCCTCTGCTACGGACTGGAGCAAATGGTTCAGGAGCCTACAAGGGTTCCTGATGTCCAGACTCACCGCTCCAATCTGCTAGATCTGTTTCTAACCACTGTGCCACACGGCTACAAGATTGAAGTCACAGCGCCTCTAGGATCGTCCGACCACTGCCTGGTGACAACATCAATCCCCGTAACCTTCAGACCGCCAAATGAGCGGCTGAAGAGAAAAGTGTGGCACTATAGATCAGCAGATTGGTTTGGTCTGCGGGCTCATTTCAATGCCTTCCCGTGGTCAGCTGTCTGTTTTCAGACTTCGGATCCCTCAAGATGTGCCCAGGAAATTGGTGAAGTCATCACATCCGCGATGGATGGCTTCATCCAATCCACTGTGAAAGAAACTGGTGTGGGCTCAAAGCCGTGGTTCAGTCGACAATGCTCCGAAGCAGTGCGACGAAAAAACGCGGCTTACCGAGCCTACAACACATCTCGAACGTCTGAAAGCAGAACAGTATATAA
Organism: Limnephilus lunatus; assembly: GCA_917563855.2. Classification (NCBI taxonomy): domain Eukaryota; kingdom Metazoa; phylum Arthropoda; class Insecta; order Trichoptera; family Limnephilidae; genus Limnephilus; species Limnephilus lunatus. The sequence continues at coordinate 101,262,900 of OU830594.1, forward strand.
CAAAATGGCAAAGGAATGCAGGAGGATCATTAACAGGTCAAAATTCGAGCACGACCTGCAGATCAGCAGTAAGCTGGCTGCCTGCCCGCACGGCAGCAGAGCGTTCTGGTCGCTTGCGGGCTCAATAGGTCGCAATTTCTGCAAATCCAGTCTGCCACCTCTCACCAGACCTGATGGCTCTCTAGCAAATACCGCCGCCGAAAAGGCTAACTTATTAGGCAAAATGTTCGCGGAAAACTCGACCCTCGATGATCAAGGTGCTACCCCGCCGTCGGTTCCTCATTGCAGTTTTCGTATGAAAAAGCTGAGGATCCGGCATCGGGATGTACTCCAAGTCTTACGAGGGCTTGATGTTAATAAAGCTAGCGGGCCTGACGGAATACCTGCCCTGGTATTGCAGAGGTGCGCTGTAGAAATAGCTCCAATTTTGACGAAGCTTTTCAAAATGTCCCTGAAGACTGGCTCTGTGCCCTCTGGTTGGAAAAAAGCGATCATTCACCCTATTCCAAAGAAGGGTGACCGCTCCAACCCAGCCAACTACCGCCCCATAGCGATCACATCTGTTCTGTCAAAAGTGATGGAACGTGTGATCAATGACAAACTGCTCACATACCTCGAGAAGAACAAAATTATTAACGACCGTCAATACGGATTCCGGCGGAACCGCTCGTGCGGTGATCTTCTCGCGTATGTGACGCATGTTTGGGGACGGTGCCTGGAATGTTTTGGTGAGACCCAAACGGTTTCACTGGACATTTCCAAGGCCTTTGACCGGGTTTGGCATCGAGCGCTTGTCAACAAACTGCGTTCTTACGGACTTCCCGCATCCTTGTGTGCGTGGATTGCCGACTTTTTGAGGGGGAGGTCGATTCAGGCGGTTGCTGACGGTTTCACCTCTTCCTCGCATTCGATAAATGCTGGCGTCCCACAGGGATCGGTTCTGTCTCCGACTTTGTTTCTGTTGCACATCAACGACCTCTTGTCATGTGCACCGATTCATTGTTACGCGGATGACAGTACAGTCCATGATAGCTTTTTGTTTGACAAGCCTCCAAAGGGCACACAAACCCCAATAGCTCGGAGGGCTTTGAAGCAGAGAATGGACGGTTACCTCGAGAGTGTTTTCTCTTGGGGTAAGAATAACCTCGTCGAATTTAATGTTTCAAAGACCCAATCATGTCTGATAACGTCTAAAAGGGATCGAAATGATAATCTAGTGTCCTTCAACGGAAGCATTCTCCCGAACAGGACCTCCATTGATATGCTTGGTGTAACTCTTAGTGACCAGCTCAGGTATGGGGGCTCCATCGAATCCAGAGTTAAGTTAGCCTCTCAGAAACTGGGCGTACTGTACAGGGCCCGCAGATACTTTAATAGTACTCAACTGTTAACCCTGTACAAATCGCAAGTGCGCCCCACGGTTGAATTTGGCAGCCACCTCTGGTCTGGAGCTCCAAAATACCTAAAAAAAACCCTTGACTCTGTGCAGAAACGGGCGGTCCGTTTGATAGATTCTCCCATCTTAACAGACGGATTGCAATCTTTAGAGCATAGGCGTCAGGTGGGAATGCTGTCCTTGTTCTACCGGTATTTCAATGGAAGATGCTCCGAGGAACTAGCGTCATTGATCCCCTCGGCACCGGTGCATAGTCGGGAAACACGCCAAACACGCGCCCAACATTTGTACACAGTTGATATTAGTCACATGAGAACGGGTCGTTTTTACGATTCGTTCTTGAGTTCAACAGCTCGGCTATGGAACGATTTACCGGCCTCTGTGTTTCCTCCCTCCTACAACATGAGTCTCTTCAAGACCCATGTTAACTCCTTCCTTTCCTCAAAAAGACCCTCCACACAGCATCCTCAAAGATGACATAGGCCCTGAGGGAAATTATTTTCCTCAGGGCCTCCTGTGTGGAGTTAATGTAAAAAAAAAAAAAAAAAAAAAACCACTAACTACTAACTACCAACCACTAACTACTAATTAATAACTTCTAACTACCAACTACTAACTACTAACTACTTACTACTAATTAATAATTACTAACTACTAACTACCAACTACTAGCTAATAACAAATAATTAATAACTATTAACCAATAACCAATAACTAATAACTACCAACTAATAATTACTAACTACTAACTACTAACTACCAACTACTAGTTAACTAATTGACCACACGAATAACTACTGACTACTCACTAATAACTATTAACTGCTTACCACTAACTACCAACTACTAATTAACTACACTAATAATTACTGATTACCAACTAATAACTAATATCCACTAACTAGATTAATAACTACTAACTCTGAAATACGAACTAATATATATTATTAATAACCAATAACTTATTATTAATAACCAATAACTACTAACCACAATTTTTATAAACACTAACAACTGACTACTAACTAATAACCACTAACTACATTTAATAGCTACTATTACGAATTACTAACTACTAAACAAGGCAAGACAACTACATTACTAACTAATAACTACTAAATTAAAATATTACTAACTTAACTATATTATAACACTTTCTTCTAACTAATTTACTCGAGAAGAAAAGAGAAAAAAAGATTTTGCTTAACGAGCTTTGGCCAACAAAAAAATTAAAACGATTTTCTTCCAGCATTTTCTTAAAAGTTATTTTCTGGAACGTTAAGATATTTTTCGGATTTAAATAAACTAAGCATTTCCCATAACAGCTACTTTTCATTCCCGTGTTAACGGTTTCATTCAAACGTTAAGAGATAAGCTAAGTAATTATTACCATAACTTGTTTCCAATTCTCTTAACCCAGAGAAACCCTGAAAATTAATTTTCTGGTTTAGATAAACTGAGCATTTTCCATTTTTTACCATTACATCTAGTTTTCATTTATCCTAGCTAAAAGAAAAGCTTAACTTAAGATTATATGTCTAGTTCATTTCAAATTTCAGCAGTTTTCATTAATCCTAATCTAAAAATACCCTGAACTAATGGTTGAAAAATAACTAATGGTTTAGATAAGCATTTAGCAATACAACTAGTTTTCATTTCTCTTAACGCAAAGATACCATACAATCATAGTTAAGAAAATGTTCTGTTTTAAATTTATCAGTTGATTACATTACATTCTAGTTTTATTTCCCATTACAACTAGTTTTCATCAATCTTTACATATTGATGACATATATTTGGTTTGGCTAAACTAATCATTAAATACTCGAACTCTCAACAAACTGGTATCGACCAACTGAGGCGATATTTTAGGTATATAATTATTGTTGTATTACATTCTAGTTTTATTTCCTTATTACCCATCACAATTAGTTTTCATCAATCTTTACATATTAATGAAATATATATTTAATTTTATAAAAAAATATTTCTTTTATAACTTTTTTGAAGGTTATTCCCATCAGTGAAATATATCATAGGAGACGAAGTTAACAATAATAATCTAAACGAAAATATGAAAGAGAACAAGACACAGAAAAAGACAATGGTTGCAACTGGGACTCAAACCCAAACCTCTCGTCTAACCGGGACGTGCGCGTTAACCAATTTCGCTATTGCTACCTTCTGTCCAATCGTCATATTTGTCAATCTCATATTTTAAAATTTTAGAATTAACATTATTATCTTCAACTAATTATTTTTCCATATTACGGGCAACTACCCTTTTTATTGGAAACAATCATTCTAAGAATTGGTTTGTAACCTGGATAGCGTCTCGGATAGATATATCCGAATTTATTCATACGGAACTATTGACTTTTTATAAAAGTCTAAATGAATATTCAATTTTCTAAGAAAAACTTTCTTTTATAACTTTTTTGTGTTTTTCTGTGTCTTGTTCTCTTTTATATTTTCGTTTTGATTATTATTGTTAACTTCTTCTCCTATGACATATATTTGGTTTAGCTAAACTAAGCATTTCCCATTACATCTAGTTTTCATTTATCCTCTAAGATACCTTGAACTCTCAGCAAACCGGTATCGACCAACTGACGCGACGGTACGGGAAAGGTCACGCGTTTAGAGCAACCGGAATAATTGATTTTCAAAAGCAGCTGAGAGAAGACATTCAGTATTTGAACTTTTGCCCTTTCCTTTACGAATGCATTATTTTATTAATGTTATATTATTTTTTCTGAAGATGTTTTATTTATTTATTTGCTTGCCTTTTATACTAACGAAAAATACCCGAATTTATACAATATTTTGACAATATTGGTATATTTTGATATTTTATTAGTTGTCAACAGTTTAAGCCACTGTAAACTGTAGGTTTTAAAAAATAACTCTTGATTTAACGCCAGTCAAATATATTTACAATGAAACTTTGTGTTTCAATAATTAGCACAGATTTAATAATTATCTTGCTTAGAGGAAAAGCAGGCAGAGGGAACGAACGCTAAAACCGGAATGAATGTGCATTATCATGCACCCAGCCAGAGAGTGGTGGCCGGTGATACCATTGTATAAAATCGGATAAAAATAGCATTTTTATTGTTGTTCGTTGCTCGGCTACAATGTATTTAGAAGAATACAAAGTAAATACACGAGTCTTAAAAGAAATCACCTTCTGTCAGCTTTTGCTACTTAAGACAAACCTATTTTCTGCTTTACAGTTAAGATTAGTTCACGAATATATTTTGTATTGTAAAAATTGATATTGAGCTAACTTGCACCTTTATTTTTACTTTTAGGAAAGGAAGGAGAGGAAGTTCTGGGTAGGAAAATGTATCAGGGTTGGATTGAAATCAAAATAATATTTGAAACAGAAAAATAATACGGTCGCACCCAGGAAATGAACTCAGGACCTTAGCCTGCCGGGGCTCTGTTCTATTCATCGTAGACTTGTAGAAAAAGTCAGTAGATGAGAATAGAAAACTTGATATATTTATTAAAGACACTATCTAGATTGCATATAGGCCGGGTAGAATCTTGCCATCACACATAAAATGCAGCCAATAAAAATATGCATTAAGAAGGTTTTGGTAGTTCTTAATCTAAGTAAGATTCAGTTAAATATGATCGAAGGGGAAAGGATCGAATTAGTTCATTGGTTAGAGCAGAGCTCCGGCAAGGCTAAGGTCCTTGGTTCAATTCCTAGAAGCGACCGTATCTTTTTCTGATTTTCTGTTTCAAATTTTATTTTTGAGAGTTGCTAATATTTTCTTCAATGATTAACTTAGAATAGTTAACTTTTAATAGTAAAACAAGAAAGATACGAGAAAAGCCAAAATTATTGAAAGATAAGCTACACGCACGCCTTCAACATTACGAAAAGAAAATGTCGCCTGGAAAATGTTTCTAAGGAAAACATTTACGAGGCAAACAAATTAAATATATTTTGTATTATTATTATTTTTTGCCTGTTATAGCAAGTACCAGTTTTTTTCTCGTAGCTTTTTTTGTAATACTCACGCGGAGTTTCTCAAAGATTGCGGGTCGGTCTATCAGGTTCAATGTTTTTGTTTTGAGTTTGAGTATCACTCTCAAAATGCCATGGCAAGAATTTAGACAAGCGGTTAAGTACCTACCTATAAATAAATTTCGTGTTTTTTTTCTTTTAATTACATTTTTTTATTTCTATTAGGGGGAATACATTAATTACGTGAGCAGTTTTTCTTCCAACCTAGACCCCCCCCCCTTGGTGAGATAAATTTGGGCCACTTCGTATATTCTTTTTAAGTGACGTGAGATTTAAGGCCCCGAGGAAAAAAAATACCTCAGGGCTAATATCATCTTTGGAGATGTTGTGTAGAGGATCTTTATAGTGAAAGGAAGGAGAGGAAGTTCAGGAAAGGAAAAGGGGATGAGGGGTGAGTAGAAATCTGAGGTCAATGTCCTGTCTCGACACAGGTATATCCTAATGAGACAGGCATAAAAAAAAAAAATTAATATTCTCTTTATAGATTCATAAATACATAAATAAATGTGTCCAGGAGTGGCTGACGTATGCATCCATCCCTCCCAATGCGGTGCAAGGTGATGGGATCGAGAGAGTCTGTCTGGAGAGTTAAAAAAACCAGTCTCTCTCGATCCGGCCCTCCACGTGGGCAAACGCATTCGTCGCTAAGACCTTACAAAATATCTCCAATAAAAAATTATGCTTAATAATTTGTAATTTATTGAAAATATCAAAGAAACGTATTTTTACACGGCATAAATGAGGACAGAGCGATATTATTTGTGTATTTTATTTAAAAATTGACGTGTAAAAAAAGACACAAAGGCAAACACGCTACCAATTTATGCATCAATCCATTAAAAACAATTGTAATATTCATCTTCATTCAAAATTCATTTACATTTACATTATCTATTCCAGGAAGCAAATGTTTGACGCTAATAATATAAGTAAGGCTGGGAGTATTCTCTTTGTCATTTTCTCGAGGCCAAGTCCCACTTTAGCAATGAATACAAATTCCGGTAGAACTGTGTTTTGGCATGTCCAAGTAAGCTTCATTTTTCTTCATTTCTACTGAAAATGATCAAACTCTAAAAAAATATTTTTACTTAAAAAGTGTATTTTTAATACATCATTTAGAAATATGCCTACCACAGGTTTCCTAAGCTTATTTGGAGTATAAAATCTAGATGTCTATTTGCTGTTGGATGTGAAATAGTTGGTTTGAGCGCGAATTTTAAAACTTGAGAAAGAAATAATTAAAAATAAAATTACATTAGATAAAAAATACGCATAAGTCATAAAAATACTAATAAAAAAATACACATAAGTCATAAAAATACAAGAAACAAAAACTGAAAAATATAGCGATTACATAACTAACTAACTAACCATCACGCCGTTTCACCGCAAGGGTAGGCAGAGGGAACTCAGACACACCACTCGGTCTTGGCACACACTCTTTGGCTCACTCACATTCATACATCGTCTCATACATACTCCTTTATTATTCTGACTTTTGACATGTTTTTTGAAACATTTTCTCAATTTCTTCCTCCATTCATATTTACGTCATATATTCTTCTCACACTATTTTCTTTTTTCATTCGCTCTATATGAACAAACCATCTTAGAGGGTCCCTTTCTTAATCTTACTCATTATGCTTACATCAGACTTACATTCTTTGCGGATATTCACATTTCTCACACGATTAAACATGGTTTTACCACACATCCGCCTCAGGGATCTCATTTTATCAACATACAGTGTACTTTCATCCTTCCTCTGCTAGTTCCATCCCTCACTGCCATATATCAGGGTAGCAACCAGGACTCCATTGTGGACTGCTAGCTTCGCTTCTTTTGACAGTTTTTTATTAGCGCCAAAGGCATTCAGTCCTCCATTAATGGAGTTACCTGCATTTACCATTCTTTCAATATCTCTATCAGACTTCCCGTCTTTCGTAAACATACTACCCAGATACACAAACTCATCCTCTTGCTCCAAGTATTCATCATTCACATTAGATAGGTTTACAAAAATACAAGATGGGTTTAGGAATACTGTTAGAATAAATATTCTACATGATCCAAGTTGACATTTATATTGTCAACATCACCTAATAATATATATAAGTATTGATTTCCCATAGTGTGAAATCATTGTATCGAAGAGTGGGCAATGTACTTACGCTTATGAATGCTGCAGTAGAATAGTGTTGTTACTGTGGGTATTCGTAAGTTTATAAGTTGCAAGAGTTCGCGAAAGAGGAATTTAGAGTTTAGTATTTTGAATAATAAGGTTAGGTCGTTTGTTTTACGTCTGTATTCTAATGAATGTATTTTTAGAATATTTAATAAGAAATTATATGTTAAGTCTTCTAGCGGGATATTTAATTTAAAATTTACAAAAAGCAGAAATTTTATTGACTTGTCTGTGGCATAGGAGCCTAACGACCGCTGTTCCCAATTCTACTAAGCCAAAACTAAGGTTCAAATTGCTTAAGCATCACTTAATCTAGACTAAGATTAAGGGATTCTTATGCAGTTTTGAACCTTAGTTTCAGCTTAGTAGAATTGGGAACAGCGGCCGTAAAGCTATTATGTGTAGTCTCAGCATTGCTCTTTTGAAAGGCCACCATTCAGAATAGAAGCGTTGTTGCTTTAAATGGATTTAGCCGTGCTTTGTGACCAGCTCTCCCACTGGAGACAGTGAGACCCAAAGATTGGTGAGACTATTACTTCCTCAGTTCCTCAGGAGTGTGTTGTGAGGTTAAAAGGGAGGAGAAGGAGATGGGAAAATATGTTGGTTATTCAGTCGCATATATTCACAGCAAATCAATTTGTGGACTTTAATCAATAATAATTATAAACTTTTCAAGGGGACACAACTATGTGGGAGTTGCTAAACATTTGGATATTTGTAAAGTATTGACTTACCCCTTGTCTTTTGATACTGTATTAAGGTGAATCGATATTATGATCTTGAGGAACATAGCTGGTTGTAATCACTGCACAAGCACATAACAGATTCGTGGTAAACATACTGAGGCATCAATTCAGCACTGCTAACTTCTAGTTGATAAGAATTGTTCTTATGGCACTGATGATAATGACTTCACAATCACACAAGTGATTCAAAATTATACACACCGAGGGAATACCAGGTGGTCACTGCCGAGATTTCTTAGCAGAGCTGACATTAAATTGCAATGGGTGATCAACATGTTGTTCATTGCACTGGCTTAATTAATAGACTGATTGTACCATAATTTTTTGTTGTAAATGTCACGCATATTGGGTACACAATTGCGTCTCTGTATTAGGGAAGCGTTGCATGTGTAGGTTGAACGGTGGTTTTACGGGGTGGTTTGACATCACAAAAGGTGTTAAACAAGACTGCGTAATGTCACCATGGTTATTCAATCTATACATTGATAATTGTATGCAAAAATTGAAACAGGTGAGATTGGGCGCGAAATTGAGTAATCTGAAAGTATGTTGCCTATTGTATGCTGATGATGCGGTGCTGATTTCTAACAGTATGGAAGATCTACAGTCTCTCGTGTGTAGGATGAATGAAGTATGTATGAAGAATGAGTTAAGAGTGAATAACCAGCACATGACAACTTCAATTCCGACACTAGCGCTAACACATCAGGGCTCGCGAGCGGGCGTTTTCAGAACTAAATTTCGTTCCGCGGCAATCCGAGTTTTGAGGGTATTGTTCACGCGAGCTAGGGCTACCCGCTACTATTACTACTTTATATTACTATTCTCGCTTCCAGAATTTTAATTAGTAGTAGTTATTTGTAATTTGTATATCGAAGTGCATAAACATAAATAGATACAAGTGAAATGCGTAAACACAGTAGGTATTAAGTAGATACCTACATGAATAAACAATTTGTTATATTCTTTTTAATATTTTAGTTTTTTGTTTTTTAATTGTATTTTACGGCCATTAGAGTGGAAGATACTCTCAGTATCGCCCTGGTGTAAGACCACCATTAAGAATTGAAACGTTGCTTGAAATGGCTTTAGCCGTGTTTATTGGCCAGATCTGAATAGCCAGGTACTTCCCCACCTTCCTCTTCCCTATATCCTTCCCCTCCCCACTACCTTCAATCTTACAACATACCCCAAATTGGGGATGCAATAGTCCCACTGGCTCCAGACGAGAGCAGTTGGGACTCTTGTGCGGTATTCATGAAAAAAACGAGTAATATTCAGTTGGATTGTAAAAAATGTCGCATTTTGAAATATTTATTTGTGTGCATAATTAATAATAAGCACTTCAACAAACAGAATTAAAGCGCACAAACCCTTTCTTTCTTTGAGTGGCCTTGCAACGCATGCCGGGTACCCGCTGTGTATAATGTTATATAGTGCAGGCGCTTGCATTATAATTCCCGGGACTTGTGATGGAACCAGTTTAGTTGACCACGAGGTTACAGTGCCCTTGAAACGCATGCCGGGTACCCGCTGTTTATAATTTATTTATTTATTTATGGACAAATAGTCCATTAACAATATAACAATAACACGAAAAACAAGCGTGCGTAAAGGCCCGACCCGCCGAGCAATCGATCACCGTTCGCATTGATTACCGTTCGCATGTCATTTTTCGTAACAATCACCACTTTTCGTAACCCATTCACCAGTTTACCCCCAAGTGTCGAGCGTGCGTAAAAAAGATTTACCCCAAAAAATATTTCGGAGCAGTTGGGACTCTTGTGCGGTATTCACACAAGAATAATTTAAAATAAAAAAAAAATATTCGAAATTATAAAAATTTTTGCATAAAAATATTCAATGAACATGAAAAATTGCGTTCGGGCAACCCTGTAGATTTAACAAACATGAATCAAGGAATTCGTGTTTATTTCAAATTTCGTTTTCAAATTTCATTTCCAAATATTATTATTCAAAGCATCGCGAAGACGTGCTCTCCTGGCCGCGTTTGGGCCCGTAATGAAATCTGAAATTTGTGTTTACGGGCTGCGATAAAAATGGTGAAATGCGATGTTCAAAATTATTTAAAATTAAATACTTCCTGAAATTATTTTACGATCAAATTATTTGTGATTTGTCAATAACGTCTTAGCAAAATAAGTATGTAAAAAAATCCGAAATATATTTGTTTGTAAGTGCACAAATAAATGCACCAACCGACCAATTTTCGTCAAGAAATACATGTCCGTATATATTTTTTAATAATTTTATTTAAACTAAAATTAAAATTCTGAAACATACGTTTACCAGATAATGTATTGATTTATTTTACTGCATGATTATATGATTTGAAATGGGTGTTGTATAATAAATGTACTTTTTTGAAAATTGAACAAATCTGCGAACGACCTATGGTATAACCTTATTATTCTAAAAATAAACATTTTTTCTCAAAATCTAAAACATACGTTTACTAGATAAAATAACAATCTTTTGAAATCCATTTATAGTTTTTTGTGGAAAAGAGTTAATACGTCTAACCACTGATTTAAAAATGACATATTTCTGGTTTCTCTGGTAATACACTCTTAATGATTAATGTAAGTAAGTCTACAGTCATGTTCTTTGAAAGAAAGAGATAGTACTAAAACAGTGTACAATATAGTTGTGATTGATGAATACTTGGAGCAGGTGGATGAGTTTGTGCATCTGGGCAGTATGTTTACGAAAGATGGGAAGGCTGGTAGAGATATTGAAAGAATGGTAAATGCAGGTAACTCCATTAATGGAGGACTGAATGCCGTTGGCGCTAATACAAAACGGTCAAAAGAAGCGAAGCTAGCAGTCCACAATGGTGTGCTGGTATCTACCATGATGTATAGCAGTGAGGCATGGAACAGGCAGAGTAAGGGTGAAAGTAGACAAATTCCATAGACTTTAAAATTATAAAATTTGTTATAGTTGCGTCAACAGTATATATTATAATTTTAAATTATTTAATTCTGAAACAACAGAAATTAATCTAAAAAAAAATGATTGCTCACGTCGGGATTTCAACCTTCTCAAATCTCCAGAACCGTAGCCGACGATTGTAACCATTTTTAGGGAGTCTGTCAATCTTTATATTAGATCACAATTATTTGTACCTACTTGTTCAATGTATCGCGCGCTGTCAATAATTTACTGTCAGTTTGACATTTATTCACCGAGTTAACATGACTCTTCCATTTTTATCGGGTATTTTCTAACATACTGGGATTCAGAATTGCGTGAACCGTATTGCGATACCAGGCAGATTGTACCTACACTTTTGTAGGTCTAGAAGTGTTGTTTTTATTCATTCACGCATTTATCCCCTCAGACTAATTTGTTCGTTTTTCTGAATAACTTATATAGGTAAGTCTCATAGAAATCGCTGTGTCTCTCATACTTTGATGGTTAGACTAAACGATCTAAGAAAGAGAAGACACCACGATTTATATTCATTTCTAAAAACTAATAACAAAATAATTAAAATGTACAACCCTTATGAAACCGCAATTTAAAAAAAAAATAATGATTTAATGAAACGTTAAAAAAATAGTTAACTATAATACATTTGCCTAATATGGTATTTTTATTTTTTTCGTTAACACTTATTATATTTGAGTTATAAAAAACGTAAGTAAAACGTAACTTTTTAGAGCTTGCATTAATAAAAAGTATAATTCAAAAATTATATATTTATTTTGAATTATAAAATTCCAGACCTAAAATCGACTTCAAAAATACATTTAATAATAAGTTGTATGAATGTCAAACAAATTTATTTACAGTGAAAATTTTTTGTGTCAACTTATACGCTGGTATATACAGTATATAGAGAAGTAGATTTTTCCTTGATGTATTTGAATGAAAATATGTTTTATACTTTTGTTATTCGGCGGTACATCCTCTCTGCACATTCCCTCGGGGACGCTACTAAAAAGGCAAAAAACATACGTTCCTTATCACAATAATGTTGTAACTCTTTCTTACACATTAAATAATGGCGAGACAAAAAATGAGACACACAATGTACGTACGTCTGTTTCCTCCAAAGTACTACTTTTTTCCTTTGGAGGATACAGACATACGTGTATTGTATGTTTTATCTGTCGTCTCACCATTATTTAATGTGTAAGAAAGAGCTGCACCATTATTGTGATAAGGAACGTGTGTTTTTTTTTACACAGTCGCCGTTTCGAAAACGTGGGAATATTAAAAGCGACTATTCTTTACTCATAACCAGAACAGAAATCTTATTGTAGTGCAGTGTTCAATAAAATTCTCAAAATTCTCAAAATTCATAAATCGTTATATATTTTCGTGTTATAAATTTTATAGTATTAAGCGATCGAAATTTATTGAATTTAACAAACAAACCGAAAAAGTCTAAATTTGAAAGAGTGGTTTAAATTTGTGCATTTTTTCTAGCCAAGGTAATACTGAAATAAAAATCTTTGACTTCCTGTGTTGAAACGGGCATTTCTTTTGATAGATTGATTGCAATCTTTAGAGCACAGGCGTCAGGTAGGATTTCTGTCGTTGTTCTACTGGTATTACAATGGGAGATGCTCCGAAGAACTATCGTCATTGATCTTTCAGCACCGGTGCATAGTTGGAAAATATGCCTAATATGTCCAAAATTCGTACACGTAACCCGGTTGACATTCTTGAGTTGAACAGCTCGGCTTTGGAACGATTTGACGGCCTCCCTTCAAGACCCATCTTCACTTTTTCTCTCCCCAAAAATCACTCCACACAACATCCCCAAAGATGATACAGGCCACGAGGAAATTATTATCCTTAGGGCTTCCTGTGTGCACTTTTCAAATCGAGCCATTCAAAAAGTTCATTGCATTTACCATGATTTATGATTTTCACTTTGGGAGGCGGGTATGGGTACCGCTGCCCCGGAAATATTTATTGGATAACAAACACCCCTGCCGTAGGTCACCCCAAATGAATTGCTACATTTGGTGACTTAGCAGAGGTGCCCGGGTTCATGGGGTTAGGTTGGTCTAGATCTTGGCGGTGAATGCGTTTGTCCATTTTCTGGACCGGAAGAGACTGGTTGAGGAACCTAGATCTCTCCAGCCGAACTCTCTCGATGCCTTGCATCGCAGTGGGAAGGATGGATTCATACGTCAGTCACTCCTAAACACATTGACCCGCAGATTCCCACTGAACCATCATACTATTTTCCTTCCCAGAACTTTCTCTCCTTCCTTTCCCTAAAAAAACCCTCCACACAGCTTCCCTGGGAATCCTGTAGGCCCTGAGGGAATTTTTAATTTTTTTTTTCTATATACACATATATTGATTTTAACGAAAATTTACCGTTTTTCACAAATTGAATTTAATACATCCTTCAATTAGAATCAACAAATCCTTAACAATGCGACATCAACTCAAGCATTTACAACAAAAGTGCTTCGAATTCGACCAAGTTTCTAACCAAAGTGAACCGGTCTACTTTTAAATGCTTGGTGTGTACGGTTTACGGTTCACTCAGAACTGTATACTGTAAACACATACCCACTGAAGGAATAGGGATGTCCGTTCCACGAAGTATGAAATCAGCCCTACGGTAGGGACCCCTTTATTACACATCGCGTACTCCACACAAAATGCACCCCATCCCTATTAGCATACATGTACAGGGTCCGGCAACGGTTATGATAATTTTATGTAAAAATGCTCTCATTTCAAATGGACCAAAGCATGTGGCAGAATTTTTCTATGGTTCTGTTGTAATATTATTAAACTAATGGCGCAGACTAGTGAAAAATCACGGGATCCAATTGTTTTATGTATTTTCTTTATTGGTTTAATTGTTTATCAAGATATGCACAGTACTGTATGATAAAAGTTATAAAGGATATTAGATTAAAGGTTATAGTACCTATTACGTAAGTCCTTAGTCTAAGATGGTTCTTAAAACTTAACTAATGAAAGAATGAGTAACAGTAATAAAAAGTAAAAAGTGTTTGAAGAGATAAAGAGAAATTTTTGAATCAGACTCGTATGCTCACGAATTGTAAGTGACTTAATAAAAGTTTAATGAAAATTTAAATGTAATAATTTATATCTCGCTGAGAAATTTAATAAATAAGTTTTGTTAGTGTTTTGAAAAATTAGGAAAAAAATCATTTTGGATAAAAAATATTTTTTTTTTACAAATTAGAGAAACAATTAGAAATTTTCCTTTCGAATAAAAACACCTTTAGTAAATAACTCTTTCTTGAGAATGGAAAACCAAAATAAATATAAACAATATACAAGCTCACTTCAAGTGAGGCCTCCGTGGTCGAAGGATAAGACTCTTGACTCAAAATCCGAAGGTTGCGGAATAAAATCCCAGCGTGGGTAAATAAAAATAATTTGAATTATTGGTATTATTTCACAATTAATTCATTAAAATAATATACAGCATATTTTCGGCACATTTCAGAGTGGAAGATACTATCAGTATCGTTATGATGTAAGATCACAATTCAGAATTGAAACGTTGCTTGAAATGGCTTTTAAAGTATTTAGTGACCAGATGTGAATAGCCAGATACTTCCTCACTTTCCCCTTTCCCATCTCCTCCCTCCCAATACTCTCAGCCTCACGACATACCCAAATTTGGAATGCGATACTCTCACTGGATCCAAACGGGAGTAGTCGAGACTGCTGTGCGGTTCTGAATTTTCTAAATTTGAGATCGACAATAATGACAAAAACAATATAGGTCTTAATTTATTTATTTGTTTATAAGACATACACAGTACCTACATTATACTACAAGTCATAAGATATAAAATTTTTACATGGTTATGTACCTGTTACGTAAGTCATAGAATGTCATTTGGTAATTACGCCTGACATGTGTAATAACGGGTTTTAAAACTTAATTAGAGAATGAACAAGTAATAATAATAAAAATTAAGAAAAGGGAGGGGGGGGGGGAAAGAGACATTTTTAAAAGGAAGAATTATATACCCACTAAATTGTTATTGACTGTTTGGTGAAAGGTGAAATTTAATAAATTGGTTCAGAATGTTTGCAAGGAATCATGGAAAATGTCTAAATGTAGTAATTTTCGTAGTGGGTATAGGTTGTGATTGCGCGAGTAATTGGTGAGTTACTTGCTGCATTAGTGTTGTTAGCTTCAATAAGAAAAATGGAAGTGTGCCTGGTACGCCTCTGGGAATAAACGTCCAATAAATGGCCAAGACGTCCCGGTAAGACAAGAGATCCTAGGTTCGAGTCCCAGTTGCAACCGTTATCTTTTAAAGCGAAAACTTCTTTAGCACGTTGTGATTTAAAACTCGTAGAAACGAAAAAGCGACACTAAAAATAGACAATCACATACATCTATAGGAATTATCCTGCGAGAGAATGAGATAGATTAATCTGTCTCCTCCTTCTGCGGTGCTTCGTAACCTCCCCACTCTTGTCTACTTCAGTTTTCCGAAAATTTCACTTCTACTGCGTGTGAACTGCACACAGTATTTTAATTATTTTCCTGTCTCCTATTCTGTTCCACGTTTCATGTTTTTTTTTGCACACCCTGTACCGTCACAATAAGGATGTATTCGTGCGTCCGTCCGTATCCCGCCCGTGTGAGCGTGTCACCCTGTGTAAGGCACCGGGCATGAAGCAGCGAGCAGTTGGCTGGGGGGGGGGGTGTATGGGGAGGGGAAAATCGATATAGCCACCCCCTGACCACCCACAACCCACCCTACACATAACTACCCCTGCGCTGGGCCACCCTGATGCCTAACTACCCCGGGAGGGGGTTGGCAACAGGCGGTTGGCGGGACACTAATAAACTTTGAATAAAGTTAACATTTTACACAATTTTAATTTGTGGACCAAGAATCGGGCGTTATTATTACGCTAACGTCTGTACGGTTGAAATTTAAGAATCCGGCTGAGAATGCAACACTGATGCCGCGCCGTACGCAAAACCATCTTCGTGCTTGAAGTTTCTTAAAAAAATACTTTTGTAATTCGGTTATCTCACCAAAGGGGAGGTGGGGGGGGGTCTAGATTGGAAGAAAAACTGCTCACATAAATAATGGATGCCCCCTAACTATATTATAGTTTTAAAAAAAAAGTTTTTTTACAATAATTTTACATCTTTTTTAAAATCTGAATACCGTAGAAGATCGATAACTGCTACCAAACGTCTGAAGTCAGTGAGATTATGGGATCCCCAATCTCTTTTATTTCACCTAAGTCCACAATTGAAGTGTGTTGATAAGTTGTGAGTGATCAAGGTAGTAAGGTGAGGAAAGAGATGGCTAAGAAAAGGGTCGGGAAGTACCAGGCTATTCAGATCTAGTCACCAAATATAGCTAAAGCCATTTCAAGCAAAATATCTTCTACTCTGGAATGCAAATACGTATATACTTTTCAAGTAACGTGAGATTTTGCTGGAGCCCCCCCGCCGTTTGTGCTCACGTAATTAATGGATGCCCCCTTACATATTTTCAAATATCTTTAAAAAATTGGTTTGATTGAGATTTGAACCATCCTACCCAGTGATCGGAATCAACCACGTTGCCATCCGGGCCAAATTCTGAATTTGTAAAACCGACAATTATTTCGTGCTTTAATTTTGTAAAATTTCATAAAATTGCGTAAATGTCCGTGTGTGTGTGTGCGTGATTGCCACCAATTGACAGAAGTTTCTCCGCCGAGTTTCAGTTCGATCGGATGTCGGGAAATGGGTTAAAGATTCCGCTAGACGTATTTAAAACGTTAAGAGCTTTTAATACATTTAATTCCAGTAGGACAAGGTCACCAAAAATTATTACATAAACACACTTTTTTTCATTGCAATTTACATAATTACGTTATTAATTAATTAAGTTAATATTTAAATTATTTTATAATTGTTTATTAATTAATTAATTACGTTAATTACTTACTTATTAATTAATGAATATTAATTAATTAATATTAATATTAATTAATTACGTTAATATAATTACGTTAATTATTAATTAAATACGGCTTACCTTTTAATTGTCGCCTAATTTATACGTATACTAGCTGACCCGGAAACGCGTTGCTGTGGCTAAGGAACCACAACGCCACCTACTGGATGGTTACCCAACCTTTTAACTCACACCGCCATCTGTTAATTTGCATACAAATTACATCCACATCGCTTGCTTGCCAGCCTATTTGTCCACCACATACAGAATTTCTCCTTTAATTATATATTTCAACCAATTTACACAAAACCTTGACAAATTATATATCTAAACCTTCCTCATGAATCACTCTATCTATTGGTGAAAATCGCATGAAAATCCGTTCAGTAGTTTATCGGTTTATCGCGAACAGACAGACAGACGCGGCAAAGGACTTTAATTTATAATATGTACAGATAAAATTAATCGAAAAATACCACCATTACGAACGTTTCAGAAAGTTGCTGGATCTGAATAGCCATGTCAATCCCAATCTTCCTCTTCCCATCGACTTCCCCTCCTCACTGCACTCCCCCACCACATAGGTACTCCATTTGAGGATGTCAAATCTCACTGGCTCCAAGGCAGTTGGAAGCAGTTGCGACTGTGCGTGGTGTATTTACATAAAAAGAAAAGCTTAGTATAAAATTGTTGACGTCAAATTCCTTATCTCGCTTTAGGCGTCAGGTGGGACTGCTGTCCTTGTTCTACCAGTATTTCAATGGAAGATGCTAAGAGTAACTAGCGACATTGATCCCTTCGGCACCGGTGCATAGTCGAGAAATATGCCAAACGCGCGCCCAACATTTGCCACATGTGAATGCGTCGTTAGCTCGGCTGTTGAACGATGTACAAACCTCTGTGTTTCATCACTCATACAACACGGTCCTCTTCAAGACCGATGTTCACTCCACACAGCATGCCCAAAGATGATATAGACCCTGAGGAAAATTATTTTCCTTCCGACCTCCTGCGTGGACTTAATGTAAAAAAGTTACAAGAAATTATAACAAATATTGTTTTTTTTTAAATCCTTTATTTTTCCCAATTTTACATTTTATACATACATATTTTTAAAATCATAAGAGTAATAGGACCCACGAAGGCGCAGCCTGTGCGTGGGTAATATAGTTAAAATAATATTTTGTTATACCTAGGAAAAACAGGACAGTAGGTATTAAGCAAAAACATAATTAAAATTTGTCTAAATAGTTTGTACAAAAAGGGTACACAGTAGTTAACAGTGTAATAAAAAGTGTGAGTTTATGTGAAAAAATAAAAGTGATGTAAATTATAAAAATAAAGTTTCAACATCCGTATCGTTAATCCATATTTTTTAATCTTTTAGGTATTGGGGAAGTTTAGTTGCAACCTGAATAATTATCGGTAAAATATTGAAAGTTTATTTTTTTGTTTTTTTGTTTACTAGAAGATTTATATTATTATCTCCAAACATAAACAGAAATGCTACAATATCAATAATTATGATTTATTTCTATTAAATATTACTAAATCGTCAAAGTGCAATATTATATCACATGATTAAATATTACATTTTAAATGTTACAATTGGAGGTTTTACTCATTAAGTTATTCCAAAAATAAAAACAACAAAATGATGTAAATATCGTAGACATGTACATGAATCAATAGATGTCGCATATTAAAATAAAATTAATGTATTTATCCAAGACATTATTACATTTAGTTCGGGAAGAATCTCACAATCGCTCATAAAAAGCAGACAATTTAAAAAATACGCGTAAAGAAAATGAAGATAATTTTTGAAGGTTTTAGTCGAAATGATAAAGCTAAACACATATGAGCGAAAGCGATCGGGTTAAATTAGATGTTGGATATCAGTGGTCAGAGTCCCGGCAAGGCTAAAGTACTGGCTTCAATTCCTAGATGTGACTGTATCTTTTTTCTGATTTTTCTTTTTTAAATTTTCGATTGAGAGTCGCCAATATTGTCTTCAATTAATTATTATTTACATTTATTATGTATTATTATAGAAGTAGATATTAAAAATATCTCAGTATCCCGTGAGCTAGATTGCCAGTTAATTATTATAAGAATTTTGGTAAGGAGCAAGTACCATGTGTAGTGTCATGTGTTCAGATCAGCATCAGTTTAACCACCTGCCATCACCTGTGCCGTTTGTTCTTGTGGTTGCAGACTGTCAGGAGAACCGAGCGGAGGGCGGCAATGTAAACTCGGAAGGCGCGGGCCCCCGCCGGCGGGCCCCTGAGCGGCGCCCCGGCGGGCCCTCGGCACCGCCCCCGGCCCCGCCGCCATGTTTCCCGTGAGTGGCAATGTTCCGCCCCTGTGCCTGAACCCTACCTATCCTACCCTGCCCTGCCCTGACAAAATCTGAACCTTGAACCTTAAACATTGAACCTTGATCCTTGAACCTTGAACTTTGAACCCTGAACCTACCAGTCCTGCACGATCCCGTCCCAAACCAAACAACCACGGTTATTGTTTTACCGACCTCGCCAACTATCACTTTTGTAGGTTATGTTTCATGGAAATCGAATAATATTTATTTACGCAGATGACATCCCTGATTAAAACAAACTCCTCGCTTCTGAAAGCACTCTCTGAATCACATATCTCATTTTCCTGAGTGTTTTTGAGGTTATTTTTTTTTTCTTTTCTACCATTTCTCTCTAAATTCGCATACAATGCTTTTTACTTCCCACAGAATCATTGAATACAAATATCTGACAACATTTTCGGGTTCATAAACATAACTCCATGACATTGGTTTCATTGCAAACTCTTGATTTTCGTTTTGTCTATGACAACTTTTCTTTAGAAAAAAAAAGCCTATTATTCTACAAAAAATCCCCAAGCTCCAATCACTATTTGATGGAATTTTCAAGATCATAATCCTCGAAAAATTGTTCACTGGATATTTTTCCACAATTCTGAATCTTGAATCTATCATTCTTAGTAAACCTTGTCTGACTTCTGATAATTCAAATAGTATTTGAAAAAGGATTAATGATTACAAAGCTTGTAGTCATTACATAACACTGTTGTTTATAATTGTTTCCAAAGTAACTTTACTGAGAACAAAACTCCTCAAAAACATTTAACCAAGACCTGATTAGCAATAAATTCCCAAATTATGTCTAACGTTAGCTTATCAAATTGATTTTCTGAAGCTTTCCCGGGATTGTAACTGCGGAATGATTTTCTTTAATGATTCTAACTCTTCTATAAGTGCTCAATACAAAGTATTATGGTGCCAATAGAATTCTGTTCCAATAGTACTAATTTTTTTTTATTTCCAAAAGGACAATATCAACCAACAATTTCAAAATAGCTTTCCTCTTTAAGTCAAAACACAGTTATATTTATATTTCTTTCCAACATATCTGCAAGTATTTAAATTCATTAAACTATGTGTTAATCAAATGATTAGGATTCATTCATTTAGAACACTTTTATTCCTGCTAGATCAAAAAACTTCCTTCAAACCAAAGTTTCCAAGGTTTTTCTCCCTCCATACAAAACTCATCACTATTCGTTTCATCTCATTCAAAATTCTTTCCACCCGATGAAAGCTGTAAATAAATTCTTCCAGAGGTCGGTAAGCAAATAACAATTCCTTTAAATGTTTTCCTTTCCGTCCCCGGAACGTTAAAATCCAACCGAAATATCGATCAAACAATAATTATTACTCTATCGCAGCGAAATAAATTAAAAAACACATTTTGTGAAACAATAATGGTCTTATACAGATGATAAACTTCATCAATAAGGCTGTTTTTGGATTAATTTAAATATAGTTTATCACCAAACTGGCTCTGTCACAAAAGCAGCCATCTTTGTTTATACTTAACCTTAAAATTAAAGTCTCATCAACCGGTTGTCAATTTAACGTTCCTAACATGACAAAACGCTGTTGTTAACTTTGACGCTGGTTGTTAAAACATAACTAATATAAAGAAGATCTTTATAAGCTGCTTGTACAAATTGATTCTCAATAACACAAAAAAAAACAAAAACATTTGACACAAAATCATAACCTCAAAAATAAAATTTGTCATATTTTTGTTGTTGTAAAAGATTTTGCAATTATTTTCAATGACAACAGTTGTGAAATGGTTTGGCACTCTTCCAAACCGTTTCTGGTTGTGTTTAATTAACTGTTTAACTTATTTAAAGAAGAATTGATTTGTACACTAGCTTCATAATGATCAAGAATGTTAGATATTGCATTGTCGTAGGAAGATAGAAGGCGATAGAGCCAGATCGTTTGGTGTTTCTCTTATTTTTTGGTTGCGATAACTCCTGAATGTGCCGAGAGCATAACTGTATGCCGCTAGTGTTGAAATTTGTTCCCAAAAGCTGAATCCCGAAACCTTACCCGATAACTATCCGCTGAAAATCCATAGTTGCCAATAAAGTTTACATTGCCGCAAAGGTAAAGAGTTTTTTTATTCTTTTATTTCGCTTTTTAACCAATAGATGGCAGCGCTGAAGCAACTAGAAGATCACGGAGGCAGTTGATTGGTTGGATATTAGGTATATAATATTCTTACCACCAATTGTTGAACTTTTGGTAGGTTAAGACGCATTGTGCTTCTTCCTCCTATTTGATTCAACGTTTCAGACAATCTTACAATGTCCATCATCAGGTTGGATGAGTAGAGAATAGAAAAACATATACCTAGAACTTATTAAGCTTGGAGATTGAAATTTATAAGCACTTGATCTACAAGAATAGAACGGGTTCCACACAACTACGGAGGTAATTTCCAGAAGTGACTGCAATAATTCACATTGACAAGAATGAATTTTTGTGGAATGGTATAGTTATACAAATAAACATACTCTTTTGTAAACCCTACACACAAGCCCTGATTATGGACACCGTAAAGCTCTCTGAAATGTTGGCTCAAGAAGGGAGAGGAATGGAAAAAAGGTATTTTCCAAAAGTCAAAAAACATTAAGTTGATTTGTTTGTATGTTATAAATATATTATATCTAGCTAAGATCCTAACCAAATGTTATAACAAAACAAATAAAAAATATGTTTTTATTGTCCTAAAAATGTCGCGAGCTACTGAGCGAGTGGACAGTTTTGTGTGTCATCATGACAATCTCACTCGCCGATTCACCCGCTTTTAAATTTAGTAGATAGTAGCTTGTAAACTCGCCGTGTGTCATCGAGCCTTAAGCAAGAAAACCTTGTATTTATTGTCAAACAAAAGGTTCTTGAATTCATTTACAATTTTTTTGAGATAGGTAATAAAGTTGAGTAATAAATGTATAACATTTTTACTTTTGCAAAGAATGCCTGAAATCCTGTATTATCTCTCAATGATAAGAATCGTGATATTAAAACTATGGAAATTATAATAGGAAAAATTAAATAGATGAATTGCTTTTACTGTCCTGAACCAGGACTCCTATCATAATAAAACTTTTATACTTTTCTAATCAATTTTTTCGTTTATCTAACAATTGATTTTTGAGAAACTATATTGGCTGTTTTTTGGCTGTTAAAGCATACTTCTTCTTAAGCCAAAGCTACAAAAGGCTTATTCCCATTTGCTTAGATGATGGAGCCAGTGAAGCTATCCAAAAAGATCTCTGAAGAGGGGGGAAAGTATGGTTTAACCTAAAAAAACAACCAATATAGAAATGTTATATATATTTATGTAAGTTAATGTTTCCAATGGTTTGAGCTATAGGTTTACCGTTTTAGAATATAAATGTTGCAATGGCTTATTTATATATTATATGTTGTCAATATATCTGTTGCATGCTTACATTAATACACATATAACAATAATGTCAAAACATAGAAGAATAGCTTTATAAACTAACTAGACTATATTATAATGTTATGTGTGTCACTTATAACTGTTTTTATTTTAGTGAAATCATTCACCTCAATGTAATCATGTTTTTCCATCAAAAATTATAGTTTAGAGACATCTTTGGTCACAAATTGAAAGCACAAATAACTTTACATTTCAAAACTACTTTATTATTAAAAAATACACTAATCCCTTATGAACCATGAGTCTACCAGAATTCGGTTATGAACATGAGCCTCCCTAAAATAAATGCAGCATTGTCTTCTTTCTTCAAGCGATTATTCGCAACTTTACAATCATAATCATATGTTTTTACATAAAAAGAGACATCTATGGTCACAATTTGAAAGTACCACAAAAGTGTAAGGATAAAAGAGAGTCTAGGACACGGCCGGCCTTGAGCTAAACGGCGCCTAGCGCTAGTAAAAACCTCAAGGGTGCTGTATTAACTGTTTGGCTGCCTTGGTTCCTCAGCAAGTTTGTGCCTGGAGCACACTGCTCCAATTCCTCCTACAGAGGTCTGGGATATTTATTTATTTGATATTTGATACAATATTTTACATTTCATAGTACAATCCAGTAATGTTGGCCTCATTGGGTGGCTTACACGTATTGAGGCCCCCAAATAATAATCCTTTATGATCCTGAGCCTTCTGATCTCCAGTTTTATACATGCAGGCCTCCCTCAAGTTTCTCCGGAGGAGTAATAATTCATTTATTAAATTATTATAAATCATATTTTTCCATCAAAATAATCCAATGTAGAGACATCTGTGGTCACAATTTGAAAGTACAAATAACGACATTTTACAAAAGTATTTGAGTCAGTAATTTGATACACCAAAGTAATCTCTTATGACCTATTTATTACCTTCTCTGGCATCCAGTTTGCAGGTCTCCTTCCAAAATTCTTTAGTTTTGCTGCTTTTTGGCAGCTTTGTTTGATTTTTTTTTGTTATTTGTTGATTTGACCACGGATAAGCGAAAACGGATTAAAAAAACTGTAGGTAATACGGAATTACTGTATTTTTAAACCACATTTCTCCAAGAACCCTAGACTATCTATAGCTGTTGATTATAGATATTATATTGTCAGTTGGGGTAAATGCATCCATAGGGCAACTGTTTCTCTTCAAACTCCTTCATTCACAATTCAGGAGGAGGGTACTGGCACCGTCGTCCCAGGTTTATCACTGGTATAACTGGATAACTAACACTGCTGCAATAGGTCACCTAAAGTGGTTTCCTACGTTTGGTGACTTAGCAGAGGTGCCCGGGTTCATGGGGTGTGGTTTTTATGGATCTTGTCTACTCATCAACTGCGTAATAGGTCGGTACAAAAGAGAATGGTTGAGAAAGATCTTTACACATCTCCAGCAGAGCTCTCTCGGAACGTCGCCCTACACCGCAGTGGAAAGGATAGATTCATATGTCCGTTACTCCTGGACAACCTTTTTCCTTCACAGAACTTCCTCTTATTCCTTTCCTAAAAAGACTGAGAGAAATTAGTTTCCAATGAAGTGCAGCTAATATTAAAAAAATATGTATATATTTCAAAAGAAATTCTGGAATTTTCCATCTTCATAGGATTGGTGAATACAGAAGATAACCAAACGCAAAGAATGAATTAAGGAGCCTCAATAGATGCAATTACCCCATAGAAAAATGTATTCCAACTGACTTCACTTGATTTTATCTACGGTTAAAGGTAAAACTTAATTCCTTGTTGGAATGTGGTTAGTCAAACATTTGAAATTACCAAGTTATAGTGCTTTCAGATTTCTTCGGTATTGGCTATTACACCTGTTGGCCTTGATTAAATTGTTGACTCAATATGTTATACTTATAAAAATTCTTTCTTTTGTTACAGCGGCTCAGATTCCTCAACGTGGCAGTAAGTATCATATTATATCATTTTAATTTTAATTTGAAAAGTTTTTTTTTTTGTAACACATGAAAATATAAAAAAAAGTACTTATGTATTAAGCCAAATCTCATTTCTTATATAATTGTTGTGTTTTAGTAGTTTATTGTAATTGCCCTTGAGTGGATAATTCTTCTCAAATTGGTTCCTCATTGCTGATCATGACCCCTACTCCAATTTCCATGGTGGACAAGGTTCCTTCGCTCCTCACGGTTCTGCACTGCGTGGAAAGCCAAGGACACTGACATATCAGACGCCAGTGAATCTTGGTCACTCCAGCGCATTGGCGACCTTCCTCTGCTTCTTTTGACTTCCACTTTGCCAGTGACTACGAGTTTCTCCAAGTTGGAGTCCTCAGTTTGGCAAGCAACGTGTCCAAAGTATTGCAGATTTCAGTGGAAACTATTGTCACCACTGACATAGTACTTTTTGACTATTATACCGAGACGATACGATACGATACGATTATACCACCTCAGCCAGAAGCACTCCTGTCCCGGTGAGACCGGTATACCAGGGGGCACTGATTTGTTAGGACTTGGAACACATGCTCTGAGGATAAGAAGGAGGTTGGAGTTTAATCGACCGGCTCTTCTTCGATCTTTTTGTCTATTTCTGGCTGTTCTTGCCTCTTCTTGCCTCTTGTCTCTTCTTGGCTCTTCTTGGATCTTCTAGGATATTATAGTGTATTCTTGGCTCTTCTTGTTTCTTCTTGTATCTTCTCGCCTTTTCTTGGATCTTCTGGACTCTTCTTAGCTCCGCTTGGCCCTACTTGTCTCTTCTTTGCTTTCCTTGTCCCTTCTTGTCTCTTCTTGCTTCATCTTGTTTCTTGGGATCTTCTCGTGTCTTCTCGGCGACTTTCCTTGCATCTTATTATCTCTTCTTGTCTGTTATTGTCTCTTCTTGGCTCGTCTTGCTTCTTCTTGGATGTTTTCATCTCTTCTTATCTCTTCTTGTCTCTTCTTATCTCTTTTTGTCTCAGCTTGTATTGTCTCTGATTATTTCTTCTCGAATATTTTCATCTCTTTTTGAATGTTCATGTCTCTTTTTGGCTCTTCTTAGATCTTGTCGTCTCTTTTCGGTTCTGCTAGCTACTTCTTGTCTTTTATCGTCTAATATTGGCTCTTCTTAACTCACCTTTGCTTTTAATGCACCTTCTTTCTAATTTTCACCCGTTGTTGGCTCGTCTCGGTTCCTCCTGCCTTTTCTTGTATCTTATTGTTTCTTTGAGTCTTTTCATTGTCTCTTCTTGCTTCTTCTTATCGCTTCTCGCTCATTTTTGGTTCTTCTTGGTGTTTCTTGCGACTTCTTGCGGAGTTTAATTCATCTTTATACAAGGCTACCTACTGTGCTAGTACTCGAATTCGGATGGGCAAGAATAAAGATTTTTATTGAGTGTTGTTTTCTAAATTCTGTCATTTTCTTGCTTCTTCTGGTCTTTTCTTGCCTATTCTTGCTTCCTTTTGTCTCTCTTTCATCAATTTCAGTCTACCCTAATATCTGCTTAGACGTTCTTGCTTCTACTAGCCCGTTCTTTGTTCTTCTGGCTTCAACTTGCTTCGTCTTGCTTTATTTCGCTTGTGAAATATCCCAAAACTGTGCTATACAAATATTATATTATTATTTTTCTTGGCTCTTCTAATTAGCTTGCATTTTATTCGTTCTTCTAGTCCCTGCAGGTGTCTTCTTCCATCATCTTGACCTTTATTGAATTTGGTGGCATTTCTTGTCCCTTCGTGCATCTTTAAGCCTCTTCTGATTTTGCTTCTCTTGTTTCATCTATCATTTTCTTGAATATTCCAATCAGATAATTCCAAAGAAAACAGAGGAACTCATCCGAAGAGTAATAATCATAATAATAATTATAACAATAATGTTTTTATTCCATGATGTGTAATAACCCGACTGAATTAACGATAACATTTGAGATAAAGATAAAACGGGTAGGTACTTGAAAAGAACGTCTTTCAAATTTTGACTGAAATTAAAAACCTAAAAACCAATAATCATTAAGACAAAAAGAAAATATTTAATTTTTATAAGAAATACTTTCTTTTTATACTTTTTGAAGGTTATTCCCATCAGTGAAATATATCATATTAGAATAAGTTAACAATAATAATCTAAACGAAAATATGAAAGAGAACAAGACACAGAAAAACAGAAAAAGACAATAGTCGCAACTGGGACTCGAACCCAGACCTCTCCGTCTAACCGGGACGAGTGCATTAACCAATTTCACTATTGCCACCTTCTGTCAAAACGTCATAATTGTCAATCTCATATTTTCAAATTTTAGAATTATTATCCGAGACGCTTTTTCTGTGTCTTGTTCTCTTTAATATTTTCGTTTAGATTATTATTGTTAACGTATTCTAAAAAATATTTGTTTATATTGTGCATGTCAGAGGAGGAAACGAATTTTAGACAAACGCAGACTGTGAAATGACTATTACATAATTACTTCAAGTGCACCCTTCACGCATTTAACTACAAAGTAGGTACATGTGGGTCGCAATATAAACAAAAAACGACAATCTGAAAGGAATAAATTTTAATTTGTTAAACAAAAAAAATGTTTTAAAATGAAAAAGACCTTTCTCTGCTCCTCGGGGTACATTTTTGTTTAGACAATAAATCAATTCACACTTAGAACTGTTATGAAGGTACGGTTCAACCATAACACTTAGAGCTTTGTGTGATTTTGCTTGAACTATATTTTGAATGCGATTTGAAATATCTTTCCTCTTGAGATTGGACCGAAAGGGCTCCCGCCATAATAATCTCGTGAACGACTCAAAAGACCTGATGTGGAAACGAAAAGCGCCATAATAATAGCTACAAGTGAGTAATTATGATAGGTGGCAACTTATAAGGAGGAGGAAGGGGCGGCGCAAAAGAAGTGGCCTATTTTTATGAAAAGTATAAATCCATCACTGATTTTGTATCTTGCAATAGAATTGATCAACGATTCAGTTCAGTAATAACTTCTAGTCTTTCCAGGGTTCATAATTACTTCAGCAACTTTGGAAAACACGGGTTCTTCTTACACTTCTTCATCATTCTTCTTACATCTTGCTTTGAATATAGACTGATCTCAAAAGTCTCAAATTTTACCCATTTTTTCAGCTGTCATCAATTCTAAGTATACGATACTTAAAGATTCAAGTATCTTGGCGATTATCGTGCTACATTTGTGTGGGAAGGTTAGTGAACAGTCACTCGTTGCTGATATTTTGTAAACTTGTCGGTGAAGCCAATCTTCCATGACCAGTCAGTCAAAGTCACGTCGTCGAGATTTTAAATATGATAGAGAAATTAATAAACATGGTAGTCAAGAAAAATGATAGTCTGTGTCTGCGGTTTTGTAACAATGCATGTGTTTTAGATCAAAGCTAGGAACAGAAAGTCGATAAAAAATGACAGATTCTACTGCAGTTGTGAGTGAGGTTATGTTGACGTTTAAAGAGGTAGTGGAATTTCAGTCGCAACGTATCGATTGTCCATTTTATAAGTCAGACATCTTCATCAGAAAAATCGAAATTCGAGTTGAGTATGCAGTTTTATGTAAAAGTGTACTCTCTTTATGGTACAATACTCAGATTACTCATAAACACCACCAAATCAATTATTATGCACAAAAACTAGTATTCAATTAAACAATATGTTGATGTTGTTTTCTGGGTCACTAGTAGGATATTTCAAATGTCATACTTAAGTCCTGGACCGTTATGCATCATGGTGTTATTTTAGAGTATATTTATTGTGTAAAACACAGAAGCATCTAAATAATATTTGATTTATGCTGAGCATTCGAATATTGCTTTCTTCATTATCTCAAAACTTAGTGTTTGGAGATGTCTGACTAATCAACTGGACGATCGGTATACAGATTGCATGTGACAAGTTGTTTGCAACTTGAATGCACAACATCAGTATCGAATGCTTGTGTATTCCTATGGAAGAATACATTACGCCTGTGAGTCCAGTCCACTCATCTGTAAATGACCTCTGTTTCTCCTTCTCAACCAAGAATGAAATCTGGTGTGCTTATCCCTGAGAAATCAGAATATTTTCATAGATTTAGGATTCCCTCTTAGTTAAGAAGAACCCTTGCTAATAATTCAACAGATGTCGTGCCCTGTTTCTCTTACCTTTCTCTTCACAATGTCACCGAAACCGATGGAAATATAGTTCCCATCTCTACCCTGCTTACAAACAAACACAATGGGAATCTTGTTAGGATACTTAATCTGTCCTTTAACTTTTTCCTAAGGATTTAGTCCTATTCAGTCATTAAGTTTTATTACTAAGTGAAGCAGACGCTTGAATTTCTGCTGTGCTGTCCTTGCCCCCAAGGTTAATTCCCAAGGTTGGGTATTGAGGTTTGTTGTGAAGTGCTTGAATTTCTGTTGTGCTGTTGTCCCTGATCTCGATGATAAGTCGCACATAGGAATTAAGGTTTGTTGGTAAGTGAAGCATATGCTTGAATTTCCTTTGTTCTGTCTCTGATCCCACAGTTAAGTCCCACTTAGTAATTAAGATTTGTTAAGTGAAGCAGATGCTTGAATTTCCGTTGTGCTTTCTCTACTTTCCGTTGGCGAAGGCTGCAAGAGGAAGGAGGAGGTTATGGTTACGAGCCAGGAGCTACTTCCTTCACCGAAGAAGCCTCGTTTGGTTTTCACAGACCTGCAGCGCCGTACTCTACAGGCTATTTTTAAGGTAAATGTTAGTTACACTTGACTATTTACACACTAAAACCCATTACTAACAAAACCCAAGGGTCATGATGCCAAGTCTGCTAAGTTAGAATATTTTTTGTGACCAATAAACGGAGAGTTGCGCACAGCCCATTCTGTTTACTGTTTACAAGGTGAAGTGTATTTATACCTAAAATATATATAATTTGAATCCTGACTTACATCATTTCGCATCATGACCCATAAATTTCAAATGAATTATTGCGTACCATCCTGCAGAATTAAGTGATGTTTGCGCAAACAAAGATATTGTGTTTTTATTTTAACTTTACATATCAAATTTGGTCATTTTTAACTGTATCATACTTCGACTAAGAACCACCCACATTATCTTCATTTTTCTTAATGTATATATTATTGGCTGCTATCTTTATATGATTGCAAGATTCAAACCTGAACTAAAAGCTCTCTAGATTGTGTCTGGATAAATCTTTATCCATTTTATTTAATATGCGACATC
This sequence comes from Limnephilus lunatus, assembly GCA_917563855.2. Classification (NCBI taxonomy): domain Eukaryota; kingdom Metazoa; phylum Arthropoda; class Insecta; order Trichoptera; family Limnephilidae; genus Limnephilus; species Limnephilus lunatus. The sequence continues at coordinate 101,293,249 of OU830594.1, forward strand.
TATTGACATTTCTAGAATTTGATATCGACATCTTGGCACAGTGGTTAGCGCATTTGCCCGGAAAGCGAGAGGTCCTGGGTTCGAGTCCCAGAGGTGCCAATATCTTTTTTTGATTTTTCTGTTTCCAGATTTTCGATTGAGTTTCGCTTAAATTGTCTTCATTTAATTAAGTTTTGTTCATTTATTGGTTTGATTCTTAGCCGAAAGAGCAATTTATTTAAGACTTTTGAAAGATGAAATCAACAAATTTTTGAGATATAAGGACCCCTGAACTCGAGCAAATATAGTTGCGGCAACAATCGGCAACTATTTCAAAATCCATTGTGTCGCATCGCCTTATGTGTGCACCTCAATATACATGATGAAAGAAACTGTTGCCTACAACTAAAGTTGCTTGTGTGCTCCTTGACTAAGACTCTATCTATTTACTTGGCAATTAACCACATATTATAATGACAGTATTGTGGTACATATTATCGATCATGGAATTTGAAATGCTGTAAAGAACAAAAAATCCAAAAATGAGTTAAATATGTCATTTTTTTTCTAATTATATGTGTTTTTTTCTTTTTCGAACTGTGTCTTCGAAATATTTCTAGGAAAATAAGTGTGCTTTACGACACGCATTTTAAAAGGATTTTTTTAATTGAAAAAATAAAAATAAATTTATTCTCTTGTTAAAGAAATTTATAAAAATGTTTAGTTTTTTAAAAGATCTATTCGATGTTTTTTTATAATAAAAAAAATCATAATTGTAGGTCTACAAAACAGGAGACATGATTTTTTGAAAAACAATAAAACTTTTTTTTCACTCTCCTGAACAATTAACATTTTATCCTTTACAGCATTTAAAATTTCCATAACCGTTATATATGTAACGTGGCGTTAAAAGATAGATAACTATTTGTACAATTTTATTGGAATAACTTTTGTAGGTTATACTTTTCATTATTATATATAACTGAAGAAGAGGATAAAAAATGATAAATAAATATTTCAAATGAATAGGTCCCTATGGACCAGTCGATTAAGGTGCTGTATCTCAATAAGACAAGAGAACCAGGGTTCGATTCCCAGTTGCGACTGTTACCATTTTAATTTCTGTGTTTTGTTCTGTTTCATGTTTTATTCAGATTCATTAGTATTTTCTTCTTCTTCAGTGACGTATTTATACCTCTGATCATACATTTTAACATTCTTACTTAATACACAGAGTGTTACGAGACATACTTGACTCACTTAAACCAGTGATTGCTGACATTATTTGGAGTAAAACAGTTGCTAATGAAATTTTGGTCTCGGATGAATTTTTTGATTTTTTTTTTTCAAAAACATAAAAAAATCAGTTTGTATTGGACAGTAAGATGTCAGGGTGCGGGGTTGGGCGGTTTCTTGGCTGAGTGACCAGTGACGACTTGTGAAAGAATTTTAATAATTTAAAAAAAAAGAAATGTAAAAGTATGTCAAGTACGTCCCTTAACACCCTTTATACATTTATGCAAAAAAATAATAATGTAAGTAAAGGATTGGGAAATAAAATATGAATTCCATTCTATTTTCCCAATATTTTCTTTGAAATAGCATGATTTTTTTAAATTGTATCTTAGAGGTTCTTTCCATTTTTCACTTCTTACGTTCTTACATTAGTTTCAAATAACTTAAAAAAAAAAAACATCTGAAATTTTTCGCTAACCTCAAAGTAATAGTAAACCTACTATATTCCCTCTAATAATGCTCTAATCACTCAAAGTACCTATAGGCAAATCATTTTAAAGAGGATATGTGTCAGTGGCGGTCCGTGAATTTTCAGTGAGCTAGATTGCTAAGATTAAAGAATACGACGTTATTGATGTTGTTGTAGCCGAAAATGATTTTTTTTTTAATCAAAATATTTACATTTTGTATGAAAATTTTCAGTACATCTTCATACAAAAAGTTGAAATTTTGAAAAAATATATATTATATGTATATTTCCAATAATAAAATTTGAAAGCATAGTTATAATAGTTTTTACTTTTCGGAAACGTTCAGATATATGTATTACTTTTATTTGGATTTTATTGCGAAGCGGAAATGCTCTGACCATCTGACAGAATATGCCAGAGGTCTGAGGGGTTAAGTAAGATACTTCAGTCAATTTTCTTTACAGAGACTTTTTTGTACTTGAATTTTGTATCAAACAGTCATAAAAATTTAATGGAAATATGCTTTCGTATTAGAATTCTCTCATTTTCTGCATAAAACTGATGTATTCAAAGTGGAACATATACCCCGTCAAATAAGAGAATTAAGTGTAGGTGTGCTTAGTTCAATTATTTATATGTAAATACACAATTGTAAAACAAACACATTCTTATATTTCTTTTCCCAACCTTCCAGGAAACCAAGCGACCTTCAAAAGAGATGCAGGTCACGATAGCCCGCCAACTCGGTCTGGAGCCAACAACCGTCGGAAACTTCTTCATGAACGCCCGGCGCAGAAGCATGGACAAGTGGAAAGACGACGACGCTCCGAGCTCCCAGGGTTCTCCGGGCGGGAGCAACAACAACGGAATGATGCACGACGATGACCTGGACCTCGAAGACCCTGACCAGGATTTGGACGACCAAAACGGGGACCTCTTGTGACATAACATGGGCGGGCAGGTTAATTCCGGCCTGTCCCTGGACAGACATCTTCTTGTGCTTTGATCGGACAGTTATGTCGAAGATGACGACAATTCATCACAATGACTTTTAAGTGCGTGCGATTATCACAAGGATCGCGACACTGTATTTTATAAGTGAAAATTTAAAAATTACTCGTCTTGGCGACTGACATCTTGTTGTGATTGTGCTTTGTTGAAATTGTTATAATCGATGGCATGGAATTCATAGATCTGCCATCAATGTATACACAACTTAATAGAGTGAATTTTGACAAATAGGTGTTACAGAACTTAGATATAACAAGTTGACCTCATTAATCCCGCCGGGGAATGAATGGAGCTGGCATTCGTTAATCACATGTTTGGTGGTCTGCACAGCACCGCATTCACGCATCGCTACTCTTTAAGATCCCATCTATGCATTTATGCATGTGGGCGTAATGGCTATGGGAGCACCTTATCCTATTAATGGCGGCTTAAAGTTTACGAGGCAATATGAACCCAGACTGTCTCTCAGTGGCACCTTGTACGAGGTGAGCATTTCTGACACTCAAGTTTCCAATCGGAGAAACCTCTCCTTCAATCCAGAAGGGTTTCCGGGACTTCAGGCGGCAGGCGGATACATTTTCCAATCTAAGAATTCTATACCAACGGTCGTAAAGCATGACATATATCTGATGTAACATTTCTGAACATTTAAGTCCAGTTGTTTTGCAGAAATTCAAATGTAACATTGTCATCTATTGTCTATTCAGCACCATTTTGTTTTTTTTTGACATTTGAAAGGTCCCCGTTAAATGCCGATTGTAGGTGGGTTTCAGTTTTCTATCAAATTGTAATAAGTTGACAAGCTTAACAACGTGATGGTTGTCCTTTTCTGCTGATCGCAATTTGTACAAACACCGAAACGAACTTACAACTGTCAAAAAAAAAAAATGGCGCTCAATGGCCGTTAGATGACTTTGTCATACGTGAATTTCTGCAAAACAGGGTAGTAACATCTTCGTCAAGATGAAGTGAATGCAATATGAACAGTTTAAAGGTGAGGTTACAGTATTTTCATTCAATTTACACATTTGGTTGCTAAAATAATGAGTTAATTATAAAAAAAACACACAAATTAACAAAGGTTTAAGTAAAATCATCTCACAATCAATATAGCTAGCATAAAAAAGTGCTTAAATCTCTGCAGATTTTCCTTTAGCCGAGCGATTCTATATCTTTTGTGAGATCGTTATGAGACAACGGACGTGATCTCCTGTCAGATTTGTGTGATTTATTTGCTTTTTCTATGTACAACGTACATTAAATTAATAAATAATCATGCATACTTGCGGATATTCATGTTTAAAACGATCTAAACTAAAATATGTGACAGTAAATATCTAAAAATCACACAAATCTGACAGGAGATCACGTCCGTTATCTCGATAACATAACACAAAAGATGTAGAATCGCTATGCAGGTTTGAAATAATTGCTAAAATGAGTGCACAAAGTTACAGATCATAAGAAATCTCTACATATTTTTATAGGCAGTTTCAGAATACTTAATTTATTGCAAATCATCATGTAATACTCATAAAAATGTATTTAAGAATTTAGTTTTAATTAATTAATATGTTTTGATAAGTCAAAATACATCCATACATTCCTCAAACATAGTCAGTGTGGAATAATTTGCATTCCAAATATAAGTTTTAGTTAATTTATGTACTTAATTAATTTATTGCTATAAATTTAATGATTATGTTGTATATTTATTAATATTATTTTATGTTCCACAACATTTCTAGTCAGAATCTTGTCATTTTTCAAATATCTCAAAATGAATGAAATAATCTAATATACCTATGTAAAATGATTTTATTTTTTAAGTAATGAAATGTTTTGAACTTGAACTGAAAATTTATTGGACATTTTGCCAATAATCTGATGATATAATCAAAATGATTTTCAAAATTTGAATTGAGTATGAATCAGAAAAATAAACAATAAAAAAGGTTATTGGTGCAATTGGGGAAATGATTTGAAACATTTCACAAATCCGGTGTGTGCTCTCATCACTGAGCTATCACACTAACAGATAACTAACAGAGACTACCTTGTAAATGTAATTTTTGTTTTGTGAAATTATTGACATCGTTTCAAGTTTTTTCAATACTTCTTGCATGTTTTTCTTAGACAAAGGATTAAATATCAAATATAATCATGATTTGTTTTAAAATTCAGCAAACTATAAAAAAACTTTTCTTTTAATTAGCTTCCAAACATAACAGATGATTGCAAATTTTTTGGAATCTGTTTTACCGTCATTACCATATGTCAAATAAACTAAGGGGAATTTTTAAAACTTAGCTAAGGGTATACTACGCTGCTGATAGCTCCACTGTAACTCCTCTGTATTAAATGACTTATATTGTGTGTGACAGCAAGAGTTGTTAAAATAGAGCTCTCAATGGCAGGATTACATTTCACAAAGACGTTTTGAAAAGTCTGAAATTATCGTTTATATAAATCTCATTAATTGACACGAAAAGTGTGCATAAAACTGAACTGATTTTACTATTGTAAAGTTGAAAATGCTAGTCAAGTTATTGTTGTTCTTTAAAAAGCTATTTTTATGAGCGAACTGAAGTTGTTATTGGAAATTTTGAGAGTTATGCAATACTTCAGGAAAACCATCCATTGAGACATTGCCAGCAGGAAAAAAAACAAAAAAATTGAATATTTTTTATTGCAATTGCCACACAAGAGTTTCAACAGCTTGAAGCCGGTAGGATCGTGGTATCACCATTTTTTAAAATGTTGTGAGACTGAAAGGATGGCATGGAGAGGGAGAGGATAAATAAGAAGACTGGGAAGTACATTAGTAATCCTTCATCTCTTTAAAATCCAATCTCCATATTCCTTTACACAATCAGCAATAATAACCAGATTTTCAATAAACTGCACCCTTAATACCCACCTTCATCAAATCAAACAACATTATACTTAAATTAATAATTATATTATTTTATTTTCTCCGTATTTTTTTTTTGCATTCTAATATTATTTTTATGTAATAATATTTTTTTACATTAGCTCCACTCCAAAGGCCCTGGGAAAAAAAATTCCCTCAGGTCCTATGTCATCTTTGGGGATGCTGCGTGGAGGGTCTTTTTAGGAAAAGGATAGAGAGGAAGTTTAGTTCTGGGAAGGAAAATATATGAGGGTTGGGTATTAATCTGGGGGTCAATGTTTCTAGGAGTGATGGACGTATGAATCCATCTCTTCCATTGCAGTGCAAATCAATGGGTTGAGAGAGTCCGTTTGGAGAGGTCTAGGTTAGGTCTCTCTCAACCAATTTCTCCCGATCCGGCCTGCCAAGCAGTAGATGGGCAAACGCATTGGCCGCCAAGATCTGGAAAAATCCCACTCCATGACCCTGGGCACCCACGCTAAGTCACCAAACGTACTGAACTTGGGTTGACCTATGGCAGGTTAATATGATCAATTCACAACAATACAAAACACCTGAACACCTCAGCACAGTTTCTCCTAGTGAGGTATTCAGAAAACACTATAAAATGTATATAAATCATTTACAATACATAATATCATTCTTAGTAACACTTGACACTATGTAATTTATACACATTTTATAAAATACAATTGGGTTGAGTGCCATATACTTCAAAAACCTTCCTCTCCATAAAGCCATTATATTATGGGATACCATAGTACCACTGTCACCAATCACCTGGAACTCTTGTGTAGTAGATACTTAAAAAAGATTACATATTTTTCAAAAATTTATAAATTCTTAAGAGGAACGTCTGTGCAAATTTTTCATACAAAACATAATTTTGAATTTGAGGCCAAATACTTAGCCAAACTGAATAATTCTTTTTAAATCAAAAGGCATAGCAAATATAGTATGGATATGTGCTACTTTATTTATTTATAAATTCGTTTTTTCACCAAAACATAGTCTTGTCCAATCTACTATTTAAAATGTAATGAAATTTGAAATATTGTAAAAAGAGATATTAATATTTATAACATCAGTCGTTTGTAATTTGACTTTGACACCTATCAAAATGTTTTCTTTAATAATTAAAATTTTGTATGTTATATTTCATCATATTTGTATAGTAAATAGAGCATATTATTTTTTTTTAAATACCCTTAACTCACAAATAATTGCTAAAGTTGCCTCTAAAATTATAAAATTTGAATTCTTTAATGGCCTATATTTTATAATTTAAAATACAAATAAATAAAATAGCACATATTATCAGTGGCGGCTCTCCCCTTAGGACAATGGGTGTTTGACCCCCCAAAATTATAAGACATAATAATAATATTTTTTTACGGAATAAACCGCTCAACGCATCGAATTCTTTACTTGAAATGAACCGAAAAATAATAGCAGTTAGCGGCGACGACTCGCCGGGTGACGAGCAGTGACATCTATCGTGTCAAATGGAAGCTCCAATTCTCCCAGATCCCTGGGTCAATTTTTGTCTTGCCCCCGCTATAGGATATCTTCTGTCTCTATGCGCGCCATACAATAAACGCGATGGCACTATGTTTTTATCTTGGAGTAAAAAATTCCCGCGTATAGGTACCACAGAAACCCTAGCGACGTTTTGGTCATGACCGAATGTCGTGGAAGGGAGACAGCATTATGAATCTTATTCGTTGTTGAAAGAGATAGCGATACAACATAGGTCGGTTTTGCATTTTGCAGGCATACCTCGTCCATTGTATTTGGACAGTACGGGAAAGATTTTGAATAATAATTATTTACGTTGTTATCGACGACGTTTCAAATTTAGTTTGGTGGCACATCGAGAAGTAGATCTTTTCAAATATTATTAATTATCATATTATGATCACTTTTCAACGGACAGCTTGATTTAAAAATATGTTTGTTTTTTAGGTTCCTAATCTAAGTGACAGCAGATTCTATACATTTAATTATCTATTTACAGGTAAATCATTTGAAAGGGACCTTTGCTTTAGATAGATAAAAAAATATCTAATATAATTTAATAATAAATCTGTTTTTGTTAGGTTGCTGAAAAATGCAAAAAAAAAATATCGTCAAATTGAAACGCAAGTCTAAATTTAAATAAAATTGATAAATGTCTTTTCTCACCCAATATCTTTGGACATTTTAGGGGTAAAAGGGGACTGCCGACGTGTGTTTCAAAGTCAATTTTTGTTTTTAAATTTTTGATATTTCTATTTCGGTTTCTATTTTTTCTAATCTACCTAATTTTGTTTTTATATTTTGTATACTTAGATACATACTATCGGTGTGCATAACTATATTAAAAAGTGCCCTCTTTAAAATGATGTGCCAGCAAGTACATGAATTATTTAGTGATTTTGCAATTTATTAACAATACCCATGTAATTTGAGTTGCGGGTTCATGACCCTAACTGTCTTCAAATTGATATAGATAATAATATGTCGGCATTTTTCACAATATCGAAAAAAGGTAATTTCACTTTTTTTTTCAAATGACCTCCCATACCTGGAGCCCTAGAGCCGCCTCTGCATATTATCCATACCAAATATTTGCTATTTCTTTTGGTTTAGAAAATAATTTTCAGTCTGGTTGGGCATTTTTGCATCAAATCAAAAATTAAGTTTTGTACGAAAATGGCAGCGCAGCCGTTCGCCTGAAAATGGTATATAATCTTATTATACATATATAGAAGCATTGGTATGTCAAAATCTGTACATTCTAACTTTACTGAGGCCAATCTCTTTGCAATACAACGTTAAAAGAAAATATTTTTGATTTTACGAAAACGATACAAATTATTAATCAATTCACGTAATTTCCTCTCTTTAATTTGTTTTTTAACTCATTCATCCAATCGACAAAAATTGCAAAAAAATAAATAATTTAAGTGATTTTAATAATAAAAATTGTACAGCTAATTCTAATATAGACATTAAATATTGTACATTAAATATATTTTAGATGACACACGAATTGAAATAAATGAATTTAGTGTGACATTCTGGCTTTACTGAGTAATCATTAACAATTTAGCTTAAAAAGGTTCTTGATTAATTATATAATTACATATTATTATGTATGGCATAGTGATTTTTGCAATATAAAAATACAATAATGATCAGCATTGTTTTTACAATATTTATTTAATTATTGACTGCTAGCGACTTCTATGATTTTGTACAGTATTAAAACACATACAAAATTATTTCAGTATTATAAATAATGTTTTTCTCATTGTTTTTAATTAAACAAATCACTAATTAAGTGAAGAGCTTCCATTTTAAGCTGATTTTAACAGAAAAACATCTTTGTAAGCATTTATTTATTATTTTACGCTGAACTAAAAAGCTTTAGTAAAAAAAATGAAAACAATCAAAGTTCAAAATTTAGAGTTTGCAAAAAATCTATTTGTCTAATGTAGCAAATACTTACAATTGTTGTAGCATTCTGGTGTCATGAAATTTGTGCAGCTCTTTCGTATACAACAAGTGTCATAGCTATCGAAATTATATTGATCGTCCGTTGATTAGTCACACATATCCAAAAATTGAAATTTGAGTTGAGTATGCAGTTACATGTTAAAGTATACCCTCTATCTGGTGCAATACTCAGATTACTCATAAAGTAAAATAAATGTTGATGTTTTCTTGGTCACTAATAGGATATTTCAAAATGTTTTACTGATATACCAGACCGTAAAGCCTCCCAGCGTAATTTTATAGCATATTTAATACGTATAACACAGATAAGTGCAAATGATATTAGATTTATGGTGAGCATTCGAATATTGCTTTCCTCATTATCTCAAAACTTAGTATTTGGAGATGTCTGACTAATCAACTGGATGATCGATATACTGATGCCATATTGGGGAAATATACACATAAATAAAAATCATTCACTTAGAAAGCAAAAACGTTACAAAAATATGCATTAGTGCATGACACATGTAAATTTTGCAGGCGATCAACAAGGAATGTTAAGGTTAAACGTAACGTACATTATAATCTTTAAATTATTTTAGGTTATGCTTTAAAATATTAAGGTGAATTAATTGTTTGCGCCCGTACATATTTAATATGAATACAAGTAAATAGTTTTGTCCATAAACAAACTCAAATCTTTCAAGAACGGCTAACAAATACAATATTGGATTGAGTCACCAATACAATATTGAATTTGTTAGCCTTTCTTGAATGATTTGGGTTTGTTTATGGACAAAACTATTTATTTATATTCATATTAAATATGTACAGTATTAAAAACTTAAAATAATTTAATTGGCGCCATCTGTGAATGCGTAGATTATAACGTAAGTTACGTTTAACCAAAACAAAACAAATAATTTTGTTAAATCTCTAGATCTTTGTATTCATAAAATCTAAACAAGCGATGCCACTACCTGCTTAGTTAAGTGTGTCAGGCTGTAAATCATTGTTATATTTTGTAAAAACACAACAATTATTTAGTTTGTGCAATAATAATATTGATCTATGTATTTGTATAATAATATTTTGTCTAGTCCAATGAATAAGTTTTAGTTGACTTCAGCACCATCTGTTGAGCAATTTTCAAACTAATGATTTGCAATATAATGTACTTTCCAGTCATAATAATTTTAACATTTTATCTAATCGCGGCTAGTCAATTTCTATTGTCTAATTTAATTGAATGTTGGAAATTTCTTTTGAATTTTATAATTTATGCATACAGTACCTGTAAATATTAATATTTATTTATTTTAAATAAAATATAAGTCATCAACCAAAGATTTAATTTTCCTAAAAGAATTTTATTTAACGCAGTATGAAAATTGAGGTTATTATTATTTTTTGCTATCACTGAAGATATAAACCATAGAAATGCATTTTGAGTGTGCCATTGTGCCCGAAGTAAGCTCAAATTTTCCTTACTTGTGCTGAAATTGATTTAAAATGCAAATTCCGAAATCATTTCTTGAGCAGATAAACAATTTATTTTGCCTGAAAAGGTCTAGAAGACCAAAGGGCTCGTGTAAATATTGGCGACATCGGTCTTCATTCAAATCGATCTAGATCAGACACTTCTATTCAGTGCTTCAATTTTGGATACTTGTAAAATGAAATAAATTTTTAAAATGCTTGCATTGAACAAAAACAATTAATGACAAAATTTCATGGAATGATTGCAATAGGGGATTTCATGACAGATGATCCCCCGACAGTTGGCCTCCCGGCATATTCATATACGATATGCAGTCGGTTTAGGGAAAATAGGTGCACCTAAATACACAAAATATAACTAAGTGACCCCGAAGGGAAGTGCAGAGAGGATGTACCGCCGAATAACAAAAGTATAAAACATATTTTCATTCAAATGCATCAAGGATAAAACTACTTGTCTATATACTGTATATACCAGCGTATAACTACAAAAAAATCGACATTGTAAATAAATTTGTTTGATATCCACACCTACTTATTATTAAAGGTATTTTTGAAGTAAATTTAAGGTTTTAAATTGGTAAATTATAATTTCGGGGAGCCAACCATCAGAGGACCAACTCTGTTGGATCGCTGCAGTAGGGATATGCAGATATGAAATCTTTTTGTTTGAGTTGTTAAAATTCGAGGAAAACTTAGAAAAATGTATTGTTTAATAGTTCATTTGTATGTTTAAGTACTTACATTTAGCTAAAATCATTTCATGCTATGAAATTTGTAAATAATATTTTTTTATAGATTTAGCCTGAGTTTTAGAAGGGTTCTGGTACAAATAAAATTGAATGGCTTATTGAGAAGATGGTGACAAATCATAATACATTTTCTCTGGTTTAAACCGGTTAGATATCAGTTGTGTCAGAAGTCCAAATCATCTGGTTCCCGTCCAGATGTCACCGTTTAATTCTAACTAAGCTCTCCACCATTGCACAAGCTATAATGATGGCAGCAGGAAGTTTCCAAATTTTGGCAGGCCTTGACTCTAGATTAGTATTAAGCCAAACGTATCAGTAATTTGTGCGGCTTAACACTTTCTTAGAAATTGTTAAGCCAAAAATGATCGGTAATTGGAGTGGCTTAACACTTTCCAAGACATTATTAAGCTACTCATTACAGTAATTTGTCTGACTTAACACTCCATTGGCTATTACACACTATTAAAGCTACACAATTCAGCAGATCTAATAGATTAATTATAAATTTATAAAGCTTAACATTCTCGTAAGTAGATATTGTTAAACTTAACAAGATCAGTAAGTAACTAGGGTTAACATTGTTAACCCATTTAAGACATCTCTGACGTTGGCGTAACTACTTTTAAGAGTTGATGTCTTAACACAAGCACAGTATTTAGCTCGTTAGCCCGATACAAAATAAACTGTTAAAATGTGTCATTTACAGCCGATTTAACACATTACGCTACCGCAGAAGATACAAAATCATTCTTCAACGATAACGCACGACGGACGCCTTCCGATGTCCGATAGATTTTGTCTTAATTGTCTCATGCTGTCATAATGCAAAAGATAACACAAAAATAGAGAATCAGCAACCCTTCTGGAATCGCTGGTTAAAGATTGTTGATACACCTTGTGTAATGAATACCATGTGCTTATTCACAATAATTTATATTTCGTGGATTGCTAATGAGAATAACAAGGCACAATACATAGTATTGAAGTTTTAAAGAAAAACCTTTACAACAACACAAAACTTACCACTGACAAATTATAACTCAAGTATTTTGACTTATCACTGTCTTCCAATAAGCTTTTTACTATCAAGTCATCGTAAAACATACGCAGAATGTAACGTTTCATTATATAGACTTATAAAAATATTCATGCGGGTTGTTAAAAAATGATTGAAGAAGGTGGTTAGGAAAAAATGATTATTTTTTATACTGGTAGCCCAACATCAAAAGAAACCAGTACAGAATAGAGTCTTTTATAGTTACCGTGATGATTTACGGCAGCAGCTCTTTCAAAAGATGAGATACACAATGTACGTGGGTCTGTTTCCTCCAAAGGAAAAAAACTTATAATTTTCTTACATCTCTCTCACACACTGCACAGTGACGTCTCCGTATATCCTACAATACTACTTGCCGTGACGATAATTTTGAAAGTATGGAATATAGTTACATTGAAGTGTGATTGAATTCCAAAAATTCAAAAATGTCAATGCGTTGATGGTTTTGCTTCAGTTCAAACATATAATACTGCAGCTCTTTCTTACACACTAAATAACAACAGTCGAAAATGAGACAAATGGTGAATGTATGTCTGCACCATTATCATACATCTCCCTCACAAGAATAACGAAAATAAAACGCAATTCTCGTCACCGTGAAAAAGTAGTGCTATGAAAGAAAAAGACACACGTATTTTGTGTATCTCTTATTTAATGTGTAAGAAAGAGCGGCAGCATTATAACGATAAGGAACGTATGTTTTTTTTGCCGTCACGGTAATTATTAAAGGGTCTAATCTAGGGGGAAACTAAATCGCCTGCACAGATAAGTTTATAAATCTGTATACGTGATGGATTAAAATTTCTTTCGGCACAATTTCTTTACAAAGCAATACATAAAAATAAGTGAAGAATCCACACCATAAAAATAATCACAAATTTAATTTGTTAGTCAAAATGTCTCACCACACAGTGATCTAATTTGTATGTAGAGTATAACGAATTCAAATATATAAACCATAAATCACCAAATAGAAAATTCAGCTCTACTACAGAAAGATAAATACATTTGTTGGATAGTATTTGAGATTTCCACAAACAAAAGTGTTATCGTGATTAATTTTTGGGTTATTATACTGTGTTAGTTTTAGCAAATTTTACAGTGTCCATCATCAGGACATATGTGTATATTGTGATGTACATATCGATAGTCCAGTTTATTAATCAGACATATACGAAAAATCGAAAATTGAGTTGAGTATGCATTGATATATATGTAAAAGTGTACCCTCTATCTGGTACAATACTCAGATTACTCATAAACACCACCAAATCAATTATAACGCAGATAAACTTTTAGTGAATTAAACAAAATGATGATATCATCTGGGACACTAGTAGGCTATTTCAAAATAATATACCGGACTGTTATGCCTCCTGGTGATATTTTATAGCATATTTAATATGTACAACACAGACACGTGTAAATAAAATTTGATTTATGGTTAGCATTAGAATATTGCTTACTTCATTATCTTAAAACTTAGTATTTGGAGATGTCTGACTAATCAACTGGACGATCAACATGTGTAGATATACGGAGGCAATTTAAATCCACAAAATCTTAATTGATATTAATAGACATGACTAAGCTAAGCTTAAAGCCAAGTATCCACGCTCATTCATGCTCGATGGTTTTAAGCTTATTCAAACATGTGTCAACATGTCTACCATCTCGCTTGATGCTTTTTTTGTTCGATGCGAAAAAGATTCAATGGCCGTAATTCTTGCTTGATGTTTTCATCCGACGGTGGCACAATTTTTTTTTTTTTTTACATGCGATTTTAACCCTTATGTTTAAAGAAACTGTATAAAGGAAGGTCAGAATCGCTTGCACCAATATCAATCTGGGACCTATGTTCTATTTTATTATTGTAGCTACTCTGAATGCTTTTAAAAGCACTTTCTATGAAATTTGACTTTCAGCAGCTGTCAATGGCAAAAATATCGATATTTAAAGTTTTTAAATGAGTATAAAGATCATTATTTCTTTGAAAACTTCTTTGAGTTGTGTTTTTTTTTCATGTTGGGTATGTATTCAGGTTTGTGTAGAAACAATAAAATCCGTTTATATTTGTATGAATATATTTTTTGATAATTATTTCCAAATTGGGACATTTTTAATCTTTTTTTTAGTTAGTTAGCTATTCTGTAAAAACTTCTTTCGATATTTTCATGAAATATACATGAATAATGAGATATATTATCTGGTAAATAGAAAACAATCGCTTTGTTTTTACATCGTTATTTGACCAGAACTCATCAAGGTATTCTCGCGGTTTTTGAAATATCAATCCACGTTCAACAGATTCATAGTTTATGTTATCCGGTACTTGACGGCTACACCAAAACTAAACATTGAAAATCACACCGATTTAACTAATAATTATTCTACTGAAATACCAGCCCTAAGAGGATGAACGCTTACAACACAGTAACACTTTTACATACATAAACACTCAAATCTGCCCTGATGATGTGCACTGTAACGCTGTGAAAAACATTGACTAACTAAGGAGGAAGCGAAACATGGCATAATAACCCAAAAAATTACATTAATTTATTAATTCCCATATTTTAATGTTTAATTTATAATCAAATAAATAAAAATACAAATTAAAATATAAAACTTGGAAATTGATGAAAAATGAATTTATGTCAGAATTTCAGAGCTGTTTTTATAGATTTTCGTAAGGATTTATTGCTTAGATTTTTGTACAAATTTGGTCACTAGTGTGAAGGGCTGTTAAGGTTATTTTTTTATCTGAAATGCACTCTTTAAAAAATCAATAGATCTGTACCATTCTAGAAAAAGCATCAAATTGTATGAAAAATTGTAAAAAAATAATAGATACTAGAAATTTGAGTTATTATTATTTGATTTTTAATTTCATGTAATCTCTAGTCAGTACTATAAGTGAAATGTTTGAAATAAAATAAAATTGCAAAGAATTCTTTTTATTTAATACAAAAATTCAATAAATAGTATATATCGATCGTTAAGTTCAATAGTCAGATACGAGTTGAGTATGCAGTTATATGTAAAAGTGTACCTTCTATCTGCTACAATACAGATTACTCATAAACACCATCAAATCAATTATAATGCAGAAAAACTTGGAGTAACAAAATGTTAATGTTTTCAAAGTCACTAGTAAGATATTTCAAAATGTCATACTAATGTACTGGACCCTTATGCCTCCCGGTGTTGTTTTATAGCATATTTAATATGTAAAACATGGATAGTGTAAATAATAATTGATTTATGGTGAGCATTCGAATATTGCTTTCCTCATATTATCTCAAAACTTAGTTTTTGGAGATGTCTGACTAATCAACTGGATGATCGGTATACCTACATGGCGTCATGAAACTAGTGAGAGAAGTGAGAAAATGGTGAATTTACACCACTTTGGAGACGATTTTGTGGTATAATATAATACACACTTTGAGAGGCAGGTATGGAATAACCAACACTCTTGCCGTAGGTCACCCCAAGAGTTTAGCTACGTTTGGTGACTTAGCAGTGAGGATTCATGGGGTGAGGTTTATCTAGGTCTTGGCGGCGGATACGTTTGCGCACCTACCGCGTGGCGGGCCGGATCGAGAGAGACTGGTTGAGGAAGAACTTTTGACCTCTCCAGCCGTACAGTTTTGTTCTGAGCAATATAATATATTTTTATACTTTATTTCGGCAACTAAAGCGTAAAAAAAAACTTTTTGAGCAGGGTCTCCGATTATTATTTGACAGAT
The DNA here is from genome assembly GCA_917563855.2 of Limnephilus lunatus. Classification (NCBI taxonomy): domain Eukaryota; kingdom Metazoa; phylum Arthropoda; class Insecta; order Trichoptera; family Limnephilidae; genus Limnephilus; species Limnephilus lunatus. Next base: position 101,309,403 of record OU830594.1, read on the forward strand.
TTTTTTCAAATTTGACAAAACGTAATATTAAAATTTTTAACATTAGCTCCACACAGGAGGCCCTGTGGAAAACAATTTCCCTGGGGTGTGTCATCTCTGGGGATGCTGTGTGGAGGTTTTGGGGAAAGGAAGTAGAGAAAGTTCTACGAAGGAAAATGTGTAAGGGTTGGGTAAAAATCTGGCGGTAAGAAACAGACAGTCCGTTTCTGCATAGAGCCGAGGGTTTTTTTTCAGGTATTTTAGGGCTCCAGACCAGAAGTGGCTGCCAAATTCGACCATGGGACGCACTTATGATTTATACAGGGTTAGCAGTTGTGTGCTATTAAAGTATCTGCAGGCCCTGTACAGTACCTACGCCCAGTTTTTGAGAGGCTAACTTCGATTGAGCCCCCATACCTTAGCTGGTCTCTTGCAGTTACACCAAGCATATCAATGGAGGGCCTGTTCGGAAGATTGCTTCTGTTGAAGGAGACGTAATCAGATATGATTACTCTGTGGTCCATCCGCAATTCAACGGGCACAATATATTTTAATGTCCTTGTAAATACATGGAGACCGCCAAATAACAATTTTGATGTTATTAAAATTGAATCATAATATATTATCATTCAGTTATCTTTCTTTTCCAACACACAAAGTAACGTTTTTTTTTTTTTTAATTTATTTGAAATACATACATGACAGATTTACAGAAGAAAAATACAAGGAACTAATTACAATAAAGTAATTTTTTGTTGTTAATGAAATTACCCAATTTAATAAAGAAAAACATTTCTCGTGTTTAAATTGGGGGGTCGTGTCATAAAATTAAAAGATAAAGAAAAAATAAAACTTTTTTTTTGTTTGATGTAAGAAATAAAATAAAACTTAATAAAACTTTTAAGAATGACGACAAATATAGAAATTTACTAACTTAACAGTTAATAAAATAGATGAACGGTACATAGATAAATAAAAGTTAGGATATAGGTGTACTAGTAAAATAAAAATATTATTACATTTCAATTAACAGGTAGTTGGTAGGTGGTAAGTACATAAACATGATTCAGTTATAATGGGATTACCTGATAATATTGTAAGACTAGGTACATAAATCTAAAATAGATAGGAACATTGAAGATCTTAAATTGAACATTGAAGCTAAATCGTATCATGAAATAACGAAATATGGTAAAACTAATGAAGAACAAAGCAAATGTAAAAAACATGAACCTATTGTCATCAGTAAACCAAAAGATAAGGATCAAAAAAATACGGTAACAAAGGATGAAATAAAACAAAATATAGATCCTGTTAATTTTGGTGTAACTGGAATTAGAAACTTCAAACAAGGGGCAGTCATAGTAGAGTGTAAGAATGTAGCTGCTACAAAAATGATGGAAGAACAAATAATTTCAAAGATGGGACAAAAATATGATGTGAATACACCAAAACCAAAGAATCCTAAACTAAAAATTATTGATTGAATTATTAAAACACTTTGTTTTTACCACAATAATCTTTATTTAAAAAGTCGACATGTTTCGAGAACGATGTTCTCTTCATCAGGACAATATATGTACTAAAACTAAATTATCAAGCATAGAAAGACTGGCGTGGGTGGAAATGAAATTAGTTGGAGGGGAGGGGGGAGAGGGGCGGAAAGAGGAGGAGCTTAGAAGATAGACAGGGGGGAGGGGGTTGCTTAGAAGATCATAGACAAAATTACAATGGAAATATGTTTAAAATAGGGTTATTCACAAAATTAATTTGGTTATTAATAATATTTAAATTACTATTGACATTTTTCCTAATTTCTAATATTTATATCAAATGAATGGTTAAATTCAATTAGATGGTTAGCAAATTCCGAATAATTATTGCTATTTAGACATCTCAAGTGTTCCTTAATCCTCGTTTCAAAATTTCTGCAAGTTTTACCTACGTAAAAATGATTGCAATCATTACAATTCAATTGGTATACTCCGGATTTTTTCATTTTTTGGTCTTTGTCCTTGTTATTTAAAATATAATTTTTCAATTTATTATTGGTATAAAAAGCTGGCTGTATTGTATTAGGGATTTTTTTCCCGATTAAATTGGAGGTTTGATGATTTACAAACAATATTTTTCTCCATTGTTTTTTGATATTATCACTAAGCAATGGGTAAATGTAGGACAAATGAAATTTTTTCTTATATTTTTTGTTCAATATGTCGTCTATTAATTTGGGGTTATAACCATTATTAGATGCAATTATTTTAATTGTGTTAAGTTCAGCTTTGAAATTATTTGGGGATAGCGGGATATTAATTAATCGATTGATCAAATAATGGAATGCTAAGAGTTTTTGTGAAAATGGATGGTTAGATGAGTTGTGTATAATTATATCAGCGTATGTTTCTTTTCTAAAAATATTAAATTCAATCTTATTTTTAATTACAGTTAGGTTTAAATCTAAGAAATTTATGCTACAATTAATTCCTATTTCTAATGTAAATTTAATGTTTTTATGAATTTTGTTCAAAAAATTAAGGAACACTTGAAGTTGTATTTTGGTGCCGGTCCATATACAAAAAATATCATCTACGTAACGTTTATAAAAATACACATATTTAAGTAATAAGGCAGAACTATTAAAGATTTTATTTTCTATATGGTTTAAAAATATATCAGCTACCAAGCCACTGGTACTTGACCCCATTGCCAAACCGTCTTTTTGTTTGAAAATGTTATTATTAAATTGAAAGAAATTTTGGTTTAAAACTACATTAAGACATTTAAGTAAATCCTGGGCTAAGTCATTAGGTAATTTTGAGGAATTAAGTAAGTTATTTATAATTGTTTTGCTTTCTTCAACTGGGACACATGGAAACAGGTTAACGACGTCAAAAGATACTAATAATGCATTATCGGGGATTTCCAAACCTTTCAAGTGCTCAACTAATTGTAGGGAATTCTTAATTGTATACTTAGGTTGAAAAATATTCGATTCAATTATAATAGTATTTAAAGTTGACGCTAATTTATAGCTAGGAGCATTGCAATTGGAAATTACCGGTCTGATTGGTTGAGTCTTCTTGTGAATCTTTAGTAGACTGTATAATTTGGGAATTTGAGGATTTTTTACAATTATTTTTTTATTTCTAAATAAATTAACAATTTTATCACTTTTACAAGTTTTTAAAGTGTCCATTATTTTAGATTAATTCCTATTTCTAATGTCCATTTACATTAGAAATAGGAATTAATTGTAGCATAAATTTCTTAGATTTAAACCTAACTGTAATTAAAAATAAGATTGAATTTAATATTTTTAGAAAAGAAACATACGCTGATATAATTATACACAACTCATCTAACCATCCATTTTCACAAAAACTCTTAGCATTCCATTATTTGATCAATCGATTAATTAATATCCCGCTATCCCCAAATAATTTCAAAGCTGAACTTAACACAATTAAAATAATTGCATCTAATAATGGTTATAACCCCAAATTAATAGACGACATATTGAACAAAAAATATAAGAAAAAATTTCATTTGTCCTACATTTACCCATTGCTTAGTGATAATATCAAAAAACAATGGAGAAAAATATTGTTTGTAAATCATCAAACCTCCAATTTAATCGGGAAAAAAATCCCTAATACAATACAGCCAGCTTTTTATACCAATAATAAATTGAAAAATTATATTTTAAATAACAAGGACAAAGACCAAAAAATGAAAAAATCCGGAGTATACCAATTGAATTGTAATGATTGCAATCATTTTTACGTAGGTAAAACTTGCAGAAATTTTGAAACGAGGATTAAGGAACACTTGAGATGTCTAAATAGCAATAATTATTCGGAATTTGCTAACCATCTAATTGAATTTAACCATTCATTTGATATAAATATTAGAAATTAGGAAAAATGTCAATAGTAATTTAAATATTATTAATAACCAAATTAATTTTGTGAATAACCCTATTTTAAACATATTTCCATTGTAATTTTGTCTATGATCTTCTAAGCAACCCCCTCCCCCCTGTCTATCTTCTAAGCTCCTCCTCTTTCCGCCCCTCTCCCCCCTCCCCTCCAACTAATTTCATTTCCACCCACGCCAGTCTTTCTATGCTTGATAATTTAGTTTTAGTACATATATTGTCCTGATGAAGAGAACATCGTTCTCGAAACATGTCGACTTTTTAAATAAAGATTATTGTGGTAAAAACAAAGTGTTTTAATAATTCAATTAATAAAATGGTGCCACAAAGTGAATTTGCAAAATTTGAAGAAGTGATCGTAGCGAGTACGGCTAAAAAAGCAAAAGTGTATAAAAAAACTAATGATCAAGTATAGACTGATTGGAATAAATTTATTTTTTCTACGGGAGTGTCAAAAACGTCAAGTTATTCCTAACTACATAAATTTGAAATTCAAAACAGTGTCGAACTCGTCAAAAAAGGCTAAGATAGCCTGGTTAAAAGAAGACTTCATAAGTGTTTTTAAAAAACGCAATAATATTAAGCTTCAAATCAAAGTGTTACACATGGATCTCGCTAGTAACTTGCATCCAGTTGAATGGTGTTTATTCGATGATCACGTTAGATGTATCGCCAGCATTAAAGCTTTCAAAAAGAAGAAAGATATTATAAAAAAAAAAATAAAAAAAAAATTTGTTAAATTGTGTAATAATAATCCTGAAAAACTTAAAAACAACATTTTGATAACTACTAATAATAATTTAATAATAAACTCATCTGCTAATAATGATCAACACATTAATAATAGTGAAAAAAATAAAAATAAATTCCATAACCGTGTCATCAACTTAACTCAACATGAGTTTAAAAAGGAAGAACTAAATTTGTTATCAAAAGGATTAAACCATAATCTTCACATAAAAAATATTAACAAACAACTAGAATATTTGGCAGTAGATGTTAATTGTGCATTATTTAAAGAAGCAAAATCCTTTCAATACAAATGTGGTGAAGTGATAAAAAACATCAATCCTAAATCTAATTTTAACAAAATACAGTATACGTCAGAACAAATGCACGCAATCAATATATCGAAGGTTACAAAGGAAAAAAACCTCATCATTACTAAAGCGGACAAAGGAAACTCGGTGATTATTATCAACAAAAGTGATTACATTGATAAAACTATGGACTTTCTACAAGGTGATAACTTTGAAATAGTAAAAACAAACCCAATTAATAAATGTCAGGAATTGATAATGGACACTTTAAAAACTTGTAAAAGTGATAAAATTGTTAATTTATTTAGAAATAAAAAAAAAACTGTAAAAAATCCTCAAATTCCCAAATTATACAGTCTACTAAAGATTCACAAGAAGACTCAACCAATCAGACCGGTAATTTCCAATTGCAATGCTCCTAGCTATAAATTAGCGTCAACTTTAAATACTATTATAATTGAGTCGAATATTTTTCAACCTAAGTATACAATTAAGAATTCCCTACAATTAGTTGAGCACTTGAAAGGTTTGGAAATCCCCGATAATGCATTATTAGTATCTTTTGACGTCGTTAACCTGTTTCCATGTGTCCCAGTTGAAGAAAGCAAAACAATTATAAATAACTTACTTAATTCCTCAAAATTACCTAATGACTTAGCCCAGGATTTACTTAAATGTCTTAATGTAGTTTTAAACCAAAATTTCTTTCAATTTAATAATAACATTTTCAAACAAAAAGACGGTTTGGCAATGGGGTCAAGTACCAGTGGCTTGGTAGCTGATATATTTTTAAACCATATAGAAAATAAAATCTTTAATAGTTCTGCCTTATTACTTAAATATGTGTATTTTTATAAACGTTACGTAGATGATATTTTTTGTATATGGACCGGCACCAAAATACAACTTCAAGTGTTCCTTAATTTTTTGAACAAAATTCATAAAAACATTAAATTTACATTAGAAATAGGAATTAATTGTAGCATAAATTTCTTAGATTTAAACCTAACTGTAATTAAAAATAAGATTGAATTTAATATTTTTAGAAAAGAAACATACGCTGATATAATTATACACAACTCATCTAACCATCCATTTTCACAAAAACTCTTAGCATTCCATTATTTGATCAATCGATTAATTAATATCCCGCTATCCCCAAATAATTTCAAAGCTGAACTTAACACAATTAAAATAATTGCATCTAATAATGGTTATAACCCCAAATTAATAGACGACATATTGAACAAAAAATTTTAGAAAAAATTTCATTTGTCCTACATTTACCCATTGCTTAGTGATAATATCAAAAAACAATGGAGAAAAATATTGTTTGTAAATCATCAAACCTCCAATTTAATCGGGAAAAAAATCCCTAATACAATACAGCCAGCTTTTTATACCAATAATAAATTGAAAAATTATATTTTAAATAACAAGGACAAAGACCAAAAAATGAAAAAATCCGGAGTATACCAATTGTATTGTAATGATTGCAATCATTTTTACGTAGGTAAAACTTGCAGAAATTTTGAAACGAGGATTAAGAGTGTATTACCAGAGAAACCAGAAATATGTCATTTTTAAATCAGTGGTTAGACGTATTGACTCTTTTCCACAAAAAACTATAAATGGATTTCAAAAGATTGTTCTTTTATCTAGTAAACGTATGTTTTAGATTTTGAGAAAAAATGTTTATTTTTAGAATAATAAGGTTATACCATAGGTCGTTCGCAGATTTGTTCAATTTTCAAAAAAGTACATTTATTATACAACACCCATTTCAAATCATATAATCATGCAGTAAAATAAATCAATACATTATCTGGTAAACGTATGTTTCAGAATTTTAATTTTAGTTTAAATAAAATTATTAAAAAATATATACGGACATGTGTTTCTTGACGAAAATTGGTCGGTTTGTGCATTTATTTGTGCACTTACAAACAAATATATTTCGGATTTTTTTACATACTTATTTTGCTAAGACGTTATTGACAAATCATAAATAATTTGATCGTAAAATAATTTCAGAAAGTATTTAATTTTAAATAATTTTGAACATCGCATTTCACCATTTTTATCGCAGCCCGTAAACACAAATTTCAGATTTCATTACGGGCCCAAACGCGGCCAGGAGAGCACGTCTTCGCGACGCTTTGAATAATAATATTTGGAAATGAAATTTGAAAACGAAATTTGAAATAAACACGAATTCCTTGATTCATGTTTGTTAAATCTACAGGGTTGCCCGAACGCAATTTTTCATGTTCATTGAATATTTTTTTGCAAAAATTTTAATAATTTCGAATATTTTTTTTAAATTTTAAATTATTCTTGTGTGAATACCGCACAAGAGTCCCAACTGCTCCAAAATATTTTTTGGGGTAAATCTTTTTTACGCACGCTCGACACTTGGGGGTAAACTGGTGAATGGGTTACGAAAAGTGGTGATTGTTACGAAAAATGACATGCGAACGGTAATCAATGCGAACGGTGATCGATTGCTCGGCGGGTCGGGCCTTTACGCACGCTTGATTTTCGTGTTATTGTTATATTGTTAATGGACTATTTTTCCATAAATAAATAAATAAATTATAAACAGCGGGTACCCGGCATGCGTTTCAAGGGCACTGTAACCTCGCGGTCAACTAAACTGGTTCCATCACAAGTCCCGGGAATTATAATGCAAGCGCCTGCACTATATAACATTATACACAGCGGGTACCCGGCATGCGTTGCAAGGCCACTCAAAGAAAGGGTTTGTGCGCTTTAATTCCGTTTGTTGAAGTGCTTATTATTAATTATGCACACAAATAAATATTTCAAAATGCGACATTTTTTACAATCCAACTGAATATTACTCGTTTTTTTCATGAATACCGCACAAGAGTCCCAACTGCTCTCGTCTGGAGCCAGTGGGACTATTGCATCCCCAATTTGGGGTATGTTGTAAGACTGAAGGTAGTGGGGAGGGGAAGGATATAGGGAAGAGGAAGGTGGGGAAGTACCTGGCTATTCAGATCTGGCCAATAAACACGGCTAAAGCCATTTCAAGCAACGTTTCAATTCTTAATGGTGGTCTTACACCAGAGCGATACTGAGAGTATCTTCCACTCTAATGGCCGTAAAATACAATTAAAAAACAAAAAACCAAAATATTAAAAAGAATATAACAAATTGTTTATTCATGTAGGTATCTACTTAATACCTACTGTGTTTACGCATTTCACTTGTATCTATTTATGTTTATGCACTTCGATATACAAATTACAAATATCTACTACTAATTAAAATTCTGGAAGCGAGAATAGTAATATAAAGTAGTAATAGTAGCGGGTAGCCCTAGCTCGCGTGAACAAAACCCTCAAAACTCGGATTGCCGCGGAACGAAATTTAGTTCTGAAAACGCCCGCTCGCGAGCCCTGATGTGTTAGCGCTAGTGTCGGAATCGAAGTTGTCATGTGCTGGTTATTCACTCTTAAGGAACACTTGAGATGTCTAAATAGCAATAATTATTCGGAATTTGCTAACCATCTAATTGAATTTAACCATTCATTTGATATAAATACGGGTTTTAAAATTTTACATACTAACGTTAGTGGTTTTCAATTAGATCTTTTAGAAATATTAGAAATTAGGAAAAATGTCAAGAGTAATTTAAATATTATTAATAACCAAATTAATTTTGTGAATAACCCTATTTTAAACATATTTCCATTGTAATTTTGTCTATGATCTTCTAAGCAACCCCCTCCCCCCTGTCTATCTTCTAAGCTCCTCTTCTTTCCGCCCCTCTCCCCCCTCCCCTCCAACTAATTTCATTTCCACCCACGCCAGTCTTTCTATGCTTGATAATTTAGTTTTAGTACATATATTGTCCTGATGAAGAGAACATCGTTCTCGAAACATGTCGACTTTTTAAATAAAGATTATTGTGGTAAAAACAAAGTGTTTTAATAATTCAATTAATAAAATGGTGCCACAAAGTGAATTTGCAAAATTTGAAGAAGTAAAAATTATTGGTTTATCGGATAAATACACACCAGAAGAAATTGTTTTAAAAATTAAGATGCAAAATGATTATTTGCAAACAGTTGATGCGAAAATTGACATAAAATATATAAAAGAAATGAAAACCAAACGAGGTGATATTAACTACACCATTTTCATGGAAGTCGATGGAAAAACTTACGACATAATGTTAAAAGAAGGTAAAGTTAATATTGGATGGGATAGATGTCGGGTTTTCGACAACATCTCACTTCTGAAATGTTACAAGTGCAATGGCTATATGCACAAAGCACAAGACTGCAGAAGCGAAAAAGCTTGTACTCGATGCTCCGAAGCACATGAAAATGTAAACTGTCAAAACGATATTCAGTGCATAAACTGCAAAAAAATTAATGAGAAACTAAAATTACAATTGCCAACTGACCATTATGCTTGGAGTAATGAATGCTCAGTACATTTGAGAAAAATTAAAGCTGAAAAAAAGAAAATCGATTTTTTATGCCATTAAAAAATTCCTCTAAAAGGCGTCAAACTAATAATTGCAACCTGTACTACCAAAATGTCAGAGGTCTAAAAACCAAATTAAGTTTACTTCAGTCTACACTACCAATGTTTGAACACGACTTTGTACTACTTACTGAAACGTGGTTAGAGCCAAATATTCACTCTAGTGAATTAGGTTTCATAAATCATAATGTGCATAGATTAGACAGAAATTCATCGACAAGTGCTAAAAGCAGAGGTGGTGGGGTTTTAATCGCTATAAGCAAGAAATACAAATCTAACTTAATTACAACTAAACATAATCATCTTGAACAAATTTTCTTGCAAGTAAATGTTGCCAGGAATAAAAAGATTATTGTGGGCTGTATTTACATCCCACCAAATTCAAGCAATGAAGTATACAGGTGCCAAAGTGAGGAAGTGGAAGTTATATTAAAAAGGAATCCTAGAGCGACATTTTTACTCGCTGGTGATTATAACCTTCCAAACGTGAATTGGGTGAACAGTGACGATAATATCAGTGTTAGTGAGTCTGGTCGCATTATTCTAGACATGGCGTTATTCCTAGGTCTTAATCAGGCAAATACTTTACCAAATGTAATTAATCGTACTCTTGACTTATGTTTTTCTAACTTAGATTCACTAGAAATTGAAGAATGTAGTGAGCCGCTGGTGCCCACTGATGTTTGTCATCCTCCACTAGAAGTTATTATCTCTAATGTACATATTAATACTTCTAAAATATCGTTCAGTTACCAAAATTTTTTCAAAACTGATTACGCGAAAATTTGTAATTATCTTCTCTCTTTTGATTGGTCATCTATGCAATATGATGATATCAACACATCTACCAATGAATTTTATTCTGTTTTGGAAAAGACTATTAGCATGTATATTCCAACCATGAAATGTAAGCCAAAAACCTATCCAAAATGGTACTCCAAAGAACTTATAAATCTGCTTATCACCAAAAAACTTAAACATAAAGAATATAAATTACATCAAAAATATTCTGATTACATTGAATTTAAAAATATAAGAACCTCATGTAAAATAATGTCTATGACCTGCTACCGTAACTATATAAATGAAATTCAAAACTCTATAATAAATAATGTTAGTTCTTTTTGGAAATACTCAAAATCACTTAAAGAAGATGATTCTGATTTCCCGAGCATTATGCACCTAAATGGCAGCCATAGCAATAATACTGATGGTATTGTGAACTTGTTTGCAAAATTTTTTAAAAGTGTTTATTCAACAGACTCAAATAATGCTCCTGTTCCAACAACAACACTAGATGAAACTCTTGATATTTCACAGTGTACCATAAGTCTCTCTGATGTAATTACTAAAGTTAAATTCTTAGATATCCACAAATCTGCGGGACCGGATAATATCCCTACAATATTTATTAAAGAATGTATCAAAGTAATTGCTCTTCCATTAACCAAACTTTTTAATTTGTCTTTATCTAGTGGAATTTTTCCCGATAAGTGGAAAATTAGTTATTTGACTCCAATTTTCAAAAAGGGCGATAAAAGTGATATTTGTAATTACAGACCAATATGCATTCAATCCACCATACCGAAACTCTTTGAAAGCCTAATACTTGACAAACTTTTTACACAAATAAAACCTGTAATATCACCTTACCAGTTTGGATTTATGCCGGGTAGAAGTACTCTTTCTAACTTGATTATTTATGAAAATTTTATAACTAATGCTTTTAAAGAAAAACTACAAGTAGACTCTGTCTATACTGATTTTAGTAAAGCATTTGATTCAGTTTCCCATGAAATTCTCATTTGGAAATTAGAAAAACTTGGTATACGTGGCAATTTATTAACCTGGATTGAAAGCTATCTTACTAAAAGACAAGAATTGTTAGAATAAAATCCTTTTTGTCCGAAAAAATTTATGCAACAAGTGGAGTTCCACAGGGTTCACACCTTGGCCCAGTCTTATTTATCTTGTTTATAAATGATCTAACAAAAGTATTTCATGATGTATTTTTCTTACTTTTTGCTGATGATCTCAAAATGTTTAGAATTATTAAAAATATTTACCATTGCAACATTCTTCAAGATAATATCAACAAATTGTTGATTTGGTGTAATGAAAATAGACTCTACTTAAATATCTCAAAATGTCAAGTAGTTAGATTTTCTCGAATAAAAAATCCAGTGATCTTTAATTACAACATTGATAACAATACTCTTGAGACATTAACACAAATTAAAGACTTAGGCATCACTTTTCAATCAAATCTGTTATGATGCAGTACAAATCCGTATTACTTTAAATATAATTATTAACATCTTTATTATTTGTGCTGCATCCTAACAACCCTACCCGTCGAAATCGTAATTAGGTAGGAACTTGTAATTAATTATTAGTGTGCCAGCTCTGAGTTGATCGACGGTCTGAGGCGACATCTGCACAGTTCCGGGGATATACGTCACTTCTTGCGTGGGTAGATTCGGGAGTGTTAGGCCCCGTGTCTAACCACGCGACAGTCAAGACAGTTTTGTGAGAAACTTAGTATTTGAACGGGAAAATAATTCCTTTTAACTTTAAATAAGGTCGGGCGGTGAAAGTATTAATGGGTACGCATTGTGTGTTCGGAAAGATTGAATCCCTGTATTGGGATTAGTCGAGTTTCCTGCAACGTAAAATGGCGGCAGGCGTGCTAGAAACCCGGGATATATTTCAATCGATATGTAATACGTGCGATCGCACTTGGGACAGAGCCCTGTTTTGACGGATGACCGGTGTACCGTTAGCCCGTGATGCCATTTGCCGTTCTTTGTGGCGGAGAAGTAAATTTACGCCGACCTTGACTCTCGTCTGGACTGAGGGCGGTCTCCCTCCTTCATAATTCTTCTAGCGACAGGCCCCTTGATGATTTCCCTTTGACGGCGGGAAGACTTGCTAATTTGATCGCGGCGTAAGGCCGCTTGATGTTTCCCCTTTGGCGGCGGAACTGTCTCCAGATCTCGGCCTCGTGAGGGCCATCCAGATCCTGCATGGGAAAATGCTGCCTGGGCCTGGCAGCCACTAGATGGACAGTTTATTAGTTAGCTAGCGTTAGTATACACAATAAAGGAGGTCGGTTCATGGGGGTAAGTGAAATAACATATTTAAAAACCCTGATTGCCACTTGTTTTATAAAAATTATAAGCTTGTTCTCACAACTCTGCCTTTTAAATTATGTACTTGACACACCATTCCTTTGGAGAGCGACACACATCATGGTTTAAAATCCACCCCCTGAGCATATTTGGGAACCACAGGTATTCTTGACGGGAACCATAACCCGTCCAGAATTGGCGCTTCCTACGGGATAAAATCTGTGGGTACCTGATCATCACTATAACACTAAAGTTGTTTTACGAAATGTATTACTTGGCGAAAAACCCACGTAACAATTGGCTACCAACTAAAAAATGGCTATATGTGTGTCGCGCTTCAAGTGTTGTGTGTTTTATCTTTCAATTCATCTGTTCACACTGAAGTTTATGAACATTTATTAATGGCATAACCTGTATGCATTATATTTCAAAGTAAAGATGCCACAGGTATGTGCTATTTTAATAATCCTTGAAGATTATAAATTATTTTGTACCTGTACTTTTGCTTGCTTAAGTCTTGAATTAAAACAAATATTAATACCGGATATTAATTATGGTGAACAATAATATGTCTAGTCTATTACAAAGTTATCGACATTAATTCCATCTGTGGCCTTTACGAAAATTCAGGTCCGCCTAGCTTTGGTTTGCGTCTCCGCTACATTACGGCGGATATTCGATTAATAAAGGTTGGAAATAAAATCAACTACTCTTGTGAAATAAATGGGCCACATACATATTCATTTAAATGGTATTTTGTAAAAAAAAATTATAGGGGCTACTTACATATTCATTTAATTGGAATTAAAAAAAATATATTTTCATGTAAATGGGGAACATACATATGCAAATAAAATTTCATTTTTTTAAATTTTTTTAAATGAAAGCGGGAATAACAAATGAAATATTTTATGTTTTAATTTTAAGTACGGGATTATATTATTTTTAATTTTTATGATTGACATAGTACATTTTAGGTAAGTTCAGACGGATTTCAGTAATTACGGTCATCTTCCTTTTTTTTTGTCAAGTTCAATTATCAGAATTCATCATGTCTACTCCGATCCCTAATGTGAACAATGCTTCCAAAGAGGAGTTAATTAAGGAACTAACATTGCGGTCCGTGGATCCAGCAACTACATTCGAGGCTTTACGCAAACAAGCGCGCGCTTTTAATAAAACACTAAAACAATCTTGCGCGCAGTCTGAGGGAGAGAATTCAGTTTGTGATTCCGAGGATGATACATCGGGAAGTAATTCGGATGACGAATTAAATAATGAAACAAAAGGGAAAGTCACCTTAATAAAAAAAACCAAGATAATTTATAAAAAATCTTCGGCGCACGGGCTAGGTAATTGGGATTACAAGTACGACGGTAAGACCTGTGTTCGGGAATTCCTGTTTTTAGTGGATGAACGTTGCAGATCACGCGGTATTTCACACAATGAATTAATGAAGTCTTTTACGGAAATTTTAGATGGAGTTGCATTACTGTGGTTTAGGTCAATTTATCATCCGGGTTTGAAGTGGGAAGACTTTTCCAACTTATTGATTAAACAATTTGAGGGTGAGGGAAAACAACTCGATTTAAAAGCGGAATTGTTTAATTTAAGGCAGCCCAAGGGTATGTCTGTATTTGAATTTTCATTAAGAATGAAGGCACTCAATAATAAACTTGATGCCAAACTGCCCGAACCAGAGCTGTTGCAGTTGGCAATGAAGGCTTTGCTTCCAACTTATGCAAACCTACTGGCAGCTAGGGATTTTGTCTCTTTTGAGGATCTTACAAGGGCAGCTGCTAGGCTAGAATCACTGTCTGAAGTATCTACGTCTTCTTCTTCTAATTTCAAAGACGTTGAATTTCCGGAAAAATCTACTAACTATAGGAAGTTTTCTTCTTCCGATAATAAATATAGTTTCAATATGCAACACAAAAATTCGTACTCTCATCAAAAACAACAACGTCCTCCGAATACTTATAATAAGGTCGTTTATACACGCAATCAGCCATCTCCTCCATATAATAGGATTATTTGTGATTTTTGTAATAAGAGTGGACATAAAGTAACGGAATGCTGGAAAAAAGCCTCCGGTACAAAAAATGCTAAAGTTGGCACCGTACATAGTGGTACCAAGCCTAATAATCAAAAAAACTAGCTTGGAGTCGCTCTGGACGCGCCCCTCCCTGTGCGCAAAGGGAGCGGGAGTGGCAGAGTTGGCTCCGACTGGTTAGACAGTTTCTGTCAACACCGTCTTCTGGGGTGGTGGGCCCGCTACCACAGAAGCCGGACGTCGCGGGTGACAATCGTCCATTTGTTAATGTATATATTATTAATAATACTTTTTCTGCTCTCTTAGATAGTGGAGCAACAGTCTCTTGTTTAGGAGGAGATAGTTTTAAGCAATTTTTAGATTTAGGCATAGAATTAACGAAAGTAGACTTTAACGTTACAACAGCTGACGGCTCGAGTCAGTCTGTTCTGGGTACTCTAACTTTGCCAGTGACGTATAATACAATCACAAGGGAGGTTGTCTTTTACGTCATTCCATCATTATCACCTAATTTTATTTTGGGGGTCAACTTTTGGAAGCAGTTTCGAATCGCACCGGAACTGTTTCCAGATGTGCACGAACATGACCATTCGGGTCAAATTAATGAATTACGAGCAATTCGCCCTGCCTCTTCATTATCGGTTTCCGAAAGCAGAGCTCTTTCGAAAATAATTAGTAAATTTGACTCTATTTCTTATGAAAAAAAAAGTTTGGGTTTAATACATTTAGTGAAGCATAAAATCATTACAACTGGTCCTCCGATTAAGCAGCGCTACTATCCTCTGTCTCCGGCTAGACAACGTCAACTCGACGCGGAAGTGGACGAGATGCTCAGGTTAGGAGTAATCCGCCCCTCTCGATCGCCTTGGTCTAGTCCCGTGATTATAATACAAAAGAAGGATGGTACGGGGAGATTTTGCCTCGACTCCAGAAAATTAAATAACGTAACGATCAGAGACAGTTACCCATTACCTCATATCCCACGTATCTTAGACAATCTGGGAGGCGCAAGATACGTATCTTCAATAGATTTGAGTAAGGCGTTTTGGCAGGTAGCGCTGGATAAAGACTCCTGCGAGAAAACAGCATTCGTCGTTCCGGGCCGTGGACTCTTCGGATTTACTCGTATGCCGTTTGGGTTAAAAAATGCACCCAGTGAACTCCAAAGACTGGCTGACGCTCTATTTGGACCAGAATTTGATGATAACGCCTTCTGTTATCTAGACGATTTAATTTTAATTTCGGAGGATTTTGATTCTCACATTAAACTACTCAACAAAGTTTTTGAAAGACTGAGAGATGCGGGCCTCACCATAAATCAAAAAAAATCTGAGTTCTGTAGATCAGAGCTTAAGTACTTGGGATACATAGTAGATTCACAGGGACTTCGCACAGACCCGGTGAAAATTGAAAGCATTAAGGATTTTCCAATTCCAAAAAACGCGAAAGGAATCCGAGCTTTTCTTGGCCTTTCAGGGTATTTTAGACGTTTTATCAAAGGCTTCTCGAGTATAACCGCTCCATTGTCAAAGCTTACTGGTTCAAAGAACGGTGTCAGTAACTTCAAGTGGACACCGGAAGCAGAAAAAGCTTTTAACGATTTAAAACAAGCTCTTATAAGTGCTCCAGTTTTATGCTGCCCGGATTTCACCAGACCTTTCTCTATCCACTGCGACGCGAGCTCGGTAGGAGTCGGTGGGGTTTTGATTCAAACCGTAGACGGTGCGGAACACCCAATTGCATATTACTCGCGTTGCCTCAATAACCACGAACGTAACTATGGTGTCACTGAAAGGGAACTCCTGGCGGTATTGGATTCCGTAACTCATTTTAGGTCTTACATAGAAGGAGCACACTTCACGGTAGTAACAGACCATTCTAGTCTAAAATGGCTGGGGTCCTTATCGAATCCAAGTGGTCGCCTAGCGCGTTGGAGTACTCGTCTGTCTCAATTTTCTTTCGACATCGTTCATCGTAAAGGTACGCAACATACAGTACCAGATGTCCTTTCTCGTAGGGATCTTGCATTAATATCAGGAATAGACTGTCGTTCTACGTCGGATAAATGGTTCCTAAATGTATGGCAGGGGTGCCAAATTTCTCCTCAAAGATTTTTGAATTTTCAAATCAAAGACAATGAGTTGTGTCGTCACACGAAAACCCGGTTGGACTTATGTGAGGACACCGCATGGAAAAGGGTCATTCCTCAAGAGGATAGGAAAAATGTTCTTTCAGACTCCCATGACTCCGCTCGCGCCTGTCACCCAGGAGTTTTCAAAACCTATAAAAAGCTACAACTTAGGTATTATTGGCCTAACATGTACAAAGACGTCAAAAAATTTATTAGTCAATGTACTGTTTATAAGGCGCATAAGATCAGTACGGCACCACCGAATGGTATTTCTAAAAACCCTAAGAAAGTAAACAGGCCCATGCAAATGCTATCCTTAGACTTAGTGGGTCCGTTGCCTCGTAGCTACTCCGGGCATACAGTTATTTTATCTTGTGTAGATGTTTTCTTAAAGTTCACATGGTTATTCCCGCTGCGCAAAGGCACCGCGGGTAGCATAGTAAAAAACTTGGAGGAAAACATTTTCCTGGTACATGGTGTACCGAGGACCATTGTTTGTGATAATGGTCCTCAATTTATTTCGAAAGAGTTCAAAGAACTCCTTAAAAGTTACAATATTCCTTTGCCGTTTTACAACTCTCTTTACA
This sequence comes from Limnephilus lunatus, assembly GCA_917563855.2. Lineage (NCBI taxonomy): Eukaryota > Metazoa > Arthropoda > Insecta > Trichoptera > Limnephilidae > Limnephilus > Limnephilus lunatus. The sequence continues at coordinate 101,326,782 of OU830594.1, forward strand.
CCCCACAAAATAATGTGGTTGAGAGGTACAATCAGACATTAGGTACTGCTTTATCAATTCTAGTCGAATCAGACCATCGTAACTGGTCAAAATTTTTGCCACAGGTTCAGTCCGCAATGAATAACACCGTCAATTGCGCGACGAATTTTACTCCGTATTTTCTAATGCACGGCCGTGAGCAAATACTTGATGGGGATTTGCACCGTAACCCTATACATGAGGGGAATAGCAACGCTCAAAGAGAAGCTTCGCCTACCACATATGCTCAAAAGCTGCAAGGTTTGGCAGACGTCTATGAGCAAGTTTCTGATGCTCTACTCAAAGCGTACAAAAAGGGCGCTAACCACTATAATTTGCGTAGGAAAAACGTCGCTTATCACGTAGGAGACATAGTGTGGAGACGAAACTTCGTACAATCCAATGCGTTGAATTATTTCTCCCAAAAATTATCCCCCCGCTTCGTGCAAAATGTCGTGGTAGGAAAAAAATCGGACTTGGTATATACCTTGGCAGATCTTAAAGGTAAGATATCAGGGGATTTTCATATCAAAGATATCGTCAAATCCGACAATGTTCCAGTGTAAATTATTTTCGCTCATAAATTTCTCAGAAGGACTGGCCATCTTTCTTGAGGACTGATATTTTCACTTATATATAACTTTGGTTATTTACTTAAAATTTTTACGCTCGGGAACTTCACCGGCCTGATGAACCGGGTTGAAGAATTCCTAGCGTTCTGACAGTCTCTTCTCCTGTCCTAGGTTCATTTCGGGGAAATTCGTGTTAACTACTCCGCGTGGGCGTATTTATAAATCTAATATTTTTATTTCATAAGTTACTCCTTTGAAACATAACCATCAACTCCGGTAATAGTACTCGAATTGAATGGATTAGAAATATACCTTATTAGCATTAGTTTTAGTTATAAACAGATTATGCGTATAATAGACTTCGGGTGAACAGATGAATAGTCAGTTAAATGCTCTTCTGAATCGTGTATGTTGTTTTACAAGAGCATAACAGCATTTTTCTCTAAATAAGTGCCTTAGGTTAATTTGTCGTATTATGTAATATTTGTTTGTATACATTTTGAAATGCAAGAAGTTACAACCCGACTGTCTCCTTCATTTCAAGATGGGCAAAATAAGGAAGCCTTGTTTTCCACTATATGTGTACAAACGCTGATTGCTCTTGTTTCATCATTAATATTGATATGCATATAGTGACATGGCTTTACAAAAGATGTCTCGACAGGTCCAAAATTCAAATAAAAGCCCGCATCAAACGGTGCACATAAATATTAAATTTAGTAATTAAATTAGACTTTCCAATAATAAAATATAAATAAAAATTAGCTTTCCTGCTGATGAAACAAGATATATCTTCCTTATTTTTCTTTTTTTTAGTCTAGGACAAGCTTATAATGTGGAACGACGTGCCAACTCCGTTCCTTCCACATTTTAAGTCACTCCAGTCATATTTTTTTTTTGTATCTAATTTTATTAAATAGTCCAGAGCATATGTAGATGTTGCGAAACCTTTCCTTGTGTTCTGATTTTTTTTTTCTTTTCAAAATATTGTTAATTTGTATTTGTTGCTTACTTATTGACCTCTTGATAGTCATTTTGGTGAACACACTAGTTGTTCTTGCATAAATAATATTTAAAAATTGCAAAAAAATTTCATTGTATTTAGTTATTAGTAAGTTTGGTTATGGTTGGATTGACCCTTAGAATAATCAAATATCATTATTTATTTTGTTACTCTTCTTTATAGTTTATTTATATAATTCATTAATTTATAACATGGAAAGTTTCATTAAAATAATGCGTCAAACCTATTAACGGTTCTTATACTGATGATAGTGGCATATCACTTGACCCGATTGCACCTTCTATATTGATGGATGTATACATTATTACATTGGTACCATTCTTATGCGATGGTTGTTGACAATTTAACACTCTGTATTAACTACGCCATTTCTCTGGTATGCACCCCCATACGACCTAGTTAGATAGGATAGTTAGGTAATCAACGAAGTGTTTTTCTTATCTCCTATGGAGAAGTAGAGGCAGTGTTATGTGAGGATTGGTTTTCCATCCTAAAAAGTGATGCCTATGTGGCTTCTTTAAAAACCTATTTAAGGAAAGTGTTGCCTTAAGGCATTTAAGTGTCGTTGTTGGTTCAAAAGGTGTTAGATTTTAATTATTTCTTATGTTTACTGTTAAGTCCTTATTTTCTTAAGTTGTATTATTGTATTGCAGTTGTAACGCTAACGGCAGTTCGTGGCTTAGTTCGGTTTTCAACACTCATTGTACTTCATACGGCGAGTGCTTGAGGACTCCGTTCGCGTTACACCGCTTCTTTCTATGCTTCCCAGCATCATTATTCGTAAGCCTATCATAATAAAGAATGGTTGTTTCGTGAACCTGGCCATCCGGCCTTAAGCTTGATGGAGTGCGACTGGAGTTGCAAAACACCCATTCGAAATAAGTTGTTGACAAATCTAATATTTTTTTTTTCTTTCTAGTCATTTACTTTTCCAAATTTTACTGCTCACTGCTTGCGTGTATTTTATAAATTTGTTTTACTGTTTTAGAAATCCCGTGGACCGATCTAGACAGCATAGGATCAGGTTGTTTTGTGTGAATTACATGTTTGGGGGCAAACATTTGGTGGCGAGGGGGGTAATGTTATGATGCAGTACAAATCCGTATTACTTTAAATATAATTATTAACATCTTTATTATTTGTACTGCATCCTAACAACCCTACCCGTCGAAATCGTAATTAGGTAGGAACTTGTTATTAATTATTAGTGTGCCAGCTCTGAGTTGATCGACGGTCTGAGGCGACATCTGCACAGTTCCGGGGATATACGTCACTTCTTGCGTGGGTAGATTCGGGAGTGTTGGGCCCCGTGTCTAACCACGCGACAGTCAAGACAGTTTTGTGAGAAACTTAGTATTTGAACGGGAAAATAATTCCTTTTAACTTTAAATAAGGTCGGGCGGTGAAAGTATTAATGGGTACGCATTGTGTGTTCCGAAAGATTGAATCCCTGTATTGGGATTAGTCGAGTTTCCTGCAACGTAAAATGGCGGCAGGCGTGCTAGAAACCCGGGATATATTTCAATCGATATGTAATACGTGCGATCGCACTTGGGACAGAGCCCTGTTTTGACGGATGACCGGTGTACCGTTAGCCCGTGATGCCATTTGCCGTTCTTTGTGGCGGAGAAGTAAATTTACGCCGACCTTGACTCTCGTCTGGACTGAGGGCGGTCTCCCTCCTTCATAATTCTTCTAGCGACAGGCCCCCTGATGATTTCCCTTTGACGGCGGGAAGACTTGCTAATTTGATCGCGGCGTAAGGCCGCTTGATGTTTCCCCTTTGGCGGCAGAACTGTCTCCAGATCTCGGCCTCGTGAGGGCCATCCAGATCCTGCATGGGAAAATGCTGCCTGGGCCTGGCAGCCACTAGATGGACAGTTTATTAGTTAGCTAGCATTAGTATACACAATAAAGGAGGTCGGTTCATGGGGGTAAGTGAAATAACATATTTAAAAACCCTAATTGCCACTTGTTTTATAAAAATTATAAGCTTGTTCTCACAACTCTGCCTTTTAAATTATGTACCTGACACACCATTCCTTTGGAGAGCGACACACATCATGGTTTAAAATCCACCCCCTGAGCATATTTGGGAACCACAGGTATTCTTGACGGGAACTATAACCCGTCCAGAATTGGCGCTTCCTACGGGATAAAATCTGTGGGTACCTGATCATCACTATAACACTAAAGTTGTTTTACGAAATGTATTACTTGGCGAAAAACCCACGTAACAAATCTTTCATTTGTTAACCACATAACAGAAATTTCTAATAAGGGCTTAAAAATGTTGGGATTTATAACTAGGCTAACTAGAAATTTTAAAAATATAAAATGTATTAAACTGTTATATTTTGCATTTGTTAGAAGTCAACTTGAGTACAATTCTCCCGTCTGGAACCCATATTATAATACACATGTACAAGCTGTTGAAAGAATACAAAATAAATTCTTACGTTTTCTAAATTTTAAAATGGGTATTCCAGCAATTATGTTGAACTACAACACTATTTTAAATGATATGAATATGCTCAAATTATCAGACAGAAGAATTTTCACAGACTTGGTATTTCTTTATAAAATTCTAAATGATTTAGTTGATAGTCCATTATTACTTGAATTAATAAGCTTCCGGATTCCTCTACGTAATACTAGAAGTCCATTGTGAGAACGGTATTGGCATATGGATGTGAGGCGCTGACACTGACGGCAAAGATGGCTGAAATGCTGGATACTTTTGAAAGAAAAGTGCTGAGAAGAATATGTGGACCCGTGAAAGAGGGCGAACAGTGGCGCATCCGGCACAATACAGAATTGTATGACATATATCTGTGGTGTTTTGGAAAAGGGAGATGAGTCAGTAAAAATGCGATATGGAGTTAAGTGTGCCAGAGGAATCCTAATTTTTTTCTCTACACGGAAAAGAGAGATGAATCCGCTCAAAAAATTGGTTTCCGAGATATTAGCCGTTGACATACAGAGATGAGTCATATTTTAAATAAATTAACACGCATTTGGAGATAATTAAAGTTGTCTCTGTTTACCGAAACAAATATTTTTAAATATTGATACGGAAAACAGAGTTAACTTTAATTATCGCTATTTTCCGTGTTAGCTATGGTTCATTCTGGGCTTAATGGTTACATGACGCCGCGGCTTAACGCCGTGGCCTGCCAAGTTTGACAGTGGATATTTCGCAGTTCGCTTGGCGATTTGTATCATTCTTTGCTAGTGTTATCATTATCTATTTTATTAAATATTTATCCTTGGTTCCGTGTGTTTTGGGGAGTATTAAGATGTTTAGTAAGCAAACGAGATCAATAATAGCGCTTTCGAATGTTTCTAATGCAAATTCATCGTATGGTAAGATCTTGTATATTATTTCTTCATCTTGTATTGTGGTATTATGTTTGTATTTGATTCATCTCTCAAAATTATTGACTATTTTATGAAATCCTGTTAAATTTCAGATGTCACACACGGACTTTTATATGTTTCTACCGCTTTAAGTAGCTTAAATGGTGACTAAATCAGTGACATAAATAATTTGCAAGATATTATAATATTGTATGTATATGGATGTGATAGGCTATAAACCCTCCAGTTCCAGTAATTCCAGCTACAATGGACAACAATGCACTCCTTGGAAATGGTGAACCAACTACCGAAACTGAAAACACGCACCCTGGAAACCGAGGAAAATCGTTGTATTTTTTAAGGAATGGGATTAAAAGAAAACGAAAATGAGGTATACAATACGAAACTAAAACTGAGAAATTTGTCAAGAGTGCCGTAAAAAATGTAAGGATAAAGTGTCTTTTGAATGTCAAAATATACTATTTAATGAATACTGGGCACTAAGGGCCTTCGACAAAAGAATAACTTTTATCTCATCCCTCATCACCGATGAGCCTAAGAAAACTTTTCGGGTTAAAAATATACTACCGAAGAAGAGGAAAATTAATCACAAATATTATAAACGAGTTAAGGTTGCCATTATCGAAATGTTCAAAAGTTGTTTTAAAAAGGTTTTTTGTGAAACAAACAAATTCATATATACCTACTGTTTCTGACAAACGGGGAATAAGTGTGCCTTCTACTAAGATATCTGATAACCACATTCAACTAATTAAAAATCTCACAAGAGAGAATCCTGTCTACGAGTCACATTACTCTAGAAGGGATAATACCTACCTCTAAGAAGTATTTGCCAAGTGGACTCAATTTATCCAAAATGTATTCTATGTTTAAGAAAAAAGTAAAGGATCCAGTTTCTAGATAAATGTTCTCGAATGTGTTTCATACAATGGGCTTATTATTTAAAAAAAACCTTCTCTGGATACATGCAGTACATGTAAATCAATTCAGATGAAACTTGTACAAGAACCTGATTTATCAGTACTGAAGGCCAAATACGAAGCCCAAAAACAGGAAGCAGATTATGCATATTCTACAAATGCAAATAATAAAGAAGAATCATCAGAGAACAGAAGGACCTATTGCTTTGATTTGCAGCAGTGCCTCCCAAATCCCCTGCCACGTTCAAACATTGCCTTTTATAAACGTTCCTTGTGGACGTTTAATTTAACAATTTAAGATTGCTTCTCAAATGAAACAACGTGTTACATGTGGCACAAATGAAGGTGGTCAAGGGGCTAATGAAATAGCGTCATGTTTGTATGATTTCATTCTTGCGATTTCACCACATAAAATGAAATAACAATTTATTCAGATACTGGTGGTGGACAAAATATAAACAGCCATGTTTTTGCAATGTTTTAATGTGCTCTTCAAGGAAGACCAAACATAATCATACATCACAAATTTGTTATGCTATAATTGAGAAGAAAACAAAAAGCAACTGTCATGAATATTCATTTACCAAGAAATTGGTACAATCTTGTAAGTACTGCTGGAAAAAAGAGAGCGTTCATAGTAAAAATCATGACACATGAATATTGTACAATACAAGCGTTCATTGCAGCTAGAAAAAAAACGATGACGAAGGTAATCGATTTTTGATCCACGATATAAAATGGTTCATGTATAAAAACAAAACCCCAAGAACTGTACATTTTAAAAGGACTTTGAGTATTAAAGACCCATTTAAAACTATTTATTTAAACGTAGGGGTAATGCAACCACCATGTTAAGCCCTGTAAAATGCTGCAGTGGTCGTATTCCAATAAGCAAGGAAAAGATAAAGGACATACTGAGTGTTTTTCATTTAATGGATCCTGATTGCCATGATTTTTATAAATAATTACCAGATGCTAGCAACATTCCGAACGTTGATCCAGACTGATATGAAGATGCCGGTGAATGAGCCCCCCAAATGATACCAATTCGAAATCTGTTGTAACTAACTAATTAACTAACCATCACGCCGTTTCTCCGCAGGGGTGGGCAGAGGTGACGGACCGCCAAACAACTCGGTCTTGGCACACACTCTTTGCCTCACTCACATTCATACATCGTCTCATACATTACTAACTAATTAACCATCACGCCTTTTCCCCGCAGGGGTAGGCAGAGAGGACGGACCGCCACACAACTCGATCTTGGTACACACTCCTTGCTTCGTTCACATTCATAAATCGTCTCATACATGCTCTTCTGAAATTCAATTATCTTCTATTATTGGATGAGTATTACATGTCATTATAACGGGATACTTTTTTTAACTTTATAATATCATTGTTAATTTATGTTAAAAATGTCGTTTTTTAACTAAATAAAATTATTCCAATACAAATTTCTGTGTCAATGATTATAAATGCATCCTTTTTAAATAAATAAATGATTTTTCCTTCATTAAGTTGAAAAATAACAGAAATAATTAAGAAACATTAAATAGATAACTCGTGATTTATTCACAATTAGGTCCAAACGTGACACGGAAAAGAGGGATGAGTCACGTAAAATTGTTAAAAATAGGTTTTTTCCAAATTTTCAAATACAATTCTGTAGAATAAATATTTTCATTAATTATTGCATAAAAATATATTCTTAATTACGATTCTCAGATCTGGCAAAAAATCGAGAATACAAAAATGGCTCCCCTAAAAAATTGACTATTATTGACTCATCTCCCTTTACCAAAACACCACAGATATAAGGCCCCTAGCATCTCAGCACATATGAGACTCCTCAGGCTAAGATGGGCTGGGCATGTACAGAGAATGCCGGATACACGCGTCCCAAAAAGAATTTTGACTGGACACCCAGGTGGAAAGAGAAAAGTGGGAAGACCCAGACTGAGGTGGGAAGACGAGGTAAGAGGGGATGCAGCACAGCTTCTCCAGGTACCAAACTGGAAGTCAGCCGCTGAGGACAGGAGGAGTTGGAGGCGACTGTTACAGGAGGCCAAGGCTCGATATGGGCTGTAGCGCCATCGAAGAAGAAGAGAATACTAGAAGTCAGGATTTATTTCAGTGCAGAAATTCTGGAACTAACTACCATATGTATTCCTCTTTGCCCAGAATACTAATGGAGGGAAATAATTTTACCAAGTCTGTGGACATCTTCAATTTATCTTTAGACAAATACAAAATGCTGTTACTGAGGCAGTTCAGTTATGTAAAATAAATACTGTATATTTCTTAATAAAAGAAATATATACCTTTTATATTTATTGGTAAAAGGAATATACAGTATTTATATTTTATTTAATCAAGTGTAATTTTTAAATTGTATATGTAAAAGCCCCGAAAAAGGGCGTAAATAAATAAATAAATAAATAAATAATAATATAATAATAGAAATGCTGGTAAAATATTTTAAGAGGATATGTTAAAACAGAGAAAGATTTTTTTTTTTTGTAAAATTAATGATGAAATTAAATATTTAATTTTAAACGTGTTTTAGGTTATCGTAAAAAATATCTTTTAACCATTTTACATTTTGAATATCTACCATTTGAATTAGCATGATTTATTACGGCAATCTAATCCTTCAGGGAATGTTTTTATCGCAGATTAATAATAAGTAAGAAATGTATCACTTGACTTATCTTTACTAAGAAAAAACATCAATGTCTTAATCAATAATAATAATAATAATAATACTTGGCTGATTTATAAAGCGCCGTTTTTGTGAAAAATCACCTCAAGGGCGCTGTACATATAAGCATACAATAAAATAAAATTAATACGATAGACTTACAACTAAGATTTAAAATTATAACTAGGTACTTACATTTAAGACTTATATAATCAAGGTATATATCGGCGAAAATAAGATAACACGGCGAATGAAAAATTTTTTTGAAGTAAAACTTCTTTACGCACGCTTGACTTGGGGAGTACGCTGGTGAAAGTGTGACGAGAGCGTTACGAAAAGTGTGATCGGGCGAGGCGAACGAAAGTTAGAGGGAGATATAAGTTAGTGAAGATAGAAAGAGAGAGAGTTACGTTTCGAATATTTACTGTAGGGGCAAGAGAGAGAGGTGCGAGCACAAGGAATCATTTATTGAATAACCATGCCATAGGTTACCCCAAGGTCATAAGTCACCCCAAGGTCATAGGTCACTCCAAGGTCAATGGTCAGCCCAAGGTCATAGGTCACACCAAGGTCGTAGGTCACCCCACAGTCATAGGTCACTCCAGGGTCATAGGTCACCCCATTATCATATGTCACCCCAATGACATATGTCACCCTAATGTCATATGTTCTTTTATAAGTTAGTGAAGTTTTACTTCAGTCGAGTTGTCTAAAGCACACTCGTTTTTTTAATAATAAATGAATAGCTCCAAGCAGGAGGCTGTGTTCATTACAGCATCCCTTAACATTTCACACGCGGAAGAAGTGAAACCTTCAAAAAATTGAAGTAGACAAATGGGGAGGCTACGAAGCACAAAGAAGAGACTGATAGGCTACGAAGCAACGCACAAAGAGGAGACCGATTAGTCTATCTCATTCTCTCGCAGGCTAAATCCTATAGATGTATGTGTTTGTCTGTTTTTAGAGTCGTTATTTTTCGTTTCCTCTAGTTTTAAATCACAACGGTGTTCAGTTCACTTTTATAAGAGGGGTGGGTAGGAATCTGGGGGTCAGTGTGTCCAGGAGTGACGAATGTATGAATCTTTCCCTCCCACTGCGTTGCATGGCATGTTCCGAGAGAGCCCTGCTGTAGAGATCAAAAGGTTTCCCTCAACCAGTCTCTCCCGATTCGGCCTGCCACGCAGATGGCGGGCTGATGCATACACAGCCAAGACCTGGGCAAAATTCACCCCATGAACCCAGGCACCCCATCTCCATCTCATAAGTCACAAAATGTAGCGAACACCTTGGGGAACCTGTGGCATCCAATAAATGGTCGAATTTTGAGAAGATTTTGTGGTAAATTTGTAAATATTAAGTCTTAATTTTTTGGGTCATATCTGGAAAAAGTCGTAGCTCAATCACCTAACTCAAATCGTAAAAACAAAATCACCCAATAACAGAAATTATATTGTTTAATCGGTGACCGGCCAACTCAGAATTAAACCAACTCAGAAAGGTAATTAAGAGTGACGATAACAAAATATTAAAAAATTGGTTAAATAGGTTAAGTTAGGTTAGGGTTACCGTCTAGTTTAAAATTATTTTTTCATAGCTTTTAATGACCTTTTTGGGGTGGTTCTGATTTGGTTTAATTCTGACTTGGCATGGAACCGTTTAAGATGAAGCCATACTAAATAATGCAAAATCATGTTTTTGTTTGGAAAATTTGATCGCTTAGAAGTATTATAGATGCTTCAATTAAATATAAATCTAGAATTCATCTTGGCCCTTAAAATTATCGGTAATTTTTTTATAAGTCTTTTAATAAGCTTAGAAAAAATAAAGTATAAGGTCTATAAAAACACTTTCAAGTCCAAACTCTCCTATTTATAAACTTCTTTTCGGAGATGGTTCTATCGTTTAATATGGCAAATTCGGTTTCTTTTATGATAATCGCAAAAAAATATTGAAATTTAGGCCCGAACCTCACAAAATAAAATACAATATGCATGTTCGCGTTGTTATTTTTGACATCACGGTGACAATACGGCAGTCAACGAATTTGGAATTTCAAAGTGAACCTTATACCGTCCACCGAAGAACTACTAACTAGCCACACCTATTTTCGGTCAGTCCTCCCCCGGACGGAGCGGGGAACAGACGTTAGGCTCCGCGTCGCTTGTTTTTGTGAAATCAATTTAAAAATTCCGTTTTATTACAATAAACAATGCGTAAAAAAGGAATTAATGTTTTTTACAAGCCTTTACGAAATCAACCTGTAAAAAAAAAATCTCTAATACCTTTTCCAATTCCAAAAGATTTTTCTCAAGTATTTTTAAACGCCTCCCATAAAGAGGTGTGAATTCAGATTTCGATTTTTTCATGTACTGGATGGATCGCCACACGTCGGTTTGAGAAAGATTTGTTTCCATGGTTGTGAAAATATTTGCATAAAAATAATAACAATAATCGATCCCCAGTACTTTTACTACTTTTAAAATTTTATTTATTTATCTATATAAAGTATGATTACATTGGGTTTTTGATGCCTGTCTTACTGGGATATACCTGTGTCAAGATTGGCGTACTAAACTAAACACGAATCAAACTACGATGAGTGTTTAGATTTTTTTATCATTGATTTTATAAAGGTTGGGTAATGGCGTTGTGTTTTTTTAGCCACAGCAACGTGTGGCAGGGTCTGCTAGTTTAATATATGGAATAATAATAATTTTCGAAATCAAACAGTTGATAATTTTGAAATTAAACAATTGGTAAAATTAACAGTTGTTGTATTATAAAATGTAAGCCTGGGGTGTATAAATAACCCCAAAATTGATAGGCATTATAACCTAAAATTATTGATTGTTAAATTTACTTTCGCGGACACAAAATATATTTAATAAAAATGGCAAACAGCTGCGGACTAAACAAACGTATAACAAAGACAACAAACTTATTTATTTATTTATTTAAAATCAATTATTATATCGATTACAAAAAACTTAATAATACAAATAAAATCAGATAACAGATTTTCATCTAACTTAAAATTATAATTTTAAAAAACTAAGGGTCCTGTAGTTGTACTGTACCCGTGGGCTGACAAGTTAACAAAAAATGCAGCACCCTAATTCACCCTAAAAATAGTGATTTGTGCCGAAAAAGTTAAGAAAAACAGATATAATTTTGAGGATAATCTATAAGAGAAAAGGAAATATCAAATATTGAAGTCATTCAAGTCTTAAAATAAAATTTAAATAAAACTGAAAAAATGCGAGAATTCTTTAGAGACAGCAAATACGGAATACCGAGAGGAGAATGGTGGGTGATTTTAATGAGCAAACGATACATGCTTTTGAAGAAAAAAGACATGCTCAAGAGTCTCCTCCTCCACACTGCACTGGCAGAGTGACTTGAATTTTAAACAAATGCGCTGCAGTGACCAATTCTCATTCTCGAAATGCAGGAAATAAATCTTTTGGATTTTTTTTGGCCGTGTAACCAAGGTTTACTTGGAATATAATTTTGAATTTCAGCATAGAAAGAGCCAGTTCGGGTTTTCGTATCCGACCAATTTTCTTCTCAGGAACGAGACATGTTGGATTTAATAACAGAGAAGACGTCAATACAGGAATTTTGAAATCTAAAGGAATAGAACCAGAGATTGTTCCAAGTTTAGAGAGAGAATCCCTCAATTCATAGATGACCAGGGACCCAAACCAATATTGTCACAAACCTTTATTCGTTTAGAGAATTGAGGATGTTTCTAATATTACAAATAATGTAGTCATCTGGATATTGAACGATATTTGAGGATGTTTTTAATACTGCACTTAGAGAGTCACTGCACAATAAGCCTCGACAAATATTGAGAAGCTGGATTTGAATTAAAGATATTGAAGCATTCTGCTGTAAATATAGAAATTTCTTTAGGCAATCTATTGAATTATCTAATGTTAGTAATGACATATTTTTAGTGAATGCAAATCGCTGTTATTTCCGCCTACAAAACCAAATAAAATCTAGACTGCTGTCCAGAAACACAAAGATATTAGTGTACAAAACACTTATCAGACTAGTATCTACTCACGTACGCAGCTGAGACTTGGATACTAGCTAAGAGAAGTGAGCGAGCACTGGACGTTTTTGAAACAAAAATTTTGAGGCGTATCTTCGGACTGGTTCTAGAAAATGGATTTTACCGTAGACGATACAACAATGAGCTATAATTCTCTGTTTAAGGATTTAAACGTTACAAAATGTATAAAACTGAGAAGACTTCAGTGGCTGAGCCATGTGGAGAGAATAACCGAGCATCAAGCCCAAAAATCCCTGCTGAACTCAAGACCGATAAGGCAAAGGAGCCTGGGAAGGTTAGGATTAAGACGGAGCGATAACGTCCTCAAAGATATCCTTGCAGCTTCTAAATTGGAGAGAGCTGGCACAAAACCGAGATGAGTGGAGGAAGACTCTTGAGGAGGCCAAGACCCACCAGGGGTTGTAGAGCCTAGAGTGATGATGAGTGTGAATTATACATTTTTCAAAGGTACTTAAATTACGAGAGAATATGTCCATATCATCCGACCGGTCAGTGGTTGAGTGGGCATAGCGCTTGGGTCCCACCCGGGCGTCGCGTGTTCGATTCCTCGGCTGGCTAAGTCCTCCATCACAACACAAGCAACATTTTCGGCTTTCTGTGGTGGTAGTAGGAGATTTTCAAACATTGTTGGGTTATTCGTAACCTGGGAATGTTTGTCTTTCTTTTTAAAATAATAAAAAAAAAAAAAAAAAAAAAAATCATTAAAATTCTTATCAAATATATTACATACGTCATCTTTGGAGATACTGCGTGGAGGGTCTTTTAGGGAAAAGAAGGAGAGGAAGTTCTGGAAAGGAAATTGTATGAGGGGTAGTTAGAAATCTAGGGGTCAGTATATCTGGGAGTGACGAATGTTTGAATTCATCTCTCCCATTGCGGTGAAAGGCGTCGAGAGAGTTGTGTTGGAGAGGTTAAAAGATCTCCCTCAACCAGTCTATCCCGATCCAGAGGTGGGATAACGCATCAGCCGCCAAAACCTAAAAAAAACCTCACCACGAACCCGGGAACCCCTGCTAAGTCACCAAACGTAGCGAACCACTTGGAATGATCTGTGCCAGGGGTGTAGGTAATCCAATAAATTTATGTTGGCGTTGTCAAAATTCTATCATTAGATAAAACGAATTATCATGAAACAAAATTAGCCGTTCTTGAATTTTCCAGATATAACTTGTTCTAATATGGTATTTTGAGACTCTTCTGATAAGTCCGTGAGTTTTACTTTACGATCGGCAATAAATATTTGAATGTTTTGTAGAAAGTTGAATATTTCTATTTGCTTTGACGATACAAAAACAAGTTTTTTCGTGTTGGGAGGAGAGCAGTTGACATAATTGTTTAAAAACGTGCAATCTTCTAAACTCACGGATGAGGACGAGATACCATCAACCACCACCAGGGCATTTGACTCAATGGGTGGACCGTGCATTTTAGAAAGTGTTTGTAACTGTGTCCAATCTAAAAACGCGTGACCACTTTCAATATATTTGTATATAGGGTCAGATATTTCAAAGGTATTCTTTAATTGAGTTAATATGTTGTAAAGACGCGTTATCTCGAAGGCACCATCTCGAGTAACTATATTCAGAACTCGATAGGTGTCTGAAACCAAGAAGTCCCGGAGCCCTATTGAATCGTTGAAGTTCAGAAATGTCTTTGGTATTGATTCGAGATAACTCGTTTCTGCAGCGCGGTAAAATGAATCTACCGTTTGTCTTCGTCGTTCAATCGGGGCCTCTCTATGAAATTCTTCAAACTGCTCCTCCACTGCCTTCTTGAACTGAGGTCCCAACCATCGCATCAGCTGCTTTAAGCGCTTGCTGAGTTCGTCCAAAGATTTTACAGATTTGCAAATTACTACTTTATTGTGAAGCTCTATTTTAAATTCTGGAAAAAGCCTTAAATTTCCAATTTGAAGCTCATTTTTAGAAACGAACTCTTTAAGAATTTCTACACCAGGTTTTTTTTCTTGGAGAAAGTACAGCATATTAAGCACTTTTAATTCGTCTTCTGTAAAACAATCAAAGTCACGTTTTACAATGACGTCTTCATTCTGAGGTTTAAAAATATGCTGATATGTTTGAGCCATATTAAACTGATTCAGATTTTCATACAGGCTGATACCTTGCTTATCTTTAAGGTTCCATTTATATTCAGCATTGGAAGTGGCAAAAAAGGCAGAATATTTAATTCTGATCTTATCCCAATCCGCTAATTCATTTATTTTGGGTGTTTTCAAACGAAAGGCTTGGATGAAATGATTTATGTTATTAGTCATTGATTCGTATGTAATGAAAGACAAATCATTACTGACGATCAACTTGGGTACATAGATGAACACTAGGTGTACTTTCCCGAGATGCTTACCTATAATATTAAATCTGTTCGGTGCCGTCACATAGGACGTAATGTTCAATGCGCCTAAGGAAAAGAAATCCGCTTGATTTTTGTAGTGGTCATCTATTATTTGGTTCAAATAGTTCTTTGCGCCTGGACTGTTGAACACTACGGTCCTAGGGTGGAATCCAGTGCCGGTGTTCTTGATTAGCATGCCGCTCGACTCCATCAAGTACTTCCCCGTTAATGTCGTAACTTGGGCAAGTAAGCCCCCGAAGCAGTGGCCCGTTATGGCGATGTTATAACTCCCCCCATGTTCAGCGTTGACTAAATGCACGACCTGTCGTATAGACTCTGTGAAAGTTACTGCGCTAATTATACGGTTCTTGCCGCAGGTGTCAGCTGTCCAAACATCGGCAACACCGATGGACGTCATTTGGATGATTTCATTGCACCACAAGTGTGCCACCACCACCTGCTGTGACTTGACGTCCACAAAAGCAGCACCAAAGTATGTGGTGGAACTGCCAGTAACAAGGAGACGCCAGCCAACAGGTAAAGCCAGCCTCTTCCCGTATTCTTCATCTGTTTCACTTTTCATCTTCTTGGTGTCAACTATGCTTGCAAAAAAGGCCATGTTGAGGTCGCTAGGATAAGGGTCTATATCCAGGATGTCCTGGGGGCACTTTGCTGGAGACTCCAGGAGGGAATCTATTAAATATTGTGTTGAACGCCCCATCACCAAACTTTTACACATTTCCATTGCTGCGATGGTGGGAAGGCTCAAGTCTCTGAAACAATAGTATCACAATATAACACAATGTACCAACTGACGTCGCATGATGACAAACGGGATGATAGAAAACGTTATTTAAATAATGGCAATCATTTTCACATAAATGTAAAACTAGATATTTCAGTCCTAATTGCAAAAAAGCTATACCTACTGCTTTCTTCCTACTGCTACTTAAAAAATAATTTTATACGAACTGTCAGGGGGAAAGAAGGGAAAAGCGTGTAAAAAGATGGAAAAATGGTGGTATTATTTTTAATATACCTATTATAGGCTCGTCTATAAGCGACGAAGGAGGTTGTGCAACAGAAGTGAAAAGAAGAATTTGCATGACAAAAGACGCCATGAGTAAAATGCAAAAGAAATGGAGTGATAGAGGCATAACCAAGACCACCAAGATGAGACTCGTCCGGGCGTTGATTTTTCTCGTATTTCTATACGGTATGAAAGCATGGACAATTAGAGCAAATGATAGACCTCCAAGTGATAAGCTGGAGAAAAATGCTCAAGATTCCATGGACAGCCAGGCGCATAAATGTATCCATTCTGGAAGAGCAAAGCATCCTCAATAGGTTTTCAACTATCTACCTACAAAGTATCTTAAGATACTCTAGACACGTCGCTTGCCAAACTAAGGGTAAATGTTCCGCTATTGAGTCCACGCTCAAAACACACTTTAAAAAATTAAAATAAGTTGTACTAGGTAGATAATAGTTAGTAATAAGTAATTCAGTAACCGAAATTTAAAAATATTGTGTTTTAATGATTATTTTGTTAACTTTAAAAATGCGAAATGTCATTTTTCAAGGACCGCCATGTTATTAATTACGACGATGAAATATTCACTTTTAAAAGGAAAAATCACTCTCTGTCAGTTACACAATAGTAAGTACGAATTTCAATCTTCGAAAATGATAAATAATGCATATTAATCATTATTTTGTTAGGTTTCGTAAATTCAAAAAATCACCACTTATTACGCGTGCATGACGCGAGACGCAAGCCTATATGAAATGTGAAACTGTTCCTTAAATATACCAAACCATCCACAACTGTTCCATGTGAAACATGTTTTACATGCAATTTGCAAATGAGCCAACCTAAAAATAAAAAAAGCATTCATGAAACGAGTAGCTAAAAGCGATACATAGACGATATTATTACGAAAGTACCTGATTTGCCAAATTACGTATGTAATTATTTTAATACCTAAAACGAAAATAAATAAAAGAACTTTTTCTTTTCAATAACACCCAAGTTTTGAAAGGTTTGTACTGCAAGTAGGATTAGTATTATAGACAAGTTTGTACCTGTATTTATAACAGAAGAACATGGAAATAAATGTCACTTTCTTTTGTATCACAAACCATGTTACACAAACCTAGCGTAGCCGCTAAACTACTTGAAAACTGGGATGTTTTTCTTGCTTTGACGCGCGCAGGTGGTATAAAGGGGCACTTTCTTTTGTATCACAAACCATGTTACACAAACCTAGCGTAGCCGCTAAACTACTTGAAAACTGGGATGTTTTTTCTTGCCTTGACGCGAGCAGGCGGTATAAAGGGGCACTTTCTTTTGTATCACAAACCATGTTACACAAACCTAGCGTAGCCGCTAAACTACTTGAAAACTGGGATGTTTTTCTTGCCTTGACGCGAGCAGGCGGTATAAAGGGGCACTTTCTTTTGTATCACAAACCATGTTACACAAAGCCGCTAAACTACTTGAAAACTGGGATGTTTTTCTTGGTAGGTTATTTTACAACAATTAATTGTTATTATATTATTTGAAATAACTGGTTACGTAAATGTTTTTGAATTTTTAGGTTGGTAGTGTGTATTTACAATTTGCGTTTTTCAGTTTCACACGGCACAAGAACGGCCTTCTCGGCCTTCGTATTTAAAAAGATGGCGGTCCTTGAAAAATGACATTTCGCATTTTTAAAGTTAACAAAATAATAATTAAAACGCAATATTTTTAAATTCCGGTTACTGAATTACTTATTACTAACTATTATCTACCTAGTACAACTTATTTTAATTTTTTAAAGTGTGTTTTGAGCGTGGATTCAATAATGGATGGCGGTCCTTGAAAAATGACATTTCACATTTTTAAAGTTAACAAAATAATCATTAAAACGCAATATTTTTAAATTTCGGTTACTGAATTACTTATTACTAACTATTATCTACCTAGTACAACTTATTTTAATTTTTTAAAGTGTGTTTTGAGCGTGGACTCAATAGCGGAACATTTACATCAGGGTGTGGTTTAGTAAAGAAAGCGGTGAAAACTATGCGTTGGTTATTTTTAGTTAAAAAATGGTGCCACAAAGTAAGTTTGTTTTGTTTTGTTTGATAAAGAAATACTTTT
This sequence comes from Limnephilus lunatus, assembly GCA_917563855.2. Classification (NCBI taxonomy): domain Eukaryota; kingdom Metazoa; phylum Arthropoda; class Insecta; order Trichoptera; family Limnephilidae; genus Limnephilus; species Limnephilus lunatus. Next base: position 101,344,985 of record OU830594.1, read on the forward strand.
AATGGATGCCTAACTAAAAACAAAAGGATAGAAATAAGCCAAATAATCAATCTTTAAATGTTTTCAAAGATAAGATCGATGATAATTTTCTGTCACTTTGACATTTACAGCAGGTGAATGATTTTTTTGTACTTTGGAGTGTGTTCGTTTTGGAAGAGATAAAAAGGTTGATAAGGACACGAAAAGAACCAAGAAAGCAGGAAAGTCTATGAATGGAGACATGCTAGCAGTCCATAATGGTGTACTGATACCAAACCTGATGCATGGAAATGCTCTACCATTTCTCTGGGATGAATGCATACGATGTTATAAAAATAATATCTCTGAGACGTATCTGTGATAAGATAACACTATGCATGACTAAATTATCTGAAAACAATGTTTTTTTTTTCACATTAACCCGACACAAGAGGCACAATATTAGATTAAGTGAATGTAAGGAGATATGATATAATATGTCGCTAAAGTGAATGGTAGAAGATGTCGTGAATGCCGAGGGAGACATGGCGACATCAAGTGATTATCTTCAAATACCAAACTTATAATATATGATGGGCGCATTTTATACCTTTTTAAATATTGTCATGTATGTAAACATCTTGTATTAGGTCTGTATATTTTTCAGCCCGTTCCTTTTATTGTATTTTCCTGTTTTGGTTTTTTTTTATGCATTTCTAAGTCCATATCATTAGTCCATCATGGAGGATACTTTATTTTAAATTTTTGACATCAAAAGTACATAAATTAAATGAGTGGTTATAAAAATTCATAAAATCTTATAAGACATGTTTCTGTGAAATATTTGTAAAATGATTCTTCATATTATGTTGTGTCTGTATGTTTGCTTCTGTGAAATGTTTTGTAATTTTTTTATTCATATATTGTGTCTACATATTGGGTTGAGTTGGGTTTAACTTCTCAAAAGTACCAATTGGCGATCCCTTAATGAGTTTTGATAAATGTTTTATTTAATAAAAAAAATAAAATAATAAAAGTGAATCATAAACTTGGGAAATGGAAGGGCATATTAACATTTATTATTATATAATTAATTATAAATTTGTTTAATGAAAAATACAGGTACTTAATTGTCACGAAATTTTCTGCCACCAAATTTATATAAAACGATTATTTGTGATATGCAAGATTATGTAATATAGGAGTGTGTTTACCGATGAAAATCACTAGGTACTTGCTTTGATTTGATAAGAGTGTTTTTTTGACTTGCCGGAGTCTTGAAGTTAAGAAAAAATGATAATCACTTACAAGAGAGGTATTGAAGAGTCATTAATGGTATGTTTAAAGTTAACTAATGAGCGTTTTAAGACAAAACCAACTGACGGCTGTAACGTCTCTTTTATAAATATTTTGGTTTGAATATCAGATAGCATTTTTATCAGTAAAGATAATAGATAGATTAGTAATTACAGATCTAGAGTTCCCAACAGTGGCGTAGCGTGCCTCGGAGGGGCCATGTATCAAAATTGTTAGTTGGGGCCCTTATTATTGCTCGGTACAATACGTGATTTATTCAATTACGTGGTTACCATTGTTCTTTCAAAAAACAAAATTCACCCTTCGCTACTGGTAGATAAATAGGTAGTACTTACCATTGCAATCTAAATTACTCACAGAAGCTGATTGCTAAAAAAATGAAGAAATTATGGGCATTTTTTTTATAACCTCCTGCCTTTTCTGTTTACTTTTTCTTTTCATAGCTCCACTAGGATAATCTCTTTTCCTTTCACAAATCAAACTAATAAACCAGTAAATAATCATTAACAAGATTATATTATATTACAATGTAATAAATAACGTTTGAGCTGGAATGAAATAAAGCGCTTAAATATTACTCTCCGTGGTTCGTCATTATATTAGATAAAATTAAATATTAGATACTCTCCGTGGTTTGTCATTATAAACGGGGGAACCCCGAAATAACCGATTTAGGATGTTGCCAACTTTTGGGCGCACGCTTAACCCGGATTTTTTTTTTCTTTTTTTGACTTTTGTCATTTCTGAAGTTCAATAGGCATGTATGACAGTTTTTTTCCCGGGAAGCACGTTAAGCCTCCGCTACCCGAATTTCTACCGATTTCTTACATATTTCCCTTAAACATTTGAAGTTTTTAAGTTCTTAAAATATGTGTTATTTTTGAAGATAATATCTAGACGCGTTCCACGCCAAAACGCAAATTATATAAAAATCCCAACCATTTGTCGATCCCAATAATCACGATTGTGAATTTTGAAAACGATTATTATTATTACCGTTTTTTCAATTTTGAGAAACAAATAAAAATATAGATAAATATGCGTGTACATCATGGTCGAAAAAAAATATTGTTTTTTCTAGATTCGTGCGTAGTTTATTGGTAAAAGTACTAGTTTTGAACATAGCTTCTCACCTCGTTATTTTTCAAAATTTTCCGATCGATTTGGGAGTCGGATATGGGAACCATTTATTGGATAATCAATGCCTCTACAGGTCACCCCAAGTGGTTCGCTACGTTTGTTGACTTAGCAGGGGTGCCCGGGTTCTTGGGGTGATGTTTGTCCAGGTCTTGGCGGCGGATTCATCTACCCACCTGCTGCGTGGCGGGCCGAATCCTGAGAGACTGGTTAGGGAGCCTTTTTGACCTTTCCAGCCGGACTCTCTCGACCCATCGCCTTGCATCGCAGTTTGAGGGATGGATTCATACGTCTGTCACTCCCAGACACACTGACTCCCAGATTTCTACCCACCCTTCATACCTTGTTCATTCCTAGAACTTCCTATCATTCCTTTCCATAACCCTCCACACAGCATATCCTAAGTTGACGGTCCTGAGGGAAATTAATTTCCTCAGGGCCTCCTGTGTGGAGCTTTTTTTATATGAATTCCGTACAAGAGTCTTAACTGATCTCGTCTGGAGCCAGTGGGATTACGGCATCCCCAGAGGCTGAAGGTAGTGGGGAGAGGAAGGAGATAGGGAAGAGAACCGTTTCACCAAACACGACTAAAGCCATTTCAAAAAACGTTTCGAATGGTGGTCTTACACCAGGCCGATACTGTGAGTATCTTCCACCCTGGAACGTGCCGCATATATACTATATGTATATTATTTTTAATGAGTGACTTGTGAATAAAAAGAGGACGTTTGGTGCACGAAAAAGAGGACATTTCGAATACAGAGAAGTACCATTATCTCATGTCATGTTTGAGTGATTCGACATTGAGTTTAATAAAGGGTGTTCCAATAATCTATGAAAATTATATAATTGTTTGGGACACATTACGGGAACACTATCAAAACTCGAGAATTTTATTTAACCATTATTCTGAACAACTTCTAAATGTCAAACCAATGACTAGAGAATCTGCAGAAGGGTTGTCTAATTATATTGCGAAGTTTCAAGATAATCTTTGTGCACTACAGACTTTCGATAAGATGGAAATCTTTGAAATGTTCATTGCTCATCTTATCATTAGAAATTTGGATTTTACTACAAAGCGACAATTTGAACAGCAATTACAAAAGGATGAAATACCTACTTCAGGAAAATTTTTAGAATTTCTTCACAATCATCAACGAGTTTTACATATGTCTATTTCTTCTTTTCCGTCTACTACTTCTAAAAAGATTTCTATGAGCACAAATCAAGAAAAAAGTAAAGTGAGGGGGGGGGGGGGGGCGAATATGCGAGCGAAGCCGGGGGCAAAAGCTAGTAATAATATAATTTACAATGATACGATCGGAAAAAAATTACAAACTATAGATAGTACAAATCACGAATGGAATAATTTCTTAAAACTCACACAACATTAAATTTACTCTAATATCATACAAAATGTAAAGAAAAGCTCGCATAACCACACAAGCGATCGCGTCAATATTTAAAAAAAAAAACGCGTCGAGCCATCGAGATTTCTGGGCGTTCGGTTTGGAAATTTTCCCACCCACATTAAAAAACATTGTACCTCCGAATTTGAAATGGAGACATATAAACCGATTGTAGTGCTATGTAGCCAATTAATCCACACACATTTTAATTTTCCTTAATTTTTAGGATCTATTAAAAAAAATTATTGAAAATTCGTGATAGATGTGTAATGAAATGAATAAAAATAAAAACAAGATAAAACGGTACTTCAGCAGTGAAAATAAGTTAATACAGCGATAATAAAGCATATTATTTGCATTTGAAAGATAAATATAAGTTAATTCCATACAAGTTCAGTACCTACATCAAACAGTGTGCACGTCAAATTTCACTCTGCAAAAATTATCTAAATTCAACGTTTTTAAATCGTATTATTCAAAAAGATATTGATTTTTGTATAACTGTGCAACAGTAGTGAACTATCTACCACTTTAAACATTTGAAACGATCAAGAATTACTAATCTGAAGTGATTTAAAAACTTTGAAGTAATTTGTGGGAATATTGTCGCATCTAAGTACCAACTGTAAACTGCAACTGACAGTTGATAGCAATATTACCTTTAATATAGCGATATTACCTCGCTCCCAATACCTACCGGATTGGTCTAGTGGTTAGCGTCGCGGACATTGACCGTCTGTGCCATAGGTCCGTAGGAACGAGGTTCGATCCTCACTAAAACCAACTTTTTTTTTTTAAATTAGTAGAAGCGCAAGACTTACCCTCAGACTATATTATAACACCATCTATTGCAGAACATCAAAAACATTAATATGAATAAACAAAAGAGAGCCACAAAAAAAGCAGCATCTAGCGAATCTGAAGAAGACCATAATACAAATAAGATGTTAAAATTCCTGGAAAAAAAATTCGAAGATTTATCGGAACAATTAATGAAATCTTTCAGAGAACAGATCAAGAATGAACTCAGAGAACTTACAAAATCAGTTGAATTCTGTAGTAACAAAATTGATGAATTCGAAGAAAAAAATAAAAACAAAGACATATTGATTAAACAGCTGCAATCGGAAAACAAGGAAATAAAAATGCAAATTAACAAACTAGAACAACTTCACAAACAAAATAACATCGAAATACAGGGAGTCCCATTTAAAGATAATGAAAACATAACAAAAATAGTGAATAACATAATGGAAACTATTAAAGGCGAAACAGAATCTTCAAAAATAACCAATATTTACCGAATCAAAAATAGAAATCCTTTAAACAAATACCCAGCCATTGTTGTATCATTTCAAAATAAAGAAATCAGAGACCAAATCATCGACAAAAAAAGAAAATACGGTTTTTTGTCCACAAAAAACTTTAACTTTCCAGAAGATAACAAAGTATACATTAATGAACAACTGACACCACAAAATAAACACCTACTGTTCCTGGCAAAATCATCAAGACTTGGTTACAAATTTATTTGGGCTAAAAATGGACACATTATGATGAGAAAAGATGAATTAGCCCCAATCATCCAAATAAGACAGCCGGCAGACATTCCCGAAGAATAGAGGATCAAGTAACCACATTGCATGTGTAAATTTTTTCTTTCAACATGTCAGACGAAAATTTTTTGTATGAAAATTATATTTGTAATGATACTAATGAACTAAATAATCACTTTAAAGATATAAACTTTTCAGTTCTTAATATGAACATACGTAGCTTAAGAAAACATTTTGATGAACTCTGTGTACTTCTCGAAAGTCTAGATTTTTCTCCGAGTATTGTTATTTTAAAAGAAACACAGATGAAAGAGGTAATCCCCTATAACCTTCCAGGATATGTCACCACTTCATCTGAATGCAAACATACTGGGCACGATGGTATCACCGTATTTGTGAAAAATTGTCTTAAGAAAACTACCTTCAAAATTTTAGATTTTAAAACAGCTAATGCAATTGAAGTAACATTCAAGCACAATAACTGTAATTATCTGATATTAGCTATATATAGATCTCCTTCCTTAAATGAATCACTTTTCATTAACGAGCTAAATTCATTTTTTAAAACGGCTAACAGAAAAAATTTCAATTTTTCAATATTATCTGGAGATATCAATATAAACATTAATGAAAATAACAAAAGAACAAACTGTATAAATGAATACTTAGATTGTTTATCATATGCAGGATATCAGTCATACATAAACTCTCCAACAAGAGAAAATTTGAATAACTCCACGACTCTAGATCATATATTTGTAAAAACACACAAACACGTCAAAACTACATCTTCAACTCTACATACAAACATTACTGACCACTACCCAACATTTTATGGACACAACCTCTTAACCACTAATTTAAAAGAAAACTCTGGTAATCTAGAAAAAAATAATATTAACTACGACACATTAAACAATCTACTCCATTCAGAAAAATGGGACAATGTACGATCGACAGCTAACCCACATTCAGCATTAGAATTGTTTTATAAAACTCTACAAGATTATATATCGAAAAGCACATACAAAATTGTTATTAATAAGCGAAAATATAAAAAATCAAACCTTGGATTACTGTAGGACTAATAGTCTCCATTAAACACAGAGATAAACTTTACAGAGAAATGTTAAATTATGAAAAAACCTGTCAAAAAAATAACGTAAGAATAATGTCTTTTATGAAAACAAAGTATTTGATGTATAGAAACTTACTAAATAGGTTAATAAGAAGTTGTAAAAAGAAATACTATTGTGAACAAATTGATAACGCAAAAAATGATACCAAAAAAACGTGGAATATTATTAATGAAATAATGAACAAAAATAAAATGGCATCAACTGATGTGAAAGAGATTAAAATAAATAACAATAGTATAACTGACAAATCGGCCATTGCAGAAAACTTTAACAACTTCTTCACAAATGTAGTAGATCAAGTACTTGAATCTTCTAGTAAAATTGATAGTACAACACCCGTAGACTCATCTTTGCATTTACTCTCAACTTACGATTCAATAAATTCCTTAGAATATTTTTCACCTATCACGATAAACGAAATTGTAAAACACATTGATAGTCTAAAGTCAACAAATTCTACAGGAATTGATGGTTTATCGGGTAACACACTAAAAAAAATAAAACATAATATTTTAATTCCATTGCTACATATTTTTAATATATCACTAAAAGAGGGACATTTCCCTGAACAATTTAAAATCTCCACCATCATTCCAATTCACAAATCAGGAGAAACGCACATATTAGACAATTACCGACCTATTTCCTTAGTTTCAAACCTCTCAAAAATATTTGAAAAATGTATCAAAAATAGAGTAATGAATCACCTAGAACAAAACAAAATTCTGTCCTAAAATCAATATGGTTTCAGAAGTAACCTAAGCACTGAAGATGCAATATTCGATTTGACAAAAAAATTGTACACATCTGTTGATAAAAATAAAAAATGCCTAGCTTTATTTTTAGATTTAAGAAAAGCTTTTGATACGGTTAACCACAATATACTTATAAAAAAAATTAATCGAATAGGTTTCAAAAAAGATACACTAAAAATTCTCACAAACTATCTCAAAGACAGAAAACAAAAAAACAAAAATAGGGAATTTTTATAGTACTGAAACGAGGATAAAAAATGGAGTACCACAGGGTACTGTGCTTGGCCCAATCCTGTTTTTAATATATATAAATGATTTATGTAATCTTGTAATCCCTGGTGATATTGTATCTTATGCTGATGATACAGTAATAATTGTAAACGGAAAATCCTGGTTTGAAACTTATTTAAATGCATCAAAATGTATTGCACATGTCTCATCATGGCCAAATAGTAATAGACTCTTCCTAAACAACAATAAAACATTTTACCTACCTTTTTATAAAAACAGTAAAAACAAACCCCCCAATAACCTTAAAATTAGAATTCATAATACTAACTGTAATCAAGTAATATGCTCATCTTGCTCTGAAATTGTAAAAGTTGAAAAGATAAAATATTTGGGTATATGTATTGATACAAATTTAAATTGGCATTCACAAATAAATAACACCGTTTCTAAATTGAGATATCTTACATACATATTTTACAGACTCAAAGAAGTATTGAATATTGACAAATTGAAAATGATTTATTATTCTATGGTGCAATCTTCACTCATGTATGGAATAATAGGATGGGGTGGTGCCCTTGATACTTTTATAAAACCTTTACAAACAACTCAAAATTATATTATCAAAGTTATGTATAATAGAATTAAAACATTTTCGACAGATGCTTTATACAAAGAATCTAAACTATTCAGTCTCCGTAAACTATTTATACTGCAAACTATGAAATATATCTTTAAAAACGTAAACAAATTCGAAAAAAATGTAAACAGAATCAACATTAGAAATAATAATGTATTCTATACCCCCCAAACACACACAAAACAAATGCAAACTCACAGTAGTTTTATTGGACCTCGTACCTTCAATAGTTTACCAAAACATATTCAAGTTGCAACAAAACTTCCGCATTTCGTAAAAGAGTTAAAATTATGGCTAAACCATACAGATGTAAAAACTCTATTTATTTAGTTTTATTTCACTTTATGTTTCTAAAAACTCTATTTATTTAGTTTTATATCACTTTTCTCACAAACTTTACACCTATTATTACAATGTATATCATTAATTACACTTACACTTATTTAACCGTACACTATTGTATACACTTTTTGTACAAAATGTTTTAAACAATTTTTGTTTTTGCTTTATATACCCCTGTTTGTTTTTTTCTAGGTACTAAAAAAAAAAAAACTTTTTTTAAATATATTACCCACGCACAGGCTGCGCCTTAGTGGGTTCCCACATTATTGTTATGATTTTCAAATATGTAAATATAAATTGTAAAATATGGGAAAAATAAAGGAATTAAAAAAAAAAAAAAAAAAAAATTAAATAATTAAAAACACTTTGTTTTTACCACAATAATCTTTATTTAAAAAGTCGACATGTTTCGAGAACGATGTTCTCTTCATCAGGACATTATATGTACTAAAACGCCACCACCACCCACGCCTGTCTTTCTATGCTTGATAATTTAGTCTTTCTATGCTTGATAATTTAGTTTTTAGTACATATAACGTCCTGATGAAGAGAACATCAATCTCGAAACATGTCGACTTTTTAAATAAAGATTATTGTGGTAAAAACAAAGTATTTTTAATTATTTAATTAATAAAATGGTGCCACAAAGTGAATTTGCAAAATTTTAAGAAATAAATATAAGTAATTAAAAGATAAGTTTACATTTGAAAGATAAGTATACAATTGAAGAACTTATCGGTTTTGAAACATATTGATTTTTTTGTTAAATTATTAAATATAACAAAGTAAGTTTTTTTAATAAACAAAATCATGTGTATATTTTGGTTGCATGACAACTCAACAAAGTGGTATTTCATCACCACTTTGAAATATCATTAACAATTTTTTTCATCACGATGGCTTTACAAAGGAGCGATTAAGCCTCGGCAACCCGAATTTTTACCGATTTCTTACATATATCCCTTAAACATTTGAAGTTTTTAAGCTCTCAAAAAAAAATATTATTTTTTAAGATAATTTCTAGATACTGCCCACGCCGAAACGCAAATTATATGAAATTCTCTCTGTAGAAAAAAATCGCAAATTATGCTCCAAAAATTATTAAAAACAAGTCTGTTTCTTATAAAAAATCTAATAAATTACATTTGTGAAAAAATTCACAATGCAAAAATAGAAACTCGTTTACTTAAGATGCTCCCCACGTAATTTGTGCTCTATTTAAACGAGTCAAGTAAACCCTGAATGTATCACAAAACTAAAGTTAATGTGACACATTAAATATCCACTAAATGCAGAAAATGTTAAATTTTGCCGGATACATTTTTAAAAGTCTCGATGAATTCAAAACTTTAAGAAAAAATACGTTTTGAAAAGGCGTTACTTCAATATTTTTTGTCAATCAACTGATTTCATAGATTTCATCATAGGATTCAGAAAAACACAGAAGTTATAGTTGAATTATCACGATGACGTGCACACGTCCATCCGCGGAGAGATCTAAACTTGACTGATATAAAATTATTCGTTCGCGTTTCGAGGTAATGCGTATTTGCGATGGTGCCATAGGTCACGAGCAGCTAAAATATGTATATTTTTTGAAATTATAACAAGATTAGACATTCAAGCACCCAATTAAGTTAAAATGAAATCCAGAAAGAAACCTAGGATTTTATAATAAAGTCGAGCTAGATACCTTGCATTTTTAACTTTGCGTCATAGTTAATATCTATCTATCTTCTATCTTATTTTAAATAAAATAAAAATTAATCACTGAAATGTATGTACGCGTATAACTTATAACGAACGAATGAATCGAATTGGATAATTATTTTTTTTTGGATTCGTTATTGTCAGGACAAGGTTTGTATAAAACTACTTGTGGGCTTGGCATTATAAAATTGGCAATAGGTTGCACTCGGGCTGTTTGAAAACTGAAAAAACTGAATCTACCGGGACTGAATGTATGGAATGCAGCAGGGGGGGGTAAAATTCAGAGCAATCATTAAAATTAAAAAATAAAACACACATTTGTAAGGTCAAATCATTGTGTGTTCTAATGTAGGAACCCAAAAACTTAAATAAAGACAGACAATCATTAAAAAAGAAAAACAGTTTTTTTTTTTAAATTAAGTATATTTTTTTATAGTCTTAACAAAGGGTTATGTCATACATAATATTAACTTATTTTTAAAAAAGTAACAAAATAAGCAAGTCATGCTGTTTAAATAATATACCAACTTATAATGGGTATAACCTTAAAAAATTTATTCCAACTAAAATAGAAGAACACTTAAATTAGGTATACACGAAATTTTAAGCCAAAGCCCAGTTTTTCAGTTGTTTCGTGATGGACGTACGAAAATGTATTAAAGGAAGATTTGTTAAAGTTTTACGAATCTTTGGTTCAAAATATAACTAATCTAGTCCATGTTATGTAATGTGTTAATTAGAAACTATTAGCTGTACAAAACATTAGGTACAAACATTCTGTCATTAGATAAAATAAATATATTTCGGATAATTCTATTCGATGTCGGCGTTATCTTTTCACCTTTAACGTATTATAAAATTTCTCCAGATTTAACTCTATGCAATAAAATATTTTGCGAGTCTTCAGTTAAGTCCATTAGATTAATTTTTCTATTGGTCTCAAATATTTTAATGTTTTGTAAAAACTTGAATATTTCTATTTGCTTTGATGATATGAAAACAAGTTTTTTCATGTTGTAAGGAGAGCAATGGACATAATTGCTTAAAATGGTGCAATCTTCAAAACTCACGGTTGAGGATAAGCTTCCATCAACAATAATCAGGTCAATTTGTTCACTGGGTAAACCGCGCATTTTAAAGATTTTTTGGAACTCTGGCCAATCTAAAAACACGTGTTTGTTTTCACGGATATATTTGTAAATAGGGTCAGATATTTCAACGTTTTTCTTTAATTGAGTGAATATATTGTGAAGACGGGTTGTCTCGAAGGTACCGTCTCGAGTAACTATATTGAGAACTCGATCGGTGTCTGAAAGCAAGAAGTCCCAGAGCCCTATCGAATCGTTGAAGTTCAGAAATATCTTTGGGAATGATTCGAGATAGCTTGTTTCTGCAGCGCGGTATAGTGGGTCTACATTCAGTTGTCTTCGTTCAATCGCGACTTCTATATGAAATGCTTCAATTTGTTCTTCCACTGCCTCCGTGAACTGTGTCCCCAGCCATCGCATCAGCTGCTTCAAGCGATTGTAGAGTTTGACCAAAGATTGACGAGATTTGCACATTATTATTTTATTGTAAAGATCTACTTTAAATTCTGGAAAAAGTCTTGCATTTCCTATTTGCAACTTATTCCACGATATGAACTTTTTGAGGATTTTGACACCGGATTTCTTTTTTTGAAGAAAATACAACATGTTAAGCACTTTCAATTCATTTTCTGCAAAACAGTTAAAATCACATTGACCAATTTTATCATAACCCTGGGACTTACATTTTGCCAAATTATACCGATTAAGTTTTTTAATTAGAGAGTTGTGTTCATTTTTGTTAATTTCTTTTTCCTGATTATTACAGCCAAAAAGGACAGAACATTCAGCACTGACCTCAGCCCAGTCCAAGAATTCGCTTATTTCAGGAGTGTTACACCTAAAAGCATTGATGAAATTAGCCATTCCATTAGTCATCATTTTGTATTTACTTAAAGAAGTATCATCATCGACGTCCATCATGGGTAAATCGATAAAAATTTGGTGCACTTTTCCGATATGCTCACAAAATGTGTTAAATCTGTTTGGAGCCAACACGAAGACCACAATATGCAATGCATCTAAAGAACAAGTTACCGCTTGATTTTTGTAATGTTTATCTCTTATATGGTTCAAAATATCCTTAGCGCCTGGGCTGTCAAAAACCACGGTATTAGCGTGGAATCCACTGCTGGTGTTCTTGATTAGCACTCCGCTCGACTCCATCAAGCACTCGATCGTGAATGTCGTTATCTGACCGAGCCAGCCCCCCAAGGTGTGCCCAGTTATGGCGATGTTATAACTCCTCCCGTGTTTAGAATTCACTAAATGCACGACTTGTCTTATAGACTCCGTAAAAGTTACTGCGCTGTTTACGATCCCCATGTAGTGGATTCCCGGGATTCCTGAAGTATCGGTGAACAGTGTATCCATGGCAAGAGCGCTTATCCCCCGGTGGGCAATAACGACCTGCTGGGACTTGACGTGCACGAAAGCTGCTCCGAAATATCTATTGGTGAGGCCCAGGGTGGAATGGCCAGTAACAAGAATACTCCACCCCTCGGGCAGAACCAGTCTCATCCCGTATTCTGTACATGTTTCCTTCCGTATCTTCTCGGTGTTGACCATGTTTGCAAACAAGGCCAGGTTGAGGTCGCTGGGATAAGGGTCTGTTTCAAGGATGTCTAGAGGATGCTCCGCGGATGCCTCCAGGAGGGAATTTACCAATGATGTTTTAGATCGCTCCAGCAGCAATTGTGTACAAAATTCCATTACTGCGTAGGTGTGTAGGCTTCAGTTTCTGAAAAAAAAATAGTACCAAAATTTTTTACAATGTATCAACTGATGCCGAACATCGAAGGGAGCCTGCTATGCCTCAACACAAAGGACTATCCCATCAAAACTGTAGTTTCAGCAATTCCCTCATTTAAAAAAAAAAAATTCCTCTCTTATTCAAATGAGAATCGGACATTGTTCCGTTCCTTCTCACCTTTATAAAATTCACGTGCTTGAATCCCCAGATTGCACATTCTGTGGTCTAGAAGTGGGAACTTTAGAACACATATTTTTTGGTTATCTCTCCAAACATATACCCTCACTTCTATCGAGCTTTATCTAAAATTGCTTCCCCTCAATTAACATCTTATCTCTTCTTATTCTGACTTCCATTTCAATCGTCAATTTAATTTTTAAATATGCTTATTTTGAATAAAAATTAATATCTTAATCATAGACGAATGAATATTGATAGACCAGAACATAAAGGTGAGGGGTAGAAGCCAACTACAGCGGGACGAAGGGGAGGAAGATGGCTTTGGTGATACGTGATTCGCCAAAACTCAATCTGACAGTATATAGGCATCTCGCACTATAAAATCATAATTTAGTTCTCAAAAGTAAACTCTGCTTTTGAATGAATAGACCTTTTTACATGGGAGCGCAAATTGCTCGCCACGCAATGAACATATTTGAAGTTCAAATACGTCAAAGTAAGGTCGCCTATAAGGTCGAGTCCAATATTTTGCTCCTGTAGTTTGTTAATACACTTTTACAAATGTTTCATAATTTACCTACCCCAGTAAACAGTATCGGGCACACGTCATGTATCTCGGAGTGATAGTGTATGTATGGGTGGTTTGGTATATTTATGGTGTATGTTCAAAAACGATCATATTATGTGATCTGAATTAGCTTAAAATAGTGTAAAATAATGCTTGCTTATGGAATGTTACGCCTTTTATCGCTTATGGCAAGTCCATGTATTTTGTACGTCCGTGATCTTAATTCACTTTTCCTTTTCAATTTTAAATGATGGCCTAGGCATAGAACACCCTTAAAGAACAAAAGCCAGAGAAATTTGAAAAAAAAACATCTTTTTAAATATCAACGAACGCCGATTTAGAGTATATAGTATACATAATAATCGTTGATTCAATAAATCGTTATTTAAAAACGCCCTCATTGGTTGGCATCACTGTCGCGTCAAATTTTTGATTCTGGTTATGTATATATTTTTTTATTATATTTAAATGGTTAAATTAAAATAAAATTAATCACTTTTTAACTTTTCATGCATTATTACATAACATATATTTTTAAACCCGTCCTATATAAAATAGAGGCTCGTTTTTTGTTTAAATTACTTTTACGTTTTAACTATCACACCGTATAGTGAAAGCTCAACTGAGGCATACAAAAGAATAATTCTATTAGTCTCTTGGCACTTTAGGCAGGTGATTTGGTTGCAGTACAAAAGTATAAATTTAAATTTTTTATTATTTTTATTTTATTTATTTATTTATATGTATTACAATACATTACAAAATGATCCTTTGCCTGTCCAACTGGGAAGGATTCCCGTTTCAGGACATCCAAATAGTATATATTTAGTTCATAATATTCTTAACAAAGGAATGGTTTCGCTCAAGAGATCACAGGAATGAGCTTCTGTCAAGAGAGCTTTTAAAAACATTAATAATTGCATTCTGAACGAGGGGATGGTTTCTTGATGTCCTTGAAAGAATCGCAAACATGTAATTTTTTCAAGGTCATCTTGGAGAACCTTAATAATTGCATTTAAGCTGAATGAATGGTTTCTTTCGGGAGATCACAAGTTTGAGATTCTTTCCTAGTCATTTTGGAGAAAATTTACAATTGCATAATTAGAATTTACAAATTTATACACCTATATATGAGATAGGAATTCCCAATGAATTTATGACTATTTAATTTAGTAAAGTATTATAATTTTTAGAATTTCTTAAGTAGTAGAAATTACACATTTATAACTAGAATATATGACATATGAATTTTTCCCAAGATCATTTTGGAGAACATTAATAATTGCATTCCGAGTAAATGAATGATTTCTTTCGGGAGATCACAATTATGAGATTTTTTCCAGGTTATTTAGGAGAACATTTACAATGGCATAAATAGAATTTACCCCTTTACAAACAAATAATTGACTTTTATTTCAAAATCACTGATTTAAATTATCTCAACCCTACTAGAATTTGATATAAAAATGACACATTTTAAGTTGTCAAAAGTCAGAATAATAAAAGAGAATGTATGAGACGATGTGTGAATGTGAGTGAGGCAAAGAGTGTGTGCCAAGACCGAGTTGTTTGGCGGTCCGTCCTCTCTGCCTACCCCTGCGGGGAATCGGCGTGATGGTTAGTTAGTTTTTTAGTTAGTGTCTGGTTCTTATCACAAGAAACGACAACTATTAAAGTTCCCCTTTTTCAAGCAAAGTTAAAAATTTCCCCTGTCAAAAGATATTTTTCCGCTATGTTGAATTTTGTTAGTATAAAGTTAATAATATAATAAGTTAATATTACGCATCTGAGACTTGAGTACCTACTAACTAAGAGGAATGAGCGAGCACTGGATGTTTTTGAAGAGAAAATTTTGAGGCGTGTCTTCGGACCGGCTTCAGAAAATGGATTTTAGCGCAGACGTTATAACAATGAGCTATATACTCTGTAAGGATCTAAACGTCACAAAATTTATAAAACTGGGAAGACTTCGGAGGCTGGGTCATGTAGAGAGAATGACCGAGCATCAAGTCCCTGCTGAACTCAAGACCGACAGGGCGAAGGAACCTGGGAAGACCAAGTTTAAGATGGAGCGACAACGTCCTTATATCTAAGATATATCCACCTTGGACATTCTAAACTGGAGAGAGCTGGCACAAACCCATGATGAGTGGAGGAAGACTCTTGAGGAGGCCAAGCCAAGACCCACCAAGGGTTGTAGAGCCAAGAGTGATGATGATGATGAAGTTAATATAAAAACCTAATTTTTCATGTTTCTATCTACCCTTACGTAAATACTAGTTTCTTGAAAATAAGTGTTACTTCAATCTTCCACTTCAATAGCATGAAGCCAAGTACCTAAGCATCTTACTAATATTATAACCACGAAAGTTTGTATGAATGTATGTGTGTTTGTTACTCTTTCACGTAAAAACTACTAAATGGATTTTAATGATAGGTACTTTAAAATAATATAGCTCATACATCAGAATAACATATAAGATATATAAGCTATAATTTATGTTGCAGCTAGGAAGGGGACGCGGGAGTGGAACTAAGGCTAATATAGGCCTAATTTCTGCCTATATTTCCACAATAAAAACTATGTTTCAATGGCTATCTTATACAATTTGGGTGGCTGCTTATAGCGAGCCATGAATTATGGAAAATGAACGAACTTGCTTCGTTCCGTTCCATATTTCGTGATCTGTTGATACGTAGCATTCGAGCTCCTGCAAACATCTTACATATAACATATCTACAGGAATTCCAAAAACTGAACAAATCGGACTAATTTCTATGAGAACCAAAGTGAGGACGAATATCTACAGCTCAAACTGCTGACTAATATCTATGGAACAGGTGATGTCGACGAATATCTACAGCACAGGCAGAGGTTGGATTTGCAATTATGAATAGCATATTGGCATAAAGTAATATTGCGTATGTAATTTAAAAAAGTTAATTTAAGTTAGGTTAGGTTAGGTTAGTATTACGTAATTGAAGTAATTTATGCTTTTATGTACAACCCCTAGCTCAGCTGCCCTCTGTAGATATTAGTCCCACCTTCGCTCCATTGATATTCGTCACCACTGGGACCGTCATACATATTTATCCGACCTTAGCTCTGTTGATATTAGTCTTCACTCTGAAGTTCATAGATATTTGTCCAACATATGAGCTGTAGATATTCGTCCGACATACAGGCTGTAGATATTAGTATCTGGAGTCCTAAAAAGTCTAGAACCAAAAGGTACCAAGTCAGTGGGACATTTGTTTCCACTCAAATTTGTACGGAAGGCAGGTCTAGTTGTACTAGACGTTTTGTACACAAATTGCAAAAATAGGGAGCTGGACACAACTTGGCACGCCAATGTCCTTAACTTCTGGATTTAATGATTCTAAGTTAAATTAGCAAAAACTGACTCTATAACTGTTGTAAAAACACTTAAAAGACTTGCAGACTTTTGGAGACTTTTGGAGACTGTTGGGGTCAGGATAATGGGATACTGAGAGAAAGGTAGAACAGAATTTAAACTGATTTAAAAACACTTTTAAAGTAGGTTAGAACTTGGAGACTTCAGTTTCTTGGAGACTTGTGACTTCTTGGCTGGTAGTTTTTGAACTGATTTCCTACCGGTTTGCCGTTTGTTTTATAGGGCAAATCCGGGTTGGACTTTTGGAACACAGAACCTCCCTGTTTCTGAAGGGTGCTTGCGTTTACGTATTTTTCCCAATCGCTATGATTTTCGAGCAGATGTGTTAAAAATCTGTGTGATAACCTTTGCCAAGACAGTCCTGTTCCAATAAACCGAAGTCTCACATAATTTTTATTGTTTTAACAAGAAAAGGTACAAGTTTACAAATGTGATACAAGATACAATATCTAGAAGTAAATATTTTCTTAAAGTGCAATAATCACTGGTAGACGACAGTTTTTTGAGGTGTTATTGTAGTATATACCTATTTTTAGGTGATGATATATATTTCTTGATTCAAATTATTCCCGATTTCCCGAAATTTAGCTCCGAGTTTTTCGGAATGTAAATTGGCTGTCGTAAATATTTACGATTCAAACATTTCCTTTGTTCAGCATTGACCAATGGCGCCGCGTCTGGTAGCAGGGTGGGGATAACGTAAATACTCAATCATTTCCTTGATTTTGATCATTGCTGTCTGGGGTCCCTGGTGGAAGTATTACGTGGTTATTCAGATGTGTTTTCGAGTCCAATGATGCTGCAGCATGTATTTATTATCAATTGCGTTTATGTTTTCAATTGATAAGTTAATTGTAGAATGTAATAGCATTGTAGACATCATTCCAAATGCACAGTGTTTCGTTGGCCAATGAGAGCACTCCCTTTGTTTCGTAGGTTATTGGAAGGGGTAACGCGCAGCGGCACGGTATTATGTGGAAGCGTAAATTCCATTCTTGAATTCTCAGGGTTGTCATACGCTTTCGTCGACACGTTCGATACACTCCCCCCAGTGCAGTCTCGACTGTGCTCAGCTACTTCGTCGGGCGTGTCCTTTTCCGATGTCTGAGTTCTGAATCGGGTGTCTTCGCAACTGGTACAGTTTCGTTAGTTGTTGGTGTGGCAGGCAGGATGACGGCGATTTTGACTGCCGGCCTTACGTATATCCCAGTACTGGTTTGGATCCGAGCAGTTCTGACTTGTCCATCAGCTGCAGGTGTTTCTTCGAGGATACGGCCACGTGGCCAACTGTTTCGAGGCAGTGCTGGGTCCATGATGATCACTAGGTCATCCTTCTTAATTGGTGTAGTTGGATGGTGCCATTTTTGTCGGGCAGCCATGGTAGGTAGGTATTCGCGCAGCCATCGCCTCCAGAAGGTGTCTGCAAGTTGTTGTCCGATGCGCCACTGGCGGCGTAGGCATACTTCCTCTTCTTTTTTGTCATAGAAGGATAATTGGGGGCGCTTCCCGGCCGATCCCAGCAAAAAGTGGTTGGGTGTTAGAGGTTCTTCATCACGCGGGTCGACTGAAATATGGGTGAGTGGTCGGTTATTTACCACAAACTCGGCTTCTGCAAGTGCTGTGCGTAGAGTTTCTTTTTTTGGTGCTCTTTCTTTGAGTGTTGCGCTTAGGGCTTTCTTTACTGATCGTACTAGTCTCTCCCAAGCTCCCCCCATGTGGGGACTCAGCGGTGGTATAAAGTGCCACTCGATGCCCTGGGTAGCTATTGCG
Source organism: Limnephilus lunatus (assembly GCA_917563855.2). NCBI lineage: Eukaryota > Metazoa > Arthropoda > Insecta > Trichoptera > Limnephilidae > Limnephilus > Limnephilus lunatus. The sequence goes on from OU830594.1 coordinate 101,363,954, forward strand.
TCAATCATTCTGGCGTCTTGACTTATTGACAGCAGGGCGTCCCTCATCTCGGTGTCAGCTCCGTGAAAATTTGTTCCGTTATCCGAGTACATGGCTGTGGGTTGACCTCTGCGGGCGGTCATTTTTTGAAGGGCCATGATGGCCGAGTCGGCAGTCAGTGAAGCGGCTAGTTCTAGGTGAATGGCGCGCGTTGAGAGGCAGGTGAAGATGGCTCCGTATCGTTTTTCTCGATGCCTACCGACCGTGATAGCCATAGGGCCGAAATAGTCAAGCCCGCAGTGTGTGAATGGACGGACGTGATGCATCAGGCGGGGTGGTGGTAATGCGCCCATCAGAGGTGGAGTCGGTTTGCTGCGTCGTATGAAGCAAGTGGGGCAGACGTGCGTTATTTTCCTGATTGTTGTGCGTATTAGTATTATGAAGAAATGATTGCGTATTTCTGCAATTGTTTTCTCAGTACTAGGATGATCCGCCTTTTTGTGGTAGTGACTGATTAGGAGCCGAGTGTAGGGTTCGTCGCCGTCCAGTATTATGGGGGTTCGGGCCACACTCTTTGTTCTTTCCAAGGCTCGTAGTCGGGTCCCCATTCGTAGAAGGTCGTCTGGTCCAAAGAAGGGGTTCAGCGAGTTGAGGCGACTGCCAGTAGGTAGTTTTTGACCTTGTCGGATGGTGTGTAGATCAGTTGTGAAAGCGTTTTCCTGGGACCTTTTGATCCATTTTTGTTCTGCTGCTTTTATCTCCTCGGCTAGTAGTGGGCCTTCTACTGGTTTGTTGGGCCCCATCTTGCATCGTCTGATAAAACGGAGGATCCAAGCTGTGGAGCGGATTAGCCGGTGCCATGAGGAGAACCGCTCTACTAATGGGAGTGCTTCGCCCTTGGTGGACACAAGGCCAACGTAGTGAGGTTTGACTTCTAGTGTTAGGTCGTCAGGCCTGTGGGCGGGTGCCCGTTCTTTCGGCCATGCACCCTCCGGGGAAGTGAGAAAGGCTGGGCCGGTAAACCACCTTCCTTCTGGTGTTAGGTCTGGCACCTCTAAGTCTCGTGTTCCTATATCAGCTGGATTGAGTTTTGTGGGTACCCATTTCCAGTCGGGTATGTTGGTTAGTTCGTCTATTTCGCCCAATCGGTTTGCCACAAAGGTTGAGTAGGCGCGTGGGTCGGTGCGTAACCAGCATAGTACAGTTGTGGAGTCTGTCCAGAAGCAGGTGCGGGATATCAGGGCTTTGCTTTCCTTTTGGATCGTCTGGGCTAGTCTCGCTGCTATGAGGGCGGCTTGAAGCTCGAGGCGTGGAATGGAGAGAGGCTTCAGTGGTGCTACCTTGCATTTACTTGCAAGGAATGTTACTCGTAAGGATCCATTTATTTCTTCGGTGAAGTAGGCCACGGCACAGCAAGCTTGCTCCGATGCGTCGCAGAAGAGGTGTAGAGTTACGTTGTTCTGTTTGTTTGAGAGGCAACGTCTCGGGATTGAGATGCTGTTTGTGTGCAGCAGGCTCAGCCAGTCTGTCCATCTCTGGGCGTGTTCGGGGGTAATGGGTTCGTCCCAGCCGACGCTTGAGCGCCACACTGCTTGCAGTAGCATCTTAGATCTGATGGTAAGGCAGGCAACGAAGCCGACTGGGTCAAAGATCTTCATTACTATGGATAATAGTTGCCGCTTGGTAGGTTGTGTGGCCGTGTCGGGTGAGATTGCCTCGCGAAATGAGTACAGGAAGCGGTCTGTGGTGGGGTCCCAGATCAAACCAAGCACTCGTTCTGTCTCTGGACCTCCACTGCTAATCTGTATCGCGGAGCTGGCACGGTCTTCTATGGGTACGCCAGCTAGGGCCACCGGGCTATTAGACGCCCAATTTGTCAAGTGGAACCCTCCTTTCGCGAGGAGGGCACTTACGCTTTGGGCGAGTGTAGCAGCTTCATTGGGTGTGTCTGTTGCATCTAGGTAGTCGTCGATGTAGAACTTGGTGCGTACGGCTTTTGCGGCGGCCGGGTACTCGTGCTCGTATGTTTCGGCCACTTTATTTCGGACGAATTGGGCACTGCTTGGGGAGCAGGTGGCTCCGAACATCATTGATGACATTTGATAGGTGTCTGGTTCATGATGGGGTGATGTCCTCCACAGGAAAAGCTGGGACGGCTGGTCTTCTCGCCTTATTTTTATTTGCAGGAACATTTCTTTGATGTCTGCAGCAATGGCGATGTTTCCTTCCCGGAAGCGTATTATATTCCCCAGGAGGGAGGACAGCAGGTCAGGACCAGTAAGCAGCTGATCATTGAGGGAGGTTCCTCGGCATCGGCTTGCAGCATCGAATACCACTCTGATTTTTCCTGGCTTATTTGGGTTGATTACTGCGAAGTGAGGCAGGTACCATTTGCGAGGTGTGGTGGTGGAAGCTTCATGGCCTGATAGCTTCTTGGCATAGCCTTTGTTGAGAAGTTGACTTATTTTGTCATTGTAGGCCACTGCTAGATTTTTGTCTTTTGCTAGCTTTTTCTCCAGAGACAGAAGTCGCTTCAGCGCACACTGCCGATTGTCAGGTAGCGAGGCTTCTGGATTGCGCCATAGTAGACCAGTTTCCCACTTCCCTGTAGGAAGAGGACGGGTAGTTGCATTCATAAGTGCAATGGCCTGTTGTTCGCTTGCATTGACTCTGGTGGCTGATGTTACTCCGAGCGAGTCGATGGCGAAGTTGGTTTTTACTAGCTCCCTCAATTGTATGTCTGCGGCCGTTTCTGGTTGTAGTGCCAAAGTGGTAGTCGTGTTATTATCTCTGGGGTTGACTCCCCCATGAGCGATCCATCCTAGTGCGGTGCGTGATGCTATTCGCGTAGTATCATTGCATTCACGAACTTCCCTTGACACAATTAGGTGAGCGTTGTCTTGGCCTATTAGCAGCTTCGGGACGACAGACCTTCCTTGGATCTGTTGCTCCGGCAGGTTGAGGTTGCTTATTGTGCTGGCAGAGATGTGGTATGTATTACTGTTGCCCGCACCTCGTATTCTTAGTCTCACTCGTTGGGAGAGATTGTCAGAAGTGCACATTCCTTTGGCACCGTGGATTCGCAGTCCGTGAACTGGGCCGTTTGCTCCGACTTGTATTGCGGTGTCAGTGTCAACAAGTGTTACTGTGGATCCTTCGTCCAGGAGAGCAAACACTGACACTTCTTCTTTGTTGGGAGCGCTTAATTTTACTGGCGCAATTTTTAACAGTACTCTATGTCCGGAGTCCTGGCGTCACAAGTTGACATTTTCCACGGTGTTTTTTCGTACGAACTCGGGATTATGTAGCAGGGGGTGGTGTGGGGATCGGCAATCCCCTACTTTGCACCATTGGTTTATTTTGCAGCTTCGTGAGTGGTGTTTTTCTAAGCACTTGCGGCATAACCTTCCCATGCGTACAGTTTCCCATCGAAGTTCAACATCTTTGGCTGCGAATTCTTTGCATTCGCGGGTTTTATGATCGCCGCCACATTGGGCGCAGCTTTCGTCGGCTGTTTTTCTTTTTCGGCTTGGTCCAGGGTAAGTATGTGCCTCATTCATTTTGCGTTTCATCGGGGCGATCTTTTCTTTTGGGCCGTCCCCGATTTCTTCTTGATGTCCGGCATGTATTTGCTCATGGCTCGGTAGAAGTCGCATGCGATCACTATCTTCTTCCTCCTGGTACCCGGCATGTATTTGTTCACGGCGTGGTCGGGATCGTATGTGGTCCACCATCCCGCTGTTTGGAATTGCGTTTGATACCTCTTTCAGAAAGGCAGCGAGCTGGGTTATGGTGGCCGGGGCATGTTGTTTGCGGATCTCGATTAGCCATGCCAGCCGCAGGGAACTCGGCATTTTGTCAGTGACGTCGTTCAGTAATGCAGGATTGGTGAGATAACCTTCGGTTTTCAAGATCCGGAGGGATGCCACCAGGTTTTGCACCGTCCCGGAGAAATCTGCCAGGTCCTCGAGTGATACCTCGGTCGTGAGGTAAGGTAGCTTTTTAACCTTGTCTAGCATAAATTTTGCTATGGAGTTAGCGCTGCCGTATCGCTGCTCGAGGACGCTGATGATCTCTGGAACTTGCGCAGGATCCATTAGTAGGGGACCCACGGCATCTCGCGCCTTGCCTTTGAGGGCACGCTGCAGCCGGATGAGATTTTCGCTCGGAGTCAATTGGCAGGTGGCGGTGGATTGAGCGTACTGTGCCTTCCAGGTAGGCCACTCGAGGGGGTCTCCGGAGAAGGTAGGCAAATCTTTTGCTGTGGATTGCCTGGCGATTAGGGCTGCCATTCTTGAGTCATCTTCTAATGTGCGAGGGCTATCTTGCGTTCTGGAGGAGCGGAGCGCCTCTGCCATCACAGAGGCGATCTGGGCCAGTGGGTCGTTGCCGTGCTGCAACCATTCTCGGGTGTGCCGTGCTGTCTCGTTGGCTGTATGCGGTGGTGTAAACAATGGGGAATCCTGGCCGGAGGAGGCTGGCTGTTGCTGGTACCCCGTTGTATTGTAAAGTGGGCGCTCGGGTCCGAGATGGCTGTATTCGGTCGTAGGGATGTTTTTTGCAGGGCCCGTCAGTAGTGTGTAGCCTTGGGTGGCGGCATATCCAGTTGGATCGGTTACTGTAAATTCATTGGTAGGCTGACCGACTTGTGTGTGCATTTGAGTAGTTGCATATCTCGTTGCAAACTCTCCGGCTGGCCTTTTTACTTGAGTGGCATATCTCGTTGCGAACTCATTAGTAGAAGGGCCGGTCGGTGCGTGCACTTGAGTTGTTGCATATCTCGTTGCAAACTCTCCGGCTGGCTTGTTTACTTGAGTGGCATATCTCGTTGCGAACTCATTAGCAGAAGGGCCGGTTGGTGCGGGCACTTGAGTTGTTGCATATCTAGTTGCAAACTCTCCGGTTGACGGACCGTCTGACGTGTGTACTTGAGTGGCATATCTCGTTGCGAACTCATTAGCAGAAGGGCCGGTTGGTGCGGGCACTTGAGTTGTTGCATATCTAGTTGCAAACTCTCCGGTTGACGGGCCGTCTGACGTGTGTACTTGAGTGGCATATCTCGTTGCGAACTCGTTAGTAAACGGGCCGGTTGGTGCCTGGACTTGAATTACTGCCTGACCGAGGTTGGCTCGCAGGGTCGGGCTGGTTGGTGCTGGCTCCTCGGCAGGTTGGCTGACTGCTTGGCGTGTCGCAGCGTTCAGGGCTGCGAGCAGATTGGCTGTCTGCTTGGCGTGACGTCTGTCCCGAATGCGCATCTCTCGGCGCAGTAATCGCAGGGAGTCTTCAGTTGATTCAGAAGTTGTTTCGCTGCTTTTACTGTTGGATTCGTGGAGGCTCTCGGAGACAGATTCTGGAGCTGGTCGGTCAAGCGTGATGAGATCAGAGTTCCTGGCTGGGCTCGCACTAGATAGATCGTGGACCTGGCGGGGTCCTCTAGATGGCGTCTCATCGGTGTCTACGGTGTGTGGGCCCGGGGTCCGTAGGGGCGCCACTGGCATATTTCGGCTTGTCCCCGGGGCGTCAGGTTTAGATTTAGACAGCGATGTATCAGAAGATGTCGGGGTCTTACGGCCACTGCGAAGAGACGGCATTTCCACTGGGTAAGACTGAAGGCGTGTTATGTGTAGATCCGGCTCGAAGGACCAAATGTACTAGACGTTTTGTACACAAATTGCAAAAATAGGGAGCTGGACACAACTTGGCACGCCAATGTCCTTAACTTCTGGATTTAATGATTCTAAGTTAAATTAGCAAAAACTGACTCTATAACTGTTGTAAAAACACTTAAAAGACTTGCAGACTTTTGGAGACTTTTGGAGACTGTTGGGGTCAGGATAATGGGATACTGAGAGAAAGGTAGAACAGAATTTAAACTGATTTAAAAACACTTTTAAAGTAGGTTAGAACTTGGAGACTTCAGTTTCTTGGAGACTTGTGACTTCTTGGCTGGTAGTTTTTGAACTGATTTCCTACCGGTTTGCCGTTTGTTTTATAGGGCAAATCCGGGTTGGACTTTTGGAACACAGAACCTCCCTGTTTCTGAAGGGTGCTTGCGTTTACGTATTTTTCCCAATCGCTATGATTTTCGAGCAGATGTGTTAAAAATCTGTGTGATAACCTTTGCCAAGACAGTCCTGTTCCAATAAACCGAAGTCTCACATAATTTTTATTGTTTTAACAAGAAAAGGTACAAGTTTACAAATGTGATACAAGATACAATATCTAGAAGTAAATATTTTCTTAAAGTGCAATAATCACTGGTAGACGACAGTTTTTTGAGGTGTTATTGTAGTATATACCTATTTTTAGGTGATGATATATATTTCTTGATTCAAATTATTCCCGATTTCCCGAAATTTAGCTCCGAGTTTTTCGGAATGTAAATTGGCTGTCGTAAATATTTACGATTCAAACATTTCCTTTGTTCAGCATTGACCAATGGCGCCGCGTCTGGTAGCAGGGTGGGGATAACGTAAATACTCAATCATTTCCTTGATTTTGATCATTGCTGTCTGGGGTCCCTGGTGGAAGTATTACGTGGTTATTCAGATGTGTTTTCGAGTCCAATGATGCTGCAGCATGTATTTATTATCAATTGCGTTTATGTTTTCAATTGATAAGTTAATTGTAGAATGTAATAGCATTGTAGACATCATTCCAAATGCACAGTGTTTCGTTGGCCAATGAGAGCACTCCCTTTGTTTCGTAGGTTATTGGAAGGGGTAACGCGCAGCGGCACGGTATTATGTGGAAGCGTAAATTCCATTCTTGAATTCTCAGGGTTGTCATACGCTTTCGTCGACACGTTCGATACACTAGTGTTATAATCTTTATTCTATGGGAGTAAGGAAATATTATCAAAAGTATACGTAGGATATTCAATGAAATAAGAATTTCTACTCACCCAATGTCAACAATAACTCCTATAAGAAATTTGCCGCTCAGCCAAATTGGCCCTCCGATCCAAATTGCCAAAAGTAATGAACACAGAAACACAAAAAATGCAAACGCTCTAACAAACTATAGTTATGTGGAAAACTTCTGTGAATGATAAATGCATAAATAAACCAATTTCGATTAATGTTCCGAACGGTCGCTTCAGCCTTCAACAACACAACACAACATCCAACCGTCCAATCATAAATATACCAATCCCCGTCCAATGTCCGACAATCGACAATGTGCGTTGATTGTAGTGTTGCCACATTTGAAAAATGATAAACCATGTTTCAGCTCGATAAAATTTGTGAGGCATATGTGCTTTATTTTTATATCGGTTCGCTACGTTTAGTTTTTTGTTTGTTTTTGAATATTTATTTAGATGTATGCATTTTTTTCATAGATCTAGTAAGAAAATACATACAAATACAATTTAAAGATACAGTTACATTTTTACGTATACATTTAAGAGGAAAAAAGATTACTAGACAAAAATACATTTTAAGAAAAACAGATAACTATGTGACTATAATATTGGTAAGATTGTTACAAATCAAAAAACATTCTTCACATATAGTGACTTTTGAGGGTTTTTCTAGGTCTTGGCGAATGCCTTTTCCCACTTACTGGCGAGTCGGATCGGCAGAAACTAGGTCTCCCTTGCCGAACTCTCTCCGAGACTAGATCTCTCGAGATAAGAGTGGTTGGGGGAGTCCCTTCGACTTCTCCAACCGTACTCTCTAAGAATATCGCCTTGCACCTCCAGGACACACTGACCCCCAGATTCCTACCCACCCCTAATACCCTTTTCCTTCCCAGAACTTATTCTCCCGAACTAAAAGACCCTCCATACAGCATCCCCAAAGATGACATAAGCCCTGAGGGGAATTATTTTATTTAGGGCCTTCTGTGTAGAGCTAATGTAAAAAAAAACTCATCGCCTTGCACCGCAGCGGGAGGGATGGATTCATATGTCCGTCAATTCTGCACACATTGACCGATTTCTACCCACCCTTCATAACTTTCTCTTTCCCAGAACTTTCTCTCCTTCAGTTTCCTAACAAAACCCTTCACACAGCAACCTCAAAGATGACATACGATCTGAGGGATTTTTTCCCTTAGAGCTTCCTATCAAAAAAAATAACAAAAAAAACTGTTTTAAGATTGATAAAGAAATGTAAAAAAACATGTTTTTCGCAATCTTTTTATTGAGAATTTAAGCAAGGAAACATCCGAACCTAAATTTTTTTTTTGTATATCTCTATTGCTTTATTAAAAACATTTTTTTCTTTGAATAAAATTCATGCAAATAAAAAGAATAATAAAAGTATTTTTAGTTTTTTACCAAACGGTTCGCGAAATGAGGGAGAAGTTCTCCCTCTACTTTAAAATATTTTTTTATATACAAATTACATTAGGTAGTGTAGGTAACTAATTAAAGTTACAAGATATATACCAACGTTTTATTTAATACCTACATATTTATTGACCAAGATAATAATTACATAAAGGGAAAAGAGATATTGTGAACCGGTACATAAGTTAAAAAACTACATTCCTGAATTCGAGATTACCCTCACTCAAAAATACATATTTTTGAGTAAACGGTAAAACTTTTTAGACATAATTTTTTGACAAAAACATGGTAAAAATCACGCTTCTAGCAACACTGGTTGGTTGTGCGCGCCCTCGACACACGCGGCATGACGTTATCAAACTATGAGTATTTGAAATTTGAATTTATAACGGCTGTGGTCGACCCGTGGAATGTGTAGGACGGAGACAACTGATACGATAACGCACGAAAATTAAGAGGAAACCGATCGGCATTTTGTCCATATTGTATATCCGTATTATCCAATTTCCTCTCCTGATTTTGATGCAATTTTTTTTGAAGTGAAAACTTTTTTAGCACCGTTGTTATTTGAAACTCGATGAAACGGAAGCGAGCGACACTAAAAAGAGACATTTTTTACATGAGCTCCAACCAGGACGCCCTGATGAAAATAATTTCCGTCAGGACCCATGTCATCTTTGGGGGTGATGTGTGAAGGGATTTTTTAAGGAAAGGAAGGAGAGGAGAGTTCTGGGAAGGAAAATGGTTTAAGGGGTAGGTAGGAATCTGGGGTTCAGTGTGTCCTGGTCATCTGCCTCCAAGACCTATATATACCTCACACCATGAATCCGGACCCGTGACCTATGCCACAGGTGTTGGTTTTACAAGGTTCCCGGGGCGGCGGTACCCATTCCCGCCTTTCAAGTACTTACATCTATAGTCCACAGGGTTAAGTCGGTGTGAGAATAATATATTGCACGGGTAAGTATTCGGTTCCAATATAATACGATAAATCCACGGTCTCATGCGCTAGATGTGAAACATTCAGAAAACTAAAATAGACAAGAGTGGGGAGACTACGAAGCGCTTTTTTTAATCAATGTAAAGGATGGTCGAATTCCAGTGTACCTTTTCCTATACATTTAATCATCTTAGTAGTATTTGTGGTTTCTTCTTCGGAATCGCTAGATGTCGCTATATTTTGTATTTCCTTTCGCCTGTTCATTTTGGAGTGGTTTGAAGATTGGCGCTTTATACCACTACATTAAAGACCATGGATTTATAATATTATATTGGAACCGATTACCGGTGAAAAAAATAAATATTTTATTGCTATCTCATTCTCTCGCAGGCTAAATCCAATAGATGTATTTGTTTGTCTCTTTTATCATCTAGTTTTAAATCACAACGGTGCTAAAGAAGTTTTCATTCAACATTTTAAAAACAATTGATTTTATTTAGGTATTATCAGCACAGTTGTCCCTTTCGCTCAGTATACGGGAGAATAAGAGCGACAGTGTCATGAACAGTTTGGTAAAAATACCTATTGTTGAAATTTCTTAACGACCGCGTTTTCTCTTAACCATTCGTTACTCACTGTGCAATCAAAGTAACGACCTATGTATTCGTATTGCAGATTTCTGACGACGTAAAAATAATAAAATATGATATCATTGAAATAAGAAATGTGATGTGAGTCTGTGTGGGAATATAATATATATATTGTGTATTTATTTATTTATTTTTATTTTTGTACATAAAATAGGCATGTTGTCCAAAAATTTACATACTTACATAGATGATTTAATTACAATGATACTAGATTATAACAAAAATAGAAGCAAAAGTTGGGTAAATATGCAAAAATAGATCATTTATTATTGGCACCTGTGCTGATGGGATAATTATACAGTTGGAACCTTAAATAAACCAATCCCAATATTACCTGTCTTTAAGGCACCGTATACCTACCTACCCGCTCAAAAAGAATACGATAGAAATATAAGATATTCACTTAAAATGGAACGAAAAAGTCGAAAATACGGTAACCAGAGTAAGAAAACTTATTTACATATTCATTAGATTGAGAAACATCCTATCATCTAGTATGATTAAAACTATTTATTTCTCTCTTGCTCAATCTATTCTACAATATGGTATAATCGGGTGGGGGGGAACTTTTAAAACTAACCTTCAACCTGTAGAAAGGGTACAGAGGTTGATTCTAAAAGTCATTACACGAAAACCATCTATATTTCCAACAATACAGCTGTTTGACTCTTTTAGGGTTCTTAGTCTTAACAAAATTTTCAAAAAGAACTCACTGTTGCAAATCCACAAAGATCATTTCAATACTACAACAAAAATCACAAAAATAAGTAACCGATCAAGATCACGTGGCAACCTAGATATCCCTAAAATTAAAACTAGTGCTTTTCAACACCACTATACCTATCAAGGTATAAAATTTTTTAATGCCCTTCCATATAAAATCAAATCTGAAGAAAATTATAAAGCCTTTAAATCACAAATAAAACAACTACTAGATCAACCCAACACAAATTATAAATTTTAATTTCACAGAACGAATTTGTACCGATTAGTAGTAATTGATCAAGTCTTAATTATGATATTTGATACTTTAGTTCAAAATTAATCATTTAATTCCTTCATTAATTAACAAAAAAAATATATATATAAATTAATGTATTCTTTTCATTTGCACATATCCTCTTAAAATATTTCATCAGCATTTGAACTGAAATGTAGCGATTATTGTTGTAACTTAACATTATGTACCTACTCCTGCAATTATTATCAGCTAATCCAATTGTTAGAATCAACTATATGTACTTACCATCTAACACCTACCTATTACGAGAAATGTAATAATATTATTTTTACTTTTAATTATCTATACTACATGTATCATGTATATCTATTTTAGTAACTGCTATGTCAGTAAATTTATTAATCAATATTTGTTATCATTCATAACTTTATTTTCTTAATTTAAAAAAAAGATTATATATTTGTATATTATTTTTTCATTATCTTTTTCTATAATAGCACAACTCCCCAATTCAAACACGAGAAATGTTTTCTCTTTTAAATTGGGTAGATTCATTAACAAGAAATAACTTTATCTGTAATTAGTTTTTTTTTGAACCAAATATTTTCTTTCTGTAAATCTGTTATATATATATATGTATATTTCAAATAAAAAAAAAAATAAAAAATATGTGAATATGAATGTTAAAAAGAGCCGGCTAATATTAAAACCGATAAATTTAAGCGAAAATTGTGAAAATATTTAATAAAACACGACTCGTTTATAAAATAGAGCAATAAATCTCGCGGGAACATCTAAAATAGCATTTAAGGCGACGAATCCGCGCTCAAAAGAAGATGGAGAGATATGTAAATACGAATGTTAGAGGAGCACGCTAATATTTAAAGCGATAAAATCGATGCAAAAATTGTAAAATGTTTAATAAAAGACGACTCGTTAATAGAGCAAAAATCTCGTGGAAGGCGTCTTAAGTATCATTTAATGAAACATTGTGATTTTTTCACAACTTTAACTTGTAAAATAACTGAAACAAACGTGTTTATAATAATTTTCGGAGCATACTTTTCGCGTTTTTTCTATCGAGGGAATTTAATAAAATGTGCGTTTCCGCGTGGAACATGACTAGATATTGTTTTCAAAAATACCTAACATATATTTTTTTAAGAGCTTAAAAACTTCAAATGTTTAGGGAGATACCTACGTGTGGCTTAAAGAAACACTGCGAACTTTTTCATACATATATCTTCTAAAATAACGAAAAAAACGTGTTTATAATAATTTTCGGAGCATGCTTTGTGATGTTTTTCTATCGAGGGAATTTCATATAATTTGCGTTTCGGCGTGGGGAACGTTTAGATATTATCTTCAAAAATAACATAGATTTTTTGAAGAGTTTCAAAACTTAAAGTGTTTGAGGAAAATATGTAATAAATTGGTAGAAATTAAAAATTCCAAAATATTATATCTTTAAGTAAGTATGCAAAGAGGATGTACGGCCGTACAACCAAAGTTGATATACTTATATCTGCAGGCTCTTGAGTGAAAATCAAATTTTTTATTTATTTATTTTTATAAAAAAAAAAAAAAAAAAAAATGATTTTCACTCAAGAGCCTGCAGATATAAGTATATCTTTTAATATTTTACTAATAATAAATCCGACTCCCGAAGAAGCATGCGGTGATAACAAAATACGACATACTTAAACGTGCAGTCGGCTTAGTGCATATAAGTATTATACTTATTACTTAGAAGGCTTTAGCCGTGTTTGGTGACTAGATCTGGCTATCCAGGTACATTTTCCACATATCCTTCCTCTTCCCACTACCTTCAGCCTCACAACATATCGAAATTGGGGATGCCATAGTCTCACCGGCTCCAGACTGGGAGCAGTTGGGACTCTTGTGTAATATTCAGATAAAAAGGATATGTGATAGGTATGCAAGTGGTTGGCGGTTTTTGCTAAGCCGACTGCACGTATAAACATGTCATGTTTTACCGCATGCCAATTCGGGTAGGTAGTCGGAACATAAAAGAAAGTTTAAAAAAGTGCGGCTCGCAAAAACTTAGAAACGACTCCTGGTACGATCAAGGGAGTTATATGGTGTGGTAGATCTTTATCCTCCCTCATGGATGAGGTTCCCGTTTTTACATAAAGGGCGTGCTATTGAAGATATAAGGTCTGGAAGTTTCGCCCTCTTGAAATTTCTAGAACAGTCTTCCAGAAAGTTCTAGAAGATTCCATAGAGATCTAGAAAGTTCTTGAAGGAGTGGCGGAGTATGTCGTGTAATGTTCGGGATAAGGGAATCGGGAACATCATTGTGTAACATTCCAGAACACTCTCGAATGTTGTCCTGAGCAAAGCCGGGTAACTTAGCGAGTTAGTTATAAAACATTAATTATTTTCATAACGAAGTATTGCATATTTCTTTATCCAAAAGTAATTTTAGTTGTAGGTTGGTGGAATGTATGTTGTAAATCGGTCAGAGTTTGTGTGTGTAAAGTTATCCTGGTTTTTGAATGCTACATTAGAATAACTTTTGTACATAATTTTTTCAGTGGCATTAAATTCAGTGTTTTCAAAACTTAGTCTGTAGTCTGTAGAAGTTCTCATAGCGACAAGTAAAATTCTCCTTTGTGCTATGGGGACTGGTTTTGTAGTGGAATCCCACGAGCTTCCTCATCCGATAAGACCAAATTGTAGATGAGATTGGGCTAATGCATAATAAATTTTTATTAGCTGTTCTTTATGTAAAATGTTTCTTATTTTTTTGAAAAAATAGGTTAGTTTTTTTATTTGTTGCTCACCTTTTCCACTTGGGAGTTCCAATTTAAGTTTTGATTAATAATTATTCTAAGGTTCACGTATAAGCAGTATTTATGAATTATTATGTTTAAGTTTGTGTTGAGGTTATCTGTCTGTTTGTTGTGGATTTTGAATTTAATATATTTAGTTTTTGTATCATTTAATGTTAGTTAATTTGAATCCAGCCATAGTGTTGTTACCTTTTTTAGCTTTTTCGAATACAGTCTCCCACGACTTTCCATGGAAGAGAAGGACTGTGTCATCTGCAAAACTAATGTTCTTTTTTTTACATTAACTCCACACAGGGGGCCCTGAGGAAAATAATTTCCCTCAGGGCCTATGTCATCTTTGAGGATTCTGTGAGGAGGGTCTAAACTGGGCCGTGATTTAGATCACATTAATCATTTATACATATATGGAATGAAATCGGGCCTAAGACACTGCCTTGCGGAACTCCATATTGAATTTACATTGGTTGACTCCATGTTGAATTTATATTGAATGAACAAAAATAAATAGTGGAATCCCACGAGCTTCCTCATCCGATAAGACCACTTAAGGTTGACTTGATTTAAACGCCGCTTTTCGTGCGTTATCACGCCAGATGATAAAGGCGTTATCATGACAGTTGTACACATTCTCTAAATGTGTCATAAATTTCACAGATCTACCACAGACCATTGCAAATTCAAATTACAAATACTGTCGATAACATGTCACGTGTGTAGAGTGCGCGCGCAACGAACCAGTGTTGTCATATGGGTGGTTTTTTCACGTTTTTTTGTGTTTTTTAACCTGAATGTTCTTGTCAAAAAATTGTGTCTAAAAAGATATCAATTTTACCGGTCACCTAATGAGGGTAATCTTGAATTCAGGAATATAGTTCTTGAACTTAAGTAACGGTTCAAAATGTTTGTTTTCTATTTATCTAATTATTATCTTTATCACTAAATACGTAAAATGTATATATTTTTTTTTAGTAATGGGAAAAATTCTTCTTTATTTCGTGAACCGTTTGATAAACAACTAAAAAATGCTTTTGTTCTTATTTCTAATAAAATTTATACACATGAATTTTATAAAATCAGTATTTTTTTTCTTATACTTAAATAAAAAAAGGATTTTAATAAAGCATTACAGATAAAGAAATTACTTGGTTCTGATGTTTCCTTGCTCAAATTTTTTATAAAAAAGCTTACGAAAAACATGTTTTTTTACATGGTCTTTATCAACCTCAAAAAAGGTTTTGTTTTGTTTTAATATTTTTTTGACAAAATCTCCACTCGGCGGAAAAAAATCCCCTAGGGCCTATATTATATTTGGGGGTGTTATGTGGAGAGTCTTGTTAGGAAACAGAAGGAAAGGAAGTTTTGAGAATGAGAAAGTTATGAGGGGTGGGTAGTACGTCGGTCGGTTCCATGCCAACTCAGAATCAACTCAACTCAACACCTCTTTGAAAAGTCATTAAAAGCTATGAAAAAAATTTTCAAATAGCCCATAACCCTAACCTAACGTAACCTATTTTACCATTTCAGTGTTGATTTCATTCCGAGTTGTCCAGTCAATCGATCGGTCCAGAAGTGACAGACGTATGAATCCATTTGGGAGGCGGAAATGGGTACCGCCGTCTTGGGATCCATTTATTGGATAACCAACACCTCTGCCATAGATCTCCCCAAGTGGTTCGCTACGATAGGTAAATTAGTAGGGGTGCCCGGGTTCATGGGGTGAGATTTGTCTAGGTCTTGGCGGTGGATAACTTGGACACACTAAACCCCAGATTCCTCCCCACTACTTCAAACTTTTTACTTCCCAGAACTCTCCTCTCCTTTCTTTCCTTAAAAACCCCTCCATACAGCGTCCCCAAAGGTGACATAGACCCTGAGGGAAATTATTTTCCTCAGGGCCCCCTGTGTGGAGCTCATGTAAAAAAAAATCCTCCCACTGCGGTGCTAGGTGATGGGCCGAGAGAGTGTGACTGGAGAGTCTCTTCCGATCTGGCTCGCCGCCATGACTTTAACAAACTTCCCCACATGAACCCGGGCACCCCTCCTAAATCACTAAACGTAGCGAACCACTTGGGGTGACCTATGGCAGTGATGTTGGTTATCTAATAAATGGTTCCCGGCGCGGCGGTACCCATACCCGCCTCCCAAATTTTGTACAGCTCAAACATGGTTTTTCATTTTTGAAATATGGCAACACTACAATCGACGCACGGTTGGACGTTAGACGTTGGATGTTGGAGGTTGCAGATAATGCAGATTTGCAGAAGCGGCGATTCATCATTAGCTGTGAGCTAGTTCGCCACGTTACGATAGTTTGTTTGAGGTTTTGCAGTTTTTTGCGTTTGCTTCATGCAAGTTGGATCGGATTGTTGTTATCAATATTGGGTGAGTAGAAATACCTATGTATATTTTTGGTAAAGTTTCGTTACTCCCATAGAATAAAGATTATAACACTAGACCTGCCTTTCGTACAAATTTGAATGGAAACAAATGTCGCACTGACTTAAGCACCTTTTGGTACTAAACTATTTAGTACGCGGTCTGATAGATATTACCTCGAACCGAAGCACGAATTATAGTGAAGGAACGAAGCAAATTCGTTCATTTCCCATCAACATTCTACTAATTATGGATATCATTCTTCTTTATCCAGAATGTTGAGACTTGTCAACGCAAATCAAAGCACTGAATTTTTTGGTGTAAGCCTAAAAGACTTTCGGCAGTCGATATGCAATGTGATTTTTTAAAGTATTTTTAAATCCAGCTTCAAGCTACTTATGTACTTATATTATATGAATTTATATTATTCTATCTTCTATATGTACTTTTATATTATAATATGTATTTTGTCAAGGCTCTTCATATATATGTACTGTCCTTTCATTGTCATCTCTCTTTTTTTATTCATGTTATTAAATAAATAAATAAATACGCATCTTTAAGCCGTGTGTTCACTGAGATACGATTGTTTATAAAAACTGTTTTAGAAACAAAATCAAAGTGAAACAATTTAACATGTTTCTGAAACATGTGAAACTGTTGCGGTAAACACTACGTGTTTCTCGCGATGTTTCTGTGTTCCCCGATTGGAAGTGGAGAGCATGGAAATAAATCAGTTTCACAACAGCTATTTACAAGTTTAGTATGGACGTGTGTTTCAGTTGTTCATTAACATGAAGTTAGTGTGTGACGACAACATCATTTTTAAATTAATAGCATTATTTGAAACGAATCCTTAGGCGATATATTTGAAACAACTGAGCGTGGACGGCCAAGTTACCGACACATTGTTTCTGTAAACATTTACGAGTTGTTTCAAAAACTTTGTTTCCGAAACATTCTTTATAGTGAATACATTGCTTTACACTTGCCCAAAATTGTATACCACCATCCCATTTGAATTTCGTAAACATGTTGAAACATATTTTTTTATGGAAATATAGGCCGAAATTAGGTCTATGATTGGATCATGAAACACCCCATAAGACATTTTTTAAATATTAAAAAAAAAGTTATTAACCGAGATAACACTACAATATACATACATAATGTATATATTTTTTAGTATATACCACCTCACTAGGCTCAGCTCGTTCTGAAGTGTCAGGAATTTAATCTAACTTTGTTATCTTAATATTGGAAGACAAAATAAGATTAAGATAATAAGTGCACTTCTTGTGTTATACATATTTTATTATCTTTGATGTATTATTTTATTTATTTTATGTCTTTTCCGACCGTAAACTTGAACATTTGCTTGAACATTACTACATTTTTTTTTTTATAAGAAAAACTGTCTTTTTTTAACTTTTGAAGGTAATTCCTATCTGTGTAATATATCATTGAAGTAGAAGATAATGGCGAAGGCAATAGCGAAATTGGTTAAGTCGCTCAAAAAGAAGAAGATGGAGAGATACGTAATTACGAATGTTAGAGGAGCGCACTAATATTTAAAGCGATAGAATCGACGCGAAAATTGCGAAAATTTTTAATAAAACATCACTCGTTTAAAATAGAGCAAAAATCTCGTGGAAGGCATCATTTAAAGAAACATTGTGAATTTTTAACTTGTAAAATAACTGAAATAAACGTGTTTATAATAATTTTCGGAGCATACTTTGTGATTTTTTCTATCGATGGAATTTCATATAATTTGCGTTTCGACGTGGAACGTGTCTAGATATCATTTTCAAAAATAACATATATTTTTTTAAGAGCTGAAAAACTTCAAATGTTTAACCCCGCATCATTGAGGCAGGGTCAATATGACCCTGCACGTTTTGTATACGAAACAATTCTTAGAAATAATTGCCGCACACAATTGTCTGTCTCAGTAGCTGCAGCTAAGTATCACCCCTCCCCTTTATATACCTCACTTTAGTCGTCCATCGCCCACGCAAAGAGCAGCGCGTGTGTAAAACTGCGATCGGGTAATTATGACCCAGCTCAACGGCGACGTTGCTGCTTTGTGCCAATATATTTTTTTCATATTTTATCCGTGAAAATTTTAAAAAAATACATGATACGAAAGATTAATTATTTCTGTAATTAACACTACAATGATACAAAGGTTAGGTAGTATTGCTTTGATTTAAGTATATTTTTGTAAGAAACTATATTGTTTTTTGTTGATAAAAAAATTGATGATAAAATTTAGAAGAGAGTGAAGGTTAAACATAAAAATTGTTTCATTTATTACCAATATGTTTTATTGATCCTACTGATTACATATAGAGTTATATATGATAAATATTGAATTTTAAAAATTGTAAATTATTTTATACAAGGTAAAATAGTAACAATTGTAACAGGGTCATAATGACCCACCTAAACGTTAGTGTAACTTTTTTCCGCCACAATGACGCCGGGTTAAGGGAAATATGATGTAAGAAATCGGTAGAAATTCGGATAGCGGGGGCTTAGCGCTTACGTCCCGGTTAGACGAGAGGCCTGGGTTCGAGTCCCAGTTGAGACCTTTGTCTTTTTCGGTGTCTTGTTCTATTTCATATTTTTGTTTAGATTATTATGGTTATCTTCTACTTCAATGATAAATTACTATTTTTGTTTTCCGTCTCCCCTGTTGCTTGTATCCTTTTAAGTGACCTTCGTTTCCATTTAATCGAATTTAAAATCACAACGGTGTTAAAGAAGTTTCACTTCAATACTTTTTTATCTTCAGGACGGATTCCAAATGATTACGTATGTATATTATAATACGATGTGCCATTCATCGGAAATACCAAACGTATAAGTAAAAAAAAAATATATATATATATAATAATAATAATAATAATAATTGGACAATTTGTAGAGCGCCGTTTTTGTGAAAAATCACCTCAAGGGCACTTTTTATATGTTATGTAATAATGTATGAAAAATGATTGTTTTAATTTTAAACTAGCAGACCCAGCCACACGTTGCCGTGGCTAATGAAACACAACGCCACGCCATTACCCAACCTTTATAACCAACGCCATCTGTTAAATCTAATCCACATCAACGGCTTGCCAGCACGCTGTCTGCTACCCGCTGCCCACTGTCCGCTGCCCGCTCCCTTTATTTATATATTTCAACCAATTTACACAAAACTTTGAAAAATCATATGCCTAAAAATCTTCCTCGTGAATCACTATATCTATTGGTGAAAAGCGCATGAAAATCCGTTGCGTAGATTAAAAGCTTTTTTGAAAATATGGGGGAATTGCTGAAACCACGGTTTTGATGGGATAGTCCTTTGTATGAAGGCAAAACAATACTCATTTTCCTAAACATAAGAAACACATATAAAATAAAATTTATGAAAACAATATATTTGGCACTTTATCAATCAATAAAAGAATATGGGATAATTGCTTGGGGAGGAGCAACAAACGCAGCTATTGATCAAATAGAAATCGCACAGAAAACGATCTAAACTTAGACTGGCCGATACAGACCAAATATTCAACAGTTCTGACGTACTAGATATACGCCAATTATATGTTAAAACACTACTAAACTACATTTTTGACCAAAAAAACAAACTCCAAATAACACAAAATATCACTAACGGAACGGTTAGACAAGCGTTCAAAGAAAACATAGAAACTCCGACGGTAAACACTACCTTTGGACAAAGATGCTATAAATACCATGCTATAAAAGCATTCAACAGTGTTTCAATTGAAACAAAAATTGAGAAAAACAAAAATAAATTCAGACACAAATAAAAAAATAGATTAAAGAACAAAAAAGACAATATTACGAAAATTTTATAACATAAAAGAATAAAACATATACACGCAACACACAAATCAAAATATATGCTGATTTTCATTTTCTTTTGTTTTTACTTTAATTTTGAATCATTATTTCTAATTTCAATTTATCTTAATTTTAAATGTTTTTTTGCGTCAAGAACATTATTCTTTTTTTTCCAAAATGTATCATGTATAAAATCTTATATTATAATATGGGGGCCTCAGCATGGGTAAGCCACCCAGTGAGGCCAGTATTACTGGATTGTACTATGAAATGTGAAAAAATGTATCAAAATAAAAAAAATAAAATAAAAAAGCAGCATTGTAAAATCTTTTGCTACTATTTTTTTCAGAAATAGGATCCTATACATCTTTGCAGCAATGGAACTTTGTACACAATTGCTGCTGGATAAATCTAAAACAGCATTGGTAAATTCCCTCCTAGAGTCACCAGCGGAGCATCCTCTAGACATACTTGAAACAGACCCTTATCCCAGTGACCTCAACCTGGCCTTGTTTGCAAACATGGTCAACACCGAGAAGACACGGACAGAAACATGTGTAGAATACGGAATGAGACTGGATCTGCCCGAGGGATGGAGTATTCTTATTACTGGCTATTCCACCCTGGGCCTCACCAATAGATATTTCGGAGCAGCTTTCGTGCATGTCAAGTCGCAGCAGGTCGTTATTTCTCACCGGGGGATAAGCGCTCTTGCCATGGATACACTGTTCGCCGATACTTCCGGAATCCCGGGAATCCACTACATGGGGATCATAAACAGCGCAGTAACTTTCACGGAGTGTATAAGACACGTCGTGCATTTAGTGAATGCTAAACATGGGAGGAGTTATAACATCGCCATAACTGGACACACCTTAGGTGGCTGGCTAGCCCAGATTACGACATTCACCATCAAGTGCTTGATGGATTCGAGCAAAGTGCTAATCAAGAACACCAGCAGTGGATTCGACGCTAAGACCGTGGTTTTCGATAGCCCAGGTGCAAAGGATATTTTGAACCACATACGAGATAATCAATACATAAATCAAGCGACAACTTGTTCCTTAGACGCATTGAATATTACGATCTTCGTGTTGGCTCCAAACAGATTTAACACATTCTGTGAGCATATCGGAAAAGTGTACCGAGTTTTTATCGATGTACCCACAATTAAAGTCAATAATGATACGTCTTTTAATAATTACAAAATGATGACTAATGCAATGGCTAATTTCATCAATGCTTTTAGTTGTAACACTCCTGAAATAAGCGAATTGTTGGACTGGGCTAAGGTCAGTGCTCAATTTTCTGTCCTTTTTGGCTGTAATAATCAGGAAAAAGAAATTAACAAAAATGAACACAACTCTCTAATTAAAAAACTTAATCGGTATAATTTGGCAAAATGTAAGTCCCAGGATTACGATAAAACTGTTGAAAGTGATTTCAATTGTTTTGCAGAAAATGAATTAAAAGTGCTTAACATGTTGTATTTTCTTCAAGAAAAGAAATCCGGTGTCGAAATACTCAAAAAATTCATTTCACAGAATAAGTTGCAAATAGGAAATGCAAAACTTTTTCCAGATTTTGAAGTAGATCTTTACAATAAAATAATAATATGCAAATCTCGTCAATCTTTGGCCGAACTCGACAAGCGCTTAAAGCAGCTGATGCGATGGCTGGGGACACAGTTCACGGAGGCAGTGGAGGAGCAAATTGAAGCATTTCATAGAGAAGTTGCGATTGAACGAAGACAACTAAATGTAGACCCACTTTACCGCGCTGCAGAAACAAGCTATCTCGAATCATTCCCAAAGATATTTCTGAACTTCAACGATTCAATAGGGCTCCGGGACTTCTTGCTTTCAAACAACGATCGAGTTCTCAATATAGTTACTCGAGACGGTACCTTTGAGACAACCCGTCTTCACAATATATTCACTCAATTAAAGAAAAACGTTGAAATATCTGACCCTATTTACAAATATACCCGTGAAAGCAAACACGTGTTTTTAGATTGGCCACAGTTCCAAAAAATCTTTAAAATGCGCGGTTTACCCAGTGAACAAATTGACCTGATTATTGTTGATGGGAGCTCATCCTCAACCGTGAGTTTTGAAGATTGCACCATTTTAAGCAATTATGTTCATTGCTCTCCACCCAACATGAAAAAACTTGTTTTCATATCATCAAAGCAAATAGAAATATTCAAGTTTTTACAAAACATTAAAGTATTTAATACCAATCGAAACATTAATCTAATGGACTTAACTGAAGACTCGCAAAATATTATATTACATAAAGTTAAAACTGGAGAAATTTTATAAAACGTTAAAGATGAGAGGACAAAACCGATATGAATAGAAATATCCGAAAAATATTTTTTATTGTCGAGTGACAGAATTTTTTATACCTCCGAAATGTTTTGGTTCAGCTAATCGTTTCTAAATGATATTTTACATAACATCACATAGTTTATTTATATTTTTAAGCCAAAATTCGTAAAACTTTAAAAATCTTCACTAAAATTATATAATTAAGAGTTATATAAGTTTCTAAACTAACCTTTAACAAACATGCAGAATATACTAAAAAAAAAATGGGAAAAAGATATATTTTTTGGGAAGAAGTCGGTAAAAACTTTCAAGAAAAACTGTAATCACTATTTACAACTCAATTATTGCTCCACACTTTGACTATTGCTTAACTATTCTTATCCAGTGAAACGAACGAGAACAAAATAATTTTTAAATTCTCCAAAATAGGACAATGAGAATAATACTTCGGCGAAATAAATTTTAAAAGTACCCAAATAACATGTTAAAGGATCTAAATTGGCAAAACGTGAAACAGATGCTGATTTTAAACACGAATATTTATCCACAAAATAGTAAACAACGTGTTTCTAAAACACTTATCAAATAAAATTATACACAACAAGGACATTCGCAGACATAACACAAAGACGTGCAAGGAAATCAGGCTTCAAAAAAAGACAATCAAGGAATCCACAGAATAGTTTACTGTACAAGTGTACAAAGGGATGAATTTTTATAACAAACTGCCAGAAAGTCCGCACCAATTGGAAGGTTCAAGATGTATTGTAGGAACTACATCGAACTGGAAAAAATATAGTATGCAATATGTAATTTTATAATTATTTAAGCAATTTGTAAACTTTAATGTGCAAATTACTAAAATAAAATTAATAAATAAATTCAATTGATAATAAATTTTCGTACGTCCACCATGAAACAACCTAAAAATTGGACTTTGGTTTAGAATTTCGTAAATAATTGAATGTGTTCATCATCTATAGTTGGAATAACTTTTTAAGGTGTCCATCGGTGTAAGGCTGGCCGCAAACACACGTTTTCCGTTTTCGATTTCCGAATTCGTTTTCCGTATTCGGACATCCGAATGCATGGAATCAGTAGAAAATACATTAACTGAAGCACATGTTCGCTTTTTTTCCGTACGGAACAAATTCCGTACGTACGTTTCGAATGCAAGCCTGGAAAAAACTAATGACGTCATGCGGAACGCAGCGCTTCCATACATTTTGTTTGTGCCGGCGCACACGTTCGGAAATTTCTGTTCGGAATTTTCTGCACCGCGTGCATCGGACGTATTCTTTGTATTTGTTACGCATAGAATCGTCGTCCTCCATCGTCGTGCGTTCACCACGCTATCGCTATATGTACTGACGTGTATATTGTATAATTTCCGAATGAAGAAAAACGAACGTTTGCGCTAGTCTCACGGAATTCCAAATCGAAATTCCGCACTAGGAAATCGAATACGGAAAACGTGTGTTTGCGGCCAGCCATAATATGTCATTGAATATTAGTTGAGGATAGTGTTGTTATTTCTGAATTTGAAACATAAAAAATACAGATGCCCAATAGCCGAAAAGAAATCCCGGATTCGAGTCCCAGTTGCGACCGTTACCTTTTTATTTTTCTGTGTCTTGTTCTGTTTCATATTTCGTTTAGATTTATTAATATTATCATCTTCCGCATTTTTCAAAAATAATTTGCGGAAATAAAAGGGATTACAAGAAACTGTGATAATTTTCTTAGTTAGTCGATATATTATTTAATAAATTTATAGTAAAACTTACTAATTTTGTCATTTTATTAAAATAACCACTGGAGCGCTTTTTGCCACAATATGGCACTATTTAAAATACCTCAGATTGCTTTGCTGCCAATTTTGGCAAATTTTCCCTTATTTGTAAGTAATTAAGTAAAAATTTACGATTTCACAATAAATTTATTTTATAAATCCTACAAATATGTGATAATCGACAAAATATAGATGAATTTATTGGCTATATAGAGTTATAATCAGTTTGTTTATCTCCATAATAAAATTCGGTGATATGATTTAATGTGGGCGGAAAATATTCACCAAAAAAATCTCGAGCAATCGTAGAAAAAATAAGTTAATATTATGTATGACGTAACCATTTTTTAAGACTATAAATAAAATATACTTAATTAAAAAAATAACTGTTTTTCATTTTTAATGATTGTCTGTCTGTATTTAAGTTTTTGTGTTCCTACATTTAAACACACAATGATTTGACCTTACGAATGTGCTCTTTTTTTATTTTAATGATTACCCTGAATTTTTATTAGTCAGACAGTTGATTAGTCAGACATCTCCTAATACTAAGTTTTGAGACAATGAGGAAAGCAATATTCGAAGGCTAACCATAAATTAATTATTATACGTCTCTTTTTACATAATAAATATGCTATAAAATACCATAGGGAGGCATAACGGTCCGGTACATAAGTAAGACATTTTGAAATATCCCACTAGTGACCCAGAAAACGTCAACATTTTGCTTAATTCACTACAAGTCTTTCTGCGTTATAATTGATTTGGTGGTGTTTATGAGTAATCTGAGTATTGAACCCATTGATATCTACTATACTATATAAAGAGGTAAGATTTGTTTGTTTGTTTGCATTGAATAGGCTCCGAAACTACTGAACCGATTTGAAAAATTTGTGTTCACTGTTGTGTTCACTCAAAACACTGTTGGGAAGCTACACTATCCCCAGGTGACATAGGCTATATTATATTTAAAAAAAAAAATATTGATGATAGAATAAAATAATGTACAACGACTTTGCAGAGCACATCATTATTCACAAAAAGTGTCGCGACAGCATGTCTTACTATTATAGTTATGCCACAATAAGTGTTATTTTATTTTAAAAATTAAAATAAAATGTCGCCGCTTGAAAAGGCTCTTTATTTGTATCTTGGTTTGAGTCCTTATCAAAATAAATTACTTCATATTCAGGAATGCTTCAATACCTTTATGTAACTTTTTGAATTATTCAATTCGGATATACCATTCGAAAGATATCACGAGTTTAAAAATGTAAGTATTAGAAACGTAAGAAAGTATTAGACGCGGGAGGGAAACGGGGACGCACGGGAAGGTGATTCCGATGTATTTATTTGAATATGGCATTGCAACGCATACCGGGAACCAGCTAGTATAATATAATATCGAAAAAGGTTGTGCAATAATTAGTCACCTCACCCAAATATAATCCTCTTATCCCATTATTGTTACCCATACCTACCAACTTGAATCATTTTGTGAAATATTTTTACTTTATTGAAAAATGTATTTTATTTAATATTTATAAAATATTTGTAAACTAGTCTGTCTCGACACAGGATTTCCTAGTGAGACAGGCAAGGCCAAAAAAAAACGTAAACTTTTTGTATAGATGCATAAATAAATAAATAAATTAACACAAAAAAAAAAATATATACATATATATATATACACCTCAATGATTGAACCAGATACAGGGTACACTGTTATATGTAACTGCATACCTATGTAACTCAAATTTAGATTTTCGATGTTATTTGATTAATCAACTGGACGATCGTACTAACATTTAATTTAAAACAATGCCGATCTTGACTCGTCATTGTATATGCACCGTAGACTGTCACTGGATGTGTCACAGTACCTACTTAACAGTCAACTCGATATTTTATAATCTATGGATAATTAAAAATATGGTAAAAATAATCTATGGCTATGATAAAGTAAATTGATAAGATTAATTTCAATAATTAAAAGTAATTACTATCGTGATTGTGATTGAGGAATCGACATTAATATTTATAACATTAAATGTCGTTTCTTTCCTTACTGGTAATGTTTTATTTATGTAAATCTTGTGAGATTAACAAAATAAACTTGCCCTTTCCTTACAGTTTAATTGATTGTGTCATCAATTAAAATCATTGTCACTCAAATCACAAGGAAAATTTTATTATATACATATAATTCCCTTTTTTTCTTTGGCGATAAGCAAGTTTTTATTATTTTTTTGATTTGTTTTTTATTACAGTAACGCTCTCGACTCGCAATCCGAAGGTGGCGGGGTCGAATCCCGGCGTGGCAAATATAAATGTTATTGGATTAATTTGGGTTGTTCACAATTTACTCATTTAAACTAATATATAGTATATTTGCGGCACGTTTCAGAATGGAAGATACTCTCAGTATCGCCCTGGTGTAAGACCACCATTCAGAATTGAAACGTTGCTTAAAATGGCTTTAGCCGTGTTTCGTGACCATATCTGAACAGCCAGGTACTTCTTCACCTTCCTATTCCCTATCTCCTTCCCCTCCCCATTACCTTCAGCCTCACAACATACCCTAATTGGGGATGCCTTTGTCTCACTGGCTCCGGACGGGAGCAGTTGGGACTCTTGTGCGGTATTCATAAAAAAATAAAAAAAACACCCTATATGTATATTTTAGTATTTGCTAGATTATAAATATAGTACAATGTATCTATGTATGTACGAATAAGCTACGTCAATATAGAAACCTTGTAATAACGGTTCCACGACATCTCAACAAAGTGGTACTTCATCACTCCTAAAACCTGAGGCCCCGAGGAAAATAATTCCCTTCAGGGCCTATGTCATCTTTGGGGATGCTGTGGGGAGCGTCTTTTAAGGAAATGAAGGAGAAGAAGTTCTGGGAAGTAAAAAGGTATGAGTTTTTTTTTTTTTTTTAACTTTCTTTATTCATTATATAATGTGTGTACAGTTTTACAGGTGATTCGACTACCACGCTAGGCACATGCCCGTATTATGAATATATAATCATATAAATGTAAGAATTGTTATTGGTTAATACATAGTTTAGTTTGGTACAATATTTTTGTAAAACAACGAATTCTTTAAGTGATTTCGCAAAAGTAGATAGCATAAGCAATAAACCATTCTTATTGTTGGCTGCTTTTTCGCTTAAATAAAATAGGTACATAAATACATGATAGATAGATAAATAAATGAATAACTCTTCTTGTGGAGATGTTGAAAATAATTCATACAAATATAAATATTAATATGATCATTATCAAAAGTTGTTTTTTTAAATTTGAATGTAAAATAAAACTATAAATAATAATAACAAAGCAAATTAACTTAATTTGTTGACTTCAGGCATTCTTTAAAATAGTTCCTCCCCTTTGCAAATAACCAATCCTGTACATTTATGATATAAAGCTTGTCAGTTTTCGATTTCCTTGTATTAATACTCAGTAAGTTGAACATTTTGGGGGCAATATAGGAGAACTGTCGCTGTGCAAAAGTTGTTTTAGTTGTAGGAATTGTGCATTTTAGGTGTGATGAGTACCGAGTGTGAATTTTTTCTTGTGTTTTTTCTATCAAATCATTTTTCCATAAGAATATGAGAATTGTCTTTAAATATAGTTGTCGAAAGTCTAACACTGAGAATTTTTTAAAAAGTGGCTCTGATGGGTGTGATGGGTTACATTTGAATATTATTCTTAGCAGAAGTTTTTGAATTAAGACCATGGGATAGAGAATTGACATTGCACACCCTCCCCATCCCACAATACCATATGTAGCAATTGATTGGAAAAGTGCAAAGTAAATACATCTAAGTGTGTGTAGGTTAAGAATAGATCTGAGAGAGTAGAAAATGTAGCATAATTTGCGAAGCCTTTTTGTTGCAGAATTGATGTGTGCCTCCCAACGCAGTTGATCGTCAATAAAAACCCCTAAGTACTTAATTTCGATTGATGTTTTTAGGTCATCGCATGAGCAATTCTTGTGAAGTGATGTAGGCGTGTTAGGGTTCTGTGAACATGAATGTATGGTAAGTTTATGATAGATTTGGGGGAGATTTGGTTTCCGTATAGAAAAAATAAGGTATTTTGTTTTATCAATATTAAGAGTGAGGAGGTTGGAATCTAACCAGTGTTTTACTACATTTATACCATAGTTTGCTTTTTCAAAGGTTAAATTCAAATTTTCACCTTCGAATACGATAACCGTGTCATCAGCGAAGGATATTATAGTGCCACCAGTATTCAAATTGCATAAGCAGTTTATGTATATTAGAAAGAGAAGTGGGCCTAATACACTGCCTTGGGGCACTCCATACGTGATTTGTAAACTTGAACTTCTGTATTCTTTAGCGGAATTGATAATAGTTGACTGGGATCTGTTAGTTAGATAGCTCTTAAACCATTCAAGCGGAATCCCTTTTATTCCTATCTGCAGGAGTTTTTTCAGAAGTATGCGATAAGATACAGTATCAAAGGCTTTTGCTAGATCCAAGAAAACAGCGAGGGTTTTGCGACCTTTATCGAGGTTATCGGATATTAATTTAGTAAAAGCTGCAATTGCATCTGAGGCACTTCGACCTTTGCGGAAGCCGTATTGATTTCTTGACAGGATTTTATTGTCTTCAAGAAATTTGTAGAGTCTTCGTTTTACCGTTTTTTCAATTATTTTTGAGATCGGACTCAGCAAGGATATTGGCCTATAGTTATTCACGGATGATCTGTCCCTTGATTTAAAGGCAAGAATAATTGTTGAATGTTTTAGGGTGTTTGGGAAAAGGCCAGTTCGAAAACTTAGATTTGTGATATGTTCAAGGGGTTTAGTGATGATTGGTTTAAGGTGTTTAATTAGTTTAGTGGATATATTGTCAATTCCCGTGGAGTGTGTATTTTTGAGTGAAGTGATGATTTCATCGATTTCTTGTTCTGTTGTTGGAGTGAGAATGAAAGGGTTATAACTCATATTATCGAGATAGATATTGTTTACAAGGCTATCTTCAGATGCTTTAGTTTTATTTAGAATATTATTTGTTAGGTCTGATCCGATAGTGGAGAAGAATTGGTAGAAATAATTTGTGATTGTTTCAGAGTTTTCAGTTGCATTTAATGTTTTATCTCCGATGGTGATCTTGTTAATAGGTGTGGTCACTTTTTCTGTGTAGCATATTTCTTTGACGATATTCCAGATTTGTTTATTGTCATTAGCAGCTTCCTCTATCTGTTTCCTATAATAGTCTTCTCTGGCCGTACAGGCATTTTTTTTACAAGCATTTCTGTAACGTTTATAAAATAAGAGAGATTCATAATCAGTAGGATTATTTTTACAATATTTATGAAGTTTGTCACGCTTACGAATGCAGTGTAAAATGCCATTTGTTATCCAAGGTTTTAGTTTAATTTCACGTCTACTTTGGTTGTTTTTTGTGTTGGATGTAGCATTTTTTAGATGTTTATGAAGGATGTCAATGAGAGATTCACAGGCTAAGTTTGGATCACCAAGTTTATAAAAATTTGACTAGTTTTCCTCGGAAACCAGTTTGAAGAGAGTATCATATGAAATTTTCTTTAGTTGTACAGTAGATGCTGGTGATTTTTGTATTCTATGGGAAATGGAGGTGATAGTAGCATAGTGGTCTGTAACAGTGCATTGATATACTAGAGAATTGATATTTAGTTTGCATTTGGCAAAAACGTGGTCTATGCAACTGGCGGATAACTCAGATACACGAGTGGGGACTGTAATAGCTGGTAGAAATCCTTGCAAAGTTAGTAGATTTATGTAATCGTTGGCTTGAGGATGCATTGTATTTATAATATTGATATTAAGGTCACCAATAATAAAGACATTTTCACGATCTTTAATACATACTAAAATTTGATTAAGTGCTTTTAAAAATGGTGTTATGTTGGATGTGCTCAGTGATCGGTATATACATAGAATAGTAACGCTTTTTTCAATTTCGAGTTTTAGACAATTTGAGTTTGTTAATGTTATTTCCTTTATAGAGTGTTGTATATGATTTTTTATGTAAATAATAACGCCATCATTTTGTGATTGGTTATTATGTGTGTTGTAATGATTATAGTTTTTTATGTTTTTGGGAATATAGTTATCTTTGATCCAGCATTCGCTCAAGATAAGTAAGTCGAAGTCTGAATCAAGTTCTGTAAGTAATATCATAAGTTCGTTGGAGTTTTTGTTCATACTTCTAATGTTCATGGAAAAGATTTTTAAGTCACATTTATTTAGGGTTTTTTGAACTTTTATAAAACTAGTGGTTTCAATACACGGAATCTGCGTCATGTTGTCCAAAAGATTTGTTATATTATCATCCATTTATAAAAAAATAAAATAAATTGTGTAGTATATATTACATAACAGATTGTTGGATTTTTGTTGGGTTTTGTATGAAGAATAGAATTTGTTATTAAAAGCGATAACAATAATAGCAATAACATTGAACTTTATAATGGTTACAGTAACATAATTAGCAATAAAATTGTTTTTTGTAATAATTACAGTTATAAAATCTTGACATTTGGAGTCAATATCAAAAATACAAGCTTTGTCTTTGTTGGTGCTAAATCTACATGAAATTTTTAATAGAATTTTAAAAAACGATTCGTTGATAACTTTAAAGTTTGTTGATAAAAATAAATTATAGTTAAGTAATGCATGAAAAAAATATTTCCAAAAGTATCTATTTTTGTTAAAATCAAAATCATTAGAATTTAAAAAGTTAATTTCAATCCTGATAATAATTGCAGTAATAAATGCATATTTTGGGGGATAAAAATATTTATTATAGATAGTTCTTGCATGTTGCAAACAGATAATAATATATTGAGTGTTATTAAGGTGAATTGTGCCATTGGTTTTTGTTGTTCGTAATGGAAAAGAAGGGTTTTGACAGTTACTCAGACCAATGACAATAATACACAGTTCGGTAACCTTTACAATAACAGCAGATTTTTTTTACAGTTAGAATCTTTTTCAAAAATAGGAGATTTGCATTTGTTAATAGTGAAACTACATTTATTTTTTATGTGATTAGTATTATCAGAAAATCTTATTATAATAAGATTTTTTGAAAAAAAGTTAACTTTATAGTAATAATGATCTGAAATTGTGGTATTATAAAATATGAGAGAGAGGGAAGTAACTGATTTCATAATATTATTGAAGCTCGAGAAAGATACATTAAAAACAAATAGAATAGCAACGTTGTAGGGAGAGTAGAGTTTATGAAATGTTGTGGGGGTGGGGGGGCGATAAGAGATGTTTATTTTTTTCGTTGATGTGTAGAACAGGGGTCCCAATTTCTTTACGTACATACACCTTTCCCTCTCGGATCCATGCGAATTTGAAGATATTGTCCCGTGAAGCCTTCCGTGCAAGATACCAAAGATGTTTCGTTCGAAATGTTAAGTGTTCGGTGATGTAAATCTGGGAGGTAGTGGATAGGAATCTGGGGATCAGTGTGTCCAGGAGTAACGGACGTATAGATCAAACCTGCAGTGTAAAGCTATGTTCCGAGAGAGTTCAGGTGTAGAGATCAAATGGTTTTCCTCGACCAGCTTCTCCCGATTCAGCAGGCAAAGACAGGCTCATCCGCCGCCGAGACCCGGACAAACCTCACCCCATGAACCCGTCACCTCTGCTAAGTCACCAAACGTTGCGAACCACCTGGGGTGACCTGTGGCAGAAATGTTGGTTATCCAATAAACCCGCTTCCCAAATTTATTAAAAGTTATTGAAAAAAATCATTATGATGACTTTTCAAATGTGAAATAAAAGGGAGGATACAAGAAAAAAACGGAAATTTGTCATTTTTAAATCAAATTTTAGATGTATTGACTCGTTTACACAAAAATTATTAATTAATTTCTAAAGAATGTTCTTTTATCTAGTAAAGTAATGTGTTAAATCTTTAGAAAATATGTTTATTTTTAGTACAATAAGGTTATACCGTAGGTCGTTGGCAGATTGTAAAATTTTCAAATCAATTTTTGTATTATACAACACACATTTCAAATCATATAATGATGCAATAAAATAAATCAATTAATTATCTGGGAAAGCTTAAAATTTAAACAAAGATCCGCTGACGTGTTTTGTAACAAAAATACTTTAGTTTATCTATTTATTTA
Organism: Limnephilus lunatus; assembly: GCA_917563855.2. NCBI lineage: Eukaryota > Metazoa > Arthropoda > Insecta > Trichoptera > Limnephilidae > Limnephilus > Limnephilus lunatus. The sequence goes on from OU830594.1 coordinate 101,396,138, forward strand.
CGCTCTTACAAATTAATATATTTAAGTTTTTTTTACATTCTTACTATGCTTAGACTTTATTGGAAAATTATAAATACTTACGATCAAAAAATAATTACAAAAAGTACATTTTTTTAATAGTTTTCATCACGGCTTTCAGCATTTTTGAATATAGTTATAAATTAAAGCAAATTTTTCAATTAAATAAAATCGATATTGAGTTATTATTTAAAAAAAGCTGGCACGGAGAATAAATAATCTATCTCATTGGAACCGCCCTGTAAGATCGTAAGAACATCTTTCAGCGAAATATTAATTCTCGGCCGCTGGCTGGTTAATGTGAAAGTAAATTAACAACACATAAATAAAAGAGAAAAAAACGAATAAGCATGAAAAACATGAAAAATGAAACTGAAAAAATAATTAACACTGAAATGAATTCATGCAGCGGTTTACCGAGGGTATTTCATCGTCTCCCGTCTCCAGAGGGCCATCAGGGGGGACTCCATCCAGGTAGTCATGGCGGTGATGACCGCATTCTTCGATTGGCGTAGTCTGCGCTATAAACTTCACATGCGATGGCGGAGAAGTGCTCGGAAAATGTGCACTCGTCCCTCCAGGAACATTTCTGGATTTCATAGGTTTTGATCCTTGGTCCACTAAATGTCTAACCGCTGAGGTTCGTCAGGCGTTTTATACCACTACACCAAAGGTGACTTGCGTGGGACTGTGGATTTATCGTATTATCTTGGAACCGATTAATTAATTAACCCGTGAATTCCATAAATAATTCATCGCAAATTGGAATTTAATTGAAATTGAAATTGAAATTTCACAAATATTTTGTCTTAATCTTCCATATTCATACTTGAATTGTATAATGTAAAAAAAATTAGTGTGCTTTAAACCACACGACTGAAGTGAAACTTCACTTAAGTAAAACTTATAAAATAACATATGACATTTTGGTGACATATTATGACCATGGAGTGATCTACAACTCTGGGGTGACCTACGACCGTGGGGTGACCTACGACCTTGGTGTGACCTACTACCTTGGGGTGACCTATGACCTTGGGATGACATATGACGTTGGAGTGACCTACTACCTTGGGGTGACCTATGACCTTGGGATGACATATGACCTTGGAGTGACCTACCACCTTGGGGTGACCTATGACCTTCGGTTGACCTACGGCGTGGTTATTCAATAAATGATTCCTTGTGCTCGCACCTCTCTCACTTGCCCCATACAGTTCACCTCGACCGATCACCGTTCGCATCACACTTTTCGTAACGCATATCACACTTTTCGTAACGCGTATTACACTTTTTCGTAACGCATTCATCAGCTTACGTCAAAATGTTTTACTTCAAAAATACTGATTTTATTTTTATACTTACTGTTATTTTCATAATATTATGTAAACAAAAACCTAGATAACAACCACTCTGTAAATTGCCATATCAACACGGGCGTTTCACACCTAGTGAAATGGGTAATACGTCATTACTGTAATCAAATGTAATATTAAAATAATTAAATAAATTGCTATCTCATTCTCTATAGATGTATGTGTTTGTCTCTTTTTATTGTCGCTCGTTTCCGTTTCATCGAGTTTCGAATCACAACGGTGCTAAAGAAGTTATCACTACAAAAAATATTTATTCAGTTTGGTTGGGTATTTTTATCTCAAATCAAATTTAAAATTTTGTATGAGTAAAGCCGCGCAGACGTTCCTCATGAACTTATTAAAAGCTTTTAATTTGCGGCAAGAGATGTCACTCATTTGGTTTAATTAAAAATCAAATATTATCACTTGTAGAAACATATTTTTAAAATTTATTTTAGAGAAAGTTGACAGAAAATCAGAGATTACATAATAATACAATAATAAGATGTTTATTATGCCAATTATGAACTTTCAGAGGAACGTAGGAGGCAGGTTAAGAGGCAAATAACGTAATATATAGGGATTGAACTTTCTAGTTTGAGTCATGTTGCTAATTATTAGTGAGTTTTCTTTTTATGTTACGTAAAGTCGAATTAAAAATGTCAGTGTGGTAATATAAAAAAATAAATGAATGTATTAATTGTTTTTGTGTTTAATTCGTAGAACTCCCTTTATTTTTTTACAAATTTAATTAAAATTAAATATAATAATAATAAGTTATTATCAAGTTCTGCAAGTATTTTGGTACGTATATTTGTTACAGCTGTTTCGCCTTGTAAGGACACAGTTTAAAAATGACCTTTAATTTAATTTTAATTTAATTTTAAAAAAAAAATTAAATGAGTGTGTGGATCTGTAGATAAATGAGTTCTGTTTGGAGTTGGTCTTGCAAAGATGGAAATTAAAGGTAAGCGAATTTCTACTGTTGCGATTTGGAACATGGAATGATAGGCGTTGTAGAAGATCAGGACAAACGATTAATTTATGTGTAATTTTAAATAACATTACCGAATCTGCTATATTTCTTTATCAGACTATCAGAAACCGAAACGTCCACAGATGAACTGGGCTGATGATGTGAAGAGAACTATGTAGATGCATTGGATGGGTGAGAGCGGCCGAGGATCAGAAAATCTGCAAAAAATTAGGTTAATCTAAAACTAGACGCCAGTAGGCTCTTAATGATAATTTTGAACCTTTTCTCAAGTTCAACAACTTTGGACGAGTTTCTGAACAGACTGCAATTTGGAATATTTGGTGACTTAGCAGGGATGCTCATACTTCCTCCCCCTTCTTTCACTAAATAGGTCCTCCACACATCGTCTCCGAAGATGACATAGGCCCTGAGGGATAATTTTTTGCTGGGGCCTCCTGTGTGGAGCTATATATAATTAATAATAAAATAAATTAAACTGATATTATCATATTTAATGATATATGATATTATTATAATTTTGTCTCCATCTTTTCTATTTTATCTCTTTCTCTGTCACCAATGAGGTGTCTTCTTTTCTATTTCCATCTCTTTCACTCATTGTTTTGTTTTCTTATACATACATAATATATATGTGTCTGCGTGTAATAAGCTTCATAAGCTCTGACGAAGCATGAGCTAAGCGAGACCATGTCGCGAATTTTCTTTTCCGTGTTCAATACGAGGCAATCATGCCTCGAAATCAACACTGGTTTGTAATGCCTTTTTTTCCCAAACCCGTGTCCAGTAGAAGGCAAGCGGCATCCTACTGTGCATGGATTTGTAATGCCCATCCCTTTTCTAAACCCGTGTTCAGTACGAGGCACGCGTCCTCCAAACGTGATTATAACATAAAAAATGAAGTGTGTGCATACACGCACAATATAATGGATAGGCAACAAAACACAAACAGCCTTACTAATAAAATAAATAAAAACACTTTATAATATAGTACTTATAACACTTAATAGTGCCAATCTTATAAAATAAATTCTCTAAAATAAACTCGCATGTCATCATAATTTTAAAAAACATACCAGGTTTTGAATGGTTTGTTTGGCAAAGCAGGGTTTATCTAGCGGGTATGTGTAATTATTCTAATACATTTCTTTCCATGTTATGCTGTTATAAATGCAGGTACAAACTTGTATATAATGCATTCACTTAATATGCCTCGTACTGAACACGGCTTTGGGAAGGGAATTGGCGTTACAAATCCGTGCGCAGTAGAATGCCGCTGCCTTCTACTGGACACGGGTTTGGTGGATAAATGGCGTTACAAACCCGTGTTGATTTCGAGGCATGGTTGCCTCGTATTGAACACGGAAAAGGAAATACGCAACCCGGTCGGCTGTTAAATATTTTTTCATTTAATATACATATTTACACTTACTATAACAATAGTTTAAATACCCTGCTATCTCACTATCTCTTTCTTATGTACTCGGAAGTCATGTTAGCAACTATTCAGTCGCACAACAATATAATTTACAATAGTTTTCTGCGTTTAGTTTATTCCAGAAAGTTCGCCGCGAACGTTGTTAATTCTTTCATAAAGTAGTGCTGCCTCTTCTCTTTGAAATACTCTATCGGCTTTATGTGATGTGCTTTTTGATTCTTATGTATTCTGGTAAGACTGATTGCCCCTTACACCTCTTGAGGAAAGCCAGGCTGCCAAATAGATGGTTCCTTCTCTTCCTCAGATTCTCCGATCGCTGTACCATTGTATGAACTTCCTTCCCGTAACACAGAGGTTCGTCAGATATGATTTGAGATTGAAGTTAAAAGATATAGTGCTTTTACAATGTCCTTCCTGTATATTCAATTAAACAAAACCTGCTTTCGTAATTAGTTCACATTGTATGTACCTACTTCTCCGTTCCTCGTTGCTGAGGATCGTGACCCCTCCTACAAATTCCATGGTGGACAAACCTCCATCACTCCTCACGGTCCTGAGCTACGTTAAGAGTCGCGGACAACAATATATCGGACGCCAACGATACTTGATTCCTTTGCTTCTTCTGCTAAACACTTGACTATGAATTTCTCAAAGGTGGAGTCCTCAGTTTGGCAAGCAACATGTCCAAAGTATCAGATAAGTTGTAGGCAGATAGTTGAAAGCATGTTGTGGGTGCCTAACTATATACAGAATGGATACTTTTGTGCGTCTGGCTGTCCATGGAATCCTGAGCATTTCTCTCCAGCACCACATTTCCAGGGCATCTATCCGCTTTCTTTCGCTGGCTCTAAGTGAATAGGCTCACATTGTGTATATGATATATTTGGAAAATAAACCGTTTTTACGTAAATTTTTACCCAACACTGAAGAAATTGGGTTTAAAATTCTGAATCCGTTACTTCCATTCCTAAACTATATTCGTGAAAACTTTTATGATGAAAGGAATAGTAACTTCTCACCCAGGAGTCTTGGTTTCATTCCTACGTTAGTTAAGTCCTCCATCATTTCAGTAGCATCATTCCCGCTTTTAACAATAGTAGTAGAATTTTTTCAAGTGTACTACATGTTGAATTATAATTTTTTTTAAGTTTTCAACTTTTTTTATTTTATTTTTTTTTTAAATTTAATATTTGTATGTTTTAAGAATAATTATACATTGTGTTTACATGTTAAACAGATTTGTAATATGAATATAATAAAAGCCTTTCCTCACCATAAAGAGACAAGGTTCTTGTGTTTGGTGAGTGAATTCATGCTCAATTATGTTATCAATGTTATCATTTGAGTAAGTGAATAATCAGGGTTGGGCAGTATTTGAGTTACTTGTAATTGAAATACGTATTTGAAATACAAATACGTATTTTGTATTTGTATTTCAATTACTTCCTAAAAATGTATTTTGTAATTGGTATTTCAATTACCCGATACTGATGTATTTTGTAATTTGTATTTCAAATACTTTTTTAAATTATGGCTTCAAAATACATTTAGCGATCTTAGTAATGATAATGAAAAATAAACTGACGTAGATAATACATAGACTAAAAACATTAGAATCCAGCGCAATATATTAGAGTAAGTTGGCAACACTATTTGTATCGTATTATATTATTAGTGTCTGACCGAAACAGGACTTTCTACCGAAACCGAAACCGAATCTTCGGTATCTGTCTCAGTTTTAGTCGAAACCGATTCTTTTTAAGCTATTGTATACTGAAGTTTGGCTTATTTTTACACTTATACAGACAATTAACACGTGTTAAATGAAATAAAAAACAATTATTGAAGTACATGAAAAAAAAAAAAAAATTATATTACCGCTAAGAAACACACAAAAATTAACAAAACATGTTAACTACTTCTTGGAACAAAAAATTGACAATAATCAACACTCACATTATAAAGGAAGGACCTCATTAATTGAGTATTTTAATTGCGTTTACAATCACAATATTCTTAATGAACATGTTAAATGAAATAAAGAAAACAAAAATTGAAGTAGGTATGTGAAATTTTTTTTTTTTTATTAGTTCCAAATAGGAGGCCCTGAGGAACATAGTTTCCCTCATGGCCTATGTGTTCTTAGGGGATGCTGTGTGTAGGGTTTTTAAGGAAAGGAAGGAGAGGCAGTTCTGGGGAGGAAATAGGTATGAAGGGTGGGTAGGAATCGGGGGGTCAGTGATCTAGGCATAACGAACGTATGAATCCATCTATCCAACCGCGGTGCAAGGCGATAGGTCGAGAGATTCCGGCTGGAGATGATAAAAGACCTCCCTCAACCAGTTTCTCTCGATCCTGCACACCACGGAGCAGGCAGACGGACGCATTAGCCCCCAAGACCTGGACAAACTTCATCCCATGAACCCGGGCACCCTTACAAAGACACCAAAAGTGACCTATGGAAGAAGTGTTGATTATGCAATAAATGGTTCCTGGGGCGGCGGTACCCTTACCCGCCTCCCAATTTGGGCGGCGGGTATTATTACCGGTACATTACTGCTATAAAACAAATAAAATTAAAAATTAACAAACATGTTAACTACTTATTAGAACAAAAATTTAGCGAACGAGCCACGAACTCACCCGATGTCAGCCGAACGACGCGACAATTCACGAAAGCAGAGTTTCGATGCGGCCGAAGGTTCGGCAGATTTTCTGCCGAAAACGAAACTGATGCCGAAACTAGATTTTTTTGCCGAAATCGAACCTTCGGTCGGTCACTATATATTATTATACTTGTCATTGCTTTGTATTGTACATTTTTGTGTCATAGTATTAGATCAAGCACTATGAGAATAATTTGTTGAATACTTAATTATTTTAAAGTTATTTACAGTAAAGCGCATTTGAAGTGAAATAACCCAAAACTGCGCTATGCAAATATCTTGTTATTAAAAAAATAATTATTATTATCTAACACCTGGGCAGTGCGTAGCGTAGGGGCGGTGGGGGGGGGGGGGAGGGGCGGTCCGACGGACCCGACCAAGTGTCACCCCCCAAGAGCACAATTCTCTAGCCACCAACCCCAGGACGGAGCAATTTTTGATGAAGTCACAATAGGGGGTGGGGGGGGGAGTTACCCACCCTATCCGCCCCGGGTGCCACCCATGCTTGCTACGCCACTGCACCTGGGTCCTATACCACAAAACTTTACAAGTGGAACGAGGATGTGATGAGTCTTCTAAGCAATATGATTGGTCAATTTTTGCACCTCTCTGTTTCACTCTGCTCAGCTTTGCTTTTATGGAAACGCACCCTTAGATAAGTACACTTACGACAATTTATTACAACCAAAAGTTCTACGAAAACCAAATGTATTTTGTATTTTGTAATTTGTATTTTGTATTTGAAATAAAAAAAAATGGTTCAATTACTGTATTTTGTATTTCAAATAAACCACTTCAAAGTATTTTGTATTTCGTATTTTAAATACATGCGAAAATGTATTTTGTAATTTGTATTTCAATTACAGCAAAGCATGTATTTTGCCCAGCCCTGTGAATAATAATATTGCAACTATTAACATAGTAAGAGAAACTTGAGATAAATCAATTAACAGATTTAAATGAAGTAAAATGAAATATTTATAATAGTAATATACTATTACAGTTGTATCAGATAATTTTTTAATTTAATTTGAAATTTACGTTTATTTTCGATAATTTTTAGTTTTAATGGGAGTGTGTTATTTTTTTTTACATTTTTATAATAACGGAGCCTACCACTCCTCGATACATCTCAAAACGTATCAACAATTTCCTAATTTTTCCAAAAAATAAATTTGATTCTCTCTTCTATCAATCCTCGTCAAAAATTGCATCCCCACGTTTCAACATCTCATCTTTTCTGCGTCTAATTTGGTTTGCAGTCTTCCATGTAATTATGAATTTACATATTCAAATAAAATGAATTTATACTTTTCTCTTACATTTATCCATCATTTGAAATGATGGCCTGGAACCAAAAATATTGAAATATAAGAGATGTGCTACCGGCAGTTTTTACTCGGTGGGAATGTGCTTCCTGGTGTCGCCGATATTGTTAACCCGTATATATCTTTGGGGCAAATCGGGGAGCCGGCTAAAGGGCGCGAACTCCGGGTTACGTCTGCGGTTGGGCTGATAGCCTTGTACACGGTCGTTGGGCCTGGTGGTTTCTGGAACACCTTCTCTGAATATTTTCTTTTTATGATTTTTATTTTCTCTCTGTTATTATTGTAAATACTTGCATTATATTATTACTGTTATTTTTTCGTTATTTCTCTTATTCCAGGCTTCCTCAACCAGGCGCAGCTATTATTTTTCTTTTTATTTACTAACACTTTTATCTGTATATATTGTTCTCTATAGATTTCAGAAGAATTATTCCACGGTCTGCCACATTTATTATTCTTTTGTATTATGTTAATGTAAGTACTTGCATACTGCTTTCTAACCCCGTATTCATGGACATTGGCGGGTCAAAGTAGTTCAATTAAATGTAGCTTCGCTCAATAAAATAGGAGTCTTGACATGTGCGGTGAAGGAGGAAACCATATTTTTCCTTATAACGCCGTTGGGAAAGTGGTGGGGTCCCTCCAATGTTAACCAATACTACTGTTCACCTGCAAAAAATTAACTAAATTAACTTATTCTTTCCATATTCAAACTATATTGATAACCAATACTACTGCACATTTTCAAAAATCAATTTTTAAAACTATTCCCAATAAGAAGTAATCCGCCGATAGTCGAGCGGACACCATAGCATATCTTTGTATTTTAATATATTTGCCTGGAACACACTTGAAGGGTGAAAACCAGAAAAAAATGAAAAACAATAACTAACTTAACTTTCCACTGGTATCTCCATTTCCTAAGGTGGCAATGCCAACGGCTGTTAAGTTAAGTGTGTCAATCAGTGCTTGAAACCTTTGTGTATATCTTATCCCTACGATAGGTATTATCTCTCCATGTAACTTGACGTACTAAGGTTACATTTATCTGACAGAATGTTAGATAACTAAGTTGTACCATTCGCTTCACAAAGGTAAGGTGCTGCCTTTGTTATATTATGATTGCTTTATAATAATTTGTCGCAGTGCTTCAGTATGAAAATATCAAAAACCGGTACGTTGCCCATTAAAATAATGTATTGAAAAAAAATTAACTACCATCTAAAGTTCATGAGTCGCTTCGCCAAGATAAGATTGCTTTACAAAACTTTGTTTATGTTATATCTGCCCTTTCCTCGGGGTATATTAATTATTACAAAGGTTCTTTGAGTACAAAGGTGTTTATTACTTTGAATAACCTAGCTGGATAGCTACGACTGTTTACTATTCGGGGGTAGGTAAATCTCTGCGCTCCCAACTCGGGAGCTGGTAAAGTCTATCTCTAGTACCACTTCTTGTACACTAATGCCATCTGGCGAGCTATGGCGCAAGCTAAATGCTTACCGCCATCTATCGTATTATTTCCATATTAAATATCTATTTACTATACATTACACCCTCCCCGACCTAATATCAAGCCCCTGGCTACAATAAATACAAGTTATGTTCTTTACAAATGATGCTATACAATTGACAAAAATGGGATTTTAAATATTTCATTTTTTACACGATTTTATACACTAAATTCAACCAAACATAGTCATGATTTTAAATACTTCAACTTAAGTACTTCTGTTTCTCTGGGAGGGACCTCTATGAACGCCTTGAGCGGAGCCTCCCGTCCCAAGGTCTTGGTTGAGTAGTTTGCTCTCGATCATCCGCTGGTAATCTGAAATCAAGAGAACACCCCGTTAGCCCCCTTCAACAAAGCTGAGGTCCCCAACTCATCTGACGCGCATTTCGTGACCTCAGACGCGGTGGGTGGGTTATTTTATTTTCTTCACTCTCCTCTTCCCATTTCACAGATAAACTCCTTAATTGATCAATATGCCTCTTCCAAGTCAACGGAGTACCACAGATTCTAACGATAAAAACTTTTTTCCCCACTTTCTTTTCTACAATACCTCTAACCCAACAAACTTTATTCACCTGACGAAAGTCCTTGACTAGACATTTTTGTCCAACATGTAAATTCCTCATTTGTACTGTCACTGAATTAATTGTCTCCTGAGAAGTTATCCCAAGATCGAAACATTCCATAAAATCTCTACCCACAATTAATTCTGTTCCATTTATTACTACAATAAAATTAATATTTTTGTTCCTACCCTTGAATTTCACATCAAAAATCGCCTTTCCTACGACTTTTAAACGATTATTTCCATAACCTGAAATAATTCGCTTGTCTTGTGACAAAATGATTGAGCTAAAATGTCGTTTAAAAATACACTCCGGCATCACACATAAAGATGAACCTGAATCAATCATTGCCGTAAACTTCTTGCTATTAACTTCAATTTCAGCAGTGATAGGACTAATTGACGCAACTAAAACTTAACTATCCCTGTGATTTTCAAAAATGGGATTTATAGGATTATTCTTGCAAAATTTCTGTAAATGCCCAACGCCCTTTCATTTAAAACATTTCGCATAACGAAATTTACAATCAAACGATAGATGATCATTCCTTTTGTAAATAAAACACTGTTTTTTAACATTACCAGAGGGTGATCTAAAATTCGTACCTGAATTTGATCCTAACCTATATGCTGGTTTCCTGTTAAAACTACCTCGTCGCTCGTCTCGGCTCGTCGATCGTTCCCTACGCTGATCTCGCTTGAACCCATCGCTAGTAACTCGCTTTTTTACCAGATTTACTTCTGATTTAACCGTATTAACACTATCCAAAGTTGACATATTAACTGCAAGTCCTTCTACTTCATTAAACGATAACTTTTTCCCTTCCACAAAAATTTTCTCTTTCGCGCGACCCGGTAACAACCCGACTGCAAATATGTCTATAAGATTTTTTTCAAGCCTCGTTTCAAATTGACAATACGTTGCTAAAGAACGAAGTCTTACCGCGAAATCTCTTACCGTCTCGCCTTCTTGTTGTCTCGCTAAAAAAAATTCTCCCGTTCTTTAAAAACTAAACGATTTTTGTTACAATGTTTGTCGAGAAGCGCTAAAAGTTTATCAAAAGATAAGTCCGTTACTTTACTTGGAAAACACAGATTAATTAATAAGGTTAACGTTTCTGATTCTAGGAGATTCAATAAAAAAGCCCGTTTTTTCTCACCAGACGCTTTGTCATTATGAATCACGAAAAATTGCTCTATCCGAAGTCGAAACAATTCCCAGTCTCCGGAGAGATGGCAAAACGGAGGTATTCTACCCGATTCCATAACTCCCAACATATAGATCGGCAAAAAAAAACAACAATAACAAATAATCCCTCTCAAAGAAGCAAAAGAACTGAACTCAGGAACTCTTCTGGTCTATATATTATATTTACGAGTATTACTAACCGGAACCTCGCTCCTTATTTTAAAGAGAGTAATTAAAATGTAGCTGCTTATGTGTTTCTGATTTATTTGGGATTCCAATTTTATAAAGTAATTTTAAAAAAAAAATATAGAAAATTATAAAAAATTAAAATAAAACAAATAACTTCGTAAAAACCACTATATAATCAATATTAATTTTATCATTATGAAGAAACCAAAGGCGGCGGTAATAACAAAGTAATTTGAATTTCCTTATTCAATCATAAAATAAATGAAAATAACTTTTCAGTAAGGAAATTACTCATTGCAAAGCTAACAATTACAACTGCGTAGCAGGCCAGATCGGGAGAGACTGTTGACGGAAACCGAAAACCAGCAGAACTCTCACGGAGCACTGGTACCGCAGTGGGAGGGATGGATTCATACGTCCGTCACCCCTGGAGACACTGACCCCCAAATTCCTACCAACCCCTCATCCCAAAATGTATCTTTCATTTCCTTAAAAGACCCTCCATACAGCATCCCCAAATATGACATAGACCCTCAGGGGAATTATTTTCCTCAGGACCTTCTGTGTGGAACTAATATATATTTTAATATTGCAGCCTGGAGGATTAACGGGTTTTACAGACCGGAGCGATATTCCGGTTTGTTACGTTTAAATCCGAGCACTGGTTTGCTACCTTCTAATCTCCTTTATCTAACTTTGCTTTTGACCTCTCATCACAGTCATGCCAACTGCAAATTGACCAATCAACGTACAATTAGTATTAATTATTATCACCAACAATTATTTCTATTTTATCTCAATGGGTTTTTATAAGGTTAAGTATTAAATACGTATCTACTTAATCTTGCTTACTTTTTATTCTTGTGGAATAATATCATAATGACGACTTTTTTATTTTATTCCAAAGAGGCCTTAAGGCAAAAAATTCCCCCCAGGGCCTACGTCACCTTTGGGGATGCTATATGGAGGTCTTATAGGGAAAAGAGCTAGAGGAAGTATTGGGAAGGAAAAAGATATGAGTGGTGGTTAGCAATCTGGGGGTCAATGTATCCATAGTGATGGACGTATGAATCCATCCCTCTTACTGCGGTACAAAGCGATAGGTCAAGAGAGTCCAGCTCGAGAGATAAAAGGGTCTTCCTCAATCAGTCTCTCCCGATCCGGCCTACCGCGCGGTGGGCAAACGTATGTGCCGCCAACACCTAGAAAAACCACGCTTTTCGCTAATATTGACTTAATTTAATTAAATATTACAATTTGAGGTTTTACTCACTAAGTTAAATATAAATAGAACAGTTTATTTTTTCGGGTCTTTCGGATCCTTTTGCCTGGATTTGCGGGGCCAGATCGAGAGAGACTGGTTGAGGGAGATCTTTTGACACAGTCCTCATATCTTCCCAGAACTTCCTCTCCTTCTTTTCCATAAAAACACCATCAACACATCTTCCCCATCGATGAAATAAACCCCGGTTTCCGCCTCCAGTGTGGAGCTAAAATAAAATAAAATATTAATTAAGCCTCCGTGGTCGAGGGGCAAGGCCCTCGTCTAGCGATCTGGAGGTCGCGGGTTCAAATCTTTTCATTTAATATTATGAATTTTTTCATTTAATATTATGAGGTATACTTGCGGCACAGAGTGGAAGAAAGAATTGAAATGTTGCTAAAATGGATTTAACCATGTTTGGTGACTAGATATGAATAGCCAGGTAATTCCCTACCTTCCTCTTTTCCATCTCCTTCCCCTCCCCACTTACATTCAGCCGAACAACATACCCCAATTGGGGATGTAATACCTATGTAAAAAAAATAACAAATGAACTTTTTTTTCTTAATTTTAGGAACTATAAAGAGTGAACACTTTTTGAACTCTACGAAAAAAGACAAATTCTTTTTTTAAGGTTTTTATTTTTTGTTTTTACTTTTTCAATCCAGTATTGCCAGTGGTTGATAATGATGTCTTCCACTAATGGCTGCCTTTTTTCAGAGTGGCAAGACTTTCTGCAACAGTTTTCAGACGACTCAACGTTCTCAGGAAATACAAGAGCAACAGATTGGCTTTGTACACGAAGCAAAAACATACAAAAAGCACACCACACTCATAAAAACACCCATTTCAAACAAACAATTCAAAAAACATACGCAGAAGTAATGATTTACCACTTTTAGTGAGTGTGTGAAAATTGCTTGTTGGTTTTTTTGTATGGAATATCCCCTTTTGGTCCTAAAACGACATGTCCTTAGCAGCGTTCGTTTTTCTTTTCTCAAAGGTAAACTGTAATGATTATTACGGAAAAACTGGCAAGCAAATTTTACGCACAACGCAAAAGGGTCAAACCATTTGTGTGCTGAAAATAAATTCAATTTTTTATTCGTATAAATGATTATTCTTTTTGCTTAGTTGGTAATAAGTCTAGTTCGTTTTTCAAAGGCGACCGGCAAAGCGAACGCGGCCAATCAGAAGCGAGCCTGGATGGTTTAGGTTCCTCCCGTGCGGAGGGTTGGAGGGAGAGGCGAGATAAGGAGGGAGGCCGAAGGAAAGCGACGCAGATATAAAATCAATTTATTGCCCGGTGACGTCATTTTGACGCGTGCGCGGGAAAGTTGGTCCCGGCGACCCGCTGGGATAGTGTTGCCAGATGAAAAACTTTTCCCGAATGTACACCAAAAATAAAACTTTGATATTTATTTATTTATTCACATTCGGGAAATCGACAGTATACATTTTATAAGATTGTACATGGTAAGCATAGCCAAAATAAAACCAATTATGGTTTTATTCTGTGTGACTTTACTTTTGATAAGGACCACATAAGAAATAATTAAATTATAAAAAATTAGATAAAGTAAAATAAAATAAAATTGCTTATTAAAGTAAGAAAAATATTTATTTTATGGGGCTTATTCTGGTTCAATTGAATATGTCACATCATATAAGATAAGATATCCTATACATATACAGGGTGTTAAGGGACGTACTGTTTCTTCGGTGATTTTTTGTGCGCTCACCCGGGAATGTTTCTGTACCTATATGATGTGGAGCTCTGGCGTTATGAAATTATTTCCTATACCGATTGCGACGGAACTTTGGTGATTTGATATTTTACGATAGGTAGCGTGCGAGTTGTTCGAAAAATGTGTGTATTTCATATGGTTTAGCGGTAGGGAGGGGAACGAAGGAGGGGAAGGGGACACGGGAGGTGAAAGGAAACGTAGAGAGAAACAATTTCTTTCTTTGAGTAGTATTGAAACATTTGCAACCCATGCCGAGTATTCGCTAGTATTATAAAACTAAGAAAAAATGCAACATTAATTATGTTCAATGCACAATAATATAAAACAATAATAACAAAAACTAGCTCACGATAATAATAATTCAAAAAACATTTTTTATCGTGTTCACACCTATAGTCACGGTTGTCATTTATTAATAACCATAAGAAGAAAGGATTTATATAAAATAAATTAAATTCATAAAAGAATTATAAATATAAACCATAGAAAAGTTACATAGGTACCTACACCTAGGTACCTACTAATGAGATATCAGAGAAATAATGGTTATAAATTTGATGTATTTGTTACGTTATCAATTGAAAATTTCCGCTTTTGAAAATGAAGATAATGTTGGTAGTTCTTAGTCGAAGTACGATACTATTAGAAATGACCAAATCGGATAGGGACACATTAGCTCAATTGGTAGATTTGCGGCCCGGAAAACCGAAGGTCCTGGGGTCGAGTCCCAGATGTGCCCATATCTTTTCTGATTTTATGTTTTTAGATTTTAGATTTTTTATTTCATATTTCATCATCTTTACATAGTATAAAGCAAAGTCGCTCCCGCTGTCTGTACGCGTATATCTTTTAAACTAAGCAACGGATTTTCATGCGGTTTTACCAATCGACAGAGCGATTCATGAGGAAGGTTTAGGTATATAATTTGTTAAGGTTTTATGTAAATTGTAAATGATATATATGCGTAAAGGGAGCGGGCTGGCAAGCAGGCGGTGGCTGGATTTGATAATTAACAGATGGCGTTGGTTATAGAGGTTGGGTAATGGCGTTGTTAATAGATGGCGTTGTGTTTCGTTAGCCACAGCAACGTGTGGCCGAGTCTGCTAGTATTCGTAGCAAAAAAAAAAGTTTTTCATTTACTCAAAATTAATTGCCCAATATGCCTGCGAAAATTATGAAATATAAAAATCTTTAATCCCCTGTGTTTTATAATTTAAAACACAAAAAAATAAAGAAGCACATTTTAGTACTAGATATTTGATAAACCTTTTGATTACACAAATAATTTTACAGTTTGGTTGGTTATTTTAGCTTCAAATCCAAAAAAAAATGTATGAAATGGGACGAAACGGGCCGCGCATCCGCTCCCTTTAATTATCCATATAATTTGTTTGATACTATATAGGTTGGAATATGTCGTACCTACAACTTCAATATAACATCACACGAATGTAAAAATAAACAGAGTGTTGAATTCATACGCGGTAGAAGCACCGCACAAAGAGGAGACCGATTATACCATATCATTCTATGAAACAAAAATTAAGGAAAACAGACACAAAATAAAAAATGGATTAAAGAACAAAAATTACAATACATATTACCAAAATTTTATAATCTAACACACTATATAAAGAGGTAATATTTGTTTGTTTGTTTGTTTGTGTGTTTGTTTGCATCGAATAGGCTCCGAAACTACTGAACCAATTTGAAAAATTCTTTCGCTGTTGGGAAGCTACACTATTCCTGGGTGACATAGGCTATAATATATTTAAAAAAAAATAGGCATCCTTACTAAAACTTCAATAATGTAACCAAGGCTGTAAAAAAATTACCTAAAATATTCTTTAATTCGCGTGCGCTGCGAAAATTATTGATGATAGAATAAAATAATGTACTACGACTTTATAGAACACATTATTATTTACAAAAAAGGTCGCGGCAGCATATGTCTAACTATTATGGTTATGCCACAATAAGTATTCTTTTATTTTAAAATTTTAATTAACATGTCGCCGCTTGGAAAGGCTCTTTATTTGTATCTTGGTTTTTATCCTTATCAAAATAAATTACTTCATATTCAAGATAGCTTCAATACCTTTATTTAACTTTTTGAATTTTTCAATTCGGATATTTAATTAGAAAGATATTACGAGTTTAAAAATGTTAGTATTAGAAAAAAGTTTCGGCTACGGGCCGCGCGGGAGAGGAGTCAAGAAATGCAGTGCCAGGGAGGTTGGCGGGACGAGGGAGCGGGAGAGCGGTGGCGGGGAAGGTGGAAGTGGAACGCTGGAGGGGAACGCACGGGAAAGGACATGTAAGGAGTAACATTTTATTTATTTATTTGAATATGGCATGTATTATAAAAGAAAGTCCAAAAAAACGTGCAGCTCGCAAAAAATCCGTTTTTACCTAAAGGCCGTGCTTTTAAAGATATAAGGGCTGAAAATTTCGCCCTCTTGAAATTTCTAGAACAGTCTTCCGGAAAGTTCTAGAAGGTTCCATAGAGCTGTAGAAAGTTGTGGAAGGAGTGGAATGATCAGGAATAGGAAATCGGGAACATCATTGTGCAACATTCCAGAACACTATCTTATCGTCCTGAGCGAAGCCGGGTAACCCAGCTAGTATAAAATAAAATAAAAAACATACACGCAACACAAAATCAATATAAAACACGCAACACTCACAAACACACAAATATTTTTTTTTTTTACTTTTTTTAATTTATAATTTTAATTTTAATTTTTAGTTTAAATTTATCTTCAACCAACATTTTTTTTTTTTTTTTCCTAAAATGTATTATGTATGTATAAACTCTTATATTATAAAATGGGGGCCTCAGCACGGGTAAGCCACCCAGTGAGGCCAACATTACTGGATTGCACTATGAAATGTAAAATATTGAATCAAAATAAATAAATAAATTCTCTAGCAGGCTAAATCCTGTAGATGTACGTGTTTGTTTATTTTTAATGTAGCTATTTTTTGTTGAATCAAGTTTCAAATCACAACGGTGCTAAAGAATTTTTCACTTAGAAAAAATCAGAGATAACTCCGAAAATAAATACTAAATAACCTATATTTTTATGTTAACAAAATTAAAGTAAGAACATGACATTATTAAAGAACCTAAAACTGACAAAAATAACGCAAATAGTAGTAAGTATTTTACATACTATTCGACGGCCGGCGTAGCGTAGCGGTAAGACGCTTGACTCGCGCACCGAAGGTCGCGGGATCGAATCCCGGCGTGGCAAATAAATTTTATTTGATTAATTTGTGTTATTTCACAATTTATTCATTTAAAATAATAAATAGTATATTTGCGGCACGTTCCAGAGTGGAAGATACTCTCTGTATCGCCCTGGTGTAAGACCACCATTCAGAATTGAAACGTTGCTTGAAATGGCATTAGCCTTGTTTGGTGACCAGATCTGAATAGCCAGGTACTTCCCCACCTTCCTCTTCCTTATCTCCTTCCCCTCCCTACTACCCTCAGCCTCACAACATACCCCAATTGGGGATGCCATAGTCTCACTGGCTTCAGACGGGAGCAGTTGGGACTCTTGTGAGGTATTCATGTGAAAAAAAAAATTACTAACATAATAGTGAATTGATCGTTTAAACGGAAATGATGTTAAAAAAAGATTCAATGAACTGCATCTTACATGTCAAAGAATAAATTTTTCCTCGAATGAATGAAAAAACATGGTCGCCGCGCTTGAGCAAATCTAGGAACGTTCAATACAGCCAATATAAAAACGACATCATGTTGTAGAAATATAGGGACGTGCTCGACTTGCTTTAACTAATGATTCCTGATATTATTGGAATAAAAAAATGTAAATGAAGTTTTGGTGACTCCGATGACTTTTCCGAAACCTTTTTTCATTATTTTTTCTTAAAAATCAAACAAAATGTCATCACTGGTCGCTTATGTGAGTAATCGCTTAACCTTTCACCCAACCTCTGTCTGTCCAATACTTACATTTTTTAATGTTTTTATTCGAAAAAAACATCAAAAATGTCACCACAGACCATAATTTCGTTTACATTTTTTATTCCAAATAATATCAGCAATCACTGGTTAAAGTAAGTCGAGTACGTCTCTTAACACCCTGTATATATATTATGCCTCCATGGTCGAGGGTGAAGCCTCTTGACTCGCAATCCGAAGGTCGCAGGATTGAATTTGTGTTATTTCACAATTAATTCACAAAAATAATATATTGTATATTTGCGGTAGGTTCCAGATTGGAAGATACTCTTAGTTTCGCCCTGGTGCAAGACAACCATTCAGAATTGATCATCCATTACAGGTACTTCCTCACCTTCCTCTTTCGCATCTCCTTCCCTTCCCCACTACCTTCAGCCTCACAACATAGCCCAATTGGAGATGCCATATTATCACTGGCTCCAGACAGGAGCAAATGGGACCCTTGTGAGGTAGTCACATTAAAAAATATATTTATATCTACATGAATAGAGCATCGACAACGTATGCACGTAAGATAATGTCAAGTCAAATCTGAAAAGGTTTCGATAAAATCAAAAACAATTTCGTAAACGCCAAAAAAAATTGGAAAATTTAGTAAAATGGGAAATTTGGTATATTTTGCCTCGACGCTGCCAACACTTATCTAGTCGGTAGCCCGCGCGCCCCCCGTCCGCCGCTCCGGCCCGAAATAGCGCCTGCGACAGTCGGTGTCGCGCGCAACTCTCGACCGGCCGCGCTCCAGTCGGCCGGCCCCGTGAGCCCCATGTCCCGGCACGAGCCCCCGACCGCCCCCACGGGCGCTGCGCCCGAGGGCCCCCGCCAAGAGCACTCACGATCGCGTCGACCGGACACGGCGAAAAAACCGGATACCGTGCACATCCACAGCTGAAAACAGAGGTAGAAGACGAATTGATAAACGCGCACGACAAAACGTCAAAAATACAAAATTAAACATAATAATGAAAATAAACGTTTATTGTAGTGGTATTTAAAAAAAATCAAATTAACCTACGTTTAATACATTGTATTTCACGATAACTCAGTGAAAAACTATGCGAAAAATCGCTGAAAAGCTGTGTTTTCTGAAATTCTAAAAACAGAGATAGAAAAAGCGCTTACGAAAATGTCAAATTACTGATTTAAACACATAAAAATAAGCCTTATTTAGTGGCATTAAAAAGGGTTAAATAAATCTAAATTTTATTCCGATATTCTCTTTTTTTTGTAAATAAAAACTACAGCGAAAATAGCTTAAATTTGCTGTTTTCTGAAAGTCTAGAAAACTTAAAAGCTGAGCGCAAGAACAAAATATGAAAATAAAAGAATTAAACACATGAAAATGAACGTTTTTAATGGTGGTATTTAAAAAAATATGATTACCTTCGTTTTATACTGAAATTTACGCATTAAACCAGTGAAAACCGCGAGAAAAATCTGTGTTTTTTAAAAGCGTTATTTAGGGATTTCGGTGTAAAAATGTCAAAAATCATCAGCTGAACAGTGGTTAATGGGTGTTTTATTGTGTATGGTTGTGTTTTTGAATGATTGTGTGCTATTTTGATGATGTTATTGAAGTGTAAAGTGGTTTTTGTGGTGTTTCAGTAATGTGATTAAGATGAACGCTGTTCCAGATGTCAAGTTGTGTCTGTCTTGTAAGAAAGGGTGGAGAAGTGTTATTTTTCATCCCTTGAGTTAAACGGGGTAAGAAAGAGAAGCCTTAAATACATAATAACGTTAAAAACAACACACAAATACGAAATATCCTTATTTAATAATGTTTTAAAATCATAAGACTATTGAAATATTTGAATCAAAAAATAAATATTACAAAATTTACAAAAACTCAGCATTTATCGATGTTTTACTATCAGGAGACATGATATTACATCTGACATCTTTATTTATGAAGAATGTGTTTTTGTTTTTTTTTGTTAATTATTAACTTCCAATCTATCACATCTTACCCATTAATGATCATTTTATACATGAAAAATAAATAGAAAAATCACATTTTTTACCATCGAATGTCCAGACATAATATAAAGAAAATATAACGCATAGATCAGCTGCTAATTTTCTTTCTTTAATCTAATCACAAGGCACTATAAATCGATCGACAGACAATAGTCAGACATCTCCGAAAAATCTAAATTTGAGCTGAGTATGTAGTTATATGTAAAAGTGTACCCTCTATTTGTACAATATTCAGATTAACTCATAAACACCACCAAATCAATTATTATACAAAAAAACTTGTAGTAAATTAAACAAAATGTTGACATTGTTTTCTGGGTCACTTATATGATATTTAAAAATGTCATACTAATATTCTGGACCGTTATACCTCCAGGTGTTATTTTATAGCATATTTAATATGTAAAACACAGACATTTGATTTACGCTGAACATTCGAATATTGCTTTTCTCATTATCTCAAGAAGTTGTATTTGGAGATGACTGACTAATCAACTAGACGATCGAAATAATATTTAATACATATATTTAACATAATTGATTTATCTTGATCTACTCAAATAACACGAAAAATCGCGAATTTGCTATATGTTTTGTATCGCCAAACATATTTTTTTACTAGCATCTTTCAAAATGAAAAAATCTGTCATTTTCAATGACCATAATAATATATATAATATCCCGTCCATTTAAAATCGCGAGATTTCTGATTTATTACCTATTCATAAGCATTATTTCTTCAATGAGCACTTTTATTATTACCGTGACGATTCACGTTTACGGTACCGTGACGGCAAAAAGGCAATAAACATACTTTCCTTTTCGCTATAATGCTTCAGCTCTTTCTAACATATTACTTAATTGTGAGACAAAAGATGAGACACACAAAATACGTGTCACTTTTTCCTCTAAAGTACTACTTTTTTCCTTTGAAGGAAACAGATATATCTTATTACGGCTCGGCCACGGCGACGGGATTGTTTTGTTTAATTTTCTTTATACGTTTTGAGGGAGACGTATGATAATGATTGTACGTTTCCTTTGGGGGGGGTGCAGACATACGTCCACCGTTTGTCTCATTTTCTGTTATATAGTGCTTAAGAAAGAGCTGCAGCATTATATGTTATTTTCGAATTTTTGGAATTCACTCACACTTTGGTTTGGTGATGCCCGGGTTTATGGGGTCAGGTTTGTCCGGATCTTGGCGGCAGATATGTCTACCCACCAACACCGTAGCAGGTCGGATCGGGAGAAAGTGGTTGAGGGAGATCTTTTGACCTCTCCAGCAGGACTCTCTCGGAACATTGCTTTGCACCACAGTGGAAAGGACAGATTCATTCGTCCGTTACTCCTGGACACACTGACCCCTCAGATTCCTACCCACGCCTTATACCTTATTCTTTCCCAGAACTACCTCTCCTTCCTTGCCCTAAAAAGACCCTCTACACCGCATATCCAAATATGACATAGGCCCTGAGTGGAATTATTTTCCTTAGGGCCTCCTGTATGGAGCTAATGTAAAAAAAACAATAAACTTCGATATTATTTTTGTAACTATATTCCACACTTTAAAAATTATCGTCACAGCTAGTAGTATTGTAGTGGTCTATTTTTGAGATTTAAGAAAATGATTAAATTTTTTTTGTTGTAGGAATCAGACCTACGTACATTGTGTTTCTCATCTTTTGAAAGAGCTGCTGCATTATTTTGGAGATAAGTAACGTATGTTTATTGCTTTTTTATGCCGTCACGGTACCGTAACCGTGAATCGTGACGGGAATTATAAAAGCACTCAACGATTCCTTTTCCACTGGAGCGAGAGCGCAACTTAAAATTTTTTTCTCATATTGCTCGAGATTTTAATGAGACCTTGAATATTTTTCACCCTCATTAAAAAAATCATACCTCTGAATTTTAATATGGAGAAATACAAACTTATTATAGTTCTATATAGCCAATTAATTCACCTATCTTTTGTAGATTATCAAATATTTTTAGGATTTATAAAAAAAATATTATAAAACCGTAAACTTCTTCTTAATTACTTACAGATAAGGGAAAATTTGCCAAAATTGGCAGCAAAGCAATCCGAGGTATTTTAAATAGTGGCAAAAAGCGTTCCAGTGGTTATGAAGTACCGCCTATTGATTCTGTTGGCATTGGAAGCTAATATAATATTACAATATTGTCGACTCTGCAATAATTGAATTACACTATGTCTTCGATCGATAGAGCCTCTACCCTTGCCAATATTAAATACAGCCTTAAACTACTATTGCTTGAGGTTCAGTATTTATTTATTTATTATATATAATAAGTAACACAGTTGTGTTAGGCAAGTACGTAGTACACAATATAAATGAATAATATGATTGAATTAAGACTAATTAAAATGAATAGTTTATTCATTACGGAGTAGTGAAATCATACATTTCAGTCAAGTAATTATAAAGACTTCGTTTTATAACAAATACGAACTCTTTAAACATGTCAATAATCCCAAATTCATTGTCAAAATGATGTCTATTTATATAGGTATGAGCTTCATATATAGTTTGTTTTAAAATTGTCACAGAAAAAGGTAGCACTTTGCCTCGTCACCTTAATTTTTATATTGGCGAGAATTTCAGGGTTCTCAATTCAATTATTAATAATTTTATTTAATAGTACAAGATCCGAGATGATCCGACAGATGATCTGACAGCTTAAATAAGTTGTTTCATCAAAAGGACATAGTTAATATTTTGAATTGGAAGTTGATAAATCTTAGAAATTTGTGCTGTACCCTTTCTATATTGTCGGAATGAGTTTTATACAATGGGGACCAAATAGGCGAATTATACTCTACCTGGCTTCTTACTAAAGAAGTGTACAAACATTCTACTGAGTTGAAATCAGTTGCTATTCTTTAATGTGTTGAAAAATGATTAACGGACTGACTTGTTTAAATAAATACTCACTTTTACTAGGTACGATAAAATAGCCATAAAAAAACGAATTAACTTTTAATTCATTTCTAATTGGATTGTTTTGATTGGTGCTATAAAGAAAATTCATTACACGTTTTATAATGCGGAGGAAAATAATATTTTCTTTTGTATTGAAAAGCTTTGGATTGAATTTTTTTTGATAAATTTGTTGTTTTGTTGTGAAAAATTTCAACAAAAAAATATCTGATTTTGTTTTCAAGACTCTCTTTAAATAAACATGCAAACCGGGTTCGGAATTACCGTGAGTTCTTCGGGGCATATTTTTTTTAATTTTAGAGGCAGGTATGGGTACCGCAGCCCCGGGAACCATTTATTGGATAACCAACGTCAATGCCATAGGTCGCTCCAAGTGGTTCGCTACATTTGTTGGCTTAGCAAGGGTGTAAGATACTCTCAGTATCGCCCTGGTTTAAGACCACCATTCAGAATTGAAACGTTGCTTGAAATGGCTTCAGCCGTGTTTGGTGACCGGACCTGAATAGCTAGGTACTTCCTTACCTTCCTCTTCCTCATATCCTTCCCCTCCCTACTACCTTAAGCCTCAAAATATACCCCAATCTTAGTCAAAACAGTCTCACTACCTCCAGACGTTAGCAGTTTGGGACCTTGTGAGATATTCACATAAAAACAAAAAAAAAGTATTTTTTATTTTCAAACAAGTTCGTTCTTAAATCGTAAAATCACTAAATATCACTTCCATATTCCCCTGGAGCGCTTCTGAAGGTCATTTTGTTGGTGCTGTACAAACATGTGTGCATTAATTTTCAGCCTACTCTAGTACATAAACGTATTTTTGTTTTTATTTTAAATTTATGAAAAATAATATATTTACTAAAGACTTCAAACAATTTCCAACATTAAAAAAAATTATTAAAAAATTCAATAAAACATGTTTTGAAATATTTTTTAATGTTTTTTTTTTCAATAAAGCAACATACCCGTGTTACGTATAAACAGGTAATATATAAATTCCTCCCAAATTCATCTTTATAAGCGAATAAATTTGTTTGTGCTTTGATGGATAAATTAGCTAGCAGAGAATTGAATACTCGATCCGTGGATGACAACCACTAGGCCACTTATCTAGTCTTTCATCTCTGAGCATTTGTTAAATTTATTTTTAATAGTTGTATTTATTTCATAAATCTTTCGACTAAACATTGCTTAGTCTACCGTGACTCAAAATAGGCGCGAACGTAAATCATTATTGTATAAAAACAAACAAAAAACATACCGATCCATCATTTAAAGATGTACGAGGAGTTTGGTTATTGTCACGTGGGAAAAAATATAAGATAACATAATATAAGAACATGCACTGCGCATAAAATATGAGTGACTCATGAGTACTCTCAGTATCACCCTGGTGAGACACCACCGTTTAGATTTTAGAAATGGCCTTAATCGTGTTTAGTGGCTAGATTTTTTTTGGGTTTTATGTGAATACCGCACAGTCCCAACTACAACAACCATCTGGAGTCAATGAGACTATGGAGTCCCCAATTGGGGTATGTTGTGAGGCTGAAGTTAGTGGGGAGGGGAGGAGATGAAAAAAAAGGAGGGGATTAGATAACTGGCTAAAATTAATTAAAATCTGGTCAACAAGCACAGTTACAAGCAACGTTTCGATTCGGAATGATGTTCTTTGATCAGGGCTGGAACATGCCGTAAATATTGAACAATTTTAAATTGCTAAATGCCGAGATTAGAACCCGCGACCTCCGGATTCGTAGCCAGAGGCTACAGTCCAGTTGGCAGTCTGTTAATCATCGATTCTGGTGATTTCTCGCCCAGTTAAGGAATTCTGGTATTGTCTACCGTTCTGGATTTAACTTATTACTGAAATTATTTGAAAGTGTGAAGTTGAAGTCATCATTTGTTATTCGATTTATTGGAATAACTTTAAAACGTATTTTAAGATCGTTTGGACTAATTTCTCGCCAAACTGATGACTCCAACTTAGAGAAACTTACAATCGCTGGCAAAGTGGTAGGCAAAAGATGCAGAGGAAGGTCATGAATGCTCTGGAGTCCTTTACTCTTCACACAGCGCAGAATCGCTAGGAGTGAAGGAGCCTTATCCACCATGGAAATTGGCGTAGGGGTCACGATCCTGAGCAACAAGAAAACGACTTAAAAGATTATATAATCCTTTATTTTCAATAACCAACCAAAAAGTTTTAAAGCATCTGATAGTATTAATACACTAGCGTCTTTACGGTTGAAATTTAAGAAGCCGAATTCAAGTACATCTCTGACGCCGCTCCTTGTGCAAAACCATCTTCGTACGTGAAGTTTTTTACGAAGCTACTGTCGTGTCGCCCGCCGGCCGTAAGGCCTAGCAGCCAAAACCTTCGAAGCGGGTAATTAACTGCTATTTTTTTAAACTATTTCCTTAATTAGTCCACAAGCTAGTGAAACCATAATATTATTTCGTTCCATCACATCTGTCCGGAAGTTTTACGCAATATTTGTAACTGCGCTGGCTCTGAACCAATCCAGATTTATTGCAATCTTCTCTCTTCTATAGATGCCTCAAAGATAGAGTGCTCTATGGGATGGACTGCACTCGGAGTGCAATCTTTAATCTGACCCACAGTGCAGTCTGTACTGAACAACGTATGTTAGGGTGAGTGGTCAATGTACGAAGTTTTGTTATGTTTTTTGAGATAGTTCTCGTAGTAGTCCAAAAAGTTATTGACTTAGCAAGGGTGTCCTGATTCAAGGGGTCAGGTTTGTCGTTTCTGGGCGGTGGATGCGTCTTCCCACCAACTTCGTGGCAGGCCGGATCGGGAGGTACTGTTTGAGGGAGACCTATTGACCTCTCTAGCAGAACTCTCTCGGAAAATTCTTCTTCTTCTTTCGTATGGTGGGGGGTCAGAGGAGGGCATCTAGGTCTGTGAGCCAGTCTAGGGCCTCAGGCGTTGCCCTGTGGACCTCATCAATCCCGCCGGGGAATGAATGGAGAGGGCATTGATGAGGTCATGCATCTCTGAACATTGCCTTGCAGGGATGGATTCATACGACACATCAAACCCAAGATTCCTACCCATCCCTCAAACCTTTTTCCTACCCAAAACTTTCTCTCTTTTCTTTCCTAAATTATACCCTTCACACAGTATACCCAAAGATTCTTCTGTGTAGAGTTAATGTTAAAAAAATATGTGAAACCTGCAGAAAACTAAAGTAGACAAGAGTGGGGTGGCTACGAAGCACCGCACAAAGAGGAGACCTTATTAGACCTTAGAGATTATTCTGTCTCATTCTCTCGCAGGCTATATCTTATAGATGTATGTGTTTGTCTTTTTTTAGTGTCACTTTTTCGTTTCATCGAGTTTCAAATCACAGCGGCGCTAAAGAAGTTTTCACTTCAAAAAGCACGAGTATTTAAGTTACAAAAAATTTTGGAAAAAATATATCAATTGCATTTAGGGCAAATTATTATTTGAATTCAAAACGAAAACATCGCAAAACAGATGCCATTGGCTGATATTGAAACAGCATTTGCATTTCGTGTTCACAAATAATCTAGGAAGTTGTACTGTTCGCGTTCAGAATTAAATTCTCTTCACCTTTCCACTGGATGTTTACCTTTAGGAAACACGAAGTCTCTTGCTAGTCAATAAATAGCTAATAAATCAAGGTGCTTTCTAAGAATCTCGAATTTTGTGCAGCGTGTTTGTTTTTAGAATTGAATTGTTTTAAAAACGTGCAGTTAGTTCTGCGAAAGTCCTATTGAACGCATCTATTATTACGACGGCAAAAAAGGCAATAAACAGACGCTCATTATCGCTGTAATGTTGCAGCTCTTTCTTACTTTAATGTGTAAGAAAGAAAACAAGAGACAAAAGATAAGACACACAAAATACGTGTGACTGTTTCCTCCAAAGTATTAACTTTTCTTTACATTTAATTTTCTTTATACGTGTGAGGGAGATGTATTTCACATGTACATTTGTTACTTAATTTTATTTATCTGTTACTAATTCCGACACATCCGTGTCATTCACTAACAATCTTAAAACTAACTTAAAAATTATACAAGCACAGAAAATTTTGTTGTTAGTTTTTGGGGTGTTATGCCGTGTTGCGCTACCTCCTTCTATAGCCGACGTTTCGGATAGCGTTTCAGTGTCCATCATCAGGGCAGATCCGGTAGATAAGACGATCGACGATCTGACGATCCGACACATCGTCAGATCTACCGGATCTGCCCTGATGAAGGACACTGAAGCACTGTCCGAAACGTCGGCTATAGAAGGAGGTAGCGCAACACGGCATAACACCCCAAAAACTAACAACGAAAATGCTTTTGGCCGTGAAAATCTAAAAACTTAAGCACAGAAATGATTAGTTTTATAAGGTGAGGGTAGTGGGAGGGGACGAACGGTGAGAGGAATCAACATAACAGGGGAACATTTCCAATAATGGTGATTTATAAGGTGCTATTATTTTGTTAACTAAATTAATTTTTAATTTTATTTTTTTGTTTATTTCTAAGATTTCTAGAGCGTCTTAAAAACGTAGTTAAAAACCAAGAAATACAGAAAAAATCACGTTAAGCTTGCCTTAATGGTTTATTCAAGAATCTTTTGCGGAAACTGTTTGAGATCGAAAGTGATTTAAATATCGGGAAGTTTAAAATTGAAAGTTTTACACTCAAAATTGTATCTGATTTAATAAACTTCAACCGGTTATGTTACAAGTCATTAGTTCTTGGAAGCTCTTTGAAAACTCTGTTGAAAAGGACCTATTGAATTAAGTATTTGGAACTTTGGAAATTGGGAGCTTAAAAGTAAAAGTTGTCTATATAAGTGTTTGAATCAAAACTCCAAGTTCATTGCCTCTATGTGTTTTTAACTTTAGAAGCCAGAGTTTTTTTGTTATTGAATACCGCAAAACCGGCTCTCGTCCAATCTCAACTGCTCCCGTCTGGAGCTAATGAGACTATGGCATTACAAATTGGGGTACGTTGTGAGGCTGAAGGTATCGGGGAGGGAAAGAAGTTGAGGAAGACGACGGTGGAGAAGTATCTGACACGATTACAGCTATTACAAGCAACGTTTCAATTCTGAATGGTAGTATTCGACAATCTGGACAAACCACGTGAACATATTTTTGGCACCAGGACAGTTCGAGAATGATTTGAATAAACTACGTTCTCAGTCGTAAGTTGACCGCCGAAGAGCGCACATTGAAATAACCAGTCCATTGTGGGACTTTTCTGCCCAGGTTCTGGATGTTCCATTTTAAACAGATGGTAAATTATAACACACTTGTTAAAGTCTCTAACTAAATAGTGAAACAAAATATTCAGTTTGGGAACAGCCCGAACTTTTGTTTACCCGGTTTGGGATTTGTAGTTAAGTATTTTACGAAGTCAGCAATTAGCGCATCATTATAAAAATGACTACTAATTCATTAGTAGATTTTATTTTCTAAGACTAAACAGTGATATTACATAAGGTATACTGCATACTGTCAGATTCATTTATTGACAAATCACTGAAACTTATTGACAAATACCGTCTCTCGAACCTCACGGTTTCTTACGTGATAAGATAACAAATCGGCTTTCCTTTATTAACCCCAGGGGGTCAAGCACAGAAAAATCGTCAATTTTACAATATCGGATCGATATATATTTTATATCGATATATCGGGCACGGTTTCAATGTTGACATCTGAGCCGATATTGACAGAGAATGAATAAGAAATCGATAAACTCTATGAATTCACATTTCGAGTTGTCAAACGCCAATCAAGTAAAAATATTAATAAATTGTCAATGCTGAATTGTAATACTAACCTAACTATGCATTGGCAGTCTGCATTTACTTTTTCATTCTATACGGGAGTTATGCGTGAATGAGGTCTTTAGTCATATATCAACCAATTTCGTTTCTCAAGGATTGAACAGAAAAAAATTGATTGCGTCTTAGATGCATTGTTTAAGTCAATGGATCGCGTATATCATTTCTAAGAGCTTCGTTAGTTCAAACCGTTTATTAAATAATCCAGTAATTTTGCGTAACGAACGACATTATTAAAAAATATGTGTATATTGACAGTTAACCGAAACTTATCTGATAATATGGAGGCCGCGCTAAAATTTATCAATTTTCGGACGGAATATCTGTTAACAATTGATGACCGTGCTCGCAAGTATTGATAACTGACCATAGATGACGGATTTGATCAATATCGTTTTGAAGAAGGGTTTTATCAATCGTCGCTCGATAAAGGTTTTGTCGATAATTTATTTATTTGTTTTCTGTTCTGATTTACCAACCGTCAAATCAAATTATTATTTTGTTTCCCCTCATATTCAAAACGTTACTATATTAATGTTAACGATTCCAATTCAGAACGTGTTTCGTTTAACAAATAGTATTTAAAACGCCTCTCAGCAGTCAATTTATCTGAAACGGAACGACTTTATTTTTAAATTTTCTTTCTTGTTTTAATAAATCTCTCAAACGTGTGGAGTGTCTTGAACGTATTTCGAGAAGTGTTTTAAAATACCAACTTCAAGAGAATTTGTCCAAAATTGTTTGTGGGGAATAGATTTTTTTCAGTTTATTCGACAGTGCTCTGTTTTTGAAAACGTACATATAAATTGTAGACGAATATATAAGTTTTGCGCTTACTAAATTTCATTGCTACTAATAGATAAAGTCGTAGTCATCAAAACTATTTGCTCACGATACTTCACGGAAGAACAAATGTTCTAGAACAGCACGTCATGTTTTTTCATATTGTTATTCTAAGATTCATTCGTTGGATAACCAACACCACTGCCATAAGTCGCCCCAAGTGGTTCGCCACTTTTGGTGACTTAGCAGGGGTGCCCGGGTTCATGAGGTGAGGTTTTCTAGGTCTTGGTGGCGAATGCTTTTGCCCACCTACTGCGTGGCGGATCTGGTTGAGGGAGAACTTTTGACCTCTCCAGCCGGACTCTCTCGACACATCGCCTTGCACCGTAGTGGGAGCGATGGATTCATACTTCCGTTACTCCTGGATACATTAACCCCAGATTCCTACTCACCCCTCACATACCTTTTTCCTTCCCAGAAATTTCTCTTTCCGTTTTAAAAAAATTCCCTTCGTATAACATCCAAAGATAACACAGGCCTTAAGGGGGAATCCATTAATTACGTGAGCAGTTTTTCTTCACATTTTTTTCATTAAAAAATAATATTTTTATTTCGATTTATAATTTTTTTAATCGTATTTCTTCACATTTAAAAAACCGTTTTTAGTTTTCGGAGATGTTCAGAAATATTCCATTTATTATAATTTTATAGCAAAGCGGAAATATTTTACCCTTTGACAAAATATGGACGAGGCATGAGAGTTGACGTAATTCAGACACGTAACTACACATACACACATACATATATTTACATACCACTTACATTTTTTTAATATTTTATATTTAGATTTAAGCTACCAGATATTTCATAGAGACATATCTTTAGAACCTACCGAATAATTTGTAAAACCTTGAAAAGTATTTACCACTAATTTTATCTAAACGGTTGGATTCTAAAATAATAAAAGGAATAAATAAAATCTCAGTTGTCAATTCGTTAAAGGTGGTAACTTTATAAATTATAAAACGGGTTCGAACATAAATCACCTTTCACACCCGTGTTAGCTCTTATTACCCCTCTTCGTGATAACTATATACCGGGGGGGCTATCGTAGATCTACAGCAAGGCTGCAATGGCACGCGAGGCCGTTAATTGATAACGCCAGCTTTAGAATTATTCAGTGAGATCAAACCACTTTTGTAGAAACAACCAATCAATTTGAACACTCTTCCAAAATGTTTGTGTTGCTTTTCGGGCTCTTCGGATCAAATTGCTTTTGTAGAAACAACCAATCAATTTAAACACTCTGTAAAAAAAGTTAGGACTTAACATTAGAAGAAGTGGTTGTGTTGTTTTTTTAAATAAAGCACCCTTTGAGAAATTAAATCCTTCGTTTTTATTGCTATGTTTTTAAAGTTACAAGTTACCGACACATAACTAATTTCCCACTCAACCAAAGGTTTAACAATACTTTATGTTTTCTATGCCAGTTTAGTTAGAGAAGTATTAATTTTTTGCTTGCGTGGTCTTTTTATAGTTAAATTCCTTTGTTTATTGAGAAGGGAGGAAGTTCAAAAAATGATAACACAATCAGCGACATCTGAAATTACTGCCATCTTTGACCAAGATGAATAAACTTGTTGATAATAATTATTACTATTTATAATCCATAATTGATTTGAAACTTAACTAGAAAACAAAACACACTCCTCCAACATGTTTGTGTTGCTTTTCGGGCTCTTTGGATCAAACTTTTGTAGGAATAACCTATCTATTTGAACACTCCTCCACATGTTTGTGTTGCTTTTCGGGTTCTTTGGTTCTATATACTTTTGTAGGAACAACCAATCAATTTGAACACTCCTCCAACATGTTTTTGTTGCTTTTCGGGCTCTTTGGATCAAAATTCTTTTGTAGGAACAACCAATCAATTTAAACACTCCTTTAACATGTTTGTGTTGCTTTTCGGGCTCTTTGTGTTCTTGAAGTGAAAACTTCTTTAGCACACTAAAAAGGGACAAACACACACATATACAGGATTAAGCCTGCGAGATAATGAGATAGAATAATCGGACTCCTCTTTGTGCGGTGTTACGTAGCCTATCGGTCACCTCTCTGTGCACTTTTGTCTACTTTACTTCCACTCCCACTCTTGTCTACTTTAGTTTTCTGAAGATTTCACTTTTGCCGCGTGTGAACTGCACGCACGATTTTTTTTTTCATTTTGCGCATGTCAACAGTTTCGATAAACTGACGAATATACATTGTACGACCAGGCCCCCTAGCATGGTCAAACGATATAGGTTTTATCAAAAATGTCGGTAACTTGTCATCGCTCCCGATCACGACTGCAGGCCGCTAACGAACAAAAAACAGTCCAAAACGACTAAATTCCTATCGGGAGCGATGACAAGTTACCGACATTTTCGATAAAACCTATATCTATGAACCATGCTAGGACCCCAGGAGGTCTACCACAGTCGATCGATAAAACCCTGTATCAATAAGATTTTGACTAAATTCGTTATTTATGGTCAGTTTGCGTTATTTTCGAGCACGGTCAACAAATGTTTCCGACTGTCGGTTGACAAAAGCCGCCAATTTTAGCGCGGCCTCCTATTTGTATACAGTACTTTTTTAACAATGTCCTTCATTATGCAAAAATAACTGACTTATTAATGAATGGAGGTGAACTAACGAAGCTCTTAGAATTATTTTATTAATTCATCGAAGAGGCGATCAACTTTTTCAGTTCGATCTTGGAGAAACGATTGTGGTTCAAATATTACTAAAGACCTCATTAACTAATTAAATCCCGTTTACTGTCAAAAAATAAATGTGAAGTGCCAATGTGTATTAAAGTTAGTATTTCAATTCGATATTGTATATTTATAATAGCGTTTATGAATGTAATTTCATGACAGATCCGCTGTTGTTACCAGCATATATCGATTTCTTATTTAATCCCTGACAATATCGGTTCAGCTGTCAACAGTGCAACTGTGCACGAAATATCGATATAAAATCGGCGGAAGTTGCGACTATTGATCCGATATTGTAATTTCATGACAGATCCGCTGTTGTTACCAGCATATATCGATTTCTTATTTATTTCCTGACAATATCGGTTCAGCTGTCAACAATGCAACTGTGCACGAAATATGGATATAAAATCGGCGGAAGTTGCGACTATTGATCCGATATTGTAATTTCATGACAGATCCACTGTCGTTGCCAGCATATATCGATTCTATTTTAATTTCCCTAACAATATCGGCTCGGCTGTCAACATTGCAACTGTGCTCGGAATATCGATATAAATCGTCGGCAGTTACGCCTATTGATCAGATATTGTAAAGTTATCGATTTTACTGTGCTAGACCCCCAGAAAGTAAGAGAATGAAACAAGGAGTATGTGTGATAAGAAATAAGTGTCTGATGCATCATCTTCATAGATTGAATGATAGTTAACTTGTCTGTTATAATATTAGTCTTATCTTATCTCTTGTTGATAGAATTATTTCACAGAATAAGACAGTTAAACATATCGGTGATTTTAGTATTAAGACAAGATCCTTTATTACAGTACAACATTACCTTACTCAAGTTTTTATGGCCGGGAAATGATATAATATAACTTATGTTAGTGAAAGTGCAATTAAAATTACGAGTGAATCATTGTTTCTTTTCTTAGTCATTTTCTTCCAAGTAGTCTGCTGAATGTTTTCTGAAAGAATTTCGTGTGAAAGAGCACAGGCATATAATTAATTACGTTTAAAATAACTTCTAAACGTACGCAATGTGCATTGTACCCATGACAAAAGATCGATGGTATAAATTTATAAATTAATTTGTTTTCGAAGTTGCTGAAGGAATTATTGCACAGGATTAATCACTTGTATGCGTTAATACAGAAGCAATATATACACTAAAGTGGTTTGTATAAAATTCAAGTTTACATTGCGCGCAAAAATAGAGGCGCAATCAAAAGATTGCTTTAATATTTGTATGAGAGTGTAGGTGTAATAAAAATTATTAATTGTTTCAGTAATAAATAAATATAATCAACCGAGCCAGAGATCAAAAGGTTATTAGAGATTAATTAAAAAAAAAAACAAAGTCTTTTCTAAATTAAAGTTTATAAAAAGACAAGACAGTTTAGTGTAGATTTTAGAACTTACTTTAGTTTTGAGTTGTTAAAGTTTATGAGGACTTCTGACGAAGTGACGTTAAGTTAAAGTGCATTCATCTCTCAGGAAGTGATAAGTGAAGTGAACTTTCAGAGGAAGGTGAAACGTACAAGTGGATATAGTGCTCTTTTGATATAAGTTAAGATAACATCTGGAAAAGAAGAGGTAGCTCTTGGAGAAGTAACAAAAATATATGTAAAAACGATCTTTTTAGAGACAAGTTAACATCATATCTCGTAAAGAAAGAAGAACTCTTGGGGAGAGTGTAACGATTATAAATAAGAGGAGAGAGCTCTTTGGAAAAAAGAGTAGATAACATAAAGGTATCTGACGCAAGGGAGAGTTTTTGGAGAAGAAGCAACGAATGGGTATTCTGGAGACTAGCTAGCTGGAGACGGTAGGCAGCCATGGCTTCGGTGGCGGCGTGGTTGCCCTTTGCCCGGGCCGCGGCCATCGGCTGGGTGCCCATAGCCACCCATCCTCTGCCACCGCCACCGATACCCAAAGACCGCCGGAAGTCCGAAGACGAGAAGCTCCTCATAAACGTGAGCGGGCGTCGCTTCGAGACCTGGCGGAACACCCTAGAGAAATACCCAGACACCCTCCTTGGAAGCAACGAGAGAGAATTCTTCTACGAGGAAGACAGTGGAGAATACTTCTTCGACAGAGACCCCGACATCTTCAGGCACATTCTGAACTATTACAGAACGGGAAAACTCCATTACCCAAAACACGAGTGTCTTACATCCTATGATGAAGAGCTCGCGTTCTTTGGCATCCTGCCTGATGTGATCGGGGACTGTTGTTACGAAGACTACAGAGACCGCAAGAGAGAGAATGCGGAGCGTCTTATGGACGATAAACTCAGCGATGAGGGAGGGCAAAGCCTTCCGCAGCTTACTGACTTGCGGCAGAAGATGTGGCGTGCGTTCGAGAACCCGCACACGTCTACTGCCGCCCTGGTGTTCTACTATGTGACTGGCTTCTTCATCGCCGTATCGGTGATGGCCAACGTGGTAGAGACCGTACCCTGCGGGACCAGACCCGGCAGGGCGGGTACTCT
Source organism: Limnephilus lunatus (assembly GCA_917563855.2). Lineage (NCBI taxonomy): Eukaryota > Metazoa > Arthropoda > Insecta > Trichoptera > Limnephilidae > Limnephilus > Limnephilus lunatus. Next base: position 101,431,214 of record OU830594.1, read on the forward strand.
ACCCTGTGGAGAACGTTACAAGATAGTGTTCTTCTGTCTGGACACTGCTTGTGTCATGATATTCACCGCTGAGTATCTTTTGCGACTGTTTGCGGCCCCAGACCGCTGCAAGTTTGTGCGGAGTGTCATGTCCATCATCGACGTTGTTGCGATCTTGCCTTACTACATAGGTCTTGGTATCACAGACAACGATGACGTTTCCGGAGCCTTCGTAACGTTGAGGGTGTTCCGAGTATTTAGGATCTTCAAATTCTCTAGGCATTCCCAGGGTCTGCGGATCTTGGGGTACACCCTGAAGTCCTGTGCTTCCGAGCTGGGTTTCTTGGTGTTCTCCCTGGCGATGGCCATCATCATCTTCGCCACAGTGATGTTCTACGCTGAGAAGAACGAGACTGAAACCAACTTCACGTCCATCCCTGCTGCCTTTTGGTACACCATCGTCACCATGACAACATTAGGGTGAGTTTATTTGAATACTATCACCTTTTTTTACACAAGTGCCGATTGTTTTGTCTAAAATACCAAAGTAACGCGATAATAATAATGTGTTTACATTTTTATCACATCAACTAAAAATATGGCAGGTTTTTTAAAATACCAACCAATTTATTTATCTAATTTATTGGAATAACTTTTGGAGGATATATACATCAAGGGCACCCGAGGTCAAGGGTGAAGTTTTTCCCTCGCTTGGTGGCGGATGCCTCTGCCCACCAGCTGCGTGGCGGGATGGATCTGGAGAGGTCGGCTGAGAGAGACACTTTGACATCTCCAACCGGACTCTCGACCCTAGCGCCTTGCATCACAGTAGGAGGGATGGATTCATACCTTACTCCCAAGATTTCTACCCACCGCTCACATCTTTTTCCTTCCCTGAACTTCCTCTCTTTATTTCCCTTAAAAAGACTCTCCGCACAGCATCCCAAAGATGACAAAGGCCCTGAAGAGATTTATTTTCCTCATGGCCATCTGTATGGAGCTATGTAAAAAAATACATTAAATATTAAATCATTGAAACAGAACAAGGTACAAAAAAATGGCAGTAGTTGCAAATGAGGACCGAACCCAGGAACTCTGTCTTACCGGGAAAATACTCTAACCACTCAATTATTGAGACCCTCTAGTTACCTTTTTATTTCCTGCGCCTTGTTCTGTTTCATGTTTCGTTTAAACTTAATCAGTAAAACTGTAGACCTTGTTAGCATTAGATATAATTTTATACACAGGGGACATAATTTATATCATATAACTGCCCATTGCATGTGTTTAAGGATGACAACATATTGCATTATTCATAATGGTAAATTATTACATTAAATAGTGGGACGGAACCGTTAACGGGAATTCTAATCAATTTTTTTTTCATATTTTAATAGTTTAGATATTCAAAAATATCTCCCTAAAAGGGTTTTTCAAAATTCGATTTATTTAAAAAGTTATAACCATTTTAGTGTCATGGTTTAGACTTAGACGGAATCTAACTAGACTCCAAATCGAACAAAACTTTAAAAGCATTTTTCTCGAAACTACTTTTTTCGAGACGGTTGACACGATATCTCAAGTTCTACTGGACCAATTTACTTGAAATTTGGTGTGAATCTTCTCTATACACTACTCTATCGCCCCAATCATAATTATAAAAAATTTCAATTTTTACTATTTTTAAAAAATTCGGAAAAGTAAAAAAAAAACGGTAAAAAAATGCCTTTTTATTTCAGACAGCCGCCAATTTGCGAAATTTTTATTTTTTATTTTTTCCGTTGTACGGGTCATACCACCATTTTTTTTACATTAACTCCACACAGGAACACTTTTTTAGCGTTTGTTTGGATTAAGAATTAATTTGTTTTTTTTTCTGATTACGGCGCGCCATTTTTTTGAGATCAACCCACTTCAACATCCTGTAACTTTTAGAATATTTAATTATTTTGTTTAATAAATATTTGGTAAAATAATTGGCTCCTAAAAATATTATTGTTCTTTTTACTGCACCTGAAAAAATACCTACAATTCATGCTTCTAGACTAGAATACCCCCTTAATATTAGGTGACGCAAAAATCATCACCCTATCGGAAGATGCAATAATTTTTGCAAATGCAAATAGTACTGTTTTGACATTTGTGAAGTGAACAGATACAAAATACACGTCAATAAGAACGCGGAAATTTTTTTTAAAACCGTATTTCTGGGTCACCTAATCTCTCGTTTTGGTTATTTCACTGGCCGGCAAGATTGCCCGATTTAACCATTCCAGACTTCTTTTTGTGGGGTTTCTTGAAGTCACGAGTCTATGTCAACAAGCCTAAGGCTCTTGAAGCCCTCAAAGAGAATATCCGTCATGAATGCGAGAACCTATCGCCGGAAGTTCTGGAAAGAGTGATGGAAAATGCCATAAATCGGGCCCGTATGGTCATCAATTTTTGGCGGCGCAGAACCAAAATTAAAATGATACAATTACAGCCAAAGAACATCGTGTGACAACTTTTGCGCCATCTTATAATAATTGATGTATAATTTAGCGGCAAAATACTAACGTAAGATTTTATTATCACTTTTAAATTTGTTTATTTTAAAATTATGATAAGGAATTTTTATGATAAGAAGATTTTAACCAGCAATTCCTGAACATATTTGGAGTAAAAAAAGTAGATGTCACTTTGGCGTCTAATGATATTTTTTTAATTAAAGGGGGTCACGTAATACGCACTTCGTCTCGTTTCAGCAACACCGTAACAGACGAGACAGAGGGCTTATCACGTGATCCCGTCGCGACTTGTGTAAAATTTTAAAAGATAATGATTATCATGATAGTAATGGGTAAAGATATGAGATATTGAAATACAAAAGAGATTTGCTGTGATGTCCGTGCGACTGTCGGCGGACTACTAACTAATCGGAGTAGTATGCATACGAAAAAAAATTATTCATTTCGTTGATTTTTTTAAGGTGTGCAATTGGTTAACAATATAGTTTGAATACGGAAAGAATTTCATCTAGTTTGTTCATTTATATATACACCTATCCAGTATGCGCATATGAAAAAGTCTTTTGAGTACATAAAATGACAATATCTCTGGAAAAGCGCCTTTGAGATCAATGGGAGAGGGACGAGGGAGGGTTAAAATACGGAGAAGGTGGAAGGGAAACGTGGGAGGGGAAGGGGAAAAGGTATGAGGGCGGGAACAGAGACGCATGGTAAAGGATTCAGGGGGAAACGTTTTTTTTCTTTGAATGGATTGCAACGCATGTCGGGTATTCGCTAGTAATGAATAAATTATTATTAACACGGTACCAAAACATGTAATGTTGCATGCATTAGAAAAGTAAAAATCAGTAAACGTGGAGCACTTTTCAAACAAATCAATATTTCCCATATTGTAGACAGTTTTATGAAATCACCTTTTCGTTATAATAATTGGTTCTCATTTACGTAATTATATTTACCAACATAATCTCTAATAATTCAACGAATGGAGTTCGTCATCATGCAAAATGATAAATTATTTAGGATTATTCAATAATTACTAATGAATTGACTCAATGACGAACCCAAAGTCAACATTTTTTTGAAATTATATTGTGGTCTAACTTAAATGCAGGTGTTTTTAAATAAGTTTTCATAAGTAGTAAAATAAAATTTACAAGTTGGCGGTATTCGAAGTGTATAAACCTTCACACGCTTTGATCCATTGGGATCAAGTCAGTTTCATCGAGCAAAGACAGTATGCAAAATGGCGGCGATTGTTGTTGATACTCGTTTTTCCTGCGGATTTATGTGTTGTATTACAGCAAGCATATTAAATAGAAATGGAGATTAGACTTTTACTTAGCGACAGCACTGACTTGACTGACAGTAATTTAGCGATCGCGCGCCCTGCGCTAGTCGGCCTTGTTTTGAACGAGATAACGTCACGATAGTTGTCATTCTTTCCACAATGTTCTGGATTGGCGCTGCAATCGGGGTCGAATGACGTCAGTTACGATTTTTCTTTGCCGCTTTTTTAATCATTTCTCAAAACCGTTTGATATTTGTATTTTTTTACATTATCTCTCTGGACAGGAGGCCATGAGGAAAATAATTTCCCTCCAGGCCTATGCCATCTTTGGGGATGCTGTGTGGAGAGTATTTTTGTGGAAACGAAAGAGTTAATCTGGAAAATCAGCCGAGCTGTTGAACTCAAGAACGTCGTCGAAACGACCCGTTTTCATGTGATAATTGTCAACTATGTACAAATGGGTTGGACGTGCGTTTAGCGTGTTTCCCGACTTTGCATTGGTGCCGAAGGATTTAATGACCCTAATTTCTCTGAGCATCTTCCATTGAAATACCGGTAGAACAAGAACAGCATTCCAACCCGACGCCTATGCTCTAAAGATTACAATCCGTGCGTTAAGATAGGAGAATCTATCATACGGACCACTTGTTTCTGCACAGAGTTGTGGGTTTATTCATGAATTTTGGGGCTCCAGAAAAGAGGTGGCTGTCAATTTCAACTGTGGGACGCAATGGTTAACTAAATGCAATAAAACTTGTATAACGAAGTTTCTATAAATATCTGTAATTTTTAAAGTCATAATATAATTTTTAAAGGATTTTCTCAATCTATAATACATATAACGTAATATTCATATGTCTATAAATATAACGTAAGAGATTTTTTCCGATGCGATTGAGTCCGAGTAGGTACTATCATTTCACTCTGTTATCGCGTAGTTGTTACTTGGATTATTATTATTATTAGACCATGTTGGCGACATGCGTTGTGAGCGCGATTTAATACTAATAACGGTTCGTAACCCCACCTTCCTTGTAAAGGAATACGTATGTAGTTTCAAAGTCCTTCAACAAATGTAGTATGGTTTTGAGGTGTCTCAACAGATATCAGTAAAGTATCAACTGTCTACCGTTCGTGTCTAATACCCGTAAGGTTACGGATATAGCCGATGATATCCGATCGATATCTGGGCACCTTCAGTGCCCAGTTTCTTTCCTTTGCAGAAATACACTAAGCATCCATTAGGTCAGACGTTTGGTCAAATTTTCAAACTTCAGTTAAATTTTCATTGTAAACAAGACGATAAATAAACACGAAACGAACCTGACGAACCGAATGTCATTGAAACTCATGATCGTCTGAGAAGGATTGTTCATCAGAGAAAACCATAAAACACCAAAACCATAGACTACCTTTACGGATAAAAGTAACGATGGACCGTAAGAACTCGTGATCTTTTTACTACCGTCTAGTGGGGTATATTCTCGAGAGGGTGCTATTAATTATTCATAGGGGTTAACACCTTACTGTATTTCCTAAAGGGTTAACTTCGCACTATTGTTAACGTAGGTTGAGTTACAGAGTGTCATTTCTTTTTTTTTGCTAGCGCGATGAAAAATTACGGGATATTATTTTGTTAAATCTATTTTTTCTGTATATAACGCTTTAATGAAAATGGAAAAGCGTAGATCCCTGAAAAATCACGAAATCTGACTTTTCTTGTGAAGATTAATTTAAACAAAATAAATATTCATTTTAATATAGGATATATTAATTTCTGTTAAAAAATAATTGAAAAATAGCCCATAACCTAACCTAACGTAACCTACTCAACTAATTTTTTTATAATTTTTTTTCATCACTTTTAATGACTTTTCAAAAGAGGTGTTGAAGTTGCATGATTCTGAGTTGTCCGGTCACCATATTATACTATATATTTGTGTAAAAACCCCACTAGAGTCCCAACTACTTCCAACCATCTGAAGCTAGTGATATTATGGCATCACCAATTGGGGTATGTTGTGAGGCTGTAGGCAGTGAGGAGGAGAAGAAGATGGGGAAGAGGAAGATGGGGAAGAGGAAGATGGGGACTCCTGGCTATTCAGTACTGGTCACAAAACACAGCTTACGCCATTTCAAGCAACGTTTTAATTCTAAATGGTGGTCTTACACCAGGACGATATTGAGAGCATCTGTTACTCTGGAACGTGTTGCAAATATAACTTATATTTTATTTTAAATAACATAAATCAATCAAATATAATTTACTTGCGGGCGCCGGGATTTGAACCCACGACCTTCGGAGTGCTAGTGGAGAGCCTTAACCCTCGCCCGCAGCGGTAAGAGGTAGTTTGTCGATTAATATATCAAAATAGTACGAATTCCCAGAGGGATGTTGCAGAGGGTGTAAATCTAACCTGGGAGGTATTCCCGAAGGAATGTGCGGAGAAAATGTAGTTTGTAACATCTTATGTCTGTCTGAGCAGTACCGGATTATCCCTAAGGCAGAGTAGGAAACTGCCTAGGGGCCCCGCATCGGCTAGGGGCCCCGCGCCCCAAGAAAAAAAAACTTGCGTCAGTGGTTCGACTCACAATAAGTGAACAACTCCGGCACCCATTTTGGAAAAAGTCAGCTTTCAAGATGTTTTAAATATTTTATTTTTTTATTACGAACATTTATAGGTTAATAACATTACATGCATTAAAGAAAACAACAAATTATAATAATTAGGTTATAACCGAATAACTGTTCACATCACGCACAAACAATAAATAAAAAGTAAATAATTAAAACAAATATTTAAACATAGTTGTATTTTACTTTACTTTCCTTCGTATCAATGGGGATATGATTATAGGTGCCGTGTGTGGTTTATATTGGCAATTGTTTTGTTTTTTTTTTGCTTTTTTTTCTAATGTTTAAAATATAAATGTTGTACAAGCTTTAGTGTGCACTATCTATCTGCTTGCTAAAATTCTTTGTTTCTCTTCATACCAAGGTTGTCTGGAAGAGATCACTTTAGTGATAAGACCGCTCACTGTACTATTGTAATCATTTCATTTTTTATTGAATGGGGGTGAAGGCATACCTTCGAAATGTAGTAAAAAAGCAGATTAATTATGAATAAAATTACATTTTAGTAGAAAAAAAAGGTTTGGAAGTTAGAAAAGAGTAAAGTGCAGTGGCGGATTAAGCCCGTCAGAGGCCCGGGCGGAAAAGCTGAATAACCCCCTCCCCCCCCCCCCCCCTAGTTTAAGAAGTTGATGTAATTTTACAAGCTTTTTCTTCAGTTCATAAGGGCCTCTGACTATGGGGGGCCTCCAAATGCCTTCTTTTGATCAAATCCTAAACAAGGCTTTAAGGCACCAGGCTACTGCAAAAAAATGACATGCTGGAGAAAGGGGCCCCAAGAAGTGCATTGCCTAGGGGCCCCCGACATGGTTAATCTGGCCCTGTGTCTGAGATTAATTTTATTTAACCCTACGTGATGATTTTTATTAATAATGTCAGAAATTTTGTCCTGGGTTTAATGATAAAAATTTGGTTCTTGAATATTTTACGACCAGCAGTGAGAAAATAGTTCTAAAAGGGATAATGTTTTTTAAATTATCATCGGGATTCTATACGGATTTCTTTTGCACAACGTAGTATAAAATTCGAGATAAAACCGCTAACAATAACACTCCTTACCTATGGCGATAAGGTTTAATTTCCCATTTAACAACAGTAGTAGTTGTAGTAGGTAGCTGATGGTTTCACTTCTTCCTCACACTCGATAAATGCTGGCGTCCCACAGGGATCGGTTCTGTATCCGACTTTGTTTTTGTTGCACGTCAACGACCTTTTGTCATGTGCACCAATTCATTGTTACGCAGATGACAGTACAGTCCATGATAACTTTTTGTTTGACAAGCCCCAGGCCTTACAAACTCCGACGGCTCGGAGGGCTTTGAAGCAAAGAATGGACGGTTACCTAAAGAGCGTTTTCGCTTGGGGTAAAAATAACATCGTTGAATTTAATGTTTCAAAATCCCAATCTCGTTTGATTATGTCTAAAAGGGATGGAAATGAAAATCTAGTCTCCTTCAACGGAAGCAATCTGCCGAACAGGACCTCCATTGATATGCTTGGTGTAACCCTAAGTGACCAGCTCAGATATGGGGGCTCCATCGAAGCCAGAGTAAAGTTATCCTCCCAAAAACTGGACGTACTGTACACGTACAGGGCTTAAACAACTGCTGACCCTGTAAAAATCACAAGGGCGCGTCACGGTTGAATTTGGCGGCCATCTCTGGTCTGGAGCTTCAAAATACCTGAAAAATACCCTTGACTCTGTGCAAAAACGGGCGGCCCGTTTGATAGATTCTCCCATCGTAACGTTAAATCACCACTCTAAGTAGTTGTCTGTTTCATGGTAACCAGAACATAGTGATGTATATTGTAAAGAATAAAAATATATAAATTAAAGTATATCTATATACAAACAAGCTTATAAAAAGGTAAAAGAAATATAAATAACAAGACAAAATAAACAACGAGAAGATAGATTATAATGAGCATGATTACATTGACCGGTCAGTGGTTGAGTGGGCATAGCGCTTGGGTCCCACCCGGGCGTCGCATGTTCGATTCCTCGGCTGGCTAAGTCCTCCATCACAACACAAGCAACATTTTCGGCTTTCTAGGAGATAGTAGGTAGTAGGAGATTTTCAAATATTGTTGGGTTATTCGTAACCCGGGAATGTTTGTCTTTCTTAAAAAAAAAAAAATGGAAAAGGACACGATGATGCGATTGAGTAAATATGAAAAAATCAACAAACAAGGAAAACGTTTACATATACGAAAAGTTTTATTTTTATCTACCATTCCCAACGACCCGATGAAATTTCATGGAATTTTAGATTTTTTTTTACCTACATTAACTCCACACAGGAGGCCCTGAGAAAAATAATTTCCCTCAGGGCCTTTGTCATCTGAGATGCTGTGTGGAGGGCCTTTTTGAGGAGAGGAAGGAATGAACATTGGTCAGGAGTTTCAGTTTAAAAAAAAGAAAAAGCTTACAAACAAGAGTTTTAGTTTTTAAATAGAGAAAAAGCTTGCACACAAAAGCTTCAATTTTTAAAGAAAATCTTACACACCAGTTTAAGCTTTAATAGGGAAAAAATTGCACAAGAGTTTCAGTTTTTAAAGAGAGAAAAAGCTTACACACAATTGTGTCAGTTATTGAAGGGAAAAAAAGTTTACACATAAGAGTTTTAGTTTTTAAAGACAGAAAAAGCTTGCACACAAAAGCTTCAATTTTTAAAGAAAAACTTACACACCAGTTTAAGCTTTAATAGGGAAAAAGTTTGCACAAGAGTTTCAGTTTTTAAAGAGAGAAAAAGCTTACACACAAGAGTGTCAGTTTTTGGAGGGAAAAAAAGCTTACACACAAGAGTTTTAGTTTTTAAAGAGAAAAAAAACGTGCTCATAAAAGCTTCAATTTTTAAAGAAAAACTTACACACCAGTTTAAGCTTTAATAGGGAAAAAGTTTGCACAAGAGTTTCAGTTTTTAAAGAGAGAAAAGCTTACACTCGAGTTTAAGCTTAAATAGGGAAAAAGTTTACACAAGGGTTTCAGTTTTTAAAGAGAGAAAAAGCTTACACACAAGAGTGTCAGTTTTTGAAGGGAAAAAAACTTACACACAAGAGTTTTAGTTTTTAAAGAGAGAAAAAGCTTGCACACAAAAGCTTAAATTTTTAAAGAAAAACTTACACACCAGTTTAAGCTTTATTAGGGAAAAAGTTTACACAAGAGTTTCAGTTTTTAAAGGAAGAAAATGCTTAAACACAAGAGTTTCAGTTTTTAAAATAGAAAAAGCTTACACACGAGTTTAAGCTTAAATAGGGAAAAATTTTACACGAGAGTTTCAGTTTTTAAAGAGAGAAAAAGCTGACACACAAGTGTTTCAGTTTTTAAAGAAAGAAAATACTTACAAACGAGAAAAAGCTTACATCCGAGTTTAGGCTTAAAGAGAAAAAAACGTTAACCAAAGAACTTTTAGCTCAGAGAGAGAAAAGGTCTACACTAGTTCAAGAGTTGATAAACCTTACCAAAGAAATAAGAGCATTTTAAAGTCTGACTAATACATGACCCAAAGACATTCTTTAGCGGATACCGTTTCGAGCAGCTGTGACCGCGAAAGTAAAAATAGTTTTCTTTTCACGTGCTGAGATTCGGTCTACAATACTATATTTTACATACGTTACACAAATCAAACTTATATAATCGTATACGTTAAAACAGATGTGATTTCGCAGGGTGTGTTACAAATTACTCAAACGGGAATCTCTTTCTTTAATCGATTCTCAAAATCAACAAACAGCGAAAACGTAAATGTTCACTTTAGTTTAACATTGGCGACTCTCAATCGAAAATTTGAGATGGAAAAATCAGAAAATGATACCGTCACATCTAGAAGTTGAACCAAGGGCCTTGCCTAGCCGGGGCGCTGATACAACACTGAGCTAATGGGATCCTACGCCAACTACTATTCTAGCGTTTTTTCAGTTCTATGATTTCAATATTTGATTTGTCGTATCCCCTAATAGATTATACTCAAAATTATAACTATTTTTCTTAACTCTATCGGCACAAAGCACTCTTTTTAGGATGAATTGCCTATTTAAAAAAACTACCAACTTTATTTTCTTAACGCATATTTTTATTGGCTGCTAACTTTATGCAAGATTCTTCTCGAGCTAAATACTACCTAGATAGTGTCTTTGATAAATTTATTCATTTATTCATTATCGTTTTTTATTTAATGTGCGACATCCATTAACTTTTCTGCAAGTCTAGGATGAATATTTATTTTTATTTTAACATAACAAGTTAAATCTCAGTCTCATAGGGACCCTCAATCGAAATTTTGAAACAGAAAAATCATAAAAAGATACGGTCTAATTTAGCAAATATAAGTTTTCTTCTTGTGCCCTGTCCGTTCAACGGACGTTGACTATCATGTTGGCTATGCGGACTTTATTTAATGCGGTCCGGAACAGCTTTACAGTAGACTGGCCAAACCACTGTCTCAGGTTTTGCAGCCATGAGGTTCTCCTTCTTCCAGGGCCCCGTCTTGCGGCAATCTTTCCCTGCATTATGAGATTCAAGATCTCATACTTCTCTGAATGTCTCATCACATGTCCAAGATATTGAAGTTTTGGAATTTTATAGTTTTAATAACGTATTTTTCTTTATTCATCCGAACCATAACATCTTTATTCATAACCCTGTCCTTCCAGCTTATTTTAAGTATTATTCTGTAGATCCGCACCTCGAATGCCTCAAGTCGCCTAATTAGTTCTTCAGTAAGCGTCCATGCTTCCATTCCATAAAATAATATCGAAAACACGTAGCATCTGAACATTCGCATCGTAATCCTAGGTTGAGAACAAGAGTGCAGAACATCTTTTTTATGTGGATTTTCGATGCAAACAATTTGGCATCTTCCTCTTGTGTTAAGTTTTACAGGAAATCCAAAATGTACCTATTAAAAGCTCCTTTGCTCCTGATGTATATTCAAATTGTTGCGTTGGTTTGCTGAAAAGTGTGGAGGGAAAGGAGATGGGATGGATGAAGGTTTTGGAAGTAACCTAGCTATTCAGATCGAGACCCTAAATATGGTTAAATAAACTAAATCATATTTTATTTAACCACTCCGGGATTCGAACTCGCAACCTTTGTTTCCGGAGACAAAGAGTTTTCCGCTCTGTCACAAAAATAGTCAACAGACTATTATGATTCTAAAATTAGCAAAAAACAGCTAGCCTTCGAACCACACCGGAAATAAACAGAGCATGACTAAGCCACACCAGACACTCTCAAAACATTCCAATATTAAATGTTACGTGTGTAAAATACTATTCCAATCGTATTTTAAAAGCTTCCATTTACAAACGAGTTCTATTTTTGAATCTGTTCCATTTTTAAAGCGTTATTTCAGTATTTTATTAATAACTCTGAAAGGATGGCAAAATTAGACCAGAGTTATTGCATTGCCAAACGGACAAAATGTTATTCAAACGAAATATTATAAATGTAAACATTTGGTGATCACTTTAATAAAATGGGTCAAATCACATTAGATTTAAAATAAAGTTTGTTACTAACTAACCATCGCGCTGTTTCTCTGCAGGGGTGGGCAGAGAGGACGGACTACCCAACAACTCGGTCTAAGCACACTCTCCTTGCCTCATTCACATTCATACATACTTTCTATTATCCTGACTCTTGACATGGCCGGACTCAAGTATCTGATTCTCTTGATCGTGCCATGTCTACCTCGGGCGTCTCCGACTTCTTCTGTAATTCACATTTGCGTCATACATTCTCATTACCTTTCTTCGTTCATTCGCTGTACATGCCCAAACCATCTAAGTTTCCCTTTCTTAATCTTAATCATTACGCTTACATCAGCCTCGCTTCTCCACATTTCTCACACAATCATACCTGAGGCGTATGTGTGGTAAAAACCACACATACGCCTCAGGGATCTCATTTATACAGCACCTCAGTTTCTTTTTGTTACCACACTGTATTAGGGACTCTGCCTTCCCATTATAGAAATATATATTATTATTATGTCGGTATTTTGGAGGGAAAGGAGATGGAAAGAGAAAGGTTGGGAAGTAACAGGTTTTAGAGAACTTTTATTAAATGCGAGTTCCGCACAAGAGTCCCAACTGCTCCTAACCGTGTCTGGAGCCAGTGAGACTACTACGGAATCCCCCAAATGGGGTATGTTATGAGGCTGAAAATAGTGGAAAAGGGGAGTATATGGGAAGATGAATGTGGAGAAGTACCTGGCCATTCAGATCTGGTCACCAAATGCCGCTAAAGCCATATTAAGCAAGTTTCACTTCTGAATGGTGGTGTTACACCAGGGCGATACTAATAATATATTTCACTCTGGAACGTGCCGCAAATATAAATTTTTTCCAAATACGGCTTATTTAACTTGGGAGATACTGAGAGTATCTTGCAATTTTTTAATTTCTTCTCCAAAACAAACAAACATAGACAAAGCTTATACAAACCTTTCCTGGTTATGAATATCCTGACAATATTTGAATTTCTTTTACCTCGTTAACTTTCTCCATGTGTCATCTTTGGGGATGCTGTGTTGAGGGAAAAAACTACCACCATCAGAGTTAGACATGTTTCTTGCGCATTATTGTCCAATAATGGAGAACTTAACTTCAACGCAAAAAAACTGTTTTTTAATTATTTTTACGGTCAAAAGTAGTGTCGTGATTTATTTTTGGGGTATTATGCCGTCTTGGTCTACCACCTTCTTTAACCTACGTTTCGGAAAGCGTTACAGTGTACATTATTGCGACATCTAATTTTTGTCGCATCTGCCCTGATGATGGAAACTGTAACGCTGTCCGAAACATTGGCAAAAGATGGAGGTTGCGCAACACGACATAATACCTCAAAAATAAATCACGATAAAATTAAAACTAGCTTCGACGTCACACTAAATTTATAAACAGTTTTTTAATGATCTTGATTTTAACAGCATGAATTAAATTATTGTTAAAAATTAATATAAATCAATCAATCTTTTGATAAAGTAACACACCGAAAAGCTCTCATTTCATTCCAACAAAAAAAATCTAAGTTGAATATTATTGAAAATGTAAATTAATTTTTGAATAGATACATTCCGTGTTACTTTTTGAGAATATTCATGTCAGTTTTAAAAGACGGGCCGCCACTCAAATGTTTAGATTTGTTACAAGCGTTGTAGACAGTTATAAAATTAATATCCAGCATACAAAAAACCTCTGATTACTTATTAGATTCTTACGCGCCGCTTCAGCGTTGGTGTAGTTAAGCCGGTCCTAGGCCAGAGTTTAAGACCTTTTTTAACCGTTTTAAGTCAGGTATGGTTTTTTACTACTCCACTACTTTGAAATCCACAACTGGGGTATGTTAGGCGCGTGAAGGCAGTGGGGAAGTACATGGCTATTCAGATCTGGTCACCAAACACGGCTGAAGCCATTTCAATCCAAGTTTCAATTCTGAATGGTGATCTTACACCAGGGCGATACTGAGAGTATCTTCCACTTTAGAATGTGCCGTAAATATACTATTATGTTATTTTTAATTAAATAATTGTGAAATAACACAAATTAATTAAATAAAAAGTATTTGCGCACGCCGGGGTTTGAACCCGCGACCTTCGAATTGCTAGTCGAGAGATTTGCCCTTCGACCACGGTGGCCGTCAAAATTACAATAAAGAATATACTGTCGTAAATTACAAAAAACGTTTTATGAGAAAATTACGATTTACACAGTAAACTGTAAGTGTTTTTGTATAAAAAAGTAATATCTTTTATAATTAACTTTTTTTAATAACAACTTCAAACACGATAATCACAAAAAAATGTCTTTTGATTCTTGCAAAATAATACTCCGTCCCATAGGTGCTGCGCACTTACGCAGTAAGTCGTTTCCCAAGTCTACCGCTCCGGCGCCAGTAGTATGTTTTGTATGAACCTAAGGAATATGACGAACGGTTCCATAGGTGCAGATATTCATAACGCACCTAAGACGAAACTTCAAATACCGTCTTTGGTTGGTGAATTCGCCCATACATGAGACTAACGACCTAAAAGCACTTTAAAATGCATTTGCAAGAAATAAATCACTTAAGACACATAGTTTTCCACCACTTTTTATTTTATTTTAATAGAATGTGATGATACATTTTTAAATGTATGTCAAAAAATAATACGTACTTTTAAATCGAAAATTTATGTTCCACATTCGAAATCAGCATGTGTTCGAATTCCAAACGTGAAATACATTTGGCTGCCAAGAGATGGCGCTTGGACATGTGAAGAAATATCATATGTCTGGGCATGACACCTGTTTGTGACGTCTGTCCCACATACCACATATATAATGTGTGTGGATCCCATATAACACATAATATTATATTATTTTGTATTGGATCCCACATTCATTTCACATGTGCATTGTAATACACACTTGAAGCATTCACTTACCTGTTTAAAAATGTTTAACTGAACCTAACAAATAGTGCCAAAAAGGACATCTTTGAAAAGTTATATATAGATATATATAAAGATACAAGCTGAATTTTATTTGGATTTTCCCCGATTTTAAACAGAATTTTACGAAATATGTGGACATTGGCACCGGTTCATAGTCAGGAAACACACCAAACGCGCGCCTAACGCATGTGTACACGATTGACTTTTGTCACAAGAGAACGGGTCGCTTCTACGACTCGTTCTTGAGTTCGAAGGCTGTGGAACGATTTGCAGGACTCTGTATTTCCTTCCTCCTACAAAATGGGTCTCTTCAAGTCCCATGTCCAATTTTTTTCCTCAGGGCATATGCGTGGAGTTGATGTAAAAAAAAACTTTAATTTTCTTCCTATTTTTTCAAAATTTCAAGAAATAATAAAATTCTGCATTAAGACATGTGAAAATGGAGCGGTTTTTAGAAATCTAATATAAACAATGACGTCAAGTGTGCAAAATTTCATCAATCTCGGAGTAAAAGTATAGATTTATTGAAAAAAACAAACCCACTCCCCTTTGAAATAAAGTGACCTAGTATTGCCCGGACTTTAAGCATTATGTTTCAAAATCTTATATAAACAGTGACCATTCTCTTGTTTTATAACTCGGGTATGCAAAATGTCATCAATTTCGTAATAAAACTGCAGATTTGCGTAAAAATCAAATCAATGGCAAGAAAAATAGTGCAAATCGAGTGCTTTTATTTTGAAATATGAAGAAGTTTTGGGACGACCTTGGAAGCAAGCTGTTGTTGTTTTTCGTGTATACAATCTAGATTTTAAGTAAAAAGAAGTAATTTGATCATCTCGGAAGTACATAATATCGTTTTGTACTAATTCGTTTTGTACAACAAAACGATAATCACCTCGAGGTATCGCGGTGGAACTATTATTGTGTAGTGTCGTGTGCTCTTTCACAGAGATACAGTGATAAGTGATTGGTCATTATTTTTTCGTTGCATACCTTGTTTTTTCCTACACATAATATCACTAAATTCCATCTCATGTGTATCTGAAGCTGTAATTCGTAAGCAGTTTTGGATTCTACAAAGAACATGTACCAATTTATTAGGCTCTATCTCTATCGCTGTCTAAATTTGGATATATTGTGATGCTGAAAGGAGATGTGATAGAAGAAGGTTCAAAAGTAGGTACCTAGCTTTTTAGATCTTCTCACTAAGCAAAGTTAAAGCAACTTGTTTAAATATTATGTCTTACATCAGCTTTTTTAATATATTTCACCGCATCCTTAATCTTTGTTCACAATTCAAAACATTTTACTATGTACTGTGTCAATCTTTAATCGAGTACGGTATTATAGCCTGGGGAGGAGCAAACTGCTGCTAAGCTTATTGTTGCCGCCATTGATCCGATTTTTAAAGCTCAAAAACTAATTATAAAGATTATATTAAAACTACCGATCACAAGCAGTTTGGATGAATCTATGTTTTGGACATTAGGTAACTTTAGCCAAAAACGTACTAACGCAAGTCTTCTAGAGAAAATGTCCAAACTGCTCGAGATACTAGAAACAAAAGGCATAATATCTTACTTAACCCTTTGGATTAAACAACTTTTGGCCAAAGAAATTTTAGATACTTTGCAACAAAACTATACAACGCACTTCCACTGGCCATTAGAGAGAATTCAACGAATCTTAAATATAAATCAGACACCAACGGCCGCTATTCCCAATTCTACTAAGCCGAAACTAAGGTTCATAACTTAACTACTTAAGGTAACATAACTTAATCATCTAAGTGATGATTAAGTTATGCTTAAGCAGTTTTGAACCGTAGTTTTGGCTTAGTAGAATTGGGAACAGCGGCCACAAGTCTTGGATTATAAGCCAAGACAGATCTAACATTTTATTTTTATTTTTTTTATTGGAATTTCTTACCCGCTAAGCTACTGCAAGTAGCTTGTCAGCAGAGATGATTAAAGATGTTATTATCAAATCAAGCTTATAGGTGTGTATTTTTTCAATGGTACAATGATGATTGTTATATTGTGTTGTTATTTATATTTTTAACCCCCGACCATTGATATAGTATATCTCTATGCCCCCGACGCAAGGAGCGGTGTTATAAGTTTGACCGCCGTCTATGTGTTTGTGTGTCTGTCTGTGGCATCGTAGCTCCTAAACGAATTTGATGCGGTTTTTTTGTTTGAAAGTTGACGTGATCCAGATGGTTCTTAGCTACAATTCATGAAAATCTGTTCAGACGTTTCAAGATCATCAGCTCTTTTTTGGGTCGGGGGTTGCTTAAAATTTTGAAAATATCACTTATTATTATAAACTGCCCTTGTTTTAAGGCGCCTGCTCTCAACACAGTGAGTCAGGCATAGAACATCACAAATTGTACGTTTAGAATTAATAAAGAAAAAAATGGCTTTTATAAACTACTACCTACTTCTTTGCCTATCTACATTCACGAAAAGAATATCGCTAGGTAATAACTTATTTCTAGCTCACACCATTTAACATGGGCTTCTATTATGCCCGCTTGTTAAAAACCCGTTAATTTTTTCAGATTTTTCGTGAAACGAACGCTCGCCAGTGAAAAACATTTTCTTTAAAAGTTGAATAATGACTACAAATTTATTGTCAGACCAGAGTGTAAGATTCTCCATTGTTTCGTGGAATTTTACAAATTGTTTAAGTAATTAATTATGTTCTGTTTACATAATGATATCATTACAAAAAAAGATTATTTATTGTAAAAATTCAAATCTTTACAAATTATTATTTGTCTGAAGCAGAAAACCTCTTTGGTGAGTTTTGGTGTTATGTTACTATTCAGAGCAATTTTTAGCTAGAAAAGTTATTTTTATCACAATTTATCAATTTTAACTATTATTTTGAGTTTTATTGTCGTTATCAGAATTTACTGTTTATAATGTAAATATGACTTCAATTGTTACAGATCATACATAGTTCTATAAATCAGAAAACTGGAAGTGTACTTTCATAAAGATTTTTTACTTTTTGGAATAATGGTATACAGAGCTCAGGACCAAAAAGGCCCCTTTCTCTTTCATCATGAATTTATAATGATTGTTGAAAAAAAAACCTGAGACAGTAGTTTGGTAAACAAAGTTCGCATATCCAATGTTCATTGAACGGACAGGGCACGAGAAGAAGTTAAAAAAATGGTTGATTTGGTTGTTTTTTAAAAATTATGTGCAGTGGAAAATGGCTGCAATATGGGGAGGTTAATCGTCAAGGAGGATTTGTTTAGGTTTTTTGTGTGTAGTACGTACGTTTTCGTCGCACCGGACGAGGCAGTATGGACGCGTTTTTACGGGTGGGAATTCCCGCATAAAATGTTTCTGCGAGACTTTAGATGTGTTTTTTTATAAGGGAATTTCAGAATCTTTGTGGAGTTGGGATACCCTTATCCATTTGGGGGCACCCAGGGCTATACGTATATTCATACAGATTTCAATAGAAGCAAATGTCGTCTCTGAGTTAGTACTTTTTAGTTATAAACCATTTAGCACGCGCTCTGTCTCAGTTACAGACTGAAATCGTAGACTCCATCCCATTTGAATTACATAATTGGCCAGATTGGCCAAATATTTGTATCACGAAAGCGTCCAAAAATCACTTCTGGCATTTTTTTATTACGTTACAAATCAGTTAATAGTGGTTGAGGTTTGTCCGGGACTTCGCGGCGGATGCTTCTGCCCTTCAACTGCGTGATACTGGTCGAGGGAGATCTTTTGACCTCTCCAGCAGGAATTTCTCGGAACATTAAGAAGGGATGGATTCATACATCCATCACTCCTGAACACACTGACCACCAGATTCTTAACCTCCCCTTATCCGTTTTTCATTCCCAGAACTCCCACTCCTTCCTTTCCTAAAAATTCCCTCCACACAGCATCCCAAAACATAATATAGGCCCTTAAGGGAAATTATTTTCCTCGGGACCTCATATGTGGAGCCAATGTAAAAAAAATAAAAAATTACGGTGGGTTGATGAGAAATTCTTATGTTCAATGTGTTGTGGTAGGTTAGGTTAGGTTAGGGTGGGTGTGATAGGTTAGGAGTTAGGAAATTTAAGTTAGGTTAGATATTGTACGAGTAGATATGTCTCCTCCCCCCTTTCTACTTAATAAGAAGAGAAAGCAATAAAAAAAATCAAAAGTATTCGAAGGATGTACTGCTATGTACTATAGTTTATTGTTTATACAGTATATTAGGTATTAAATATGTCGTAGTCGGGTTATCACTAAAATGATTTCACAACTGACAAGTTGAGCCGCTCGATAATTGATTGGTCTTATCCTGAGGGTAATATAAATATTCATTAGTAATATAATGAAATTTCATCGCTATCAAAATTGGCCACTATAAAAATATTCGTCCTAGTCTTGTAGAAAATTCAATAGATGTCAGTAATTAAAAATAGATATATTTATCCAAGATACTAACCAGGTTGCAATTAGTTCGGGTAGAGTCTTTCAGTTCCTCGACTTTTGAACCCGCGAAAAAATATCACCAAAAATAAACCCCAAACGAAATATCTATTAAATCCTAACCCAACCTAACAAAAATAGGACAAAAATAATACGAACATCCTGTAAAGACAAAAAATTATTTTCAAAAATAGTAAAATGGGACAAAAATAATACAGATATCCTGTAAAGACAATAAATTATTGTTCAAAAATAGTAAAATGAAAATAAGGTTAGGTTAGAATAGGTTAGGTTAGAATAGGTTAGGTTAGGTTCTAGTAGATATTTTGTTGGGTGATGAAAACGCGCAGTACCGAGCCTTTCAATCATGTAAAGATAGCAGCCAAAAATTTGTTAAAGAAAATTGTGTAATATCGGTAGCTCTTAGTCGAAGTATGGTCGAATTACCGCCGACACGAGAAATATTTATTGGATTATCAACATCTCCGTCATTTTTTTTTAGGTCACCGCAAGGGGTTCGCTATTTTTGGTGACTTAGCAGGGGTGCCTGGGTTCATGGGGTGAGGTTTTCCTAGTTCTTGGCGGCGGATGCATCTGCCCACCAACTGCGTGGTAGGCCGAATCGGGAGAGTTTGGTAGAGGGAGACCTTTTGACTTCCCCAGCAGGACTCTCTCGGGACATCGCCTTGCACCGCAGTGGAGGGATGTATTCATACCTACGTCAATGCTGAACACACCTACAGATTCATAACTTTTTATTTCCTAGAACTTAAGATAAGCAGATTTAAACTAACAGCCACAAAGTTTCGTCGTCTAAATAAACATATCGATATTCTAAGTGATTCTTTTTAACAACGAGACAGCTCTCATGACTGGCGTGACTATTGGAAAGTTAGTTCTACAAGCCGGGAGATAAAACAGTCTATGCTGTCGGTGACGGAGATAACCATCAGGAACTCAGAAACTAATTCTCTCCATGATAGTCGAGTTTTCGAACCATCCACGATACAGTCTGAAGAAATGTGTTTTAATAAGCATAGCTAATGTAAAAAGAGGTACAGTCTGTCAAATAAGAGTAGAAAATAAATGAGGGCGCCACCGTTGCCCAAATGGCAATACTAAAAGTATAATCATGGTGTTAATCTAAAGCTGTGTAACCTACATTTTTATTAAAAATTAAAAAGGCATAAAAGTGAAAAAAAAAATTATTTCAATACAGATACCCACTGACCTCAAAATTAGAATTGTATATAGGTATACTATTATTATACGTTAGCGATTTTGTGTTAACATAATGAAGAATAACGATATTGTAATAAAATATAAAGCACACTTTAGAAATTGCTCACATTTATTTAATATTAGCTTAATTACCTAGCATTGCCGGGCTTTAGATCATAGATCATGCCTCTAATTTAAGATATGAATACATTTAACTCATTCAGATCTAAAAGTAGTGTAACTAAACTCACCATTAATGATTCTTCCTTTCCGCATACTGTTAAATTCAAATCTATGTTAAATTAAATGAAAGCCAATCACTTTGTAAAACACAATTTAATCAAATTTATGTCATTTTGTAGGTACCTTCACAATAGTGCTTCTTCGATTTAATTTTTTTTAAGAACAAAATAATGTTTTTTTAAATGTGTGTACAGTGTTTTGAATTTTCAGTGTCTTTGCACTTTTAAAGAATATTTGACAGATAAATTGGTGTTGCCAGCCTAAAAATTTCTTAGTTCAATTTTTATATTTTCTTCTCTTATTTGACAGACTCTACTTTATCGCTTTTCCGAATACTTCAAACAATCACTTAATATATCGTAAGTACCTATATGAAATCTAGAGTTCATAGAAGCGGAGTTACATGTAGTCCCAACCGAAATTAGTATTTTTAATAGTAATACTTTCGGAGTACAACTTCCCAATTACTACACCGGGTCCGGTGTGTATATTGAACACTGTTTTTCCTTTATATTCTCTACAGAAGATGGTAAATACTGGGACCTGTATTCTCCTGTACTTAGATGCTCGATTGAAAGACTTGAGTTCTTAATAACACAGTGACTGTTTATTGTCGTATTGTAATTATAATAATACTTCTTGGTCTGGAAAGTGTCTGAAACCGAGGCTACGTAAATCTAGCTTCGGTCACCTTCGGCACAACTCGAACAAACCCGAAGAACCCATAGACTACTATGGTAAAGAATATACTAGATCATTAACTATTATTATGATGCATTACAAACACACCACTGCTGGGTTCAGACTCAAAGTTCTTACAGTAGGTACACGCCAAACTTTAAGACAAGCCTAAAGTTGATCAGAAATAATTGCAATAGGTGAGGTTTAGGACAGAAAAGTAGCCCCCTCCCACGCCTTTCTCTATCGCACGTAAATTTTTACTAATCTATCTGTTTCGATTACGTTCATTGTGAAATCAATAACTGCGCAAGAATGGAATGTACCATATTCATGTCTGCCTTAAAGTTTGGCGTGCACTTTACCGATCTGCCACAAATATCGCCTTAAGCTCTCCAGTTGTCAATTTAAATTATATATTTATGTTAAAAAACGTGTGAAAATTCTAATATTTTACAGATAGTAATAAAAAAGATATTTCGCGTGAGGATAAATATTTAATAGCCAATAAATATGTTATTGAATGCGTAAATATTTAGAAAAGTTTTTAAGATGGCCGTAAAACGAACATATCCATAAAATGCATCATTACTATTATTATTTTTACTCTGGAATATTTTTTTAATTCATGGTTTGAATTTTTTTTGAGTAAATATTTAGTTTGCTAGAAGTCTAGTGTGTATAAGGGGTGATAGAATAATTATGGTATTTATTTTGATAAATAGTTTGAACACGTTGAAATAGGGCTTGCACTATTTTAGTGAAATTGCTATGCCGGAAAATAAAATGTAAAAATGCAGTAACGTTCTAAATTACATATACGCGTTGTATAAATCTCAAAGTGGTAAACCAAGGACAAGACAATTGTACTGCCTTCGGTTTCTTAGTTTTAGTACTCAACTTAAGTAAATGGCATTCAAAATGGGCCAAAATGGCTTCGTGTGTCATGAAAAAATGTTTCCATTCCACGGCAAATCATTACATAGTATAAAATGAAGTCACTCAAAATGTTCGTGCGCTTAGATCTTTTAAACTACGCAACGGATTTTCATGCGGTATTCACCAATAGATAGAGTGATTCAAGAGGAAGGTTTATTTGTATAATACATGCTTAACATAGTAGAGAAAAGCCGAAAAATTCAAATGCTCAATTCAGGCATCGGGCAGCGGGCAGCGGGCAGCTGGCAAGCGGGTGGTGTGGATTTTATAAAGGTTGGGTAATGGAGTTGTGTTTCGTTAGCCACAACAACGTGTGGCCGGGACTGCTAGTTCTATTATAAGCCAAGGAATAACATTTCTTTCGTAAATACACGTATTTCGTAAATTATTTATTATTATAAAAAAAATATTTGATTGTTTCCCGAAGATTATTAGGGCCATTAGAGAAAGTGATATAGCAAACGGAGCAACAATTAAGTATAAGAATGACAACCTAGGAGAGTAGGTCTTCTCATTCAGCATTATGTATTCGTCTTTGTGTAAGCGAGTAAGCGTATCTTGGCATCTCAGTCACACCCGTGATGTAGAATGTAGTATTCGGTGCAAATACGAAAACACCGCCCGGTTACATATCTATTTATCATTCATGAATAACTTTTGAAGTAATAAGAGTGTAATGTAAACGTAAGAGATTTTCTTACTTGTCACATTGTATTTTGAGTTTGTGAGACAATAGCGAGTCTAGATGTAATGCATAATTGTAAAAATGTATATTTTTTTAAATGGATAGAAAATAATGACAATTTCTTGACAAAATTCGTCATCAGTTTTATAGACGAATCTTGGTCACATGTATGTCTTCATCGGGCGTCACAGACTTCTTTTTTCATAAACTTATCCATGGTGTCCGGAAACTCGTAATACAAGAGGAAAACTGGTGAATCTACATCACATAGAGAACCCAAAAAATAAATTTGATCAGAGCATTTCAATTTTTTGTTTATTTTGGGATAAAAAAACTTTTAGTGCCGAGTCTACGCTTCGAAGTTGTATACATTTGACAGCTGATATTGACCCCCTGGCGACCTATTTTTAAATAAACAAACCCCTCCTCTGCATCCTTTCCCAAACGACCCCCGCCTTCCCCCTCCTTCCTACCCCGCTCCCGCAAATCCCCCCGTCCTTCATTACCCTCCTCCCTCCTGGATTGAAACTACTTTCCAACAATGAATTATTGGTGATCGATCTCCATATTCTAAAACGAGCCATCACCGCAGTTAATTAATTACACATTTAGCTTTGACTGGGCACGTGTAAAAGCCCAAATCTCGCTTCTATCAGCTTGTCTATTCAGTGCTTGCCTATGTAATTTCCTCTGATTAAAATTTTGGCTTATCTTTGCTTAACTTCGCAAGATTAAGGTGTTTAATGAATCAAGGCTTTTAAATAATCATTTAGCAATTAACTCATTAAGTAGTGGTCCATCATTTATGTATTAAGTAAGGCCCGACAAGATGGGTGTGCCAAGCTAGAGGCTATTGTTTCGGATTGTATTCTTAGTTTTCGTAGAAGACTAATGAAAAGATGACAACTTTTAAAACATTTGATAAAACACTGATTAAAAATACATATAAAGTTGCATCGGTTACATAGTAACATAAGTTTTTAACGTAGAAACAAAAAAATTTCCTTTCCTCACCATAAAGAGACAATGCTCTTGGGTTTGGTGAGGGAATTCTAGCTTAATTAGTAAATTAAAAGATCGTATAAGTTAGTAATAACGGCTATTATACATTTACATTTATATTAATAAGATGGTAAATTAGTAATTACAACGGATATCATGTTAAAAAAATTAAATGAACTGCGTGTAAAATATCACATGTCACAACAGAAATTTTCCCGCGAATAAATGAAAAACATGGCCACCGCGCTTGCGCAAATGTATCCAAGATCAATGCAGCCAACATAAAAAACGTCATTATGTTATTTGTAACCGTGCAGGAACATCGTTTAACGGTCACACGTTTTATTTTTATTTTTAGTAAGGCTGTTAATCTACAAATATAACAAAACTATAAGTAATAAGTTTATTAACTTTACAAAAATATGTGTGTTGTCAGATCTATTGTTTTTACGTAATGTCCTAAAAAATAAAAAAGATAGTCTTGAATTGCGATCAGTCATTGCTTCAAATCATAAATATATGTACCAAACCACCCACCACCTACCTATTAATGTTCCAACGGGCGTACGGGCATAATACGCTTCGGCATATAGAAACCAACAACACTAATACAACACATAACTCACCAATTACTCGCACAATGCGAAACATATACCAACTACGAAAAATTAATTTGCTAAAATTCAAAGCTTTAGATATCCGGAATGAATGCAAGGCTGATGTAAGTTTAATGAGAAAATTTAAATGGTTTGATCAAGTGGAGAGGATTAATGAATAAAGGAGGGCTAGGAGAATAGGCGAAACAAAAGAGAATGGTAGAAGAAGTCGGTTACACCCGAGATATACATTGCACGTCCGAGTGAATCAAATACTTGAGTTGTTTCTCGTCAAGAGTCACAAAATTCCAAGAGTAAGTGTGAGGCGATGTGATGCTTGAAAGTTAATGAATTAAGGAAATTATGCTAATATGACGTGAAAGTTAATCTAGAAGAAGTCAGAGACCCGAGAAAGACATTGCACGACCGAGTGAATCAAATACCTGAATTGGGTCTTGTCAAGAACCACAAAACAGAAGACTACCTATGTATGAAACGATGCTTGAATATAAATAAAGCAAGAAGATTTTGCTTAAAATGAGTGTAAGGAGAATGTGTGATGCGTAAGTTAATGATAGAAGAAGTGTGGAAGCCAGAGAAAGACATGGCATGACCAAGTGAATCAAACATTTGAGTCGCGTCATGCTACTTACGCAGATTCAGAATAACAAGAATAATAAGTCGAGATAAGAGTCGTTTGGTGACTTAGCAGGGGTGACCAGGTTCATGGGGTGAGATTTGTCCAGGGCGGCGGATGCGTCTGCCAACCAGCTGCATTGCAGGCCGGATCGGAAGAGAATGGTTTAGGGAGTCTCTTTTACTTCTCTAGCCAGACACTCTCGGAACATCGCCTTGCACCGCAGTGGAAGGGATGGATTCGTACGTCCGTCACTCCTGGACACGCTGACCCCCAGATTCCTACCCACCCCTAATACCCCTTTCCTTCCCAGATCTTACTCCCCTTCCTTTCCTAAAAACTCTCCACGCAGCATCCCCAAAGATGAAACACACAAGAATATATATGAGACGATGCATGAATGTGAATGAAGTTGTGTGGTGGTCTATTCTGTCTTTTTACCTATCCAGAGAAACGGTGCGATGGTTAGTTAGTTAGTTTAAAAAAAGGTCAATCATTTATCGTTAGCACATTACCAATAAAATATACAAGCCAATAGAATATTAATTCAACACCAAGGTAATACTATCACCCCCACTTACGATATGACCTCCCACCAAGTGAAACTATCGCCAGAATATAACTTATTGTTATTTTCCGTGTGCTATTTTTACACAGTGGCGTGCCGGCCAATTAGCCGCGTTTAAAATTTCAGTAGCGCAACCGGGCTCGAGCGGGTGGGTTAATTAGCCGAAAACTGTTTGCGGAATTATGCAGGGGACCGTTAAGCCGGGACAATATTCTCTGTGAGCGGGGTTTAACCCTTCCACAGCTACGTGTTATTAAAAGTACTAATTTATTAAAACTACTAATTAAGTTAATTTTATTTGCATCAATTGATCATTTCCGGCATTAGGAAAGGTATGGGGAAAGCAATAAATAATAAATAAATATTAATAACAGCACTAATTTATTAACACCTATAGTGGAGTTATGTTTATTTTTATCGATTGAACATTTCAGCAATTAGTGAAAAAGTAGGTTAAGGTTAGGTTAGGTTAGGTTACGTTACGTTAGGTTATTCTAGATACTTCTAGAGAAGTTCTATTTATTTTTATTGATTCAACACTGTAGCCATTAATGAAGAACTAGGTTAAGGTGGTAGAACGCCACCCCTCCATTCGTTATTAAAATTATATTCTGCGTCATTAATAATTAAAAAAAAAAAAAAATTATTTAATATTCATGGATTAAACTATGTAACCAATGAGTAAGCAGAGGATGGAGTACAACCTAACCACCAAATTGTTTCATCAACAGGTATACACACTCGTCAACCTTTTGAGATTTAAAGAAAAAATATTTGATGTTTGGAAACAGTTTGTGTTAATTTTTGGCAAAATTGGAGTGTTCAGTATAATACGAAACTAATATCTTCGTCATAATAGTATGAGTTAGGTGACAGTGGCCGCTAGAATCATTTAGCCGCTAGTTTCTTTAACGGGGAAAACTCCGTTGAACATTACAAAAGTGGCTACTCAAGAGCTGGTTTGTGAGATTATCACTTCACCTTTTTTCCTGAATTTTTAGTTTCATAATGTATATTCTGTTTGCATATTATATATCTGGGACTTAATGCTAGAAGTGCAAATCAAATCAAGTGCAGTCAAATTTGTAAATCGCTCAGGACTTCTTGCACGGTTCATCAATAAGGATTATATCGATAAATTTTGGTAACATCTCATCGTTCCCTAGGACAACTTGTAAAAGAGAAGCTTGTTAGCTATGAAAACTATAATAAAATTGTTGTAAGTTCTTGAATAAATGATAAGACGTATTGAACAAATGTATATATTGATTTATTGTTATACAAAGGAGCATGTTTAAATGAGAACTCTATCTTAAAATTAAATACTCAAGGGTGGACATGAACATCGAAGATGTTGCATGTTAGATTAATGTACCATGATAAAGTGGGCAAGCATAAAATTTAATTTAATGAGGGCGCCATTACTTTTAAAGAGAAAGTAAAACTAAATTAATAATGAAATAATAATCTGATAACTAATGAAATTAAACGTTACGTTGCGTTGTCCAAAAGCGCCATGGCCTGGTTGGCCTCGACGTTGCAGCACCGTGTTATCCTCTTGGTTGGCTTCTCCGTCCTGAAGCTCGCCACGAACCGATTCGCTGCCAGCGGTAGAGATCAGTGATGTCATACGCTGACCGCTGCCGTGAATAAGTACCGCCGCAATCGGGGTTAAATGGTTCATAGCCGGGACCACCCGCTATATTACCCCCTCGCCAAAAATATTTCCCCCTGGAAATAATGAGGTCCTCCCGGCACCTCCTCAAAAGAACTTCTTGTCCTGAGAGACTTGCTCGTGGAATGTGGTTGTTGCCAAGGATTGTCCAAACTTGAAATACAGCCAGCTGGTAGGATCCTGGGATGAAAAGTACTCCCAATCCAAAATATTGTACGCATCGTAGGAAACGGTGAACTCTGTACAGCAACACTGAAGACGCAACGCCAAATAAAGCGAAGAACGAGCAAAAGTTCCAATATTCATGCCGCATCCTTCCGGTAATGATGTCTTCAATGATGAAAGACTTCCAGAAATGTTTCCATGGAAAGGCCTCACAATTGTGTCTTCTGCAGATATCAACTGCATCCTAATTGTGGATTTGTAGCCAACGTAAGCGTTGAAGGAAGAAGAATCGGCAGAAATCTTGAGACTACCGATGAACTTGAGGTAAAATTTTGAAAGAATCCTCCGATGATGATGACTTCCGGTGAAAATTGTGACCCGAAGTGGACCGAAATAGAGATGAAAGCCTTGGTACCATTCTTGAAATCAGCGTAAATGATCTTGAAACGTCTTCTTCTTTTGTCTTGAATTTTCTTGAAGTTCTCTAAACTAAACTACCTAACAGGTTATCAGAAGCAATAATGTCATTTACTCATGTTATTGTAAGTAACCAAAATTCAGTACCAAAATATCTAAAAAAATGCTTGCCCAAAGCTAATTGAATTTGCACATAAAATCACAAGATAGTTATAAATTAAGCTTAAAATGCTGTAAAAGAATACATAGTACATTATAGCAGTCATGTTATCTGACACGAATATACTTGCAATTCAACAAGAAAATATACCAATCAATGAAATCCCAGTATGGTAAGGTATCTATAAGCAAATCAATGCAATTTATTCAGATGAAACCAGGAGACATATTGTTCAATTCATCCAATCCCCAGTATTTATCAACCAAATTTTTTTTTAAATAAATAAAGTCATGTACCAATAAATAGACTTATTCTAAAAATTTCCAACAAATCTCATTGAAAACCCAGCCTTAGCTTGTATAAAACATAAGTCTGTAGACGTAAAATGCTCTACAAATAAATACTTAGTTACTTTATTCGAAGTATTTCAAACAAAACCGCAAGGAATAATTAAATTCAACATAAAATAAATAATAATTTATATGATAATCTGTCCCGCTATAGATGGCACTAGTATCGCTCAATAATTTTAAAATTTATCAGAGTAATATGAAGTTATGTAAACAACCAACAGATGTCAATTATTCTTTTATTGTTATTATTTTGAAATAATTATTGTGCCGTCTGAAACAATTATATTAAGTTATTAATAATCATACCCTGGAATGAAATATCAAAATAAATACCAAAGGTGGTATAGTGAATTCACACTTCATTAAATGGAAATAATAACTCGTCCTGAGAAACACAAACTGTGCTAAAACACAGGAGGAATTATTTTGTAACATACACAACATGGAACATTTAACAGTGATGTACTAACTAAAACACATATGAGCGCTAAAACAAATAGATTTTCCTTTGCTCAAATAAATTATATATGTAGAACCCCCAAGCTTCACTGAAATCCTATATGAGATATGAAATGCTTGAGTTTCCACACACCAAAACAAAAAAAAAAATCCAAAATCATTAATGAAATGAATAAGGTAACCCTTACACATCGAAGGAAAATCTATTTCTCTACAGCGAAATAAACCGAACACATCCATACGTAAAATTCATGTATTTACGCAAGGATTCTACGTCTGATATGATCAAATGAGACCAGCAAACCGACCACACCATCTATGGTCGATTAGAAAAAAACGTGTTTGCGAACTCAGTGACAGGAAACAATATGTTGTCCTGTATAGAACGCGAAACCCGCAACCTAACCTTGTATTCAGAGGATCACAATGAGAGATCATGATACACCCTTTGCAACGATCACGTTAGCAAAGTATGAACTCCAGTGTGTCTATGTTACCACTGAAATTCTTTTGAAGCTAAGCTCCAAATAATTAATTTTGCTTTAATCAAAATTTTTCCCGGATACCTATCACAAGAACAAGACGAAATACTAACATAAACAAAACAGTACAAAACAAAACAGTACAAAACAACACGCACTATTCAACTATCAACTCCTTCTACCGTTTGAAAGTTGAATGTGGACCGAAAATATAAGTATCCATCTTAAGTGACGCTCTCAAGGCAGATATCAATTTTCCTTGACAATAAACACAAAATAAGTAACTGCTGGCTTCCCCAAAATTAGTACTTATGCAATTATAAAAAAATTCCTGACCCATCTACGAGTACAAATCCTCATTTGTAGAATGGACTTAAGCGAAATAACCCCATAGAACGCTTTTTTATTAGAAAATAGCTATTTAATAAAATAAAATTTGATAACAAATTTAAATTAAGATAATATAATCCCGGTGTAGAGAATACTACACCCCAAAGATTTGTAAAACCCAAAATATTGTATTATAATATCTGAAAGTAAAGAATCGCTGACATTAATTAAATGAAGACTACCTATACAAAATGCATGAAAAACATGTGCATAAATTTACGAGATCTAAAAAAAAATCCTACCCATAATATCGAGTAATAAAGATTAGCATTATGTGAAACTTTTTTTTAATTCTTAATACCATAATAAATTCTTACTTAAACATTTATTGTACCGAAATATTTATTCTGTATACCTCTGAAAACCCCATAGTAGGAAGATATACAAGCAAATTTGTGGTCAAACTATATACCAACAAGGAATATAATGCAAAGTATTACAGGTACTATCCTGTTAAATATCTATTGACTGTAAAATGACATTACCAGCATTTTAAAATTATAAGCAGAAATTAATCTGCAATATGACATCTATTGTCCAAAGCAAAAGCTTTATTAAATATCACTGATTCTTATTATAAGAAGCGAAGACTCAAACCAAAATCTCTAATCTCGAGAACCAATTTAGCAAAAACAACAAAGTAAACCCCAAAATTTCTCAATTGAAATCAAATCAATTAAAAAATACAGTAACAACTGACAACATCTTAAACAGTTATAACCCTCGAAAGGAATGATTAAGATAATGCTAGAATAACTGTGAATGAGAATTAAACCGTTCTGAGAAAATATTCATGGAAATTACTAAAACATTCATTACGATATGCAAATTTTTTTTTTTTTTTTTTTAGAAGTTATGAAATTCTAAAGCAGAAAGTGTGTAAATTTTAACAAAAAAAAATTATTTTAATTTTAGAATATTTATCAATAAATGACTCAATTTAATAAAATCCACAAGAAAACTAAGAACTTGACAGATCAAAACCACCATGTAATATGTAATCTGCAGGTCGTTTCCACCTGTACAACCTACCGAACATACTAGATAATGTCGTGCCCTTCAAGAACAAACGATTTTAACTTGATAAAATATTATGACATAATGATAACGCCGATTATTGTACATATAATCTGCCATCGGAATGCCTATAAGACCCTATCACCCCAGCAAACTACTAGTGAGATATAAAAGTTATGAAAAAAATAACTAACCCCATAGAACTTGATGATAGAAATGAACAACCAAATGAATACTAATCAATCCCTGTCTGACCAGTTTCAGAAAATTGAAGGTCCCTATCAACTGCAGGAAGTAAGCTCTAAGTATTCCAAAGTATCCTACCACTAGAAGATAATAATAAAATTAATGATTTATAAACTTTTCTTTCTAAGTCAAAATCTGTCAATCAAATCATATCTACTATAAATAAAATAAATGAAATATAAAACCCGCAATCCGCGATGATGATAGCAGCAAGCCTGAATAAACGCCACGTCTGGTACTACTCGAAGAAAACTTGCGCTGAAATGTAAATATTTGCAATGTTATCCAGATGTAAAATAATTATCTACAACATGATAAAGGGAATTAGCCCAACGAAAGGCTGACAAAGAACACGATTGTGACAAAAATTTACTTGAGTCGCATGAAATTATTGTCCACCTATAAAATTCACAGAAAAATGTCCTAGAAAAGCCGTTAGCTTTATGTGAAAAATAGAAGCCAAATATTAATTAGTGAATACAATATAAACCATTGATATATAATACGATGACTTGCATTAAGTGTCATAACATGAAATGAAGTTTTAGTTTCCAGATATTGCCCATGAAAGTGAGAGTAGAGAGAAACCATCTCCCAGAAACACTAAATCCTGAAATCGTCAATTAGAAACAGAATTAAACCAAAACGAGGAAAATATGTAATTAAAATTATTAACTTACATTATTAAAGTGTAGTCCATTTTGATATTAAGTACCTAGGCATCGAGCCATGACCATCATTAATGCCAGCGGTGCAATAAATTACCCATGTGACAATATTCGTTCAACGAATTCCTACAAAATTGACTGAAACGAAAAAAATAATTAGCCGACATTGTATTAGATCGAAAGTCACAAAAGGTTAAGCACAACGTGAGATGAAATTGCAGAATTGACTCCATCCCATCTACAAAATTAACAGGGTACCTACAAAATACTATTGCGTGACACATTTCCATTGTCACCCAAAGCCCGTAAAATCACGTGTAAATAGTTACATATGCATAAAGAACCCAGCAGTTTCCCCATAATGAGCACAAACAAACCAACCATAAGGATTAAACATAGTAATTACATTATAAAAATAATCAAGCGTACTTACAATGTCAAGACCAACCAAGCCATTTTGGAAACACAACATAACCCTATTGACAATTAAATACCCGAAAACATGCCTGCAACTTGCAAAATACATTAATCTAGTTCAAAACCACGTGGGTCGCCACTGTAACGTGTAAAAGAGAAGCTTGTTAGCTATGAAAACTATAATAAAATTGTTGTAAGTTCTTGAATAAATGATAAGACGTATTGAACAAATGTATATATTGATTTATTGTTATACAAAGGAGCATGTTTAAATGAGAACTCTATCTTAAAATTAAATACTCAAGGGTGGACATGAACATCGAAGATGTTGCATGTTAGATTAATGTACCATGATAAAGTGGGCAAGCATAAAATTTAATTTAATGAGGGCGCCATTACTTTTAAAGAGAAAGTAAAACTAAATTAATAATGAAATAATAATCTGATAACTAATGAAATTAAACGTTACGTTGCGTTGTCCAAAAGCGCCATGGCCTGGTTGGCCTCGACGTTGCAGCACCGTGTTATCCTCTTGGTTGGCTTCTCCGTCCTGAAGCTCGCCACGAACCGATTCGCTGCCAGCGGTAGAGATCAGTGATGTCATACGCTGACCGCTGCCGTGAATAAGTACCGCCGCAATCGGGGTTAAATGGTTCATAGCCGGGACCACCCGCTATAAACTGCAGATCGATAACGTACAAAAAACCAATGACGTCGAAGATATTAAAAACACGTAGTCATTGTGAACTGTTATTTATTCGATGGCAATCTGCAGTCATGCTAGGGAATGATGAGAAGTAACCGACACAATCCTTATCAATCGACCGTGCAAGAGGTCCTGGAAAGAGGATTGTTTTTCTATTTCCTGGCGTAAAAAATGCCAAAAAAAATTAGAGTGTGTAATTCACACGCGATAGAAGTAAAACCAGAATGTCGCTTTCTTTTACCTCTTTATTTTAAAGTGGTTTGAAGATTGGATATTAATTTACAAAAAAAAATGATTATCCTTTTTTGATTTTGTAGGATTTGAGGTCCGCTGGATTTCACTGTCCGCTGAGATTTGCGACGCACTATACCGCTGTGCTATGGGACGCGCTCGGCGAGGCACGCATTTACACATTATATTCATTCGACCAGTACAAAAAACAAAGCGGCCAATGAGCGCAGACCTATCGTCGTTTCCGTTTTATATCTCATACAATAGGAGCCTTGAGCGCAGTTTGATGCTTCGCAAGTGCGGTAGTGCGTCATTTCCGTTTCATCCGAATTTCCAATCACTCTAACGGGGCTAAGGAAGTTTCACTTCAAAAATATTTTATTTCTACATTAGATGGGTCACAATTTCAAAAATTTAATACACTGGCATGAGTGATCATAACATTCAAATAAGGGACGTTTTAGAGTACTTTCTGGTACCTAAATCGAATTACTCAAAACTGTCGCCCACACTTCAATCAATAAATTCTATAAAAGAGATTTAAAAAAAAAAAAACAATCTCATGTGCAAATCAACAGTTTTTTTAGGCGTGGAAGCGAAAGACAACCACATCGTGAGGAATTTAGCGTAAACACGTGAAATTAAACAGAAATCAAAACGAACTTACGCAAGAACTGCAATTAAAAAAATATTTATTTCCATCAGTAATTGAAGAAAAACAGGATGTTTACAATAACATTATAATTCTATAGAGTGGAAGATGCTCTCATTATAGCCCCGGGGAAAGTTGACCATTCAAATCAAAATTCGCATTTTGCCCGTAAGGAAATTTTTTTTTTCAAAATGTTAATTTTTGCAGGTTTTTTCATTGATTTCTCTTTAGAGCCCAAGTTTTAGTAAGAATACAAAATTTCGGTATTCTCGGCCCCATAGCGCCTGAACAAACGGTTTTTAATGTACGACCCCAAACCTCGGATATTTTTAAATTTTAATTTTTGCAGATTTTGTCATTGATTCCTCTTTAGACCATAGGTTTGGTAAAAATCCAAATTTTCGGTAGGTTCGGCCGCATTTAGCTTTGCTTGAAAGACTTTAGCCGTGATTTTATTTTTATTTTTTATTTATTTATGCATCTATATAAAAAGGTTTACATTTTTTTTGCTTCGCCTGTATACTAGGAAATCCTGTGTCGAGAGAGACCAGATTACAAATATTTTATAAATATTATATAAAATGCATTTTTAAATAAAGTAAAAATATTTGACAAAAAAAAAATCAGGTTAGTAGATAGTGGTAACAATAATGGGATAAGAGGATTATATTTGGTGAGGTGACTAATTATTGCACGACCTTTTTCGATAATTCATTGCTTGATCAGAATTTTGTATTTATTAATATTATTCGATTGTCTTGTCAGGCAGGTATTGTATATTTTAGACGCAATGTATTTGAAATTTCTTTGACCAATTGTTGTGTTTGTTTTAGGTGTTACTATGAGTTCTTTGGTTTTGTGCCACGTGTTTACAATATTTTGGGTATTTTAATAAAATGTATGTGTTTTATTTTTAAACAGATGAGTTAAGATTGTTTTTGCGTAAATTTGTCTAATATCTAATACATGGAATTTGTTGAATATATCGACAATACTTGTTATTATGGGAATTTTAAGAATAACTTTTATAATTAATTTTTGTGCCTTCGATAATGAATCTATAGCTGATAGTGTTGCACCTCCCCATGCGATTATTCCATATTCAATGATTGATTGACAAAGGGAGTAATAAACAATTTTCATACATTTGGAATCTAGTATGTTTCTAATGTTTTTGAAGAAATAAATATGTTATCTAAGTTTATTCGTGATAAGTAGGCAATGTGTATTCCACTTAAGATATTGATCAAATGTAAGACCACCAAATGATTGGTGACCAGGTCTGAATAGTCGGATATTCCCCCCACCTTTCCATCTCCGTCCCTTCCCATCTCCACCATCCTCACAACATACCCCAATTGGAGATGCCATTGTCTTACTTGCTCTCAATGGTTGGGAGAAGTAAGTTTTCCAGCCCAGGTCGAGAAGTAATTAAAAGGCAGTTCTTAACAGTTTTTTTTAAGTAACATTCAAATAAGTAATTTTATTTGACTGATTGGTTTTGATTTTTAGACCGTTTCCGTTCAGAGGTGGACGAGAGGAGGTACCGCCAAAAAACTCCGTCCTGATACACACTCCGTGGTTCATTCACATGTAAACATCTCGACATGGCCTGACTCAAATACTTCATTTGGGCGCCCCTAACTTCTTCAACCTATCACGTCTTCTTATACTCATTTCTTCATCCATTCATTCTATATGCCCGTCCTCCTCCATCCTCCATCCGTAAAGCATCATGTTCTTAATCTTACTCATTACATTTTAAGCTTAAATCAGTATCGCATTCTTTTCGAATATCAACATTTCTCAAACGATCACATATTATGGTTTCACCGCAAATGCATTAAATTTTTTTATATATATTCTCCTTACACTTTTTTCTTAATCCATTCATTCTGTATGCCCAAACCATCCGTCAATAGAGCGTCCCTTTCTTAATCTTACTCATTACGCGTACATCAATCAGTCTTGCATAATTTTCGTATCTCCACATTTCTCAAACGATCTCAAATTACGGTCTTACCACACATACTTTTTTTTAATTATAAAAATCAAGCAATTCAGTAAGTTGGTTATAACAGGGTTAAAGAATCATTGGCGTAACGCTCGCCTAAAAGCAGTCCCGGATTATATTTATTTATTAACAGACGACAAAAGCAAATAACGGCCCAAAGGGTAGTACTGGCTTAGTTAACTCCACACAGTGATAAGAGACAGAGATTAAGGTAGGAACCTTATTAATGGCGTTAAACAGTCGCTGCTACATAACTTATTAATAAGGGTTGAATCAGTGCTGGGATGGGTGACTTCACAACTACTCAAGAAACAAAAACAAGATTTTTTAACCCTAATGTTTTGCACTACAGTATTTGGTAAGAGAAAAATTGTTTACCACCATTGTGATTTGAAACTCCATGAAACGAAAAATAGCGACTCTAAAAAGAGACACACATACATCTATAGGATTTAACCTGCGAGAGAATGAGATAGCATAAAAGTATGCTCTTTGTGTGGTGCTTCATAACCTCCCCATTCTTGTCCACATAAGTTTTCTGAAGATTTCACTTCTACGGCGTGTGAAGTGGTCATTAGTATTTTTTTACATTAACTCCACACAGTAGTCCCCCATAGGGCCCATATCATCTTTAGAGATGCTCTGTGGAGGATATTTTGAGGAACGGAAGGAGATTAAGTTCTGGGAAGGAAAAATATATGTGGGGTGGATAGAAATCTGGGGATCAGTGTCTTCAGGAGTGACGAATGAATCCATCCCTCTCACTGCGGTGCATTGTTCCTAGAGAGTCCTGCTGGAGAGGTCAAAAGGTTTTCCCCAAACAGTCTCCCCGATCCAGCCTGCCACGCAGCTGGTGGGCAGCGGGTTTTTGAACCAAATTGATGTAATTTCTTCTCTGTCTCCGTATTAGTATGTACCTGACTATTTTTATATTTAATTTTTCTTATCAATTATAATTCTTATTATTATTTTGCTTCTTTATTTGTAATATTGTAATATTTAAATATCGTAGTCTTTATTTTTATTTATTTGTTTTCTGCACTACTACATAGGTCTTTCTCAAATATTTCTTACTGTTTTAAAAGCTACTGATTTTTTCATGTTTTGCTATATCTTATACTATGTTATATTATGTAAAAGCCGAAAGGCGTTAAATAAATAAAAAAATATTATTTCTGTTATTTCACTAGTAGCATTTCCACCTAGTAAAAACGAATCTTGATTTACGCAAGCTGTGAAATTTATAATTGAAGTGTTAATATCTATGCACATCCCAATTGCAATTTAATTAACGTAATAATTGTTAACACTCTAAATATTTCAAGCAATAAACAAATTAAATCTGGTACGAGATAAAGTAAGTCAGGTACCTTTCATAACATCCTGTATAAATATTTTTCAACAGCTACTAGATCAGTAAGTATACCACACAGCTTAGTAAAGTTAAATTAACTTTTGAAAATAATTTGCATCAACCAAGTCCGATTCATTAACAGTGTCGCGTTCCTATTTGCATTTTTGATTAAAATCCAAAATTTTAATCAAACCCAAATCGTCACTTTGCTCGCTGTAATAATCATTTTCCGTCACCCCTCTACTTCCCGTCCCCAACGACCGTTTTACCCGTTATTAAAATTTTGATCTCCGCGAGATCATAACTTTGATGTAACGAAATGTTTCCATATATTTCCGAGGTTCCATGACAACCCAGAATCTACACTATTGACTACTACAACATGGACATTAGTAAAAAACATGAAAAACTTATTAAAAAACTCGTATCTACACCTCTTTGAAAAGACGTTAAAAGCTATGAAAAAGAGCCTGTAAGCTAACTTAACGTAACCTATTTAACCACTTTTTTATGGTGACCGAACAACTCAGAATGAAATCAACTCAATATCTCCTAATCAGTCATGAAAAGTGATCATAAAAATATGATTAATATGTTTTATATGAGATTTGCTTTGATTTTCAAAAATTGTATTGATTTTAGGAAAGATGCAGATAAACAGTAAAGTGATCATCAAAGCGATCACAATTAATTAATTAATTAAAAAATTTATATTGTAATGTTTAAATTTTTAAAAGATGTCGCGACCGATAATTGAATTGACACCTTCAGCATAATCACCAAACTATTGCATCAACCTTCATACCCTTAAAATGTCGATATAAATAATTCAATATTGGAGGCGCATATGGGTACCGCCGCCTCGGGAATTATTTATTGGATAACCTTCATTTATTGGATAACACCTCTGCCATAGGCCACCCCAAGTGGTTTGCTACGTTTGGTAACTTAGCAGAGGTGTCCGGGTTCATGGGGTCAATATGACATAGGTCCTGAGGGGAATTATTTTCCTCAGGGCCTCCTGTATGGAGCTAACACTATACAAGACAACATAATAAATTGTACACAAATACTGTCAATACTGAAAGTGGCAAGAGAAGCATTGGCCACGAGGGCGTACACATATATAATCTCTTCCAAGATAACCTAAAAATGGAGAAGAATATACCTAAATACCTTTAAAAAAACACTATTTAAACTTAAATTGTTAGAACAAATTTAAAAATATTACCACCATACTATACACTACTACAGATACTCTGTACTTGAAATATTTTTATTTTTTTTAGTAACAATATATTAATTATTTTTAACATTTTTATATGAAACATGTTAGGTATATATAAAAAAATAGAAATTGTATTCGTATTCATATTTCTTTTAACTTTATAATAATAACAATAAAATAATGTAAAAAATAAATAAACAAAACTATCCTGCTAAAACTGACGTACTAACCATTTAACCGTTATTTTACTTTTCCTCGTCGCATTTTACAGTTCAAAGGGAAAATCTCTTGTACTAGAAACAGAAAAGAAAAACCTCCTTTGTCTAACAGTGTACGTTTATCTTTTGTTTTCACGGCCATTTTCCGCTCGCCAAAAGAGGCCTGTCGTGTAGTACGAACGTAGCACCCATATTTATGTTGTGAATTTATACTAGAATGTTGTTTTATTTTTGTATACACTTCTCGCAAAGTCTACGAAGATTTTTAAACTAGTTTTATTTGAAACTTTCTTAGTGATGTAAGTTTGTGCAATTGGATGGGAAATAATATAATGTATTTGTTCTCTAAATTAGAATGATTAGTAAGTTTTATTTTGTGCCCCTAACATAGATTAGTTTTTTTTTTTATTATTGAAGACGAAGGTAATACTGATAAATCTAACCGAAAATATAAAAAAGACAGAGAGATATATAAATTAAAAGGTAACGGTCGCAACTGGGATTCGAACCCAGAATCTCTTGTTTTACCGTTCCAAACGCCTTAACCAACTCGGTTGTTGAGATCTCTAATTTTTAAGTAATTTTTTTAAAGAGAGGAAGCTTTGGAAAGGAAAAGGGTATGGGAAGGAATCTAGGGATTAATTTATCCATGAGTGACGGACGTATGAGTCTAACTGAAGAGGTGTAGATTAGGTCTCTCTCAGCCAGTCTCTCCCGGTCCGGCCCGCCACGCAGTAGATGGGCAAATGGATTCGCCACCAAGTCTAAGACAAACCTCACCCCATGAACCCGGCTACCTCTGCTAAGTCACCAAACGTAGAGAACCATTTAGGGTGACCTATGGCAGGGGTGTTGGTTATCCAATAAACGATCCCCGGGCGGCGGTACCCATACCCGCCTCCCAAATTAGAAATCGTATAGGAGGGAGAAAACACAAAAGTCGGCCGAATTTTGGAGGCGGGTAAGTGTACCGCCGCCCCGTGAACCATTTATTGGACAACCGACATAGGTCACCCCAAGTGTTTGGCTATGTTTGCTGACTTAACAGGGGTGTCCGGGTTCATGGGGTGAGATTTGGCCGGATCTTGGCGATCGATGCGTCAGCCTACCAACTGCGTGGTAGGTCGAATCAGGAGAGTGTGCTTGAGGGACTTTTGACATCTCTAATAGAACTCTCTCGGAACATCGCTTTGCACCGCAGTGGGAGTGCATAGATTCGGATGTCCGTCACTCCTGGACATACTAACCGTTAGATTCCTGCCCACCCTCATACTTTTTCTTTCTGAGAACTTTCTCCCCTTCCTTTCCTAAAAAGATCCCCTAAACAGCATTATTAAAGATGACATAGGCCCTGAGGGAAAATATTTTACTCAGGGCCTCCTGTGTGCAGTTAATGTTAAAAAATCCAATGGAGAGCTGTCGAACTCAAGAACGAGTCATAGATAATCGTTCTCGTGTAACAAATGTCAACCATGTAACCGTTTCAATGTTGCTATCTCATCGGAGCGTCTTCCATTGAAATACTGGTAGAACTAGGACAGCATTCATGCATGAATGCCATCCTAGTTTCTCACCTGATGCGTGTGCTCTAGAGATTACAATCCGTTAAGACATTAAAATCTATCAAACGGACCGCCCGTTTTTGCAGTCAAGGGTTTTTCAAGTATTTTGAGGCTCCAGACAAGAGGTGCTATCAAAATCAACTTGCAATTTCTACAGGGTCAGCAGTTTTATGTTCCAAGTATACAGAAAATCTATGCCAAAAACATTCTGGTACATCACCTCAAAAATGATTCAGAATCAAACACCTCACATACTCATAAGCCAAACAAACAGACATACTAAATATACCAAATTATAACTCTACCTTTGGACAACGAACCCTTTGCCACAGCGCCCTTTTTCACAAAAACGGCGCTATATAAGTCATCCAAATATTATTATTATTATTATTAGAGAAGCCCTAAAGAACAAACTCCCGCATATTATCAAATAAATTAAAACAAAAAAATAACTACATTAAGGACATTTAATTTTGGCTGAAGGAACTAACGGAAAATGAACTTACTAGTATACTTAAAACATAGTCAATAAATAACAAATATTATAATCAATAATTATCAGCCTGAAACACTCATCTACATTGAAAAAATCTTCCGAGAAAAGATACTCGCCGCCAACGGGAATTGAACCCGTGTCCCTCTGATTGCCGGTCAGCTGCTCTGACCACTGAACTATGGCGGCTTATCTAATACCCGCC
The DNA here is from genome assembly GCA_917563855.2 of Limnephilus lunatus. Lineage (NCBI taxonomy): Eukaryota > Metazoa > Arthropoda > Insecta > Trichoptera > Limnephilidae > Limnephilus > Limnephilus lunatus. Next base: position 101,472,199 of record OU830594.1, read on the forward strand.
AAATAATTCAATATATACTAGTGTTTCATTCGACAATTACTTATTATTACATTTTTCCAACTGAAAACAACCAACTTTATTTTTGTGAGAGAGGTATTGTTAAGAAGTACTAAACCTCCCGCTAGGTGGCATCGAGACTAATTATGTCTGCATTTATTGCTGAAATACTTTAACTTGACATATATTAATTATTATTTTTAATTGATAAACTAACGTTTAAACAAGATTTTTATGCAAAGCACAAAGGGTAGATAACAAATATTATAATCAATAATTACTGATTATAATATTTGTTATCTACCCTTTGTGCTATGCATAAAAATCTTGTTTAAACGTTAGTTTATCAATTGAAAATAATAATTATTAGTCAATAAAGTTTCTGGAAAACCTTATCCAAACCATGAAGTTGAACCACAGATGTCGCTGAAAACTCATCCAAAATAAAGTCCCCCTCAGCACAGGATCTCCTAGTGAGGAGGACTACAAATATAATCAACATCTATTTATGTATATATATTTATATACCTAAAATGTATTATATAAAAAATTAAGAAATTAAAATGTATAGCTACTAAATAAAAAAATTAAAATCTTGCTATCCTAACATAGATACTCGTATCACCAACTCTCCTAACATGTGTGAAGAATAAGATCAAATCAATGGCTTATTTTGGTGGATCCATAACTTTTAATAATATTTATAACGTGGGAACTAGAAGAAACAGATATCACCGGTGAATGACCGTAAAACAAGTTGAACCTTTTTTGCTATAAACGCGTTTTATTTACAATCTAAATCACTTGTTTGTGCTACGGTTCTATAAACAACTATTCTTTTAACGTCTTAACCCTTCGGACACCGAACGAAATGCCACCATTAACGTAACTAACTATTTGTGAAACCGATAAATCGGCGTGGAATGATCGATTTTACAAAATCGATACTTTTTTCTCGGATTTAAAAAATATAATATATATAAGGTATCATCTGCGTAGTATCTCGAGAAAATTATGTACGTAAGTTATTTTGTCAATCAACTTTGTTGCGCAAACAATGAATCCAAAACGACAATATTTTTTTTGTTATTCTCTGGGAATTTTTAAAATATTGTTTTATATATTTTTTATTATACAAACGAGATAAAAAGTGATATGACAGTTTTCTTGCAGATTACATACATAAAAGGAATGTCTTTTCTAAATTTTGTATTATCTGCAATTTTACGGCGTTTGGTTACCTAGTTGGAAATTAAAACATTCCATTTCATAAATATTAAAGTATTTTTCAATTACAAAATCTAAAAGGTAATTTTATGTATTTCTAAAATGGGTTTTTATGTAAAGTATTTTTTACCCCCCTGTAGAAGTTTACTCAAACAACATCGTTGATGACATTTTGTATAATTATTACTAACAACGATATATCGTTCCTTGATATTCAAAGGGTTAAAGTACATCTATGAAAGCATTTATTGTCCGCTGAAAAATCGATGGCTTCTTTAAATTTATAGTAATCCTAACCGATTTTAACTCAATTAAATGTAGAGCTATGAGTTTAAGTGTGTGTTATAATATATGTAGTGGAAAATTTTACTGTAAAGACGAGGGCGAAAAACACATAATTATTTATACAATACGCTATCGTAATAAAAAATTAAACAAAGTTTAATGCGCAACAAAACCTATAAGTACAACAATGAATGTTTCTTTGTTTGTACCTTATTATTTCCTGTACTTTATATTTATTTATAAAATACATGTTACATATATAAGACATTAACTAGGCGGCTGATTGTTTCATGGTGATCAATTAAGAATAGTAACTTTGAGTGAAGTTTAGTGTCAACACATGGTAAAATTGGTAAAGTTATAATAAAAAATAGAAGAGAGAAAAAAAAGTGCGTAAAATAAACATGTAAATAAAATAAATCTGTAAACATATGGTACTAGTATGTAATGATGTTGAAAATTTATATATAAATCTGAGTATGTGAAACAAGTTGTAAACACTGTCATAGTCACTCATCAGAAGGTCAGTAAGCGCCTTTCTGAAAGTGAGATATTTGGATTTAGACTTTATTTCAATTGATAAGTTATTAAAAATTTTAGGGGCAAGAAAGTTAAACTGGGACTGTGCAATTGAAGTTTTTGTTGTTGGAATAATATAATTCGATTGGTTGGAATATCTTGTGTTATATTTTGAATTTATAATTTATTTTTTTGTAAATTTGAATTTAAAATAAGGGGTAATATTTTTTAGATATATGGATTTTATATTAAGAACTTTGAAGTCTTCAAATAGGTCTTTCGTGGGGTGTATATAATGTACTTTGTAAATAGTCCATATTATCAATTTTTGGGCTTTTATTAATGGATCTAATACAGTTTTAGAGCATCCTCCCCAGACAATTATACCGTACGATAAAATTGATTGATACAGGGAAAAGTATACTGTTCTCCGTGTATTTTTCTATAGTATATTGCGCAATTATCTGAAGATATATGCCAGTTTCCGTATACGGCTTGTGACATTAATTACATGATCTTCCCATCGAAGTTTATTATCATTTATTACGCCTAAGTATCTAATGGAATCTACTCGTTCCAATGGATTGTATAAACAGCTGGATATATCACTACAAGAATGTATTTTTAGTACATGATTACTTGAGGGTTGACTTGGATTGTTTGTACTGAATGTTAGGTATTTTGTTTCAGTTATATTTAGCTTTAGTAAATTATCATCTAGCCATTGTTTAATATTTTGCAAAATTAGTTCCGCTTTATGAAAAGTTTCTACCCATGTCTTACTTTTTAGTACTAGGGCAGTATCATCGGCAAAAGTGATTATGTTGCCATCGATTTCTAATCTACATAAATCATTAATGTATATGAGAAAAAGTATTGGACCATGCATCTGGTTGCGATGAAACTTTGGTAATTTGTTGTGCGCATGCTTGCGAAGGTTTCTATGTATATAATAGAGAGCTCTGGGTTTATGAAATTTGTATAAATATTTACAATAGGTGGCGCACGATTTGTTTGAAAAATCTGTATATTTCATATAGTTTAGCCGCAAGGGGGGAATGCGAGAAGGGGAGGGGAATCCTGGAAGAGAGAGGGTGGGGGGGATTTGCGGGAAGGGGGACGATAGAGGGAGGAAGGCGGCAAGGGAAGGAAACGCGAGGGTGGATTTTTTTTTTACATTAGCTCCACAGTGAGGAAAATAATTTCCCCTCAGGGCCTATGCCATCATTGGGGATGCTGTGTGGGGGTCTTTTTATTAAAGGAAGGAGAAGAATTTCTAGAACGGAAAAATGCAGAAAGAGTAGGTAGGAATCTGGGGGTTAGTGTGTCCAGTAGTAACGGACGTTCGAAATTTTGTAGCGAGAGGGAGCGTCCAGCTGGAAAGGCCAAAAACGTCTCCCTGAGCCATTATCTCCCGGTCTGGTCTATCACGCAGTTAGTGGGCAGACGCATCCTCTGCCAAGACCCGGAAAAACCTCACCCCATGAACTCGGGCACCCCTTCTCAGCCGCCAAACGTAGCGAACCATCGTGTTCCAGTAGCACAAATGGTGCCTCTTCGAGACGGTAGGTACTCTAGATATAAAACGATCTGGATTTGCTACTACATTGGTGAAATAACCTGAAACGTGGTCGAAATCGAAATCTTCTGGAAAACTATATTCCCGTATAACCTCACAAGATATAGCGTGCTAAGGCTGATTTTTTCGTTGAAATCCAAAGTACGTACCTAAACTACCAATCGATACCAAAGCAATTAACACGCCTAGCTAATTAAATTGAAACGTTCTTAGCACTCCATATTAAAGTTCTACTGAAGGTGTGTAATTTAGACTAGATTACGTTTTGTATGTCAAGGTCTTTAGCTTTATTTAAAAAGGGCTGCAAGATCACAAAGATACATTTTTTATTTCTAATATTTAGATAGATAATAGATACCTACTCTCAGTATCGTGACGAAGGACAACCATTCAGAATCGAAATGTTGCTTGAAATGGCTTTAGCAGATCTGAATACCCAGGTACTTCCTAACCTTCTTCTTTCAGGTCCCCGTCCCTTCTCCACAGAATTTGAGCCTGGTAATATAGTCCAATGGGGCCTGGTTCCGAACACTCGGGAACAGTTGGTACAGTTGGTGGTTCATAAATAATGGAAACAACAGAGATGAGGTTTTATACATTAGGTACTAGTATTAAACCGTGCGCGTAATGCGTGTCGCCAAAATTGTTCATCCATATTACTGCAAATTGCATCTCCGTACAGCCTTTATTTCTCCTCTACTCAAAACGCATAAATTCATTACAAAGCCGCTTTTATAGTCCGTGCATTTTGATCGTAGCTCGGCGACAGTCGGCTTCCACGCCATACCTCCTGATGTGTGATTATGTATCTGCGGATATGGAAGGACCTTGTATGTGTTTTGAGATGTATGATAGACCACTGCACAAGTAAAAAGACATGAGCACATAAGGAAAGGAAAGAAGGGACTTACTTCGGAACCTTGTGGGACTCTGCTATCTTGGCTTGGTTTGTTGATGCACTCGTATAATTATTAATCGCGGTATTTTACTGTGATATGCGGGATTAAGTTAGCGAATGCGGAATATTAGATATTTACGCGGCGAGTTGCGATTGATGACAGGTACATAGGGATGGGTAGGAAAAGGAATATGATAGATAGGAAAGGAATATGTGACAATCAAGCTACAAGCACAGAGTCTATGACACATGTAGATGTATGTAAGTAAGTGTAGATATGTATTGTGTAAACGCCCAACCACCTCCATTTGTTTATATTGTCTATGTTCGCTTTAAAAACATTAAAAATTTAAATTTTAAGACTGTTTTTAACTTATTAAAGGGGTATTTCACCAACCTCTCATTTACAAACAATTTGAAAATAATTGGTGAGTTTGTTCTATAGGCATCTCGACTGACACAAACCGAACGCCCGTTCACAGTTGATGTTGGCTTCGTGAGAATAGGTCGTTTCTTTGAATCGTTTTTCTGTAAGTCGATTCGCATGTAGAAAAAGCTACCTGCACCTGTATTTCCTCCTTCATATAATCCTGGCCTCTTCAAGACCAGCATTAATAAATCGCAGCCTACAGACTCTACCTTAACCCGGCTCACAATACTGCCAAAGTGGGTGACGATATAGTTCTATTGAAAATAGCAATACAGCTCTTGTGAAATGTTACATAAAAAATAATTTAAAAACTAACTAACTAACTAACTAACCATCACGCCGTTTCCCCGCAGGGGTAGGCAGAGAGGACGGACCGCCAAACAACTCGGTCTTGGCACACAGTCTTTGCTTCACTCACATTCATACATCGTCTCATACATACTCTTCTATTATTCCGACTTTTGACATGGCCCGACTCAAGTATCTGATTCACTTGATCGTGCCATGTCTTCCTCGGGCGTCCCCTACTTCTTCTTCCATTCACATTTGCGTCATATATTCTTCTCACATTATTTTCTTCTTTCATTCGCTCTACATGTCCAAACCATCTGAGGGTCCCTTTCTTAATCTTACTCATTATGCTTACATCAGCCTTGCATTCTTTGCGGATATCCACATTTCTCACACGATCATACATGGTTTTGCCACACATTCGCCTCAGGGATCTCATTTCGACAGCATTCAGTTTACTTTCATCCTTCCTCTGCCAACTCCATGCCTCACTGCCATACATCAAGGTAGGTACCAGGACTCCATTGTGGACTGCTAGCTTCGCGTCTTTTGACAGTGTTTTATTAGCGCCAACGGCATTCAGTCCTCCATTAATGGAGTTACCTGCATTTACTCTTCTTTCAATATCTCTATCAGCCTTCCCATCTCTCGTAAACACACTACCCAGGTACACAAACTCATCCACCTGCTCCAAGTATTCATCATTCACAACTATATTGCACACTGTTTTCGTACTCTCCCTTTCAAATACCATGACTTTAGACTTACTTACATTCATCATTAACTCATTTTGCATACACACTTCGTTCATCCTAGACACGAGAGACTGTAGATCTTCCATAGTGTTAGAAATCAGCACCGCATCATCAGCATACAACAGGCAACATATTTTCAGATCACTCAAATTCGCGCCCAAAAATAATTTAAAAAGAAATCAATATGGCCTTGACCAAGACACCACCTTTCAAAGATATTTCGAGCAAATGTTGTTATTCAAAAACACTCCGTTATCATTTTATTTAGGGTCACGAAGGTTACAATTTATCTTCATACGAAAATTACATTTTGCTTTATCAAATACATAAAAAAATTTTATAGTAGCTTCAGCTTTTTATAGTTGAAAGACAGGAGTGGGAAGGAAAAATGTTTTTTTTACGTAGCTCAACACTGGAGCCCCTGAGGAAAATAATTTCTCTCAGGACCTATGTCACCTTTGGGGATGCTGTGTGGAGGGTATTTTTCAGGTAAATGAAGGAGAAGAAGATCTGGGAAGGAAAAGGGATGAGGGGTGGGTAGGAATCTTAGGGTAGGGTCAATGCGTCTAGAAATGACGGACGTATGAATCCATCCCTCCAACTGTGGTGTAAGGCGATGGGTCCATAGATACCAGCTGGAGAGATCTAGGTTAGGTCTCCCTCAACGAATCTATCTCGATCCGGCCCGCCATGCAGTCGGTTGACAAACGCATCGGCCACCAAGATCTGGACGAACCTCACCCCATGAACTCGGGCACCCCTGCTAATTCAACAAACGTTGCGAACCAGTTGGAGTGACCTGTGGCAGGGGTGTTGGTTATCCAATAAATGGTTTTCAGGGCAGCGGTACCCATATTTGCCTCCCAAATTGTATGATTTGTGGGAAAGAATCTGGGGGTCAAAGTGACGGAGGTATGAATCCATCCCTCCCACTGCGGTGCAAGGCGATGGGACGAAAGAGTCCTGCCGGAGAGGTGAAAATGTATCTCTCAACCAAATATAATATACAGTCAAAGAAAGTGTTAGTCAAAAATAAGTTTTTTTTTTAATACATAAAATAAGTTTTTATAAAAATTATTCCACAAAGTTATTTTACGATTATTGAAGAAGTACTATTATATTTTTGTGAAATGCCAATAAGTTTTGCTTACCATGAGATTTAATTAACGAAGCTTTAATAATGTTATCTAGTGTACACATTAAGATTAAGAAAGGACGCTCAGATGGTTTGGGCATCTAGAATCTAGAGCGAATGAATGAAGAAATGAATGTACGGAGAATATATGTCACTAAATTTGAATGGCATGGAAATGGCAAAAGAAGAATAAAAGAAGACTAAATGCTGTATAAATGAAATTCCTGAGGCGAAAGTGTGGTAAAACCATGCATGATTGTGTGAAAAATGTGGAGATGCTAGACTGACAAAAACTTAATGTTTAAGGTTAAGATAGGGAATCTCAAATGGTTTGGGCATGTAGGGCGAATCACCGAATAAACAAGAGTGAGGAGAGTATATGACGCAAATGTGAATGGTAGAAGAAGTCAGGAACGCCAGGGGAAAACATGGCACTATCAAGTGATTCAGAAGATTAAGTCGGACCACGTCAAGAGTCAGTATAATAGATGATAGGGAAACGGCGTGATGGTTGGTTAGTTAGTCTACACGTAATAAGAAAAAATAAAAGACACAAAAAAGTGCTGATGATCTTGAAACGCCCGAAGAGATTTTCATGAATTGTATTTAAGAACCATCTCGATCACGTCAGATTTCAAACAACGATATATTCGTTTAGGAGCTACGATGCCACAGACAGACAGACTCACAGAAAGTTAAACTTATAACACTCCTTGCGTCGGGGGTTAAAAATATAAACAGTCGGAGGCAAGTTTCCACCAATAGAACCAACAATCTACACATCTGCAAACTTTCTTTAGTCTCCGAACAATATTATGTATTTTTACATTGACCTATTTAGTTTTAAAAAGAGCTATTCAACTTTTGGTTGAATTGCAACTGCGCCAAACTCCATTCAAATAGAAATGAATTGTATGAAACTCGCGCTTCCCATCCAAAGAAGTTCTGACCATCCAAACAAAATTTGAAACGCTTTGAATTTTTTGTATTTCATTTGATATGAAACATGTTTTACATCGTGAAATTTTCCCTTTCGTTATGAAAGTTTTTCGTTTCTTTATTTCCGTCATAAATGCTATGGTTTAATGATATTTTTGCTGAGCTAAATGAAAAGCCAAACCAAGTTACAATTATATATTTTCTTTCTCTCTAGAAATCTCTTGGATAATGAGATACCTTTTTAGATCTCTTGGATAATATATATTATTTTTTTCTTGGATACGGAGGTTGTTGATTCATGTTATATCCCACTAAAAGTGTAACCACTATTCAAAATGGTCCATAAAATGGTCAAATTTTGCATCTGGTTCTTTGTTGACATGATTAAAGTAGAGCGAAATGAGAAATAATGTAGGAACCAACTGTTTTGATTTCATATTGATTTAAAATGTATTTATAAGTGTAATAAAAAAAATCGTATTCTGCGAAAGATTCAAATGCTCAAAGAATCAAATGTGCAAGGACTCAAATGTTCAATGGTTCAAGGACTCAAATATTAAAGATTCCAAAGTTTGAAGGTTCAAGGATTGAAAAATTCATAGGTTTTAAGTTCGAAGGTTCTAAATTGCAAGGTTCAAAGGTTAAAAACACTAGATAGGTTCCAAACTTCAAAGATTCAAAGCAATGGATAGGTTCAAAGGGTTCAAGGATTCAAATTTTTAAACGTTCAATGATTCAAATGTGCAAAGGTTTCAGAGTTTGAAGGTTCAAGGATTCAAAAATTCACATATTTTAAGTTCGAAGGTTCAAATTTTTAAAGCACTGGATGGGTTCAAAGTTTCCAATGTATAAAGCACTGGATAGGTTAAAAGGTTCCAAGGTTCTTAGCACTGGATAGATTCAAATGTTAAAACACTGGATAGATAATAACAATAGAAAAGCTTTCCGTGCAGATTTGAATATAAACCATTGTTGCTACTGACTTAATAACTTTTGGTTGTAGCCATTTAGCATGCCGTTTTTCCCTCTTACACCGTGTATCGCCATCCTATTTGAATTTAATAATGATGATTACACACAGTTTGTATTGGAAAATTAAGGCCCGATTGGCTAGACTTTTGGATCCCGAAACACGCATCGCTGTAATGTTAGCGCGATGATTGCCCCACCTTACATGGGTTAGAGTGAAGCTTAATGTTAACTCTATACGAGCTATGCCTGTGGATCTCGATATGGTACGTTTACTACAGCAAATTGCAAAGGTAATTTCACAAGGGTACTTACGATAGTTAGTTTGGCGATCTTGCCCGTTTTGGGGATCCCTCGTGGTCGATTGGCTATTGTCTGGATGAACCGAAGGCAGTTGCAAGCCAGTTTTATAAAGATTAAGATGAATTACCGGCGGTAATTTTACTTTGCGAGTCTGATAGCATGTCTCGATAAAAACTGTAAGATGGTGACAGAAGCGTTACGATGAGAAGACTACATACATTTTTTCGTCTCCTTGACAACGGCTGTCAGCGGACAGTTATCAGCCAGTGCGAATTTCACCAATAGGCTTGAATTCTGGCCTTTGTATGTGAAACAGAACAAACCCATTGAGATCTCATTAAGCGTTACGAAACACATCGCATTTCTTGTGTTCTTACTTATTCTATCATTTTATGGTTCAAAGATTCAAAGGTTCAGAGGTTCAAAGAGTCTACGGTTCACAGGTTAAAAAGTTTAAAGACTCAAAGTTCAAAGGTTCGCATGTTTACGTAGTTTCATATTCACGAGCTCACGGTTTCGCATTTCATAACGGGCTTACCGGTCAAATAGTTCTCAATATGCCAACGAAATATAGGCCAACGAAAACACTTAAAGAAAACTGTAGAAATTTTATAAGTGTTTCTAAAGAATCAACGTTTTGAATAGTGCTATCAATTAAATTTCAAAGTTAACATATTCTAATCTGCGTATTCTTCACTGTTCAGTCTCCAATGATGCTGAAGTTATCCAACCTTTGAGAATAAAATTATCGGAACTTCGCTGTGGGAAGACAAAGTACGAAAAACCGTCGAGTTTGCAGTTTTTAATCACCTGTTCTGAAGGGGAAGGGTGGGAGGGGGTGACTAGGGACTACCGTTGAGGGCCCTACAATAATGTCAAGGGGATGAAAAAGCACTTACCCTTACGATGCTAACATTATATATAGCAGTATATGTATTCAACTAACCGTCTTTGTAATTAAACTTTGCATAAACTGTTCAAAATGGTACCCTTTATTTGCAAGTTGATTAATAAAAAATAAATATTTTTATTTTTATTTTTAACTTTATGAGTAAACTCTCAAATTATGTGAATTGCCTTAAACAACAATTTAAAAAAAAAAATTAAATGAAGACAATATTAGCGAAACTCAATCGAAAATCTGGAGAGAGAAAAATCAGAAAAAGATATTGGTTCTACTGGGACTCGAACCCAGGACCCCTTTGCTTACATGACAAGTGCTCTACCAACTGAGCTATGGAACCCATTTCCAATTTGATCTCATATAAAGATAGCAGCCAATAATATGCGCGTTAAGAAAATGAAGATAATGTTGGTAGTTCTTAGTCGAAGTATGATACAGGTAAATGTGACCGAATTGGAAATGGGTTCCATAGCTCAGTTGGTAGAGCACTTGCTATATAAGCAAAGGGCCCTGGGTTCGAGTACCAGAGGAACCAATATTTTTTTCTGATTTTCCTGTCTCCAGATTTTCTTTCGCTAATATTGTCTTCATTTAATAAAAAAAAGTAAGTATATCCCTTCGAAAAATAATTGCGTAGAAAGCCTTATAATTTTTCATCCACGAAAAGGGTTCCCATTTCTACCGGAAGAGCTTGCTTTTGGAGATATAAAGGCTGAAAGTTTCGCCCTCTAGAAATTTCTAGAACAGTCCAGAACATTCGAGAGTATTCGAGAGCATTCCACAAGATTCCAGATCATCCCTGAACATTCTGGAATGTTGTGAAATGTTCGGGAATAGTCTGGAACGTTATGGAACACCCCGGAACATCACCGATCATTGTTGCACATTCTAGATCTATCTCGAATATTGTGGAATGTTCTGAAATATTGTAGAACATTCGAAGCCTTTATTGTATGTGTGGGGCCACCCATTGTAGGGGTATATAAATTAAGATCCGTCGTGGGTTTGAACGTGAGTTCATAAAATATAAGATACCTTTGTGACAGTTTCAACAATTTCAAAACACAATTAAAAAAATATACTGAAAACCTTAACTAAAAAATAAATAAATAATAATAATAAAAATTATATATATATGCATATATTTATATAAACATACATTTATCTTATTATTTACATAAACTAAATTTCAAAGTACTAAATATAAATAAAAACAGCAATAAAAAAAAATCAAAATAACCAAACAAATAATACTTCCTCCTGTACACACAAGCATTTGCTTATTATGGGAGAATAATTTAAAAAAAAATATATATAATTGTAATAATTATTTTACTAAGCTTTTATATACTTTCATTATATTTATGTATCTATTGTATGTATTGTACCAAGGGAAAATTTTTTCAATAATAAAATAAAAAAAATATCAACCCCCTGAGTTAACCTACACCAGCTAGTTAAGTAAAATAATAAATGGTTTGAGTTACAGTGATGAAAAGTTATCTAAATATAAATTTCGTACATTTTTTGGGTATTATGCCGTGTCGTGCTTCTGCCTTCTTTAACCAACGTTTCGGATAGCTCCATCAGCTCTATTCATCCCTCCTACTACGGTGCAAGGCGTTGGGTCGAGAGAGTACGGTTGGAGAGGTCAAATGGTCTCCACCAAACGGACTCTCCTGATCTGGCCTGCCACACAGCTGATGGGCAGATGCATCTGCTGCGAGACCTGGATATTCCAAACAAATCACACCCATGAACACACAAAACGTAGCCAACCATTTTGGGTGACCTACGGCAGATCCAATGAATGGATTTCGATTCGACGGTACCAATACCCGCCTTCTAAATTGAAGAACCTTTATATGTATACATAAAAATGAATGCTTCTTTGTTTTTCCCGTATGCGTTCCTATACCATTCATCCGATTGCGTTAAAACTTTGGTGATTTTTTGTGCGCACGCCCGCGAAGGTTTCTGTAAATAAAGGGTCCGCCATCTAAAGTTTTTTTTTTCAACTAGTGCTTATTTCGTGAATGGTAACACTTAGCTCATGTCTGATTTGACAGGTAATTAGTTTTATCCTTCCGCTGAGCGAATATGGTTGTGTATACGCTTGAACAACGCTGGGAAATATTGCGACATTACTTTGAAAATCATGGTAATGTTGCAGAATGTGTGCGAAAATTGCGTACGGTTTTTGGAAGAAGAGAAGCACCGTCAGCTCCGTATGTTCGTTATCTTGTGAAAAAAGTGAAAGAAACTGGCATCCTCATCGATAAACCAAAGCGTGAAAAGCCAAAAACAGTGCGTACACCCGAGAATATCGATGCTGTGGCAGAAAGTGTGCGTGAAGCGCCATCAACATCAATTCACCGTCGTTCTCAACAATTGAACATTTCGGAGACATCATTGAGACGAATTTTGCATAAAGACCTTGGTATGACGCCATACAAAGTCCAATTGGTTCAGGAGTTGAAGCCAACTGACCATCCAATGCGTTTTCGCTTCGCTGAGTGGGCTTGCGATCGACTTACAGAAGATGCCGATTTTGCCAAAAAAATCATCTTTTCGGATGAAGCTCATTTTGATCTTGGCGGGTATGTAAACAAGCAAAATTGTCGTATTTGGGGCACAGAAAACCCGCACGCATACATTGAAAAGCCGGTACACCCAAAACGAGTCACTGTTTGGTGCGGATTTTGGTCCAGAGGCATAATTGGGCCATTTTTCTTTGAAAATGAGCAAGGAGTGGCCGTTACAGTCAATGGCGATCGTTATCGGGCCATGTTGAACGAATTTTTGTTCACAAAAATTGAAGAGGAGGATATTGGCAACATTTGGTTTCAACAGGACGGCGCTACGTGCCACACAGCCGAAGCTACACTCGATGTTTTGCGCCCCATTTTCAAAAAAAAAAAGTTATTTGGCGGACCCTTTATAATGGTGAACTCTGATGTTACAAAATTAGTATGTATAAAAAATTACACTAGGTTGCGAACGAATTTTTAAAAATTTGTGTATTTTGAGGGAAGGAGGGAGGGGCGGGAAGGACGGAGAGGGGGACGGCGGATAAGGGGGAAGGGAAACGCGGGAGGGGGGAAGGTGGGGAAGGTAGAATGGGGAATAATTTACTGATTCCTTTCTTTGTGATCAGATTAATGATCACTTGATTGGTCTATTCAACTATATTATCAGCAAACTTCTGTAAAACGATTAACGATATTTTTTATTTGCATTTCCCGCGATACTCTATTGTGCTAATTAAAACATCAGCGGAGGTCGCGCGACGGATTTCGAACCCGCGACCTTGACTTCGATCTGGGACTAAAAATATATTACAGACTGCGTGCAAATAATTAAAAGGCGAGTCATTGTGCTAACAAAAGATCCGAAAGATAAAATTGGCTAGATACACTGAAGACATGAACAAAAATTTGCACCAAACGCCAGCAATAGCTGATTTAACATTTATACACAGAATTTTTAAATAATAAAATTAACTGAATATAACTTCTTTCCCCAATTATTTTTTTCATACCCTTACGACTTACACGACATACAACAACTAATTCGCCAATTAATCGTGCTCTTTATACGTTCAATAATATTTGCCTAAAGTCTAACATCGACATTTTCTCCTATTCACTGTCCAAATTTAAAAAGCGCATCATGTCAATAATATTTATAAACTGTTCAATGCGCATACGTATCCCTTCACAGATCACCACCTCTCACACCTACAAACAAACTCACACACACCTACACACTACACACATCACACGGTAATTATTAAATATATATACCTACCACTAATAAAACACTGCAAAGAAGCATATCACCCAGTACCTACCATGAAATATTACATAATATCTGTAATATATCTCATCACTGTAAACAATGTACTGTTTGTTTCTATATAAATAAATAAATAAACAAATAAAAAAATAAACAAACAAATAAACACTAACAAACAAACAAACAAACCAACACACAAATAAACAATCAAACAAGCAAACAAACAAACAAGTAAACAAATAAATAAATAAATGAATTAATCAATAATAAAATATATACATTAATTAATAAATAAATGAATGAATGGATGGATTGATGAATTGATGGATGAATTGATGGATGGATGGGTGGACGGGTGGACGGGTGGACGGGTGGACGGGTGGACGGTGGACGGGTGGACGGGTGGACGGGTGGACGGGTGGACGGGTGGACGGGTGGACGGGTGGACGGGTGGACGGGTGGACGGGTGGACGGGTGGACGGGTGGACGGTTGGACGGGTGGACGGGTGGATCGGTGGATCGGTGGATCGGTGGATCGGTGGATCGGTGGATCGTTGTTCGGTGGATCGGTGGATCGGTGGATCGGTGGATGGGTGGATGGGTGGATGGGTGGATGGGTGGATGGGTGGATGGGTTGATGGGTGGATGGGTGGATGGGTTGATGGGTGGATGGGTGGATGGGTGGATGGGTGGATGGGTGGATGGGTGGATGGGTGGATGGGTGGATGGGTGGATGGGTGGATGGGTGGATGGGTGGATGGGTGGATGGGTGGATGGGTGGATGGGTGGATGGGTGGATGGGTGGATGGGTGGATGGGTGGATGGGTGGATGGGTGGATGGGTGGATGGGTGGATGGGTGGATGGGTGGATGGGTGGATGGGTGGATGGGTGGATGGGTGGATGGGTGGATGGGTGGATGGGTGGATGGGTGGATGGGTGGATGGGTGGATGGGTGGATGGGTGGATGGGTGGATGGGTGGATGGGTGGATGGGTGGATGGGTGGATGGGTGGATGGGTGGATGGGTGGATGGGTGGATGGGTGGATGGGTGGATGGGTGGATGGGTGGATGGGTGGATGGGTGGATGGGTGGATGGGTGGATGGGTGGATGGGTGGATGGGTGGATGGGTGGATGGGTGGATGGGTGGATGGGTGGATGGGTGGATGGGTGGATGGGTGGATGGGTGGATGGGTGGATGGGTGCTTGAAGCGAACAGTTAATTTATTTCGCTGTCTAAGGTCTAGGAGTTGACAGGCCTGATTTATAAACAACATGGCCTTGTGTGTTGTGGCGTGTCCGAGTGTCCAAATAACCTAATGTTTTACCTTACTTCTGGTGAAATTGATCAAACATTTTTAAATATAAAATCGACTATAAAGCTTTGAAAGGTTTGTTTAATTACCAAAACCAAATCACGACGCCATATTGTTCGTTGCATATTTCTGAATCCGAATCTTCAAACTTTTATACAGTCATTAAATTTGCATATTTTTGGTTCCATAAAAACTCAAAATCATGCAATTTCTACAACCCTTTGAAAAGTCATTAAAAGAAATGAAAAAAAAAAAAAAAATTCCCATAACCTAACCTAACCTATTAAAACAATTTTTTTCATCACTTTTAGTGACTTTTCAAAGGAGATGGTGTAGTTGATTCTGAGTTGTCCGGCCACCATATTTTACTGTAAAATGTTTAGGTCAAATACCTGGCAGAATAAAAACCAGGTGTGGTCAAATAAAGGCCATCAAAATTTAATAGATGTTTTAATTACCAAAATTAATTACGCAGTATAAATTGCGGTAGAATTTGTTTATCTTTCTACCACGTGTTTTTCTCAGGTCAATAGAAAACTTCAATCGAACTACGTAGAAAGGTATTATTACACTTGAATATTTTATTATTTCCTAGGTATATTTCACTCTATGCGTAGTGCCATGTTGATAAATACGCTTGTTTCAACAAATAAACACAGAATTTTCAAAGCCGAAAGTACTATTCAACCAGTAGATTTTCTTGATAATTGTTTAGTCATTCAGGGTTGTGCTAATGTCGCGTTAGCATTGAACGTAATATTTTTGTGCGTAGGTATTCATGTTGGTTTTAGTAGGACACAATCAGTTAGGTAAATGGGTTTGGGTAGGGACAACAATATCCGAAATCCCGAAAGACGAATCATTAATGAATTCGTGAAAGACGAAATTCAGAAAGATGAAATCTTGAAGGACGAAATCTAGGAAGACGAAATCTTGAAATCTGAAATTTGGATAGCCAAAATCTTGAAAGACAAAATCGTGAATGCCTAAATCTTGAAATCTCATATTTCAATCTCAAAGTTCAATTGGGAGGCGGGCATGGGTACCCTGCCCGGGAACCATCTATTGGATAACCAACACCGCTGCCGTAAGCCACCCAGTGGTTCGCGACGTTTGATGACTTAGCAGGGATGCCCGGGTTGGTGAGGTGAGGATTGTCCAGGTCTTGGCAGCTAGGCGGATGCGTCTACCAACCTAACTAAATGCTTGGATGGCCGGATTTGGACTATCTCGACCGATCCCTTTGCACCGCAGTTGGAGGGATGGATTAATACGTCCGATTCATACACTGACCCCAGATTCCTATTCCTATTATTTATTTAATACATGAATTATCGAAAGTACATGTAGTTTTTTAATGATATTTCACCCTCCATGCTAGAGATGTAGGGATGACCCTATATTATGGCGGGAATTCCTATTCCTTTTCTTCCTTTCCTTAAAAAGACCCCTTACAGCACCTCTGAAGATGATATAGAGTCTTCTTTGTAGAGCTAATGTAAAAAAATATGAATCCTTGAAAAACGAAATCTAAAAAGACGAAATTTTGAAATCCGGAATTGGTATACCGAAAATCTTAAATGACGAATCATGAAAGACGAAATCGTATAGAAATATATAATATTTAATTTTTTAGATTCTTTCGATTGATCTTTCGTAAATTTTAGCATGGAAACATGAAACGTTTCTTTGTAGCAAGTAATTAAGCTATTTGACACACAAAATTATCAGGAAATCGGCTTAAATGATTGTGATTTAGCTATTTTTGAACGTTGTGTTCAAATTTTAATCTTCTCTCGTAAAAGTCATTAATTTCCATGTCATTGTCAGGCTGTTAAGAGTCACTTTAATGTGCAAAGCTAAATTTTCAAAATAATTATTATTGGTGTGGCGAACGTTAATTTATGTGCCAAAATTGTTTCAATGTTCATTTTGCTAAATGTTGATACGCTTGAAAAAATAATGTTGGTTATTTATCGGGAATGATCACAAAATTTCGCGATACTGCATAAGAGTCCCAAGTCCCAACTGCTCGGAGATATTAGATTTATCGCATCTCCAATTCATGAAGAGGTAGGATATGGGTAAGAGGAACATTGAAAAGACTACTGAGGTTTTGATTTTACGATTGCTCCACACAGGAAGCCGTGAGGAAAAAAATTCCTTAGGTTTTATGTCATCTTTGGGAATTCTGAGGTGCAGGGCGATGTTCCGAGAGAGTCGGCCGGGGAAGTCAAAAGGATTCCCTTAACCATTCTCTCCCGATCCGGCCTACCATGCAACTGGTGGTCAGACGTATCCGCCCCCAAGACCCGGGCAAACCTCACCCCATGAACCCGGGAACTTGGGGTGACCTATGGCAGAGGTGTTGGGTGTTATAGGGAAAATATCGCAAAAGAGTCTCAACTGCTCGGAGATAGTGAAGTTTATTTATTTAATTAATTACAATAATACATGCCCATACGGGATTCAAAAAAACTTGCGTGACATACACAATAATTTTGTGGAATATTATGTTTCTATGAAGTAAAAGATACTAATAAAATAAAATAAAATAATATAAAATAATATAAAATAATAATAAAAGTATACAGAACCCATCCAAAATAAGGAGAAATAGGGAGAAGCAAGTGTTATGTTAATATTATGCTAACATAACATAATGTTAACATTCCACTTGATTCTCCTTATGTTACAATAATGCTTAAGACTTGCTTCTCCTTATTTCTTTGTCATTAGTCCAATCTCTTTAATAAAGTTCACCAGGGTTGTCATTGGCTAATTGGCGATGTTTTCTTTCCCTATATGGAATTGAACTTCTCAACTATCTGAGATTTCTTCCCGTGGGTGAAATTAGAGCTTTACCACCATCGTTGTTGATAGTTTCAACTGCAAACAGCTGCATTTGTCTCCTAGGGTGAGCAGGGGTGTAGCTACCGCCGTATCAGCCGTATTAATGATACGGGGCCCCCTGGCTACAAAGGCCCCTAACGCGTGTAAGCAAAAATTAGTAAAATGTTTTCCACAGTGTCACTTAATCTTGTGCTTCCCGAGAAAAAAACATATAAAAAAACTGTCATACGTGCCTATAGAGTTTTCACTTCAGAAATGACAAAAGTCAAAAAAAGCAATCTCTTTTTTCCCGGGTTAAGCGTGCGCCCAAAAGTTGGCAACATCCTACATCGTTACTGCGGGATTTCCCCGTTTAAGTCATTTAACTAAACGGGGGAATCCCGCAATAACCGATGTACAATGGCAAAGCACGGAGAGCAATATTTACTATTTTTATTTCATTCCGGTTCAAACGTTATTTATTACATTGTAATACAATACAATCTTATTCTTCTCATTATTTATTATTTAATTAGTTTGATTTGTGAAAAGAATGAGTGAAAGGAAAAGAGGTTATCCCAGTAGAGCTATGGAAAGAAAAAGTAAAGAGAAATGGGAGGAGATTATAAAAAAAATGCCAAAAATTTCTTAATTTTTTCAGCGATCAGATGAGTGATTTAGATTTAGATTGCAATGGTAATTAGGTACTATCTATTTATCTACCGGTAGCGAAGGGTGAATTTTGTTGTTTGAAATAACAATGGCAACCTTCAATACATGAAAATACCTGATCACGTATTGTACCGTGCAATAATAAGGGCCCCAACTAATTTAGATACAGGGCCCTTCCAAGGCACGCTACGCCAGTGAGTGACAGTGTCCTGTCCTTATTAATTTCTTCTTATACGAATATTGCGCAAAGCTGTGCAGTACAAAATATCATAATTACACCGAACGATTTCTACACTCGTGTCAAAGACCCCCTGTTCCACCCGTCGCGACACTTGTGCAACATGCACATAAAAACACATTCGAAATAAACATGAAACGATGACCCAGTGGCAATTTAAAATCATTTGTCGTATGGTACGCGCAAGTTCTCTGTACCAGCAAATCATAATTATTTAATTTTCTACCACTCCAAGTGAGAGATTGGCTAATGGCTTTGGCAACGTATCACAACACACTGCGATGCTTTGTGTCTCCAACGAGACGTTAAAGAAATTATTATTGTTTTATGATTAAGAATTTGGAAATTTTATAGACCATTATTCATTGTGCTAAATGAATTATTGCAAATATTAGAGAATCCATCGCAATATTTATTTATTTACGTTGGGTTCTTACGCACGTAAGAACAACCAATTATAAAAGCTCAGTAATTGTCCACTGGTATACTTTTGGTTACTTTTTGGTCAATTTAAGAATACACGCAAGTGTCACTGGCCAAAACGTGGCCATTTTGAAGAGATATTTTAAAGGATTTATTGTAATTATGTATTTCAATAGTTTCCGACGTTGAAAATTACAAAATTATAAAATAAAACAAAAAATACAAAGAGAGGCGTATCTTGTCTAGAGAGACGAAAATTACAAGAGACACCAGAGAAACAAAAGACTCGAGATACACAAGAGACCCAAGAGACATAAGGAGAGATTCAATACATGGTGTAATTAGCACAATTGTTAGATATTATATACATATACGTCAGATATTTTTTAGCAATAGCAGGTAATTTTTTCCGAATCTATAAATTAACGACGGAAATATCTGCTTCAGCACACATTTGTATTCGCATATATTCGACACATTTGGCTAATTATTATTGAGTTACACCAAGCTTATCAATGGAAGACCTTTTTGAAAGATTTTTTCATTGAAGGAAACTTGATTTTCTAGATTTGTAACAATTATTGTAGGCAAACATTGTTTATTTTATTACTAACTCGAGCGTAAAAAAATGTTAACATTTCATGTACTCAATGTAAAAACCCCACGGACAAAAGAGTGAATAAATTAATAAAATACCTTTTTTTATTATCTACGATGTCAATAGTTTTGTCAGCTAAATGCACATAGTGAATTCTGCAATTACTTAATATTCACGTGGGAAGTCCGGTGGTATAAAGTGCACAAGCCGACTAACTAACGCAACTGGATAAACTTTAATTTTATAGCCCTGTTACATGACGTCCATCCGAACAGCTGATAAATGTCAAATAATATATTTTGGCACGTTTTCTAGTAGGTAGTTATTATTACGAACTGCAGAAAATAATGGATGAAGCTGATGTTGAAATTACTAGAGATGCTACGAATATTCGGCTACTATTCGGTATTCGGCCTACTCGGCTACTTTTTTTACTGTTCGGTACTAGGCCGAATATTGCAAACCATTCGGCCGAATACGCGATACCAAAATCAGCATGTTTAATACTTTAAATCTGTCAGTGGTAAATTATGATTAATGAAAACATTTTTTCAGCATTTGTGATAGCAAACGATTGCGCTTCAGAAAATAGCTGCTCAATATACATACCTATATCTACACTGCTCTGGGAGACGATAAATAAATTTTAGCAAATTCTGCTTCTGTCCGATTTAGACGAACAGTTTTCATTTAAAAAATTAAATTAATTTGCAATTGAACTTTTCAGTTCCACATCTTCTTCATCTGTGTGCATATTTTATGTAGCGACTAAGTGCCGCCGAATAATCAGCTGCCGAATATTCGGCGCTTCGGCAGAGAGCCTAGCCGAATATTTGGTATTCGGCAAAATCACTATTCGTGGCATCTCTATAAATTACTGGGTGAGTCGTTTAATAAATTTTAGTGCGCGGCTTTTGGAGTGTCAGTTAAGCTTTCAATTTCACATTTTAAATAATGTCGTTCGTTACACAAAATAACTAGCTTGTTAATGAATGGACATGGAGGTGGAATAACGAATGTCTCAGAATTGAAAGAAATGGTATAGGCGAACCATAAACTTAATTCATTAATTTAAGGAGCGATCAATGTATTCCGTTCGATCTTGGAAAAAAAAGTGGTTCAAACATGACTTAAGACCTCATTGCGCCGCGGCATACCCCGTTTCAACCGATTTATTACCTATAATATGTACCTACCTTAAACACTTTACATTTTAAAGTTCTTATAAAAATATATGTTGTTCTTGAAAATAATATCTAAACTAGACATTCCTCGCGCTGAAACCTAAAGATTCCCTCGATAGAAAAAAGTCGCATAGTGTGCTCCAAAATTTATTATAAACACGCCTGTTTCAGTTATTTTGCAAGTTACATGTATGAAAAAATTCACAGAGTTTCTTTAAATGCTGTTTAAGACAACGCCGCGATATTTTTGTTCTATTTTAAACGAGTCGTCTTCCACAATTTTCGCTTCAATTTTATCGTTATAAATATTAGTGAGCTCTCTCCAACATTAGTAATTTTATCTCTCCATCTTCTTCTTTTTGGGCGGGTTTACAGTGCCTTAACTAATTAACTCCCGTTTGGTGTCAAAAAGTACATGCGAAGTGCCAACATATATTAAAGTTAGTATTGCAATTCGGAATGGTCTATTTATTGGTATTTTTAATTATCACGTAGCGGTTTGACGTTAAGGAACATATATCCATAAATAGATCGGTTATTTCAACCAATTTCGATCTGATTATCAACAGTACGGTGGTTCTAAAGAAAACGGTATTAAATCGTCGGTTGTAAGCCTATTAATCCGATATTGTAAAGTTTTCGATTTCTTTCCCCAATTCTCAAGTCAATACTTGAAGCTACGTAAGTATTTAAGATTTGTCTCTGTCGCTGCCTGACTTGACAAAAAATAGCTATAAATATTGGTGGGATAGCAGAAAAAAATCCCCAGTTTCCCAGAGGAGTCTATTATTTGCATTTTACTTCCCATAGACTTCGAAATAATGAATTGCTGTTCCTCAATCAACATTTTACTAATTATAGATATCATTCTCCTTTATCCAGAATGTCGAGACTAAGCTTGTCAATACAAATCAACGCATCGAATGTTTTGGTGTAAGCCTAAATGGCTTTCGGCAGTCGGTATACAAAATGATTTTTTTAAAGCCTTTGAAATCCATCTTTAAGCTACTTGTAGTTATCTTCTAAATTATGTACTTTTATATTATTTATTTATTTATTTACGCCTATTTAGGCTTTTACATAAACATATATAACAATATTAACAAAATTCTACTCATAAATAGTGCAGGAAACAACTGTTTAAAACACTTGTCTAAAAATAAATATAAAGTAAAAATATTATTGAATTGATCCACACAATATGTAGGTAGGTACAAAATATACAATACGAGTAAGAAATCCAAAATAGTTTATTTCTTTCAGCCGACAAAATACTGTAAATGTTTTAGTCAATTTAAATATAGCTTTATAAAAATATTCCCTTTCTTGATGAAAAAAACTTCAATAAGGTATGCTTATATATTAAAATGGATGTACTAAATATATGAACAACATCAGAGTATTTGTTTCATAGCTGTTGAATCCGTCGCATAGGAGTGTAATATTCGGATATTGATGTGGAATTACTACAATAATATGGTAGGTACTGTCTTGTTACTGACCTGCCTGGAGTATGAAAAGAGATTACATATAATAAATCAGGGGTATCAAACATTGAGTTTATGATTTTATACAAACAGGTTAAATCGGAAATGATTCTACGATCAGATAAATTTATTAAATTTAATGAAGAAAGTACGTTATCGTAATTTTGGCATTCACTAGGAATGCTCATTTTAAAATTTACATATCTTAAAAAATTATTTTCGATTCTTTCAATGGCATGTGAATGAACCTCATAATTTGGGGACCAAATCGTGAAATTGTATTCTATATGACTCCTTATTAGTGACATATATAATGTTTTTACAGTATTGACAGTTTTGACATTATATGCTTTGTGGAAATGCTCTTCATTTATATGTATTCTCCTTTCATTGTCATCTCTTTTGTTTTATTCGTGTTATTGTTATATTGCCATTGGACTATTTGTCCGTAAAGAAGTAAATAAATATTGTCCTTTACATATATAAAATTAATTTTCAAGTATTTTTTATGTTCTTTTTAGACATATTGATATTTTCAAACGGCTAGCGACATCCGTATGCTTCTAAACTCATTGATTTTAATAGACCAACAGCCGAAGGTTCGTTTATTTGTGTTTCATATTATTTCAGTTCTCATGAAAGATTGGCTTTATAAGCTACCGAAGTAATTCAGGGAGATTGGGTGCACTGACAAAATATTAGTTGAACCGTGTTTTACGTACTATGTTAATTTATCCAGGCTACCGATAAACACAAATCGTTATACAGGGTATAAAAGTACGTAGGTACCCGAAGTTTAACCAGCGATTCCAGGGCATTGATATAAATACATAGATGAGACATTTAGCGAATAAATTGGTTCAACGAAATCACAGGTTCGTACCTCCATTTCTGTGTGACGTATTCTGTGTAAAGTAGGATGAAACCATGGGCTTGAGTAAAAGGAAAGGACGGTCTGACGGCCGAGCCTTTCGACGCGGTGGCTTCAGTTAGAACTCACTTGTCCGTGCATGATTTGAACACGAATCTCGGAGAATTAGGAACGGGATAGCGTCTCTATAGTATGTCTCTATGTTGCAGGGAATATTTGGCGTATGTACTTAAATAAATGTCGTTTTGGGGTCCGATGATATACGAGTATATTTCCTATTAAAAATCGAACGTCGCTAAGGTTCTCACTCCTACACGTCGCGAAGGGATCACGTGATACGCGCACCGTTTCGTGTGTTACCGTGCTGCTGGAACGAGACGGAGTGCTTGTCATGTGATCCGCTAGTCTATACCCGATTACTGGCGTAATGTGCATATTACAGGTATAAATTCGCATATGTAAACAATCATTTGTTATTGCTTTGTATGTGTGAATACCGCACAAGGCACCCAACTGCTCCCTACTATCTGAAGCAGGGTTGCCAGGTGTTCGGTATTCTACCGAACCGTTCGGTATTTTAGCACCGTGTTCGGTGTTCGGGAATGACAAAAATACCGAAGTATGGGCGGTTCGGTATTTTTTTATGATTAATTTTTCTCCCTAATAAACGATTCAACTGTCAGATTTGAAGCTATCGGCGGTGATTATTCTAATAATTTGACTGCTTACATTGTTTCAAGTTTGGGATATTCTGATCTGATCACCAAACACGACTAATTTTAAGCAAAGATTCAATAGAGAAGTCCAGTCCATTTTTTTTTTTTTTTTATGAAAAATGACCTTCTAACTTAAATTACTGCATTTTTTTTTTTAGAGTTAGTTTTAATAGTTAAAATAATTTTCAAAGTTTTAATTTTTGGAGATCCCTCGAAAACACCCATATCTATGGTGAATTTTGTGTCGTCATCTACTAAAATAACGATTCACTATTTTATGATTGTTATGTTGGTTTTCTTGAATCTCACATAGATTTGCGCAGGCGCGCGGCCATCTTGTTTATTATAACGCGTTGATTGGCTAATGGCTTATTTATTGCAAATGGCGAAATCAAATTCTTTGCAAAACAATGAATGACGTTGATGAATAATACTTGCAGTTTTATGTTTTTGATGATAATTTTCGTTTAAATGATTAATTCACTTTGATATTAGTGTAATTCAGCATAAGTACCAATGCTGCCTTTACTTTTTTTCAGTTTTAGTCCTTAAATAATGTTTAGTTGGTGATTTAGTTTCGTTCGGTTTTTAGGTTACTGACATTACATAATCAAAGGTTACTTCTCTATAATTTTTATGACTTTTCCGCGTGAATTTAATAAAACTTCCATAAAAGTAATATTATTTAATAATGTAAAAGTCTTATGCATGTGTAAATAAATACGAATTCGAGAAATCAACGCATTAATTGCGTAAAACCGAGTCCAAGATGTCGGATTTTTTCAGTTATTTTTTCGGAATTATTAAAATATTTTTTTATCGTTTTTAATTGTATGAACGAGATAAAAAGTGAAGTGACAGTTTTATTCCAAATTCATAAATTAAGAGGACTGTATTTTTTAAATTTTGAATTTTCCTAATTTTTTCGACCATTTAATAGAATATGTTTACAGTCGGCTGTTTTTTTTTAAATTTTTCATTTTGAAACTTAAAATACTGCATTTATCAAACATAATCGTATATGTCAGATACAAAAATCTAAAAGGAAATTCTATCAACTTTCTATAAAGGTATATGCTTTTACGACATCTTCAAAAATAAGAAATATATAGAACATTCGTTTGTGTCATACCTAAATTCCCATATAAATGACGTACAGCATAAATAAACCTGTCATTACAGTGATTACCATCGTGACGTCACCACAGAGCATTACACAGCATACCAACCTGACGCTGTGTTTTAACGAGAATATTAAAAATGCACTTTTTAATATTTTTTTAAAAACTGTACGTTTAATATTATTAAATAAAAGTTATATATTCAGAATCAGCGTTTATTGGTCTATATGAACATATTTTTTTAAAGCTATAATATTTTTCACTGGAGTTCCTTATTCTAAATAACTGTAGTCTTTTACCACGGCATAGTGACTCGCCACTCTGGTGTCTCTACCAAAATACTCCTATTTAGTTTCGGATTTGGATGATCTTATGTTAATTTTTAAGTTTAACAGACCTAACAAAACTGCCATATTACATTAAAATACATCTACCATTATAAACATAAATTAATAAAAAAGTACCTCGTTTTAAACATCGTGATCTCAAAAAAAACTTTAAACATTTCTTCTTTAGAAAAACATGGAAATGACAAAATTATCAACAGTATTACTGACACCTGCTTTGTTACAACGCATCCAGTTCAACATCCCCTCCCGTAGACTCTGAAATAATCAATTGCTGTTACTCAATCAACATTCTACTAATTATGGATATCATTCTCCTTTCTTCAGTCGAGACTTGTCAACGCAAGTCAAATCATTGATTTTTTTGGCGAAAGCCTAAATGACTTTCGGCAGTCGATACGCAATGTGTAATTTTGAAAGCCATTTAAATTCTTCTTCATGCTTTGACTTGTAGTTATCTTCTATATGTGCTTTTTACATTATATATTATCATTGCTCTTCATTTATGTACTCTCCTTTCACTGTCATCTTTATTAAATTTCAATCGTGTTATTATTATATCGTTAATGGACTGTTTTCCGTATCTATATTCTATCTATATAAATAAAAATGAATCGCCGAAATGTATGTACAAACGACTGCACCAAATTGGATAATTTTTTGTTTTGTTTTAGTTATTATCAGGACAAGGTTTATATAAAACTACTGGTGAGCTCTGGCATTATGAAATTTTAAAAAAACATTGCAATAGGTGGCACGCGAGCTGATTGAAAACTGAATGTATGAATTGAGGGAGGGGGGCGGGGGGAGGGGGGGGGGAGGGGGGAGGGGGGAGGGGGGAGGGGGTAGAGGAACTCTGGTAGGGGGTTCGCGGGACGGGGGAAGGGGGGGAGTGGAGTGGGGACAGGGAAGGTGGAGGAGGCGGCGTGGGAACGCGAGAGATGAAGGGACGCGGAAGAGGAAGGGGAGGCGGAATGGGAACGGGACGAATGGGAAAGGACACGCAGGGAGAAACAATTTCTTTATAAAATAGCATAGCAACGCATGCCGGTAACCAGCTAGTAAATAAATACAGCAAAAGATTTCTCAGCATCAGTTTTCGAAAATTGTTAAAAGCACGCCATAATGACATAAATATTACATTAACAAATTCTGAAACTTTTTGATAAAGCAAAAATCCTCGTTTGAATAAAGCATAGCCCATTATTTTACAGCGTAAAATTACCTTAACAAGTAACAAACATTCCTCTGCGGTTGGTTTCCGAAACATGGACAAAAAATGACAAAAAATCGACCAAAAACTGACCAAAAGCTCGGCTGTCGCAAAGCAGGGAAATTCACGAGTGCTTTTAGCTTTTTTCTCTTTTCTTTTACAGCCATAAATTTTCCCGCCACGTGTACCAACTGTGAAATGACTTCTGACTGGGTATTTGGGTAGGCAGCTTTTTGCAAGAATTTATTTTTGATGTGTTGTTACACGCGAGGCTTTGTGGGTCGAACCTTTTATGGACTAAAAAGAATTTTTAGAGAGTTTTGTTTTCATTTGGCTTTATAATGCTTCTTTACTTAACTAGTACTTATGTGAATAGTTGACCTCGAGTCCAAAAAGTATGTTTCTAATTTTCTCTTGTTAATTTAATAAATGAAAAACAAAAGTTCCTCTGAAATCATAAGATTTGTAAGTAGGCACGTATCAAATGAAGAATTATATAATTTGTCTAAAGAAACATCTCAATGACAATAATTCCTTTTTAAGACTTTCTTCAATTGGATGGTATTAATACGCTAGCGTCTGTTCGGTCGAAATTTAAGAATCCGACTTTGAGTACATCTCTGTCGCCGCGCCTTATGCAAAACTATCTTCGTACGTGCAGTTTTTTACAAAGATACTTACGTATTGCATGCCGCGGAGCGGGTTTTTAACTGCTAGAACCGATTATTCCAATTTGACGGATGGTAGTAGATTTTTACTATATTAAGTATATCTGAATTGAGTGTAGTAATTTATTTTTAGTGTATCATGCCGTGTCGCGCTACCTCCTTCTTTAGCCAATGTTTCGGAAAGCATTACAGTGTCCATCATCAGGGCAGATGTGATAAATATATCGGAATATATTAAATGAATTTATACGAAAGCATTACTTACCAAATGTAATGTTAGTAAATTACTAGATTTACTAACATTTTTATACTAACAATTGAGTGCTGCTACCTACCCTGATGCATGGCAGTGAGGTATGGAACTGACTTAGGACAAGGGTGGATCCAGAGGGGGGGGGGGTCATGGGGGTCATGACCCCCCCCCCCCCCCCTGGGCTGGGTCCAGGACCTTGGTGGACCACTAAATTGTTAAACATAATGCTTTTATACATATTTTTGTCACAATATAGATTTTATGTAGGTACTTAATAAAATACCTAATTTTTACTTGTATCTTTTATTATCAAAATTAAATTATAACTTCTTGTGACTTGACCACCACTATGTGACCCCCCCCCCCCCCTGGGGCCAAAGCTGGATCCGCCCTTGGCTGAGGAAGGATGAAAGTAGACTAAATGCTGCAGTTGAAATGAGATCCCTGAGGCGTAGTGTGATCGGGTGAGAAATGTGGAGATCCGCAAATAATGCAATTCTGATGTAAGCATAATGAGTAAGATTAAGAAAGTGAGATTCAAGTGAAATTCAGATGGTTTGGGCATGAAGAGCGAATAAACGAGGAAAATAATGTAAGAAGAATATACGACGCAAATGTGAATGGAAGAAGAAGTCGGGGACGCCTGAGGAAGACATGACACGATCAGGTGAATCAGATACTTGAGTCGGGCCATGTTAAAAGTCAGAATAATAGAAGAGTATGTATGAGACGATGAATGAATGTGAGTGACACAAAGAGTGTGGGCCAAGACCGAGTTGTTTGGCGGTCCGTCCTCTCTGGCTTACCCTTGCGGGGAAACAGCGTGATTGTTGGTTAGTTAGTTAGTTAGCTATACACTAACACCCGTGATTTTTCATAGTTCTGTAAAGGCTATTAAAGATTGTGTTTTTATAAACATTTGAGAAGCTGAATATCGTATCAGTATCGATTTACGCAGCGCAACTAGCCCCGTATTAAATCATCTAAGAATTCGCGTCTCTCGTAAGAATAACAAAGTATTGCCACTATAGTAAGTGACAATCTGTCAGTCGTTCGTGTCAAAAGTGACAGTGGGTAAACCATGGACGCGCCGACATAGTAGATGCGTAAACACTGCCACTTCCTGAGCTTGATGTTGCCATGTCATTCTAAGGATATTGTATTGTCTTCCTGGCAACTTTACGGATTATAGCTTCGGTAAGTACCTACCTACCTAACGATATGAAAAAATATGTTTTATCTTGGAAATATTATCAAAATTTTACTTAATATTATATTTCTTATTATCCTACATTCCTCGAGTTAGAGACGTGAATTTTGGAGGAGGATATGGATATCGCCGCCCAAAGAACAATTTATTGAATATCCAAAACCTTTGACATGGTTCACCCCAAGTAGTTCGCTACGTTTGGTGACTTAGCCCGGGTTTATGGGGTGAGGTTTGTCTAGGTCACTTTTTGCGTGACAGGCCGGATCAAGAAAGACTGTTTGAGGGAGGTCTTCTAATTTCTCAAGCCGGTCTCTCTCGACACATCTCCTTGCACCGTAGTTGAAAGTATGGATTCTTTAGATTCCCTAGATTTCTACTCACCCCTCATACCTTATTCCTTCACAGAACTTCATATCCTTCCTTTCCTTAAAAAGACCATCCACACAGCATTCCTCAAGATGACTAAGGCCCTGAGGGAAATTATTTTCCTTAGGGCCTCCAGTGTGCAGCTACTGTAAAAAAATAAAAATATATATAATTAGTTTTTTTTTCATTAGCTCCACAAGGAGACCCTAAGAAAAATAATTTCGGTTGGATCCTATTTCATCTTTGGGGATGCCGTATGGAGGATGTTTTTAGGAAAGGAAGGAGAGGAAGTTTTCTGAATGGAAAAAGATGTGAGGGGTCGGTAGGAATCTGAGATCAGTGTATCCAGTAATGACAGACATATGGATCCATCCCTCCTACTGCGGTGCAAGGTGATGTTCCGAGAGAGTCCAGCTCGACAGGTCGAAAGTTCTCCCTCCACCAGTCTCTCCCGATCCGGCCTGCCACGTAGTTGGTTGGCAGAAGCATCCGCCGCCAAAATCCAGACAAACCTCACCACATTAACCCGGCAACCCCTGCTAAGTCACCAAACGTAGCGAACCATTTGGGGTGACCTGTGGCAGAGGTATTGGTTATCCAATAAATGATTCCCGGGGCGGCGGTACCCATTCCTGCCTCCCACATTTCCTGTTGAAGTCCGTCTGTCAGATTCTAAAATCCAAACATAACCTCAAATTTGAAACTACGATTACTTTAATTTGTTCTAAAATCGGTGTTACCATATTTGAAAAAAAAATCCGTTTTATTAAATTTATTCCACTTAGAAATTACTGGCGAACTTTACCGATGATACAATATAACACGTCAAGAGTTATAAGAAAGAGAAGGGTTTTTTTGCCCTATCAAAGTCGTGTTTTTTTGTAAGTAACTAGCGAGTTCCCGGCATGCGTTGCTGTGCCACTTAATAATGAAATTGTTTCTCCCTGCATGTCCTTTCCCATTCGTCCCGTTCCCCTTCCGCCTCCCCTTCCGCCTCCCCTTCCGCCCCCCCTTACCCTCCCGCGTACACTTCTCACGCGTTCCCACTCCGCCTTCTTCGCCTTCCCTCTCCCTCGCTTTCTCCATCCAGCAAACCCCCCTCCCGAGTTCCCCTCCCTCCTCCCGCATTCTATTAATTCAGTCCCGGTACAATCAGTTTTCAACGGTTCGCGTACCACCTATTGCAATTTTTTTTATACAAATTTCATAATGCCAGAGCTCTCTATTATATATATAAACCATCGTGGACATGCACACATCAAATCCCCAAAGTTTTATCGCAATCGGATGAATGGTTTAGCAATGCATAGACAACTCATATACATAAACTCAAGCAAGCATATTTTGATTTTTATATATGGATAATGTACTGGCACCACCAGAATTGTAATTATTTTCTTATTATTAATTACTCTACATACATAAGTTTACATTAAAGTCGGCATTAAATGTTACGCCTCGTTAGTAAGAACGCCATTTATTATGTTCAAAAACCTTATCTTATGAACAGTTGAATAAAACTAGTAACTGTTAACAAAAAGATCACCAGATACTGTACAGCCGCGTTTAGAAAACACCCGGCATATTCTGGTTGCTTTCACAGTTCAACTGTAACATTTTTTCATTGTATTAAATCATGCTTTATACTACTTTATAGCATGCTTCTACAAAATCTAGACTAGGTACTTCATGGCCTAGCTAACGAATGTGTTCGCAAATTTTTTTTTAACTCGACTCTTCTAAAACGCATTTCTTAACTTGCTTTTTAATATATGTCGGCAAACTGCGAATATGTGCTTATTATTAAACTCTTTAATCATTTTACAGGATCGTTATTTAATTATTTTCAAAATGTTTCATTTCATTTTAAAAAAAAATTGCATTAGCTTCACACAGGAGGCCCTGAGGAAAATAATATAATGAGGCCTATGTCATCTTAGGGGATCCTGTATAGAAGGTTATTAAGGGAAAGGAAAGAGGAAATAGGTATGAGGCGTGGGTAGGAACCTGGGGGTCCATCCAATCCATCCCTTAAACTGCGGTGCAAGGCGATGGGTAGAGAGATTCTGGCAGAAGAGGTCAATAAATCTCCTCAACCAGTCTCTTTCAATCCGACCCGCAACGCAGCAGGTGAGCGGATACATCAGCCGCCAAGATCTTGACAAACCTTATCAGATGAAACGCCACAAAACGTAGAGAATAACTTGAGGTAACCTACGGCAGAGGTGTTGGTTATCCTATAATAAATGTATAAATATTCTACCCTTCTGACAGAATACGCCCGTGGCCTGAGGGGTGAAGATTCGTACGAATTTGTTGCGCTTTCTGCTCATTTTTGAGCCAACGCAACGTTTCGCAGAGATTGCCCATTATTAAAGCAGAAGTATTTTTACTTACAAATCTCTAATAACATTTTTTTTAATGTTTAAACTACAAACATAAATGGCACTTTTTTCATCAATGAAAAATATTGTATTCTCAATCTGAACAGGGCCCCGCTTTTCTCTTGTCATAATGTTGCCACATAAAAGAATTTATCGCAATTTTTCAAATTAATTAGCGGCCAAGTAGGAGGAAGCAATTCGTCTTTCTGACAACACTGAAAGGAGATATCGCCCCATCTTTATTATGGTGGATTTCTATGGCTTAGGGAGGGGATATTTTGGTGTTAGCAACTAATTTTGTGAGCTTTTAACACCTTATAAAAAACACTTTCTTTTACTTTAGTGGCGGGTTCTTTTATTGAGTTATGTTATTATAGAGTCTCAAATTAATATATTTACGGATAATTTTTTTAATAAAAATGTAACATGATTTTTTAGTCGTTTTTCCCACCGGTAATTTTTCATTTATGTACCAAACAAATTCGTTAACTCTATTGTTTCGTTTGTTGTATTTGCTTAAACGTGAAGTAATAATAATACCTTCTCCAGATCAAAATATTTCATTTTTATTTATTATTCTTCTTACACTCCTTCTTTTCATTTTATACGTCTATGACGTTTTTAAAACTAATTCCATATAATAATAAGTCAAAATTCCACACCGCACGATGAAAATGACGTTGGGAACTAATGCGTCGACCTTGAAATTTCAGATTAAAAACCTGCGGAAATTTCATAACGCCAGGGCTCACCGTTCAACAGTGTTAGCAATATCATTAGATAAAACAGATATTCGGCTCGCTTTATAGCCCTGGTTTGGTAATGGTACACCATTCAGGATCGGTTTCTTAAAATGGCTTTACCCATGTTTTGTAACCAGATTTGAGTAGCCAGATACTTTCTAACAATCATCTTTCACTTTTTTATTTTTAAATTTACGAGTAAAACCTCAAATTGTAATTATTTAATTAAATGTAGACAATATTAGCGAAACTCAATCGAAAATCTGGTAACAGAAAAATTAGAAAAATATATTGGCACCTCTGAGACTCAACCCCGAACGGAAAGCCGAAGGTCCTTGGTTTGAGTCCCAAAGGTTCCAATATCTTTTTCTGATTTTTGTGTCAAACTTTCAAACTTTCGCTGTCTCTCGTGCATCATAACATAAAAAAAGCATTTTTTAAATTTCAACAAAAAAATTATAAAAATTCAAAGTAAAGCATAGCAATTTCACACGATGACAGACAGATGCTGCAAAAAATTATGATTTTGTAACAGATTCATCTCTCCTTGAGATCTGGCCAAGCTCAATCAAGTCGTCAAGCAGTCTGTCATCTCGCATCAAACCAGACATAAAACGACCAGAAAATCCGACAATTGAGCCACTGTGCGTCTGCGTATCTGCCCTTTGCGTTTGTATGATTGTGTGAAGCTCGACCGCACAGTGGACGCGGTGCAACGATCTATGGTTATTTATACGCTGATATCTCTCTGTCTTCACGCGAGGCGACTGGACAGAAATAGCACGAATATTCTAGAATGAAGATTATGCGAGATTGGTTTGTTGGATAGATTGTGGCACATTTGTGATGAGTTTGGATAGTATGGAAACTAGACTACAGTCAATATCGATCGTCCAGTTGATTAGCGAAATCGAAATTTGAGTTGAGTATGCAGTTATATGTAAAAGTGTGCCCTCTATCTGGTACAATATTTAAGAGTAATCATAAACACCACCAAATCAACTATATAATGCGCAAAAATGGGTAGTGAAATAAACAAAATGTTGATGTTCCGGACCGTTATGCGTCGCGGTTGTGTTTTATAGCATATTTAATATGCAAAACACAAACACATGTAAACAATTTTTTCGGTGGTTTATGGTGAGCATCCAAATATTACTTTACTCTTTATCTCAAAACTTAGTGTTCGGAGATGACTGACTAATCAACTGGATAATCGATATATCAGTCTAAACAAAAAAAGTACACATAAATTGACCCCCACTTTTACCACCTCTCTTAACTACCTCTCTCTCTCCCTCTACAAAAGTTGATGCTCTCTCTCCTTCTTTTATGTTACCTATAACTAAAATATAATTTTACAACTCACTGTAACTCTGTAATTATTCCATATGTTTTTTTATTTTATTTTTAACTTAACGAATAAAACCTAAAATTGTAATATTTAATTAGGTAAATAAAGACAATATTAGTAAAACTCAATAAAAAAATTTGGAGACAAATCATAAATCGAGTCTGCCAATATCTTTTTTCTGATTTTCCCATCTCCAATATTCATCCGCTTAAAAGTCAATAGATGTCGCGTACTAAAAATAAAATGGATAAAATTTTATCCAGACACTATCTAGATAGCATTTAGTTCGGGTTAGAATCTTGCAATCATACATAAAGAGACAGCCAATAAAATATGCGAAAAGAAAAATGGAGATAATGTTGGTAGTTCTTAGTCGAAGTACGATACAGTTAAAAATGACCGAATCGGATAGAGACACTTTAGCTCAGTGGTCAAAGCTGTCTCCCGAAAAGCGAAAGGTCCTGCGTTCGAGTCCCAGAGGTTCCAATATCTTTTTCTGAAATTTTAAATTTGAGTTTCGCTAATACTATCTTCATTTAATTAAATAATTCAATAAGTTTTTATATAACCCTAATGAAGGTTCAGGTTGAAGCGAAACCGGTTGGTTTTATGTATCAATAAAGTGGTATCAAAACTAAGTAATTTTATTCTAATTGTTATTAAGGCATTATTTTTGCACTGTTCCGTGGGAGAGCCCATCTGATGTGTTTTTTGTCACTGGTGTTAATCTACGCGCGATTCCAAAGGAATCAATATTTTGGTTGAGACGACACAGCGAATTCCTGAGCTCAGAGACATTAATACCTACCCTGCACATAGTGTACATTCACAGTATTGCTTTATTTACAAATAAATACTGTTCTAGTTTCTTTTATCCATCAATACTAATATTATAAATGCGAAAGTGCGTGTGTTTGTTTGTTACGCTTTTACGCCTGAACCACTAAACCGATTTTAAAAATTCTTTCACCAATAGAAAGCTTTATTATCAGCGAGTAATATAGGCTGTATATAATGGTAAGCTCTGGCGTTATGAAATTTGTATCTATAGATGAAAATGTGTGTATTTAATATATTTTAGCAGCAGGGAGGAAAGGCAGAGGGGAGGCGGGAATGGGCACCGCCGCCCCGTTAACCTTTATTGTATAACCAACACCTCTGCCGTAGGTCACCCCAAATGGTTCGCTACTTTTTGATTTAGCAGGGGTGCCCGGATTCATGGGGTGAGGTTTGTCTAGGTCTTGGAGGCGGATGACCAGGACACACTGAACCCTAGATTCCTACCCACCCCTATAACCTTCCTACATCCCCCCTTTTCCTTCCCACAACTCTCCTCTCCTTCCTTTCCTTAAAAAAACCCTCCACACAGCATCCCCAAAGATGACATAGGCCCTGAAGGAAATTATTTTCCTCAGGACCTCCTGTGTGGAGGTCATGTAAAAAACACTTTCTTTCACATTAAACGATGGTAAGATAAAATATGAGACATGCAATGTACGTACGTCTGTTTTCTCCAAAGTACTACTTTTTCCTTTGGAGGTTGTATGTTTGTTTCCTCCAAAATACTTTTTTTCCTTTGGAGGTTGTATGTATGTTTCCTCCAAAGTACTTCTTTTTCGTTTGGAGGAAACAGAAATATATGTACATTGTGTTGTCTCTTATTTTGTCTCATCATTATTTAATTGGTAAGAAAAGAGCTAACGGCAAAAAGGCAATAAACATACGTTCATTATCATGATGTTGCTGCAGCTCTTTCTTAGACATTATATAATTATGAGACAAAAGATGAGACCCATGTGTGACTATTTCCTCCAAGGTACTACTTTTTTCCTTTGGAGGAAACAGATATATCTTATTATGACTCAGCTACGGCGACGGGAATAGCGTTCCATTTACTGTATAGATATGTAAAGATTGTGTGATTCCTTTGGGGGGTGCAGACATACGTTCAGCGTTTATCTCATTTTCGAATGTTGTTATTTAGTGTGTAAGAAAGAGCTGCAGAATTATATGTTTGAAAACAAAATCAAAACCATCAGCGCATTGACATTTGACGTTTTTGAATTTTTGGAATTCACTAACACTTCAATATTATCCTTATAACTATATTCCATACTTTCAAAATTATCGTAACGGCTAGTGGGTCTACGTAGACGTCTCGGTGCGGTGTATGAAAGAGATGAATGAAAATGATATATTTTTTGGAGGAAACAGACCTAGGTACATTGTGTATCTCATCTTTTGAAAGAGTTGCAGCATTATTGCGATAAGGAACGTATGTTTATTGCCTTTTTTATGCCGTCACGGTACCGTAACCATAAATCATCACGTTAATAATAAAAGCGTCCATTGGTTTCCAATCAAATCTAAACGGAAAGCATTTCTTGTATGTATAGGAAATCCTATTCAGCGCTCTACCAATAACCCAAAAAGATTGAAATCTCTTGCTAGATCGTTTAACCTCGTTAAAAAACACAAACATGTAAAAAGCAAGAAAATATTTCAATTTAATTTGATTTGTTTATAAGTAACGTCTCGTCTTGTTTATACGACCAACTAAAATGAACTGACTGTCTTCTAGTTGGCTGAAGAAATTCATTTACTAAGAAAATTTTCATTGCTTTGTTTAGATTTGGGATTCTCCAATATTTCGAACGAATTGTTTATTTCCTTTCTTTTACAAGTCAATTGGATAAATTGCTGATCATTCGAAGAAAATAGCAATTGTTTGTACTATTTTTTACAATAATTGATTCGTTGTTTTGTTTTCGTGCCAATTAACCTCCACACTATTTCGAAGCAATGGTGGGCAGAGAGGCTTCATCGCCAAACTAATCCACCTTTTTACGCACTTCTTGCTTTAGTCAATGTTCCCAATAGGTCTTCAATTGATTTGCTTGGTGTAACTCTAAGTGACCAGCTAAGGCCAGCCCCGGATCCAGAGGGGTAGCAAACAGTTTTAGGGGGCGCCAAAATCGTAATTTATATGTTTGATTGAAAAAAAAACTTGATTCATAAAACGCCTGGCATCCAGCGCACGTTATTGAATTTCAATGGTATGGGACCCCAAAATATCTCAAAAACCCTCGACTCTGCGCAGGAATGGGCCGTCCGTTCGATAGATTCTCCTATCACGGATTGTAATCTTTAGTGCACAGGCATTGGGAAGAAATGCTGTCCTTATTCTACCAGTATTTAAAATAAAGATGCTCCTAGGAACTAGCGTCATTGATTCCTTCGGTACATAGTTGGAAAACACGCCAAACGCGCGCGCAAAATTTGTACACGATTGACATTTTGTCACATGAGATCGGATTGCTTCTACCACTCGTCCAACAGGTCAAAAACATGGTTGAAGTCATTACCATCAAATTAATAAATCCGACATTAAAAAAAAATGTTTTCTTTTTATTTAACAAAAGCCATCACTCAACAAAGATTGCATACAGAATATTTTTAAATTCACGGGATTCACATACGTCCGAATTTCTTCAAATATTAATTATTTTTATTATTTGACAACATCCAACTTATTTTAAATGAACAGGAAGTGAGCTTTCCCTCTGATTCCTTTGAAATATAACTTTAGAATTTAGTAAAATCTGCGTTCACCGGACGAATGTTTTGCAAAAAAATATTTTCAAATGCGTTTTGCTTTGAAGTACCTACTGTTGTGTATATTGTGAATTCGACAGATTTATTCACAAGAAATAGTTTTATGACGTAGTATTTTGCATAAAATATCTGACTAACTAACTAACTAACCATCACGCCTTTCCCCCGCAGGGGTAGGCAGAGAGGACGGACCGCCAAATAGGTACTAATATTCATTCATACTCTTCTATTATTCTGACTCTTGACATGGCCTGACTTAAGTATCTGATTAACTTGAGATGTCTAACTTGGGCGTCACCGACTTCTTCTACCATTCACATTTGCGTCATATACCTATTCTTCTTACACAACTTTCTACTTCTACGTTCGTTCGTTCTACGTGCCCGTTGTCCAGCGGTAAGGCTCTTGGATCGAATCCCGGCGCAGCAAATAAATTTTATTTGATTTTTTTTTTTTTTAATAATATGTAGTATTTTTGCGGCACGTTCCAGAGTGGAAGATACTCTCAATATCGCCCTGGTGTAAGACCAACGTTCCGAATTGAAACGTTGCTTGAAATGGCTTTAGCCGTGTTTGGTGACCAGATCTGAATAGCCAGGTACTTCCCAACCTTCCTCTTTATTATCTCCTTCCCTCCCCACTACCTTCAGCCTTACAACATACCCCAACTGGGGATGCCATAGTCTCACTGGCTCCAGACTGGAGCAGTTGGGACTCTTGTGCGGTATTCATTTAACAACAAAAAAAATACGCCTCAGGGATTTCATTTCAAGAACATTCAGTTTACTTTCATCCTTATTCTGCCAGTTCCATGCCTTACTGCCATACATCAGGGTAGGTACCAGGACTCCATTGTGGACTGTTAGCTTCGCTTCTTTTAACAGTTTTTTATTAGCGCCAACGGCATTCAGTCCTCTATTAATGGAGTTACCTGCATTTACACTTTTTTCAATATCTCTATCAGCCTTCACATCCCTCGCATAATATCTGTAGGTATCTACATCAATTAGTATTTCTGGGAACGGCGAACATAAGACCTCACGTCCAAAATGTAAACTCGTCATATGTCTTTCCTTCCCAGAACTTACACACCTTTCTTCGAGACCCTCCACACATCATCCCCGAAGATGACATAGGCCCTGCAGGATGACTTTAGAATTACTTACATTCATCATATTATTCGATAAATGAAATAAATTTAGAAAGAGTAACTGAAATGCGGGATCTTGGCATAATAATGGACGAAAAACTAGACTTCAATGTCCACATTCAACAAACTGCAAATACGGGTATGAAAATATTAGCATTTGTGTTAAGAACAATTAAAACTTTGAATCGTTACAAATCATTAAACTATTGTACCAATCCCTTGTTAGAAACCTAATAGAATATAACTCCTTAGTCTGGTCGCCCTTCTACAAAATATTATTAATATTCATAATATTTAAAGAATTATTAGAAAATTTCTACGTTTCGTCAATTTTAAACTTAACATCCCTCTAGAGCACATAAATTACCCGTCGCTAATGAATATTTTAAATATTCCAACTTTAGAAAACATACGAAAAATAAACGACCTAATCTTTTTGTTAAAATTATTAAACTCTAAATTCGTCTGTTGTGAACTCCTACAATTAATTAATCTACATGTACCTATACGAACAACTAGACAAACATTAACATTTTATTGGCGTACATCTTATTCCAACTATGATTTGCATCCTCCAGTACAACGTTTACATAGTCTCGGTAACAAATACTTAACTAATATGGATGTATTTGACAATAATTTGAACTTGACAAATTTCAAACGCCATATGTACCAACTATGTATTTCTACCTATCCCATAAACTAATGTGAATAACAATTTTAAACATTAGGTACCTACTTTATGTCAACTCCTATATTTTATGTTACCTGTATTTTGTTAACGCTTATATTTTGTTTTTAACATATATTATGGTACCTATTTTTTGTAAACTCATTATTTTCACAGTTATTTAAAAAAAAACATGTCCTGCATTCTATGTTAAAGTCCTATGGGCGTTTAAATAAATAAAATTAAATATAAATTAGTGATTACATTCTAAAAATTGATTCACACCACCCACCATACAACTCCCATTAATATAATCTTCATAAATAGGCAACCATACCATAAAAAACACTGACCTGACCTGACACAACTTGGCTGTTTATAATTCGGCAAGTTTATTGAATTTGATGTGAATCACGTTTGTCGGCATTGAACCGACCGGATATTTGGAAACTCGACCAAACATCGAGTTTAACGATTCCTTGGTTTACGAATGTCAAACTACCTCCAGATATACTACCAAAACAAATAGTCACTTCGTCAGATGATATAAAACATGCAAGAGAGGCTTATGCACGTTGCACAATGAGAAGTAATCGTTATTAAGTCTTGGATGATCAGCCAAGACAGATCTAACATCAAAGATAGTATCAAAACCAATTTATAAGTATACATTTCCGATGGTACTATGCTGATTGTCTTTTACTTCAAAGGTCACATTGTGTTGCTATTTGTATTTGTGTTATAAATTGATTTTGTTATAAGCTGCGCCTCCACTTATAAGTAAGCACGTTTCCAATGGTACGATGCTGGTTGTCTTTTATTTCAAACTAGCTGGTTCCCGGCATGCTTTGAATGCCATATTCAAGGAAATAAATTGTTTCTCCCTGCATGTCCTTTCCCTTGCGTCCCCGTTTCTCTCCCGCATCTCCTACCCTTCCGCGTTCCCCTTTCACCTTCCCCGCCCACCCTCTCCCCTCGCCTGTTCCCCTGTCCGACCAAACCCCTTCCCGCGTTCCATATATTCAGTCCCAGTACATAAAGTTTTCAAACAGCTCGCGTGCTACTTATTACTTTTTGTTACTTATTGCTAATTGTTTTATTCAAATTTTCATGTTTCTTTTTTGTCTATCAAAAGAACAATAAATCAAATTTAGTACATATCTATAATTTTAAAAATCTTTAAACAATTCTTTTAATACAAAAAAAACAGCTGCCTGCTAAATTCAATTTAATCAAACGTGCTAACTGCCAAACGCGCGAAGTTAAAATAGTCGTTAAGTTTTCTGAAATTATTCAATTTTCTGCGAAATTTTCTTAATTTTTCTTTCCGTAAGAATCTTCTACAAAGTATTAGATAACTTTAAAAAATATATGAATGAAAAAGGTTAAGTCGTTCTGAAGTTATGGCGTGACTAAGGGAAACAGTATAATAATATAACAATAATATATGGTATATTTGCGGCACGTTCCAGAGTGGAAGATACTATCAGTATCGCCCTGGTGTAAGACCACCATTCAGAATTAAAACGTTGCTTGAAAATGGCTTTAGCCGTGTTTGGTGACCAGATCTGAATAGCCAGGTACTTCCCAACCTTCCTCTTCCCCACCTCCTTCCCCTCCCCACTACCTTCAGCCTCACAACATACCCCAATTGAGGTTGCCATAGTCTCACTGGCTCCAGACGGGAGCAGTTGAGATTCTTGTGCGGTATTCACTGTAAAAAAAAAACAGGGATTCATTTTTACATATATTGATTTCTTATTGAATTGTGTATTGTTAAATGGGGGCCTCAGCATGGGTAAGGCACCTGGTGAGGCCCACATTTTCAAACAATGTTTTAAAATGCGTGAAGACAGTATCATTAATTTCACAACAAAATTGTGAACCAATCCAAGGCGATCTCTAAAAAGTGACTGAATTCAGATGTGTTGCACTGAGGCCTATAAAGATTGACAATTTGGTCCATTTTGGTTGAACTCTGCCCGATCTAATGCATTTCATCTCACAGATTTATACACAGCAGCTTTATAAACACGATTCAACCAACTCATGCTGAATACCGAGTATTTATTGCCCTTTGTTTCATAGCGGGAGCAGATGTTTGAAGATTTACGCTTTGGATTCAACGTGGTTTGTTAGCCTAAAATTTACCCCATTTTCAATCAGTCAATAATTCAAAGCAAGTTTACTGACGCGGAATCAAAACGTTGGTGTTTGTTTCATTAAGTTTCTTTGTCTAAAAGATGTTATTTTCTTTTAAAAAGTGCATCTTTTTGTTCATTGGTTCCGTCCAATGATGCGATGCCTACACAACGCAATGAGCTCCTCCCAACTATCAAATAATAAACTAGTAGATCTGTGAACAGCTGACCTCGATACGATTTGAAATGTTCACGACCAAAAGTATTGTTTTATTTATTTTTATGTGATACCTCACAAGAGCGCTGTCCGGGCTCCAAAAGGTGTTTCGGCGACGCGTACAAAGACGGCAATAAATATACCTACGTTACAAAGTTTCGTACGTACGTACGCCTTAAAGTTAAAGTTAAAGTAAAGTTACGTATCATAATAGTGCTCCAGCTCTTTTTTACACATTTCAATGGTGAGACAAAAGATGAGACATGCAATGTACGTACGTCTGTTTCTTCCAAATTACTACTTTTTCATATATTACCCTAGATATGACCGTATCTTTTTCTGATTTTTCTGCTTCAGATTTTCGATAGAGTTTCGCTAATATTGTCTTTATTATTTAATTATTAGATTAGTTTTTACTCATTTTAAAAATAAAAATAAATATTCATCCTAGACTTGCAGAAAAGTATCGAAGTCGCATATTAAATAAAAAAAAATAATAAATTAATCCATAACACTATCTAGGAAGCATTTAGCTTAGTTTAAATCTTGCAATCATACATAAAGATAGCAGCCTATAAAAAAAGCGTTAAGAAAATGAAAATAATGTTAGTAGTTCTTAGTCGAAGAATGGTATGGTTAAATATGACCGAATCGGATAAGGACACATTAGCTCAGTTGATATAGCACTGCCCCGGCAAGGCATAGGTCTTAAGATCGAGT
This sequence comes from Limnephilus lunatus, assembly GCA_917563855.2. Classification (NCBI taxonomy): domain Eukaryota; kingdom Metazoa; phylum Arthropoda; class Insecta; order Trichoptera; family Limnephilidae; genus Limnephilus; species Limnephilus lunatus. The sequence goes on from OU830594.1 coordinate 101,514,736, forward strand.
CCCAGATGTGACCGCATATTTTTCTGTTTTTTTTTGTTTCAGATTTTCGATTGAAATTCACTAATATTGTATTCATTAATTAAAATCTGCTTTGTCCTTTGGAGGAAACAGACATACGTACAATGTGTGTCTCATCTTTTGTCTCACCATTATTTAACATGTAAGAAAGAGCTGAAGCATTATTGTGATAAGGAACGTACATTTATTGTCTTTTTGCACGCGTCGCCGTTTTGTAAACGTGGGAATATTAAAAGCGCCTAATGCCTTCTATTGATCTCGCCGCAGTGTCAGCTCTCCTTAACCCAGGTGATATGCAGCCGACGACCGACGACCATCTGGTGAAATCTATGAATCAACATATTACTTGACATTGGCTTCTTGAGTTAAATTAATTCTGTACATAGGTAGGAATAGTGCAAATGCACCGAAGTTCGTCCATGACACACAGTAAATAATAATGTACCACTGAGAGGTTAAAGAAAAAATAACAGGTCAGTGGTTGAGATGGCATCGCGTTTGGGTCCCACCCAGGCGTTTCGTGTTCGATTCCTCGGCTGGCTAAGTCCTCCATCAGGACTCAAGCAACATTTTCGGCTTACTCTGGTGGTAGTAGGAGATTTTTTAAATATTGTCGGGTTATTCGTAACCCGGAAAAGTTTGTCATTCTTTTTTAAAAAAAGTTAATAGGTTTCATATAAAATTAATGGACAACAGTAAATAAATATGTGGATAAATAACGACAAACTTTATTTATTTATTTCTTAATGCCCTTTTTAGGGGCTTTTACGTATGAATAGTAAAAATTATACAGAATTTATTATACATAGCTGAACTGCCTCAGTAGCTTTCTTTTGTATTGGCTTAGTGATAATTTAAGGATAACCACTGACAGGGTATAAAAATCGGAACATAATTATTATTATGTCCCTCTATTGGTATTCGGGCCAATGAGGAATAAATGCAGGAGGTCCGGGGAAAACAATTTCCGTAGGAGTCTATTTCATCTTTGTGAATACTGTGTGGAGGATCTTTTTTATGGAAAGGAGGGAGAGGAAGTTCTGGGAAGAAAAGGGTATGAGAGTGGGTTGGAATATGGGGATCAGTGAGTTCGGGAGTGACGGACGTATGAATCCATCCCCTCAACTGCGGTGCAAGGCGATGGGTCCAGAAAGTCCCGCTGGAGAGGTTAAAGGGTCTCCCTCAACCAGTCTCCCGGTTCGACCCCCCCTCACAGCTAGTAAGTAAACGCATCCGCCACCAAGACCTAGACAAACCTTACCCTGTCAACCCGATCACTCTTGGTAGAGCACCAAACGTAGCTTGCCGCTTGAGGTCACCTATGGCAGAGGTGTTCTATGTGTTATCCAATGAATTATTCTCGGGGCGGCGGTACCCATACCCACCTCCCAATTATTTGTTATTGTTTTAATTTAATTTTAATATCACTAATGATTACGTTTTCTTTTGTTTCAGGTAAGCAACTATTTTCATTCTGAATCTTTGAGAAGGTCAAGAAATTTTCATCCTGAGTTGGTAAGACTTAAAAATTAAACCAGAAAGATCGATTTTGGGGTATAGTACCCCCAGGGGCCAACTGTCTGGGGATCTACTGTCATGGAATCGCTCTGTCTCGCTTACATACATCGACAGCGTAGATCTCCATCCCATCTGAATTTCGCAAACACGCCCACAAGGAACTTCTTGTATTATTCTATATTTTACGTATGTACTTCATCCCCTATTTTCTAAAAAAATATGTATTCTAAGTATATTTAGTAAAAACAGTGTTATACAACTTGTTTCTATATTTTTAAAGATATCTTATTTAATAACAATTTATTTAAAAGGGAGTTCTACGAATTAAACTTGACAACGGTAATTTACAGTACCAAATCTTTGCAAATGCTAAATTATAAAAAAGCATGCAATAAAATGAGCATGCTCTTTAACTGTACACATTTGATATTTATGAATAAGCGTATTCAAAGCAAACAAATGAACACATGTGCTATTTCTAAGCTTATTTCTAAAATTTGGTGAGCTACTCTCTTAATTAATTATTTATCCAATCGGTACCAGCATGTTCATAAGTAAACATGTTCTTCTGTTTAGACAGCACACCCCCTTCCACCGCGAATCCAATAGCATACTTACAATTCAAATGAATATTGATTTGTTAGCATGCTCAAATTAGCATGCTAAATACTAGCAATAACGCTGATGCACGTGGCACCAATTAGCAATTGCTCAATTGTAGCATGCTTTCATGCTACTAATGAGCATGTCTGTCCGTACTGCTCTGTGCATTCTATGTTATCAATGGCGGATATATTTCTACTTCAAGAAACAGCCGCTAGGGGCGCGGAATCAATTAATTTCCCGCCACAATTAATCAAAGCGCAATGGCGGCCGACGTTTCCGCTACCCCTTTGTCAGCGTCTTTAATAAAGGAAGTCCCGCCTCAAGGAATCCGGGATATTCCCGTTGCAGGGATTATCCTGTTCCCGGGATATTCCTGTTTCCGGGATAATATGCCGCGTAGATTTGATGAATATGTTTTCTGGGATAACGGAAATTGGAAATAATTGCAGATTGCGGTTAGATTTTTAAATGTTTTATATGGTAACACCAGGGAGGCTCTTAGGAAAATGATGGTAAGTAAGATATCTTTACTTTACTGTCTTCGGGACCGTTAAATAAAATAATATAACTAGTGTAATTATAGTTTCTCATACAAGACATGCCTTTTATATCCTTCATTCATGTCCAAACAAAGAATCCCAAACATTATTCTTGTGTTCCTATTTAAACTTAGATCCAGATTTATTTCAGTAAGTTTGGAAAAACATAAGGTACGAGCACAAGTGAATATTTAATTTTTATTTACGGTTTTCAGAAATTATTGGTTCTTTCTTTATTTTTTAAAGCTTTGCAAGAAGACAGGAGGCCCCGAGGAAAATCATTTCCCTCAATGCCTATGTCAATTTTGGGGATGCTGTGTGGAGGTCTTTTTGGAGGAAATGAAAGGATCAACCTGAAGCTTGAAAAGATCCGTGTTGTAGGAGGCAAGAAACATGGAGGCAAGCAAATCGTTCCACAGCCGAACTGTTGAAGTCAAGTAAAACAACCCGTTCTCATGTGACGATTTTGAACTATGTACCAATGTTGGGCACGCGTTTGGCGACTGTGCACCGGTGCCGAATGTTCCTCGGAGCATATTCTATTGAAATACCGATAGAACAAGAACAGCATTCCTATCCAATGCCTGTGCTTTAAATAATGCAATCCGTTTATTTAGATAGAAGAATCTATCAAACGAACCCCCAATTTTTGCACAGAATTTTTTTAAAGTATTTCGGGGCTCCAGACAGGGTTGCCAGGTGTTCGGTATTTTAAATAAATTTGAGTATTCGAACAATTTAACTGCATACATTGTTTCAAAGTCCGACACAAAGTTCACATATTTTAGTCAGTCCCTGTGGAGTAAGGTTCAATTTTCAGACGAAACATTTTTTTATTAATTTTAATTATAGTGATCGAGGGGCAAGGCTCTCGACTAGCAATCCGAAATAAGCAGGTTCACATCCCGGAATGCGCAAATAAATCTTATTTGATTATTTTGTGTCATTTCACAATTTTATTCATTTAAAATATCTCCAAAATATATAGCATATTTGCGGCACGTTCCAGAGTGGAAGATACTCTCAGTATCGCCACCGTTCAGAAATGAAACGTTGCTTGAAATTACTTGTTTGGTGATCAGATCTGAATATACAGGTAGTTCTCCACTTTCCTTTCCTCATCTCCTCTCCCTTTCCACTACCTACAGTCTCATAACATACCCCAATTAAGAATGCCATAGTTTCACTAACTCCAGATGGAAGCAGTTGGGTCAAGCAGAAATTGGGTACATTTTGATAAAAAATTTAAGCACTTTAACTTCAAAATAAAAGGAAAATTACTGAACACATCTGATTTCGAAAACTCCTTATAAAGCCCGTGCAACGCTGGAAACTTCAGCTAGGTACTTAAAACGATAAAATCGATCGTTAAATTCACAACTAATTACAAGGACATGTAAAAGAGTTTGTGTATGACTGGCCAAGTATTTGCACGTCAATAGATCTGTAGATAACTGTGATGTTATCTCGATTGCTCACTATTTACCCGCGCCAGTCCGCCAATAAATTCTCTGCAAGTCTAAATAATTTGTACACTGCGCAAATGACATCGGTACATCCGGTTCATAATTTAGCATTTAGTCGTATTTTGGAATGGCTGCATACAAATTTAGGCGATCCGGGCACTTTGGAATTAATAAATCGAAACAGGGTCGAATCAACATTTTTAATATAGATACTAAATCCACTAATTAAAACTCAAAAATCCATAATGAAAATTATATTGAAAGTTCCTATAAGAACTAGCACTGACGAAATCTTCAACAATCTTAACATCATGTCAATTAAACAACTGTATTCTAAAACTATACTCATTTACATTCAAGTACAAAACCCAAGAAATGACAACTTACACGTATATTAGAAACACTAGATCTCATGGTCAAAAACATATCCAACAAGTAACTACTAACACAACATTTGGGCAAAAAAGCTTCTTGTATTATGGTATTAAACTTTACAAAATCTCAAATAAAAAGCTGGATACTAAATATAGGGAGAACAGAAATAGAAAATATACTGATATCAAATACAGATTAAAACCGAATCTACTGAACTGAATTATAAAAAAAACACAATTTTATTTAATTTTTAATTATTTAAAAAAATACTACATGATACCTATATGTTTATAACTAATTCAGATTAATTTCTTATAATTAAATTATAATATGTAAATGAAATCCTCAGCACGGGAAATCCCAGTGAGGATATCATTATCTCTAGATGTTTGTAAAGAAAGGAAGACAATAAATCATTATTATTATTATATATTAAGATATGTGTTAAGTACCTATTGACACAGCTTTTGAACTAATCCATTTTTCAAGGCCCTGTTCAGTGTATTCTTCTCCCATTGTCCCTATCCTTCCTTACAAAGCCCGTCTCGAACCAGATAGATATCGGGTGAGATCTCTTGTCATTTGTGTGATTTTCTAATGCTGTTAAATGAATAAATAATCATGCATACTTGCATGAATTCGTATTTAAAACGACCTGAACTAAAATACGTGACAGCTAACAGCTGAAATTCTGACAGAAAAGCAAATAACAGCCATATAAAATCACACAAATCTGACGGCAGATGTCGGCCGAGAACTATCTCGTTCCCACAAAAGATATAGAATATCTCGTATGGTCAGTTCGTAATATGATTGTACAATCATTTTTAAATCTAAATTATCAGTCGAAATATTGTCGCGCTTGTGATGTGCAGCAATTTTGAATCTCTCTCGAAAACTCGCATTCGTATACATTTTGTATGATATTTTTACCCGTTTTCATGTGACAAACTGTACAATACTTGTCGCGCGTTTGGCTTGTTTCCCGACTATGCACCGGTGCCGAAGGTATCAATGAAGCAAATTCCTCAGAGCATCTTCCTTTGTAATACCGGTAGATTAAGGACAGCGTACCTACCTGACGCCTGTGCTCTAAAGATTGCAATCCGCTTGTTAAGATAGGGAAATCTATCAAACGGACCGCCTGTTCTGCAGAGTCAATGGTTTGTTTCAAGAATTTGGTGGTTCCAGACCTGAGGTGACTGCCAAATTCAAATGTAAGAGTAAAGCATTGCATAACTTTAACTTTTAACTATAGGTATTGTTATCACCACTAAAAGATAGAATAATTAAATTAAGTTTGAATTAATTAATGAAATATTAGATCCGATTAAGAATTCCTGTTCAAAATCATAATCAACGATATTTACGATGACTACCGTGTGCGAACTGCACACTTGTATTTAAGTTTTAGGCCTTCAAACAAATGTTAAATAAAACACCACAGTATGCTACGATTTGCTATGCGCTGCGTACGCTTCGGTCCAGCTCGTCAGCACTACGTCGTTGGTCGACAGAAATCACGCGAGGCATTCCCAGCCTAAATCCAGGTCTGCCCGCCATCCCGTTCGTTATGAATGTTGGACAATTATTTAGGAATACCCTGACATTTGCTAATGGGTACCCGCACCCAACTCCGTGAGTATTTGAGAAGAATCTATGTGCGAATAAATTAAGTTTTGAGATTAATTAGAGGGTAAATCTGAGATAAGATGAATGATTAGAACATGTGTTAGTTGGGAAGGTTGCGGCAACTGAAATTAACCTTCTCAGAATAAAATAGTCTCAAAATGAATCAAATTGAATTGGGAGCTTTTTTTAAAACAATTACTGAGCGAGCAATTAAACCGGAGTTTTTTTTTACATTAGTTCCACACAAAACAATTCCCCAAGGCAAGGCAATGGGTTAATAGAGTCCTGCTGGAGAGGTAAAAAGGTCTCCCTCAACCAGTCTCTCCAAATCCGCCATACAGTAGGTGGGAAAACGCATCCGCCGCTAAGACCTAGATGTCCTAGACAATCCTCGCGAACCACTTGGGGTGACCTATGGCAGAGGTGTTGGTTATCCAATGAAGCGCAACGAAGTCCTGTTTTAAGTAGACTATTTTGCATTTCATCTGTCTCTAAATTTGTTTGCGCGTTCCGCTTCCGTTTATAAAATCTGCTGCATCTGCTTTGACTAGATGGCTTGCGTCGTGTTTATTTGAATTTTCTTATTCGCACTTTTGTTTAATATTATGCTACCTAACCTAACCTAACCTAGCTGAATGAAATTTTTTTTTTAAATAATTGTCTTTGAAAAGTGACGTTTGTTTGAACAAATTTTATAATAATAATATATAATATGATACATAAAAAAGAAAGAGTGCTAAAATAAAACAGTAAGCCTAAAAACATGTTTTGGCTGATAATTTATTTTTTTTAGTATCTTGACAAGACACAACTAAGAAAAAAAAAATAGTTAAGGATTTAGGATTTTAGACAATAACAATTGATCAGAAATAGTTCTTCTACAATTTAATTTCGGGATTTTAAAGAATTGACGTATATCTTCATTTGATTGGAATGCATAAAACGACCGAAAATTTATGTAGGAGAGAAATTTTTCCTGAACACGTTCTATTCTATGAACGTGTTTATTCTATTCCTTATTTGAAATTTATTTTAAATGTTACTTAATTATATAAGGCTTATAATTAATTAGATACTTAAAAAAATTAAGATTTCAGAGGAGATTTTGGTTATGATTTATTGAATAAGAGAAAATTAGAAACATAAGTTTTTGCACGCGAGGTCTACGTTCAAAGAATTAATTGTATAGATTTATGCTGGTATCTTTTATCAATGCTCCTAAAAAAGGGTCTCATGTAAATGGCTTAATTCATCGAAAGCAGTTCAACCAAACCCATACTAAAACTGACAACATTTTAAAAATATGGCTTGTATCGGTACATATAAAATTTTATGTGTTCTATTATGAATTCAGAACATACGGAGTGATTCTATTTGATTGTTTTCATAAAAGCTACATTGGTAACCAAAGCGTTTTGCATGTGGAATATTTCTTCATTCAATTCATTTGTTTCAATAAAAGAACTATTTTATCATTTTTTAAACGAAATACAAAATTTCCAGGTTGCGAATAACCTGACATTATTTGAAAAACTATCACTGTCAGTATTATAAGCTTTAAATGTTGCTTGTGCAATGATGGAGGAATTTGCAGGCAGAGGAATTTAATCCACGAACCTAACCTAACTTTTTAAGTATTTGAAAATCCACTGCCATCATTACAAGCGGAACACGCTGCTTATGTCTCTGCTAAGTTCTGCATCATTGAACTATAAAATATTGTCAGCTTTTTTAATGTGAATACTGCACAAGAGTCACAAACTGCTCCCAGATGTCTGGAGCTAGTGAGATTATGGCATCCACAATTGGGGTAAGGCTGGATGGAGTGGGGAGGAAAAATAAGTGATAAAAAGAAAGGTAAGGGAAGTGCTTGGATAAGATTTAGTCACCAAACACGGCTAAAGCTATTTCGAGCAACGTTTCAATTCTGAATGGTGGTCTAACACCAGGGTGATACTGAAAGTGTATTTCACTCTGGAACGTGTGACAAATATACCTAGCTTATATTATTTTGAAATGATAAAATTGTGAAATAACACGAATCAATCAAACAAAATTTACTTGCACATACCGGGATTTGATCGAGAGTCTAATCCTCGACCACGGAACTCGCTTTTAATTAAAAAAAGTCATGTGATTTCGTTACAAGAGTCCCAACTGCTCCAAACCGTCTGGAACCCGCAAGATTATGGCATCCCCAATTGGGGTACGTTTTATTTGCACGGTCTTTGTACAATGTGTAACTAAAATACCGTTTAAAGGTTGTGAAGTGATTTTTTAGTAAGGCTGTGAGTATGTCACTCAAAAACTGATTACGTAGTTACCTAGTTGTTATGTTGTATAGGTACTAATACTAAATCAACAATTAACTTAATATAATTTAATTGGTCTAGAATTCTAGAAAATACGAATGCTTGTTTAAACTTTAATGAACGACTGTTTGTTTCCTAAATAAATATAAAATAATGCTATTAATTTTAAAGGACAAAGACAAATAATTTATATATTTTAGTTCCACAGTTGATTTATTCTTTATTTTCCAAGTTCAAAGAAAAACAGTCCCATAAAATAAGACCGGAGTTCGATGATATATTATATTACCTAATATGGAACTATTCGCATCATTTGCTCCGGGAGACTTCGATCTTTGTTTTCCGAGTAATATTTCTCAATACGCCCACTTCCTTTTCTGCTTATTTGATTCTTTAACAAAATTACTAAAAATAATAAACGGCTATGTATTCTGAGGAGGGCCTATTCTGTTATATAGATTTACCGAATCAGAAGTTAACATTATAGGGACTACAAAATTTAGGTCTAACGGACGCTGTAACCATTTTTTTACATTTGCTCCACACAGGAGGCCCTTAGGAAAATTATTATAATGTAGGCCTATGCTTTAGTGATCTGAAGGGTGAAGGGTATTTTTAAAAAAGGCGGGGAAGTTCTGGTAAGGAAAAGGGTATGAGGGGTGACGGAAGTATGATCGGTCAGTCGCTGAGTTGGCATCGCGTTTGAATCCATCTAGGATTCAAACGCGATGTTCAATTCTTCCGCCGGTAAGTCTTCCATCACAACACAAGCAACATTTCACGCTTACTGTGGTGGTAGTGGGAGACCGGTCAGTGGTTGAGTGGGCATAGCGCTTGGGTCCCACCCGGGCGTCGCATGTTCGATTCCTCGGCTGGCTAAGTCCTCCATCACAACACAAGCAACATTTTCGGCTTTCTGTGGTGGTAGTAGGAGATTTTCAAACATTGTTGGGTTATTCGTAACCCGGGAATGTTTGTCTTTCTTTTTAAAAAAATTAGAATTAGAAAATTTAAAAATGTTTTCAGGTTATTATTTGTCACCTGCGAACGTTAGTTTTAAAAAAATCCATCCCTCCCACTGCGGTGTTTCATCAAAACTTAACAGAATAAAGTATATATTACTTTTTTTTTATTTTTTTATTTTTCTTTTTTTTTATTTAAGTTTTTATTCCAGCAAGACTGGGAGGGTAGTGCAATCCCAGTCTGCCATATTACATACGGAGTAAATAAAAATCATATTATTAGGTAGGTACCTAATGAAAATAAAATTTGAACATAAATAACAAAAAAAAATAATCATAAAATTAAATTAAACAGAAATTAAAATACAAAAGAAAAAAAAATATATATTTTTTTTATCGTCCATCAGGGAGGTCGCCTCATCATCTGCATCCATTGCTCATTTAGTGGGGAACTGAGCCACTCGGATGCAGCCACGACAATGATGTTGATTATGATTATGATCCATGTTAAGAACGGGTCGTTTCTACGACTCGTTCTTGAGTTCAACAGCTCGGCTGTAGAATGATTTGCAGTTGTCTGTGTTTCATCCCAATTACAACATGGGTATCTGCGTCCTATTCTAAAAAAGCATCCCCAAAGGTGACATACGCCCCAAGAGAAATTATTTTCATCAAGTGTTGAATTAATATCAAAAGATTCTTTTTTTTTGACATGTAGCTGTGTATTTCAAAGCTCTTTGGCTCTCGTTTGAAATAACATGGCATACTGAAAGTAATATTTTTAATCTGGAAAAATACATATAAATAAAATGTATGTCAAATTTCATGACGCCAGAGCTCATTCACGATTTTTTCTATTGATATTTGTCTATTTGATATTTTCAAACATTTTTTATCAGTTCCACACAGCAGGCCAACGTGAAACAAAAATCTCTTCGACATCTTTGGCGATATTGTGTGAAGGATCTTTTTAATGGTAGGAAGGAGGGAAAGTTCTGAGAAGGAAAAGGTTAAGAGTAATAGGGGTGGAATAGGAATCTAGGGGACAATGTGTCCAGGAGTGACGGACGTATGAATCCATCCCTCCAACTGCATTGCAAGGCGATGGTTCCAGTGATTCTGGCCTGAGAAATCTAGGTAAGGTCTCCCTCAACCAGTCTCTCCCGATCCTGTCGGCCATGCAGTAGGTGGTCAAACGCATTCGCCGCCAAGACCTAGACAAAACTCACGCCATGAACCCGGGCACTTCTGCTACGTACGTGACCTGCGGCAGAGGTGTTGGCTATCCAATAAACAGTTCCCGTGGTGGCAGTACCCATACCCCCCTCCCAAATTTTTAAACTAATGAATATGACATTAACGTATAGGTAACAATAGTAAATGCTGAAAAATGTGTTAGAATATTTAAAAGTGTAGCTTTTTGATGTGATATTTTTAAAATATTTTTCCTTTTCTCTAAACATTAGCTTAGCAGAATACCCCTTCCGTCATCAAAAACTTTTCCCTATCAAAAGCGAAAAGTATTTATACGACCCGTAGTTTTTACATTTCAACTTTGCTCCATAAAGCTGGCCACCCCCCTTCATCAAAATGTCGGCAGGTCGGGAATAAGGATCAAATTGACCGTGATATAATGACACATCTGAATACTGCACGGTTCTGTGATTAAACTGATTCAATGCCGCCTTTATAAAAGGCCCATACGTAAGCCAAGATGGCCGACGATCTTTTTCAAATGCGGTTTCTTATTTTATTATTATGGTTGATGATAAATTTATTCAGACAATATTTAATAAAATAAAATACTTTTTTCTTTAAAACCACGAGATTTATTAATTTATGAACCGACCGGTTTCGCTTTACTCAAGCATCATCAGTATTAATTTGTACCCATCAAATACGATGTACGACAATAATAAAATTATTCAGACAAGTTCCCAAATCAAATCAATCTTACATACGTGTTGCAAACCAAAAATATTTCATTAGATGAAGCCATACTAAATAATGCACAATCATATAAATCGTTTCCAGTACCAAATGTCGATGACATATTCAAGCAAGCTTCCATTATAAACATAGGTAAAAAAAAAAATAACAAAAAATATCAAGAATTTTACAAACTAATGAGAAATGGAAACCAATTTATTACACCTAATTTTAAAACAACTCAAGTGCAAGCCATAAAATACTATAATAACCTCCCGTCTGAATTACGCTGTATCATCAACCAATCAGAAGAAATAAATAAAATTAAACATATTTTTTAAAAACTTGCAGTAAAAAGTAAATATTTTATACAAAACATATTATAACTTACAACCTAGGAATCGTGGCTCCCTTATCAGGCAAAAGAGCTCCTCTTTTCTGATAAGGTATACATGACCAAAAAGGACTCTTTTATAATAATATTTTGTAAAATATATATGTATACATGAAATTCATATTTTATATTACAAAAAACAAAAATAAATTTAAAAAATGTTTTTAGATTAAAGTATTAAAGATGCTTCAATTAAATACTGCGTGCAGAACATATCTTGGTCTTTTAATAACCCTAGAAAAAAATAAAGCATAGGGTCTCTAAAAAACACTTTCAAGTCCAAACTCCTATTTATAAACCTCTATTCGGTTATGTTTTTATTGTTTAAGTGGCAAATTCAGTTTTTTTTATAATAATCGCAAAAAAATTGAAATTTACGCCCTAACTTCACAAAATAAAATATATGCATTTTCGCGTTGTTATTTTTGACATCACTGCGACAATACGGCAGTCGACGAATTTGGATTTTCAAAGTGAACCTTATACCGTCTACCGAAGAACTACTGTCTAGCCACACCTATTGTCTGTCAGTCCCCCCCCCCAGCCGGGCCCCAGCTGAAGCGGGGAACAGACGTAAGGTTCCGCGTCGCTTGGTTTCGTGAAATCAATTTTAAATTTCCGTTTTATTACATATATTTTGAAATTTTTTAATTTTTCAAAAAATCATATATTCTGTTTTTGTAGACCTATAATTCTGAACTTTTATTATAAAATTACATTGAATAGATCTTTCGGAATATTTAAGAATTTTTGTAAATCTTTAATAAAAGTATTTAATTTAATTTAATTTTTTTACAAAAAAATTGGCTTGAAATGCACGTCTTAAAAGACGCACTTATTTTCCAAGAAATATTTCGACGATGCAGATTTAACTCATTTTTGGATTTAGTGTCCTTTACAGCATTTAAAATTTCCGCCATCGATATGATCAAAATTATACATTTTTTGAAAATAAATATAGGAGTAATTTATTAAACCGAACTGCAAAGGGTTTCATGATATCAGAACAGCTTTTCTGTCTGGAATTTTTCAACTATTGAATATATTAACTTATGAACTATGTACGTTTAAATTATTGCATACTTAACTGTCAAAATTTATTATGATACAATAATTTTTCGTTGTGTAATAAAATAACATTTCTTTCAGTTACATGCGTCGTTTATGAGAAAGAAGGCGAGTTTTAAACATACCTCTCAGTGGAATGTCTTTATTTAGGGCATTATGTAGGTAAACCTGCCATTATGTACCCTACGTCATTCGGTTTAGCTTTTTTTATGTAACTTTAAGGTCAAATTCAAATGTGCGACTTGCGAGCTTGCTGGGAGGCGACTTTGCTTCAACGCATAGGAAATTATCATAAGCTCTAATTACAGCATGCTAAGCAGCGTGCTTTAAAATTCCATAGTGTTTTTATTTTGACTGAATATTATATATTTGATACCTACTTAGAAAGTTCATAAAGTGCAATTTGGTGGCGTTTATGAGGTTTTTTAATTATTCAGGATCCCATCAGAGTGGAAGGTACTCTAAGTATCATCCTGGTGAAAGACCACCATTCAGAATTTAAACACTGCTTAAAACGGCTTTAAACACCTTCTTATTTCTCATCTCCTTCGTCAGCCACTACCGTCAGCCTCACAAAATACCCCAATTGGGGATGCCATAGTCTCACTGGCTCTAGGTGGGTGGTAAAAGTTTGGTCTCTTATGCGGTATTCACATTAAACTAGTCCAAGCGAGGACTCGTACGTACATCATCGAAATGTTAAAGATAATTAATGTAATTTTTTATGAGAAAAAATCAGTATTTTAAACAGAAGGTCTATTTTGATTGTTGAGTAGGCCTCTTGTAATAATTCTTCAAAACAGAAATTATTCATTTTCCTTCAAAACCACTTAAAAAATTACACTTAAAGAAGAAACCAATCCTAATGTTATTTTTCAAGCAATAGTAAAAAGCTCATAAGATCATAAAATGGAAATTATATTAAAACGTTCAATTAATGATAATAATGGCTAGATTCATACTATGCACATAGAAATTTAAATAATGAAGCATACATTTAGTCATGATAAAGGGTATGAGCCTAGTTTATTAGTCGCTAGAGTCCATCTACTAAAATTTTTGTCAATTTAGTGAAGAAAGGCTATTTTGTGACTGTATATTTCAACATTTTGCCGACTTATATCTTCGGTACTTAGTTAAGCATTGTAATCTGTGCGAACTATTGATTATTTTTAATTATTGCGTTTCCTTGCAAAGTGTTGATGATGGCGGGCTGTTTGGGCAGCAAAGGGCACTTTCCAGTTGCCTTTGTGTGAGATTGGTTTGGAAACCTGCTAAAGCCTCGCGCTTTGTCAACACCAACACAGATGTCACCCGCTTGCGGATTTTGGAGATAAAATGTTTCAATGCGAACAATGTGTTACATTGAGATTTATGGACACATGTGTTTCTTTGATTTTGGTGTTCTTGTTTAGTATGAATTTTGAACCCGAACTAGGTGTTTGACATCAGACTTGTGTGCTTTACATTAAATCATTTATGATTGATCCAAGTGAGAGGATTTGATGGGAAGGCCTTCCATCTGCAGAAAAAACAGAAAAATAAGGTCAGTGCTGTTTTCGTCTCCATTGAGTTCCTGTCTGATTCATCATCTTTTTAGGTTATCGCAAATTAATTCACATTTGCTTTTTGTTTCGTGAGTATTACACTCAGAGTCTGGGGAATTTGCACACCCCAGACTTACAAATTATAATGCAGTACTATTTGATATTTTTCAAATAGTATTTTTACGAAAAGTTCTATCCTCAACATGCTTTCATTAATATATTTGTAAAAACATAAAAATTCATCGAAGGAGACAACTTCATTCGCATACGCGTCGCAGCATGCTTTTGTTTTGCACGATCGACCTCGGTCTAACTTCCTCAATATTCCTGTATAATTTCCGAAGTAATGTCAGAAGGCAAAAGGTCATAAAATAGAGTTCAACCCTTAATAGGTTTAGTGCACGGAAGAAAAGATAACATGATATTTTCCGAATAAAGCCTACAAAAACTTGTATTGAGCTCATATACAGGGTATTAAGGGACGCACTTGACTTACTTTAACCAGTGATTCCTTACATTATTAAGAGTAAAAGATGTAAATGAAATTTTGATCTCAGGTGACATTTTCGATGTTTTTTTTTTGTCAATATGTGAAGTATTAACTGTACCTATATATGTGAAACACGTGATACGAAATGTAAACTCTTCTTCCATCCACAAGAACATGTTCTTAATGGAATACCAGAATTATTATAATATGTACCATTTTTAAGATAAATAAAAAATAAATTTAAAAAATCTAAAATTATGATTTCGCGGTAATATATATTTAAAAATTGAGGAGTCAAGGGTTAGAGTGGTATCTCTGTCATTATCTATGATCAAGTCTAAAGGGATAGGCAGATGGGGGCAGGGAGGAACCATTTCTGAAGGCTTACTAATGTCGATGGTCAACATCTATCACTCTGTGACACACGTTCGTCAGATTAAGCTGCTGAAATTGCCCTCTGTAAACTGGGCTTAACTTTTTTTATTATTATTATTCTTGCAAAAGCAGAAGTAATGGATGCTTCTCTAAAAATATGGTAGATCAATGAGTTAACCCGTCTGCTTGGTTCAATATATTCGCACCTCACAATCTGGAAGCCTCAGTTTCGCACCAAACTGGTCAAATCGTCACTTTGGATCGTGATTGTAAAATATCTATGCAAAATAGCTTTCATATTTCGAAGACAATAAAAAGTATTATTTTGTTCTCTTTCTGGTTCAAAATACAATACATATGTTTGCATGAGAGGAAGAGAGATATATGTTTTGGGATGTACTTATTCCTAAACAAGCAGACGGGTTTTTAGAATAAAATAATAGACGAGTGTTTTACTAAAATTAAAGAAAATCAATAATATACAGGGTGTCCAGGGGTAAAGTGCATTAACTTCGAGAGGTGATTCTACATGCTATTTTATAAGTAAAAAATAAATAAATAACTTTTTTTTAAATTCCAACTTTTAGGGGTTGTTTTGTGGTAAAAATATAAAAATAGGCCGGCGCGCCGCTAGCTTTATTATTTTCCGCTGTTACGACACGGGCCAATCACAATCCTTTTATTTAGGGGATCTGTGAGAAAACTGTCACTTCACTTTTTATCTCTTTTTTACAATATATATATATTTTTTTTTTTATTATTTAAAAATATAACAAGGTTACAGTTTTACAAAATAATAAATACATTAATATTTCAATCACTCTCCTAATAAAGCAGCTGCTTGTGTTTAGGAGAGGACAACTAAAAAAAATTACATGGGTTTAAATTAAAACAAAAAATTTTAGTAATTTAACAAAAAATATTAGTAATTTTATGAGAAAATACAGATAAAAGTAATAAAAATAAAGGTTAGTTAAAATAATTGATTTAAAGTATTGATGAGGCAAAAACATATTTCTAAATATGCAATACATATTTCTAAATATAATATACAATAAGTTAAGTTATGAGGTGGTACTAGAATATTTTAATTTTATTTTATTTTATTTTTCGTAGTTTTCTTCCGATCGTATATCAAGGGGTAATTTAATAAATAATTTTATACCCTTGAATACATAGTAATGCTGTGCTGTTGTGGTTCGCACTAGTGGCACGGTAAATCCTCCAACAGATATTTTTCTTTTGCTTATATTCAATTGTGGTAAATTATTGTTACTAAAGAAATCTTTATGTATTTGTAATAGTGCAATTTTTCATAGATTTTGATTTCATAGAAGTGGGGGAACCGGGAAATCTTGAAAAACATTTAAATTTTATTTTACTAACATAATAAAATACTTATAAAAACGGAAGGGAAGTATCGAATTTGTATTACGCATTATTTACAGATAGCGAAATATCTCGAAGTAGTTTACTAAAATAGAAAACTTGCCAAACAGGAAAATTTATGTTATTTTTAGAGTGACTCAAATTTTAAACCTTCTAGTAAACACGTGGAGAATGATTACAGAAACGCTAGCCAAAATACTAAGCTAAATGATTCCCGGTCACTGAACAACTAAACTCGTAGAAATGCATCGTGGGCTTGTCAGTGAAATCAATTGTTCCTTACTCCCTGTAAAAATTATGAAAACTTACAAACATCGAAATTCTTTCTTGGATAGGTAGTTGAGAGTCGAACGATATAATTTAAATTTAATTTCTTTCTAAATTATATAGATTACGCTTCTAGAAAATATATGTTCAGTGTTTCCAGTTATGAATTATGTTTAGCACATGTTACAAAAATTTGTCTAGAAAATATATTTTTTGCTCGATAAATAATTTCTTTTATTTGGACTTTTATTGATACTTAATCAACGATATATGGATAGAAAATAAGCTTGTAGATCAGAGATGATCAACCTTTTTAGTCGGAGGGCCAATTTATTCATTTTCAGTTGGTTCGCGGGCCGCAGACTACCCGTTGCTTGACATTGTTAAATTGCAGTCAACGCGTGTCGCAAACCTATTTGTATTTACAAAAAAAACGCTGCAGGAGAAAATTTTATATTTCCAAGGCTAAACCAAAAAATGTTTTGGATTTTTTTCATTCTGTAATTAAAAAAAAAACATAAAATTAAATACCTGCTTATAATTTAAGGCAACTGTTGAGTTTTATCATTGTGAAAGTTGAGTAAAATTTTGTTTAGAAAACTTTTGTAAAAATCGTTAAAGTCTTTAAACTGCTTCAGACAAAAATTCTAACAAAAAAGTGCTGCGGAGATGACATTTTTTCTACACTTAAGAGCGAAACAACTTAATTTTGCGATTTTAAGAATGTGTTAGAAAAATCTTTTTACTTTGAGCGGCTGAAAAAAGACTGAAGTTTTCCGCGAAACCCTTTTTTAAAGCAGAATTGAATTCGTTGAATATTTTTTTACCGCAAATTTTTCATATTTTATTTAGCCAAGATGTACGAAAAGGCTCGCGGGCTGCGGGTTTCTTATCACTGGTGTGGACTATTAAAACGTAAATTGAAAGTGCTAAAACCGTCAGAGTAAAATGTATAATATTGAAATAATGTGTCAGTTAAAGCAATTTTTCGCTTGTTTAAAATATATATTTTGCACTGTTTATTACCTAATTATTTATTTTCTTCAATTTACGATTATTTCCTTTATGTTAGGTGCTTTCTATTATTAACCGACTATTTGCTTGTTTGTTACTAAATTTGTTTGTTACGTTCCGGTTCCGGCTCAAGATGGTGGCCGTGTTGAAAACTACTTTTTTTATCCAGCCAGAGTTCGCATGATCGTGGTTTTTAGTTCCTATGACGAGCTGTCAAATCGAAATAATTAATATGATTCTTATTTTGAAGTAAACTAATGTTTAAGACAAGATTTTTATGCATATCACAAAGGGTAACAATTATTATAAGCAATAATTATTAGCCTGACACACTTATCAACATTGAAAAAATCTCCCGAGATAAGATAAATGCTATAAATTATGCTAATAAATTATCTTTTCTCGGGAGATTTTTTCAATGTTGATGAGTGTTTCAGGCTAATAATTATTGCTTATAATAATTGTTACCCTTTGTGCTATACATAAAAATCTTGTCTTAAACATTAGTTTCCCAATTAAAAATAATAATTAATATTTGACAAGTTAAAGTATTTCACCAAAAAAAGGTAGACATAATTTGTGTCGACGCCATCTAGTGAGAGATTTAGCACTTATAATGCCTTTCTTACAAAAAATAAAGTTGGTTGGTTTTCAGGTGAAAAAATGTAATAAGCAGTAATTGTTGAATAAAACACTAGTATATATTGAATTATTTGGCGGGTGGGAGATAAGCCGACGTAGCTCAGTGGATAAATGAGCAGTTGACCGGATATCAGAAGGACGCGGGTTCAAGTCCAGACGGCGGCATTTATCTTTTCTCGAGAGATTTTTTTCAATGTTGATGAGTGTTTCAGGCTAATAATTATTGCTTATAATAATTGTTAATATGATTCTACCTACCAGCCTGAATATAACAGAAAAGGTCATTGAGAAGGTGACATTTCTTTGGACAAATTTTGATTCCTTATTCGAAATGGACGACTTATAATTAAGTAGGTATGCAGGTATTTGTTAGATATACGAGTTATTTAAAAGCTTCCCAATTTCGCACATAGATGGCAGTGCTTAGAGCTTTCCCAAAAGTCCGCAAGATGGCGGCTGGATTAGTTATGTGTCAGTTCTCCAGAGTCCCGAGGGCCGAGGTTGAGCGGCTCCCACAAAACACGGTGGGAAGCAGATCTATTACAGCTAGCTCCTAGTTAGAGTTAGTTAGTTAAAAGTTAGTTAGTTAAAAGAGTTAGTTAAATTACTCGCAGTCACAACTTGTAATACGCGAAGTATTATAAATCCCAGATTAGCATAAATAACTCAATTATTCCCAAAGAGTAATCTCCTTCCAAGACGAGTTGGACAACCTGATTGTGTGAACACAACGGTATTTAAATACCTGCTTACAAATCTTATGATTTATCTTATCCTTCGATTTAATTTTAATTAAATAGTGAAATTCGATAAGAGATTACAAAGTTATTTGTTTTCGTTTACTTATGATTTCAGACGAAATTTTGTTTTTTAATTTATTTAATAATATATAATTAGAAACATACTTTTTTGGACGCAAGGTCCAATGTTCACAGAACAGGTTGTGTAAAAATAGTGAACTTATTTCAAAGGCACGGGTTGTGGTTGACAGAGTTCACTAATCTAAATATTATTAAAATGAATCAAAGATATTGAATTATAAGTTTGTATTTGAATATCTTTGAAATGAATGTTTCTTTGTTTGTCCCTTATGCGTTTCTAAACCATTCATCTGATTGCGATTAAACTTTGGTGATTTATTGTGTGCATGCCCGCAAAGGTTTCTATATATAATGATGATCTTTGGCATTATGAAAAACTTATAAAAATTTACATTCTTATAAAATAACATATAGTTTTTCAGCAGGGAGAGAAGGTGGGGGGGGGGGTCCGGGAAAGTGGGAGAGGAATTAAAGAGAAGGGGGGGGGGATTGCAAAGGAGACACAATAGGGGGACTAAAAGTAGGGGGTAAATTTGGAAAATCCATGCTTCGCATACGGACAGCTGTGTGTGTGTTTCGTATAGTTTAGCGAGAGGGAGAGAAGGAAGTAGTAGGGGAGGTGAACGAAGGAGGAAGGGTCAAGGGGAGGCGGGGAAGAAGAAAGGGGATTGCTGGAGGGAGGAAGGTAGAAGGGAAACACGGAGGATAATGGTACGTGGAAGGAGGACGGGGAACAAGGACGCATGGGAAAAGACACGGGAGGGGGTGGGAGACGAGGGAGGGTAGAGGGAGAGATTGTGAAGGAGACATAGTAGCGGTAGGGGATAGCGGGGGTAAATTTAGAAAATCCATGCTTCTCAGATGGACAGCTGTATGTAGCTTGTTTACGCATCGACTCATGTTCTGATTTGTTCGTGTACACACCAGACGGAAAACAAAAAGAAATATTGTGTATTCAAAAGCACTTCAATAACGAGAAATAAATCAAAAACACATTTTTTTAAGTGATATTGCAACGCACGTCAGGTAATCGCTAATAGATAATAATATAAAAATTGTTAAACATCGTAACAGTTTTTGAATGTTTGCATAATAAATATTTGCTTAAGACATAATATTACGTTTCTAAAATAACGTATATTTAGAGGCATCCCCACGGCGACCATGACAGTATTATTAGCGCAGATAACCCGAATCGGCTTCAGCATAATGAGCTTAACAGCTTTCAGCAGAGATTTAATAATAATTAATAACATTATTAATGTCCTCGGTGATATTATTAATGACCATGACGAACATCGCACATAGAATAAGGTATCTTATGGTGTAGTGAAGCTCCCCACCCTATAGACTGTCCTGCAGGACCATAAGGGAGGTTTTATTTATGATGGGGTTTGTCAAACTTTAAGCTGTACGTAAATAAAAGCTGGAAATTTTGAAATGGTTTTAAAAAAAAAAATTTAACATCTTCACATAAAAAAAAGGAAAAACAATCCCTCAGTGCCTGTCATCTTTGGAGATTTTGTGTGGAGGGTCTTTTTAGGGGAAGGAAGGAGAGGAAGTTCTGGGAATGAAAATTGTATGAGGGGTAAGTAGGAATTTGGAGTGTTCGGGAGTGACGCACGCATGAATCCATCCTTCCCAATGCGGAGCAAGGCGCTTAGTCTAACCATTGGGTTAACCAGTCTCTCAAAAGCATCCACCGCCAAGACTCAGCCAAATCTCACCCCATTTTTTTACATTAGCTGCACACAGGAGGCCCTGAGGAAAACAAATTCACTCAAGTCCCATATTTTGGGACTTTGGAGATGTGAATAGGAAGGAGAGGAAGTTTTGAGAAGGAAAAAGGTATGAGGGGTGAGTAGGAATCTGGGCGTTAGTGTGTCCAGGAGTGACGGACGTACGAATCCATCGATGCAACCGCGGTGCAAGGCGATGGGTCGAGAGATTCCGGCTGGAAAGGATAAAAGACCTCCCTCAACCAATATCTGTCGATCCACATGTCAGGTGGGCAGACACATCGGGCGCAAAGACCTGAACAAACCTCATCCCATGAACCTGGGCATCCCTGCTAAGTCGTCAAACGTAGTGAACCGCTTGGGGTGAACTACGGCAGGGGTGTTGGTTATCTAATAAATGATTCCCGGGACGGCGGTACCTATACCTGCTTCCCAAATAGTATTTACGTAGTACTGGTAGAAGTCTCCGACGTTGCCCGGGCTTTGCACTTAGATGTTTTTCAAAATCTTAAACTATGGCATCCCCAATCAGGGAACGTTGTGAAGCTGAAGGTTGTAGAGAAGGAAAGGGGAAGAGGAAGAGGAAGTACCTGGCTATTCAGATGTGGTCACCAAATACGGCTAAAGCCATTTTAAGTATAGTTTCGAATCCGAATAGTAATATTTTGCAAGGACGATACTTAAAGTATTTACTTATTTTTATAATCGCTTGAGTAGGATGATTTTCCCACACTTGGAGAAACGCTATGAAAGATTCGTTTTATGAAATTTATTAATATAAACGGATAAAGGGAATGTCATATTTGCGGTCATTCATCTTATTCCTTAGATTGTAAAGCCGCAAAGGATGAAGCCCGACTCCTTTCACAAAAATCTACGGCTATAAGTTTTTACTAGTTATATCCTATGCTTCGTTGTATACGCCAATAAAGACTCTAAAAACCATTTACTAACCAGTAATTCAATCTATTATCAATCACATATGTTATGATTGATTTGGGTGGTGCTACTAAAACTAATATGAACCCTCTCGACAAAGCGCCAAAAGAAACTTATGGATTATTCTTGAAGGTACAGTTATTTAAGGTCGTCGCTGAACCTAAAATACAACGAAATTGGCTCCACATTTTTTTTAATTTAGTTACAAAACACATTCTGACAAAAATATAAATCGAAAACACAAAATTCACACATGGATTTTAAACTTTTACAATAATATTTCTCTTTTATTTTAATTTATATTTTAATGACTTTCTTTAATTTATTTTCCAGTTCTTCCGCTAATTATATTATAATTTATTTCTTTCATATCCATTTCTATTTAATGTTCTCTTTTTTGTTTTTCTTCTCATTTACTTAAGATATTAAAATTAGATCAGAGTGTGCAGTTCGAACACGGTGGAAGTGAAACCTTCAGAAAACTAAAGTAGACAAGAGTGGGAAGACTACGAAGCACTGCACAAAGAAGAGACCGATAGGTTATGAAGCACCGCACAAAGAGGAAATCGATTATACTATTTCATTCTCTCGCAGGCTAAGGTGATGTGTTTGTCTCTTTGTAGTGTCGCTATTTTTCGTTTCATCGAATTTTAAATAACAACGTATATATAACTATAGATGTTTTCACTTCAAAAAATGTATTTGCATATATTATCTTGGTTAATACTTAATATTTAAATGTATAAAAAAAAAAATATGTTAATTGGGTCTGTAAAAAAAGTTATTTGATAATATCTAGTTTCGCATTTCAACTTTTGAGTTAAGGTGCAGTGTATTCACACAAAAATCAGAAGATGGAGAGATATGTAAATACGAATGTTAGAGGGAGCAAGCTAATATTAAAAACGATAATTTGAAGCGAAAATTGTGAAACTATTTAATAAAACACGACTCGTTTAAAAAAGAGCAGAAACCTCGTAGAGATTATCTAAAATAGGATTAAAAGAAACACTGTGAATTTTTTCATACATATAACTTGTAAAATAACTGAAAAAAACGTCTTTATATTAATTTTCGGAGCATTTACAATTTTTTTCCTATCAAGGGAATTTCACATAACTTCCGTTTCGGCGTGGGTAATGTGTAGGTAGATATTATCTTAAAGAATAAGATATATAGATATATATTTTTTTTTAGCTTTAAAACTTGCAGCATTTAAGAAAAATATGTGATAAATCGGTAATATTACCTCCGTCATCAGCACAGTTTCCCCAAAATGGCACAATTTTCCCTCAGGGTCCACAGAAGCGAAAAATCTGAATGGCCGTCTTAAAAAAATTAATATGATAAAAGCTTTTCTGGTTAAACATATTTTCTAATTAATTTTTCGTCATTTTTCCTACCCGAGATTCCAAAAAGGTGGCTTGTCAAAATAATAACATTCGGTTGAGTAATGAACCACAGTTTGAGGAACTGTGAGATCTATTAATCTCTCAGATGTCATCATAAGCCGCCTTGTAATATTGGAGGTAAAGTGGTGTGGGGAAATCAAAGGGGGGGTCGCAGAGATAAATTAAATTTTAAAATAACGTTGAGTTAGTTAATCCTATATGATTAAGGATCTACAAAATAACTAGTTTTAGAAATTTTACGCGTTATTTTTTACACACATTTTATTTGTCTTTCAGTAGATTACTATTTTTTAATTTTAATTTGGTACAATAAATTATATTTAATCTTCGTAATATATAAAAATGAATGTTTCTTTGTTTATCCCGTATGCGTTCCTAAACCATTCATCCGATTGCGATGAAACCTTTGTGATTTGTGGTACACATGCCCGCGAAGGTTTCTATGCATAGTAGTGCGCTCTGGCGTTATGAAATTTGCATTAAAAATTTACAATATGAGGTGAGCGAGTTGTTTTGAAAGTTGTGCGTAATGCGTATAGTTTATCGGCAGGAAGAGAAGGAGGGAGGGGGAAGGAAATTCAGGAGGGGGGAGGGGGACGACGGAGGGAGTGGGGAAGGCAGGGAGGTTCACGGGACGGAGGGACGCGGGAGGGTGGAAGACGAGGAAGGTGAAAGGGAAACGTGAGAGGAAAAGAGAACGCTTGTGAAAGGACACGCAGGGAGAAACAATTTACTGTCGCTAGTAACTTACAATTATAATTTAGAATAATTAATGATTCTAAAAAGAAAAATGAAATCAAATAGCAATCTTCTATCGAACAACTTTATTAATTTTAGATTTTTCATAGATAGTTTTAGCTTATTTTTTTTCAATAGGAGTAATAAGCTTATTCTTTATACATCTTAAAATTTGTGCTGTATTTTTTCAATAGAATCTGAGTGAAACTTAATTAATTATTATTATAATTGTTTTAAATTCTAGACTTGATTATGTTTATTTCAGTTTTTTGTCTTGCCTCCACATACCAACGTTTTCCTTTAATTAACTTTCTTCTTCTATTTCGAGTAACCTATTTTGTAAATTGTAAAATAAATAATTGTGTCTTTTCGTTTGCAGATACGGCGACATGGTCCCGGGCACGATAGCCGGTAAGATAGTGGGCGGCGTGTGTTCACTGAGTGGCGTGCTCGTCATCGCGCTACCCGTGCCCGTCATCGTGTCCAACTTCTCCCGCATCTACCACCAGAACCAGCGGGCAGACAAGAGAAAAGCGCAGAGGGTGAGTCCAATCCACCATTTACTTTGTTTATCGTTAGTAAGAATAAACTCCGACCTGGTAACCGACCACTATAACACGGGCATGAGCCTGTATGATGATCGAAAAATCAACAAATGATGTAACCATTCCAAGCAATGAATAAAGAAAAAACATAAATTGGATAGCGAACACCTCTGCCATAGGTCACTCCAAGTTGTTCGTTATGGGTGAGGTTCATGAGGTGAGGTTGGTCCAGGTGTTGACGGCGGATGCGTCTGCCTATCAGCTTTAAGTGAGGGAGACCCTTTCACTTTTCTAACCGGATTCTCTCAACCCATAGTAGATTATTTTACAGTGAGAGGGGTGGATTCATACATCTGTCACTCCTGGATATACTAACCGTCAGATTACTATCCTCCCCTTACACCATTTTCATTTCCAGTACTTCATTTTCATTAAAAAAAAAACTCCACACAGCATCCGTAAAAATAACAAAGGCTCTGAGGGAGATTGTTATCCTCAGGGTCTTCAGTATGGAGCTAATGTTAAAAAAAACTCGTGGTCGCTGACAAAGTAATCCAAAAACCAGGTAACAGTTTATACTGCAGATATGTGCTGCAGTTGTGGATATCCGCAACTTTCGGAATCGTTTTTGTCTTACCGTCTTTTTGACTTTAGATTGCCGACTTTTTGAGGGAGAGGTCGATTCAAACGGTTGCTAACAATTTCAGGGCTTCTTATTATTAAATAAATGACGGTGTCCCACAGGGATCGCATTTGTATCCAATATTGTTTTTAAACATATTTATGACATTTGGTCATGTGCACCGAATCATTAAAATGCTTGGAGTAAGTATCTCAAATGGACTCAAGTATCGAGGTTCCGCAGAAGCCCGAGTTAATCTGGCTTCCAAGAAACTGGGTGTATTCTATAGGGATAGCAGATTATTTAATAACCAGCCACTAAACCTGTATAAATCTCAAGTACGCCCAATATTTGAATTTGGGAACCGCATCTGAGCTAATTTTCAAAAATATCTAAAAACCCATTTGATTCTTTGCAAAGGATTGTAGTCAGTCTGATTGGCAATCCGTTGTTAACAGACCGATTGCCATCTCTAATGCACAGATGCATCGCAGGCATGCTGAGTTTGTGATGCGTGTATTTCAATGGACCTTGCACGAAGTAGGTAGCAGCACTGATCTACTGTGCATTGGTGTAAATACGTGAAACTCAACGGACACGACAGGAAAACCCGTTCATTAAAAAAAGGCACGTAAAAAACGTGGATCGGCTCATTTAATGTAAATAGAGTGGTGTGAGAGTGTTCAATGTTTAATAATATGATACGAGGCGTCAAAAACGTGCGTGAAAAACTTTTCGCGAAGACAGAATTTTGCATCTAATTGACGTGGTCGTGATATAACACTATACAGAGGATTCTCTTAGCATATTATACCAGACGGAAAAAGAAGATGAAATAAAATCCAAAGTTCTAAATACTCTGTAAAATAAATAAAACTACAGCCTGTATGGATTAAAATGACGAATATTAATCTCTTTTTTCATTTCACAGCTCAACCTTTCATCGCTTTGTAACATGGAGAAAATTCCTTAGATTTTCATAGACTCATCTGATAAACACACCTCATATTCACAGCAAAGCTAGTGTTGTCAAAACAAACGTCTACAAATATAGACTGAGAATGTGAACACGTCTGAAAACTTAATTTATTTTATAAAATGCTTAGAATTTCAATATAATTCAATGTGTCTTAAAGACTAGTAATAATAAGGTGAAAACTAATAAATCCGGCTCGAAGGACCAAATTTAAACCATGATAAAGTGGGTGCATATTTCATGTCACTTTCTTAACTCTGCCTATATTTCTTTACTGTTTGCTATGGTCACTCGTGATATTTGGGCTAATGTAAAAGTAACAAAAATTCTGCATCTTCTTCTTCTTTTTGTGCGCTTTTTATCGTGTCATTCATTCCTCACATTATTTACTTATTTATTAGTAAGAAAAATAGCTTATCTAATAGTTAAGCCATTAAAGCTTCTTTTGTAAATGTTGGTTAGAGATGGGAGTTTTATTTTATACTTTATAGATTTGTGAAGCTGAAAGTATTAAAAAAAACAATAGGATATTCATTGCCTTTTATTATTATATTTACATAATTTTATACTTTTATTATTTTATAAGAAAATTACCTACCTATCTTAAACTTGAAAATAATAATTCTGTTAAACATTTAAACAAAATACATACATATTTTAAATGTATATTGGTTATGGGTAACGCTGCCCGGGAACCATTTATTGGATAACAATCACCTATGCCACAGGTCACCTCAACTGGTTTGCTTCGTTTGGTGACTAAACAGGAATGCCCGGGTTCACGCGTTCACGTCACTCATGGACACACTAACCCCCATATTACGCACCCCTCATACCTAAAAATACCTTCGAAACAGCATCCCCAAAGAGCAATATAGACATAGGCCCTGAGAGCAATCATTTTTCTCAGGGACTTCTGTGTAGAGCTAATGTAAAAAAAACTAGAATTGCTGTTCCGAGACAGACTGTAGGTAGTTATATTTGTTTTATATCATGATTTCCTCATTTTGACGTTTGTTGACTATGTTTGTTAATTTCCTCATCTTCATGTATGTTAATTTCCTCATCTTCATGTATGTTGATTTCCACATCTTCATATTTAACTTTAAACTCAACAATTCTCACTTCCACAATTAAAGATATCCCGTCATTTGGAGGTGTCAACGAAGATGCCATGTCGTGAAGTAAATTTTGAAGAGTTTTCTGTGTGTTAACCGCTTTTTCTATTTGTAAAATATCAAAAAAAAGGAACAGCTTATCTTATTTTTTGACTGATAAATAAATTATACCTACCTCGAAACTCCGTAGCTCGTGATTAAATTAACTAAATTAAGCTAAAATTAATTGCATCGGCCAAGAAATTAGAGTTGAAAATTTAAAAAAATCTGATATGCACATATTCACGACGTCAGATCTTAACATTTGATAGTAGTTGTCGTTGCTTCAGAATTTGCTACATGAATTTCTCAAAGTATTGTAATAAAATACGAATTACAAATAAATGTTCACTAGAGGCTTAATATTTTAAAATTAATTTACTACACCTAAACGAATGAAAGGTCACGAATTTAGTGTTTAAGTACATATTTAATTTACTGTAACTAAATGTATCGATGCTAATATTAATAGTGCTTGTATTGATTTTATAGTAACTGTTTCGAGGTTAATTTAATTTACTGCTACTAAAGTGCTTAAGAGGAACGCCTGTGCGGCCCTTTTCATACAAAACTTAACTTTGTAACTGAGGGCAAAATAACCAACAAAATTGAAAAACATGTTTTTAAATCAAACTGTATGAAAAATATTTAGTACGAATACGTGTTACTTTATTTATTAGTCTGGTTGGAAAAGTCGAAAGGCCTCCCTCAACCAGTCTCTCTCGATCCGGCCCGCCACGCAGCAAGTGCACAGACGCATCCGCCGCCAAAACCTGGACAAACCTCACCCCATGAACCCGGGCATCCCTGCTAAGTCACTAGTCGAATCACTTGGGGTGACCTATGGCATAGGTGTTTTTTATCAATAAATGGTTCCGGGCTGCGACATCTGCCCTGATGATGTACACTGTAACGCTGTCCGAAACGTTGGCTAAAGAAGTAGGTAGCGCAACACCTCATAACACCCCAAAAACAAATAACGAAAATACTTTTGGCCGTGAAAATCTAAAAGCGTATCCCACTAAAATATATTAAAAAAAAGCATTTTGATGAACATAAATTTAATTACATATGACCTAATTGATATTTCTACCCAAAAACGACTTTTAGACGATGTTATATTTTTTCAGGATTACGCTATATTTTTCTTCAATAACTATAATTATCTCACAAAAAAATTCCAAAGTTGCCTTTAAAATCATGCGGAATTGAATTCTTTAACAGCATATTTACTCATATTGTCAAATAATAAACAGCACATATCTGTACCAGATCTTTACTACCTTTTGATGAAAAACATACTTTTTTCGGTTCAGTTTGGTATTTTGGCCTCAAACCCAAATTAAAGTTTTGTATGTAAAAGGCCGCGCAGCCGTGCCTCGTAAGTAATCAATTTACTCGGATGGGTTGAAAGAACTACCATTTAGGCACGTTTTTCTAATATTCCCACAATTAGTCGTAAATACAGTTTAATGGCAACACTATTTCAATTGACGCGGCAACACTATTTATAGCAGCAATGGCGTCGCACTGTTGTTTGCCGCCAAAAATAAACGATGCGGCGTTGAAAACTGTGTTTTTGTTCTTTTTATAAATTCTACGATGCATCGCGTTGTTGACACAGTAATAAATATATTGGTCGTTCAATTTGGGTTGACCTAAACAATGCATACTTGCATGTATTGGTGAATATATGTATATAATTCCGACAGTGATGCCCTTGCCAAGCGACACTGAGAAACAGTCATTTTGCCTAGTTTAGCTTGCTTACTGTTTTTAGCGAGAAAGGGACAACGTTCGTAAATATTATATCCGAAACGTTTATGTATACATATATTCGAAAACTATTTATTGTTGTATTTTTTATTTACGCAAGTAAAAGAGTCCCATCCGTCTGGAGCCAGAGAGACTATGGCATCCCCAATACCAAATGTTATGAGGCTGAAGGTAGCGGGGAGGGGAAGGGAATATGGAAAAAAAAGATGGTAAAGAACCAGGCTATTCAGATCTGGTCAGAACCTTTCAATTCTGAACGGTGGTCTTACACCATAGCGATACTGAGAGTATCTTGCACTCTGGAACGTGCCCCAAGTATACTTTATATTACTTTTAATGAATAAACTGTGAATTAACGCAAATTTATCAAATACATAAATATAAATTTATAAATTGCACACTTGGGATTCGATCGAGCGATCGGATTGCGAGTCAAGAGTTTCACCAGGGCATGACTGAAATTATCGACCATCTGAAACGTGCCGTAAATACACTACCTATTTTTATTATTTAATAAATAACACCAATTAAAGAATAAAATGTACGGGTGCACGCCATGCTTTGAACCCGCACGCTCCGGATTCGTGGTCAAGAATCGTAGCGATTTTCATTCAATTTTCATTTAATTTTTATAATTAAATTAACTTTGTATGTAAGAAAAGCGTTGATCTATTTATTTCATCGTTTATTGTTGCAAAGAATTGAAATCTTGAATAATATATATACATGTAACATCGTTTTCAAACAGTGTATTAAAGAACATATTTTTATCACCTCGTGTTATTTATATCTTACATAGAATCAATAATAAAACAATAAAACATCCCACCCCATTTTCTTAACAACAAGAATGTTTCATAAATCTCTTGTTTACAAATAAAATAATCCCGAAATAGTGATGTCACAAATAAATGTCCGCCATTATTTGTAAGTAGACGTCAGATTTCCCTCCAATTTTATCACGTCCTGAGAGAAAGAATGATGACTCACCATTCTTCAGACGACTTTGTCTATGGTTTTTTTTTTCAATCGTAGAAGCTACGCAAGTACTGAGAATTCAAGTCCAACAAATTATTAAATACCTACGAAAGCAGTATAATACTGGGTGTTCCAGGGTAAAAAAATAATATTTCTTAATTTATTTTTAACTTAATGAATTAAACCTCAAATTGTTATATTTAATTAAATGAAGATAGTATTAGCGAAACTCAATCGAAAGTCTGAAAACAATTTTACTCATTAAGTTAAAAATAAAAATATATATTCATCCTAGACTAGCAGAATAGTCAATAGATGTCGAATATTCAAAATAAAAATGGATAAAAATTTATCCAAGACTTAGAAAGCATTTAGTTTGGGTTTGAATCTTCCAATAATACATAAAGATAGCAGCCAATAAAAATATAATGTTGGTAGTTCTTAGTCGAAGTACGAATACAGTTAAAAATGACCGAATCGGATAGCGACACCTAGAGCTCAGTTGGTAGAGTCGCGGACCGGGTTCGAGTCCCAGAGGTGCCAATATCTTTTTTCTGTTTTTTCCGTTTCCAGATTTTCGATTGAGTTTCGATAATATTGTCTTCATTTAGGCCGCCGCTACCCGAATTTCTACCGATTTCTTACATTTCTCCCTTAAACATTTGAAGTTTTTCAGTTCTTAAAAAATATATGTTATTTTTGAAGATAATATCTAGACGCGTTCCACGCCGAAACGCAAATTGTATATAATTCGCTCGATAGAAAAAAATCGCTAAGTATGCTCCGAAAATTATTATGAACACGTTTGTTTCAGTTATTTTACAAGTCATAGTTGTGAAAAAATTCACAACGAGTCATGTTTTATTAAACACTTTTGCAATTTTCCATCGATTTTATCGCTTCAAATATTAGCGCGCTCCTATAACATTCGTTATTTCATATCTCTCCATCTTCTTCTTTTTGAGCTAGGATGCGGAGCCTTAATTAAATATCAAAAATAAAATTAGTTCCAAAAATTTAAAACTTCTTAAATGTATTATTAGATACCTGTGTTTATTATTATTTCTTAAACACCCTGTACTCGATAAAATAATATGTGAGACAATTTTCGTGTATAAAAACAGGTGCTTGTTTTCAGAGCATGCGCAGTGCATGTTTTTCACCAAAGGGAGAAATTAACGATGCAAAGAAAATATACGACAATTCCATGAAGGAAACTTTGACTCCTACATGATAAGTCATTGTTATACTATCGATCTTCCAGTTGATAATTCAGACATCTCCGAAAAATCCAAATTTGAATTGATTATGCAGTTATATGTAAAAGTGTACTCTCTTGCTACCCTCTATCTGGTAAAAATCTCAAATTACTCATAAACACCACCAAATCAATTATAAAGCAGAAGTAGTGAATTAAACCAAATGTTGATGTTTTCCGAGTTACTAATAGGGTATTGTCATACCAATGTACCGGACAGTTATTCTTTCCGGTGTTATTTAAAGCATTTTTGATATGTAAAAAAAAAACACATATAAATAAAATTGATTTACAGTAAGCATTTGAATAGTGCTTTCCTCATTATCTCTAAACGTTGTATTTGGAGATTTCTGACTAATAAACTGGACGATCGATATAAAAACTGGAAGAATATATCTACAGAAGTATAATATAGTAAATAAAAAAATAAATATAATAATAATAATTACCGTAGATTATAGAATCCTTGGCTACGAATCCGGAGGTCGCGGGTTCGCAATTAAATTTTAATTAGTTAATTTGTGTCATTTCACAATGTATTTATTTAAAACTAGCTGGTTCCCGGCATGCGTTGCTATGCCATTGAAATAAATAAATTGTTCATCCCTAAATGTTTAGCGTTAATATATAAATAAATAAATGGATATTCTCATGCGTCCCTTTTCCCTCCTGCGTTCCCCTTCCATCTTTTTGACATTGACTCCCCTCCCGTACGGCCCTTATCCCAGTGACGCCTAGATCGCATAAGATGTTGCCTAGCTAGCCGAGCGGGGTGACCGGCGACCACGCAATTTTTTTCTAATACTTACATTTTTAAACTCGTGATATCTTTCGAATGGGATGTCCGAATTGAATAATTCAAAAAGTTATATTAAGGCATTGAAGCAGTCTTGAATATGAAGTAATTTATTGTGATAAGGATTAATACCAAGATACAAATCAAGAGCGTCTTCTAGCGGCTGCATTTCAATTAAATTTTTAAAATAAAATAACACTTATTGTGGCATAACTATAATAGTTAGACATATGCTGTCGCGAAATTTTTTGTAAATAATGACATGGTCTGCAAAGTCGGAGTACATTATTTTATTCTATTATCAATAGTTTTCGCAGCGCACGCGATGCAAATAATATTTTAGGTAATTTTTTTACACCTTGGGTTACATTATGGGAGTTTTAGTAAAGATCCCTTTCTTAATTTTTTTGAAAATATAATACAGCCTATGTCACCCGGGGATAGTGTAGCTTCCCACCAGTGAAAGAATTTTTTTAACTCGGTTCAGTAGTTTCGGAGCCTATTCAATGCAAACAAACAAACAAACAAATCTTATCTCTTTATATTATAGTGTTTTAGATAATTTCTGCCTAGTGTAGCGCGCGTTTCAGAAAGAGTGGAAGATTCTCGTTATTGTCTTTTTTTTATGTAAATTCCGCAAAAAGAGTCCCATCTGCTCGCCACCACCAGTGAAACTATGGCATCCTCAATTGAGGTTTCGCTTTTTAAATGAATACCGCACAAGAATCCCAACTGCCCCCTTCTGGAGCCAGTGAGACTGTGATATTCTCGATCGGGGTATGTTGTGAGGCTGAAGGTAGTGAGGAGGGGAAGTAGATGCGGGAAGAGTAAAGTTCGGAAGTACTATTCCGATGTGTTCACCAAACAAAGCCACTTCAAAAACAGTTTCAATTTTAAATGTTGGTTTTAAACAAGGGCAATACTGAGAGTACGTTCCACTCGATAACGTGCAGCAAATATACTATATAGTTTATATATGTATATATATATATATTTGTATAACAAGTCATCCCTAGCATGAAGGGTGAAATATCATAAAAAAACTATACCTACTTTCGATTTTTCATGTATTAAATAAATAAAATCAATAAATAAATATATACGTTTTATATACGTCTTCCCTATCTCTTTCCCCTCCCCACTACCTTCAGCCTCACAACATACCCCATTTAGGGATGCCAAAGTCTCACAGGCTTCAGACGGGAGCAGTTAGGACTCTTGTGCGGTATTCATATTAAAAAAATATATCATCACAAATTAATTCATTGGGAAATAACACAAATTAATCAAATAAAATATACTGGCGCACGACGGAAATTTAACCCGCGACCTTTGGATTGCTTGTCCAGAGCCTTATCCCTCAGCCACGTAGGCCGTCAAACTTCCTTCAGCCTCACAACATACCGAACATACCCCAATTATTGGCGATGCCATAGTCTAAATGTTTGGGAACAGTTGAGACTCACCCCTGTGAATTTCTTTCTGACGCCCTAACCCTACTTTTTGTTTCATTTCAGTATACTTTTGTATATTATTTGTCCCAATGGCAGGAAAGAAAAACACTAAGGGTAGATTTTTTTATTCGTCTTTTGCTCCACAAGTGACGTCACCAGGTCCCGGCTCCGCCAGGGGGAATTGTCGAATAACTCATCGAATAATCCATATCAAAATTCTGTAAACAACTTCTTCATATCAAATATCCACTTCTGCACTGAGGTTATATTGTTTCCGTGGAGGATACAGAAAATATACGAACAATTTACCAAAAATCGTCGAACAATCAAATTGGTGGAAATTTGCAGTAAAAAAATTATTTTCTTGTTGATATTTGTTATCTACGTACACACTATAAAACCCTTATATGTCGATTTGTATGGATACCAATGTCGCCACCAGTGGCGTGCACAGGGTTTTTGATCAGGGTGGGCAGTAGGAAAACCGCCGAATTGATTCAAATAAATAAAAAATAAACTTACCACAGATAACTCCCTTCGTACAAGTTTTCGCTAAGTGTGCTTGCCTGCAGATGATGTAGGTTTGGATTATCTAAGATTTAAGCCACATCAAATATCCAAATAATAATAATAATAAATAATCGCATCATTTATGCATATTATCACAAGCCAATTGGACATTCGAGGTGGCCTTGATAAAGGCCATTGGCGTTGTCTCATACTTCATACTTCAGATGTCATTCCACTGATTGCCATTTGCTAATTTTGTTCCAGAAAGCACTGCCTAATACTAACAAAAAAAAACCTTATAGAAGCAAATTCAAATCGACACTTCTAATTTATGCTACGTGCATTTCGTAAACATTGATTAAATCCTGTATGAAGTTAGCTCTAAGCAGAAATAATTCCTGCTTAAGCCTCATTTTAGTGAGGCAGTCGGAGGGCGCGTGTAGTTTCCACGTTTGTAGTATGCCGTTTGATGTGTCACGCTTATTATTGAAAGTGTCTATTTATTTTTAGCAATAATTTAATATATTATAATATAATTTACATGCTTATTTTTTTACAAATACGGTAGGGTAGGCAGTGCTTATGTGCCTAAATGGAGTGCACGCCCCTGGTCGCCACAGTTCTAAGAGGAAGCCACAAGACAAACAAGTATTTTTTAGGCCCTGTGTAAAATAATTTTCCTCATGGCCTACGTCATCTTTGTAGATGTTGTGTGGAGGGTCTCTTTGAGGAGAGGATGGAGTGAACATGTTGTTGAGTTGTAGGAGGGAGGAAACACAAAGGACGACAAATCATCCCATAGCCGAGCTGTTGAACAAAGGACGAGTCATAAAAGCGGCCCGTTCTCATTTAAAAATGTCAAATATGTACATATGTTGAGCACCTGTTTTCCGAGTATGCACCGGAGTGGAAGGGATCGATAACGCTTGTTCCTCGGAGCATCCTCCATTGAAATACCGGTAGAATAAGGACCGCATTCCCACCCGAGTGCTCTAAAGATTGCAATATGTTTGTTAAGATACTCGGTATGCCCGTTTCTTTGCTTTCCTGTTTTCCCGCACAGAATCGAGGATTGCTTTCAGACATTTTGCGGTCCAGACCAAAGGTGGCTGCCAAATTCTACCGTGAAGCGCAGTTGGGAATTGTACAGGATTAGAAGTCGTATACTATTAAAGCATCTGGGGACCCTGTACCCTGGCTTCAATGGAAAATACAATTAGAATAAAAATAAAGTTGGCGTTAAATTAATTCATTAGATTAGGTTGGGTTAAGAATATTAGGTAAAATTCGGATCAGTCAGGCTCAGTTAGGTTAGATTAGGTTCAATTCGGGGGCGGGTATGGGTACCCCCACCCCGGGAATCATTTATTGGATAACCATCACCTCTTCCATAGATAACCCCAAGTGGTTCGCTACGTTTGGTGACTAAGCAGGGGTGCCCGAGTTCATGGGGTGAGGATTGTCTTAGTCTTGTCAGTGGATGCCTCTGCCCACCCATTGCGTGGTAGGCCGAATTTGGAGACACTTGTTAAAGGAGACCTTTTTTCCACCCAGAAGTCCCTCAACCCTCTCAACCCTCTCAACCATCTAGTGAAAGGATGTATTCGTATTTCCGTCACTCCTGTACACACTGACCCCCAGATTCCTACCCATCCCTCATAACCTTTTCTTTCCCAGATATTTCTCTTCTTCCTTTCTTTAAAAAAACCCTCCAGACAGCATCCCCAAAGCTGATATAGGACCTGAAGGAAATTATTTTCCTGTATAGAGCTAATGTAAAAAAAGGTGTGGAGATTCGGTTAGGTTAGGTTTGATTTCTCGTATTTTATTTTAGTCATCTCCACAACATAACCTAGCCTGACCAAATTGTTTCGCCTTAAAACTAGATATTGGTGGGTATGGTTGGCTTAAATCTGGTGACTTTCTGTATTTTGTTGTGGGTGTGGTGCAAAAGAAAACGCGGAGTTTGTTTTAGTAGGGGAGGAAATAACGTTAAATAGGTAGTTACTCGAGCGTCGTGGAGACCTATTGGATTGCAAAGATTAGATGCTAAAAAGAAAAAAAGTTTATGTGATGTATGCCATTTCAGTGGTGGGGGGAGCGAGTATAAATTTTCAAAAATGTAAAAAAAAATCGTCACAATGACTTACTCGAGCGCGTCAGATATTAATAGCGTATACGCCCTACATGTTTCTGGTAATGGAGAGATATTAATCTGACGAGTTGAGTGGTGGGGGTGGCCGTATGAAGAGGTAGAAAATGGAAAAAAATGGATTTATTCGAGCGTGTCAGATTAAGGTAATGTGAGTTAATTACATGCAGAAAAGTTTAGATTTCAATAATCTGACGATTTGGACGTAACCTAAACTCGTGGCAGATTTTTGAAAATGTAAAAAAAAATCGTGCCCTTGACATACTCGAGCGCGTCAGATTTTTATACAGACGGTCAGTTTGATGTCCTTGTTGTGCTGACCTATAATCTGACAATTATGTGGAGGGGTTTTCTTAATCTGACAGTTTTAAGTTTTTTATTTTATTTTTTATTACTGAATAGAATTACAATGAACAAAAAAATATATACCTATTATAATGATAAAAAGAAAATCGCTTTATTAAACTTCTTAAAAAATTCACTTATTAAATTTCTTTACACAATGAATAAACCAAAGCGTTGTACACGAACGCGCGGCCTAAGGGCCTCCGGCTCTGCCACAGAATATAAAACAAGCAAGCGCCTATCAACGTACAACTCAACCATAGACATATGAATTTTACTAGACCTGCCCTAAGTGATAAAAGCGGTCTGCCTGTATATATAAAGAGGAAAGATTTGATTGTTTGTTTGTTTTCATTGAATAGGCTCCGAAACTACTGAACCGATTTGAAAAATTCTTTCATTGTTAGGAAGCTACACTATCCTCGTGTGACATAGGCTAAATTATATTTTCAAAAAAATTAGGGATCCTTACTAAAACTCCAAAAATGTAACAAAAGGTGTTAAAAAATTAAATAAAATATTATTTACATCGCGTGCGCTGCGAAAACTATTGATGATAGAATAAAATAATGTAGGTCGACTTTGTAGAACACATCATTATTTACAAAAAAGGTCGCGACAGCATATGTCTAACTATTATAGTTATGCCACGATAAGTGTTCTTTTATTTAAAAAATTTAATTAAAATGTCACCGCTTGAAAGGGCTCTTTATTTGTATCTTGGTTTTAATCCTTATCAAAGTAAATTACTTTATATTCAAGACAGCTTCAATACCTTTTTTCAACTTTTTGAATTATTTAATTCGGATATTTCATTCGAAAGATATCTCGAGTTTAAAAATTTTAGTATTAGAAAAAAGTTGCGTCGTCACGGTCACCCCACTCGACTACGGGCCGGGCGGGAGAGGAGTCAAGAAATGAAGTGCCGCGCGGCCAGGCGGGTATAACACCGATCCAAAAAGTCAACCGTATCTTTGGTGATATCATAAGTCACCTTCGATTTGTTTATGGTCCCCGGATACGGTACGGTACGGTACAGTACGATACAGTGCGGCTATGGTACCCGGCTAGGACTGAATATTTGGAACGCGGAAGGGGGTTGGCGGGACGGGGGAGCGGGAGAGCGGTGGCGGGGAAGGTGGAAGTGGAATGCTGGAGGGGAACGCACGGGAAAGGACATGCAAGGAGAAACATTTCATTTCTTTGAATATGGCATTGCAACATTGACAAGGGCTATATTATATTTTCAAAAAATTAGGTCTCCTTACTAAAACTCCAATAATGTTACCCAAGGTGTAAAAAAAATACCTAAAATATTCTTTACATCGCGTGCGCTGCGAAAACTATTGATGATAGAATTAAATATTGTACTACGACTTTGCAGAACACATCATTATTTACAATAAATGTCGCGACAGCATATGTCTAACTATTATAGTTATGCCACAATAAGTCTTATTTTATTTTTAAAATTTAATTAAATGTGATTTAATTAAAATTCAAATCGGCCCAGTAGTTTCGGAGCCTATTCAATGCAAACAAACAAACAATCAAATATTTCCTCTTTAAATATAGGCAGACCACTTTTATCACTTAGGGCAGGTCTATTAATATTCCTATGTCTATGGAGTCGAGAGTTAGTAGGCAGTTCTCAGCGCCGTCAGCCGCTGTACGCTCCACACTCAGTGATGATTTTAGCTTCTTCGGCATGTTGAAATCGTCAGATTATATTATTTCTGTGATCCTTACATTATTATCTTCGAAATAAATAAAAAAATAACCGCGCGCGAGTAAATCCACGTGACGTTTTTTTTTTGTAACTTTGTGACTCGCTAATTTTCTTACGTCACGTTCAAATCGTCAGATTATTGAAATGTAAACTTTTCTGCATGTAATTAACTCACAATATCTTAATCTGACACGCTCGAGTAACTAAAGGTATCGATTTTTTTTACTAATCTGATCGGTTACCCTAGCCGCACCCACCAATATTATTGGTTCATAAATGGTGGTAGTCCATAGCAGGGTCGGGAGGTATCTCCCCTTAGTTAATCTGACGCGCTTGAGTAAATCCTAAAATCCCTGCTCCGCCTCCCCTACTATTTGTATCTCTGCCCGATAACAACTAATATATAGTAACGTGAAACAATCCTCTGTTCTCAATTTGGTGTCGTGAGCCGTGAGTGTCCCACTTTCTGAAAACGGGGTCACTTCCGCGTCCCGACGCTTTCCTTTGGGACAACGGGACAAGGTTCCGGAAGACGGTACTGTACCATTCAATAAGGAACGTTTTTTAAATTTTTTTATTTTAACGTTAGTAATCCTAAATATGTCTGATTCTTGTGTGGTATTCAAAACTAACTAACCATCACGAGCAGGCAGAGAGGACGGACTGCCAAACAGCTCGGTCTTGGCACACACTCCTTGCCTCACTCGCATTCATACATCGTCTCATACATACCCTTCTATTATTCTGACTCTTGACGCTTGGCCCGACTCAAGTATCTGATTCACTTCTTCCATAGGCGTCCCCGACTTCTACCACCAATCACATTTTCGTCATATATTCTCTTTATACTCCTTTCCGCGTTCATTCGCTCTACGTGCTCAAACCATTTGAGTCTTCCTTTTTTAATTTTACTCATTACGCTTACATCAGCTGCCTTGTATTCTTTGTGGATCTCCACATTCACACGTTCGTACATGGTTTTACCACACATACTATTAATACCACATAGTCTTCTTGCAAACATCCTCTGCCAGTTCCGTGCCTCACTGTCATACATCAGGGTAGGTAACCGCAATCCATTGTGAACTGCTAGCTTCGCTTCTTCGGACAGTTTTTTTGTTAACGCCAACGGCGTTTAGTCCTCCATTGATGGAGTTACTTGCATTTATTCATCTTTCAATAGCTTTACCAGCCTTCCCATCTCTCGTAAACATACTTCCCAAATGCACAAATTCATCCACCTGCTCCAACTATATTGCACACTGTTTTCGTATTCGTTCTTTCAAACACAATGACTTTAGACTTACTTACATTCATCATTAACTCATTATTCATACACACTTCATTCATCCTAGAAACGAGAGACTATAGGATGAATGAAGTAAGTATGAAGAATGAGTTTATGAGTTAGGAAATCATAAAAATGATATACATATAATAAGTGCGCAGTTCACACGTAGTAAAAGTAAAACCTTCGGAAAACTAAAGTAGACAAAATTGAGGAGACTATGAAGAACTTTTTTTTTATCAGTGTGAAGGGTGATTTTTTTCCATATTTTTGTCGTCGAATTCCAGTGCACTCTTTTCTATACATTTGGCCATCTTATTGGTATTTGTGTTTTCTTCTTTGCAGTCGCTAGATTTCGCTTTCTTTTGTGTTTTCTTTTCCTTTTTATTTTCCGATTCATCGAGTTTCAAATCACAACGGTGCTAGTTTTCAAAAGTTTCCACTTCAAAAAATCCCGAAGCAACTTACATAAGCAACACATCATCTTTAGTTCTCGAGTCACGAGTTTCGTGTATATATTATATTTAGGAGATCTACATAAAGCACGGTGTTATGTCCGCCATTACTTGAATTGTGGTAATCCAATGTTTACTGAGGAACCCAAACCGGTCCGCGGTAGACACAAGTAAACAAATAGCTAAAAAGTGGGAATTGGCCATGTAAACACGTCGGTAATAGTGAGCTCTGTAAACAACGAGCTAAAACGTGGAAAAGTACGATTGAGCTGCGCGAAAATCTAATTTTGATTCGTAATTTTTTTATTGAGAGTACAATTGTTAGTTTTATTGGTGACGAAACTTATCATAAACAAACCTTTAATTTATTATTGAAGAAGATAACACTAATAAATCTAAACGAAAATATGAAACAGAACAACACACAGAAAAATAAAAAGATATTGGATAAGGCGTTCGTCCCGTTAAGAAGAAAGGTTCTGGGTTAATAATAATAACGTGGTATTTGTATACCGCAGTTTTGTGTTATTTCACTTCAGGTGCTGGTTCGAGTCACAGTTGCGACCGTTATATTTTGTAGTGATAACTTCTTTAGCATCGTTGTGTTTTATAATTCGGTGAAATGGAAATGAGCGACACTAAAAAGAGACAAAAACATACATCTATAGGATTTAGCCTGCGAGAGAATGAGATAGTAATAAAATATTTCCAATATCATACGATAAATTCACAGTCCTACGCAAGTCTCCTTCAGTGCAGTGGTATAAAGCGCCCGACGAACCTCGACGGCTTAGACATTTAGCGAAGAAAGGACCAATACCTACGAAATGCAAAAAAATTTTTTTTTTTTTTTGTAAAATCCATATCTATTCTTCAAACCACTCTAAAATAATAGGCAAAAGAAAACACAAAAGAAAGCGACACCTGGCAACTCCAAAGAGGAAAACACAAATAGTATCTAGATGACCAAATGTATAGGAAAAGGTGCACTGGAATTCGACTACAAAAATATGGAAAAAAAAACATCCTTTACATTGATAAAAAAAAAGTGCTTCGTAGTCTCCCCACTCTTGTCTACTTTATTCTAAAGGTTACACTTCTACCTCTTGTGAATTGAACACTTTGATTTTTTTAAATTTTTCTGTTTCTTTTTCTCTTTTATATTTTAGTTTAGATTAATAGTGTTATCTTATTCTTCAATGATATTGTTACATTTATGGGAATAACCTTCAAAAGTATTAAAAGAGTGTTGTTCTAAAAAAAAATTAATTAATTATTGTAATATTCTAAATGAATAGAAAATTTAAAAACTCTTGACTTTGAACATGAAGATGATTTACAATATATATCTAATTTTACAATATAGCTTTATCAATTCAAGAGTTAGTTTTGAAAATTATAATTATTTTATCATAATTTGTAATATTCCCCTATTAGCAGTATGGAGATGCACTACTAAGAAATACAAAATCATGTGTTTTTGGTTTGAAAATTAGATCGCTTAGAAATATTTTAGATTCCTTTATTAAATACTGCGAGTAGAACACATATTTATTTACCTATGAAATAATCGAATATTTTTTTATTACTTATTTTTTATAAGCCAAAAAAAATTAGGAATCAGGCCTATAAAAACTGATTTAAAGTTCAAAATTTCCTATTTTCGAGCCCTTTTTCGGTTATGGTTTTATTGTGTAATGTGGAAAATAAATTCTTTAGAAAATAATCATAAGAAATTTAAATATTTGTG
The DNA here is from genome assembly GCA_917563855.2 of Limnephilus lunatus. Classification (NCBI taxonomy): domain Eukaryota; kingdom Metazoa; phylum Arthropoda; class Insecta; order Trichoptera; family Limnephilidae; genus Limnephilus; species Limnephilus lunatus. Next base: position 101,556,719 of record OU830594.1, read on the forward strand.
GCTGAGTTTTGCAATATAAAATAAAACCCGCTTTTTTGCAAATCAAAACAGGCGGCTAGTGTTAAAAGGGGATTTGAATCTTAACGCTATCTACATAAGGAGTGTTATTGTTAGCAACCTAATCTCGAATTTGTGACGACGCGTGGTGCATCATCTTATATCCCCTCTGCAGTCTTTAGTACTTTTAACGTTGTTGTGTAGCTTTTTAGACATTGGCAAAGAGTTTCTCTCTGAGGACTTGTTTCGCCCGGAGCAGCAAATAAATGTGGGTCAGGTTAATTTCAAGTTAGTACCTAAGTTAAAAGTACGCGGGTGGTGCTGCTTCTGGCAAAAAAACTACGAAAATTCACTATTTATAATAGTGGAAGAACAACTCTCTTTACCACAACTCGGGCATATTTTCTTCAACCCTCTCAAAACCTTTAATAAAAGTCACTTACAAGCACTCCACAATATGCCAATGAACTTTTAACGCAATCACAATTTTACCAATGGTTTGACGATAGTCTTTGATGATTTTTGCCATATTTTTGTCTAAAAAAATATTTTTGCCATATTTTACACTGGTCAAAAATCCTCTAGGTCGAGGTTGATTGTCAATATTGCCTTGCCTTGTTGACAATAGGTAAACCGTTTTAAAACTTGTGTTTCATTCATATCTGCTTCTCGCGTGCTTTAAAAGAGAACTGAAGCTGAAAACTGTATCTCACAATAACTTTAACTAGGTCTACCCGCGGCTTCTCGAACGTTTTCGACCATACGAGACACCGCGCTTCTCGTTTATAAATGCCGCCGCTGCGCTCACATTCAGTGCAGTAAGTACTCAAATATAGTCTAGTCTAGAAACCCAGTCAGTCAGCGCAGTACTCACCCAATCGTCGCAGCACTCCTCCGGCCCCACGCACCAGCTGACTACTTCATCATCAAGCCACCGTACACGGTGTCGAGTAGCAATCCATCACTCCGGCCACACTCCTTCACCGTTTATCTCCACTATCAACAATGCGGATCGTTGACCTGGAGCAATTCGCCAAACTATCTCCACCAACCATAGTGTCAAGTGTCTCACTGGAAGACCACGAAGATCCATGAGCACCGCCTGTTAACTACAACACCATCATCAAGCCACCGCATCCCGCGCGTCGAGCACAGATCCACATCTCGCTGTGATGTGACCTAGGTACGTGTTATGCATCCCATCGTGATTCATACATTCAGATGCCTACATAATAAAGACAGTACTACGCTACATCTTTCAGATTTCTACCATTACCCACACGGGGTAAACATGTGATGTGACCTACGTGTTATCCATCCCATCGTGATACATACTTACAATTGTCTGCATAATAAATACACACTACACTACATTTTGCATATGTCTACCTACCATTACCTACAAGGTAAACACGTGATATGACCTACGTGTCATTCATCCTATCGTGATACATACACACAATTGTCTGCATAATAAAGACACAGACACAGTACTACACTACATATTTCAATGCGTCTCTCTACATACCATCACTCATAATATAAAAATGCGAGGTGACCTACGTGTTATGCATCCCATCGTGATACAAATACACAACTGTCTGCATTATAAAGACAAAGTACTATGCTACATTTTTCATTGCGTCTCTCTACCTACCATTATTCACAATGTAAACACGTGATGTGATATACGTGTTATGCATCCCATCATGATGCACACACAACTGTCTGCATAACAAAGACACATTACTACACTAGATCTTTCATTGCCTATCTCTACCTACCATTACCCACAAGGTAAACACGTGATGTGACCTATGTGTTATGCATCCCATCGTGATGCACACACAACTGTCTGCATAACAAAGACACAGTACTCTACATCTTTCATTGCATCTCTCTACCTACAATTACCCATAAGGTTAACATGTGATGTGACCTACGTGTTATGCATCTCATCGTGATACATACACACGACTGTCGGCATAATAAAGACACAGTAGGTACTACATCTTTCATTGAGTCTCTCTACGTATCATTACCCGCAAGGTAAACACGTGATGTGACATGTCGTAATGCATACACAGAATACACACCTGTTAAGACCGATGTCAATGCCGGATGGCAAAACTCAAGCGGACTGTAAAACTTCAGTTAATGGAGTTTTTTTTATATCACAGGACAATAGAATATGACAGGAAAACCCCTAGCTTTTAATGTAGCGATCTGCTGGTCCATTCACGAGTCCCAATTATCCAGGTTGGCACAAACTCGCATTCAGATAAAACGCGAGTTTCGAGAGAGAATCGCTGATTGCCGTTACCACCAGCGCGACAATATTTCAACTGACAATGTGGGTATTGTAAATATGATTGTGCAATAATATTTCGAACTGGCCAATGAGGTAGAATGTAGTCATCTTCTTTTTCTTCTCTCAAATAGAGCTTTTATGGAAGGATGTGGACAATGGGAGATGAATACATTGAATAGTACCTTGGGAAATGGATTAGTCCCAAAGCTGTTACAAAACTAAACAACACCACTGTCTGCATAATAAAGACCCAGTACTACACTACATCTTTCAATGCGTATCTCAACCTACCATTTCCCACAAAACATTGAACATATTATGGCCTGAGTGCTTACGTGAGCTATGCAGACTATCCATCAATCAATAAAAATAATTATTATTGAACTTTGCGGATAATTTTCAATCCAAGGTTGTGTATTTTGCCGCAGTGAAAGGAATAAAGCGAAACATGTGATCTGTAAAAGTTTTCAGACTTTGGCTCTTAAAGTCGAATAAAAAATGTACATTAAACTGTTGCTAGACGAGCTTCTCACAACACATCATCTTCGCATTTAGCAAAACAACGTTTTTTTCTAATCAATGAACTTAAAATTCTTGATTTTATGACTCGATGGGAAATTGATGTGGAGTAGGCCAGATTGGTCTTAGCTGTATAATAAACGACCGACTTTTAAGGCTTGAAAGAAGAAGAAGAAGTAGAGATATGTAAATATGACTGTAAGAGAGAGCACGATAATATTAAAAATAATATTTAATAATATTTACTCGAAAATTATGAAAATATTTAATAAAACATGACTCGTTTAAAACAAATGTAAATCTCCTAAAGAACGTCTAAAATAGCATTTAAAGAATCACTATGATTTATTTTCTGCATATAACTTGTAACTGAAAAAAACGTGTGGTTTACGCTTATATATTTTTTAAAATTAATTAACAATTTTAAATTCTACCCAAGGGGAACAGTAGGAGAAGCTTCAATTTATTCAAATAATATTTTTTATTATTTATAACGTAAACCGATTCGTAGTAAAGGTTAATCTAAAATAGTGATTTAATATTAAGCTTCACCATCAGCCTTTTCCACAGTTGGCTTTATTTACACTGCCCAAAATAATAAGTATTTTAACGGTGACGTAGAAATATGTAAACAGGTACTGTAATCAGTCTTCATAAAAGTATAAATTCTGAAGACAAAATCAAAATATCTTTTGCGGACATAAAAAAAAATTTGGAATTTTTTTACATTTTGCTATAATATTTGTTTACATTAGCTCTACACATGAGGCCCAAAAATAAAAATCCTTCACGGCCTATGTAACCTTTGGGGATGGTGTATGGAGGGTTTTTTTAGTAAAAGGAAAGAGAGGAAGTTCTGTAAGAAATAGGTATGAAGGGTGGGTATAAATCTGGGGGTCAGTGTGTCCAGGAGTGAGTCCATTGAAGAGTTAGATAAACCTCACCTCATGAACCCAGGCATTCCTGCTAGAGTCTAGCTAACCGTTAGAGGTGGCCTGTGGCAGGGTTGTTGGTTACCCAATAAATAGTTTCCTTTTTAATATATTTTTCCTCCCGACAAAAATTGTCTAAAGAAACAGAGTTTAATCGCTGCAACATGCCTTACTTTAAATTACATTAAAAAACTTCAAATTACAGCCCTACCTCAATCTCGTAATTAATTTTAGAGTAAACATTGTTGGTGTTGGGCTCGAATTGAAGTATTGTTTTCAAATAAGAGCACATTTTTATTACAATATATCATCATTATTTTTTATATGCATGCGATCGTTCCCAGGCAATAATTGCTAAAATTTGCGAAATCGTTAAGTTCAACTATTTGGCGATTTCAAAATGTATTCCTATAATATCTTCGCGAACAAGTGTTTCATCGTTAAAACATATTTAGGTAATATAATGTATTTCGGTGATCTAAGATGCGTCCCATTTACGCCACTGGTCGTTTAGACAAAATAATGGCATTGATAAATTGAACGAACGTCTTGAGTAAATACTTTGTCTTAAAAGATGGCATTACAAAATACAAGGAAAATAAAATGTCTGAAATTCGACGCAAAAAAATGACAGCCGGCTTACAATTTCCAACCAGCCATGCGTTTCTGTATCTTTTGTGGATACGGAATCGATTCTATACGTAATCGACTGTCGAATTTGTGTATTTGTCTATGGCCTGCAATAGCTTTTTCTATGAGCTGATATGTCAGCTGTGGGCGCTGTCGTCAATTTCAACTAGTTTAAAACAGATCTTTTGATGTCGTTATTTAATGCGTTGAATATTTTAGGTACTTTAAATGTACATTGTGATTTGGGTGGCAGGTCTGGGTACCGCCGCTCCGGGAACAATTTATTGGATAACTAACACCTCTAACATATGTCGCCCTAAGTGGTTCGCTACGTTTGTTGACTTAGCAGGGTGCCCGAGTTCATGGGGTAAGGTTTGTCTGGATCTTGGCTGAGGAGGCGTCTGCCCAACAACTACGTGGCAGCTGGATCGGGAGAGACTGGTGGATGGAGACCTTTCGACCTCTCTAACTCTCGGAACATCACCTTGCATCGAAGTGGGAGGGATAGATCCAAACGTCCATCATTTCTGGACACACTGAACCACAGATTCCCACGCACCCCTCACATCTTTTTACTTTCCAGGACTTCCTCTTCTTCTTTTCCTAAACATACCCTCAACACAGCATCTCCAAAGATGACATAGGCCCTGAGTGAAGTTATTTTCCTTAGGTCCTCCTGTGTGGAGCTAATGTGAAAAAAATAATAATAATCATGCATGCTTGCAGTATTTCCTGTTTTAAACTAGTTGGAGTCGGCGACAGCTGACGTATTAGCCCATAGAAAAAGCCACAGACAATCACACAAATTTGAAAGTCAATTATGTATGGAATCGATTCAGTATCCACAAAAGATACAAAACGCTCTTCTGAATATAAATTCAATTTTAATTATGTACAAATGATTCATTATGGTTTTAATTTTAAAATGACTCCCTACAACACTAATTAAACTTAAACTACTCAATGCAAATGTGGCACCGCCTTTCCTTGGCAATGTTACTTTAACCAACCCTTATGTATAGTCATTAAATCTACCCGAACACGAGGGGCGGCTCTGCAAGCGCTAGGGCGGGGCTGGCGATGCAAATGCACAATAACTATTATTAATAGAAGCCGCCCTAACTATTTAAGCGTCGGATTTGCCGAAGAGTTAAATATTTCCGAAACAATAATTTAAATAAACAGTTTTCGGGCTTCGACCAGACTTATGATTACTTTCATTTACTTTGGGAGACGGATGAAATTGTTTTTTTAATTAAACGAAGAAAGTATTAGCGACACTCAATCGAAAATCTGGAACTGGAACCCAGGACCTACCAACTGAGCTAATCCCTTTCCGGTTCGATCGTATTTAACTTTATCATACTTCGACTAAGAACTACCAACATTATCTTAATTTTCTTAACGCATATTTTTTATTGGCTACTATCTTTATGTATGATTGCAAGATTCGAACCCAAATCAAATGCTATCTAGATAGTGTCTTGGATAAATTTTGTCCATTTTATTTTTAATATGTCTAGCGACATCTAATCTAATATTGTCTTCATTTAATTAAATATTACAATTTGCGGTTTTATTAATTAAGTAAAAAAAAAGTTTACTTTTTAATTTGGAAGGCTGGTTCGGGTAGCACCGCCTCAGGAAGCACTTATTGGTTTACCAACACCTCTGTCATAAGTCACCCTAGTGATTCGCTACGTTTGGTGACTTAGATGGCTACTCGGGTTCATTGGATGAGGTTCGTCCGGATCTTGGCGGCAGATGAGTCTGCCCATCAACTGCGTGGCAGGCCGGATCGGAAGAGATTGGTTGAGGGAGACCTTTTGACACATCGTCTTGCACCGCAGTTGAAATGATGGATTCATACGTCCGTCACTCCTGGACACACTGACCCCCAGATTTCTAACCGCCCCAGAAGGTTTTTCTTTCACAGAACTTCCTCTCCTTCCATTCCTTAAAAGACCCTTTACACAGCATGTGACAAATATGACATTCGATATTTTGAAAATTATTTTCCTCAGGGCCTCCCATGTGAAGCAAATCTAAAAGAAAAACATATTCTGTCAAAACACACAACTGTCATCATTAATAATGTTTTTTTAAAACACCGACAGCCCAATCTTAAAACAAGTCCAGGCGAAGCTCTTATGCGGGGGGAGATTGGGTGTGGAAAGTAGTAATAGCTCTAGGAAATGAAATGAGAAAAGACGATTCACCTTTCCTGATAATGTCCACCTCGGTGGGAAGAATGCTCAGAAGCGTCGGGATTATGCTTAAGATCAGGGGAGATCGAGAAATACCCAATGACAATCCTAGGGAACTTTATTAAGGCTCTGTAGTAAACGTTCAAAAAGAAGAAGAAGATGATTGAAAGGGAGTTATGTGAAAAAGAATATTAGAGGGAGCGCTTATAGAAAAAACTATTTAATATTGTTACGTGTAAGTGAAAATATTTAATAAAGCCTGACTTCTCTCAACGATAGTGACTTTAAGTTAAACGGTACATACTACGTTATAATCTAAGCGTTCACAGATGGCGCCAGTTTAATTATTTAAAAAAAAAAACACTATTACAAATTAAGTTGCTTTAAAACATTAAGATATATTATTGGTTTGCACCCGTAGGTACACACATTATATGAATATGAATTAAGGGTTTGTCAGAACACAAACTTAATTCTTATGAAAAAAAATAGAGAACAGATGCAATATTGGATTGAATCACAGATACAATATTGTATTTGTTTGCTTTTCTTGGAAAAATTGTGATTGTATACGTATGTTAAAACATGTTCATATAATGTATGTACTATTTGGTAAAATTGGAATTATGTATTAACGTTTTTTGGGTGGTGGGAACATCTTAAATTAATAATACACCGCATTTTTTTTATATCACTTTACTTTAAATTGCCGAACGGCGGCACGGTTGAGCCGAAACCGGTTGGCGTGTTTGTATAAATAAAGCTATATATATAATGCCACGGTGTTTCATTTCATTTTAAAAGCCAATGAAAAAAACACTTAGCCTCTAAACTTACGTTTGGCACGGGACAAACTAAAATGCGCATTATTTTGATTGTTTATAGGTCGGATAAATGTATCAAATGACATTATGGCACGCGATTTGTATTCATTTCCTTTCCTTCCCATTAATTTTCCTTCACAATATTTCTAAATTTGATACAGAGAATCATTCCACAAAAGCCGGTGTGAAATCAATTCTCAGAAATATCAAAATTCAAAAGACATACCCTCATTTATATATTTGTATAAAAATTGAACGTTGCTTTATTCCTTCCTAAATGTAAATGTTTGACTTCATAGATTGTATTTATTGTGGTCTAGAAATGGGAACTTTAGACCACATCAAATGATGTGATCTAAAGTTACAGACTACAATCAAATGGCTTAATTTCTATCAAATTTTATTTAGAATTAACAATCGCACTCTAATCTCAACACCATCACAAAATTTTCAAAATAATTGAAAACAAGCTCATTCAAATCGGGAAGCAAGTATGGGTACTGCAGCCCGGGAACTATTTTTTGGATAAATAAAACCCCTGCCATAAATCGCCCGAAGTGGTTCGCTACGTTTGGTGATTTAGCCCGAGGTCTTAAGGTGAGACAGTTGGAAGAACGGATTCATACGTCCATTACTGTTGGACACATTGACCCCAGTTTCGTATCCCCCATAGTTTTTCCTTCCGAGAACTTACTCTCCTTCCTTTCTCTGAAAAGATCTTCCTAACAGGATTCCCAAAGATGACGTAGGCCCCCAGGGAAATTGTTTTCCTCTGTGTCGAGCTAATGTAAAGAAAATCTAGAATGTGCCACTTCTTTCGAAATTCACCATAAATTCTTATTTTCAACTCAACATTTTCAAGTTACTTGAAAGCATGCTCATTTGAATAACATAAACAGAATTTCTTTGAAGGGTACAGCCAAAAATATTTGATTCTTATCCTTTTCGAAGGTTTGCTGTCAACAAGGTAATTTCACCCTGTAAACTGCAGCCCGGAAAAACTCAAAAGAGATACACCAGTCCAGTGTTTCGAAGCGTTAATTTCTTTCAAGTGCCAATCCTCTACTAGGTAAAAATACCATTTCGAATTCAAAATATTAATCTTTAGTCCAACTTGCTTCGGGCAGTTGAGAGTTTTTTTATGACCACCTAAACAGCTTCGGTGCTCCTAGCTCCTTCCATCCCAATGTTCATCGGAAAACACTTAAATTTTGTTTTGAAACTCTATGAGCTATCTACGTAGGTGCGGTTAACCGAATACACATTTCCCTAACCAAAAGCTTTCGATTCGACGCATATCTACGCCAAGTTATAGCCAATATCCAAATAAAACTGAATTTAATTAGAGTACGGAACCCTCCAGAATTTTTGAATGAGTATTATTGAGGCCAATTTCTTTAGTGACGTTTTAAGACTTTTTAAAGACCTTCTTTTGTCTTTTTCATCAACTCTTATTGTTGCTACAAATTAATTTGTCCTGGAAGTTTGTGTTGTTATACTTGTTTATTTATTTTACCAACAACATTATGATCGTCGCTAAAATTTTGGAGAGTGATTCCTTCATTAGGACATTTTCTCAATTTCTACCTGTTTTGTGCCTACAATTTGGGCATCCCAAAACTTCCTTGCCCTACAGATTTTTTAAAGAGAAGCTTTAGTTAGAAACAGTTTTGTAATTCAACCCGGTGAAGAGCACTTTATATTGGTTATTGAATAAGGCATACTTTTCTAAAACATGTGTTTTTTTCAATTGACGCTTTAAGTTTTCAAATCAATTTCCGACCTTTTTTTTAATGTGAACCGCACAAAAATCCACACAAAGCTATTGATTGAGACTATGGCATCCCCAATTGAAGTATGTTGTGAGTCTGAAGGTAGTGAGAAGGGGAAGGAGATGGGGAAAATGAAGGTGAGAAGTGACTGGCTACTTAGATCTTGTCACCAAACACGACTAAAGCCATTTCAAGAAAAGTTTCAATACTGAATGGCGGTCTTACACCAGGGCGATGCATGAGAGTATCTTCCACTCCGGAACTTACCCCAAGTATACTATGTATTATTTTCAAACAATTAATTAAGAAATAAAACAAATTAATCAAATAAAATTTAGATCAAATTTCATGCCATCTCAAGAATATTGACCCAGCTCGTTAAATGATCTGACCCCAAACCTTGCAGCATTCATACGATAAGTTTCAATCTATCTGTTGGGCGCATCACACTTGACCTATCTGTGCATGAGTTTTATCTGAGTAAGATTATCCCTCGCGCAGAGATCAGTCAAGCGTAATGGTACCAGCGCAATCAATGTCTTACACACCATAAGACAACTTTAATCTAACCTCTTTCTGTGACTTGAAACCAGTGTAAGGAATAAAGACAGAAGAGGAGTGATAATGGCTAACAGGTTTCGAGATAGTTGAAGCAATAACAAATGTTTAAAAATTAATTTTTATTTGAATAACTCTTGTTTTAATAACTTTTGAAGGTTATACGCACCAATGCAATATATCATTGAAGAAGAAGGTAATACAGAAAATATGAAAAATAACACGTTGTAGAAAAATAAAAAGGTGGTATGAATAAAATCGGATACACCACATTTATCCGTGACACTAACTAGGAAACAAAACAATTATTTAGATCTTTGTGATCATTTAAATAGATACCAGCAAATAAAATCGGAAAAATTAGTCGAAGATAATACGAGTATTATTAATACTGAATTTTAAATACGAGATCGACAAAAAATACTTTAAAATAAGAGGTCCTAATGGACGAGTTGGCTTAGGCGTTTGTCCTGGTAAGACAAGAGATTCTGGGTTTGATTCCCAGTGTTCTTTTTCATATTTTAGTTTAGGTTTATTTGTTTTTAAATGTTTCTAAATTTGTTTCGATGTGTAATTTACGTGGTACCGGAGTCTAACTCTGGCGTGAGTGCAATGAAAATTTTAACTTGCGAAAACAGCTAAACTATTTAAATCCAATATTGTATTGTTATTTAACTGTACTAAGCACTGAGCAGAAAATCCCTTGTTGTGTGATCACTGATCTTGTTGGTACATTGACCTCAACCAGATTGTTCGACTCCAAAATCCCCAGGCAGGCCAATGAATTTGTTTGAAAAGTTTGATCAATTTCATCCGAAACAATTAATGATTCGCTCTAATTCGTGCACTATGAACACATCCACAATTTCCGTCTTTTAATTTATCTCTTCGGTGGGCAACGGTTATACGATTATAGCCAACAGTGCTAATAGTTGTTCTTGGAATGGCGCAGAAGATGGCCACAGGATGAACATCATTAATACTGAGAAATTGGACTATTGTTCATAGTTTATTTGTTTTAGAATGCCAAATGACTCAGCCGATTAAATTAATATTCTTGCAATAAATTTGATGTTGTTTTAATCTTCTTCCGGTGCCTTGCAGTTTATGTGTTGGTATTTTGAATGCGTTGGTATATTGAATCTCTTCTCACTTTGTCTTGAATTTTTGCAATCCCAGTCATTCAACTAATTTTTGGGGAATGCGTCGTGAAGATTTCATCCAATGACTTAGTTTGGATTCAATGTTGGTTTGGTTTCATTTTATAATTTACTAGCGAGTACCCGGCATGCGTTGCAATGCCATTCATACGAAGAAAGTGTTTTTGTTTTAATTCTGTTTATTGAAGTGCTTTTGGAAACACGAAAATCAAGTTTTCCGACGCGTGAACAGGCCACATACAAATGTCCATGTGAAAAGCATGGATTTTCCAAATGTACTGCCTCCTATCCCCTACCACTACTACGTTTTCTTTCCTCTGCTCTCTCTCTCTCTCTCTCTCTGCCCCTCTCTCGTCACCCACCCCTCCCCTGCGTGTCCTTTCCCATGCGTACCCGTCCCTTTCCCCTCACGTGTTCCACTTCCACCTTCCCCGCCTTCCCCCTACACCACCCAAACCACCCCATCCAATTTCATGCGAATCTCCACTACTTCCATCCCAGCCGCTAAACTATTTGAAATAGACACATTTTCAAACAACTATTGTATTTTTTTTGTATTCCACCAATTTTTTAAATACAAATTTCATAACGCGAAAGTTCACCATTATATATATTAACCTTCGAGAGCGTGCGCACAATAACTCACCAAAGTTTCAAAGCAATCGGTTTTATGTTTATGGTGTAGGAACGCATACGGGACAAACAAAGAAACATTAATTTTTATATATAAAGATTTGTCTTAATTTCGAAAGCTGCTTTAGTATTAATTGTCTTTGATTCCCATAATAATTTTCTGATAGTCTTTTGGACTATAAAAAAAACCATTGACTCTTTCTGTCATTTTGTTTCACGGATTATTACCATCAATTGCTATTCAATCTAAAGAATATAATCAAAAGCAACACACATTAATTTGGCGTTGTTAAATTTAAAACAAACAATTTCATCCATTACGCAAAGATGTTGTTTTACAAAACTCCACATTACATCTTCTTACATTCTTTATCCAAAGTTTATTACAGCGTTACAGTATCCATCATCAGGGTAGATTGTGATGAAGTTTGCGTTTAAGTATGTAGAAGTGATACCGTTAATCCTGTTTAGAGCTAGATTATAATAAAACAAATAAAAAACTTTATTCCACTTAATTTTATTTGACCGTAACCGGTTTCAGCTCGTCAGAGCCTTCTTCAGACTGGTACAAATAATTCTTAGCCTACGGTTTATATACAAAACATGTGGGGGAGGGGGAGAGGGGTAGTCTACAAGGATTTTAATGAATTATTTTTGTTACTTAGTCCTTTTTGGACTGTCGAATTTTGGTAATTCCAGTGGGCTAATTACTTTGGGTTTGTAGCTCACTTCAATATCTATTGATTAGGGAAAAACCTTACAAGTAATGTGAATTATTAATGGACTAATTTGTATATAAACCGTAGGCTAAGAATTATTTGTACCAGTCTGAAGATGGCTCTGACGAGCTGAAACCGGTTACGGTCAAATAAAATTAAGTGGAATAAAGTTTTTTATTTGTTTTATTATAATCTATTATAATGGACTTCCACCACGAATTATCAGTTTCAAAAATAGAAATATTAAACTGTTTAGAGATGTTTTATTGTATTAGTTCTGTTCAGTACCTCAGTACTATTTCTGTGTTGAAAGACTTATAGTTCTTTGAGATCACAGTGACTGTTTATTGTCATTTCGTACTATACAAATATGGTTTAAGAGGATACACGTCCTTTGCCATATTTAGGTATGCTATAATGATAGTATTTTAGAAAAACTGATGAAATGAACCTGATTCCTAAAGATGCCTACGTTCAATGAAGAAGGTAATATAAAATCCAGAAAATCATTCCAAAACAGAGATGTTGAATACGTTAATGCGTGTTTTCATCCCGCGACAAAATATCCCCGATAAAATATCCTCCGACAAAATATCCTACGGACAAAACATTCGCCAACAAAATAACTACTAAAACCTAACCTAACTTAACCTTATTTAATTACAAATTAAACATTTTTCTATTTTTGAACTATAATTAATTGTCTTTGGATGGAACAGTATGTCTGTATTATGTTTGTCCCTCTTTTTATTAGATTAGGTTAGGTTACGTTTTAGTAGATATTTCGTCGGAGGATATTTGGTCGGGGGTATTTTTAAATAATAAAATTTAAATATAAATATATTTTTTAATTGAATTAATATTTTTTAATGCGTAGAATAAAAACTTTAAAATGAAATAGAGCTCTACGAGTTGAACTCGATAACAATAAACAATAACCTGTTGTCAACAAAGAAGAAGATAAGGAATTCAACAAATGTGAAGATAAGGAATCAACAAACATGAAGATGATTAAATCAACAAACACGATGAACAGGTCTACAAACATGAATATGAGGAAATCAACAAACATAAAGAAGAGGTCTACAAACATGAATATGAGGAAATCGACAAACATGAAGATGAGGTCTACAAACATGAAGATGAGATCTTCAAACATGAAGATGAGGAAATTATGATCTAACACCAAAAAATAACAACCTACAGTCCACCTCGTGGCAGGATCCATAGTGAGGAAGACTGCGAATATATCATATATCTCTAATAATTAGGAATTAAAATAAACAGTAATAAAAAATACCCAATAAATTAACAATACACCTACGACGTAGGGTATCAACCTCCCGATTTTTCTCCGTATTCAATATCCATTCAGTCTGCATTTATGATCTGTATATCTTTATCCACAAACTGCGGTCTAGATTATGGGCACTGAAATAAACACGACCATTTTACGGCTATTGGATCGTTAACTCCTTCATGCGCCATCCATCTCGGAGCAAAATAATTACTGCTCGAACCATCTTTATATCTTTAATATTACTGAGAGATTAATGCCTGTCTACTTTACTGGACCGCGGTGGGAGGATGAACACCAATTCTAACACTCTATCTTTAGATGGATATTAAATGTTCAATTATTATTTCGTGGAAAGTGTGTGTCCAACAAATGATACTATTGTAACTAACCTATCAAACGTCGAAATACGAGGTTTGTGCAATAAGTATTTGTATACAATAAGCCTGATTTAAAAAAAATGAACAGCCATTCATTTAGATGGATATTAGTTGTTCAATCATTATTTTGTGGAAAGTGGTGTGTCCAACATATGAGTATTTATTGTAGAAAACTATTATAAAAATAATCCTTAGACTACCTCTAATTACAGACTCGAACTTTATCATTAATATTATGAATGTGTTTGACGTTCGGCAGATATACGCAAAAACAATCCTCAATCATATCTGTACACAAATATACATAAATACTATGAAAAAAGATTAAATACACGCTATACACGAAACAATAACAGAGACTTAATTGAAATTCACATAACGCATACTACTTTTGGTCAACGAAGCTTCAGATACCTTGCAACAAGACTTTATAACATTCTTCCATACAGAGTAAAAAAAGGTGATTCACAAAATTTTTTAAAAAATAACATAAAAATTTGGATAAAAAATAATGATAGGGGCCTTAACCGGCGCGCTCACCAAATTCAAAATTAAACCAATGCGCAATGTACTGATTGTTATTATTCAAAATTTATTGTTAATGCAACCAATCTATTGTATGATTATATTTATAAGTGTAGGTATTGTTAATAAGAAATATAAATTGACTTAAAAATACTGCCTCAACACAGGCTAGCCTAGTGAGGCGGATTACGAAAAATCTAATTTATAACTATTTTCTATTCTTCAAGTAGGTACCTACTGTTCATATTTATATTATTTTCTGTTGTTAATCTTTTGTACTTACATAAACCATTGTAAATATTAACACTGAATATGTACGTTTTTTTTTTAGTTATAAATCTAGCAAATTTTGTTTAATAAAGATATATTATTATTATTAAAAAAAGTAACCTATCAAATGTGGATATTCGAGGTTTATTCAAAAAGTATTTGGCCTGCTTTTGTAAACACTCAGCATGGGAGGTGTTTTTCGTTGGGAACGTGAGAAATATGTTGCACCATTCACAAAGATCGACAATCTTTCAAAACTTTTTTTCAAATTGCTGTCGGAAACTTTGGTTTATCAATGTGAAAATTTTAAATTTTCTGTGATTAATTTTTAGATTTAAATATAAAGCGTGGTGTTTTCTCTTTCAAGGGAGATAAAACGATTTCTAAGAGACCTACGTGAACTGTTCCCAAAACAAATTATCCTGAGGAGTTGATATTTTAGGCCTTCAGCAATCCTTCGTCCTACGGTCTTAGGTTATTACTCTCTTTAAAATCAATCATAAACATGACTCTAAACACATACTCTCGTGTAGAAGAATAGTTACCAAATTATACTTTTATTTTTATTTGAAGAAGAATAATACTTATCAATTTTTATTTTCATTTTTATTTCAATCTTCTTTAAAATATCTTGTTATTCTTTATTTCTCAACTTTCTGTTTCAATTTTATTTGTATTAGTATTTTTTTTTAGTTTTATTTATACTTAAACATGTTCTTTTTTTCTCTCCTCTTCTTAAATTTTCATGGAAAACTTAACAAAAGATTTTGAATTGGACCACGAAATAAATCCTTGTCACACAGTATGTTAAGGGACGTTCTTGATTTACTTTAAACAGTGATTCCTCAATTTTTTTGGAGACAATAATGTATTTGAAATTTTGGTCTCCGGTGATTTTTTGATGTTTTTTTTTAAATAAAAATATCAAAAAATCTGTATTGGACGGGTGGGGTCAGGAGTAAGTCAACGTAAACCAAAATTTCATTTACATTTTTTACTCCAAATAATATCAGGAATCACTGGTTAAAGTAACTCAAGTATATACTTTAACACCTTGAATCTCTATCAATGAACTCTATTATGTCAGTTTCTATGTTAGTACGATTTTCACATATACAGTAATTTATCAATTGTACAAATTCTTCACTACGTTTATTAATTCTTAGTACCTACATCAAACCCTAAGGACAGGTTCTTTGAGACAGTGATTGAGGGAGTCCTTTTTACTTCACCAGCAGTATTCTCTCGGAAAATCGCCATGCACCGCAGTGGGAAGGATGGATTCAAACGTCCGTCACTCCTGGAATTTCACAGATTCGTACCCACCCCTAATACCCTTTTCCTTTCCAAAACTTCCTCTCCTTCCTTTCCCAAAAAGACACTCCACACAGCATCCCCAAAGATGACATACGCCCTGAGGGGAATTATTTTCCTCAGGTCCTCCTGAATGGAGCTAATGTAAACAAAATGTTAATACTTAAGTTCTGTGAAAGCCCTTTCTAAGTTCTATTATTATCGAAGAACTTTGAAACAATCGCCATATAACGAAATAAAACAGAACTTGAATTTTAACTTTGAAATTTTATGTTCAAATTCTGTTAAACAAAAGGTTCTTGGGTACTCTTTTTTCTCAATTTCATCCTTTAATAAATCTAATTAACTTGAATCATATTTTTCGATAGACAGACAGTCTCGTGAAGTTAGCCATTGACAGAAATTTGAATTCAGATTGGTGTTCCATTTGACAGAAAGCACACTTTCCCGCGCAAAAGATCTCAAACTTTTGGCACTGTTCCAAGATGAGGATGAATCATAGAATTTGAACGACATATATTAACATACTAAAAAAAATAGATACACCTACTCAAATGAAGTGTTCAGATCAATGGCGAAAGATAAGTAAAGGGGAAGGACTGTATCATTAAGAAATTTTAATTGCTTGTTTTTGTATGATTAAAAATTTATAACCATGGATGATTATCTTAGCCAGGTCTCAATATAGCAGGGGGAAGATGTAGTGTATCTAAAAGCTTCCGGCTTTTGACATAGATGGCAGTGCTAAGAGCTGTCCTTAGATTCCGCTAGATGGCACGTGGTTTAGTACCTGTGGGAATCAACAGAGGGTCAAGCAGCTCAGGGTGAGTGTTCACTGGAATCCTCTGATCAGATCCAATTTAGCCAGCTCCTAGTTAGGTCGACTAACGAGGTCAATATTGTTATAGGCGAAGTAACCATCAATAATCTATTATTCTAAGAAGTAATCTCCATCCATAGTGTGTTGGAGAATCTGTTAGTGTGCCAAGTAAAACTACAGAACACTACACAAGTCAATAGAAATTCGATAACCAAAAGTTCTAGAGATATTTAAAAGTTGACTGATTCAATTTCTCAGAGCCGTTGTAACTGTGACATTCCCCAGTTTGGGAATGTTGTGAGATTGAATGAAATGGGAAGTAAAAGGTTGGGAAGCACCCTTTTATATTCAGATTTGGTCACCAAAAAAATATGCAATCCACGACTAATGTTATTTCAAGAAATGTGTCGATTTTTAATGGTGGTCATTCACCAGGGCGATACTGAAAAAAATTATTTATTGAAGTGAAAATTTCTTTAGCACCGTTGTGATTTGAAATTTGGTGAAAAGAAAAATAGCGACACTAAAAAGAGACAAACACATACATCTATAGGATCTAGCCTACGAGAGAATGAGATAGTATAACCGGTCTCCTCTTTGTGCGGTGCTTCGTAGCCTTCCTACTATTATCTACTTTAGTTTTCTGAAGGTTTCACTTCTACCGCGTGTGAATTACAGTCTGTTTTTTTTTAAATACATCTATTTGAATTTCCATTTCGTTTTCGTCAATTAGTGAATGCAAATCTTGTTGAAGGCGTAGTGGGAACGCGTGAGGAGAAGGGGAATGGGACGAATTGGAAAGGACACGCAGAAGAAACAATTTCTTTATTAATTGTTATAGCAACGCATGCTGGGAACTCGCTAGTTTACTATAAAATTATAATTTATTGTGCAATATTTATCAATTTCAAATCTAAAATGGATTTAAAAAATACCTTTAAGGCGATCCAATTTCGTAAAGGCCTGTAAAAAACATTAATCCCTTTTTTATGCATTGTTTATTGTAATAAAACGGAATTTTTAAATTGATTTCACGAAAACAAGCAGCGCGGACCGTAACACGTTGTTTCTCCGCTCCGTTCGGAGGAGTAATGACTGATGAATGGGGCGGCTGCCAGTCGTTCTTCGGTGGACGGTATAAGGTTCACTTTGATATAACAAATTCGTCGACTGCCGTATTGTCGCCGTGATGTCAAAAATACCAACGCGAAAATGCATATTATATTTTATTTTGTGAGGTTCGGGCGTAAATATCATTTTTTTTCGCGATAATTATATAAGAAACTGAATTTGCCACATTATGCAATAAAACCATATCCGAAAAAGTGTTTATAAGTAGGAGAGTTTTCAGTTGAAAATGTTTTTTATAGACCTAATACTTTATTTTTTTCTAAGCTTATTAAAAGACTTATTAAAATAAATGACCGATATTTTTAAGGACCAAGGTATGTTGTACACGCAGTATTTAATTGAAGCATCTATAATACTAAGCAGTCAAATTTTCAAAAAAAAAATACGATTTTGTATGATTTTGCATTATTTAGTATGGCTTCATCTTAATAGTAAGTTGTACGGATATCAAACGAATTTATTTGCAGTGTGATTTTTTGCACTTATGCGCTGGTATACACAGTATATAGACAAGTAATTTTTTTCTTGATGAATTTGAATGAAAATATGTTTTATACTTTTGTTATTCGGCGGTACATCCTCCCTGCACACCCCTCCTGGGACACTTAGTTAGATGTTGTAAAAGTAGGTATACCGTATTTTTCCTAAACCGACTGCATATTGTATACAAGTATGCTGGAAGGCCAACTGTCGGGGATCAACTGTCATTTACTATTTACTGAAATACTAAAGTAGCATTCATCACGGCCCTGCATCCATTTTGCAGTTATAATATACCTAATCCAAACGTTATCCTAACACGAATATGTATCAAGAATTCATGAAACTTGTCTAAGAAGAGTGGGAAGATAATATGTAAGCAATAAACACAGTTACCATCAATTATAAATATTTATTAGATATTAATATGAAGAAAGAAATGTAGTTATATTAATGTTATTAAAGTGGTCATGTGATGATGACGAGGTATCAATTTAATGGGTTTTAAATGTTTTTTTCTAGAATTTTCTCAGACTTAAACGTATTGCCAAAGAATTTTTAATGTTCTTTTGTACGATATTAAGGGGAACTGATGCGCACCCGTTTTCATACAAAACTTAAATTTCGATTTGAGGCCAAAATACCCAAGAAGCAGGAAAAAAATATTTTTAAACACATAATAGCAAATAACTAGTATGGATGTGTGCTACTTTATTTATTTGTGTTTTAATTTATAAAATACATTCCATTAAAGAAATATTTTTTTCATAATTAGCGCAACCTTTAACAATCATTTGTAAGTATTTATCATTTGCTGTGCGAATATGATAAAAATATATTATTATTGAAAAAAAAAAACATTTTGATGGAAGTAAATTTAAATTACAACTGACAGGCTTACGTTAGAACATAAATTATCGTACCTGTATAAATAAAAATTTCTACTCTAAAAAATGCTTTTTACGGTGTTTAAACATTTTTTTTCATTAAATTAACACAGTAGGTAGGACAAGGCTATCAATTAACTAACGAAAAATGCCAAATATATCTCCAAAATCTTGCAACATTGAATTCTTTAAAAGCCTATTTATCGTAATTAAAACAAAATTATTTTGTCATAGAGTCAAAATATTTCAGCTCTGTAATAAAAATAAATGGAATATTTCTGATCATATCTGAAAATTAAAAATTGTTTTTGGAAGGTGGTGAAACACGCTTTCAAATTTTATAAATCAAAATGAACATTTAATTATTGAAATATAAAAATATTGCATGCTAACATAAAATAGTTTAAAAAACGGCTTATATAACGTTTTTTCTAACTAAAATTACTGATAACGAAAAGACAATAAAAACTTACATATTATGTATATTAGATCTCACTTTTTTGTTTTTCATTTAAAAATAAGTAATAAAAAAATCCCAAAGTTTCATTTTTTTTTTCAAATTGCGATTCGTAACTTTGTTACATACAGATGTACATTTTACTTATTTTGTATTTAACTTTTACTTTTAAATATAAAGTGTAGCGTTTTCTCTTTTTAACACCGTTTAATAAACGTCTATACTATCACTGTCAATAGTAAGGTAGACACAACGAATCCTGTAAGACCTATATGAGTTGTTTCGAAAAGCGAATTAATTATCCAAATCCAAATTAAAGTTTCGTGTGTAAAAGGCGGCACAGCCATTCCTCTTAAATGTAGCATGAGTTCTTAAGATATTATTCTCAGAAACATACCTTAACTATAAAACAAATCATTTGTGTGTTCATCTGGCTATCATCAGGGCAATCGTTTTCGTGTATTAAGATGAAATTCAGTTTGTTAGATAGACAGATAAGTAGGTACTCTTAGTATCGCCTTGGTGAAAGGCGAAAAAACGATCAGGTTCGAAATGCGATATAAATAGCGATAGATGTATTTAGTGTTTAGTGGTCAGATTTGAATTGCTTGGTCCTTCCCAACCTTCTCTTTCTCATCTCCTTAAAAATATTTATGTTTATTTATATGTGAGTACCGCACAAGAGTCCCGACTGCTGCTCCCAACCGTCTGAAGGCAGTAATACAACCGCACCCTCATTTAGAGTATGTTGTGAGGCTGAAGGTAGTGGGGAAGGCAAGTAAATGGGGAGACAAAAGTGAGACGTACCTAGCTATTCAGATCTGGTTACCAAACATGGCTAAAGCCATTTCATGCAACGTTTCAATTCTAAATGGACCCAATTCCTTTAAAGGGCGATACTCGGAATGTCTTTTACTCTGGAACGTTCCGCAAATATAAATAGAATTTACACTTGCGTACACCAGTTTTTGAACCCGCGACCTCGAGATTCGTAGCCGAGGATCGTAACCACTCAACACGTATTTACAATTCAACAAAAATTGAAACTCTAGGACAATGATCCCTGACGTCATAAAATTGATAGATTTATTTTTGCACTGAGAAAATAAGTTAATTCGTAACTATAAAAAAATAATTAACATCTAGAGATCATACTATGTTTTGCGCTATTTGATTAACTCTGTATTATTACAACTAAATAAAAATCTTAAAATAATTTAAAAAATTAAAGCAAAAAACAAAAACAGAAACATAGGCCAAAACAAACACAGAAACAAAAACAAATCAAAACGAACATCCGTTACCATTATGTTTTAATCTTCCTGTTATTCTTATTATTATTATTAATTATTCTTCCTGTTTTCTTTGATTTTTCTTCCTTTCAAAAAAAATATATATATGACGAATTAAATAACTAATATGCAAAGCGAACACCTTTATATTTTAAACACGTGTACTCTACCTATTATTTTAATAAGTATGCAAAACAAACAGCAGTTAACTTTAAGTTTTAATCTGTTTTTTTTTCTCTTTCTCTTCTCTTCTCTGTTTTGTTCTTCTTTTTTACAAAATACGTATGTTCGACTATAATATGCAAGGCAAACACCAGTTGCCTACCCTCCCGTTATTTTTATTATTATTACTATTTTAATGTTAAGCAGACATCAGTCAACTTTATGTTTTAGTCTATTTTTTATTCTTCGTCTTCTTCTCCTTTTTTCTCTCTTTTTCTTTTTCATCCTAATTTGACTTACCTAAAACAGGAATTCCTCGTAGTTGGACAGTCAAAACATTTTACAAATACTGTACTAAATAAATAAATAAATTGAAAAAAAACCATTAGGCTAAAAATCTGTAAGTATGTGTGACTAAACGCTCTAATTTTGTTAAAGTTTTTTTTAATGGTTTCATTTCTAGGTCAAGTAAACTACTTACCATCTAAATGTAGATTCATTGGTACTTCTAATTTATTGATATAGATTGGACAGAAAAAAGTTAAAGCCAATGCCGTGTTTTTCTAAGGTTATTTTTTTTTATATTGCAGTGTTTTTGTTTCTTCACGAACTAAAACGATATTTTTTAACGTCAAACTAACACGAAAGAGTGCTATTATAGGTAATATCGGCAAGGTCTGCACTTTGCACAGTACAAAATCCAATATCTGAAAGGTTAACTTAATTCTGAATTCGATGTTGTCCCCTTGTGAATCAGCTGCTTGCTTGTTTACACCGAAAATGTGAATGCAAAGCTCACTGGGGAAATTTATTTCGTTAAAGAAGACTATACAACCGTGTTGGTCTTTGAGTAGTTTAAAGTTTAAAGACAACGTGCTTGCTCTTACTACAAGAAGAAAATCTATACAGACAACAAAATAATTTTCTACTGCAAAGCCCTCAGAGCTATTCGAGTTTCTTTTCCCTTTGACGGCTTGTCAAATAGAAACTGTCATAAAATGTTTTATCATCCGCGTTTAGTGCACAAGAAAAGACGGTCATAAATGTGCAACAAAAACAAAGTTGGGGACAGAACCGATCCCTGTGGGAGGACGTCAGCATTTATTGAATATGGGAAAGCTGTTAGACCGTTGGCAACCATCTTAATTGGCTCTGCCCTTAAAAAAACTGAAATCCTAAGCATTATGTTTTACCAATTATTGTGCAATAATTGGTAAAATATCGGGTGCCATGGTTTTTAAGTCTCGCCAAATATTTCAAACACTGACCAGTTCTGCCAGAATTCGAAATGTCCGACAATAATAATATTGTTCTTCTCTAGGTATGTGAGCAGTTTATCATTGATAGCAGGATTCATCGCCTTAGAATTAAACAGAATTGTTGCTATCATGCTACAAAGTTATTTATCTTTTTACTGACTTAACTCTGGATTTGTAGAAAGCTTTTGTCCCCTGGTAATAAACCAACCTATGCACTGCCAAATAATTACTACTATTTTTTTTATAATTGTCAAATTATGTACTGTGCATGATCGTTGATCTTTAATTATGAATAAAACTGAACTTTTTTTCTCCTCATTCCAGAAAGCCCGCCTGGCCCGAATCCGCATCGCCAAAGCATCATCAGGCGCCGCCTTCGTCTCCAAAAAGAAGGCAGCTGAAGCCAGATTAGCAGCTCAGGAGTCAGGCATAGAACTGGACGATGGAGGGAGGGAAGAGGACATCTTCGAACTGCAGCATCACCACCTGCTCAGGTGTCTGGAGAAGACAACGGTAAGAAGTTGCTTGATAGCAGAATGTATGGACATATGTTAAATGAATGGGTAATGGGTAGTTTGAAGCTAGGTTAGGTGAGAAGGAAATGATGAAAGAGTTAAATATTTGATTTCTAGTTATTCCCTGGAAAAAAAATCTTGATATAAAAGAATGCTTGTGAAAGAAATTCTGGAGAACTTTTAAGAAGGGAACCTGGAGGTATTTTAGGAAGCTTTTTGTTAAAAAAAATGGGGTAGCTTTCGGGATATTGTAGAAATTTTAGAAATGTGGAGAGATTATCTTGAATAAGGTAATTAAAGAAGGAGAACCTCATGGCTGAAAAACCTGAGACAGTTGTTTGGCCCTACTGTAGAGCTGTTCCGGGCCGCAGTAAACAAAGTCCGCATAGCCTACATGATAGCCAACGTCCGTTGAACGGACAGGGCACAAGACGAAGAAGGCAATTTATAGTGTAGAGCACGCATGTCCTAGCTGTGGCCTAATTAAAGATTTTTCCCGACCCAAAATGAAGTTTTCAGCTTTGTTTTTATTTTTGGTATTCATTTAAAAAAAGAAAAAAATCCTCGACTATTTATCACATCACCAGGTGTATGGCAGCACTAGGACTTTATTCTCTCAATAAATTCCAATCTTATCTGTGGACCAATGGAAGTTCGAATGCAACTGAGCTAATTTTAATAAGTGGAGGGTGAGTGCAAAGAACGAATTGGGCATCCCTGGTCTAGGGCATTCTTGAGACTGATGTATGAAGAATGGGAAGGAAAATTTAACAGATTTCTCTAAATAGGAATTCTGTTTTCAATTCTGGATTTTCGTCACTCATTTCATGATTAAGTATATTATGTAAAAGGATATAGGAGTGATAAATTGAACGCTGCTACTCATTGAGATAGTAAGTTAATTATATATGCCAATACCTATATATTTTTTTTAAATTCATGGGAATATTAAAGACAATTCAAACTCCATAAAATAGTACGAGTCCACAGGCAGAGTAAAAACAAAACAATAAACTTATTTATACTTTGAATAACTTTACTTTGAAAGAGGAAGAATGCAATATTATCATGGCAATACAACGCCATCTTTTGGCAAGATTTCAAAATAGTTCAACGGTACGTTCAATGTTTCCTAAGGCACTCTATGTTAGGAAGATATTAATATTATGTTCCGTTGAAAGAGGGGTCTTATTTATTTTTCTTTTAGAGAATTCAAGTAATGTTGGCACGTGCAAGTCTTAGAACAACAACAGTGTTTCACCAAATAATAGTCAAAGAAATTTCAAAGAAAGTATAAGTTTGTAAAACATATTTGTATTAAAGTAAGAGAGGTTGGTAGTCCATTGCGGGGTTCTAATACCATCCCTGATCGTATTGAGGTGAGACAAGGATTTTATTTGCAGAGGAAGGAAACATGGAAATAGTTTGAATCAATACCTTCCCATGTAAAAGCCTACACATTGAGATTTTATAAATTATTGATGCTTTTTAACATATTTAATTGTTTTTCAAATTATGTTTATGCAATTTGGGAGGCGGGTACGGGTACATGATCAAAACCTCTGCCATAGGTCACCCCAAGTGATTCGCTACGGCCGGTGACCTAGAAGAGGTGCCTGGGTTCATGGGGTGAGGTTTTTCCGGGTCTTGGCGGTGGACGCGTCTGCCCACCAGCTGCGTGGCAGGCCGGATTGGGAGAGACGGTTTGAGGGAGCCCTTTTGATCTCTCCCGCAAGACTCGGTCGAATCATTGCCTTGCACCGCAGGGGGAGGGATGGATTCGTACTTCCGTCACTCCTGGATACACAATGACTTCCAGATTTATCAAAAAACCCTCCACACAGCATCCCCAAAGATGACATAGGCCCCGAGGGGAATAATTTTCCGGAGAGCCTCCTGTGTGTGGCTAGTGTAAAAAAAAGTGCTGCTTTTACATGGGAAGGTTTTGTCTGGACGTAGTATAAGAAAAGCTGTGATTCCAGAGCCTTATGTGTGGTAAAATCGTGTTTAACCGAATCACGAATGATAAAATGTGCCATCTTCCATATTTTCCACTAAAGAATTTTTTTTAGACATTTATTACAGATTTTAGGATGTTCACAAAAATGTATTTTATCGAAATTTTCACACACTTCTTCCTATTTTTGTTATATTTCTTTTCTTTTGTTATGTGGGTAGATTTCTCGACTAGAATACTATTAGCCAAGACTCCCTTCCATTTTCACAAAAGCTTTGACTGGTAGAAAAGGAACCTTAGTTCTATGATTGTACACCACGCATGCCCCCCTAGCGGCGAAAACTACAATTAATAACTTGACGCGCGCTTCATTTCAAAATGAAACTCAAAAAAAGATAGTAAATCTCATGAGAATTTTAAAATGTCAGTAACTATAGACAAGTAAGGTCCGCTGTCGCTAGTTATTTATCATTAAAATACAACACTAATAGCGAAACCAGTCCTTATTAAAAATACAGTAATCCCTCGAACAAAGAATTGAAAAAACGTGGAATCGAAGATCTATATAAATCGCAAAATAATCGAAAATCTGGCTCTGCTGTCGATACAAGGATATTCTTTTTGTCAAATTTAATTTTGCTAAAATTTTTAATTTCATATCTTCACAATGCAATCGTCCAGTTGATTACTCAGACATCTATGAAAAATCTAAATATGAATTGAGTATGCAGTTATATGTAAAAGTGTACCCTCTATCTAGTACAATACTCAGGTTACTCATAAACACCACCAAATCAAATATAATGCAGAAAAACTGATAGAGAATTTAACAAAATGTTGTGATGATGTTGTGCAGCCCGGTGTTATTTTATAACATATTTAATATTTAAAACAAAGACACGTGAAAATAATATTTGATATATGATGAACATTCGAATATTATTATATCAAAACTTATTTAGAGATGTCTGACTAATCAACTGGATTCGATTTATTACTTTATTTATAATTTTACTTTTATTTACACAGTTTTTACTAATCAATTTTAAATTTCTGTATGAATAACTTCGAACCCTTATTTTTTAATGACTTAGTTTCATTAACCGTGACGTGGTGTAGGATCTGTACATCGCGAATATCGAGGGATTACTGTCCTTACAAATTATTAAGTAACGAATAGGAACTTTTTTAATAATGTTCTTGTTTAGCTTACAAAATTTTCTGCATTATTACATTATTTTTATTAAAAATCTAGTTAGATATATCAGTTGTTTTTGTTTATGTACCGCCCACAGTGGGGCTGAATAAATAAATTCTGGTCAAAAAACAACTTTTTTCAAATATGTTTTGTTTTAAATGTTAGATACATTATTGTTTGATTTATTATTTCCGGGATGATTTTAGAATTGTCAATGCTACGCAGAGAAATAGAATAAAGTAGTCATAACTTAGAAAAACTATATACATACCGCCACAAAAACTATGACATTCCGCGAGTACATTATTTGTGTGATGCAAAAAAAACTTTGGGATATATATATATATATATATATATATATTTAATATTATTTAAGACTCTCGGGCCAATAAAATGTTCTACTTTTGTGGTATTAATTCAGAACCTTCCATTATAAATGCTTCACTGTAACCCAATAAACATGGTTATTTCTAAGATGGCATTTTGTTTTTCCTGTGTTTAAACCATTTTCGATCTGAAAGCATGTTGTCAGTGTCGAAATATTTATATAGGAAGGCTTTCACTCAATACCCTTACATATAGAAGTCAAAATTTTACGTAAATGTGTCGTCCTTGTTTTTTCTCTTTATTTTGATTTCTAAAGATGAGTGGTTTTAGAGAATTTAATCAATTCATTAAATTTCAAGTTAAAATTTAAGTTCTGTGATAGTTCTATTCAAGTTCTTCTATTTTTTCATCGTGGGCCGGTTGTTTCACAATACTTTGATAATAACAGAAATTGAAAAGGACTTTTACAGAACTTGAATATTAACTATGAATTTGATGAATTGTTCAAATTCTGTGATCCAACCCATTCAAAGTCTGTGTTTATAATTTTCTTTGTCTGAGAGCATTATCTACAGAGGAAATGAAGGCACTGCGTATGTTTTGTTTTTATGTTATATTTTTTGTTCTTTTGATTACCACCAAGACGAATTTCATGTAAACGGGGGCTATTTCCAAGATGGCATCGTTGCTTTTATCATTATTTTGATTTGTAAGTGTGTTTTAACAATTTCTCTGTCTGAGAGCGCGATGTGTAAGGAAGTCAGCCATTTTGAAAACCGCTCTCCCTTCAAGGATCATCGGGTAGCGACGGTGAGCACCAGTACTTTATTTTAAATGTCTGTTTGTTTGTTTCCGTTAATGTTTTTTGAGTGTTTAAATATGGGTTGGTTTGCGGATTGGAACACCTTTGCACCTTGGTCTCTTATGAAAACCTGTGTTGACGTTGGGACGCATTTAAAGAAGTATTTCAAACACAGTCATTATATTATTGTAAATAACAAAAACCTTGTATCACTTCTAACGAGCTTGTTGAGGGACTCTGTAATTTGGTGTTGAAAAATTATTAAATTATATAATGTTATGTAATATATAAATTATATAACCATGGGCTCAGTGTTCTGTGGTCTGATAGGTGCACGGTTTTGACGAAGCTGTTTTTTTTTTGTATTTAAAGACATTGATTTCTGTAGGCAGTGGACTTTGGACCCAATTTGGAGAATATTGTGAAGCTGAAAGAAGAGGAGTGGGAAAAGAAGATTGTGAAGAACCTGTCTATTTAGATCTAGTCAATAAACAAATATTAAGTCATTCCAAACAACATTTCTTTTCTGAAAGGTTATCACTCACTGTCTTGACTGGATCCCGAGAAAAGGAGGTTACCATTCTACTACTGAGATTATTGTATTGTTATAAATGAAGTGATGAGTTCAAGTTTAATTCAAATTATTTTTTAACGACTAACATTTTATCAATGACAAATATAATGGAATAAGACCATTTTTTTCCAAAAGAAAATAAAAAAAGAAGTCCCCTTTAAAAAAAAATTATAATGAGGTGTGATAATGATGTGTTTGAAATATTTTTTAAATTGCCCCAAATTCTTTTACACATGTGAATAACGAAGAAACCAAGTAGAAAAATATTTAGTTCACAGTAATTAATAAGTATAAATAATAAACGTTTTCGATCGTGGTGGTAGGCTTAGATCTGGCATTCCATAAGGTATTTTTTATATTTGTTAGATTTGGTATATTTGTAATGTTAATTGTAAATGTTTAGAGGCTTGGCGCTTTGTATAAATTCGGATTTTCAGGTAACGAAATGGCTGGTTTCCCTCCATATCCCCTTCAAAATCATTTTGTAGCCATTAAAAATATATTTATCAAAACATTTCGAGAAAAAATCAAACTTTCGTCATATCTAAATATCATTGATTTAATAATAAGTTTTGTTTCTATCCTTCTAAAATCTTCCAAAGTTTTTATTTTATGTTTTTTGTATTTGTCATCTAAAAAGAAATCATTTTTTCAAAAAAAAATCCATTTATTTTTTGTATCAGCTTGCACTTGTTTCAAACCGTTTCATTCTTCAAAGAAGAAGCTAAATATTTTGGTTTTTGGCATTTCTTTGGCTTTTCATGTCATGTCTTTTAGGTGTTTTAGGCGAAGCAAACTTTTCGCTGTGGCTCTAAGGTAAGTGAATTAGGTAAGTAAGTAGTAAAGACGTGCTTTGAAATGTCAAAAAAATTGCTAGAAAACCTCCTAAAATTTCACCTATGTATGAGAAATATAAGACATAAAAACGGTTATAAAATTTCATCAACAATTATTTATGTTTTTATATTTAAAATCAACGAAGGGTACTTAATGAACACAACGAAAGTGACACTTTTTTTACTTTGTATTTCGCATCATAGACGTGTTTTCACGATTTTCGTAATTTTTAACAATTATCGTAATTTTTCAAAATTTTCACGAATTTCGTAATTTTCCACGTTTTTTCACGCTTTTTCACGATTTTAGGCCCCCATCGCTCCGCCATCTGTGCGGTGCCCGGAGCCGCTGGTTTTAAGGCGGGCCCTCCCCCGGAGCCCACAAACTGAGATTAGGGCGCCAGCCAGTAGATGATCGAGCTACTTTCACGTGTCAGATGTAAACCCACCATTAGTGTATCGAGCTTTCGCGATTTATTATACAGTGTGGACCCGCCTTTATATGGCCTTTTCCATTATGATTTGCTTGCACGCTCTTAAATTAAACGCGTTCCTAAATCGGCACCCAATCAATTTAATAGCCAATCTATGTTATTTTGGAAAGCACTAAATCTAAAATATAAAGAAGAATAATGAGATTATAATAAATGTAACATTGTTTTTACTGTCTAAATATATTGACCATCATATTACACGAAGGGGGTCAAAGTGCGATCTTCATAAAGAAGTATTTTTGTATTTAAAAATAAGTATTTTTTATTATATTTTCAAAAACTCTGTTACTTGTTCAACCCTATTCAGCGATACCTTTCGTATTTAAGGTGACAACGCCCAAATGTTACTCTTTACACTACCATCGCAGAGTAATTGCTTGGTCTATGAGTGGAGTATAGGCTGTGCTAGCTAAACCTTAAAACGTCGACAAGAGATCTTGAAGGTCCCTAAAATCGAGATACGGATACTAAAATCCACGCCTGACGTTTCTTGCCAATGTATTGATGTTTCTTATACAGTGTTATAAAAGTACATATTTCGGCGTCTCGTCAGGTGTAGTGGTAACCTTTACAATATGGCTTGAAAATAAACAAAAATATGTACTTATTTAAATCGGAGTACAGCCATTTATAACGCGCAAATAGAAAATTAAAAATATATTCACAAAAGCGTGCAAGTTCATTAAAATATGAAAGGCCAAGTTTGATGCTTAGCGAAATAACCTAACCCTGAATGTTGTTACGAGAATTGAGAAAAAGGCACCTTGGATCATTGATGTTTATTTAAATCATTAAAAATACACATGAAATACACACATAACGGTAATTTTTAAAAAAAAACTTGATTTATCTTTCAGTATATTCCAGCACTTAAACATTGCATATTACAAACACACAAACGATTAGAATGATATCAAACTGTTCATATTGGTAGTGAAAAAGCTCGCTGTGTGTTTTTCGAGCCAATGACAATTGCCTTTGTAATACTGGTGATCATTGGTGACACTTTTGGTGCTTTCATTGGTGATAAAAAGATACCGACAATTTTTAACGTCCAATGTGAACAAGGCACGCTTTGCAAGCCTGCACAGTGCACCAAATTGTCAAAATTGACCAAAATAGATAAAGCAAAATGATCCAAAATGCCCAAAAAAATCATTGAATGTTCATAATTGTCCTGCACGTTTGGATAGACAAGCACAAACCTACGAGTACAAAAATGGTTTAACATATAGATAAATCCAAATTCTTAACTCAAAATAATGTTACAGTATTGTTACAAAGTATCGAATTTTCGTTGGTAAATCTAGATTATTAGCGGTTCTCGAACACGCTATTTTGAAACCAATAAATTTAGCTAAACGATCTCAAGAAACCATAAAACCGTATTGAAATATCAGTTTAATAGTCGTTTGCATATCATTTTCAGTCTGTAATTGTCCATTATTAGATTTCTATTAAGCCAAATGTAAATACAAAGTTTACAAATTTGTCTCCGTTACGCAATAATTCTAATTATAAAACTCATTCTAATCCATCTACACAACCATTTTGACGATCAATCCATTTCAATTACACAATTTGTCCATACATACCAATTCATTTTTCACGGACCAAAAAAGGTACAAGTGTTTAAAATTACTTCCAAGATATTGTGCTGTGACTAATTTCTGGAGAGCTAACATTAGATAACACACGTAAAATTGGATCGAGTAATGCTTATCACGAACGCCAATTAAATTAAGCACCTATCATTTGTTTGGGTAGTTACCCGTAAATGCATCCACATATTATGCTTTCAGCCAGTTTTGTCGTTCTTGAGAATTTTCAACAAAGGCCGGAAACTTATTTGATTATCTAATTAGAATCTAATTAGCACTTACAAGAAGAACTGGGTCGTTGGTTGCTAATTTCTTGTACGCGGATCCACATTTTCTCTAGATTTTCAAAAAAATACGATACTTTGTACATTGCAATATTTTTTGAAGACCATTAATTTACAAATCACGAAATTTTCGACTGAGTGTAAAAAAATTCTGCACCGTTTTTTGTGTTAGCTAAAACTTGAATATATTATATGTTTGGTGTTCACTAATCACTGTCATTAACATTTGTGTTCGTGTGTTTTTATCCTGAATGATTTGTGTTTTGATTTTTCCCTTTTTATTATTATTTTGTGTGGTATTTACATGTGTGTGTATATTTTGACCCTCTAAAAATCTGATTTGGGTGTATTATATTTTTAATTTTTGTTTAAATTTTTAGATTAAGTTTCACCATGGTGCTATTAGTGGGACTTCAAAAAGATAGTGATTTATCGAATATTTCGATTTTTTTAAGTGTTATGCCTGTTCTACACTATCGTGTTTTCTCTTCACTATGACATCGCGCAGTTATTGCTTGAATTATTTGTGGTTGTATAGTGACTTCAATTTCCAATTACCAGTTCCCCTTATGCTTAGGTGGTGGTTTGACTCAGGTAAAAAAAACTGACACGGGACTAAGCACCGACGAGGAATAAAATACGCACAGACAGTGTAGAGCAGGCAATTTATAGTTAGAAATTATGCTTGGTGTATTTTTAAAATGGTTAAAATTTTCACTTTTTCTGAGATATTTACTAAAAATAATAAAATAAGATTACAATAACATTTTTTTCAATTTGAAACCTCATTGATTTCAAAGTGCACATCACCAACACTGTTCAAAAACGCACTATGATTGAAAAAATTTGCACATTTAAAAAAAAAATACGTTTTTCAACATTTCTCTTTAACTCTGTTTCATAAACTATATTTCAGCTTTTTAAAACGATACTATAAGCTTTCCTGAGAACACAAGCCTTCTTACAAAAAAATGTATATTAGAAAAGGAAATATGTTGCTTACGTCGTTTTTCTGGGTGTTAATGCCGCAACTTGCCAGTGTTCACACAATTCTTAGCCCTGCGCCAAATAATTTTCCTATTTATTTCAGGTTGAGACGAGTGAGTTTTGTTCTAATCTTTGGACAATAAATTGTTATGTTTCTGCTTGGCTCCATGTCGTAACCAATATTATAAACAACGAAAAGAAAATCTATAGGAATATTTGTAATAATTTTTCTGCGGCAACAATATGCAAAGGTCATTCTATCTACACCCCTGAAATTATGGTATAATGTTTGATATTACACCGTTTTTTTATTCTTATTTAACAATTAAAAGTCGTGGAGAGCGATCTTATAAAATGGCGTCTTGTCCTTTAAAAAAAAATAATAGACAGCTCCATTTGAAATACATAAATGGCGCCGAAGCTTAAGATTCCAAACGTTTGAATGATTCAGATAATTAGATGTTTCTACTTTATACAGAAGATTATAATTTCTGAAAACAGATGTCGTATGTAAATTAGTAAGAATTTTAACTGTACTGTAATTTTAACTGAATTACACTCAGAACGGGAATCCCTCAACTTCCCAACTCAGTCGAATGCATATACAACTACGTTTATTTACTGTTGGTGACCTTCCTCGGCATCTTCTACCTGTAACTTTGCCAGTGATTATGAGTCTCTCCAAGTTGGAGTCCTCAGTTTGGCAAGCAACGTGTTCAAAGTATAGTTAAATAGGCAGATATTTGAGAGCCTATTGTGGATACCTAGCTCTTCCAAAATGGATGCACAGTCTGGCTGTCCAAGGAAATCTGAGCAAGGTCCAGTGACCAAGAAGCACTGACGTCAGGTACTAGGGTGTCCTTGGCTCTCCAGGCAGCGCGGAACCGCGAGGAGTGGAAGAGCCTCGTCCATCATGGAAATTGGAGTAGGGGCCCGAGTAGGGGTCACGATCCTCAACAATGGGAAACCGACTTAAGAAGAATATTTACTTCAGGCAGGTTTGCTGAAAGGTATAACCTAAAAACCTTTTTGATTTTTTTTTCATACCGTCGGCGTTGCCGCAGTGAAAAAAAGCACCACGTTGGGCGCCAAAACTTTCATGTAATTTTTTTTTTTATTTGTTCGCCTGTCATATTGTTGTCGCAATAAATATTATTACATATATATTAATTTGCCCCAGTTGGGCACCAAAATTCTCGTACTTACAAACACAGAAACTTTTGAAATTTTTTGTTACATGATCTGATGTGTGTCTCTGTGCAGGACCGCGAGTTCGTCGAGCTGGACAACCCGTACAATGGTGCCCCCAAGCGGCCCGGCAGCCCCTCCCCGCTGGCGAGCCCCGCGCACTCCACGCACAGCCGGGGTGGTCTGCTGCAGGCGTGCTGCGGCCGCTGTTGCCCGCAGCGGTACCAGGTAACGTCGCAGACTAGTCGCAAGACAATCCATTCATAGTATTGATGACGGTTGATTGATCTGATATCGGATTTATTGATCTGATTTTTTCCGATATTGGATTGTTTCGTTGATGATGGATGGATTAGTCTTAAATTGGATTGATTTATTTGAAATTGGATTGATTGTTTACGATCGAATATCGATTTTTTTAATAAAAAAATGAATAATTGATCAAACATCGGATTTTTGAACAGGCGTCGGATTTTTTTTTTATCGAAAATCGGATTTTTTATCGAAAATCGGATTTTTGATCGATCATCGGATTTTTGAACAAATAGAAAAATTTTGATCGATCATCGGATTTTTGAACAAATAGAAAAATTTTGATCGAACATCGGATTTTTGATCATACATCGGATTTTTGATGGAACATCTGATTTAGCATCAAAAATTGGATTTTTGATCCACCATCGGATTTTTGAACATACATCGGATTTTTTATCAAAAATCGGATTTTTAATCAAACATCTAATTTTTGATCGAACATCAGATTTTTTATCGAACATTAGATTGATTAATCTGACACTGGATCGAATTGTGTGACATTTGATAGATTTGTCCAATATCTTAACGATCTCTTTAACATTGAATCGATTAATCTGGCATTGGATTGATTCATCTGAAAATTGATTAATTAATCTGACTTTGGATTCATTCATATGGCACAAAAAATGCATGATTTTTACGGAAGGTTCATAATCGCACTGAACGATTGGCAGATTAAAAGAGTGTTTTGGGATAGTAAATCAAAATATTTCGGTTACAGAAAATTGTGGTGAATGTATTATCGATGTCCAAAAAAGTTTCATTTTCAAGAGTCATTTTACCAATCAAAAATAAGCTTTTAATTTGATTACTTCCATTATTGGTCTTTTTCGTTTCTGTTACGACGGAAATGTGTTCGATAAAAAAGCTTATCCTACCAAAACCAGAAAACACGCCTATTTTTCACTGATCGAAATGGGTCAATTTTTTTAATTTGTCAAACTTCCACATGTTTATAACCCAAAATTTATTACCTGTTTGCGTAAATATTATGATCAAATATCACAACACGCCCATGTATCTGTTAGAAATCACTAGCCATCACATTTAATCAAATATAACATACAGAACTTATAATACCAATCGATATCGTGATAACCATCGAAATTTCAATTCAACGTAGGAATTAATTTGAAAATGGAAAAATCACATTTGTATTTCTGAATAACACAATATACCAGTATTTATATTCAGAAAACCAATTAGAAATCGTTTTGGTGATGAGAGAGATAATTTGAAACAAAATTTTTAACAACAGTTGTTTAAAATGTGTTTCATAATTTATTATGTATGATTTAGGAGTCAAAATGTAGAATGTAAAAAGTATTTAGTTTAATTGTAAAAGAAAGAGGTTACGGTCATCCATATTAGTCTATCTTTCTATTTAGATTCTAGTTTAACTTCGTAAGCCTTCTAGTGTCCAGTTTTGATCACAATTTCTCCCTAGAAAGTGCCCTGATTTTGCTATCATTGATCTGAGACTGGTATTTCGCTTTAGGTCTCTTCGATTTCTCTCATACTGTTTTTTTTAACGCCATTCGTTGATATTGAAATTCCAATGGACAAGGATAGATGTGCTACTTGCCAAACATAGTACCACTTGCTAATAACTTTTCATTTCGGTCCAATTTTCAATTCAATTTATTTAATTTTGTAAAAACATCATAAATTTTTACATTGTTGTGCGTTTTTAAAGTACATTTGTAAAAGAGTATTACATAACACATAGGCAGCAGGTAAATCAACTTTACTAGCATTAATAGAGCTTGCCGTTTAAAAGCAGATTCATTGACGCTAAATATGTCGAAATCCGAATTGACTGCTCAACAGCAAAATTTCCCGACCGGCATAACCATTGGCAAGTTAGTCCTGCAGTCTGGGAAATAAAATACTTATAAATAAATATACAGCCGTGTTTTAACACCATCCGCGAATCAGTCTGAAGAAATGTGTACATCCCATCTGACCCGTAGATGGTTCATTCCGAGCATATCCAAAAGATAGTCGATAAGATAGAGCCATAGGTAGAAGACAAACATAATTCCTCGTATAGAAAAATCTCAGAAATTAACAATAATTCACTTAGGAATAATTTTATTGCAAGAACCATGGCTAGCATTAGTATTTTCTTAGACTAAACCTTTAATTTTCACGATCCATCAATCAAACCACGCTTTGCTTTTTTTTATCTGAAACACATTCAAATGAATTTACTCTCCACATCTCGTGCTTTATTTTTATCCAGTTATAATTTTTGGAAATCCTTTAAACAGACCTCGACGTGGCTTAATTTCCCAGTCTACTGATTTCCAACACATACTGTATAAATTCTGAAACAATCCAGCTTGAATAATCTCTCTCAAAACAAGACCGACTTCATTTACATAACCCGAAACTTCCACGGAACTCTGAATTGTAGATA
This sequence comes from Limnephilus lunatus, assembly GCA_917563855.2. Taxonomy (NCBI): domain Eukaryota; kingdom Metazoa; phylum Arthropoda; class Insecta; order Trichoptera; family Limnephilidae; genus Limnephilus; species Limnephilus lunatus. Next base: position 101,592,755 of record OU830594.1, read on the forward strand.
ATGTATGCAACCCTCTTACTATACATGAACATCGCAAATCACAATGCATGAATAACAATAATTTCATTCTAGTCTTAAGTCAGTCAGCCTTGCAGAGTTATAGTATGTTAATTTTTGAGGCGAAGCAGTATAAATCATCCATGAAGTTTGTATTAATCGTTCGAACCCAAACAATTGTGAATAATGGTTCACTTTGTTTGAAACATTGTTTATTTGATGGTGTTCGCTATTAGGAATCCAATTTTTTTTTAAATTCCAAAATTGATGTTTTCTCAAATTAACCTCGTTGTTTGTAAATGTTTCATGTCACATTTTAAATGATTTAATTTGTGTTAAAATATAGTTTCATGATTTTTTAATAGCTGGGATTATTTTGAAAAATGTAGCTTTGATTACTGATGGTTAGGTTAAAGTTTTCTAGACGTTGTTTTTTTTAGATTTTCTATTGTTTTTCCTACTTAAGTCTCCTAACGTAGCGTTCATTTTTTTATGTTTTCGGGTAATACATTAGGATCTTAATTTTATTATACAATAACTATCCCAATAGATTACGTGATGAAATGTATTTTCTAGATCTCGATTAAATCAAATGACCATTGTATTTTTTACAGTATGGTAATTTGGTCACAGTATTCTGATGTTTACTACAAATTGTTCAATTATGACATTCTTCGCGAACATTTTTTTTGAATCTGCAATACTTGTAACTTCTGTGATTGTTACAAATATCTGTCTTAAGGAATACAATATGTCACACATCAAGTGTTCCAAACAAAACGCTTGATTTCACAGAGATTAAAAAACCAAATTTTAACACGTTTTATATATAAATTAAGAAATAACGAAAAGGAATAAAATAAGTTCAGCCCTACGATTCCATATACAGAATGATTATTAAAATATAAAATCCATCGCGGTATGGAAAAGAAAATTGAAGCATTTTTAACTTTTCAATGCATCTTTCGTTTTTTAACAGCACATTTCCACTAATATTTTTTACAGAAAGCTTTCTGATTTAAACCCTTGATAACTGATGTTTCAATATAAATAAAACTGGATTATTTTAAGTCCACCATCAAAAAGTTTCAATGCCAAATAAAGAATGCATATGTAATACCATTTACCAAATCTTAACTTTCATAAAAAAAATAACAAAAACAGATTTAACGATAAATGAACTACTGTGTGCAGCCGGGGTCGTCGCTACTGTAAATATTGGGTTAACAATGCAAAAAGTATTGATTCGTTTCCTGACCGCCTATACAGATTTTCATTGAAAGTAGTACTTGACATGCTTTCCAGTAATTCCTGACATTTTCTGGAGTAAAAAATGTAAATGAAATTTAGGTCGAATATATATTTTTTTAAAAACTTTATGATTAAAACCTCTAGCGAAACTCAATCGAAAATCTGGAAACAGAAAAATCAGAAAAAGATATTTGCACCTCTGGGACTCGAACCCAGGACCTTTTGTTTTCCGGTCAAATGCGCTGACCGCTGCACAGTGTCAATGTTTAACCACTGGTCAAAGTAAGTCAAGTGGGTCCTATAACATCCTGTATAAAATTATTTATTATATTATTTAGGCGGTCAAAAGAGGAACTAACGAAAATACCAAGAGTTTTATTTAGTCATTCTTTTGGTATACATACGAGTACTATCTACAGTAGTGACATCTGCATGGATTAATTCGTATATCTGTAAATATTTGTTGTTTATCTATTTCATTAAACATAAATGAAGGAAGTTATCATTTTAAAAGCAAGTGAATTTATATTTATATACGAAACATCAGTGATATCAATATTCAAAAACATTAAAATTTCTGATAGATATTAATTTCTTCTATCCACAGTGAACACAAAATCAAGTCGGTTAGGAACTAAATAAAGTAAGCAAAAATAGTTGTAGATAGATTGGAAATGATTGATATTGTTACGAAATTATTTACTTTTTGTGTTCACAATAAAATTAGTTCGTCATGATTTCCGAACGCGAAAATTGCAACAATACATGGAAAACAAATTTAAATATCTTTTCCCAGATTACATATGGCTGTGTTTTGAAATCTTTTCATATTTTCTAACTATAAAAAATATATTTTTGTGTTGTACATTAATGAAATCCTTTTCAGATTAATTTTGGATTTATTTATAAGCACTTATTAATATGAAATCCACAACACATTTCTCACAAATTGGCAATAAACATGTATTTTTTTCATTGGCTATGTGATGCGTAAAATGTTTTATATCTTTCAGTAAGTTTATAAAAATACTTAATTCGATATCAGAAATTACCTTTTGGATTAATTAAATTTCCATGGAAATAGAAATGAGTTTATGTTTTCTATGGAATGACGGTCATTGTATTTGTATATCGAACATATTGTCCGTTAAAGATAATTGACTTCCTTAATTCAATGAAAATATCTTCTTCATTTGAATATCGAATGTATGCCAGCCATTTTCTTTTAAATTAATTTTCCATGGAAATAGAATTGAGTTCCATTTACAACCACAATAATTTGAATATCGAATGTGGACGGAACTCTTCATTCTATTTTGGCCATATTCTTTTAGTTAATTTTCCATGGAAATAGAATTGAGCTTCTTTTAAAACCACAATAATTTAAATATCGAATGTAGATTAGTCGAAGCTATTGAGCTCCGATTAGGTACTGGAAAGACGATAAAACATCTTACGCACTTTTTCTATGGTGAAATGATCAAATATTCGCGCTCGCAAACATACAAAAAATACAAAAAAGACGAAGCACCTTAGTTTGACTATTTTTATTTCCTTTTTGCCTGCGACAAAGTTCATAGATTTTGGTTCATTTTAGAACAAAAAATCTATAGAAATCTATTATTCTAGTGTCCTTACTCTAGACAGCACGACTAAATTAGTTACTAGAAAGTAGTTAAACATTCTTAAAAATAACACAATTTTTCGTGAATTTCAAAAAAATTACATGGTTCAATATTTTTTATTCCCATTTTTGCATGCATTCCGCATGCATCATCAAATTTTTTCGAAGAAAAACTAATAGATGCGAATATTTACAACAAATATCACCTGTTTTATTTTATTTTTCAACATGATTTTCTTCGAATGGATTTCATTGCACATTTTTTACATAATGTTCTCTCTTCAGTCATCATACACCGCATTTCACAAACGAAACTTACTATTTACTATTCGAAACATTAGAAAAACATGTAATTCCGGGCCCCTTATTAAATTACTTAGAAGATATATAATTTTGTATGCCTTTGCGAGAAAAGATAACAATGAATAACATTTGCGATGAAATCCATTCGAAGACTAGCGTAATGTCAAATTTTCGCGGGAAACCGCGGCATTGGCAAGCGCCCTTGAGGTGATTTTAAGCGCCCTTGAGGTGATTTTCTCACGAAAATGGCGCTATAAAAATCATCCAACAATTATTATTATTATTGTGGCGCGAAAGTTCAAACCATAGATGATGTAAGCATTTTATTTTTCTTCGATGTATTGGTAAATACTTCGTCAATCATCCGCTATTTGACAATCAGCTGTCACTTTTGGTAAATGAATTCAAAATCATCCCGAACAAGGCTCCTGATGAAACCACACAGGTTTATTATATGTGGTTGGTATATTATCAATCAACATGTATGTTCGGTTTATTATCAAACAATATTGTTTTGGTAACGTACTTACGTGTGGTCGGTACATTATTGAACAATACAGGGAGTTAAGAATAGAGAAAACGGTAACTTTACAATATCGGATCGATAAGCGAACTTCCGACGATTTTATATCGATATACCGAGCACGGTTACACTACTGACAACCGAACAGATATTGACAGTAATAAGTAAGAAATCTTTATACGCTGGCAACACTGGTCGCAAATGTATATGCAGCATAATGTTCTAAAAACCAGTGGCGATTCGTGGTTTAAATCATTGAGAGTTCAACATTAAAGCAATTTAAAAAAAGCTTTTCTTATTGAAACATAACTTGAAATAATAAGTCCATTGATATAATACATTAATGTTTAAAAAGGGGCATTGAATAAAGTAATTGGAAAACGAAAATAATAGTTAATTTAAAATCGATGAGCTGGAGAAGATTTGTAAATTTACGTATTAAACACCAAAAAATTGATGAAATGCAGAAACATGTAAACAAAACACGTAATCGTTTACTTGATAATAATATAGCAAGTATTGCGATATGTGTGATATTATTGTAAAGGTGAATAAATCTACGTAAGTGCCTAGGTTCAATTCCCACACATGCAGAGTAAATATTATGTCATCCGAATGCGTTCGGTAATGTTCGTAAATTTTCGGTTTCGAGTACAACACCGCCATCGCGGCGCACTTGAGTATCGAATTTTCGCCCTGAGATTCGTACTAGCTAACTACTGAACTGGTTCGAAAGAGACTTTGTTGTATGAAATATGGTAATGCGTGTTTTCACCCCGCGACAAAATATCCCCGACAGAATATCGTTCGACAATACCCTACGGACGAAACATCCTTCAAAAAAATATCTACTAAAACCTAACCTAACAAAAAAATTGGACAAAAATAATACAGACAATAAATTCTTGTTGTTTGTATTATTTTTGTCTTATTTTACTATTTTTGAACAAAAGTTGATTGTCTTTACAGGATATCTGTATTATTTTTGTTAATACCTCACAAGAGTCTCAGCTGCTCCAGTCTGGCGCCAGTGAGACTATGGCATCCCCAATTGGGGTATGTCGTGTGGCTGAAGGTAGTGGGGAGGGGAAGGAGATGGGGAAGAGGAAGGTGGGGAAGTACCTGGCTATTCAGATCTGGTCACCAAACACGGATTTTACTATTTTAGAACAATAATTGACTGTCATTACAGGATGTCTGTATTATTTTTGTCCCATTTTTTTGTTAGGTTAGGTTTCAGTAGATATTTTTTTGGGGATAATTTGTCGCGGAATGAAAACGCGCGGTACCATGAAATATATCATAGGTTTTTTAGCTTCCTTGCGCATTCTGGAATCCGCGATGGGCTGGATTCCCATTTGTGGATTTTTACTATGGAATTGTAGCCAGATGTTAAACTGTAGTAATATTATGAGGATAGCCGTAGTTATTCTTTGAGAGTTCACTGCTCATCTGAACATTAGAGAAAACGACCACTGCTAAAAATGAACTCATTCATTCACTAAAAGAAAGCATCAATATTTTAGACGTATTACATACATTACTGGAGACGTATTGGCACGTCCACCGTTAACACATTACCCCTACACAACTACCGTAGTATCCTACCAAAGTGCTAACACAAGAAATGAAGAATGTACGTAAATATTTAAATATAAGTATTATCAAAAAAAAAATCTTAATCTTTTCAAAGTTCTTCGTTTAGAAATAATAATGCTAAAACGGATAAAGGGTTGAAATAACAATAGCATTTAGCACTGAGCAGATTATATCTAGAAGTGTGAATTATACTTCTTGAATTATAGCACATGACACAAAACATACATGTAAAAATATTACATTGCTTTTAAATAGTGTAAACATACTAACATGTTTGAAATTAATCAAAATTAATCAAATTTAAGAAAAAAAATATAAGTGTTTTTTAGTAAGTTCTTTTGGTGTTATTAACCCTAGAAAGATATTCTTATTTTGACCTACGTTAAAGATAATGGTACGTCTTAAAGGCGTATGGTACGTCTTAAACGTATATATTTGACGCAATTATTATACTTAAACAATTTAAAGGTAATTGAATAATGAGTTTACGGTTTTGTACTTTAAATAAAACCAAAATATTAAGTCTTTTTTTATGAAAAATAATATTTCACATTATGTCTAAACCGTATTTTTTATTAGTCGTTATATTTAAAAATAATAAATAAAAAAAATTGTTCGCTAAATCACATTTATTAGAAAAAGTTCGAGAGTTACACAAAAGACAATCATACGTCTTTCGAATGAATGGTGTATGTATTTATCTGTAATTTTTGTACTTAACCGTGGTGACAGAGCCGCCCCGCGCAAGCTCTTCTTGGCAACTGAGCTAACTGAAATAGACAGCGCGTTACGGAAAAAATAAAGACAGTAATTCTTGTGGCTCGCTTACGTCGCAAAGACGTAGGTTATCTTTCTAGGGTTAAAAATATTTGCTTATTGGTTACCTACCAAGATATTATACATATAAACAAATTGGTATTGACATTTTTGATACAACGAAAAATATTTTTAGTTAGCGTGATTTGATTATGAAATTCATTGCATTAATGCAGGGCCGTCAACAAGGGAATAAAGGATTTTAAATTTAATAAATAGAATCATATGCTAACCTTCTGTCGTACAGCTTTATGCATTTTAGATTTTGCATTAGACAGTAGTTATAATTTATGTGGTCGCATATGTTTACCGAATCAATTTGTGGACTGTATTTAATAATTTTGAATACGTTTTATGTTGACACAACTTTAAGGGTTGGTAAATACTGGAATATTGTAAAGGACTAATTTACCCCTTGTCTTCTAATATTTAGGGGTTGAGGGTTACTGTTAGTATTCACTGCACAATTACACATAAAATATTCGAACTACACACACCGAGGGAGTACCAGATTTTCTCTGTCCAGATTTCTTAATTGAGTCGAAATTAAATTCACTGAGAGGATAATATAATTCACATAGGAGTTGATCATTGCACAGATTCTTTTAATCAGTGGCGGTTCTTTACAGGGGGACAATGGGGACAGTCCCCACCAGTTACACTCAAAACCTACTAAAGGAAATAACAGTCGATGCCGCCAAAATGAATGAATTCTTTAAACTTAAAAGTAATTAACATTAGCAGAAATAAAATACAAACAATTATTCCGGATGATTTTAATAAGACCCTACGCGCGTACAGCGAACAATGTACGGCGCAAAAAAAAGCAGGTCTATTTCTCAGTGCGCAGAGTTACTGCGCACTTGGGGGACAATCCGAACTATCCCCATACTTTCCTTGCGTTGTTTCGCGATCATATGCAACTGCGCATGCGCAGTAGTATGTGAGTTCAAGCATCTGCGGGGACAATCCTTTGGATCCCCATAGAACCATTTGTTTGCGAAGTTACGGGCGGGAATCGCTCGCGTTCAAATTAGTTTGATGATAATCTCGCAAGGTAAAGCTTTATTTTTATTATATATCATTGTAAATTGGCATATTTGTATAGAAATTTTATATTATTTTGTGTTAAATATATCCGACTAGCATGATTAGACCATCAAAAATTTTTTTTGAGAAATTTTATAATAATAATAATAATATTCTATGGGTGATGAGATTCCGGTACGTAAAAAAGTCGATCCCCACCACTAAAGAAGTGCTCGAGCCGCCACTGCTTTTAATAGACTGATTGCTCCATGATATATTGTTGCAAATGTCCACACGTAGGCATTGCCCACACACTGTCAGATAGGGATAGATCCATAAGTGGTAGGTTGAATGGAAGAAGGGAGATGTATGTAATTGGTCAATAACGGCCGCCGTTCCCAATTCTACTAAGCCAAAACTAAGGTTCAAAACTCACTTAATCTAGACTAAGTGATGCTTAAGCAGTTTTGAACCTTAGTTTCGGCTTAGTAGAATTGGGAACAGCGGCCGTAAGAGTAGTAAGTTTAAAAAATTATACTGTATTTTTAATCTCGGGACTTCGGCTGGCTATAAACAAATAAATCGTTAATCGATAATAAATGTCATCCTATGGTTAAGCTATCAGTAGGATGGTAAAATACCATCTGAACCTTATAAAACTTAACCTAACCTAACTTTACAGGATGTCTGTTTTATTTGTGTTCCATTTTACTATTTTTGAACAATAATTTATTATCTTAATAGGATGACTGTATTATATTTCACCCATTTTGTTATGTTAGGTTAGGTTTTAGTGGATATTTTGTTGAATTGTGGTTGTACTTACTTCAAAATCACGGACACGCTCCTATCAGCTAATCTCTTCAGTGGAAAGTAATTAGCATTGGGGTAATGTTTTCTTTTTGTTTGCCTCTTTTGGCAAAGCTTTTAATCTACAAAGTTGGTGTTTGCGTGTTGATCTTATGCAAGCGAATAAAGTATGATAAAGTCCTTGGCACTTTTCCAATCTGACTTTTCCGGTATCGGAGGCACAAATTGATAACGCGATCAATTTCGTTTTTAGTTAGGTAACGGATTACCCATTTGCATAAATCTAAAGTTGGCTTGTTCATTCGCAAATCGCTTTAATTAATTGCGGTAAATTGAATTGCTTGCTGTAAAACTCGGTGATTTGGCAAGTAGCGATTATTGTGTAGGCTGTGCGAGTTGATCCAAACATCACCAAAAACAAGGTATTTTACAAGAAGCGACAACTGGACGGTTAACGGGTCAACAGCACCCTGTTTTACTTTCACATAGCCTGTCAGTAAATAAAAGCATTTTTAGCGAAGTCTCGAACCTTTTAAGGAAGATAGAGGGCAGTAATAAAAACAATAATCAATATTTATTATAAAAGAAAGTCCAAAAAAAGTGCGTCCCGCAAAAACTCAGAAACGAGTCCCGGTACGATCAAGGGAGTTACATGGTGTGGCTGATACCCCCCTCCAGGATGATGGTTCCCGTTTTTACCTAAATGGCGTGCTTTAAAGATATAAGGGCTGAAAGTTTCGCCCTCTTGAAATTTCTAGAACAGTCTTCCGGAAAGTTCTAGAAGGTTCTATAGAGCTCTAAAAAGTTCTGGAAGGAGTGGCGGAGTATGATGTGGAATGTTCGGGAATAAGGAATCCGGAACATCATTGTGGAATATTCCAGAACACCCTCGAATGTTGTCCTGAGCGAAGCCGGGTATCCCAGCTCTCTCTCTGGTTTCAATCCTGGGATTGGTTTGCAGCAATTTCCTCTTATCTTCTCTTCCATTTTTCCCTGTCTTGTGCGGCTCTTTTGAATTCAAAAGAGCCGCACTATCCCAGCTAGTTTATAAATAAATACAACTGTGTGTATTGGTACATATGTAAGTATACACTTTTGACAGTAGTGTTCTTGTCAAGCGTCACCGAGAAACAGCCTTTTGTCTGGCTGATACTAAGGCTTGCTGATTGTTTAAAGCAGGAAAATAACAACAAGTGTAGATATACTTTTGAAAATACATGATGTAGAGAAAAAAATATTAGGAATCTCATCACATTTGGAGTCGATTTTCTAATATTTTCGAGTATATTGTTTTTTTTTTTACCAAATTTGATTAATCGGTCGAAAGTTGTTTAAAAGTTAAAAAAAAAGTTTTCTCTATATGATGTAATCAGCAGTTTTCCTATTGTACCGCTAGTTTCCGGACACCGTGTATAACAATCGAAAGTGTTATTTGAAGAATATTAACTGGTTTGAAACATGCTGGATACAATCAATGCATCTCCCTTCTTTAGCCAATATTTTGGACTGCTTTACAGGATTACGTTATCAGGGCAAATGTGTCATCGAATGCAGTATATTTTAAAAAGGTTTTCTCTGTTTTGTTTTGGTGTAGCCGTCAATAACCGTACGCCGAGGACTATTATAGCTTAGTCCCGTCGTCTTTATTAATATATTATTGGAATTTTTGTGAATTTCAATTGTCTCTGTAATTATGCGCGTGCTCTGTGCATTTTGGGTCTTACTACTTTCGGCTCACCTATAACCTATAACGATATTGCAGTTACGTAGTATACATCAAAGAAGAAAGAAGTAAACTTATTCATGAAAGAAAAGTTATGAATGCACTAAATATTTAGTGGTACAAAGCATAGAAAGGGGAAGTGTTATGTTTTTGACACAAATTTATCTTTTAAATAAAATCTAGAAAATTTCATTTTACGTAAAAAAATTCTTATGAAAGGCGTAAAATTAATAACTTCTTCCAAAGAAACCATTAGCGTCGTACGTTCTGTGGAATTATTAAAAATCTGGTTCCACGGTTCCGTTTTCGTAATTAAGAGGGGTGTAATATAACACCATCTCTGGACAAGTTTGAGAAATGAGTTCTCTTTCTACATTTTTTACTTCCTCTTATTTTTTGACCTCTGATGACCTCTTGACCTAATTTGAGAACAAATTTCTCTCTGTGAGATTTATACGACAAGTTGCATTTTAGATACAAAATAATTTTTAAATTATAATCGGTCGATTATAATAAAAACTGACTTTGTTTTAAAAGAGAAATTGATACTTTAAATTATTTTAAAACATACAGAGACGCACTAAAAACGATACACTTGTTACTCTGACCGAGAGCATTTAGGTATAATTAATGACAGATTGTTAAGAAGAATACACAAACCAAAAATATGTTCATTCATAGTGTGACTTATAATACCACCAATATAGGTAATAGGTATAAACATCGCTTTGTACACGGAGTCTAGAAACGATATTTTAGCGCAAAAGTGGTTTTTATTTATTTTGTGAATAATTTTATTAGAAAGAAAAAAAGTTAATCAAGGGAAACTGTCAGAAATAATTTTGGCCATAAAACTAGATTTTTATAAATTTGTTTCTTATGTGCTTTCATACATTTATAATGAAAAAATATACTTTTTAGAATTTAACACTTCTATTTTTTTAAAATTAATTGACAATTTTAGCTTAATTCCACTAAACGATAAACGATAGGAAAAGTTACAAATTATCCAAAGCAATTTTTTTGGTATTCATAATGTAAACTGATTTGTAGTAAAGATTAATCGAAAATAGTGATTTCGAAGTAAGCTTTGCCTTCAGATGTTTCCAGAAACAACATACCAAAGACAATACATATTATATTAAATGAAATTGAGCAACGTCTAAAGTCGCACACAGATATTAGCTATATAAAATGCAATTCATGTTTTGCTGGTGCAACACCAGATGAGAGTAGAGATGGCAGGAGTTCCACTAAAGAACACCAAGGAGTTTGTCTACCTCGGGAGCAAAATAACATGGGACGGTCGGTCTAAGAGCGAGGTCGACAGCCGTATACACCAGGCTAGGCTTGCATTCAATAAAAGGTCGAAAGTAATTGAATCAAATAATATAGACCTAAAACTGCGAATACTCCTCATCAAGACCTATGTGTGGAGTATCTTGATGTACGGCTGCGAAACATGGTGCCTATCCGAAGAGCTAAACGGAGACTAGAGGCTTTTGAGATGTGGTCTTATAGAAGATTATTAGGAATTTCCTGGAGAGACCACATTACAAATGAGGAGGTTCTCCAAAGAATCGAAGGAGGAAGGCACCTGCTCAGGACATTGTCCGAAAGGCGTGCAAGATGGATCGGCCATGTTATACGACAAGAAGGCCTCTTGCATGCCATAATGGAGGGTATGACCGAGGGGACAAAATCTAGGGGACGCCCACGCCGAGAGTACCTGGACGACCTGCTGGTGGACGTGCGCTGCTCATCATATGCAGAATTCAAAAGAGCCGCACAAGACAGGGAAGAATGGAAGAGAAAATTAGAGGAAATTGCTGCAAACCAATCCCAGGATTGAAACCAGAGAGAGAGAGAAAATGCAATGGAATAAAGGTTGCAAAAAAATACATAGTGTTCATTGTTCATGCTTGTGCGCATAGCAACATATATACACATTGTCGCATTGCATGTTGTGTTGATAATATATGTAAGGGTCTTAACAATCAAATAATATTTAAAAAAACTAGGGATTCCAAAAAACTTAAAGTGTAACGATTTAATGATCTCAGTAGTCAGGAAAAACATAATAATTGATCCAATAAAAGAAAAACAAAAACACTTCTTTTTTTTAACTGAAAGTAGCACACGACAAAAACACGCATTCCCATCATATAAATTTATTTAAAACCACTGGAGCGCTTTTTGCCACAATATGGCACTATTTAAAATACCCCGGATTGCTGTACTGCCAGTTTTAGGCATATTTTCCCTAGATGCATTTGTACTGAATTTGAATGATTAAATTAAGGTATAATTTTTTAATGTGGGCGAAAAATATTAAAAATGATCACCAAAAAATCACGGGCAATCCGAGGAAAAAGTTTTAAATTGGTCTGTCGCTCGAGTGGATAACACCTCATTTTCACAATATCAATATACCATATCTAAGGAAAAACATACTTCTACAGCCTTCCGGAAAACTTTAGGTCAATACATTACGACAAAAACCTAGTAAAAGCAATTAAAGATCAATTCAACCTTAAAAAAACTTTACCTAACTAAACCCAATACTTTTTTTACCTAATGGTAGAAATATCTTCTAAATTTGTAAACAAATTTTAAATTTTCATAAAAACTCCTTAAAAATTACATAATTAAGATAAAATTATGCTAATCATCATAATTCTCACTCCTCTTCTAATTAAAGGCTTTCGTTTCCATAACGAAAGAAAAAAATAAAGCTAGTTTTACTAAGAGGAACAGCTGCGCGGCCTTTAACAAATTTAAAATAGGATTTCAGGCCAAAATACCCAACCAAACTGAATAATTATATTTTTAATCAAAAGCCGTAGCAAATATCTTGTACGGATATGTGCTACTATATTTATTTGTATTTTAATTTATAAAATAAAGGCAATTAAACGATTGATTTTTAACGATTTCGTAGTCAATTTTGGCAATTATTTGTGAGTTAATGTTAATTATTAATAAAAACAATGTTGCCCTACCTACTATGTAAATATAATGAAATATAAAATAAAATAAAAATATGATTATTAAAAATAGAATTTTAATGAGCTTAAATTTAAATTACTAACGACCAATTTTGAGTTGGAAAACAAAATTTATCGTGTACAAATTAAAAATTTCTACTTAAAAAACGTTTTTTTAAAGACGTTTTATTTTATATTTCACTAGCTGGGATACCCGGTTATGCTCAGGGAGTTGATATGAGATTGAACTAACGTTCGAATCCACGACGGATAATAATAATAAAGTTGTATTTATATAGCGCAGTTTTGGGTTATTTCACTTCAAGTGCGGGATCTTGCTTTATATACCCCTACCAATGGTTAGCCCTACCCAGAACATTCCACAACATTTGAGAGTTTTCTGGAATGTTCTGGAATGTTCTTGAAGGTTCCAAACTATTCCCGAACATTCCAGAATGTTCCGGGATGTTCTGGAATGTTGTGAAATGCTCTCGAATACTTCCAGCTCTAAAATCTTTATAATACGTCATTCAGGTAAAAACGGGAACCTTCTTCATGGGTGGGGATAGAGGGCTACCACACCATACAACTCCCTTGATCGCACCGGGACTCATTTCTGAGCTTTAGCGGCACGCACTTTGTACACTTTCTCTTATAATATATATTGATTTGCATAGTAGGTTGGGCAAGATTATTTTTTTAATAATTACAATGAACTCACAAAAAAATATCAAAGAAGAACATTTATCAATAGTTAAATTTAAAATCTACGAGTAAAAGAATTTATTGTGAACGTCTGCAAGGTATACCAAATGTGGTCTAATTTTGTAATACGCCGTAAAAATAAAAATACTCTTCCAAGTAAAGTAATTTATGTTAGTTACGAAAATGTTCATCGCATCTTCCAAAATGTCTTATTTTATTTTTTGTATATTTGGGACCTTCCCCGGAGAGTAATGGCCAAATGCTCCTTGTATTACAGACGCATTTTATTACCGCCATTTTAGGCAGTCTGTAATACCGACACATTTTATCACTTTCATTCTACGCAATCTACATTACCGACCGACCGTTTTATTTCTTTTTTTTTCTAATGTTTTGATGAACGATGTACGGAGGTAGTTGTATTTTTTTCGGTTTTTATTGAGGTTGTAGAAGATTAGTTATTTTTGGATAATTAAATAAACGATAATGAATTGTTTTATTAACATTTACGTATAATCCTTTCTCTTTGGAAATGCAGGTTGTTCATTGACGGTCCTATACTAGCGATGAATTGCACGTAAAAATCTTGTACACCATATTAAATAACGGTTTAATCACAGATTATTTTAGCTTCATATACTCGTACCGTTAAATATCTCAATTACAAATTACAGAAAGCATCGCTTTCTACCTTTTTTAATCGTGAAAGCATACTTTCTCCAGTAAAAAAATCCATTTTTACTAACGGCGCATCGGCGTCCGGACTTTGCAAACCTATTCCGATTTTTCGACCAGTCCGGATTTTGCAATTCTGTCCGGAATTCACTTTTACCTAATTTTTCAGTACGTCGTTACTTCAATTCTTTACTTTAGGCGTAATATTTTGTAATTGTTCGCATTATGTTGACGAGATTAATTTTTAAAAACTTCCTTCATTAAAAATATATCAGTTACAATTTTTCCTGTATCTACGTAGGAATCAGTTACAAAATTGTTTTCATTCAGAATCAGAATTCATAATGCATATAAAAAATATTTTTTCACAAAAACTGATTCAAAATCCTAACCAAAACATTTATTTTTCTTCCAGAAATCTTTGTTGAAAAGCCACAAAATTTAAAATCCATTTCACAACTTTCAGATGCTTTTAGAAAAAAAAGTCACGCGTCATATTTGCACAAAAAAATCGCCTATTTTTTCAAAACTGAAAACTTAATTTCAAGAATCTATGCAAAATTCTGGGTTATCAAGATCTCGGACAGAGGGCAGCCCTTTTCAGTGGCGTACCCGCTTTACGCCAAGGCCCGCCCCACCGAGCTACACCTCGAAGCCGCGCCACTGCCCCACACAGTCCACACGGAGGTCTAATCCACGAAGACTCGAAGATTTTTTTTACCGCAAGTAAAAAAAAATTGACAATAATTTTTGTAGTAACTTTTGGGACACCCTTTACATCGCAAAGAACACCCCTAGCAATAACAATAATTATAATTTGAAGAGATACAACATTGCTATTTTGTAGATTTTAACACCCTGAACAAAAATTGATAAATCACTCATTATTGGTAAATTTTATTTAGTTTAGATTCCTTAACTTATTCGTAAAAAAAAAATCAATAAAGTTAATTAAAAGCTTTTATACTAAGAAAGGACAGAAGAGCATGAGGAGATCAGTTACAGTTACATGTACATATGTCTGAATTTAGTCTGGGTTTTCTTTATTTAGCAATCATGTTTGGATTTTGAAAACCTGTCCGGACTATGAAACACTGTCCAGATTTTATAAACCAGTCCGGATTTTTTAAAATGTCCGAAGCTCCGAAAAAAAACAAAGCTGACTTTCTCACAAATAAAAAAACAATTTTGAAACATTGCAGAAAAATGCTCTTCTGTCTTTTAAAGTCTTTTGAAACCAAGTTTTAACTAGAATGTAGAAAAAAAAACTTTGTCATTTAATTAGTATTTATTAATGATCAAATAAATATTGGAATAAAAACAAATAGCTCATATCCTATTTTTAATACATATGCTTATTAATCATATTGCTTAGTTTAAAAAAAAGTACATTCTAGCTTGGAAATACAATTCTAATAACTATTTTATATTCGCTTTAAAATTAAATCACTGATTAACTACTGCTTTTAACGCACATACTGTGAATTTTTAAGAAAACTTCAATTCAAAACTTTTCTTCAAGAAAACTTCAAGAAAATCGATGAGAAATTCTCGTAATTTTTTTTCAGAAAAATCACTTGATTATTTCCAAATTTTTTTTTTTTTTGCTTAGTTCTTACTTTCTTGTCTTTACCACCTTTCAAAGAGAATACGTTCCAATGTGACTGACTCGGAAAACCATAGTATGTAGATAAAACATAATGCTAGTCTCACATACGTCTTTTTTGACAAAAATTTGTTTTATTTTTTTAGCTAGATTTTCACCTAAATCAACCTTTAAACTTTAGCGGTATTGGCGTTAAACACAAGTTACATTTAAGGGTATTTATAACAAAAGTGTATGGAAATTAAACCAGACTAATAAAATACCAGTCCAGTATAAAAATAACGGTGTCGGTACGAAATTATACAGATGTGAATTTCCCATACATATATTAAACTTCATATACCAATATTAAACTTCATAATTACACACGGACGGAATTACTGACGCACGACAGAAATAACAGAAGGACAAAAGGAGATGGGTTTCAGATACTTGTTTGTCTGAATTTAGTCCGGGTTTTCGATATTTCGCAACGATATCTAGGTATTTTAAAACCTGTCCGGATTATATAATCTTGTCCGGATTTTATAAACCTGTGCGGATTTTAAAACGTCTCCTTCATCACTTTTTAATGGAGTGAAAATACCCAGTGGAATTATACACTTAAAAAAATGTGTTTCCAATAGATTTAAATTTTAGAGAACTTAATTGTATTTGTTAAAAAAAATTCATACATGAAAAAACACAAAAGTAAGGCTAGGTTAGGTTTTTTTGGCGCTTATAATTCTAGTTGATGAAATTCTCTCCTCATATTTTTTCGTACGTGAGTAATTCTGCTGTATAATAATTATTATAAATTTGTACGTGAAATTCACGCCTGTATTATTTATTTATTTAACCAAAAAAAAAAATTATTGTTTTACAATCTTTCTAATTGGCAATGTTGTACCTCAAAATTCACTATTTTTAAGGCAATGTTAAATAATTACTCATTCAACCTAACACCTCTGTTCAAATTATGATAAAATCACCAAATATTTACCGACATTGTCCAGTTTGACATGGGCTAAGTAACTACCGATTCAAGCTTTTCATTTTCACTAACCTTATTACAAATGTCAATAGGCTTTTGACATGAGCGTTCACAGCATATTTACTTGACGCACATATTTAAAATATCTTTGTGTACAGATTATTACTTTTTATTCTTCAAATTTATTCGAGAATTTATATTAAATATTTAAAACGTATGTGGAAACCCTACAAGATCACTGGCAACTTTTTTACATAGGGATGTGTTTTCCCGATGACCCGACAACTCGAAATCATGCAACTTCATCACCTCCTTTGAAAAATCATTAAAAGTGATATAAAAAATTACTTAAACAGGTAAGGTTATGGGATATTTTTTTAATTATTTGTTTTTCGTAACCGTAAATGATTTTTTTAAAGGGGTGTTGAAATTGCATGATTCTGAGTTGTCATGGAACCGGTTTTCCACATGATAGTCGATCTTCAATAAGAGAGTGATGACGGCCTAGTCGATGGGTAAGACTCTCGACTAGCAATCCAAAGGTCACGGGTTCAAATCCCGGCGTGCGCAAGTAAATTTTATTTGATTAAATTGTATTATTTCACAATTTATTCATTTAAAATAATATAAGGTGTATCTGCGGCATGTTTCAGTTTGGAAAATACTCTCAGCACGCCCTGGTGTAAGATTACCATTCAGAATTAATACTTTGCTTGAAATGAGTTTAGCTATGTTTTGTGGTCAGATCTGAATAACCAGGTACTCCCCACCTTCATCTTCCTCAACAACTTCCCCTCCTCACTAACATCAGTACCATTGGAAGCAGTTGGGACTCTTGTGCAATATTCACATAAAATTAATTTTGAAAAGTCAATAGAAGAAGAAAAATCGAATAATATTTTAGAATATCTTCCGTTATATAATTTTTTAAATAGCATTAGAGAGGAAAAAAAAACATTTCTCTGAAAACAAACAAATATCCTTGAAAAACTAAGTAGTAAAATATACCTATGTATATAAAAAAAAAACTAAGTAGTAAAATATACCTATGTATATAAATGGGAATATCAGCACGATTGTTCTATAAAAATGTAAAATATTGTACCAAAACAACAAAATATATAACAACATCATTAATAAAAAAAGTTTTTACAAAAATAGTGTCAGCCGGTGTACGGTGGGTTCTCAACCATTCTCTTCTAATCCGGCCTGCCACGCAGTTGGTGGGCAGACGTATCCGCCGTCAAGACCCAGAGAAACCTCACCCCATGAACCCGAGTACCCCATCTAAGTCACCAAACATAGAGAGCCACTTTGAGTGACCTGTGGCAAAGGTGATGGTTAACAAATAAATGGTTCCCTGGGCGACGGTACCCATACCCGTCTCCCAAAATGGTTACGTAGTCAGTTATTATTTAGTAACGCTTGGTAACTGGTACCTCTCAACTTTTCGTTAAAATACTTCTCCCCATCCCTCTCCTTTAATCCGCATCCCAACAGAGACTGCGGTGTCACATAAATAACTAAATAAAATAAAATAAACAAAATTTACGATTCTAATTCTAAAATTCCTTCAAAAACTTAAAAATTTCATATTCTCCGCAAAATTTCTTCGAGGCTTTAAAACCAACTCACATTTCATGCGTAAACTAAATTAAAAATCAGGCCGCGAGAACTCGGCCTTATAAAATATAAAATCTTATCAAAAATCCATTTTTATTACTTTCAAACTTACACCATTTTCCACGTCAGCTGGCAGCCCTGGGATTTCAAAGGGTGGAACTGGAATATAAGGAAGGTACATTACTCTCTCGGCTCAGGGCTGGCAAAACATAAGTCAAACTTTGCAAATTCGTCATCCTGTCAACTTCCATGTAGACCAGATTCGTACTTTATCTCTTTCAAAGGGAAAGGGATCGTAAACCTTGAAGAAATAACTAACATTTCTGTCTTAAAAAGTCTTCGGTGACTTTTTTATAAATATTTTTTCAATTTTAGTTTTCTCCAAAACGAAATAATTATTACTTTAATTGTCGTCACTGGTCACTCAGGCAAGTAACCGCCCAACGCCTAACCCGATCCTACCTATTTTTTACATTTTAGGTTGAAAAAACTGAATGTGCATTGTGCAATTCACACGCGGTACAAATGAAACATTCAGAAAACTAAAGTCCATAGTGGGGAAGCTAAGAGGAGACCGATTATACTATCTCATTTTCTCGCTAGCTAAATCCTGTAAATGTATGTGTTTGTCTCTGTTTAGTGTCGCTATTTTTCGTTTCATCGAGTTTCAAATCAAAACGGTGCTGAAGAATCTTTCACTTAAAAAAAAAGTCACCTGAGACCAAAAATTAATCAACATTTTTTTCTCGAAGCATGTCAGGAATCACTGATTAAAGTAAGTCGAGTTATTATGTTCTGCTGTGTAATAAATTGCGATTTGAAACTCAATGAAACGGAAAAAAGTGACACCAAACATAGACAAACACATACATTTATAGGATTTAGCCTGCCTACCGCTCAGATCCAATTAGCCGCTTGTATAGACAGGTCGCGTAACTTATTGTATAATCATTGTTAACACGTAAACTCATAATAAACCAGTTTGCATCAAGGATTGTTATTGAGAAATACCCCTAAAGAACTAATAAGTACCAAACATCACAGGTGGCCCTGAGGAAAATAATTCCTCCCAGGGCCTTTGTCATCTTTGGGGATGCTATGTGGAGGATCTTTTTAAGAAAGGAAGGATAGGAAGTTCTGGGAAGGAAAACGGTATTAGGGGTGGGTAGGAATCTGGAGGTTAGTGTGTCCAGGAGTGGCGGACGTATGACTTCATCCCTCCCACTGCGGTGCAAGACAATGTTCCGAGATACTACGGCCGGAAAAGTCCAAGGGGATCCCTCAACTGTTCTCTCCTGATCCGGCCTGCCATGCAGTTGGTGGGCAGATGTATCCAAAGCCAAGACCCTGACAAACCTCACCCCATAAACCCGGGCACCCCTGCTAAGTCACCAAATGTAGCGAACTACTTGGGGTGAACTACGCAGAGGTGTTGGTTATCCAATAAATGGATAACCAACGGGGCGGGGCACCCATATCGGCCTTCCAAATTGTAGAATTTTTAAAGAAAAGCTGTTTCTTATTCAGATATCAATTGTTCAGTACCCCTGAAGGAGCTTTCCTTGATAAACGATCGCCAGAATCGCTTCTGTTAAATTCCAAATTGTGAGACTATGAAAACTTTGCTTTTTAATACTCGCCTTAGTAAGTCAGCTTTAGGGGATGGGGAAAGTATGAGAAGGGTTGGTGGTGGGTATCATAGAGATGTCCTTGAAACTTATTATTTATTATTGTTATACGGAGATCAAATAAAGTATTAGTTTTCATTATGAAACATAGTTTGACAAAGGAGAATGTAATTTAATGGGCGTAGCAAACTGTTTTAATTCGACCATTTTGAATTCGTCTGGTGTATTTGGGCTCTCTGATATTTCTTCCACTAATCACAATACCTTGCAAGCGCCCGTTTATATATAATTTTTTATTTTTTATTTCTCGCTAGATAGATTTTAAGAATATAACTTTCACATGCAATATAGATGAAAAATAAAAGATAGGTTAAGTAGAACAAACAACAATAGAAAACAATTAATAATTAAAAAAAATAATAAAAAAAAAAAAAAAAAATTAAAGAAAAAAGGAACAAGGTTATACAAATATGGATGATTACAACTAAATGGAAAAGAAAAGAAGAGAAAAGAAACAAGACAATTAAACATGACAAGAAAATTACATAGTTTCATTCTTAAATGTACTTAAAAAATATTCTTTTAAAACATTGGAAGTGAATTATTTATTGTATAGGCAATATTTTATCCTATAGTTCAGATATTTTATCCTATATTTTTTAGTGTGTGTTTGAGGTACGCGGATTTCATTGCTATTGCGAGTATTGTGAGTGTGGACGCCTTGATTGTAAAGTGGCTTGATGTTAGTATGAGTTGATTGTCGAGTAATTTGTAGGATGGTGCTTGTGATTTCATGTTTAGGAAGGATTGTGATTGGAAGAATTCCGGAAATTGAATAGATGTCTCTGACATGGATGTCCCATGGAAGTCCAAAAACATTTCTGAGAGCTTGGTTTTGAATCACATTTAGATCGGCTATCAGTTTCTTTGAGGCAAATCCCCATATACAGCAGAGATAGGAAAGATGTGAATGTACCATGGGATAGTAAACCGATATAATATGATTACTGCTGAACTTTCGTGAACGTAAATATTATGGCCATGTACATATGTAAACCTATTACCATCACAACAATACCACCATCAGAACTATTGTGAAACACTAAAAAAATACAACTAACGAATAGTTGGGAGAACATTAGACTTAGCGTCTTACGATCAAAACCATAATTTCCGCTGAAATCATAAGATTTGTAAATGGGTATTTAATTATATATCAAATTAATTGATAGAAACCACGATTTTACGTTAAAATCAACCCGTAGGTAATATTTTCAATTTTTGGCCATCTTTTGGACCGGCTAGAAGCCAATTTCAAAGAAATGCATGTGTGTGGGCGTGTGTGCACGCGAGTACCACCAAAAGTTGAGAGAATGCATTGTCAATGACACTGAATCTACCTATCTGCCGAGATGCCGGAAAGTGGGTTAATTTCCACTTCAAAGATTTGCATTTTTTCATTCATCAAAAAATCGAAATTAAATATAATCCTTTAAAGATATTCTTTACTGAATCATTAAAACGGCCACC
This sequence comes from Limnephilus lunatus, assembly GCA_917563855.2. Taxonomy (NCBI): domain Eukaryota; kingdom Metazoa; phylum Arthropoda; class Insecta; order Trichoptera; family Limnephilidae; genus Limnephilus; species Limnephilus lunatus. The sequence goes on from OU830594.1 coordinate 101,614,157, forward strand.
ATCATGAAACAGGAACCGCAAAAAAAAACAAATTTACAGAAAGATGAATCGCCAAACGGTCGAGTTAAAAAGGACTTCGCAAAAACATGGTTGTTATTAATAATGATCTTCTTGTCATTTTCAGAATACATTGTTTTCTTAGATTTTCTCAAAAAACAAGCAAAGATTTCCTCAAGGGTGCCCCACATGGCAAGCTTAATAAATAACACGTGCCGTCCCACGGGAACATTTGCATGGCACGTGCACACATACGTCTCACAACAAAATAATAAAAAAAACATCTTCTATTCTTTTCCATAACCCGCAATTGTAGATGGTTTGCTCCAGAACATGTTCGAAATTTTTGCGCAATACGACGACCAGTGGAAAATTAAATTCTGCATTTTCTTTTTACAGTTTAAAGTTTTTATGTAAGCTTTGGTGTGATTAGGTGTAAATGCTTTAAAAAGATTAAGTTGTAAGTCATTTTGTTTGGTTTTGGAAAGAGAGTATGCTTAGTTCCCAGGGATGTTATTTATCCAGTTCCTACCTTTATAAAAATATAGTTTTAATACTCTAGTTCGTTTAGGTAAGGTTCCCTTGTCGTAATAATTACTGTCTCGATGTTTAGTGTTATGATAAACTAACGAGATATTTTATTACTCCCCCATTAAAAAGCAATGATCTAGAATATTTTATAGAAATACTAGCTGACCCCACGAACTCCGTACCGCCTCAGAATCAATTACTCTTATTAGCTGGATTAAATTAAGTTTTTTTATTAAGTTAAAAATTACACAGTGAGGAAATTATCGATGCGCACCTGTCCGTGTTTTGTTTTTGTCAGTATCAGAGATGGCGTTACGTACGGATTTATATTTTTTGTGATTTTATTACTTTTCCACTCACTTACAGGAATTGTGTTTTATGGAAGATTTATTATAATTATTGTATTTTTCCTTTGGAGGGGTGCAGACATAGGTACGTTTACCGTTTGTCTCATTTTCGACTATTGAGATTTAGTGTGAAAGAAAGAGGGGCAGCATCACATGTTTAAGAACAAACGCAAAATATTCAGCGCATATTCTGCTATTCGGGGTGGAGACAAATCCAACAAATCAAAGATCATCAAAATCGGTTCAGCCATTCTTGAGTTATAAATGGTGTAACTAACCCGACTTTGTTTTATATATTAAGATATGCGAAGGGCGATAGGTACTCGCAACGTAGCAGTCTATAAATGGTACGACACGGGTTTTTAAAGTTGACGATCAGTTTTAATGTTTAATGTCCTAAAAATCAAAAAGGTGCGTTTTTCTTCTCAGGTTATAATTGTAAACTAGCAGTGAAAAACCCGCTCATAGTCCCAAGGAGTTCTAGTTGTTTAATTTGGTGGCATATATAAATAAAATAATTTATAGAAACAAATCACACTAATAATTTTCAACATTGTAACATTATTATTATTTCTATATGAAAATTTACATACGAATACGAAGATATTACCTTCAGACCGGTTTAATCTAATAATTCATGTGCTAATAGATTCATAAAAACCCTTCTTAAAATTAATGAAGTGAATACGAAATATATCTATGTTCCATCGACGTAGAATTTTCTGGATTAGGTTTCTGTTTTGAGAGAGTGGTGGATACTCTCAGTATCGCCCTGGTGAAAAACAACCATTCAGAATCGAAATGACGGTAAAGTTTTAGAATACCACGCGTAATACTAATATTTTTGAAAGAACTTACTATAAAAAAAATTATAAAAAAATACCATCGAATTGATAATCTCTTCCTTTTCGAAGTCGTTTAAAAAGACAACGTCGGGGGAGATGTTAAATACTGTATATTAAGGTGATACTTCAAAGAATTCATAATATAAGCTCTTTCATAGATGGCGCGAGTTTCATTGTTGGAACAAACACTTTTTGCAATTTATGTTTAAAATATTACTTCTTCAAATTTTGCAAACTGTTTTTAATTATTTAATTTTAAAATATTAAGTTGAATGAATTGTTTGCCCGTACATACGCAATACGAATAAATGGTTTTGTCCATAATCAAACTCGATTTACGTGACTTACTTATAAACTAGTGTCTTACGTTTAAGACTTAAATAGCCGTTCGCACTGGGAGAGTAGTTTAGTCGAGTAGCGAGTATATTAGTAACTAAATGTGTCCGAACATCACCATTTTAGTAGAGTCAGCTGTTTAGTAGAGTCAATCAATTTCCTCGGATGCTGTTTTTTTCGGGCGAGCCTCTACCTCGCATCCCTGCGCACTGACATGCACGAACCCGTCGTTTTAGCACAGTTCATTATTAGACGCGCAGATATGTCGTGCCGTTGGAGTGAAGATGCTACTCTAAAGTTCTTTATTTTTGCTGATATTCATTTCTTATCGTGCCCATAGTTTATTTATTTTCATCTCACTAATTCATTCTTCAACCTCTTATAAAATAAGCATTACAATCAGCTTAGTTAGCTTATTTACTTTGTTGTGTAGCAGCCCGTCTTTTTGCAACGGGCGGTTAACTAATAAACTCTACTTGAACGTAATACGAACGCTTTTCGGTGAGTCAAGTAGCAAGTTACTCGCTACTCGACTAAACTATTCTCCCAATGCGAACAAACCATTGATGCTAGTGATTTGCAACTAAGAAATAACTAGTGACTTAAAATAAATAAATAACTTATAACTTACATCGAATAATTCAGAGACTTTAATACTAGTGATTTACGAGTATGTCTAAGCTAGTGATTTACAACAATTTCTAGTGACTTAAAACTAAAATCTTTCAAGAAAGGCATAAAAATACAACATTGAATTGTGATTCAATCCAATATTGTATTTTCTTGACTTATTTCTTTTTAAAATTACAATTTAAAAAAAAAAACTTTTAAAATATTATACTGTTGGTGGGTATATTATCGCTTTATGAATTCTTAACACAATCAGTGCCAATTTTGAAAATGATACTAGAATTCAAATCAAGCCTGAGTTCATTGAACCAGTGTTACGATCACTCACAGGATAACAGATCTAGGTTGAAAATTAGTATGTTTTAAGACGTGAAATAACGAATTTTAATTAAATAAAACAGCGACCTTGGGGTTTGGAGTCAGGCAGTTTTCAGATCTGCCACAAAGGATGTCAGGTGTTAGGTCGGTTTTCAGATTACATAAATATATAATCATGGATTATTACATCATTGTCATCGAAATCTACCATATAATGAAAGCTTTTTACATTACAGGCCAAAGCTAAACATTTTCCTGATGTTAATGCTATTATTTGAACGTGTAGGTAGATATCTTGTCTATAAAATTATTATCATTTTCCGAGACTTTTCCCATGTTATGTTAACATACATCCAATTACATCATCGTCCCTTGAAATCCTTAATGGAAAGGCTATGGTCAGCCTTGACACGATATTCACAAAGACTAAATAACCGTGGAAAATACGTATCTTTGGTTATTTGGGTAATCTTTTAATTTTCGTTACCAAGTTAACTAGGCTTTTTTAAATTTAATATTGTGGGATGAAAACCTTGTTTAAATTTGTTCGAATACGATTAAACAGAAATTAATAAGAAAAATGATAAGGTAATTAAAGTATATAACGCCGTTTTCGTGAGAAAATCGCTTCAAGGTCGCTTTAAAACTAACACAAAGATACACAACTAGCAACTAAGTATAGAAATTTTAATTACCAGTGACTAACGTCTAAGACTTACAGCTAGTGATTTACAATTGAGACTTGTAACTAGTGACTTAAAATAGCTGATAACTTACTGCTAGGATTTATAACTAGTGACTTACAACTAAGACATACAGTTAGCAACTAAGTACAGAAATTTTAACTACTAGTGACTTACGTCGAAAACTTACAGCTAGTGATTTACAACACAGAAATAACTAGTGACTTAAAATAAATAAATAAATGATTACCTACAGCTACGGTTTGTAACTAGTGACTTATGTACACTAAAACACAGCTAGCAACTAAGTACGGAAACGTTAATAACTAGTGACTTACGTCTAAGACTTACAGCGAGTGATTTACAACTAAGACATAACTAGTTACTTAAAATAAATAAATATCTTATAACTCACAGCTAGAATTTAAAACTAGTGACTTACAACTAAGACACAGTTAGCAACTAAGTACAGAAACTTTAATAACTAGTGGCTTTCGTCTAAGACTTACAGCTTGTGATTGATAACCAAGACTTGAAACTAGTTGCTTAAGATACATAATTAACTGATAACTTACAGCTAGGATTAATTGGTGACTTACAACTAAAACACAGAGCTAGCAACTGAGAACAGAGACTTTAATAACTAGTGACTTACGACTGACTTACGTCTAAGACTTACGTCTAAGAATTACAGATAGTGACTAGTGATTTACAACTAAATCTTAAAATAAACAAATAACTTTTTACACAGCTAGAATTTATAACTAGTGCCTTATAACTAAGACATATATAATATCTAGCTAGCAACTAAGAAAAAAGACTAATAACTTGTGATTTACGTCTAAGACTCACAGCTAGTGATTTACAACTAAGATTTATAGTGATTTAAAATTAATACATACATTTTTTAAATAGGAACTGATTGCGTGAAGAATTCAAACAAGCGATAAAGTACCTATCAAAAATTGAATATTTTAAACAGAAAAAAATTTAACTGTCATTTTCAAAAATGGAACTGATGCTTCAAGAATTCAGACGATCATGCGATTATAATTTTTTTTGCAGAATTTAATACAATATCTGTACGGTTCTACAATCTAAGATAATAATGGCCCCTCCCTACCTTACCGACCACTCCTTAGCCGTAGTTGAATTTGGAACACGAAAGGCGCGGGAGAATAATGTATAATGGTATGGTAGGGAACTAGGTATACAGGCTGAAGATAAAATCGATATACGTCGATTGGACTGATATCAAAATGGCTATTAAATTGAAACTTATATAATATGTAAGCTAAGTACCTATCTAAGACGTAATAAAATGTAGGGACACCGCAGAAGTGGACTGTATTTGATATTTTACCCCGTTCGTAATTAAGCTTGTAACGAAATTAGTTCATCGTTTTTGGGTTTAATTCGTTGAACTCTGTTTCATATTATTTTAAATTAATGGATATCATATTTAGTAATGCTTTTATTAAATTAAGTATTTTAATTTTTATTGTTATTGTGTCTGCTGTTCCCCCCCCTCCCCAAATTTCAATATGGTGCTAACATGTTTTATCACCGGTAAAACCGATTTACTGAGAAAATAAATGTGACAATACATTCTCTATCATGTGGGATACTTTAATTTTGTTTACTGCGAGCGAGTTCCCGGCATGCGTTGCAATGGCCCCTAATAAAGAAATTGTTTCTCCCTGCATGTCCTTTCTCATTCGTCCCGTTCCCCTTTCTCTCACGCGTTCCTCCTCCACCTTCCATCTCGCCTCTGCCGCTGCCCCCGTCCCACGAATCTCTCTTCCGCGTTCCCCTCCCCCCTCTCACGTTCCATACATTTAGTTCCGGTACATTCAGTTTTCAAATAGCTCGCGTGCCATCTATTGCATTTTTTAAAACAAATTTCATAATGCCAGAGCTCATCAGTATATGTAGTAACGTTCGCGGGCGTGCGCACAACAACTCACCAAAGATACATCGCAATAGGATGAATAGTATAAGAAATAATTTCATAACGCCAGAGCTCACCACTCTATATAGAAACCATTACGGGCGTGCGCACAACAACTCACCAAAGTTTCATCGCAATCGGATAAATAGTTTAGGGACCGCGTAAGGGACAAACAAAGAAACATTCATTTTTATATATTAAAACTACGATACTTCAATGTTTTTTTATTATTTAATATGAGAAATTATACAATTTATTCAAAGAAACGTAACTATCTCCATGATTTTTTTATTTTCAAAATTTCTTCTGCAAAGTAGGTACCAAATTATTAATTATTCCAATTTAGCAGCTCGTAGAAAGATCAACGCTCATGTGAACTTAGACAGGATAAAAAGGCAGTATCCAACACGGCCACCATCTTGAAACGGAACCGGAGCGTACAAAAAAAATTTACAATCAGACGAAATGCAAAACGGTCGAGCTAAAACAGGGATCATTTCAATCAATCAGTCAATTACTTATTAAACAGTAACTAAACAATTCATGATTTCCAAGGGCTTCAATTTGATAAGAAATGATTAAGGTATAAATGACCAATTAGCAAACTGGAAAATTCTGACTTCTGGTGGGAATTTTTGTCACGTGTCTCTTTGATAGTTTGTCCTGTGAAAATTATGGATAATGATGTTAGCTCTGAAATTTTAATGTGAAATCAACCTGCTTCAATAAAACACTCAGTGGCTAAAGAAGGAAAACATTCCGACAATGTGGCGTCGATATGGTAGACTCGTAGTATCGCCCTGTTGAAATACAACACTTTTTTATTTACTGTACAAAAGATAAATTTTAATCACTGAAGACAATATTGGCGACTCTCAATATCGTAAATTTTAAACAGAAAAATCAGACAAAGATACGGCCGTATCTAGGAATTGAACCCAGAACCTTAGCCTAATGATACCCAATCTCCTTTAAATGTAGGTATCATACTTCTACTAAGAACCACCAACATTATCTTCATTTTATTACACATATTTTAATTGGCTGCTATCTTTATGAATGATTGCAAGATTCTTCTCGAAGATAATTTTTCGGTTGAGAAGATAGTTATGCAAAAAGTTTTGGCTATCGTGATTTATTTTTGAGTTATTATGCCATGTTACTCTACATTTGTATGTCACTGGAGCCAGTGAGACCATGGTATCCCCAATTGGGGTATGTTTTGAGGCTGATGGTAGAGGGGAGGGGAAAAAGATGGGGTGAAGGTGGGGAAGTACCTGGCTGTTCAGATCTAGTCAACAAACTCGGCTAAAGCCATTTCAAGCAACGTTTCAATTCTGAATTGTGGTTTTACACCAGGGCGATACTAAGAGTACCATCCACTCTGGAACGTGCCGCAAACATACTATATGTATTATATTTGATTAATTCACTGTGAAATGAAAAATTAATCAAAATAAAATTTGTTAGCGCATGCAGAGATTTGAACCCGTGAACGTTAATTCATATGAAATTTCCATTATTGAAAAAAATCTTAAAGTATGCTCCAAAAATTATTATAAACACGTTTTTTCTGTTATTTTACAAGATATAGGGATGAAAAACTTCACACTATTTCTTTACGTGCTATTTAAGACATATCCTGTGAGATTTTTGGTCTATTTTAAACTAGTCGTGTTTTATTAAACGCTTTCACAATTTTCGCATAAATATTATCGTTTTTAATATTAGCGCCCTCCCTCTAACATTGGTATTTACATATATCTCCCATTCTTCTTCTTTTTGAACGCTTACTACCGACTTCTTTAACAAGTAGTAAGTCAAGTTTTTCACTATTCCGACCTTATAAGGGGGTAACTGTTTACATTTTATAGTGAGCGTTGTCATTCGATCTATAACCGCAAAATGTTTGCACTATAAATCACGCCATATCGTAACACATTGATCTTTATCGAACACGTTTCTGTTAAACCACGCCATTTTTATCGTTCCATTATTCGAATGTACATATTTCAAATAGTTAATATGTCACGTTTAGTGTTGCCAGGATCGCAACATTTAAAATAAATTAATATGAATTCAGGTCACGAAGTGTAGGTACCTACCCCGCGGTGAATATTCACACGCCAATATCATACATATTATTCTCAGTTCAATTATGTACGGCGAGTTAATGTACAGAAAGTAAGTGTTAGTATAGTCTAAAGCCCTTCTCCCACAGGGATAAGCAAGTATCCGATACGCGAAAAGTCAAGTATCTTGGCGACTTCCTAAACAGGGGGCCTAGTCCCTATCTTTTACGTTTTACTAACAGCCTGTTAGTTTAACTTGGCGGTTTGAGCAAAGTTGTCGTAACTGACTAAAAATGGTGGTCAGTAATTTTTCTGTTTCTTTTCTGTCGGTCGCAACGATAAAATAAACTAAACCTTAACAGAAAAGTTACTGACTACCATTTTTAGCCAGTTGCGACAACTTTGCTCAAACCACCAAGTTAAGCTAACAGGCTGTTAGTAAAACGTAAAAGATAGGGACTAGGCCCCCAGGTACACGTTGCCAACATTTTGCAAATAATTTTCTTACATTTGCTCCACACAGGAGGCCCTAAAAAGTAATTTCCCTCGGGGTCTACGTCATCTTAAGAATACTCCTTTGAAGATCCTTCACGCCGATGTGTGGAGGGTCTTTTAATGGAAAGGAAGGAGAGGACGTTCTGTAAATTAAAACGGTATGAGGGATGGGTAGGAATATGGATGTCAGTGTGTTCAAGAGTTACGGATGTATCCATCTCTTAAACTGCGGTGCAAGGCGATGAGTCGAGAGAGCCCGACTCTCCAGTCGGAGGTCACAAGGCTTCCCTCAACCAGCCACTCTCGATCCTATCTGCAACGCAGTAGGTGGGCGGAAGCGTCCGCCGCCAAGATTCTGACAAACCTCATGATTTCGGCATCCTTGCTAGGTCACCAAACGTAGGGAACGACTTGGGGTGACCTAAGGGAGAGGTTTTGGTTATCCAATAAATAATGTTCATACCATAATATATGCGAAAATTTAACAATAATTTTAAGGGGGTTAACTTTTTTTAAATAAATGATTTCGCTCTCAAAACACCATTTTATTAATATGAAGCAAAATTGTTTCGACACTATCGAGCAATATTAAATATAAGTCGTGAATAAGGCAAGGTTGTGTCCAAAACCTTTCTACGTAAACATAATATAATAAATCTTATAGAAGATTGCAATCTTTTCTCATATTTTAAGTACTGTAGTACAAACAATTATATATTTACCGTGATGTTATTCGACCACGGACAAAACAAATTATGATCTGTTAGCTGCTTTCAATACTCCCACGTCTACGGAATAAACATACGTTTCTTATCACAATAATACTGCAGCTCTTTCTTACACATTAAATAATGGTGAGACAAAAGATGAGACACACAATATACGTATGTCTGTTTCCTCCGAAGGAAAAAAATAGTACTTTGGAGTAAACAGTCATACGTATATTGTGTGTCTCATCTCTGGTCTCACCATTATTATGTGTAAGAAAGAGCTGTTAACATTATTTTGACAAGGAACGTATGTTTATTGCTTTTTTGTATCGTCGCCATTTATACACATATTGATTCAAAATTTCGAAACTAATGAACGCGGATGATTGACATAATATAACATTTAGGTACTATGGTTTGACAAGTTCGTTTTATTTTCTCAAAATTTATATTATTTTCAATGTGAGATGCAAAGTTTTAACGAAATAGTAAGACATACTTTTTATTCAACAATCACTAATTTATTAATAATTTTTTAAATCACGTTAGTTCTGCCGCCGAGAACTCCATTGAAAACACTGTTTTATGCGATATTTGTAGATTGCAATGGAGCTATCAGCGTCATGATTTAACCTTACTAATTTGTTTAAACTTTGTTTTTATAGTCGACCCCATCAGAGGTGATTCGAGAAATCGAAGAAAAACGTACGATCTTTGTGAATAGTATCTACGTTTTTTTGTTTCAAATAACAGAGCACCTATTATGAATGGTTTCTGTTAGTACAGTGGTAAAACGATGGCATACGATGGACCTCTTATGGGTTCTATTATACAAATATCGATCCTTTGGAAAAACAACCTGACGAAGCATTGTCATGCGGTAATGGGCTCTAGAGAGTGTTACCTTGCAGATCATTATAGCATTGGATTGTCGTGTCAGATAAAACCTTGTTCTTCCAAGAGGTCGCTATACTAATTGGCATTATTTTCCAAAATGGCGGCCAGCCAACAGCTGTTTTTGACAGTTTAATCGCTGTCAGACTTGTTTTAGCATGGTCAAACTAGGTTTGCGGCGTAAGTAAAGTAGTGGTTAATTTGATATAATATTCAGGTCCTGCTGCTAGATCCTAGAAAAAGCAAAAGGGTGACAGTAGAGGGGCGACGAGACGTCCAAAATCAGAACGCCACCTCGCCCGTAAGCAAAATTCAAAAACAAAAATCAACAACATTCGCTGACCGCTTTCAAAATTTGTAATATCCACCGCGTACGTTTCCAAAAAGATACACCACTCACAACACTAAAAAATAACATTGTCTTTAGATCCTAGCATATCAAAAATTCACTCAACGACTGCTTTTCATGAAAAAAATAGCGTTCGATATTAAGTTTTCAATTTTATTGACATATTTGACATAACCAATCTTACTAGATGGTTTCGTTCCAGTGTCCACACTCTGTCTTTATTGCAAATATAATTATTAATATTTAAATTAATAAATTATATTATCAAGCTTTCGCTTGAGTTATGACCTGCTTCGTAGTTAAACATTTAATATTGAATTATCGAAGAAAGCAAACACTTTATGGCTTACCATACAAATAAACGATGTTCTTTGTTAAAAACCACTTTACTTTACCGTCGACCGGTTTCAGTTGATCTCAACCTTCATCAGAACACAGATACTAATTAATACCATAATTTAGGTTATATCTATGCCCTAATGAAGGTTGAAGGGTGAGATCAACCGAAACCGGTTGACGGTAAAATGAAGTGGTTTTAAACAAAGAACATTTTTCATCTGTATTTAAAATTGACTTTTTAATATTTGATTTTTTATTGGAATTACTTTTGTTGTAATATCTTTTGAGGGTTATGTCTATCAATTAATATATCATTGGAGAAAATACTAATAAATTAGAAAAAAATACGAAAAAGAACAAGACACAACGAACAAAGGGATAACGTTGGCAACTGGGTGAACCTGAACCCACCCAAGATCTCTTTTCTTACCAGGACAAAAGTTGTGACCGTTACCTTTTTTTATTTTTCGTATTTTCGTTTAGATTCATTAGTATTATCGCCTTCTTCAATGATATTTTAAATACTTTCTTTACCCTTTCACGCCAGCCATTTTTTGTAAAAAAATTCCCAGTAATGTTTAAAGAAAGAAACAAAGGAAAATTTACTAAATGCAAATTGAAGAAGCGTTATTCAAATCACAATAAAGAAATACATTTTGCAAAACAATAGAGGAAGGTCCCTAACCCTGATTTTGTCTTCAAATAAGTACCTAACTTCATAAAATCATAGACATGTTATATTTTAAGATAACACAAGCATAGACACACTATAATATATGTAGACTATACAAACAAAGAAAATACAACCATAGACATACATAGGGACCAGCGCATAACCACAGCAAATGTTTTCCGCGCGAAATGAGCGTATTTATTTGGCGCCATTATTGACGCGCGAATTTTGACATTACTGGCAGAAATCAATGTTGCCAGCGTGAATGAAATTACAATATTATTTCGGGGTAGACACCCGCTAACGATCATTTCATATCGGGAAATTAAATCCTCGTTATCTGGGATGAAGGCCTTTTTCGGGCGTTCTTTCGGCTTTATTTTATTGCAGATAATAAAAATAGTCGGTGTGAGATAAAAATCTTTTTGGAAATTACGCGAGGGTATTTTGTGATACCGTTGAGCTGCCGCATGCGAACTGACGGAGAAATAATCAATAACGTGTAGTAGGATGCTTCGTACTAAATTAGAGAATACGTTGCGTGTGTGTTAATTTACATCAATTACATTGTTCGTGATTATAAGATATGTTGTTACTTTAATAAGAAAATATGATTGTTTTTTCATATTTTTTATGTTTTGAGATTTTTACGGTCAGTCAAAAGTATTATTGTGATTCATTTTTGGGTTATTATGCCGTGTTGTGCTACTTCCTTCTTAAGTCAGCGTTTCAGGCAGTATTACACTGTCCATCATCAGGTCACTTCACATTTGCTCTGATTATGGATACTGTATAACTGTCCGAAACATTGGCATATTTCCCCAAAAATAAATCACGATTATTTTAAACATTTTTCAAACAATTACGACATTTCATTGACATTCATGACATTCATTCACATTTATAGCATTTTAATACATTTAATAATATCTCCATGACAATTTCATACGTTAATGACATTTTCAAGTGATTACGATAATTTAAAAAAATATTATTTTTTCGTACGTTTATAACATTTCACTCATTTAGAATGATTTTCGTATCTCTATGACATTTTCTTAATTTTATGATTTTTCCATACATTTACAACATAATCATAATCATGTTCATACTTTTACAATGCTTTCTTTTTTTTCCACACATTTTAAACTACATCCTTACAATATTTCCACTTTCATGACATTATGAAAATAAAATTCTTAGATAATCTAATGACGATTTCATACATGTATGACATTTTTATACATTTATGACAATATTTCATACTATTACGATATTTTAATAAATTTAATGTTATTTCATACATTTATTACATTAATGAGATTTACGAACACTTTTTTTTTAAATCATCACCAACCAGCATGGTTCGTGGAAAACGCTTATAACATATTATACAACTGCAGACCCTGTACAAATCGCAAGTGCGCCCCACTATTCGATATGGTAGCCACTCTTGGTCTAGAGCTCCGAAAGCATTTTCTACGAACCTTTACTAACTAGTCATTTTATTGTGGTAACGAACAATAAAATTGAAAATTTCTTGCTTTTTTCCTTGTTGATACGAATTTCAACGATAAATTTTTCAAAATACTGTTCGTTAGTGCATTCAGAAGGTACAAAAACGTTCAATTTGTATTAAAAATACAACTTTATACCTGCACGAATATACTATCCAAACACTATTTGACTAACACAAATTCTATTAAAAACTCAGTATTTTCTTAAAATATTTCTCAGTCTTTACAATAAAAACAACCCATATTTATTTTATAAAAAGTCCTCTACATACTTTTATATTTCTATTATACTTGAAAACTGATCTAAGAATAGTTCCATTTCGTTACAAAAACATTCATAAATTCCAATTCTCTATTTTTCCTCAAATCCAACTACGATTTATATTTCCTCAGCTAAGTAAAGAGAAAACATATCACATTTCTTATAAAAAACACACACAAAAACTCCACACTACATCATTCTTGGTACATTTCTTCGGCAATTTCACAGCGGCTCAATACGTAAGCACGCAAAAAACGCCCTTCGGTTCACCAAAAGAAAACACTATTTTCATCTGCGCAAAACCTAGTATTCTCATTTTCTGTGTTTATTATTTTCTGACCTTTGTAATTGGAACATTTTCACATTAATTTTAATAAATAAAATTATTTAAAAATGAGAATTTAATAGTAATTTTGATGAAATCAGATTGAAAATATTGTTGGTTTCTTTTTAGTAAATTGAAAAAGCGTTTTATAATTGGTTTATTGCATGGTTTTCTAAAAATTCATAAAAATTATGTGTTATAAAATAAACGATGTAAAAAAATAGGCAGTACATAAAATTATACAATTTATAAATAATAATGTGCGGATGCTGGGTGGAGGGTAGTTTTAAGGAAAGAAAGAAATGGACCTGCCTTAAAAATACCAATATTTGAAGAGGGGGAAAACACAAAACCCGGCAGAATTTTCAATTACCGAAGTGTTTTACTGCGGGCTTACTAATAGCGGTTATTATTCAGAGCACATTCTACTAAAACATCGGTAGAGCAAATGTAAAACAATGGTAAATGACACAATTCTATTCGATCTCAAAACATCCAATAAAAATTGTCTGAAAGTGTTGGCGACACCAAAAATCAATTGAAGTATTCGAGTTTGCCCTTTTGTTTAGTAATTAAAATTCCAAAGGTCGCGTTAAAGTTTTTTCACTTGTCAAAAGAAGTAGGTATTGTCACCAGGTACCGCTAGTATCGTTGGCTGGTGGCGGCAACACCTTCCTATATAAGGCCTGTACTCTGATAACCAATATAGCCGCCAATTTGGTTCACACATTTATAACATTATTTTTTTAATCACTCAAATTATTATCCTTTTGAATTATTAAAATTTTGAAATATGTAAAGTTGAACCATCAAAATATTAAATAAAAAATTAGTTACGATTTCGAAAAAGTTGAACTTTTAATTGTCGATAAATTATAGGATTCCGAAAATATTCGATAAACTTTTACTTTTTTACATTAACTCCACACAGAGGCCCCGATTAAAATAATTTCCTTCGTGGGATGCTGTGTGGAGGATATTTTTGTGGAAAGGAAGGAGTGAACCAGGGTATTTTATTTTATTTTTTTTAATTTTATTTATATTTGGGAAAGTTGACAGCAAATCATAAATTACACAATAATACAATTATAAAATGGTTAATTATGCCAATTATAAACTTTCCACAGATAATAATAGTAAATGTTGATGTTCTGTATTAGCGCCGTCCGAGTATACATTTAGGCACAATCAAGTTTTAAAAATAATTCACCAAAGTTTGGTAATTAAACATAACTTGATTGACTGCCGTAATGTACCATATTATGAATATGAACCAAATTCATTTTTAGAAAATGAATTTTATAAAATTTATTATGATAAAACTATTCTGACAGACAGAACAATTAGTCATAATAGACCCGATATAGTTTTACATGACAAAATTAAGAAAATAACTTATATCATTGATGTCGCTATACCAAATTCTTGTAATATTCAGAAAACTGTTTCTGAAAAAATAAGAAAATATACAGATTTAGGAAATGAAATTAAAAGAATTTGGCATTCTCAGACTATAAAAATATTACCATTTGTTATTTCGGCTACTGGCATTATACCTAGCTCTCTCATTCAAAATTTAGGCGTATTAGATTTGTCAAAAAATTTGTACATAAAAATGCAAAAGTCGGTCATTTTAAATACATGTAGGATTACGAAAGATTTTTTAAATATTTATATTGAGGGATCAGTAGGATTTATCGGACCAGTTAGGATTTCATCAGAGCCGAACCCTCTGATATGAAAATATCTGGAGTCGGTGAAATATTTTCCCATTATGTTTCTGGTGGATTGACGTATTGTTCTTGTATTGTTTTATTCTTATATAATGCAATTACATTGCGTTAATTTACTAGATATTCATTTGTGGAAAAGTTTGTGGAAGGGTTTAGTCTTTCATTTGGGAAAGATTCAACCCGGACATGAAATCTGGAGCACCGTAAAAAATGTGTTTACTTAATTAGTTCATTTTTAGTTACATTATGTGAGGAGGGAGGAAAAATATAGGATAAGGATGAAAAGGCTAAGGACGCGAATATATTACGCGTATTGAAGAGACCCATGTTGTAGGAGGGAGGAAACACGGAGGCCAAGTGATTTTTTTGAGTAATATTAAACGCTGGGGAGGCTACTATTTGTGTGTTTTTTTTTTAAATTTTCAAATTAGTTTAGGCTGAATTTGATTAGGTTGGGTGAGGTTAGGTTAACATTGGTTGGTTTAGAACTGTTGGGTATTATTCCTACCATTTTTCCTAAGTTCCTACCTAAACCTATCCCTCTACCTACACATATGAAATCAGTGCAGTGTCAAGCTTCAACATGCAAGTAGTGTTTCAACATTGTCTATTTGTTTTCTTGAGTGCGATTGATAAATTATGAGTTAAAAAAACCTTAAAAAATTATAATTGGTGATGTAAATACAATCTGTGCACAATGGAAAGTTTAATATTGACAAAAGACACCATCATCCTGCCCTTCCTTCCTTAATTTCCCACTTTCAGAAAGTTCCCTACAAGATCAGGATAGGTGAAGAAGTATTACAGTAGTACTCGAAAACTTTTAAATGGTTTTAGGTTTTTTTATAATTTAATTATTTGATTTCAAACAAGATATACCTATTTGCAGAGGTAATTTGAGATTGTAAGGGCTAAAAGCATTATCGTGATTAATTTTTAGGTTAATATGCCGTGATGATGCATTTTAGTGATTCGTTTTTGGGTTAATAGAGACTGTAGCACTGTACGAAACGTTGGCAAATGAAGGAAAAAGCGCAACACGAAATAATATCCCAAAAACTTATCATGGTGAGATAGATGTCTGCAACCTCCGCTAAGGCACCGTCAAAATCTGGGCTTTACAGGGAGGTTATTACGATAGATATTGTTTTTAATTGAAAACTAGTAAAATAGTTGATCCCGATCAAAATAATACAGTATGCAAAATCAAAATAATGATATATGAAACGGAATAAAATTGTATGAATTCGAACAAGATTTCAACATGTTCCGCTAGGAGCGCTGGTTGTCAGTTGTCCGGGCCTTCGAACAGGATGGTTCCGGCGGCGACCGTTCCTGGCGGAAGGCAACCGGAAATAAAAGCGTTCTAAATTTAAACTCGTGTCACGTGACGGCCGCTGGTTCAAGCGAAAGCCTGAACATTCAAGTAGGTACCTGTGAACACAACAGTAGGCCGGGCCATTATGGAAATCTTGACATATTAAACTTAGTAGTCGATGCGCGTCGTAGAGATATTGTAGATACATAAAATCTATGGATTTAAATAAATAGTTAGTTTTCGTTAGTTCCTATTTTGTCCACCTGTAAATTGTCTCAAACTATTTGCAAGTATTAGCTCCACACAGGAGAGGCCCTAATGAAATCAATTTCCCTCGGGGATTCTTTGGGAATGCTGTGTGGATGGGCCTCTTTAGTGAAAGGCAGGAGAGGAAGTTCTGGGAAGGGAAAAGGTGTGAGGGGTGGTTAGGATGCTGGGGGTCAGTGTGTACAGGGGTGACGGATGTAAGAATCCATTTCTCCCACTGCGGTGGAGGCGATGGGTCAAGGGATTCCGGCTGGCGAGGTCAAAACGTCTCCCTCAACCAGTCTATTCCGATCCCGCCCGTCACGCAGAATATGGGCTAGATGGATAGGTAAATTACAACCTCATTTTTAATTGTCAGAATCAGTTGTACTATTTGAGGAAAGGAAGGAGTGAATGTTAGTTTTGAAGAGATCCATGTTGTAGCATTTAGAAAACACAGCGGCCAGCAAATCGCTCCACAGCCGAGATTAAGAATTCAAGGACGAGTCGTAGAAACGACCCGTTCTCATTTGACAATTATTGTCAATCGCGTACCGCGTGTTTCGCGTGACTATTCTCTGGTGCCGCAATGACGGTAGTACCTCTGAACATCTTCCATTGAAATATCGGAAAAACAAGGTCAACACTCCCACCTGACGACTGTCCTAAAAATTGCAATCCGTTTGTTAAAATAGTGAAATCTATCAAATGGACCACCTTCTTTGCAGTCATGGGTTGTCTCAGGTATTTTGGAACACCAGGAAAGAGGTTGTGGCCAAATTCAATGGTGGGGCGCACTTGCAATTTGAACAGGGTCAGCAGTTGTGTACAAAATGACAGAAACGTGTGTTTCTTTTAAAGAAAATCTGTTTTATTTACCTCTCTAAGGGCTAGGTGCCTAAAGCTATTATATAAATTGATGACTTCAGTTTCAATTCCAATTGGTATCGATTTAACTTTTTGGGATTGTACTTTCATTGAACACATAAATAGTCTAGTATCCTGCCAGAATCAAGTTAGCCTCTCAGAAGCTGGGCGTACTGTACAGATACTTTAATAGTACTTTAATAGTACTGTACAGATAATTTAATAGTGCCCGCAGATACTTTAATAGTACACAACTGTTAACACTGTACAAATCACAAGTGCGCCCCACGGTTGAATTTGGCAGCCACCTCTGGCAGACCAGAGAGCTCCAAAATACCTGAAAAATACCCACGAATCTGTGCAAAAACGGGTGGTCCGTTTGATAGATTCTCCCATCTTAACAGACGGATTGCAATCTTTTGAGCACAGGCGTTGGGTGGGAATGCTATTCTTGTTCTACCGGTATTACAATCGAAGATGCTCCGAGGAACTAGCATCATTGATCTCTTCGACACCGGTGCATAGTCGGGAAACACGCCAAACGCGTGCCTAACATATGTACACGGTTGAAATTTGTCACATGAGAACGGGTCGCTTCTTCGACTCGTTCGTGTGTTCAACAGGTCATCTGTGAAACGATTTGCAGGCCTCTGTTTCCTCATTCCCATCACAAGACTAATGCAAGACCAATGTTCATTCCTTCCTCTCCTCAAAAAGACCCTCCACACAGCATCTCAGATGACATAGGCCCCGAGGGAAATTATTTTCTTCAGGGCCTCCTGTGTGGAGTTAAGGTAAAAAAATAAAATCAAATGCGCAACTTTTGAGATCCAAAACTTCACAAATCTAAAAAAAGCTTTGATACCCCACCCTACTGACCATTAAAGTAGGTACCTACCGCGGGCGAGCAAGTTGCTAGTTGCTACCTGTCGCTTTCGCTAGCCCTATTTTCTCTCTCGCTCTACCGAAATAAGGGTTGCCATGTGAGTTATTATTTGAAAGGGTAAAATCTGTTTTCTTTTCTTATGCAGGATTTTATTTTCCCTCGGAAAGAATGTAGTCTCTGATTAAAATAGAAAATAGTGCTGGGCTGAAATGATAACAGATTTTTTTGGGGAATTTGTTACTATTTTATGGGATTATGAAACGCAATATTTTTTAATGCCAACCGGTTTCCGTGAAATCAGACTATCGACACTATTGATAAATACTTACGAGTTTTTAGAAGTTTTAATGTTAGACAGAAAGAGTTACCTTTGATAAATACATAATACGAGTAGGTATAAAAATTAGCTTCCTATTACGCTAGGAGGTCCCGAGGAAAAAATCCCTCAGGACCTATGTCATCTTTGGGAATGCTATGTGGAGGATATTTTATGGAAAGGAAGGAGAGGATCTTTTGGGAAGGAAAAATGTATGAGTGACGGACTTATGAATCCTTCCCTCCCACTGCGGGTCTAGGCGTTGGGTTAAGAGAGTCCGGTTGGAAAGTCTATATTAACCAATTCTCCCTCAACCAGTTTGATCAGGCCTGCCACGCAGTAGGTGGGCAAACGCATTCCCGTCAAGACCTAGGGAAACCTCACACCATGAATCCGAAACCCCTACTGAGTCACCAATCGCAGCTTGCTGCAGTGAGATATTAAATGTGATAAACATTATTATTACACCAAACTAAACAAGGACATCACTGTCGAAAGGGAAATTTTGAGATAATTTTTTATATGAATTTACCAACCGATTTCGGAAGAAACGTGTCTTTCTGGGGCAGATTTGTATATATTGTATGTCTGTCGTTACGAAGACAGATTACCAAAAACAATAGATTTCATTTTACTCTATGCCGAAAACGGTTGAAATATTTAATAAAGTTATTTTGTTACTTTAAGTTACAAAATGTATTTTAATAGTCTTTTAACTTTAATTTAGCAATTTTTCAATTAAATTACAACAAATTCTTTCTTTCCTTCAAGTTTCTTAAAAATTCAATCTAATAGAGTTGGAACCGAACTTAACGCGCTTATCGTTCGCTAACCTAATAACTCTATATTGCAACAATTTTGGTCACTACATACCTATTTATTAAATATAAACAATACTTACGAAGTCATTAACAATCAAGATTAGTTTACAAAAAAGTAAATTGCAGATTGTAGCCTTTCTAATTTCATTTTAATCGAATGGTTTTCTGTGAATAGATTTGGGTAAGAAATTTAGTTCAGTGCTATGTAAATTGCCTAACTTACTTTTGGCAGGAGCCATTTTGATTTGAGTGAAAAAAAATGAATGGGATGTCTGTGCATCCTGTATAACGTTGGTTCAAAATTGAAACTGATTATTTGGAGAATTCAGATAAGCGATAAAGTACTTACTCGTCTATTTACATAATATTTAAACAGAAAATTATTTTTATTTTAATTTTCAAAATTGTAAGGATTTTTCGAGAATTCGGATTATCCCATAATTTTTCACAGGTCTGCGCTGAAGTATCTTGAAGTGATATTAAACGACAATAATCAAGATTTTTATTCACTTCACAAGTAAAATACAACTAACACAGAACAATTCAAAGTAAAATACAACTAACACAGAACAATTCAAAGTAAAATACAACTAACACAGAACAATTCAAAGTAAAATACAACTAACACAAAACAATTCAAAGTAAAATACAACTAACACAGAACAATTCAAAGTAAAATACAACTAACACAGAACAGTTCAAAGTCGCGTGATAGTTCGAATTCTCAAAATATCAACTCCTATTTTTAATTCAAAGACAGTCAACCGAAATCATATTATATTCATTAAAATTGAAAGCATATTATAACCTATTTAGGTATACCTATTTATTTATAAAAATAAACAAAATTCTAATTTTATGTGAATATTTTCAGCAATCTGGTAGACACGAAACAAATCTGAAAAAAAAAATTAAATATATACTTTATATGTTTAACATATTTTCGAACTTAAAAAACAGGATGAAAATTATTATCGTTCTTTCTCAGACTATTTAAAAATAATCTTCTTAAAGAATTAACATTGTATAATATTGCATTATTCTCTTTTTTTAAACCTAATTTCTTCTTTTTACCTCTTCAAAAACGCGTTGGCATAGTTTTTTTACATTAACTCCACACAGGAGGACCTGAGAAAAACAATTTCCCTCGAGGCTTAGCTCATCTTTGGGGATGCTATGTGGAGGGTCTTTTTAGGGAAAGGAAGGAGAAGAAGTTATGGAAAATGTATGAAGGATGGAAAGGAATCTGGAGGTTAGTGTATCCAGGGATTTCAGACGTTTGAATCCATTCCTCCCACTGCGGTGCAAAGCATTGGGTTGAGAGGGTCCGGCTGGATAGGTCAAAAGGATTAACCAGTAACTCCCGATCCGACTCGCAGTTGGTGGGCAAACGCATACGCCGCCAAGACTTAGACAAACTTCACCCCACTAGACAATTTGGAAACCCTTTTAAGTTACCAATATAGCAAACCATTCGGGCGACCTCTGGCAGGGGTGTTGGTTATCCAATAAATGGTACTCATACCCGCCTCCCAAATTTGATTATTGTAATCAGTAATCTTGATTTAAAATAAAGTGCAAAAGCATTAAGTGGGTAGGTATTGATCATTATTATTGTTAATATAAACCAGCGTAAGTCGGTAATCGAGGTAGAGCGATTACGGAATTACTGGGCGATTTATAGTCGATTTACCCGATGACGTAAATATAGGCGCAGACTGCCCAAAATTAGTCCATTTTCACTATAAGCTATTGAAAGTTTTCAAATAATGTTGAGTATGATTAAGTTTCAATTTTTGCAGCACACTCAATGGCAAATAACGTCAGAAAAAAGCGGGAAAAATTTTTATGGTTTGTGAAAATTCGTAGTTTTCATGGCGTCAATGTCGCTAATGTCGCTATTTTTACTACGGACTTGCAGTAAACTTTGCTAGGAGAATGTACGAGTATAATAGGTTAAAACATCGAACCCCCGTTTCTCCTTTATAATATATCGATCCCGACAAATACTTCGATAAGCCAGCGGCACATCACTATGTCAATTTTAGATGTCGTCAGATGAACTGTTAGTGTTAGATATAAATAAACTATTATATTATACGATATGTGTTAAAGAAATGTAGTCTCGGTTAGGTAATAATTTATGTATTATCTGAAAAACATATATGTAGAAAATATTAATTAAATAGCAGAGTGAAGACTTCAGAACAAAGTCGGAAATTGTTTTGACAGTTTGAAGAAGTTTTGTGAAAAGTCGTGATTTGATGGCGTCATTGGCGCTAACGTCGTTATTCCCGCTACGGAATTTTTAAAAATGTCTTCAGTAAGATAAAGTATTGGAATCATAAATTGATGCTATCAGAATTTATCCAAACAAAAGATGAATACATTGTTTATATTATATTTAATATAATCTTTTGTTATCTGCAAGAAAATATATCGGTATGTATATAATATTATGTTGTAGTTTGTAGTTAGTAATGTTATTGTTGATTTTTATAAAGCATAAATAAAAGTTTTTTATATGTAAGTAGAAGTATTAATATAATGTAGAATAGTAGCAAAATCTCTTGATAGTTCCTAGTAGAAATTTAGTTACTATTTATTTTTTCTTGGATGATTTCAAATTATATTCTAATCTTTTAAATTTTATTAAAATTATGTCAGTAGGTATTGAAAATAGTTCACTTTTATTGTCTCTAGTCATTATGTAGACTTTTTTAAATTACTTAATATCTTAAGATACCATTTAATTTTAGAAAATTGTAAAACACTTCTTAACTGTATTAGATTTGCACTGCACACACTCAAAATACATAATTTATTTTAATAACTTCAACTTTTTCTTCTATTTACTACATTTACATAGGTACACAAAAATATACTAAATCACAAAACTTATAGGTATAGCAGTCAGAGTTGACACGAACACTGTGCCCAAACAGATGCATTGTTTTGTGTACAGTAATTTTCAAACTTGTTTTTAACTTAATAAAAGAAACTTCTAAAAAAACTTTCATTTTTAATATTTATTAATGTATGTACATACGAGTATATTCAAATTTTCACTAAAAACAAATTTGAAAAATTCATCAAATTTAATAGTTAATTTTAAAGTTCTGTGATAGTACTATCCAAGTTCTGTTAATATATAATTATGGGCTGGTTGCTTCATAGAACTGAAATAGTAACAGAATTTGAATAGATCTTAAAAATTGGCTTTGAAATTTGATGAATAGTTTAAATTCTTTGAAACAACTGACCGTACACAAGACAAAATTCATTTTTCAGTTATGTTTCCCAAGGAAATAACTGACGAAAGTGTACATAATATGCACCGATACACATCATTCTAA
This sequence comes from Limnephilus lunatus, assembly GCA_917563855.2. Taxonomy (NCBI): domain Eukaryota; kingdom Metazoa; phylum Arthropoda; class Insecta; order Trichoptera; family Limnephilidae; genus Limnephilus; species Limnephilus lunatus. The sequence goes on from OU830594.1 coordinate 101,636,974, forward strand.
CTGGGTGCTCTTTGGGTCAACTCTAATTGCAAAACTTATAATTCCCTACATACACATCAAATTTTCACATTGTAAGGTACCTACTAATTAAAAACGATCTGTTTTTTTTTTAATTACCCACATCTTAAAACTTGCCCATTTCGTAATTCCTGAATTTAATCCACAACTGGTGACGCGTATGTCTGTGAGACCTGGTTTTTGGAAAACCGCGAATATTTTTCTCCCCTCGGTCCATTCGTTTCGGAGAATCGGCACGAAATCGGTCTGTAAGACCACAGTCTCCATATACTTAATTGAAATGTACATCTATATTTAGATACATATTTTTTCTAAGAGTTCCTAATGTCTAAATATTATCCAAGGCTGATTTGGAGAGAATTTGTTAAGACTGTTTTATAATTTTTTAGCACAAAAAAACGTTGTCTTTTTAGTGCCTAAGTTAATATAACAAAACTACGAATAAACGTGCTGTAACATCTGAAATAGCTCTTTTCGTGATAAAATAAACATGTACGATTCTAAATGAATTTCTTACATTTACAGAAGTTATGTATTATTAAAAAAAAATAAAAATAAACTTGAATATCACGGTCCCGTCACCAATTACGTGAGTCAATTTTGCGTCACCAGTAACGGATTTAACAATTTTCAAACATTTCCACAGTGACCCATTTTAAACATTCTAAATTCAAACGATTTTTATCCCATTTTTAGAAAGGTTTCAAATATTTCTACAGTGACTCATTTTAAACATTCTAAATTCAAACGATTTTTATCCCAAATTTAGAAAGGTTTCATACATCTCCACAGTGACCCATTTTAAACATTCAAATTCAAACGATTTATATACCAATTTTACAAAGGTTTAAAATATACGTTAAGTATTTGAGGAAGTGAATAAACAATGCTTGATAAAAATATGTTTATAGAATATATGAAATATTATGTTTAGATGTTTTAAGGTTGTGTAATTATTCCAGGAATGCCAGCAGGAATTTTTGTATGATGATATTGTAAGTACATTTATATAAGATGTAAATATGTGTGTTTGTGTTGATTTGTTACTAATAAATAAAAATAAATAAACTGATACTAATAACGTATACACAAATCATAAGAAAGCACAACTAAATGTATACAGTTATGTAATAAATCTGTTTTACCACGACTTAGTGTTTTAGCTACGTTGAAATTTTTAATAATAACAAGAAAAAAGCACAAACTAATAAACAGTTATAAACCGAAAACTCTTCAATGTTAATTTTCTGGTTGAGCAATAGCATAACACGGAACAAGATTTGTTAATGGTTTTAACAAAGTTCCATAGCTCATGATGGGGTAAATTTATCGAAGTCTGCTTTACTTGGTCATGAATCATGGCGTCGAACACTTCGTCGATCACTTAAATGAACTAATTTTAACAAAATTAAAATATTACGTATACAGGGTGTCCGGGGGTAAAGTGCATTAACTTTGGGAGGTGATTCTACATTTGATTATGCCAAAATTTCAACTTTTTTTCCCATACAAAAAGACATACTTATTAAAAAACCTTAGTGTGAGGTACATACTTACCCGATAAATTTTGCTGTGACATTGCCGGGCGCGATTTTTATCAAAAAAAGTACCCCTAAAAGTTAGAATTTCAAAAAAGTTACGCATCATTTTTACTTATACTATCATGTATAATCACCTTCAGAAGTTAACGCACCTAACCTCCGGATACCATGTACATAATAATCACTTTTCGTGATAATAAAAGCTAAATCTAACAATTTAAATAAGAAGTATTTCATATTAAACGTGAGGCGGACTTCGACAAGTTTATCCATCATGGAAATGACGTTTGGAGCTTAAAATAGTGGTGTTGACCTAGAAACTCTAGATGGAAGGGACTGCGCAAGTTTCATGACTCCAGTATTCACCGTTCAAGAGAATTGTTGCTTTATATATATATATAAACATATTATGACCAACGTATTTTTCACATTATTCTATTTTACAACTTAAATTTTAGTATAAAATACGCAAAAGACCTTCGTATTCGGGTACTCGTATAACTTTTCACAATGTGAGAAGTTTTGTTATCTTTATTTTATTGTGTTCGCGAAATATACTAGCATAACGGCAGCCTGGTTTTAATGACTTGGTATATTTTTAGCTTGATTTCAGATACCTACGTTTGGAAGTTTTATACAGAAAAAAAGAAATTCTTAATAAAGAAAGCTATTTTGTAATAAACGTATGTAAATGTATTGCAATTTTGCTTTATAATCTGTAATAAGTCTTAAGTGATTTATAAAATTGAAAATGGAATCATTACTTTAAAATAACCACCTTAAAATAGACACTAAAAATAAGTCAGTTGAAAAGAGTCAATTAAAAAGAGCAACTTAAAAAGAGTCACTTGAAAAGGTTTATTTAAAAGAGCCACTTAAAAAGAGTTACTTAAAAAAGTCAACCTAAAAGGAGTCACATAAAAAGATTCACTTAAAAAAGTAACTTAAAAGTGTCACTTAAAAAGAGTCACTCAAAAAGGGTCACTCAGAAAGAGTCACTTTAAAAGATGCACTCAAGAAAATTCATAAAAAAAGTCTCCCAAAGAGTCACTCAAAAAGAATCACTCAAAAAGATTAATTCAAAAAGAGTTACTCAAAAAGAGCCACTCAAAAACAGTCACTCAAAGAGAGTCACTCAAAAAAAGTCTCTTAAAAAGAGTCACATAAAAATATTTAATTAAGAAGAGTTTCTTAAAAAGTGTCACTTAGAAAATGTCACTTAAAAAGAGCCACTTAAAAATAGTCTCCTAGAAAAAGTCACTTAAAAAGAGACAACTTTAAATAGTCCCTTAAAAATTATCACTTAAGTTAAACCACTTTCACTTAAAATTCACACTTTAAAAAAAAAGTAAAAAATGGTGTGGTTATTGTGTACTATTGTATTTAGTGTGTTTTGCACAGATTTAAAAAAAATCACACACGTTCACGCTTACTCACAAAAGATGTAGTCTTTTTAGAATCTTGATTATGCAAACTATAAGAATCTTTTAAAATATCCTATAAAAAGAAACCTCAATTATTTAAACTAGATCACTGGTTTCACGACTGCCTTAAATATAGAGGCAAATAATTAAAATAGGTACTTACGATAATAATAACGACTTTTTCACGAATATAAGCTATGAATCATTTTAAAAATTTCAATTAAACATTATTAAAAATAAATACCTACTTTTTCGGATACCTACAAAAATTTTCGATTTTAAAGTCATCGAAGAATAATTTGATGCCAATAATGAACTCTAAAATTCTCCATTGAGAACAAAGAATACTCAATTGTATTGTTTAATGATTTTATCAGCGCATAAAGCTGACGATAGTTAATTTATAAAATTGTTTATAAATAACAGGTTATCGAAAATGTTTAATTTTGTCTCTGGAAATCTTCTGGAAGGGAGTTATTTAGTAGACATACTCAAAATAGTTCTCGAAGAAAAGTTTTGTAATATTTACGGGCAGTAAATGGCTTATATCAAATATCGGTACAGAAAAATTAGTTTAGATTTTAGATAGACCGCAGTCCTGTAAAATTTAGTAACTACCTACTATACTAATTTAAGACAAATATTCCGTATTAAGTTTGTTTTATAAAATATTAGGTAAGTATTTTTCCAAATTGATTGTGAGAATTGAAGATTCATTTTCGAATACTTCACTGATAGATGTGTTTTTGTTTTTTGCAGCAGGCTTGCGGAAAATACATCCCGGCGACTTCGGGAGTCCAGAGCAACCAAACTGGCGTCGGGATGGACGGAACTTACCTTGTCGAAGCATCATTCTAAGAAAACTGCGCATCACACACGGTTTAAACAAGACGTAAGTCACTGGTAATATCACCAATCATGAGATATTACCAAAAATGGGATTCAAGAAGCTGCAAGTTGTAAGAAAATTGAAGAAATAAACGACTCGCTCTGAAATGTCAGAGAAATTGCGAAATCTTCTTCGATAGTGGCAACACTGTAACTGACAGTTTAAAGTTCTGTGAAAATCGTTTTCTATGGTGTCCCAAGAAAATAATATAAGATTGGAGTAAAAATGGTGAAAAATGAATATTTTGCAAAATACGAAAGGTGTAATGATAGTATCAAGCAAATCAATGTTTCCGTTTTTAGTCTAGTGTATTCCAATTTAAAATAAATAATATGACTTATTCAAAATAAATGTCTAACATTTGCTTATTATAATAATAATAATTCACAATGTGGTGGAAATTTGAGAAATATTGTTGTTTTGAGGTTAGGGTTTGTGATTAAAGGCAGAAAATCCGGGAATCGGGATAATTATGTTTTATTTATGTGCACAGAGGCTTTGTCTCTAAAAATAAGACACAATATACAATAATAATTGTTAAACAATGGGTATGTCGTTAAGAAATGTTGAAATATTATTGTAAATCCAAATTTATTTGTAAAAGACCTAGGGTAAAGAATGTCAGCAAACGTGTTTGGAATGTTTTACGATGTGTTTAATGTAAGATCATTTCAAGAACATTGTTTTCAACATTTTGTGACCATTTTAGATTAAGATATATTTTAGTTGAACCTTTACTTGTAAGGAAAGAGTGGTTGATATACAGAACGGACAATCGATTAGACGTATAGGTTTGTGTGAAAGGTTTGGCGGTCTATTTAACGAGAGAGAATATTAGGCTTCGGTCTGCGTTCACAGATGGCGGCGAATTATTTTTTTTACAAATTATAAAAAGATTCAGTTTGTACCTACCTACATTGTTTTCAGAACTTTTTTGTCACAATATAAATAAGATTAAATGTTTTTTCTTTATCAATAGGTAGTTAAATAAATAGATAAAAAAAAAACTATAATACAATTTTTTTAGTTTTTCGCCCGATCTTTATGACAACGTGCAAATAGAGCAAAATAGAGTTACGCACGAGTTGTAATTTTTTACTTCTAAAACAAGTTCTGCACAGCTTCCAGTGGATGATCCAAATTAAAAAAAATATATTATGACCTAAAACGGGAATTTATTTGCTTCTTGGTTGTAGGTTGCATCTACACTTTAGTATAAAACAAAATTGTGGTGAACAAACCACAGGTACCATTAAAATCGTTTGAATTCGGGAAAGCATCCAAGATGGTCGCTCTCGCGCTGTAGTGTTGGAGCGTCCAAATAGTGAGGTCAAAATTAATCGTCATTAGTATTTACGCGTAGATTGGGTAGTATCCACGCATTATACTTGCTGGTGGTAATAAAAAAGTTTTTACGTTGTCCGATGTTGGAAGGCGTGAAACTGATAACGTCCAGTCCATAGATGTATAGCATACAATTAGACAAAACAAATACAAATACTAGAAATATTAGAAAAAATAGATAAACAGTCAAAAACTGTTTTCATACGTAATTCATATCAGTAAAGTAGGTACTATAAAATAATAGGCATTTTATTTAACTAATATATTATTAATACCTCCAAATTTAATATGAAAACTCAAATTATCTATTCTAACATCATAAATAAACAGTATTTTATATAATGACAGTTAATTAAACTAACCGGGAATCGAAATAAAATTGTTTCACGCATTTTGAATAAAATATACACTGAGTTACCTGAAAATGGGGTTAGGAAAATAAAGAAAAACGATGAATATACTATCCTTTGTCTATGGCTCACGTTTCTCTCGTTAAGTACGACCTATGTAAGCAGTGGTGGCGGGTGGTTCTATAAAATTACTTCAAATAAATAATATAAATATTTTTTGTCTACCGTCACTCACCTGTGTCGAGACGGGATTGAATTTTCCTGTTTAGATTTATGCCAAAAAAAAACACCAAAAGCATGTTTTATTTTATTTTGTAAAGCTCAGTAACAAAATTTTTGTCGATCTCACTCTAACGAACCTAATTTTCCACATTATACAATAAAACCAAATGTGAAAAAAGGTTCGTAAGTGAAAATTTTATACAACAAAGCATTTTTAAAGGCCTAAAACTCAATTTTTCTATGGTTTTAAAAATATCGCAAAAAATGTTCTGAAAGCAAAAGCAAATGTGTCCTCTACTCACGGTATCTAATTAAAATATCTAGATATTTCTAGGCGACCAAATTTTTCGTTCCAAAAACGATTTCATTACATTTGTTCCCCCGTCAGTTGGTCCTCCGGCATACTTATATATAATATACAGTCAGTCTTGGGAAAATATGATATACCTACCTACTTACATAAAATATAAATAAATGTCCCCGAAGGGGTGTGCAGAGAGCATGTACTGCCGAATAATAAAAATATAGTGTGGAGCTCACCTAAAAAAAATAAAAAAAATAAAACATATTTATTGATTTAAATGCATCAAGGATAAAAACTACTTGTCTATCTATATACTGTATAATATACAGGCAAGAGTACAAAAATTATAAATTTATAATATTTATAATTTCGGGGGGCTAACTGTCAAGGGATCAACTGCCGAGTCACAACCAAAAACAGACGAAATTGAACTAATTTGCATCGCATTAATTGATTTCAATGACTGCCACTTTTTTCTGTGATTTTTGACACACAGTAAAACTATTAAAATATAATGGTTTTAATTATAATAACTTGATTAACCACGAGCCGCCACTGGTTACAGACAGCCGGGAACAAGTTGTCTGTGCGAAGAATGAAGGGAAGGTGTGTTGCCCTTTGCGGGCAAAGAGGGTTCCGTTTATAATTACTTTCGATGTTAGTTAATTAAATAACTAATTAATGATAAATCTCCGTAGTTTCCTATTCCATTATTATAATTATTATATATTAATATTGCCGACTCTAAACGAAAATTTATTATTGTATCATATTTCAAGATTGTTTTATTTAAATCTATGTATTTTAAATATTATAATTATATAATTGACTGAGCGTAGCGAAGTCCTGTTTAACTCGACAGTTTCTCATTTCATCTATCTGTAAATTTGTTTGTGTGTTCCTGTAGTGTACTGTTTGGTTTCAATGATACTTCTATTCGTCTAGATTTCAAGTTCTGTTTATAATCGTCTTATTTACAATGAATATTTTACTGGACTTAACGTCCATTCTAAATGTGTCTGGAGCAAGGGAAATGGTCACTGAAAGTGCCCACTTGTAGATCGAATATGTTCGGCTATCTTCGTAACTGTAGACCCGAACGGGCGTCAGTTGTCTCTCTCTCTCTCTCTCTCTCATATATTACAATTTTCTGAGCTCTGTTGAGACACATCATAACTATATACAACTACCTATAATAACGACTTCTGTTTAGACATTGAAACTACACACATATTCACATACAATACAGCTCCAATTCCGTTTTTGAAAATCGGCTGCATCTATTTTATTGTTCAAGCAAGCCTTATTTTGACTATAGTTCACTAAAGATTCTGTTTTCAAATTCGAAATCGATGTGTTTATTTCAACTTTCCTTTAATATTACGTTTTTCTACCTGACTGAAGAAACTTTGAAAAAAGAATATTCATAAAATTTTTTATGTATCTTTCTTTGAAAAAAAAATGTTGCATAGAATCTATGGTTAATGATTTTAAATAAGTCGATATTTAAGTACCTAATTACAGATTTTTTTATGATTTCAGGGAAAATTTTGGTTTTGATTTACTAAATAAAAGAAAATTAGAAACATTTTTTTTTTGACATGAGGACTACTACTGTTCACAGAACTGCCAGTGTAATAAGACTTTGTATTATAATTGAATTTTATTTTCTTTTCAATATCTTGTGAAACTTTGAATGTATATTTAATAAATTTATGCGGTATGCATAAAGGTCCACACACATGAAAATGTCAATATTATTATTTCTTGTAAGTGACTAGCCACTTACCTAAAACTTGATACAAAAAAGAGACATTTTTTATCATTTTACTATGTTTGAAATAACAATTATAATGAAAAAAAAACATTTATTCTAGAATAAATTCAACATCCTTAATTTGAAAACAGTGCCTAAATTTTTTTTATAATTTATTTTGTAACGTGATGCTAAAAGTATCAATGAATTGACAATTACTGTAATGACATGTGGGAATGTTGTGCTATCTTTAGGGATGCTGGTGGAGGGTTCTTTTAAGAAATTGAGGAAAGGAAGTTCTGGGAAAGAAAAGGGTGTGAGGGAAGATGTGAGTGACTGGGGTCAGTGTATCCAGGAGTGGCAGACGTATGAATAGATCTCTCCCACTGCGATGCAAGGCAATGTTCAGAGAGAGTTCTGCTGGAGAGGTCAAAAGTACCCCTCGACCAGTCTTTCCCGATCTGATACGCCAAGCAGTAGGCAGGCAGGCGCAACTCTAAAACCTCACCCCATGAATTCGGGATCCCCTGCTAAGTCACCAAACGTAGCAAACCACAATGTGATATATGGCAGAGGTGTTGATTATCTGTAAATGGTTCCAGGGGAGGCGATTTAAATATAAGGTGCTCTGATGACCTTTTATCATCGATCTTTTTGGCATTGGTACTAGCCAAACACATGCCCAATTTTTGTCACATGAGAACTGATCGTTTTTACTAGATACTGTGTTCAAATGCTTAGCAGGGGAAAGATTTGCTGGCTTCTCCTACACCAAGACAGATTCCCAAGTCACTACTTACATACCATAAAAATTATCAACATGCACCATCTCTAAAAGTTGCAAAAAAAACTTCAGGGAGACTAGAGTTAATTAAATATATCTACAGTTTTTTTACATAAGAAATCTGGACTTAAATATATTTTTTACCATAGAGTTGCTTATCGACTCCAGCTACTAATATCTACAGCCTGTATGTCGGACTAATATCTACAGCTCATAGGTTGGACAAGTATCTATGAACTTCAGCGTGAGGACTAATATCTACAGAGCCAATGTCGGACTAATATCTATTACGGTCCCAGTGGTGACAAATATCTATGGAGCGTAGGTGGGACTAATATCTACAGAGGGCAGCTGAGCAACAGGTTGTACGGAAAATCATAAATTACCTCAATTACGTAATACTAACCTAACCTAACCTAACCTTACTTAACATAAATTAAGTTTTTTATACTGCATACGCAATATTACGTTATTCCAATATGCTACACATAATTGCAAATCCAACCTCGGCCAGTGCTGTAGATATTCGTCCTCACTTTGGTTCTCATAGATATTAGTCAGCAGTTTGAGCTGTAGACATTCGTCCTCACTTTGGTTCTCATAGATATTAGTCCGATTTGTTCAGTTTTTGGAATTCCTGTAGATATTAGTAGACGCCTCCCTGCTTATCTACTAAAAAAGACGACCTTGTTACTTTTAACACATGTCATTTATCTATGGTTAAATTTTTCGACAGATTTGTTTCAAATTATTTTTGGTTAAAAATGTTGATACTTATTTAAATGTCTTGCGACGCCCTCCTCTCTGATAAATTCTGACCATTTTCCGCACTAATTTTAAATAGAAAACATATTTTTATGAATTCAAAGCATCCAAACATAACCTTTATCATGTTTGGTAAACTTTCAAAATCACCGACCACGTTCACTTAATACGTATATTATTTAGAAAAACCCTTTTGGTTGACTTTAAACTATTAAAGACAACTATTTATATTTGGGGCGATGGAAAATACTGCATTTAACCTGTCATTTGCCACCATTTATCGGTTAAATTTCAATTACATAAAATGAAATTTTGCTTTCGTCGTAAGAGCTTAGACAGACTTTACATCACATTTAGAGTCGATTTAGTAGTATTTGCTGTAAGGTTAGGCGGAGAGGGCAGACTGACACATGTCTGAGCACAACCTCCTATCTTCATTGCTTACCTATATTGTCTATAGAGGGCGTATTACTAACATCATAATTTCTAGTTGATTTAGTAGGATTTCCTACAAGCGTAGACGAAAGGGTTAGACCGCCACCCAACTCTGTCTCAGCATACCCTCATTGCCTCATAGCTGGAGGGTGTGCTGAGACAGACATTACCTTACATTTAGAGGATAAGACGCCACTTGTCTGAGCAGGACCTCCTATATCGGCCATTTACAATAATTTCTGTCATTTTGTTATGTTGGTATTCCATATACTATAGCATTACAAGGGATTGAGAGACTTCGTCACCATTTAATCTATGAATTTTAGGTATCTAAGCACTAATTTGTCAGAATTCTGGAAATAAAGTTAAATTAATTAATAAGTAAATTTTTCAAAATTTTAAGCAACCCCCGACACAAAAAAGAGCTGATATCCTTGAAACTCCTGAACAGATTTTCATGAATTGTAGCTAAGAATCATCTCGATCACGTCAGCTTTCAAACAACAAAAAAACGCATAATAATCGATCCATTTATTTAAGAGCTACGATGCCACAGACAGACACACACACAGACAGACAGATACACAGAAAATCAAACGTATAACACCGCTCCTTGCGTCAGGGGTTAAAAAAGGTTTTTAGGCAAGTTTTTTACATTTAAAATTTATTTTTTAACGTAGCAAAATTAAAGAAATAATTGAAAATGGCTGTCACATCATAAGACGAAAACGAATTTTGATTTTACGCAATTGAAATTTTGAATGCAGTATTTTCCATCGCCCGATTTCAAATAGTTATCTTTTATAGTAATTAAGTTGAAACAAAAGTAGTTTCATAAAAAAATATTCGTATTAAGCGTGTCCAGTGATTTTTAAAGTTTACCTCATTTTTTAAGTTTGTCCCTTCAATAAGATCACTCGATAATATAAGATAAGTAAGGTTAAATATAACTTTCATTCGTCCAAATAGGAATATCTGCTAAGAACAAAGAACAATTTCAGATCAAATAATTTGGATTTATCACATTTCTCCATGTTCATATCAAATATTTACAATGTGTTGTAGGGGAATTGGCTTTTCCACAAGAGTTGAGGAGTTTTATGACCTCTCGGCATAATTTGGTAGTTTATATTCTGAACAGTATTGGCATGTAACTTAGGGAAGTGTAAAAAATAATGTACGAGTGTCTCGGAGGCATACGGCATTATGTTCATTTTTTCCAAAAAGAGTACATTAAAAAAAAAATAATCACTGCTTTCGCTCCACATATACCTACTCATCGAAACATCGGCTTCGCGGCCTTTTTCATACAAAACGTAATCTTGGATTTGTGGTCAAAATACTTAACCAAACTGAATAAAAAAAAAATTATGATAAAAGCTCTCTTTTTATAACTTTTGAAGGTTATTCCCATCAATGTAATATGTCATTGAAGTAGATGACAAAAATATGAAAGAGAACAAGACACAGAAAAAAAGAAAAAATAATGGTCGCAACTAGCTAAATTTGAAATATGATATTGACTAATATGACGGTTTGACAGTAGGTGGTAGTGGCGAAATTGGTAAACGCGCGTCCCGGATAGACGAGAGGTTCGAGTCCCAGTTGCGACCATTATCTTTTTCTGTGTCTTGTTCTCTTTCATATTTTAGTTTAGATTATTATTGTTATCTTCTTCTTCAATTATTTTTTTAATCAAAGGGTAGGGTGTAGCAAATATCTAGTACTTATTAGTGTTACTTTATTTATATTTTAAATTGAAAATTATAGGTTAATAAAAAATATTTTTTTCACTATTTTAGAGACAACTTTGACAATTTTTTGTGAGTTAATGATAATTGATTAAAAAATAATCTTTCCTAATCTACCACTTAAACGTAATGAAATATAGAATAAAAAAAACAAAACATCGTTAAAAGGGTTTTTTTTTAGTTCAAATTTTATAATTATATAAGAAAAATTTGTGTTCAACATAAATCAATCGTTGGTAATGCGAATTTACGCCCATCAAAACACTTTATTGTGTGTCACCATATTCGTATAGTAAACAGAGAATTTTTCAATGAATATCATTAACTCACAAATAATTGTCAAAATTGCCTCTAAAATTATGAATATTTGAATTCTTTAATGGCCTATATTTTATAATTTAAACAACAAATCGATAAAGTAGCACTTATCTGTACTATTATCTACTTATTATTTACTATGCCTTTTGATTATTTTTCTTTTTCTTTTCCGTAGTGTATTTTGGCCATTAAATCCAAAATTATATTATGTTTGAAAAGGGTCTCGCCGCTGTTCCCTTAATGAAGGAACTGTAAACTCCATGTCTTTTGGTTATTTCGCTGTTAAATTATTTCCATTTCTTGTTTTATAACTGCACAAGTGTCCCAACTGCTCCCTACTGTTAGGAGTCAGTAGCACTATGGATTCCCAATGGAGGTAGGTCATGAGGCTGAGGCTGAAGGGTGGGGGGGGGGAAGGGAATGATGAAGGTGGATAGGTATTTGGTTATTGTAGAGCAAAATTTTGATTCTAAATGGTGGATTTTCAAAGATACTGAGTACATCTTTTGTTTATTATTTTTGTACAGTGATATCATGATAAAATATTGTCATCCACACATCCTTTTTTATGTGAATACCGCACAAGAGTTCCAACTGCTGGAGCCGGTGAGACTGTGGCATTCCCAATTGAGGTATGTTGTGAGGCTGAAGGTAGTGGGAAGGGGAAGTAAATAGGAAAGATTAAGGTTGGGAAGTTCCTTCCTATCCGAATCTGGTCACCAAACATGGCTAAAGCCATTTCAAGCAACTTTGCGACACTTAGAGTATCTTCTACTCTGGAACGTGCCGCAAATATACTATATATTATTTTTAATTAATTATTTGTGAAATAACACAAATTAATCATGACTTCATAACATCAATTAATAAATAAAATGTAATTGCGCACGCCGGGATTCGAACCCGGGACCATCGGATTGTTTGTCAAGAGCCTTACCCCTCGGCCACGGAACCTTATCCTTGTATGCCTCCAAGCATTTTTTTTATTTAAATTTGATTAAAAATATTATTGAATTTTTTTTTTTTAATCTCTTTGATCTAATATATAAATGGACGAAATGTAAACGTAATGAACATAATATCAGTGGCGGTTCGGAGGTTTTTTCTAAAGTGAACTTCGAAGTGAAATTGAATTATAATTTTACTTTAATAAACGGCGCGCCATTCAAAATCCGGGCTAAAAAATTCACCCTTCCATGTGATACTGCCATATTACATAATATTACTGTTATTAAAATATGTTAATTATTTATTGAAAATGTTAATTTTTATGTTTAAAAAAATCTAATAGTTTCTTGCATTCGGGTAGGTTTCTTGTATAAAAATGTATTAAACTATTTTTTGAACTATTGATCCCCCGGCAATTGCCCCCCCCCCCCCCCCCTCCCCCCCCCCCCCCCCGGCATACTTATATACAATATGCAGTCTGTTTAGAGAAGAAAAGGTGTACCTACTTACAGAATATAATTAAAGGTCCGAAGGAGTGTGCAGAGAGGATGTATAGTATACGAATAAAACATTTTTTAAATTCAAATACATTAAAGATAAAACAACTTGTCTATAATACTGTATATAACAGCGAATAAGTACAAACAAATTAAAAATGTAATAAATTCGTTTGATATCCATACCAAATTTTATTAAAGGTATTTTCGAAGTCAATTTTAAGTTTGCAATTGGTAAATAAAGCGAAAAAAATATTATTATAATTATAAATTCGGTGGTGGGCCAACTGTCGGGGGATCAACTGTGATATGATGAAATTCCTTAAGATCTGGTGAAAATATGTTATATTAAAATACGAGCGTAGAAAAGGGTACCAAAAGATTTTTTCATTATCACTTTTTTTAATATCCGATTGATCTCCCAGTGAGAAAGTCCACGAACCGCCACTGCATGATCTTCCAGGTACAGAACTTGAATTGGCAAAACATCCATATGTTTGAATTTGAAGTCGATTTTTGCATTGAATCGAAAAGATTCTTGTTGATAACAAACAAGACATGAACTATTACATACATTTATTTCATTTTTTTAGTATAAAAATTACCAAAGTACATTGTATATTTTCTTCAAAGTTAATTGTATATTATACTTAAACATCATACGCGTTCCAAAGGTTTTGAAAATGAACTTTATTACAAATACTTATGTAAATTTTTTTATAAAATTAATAATCTGTTATGTTTGTAATAAATTTTTCATTGTTCTTTCCAATATGTGTCTCTTGATCTGTATATAAATAATTCATATTCTAAATGTTGGCCACATGTTGTGGTAAAAGAATTCTAAAATAATAAAATAGATATGGCTTAAAAGGCGCTAGAACTTTATATTATTAAGAAACTTTTGTTATTTCTCAAATATATATTATTTTATGTTGTTACATTACGATGTCTGTTAAAATTCCATTTAATATAATACGCATATTACTTTTTGTTATAATTTTTATTGGAGTAGAATGTTAAATGTTTGAAATTTGTGAATTCCAAATTTTTAGCAGGTGTTCTTAACCTGTAGATCGAGATCCAAAATTGGGTTAAAACGATTAGCATATTAATTTTTAATAAACGTTCTACCCCAGTAAAAAAAATGTTCTGTCGTTTTTTTAAAAAATTGTTGTTTTTTTTTTATTTTTCCGATAAAGAAATATTATCCGAAGATAACATTTCCTTTATTTGTAAAAATACATAATTTAATTATTGTTATTAAATGTGTTAAACCTTTTGTTATAAGTGCATTTTTTTTCCAAACCTCCAGTTTTTCAACGTGTATGGCACCTTTTATATTATGGTTTTTGGATTGTAAAAAGAAAATTGTTTTGACTCTCTATTGTGTAATATTTCAAAGAAAAATGTGGAAAACTCCATTTGTTAATTAAATACTAATATGTCTGTTGTTAGCTACAAGAAAATATTTCAAGAAAGGGTAAAATGACAAGATGTGAATTTTTGTGAAGTGGATTTTTAATCCATTATTTAATTGTGATACGTTGAAGGTTTAAGGAAGAGATTTTGTTGATTTTATCTTGAAGATAGACCGCCAACCACTGATAGACAGTTATTTAGAACGACCGTCACATTTGACATTATCACATATGACATTAGCGCATAGGACATTATCACATTTGACATCATTACGTTTGACATTATCACATTTGACATCATCACCTTTGACATTGTCACATTTGACATCATCGCATATGACATTTTATCGCATATGACATGATCACATTTGACATCATTAGGTTTGACATTGTCACGTTTGACGTTATCGCACATGACATTATCACATTTCACATCATCACATTTGACATTGTCGCATTTGAAATTATCGCATATAAAATTATAAATTATAACATTTGACTGTTCTTTCACCATACGAAAGAAAACATTTGACATCATTACGTTTGACATTGTCACATTTATATATGATTTGTCATACCACATATGACGTTATCATATTTGACTTTTTTCATATTTGACATTTTCAAATTTATATTGCCACATTTGACGTTGTCGCTTTTTACATTATTACATTTGGCTTCGTCACATTTGACATTGTCACATTCGATATTGTCACATTAGATAATGTCACGTTTAGACTGTCACAGTTGACATTGTAACATTTATGTTGTCACATTTGACATTGTCGCATATGAAATTATCACATTTGACATACCTAGTCAAAATTTGATTTTGTCACAGCGTTTGGTTAACTTCTGATTATGATTGGTCATCAATGGTCATGGTACTCTTAGATCAATATATTATTGTGATGACTGCAAATTGATAATTTTCAGATAAGTTTGTCATTTTATGAAGTTTTGTGTTCTTTTTCACGTGGTATAACTATGATAACTCTATATTATACACCAATAAAAATCTCCATCCAACCAAACTAAAGATTGGAAATGAAATAGGCCAAGTCAAATAACGCTGGCGCATTTCTAGCCGTGTCTTTCACTAGCATTAGTTATCATGGATTTATCCTAAGAATGTTTATTCATTTTTGGGGTGTGCTCCTTCTTGAACCAAATGTTTTCCCTGATGATGAACACCACAAGGCTGTCCGAAACGTTAGCTAAATAAGGAGGAGGTACCAAAAACTAGGCTCAACACCCAAAAAGAAACAATTTTTTTTTTTTTAATTTCAATTCACACTCGAAAGGAAAATTGACTAAAGCGCCATACCAGCTGTGACATTAAAGATGAACCCACACAATAAACTATATTGTTTGTTTGTGATTGTGTTCATCAAACCAATTTTTCTAGAGTTTCCCACATAAAGTAAACTCTAGAAACTTGATTTGATGAACACTAGCTCAGGCAAACAAGACAACTTATTGTGTAGGTTCATTTTTAATGTCACAGTTGTATGGCGCTTTAGCCATTTTTCCTTTACAGCGTCGATATATATTGTATCACTAATTGAAAAAATTATGCTATACTCTTTTGGAAAAGTGAGGTTAAATGAATGAAGAATAATAATTATTGTGTTTGTTAAGATTCTCATTGAAGTAGTAAAAACTATTGTTATGAGTTGTGATATTGTTTTCTTAAAAATATATCAACGAATGATATAATGAGGTTATGGTTTTTAAGCCATACATTTAGATACCTAAGCTTCAAACCATATTTTTTCACCACTTAACATAGGATTGTAAGTCCCCAACTATTTGGATTTAGTTAATGAATGTTTTAAAATGAATACATAAGTGATAGAGTATTTTACTAGGGAAATTATAGCCGTTATAAACATGTGAACTATATTTATATCGCCCCGTAAAGAATAATCCGATATTTATAATAAATATGATTTACTAGGAGTACAACTATTTTCCCCAAATAATTATTACCTAATGTCCTATTATAATATCTATTCAATAAATGTCAGTTGAAATACTAATAAGAAAATGGTTGGATATATCACAGAACTTCAAATGTAACATTGTCATCAAATGCTAATCAGCGCCATTTTTTTTTTTTACATTTGAAAGTCGATTCGAAGTTCATTTCAGCTTTCTATCAAATAAAGATCACCAAAAAGCACAACCCTCTTATTGTTAAGCTTGTGAAAAGCTAAAACGAACCTCGACTCGACTTCGGGAAACTTTCAAATGTCAAAAAACAAAATGGCGCTGATTAGCAATTTGTTGACAATGTTACATTTGAATTTCTCTGATCATCCCAACCTAATTATTATTGTTAGGCACTGAAATGTATGATTTTTGTAGAATTAATTGATTCTGGAATGATACACATTTTCATATGCTCACATGACATTTTTCGTCAATATTTATAATTGTTTATTTTTTCCTTTCTGTATCTTTAAGAAAGTGATTGAGGTGTTAGAATTCGTCTACCTTTTACATATGTGACATGTTATATGGGTGTGTGCCCAATAGATCATCAAACTGTTATAATTAATTCATATTATATTACCTATATGTACATCTAGATTGTTACAACGATTTACTAATCGAAAACCACAACCCCAAAAAATTAAAGAAACATGGTAATATATTCACACAGATAATAAAGTCACAGATCTATGGCTATTATTTATTTGAAATAATAACTCTATGTTTAAAAGTTTTTTGGATTCATAACTCAATGGTTATGATTTCTCCTGATTCGTAGCTTCATGGTTATAATTTTTTCTGATTCAGGAAAGGATTTTTCTGATTCATCGAACTATGATAATGAATTGTTCTGATTTATAGCTCTATAGCTATTAATTCTTTAATTTCATAGTCCTACGGTCAGGAATTCTTTGTTCATAGATCTATGGTCAGGAATTCTTTGGGCTCATAGTAATGTGGTCAGGAATTATTTGGGTTCATAGTTCTATGGTCAGAAATTATTTGGGTCATAGCTCTACCTATGATCAGCAATTCTTTTGATTAATAACTCTATGGTCAGGAATTCTTTGGGTTCATAACTCTATGGTCAGGAATTCCTTGGGTTAATAGTTCTATGGTCAGGAATTCTTTGGTTCATAGCTCTATCTACGGTTAGGAATTCTTCTGATTCATAAGCTTATGGTCAAGAATTCTTTGTGTTCGTAGCTCCATTTAGAATCACAATGCCTGTCCCCATTGTACAGTAGTCAAGGTGCAACAAATCTTAATTTTCAGTAACTTGATACTTAATATCTAAACCAGACTAAAATAAACCTATAAAATCTATGTATCGTGTGACTATATCCATTTTCGTTAACTCTTATTTTAAACTGAGCTATAAATCGATAATATTACTGTAGTAGTACCCATCAAGCAAAAAATCCAAGTCAAAGAATGACCGGTTAGTGGCCGAGTTGGCATCGCGTTTGCGTCTCACTCAGGCATCATGTATTCTATTCCTCGGCTGGCTAAGTCCTCCATTATGACACAAACAACATTTTCTGCTTAGTGTGGTGGTAGTAGGAAATTTTCAAACATTCTCAGGTTATTCGTAACCCGGGGATGTTAGTATTTCTTTAAATATATATATATATATATATACAATAATAATATTTTATAATGGTGGACTTCCGATTTTTGTTTTCTTTTAATGTAGTACCTACCTACAAATTAATTTTATTCCACAAAATTGCTAAAAATTTTAATAGTGGAAGACATTGTAAAAAAAATCTGAGTAAAATGAACGAAGATAAACATAAATTATACAATATAAAATAATTTTGAAGTTTGAGGTAATTATTATTAAAACTCGAAATTTTCTCTTATGATTAGCATAATTTTGCATTTTTTAAATGTAAGTAAGTAATTGTATAACTTATTGACATAGGTATTATATTATACTTGAACATACCTATTTTTTGCTAAAACATTTCATGTATTAAAAATGTTTTGAAGTTGGAAAGAAACTTGTATGTGAACGACATACGCTTGTCTTGTCGTTTTTAGTAATCTTAACCTAAACCATATTCATATATTGTCAATTTGAAGAAAATTTCAAACCCAAAAGTAATAACCAGAACCTCACTGAAAAAACAGCCCTAAACAATTAAACTCTCTCAGTAAACTTTTGATATTTAGCAATAAGTAATATTGTTTACCAATGAATTGTTTTTTCGGTCAGAATTTTCACTCAATAAGAGGTTTATCGAGGCTTTTGAAGTGTTTTCAACATGTTTCTATGTAGCTACACACCTCTACTTTAAAATTATGTACGTAAAAAAAATAATTAAATCTAAAGTCAGTATCACTTTGTCCAGAGCGCAAGATACTCAAAGTCGATATTGCCCTGCCAAGCGATTCTATATCTTTTGTGGGATCGTTATGAGATAACGGACGTGATATCCTGTCAGATTTGTGTGATTTATTTGCTTTTTCTATGTACAACGTACAAATGAATAAATAATCATGAATACTTGCAGGAATTCGTGTTTAAAATGATCTAATCTAAAATATGTGACAGCAAATATGTAAAAATCACACAAATCTGACAATAAATCACATCTGTTATCTCGATAACGATCCCACAAAAGATATAGAATCGCTATGCTGGTTTGAGAGCACCATTCAGAATCTAAAAGTTGTTTGAAATGACTTTAGGTAACGGTGTATATTTATTATTATTATTTTATTTTTTTTTTCAATTAGTAAATTAATTCAATTGTTTAAATGTGTCAACAAGTGTCATTCCTCTAAATATAAAGAAGAACTTTTCCTCTTAAATGACCAGCTTCTTGAATTAGTGAAATCTTCAGCAATTTGTATAGTTTAAATTTTGTAATAAACCTCTCAAAATTTATCCTCTGTTTATCTTCTTCACCAAATTTATCCAAGCTTCACAATGATCCCCAATTATTATTGAAGTTCCACGGTTCTGTGAAATTCTGTGACGCAAATGACTGTTCTATTAACACAATGTGTTGATAGATATCACTCCTCTACACTTTGTAGTGGAACTTTATCTACTTTCTCATTTTAAAAATTTTCTGTCTCGATTGAGCTCTTTTAAAATTACCATAACGATTCACGATCATGGTACTGTGATGGTATAATAGAGGCAATAAACATACGTTCCTTAACACAATATTGCTGCAGCTCTTTCATAGATGAGATACACAATGTACTTAGGTCTGTTTCCTCCAAAGGGAAAAAAAGTCATATTTTCTTGCATCTCTCTCACACACCGCACCGTGAATCTCTGTAGACCCCTACTAACCGGGACCATAATTTTGAAAGTATGGAGTATAGTTACAAGGATAACATGTGAGTGAATTCTAAAAATTCAAAAACGTCTAATGTTAACGCGCAGATGGTTTTGCTTTTGTTCTTAAACATATATAATGATGCACTTCTTTCTTACACATTAAGTAACAACAGTCGAAAATGAGACAAACGGTGAACGTATGTCTGGACCCCCCAAAAGGAAACATTCAATTATTGTCACACATCTCACGTATTTTGTGTGTCTCATCTTTCTTAGTGTATAAGAAAGGGTTGCATCATTATAACGATAAGAAATGTGTATTTATTGCCATTTCTTTGCCCCCCAAAAGGAAATATACAATCATTTTATCGTACATCTAACGTATTTTGTGTGTTTCATCATTCTTAATGTGTAAGAAAGAGCTGCAGCATTATAACGATAAGGAATATTGCCTTTTTTGGTTAATTATAAAAGCGTATAGCTCACTAGCTCAGGAAAAGAGGATATTTGGGCTATTATCACAATATATTAAAAGGTCTCACTCCTATTCATTTTGTAGTAAAACTATGGTAAACGTCAGAGAATTTTCGAAGATGGACAAGTGAAACACAAGATATCTGCCGAGCAATTCTATATCTTTTGTGGGATCGAGAACTCCTGACGGACGAGATCTCCTGTCAGATTTGTGTGATTTTCTATGGCTGTTATTTGCTTTTTCTATGGGTATCAGGCCGGCTTCGCCGATTTAAAACGATCTAAACTAAAATATGTGACAGCTCACAGTTGAAATCTGATACCGGCCCATAGAAAAAGCAAATAACAGCCATAGAAAATCACACAAATCTGACAGGAGATCTCGATCCTACAAAAGATATAAAATCGCTCAGCTGAGCAGTTATCATAACATAATAAAGGATATGTCTGGAATATTTCTTTAGGTTCTGGTTAATTCTTTTATAAAATGTCATTTGGGCATGTGAACTCTGTTGTGCGGGAAAGTACATACCTGTGAATTATGTTTATTTTGTTGAGAACGACTAAATGTTTCTGATATTCTTGAGTTTGTGAATAGGTCTAGAGTTGCCTGCTAGAAATAGTGGAACTGTCAAACACAATTCAGAGCGGCAAATATAATATATAAATAAATAATTGTTGTATAATATTCCTATTACATTTGATTATTTATAAATATAATCTATTTCCAATTAGAAATGCTTTTGTTTTATTTTATCCTATAATTATTTTGAGATTGTTTTAAAAACCTAGCAGCAAAGAGAGCATCGAATCTCATTCAGGTATAGATTCTAGCGATTTTCCAACGTTGGACAATGGCGAATCGATCATGAAGGTGCTCACAGAAGTTGGTGTTTTGAAAGGTAACTACAAGGTATGTATACTGAAATGTTAATTTTTGATGTAAACAATTGTTCAGCACTGTTGTGATTTGAAACTCGATGAAACAAATAAAAAACAACACTAAAAAGAGAAAACACATACATTTATAGGATTTAGCCTGCGAGAATGAGATAGACTAATCGGTCTCCTCTTTGTGCGGTGTTTCGTAGACTATTGGTCTCCCCTTCGTGCGGTGCTTCGTAGTCTCCCCACTCTTGTCTACCTTCGTTTTCTGAAGGTTTCACTTCTACATAAGTACTGAAATGTTAATTTTTAATGTGAAAACTTGTTTAGCACTGTTGTGATTTGAAACTCGATGAAACAAAAAAAAGATCAACACTAAAAAGAGACAAACACATACATTTATAGGATTTAGCCAGCGAGAATGAGGTAAACTAATCGGTCTCCCCTTTGTGCGGTGCTTCGTAGCCTCCCCACTCTTGTCTAGTTTATTTTTCTGAAAGTTTCACTTCTACCGCATGTAAACTGCACACTCTGATTTTGTTTTATCCACACAGGAGGTCCTGAGGAAAATAATTTACCCTACATCATCTTTAGGGATTCTGCAGTGTCTTGATACTGGAGGGACTTTTTGAGGAAAAGAAGGTGTGAACCAGGACTCGCAACAATAACATTTGGCTGCCAACAGTTCTTTTGTTTTGCTCTTTCAAAAATACCAATCTTTTTATTGTTTTTTGGCTGTAAAAAGTCAAAGACATTAATACTGGACGCGGGGTAGAAATCTCAAAGTGGGAAGCCAAACACAATACGATTGTAGCTGTCTCTATTCCTAGTACTTTAGTACTAAACTGCTACGCGTCGAGTGAGGTCGTGTCTTACCAGTAAGTAAATTTCATTGCAAAGCGCCAAAATGCCCTCCTGTGTGATGAGAAAATGCTTAAATTACACGGCAAATAGTCGTAAAGGCGAAGGAATAACACTTCATTAGCAAGTACACGCAAATTACTTATTATTATCAATTATTATAATTATGACAGTTAATTTTATAATAATACGTCATTGTATTCTTTACCCTTCCCTGTCCATTGTGTAACCGAGTGAGAGTATCTTGTTATCTCAGTCACACCCGTGATGTGAAAGCAGTATTCGGCGAAGAAATTAATAAGCCGCCCTACTATAGTATATCTATGACATTCACACACGTAAATTCTTTGATTGTCTATCTTTATCACACGGGAATAAAGTTTTGAATTGAGAAATTATATTTGAAAACCGCTGAAAACAAAAGAGTGTTGCTTGCTTTCCACATTATATTGTGAGTATGTGAGACTATGGCGAGTCTATTTATAATATAACGTCATTGTAAAAAGTGCAGTGTGTTGTGTCTTGAGGACTCTTCTCCCCCTGATCTTCCAGGAGTCACTTCTTGCTGCCCATTTTCAGATATTTATATACTTTTTTTTACTTCTGTCACTTTTTATACTTGCTCTAATTTATTGAACAATGGAGGAGGATTTCCCTCATTTACCTCCTACAAAGCCCCCAGATCCCCCTCCTGACCCTCCAGATGAAGACATTTCGGAAAAAATAGACGTTTCAGAACCTACAAACATTTCAGACAGTGAATCTGTCATCCTAACCTCAATAAAAAAAAGAAAATTCAGTCCCTCTTCCCCAAAAAAACATGATTCGCCTTCGTCTTCACAGTCCCCACCAGCTCTTCCTCAACCTCCTCCGACAAACTTTTACTCTACTCATTCCCGTGGACCCTTCATTGTATATGCGCAAAAAACTGAACAAGGCAAAACCATACATCCTCTTGAATTTGGTAAATTCCTTTCAACCAACAAGAACCTTTTGATTAAGCCCGGAGGTGTAAAAGCCGAGGGTCGCTTCCGAATTTCTATTGAATTCCTCTCAGGTTCAGCCGCCAACAACTTCATCAAAATCATTTTTATTACATCTAATTCTAAATTCAAGGCGTACATCCCAACTTTCAATGTCACTCGAATGGGCCTGGTCAGGGGTATCTCGACCGATCTGTCCATTCCAGAAATTCTGTCTTTTCTTTCAACCCCCCAACATATTGGCAATCCCATAAAAGCCAGGAGGCTAAATTATAAGTTCACCTCTGAGGGCATCGTTTCCTGGAAGCCTTCCCAATCTGTTGTGATCACATTCGAAGGACAATCTCTTCCCTCCAATATTTATTTATTTTTCAACTCCTTACCAGTTGAAATGTACATTTAACCCACCACCCAATGTTACAATTGCTGCCGTTTTGGTCATACCAAAGCTGCATGCAGATCCCCTCCCAGATGCTTCAAATGTGGAGAAAACCACACGGCTGACCAATGTTCTTCTCTCTCTTCACCTAAATGTTTTAACTGCTCAGGCGCTCATTCCGCCATTCACTCTTCTTGCCCTGAACAATCTCGCCAAAAAAATATAAAAATTTCCATGGCCTCTGAGAACTTGTCTTTTCTGCAGGCTTCTAAACTATTCCCGCCTGTCAAAAAATCATTTGCCGAGGTTTTAACCAGTAACTCTTCATCCAACCCTCTCCCATTCTCCTCAACATCTTCTCGTTCAACTAAATTTATCTACAAAAACCCTGTCTCTAAACCGGCTCCTGGATACGATCGACAACAACACAACTCACTTCTCTTAAATCCCAATGGTTCTTCTCTTTCAAATGCCACAAATGGGTGTGCAAACAACTATAATTCATCCTCAAAAATCTATCAAAAGCTTTCTGAACAACTCTCCTTGGACAATTCTTCATTTGTACAAACTCTTATTATGCTTCTAATTGACCTAATTTCTTCTCAAACTAATCTACCGTCCAACGCTGCTTCTATTATTTCCACATTAAAATCATTTGTTCAAAATGGCACTTCAAGATGTCAGAATACTTCAGTGGAATAGCCGCAGTGCTATTTCTAACAAATCGAACCTTCTTAACCTATTAAATTCAAACCTTGTTTCTGTGGCTGCTGTCTCGGAGACATGGTTTACTCCATCCACCCACTTTAATGTGGGAGGGTACTCCTGTCTCCGTGATGATCGCCCGGAAGGTACGGGCGGCGGTGCTTTATTAAAAAATCCCTTCCGTTTTCCCCAATAAATAATATCAAACCCCCCAATGCTGACTTTCAAATGGTTGCAGCTAAAATAAAGGACACATCCTTTGTTTCTATCTATATTCCCCCATCATCGCAATTCAATAAGCAAGCTTGTTTGCAAATTATCCGTCAACTAAGCCCCCCATTCTTTTTATTGGGCGATTTTAATGCCCATTCCCCAATCTGGGGTTCTGCTTTCTCTGATCGAGATGGTCGAAGTTTGATGGATTTTTTAGATGAATCCAACCTTTTACTTTTGAACGACGGATCTCCTACAAGAATCTCTCGCCCCAACACAAACTCCAGTGCAGTGGATCTCTCCATATGCTCTACAAATCTGGCACCTCTCTCCTCGTGGGTAGTGTCCCCCGATCCTTGCTCCAGTGATCATTTCCCGATCACCATATCTTATCAAACTCCTTTCCATTCAGACAAGTCCCATATTTCGACGAAGATTAAAACAAAACACACCAAATGGGACGAATTTAACTCGCATATGGATAAGTTTATACAAAATTTACCCTCTACCGATATATTATCTGTCAAAGATGACTACGATAACTTCAAATCAATGCTCATAACTGCAATAAATAAATCAAATCCTCCCCCTAAAACCAAATCTCTCAAAACTCCCTCCGATTCCCTGGTGGGATGAGGAATGTTCCAAGGTAGTGAGAATTCGGAAAGCTAAATCTCTTTCCTATCGTCACAATATGACTATGGAGAACTATCTTGTATACAAAAATGCTGAAGCCAATGTCAAAAGGGTATTGAGGTCAAAAAAAAGATCCGGGCGATACAACTTCTGCAGTTCAGTATCTCCGAGTACTCCAATTTCGGAAGTTTGGTCTATGATTCGAAGATTTCGATCCTCCTTCAGTTCAACATCTCCTCGAGTGTCTCATTCTAAATGGATAGATGAGTTCTTGGACAAAATTGCCCCCCCTTCTGTACCTAACTTAGATGAAATAACTCCCATCCACAACACTCCTATGTCTGATCATTGGCTAGACTCTCTATTCACTTTAATTGAATTGAAAAATTGTTTATCAACAGTCAAGGATTCATCTCCAGGCAGAGATGGTATTCCTTATAGCATTATCAAAAATAGTAATGATAATGTTCAAAACTACTTCTTAAGCATCCTAAATAAAATCTTCCAGACTAGCATAATGCCTGATGACTGGAATTCCCAAATAATCATCCCAATCCTAAAATCAAACAAATCACCCAATTCTGGATCCAACTACAGGCCAATTGCTCTTTCATCCACCCTCAGTAAAATTTATGAAAAATTAATTAAAAGCCGGTTAGAATTTTTGGTTGAGAGTAATCAGCTTCTCTCTCCATCTCAATTTGGATTTAGGAAAAAAAAATCTACGCAAGATAATCTTGCCATCATCAGCACTGATATTATTCTATCCATTTCTAATAAGGAAGTATGTCTGGCAGTCTTTATAGACATAGACGGCGCCTTTGACAATGTTTCCATCCCAATCCTTAAAAAAAATCTTTTAGGCCTTGGCCTACCCCCCATGTTTGTCCAATCAATTATCAATCTATCTATAGAAAATTTTGTATTGAGCTACCAGATGTTACTCCTCAGAGTAGATCAATTTGGAAGGGTTTACCCCAAGGCGATGTATTATCCCCCTTACTGTATAATATATACACGTACGATATGCATATCGCTATTCCCCCGTTTAGTAAAAGTTATTGAATTCGCAGATGACATAGGTTACTTCTTATCATCCAAAATCGTCCCACTCGCCGTCAAATATCTTAATGAAGCCATGGATGCCCTTTGTACATGGCTCACTTTAAATGGTCTGGAACTTTCAGTCCAAAAGAGTCGGTGTGTCACCTTCTCAAACCGTCATAAAAATCCCCCTGTTCAAATTTTATTTAAAAACTCTCCAATCCCCAACGCCTCTGAAGTTAAATTTTTGGGAGTAACATTGGGGAAACTTAAATGGTCTTCCCATATTCATAATATAGTTACTAAATGTGAAAAAAAATTAAATATCATCAGATCATTGACTGGCGTTTGGTGGGGTGCCCACCCTTCTTGCATTAAGTTGCTTTACAATGCGCTTATTCGAAGCCATCTCGACTATGCCTGCCCACTTTTTAGTACTGCATCCAAAAATGCACTCAGTAAGTTGGACAAGGTTCAGTCTAAGTCACTGCGAATGATAACTGGAGCGATGCAATCGTCGCCCATCAATTCCCTACAAGTGGAATGTTCTGATCCCCCACTTTATTTAAGGCGTCAACTATTTGCTGATAAATTTGTTTTTATTCATTATTAATTTATTCCCAGAGTCTCATTGTTCAACGACTCAACACAATCATCTAAAATCAGAGCTCGAACTAAACCTCTTCCTGCCATCTGTAAAAATTTTCGCTCTCTCTCAGAGCTTCAAATTATCAAAAATGATCTTCTTCCTTTGTTCAAATTAAAATATAGTCACGTCACCTTAATTAACCCCAACGATTTTAGAAGGGATCGGCATCCTTAAAAGTCGTTCCAATCTCCCAGCCCGTACTGTCAATAATATTTTCAATGACATTATTTCATCTAAATGGCCCAATTCTTATCTTTTATTTACTGATGGCTCCAAATCTCCAGACTCTCCTAACTGTTGTATAGGTATCAACGTTTACCACAATAATTCTAATGACAGAATATTTTATTCAATTTCAAACCAATTTTCTGCTGAGTACATGGCAATAATTGAATCTCTTAATTATATAATAAAAAATAATTTTGAACATTCTCTTGTTCTCTCTGACTCACTCAGTAGTTCCCTCCAAAAACTTAAATCCAGTCCTTTTCTTCATCCTGATGATCACTTTGTGTCTCTTATTCGAGTACTGATATCCTCCATTCAAGAAAAAGGCTCCAGCTCTGGAAAAACTGTAACTCTGATTTGGATTCCTGGACATGTTGGCATAGTGGGTAATGATATTGCTGATTCCTCGGCAAAACAAGGAGCGTCTAACCCTACCGTTACCCTCGAAAACAATATTCCCCTATCTGATATTTTTTCCATCCTCAAAGATAGATTCCGCAATGCTTGGACAGAGTATTGGAATATTCTAGTCAATCCAAGGGTGCCTACTACGCCTCAATACAAAGGATTATCCCATCAAAACCATGGTTTCGAAAATTCCCCCATTTTTCCAAAAAAGAAATTTCCTTACTTATTCGAATGAGAATCGGACATTGTTCCGTTCCTTCTCACCTTTTTAAAATTCACGTCCTTGAATCCCCAGATTGTACGTTCTGTGGTCTAGATGTGGGAACTTTAGATCACATATTTTTTGGTTGTCCCTCTCTAAATAAATATCCTCTTTTCTATCAAACGTGATCTAAAATTGCTTCCCCTCCATTCAATATCTCATCTCTTCTAAGTCTGAACTCTACTCCAATCTTTAATATAATTCTTAAATTTGCTCATTTAAATAAAATTAATATATAAATTCACCTTTCCTATCGCTTTAATTTTAAATGATGGCTTAGAACACCCTTGAAGGGTGAAAGCCAGAAATAATTGAAAAAAAGGTGTGAACCAGGACGGGATCCTCGAAGTCCCATGTTATTGGAGGCAGGAAGCATGGAGGCCTGCAAATCATTCCACTGCTGAGCCATTGAACTTAACGAGGCGTAGAAACGACCTGTTCTTATATGTGACAAATTTAAACTTAGCTCTTCATTATAAAAATTCAAGTTAAATTTAAAGTTGGCCCTACATTATAAAAATTCAAGACACATTATATTCATACCTACTAACCGAACAAAAAATGAAGCACCGCTTATGAAAAGGATAGCCATTCAAAGAATACGTTTGTTCTAATGAAATAGCTACATGAACGGCCTGCTTAAGTATGTCCACTGGACCTAGCTCACTGAAACAATGCGCATTTTCTCATTAACAAAT
Organism: Limnephilus lunatus; assembly: GCA_917563855.2. Taxonomy (NCBI): domain Eukaryota; kingdom Metazoa; phylum Arthropoda; class Insecta; order Trichoptera; family Limnephilidae; genus Limnephilus; species Limnephilus lunatus. Next base: position 101,665,465 of record OU830594.1, read on the forward strand.
CTTTTTTTTTAATATCATGTATTTTATCGAGGCATCTGACTCACACAATGTTGTCATTTTTTGCCTAATCTGTTTTTACGGTGCTCCAGATTTTATGTCCGGGTTGAATTTTTCCCAAATGAAAGACTAAACCCTTCCACACACTTTTCCACAAATGAATATCTAGTAAATTAACGCAATGTAAGTGCACTATATAAGAATAAAACAATACAAGAACAATACGTCAATCCACCAGAAACATAATGGGAAAATATTTCACCGACTCCAGATATTTTCATATCAGAGGGTTCGGCTCTGATGAAATCCTAACTGGTCCGATAAATCCTACTGATCCCTCAATATAAATATTTAAAAAATCTTTCGTAATCCTACATGTATTTAAAATGACCGACTTTTGCATTTTTATGTACAAATTTTTTGACAAATCTAATACGCCTAAATTTTGAATGAGAGAGCTAGGTATAATGCCAGTAGCCGAAATAACAAATGGTAATATTTTTATAGTCTGAGAATGCCAAATTCTTTTAATTTCATTTCCTAAATCTGTATATTTTCTTATTTTTTCAGAAACAGTTTTCTGAATATTACAAGAATTTGGAATAGCGACATCAATGATATAAGTTATTTTCTTAATTTTGTCATGTAAAACTATATCGGGTCTATTATGACTAATTGTTCTGTCTGTCAGAATAGTTTTATCATAATAAATTTTATAAAATTCATTTTCTAAAAATGAATTTGGTTCATATTCATAATATGGTACATTACGGCAGTCAATCAAGTTATGTTTAATTACCAAACTTTGGTGAATTATTTTTAAAACTTGATTGTGCCTAAATGTATACTCGGACGGCGCTAATACAGAACATCCCGATATAATATGTTCTTTAGTTTCCGGAAAAGCCAAACATTTTCTACATAAATCATCAATTTGATTTGCATCTTTGATGATATGCTTCCTATAATTTTTAGTATTAATGACTCTATCTTGTATGGCAAGCATAAAGCCTTCTATTTCTGCGCTCAACTCTCCAATACTCAACCATTTGTTTGACGAAAATTTGTCAACATATGTTTGGTTGAGATAATTGAAGTGTTTTGCGTGAAGAATTTTATTTGACCAGGAATCTAATAATTCCTGGTTGGTATTTATAAGAATGCTGGCATTCTCGTCGTATAAATTTAATGGCGAAATATTTCTATCTGCCTTGCATATTATTTTGTGCATTTCTGAACTATCAGCTTTCCTATGGAAAAATTTTCTTAGCATTTCTACCTGATTATGTTTTAAAGATGTTATTTTGACTATACCTCTACCTAATTATAATATTATCATTACAATATATATAAAAGGTACTTAGTCCTTTAATATTAATTTTAATTAAAAATTATCTTCTCTCTCTACTAATTCATCTAAGGCTAAATTATATGGCTTTGCAAGCAAAGCAAAAGGTTCATGTTTTTTCTTACTGAATAACAAAAAAATGGCATCGTGTCTACTGGATTTAGAGGAAAAATTATATTTTAAAGCACTATGGCTCATGATGGAGTTGGCCTGATGATCTAGAAATTCAAGACTGAAAACACAGCACAAATTTCATGTTGGAGATTATCATTTGAGTTACTAGCTCTTACGGTATCATCCATACAGACTTTCCGTTTCAGGTGTATAATTGCAATAATAAATGTATTATACTTTTTTACATTAGCTTCATGCAGGAGGCCTTGAAGAAAATAATTCTATGGACTCGGTCTTTTTAAAAAAAAAAAGATGAAGTCCTGGGAAGGAAAAAGGTTATGAGGGGTGGGTAGGAATCTGGGGGTCAGTGTTTCCAGGAGTAACGGAAGTATGAATCCAACCCTCCTACTGCAGTGCAAGGCATTCCAAGAGAGTTCTGCTGGAGAGACCAAAAGGTCTCCCTCAACCATCCCGATCCGGCCTGCCATGCACGGTTCAGAGGCAGACGTGTCCGCTGCCAAGACCCAAACAAACCTTACCCCCCGAACCCAGCCACCCCTATTATGTCACCAAACATAGCAAACCACTTGAGGTCACCTGTGGCAGAGGTGTTGGTTATCCAATAAATGGTTCCCTGAGCAGCGGTACACATACCCGCCTCCCAAATTGCGAAATAGTAGTAAAATCGAATAAAACAAATATATTCATTTAGAAATCTTTTAATAATATAATCTTATGTTGGTAATTAAATGGGAAAAAAACAATATGACTCAAAACATATTTATACAATTTTATTGCAACAGTTTAAAAAAATATCCACAAAATACAAATTACACGTAATTTTTCACAAAAATTATTTACATTCTTTTTTCTGAACAAAAGAGAAAAAACATTTCAAAATACTTTTCCAAACAATCATTTGGCAACTTGTAGTGATGAACGTTTATGAATCAGAAAAGAAATAATAACAGAAATTGTAAAAATAAATAACGTTTAAAATACAAATTAATGTTAGATGGGCGTAAAAAAAAATTGAAATATATATTTTTGGATATATTTTTAAATGTTGCAAGAAAACTTTTTTATAATGCACGTTAGATATACAAGTTCCTAAAACAAGTAAACTCAATAATGGCTGGTGTGAATAATGTTATAACATGTTTTCTATCATACAATGGACAAAAAAAATTATCACAGCAGTTTATTCAACATGCAACAAAATATTAATTAAACAAATAATGCTGACAGAAAGAATATTGTCATTAGATGTTTTACCATGAAGAAAATAATGCAAGAGTTACTGTTGGTGGGTGTAAAAAAGACAAGATACATTATGCATACTTTTGTTGAGATCGCCGATGATGATAATGAGTATTAAAATTGAGAGTGCTGACTTCTCAGGGCTAATGGGAACATGGAATCTCTGAATCAGATTATTTTATAATGTTGAAGGTAGTGAAGAGAGGAAGAGGAACATTGGGTTGACTGGTTAACACTGGTTAACCCCTCAGACTAATTTGTTTGCTTTCAGGAGCAGCTCATATAGGGCTCAAAGAAATCGTTGTGTCTCCCTTACTGTCATGGTGAGAAATATGATCTAAACAGTGTTAGAAAGAGAAAACAACACGCATCATATTCAAATCTAAACATTAACCACAGAGGAATGAAAAATTTATGAAACTTTGTGAATCTTAATTATTTTCACATGAAATGACAAAAAAGTGAGGTGAAAATAATGTTTAAAATACATTTGCCTAATAATGTTTTTTTTTTTTCAGTAATTTTAGTTTGAAAAAATGTAACGTAAGCCATTTTTTAAAGCTTTTTATGTTTACATTCGTAATTTTAATATTTATAAAATTATAGGTTTATTTCTAATAATAAAATTTGCGAGCTTATTTTATCAACTCCCAAAAACAGTTTTTAGTTTTTCAGAAATTTTCCATTTATCTGGATTTCATTGCAAAGTGGAAATAATGTCACCTTCTAACAAAATATGCACAAGGTCTGAGTAATTGAAATTTTAAGTGCTTATATATGGCATTCTCAATAGGGGTATGTAGTGAGGTTGAAGGAAGCGGGGAGGGGAAAGAGATGGTAAAGAGAAAGGTTTGGTATAATCTGGCAATTCAGATCTGGTCACTAAGCATAGACATGGTAATGATAAAATCAAGCAAAGCATTTATGGCATCCCCAATATGGGGTATGTTGTGAGGTTGTAGGAAGTTAGGAGAGGTAAGAGATGGGAAGAGCACGGTTTGATAGTACCTGGCTATTCAGATCTGGCCACTAAATGTAGCTGATGCTGTTTTAAGCAAATTTCAAATCTGTAAAGTGGTCTTACGCCAAGGCGATACTGTAATATCTATTGGGATAAATAAACTTGGTGGCTGGACGGAGTGGAGGCAAATATCTGCATCATTGAGCATGAGGAGCCGGAGGGAGACAGCAGAAAATGAGGAGGGCTCTATCTAAGAGCTCCAGGCCAAAGGTGATTGCCAAAATTAAAAGTACCCATATCTTATCAATGCATCTTATCATTTCAGAAAGATACCGAAATTTGTTTTTATTATGTAGGAAAAAAAACTAAAAAATATTTTGAGAAAGAATTTACTTTAGAACACGAAAATCTGCATTTTAAATAGGTTTCGAAACTAGCATCTTTATACCATTTGTGCCCAAAGTACATAGAAGGTTATAAGCCTTGGAAAAAATATATATTTATACAGCGCACTTGAGGTGAGTTGCACATAAATGGTGCTATGCAATTCATCCTAATAATATTATTATTATTATTACATACTTTGATACCTAAAAATCCGATATAAAACATTCTTCATTACTTGATTTCCACAAACCATTGGCACATTTTTATTAATTAAGGCATCATAATTTCAAGGACAGTGCACCATTTTGGACACAATTTCTCACCGTCTATTTTGGCTTCACTTTGGGCACAAATTAACAACCACTCTACGCATTTCTTTCTCCATGGAAAACACTTTTAAAAAGAACGACTTTCAAAAGTATTTCAAAGATAACATTAAAAACAGAAAAAGTATTAGATTTTCTACGAAAAGAAAATAAGTTTATACAAAATTTCAATGTACAATAATTTTTTACTTTGACGACCTATGTTTTTGTTTAAAACTAAAACTGTTCACAGAATAATAAGACAGAATTTCCCAAAACAAAACACCGGATGATATAAACAAATTGTTGACCTGTTTAAATTTACTCAAAAGATTGAACCAAAAAATACAAATTACTTGTCGGTGACATTATTTGGTTAAACTAAAGTAGAAATTATATAGTGGACACATTTTACACAAATCATTGAGAAAATGGAGTGACGTTTGCATTGATTCGAAATCAGAAATAGATGAATTCACAAGTGACAAGTTATCTAAGACCAATAAACTGCAGAATTTACCAGAAAGTTACTTACAACTAAATAAATCTGGTAGAATTTACCCTTGACAAGTTATTTTTATCAATTTAGCAGCTTGAAGTAATTTACAACCAATAAATAATAAAATTCACGACTGAGAAGTTGTTAATTATCAGCATTAAATGGTAGAATTTACCAGTAATAAGTTACTTATGTATAACCAAAAAAACTGGTAGAATTTACAAGTCACAAATAAAATGGGAAAAATGAATAGCAGAATTTACCACAAGTTATTTTTGACAATTTATCAGCCTCGAGTAACTTACAACCAATAAATGGTAAAATTTACCACTGAGAAGTTATTAATTAGAACCAGTAAATGGTAAAATGTATCAGTGACAAGTTATGTATAATAAAAAAAAACGGTAGAATTTACAGTCACAAGTTACACGGGACGAATAATTAGCAGAATTTACCCTAGATAAGTTATTTTTGAAAATTTATCAGCTTCAAGTAATTTACAACCAATAAATGGTTGAATTTACCAGTGATAAGTTATCTATATATCCAAAAAACTGGTAGAATTTACAGTTGCAAGGTAAATAAGACAAATAATTTGCAGAATTTACACTCGACAAGTTATGTTTACCAATTTACCAGCCTCAAGTAATTTACAACTAATAAATGGTTAAATTTACCACTGACAAGTCGATAATTACAACCAATAAATGGTAGAATTTACCAGTGACAAGTTATGTATAATCAAAAAAAGCTGGTAGAATTTACAGTAACAAGTTAAATAAGACAAATAAGTTGCAGAATTTACCCTCGACAAGTTATTTTTACCAATTTCAACAATTTACAACCAATAAATGGTAACATTTACCACTGACAAGTTATGCAAAACAGTGTCAAGTTATCTGAAACCAAAAAAACACAATAATTTACCAGCAATCTGTAACTACAAAAAATACTAATTCACCAGTTACAGCACTCTACAGATAAAAAACGGAAGAATTTAAAAGTCACAGTTAGGTAATCTATAAAACAGTAGATTTCCTGGTTAAATGAACATTAAGTGCAAATCAAATAAATTGAAAAATACTTAAAATGCCACCAGTGAAATGCAAATAAAAAAAGCAGTTCACTGAAAATTAGTTCAAAATTGACAATTTTTTTAAAAATATTTCCATTTCAAATTCAAGACTGTTTATTTTTCCTAAAAGAGTACAATATTATTTTTGATGGTTCAATTTTAAAGATAAGACATTAATGTCTCTTTTATGAAAATATATTTTTAATTGTAGGCGACTATAACTTTAATAAATTAACCACGCATTTTGGAAACATTAATTATGTATGCGTTTTTTAAAACATTATCAGGAATATCAGGAATAAATAAAACCAGCTAGATATTATGTAATAAATACAGTAATACCCAATTAAAAACAAAATATAAACATATTTTGTTTAAAAAAAAATATATGTATTTTAGGCAAATTTACAATATTTTTGGTATAAATTTATTGCAAACTTTTTTGAAAGAATTTTGTTGCTTTTTTCTTATAAGAAATAAAATATGTTTGGTTTTTAAATTGCAATGCCCAAAAACATGAAATTAAATCATATATAGATACAATATTTGGCATTGTATTTATTGCACTTTTAAGATTATTAATTGTATCGACAGAAAAGGGAATAAGTGATTATTTTTTATTTATTATTTAAAAAAAACAAATTTTGGCAAATGGATATAAATCTCAAGGTCAATAAGTATTTTTTATGTGAATACCGCAGCAGAGTCCCAACTGTTCTTGACTGTACGGAGCCAGGAGTGGGATTATGTTATCCCAAATCGGGGCTTGCCGTGAGGTTGAAGGGAGTGGGGAAGAGATGTGATGGGGGAGAGGAAGGTAGGTAAGTTGTCAGATCTGGTCACCAAACGTGGATAAGCCATTTCAAGCAATCTTTCGATTCTGAATGGTGGTCTTTCACCAGGGACATCGATCATCCAGTTGATTAGCCAGACATCTCCAAAAAATCGAAATTTAAGTTGAGTATGCAGTTATATATAAAAGTGTACCCACTATCTGGTACAATAATCAGATTACTTACAAACACCACTAAATCAATTATAATGCAGAAAAATTTGTATTGAAATAAACAAAATGTTGATGTTTTCTGGGTGACTAGTAGAATGGTATTTCAAAATGGCATACTAATGTACCAGACCGTTATGCCTCACGGTGTTATTTTATAGCATAAAGTGTAAATAATATTTGATTTACGGTAAGCATTAGAATATTGCTTTCCTTATTATCTCAAAACTTAGTATTTGGAGATGTCTGACTAATGAACTGGACAATCGATATATTGAGCATGATTTAGTCACCGAATGTTCATTTAACAGAAAGAACATCAAAAAGGTCAACATGACGTTTTTATTCATTTCCTATTAAATTTTTGTAAATGGGGGTACATATTTCCTTCTATTTTTGCAGTCAATATTTAACAAAAATTACCAAATAAAAACATTTTAAATATTAATTTATGTATTTAGAAAGGGTATTACTGTAAACAGAATGCATAATTTTAAGTATATCATCACGGAAAAACAATACTGCTTAACTTACGAAAACTCATAATTACAAGATATTTATGGTTTTTTAGTGATGTTACAGTACAAGCCAAGCTTAAATGCTGATCTGAAGTTGTTACGATCCATCCTCGCACAGGTACAGTCACTTTACTGACATGACGATGCGTAAAACATGCATGCGACAGAGAAAGGCGTGGGCCGCTTTTCGGACCTTAAACTCGCCTATTGCAACGATTTCTGTATCAACGTCAGATCGGCAATAAAGTTTGATGCTTATATAGAACAGTACGTGTTATTGCTTTCCTATGACTATAATATCATTTTAAAACCAGGACACAAAATAGACATGAAAAAAACCTAACCAGTAACAAACAGAAATACAATAAAGCATTTATTTTTATTTTTTTGTTTCTTTTGTAAATATAAAAGCAGTAATCAATGGTCAAGCACGTTATTATCAATATAAAGAATATTACAAAATATACTTGATAAAATGAATACATTGGCAATGTTAACTCAGAAAGGCACATGTTTTGGTAATAAGCACCGAAGATATAAACCAATTAGAAGTGTGGTAAAAGCATGTGCTAAGCAAGCACAATTATTCCAATGGTGAAATTCATCACACTTTAATTCTTTCTTGAACAGACAATCAATTTCGATTTCTGCTTAATTCCCGGGTTTCTTCTGCTTGTTTATGTCTTCAGTGTTGATAAGCGATATATTTGACTAAAATAAGGACAGAATCGCGCATAAACCTTACTTTAAGCAAAACAAAAGTTTTCGGCGTCATAATTTTTGTAATAATTGATCTGTTACTGGACATTTTTTAAATGCGCATTTTAATTGTGTGAAATTCTTCATTAATTGATTTGATAGAATTAAAAATATTATGAAAATACTGAAATTGTACTTGCTGTATCACGATATTACTGAAACCTCAGGTATTGTTGTATCATGAAACTTCAGTTATTGCTGTATCAAGAAATTAGAGAAACTATTGATAATGTATCAAAGAATAACTGCTACTATACTATTTATTGAATCAAGAAATGACTGAAACTTCATTTGTTGTATCAAGAAATTAGAGAAACTATGAATAATTTATCAAGGAATTACTGAAACTACACTAGTTGTAACAAGAAAATATATAGAAACTGACATGTTGTATCAAGAAATTATCGAAAAATTACAGAAACAGTTGAACCACGGCATTACAAAACCTGCAATAAATTGTTGCATCATAAGTACATATGTACGTTATTGTACATATATTATAACCAAATTGTATTGCAACAAAAAAAAAATGCTAATTTGACAGAGAGAGTTTTGTGTTTTCTAACAAGTTTAGTATGTATTTTTTAAATTCAACATTTCTTTAGCCAATAATTATCGTTTGTGTATATTTTGATGCATATTTATAATAACATTATGTAAGTAGGTATTTTTCGAAAGAACAAAATATTTTGAGCACTACAGAATTGTAAATTGTAACATCAATAAAGGTACCAATCAATTGCTTCTAGTTTTACCCTGAGAAAGTTGTACAAAACTCCGAAACTAATAACATACTTGTGTAATGGAGATAGATTAAATAATATTTATTGGTCGTATCAATAAAACAGGAGATAATAATTTTTACCTGACGTGTATATATTATTATTAACGCAGTTACAAATTTTTATCTGATATTGTGTATTTCATATCCTCTTTTACCACTGGCATTTAACAAATAAATAGTAAAACAAAATGAACTTTTCCAAAAATTGTAAGTTCTGTTTCAAATCACCAATCGCAGGTTTTGAGTGAAATAATTTACATGGAAGAAATGTCACAAATTCGATATTTGCTCGGCCAATTTTTATCTAATGGATTGATACATAAGTGCATATCATCGTAAAACTGCTAACATTACAAAAGCAGCTATACAAGAGCGCCGTTGGTAGAATTTTTTTATGTGAATACCGCAAATGGTCCCAACTGTAAAGAGCCAGTGGGATTTTGGCATCCCCAATTGGGTATGGTGCAGGGGTGATTCAAGACTTTTTGTGAGCTAGAGTGCTAAGATTAAAAAATACAACATTGTTGATGTTGTTTTAGCTGAAAATGAGTTTCAATTTTTCAAAATTTCAATTTTTTGTATGAAAATTATTCATTAATCACAGCCTCCCCAAAATAAAAAATCTTCATAAAAAAAAATTTAATTTTGAAAAATTAAAATTCATTTTCAGCTTTATGAGCGTATAACCAGCCAGCGGCCGAAAATACACACTTCGTCGAAAGAGGTTCTTACGATCGTACAGGGCGGTTTCAATGAGAAAGGTTAATTACTCTCAGTACCAGCTTTTTAAAATTATAACTCAATATCGATTTTATTTCATTCCAAATTTGCTTTAATTTATACCTACATCCAAAACTGCTGAAAGGCGTGTTGATAAAACTATTAAAATTATGTACTTTTTGTAATTATTTTTTGATCATAAGTATTTATCATTTTTCAATAATGTCTCAGCAAAATAAGAATGTAAACAAATTTGAAATATATTAGTCTGGAAGTGCGCAAATAAATACACAAACGAATCAATTTTCGTCAAGAAACACATGTACCTATGTATATCTTTTATGATTTTATTTAAACTAAAATTAAAATTCTGTAACGTACGTTTACCAGATAATGTATTGATCTATTTTACTGAGGATTATATGATTTGAAATAGGTGTAGTATATTAAATGTACTTTTATGAAAATTTAACAAATCCGCCAACGACCTATGGTATAACTTTATTATACTAAAAATTATAATTTTTTCTGAAAATTTTAAAACATACGTTTACTAGATAAAAGAACAATCTTTCGAAACCAATATATAATTTTTTGTGGAAAAGAGTCAATACGTCTAAACACTGATTTAAAAATGACATATTTCTGGTGTTCTCTGGTTATACGCACTTAACATCAATTAAGTTGTATTTCTAAATCTTAGCGCTCTGGCTCACCAAAAAGTTACGAACCGCCACTGGTATTGTGTGAAGCTGAAGGTAGTAAGGAGGGGAAGATGGGGAGGAGGAAGCGGGGAAGTACCAGACTATTCAAATCCGGTCACCAAACACGGTTAAAACCATTTCAAGCAATGTTTCCTGAATACACGTCTTTCACCCGGGGAACACTGAGCATACTATGTCCATCGTCCACTCCATATGGAATAAAGCAAAGAATATATATATGACAAAGTTGTGAGTGAATTTAGTTACGAACCTATGCATCAACCCGATAGTTGTAAATCTCAATACTATAATTAAATACTTCATGAAACAGGAAAAATAAGAAACATTGTTCAAGGGAAATCTATCCCATGATTTTTTACAAAACACAGTTATTAATAATAACAAATTGGTGAGAATAATATACAAAGAACGCTCGCTTAAAAATAATCAAGATTATACAAAAAGAAAAAGAAAAACTCAAAACGTAATAGGTAGCAATATAGTAATAATCAAATTAATGACAATAATAATAATTAAACAACTTACAGATTCCAACTCGCTATGTACAAATGACTAAAAAAATATTAAAGAAACTTGGATACTTACTACAAACTAAATTTCATTGTGTGCATTTTAGAAATCAGATATAGAATATTTAATATTGACCTCTGCTGTATTAAAAATAAATTGGTTCAACAAACATAATAATACGATACTTGGTTAAACAACCATAATCGTATAATTGATTGAAAAACTGCAATCCTGTGATAACCATTTTCGGACGATAACAGCTTGAAGAAACATAATGGTACAGGTTGACTAGTCGTAATCATACAACAACTGATTGAATAACCGCAATCGTATGATAAAATTGACTGGATAACTCCAACCGTACGATAATTGATTCAACAACCATAATCGTATAATTGATTGAATAACCATAATCATACGATAACAGATTGAAGAACCATAATGGTACAGGTTGACTAGTCGTAATCATACAACAACTGATTGAATAACCGCAATGGTACGATAATTGACCGGACAACTCCAACCATACGATAATTGATTCATCAACCGTAATCATATAATTGATTGAACCGCAATTAAATGATAATCGATTGAATAACCATAATCGTACGATAACAGATTGAAGAACCATAATGGTATAAGTTGACTAATCGTAATCATACAACTGACTGGATAACCGCAATCATATGATAATTGACTGGATAACTCCAACTATATAATTATTGATTCAACAACCGTAATCGAATAATTGATTGAATAACCGCAATCATATGATAATTGATAGAATAACCATAATCGCACGATAACAGATTGAAGAACTATTGAACAATCGCAATCATATGATAACTGAATGGACAACTCAAACTGTATGATAATTGATTCAACAACCGTAATCGTTAAACCTTAAGACCAGAATTTTTTCAATGTCTACATCAGAATATGGTCATTTCAATTACAATTATGTTTGAGATAAAATATATTTCTAATGATTACAGCAAAGAATTGAATTAAAATATTCTACATCAGTGATCAAAATCTTAAGGTTGTGTAATTTTTTGTATTTTTGTTTTATATTTTGTCTTTGGAGATGATTTTTTTTCAATTCACAACATTTTTTGTGAGAGTTTTTGATTTTTGTTTTACACATTAGAATCTATGTTGAATGGAAGAAGAAAGATAAGAGTTTTATTGAATAAATGTTTGAATTATGAAAAAAAATGCAAAATACCAATTTTGTAATAAATGCTGCAATTTATCATTAAATAATAGGGGGCAAAAGGAAAAAGGGGACAATCAAAATATGCATTTAAGAAATGAGTACAATAAATAATTTTGGTCCTCAACATGTTTTTTCTAATACATACTGAATTGTATCATATTTGATTGATTTTTGAACTGTTCTCATTTTTCTTGCAAAATAGTTTTGTAAGTTTTTTTTAAATTGACATTTTGAAATATTTTGGCTCTACAGACAACGTTTCCAATTTAAGTTGAAATTTTTTGGAAAATTGCCAAAAATGACCTATTCAAAGAACGTTGAACTATCACTTTAAAATGTCAAATGATACAATGAAAGCGTGAAGCGCTCATTTTTATTTATTTTGGGTCAGAAATTTATTTAGTCGACATTCAGAAAACCCATCTCAAAAACACAATTTTTTGATAAGTGAATTTTATGACATTATAATATCGTAAATTGAAAGTTTGTAAATGAAAGAGAAATCAGATTTGCATATTTAAAATGTAGATTAGAAAGAGACAAACTCCTTAGCACTGTGGTAGGAGATCTGAACCTCAATACAGAAGTCAAAAGCACAAATAAAAATATGTAATTAAATGGATCCGAGATTTTTTCATACACATCCAAAAATACTCCCAGTATCACACTGTTCACAGATAATCAGTGTTACAACTCATGAAATGACTTTAGTTATGTTAAGTAACCGCATCTGAATAGCTGGATAATTCCCAACCTTCATCTTGCCAATTTTCTTACAATTCACGTATGATTTTTTAAATATTTAAGGTGCAATAGTCGCACATGCTCCGGGCAGTGAGATTCTACATACAAAAAATAATACTGCATTTTTGCGACTGGTTATTTTAAACAAGATTTCATATAATTTAGATTGGAAATAAAAAAAAATAATTTTGAATTAAAAATTAATGCAAACATTGCTGTTATTAACCCCTACGGCGTAGACAAAAAAAAAGTCAAAATATTCCGACTTGACATTCAATTTCAAATAGATTCGCTGTTTTAGAACATGTACCAAAAGGAAGTGTTTGGCAGTTTTATAGAATTATTTCAAATGAATTAATTGTATGTGATGTCATCTTTCTAGTATCTTCTGTCTTTTTCGTTTTCACTCAAAACGAGTGAGAAGGAAGATTTTTCTTTGATGACATGCATACGATTTCTCTCTGGGACTGCTACATAAATGCCTGACCGTAATAGAAAAGAAGATATATAACGTGTTTTATTAGGATGTGACATTTGGTGACAGATATAGTACTACACGGCCCAAATGGTTAATATTACAAAATAGGTATTTATGCATTATTTTCATAATTACAACCAAAAAAATATTTAAAAAAAGGATATTTCAATCATAACTAAATACTGAAGATCAATAAATAATTTTTTACAGGGTAGGGTAGTAACCGGCAATACAAAATATTGACAAGAACTCACTGCAATCATGGAACACGTTTTAAAACATGAAATTTTTTAATATGTTTTAGATTTTTGTCATGAATCGGGTTTTTCATGACCAAAAGTATAGTGGTTTATTTTTGGGGTATGATGCCATGCTACGCTACCTCCTTCTCTAGTTAACGTTCAGGAACAAATTAAACCAAATTAAACAAATGAAACCAGCCATTACTTTGGAATTGTTCCTGAAGTCCTGGGAAGACCCAAAACGCATGGAGTACATTGAAATTCATAAAAATCCAAATAATATCAATGAAGACGACGAGACTAGGCTCAATAGTTCTTGGTATCCAGTAATTGATGGCTACACCAAAACAAAATGCAGAAGAAAACCATTTTAAATTATACTGTAATACCAGCTCGTAGAGGATTGTAGCTAGCAACACGGTATCGCATCTAAATACATAAGCACACACTTCTCCACAATCTTTGATTACACATCTGCCCTGATGATGGACACTGTAGTGCTGTCTGAAACGTTTGCTAAAGGAGGTAGCACAACATGGCATAATATCCCAAAAATAAATCACGTTAACAGATTTTTTGCATTAAATATCAACTACCCTGAAAAAAATATTTTTTTCCAATTTAAACCATATGGGAGCAAAATATGATGTTAAAAGGTGATGCACCACATTGAATAAAATTCGGTATCAGGCCGCAAACGATAATAGTTCTTATGAACATGGAAATAAGGTTTAAATTCCAGCGTTACACCACACGCCAGTTTTGATTTATTCACGAAAAAAACATCTTTTGCAAAGCTCAGGCACAAATATTTTTAAAATATACGATCATTTTTAAAGAATTTAATTTTTCACATTTAACAATAAAACCATAAACGAAAAGGGGGTCGTAAGTAGGAAATATTTAACTTTAAAGTAGGTTTTATAGGCCTGATACTTTATTTTTTTTTCTGGACTTATAAAAAGACCAATCAAAAAAATATTTGATTTTTCAAAGGCAAATAATATGTCTAGCAGTATTTCATTAAAGTATCTAAAATATTTCTAAGCGAACTAATTTTCACACCAAAATCAAATGATTTTGCATTGCTTGGTAGTGCATCATCTTAAGAAATGAACAAATTCATAAAAGTTTAATTTTTGCAGAAAACTAAACCAAATAATAATTTTTAATAATAAAAGAAAATTATCAACAAAAAAATTATTGTACAAAGATCATGTTGATAGGTGAGCAATTATTGAAAAACAATTTAATGAAGAATATAAAAATGCTATGATAATTTCTGTTGCATCATAATGATTTTCCTTTGCACCATTTATTGAGGAATAAAAAATATTTTGCAGTTGTATTCTCAACACAAAAATAAATTGAATTTCTTTTACGGTTATGTTGTAAGGAACTTGTAAACTTGTTGCGAAATCGTAAAATAAAATTATAACGTTTGTTGATTTATGGGTATTAGAAAATAAATAATTCTAAATGTGGCATTAAATGGAAAATAAATGTGAATTGTATAATAGCTATAAGGTCCAACCGTTTGTATGTGGGACGGCACAAACGAATGCAACGTGTAATAATAATAATTCAAATGACCATGTGACGAAATATAATAATACAAATGTAACGTATATATATGCTAGTCAAGGCAAATATATTCTCAATATTTTAACAATCTTTTTTTATTATTTTTTAATGTCAGTATTATTTGTTTCCAATTACAACAACGCACACTCGTTCTACATATATATTATTTCTCGCGTGATTGAGGGGGGTGTCTCTCAGTCTATAACGACGTACGGCAAAATGGTCAACGGTTCGTCATTGTAGGACGATCGCACGACGGGCTCGTTCCATTCTCGGTACGCGTCGTCGATGGCCAGCTTGTCGAGCCAGGCGGGACATCCGCTCCCCGTACAGACCGCTTCTAAGGCACCATTACTCTCCAATTTGACGGGTTTCGACTTCCCTAAGGGCGAGTCGCTGCCGCAGGTCGCATTCTCCGTTTGGTCTAAAACTCGCGTCAGATCCTCGATTTTACCATACCGTCGTAACCGTTCGACCGCGCCGTCCGTCAAGTCTTTCATCTCCAGCGTGACGGGCTCTAAGACGGATTCGTACGTCAGATTCGCCGTTTCCGGGCGGGGAGACGCGTCGAAATCCACGGGCGAGTCACGCGCGGCTTTAGTCCTGAACACGCACGAGAGGTCACTCACGTTATCACTCAAATCTTCCACAAAGCCGGCGCTCGCGTTTAGCGCCGCTATGCTCAGCGGGAGCAACATTACACTATCGCCGTAGGTGAACCTGCGCGATTTCCGCACTTCGTTGGAACATTTGTTAACTGGCACCGAGGCGGAACACTGACTGGGCGCAAAGGACTGCTGGCTTTCGTTGCACGATTCCGATTTGACCGAGTCGCAATCCATCGCTTCGTCGCGAGGATCGCTGTCGTCTTTAAATGTCGGGTCGTTGTTATTAGACAAGCCTTGCGACGAAACATCGTCACCAAGGCTCGAATTGGAAACCATAATATCCCTATCTAAGTTAACATTGTCCTTATCACTATCACTAATCACAAAATTAATTTTAACACTAATTGGGGGGGAACCGGGATGATCTTGGATCGCATCCTTTTCACTGAAGGGAGAGTCTGCGGGGCTGTGGTAATCGTCAGTCTTGGAGTCCCTTTCCTTGATCAACTCTGCGTTCTTACTTTCCAGTTCTTCTAACCATTCCCTAGAGTTGGAGTTGGCTTCTACTGGCTCGTACTTATCGAGATTTATTTTGGTAAGGTTCTTGACGCACTTGTCCAAGCTGTAGTCCAGATATTTGTATTTCGGCACAACATCCAGGAAGAGATCTCGCGAGCAGTCATAAAAAGGCCGCTGCCCCCAAGTATCAGCCCGACAGGACAAGGTCTTACACGTTTCCTTTTGAAGAACTTTATCACATTTCGTCCCGTTGACGTCGGAGATGTAGCAGTTGTGAAGGCCGACCACCTGCGCTTCCGTGATGTCAGCCGGTTGAGTGTGGAAGATGTACCCCGCCTCGCAATCAGGATCCAACTTTTCTTCAAATAGCGGAGGAGCGGGTACAACTATTGAGCTGATCGTAGCGTCTTCTACCACTTTCGGTGCATCGTCGTAATCCATCTCGAAGATGGATCTTTTCGGTTGCTGGGGAGGGGATGGCATTTTAACTTCCACATCGGGAGTACTGTAGATCAACGAACACGTACACACAGGTGAAGTTTCTTCTTCATTGTCCATCCAAGACTTATCGATTGGAGGCAGTCTCGCAAGAATAACTTCCAAAGGCTCGTGCTTAACAGGTCCTTCTGTGGATTCTTTAACCTCGGTTTTGATGACCTCGGTTTTAATCTGTTGGAGAGGTAGAGGCTCGATATTTTTAAAACTTGAATTAGAATCGTTCAATTCAATGATGTCAGAAAGGATTGTCGTGTCTTTCTTTTTGTTGTCGTAAGCGGTCAAAAAGTCCTCTTTGGGTATAAGACTCTTGTCGTCTACTGACTGAATCTTCCCAGATTTTCTGGCTTGGATGTCTTCGAGTAATTCTTTGGTAGTTTTGACCTTTTTACCAGCAGCGGATATCTTGTTGGTGATGAAGGTGGAATAGTTGTCTGGCTGGTTTTTGACGCCGTTCTTTCTGGACGTCCGGGCTTTGGGCTCGGGTTTGGGCGAGCGGCTGTCCAGGTCATCCAAGAGAAGTGCCGGGGGGAGGGCGGAGGTGATGCCGTTGCGGAGGGTGGTGATGGAGAGCGCGGGGGAGGTGGAAGCGGAGCTGACGGGAAGGAAAGGAGACGTTGGCACCGGGTCCAGGCTGTGGTCCACAGTGCGATTCTCTGATTTTGTGTGATTTCTGAAAACATTTACAAGGTAAGATACATAAATTGAACAAATGAGAACATTTTCCAACCAATTACACAATATAAGGAAGGTAAGGATAAAATCAATTTTTAATACTGAGTTTACAAACATTTGAATAAGCATCCATTGAAGCCAGAACCAAGTTAACCTCTCAGAAGCTGGGCATACTTTACATGACCCGCAGATAGTACACAGCTGCTGACCATGTACAAATGCTTAGAAGATGCTACGAGGAACTAGCGTCAATGATCCCTTCGACACCAGTGCATAGACGGTTGACATTTGTTACACGAGAGCAGGTCGCTTCTATGACTCGTTCTTGAGTTCAACAGCTCGGCTGTGGAATGATTTGCCGACCTTTGTGTTTCCTCCCTCCTACAACACAGGTCTCTTCAAGACCCATGTTCATTCCTTTCTCTCCTCAAAAAGACTCTCCACTTAGCATCATCAAAGATGTAAAAGGCCCTAATTATTTTTCTCAGGGCCTCCTATGTGGAGTTAAATGAGACTAACAAAAATCATCAATCACCTTCGGTAATAAAAAAAATTGTGAACAGATGTTTCTCATTTTTATGGAAACGAAACATTGTGGTATTACATGTATTAAAAGTTAAAAGAGACAGTTATTTGAAGATACTGTAAAACCTTCAGTAAAATTTCTCCATGTGACATTAACTGACTAGAAAATGCTAAAAATAATTGTTTAATTATATTGAAAATCGTTGAGCAATTTGAGCATTACATCCTGGTCACTGATTCACAAATCAGCACATAATCATTATAGGATGGGGATGTGTTTTGTTATTTTTTTACATCCACACGGGAGGCCCTGAGGAAAATAATTCCTGTCAGGGCTTGTCTTCTTTGGGGATACTGTTGTGTGAAGGGATTTTTAACGAAAAGAAGGAGACAAGTTCTGGGATGACAAAAGGTACGAATCCATTGCTGCCACTTCGGTGCAAGGCAATGTTCCAAGAGAGTCCTGCTGGAGCGTTCAAAAGATCTCTCTTAACCAGTCTCTCCCGATCCAGCCTGCCACACAGTTGGTGGGAAGACACATCCGCCGCCAAGACCCGGACAAACCTCACTCCTACGAACTCAGGCATCCCTACTAAATCATAATTCGAAATTCTTCTTCAGCATGCTCTAATTAATATGATACATTGGTAAATAACATGAAATTGCATTGTAAGAGATTATCTCATGGGGATTTCAACATTTAGATGAAAATTCCCGCAATGTTCCCATTTTGGAAATTTACCCATCACAAGCCATGAAACAGCGTGCACAACGCATGTCTCCAAAATCGTTCACCCATATTACTGAAAACCGCATCTAAGCACAGCTGCCCCCCGTCTTTATTTCTACCTATACTCCGAACACATTACTTGCATTTTTCATTGCATAACCGTTTTGATTGTCCCTGGTTCACTTCCATGCCATATCTCCCTTTGTCTCTATTATCTATTGGTGCACTCTAATCACTATTCCTACCTTCTTTTCTTGGCTTTTCTTCCTCCGGGTTCCCGACGGGCTTTCTTGGCGTCTCTTCTGCTGGAGTCGCTCTTGTCCTCGAGGTACAGGGCGGGGTCTCCGTTGAGTGGGGAGCGGGGTCTCTTCGAAGATGCTGGAAACAAACATCATCATTAAAACAATCAATCAGATATATCATTCATTAGCACGGAAAGACGCAGAATCGCTTGCGGGATTCGAGACGACCGTAGGAGTGGAAGTTTACCGTAACAAATTACATATTGAAGGGTGGGTCAAATCCCAGCACTGGAAGGAATGTGAGAGGGTATGAGACAATCCAAAGTACTCTTAAACGGAGCAAACCCTAGACGAACCAGGCAACTAATCAATAGTGACAGTAATTCTTAGTGACCAATTCATGTACGCGGGCTCCATCGAAGCCATAGTTAGTTGGCCTCTCAGAAGCTGGGCATACTGAACAGGGCCCGCAGATACTTTAATACATAGTACACAACTGCTAAACCTGTACAAATCGCAAATGCGCCCCACACTCGAATTTGGCAGCCAATTCTAGTCTGGAGCCCCTAAATACTTCAAAAAAACCTGTGCAGAAACAGGCGGTCCGTTTGATAGATTTTCCTATCTTAACAAAAGGATTGGAGCAAAGTGGATTAGAGCACAGGCATTGAGTGGGAGTGTTGTCCTTGTTCTGCCAGTATTTCAATGGATGATGCTGCGAGGAACTAGAGTCATTGATTCCTTCAGCACCTGTGCACAGTCGGGAAACACGCCAAATGTGTGCCCAACATTTGTACACAGTTGACATTAGTCACATGAGAACGGGTTGTGACTATGACTCTTCTACGGATCACATATTACAATTTTGATGAATAAAATTCTAAATTTGTGTTTAAGGGTATTCTCAAAATATTTTTAGAAACTTTACGCCGATAGATGGTGCTATTTTCAATATCGTCTAATAAAACACTTTTAACACGTTATGCTTTTTAATATTGAGATGAATTATTGGTTCGCGAACGTATATTAGTAATATTAATCTATATTTAAAAAAAAATTGGTACCTATAATTACATAATCGTAGAGAACGGGTGAAAAATACACAATTTCATTGCAAAAAAAATATGCACAAAAGACATTTTCCACAGCTCCGCGCGCGTTGGTAAAGAACATTTTTATTTACCCAACCAAAAAACATTCGCGAAAAAGATGTATTTCAAAAATTTTACGATGTCTCGCATGCGTGGAAGAGAGACGCTAGATAGAGGTTTGTTGTATTCAGTAAATTAAATCAACGCCTGGGAAGATTGAATAAATTTATAAAAGGAACCGGCTGGGAACAACGGCATGTGTGGCGGGAGCTGGTGTTAACTGGATCTTTTTTTAGAGGCCGCCTTTGCTAAACGGGCTTATTCATGACAAGCGATGTAGGTACATACCTCTCGGTTGCTTGCTCGTTAATATTTCGTGAATAAGTCAAAAAGTTACATTTAATTCTTACATTTCTATGGGGTGCATTTATCAAACCAACGAAGTGGTTAGAATTGCCAGATGGAGAAACAAATTTGTCGTGTGCTCAAGTCAGGATACGATGGCTTCACATAACAACAAAACAATGCATAATAATATAGTACATATATGCCTATGTGGTGTGATTTGGTGTCAGCTCGCTGAGATAATTTTTCGCAAAAAACGGCGCAATCAAGCGAATTAATTATTTGGGAACAGTCAGTCGGAATAATAGAAGAGATGTGTATGAATGTGAATAATCGCATTCTTCACATTCTCTTTCAACTCTTAGTTGTGACCCATCCTCTCAGCGAGAAAACGGGGATAGATAATTAGTAAAAATTACACAATTACTACAGAATGTAATAATTACTGCAGAATAAAATAATCTAATTATTAAAATTAAAATAGTAATTAAAATATTTTTTAGTAAATAAAATATTTATTATTAATTAAAATATTTATTATTTAATTTTAATTTTATATAAATTACTACAGAATGTACCTAGAAAATGTGGATATAGAGCGAATTAATGAAGAAAGTACCTAGGTAGTATAAGAAGAATATATGACGCAAATATTAATGGTAGAAGAAGTTGGGGACGCACGAGGTAGACATGGCACGATCAAATGAATCAGATACTTGAGTCGGGTCATGTCAAAAGTCAGAATAATAGAAGACTATGTATGAGACGATGTATGAATGTGAGTGAGGCAAATAGTGTGTGCCAAGACCGAGTTGTTTGGCGGTCCGTCCTCTCTGCCTTCCCCTGCGGAGAACC
The DNA here is from genome assembly GCA_917563855.2 of Limnephilus lunatus. Classification (NCBI taxonomy): domain Eukaryota; kingdom Metazoa; phylum Arthropoda; class Insecta; order Trichoptera; family Limnephilidae; genus Limnephilus; species Limnephilus lunatus. Next base: position 101,686,782 of record OU830594.1, read on the forward strand.
GGCGTGATGGTTAGTTAGGTAGTTACCGATAAAATATTTGTAAAAAAAATTGTAAGGATTTACTCTCTACCTTCGACCAAGTATGCTCTCTAATAATACTTTTGTTTCTTATAAAGAGCACGCCTCATTTTTATGGAATAACAATAATGCGTTGTACAAAGTCGAAAAAAGCTTCAACTTCAACTCGTGGCAGACAGACGAGAATCGGACAGAATGTAGGTACCCAGCTCGATCTATGCATTTTATTGTTTAGCAAGTCTCAATAACAAAATAACTAGGCGGGCGTCTAGTGATAGTTGGAGATTTTAGAAAGTTCTAAATAATTACAGTCGTTCTCACTATAATTATATAGTTAATTTGTCCTTTTTTACTGCGTGCCAAAACCGCAAATGTTCCTTGCGCCGAGTAATACTGGAACATTCATAAAAAAGCAAAACGAACATTCTATCAGAATAACAAATCGCGCCACGCAAATTGACATTTTTACTACAAATATACTGACCCCTTTAACACCATAGGAATGGGTTGAAAGCGTGCACGTGAAACGTATGGCTCGCACATAGGTTTGTCTCCTTCTAACGCAGATTAGGGCATTTTGGCTGGCAGTTTTTGCACAAAATAATTAGTTTTGTTAATTTAATTACTGGGTTATTATAAGTGATAGAACTGTGAAATTTTCGTTCGCGAATATTTCATTATGAGTATTATTTTTCGACATTAAAATAAATAAAATATTATCTGTAGTTTTCAAATGCGGTTGAAAAATAGATTGTATGGGAATGGTCACATCTGTTTCACCTTAATGCATTTTCTGCAAATACAGGAACAATAAACTGTCAATTAGATTGTATGTAAATTTGTTTTTTTGTAATAAAATGATTTATATTTTTCACACTTGAGAAACACTACATAAAGAAAATTCATACCTAATGAAAGAATTTAAATGGTGTCCTGATATTTTTAACTGTGCTCCAGTAATAACGGCTATATAAACAGATTTATGAAAAATTAATCTTGAAACAAAATACATACCTTCATCCACTCTTATATACAAAGTTATTATTATTCAACGATACAAGAAATAAAAACATTCCAAGGTTACAAACACCCTGACAATATTATTTGAATTCCACCTACTACCATCATTAAAAGTGGAAGATGTCCCTTGTCCAATGATGGAGGATATTGTGTATCATACATAGGCTATTTCCATAAACGTTTGTCCATCAGACACAAATGACGATAGTTTACACTCTTCCGTTAAGACACCTAAAAACTATATATAACTATCTATACTAAGTGTGAACTATAAGAATAAGTGCTAAGTGTGGCAAGAGGTGTGTTGCGTCCTCACTACAGCTCAGTGAAAAGGAAAGCCGAGCTTAGTATCAAGACAAAGATGGCAGTGTTCAAAACAATATACCGCCTAACGCTTATGTAGAGTCAGCAGATATGGATGCTAAATGAACGAACACACTCCAGAGTCCAAGCTGCCGAATTGAGGTATTGAGAGGAGTGGCAGGAGTTGCGAAATAGAATCAAATAAGAAACTCGGCGATCTGAGACGATCTTAACATCGAACCACTGTTACTTTTCATAGAAAAATCGCGACTGAGGTGGCCTGGGCATGTACTAAGAATGTATGATGGCCGAATTCCTAGGAAAATACTGAGTGCGATTCCAGAGGGTAGACGTCCAGTAGGCCGCCCCAGACACAGTTGGGCGAGACAACTCCAGAAACTGTGTGAGAGAGGATGGGACTGCCATGAACGGAGGTAGCACAATCAGCGCAAGACAGAGACGAATGGAGGCGCCTTGTTGATGCAGTGGGTCCCCGACAAGGGGAAGAAGATGATGATGAACTATCTATACTAATGACATCTATAGAAGGATGTTGAAACTTCATGTATAATCAATCCTATACACCACAATAAATAAACATTTAAATAAGTTTTACAAAATTAAAGTCTTACCTTTTCCCGACAAACCCGTATCAAACGGCCGGTCGTGCATTTTGGGAGGGTCCCCAACATCGTCGTCCACGAATATAACGTCCTGCGAATCCGAATCGTACTGATCGGGACCCTTCGCCGGAGTTATGTTCCGTATCGTCTCCGGCTGCAGTCTCAACGCCGGCGAAAGATTCTTGACGGCGGCCATGTTGGATACGCCGTGCTTTAAATTCGGCGGCAAACCGACGGGACCCGGCGAAAGATTGCGATTATTCCCCGGCGAAAGATTCCTGTTATTCCCTGGCGAAATATTCTTTACGCTCGGGGAATGATTGTGCTTCATTCCGGGAGAGATGTTTTTCGTGTGTGTCGGGTGTTTGATGCCGGGAGAGATGTTTTTGAGGCCGGGAGAGATGTTTTTTAAGCCGGGGGAGATGTTTTTGAGGCCGGGAGAGATGTTTTTGAGACCGGGAGAGATGATGCTGCCTCTGAGGCCCGGGGAGCTGGTTCGCAATGCCGGGGAGATTGTTCGCAGTCCCGGCGATATGGTCCGGTGGCCGGGAGAGAAGTTCTGGAGGGCGGGAGAGGTGAGGGGTTGTCTTCTTTGCGGCTGCAGGACAGGTTTTATGCTGCCCGAGGATGGTGTCAAAGAACCTACGAAAAACAAAAAAAATTTGTCACTGTTCTTCTGTATTAACACATTATGAAAGATACAGCTTGCGTATCTAGTCAGAAAGTTGAAGGAACTAAAGCACTATTAATTTAACATTAGAAAACAATGGAACTGCGGTCATTTAAAAGGTTTTAAATTGCAACACCAAGATGGCTTATATGTAGGAATATGCATAAATTTAAAAAAGCAACATGGTCCAAGTGCATGCTCGGTATGAACCATCTACGGGTCAGAAGGGATGTGTTCACTGTAACACATTTCTTCAGACTGATTCGTGGATGGTTCGAAAACTCCACTACCATGGAGAGCATTAGTTTCTATGTTCCCGATGGTTATCTCCGTCATCGACAGCATAGACTGTTTTATCTCCCGGCTTGCACAACTAACTTGCCAACGGTCATGCCAGTAGGGAGAGCTGGCTTGTTGTTAAATACAATCACTTCGAATATCGATATATTAAACATTAATGAAGCACAATTTAAATGACGAGCTTTGTTGCTGTTAGGTTAAATCTTCTTACATAACTAAAATATTTTTTATATACTCTCTTTTAAAAATGCCTTAAAATTTTTATTTTGTAATGTTTTTATAATGAAAAAATTGAATTGAATTTTTTACTTTAACCATACGAAATTTAAAGTATGGGTAAAGTGATGCAATCTGAAGTACAATCAGGTGTTTTTAGTTTGAAAATTTGATCGGTTAGGTTAGGTTATTATGGATGTTAAATACTGCAGTAGAACACATTTTGGCTTTGCCATAATCAAGAATTTTGGAAAGTATCAGGCCTATAAAACATGCTTTGATATGGTTTCGGATACGGTTTTATTACATAATCTAGTAAATTCGATTATGATCAGAATTTTTTTTAATATTTATGCCTGAAAAAAATTAAATGTAACATGCATTTTGGCAATATATTTTTTTTGCATAATTCAAAACAGGCGGCCGGCATTAAGCAGGAATTTCAACCTTATCGCCATCTGCGTAAGGTGTGTGTGATTTTGAATTATATATCTATTAAGGTATTTCCGGTTATAAAAACAAGCAAAAAAAAATTTAATGCTTTATTTCATAAAATGCACACTATGGTCATTAAATCTGCACATAATGAATTAGAAATTTAACCCTAGAAAGATAAAATCTACATCTTTGTGATGTAAGCGAGATACGTGTAGTAAGTACAATAGTTAGGGAGAAATACATACACCATACATTCGAAAGATGGATGATTATCTTTTGTGTAACTTTTGGACTTCTTATAAATGTGATTTGTTTACGCTACGTTTGGTGACTTAGCAGGGATGTCCGGGTTCATGGGATGAGGTTTTTACGGGTCTTGGCGGCGGATGCGTCTGCCACTACCTGCATGGAAGGTCGATTCTGAGAGATTGGTTGAGGGAGTCCCTTTGACTTCTCCAGAACATCGCCTCTCTGAACAGAACTCTCTCGGAACATCGCCTTGCACCGCAGTGGGAGGGATGGATTAATACATCCGTCATTCCTGGACACTCTGACCCCGAGATTCCCACCCACCCCTAATACCCTTTTCCTTCCCAGAACTTCCTCTCCTACCTTTTCTAAAAATACCCTCCACACAACATCTCCAAAGATTCCCCTCAGGGCCTCTTGTAGATATTTTTAAAAAAAAAATAGGTCGAGATTACGGCTGGAAATGTGACCATGACGACCATGTGGCTGGTGGGCAGACGCATCGGCCGCCAAGACCTGGACAATCCTCACCCCATGAAATATCATGTCTTTTTTTATTTTTCTTTATTCATTGCATATTATGGTTACATTATTTGTGGATTTTTCGACCACCATGCTAGGCTGATTACACCCTTGTTATGGTGGTGGAACTCGAGACTCATTCACTATCAGTGTTATATATATATATATATTAGGTAGCGCAACACGGCATAATACCCCAAAACTATTCACGATAATTCAACGATTCTTTTTGAAAATAACAGAGGGCACCACTACCGTTTACAACAATTCAAACTGTATAGTCATTGAGATGATAACACAATCAGATTTCTCATGTGCAAACTACGTATAATGAAAGGAAGACTTAATTATCACATAAACACCTACCAAGGAAAGCCATCAGTTGAAATTACATATTGCCTAAAACACAAAAACTTTCAACCTTTTTATACTCAGAGGTGAGTCACATACTTTTATCCAGTAAACCAATGGCAGCTACACTGTGACTCATAAGAAATATTGTAGTTATGAAATACATTCAAATAAGTTAACATTTTACATACTTTCTATAACAGAGACCCCATGAAAAATCGACAAGCAAAATAACAAATTAAAAATTCATAGTTTTAAGAAAATTAAGTTACACTCAATTTGATTCAATTGCATTATACAGATTTTAGGCTAACTAACTAACCATCACGCCTTTTTCGTAGGGGTAGGCAGAGAGGACGGACTTCAAAACAACTCGATCTTGGCACACACTCCTTGCCTCGTTCACATTCATACATCGTCTCATACATGCTCTTCTATTATTCCGACTCTTCACATTGCCCGACTCAAGTATCTGATTCACTTGCCATGCCATGTTTTCTACCATTCACATTTGTGTCATATCTTCCTCAGGCATCCTCGACTTCTTCTCCCATTCACATTTGCGTCATATATTCTCCTTACACTCCATTCCTCATTCATTTGCACTACATCCAAACCATCTGAGTTTTTCTTAATCTTACTCATTACACTTACATCAGCCTTGCATTCTTTGCGGATCTCCACATTTTTCAGACGATCATACATGGTTTTACCTCACATACGCCGCAAGGATCTCATTTCTACAGCATTCAGTCTGCTTTCATCCTTCCTCTGCCAGTTCCATGCCTCACTGCCATACATCAAGGTAGGTATCAGCACTCCATTATGGATGTCTAACTTCGCTTCTTTGGACAGTTTTTTGTTTTTTTTGTAGATTCAAATATGAGGCTATGATTTACTTCCAAATATGACAGTTTGTTAGTGAACGGGAAAATAAGGAAATCTTGGTATTGCGATTTAACCTCAAAGTGAGCATTTACAAAATGTTCAGTCCGAACTAAAAAAGTTCCAAAGAAATATGGACGCACAGGGGTTACAGTGGCTTAAAATCAAATGAATTATTTTTCTTAGTAAATATACTGATTTGTGTTGCAGAACATGGCTGACCGTTACTAAAATCCGTTTTATTAGGTATATTCGCGATCACATCGTTAATTAGGTTTATTCTCATGGATAGATGTCACTCACATTTTTATTAGGTTTATTCGCTTGGATTGGTGACGATCACATTTTTATTAGGTTTATTCGCTTGGATTGGTGACGAACACATTTTTATTAGGTTTATTCGCGTGGATATGGTGTCGATCACATTTTTATTAGGTTTATCTGCGTGGATTGGTGACGGTCACATTTTTATTAGGTTAATTCGCTTGGATTGGTGACGATCACATTTTTATTAGGTTTATTCGGGTGGATATGGTGTCGATCACATTTTTATTAGGCTTATCCGTGTGGATTGATATCGATCACATTTTTATTAGGTTTATTTACGTGGATTGATGTCGATCACATTTTTATTAGGTTTATTGATGTCGACCGCATTTTTATTAGATTTATTCACGTGGATTCATGTCGATCACATTTTTATTAGGATTATTCGCATAGATTGATGTCGATAACATTTTTATTTAAAATATAAGATTATTATTAGTTAATCTATGATATTATATGAAAAAAATTTAAATACAGAACAAGAAAAAAAATCACCCGTAGATCATAGCGTCTCCATTTTTTCTACCCTTTCTAAGATGGACAATACTTTGTTTAATTCACTTTTTTATATTATTTGTTTGAAGGTAATCTCACCTTGTTTCTGTGACAAACTCAACCCCTGGGCAGGCACCTGTGGACTGCATAATCGAGGCGTTACCTGAAAGACATAACCGATATAGTCGATCTCACAATAATCACATAATCAACAAAACAGAGTGATAGATAATAACGACAGAAAAATTTGTTGCAGACTGGATGAGAATATAATATATATATTGCAGAGCTATCACTAAAGAGTTTTTGCTGAGTGGAAAAAACTTGCCAATTGCCTTACTTTGCGGAAAATTGAATAGAAAAATTGAAATTCCATAGAGATACAAATAGAGGGGCTATTGCATTCTAACATCTCGTCGAAACGTGTTCCAGTAGAGATAATCGGTGCATTCTGCGAGTAGACCGGATTTACTGATTAAGTTCGCGCCCTAACCAGGTTATGGGATGACTTAGTGTTTTAACGCAATAAAGATATGGATAAGAGGGCTTACGGCTGGAGTGACTGCTGGGCTGATGCCCCTCGGGGCTAGAGGGGACTGGCGGGGCGTGTTGTCCCCACTGCCGGGTTGGGTCCCTGCCTTTACACCTGCAACGAACATTATATTATTAGTATCACATCACTGAACACAATACACAATTTGGGAGTGTTGGTAACGCTGCTCCGGGAACCTTTTATTGGATAACCAACACCTCTGCACAGTGGTTTCCTACATTTGGTGACTTATAGCAAGGGTGCTTGGATTCATGGGTGGTTTGTTCAGGTCTTGGTGGCGTTTGCACCTGCCCACCAGCCGCGTGGCAGGCCAGCCGAGCGATTCTATATCTTTTGTGGGATTGTTATGAGATAACGGACGTGATCTCCTGTCAGATTTGTGAGATTCATTTGCTTTTTCTATGTACAACGTACATTAAATGAATATATAATCATGCATGCTTGCAGGAATTCGTGTTTAAAACGATCTTAACTAAAAAATGTGACAGTAAATATGTAAAAATCACACAAATCTGACAGGAGATCACGTCCGTTATCTCAAAACGATCCCACAAAAGATATAGAATCATTCGGCAGATCGGAGAGGCTGGTTGAGGGAAGTCCTTTGATCTGTCTAGCAGGACTCTCTAGACCCATCGTCTTGCACAACAACTGGTAGGATGAATTAATATGTCCCTCACTCCTGGACACACTGATCTTCTATTCCTACACACCCCTCATATTGACGGTCCCAAAGAAAAATGTCGGATCAGCTAAAAATTTTAAATCATTCTGCTGGCTTATTTTGTTGATTTAAAAGTCTGTATTTTCAGAATTTTGAATGAAATGCAATGCCAAATATCAAAACAAAACACTTTTCTTTCTTGATCTCAAAAACAGTAAAAATGCAGAAATGAAACTTTAAGCAGCCCTACTGCAATACTACAAAATTGCACATCCAACATTGTTTTTTGGGACTGTTGATATCTTTTTTCCTTCCCAGAACTTCCTCTCCTTTATTTCCTGAAAAATACCCCCGCACAGCATCCTCAAAGATGAAAACCATTCCTTAGGGCCTCTTGTGTGGAGGTAATGTAAAAAAATATATATCTTTTCCATTTCTATCCATACAATCTCTATCGAAAAAAGAAACTCTCGTGCTCAAGCAGTGATATATATCAACCTTGAAGTGCGTACCACGCAGAGCTGGTAGCGACCTTCTAATACATAAAAATATGCGAGAAGATTGCCACACGAATCCTTATTAACGGTCGAGGTATGTGGCAGTTCTCTCGAGCAAGCTATCTACTCTCTGCTTAAATGGATGATACCTGTTTTTTCGGGCATGACGAGGTCCCTCCACCGCTTGACGAGCAATTTTGCGCGGCGAGCCAGCGCCGCATCGCTCGTCTTCCTCCTGAGCTCGTTCACATGCTTTCCAAGTCTGGTGGTCTGAAAACAAAACAAACAAACAACAGCATCATTAACGGTCATCAATACAAGCAATCCAAATTTAATCGATTTTTTTTTGCTCTGACCACTGAGCAAATTCAACCATATCGACTTCCGTTACAATTTGAGGTTTACACAATAAGTTATTCTACTATAAAAATATTAGATGTTCTTACCTCCAATAGCTCTTTTGTGATGTTAATATTTTCCAATACAGATATGATCTCACTGATGGCGCGCATGTCGACAACCTATAAAAGAAATTAAACACAAACAATTTGTTATCTACTTTTGAATGCAGTTATAACTTCGTAGTTATTCATTATAAATAAATGAAATAATATTTATTGTTCGAGGCAGTTTATTTTTTAAATACGCCGGCCGGTTTCGGAACAACCGTTCCTTCCTCAGGGCAAATATACTAATTTTGGCGTATTACGAAACATTGGATTAACATAATATATTATTAATTGTTGAGGTGGGGGAAAGGGCGTGACTCCTAGTAAAAAGTGGGTGGAGGAGATAGAAAGGGAACATGTCTAAGATGGGACCGTAAGAATATTTATTGATAATGGACCCATTATTGTTAAGGGATTTCTTTATTTCTAAAAATATTATCACACTCTTCTTATAATCATTCTTCAATATTATCATTCTCAGACATGTTCCTGTTCTATCTCCTTCCTCCGCTCTTCAAAAAACCCTCCTCACTCTCCCATCCCCACACCCACCCCAACATTTAGTATTATATTATTTTCACCAATTATTTTGTAATGTGAAATTAGTATGTTTTGCCATGAGGAAGAAACGGTTGTTCCGAAACCGGTTGGCGTACATAAAAAATATAGTGGTTCAAACAAAGAAATATTGTAATAGAATAAGTTAACAATAATAATCTAAACGAAAATATGAAAGAGTACAAGACAGAAAAACAGAAAAGATAATGGTCGCAACTGGGACTCGAACCCAGACCTCTCCGTCTAACCGGGACGAGCGCGTTAACAAATTTCGCTATTGCCACCTTCTGTCAAAGCCGTCATATTTGTCAATCTCATATTTTCAAATTTTAGAATTACATTATTATCAACTAATTATTTTTCTCCATAATAAATATTGTTTCATTTAATTTATGATTCCATCTCATCTTCTTTCCCTCGTTCCTTTTGGGTCGGGGTCTATCGGCTCGTCACGATTCAGATAGGGGACAGTTAAAAGATGCATCAATATCACATCAAATAAAATTGTCAATTGACATTTATCATCTCTGGACTCCTTTGCCTCATCAAATAACCCCAATTCGGGATGCCATAGTCCCACTGACTCCCAACAGTTGGGATTTTGTGCAGTATTCACATGAAAAATTATGTATGATTCATCAATTAAAAACATCCTTACAGCGTTATTAATTAATATTATAAACAAATGGCTTTGTAAACAATCAGAAAAATAAAATAATTAAACGAAAATTTGTTTACAAGAGTCAACATAACAAATTGAACCAATAATAAAAAAACCATAACAAATCAACATTGCATAAGAGTGGTGTAATAACAATTATAGTAAAAACTCAATGAAATCAAATTCTCTTCAACAGTAACTCCTGAATACAAATTGTGAATTTATCTGATTGTAATTAGAATGTAATTATAGTTTTTTTACCCTTTAATGCTTTAATATATTAGTAACTTAGAAACATGCTCATAAAATGTTCTTTGAATAATATGGTTTTACATATTAAAGCAATAAAATAGAAACCGTTGAATTATGTGATAATTATTGCAATATTAATGCTGAAAATATAAACAAGAAAACACGGTTAAATCAACCAAAACATGATGTAAAAGAATAATATTTTTTTGTTGCCGTTGTGACAATTTTTTGGTAATTCTTCGGAACAAACGTCAATGGTTAATACGGAATATTTATTTCGTAACAATCAATCATAATTACACAAACCCGCTAGGATAAACCCTGCCTTGCCCTCAAACCATTCAAAACCTGGGATGTTTTTTAAAATTATGATGACATGAAGCTAAAGGTTTTATCAAAAAAAAGTGTGTATTAACCGTTGACGTTTGTTCTGAATATTTACCAATTTCTTTTATAAAATAGTAATATAAAAATTATACAAACCATCAGATGAATGTTATCATACATGTACGAATATCGAAGAAACGAATCAAGTATTATTCGAACTTAAAACGTTTTTAAAATGTGTACGAATATCAACGAAACGAAACCTGTGTTGTTTAACTCCAAACGTTTTGAGAAGATACGTGTACGAATATCGAAGAAACGAAACGTGTATTGTTCGAACTCTGAACGTTTTGAGAAGATAAGATTAAGAAACGAAACAATTCGAAGCACGAATTTCATGAACGAGTATAGAAGAAATGAAATGTAAACTATTCTCTCTCGACACATTATAAATTTTGTTTAGGAAACTTAATTCTTAAAACTCTTGCAATAAAATAGGACTTCTTCATATTCAGTGTTCCAAGTTTTGAACCAGGTAAAATGCATGTCGGGCTTGATTTTATTGATGAAATGCACCTTTTTTTTTCGGTAAAGACTGTGATCGTGACAAAGGCTTGACAATGGAATTTCAAGATTGATCCTAGAAGGGAAGATCCCCAGAAGAAGACAGCTCAGAAAGTGAATGGATTATCTTGCTATGCACAGGAAGATTGCCGATGGAGCTTCATCGACATTCATCCAGAGGAAGACCAAAGAACTCCTGGATGACTCAATGCTCCAAAATATTACAGAAACGGCCTGGATGAAAGCGATATCCAGAACCGAAGAAGATATAGCCTGAGAACGAGAAGAGCCGACCCCAACAGCCTACCTAGGCAATGAGTTGGGACAGTGCAAGTAAGAAGAAAAAGAATCACAGGAAGATTGCCGAATGCCCGATTTCAACATGAACGGGCTTCAAAAAAGTGATTATCATCATTAACTAAGAAAAACTTCCATTCCTGACTGTCTCCTGCTGTTTTCCCATTCTTCTTAGTTTCATTTGCCTTAAGGATGCGGAGTTGGTCTCCACACCATCCAGCCACCTAAACAAAGGCCTTGGAAAACTCCTTCATCTTGCAGATTATATATAAAGACACCTCGTTGGTCGGCTTTCTTCCATTCTCATTGCAAATCCTCTCAGTGTAGCTTTCTCAATATCATCCTCATTAACATGGAGTTCCTTCCTCACTATCAAAAGTTGGTTAATCAGTTGGTGCAAGAATACATTTCAATAAATATTTATATTCCAGTTCACGGCTTTTAGGTTGACAAAGCCTTTTTGCCAATCTGACTGTTGCCCTCTTCCTATAAGGTGTGGAAAGGCTTATTTCTTAGGAACGACCGTCTGAAAATTCAGCACCGCTAATTGCAACCGAAACTTGATACACTATGCAAACAGCAATAAAGTTTGACTTCATCAATAGACTTCGCATAGAGAGTCCTGTGTAATTAATTTTGAAAACCTCAAAAATATGCCATCAATATTTTCTTGCAGTGTCTACAAGGTGCATATAATATTAAATTCATCTTAGAACCCTTTTGAGTGTAATATAAAGCTTGTCCATTTCATTTTTACCATTAATTTGAAAGGCCATTTTTAGGGTTAATTTTTCATAATTCTACAGGCTAGTTGAAATTTTCTTCTCCTGTATATCCTTGTTATTAAATCAGGTACTATATTATGGTCCTTCTTCTATATGGCTCCATTGTAACATATCTTTCTGCTACATGCATAGTTGCTGATAAAAAAAGGAGAAGTTATAACCGAGCTATCGGTGGTATTCCTTTAGCGGGAAACTTGCATGGAGTTTTTTTCTCTATGGCTACGTCCGCACAGACAGGCGGCTTGCTTAGCGCCTAGCGAGTCACCTAGCGAGTAGCTTAGTAAAACGAACGTTATAGAATTTTCGCGACCGGTCACACTGCGCGCTTGGCGCCTAGCTAGTCACTTAGCGTATATAGAGGTGTTGGTTTTGTGCGAGGCATTTTAGAAGGAAAAAATGGATGAAATATTAATTGCATCAGTTTTTAAAAGAGAACCTCTGAGGAATCCAGCTAATGAACTCCATAAAAATTCAGTTGTCTTGAAACTATGGGAAGAGGTAGCAATCGAAGTATAAAAAGATGCTTTTTCTAAGATGAGTATCCAAATGAGTTAATTTTCCTTTAATTTTACTGGGAAGTAGATCAAATGTTTCTCTGGACATAAGCAAATATTAGTAAAAAATTTTGTCAAAATTAGGCAATTGTTTATACAGAATATTAAACTCCCCATGACTTATTTATGTCAAAACCCAACATGATGGATAAGGCCGTGAAATGGTATATTTTAAAGATGAATTTTCTGTAAGTAGCAGTTTTAGAGCTATTTTTGAAAGTGACATCTCATCAACGTGCCGACAAGCAAATGACCAAGGTATCTAGCGACCCACCACGCAAACCAACTTCAGTGCGGCTACCGTGTATCCTAGCAAGTAACCAGAATGCAAGCCACTAGGCTCTAGGTGCTAAGCAAGCCGCCTGTCTGTGCGGAAGTAGCCTATGGCAATCAAAGCAAAATAAACGTTCCAAAATTTGAATAGCTCATCTTCACATTGTTTTAAATAAGGAACAATGTTACTATTCAACTAATGGAATATTTATATTTTATATATCCATTTCAGTTCTTGAATAACCTTCATAGCTGTTCATTAGTAAAAGCCCTGTGGCCAGAATTCGTTGTGATTACATTCCTATTATTTATTAACGCAATTCAGTTAATATAATTGTTTACTTCTAGATGGGTAATGACTAATAAGGTGCTGCTAAGCTCTTTCAGGTTTATGTTCAATTTCTTCAAATTAAAACTTAATGGGCTTATCATTACTCGTTATACACAAGATATAAGATTGTTTAGTTCTTGTGTACAATTATTATCTCTGATAGTGAAATCATCAATAATTAGTAATAGGCACAATATTCTGAAATTTCATGTGGAATGTATCAAATATTCAAAGTCTATGGTTTTAGTTTTTAAATTTCTTTATGAAAGTTAACAAAGGGTTGTATTTTGTAAATCACGAAGAATTTGAATTTCATCGCCGATGAAATTTTGGCTGCGACTCATAAAATAAAACCCGTTTTGGTATATTTTGTATTTTTAATTGATAATCTACCATTGACAATGTTAAAGGGATGTAACATAACAAAGGTAAGTGAAAATAATTGTTATAACTGGTGAATATGTGCTTGTTGGGATATCAATGAAAATCTTTACAGTTTGTACAGCAATGATTTAGGTTATATTTCACTGGTCAAAAGTATATTTTGTAAGAAAATTACAGTATTTTCAAAGATAATTTGACATTTTCAATTATTTACAAACTGGACCACTGCCAGAGGGGTCAATTATATAAATTTTCCAATTACATTAGTCATCTTTTGAGTTGAAGATATTCCAACCTATCTCAGTCATATTGCAATGAAAAAATGACTTATCTTGGAATTAAAGGCTTTTCTTTTACATATCCTGGTGTCTTAAGTGTTGTGGAAGACTGTGAATAGTGAAAAAAGTGACAGTTCAATGAAAATGGAAGAGAATATCATATTTCCATAGCGGTGCAGATCACTTTGGTCTAAACTTCACATAAGGTCATTCCAGGAAGAAACTTTCACATGGTTGGATAAAAAAGCTTAGCAAACCTCCAATTGGTACATATTCACACGGTTTCCATCCGAAGGGCGAATTCGGCGGACACAAGTAGAGCGAGAGCCTTGCCGTTGGTCTAATCAGAGTGACAAGGAACCTAACGTCAGTTTCCAGCATTGAGTGTGGCACTCGGAAGGCATCACGTCTCCGTAGCGGAGCACACATTTCAAATACAAAACACTCCGCAAACAGGCTATTAACACTCTGATTTCATAAACTGCGACAGAGCACCGAGATCACAACGACATTTCCAATATAAATACAACTGGTATATTCGTACATGTAGATACATCCAAGTGATGGGCTGTTTTGGGTAAAACGCATTTTTCTCGTAAATAGCTTTAGAAAGCCGCCAACTTACATTGTAATTACTGTCCAGAGCATTAAGAAGACGTTTTGTTAAATCATAAGCGGTGTTACTCATTTATATACCAGAATATTCAACTAAATAAGACAAACGTGTAATGTTCAAGCGTAATGGCTGACCCAGAAACTACGTATGGCCCAGACAGGGCACTACAGCCGAATAATTCAGCTGATAGGAGACCGGCGTTGCCATTGATGGGGATTTCTCCCTATATCTGGGGAGAAACAAACACTTCCAGGAGAGAAAGGGAATATTTTATTGAACCTAGGGAGAATTCGGTATCGGCAGAAATTTGTTTAATCGACCCTTTTCATCGATCTAGAATCAAACCGAATTTAGAAGTATTTTTTTTATCATCCTAAATTTGCAACCCCCTCTGCCAGATGTGAAATAATATCAAATTTATTTAATATAATTTAAATTTGCTATTACATTAAAATTTATTTAATTCGTCAATTCAAATTTATTTATTTATTGACTTACTGAATAAGTACCTTTGAATACAGGAAATCACTAAATTAGTATTTACAATTAAAAAAGAAATTATAAGTGCTTATAATTCTCAATTAATAAAAAGCGCGGCAATAAAAAAACAAGGTATATTAACAATTACTCTTTAAAAAATAACATATTCTCACTGTTTGTTAGCCGTTACTAGTGCTGTTGACAATATTACGTATATTTTAACCATGTGACGCGACTATCCATATACAACTAGGGAGTTTATCACATTTTAAGGGATTTTTGATGCCTTTGCTAAGGATTTTCTATTTTTTGATCTGGCAACGATACGGGAGACCGATGCTTCGCGCGCTCGGGTACTTTCGGCTTTTCCGAACGAAATGGCGTAGTTCAAGCGATCTCCCGCCAGGTGCAAGTCTTTAAAAAATATTTCCTCCCTTCTCAAAGCATGAAAAAAATATATTTAAAATGCGTAAATAACAAAATGAATTCATTTAATTTTGCTGTGAATTTCAACGCAAAATTCAACCATTTATTTTGAAAAGGTCAAATCTTTTTTTTCCACTGGCAGCATTAGCGCATCTTTTGATTTTTTTGATAAGAGTTTACAATCTTTTCAGTTGTCAATTGATCTGGCGAGTTAGTTTTCCGATCTAGCGGCAATTTTGTGAACTAAATTATGCGAACCTCATAAATACTATAGATTGAAACGAGAACGCTGTTGGTTTTGCGTGCATTTGAGCAAGCGACAGATTGTAGGGGTGCCATCTTGTGAATTGGAATAGAACTTCAACTTGGTTAGCTAAAAATAATGAAATAAATTAAGTTATCTACATGCTTGTATTATTTATTTAGTAAGAATTTAATTTAATATTTTCATCTACACTATCGTACGGTAGAGGAGAGTTGGTTGAGGTCAAAATGGGATTCTGAAGTTATTTGGCCGGCCAACAGCAATGCTTTCGGGAATTTGGTTTAGAGGCATTCCTCTACGATCCATCCTGTAGATTGTTTATTAAACCGCTAGGTTTTCCACATTGACTAACTAACTAACCATCACGTCGTTTCCCCGCAGGGGTAGGCAGAGAGGACGGACCGCCACACAACTCGATCTTGGCACACACTCTTTGCCTCGTTCACATTCATACATCGTCTCATACATGCTCTTCTATTATTCCGACTCTTCACATGGCCCGACTCAAGTATCTGATTCACTTGGTCGTGCCATGTCTTCCTCGGGCGTCCCCGACTTCTTCTACCATTCACATTTGCATCATATATTCTCCTTACACTCCTTTCCTCACATTGACACTTTCATGAAAGCAGTAATTACACAACATACTGTTTGCCATAAATTAAATAAATTAAACTTTAATCCAGTGCTTCAAAACAAAGAAGAGTATATTATAGGGGCAGAATTGTAATTTGCTGAAAAACGGCTCTCTAAAACGGCTTAATACTACCTTTCGTGTGTCATTCTTAGACTTGATATTTTTTGTTACCAAATAATGGACTTTTATTTTTCAATCTGTTTATTTTTTTTTGTAATCGATGTAGGCATTTGACCATGAAAAATAAAAACATTGATACACCATTCAACCCACTTTTAAAACTTTAGTCTATGATTATCGCGTAAATAATGATTTTACACAATATTTTAAATTTAAAATATATACATAATACACACATCTGTAAAAGTACGGCCTCTTATTATCGTTATGATATCTGTGAATATTGATAATTAAATAAATACTTCATTTTTCACCAAAATCAAACACATTTCGTAGCTTCTATTCATTCCGGGCTAGAATCTCCCGTTGGCAGGTAGGGAATCTGTACGCTCCTCGTTTGACAGCGTATATATTTTGAAAATACGGGCGAAATGTTTTATTAATAGCTTTAAACATAGAATACCGACTCACTTGAACCACTGCAATAAACTCAGTAAGCTACAAAAACAGGAAGTACTCGAAAATTCTCTTTTTTAGTCTAAGTTTGTCGAATTGTATTTTTTCAACCGCCATATTGTATAAATCGTTTAAAATATAACATTTCATGTGCGTTATACTTCCGAAAATGGTTTGTGCGATGTTCATATTGTTCCATGCGTGTGGCGACGGGCACGTTTTGCAAGTATGTGTGAGAATTCAATGCTGCGTACACACACACAGCTATAATATATGTAGCGTGACGTATTTCGGAATATCAGTATTAGTTCATTTGTTTGTGTCGTGGACATTCATTCACTCGTCGAACATTTCTCCGTAGGTACATTATGTACGCTGTGTTTGGTAGTAGATACAAAAATTACCTTATATGATTAGTATTAGTATTAAGTATAATAGACAAAGAGACAAGATAGGTAAACCCTACGTCATCGAGTATACGAATGAAACTACTTTGTAGTGATAATGGACGTTTATAAAACCTTAAAAAAGCTGGTCTGCCGGTGCGTCTTTTGGCAGGAGCCGCGAAATAGTCAGTGATTTTTTTCGAAAAAATTACGACATCAAAACAACGAGAATAATAAAAGTCGATTAGAAAATGAGAAAAAAGCAGGTCTGCCAACCGACAGCCTGGCACGTTCGCAGGCAGCCGGCGTCAAAGTGGGGTAAAAAATAGTAAATTTTACGTCATCGAGTACACGAATTAAACCAATGAATAACTATAGTCCAGATCATTTCATTTAAGAATTTCTTGGTCTGCCGACCAGCAGCCTGGCAGCTTTTTGGGTACGACTTTAAAAAAAAAAAATAATTTTCTTTTTCTGAATTATTATTTTTATTTCATTATAGTTTTAAATTAGAATGCCATATTTTTTTTAAATAAGCCAAAACCTGCCGCGGTGCCCCTCACTGCTGTCGCGTGTCCATATTTTTGTACAAATTTATAATAATAATAGTCATTTTAAGATTGCCAAAATAGTCCATACTAGTTGGAAGTTCGAACAACCAACGCACCGTCGCCGTAAGAGCTGTGTTCATCCGTAAAACCAGTGGCGGCTCTCCCCTTAGGACAATGGGTGTTTGACCCCCCAAAATTATAAGACATAATAATAATATTTTTTTACGGAATAAACCGCTCAACGCATCGAATTCTTTACTTGAAATGAACCGCAAAATAATAGCAGTTAGCGGCGACGACTCGCCGGGTGACGAGCAGTGACATCTATCGTGTCAAATGGAAGCTCCAATTCTCACAGATCCCTGGGTCAATTTTTGACTTGCCCCAGCTATAGGATATCTTCTGTCTCTATGCGCGCCATACAATAAACGCGATGGCACTATGTTTTTATCTTGGAGTAAAAAATTCCCGCGTATAGGTACCACAGAAACCCTAGCGGCGTTTTGGACATGACCGAATGTCGTGGAAGGGAGACAGCATTATGAATCTTATTCGTTGTTGAAAGAGATAGCGATACAACATAGGTCGGTTTTGCATTTTGCAGGCATGCCTCGTCATTGTATTTGGACAGTACGGGAAAGATTTTGAATAATAATTATTTACGTTGTTATCGACGACGCGTGACGTTTCAAATTTAGTTTGGTGGCACATCGAGAAGTAGATCTTTTCAAATATTATTAATTATCATATTATGATCACTTTTCAACGGACATAGAAAACAGCTCGATTTAAAAATATGTTTGTTTTTAGGTTCCTAATCTAAGTGACAGCAGATTCTATACATTTAATTATCTAGTTACAGGTAAATCATTTGAAAGGGACCTTTGCTTTAGATAGATAAAAAATATCTATTATAATTTAATAATAAATCTGTTTTTGTTAGGTAGCTGAAAAATGCAAAAAAAAAAAACATTGCCAAATTGAAACGCAAGTCTAAATTTAAATAAAATTGATAAATGTCTTTTCTCACCCAATATCTTTGGACATTTTAGGGGTAAAAGGGGACTGCGGACGTGTGTTTCAAAGTCAATTTTTGTTTTTAAATTTTTGATATTTCTATTTCGGTTTCTATTTTTTCTAATCTACCTAATTTTGTTTTTATATTTTGTATACTTAGATACATACTATCGGTGTGCATAACTATATTGAAAAGTGCCCTCTTTAAAATGATGTGCCAGCGAATACATGAATTATTTAGTGATTTTGCAATTTATAAAAAAATACCCATGTAATTTGAGTTGCGGGTTCATGACCCTACCTGTCTTCAAATTGATATAGATAATAATATGTCGGCATTTTTCACAATATCGAAAAAAGGTAATTTCACTTTTTTTTTCAAATGACCTCCCATACCTGGAGCCCTAGAGCCGCCTCTGCGTAAAACGACTTAAATTTCCGAACCTCGTCCGTTTCATATCGGTTTCGCATGCCCTGCTGCATCGATTACATCGAACACAAGATCGAAACTAACAAAAAACTGTAATCTAGATCATCCCATTCATGATTTCCTTGGTCTGCCGACCAGCAGCCTGGCAGTTCAAAAATAAAAACACCATAAAATCGACTCCAAATGTGAACCACGAGAATAATTACGAAGCAGAATATGTTTATAATAAACTGTTTTTATTCAATACATAACTACGAAATACATAATCACGAAACAGAACTTGTTTATAATAAACTTTTTTTTATACATTAAATAATAATATTATTGAACATTTAAAAAAAATAAAAAACGATTGTGCAAGACCACACGACTGAAATAAAATTTCACTTATCTTATAAAAGAACATATGACATTGGGGTGACATAGACGTTGACATTCCAGACAATTTGGTTTGTTGCATTTCACACAGTAGTACACACTCAGGCGTCTTTTTTTCGCTGGGCAAAAGTTGCCCCGTTTTCTTTTGCATGCTTCGTTTCCTTTTTTAATAACATTAATCACCGTTCGCATCGATCACTGTTCGCATCGATTACCGTTCGCATCACACTTTTCGTAACGCATTCACCAGTTTACCCCCAAGTGTCGAGCGTGCGTAAAGAAGTTTTACTTTTAAAAAATTATTTATACAATGCATAAATACGAAATACATAATTACGAAGCAGAACTTGTTTATAATAAACTGTTTTTATACATTAAATAATAATATTATTGAACATATAAAAGAAATAAGAAATTAAAATGGAGTTCTACAAAATAAATGCACCACGAGATTCCAAACGTCGCGTCGGTAGTTTATAATGGGAGCTGCGCGAGTGTATACGAATGACGTGAACTATGGGAAAAAACCATCAACAAGCAAATAATGAAACATTCGTAAAAAGGATCATACTAAATATTCTACCAAAATAATAAGTTCCATAAATTAAACACACTTTGTTATTGGTTTGGTTTTTACTTCGATATTTAAAAATATTGTGCACGTCATAACATAACACAAGTTGAATGTTGAAGTTTTAAAATTCGCGATGGCATTACTACCGACATCTAGCGATGTAATAATTAATACATTTTGACAGTTTTCGAATTCGGCCGTGGCTAGTACATCCCTTTAATACATACCGCAGAAGTACCTAATCTCTCCAAATTTCTCGAAAATATAAATGTCACAACCGCATCTGACGGGAATAAAAATGTTTCATCGGAGCTCTCAGTGGCAGGAGAATATCTTTTGGCAGGAGAATATCTTTTCTTAAAAATTTCCTTTCCGATACATACTTCCAAAATAAATTATTTAGAGCGTTCATTTTAGTTCTCTTTCCAGCCGCAAGAGGAATTGTTTTTTTTTTAAAATTTTAGCCTACATTGCCGAATTCCTCAAACAACAAAGTTCTATCTGACGCAAAAATGTCATGCAATAATATGCTCTAGAAAATGTAACATTAGATGGCATTATTGCATAACACAACTGTATCAGATGAAACCTTATAGATGAAATCGTAGTAGATTTCAAGATTCGATACTTAAAAGTTCCATTGAACATAGAAATTTCATGCGATAATAAGCTGTAAAGAATGTAAGTATAGAGTTTATTATCGCATAACATTGCTGTGACGGTTGGTGCCAAGAAGTATAATCGCAGAAAAGCTTTGCGATTTTGATACGTAATCCATAGTATTTTCTCACAATAGGAGCGGGGCTCGACTGGCGGCGAACCGTCGTATTTTATTATTCGAAACGTCAATTTTGTTGTAAACGTACATCGGCGCCAGCGATGCTTTCTCGTCGCGTATCAAACGTGATAATAATAAAACATCATGCAGTTAATCAGTAAATCCCGCGTGTTATTGTGCAAAAGTGTTACAAAGATGATGGTGATGTCAAGTAATCAGTGACAGTTCAGTGTCAAAAATGGATGTCGACAAGAATGGGAAGAATGGTAGTAATAACAGGGGTCGAGGGACGCCTCATTCTGCGAGGACTCTCGTGTTTGAGGCCCCTCTGAAGGAGAGACCCCTGAGTGGCCTGGTGCAGACGATTCCTGTCTCCGACACTGCAAAAGAAGGTCAGTTTTGTTGCCCCCTTTATGGCCATTGATTGACAAACAATAATAATTATGCAATGAACACGAAACCACATGCGCGCACACCATTATAAATATATACTTCAGTTGTGTTTTATTGTACCTACTTCATCTGGTCAATAAACACGGCTCGTTCCAATTCAAACGGCGACGTTTCGATTTTGAATGGAGGTCTTTCACCAGTGCGACGCTTGGATACGTAGGTACCAAAATCTAAAAGTATGACAGTAGGTTCAATCGGAACTGGCAAAAGAATAAAGTTGAAGTTTGACTGAATGCTGTTGAAATGAGATCTCCGAGGCGTATGTGCGTAAAACCATTACTTACAAATTTGAAAAACCAGGCAGAATGTAAGTCTAAGGATATATGTTTCAGAAAGGGGTAATTTGGTAGTTTGGACACGGAGAGCTGATGAATGAGAAAGGATTATAAGACGAATATTGTATGATACTAAAGTGAATGGTAGAAGAAGTCAGGGACGCCCGAGGCAGACAGAGTTTTGTGGCGGTACATTATCTCTGACCTGAAAAAACTTTGTTTGCTAGTTTTATAATGTCTATTTTTTTCCGATTGTTATTCGAGGCCAGTAATGTATTCTTATAAGATTGCTTTATTTTATTATAATCTAATGCCGCATAAGAATTACTGCCCGGAGCCAGTGGGACTATGGCTTCCCCCGTAAATGGGTGAATATTTTGAGGTTATACATATAAGAGGGGGGAAAATAAAGTTTGGAAGTACTTCCGAAGCTTGCTGATTCCCATATATTTAGCCTCACAACTCGGTGAATATACATACTCAAATTGGTGATGCAATAGTCCAACTGGCTCAGGGCATTTGGGACTCTTGTGCGGTAATCACATAAAAAACATTTTTCAAGTTCTGGCTTTTTAAAGCGCCCTTGAGTTTACATTTTACATTTCTATTACATACCTACATATCATTATTTTTAGGTAGGTACTATATCATTACCATAGGTAGGTACTTTAAAATATCCTGAAAGTTACATAAAATATTAGTAAGAACAATTTCTCTAATAATGTTAGTTAGAAAAATTTCTCTGGCAATAATCATAGAACAAATTAATAGTCTGACAATATTAATTAAAATCTGTGACAATATTCGCAAGAAATTTTCTGAGAATATAAATTGGAACAATTTACTTACCATAATATTGATTAGTTTTTTTTTTTTTAAATATGAATACCTCAACCAGTCTCTCTCGATCCTGCAGTCCATTTGTTAAGATAAGAGAATCGAATATAAATAATTATAAGTGATAATTTCTAATTGTTTGATAAATAATCATTTATCTAGCAATATTTTTATTAAAAAAGAACAAATTCTCTGACAATAATAGATCTTCATTAGAACAATTTCTCTGACAATACTCACAAGAACAGTTTCACTGCCAATATAAAAAAAATACTTATTAAGTAAATATTAATAAATAAAGATATCATTATCGCTACTTGCAACGAAAAGAGGAGATAATAAAATACATCTTGCAGTGTTAATAATTATTAGAACAATTTCTCTAACAATATTCATTACAACAACGAGAAAAAATATTATTTGACAGTTTTTCGTCCAATCAATAATTGAATTGAATGAATTATTCAACTGACAAACAGTTTAGTTTAGTCCACCTGTTAGTAACAAGACGTCTGATATTTTATTATGTCATTTCGTCTGATACTATATCTGTCAAGGTATTCAAAATATGCGATGGACTCCCGAGAAATGTCTTCGGGTGCTCCACACATAGTTTCGTGATGGAGTCATAGGCTATTTCTAAGTTTAATACACGCAATATGTATCCAATGTCGAAATCTATAATCAAAATGCCTGGATTCAGCATTGATAAATAATAAATATGAGCCTTCTGCTCTGGTGTAGGGAATAATAAAAAAATAACAATATTTGGTCGATGTTTATAGCGCTGTTTTCGTGAGAATACACTTTAGATGCTTGAACTAAGTATATCTACCAAAACTTGTGGTTTAGCACTAAAATTTACAACTAGTGGCGTAAAAATTAATACTTATAACTTGTAACTATTGATTTACTAATAATTTATTGAAAATTATTCGATTTTGTGCTGTTTTCGTGAGAATACCTACACTTTGGGAGCTTGAACCAAATATATCTAACATAACTAGTGATTTAGAACTAAAATGCATAATTATTGGCGTACAAACTAATACTTATAACCTATAACTATTGATTTGCGAATAATTAATAATTGATTTTGTGTTGTTTTCGCTAGAATACACTTAGAAGCTTGAACCAAATGTATCTAACCTACAACCTATCACTAGCATAACTAGTGACATACATTCAAGACTTAAAATTCGTAAGTTATGAGTCATAACAATTGGTTTATTCGTTATTTATTGTTAATTTAATTGTTTGCTGTTTTCGTGAGAATGTACTTGAAGGGAGTTTGAACTAAATGTTTCTACCTTATCACTATAGTCGAACAGATACCAAATGCATTCCCAAAATTTCACACGGAGATTAACGTTCAGTAAAAACTTTGATAAACCCAAACTCGAAAGGCACTCTACCATTATATTTTTAATATTTATATTTTATATGTATATTAATAATATAATGGTAGAGTGCCTTTCAAGTTTGGGTTTTTCGTGAAATTTTGGGAGTGCATTTGGTATCTGTTCGACTATAGCATAACTATTAACATAAAACAAAAATTTATAACTAATAACTTGAAACTAAGATTTATAAACAGTATCTTACAACTAAGACTTATAACTATTGATTTATAAATAATTTATTATTAATTTTTATTCTGTGCCATTTTCGTGAAAATACACTTCAATTGAACTTGGACTAAATGTATCTAACGTAATACTTATCACTAACTAAAACTTATAACTAGTGACATAAAACTAAGATTTATAACTAGTATCTTACAAAACTATTGATTTATGAATAATATATTGTTAATTATTTGGTTAGTGGTTGAGTTGGCATCGCGTGTGGGTGCCACCCAGGCGTTACTTGTTCGATTCCTGGGCTCCTTTATCACGACTCGAGCAACATTTTCGGCTTACTGTTGTGGTAGTAGGAGATTTTCAAATATTGTCGGGTTGTTAGTAACCCGGGAATGTTTGTCTTTCTTAAAATAAAGTGCTGTTTTCGTGAGAATACACTTCATAGGAGTTTTAACTAAATGTATCTAACCTACAACTTATCATTGCTATAACTAACGATTTTGAACTAAAATGTATAAATAGTATCTTACAACTAAGAATTATAACTATTTATTTACAAATAATTTATTTAACACTGACCCCCAGATTACTACCACCCTTCATACATTTTCCTTCCCAGAACTTAATTTCCCCTTAAACACCCACTGCACAGCATCCCCAAAGATGACATTATATTAAAAAAAAATGGAAAAATTACTTGAAATAATGGCAACAGCTGTGTTTAGTGACCACATCTCGGCTATTCTAGCCAGGTACATCCCAACCTTCCTCTTCTGCTTCCCCTACCGATTTCGTCCAGTCTCACAACATACCCCTAATTTTTATTTTTATGAAAATGTTTGATATTTAAATGTTTGTTAATTTTTATTTTTATGAAAATGTAAAATAATCGCATAATTTTTTAATGTAAGTACTTTTTATTATCTAATCGACTCGCAACTTTATGAAGTATGGAATCTTAATGAAGTCACTTGAAACCTTTTAAATAAATCTCTCGTTTTGGCACACGTTCAAATATTCGCACGTTTTAGAAATAGACGTCAAATCTTGCTCGTATATCATACGCAGGTTATTTTTATGTTTCATACAATATGAATCTATCTATTTGCAAACCGGCAATCAATATCATTTTGACAATGTGTAAACAGTTGATTGATTTTGTATTCATTCATCAAATTCCGCTTACGAAAATAATATTTTATTATTCCCCAAGTTATTATTAGTTATACTATGAGGGCATACATTTATTACGTGAGCTCAAAGAGGGGGGGGGGTCCAACAAAATCTTACGTTTCTTGAAAAGAATATACGAAGTGGTCCAAATTTATCCCACCAAGGGGGGGGGGGGGGGGGGTCGAGATTGGAAGGAAAACTGCTCACGTAATTGATGTTTGCCCCCTATTCTCCATATCTTTCCATTTTCCAATCCCCTCTGCTTCACATACACAAATAATAGGCCACTTGCATCACATTTAAAAAAAAATCCTGTTAAGGCAAATATTCTAAGACATTCTGTATTTTTTTTAAATCGTATTTTTGAAACCCTGGCGATTTTTTGAAAATTTCAATCCGGAAAATCAGACCATTTTTTATAAACCGGAAAGACGGGACATAATTTTATGGGTGCGAAAAAACTATAATTGCATACATAGCCGAAAATCATTTTTAAAAAAGAACGTTTTCCACACGAATAGCAATAAATTGTACGGGGTTCTCTTCGCACCGCCATATTTATCAGAAAAACAAACCAAAGGATAAGTTCGCATAGAACAAACAATAAATCTAGTGAACGTTAAACGCAAATTCAAAAATTCGCCGGAAATCAAAGTGTTGCCATATAAAAAAAATTAATCAGTGTGGAATTTTGCAAAATTAAGGGAACATAATCGGAGACGGGACATTTTCATGTAGTGACGTCACGAGTTCAAATAATGGATTTATTCATTTAAAAAAAAAAACTATACATTTCTAAAAATTTTAACTAACATTTTCGTTATCTTAGTAAAAAAATCTATCCACACGATTTTTTCCAAGTCGTTATGAAATCCATGCAAGTGGCCTATTGGGGATTGTCATTCCATGCGATGAAAGCAAATGTTCATTTTACGTAATTGTAATTTTGAATGCAAGTAGGTGAATCAATTTTTTTGCTAAACTCGTATTATGTGTATCAGCGATCCAGAAAGATTTCTACCTTATATATTTAATAGAAAAATATTTTAATAATTTTCTGTTGGCTATCCAAAAATAAATACGTGATTTTTCGTCAGTAATATAAATATACATATATATATGTACAGGGTGTTAAGAGACGTACTTGACTTACGTTAACCAGTGATTCTTGGCCTTATTTGGGGTAAAAAATGTAAATGAAATTTTGGATTCCTGTGACTATAAAAATTTTTTTTTTTCAAAATCAAAAAAAATTCTTCCACCTGTTGTCACTGGTCACTAGCCGAGTAACCCCTCAACCTCATACCCCGCCTCCGAGTGTCCAACACCTACTATTTTTTATGTTTTTGTAGAAAAAAAAATCAAAAATGTCACCGTAGGTCAAAATTTAATTTACATTTTTTACTCCCAATAATCTCAGGTTAACGTCAGTCAAGTAGGTCCCTTAACATCCTATATACACTTAACTATTATTGTTTGTCATCCAGTTTTGCATATTTACGAGTAACTAATTATTTTTAATACTATTTTAGTTGTAATTTCTGTAATTTGAATCATCCATGTATGTAAATTTTTAGGCATAATGCCTGTTTTATGTACTTAAATAAAATAAAAAAATATGAGCAAAATGTCTAAAACCGTATATCGTACGATGTTTAGAAATAAGATTTGTTTACATATTTCCACAACATTTAGTAATTTGATAAACGTTTGATTAGATCACATGTGCTATTTTGAGCTGACAATGCTATTGGATTGATTTGTCGACATGTCAACAAATTATATGTTAAATTAATTATTACGCAATGCTTGTGTTTTATAGCCAGCTATTTAATATACAATTCATGGTTTTAACTGCTATCTAAACTTCAAGTTTTCTTTTAAAATTCCTTTATGTTTGTTTTCCATTTTTGTTTTCGCCATACGCTAATTAATAGCTTAAGTAATTTGTTATAAATTATAATTTAGCAGTGGTCAAGGGGTAAGGCGCTCGACTAGGGATCCAGACTTCAAATCCCGGGGTGCGCAAATAAATTTTATATGTTAAATTTGTGTTGTTATCTCACAATTTTATCATTTAAAATTGTATGAGTTATATTTGCGGCACGCCCCAGAGTGGATGATACTCTCAGTATCGCCCCGGTGTAAGACCACCATTCAGAATAGAAACGTTTCTTGAAATGGCTTTAGCAATTTTTTTGTGACTAGATTTTTAATAGCCAGGTACTTACTTACCCACCTTCCTCTCTCTGTCTCATTCCTTTTCCCATATATCTTCAGCCTCGTAACAAACCCCAATTGGGGATTTCATAATCTTACTGGTTCCAGGCGGATGGAAGCAGTTGTGGGTATTCGCAAAAAAAACATGTACATTGCCTTTCAAATTTATTTTAAATTTTCCTTTAATATTTTCGTATTAATAGGAAACAAGAAATCACGCCAATGGCGTGATTTGCCAATTTTTATAATCTATTTCACACATAAATTGAAGTAGATAAATGGCCTATTATTTAACTGATAACTTGGGTCATTGTAGATATTATCAATTAAATTATATTATTGCAGAAGATAAGGATTGATTTATTTGTAGTACTTTAAAGTAATAGTTCTTAGATGCTATCTTATCTCATACGTTATTAGCTATTTCATGGTAAACAGCAATTATATCTTAGTATTTAGTTGGAAGTTCGATAATGTGATAATACATTAATGATACTTTGCTTTATTTATTAACTAGCGAGTACCCGGCATGCGTTGAATGCGACATAAAAAAAGAATTTGTTTCTCCCTGCTTGTCCTTTCCCATGCGTTCCCGTTCCCGTTCCCATCCCCTTCCCCTCGCGTTTTCCTTCAACCTTCCCCGTCTTCCCCCTTCCTGGATTCCCCTCCCCTTTCCTCCTTTTCTCTCTGCCACAAAACTATACGAAATACGCTCGTTTTTTCAAACAACTCGCGTGCCACCTATTGTAATTTTTTAAATATAAATTTAATAACGCCAGAGCTCACCATTATACATAGAAACCTTCGCAGGCATGCGTACAACAAATCACCAAAGTTTCATCGCAATCGGATGAATGGTTTAGTAACACATAAGAGACGAGCAAAGAAACATTATTTTTTTATATATTAAGATAGTACACAACCGCGACCCTGTACAAATGGCAAGTGGTCTTCCCTATTGAGTTTGGTAGCCACCTCTGGTCTGGAGCCTCAAAATTCTTGAAAAAAACCTCTATTAAATTTTTCAATATCATTCATAAACAAGATGGACCAAGGTGTGAACCCTGTGGTACTCCATTTGTTGCATTTCTTAATTTTTAAAAATATTTTTGCGTATTATAAAATTTTAAAGTGTAGCTCGTTTATCACCTTTTAAAAACAGTGTATTAATTTTCGGATACGTTCAGAAATGTTCAATTTATTTGGATTTTATTTCAAAGCGGAAATATTTTTACCTTCTGACGAAATATGCTCGAGGCCTGGTTAAAATTTAAAAAAAATCGTATGTATCGTTGGTCGGCGACACAATAAACCGCCACCAAATGTTAATATACCTTAATTATGTTCGTAAAATAAAAATTCTGGCTCCATGTTATAATAAATGACCACTTTCTCTCCATTTCTAAAGATAAACCATTTGTTATCATTGTCACACAGATAGGGTAACAGCCTGATAGGGTTATCTTTTGTTTTGATTTGGGTTTAAAAATATCACGTTACTCATGCGTTTCACTCGTAATTACTCTCCACGTTATATTATTACTTTTTTAATTTAGAAAATATTTTATTATTAAGTATTATACAACCCCCCCTTCTCCCCCCGCACTCCACCTTCCCCCACCCACTCCATCCCCCCCACTCCTCCCGCACTACCCCCCCTCCCCTACCACCAATCAATCAACAATCAAATACGCGCCGTTTCGCATTCATAAAAAACTAATTAATAAATTAAACGATATCGGTATTATTGGTAAGGTTAGGTATTGGCTACAAAGCTATCTAACTCAAAGAAGTCAAAAAGTAAAATTAAATAACTCACTAAGTATAGATGAAACATTAGAATTTGGGATTCCCCAAGGGACTGTTATTGGACCAATTTTATTTATAATATACGTAAACCAAATGTTTAAACTATCACTAAATGGAAAACTTATATCTTTTGCTGACGACACTGTAATAATTATCGAAAAAAAGACGTGGAATGATATTACCAATGCAGCCAATCAAGACATGAAGGTTATAAAAAAATGGTTCGATAATAATCTATTATCACTCAACACAGAAAAAACATATTATATTCCATTCTCTCTACAAGAAGATGTGCCAAATAATTTAATTAACATAAAAATTCATTCTAAAAATTGTGCAAATGACGGTACATGTAATACGGACTGCGCTAAGCTAAATCATAAATCTAGTATAAAATATCTTGGCATCTTAATAGATAAAAATGTTAAATGGAAAGATCATATCAATCTCACTGTGGAAAGAATAAGAAAACTTATCTATGTATTCTATAACATACGAAATATTTTAAACAAGAAAACCATAAAAATTGTATATTTTGCATTAATTCAGTCCTTATTACAGTACGGCATTATTGGGTGGGGAGGGGCCTTTAAAGCTTCCTTACAACCTATAATCATAATTCAAAGAATAATTATTAAAATCATCCTTAGGAAACCATACGACTTCCCTACTCTAGAGATATTTCGAGAATTTAATGTACCATCCATCACAGAATTGTATAAGAGAAACGCCTTATATCAAATTTATAAAGAGTATTTTATTAAAAAAATTCACCCCTCTGATAGCATAAGCAATAGATTTAAAACGAATGGCTTAATAGCCATTCCTATGCTTAGAACTACCACGGCTCAGCACCACTATCTGTATCTAGGTGTAAGATGGTACAATATATTATTATCTAAAAACAAAATTAGTGTAACTGAAACATTGAAATATGAACAATTCAAAAAACAAATAAAGTCACTGAAATTGGATAATGATATATTGTACCCTTAATTTAATTTAATTTAATTTACCCTTACTTTAAATGTAATATTTAATATTTAAAAAAAAAAAGTATTGACCTTGTATAACAATTTTTTTTCCTAAATTACGAACCAATGTCAATTAATATTTGTATTTACCTCATAAGTTCTTTGAATATTATTTAAACATTTAATTAGAACATTATTATTATTTTATTTTTTGCGTGTGAATAAATACTCCTCCCATAAACACGAGCTCCCAGAGCTCAACTTATGGAGTAGTAGAATTAAAAAAAAAATGTTGTTTAACCTTGCAAATGTTACCATTTTTTAATGTAAAAACAAGTCTTGAAATAAATAAATAAAAATAAAATAATATTAGTATAGCTGTTGGCTTAGGTCAAAATTTAGATTAGTACCTATTTTATATTTGTACACTAAATTTTCATATTAGAATATTTGTATTTGAATTTTTGCTATCAAAGAAATCTCCATAGTAACCTAAAGAAATAATAAAATGACAGCCCACATCAAACATTTACTTAGCAACACGCTTTGCCAATAAACGTATAATAAATAATTTCATAACGCCACAGCTTATTAATAACACCAGATCTTACCAATAAATATAGCCTATATTACTCGCAAATAATGTAGCTTTCGATTAGTGAAAGAATTTTTAAATTCCATTCGGTATTTATTGCGTGAAAGAGTAACAAACATCCATCCATCCATACAAATATTCGCATTTATAATATTAGTAAGAAGTAAGATGTAGAAAATAAATGGAATAGGCTTTTTAAAAATTGCAAAAATAATGTGCATAAAAAAAATATATATATTTTTTTTTTTTTTTTTTTTTTTTTTTTTTAATTATTTTTTTATTTTCATTAATATGTTTTACATGTTGCTAAATGATAATTTTACATCTTAGGTTTTTTACTACTTTTCCATTTAAAGCATTTGCTTGTGTATGGAAAAGGAGTGTACATAAATGTGGTTATTACTTAGTACTTAAATAATTCATTTACATAAATATATGTGTGTTGTAATAGTATATAATAGTATATATTTAAAGAAAATAAAGGATATTATGGAAAACTAAGTATATATATTATATATATTATATATATACATATTATATTGCCACGGCTGATAATCGAACGCCAAACATCTGCTTGGAATTACCTAACTATTCTGAGCACCGTCAACTATTGTAAGAACGGTGGCATAAATTTGTTTTATAACTGAAAATAACAAAGAATGATGATTTTTGAATTTCAGAATGTTACATGACAAGTTACGTACTTACATCACAAGGCAGGTACATAACGAGATACGCACATCGCAAGTTAGGTACATAACAAGTTACCCACATAACAACTTAGGTAAATAACAAATTACGTACATAATAAGTAACGTACATAACAAATAACGTACATAACAAGTAACGTACATAACAAGTTACATATATAACAACTTAGGTAAGTAACAAGTTACGTACATAACAAGTAACGTACGCAACGTACGCAATAATTTAGGTACAAAACAAGTTACGTACATAAGTTACATACATTATAAGTCAGGTACATAACACGTTACGTACATTAGGTGCATAACAAGTTACGTACATTACAAGTTACGTACATAACAAATTAGGTACATAAAAATTTACGTACGCTACTGCAAAGTTAAGTGTGTCAAGCTGCACATAGTTTAAATAATTGTGTTGACTCAGCACTAATTCAACCTTGCTACGTTTTTGTGCTATAAATACCAATCGACACTAATGCTTATCGATTTTTAGACCCATTTTTGTATGTTTTGAGTTTTTTAAATGGTACTAAAAGTGAAATTAGATTACAAGACGATTAAATTATACGGCTAAAACTAATTTTTAGCAAATGTTCAATGTTGAATTGTGGCATTTTTCCACTTGAACTTAAAATACCCTGGACCAGTGGTTCTTAATCTGGGTTCGGTCAAACCCCAGGGGTTCGGTGAGTCAGTCTCGTGGGTTCGGCGGACACACCCCCGACTCATATGATTCGGTTTGATTTCTAATTAAAATGGAAATTCTGAATGGTAGTCTTACACCAGGGCGATACTGAGAGTATCTTCCACTCTGTAGTACCTATGTATTATCGATTCAGTTACGGACCTTTTACATTACCAATGGTCCAATTTGCAACAGTTAATATCGGTATATTATCACGATGATTATTATTATGTACTGTATCGCGTCTGGCGCATCGTCCATCGCCATATTAATTAATAATGATTATTTATTATTAGAAGTTATTATCGTTTTTAATCATGGCAGAACAATGGAAAACAATATTATTGTTAACGACCCTAAGATGTCATTTAGAAGCAATTCAGTAATTTATTAAAATAATACTGTAACTGGATAATTGAATAAAATTCACAATTGTTTACGTCAAACACATTGATTAGTCTTTATTTGGGGTAGGTACAATCAATTTGCAAATATGACACAGTTCAATAATAGTAGGACGGTACAACAAATAACAATAACTTTATGGGTACTTTAACAATGACCGTTACATGAGTCTACAATAACTCAAGGTTAGATGAGATCCGATATTGACGGTTTACAAACGCGTCTCTTTTTTTTTGAAGCTGCGCGGTTATAACCGGGAGGCCAACTTAAATATCGGTCATTCCAGCTGAAAAAAAAATTTTTTTTTTTTTAAGAAAACTCTTTTTATAACTTTTTTTAAGGTTATTCCCGTCAATTTATTATATCATTGAAGGAAAAGATGACAATAATGATCAAAACGAAAATATGAAAGAGAACAAGACTCAGAAAAAGATAATGGTCGAAACTGGGACCATTATCTTTTTCAACTGGTCCCAGTTGCGACCATTCTTCTGTTTTTCTGTGTCTTGTTCTCTTTCATATTTTCGTTTAGTTTATTATTGTTATCTTCTTCTTCAATGAGAAAAAAATTATTCCAAATGCCCGTGTTTTCCGGCAATTAAATTACTTAAATTAAATTTAAAAAATTCGAGCAGAATAATTAGACGAGCATTTATTGACGGAAAATAAAATTCCCGCCTCCCAAATTGAGTGTTCAAATTAATGTTTTAAACACATTTGGCGTATCTCTCAGCTGCACCAGCGTCGAGGAATCAATTACCTTAGTTCTTAGGTGTACCTTCCATTGAAATACCGGTAGAATGACCACAGCATTCCCACCTAAAGGCTGTAACCATTCGATCTCACCGTTCGAGAGTTTTTTCTTCTTTGTAATACATACTTTACCTTCTGATATATGTATATGCCTTACTACGTGCCTCGATGCTCGGAAGAAGAGTCATTAATTACTTACGAAACTCCTTTAATTACACTTCAAATTATAATTAAATATCTCGTAGATATGTGTAACAAAAATGCTTTTAAACTGCCGGGAGCCGAATACGTATTTAAACAGTAATTATAATGGTCCATTTTGTAGATAATTTGAAGTCTTGAAATCGCTGCCTGTAATTAACTAAAGTGTTTGAACTAAAAGTGAACACCTTAATTAGTTGGAAAATTGATATGCATAGTTTCGATTGTCATCATCATCATCGTTTTCTTCCCCTTATCCTATTCGGGTCAGGGACCCACTGCATGGACAAGGCGCCTCCATACGTTCCTGTCTTGCGCCGATTGTGCGGCCTCCGTCCATGGCAGTCCCATCCTCTCCTCACACAGTTTCTGGAGTTGCCACGCCCAACTATGTCTGGGGCGGCCCACTGGACGTCTACCCTCTGGACGTCTACCCTCTGGAATAGCACTCAGTATTTTCCTAGGAATTCGGTCATCGGACATGAAAAATTTACCAATAAAAGCCAAGCCACCTCAGCTGCGATTTTTCTATGAAGAGTAACAATGGTTCAAACGATCGTCGAGTTTCTTATTTGATTCCATTTCATAACTCTTGCCACTCCTCTCAAGTACCTCATTTCGGCAGCTTGGACTCTAGAGCGTGTTCGTTCGTTTAGCATCCATATCTGTGACCGCACGTAAGCGCCGGCTTATATTGTTTTGAACACTGCCATATTTGTCTTGATACTAAGCTCGGCTTTCCTTATCACTGTAGAGAGAATGCAACACACCGCTTGCCGCACTTATTCTTCGATCAATTTCTCCGTCTTGCCGTCCATCGCTGGAGAATTCGACCCCGAGGAATTTGAATGTATGAATTTTGTAATGTATGAGTTTCGATTGTCAAATTATATTACCTACATACAGTACTGTTCGAATTAATGTGAACACAAGTGATCAATTGGAAAAAAATAATAAATATTCTTTTTTGAGTAAAAAAAATAGAGAAACAATTACAATAAATTTTTTTTAATACCAAGTGTGTCCACCCTTAACTTTTTTAACTTCTTGTACACGGTTTGGCATAGAATCAGCAAGTTTTTTTTACAATTTTCTGATATTTGCGTGTCTCTAAACCATATCTGAATTACTGTCTCAATCAGCTTGGTTTTGGTTGTGCTTGTCTTGCTTTAACTATAGCCCACCGATTTTCAATTGGATTAAATCCGGAGAGTTACCTGGCTATTCGAGGTATGTATTTTTTTTTGTCATTGAAATATTTACAATCTTAGTTGAACAAGAACACAAAATGGCCGCTATTGCAATATGCTGCATACAACTGCGAAAAACAAGATTATTGTGCTAATTATCACGTGTTCACATTAATTCGCACAGTACTGTATATATTGTTAGGAGCGGTAAGTGTAGATGTTGATAAAGTATGGTAAACTAACAAATATTATGTTATGTTTGTAATGTTAAGGTTTTATAATATATAAATATTATGTTTAAAATTTGCAGTGCTTTGGGTAATATTGCAATGTTGTTGTAAACATATACTCATACACCCGTCAATGTCAATATTATTCAGTTCCTATTCCGGTGTTTATATTATTTGTATAAATAGAGCATATTCTATGCTAAAGAAAAATAGACATACGGAAGTCAAGGAAATGTTCAAGTTATTCAAATAAAAATCATAGTATGCAATTCATGCGCGGTAAAGATGAAACCATCAGAAAACTAACGTAGACAAGAGTGGAGAGGTTACGAAGCACCGCACAAAGAGTAGACCGATAGGCTACGAAGCACCGCAACAAAGAGGCGACCGATGATACTATCTCATTCTATCTCAAGACTAAATCCTATAATTGTATGTGGCGCTATTTTTCGTTTCATCGAGTTTCAAATCACAAAGGTGCTAAAGATGTTTTCACTTCAAAATATTATTTACTTTATTTATTTTTAATCTAAAAAATAATTAATGGCCTTACACCAATCTAGCCGTTGATATACTGAAGGGCACTAAATATATTTGATGAATTACAAGAGGAAATTAAATTAGAAGAATATGTAAACAAATTTTAAACTGTAATTACGAAAATAAGTGATTAATTAAAAAAAAGTTTTGAATTTATGTTTTTTAAATTAGCTCCACACAGGAAGCTCTCAGTAAAATAATTTCCCTCAGGGCCTATGCAATCTTAAGAGATGCTTGGTGGAGGGTATTTTTAAGGAAAAGGAGGAGACAAGTTCTGGGAAGGAAAAAGGTATGATGGGTGGGTAAAATCTGGGGTCAGTGTGTCTGACACACTGAATGAATCCATTCCTCCCAAGGCGATGAATCGAGAGTCCTGCTGGATAGGTCAAAAGATCTCCCTCAAACAGTCTCTCCCGATCCGGCCCGCTACGCAATAGGTTGGCAACCGCATACTCAGCGAAGACCTAGACAAACCTCACCCCATGAATCAGGGTACTACTGCTTAGTCACCAAACGTAGCGAACTACTTAGAGTGACCCATGGCAAGGGTGTTGGTTATCCAATATATGATTCCCCAGGCGGCGGCACCCATACCCGGTTCCGTGACTTTTCATCCCGCGACAAAATACCCCCCGACAAAATATCCCCTGACAAAATATCCCCGACAATCGATCCCACGGACAAAACATTCTCCGACAAAATACGTATATAGTGTGTGCTTGCATGCACACATATTGAAAATAAAAGTTATGTATATTTTTATAACCTAATGCTAATTTACTTCTTTTCCCCTTTCTATTTTACTATTTTCTACTTTTTATTATAATGTTTCCAAGTTTTAGCATAATTTATACTAACATTGGTCACCAAGAAACAGTCAGACGCCTAGTAGGGTGATCTAATATATCTTCTCTATGTAAATGTCTTAATTATGTATCATGTGTTTTATAAATAAATAAAATATCGTAGGGACAACATCCCCCAACCAAATATCTACTAAAACCTAACCTAACCCAACCTCACCTAACCTAAACTACTTAACATATAAATGGGACAAAAATAATACAGACAACAAATTATTATAATCAATAATAATTGATAAACTAACGTTTAAACAAGATTTTTATGCATAGCACAAAGGGTAGATAACAAATATTATAATCAATAATTATCAGTAATAATTAATATTTGACAAGTTAAAGTATTTCAGCAAAAAATGCAGACATAATTAGTCTCGACGCCATCTAGCGGGAGATTTAGTATTAAAAATACCTCTCTCGCAAAAATAAAGTTGGTTGTTTTCAGTTGGAAAAATGTAATAATAGGTAATTGTCAAATGAAACACTAGTATATATTGAATTATTTGGCGGGTATTAGATAAGCCGCCATAGCTCAGTGGTCAGAGCTGCTGACCGGCAATCAGATGGTCACGGGTTCAATTCCCGTTGGCGGCCAGTATTTTTTCTCGGAAGATTTTTTCAATGTAGATGAGTGTTTCA
Organism: Limnephilus lunatus; assembly: GCA_917563855.2. Taxonomy (NCBI): domain Eukaryota; kingdom Metazoa; phylum Arthropoda; class Insecta; order Trichoptera; family Limnephilidae; genus Limnephilus; species Limnephilus lunatus. The sequence continues at coordinate 101,723,872 of OU830594.1, forward strand.
GGCTGATAATTATTGATTATAATATTTGTTATTATTTTTAATTGATAAACTAACGTTAAAACAAGATTTTTATGCATAGCACAAAGGGTAGATAACAAATAGTGTTTCAGGCTGATAATTAATGATTATAATATTTGTTATCTACCCTTTGTGCTATGCATGAAAATCTTGTTTTAACGTTAGTTTATCAATTAAAAATAATAATTAACAAATTAATGTTCAAAAATGGTAAAATGGGACAAAAATAATACAAACATCCTGTAAAGACAATAAATTACTGTTAAAAAATAGAAAAATGTAAAATAAGGTTAGGTTAGGTTATGTTATGTTAGGTTTAGTTAGGTTTTAGTAGATATTTTTTTTAAGGATATTTTGTCGCGGGATGAAAACCGCGGTACCCCCATGCCCGCCTCCCAAATTACTAATCATTATTTCAAATAAACCATACAAACAAACAAATACACACTTTATAGTATAGATTCTAAATAAAGACGCCTTTCTGTCATCTATTTTCATAACTAAAATAGTTCAATACATTCACATTTGACACTTTAATTAATCTAAAATTGAGTTCAATAGAATTCACGGTAATCAAAATTATAATCGATTATTCTTTTCATTCCACTGAATTCTATTGACGAACTTTACCCACAATATTTACATAAGGTAACTCAAAGACAACATCAATTTCTTTTGTTTGTGAAAACACAATGTATTTAGTCCAATCAAATGCGATGTTCGCTAATGTAAACACATTAATAAATGACCTGCGTGGTTTTAAATAGACCTACTTAATAATGTTATGAAATAATGTTGGTGGACGTTGCTCAATGTTATTTTGAAATTAAAGCTTCTTTAGCACCATTGTGATCTGAAACTCGATGAAACGAAAAATAGCGACACTAAAAAGAGACAACCATCTGAGATAGCAATAAAATATTTATTTAATTCACGGGGACTCTGTTCCAATATAATACGATATATCCACAGTACCACGAAAGCCTTCTTTGATGTAGTGGTATAAAGTGCCTGACGAACCTGAGCAGACTACGAATCCAACGAAATTAAAAAATATATTTAATTAAATGAAGACAATATTAACGAAACTCAACCGAAATCTGGAGACAGAAAAATCAGAAAAAGATATTGGTTCCACTGGGACTTGGACTGGGTAGAGCACTTGCCATGTAAGCAAAGGGACCTGAGTTCGTGTCACAGTGGAACCAATATCTTTTTCTGATTTTTCTGTCTTCAGATTTTGATCGAGTTTCGCTAATATTGTCTTCATTTAATTAAATATTATAATTTGAGATTTTACTCATAAAGTTAAAAAAAAAAATAAGTAAATATATATTTATGTAAAATCAAATGTAACATATTGAGGCTAGAGGTATGCGTGTATGGTAAGCATGCTATGTGTAAAGAGTAATGTGTTATGTACGTGTAGGTACTTAGTGGAGTTTGCTCTTTATACCTAGTCAATCCGGGTCAAGAACGACATCTGTTGAGTACCTACCTAAGTACTATCAGAGAAGGAAAGAATTAATAAAAATTTAGAACGATTAAGGAGAACGACCGCGCGGTCTTTTTCTTTCGAAACCGAAATTTGTATTTGAAGTCAAAATACTTTCTTTTCATAATCTAACTAACTAACCATCACGCCGTTTCCCGCAGGGATAGGCAGAGAGTACGGACCGCCAAACAACTCGATCTTGGCACACACTCTTTGCCTCACTCACATACATACTCTTCTATTATTCTGACTTTTGACATGGCCCGACTCAAGTTTCTGATTCACTCGATCGTGCCATGTGTTCCTCAGGCGTCCCCGATTTCTTCTTCCATTCACATTTGCGTCATATATTCTTCTCACACTACTTTCTTCTTTGACGCCCAAACCATCTGAGGGCATGTTGATATTTGCGACACGTTCCAGAGTGCAAGATACTCTACGTATCTTCCACTTAATACGATACTTTCAGTATCACTCTGGTGTAAGACCACCATTCAGAATTGAAAAGTTACTTGAAATGGTATGTCTGGTGAACAGATCTGAACAGCCAGGTACTTTTTTATTTCCTTCACCCCCCACTTTTCCATCTCCTTCCCTTCTCCACTACCTTCAGCCACAGAACGTAATAAACCCCCAAACCCCGATTGGGGATGCCAGTGACCAAATTCAACAATATCCAACTTCATCACCCCTTTAAAAAGTCTTTAAAAATGATGAAAAAACTAGTTTATATAAGTTACGGACTATTTTTATAATTTTAATGGCTTTTCAAAGGGGTGTTGAAACGCCACTTTGTTGAGTTTTCACAGAACCGGGACTCAGAATTCACATTAAAAAAAAATACTGACTACAAAGAAAATTTTGGGACTCTTGTACGGTATTTACATTTAAAAAAAATACACACTTCAAAGAAAAACTTAGGTAGGTCCCGAAACCGCAAATCTGGCCTCAACGACAATATGTCTAACATTTAATTAAATGAAGACAATATTAGCGAAACTCAATCAAAATCTGGAGACAGAAAAATCAGAAAAAGATATTGTTTCCACTGAGACTCGAACCCAGGTCCCTATGCTTACATGGCAAGTGCTCTACCGATTGAGCTATGAAACCCATTTCCAATTCGGTCACTTTTAACTGTATCATATTCGACTAAGAACTACCAACACTATCTTCATTTTCTTAACGCACATATTATCGGCTGCTATCTTTATATGTGATTGCAAGATTCAACCCGAACTAAATGCTAATTCGGGCACTTGGGTTCGAGTCCCAGTGGAAACAATATCTTTTTCTGATTTTTCTGTCTCCAGATTTTGGTTGATTTTCACTAATATTGTCTTCATTTAATTAAATATTATAATTTGAGATTTTCCTCATAAAGTTAAAAATATGTCTAACGTTAAACAGAGATGGCGGATTGCGGTCATATTTGGTTATAACATGACGATGGCATCCTTATATAATTATTTCATTAGTATGCACATACATATGTACCTAGATTATAGACATTAATTAATCTATGCAAGGTGTGATGACACGTACCCGAAGATTGCAAATGGTGGTTCAAAATGCGACGTCTCTCTTTAAAATAAAAAGAATAGGTAGTTGGTACGAAAAAATTTTTTTTTGTATTTTTCCAATTAAGTAGCTAGAACGAAATGTTTTTGTGGAAAAAATAGCTTGAAATAGAAGGAAAATCAAAGGAAATGTAATGTTCTCCTTTATTTTAATGTAACGTTTCTCGTTAAAAGTAATAGAAAATCGTTGTACATTCTTTCAATGGGATTTCCTAATTTGTAATTTAATTAATTTATGTTTGATTCTCTCGTGGAATGGTTTCTAGTTCTCGTAGAGTGGTGGAATTTATTTTTATGTACCATTTTATTTGTAATTTCAGTATGCCGACAAGAAATAACAAGGTCAAATGTTTCTTATAATATTTAATATTATTGTTATTTTTAGATGGATTTAAGGTTTTTTTTGTTGTGTTTTTTCCCTAACAATTTAAGTAAGATCTTTGAATATTTAAATACATGCCTACATGAAATAGAATCAACACAAAGTTTTTGTGTTTTTGCGTGGGGTTTATTTACTTTTTACATATATCGATAGCGGAAATTTGAAATGCTGTGAAGGACAATAAATCTAAAAAATTAGTTAAATACATATGTAATTTTTCTATTTCGATCTGCTTTATTAAAATATTTATAGGAAAATAATTCGTTTACGAAGTGCATTTTAAGAGGGTTTATTTTCTGAAAAATTAAAAATTAAACGAGGCGGGGCAAGACTTATTTAAAGTTTACGTTTAAAGATAAATAAAATATTGTTCTTCAAATATTACAAAATCTACATTTTATAAACTTTGGTGGTGTAGCTGTAACATTTCCATAGAATAAAATGCTAAAAGATATTTTAAAAAGCCATAAAAATGTCTTGCCCCACCAGGGGTTAGGACGGGGTAGACCGCCGGGCAAGGTGGGGTTATAGTGCACACTTAGGGCCTACGAAGGTCTTTGTCTTCAACACCTGCACAGGAACAGTGAGCCCACTCTTGACACATTTGACAGGCAATCCATAGTAAGCAGGTTATTGGTTTATATTATAGTTAATGTTGTGTTTTTTATCTTCTTTTTTTTGCAATTTTCAAGGTTATATAAGATGGGAGAATCTATCAAACGGACTGCCCGTTTCTGCGCACAGAGTCGAAGGTATTTTTCAGTAGGTACTGTTATTAAAGATATTTACAAAAAACGTTAAGTATTCTGAAAGGTCTATTTTATGTTAGTTTATAATTTAAAAAAATGAAAAGAGGATATATGATTTAAAAATATATATTATATATATGTAAAAATTAGCCAGGTATTATATCGATCAATCTAACTGTTGGCAACATTAACCGAAGACTGGTAACTTTTATACCATTTTAGCAATGACTCACCACTATGAATTAACTGCCCCGTTTATACATCATGATTTTATCGCAGATAAAGCATAAAAGATTGTTCACTGTAAGACCGTTTTTTATAACAATTTACGAACGGCTTTATGTTGCTCATTTACCATAAGGAAAGTTTTTCAATCTAAAATCAATGAAGCTGGTTTTTCCTCTTGTTTGACCTAGAAAATGGATTTTCCGTCTAGTCTATACGGGCAACACCAGATACCGGCAGATATTTTTTTGTTCTATTTATTTATTTATCAATACTATTTTTTAGTCCTGTTTTCTCTGATGAACAATACGACTCTGATTATCGTGAGTTTCGATGATACGATTGGTTCGTTAGGTTACAAGTCGTGTTTATTATAAAAGTAGAAAAGACTCTAATCTAATTTGCATATTCAAATTTATCAACAGTATTACTGACACACCGCTTTGTTACAACTCATCCAGTTCAACATCCCTTCCCGTAGACTCACAAATAATTAATAATTGCTGTTCCTCAATTAACATTCTACTAATTACGGGATATCATTCTTCTTTATCCAGAATGTGGAGACTTGTCAACGCAAATCAAAAGCATCGAATTTTTGGTGTAACCCTAAATGACTTTCGGCAGTCGATAGGTACGCAATGTGATTTTTTAAAGCCCTTTAAATCCATCTTCATGCTACTTGTAGTTATCTTCTGTATGTAATTTTATATATTAAGTATGTTGTCAATGCTCCTCATCTATATGTTCTCTCATTTCATTGTCATCTCTTTTTTTTATTCGTGTTATTGTTAATGGACTATTTGTCCGTAAATAAATAAATTATGATCTTATTTACAATGAATATATAACTAGACTTAGCATACGTTCTTAAGGATACTTTTAGTAGATCTGCGGCAGGAGAACTGGTTACTGAAGGTTCCCACCTGTCGATCGGATATCATCGGCTATTTTCGTAAACGTTCGGTTTTCGGATATTAGATTCGAATGGGCAACAGTTGTCTCTCTCATATTCATATAGCACAATTTTACTGACCTCTGTTGAGACACATTAAAACTACATATAACTACCTTCACTTAAGACATCTGTTGGGAGACATTGAAACTACGTACATATTCCCATACACTATAATTCAAAAGATAGGTTTATACAAAAACATAAAAATATCGGTGACAGGTCAACTCAGAATGAAACCAACTCAGAACCACCTCAGAAAGCTCGTTAAGAGTGATGATTAAAATATATCAAAACATTGGTTAATAGTTTAAGTTAGGTTAGGGTTAGCGGCTATTTTAAAATTATTTTTTCATAGCTTTTAATGATCTTTCTGAGGTTGTTCTGGGTTGGCATGGTACCATAATATCTACGGTTTTTCAGATTTTAAATAAAACACATTTACCTTTACGAGTGTTACCACTCGCGTGTATAGACGTCCATATGTACGTGTAGAAACGTATGTGGACTTGTATATCGTACGTGTATACACGTAAGTGTGTAGGAGTAGGCTAGGAGGATAGGGGGCGTCTGTGGTGCTACCTTTGATATTCATATACGTTAACTATTTCATTATTAAATCCACAAGGAAATGCGAATTACCCTTTGACATTACTATGGGAGTTAACTTTGTTAAAGTGAATTTGTAATTTACATTATCTTTCTTGTTTTGTAATTCCTTTTTTACCTTAATATTTTATTGAATGACTAACGCAGACCTATGAAAAAAGGCTTATGACTAATACATGGGAACTTATGGCTAACATATTTCATCCACCGGCTCGTCAATCACTAAGGGAATAACTAGACAAAACCGGAATATATAATTTTTCAATCAAATTTTAAACATGTTGACTCTTTTCCACAAAAAAATATACTTAAATCATAGACATACAAATAACTAGACGAGAACTTACAGACGAGGGGTAAAAACCAACTATGGCGGGGCGAAGAGAGGAAAGAGACTTGTGATTCGCCAAGTCTTCTTCATTGTCTAAGTATGTGTTTCATAGGCATACAGCGTCCGCGCGTAAAATGTACGACGAGAGCACGACATTGGTCCGGACACGCCCAGCCGGTTCCGAAAAATGGTTCCAATGGGAGGGGGAAATAACACGTTTTTAACACGTAAGGGCATGTCCATATATTTTGTACGTCCGTGACTTAAATTGATTTCAAAAGACTGTTCGTTTAGCTAGTAAAGCTAGGTTTTAAATTTTGAGAAAATATGTTTATTTTGTGTACAATAAGGTTTTACCGTAGGTCGTTGGCAGTAAATTTTCAAACATATTTTCGTATTATTCAACGTACATTTTAAATCACATAATAATGCAGTAAAATAAATCAATAAAATATTTGGGGATGTTTTTTTTTTTTTTTTTTTATTATTTCTGGCTTTCACCCTTCAAGGGTGTTCTAGGCCATGATTTAAAATTACAGAGAAAGGGAAAGGTGAATTTATATATTAATTTTATTTAAATGTACAAATTTCAGAATTATATGGAAGATTGGAGTCGAGTTCAGACTTAGAAGAGATGAAATGTTGAATGGAGGGGAGGCAATTTTAGATAACGCTTGATAAAAGAGAGGATATTTATTTAGAGAGGGACAACCAAAAAATATGTGATCTAAAGAGCCCACATCTAGACCACAGAACGTACAATCTGGGGAGTCAAGGATGTGAATTTTAAAAAGGTGAGAAGGAACGGAACAATGACCGATTCTCATTCGAATAAGTGAGGAAATTTCTTTTTTGGAAAAATGGGGAAATTTTTGAAACCACGGTTTTGATGGGATAGTCCTTTGTATTGAGGCGTAGCGAGCTCCCTTGGATTGACTGGCAATGTTCCAATACTCTGTCCAAACATTGCGGGATCTATCTTTGATGATGGAAAAAATATCAGATAGGGGAATATGGTTTACGAGGGTAACAATAGGGTTGGACGCTCCTTGTTTTGCCAAAGAATCTGCAATATCGTTACCCACTATGCCAATGTGTCCAGGGATCCAAACAAGAATTACGGTTTTTCCAGAGCTTTGAATGGAGGCTATCAGCACTCTAATGAGGCATACAAAGTGATCATCAGGATGAAGAAGAGGACAGGATTTAAGTTTTTGGAGGGAACTGAGAGAGTCAGAGAGAACAAGGGAATGTTCACAATTATTTTTGATTATATATTTGAGTGCTTCAATTATTGCAATGCACTCAGCAGAGAATATTGAAAATTGGTTTGAAATTGAATAAAATATTCTATCATTAGAATTATTGTGGTAAACGTTAATACCTATACCACAGTTAGGAGAGTCAGGAGATTTGGAGCCATCAGTAAATAAAAGAGAAGAGTTGGGCCATTTAGAAGAAGTAATGTCATTGAACATATTATTAACAGTACGGGCTGGGAGATTGGAATGACTTTTAAGGATGCCGATCCCTTCCAAAATTGTTGGAGATAGGGTGACGTGACTATATTTTAATTTGTATAGTGGAAGAAGATCATTTTGGATAATTTGAAGCTCTGAGAGAGAGCGAAAATTTTTACAGATGGCAGGAAGAGGTTTAGTTCGAGCTCTGATTGTAGATGAATGTGTTGAGTCTTTGAACAACGAAACTCTGGGAATAACCTGATGACATTTAGAATTTAAACATTTAAGAACAAATTTGTCAGCAAACAGTTGTCGCCTTAAATAAAGTGGGGGATCAGAACATTCCACTTGAAGGGAATTGATGGGCGACGACTGCATCGCTCCAGTTATTATTCGCAATGACTTTGATTGAATTTTGTCTAATTTACTGAGTGCATTTTTGGAGGCAGTACTAAAAAGTGGGCAGGCATAGTCGAGATGACTTCGAATAAGTGCATTGTAAAGCAACTTAATGCAGGTAGGGTGAGCACCCCACCAAACGCCAGTCAATGATCTGATGATATTTAATTTTTTTTCACATTTAGTAACTATATTGTGAATATGGGAAGACCATTTAAGTTTCCTATCAAATGTTACTCCCAAAAATTTTACTTCAGAGGCGTTGGGGATTGGAGAGTTTTTAAATAAAATTTGAACAGGAGGATTTTTATGACGGTTTGAGAAGGTGACACACTGACTCTTTTTGACTGAAAGTTCCAGACCATTTAAAGTGAGCCATGTGCAAAGGGCATCCATGGCTTCATTAAGATATTTGACGGCAAGAGGGATGATTTTGGATGATAAGTAGAAAGCTAAATCATCTGCGAACTCAATAACTTTTACTTGAGGGGGAATAGAGACATGCATATCGTACGTGTATATATTATACAGTATAGGGGATAATACATCGCCTTGGGGTAAACCTTTCCAAATTGATCTACTCTGAGGAGTAACATCTGGTAGTTCAATGAAAATTTTTCTATCAAGAAATAGATTAATAATAGATTGGACAAACATGGGGGGAAGGCCAAGGCCTAAAAGTTTTTTTTAAGGATTGGGATGGAAACATTGTCAAAGGCACCTTCTATGTCTATAAAGACTGCAAGACATACTTCATGGTTAGAAATGGATAAATTAATATCAGTGCTGATGATGGCAAGGTTATCTTGCGTAGATTTTTTTTTCCTAAATCCAAATTGAGATGGAGAGAGAAGCTGATTACTTTCGACAAAAAATTCTAACCGGTTTTTAATTAATTTTTCATAAATTTTACTGAGGGTGGATGAAAGAGCAATTGGCCTGTAGTTAGATCCAGAATTGGGTGATTTGTTTGATTTTAGGATTGGGATGATTATTTGAGAACTCCAGTCATCAGGCATTATGCCAGACTGAAAGATTTTATTTAAGATGCTTAGGAAGTGATTTAGAACATTGTCATTACTATTTTTGATAATGCTATAAGGAATACCATCTCTGCCTGGAGATGAGTCTTTGACTGTTGATAAACAATTTTTTAATTCAATTAAAGTGAATGGAGAGTCTAGCCAATGATCAGACATAGGAGTGTTGTGGATGGGAGTTATTTCATCTAAGTTAGGTACAGAAGGGGGGGCAATTTTGTCCAAGAACTCGTCTATCCATTTAGAATGAGACGCTCGAGGAGATGTTGAACTGAAGGAGGATCGAAATCTTCGAATCATAGACCAAACTTCCGAAATTGGAGTATTCGGAGATACTGAACTGCAGAAGTTGTACCACCCGGATCTTTTTTTTGACCTCAATACCCTTTTGGCATTGGCTTCGGCATTTTTGTATATAAGATAGTTCTCCATAGTCATATTGTGACGATACGAAAGAGATTTAGCTTTCCGAATTCTCACTACCTTAGAACATTCCTCATCCCACCAGGGAGTCGGAGGGAGTTTTTTAAGAGATTTGGTTTTAGGGGGAGGATTTGATTTATGTATTGCAGTTATGAGCATCGATTTGAAGTTATCGTAGTCATCTTTGACAGATAATACATCGGAAGAGGGTAAATTTTGTATAAACTTATCCATATGCGAGTTAAATTCGTCCCATTTGGTGTGTTTTGTTTTAATCTTCGTCGAAATATGGGACTTGTCTGAATGGAAAGAAGTTTGATAAGTGATGGTGATCGGGAAATGATCACTGGAGCAAGGATCGGGGGACACCACCCATGAGGAGAGAGGTGCCAGATTTGTAGAGCATATGGAGAGATCCACTGCACTGGGGTTTGTGTTGGGGCGAGAGATTCTCGTAGGAGATCCGTCGTTCAAAAGGAAAAGGTTGGATTCATCTAAAAAATCCATAACATTTCGACCATCTCGATCAGAGAAAGCAGAACCCCAGACGGGGGAATGGGCATTAAAATCGCCCAATAAAAAGAATGGAGGGCTTAGTTGACGGACAATTTGTAACCAAGCTTGCTTATTGAAGTGAGATGATGGGGGAATATAGATAGAAACAAAGGATGTGTCCTTTATTTTAGCTGCAACCATTTGAAAGTCAGCATTGGGGGGTTTGATATTATTTATTGGGGAAAACGGAAGGGATTTTTTAATAAAAAGGGCAGCACCGCCGCCCGTACCTTCCAGGCGATCATCACGGAGACAGGAGTACCCTCCCACATTAAAGTGGGTGGATGGAGTAAACCATGTCTCCGAGACAGCAGCCACAGAAACAAGGTTTGAATTTAATAGGTTAAGAAGGTTCGATTTGTTAGAAATAGCACTGCGGCTATTCCACTGAAGTATTCTGACATCTTGAAGTGCCATTTTGAACAAATGATTTTAATGTGGAAATAATAGAAGCAGCGTTGGACGGTAGATTAGTTTGAGAAGAAATTAGGTCAATTAGAAGCATAATAAGAGTTTGTATAAATGAAGAATTATCTTGCGAGAGTTGTTCAGAAAGCTTTTGATGGTTTGTTGAGGACGAATTATAGTTGTTTGCGCACCCATTTATGGCATTTGAAAGAGGAGAACCATTGGGATTTAAGAGAAGTGAGTTGTGTTGTTGCCGATCGTATCCAGGAGCCGGTTTAGAGACAGGGTTTTTGTACATAAATTTAGTTGATCGAGAAGATGTTGAGGAGAAGGGGAGAGGGTTGGATGGAGAGTTACTGGATAAAACCTCGGCAAAAGATTTTTTGACAGGCGGGAATAGTTTAGAAGCCTGCAGAAAAGACAAGTTTTCAGAGGCCATGGAAATTTTTATATTTTTTTGGCGAGTTTGTTCAGGACAAGAAGAGTGAATGGCGGAATGAGCGCCTGAGCAGTTAAAACATTTAGGTGAAGAGAGAGAAGAACATTGGTCAGCCGTGTGGTTTTCTCCACATTTGAAGCATCTGGGAGGGGATCTGCATGCAGCTTTGGTATGACCAAAACGGCAGCAATTGTAGCACTGGGTGGTGGGGTAAGTATAAATTTCAACTGGTAAGGAGTTGAAAAATAAATAGATATGGGAGGGAAGAGATTGTCCTTCGAATGTGATCACAACAGATTGGGAGGGCTTCCAGGAAACATTGCCCTCAGAGGTGTCCTTATAATTTAGCCTCCTGGCTTTTATGGGATTGCCGATATGTTGAGGGGTTGAAAGAGAAGACAGAATTTCTGGAATGGACAGATCGGTCGAGATACCCCTGACCAGGCCCATACGAGAAACATTGAAAGTTGGGATGTACGCCTTGAATTTAGAATTAGATGTAATAAAAATGTTTTTAATAAAGTTGTTGGCGGCTGAACCTGAGAGGAATTCAACAGAGATTCGGAAGCGACCCTCGGCTTTTACACCTCCGGGCTTAATCGAAAGGTTCTTGTTGGTTGAAAGGAATTTACCAAATTCAGGAGGATGTATGGTTTTACCTTGCTCAGTTTTTTGCGCATAAACAATGTAGGGGCCACAGGAATGAGTAGAGTAAAAATTGGTTGGAGGAGGTTGATGAAGATCTGGTAGAGACTGAGAAGTAGAAGGAGCAGGGCTGGATTAACCATGTCGGGGCCCCTAGGCAATGCACGTCTCGGGGCCCCTTTACAAATGGTGGACTAAACGGAAGGGGGGGGGGGGTGGGAGGGGCGGCCTGCCCCGGGCCTATGGTCCTCGGGGGCCATCAAACGCCTCCATGTCCACTTTATCAAATCCTTAACAAGGCTTTAATGCCATTAATCAGCGGCCGAGAATTTAAATTTCGTCGAACCAAATATTGCGATCGTACCCTTGCAATTAGGGCGGTTCCGATGAGAAAGATTAATTATTCTCCATACCAGCATTTTAACATAATATTTCAATATCGATATTATTTTATTCACAATTTGCTTTGATACATACTTAAATTCAAAAATTCTCATTCTCGTGATGATAAAACTATTCAAATTATGTACTTTTTCTAATTTTTTTTAATCATATGTATTTATAATTTTTCAATAATGTCTAAGCAAAATGATATATATTTTTTTTAATGTATGCGCGGATCTTTTTTTTAATGATTTTATTTCAACTAAAATTAAAATTCTGAAAAATATCTTTCCCAGATAATTTATTGATTTATTTTACTCCATGATTCTATAATTTGAAATGTGTGTCTGCATCAAATCTGCCAATGCCCGTCGCCCTACGGTGAAACCTTAATGTACTAAAAATAAACATATTTTCTCAAAATTTAACACTTAGCTTTACTACATAGACTAGCTTATGCCTGTTGCAAATGCAACTAACGGGTTAAAACTAACTTGACTTACTAACAGAAAAAAAAAATTTCGTAGTAAGCGGGTAGGTACCTACGTTTAAACATACAAATATATATAAAGCCGCCCACAGGGCCTAGCAGCAAAAATCTTCCATACGTTAGTATATAGACAACATTGTAGGCATGCACACATCAAATCCCCAAAGTTTCATCGCAATCGCATGAACGGTTTAGCAATGCGTAATTTCATGATGCCAGAGCTCACTTTTGTATACAGAAACCGTCGTGGGCATGCACATATCAAATCTACAAATTTTTATCGCAATCGGATGAATGGTTTAGCAACGCTTAGTGGTTAAACACACAACTATGTATAAAGCCGCCCGCAGGACCTAGCAGCAAAAACCTGCCATACGTTAGTATATAAACACCATTGTAGACATGCACACATCAAATCCCCAAAGTTTCATCGCAATCGGATGAATGGTTTAGCAATGCGTAATTTCATGATGCCAGAGCTCATTTTTGTATACAGAAACCGTCGTGGGCATGCACACATCAAATTCTCAAATTTTCATCGCAATCGGATGAATGGTTTAGAAACGCTTAGCGGTTAAACATACAACCATGCATAAAGCCGTCCGCAGGACCTAGCAGCAAAAACCTGCTATACGTTAATATATAAACACCATTGTAGAAATGCACACATCAAATCCCCTAAGTTTCATCACAATCGGATGAACGGTTGAGCAATGCGTTATTTCGTGTTGCCAGAGCTCACTATTGTATACAGTTATACAGGAACCATAGCAGTCATGCGCACATCAAATTCCCAATGTTTCATCGCAATCGGATGAATGGTTTAGCAACGCATAGCGGACATACATACATGCAAACATTTTTTTGATTTTTATATATATAGAAGATAGCTGGTACCCGGCATGCGTTGCTATACCATTTAATAAAGAAAATGTTTCTACCTGCGTATCCTTTCTCATTTGTTCCGATCCCCTTCCCCCCCCCCCTTCCTCACCAGCGTCCTCTTCCCCTTTCCACTCCGCCTCCCTCACCTTCCCTCACCCCACTTCACTCCTAGGCTTCTCCGTATCGTAAACCCCCTCCCGAGTTCCCCTCCCCCCTCCCAGGTCCCCCTCCCCCCTTCCTGTTTCCACCCCCCCCCCACCTGCCGCATTACAGACACTAATTCCCGGTACATTTATTTTTCAAACAGCTCGCGCGCCACCTATAAATTTTTTTAATGCCATAACTCACCAGTAATTTAATACAAACCTTGTGCTAACAATAACGAACACAACAAAAAAAGAATTTTTCAATTTGTTGCAGTCCTTCGGAAGTTATGAGCGTACGTACATTTTCATACAAATTTTATAATGCCAGAACTCACCAGTAGTTTTACTGCTTAAAATAAAGCGCTATATGAATTTAATACTTTTAAAAAAATATTCCGTTCAACTTCGAGTAATTTCATTGTAAAATTAGAAAACTAATGGTTCGTACACACTTGCGTGTCGTGGCGCGCCAGAAGACACCGGTTTCATACATTTCGGCGACACGCCACGACCTACAAATATGTCTCTAACCATAGTAAATGTATGAAACCGATGTACTTCTGGCGCGCCACGACACGCAAGTATGTTTCTGCCTTAATACGTATGCAATATCGTCGGATGATATCGAGTGTTTATGTGCAGGTAGGAACCTACTTATATTCTGAGTATAGGTACTTGCATACATACGTAAAAAAGAACTCATATTTAGGCTGGGTTGTTTAACGAAATTAAAAATTCTTCAATTTTTCAAGTCAATTTTAACGTTCTGTAAAAGTTCAGTTCGAATTCTATTCAAGTTCTGTAATTATTTCAGTTTTATGATGCAACTGGCATTTACTGATAAAAAAACACAACTTACACAGAACGTGAAAATGAACTTTAAAATTTTTTTAATTATTCAGTATCGTGGAAATAACATTACCATAGTAAATTAAATTGCATCAAAAACCTAAATAATTGTCCAACTACCCATTCCGGCAGGTACCGGCGCATTTCCTTACAAAATTCCGGCAATGTTTTTGCTTTTCTCATCATATTTGCAATACTACCGAGATAAGTAGGTACCTACCCTGAATTAATAACATTTCAATTTGGCCGGTAAATATCCACCCTACTGAAGTGAATCTATGGACACCAATTTTCTTGTTTTTTTTGGAAAATTTTATAGGTTTTTCGGCGACCCTGAAATTTTTTACATGGAACGGACACGAAATTTTGGTGTTAAAAGTTGCCTAATATTGCCGGGTACCGTATTTTTCAAAAACATCCAAGCTGGAATCGTTTTTCCGGCCGCAATGCCGTTTCCCGAAAAACAACAACCCAAACCGCTGAGAGATCCGTTTTGTTTTGACATCTCGGATAACTGATAACTGACCTGTATCAACATTCTCTCTAGTATTTTCCATTGCATTGAAACTAAGGCCTAATTTGTGGTTGTTTTTTAATGCGAACCTGTCGGCGGGAACTATAACTGAGCCGAATTGGTTGATTTTATGAGAAGTTCCAGTTTTCGCCGTTAATTCGTATGAGAGAATAAATCGCTAGCGACTTTTTTTTGTCTACAAAAATAATCTATTTCCGCGATTGAATTTCACCTCCTCAGTAAACGGTCTCTCAGAAACAAAGGCTAGTGTCAAACGAATTCAAAGGATTGTGAACTTTAAATTGTTCCGAAATACCGAGCGCCGAGGTCCATTCTCGTTTGAGAAGACTGGTACATTTTTTGGCTGAATTTTTCCCATACAAAGGGTGTGCCGCGGGCCTTTGAGGGAGAGTGAACCTTTAGGTGTGCGAAAATCAAACTGCCTAGAGGTCGTTTTGGCGTGCCAGCGGCATTTTTGCGTCGCCAACCCAAAGTGAACCTTGAGGTTGGTGAAACGTAAGGGGCAGTGCGGTCGTTTTTCGCATCAAGCAAAAAGTGAGTTTTTCAAAAACTGAGCATTAATATATAGTATAAAAGAACAATCTTTAGAAATCAATTTATAATTTTGTGGTGAAAAAGAGTCAATACGTGTAAAATTTGATTTAAAAACGACATATTTCCGGTTTTGTCTGGTGATTCCCACTTAAGGCGGACTCTGCAAAATTAATTTTTTGTAATTTATTTTTTTTTAATTTCATTTTCTGAAAGATGCATTTGTTAAAAATGCTCTCACCAAATGTTTTAAGGATATTCGAAAAATTGACTGAGATACAGCATTTTATGTGATACAATAACTTAGTAAACACCACTTTTATTATACATACTATATGTATATGCCGACCGGGTTTCGCTACAACGGTAGGTTCTTCAGGGCAGTTTGTATGTTGAATTACCTTCAGCAAAACTTTGAATGTGTTTTTCTCTAAACTTTGTTAACACATTTTTAACCTCTATACATCTGATTTTCAAGTCTCAAACTGTTTGAAAATCTAGTGTCTATTTCACCATGTAAGTGAATTTTGTTTAAAAATAAGAAAAAATGGCGGACCAACGAATTTTAATTTCGATATTTTATGGGAAATTTTCTTTGTTTATAAAAAAAAAATAGAAGGGGCCTTTTATAAAAAAAGTGATGCCATACTGAAGACTTAATGCATGCAAATCGGATGTATAGTTTTTCTAATATGTTGTCAACCGTGTTGAAAAAAGCAGTTTCGAGAAAAACGCGTTCAAAGTTTTGCTGAACGTTATTTCAACATACAAACTGTTTAAAATGGTTTCATATAAAATGCTGTAGGTATCTCCGTCAATTTTACGAATTTCCTTAAAACATTTGTTGAGAGCATTATCAACAAATGCATCTTCAGAAAATTAATTTTTAAAAATGACATTTTTTACAGTGGCCTGGTTTCTTAAAGCCTTGTTTAGGATTTGATCAAAGGAAGGCGTTTGGAGGCCCCCCAGAGTCAGAGGCCCGTATGGACTGAAGAAAAAGCTTGTAAAATTACATCAACTTCTTAAACTAGGGGGGGGGTCATTCAGCTTTTCCGCCCTGGGCCTCTGACGGGCTTAGTCCGCCACTGCACTTTACCCTTTTCTAACTTCCAAACTTTTTTTTTTCTACCACAACGTAATTTTATTTATAATTAATCGGTTTTTTTACTACATATCGAAGGTATGCATTCACCCCCATTCAATAAAAAAATGAAATAAATACAATAGTACAATGAGCGGTCTTGTAGTGACAAGACAGCTTTAGTGAAAGTGATCTCTTCCAGACAATCTTGGTATGAAGAGAAACAAAGAATTTTAGCAAGCAGATAGGTAGTGCACACTAAAGCTTGTACAACATTTATATTTGAAACATTAGAAATAAAAGCAAAAAAACATAACAAATGCTAATATAAACCACACAAGGCACATATTGGCCACTACAACACGGGCATGTGCCTAGTGTGATGGCCAAAAAATTACCCATTTTCTGTAATATTGTATAAACTTTACTGAATAAAGAACATTAAAAAAATATATATATAATCATATCCCTATTGATACGAAGGAAAGTAAAGTAAAATACAACTATGTTTAAATATTTGTTTTAATTATTGACTTTTTATTTATTATTTGTGCGTGATGTGAACAGGTATTGGGTTATAACCTAATTATTATTGTGAGTCGAACCATTGACGCAAGTTATTTTTTCTTGGGGCGCGGGGCCCCTAGCCGATGCGGGGCCCCTAGGCAGTTGCCTACTCTGCCTTAGGGATAATCCGGTACTGAGAAGGAGAGTCATGCTTTACTGGGGAAGAGGGACTAAACTTCCTTTTTTTTGTGGAAGTTAGAATGACAGATTCACTGTCAGAAATTACAATATTTTCACCATCTGGAGGGTCAGGGGGAGGATCTGGGGGCTTTTTAGGATGTCCAGGAGGGAAATCCTCCTCCATTGTTCACAAAATTACAAAAAAAAAATATGTATGGAAAGTGACAGTAGTGAAAAAAAAGGTTATAAATATCTGGAAATCAGCGACGAAAAGTGACTCCTGGAAGATCAGAGGGGAGAAGAATTCTCAAGGAACAACACACTACACTTTATTGACCAGAAAACATAAAAATATTAGTTAAAATAATAAAAAAGATTATTTTTTTTAAGAGAGAAAACAAAACAACTGATGACAGCCAAATGTTCAAAATTCGAATCATTTGGGGATGTTACTTTTCAGAATTTTAGTTCTAGTTTAAATAAAATCATTAAAAAAATCCGCGCCCTTGTTTTATGACGAAAATACTTAAGTTTGTCTATTTATTTACGGTCTTACAAACTTACTTATAAAAAATTACATTTTATTTTGCTTTTTTGACAAATTAAAAACACTTAATTACTTAAGTAATAAAAACTAAAAGTAAGTACATAATTTTGATAGTTTTATCATCACGAGTTAGAGCATTTTTGAATGTAGGTATTTATCAAAGCAATCTTTGAATGAAATAAAATCGATAATAAATTATTATGTTAAAATGCTGGTATAGATAATAATTAATATTTCTCGTCGGAACCGCCCTGTACAGTTGCAAGGGTGCGATCGCAAGATCATCCGACGAAATTTAAATTCTCGGCCGCTGGTTAATGGCTCTTAAAGTGTGGCCTATTCATAGCCGACTCATTAGAGATCTATTTCGTTAAACGCAGTTAGACAAATAATATCTAATTTTATAATAGGTCAATAAAATTAATGGTCACTGAGTCGAAAACATTTTATTTTTTCCTATTTTTATAAATCTACGGATTCCAATATAGCTGACGCCAGATGTTTTTTTCGCATTTGTCTCTTGCATAATATTTTTGTTGTTCTTCAACACAGAAAAACAACTTTATTAATACGACGAAATCATTAAACTACCTATTTCATTGGAAAAACCTTCCCGTAGTTAAAATACATTAAAAAAGTTTTATTGTTTAACTATTTTAGAACTTTTTTCTATTTAATTTATTTCTGACCGTAACCGGTTTTAGGCTGTTAAGGCCATCTTCAGACTCATTACAATTATTCATTAAACTATGGTTAATATAATTATATAACATTTGGGGGAGGGGAGTGGAAAAGGGGTAATCAACACGGATTTTTTTCAAATTATATGGATATTCCCATATGTGTTACTATGTCGTGTTTCATTTCCAGTTATTTTGTTATTACTGGGGGCCTAGTCCCTATCTTTTACGTTTTACTAACAGCCTGTTAGCTTAACTTGGTGGTTTGAGAAAAGTTGTCGCAACTGGCTAAAAATGGTAGTCAGTAACTTTTCTGTTTCTTTTTTGTCGGTCGCGACGATAAAATAAACTAAACCTTAACAGAAAAGTTACCGACTACAATTTTTAGCCAGTTGCGACAACTTTGCTCAAACCACCAAGTTAAGCTAACAGGCTGTTAGTAAAACGTAAAAGATAGGGACTAGGCCCCCTGGTAGGCATAATTACCTCGAATTCATAGATTACCTTAATTTTTATGTGGGGAATACCTTACATGAATTTTTATTGCCCATTTCACTGCTGTCATGTAGGTTTCTAAATATTATTATTATATTTATAGTAATGCGGAAGTTTTTGGAATTTTTGATTTTAGCAATGTTGAATTTTAAAAGGGTACATATTTTACAGGAATAATATTATAATGTTCCTACTTAAGTATATTTTGATTTAGAACATGTGATTAAATTACAACGGATATAGAGCAGAGATTTAGCATAATATGCTTCTAATTTTTTATTACTCAATTAGCTGACCCGGAAAACTTCGTACCGCCTCATAATCAATAATTGTTGTGTTAACTTATTATTTGCATTAAATGGTTTTTTTTTATGAAGTTAAATATTACACAATGAAGCAATTTTCGATGCGCAACTGTCAGTGTTTTGTTTTTTTCAGTATTAGAGATGGCGTTGTGCGCGGATTTATATTTTTTGTGATTATCTTACTTTTCCACTAACTTATGGAAATTGCGTTTCATTTTCTTTACACGTGTGAGGGAGATTTTTTATAATTGTTGTATTTTTCTTTGGAGGGGTGCAGACATACGTTCACCGTTTGTCTCATTTTTGACTGTTGATATTTATTGTATAAGAAATAGGGGCAGCATTATATGTTTAAGAACAAAAGATTCCAAAATTAAAATTAAATATTAAAACATTCCATTAATTTGACAATGTCAACATTGGCCAACTTCAAATCATCTCTTAACAAGATTTAAAGCTCCCTTTTATATTTTTATATAAACTTATAAACTAAACCTTTAAACTTATATTATAATATTATTGTTCTAAAAACTTGTTGCAAAAACTTATTATTATTTTGTATGTGTGTGTGTGAATGATTGTATATATGTATATATATATATATATATATATATATGTAAGTATTATGTTATCAATGTTGTGTTTGTCTTTGATTAGTGATAGCATTAACCATGTTCAGTGTAATTGTATCTGTGAAATCTTTGATGTAAATCACTGTTCACAAACCTAATAAAAAAAATAAAAAAAAGCAAAGCAATCAAACTATTCATTATTATACTTATCACAATATTGCTGCATTTTTTTCAAAAGATGAGAATTCGTTCCATACAAAAAGAAGAGGAAAAGAATTTTCTTCATAATTTTTTTTTTTGAAATTTTCCAATGTTTAAATAGCTACTCTGCTATTCGGGGCGGAGACAAATCCAACAAATCATGGATCATAAAAATTGGTCCAGCCGTTCTTGTTATAAATGGTGTAACTCATTTGTTTTATATGTATATCAAGATTTGGGAATTGATTTGATTCGGTCGCTTTATACCGCAGTTGGGAGGGATGGATTCACACGTCCTACCCACTCCTCATCCCTTTTTCCTGTCCGGAACTTCCTAAAAAAAAAAACCCTCCACACAGCATCCCCTAAGATGGCATGGGCCCTGATAGAAATTATTTCATTAATTGGGAGCCAAAGTAATAAGAAACCTCTAATGAAATCAGAAAAAAATGCTTTCTTGTCGTTTAGGACAGTTTTACACCAGGTGATATGATTTTGTCTTCACAATGACGCTGTGTGTTCACATGCCATAAATATATTAATAAAATCGGTGTTTTCGTTTTTTTTATTTATTATTTTATAACAGCATCATCGCGTGTTTCCCGTTAATTTTGAATATTTCAAAGTCCACTCTTGTTTTTTATTCGTTGCGGAAAATATGTATTTTGTTGATGCGCATTTCGGGTGATATAAACGGAGTATCACACCTTCGTGGGTGGAATTCGTATAAAATAGGTGGTGTTATTTTGGTAGCGCGAAATGACGGTGTTTTGAATATGTCAGGAGCTTCCACACCCCAAATAGCCACACGCCCAGTTTTACGATGATGATGATGATGCTGATGATCAACACATAAATAACACCAATAAATTATATTAGCCACTTATTTATAGTTTATTGAAGTAAAACTTCTTTACGCACGCCTGACGGGTTAAGCTGGTGAATACGTTACGAAAAAGTGTGATGCGAACGGTAATCGATGCGAACGGTGATAGATGCGAACGGTGATCGGGCGAGGCGAACGGTCGGGCCTTTACTCACGCTTGACTTGGGGAGTGATAAGGATAAGGATAGTATCAGGATAAGGATGAGGATGAGGATAAGGAGGGTAAGGATAAGAGATTAAGGATATAAGTTAGTGAAGTTTTACTTCAGTCGTGTGGTCTAAAGCAAACTCGCTTTTTTTTTTAATCTTTTTCGACCATTTTATACCTTTAATTTTGGAAGTCGCGGGATCGAATCCCGGCGTGATAATAATAATAAATTTTATTTGATTAATTTGTATTTAGATGTATTGTCATGTGGTTGTAATAATCCATAAACCTTCGCAAGAGTGAAAAGAAGATATTTCGAAAGTTTCAAACATTTCCTATACTTAATATTTATTTAGCTGGTTTCTGGCATGCGTTGCTACGCCATTTAATAAAGAAATTGTTTCTCTCTGCGTGTCCTTTCCCATTCGTCCCGTTCCCCTTCCGCCTCCCCTCCCTCTCCTGCGTCCCCTTTTCGTCTTGCGTTCCAGTCTCCACCCAGCCTCCTCCACCTTTCCTCTCCCCATTTCACTCCCCCGCTCCGCGTACCCTCCTCCCGAGTTCCCCCCCCCCTCCCGTTTCCCCCCCCCTCCCGTTCCATACATTCAGTCCCTGTAAATTTATTTTTCAAACAGCTATAATTCCAGAGCTCAACAGTTGTTTTATACAAACCTTGTCCTGACAATAACGAACACAAAAAAAAAATTATTCATTTTGATGCAGTAGTTCGGAAGTTATGCTGGTAGATACATTTCGGCGATTCGTTTTTATTTATTACATTTATTTTTGAATATCACGCCGGCTGGGCTTTTACATGTTATTTTTTTTATTACAAAGAACATCTAAATAAGCACAACAAAATCAAAAACGAAATAATTAATGGCAATACATTAAGCACAAACAAACTAGCAAGCAAACGTACATTCATTTGTATGTATGTATAGGTATAGATTATTTATGACATGACAGATATTCTATAACAATATATTCGTCTAATAAAAATATTCCTTTATGTATCCCTTTTCACGTTAAATTAAATCTGGTATACCGCTAAATTGCCACTCTTTTGTAACCAAATTAATTAATTCTATACAATAGGGCGACATCTCTCGGCGCACGGAGTTTGGTAGAAGCTATGCAATGTGTTACGTTAACGAGATTAGTTTGAAAATTTGTTGAATTTAGGGTTGTTAAAATTATTATGATAGTGTGACGGCATTCTACACTATGTATGGTAATTGTTCCTATTGTATGGTAATTGTTCCTTATTTTGTGGTAAAATTTTTAACACCACACAATGGTGAAACTGTTAGTAACCATTGGGGCTAAGACATCTATTTGTACATTATAAATTCATAAAATAAAATAATAAAACACACAGATTGCATATAAATACAGGTGAGAGGTGTTTTTTTAGCTCGACACACGATGCTCTGAGGAAAAAAATCCCCAGTGCCTTTGTCATGTTTGGGGATTCTGTGTGGAGGGTCGTTTTACTGAGAGAAAGTTCTGGGAAAGGAAAAAGGTACGAGGGGTGGGTATAAAAATCTGGGGGTCAATGTGTCCAGGAGTGACGGACGTATGAATCCACTGCCTGCCCTCCATTGCGGTGCAAGGTGATGGGTCGAGAGAGTCCGGCTGGAGAGTTCAAAAGATCTCCCTCAACCAGTCTCCCGATCCGGCCAGCCACGCAGTAGGTGGGCTAACGTATCCGCCGCCTAGACCTAGAACCTAGACAAACCTTATTACAAATCTTACCCTGCTTATCCCACATTACTTTAGCTTTAGTGGCTCTAGATTGCTATAATAATAGTCATAATAATGAGAAAATTTGTAGTGCGCCGTTTTTGTGAAAAATCACCTCAAGGGCGCTTTACAATTTATTATGATGTACGTCAACTGCAAAATCACTGCCCCCTAGTGAACCTACTACTAGTCGCACCGAGACAGGCGTGCTCCAGTCTAGGATGGTACACTCGTATCGTAACAATTATCTGTTTACACAGGGTGTAACGTACCCAAAGTATATAAACCAACGAACCTGAACACATTTACAGTAATAAAACTAGATGTCATTTTGCTGCTCGATGATATCTTTTTGAAGTGAAAAGTTCTTTAGCACCGTTGTGATTTAAAACTCTATGAAAAAGATAGCGACACTAAAAAGAGATAAACACATACATCTACAGGATTTAGCTTGCGAGATTATGAGATAGTATAATCAGTCTCTTCTTTGTTCGGTGCTTTGTAGCCTCCCCACTTGTTTACTTTAGTTTTCTGAAGGTTTCACTTCCACCGCGGTGAATTGCACACTCTGTTTTGTTTTCTATTAAAACGCGTCGCGACGGGATCACGTATTATGCGCGCTGTTTCGTGTGCAACCTAAGATTAATGAAATAAATTATCTTAATTAATCTTAAATAAGAATCTTTTGTTATATTTTAGTATTTTGATAATTAACATTAATGAAGATAATCAATTTAATTTACATGTGTATGTGATATGTATACTCTCACTATACTGTTGTTGGCAGCAAATGAATGTAAGGCTTTTAATGTATATATCAAACTGTATAACTAAAACAAATTCACTCTATATTGATAACAGTTTTACATGTTACTCTCTTATAAAAATAATTGTTTATTTTTATTTTTCACGCCTATTACACTCTAAACATACTGATGGTAGGATTTCTGGTGAATATTCTCAAATCAAAAATGTCTTTTAGTTATATTGATGATGAAAGAGATGTAAATTATTGTAAAGTTAATAATTTGCATGAATGGATTCAAATGCAGACTACAAGAAAATGTGAAACAAATAATCTAACTTGTGTAGAACTAAACATTAGGTCAGTTTGCAAGTATTGGGATCTCTTTCATGCTTATTTTAAAAACTGTATAAATCACATTGACATACTTATGCTTTGTGAAACAGCAATACGTTCAGAACATGTTGGTTTATATGAAATTCCCGGATTTAATTCATATCACTATTGCAGAAGTTATAAATCCGGTGGAGGTATCTTGTTATATGTAAGAAATAATCTCACTTTCTCGCAAATATTTATAGACACAATATATTTTGAAAACGTTTTTGGAAAATTGACATTTAAAAATAACAAAAATTTAAATCTTTTAGCTATATACCGACCTCCGAATCTCAATAAACAAGCATTTTTGTCTGAAATATCTTCTGTGTTTAAAAATAATATTGACCCAAATGAAAGTGTCATATATTTTGGTGACATCAATTTAAACTTATTAAATAGAAATGATTCAGTCATAATAACTTATGAAAATATCCTTGCAAATAATTATTTAATAAAATGTATAGATGATGTAACAAGAGAAGTGATAGTTCAACAGAAAATAAACAGTTCGTGTATCGATCATTTTTTTGTAAGGATTAGCGGAAGACAATCCGCTGGAGCTTTCACAGGTGTGAGTTCAATTTCCTCATGCGTATGTGATTATAATATTGCTGATCACCACACCACGGCTATTAATGTTCAGTTAGATTCTATAGAACAAGTAAACTTGAACAAAACTGAAAATATAACGATTCTTTCGCAGAGACATATCGACAATAATATCCAAAATTATGATTGGAATTCACTTTTAGAAGAAAATGACTGTTCTATTATTTACTCAAAATTTCAGAATTATTTTGATGACCTGTATAAAAATAGCACAATTGTGATAAGTAAAAAATCCAAAACCCGTCCTTATGCTAAAAACGATTGGATATCTTCCGATGTTTTATGTAAAATTAAAAAAAGAGATAATTTATATAAACGCTGGAAAAATTCTCCAACAAACAAATATTACGAGAAAGAATATAAATGTTTTAGAAATGTGCTAAATAAATTATTAGTTAAATTAAAAACTTCTTACTATAATGATAAATTCAAAAACTATTTTCATGACTCAAAAAAAACATGGGAGGAGGGTAATAAAATTTTAGGAACTAAATGTAAAAATGACTGTGATGAAAATGCTTCTAAATATCTGATGAAAGGTCGAACAAAAGAAGGTTTAATTAATGATTTTGTTGATTATTTCTCTGAAAGTGTTTACAATATGTTACATAAGTGCAACCATAAGACAACTAAATTTGAACCAGAGGCGATGCCTCAAAGCATGTACCTACCGAGGGCAACAGCGGCGGATATAGAAAGCATTGTTAGACAAATGAAGAGTTCTTCTCCAGGAATTGATAGTATCAGAATGAGCGATATTAAAAAACATATTTTAATCCTAGGTCCAATTATAACCCATTTTATAAACAGAATCTTATTTCAAGCAAAAATCCCCGATGACTTAAAATGTAGTATCATAAGACCTGTATATAAGGGAGGTGACCACACTGTATTGGGTAACTACAGACCAATTAGTATCTTGCCATCTCTAGAAAAAATTCTTGAAAAATATATTCAAATAAAATTAATAAAATATTTAGAAGATTTTTCTATAATAGATACTAATCAATACGGTTTCCAAAAAAAAAAGAGTACAGAATTGCTGCTTCAAAAATTTGCCAACATGA
This sequence comes from Limnephilus lunatus, assembly GCA_917563855.2. Taxonomy (NCBI): domain Eukaryota; kingdom Metazoa; phylum Arthropoda; class Insecta; order Trichoptera; family Limnephilidae; genus Limnephilus; species Limnephilus lunatus. The sequence goes on from OU830594.1 coordinate 101,749,558, forward strand.
TAAATAATGAATTAAACTGTAAAAAACATACATTAGTCTTATTTATAGATTATTCGAAAGCTTTTGATACTATTGATCATGGTAAATTACTTAAAATACTAGAAATTATAGGAATACGAGGAAAACTACTAAAACTTTTTGAAAATTACTTAAACAACCGATGCATGAAATTAAAACTCTTAAACTCTTTAAGTAAAAAAAAGAAGTTTTTTGCCGGCGTTCCTCAAGGTTCCATATTAGGTCCAATTCTGTATATTATATATGTATCTTTTATTAAATTAATTTTTAGACATGTAAAGTACTTTGTATACGCGGATGATACTGCTTTAGTGATTTCTAGCAGTGATTTGCAAACTTGTATAGATCTTTTACAAAAAGACTACATTGAACTCTTAAAGTGGTCTCATGACTCTGGCTTAATCATAAATGCCAAAAAAACTAAATTGTTACATATAAGATCCCCTAATGTTAAGGTATATATTACACCTGAAATAAAGACACATACATCAGATTGCTTACACAATGGTATTCCTGCAACGTGTACATGTGAAAATATGGAACTAGTTAAAGAATATGTTTATTTAGGTGTTATTATTGATTGCTTTTTCAAGTGGGATATACAAATAAACAAAGTTTGTGCACGACTAAGATCAATTGTAAGCAGATTGTATAAACTAAATTTTTTTGTTCCTATCTGCACACTTCGAATAATTTATTTATCTCTAGCTGAATCTGTTATAAGGTATGGAATAACAGCTTGGGGATTTTCCTGTAAAACAAATATAGACCATGTACAATCAGTGCAAAATTCATTGGTTAAATTATTAGCTGAAAAAAATGTATACAAAGAAAGGCATAATATTCCATACTTTTATCAGAGTCTCAAAGTTCTTTCAGTCAGAGCAATTCTGTGGTACAAAATTATATTTCAGCACATAAATAATCCTTTATATATTAACAGGCTGGAACACAACCATAATACTCGTTTTAACTTTAATGAAGGGCTAATTGTACCTAAGCATACAAATAAATATGGACAAAGAACGTTAAATTACATGATTCCCAGTTGTTTAAATATGTTACCTGCTGAAATTAAAAACTGTGCCCAAAACAAACAATTGATGAATTTACTGAAGACTTGGCTTACGGAAAGAATTAATTTGTATTAGCTCACAATGACATATTATTCTAAAAACTTTAAAAATGTTATTTATGTTTTCAAAAATTTATTTTTATCTATATTTCTGTAAAAAATTTAATTTAATTTTATATAATTGTAAAAATGTAACTATTAAATCACTATAATACGATCTTTAACGTAAAGAACCCGTTAGACAAACTGCTAAAAAGTAGTTTATCGGGACTTTTTGTCTTGTATTTGTAAAGTGTATAAAATAAATAAATAAAAACCCTGTTGCTAGAACGAGACGGAATACTTATCACGTGACCCACTGGGCTAAACTCAACTACTCAGTTGCGACGTATGATAGAAAAAATATTTTTACTGTTTTGAATTGAAAACAAAATAACCGGACAGCAAAACAACATCTACATATTTTACTCTAAAATCCTTTGGGTACGTGCTATTACATCATGTATGTATATTTATTAATATAAACAATCAATTTCACAACAAATCTATAAAATTTCATCTGCCTACCCTGGCGGGTGCCAGCTCAGAGTTGAGCCGATGACAACCCCAAGGGGACAACTGCCAAACTCTACTTTATTGTGACGCACTCAACTTGGGGACTTGTGCCAACACCGCTGAGCGGGTCAGTGTGGTATTACCGCCGAGAGTTCCGTCGGGATCTCTCTTTCTGCCACATTCGTCGCCTGTGAGAGAGAGGGAGAGGTCATAACGTAGCTTTCAGCGGTAATTACGAACATTTTATGTTTATAATTCTTTTTCCTATGTTAGTCAAGCTGTCGCATTCGACAAAGTTATTATACCTATTTTTTGCACTGTGAAGTGAATTTGTGAAGATAAAGAGATGACTAACGAAATTTATTGTGGGTATTTAGTAAGGAAAAGAGTAAACTCTTTACTCTTTTGTAGGGGTGGGAAACCAGCGATTAGCGAGCTGATTTTACTATTAAAAATAATAAAACTGTTGTGATTCAGCAAGAGTCCTAACTCAGGCTGAAGTAAATGTTATGAAAATGTCGATCGTCCAGTTGATTAGTCACACATCTCCGAAAAATCGAAATTTGAATTGAGTATGCAGTTATTATGTAAAAGCGTACCCACTATCCAGTACAATATTCAGATTTATCATATGCACATCACTAAATCAATTATAATGCAGAAAAACTTGTAGAAAACAAAATGTTGATGTTGTCTGGGTCATTATTGGGGTATTTCAAAATGTCAAGTTAATTTACCGGGCCGTTATGCCTCCCGGTGTTATTTTATAGGATATTTAATATATAACACCGACACAGGAAATTAACCTACTTCCCGACATCCGATCGAGCTTAAGCCGCCGCTACCTGAATTTCTACCGATTTCTTACATATCTCCCTTAAGCATTTGAAGTTTTTAAGCTCTTCAAAAATATATGTTATTTTTGAAGATAATATCTAGACGCGTTCCACGCCTAAACGCAAATTATATGAAATTCCCTCGATAGAAAAAAATCGCAAAGTATGCTCCGAAAATTATTATAAACACGTTTGTTTCAGTTATTTTACAAGTTATAGTTGTGAAAAAATCCACAATGTTTCTTTAAATAATACTTAAGACGCCTTCCATGAAATTTTCGCTTTATTTTAAACGAGTCGTGTTTTATTAAACATTTTCACAATTTTCGTATCGATTTTATCGCTTTAAATATTTGCGCGCTCCTCTAACATTCGTTATTACATATCTCTCCATCTTCTTCTTTTTGAGCGCGGATGCGGCGCCTCAAACTCAGCAGATAGAATCGTTGTCGATGACAATGCATTCTATCAACTTTTGATGGCAATCACGCTCACACACGCGGATACATAGCATTTCTATACAACTCGGGATTTGGCCCGGTTGTTAGCGCGGTTGATTCCGATCACTGGGCAGGAAGGTTCAATCCTCAATCAAATCATATTTTTGACAAGACATTTGAAAATACGTGCATTATTTTAGTAAAAAACCTTTGTTTTTTACGAGTTGATTTTTTATTATCCGCATCAAGTTGCCGACCCCTGCTCTAGTCTAATAAATTGACCACACCTGTCCCCACACGTTGGACACTATTCAATTAGATCACAGTTACACGTCATGTTTGTTTATTTTTCCGGATTATCTTTTTCACGTTCAACATATTTTGCGATGGCTATTTCTGTCCGAGTGGGAAGGAGATCGGACCACCTCTTGATATACAACAGTAAATTACTTTTTAACAGTCGTCGTCTTCTGTCTACAATTGGCTGAAGGAGGGTCAACATATTATATGATAGAAAGGGGAATAGGCCGTGAACAATTATTCATTGAAGTGTAAAATCTTCGTGTTTATTTAGAATTTATTATTCGTCTTTTATCAATTTTATACTTATTTTTTCCACGGAGAAGGGAATTTGTGAAGATAAAGAGATGACTAATGAAATTTATGATGGTTAGGAATATAATAAACTCCTTTTGTATATTTTATGAACTCTTTATGGTACCTACCTGGAAGTTTGAAAAAAATAATTATCCTTGGTTAGCTGCTTTTAATATTCCCACGTTTACCGAACAGCGACCGTACAAAAAAGCAATAAACACACGTTAATGCTGCAACTCTTTCTTATACATTAAATAATGATGAGACAAAAGATTAAACACATAATGTACGTATGTCCTCTGTGTGTTTATCTGCTAATGTTATAAGGAACGTACGTTTATTGCCTTATTGTACCGTCGTCGTTCCGTAAACGTGAAAATATTAGAAGCGCCTTTTGGCTGCTTTTAAAATACTCACGGCAACGGCACGGTAATGGCAACGACACGCGGCACTCGTTTCTTTAATACGAGTGAGGGAGACATATATAATGATTTCATTTCTCCTTTTGGGGAAGCAGACATACGTACATCGTCTGTCTCACTATTCTTGAATGCGAATGAAAGAGTTGCAGCATTATTGTGATAAATAACGTAGGTTTATTGCTTTTTTGTGCCGCTGCCATACCGTCGCCGTGGGAATACTAAAAGTGCCTGTTGTATAATTCTTTATTTAAAATAAATAAGAAAATTCACAAAATATATGTTTTATAATTAAGTAGGTACCTGCTTATGATTTCAGAGGAAATTTTAATTTGATATATTAAATAAAAGTGAACGAAAGATTTTTTTCAGTTTTTCCCTAAAAAAATTCCACCTTTTAATCGATTTACTCGCAAACGAAAGATCAAATAAAAAATAAAATACATCACAAAATCGACTCCAATTGTTATATAGTTTCCCGCTTATAGTACGAATTTCCAGATACCGTCTATATCATTATGTCTACATTTGAAAGCTTTTATCTTCCCTATTATGTATTGATTAATAGAGTGTCTTGATTACACACCACAGAAGCCAAATAATAGGCATAAATAAAAAAAAAACAAGTTTTGTAAAAGAAAAATCTATTTATCCAACTTACATCATAATTGGATAATTTTTAGTGCGCCTTTTATGTGAAAAATCACCTCAAGTACCTACGCCGTAAAAATTATTAGGAGTTCTTAGACTCTATATATTTTTATTATTTACAAACAGATACATTTGATGGATACATAAAACGTACTTTCCTGGCGGGTCACTTTCGATCAACACACTTTTATTATAAAGATATGGAGAAGAAATGACTTTGCACGCGGAGAACACTATATTTAAAACACTGGACATTGCATTATTTTACATTTGCTACCCTCCATTACTATTGATAGTACATTTATGAGAAAATTAGTGCCAAAAGTACATTTGTTGTTTATTTTGAAAGACTCTAAAATTTATTAGGAGTTCTTAGACTCTATATATTTTTATTATTTACAAACAGATACATTTGATGGATACATAAAACGTACTTTCATGGCGGGTCACTTCCGATCAACACACTTTTATTATAAAGATATGGAGAAGATATGACTTTGCACGCGGAGACACTATATTTAAAACACTGGACATTTAATTATTTTACATTTGCTAACCTCCATTACTATTGATAGTACATTTATGAGAAAATTACTGCCAAAAGTACATTTGTTGTTTATTTTGAAAGACTCTAAAATTTATTAGGAGTTCTTAGACTCTATATATTTTTATTATTTACAAACAGATACATTTGATGGATACATAAAACGTACTTTCCTGGCGGGTCACTTCCGATCAACACACTTTTATTATAAAGATATGGAGAAGATATGACTTTGCACGCGGAGAACACTATATTTAAAACACTGGACATTGCATTATTTTACATTTGCTGCCCTCTATTACTATTGATAGTACATTTATGAGAAGATTAGTGCCAAAAGTAGATTTGATATTTATTTTGAAAGACTCTAAAATTTAGGACTCTTTATGACCGGAGAATCTTTATGAAATAAAATGACCTTTAAAAGCTTATAATATTTATTTCCCATTTGGTTTAATGGAAAATGAAGTGTGAGAGAGTTTTTATTTAATTTACGGTCCTTTAACACCATTCTATTGGATATTCGCGCTTTTCCACGATCAAGGGAAAGTGCTTTGGGTCTCGTTTTATTGAATTTCGAGCTTTTAAAATGGTCAAAGAAATTATTTTGCTTTGATAGTGAGCCGAAAATTGAAAGCACTTAAAAATAATTTGTCTATTAATAGAAACATTTTTTTTTAAATATATGTGAAGGAAATATATTCCCTTTAAATTTAATTCTATAGTGCGTCAGTTGGAATGCATTTATCAATTGTCACTTGTTTTGTTTTTCTATTATTTGATTGTAAAATATGAGTTTTTGTTAGAAGAATAGAAACCATTCAAAGAAAAGTCATATAAATAAACATAAATGTCGTTTCTTTGTTAAAAAAACTTTGCAACACAGGTGTTTTATATGTAAATTAATAGAAATGAATTAAACCTCTCAACATATCATATGTGTTTATAATCCACGTTGCTAAGTGGTAAACTCATTATTGATTAACAACGTCATTGGATTGACGTCCGAAATCGCTGGACACGGATACATTTTTTTAATGTGAATACCTCACAAGAGTCCCAGCTGCTCCCATCTGGAGCCGATAAGAATGTAGAATCCATAAATCTAGAAAATCTAGAAACTGGGGGGGTGTTGTGAGACTGAAGGTAATTGGGAGGGGAAGGAGGTGGGGAAGCGAAAGGTGGGGAAGTACTTGGCTATTCAGATTTGGTCACCAAACACTGCTAATGCCAAAGCAAAGTTTCAATTCTGAATGGTGGTCTTACAACAGGGCGATACTGAGAGTATCTTCCACTCTGGAACATGCCACAAATATACTATATATATTATTTTAGTGAATTAATTGTGAAATAACACAAATTAATCAAATACAATTTCGAGTTTCGATCACGCAACCTTCGGAATGCGAGTCAAGAGGCTTTCCCCTCGACCAGGGAGGCCGCCAAAATATTTTTTTAGAAAAAACTTTTGATTCACCTTAATTACTATAAAAGACAAATATTTTCATTCGCTGCAATGAAAAATACAGCATTCAAAATTTCAATTAAAGTGAAAATTTACTTTCGTCGTAAGCGATGTGGTCATTTGCTTTTTCATGTGGTTTTTCTTTGCACGTAAGGAAAACCCTCAAAAGTATTAAATATCGGGTACCATACTTATCAATTGAGTTAAATTATAATTCGCTTTTTATTACTATTTTGTATACAAGTTTTCTCGCAAATCGTTGCCAAAAAATAGGAAAAATACAATAGATACACTTATATTTGTTTTACTTGGAATACCTAATTCTTTTTCGTCATTAATTTTATATTCCAAAGCTCTACGATAATTTAACGAGGATAAACGGGCACAGTGAATCACCATGGTTAACAATAATCAAATGGAAATTATTATAACAATACATCGGTTGAACTTTGGAAAATTCTCGGGAATCAATCTACGCACTTCGCTACGAATTGCTTTAGATTTTAGATTGTTATGTACCTACTCAGAATTATTAACAGAAATTCGAACTTGTAAAGCGTGGGTAGACTTTCGATGTTATTTGATATCTTAAAGTTCTTTAAAACGTTTTTCTTAAATATCTTCTAAGGTTTTAGTTGAAGGTTACAAGTTAATTTAAATTCATATTTCAATGGAATTTGACACCGGTTTAACTTCGATTTGAAATTTAATGTAGGTATTGTATTTCTTTTTCCAATTTATATTCTTTATATCAAGTCATAGCTTTTTTTAAATTTTTCTTTTTGCCTTTTACTCATTTGATTAATTAAATAGACGAACTTTTAGAATTAAAAGAAATCGTGAATAATTAGATTAATCGTGATTAGACTTCAATAATTCATCGAAGAGGCGATAAATTTATTCCATTTGAACTTAGAGGAACGAAAGTGGTTCAAATATAACTAAAGACCTCATTAACTAATTAACTCCCATTCATTATTAAAAAAAATACGTGCAAAGTGCCAATCTATATTTATTTTATTTATTTATTTATTGAAAAAAATAAGAAATACATGAAAACATAAGCTGCACATCTCACTAGGGGATTCCTGTATTGAGATATGCAGTTTTACAATAAAGTAATTTAAAAAAAAGAAACATACATATACCTAAACTTAAAAGAAATATAATAATAAACTTACAAAAGAAGCACTGAGTACAGTTATTTAAACATTACTAATTAATAATTATTACAGCTGGGCAGTATGCTCATTGTTGACAAAAATAAAATTTTTTGTCAACAACAACAACAAACAAATATTAAAGTTAGTATTTCAATTCGAACACATAAAATTTATCATATTATTAATTAGAGCATGCTGAACTAATGAAGCTCTTAGAATTGAAAGAAATCGTTTACGCGACCCATATACTTAATCATGTCATCAAAAGTCATGGTATTTGAAAGGGAGAGTACGAAAACAGTGTGCAATATAGTTGTGAATGATGAATACTTGGAGCAGGTGGATGAGTTTGTGTACCTGGGTAGTATGTTTACGAGAGATGGGAAGGCTGATAGAGATATTGAAAGAAGAGTAAATGCAGGTAACTCCATTAATGGAGGACTGAATGCCGTTGGCGCTAATAAAACACTGTCAAAAGACGCGAAGCTAGCAGTCCACAATGGAGTCCTGGTACCTACCTTGATGTATGGCAGTGAGGCATGGAGTTGGCAGAGGAAGGATGAAAGTAAACGAAATGCTGTCGAAATGAGATCCCTGAGGCGAATGTGTGGCAAAACCATGTATGATCGTGTGAGAAATGTGGATATCCGCAAAGAATGCAAGGCTGATGTAAGCATAATGAGTAAGATTAAGAAAGGGACCCTCAGATGGTTTGGACATGTAGAGCGAATGAAAGAAGAAAATAATGTGAGAAGAATATATGACGCAAATGTGAATGGAAGAAGAAGTAGGGGACGCCCGAGGAAGACATGGCACGATCAAGTGAATCAGATACTTGAGTCGGGCCATGTCAAAAGTCGGAATAATAGAAGAGTATGTATGAGACGATGTATGAATGTGAGTGAAGCAAAGACTGTGTGCCAAGACCGAGTTGTTTGGCGGTCCGTCCTCTCTGCCTACCCCTGCGGGGAAACGGCGTGATGGTTAGTTAGTTAGTTAGTTAGTTATACTTAATTAATTCGTCGAAGACTTGATCAATTTATTCAGTTTGATCTTGGAGGAACGAAAGTGGTTCAAATATAACTAAAGACCTCATTCATAATTAACTCCCGTTTAGTGTAAAAAAGTACATACGAAGTGCCAATCTATGGAACAGTATTAATAAGCCAGAGACTGTACGGATGAAATTTAAGAATCCGGCTAAGAATGCATCTCTGATGCCGTGCCGTACGCAAAACCGTCTTCGTACTTGAAGTTTGTTAAAGAGCTACTTTTGTAATACTTATAATTTAGAACCGAATTCAAGTAAGAAGCCAATATTGCCAAAGGATGGCGCCACTTGTGCTAACAAATTGCACACTTATACATGCCGCTGGCAGGTATAAGTACTACGGATTTGTAATTTTAAGTGTCTCTCCGAATATGGAGATATTGACGGTAACATGATTATTATTGTAACTGACACTTGTGAATCATAATACCACGCGGCTATATATTACATATGACGTCATTGAGTGTCGCGGTTAATTCGTCCCGGTGACTAGCTGTCACTGGATCACATTGGATCCGAGGAACCGGCTATTTTTGGAACCAGTTTCTATCTGATTTATAGACTGGTCACCAACACTCAAACTGGGCGAAGCCGAACCAAAAGTCAAAAGCTGCGTTGGACGTTTAAGAAAGTATATCCGTACACAGATCCGCCAGTGTTGCCAACTTATTTGATTTCTTATTTATTCCCTGTCAATAACGGTTCGGTTGTCAACAATGCAACCGTGCTCGAGATATCGATATAAAATCTTTGTAAGTGTCGCCTATCGATCCGATATTATAAAGTTATCGATTTGCTAGATCCCCTGGGAGGACTCGCGTATAGAAACGGTTGCTGCAAAGGTCACGGATGGGTCAGTACTCCGAATAATATATCCCAGATACTTGAAAATATTGTACAGCACTGCGCAAACGTGGTAATATATTATCTAGGGTAGGAAAACGTTTGGATGGCTTTGATGAAAATGTTGTTATTTCCCGGAACTACCCAATGCCTGAGGCTTGACTCGCCAGTCGACAGAATTTCATCCCCTGAGTGTTACGCTCGCTTATTATTTTAGTTCTTGTCAGTGTGTGTATATGGATTGGAACGATAACATCCGACAGCCTGGTTCGTTAGTGCGTGGGTAAATTAATGGTACAGCAAAATGACTAAAAGTAAAACTGTTAAAAAAACATATAAATTTAACGTGAATTCGTGGAATCTTTTCTGGTTATTTCAATTTTATTCAGTTTTGAAATAAAAAAAAGATTTTCCTCTGGTTCTGTAGTTCATAACATCGTCAAACATAATATTTTCGAAAAAATTGTTTAGTGTAAAATAAATTAAAATATTAAATTGCGTAGAGGTACACCCAGTTTATTATCATAAAACTGGGCGTGACTTTTAGGGAGTGGAAACATTTCGCGCTAATAATAATATAAAAATAACTCAATTTTAATGATTTCAAACCACTAATGTGCGATATCTTACTTAGTTTATTCACATTTTTTTAACTAACTTCCCAATGACACCGACTTTTCCATTTGCTCAAATTTTTCAATCCAACGATTCGCTGTTTACAGCTACATATATTTCACATTCCCGAATGTGTCATTTACACGTATTCTTGGATATAGAAGGGTTGAAGAGTTTGTATTATGTATTGCAGGCAATATAGCCATAAAAATATCTTTCTAAAAATATACGATGCCGGTGCTTCGAAGAGAGCGCGGGAAACGATCTGATTCGATTGTTGTAAGGATTGTCCAATAATCAAATACCGTTCTAATTATCCCCACTATTTTTCGACACAGTCCCCGTTACGATCGATGCATTTGGTGACCCATGGCGCTAGATCCTTGATACACTTATCGTAGAACTCCGCCACCAAAAATGCTGTCACCTCTCCCTCCGCGTCCTAGTCGGTTTCCAAAGGTTTTTCGGTCAAATGTTGCTTCAAGTGAAGAAAAAGATGCAAATAATGTCATTGATTGCCTTTTTGATTCCGGGGTTAGGTGGTGAACCCTTGTTTCAACCCAAAAAAGCCTCGCCTTGGTTGGAAAAACGGTTCGAAGGGACCCGAGCGTTTTCCATATGATTTTGCTCTTCAGAATTTTGGGAACACAGCGAGCATGCAATTTGCATACGCCATGTTTTCTCTAAATCATTTGTGTGGTAGATTTTTTAACGTCTGGGTTAAAAATTGGGAGTTTTCGAATTTCAACAGGGCGGACTCTTCGTTGAGAAAACGAATAATTGAGCGCACCTCGCAGGATTTGACAGTGGAGCGTCCATCTCAAACGAACGCAAAGGTCGCACTGAAGCAGCTACGATGCCGGATAACCGCTCGTTTTTAGGGGAAAATCTGAGTTACACTCTGGTGCCGCCATATTTTGAGATATAATGTCCGCGTCGCCGAAAACGAGAAAAGGTCGAAAATCCACATTTCGTCGAAAGAGGTTCTTACGATCATACAGGGCGGTTCCAATGAAAAAGATTAATTACTCTCCGTACCAGCTTTTTAAAATTATAACTCAATATCGATTTTATTTCATTCCAAATTTGCTTTAACCTACATCCAAAAATGCTAAAAGGCGTGTTGATAAAACTATTAAAATTATGTACTTTTTGTAATTATTTTTTGATCATAAGTATTTATCATTTTTCAATAATGTCTCAGCAAAATAAGAATGTAAAAAAATTGAAATATATGGGTCTGTAAATGCGCAAATAAATACACAAACGGACCAATTTTTTGACAAGAAACACATGTAGATACGTATATATTATTTTATTTATAGTAAAATTAAAATTCTGTTACATACGTTTACCAGATAATGTATTGATTTATTTTACTGCATAATTATATGATTTGAAATACGTGTTTTATAATAAATGTACTTTTTTGAAAATTTAACAAATCCGCCAACGACCTATGGTTATAACTTTATTATACTAAAAATTATAATTTTTTGCTGAAAATTTAAAATATACGTTTACTAGATAAAAGAACAATCTTTCGAAATCAATTTATATTTTTTTGTGGAAAAGAGTCAATACGTCTAAACACTGATTTAAAAATTACATATTTCTGGTGTTCTCTGGTTATACGTTCTTGTCTTGGACAAGCCTCGTAGATGTGCCAGATTTTTCTTTTCTATTCACTTTGGCTCGTGCCACCCACTCGTTGTTCGAGTGGAATGACTTGACGTTTGGCTTCTGTACCTTCGACGATACTCGAGAATAAAAAAGTCGAGCAATATTATTTGTACTTTCGACGGCGATTGCGATCGGAGAATTGAGCCCCTTTACCTACACACACACAACGCATAACTTTCATTGCAAAGCTGCTGCTTTGATAATTTCTACAGTTTGGCGACAGTCGGTTCGCATCCATGACACATCTCCCTTTGTTTTCATCTACGACGGTGTACGAGGTATTATATCTTTTTGGGCCAGATATTTGCTTAACCACTCAGCAACATAAGCAGATATACACGTTAATATGCCGACATCAGTTAAGTACAATAAGCGTGTTTACACGTCAACGCGTATGTTTATACAGAAATCGTCATAACTCCGTTATTGTTCTAGTGACATCCCTAAAACAAAAAGTAGAAGCTCCATAATAAATCAAGCTACCCATCACTATTCAAGATGTCCATAGAAATAGATAAAAAAAATCTTTTCTGTCAGACACATGATAGACCGCCAAATTGCCTATCCGCTGTTCGACATCGTTATTTTTTTATTAAATATTCTTGTATGAAATGATAAAAAAGCGAGGTGACCAAATTGTTTATTATACATTTATAAGATAGAATAAATATTGTCTTTTATATAATCCGTGATTTTAGTACCGTTTTCACATAAAAACAGCACGTGAGTCCTTTTTTCATTTTTTTATGTTTGCATTCTAAATTTTAATATTTACAAATGCTAATATTTATTTGTAACATAACGATTTGAAAGCTTATTTCATATCCTTTCAAAAACAGTTTTTAGTATTCGGCTAAGTTCGGAAATGTTTCATTTATAGAGCTTTAATTGTGAAGTGGAAATAACATAAGTTTTCTTAAATCTGACATGTCGTTTAAGACGTAAAAAGTGCATATTCGCGATGTATCGGAGTGGTTAAATCATAATATTGCCCAGTGTCTTAGTTTATCTTATCTCTCATTCAGAACAAAACATGTTTATTTGACAATAAAGCATACTGTTTGGTTGGTGTGTTATGTAAGTCTTTTTATTTATTTCTTCGGGGGAAAGAAAGCATATTTCGCCAATACGTTAGATTTTATCTCGGTAATGTTTGTTGCCTTTGGGCGAATGCTGCGCAAATTTTTTTAAAATGCTTTCTAAGTACTTTTGTGTCCAAGCTACCTCAATTATGTAAAATAGCAGGAGTTCAAACATAATGTGACTATTATACCCAAACTCTTAGTATGAGTTGTTTCGAAAAATTTGAAATAATTAATTTTCACGTTTTGTGTAAGTTCTGTTATTATATCATTATAGGCCAGTTGCTACACAAAACTGAAATCTACTACACTATATAAAGAGGTAAGATTTGTTTGTTTGTTTGCATTGAATAGGCTCCGAAACTACTGAACCGATTTAAAAATTCTTTCACTGTTGGAAAGCTACACTATCCCGGGTGACATAGGCTATATTATATTTTCAAAAAAATAGGGATCCTTACTAAAACTCCAATAATGTAACCCAAGGTGTAAAAAAATTACCTAAAATATTCTTTACATCGCGTGCGCTGCGAAAACTATTGATGATAGAATAAAATAATGTATTACGACTTTGCAGAGCACATCATTATTCACAAAAAGTGTCGCGAAAGCATATGTCTAACTATTATAGTTATGCCGCAATAAATGTTATTTTAAAAATTAAAATAAAATTTCGCAGCTTGAAAAGGCTCTTTATTTGTATCTTGGTTTGAGTCCTTATCAATATAAATTACTTCATATTCAAGAATGCTTCAATACCTTCATGTAACTTTTTGAATTATTGAATTCGGACATACCATTCGAAAGATTTCACGAGTTTTAAAATGTAAGTATTAGAAACGTAAGAAAGTATTAGACGCGGGAGGAGAACGGGGACGCACGGGAAGGTGATTCCGGCTGAAAAATGTATTTATTTGAATATGGCATTGCAACGCATGCCGGGAACCATCTAGTAATCACATAACTTGAATAGAACTTCCACAGAACGTGAAAATTAACTAAAAAAAAATGTTGACTTATGGTTCAAAGCTAAGCACATCGTGTATATATCGTCAAACATACTAATTTCAATTGTCTGTGCGTGCGTTTGCTAGAATTAAGTTATAGTACCATACCACGAAACTAATTGAATTTACATTTCTCTGTTAAAAGCGAATAGAATTTTCCCGACTTTGTAATTTTATCGGCCATGACGTCACACACAGGAAACTCCTTTCCGTGGATTTGTACTAAAACTCAATTTATATGAGCCGATATTTTGATATACTTTACTTATAATTTTGATTACAATTTGATAGCTTCTTCGAATATCTTCTTGCGGAAGTCAATTTTCAATGTTTTGTTTTATTTTTTTAATTATTTTTTGTTTATTTTTTTGAATTATTTTTTGTTTATTTTATTTTGTTTATTTTTTTGTTATTTTTTTTTTGCTAATATATAGGCTCTCTCTTACCTTATGTGACAAGTGACAGCCTGAATTTCCCACCCACCACAAAAAATATGCTTTACGAAGCAATAAAAACCGCCCTAACTCCCGTGAGCTCTGGCGTTAAGAAATTTGTGCAGCTATTTCCATCAGAACCGGTTTGTAAATATAGTAAATATGATGCCTACAATGTACAGGCTACATTTTGGGAGGCGGGTATGGGAACCGGGTGACCGGACAACTCAGAATGAACTCAACTCAACACGAACTTTTGAAAAGTTATTAAAAGTGATGAAAATATATTAAAAATGGTTAAATAGGTAAAGTTAGGTAAGTAAGGGCTATTTTTCAATTTTTTTTTCATAGCTTTTACTGACTTTTTACAGAGGTGTTGAGTTTAGTTAATTCTGAGTTGGCATGGAACCGGTTACCGCCGCCCCGGGAATCATTCATTGGATAACCAACACCACTGCAATATGTCACCCCAAGTGATTCGCTACGTTTGGTGAATTAGTGGGGGTGCACGGATTCATGGGGTGAAGTTTGTCCTGTTTGCGTGGTTTGGGCCGGATCGGGAGAGACTAGTTGAGGGAGACCTTTTGACCTCCCCAGCCGGACTCTCTCGGAACATCGCCTTGCACCGCAATGGGAGGGATGAATTCAAACATCCGTCACTCATAGACACATCAGAACCCCAGATTTCTTCCTTGAACTACCTCTCCTTCCTTTCCTTAAAAAGAACCTCTATTCAGCATACAGAAAGATAGCACACACCCTTAGGGGAATTATTTTCCTCAGCGCCTCCTGTGTGAAATGTAAAATAATAAAAAAAAATAGTGCATATATATATATATATAAATAGTATTATCAGTGGAAAGCTGGTTAGTGTAAATCAAACTTTCATGTGGGTAATAATTGCTTTGAGACATACTACATTATTCCTCCAAGGTCAATGCAGTTCACTTTCCAGTGACCCGTGACGTCAGACTTGACATTTTGATGTTCTTCCTTTCCCAAAAAGAACCTCCACTCAGCATCCGCAAAGATACCATAGGCCCTGAGGGAATTATTTTCCTCAAGGCCTCCTGAGTGGATGTAAAATGTAAAATTATAAAAAAATAGTGCTTATTTTATTATCAGTGAAAAGCTGATTCATGTAAATCGGACTTATATATGTGTAATAATTGCTTTGAGACACAGGTACTACATTATTCCTTCAAGGTCAATGCAGTACAGTTTCCAGTTACCCGTGACGTCAGAGTTGACATTTTGATGTTCTTCCTTTCCCAAAAAGAACCTCCACTTAGCATCCGCAAAGATAGCATAGGCCCTGAGGGGAGTTATTTTCCTCAGGGCCTCCTGTGTGTATGTAAAATGTAAAATAATAAATAAAATACATAGTTCACATTTTATTGTCAGTGGAAAGCTGGTTCGTGTAAATCGGGCTTTCATATGGGTAATAATGGCTCTGAGACAATAGGCTCTCCCACACGCACACTTCGGCGCGACCGAGTCCCGCGCCACTTCAGGCCGCCGCGCAGAAAAGTACAGACCGATAGGTTTACAGCGCAGTTCACCGTGAGACTTTTCTGCGCGGCGGCCTGAAGTGGCGCGGGACTCGGTCGCTCCGAAGTGTGCGTGTGGGGGGCACTATACTACATTATTCCTTCAAGGTCAATGCAGTACACTTTCTAGTGACCCGTGACGTCAGACTTGACATTTTGATGTTGACACACATATGAATGGCGACGTGATATTTGTGCTGATTTCGCTCTATTTGCTGGAATGATGTTTTCTTTTATGTGGTCTAATAAAACGGAGAAGGAAGGGGAGGGACCGTTAGATTAATTGATCAATGAACATATAATATCAGAGTAGACCTTGTGTTATTTTTGTTTATGTAAATACGACGTTATAGTAGGCGATTCCTCGTAATAACAAAAATTAGACTGATAGTTTTTGATTGACTATCAAATCTATGTTTATCACAATTTTGTGCTACTGACGTCAACAGAGAACTGCTAATACAGGAATTATCCATTACCGCCATAATAATAATATTTTTATATTTTTTTAAATTAGTCACACAGGAGGCCCTGAGGAATCCATCAGTGATCAGCCATCAGTGCCTGTCTAATCTTAGGGGATGCTGTGTGGAGGGTTTTTTTAGGGAAAGGAAGTAGATTTTTCAATTTAGGAGGCGGGAAACCAACACCCCTGCCATAGGTCACCCCAACTAGTTCGCTACGTTTGGTGACTTAACAGGGGTGTCCGGGTGCATGGGGGTGAGTTTTGTCTAAATATTGGTGGCGAATGCGATTTCCCACCTGCTGAGACCTAGACATCTCCAGTTGGACTCTCGACCCATCGCCTTGCACCGCAGTGGGAGGGATGGTTTCATAACGTCACTTCTGGACACATTCACCCCCAGACCAGATTCGTACCCACCCCTCATACTTTTACCTTCCCAAAACTTACTCTCTTTTCTTTCCCTAAAAAGACCCTCCACACAGCATCCCCTAAGATGGCGTAGACCCTGAGAGATTTTTTCCTCAGGGCCTTCTGTGTGAAGCTATTGTAAATAAAAAGAAAGAAATATCTGGGAAAGAAAAGGATACGAGGGATGGTCGGCTTGCTGGAGAGGTAGAAAGGTCTCCCTCAACCAAAAGCCTCTCCAAATCCGGCACGCCACGCAGTTGGTAGGCAGGCGCGTCCGCCGCCGAAACTTAAACAATCCTCCCCATGAACTCGAGCACCCCTATTAAATCACCATACTAGCAAACCGCTTGGGGTGACTTACGGCAGAGGTGTTGGTTATCCCACATACCCATAACCGCCTCACAACTTCATATAATATGATTATTTAAAAAAATATGTTACCTAAATCCATTAGTCGAAGCCTAAAGGACAAAATGCTTCACATTTGAATGTTTTTTAACAATGTTTTTTTTCTTTCTTTTCAGGTAAGGAAAACTTCACCAAAAACTACAATGCGCAGGTCAAAAGAAATCAAACTTTTCATTGTGTAATTCTGGCTTACAACTACAAACTACACCCAGAAAGAAAATTAAAAGTTATGACCAAATTCAGGTAAAAAACGTTGGACGAATTGGTGAAAACGACTTTAACTTTGGCCTCGAATTGCGTTATTTTGTTGATTAATCTACCCGAGTTTGTTGAAAGAACTTATTTTTAACAATATGTTTTATTGTTAAAAATTTATCATCGTCATTTATTTTGGCCACGTTTCGGACAATGTTAAAGAATCTGCCCTGTTGACGGATACAACACTGTCCGAAACGTTGGCTAAAGAAGGAGGTAGCGCAACACGACATAAAACCCCAAAAATAATCCCAAATTCAACTGCTGGGCGTTGTAATTTGTGCAGGGTTATCAGGGTGGTCACTATTGAATTTTCTCGTGTTTATTTCCGATACTTGAGACGGTCTACTAATAGCCGAATACTTATATGATAAGATAGTGCTGAAGCAGACATTTTCGTCGGTAATTTATACATATCGTTTCAGAAAAATTGTCTTTTCAGATATTATAATTCCTTCCTTAGGCATATTCGTATAGGTAGTTAATGTAAGAATATTCTGACTACCAAATTGCCTACAAATATAAAAATGTGGGTGCAGTTCGCACGCGGTAGAAGTGAAACATTAAAAAAAACTAAAGTAGACAAGAGTGGGGAAGCTGCGAAGCACTCCACAAAGAGGAGACCGATAGTCTATATCATTCTCTCGCAGGCTAAATCCTATAGATGCGTGTGTCTGTCTCTCCTTTTTTTGTTTCATCCAGTTTCAAATCACAACGGTGCTAATGAAGTTTTCACTTAATTAGTTGTGTTCTACGTAACCTTAACAAAATGCAACAATGATAAAAACAGAACATTGTGGAAAAATAACACAAACCAAACTAACCTATTAGCATTATCATATTCTGCTTTATCTGGTTGCCGAGTTCTACACACTTCTGTCAATAAACTCGTCTATCGAAGTGCATCGACCAATCACTCGATTCATTGTGTAACCTCGTCTCATAACGCTTATCAACTAAAGTCCAATAATGTCATATTCTAGTATGTAGTACTGTCAACTATTATTTTTGTTCGTCTATTTGTATTCGATAACTTCACGGTCTCGCCCACTGACTGTTAAATCGGCCGTTTAATGTTGCGAAATTTGCTTTTATTAACAGTGTTTCGTTAGGTCCACCGACCAAAGAATCCCTAGAAGTATGATTCTGTACCAATTATGGTAAAAATACAATATGAAATTGCTATATTTGAAGGAATATGTTAAAAAAACTTATAATTTTGGGCGGCAGTTTAAAAAAATCACTGTTTTAGATTAATCTTTACTACGAATCGGTTTGCACTATGAATGCTAAAAAATATGCTTTGGATAAATTGAAGTTTTATCTAGAGTTTCGCTTGAGTAGAATTAACCCCTCAGGCCTCGGTCATATTTTGTCAGACGGTCAAAATATTTCTGCTTTAAAATAAAATCTAAAGAAATAAAATATTTCTGATTGCATCCGAAAACTAAAAACTGATTTTGAAAGGTGATAAAATACGCCTTCAAGTTTTATAATTCGAAATAAACATATAATTAAATATAAAATTTTTGGTGGCCGGACGATTCAGAATGTATTCAACCTTTGAAAAGTCATTAAAAGCGATGGAATTTTTTTTTTATTAAATAGGTTAGGTTATGGGATATTTAAAAAAAATATCTTTTACTTTTCAAAGAGGTGTTGCGTCGAGTAGGTTCTAAATGGAACCAAAATTTTGTATGCAAACATAAAAACGGCTGACCTTCCTTTTTTTTAGCTAAGATTACAGATAAAGAAAAAAAAATTAAACACATACTTACACTTTTTATTAGACAAATGTATTATAAACTTTATTGTCACTTTTTTGTCGTTCCATGTAAAATCCCAAAGTTGCATTTTTTTTTCAAATTTCGATCCGAAACTTTGTTTTTTTTTTAAAGATAGGTGTAATGTTACCTCTTTTGTGGTTAACTTTTAGATTTGAATATAAAGCGCGGTGTTTTCTTTTTCTAACACCGTTTAGATCCAGATATTTTGTGAATATTTAGACCTAGCACCACTAAATTCTATCGATGGTATTAACCGCTGAACTAAGATGTATGATCTATGCCGATTTGAAAGAAAACCGATATTATCAATTTACCTACCACCTTCCGACTCGTAAACCCCAGACAGCTCAATTTAATTGATTTTGCGTTCTTCAAACTTTGCATTAACATATCCTGAAGAAGATAACATTGTTATTGAAACATGTCGATATTGTTTATTAAAAAGTGGTTTATACAAAGTGATCTGTTATTAATTAAATAAAGAGATTTTGCGTTCAATCAAAAATGGTATTTGACAAAATTTTATCAATTTCACAAGACATAATAGAAAATTGTCATTTCTTCTGACACACCAGACACGCTTAAAACACATTTCTACCGGTTTATATCTACAGTGGGTTAGGCCACTGTGCCGCCAATTGGGAAAGTCGGGGAAATTGGGACAAATAATTAACGGTGGTGAAATTAAATTGTTAAACTGAGTTTTTCGGATTAAATTGGAACTGTGTTTGAAGTAATCGGGAGCATGACTGTCAATTTTGAATAATTTAACGCTTTGGATTTGTGGGAATTTTCGCACTGATGGAGTTGGAACGACCAAGACGGACACGGGTCTTCCTCGAGGCTTTCGTGTATTTTTTTAATTTTTACTGATAAGACTCAAGAACCGTGAATTTCAAGAATTATCTGCGAAAGTGATTGAACCTAGAATTTTATTTTTTATATTTATGCTGGCTATAACAATCCAGTTCTGTAAAAACGTAAAACCAGCCTAAAATAAAACCAGACAGATGTCGTATCTACGTAATCGAAAGAAAATAAACATTGTAACTTGCTTCTTATAATAATGATGGGTGACAACGACCATTATCCTATAATTTACGGGACTACTACAATATAATGCCGCCGCGTCTGCGTGTTAACCCAGCTACGAGTGCATGTCGGACGCCACGCCATACGCGCCGCGTCACAAATAACATCTGTGTATGTGGAATTTTCTCACAGAGCTACTGTTATAATTCGGTTTCGAATTCAAGAATTCGACAATTCGTCACTTATGTCACCACCTAGGTATACCTAAGTACTACGGATGAATACAATTAAATTGCCTGTCATGGTTACTTTAACTCGGTGACTAGCTGTCACTGGATCACAGTGGATCCGAGGAACTGGTTATTTTTGGAACCCGTTCTTATCGGATTTATAAAATGGTTACCTACACTCAAAGCGGTTACCTACACTTGGTTACCTACACTTGGGCGAAGCCGAACAAAAAGCCGCCCGCAAGGCCTAGCATCCAAAACCTGCGAAGCGGGTTTTTAACTGTTAGTATTTGTATTAATTCTGTTATGCATTAATTATCATCGTAAGGCGGGGAAGGTGGAGGGAGATCGCGAGAGAGGAAGGGTAGGGGAGGCGGAAGGGAAACGTGGGCAAAAGGGAAAAGACACGCAGGGAGTGAAAAATTCTTTATTTAAGTGGGAGTAGGTAATTAATAAAAAAATCTCGTAGTTTCATAATTGTTTT
Source organism: Limnephilus lunatus (assembly GCA_917563855.2). Classification (NCBI taxonomy): domain Eukaryota; kingdom Metazoa; phylum Arthropoda; class Insecta; order Trichoptera; family Limnephilidae; genus Limnephilus; species Limnephilus lunatus. The sequence goes on from OU830594.1 coordinate 101,770,656, forward strand.
GTTAAAAAAATTGCCGTCGGAAACCTTGGTTTAATAAGACAAATTTTAATTATTTTTTGTTTAACTTTTAGTTTTAATTTTAAAGTTGTGTGTTTTCTCTTTCTTGCACCGTTTAGATCATATTTTTCACCATGATGGTAAGCGAATCATAACGATTACTTTGAGACCTAGCCTGAGATGTTAAATGGCTTTATGTTTATAATAAGTTCTATCTCCCCACCTAAAACCCATCTTGCAAACCTGTGATAATAATGTGGCTAACTCCATCACGCGTTGACCCAAAAAGGGCCCTGTGCCAATCACAAACATCGTTGGTTAACTATAACTTGTTGCCTTACAGCTGTAACCTTGGCGCTACCAACTGGCGACTGGTACCACTTGAATTGTATTGAAGGACATGTTTGTTTATTTATTTACAAATCTTATTTACACGAGTAAAGGTAGAGCTACTCTTTTCGTGATTTTAACAACAATCAACTTAGATGAAGAGGAAACACGGTCGCAGAGAAATTTGAATAATTTTTAACTTTACCCAACTGTCGCTCTTGCCCCCCCCCCACCCCGAATACTGAGCGAAAGGTACAACTGCACCTCAGACTGATAATACCTAAATAAAATCGTCTAAATCTAAAATATTCTGCTGTTCGTTTTGCTTTTCTGAAGTGAAAACTTCTTAAGACCGGTGTGATTTAACCCTTCAAAAAATTGGCATTTTTTTCAGTTTGATCAAAATATTTTCGCTTTACAATAAAATGCAAATATTTGGAATATTTCTGAGCACATTCAAAAACTAAAAACTGTTTTAGAAAGATGATGAAATACGCTTTCAAATTATATAATTCGAAATAAACATATATTTTTTAAATTATAAAATTTTTGCAGACAAACATAAATAAAGTTTTAAAAATGGCTCATCTTACGTTTTTTCGAACTTAAGTTACAGATAATAAAAAAATAATAAAAACACATACATATTTTATTAGACAAACGTATAACAAACACATATCGTTATGTCACTTTTTGTCGCTCTATGTAAAAATAATTTATAAAACATTCCCGAAGTTAAAATTTTTTTTTTCAATTTGCGATCAAAACTTTGTATACATAAAAGTGTACATTTTACTTTGTTAGTGGCTATTTTTTAGATTGGAATATAAAGCGTGGTGTTTTCCCTTTCTAACACCGTTTAGAACATATTTCTCACTATGATAATAAGGGAGTTACAGCGTTTTATACGAGACCTATGTGCGTTGGGACAAATATGGTCTCCTGCCATTCTAAGGGTTAAAACTCGATGAAACGAAAAAGCGACAATAAAAAGAGACCTTCATCTGTAAGATTGATTTAGCCTGCGAGAGAATAAGATAAAATAATCGTTCTCAATTTTGTGCAGTTCTTCGTAGCCTCCCCACTCTTGTCTACTTTAGTTTCTGAAGGTTTCTATTCTACCGCGTGCGTACTGCACACTTTTTTTTAATACATTGTCTAATTTGTATACTGAACGCCTGTTAATAGCGTTCAAACGAGGCAATTTTAACGATTTTTGGAGGGTACTAACTCCAGTAAGAAGTAACTTATGAAAAAGAGCAAAACGTACTGACATACTAGTGGTTGCAATTTGCAATCTATAGTATATTAAAAACATATTTGCATTAGCGTCAAAATCCAGACAGGAAATTGGGGAACATGTTTGTTTGTATGGACAAAACGCTACCCGCGTTTTGCTTTTAGGCATAGCGTGACTGTTTATATAATTACCAAACATAAAAAAACATTTATTTCGTTTATGTTTATGTGTATGTGATTGTAACTCTACTTCAATGAACTCGGATTTGCTTTGAATTTAAGTGCGTTTTCAAAATTTTAACTGAATGTATAAAGAATTTGTAAAGCGATAACGTACCTACCAGATAAATGTAATATTTTAACAGATTTTAAATTTTCAAAATTAGAATTGGTGTGTCAAGAATTCTGTTTTATTAACATAGATTCCTTTGTCTATGGTAGCAATATTGTCCTTCTCTGTTCCCAGGGCTGGGCAGTTTTTGAATTACTTGTAATTGAAATACGTATTTGAAATACAAATACGTATTTTGTATTTGTATTTCAATTACTTCCTAAAAATGTATTTTGTAATTGGTATTTCAATTACCCGATGCTGAGGTATTTTGTAATTTGTATTTCAAATACTTTTTTTAAATTATGGCTTCAAAATACATTTTCAAATACATTTAGCGATCTTAGTAACGATAATGAAAAATAAACTGACGTAGATAATACATAGACCAAAAACGTTAGAATCCTGCGCAATATTTTAAAGTAAATTGGCAACACTATTTGTATCGTATTATATTATTAGCGTCTCACCGAAACAGGACTTTCTACCGAAACCGAAACCGAATCTTCGGTCTCTGTCTCAGTTTTGGCCGAAACCGGTTCTTTTTTAGCTATTGTATACTGAAGTTTGGCTTATTTTTACACTTATACAGACAGTTAGCACGTGTTAAATGAAATAAAAAAGAATTATTGAAGTACATGTAAAAAAAATATTATTTATTTTTTTGATATCACCGCTATAAAACAAACAAAAATTAACAAAACATGTTAACTACTTCTTGGAACAAAAAATCGACAATAATCAACACTCACATAATAAAGGAAGGGCCTCATAAATTGAGTATTTTAATTGCGTTTACAATCACAATATTCTGAACATGTTAAATGAAATAAAGAAAACAAAAATTGAAGAATGTGAAAAAATTTTTATTTATTATTTTTTTTTATATTAGTTCCACATAGGAGGCCCTGGGGAAAATAGTTTCCCTCATGGCCTATGTCATCTAAGGGGATGCTGTGTGTAGGGTTTTTTAAGGAAAGGAAGGAGAGGCAGTTCTGGGAAGGAAATAGGTATGATGTATGGGTAGGAATCGGGGGGTCAGTGTATCTAGGCATAACGAACGTATGAATCCATCTCTCCAACCGCGGTGCAAGGCGATAGGTCGAGAGATTCCGACTGGAGATGATAAAAGACCTCCCTCAACCAGTCTTTCTCGATCGTGCACACCACGTAGCAAGCAGACAGACGCATTAGTCCCCAAGACCTGGACAAACTTCACCGCATGAACTCGGGCACGCCTACAAAGACACCAAACGTATCGAACCACTTAAGGTGAGCTATGGAAGAAGTGTTGATTATGCAATAAATGGTTCCTGGGGCGGCGGTACCCTTACCCGCCTCCCAATTTGGGCGGCGGGTATTATTACCGGTACATTACTGTTATAAAGCATTTTTTTTTTTTAAATTAACCAACATTTTAACTACTTATTAGAACAAAAATTTGGCGAACGAGCCACGAACTCACCCGATGTCAGCTGAACGACGCGCGATATTTCACGAATGCAGAGTTTCGGTGCGGCCGAAGGCTGATGCCGAAACTAGATTTTTTTGCCGAAACTTGCCGAAACCGAACCTTCGGTCGGTCACTATATATTATACTTGTCATTGCGTTGTATTGTACATTTTTGTGTCACAGTATTAGATCAAGCACTATGAGAATAATTTGCTGAATACTAAATTATTTTTAAGTTATTTACAGTAGAGCGCATTTGAAGTGAAATAACACAAAACTGCGCTATGCAAATGTCTTGTTATTAAAATAATAATTATCTAACACCTGGGAAGTGCGTAGCGAAGGGGGGGGCGGTCCGACGGACCCGACCGAGTGTCACCCCCCAAGAGCACAATTCTCTAGACACCAATCCCCCCCCCCCCCCTCCCTAGGATGCCGCAATTTTTGATGAAGTTAATAGGGGGGGGGGGGGGGGGTGTTACCCGCCCTATCCGCCCCGGGTGCCACCCATGCTAGCTACGCCACTGCACCTTTGTCCTACACCAAAAAACTTTACAAGTGGAGCGAGGATGAGATGTGTCTTCTAAGCAATATGATTGGTCAATTTTTGCACGTCTCTGTGTGGAGCTTTGCTTTTATGGAAACGCACCCTTAGATAAGTATACTTACGACAATTTATTGCAACCAAAGATTCTACCAAAACCAAATGTATTTTGTAATTTGTATTTTGTATTTGAAATAAAAAAATGGTTAAAATACTGTATTTTGTATTTCAAATACACCACTTCAAAGTATTTTGTATTTCGTATTTTAAATACATGCGATAAAGTATTTTGTAATTTGTATTTCAATTACAGCAAAGCATGTATTTTGCCCAGCCCTGTCTGTTCCTCACATAAACTTTCACCTTCTTATAATATCCCGAGTTTTTTCACGGATCTGCGCTAAAGACTTTAAATACTTTAGATCTCCTTCCCTTCCCCTCTACCTTCAGCGTCATCTCTCTCCGATGGCGCTGCAGCCCATATTGGGCCTTGGCTTCCTGCAACATTCGCCTCCAACTCCTCCTGTCCTCAGCGGCTGACTTCCAGTTTGTTACTTGGAGAAGCTGTGCTGCATCCCCTCTTACTTCGTCTTCCCACCTCATTCTGGGTCTTCCCACTCTTCTTCTTCCACCTAGGTATCTAGTCATAATTCTTTTTGGGACGCGTGTATCCGGCATTCTCTGTACATGCCCAGCCTATCTCAACCTGAGTATTCTCGTATGGGCTGAGATGCTAGGGGCCTGATATATAACATTCGGCCTCATAACATACCCCAATTGAGGATGCCATAGTCATACTGGCTCCAAGCGTTTGGGAGCAGTTGGGACTCTTACGCGATATTTACATTAAAAAAACCAACGTTTCGTTTCTGAACGATGGTCTTCCACCAGGGCGATACTGTGAGTATCTACCACATAGAAGATTCACTTCTCGACCGTAAAGTTTCGATGACTCACTTGCAAAAAAGTGAATGCAGTGTTACTTTCATCGCCTTGAGTTATTTTATGATGTATATTTTTGTAAGTACTTACATAGTTGTAAGTAAGTAGGTAAGTACCTACTGAGCTAAATTTCTAACGCTTTCACTTTTCTTGAGTGATTCAAATCGTAACATAATGGCAAAGAAGTTACCTGCCTTAACCACTTACCGACTTGCATACTAAATGAGATAAGTATATACGAGATAAGTGTTTTTATTTACATTTGTTAATACCAATTACTTTGTGTGTGTATGTATCAATTTTGTTTATGTAAAGGTATAATTAAAAAAATCCACTATTTTATACATTAAACTCAATTAGTCTTTATTTGGAGTAGGTGTACCTAATCAATTTCCAACTATGAAAAAGTTAAACTTTTTAACCAAAGTGTTACGAGTATTCACTCTAGGTTAGCTGAAAGAATTTCAGTTCTACCAGAGGTTTTTCCTTGAAGGTGCGCGGGAAGAACCGGGAGGCAACTTAAATTTCTACAGTTAAAACATGAGCTTATATCGGTCAGACCATCTGTGTCATCCGTGGCATCTAACCAATAGCATCCCTTGCCCCTTATTAGTAAAGGACCACGCGATACGGGCATGAGAAAGCATTCGTGAATGAATTCTCACATTACGCTCGAAAATAATTAGATTTGTTATATTTAGTATAGTTTTCTTTTTTGTTAACCTGCCTGATTAGTGAATTCGTTCATTTTTTATCTTTGAAATATTTATACCTACAAAATAAACTATTGTTTATATAATTAAACACGATTTCCAATGACGTGTTCCCAATAATGTCCTCTGCGTGCCAAATGTTTATAAATTTCTCTACTAAACAATAAATAGTGTTACCCTCAAGTGACCTCCTAGGTAAGATAGTCCTGTACATTTTCTACATTTGAACGCAGCATCACTTTCTTTATTAGTGGTCGACGAACCGGTGAATGCGATCTGTTAGCCACAGTTGTTATAATAGTTTAAGGGACATAGGGTTTGAGTAAGTGAATCAAATAAGCTTCCAAATTTATTCAACAATAATCCATCGCCGTAATTAATATTTTGAACAATATTAGTTATCACAGAGAGCCAACACGAAGCAATTCGCGAGCCGTTAGATCGGCGGCAATCGGGAACAGAATGGTTCTCTCTTAGGTCGGCACCTGTCGTTGGTAAACTTCAGTGGTGAAAAGGCCCGTGTCCGCTGGTGGCGTACAAACAGCCAATAGGAGGTAATCGCGTATCGAATTTGCTGCGTTGTTCGTTAGCCACAAGTTTGTCTAGTCTGTAGTCTCTCTTAGAGCAGTGTTTTCTAACCTTTTTCAGCCACGGACCCCTAGAAAATAAAGCACGATCTTCAAGGACCCCCTTAAAAAGCAACATTTATTTTCGGACCAATTACTTTACTGTTACCAATACAAAACAAAATATTTTTCTAAAAAATACGTTTATAATTAACTTCAATAGCAAAACCAACATTCACATTGATTAATGTGAAGGTGGATGTTGCTTTTCTGCAACTAAGTTAATGATATTCGGATTGATGTGAATACTAAGTTTTAATTTCAAATCGAATTTCACTTCTAATCTGTTTCTGTATTTGTTTTTACTAAATACAAGAGCAGAGAATGCATTTTTACAGAGGCACGTAGTTGAGAAAAGCAGCAAATGTTTCAGTGCTTCTTCTGATATTTCCTTATAATCTTTCGTAACATTCACCCAAAAACTTGATAAAGAGGATTCTTCGAAATAACGTTTCAAAGCTGAATCACAAGATATTTCTAATTATTGGTTTTCAGGTGCCAGTTTCAAGCCAGTAATGTCAGTAACATTTGTGTTGAAAGGGTGTTATATTCTATTTTTATTTTTGCCGGATACTGGAAGATGATGTCGAAACGAAGACGCGTAGCGATTGCGAGACTTTTGGTGGCATTTATTTATTATTGTTAGATGGTCCAGAGATGAGACTGCGGACCCCCATACATATATTTGCGGACCCCCACGGGTCCGCGGACCACAGGTTAAGAAACACTGTCTTAGAGCATTGTAGAAATATATCATATGTGAGATGCCCTGGAGATGATTTTTCAAAAAAACGTCGCAGTACAAATAATCCAGATATTATTATTACCTATACGTAAAAACCCTCTGGGCATTAAATAAATAAGACACCGAAGAAAAGCGGATCGACTTCCAGGACACCCCGTCGCGTCGGTTGGGTCTCCCCTATGTCTAAAAGTCTATTGGCTTTACAGCCTAATTATTGACTTCACCTTGCTGGCGTCGCGTCGCTATTCTATTAAGAGTGTATAAGCAGAGAAACCAGAAATATGTCATTTTTAAATCAGTGGTTAGACGTATTGACTCTTTTCCACAAAAAACTATAAATGGATTTCAAAAGATTGTTCTTTTATCTAGTAAACTTATGTTTTAGATTTTGAGAAAAAAAAAATATTTTTAGAATAATAAGGTTATACCATAGGTCGTTCGCAGATTTATTCAATTTTCAAAAAAGTACATTTCTTATACAACACCCATTTCAAATCATATAATCATGCAGTAAAATAAATCAATACATTATCTGGTAAACGTATGTTTCAGAATTTTAATTTTAGTTTAAATAAAATTATTAAAAAATATATACGGACATGTGTTTCTTGACGAAAATTGGTCGGTTTGTGCATTTATTTGTGCACTTACAAACAAATATATTTCGGATTTTTTTACATACTTATTTTGCTAAGACGTTATTGACAAATCATAAATAATTTGATCGTAAAATAATTTCAGGAAGTATTTAATTTTAAATAATTTTGAACATCGCATTTTACCATTTTTATCGCAGCCCGTAAACACAAATTTCAGATTTCATTACGGGCCCAAACGCGGCCAGGAGAGCACGTCTTCGCGACGCTTTGAATAATAATATTTGGAAATGAAATTTGAAAACGAAATTTGAAATAAACACGAATTCCTTGATTCATGTTTGTTAAATCTACAGGGTTGCCCGAACGCAATTTTTCATGTTCATTGAATATTTTTTTGCAAAAATTTTTATAATTTCGAATATTTTTTTTATTTTAAATTTTTCTTGTGTGAATACCGCACAAGAGTCCCAACTGCTCCAAAATATTTTTTTGGGGTAAATCTTTTTTACGCACGCTCGACACTTGGGGGTAAACTGGTGAATGGGTTACGAAAAGTGGTGATAGTTACGAAAAATGACATGCGAACGGTAATCAATGCGAACGGTGATCGATTGCTCGGCGGGTCGGGCCTTTACGCACGCTTGTTTTTCGTGTTATTGTTATATTGTTAATGGACTATTTGTCCGTAAATAAATAAATAAATTATATACAGCGGGTACCCGGCATGCGTTTCATGGGCACTGTAACCTCGCGGTCAACTAAACTGTTATGGTTCCATCACAAGTCCCGGGAATTATAATGCAAGCGCCTGCACTATATAACATTATATACAGCGGGTACCCGGCATGCGTTACAAGGCCACTCAAAGAAAGAAAGGGTTTGTGCGCTTTAATTCTGTTTGTTGAAGTGCTTATTATTAATTATGCACACGAATAAATATTTCAAAATGCGACATTTTTTACAATCCAACTTAATATTACTCGTTTTTTTTCATGAATACCGCACAAGTCTGGAGCCAGTGGGACTATTGCATCCCCAATTTGGAGTATGTTGTAAGACTGAAGGTAGTGGGGAGGGGAAGGATATAGGGAAGAGGAAGGTGGGGAAGTACCTGGCTATTCAGATCTGACCACTAAACACGGCTAAAGCCATTTCAAGCAACGTTTCAATTCTTAATGGTGGTCTTACACCAGGGCGATACTGAGAGTATCTTCCACTCTAATGGCCGTAAAATACAATTGAAAAACAAAAAACCAAAATATTAAAAAGAATATAACAAATTGTTTATTCATGTAGCTATCTACTTAATACCTACTGTGTTTACGCATTTCACTTGTATCTATTTATGTTTATGCACTTCAATATACAAATAACTACTACTAATTAAAATTCTGGAAGCGAGAATAGTAATATAAAGTAGCAATAGTAGCGGGTAGCCCTAGCTCGAGTGAACAAAACCCTCAAAACTCGGATTGCCGCGGAACGAAATTTAGTTCTGAAAACGCCCGCTCGCGAGCCCTGATGTGTTAGCGCTAGTGTCGGAATCGAAGTTGTCATGTGCTGGTTATTCACTCTTAACCTATTGACCCACCATTGACCTGATTGCTCTGAACCTGAAAATTACCTCTGATAGATCATTTTCAATCTCTCCCTCTTCTTTCTTATGAACGTTGCATGTGAGAGAGAGAGGTAAAAAGGAGCTCTCGTTCGGTTGTTTACACATTTTATTTATATCAACAACTTGGCTTAGGTACTGACACTTGGCATAAGTAGTAATACTGATAATGATCGTTTTAATGATTATAAATGATCTAAATATGTAAATAACACTTTTTTTTGCTTTCACGAAACAAACTTGGCTCAAAAGCTCAGTAAATAAGAAGTGACAAATTACTATTATGTACTATTTTTAATTTTATATTCGATAACTATGAAATCAAAGTCTTCAATGTTCGAAATGGTTTTTATTTATTTACTACCGAGTTCCCGTTCAATGCCACTTAATAAGGAAATTGTTTCTCCCCGCGTGTCCTTTCCCATTCGTTCCGTTCCCCTTCCGCCTCCCCTTCTTCCCCTCTCCCGCTTCCCCTGTACAGTGAACCCCCTTCCCGAGTTCCCCTCCTCAAAACCGAATTCCATACATTCAGTCCCGGTACATTCATTTTCAAACAGCTCGCGTGCCATCTATTGCAATTTTTTTATACAAATTTCATAATGCCAGAGCTCACCAGTATAAACAGAAACCTCCGCGGGCGTGCTCACAACAACTCGCCAAAGTTTTATCGCAATCGGATGAACGGTTTAGCAACGCATACTTTCATGACACCAGAGCTCACTATTGTATATAGAAACTATCGCGGACATGCACAGACCAAATCCCCAAAAGTTTCATCGCAATCGGATGAATGGTTTAGCAACACATAACGTCTCACGTTCATAGACAGAAACATATTTTCATTTTTATATACATATATGTACATAGATTACACGTTCTAATAGTATTTTGCATTCGATTTTATAAATTGTTTGTATCACTGTTATTTTAAATACTTAAAAGTTAAAACAAAAAAGAAAATGTAATTTAATTTTAAAAAGTGTAATAACAAAAGCATAAAATACTTAAGTAAAAATGTGAACATACAGACTAAGAAGAATCCTCACATAAATAGATATCCAATATAATACGCATAGTAGAAATTACATACATACCTACGTCTATTTGTGTCTTGATAAATAAAAGTATTGGAATAAACAATATTTTATTGATTATTTTTATCATGAAATATATCTCCCACGACAGAATATTTTTTTCCGAGACAGTGAAGTCTCGGAATCGGGGAATTTAATAAGCCAGTGAGTAATTATTGTCGGCCAGATCTTTTGATTATATTATGGATGTTGATTAATTGAAGCATTTTAAGACAGTCAATTTTGTAATGTAGTATATGATGTAATAGTATTAAATCTTTGCCTATTATTCTTTTCTGAATGTTTCAATAAAGGCATTTTGTGGCCTTGTAAAGTTTTAAACGTGTAGCTAACATTTTTGAAATACAAATCTTCTGGTCGGTTCCTCGTTGCTGTGGATAGTGACCCTACTCCAATTTCCATGATGGATAAGGCTCCTACACTTTTCGCGGTTCTGCGCTGCGTGGAGAGCCAAGGACACCCTAGAACAGTGATACTTGGTCTTTCCTCTGCTTCTCCTGCCTTCTAATTTGCCAGTGACTATGAGTTTCTCCAGGTTGAAGTCCTTAGTTTGGCGTATCTTAAAATACGTTGTAGGCGTTGAGAGCCTATTTTGGATGCCTAGCTCTTCCAGAATGGACACATTTGTACTTCTGGCTGTCCATGGAGTCCTGAGCATATTTCTCCAGCACCACATTTCGAAGGCGTCTATCCGCTTTCTTTCGCTGGCTCTAAGTGTCCATGTTTCCAAAACTCACAATGAATCTAGTATTTAGAAATCTATTTTCCAGATTTATTAGCGTTACCCAGATCATTCAGAATCGAAACTTTGCTTTAAACGGCTTTAGCAGTGTTAGATGACCACACCTGAATAGCCAGGGACTTACCATCCTTCCATTTTCCCATCTCCGTCCCCTCCATCCTCCTTCCAGACTAACACACACCAATTGTTCACAAGTCCAGTGGTTCTTAACCTCGGCCGGCATGGTCTAGCGGTAAGGCTCTTGACTCGCAATCCGAAGGTCGCGGGATCGAATCCCGGCGTGGGCAAATAAAATTTTATTTGATTGATTTATGTTATTGAAGTAAAACTTCTTTACACACGCTTGACTTGGGCAATAAGCTGGCGAATGCGTGACGAGAGCGTTACGAAAAGCGAGGCGAACGCTTCGTATATTACTGTAGAAGCAAGAGAGAGCAGTGCGCGCGCACGTTTTCTTTCTCTCTTCCTATCATATAGACGGAGCAGAAATTTTACTTCAGTTGTGTGGTCTAAAGCACACTCGTTTTTTTTTTCACAATTAATTAATTAAAAATAATATATAGTATATTTGCGGAATGTTCCAAAGTGGAAGATATTCTTAGTATCGCCCTGGTGTAAGACCACCATTCAGAATTGAAACGTTGCTTGAAATGGCTTTAGCCGTGTTTGGTGACCAGATAGCCATGTACTTCCCCACCTTCCTCTTCCCCATATCCTTCCCCTCCCCACTACCTTCAGCCTCACAACATACCTCAATTGGGGTTGCCGTGGTCTCACTGGCTCCAGACGGGAGCAGTTGGGACTCTTGTGCGGTGTTCATATAGTTTCATATGCGCATTCACCGAACCATTCTTAATTGGAAATCGAACCGAAACATACGAGTCGGCGGTGTGTCTTGACCTCCGCCGAACCCGCGGGACCGACCCCTGGGGTTCGATCGAACCCAGGTTAAGAACCACTGCCATAGCCCAACTGGTTCCGGATAGCTTAACTTTTAGGCGGTATTCACATATAATAAAAAAACTTCACGCATGTAAACAAGAAAATTGGCATGCAATAGTTTTACTACTGACACCGGGCATTTAAGACTCAAATATTTTATTTTAGAATATATTTCAGAAAATTAAAGCACTTTAAAATTACCTTTACAACAATCACAAATTCACTTTGTGGCGTGAATTTAATTAAATGAAAACTAATCAATTTGTATATATATATATATCACTTATTTAATCAGAATTATCAACATTATCCTGATAATTTTGATTAAATAAGTGATTTCTTATCTTTTATTTGAAAATTACATTAATTTTTCATTAAAATTTTCGTCGGGATTTCCCTCGTGCTAAAAATATGATCAAACGAATCATTTCATTTCAAATGGAGCTACTTTTTAAAATTATGTACGCCTCCTCGCTGCCAAAATACGTCTGTGAATTACGTCGTGCGAATGCTTCAAACATCTCCTACGTAATAAACGTACCACTACGTTTCCGTATATAGTTACGCTTCAAGACTAGGTTAACGTGAATCTATGCGACGTAATACGTATTACTGTTTACAACAGGGTCACAGAAGATAAATATTTTTCTATTTGCTGTAGAAATCTAGATAGGTATTTATTTGTCCATCGTTTAAGTTTAAATTTTTAGATAAATATTGGTAGAACAGCTCGATGGACCGTTATGAACTTAAGCCATTAAAAACTTGAAGATACTCCGCAGTAATACCTCTATGGTCTCCATAAAATTATGAATAATTATATAATTTGAGAGGCGGGTATGGGTACCGTTATGGAAACCATTTATTTGATAACCAACACCACTATTATATGTCACCCCCAAGTGGTTCGCTAAGTTTGGTGACCTAACAGGACCGTCCGTATTCATGGGGCAAGGTTTTTTTTTTTCATTTGCTCCACACACAAGGCCCTTAGGAAAATAATTCCCTTCAGGGCCTATGTCATCTTTGGTGATGCTGTGTGAAGGGTCTTTTTAAACAATTTTAAGAGTTATTTCTTTAACCTCACTGTCGCAAGCCCGCCGGTGGGCCCCAAAAGAATCTCTTGTAAGAAAGGAGATGAAATTATGTGAAGGAAAAAAAAGGTACGAGGGTTGGGTAGGAATCTTGGGGTCAATGTGTTCAGGAGTGACGGACTTATGAATCCATCCCTTCCACTGCGGTGCAAGGCGATGGGTCGAGAGAGTCCGGCTGGAGAGGTCAAAAGGTCTTCCTCATCCAGCCTCTCCCGATCCGGCCCGCCACGCAGTGGATGGACGAAATCATCCGCCACCAAGTTCCAGACAAACCTCACCCGTGAACCCGGGCACCTGCTAAGTCACCAAACGTAGCGAACCACTTGGGGTGACCTATGGCATCCATAAGGTATTGGTACCTATAACCGCCTCCCTAATTGATAATGGTTTGGCGGCGGATGCGTGGCAGGCCGATTCGGGATAGACTGATTGAGGCAGACCTGTTGACTCTCCAACAGAAATAATAATGATAATATTTGGATGACTTGTAAAGCGCCGTTTTTGTGAAAAATCTCTCGAAACATCATTTTGCACCTCAGTGGAAGGTATAGATAGATTCATACGTTCGTCATTCCAACACACTGATCCCCAGATTCTTATCCACCCCTTATACATTTTTCCTTCCCAGAAATTCCTCACCTTCCTTTCCTAAAAAGACCCTCCACCCAGCATCCCCAAAGAATTATTGTATTTTTGTTAAAAACGTTCATGTTTTAAAGCGCCTGCTCTAAACGATTTCCTAGTGAGACAGGCATACGACATCAGTGACATTACAAATAAATCTAGAATTAATCAAGATGAATTAAAAAAAAATATATGATATAGGCCCTGAGAGGATTTATTTTCCTCAGGGCCTCCTGATGTGGAGCTGATGTGAAAGTGTTTCAAGCGATAGAACTTGAGAAAAATCAATTTTTCATTTTCATAAACGTTCTACTACTAACCTCAGAAAAAACGCTATTATATTCAGAGCATTTTTTAATAATGTTTATTAACTTGAGAACATGTTTATTAATGTTTTTTTAACCTAATTAATAAACATTATAATTTACATATTTTCGTGTAATTAAAGCTTAGCTAACATTGAATAATATTAAATATATTGCAAGTTGTTATGAATCCTGTCCAGTTGCATGCCATTCATGTTATAAACATGTGTTCAGTTTAGTTGTAGATGTATTTTAGTGATTATTGTTGTTAATGTAGTGGGGATAAATTTTTCAACAGGTTAAGTTTTGAAATTTATTACTTACCTAGTTTAGTAAATACCTCATATATTATTTATCAACAATTTTGTAAAATACCTATTTATTCAAATTTCTCGGCGCATGTGTTTCCTCTAATTATTTGTACTGAAGTTTCAACATTTATTTCTTAGACAACATAAGTGCACAGATAGGTGCTTGCCTACCTGTTATATTCAATTTAAGGTAAGTACTTCTATTGTTCCCATTAGCGTTGTCATTAACCTTGGCTTCGTTGTTTTATTTTTCTCTCTTAGAATTAATATTTATTCTCTGTCAAAATAGTCGTAGATTCAAAACAAATAATAGCATTGAACTTTGTGCTCCTGGTAATTTGTTTATTAAAGCCATAATTTTGAATAATATTTTCTAAATTTAATGTTGTAACAAACCGTTTAATTGTTATGCAGATTTCAGAGAGTGAGAGATTGATTAGTTCTTCGATCACGAATACTTTTTCATTTCCGCATCACTTCGTCTCTTACTATTTTTGAACGAGGGATGCTTTTGGTTAGTTTTTCACCCCGCTGCGCCGCTCAGACTTTACAGATGAGATCCCTGAAAGGAATGACACAGCTTTGATGACCGATATAAGGTCATGTGTTTGCTTTCCGGTTCTTACCGCGCTTTTTCAGGTAAAACTCTGACAGGACTTAATCAAGAGACGCATTGTAAACCGTCGACTAACTCAGAGTGAAAATACTCGTTGAAACTCTTTTGGTAAAATGAAGATTAAGGGAACAATTAAGTTTTTTTTGGGAGCGAACCCAATTCTGAGAAGAAATAAACCGGTTCCTTCGAATTTTCCAGAATTCCCAAGGGTGGGGTGGGGAAGTTAATGCGAAAATAACCGATTCCTACTAAATTGTAATATTTCGTTGATGAGTTTTGTATTATACAATACATATATTAACACTGCTAGTAGACAAACGGAAGCGGTAACATGACCAATCCTGACCGATCTCAATATGTTTCACATTAGGGCATTGAGGCGAAACACGATATGCCAACTGTAAACACATCTCCGTCGTTATACCCACTCGGTCCTCGGTCGATGCATATCTCCCATGAATGATTCAATGAATACATTAACTCTATTGTTCTGTTATATCAATGCCGAGATCGAGATGTACTGGATATTCTTGGATCTATCAATTTGGAAATGTCGATTAGTGTGAATCAACAAAATCAATTTTTTATCAATAATTTATCAATTTCAAAATGTCTATTTGTGTGAATCAACAAAATCAATTAATTGTGCTGGATATTGTTGAATATATCAATTTTGAAATGTCGTTTTGTGTGAATTAACAAAATTAACTATGTGTTTGGATATTGACAAAATCAATTAATTGTGCTGGATGTTGTTGAATATATCAATTTTGAAATGTCGTTTTGTGTGAAGTAACAAAATTAACTATGTGTTTGGATAGTGTTGAATTTATCGATTTTGAAATGTCGATAAGTGTAAATCAAATAAAATCGATTAGGTGTGCTGGATATTGCCGAATTGATCAATCTCAAAATGTCGATCAGTATATAAAGCAAATAAAATCGGCTAGGTGTGCTGGATATTGTTGAATTTATCAATTTCGAAATGTCGATTAGTGTGAATTAACGAAATCAAGGTATGCTGGATATTGTTGAATTTATTAATTTTAAAATGTCGATTGAGTTGCCCCCCCCCCCCCCCCCCCCCGAAATTCTCGGATCCAGTGACAGCTAGTCAGCGGGACAAAGTAACAGCGATATGCAATGACGTCATATGTAATATATAGTCGCGTGGTATTATTATTCACAATTGCCAGTTACAATAACAATCATATTATCATTAATCTCTTCATGCTCGGAAAGATTTACGAAGTTATAAATACAATAGTATCTACTTATACATGTCAGCGGTAGGTCCTCACGCGATCTGTTAACGTAAGTGGCGCCAGCATTCGGCATTATTGGCCACTTGCTTAAATTCGGTTCTATTACATAAGTAGCTTTTTAACTAACTTGAACAGACTTAAACCGGATCGGCGTCAGAGATGTACTCGAAGTCGGATTCTTAAATTTCAATCGTACAGTCTTAAGCCTATTAATATCGTCCGATATATAGAGTAGGTACAGTACATAGTATGTATATATTTGCGTTAACCCTCAGAGTTCCACCGGTTGAAAAAGTAGACCTTCGAAATCCCATGCATTTTTCACGACAGCACTTAAATACATTAATTCATTATCGTACCTGCGTCATCATCATATGAAATGATAACTAGGCACAGTCATTGGAGGTAACCTACATAATATGGTAATCGATTTAATCATTCGCGTATTGTAAATACTGCATGCACCCGATTGTTCTACATTACATATGCACGATCATCATGATTGTAATCTGCGTGTTATCACTAAGAATATCTGCTAGTTATCAGGCATTATCTCTTGATTGGTTCTATTACTGGCGTTTTATAATAATTTTCTGTTATGGTGGAAATAAAATAATTGCTCTACATTTATTTTATTTAAAATGTATTCTTGAACATACATTTTATAATTTTAAATTAACAAACTTACGTTTAAGACAAGATTTTTATGCATAGCACAAAGGGTAACAATTATTATAAGCAATAATTATCAGCCTGAACACTCATCTATATTGAAAAAATCTTCCTAGAAAAGATACAGGCCGCCAACGGGACGTATTTCACCAAAAAATGTAGATATAATTTGTCTCGACGCCATCTAGCGAGCGATTTAGCATTAACAATGTTTCTCTCACAAAAAATAAATTTGGTTGTTTTCAGGTGAAAAATGTAATAAGCAATAATTGTTGAATGAAGCACTAGTATATATTGAATTATTTGGCGGGTTTTAGATAAGCCGCCATAGCTCAGTGGTAGAGCTCCTGACCGGCAATCAGTGAGACACGGGTTCGCGTCCCGTTGGCGGCCGGTATCTTTTCTCGGAAGATTTTTTCAATATAGATAAGTGTTTCAGGCTGATAATTATTGCTTATAATAATTGATACATTTTATAAATGGTTACAGTGGTTTATGTACAAAAAAATTTTTTAACATTCAGTATCAGTGTACATTGTACTCGTAAAAAGCATCAAATTCCTGTGTTCATTATTATTCTCAATTATCTTGTTTTTTTAACAAACCAGAATACCGCACAAGGATCCCAACCCACCCAACCCAAAGAGATAATTTGGCCTCTCCAGCAGGGCTCTTATCTACCCATCGCCTTGCACCGCAGTGAAAAAGATGGAATCATACGTCCGTCACTCTTGGACCCACTGACCCTCAGATTCAGTCCTCATACCAGAACTTCCTATCTTTTAAAATATCCCCCAAATACACTGCATCCCCAAAGATGACATAGGCCCCGAGGGAAATTATTTTTCTAGCTATTGTAAATAAAATCCATGATAAAGTTCTACCACATATTTCATGTTTTTAACGCTGTTTTTTTTTCTTTTTTTTCAGGTAGGAAAACTTCGCCACGAACTAAAATGCGCAGGTGAAAAAAAAATCTAACACACTAAACAAAGCGGTTGATTATAAGTTTGGCTTGGTTGGAATGTCGAGCTTAGCACAGCTTGGAACATAATCCGTATATACATGGAAAGCTTAGATGTCACAAATGTTAGGTGTATCGTATGAATTTGGTAGTGGAATGTGTTTCTTTTCTCTTTGAAAAACAAATTATCTGTCTACATGAGTGGTATATATATGCTATCTACTGTCATCGTGTTAGGGACATCTCTATGCACAGGGAAATCGCGATATTATTTTTTGCTCGCGATCTTTAAAAAAATGACTGTTGTTTATTTTTAGGTTTAATTAATTTAAGAGTTAATTTTCGATAGAGTTCCCCACTTCAATTAGCATGGTGCTATATCAAATACACTAATTATTTGTTTTGCTTTAGTCGTGCACTATCAACGCAATTAACCGCTGAAATCAAATTGTTCCGGCGTTGAAACTTTTAAAATCCCTTATCAGACTATTTTAGATTGATTATCAATATATAACATCGTCATTCCTCATCGCTCGATGAACATGATAGTCCATTCTTATAAAATAAGGCAATTTACGTAAATTGCGGTGGGAAGTATCGGACGTTATTATTACGCTAACGTCTGTACGGTTTAAATATAAGAATCCGACTGAGATTACTGAGAATATTTGTACTTGAAGTTTCTTAAAATACTCTTGTAATTCGGTTTTCAGTAGCCAATAATGTCAAAGGATAGCGCCACTAGCAGGTATAAGTATTACGGATTTGTAAATTTGAGTATCTCTCCGGATATGGAAAGATTGATGGTAATATGATTATTATCGTGACTGGCAGTTGTGAATAATGGTATCACGCGGCTATATATTACAAATGACGTCATTGCCTGTCGCGATTACTTTGTCCCGGTAACTAGATGTCACTGGATCACAGTGGATCCGAGGAACTGGTTATTTTTGGAACCAGCTCCTATCGGATTTTTAAAATGGTCACCAAAACTCAAACTGGGCGAAGGCGAAACAAAAGCCGCCCGCAGGGCCTTGCAGCAAAAACCTGCGGAGCGGGTTTTTATGTGCTAGTTCAAATATTTTCAATTTGGAAGGCGGGAATGGGTACCGCCGCCCCGAAAACCTTCTTTATTGGATAACCAACACCTCTGCCATAGGTCACGCCAAATGGTTCGCTACGTTTGGTGATTTAGAAGGGGTGCCCGGGTTCATGGGGTGAGGTTTATCTAGGTCTTGGAGACGGATGACCAGGTCACACTGAACCCCAGATTCCTACCCACACTTTAAACCTTTTTCCTTCACAGAACTCTCCTCTCCTTCATTCCCTCCACACAGCATCCTCAAAGATGACATAGGCCCTGAAGGAAATTATTTTCCTCAGGGCCTCCAGTGTGGAGCTCATTAAAAAAAATGCCTGTTGCGGTTCCTTTGTCCCGGTGACTAGATGTCATAGGATCACAGTGGTTCCGAGGAACTGGCTATTTTTGGAACCAGTTCCAAAAATGGTCATCAACACTCAAACTGGGAGAAGCCGAACTAAAATCCGCCCACAGGGCCTAGCAGCAAAAACCTGCGGAACGGGTTTTTAAGTGCTAGTTCAAATATTATTTACGTAGATGTCAGATTTGGCGTGTGACTGCTAGCGCCTCGGCGTCTAAAATAGGAAGTATTTGGCGGCTTGTCAAAGCTTCGTCGTACAAGGCAAGGGCATGAACTGGCTGATATGCCGGGTCTGTAGGTACCCCCAGATCCATACATTCTGCAAATTAAACCTTCCCAGTGAAAACGCCATATAATCACACCTCTCGCAATAATACGGGCTCCAATGTTAGTACACCAAACCAATTGTAATAATGATTTTATTACTATTTTTTACTGTTATCGTTTATTTGCCAATCTGGAATCCATTTTAAATTGGATTTGTGCATGGGCATAAACCAAATGTTCACAATTCGTAACGGCCTTGGAGCTATTTTGTAATCATTTTACTACACAGACTTTATCGAATCAACGCTCAGGCAAAGGTAGGCAGTAGGTACCTAGGTGTAAGAAGAAATAAAAATCATTTGGTACCTATGTATGTATTGTGTAGTACTTTGAAGAAAAAAATTGCGAAATAGCTCAGAATCATAATGGGGCAAATTTTAAAATATTTTATTTTGTTTTTTTTTTTACATTTGCTACACACAAGAAACCCTGGTGAAAAAATACCTAAGAACGCATGTCATCTTTGGGGATGCTGTGTGTAGGGTCTTTTTAGGGAAAGAAAAAAAAACTTGGGCTCAATGTTTCCAGGAGTGACGGATGTATGAATCCATCCCTCCCACTGTGGTGCAAGCCGATCGGTTGAGATAGTCCGGCTGTAGAGGTCATTGGGCTTCCCTCAACCAGACTCCCGATCCGGCCTGCCACACAGTAGGTAGGAAAGTGCATTTGCCGCCAAGACCTAGACAAACCTCACTCCTTAAACCCGGGCACCCCTAATAAGTCCTCAAACATAGCGAACCACTTGGAACGGTTCCTGGGGCGGCGGTACCCATACCCGCCTCCCAAATTGAATTTCCTCTTACGCAGGCGATATCACTTTAAATTGTAAAAATTAAAAAAAAATTATATCTACGTTAATCAATTAAAATACAAAATTGACTTAAATTCCTCTCATTCTGATCCTCATCTTTCATTATTATCACGTCTTGGTTGCGCCTAGTCATATCACTGTGTTTCTCAAACTGTGGTTCCATAGATTTTTAAGGTTCCTCCTGTAAGTTAATTATGAATAATACAAAATAATAATAATTTAACCATGTTGTTGGCCTCACTCAACCATTTTTACACTTAACCTCAGTCGAGAAAAACTATGCTGAGGCCCCTATTGTACATTTTAATATGTTGTGTTTGTGTTGGTGAGGCTGTGCAGAGGGTATGCGGGGCTAATTTTCTATTTTTGATCGATGGATTGGTATGCGCGCTATTTTTTAATTTAATTGTGTAGTTGTTTAATAGTTTTATATGGTAAATGGGGAGGTATGTATAAGTCCTTTACAAAAACTCGTGACTAACCTCACGGCCACGAGAAGACAGCTCAACACAGCTCTCCCGCACTCTTAAGGAGGCTTCAATCATTTTTGGGTGTTGGGATTTTGTGTAGAGGTTATTTTTAAGGAAAGGAAGAGATAAACCTGGGGTCTAGCACGGTCGTTCGATGAAACCTTCTGGCATTATTATTATGTATTAGGTAATCGTTTGGTTTCGGTTTCCTCCTAATTGTACTTTTATGTTTAATATCTGAATTTTTTGTAAGAAGTTAGTGTATTATATTTTAGTTTAAAAGTTCTTGTTTTGTCCTGTGCTACAATAACACTGTTTTTGTATATTATTATTTTCCTCTGTGCTATAACAGCACTGTTTTGTTAATCTTTGTTCTCTTGTCATTGTTTTGTAAATACTGTATATTCTT
Organism: Limnephilus lunatus; assembly: GCA_917563855.2. NCBI lineage: Eukaryota > Metazoa > Arthropoda > Insecta > Trichoptera > Limnephilidae > Limnephilus > Limnephilus lunatus. The sequence continues at coordinate 101,791,881 of OU830594.1, forward strand.
TATTTCATAGGTATTATTTTATAAATATTTTGTAATGATCTCGTAAGGAACACTGTAGGATTATTTTTAAATTTATTATAGTTAAGCGCACTTGAAGTGAAATGACACAAAACTGCGCTATACAAATATTACGTTATTATTATTATTATTATTATGATTCCGACAGTCGGTTGACAAAAGTTCGCCAATTTTAGCGCGGCTTCTTGAGTGTCAGATAAGTTGTCAATAATGTAGTTCGTTATGCAAAATAACTGGCTTATTTATCAATGGAGCTGAACTGCCGAATCGGAGTTTTAGAATTGAAAGAAATGGTATATACGCGATCCATAAACTTACCTAATCAATTCATCTAAGACCCGATCAATTTATTCTGTTAGATTTTGGAGAAACGAAAGTGGTTCACATATAACTAAAAGCCTCATTATCTCCCGTTTAGTGTCGAAAAGCACATATCAATGTTTATTAAAGTTAGTATTTCAATTCGAAATTGTCTATTTATTGGTAGTTTTAATTCTTACGTGGCGGTTTAACTTTTAGGGGTGTAAATCATAGACAGATCTGCCAGTGTTCCAGCATAGGTATATCGATTTATTATCCGGAATCCAGACAATAAATATTCCGAAATTTTTTCCTCTCAATTGCGTGTGAATGTTTTTCTATTTTGAGAAACACTGCCAAAGTATGTTAAAAATACCTAGTCACATCTTTTCAGGACCGACCCTTTTATCAAAGGGTCAAATCATTACCTCCCACAAACACGCAAAATCCATCATACGTCTTATCCCCTTCAATGACTGTCACGCTTTATTTAACAATCGATCTGTTTGATGTTCGAATCAAACTTCAAATAACCTCCTACAAAACCATTTAAACCAATTAAAAAGGGCCATTTCATTTATACTGAGAAAAGAAATATCAACACATTTGCATTATATTTTTTTACTATTATGTCAATTTTATTGTCTTTTATTGTGTATATTATTGTATTCCAGTCGCATCTAACAATCAACCCATTTTAACGACAGTTTTTAAAAGGGGTATTTCATTTACACGAAGAATTAAAATATTATGGCTTTTGTATTATCCTTTTTTACTTTTATGTCAATTTTAATATCTTTTCTTTGTGATGTTTGTTTTGTTCGAGTCGCATCTAAAAAGCAATCTCTGCTAATAGGTTTTTTTGTTCCCTTTTGTGAGGATTTCTGAGTCACTCAGTCGTTTTCTTAGAATTAATTTCTGGATCTGCCCCGTATCGGCAGTGATTCACGGCGTTGGTTGGGTTCGGTTTAAAAGGAATTTACACTGAAATCTCCACCGCATTAATGTTTTTTTGCAAATTAGAATTCCACATTATTTGTTCTCGCCGATGAGAACTCGTTTATTTCTTTTGACCTATCTTTTATATCTTTTCATAGAATAAATTGCTTTGCCACATTTCTCTTCCCCATCTCCTTCCCATCCCCACTTGCTTTAGTTTCACCACCTCCAGACATTGGGAGCAGTTGGGACTCTTTTGCTGTGTTCACTTTGAAAAAACCCATTTCCGTCTGTAATTCCTACGTAATCACAAGTATTTTTAACTCGCGACAAATTTTGCATCATTAGCTATAGAGATTTGACATTTTGGTTTATTCAATAAAAATAAGACAATACGCCATGTTGTATGATAACAAACATCCGTGCCATAGTCAATCACAAATCAATTTGGACACCTTCAAAAGTTGACATTTAAAATCGTATAAATAATTCGTTTCAAAGTGATTTAACCACAGTTTGAAAATGGCCTTGTAAGCCGAAACAGCTGAATTAAAAATAACCACTTTAATAATATAACACTAAATATTGCTCACAAATTAATTCTTAAAGTCATGTACAAAAAAAAATTTCGTTATCCATCTAAACTACTTTACAAGGAATCTAATGTTATGTGTATAAAACAGCTGTACATCATTAAAATAATTTGTAGATTTTTTATCAATACTAAATCTGCAGAAAGAACCCAACAAACCCATACCACTAGAATTGGCTCAACAATGAACTTTGTGGCAATACATACTAAAACATCTTTTGGCCAAAGAAACTATTTATATCAGGCTCCACTTTTGTTTAATATTCTGCCAGATTACATTAAGTCTTCCAATTCATTAACTAAATTTAAAAATTATGTTAAGAAATTTATGTTGACTGAGGATTGGCATACTATATTTTCATCCTTGTCCTTTTTTAAATAATAAGATTTTTTTTTTAAATAATAAGTTTTTTTTTTAAAATAATAAGATATTTGAGTTCCAGTTGCACAAATCGAAGTGTCACCCTAGTTCTTTTGAACTTACTTTGCTTTTGGCAGGTATAAAATATTGTTACAAATCATTCTCAAATTACCCATCTGGTCTTCATATTATTATATTATATTATCATATTACAGTAAGTCAATAAAACTATTTAAATGGTAATTATAGATGGGTAATTAGTATGTAATATTAGTGTTTTGAAAGTAGTGTATTTATATTGTGTTTTGTATGTAAAATGCATCCTCAAATTATAATTATTAACCTCAATACAGGCATTAGTCCTAGTGAGGTTAATTTATGTAAAAAAAAAAACAACAACAAAATGTATGGTGAGAATATAAATAAAATAAAAATAAAAATACTTGCAGAACTTGATAAAACATTATTATTATTACATTTACTTTAAATTAATTTTTTTTAAATTAAATGGAGTTCTACGAACTAAACACAAAAACAATTAATATTGTTATTGCCAATTTCCAAGAACTTACGACTCCTAGGCCCCAGAGAGGTCAATGAAGTTGATTATCTTGTCAAAAGAAATTTTTAGTTTGAAGTAAGTTAAAAATGATCTTACTTCGGCACACTGAAACCCCCATAACATGCATATCAATCTATATCTTCGGTGGTTTGTTCCATATAATTCAAATGTTCAGCGAGAAAAAAAAATAGAGATGAAATTCTGGAAAAACCGACTGTGGTAAAACCAAATGTTTTTAATGCAATCCCAAGGACACCACATGACTGCCGATTTAAAAATGATGACTCACCTTCGAAAGGTAACTGAACTGACCCCGAGTTCAATGGCGTAACGACCAGCATGCAAACCCCCGGGCAAATTTATATTCCTACATGCTCTTTAAGAGGAAGCCACAAGCCAAAAATGTATGTATTTTTAGTGTGCCTTATATCACCACGAATATAGGTAATAGGCATAAAAATGGCTTTGCGAACTGAGTCCAAGTGTAAAAGTTGTTTTTATATATTTTGTGAATAGTTTTATAAAAAAAAAAAAATTTCATCAATGGAGACTGTCACAGATAATTGAAGTCAAAATTCACCGTTGTTTGAAACTCGATTAAACAAAAAAGCGACCTAAAAAGAGATAAACATACATCTATAGGATTTAGCCTGCGAGAGGATGACTAATCGGTCTCCTCTTTGTGCGGTGTTTTCTAGCCTCCCCACTCCTGTCTACTTTAGTTTTCGGAAGGTTTCGCTTCCACGGCGTGTGAACTACACACAATTTTTTAAAAATTATAAATTGTTTCTTACATGCTTCATACATTTTTTATGAAAAAAGACATTTTTTTAGTTGTTTACGTGTATATTTTTTATAAAGTAATTAAAAATGTATATTTTTATAACTGTAGGAAAAGCTTCGATTTATCCAAATTATATTTTTTGTATTTATAATTTAAACCTTTTCGTAGTAAAGATAATCGAAAATAGTGATTTAATGTTAATCTTCGCCTTGACGAAAGATGATATGAATTAGTTTTTCTTGAGAGGTACCTAGTTAAGTTGCCCTCATTGGGTGACAATGACCATTTGCCAGCATACTCTCAGTATCGCCCTGGTGTAAGACCACCATTCAGAATCGAATCGTTGCTTAAAATTACTTTAATCATGTTTGGTGACCAGATCTGAACAGCCAGGTACTTCCCGACCTTCCTCCTCCCAATCTCCCTCGTTTACCCACTCCCTTCAGTAAACACAACACACATTAGAAACTATGAATTCTATCCAACTAAAATTGTGTCATAATATTTTCATTCATCATTATTGATTTTAAAAATGATCTGAACCCACATATTCTAACAGTTCCTACTGGCTACAACGTCATTATGACGTAGAAAACGCTACTGACTGGAAAGATGGCTGCCACCAACGTTGGCTGGTGTGACGTCAACAACGCCATATTCTCGAACATACACCATCATGGCGTTTTGGCGGCAAATCAAAAATGGCACGTTTTAAACCGTTATAAAAAAATATTTCGTCAGCATAAAAATGCCTTCATTATCGTATTTTTTTCGGTATTAAAATCTAGTGTAAATCCTCTGCAAAATGTTCAGGCAGGCAGACTTCCGTCATAATTAATTCTTCATACATAAAATACCTAAAGCTTCGTGAATTTTCAACCACACAAGAGTTTGTATGGGTAACTTCGTTTGGTTCATAAACAAAATTACAAGCTGTTTATGTTCGTTTTCATGGATTTCTTGATGGTTTAATTTCTTGGGATATTTCTGTTTGTTGTTATGGAAAGTATAATTCTGCCAACCAATTATTACCGTGTCCTGTTCAAAAGTTCAAACAAGTCTTTGACATAGGGATGGTCCGATGCTCTGTAAACTCTGTAAACGATATGCCCTAAAATTTAAGTTTTGACTCACGGAATTTTATACTTCGTTTATGTGAAAGCACTATGAAACTATACATATCTCCAATTATTGTAGAAAATGATGTATTGTCGGTACTAGTCAAGGTAAACTAGGTGATTGTATGTGTCCGCAAATATGGTGATATATAACGATCGGCTCTGGGGTCGTGAAATTTGCACAGTTTATTATGTCAAGAATTTCTAGGCTAACGCAACTATTTTCAGTTGGTTAGGTAGCTTCCATCGTGAGGTACGGAGCTTTGAAACATTCATTATACTTATAATGAATGTGGTCGAGCAAAGCTGGGTATTAAATACTCATGAAATAGGGGTAGTGATGGATAAGTTCCCGGGAATTTATTTTTGTTGAATATTTCCGGGAAATTGCGGGAATTTACAACTAAATGGTGAAATCCTCACACTAACCTAACCATTGTCTCTTTAACAATATTTAATGTTATTAAGAAATATACAGGATGTTAAGGAGCGTACTTTTAACCTGGTGATTTCCATTATTTGGAGTAAAAAATGTAAATGAACAGGATGTTAAGGAGCGTACTTTTAACACTGGTGATTTTCATTATTTGGAGTAAAAAATGTAAATGAACAGGATGTTAAGGGACGTACTTTAAGCAGTGATTTCTGTCATTATTTAGTATAAAAAATGTTAATGAAATTTTGGTCTCCGGCGATTTTTGTTGATGTCTTCTTTTTATTTTAAATTAAACAAATAAAAAATCTTTCACATGTCGTCATTTGTCACTCAGACGAGTAACCGCTTAACCCTGCGATCCTAACTGCCCAGTACCTAGTGATTTTTCAAATGTTTTTAGTTGAAAAAAAAAACATCTAAAAATCACCAGAGACCAAAATTTCATCTAAATTTTTTACTCCATATAATGTCAGTATTCACTGATTAAAGTAAGTCTAATAAGTCCTTACTTAAAACTCCGTCTATCATACGTAATACATTTATTAATTAGAGCATGCTGAAGACAGATCTTTCAGATTTTTCGGAAAATACCGAGGAGTAGGTACCGAAGATGTCACGTCACGAGACACGATTGCGCTTCATTCCTAACTTTGGAGAATTTTAATTAGGTCGGGAAATACTTCCGAGTGCACATCACTAAATAGGGGACTGTTGTTAATCGGAACCACATTGAAACTTGAAAGATATTTCTCCTGATGCTCGAAACAGACGACTTATTGCAAAGCAAATAATAACACAGGGTTCTTTTTAGCTCGTCTCGTTGTGTGCATTCGTGCGACTTGCACTGACCTGATTTGCTTGCAACGTGCATACAAAGGGATTTGCGAAAAAGCCGACACGCTAGTGGAACAGTCTTCACACGTACCGGAGCTTTCATCTCGCCGTACTCTCGACTCTCGTAATGCTCACGTTGTAACGCGATACAGGTAAATATTACAAGTCTGAATTTGCGTTAAACCGCTGTTCAGTTCGACACTGTTAACTTTGCAGGCGGCCAAAGGAGTAACTAACTAACGAACTATAATGCGATGCATTGCAAAATAATGTAAAATCACGTGTTTCATACATTGATTGACATTTTCATGTTTGAAAATTTGATCTCCTTGAAATATTACTGATGATTGTGTGACCGAGTTTAATAAATTAAAATAAGTATGCTTTTCCAAACTTACTGTTCGGATTGTCTTTTATTTTAATTGAAATGTAGTAACTGTTATTTTTATTTTCTGGTAAATGCTTATAGTAGGGGAGGAATTAACGCTAAATGGGTAGTTACTCGAGCGTTGTGGGGACCTATTGGATTGCAAAGATTAGATGCTAAAAAGAAAAAAAGTTTATGTGATGTTTGCCATTTCAGTGGTGGGGGGAGCGAGTATAAATTATCAAAAATGTAAAAAAAAATCGTCACATTGACTTACTCGAGCGCGTCAGATATTAATAGCGTATACGCCCTACGTGTTTCTGGTAACGGAAAGATATTAATCTGACGACTTCAGTGGTGGGGGTGGCCGTATGAAGAGGTAGAAAATTGAAAAAAAATGGATTTATTCGAGCGTGTCAGATTAAGGTAATGTGCGTTAATTACATGCAGAAAAGCTTACATTTCAATAATCTGACGATTTGGACGTAACCTAAACTCGTGGCTGTTTGTTGAAAATGTAAAAAAAAATCGTGACCTTGACTTACTCGAGCGCGTCAGATTTTTATACAGACGGTTCAGCTTGATGTCCTGGTTGTGCTGACCTATAATCTGACAATTATGTGGAGGGGTTTTCTTAATCTGACAGTTTTAAGTTTATTTTTTTATTACTGAATAGAATTACAATGAACAAAAAAGAATATATACCCATTATAACGATTAAAATAAAATTGCTTAATTAAACTTCTTAAAAATTTCACTTATTAAATTTCTTTACACAATAAATAAACTAAAGCGTTGTACACGAACGCGCGGCCTAAGGGCCTCCGGCTCTGCGACAGAATATAAATAGCAAGCGCCCGTCAACGTACTACTCGACCATAGACATTCATATTAATAGACCTGCTAAAATTATCAAATAAAATTATTTGATAATTATATCAAATAAAATTTATTATCAAATAAAATTTATTTTTCGGTATGCGAGTCACGATCCTTACCGCTGGACTACGCTGGCCGGTATCTGCGGACCCTGTACAGTACGCCCAGTTTCTGAGAGGCTAACTTAACATTGATGGAGCCCCCTACCTGAGCTGGTTACTTTTAAGAGTTACACCAAGCATATCAATGGAGGGTTTGTGCGGAAGATTGCTTCCTTAGTTAGGTACTCGAAGAATTAAATAAGCAAACGTGTATTTGTTCTTATTTCAAAATTAGATGTAATATGTGTAAGGTGAATGAATGTCTGTTGTTTTAGAATTAGATTTTATCCCTATTTAGCCAGTCTAGTTTGTAGTTTCAGGCCGCCGCGCAGACAAATCTCACAGTGAACTGCCCTGTAACCGATATCTCACTTTCGATCTTTACCTTTCTGCGCGGTGGCCAGAAGTGGCGCGCTCCAAGTGCCCGTGTGGGGATTCATAACTGCGCTGCCTCACCAGGGTATGTTGCTTCCAGATTTCTGGACACGTAACAAATCCGTTACTGAACTACCTTGCGCGACTGATGTCTCAGCATATGCCCACCCTAAGCGTTTTGCCGCACGTTCGTGTTCGTAGATTTGCAACGCTTTGGTTTATTCGTTATGTAAAGAAGATTAATAAGTGAAATACAGCGAGTTTAATTTGTACTACGACAATGAGTGAAAATAGCGTGTGCGTAATTTGTGGACAAGAAACATTTGAAAAAATTATAAAATTAACGCAGGAATCATTAGAAAAATGCATAGCGGTTTTGAAGTATCGTCGAGCCAAACCGGCTCACCGAAAATCACGCAGCAGTTATACTGAAACAGAAATTTCAAATGAAACATCTTTAAATGACGGCTATCACGTGCAGTGTTATAAGCTATTTACAGTGATAAAAATACCGTCTGATTTTCTAAAGCAACAGGGAAGTGCAGCGGAATGTTAGAATGCACCGGGAGTTTCTGGTGAAAATCGTGCTGAGAATGCACTGGAAGTTTCTGGAAAAAAAATAGAATTGTCTATTTCTGTTACTTCCACGACAACTCAGGTTGCTGGAATAACAACAGACGAGTAAGTGCTAATATCACTGATTATATATTATATATTATGTATCATATTTCATACGCTTTTTTTATATAAATTGTATTAATTGGGAAGATTGAAATTATATTTCTGGAATAAATAATTACATAATGTAATCATGAGTAGGCGGCTGGAGGAGGCAAAACGTAAAATTAAAACGTAAAATTAAACAGCTGAATTTGCAAAAGATTTAAGAAATATAAAGTTTAAAGAAGCTCTTGTTAAATTTTTGATCGCTCATTGGGCTGAGCAAGAGATGGCTTCGATTATCGGTGACAAAACAATATATCTGATTCACGATTTGTGTTATGTATATGCTGTTACCGATAATAAAGTAACGCGAAACATCGATCATGAACTGTCGTGTCCTGATCATGAAGAAGCGGACACCAAAACTGTATGTTTTGCTTGTCAAATAAAAGAAGATTCTACAGTTACCATCAGAACCTCGGATACGGATATTATTGTGATCATGTTGGCCAATATAGAACATCTTCAAGCATCGGTGAAGATCTGGTTTGATCTTGGAGTAGGCAATACACGCCGATATATCGATATAACCGCTCTTTTTAAGAAGCTAGGTCTACTCTTTTCACAAGCGCTACCAGCTCTGCATGCGCTAACAGGATGTGATTACAATCCAGCTTTTTACAGACGAGGCAAAAAAAAGCCTTTCGATATTTTAATGGGATCTGTACTTTTTCAACAAGCATTTGCAAATTTGGGATCCGAAGCTTACAGTGTTGATGAATTATTTATCACTATGGAATCTTTTATCTGCCATTTGTATGGTTTAAAAAAATTGGCTGATGTCAACCGAGCTAGGATAGAAATCTTTAATAAAACATATCAGGTATCAGATACATCACAGCCTTTCTCATTAAAAGTTCGCAATTACGATGCTTGTAATTTACCACCTTGCCAATCGGAGCTACGGCAGCATTTATTACGAACGCAATACATCGCACGCTTGTGGAGGAATGCCCACTGTCGAGTCGTCACTGAGATGCCAGCAACAGATTTCGGGTGGAAAAATGTGGATGGAAAGTTGGAGATGACTTGGTTCGTTGGCAACCAACTACCAGACGCATATCAAGATATTGTCACGACACCTGACACTCTAGGGGATACTCCAGATTCAGGTATGTTTTATTTTTAATGTAATAATAATATCATGAAATAAATAAACGTTGTTAAGTTTCATTATACCTATATTATTTTTTGTTCATTGTAATTCTATTCAATAATAAAAACAAATATATGTATATTTTTGAACAAATTAATTTTCTTCGGCAAAGGGCAGGTCTATTAATATTCATGTCTATGGACTCAACAGTTAGTGGGCAGTTCTCAGCGCCGTCAGCTACTGTACGATCCACATTCAATGATGATTTTAGCTTCTTCGACATGTTGAAATCGTCAGATTATACTATTTCCGTGATCCTTACATTATTTCCTTCAAAATAAAAGAAAAATGAACCGCGCTCGAGTAAATCCACGTGACGTTTTTTTTTTGCAACTTTGTGACTCGCTAATTTTCTTACGTCACGTTCAAATCGTCAGATTATTGAAATGTAAACTTTTCTGTATGTAATTAACTCACAATACCTTAATCTGACACGCTCGAGTAACTACAGGGATCGATTTTTTTTTACTAATCTGATCGGTACTCCTAGCCGTACCCACCAATATTATGGGTTCATATATGGTGGTAGTCCATAACAGGGTCGGGAGGTATCTCCCCTTAGTTAATCTGACGCGCTTGAGTAAATCCCAAAATCCCTGCTTCGCCTCCCGTACTATTATATGTTAACTACGCGTGTTCTCAACACAGCAATTTCTAGTGAGATAGGCATAGCACAACATCAATACGTATAAAAAATAACGATTTACATACGACCTACTAACTCATTCAAAATAAAATAATATAATAAAACCCTTTTAAATCTAACTACATATTTAGATTTGAAAAGATGTGCTACTTTACTTCATCTCTTTCAATATTTGTAAGATCACACTCTTTATAGGATTTGCCCACACTTCCAATTACCTTTCTTTTTGATTGTACTGAAAGTAAAATTTGTTCACCTTAAATATCCATGTAACTATGTTTATATACTTTTGTGTACCTCTACGCCTGTCTCGGAACAGATATATCGATACTAGTGAGCCAGGTATGGATAAATAAAATAAAAAATAATAAAATTTACCATTTTTCTGATGTTTTTCTTGTATTAATGGAAACAGGCGACCAGCGTCAAGTTAGTGGCAATTTTTGTCTTCAGCAGCGCAAGGAGTGCTTGATGTGTTTCGAGTTTATTTAAGAATTGTATCGTCTTTTACATATATGTTTGAGTTTGCATTTATAAACAAAAGAAAAACTACAGAGCTAACGGTATAAAGCTGTATTTAAGATTTGTCATACCACAGCCGTAGTTTGGATGACTATAATAGTATTTCTGAGGAAAATAATAATTTCGTTTTGCAGTGTTTTATGTGTTGGTCATAATTCTGTAGGAGTAATTTTGTGCATTTGGCGAGACACCAATGTATTCAGGAATTCGCGATTTTAATAGGTGTACTTTGCGAAGAATGTCTCCGTAAATATATATTATTATACACATGCTATGTTCTGCATCCTATGCAACCGTCTTATTTAACGTTTGAATCTGTTTCTCTCTGATTTGAGCCGAAACAGCTGTCAATAAAAATTAAAATACTTACAGCACTTATTGGAAACATTATTAAATTTAAAAAAAATTAAGTGGTGTTCTACGGCGATAACTCGACGATCCGAGATGATCTAAACATTGAACCACTGCTACTCTTCATAGAAAAATCACAATTGAGGTGGCTTGGGCATGTACTAAGAATGTCTGATGACCGAATTCCGAGGAAGATACTGAGTGCGATTCCAGAGGGAAGACGTCCAGTGGGCCGCCCCAGACACAGTTGGGCGAGGCAACTCCAGAAACTGTGTGAGGAGAGGATGGGTCTACCATGGACAGAGGCCGAATAATCAGCACAAGACAGGGACTTATGGAGGAGCCTTGTCGATGCAATGGGCCCCCGACCCGAATAGGACAAGGGGAAGAAGATGTATGTATGTATGGTGTTATACGGATTAAATACAAAACAATTAATGATGAGCTTCTCACGGCCATGAGTATTACCGTCATTTATTTTTGAGGTGTTATGCCGTGTTGCGCTGCCTCCTTCTTTAGCCAAATTTTCCGACAGCATTTCAGCGACAAACATCAGGCAAAAGCAAAGATTTTGGTGTGAGCTTATGTATATATATGCTAACATGGTATTATTGAAAGTGATCACCCAGGTAAGTAGGTATGACTTCGGTATCTATTTGTAAATAATAAAAATAGATATAGCCTAAGAATTCATAATTAATTGTACAGCACCCTTGAGGTGATTTCTCACAAAAACGGCGCCCTATCAATCACTATTATTCCCACTATATTCAACCTCAAAATCAGAAATTGGTGAATAGATTATGAGAAATCGTCTTTGAAACCTTGACAACTCATATTCTCAGAACAAGGTGAAGTGAAGATCCATCCAGTAAAGTGAAGATCCACCCAAATCAAATCCATCGATCAACCAACATCCAACAAAATCATCCATCCAACCAAAAGATCTATCCAATCAAAAGATCTATCCAACCAAAATATCTATCCAATCAAAAGATCTATCCAACCAAAAGATCTATCGAACCAAAAGATCTATCCAATCAAAAGATCTATTCAACCAAAAGATTTATCAAACCAAAAGATCTATCCAACCAAAAGATGATATCCAACCAAAAGATCTATCGAACCAAAAGATCTATCCAACCAAAAGATCTATCCAACCAAAAGATCTATCGAATCTAAAGATCTATCCAACCAAAAGATCTATCCAACCAAAAGATCTATCCAACCAAAAGATTTATTCAACCAAAATATCTATCCAACCAAAATATGATATCCAACCAAAAGATCTATCGAACCAAAAGATATATCCAACCAAAAGATCTAACCAACCAAAGTGACAATATGTTGTATCATTTCAGAGAAGGCCAACAAATTCATAAAATTTACGATGTAAATCCATCAGAATATTGTCATTGCTTTTTGGCACCACTTTGGCATCATTTGTGAAAAATTAAATTCAAGGATGAAGCATGCGAATAGTAAAATTAGAACAAAATTTGGTGACAAACAACACCTTGAAAACTCTTTGAGAATTGCACCTCTTCCATTGAATCAGACATTGATTCATTAGCTCCATCCAAACAAGGTTAAATATCACACTAGTTTTATTTTATTTTTTAATGACTATTTAAAAAATCCAAGTAATGTAGTTTATTCACAGTCCTCCTCACTAGGGATTCCTGTTGTTGTTTTATGAGTATTAATTACATAGTGATTTCATCTTCTTCATGTGTGTTGATTTCCACATATTTTTTTTAACATTTGGTCCATTTTACAGGAGGCTCTGAGGAAAACATTCTCCTCAGGGCCTGTGTCACCTGGGGATGCTGTGTCGTGATGCATGCTGTGTGGGGATGCTGTTTGGGGATGATTGCTTTAGAAAAGGAAGCAGAGGAAGATCTACGAAGGAAAAAGGTATAAGGGGTGGGTATGAATCTGGGGGCCAGTGTGTTCAGGAGTAACGGACTATGAACCCAACAATCCCACTTCTTCCACTGCGGTGCAAGGCAATGTTCCGAGAGTCCAAATGTCTCCCTCAACCAGTCTCTCTCGATCCATCCTACACGCAGAAAGTGGGCAGACGCAATCGCCACCAAGATCTAGACAAACCTCGCCCAATGAACCTGGGCACCCCTGCAAAGTATTTGGGGTGACCTTTTGCAGAGGTGTTGGTTATCCGATAAAAGATTCAAGGGGCGGCGGTACCCATATACGGCTCCAGAATTCTTCTTCATCTCTTAAATTATACCTACATGAACATATTGTAGTAAAAATATTTTTTTCTGAAATTCCTTATTATGTTTTTCCACGGATCGGCGGTGGTACGTAATAACTACATAACGATATAATACTTTATATATTATAATATTTTGTTGGTTATTCCTCTTCGAAGTCCTCCTCCGTGAGAACCGACGATCAGTTCCGGTCATGGGGTCCTTACCCGGTGCCACCAAACACAACACATAAGCATGTACATCACTTCCGTTGCACTCTCATTGGTCGGCACTATGGAGATCATTCACCTTAACACCACGAGGATAATTGATATATTGAATTTCGGAGGTTCCAGCTAACTTGCATGCCTATACTAAACTTGCACGGGTCTCACGTAAGAAGAATATGCTTACCTTAAGACCTTGTAATTCGAATTTCTACCGACATATACTTCCTTTTAACAAGTTTTAAGCTCTTAAAAATATGTTATTTTTAGACAGAAATTTGACAGCCTCTCAAGGAACACAAGAGTCTCCGTTTTTTTTTAAATAAAAACTAATGATACCACAATGAATGATAATACAAAATTTGGGTAATGATTATAAAGATGTTGTTTAAGATTTAACACGTCGTTCACTACATATAAACAAGACATAGTAGAATTTATATCAGAAAGAAGAACAACAAATTTAATGAAACCAACTGCATAACTCTGCTACGAATTATTTCACATTTATTGTACTTTTCCCAGTCTACAGTTTTTTTCATCTTCCGTGGTGGAGTATTTTGTTTTTATTTCAATTCGTTTTTGATTGTGTTTTTGTTTTAAATTTGATTATGATTTTGTTTTTGATTTTGTAATGCTGGACCTCATGCATAGATTTAGCTCGACAAATAAGTATGTAAAAAATACCAAGTATAAATCAAATTATGCCTATATTGAATTTTTTGCCCATTGGTTTATCACAACACAATTCCATGTACGCTAAGCAGACTGTAAATAATGAATCTCCACATACTACTGTCTCGTCATACACTGATTACTTCATCCCGACCGTGTACCGTCTCACACGCGTTCGTCTATAACTTCGTTATTCGTTCGTTCCACTCGATCGTGCCATCGTGTCTTAGCGGATCATCCTCTACTGATCACTATACACTCTCCTTACACTTGTTTAGTCTACTTGATCATCGATTCGCTAATCATTAATTACGAGTTATTTATTGATTGTATCATGTGGCAACATTCTTATTACAGTGCATTGACGTCATAATTATATATTGTGCTTGCAGTCAGTTACAAGCTACTGTTTTATTTTGTTTTTACATAAACTCTATCTAGGAGGGTTTAGTTACGCTTGAGGGCCTTTGTTATCTTTGGGGATGCTGTGATCAGTGGCGGTTCGCGGTCTTTTTAACAGGGGGTTCAGAAATTCGAAAACCGTCGAATACGGCGGCACTCACACAACTTAAATTAGTAAAGTTAGTGGGGGGGGGGGTACCTACATAATATTGTTTTCAAATCACTTGACGCTCGACAAAATTATTAGATAACGAGAAAAAAATTGGAGGAATTAAATTGCTTAATGTTTTCCATGTCTTCCTCGGGCGGCCCGACTTCTTCTGCCAATCACATTTGCGTAATATATTCTCCTACATTCCTTTTCTCTTCCATTCGCTCTGCATGCCCAAACCACCTTAGCGTCCCTTTCTTACTTACTCATTTCGCTTACATCAGCCTTGCATTCTTAGCGGATCTCCACGTTTCTCACACCATCCACATGGTTTTACCACACTCCTCAGGGATCTCATTTCTACAGCATTCAGTCTACTTTCATCCTTCTTTTGTCAGTTCTATGCCTCACTGCCATACTTCAGGGTAGTTACCAGCACTTCATTGTTGACGGCTAGCTTCGCTTCTTGCCATTATATTCTACACATTTTATAAGCTTATACTAAACTTGCATTAGACTTATCTAAACTTGTATTAAAATTACACTAAACTTATACCAAAGTCACAGTACCTAAGCCGTCTTGCCAGCTTGACATTGTCTTGACAATGGGCGGCGCTGTCCTTGACGCCGACCCGAAGGGGTAAGCACCCATCGACGCAGCACAGTTGTTGCTGTGACTGTGATTGTGATTCACCCACAATATGTTGTCAGTCAGTCGGTCGGTCTTGGACGCATTCCAACTGCTCTGAAACAGGGCTGACCACCGAACCTATAATATCAAGAAGTGTTTTTTTGTTGTTATGTAGCGTTTCGTTTTCATGATAAAACATAACAGTGACTAAACAGAACATTGATGAAATGTGATAAAAAATTGTAGATACGATGCCGCAGTTATTTTTGTGAAATCGTCAATCGTATTTAGTCTTAAGTCGATTTGTACAGTATGTTGAAATTATATTAAACAAAAAGTTTTATTGAAAACATGATAGAGTTATTAGAAGTAGGATATGGCTTTGAAATGATTAGAATATCTCAAGTGCCAAATCTATACAAGTTTTCCCTTGCGTGGTTGGTTTGTTCAAATTTAAAGAATTTCTGAAGGTATGCAAGTATGGTTTTGGGCCCTGAGTTTTTAGTGTCATTCTTTTTGGAATTTTGTGCTCTACGCTTTCATGTTTCATGATCGATTTTTGTAATTTTGGTTGTACTTTTCCCTCATATATCACGACATTTTAAGAAAATCGACAAGTTTTAAACTTTTTTTTTTAAATACACAGCCGCGTATCTTTTTGAGTTTTTGAGATATGCACATAGAGTCTAGGAGGAAATTTATGTTGTATCATATACAATCATCTTCAAAACAACACTTTGATAACTGGGATCGGATAATTAGATAATTATTATAATCTTGTTTATGGACACGTGTCGAATCCGGAAAATCCGTAGTTCGCGACGCTGCCACAAATGTTCGAACAGTACTGGCATTTACTTTCATTCTTCCTATTTGAAACAAGACTAATATGACGACGCTATTTCTCTTTTCAGCAGAGCTATTGAGGTTGGAATTTACCCCCACAGAAACTGTCGCACACATGGGCGTTTGCCTCCCCACACCCTGTATAGATTTAACCTAACCAAACCTAAACTAATCTAACGTTACCTAACCTAGTGTCCTATTCGTTAACTGGTTACCGGCTATGGTTTACACAACACCTTTCGACTCTCAGCTCCTTCTAAGCAGTGGCGGCCGCTGCCCTGAGAATGTGGTGGTTCACTGACAATCCGTACCTACTTATGACAAAAAAAAATAAATTAGGAATTTTTTATTATTAATTTATTTTCAAACAAACTGATATTCCCTCTTATATGTATATTCAACACTGGTTGCACTCATTTTGGTAATAAAATTATATATTAACAAATTATGTTATTAGTATTTAACATAATCAATACAAAAAAAAAAAAAAAACAATGACAATTATCACGTGACGGGTCAATATAACGCGCGCCGCAAGACGCAAACGAGCCGCGCTATGGGAGATTAAAACCGTTCTCTCTGATAATATTCGTAGCATTATATTGTATATTGGTAACTAATATTTTGAAATGATTAAATTAGAGATTTGATAGATTTAAATTAGATAAATTAAATTAGAGATTTTTTTAGTCTTTAGTAAGTAAATAAAGTAAATTTAGGCATTATATTTTGCCAGTGCTGCACACGAGCGCACTGTGCGACCAGCCGCCCTTGCTTGTAAGACACACTGACACGGGGCACGTGACACTTCCACAACACACTTCTACATTTCATCTCTTCAGTGGTTGTAGATGTGTGTTGTTTGCGTCTAGTTGAGACAATGGGACAAAGCCTTGTTTTGTTATACGGTTGAGAGCCTCTGTCGCGACAGTGTCTAGGTATTTGTAATAATTATTTTATATAAAATATTGAAATAATAGTAATACGAGTACATTAATAATCATCCGATACAGAAATAGACATCAATTATATTATTAACATAAAAAAGAAACACTAGCGAGCTCTGGACCAGATACACGAAAGGTGTCATAAACACGCTCCGAATTGCCATTATCATCACTCTTGACTCTACAACCCCTGGTGGGTCTTGGCCTCCCGAAGAGTCTTCCCCCACTCATCTCGGTTTTGTGCCAGCTCTCTTCGGTTTAGAAGCTCCAAGGTTGATATGCTGAGGACATTGTTGCTCCATCTTAATCTTGGCCTTCCCAGGCTCCTTCGCCCTATCGGTCTTGAGTTCAGCACGTCCACACGCTCCGAATACAAACAGTTAAAGGTAAGGAGATACTAAGTAATGCAAAATTGCGTGTTTTGGTTTGAAAATTAGATTGCTTAGAAATATTTTAGATTTGCGAGTGGAATTTTAAAATAATCGAGTTTTTTTTTGGCTAGTATTTTCAGGCCCCAAAAAAAATAAAGTATCAGGCCTACAAAAAATGCTTTGAAGTTCAAAAACTCCTATTTACCAATCCGTTTTGAGTCAGGGGTTTATTGTATAATGAGGTAAATCAAATTCTTTATAAAATGATCGTAAAATATTTATTTGTTTTCGCTTGAACTTCTCAAAATAAAATAAACTCGGTTTTTGGCGATGTTTTTTTCTTGAATAAATCAAAACAGTCGGCTGGTGTTAAACGGGAATTTAAACCTTATCGCCATCTACATAAGGAATGCTATTGTTAGGGACATAATTCCGAATTTTACACGACTTTTTGCATATACGCAATAATTCTGGCTAACAAGATAATTCGCTTGGTGGTCGATGTACTGAAACGAAGAGCAATTTTTTTTACAAACAAAAACTTTAAATTAAAATGGATTAACAATTTAAATTTGGTAATAAAATGAATAAAAAAGGAGCTCGTGTTAGTTTATTAATTTTAATGAAAACACAAAAGCAAATTTTTATTCCGAAATTGTATTACAATATAATTCTTCCTATTTTTTCCGGAAGAACATTTTTGTCTTTAAAAACTTTTCCAATTACACAATTTTGAAAGACTCGAAAATGAAGGTAATTTACAAACAAATTGTTACGAAAAGAATTATTAAAGAAAAGTTCTCTGCCACTCTGAATAAATGACGAAAGGTTTTTTGTAATTATTTTTAATATAGGTACTTATTGCTTACCCTGGCAACCCTGAAAACTATGCTTCGGCCACTAGGTACATTAACGTCGCTTTAACATGGGCGTTTCGTGGAGACCAATATATTTTATGAAATGCAGAAGCGATCTCGAAAACACGCCAACAGAGAAAATTCAATCGTAAACTGTCTGGAAAAAAATAATGTTTCCACTCTTAACGATCGACGGTTCTGTGAACTTGGGAATACGTTCATTGAGCCGTATTCCAACATGGAGGAATATTAGCACTGTGTATTTGTACTGTATAGCCAGTATGGAATTAAAAAATGTATGATTTGATGGGGATAGAATCATTACAGTGGTAAATCAAACTTACAGTTTTATTAAACAATATTCAATGATATAATTTATGTTTATTATCAGAAAGTGGGAAGCGAACACTGAAGTGATTCGCGAGCAGTTAAGTTGACGGCAATCGGAAACAGAATGATTTGATTTTTAGCTCGCCTTATCGCGTCGCTGATGATAAAAGGTCCGTGTCTACTGGTGAAGGTGTATGTCATAAAAGGCGCTGCATATTTCGCATCGTTAAGGTAGTTTTTTTAGAAGAAACTTACCAACTTTACATTATTTTTAGTAATTCAGTTTAATACCGCACAGAAGTTTTTAACTGTTTGTAGCCGGTGAGACTATGCCATCCCCGATTGGGATATGTGTGGCTGAAAAGTGTGGGGAAGGAGATGAATATGAATTATAGGATGGTTGGAAAGTACCTGGCTATTCAGACCTGATTACCAAACACGACTAAAGCCATTTCAAACAACATTTCGTTTCTAAATTGGTGGCCTTTCTCCATTTTTTTTACATTAACTCCACACAGGAGGCCCTGAGGAAAAAATTTCCCTCAGGGCCTATGTCATCTGAGATGCTGTGTGGAGAGTCTTTTTGAGGAGAGGAAGGAATGAACATTGGTCTTGAAGAGACCCATGTTGTAGGAAGGAGGAAACACAGAGGCCGGCAAATCGTACCACAGCGGAGCTCTTGAACACAAGAACGAGTCGAAGAAACGATCCGTTTTCATGTGACTGATATCAACCGTATACATATCTTGAGCATGCGTTTGGCGTGTTTCCCGACTATGCACCTGTGCGGAAGGGATCAATGACGCTAGTTCCTCGGAGCATCTTCCATTGTAATACCGTAGAATAAGGATAGCATTCTGCCATTAAAAAGATTGCAATCCATCTGTTAAGATGGGAGAATCTATCAAACGGACTGCCCGTTTTTGCACAGAGTCGAGGGTATTTTTCAGGTATTAAGGAGCTCCAGACTAGAGGTGGCTGCCAAATTCAACCGTGGGGCGCACTTTTGATTTGTACAGGGTTAGCAGTCGTGTACTGTTAAAGTATCTGCGGGCCCTGTACAGTACGCCCAGTTTTTGGGAGGCTAACTTTACTCTGGCTTCGATGGAGCCTCCATATCTGAGCTGGTCTCCATGGCGAAACTGAGAATATTTACCATTCTGGAACGTGAAAAAAAATATATTATGTATTATTTCATTTAAGCACAGACCCGTGAAAAATCAGGGGATGTTATAATTATATGAGTGAAGCTGGAATATTTGTAAAAAAAAATATTTTCTTCAGCAGACGATTAGAAATTTACCTATTGAATTACACCGTTAGTAGAAGTGAAAAATTGTTTCATTTGACAAAAAATTTTACAAAACAAATACACATTTTTAAATATATAATAATAGATAATTATTTAATTATATAAATACAATTTTTTTTTGGTACCTACTTTATCGCTTTTCTGAATCGTTCCCACAGTCAATTCAAAATTTTAAAATGAGGGCAAATTCCATTCTAGAGTTCATTGAACCATAGATACACATAGACACAGGTACACAGAAACACACCACCGAAATGATTATTTTTAATTAATTAAATGTGAAGTATCGCTTATTAATTAAATAACGCCGGGATTTGAACCCTCGACTTCTGGATTTGTAGTTTAGGATTTTAACCACACGACCACGGATGCCGTCAAATTAGTACCACATACCCTAACTTAAAAATATATCTCTAAATTTTGCACAGATTGCAATCAATTATACGCTACCTCTAAATGGCACAGTTTTCACCGTGACATAAAAAATCACAAACCATTGTTCCATTGTCTCTGAATAATTCTCGCTAAAAATATTTAGGCTCTAACAATATAAATATCTAGCGCAAACCCGTGAAAAATCACATGATATTATAATTGTAGAATTTGTGAAATTGAGAGTCTTTTTAAAAAAATATTTATCTTACGATCTTTATTGTCTTTCAAAACCAAATATTGTTAGTTTTCTTTATAATGTAATGATATACTTTTGTTAATGTGAAGACGACCCTGTTAGTAAACTTTCGAATGAATACTGTTACTAAACTTTAAAAATCATTAGCGAATCATGATTTAGATCTGTCAAATAATTAAACAAATGAAATACACATTTCAAGTAACGAATTATTAACTAATAAAATAATTTAGGTACCTACCTTATCGCTTGTCTGATATGATTTTTTTATTTATCAGTTTCAATTTTGAAAATTAAAAGTGAATTGATTTTCAATAATTTTACGTATTACTCAGGAATAAAATTTCAAATCACGCACCCATGCACCGACAACCGAGATTAGTATGTTCAATATTTATTTACAATCTCAGCACATTGACGGCTTCCGTGGTCTAGGGTTAAAATCCCGGCGTGCGCAGGTAAATTTTATTTGATTAATTTGTGTTATTTCACAATTTATTCATTTAAAATAATATGTTGTTTATTTTGCGGTAGTTTTCAGAGTGGAAGATACTCAGGGTATCGCCCTGGTAGAAGACCACCATTTAGAATTGAAACGTTTAAAGCGCCCTTGAGGTGATTTTCTCACGAAAATGGCACTATAAAAATCATTCAATAATAATAATTATTATTGATATGGCTTTTTTCATGTTTTGTGACCAGATCTAAATAGCCAGGTACTCCCCCACCTTTCTCTCCCCCATCTCCTTCCCCTCCCCACTACCTTCAACATTCACAACATACCTCAATTGTCTCACTGGTTCCAGATGGTTGGGAGCAGTTGAGACTCTTGTGCGGAATTCATATAAAAAAATAATATATTTAAGTCACCGGCCGCCACTGTAATCAGGTATCTAAGTAAAGATTTATTCAAAACAATTATTTCGAAATGCATTGTTTTTTTCTATATTATAATTGTTTTCTTGACATTGCTGTAATTGTATTTTGACGTTGAACCCCAGATAAATGATTATTTTTGTAAAAAAGACCTCCCGTGGCGCAGCGGTAAACTCCTTGCTCTGGATGCAGAGGTCGAGTTAAAATCCAAGTAAAATTTGAATAAATTCACATATTGTATAGTATAGTTGCATTCTGTCGGAAGATATTCATGGCTTGAAATGGCTTTAACAAAAAAAAATCTTACTCACTTTTAAATGTATGCGTTTTAGCTAAAAATTGTTGGCCTAGAAATTCTAGCAAGAAGAAGCTTTGCAAATTTCATGACTCCGCAGCTCAATATCTCATGAGTTTTTGCTGCTTCAGAAAAGCGTGCAGATTTCTTCTTTACAGTTGTGTAGGTAAATTATGTATGTATTATATAGAATTTATGCATAATTGTAACTAAATACTAGTTGTTATCATACATTCATTGTTTAATGTACATTCTTATTTTATTATTATTATAATTACCCTCCTGTGTATCACTTTGTAACGTATGTAGGTATCACTTTATTGTAAAATACATTTTATGACGTTCAAATAAATAAATAATATAAACCTATAATCAATTTATATTTATATAAAGAAAAGATCCAGTGTCTGGGCGGTATGTAGTGTGCTGTGTGAATTTGATTTTTATACAAATCTACGGTCTTACATTCCGAGATTGATGAAATTTTGCACACTTGCCTTCAACACAAGAGGAAGGTCAGACTACCTCTATCTATATCTATCTACCAGGTACAGTGACGACCCAGGCGTTCCGTGTTTGATTCCTCCGCTGGCTAAGCCCTCCATCACGACTCTTCATCTTCAACTCGACATCTTCGGTAGTAGGAGATTTTCAAATATTGTCTTTTAAAAAAAAATTTTATTAAAAAAAAAAATTAATTAAAATTTATAGCTGATTTCGAAAAAAACTCTGCCTAAAGCCGGGTAACGCCGGGGAATTAAGCAAGTACTATATATATTAAAGTATCTGTGGGTGGTTTTAATTTTTATTCAAATCTACAATTTTATTCGCAGAATCTTGAAATTTTACACACTTGAACTTCAAAACAAAGGAAGATCACTCTTTCCATCCTTTAAAGCAGAATTTTGATACTGTTTGATGAAGTTGTGCATGCTTAACGTTCAAAATAAGAGAAAAATGATTTTTGTCTACATCTGATTTTGAAAAACTCTGCTTCAAACCGGGCAACGCCGGGGACTTCAGCTATTGTTATATTTGAATGAATTAAAGCGAAAAATATCGAAGCTTAACTTTTACCAAATGAAAATAAAAGTCCTTTTTGTAATAAATTAATGAAAAAGGTTCAACGCTATTATAGTCAAAGTAATAATAAACTTTCTCTCTAACTTTCAAATTTGTCAACGGATTTGAATTTCACTCTTTTATCCGCGTTCAATGGGTTTTTTTCGCAAACTTTTAAATTAATTTTTCAAGCATACCCACAAAAGTACCGTTTAATTTGACCCTTGCCTAGAAAGTTTTTATTCAGTCATATCCATTCATTCGAGTTTGAATATAATTTCTCTTGTCAGTGGCGTAACTTTATATTTTTTTCTCCTACCCCATTTTTTAAAATCCCTCTTTACAAGTAATATTTTTTTGAAAGTAAGAATATCACCCACTGATTTTAAAAAATATATAATGTCTTTGTAAATGCTTCAAAACCCGAGATTAAGGTAATACTTAAAATAATTCATTATCTTCTCTTTCATAGATGGCGCTAGTTTATTTTTTTTTTTAAATAAATTTTTGCCTCTGTATATATGCAATATGAATATATAGTTTTGATAAGTTTTTAGATTTTCACGGCCAAAAGCATTTTCGTTGTTAGTTTTTGGGGTGTTATGCCGTGTTTCGCTTCCAAGTAAATAATCACACACTCTACACTAACAATTACACATCGTCGGATCTACCGGATCTGCCCTGATGATGGACACTGCAACGCTGTCCGAAACGTCGGCTAAAGAAGGAGGTAGCGCAACACGGCATAACACCCCAAAAACTAACAATGAAAATATATAGTTTTGTTCGTATAAAAACCCTATTCTTTGAAGAAGGGCATGTGAATACAATACTTTTATTATAAGGCATACAAGTACCGGCGATTCAATCCAATATTGTATAATCATGCCTTTCTTAGAAGAATTGAGTTTTGAGGGAGCAAACAATTTATTTATCTTAATATTTTAAAGCTTGTCTTTTTTATCAATGTGATGTAAAAAATAAGTTGTAGTAGAGGTCCCAAAAAAATTCTAATCAATTTTCCAACCCCCCCTCTTTCTCCCCATTGAACTGGAACAAACGTGTGTATATTTGGGGATAATTGTAGACATGCACGTGAAATGGGATATTCCCATATTTTTTATCTGCAAACGTCGTCCAGCTATTGCGGGGCGAGTTTGCATAATTAATTTTTTTATGCCTAAAGTATGATACAAATAATCTTTTTGTCACCAGTGGAATCTACTATCAGAAACGGAATAACGGCCTGGGGAAACTCGTGCAAGACAAATAGGTTACATTCAAACAATCCAAAACTCTATGACTAAAGAAGAAGGTAGCGGAAAAAGTCATAATATCTTAAAAAATAAACCACGATAATTTCACAGTGTTCCTTTAAAGTTAAAGGCTACTTTTGAGATTTCTCGCGAGATTTTTGCTCTATTTTAAATAAGTTTGCTTTTTGTGTTACTTTTTTCAATATTTTTCTACTAGCTGGGTTACCCGGCTTCGCTCAGGACAACATTCGAGAGTGTTCTGGAATGTTTCACAATAATGTTCCCGATTCCCTATTCCCGAACCTACTCCGCAACATTCTAGAACATTCCGGAAGACTGTTCTAGAATTTTCAAGAGGGCGAAACTTCCAGCCCTTATAACTTTAAAATCATGCCCTTTAGGTAAAAACTGGTACCCTTATTCCCTAGGGGGGATAGAGATCTACCATACCACATAACTCCCTTGATCGTACCGGGACTCGTTTCTGAGTTTTTGTGGTCTGCACGTTTTCTTTTATAATATATATTGATTATCCAAATTATCCAAATATTATTATTATTTTTGATACTCGCCTAGGGTTTTGCGTTATTTTTTTGCGCCATCGTCTCAAGCGCTAGGCACCGGGTGTGCGCAAAATCGTTATTGCTTGTTCAGCCGTCATGGTTCGCGCGTTGACCCCGGATCATCCGGTACCTACTCACCTTTGACCTCGTTCTTGAACAAAAGTTCAACGGAAAGCACGAGATTTTATTATTAGATATATTTTATTTTAAAAGGGTACAAAAAAGTGTTTAAAGCACCATGAGAAATGTTACAACCTTTCATATCTTTGAATATTATGCTGAATATTATTATTGTTAATTGATCCTTTTGGTTATTTAAACTATTTTTATTTATAGTAAAGTTGAGTCCATTCAATCAAAAATTATGGGAAAGGAATAAAGCAACCGCAAGCGCCGTTTCGCGCCGTTTGCGTTTGCTTCGTTGACTCGCGTCTCGGTTCGCAAATGCATCATAATGCTGCGTTTAAACTAGCGAAAAAATGCGCTAGCCGAACCATGAATTATGGGAAAGGAACGAAGCAACCGCATGCTGCATTCCGTTCAAAGAATGAATGCAAATCTTGGAAGTGAAAAGTAATCCACTTCCAGACATCCAATCGAGCTGAAACTCGGCAGATAGACACGTTGTCGGTGGCAATGAACTAAGATACACAAACACGGGTACATACATGCATTATCTGAAATTGTCTACCATTCGGCCTAGGAGATGCAGCAACGATGCGTGGGACCGTGGCGGAAAATCGAAACTGTTTCTCTACATAATAAAAATAGTGATCCGACAGTTGATCCGCTGACAATTGGCCCCCGAAATGATATTTACTATAAAATTATAATTTTCGGTGTATTATTTATCAATTTTTATAAGAAAATTTTTCTTTTTATAACTTTGCTGAAGGTTATTCCCATCAGTGAAATGTATCATATTAGAATAAGTTAACAATAATAATCTAAACGAAAATATGAAAGAGAACAAGACACAGAAAAACAGAAAAAAGACAATGGTCGCAACTGGGACTCGAACCCAGACCTCTCCGTCTAACCAGGACGAGCGCGTTAACCAATTTCGCTATTGCCACCTTCTGTCAAACCTGTCATATTTGTCAGTCTCATATTTTTCGAATTTTAGAATTAACATTATTATCAACTAATTATTTTTTTCCATATTACGGGCAACTACCATTTTTATAAAAATTGAATATTCATTTAGACTTTTATAAAAAGTCAATTGTTCCATATAAATAAATTCGGATATATCTATCCGAGACGCTATCCAGGTTACAAACCTATTCTTAGAATGATTGTTTCCAGTAAAAAGGGTAATTTGCCCGTAATATGGAAAAAATAATTAGTTGATAATAATATTATTTATCAATTTAAAACCTAAAACTGACTTCAAAAAAGCCTTTAAAAATAAGACAGTATGGATATTAAAATAATCTATTTACAGCTACAGTGATGATTTTTTTACTTACATGCTGGTTGGTACATATACATTATACCCACAATTAGTTTTATCCTTGATGCATTTTAATGAAAATATGTTTTATACTTTGTTATTCGGCGGTACATCCTCTCTGTACAGTGTACATCAGTTATATTTTGTGTAATTAGGTATACCCTATTATCTCTAAACCGACTGCACATTGTATATAAGTATGCTTGGGGGCAATTGTCGGCGGATCGACTGCCATGAAACCAATAAAATAGATGTATTGTAGTAAAAAACTTAACTTTATTTTAACGGGTTGACTTATTGTTGATTCATGTTTATTTTAGATTTATTAGTATTATTTCTTCTTAAATGACTAATAATATGTTTTCTTATTATTTCTTATTTATGGTAGGTAGATTGAGTAATTATTGGATGACAATATGTGCAATGTAAATTGTGTGTGCATGTGTGAGTGTGTTTGTAGGCGTGAGAAGTAGTGGTATATAAATATAGAAGTGAAAATATATGTAAGCGCGTTGTTTATGTCATTGTCACTATGCTCTTTTTAAATGTTGTCGGTGAGTCCGAAAAAATGTCTTTGGCGGAGTTTGGACAAATATTATTGAAGGTGGGAAAAGCACGATTGATTTTTGTCACATTTCAATACATCATCACACGAGGCCCTGAGAAAAAAATCCTTCATCTTTGGTGATGCTGTGGGAGGTTGTTTTTAGGGAAAGTAAGGAGAGGAAGTTCTGGGAATGAAAAATTATGTGAATCCGGGTGGAGAGGTCTAGTTAGATTGGTTCCGCGACTTTTCATTCGCGACAAAATATCCCCGAAAAAATATCCTCCGTACAAAATATGTCCTCCAACAAAATATCTACTAAAACCTAACCTAACTTAACCTAACCTTAACCTTACCTAACCTAACAAAAAAATTGGACAATCATACAGAAATCCTGTAAAGTTATGTTAGGTTAGGTTTTAGTATATATTTTGTTGGAAGATGTTTTGTCCGTAGGATATTTAATCGGTGATATTTTGTCGCGGGATGAAAACGTGCATTAGCGTTTAGGTCTCCCTCAAACAATCTCTCCCGATCCGAAAACAAATTCGCCGTCGAGACCTAGAAACCTCACCCCATAAACAAAACGCAGCGAACCATTTCGGTTGACCTATATATAGCATGGGTGTTGGTTATCTTACAAATGGTTCCCGGGTCGGCGATACCCATACCCGCCTCCCAAATTGAATTTAAGTGTATGTTAAATCATTTAAACTCAGATGAATTTATTGCTTCAATCCTCAAGAGAGGATGAGAGATATGTGTAAAAAAATAAATCGAGAATTCCAAGGATTTTTCGCTCGTAGAAAAGTTAAGTGATATAAATTGACTTAGTCCCACGGGAAAAGATGGGGAAATATTTATTTGAACTGGCATCTATTCTACTAAGTAAATCATCCAACCCAATAGGTAAGGATTAAGGAATAAAATAATTTTCGGAAAATGTTCTGAATTCTTTTTCTACATTTTTATTTATTTGTTTGATCATGTGCTTTTATCCAAAATAATTGAAATCTTATAAGATTTTGATTTTCTGTGTAGTGTGCAAGCAGGGTATAATCGCCTCGCGGTTGGTCGACATTGCGAGTCGGGTTAAGGAAGGGATTATGGAAGAGGAAAGGGCCCGGATTAACTTCTAGAATTAATAAAGATAAAGTCTGAAATTAATAAAGATGAATTAATAAAAAAATATATAAAAAAAAACTAATGGCGGAAATATGAATGGAATCGAATAACTGACGGCCTCAGTGGTCGAATGGTAAGGCTCTTGACTAGCAATCCGAAGGTCGCGGGTTCAAATCGGGGTGTGCGCAATTACATAATTTTTTTTTGATTGAGATGTATTTTTTTACAATTTAATCATTGAATATAAAATAAGGTATATTTGCGGCATGTTCTGGAAGATACTCTCAATATCGCCTGATGTAAGACCACCACTCCACAAATGTTGCTTGAAATGCCTTTTTCTGTGTTTGGTGACCAGATATTTTCCTCTTCCCTGTCTACTTCCCCTCCCCCTTACCTTCAGCATCACAACATGCCCCGATTTGAGATGCCTTAGTCTCACTAGCTCCAGGCGGCTGGGAGCCGTTGCGGTATTCACATAAAAATATTAATAAATACAACTGCATAATGTTACCGACGTCATCTTTGAACAGCTCAAAATCACAACAGACTAAAAATATTTATTAATAAATGCCAAATTTTAAGTGGTGACCGGTGAACTCAGAACCTCCCACGAAAAGTCATTAAAAGTGATGAAAAAATAATATGAAAAATTCGTAGAATCGGTTGCGTTAGGTTAAGGTTATGGGCTATTTTATTTAAAATTATTTTCTTCATAGATTTTAATGACTTTTCAAAGAGGTTGAGTTGACTTGATTCTGAGTTAGCGTGGAACCGACTTAAGTATCTTCTATATTCTACAGTTTATTCAACCTTATCGTTTGGATAGGATCTTATCACCAATTTCCGAATAAACATTATGTTTATATAACCACTTTATGACACATGACTTCTTGACCCAAACTCCGTAATTACAAAATAAAATCGCTATAAACGAATATTCGTTACATCAGTGTTCGTTATAACCGATTTGCATACAAAACTCGTTAAACCGAAAATTTCATAATGCGTTATGTGTAATTTTTTGGTAATCGTCTTATTTGATTTTGCTTTTTTATTTAGGAATCCCAGCAAGTATATTTTTACACCGTTATTATGCAACTTTAGAGTGGGAGTCGAACCCGCCGCCCCCGCTAGCTATGAGCCAAGCGTAAACGTAACTGTTAGACCGATTGTTTTATTATGGCTAGACTTGGATGGGCTATTTATTATTCGAATGTGTTTTGAAGTGAATCACAGAATAAGGAATCACTTTGATATTTATTATTCTTAAAAATTATTATGATATATTAATAATATAATTTGTGAGAATAGCATGTTAATTTATAATTATTTTATTTACAGATATTCTTAACTTTATTGTTTCATTGTAAATTAGGTTTATTTCCTTTAATATGTAGACATCTTTATAATTATTATGTATACTAATATATAAATCAATATATATTATCACCCCCCATACACACAACCCCTGCTTATTTATGGAGGTACATCAAAAACATCTATTATGTAATTAATTACTAAGTAAAGTTTATTTGTCATTTATGTATCTTTTTGTGACTAATAAAAAAAAATATATATATATATATAGGTATATATATTATAAAATAAAGTGTGCGTCCCGCTAAAACTTAAAAACGGGTCCCGCTATGATCAAGGGAGTTATGTGGTGTGGTAGCATTCTACCCCCCATCCATGAAGAAGGTTCCCGTTTTTATCTGAAGGACGTGGTTTTGAAGATATAAGGGCTGGAAACTTCTAGAACAGTCCAGAACATTCGAGAGCATTCCCCCTGTTCCCCTCCCGCGTGTCCTTCCTGGGTAGCTTTATAAATTATAGCCTATATGTTATTCTGATGTATGAGCTATATTATTGTAAAGTTTCATTAAAATCCATTCAGTATTTTTTGCGTGAAAGAGTAATAAACACAAATACATCCATACAAACTTTCGCGTTTATAATATTAGTAAGATGTTGATTTTTTTCCCATTTTTTTCGATTTTGTTTTTGTTTTTAAAGATATATTTCATGGTTTGTAGTATAAATAATTTACAGAGACCGAATAGTTTAGATTCTTTGTATAATGCAGCTGTCGAAAATGTTTATTTATTTACATTGCACATTGCTAATCGTCATTTATTTTCTGTTTGGTTTGTTTTGCCTAGTTTCACAAGGTCAATTCCAAATAGCAAAATCCGCTGCAACCTTCAAACATTAGCCTAATTTCTTGGCCCTGTTTATGATAATATTATAATCTCAACTTTTAGTTTGATAACATTCCGGACGTCGGATGTGGGCTGTGTCTCATAATTAGGTGATTTAGCAACACATCCTTGAAAACGGCGTAAAACCTCTGCCTGTTAAATAAAGTCATTTTGTAAATTACAAAGTTTTAATGAAACGAGGTTTTTCAGACCTAATGTTGGGTTATTTCAGTCAAATTTTCTGAGTGCTTCACTTTACCCCGCATTCTGAATTTCTGCCTACATAAAACACACTTCACATGAAAACTTTAGTTTTGAAGTTCTTTAAAAAATATGTATATGTGTATATGTTACTCGCTTAAGTCCCCGG
Source organism: Limnephilus lunatus (assembly GCA_917563855.2). Lineage (NCBI taxonomy): Eukaryota > Metazoa > Arthropoda > Insecta > Trichoptera > Limnephilidae > Limnephilus > Limnephilus lunatus. The sequence goes on from OU830594.1 coordinate 101,822,292, forward strand.
TGTTGCCCGGGCTTTACACATAGTTTTTCGAAATCAGGTGAAGACAGCCTCCGTGATGGCCTCCGCGTTCGAGGGGTAAGGCTCTCAACCTCGTGCGCAAGTAAATTTTAATGTGTATTATATTATTTATTTATTAACATAACCGGTATAACTATAAATCATACAAATATTATAAACGCGAAAGTTTGTATGGATGTATGTGTGTTTGTTACTCTTTTACGAAAAAACTACTGAATGGATTCTAATGAAACTTTACAATAATATAGCTTATACATCAGAATAACATAAAGGCTATAATTATTTATAAAGCTAGCTAGGAAGGGGACGCGAGAGGGGAAGGTGTTTCAGGGAGAAAAATGTATTTATTTTGAATATGGCATTATAACACATGCCGGGAACAAGCTAGTTTATAATATGTAGAGATAATTATAATTTCGGCGATCAACTGTCTGGTCACCATACATTTTTATTATTATAGAAGTTTTCTGTTCCGTGCTTCAATCCACCGATTGTTATTATCAAAGTAATTGATATTTTTTATTGAAATCTCATCTGTGTATTATTATTTTCCTTTGAAACTTTACAATCTACCTTCAAAGTAGATAGGCACGTAAACCATCGTTATCCCCCAGAGAACAACCTTGCTTTAAGTATTGATTTGATTAGACCGTGTTACTTTGATATTGACAGACAAGTAGATAACACCTTTAGCAAACAGAGATGAAAGCCCCACAAGTTTGACGTTTTGTTATCGATTTCTACCTTTGGTAAATTTTGGCATGAATTGAATTAGCCATCTTCGTTGAAATTAATTATTGAGGTCTCTTACAAAGAAATTGAATATTTTTTGCAAATTTTTGGAAAATACCAAGGAAACCTGGTAAACAAGGAAAAAACCAAAGAGTTGGACAAAACACATTTTGGTAGAAAGCAGTAGTCACTTTGTGGTTTTACTGATATATTAATGAAATAAAACAATTACTTTGTTCATGACCACGACATTTATTAAGATTATACCGGTTTCGCATCATCATAAAAAAAACCTTTCATCATTCTATGTTACATTTTGACTTTGTCTATATGCACACACGAGTGATAGAGGCACAACGAAGACCACCAGGATGAGACTCGTCCGGTTGATTTTCTCCATATTTCTATACGGTGTGGAAACATGGATTCTAGGAGAAAGAAAACGAAAAAATAGAGGCCCTCGAAATGTGGTGTTGGAGAATTTTTTTAAGATTCTATTGTTCTGGTCAGCCAGGCTCACAGACGTGTCCATTTTGGAAGAGCTAGGCATCCTCAATAGGCTTTCAACTATTTGCCTACAAGTATTTTACCTACTTTGGACACGTTGCTCGCCATAATGAGGACTCCAACTTGGAGAAACTCATAGTCGCTGACAAAGTAGAAGGCAGACGAAGCAGAGGAAGGTCACCAATGTGCTGGAGTGACCATGTATCACTGGGATCCGGTACTAGGGTGTACTTGGCTCTCTACACAGCGCAGAATCACGAGGAGTGAAGGAGCCTTGTCCACCATGGAAATTGGAGTGGGTCACGATCCCCAGCAATGAGGTATCGACTTTAGAAGAAACAAAGTGATTGTTTTATTTCATCAACTATATATTGTGAGGTGGCGTGACATTAAATTAACTTTTTTCGTATAGGACATATAATATGTAGTGCATCCTTACAAGGTACTCGACACTATTACAACGTGAGTACGCAACGTGAGTATCGGATACTTGCGTATCACTGTGGAAAAAGGATCTAAGACCCATCCAAATACATTATCGCCATTCACACAATACCGACACCTCATTTGGAAGAACAGTCAATAAAAACAAGGCGGCCTTATAAATTACCTTATTAAATCAGCCCTTTTATTATTACCGCGACGATTCACGATTACGGTACCGTGACGACATAAAAAAGGCAATGAATATACTTTCCTTATCACAATAATGCTGCAGCTCTTTCAAAAAATGAGATTCACAATGTACGTAGGTCTGTTTCCGCCAAAGGAAATAAAGTAATACACCTCACCGTGACCTCTCCGTAGACCCCTACAATACTACTATGGAATGGAATATACTCGTAGTTACAAGGATAATATTGAAGTGTTAGTGAAATCGAAAAATTCATTTTGCTTATGTTTTTACACAAATAATGCTGCAGCTCTTTCTTACACACAAAATAACAACAGTCGAAAATGAGACAAACGGTGAACGTATGTCTGCACCTCCTCAAAGGAAACATAAATCATTATCATTCATCTTCCTCAAATGTATAAAGAAAATGAAATGCTATTCCCGTCACCGTGGTTAAGCCGTAATAAGACATATCTGTTTCCTCCAAGGGAAAAAGTAGTACTTTGTAGGTAACAGTCACACGTATCTTGCGTGTCTCATCTTTTGTCTCGCCATTATTTAATGTGTAAGAAAGAGCTTCAGCATTATAGCGATAAGAAACGTATGTTTATTGCCTTTTTTGCCGTCACGGTAACGTAAATCGTCACGGTAATAATAATAGCGCCCAATGATAGTAAAATCTACATAACCACAATCGTACCTTTGCTTTGGCAAAGTCGTTGATATGATGATATTGGAAAACTAACCACATTTACCGCAGCCAGTACGCGAAACAGTAGCCGGGAGAAAATTCTCTACGTTAGCGACTTGTGACTGCATCGTTTATTTATTATTGACGCATAAATTCGTCATACAAAATATTTGTATCATGGCAAAGAATGCTAATGCTATGTTTGGTGTTGAATTTAGAATATGCTTAGTTCCTACCGGGATGTCATTTGACCAGTTCCTACCTCTCGTCATCTTGCTGGAAAAATATTTGAAATTTGGAACAATGGCATGGAAAATATTGAAAATTCGAATGCATTTGTTTTGAAAACAGTAGAAGATTTGGTATTACTACCTTGGAAGCAAGTTGTTGGTGTTTTTCGTGGACCCAATCTCGTTATCGTTATCAATGGCAATAAAAATAGTGAAAATTCGAGTGTGTTTGATTTGAAAACAGTAAAAGATTTGATTTTACTACCTCGGAAGCAAGTGGTTTTGTTTTTCGTGTATCCAATCTCGTTATCGTTATCAATGGCAATAAAAATGGTGAAAATTCGAGTTCACTTGTTTTGAAAACATTAGAAGATTTTTTACTGCTACCTTGGAAGCAAGTTTTTGGTGTTTTTCGTGTACTCAATCTCGTTATCGTTATTGTAATGGCAAGAAAAGTAGTGAAAATTCGAGTGCATTTGTTTTGAAAACAGTACAAGATTTTGTACTACTGCCTCGGAAGCAAGTTGTTGGTGTTTTTAGTGTACACACTCTCGTTATTAAGTTTTAAAACATGAATTTGACCATCTCGGAAGTACATAATATCGTTTTGTATTCATTCGTGGAATTATATAACCATATTGGGGTTGTGTCGTGTGCTCCTTTGCAGCGATACAGTGGTAAGCGATTGGTCATTCCTTTTTCCTTGCATACCCTGTTTTTTCCTACACAACGCTATCACCCAATTCCAGCAACCAGTATTTCGTCTTACAATCCATTACAAGTTGAAATTCGTTGGCAGTTTTGGATGCAATAGTAGGTGTGTTTCACAAAATTTCATTGTCATCAAAAAGTTCAATCAGCCGCCTTTAGTTTATTTTGACTTTTTAAATCCCGATTCTAAGCCCGTTTGAACAAGTTGTAATCAACAACAAAACCCCAATTTTCATACTGTTACTTAAGCTCCACACTGCTAGCGAAGTTCCTCGACGAAGTACTCGGGAAAGTTGACCGAAGTCCGAAGTACGTTGCTACACTCTTCGTTCAACTTCGCGAGAAACTCATTCGCGCGGTGGTGCCATCACGGCTCGCACGTCAAGGACGCTCAATTAGCAGCTGCCGTCGCAAAGTGCACGCTCGCGTATTATAACTTATAACTATGTGCATATTTATCAAACGAAGAAATATAAAAAAGGAGGAAAATAAGATGGTGGATGATTGCAATGCACCGGAACAGAACAATAATAATAATATTTGGACAATTTGTAGAGCGCCGTTTTTATTAAAAATTACCTCAAGGGCGCTTTACAATTTATTATGAATTCTTAGGCTCTATCTAATTTTATTATTTACAACAAGGTTAGTTTAGACAACTAAACTATGACAAGAGAACCACTGGAAATAAATAAACAAATGGGTACCTACAAAAGATTTTTTATTTTAAAATTTATTGTATTTTGTACAGACGTAGGTAGAATCAAGACGGACCCAAGCACCGTTAACTTTCTTTTTGTCCTTATGACCTCTCTCATGTGGGTTCCAAATAATTGGATCCGCTTGCAATGTTTCCAGGAGCAACATAATTTGCTCCTGCGACCACTGCGTACCATTCATAATAAAAAAATCATTAACAGCGCGCGCGTGCATTCACGACAACGTATTGAAGCGAACTGAAGTTAGCCGAGTAGTGTAGACAGTCACTTCGTGTAGGCACTTCGTGCAACTTCGAGTCCTTTGACTCGGGCGCAAAAACCGACAAAAAATGGAAGTCGCCCAAGGCGAGCCGAAGTTGGACGAAGTAAGACGAAGTGCCCCTCCGCACTATCGTATTCGCCTAACTTCGTTCAACTTCGCGAGTAGTCTGGAGGGAGCTTTAAACTTCTCCACTGTAGACAATTTGATATAAAAGCTGAAACGGGCCTAGAATCGACGTTTAATGCGGACCTTTGAAATTTCGTACAATCAAAATAGGTCTTGGCCGTGGGATGACAATGTTAAATTTGAAAATCTCAAAATTAATATTCTGTTCAGCATTGTAGATAATGCTATCAACGTTCTGAGAGTGTTTTTGATTTCATCGCTGAAGAAATTTTGAGGGTGAAGGAAGTCGACAAGCAAATTTTGAAGAATGGCGTAGTTATTTTTAGAGACCCCCCTGGGATATTTGATGTTCGATAAAGCTCTAAAAAAGTTTAAAATCTGATAAAAGCAAGATAAGGATAATAGTCTTACAATTTATTAATTGGTGTGAACTTTTTACAAATTGTTAAATTCCCACAAAAATATCTTTAGGTTTTTCGTTGTTTCCTTTAGTTTCACTCTGAAGTCTTCTTAAAATACAGATAGGAGAGCCTGGCATATTTCACGACGCCGTAGCGCACCTTTCAGCTTCAATAACATTTCTCCTTTATAATAATACTAGCTTTTGCCCCCGGCTTCGCTCGCATATTCGCATTTTCTTCATACTTCCAAGCATTTTCTGCTTGTTCATAACGCCAGAGCTCATCATATTCCACTTAGAAAGCATAATATGTGGACTTTACAGTAATTGATTATAAGAGAGGCCCGTAGTTTCGTCCTTTCGGCAAGCCTGAATTCGCACCCAAGAACAAAAACCTGCATAAACGACCCCACGTTTCGCCCTACTTACAAACCAAACCGGCTATCGGCCGCGGAATGGAAAAACTGGTAGCATACATTGTAGCCTGGCGTGGTGTGCGATTCTCTGATCTCTACCGCAGGCTTTTGACTGCACCACTGTATTCGAAGTCATGTAAAAAGTGGCGAAAAAGTCATCTCCCTATCACAAGATGCTTACATTTTAGTAAGCGGCGTCTTATGTTGTCAAGATTTTAACATACTTGTTAAGTAAACAGAAGCCGAAGACACGTTGATAACCATGAATCGCTGTAATCCTCAAAAATACAGCATAATTGTGTTATAATTATTATTTTTATTTACAAACGAAGCCTTAGGAAGTTTTTCCATTTTTTTTCGGCAAGATTTGGATTTAAAACCTTTGGAATCGGAACTCTCCTTCGACACATTTTAAAAGACATTAAAGCTGATAGTAACCCCCTAGCGGCCGATTTTTTTTCTAGTTTGACCTAAAGAATTCCAACTTTGGACTTTTTGCTAAGCTCAAATCGATTCCAAAATGTGATGTAGATTCACCCTTCCCGCCTGTTGTACTTACTACGGGTTTCCGGTCACCAAATATAAATAAATATAAAAGTAATTTGTTGAAATTGAGTTACATTTTGTGGTTCCATGACAATTCAACGTAGTGGCATTTCAACACCAACTTGAAAAGTCATTAAAAGTTATGAAAAAAATTACCTATAACCTAACCTAATCTATTTAACATAGTTTTTTCATACTTTTAATGACTTATCAAAGGAGTGATGAAGACGCACGTTGTTGAGTTTTCGGTCACCACATTTTGTATATTACCCTTTGTATGTAACTTAACCTAACCTATTTAACCAAGTTTATTTATTTTTCAAAGGAGCGATGAAGTTGCATATTGTTGAGTTGTGCGGTCACTTAATTTTTTTATGTTACCTTTCGTATGTAACCTAACCTAAGCGTACCTAACCTATTTAACCAAGTTTATTTCTTTTTTAATCACTTTTAATTTCTTTTCAAAGGAGTGATGAAGTTGCACATTGTTGAGTTGTTCGGCCACCACATTTTGTAAGTTATCTTTCGCTTCTGACAATAGAACAAGCTTTTAGGTATCCTGGTACCATAAAGTTGGGTATCGCGTTTCTCGAAAGTCGTATACGAAACCACCTTTGAAACGACTTTGCAGAATACCGCTCTTGTTCGACTTGCACCAAAAGAGGCAGTAGTAGTTACTTTTTGTGCGCCGCCCGCCGCCATTGTCTCGGTCTGGTCTGCTTGACCTGTTGTCATTGTTTTTAGCACTACCCCGTCTGGTTCCACAGGATTGTGGTTTGTTTGTTTCTTTGACTTGCTTTACCTCCCGCAATGAGAGCAAACCTGACTTGACTTGGTTGTGACCGTGTTTTCTTTTCCGCATTGTAAATATTATTGTTTATATTCTCCGTACTCCCATAATACCTATACCCGATTGTTAATGAAAATGTTAATGATTGGATTATTTCTATCAAATTTTATTTGTATTGGGGTTGTATCTTGAAAACAATAAAAACAGGAAAATCACCTCAAGGGCGTTTAAAATTAGGTAAACTATTTAAGAAATGGATTTTTAAAGAACGTAGCTCGTGATGAAAGTGACATGTAAAGCTGCAGATAGTTGGGTTTTCAGTCGCAATAATCTGTGCAAATTACATACTTACTTTTTAGCTCTACCATTAATTAATTAGTATCTAGTTGCCTTTAGGTACAAAATTTTCACCCTATTATTTTAGAGAAAAAAACTAAGTATTAAAATCCCCCTCGTCATAGTGAATCATTATTAGATCTTTTTGAGATCAATATTTCCACTTTATTTTGAAGAAATAAAACTATTAAAATCTCCCTCGTCATATAAAATTTTCCTAGACTTTTCCTTATACAATTTGAAATATGTAATTGTGATGAAGCATATCTTAAGGAATGAAAGAGACATTCATGTATGAATGAGATAGCATAATTATGCCGACGTATTAAAGGGCGTGTCTTCTTTTTATCTCCATCATGATAGAAGTAACTTAAATCACAATGTGAATAATAATGGTGTAAATTCTAATTACAAAGAGTATTTTTTTTAAAGTTTTCTTTGTTCTTTGGATTTTTCATTACGTAAATTGGGGATTTTTCGACCACCATGCTAGGTACATGCCCGTGTTGTGGTGGTCGATATAATATTATTGTTTTATTACCCATCGAAAATATATTTAACAAATCTCTTTTTATAACATTTGAAGGTTATTCCATCAATGTAATATATCATTGAAGAAGAAGATAACACTAATAATCTAAACGAAAATATGAAAGAGAACAAGACACTGAAAAATAATTATCTTTTGTCTTGTTCTCTTTCATATTTTCGTTTGAATTATTAGTCTTCTTCAACGATTGCATTGATGGCAGTGGCGTAGCGTGGGTATCAGCCGCCCGGGGCGGAGGAAAATTTTGCCGCCCCCCCCCCCCCCCCTTTATATAAGTACTTCTTCAGGAAGGGGGGGGGGGGGGGGTAGTGATCCCTTTTTTATTATTTATTTGCCGATTTCTATTAATTAAATCTGTATGCGGTGAATTAAAACTACACTCAGAACATGAAAAAGGTTTTTATTTGACTCTGGAGGCACATAAATTGTCTGCAAGAATTTTATTAAGCACTTCAAATAAGTTTTTCCTTCGAAATGTGTCGTCGGATGAATTCACAACTGGAATTTTACATTCTGAACACAAAAGTGGTTTTAATTAAATCTGTAAGCTGTGAATTAAAACTACACTCGGAACACGAAAATGTTTTTTCTTTGATTCTGGCGGCACATAAATTGTCTGCAAGAATTTTATAAAGCACTTCAAATTATATGTTTTCTTTCGAAATGTGTCGTCAGATGAATCCACAACTGGAATTTTACATTCTGAACACAAAACTAACTACTTTTAATTAAATCTTTATGATCACTGAATACAATCCTAGCGTAAAACCAAATAGGGGAATTCTTGCAATTCCCTACAGACGGTATTGCCAGTAGCTAAAGTGATCGAGATGACATTATTTTACATTCATTTAAAGAAAGGAGATTCATTTTTCTAAGAAAACTTCTTCGGAAAGGTTTTCACTTTGTGATGGCATTATTTATTTTAATAAAAATACAAATAACTTTGTTTACATCACTTTTATTGGTACACAATCAACATTGTTTACGTACCAATAAAAGTGATGTGATCACAATCAACATTGTTTACGTACCAATAAAAGTGATGTAAACAAAGTTATTTGTCTTTTATTAAAAAGGAGATTCCCCGTTTCGTCACAGAAAAAGTAATGAAAAATTCCGTACTCAGTTCAATCGGTCCGAATCGCAGGTGCAACAAAAATATGAAATTAAGCAGTTAAAATTTTTACAAGATGATTATTGATTGTGAAATTTTGCCGCCCCCCCAAAAGTGCCGCCCGGGGCGGGCCGCCCCCCCCCCCCACGCTACGCTACTGATTGATGGAATAACCTTCAAAAGTTATAAAAAAAAGTTGTTCTAATAAAAAATGAATTTTCATTTAGACTTTTACAATAAGGTCAATAGGTATTCCATATAAATAAAATCGGATATATTTATCCGAGACACTATCTAGGTTTCAAACCAGTTCTTATAACACTTGTTTCCATGAAACAGGTAGTTGCTAATAATATTGAAAAAGAAAGTCAAAGATAATATTGTTTCTAAAATTTGAAATATGAGTTTGACAAAAAATGACTGTTTGATAAATTGGTAAGGTTTTTGTCCCGGTAAGAAAAGAGGTTCTGTGTTCGAGTCCCAGTTGCGACCGTTATCTTTTTATTTTTCGGTGCCTTCTTCTTCAATGATATGAATTTACTTGGTCATCCAGTTCATATCTGAACGAACAATCACTACAGTAATTTATTTGATTAAGTTTTAGGTTCAAAATATTTATTAATATTTAGCATTTTATTTATCATTTTCTTTTACTTTTGTTACAGATGCTTCCAAGCAGTCCAATCTTGTGCGCATGCGCTCCTCGGCCCTTGGGAAATCCGCGCCATCACTGTCCAATCACATGGTGAGTAATTTAATATTTTAAAATGGCTCAACCCTTTCAATGCCAGGGGTAAGTCCGCCGAACCCCGGCTGACACTATTTTCGTAATAACTTACTCGTTTTTTGCAAAATTATGTTTCTGAATTCAATTCAAAGCGTTTTTAAAATGAAGCACAATCATACTAACAGCCACAAAGCTTTTTTCACTTATTTTGGGACTCAAATTTAAATCAGGTCAATTCAAGTTAAACCAATTTTTTACCTGAATACCGCACAATTGTCCCAACTGCTCACCTCTGCTCTAACATACCCCAATAGGGGATGGCATCCCCAATTGGGGTATGTTGGGAGTCTGAAGGTAGAGGGGAGGGGTGATATGAGGTAAGTGGGGAAGTAGGTACCTGGCTATTCAGATCTGGTCACCAAACACGACTAATGCCGTTTCAAGCAAAGTTTCAATTCTGAATAGTGGTCTTACACCAGGGCGATACTGAGAGTGACTTCCACTTTGGAACGTACCGCAAATACACAATACATTATTTTAAATGAATCGATTGTGAAATAACACAAATTAATTTTTAAAAATTATTTGCGCACGCCGGGATTTCAATCGCGACCTTCAGATTGCTAGTGGAGAACCTTACCCCTCGACCACGGAGGCTGTTCTGATACCACATCCTTAACGTAACTTAGTTATGTTACCTTCAATTTAAAATACGCAACGTTACCGAGACATGTTTTCTTTCATAAATTCACTTTCCCGAGATAAAATTCCTGTGGAAAATTCTCCCTTTTACATCTTTAAAATCTTATTCTTCTTATATTTAATTATGTACATTCCCTCGCTGTTTTTAAAAAGCTCCGCGACTTACAATAATCTTCATTCAAAGAACAAAGGTTGTTTTCTTTGTACCCATTAAGCTCATCTCCAGATTGTAGATTCTGTCTGCCTTCAGTACACCCCCATTATAAAAAGAATGGCTTTTGAGATTCATATCTCTATTATAAATCCAGTTTTAGAAAGCCTCGTCCTCTTGAATTTAATTTAAGTCGTTAATTATAATTCGTTGTGGGGACTAAGTCGCTATGTTGATTTACGTTGTGTAGAGTGAGGGGATTATAGGGTTATAGGTACCTACTGGTCGATTAAACTCTAATAAGATGCAAGAAATGTCAATAAGAGCCAAGAAGGAGCGAAAAGATGCAAAAATAACCAAGACGATCCAAGAAGAACCATGAAGGGGCAAGAAGAGCAAAGAAGAGACGAGAAAACACAAGAAGAGCCGAAAAGGGGCGAGAAGAGACAAGAAGATACAAGAAGGTACAAGAAGATACAAGAAGGTACAATAAGAGACAAGAAGATACAAGAAGAGACAAGAAGATCCATAAGAGTCAGGAAGGGGCGAGAAGATGCAATAAGTTGCACGAAGAACCAAGGCGAGCCAAGAAGAGTAAAGAAGAGACGAGGAGAGCCGAGAATGGGCGCGAAGATGCAAGAAATTGCAAGAAGAAGCAAGGCGAGCCGAGAAGAACCTCGAAGAAGCAAGAAGATCAAAGAATAGACAAGAAGATCCCAGAAGAGCCGGAAGGAGCGAGAAGTTGCAAGAAGAACCGAGGCGAGCCAAGAAGAGCCAAGAAGAACCATTAAGAGGCAAGAAGATCTATGAAGTGTCGAGAAGAAACAAAAAGAAAGAAGACAAAAAAAAATCAATGTTAAATTTATTTATTCCTGCCCTAAATTTTAATATTAGCTTATTAGGTTGCCATGTGTACCGGTGGATTAAATTCCAAACTCCTTCCATCCTCACGTGTTCCAAGTCCTAACAAATCAGTGCCCTCTCGTGTACCGGTCGCACCGGGACAGGAGTGTTCCTGGCTGGTGTGGTAGAATCGTATCGTATCGGCTGGTGTGCAGATTTGAATAGATAGATACCAGGCACCTCCTTCCCTTCTCCCCTCTCCCTAACATACCCCAATTCAGAATGCCATAGTGCCACTGGCTCCGAATGAGAGGAGAGTTCTGGGAAGGAAAAGAGTTTGAGGGGTAGGTAGGAATCTGGGGTTCAGTGTGTCCTGGTCATCCGCCTCCAATACCTAGACAAACCTCACCCCATGAACCCGGGCACCCCTGCAAAATCACCAAACGCAGCGAACCATTCGGGGTGACCTATGGCAGAGGTGTTCGTTTTCCAATAAATTTTCCGGGGCGGCGGTACCCAATCCCGCCTCCCAAATTGAAAAAGTTGAGACTCTTGTGCGGTTTTCTTCCTAAGTCGGTTCTTCATTGCTGAGGATCGTGACCCCTACTCCAATTTCCATGATGGGAAAGGCTCCTCCACTCTTCGCGGTTCTATATTACACGGAGAACCAAGGACACCGCCATCCTGACGTCAGTGATACTTGGTCACTCCAGCGCATTGGTGACCTTCCTCTGCCTTCCATTTTACTAGCGACCGAGAATTTCTTCATGTTGGAATCCTCAGTTTGGCGAGCAATGTGTCCAAAGTATTTTCAAATAATTTGTAGGCAGATAGTTGAAAGTCTATTATGGATGCCTTGCACTTCCAGAATGGACACATTTGTACGTCTGGCTGTCCATGGAATCCTGAGCATTTATCTCCAGCGCCACATTTCGAGGGCGTCTATCCGCTTTCTTTCGCCAGCTCTGCGTCTATGTTTCCATACCGTATAAAAATATGAGGAAAATCAACGCCTGAAAAGTGACTTTTGCAGTATTAACATTTAAACAAAAAATATTTTTTTTCTTGTCAGTAATTGTTAATTATTCACACAGTTAAAATTATCGTGAAGTAGTTTTATTTAACGTTTAGTAATTGCCAGTTCTGTGTGTGATTTTGTTCGTTCTTTTTGTGAACTGTATTCGATTCAACTTCACTCTATTCAATTCGCGTTTCCGTCCTACTTCTATGTAACTATTGGGTAAAGATTTTGCACGTATGCTATTCTCTGTGCCACTGTCTAAGTGCAATAAACATCTCGATTAACGAAGTATGTAATAACTAGACATAGGATTATATTCATTTGAATATTTGCATATGCAAATGCATATAACTCTCTAATTACGGCGTTGATGCATATTTTAGCCTTTTTTTCCCAATCGTGCATATTTAGCGTTTGAAGACGCATCGATTATACAGAATATCGCCCTCATCTCAACACATTTCCACAAGTTACCAGATACCATACAGAAATTAGAAACAAAAAACCTTCCTCTATTTAAATCAATAGGAATACTGGAAACAATATCAGAAAAGATTCGTGAAAAGTTAGACGCTATTTTGTTTAAAAATCCGAGTCTTGAAGACATGAAGAACATTAATGCCTACATCAACGGCACAGGTCATACATACCCTGCATAAACAGGTATCTCCAGAAATGGCGCCAATTTTTTTAAATTTTGTCGGATGACGTAGAGAAGTCGTTTTCGGCGTTTTGGGTGACAAACATAAAAAAATTTTGCTCGAAAATTTGTAAAAATACTTAATTGTATATTGCCACAAAAACTATGCATAATTTTAAGAATATTTCGCTGTTTTTGTATCGTCTTTAATTAAAATACATAAAAATAAAAATGGTTTCTTGATTTTGCATTGTGCGTATTTTAGGTATATCAAGAGTTTTTAGTGCATATTTCGGCCTTTTTTAGTGCATATTTGCATGCATATTTTGGCACTTTGTTAGTGCATATAATCCGATGTCTAGTAATAACAATACTTAGCATTTTTAATAGCTCTTTACAAATTAGACCAAAGTAGAAATGTCGCCAACACAATGTTTTCAGATTTAAAAATAGCAAATTCAGAATGGTGTACTGAATTTAAAAAAAAATTGTTAATACATGCCATGTTATCTAATATACGTATTATTTTATTTCATTTTGTTTTTTTTTTTAACTTAAAAGAAAGACAAACATTGCCGGGTTACGAATAACCCGACAATATTTGAAAATCTCCTACTACCACCACAATAAGCCGAGAATGTTGCTTGAGTTGTGATGGAGGACTTAGCCAGCCGAGGAATCGAACACCGAACGCCTGGGTGGGACCCAAACGCGATGCCCACTCAACCACTGACCGGTTATTTGCGTTATATCACAATTCATTAATTGAAAATAATATATAGTATATTTGCGGCACGTTCTGGAGTGAAAGATACTCTCAGTATATTCCTGGTGCAAGACAACCATTCAGAATAGAAACGTTACTTGAAATGGCTTTAGCCGTTTTTTTTTGGTGACCAGATCGGAATATTCCGTATATAACTTTCCCTCCCCACTTACCTTCAGCCTCACAACACTCGGTGGAGGTAGGCGGATGGGAGCAGTCGGGATTCTTGTGCGGTATTCACATAAAAAACGCACATTGCCTTTCAAATTTATTTTAAATTTATAGCCTCCTCGATTTGGGTATGTCGTGAGACTGGAGAGAGTGGGATTAGAAGCAGATGGGTTAGAAGAAGGTTGGGAAGTGTTAATATCGAGTTTGTCATAAGTAATAGATGATTTTTAAGAGTCTAGTAATCTTCGACGTTCAACTCAATAGCTCCTAATTTTTCTGATAGTATGATTGTCTTTAAATGTACAATTTATAATTGTTGTAAACGGAAGAAGCGCCCTCTCTTATTTTCAAAAAGAACCGTTGAAGTTTTCAATATCCCCGATGAGAATATGTAAAAGATTAAATTTACAAAACTTAGAAATTCTCAGTTTCAAAAAAATTTATACAATTTCCCAACCCATTTTAGGACCAATTTGCCCATTTTCCCGGAAGAATTTTTCAAAAATGCAAAAGTGCAAAATTTCCATGCATAAAAAATTCTTGATCCATTTTACTACCAATTTACCGGTCTAAAATTTTCCGTTTATTTCCAACTATAGTCGAACAGATACCAAATGCACTCCCAAAATTTCACACGGAGATTAAAGTACAGTAAAAACTTCGAAAAAACCCAAACTCGAAAGGCACTCTACCATTATATTATTAATATTTATATCTTATATATAGTTTCACGAAAGGAATATATTTTAGAAAAATAAAATTTTCCCGACATAGTAAATTTTCACGTGACATCGAAAAAATAAAGATATCAAAAAAATTCCCGGCATATTTTCCAACCAATTTTTCCAGAAAATTTTTCTTCATTCATGCAAAAAACAGGCGACCGCGTGTTTATCATCTGCTAGTAAATATTAATACCACGTGCTCAAGCGTGCTTAAAATAAATCAATTGATGCCACATTTCATTGTTTAAAACTATGATAGCACATTATTTCGTGACGAAACATCGCGCTCCATCGCCCATTGACCCATTTACCAACGGCACATGCTGCTTATGATGATAATATATTACGAATCCGATTAATTATTAATTAGTTTGTTGCATTGCGATAATTCATTGACCAGGAAGTGTTTTTCTTATTCTTTGCTGAATGTAATATCGTTGAGATGCCTTGACCTAAATTATATGTTTATTTTTTGCCATTCAGAATCGAAATGTTCTTTGAAAAGGCTTTAGATCTGTTTGGTGATCAGATTTGAATAGCCACTTACATTGCTTCCCAAGACACCTCTTCCTCATCTACTTCCCTTCTTCATTTTTTTTTTTTAAGTTTAGCAGCGTTGTGATTTGAAACTCGATGAAACGAAAACGAGCGTCACTAAAAAGAGAACTGCGAGAGAATGAGATAGACTAATCGGTCTCCTCTTTGTGCGGTTCTTAGTAGCCTCCCAACTCTTGTCTAATTTAGTTTTCTGAAGGTCTCAATTCTACCGCGTGTGTACTGCACACTCTGATTTTTGATTTTTGTGAATACCTCACAAGAGTCCCAGCTGCTCCTGTCTGGATTTAGTGAGTCTATGGCATCCCCAATTTAGGTATGTTGTGAGGCTGAAGGTAGTGGGAAAGGGACGGAGATGGGGAATGAAGGTAGGAAAGTACCTGGCTATTCAGATCTGGTCATTAAACCCGACTAAAGCCATTTCAAGCAACGTTTCAATTCTGAATGGTGGTCTTACACCAGGGCGACACTGAGAGTATCTTCCACTCTGGAACGTGCTGCAAATATGCTATATATTATTTTTAAGTAATTAATTGTGAAATAAAACAAATTATTGAAATACAATTTATTTGCTCACGCCGGGTTCGAACCCGCGACCTTCGGTTTGTGAGTCGAGAGCCTTATCCCTCGACCACAAAGGTCGGTTTCTAGGTGACTAGCTTTGAATAGCCACTTCCACTGCTTCCCAGTACGCCTCTTCCCCATATGCTTCCCTTCATCATATCCTTCACCCTTCCGACACTACCGCTACCTCCTTCTTTAACCTCTATTTAGGCATTATAAATCGTGTTAAATAATGTAGTGTTTTATCTCGTTTTTTGCCTGTTAGAAATATTTCAGAAATCCCCAGCTCATGATAGAAATGGCTTTGCGATCTGAATATATTTAGTTGTGTTTAAATAGGAATTCCCGACTCAGTCAGTTAGTATCTAAGTTCGTAAAAAAAAATATTTATGGCATTATTTTTAGATTATAAGGGGTCGTCCATTAAGCACGATTTCTAAAGGTGAACGTCCTATACTTTGTACTAAAAAAATACACGTGATTTGGGGGAGAGGGGGGGGGGGGGTTAGCCTAAAACCTCACCACATATCACCAGGGGGGGGGGAGGGGGGTCAAAAAGTTGCTAAAAAACATCACGTGAATAATGGACGATCCCTAAGTTATATGCCCAAGTTACAAAAGTTTCTGCAAATTCCGTATTGTCTTAAATTGCTAGTTGTGCAATATTGTATTGCGAATAACATAAAATCCAGGCAACTGCGGTGAGCTACCAGAAAATCCAAGGGATTTCTTGGCACACTGCGGGTTAATGAAAATGTGCGTCAGTGATGTGATCAATAAATCCATTGTTATTACGTAATCCGCAGTTATGATATGCATAGAATAAATTAAACCAATGAATGCATTGGCGTGTGCTGAAACGTGCCGCCCTTACTTACCCCACTTTACTGTATTTTGGAACATCTAACCCCATCTTGTGGCCGCCTTACCCCACTTTACTGCACATTGGAACGTCTAACCTCATGACGACCGCTGTACTATATACATTGTTTCATGTAACCCCATCTCGCGAAAATTTAATCCACACTGTCCGCTATTACCGAACAATAAACTAAATTACTCCCTTTGCGGCACGCTGTCGGCTATTATTCCAATATTACCTCCACAGCGATTCACTTAGTTTAACTTTTTGGCCAATTACTTCATCTTGCGTAATATTGAATCCGTTCAACATGGGATTGCTAGGAGGCTAGGATTAGAAAAAGACACTTACCTACTTATAATAAAATTAAACTACCTCTAAACCTTTCTTTTTCTTTTTGAAGTAAAACTTCTTTACGCACGCTCGACACTTGGGGGTTAAATGATGAATGCGTTTCGAAAAAGAACCATATACCTATTTAATGTGAAACGCTATGAAACGCATATACATATTTACGAAAAATATGAAACGTTACGAACGCTAATGAAAGTGAAACGCTAATCGATATGAAACGCTAATCGATGAGAACGCTAATTAAAGCGAATGTTTAAAGTTGTTATGAGTTGTCACGAGTTGTTACGAGTTGTTATGAGTTGTTGTGAGTTTTTGTGAGTTGTTGTGAGTTGTTATGAGTTGAGTTGTTATGAGTTGAGTTGTTATGAGTTGAGTTGTTATGAGTTGTTATTAGTTGTAATGAGTTGTTGATGAGTTATGAGTTGATGAGTTATGAGTTGTTGTGAGTTGTTATGAGTTGTTGTGAGTTGTTATGAGTTGTTGTGAGTTGTGAGTTGTGAGTTGTTGTGAGTTGTTATGAGTTGTTATGAGTTGTAATGAGTTGTTATGAGTTGAGTTGAGTTGAGTTGATGGGGATGTTGAGGGGATAGGTATATTTTTATTCCTGTTATTGTTATATTGTTAATGGACGGCATAAGTTAGTTAAGTTTTACTTCAGTCGTGTGGTCTAAAGCACACTCGTTTTTTTTTTACATTAACTCCACACAGGAGGCCCCGAGGAAAATAATTTCCCTAAGGGCCTATATCATCTGAGATGCTGTGTGGAGGGTCTTTTTGAGGAGAGGAAGGAATGAACATTGCTCTTGAAGAGACCCATGTTGTAGGAAGGATGAAACACATAGGCCGGCAAATCGTTCCACAGCCGAGCTTTTAAACACAAGAACGAGTCGAAGAAGCGACCCGTTCTCATGTGACAAATGTCAACTGTGTACATATGTTGGGCACGCGTTTGGCGTGTTTCCCGACTGTGCACCGGCCCCGAAGGAATCCATGACACGAGTTCCTCGGAGCATCTTCCATTGAAA
Organism: Limnephilus lunatus; assembly: GCA_917563855.2. Lineage (NCBI taxonomy): Eukaryota > Metazoa > Arthropoda > Insecta > Trichoptera > Limnephilidae > Limnephilus > Limnephilus lunatus. The sequence goes on from OU830594.1 coordinate 101,840,165, forward strand.
TACTGGCAGAACAAGGACAGCATTCCCATCCGACGCCTGTGCTCTATGCAATCCGTTTATTAAGATAGGAGAATCTATCAAACGTACCGCACGTTTCTGCATGATCAGGGGTTTTTTCAGGCATTTTAGGGCACCAGACCAGAGATGGCTGCCAAATTCAACAGTGGGGGCGTTATGTACTATTAAAGTTTCTACGGGCCCTGTACAGTATATCTAGCTTCTGAGAAGCTAACTTTACTCTGGCTTCGATGGAGCACCCGTACCTGAGCTGGTCTCTTAGAGTTACACCAAGTATATCAATGGAGGGCCTGTTCGGAAGATTGCTTCCGTTGAAGAAGACTAGATTTTCATTTCCATGCGCTTGTCCACAGATCGGGAGAGATTGCTTGAAGTAGACCTATCCTGACCTTTGGACTCTGTCGACATATCGCTCTGTACCACAATGGGAGGGATGGATTCATACGTCCGTCACTCCTAGACACATTGACCCCAGATCTCTACCCACCCCTCATACCTATTTCCTTCCCAGAACTTCATCTCCTACCTGTCCCTAAAAATACCCTCCTCACAGCATCCCCAAAGACGACATAGACGGAAACCTGACGGAAATTATTTTCCTGTGGAGTGTGGAGCAACCCGAATTTCTACAGATTTCTTACATATCTCCCAAACACTTCAAATTTTAAAGCTCTTAAAAAAATTAAGATATTCTTAAAGATAATATCTAGACATTGCCTGCGCCGAAACGCAAATTATATAAAATTCCCTCGATAGAAAAAAATCGCAAAGTAATGCTCCGAAAATTATTATAAACACGTTTGTTTCAGTTATTTTACAAGTTATATGTATGAAAAAATTCATAGTGTTTCTTTAAATGCTGTTTAAGACAACCTTCGCGAGATTTTTGCTCTATTTTAAACGAGTCTTGTTTTATTAAAGATTTTCACAATTTTCGCATCGATTTTATCGCTGTAAATGTTAGCGCGCTCCTCTAACATTCGTAATTTAATATCTCTCCATCTTCTTCTTTTTGAGGCCGGTTACTGCGCCTTAATTTAAAAAAAAATAAAACTAACCCCACCTTATGCCTCATTACTACACAATGTTCCATCTGACAAGATCTGACCACATCTTGCAAGAATTTAATCTACATTGTTCGCCCTTACCTCACAATTAACAATCTTACCCCACTTTGCTCCCCGCTGTCCGCTATTATACTCCCAGTGAAACAACTAATCTCATTTTACACCACGGTATCCGTTATTACCCCGCATTTCCCCATTGCTATGCACCTCGCCCCACTTTACGCGACGTTGTCCGATATCACCCACCTAGTCTCACCCTGTTTAGTCCTACCCACATGTTCCATCAGACCCTGTTTTGAATCATCAGGATTTCCCTAGTGGCGCTAGCAATGTTTATATAACGCAGAGTTCTCAAACTTATCGGGTTCATCGCCCCCCTCCCCCCCCCCCCATTTAAAGATTTTATTTTTTATTTTATTAAAAGGTAACTTTTTTTGTGCTAATAATAACAATTAACAACGACAATGTTTACAAAAACACCTTAAAGCTGAAATTTTAAAGTCATTTGTTAAAATTAAAAATTTATTGATGGATTTAGAAGCAAATCCAGCTTCAAAAAATCATGGCGTGTCGCATTGTATCGTATTTTTTAAAGATAAACATAATAAAACTTATATGTGCATTGCTGGGTGTAACATCACTTACCCGAAGGTTTTCCTGAGCATATTTGGAGTAAAAAAAACTTTTTTTTTCTCTCTTTAAAACCAAAAAAATCATTCTATTTTTTATATTGCTACTATCTCTATCACTACTGCTCTATACTAACTCTATCTTTCATATTTACTACTGATCACACTCCTTCACGTCTGCTGTTTCGTGTGTTATCGTGCTACTGGAACGAAACGGAGCGTTCTGAACGTATTTGGAGTTTAAAAAATGGATGTCAATTTATTTATATTATTAAAAAAAAAATGTTTTTCAATTTATGTATTTTCTATCTTGCCACTATCTCTATCTCAACCTTTCTATGCTAACTCTATCTTTCATATTTTTCACTGATCACTCTCCTACACGTCGCGACGGGATCACGTGATATGTTCTAGTTCCTATCTCTAAAATATTAGGTAAAAAAAAGAAGAAAAGTTAATAATTATTGATTTTTTTATTTACTATTTGGGCTTGATGTGGAACATTTGTTATTGGATTATAACCTAATTATTATAATTGTTTTCTTTAATGCATGTAATGTTATTAATCTGTAAATGTTCCTAATAAAATAAAATAAAAAAATAAAATATGTGTTCAGTTTCGTGTGTTACCCTGCTACTGGAACGATACAGATGCTTATCAAGTTATCCGATAGGCTAAGCAAAATGACATAGATTTTTTTACTCCAAGTATGCTTGTTAAAATTTATCGCGATGTTATATCCTGTATATTAGCACTCCGTCTGTTCCAGCAACACACTTTTTCCTGCTAAGCACTTGCATACTGCTTACTAACCACGTATGCAGGGACACTAGAGGTTTAGATTTGTTCAACATAAATAAATGTAGCTTCGTTTAACAAAAAAAAATTGAATCTTGCGAGAGCCTCGAAGGAGCAACAATCTGTTACTTAAACTAGGGCGGGTAAATGGTGGATAACCTCCAATGTTCCAACAGCACCCCTCAGACGAAACAGAGCGAATCTTTCACATATCTTTCTACCGCCCACAGGAGGGCGATCTAACTTATTTTGAGAAGCACTGACAAACTGCAACCTCCGGGGGGTCGCCGTATCGCCCCCGCAAACATCAGTTGAACCATTCACGAGTTGAGCGCTAAAAATAGACCAATCACGTGGCGCCTGCTGTGTTTACGTTTTAATATTTTATTGCCGTAAGCCGAACTGACGTTTCGGCCCCGTATTAAGGCTCCTTCTGATACAGAATTGTTATGCAATAATGAATTCTAAAGTAACTTTCTCTAAAGTCTATTATCGCATGACATTGCGGTGTCGCATTCAGGAGTACTTTCGTAGATAAGATTAGTTTAATTCTTTAATTGTCGCTTGCAATATTTGAATTTCGAATGGAATAATTTCAAATATTGCACGTGACAGATAGAAGAGATGCTTTTTTATTACGATACTAATACAATATTACATTTTTATCACGTGATGCAATTTATTCTCCACCTAACTTTTATCTTGCATGTCGCAATATTGTTCAACAGCTGATTGGACTTTCGGTTTCAATTAGTAGACATTGACGCATTTGGCGGGCATGGGTACCGCCGCCCTGGGAACCATTTTTTGGATAACCAACACCTCTGCCATAGGTCACTCCAAGTGGTTCGCTACGTTTGATGACTTATGCCCGGGTTCATGGGGTCAGGTTTGTCCGGATCTTGGCGGCGGATGCGTCTGCTCATCAATTGCATGGCAGGCCGGATCGGGAGAGAATGGTTGAGGGAGTCCTTTTGACTTCTCCAGCCGTACTCTATCGGAATATCGCCTTGGACCGCAGTGCGAGGGATGGATTCATACGTCCGTCACTCCTGGACACACTGACCCCCTGATTCCTACCCCTCATACCGTTTTCCTTCCCAGAACTTCCTTTCCTAAAAAGACCCTCCGCACAGCATCCCCAAAGATGACATGGGCCCCGAGAGGAATTATTTTCCTCAGGGCCTCCTGTGTGGAGCTGATGTAAAAAAAAAACACTACGCATTGTGATAAACAATGTGATTTGAAACACCTAACTATATTTGAAATTTGAAATGATTTTTTTTTTGATAGGTTCATTAGTTAACCAGGGCAGGCGATCTATTTCACACTCAGTATTATTGGGATATATTTTTTAATTATTTGTTTTCCTTTTTCTTTTCAGAAAGAGGCATGCGTCAGGCGACCATCTCGAATGCACTCTCATGCTGCCCATCATCGACTATCTTTAGTGGTAAGTTAATATTAATAAAAATAAATTAACTTAATGGTAACCGCACCAAACAGAATAGTGAAACCAAATGAATGTATGAATATGAATGAAGCTGTGAATCTATGCCAAGATGAGAGAAAAAAACTGGGTTAAATATGTTAGGTTAGGTTCGAACAATATATATAACCTAAAAGTTAGGTTAGATTCGAACAATATATATAACCTAAATGTTAGGTTAGGTTCGAACACTCATTTCAAAACAGAGCGGATCGCCGCTCTTAGCAGATATTCGTGATATAGGACTATCGGACCATCGGCTTGTTTGCACTGATATTGATTTTAACCCGCCAAAAGTACCATATAGAACAATTATTTCAAGGGAATGGCGTAAATTTAGTTTCAGTGATTTCCTGGAAGAGCTTCAGACCTCTCTATTATGTACACCTAATTTTTGGGAAACAAAGACGCCAACAGAACTTGTCGAGACATATAATACAACTCTTATATGTCTGTTAAATAAATATGCTCCGACAACGTCAAAAACACGTAAAGTTCGAAAGTCTGACGGCTGGTTTGATGATGAATGCCGAAACCAGAAAAGGCTTATGCGGAAATTAGAGAGGTCATATAGGAAAAATTCTGCGGTAACTTCAAGGGATGAGTGGATCCTTGCTCAAAAACAGTATATGAGCAAAATAAATTCCAAAAGATCTGAATACTGGAATGAAAAAATTGACTCTGAGCCATTCGTGCCTCCACATCTAACGCCCCTCCGCCAATATTTATTATAAATTCTAAAGGAAATTTGTCATCCTTCAAACTCACCACGCTGGAAGAAGTAAGAAAAATAATTTCAAGTTCGCCAAATAAGCAATGCAGTCTTGACCCTATACCAACATGGTTATTAAAAAAATGTGTCATTGTCTTAGCTCCATTCCTAGTTCATCTTTTTAATAAATCTCTGAGCACAGGTGACTTCCCTGAACCACTAAAATCAGCTGTAGTTACGCCGATACTAAAAAAGCTACAACTAGACTCCGATAACTTAAGTAATTACAGACCTGTTTCAAATTTACCTTTCCTATCAAAAATCCTGGAGAAAATTGCTGCTGCACAAATAACCAGTCACTTGAATTCAAATAAATTATTCACTAATCGTCAATCCGCATATAGAAGGTTTCACTCAACAGAAACCGGAATACTTCGTATGCTGTCAGATATAACTTTGGCCATAGAGTCAGGTAAGTTAGCACTTATCTCACTCCTGGACATGAGTGCAGCGTTTGATACGATTGATCATGACTTCCTCATTAAGAGATTAGAGGAAACATTTGGTTTGAGTTCCGATATAAAAAATTGGCTGGTATCATACCTATCCAATCGCTTACAAGCCGTTAAGGTTGGAAATAAACTCTCTAACTTCGCAACACTTTCTTCAGGGGTACCCCAAGGATCCGTTTTAGGTCCACTTCTTTTCATCCTTTTTACAAATGATGTCGCCAAAATAATCGAGTCATTTGGTCTCTTGTCCCACTGCTACGCTGACGATCAGCAAGTTTATTTTTACTGCTCTCCAAACGAAATCAATAGCCTAAAAATCCGCATAGCTGAATGCCTAGAAGCAACTCGTTGGATGTCTTCAAACAAGCTGAAGCTGAACCCATCTAAGACTGAGTTTCTCTGGGCGGCCACAAACAAACGTCAACATTTCATAGACAATTCACTTATTTCCATTTCCGGCGACGATATTATTCCAAAGACAACAAACTTATTGGCGTTAATTTAGATTCAGACTTTTTGCTTAAAAGTCAAATAAATAGGACAGTAAGCACCGGCTTTTTTTACCTTAGACAACTCAAGTCAGTTCGAAGAAACCTTCCTACAGAGGCGACAAAACTATTAATCAACTCTTACGTAGTCTCACGGCTTGATTACTGTAACGGCATCTACGCTAGTCTTCCAAAATACCAAACTGACAAACTTTAATCCGTGTTTAATGCAGCGGCAAGGCTCATAACCGGGGTCTCTAAATATTCACACATTTCAGAACACTTTCGTAACCTTCACTGGCTCAAGTGCCCTGAAAGAATCCAGTACAAATTGTGCTGGATGGTGTTTAAATCAATCAATGAAATGGCCCCACCTTACATCTCTGAATTATGCGTCCCGGAAAATACCGGTCCGAGGCAATTAACCCTTAGATCGGCAACTTCATCTGCTATAGGCAGACTAATAGAACCCAAACGAAAGCCAAATACTAAGTTCGGAGATCGTGCTTTCGGAGTATCTGGGCCTAAGGCTTGGAATAGACTCCCTCCGGAATTAAGATGCATAAAAAGCCCAACAGAGTTTAGGTCCAAACTAAAAACCTACCTTTTCGGGCTCTCATACCCTTAACTTAATTTAAATATACCTATCTGAGAGTATCATACCTGTATTGCCTATGATATGTCTTAATCACACTTTTCTTACTGAATTAAAATTACTCGAATCCTTACTCATCAATCTGTCTCTCGGAAGATCAAATCCTTGTACTACTGTACCACCCACCATTAAATGTTGCTTTTACTTTCCAAAATACACTCATTAAAGAATATATTACATATTAATATTAAAATATTTTCAGGATTAAACAACATGTTTTCACAATTATGTCCTCTGCGTGCGAACTCTATCTAAATTTCTTTAAATAGACAATAAACAGTGTTAATTTCAAGCGACCTCCCAGGTAAGTATGGTCCTGTATTAATTCATTTTTAGGCAGCATCGCGTTCATTGGTCAAAATATTGTACATATATTTTCGTATCGGTGATCAATGAACCGGTGTATGCAATTTTTAGCCATAAGTTGTTTTTAATTGTTTGTCTAGCTTGTAGTCTTTCTAGATTTTAGGCATGCATGGTAAGTTTGTACAGCGCCCTTGAGGTGATTTCTCACAAAAACGGCGCTATATAAATCGTCCAAATATTATTATTATTATTTATAACATACAGTGTGTTAAGAGACGTACTTTAACTTGCGTTCTTTATCCAGTGATTCCTGACATTATTTGGAGTAAAAAATGTGAATGAAGTTTATGTCTCTGGTGATTTTTTTAATGTTTTTTTTTTCAATTTTGATTTTCTTCAAAACTAAACATAATGAAAAGATAATGTTAAAATTTAAGGTTAAATATGTGTTGATAAATAAAACTTCGTTTATTTATTTATTTATTTATTTACGCCCTTTTTCGGGGCTTTTACATATACAATTTAAAAATTACACTTGATTAAATAATATATAAATACTGTATATTTCTTTTACCAATAAATATAAAATGTATATATTTCTTTTATTAAGAAATATACAGTATTTATTTCACATAACTGAACTGCCTCAGTAACAGCATTTTGTATTTGTCTAAAGATAAATTGAAGATGTCCACAGACTTGGTAAAATTATTTCCCTCCATTAGTATTCTGGGCAAAGAGGAATACATATGGTAGTTAGTTCCAGAATTTCTGCACTGAAATAAATAAATAATCTAATAAGCTTTTTCAAAAAAAAAGTCCCAAAATAAAAACATTAAGAAACATGTTGGTGCTGTTGGGTTCATTCTGACTTACGATTTCTACACGCTTGTCAAAATGACGACTCCGATTAAGGGTTAAAAAATTAAATAATTAAGTTAAATAATTATATCATACTTTACAAGGCTTACTTAAAAAAAATAATATCCCTGAATTTTAAAGTTTTTCTTTCTTTCTTTTAACGTTGTTTTATTTATGGTAAAGAATCGAGGGTACCTTGTTGGTACTGCCCAAGTCTCACATACTTCTTCAAATACAGCAAACTTATTTTGTCCCACTATTTTAATTAAAAATAAAATCACTGAGTTTTAACCACTTTTATTGGGTTTTTTTGTTGCTACTAAAATGAAAGTTTGATGCTCAAAGATCTTATCTTCTACATAAAAATCAATATTTGTTTGTTTGTTCGTATTTTATACGCTGCCATACCATTCATCCGATTGCGATAAAATCTTGGTGATACGTTGTGCGCATGCCCGCGAAGGTTAGAGGCTGTAAAGTGTATATAATGGTAAGCTCTGGTATTATGAAATTTGTATGAAATGAAGTTGTGTGTATTTCATATATTTTAGCAGCAGGGAGGAAAAGCAGGAGGGGAATGGGGGGAGGTGGGGTTCGCGGGAGGGGTGATGAGGGAGGGGGAAGGCGTGGAAGGTGGAAGGAAAATACGGGAGAGGAACGGGGACGCACGGGAAAGGACATGCAGGAAGAATTTTATTTCTTTGTATGGCATTGCAACGCTTGCCGGGTTCCAGCTAGTTAAAAACAAAATCACTTAGTTTTAACCACTTTAACTTTTATTGTTTTTTTTCTGACTAAAATGAAAATTTGATGCTCAAAAATGATGAATAATATTATTGACATTGAGAGAGAAAAAAATGCACAAAATACACGAATTTTTTAATTTTTCTATTTTTGAATTATTTATATTATGTTTTCAGATTCCATACACGATTATTATTTCATAACAATATAACGAACTTATTATTTTTAACGTCTAAAAATAATTAACGTCTAAAAATAACTATTTTTTTTGGAGTCATGCACAATGAATAGCAAATTTCACTCAAGAAACAGGTAATGGAAATGAAAATTCCGAATGCCCACATAAGTAATGGTCCGTAAAGCTTTATTGGGTTTTGAGAGGAATCCGCTTTAACAATACCTTTATCGAAATGTATATTGTTTTGGCCTGAACTAGCATACAAAGATTCACTCCATTTTGCCTGTAAGCCATTCTGGTAGAATAATGATATATAGTAATTAATAGCGCCAATATATGGCGTGTTTTTACTAAACGGCCAGGCCTGAGAAGAAGGGAAGTATAAATCATTTGTCACTCTTATTCTGGTGAGATCGTCGATAGATATGATTTCAGGACATTTGTTATTTACAGCGTTCTGCACTAGGATTTGTTCTTCAATCAGGACGATGTCGGTGTGAAGGGCTTTTCGAAGTACTTTGCAGATACTGAGGTTTCTGTGTGTTCGTTTGGACATCTCTTGGAGTACTGGATCAGGTGATTTTTTTAATGCATCAACTACGAGAGAACCATCGAACTGAAAAAGGAAGATAATTATTTAATTTAATTCTGTATTCATTTAATACAATAAAGGTGTGGAGGGGCAGCACATTGCAACACCTAACAAACTGAGAGAATTATAAAAAAATATACATTAATATGCAAAAAATCACTGAATGTTCAAAAGGGTACTGTGCGTTTTCATCTCGCGAAAAAATAATCCTGACAAAATATCCTACGGATGAAACATCCTCCAACAAAATCTACTAAAACCTATGTATTTATATTCAGCACAAGAAGAAAGAGTGTAAAATAATACAACATCTTAAATACATATAGGCCTGGATTAAAAAATATAAATATGATTTCAAATGAATTTCCTTACTGTTTTTTCTTCATGATGTTACGAGTGTTCAATTTATTAAAAATAATTTTACTTTTTTCTTGAGTTATAATACAATTCTTTTATTTTTTTTCAGGAAGAATATTCAAATATTTTTATTAAATGAAGACAATGTTAGCAAAATTCAATCAAAAATCTGAGGGTTTGTGTCCTAGATGTGACCGTATTTTTTTATTATTTTTCTATTCTCAGATTTTCGATAGAGTTTAGCTAATATTGTCTTGATTTAATTAAAATATTACATATTAGAATAAGTTAACAATAATGATCTAAACGAAAATATTAAAGAGAACAAGACACAGAAAAAAGACAATGGTCGCAACCGGGACTCGAACCCAGACCTCTCCGTCTAACCGGGACGAGCGCGTTAACCAATTTCGCTATTGCCACCTTCTGTCAAACCGTCATATTTGTCAATCTCATATTTTCAAATTTTTTAGAATTACATTATTATCAACTAATTATTTTTCTCCATATTACGGGCAAATACCCTTTTCATTAAAAAGAAAGTTTTTCTTTTAAAAATTAAAATATTACAATTTAAGATTTCTTTCATCAAGTTAAAAATAAAAATAACTATTAAAATATTTTATGCCTTATAATTATTGTGCCACCTGACCGTGGAAAAAAAATTACGAAGGATATTGTCACAAAAATATTGTACACATATGTAGACACGTCTGTTATGTATATTTTCGTAGCTCTATGGCTCCTCGTGGAGTGCCCCCGAAATTTTATTTAAATAAAAAAAAAAAAATAAAATAAAATTAAAAAATCACCGAGGCAGATTTTGCTGATTCCGAAACAAAACAAGTACTCACTTCGTGGACATACACGTGGTATCCCAGCTCCCCCATTTCATGCAGATTAGCCAAGTGTTCCGATGGGGGGTTCACCATGTCTGAAGTGAGCTTTCCTTTGTACACCGTGCATAGAATAATGGTACAAAGGAGCCAAGACCCGAGAACGCATCTTCCGGGCATTTTTGAGCAGGAACCTATTCCTTGTTCAACTAAAATACAGCCAACCATCTGGAATAATACACCGTCAAATAAATAAGAGAATAAATGACAGAATCTGTATTAAACTGTTATATTTTCCCTACGTTAGAAGTCATCTTGAGTACAATTCTCCCGTCTGGAACCCACATTATAATATTTATGTACAATCTGTTGAAAGTATACAAAACAAATTCTTACATTTTAAAAACTTTAAAATGGGTATTCCAGCAATTATGTTGAACTACAACTCTTTTTAAATTAAATGAACATGCTCAAATTATCAGATAGACGAATTTTCACTGACTTGGTATTTCTATATGTATAAAATTCTAAATGATTTAGTGGATAATCCGGTATTGCTTGAATTGATAAGCTTCCGGATTCCACTACGTAATACTAGAAGTCAGGATTTATTTCAGTGCAGAAATTAATGGAGGGAAATAATTATACCAAGTCAGTGGACATTTTCAACTTATCTTTAAACAAATATAAAATATTGCTACTGAGGCAGTTCAGTTATGTACAATAAATACTGTATATTCTTACTATACATATGTAAAAGCTTCGAAAAAGGGCGTTAATAAATAAATAATTATTTTGCCCACGAGTGAGTGCAGCCGTTCCAATCAATGACACATATTCCTTGTTTCATTCCATCCAAACTTTTCAAACCTTTTTACATTTAGAAAGCCTCGAGGGAGATTTTGTCATGTGGATGGGTGTTTAAGATGTGAAAGAGCTAATTCGGTTGGCCGAGTACCAGACGGAGTTCATCTGAATGGTCTCGCAGCATTGTACTCTTTAAAGAGGAATGCTCGCTTTAAAAGCATGCTTTATTGATTACGCAAGCAAGGTAGTTTTTTGGAGTTTTGGAACTACAGTTGTCATATTTAAAACGTAATAATTATTTTGTACTTACCCAAAAGGACCGGAACAAAGCCAAATGATTGGTATAGCAGTACCTATCTGATACGTATATTAGGCACGAAAGGAAAGACATGGTTGCTATGAGGGCACCCCAAGTTTGAACCTTGAATACCAAGACTATCATCAATGCTGAAAACATTAAGTATATGTATTTGATTTAACATTTATAACAAACGACATTATATATATGCAAAACTTTAATTTTCTAAATTCTGATGAATAAACTACCTTCAGAGAGCACATTTGGTTTACTCATGTAATAGACTCTTAATGGATCATCTCCAACTGTATCAGTGAAGTCCACAATCTTCAATCTAGCTTCCGAAACGGATATTGTGATCGCGAAATCAACTTTTTTTTTGTAAACGTCCGTGACCATATTTTTCCACGTTCCTTCTTCTGCGTGCTTCTTGGGATTAACCAGAAAGTACTTGAAATTAAGTCTTTTGCTCATTTCCCTCAACATTATTGCTTGAACTCCCGTGAAATCTGAACACTCTGTGAAAACTTCATCACCAACTTCAGTGTTAACTTCATTTATACAACCCACATATACATAGTCATGGGGAAAAGCAACTCGAAGACCGTGGGAGTTAAAATCTTTGAAGTTGTACTCTACCTTCCTCAAAATTTCATTTATTAGATGAGACGTTTTTACAAATTTTTCGTCCTTCAATTCGCTCTCATATCTCAAGGTAATTTTCTGCGATTCTGTCCCACAGTAAAAACAAATTTCAAATAATTTCACTAATTCATCGCTGAATTCTAAAACCAATACTAAATAAATGTTTTTGACAAGTGTTGTGTTAAGGAACATTGATGGATTCTCAAAATTGTTTTCACTATTTTTAAATTGATTCCTACATGATCCTATGTTTTTTGTTTGGTTAACACAAATGTACAATATCATATGGTCACTTTTTATTATGTCTTTATAACGATCGGTAAAAAAAAGTGGATCTGGTAAAATAACGACATGTAAAATATTTCTAGATGGTTTAAAATCAGCCAAAGAATTGTTTTTTCTGTGTTCTTTCTCGTAGCAATTCAAAATGTAGACTACATTAAGAGCACTATAGTGAAACTTATTTGTTCTTTGTATATTTGATACATTTTTCTCATTCGATATGGATTTTCTCAAACCCGTTTGTGCACAGATTGAATCTACCATGGTGCTCGTTGATTTGTCATAGTGAAAGATGATATCATTAGCCGAAGTCATTTTTAGCGCTATTTCGCTGACCAATTTGACGGCTTTTTCAGTATTTGCATTATTTTCATTACAAACGCCGGTTGATGATAATGTTGACGACTGCAAATCTTGGAACGTGCTTTCAGATAACGCGGTCATTAAAATTTGTTGAAAACACATTCTTACGATGATCCACTCCATGTCTCTGATACTTCGGATGGGCGAATCCTGTTTCATTATGATCTGATTTATATTTTGGTTTTGTTGAAACAATCGTTTCTTCTATAACTTAGTGTTGCGCACAGTTCGTCTATTCAGGTGAACGCCATTTTTAATTAATCTCATTATGCTTAAGTATTCGTCAGTTCAGAAAATACAGATCACACTTGCATCCGAAAGCTTTTTTTTTTACTTATGTTCAATTAATTTTCATTGTATCCAAGAACAACACATTTATATCGATTTTGGTTAAACTGTACGGTTTTGTCGAACTCCCGTTTGGACATCCACACTCACTGACACTGTCTTATATATTTAAAAGAATAATCAAAAATAGATTATTGTCCAAGTGCTCTTTGCGATGATGAGTTGATTGTGATGGCACAATAAACAAATGATTTGTTTACCAGCCTTTCAGTAAGGTGCCTCACCATTATGACATTTTAATCTCTGGCTATCAATCTTATTCAATTTAATGTTTCGTCATTTTAACCCTTCGGATAATAAGAAAATAATAAACTTTGGCCTGTCAAGTTTTGCGCGCAAAATTCCCGGTTCTTCCTGTGCATTTTAAATGTTCCTTTTTATTGGTTATTTTTTAACCCTTTTGCAAAAACAATTTTTTTTCTGAAATCTACATAAAATTTTTAAAATCAACATTTTTGTATCTAAATATTAAAATTTTGATATTGGAAATGTAAATTGGCTAAAAAATGCATACCTGCGAATATTCTAAAAAGCATTTAAAATAGAATTAGCTAGAAATTTTAAATACAGATTCCTTTTCTTAAGAAAATTTGTAATAAAACTATCACTTCACTTTTTATCACATTCATACAATCTTATTTTAAAATTAAATGTGTGTTTCCCCACAAAAAAACCGTCACTTAGGATCGGGTTTGTAAAATATCTGAACAACATTGCTCGTATATTCCTAAGGCAATGAGAAGCATTATTTCTTTCGCTTTCTAACATAGAAGAAATCATAAATGTTTGCACGACAGGAAGAGAGATATCTAACTTTTAATAACGCACGGTCACTCTGGGACAATTTGGGTCTCCTGTTATTATAACGGCATATGACGTTTTGGAACAATTTGGGTCTCCTGTGATTAGACGGGTTAATACCATCAGGCTCTGGTTGAGTACAAAGGTATACTGACAAACAGCTGTAAACGTCAAATAATATTTTGTCATAGCTTCGAACATTTTTGCATACTTAAAAACGTATTTGAGTATTGAAAGAAAGAGATTAGTTAAATTGATTGAAAGGTTATGACAGTATCAATTGAACGAGCGAGTTGAAAATAGGCGTAAGTGTACTTAAGGCGATTTTGGTTAACACTGTTTTCGGAATAGTTGTTGATTCTTTCTTTATCACGTTTCAAAATCACTCCATTCCGTCAACGAAAAATGTTTGTAGATAATGAGGCTTTACAATTTATGATAAAGACTAGTGATGGGGTATAACCGAAACATTTGGTTACCTAGTGAAATATTTCTGTCATAAAACAAGTAGAGTAGAATCCGGATATAACGATCTTCAAGGAGCCGGTGATACTTTGTCGTACTAAACGGACGACGCACAAAACGGCCGGATAATTTAAGCTTGTTTTTACATTAGACACGCTGAACTCCTTCGTGAGGGCTTCTAAACGGTGTAATATAGCACTTTGTTCTTAAATTGAAAAACACTCTCGCTTTAACAACTCATTGTGTCGAGTTTTTAGGCGAGGCGTTGGACGGCAAAGTATTCATAGGTAGGTTTAGTAAACAAAACACTGCGCTTCGTTCTAACCGGACGAATTATCATTAAAATAGGTGAAAATAGCTCACTTTAAGCAGTTGGTCCCTTAAAACGGAGTCGTACCAAACGGATATGTTTTCCTAATACCTAACCATGAAACCTAACTTGATTTTACATTGTCATTGCTAAAAACGGTAAGCCATTATAAGCGAAGTCGTTATCAAGTTATATCAGAATTCTACTGTATATTGTTCTCTTTTACAATTTGGGAGGCGGGTATGTGTACCTACATTTATTGGATAACCAACACCGCTGCCGTCAATACTGGTCCACTACTTTTGGTGATTTAGCAGGGATGCCCGGGTTCATGGGGTGAGGTTTGTCTAGGTCTTGATGGCGAGTGTGTTGGCTCACCTATTGCATGTCGGATCGGAACGGCAGATCTAACGTCGACCTCTCCAGCCGGACTATCTCGACCCATGTTATGTATATAACATAGGTTAATTGTCGTTTTAAGTTAGTACTGGAATCTATGAGGCGGCACCTTAGCATTGTCTATTGTTTTTCATCCTGGCAACACCAGAGAGGAGCGGAAATGGGATGGTGGCACTTCCCGGCGGGCTTCCGCCCGCCGGAGGTCGAGTCGGGGCATTGGAGATAATCGGGGAATATGAAGTGCATCGGTGCCAAATCATAGATTCAAGAAGTTCCCGTAAAGCTCGGGCGGTTATTATAGTGCCGTTACAAGTTTATTTGAGTTCCCGTTATGGTTTCGACCCCGCTAGTCGCGCTCCCGGAAAAAGTGTTGTGTTCACACATGGCCGAATTGTATTTCGATTAGGAATAGGAAAGTTCAATCTGGACAGTAAACGCCCCTGCCTTTAGTCCCAGAAACGCCGTGGGCTAGTATGATTTCCGGCCAATATAATGTTCTACCCGATCTCCGTCAGGAAATCTCCTGGTGTATCAATTCACCATACACGTGCGTGACTCATCATTTGCAACCAGCGCCAGCTTACTTCACCGTGGGACGTGGAGTAGCCTTATTTGCTCGCGCCAGAGTATTTGCTCCTGCTGCAGATGCCAGAGGGTTCCTGCCACCAATATAGTCAGCTTACTTCACCGTGGGACGTGGAGTAGCCTTATTTGCTCATGCTGCAGATGCCAGAGGGTTCCTGCCACCAATATAGTCAGCGCGCATCACCGTGGGACGTGGGCCGCTGCACCAACCTTAGTCACCGGGAAGATCCCTCATCGTCTAAACGATCGCGTTAATAGTCAGATTACTTTAGCTATAGTTTTCGGTTATGGTCTGTGGGGGTAAGTTCTATCCTATCTGTACTATTACATGCAATATTTTAAATAAACCTATATGGTTAGTCCATTTATAATTAACCTTATTTTATTTACAAAACCTGGTAATTCCTGCCTATGCCTGACATCTTAGAACATAATTCCCCGCTCTGGGAGGGGGGAACTCTGCTCTACCGCTGTGCTGGTCGATTTGGCGGGTCTGAGGCTGAGGATTCCTCGGGATCAGATCCTGGCGCGTCCGGTACTAACCGGCAAAGCCATTTCGACCACTCACTATAATTAAATCCCTTTAATAAATATGCCGACTATTTTAGCCGGGACTTTGACCCTAACATGGCGCCTACAACTGTGTCCTGGGCTCGTATAAATCTTATTTGTCTAGGTTTTGGGTTGGAATTACTATAGTTTTGTCTTGCAATCGATCAATAATTGTTTTTGTTATTTCGAAGCATCTCACATAAAACATAACCTTTAAATGTCATTCCGGTATACACGTAAATATTGCGAAGTTATCAATCTGTCAACAATGCAGCCAACTTGATAATAACGCTGTACACATTATTATTTTATATTTTAATTTGTTTATGGGTTAAGTTATTCGGACTTACGGGCAACACGAATACTAAGTGTCAATTTGACAGACGGCTATGTCAATCGTAAACAAACATTGCATTTTGACAACAACTGTCATAATGTAATTACACCTTTACGTTTTTAAGATTGTCGTGTACAATAAATACTATAAAGTGCTTATAAATACGGTTAATTATATAATTGCTCTGCGGGTAAGCAATATATTCGTAGCTATCGTTACTAGCTAATTTATTGACATTCTACATTTAATTATTGGAATTTTACAAATATACTTTTCAAAATGTCGACTACAATAGACAACATCAATGGTAGATCGAAAGATGAACTTTCTGCGGATCTTTTATCCAGGAATATAACACCAGACGGTACTTTAGAAGAAATGCGAATTCAAGCCAGAAGGCATAACAAAAATATTAAAATATCTGAAGCTATCGAGCATCATGAGGGAAGTGTTAACCCAGATAAAGACAACGAATTTGGCTCAAACTACATTAAATATACAAAAGTTATTTATAATGAATCAAACTCTTCTTCATCTTCATCCACAAGTACCATTAATAATTGGAATATTAAATTTGATGGTAATAGTTGCGTAAGAGACTTTATACTGGAAATAGAAGAGAAATGTAGAATTAGGAACGTTCGTCATGACGATTTAGTGAGATGTTTTCCTGAAATTTTAGATGGATTGGCATTATTATGGTTCAGATCAATTTATACACCTGATTTGACTTGGAATGAATTATCTATATTACTTATAAAACAATTCGAAACAAATAATAGACAGATTGAATTAAAATCACAACTTTTCTCTATGAAACAACCAGCTGGTATGTCAGCCTTTGAATTTACGTTAAGAATGCAGAAGCACAATAATATGCTTGATTCTAAATTACCACTCTCTGAACTTTTACAATTATGCATGAGGGCATTACTACCCATTTATATCAACCTTCTTGCATCCAGAGATTTCAACTCATTTTCAGAACTTACCGAAGCTACAAATAAACTGGAGTCTTATTCAACATCTAATTTGTTAGAAAATAATTCTTCTTCTTTTTCTGATGATAAAAAAAATTATTTCACCAATTCACGGGGCAGTAATAATAATAATTTCAATTCTAATCGTAACTCTTCTTATCGTGGTACCTACAATAATCGTTCTACGGATTATAATTATAAACAAAATAATAATAATAATTATAATAATAATAATAAACAATATAGTGGCAATTCTTCTAATAACAATAATACTCGTTTTTTCTATAATAATCAATCTAAAAAGAATACTTCTAATGATTATAGAGAAAAGGAGATGTGTCATCCTGATCCGAATTCTACCAAGAACAATATTTATTGTTCCTATTGTAAATTAAAAGGTCATTTACTATCGGATTGTAGGAAGAGAAGACAAAACAATCCCAATCCGAGAGTTGCTTCTGTCAAACATGGGGATTCAAAAAAACTAGATGAGAGTCGCTCTGTTCACGCGCCTTCCTTTGCGCAGAGGAAGTGCGAGTGGCAGAGTTGGCTCCGTCAAGTTAATCAGTTTCTTTCGGACTCGAGTTCTGAGGTGGAGGTACCGCCGCCGAAGGATCCCGAGCTTGAAAGGGATAATCGACCTTTCGCGGATATCCTTATTCTTAATAATTCTTATAAAGCACTGCTCGACAGTGGTTCTTCAATTTCCTGTTTAGGAGGTGATATTCATTTAGTATTCTTACAATCGGGTTATGAATTAGTTAATATTGATTTCAATATTTCAACCGCTGATGGAACAAATCAGCAGGTATTAGGTACTATGACGTTGCCTGTTACGTATAAGTCCTTTTTTAACTTTAAGTTTATTAACTTTAAGTTTATTTCCTTGTCAACTCAGAATGCATGACGATATGAACCCGCTTATCCTTTTGTATTCTGAGTCCATACAGTTTAACATACTCTGTATTTGTCCTAATAAGTTTTTTTGTCAACTTGGAATATACGATAATATGAACCCGCATATCCTCGTGTATTCCAAGTTCAATCTCATATGATCTGTGTTCATATACTTTTATATTGTATAAACGTAATTAAGAACATTAAGAGGTATTCGCCCAAAATTTCAATATGTTCTCAATTTAATAATGTTTTAACTACATTTGTTAAAACAATAAAAATAACTTACTATAATTATTCAGAAATTTCATTAATTTGAAGAATTTAATCAATTCCCATATTATTGATTGTTGACTATTGATAGCACCATTTACTTACAATGGTCGCTAACTATTCTATTGTCACCATTTTTAACAATGGTTGAATAATAAATAAATTGGCATCATTCATGCGATGATTGTATGACTATCCTTAACACCATTCAGTTACAATGGTTGGTTATATCCTGTATTTCTTATACAAATGTTCTAATAAACTTATATTTTGTTTTCTATTATATAACTGTCAGAAAAACTTATCCCACGAGACCAGTTAGAGAGTTAGATAGGTAGGCTCTTCTAAAGAGGAATTCTTTTATCCATAATGGATTTAAAATCAGTGTTGAAGTGCAGATGGTACACCATCTAAGTGTATAGCCTACTTTGGCTTACTTAAAAGTGTTCTGAACAGTGATGCTTTACGCATATTTAATGTGTTGATGTTTATTGATGTCATGTCTTGGTGATAATATCTATTCTAATATTAAGTTCTATTCTGTTATAGATGCTACGTCTACGGTAGTCCCAGACGAGAGTCAGAATACATCACCCAGCGTCTTATATGCTGTGGGTGATTACGGGCCCCGTTCACGTATCTTCTTATTACTACAAATTGTCTACTATTAAGGTCTTTAACTCTAAGTACTGATTTAATTATATATAATTTTCCAACTTCGAATGGATGCGTCGCAGACTCAACCATCATGTCTTCCGCATGATGGGCGCGACTGATTTTGTGACACACCCATTTGCAAGCATACTGTTGCTGGTAGTTTTGTTTTTTCTCTGATGTACAACTCATTTTTATGATATTATGTTTATGTATGTTTTTAGGAACCCATCAGACCAAGTTAGGGTATCTCTTAGCTCAGGCTTTTCTTTTGTTCTCCTTGTGTTTGGGGGCAAACACGTTGGGGGCGAGCGGGGTAATGTTATGTATATAACATAGGTTAATTGTCGTTTTAAGTTAGTACTGGAATCTATGAGGCGGCACCTTAGCATTGTCTATTGTTTTTCATCCTGGCAACACCAGAGAGGAGCGGAAATGGGATGGTGGCACTTCCCGGCGGGCTTCCGCCCGCCGGAGGTCGAGTCGGGGCATTGGAGATAATCGGGGAATATGAAGTGCATCGGTGCCAAATCATAGATTCAAGAAGTTCCCGTAAAGCTCGGGCGGTTATTATAGTGCCGTTACAAGTTTATTTGAGTTCCCGTTATGGTTTCGACCCCGCTAGTCGCGCTCCCGGAAAAAGTGTTGTGTTCACACATGGCCGAATTGTATTTCGATTAGGAATAGGAAAGTTCAATCTGGACAGTAAACGCCCCTGCCTTTAGTCCCAGAAACGCCGTGGGCTAGTATGATTTCCGGCCAATATAATGTTCTACCCGATCTCCGTCAGGAAATCTCCTGGTGTATCAATTCACCATACACGTGCGTGACTCATCATTTGCAACCAGCGCCAGCTTACTTCACCGTGGGACGTGGAGTAGCCTTATTTGCTCGCGCCAGAGTATTTGCTCCTGCTGCAGATGCCAGAGGGTTCCTGCCACCAATATAGTCAGCTTACTTCACCGTGGGACGTGGAGTAGCCTTATTTGCTCATGCTGCAGATGCCAGAGGGTTCCTGCCACCAATATAGTCAGCGCGCATCACCGTGGGACGTGGGCCGCTGCACCAACCTTAGTCACCGGGAAGATCCCTCATCGTCTAAACGATCGCGTTAATAGTCAGATTACTTTAGCTATAGTTTTCGGTTATGGTCTGTGGGGGTAAGTTCTATCCTATCTGTACTATTACATGCAATATTTTAAATAAACCTATATGGTTAGTCCATTTATAATTAACCTTATTTTATTTACAAAACCTGGTAATTCCTGCCTATGCCTGACATCTTAGAACATAATTCCCCGCTCTGGGAGGGGGGAACTCTGCTCTACCGCTGTGCTGGTCGATTTGGCGGGTCTGAGGCTGAGGATTCCTCGGGATCAGATCCTGGCGCGTCCGGTACTAACCGGCAAAGCCATTTCGACCACTCACTATAATTAAATCCCTTTAATAAATATGCCGACTATTTTAGCCGGGACTTTGACCCTAACACCCATCCGTCACTCCTGAGAACATTAAACCCGCAGATTCCTACCAACCCTCATTCCTTTTTCCTTCCCAGAACTTCCTCTCCTTGAAAATACCTTCAACATTTTTTTTCGTCAGAGCTTCCTTTATAAAGAAGCTATTGTAAAAAAAAAATTTAAATTGATTTTGACCCCATCTCTATTTTTAAACGGTTTCTTTGGATACTTACATAAAACAGTAAATATCATTTCTGTTAATGACGTCTAATGATGTTTTGAAAAAATTTGGATATTTAACCATATCTAATGTGTGTGCTTAAAATTGTGGTTAATTTATTTGTTTTTGAAAAGAAATGTACCGATAGGTAATGACTTATTTCTTTATCCGTATAAATCTTCAACGTGAAATGACTGGATAATTACACTCACTATTAGCTACTTCCAATAAAAAATCCACTCAAGGTTCAACACTACAAAATATGCCGAAATATCTTCGGCCTATTTAATAGCGTCGAAATACCTGACTGTTAGTCCGTTAATTAAATTAATAGTAGGCAAAAAACCAGGACAAAATTAAATTTAGTCAGTAAGCTCGCTGGAACTAACTGGGGATGTGATGCTAACACCCTCAGAACGACATCCATTGCTCAGATTTTCTCAGCAGCTAAATACTGTGCTCCCGTTTGGGCTAGAAGGGCCCAAACTTTCATGGTCGACGTTCAGCAATCGAACCATCTGCGGAACTTTAAAATGTTCTCCTCTCCCTTGGCTCACCGTACTTGCAAACATAACCACATCAAATATCAGACGAGAGATTGCAACACTGAGCGAATACAAGAAGGCGCTGCAAAAAAGCACAATACCTTTGCACAATGATGTCGTTTCTCACCCGGCATGCTGCTTGAAGTCCCTAAAACCCTTCTGGATAGAAGGAGAAAGGCTTCAAAACCATTCTGGATAGAAGGAGAAAGGCTTCTCCGATCACCTCTCATCCCAGAAGATAGGTGGAAGCTTGAGTGGCAGGCAATCGGCCAACGTGAAAAATACCCATCTCGTACAAGACCCCACTGAGAAACAGCCATGGGTTCTAATACGACAAATCACAATATAATTGATATTTTTTTTATCTAATTCCAGGTGGGTGGCACCTCTCCCCTGCGCTGTGGCAGCCCCCTGGAGTCCCCTAGGGCTCCGCCCACCAGCCAGGGGCCCCCGCATCCCCTGCACCCGCTCCATCCTCTTCACCATCAGCCCCCACCCGGGGGGGTGCCCATACGAAGGGCCAAGGACTTGCTGTAAGTTGAGAATTGTCATTTTTTTACCATTTGCTTGATAGTTAAGCGGACGTAGAGCCTGTTTTTCTATGAATCTGTTTTGAGTGCTTTATATTTAAATTAACTTTTATTTATTTATTTATTTGTAAGAAACAAATAGCTTTTACATAATACATGTACAGTGATAAATATATAATTGAACTGGAGTCAAGCCACAGAGGTTTCTTATGCTAAAGTGCATCAGAAATGAAGTTTTATTATATTATAATTAATTTTGGGTCATAGGAAGGGGAGAGGAAGAGGAATATAGGAAAAGGATAGGAGATGCTCACGATGTATTCTCATATTGTTAATCGATCGTACGCGTTACTTCACATCGATATTTCTTTAGGTTTTTACTAAAAATGTCAATGCTGTGAAATTTTGTATTATATTGTGTGCATACAGGAGGAGTTGGGGAGTTTTTTCTAATTTTTGTTCTACAAGAGGGTAAATAAAATAAATCGGATTGCCGGGTTGATCTTGAGGGAATGTGAAAATTTATTAAATTGGTAAGTTCTGGTGAGTCCAGGCCATTGTTTAGAATTTTAAACAATAGGATTTGATCAAAAATTAGATGTCATGTTTGGAGGGATTTGAAATTGTGAAATATAATTTTAATTTATAATTTAAGTGTTTAAAAAATTTTTTTTGAATTCTTTCTATTCTTTCAATATGGGCTTGGTATAAAGGAGTCCAGATCGGTGTACAGTGTTCCAAGTGCGGATGAATATATGAGGTGTAAAGGGAATATAGAGTGTTTATGTTGTGGAAGGGTTTTGCTATACGAATTATAAACCCCAGCATTTTATTGGCATTGTTAATTACTTCATAAGTGTGTTGGATAAAGTTTAATTTGACATCCATTGTTACCCCAAGGTCCCTGATATATTTTACTTCATTGATATGTGTGCCGTTCAGTGTGTATACAAAGGAAATTATATTTTTATTACGTGTAAATGTTAATTTATTGCACTTTGAGATGTTAATAACAAGTTTGTTTCATTCGCAATAGGCAAAAAGACGATTGAGGTCTTCTTGGAGTTTAATGCAGTCATTGATTGATTTGATAACTAAGTATATTTTTTTATCATCTGCATATGCTAGGTAATTAGCATGTAAAAAACATTTGTAAATATCATATATATACACATTAAATAATAATGGGCCTAAATGAGAACCTTGAGGTACACCGGAGGGCACGGAAAAGAAGCTGGACTTTGTTCCCCCAATTGAGACACTTTGAAGTCTACTCCAAAGGTATGAAGTGAGCCACCGGAGTAAGTCACCGTGGATGCCTAACTGTTTTAATTTTTGAATAAGGATGAAATGGTTTACCTTATCGAAGGCCTTAGAGTAATCAGTGTAGATTACATCTACTTGGTTTCTTTTGTCCATATTGCTCGTTAAATATTCCGTAAAATTTACCAAGTTTGTTAGTACTGATCTTTTTTGAAGAAATCCTTGTTGTTGGTTTTGTATATTGCGAACAATTATTGTGTAAATTTGATCGTAGACAACACGTTTAAAAAGTTTACTAAATACCGGAGTATTGAGATTGGGCGGTAGTTTTCAGTGTTAATTTTTGAGCCTGTTTTATGAACTTGACTCCCAAGGACCAATCAGAGCAACATTACGGCCTCCATGGTCGAGGGACAAGGCTCTTGACTAGCGATTCGGAGGTCGCGTTTTCAAATTCTGGAGTGTGCAAGTAAATTTTATTTGATTGATTTGTGTTTTCACAATTTAATCATTTAAAATAATATAAGGTATACTTGCAGCACAGATTGGAAGACATTCTCAGTATCGCCCTAGTGTAAGACCACCATTCAGAATTGAAACGGCTTTAGCCATGTTTGGTGACAAGATCTGAATAGCCAGGTACTTACCAACCTGCCTCTTCCCCATCTCGTGCCCCTCTTAACTTACCTTCAGCCTCACAACATGATGGGGGTGCCATAGTCTCATTTGCTCCTGGCGGTTGGGAGCAGTTGGAACTTTTGTACGGTATTCACTTAAAATTAGATGCATTAAATGACCTTAATGACACAAATGAGATCAAATTTCAAAATAATAAATAACCGTGAAGTATGTAGAATTAATATCTACTAAGAATCCCCAAAACTTTCCATATTCTTTTCCAGAGAATCGACATTTCCCAACCTCTTGTTCAAATGTGTCGACTATATAAAATCACTGTAGCGGCAAGATTCCGGAAATATTTAGCGATAGCCCCCAGAACTTCACTAAATTTCTCACTAAGAAACCCCGAAACTTTCCATATTTCTTTCCAAAGAATAAAATCCACTATAGTGACAACGTTCTGAAAATATTTAGCAATAGCCCCCAGAACTTAACTAAATTTCTCAATAAGACACCCCTAAACTATTCATATTCCTTTCCAAAGAACCAACTTAACCTTCTCCCAACCTCTAGTTCAAATGCATCGACTATATAAAATTCACTATAGTGGCAAGATTCTGGAATTATTTAGCTATAGCCCCCAGACCTTTACTAAATTTCTCACTAAGAAACCCCGAAACTTTCCATATTTCTTTCCAAAGAGCCAACTTAACCTTCTCCGTTTGAATGCATTGACTATATAAAATCCATTATAGTGGCAAGATTCTGGAAATATTTAACGATAGCCCCCAGTACTTCCTTAATTTCTCACTAAGAAATCCCGAAACTTTACATATTCTTTTCCAAAGAACCAACTTAACCAAAAAACCCCGAAACTTTCCATTTTCAAAGAACTAACTAAACCTACTTTTTTTTTTTTTTTTACAGTGAATACCGCACAAGAATCTCAACTGCTCCCGTCTGGAGCCAGTGAGACTATGGCATCCCCAAATGGGGTATGTTGTGAGGCTGAAGGTAGTGGGGTGGGGAAGAGGAAGGTTGGGAAGTACCTGGCTATTCAGATCTGGTCACTAAACACGGCTAGGGCGATACAGGGAGTATCTTCCACTCTGGAACGTGCCGCAAATATACTATATATTATTTTAAATGAATTAATTGTGAAATAACACAAATTAATCAAATAAAATTTATTTGCGCACGCCGGGCTCGAACCCGCGACCTCCGGATTGTGAGTCAAGAGTCTTAGCCACTGGACTACGGAGGTCGTCATCTACCATCTACCATTCTACCATCCTCTTGAAACTTTCCATATTCCTTTCCAAAGAACCGACTTAACCTTCTCCCATCCTCTTGTTCAAATGCGTCGACTATATAAAATCCACTGTTGTGGCAAGATTCTGGAAATATATAGCGGTAGCCCCCAGACCTTTACTAAATTTCTCACTAAGAAACCCTGAAACTTTCATATTTCTTTCCAAAGAACCAACTTAACCTTCTCCGTTCGAATGCATTGACTATATAAAATCCATTATAGTGGTAAGATTCTGGAAATATTTAGCGATAGCGAATTTTACAAAATTTCTCGAATCTCTTATTTTCAAACTTTATTATCTCTTGTTTTTGTTGTTGTTCTTTACATATTGTTTTATTCATACATATTGTTGTATACCGTTATTTTACATTTGGTATTTGTTTTAACACCTATCTGTTACGTACATTATAAAAAGAAATATTCTTTGGATCACTGTCAAAAATATCTAAAACTCTTTCACTATTCTTCATGTGCAGATGACGTATTGTTCGATGAGTATTTTTTAGCATTTCTTCTTTGGGAGATATGAGTATTCGAAACTAAAATGTGACCATTAAAAATGTTTTATAAAATAAAGAAAGAAATATACTATTATTTTAACAAATCGTCAGCTTCTCAATTTGTTAGGTTAGGTTAGGTTGAGATTATACACACAAATTTATTATAATGTCACGGAGTGCCAATGGGCTGTGACTATTAGCAAAAACTGAGTGGGATTTAATGATTTCAAATTGCGAATTACAGATTTTAAGTGCCAACAAATTAATTTAAGTGATATCATTATTTCTAGTGTGCAATAATTATTTTTCAATGTTGAAATATGTGTTTTTAAAGTGCAGTAAATTAAATTTAATTCAGTCCT
Organism: Limnephilus lunatus; assembly: GCA_917563855.2. Lineage (NCBI taxonomy): Eukaryota > Metazoa > Arthropoda > Insecta > Trichoptera > Limnephilidae > Limnephilus > Limnephilus lunatus. The sequence continues at coordinate 101,866,217 of OU830594.1, forward strand.
TGTATAAACAAAGGTTCAATCAATTATTGCTATCCATTCTCAATGAAAACCACAATATGTATGTACTTTTATATAGGTTTTATTCAGCAAAATATAAATAGGATGGTGTACAGAGTATATTAATACCAGTGGCGTGCACAGAGTTTTTGATCATGGTAGGCAGTAGGAAAACCGCCGAATTGATTCAAATAAATAAAAAATAAACTTACCACAGGTAACTCCCTTCGTTGCTAAGTTGCTGCAGATGATGTAGGTTTTTGATTATATAAGCCACATCAAATATTCAAATAACAATAATAAATAATCGCTTCATTTATGCATGTTATCACAAGCCAATTATTGGATATCCGAGATGACCTTGATAAAGGCCGTTGGCCTTGTCTCACACTTCATACTTCAGATAACAGATGTCACTGTCGTCACTGATTGCCATTTGCTAATTTTGTTCCAGAAAGCACTGCCTAATACTAACAACAAAACCTCACAGAGAAACAAATTCAAAACGACAGTTCTACTCTATGCTACATGCATTTCGTAAACATTGAAATTATATCTTGTATGAAGTTAGCTCTAAGCAGAAATAATTCCTGCTTAGCCCGCATTTTAGTGAGACAGTCGGAGGGCGCGTGTAGTTTCTGGTTACAGTTTATGTATGCCACGTTTTTAGTATGCCATTTGATGTGGTGCTCGCGTAGTTTCGGTTGCTTAGTTTATTTTTATATAGCAATAATTTAATAAATTATAATATTATTTGCATGCTTAGATATGTTTTACAAATATGGTAGGGTAGGCAGTGCTTATGTGCCTATATGGAGTGCACGCCCCTGATTAATACTATGTATAAGATGGTCTTGACAATAATATTCTTAAGAGTCTCGATAATTGAGCCCTTGCCCGGAATAATTTTGTATTCAACAAAACTATCAATGTTGAGTTATTGATGGATTAATGTTGGGCATATTAATATGCATTTTTTATGGTAAGGATTATGGTAATGAAGGGCCTGTGACAGCATTTTAAAGTTTGGTTGTTGAAGAACGTTGTATAATGCTGTTTATCGAAATCACGGAGCATGGTTTAATTCATGAGAATAAATGGAGAAAAAAAACATCTTATGGCTTCAACTAGAAAAACGACAAAACCAAGAACCTGAAGAATGTAGAAAACTAATGTTAGTCCAAAAAAATATTATTACGGCTGCTTTTTAGCTGTTGAAACAGTTTTGTGGAATAATGTTGTAAGTTGATCTCAAAAAATCATATTTCAAACGTAAATGGTTTCATTTATTCATATCGTTTTTTGTTTTGTTTTTTAAGTTCAAATACATCAATGACACTTATAAATTTATGTTAGAAGAGTATGTTGCTTTCTGTAAGGTACGAAGAGTAAAAAAAAAACATTTTGTGGAATAATGTTGTTTGAAATTTTTATATACATTTTTTCACGACTTTTCATTTAAAACTCTTAAGAATTGTATGTTTATTGTATTTTAAATATTAAACGTTATGAAACATAACAGGTTTAATTTTTCTTTGAACAATAATATTGTTGGATACAACATTTTTCCGGGCAACTCAATTATTATTATCTGATCTATTATCCTTAGGAACACCGAGCTCCCGCGACGTCTCTCCGTTAAGTGCTGATGCTGTATTTTTATGCTTTCTGTATATAAATACGGTACCGTGGCTTTGAAAATTGCATACTTTTTATTGTCACCGATAACTTCGCTCACAAAAGTTTCAGATCGCAGTTTCTCGACTGTTCTAGAAACGAAAGGCAAGAACTCTATTCACATTGTTTATTTGGTTGCAAAGGATATAAGATTTATTTTACTTAGCTATGAACATTTTTTTAAGATGCTAAATTCCACGAAAAGAAAGTATGTTTTGCTTGTGTTTATCGGTCATGGCGGCGTTCAACGAGAATGAAATTTTCGTGGCCGGTAAGGAACTTCCAGCACACAAGCTGTTAATATGTAAGTTGTGTTTTACACAACACTCGCCAAACTGGGCACTCTAAACTGGAGAAGCTCCTGGTCACTGGCAAAGTGTTTGGCAGGAGAAACCGAGTAAAATTGGTGGATCGATGCGTTGGACTATCAAGTATCAGAGGTGTCGGAATGTTGGTGTTTGAGGCTCTCCTTGGAGGAGTGGGGTAACCTGCTTCATCAGGGCTATTGAAGTGGAGGTCACGATCCTCAGTAGTAAGGCAACCACTCAAGAAGAAGTCTCAATCCTAAATATAACAATTATAATATGTTATCTTTTTACAGATGTGATGGGAGGCGATGGTCCGTGGCGTCACTTCCTTCATCAGGCTACGGTACAACTCCAGGCAGCTCCAGCCTATCAGTGAGTTATCATATTTCTATCATTTAATGATATCACATACCTAATAATATTTGGATAACTTGTATAGTGACGTTTTTGGGAAAAATCACCAAAATTTAATCATGGGTCAACTGTTCCACAGTACTTAAATTTTAATTTTGAAATTTGATGATTTGTTCAAATTCTGTGAAACTGGCCTTTAGTTGTAAGTCACTAGCAAGTCTTACGGTCGTTATTTCCAATACTACTGATCGACTGTTAACCCTCTGCCCGTCGTGTCTTTTTTAGCACAAGGTGTCGCACTTGGTCGCCAAGGACCCCAAAAATAAACATGATTTAATTGTTGTTATAGCATACATTTTATATGTTATTTAAACTGATTATAGTCAGGTAATAGGGGATGCATTGAAATAATAATAAATAATTAAAAATTAGACATTTATTTTCAATATAAAAGCTTAAAAATCAAAAGGGAATATTTTTTTATAATTTTGAATCATATTTTTTTATATCTAAACTTTAGAAAAAATCTAAACAATTTCTATGAGACTTATAATTATTTGAGATTGATTCAGACTTATTATTATTACAAAAAAAATCAACAAAATACAATGAAAAAACATATAAACTTGGTTTTTCATTGTATGTATTTTACTGATTTTTGTTGAGCCTCACGCCGAAACACATGTATGTATCTCACATCGCATTGCACAGACTTAATGTAGGCAGCGCTAGCGTCAAGTATAGTCCCTTTTAGGAAGCTACCCAAAGTAAGGGATCAGTGGGAACATTAGACATGTACATAGTTAGCATTTCTGTAAAACCTAGGCTTTTAACTAGGGAATGCAAATCTCGCGAGATTGGGGCCCAAGCGAGATCCCGCGAGTTTATGAATAACAATACTGCGAGATTGGCAGTTTTGTGTGTTTTTTTTTTGCAAATAATCACAATATTTGAATAAATTAGGCAAAAAATAATAAAAATTATAAGTATTATAAGATAAACATTTTTTTTCACAAATTTTTCAATGGACTTTTATGCATCAAACATTGTTTGACGTATTTGTCTATAATTTTTTAATAAACTTCTAAGTAGTAAACTTTGACGTACGTATCTATAAAATAACAAATGAAAGAAACAACCAGTCTTCTCTTTTAATATCAAACAAAAATCTTTTAGTAATAAAACAGTTCTTTTATAACAAAAATAACAACGAGAAGTAAAAAAAAAATTAAACTTATTATCTAAGTTGAGTTGACTATTAAACTGAGATATTATTATCAATTAAATAAAACTATATCTACTCAGTAGATCCATTAGATATTACAGATTAATTAACAAAATATACCAATTAGTCAGACTATTAGATATTTTTAAAGACGTTTTTATGCTCGAGTGTAATCTCGTTAAGGTCGCGAGATCTCGCCCTTTTTTCGTCCGAGATTAATCTCGCTAAAAAAGTCCGAGATCTTTCAAGAACGAGATCTCGCTAGAACGAGATTGCATTCCCTACTTTTAACCCTAGATCACTAACCTTCATCAAAACGACGACGCGGACTCGAAAAAAGTGGTATAAATTTTGAGTGCGTCGTCGTACGCATTTCAGATTCCGGCTAATCTCAGTCGACCCGCAGCTCGCGCGGCGCACGGGTGTGTTTTTTGTGTAGGGGCCCTGTGTGCACCGTTCCAGTCACCATGAGTCGTCGAATCGACGACTCATGGTGACTGGTTTGTCACAAATATATTAATTAATAGTTTTTTAAACGACTTCGAAAAGGAGGAGGTTATCAATTCGACGGTATTTTTTTTTTTTTTTCATGTTTGTTATCTCAGAACTTTCGATTGGGTGAACCGATATTGATGATTCTTTTTTTATTAGAAAGTTGGTGCTTCCCATGTGGTCCCATTTTAATTTGGTCCAGTTCTGACAATGGGATCCATGAGAAAACCATATATGTCTTAAATTTGCAATAAGTATGTGCACGACAAATGGACGAATAACTCAATATTACGCCAACAGATTTCGATGATTCTTTTTTTGAAGTAAAACTTCTTTACGCACGCTCGTCACTAAAAATCAAAAAATAAGTCGGTGTCAGCCAAGATCTCCACATCTCACATATAACTACCTATGTATTTAGTTACCTTGGCTGACACTGATTCCAAAAATAACAATCGTACAAAATTATGTTTTTACTTTTTAGTGCATTTTTTGAAGTCGTTTTTTGTTTTGTTAAAATTTTTGTTTATTTCTAAAAATTTTCTTTCTTTTGTTGATTTTATTACTTAATTTTAATATTTTAAGTCTTTGTTTTTTTTAGTTAATAAGATTTAAGCATTTAAAAAAAAACAAAAATGTTCAAATGAGTAAAAACTCTGGTCTCAATTAAAAGACTGTCAAAGTAATTAAAATATGATTTTAGTAAAAAAAAAATTATAAGCATGTTAACAAATGATTATTTTAATAAATAAGTAAAACACATATAAATATTTTATTCCATAAACCCTTAGAAGCCTCCCTTTTATATAGCGTAGCTGAAACGACGAAGGTTAGTAATAAGCGTTGTAAAATAAGGTTAGTGATCTAGGGTTAAAGATCCCATGCGACAGGTCGAGGGTTAAGTCAAAATTTCGATTCAACACTCCTCAAATGCACAAATACACTCTTTCCAACGCAACTCTCCGACCAACAGGCGAATCGAGCGTCACTAAACAAATCACTGAAGCTAATTGATCTAAAAATTGGGACTTGTAACTTGACATATAACTCGTGACTTAAAAGTAATATGTACAAACTAATATATGTTATTTTTGCAGTCTCAATGCTCGTCCCAAGAGCGTCTGCACCAGATGGCCCTGGGGGCTGTGGAGGACGGGGGTCGGGGAGCCCTACGGAGACACAGCCCTGCTCCGGCCCATCCGGCTAGGTGCGCACATTGCTCTGCTGCACACACCAACAACATCAGGTCATTTTCTATCATTCAATCATTACTGAACTAGACATCGGATTATGTGCTCCATGTAAGGTTAGCCCGTTGATGGCTCCACCTTATATGGGTTAGAATGAAGCTGAATGTTCACTCTATACAAGCTATGCCTGTGGATCTCGATATGATGTGTTTACTGAAAAAAATAGCAAAGTTAATTCACAAGGGTACTTACGATAATTTGGCGAACTTGCCCGGTTTAGGGATCCCTCGTGATCGATTCGGCTATTGTCTGGTTGAACCACAGGCAGTTGAAAGTCAGTTTTATAACGATAACGATTAATTACCGGCGGTAATTTCACTTTGCGAGTCACTATAGCTTGTCCGATAAAAACGGTAATGTTGACATTAGCGATACGATGAGAAGACTGAATACACTTTTTTTTCTCCTTGACAACGGCTGTCAGTGGACAGAAACCAGCCAGTGTAGGCACCCAAGTGCGAATTCCAACAATAGGTTTGAATTCTGGCCTTCTCCATGTGAATCAGAACAAACCCATCGAGATCCAATTTAGCTTTACGAAACACTCCATCAAAATGCTAAAATATATGTTAGAACAGGAATTGGGAAATTTTTGCATTTTGGACCTTCTGTGGTTGATTTTTTTAGATTTCAGTGGATATTCTTAATGTTGTGTAAGAAGAATATGTGTCAACTAAGTGATTAGTAGAAGTTGGGGATGCCCGAAGAAGACATGGCACCGTCAAGTGAATCAAAAACTTCAGTCAGGCCATATCAAGAGTATATTTGTCCCAAGTTTTTGTTTTTTACTACAAATATTTTGGGTTACCACAAATTTTTTGAGGTGGCGAGGTGAAATTTTCACCCTGAAATTCTCCATTCCTCCCCTCAGGACTGTAGAAGATTTTAGCTCTGTCATACCTCATCTCATTTGAGGTGGGACCTTCACCCCTCACTCTATTTAGGTTTCAGGTCACATTTTGCAAAAAACACACTCTGTTTAGACCACTATTACAAGATGCACTTTTTATTTAACCTAGCTGGAGACTGGCCTGGTCCCAGTTCTTAGGTTTTGAAGGAACTGTTGGTTTAGCTTGCGAATTAGAAACAAGAAAGATTCAAGGAATCTTATTAAATTTGTAAAGGGGTTTTAAAAAACTATCATTGAAACAAATCAACTGTCAGCGGGCTCCATCCTTGGACCTGACCTGTGGAAGATTCACTTTGACGACTCCTCCAGGTTACCCTTGCCTGAAGGATGTATCTCTGTCGACTACGCGGATGATAAGACGTATCTGGTCGCTGGGGACAGCAGAAAGGAAGTTGAGAGCAAAGGCAGTGAAGGTTTGAACATGTTCCTCGATTGGGGAAAAAGAAACAAGATGACATTCGCTCCCCAGAAGACCCAGGGCCTCCTGATGAAGGGCTTTCTCAGTAGAAAAAGAAATCCCGTCATCAAAATGGGGGACTCTACTGTTCAATTTCGTGAAACTGTAAAATATTTAGGCGTCACACTAGATCGATCGTCCTCCTTTCTGGCTCACGTCAAGGATGTATCCAGCAAGGCTCAGGCCCTCTTCTTTAAGCTTAGGAGACTCTCCACAGCTGAGTGGGGATTGCGGAGTCCGGCTTTGCGTGTTCTGTACAGATGCGTATACGTGGCGCAAGTTTCGTATGCTGCGTCTGTTTGGGAGCACCGCCTGGATAACTCGCTTATACTCCTGGCTCTCAAGCGGGGCCAACGAACTCCCTTGCTGGCACTATCCGGGGCGTATAGAACCGTTGCTTCGGACGCTTTGCCTGTTTTGGCTGGCATTTTGCCAATCGATCTGGAAATCAGGGAAGTGCTCACTAAGCAGAGATTAACCAGAGGAACCCCGGCCACTCACCTAGGCGTTGTTCTCACTCCAGGCGGGCCGGGGACTCTCCCTGGACTGCTCCGGCAAATGAGGGATCTGTCGCTCCAAGAGTGGCAGCTCCGGTGGGATAGATCGAATATGGGAAGATGGACTTTCTCCTTCTTCCCATCAGTTAAAGTCAGAATGGAGGGGGCTTATCTACAACTGGACCACCACATCACCCAGCTCCTGTCCGGGCATGGGGAATTCAGGGGGAGGCTTCACACCCTCGCCCTGTCACCCCACCCCAACTGCGCATGCGGATCTGCAAACCAGTCAGCCGAGCACATTCTGTGGCATTGCGAGATTTTGACGGATGCGAGAGAGGAACTGCTCGATGGTTTGGACGTACCTATCAGACCAGTATGGAATACTGACCTGGTGTCGAACAAGAGGAATTTCGAGTGTTTGAAGAAATTTGCAAGGGTCTGGGTTGAGAGATGGCCTGAGCTTAGAGTCGCTGATTAGTTGAATTTTTTTGAAACCAGGTGTACTTGTTCCTGATTACCACGGTTTACTCTATGATTTTTACTCTATTATTTGCCCAGGATGTACAGTTTTATTTTATCTTGTTTTCTTGTTTTTATTTATACATTTTTATGTCTTATGGCTAATAAGTTGGTTCTCTTTTTTTATTTTTATTTTTTTTTTTATTTCCTATGCAACTAAATTTTATGTTGTACTTTTTATATTTTACATTGATTACTTCTCTTTTTACATCTTTTGTATTATCATCTACTACTGTATATATGTATTTCTTTGTTTGTATATTCTTTTCCAATTTAGACTTTGGGTCCAGTTACATAGGCGTACATAAGCGCTTATGTCGACTGTACAATATTTAGTTCTATTTTTTTTTCACGCCTTTGGTTTTCTTCTTTTTTTCTATATATTCGTTCAACTTCTGTGTTTTTTATATATTTTTCTTTTCAGTCTGTGACAACGTGCGAGTACTGAACTCCGTTGCTTGTGTTGTATCGTCCTTCTCCCCATTTAAGGGGTTGGACTAGAACATGTCCCTGTGTACGTGACTTGTCGTTCTTATGGTTCTGGTGGGGCTGCTTTTGGCCCCGTGCCACCCCCCATGACATGAAGAGGCTGAGGAGAGGGCTAAACGCCATCCGAAAGCTGTCCGTCCCGCCTCCAGCGACCCGACGCTTCTCTTCCTAGGGTCTTCTTTGGATTTCCATTTACTTATCGTCTAGGCACCACCGGGTAGCTGGCTTACGGACGACGCTGCCGGTTGTCGGGAGGCCTAACAATCAGCCCCCTTCACTGTTAAGGGGACTGCCGGTGGCTGAATTTTGGTTTCACCAGCTCCTCATTGTATATACTTCTTTACTTTTTTGTTTTTCTTTTACATGGACAGAGCACGGTGTTGCCTGCAGGACTGTTGTGTGGTCCGTCGCCGTCATGAACTTCCCACTCATGACGGTTTTACTTACTTTGTTTTCTTGTTCTCTTATGTATTTTTTACAGCCCTAGCCTAGTCACTAACACCCTGTTTGACTGTCCATGAGGCTTACCGCTTTGCGGTGAGTTACTCATGGGCTTTAGAATTGTAGAACTGACCATAACAGTGCATTTCTGTAGGCGCGCCTGCATACCGCCCACTAACAACGTATGCGGGGACATTGAAGTTCTAGAATCGTTCCATATTTTAAATGTAGAGTCGTTTTTTTCAAAAAAATTAGAGTCTTGCGAGAACTCCGAAGGGGCGACCATAAGTCGCCTATACCGGGGTGGGAATAGGTGGGTGAAAGCTTCAATGTCAGCGTGTTTACAAATATCTCATACTCTCATCATCACTCTCCATTACCAACTAAGAGAGAGAAATTGGTTTGATCATATAGTAAGAAATTAACATCAATTTTTTTATTTTTTTTATTGATCTATATACGTGATGTTTACAATATATTATTCGATGCCTGTCTCGCTAGGGTATACCTGTGTTGAGACAGGCGTAGATGTACATAATTACATATCATAATATATAAGAGTAATATAATTAACAATTAAACATAAAGATGATTGAAAGTGTGGGTAAATCACATAAAGAGAGTTTTCTTATAAATGAGGGAAGAGATACAGTACAGTAGTAAATCCTGTCAAATCTATTTATGGATTTAGATTATTTAGGATTTTATAATTTTAATTTGTTTGATATGGGTAAGGACGTATGTAGATGGATATTTCTGTGTATTTGTAGTTTATTTTACAGATGTTTGCAATAGTGTGACGACCAGTACTTATAATCCATTTCTTTATAACTTGTTTGAATTTGGTCATTGATTCGGTTTGTCTAATCGTAGCTGGTAGTGTATTGTGTAGTTTGCAAGCTATGTATTTAAAGTGTCTTTGTCCAAAGGTAGTTTTAGAAAAGGGAGTTTGGAGGAGTTCTTACTATCAATGACAGTAGGTTTTAGTCAAGTTCCGAACCTGATGTCTTTGGATTTTTACTCTACAGAGGGCAATGCAACCCTATTTCAGTATTTGAGTACCACATACAAACTCATTCTGAAATCTTGTCCTACCCAACACTAGTCAGAATAACAGAAGGGTGGGTATGGCACGATGTATGAATGTGATAGAAACATGGAGTATGTCCCAAGACAGAGTTGTGACGATATATATTCTCTGCCTGCCTTTGTGAAACGGCATGATGGTTAGTAGGACTACTACATATTCTCTTGCATAGTAGTCCCAGAGAAATGTCGTACGTAATATCATCGTTCTTGTATCTTCTGTCTTTTTCGTTTTCATATAAAACGTATAACCTCTCTCTTTTATATTATATTCTGCACTTTATTTCATTAACCTTTCTCTTCCAGTGGATCGCAAGGCTCGGGTATAAACCAGTGGCAGTCCCTATCGGATTCAGGAGGCTCAGGGAGCGGGGGAGCGGGTACAGATTCACCACAAAGTCCATTCAGAAGGCCCAGGAGTAGAAGTCTCAGGTGAGTTGGATCTGACTTTTCTATTAAATTGCATACATCGACAGAAATAAAAATTTTGTGGAAAGCACCAATAACTGTAGAAAATATCAGGATACAACAGAATTAAGAAACATCCATTGAATTGAACCTAAATTATTTATTTATTTATTTAACGCCGAGAGGGCTTTTACATATTGGTAGTACAATTTTAATATGACAGATAATTTTGAAACTTAAGAAAGAAATAATAAAAATAAAATTACGTTAGGTAAAACATAAAAACACAAGTCATAAAAATACAAGAAACAAAAACTACGTTAACAAAAATACAAGATGTGTTTAGGAATAGTGTTAATAAATATTTTATATGGTCCACAAAACTCACCAAGTTGATATTAAATATGTCAACATCACCTAAGTATTGATTTCCCATAGTGTGAAATCGTTTTATCGGAGAGTAGGCAATGTAGTTATGCTTCTGAATGCTGCAGTAGAATATGTAGTATATTTTTTCGTGTTGTTACTGTGGGTATTCGTAAGTTTACGAGTTGCAGGAGTTCACAATAGTCGAATTTAGAGTTTATTATTTTTAATAAAAAGGTTAAATCGTTTATTTTAAGTCTGTCTTCTAATGTATGTATTTTTAGAATATGTAATAAGAAATTATATTTTAAGTCTTCTAGTGGGATACCTATTTAATTTAAAATTTATAAAATGCAGAATTTTTTTTTCCCTCTATGTGTTAATATGAATTTTGTAAGATGGAGACCAAACTGCTGAGTTATATTCAATTAGGCTTCTAACTAGAGATACGTATAATAGTTTAATAGCTTGTAAGGAATTAAAGTTTTTAATTGTTCTTAATATTATTTTATACCTTTTTTCAATATTTAATGGATATGATTGACCAAACTTAGTTTTTCATCCAAAATAATTCTGAAATAAAAAATATATTGCAAATAATGGAGTCTAGCAATAGTAACACTGCAAGGTATGTTATTGTTCCAGTTCTCCTGCCCGTTCACCAGTTTCGGGAGACGACCAGGTGGCCGCCATGTCTGCTTTGTTCGCTAGCCGTTTCCCTCGCGCCCAGCACCACATGGAGGCTCGGCTGAGGAGGCTGGCTGCGGAGCCACCTCCTCGCTCTGCTCCGCCCATCGTCAGATTCGTGCATCATCAGGTACGGATGATGTCTCATTGCACCATCTGGCATAAAAATGCCCCAAAATGAATGAGACTCACATCATCAGGCAACTGTGCCCATTCTGGAACACGCTTAGATTAATGATTAATGTCTCTAGTTGGATTTATATATGTTTCTGATCTTTTTCTCTTTTTGTTTAGGTTTTGGAAATGGCGAGAGATTGCCTGCACAAGTCGGAGACCAAGCAGATAACAAGCCGATACTTCTATGATATGACGGAGAACTTGGAACGGCTTCTGCAGGAGGTAAGAAAATTAAATTTAACTTCAGATGAAGCATTCGAAATGATACAAAATCGTGTGTTTTTTGATTAAAAATCTGATCTAAGAATTAAACCTAATGCAGTCCGCATAAAGATTACGTGCGTTTTGTATCAGTTATGCTCCGCGCGCGGTGGTGACTAGACGTGGTTAGATTCTGCGTCGCTGTGTTCTGCGGAATAGATTTTAAATTTCCTTGTTATTATAATAGATAATGAGTAAGAAAAAGTTAATGTTTTTATAGGCCGTTACGAAATCAACCTATAAAAAAACAACTCTCTAATACCTTCTCCAACCCTTCCAAAATAGTCTTCTGGAGTATTATTAAATCCCTAAAAAGGCGTGGATTCCGATTTAGAATTTCTCAAGGACTAGTGTGGATCACCTTCAAGCAGATTTTTTACAATTTTTTTGAACTGAAGGTATTTGAAGCGAGGAGAAAGAAGTTGAGATGTTACTGATCGGGACACAAGAAAATGAATGAATTTCGCCCGAGCGATTGGCCTATATTATATGGAGATACAGTGAAACCCTCTTAAGAATTTTTTCAAGGGACCGGAAAAAACAAACTTCTTAAGAAGGAAATCCTTACACGTGGAAAAAATTGGGCCAATCTTGGACCGAGGGACCGAAAAAACCAAACTTCTTAAGCCATGAAATGTCTTAAGAGAGTTTCTTAAGGTGAAGTTATACGTGAAATCCTATTTAGATTAATCTTTACGACGAATTGGCTTACAGTATGAACATCAAAAATATGCTACGGATAAATTGAAGCTTTTACTAGGTTTTCTATGTAACGGAATTACAATATTATTATTATTTACATAACAAAAAAAAATAAGCGGAAACCACTAAAAAAAATGTTTTTTCATGACTTAACTATGAAGTAATACAAGAAACATTTTTATAAAAATACCCCTTTATGGCTAAGACCATTTTTAAGGTTTTCTATGTTCTAACTTTGTTTCACTCTTATAAAATTATGGACAAAATAAATAAAAAAAACATTTTTTCGCTTACTTGCCTCGCGCAAATAAGACGCTCGATTGCAAATTTTGCAGGCACGAGAATCAAAATATTTTTAGTGTTTATATTCCTCTTAATAGGTTTTCACTGTATTAACTTTTTAACGTTTCCTGATCTTGTTGTGTTTGCTGATGTTATATGTGTAGAAATATTGGTAAAATCAGCACCAGAACCTTCGTTATGACTCACTCCATATCTTTTGTATATTGTAATAGCTCTGGAAATTTATTGAAATTGTTGATGATAATTTGAACTATTTCTTTTTATTTTCAGACGCGGGACAAATCAGAAGACTCGGCTGCAGTAGGTCGAGTGTCCGCCCTGGTCACCAGACTTCTATTAGCAGTCTCCCGGCCGGCGCGACTCCTGGAATGTCTGGAGTTTGATCCGCAGCAGTTTTACCAGCTCCTGGAGGCTGCGGAAGGGCGCGCCAGAGAGACTCAGGTAACATGTAGTGTCTATGAATTCCAATGATTAAGACTACTTGAAACTTGTTGGAAAACTTCCACATAAGATCGAGGTTCGTTGAGATTACAAGTTACTTTATTTACATTATCGTAATGTTTACAATGAATATTTAACTGGATCTGACGTCCTTTCTATGGGAGGTTCTAAGTTATTTTGCGGCTGTGGACCGGCGACACTAATGGCGTCTTCCCGTCTACCAAATGCCTTCGGCTATTATCGTAACCGTTCGTACATTCGACACAAACAACGATAGGTGTTACTCTTTTAAAATAATACTTAACTGACATCTATTGAAATATCACAAAGTACATAAATAAATTTTTACAGCTGGCCATAATTTTAACAAAAATTGAGAAGGGCTGAGAATCAGCTTTTATTGAACAATAATTTTAACCTTTAAAATTTCGCCTTTAATTTTGGTATTGTTTTTGTGTGTTCCAGGGTGTGATGTCAGACCTGCCCCAGTACATAATCCACAAGCTGGGGCTCAGCCGGGACCCCCTGCAGGAGGAGCCTCCGCCCCCTCCGCCCCTACCGCCCCCGCAGGCCCTGCCCCCCGAACATTCCTCCCCAAAGTTAGTATTGCTAAGAACAATGCATACCTTGCCATTGCCAACAGGGGAACCAAAATCACTGAAATTACTCTCATCCACATATCGGCTTAAACAGTGAATTTATTGTATTGATTTTTAAAGAATTTATTCCTACAATCCCTATTTTTTTTTTCAATTCTCGCACATACATTTTACAGTGGCTATAATAATGTATTCGGCCCTTCCATCAATGGATTAGCCCTTTTGACAATGACATTGTTTCCTATAATGATATTTTTATTATTATTTGCATTTGGAAACTCGAGCTGCATTATTAACCACTCAGCAACATAAGCAGATATACACGTTAATATGCCGACATCAGTTAAGTACAATAAGCGTGTTTACACGTCAACGCGTATGTTTATACAGAAATCGTCATAACTCCGTTATTGTTCTAGTGACATCCCTAAAACAAAAAGGAGAAGCTCCATAATAAATCAAGCTACCCATCACTATGCAAGATGTCCATAGAAATAGATAAAAAAAATCTTTTCTGTCAGATACATGACAGACCGCCAAATTGCCTATCCACTGTTCGATATCGTTATTTTTTTATTAAATATTCTTGTATGAAATGATAAAAAAGCGAGGTGACCAAATTGTTTATTATACATTTATAAGATAGAATAAACATTGTCTTTTATATAATCCGTGATTTTAGTACCGTTTTCACATAAAAACATCACGTGAGTCATTTTTAAATTTTTTTTTATGTTAGCATTCTAAATTTTAATGTTTACAACAAATGTTAATATTTATTTGTAACATAACAATTTGAAAGCTTATTTCATATCCTTTCAAATACAGTTTTTAGTATTCGGCTAAGTTCGGAAATGTTTCATTTATAGAGCTTTAATTGTGAAGCGGAAATAAAATAAAGTTTTCGTAAATCTGACATGTCATTTAAGACGTAAAAAGTGCATATTCGCGATGTATCGGAGTGGTTAATAAAGATTAATCCTTTCACCAAGCAATTTTTGCGCATTCATAAAAATGCAAAATGAATATTCTATCGGTCACAAATCACCTCATACATTTTTTTGACCCTTTGCCGCAAACGAATGTAGCTGCGTTAAAGAAACAATTATACTTCGTCCCTTCTCGATGCTCTTGATCCAGGCAGATTCTTCATGTCGCTCAGCTGTCAAACCGACGTAGTGATGGATGCTAGGCTAATCTCGAACGTTCAACTTGTTACACAAGCAACAAAAAGGTCAAATAGGAAGAATTTATATATTAAATCTTTTTTTTGTTCTCCCCAGGAACAAAGCAAGAAGTGGTGGCACCTCGCCAACGGAGAGCGACTACCAAGTGATAAAACTGATCTCAAACGGTGCCTACGGGGCCGTCTATTTAGTTAAGCATAAGCAGACGAGACAAAGGTCAGTTTCCACCATATTACATAATATACTATCCCTTTTTACAAAGCCTAACACATTTTACAACCACGTTAAAAATAAAAATATTATTTTTTTGCCGATCATTTTCATAACCGTTTTTGTTGTTTCCAGGTTTGCAATGAAGAAGATAAACAAGAACAATTTAATGTTAAGAAATCAGGTGGAGCAAGTGTTCGCCGAAAGAGACATTCTCAGCTTTGCCGATAATCCTTTTGTGGTAAGCGAAAAATAATGAATCGTTTAGTAATGTAAATCTGGGGTTCCATTAAAGCCAGAGTTAGGTTCGCTTCTCAGAAACTGGGCGTACTGTATAGGGCCTGCAGATACTCTACTAATATACTACATATTCTTCTTAAATCGATCTTGACCCCTACTCCAATTTCCATGGTGGACAAGGCTCCTCCATTTCTTGAGGTCCTGTGCTGCGTGGAAAGCTGACACCGATGTACCGTACGCCAGATATCCTTTGTCACTTCAGCTCATTAATAACCTTCCTCTGCTTCTTCTGCCTTCCACTTTGCCAGTGACTATGAGTTACTCCAAGTTGGAGTCCTCAGTTTGGCGAGCAACGTGTTCAAAATATCTTAAAGTACGAGGGCTGTCCATAAAATAAGGTCTCCTAGGTGCTGCGGTCGCGAGGAACAATTTTACGCGAGATCCGGGAAAGCTGGCGTGTAGCCTGGTTTCCCTACGCTAAATCCCCACCACGCTGCACTCTCTGCGACTCTTAGTCTTGGTGTGGCAGCCGTTCGCGATGAAGCAACCGCTTGCCGCACCCGCCAGGTGTGAATTACGCTCTATAATTAGTTTTTTTTGTGCGAAGAACAAAACCCCGGTAGAATTTCATTCTCAGATACTCGAAGTGTATACGGGAAACAGTGTATGAGTGCGAAAACGTGCGCAAATAGTGCAGAGAATTTAAAAGCGTGCCGGACGACCATCGGTTTCAGATGAAAAAATTGTCAAAGTGGAAAAAACAATGATTGCAAATCGACGGGTGATGGTTTAGGAGCTCTGTGATATGATCCTTGATGTCAGTAAGACCACTATTGATAAGATTTTGACAAAAAAATTGGGAGACCACAAAGTCTGCCCAAGCTGGGTCCCAAAATGCTCACCGAAGATCACAAACAACAACGGGTTGAAGTAGCCCGCGAATTCTATGAGTGAGTGCTATGACATCGATGGCGAAGAATTCTTGGATTCAATTGTGACTGGGGACGAGACCTGGATACACTATACGACACCAGAGACAAAAAACAATCTCAGTGACGTTATTCAGATTCTCAAACCTGGCGGGTGAGGCGAGCGGAAGTTCCATCGCGAATGGCTGCCACGAGACTAAGTGTCGCAGAGAGTGCAGTGTGGTGGGGATTTGGCAATGGAAAACCAGGCCACACGCCAGTGTTGCCGGATCTCGGGGAAAATTGTTCCTCGCGACCGCAGCACCTTGGAGACCTTATTTTACAAACAGCCCTCGTACAACAGAAACCTGTGTCATCGACATACAACCTGTCGATAATTAAACTAGATAAAAAAAGAAAATTCAATTACAACCTTAACAACCTCTTGTATGGAGCCTCAAAATATCTACGAAAATAACCCTCGTAAAAAAAAAATCGCTAGATTGATTGATAAAATCGGGAGAGGAAGTACACCTTGTGGCAAAACGGGTGATGCAAAGGGAAGAGAGCGAAGCTATATATGCATATGTTATTTTTTAATGTGTGTTTCTTCACCAGGTATCAATGTACTGCTCCTTCGAGACCCGTCGCCACCTGTGCCTCGTGCTGGAGCTGGTGGAGGGTGGTGACTGTGCGGCCTTGTTGCGTGCCATTGGGGGCCCGCTGCCGCCCGACATGGCTCGCTTCTACTTTGCCGAGGCTGTGCTCGCCGTCGAGTACCTGCACAGCTATGGCATCGTTCACAGGGATCTGAAGCCTGACAAGTGAGTATCAGGGTAATATTAGGAGACGATGAAATTTTAGGCCGCATTGGGGGATGATATTATGACGAAATTTTAGGCCACATTGGGGGGTAATGTTATGATTAAATTTTAGGCCACATCGGAAGGATAATATTATGATGAAGTTTTTATACACATCGGGGGGATAATATTATGATGAAGTTTTTGGCCTCATCGGGGGGATAATATTATGATGAAATTTTTGGCCACATTGAGGGGATAATATTACGATGAAATTTTAGGCCACATCGGTGGGATAATATTATGATGAAGTTTTTGGCCATATCGGGGGAATAATATTATGATGAAGTTTTTGGCCACATCGAGGGGATAATATTATGATGAAATTTTTGGCCACATTGAGGGGATAATATTACGATGAAATTTTAGGCCACATCGGTGGGATAATATTATGATGAAGTTTTTGGCCATATCGGGGGGATAATACGGGGTCCGCCAAATAACTTTTTTTTTTTGAAAATGCTATAAAAAAAAAACTACTGAATATTTTCTCAAATTTCTTTTTTTATTTATAAGTACAATCCTTCCGGTTAATAATGGAAAATAATTTCATTCAAATGGCTGCCTCGGCTGGCCATGCAGTAGCCTACACGATCGGTCCAATTTTTAAGCACATTATCGATTGTGTGCAGCTGTATTTCACCAATGGCTTCACGAATATTGTCCTTTAAAGCGTCAATTGTCTCTGGCTTGTCGGCGTAACATTTTTCTTTGAGGGCACCCCACAAATAATAGTCCAACGGTGTCAAATCGCAGCTCCGAGGTGGCCAAACGACATCAGCTCTGCGGCTGATAATGCGATCTTCAAAAACAGGGCGCAAAACAACGAGTGTAGCTTCGGCTGTGTGGCACGTAGCGCCGTCCTGTTGAAACCAAATGTTGCCAATATCCTCCTCTTCAATTTTTGTGAACAAAAATTCGTTCAACATGGCCCGATAACGATCGCCATTGACTGTAACGGCCACTCCTTGCTCATTTTCAAAGAAAAATGGCCCAATTATGCCTCTGGACCAAAATCCGCACCAAACAGTGACTCGTTTTGGGTGTACCGGCTTTTCAATCGGGTTTTCTGTGCCCCAAATACGACAATTTTGCTTGTTTACATACCCGCCAAGATCAAAATGAGCTTCATCCGAAAAGATGATTTTTTTGGCAAAATCGGCATCTTCTGTAAGTGATCGCAGGCCCACTCAGCGAAGCGAAAACGCATTGGATGGTCACAATATACACAACCATATTCGCTCAGCGGAAGGATAAAACTAATTATCTGTCAAATCAGACATGAGCTAAGTGTTACCATTCACGAAATAAGCACTAGTTGAAAAAAAAAACTTTAGATGGCGGACCCTATATTATGATGAAGTTTTTGGCCACATCGAGGGGATAATATTACGATGAAATTTTAGGCCACATCGGTGGGATAATATTATGATGAAATTTTAGGCCACATCGGTGGGATAATATTATGATGAAATTATAGGCCACATCGGTGGGATAATATTATGATTAAATTTTAGACCACATGGGGGGGATAATATTATGATGAAATTTTAGACCACATATAATACCACGACTAATAAATATATGAAATTTTAGACCACATCTAATACCACGACTAATATTATGATGAAGTTTTTGGCCACATTGGGGGATAATATTATGATGTTATTTTTGGACACATCAGAGGGGATAATATTATAATTAAATTTTTGGTCACATTGGCGGATAATATGATGATGAAATTTTTTGCCACAGCCAAGGTGATGAAATTTGGCCACATGGAGAGGGGGTGATGACATTTTTTATAACATATTAGGATGTCACAATTTAAAAAAATTATTATTTATGTGTATTTTCTTTCAGCCTGCTGATCACAGCTTTGGGTCACATTAAACTCACAGATTTCGGTCTTAGCAAGATGGGCCTCATGTCTTGTGAGTATTACTTTTCGAATGATCATATTTTCTAAAACATGGCAAACTAATAGAAAGATACCATGAACCATTATTATTATGAAACCGCGAGCACAACGCGTGTCGCTATAAGAAACTGAATAAACATTAATATTCATTATCAAAAAAAAAAAGATGACACAAATAATATAATAAAATCTATTTTCATTAAGAATGTGAAAGAATGATTGCAAACTTCAGACAAATCTCACCCCATAAACTACGTAACTGTAAAACCCTGCTGTATAAAACCTAGAGAAGTATTATTTACACAGCAGATAAAAAAGGTATTGGAGATACTAAAAAGGCAATGGGAGCAAAACGGCTTGTGCACTTTTACGTTGTTATTGCAACCAGCTCCTTGATTAAACTTTAGAAGACTACCGTGAACTTATACATAAATGAATTAGATATAATTAATTGTTATACCGGTCATTATATTTCTTATTTTTTGTTGCATTATAGTGGCGACCAACCTTTACGAAGAGTATGTGGATCGAGAGACGCAGCAGTTTTCCGATAAACAAGTGTGCGGCACCCCTGAATACATCGCCCCTGAAGTGATATTAAGACAGGTACATTATTGTTTTTTTTAGTATTTCCAACCTTTCTCTTCTCCATCTCCTACCCTTACCTACTTCCTTCAGCCTTCCAACGTACACCAAATGGGAGATGCCATAGTCCGAGTCCAGTTGGGACTCTTGTACAGTAATCACGTTTAAAAAACTTCCACAACATCCTTTTCCCTTCACGTATTTCGATACCAAATACTGAGAGTAAAATTATATGATTTTACCACTGAGAGCTCCATTGCACATCTTTCCCGAGGAACTCTTGTCGTCTCGTAAGAACCATAAAAACATTATGATTCATTTTTGGGCTATTATTTCATGTTGGGCTTCACAGCTCTTGGTATCCGATACTTGACCGCTACATCAAAACTAAATGCCAAAAACTACATAAATTTCATTAAATATTATACTGAAAAATCTGGCACTAGGAGGATTAACGTTCTCCACACGGTATCACTTCTACATATAAATACTTCACCATAATCTACGCATCCGCCCTGATGATGAACACTGTAATGCTGTCCGAAACGTTGGCTAAAAGTGGAGGAAGCGCAACATGGCGTAATAACCCAAAAATTAATCACGATAATACTTTTGGCCCAAAAATTGTTTTTTTCTTTTTGTACCTTTGCTAATTTTGTTTACTTGATCTTTCCAGGGTTATGGAAAGCCAGTGGACTGGTGGTCGATGGGTGTGATTCTGTACGAGTTCTTGATAGGCTGTGTTCCATTCTTCGGGGAAACTCCTGAAGAACTGTTTGCTCATACTGTTAATGGTGAGAAAACTAATGAACTCTCAAAGGGTGAACACTGACATACATGAAATTAGACAACTATTTCTTCCTCAAATTTTTATATTTACAGATCTATTCTCTGCTCGCAATGTCGTTTCCATTGTGAGCTACGGATCTTTGAAATATCCATTTAAGCTTAGAAAAGCCGAGCTCTCGCTACCTAATAAACTATGTGGTGTCCCAAGGGCAAAAATCCCAAAAACAGTAATATTTTCAGATTACCAATTGAATACGCGCTCAATGGATACATTTTTTTTGTATCCAATGCTTGAGAAATTAAGTGTTGTCTAATATATCAGACATGACACCATATTATTGTTGTTCCATGTTTTTCTATCTAAATAATTTAAAAAAAATTTAACTCTATGAATTTATTTATTTATTTATGTTAATATACGCCTATATGGGCATTTACAAAAAATGTGAAATAAGTAATAATTTGGTGGAACAGTAATCGTGAGATAAATTCGTACCCGAGGGATAACAGTGGCACAAGTCAAAAAAATGCATTTTTGAGTTAAGAGGCGGTTCTCCGAATTTCAACAGATTTTTTGCAAACCTGTCTTAAACATTTGAAGTTTTTAAGCTCTTAAAAAAATATATGTTATTCTTAAAGATAATATCTAGACATTTGTTGCGCCGAAACGCAAATTATATAAAATTCCCTCGATAGAAAAAAATCGCAAAGTATGCTCCAAAAATGATTATAAACACATTTGTTTCGGTTATTTTACAAGTTATATGTATGAAAAAATTTACAGCGTTTCTTTAAATAAAATTAAAGACAATTATCGCGAGATTTTTGCTCCATTTTTAACGAGTCGTGTTTTATTAAAGATTTTCATGATTTTTGCATCAATTTTATCGCTGTAAATGTTAGCGCGCTCTTCTAACATTCGTAATTTCATATCTCTCCATCTTGTTCTTTTTGGGGCCAGGAACTGAGCCTTAAGTATGCAGAAATGTTCCTGGGTATCTATAACAGTGGCACAAGTCAAAAAAATGCATCTTTGAGTTTAGTATGCAGAAATGTTCCTGAGTATCTATTCTATCTTCAATAAAAACGGCACAATTCTTAAAAATGTTATTGTGGCCTTAGAAGCAAATATTTTTTATAATATTATTTTTTTATTTATTTATTTTATTTTTTTTAAATTTTATTTATATTTGGGAAAGTTAACAGCAAATCATAAATTACACAATAATACAATTATAAAATGGTTAATTATGCAAATTATAAACTTTCCACAATTATAATATTTTACTTGAATACAAGCAAAAATAGTGGCACAATGATCATTGTTCCACTATTATAATATTAAACCTAATAAATATTAATATACTGCTTTTCAACTTTTGTAAAATAATGTTTTTTTGGTTAATTAACTGATTTAATACACTCAAACCAAATATTCAAACTGCTCTCCTGAAAAAATAATTTTTTTGAGTTGTGCCATTGTTATCCCCCGTGTGCGAATTATGCTAATTAAATTATGTGGAACCCATACAGAAGAATATTAGGTACATATTATTTAAATGTGTTGTTATAGCCTATTTGTAACTATATTCCGTGCAGTTGGACACATCTACTACTTCTGAGAAATCATTTCTAACTGCATGCAATCTAGGTACAAGCGAGTGTCTAAATGACTCCTCAGTCTTTATATTATTGTTGCAATTAAAAAGAATTTTAGATGGAGTAGTTCTTGTTGGTATATGGAAGGTAATTAAGCTTAATAATTCAGGGCTGTCAATAATACCATTAACAATTTAAAAAATAAAAGTAATGAATGTGATATGTTGTTTTGTTGTAGATGACATAGAATGGCCAGACGAAGATGATTTTCCCATAGCACCCGAACCTCGCGCTATCATCACGGCGCTGCTCTCCCGCTCTCCTAGAGATCGGCTCGGCACAGGGGGAACCCACCAAGTCAAGGTAGGGCTTACTTTATTGGTAGTTCGCTACGGCTCGTTGGTGGTTTGCCACACCGCCCTCCCCACCCTTCCTTTATACCGAGCAACACGAGGGAACTGTATTTTGTTTTGGTCCAATTATAACTACACTCTTTCACCATTTTCTTGTATCACTCCAAATATTCTTCTTAACCCGTTGTACGCGGACCTCACAGTAGTGCGGTTGCAAGCGGCCATGCCCCATATGCATAATATCATATGTTTAGGATTGTGTATGGGTCCTTTTATTAATTTAAAAACATTCTGAGAGATTTATTCACAACTTATTTTAGGTTAAACATGATCAAAGAAACACTGAAACATTTTACAATATTACACAGCCACAACTACTTTCGAGGTCGGTTCCCCGGTTACTTTGTACGCATAGTATTTTTACATATTGTCTATGAATTTAACACATTCACAGACACAAAGTCGATTGACGTCGTTTTAGAGGAAATGTGATACGTGCGCAATGTATGCTTATAATATATACGGCTTTTAGTCGGAGATGCGATGTGACACAATGAACTGGGAAGTCAAGTATTGAAAGTAGTATTAACCTGTCTATGTCACAACGCGATCATTTCTTACCTGATAGGGTGACCAGACAACTCAACATTCAAATTCAACACCTCCTTTGAAAAGTCATTAAAGTCATACATTTTTTAAAAAATTGGTTAGATAGGTTAGGTTAGGTTAGGTTATAACTTTTAATGACTTTTACTTGACTTTGTTTGACCATCCAAATGATCACACCCAAAGCTTACATTTTTAAACTATTTTCATTGACTTTACAAGAGTGACATCACGTGTCATATTATGTCATGTCATAAGCCTCTGTTTTCCGGCATTTTCTGGTAAGTTTCCATTAGTGTGATGAGTACCAGATGCTTACTGCTTAATTTAATGAAAAATCGGTACCAAATCACCACTGGCTTGGTGATCTATGGCGTGTAATTAATTTGGGAAAGTATTGAAGATGGTTTTGTGTTGTTCCAGGAACACGTGTTCTTTTGGGGAGTGGACTGGACATCGTTGCTGCGGCAGAAAGCAGAGTTTGTACCACAGCTGGACAATGATGAAGACACCAGCTATTTTGACAGTAAGTCCCTGTTTATATTTACCATTACGTCTTATTTATTAGATTTCAATGGGCCGGTTCAGCATACTAATTGGGCGTAAGGCCAGTTTAATTATACCTACAATCTACACCGTGTTTATAAGTAAAGTTTTTCACACATAAAGACAGTTAGAGTAAAAGAGCGCTATAAAAACATAGTTTTTTTTCTAATAATGTTTTTTTTTTACCCTTTCAGGTCGGTGTGACAGATACAACCACAGTGAGGCAGATACGGATTGTGATACGGGAGACGATAGTCCCGTATTGTTTGGAACTTTCAGTTCCATGTCGCCCCAATACAGAAAGTTCCAGTCCAACTCTACAACCGATCTCAGCTTTGGTGAAGGAAAGGTTATACGCTTTTACTTTATTAGTCCCTCAGCATCCCCAAAGACGACATAGACCCTGAGTAATTTTTTTCATCGGGCCTCCTATGTGGAGATAATAGGAAAAACAATTCTGGGCAGTGATAAATTACTACCTTCTGCCTCACAACATACCCGGATGGGGATGCCGTAGTCTCACTGGCTCCAGGCAGTTGGGACTTTTGAGGTACGAGTGAAGTTCAAATCTCACGAAAATTTGTATTTTATTTTACCAGGTGATGGGAGGAAGCATGGAGAGCTGCCCCGGCACTCCAGATAGTCAGGGAGAACCACCCACTGTGGGAGGTCCTGTTCCTCCTGCCACTCCCCCTTCGGCTCATCATCACAAGTGTCCGGTGAGTCTTAAATTTACTACTATCTATCCCGTCATCACCCCATCGTTGATAATGTTTTTTGTTTGTCAGTCGACCACCACAACACGGGCATGTTCTAGTATGGTGGTCGAAAAATCCTCAAATTATGTAATTACGAAGCAATTAACAAAGAAAGACGAAAAAAAGAAGTTATGCATATAAAATTATGTATTAAAAAAACACTCTAAAATCGTATCAAAGTCTTTTTAACCTAGAAACCAGACATTCCGCAAAGCTTGCAATACTTAGGACGGGTTTTTTCCAATGATGTAAACAATTCATCAAATTTCAATGTTAAAATTCACGTTCTGTTAAAGTGGAATCCTATTCAACTTCTGCTATTATCAAAGTACTTTGGAGGTTATCCACCATTTACCCGCCCTGGTATAAGTAACAGACTGTTACTCCTTCAAAGCTCTCCCAAGATTCTAATTTTTTTGCTAAACGAAGCTACATTTATTTATTTTGAACGTACCAATAACGTTAAAAATAAATAAATGTAATTATTTATTTTATTTATTTTGAACGTACCAATAACGTTAAAAATAAATAAATGTAACGTTAAACGTTTTTTATACGTGGGTAGGCTGAAAAGTAATGCACACATGTTTGTACAGCGCGAACAAAATAACCTTTAGAAACGCGCCAGCTGGAATATGGAAGTGAGATTCCTCCTCTATACGTACGCGCAGGTTTGAGGTCGTTGAAGTCATCCAGTGTATTTTAAGAAGCGGAAGTATGGAGACGTGTTTTAGTGTTATGTCAGTGCAAGGTAAATAGCGTGCTGTTATCGAAGTTTTTACTGCTGAAAAAGTGACTCCTACTGAGATGCACCGTCGTTTAAATGATGTTATTGGTAACGATGCTATTGGTAGGTCTACTGTAAACCGATGGATAATAAAATTTCATGATTGTGATCCTGGAAAAGTTACAATTGTTGATGAAACACGCAGCGGACGTCCGATCATTGGTACAGACGATAAACAATCCAAACTCTTCCACGGTTTGATTCAAAATGACCGGCGAATCACTCAAAAGCGTATCACAAACAATTTTCGAATATCCAAGAAACGTGTCAGCTTCATTTTTGAAAATTAGGATACCGTAAAATCTTTGGACGATGGGTACCACGCCGTTTCACAGGCGAGAACAATCAGCGTCGAGCCCCTGCAAAACCTGAAGTTTGAACCGATTCCACACTCTTCTTACTCCCCCGATCTTTTGCCTTGCAATTTTTATTTTTTTCCTCTACTCAAGAGACACTTCAAGGGTTATCATTACACCTCGGACGATGATGTGAAGACAGCTGTCAAGTCCTGGATTTGAGAAATGTCGGAAGATTTTTTTCAGCTACGTAAAATGAAAAAACTTATTACACGTTGGGAGAAATGAGTTAGCCTTAGCGGTAACTGTGTTAAAAAATAAATATATGATTTTGAAGCCTAAGAATCGTACTTTAATGACATTACTGCTATTTAAGTGCATTATATTGTTTAGGTTTTGTAATCATACTAAGGAGTGGGGAATATTTTTATTGGCTGATATCTTTTATGTATGATTGCAAGATAGCAGCCAATAAAAATATGAGTTAATAAATTGAAGATAATGTTGGCAGTTCTTAGACAGTTAGATATTACCAAAGGGTATAGGGGTCCCATTAGCTCATTGTTTAGATCAGAGTCCCGGCAAGGCTATGGTCTCGGGTTCAATTCCTAGATGCGACCGAATGTTTTTCTGATTTTTTTATTGAAAAATGTTACATTCTCTTTATTTTACCTTTCAGTTCCTGATTGGAGGACGAGCACCACCGCACTCGACCCCCGAGTCCTCTCAGACTGATTCCGATGATGTTTCGCCCCATCTGGCAAGGAAGCGGCGAACCAACACCTTCGCCACGGCCGGTGGTGGCGTGCCGCTCATCTCAGGTAGGGGCAAATGTGAGTGCGTCCAGTGATTAAGTAGGGTGTAGCGGTAGACGGTAGAATAGTTTGCATGTGCCAACCCTGATTTGGTTGTGCAGGAAATCAACATAGACTGCTTGTCAAGGCTCCGTAGTAAACGTTCAAAAATAAGAAGAATGTGGTTTGAAAGGGAGATATGTAAATCCGAATGTTAGAGGGAGCGCACTAATATTGAAAAACAATAATAATTATGGAAAATTGTGAAAATCTTATATATAAAAATCAATATTTGTTTGTTTGTATTTTATGCGCTGCCATACCGCTCATCCGATTGCAATGAAACTTTGGAGATTTGCTGTGCGCATGCCCGCGAAGGTTATAGACTAGCATTTTTTCATCATTTTTAAGGTTTTTCGACGATCCTATATATAATGGTAAGCTCTGGTGTTATGAAATTTGTATAAATGAAAATGTATGTATTTCATATATTTTAGCAGCAGGGAGGGAAGGCAGGAGGGAGAGGGTAACGAAGAAGGTGGGGTTCGAGGGAGGGGTGACGAAGATAGGGGATTATGGAAGGGTAACGCGGGAGGGGAACTGGGACGCATGGGAAAGGACATGCAGGGAGAAACAATTTTCTTTGTACCAGCTAGTATCTAATAAAACACGGCTTATAAAAATTTCTTAAGTAGCATTTAAGAAACACTGAATTTTTCATACACATAACATGTTGCATAACAGAAAAAAATGTGTTTTTATTAATTTTCATATAATTACCGTTTAGGTTCATCAAATGTATATTATCTTCAAAAATAGCATATTATTTTATAACAAAATATTAGGCCTTCTGTGAATGAACATACTCCGAGAATGTGATGAACGAATCGAATGACTTTAAAATATTAAATTCTCAAAATCGCGCTTTTGCAAACTGACCCATTTAATTATAATTTTTTAACATTCCATAACTAATCTGAATTTGAATGTTCAGGTCCATCGAGCCTGGGAGTGCCGGGTAGTGCCATGAAGCAGCTGAGCGGACCTCGCTCCAGAGAGTACACCACCTCGTCTTCTCCGCTGTGCCACGTTCCAACCACAAACTCCATAGCGCCCACTCCCTCTTTCTCCATCTCAATGGATGAGGAACACTCTGGGTAAGTAAATTAATCTTGTCTAACCCCTCCAAGAGTGAGAAATTTTCGGTCCAAAAGGATACTTCAGCGACATCTATGGCCCAGTTGTCGTCATTTGGCAGTTTACAAGCACAATACAAATTAGTGTCTCCACTAGCCCACAGAGATAGCCATAATACCATTTTTGCGACATAAACTAGTTTTTATTTCATATTCAAGGTCAAAAAAAAAAAACTAAAACATTTTATGATTCCTAACCAGAACTCAAATTTGCTTTCAATCTGTGATTGTGTGAAGAATTCAGACAACCAATAAAATAGGTACCTACCTATAAAATGGTGTTTTTAACACATTTTGAAAATTGGTACTAGTTTGTCATGAATTTCAGACTATCCTTTGATTTTTCACAGGTTCTTGTATACTATGGAAAAAGAGCAAGCTTCAATCCTCATTGTAATGAGTTTCTCTTCGATAAATGGGTTACCTTTTCGTTTTCAGTATCACCCTGGTGAAAGACCGCAATTCAGAATCAAAATGTTACTTGAAAGGGCTTTAGTAACTCTGTGTTTGTCTCACAAACTCTTTAAATAAAATTCTGGGTAAAAAAAAAAATCTACTTTATTTGTGATAAAATTAGCTCGGATTGCTTGTTTACCATGTGGTAGTAATTTATTTATTTATTTTATTTTAAATGCGCATTTACAGTTATACATAACCAATAATAAATATATATTGAATTTTATTCAGTAATAATAGCGTTTTTGAATTTTTGAATATTTAGTTGAAAAATATCTATATCAGGGGATAGGTAATTTAGTGACAGAATCATTTTTCCGAGCGGCATTACTAATGGTTAGTTAGTTCTGCATCTCGGAACAACAAAGCTCTGTGTCTGCGCGCTCTTGTGAAGTTGTCGGGGACATAAAACTCAAATTTTTGTATTATATCGGGAATACAGATGTTACCGTTTAAAAGTTTATATGCTGTTATCAGCAAAGCAGTTTTCCTTCTATCAGCAAGGCTATTTACCTGTTATTGGCCGGAGCCGCGCGGATGCGTTCGGCCTGTGCGCATGCGCGCGGAAAAAAGTTCGAAAAAAATATTTTTGAATGCGATTTTGACCCTTCTGTGTACAGAATTTGTATGAAGAACAAGGTCAGAATAGCTTGCCCAAATATCGTAGAAGATATAGCAACTAGTTTCATTCACCTGGCAGCACCAGAATATTTTTTAATGATTTTTATCTGTGGAGTCGAAGTGTCAAATTTTGCCACGATTTAATCTGATGCGGAATTCTTTACGAAAACATCGTAAAACCTATCAATTTATCAAATTAACGCACGTAATGCAGTTTTGGTACATAGTTTATTGTTCTAGGAATGTGTTTCAGTCAATAAAATATATAATAGCTCAAAATTAATCCACAAAACAATCAATTCAAAATTCAAAGTGGTACTTCAAAGTTCAAAATTTAGGAAAAAAGAAGAAGAGGGCCGGTAAATAGTGGCCAATAACAGGTTAATACTCAGCATGCCGGACAAAAAGGCTGATGGATATAACCAGGGTCATACAGTAATGATTCTGGGTCTCGACCTTGAGGTTGCAATCATATTTATTTAATCAATCACTGGCATTATCGATAGCTAAGTGCCATCTATGGATAACCTCTTAACCCTTCAAATTTATAACATAGAGTGTAAGGTTGGGTAAATTTCACCTGAAATTCTTACTTAGATTGGTTTTTTTTATTCTCAACTTATTACTATTTTTAATTCGATAGTATACTTAATTTATCTGTTTTCTAAGTACTTGTTATTAGAAAAATTGTGCTCGACAAACTAAAATTATCGAGTAACATATGTAAATTGCCCCGGGTAAATTTTACCCAATTTTACGCTCGCCGGGTTAAACTAATATCTAGGATATCTGAATAGTCAGGTACTATCCCACCTTCCTTCTCCTCTCCATACTCTTCATCCTCACAACTTCCGCAGTTGCGAATGCCACAGTCTCGTTATCTTTAGTTAGTAGGGAGCAGTTGGACCCTTTCGTATCTAGTTTCCTTTATAATTAATTTAATAATAATTTGACTGTACAGTGTGGACACGAACAATTCATCCAGCGACACCAGCCACCCTAGCAAACCTGCCGTGACCGTTACAACCACCCTGCCGCAGCTCACGTCGGGGCTGACCAACACAACCTCCACGGCCCCCCTGACCCCATCCACCCTGGTCACCAGTTCCTCGGTGGACGGAGGCGGGGGTCAGGTGACCACCGTGGCTAGACCCGGGGACGTGGGGCCCAGTCCTATACATAAGAATGTGAAGAAGAGCGCTTCTGCTTCAGGGCTTTCTTTGATCATACAATCAGGTAATAAAATTATTGAATTATATTTTATTTTATAATGTCCTTCCCGAAATGAGATTTTTTAAAAAACATTCAGAATAAATTGATGGCCTCCGTAGCCGAGGGGAAGGCTCTCGATTAGCAATCCGGAGATCATGGGTTCAAATCCCGACATGCGCATGTAAAGTATGTGTATTTAATTAAGTTATGTTATTTCACAATTTATTAATTAAACTCAACAATGTGCAACTTCATCACTTTAAAAAGTCATTAAAAGTGAAAAAAAAAACTAGTTAAATAGGTTACATTAGGTTAGGTTATGAACTATTTAAAAAATAAATTCATCACTTTTAATGACTTTTCAAAGGGATGTTGAAATTCCGCTTTGTTCAGTTGTCGTGGAACCATTTGCTACATGTTCTAGAGTGGAAGATACTCTCAGTATCGCCCTGGTGAAAGATCAAAATTCAGAATCGAAACGTTGCTTGAAAGGCTTTAGTAACTCTGTGTTTGTCCTACAAACTCTTTAAATAAAACTCCAGGATCAACAAAACACTTTAATTGTGATAGATAACAATTAGCTTGAATTGCTTATTTAGCAAGCGGTAGTAATGATTCTGGGTCTCGACCTTGAGATTGCAATCGTATTTATTTAAATAGTCCCTGTATTATAGACAGCAATGCCATCTGTGGATAACCGCTTAAACTAATTTTGTTTCCCGTTTCCAGAAGACTCATTCTGCTCCGTTGGTGGTGCCCCATCTCCTCCGGCTGGTAACACGTCCAGCACCAACTCGAGCCGGGACTCCTCTCCCTGCAGGGAAGGTTTTACTCCGCTGTCTTTGCAGCATCATGGGTAAGACAAATACTGTTTCACTACTGAAATACCGATGAAACCCACCTGCTTGAAAAACAGCGTTATCGCAAAAACGCTGACACTTGGCCCCCTGAAATTATAATTATTATAAAATTACCGGTCAGTAACTGAGTGGGCATCGTGTTTGGGTTCCAGTCGCGTGTTTGATTCCTCGGCTGGCTAAGTCCTCCATCATGATACAAGCAACGTTTTCCGCTTACTGTGGTGGTAGTAGGAGATTTTTGCAACCCTCCTAGTAATCTAAAATTTAAAAAAAAAAATATTCTTAATCCAAACAAATCCTGCAATCGTCCAAACTATGGAATAGTAAAAAAAAATCTTATTTTTGCAAAATAGCTGCTGTCTGAAATAAAAATATATTTTTTTTTAAATAGTGAAAATTTAAATTTAGTTATAGTTTTAATTAGTGCGATAGAGTTAATGTATAGAGAAGGCTCACACAAAATTTCAAGTAAATTGGTTTAGTAGAACTTGAAATATTATGACAACCGTCTTGAAAAAAGTAGTTTCGAGAAAAACGCGTTTAAAGTTTTGTTCTATTTATATTCTAGTTAGATTCCATCTAAACCGCGACACTAAAATGACTATAACTTTTAAAATATTTGTAATATCTAAACTATCGAAATATGAATTTTATTAATTTATTTTTTTCTAGACTAGAATACCCCCTTTTCATGAATTTTTGTATTGCAGTTTGCTTCAGATGTCCAAACCGCCCATGGTGATCCGGAGAGGTCCCAAGGGATTTGGTTTCACCATCCACACCATCCGAGTCTACTTCGGGGAGACAGACTATTACACCATGCACCATCTGGTTTCCGTAAGATACCCATTATATATTTTAAGTAGATGCACTCAATATTGACATTTTATGCTGTAACACGCTTTCTTTATTATATGGGACACGATAGTTATACCTTTTTTTTTTTTAACTTTTGTAATCTTACAAGAGATGGGAAGGCTAATAGTGATATTTAAAGAAGGGTAAATGCAGATAACTCCATTAATGAAGGACTGAACGCTGTTGACTCCAACAAAAAACTGTCCGAAGAAGCGAACGCATGGAAGAAGCGTGAGGCATGGAACTGGCAGAGGAAGGATGAAAGTAGACTGAATGCTGTAGATATTAGGTCTCTGAGGTGTATGTGTGGTAAAACCATGTATGATCGTGTGAGAAACGTGGAGATCCGCAAATAATGCTAAACTGATGTAAGCGTATGAGTAAGATTAAGAAAGGGACACTGAGATGGTTTGGGCATGTAGAGCGAATGAACGAGGAAAGTAGTGTAAGAAGAATATATGATGCTAATGTGAATGGTAGAAGAAGTCGGGGGTACCCGAGGAAGACATGACACGATGAAGTGAATCAGGTACTTGAGTCAAGTAATGTCAAGAGTCGGAATAATAGAAGAGCATGTATGAGACGATGTGTGGAATGTGAACGAGACAAGGAGTGTGTTGTTTGACGGTCCGTCCTATCTGCCTACTGAAATGGTGTGATGGTTAGTTAGTTATCTCTGTAATATTTTGGTGAATCACCATTTTAGACTTTGATAAATATATCATTTATTTCCCAGGCTGTCAGCGAAGGCGGTTCAGCCTGGCAGGCTGGTCTCCGGGCGGGTGATCTCCTGGTGTGGCTCAACGGCTGCTGCGTGGCGGGTCTGCTGCACACCCAGGTCCTCAGGCTGCTGCTGGCCAGTCCCAGACAGGCTTCCCTCAGGGCTCTGCCATTAGACCAGACTACTATACAGGTAAATAAATTGCCTCTACGATCAAGTAGAACAGTGAAAAAACAGAAAAGTGAAGAAAAGAAAAACCTTATGTATTCTTTTATCGTGTTCTCTTTTGTCACTGTTCTATTTTAACCAGTGTTTATGTTTCACAGAAGTTCAATTGTAACATTGTCATGGCCCATCTACGCTATTTTGTTTTTTTGACGTTTTAAAGGTTCTCATTAAATGTCGGACGGTTCACTCTTAGACTTTCTTCCACAAAACTACGTTAGTATCTGATACTCATGCCGCAAAAAACTGTGTTACTGAAATAATGTGAGACCAACGTCGCCACTAGCTCTCGAAACGTCAAAACTATATTTCACATCCTCACTAACAACTGCTGTGTTTTGTTCCTTTGCATGCACGCATTGTTACAAAATTTCTGACACATGTAAAAGACTATGGTACTATCTTCTTTGTAAGACCATCATTCTTATTAATTGCTCTGCGTAAGTGGTAACATCTTCGACTGGCTAGTTGTGGGAGACTGGCATCATCGAGGAGTTTACAAAACATCGGCAACATGTGCCTGTGTACAAACCTCCGCTCAGATGTATGATGGTAGGTAGCTGTATGAAAATCTAGTCTCGTTCAACAGAAGCAATCTTCCGAACAGGCCCTCCATTGATATGCTTGATGTAACTCTAAGTGACCAGCTCAGATACAGGGGCTCCATCGAAGCCAGAGTAAAGTTATCCTCCCAAAAACTGGGCGTACTGTACAGGGCCCGAAGATACTTTAATAGTACACAACTGCTAACCCTGTACAAATCACAACTGCGCCCCACGGTTGAATTTGGCAGCCACCTCTGGTTTGGAGCTACAAAATATCTAAAAAATACCCTCGACTCTGCAGAAATGGGCGGTCTGTTTGATAGATTCTCCCATCTTAACAGACGGATTGCAATCTTTTGAGTGCCATCATTGTTCTACCGGTATTATAATGGAAGATACTCCGAGGAACTAGCGTCATTGATCCCTTCGGCACCGGTGCATAGTCGGGAAACACTCCAAAGGCGTGCCCAACATATGTACACGGTTGACACTTGTCACATGAGAACTGGTCGCTTCTTCGACTCGTTCTTGTGTTCAACAGGCTGTAGAACAATTTGCCGGCCTCTGTGTTTCCTCCTTCCTACAGCATGGGTCTCTTCAAGACCAATGTTCATTCCTTCCTCTCCTCAAAAAGATCCTCCACACAGCATCTCAGATGACATTGATCCTGTGTGGAGTTAATTTAAAAAAAAAGGTCAAGATTACCAAGATATGTATTGAATCATCAAGTATCGAATACTTACATATCTCTGTTGAAGAAGCGTTTTTGACTATCAATGATATTTTAATGTAATTTTCCTCTTTCTAAAATTTACATCTATTTTCAGACTGGCGGCAGAAAGCGAGGTGCCTGGGCGGGTAGGGCCGTGGGGCGCGGGGGCGCTGGCGGTCAAGCAGCTGCTACGGGCAGCCGGCGGGGCGCGGGGCACCACCAGGACAGGAGGGCAGAGCCTGCGGAGCGCCGCAGGAGGGCCTCTCTCTTCAGACGAATCTCCAGCAAGAGGGCCTCGGCAGAGATGCAGCAGGTAACTAAATAACTAACGATACTCTGTTAATCTAACGTGTTACTTCGGCGCTCTTACGGCACAGGAGAAGTTAACTTTAATCTGAAAACTTTGAATCTGTATCTTTTTGATTAATTTGTATCGTTTTTCCTTTCCCAGATAGTTTCATCCGGCCTAGCTTCACCAGTGGCCGGGGGCCCAGCCCCCCGTTTTGGCTCTCCGCCCCAAAGAATCAACGTGCCCCCCCCTTCGCTGCTGCTGGGCCCCCCTACCCCCACCCCCAGCGATGGCAATCCCCCTCCGGGCAGCCCGGCCAGCCCTGCCGGTGATAGACCCATGCTCGGCGAGCAAAAGTCTCATCACTATCAACGGTGAGTTATTTTGCCGGCGAATAATATTTTATAGCAAACTGTTCTGTTCATTTTGAGATACATTTTTAAAGAAATGTCATGTCAGAATTCTGTGGTTTAAAAAATGGTTTAATCTGTGATATTCGAAACTGTTTTTATCACTGCAAATGGTAAATTATTAATAATTTTAACAATTCATTTCACCTTTTTATTTTTTTTTTACGTTAGCTCCACACAGGAGACCCTGAGGAAAAAAATCCCTCAGGGCCTATGTCATCTTTGGGGATGCTGTGTGGAGTCTTTTTAGGGAAAGGAATGAGAGTAAATTCTGGGAAGGAAAAAGGTAAGAAGGTTGTATGAATCCATCCCTCCCACTGCGGTGCAAGTTGATGGGTCGGGATAGTCCGGCTTGAGAGGTCTGGGTCAGGTCTCCAGTAGTAACCAGTCTCCCCCGATCCGGCCCGCCATGCAGTAGGAGGTTAGATGCATTCGCCGCCAAGATCATAAACCCGGACACCCCTCCCACCAAACATAGCGAATGCGGAAAATTTTTTTTAGAGGATGGTAGGGAACTATATAGTAAACCACTGTTATTTTTATGAAAAAAAAAAAAATTTTAACGTTTTTTTCACTGTGTTCTAATCGCATTTTCTCTGTAACATGTGCTAAAACCATTGTTATTAATAATTATTCATATTTTGTACTAATTTATCTTGCACAATGAATTAATAAGGAAACACTATTAAAACCCTCTAGGAAAGTGGTCTCATTGGTATAAATGTCTTTAAAAAATAATTTGTTTGCTTTGTTCTAACCCCAAAAAATAATAATATTCCTTTCTAAATCTTCACTATAAATCAGAAAATGTTAGTAGGTCTAATTCATTCAATAGAGAAGATCACAAGAAATGTAATGTCGCACATCCCGGAGAAAAGTGTTGTATATCAAAAAAGGTAAATGTAAAGTATCTCTACAGAGGTATTGTATTTTATTAATACAGGCCAGTATCTCAGTACTGGTCTGTATTGATTGAAAGACTTATAGTGCTTTGAGATCACAGTGAATGACTTTTTATTGTTATTTCGTACTACACAAATATGGTTTAAGAGGATGGATACTCATCCTTGTAACTCGGAAGCTAGATTTTATCTGAGGAGCTCTCGCAAAATAATGACTTGCTTGCCTGAGTTTATTAATTGGCTTATGAATTTTTTTGAGGTATTTGATGAGACAGGGAATGAATGGGACATGTCACGATAAAATTGTGTAGGTTAACGCATTTTTCATACATCTTCCTCCTCACCGGGTAGCTTTTAATAATTGTTCTCAAATAACTCTGTCCAGGCCATGTTTTAGGTTATTTTTTCTAATGTAATTTAATCTATGCTATTTAGTATGTAAAATAACCCCACTCCATCCAGCACATTCTCACTTGTCCAAACTAACCCCGACTAACCAAACCCTTGGTGTTCAGGCCGTCGACCCTGCACGGTCTGAAGCACAAGCTGGGGGGTGCGGGGGGGGCCGGTGGAGCGGGGGGCAAGGGGTCCCAGGGGGGCGCGGCGAGACGCAAGAGCGCCGGGCACATCCCGCTGTCCCCCCTCGCCAGGACACCCAGCCCTGGCCCTGTGGCCAGTAGCCCCACAAGGTGAGTTTTAACAGTCGTAAACAATGGTAGATTAGTCAAAAGCATGCGATTCTAACCTGTGTATAATTTGACAAATTGTACAAGTATGATCCAAAAAGATTTTTGTAGGTATCGCAACTAGAGTTGAGTCGAACAGATGCCTTATTGCTGTTTTGCAGCATGTTTCAAACTAGTTATTCGACTTAGCCCTTTCAGACCTCAATTTAAACTCGTAGTGGTAGAACATATTGACGCTGGAAAGGAAAATGGCTAATATGCCATACAGCTGTGACATTATAGATGATCCTGTACAATAAGCTATATTGTTTTTTTTGTACTTGTGTTCACAAAATCTAGTTTTCTAGAGTTTCCCACATGTTCTGCTAAACTCTAGAAAACTTGATTTGATGAACACAAGCCAAACGAACAATATAGCTTATTGGTGTATGGCGCTTTAGCCATTTTTCCTTTCCAGCGTCGATATTATTTGATGCTTAATAATAATTGGGAGCCAGTTATTTGATGATTTTCGATGTTTTTTATTGTGTTTTTTTTTTCAATAGTTTAGAAGTTATTGCTACTTTCATTTGAAATAACACTAGGGCTTAGAGGGTGTGTATTTAAAAAAATTTAAATTTAAAAAATATCCTCAGAATTTACATCGCAGAAAAAAAAATAATAATTCGGCCGAGATTAAGATGATCTAATACAAATTAATGCAAAATCATATGTTTTGAATTTGAAAATTTGATCATTTAGAAATATTATAGATGCTTTAATTAAATACTACAAGTAGAACAAATCTTGGCCTTTGAAATAAAAGTCTTTTAATAAGCCTAAAAAAAATAAAGTATCTGGCCTAAAAAAAAAAAGCTTTGAAAAATGCTTAGCTAATTAAATTTCTCAGAAAATAATCGGAGAATATTTTAAAATTTGTTTCCGAACTTCACAAAATAAAATACAACATGAATTTTGGCGATATCCTTTTTCAGTAAATTAAAAGAGGTGGTAACCAACTGCGAATTTCATCCTTCTGCCATCTGCAGAAGGACCGATAGCGGGTCGATTAGTCGCCGCCCAGGCTTCAAGGCGACTAGACGTGCTTTGCTCTTCGCGTCACTTTGTTCTGTAAAAATATACTTGCGGAATAACAAAACATCATTGTTGGCTTATGATTATGGTATTAATTGGTCAACACCCTAAAGTCGCTTGCTCTGCCCAATTCCGAATGGTTCCATGGCTAGTGGATTGTCTTAAACACAAAAATCACCTTTGAAAATATAAAAATGGCCACCACCTGAACTAGTAGCTTAAATCGGGTTGTACATCACTGGGTTAGCCGAAAATTTTTCTGAAAATGAAAAATAGTTTTATATAACACTGTTAAACTTTTCAAATATTTAAATACAATGATATTGTATACATTTTTATCCCTTTCTTGCTTTTAATAATAAGTAGGGATAAGCAAGACAAAAGACTAAGACTGTGGGAAGTATATTAGATATGCACCAATATACACAATCCTAAGCATACGTTGTTCCCCCTCAACTCTAATTGCGCAACCTACAATAATGTTGTATAACTTTATTGATAAAAATATATAGTTATCAAGATATAAAGTATTTAAAACATTAGGTCATTTGGGGTAAGTGCGTTATTCGTACAATTGATTAATCAATTTTGAATACTGTTAAAATAAATCCCCATTTATAGCATCACTTTGGGGCATTTAAAAAAATTATTCTAACATATTCTGTAACCACTGGAATGTTCCGCTCTATAATCATTTTCACAGTTGTGCGCTTGAAAATTTTTGAACTTTAAAAAATTCATATCTCTGAATTTTAACATGGAGACATATAAACTATTTATAGTGTTAGAGAACCATTGAATGCACCTATATTTGTCAGTTTATCCCATATTCATCCATCTCATTCAGGATTCATAAAAAATTATTAAAACAAAATTGTAAAATTTATAAAGACATTATTAAATTTAGTTCTGCATATTATTAAATTTTAAATTGCTGTACTTAGCGTAGTACCTATTTGGTAAATATTAAATATTATGACTTCTGTACATTATCTACAGCCTTAGATACGGCTCTCAGATAATCACAGATGGGAGTACATATAAATTCAAACATGCATTTTTTTAAATATCAATGATTTGTAAGAAAACATATTTTCATTATTTTTTAATTGGTAAACTAATGTTTAAGACAAGATTTTTATGCATAGCACAAAGGGTAACAATTATCATAAGCAATAATTATTAGCCTGAAACACTCATCAACATTGAAAAAATCTCACGCCGTCTTGTGGGAGAGTTAGCTCTTATAATGCCTTTCTCACAAAAAATAAAGTTGGTTGTTTTCAGGTGAAAAATGTAATAAGCAGTAATTGTTGAATGAAACACTAGTATATATTGAATTATTCGGCGGGTGGGAGATAAGCCGACGTAGCTCAGTTGGTAGAGCAGTTGACCGGATATCAGAAGGACGCGGGTTCAAGTCCCGTCGGCGGCATTAATCTTTTCTCGGGAGATTTTTTCAATGTTGATGAGTGTTTCAGGCTAATAATTATTGCTTCTTCAATCTTTGCGAAATAACTTTGTAATTAACATATACTGAAGAAAATAACATTGTTATTGAAACGTCGATATTGTTTATTAAGAAAGTGGTTTATACAACGTGGAAAGTGGTTTGACGACCTCCGTAGTCCAGTGGCTAAGACTCTTGACTCACAATCCGGAGGTCGCGGGTTCGAACCCGGCGTGCGCAAATAAATTTTATTTGATTAATTTGTGTTATTTCACAATTAATTCATTTAAAATAATATATAGTATATTTGCGGCACGTTCCAGAGTGGAAGATACTATTCGTATCGCCCTGGTGTAAGACCACCATTCAGAATTGAAACGTTGCTTGAAAATGGCTTTAGCCGTGTTTAGTGACCAGATCTGAATAGCCAGGTACTTCCCAACCTTCCTCTTCCCCAGCTCCTTCCCCTCCCCACTACCTTCAGCCTCACAACATACCCCAATTGGGGATGCCATAGTCTCACTGGCTCCAGACGGGAGCAGTTGAGATTCTTGTGCGGTATTCACGGTAAAAAAAAAAAAAAAAAAAAAAATACAAAGTGATCTCTTATTAATTAAATAATAATTATTGCTTATAATAATTGTTACCCTTTGTGCTATGCATAAAAATTTTGTCTTAAACATTAGTTTACTAATTAAAAAATAATAATTTATATTTGACAAGTTAAAGTATTTCACCAAAAAATGTAGACATAATTTGTCTCGACGCCATCTAGTGGGAGAGTTAGCACTTATAATGCCTTTCTCACAAAAAATAAAGTTGGTTGTTTTCAGGTGAAAAATGTAATAAGCAATAATTGTTGAATGAAACACTAGTATATATTGAATTATTTGGCGGGTGGGAGATAAGCAGACGTAGCTCAGTTGGTAGAGCAGTTGACCGGATATCAGAAGGATGCGGGTTCAAGTCCTGTCGGCGGCATTTATCTTTTCTCGGAAGATTTTTTCAATGTTGATGAGTGTTTCAGGCTAATAATTATTGCTTATAATAATTGTTACCCTTTGTGTTAAACATATTTTCAATAATTTCGGTTGGCGGAATATTAATAACAAATAATTCCTAAGAGATGCGAGACATCTCTTGGTAAAAACTGAAACTACTAAGTTATCTTTGTGATTAATCGAAGATTACCATGCTCGGTAACTTTTGAAATAAATTCCAGTAAAATATTTCTTCAAATTTGCCACATTTTAGCCTACGGACACTCGCAGGTGATTGCAAATTGGCCAAAATGTGGCCAAAAATACTCCAGTCGTTAAAAAAATGTGCCATTTCAGATAGACGAAGAATATGTTTTGTAAAAAACAAGTTGATTTGATTGAAGTTCGTCATTGCGTAAATTAAAGCTCCTTCATTCAAATGTTTAAAATAATCTTAAAAACCTTTCATCAGACATATGAATTTATTGCCCCATAGAACGTACTTACCCCGAATGACCCTAAACATATAATAAATTTTTCAATTGTTGCATGATATTTAATATATTTTAGATATGACTGTATTGCTTTGGGTGTTGATTTCTCTTCAATGTTATCTTCAAATTCAAGTGACAACAATTATTGGAAATTGATTTTTTTAAATATATTATTTTTAGTTTTTGCATCAGTAATTAATATCTGTAATACTGTTTATAAATCTTAACTATGAACCAGAAAAACTGTTTGTTACTGAGACAACAAAAACTCACGAGCGGTGAACTCTGGAATTATGAAATTTGCACACCTTTTTTTATTCGGAATTTCAAGATTGATGCAACTATTTTCAGGTCGCAATGTTTTTCCAACGTTTATAATTGTTATTTTACTGAATTGAATTGAACTGTCGTTTGTATATGTGCATTTCGTGTACTTAGTAATAATCATGTACATAATTTAATTAATTTTACTATATATAAATTATTATTTTTAAAATATTTTTAATTTGCCTTTTTATAATTTTTAAATTTCATCACCTCCATTAAAATTGACAATGATATTTTAACACTGTCTATGTACTCTTCTTTGAAACTACACAAGTTTATGAAATTTAAACTTAGGCATGTATCCATTTTTCTTGGTTATTTAATTAAGAAAATTGTATCAATATTTTTGTTATAAATCATATCGATCCTCCAGTTGATTAGTCAGACATCTCCGAAAAATCGAAATTTGTGTTGAGTAAGCAGTTATATGTAAAACTACCTTCTATCTGGTTAAATACTCAGATTACTCGTAAACACCACCAAATCAATTATAATGCACTAAAACTTGTAATAATGAATTTAACCAAATGTTGATGTTTTCTAGGTCACTAGTAGGATATTTCAAAAAGTCAAAATAACGAACCGTTATGCCTCCCTGTATTATTTTGTAGCATATTTAATATTTAAAACATACATAAATAATATTTGATTTATGGTTAG
Organism: Limnephilus lunatus; assembly: GCA_917563855.2. NCBI lineage: Eukaryota > Metazoa > Arthropoda > Insecta > Trichoptera > Limnephilidae > Limnephilus > Limnephilus lunatus. The sequence goes on from OU830594.1 coordinate 101,906,986, forward strand.
TATTTTGTCTGACTATCAACTGGACGATCGATACATGTAGTCCCTTTTGGCTCTGTTAAAATGTTATTTTTTTGATATATTTTAAAATTAGTTACTTTGTGGTGGAATACTTATTAAAAATTTATAATATATCTATTTATACACCGCTTTATTTGATTTGAAGTTAACCAGTTTCGGAAACAACCGAGCCTTCTTCAACAATAACTTTTAAATGGCTATACACTTCAATGTAATATATCATTGAATTGGAAATATATGAGAGCGACAAAAATAATGTATAATAAATAGGTCATAATCAAAAATATTCAGTCTTACTCATAATCACAAAATAAGATACAACCACGAGAGCAAGACCGGGGTAGGTGAAATTGTTACTCAACATCGTGGGTCAATCGCGCGCATCCGTGTTTTCTTACCCCGTCGCTGTACGGGAGATGTAGTAGCTGTCAGAATTTAAACCACCCGGTCACCAGGGTTAACTCAGTACCACGGCGTTGTAACTTTCGAAATGGCAAACTTTTATGAGAATCTTGACATTTTGAATGGAGCATTGGCAAATATTGACCGTATTCACGGCATTCGTGCACAAAAAAAGCTTCGATCCATTTGCGGCACTCACGGAAGGAGATTTTAGGTCTAAATATAGATTTACAAATGTTAACATCAGACATTTAATTGCCTTGGTACGATGATAAACGGGGTGGAAAAGTATCTGCCGATCTCCAAGTTCTCTGTGCCATACGATAATGGGATAGAAACGAGTGTTTATAATTGCATTCTTATGAAACAAATCAGCGAAATCGATAACCAAGCAGGCTTTATTATAACACTCATTTCAACGTCACCCCGATTCTTATTACGCCTACTAATTTTTGTTTCCTCATCCGAATTACTGTTTATGATTATCCATTATTAGTTATTTTTGAAACGCGAAACACAAAACAACCTCGTCAAATAATATTTTGACATATGAATAAACGTGAAGTTGGCAACACGCCACGAAATGCCAAATTGACCGCGTTTTTCAGCTTTGGAGCTGAGTGTTGCTACTGTAAAAAAAATCATAATCCAGCTGTCGAGCAATATTATGAAGATGAGTAAAGATTTTTACTCTGAGCGGTCTAGTGTACCCCCCTGTGTAGCTACCGCGACTCTACAGAGTCGTGGTGGGGTTTCATTATGAGTAAGGCTGATTGAAATATAAGAGATGTGCTATCGGCAGTATTTACTGCGTGAGACTGTGTTTCCTGGTGTCTCTGATATTGTTAACCAATACTACTGCACACCTTCAGAAAATCAACTAAATTAATGAATTCTTTCCGTATTCAAACTATTTTGTTAATCAATACTACTGCACACCTTCAAAAAATCAACTAAATGAACGAATTCTTTCTGTATTCAAGCTATTTCCATTAGGTAGTAGTCTGCCGACGTTCGGGCGGCCATCATAGCATATCTCTTGTGTTTCAATATCTTTGGTCCCAATGGCCTAGTAAGACAAGAGATCCTTGGTTCGATTCCCAGTTGCGACCGTTATCCTTTTATCTTTCTGTGTCTTATTCTGTTCAGATTTATTGGAATTATCTTCTTCTTCAATAATTTATTACATATATATATATATATATATATATAATTTTTTAACATATATTTCGATAGTTTAAACATATACAATAAATATTACATAAATGATTTTTATAAAAAAGTTATTTAGTTTTGAAGTATTAGTGTATTTCAAAATATTTTTTTAAAACTAACTATCTAACCTAACCATCACTCTGCTTGTCTGCACGGGTAGGCAGAGAGGTTAGACTACCACATAACACTATCTCGGCGTACACTCCTTGCTTCATTCACAATCACACATCGTCTCATACAAACTCTCCTATTATTCTGATTCTTGACGAGTATTTGATTCACTTGATCTAGCCACTTTCAAATTTCCTTCTACCATTAACTAAGACTTAGTTTTTCATTCATCCGCTCTAAATGCCCAACCTATCTAAGCATCCCTTTCTTAATCTTCACCATTACGCTCATCATACTGCACTGAAGAAGGCAAAATGACCAAAACTAAGTTGGCTTTAAACTTTAAATCCAAATAAAGTGTTTTATACATAGATATATTTTTAATTTTTAATACATATATTTTTCCTTTCCCCTGGTTAACTGTTTGTATATTTTCTTTCCTAGGTCGCAGAGTATTGATTGCGTTATAATATCTATTTCCGCTACCAAATTGTAATCTCCTATGTAACATAAGGTAAACTAGAGTAGAGGGCTTTGGAATAATTAATATATATCATTTATTTGCTTTCTGTATTGTTGATTTATCACACATTCATAATCTGTGTTATTTACCGCTTTTTAAACAATTTAACCCTCTGAGACCTAATTTAATTCTTCATTTTTTCAATATTTTAATTTTTTGAAAAAAAAAAAACTGAAAAATTAAAATTTTTGGAAAATTTGATTTTATGTAGGTAAAATTTTATTTTATGGAAAATTAAAAAAAATTTAAAATTCGATTTTTTTGAAAATTTGGGTTTTTTGACAATTAAAATTTTTTAAATTAAATTTTTTTGAAAAATTGAATTTTTTGAAAAAATACTTTTTTGAAAAATAAAATTCTTTGAAAATTAAATTTTTTTATATTGTTATCAAATCATTGTCAGCAGCTTCGTGTGGGTGGAGGGGGAATGGTCTCATAAGGTTTTAATAATAATATTCTATTAAATTTTCTAGACTATTCTTTTACATTACATCTCTACCAAGATTTTCTTTGTATATTCTTCATGTAATATATAATTTTTTTCATAACGTTTTCATAATGCTTTCGAAAATAGTTTACGAAGAATGCCCATGGTATATATTTCATAACAATGGCTTCTCTAAAAAAATGTGAATATGTATTTCATATATTATAATAATTCAACTTTTCAGAGCATGTTGTTATTCTGTTTTCTTCTTATTTATTTCATTACTTTTTATGTAACATAACTTCATTGCTTTTTATTTGATTAATAGTTATTATTGATTTTATAAACAATATTATGTGCTTTTCAAATTAAATATAAAAACCATTAAAAGTCATTTACATTTAAGCAATATGATAATCTTTAAATTGAATTTCAATAATTATGTGTCCCACATAAAATTAAATATAATCCCTATAACTATCCTGTATAATTTAAAATAAAACAATAACTTTGTAAACACCACTTTTATTTTTATACTTTATGCCGACCGGGTTTCGCTACAACCGTAGCTTCTTCAGGGCAGTACAATCTCTACTAAAATTAATTTACATGTGTGTTTATAACTAATACATGATTAAACCAAATGGGCCGGACTCCTCAAGTAACGGAGGAAGTAGGTATAGGTGTAGATGGAGAATTGGGAAGGGAACGGGCGTGTTCTTTATCAATAGGGAACAATCTTAGTATGGGACTTTTATTTAAATTTAGTTGGTTATTAACTACCTTACTGTTCGTGTTTATGGCTTTCCTTAGTTCAAGTGCTTCCAGATTGTCTAGCCTAATACCGATGTTGTTTTTATGAATTAGTGTGGCGCCTGTATTTTTGTCAAATTTATGGTCTTTTTCGATCAAGTGGTTTGCAAATTCCGAAAATCCAGAGCTGTGTAAACATCTAAGGTGTTCTTTGACACGGGTATTTATATTGCGTGCTGTTTTGCCTATATAGAAAAAAGGACAGTCGCTGCATTGAAGTGAATAAATTCCCGAGTGAGATAGACTATTATCTTTGTCCTTGCCGTTCATTAAATGCTTACCTATACTATTATTAGTGTAAAATGCTGGTTTGATATCTGATGGGAGGTTTTTAACGCTGTTTTTAGAGAAATTATTTATGTACAAGATTCTACGCCATTGATAAGGTTGATTATTATTACTTGGTATATTATTATTATGAGGTGGACTGTTGTATAAGAATTTACTTGTGGATAATTTTTTATTTTTTTTATTTAGAATGTTGTTGACTATATTTGGACTGTAACCGTTATTTATTGCGATTTGTTTGATCGTAGATAATTCTAATGCAAAGTTGGTATTTGATAAAGGGACTGTAACCAATCTGTGTACCATGGAATGGAAAGCTGAATGTTTATGGGATTCGGGGTGGTTAGAGGAATTGTGAATAGTTATATCGGTGAACGTCGGTTTGCGGTAGATTTTAAATTCAATTTTATTATTTATTATTGATAATGAAAGATCTAAAAAGTTTAATGTAGAATTGGTACCTATTTCTATTGTGAAGTTAATTTGTTTATGGAAAGAATTAATTAATAGCAGGAAGGAATTGAGTTGTCGTTCAGTTCCTAACCAAACACAGAACACATCGTCAATATAGCGCTTCCATACAAGTAAGTTTTTTAATAATGGTGATTTACATTTGAAGATATTATTTTCTAAATTGTCCATGAATATATCAGCGATTAGCGGGGATGTCGGTGCCCCCATGGCCAGGCCTTCTTTTTGTTGGTAAAAACGTTCGTTGTATTGGAAATAGTTTTGGTTCAGACATATATTAAACAGGTGAGATAATTCCTTAGAGAAATTATTTGGTAACTTTGAATTTTGTAGTAATTTAGACAGTATATTTTTACTTTCGGCTACGGGAATATTTGGAAAAAGGTTAACGACATCAAAGGAGACTAATTTTGCACTATTGGGGATATGTAAGTTTTCAAGTTCATCAATCAAGTCAAAGGAATTTCTAATTGTGTATTTTGGAGTAAAAACTTTTGAGTTATTGAATATATTAGTGATAAATGATGCTATTTTAAAATTTGTAATAAAAAATAATATTTTAATTTTATTTAAAATTATAATGTCACATCACAAAGTAACTGCTTCATATGAACAAATATCCTGTATAAAATGATTTTAAATTCCTAATTGTTATTCCTATACTTAAATCCATATTCCAACCCAATATTACAATCCAATATAATCACTGTTACCACCAAATATTAAATATGAATGTACCCACTATTATCACCCAATACATATCACACTTGAATACATATATTGTATTTCTTACTACCACCCAATGTCTTATAATGCAATATTATCACCTGTTACCACTCAGTATTAAAATTCAATATAATCCGTACACATGGTATACGTATCCGTACATGGGGGATATGTTCCACAGGGGAAGTTACAAAATCGTGTAACTCCCATAATAAATAAACAAGAATTTAAAAACAAAATTAATACGTTTGTAATAATTTTTATACACTCGCTCAAAATTGCTCACATTCTTTTAGTGCTAGCGGCCGACCGACCCGTGAGGGAACGACCTAAATTATGTCAGAACCCGCTGACCAATCACTTCTAATGACTATTAATTCTACGTATAATTATATAATAATACTTATATATTCCGAATCAGCATTTGTTGATCTATATGTATAAATATTTTTTTTCTCATAATAGTTTTCACTGGAGTTTCTTATTATCCCTATTACTACCCATATTAGATTTCACTACTGTTTCTATTTCCTAGAAGTAATTTCAATATACTAACCCCAATTTAATGTTTCAACATAATCCCAATATTAAATTTCTGCACAATCCAAATGTTCATACCTTCATTGGGATTGTGTTATGCCAATATTACATTACAATATAATCCCAATATTACATTACAATATATTATAATCCCAATTTAACCACTCCTATCTATCGCGAATACGCACTTTTTACGTCTTAAACGACATGTCAGATTTACGAAAACTTTGTGTTATTTCCGCTTCGCAATTAAAGTTCTATTAATGAAACATTTCTGAATGTAGCCGAATACTAAAAACTGTTTTTGAAAGGTTACAAAATAATAATAATAATAATATTTGGCTAATTTATATAGCGCCGTTTTCGTGAAAAATCACCTCAAGGGCGCTGTACAAATAAATACATAAAAAATAACATTACTGGCTTACAACTAAGATTTACAATTATAACTAGTGATTTACATCTAAGTCTTATTGCTAGTGACTTATGACTAAGACATATAAAAGCTGACCTAAAACTGAGCTCAATGACATATATATTTACAATATGACTTAAAGTTAGAGATTTATAACTGACATATTTATTTACATTTAAAAATACTTGAAAACATCTTATAAATATCATACATTCGCCAGAATCACTCCACAGCGCCAGAAGAAGAAGGAAGTTTTTACATAATACATATTACTATTTAAGGACATGGATGCAAAATTTATCGGATTTACGAAAATGTATGGATATCTTAAATAAATTAATGAAATTAATCGCCGATCTTTACCGCATTATGATGACTCATCGCTCAACATTAACCGGATTGAGGTGTTAGGTTACCACTGACAGACCATTGGTAGGTAGATCAATAGCATTTTGAGTTTTTCGTTAGTAGTTGTAGGGAATAGCACATAAAATAGTATATATTCGTGGACATCAACAATTATTAGAGTATAATTAAATTACAAAGTTTAAATTTAATGACGAATTTATGGAAATGAGTATTTGAAAAAATGAGTTTTAAGTTTGGATCTAAATTCCGCTGGGTTGGTTATGCATCTCAATTCCATGGGAAGTTTATTCCAAGCCTCGGGACCGGATACTCCAAACGCGCGATCACCAAAATTAGTGTTCGGATTTCGCTTGGGTTCTTTCAATCTTCCAATTGCAGACGATGTCGCTGATCTAAGAGATGACTGCCTTAGACCTATATTTTCCGGAATGCATAGTTCAGAGATATAGGGTGGAGCCATTTCATTGATAGCTTTAAACACCATCCAGCATAACTTATACTGGATCCTTTCAGGACACTTCAACCAGTGAAGATTTCGGAGGTGTTCCGAAATGTGCGAAAACTTGGGTACCCCTGTGATTAGTCGTGCTGCGGCGTTGAATACTGATTGTAGTTTATCAGTTTGACATTTAGGAAGACTTGCATAGATACCATTGCAGTAATCAAGACGCGATACTATATATGAATTCACAAGAAGCTTAGTTGCTTCTGTCGAAAGGTTCCTACGAACTGCCTTAAGTTGTCTTAAGTAGAAGAACCCTGTGCTAACGGTCCTATTCACCTGACTTTTCAATGAAAGGTCTGAATCCAGATAAACTCCCAGAAGTTTGACGGTTGTTTTCGCAATTACGTCATTGCCGGAAATGGCAATTGGTGAGTTGTCTATTAGATGTTGACGTCTATTTGTAGCTGCCCACAGAAATTCGGTCTTTGATGGATTAAGCTTCAGTTTGTTTGAGGACATCCAGAGACTAATTGCTTCTAGACACTCAACTGTGCAAATTTTGAGGCCGGTGATCTCATTTGGTGTGCAGTAAAAGTAGACTTGCTGATCGTCGGCATAACAGTGAGAAAGGAGACCAAATGACTTGATAATTCTTGCGACATCATTTGTGAAGAGGATAAAGAGAAGTGGGCCCAGAACGGATCCCTGAGGTACCCCTGAAGAGATTTTTGTGAAGTTGGATTGTTTATTTCCCACCTTCACTGCTTGTGAGCGATCCGTTAGATAGGATTGTAGCCAATTTTTTACGTTAGAATGTAAACCAAATGTTAATTCTAGTCTCTTAATGAGAAAGTCGTGGTCAATGGTGTCAAATGCAGCGCTCATATCTAAAAGTGAAAGAAGTGCTAACTTACCTGACTCTATGGCAAGGGTAATATCTGACAGGACACGAAGTAACCCGGTTTCTGTTGAGTGGAATCTTCTATAAGCGGACTGATGATCGGTAATTAATTTATTGTGGTTTAGGTGGGAGGTTATTTGAGAAGCAGCAATTTTTTCGAGTAGTTTTGCTAAGAAAGGCAGATTTGACACTGGTCGATAATTACCCAAGTTGTCAGCATCAAGCTGTGGTTTTTTTATAATTGGGGTAACTACTGCATGCTTAAGTGCTTCCGGGAAGTCACCTGTGCTTAGAGACTTATTAAACACGTGAACCAAGTAGGGAGCCAACACGTTGCAACATTTCTTGAGAAGCCACGTTGGGATAGGGTCGAGAGCACATTGTTTATTTGGCGAACTTAGAATTAACTTTCCTACTTCTTCTAGCGTTGTAGGTTTGAAGGATGACAGTGTCCCTTTGGAATTGGCTGTAAATATTGGCGGTGGAGCAGAAGATGTAGAGGCGCGTATAGATTCTATTTTTTCACAGAAAAACTTAGAAAAGGCCTGCGGAGTAATGTCTGTAGAGGTTTGTACGGTGTTATTAGCGATGATGGTTTTAACGGAGTTCCAGAGACATCGTGGATTTTTCCGCTCAGAGTCAATTTTATTAATCCAGTATTCTGACCTCTTTGTGCGTATTATTCTTCTGTACTCTATTTGAGCATTAATCCACTCGTCTCGTGGAGTAACGTCGGGGTTTCTTCGGTGTGACCTCTCTAGTTTCCGCATTATCCTCTTCTGACTCCGACACTCCTCATCGAACCAGCCATCAGATTTTCGGACTTTCCGCGTTTTCGAGGTGGTTGGAGCATATTTACTAAGTAAACATGATAGAGTGTTGTTATACTCCTCAATCAGTTTTGTCGGCGTCTTAATTTCCCAGTTGCTTTCTATGCACAAGGAAGACTTTTTAAGTTCTTCAAGGAAACTATCGAAATCAAATTTTCGCCATTCCCTCGATACTATTGTTTTATATGGCACTTTAGGTGGGTTAAATTCAATTTCCGTGCGAATAAGTCGATGATCTGACAAACCTATGTCAAGAACGTTTGCTACCAATGATGGGCCATTACACCTGGATACAAATATGTCCAAGATTCCACCAGCATCATGAGTTGGTGCTTTGACCCATTGACGGAGTCCAAAGCTATCCAAAAGGTCAATGAATTTAACAGCATTGGGTGATGTGTCGCGCTCAAGGTGAATATTTATGTCACCTGTAATGATGAGAGTTTCAGAAAGTCCCACTACCCATTCCAAAAAACTCGAAAACTCCCTAAAAAATTCTACACAAATCGGTTTCGAACCGGGTCGGTACAGCGTTAGCAATATAAATGACGATCCAGCAGAAGAAACACGGCATCCGATGTACTCAAACGTACTGAATGTACCGTTTGCCACCTTGGTAAGCCTCAGTCCTTGTCGGGCTATTATCACAACACCCCCGTGATTCACGTGCGAGATGTTATGAGCATGTTCCGAAGCTCGGGGTCTAGCCTCCTCCAGGACAGCATATCCTAGAGCTTGAAGTCGCTTGATTGAATAAGACTCGCTATTTTCATGCCAGCTTTCTGTGACGGTTAGTATGTGGAGATTTTGTTCTCTGAAAATATCATCCACCTCCTCTATCTTGTTGTTTAGGGATCTTGCATTCCAGGAACCTACCCCGAGTCGTCTACTTCTGAAATTGGCATGTCGTTCTGATTGAATTACATTCACATTATGGCATTTTTCAGGAACACGAAGGTCTTCAGAAACTAGGCTGCTCCGTTCGTCGGTTGGTATGACAGCTTGGTTACTCTGTTCTGCCAGAGAGATACTTTTATTACCATCAGTTTTACTTTGTAGATATTTTTTCTTATGTTGACCACCCCGGCAACCCCGATACCTAGTTTTAATGTTCGGGTCGCGCACAAGGTTAAACAAATTTATTTTTTCTAACACTAACGGGTCCAACAAAACAGATTCATTTTTAAAACTTAACAGTGCTGCCCGATTGTAGACAATAGTAGTATTTACACTATGCATCGCATCACAGAAAAAAAACATCGTAAATCACAGGACTCCAGGGTCGGGTCCAGCCACGTGTAGAATGCACATGTGTTGATGATCAATGCCCACTGACCATCCGATGCAAGCGAACTGCATTTTACGAAACAGTCACTTTAAGAATTTGTAAATAAATTGTGCGTTATTTTATTAAAACTTAAATTAAACTGCAAACTGCCACACTAGAATTATTTTCAATTTGTACACTTAACTTAAAAATGGTAACTGTTATTTTAAGATATTTTTACAACGAAAAAAATAAGGACTTCCCAATATTTTCAATAAAAAACTAAGAGCGATAGAAAAAGCAACCGGCCAGCTTCGAGAGCGCCTACTCGCTATAAATAAGCTAACAAATTTTTATTTTACAAATAAATATTAACATTTGTAAATATTCAAATTTAGAATGCAAACATAAAAAATATGTTAAAATGACTCACCTGATGTTTTTATGTGAAAACGGTACTAAAATCACGGATTATATAAAAAAAATACTTATTCTATCGTATAAATGTATAATAAACAATTTAGTCACCTCATTTTTTTATCATTTCATACAAGAATATTTAATAAAAAAATAACAATGTCTAACAGTGGGTAGGCAATTTGGCGGTCTACCATGTATCTGACAGAATAGGTTTTTTTAATATATTTCTATGGACAACTTGAATAGTAATGGGTAGCTTGATTTATTATGGAGCTTCTACTTTTTCTAGAACAATAACAGAGTTATAACGATTTCTGTGGTAACAGACGCGTGGACATGCTTATTGTACTTGACTGCTATTGTCATATTAACATGTATATCTGCTTACGTTGCTGATTGGTTAACATTTCAACACAATTCCAATGTTACATTTCAACATAATTACATTTCACTATAATCCCAATATTACATTTCAACATAATTACATTTCACTATAATCCCAATATTACATTTCACTATAATTCCAATATTACATTTCATTATAATCCCAATATTACATTTCAATATATATATTTAATAATATATTCCCCCGTAAATACCCTGCGTCATCATATTCTCCTTGCAGATCGCCCTCCCCGCTGGCGGTGGCGTGCGCCCACGGCGGCCCCCCAGTGCTTGGCCCCCCGGGCATGGGGCCCATGGGGGCCATGGGGGGAGGCGGGGGGCGGGGCCGGGAGCACGCCCGGGCCCCGGCCAGGGCCTGGCCCCGCGAACCCGCCTCTCCCCTTCTGCGGAGGGCACTCAGCCCTGATAGGTATTTTTTTATTTTGGTTTTTCAATTTTTATTATAATTTTGATCACCTTTTTTTACCCTTCACCCTTTCTTGACGTATTACGTAATATTATTCCTAGTTATCGCATTAACATAATTTTTCCACGCTAACTATTTAAATCATCTGGGTTGACTCATATATGAAAGTGAGGTACTGAACTGGTGTGGGAAGGATGAAAGTAGACTAAATACTGTAGAAATGAGCTTCCTTTTTTTACGTTAGCTTCTCATAGGAAGCTCTGAAGAAAAAAATGCCTCAGGGCCTATGTCATATTTGGGGATGCTCTGTGGAGGGTGTTTAAAGGGAAATAAAGGAGAGGAAGTTCTGGGAAGAAAAAGATTTTTTTTAATAGTTATACGTCACAAGAGTCTCAGCTGCTTCCGTCTGGAGCCAGTGAGACTATGGCATTCCCAATTGGGGGGTATGTTGTGAGGCTGAAGGTAGTGGGGAGGGGAAGGAGATGGGAAAGAGGAAGGTGGGGAAGTGCCTGGCTATTCAGATCTGGTCAAAAGGTTATGGTTGAGTCAAAAGCCTTACCGCTAGATCATGCCGGCCGTCAATATTGGTATGAGGGGTGGGTAGAAATCCGAGGGAAAATGTGTCCAGGAGTGACAGACGCATTAATTCATCACTCCCACTGCAAGCGATGGGTCGAAAGTCTGGTTGGAGAGGTCTAGGTTAGGTCTCCTTCCAAGACATTGTTACCAAGTGTTGGTAAACCAAGTGTTGGAAAACCAAGTGTTGGTTTTCCACTAAATGGTTCCCGGGGCGATATCCACACCCCTTTGAGGCGTATGTGTGCTAAAACCATGTTACAAATGTGCAGATCTGAGATAAAATGCAAGTGTAGTGAACAATATTAAGAAACAGACACTTTGTTGGTTTGAACTAGAGATGCAATGGATACCTGTATCCGGCCAATTTATTACTATCCGGCCATAATATGCCAGATATTGACCTAATGTCCGGCCAAAGCTGGAAAGATGAAAGGTAAATAAAACAGGTAAAAAAAATAAAAGGGTTCGGTACTTAATGCTTAAAATTTGCTAATTGCCAATTATTGTGAATAAAGTCAAACTTTTCAGCGTTTATAGGTGATAAAAGATTACTTATATTTTTTATGGATTGTAAGCTTCAGAAAAGTCACTGTACACGCTGCTACAAGGAGATGATCGGTTTACCTTTGCAAACTTTGATAAACTAAATTAGGTATCATATTTTGTATTTTCTCCTTGAACTAACCATTTTTATTATACTTTTATCAAAAACTGAATTTTATTAAGCATATTGAAATTACATCAGTGGTTGACTGAGCATCGTGTTTGTGTCTCTCCCAGGCTTTCCGTGTTCTATTCCTCGGCTGGCTAAGTCCTCCATCACAACTCAAGCAACATTTTCGGCTTACTGTGGTGGTACTAGGAAATTTTCAAATAAAGTTGGGTTATTCGTAACCCGGGAATCTTTATCTTTCTTTTTTTATTTTTAAAAAAGCTTTGAAAATGTTGGGTTTTTTAATAAGAATATGCAGCCAGTTTAAAAATATTCCAACCATAAAAAATTGTACATGTCATTAGTTAGGAGTCAAATCGAGTATAACTCGACAGTGTGGGCACCAAGTTATGCTAATCGTTCACTCGCGATAGAAAGAATTCAAAATAAATTCTTCATACTTTAGAATGGGTATTACAAGGGAATGTGTCAATTATGATTTTCCATTGTGTCAACTAAATTTTTTCAAATTGTCCGAACGCAGAATAGTTAATGACTTAACATATTCACGTAAAATTATAAATTCGTTAGTTGACAGCCCTGAATTATTATAATTGATCTCTTTCCATATACTTCGCAAACCAACATCGAGGCAATATCTACCGTTCTATTGTGACAACTCCAACACGGAATCACAATTGTATACAAAATTTGGGGATGATTACAAGGATGTTGTTGACATAAATATAAATGGGTTTTAGCAGAATTTATATCGGAAAGCAGAACCACAAATCTAAATAAACAAGCTGCCTTGCTCTGCTTTGACTTATTTCATTCATATATTGTACTATTCCCAGTCAAACACGTAACACCTGAGCTGGGCGTGAAATTCCAAATAAAAAATTTTGCACGCGCAATTCTAGCTTCGTACTTGCCGGATATCCAGCTATCCGGTCAAGGGTTTATACCAGGTATGTGGCCAATTCATTATCCGTTGATTCTCTAGTGACTGGACATGTAGAGCTCATGAACGAAGTAAGCAGTGTAAGTAAAATAAATTTAATTATATCACACAAAAAGCTCATTAAAAATCTAAAAACTTACATATGTGTGAAAGTAAATGGTAGAAGAAGTCATAGATGCCCGAAGACGACATGGAATGACTATGTGAATCCAATACTTGAGGTGGGTTATGGTGAGAGTCAGACTAACAGAAGAATATGTTTGATACGATGCACGCATGTGATTGAAGCAAGGAGTGTACCAATACTGAGTTGTATGGAGGTCTTTCCTGGTTCATTAGCTTGTTTTTAAATTTTCCTCTGTCATCACCCTAATGTATATTTTCTTCTACTTTATCTATCTGTATTTTAACACTTCTTATTCACTTTTTGTACTAACAGTTGTTTTATTTTCACAGTTAACAAAATTATTCAATCTTTCTTTCAGCTTTAAAAATGTTTAAATTATTATTTAAACAATAAATTAATATTTTTTGCAATTTCAGTATTGTTGCTTATAATAACCACATTTTATTATATATGCTTTTATAATATCAAAGTAAGTACGAACCTGTAGCAAAATTTCAATATTATATCACCACTTTAGTGTTATTATAAATTAATACAGCATGTTTCTATTGCATCCAGCATCAAAAGCCTTAAACGTTTCATATTGTCTGTCTGTGTACTGCATTTATAGCGCCACAACTATCTGTCTTGACTGTTACATATATCGATCGTCCAATTGATTAGTCAGGCATCTTCACTAAGTTTTGAGATAATGAGGAAAGCAATATTTAAATGCTTCCTATAATTAAAATATTATTTACATATTAAATATGCTATAAAATAACACCGGGAGACATAACGGTCCGGTACATTAGTATGACATTTAGAAATATCTTACTAGTGACCCAGAAAACGTCAACATGTCTTTCTGAATTATAATTGATTTGGTGGTGTTTATGAGTAATCTGAGTATTGTACCAGATAGAGGCCACACTTTTACATATAACTGCATACTTAACTCAAATTTAGATTTTTCGGAGATGTCTGATCAATATACTTATTTTAAATTTTGAAACAATGTTAATAATCATCAAATCATAAAAATTGTTTTTGGCACTACCGAGATGAATTTGGAATCTTCCACTTTCCAGGGTGGTAGTTACACTAAGTATCACCCTGGTTGCCAGTTGCAATTGCCAGGTACATCCACACCCATCCACACCATTCCTCTCTCATCTCCCTCCCCGCCCCACTACCTTCAGCTTCACAACATTACACTCCAATTGGTGAAGTCATAAGCTTCAGACAATCATTTGGGATAGCAGTTAACCACTGAACTATTGAATCAATCTTTATTCCTGCCGTGTATTTCCACTATATGTGATATTTTTGTTATAAATAATATTGTTTCAAGGTTTTTACGTAATATTTGAATTGTTGAAACGAAATGTAATGTGTTTTTAAATGTTTTATTTCGTTACAGACTTCATCCTCGTTCGGCTGAAAGTAAATGTGCCCTGATTTCTCCGCTATGCTGCGCCCAAGCGGCCAATTCGAATCCAGCCCATTCCCGTGGTAAAGGGGGCTCGGCCCTGTGGCGCCCCCTCGCTTCCGCAGCCCCCCCTTCCTCCGGAGCCCCGGAGAGGACTCCCGAACCCCCAGAAAACCACAACAATGCTAGCAACAGCAAACACCACTTCGGAGGTTCTGTCCAACACACATTGGGGCCTTCAACCAATTCCAGTTTTGCCGTTGTGATACCTCAGCAAAAAACTTTGCAACGTCAGCAAAATTCCGACAGTCAAACCGGCAACTCAAACTCAGACGATAGCAACCACACCTCGTCAAATCATTCCAATTCTGACGTTTTGGGGCAGTTTTCCGGAATGGAAAGCGGAAACCAAGCGAGACTCTCCATGGAAGGCGGAAATCAAGCGCGGCTTTCGCTGAGCCTCGCCGCTCCTGGAGAACTTTTACCAAGAATCGCCGAAGAAAAAGATTCGCCGACGAATGCCGCATCTACTATGGTCGGAGACGAAAGAAGCATCGAACAAAAGATAGCCGAGTCAGAAAAACAGATGTTGGTCGTTGATCAGAAAGGTGTACCAATTTTGAAAGATCATAAAAACGAAAAGCAAGTCACTCAAACGACGTGTTTGGACGATACGTTTGATTCCTCTCTCAATTCTTCGCTGGATACAACCCAGACTTCGGAAACAGTAATGGATTTATCGAGCGAGTTTAACACAACCGGTCCTACATCAGATATTTCAAGCTTTTTGGATATTTCCGACAGTTCGGTCACAAGCATGAATGACGATTCCTTTGTAGAACGATTCATCCATAAAAATATTCACGCCAGCCCGTCTCGCAAACGACACGGAGAAAAGAAAGATGTTAAAATGGTTGAACCAAATTTTAAAGTGACCGAAACGAAGAAATTGGGTATGGAAACTAAATTGCCCAATTTGCTAGAAATGTGTTTGAAGGATTCTGAAGAGAATAGTAAGAAATGTCAGCAACCTTTTCAAATCATATCCGAAATGAACAGGAACCAAGAGTTACCGAGATCTCCTTCGTTGGTCGAACAAATCACTTCGAAGCTTGAGAGTTTGAATCTGAAATCAGTACAAGAATCAAGTCAGTATTGTCGCTCTCCTAAGGGGTTCAGTGACAGCCAACAGCGTTTCTTCAAGGGTAAAATGGACGGACAAGAATGTACATCGAACAAACATATTATTTCTCCAAGCAAAAAAGACTCAGACTCGTCTAAGATGGATGCTAAAGAAACAGTTGTTGCAACTGGTATAGATATTATTAAATCTGATCAAATTCCGCCCAAAACTTACGCAGCCGTTATCAAATCGGACGCAATGTCCAAATCTGCTATAACTCCGAAAGAGACAGCCGATGTAAAAAATCAAAGTTCGTTGAATAGCAAAAGCATGGAAAAGCTCGATCAAAAATCTAGCACACCGCTAACTGGAGCAAGTGTAATTCAATCCAGAAGTCGGAGTAAAGAAGACTTCTTGAACAAAGTTGATGTTAAAGCTTCAAGCGAAAGTTCTTCAAAGATGGATTCATCCATTTCAAAATCTAAAGGTGTAAACAGTGATGATAAATCGACAAAGGATAATCGTGATAAAACTATTTCGCCCGTAAAAAATGCAGATAAGTGTAAATTGTCAGAAGCGAGCCCCAAAATGAAAGTTAGTCAGAATTTTACAAAAGATTCTTCTTCAAATGAAGCCGTAAAGCAATTGGATTCAATGTCCAAGAGTCAAAACATAACGACAAAAGATTCGTCTAGCTCAGACTCAAAGAGTTTGAATGATTCTCCAAAGTCTTTGAATAAGTCAGATTTGTCCTGTGTAAAAATCTCAGATTCGAAGTTGTCAGATTCTTCTAGTAGGGGAAATTCAGATTCAACCAGTCTGAAAACGACAAATTCTTCTTCTAGTAGTGGAAGGTCAGACTCGGCCGATGTGAAAAAGTCAAACTCATATTCGAGCAGTGGAAAGTCAGACTCTAAAAAGTCAGATTGTGTAAAAATGTCAGATTCAAGTGGATCAAATTCTGACTCATCTCTCTTCAAAAAGCCAGACTTGATTAGCATGAAAAAGTCATATTCGGCCAGTGTGAAAAAGTCAGATTCGTCAAATGCGCATAAATCTGAATCGTCGAGTTCCCAAAAGACAGATTTGTCAAATGTGCAGAAATTGGATTCTTCGAGTGCCCAAAAGTCAGACGTGTCAAATGTGCAGAAATTGGAATCTTCGAATGCCCAAAAGGCAGATTTGTCAAGTTCGCAGAAATCGGAATCATCGAATGCCCAAAAGTCGGAAGCGTCAAATGCCCAGAAGTTGGAGTCGACGCACTTGCAAAAGTCCAGCTCTAGTTTGACGGGCGGCCAACAGGGTAACAGCAGCGTCCTTACGTTTGCCGAGAAGATGGTGAAAAAGAAAAAATGAGGTTTGCTTTTCTTCTGGAAGTAAATAATGTTCTAGCGACTTCTAAATATTGTATTCAGACCATGTGAAGGTGCGCCCAATAATTCCAAATGAACCTTCATTAATTACTTGAACAATTTATACATATTATTGTGGAGCATTCTATTTGAATACCAAAGTAATTTTTAACCGATTAAAATCGGTCAACAATCATCAGATTATAACTAAAATTAATTAAATGTGCAATAACTGCTTTTGTAATGTTATGATTAAAAAAAATGTTCTATTAAAAGGATGATTTGTTCATTCTTATTTATTTATTAATTTTTAAATCACAATTAATTTAATTTTTCATTCAAAAGCATTTAATGTTTAGCTATGATTTAGTCTCCTGATTTTACGATAATATGTATTCGAAACATTCCTTTGTTTGATAATGCCGCCACAGGCGAAATAGCTATTACGCTTTTCTCATGAAACTAATTGAAAAGTGTCAAAAAATTTAATGGCACTTTTGGCTAGTACTTTTTTAAATTAAAATATAGAAGGCGCTGCATTGTTTATTCCAGAAATAAAAGCTAATGTCCTGGACTTTTAATTATGTAATATATAATTTTTAATTTTAATTATTGTATTGTCTTGCCACTGAGAGCTCCATTGTAACCTCTCTTTCTATTACAAGCGTTGCTTATGAGGTAGAGGGAGACGTCATATCATAGCTCTCCGCGACAGCTTTATTCTTACTCATTACTGCTTGAAATAATGCACTATTTAATCAAAATACAGGGCGTCTGGAAAAAAACTAACGCATTTGAAACTTCATGCCCGTAAATCAATTTAAATGCGTCAGTTTTCTCTGGTTGCACCCTGCGTTATAAATTAAATTTATATTAGATTACGCGAAAGTAATTTAAATATTTATTTTTAAATTTATGTGTTTGATATAAAATTTTAAAAAACTTATGAAATTTTTTAATTAAGCTCTATGTGACATCTCTGTCGCAGGAAAATGACCCTTAAACTTCTATTTTTCTTAGGGACGACAGAGTCTATTTTTGAATGTCGATGGATTTGCGTATTCGAGAAATAGGAAGATAATCATTTTAAGCAATCCTGACCCTTAAATAATATGATAATGTATTGATTAAATGATGAATATTGCATATTGTGTCACTGCCATTACGTAGGAATATTATAAATATATAATTACATACATAGCTTGATGTCGAAGTTAATTCAGAAAATAAAACAAGGATTAATATTAAAAATATAATCCATTTGTTAATGTTACATAAAAAATTATATAATTTTGAAATGTTGCCATTAATAAATAATAATTACTGTCAAAATTGCTGAGGTCACTGAACTGATGAACTGTTAGAAAGGTGTTGTGGGCATGTCTGTGTGCCCGAAGTAAGCTCATTTTTACCTTACTTTTTGTGAAATTTTGTGATGAGATAGTCAATTTAATTGACCTGTCTAGGAGTCGAAGGGTCTTCTGTAAACTGGCGACAACTGTTTCAATCTTTCAAATCGGCATAGATCACACTTCTAGTAATTACCTGTTCATTGACTAAGATCTTAATGGTACATCTACCTATAAATGTGTTACTTATAAACTTCTCAATTTCGAAATGCTTCAAAATAATTAAATATTTTTCGAAAAAAATATTGAGAGGTAATGTAGGTTTTTTTTTTTTTAAATAATATGGAAGAAATATTATATAAGATGTCACTTTGTATGTAATTTGGCTTTTTCGTATTGTATTTCGTGATGCCAATTGGATGTTTGTGAGCTTGTTCTGCTTCCCGACAATGGCAAAGCCAGGGTTCGATCGGCGTCATGAATATTTATCTGGGTTACGACGCAAGACTAGTACTGTTACTTAATGATTCACGGGTTAAGTGCGGTATGTCGTACCGAAACGTTACTTGTAGACTCAAGGCGGGCGGCAAATGTGCGGATGTGACCTTCGTTGTCGAATCTTGGCTTTGTAATTGGCGGAAGCAGAACAAACCCACTAAGATCCAATCGGTGTCATAAAAAATATTGTATTCAAGCTTTTTAGCATCCATTTTGAAAACAAGGTATAAATCTGAGCTAATGCTTGCTTTGAAAAAATTCACACTAGAAATTATTTATTTTAAATCATTTAATTAGCTTTTATTTTTCAATAATATCGTTATGTATTTTTCTTGAAAGGAAAAATAACAAATCAGATAAAAATATTTTTATTAAGATTGTAGAAAACCTTTCTATTAGGAATTGTGCAAACAGGATTAATCCCACTTATGATTATTTTCGGTCCGTTAATTGGAATTGTGATAAGCTGTCAAGCGTAACAACATGACCGTTTTGCTTGACACTAAAACGGACCAAGAATCGACATTTAACCACTGGACAGCACAATTTAAAACTTTTTTGTCCGTTTGCTCGTTTTGAATATTTTCCGCCCACATAAAAAAAAAAAACATATCTCCAAAATTTAATATGGAGTCAAAACAAACTGATTATGGTTATATATAGCCAATGAATTCACCTATCTTTTGTCGATTATCGCACATTAGTAGGATTTATAAAAAAAATATTATAAAATCGTAAACTTCTACTTAATTACTTTCAAATACGGGAAAATTTGCCAAAATTGGCAGCAAAGCAATCCGAGGTATTTTAAATAGTGCCATATTATGGCAAAAAGCGCTCCAGTGGTGAACGGGGACCGTTCAAAATTTAACATACTTCAACCTAAGAAAAATTTAAACAATCCATTGCTTGGGTTTGATTGATGCAATGATGCAGATTCTTCTAGATGTGTCCTCTATTAGTAATATAAAATCGTTGTAAAGCATACATTGAGCCCATATATTCATTCACAATGTGCATATCTCAAAATTTGAACAATTTATTTTCTTCATATTAAAAATATATATCTTGCGTATTGGTAGAACGAGGAAATTTTAACGTGTGTGTTTAGCAATTTGGAAAAAAATATTTATTTTTCTTGAAAATTCAATAAAAATTATTATTAAAATATATATTGCGAAAACATTTCTAAAATGTGTGATGTGAGTGTCGTGTGTCAAATAGAAATGTAATATTCTCTGCCTACCCTTTAGGATGGCGTAAAAGAGTTAAAAAAATTGTTTTAAAATTGTACTGAAAAAAAATTGTATGAGTTAATAAATTTCTGTGATTTTATTAATTATTGAAATGTAAAAATTAATTACTTTGCTTTGTTAACGATGATTTCTTTGTCTTTTTGTTCATATTATTAATTTATATCTTTTTAACACCCTTCTGTACTATGCTAGCTAAATTATTATAGTTTTAATTTTAAGTACCTTCTACCCGTTGGTTTTTGTAAAAAAAGGAGTCTCTTACGATATGTAATTTTTTGTTGTTGTATATTTCGCATTATTAATTTTGTTCATTTAAGGCGTTACTAATTGATTATTACTATTATTATTACTAATTTGGTTTATTTATTTATTTCTAATTAATTATAAATAATACATAATATATCTCGATATTTCGATGTGTAGTTGATGCTATAGTGATGTTAATTGATAGACTGTGTTTAAAAGTATAGAAATGTGTAGAAAAAGTGCAGAAAGCATGAGAAGTTAGAATTGGTTAGCTGTATGAATGAGGTCATCATAATTCATTATTTTGCCAGTTCGGTTGGCTCAAATCATTGTTGAAAGAGATTGTTATTATCGATTGATTGAAATCATTGCTTGATTAATAACTTCATTATCGGTTGGTAGAAATCATCGATAACTTCATCATCAGAAGGTAGAAATAACTGATAACTTTATTATCGGTTGGTATTTTCATTGTGGGTTGGTAGAAATCATTGATAACTTCATCATCAGGAGGTAGAAATAATTGATAACTTCATTATTGGTTGGTATCTTCATTGTGGGTTAGTAGAAATCATTGATAACTTCATTATCAGTTGGTAGAATTCATTGATATCGTCATTATTGGTTAATAGAAATCTTTGATAACCTCATTATCGGTTGGTAGAAATCAAATCATTGATAATAACTTCATTATCAGTTAGTAGATGTATTCATTTCGTTATCGGTTGCTAGAAATCATTGATATAACTTCATTATTGTTTGGTAGACATCATTGATTACTTCATTATCGGTTGGTAGAAATCATTGATAACTTCATTATCAATTGGTAGAATTCATCCAAATATTATTGATAACATCGTTATCGGTTGGTATCTTCATTATCTATATTAAAATCTACATTATCACTTTGTATATTTATTTGATATCTTCATTGTTGTTGGAAATCATTGTGATCTCCATTTTCGGTCGGTAAAAATCGTTGGTAACTTCATTTTTGGTTAGCAATATCAGTGATATCTCTACTATCGGTCAATAATATTATTGATAATTTCATTATAACTGTCGATTCTATTAGTGTTCGGTAGAAATTGTCGATACCATTATTGTCGATTTTGATGTCTGCGCTATTGAGTGTAAGTAACAATGACCGAGTGTGATAACAGTCTATGAGCATTCTACCAAACATGCTAGAATAGACATACTTATTATGACAATGTTTTGAAGTCAACAAAGATAATATATGTAAAATGTATGAGAAAGATCAGGGTTTTAAGTGTGGTAAAAGCTATGTATCTATGATTTTAAGCAGTATAACGGCAAAGTATAATATCTTAGAAATTTGTATACTTCTGTCACAAAACTTAAGACATTTAATTAAATGTTTGTATTTATAATAAACCCCGTACATCACATAAAATGCTAACTATTAAAAAGTACCTATTCATTTTAAAACTATTTAGTTGTAAAAAAAAAGCTAATACATGTGTTATTGCATCACTTAAGCATAATATTGCCTGAGATAAAAATTAATGATTGATTTTATTTAATACGAATGTAATAATTGACTTACTAATATTTTAAACAAGAAAGACTTTAAAAGCTATAAAACCTCATTAAATAATGTTTAAATACATAAATAACTCACAAACATACGATAATACATAATTAATAATATTATATTAAGTACATAATACTTTTCATCACATTTATTATAATATTTCACCAAATCTTAATGTTTTTTCTTTGCATCAGTGTGTTTTTTTACATTTCATGGTAATGTTATGAAATTGCAGTACAGAAATTAACATTTTCATCAAGTGGTGAATCAACTCCATTTTGTTTTTTTGACATTTGAAAGGTCTCCGTTAAACGCTGACTCTAGGTCCGTTTCAGCTTTTGAACAATTTTTGATTAACAGAAATGCACATTTGTTACATTGTTGTTATTTGTCAGCTGATCGGAGTTTGATAGAAAGCTGAAACAGACCTAGAAACGCCTTTTAACCACTGGAGCGACAACGCAATTTAAAACTCTTTTCTCCGATTGCTCGAGATTTTTTGGTGATCATTTTGAGTATTTTCCGCCCAAAATCATGCCTCCGAATTTTAATATGGATTCGTACAAACTGATTATAGTTCTATCGTTCATCTATCTTTTTTTTATTATCACATATTCATAGGATTTATTAAAATAATACATATTATACTTCACGTAAACTTTTACTTAATTACTTACAAATAAGGGAAAATTTGCCAAAATTGGCAGCAAAGCAATCCGATGTATTTTAAATAGTGCCGTTTTGTGACAAAAAGCGCTCCTGTGGTTAATGGGAACTTTTAAATGTTATAAAAATAAAATGGCGCTTTTTAACCATTTGATGACTATTTTATATTTGAATTTCTGCAAAACACCCCAACCTAAGTGATTTGAAATATAAAACATAATTCGTAAACAATAGCAAAAACAGAAATTTGACTTTCTACTTTTTCCTATAGAAGTCTATGGTATTCTGGTTTCGATCATAAACCATAACCAATTTCAACATTATTTTGCAAGTTGATAAGTTAATAACATAGACTATAATAATAATATGATTTTTGTGTTTTTTAGTTTGTATGAATAAAAAATGGAATCATTCTTATTGTATAAAATATAATTTTAGTTCCTATATTGTGGTTTCAAGTATTTTTATTTTAATATTATTTAAAATGTTTTTGTTTTAACTCTGTGCAATGACTATGTTTCTAATTAAATTATTTTTCCTTTATTGCAGTCTTTTTAATAATTTTCACCAACCTCTAACTGAAAAGTAATAATAACAAATTATTTGAAAATTCTAATTATTGTTCAAACGGACAATTGCGTGCCATCTGTGGTGCATTTCCATAGTTTCTACCAGCCATTACCCATAGTTTAATAAGATCCCACAGTGATGTGATATTTATTATTCATGCTGTAGACACATTAGTCTAAGAGTATTTGTATAAATTATTAACACCTACACAACAAATGTTTTTTTAAATTTAAGTAAGTATTTTGATACCTATCTGAGAGTATCATACTTGTATTGCCTATGATATGTCTTAATCACACTTTTCTTACTGAATTCGAATTACTCGAATCCTTACACATCAATCTGTCTCTAGGAAGATCAAATCCTTGTACTACTGCACCACCCACTATTAAATGTTTCTTTTACATTCCAAAATACACTCATTAAAGAATATATTACATATTAATATTAAAATATTTTTCAGGATTAAATAACATGTGTTCACAATTATGTCCTCTGCGTGCGAACTCTATCTAAATTTCTTTAAATAGACAATATACAGTGTTAATTTCAAGCGACCTCCCAGGTAAGTATGGTCTTGTATTCATTCATTTTTAGGCAGCATCGCGTTCATTGGTCAAAATATATATTTTCGTATTGGTGATCAATGAGCCGGTGTATGCAATTTTAGCCATAAGTTATTTTTAAATGTTTGTCTAGCCTGTAGTTTTTCTAGATTTTAGGCATGTATGGTAAGTTTGTACAGTGCCCTTGAGGTGATTTTTCACAAAAGCGGCGCTATATAAATCGTCCAAATATTATTATTATTAACCATCTCGAATTTCTGCACAGGGAGAAATACCTACAATATGTGAAATGCCACACATCTCTATTTTAGCACATACCTACTCATTTTCCCGATTACATTCATACACCGAACGGAAGATAAATATTCTGATCAAATCCTTGTACTATTGGAACGCCCATCATAAACTTTATTTTGCTTTCAAAATACGCCCATTAAATAACTTATTATGTAGGTATTATAGTTCCCAATTAGTATGTCCTCTGCGTGCGAACTGTACCTAAATTTCTCTAAATAAACAATAAACAGTGTTGAGACTTTCCAGGTAAGTATGGTCCTGTATATGTTCTGCCTGAACGGCACATTTTTACGCAGCATCGAGCATCGTCTGCATTTAATTAGTCAAATAATTGTGGAATTGGTCATATAAGTTTCGTATCAGTGATCGATGAACCGGTGCATGCATTTTTTAGCCATAAGTTGTTATGATGGTTATTATAAGTTTTTATACAAGTCATCCAAATATCATTATTATTATTATTATTAAGGCGATGGGGTAAGAGGAAATTTGGGAAGTACCTAGTTATCCTGATCTAGTCACCAATTTAAGCTAAAGCCGTTTCAAACAACGTTTCGATTCTGAATGGTTGTCATTTATTTGACATGGCCGTTTTTATGCCAATTGCACACGCCACGCCACTCATGAATAAATCATAACTTTTAATAATAATAAAAAAAATACTCTGCATAAATACTCATGGGTTGATATCATAAATAAAAAGCAGTTTCAGTTTAATGGGTGGCCATTATTTTAAGCCTATAAAGGGGATTTTTTTAAGTGCATTCGTTGTTGGTATGCACATAAGATTTTTATGGGCAGTACTATTATGCAGGTCTAGCAGACCGTTGGTCTTTATAATCTCAACAAATGCGCCGATGATTCCGACTGAAGGCAGCAGTAATGAAGGGTTACACTTGTACATTTGGTGGACTGGGGAAGCCCGGGGACAGCAATATGCTAATGGGGTATGGAAGGAAAGGGTATTTGTAGGTGTTCATGTTCACGAGACTATGCCCAGGTGTGTTGGGGAAAGTAGCTGGTAGAAACTATGGGTAATGGTACAATGCATTTAATGTCGCTTACAATACACAGAGGCCAGACAACCATTTTTGATATTTATTTACTTAAAATTATTTTGAGACCAAAAATAAAGTAGGTACATATTATGTTGGTCAACGACATACATAGTCTGAAAACTCTCATAACTGAGGGTATAGAAGCGATCACCCGCTGTATGACCTCAAATAGATTGAAGTTGAATCCATCAAAGACTTGAGTTTCTCTGTTCCCCACAAGCGGACATCAGCGTAACATTGACAACTCCCCAATAACCATTTCAGGGAGTGATATCACACCAAAGACATGGATCAAACTACTGGGTGTCAATCTGGAGGCTGATTTTTCCCTTAAAACCCATGTGAACAGATCTGTAAGCACGGGTTTTTTTCCAATTAAGGCAAATTAAAGCAGTTCGAAGAAACCTGCCAACAGGGGTGACTAAATTAATGGTCAATTCAATGTTGTTTCAAGTCTAGATTATTGCAACGGAATATATGCAAGTCTTCCCAAATATCAAACCCACAAATCACAATCCATTTTCAACGCTGCGGCAACACTTATCAGCGGTGTATCTAAATAATCCAACATTTCAGAGCATCTTAAAAATCTTCACTGGCTCAAATATCCTGAAAGAATCCAGTTCAAGCTCTGCTGGATGGTTTTTAAATCCCTTAACGGAATGGCTCCGATTTACAGATATTCCGGCTTACGGTATTCCAGAAAATTCTAATTCTTGGCAGTCAACCCTCAGGTCAGCGGTGTCATCAGCTATCGGAAGGTTGAAGGAACCAAAGCGCACACCAGATACTACGTTCAGTGAGCGTGCTTTCGGAGTATCAGGATCCAAAGCCTGGAATGGACTGCCACATGATTTAAGAATGATCACAGATTGCAAAATCTAGAGCTAAACTCAAAAATCACCTTTTCAGACAGTCGTAACCGTAAAGTCAAAAGCCTCTCACCTTTACCTTCACACTTCGACACTTTAAATAACTAATTGTGCAACAAAAAAAATTGTTAGCTTTTAGTTAATTTCATAAAAATTCTCCAGTCCCAAAGAGTCCTAAATTCTCCAGTCTTTCAAAATAAATATCAACTCTACTTTTGCCATTAATATTTTCATAAACGTAATATGTATCAACGGTAATGGAGGAGTGTTTTAATGTAATGTTCGCTGCATGCAAAGTCGTACATTCTCCAAACATAAACTTTCTAATTAAAGTGTGTTTATCAGACCTTCCAGGTAAGTATGTTTTCTGTATCTGTTTGTAAATGATAAAATTAGATTTAAGTAATTAAAGTTTCTATGAAAAAGGCCGTACAGCCGTCGTTACAAAACGTGACCATTTATTTTTTTCTTTTATTTTCCATTTATTTTATTTTTTTACATTAGCTCCACACAGGAGGCCTTGAGGAAAATAATTTCCCTCAGGGCCTATGTTTTCTAAGCTGTATGGAGGGTCTTTTTAAGGAAGGGAAGGATAGGAAGTTCTGGGAAGGAAAAAGGTATGGGGGTGGGTAGGAATCTGGGTCTGGGTTTAAATTCTACTGCGAGTTTCTTTCTTTTCGAAAACGGGACATTTTGGCGTCCCGAAGTTGTGTTCGGGGACACCGGGACACGGTGCCTGAAAACGGGACTGTTCCGGGGAAAACTTGACGTCTGGTAACGTTATTCTTACACCTTTTTTTTCCTGTAAAGTGTCAAATTCAGGAGTCAACATAACCTCACATCCGAATGTTGCTATAATTTGTTTCAACATCAGTGTTGCCATATAATAAAAAAACTTAAACTCTTTAATTTTTCTTTTTTATTGTCAATCTATACATACATATTATAATTTTATTTATTAGCAACTAAACATGGGCTGGTTTGTGTTAGCTTTTTTGCTGGATGAAAATTGAAAACCACCAAGAAGTAACAAAACTGAACACATTTAAGGGAGGCCCATGTTTAAATCTGGACATCAGAAGGTTTGTTAAAAGATGAATATTTAAAACTGAACATAAAGTGCTTTTGTTTATTATAGAAGTTCAGTATGAAAACTTATTTAAAGCTCTATTAAATAATCCATAAGCTGCCACATTTTTAAGCATGGATTAAGGAAATCCCACTTCATTTCAACAATTAAGCATCGATTACATTGAGCGAGTTTACAAGCTACTATCTACTAAGTTTAAGCGGGTGAATCGGTGAGTGAGATTGTCCTGATGACACCCAAAGCTGTACACTCGCTCAGTAGTCAGTACCGTAAGAAACTGAGCTCGTAGGTCCCTGCTAGCTCCACAGCTACCCACAGAGAGAATACAGACGCCTGTGTGAACTAATTCTGTCAGATATTTATCAGTCGAAATCAGCTGTTAGCAGCCATTTTGAATGCATAAATAAACCAATCACGAGTAAGCGAGTAGCAAGTAAAGTTGACGACCTTTCAACTTTTTTTGTAGATTGTCAACAATCTGCCAGTTAGCAAGCGAGTTTACTAGTTTACAACAGATAGTGAATTTCCCAGATAGTAGCTTGCAAACTCGCCCAATGTCATCGAGGCTCTACTACAGAAACAACTATTTACGTACACAAAATAGGTTATTAGTAGTTTAGGTAAATTAAGTAATGCTTGCGCATTTAGTTTTAAACGAAAATTCGCAAATGTCAAATCGGTGGTTTGGTATATTTATGGTCAAATCCATTTAAAAAAATGGCGGCAATGGAAATTTTTAACTTTGAATGAAAATAGAATTTTAATGCATAATATTTTTCCGTCTATCCCGACGAAACCTATATTTCTTTTGGTAATTAAGTTTAAAAGTAGTTTTCTTTTCAAAATCTATGCCTATTAAATCCATGCGGAGCGGCTTGTGGATTATTTACCAAAGGTCTTGCTATAGCTAAGTCCAACGGTATTTTCGGGCATCTTTGGTCCTGGACCGATGTTTGTGGAATGTCCTGCACTTAGAGTCAATGTCTGGGTTTTGTCCTGCACTAAATTTAAGCGCCCTTCAACTCCAGCCTGCAAATAAATAAATAAAATATTTTTGATGATGATATCAGTGTAATTTAAAAGAAAGTGAATATCGCGCAAGAATCCCAACTGTCTGGAGTCAGTGGGACTGTGGCATCACCAATTTAGTTTTGTTTTGAGGATGGAGGGAGGGGGAAGAGAAAAGTATCAGGCTATTCAGATCTGGTCACTAAACTCAGCTAAAGCTTTAATTTAGATAAAAGCTTTAATTTAGAAAGTTGGTCTTTCTCCAGGGATATTGGATTGCAATCTTTAGAGCATAGTCGTCAGGTGGAAATGCTGTCCTTGTTATTCCGGTATCTCCATGGAAGACGCTCCGAGGAACACCGGTGCATAGTCGGAAAACATGTCAAACGAGCAATATTTGTACACGGTTGAGATTTAACACATGAGATCGGGTTGTTTCCACGACTCTTTCTTGAGTTCAACAGCTCGACTGTGGAATTGCCCGCCTCTGCGTTTCCTCAATATGGGTGTTCTTGAAAACTACCCTCCACACAGCATCCCTAAAAATGACACAGGTTCTGAGGGAAATTATTTTCCTCGAGGCCTCCTACGTGGGTTAATGTAAAAAGGCAAGACTAAGAGTATGGGTACTTAAACCAGAGGTGACCCAAATACAGTACTCACACAGATGCATTGCTTGCATACGACATGTTTCAAATTTGTCGTGACATCAGAAAAGAAAATACCAGCAATAACAATTTTAAAAAGTTAAAATATTTAAATCGTTTTCGGCGGCTTTGACATCACGCCGAGAACGTCGGTGACAGCCGTCTTACCAGCCAGTGACGGTTATAGACTGTTCATGAGTTATTTTATTGAATTAATGGAAATTTTGAAAAAAAAACAAATATCATTTTCAGCTAAACAACATCAATTATGTCGTATTTTTAAATCTTAGCACTCTAGCTTGCTGAAAAGTCACGGACCACCACTGGTTGTAACCGTTTCGGAAAGCGCAATTTTTCAAACCAATGAATTGGTTTGAAAAAAATTAATTATAAATGAAAAATGAACTTTAAATCTTCCAAACATCTTTGACGGTATTCCTAGTTTGTGAAAATACCCCATTGGAGATCCCGTAGTCCCTCTGGTTCCAAACAGTTAGGAATTTTGTTGTTTAGTTCTGAAACAGTTTAAAAACTAAACCCATGTTCCTAAGTCCTTCATTGTTAATTTATTCCTTTGTTTTTCTCCCTTCCTTGAATGTCTCTACGTATTAGAAGAAGAGGAAGGTGTTTCCTACCTACATGAAACACATCTACAATATTGAACAAAATCTAAAATTACCTAGTTACATCAACGAGTTGAAAATTCGCAGTGATATCGTTCACATCTCGCCATTGAAATCTCGCTAATAATCATAAAAAATACTAATAATACACCAAAAAGTGTCGTTAACTGTGACCTATAGTTGTGCCGTTATTGTGGAGAGCAGCCAGCATTGATATCGGCCCAGAACAGTGGATGAAACCATCAAAGTTAGGGACTTTCTCCTTCCATTGGCCAATTCCTGTGTTTGAGTTAATAAACGCCGTCAATTATCTTGTTTTCGCGCAAATTAGATTTACAGTCCACATCCCCTCTCGTGTCACGATATTGGTCGTGACACTTGTGATATTCACATAAAAATAATTTTAAAATCTTACCCTAGTTCCACCATGGGGGGCGAAGTCATGGATTGCCATAACAGAAGCTCCACCTCGAGGAACATCATAATTGCCTCGGGCCCCTAAAGCCGTACCGCCTCCCATCCAGTTCCCACTGAAGTTAGGTCGAGGGGGAGAATTGAAATTGAACTGAAATAAAACAAAACATATTATATTATTTAATTTTTTTAAATATTTTGTAGAAATGAGATCACTGACCGGCCAACTCAGAATGAAACCAACTCAGAACCACCTCAGAAAGGTCAAAGAGCGTTTAACCAGCCAGTGGCAGAAAATCCACATTTCGTCGAAAAATGTTCTTACAATCGTACAGGGCGGTTCTAATAAGAAAGGTTAATTACTCTCCGTACCAGCTTTTTAAAATTATAACTCAATATCGATTTTATTTCATTCTAAATTTGCTTTAATTTATACCTACATCCAAAAATACTGAAAGGCGTGTTGATAAAACTATTAAAATTATGTACTTTTTGTAATTATTTTTTGATCGTAAGTATTTATCATTTTTCAATAATGTCTGAGCAAAATAAGAATGTAAAAAAATCTGAAATATGTTAGTCTGTAAGTGCGCAAATAAATAGACAAACTTTCGTCAAGAAACACACGTACCTACGTATATATTTTTTAATGATTTTATTGAAACTAAAATTAAAATTCTGTAACATACGTTTACCAGATAATGTATTGATTTATTTTACTGCATGATTATATGATTTGAAATAGTTCTTGTATAATACAAAATCTTTTTTGAAAATTTAACAAATCTGCCAATGACCTATGGTATAACCGTATTATACTAAAAATAATTTTTTTTTCTCAAAATTTAAAACATACGTTTCCTAGATAAAATAACAATCTTTCAAAATCAATTTATAATTTTTTGTGGAAAAGAGTCAATACGTCTAAACACTGATTTAAAAATGACATATTTCTGGTTTTCTCTGGTTATACGCTTAATATATAAAATGACCTTTCTGAGGTGGTTCAAAATTGAAACGTTAGGTACTTGAAATGGCTTTAGCCGTGTTTGGAACAAATCTGAATTGTCAGGTATTTCACCACCTTTCTTTTCTTCATCTCGTTCCCCTCCTTACTACCTTCATCCTCAAAACATAATCGTCAATCTGTACATTATTAATAGCCTAAAGACTGTACGGTTGAAATTTAAGAATTCGGCTAAGAATGCAATTGACGCCGTGCCTTACACAAACCATTTTCGTACGTGGAGTTTGTGTACACAACTACTTTTTTAAAAGAACACAAAGCAATGTCACAAGTTGGCGCCACTTACATTAACAGATCACACGAGGAGCATCCCCTGGCAGGCGTAAGTACCTACTACTCGATTCGTAATTTTGACAATCTCTCTGGATATGGAAAGGTTGACGGCAATGCGATTATTATTGTAACTGGCAGTTGTGAATTATAGTACCACGCGGCTAGGTACGTATTACAAATGAAGTCATTGCCTGTCACGGTTACTTTATCCCGGTGACTAGCCGTCACTGGATCACAGCGGATCCGAGGAACCGGCTATTATAAAATGTTCAACCAGTTCCTATCGGATTTATAAAATGGTCACCTAACACTCAAACTGGGCGGAGCCGAAACAAAAGCAGCTAAAACCTGCAGAGTGGGTTTTTAACTGATAGTCTGTAAATTAATGTACTAAATATTTACCTGACGTTTATTCCTGATAAGTGGAATCAGATCGTCTCCTGTTCTATAGATCTCCACTCCATCTTCACGAACTTCAAATTCAGCATTTTCTTGAAGGGGAAAACTTTGGACAAACACAAGGAATGCGCAAAGGATAACGGAAACCAAGAAAAACTTCATGATTTATATAAAAAAAATCACGTTAAAGTATCAAAAGCAATATAAACTTGTGTTGTGTTGAGAATGCGTTGTTGCTTTGAATGATTAACTAAGAGATGTTTAATTCTTTATATACTCGAATATCCGTAGGTACCTACTGAATTCAGCGAATTCCTCAAGAGGTGTTATTGTTTGGTGCATTGGCACTATTGATCTATGGCAGGGATGACAAACCTTTTCCTTCAAACTTTTTTTTATACATAATTTGAGCAATAGATTTTCGCTATTACTCCCCCGAATACTGAGCGAAACGGACAACTCAACCACAGGCTGAAAATCCTACTAATATTATAAACGTGAAAGTTTATATGGATGTATGTGTGTTTGTTACTCTTTCACGCAACAACTACTGAATAGATTTTAATGAAATTTTACAATAATATAGCTCATACATTAGAATAACATATAAGCTATAATTTATAAAGCTAGCTAGGAAGGGGACGCGGGAGGGGAACGGGGACGCCCGGGAAAGGTGATTCAGGGATAAACAATGTATTTCTTTGAATATGGCATTGCAACGCATGCCGGGAACCAGCTAGTACTTCATCAAAATTAAGGTTTTATACTCCCCATTTTTCTCCTCAAAAACTCACCCGATTTTTAAGATTTTTTTGCTGTACTGTACTAGAAGTGTATTACTGTATTAAATATTTTATATGTAATCTTACGTATTACTTTTTTTTAAATACATTGTCTAGTTGGTATACTGAACGTCCGTTGATGGCGTTGAACTAGGAAATTTTTTTGGAGGGCCCCACCTCCTATAAGAAGTAACTTAAAAAAAGCAAAATGGTAATTAAAAAAATATTTGCACTAGTGTCAAAATCCAAAGAGGAAATTAGGGAATAGGTACCTTTGAAATGCACGGGAAATCTACTGCTGGAGACCACCCCTCAATCAGTGTCTCTCGATCCTTCCCGCCACGCAGTAGTTGGGCAAACATATCTGCCGCCAAGACCTAGACAAACCTCACCCGATGAACCCAGTCATCTGTGCTAAGTCACCAAACGTAGCGAGCCATTTGGGGTGACCTAAGGCAGATGTGTTATTATCCAATAAATGCTTACCGAGGGGATGCGACGATACCCATAAACATAAATCTTGGCAATTTAATAAATAAATATACCTATATATTTTTTAAAAACTAATGAATAATTCTTTTAGGTTTTATACAAGTCCGTAAACAACTAAAGACAACAGCAATAAAAATAATAGATTGTAAAGTTTGAGTAAAGTATACTTACGGAGATATTAAATAAGAAACTAGGAAACGTTAGTTTGGCATCTTCGACGCCCTTCGTGGTCGAGGGGCATGGCTCTTGACTCTCAATCCGAAGTTCGCGGGATCGAATCCCGGCGTGCGCAAATAAATTTTATTTGATTTATTTGTGTTAATAATATATAGTTTATTTGCGGCACATTCCAGAGTTAATTAAAGATACTCTCAGAATCACCCTGGTGTAAGACCACCATTTAGAATTGAAACGTTGCTTGAAATGGATTTATCCGTATTTGGTGATCCTGAATAGTCGGGTACTTCCCCACCTCCCGCTTTCCCATTTCCTTCACCTCCCCATTATCTTCAGCTTCAC
The DNA here is from genome assembly GCA_917563855.2 of Limnephilus lunatus. NCBI lineage: Eukaryota > Metazoa > Arthropoda > Insecta > Trichoptera > Limnephilidae > Limnephilus > Limnephilus lunatus. Next base: position 101,940,396 of record OU830594.1, read on the forward strand.
AACATACCCCAATTGAGGATACCATAGTCTCAATGGTTCCAGACGGGAACAGCTGGAACTCTTGCAAGGTATTTCACATTAAAAAAAAATCTTGATTGATTATCGTGAAATAAAAAATACATTTTATCGTCAAAGGTTGGCCATCCCTGGTCAAAATTTCGCTATTATTGTTTATTAGTGTGCGTGTTGTTGTGTACGGACTTTCCTAAGGGGAATCCTTCTCTAAAATGAATACCTAATCATATACCTAATATATTGTGTTACCAATCTGTATTTTTTGTCCATCTAGTGTCTAGACCAGTGGCTTTCAAACTACGGCCTGGGAATTTATTCCCCGCTAAGACCGACCGGATTTAATCACACTATACATATAATAAAAATGAATGTTTTTTTGTTTGTTCCGTATGCATTCCTACACCATTCATCCGATTGTTATGAAACTTTGGTGATTTAATGTGCGCATGCCCGCCAAGCTTTCTATGTATAATAGTGAGGTCTGGAGTTATTAAATTATTTCCCAAACCATTCATCCAATTGAGATGAAACTTTGGTGAGTTGTGCGCACGGCCGCGAAGTTTTCTATTAAAAAATTGCGACAGTAGCGTGAGTTATTTAAAAAAAATGAGTGTATTTCATACAGTTTAGCGGCAGGGAGGGATGGAGGGTGTAGGAGGGTAATCTGGGAGGGGGATTCGTAGGAGGGGGACGCGGGAGTGGGGACTGCGAGGAAGATGGAGGGAGAATGCGAGAGGGAAGGGGCCGTAGAAAAGGCGACGAATGGAAAAGGATTTCGTAGGGAGAATCGTTTCTTTATTTAAGTGGCATTGCAACGTATGCAGGGAACTCGCTAGTTAATAAATATAAAAATGAATATTTCTCTGTTTGTCCCTTAAGCGTTCTTAAGAGAGTTATGCGTATACAAGAGTCCCAACTGCTTCCAACCATCTGGAGACATTGAGAATATGGGATCCCCATTTGGGATGAGTTATAAGGCTGACGGTTATGGGGAGGGGAAGGAAATGTGAAAGAGAAAGTTGAGGAACTACCTGGCTATTTAGATCTGGTCACCAAACAAGGCTAAAGCCATTTCAAGTGATGTTTCGGTTCTGGTTAGTTGTCTTTCACCAGGGCGAAACTGGAAGTTATTATCACTTAATTATGAATACATTGTTAAATTTACTTGCGCATGCCGGGATTTAAGTCCGCGACATTCGTATCCAAGGATCATAACCACTCAACCACGGAGGCCGTTAATTAAGAATGAAGAGATGCATGTAATTACGTCGACTAGTATTTTTTTTAACATTAACTCCACACAGGAGGCCCTGAGGAAAATAATTCAACTCAGGGCCTATGTCATCTTTGGGGATGCTGTATGGGGGTCTTTTTAGGAAAGAAACTAGAGGAAGTTTTGGGAAGGAAAAGGGTATTAGAGGTGGGTAGGAATCTGGGGGTCAGTGCCCCCCTCACCCATTCTCTCCCAATCCGGCCTGCCATGCAGCTGGTGGGCAGACCCGGACAAACCTAACCCCATAAATCCGGCACCCCTGCTAAGTCACCAAATGTAGTGAACCACTTAGGGTGACCTACGTCAGAGGTCAGAGGTGTTGGTAATCCAATAAATGCTTCCCGGGGCGGCGGTACCCATACACGCCTCTCAATCTGAATTGGTATAGTTCACATTTCTAGGAAATTCAGCGGATGCTACAAACTATGTAGCACATGGTTTGAAAAGTTTTAAAACCAGTGGTACAATGATTGACTCAACCTTGTATGACGTCGCACTAGCTACTAGAATTATTTTCTTCGGGAGGAATAGTTCCCCTTTTTGAGCTTATTAATTTTTAAGTAAATATAAAAAGTAACTCTTTTGTTATTCATATCAGATAGTAACTTTAATTATGTTTATAAAAAGATTATAGTTATTTTGGTTCGCACTACATTTACAATCTACAAACAATGCGTAATACTCGGAAACGCATAATAAACGTAATCTAACGACCGAATATATATTATGTACATATATTTTACATTAGCTCCACACTGGAGGCCCTGAGGAAAATAATTCCCCTCAGGGCCTGCGTCATCTTTGGGGGTGACCTGACCGTTGATCCCCTTACAGTTGGTCCCTTGAAATTATAAATATTATAAAATATTTTTTTTTATGAATTATTAACCAATTGTAAACCTACAATCGACTTCAAAAATACCTTTAACCAGCCTGCGGCCGAGAATTCAAATTTCGTCGAAAGATGTTCTTACAATGGTACAGGACGGTTCTAATGAGAAAGATTAATTACTCTCCGTACCAGCTTTTTAAAATTATAACTCAATATCGATTTTATTTCATTCCAAATTTGCTTTAATTTATACCTAGGTACTTCCAAAAATGCTGAAAGGCGTGTTGATAAAACTATTAAAAATGTGTACTTTTTGTAATTATTTTTTGATCATAAGTATTTATCATTTTTCAACAATGTCTCAGCAAAATAAGAATGTTAAAAAAATCTGAAATATATTAGTCTGTTAGTGCGCAAATAAATGCACAAACGGATTAATTTTCGTCAAGAAACACATGTACGTTTATATTTTTTAATGATTTTATTTAAAGTAGAAATAATAAAAATTCTGTAACATACGTTTACCAGAAATGTATTGATTTATTTTACTGCATGATTATATGATTTGAAATGGGTGTTGTATAATACAAAATCTTTTTAGAAAATTTAACAGATCTGCCACTGACCTATGGTATAACCTTATTATATTAAAAATAATCATTTTTTCTCAAAATTTAAAACGTACGTTTACTAGATAAAATAACAATTGTTTCTAAATATATTTATAATTTTTTGTGGAAAAGAATCAATACGACGAAACACTGATTTAAAAATAACATATTTAACCAGCCTGCGGCCGAGAATTCAAATTTCGTCGAAAGATGTTCTTACGATGGTACAGGACGGTTCGAATGTTATTCTCCGTACCAGCTTTTTTAAATAATATCTCAATATCGATTTTATTTCATTTAACATTTGCTTTAATTTATACCTACATTCAAAAATGCTGAAAGGCGTGATGATAAAACTATTAAAATTATGTACTTTTTGTAATTAGTTTTTGATCATAAGTATTTATAATTTTTCAATAATGTATAAGCAAAATAAGAATGTAAAAAAAATCTTAAATATATTAGTTTGTAAGACCGTAAATAAATAGACAAACTGAAGTATGTTCTTCGCAAAACACGTGCGAGGTTTGTTTAAGGTTTTTATTTAAACTAAAATTAAACTCTGAAACGTAGCTTTCCCAGATAATTTATTGATTTATTTTACTGCATGATTATATGATTTGAAATGTGTGTTGTGTAATACAAAATTTTATTTGAAAATTTAACAAATTTGCCAACGACCTACGGTATAACCAAAGATATTGAAATATAAGGAGATGTGCTATCCGCCGTTTTTACTAGGTGAGACTGCGCTTCCGGATGTCGCCGGTGTTGTTTACCAATTAACGAATAAACTAAACGAACGAATAATTAACGAATAAACTAAACGAACGCTTAACTAAATGAACAAATTCTTTCCGTGTTCAAACTATATTGTTAACCAATAATAATGCACACCTTCAAAAAATCAAGAAAATGAACAAATTCATTTTGTATGCAAACTACGCGCATTAGGCCGTAGCTCGGCGACAGTCGCGCGGGCATCATAGCATATCTCTTTTGTATTTGAATATCTTTGGGTATAACCTTATTGTGCTAAAAATAAATACATTTTCTCATAATTTAAAACATAACTTTACTAGTAGAACAATCTTTTGAAATCAATTTATACTTTTTTGTGGAAAAGTGTCAATAGGTACGGCTAGAATTTTATTTAAAAATGACAAATTTCTGGTTGTGTCTGGTTATTCCCTCTTAATAATAATTTGGTATGAATATCAAACGAGTTTATTTAAATTGTTGATTTTTTAGTGACCGGACAACTCAGAATGAAATCAACTCAACACCTCCTTTGAAAACCATTAAAAGTGATGAAAAAATATATTAAAAAATTGGTTAGGTAAATAGATTACGTTGGGTTATTCATGGGCTAATTTTCAATATTTTTTTCGTAGCTTTTAACGAATTTTCAAAGAGGGTGTTAAGTTGATTTGATTCTGAATTGGCATGGAACCGATTTTTCGTACTTATCCGCTGGTGTATATACAGTACATAGAAAAGTAGTTTTATCCTTGACGCATTTTAATGAAAATGTATTTTACACTTTTGTTATTCGGCGGTATATCCTCCCTGTACACTGCACATCCCTACGGGAACCCTTAGTTACATTTTCTGGAGTAGGTAAACCGTATTTCCCCTAAACCGACTGCATATTGTTTATATAAGAATAACCGGGGGCAAATTGTCGGGGGATCAACAGTCAAGGAATCATCGTTGGGGATGCTGTGTGGAGGGTTTTTTTGGAAAAGAAGGAGTGCTTGTTCTAGGAAGGAAAAGTGGTGGGTAGGAATGTGAGGGTCAGGGAATCAAGGAGTGACGGACGTATGGATCAATCCCGAAGGTCGCGGTATCGAATCCCGGCGTGCGTAAATAAATTTTATTTGATTCATTTTGCGTTCTTTCACAATTGATTCATTCAAAATAATATCGTCGATATACTGGTAAAACCGGCTAAATGACAAAACTTGCCGAAATGAGTTAAAAATGCCGTTTTTTTCAGTTTTATGAGCTCTATCGACTGCATCCGTCGATGGTTTGTTTTAAAGTTAGAATTTTCTAAAAACCTCTATCCCTCTTGTTACCTAAAAATTTATTCTGTTGAAAACAACTAAATCCCTTTAGTGGAAACTTTTTTCAAATATCTTCTATGAAAACAATCTATAACACTTTAATTTTTTATGGGTATGTTTCGCTTTGCCGAACGAATAATATTATATCACGTAAAACCATTTAAATGAATTTAGCGTTATTTATTTATTCATTACATGCACGTTCACAGGAAATAATTTCAACTAAAAAACCCTAAATTAATATAACCGATATGATTTGTTAACACGGATGAACGAAATGATTTTTTGTTAAGAGTTGAAACCGTTAAAGCACGTTAAAGTCTTATAGGTGTTTTGAACGGACCTTGTTTGTGATGTTAAAATGAAGAGTGCTGACAGTTAAAATACGTTAAATGCAAATAAGTGATTTCAACAGACTGTTATGGCGACGTTTATATAGTTAAGCATTGACTATTGAAATAAGCTAAAGGTCATTATATGCTTTGATTAGTACTATTCATGCGAAACTATCTGGGTTTCTGATTTCAAGTCAATGACTTTAATACTGGACGCGGGGTAGATGATGAAATGAAAGAAAAGGCAGTTATGACTCTATGACTCTATGACTCTATAACTAAAATGTAATTGTACAACGTACATGACAGTGCACAATCTAACAGACGAGAGAGCGCCTAAGATAATTAACACCAGTCAGGTGACAGCGTAGGCGTTCATACTTCCATCATCCTCTCCTGAACGCATGCGCTTTAAAATTAAACCCATTGATGAGGTGAAGTTTTCATGCTTCGGTCGGTGGAGTGCTTTTGTCAAAATATCTGCGACCATATCTCCAGTGCATCTATATTGAACCATGATTTGTTTGGCAGCAACTTTCTCGCGCACAAAGTGATAGCGGACGTCTATATGTTTACTGCGCGCGTGGTAAACAGCATTTCCTGAAAGAATAATCGCACTCTGATTATCACAGTAAAGGGTTATAGATGTACCTTTAAGTTCAGGTTGAAACTCGTCTGCCAGTTGTTTCAACCAAAGAGCTTCCTGAATAGCCGACGATAGAACCATATATTCAGCCTCAGATGTAGAAAGGGCTATGGTCTGCTGTTTCTTGGAATTCCAGCTTATTGTGGCACCCTGAAATAAAAATATGTATCCTGTGCAGGATTTTCTATCTTCAATGTCATTTGCCCAATCGGAATCGCAATAGCCTGAAATTTTTTCACCGGCATTCCGTTTATAAACCAGTTTCATATTCTTTGTAGCTTTCAGGTATTTCAAGACTCGTTTCAGAGCCATCCAATGTTCATTAGTAGGTTGACTATTATATCTACTCAGAGCATTTACTACATAGGTAATGTATGGACGAGTTCGCTGTGACAAGTACAACAAGCAGCCAATTATTTCTTGATATAAAATGTTATTTAAAATTTCTTGTTGACTTTCAGCCTTCTTCAGTTTAACATTAGCATCAGCGGGTGTCCAGATTGGCTTACAATTGTTCATCCCAAATCGTGTATCATCTTTATGTAAATGGATTGATCAATAGAGATCTCATCAACATTTTCATTTTGTGAAATTCTAAAACCAATGCAATGTTTGGCTATTCCTAAATCCTTCAGGCAGAATTTTTATTTTAACTTCAATTTTATGATACGTGAGGTTTCTTCATTATTAAATAAGAAGATTATATCATCTACATATACCGCTATAAAAAGCATATCATTTTCATTCAAAATACGGTAGTAAACGCATGGATCTATGTTTGAACGAGTCATTCCAATTTCTAACAGAGCAGCGTTTAATTTTTTGTTCCACTGTCTGCTCGCTTGTTTAAGTCCGTATATTGACTTGTTCAGTCTACATACTTTATTTTCATCTTCATAGCCAGGTGGTAAGGACATGTAAATTTCTTCATCAATGTCACCCTGTAGAAATGCTGTGACTGCGTCCATTTGGTGTATTTCAAGTCGATATTTGACAGCAAGACCAATCAAGTATCTAATGGAAGTATAACGGACCCATTGGAGCATATACCTCATTGTAATCAATACCCTTCACTTGTTTATATCCTTTGATCACCAGTCTAGCTTTATAGCGTGTAATAGATCCATTGCCATCCATCTTAGTTTTATATACCCATCTGCTGGGAATTACTGATTTTCCTTCTGGTAAGTTAACCAGTGTCCATGTATTATTTTTTATTAATGACTAATATTCTTCCACCATAGCTCTCTTCCAATCATCAGCCTTTTCACTGTTAAGAGCTTCATGTAGACTTTGTGGATCACTGTTTAGTAAATTAATAGTTGACTCAGAATTTTGACACATTAAGGATGAGGAACTTGGATGAATATCATTTCCATCATTATTTTGACATCTCATTCTCCTCGGCAGCGATCTCAGAGTCATATTAGATTCCAGTGGAGAGTCAACTGTCCTGGCTGGTACGTATGTGTCATCATGAACGTCATCATATTGATCAGAAACATCTGAAATATAAATACTTTGTGATTCAGCCTGTGTTTCTCTTCTGTCATTAATTTCATCATCAATATTTCTTTCCACAGGTTCTTCGAGTTCATCATACAAAGGTAAGTAAACAGAATTCTTTTCTTTTACTTCATCACACCTTTCCTTTGAATTTTCTTCTATCTCTATGTCCTTTTTACTAATTTCTTTTTCTTTTTCAGGTACATTTTCCACTTTATTTCTTTTAATAGAAGCTTCTAGGAATCCAACATCTCTACTCAAGACTCCTTTTTTGTTTCAGGATCTATAAATCGGTAACCTTTGTTACTGTCGCTGTAGCCAACAAAAATTAACTTACGTGACTTAACATCAAAGCTTAGTTCTTTTTTTCTTTGGGAATATGCACCATTGCAGGACATCCAAAGATTCTCATGTGGCTTAGATTTGGTTTCTTACCAGTCCATACTTCATAGGGCATCACATCGGACAAGGTACAGGTGGGAGAACGGTTCACGATATGTGCTGCTGTAGCTACCGCTTCTGCCCAGAATGTGACCTGCAACTCAGCATTTAAAATCATGCATTTAGCTCGCTCTATTAAAGTTCTATTCATTCTTTCACTGAGGCCGTTTTGCTCTGGTGTGTATGAATTAGATGTCTGGTGCAGTATTCCATGTTTTTTTAAGTAGGCTTCAAAAGTTTTATTTTTGTATTCAGTTCCATTATCGCTTCTCAAAATTTTCATTTTTGTACTTAACTCATTTTCTACTCTATTCTTAAATTCCACAAATTTTTCAAACACTTCATTCTTATTCTTAATTAAATATACATGTACTCTCCGAGAAAAATCATCAAAAAAGGTTACAAAATACCTTGCCCCTTCAATTGAAGTATGCTTCATAGTTCCACACACGTCACTGTGAATAAGCTCTAGCAAGCTGGTCGCACGGGAGCCTTCAGTGGGGAACGGTTTTCTCGTTTGCTTGCCTTCAAGACAGGTAACACAAATGGAATTTTCTGTTCTTTGTGACAGCTTTACACCTTCTGTACAGTTAGGTATTTTATTAAGGCTAGTGAAATTTAAGTGACCCATCCTCTGGTGCCATAGATAAGTATCATCATCAGTTTTAGCCATCATGACTTGCATATTTTGATTATCCCAAGTGTTTAACAGATATGTGTCATTAATTAATTCGGCCTTTGCAACTAACTTGTTACTCGGATTGTAAATTTGACAGCTATTAAATATTACTCTGCATCCACCTTTAATTATTTTGCTAACTGACAACAATTTTTTTTTAATTCTGGTAGATATAAAACATTACTCACCTGTATTGAATCGGTGCTGTCATTGTTTGCATTTATTTATACATACATTACCGCAGCATTCATCCTTTAATACTTTGTTATTAGCAATTCTAATAATAATAATAATAATAATTAAATAACAGCATTTTACAGAATTGAAAATTTAGAATGCGAACATGACTTTTACACAGTCAAACTTTCAAATTGATTTTTCTCAAAATCGTCAGTCATGCACTTAGTGGGTTTTATCAGTATACCGACATTATATAGTATATTTCCACGTTTTCGGCACGTTCCAGAGTAGAAGCTACTCCCAGTATCACCCTGGTGTAAGATCACCATTCAGAATTGAAACGTTGCTTGAAATGGCTTTAGCCGTGTTTGGTGACCAGATCTGAATAGCCAGGTACTTCCCCACCTTCCTCTCCCCCATCACCTTCCCCTCCTCACTATCTTCAGCCTCACAACATACCCCAATAGAGGATGCCATAGTCTCACTGGCTATAGACGGGAACAAAAATAAACAATAAATTCTTCCGATTTTTATTTTTATTTTAATTTAAGTCGAGAGTCCGGCTGGAGAAACCAAAAGGTCTCCCTCAACCAGTTTCACTCGATCCGGCCCGCCACGCAGTAGGTTGGCAAACGCATCCACTGCCAATATATAGACAAACCTCACCCCTGCTAAGTCGCCAAATATAGCGAATCACTTGAGGTGACGTATAGATGTTGGTTATCCAATTCATGGTTACCGGGGCGGCAGTACCCATATCCGCCTGCGAAACTAATTGTAACAAATCTATAAAGTACATAGTGACCACCTAAAACCCGTGTAATATTATTTTAACACAGAATTAGTTATTAATTATTAAACTAGCAGACCCGGCCACACGTTGCTGTGGCTAACGAAACACAACGCCCGCCATTACCCAATGCCATTCCTTAAATCAAATCCACACCGCCCTCTTGCCAGCCCGCTCCCTTTATTTATATATTTCAAACAATTAACACCAAACCTTGACAAATTATATACCTAAAAACCTTCCTCATGAATCACCCAATCTAGTGGTGAAAACCACATGAAAATCCGTTGCGTAGTTTAAAAGATCTAAGCGCACAGGCAGCGGGAGCGACTTCATTTTATACTATGTAAAGATTGGAGTTTTAATATCCGGTGATTTTTCACCGATCTGCTTTCTTATAACCTCATTTGCGGCACGTTCTGGAGTAATAGACAACCTCAGTATCGCGCTGGAGAAAGATCTACGATTGACGCGTTTTTTCAAATGATTTTTAGTGACCGGATCTGAATAGCCACATCCTTCCCTACCTTCCTCTACCCACCTTTTTAACTTCAGCTCAGTGGTATTCAAATAATAATAAAAATACACCTACATGTGTCATCCTAAGAATATGTGTGCCATACTAATATATGCATACGGATAAATTGAATTGTTGAAAACGGCGACCCGACAGTTAATCTCCCGGCAGTTGGTCCCCCGGAAGTATAATTGCATAAAATAATAATTTTTTATTAAATATTTACCAATTCAACACCAAAATCGACTTCAAAAATGTCTTTAATATTAAGTTGGTATGGATATCAAACTAATTTATTTACAGTGTCGATTGTTTGAACTTATATACGCTGGTATATACATAGATGTATAAACAAGTAGTGTTATACTAGATGCATTTGAATGAAAATATGTTTTATACTTTTGTTATTCGGTGGTACAGAGGATGTTTTGTTTAAGCAGGTATTCCGAAATTTGGGAGGCGGGTATGAGTACCAACATGGATTGGTTAACCAACTCCTCTGCCATAGGTCACCCCATGGAACTATAATATCCATAAACTTATGGTCACCCCAAGTGGTTCGCTGGTAACTTAGGAGGGGTGCCCGGGTTCATGGTTTCCGGGGGTGAGGTTTGTCCTCTCCTTCCTTTCCTAAAAATATCCTACACATAGCATCCCCAAAGATGACATAGGCCCTAAGGGGAATCATTTGCTTCAGGGCTTCCTGTGCGGAGCTATTTAAAAATAAACGTATTTTCCTAAATCAACTGCATATTGTAGATATATAAGTATGCCAGAGGACCAACTATCGGGGGATCTATTGTCATGGAATCGTTAAAAACAACTCTATATAGTCACCTTTATTATTAGCTAGCTGGTTCCCGGCATGCGTTGCAATGCCATATTCAAAGTTTTTTTCTCCCTGCATGTCCTTTCCCATGCTCCCCGTTCCCCTCCCGCATCCCCTACACTCCCGTGTTCCCCTTCCACCTTCCCCGCCCACCCTCTCCCCTCTCCCGCTACCCTGTCCCCAAAATCCCCCTCTCACATTCCATATATTAAAAATCGCGCAGAAAACGATCTTAAAGATAATACTTAAAAAACTTAGACTGACTGACACAAACCAAATATTTAACAGTTGTGACGTACTAGATATACGCCAATTATATGTTAAAACACTGCTAAACTACATTTTTGACCAGAAAAACAAATTTCAACAATCTCAAAATATCACTAACAGACCAGTTAGACAATCGTACAAAAATAACTTAAAAACTCCGACGGTAAATACAAGCTTTGGACAAAGGCACTATAAATATCATGCTATAAAAGCATTCAACAGTCTTACCCTTGAAATTAAAATGGAAGAAAACAAAAATAATTTCGTACTCAAAATTACAAAATGGATTAAAGAACAAAAAAGACAATATTACCAAAATTTCTTTACAAAATAAAAATAAAACACAACTACACGAAACACTCAAAACCAACATAAAATACACATCACTCACAAACACACAACACATAATATATATAATATATACCGATTTTAATTTATTTTTTTAGTAATAAAATAATTCATTTTATCCTATAATTTTAGCTTAATTATAAATTTTAATTTTTAGTTTATTTTGTTTTTTTTTTATAAAATGGAGGCCTCAGCATAGGTGAGCTACCCAGTGAGGCCGACATTGTTTAATTTTATTTTTGAAATGTTAAATATTATGTCAAACAAATTAATAAATAATTAAGTCCCACTACATTCAGTTTTCAAACAGCTCGCGTGCCACCTATTACAATTTTCTTATTTAAAATTTCATTTTTCATTTAATACAAATATTCAGTTTTGTATATTATAAGTACAATCAATCAAATTTGATACCTAATATAGGTACCTATTTAAAATATCTATAATTTAAAAATTCCATAGACAATTCAATTAATACAAAAAAAACAGCTGACTATCAAACGTGCGAAGTTAAAATAGTCGTTAAGTTTTCTGAAATTATTCAATTTTCTGCGCAATTTTCTTAATTTTTCATTCCGTAATTATTAAACTTAAAAAAAAGATGAATGAAATAGGTATAGTCGTTCTGAAGTTATGGGGCGACCAAGGGAAACAGGGAGTCATTTTTAATTATAGAGATAGATTCATAGGTACGCATTTAGCCACACAAAACAAAAAAACTGTTTTTTTAAGCTTTTTGGAATGATTTTTTTTTAAGTTTGTGAATTACAGAAATACTAACGTAGGTACATAATATTTCTATTTCACTTAATTTTATTGACCGTAACCGGTTTCAGCTCGTCAGAGCCATCTTCAGACTGGTACAAATAATTCTTAGCTTATTTTTTTACGGTACATAACATATGGGGGAGGTGGAGAGGGGTTTTAATCAATTATATTTGTCACTAAGTCGTTTTAGACTGTCGAATTTCTAAATATTTTGGTAATTCCAGTAGGCTAATTACCTTGGGTTTGTAGCTCACTTCGATATTGTTTAGGGAAAAACCTTACGACTAATTTATTTTCTTTTTTAAAAGAAAGAAAAACATTTCCGGGTTACAAATAACCCAACAACGTTTAAAAATCTTCTACTACCACCACAGAAAGCTGAAAATGTTGCTTGTGTTGTGATGGAGGACCAGCCGAGGAATCGAACATGCGACGCCCGGGTGGGACACAAGCGCTATGCCCACTCAACCACTGACCGGTAATATGAATTATTAATGACCTAATTTTATTGTCAAATCGTTATTATAAATATTTATGATCTGTGGGATTTTTTAAATTGCTTTTTAAAGGGATACATATTTACATTGGAGTAGGAATGGTTTAAACTAAATACATATTTTAACTTCTTCTAAATTAGCAAACTTATTTTGTGGCACCATTTTAATACAATTTAATAAATTACTTTGTTTTTACCACTATAATTGATTATAAAAAAACCGACATGTTTCGTAAGCCAAGCTTACTTCATCAGGGTTTTAATAATACTATTTTTTAGAAATAAACATAGAACATGGTGTCAATTGAAAAATAACAAACATAGACAATGGTAACAATGAAATGAGAATGGGTAGGGACAATATGGAACAATTCACAAAGGAAATAAGTTTAATATTGGATCATTTAAAAACAATTTTTGGTTATTAATAATATTCAAATTCGCATTCACACTCTTTCTGATCTCTAAAATTTCAAGTTTATCCAACTGAATACCATTGGCAAACTCAGAAAAACTGTTATTGTTTAAAGATTTCATATGTTCTTTAATCCTTATTTAAAAGTTTCCCGAAGTTTTACCTATACAAAAGAATACATATTTTAATTTCGAAATTATTAGAAAATTATACAGGATACAAAAGCGGGGACTTAGCAAATTATTCTAATAGCTTATTAAATACAAAGTTACTTTTTTGAAGGGATACATGTTTACATTGGAGTAGGAATTGTTGACACTAAATACATATTTTAATTTCGAAATTATTATGAAAATTCCAAAGAATACAAAAGCGGAGACTTTCCTCTTCCTGTTTGACCAACGTAATACGATGGGCAGTTAGCAAAGTTCACTTGAATTCACGCCTGAGTTTTCAAGTTATTCTCTCTTATTATTAACTTTATTGTTGATTAAAATTCTCCCCAGAGAATTCACATTTTAAAGAGCTGTTTTGCATTTATAATTAATTATTAGTTAATTTGGATATTTTTGTCGGTCAATAAAATTAAGTGGAATAGAGTTTTTTATTTGTTTTCTTGTAATCTAGGTACATAATAATCGTATTAAATAAATTTTATTTTCTTATAAAATAAAATAAAAGTTGAGGTAAAAATAAAAATCAGGTTTAAGTACAATTAATTGGTATTTTTTTACACAATATTTTTTTCAATTTGGGAGGTACCGCCGCCTCAGTAACCATTGAATGGATAACCGACATCTCTATCATAGGTCACCCCAATAGTTCCCCGCTTTTAGTGTCTTTTAGCAGGGGTGCCCGGGTTCATTCGGTGCGGTTTGTCTAGGTTTTGGGCCCGCCTAACTTGACCTCTTGACCTCTCCAGCAGAACTCTCTCGACCCGTCACTCCTGGACCCCCAGATTCCTATCCACCCCTCATCCCTTTTCCTTCTCAGAACTTCATCTCTATCTTATCCTTAAAAAGGCTCTCCGTACAGCATCCTCATTTAGGAAAATTATTTTCCTCGAGGTCTCCCGTGTGGAGCTTATGTAAAAAATATAAACATCGAATTTAATAATATAATAATTATATTTTTCATATGGAGAAAGTAAAAACCATTTTAAAAAGATCAAAATTACGAGTCACAAATAAATTTAATTTGAAATAGCCAGGTACTTCCCCCGTCTTCTTCTTCCCTTCCCTCAACACTTCCTTCAGCCTCACAACGTACCACAATTTGAGGACGGCATAATCTCACTTGCTCCAGACGGGAGCATTTGGGAATCTCGTACGATATTACTGACAAAAAATAAATAAACAAATAACCCGGATTTCCAGCTCTGGGGTTATCAGTATAAAAAGAAACATTAAATATTACATGCTCCGCATCGAAGGAGTACAGTCGCGAATTTTTTTGTGACAAGTAAAACAATAAATATAGTTTACTATTACATACATTAATAACCCGCCCATCTAGGCGATCCATTCCAACCAATATGGAAACAGAAGTAATATATATAAACATCAAAGAGTTAATAAATAAAATAACTTCAGTGAAGGACTCAAAAATAAAATCAACACTCGAACAAAATATTACAACACTGGAAGAAAAAAATCAACACGAACTAATTAGTCTGCAAAAGAAGATTATAGATTTACAAGAAACTTATATTAAAAATAATCATCACTACACACAGAAACTTAAATAATTTCATCATAATAACAAAAAAATCCTACGCAAATGTCAAGCAAATGTCAGGTGACAATAAAAACTTCGTAAAAACATCATACAACACAGAACAGAAATACGCCATATTAGTTACTTCAAAAAACACCTTGAAGGCCGAGGATATAAAAATAAAAATTCAAAACAATATTAATTTATCAAAAATAAAAGTCGGAGTTAATGGAGTAAAAAAGATCGGAGAACAGAAATCACTGATTTCTTGCCAAAAAAAGAAGAAGCAGAAAAATTAACTCAAGAAATAAATAAGGTAATTGGAAAAGAAATATCAGCCGAAGAAATAAAAAAAAGAAACCGTTCTTAATTTTGAAAAGGCTAGAATGCCAATTGACTGAAAAGGAAATTATAGATGGGATTGTTCAACAAAATGAAGGAGTAACCATAGACGACAAAAATAACATTAAACTCTTCAAGGAATTAAAAAACAAGTACAATGAAGGAAAAGAAAATGACACCACCAACTACATTATTGAAACAACCGGTAAATTAAGAAAAATACTTATTGATATAAAATATATATATATATATCAAATTCCAAAGGGTGTACGTAGAGGACTGCAATCCAATCACCCAATGCTACCATTGCCTCAAATTCGGTCACACAGCCCAAAGATGTCTCGCCAGGACGCAGCCCCTTATTTGCCCACATTGCACTAAGGAGCACATACTTTCTAAATGTGAAAATAAAGAACAAATGCCAATATGCAACAATTGCTGTATCCAAAATAAAAGGTTTAATACAAATTATTCCACTGAACATAGAGTCGATAGCATAAAATGTCTATACCGTCAAAAATGCTTCAAATTGCTAGAGAGCGCATTGATTATGAATAAATATAGAAATTTTTTATTTAATCAAATTAAAAAAAAAATTACAATGAATGATTTTTTATGTAACGCACTAGATAAAAAAAATGTATATAGAAGAAAAATTATGTCACTCTTTAAGAGATTTCAATTTAATTTGTACTGAAAAAGGATTTACCCTATATATATATTAGAAGCATAGAAAAAAACCTAGAAGAATTAATAATATCATTAAAAGATTTAAATTTTTTCCCGGGCCTGAATGTGTTGTCAGAAACACATTCTGCAGGTGAATTGAAAGATTAGATGATATTAAAATGACTTTTGGTTTAGATAAATGTAGAACGATCCATATAGAGAAAGGTAAAATTGTAGATGGAGACGAGGGTATATTTAGAAATTTCGAAATTGAAAGTATGAAAGGGGATGAGGTTTATAAATATTTAGGATATCCGCAATCAAATAGATTAGATCATACTAGTATTAAAAATGATATTAGGATTAAATTTAAAACTAGGATCAGAAAAATTTTGAAATGCAATCTATCTGCTAAAAATTTAGTAAAGGCGATAAATACTTGGGCAATACCTCTATTAACTTACTCATTTGGAATAATTAAATGGTCTAATACAGATTTAGATAGCTTAGAACGATTAATTAGAACTACATTAACAAAATTTCATTCCCATCATCCAAATTCAGCTATACAACGAATTAATTTACCTAGAAATTTAGGAGGTAGAGGTATAGTATTAGAGGTATATATATATTTTTTCCATAGGAAAGCTGATAGTTCAGAAATGCACAAAATAATTTGCAAGGCAGTTAGAAATATTTCGCCATTAAATTTATACGACGAGAATGCCAGCATTCTTATAAATACCAACCAGGAATTATTAGATTCCTGGTCAAATAAAATTCTTCACGCAAAACACTTCAATTATCTTAAGACGGTCTCCACACGGTGCTGCCGCAGCACCAACTGCCGCAGAACTTTAGTTGACTGTAGTCAAAAGCGCCAGCCGTATTGTTATTATAATAACAATACGGCTGGCGCTTTTGACTACAGTTCTGCGGCAGTTGGTACTGCGGCAGCACCGTGTGGAGACCTCTTAACCAAACATATGTTGACAAATTTTCGTCAAACAAATGGTTGAGTATTGGAGAGTTGAGCGCAGAAATAGAAGGTTTTATGCTTGCCATTCAAGTCATTAATACTAAAAATTATAGGAAGCATATCATCAAAGATGCAAATCAAATTGATGATTTATGTAGAAAATGTTTGGCTTTTCCGGAAACTATAAAACATATTATATCGGGATGTTCTGTGTTAGCGCCGTCCGAGTATAAATTTAGGCACAATCAAGTTTTAAAAATAATTCACCAAAGTTTGGTAATTAAACATAACTTGATTGACTGCCGTAATGTACCATATTATGAATATGAACCAAATTCATTTTTAGAAAATGAGTTTTATAAAATTTATTATGATAAAACTATTCTAACAGACAGAACAATTAGTCATAATATACCCGATATAGTTTTACATGACAAAATTAATAAAATAACTTATATCATTGATGTCGCTATTCCAAATTCTTGTAATATTCAGAAAACTGTTTCTGAAAAAATAAGAAAATATACAGATTTAGGAAATGAGATTAAAAGAATTTGGCATTCTCAGACTATAAAAATATTACCATTTGTTATTTCGGCTACTGGCATTATACCTAGCTCTCTCATTCAAAATTTAGGCGTATTAGATTTGTCAAAAAATTTGTACATAAAAATGCAAAAGTCGGTCATTTTAAATACATGAAGGATTACGGAAGATTTTTTAAATATTTATATTAAGGGATCAGTAGGATTTATCGGACCAGTTAGGATTTCATCAGAGCCGAACCCTATGATATGAAAAAATCTGGAGTCGGTGAAATATTTTCCCATTATGTTTCTGGTGGATTGACGTATTGTCCTTGTATTGTTTTGTATTTATTATAATTATATAGTGCACTTACATTGCGTGAATTTACTAGATATTCATTTGTGGAAAAGTGTGTGGAAGGGTTTAGTCTTTCATTTGGGAAAGATTCAACCCGGACATAAAATCTGGAGCACCGTAAAAAAAAGCCTATAAAACCATGGATCAGCCATGGTTTAATAATATCTGTACGGCATAAACAAGCCCTTTACAAGTTAACTACTCAACAACCAAATAATAAGAATTTACTAAACCGTTTTAAGGCATATAAAAACAAACTTTCATATATTATAAAACACAGAAAAGAAAGTTATTATAAACAAAAGATTGATCGGGCGGAAAATGATAGTAAAAGAGTGTGGACGGTTATAAATGAAATAATTGATAAGAAAAAATGCAGGAATAATGAAATCAATGCTATTACTCACGATAACTCGAAAATATGTTGTAAAGAAAACCCGTCAAAAGCTGCAAATATATTTAACACCTTCTTTGCAAACATAGGAAAAAACATTGCAAATCACATAAATATCAACCTAATTTTAGACTGCAATATTGTAACAGAAAATAAAATAGCAGCATTTCAAGTCACAACAGAGGATGAAATAGTATCTATCATAAATGATATGAAAGGAGGTTCTGCACCGGGATTTGATGGAATTACGGTTAATATTTTAAAAAATATTAAAAATCAAATTTCTACACCATTAACGCATATAGTAAATGTAAGTTTCCAAAGCGGAGTGTTCTCATCTATTTACAAACAAACAATCATTACTCCAATATTTAAATCTGGTAATCCAGAAGAAGTAGGCAACTACCGACCAATATCAGTAATCTCAAATGTAGCAAAAATTTTTGAAAAGATAGTAAAAAAAAGAATTAACCAGTTTATAAAATGTAATAAAATAATTAATGAAAATCAGTTTGGATTTATGGAAGGTAGAAGCACACAGGATGCAATTGCAAAATTAACTAGCATTGTTCTCAATTCATTAGATAAATCATTAAAATGTATTGGAATTTTCATAGATCTCAAAAAAGCGTTTAACAGCATATCACATGACAAACTTATAACTTAATTAAGAAAAATTGGATTAAAGGTACAGCTCTAGAATGGATAAAAAGCTACCTTTTCAAACGCCCTCATGTCGTAAAAATCAACGATGTGCTTAGTCAACAAGATACGAGTATTAATTATTATTTTTAATTGATAAACTAACGTTTAAACAAGATTTTTATGCATAGCACAAAGGGTAGATAACAAATATTATAATCAATAACGCCATAGCTCAGTGGTCAGAGCTGCTGACCGGCAATCAGATGGTCACGGGTTCAATTCCCGTTGGCGGCCAGTATCATTTCTCGGAAGATTTTTTCAATGTAAATGAGTGTTTCAGGCTGATAATTATTGATTATAATATTTGTTAAGATACGAGTAATTTTGGTATACCTCAAGGTACAGTCCTGGGGCCGTTACTATTTATCATCTATGCAAATGATATATTCACACAAAGAATAAACGGAAAAATAATATCTTATGCTGATGACACTGTCATAATAATTGAAGGTGCTGATTGGAATACTGTGAACAACCTAGCGAATATTGACATCAATACACTGAAAACCTGGTTCGATAAAAATCTCCTCTCTTTAAATACCGAAAAAACAAACTTTATCCCATTCTCTATCAATAAATTTAAATCTAAACCAGAAATAAAAATTCTAATACATCAGAGTAAATGTAGTGGAACTAATTGCACTCCAGAATGTTCTACACTTAAAAGTATTGTCGCATGTCTCGCGACGAAAGGTCGTTTAACGTGACTGACACTGCAAAAGTAAACTGCATACAAATATAAATTTAACACCTTCGGGACCATGTTCCAATATGGAACTCAAAATTAGTATTGAAAAAATACTTACCGAACTTAACAAAATTGGCAGTACAAAAGCTGCCAAAGAGCTAAAACCGAAATTGAAACAATATTAATCAATATCGAAGACTCATGGAAGATTGAAATAACATCACTTCAAAACACAATAATTAGTCTACAAAATAAAGTTATTCTAAATCAAGAGGATTACATAGACAAATTAGAAACATTGATAAAAAAGCGTCGAATGGAGAAAAAAAAAATTAAGAAAAAAGTTATGCAATGGTGGTAAGGGAGAAATCGCACCCAATACCCAAAGCAAATTTTGCTATACTAATTTCCTCAAAAAAAGACAAGCCTGCAGATGAAATCGAAAAAATTTTAAAAGACAAAATAAAAGTTTACAAATTAGGAATAGAAATTCCTGGACTAAAATAAACATATCAAAACAAAATACAAAATGATACCGAAAAACTAATAAATGAAATCAACAAAAACCCAGATATTTGAATACACGCTAATGAAATAAAGAAAAATAAACCTTGCATTATCATTAAGGGAGTTGATGCTTGCTAAAAGGAAGAAGAATTTCTAATAGATTTTATAAATCAAAATGAAGACATAAAAGACGCCATGAGCTCAGAAACTGGTAATGAACCCATTATTGTTAAAAAAAGCTAAAAAATAAAAAATCTGAAAAATTATCAAATTTCGTTATCGAAACAACACCAAAACTAAGAAAAATAATAATATCGAAAGAAAGGATCAACATTGGATACTCAAAAGCACACGTAGAAGACTGTTTTCCACTCACGCAATACTATCATTGTCTTGGATATGGACATACATCACTAAGATGCCATGAAAACATGAAGAGTCCCATATGCCTCCACTGTGCAGGAGAGCACAAAATACAAGACTGCCCCAAAAAACAAGAGCCTGCCAAATGCCACAACTGCACTAACTGAAAGGGTTACCAAAATGAACACCCCGGTATCAGTTACTTATGTGAATTCCGCAAGAAAATGTTAAAAAATGCGCAAATACGAATTGAATACGAGTAAGTTTGCATTTAGCATACTTATTTTTTTTTTATCCCCTGAAATATGAATATTTTTTTCACTAAAGAATTAGATGATTCTCTTAATATTGCGGAACATATTTGTCAGACTTTAAATGATTGTAATAACATTATAGATAAAATATCGAATTCATTCTCAATATTACATCTCAATACCAGATCAATGAAACGAAATTTTAATGAATTTTTACTTTCAATTAATTTACTAAATCAAAAACCAGACGTGTTAACTGAAGCATTTACTAACGAGTACAATAAATTTTGTATACCTAGTTATAGTTACTTTATGAGACAGCTTGCTATTAACCGAAATAGTGGTATTGTTGTATTTGTTAAATTCTGTTATTCAAACATCACAGTGGAAGAAGTACCTATGCAGCGAGTTAATTGCTTAGATATTAATGTAACTGTAAATAAAGTATGTTTTAATATTATCGCAATTTACCGAACGCACGGATCTAATGCATTATTTTATCAAAACAAAATAAACAGAACATAACAATAATTGGTGATTTTAATTGGTGATTAAGATGTTTCTAACGAAAATAATAACAAAATAAATACTGAATTTATCAATCTTATATCAGAAATGAATTTTAAATTATAGTAGAGAAATTACGGGTCAACGTCCTTCATGTATTGATCATATATGGTGCAACACTAAACATACCGACAAATTACTTACGATAATATTAAAAAAAATAATATTACTGACCATCACCCTTGTATCTCTATACAATAACTTAATAATAAACACAAAATTACAGAAAGCAATGTTTTTACAAAAAAATCATTAAACCTTAATAAATTAAGTATAAAAATTAGTACGGAAACGTGGCGACCCGTATTAGAATCTACATGTTCTGAAACAAGCGCAAATATTTTTGATAATATTCTCTGCAATTATATTACAGCATCGACTGATATTAAAACTATTCATATTAAAGCAAAATTCAAAAAATAAAACCATGGATTTCACATGGCCTAGTCGTATCTATTAGAAAAAAAGAAGAGTTATATCACCTGACAAAGAAATTTCCTTTAGATAAAAAAATATTTACATATTACAAAAAATATAGGAACAAATTAACCTCTTTAATAAAAACAACTAAAGAAAACTATTACACAAATGAAATTGACCTGGCTAAACAAAATGTAAAACACATTTGGAAAACGATAAATGAAATAAATAGTCAAAAAAACAAAAAAAATCTAATTAAAAAAAAGTATATCGGAAAAAACTCTGTTGATGCCATAAGGGAACCGACAAAACGTGCTAATGCCTTCAACAAATATTTCGCTAACGTTGGTCAAAATTTAGCTAAACGGATCGATGAAAATTATAAAATAGATGATATCGAGAAGGATTGCCTTAAACAAAATAATCTGTCAGTTTTCCAACCAGTAACAACAAATAACATAAAAAAATATTATAAATGAATTAAAAGGTGGATCTGCACCAGGATTTGATGGAGTCACAGTAGAAATATTGAAAAAATACAACAATTTTTTAAGCATTCCAAATACACACATTTTAAATATTAGTTTGAATAGTGGAATATTCCTTTCCATTGATAAAAAATCTATCGTATCACCCGTTTTTAAATCAGGCAGCCCTGAGGAAATATCAAATTATCGACCTATATCTCTTGTCTCAAACTTTGCAAAAATTTTTGAAAAGATCGTAAAAAAGCAACTCATCTACTACATTAATAAAAATAAAATACTTCGTCCTAGCCAATTTGAATTTAGAGAGAAACTAAGCACCCATGATGCCATTGCTGAACTAACCTCAACTATATATAATGCATTAGATAAAAAAAAACAAATGCCTTAGCATTTTTATTGATTTACGCAAGGCTTTTGATAGTATCTCCCATAAAAAAATAATTAATAAATTAAACGATATAGATGAAACATTAGAATTTGGGATTCCCCAAGGGACTGTTATTGGACCAATTTTATTTATAATATACGTAAACCAAATGTTTAATTTATCGCTAAATGGAAAACTTATATCTTTTGCTGACGACACTACAATAATTATCGAAAAAAATATGTGGAATGATATTACCGATGCAGCCAATCAAGACACGAAGGTTATAAAAAAATGGTTAGATAACAATCTATTATCACTCAACCCACAAAAAACTTATTATATTCCATTTTCTCTACAAGATGTGTCAAAATTTTTAATTAACATAACAATTCATTCCAAAAATTGTGCAAATGACGGTACATGTAATACGGACTGCGCTAAGCTAAATCATAAATCTAGTGTAAAATATCTTGGAATTATGGAAAGATCACATCAATCTCACTGTGGAAAGAATAAGAAAACTTATTTATGTATTTTACAACATACGAAATATTTAAGAAAACCATAAAAATTATATATTTTGCATTAATTCAGTCCTTATTACAGTACGGCATTATTGGGTGGGGAGGGGCCCTTAAATTTTCCTTACAGCCCATAAATATAATTCAAAGAATAATTATAAAAATAATCCTTAAGAGACCATACGACTTCCGTACTCTAGAGATTTTTCGGGAATTTAATGTACCATCCATCACAGAATTTTATAAGAGAAACGCCTTATATTAAATTTATAAAGAGTATTTTATTCAAAAAATTCACCCCTTTGATAGCATAAGCAATAGATTTAAAACGAATGGCTTAATAGCCATCCCTATGCTTAGAACTACCACGGCTCACTATCTGTATCTAGGTGTAAGATGGTACAATATATTATTATCCAAAAACAAAATTAGTGTAACTGAAACATTGAAATATGAACAATTCAAAAAACAAATGAAGTCCCTGAAATTGGATAATGATATATTGTACCCTTAATTTAATTTAATTTACCCTTACTTTAACTGTAATATTTAATATTTTAAAAAAGGTATTGTCCTTACCTAACTATTTTTTTCCTAAATTACGAACCTTTGACAATTAATATTTGTATTTATCTCATAAGTTATTTGAATATTGATTTAATTAGAACATTATTATTATTTTATTTTTTGCATGTGAATAAATTCTCCTCCCATAAACACGAGCTCCTAGAGCTCAACTTATGGAGTAGTAGAATTAAAAAATAATAAAAAAAATTGTTGTATAACCTTGCATATGTTATCATTTTTTAATGTAAAAAGAAAAGTCTTGAAATAAAAATAAATAAAAAAATTGAACTCCCAAAATAAATATATTGGTGTATATATAGATCAACATTTTAAATGGAAACCACATATTTGTAAACTTGTCAAAAGAATTAAGAAATGTATATATATATATATTTATAAGACTTAGAAATATTCTTAGACTGGAAAACCTAAAAAGAGTGTACTATGCAATTGTTCAATCTATATTAAAATACGGTATTATAGGATGGGGAGGAACATATGATGTTATTTTAAATCTTCTCAAAATAGTTCAAAGATTAATAATTAAGGTTATATTGAAAAAAACCTTTTCAATATTCAAAGTATCTACGATAGACAATTTATATAAAAAATATTCAATACTACAAACTTTCAAAGAAATACAGCTAAAAAATTACATTTCAATATATCAGCAAGATATCAAAACAATATTAAAATCCCAAAATTTAATACCAAGCACATCCGAAATTCCTACCTGTATCTTGGTATAAATTATTTCAACAAACTCCCATTAAAAGTAAAAATTATCGAAAATAAAAGTAAATTTAATATTAAATTAAAAAATTATCTGAAAC
This sequence comes from Limnephilus lunatus, assembly GCA_917563855.2. NCBI lineage: Eukaryota > Metazoa > Arthropoda > Insecta > Trichoptera > Limnephilidae > Limnephilus > Limnephilus lunatus. The sequence continues at coordinate 101,964,684 of OU830594.1, forward strand.
AGCTATAAGAGTAATATTACTATTATTAATATTTCACTTAATTTAAATCTGTTAATTGATACATCTCAAGCTTCTCTTACTATATCTATTGTTAATAATTATTATTCACCTACTCAAATGATAACATCGATAACATAATCGAGTATGAATTCACTCACCAAACACCAGAGCCTTGTCTCTTTATGGTGAGGAAAGGCTTTTATTACATTAATATTACAAATCTGTTTAACATGTAAAAAAAGTATAATTATTGTAAAAACATACAAATATTAAATTTAAAAAAAATAAAAAAAAAATTGATACACAGGTTTTCCAACCCTATCATAGATCAAAGCACCGGTAGACCAAACAATAACATCTCTTGAGAAATTCACTTAAATCAGTAGGTACTTACGAGTAATCGAGTATATAAAGAGATGAGCGTCTTTTAGTTTATCACCCAAAGCAACAACGTACTCACAACACAGCACCAATTTATATTGCTTTTCATATTTTAAAGTGAATTTTTATAAAAATCATGAAGTTTTTCTTGGTGTCCGTTGTTTATTGCGTGTTTCTGGTGTTTGTCCACAGTTTTCCACTTGAAGAGAATGCTAAATTTGAAGTTCATGATGATGGAGGTGAGATTCGTGGAACCGGAGACGAACTGATGTCACTTGCCAGGAATAAAAGACATGTAAATAATTTTTTTTAATTTATTTTCTTTAAGTTCTCTGTAATTAATTTACATTCATCCCTCCATTGATATGCTTGGTGTAACTCTAAGTAATCAGCTCGGATATGGGGGCTCCATCGAAGCCAGAGTTAAGTTTGCCTCTCAAAAATTAGGCCTACTGTATAGGGTACCCACAGATACTTTAATAGTACACAACTGCTAACCTTAGCCACTTCTAGTCTGAATCTCCAACATACCCGAAAAAAACTAGACTTTGCAGAAATGTCGGTCCGTTTGATTGATTCTCCTATCTTAAAAAACGGATTGCAATCTTTAGAGTACAAGCTTTGGGTGGGAATGATGTCCTTGTTCTACCGGTAATTCAATGGAAGATGCTCCGATGAACTAGCGTCATTGATCCTCTTGGCACCGGCGCATAAACACGCCAGATACACGCCAAACGCGCTCAACATATGTACACGTTTGAAATTTATCACGTGAGATCGGTCGCTTCTACAACTCGTTCTCGAGTTCAACAGCTCGGCTGTGGAACGATTTGCCGGCCTCCGTGTTTTCTCCTTCCTACAAGGTGGGTCTCTTCAAGACCCATGTTCACTCCTTCCTCTTCTCAAAAAGACCCTCCACACAGCATCTTCAAAGATGACGTAGACCCTTAATTTTTTTCCTCAATGGGCCTCCTGTGTGCAGTTATATACTCAACTCACCAAAAATTATTAAAAAAATCAATACACATTTAAAATATCGAATTATTTTTAAAATAAAATAATTTTAATGTTATGCATTACATTACATTACGTAGGAATATTTCACATCACGCACATCATCATATACAACCGAAATAAATATGTTTGATGATTCAGATGTGAGGTTATGGAGTTCATTCAACACATTTTTTTCGTGTTTTGAACTATATTTTTATTTTCGTTATTTGTTTTTGGGGTGTGTTGCACTACCTTCTTCTTTAGCCAACGTTTCGGACAGCTTTGCAGTGTCCATCATCAGGGCAGATCCGGTAGATCCGACGGATGTGATACATCTGTCGGATCTGCCCTGATGAAGTCGGTTGAATGCCCGTTGGCTAAAGAAGGAGGTAGCGCAACACGGCATAACACCCCAAAAATAAATAACGAAAATACTTTTGGCCATGAAAATCTAAAAACGTATCCCCTTTATTTTTATTCTATATTTCTTATTTTTTTTTGCCTACTTTAAGAACTCTTTTCAATATGTTCGCAAAATAATTCTGCAGCTGTTTTTGTAAAACAGATTTTATTTTTAAAATTGTTAAAAACAGGCAAGTTAGCAGACGGATTGCAATCTTTAGAGCACAGGCGTCAGGTGGTAATGCTGTCCTTGTTCTACCGGTATTACAATGGAAGATGCTCCGAGGAACTAGCATCATTGATCCCCTCGGTACCGGTGCATAGTCGGGAAACACGCCAAACACGCGCCCAACATTTGTACACGGTTGACATTAGTCACATGAGAACGGGTCGTTTTTACGACTCGTTCTTGAGTTCAACAGCTCGGCTGTGGAACGATTTACCGGCCTCTGTGTTTCCTCCCTCTTACAACATGGGTCTCTTCAAGACCCATGTTCACTTCTTCCTTTCCTCAAAAAGACACTCCACACAGCATCCCCAAAGATGACATAGGCCCTGAGGGAAATTATTTTCCTACTAATTATACTCCTGTGTGGAGTTAATGTAAAAAAAAGAAGTTAAAACCCTTAAAAAATTTGGCATTTTTTTCAGATGTTCAAAATATTTTCGCTTTACAATAAAATGCAAAATATTTGGAATATTTCTGAGCACATTCAAAAACTAAAAACTGTTTTAGAAAGGTGATGGAATACGCTTTCAAATGATATAATTCGGAAAAAAACATAGGCAAAATTTTTTTTATTGTAAAATTTTTGCGTACAAACATAATTTTTTTTTCAAAATGGCTCTGTTTACGTTTTTTCTAACTAAAGTTACTGATAATAAAAAATAATAAAAACACATACATATTTTATTAGACTAATGTGTAACGAACACATATTGTAACTTCACTTTTTTGTAGCTCTATGTAAAAAAAAATTATGAAAAATTCGCGAAGTATCAAATTTTTTTTTCAATTTGGTATTCAAAACTTTGTATATATAAAAGTGTACATTTTACTTTTTTGGTGGCTATTTTTTGATTGGAATATAAAGCGTGGTGTTTTTCCTTTCTAACACCGTTTAGAACATATTTAGGGAGTTACAGCGTTTTATATGAGACCTATGTGCGTTGGGACAAATATGGTCTCCTGTGATTAAACGGGTTAATAACAACAGCTTTTGTTAAAAATACCTGTGATTTCATTTTTGTCGACAATTGAGATACTTTTCTCTTGAAACTTTAAAAGAAACGAACCCCTCGGCCTAAAAAATGTAAAAAAAGTTTTGATATGAATGTTAAAATTATAATATAAAATGTTTTGTTTTATTTCAGTTCAATTTCCCCCTTCCCCGACCCAATTTCAGTGGGAACTGGATGGGAGGCTTTGCGGCTTTAGGGGCGCAGGTGAATTACAATGTTTCTCTAGATGGAGTTTCCGTTACGGCAAACTATGACTTCGCCCCCGATGGTGAAACTAGGGTAAGAATTTTTTGATTATTTTTATGTGAACATCACAAGAGTCCCAACTGTTCGGAACCAGTGGGACTACGGGATCTCTAGTGGGGTATTTTCACAAATTACGATTACCCTTTAAAAAAACACTTATGTTTGTGTAAAACCATTTAACACAAATAATGTCTCTCAAGGCCTGTCATCTTTAGGAATGGTGTGTGGAGGGTATTTTTGAAGGGAAGAAGGAATGAACATGGGTCTTGAAGTGACCTGTGTTGTAGGAGGGAGGAAACACAGAAGTGGGAAAATCTGCGGTGTTGAACTCACGAAGGAGTCGTGGAAACAACCCGATCTCATGTGACAAATGTCAAACATGTACAAATGTTGGGCGTTTGCCCAACTATGTCTAATGCTGTCTAGTCTGCCCAATAATACTGGTCGAATAAGATACGAGAGGATAGACAGGATTATAATCCAGCAGCCCCAGAGAAAGACCAATATTCTGAATTAAAACGTTAGCTTTAACTGAGTGTAGTGACCAGATCTGAATAGCCCGGTATCTTCCTCTTCCCCCTACCTCCATCCTTACAACAAATTGTTGGTGCCACAGTCCCATTGACTCCAGACAGTTGGGGTTCTTGCACGATATCCACTTTTTTTTTTAAATTACACTCATAATATCATTAAAAATATATTTTTTAAATATTTCTTTGCAGGCTGGAGATGAAGGGCGCATAAATTTAGTGGAGGACAAAACCCAGACCTTGACTCTAAGTGCAGGACATTCCAGAAACATCGGCCCTGAACCAAAGATGTCTGAAAATACCATTGAATTTAGTTATAGCAAGAGCTTTTAATAAGTTTACGTACTGAACTTCTACAATGAAAATTAGCACTTCTTAAATTCAGTTCTGGCGTCCAGCTTTGAACATGGGCCTCCCTCAAATGTGTTCAGTTTTGTTACATACTTCTTGGTAGTTTTCTGTTTTCACCTATCAAAAGCCAGTATAACCCAGCCCATGTTCAGTTGCTAATAAATAAAATTATTATACATGTATAATATGTTCAGTTTACAGTTTGACAATAAAAAGGAGAAATTTAATAAAGTTTTTCATTATGTTTTTATTACGCGGCACAACACTGAAGTGAGAAACAAATTATGGTAGCATTCAGAAATGAGGTTTTGTTTGACTCTCGAATTTGACATCTTACAGGAAGAAAGGCATATTATGGTGAATGGCTATGCAGCCTTTTATATGCAAAATTAATATTAAATCTTTTTTTTTACAAACAGATACAGAAAACATTCTACCTGGCGTCCTGGCAAGTCACTTCCGATAAAATTTTTATTGAAAAGTTTATGCTAGGAGAAGACACGACTTTTCACGCAGAGGAAACTGCATTTAAATACAGCACGATGCATGATTTCACCTTTGCTACCCTCCATTACTGTTGAAATTACATTTGTGAGAATATTAGTGGCAATAGTAGAGTTGTTTTTTATTCCGAAAGACTGGAGAATTTATGACTCTTTGGGACTGGAGAATTTTTATTAAATGATCTTAAAAAGCTTACAAGTTTCAAGAAGTTTTAAGAATACCTCTAAATTATGGTCAGTCTGTGATCATCCTTAAATTTTGTGGCAGTTCATTCCAGGCTTTAGGTCCTGATACTCCGAAAGCACGTTCACCGAACTTAGTATCTGGTGTGCGCTTTGGTTCCTTCAACCTTCCGATAGCTGATAAAGCTGCTGATCCAAGGGTTGGCTGTCGAGCATTGAAATTGTCTGGAATACCTGTATCCGTAAGCTGTAGCCATTCCGTTAAGGAACTTAAATATCGTCCAGCAGAGCTTAAACTTGATTATTTAAGGATATTTAAGCCAGTGAAGATTTTTGAGATGTTATGAAATGTTGGAATATTTATATACATCGGTGATAAGTCTTGCCGCAGCGTTGAAAATGATGGTAATTTGTTGATTTGATATTTGGGAAGACTTGCATATATTCCGTTGCCTATAGAGACGTGAAACAATATTGAATTTATTAGTCATTTAGTCACCTCTGTTGGCAGGTTTCTTCGTACTGTTTTAATTTTCCCTAATTGAAAGAACCCCGGGCCTACAGTTCTATTCATTTGACTTTTAAAAGAAAAATCAGCATCCAGATTTGCACCGAGTAGTGTTATACACGTCTTAGAAGTGATATCACTTTCTGAAATGGTAATTGAGGAGTTATCGATGTTACGTATTATCTTCCTACTCCAAAATGTAAAAAAACACTAGGACAGTTAAGTCATAAATATCTCGGAGTAAAAATTTTTAATTCACTTCCTGAAAAAATCAGAAACATGAACAGCAATATCAAAAAATTTTAAACTCACCTTAAAAATTATACCGAAAATTTGAACTGAATATAAAAAATAAAACAATTAAACCAATATAATAACACCCCTATACACACAAGCCCTGATTTTTTTTGAGGATAAATCAAATATGTACTCATATTATGTAATTAATTATTATATTGAATTTATTGTAATATTTAAAAAAAAAAAAAATGTATGTGGCGGTCCGGAGAAACTCAGTCTTTGACGGATTCAGCTTCGATTTATTTGAGGTAATCTGGAGAACTACAAAATTCCGCTGTGCGGGGTTTTAGGCTAGGCATTCGTTATTACTTTTGAGGTAGAGGTTGGTTAAAATTATTAAAAATACCGTAATAAAGGAAATATAATTTAATTAGAAACCTGACATTGCACAGAGTTAAAACAAAAACATTATAAATAATAAAAATAAAATAAATACTTGAAACCACAATATAGAAACTAAAATATATCTAATTAAATGAAAACAATATTAGCGAAACTCAATCAATATCTGAAGACAGAAAAATCAGAAAAAGATATTGGTTCCACTGGGATTCGAACTCAGATACCTTAGCTTACATGGCCAATGCTCTACCGATTGAGCTATGGAACCCATTTCCAATTCGGTCACTTTTGACTGTATCATACTTCGACTTAAAACTACCAACACTATCTTCATTTTCTGCGTGAATCTTGCAATCATATATAAAGATAGCAGCCAATAATATGCGCGTTAAGAAAATGAAGATAGTGTTGGTAGTTCTTAGTCGAAGTATGATTCAGTTAAAAGTGACCGAATTGGAAATGGGTTCCATAGCTCAATCGGTAGAGCATTGGCCATGTAAGCTAAGGTATCTAGGTTCGAGTCCCAGTGGAACCAATATATTTTTATGTCTTCAGGTTTTGATTGAGTTTCGCTAATATTGTCTTCATTTAATTAAATATTATAATTTGAGTTTTTACTGATAAAGTTAAAGTTAAAAATAAAATATATCTTCTATCTATCTTCTTCTTCTATCTTCTCTTCTATATAAATAAAAATGAATCGCCGAGATGTATGTACGCGCATAACTTCCGAACGACTGCACCAAATAATTCTTTTTTTTGTGTTCGTTATTATCAGGACAAGGTTTATATAGAAGAAGCGGTGAGTTCTGGCATAATGAAATTTGTATTCAAAAATTGCAACAGGTGGCACGCGAGCTGTTTGAAAACTAAATGTACCGGGACTGAATGTATGGAATGCGGGAGGGGGGAGGGGAACTCGAGAGGGGGAAGGAAGGGGAGGCGGAAGGGGAATGGGACGAATGGGAAAGGACACCCAGGGAGATACAATTTCATTATTAAGTGGCATAGCAACGCATGCCTGGAATCAGCTAGTATTTTATACAATAAGAATGATTCCATTTATTCACATTTCAAAAAAAAACAAAATTAATTTTATTTTAACAGACTAAATAAACTAAACTAAACAAAAAAAACAGTTAGCGGCAAAAAAAAAAAAGAAAAACAAAACAACTGAAAAAAAACAGTTGGCGACTCGACAGGAAAGGAACTTGTGAATTTTATTGGCTGTCCGCACACAGGCAACTTGGCAGTTGCTGGCGGTGCTGGTCGCCGCGGCCGTCGTGTTTCAGTTGCCATGTTGGCAGGTTGCCATGGTAGCGGTTCACGACCTGTCAAATTTTCGAGTAATTTGCGATATGTCATCAGAAAAATATCGATTTTCTTCATGAGGTTGATAAATTGAGCTGTGCCGTGAACTGAGTTGCCAACCAGTTTTCGGTTCTCCATGGGCCCTGAAGGCCCTAACGTATCGACTTGCAAAATAATGTTGAAATTCGTTATTATTTATGATCGAAACCAGAATACCATAGATTACCATAGATTAACCAGATATAAAAAATTGAGGTATATACAAATTTGTACATTTTATATTCTAGGATGTGAAATGACTTTTGGTGGATACTAAGCCTCTAGCTTAGCTACGTATCTTAGGTTTGCAACTGTACCATGGAAATGATTTTCAGAAGAGGTGAGTTTTACATAAGTGTTGCCCTGAATTCTGTCCAGTTTGTAAAATTATTCCTAAACAGTGTGGCAGTTTATTCAAAGCTTTAGGTCCTGACACTCCGACACATGTAGTTTGACATTTCGATAGCTGATAATGTCGCTGATCTAGAATATCGAGAAGTAGAATTTTAGGTATTAAATACCACCCAGCAAAGATACTTTTTTCAGGACACTTGAGCCAGTGAAGATATTTGTTTTAAAGTTTTCTTTATTCATTGAATTTTTTATCATACACATTGGGGATTTTTCGACTACCATGCTAAGCACAAACACGTGTTGTGGTGGTCCAGGTGATTGGGAGCAGTTTAGGCTCTTGTGTAGTATTCACATAAAAAGAGCCAGGACTCTTCATAATATTTCTGTTTTACCGACATGCCACTTCGAGTCGTTTAACATGTGTGATCAAAACCTACCAAAACAAGTCAAATAAATTTTTGTAAATTTATTTATTTCGTGGCTAGGTTTATTTGATATCACAATACAGTTTTTGTTTAATTTTTAGAAAATTTATTTCAGTATAGTACATTTTATACGATAATCTCATAATAATACTTATTTATATTATACTTACTTTTCGGGATTATTAATTAAATTAACATCTTATACAAAACTAAAATATAAATATTGTGGTAAGGTGAATTCTGTCAGCTGGAAGGTTTTATCCAAATGACCTCCTATAGGTAAGGCCGACTGTGTTCTGAGGCATCCTTGGTCCTGGTCCAAGGTTGGTCGCGTGTGCTGCATTCAGTTGCAGCTGCTGGACTCTGTCGTTGATAAGGTTTAATCGTCCTTCGACTCCAACCTGCAAATAAAAAATACATATATTCATACCCCAGTAAGGATATATGATTTTTATTTTTTAACTTAATGGGTAAAACCAAAAACTTTAATATTTTATTAATGGACACAAAATAAGCTACACTCTATCAAAAGGCAAAGGTCCTGGGTTCGATCCCTAGATGTGACCGTATCTTTTTCTGTTTCAGATTTTCAATATCTAATATTGTCTTCATTAATTGAAAAACCATGTTTTCTTTGAGTAGCATAAAACAAATAATGATTAAATCTCATTTAAGATTTGCCTTATTTGTTACAATTTTATCTTCTAATAGTTATAATGTTAGCAATCTATCATTATTTGTAAACAATAAACATTCATCCGACTAAAAATATTTTATGCTAAAGACTTCATCTAATATAATTATTATTTCCAAGGCAAAGAGAACAAACATAATACGCAGAGTGAAAAAAACAAGGAGAATATGGAGAGCAAGAAGAACTAGGAGAACAAGGCTAACAAGAATAACCTAATTATTATAGGTAGAACAAGTTGGTTAAGGGGAACAAGATGAAAAAGAAGGACAAGGCTAATAATAAAAAGGACAAGACTAACAAGGTTAATAAATAAAATAGGGAAAACAAGTCGGTTAAGGAGCACGAGATGAAAAAGAAGGACAAGGAGAACAAGGCTAACAAGGATAACAAATAAAATAGGTAAAACATGTTAGGTTAAGGTTATAATAGGTTACAATAGTAAAACAATAGATTAAGGAGAACACGATGAAATATAAAAACAAGAAGAACAAATAAAATGGAGAGAGAAAGTAAAACAATGAGAAAACGGTTAACAAGTAGGTTACGGAAAAAAAGGAAAAAGGAGGACAAGGATAAAAAGGCTAACAAGGATAGCAAATAGCATAAGGAGAACAAGTAGAATAAGGAAAAAAACGGTGAACAAGTAGATTAAGGATAACAAGAAGAAAAATGGGGACAAGGAGAAGAAGGAGAACAAGAAAAACACGGAAACAAGTAGAACAAGAATAACAAGAAGAACAAAGAGGGTAAATCTCTTTATAATAAGGATGAGAATTTGGACAAATAGAAGGAGAACAAAGGATTACAATGAAAACGAGAAAAGCAGAATAAGAATAATAAGAATAACAAGTAGATCAAGGGTAAATAGGAAGATTACTATTTTTCTTACAAAAAAAATATTGATTTTCTTACCCTCGTATTGGGATTGCCACCAAAAGTATGCGCCCCCATGACGGAGGCTCCTCCCCTGGGAACGTCATAGTTAAGTTTTCCTCCCACCGTAGACCCCCCTCCAATGAAATTACCACTCCAAGGGTTTGGGGGAGGAGGAATGTACTTAGGGGGCACGTAAGAAAAGGTCGATGCTGGTGAGCGTTGGAACGGAGACGAACCAGGCTGGTATGGGCTGAACTGAAATTCATAAAAATATAGTAATTAGTACTTTTGTAATATGAAAACCATCTTTATGAAAAGCTTATTGTCATTACATATGACAACTTCTTTGCATGAGCGGTTACGTTCCGAAGACAGCGAGTTCCACTTCCAACTCGGTAGACCTTACGTCCAAAAAAGGAAGTTTCAAATTTTCTCTTATTTAATAAACATAAACCATAATTTCCTCTGAAATCATAAGATTTGTACATAGGTACTTAAATACCTGGGTAGGTAACTTACTTGATCATAAACCATACATTGTTTGTAACATATTATTTCATTCAAATAAGGAATTATACAATTCGTTAACAGAAACGTCACTATCTCAGTGACAATTCATTTTTTAAATTTTTTCTGGCAGGCGGTTACCACAACATTGAAAAAATGCTAATAAGAAAGCCCAATTTCACATTTGTATAAATAATATTGGCTAAATCATTAAAATGACCACCATCTTGAACCGGAAACGGAACGTACAAACAAATTTACAGACCGACGAAATGAAAAACGATCGAGTTAAAAAATGGAGCATTTTAAGACACAATCCAGAATAGCCCAGTGCCACCCTGGTGAAAGACCATCATTCAGAATCAAAACGTTGCTTGAAATCGATTTAGCCGTGCTTGGTGACCAGGTCTAAATAGCCAGTAAAATTGTGACTACCGCTCAGAGTCCCAACTACATAGAGCTAGTGAAAATTTGGCATCCACAATTGGGGTATGTCGTGTGACCGATGGGATAGAGGAGGGGAATGAGAAGGGGAAGAGGAAGGTTTTGAAGTACCTGACTATTCAAATCTGGTCATCAAACACGGATAAAGCAATTTCAAGCAAAGTTTCGATTTCAAATGGTTGACTTTCACCAGGAAATAAAATTTAGAAGAGCATACCTGTCTTTTGATCCTTACAAGGGGGTCATGTTCACTTTCATTCGTTTGAATTTCGACGGCAATATCTTCGAAATCTTCAATTTCTTCCAAAGGTAAACTTTCCACAAAAACGAAAGCACAACATAAAAGTACCAAAAACTTCATGATTAACGAGTAAAACCGATCTTAACTTTAAATTAGAATATAAAATATAATTATCGTTTACTTTTTTTAACCAGTAACAGATTGTGTACAGAACGTATTCTTTCCAGTGAATGATAAGAGTTTTAGAAAAATCTGTATTTATATTGTGACTGAACTATCCATTTCGCGTTTGCGGTTATCTCACTTCTCTACAGATAGCCGGGTATTCCTTCAATCTTTAACCAATTTTTTTGTTGAAAATACAAATCTTTTTGAAGTAAAACTTCTTTACTCACGCTTGACTTTGGGAGTAAGCTGGTGAATGCGTGACGAAAGCGTTACGAAAATGTGTGATCGGGCGAGGCGAACGGAATTTGACAGGGAGATATAAGTTAGTGAAGATAGAAATAGAGAGATTTACGTTTCGAATATTTTATAGAGGTGCGAGCACAAGGAATCAAATATTGAATAACCATGCCATAGGTCACCCCAAGGTCATAGGTCACCCCAAGGTCGTTTGTCACCCCAAGGTCATAGGTCACCCCACGGTCATAGGTCACCCCAGGGTCATAGGCCCCACATTTTCTTTCTCTCTTCAGTGTAGTTTTACTTCAATCGTGTGGTCTAAAGCACACTCGTTTTTTTATTTAAAACTTTATTTTGGCAGGTAATATTGAAAACACGCGAAAAATGAATCTTTACTGAATCATTAAAACTTTCATCATGTTGAAACGGAACTGGAACGTACAACCAAATTTACAGACAAACGTAATGCAAAACAGTCGAGGTAAAACATATTTAACAATATCAGAAAAAGTAATTTAGATACTCGCTTGTATCAAGATTGCATGCAGTTGGCAATACTTTCTCAAACGTTCTAGATGTTTTCAACTGTAGTTGTAAGAAGGCTATAATAACATACCTCAATGGTTGAAATGACACATCGTTTAAGCTTTATTCTGGTAGTTAATATTGAAAACACGCGGAAAAATGTAAAAATCTTTTCTGAATCATTAAAACGTCCACCATATTGAAACGGAACCGGAACGTACAAAAACGTAACGAACGTACAGACGAAATGCAAAACGGTCGAGTTAAAACATATTAAAGAATATCAGGAGTGAGTCATTTAGATGCTCGCTGCATGCAGTTGACAATACTTTCTCAGATGTAGTAGATGTGTTCAACTGTAGCTATAAGAAGGCTATAATAACACATCTCAATAAGTGAATGTTAGCATTTTTCTGCATGGGTTCTATCTAATTTAAATAACATACACTTTATCATTAATGTTCCACAAAATTACAACATATACGAGTACGTAGGCGTGTAATATATAAATAAATAAATATGTATTATTAAAACTAAAAAAAATTAAAAAAGATAACATGATGATCTCAAATTTCAATTGGGGAGGCGGGTATAGGTACCGCTGCCCCGGGAAACATTTATTGGATAACCAACACCTCTGCCATAGGTCACCCCAAAGCGGTTTGCTAATTTGGTGACTTAGCAGGGGTGCCCGGGTTCATGGGATGAGGTTTGTCCGGTTCTTGGCGGCGGATGTGCCTGTTTGGTTGAGGGAGTCCCTTTGACTTCTCTAGCCGAACATCGACTTTCACCGCAGGGGGAGGGATGGATTCATACTTTTTTTTTACATTAACTCGACACACTAGGCCCTGAGGAAAATAATTTCCCTCAGAGTCTATGTCATCTGAGATGCTGCGTGGAGCGTCTTTTTAAGGAGAGGAAGGAATTAACATTGGTCATGAAGAGACCCATGTTGTAGGAAGGAGGAAACACAGAGGCCGGCAAATCGATCCACAGCCGAGCTGTTGAACTCAAGAACGAGTCGAAGAAGCGACCCGTTCTCATGTGACAAATGTCAACCGTGTACATATGTTGTGCACGCGTTTGGCCTGTTTCCCGATTAAAACTCCTGGAAACACTAACCTTCAGATTCCTACCCACCCCCATACTCTTTTCTTTCTTAGAAATTCATCTCCTTCCTTACCAAAAAGAATCTCCACACCGCATCCCCAAAGATGACATAGGCCCTGAGGGGATTTTTTTTCCTCAGGGCTTCCTGTGTGGAGCTAATGTAAAATATAAAATATTAAATAACGTCTTCCCAAATTACACTAACTTCTTGAGATTATCATTTTGTTCAGTAATTTAAAAGTCAGTATTATTATTTATTAGTATGTTCTGAGTTCCCTGTATCGCGCATTCTGTAATAATTACTGATGATAGTTCTTTTTTTTATGGTTAAAGATTCATTGATCAAATAAGTTTTGCAAAATAACAAACTGATATGACGGAAGGAAGGATTTCCCCGGGGTATTATCTTTATATGGCTTCGACCAAGTATACCCACGTCAGAGTTATACGGTTATAAAGTTATAAATAACGACTTACATTTCGCTGTGGTTTAAACCCAAAATTCTTAGAAAATGTACGTGTAAATAAACAGGTTACGGTTAGCTCATACAAGCATTTTTCTCGCAAGCTCGTGACGTAGCTTGAAGTCCATTTTGAGTCCGAAAGGAACGATCTAATTCACTTTTTACTAGGTACCTACATAAGTACATGATATTATTTTTTGATAAATCTTGGACTTGTGTTTGTACATACAAGTCGAATAACATCTTAAATAACAGAACAAAATATGTTTTTAATAATTTTCGGAACATAACAAACATATAATTACCGCTTCGGCTCTAGAAATGTATAGATACAGTTTGTCAAATAAGACTAGAAAACACAGACGCCACTGTTGATCAAATGGCAATACTGCACATATGTGGTGTTAAAGTTAAGCTGTGTAACCTACATTTTTATAAAAAAATTAAAAAGGCATAAAAGTCGAAAAAATATTTTTTCATTGCAGTATACCCGCTGATCTCAAAATTAGAATTGCATATAGGTATATATTATTATACCTTTGCAATTTTGTGTTAACATAATGAAGAACAACGATAATGTAATAAAATTTAAAGCACAGTTTAGAAATTGCTCACATTTATTTAAAACTAGCTTAAGTACTCGTATCTAGCGTTGCCTGGGCTTTAGATCGTATCTCTAATTTTAGATCTGATTATATTTAACTCATTCAGATCTAAAAATAGTGTAACTAAACTCACCATTAGTGATTCTTCCTTTCTATCTATTGTTAAATTCAAATTGATGTTAAATTAAATTAAAGCAAATCACTTTATAAAACACCTTCACATCAAATTTATAACATGAAAAAAAAATGAATTTTAAAATTTGGTTTATTGTATTCTATACATTCAGTGTCATTGCACTTTAAAATAATATTTTACATTTAAATTGGTGTTGCCAGCCTACAAATTTTGTAGTTCCATTTTTTATATTTTCTACTCCTATTTGACGAGTATTATCTTCAAAAATAACATATTTTTATAGGAACTTAAAAATTTAAAATGTTCAAGAGATATGTTATAAATCGGTAGTAATTCGGAATGCGGGGGTTTAACAGTAGCAATTAGTACAGTAGCGAATGGTAGAAAAAATCGGGGACGCCTGAAAAAGTCGAATTTTCGTTGATAAAATGTTGTTTTAACAGTAACAATGTGGTGTATAGTATTGAAAGGTAGAAGAAGTCGGGGACACACGAGGAATACTTATTGCATTATCTCTGCACTGGAATGATATAAAAAGTCGAATTAAAGACGTTTCCACGCATGTTTCATCACTACAATAATCATAGACTTCATCGCATGTTTCATAACTGTTTTCATCAGCGATTACAACTAATTTAATTCATCACTTGTTTAATCGCAAGTTTCGTCACTGCTTTCGACAACGCATTTTATTTCATCACTAGTTTCATCCCATGTTTTATCACTAGATTCGTCACAGATTTCATAGCATGTTTCATCACGGTTTTCGTCAGAGATTACAACTAATTTTATTTCATCAATGGTTTCATCGCAAGTTTCATCACTGCTTTCATCAAAGTTTACAACGCATTTTATTTCATAACTAGTTTCATCAGTGATTACAACTTCATTTATTTCATCGCAACTTTCATCACGGCTTTAATCAAAGTTACCAACACACTTTATTAAATCACTAGTTCCATCGCACGTTTCATCACTGCTTTCATCAGAGATTACAACTTTATTTATTTCATCACGTGTTTCATTGCAACTTTCATCACTGCTTTCATCAGAGATTATAATTTTATTTATTTCATAACGTATTTCATTGCAACTTTCATCACTGCTTTCATCATAATTTAAAACACATTATTACATCACTAGTTTCATCGTACGATTCATCACTGTTTCATTAGAGATTATAACTTATTTTATTTCATCATTAGTTTCATCACAACTTTCATCATTGTTTCATCAGAGATTATAACTTCTTTTATTTCATCATTAGTTTCATCACAACTTTCATCATTGTTTCATCAGAGATTATAACTTCTTTTATTTCATCACAACTTTCATCTCTACCTCATCAAAGTTTACAACACATGTTATTTCATCACTAGTTTCATCGCACGTTTCATCACTGTTTTCATCAGAGATAACCACTTTATTTATTTCATCACGTGTTTCATCGCAACCTTCATCACTGTTTTCATCATAATTTACAACGCATTTTATTTCATCACTCATCGTACGTTTCATCAGTGTTTCATCAGAGATTACAACTTATTTTATTTCAACATTAGTTTCATCACAAGTATGTAACTAATCACTGCTTTCATCAAAGTTTACAACGCATTTTATTTCATAACTAGTTTCATCAGAGATTACAACTCTATTTATTTCATCACTTGTTTTATCGCAACATTCATCATTGTTTAAATCAAAGTTTACATCGCATTTTATTTCATCACAGTTTCGTCGCAAGTTTCATCACTGTTTTCATCAGAGATTACAACTTATTTTATTTATATATATATATAAATAAAATAAGTAAAATAATATAAAATAATATTTAATATTATCTTTTTCTATTTTTCTGTGTCTTGTTCGCTTTCATATATTCGTTTAGATTATTAGTGTTATCTTCTTCAATGATAAGCATTTATAATTAGGGAGAACATATAAACCGCCACGTAATAATTCTATTCGATATAGTGAAATATTTTTGTAAGAATTTTATTCAAGGTTTCACTAATAATTATTTTAGTTTGTCTTTTAAACTTTTATTTTTATCTTGATACATTAGATTACATTTTATAGTATAATTTAATATTTTTGGCCTCACTGGGTGGCTTACCCGTGCTGAGGCCCCCCTATAATACGAAAAATTTAATAAGATTAAGTACATAATACGTTTTGATAAAATATATAAAGTAAGTAATGAAAAAAAAACAGAGTGTGCAATTCACACGCGGTAGAAGTGAAATCTTCAGAAAACTAAAGTAGGCAAGAGTGGGGAGGCTATGAAGCACCGTTAGAAGACCGATAATATTATCTCATTCTCTTACAGGCTAGATCCTATAGATGCATGGGTTTGTCTTTTTTTAGTGTCGCTATTTTTCTTTTCATCGAGTTTCAAATCACAACGGTGCTATATTTAAACTTCAAAAATAACATTAATAATAATAATGATTTATTGTATTCCTTTCTTAGTAACATGTAGAGATAATGATATCCTCACTGGGATCTCCCGTGCTGAGGATTTCATTTACATATTATAATTTAATTATATGAATTAGTTATAAACATACATCATGTAGTATTTTTTTTAAACAATTATAAAGTAAATAAAATAGTGTTTTTTTTTATAATTCAGTTCAGTAGATTCGGTTTTAGTCTGCATTTGTTATCAGTATATTATATATTTTCTATTTCTGATTTCCCTATATTTTGCATCCAGCTTTTTATTTGAGATTTAAATGTTATTTTTAAGTGAGAATGGTATTTTATTGTAGAGTTTAATACCATAATATAAGAAGCTTTTTTGCCCAAATGTTGTGTTAGTAGTTAGGTACTTGTTGGATATATATTTTTTTTTTTTGTTATAAGAATACCGCACAAGAGTCCCAACTGCTCCCGTCTTAAGCCAGTGAGACTATGGCTTCCCCAATTGGGGTACGTTGTGAGGCTGAGGGTAGTGGGGAGGGGGAGGATATAGGGAAGAGGAAGGTGGGTAAGTACCTGGCTATTCAGATCTGGTCACCAAACACGGCTAATGCCATTTCAAGCAACGTTTCAATTCTGAATGGTGGTCTTACACCAGGGCGATACAGACAGTATCTTCCACTCTGGAACGTGCCGCAAATATACTATATTTTCATTTTAAATTAATAAATTGTGAAATAACACAAATTATTCAAATAAAATTAATTTGCCGGGATTCGATCCCGCGACCTTCAAGCACCTTACCGCTGCGCTCCGCCGGCCGTCATATGTTTTTGACCACGAGATAAAGTGTTTCTAATGTACGTGTTAGTTGTTATTTCTTGAGTTTTGTACTTATGAATGTAAATGAGTATAGTTTTAGAATATAGTTGTTTAATTGACATGATGTTAAGATTGTTGAAGATTTTGTCAGTGCTAGTTCTTTCAGGAACTATTAACATGACTTATTTAAGAACTGTAAATAGATGACGTGATTAATTAAAATGGAAGGAGTTATTTATTTCGTGGTTATGTTTCTTGGATATCAAAAACCATTACTTCTAGGAGAATACAGTGTAAATTATTTATTTAATTTTTTTTTTATTATATTACAGTACATCCAAATGAATACCTCATAATAATACTTAGTTATATCGTACTAATTAAATTAATACCTTAGACAACAATAAAAATTAATTTTATCCTCTTTGGTAGGTTAAGCCGAGTCCGATCTCAGGATTCCTTGGTTTTGGCCCAATGTTGGTCGAGAATGTTCCATCTAATGTCAGCTTCTGATCCTTGTTATCCCTGAGGTTTAATCGTCCTTCGACTCCGACCTGCAGACAAAAATATATCTTTATCGGTACTCCAGTAAGAAAACATGTTTTCTGTAAACAGTATAAAAAAATAAATGATTACATCTAGTGTAGATTGGCCTTATTTGCTGCAATCTTATCTTCTTATAGTTATAATCTTTGCAATCTACCTTTTGGACTTCACATAATATATTGATTCCATATTGCTTTCCTTGGAGAGGAGTTTTAAAAAATGATTTTTTTAGAAAAGTATGTATGGTTGCTGGGGTACCTCAGTTGGAAAAAGTAAATCAGGAGGACAAGGAGAATAAAGATAATAAGAAGAACAAAGAGAAAAATGAGGACAAGGAGTATATGGAGAGTAAGGCTAAAGAGAATAACAAATAAAACATGGAGAACAAGTAGTTGAAGGAGAATAATAGGAAAAGGGAGGGCAAGGATAAAAAGGCCAACAAGGATAACAAATAAAAAAGGAAGAAGTAGTCAAAAGAGAACAAGAGAAAAAAGGAGGAGAAGGAGAACAAGGCTAGCAAGAATAAAATATAAAACAGGGAGAAAAAGTTGAATAAAGAGAAAAAGACGGATAAGTAGGTTAAGGAGAATAAGAGGAAAAATGGGGACAAGGAGAAAAAGGATAAAAAGTATAAAACATAAAATAGGGAGAACAATTAGGATAAAGAGAAAACGATTAACAAGCAGGTTAAGGAGAACAAGAAGAAAAATGAAATCAAGGAGAAAAGGGAGAACAAGGAGAACACGGAAAACAAGATAAACAATAATAACAAGGAGAACAAGGAGGATAATAAGAATAAGAATGAAAATAAAATGAAATCAAGGAGAAAAGGGAGAACAAGGAGAACACGGAAAACAAGATAAACAATAATAACAAGGAGAACAAGAAGGATAATAAGAATAAGGATGACAAGTTGAACAAATAGAATAACGAGAGAAATATAAAAACGTAAAGAGAAAAATATGGATAAAAATAGTAACAAGGAAGTTGACTATTTAAAAAAAAAAAAAAGATTTTTTACCCTCGTATTGGGATTGCTACCAAAAGTATGCGTCCCCATGACGGAGGCTCCACCCCTGGGAACGTCGTAGTTAAGTCTTCCCCCTACTGCTGGGGGGTTCCCAATGAAATTACCACTCCAAGGGTTTGGCCGAAGAGGTGTGTTCCTCGGAGGAGGTACGTAGAACGTCGGGGCTGGTAAGCCTTGGGATGGGAAATAACTACGCTGGTATGGGTTGAACTGAAATCATAAAAAAATATAATAATTAGTAACAAATATTATAATCAATAATTATCAGCCTGAAACACTCATCAACATTGAAAAAATCTTCCGAGAAAAGATACTGGCCGCCAACGGGAATTGAACCCGTGTCCCTCTGATTGCCGGTCAGGAGCTCAATCAGAGGGACACGGGTTCAATTCCCGTTGGCGGCCAGTATCTTTTCTCGGAAGATTTTTTCAATGTAGATGAGTGTTTAAGGCTGATAATTATTAATTATAATATTTGTTATCTACCTTTGTGCTATGCATAAAAATCTGGTTTAAACGTTAGTTTATCAATTTAAAAAAATCATAATTAATAATTAGTACTTTTGTAATATTTAAATCATCTGTAACATATTTTTGTGGCAAATTAAAATGGCATGTGCAAATTAATTTTTACTCGCAGTTTTATGAACAGCAGACCTCGCGTCCAAAAAGATAAATTTCAATTTTTTAATATTTTATAAATCCAAACATCCTCTGAAATCACAGGATTTGTAAGTAGATTTGTTGAGTATAAATATCTAGGTAGGTTCATAAATCATATATTTTACCAAATGTATTATTTTTCAAATAAGGGATTATACAATTGGTCCAAAGAAAAGTCACTATCTCAATGACAATTCATTTTTCAAACTTTCTTCTAACAGGTGGATGCTACAATATTAAAAATGCTAGTGAGAAATTCCAAATGAACGAGGTAATTTCTCATTTGGATAAATAATCGTTACTGACCCATTGAAATGGCCACCATCTTGAAACGGAAACGGAACGTAGACACTAACAATTTTGCAGACAGGCGTTCAGTCAATAATATGTAGCATTTTGAGATACGTTCCAGAATAATTGACGGCCTCTGTGGTCGAAAGGCTAATCAAATCCCGGCGTGCGTAAGTAAATTTTATTTTGATTGATTTGTGTTTTCACAATTTAATCATTTAAAATAAAATTAAAGAAAAATTGCAGCACGTTCCAAAATGAAGGATACTCTCAGTATCGCCCTGGTGTAAGATCACCATTCAGAATTGAAACACTGCTTGAATTGGCTTTAGCCGTGTTCGAAGACTAGATCTGAATAGCCAGGTACTTCCCTACCTTCCTCTTCCCTCCCCACTCACCCTCAACCTCAATAATATACCCTAATTGGGGATGCCATTGTCTCACTGACACCAGGCGGTTGAGAGCTGTTGGGACCCTTGAGCGATATTCACACTAAATAATAGATACCACCAGTGCCGCTCTGGTAAAAGACCGGTTCCATACCAACTCAGAATGAAATCAATTCAGATCCACCTCAGAATGGTCATTAAAAGCTATCAAAAAATATATCACAAATTATCTTGAAAATGTATTTATAAGAAGAAGCTGTAGCACATTTAACAGCTTATGCCACGGACGTACAAAATATATGGACATGCCCTTACGTGTTAAAAAACGTGTTTTTTCCCCCTCCCATTTGAACCATTTTTCGGAACCGGCTGGGCGTGTCCGGACCAATGTCGTGCTCTCGTCGTACATTTTACGCGCGGACGCTGTATGTCTATGAAACACATACTTAGACAATGAAGAAGACTTGGCGAATCACAAGTCTCTTTCCTCTCTTCGCCCCGCTATAGTTGGTTTTTACCCCTCATCTGTAAGTTCTCGTCTAGTTATTTGTATGTCTATGGCTTATGCCCAAATATCGATGTGTTCAACTACTAACTTAATATTTCATTGATTTTTATTTTTTATTTTTGGTTCACCACATTTTCTCCCCTACATTTAGCAGTTCGAATTCAAATAAAATCACTTCCTGAAAGATATTATTGATATTTATCAAAATTTAAATGTAAACCCTTGAAAAATTTCATTTAACACTTTTTGTAGATTTAAATAAGATGCACTTTGTAAGAATTGTTTATATGATATCTGGTATAGGTATTGTTGTGTATTTTTGTATTATGGTTCTAAATTTCTATTTGTCGTTATTTTATTGGTCAGTGACACACATTTTATTATCACTGTCATTTATGAATTTGTAGCAACCAGCATTGCTATCCCACGCATTGGGATTGCCCCGAAACTTATCGATGTTTCGAGAGACCGGCGCCTTGTTCAAATCAATGCAAGTGAAAATACTAGAGTGTTCCCCGTCAGCCGTCTGCCTCGGACGGTACGTGACTGAGCGGTAGCTGCCTAGTTCATTGGAACAAAGCCGCGGACCTACCTACTACGCGCGTTCCAGAAAAGGTTCGAATCATTGTACACTTACAATGCACAGTTCCGGCTCTTTCTAGAAACCAGGCGAGTGTTGATTTACTGCCAATGCTCCACTCGTCGGGCTATATAAGAGCGCCCAGCAACAGCCGACTCATTAGTAATTCAGCATTACCGCAGCTCGCCTCCTCTATCCGCGACCGACCTTGACCGAGTGTGAAACTTCGTAGTAATACTATTCAATATCGTGTTTGTGTGTTTTCAATTATTGTGGGAACTCATTAAAGGTTTTCATCACGCAACCTCGTTTTTCTTCACTCGACTACAAGCCTATACTGAGTACCTACATTGGTGACCCCGACGTGATCTACAAACACCACACCTACATCGGTGACTTTCGACGTGCACGGACAATTCTACAGTGAGCACGACGCGTGCATATACGACTACCGCGAGCACGTCGCGCACGAAATAAACTCTTTGGTGAATTTCGCACAGCAATCATCATGTCTCTCACGAGCGGAGCATCTGAGGGCAACCAGCAACCCAGTAGGTACTCAGTATAGGCTTGTAGTCGAGTGAAGAAAAACGAGGTTGCGTGATGAAAACCTTTAATGAGTTCCCACAATAATTGAAAACACACAAACACGATATTGAATAGTATTACTACGAAGTTTCACACTCGGTCAAGGTCGGTCGCGGATAGAGGAGGCGAGCTGCGGTAATGCTGAATTACTAATGAGTCGGCTGTTGCTGGGCGCTCTTATATAGCCCGACGAGTGGAGCATTGGCAGTAAATCAACACTCGCCTGGTTTCTAGAAAGAGCCGGAACTGTGCATTGTAAGTGTACAATGATTCGAACCTTTTCTGGAACGCGCGTAGTAGGTAGGTCCGCGGCTTTGTTCCAATGAACTAGGCAGCTACCGCTCAGTCACGTACCGTCCGAGGCAGACGGCTGACGGGGAACACTCTAGTATTTTCACTTGCATTGATTTGAACAAGGCGCCGGTCTCTCGAAACATCGATAAGTTTCGGGGCAATCCCAATGCGTGGGATAGCAATGCTGGTTGCTACAGGACTCCCTCCCCAGACAACGCAGACATGGCTGCGGTGAAAGGAGGAATGGTCAGATGCCGAGGTGGTCGGGAAATCGAACACGCCTTCCAGAACGAGTGGTTGTGTGTGTCCGATCGTGACTGTTATCGAACAACGGAAGGGTTGGT
Organism: Limnephilus lunatus; assembly: GCA_917563855.2. Taxonomy (NCBI): domain Eukaryota; kingdom Metazoa; phylum Arthropoda; class Insecta; order Trichoptera; family Limnephilidae; genus Limnephilus; species Limnephilus lunatus. Next base: position 101,987,282 of record OU830594.1, read on the forward strand.
TGTGATGTGGCGGCTGATGCGTCTGATGCGGTTTGCGAGTGTGATGCAAATCTTTCAAGATCTTGAGCAATGTATGCTGGTTTGAGGCGGTCGATGCTTACGGTGATTTCCTTCCCTTTTACTAGTATGGTATATGTTCGTTCGTGCCGACGAACGACTTGATGAGGGCCGCTGTAGGGTTGTTGAAGCGGGCTCTTGACGGTGTCATCCCTCAGAAAGACGTGAGAAGCTGTGGGAAGATTTTGGAAGACGAAGTGATGTCCATCACCATGGCGGGTACCTTCAACTGGTCTCAGCTCGTTGAAATGTTTCCGTAGTTCCTTGAGAAAGCTTCCGGTGTCGTCGTTGACATTAGGTTGTGCTATACATAGGAATTCGCCGGGTAAGCGGAGCGGCTCGCCGTATACTAGCTCGGCTGAGGTTGTAGCGAGATCGTCTCTCCAAGCTGCTCTGATTCCCATGAGTACGGTGGGAAGTGTTTCCGTCCAACGGTTATTCTGATGGCACTTGATCGCTGCCTTTAGTTGACGATGAAATCGTTCCACCATGCCATTTGCTGCGGGGTGATATGCAGTTGTATGGATTTGCGTCGTGCCTGCCAGGCAATTTAATTGCCTGAACAGCCTTGACTCAAATTGTCTCCCTTGGTCCGTAGTAATGCGGAGTGGAGTGCCGAATCTTGTAATCCAGCCCTTATAGAAAGCGCGTGCCACTGTTTCAGCCTCTTGGTCTGGGATCGGGAATGCCTCTGGCCATCTTGTGAATCTGTCGACGCACGTGAGGCAGTATCGGCATCCTTCTGAAGAAGGCATGACGATTATGTCGATGTGGACGTGCTCGAATCTAGCGGAGGGCCTGGGAAAGGCTCCCAGGGGTGCTGACACGTGTCGTGTCACCTTGCTTCGTTGGCATTGGAGGCAATTGCGTGCGAGCTTAATGGTCTCGGCTTTGATGGCCGGCCAGACATAACGTTGAGTTATAAGCTTGACCGTGGCCTTGATTCCAGGGTGAGCCAGCTGATGGACCGCATTGAATGCCGCAGGTCTGAACTTCTTCGTGACGAAGGGTCTGGCTATGGTAGTTGAGACGTCACAGTAGAGATGCGCGTCAGTACCCGGAATATTGATTTTCTTAAGTTGTAGGCTAGAACTTCCCTGCAAGTGTTGTTTCAGTTCAGGGTCGCATATCTGGTCAGCTGCCAGCGCTGCGAAGTCCAGAGGAGTGTCTATCGTCTCGACCCTGGAGAGAGCATCCGCGACGATGTTGTCTTTTCCGGAGACGTGTCGGATGTCAGTTGTGAACTGGCTGATATAATCCAGATGGCGGAATTGCCTTGGAGAGCATTTGTCTGCTTTTTGTTGAAAGGCAAACGTGATGGGCTTATGGTCGGTAAATATGGTGAACGACCTGCCTTCCACCATGTGGCGGAAGTATTTTACAGCGAGATATATGGCTAGGAGTTCTCTGTCGTATGCGCCATATTTCTTTTCAGCTGCCGAAAACTTCTTTGAGAAGAATGCTAGAGGCTCCCAGTGTCCTGCGACGAATTGATGGAGTGCGGCACCAGCTGTGGTATCAGACGCGTCGCTGACGATAGAGAGTGGGGCGTCGCACTTCGGGTGAACAAGCAGGGTTGCCTGGGCAAGAGCTTCCTTGCACTTGCTGAAGGCTTTTACTGTTTCGGCAGTCCAAGGCACAAGTTGCTTGCCTTTTTGGTTGCCTTTTAGGAGGTCATTGAGTGGAGCTTGTGTCCTCGCGGCGTTCGGGATGAATCTCCTGTAAAAATTTATAGCTCCCAGGAAACGGCGAAGATCCTTGATGGAAGCTGGTTGGCTGTAGTTATTGATGGCTTCCACTTTATCTGGGAGGGGTGAAGTGCCTGCGTCAGACACTAGATATCCTAAGAATTTGACCTTAGTCAGGCCGAAATGGCATTTGGCGGCGTTGATGACAACACCGTATTCCTGTAGGCGCTGGAATAATATCTTGAGGTGGGCCAGGTGCTCTTCCTCTGATGTTGAGGCAATAAGGATGTCGTCTATGTAGGCGTAACAGAAATCCAAGCCTCTGGTAACCTCGTCTATGAAGCGTTGGAAGGTCTGGGCTGCGTTGCGGAGACCGAAAGACATCACTGGGAATTCGAAGAGTCCGAATGGCGTAGTGATTGCTGTCTTTGGAATGTCCTCAGGAGCTACAGGGATTTGATTATAAGCTCGCACCAGATCAATCGTTGAGAAGATCTTGGTGCCGCTCAGTGCCTGTGCAAAATCTTGGATGTGACGTACAGGGTATCTGTCCGGAATCGTCCTGGCGTTCAGTCTTCTATAATCGCCACATGGTCTCCACTGGTCGTCCTTCTTGGGTACCATGTGCAAGGGGGATGCCCAAGAGCTCTCGGAAGGTCGAGCGATTCCGAGACGTACCATGGCCTCGAACTCCTTCCTGGCGCGTTTGAGTTTGTCAGGAGCAAGGCGTCGTGGGCGTTCGACTGTTGGAGGTCCTGGCGTAGTGTTGATATGGTGCAGTGTTGCGTGACGAACTTCCTTCCTGACGCCGTCAGGGCGAGTGACGTCAGGGAACTGTTGAAGTAGCTTGTGATACGGGGACGTTCCTGTGACCGTCTTAATGGAAGCGATCTTGTTGTAGCTTCGTTTTCCCGTGATGGTTAAATTCGTCACCTGGTCCAGCAGCCGTTTATTTCGGACATCTACCAGTAGCTCGTATTTGGCGAGAAAGTCTGCTCCGATAATGGGCTTGGAGACGTCTGCAATGACGAAGCTCCAAGTGAAGTCGCGTCGCAATCCCAGATCCAGGTTGAGCGTTAGGCTGCCATAGGTAGCGATTGTGCTGCCTTTTGCTGCTGCCAGTTCATATGTTGCTTTAGTGGGACGTCCCTGAACAAGGCGTCGTGGGAAAACGCAGAGATCTGCGCCGGTGTCCACCAGGAATTGGGTACGGGTTACCCTGTCGGTGACAAAAAGGCGACTGACTTGGTTGGGGCTGGCGCTGGTCGCCATCAGTTTGGGCCCCGAGCGTTTCCCTGTTGGAAGTTGCAGGGTTGGGTGCACGTGCGTGCCTTCGTCCCATGCTTCCAGTGGTACCAGCATGTGCCTTCGGGTTGATGACCTCTGGATTGACTGCGGGAACGATTGCTCCAACGTTGCGGGGTGGTGCTCCTCCTATGCTGGCGAGAGCGTAGTGTGGAAATTTCGCGCCTCAAGGTAGTGAGCTCTTGTTGGAGAGGCTGCATCAAACGCTCCATCTGTGTAACTAATGAGTCCTCGGACAATGGACCAGCCACTGTGTTAACTGCCGGTCTGCCAGCGTAGTCTGCTATGGCGTCTGCCAAGCTGGCCACCTTGTCAAGCGGGGTATCCTGCTGCGTAGCCAGAACCACCTGCATGCTTCTAGGAAGACGGCCCATCCATAGGGTTCTCAAAACCTCGTCGGGCACAGCGCTACCGGCGAGGGTGCGCAGGTGTCTCAAGAATTGGGAGGGTTTGCGGTCTCCGATTTCTTCATGTTCCAGGAGTCTTCTGGTCTTCTGCTCCTGCGTGGAGCTGAGGCGTCTGGTGAGTTCATATTTTAATAGGGCATATGCACCGACCTCAGGGGGCTTCACAATGATGTCTCGGACTTCTTGGGCGTGTGCGGGATCCAAGGCACCGAGAATGAAACCAAATTTGGTGGCATCTACGGTCACCCCTGCTGCCTCAAAGCTGCGCTCCACCATAGCGAACCATAATTCTGGGTCATTAGGGCAAAAAGGCGGAATGCGTACTGCCACTCGGTTGACCTCAGGCGATGGATACTTGATGTTGGGTTCCTGGTTGCTGGTCATGGGTTGCTGGTTGCCCTCAGATGCTCCGCTCGTGAGAGACATGATGATTGCTGTGCGAAATTCACCAAAGAGTTTATTTCGTGCGCGACGTGCTCGCGGTAGTCGTATATGCACGCGTCGTGCTCACTGTAGAATTGTCCGTGCACGTCGAAAGTCACCGATGTAGGTGTGGTGTTTGTAGATCACGTCGTGGTCACCAATGTAGGTACTCAGTATAGGCTTGTAGTCGAGTGAAGAAAAACGAGGTTGCGTGATGAAAACCTTTAATGAGTTCCCACAATAATTGAAAACACACAAACACGATATTGAATAGTATTACTACGAAGTTTCACACTCGGTCAAGGTCGGTCGCGGATAGAGGAGGCGAGCTGCGGTAATGCTGAATTACTAATGAGTCGGCTGTTGCTGGGCGCTCTTATATAGCCCGACGAGTGGAGCATTGGCAGTAAATCAACACTCGCCTGGTTTCTAGAAAGAGCCGGAACTGTGCATTGTAAGTGTACAATGATTCGAACCTTTTCTGGAACGCGCGTAGTAGGTAGGTCCGCGGCTTTGTTCCAATGAACTAGGCAGCTACCGCTCAGTCACGTACCGTCCGAGGCAGACGGCTGACGGGGAACACTCTAGTATTTTCACTTGCATTGATTTGAACAAGGCGCCGGTCTCTCGAAACATCGATAAGTTTCGGGGCAATCCCAATGCGTGGGATAGCAATGCTGGTTGCTACAAATTTATACAGACTGTTTATAACGCTAATAAATAAAATAAATAAATTAAATCAAATAATAATAACAAACCCATGGGTTCCATAGCTCAATCGGTAGAGCACTTGCCATGTAAACATAGGGACCTGGGTTCGTGTCCCAGTGGAACCAATATCTTTTTCTGATTTTTCTGTCTCGAGATTTTGGTTGAGTTTCGCTAATATTGTCTTCATTTAATTAAATATTGTAATTTGAGATTTTACTTATAAAGTTAAAAATAAAAATAATAATTTTAAAATAGCCAGTAATCTTAACCTAACTTAACCTATTTAAACATTTTTCAATATTTTTTATCATCACTCTTAATGACCTTTCTGAGTTGGTTTCTGATGGTTCTGAGTTGGTTTCATTCTGAGTTGTCCGGTCACCAAAAGACCACCATTCAGAATCGAAACGTTGCTCGAATTGGCTTTAGCCGTATTTAGTCACCAGGTCTGAATATCCAGGTTCTTAATTGTGACTACCACACTTAAGTAACCCCAATTGGGGTATGTTGTGAGACTGAAGAGAAAGGTTTTGACGTAAGTACCTGACTATTTACATCTGGTCACCAAACACGGCTAAAGCAATTTAAAGCAACGTTTCAATTCTGAATAGTTGTCTTTCACCAGGAAATAAAATTTAGAAGGGCACTTAATTTATATCCTACCTGTCTTTTGATCCTTACAAGAGAATCCGGATCTCTTCCTTTCGTTTGAATTTCGACTGCAACATCGTGTCCTTCAAAATCTTCAATTTCTTCCAGAGGAAAACTTTCCACAAATACGAAAGCATAACACAAAAATACCAAAAATTTCATGATTAACGAGTAAAAATGATCTTTACTTCAAATAAGAATAAAAAATATTACCATCGTTTTCTTTTTAACGAAGTTAAAGATTGTGTAAAGAATGTATTCTTTGCAGTGAATGATAAAGTTTTAGAAATAATTGTATTTATATTACGAGTAAATCAGCCATTTCGCTTTTGAGGTTATCTGTCTTTCTCTCCTATTAGTCGGGTATTCCGACAATCTTTTAACCAATTTTTTCAATTTGTTGATAATGTTATTTTTTATTATAGTTTAAAATGGATAAGTGTTTTTCGCCCTGATCAGATAATATGTGTATACATATCAATAAAAGTGTACCTAAAGGTTCTTTGAAATTGAGCGAGTTTACAAGCTACTATCTGGGAAATTCACTTATGTTAGTAAACTCGCTCAGTGTAATCGTATTACTTGCCAACTAGCAGATTGTTGACAATCTAAGAAAAAAGTTGAAAGGTCGTCAACTTTACTTGCTACTCGCTTACTCGTGATTGGTTTATTTATGCGTTCAAAATGGCTGCCAACAAACAGCTGATATCGACTGTCAAATATCTGACAGAATTAGTTCACGCAGGCTTCGTTATTCTCTCTGCTGGGTAGCTGTGGCGCTAGCAACGACCTACGAGCTCAGTTTCCCACGCTACTGAGCGAGTCGACAGTTTTGTGTGTCATCATGATACTCGCCGATTCACCCGCTTTTATGCCGGCGCCAGACACGAGTTCAAATAAGTGCGCACTTATTTGAAGACTGTGCTCACACATTTGGTCACTTATGTGTGTCACTGCCAGATATGTGTTCAAAGATTTGATCACTTCTTTGAGCTCACAGTTTTCAAGTAGACCTCACATAACATGGACGACGATTTGGTCGACACAGTTTGCTTATATTATTTATGTGCGTGTAATTATTTATTACACATGCAAATAAATAAACAAAAACAGCCAAAACGAAGACGTGAATGGATGTTTGAAATGTATCGTAATAGAATAAGGTATAAGTGAATTTTATTTTACAGCTAGCACAACACTTACAAAAATAAATCAGGGAAATTATAAGTCACCGTATTTTTATATATATTTTTTACATGAGCTCCACACAGGAGACCCTGAGGAAAATAATTTCCCTCAGGGCCTATGTCATCTTTGGGGATGCTGTGTGGCTGGTTTTTAAAGGAAAGGAAGGAGAGGAGAGTTTGAGGGTGGGTAGGAATCTGGGGTTCAGTTTATCCTGGTCATCCGCCTCCAAGACCTAGACAAACCTGACCCCATGAAGCCGGGCACCCCTGCTAAATCACCAAACGTAGCGAACCACTTGGGGTGACCTATGGCAGAGGTGTTGGTTATCCAATAAAGGTTCCCGGGGCGGCGGTACCCATTCCCGCCTCCCAAATTGAATATAGAATAATTTTAAGATAATGTTTTCCCTGTAGTCGTTTTTATTTAAAAACCATTGTTGATGAATGATGCCTACTGCCTAGACCAGTGGGTTACTTCAGTAATTTTTGGAGAACGTCTTCTCTCCACGGCGACGCTCGCGCTACTGGGCTTCGCGCAGTGTGGCAGGCATACAAACATTTGGACTTTGATCCCTTTGATGTGCGCTAAAGAAACCGACACGGAACGGCAAAGCGCACTTAAGTGCTCAAATAAGTGAACACAGTGTCAAATGCCCGTGCCACACATGTGAACACTTATTTGAACACTTCTTTGAACACATGTCTGGCACGGGCATTACACTTAGTAGATAGTAGCTTGTAAACTTGCCCAATGTAATCGAGGCTTAACTAAAATATCAACAATCTTTACATAGAATAAAATGAAGTCGCTCACGCTGTCTGTGCGCTTAGATAATTTAAACTACGCAACGAATTTTCATGCAGTTTTCACCACTAGATAGAGTGATTAATGAGGCAGATTTTTTGTCAAAGTTTTGTGTAAATTGGTTGAAATATATAATACATATATCTGGCCAAGCGGCAGCCGGCAGCGGGCAGCGGGCTGGCGGAGTGGATTTGATTTAGATGGCGTTGGTTATAAAGGTTAATTATTGGCGTGGCGTTGTGTTTCGTTAGCCACAGCAACGTGTGGCCAGGTCTGCTAGAATAATATAAATTAACTTACCCGTTTTCTGATGTCCCTGTGCCGCGCATTCTGTGATAATTACTGATGATTGTTTATTTTTGAAGTAGTTAAAGAGTCATTGATCAAATAAGTTTTGTCAATAAACTGCTATCACGCGGGAGGAAGGATTTCCCCGTAGTTATCTTTACATTGTTATTAAGTTATAAATAACGTCACTGTGATTTGAACCGAGATTGTTTTGATTTTAATTTATGAATCATCTAAAAGTAAATGCAAACTTGTATTACTTCTAGAAGATAAAATACGTTCTAGATAGGATGTTTTTGAACATATTATTATGTCAATGCCGCACAAGAGTTCCCAATTGTTCCCAAATTGGGAACATTTTTTGGATAACCAACACCCCTGCCATAGATCACCCCAGGTGATTGGCTACTTTTGTAGCATGGGTGCCCGTGGGGTGAGGTTTATCTAGGTCTTGGCGGCGGATACTTTTGTCGGGAGAAACTGGTTGAGGGAGACCTTTTGACCTCTCCAGCCGGTCTTTCTGGACCCATCACTTTTCACCGCAGTCATACGTCCTATTTCATTCGTCCGTCATTCTTGGACACATTGGCCCCTAGATTCTTAACCATCCCTTATACATTTTTTCTTCCCCTAACTCCCACTCCTTTCTTTCCACAAAAAGACTCCCCCACACAGCATCTCCAAATATGACATAGGACTTGTGGGATTTTTTTCCTTAGGGCCTCCAATGTGAAGATAACGTATAAAATAATTTTTAAAAACCATCGTTGGAACAGTCATATTCACGTGTTGTATTTTGTACAGGCTGAAGGAGTGGACACGAAAAGGAAATGAGTGGAGGAAGGTTGGGAAATACCTGTCTATTTAGATCTAGTCAATGAAAGTTCTAAGCAACGTATCGATTCTGGACGATTCTGAATGGTTGTCTTTCACAAGGGAGATACTAAAAATATCTACTACTCTGGGACAAGGTTAAAAAAATAATGATAAATGTTTTACTGTCTTCTTTTTATTAACAAATAGAGAAAATGATATCCCCACTGGGATCTCTGAGGATTTCATTTAGATGTTAAAATTTAATTGCACAAATTGTAAAGTAAATATAAATATATTACGTAGAATTTTTCCGAAATGTCTGGGGTATATTGTGAAGCCGTAGGTAATGGGGAGAGGAGATGGGGAATAGGAAGGTGGGGAAGTACCTGGTCATTCACATTTGGTCACCAAACACGGCTTAAGCCATTTCAAGCAACGTTTCAATTCTGAATCGTAGTCTTACACCAGAGCAATACTGAGAGTATCTTCCACTCTGAAACGTACCTCAAATAATATGCTATAAATTATTTTTAATTTATTGCATTAATATAATATATTTTATATATTTTTTATTTATTTCCTCCCTCCTAGAACATGGATGTCTTCAAGACTTATGTTCACTCTTTTCTCTACTCTAAAAGACCCTCCACACAGAGGAACATCCGGAGGGAAATTATTTTCCTCAGGGCCTCCTGCGTAGATTTATGTATTGTATTCTTCAGTGGAAGATACTCTCAGTATCGCCCTGGTGAAATACGTAACTCCAAATTCATTATTTCATTTCTGGCAACCTAATTGACATTTAACATATGTGTTCATATTATGCAAATACGTTACCCGCCTCACTAGACGATGTCTGTTTTGAGACGGATAGAATCGAAACATTGTTGTTTGAAATGACTTTAAACGTGTTGGTGATCAGATCTGAATAACCAGGTACTTCCCATTCTTACTCTTCCCATCTCTTTGTATTCGCCAGTCATTCAGCCTATTCAAACTACCCCACTTAAGTATGGCACAGTCAAAATGACAGTCAAGACAGTAAAAATTAATGAAAATTATCGCCCTGTTGTAAGTTCACCATCCAGAATCGATGCTTAAAATGGCTTTAGCTGTGTTTGGCCACTAGCTTTGAATAGGCAGGTACCACCCAACCTTCCTCTACCGCGTCTTCTTCCCCTCCCAACTCCCAGCATCGCAGCCGGCCGCAATGGCACCCAAAGCTTCGGTTAAATTTAAACGTTTCGCCGCTATTTTATAATTCGAGTTTATTTTGATGATGTCCGCCCAGTCCCGATAAACCCAGCTTCTAGAGCACTAGCGATCCATCTCGCGGGTGCACTGTACCAACACTGTACAGACGGTCTTGCTCTCGATCGGGTTTCGAACCAAAGACTTTACAAAAGTGCCTAAAGTGCTACTTGACTGCCTGAGAACTCTTACTGCTTCTAAGAAAACCTTTACACCAAGGTGAGTAAATTATCCTGATTACTTTAAATTTGGAATTATGGTTTACGAATTTTAAATCTCGAATTTCATTGCATATTATTTATTACACCAGGATGAGGAAATACATTCGAATTTGGAATTCGCGTTAATGGATTTTTAATCTTGATTTGAAGTGCATCATATTTATAACATCAGTATGAGAAAAGATATTCAAATTAGGAATTCGGGATAGTGGATTTTGAGTGTCAAATACAAGTGTTAATATTTATTACATCAGGATGAGTAAAAAAATTCATATTTGCAATTATATTTCATTTTTTATTAGACGTCATTTTTAGATCTTTCTGTTGGAATTTAATTGTAGTGTTGGACGGTCCGGTATATAAGAGATTTTTATGTGCTTGTGTTTTATTTATCGACCATCTAATGAGTTTTTTATTTCTCGTCCCGTGTCCATAATATAGGTATATTTTAGTATATTTGTTTTCAAATTGGCTTTTTGTTTTGTTAGTTTTATGCATAAAAAATATATGCATCAAAATATACACTTACATTGCTTGACTGTTGTGAAGTCTTGCATTAGGTACATTTACAGCATCTACAGTAGGTACATTACAGTAAGTACATTTTCTATACTAATTACATTATGAGTGAAAATCATTACATAGTATAAAATGAAGTCGCTCAAAATGTTTGTGCGCTTAGATCTTTTAAACTACGCAACGAATTTTCATGCGTTTTACACCAATAGATAGAGTGATTCAAGAGGAAGGTTTATATGTATAATACATGCTTACTTTAGTAGATAAAAGCCGAGAAATTCAAATATACAATTCAGGCAGCGGGCTGTGGACAGCTGGCAAACGGGTGGTGTGGATTTTATAAAGGTCGGGTAATGGCGTTGTGTTTCATTAGCCACAGCAACGTGTGTCCTGGTCTGCTAGAGATTAATAAATTACATTATGAGTGAAAAATAAGTGAGTCTATTATAATATAATGTTTAAAGTGTTTTTTTTTTAATTCGAATAGGGTAGACGTGCGAAAATTCTCAATTAATGCGTTGAAATAGTGAATATATCATTTTTAATACATAATTTTTTGATCTCTGAAAAGACGTAATTCGGAGAATGACTGATGTAAGCTTAATGAACAAAATATAGAAAGGGATGGTCAGGTTATGTCAAGAGTCAGAACAACAGAAGAGTACGTATGAATGTGCAAGGAACAGAGATTTGCGGCGTCTTGTGCAGGGCCAGCTGATTCTTTAGTTTGAATGTTAAACAATTGAATTTGGGAACCACCTCTGTGCTGGCGCCCCAAAATACTTACATGATTCTGCGCAAAGGAGGGCAGTCCGTCTGATTGACAATCCGTTGTTAAAGACTGATTGACAGCTCTAATGCACATCCACAATGTACGCATGCTGAGTCTGTTCTGCAAGTATTTTAAGGATTGTGAGTCTGCTCTAAGGAGCTAGCAGCATTGATCCCCGGTGCATGTGCGCAAATACTCGACGAACACGAGCGGAACACCCGTTCACAGTTGTTGTTTTTTCGACTCGTTTTTGTTTAAGTCGGCTCGAATGTTATCAGTTTATCAGTATCCGTTTTTCTCTTTCATATATTCCGGCCCCAGTTCCGCATTAATCAATCCCTTCTACAGCCCCTACTAATGTTCCGCCTCACAACGCTGCCCAACCAGGTAACGACATAGTTCCCCTGTCTTTACACTGTACAGACAGATGGCCCCTGGGAGGTGTCATATAAAAATAAAAACAAATCATTCCTCTCTCTCTGCCCACCTTTGCGGAAAAAAACGGCTGGTTAGTTAGTTTTACGAATAAAAACAATCGCCTTGTAGAACATTGCTAATTCATATAAAAACAGATTTATTTCACACCTTTAGATGGTTTTTTTTATCAATTTAGTTACTTGCCTAGGATCTTAACCACTCTACCACGGTGATCTTCAATATCGAGAAGGACCGTTCAAAAAATTTCAGATTTGACATAAGATTAAATGAATGTTTCATAATGCTTACATTGAAAATGCCTTTTCAGGTCCAAACATCCGATGTAAAAATAAAATTAATTTTAAAATTATTCTGGATCGCGCACAAAATGAAATCATTCTCAACTGTAAGCATGCATTTTATTGAGTATTACCCGTTTTACGATGTCTAAAATAAGAATCATGAAATTGAATTTGTCCAAGCTCTCGAAATGATATTTGGGATAATTTCCAGAAATTCACGGGAAAACATCTGAAACATACCTACTGTGAATAAACTGAGTTCATCGAAATAATTAAGACTAGAAAACTTTTCACTTTTTAATTGTGTATTTTGACGACCTCCGTGGCTCAGCTGTTAAGATCCTCAAGATGAAGGAATTGTCCTTAACCTTAAAATTAGCGATCTTTCCGCTGTTATCCAAAAGAGCTGAAATCGCAATTAACAAAAATGTAGTTGGTTTCATAGTGCTTTCACACAAACGAAGTATTGAAATCCGTAAATCTAAACTTAAACTTTAAGGCTCAGTTGGTATTATTGTTAAGGACAGTTCCTTATCCTTAACTAATCAGCACCGGAATCGCGCCTAATTTACGAAAAATATGTTGACATAAAGGTTAAGGACAATTCCTTATCGTTAAGTACAACCGGAATCGCCCTCGGAGATCCAAATCAAAAATACCTTAAAATCAAACACATTGTTAACGATATTGAAAACGTGTTACTCTTGATTAAAACATTAGAAATATATATAGAGGACGCACTTAAACCAGTGATTCCTGACATAATTTCGTGTAAAAAATGTGAAAGAAATTTTGGTCTCTGGTAACTTTTTTGGTGTTACTTTTACTTATTTTAATTTTTAAATTTTTTTTCTTCAAAACTAAACAAAAAGTTGTTCTTCCGCATATCATCCATCACTGGCCACTCAGTCAAGTAACCGCTCAACCCCGAGTCTACCTGTTCAATACCTACTGATTTTTTATTATTTTTTAAGTTAGAAAAAAAACATGTCAAATTTCATCGGTGACTAAAATTCCGTTTACATTTTTCACTCCAAAAAATGTCAGGAATAACTGGTTAATAAAGTAAGTCAAGTTATTTCACTCTATACAGTCTTACCATCATCAGACCTACAATAAAACTAGAAAAACTTTGGACGTTACTTAAATCATGTGTTCCGTCCAAACCTTGTTCAGAGTTTATCTTCCTGAAGTATGTTTTGGTGCATATTGTCATAACTATATTCATGTCTTCAGGTGTAGGTTTTTTGGAGGTACCTGTGGTTCTTTTCTTTCATTTCCATTGTTCCTCAGTTTGTTTTATATATTATGCTTTGTTATTATTGTGTAACAAGTATGTAAAAATAATTAAGTGGGCGATTTGTATTCGACTTATTACCGATTTTGCTAGGCTGATGCAAGTACAATGATAATTTGGTCATGTAGAGCCGATGTACAAAGAAAATGGTGTAAAGATGCAATAACGTGAATATGAATGGTGGAAGAAGTCGTGGACGCCCGAGGAAGGCATGGCACTATCAAGTGAACCAAGTATGAGTCGGGCCATGTCAAGAGTCAGAATAAGATAAAAGTATCTATGTAAGAAAGATGTATGAATGTGATTGAAACAAGTAGAGTGTGCGAAAACAGAGTTGTTTGGCAGTTCATCCTCTCCTATCCTTAACTAACGACGTGATGATTAGTTAATTTTTAATTGCCGTGTAGTCGCCGGCTTTCGTTAAGGGTCTGTTAAGTTAGGACGTACTATAAAACCAATCTTTAGTTGTCCATTTCACTGGTTTAGATTCATAAGATAAACAGAATTTCCGAAACCTGACTCCGACGCGTGATATTTTTAACAATGCGTCTAACAAGTGGAATGTCACGATACACTTTGTAATACAGTGATTCTCTGTTATAGAACTCAACTAACTTATTGCAAGACGTAAACAGGAACAGAACTGAGTGGTGAAAACCACTGTAGAGAAAAACCGATAGAAATAAGTTCTATGCTTGTCCGTGGGTCTAAAATAGGCTCAAACTTTCCTTACTTCAATTGATTTTTTATTAAGCACAGGATTTTTGCTTTTCTGGGGCCCAGGAGTCGAAAGGTTTTATGTAAACGAGAGATAAAATAGTTTTCTTTCTTTTTTATGCTTGTGTTGAAAAAACAGGCGTGCTTTTTTAAATCGTTAAAAACGTTTGAGGGTCAGATGTTTAACGGAACTTGAAAAAATTATCAAATTTCATTGTCAATATTCAAGTTCTGTGAAAGTTCTACTCAAATTATGTTACTATTTACTTTCGAGTCAGTTGTTTCTCATACAATAACAGTACTTGAACAGATCTTTCACAGAAGTATATAAAAAAAATATATAGTCTCAACCCTCTGGAGCCATTGGTAAATGCATTCATTGATAAAATCCATGGCATTGATAAATGGGTGTATTGTAAATCTGAAGACAGTGGGGAGAGTGGAGAAGGGGGAGAGGAAGGTGAGGAAGTGTCTGGCTATTCACCAAATTGTCACTAAAGAAACTAAAGCCATTTCAAGCAAGGTTTCGATTCGGAATTGTGGTCATTCGCCAGACTTTAAAAACTTTAGCAACGTTTGCGATGAAAATTTTAATACAAGAATTTTAATTTTAATACAAGGATACGTTCAAAAACAACAAATCTATTTAAAATCGTTTGTCAAGCAAGAATGTTTGATGATATTTTTTTCTAGACCTGGCCCCCTGGCATCGATAAGGATTGATTGATTGACTAGAACAACTACAGATCGCTAACGCATAAACAACAGTTGTCGTTGAATTTATTAAGAATACTTAGTCATTGTGAAATTTTACTTATTTGTTGGCGATCTGCAGTCATGCTAGGGCCCGGGCAGGAACCCGACGCATTGTTCCACTCGGCTACCAACCGATACGTTTTATTTCTCAAACAAAATTACAGGACACGATATCGGCATTCGTAAGAAATCTACTTGCCAAGTATATGTCCATTAAATTGAATGTGAAGAAGTAATCATTATAACCTATATGATAACCAACTCGTTTAATAGGTCGATAAATAAATTAAATGGTCTGAAACATTTATCTGATACTCGTTTTATAAATTAAAACAAATTCATTATATTTAATAGGTGTCTCATTTAATTAGGCGATATTTAATTGTGTGTGAAATTGAGGCAAGTTTTGGCAAATACCACACACGTTTTAAATTACTTTTAAATAATACCTACAACACACTAACAGTATTGTTTGATAGTCGCTTTTTTTAAGCCCAGTCCTTCAGGCGAAAATCGTCCACTCTGTAATTCTTAACCCAACCGTTAAACCGATCGTAGAGATCATTTTCGTTAGTTATTACTAAATACATTATAAGTCATAGTTTGAACATAAACGATATAAGAAAAAATTGGGAGGCGGATAGGTCCTCCAAGTGGTTCGCTACGTTTGGTGTCGTAGCAGGGGTGCCTGGGATCATGGGGTGAGGTTTTTCCGGATCTTGGCGGCAGACACATCTGTCTACCAACTGCGTGGCAGGTCGGATCGGGAGAGACAGTTTGAGGGAGACCCTTTGACCTCTTCAGCAGGACTATCTAGGAACAACAACTTACAACGTAGTGGGAGGGATGGATTTGTATGTCCGTCACTTCTGGGCACACTGATTCCCAGATTCCTGCCCACCCCTCATTCCTTTCTCCTTCCCGGAACTTCCTATCCTTCCTTTCCTAAAAAGACTCCACACAGCATCCCCAAATATGACATAGACCCTGAGGGGTATTATTTTGCTCGGGGCCTCCTGTATTGACTTTTTTAAATAACGTTTATATATGCCTTTTTTAAATATCGTATTTAGCATGGTCGATCGATAAAGGATTTATCGATAATATCGATAAATTTTTATCGTTTCCAAGAACGAGTGCAGATCTCTAACGAAAAAACAACGGTTTACATCGAATAAATTAAGAACTCTTAGTCATTGTCAACTGTTGTTTGTTCGTTTGCGATTTGCAGTCATACTCAGAAACGATGACAAATTACCGACATTATCGATAAAATATTTGTCGATCGACTGTGCTATATGACCAGAAAGTTAAATATTGCGACCTAATTAATTAACAAGGCATAACATCTCATAATTAAATAAGTTTTACGCATGGTGACAGTCATATAACAACGAAAAATCTGCCACATTATTCTTATGTTCATTTTGTGAAATGTATAAGTAAGAGAAAGAATCCTTTTTTTTTATTGAAAAAAATATGTTGGCAGCAATATAAGAGTTGATTATATTATAAAGTGTACATTATTTGACATCCCACTCAATCACTGGATCACGTGTCTTTTTAACCTTGTGTTATTTTTTAACTGTAAGCTCATGAATTTTTCACTCACGGAAAACAAACATCGACTCTCGATCTCTCGACAGATGTTACCTGACAGTTGATCTCACGGACAGTCGATCCTCCGACAGTTGAACTATCGGAAACTTCTCTCACGATATACTTTTTTAAATGTGAATATCGCATTAGAGTCCTAACTGCTACCGTCTAGATCCAGTGAGACTATGGTACCCCCAATTGGGGTATATTTTTTAACATTATTTCTACAGAGGAGGCCCTGAGGAAAATAATTTTTCTCACGGCCTTTGCCATCTTGGGAAAGGAAGGAGAGAAAGTTCTGGGAAGAAAATAGGTATGAGGGGTAGGAATCTGGGGTCAATGTGTCCAGGAGTGATGGACGTATGAATCCATCTCTCAAACTGCGGTGCAAGGCGATGGGTCTGATGCAGAGGCCAAAAAATCTCCCTCAGCCAGTCTCTCTCGATCTGGCTCGCCACGCAGCAGGTGGGTAGACGCATCGGCCGCCAAGACCTGAAAAAACCTCACCCCAAGAGGCACCCCTGCTAAGTCACCTAGGTGACCTATGGCAGAGGTTTTGGTTATCCAATAAATGGTTTCCGGGGCGGCGGTACCCATCCCCGCCTCCCAAAATGAATGTATATTGTAAGGCTGAAGATTGAGGTGAGAGGAAAGAGATGGGGAAGAGGAAAGTGGGGAAGTACCTGGCTATCAAGATCTGGTCTCTAAACACGGCTAAAACCATTCAAGCGACGTTACAATTCTGAATGGTGGTCTTACACCAGGCCGATACTAAAAGTATCTTCCATTCTGGAATGTGCCGCAAATGTACTCTTTATAATTTTAAAAAAATTAATAAAAAATAAATTATTTTGCACGTACGGTTTTAAACCCGTGACCTTCGGATTGCTGGTCGAGAGCCGTCCCCCTCGAACACGGAGGCCGTCACCCTCACATGATTATTTCTATTATACTTCCTACCTGGTAATCTGTGCAGAGTTTTTTTTGTTATTCGGCGTTATATCATCTCTGCATACTCCTTTGAAGACATTTAATTATAATATTTTTTCTCGGTAGGTATAGCATATTTTCCCTAAACCGACTACACGTAAAAGTATTTTGTCTTTTGTTATTCGGCGGTATATCTTCTCTGCGTCATCATCGACACGACATTATTATTAGCAAACATATTTGTAAGGCAGATTTTCACCAAATACATCTGCAGATATGTATGTAAGTGTATGAATTTTGTTTGTAAGTGTCCGAAGGTTCAACTCTCTGGGAAAACAACTGTCCAAGGATCAACCGTTGGTTGATCATGAATCAATATACCAGTTATTCGAAGGCTCGTAGAGTGTAACATTTTCATTTTTTTTTATTTGAGCGTACATTCTTTTGTCTTCACTAAATTTAACTATTTGGTTACCGTAACAAAAATATCCTCTAACATCATGAAAAATTTATTCTTTATTGACCAATATCTACCCTAAACACAAATCAATAAAGAAGCGTATATCCTTAGTAGATATTTGCTATAATCTTTGTTAAAAATATTTGTTTTCAGTTTGGTTGGGTATTTTGCATTCAAATCCAAAATTAAATTTTGTATGAAAAGGGGCTGCCGTTTATTTTGGATGTGTTATTTTGATCAAATGATACATTTCCACGTTAAGTGGATATTTTAGCATTTGTATAAGGAAAAAGATGTTTGTTGACATAATAAATGCACTCTCGGCTTATGCGGGAAGTCGCTGTTATTTTTAGTCGAAAAAGCGATCAAGTATGACGAAAACATATTTTTAAATCATTTATTTACAACTGCAAAACGCTAATGGTGTTTCTTCTTGACATAAACATATTGCAACGTTACTACCTACTTACATATATCAAGTGCCTGGTGTAGGCGTAATTTGGGAATGTTGAATAGAATCAATTAATAATATTTAACGTTTGTCAGAATATTTAATACGATTATTATGTGACCCGATAGTAGATCCCCATACCTTGCTCCCCCGAAATTATAATTATAATTTTTGTGAGTTATTTACCAATCTCAAACACAAAAATGACAAAAAAATTAACTTTTAGTAAGTTGTTGCCAAATAAATTTTAAAAAGGTTTATATTATAGTCTCGTACACTCACATTTGAATTATTTTATTGAAATCTGGGGAAAGGCATGTGTAACATACATAAATGAATTACAGATAATACAAAACAATGTAATCAAAAAACTATTTAGTTACAAGCCCCGAACATCCACAAAAAAATTACATATGGAAAAAAAACTTGTAATGTATTTAATACGAATTGTAATAATATAGACATATTCTCATGTAATTTAAGTAAGTACCTTTAAAAAATATGTTATATCTAACATTAAATAATGTTTTGACCTTTTCGCAAGTTATCTATTATTGCTGTGGATCCTTTCCAGTTACTTGCCATTCGACTTACTATTGTGTTCGCTCCGAGTTGTAGGTATATTCATATTATTATTGCTGTTGTGTAGTGATAATAGATTTCTAATTTTGACTACTTTATGTTTTGAAATTTAGTAAGCAGATTATTAGTTAATATTATAGTTTATATTGTGTTTTTATATCTTAATTTTTTTTACACTTTTTTTAAAATGTTATATTTTTGTTAACTTCTTACGGGTACAGGACCCTTACTTTTTAATTATAATTTTAATTATGTGAAAATCTTTTATTGGATATTACGTATATTATTAATGTTATTATTATTAATGTAAAATATCTGTTAATTTTCCTTAATACATAAATAAAGTAAAATTAATAATATAAAAATAAAATAAAATAAAAACTATTAACATTAAGAAAACTTTATGAATACAATACATGTCTCCTTTCACTCTCCTTATATACAAAATAAACAATAAACTCGTACAGACAAACACAGAATTTATTAAAACGTCCCAAGTACACAAACACTTGACACGATAACATATATGTATTTAAACACCATCCACACTAACTATGGTAAACAATCCATTGGTTACGAGGGGGGCCTATATAATTGCCTTCCAAACGACATTAAAAACTAAAAGAAGTTCGGTAAATTTAAAAAATATATATTAATATTTATTCTTGATATTTGTCTTGGCTGCGAAATATACGAGAGTGGACCGGCATTAAAAGTGTGGAGGAGCTATTCCGGGCAGCGCAAGACAGAGATACCTTTTCAAGAGTGATCGCCAACGTCGGGGGGACCTGATAAGGCACACAAAGAAGAAGAAGATTCTTGATAAACAAAATAATGAAATAGAATAGTGCTGTATTGAAATATTTAGTTTAGTTTAATTATTTCTAGTTAAATTAATGAAAATATTATTATCATTTTACGGGAATTAAAAAAAACTCTTTAAATATGCTAATGGCAGCCGTTGGGTTAACACCAAAAAATATGCAGAAAAATTTGTAGTGAAATAAAGAAAAAACAAGTTTTCTGGGTTATTGGTAGGTGGTAAATAGCAAATTTCCATACCAACGTACCGGACAGATATACTTCCCGGTGTTATTTTATAGCATATTTAATATGTAAAACACAGACACATGTAAATAATATTTGATTTATAGTGAGCATTCTAATATTACTTTCCTAATTATCTCAAAACTTAGTATTTGGATATGTCTGACTAATCGATTGGAAGATCGGTATACAAGTAGTTTTATCCTTGATGCATTTGAATAAGAATATCTTTTATATTTTTTTTAATTCGGCGGTACATCTTCTCTGCACGCACACCCAGATGAGATACTTGGTTATACTTCGTGTAAGTAGATGTACCGTATTTTCCCTAAACCGACTGCATATTATTGTATATAAGTATGCCGGGGGACCAACTATCGGGGGATCAACTGTCATGGAATGAACTATTATAAGTAACAAACGTATTGAACAAATCAAATCACACGATTTAGACAGTAAAAAAATCGTGAATTTATTCCGATCAGTTATTTCTATAACGCGCATCTATAAATGTGAAATGTTTGGAATTCCGCACGCTGAAATAATAGTGGCTGAGAGATTCCTTCAGCAAAAGAGCTTACAGAGGAATTCACGGAAGCTTGTTTCACAGCATGATTATTATGAGAACTAAGTAATCTGTGTAGGACGTATCTAAAACATATCATTACTCTTGTCTTGTTCTTGGCCATTGTAATTTATGTGCTCATTTTTCAGGATACAATATTATCTTGCTTTATTTTAGGATGAAAACTTTCAAACGACTTGACTAATAAACTAACTAACCACAGCTGAACCATTGAACCATTGAAAAAATACAAATTGATTTTTTATTTTTTTATTTTTATTTATTTAATATTTGTTTGTTTTTACAATAATTATTAATTTTTTTTTACATATTAAACAGATTTGTAATATTAATGTAATAAAAGCCTTTCCTCACCATAAAGAGACAAGGCTCTTGTGTTTGGTGAGTGAATTCATACTCAATTATGTTATCAATGTTATCATTTGAGTAAACTATTGACAATAGATATAGTAAGAGAAACTTGAGATGTGTCGATTAACAGATATAAATGAAGTGAAATAGTAATGTAACTCTTACAGTTGTTTCAGGTATTTTTTTAATTTAGTTTGGAATTTACTTTTATTTTCAATAATTTTTACTTCTAATGGGAGTTTGTTGAAATAATTTATACCATGATACAGATAGGAATTTTGGATGTGCTTGGTATTAAATTTTGGGATTTTAATATTGTTTTGATATCTTGCTGAGATATTGAAATGTAATTTTTTTAGCTGTATTTCTTTGAAAGTTTGTAGAATTGAATATTTTTTATATAAATTGTCTATTGTAGTTACTTTGAATATTGAAAAGATTTTTTCGGTAGAAAATGTAGATGGTTTTTTCAATATAATCTTAATTATTAATCTTTGAACTATTTTGAGAGGATTTAAAATAACATCATATGTTCATCCCCATCCTATAATACCGTATTGTAATATAGATTGAACATATTTATTGTTATCAAGTTTAATTTGTAGAACTCCATTTTAATTTTTATTTATTTTATATATTCAATAATTTTATTATTAAATTAATAAAAACAGTTTATTTATAAACAAGTTCTGCTGGTAATGCAATTGCATAGTACACTCTTTTTAGGTTTTCCAGTCTAAGAATATTTCTGAGTCTTATAAATATATATATACATTTCCTAATTCTTTTAACAAGTTCACAAATATGTGTTTTCCATTTAAAATGTTGATCTATATATACACCAAGATATTTAATTTTGGAAGTTGAATTCAGTGCAGAACATTCTGGAGTGCAATTAGTTCCACTACATTTACTCTGATGTATTAGAATTTTTATTTCTGGTTTAGATTTAAATTTATTGATAGAGAATGGGATAAAGTTTGTTTTTTCGGTATTTAAAGAGAGGAGATTTTTATCGAACCAGTTTTTCAGTGTATTGATGTCAATATTCGCTAGGTTGTTCACAGTATTCCTATCAGCACCTTCAATTATTATGACAGTGTCATCAGCATAAGATGTTATTTTTCCGTTTATTCTTTGTGTGAATATATCATTTACATAGATGATAAACAGTAACGGCCCCAGGACTGTACCTTGAGGTATACCAAAATTACTTGTATCTTGTTGGCTAAGCACATTGTTGATTTTTACGACTTGAGGGCGTTTGAAAAGGTAGCTTTTTATCCATTCTAGAGCTGTACCGTTTAATCCAATGTTTCTTAATTTAGTTACGAGTTTGTCATGTGATATGCTGTCAAACGCTTTTTTGAGATCTATGAAAATTCCAATACATTTGAATGATTTATCTAATGAATTGAGAACAAGGCTAGTTAATTTTGCAATTGCATCCTGTGTGCTTCTACCTTCCATAAATCCAAACTGATTTTCATCAATTATTTTATTACATTTTATAAACTGGTTCATTATTTTTTTTACTATCTTTTCAAAAAATTTTGCTATATTTGAGATTACTGATATTGGTCGGTAGTTGCTTACTTCTTCTGGATTACCAGATTTAAATATTGGAGTATTTAAATTATGTAGTACTTTGGCTTCACCAAAACAAACTAAAATTGAATGTTACGAAAACAAAGTTTTTAATTGTGGATAGCCTAGGTGGATACGAGCAGGCAAAACTAAAAATTGATAACGAAAACATAGAAAGGGTTAGCAGTATTAAATATCTGGGTGATTTATTGAGTGATAAATTAAAATTCGACGAACACATAGAATACATAACATAGAAAATTACTAAAAAAGTTGGATTCCTAAAAAGGATCAGAAATAAATTCGATCTCAAGACAACGCGCCTTGTTTACAATTCTATTGTAACTCCGCATTCACATTATTGTTCTAGTTTATTCCTATGTAACGAAGCCCAAAATAATAAACTACAGGTTATACAAAATAGGGGGATGAGGATGATTTTAAAATGCAACATTTTTAATAAAGTTAAAATTATGTTACAAAATTTAAATATGATGACAACAAAACAACATATTATATTATATAATATAATACATTAGCAATAATATATATACAAACATAAAAGTAATATGCTGCCAAATTATCTGCAGAGTAATATTATGTTTTAAGAAAATGTTCACAATTATCCTACGAGAAGACGCGGAGACTTTAGGCTTCCCAAAACTAAACTTTCGTGCACACAAAATAGCGCGTTTTATAAAGGGCAAAAACTTTATAACAGTCTGCCAAACGCCGTAAAGGAAGCCTCAAGTCTCAGCACTTTTCGTTGGATATGTGCATTATATGTAAAATATATTTTTTTATTACTTACCAATATTATTCTTATATCTTATTCTTATATAAATTACATACATCTAAATAAAAAATCAAAAAACAAACAAAAACAGCTCCGTTTCTCCGCAAAGGTAGGTAGACAAAGATGATAGACCGCAACACATTTTGTCTTGTCAATTGCATCATTCCCTTTCATGCACCGTCTGTAAGTGTAGCATGATCGATCGATAAAACTACTAGTATGTATATCAATTCGATATTGACCAAATTTTTCATCCATGGTCAGTTATCAATATTTGATAACACGGTCTACGATTGATTATAGATATAGCGCCGCCTCCACAATACCATATACGTTTCGGTTAACTATCAATATACACATGATTTTAATTATGTTGTTCGTTATGGAAAATTACTAGCTTATTTAATGAACGTACTAAACTAAATACGCTTCTAGAAATGAAAGAAGTAGTATACGCGATTCGTGGACTTAAATAATGAAACTAGGAAGCAATCCATTTATTCCGTTCGATCTTTAAAAAAAAAAACTAAAATGGTTTTAATATGAATAAAGACCTCGTTCACTAATTAACTCCCTTTTTGTGTCAAAAAGTAGATGCGGACTATATTTAGGTGAACATTTCAATTCAATATTGCCAATTTATTAATATTTTTACTTTAATTGCTTGGCATTTGACATTTCGTTGTATCAATTCATAGAAAATACCTCCAGTACAGGACAGATCCGACAGTGTTGCCAGCGTATATCGATTCCTCATTTTTTCCCTGTCAATATCGGTTCGGCTGTCAACGGTAAATGTAAAACATCGGAAGTTACGCCTATCGATCCGATGTCGTAAAGTTATCGATTTCACCATAAAATAATTGAAAGTTACGCCTATCGATCCGATGTCGTAAAGTTATGATGTCACCGTAACAATCATCGGAAGTTACGCCTATCGATCCGATATCGTAAAGTTATCGATTTCACCATAAAATCATTGAAAGTTACGCCTATCGATCCGATGTCGTAAAGTTATGATGTCACTGTAAAAATCATCGGAAGTTACGCCTATTAATCCGATGTCGTAAAGTTATAGATCTCACCGTAAAATCATCTGAAGTTACGCCTATCGATCCGATATCGTAAAGTTATCGATTTCACAATAAAATCATCGGAAGTTACGCTTATCGATCCGATATCGTAAAGTTTTCGATTTCACCGTTAAAATCATCGGAAATTACTTCTATCGATCCTATATCGTAAAGTTATTGATTTCACCGTAAAATCATTGAAAGTTACGCCCTTCGATTCTACATCGTAAAGTTATCGATTTCACCGTAAAATCATGGGAAGTTACGCCTATCGATCCGATATCGTAAAGTTATTGATTTCACCATGCTAGAAGCTCCCGATACTATATATCTGTTATTCTCTGACTCTTTGCATGGTAAGCCTCAAATAATTGATTAGATTTTATTTTGTTGAATTGACTTTTAAAAAGGGAATCTATCCTATATCGTAAAGTTATCGGTTTCACCGTAAAATCATTGAAAGTTACGCCCTTCGATCCCATATCGTAAAGTTATCGATTTCACCGTAAAATCGTCGGAAGTTACGCCTATCGATACGATATCGTAAAGTTATCGATTTCACCGTAAAATCATTAAAAGTTACGCCTATCGATCCGATATTGTAAAGTTATTGATTTCACCATGCTAGAAGCTCCCGATACTATATATCTGTTATTCTCTGACTCTTTGCATGGTAAGACTCAAATAATTGATTAACAATTTTTTGTTGAATTGGCTTTTAAAACGGAAATCTAATAAAAGCCATCAATCCACCATATCCCACATTTAAAACAATAGTGGATTGCTTATTCAATTAACAATTGGACATTGTTTCCTTACCTTTTACCTTTTTTTAAAATGAGTAAGTATGGATAAAGGACTTGAATAATTTAGTACAGTGAACAGTAGAGGAAGAGAAATATGAAAAAGTAAAGAAAAAATACATGGAATTTAAGAAACATGTTCCGACAGTATTCTGATGCCTTCCGAAAATACTTTATCAATAAAAAATCAGACATAATTTCTTCACAAAAGTCGGCAATTTTAGAGCGGCGATATATCACACGTTGTATCTGGAGAGATGGGGTGACATTGACAGACATTAAAAAAACAAAATTGTCAGTTTAATTAGATTTTAAGACAACGTTCACATTAAAAACTTCCAGAAATATCTTATAAAAAATGTGTCAGGTTTTGAATGGTTTTTAAACAAAAATAGACTTTTCGTTAATTGGAAACTCATTCCAGAATTATATTAGATCCGTGAAAAATCACGGTGTATTATAATTGTGTGATTTGTGAAGTTGAAAGCGGTTTTATAAAGAAAAAATAAACTCGGTATCATTGCTTTTAATTTGATAAATTACGACATATGTTCAATGAAAATGTAAAAATACAAAACAAGTTATTTTTGTAAGTAGTTGATAGTGCAATTCCACACGCCCCAAATAAAAATAAAAATAATAATAGCCTTTATTCAGACAGTAAATTACATTACATTATTTATACTATTTATAACGCTTATCATGCATCGACTCCCTATCTGTATGTCACTAGTTGACAAAGGCCTCCTCCAACTGTCGCCATTTCTCTCTATCATTAGCTACTCTTGTCCGTGTACCACCTGCTATGGCTTTGATGTCTATTTACATTGTAATATGAGAGCACAGTTAATTTTAAGAATATAAAGAAACAATTACATAAGTCGTGGTCTTGAATGAGCTTAGGCCCAGTGCTCACTCAAGAGTGGCGCTTGGTGTTGGAAGGCTGCGCTCACCACCGTGATGTCGGAAGCCATTAGCCGGCAGATACTTTAACAGTACACAACTGCTGACCCTGTACAAATCGCAAGGGCACCCCATTGTTGAATTTGGCAGCCACTTCTGGTCTGGAGCCCTAAAATACCTGAAAAACCCTTGACTCTGTGCAGAAACGGGTAGTCCTTTTGATGGATTTTCCTATCTTAACAAGCGTATAGCAATCTTTAGAGCACAGGCGTGATATCCTTGATCTACTGGTATTACAATGGAAGAGGCTCTAAAGGACTGTCGTCATTGATCCTTTCGGCACCGGTGCATAGTTGGGAAACACGCCTAACACAGGGCCAACACATGTACACAGTTGACATTTGTCACATGAGGAGAGGTCTTTTCCATGACTCGTTCTTGAGTCCCAAAAGCTCCAAAAGACCCTCCACACAGCATCTTCACTGATGACGTAGTTTCTATAATCTTAAGTGGAGTTAATGTAAAAAAGCCGCATCCTGGCTTCAGTGACCCGGTGTATCATCAGGCCGGCGAATCAATTCGTCTAAACGAATTGATTCGCCGGCCTGACGGAACTAGAACTAATTCTAGTTCCGTAAAAATTGTCTATGCACTGCTGTACCTTCTGTATCCAAATACAATTCTGCAGACGATATAGATATTATATTGGATCTGGAGTCGTTCATAGAGCTGGTTCGGTAGTGACACACATGTTTCACACGCACAAATATAGGCTAGTACAAAATGCATTGATCAATGTTTTTTTTTGCTTTATTGCTGCATTGGAAGAATCTTCGGGCAATCATATTAGAAAGTATACTGATACTTCTCCTTTGTCGTTCAATATCACCATCGTCCGAAAGATCTTCAGTAATAATGTGCCCCGAGTTTTTAACGTTCTTAGATGTATTTATGATTACCTCATTAAGCTGTACAGTGAGCATCATAGGTGGAATGCGGTTAGTTTTGTCATCTTGGTGTTGTGTCATCTGCATATTCTTCACAGAATTTATGGACTTGGTTCGCATTGTGATATTAGCTAATTTAAAGTATGTTCAATCTGAACCTTCTTAATGTAACATTCTAACATACCTTATTACAGGTGTTTTTAATGTACCTAATGAAATAATGGTAGGATTCGGCCCATTGGTAATGAGCCAAATTAGACTGAAATTACGCGAATTATTTCAAGATTTCTTATTAATCATTCTTACGATTACAGCAAAGTCGTAAATACATGTTGAGCAAATTGCTTTAGCATTTAGCATCATATATATATCACTTCAGTAATTGAAAATCTAAGACTTCAAAATAGTATATGTCACGTACCATAAAATGCGTGTTATATTATTCAACTTTGTAGCAGTCAAATTCACTTCTTCTTCTATTTCGCGTGGTGAGGGATCAGAGGGGGACATCTAGGTCTGCGAGCCAGTTTAGGGTCCAAGGCGTCGCCCTGTGGACCTCATCAATCCCTGTGGGGAACGAATGGAGCGTCTACGGTGGTCTGCACCGCATCACATTCACACATCGTCAAATCTTTAAGGCCCCATCTGTGCATCACGTGGGCATTACGACTATGGGAGCACCTTATCCTAATGATTAATCCTATCCTAATCAATGAGAATCAAGACTGTCTCTCAGTGGGGTCGTGTACGAGATGGGCATTTCCCAAGTTGGCCGATTGCCACTTCTGATCAATTTCATTCATTAACACTTAATTTTATTTTATTTTTTAAAATAAGTGTATGATGTTTTCTAAGCAAGGACTTCACCTCTGTTGTGGATGACATTTACGAGGGTTAGTCGGTTAATTTGAACAATGAAGACTTAACGGGAAAAAAACAATTCAAAATTCATCATCAAGTCATCTTCAAATTGGTAAACAAATTTAATCGCCTGGAATTAATGCAGTGATTATTAACATACTGCAAATTGGACACATCAAAACCTTACCTTAACACGAAAGTCTTTTTAAAATCCTTAAAAGTGTCAAATCTGCTACCAACGAAACTTTTTTGGAATTCGTTTTGTTGTATAATGTGGCAAATAAGTTCTTTAGAGTATGGTCGTTAAAACTTATTGCTTTGTGCCTGAGCTTCATAACATAAAGTAAAACATGTTTTTCATCAACGTTGTGATTTGAAACTCGATGAAACGATGGCGACACTAAAAAGAGACAAACACATACGTCTATTGGATTTAGTCTACGAGAGAATGAGATAGTATAATCGGTCTTTTCTTTGTGCGGTGCTTCTTAGCCTCCCCACTCTTGTCTAATTTTGTTTTCTGAAGGTTTCAATTCTACCACGTGATAATTGCACACTTTTTTTTGGTCCGAAAACAATAGTATTACGACATCCCCAATGATTGGGGTATGTATAAGGCTAGATGGAAAGATGAAAGATGGAAAGTGCCTAGTTATTCAGATCTGGTCACAGAATACGGCTAAAGCCATTGCAAGCAACGCTTCGTTTCTGAATGGTGGTTTTTCACGAGGGCGATGCTGACAGTATCCACCTGAAGAAAAACCGTTAAACTTAAAATTAATAAACGTTAACATTAATCTCCCAAAATTAGAGATTAATTTTTATTTATTTTATAAATTCAATAATATTATTATTTAATGTATAAAAACAGTTTATTATAAACGAGTTCTGCTTCGTAATTATTATTACGTGTTACAGCTGTTTCCCCCCAAAGGCATTATCAAACTATCCGACAGTTTGATAATGCCTTTAGAGGGCGAAACAGCTGTTACATATAATAATAATTACGAAGCAGAACTCGTTTATAATAAACTGTTTTTATATATTAAATAATAATATTATTGAATTAATAAAATAAATAAAAATTAAAATGGAGTTCTACAAAATAAACTTAATAACAATATTATTTTATCGAAGGAAGCAAATACTTTGTGGTGTGACATTATATATTAAATGAAAAAACACACTTTGTACAACTTTGTTTACAAACCACACTTTGTTTACAAAGTGTGTTTTTTCATTTAATATATTAATAACAATAAATAGAGATTAATTTTTCATTGAAAATGGATGCATTTGACTTACTTTAAGCAGTGATTCCTGACATCATTTAGAGTAAAAAAAGTCAACGAAATTTTGGTCTCCGGTGACTTTTCACGCGTCTTTTCTTTCTTTTGTCAATTTTTTTTACTTCAAAATATTAATCTCAAATTTATCTACAAATTTTTACTTCAAAAACATTTTATTTCACATGTCGTCACCTGTCACTCCGAGCTGCCGAGCAACCAACCAACCCCTCACTGTGCCCCTAACTGACCTACCTACTGATTTTTTAAAGTTTTACTTGAAAAAAAGTCACCGGAGACCAAAATTTAATTTACAATATTTTAATCCAAATAATTTCAAAAGTCACTGGTTAAAAAAGTAAGTCAAGTACGTCCCTTAACACTCTGTATACTATACTTATACGATACTGAAAATTTTACAACATTGTAACGGTTACAAAAGCGTTACTTATCCTATTAGCAGGTGTGAACCACATAATGTGACATAGATAATTCATTCAGATTTATTACATACAATGCCATTCTACTTTGGACTGTCTTCAAAGGAGAAGGAATTTCCTATATCCATCCGCACATGTTTCCTAGAGGATAATTCAAAGTAAAATGACTCAACTATAAATGTGTCATGCACAATTTGATTAATTAATTTAATAACGCGAAGGTAAGTACCTATTCATGGTGTTTGGAAATGCATAGTATACCTACTTCGAAAACTGGTGAATTTACATCACACTTTGAGTCCATTTTGTTTTGTAAATTTTTTATGATTTGCGCATTCGTTTTTGGGTGATTCGAGTCAGAAGTTGTAATTTATGGTAAAATATGAAAAAAATCTGTCGCCACTAAATGACTCAGTGGTAGGAGTCTTCGATGGGCAGGAAAGTGGGCGACATGGGTATCAAACTACGCACATCAACCTACACAATCCAAAGGGCTCAGTGAAAAAATTGAAAGCTTCTAGGCCCCTTTTTTCGTGAAAAGGCCCGTACTGAACGCCATGAGCCGGATGACCGAGGGAAAAGCTCCCTGAGACGTTTTAAGAGTGTCGGCGACCGAAGTGGCTCAGTCGTATGAGTCTTCTATAGAAAGGGAAAATAGGCGTTAAAATATCAACTGATTAAATAAACCCGAAATTCTGCAAACTAAAAAAAAGTTTTACTCATTCTTTAAGGTCAATTTGATGTAGATGCAGTTGTTTCCATACACCGTGTATAATACAAGTGGGTTCTGTTATTGCTTAATGTTGTTAGTTTTTCATCATCACTTCACACTACCGACAAAAATAAAATATATTTTATTTTTTTTTTGAAAAGATCTTCAAACACTTTCGGGTTATAAAAAACCTGACAAATGATAATTGCAAATTCTACTACGATTACATTTAGCGGAAAATGACAGAAAAGAAATTGAACTCACGACGCCTGGGAGGGAACCAGACGAGTTGCTAACTCAGCCACTAACCGGTCTAACTGATATTACTGCATATTATAATTTAAACTAAGGACCGAATTTGAAAAATCATCAAATTCTATTTCTGTGAAAGTTATATTCAAGTTCTGTTATTTATTTCATCAAGGGCCAGTTGGTTTACAATATGTACCTACTTGAAAAATAACAGAACTTGATTTTAGATGTTCACTTCTAAAAGTATTTTATTATTATTTATGCTACCTCCTTCTTTAGCCAACGTCTCTGCCCTGATGATGGACACTGTTAATGCTGTCCGAAACGTTGGCTAAAGAAGGAGGTAACGCAACACGTCATAAAACTCCCAAAATAAATAACGAAAATAACAGAACTTGTATACTGAAATTTAATGAAGTTAAAATGCAAGCTCTGTTAAAGTTCTATTCAAGTTTCGTAATTATTTCATCACGAGCCGGTTGCTGCACGTATAGTAACAGAAATTGAATAGGACTTGGACTTTCACAGAACTTGAATATTAACTTTGAAAACTGATGAATTATCCAAATTCTGTGAAACAGCTCCTTAATCATTAAAATGTATTATGGTGAGAGCGCAATAACTAGTAAGGTTTACAATAAAATAAAGTTTTCAATATACGATTGCAAAAAGAAAGCATTTTCTCACAACTTTGTCATACGGTTGTTTACCATTTGCAAGCCAAAACTTGCATCAAAGATATGCATAAATGCGCGGCAGCTGTGTGCTTAAAAATACATTTTCCGCAAAATGCATATTTCTGCAAAGCTGACTAAGAAATATTCAATTTGATTGATTTGGGTCCTTGAACTCGAACTTGACTAAAAATAAATTGGCTTGTTTACGTATTACGGTTCTTTTATAAAAAACAACATTTTTCAACATCTCTCGTTTATTTTTTAATTATATTGCTGATATCTGTTTTCTTGCCAAAATTCCTACCGTTAAATTGATTATAGATACTAACCATTTATTATTTTTCAATAATATACAGTGTTTATATCAATAAATTAGCTTTTTTGTTTGTTAAACGTAGTAACAAAAAACGCAGTGGAAATCGCTTGAGATGAATATTGTTTAAAACGAATTACCGGTAAAAGCAAAGAAATAATTTTGTTCCTACGGAAAAAAATGTGTTTAATTTTATTTTAAGTAAGTAACGAAAGAAAACCGCAACTCAAGCTAATTTTTTCTCTTTTTTATGTTAACTAAGACCACTGTTTGTTTTGTTTTACTATTTACAATTCATAATTTATAAATTACAACTGAAAAGTGTCCTCCACAATATAGGTGAACTCCTAGTGTGGACGACTATATACTATACCTTTGTAATGTAAACATACTAAGAATAAATAAATAAATAACAAATTCGTTATTTAATATAATTTTGTTTTGAAGAATTTCAGTTCATCTGTATATTTGTTACTTAATTTTTATTTATCTGCTACCAGGCGTCGAGCGTTTAATTTCTCTGCTAACTCCATCAACATTTTTAACTAAAAATGATGGTAGTAAGAAGAATTCAAATATCGTCAGGTTTTTCGTAACCTGGGAATATAATTTATAAAAAAAATTAAAAACGTTTTAAGCAAATATTTTGAAATATATGTATTTTTTTTAGTGTTTTTTTTTCAACGTAGTGTATAGCACACGACAAACTTTAATACCCGCCTGACGTTGTTACAGAAATCGTAATAGATGAGTTTAAGGTCAGAAAAGTGGCATATCTCCCCACCCACGTTTTTCTCGTATGTTCTGTTTTTTATACTTTAATACACTTGCATAATACGCACTTACAATACTTGTTTTGCGTTAAATCAAGAACTAATCGTACCTAAGCATTTAAAAAAAATGTACAAAGAACGCTGGACTACATGATACCCAATTGCTTTTATATGTTACCTGCCGAAATTAAAAAAATGTACAAACGTAAAAATAAATATTATATTGAAAAATTGGCTCGTTGAAATAAGTATTATTTTTATCTTCAAAGTGAAAGCACCCATTGACAAATTACTTAAAAGTAGCTTATTGGGACTTTTATTTTTCTGTAATCTTTCTTTTTTTATTTTTCTATTTTGCGTAGTGTATTATTTCATAAAAATACAGAATATACATTTATACCTTTTCCACAACTTTGAAATGTAATAATGTTTCTATTTTTAAAAAATGCATATTTTTCTTTCGCTTATGCCCATTGTTAAGTCAGAACTTACGTGAGAATGGATCTATCGTAAGTTCAGGGCAGCTAATGCTAGCTTTAATAAGTTTGGAGTGTACAATACGTTCTACGAAGCACCATCACATCCCAGACGATCGGCTATCGGAATTAACTAACCGTAAAGCGCAAAGTGGTGATTAAATTTGATTACATTTAACAGTCAATCACATTCACTGACCACTACGTCGTACAAACACTACACAGTAACTAGCGATCATTGCCATCACCGTGACTTTGGTAATTAGTACTGAACTGTACAACTGTACACTGTTCAACCAGCTATAGACATGATAACGCACAATTATTAACAATTAAAAACTTTATAAAGAGATTAATAACAATAATGATTGCATTACAAACTAATTTGAGAAATTTTGATGCCCTATCAACAAACGTATAACAACATAAAAAAAATGTCAGTTCAAATAATTCAATATTTTTCAATACACAATTAGCCTCCCAAAAAACTATTGTACAGGCGTACTGTACAGGCGTACTGTACAGGCGTACTGTACAGGCGTACAGGGCCCGCAGATAATTTAATAGTACACAACTGCTAAGTCTGTAAAAATCGCAAATGCGCCCTACGATTGAAATTGACAGCTTCATCTGGTCTGGAGCTCCAAAATACGTAAAAACTATGCAGAAACGGGCGGTCCGTTTGATAGATTCTCCCACCCTAACGAACGGATTGCAATCTTTAGAGCACAGGCATCGCGTCGGAATGCTATCCTTGTTCTACCGGTATTTCAATGGAAGATGATCTGAGGAACTAGCGTCATTGATCCCTTCGGCACCGGTGAATAGTCGGGAAACACGCCAATCGCGCGCCTAACATATGTACATGGTTGACATTAGTCACATGAGAACGGGTCGTTTCTTCAACTTGTTCTTGAGTTAACAATTCGGCTATGGAACGATTTGCCGGCTTCTGTGTTTCCTCCTTCCTACAACATGGGTCTCTTCAAGACCAATGTTCATTCCTTCCTCTCCTCAAAAAGACCCTCCACACAGTATCTCAGATGACACAGTAAGGGGTCGTCCATTAATCATGTGATGTTTTTTAGCAACTTTTTGACCCCCTCCCCCCCCCTGGTGATATGTGGTGAGGTTTTAGGCTAACTCCCCCCCCCCCAAATCACGTGTATTTTTTTAATACAAAGTATAGGACGTTCACCTTTAGAAATCGTGCGTTCAATGAAAAATAAATACACGTGATATCACATTTTACCCCCCCCCCTCGTGATGTTTCGTGATTTTTTTCCGACCCCCCCCCCCCCCTTTCGAGCCTCACGTGATTAATGGACGACCCCTAATGATAATAACAACGTAAAAAAAACAACTCAGAATCAAGTCAACTCAACATCTCTTTGAAAAGTCATTAAAATCTATGAAATTTAAAAAAAATTGCCCCTAACCTAACCTAACTTAACCTATTTAACCAATTATTTTATGTATTTTTTTATCACTTTTAATGAATATTGAACAGACGTGTTGAGTTTAGTTTATTCTGAACTTTTTTTATTATTTTTTTTTTAAATTTCGATACATTATTTTAATTTCATAGTATAATTTAATAATCTTAGCCCCTTCTCCATTTTATAATACAAAAATTGAATAAGCTGAATTACATAATACATTTTAATAAAATATATTGAGCTGGAAATTAAAAAATAAAATTTAAATCATTTTAAAATAAAATAAATATAATTAGTTGTCCGGTCTCCGTAAAAGTCCGACGACACAGACATAGGACCGGGCGGCGTTTTTTCCGAATACCACATCTCGGGTGTGACTGTGTATGGAATGCTGACTAAGACCCTACTATCCTAGGTTGTCCTTATTTTACTTAATTGTTGCTACGTTTGCTATCTCACTTTCCCAAATGAGGCTAGAAATCTTCGGGATATAATCTTTTTTTTATAATCAATATATATTATAAAACAAAATATACAAAAGTGTGCATCCCGCTAAAACTCAGAAACAAGTCCCGGTACGAAATGGTGTGGTAGCCTTCTATTCCTCATCCATGAAGGTTTCCGCTTTGCTGGAAGTTTCGCCCTCTAGAAATTTCTAGAACAGTCCAAAACATTCGAGAGTACTCGACAGCTTTCCAAAATATTCCAGAACATGCCGGAACATTCTGGAATGTTGTGGAATGTTCGGGAATGGTCTGGAACATTAGGGAACATCCCGGAACGTCTTAGATCATTGTGGAACAACCAGAACACTCTCGAACAAAGATATTGAAATATAAGGAGATGTGCTATCCGCCGTTTTTACTAGTTGAGACTGCGCTTCCGGGTGTCGCCGGTGTTGTTTACCAATTAACGAATAAACTAAACGAACGCTAAACTAAATGAACAAATTCTTTCCGTATTCAAACTATATTAGTAACCAATAATAATGCACATCTTCAAAAAATCAAGAAAATGAACAAATTCTTTTTGTATGCAAACTACGCGCATTAGGCCGTAGTTCGGCGACAGTCGCGCGGACATCATAGCATATCTCTTATATTTGAATATCTTTGCTATTGAATGTTGTGGAATGTTCTGGAATATTGTAGACCATTCGAAATTCTGACGTCAGTTCTATAATTTGCTGGGTTTTTACATATAATGCAATAGATCTCTTTTAAAATTACATTGAAAATAAAGAGTTGACAAAATACACGTAACATAAAATATAAGAAACAAAATATAGGTTACAAAAAATAGGTAACATAGAATATTATTTAATCTGCCAATATCCTCCTAATCAGCGATAATATTATAAAAAAATTTGTTCACAATGGTTTACGAAATCGGTAAAAATATGTAGTTCGCGTATACCGTATACAGCGTTTGAAGTTTGCCGAAATCAAATTATTGTCAAATACATCCATATTGTTTAAGTATTTCTTACCAATTCTATGTAAACGTTTTATCGGTTAATGCGGGGGTTCCCAAACTTTTCCAAGTCGCGGCACCCTTAGAAAATTTGAATTTTCTCACGGCACCCCTGTCATATAATGTCTATCTGTGGTAGCCTCGGGACCGAGTGTCACCCCCCAAGAGCACAATTCTCTAGCCACCTCCCCCCCCAGGACGGAGGATCAATTTTTTACCTACTCCACTGAACTGAATAATATAACTCGTAAAATGAATAAGTGCATTTATTGATAGGAAAACTTAGAAAAAAAAGGCTTTATACAGCTACTCCTTATTTCTTTTTCCACATTTATTTTTGAGCGATATTTGCTCTTTATAACCGCAACCGCTGAAAATCCAGCTTCGCCCAGATATTAAGTAGCAAAGGGAATGAGGATCCTTACAGCTTTTCCACTTAGAATCGGATACTGATTTCTGACTGATATCCAAAACTCCGTCAAATCCGAGCAAGCGTATTTCATTTTTAGGCTGCTGTCGGTTGGGAGGTCTTTGCCTCCATCATTACCCATTTTTCTCTTCCACACTTGTAGTTTTTTCCTGAATGATGAAATCTTGAATGAAAAAACTGCGAGTGAATGCGGCATGCGGCCGCTGCAAGCGCAGCACCACAACCGTATCCCCACTCCTGTGTCTCCCACCCAATCCATTCCCAGAGCGCGGACCGGCCACGCGGGTGATTTTCTATTCCATAAAATGTTTGTATTCGTTCGTGTCAATTTTGATTTTTAGTAGAGACATCAGGGGCGCCTCGCGGCACCCCTGACCTCTGTCCGCGGCACCCCAGGGTGCCGCGGCACCCACTTTGGGAACCTCTGGGTTAATGCAAAGTATAGTTGGAAGTTGGAATGAGATGTATGCATATTAAAAATTAATGCAGGTTCGTGCAATGCGGGAGTTCACAACAATCAATTTAGAGTTCACAACAATAAAAACGTTAGGTCGTTTATTTTTCGTCACTTTTGGAATGTTTGAAATATTCATTAACGACAGGTAATTTGTGTGTTCCAAAGGGAAGTTAAGTTTGAAATTTGCGAAACGTTGAAATTTTCTTTGAATTCTTTCAACATTATGATTATGAATTTTGTAAAAGGGCGACCAAATTATGGATTTATATTCTATTAGGCTTCTAACAAGGGATATGTAGGTGAAACAGTTTAAAAATTTGTAACTATTTAAAGATTTTAATTGTTCTCAACACTAATCCTAAAACCACTGTCTGAGAAAAACGGTTAACAACTCGCTCTAAATTTAAAGCTCAATAAATTATTACTTATTACGTTTGTGTGTCAGGTAGTGCAATTAGATATGTCATCTTTACCTGCTCAGATAGCATCTGAAGTGATTTCATCACTGACTTAATTTGCTCTAATCAAAATTAATTATCTCCCAGCTGATATCTAGATTATAATATAATGTTTCATTAGGTGACCGGATATCTCAAGAAAGTTGCACTTCATCACTTATTTGAAGTCATTTAAACTAATGAAAAGGGAAGAAAAAACTAGGTTAAATAGGTTATAGGCAAATTTTTTCATTACTTCTAATGATTTTTGTTAAAATACCATTTTGTTGAGTTATCACAAAGTGACACTTCACAACTCTTTTGAAAAGCGAAAAAACTAGGTAAAATACGTTATGTTAGGTTACATATGGGTACCGTCGCCCCGGGAACCTTTATTGGATAACCAACACCTCTGCCATAGGTCACCCCAAGTTGTTCGCTACGTTTGGTGATTTAGCAGGGGTGCCCGGGTTCATGGGGTGGGGTTTGTCTAGGTCTTGAAGGCGGATGACCTGGACACACTGAACCCCAGATTCCTACCCTCCCCCTATACCCTTTTCCTTCTCAGAACTCTCCTCTCCCTCCTTTCCTTAAAAAAACTCTCCACACAGCATCCCCAAAGATGGCATAGGCCCTGAGTGAAATTATTTTCCTCAGGGCCTCCTGTGTGGAACTCATGTAAAAAAAAGATTTTTTTTTCATCACTTCTAATGAGTTTTCAAATGTGTTTTGAAGTGCTACTTTGTTGAGTTTTCATGGAACCGTTATAAATGACTGGTTATCATAATAAAATGGCTCTTCAGAAGAAGAGATAAGTGACTATTTATCTTTGAGTAGGTAGTGACGAAGAAAAAAAACTAGATTAAATTGGTTACGTTAGGATAGGTTATGGGCTATTTTTTTCATCTCTTTGTAATGAGTTTTAAAAGGTGTGTTGAAATGTCAATGTGTTGAGTTGTCACGGAAGCGTTAAATTACAATATTATTACTATTACAAATGTGAGCCAATACAGTCGATTTTCTATGTGAATTATTGTGTGATTTTTAATTTTTGAAGTTTGAAATCTCATATCAAAATGAAATTTGACTCTTTAAATTGAGCGAATCTAACAGTCCACAATGGAGTCCTGGTACCGACCCTGATGTATGGCAGTGAGGCATGGAACTGGCAGAGGAAGGATGAAAGTAAACTGAATGCTGTTGAAATGAGATCCCTGAGGCGTATGTGTGATAAAACAATTTATGATCGTGTGAGAAATGTGGATATCCGCAAAGAATGTAAGGCTGATGTAAGCATAATGAGTAAGATTAAGAAAGGGACCGTCAGATGGTTTGGGCATGTAGAGCGAATGAACGAAGAAAGTAGTGTAAGAAGAATATGCGACGCAAATGTGAATGGTAGAAGAAGTCGGGGACGTCCGAGGAAGACATGGCACGATCAAGTGAATCAGATACTTGAGTCGGGCCATGTCAAAAGTCAGAATAATAGAAGAAAATGTATGAGACGATGTATGGATGTGAGTGAGGCAAAGAGTGTGTGCCAAGACCGAGTTGTTTGGCGGTCCGTCCTCTCTGCCTACCCCTGCGGGGAAACGGCGTGATGGTTAGTTAGTTAGTTAAATTGGGACTTGGGTTATAAGTTATAATTCAAGTTTGGTTGCAAGTCGATGGTTTTTGAAGTGGAAACTTCTTTAGCACCGTTGTTATTTGAAACTCCATGAGACAAACACGTACATCTTCAGTATTTAGCCGCGAGAGAATGTAGTATAATCGGTCTCCTCTTTGTGCAGTGTTTCTTAGCTTCCCAACTCTGGTCTACTTTAGTATTCTGAAGGTTTTACTTCTACCGCGTATGAATCGCGTATTTTTTTAAAATGTGAATACCGCACTAGAGTCCCAACTGCTACCAATCGTCTGGACCCAGTGGGACTAGGTATCTCTAATTGAGGCACGTCGTGAAGTTAAGTTTAAGGGGATGGGAGTGAAATGGGGACGTGGAATTACCTGGCTATTCAGATCTGGTCACCAAACAAAGCAAATGTAATTCTAAGCAACTTTTCAAATCTGTGTAATCAGGAACGTGCTGCAAATTTACCATTTTTTAATTAAATAATTTGTGAAATAATACAGAATTTAATAATAAAATTTATTTTTGCATGGCATAATTTGAACCCGTGACACTGGATTCATAGTCGATGGTGCCCCTCGACCACGCAGGCCATAAAATCAGTTTTTATGTAAAAACACATTTGGGCGTATTAAACTCAAAAAATAACTGAAATACTGTAAAGGACAAAATGTTAATTTTTCAGAAGAGCGAAAATAAAGTTTAAAAAATCATATCTTTTGTTTTTGCGGACCTATAAGTACAATTTTTTATTTTAAAACTAGCTTTTGCCCCCGGCTTCGCTCGCATATTCGCCCCCCCCCCCCTCTCCATACCCGTTACATTCATTTTTTCACGAAGTCACCTATTAAAACGTAACAATCGAATACGTGCTAGCTGTTGGATAAGGTCAAGATGTAGATTAGTACCTATTTTACACATATTTGAATTTTTGTTATCAAAAGAATCTCCAGAGTAACCTAAACAAATAACAAAATGACAGCCCACGTCAAACAATTACTTAGCAACACGTTTTGCTTTTCGTTCGGACAATAAACATATAATAAATAATTTCATAACGACAGAATTTACCAATATATATAGCCTGTGTTATTCGCAAATAATGTAGCTTTCGATTAGAGAAATATTTTTTAAATTTCATTCGGTATTTATTGCGTGAAAGAGTAACGAACACACATCCATGCAAACTTTCACCTTTATAATATCTATAAGATTAACATTGAATAATTAACATATTCAGAACGTTTAACGTTTTTTGTAAATTAATTTATTTTTAATACCTACTCTAAAAATGCACGTCGTAGAGAACACACTACTTATTTTCCTGAAAATATTTCGATGACGCAGATCAAAAGGGAAAAAAGAAATGAATAAAAATGACACATTATTTTTGGATTTCTTGTTTCAAATTTCCACTATCGATAATATTTATAGAAAAGAATCAAGGCGTCATTTTGGCATTTA
The DNA here is from genome assembly GCA_917563855.2 of Limnephilus lunatus. Classification (NCBI taxonomy): domain Eukaryota; kingdom Metazoa; phylum Arthropoda; class Insecta; order Trichoptera; family Limnephilidae; genus Limnephilus; species Limnephilus lunatus. The sequence goes on from OU830594.1 coordinate 102,027,104, forward strand.
AAATTTCCCCACGGACTTGAAATAGATTAGATTCCTTGGTACTCTTACAAGTGATTGTGTAAAGTGCAGAATGTGTCTGATACGTGTTCCTAAATGTACCTTCAAATGTCGCCGACGTTCACAAATTGCTTTCAACTGTTGCGTGACTTCGGCTTAGTGACAATAGATGTCCCCTTGTTCCGGATGCGTTCCATTTTTTAAATTCAAATGTTGCGTTAGAACGAAGCGCCTTTAAAACTACATAAATATAACAACGAATTAATTTGCTGAAGCATGAATTTAAATCTGATAAAAGTATTTCTATGAGCAGTAGACTTTGTATCCAAAAAACATGTTTTTAAGCGATCGACGTTTCGACTCTGACTGATAAAATGTAATATTAAACTAAAACAGGACTTCGCTACGCTCAGTCGTACATGGGTGGTTTGATATATTTATGAGTCGTACGAAACTGTCAGTTGGTCGAACGTTCCAAAGCGTTGGGTTCTCACCTAGTTTAGTCCTGCAAGCAAATATAACGGTAGCAGAGGGAATTAAACATTGTTAAATTACCTCCTTCTTTAGTTAACCTTTCGAACAGCATTACAGTGTACATCATCAGCGCAGATGTGATCTTAAATACTTCTATTTTAATTTCAATTATGTTTCGTGAATGAATGAATGTAAATCTTGGAAGTGAAAATTAACCCATTTCCCGACATTGGATCGAGCTGAAACTGTGCAAATAGACTCGTTGTAGATGACAATGCATTATATCAACTTTTGGTGGCACTTACGCGCACACACACGTGCACACGCATGCATTTTTATGAAATTGGAAGACTTTATAAACAAAAATTGTTAGCAGTTAATATTCGAAATAAATGTGGGTATCATCCAATTAAGATCTTGCTTAGGTATTAGCGGTATTGTCATTTTGGTCTGTCCCTGGGGAAGAAGATTTAAACCTAAGTCAAAAAACAAAACTTTTTTTTAAATTGGTTACTAGCCGGCCCAAGAGATGGCGTAAATAGGTCGAAAAAGAGTTTTTTTACGGGTTTAATTTTTCCAAAATTTTAACGCCAAATGCCTCACATATTTGATTAAGAAAATGTTAATTAATCACTTTCTTAAAAAAACATACCAATAAGTCATCTTAATATGGTCTAACCACAGTTTGATAATGGCCTTGAACGCCGAAACAGCTGTCACAATAGTATAAAACTAAAAGAGAACATGCAGAACTTAATTATAAAATCATTTACTTTAAATTTAAAAAAAAATTGTATTTATACGAATTTCATAATAACAATAAATAATTTAACGGGATGTTTCCGTTAACGAAAACTTTAGTCAAAAAAATGTTTCTGTTATCTAAAGCTTTGAAAGCCTACTGGACATCAGCACGTAGTCATTTATGCTTATGCAAAACTGGAGCAAGCGACTAAAAATATTCAATAGCTTCCAGGAATCAAGATGTTGTCTCTCGAATTCGCTTATATCCTGTGAAACGACTGCATATCTTGCTCCAAATGCGTCCCCCATTAAACTGGCCCTCTTCTCGGCGAGAAGCTAAGAGCTTAATGAGTCCAGAAAACGAGTTAATCTTGAGTTATACTTGTGAAATGCAAGCCTAGCTGCATATGCAATTACATATACAATGTGCAAATTTTGCAGTGCCGGATTTAACTAAGGTGCAAATAGAATCTTTTTTTAATGACGTACGCAATTTATTTTAATCGTATTACAAACTAGCAAACCCGGCTTACGAAACCTTTATAACTAACTCCATTTGTTAAATCAAATCCACGCCACGCTGCCCGTGGTGTGGATTTGAATTAACAGATCGCTGCCAGATACATTATGCATATCAAGCAATTTACACAAAATCTTGACAAATTATATACCTAGAAACCTTCCTCGTGAATCATCTATTTGTGAAAATCGCATGAAAATCCTTTGCGTAGATCGTTTGCATACATCGTGAAAGTCGTCAAAATGGTAATTCATACTGTAAGACGAGAGACAGCAACAGTAGTAGCAGTTTGAAAGCAGGTGTACTCGTTTGCGGCAAAGGGGCAAAGAAGGAAAGACGGGATATAATTTTATCGGTGCGAAAAAACGATAAATACACAGCCGAAAATCATTTTAAAAAAAGAACGTTTTCCACACGAATAGCAATAGCAATAAATTGTACTTGTGGTTCTCTTCGTAACGTCTGTAAAAACACCGCCATCTTTATCAAAAAATCAAACCAAAGGATAAGTTCGCATAGAACAAACAATAAATCTAGTGAAAGTTAAACGCAAATTCATAAAATTCGCCGGAAATCAAAGAGTTGCCATATAAAAAAATTAATCAGTGTGGAATTTTACCAAATTAAGGTAACCTAATCGGAGACGGGACATTTTCATGTAGTGACGTCACGAGCTCAAATAATGGATTTATTTATTTAAAAATTAAAAAAAAAACTGTAAATTTCTAAAAAAATTTACTAACATTTTCGTAATCTTAGTAAAAAAATCTATCCAGACGAGTTTTTCCAAGTCGTTATGAAATCCATGCAAGTGGCATATTGCTTTCATATACTTCACTTTACCCTTAATTATTTATTTGCCTTTTGGGAGCGGCTTGGTGCGCTACGCAGGCGTCGTGAGTACGTAGCCCATGATGCACAAATGAGGCCTTAATGATTCTGAATTATCCAACTTTGCTCAATTTACGTTTTCAGTTTTCATGTTCCAATGACTATGACGGCAGAGAGCATGAATATATCACTCATGTAGACAGAATTTTTGTTTTTTCAAAGAAAAATAATACATTCGTCAATCAAACTTATAGACAATACATGTAATATTGGTGATATTTAGGCTTTCGACCTGTATACGCATTATGTTCCAAGCCGTGCTAAGCTTGAACTTCCAACCAAGTCAAGCTTAAAATTCAGTCAGTGCACCGGGCCCGAAATTTCGGAGGTACACCCCTGGAAGTGTGAATCGTTATTCAAATGTTGAGAATGGTGGAGTCTGAATTCCAGCAAGTATTATTAATATCGCAGCGACTTTAAGAGGCGATTCAGAGAATAATGGATTAAAAGTATCACCGCATTCACTGGTAATTTTACCACTGATCGGGATACAAATCAAAACCAGATGCATAAAATACTTTACTTGACATTTTTACGTTCAGTTCTTATACAATCGTATGTTACCTCGAATAGTTTGCATGTTTATATTTCTGTTATGTTTTTAAAAATATACAGGAAATTTTTGAAACTTTCGAAGTGCCTTCTTTATCATCGTGAAGGTTTCTGGATTATTACAACTACATGACAATATATCTGAAAATTTTTAATAATTACAAAAACTCTTGTGAAACTGTCAAAAATGTCAACATTTGAGAATAAAATTTTGCCAAACAATGATTTTTAAATCAAATTTCAATTTTCGAAACTCTTTTAATTAATGAATTTATTCGAGAACGGCCGGCGTAGTGCAGCGGTAAGGCGCTTGACTAGCACACCGAAGGTCGCGGGATCGAATCCCGGCGTGGCAAATAAATTTTATTTGATTAATTTGTCTTATTACACAATTTATTCATTTAAAATAACATATGGTATCTAACTATATTTGCGGCACGTTCCAGAGTGGAAGATACTCTCAGTATTGCCCTGGTGTTAGACCACCATTCAGAATTGAAACGTTGCTTGAAATGGCACTAGCCGTCTTTAGTGATTAGATCTGAATAGCTAGGTACTTACCCACCTTCTTCTTCCCTATCTCCTTCCCCTCCCCACTACCCTCAGCCTCACAACATACCCCAATTGGGGATGCCATAGTCTCACTGGCTTCAGACGGAAGCAGTTGGGACTCTTGTGCGGTATTCATATTAAAAAAATTAAAAAATACTGTGAATTTAATCAAGAATTAAATATATTTTAAATAGCAATAAATATTAAATAAATTTTAAATACCCAAACAAATACTTTGTTTGGCACCAAATTTGATTGATTGTACTTATAATGTACAAAAATGAATATTTTTAATATTTTTATATAATTGTTATAGGTGGCACGCGAGCTGTTTGAAAACTGAATGTACTGGGACTGAATATATGAAATATACTGGGTTGACGGGACGGGGGAGCGGGAGAGGGAAGAGGGAAGGCGGGGAAGGTGGTAAAGGAACGCGGTAGGGGAACGGGGACGCACGAGAAACAATTTATTTCTTTGAATAGGGCATTGTAATGCATGCTGGGAACCAGCTAGCAAATAAATAAAATATATGAAGATATGAAAAATATTTGCTTTTATCGTTAGCGTATCATCATTTAGGGAGGCGAGAATGGGTACCGTCGGGTCGGGAACCATTTATTGAATAGCCAACACCTCTGCCATAGGTCACCCCAAGTGGTTCGCTATATTTGGTGACTTAGCAGGAGTGCCCGGGTTCATAGGGTAAGTTTTGTGTAGTTTTTGGCGGCAGATGACCTGGACACACTGAAACCCGCATTCATACCCACCCCGTATACCTTATTCCTTCTCAAAACTTCCTCTTCTTCCTTTCCTCAAAAATACCCTCCACACAGCATCCCCAAAGACGAGATAGACCCTAAGGAAAATTATTTTCCTCAGGGGCTATTGTGAAAAAAATCAATAACCTTCAGATTCACGATCAAAAATGAACAGTATATAAGTAATAGAGAGTATCTCCTATTCTTATCACGTATTCCTATTCCTTTTACCTTCTATTTAGTTTTAAGACAAAATAAAACTCATACAACATTAGCACAAGAAACTGTTTTAGTAGAACCTCTTTTAACAGTCTTGTTAATAGGTAGGTATTGTAAAGCTGGAAATCTTGCAAATAAACAAATAAACTTTACGGTACCCAAATAAAACATAAAAGTGCAGGAAAAGTGCAAATTTCATTCATACCTCTTCCATCAGATTATTAAATACCAACGTAATATTTATGTAGTTTTTATAACCCAGACTTGGAACGGGTCCATACGGGTAGTCATAGTCAGACGGCATAGTCATAGTCACACGCCAAACTCGAGATCTCGAACCTGGAGAAACGCATGATCGCTCATGGTCATTAGCAAAGAGCGAAGGAAAATCGTTCATCTTTTCTTGAAGCTTTCACACACGATTCACGAGTATCGGACTCGTTCTTACAAAGGCTATCCTTCACTAGCTAACATGTTGAAAGTTTGAACTTTTTTGAAAATTTTAAATTTGAAATATTTTAAAATATGAATTTTTGAGGGCCTGATCGTAAGATTGCTTTCGTTGAAGGGGACTATATTTTTATTTCGTTCCCTTTAAGATGTAATCAGAAATGATTGGGTCTTTGAAACATTAAATTCGACGGGATGGAATGGAAATATCTTCGAGGTAACCGTCCACTCTTTGCTTCAGAACGTTCCGAGCCATTGGAGTTTAGAGTGTGCCCTGCCTGTCAAACAAAAAGCTACCATGGACTGAACTGTCATCCGCGTAACAATGAATTCATGTGGGTCATTGATGTATTAATTAAAATACAATTAATTAAAATCCATATCATTGAAGAAGAAGATAAAATTAATAGTCTTAACTCTAAACGAAAATATATAAGAGAACAAGACAGAAGGTGGCAATGGCTTCACTGGTAAAAGCGCTCGTCCCGGCTGCGGCTGGACAAGTCCCAGTTGCGACCATTATCTTATTCTATTTTTCTGGGTTATCTTCTTCTTCAGTGATATATTACACTGATGGGAATAACCTTCAAAAGTTATAAAAAGAAAGTTATTCTTATAAAAATTAATTGAAAATCATTCTATTCACAAAATGAAATAATGATCTATGATTTGTGAAGTTTATTAGGCGAGTGTGTCGACTTCAAAGCATTTAGATAAATTAAAATAATTCTAACAAATAATATGTTTTGTTCTCGCGTTTGATGTTCTGATTTTGTAGGAAAAATGACGAGAAAGTATTAATATTTTTATTCCTATCGCTTGCTTTTTAATTTTTATTATTTAGAATAGCACTTAATTTAATATGTGATTAGAAATTAAATGTAATAAAAATGGGAAATATTAAAGTGAATTTTAATTTGGCACACATCTTCATAATATGTTCGTACGAGTTATTGAAAAATCTAAATAATTTATAGGTAGTCCGATAAATTGTAGGGCTGAGCTAAGTTCGTATTAAAGTTATGTTAGTTAATAGTCATCACCAGGGTATATAAAACGGTCGATCGATAGAGGATATATCGATAATGTTGATAACTTGTGATAATGCAAACAACATTTCACGCCGAATAAATTAAGTATTCATAGTCGCTGTGATCTGCAGTCGTGTTTCACTTACATTCTTTGACAGTATAAACAAATTGAAGTGAAACAAAATTAGGTAAAATTATTAGTAAGAAGCACTTTTGTGTCCAGCCAATACTTTAATTTTATTAGGCCATTATTAGTTTTGTTAGTATATCATTTAATTTTCAAATATAAATACTGTATCTCCGGAAAATGATAATATCTTACCTCTTATATTCAAGGTACATAGTGTGTTGATGTATATAAGAAATAAAAATGGTCCTTGTACACTGCCTTGTGGTACACCAAAATAAAAAAAGTAGGACATAGATAATTTTTTGCTTACATGTATTTTGTCAGAGTGGATAAGAGTTTGATGTGTTTTATTTGTTGGATAATTTTTAAACCATGTATAGGTATAGGCTACCCCTGTTATTCTAACCTATTGAAGTTTTTAAAGCAGTAAGGGACGGGAGACCGTATCAAATGCTTTTGCGAGCTCGAGAAAAACAGCAAGTGGTTTGCGATCAATGTCAAGCCATATATCCGATAATATTTTGTTATCTACAAGGAACTCAGAGAGTCTATGTTTCACCGCTTTTATATAATTTTAGATATTGTACTAAGTAATTTATTATACCTAATCATACATCTACAAACAACATCTATAAACAACCCACCTTAAGTTACAAAAATAGTTAAAATGTGGACTTTCACTTCTAGAAATATATCTAAAACTAAAAAAAAAAAACTTCCAACCTCTGTTCTCAACAATTTATCAAATACGACTTCCAACTTTCAAACTTTCAGCTGAAATACAAGCTCTTATCATTATGCAACGTTTGATCGTAAAACTATTAAAATAAACGTCAAAAACCATAAAAAAAACTTAACAAGCCACGCAATATATAACAAGCTAAAACATATTCCACACAATAATGGGACATCCCTAACCGTGCTTTAATTGTTACTTTATTTTTATATTCCTGGACACAAGCCAAGTCATATAAGTCACTGTTAAAAACTATAATCCTAAAATCTGTGACCCGTGAGACGGGTTGGAATGTTAAGCTACCGCTGTTATAAATTCTGTAATAGATTCTTTGGCCAAATAAAATCAATTTGGCTTTGCACGAGTTGCTGAAAACCAATTTAAAATTTGATGTTGGTCTAACTCGAGTTATGTTGTCATGTTTTTTGGCGATAATTTAGAAAATAATGTTATTAGTGCTAATAATGGATAGATACAACTTGCATAATTTTTATGGAATTGTTCTGTGGAATCCCAACTATAATTCTCGTGTATTATAAATGCGAAAGTGAGTTTGTTTGTTTGTTTGTCATTCTTTCACGTCGAAACAGAGCAACCGATCGACGTGATTTTTTGCGTAGGGATAGTTGGAAAACTGGGAAGTGATATAGGCTCCTTCTCATACCGGAAAAACATTTAATTTCCTTTGGGAAATTCTTTGTACAATAATTTATGCCTAATACCACGTAGCCAGCTATAAAGGCGCGTTTCACAGCTAGTCAGAAAAACACCGTTAGTAAACTTGAAAAATCATCTGCCAAAAACTTTAACAAAAGAAACACATATTTCAAATATAGAATTAGTATGTAAATAATTAAATTAATTTTGGTACCCATACTTGTATCGCTTGTCAGAATTTTTATTCTAATTTTCACCGTAAATAATTTCACGCGGCAATACGAATATGCAGGGATATTTCATATCACTTAACGCATGCACTGACAACCGAAATATGTATGTTTTATGATGTAGGAATGATGGACATGATGTTAAATAATGCAGACTTTACGAGTGCGTGTATCCTGAACATGGTTTATATGTATTGTATTTCGGGAACACCTCACTAGAAGAACACATTCTGAGGTGTTAACGTGTTTTAGTTAAAATTTTGTATGTGTGCATATTGATGCAAATTCGTGTGAAGGATAAATGTGTCTACTCTGGAAATACTTTAAATACTTTCAACTATCTGTCTACAAAGAATCTTAAGATACTTTGGATACGTTGCTAGCCAAACTGAGGACTACAGCTTGGAGAAACTCACAGTCACTGGCAATGCGCTTGAGTAATCAAGTATCACAGGCGTCTGGTAGGCGTCTTGGCTCCCCACGCAGCGCATTACCGCGAGGGGTGGAATAGCATTGTCCACCATGGAAATTGGAGTAGGGATCACGATCCTTAGCAATAAGGAAGCGACTAGAGAAGAAAATCGAAGAATAAATGAAATAATATTATAAAAATACAGATTATAATTACATGAAAAGTTAATGGTATTGCGACATATTTGGTTTGGTGTTATTTATTTATTATATAAAATACATTTACAGTTTAAGGAAGCTTTGACTGTCCAACTAGGAAGGTCTCCCGTTATAGGACAGTCATATTGACGGGTTTCGTAAATATTAGATAGGTAGGTACATACATGATGATTCATATAGTATTAAATAAAGTTAAGATTCACAAATTCCAATTACATAATTATGATATACAGTGGAGTGTTAGGTTCTCGAATCAATTACAAGAAAATGTGTATTCGAAGTGAGTAAAACAAAAGAGAAAAAAAAGAAAAAATTTGGAAACAAAAGAAATACATGTGGCGCTCGTAATACATAATTATCAGATAGATTTTTTTAATAATATTTCTGGCTCCGTTCTGCCTAAATCTAGTAACCGTTTTGTTATTTTTGGATACAAGAAAAACAGTACACACGAAAAACAGTAAAACGAAAAGAAAATAAAATTTTTGGAATAAAAGAAATATATAATTATGCTTGTAAGTTTTGGAATATTGTGTACCATTTATTTTGATCCAGACTGAAACATTTTAATTAAATGTATATGTTTTCGAGTATTTTCTGCGATACACTTAATAAACAATATACTTTTGTGATACAAAGCGTATAATATATACTAGGAGCAGACGGTAAACGGCCTGTCATCTAAATTGTGTCAGAAGATTGTCATCGAACGATTTCATTAAATACAATAATGCAATGCAATAATTTGCAAGTTGCAGGTTGTAGTAGAGCTTTTTACAGATGTGTGAATGGATGCAGAATTAGTTCGCAGTTGTTAAAGTGGAATCAGTGGCGTAGCGTGGGTATCTGCCGCCCGGGGCGGGGGAAAATTTCGCCGCCCCCTTATTTGGGTAACTTCATTTGACGAGTATTCTTCCAACGAAAATCATGTTTATAAATTCTACTACAAAGTTTATAACTGCTGTCGGAAATCAAAAAATGGTATCCTTGTAAGAGGATTTCACATCTCGAACTTTTACACCATGTTTAGAACGCAAAGCAGGTTTTAACCTACGATTGATTCTGCGTTAGAATCCCCAAATAATAGTTACACACGGAACAATCAATTTTTCAGAAGTTTGCAGCATTTGGTATGCAACTCAAATGTAAAGCTTCACTCGGTACATGATGAATCTGCAACTCGTTATTTAATTTATCATTATATTCTGAACACAAAACCAAAAACAAAACTTTGTATGAGGTGAATAAAAACTAGACTCAGAATTATTTTGGCATTAAATAAATTGTCTACAACTAGAATTTTATAACTGCACATCGAATAAGATAATGTTTTCCTTCAAAATGTGTCAGCATATGAAACGAGTGAAAGAAATTTTACATTATGAACACAAAACTGGTTTAAATTATATCTGTATGCGGCGAATTAAAACTACATTCAGAACATGGAAATGGCACATGTAGTCTTTAACTACAATTTTATAACCTTCGAAATGTGTCAGCAGATGAATCCGCAACTGGAAATTTACATTCTCACCACAAAATTGGTTTTGATTTTCCTTCGAAATGTGTCAGCAGAATATCCGCAACTGGAAATTTACATTCTCACCACAAAATTGGTTTAATTTAAGTCATTAAAAGTAAAGTAGTAAGGTATTAAAAGTACACTCAGAACATCAAAATGGTTTTTCTTTGATTTTGGCAGCACATACAGATTCTACAACTATAATTGTATAACTGCACTTCGAAAAAGGTAATGTTTTCCTTCGAATTTTGTTAGCAGACGAATCCACAATTGGAATTTTACATTCTGAAAACTGGTTTAACCCTTCGAATAATAAGAAAAAAATATCTATAAACTTTTGCCTGTCAAGGTTTGCGCACAAAATTCCCGGTTCTTCCCATGCATTTTAAATATTCCTTTTTATTAGCTTTTTTTTACCCCTTTGCAAAAAACAAAGTAGTTCTAAAATCAAAATAAAATAATTTTTCCGACGTGCTTATTAGAACATTTTTGTTTGTAAATATTAAAATTTTGATATTGAAAATGTTAATTGGCTCGAAAATACACACCTGCAAATATTCGAATTAAAGTGCTTAAATAGAATAAACTTAAAAAAATAATTAAAGTACTTAAATATAATAAACTTTAAATTTTAAATACAGATTCTTTTTCTTAATTTTTTTTTAATAAAACTCTCTTTTCAGTTTTTATCGCATTTATACAATTTTATTTTAAAATTAAATGCGTGGGTCAATTTGCGCCTACTGTGATTAGACGGATTAAATTAAATCTGTGTGTGACGAATTAAAACTATAGGTACTCAGAATATGAAAATGGTTTCTCTTTGATTCTGGCAGCATATACATTATATATAGTCTGCAAAGAGAATTTTATAACGCACTTCGAGTGAGGGAGGGGTCTAGATTCTAGGTCTAGTAGAGGGGCGGGTATGTGGTGGATAACCACCAATGCACTTCGAATAAATTAATGGTCTCCTTCGAAATGTATCATCGGATGAATACAGAACTGAAATTTAATCCTTACATTCTGAACACAAATCTGGTTTTATTTTATTTTATTTATTTAAGTTTTTATTCCAGCAAGACTGGGAGGGTAGTGCAATCCCAGTCTGCCATATTACATACGGAGTAAATAAAAAATCATATTATTAGGTAGGTACCTAATGAAAATAAAATTTGAACATAAATAACAAAAAAAATAACCATAAAATTAAAAATAAAATAAAATTAAACAGAAATTAAAATACAAAAGAAAAAAAAAAATTTTTTTTTTATCGTCCATCAGGGAGGTCGCCTCATCATCTGCATCCATCGCTTATTTAGTGGGGAACTGAGCCACTCGGATGCAGCCACGACAATGATGTTGGTTGATTTCCGTGTCCTGCTCCAGAAGCTGGCTAGTCGGTGGCGAAGTAAGGCTGGGAATGAGTGCACCCTCCCTTCGGTGAACATCGTGGAGGCGCTGCAGAACCTCGGTAGTTGCATAAGTTGCCTGTATGCATTGTTGTAGCACACCCTCAGTTTGTCCCATTGCGCTGCTGGGTATTGCGTCCACAGTTCAGATGTGTACAGGGCGGTGCAGTATGTCTTGAAGAGTAATTTTCTGACGTCATCGCTACAGTGGTAGAACCGCCTTGAGAGCATTCCGGCCCGTATGTTAATTGCTCTTCTTTGTCGTTCCATATCTTCTACATCCTTCATGTCTTCGGTTAGGATATGTCCTAGATACTTAACCTGTGCGGCCACAAGCAGTTCGTTTCCTTCTAGATATATTGGAGGAATATTTAATGGCTCCTTATTGTATTTGAAAGCAACGATGACTGACTTTTTAGAATTGTACAGCAAGTTATGAGAGTTTGCATACTCTTCGCATATTTGCACAAGTCGTCTCATCGCTTTAATCGAAGGTGCAAGCAGCACCATGTCATCCGCGTAATTAATGTTATTACTGCCTTGTCCGCAGATATGACAACCGATTCGAGTATCGTTCAACTCTTGTAAGAGGTCGTTAATGTAAACATTAAATAGAATTGGAGACATATTTCCCCCTTGCCTGACTCCGCTTTTAAGGAATAAAGGTCTTGAAGAAGCTCCTGCCCATTGGATGTGATTTTCCTGTTGTCCGTACCAAATAGCCAGCATATTGACCACTGCTGCTGGAACCTCTCGTTTTATGAGTTTTTCCCACAATAATTTATGGGAAACACGATCAAAGGCCTTGCTTAGGTCCAGAAAACACCCATAAACGGTGGTTTTTCTTTTTTTGTAGTAGGCTATTGTTTGTTTTACCCCATAAATGGCCATATCAGTTGATGAGGCGCTCTTGAAGCCGAATTGGTTATCCAGGGTAAATAGTTTTTCTTTGACTAGCGCGAATAAGATTTTTTCAAATAGTCTCGAAAGCATTGTCGCCAAGGAAATCGGTCGGTAATTTCCTAATATCGAAGGATTGGTACGATTATAGTTTGGCTCATGTCCATCGGCATATGTGTGTGTCTTAAGAGGCTTGAGTACAGGGCAGCTAGAATAGTATGAAGTTGATCTCCTGCGTATCTTATGTGCTCAATACCAATGGCGTCGTACCCTGGACTTTTACCGTGGGCGGTTTGCTTAATTGCGCTTTCGATCATTTCAGGAGTAACATTCATGACCAGGTCGTCATTGGCCGCAGGTGGACATGTCGTTATCGAAGGTTTCGTGGTATCTCCTTGACCTCGCTTAAAGAAAAAAAGTCTCTAAATTCGTTAGCTATGTTTTCATCCCCCGTGATGTTGTTGACACATAGTGGAACTTTGCTCTTGGCTTTCAGGATAGTTGAAGTTTTTGGCCAAAACTTTCTGAAATCTTTGTTATGCATAGATGTAGCTATGCTATCCATTCGTGCTTTGTTTTCCGAGTGTTGTCATTTTCGGAGAGCAATTTTAAAAGATTTCTTACTTGTTTTCCTTTCGTCTGCGAAACGGCCTTCCGTGGGCCTTCCAGCTTCAACCCAGCAAAGGAATGCATGTCTTGATTTACGGTACAAAGTGGAGACTTCATTATTCCACCCAGGAACAATGTCATACTTTTTTTTGGGTCCTTTACTTCTGAATGCTTTTATGGCGGAGTTTCTTAGTATATGCACAATATTACTGTAGAGAGAATCTATTTCAAGTTTAATTATGAATGAATTTGTTTGCGAGTTCCCAGCTTTAATTAGTATTTCTCTCATAATATGCGTACGGTTTTCCTACGAATTACAAAATTTGCAGCTTAAAAAAAATAATTATTTACATTTATAATAAATAATGAAAGAAAGAGTTGGATTCGTAAACGAAAGTATCGTAGAACATATTCAAATAATTATTATATATTTAAAAAAAACTTACTTTACTCCCCACACGCTATGTCACTGAGGTACAACGATGTTTACATTATGTTTCTCTCTAATGATTATAATTATTTTCTCAAATAATTTTTAAACATTATTGTGAAAAATTGCCGCCCCCTTTAAAAATGCCAGCCCCCTGCCCCCCGCCCCCCACGCTACGCCACTGATTGGAATGGGTGAGTCGCCCGTTCAATACAAAATTTAATTTTAGATATTAAGCCAAAATACCCAACCAAACAGAATTTTTTTAATTGTAATCAAAAGGTATTTCAAATATCTAGTACGGATACATGCTGCTTTATCTATTGGTATTTTAAATGATAAAATATAGGTTCTATTTATTATGAAAAAATGGTGAAATATAAAATAATATTGATTTAAAGAATGAACACCTCATTTTAAAAGTCTTTAAAAGTGATGAAAAAAAAGTGAAAATTTGGTTAAATTACATTAGGTTAGGTTATGGGCTATTTTTCATAGTTGTTAGTGACTTTTCTAAGAGGTGTTGAGTTGAGTTGATTCTGAGTTGTCATGGAACCGATTCTACACGATGGTAGAGTAAAAAAGATGAATAACTCTTCGAAATTCCATTGTTTTTTTTTCCATTGATGTATATTTATTTTCCATACAAACAATTCACATTATTTGCCTATAAACTATCGCAAAACGTTGAAATTTCGATAAAAGTATTTATCTAAAAAGACATATCAAAAATTAAGTTTTATATAAAAAGACCTTGTAGCCGTTTTTTGTTACTCATGTGCTCTTTCATCAACTTTAAAGTAAAAATACAATTATTCTCGTCCTTGTTTCTGGATCAACATATTATGTATAATGAAAAATCTTATTATTGTCTACCCGCAAAGTGTGTTAGATCTACTGTCATAACAATCGGTTCTTAAAAAAACACAACATGCGTTGGTATGAGAGTGTTTTGATACACGTCTTTTCAAATAATAATGATTCATAAATAATATTTAAAGGCAGGTGTATTTTCGTTTTTTAGTGTTTTGGCAGTTGTTGAACTTTTATCATTCCGTATATTTATATTTCATTGTGGAAAATTTTCTTTTTTTTGTTGTGTTCTTACAGACGAACATTGGAGGTAATCCAGAATAATATCCGCATTTCTTCACTAGATTTTCATTACTCAGTCCAACAAATTTACTTAAATCGATTTATCTTGCTCCTGGACTATCCACTTTAATGTTGTAACAATTTATTACGCGTAAACGTTTTTTTTGTAACATTTTTTGTCAGGCATAATCTCAACCTTGGATTACGAATGCGAATGGTCGGATGCTAGGTGTTTTCGGTATTATTTTATGGAATGAAAGAATGGACGCTAACTGAAGAACGGATAAAGCGACTTGAGGCATTCGAGATGTAGATCTACAGAAAAATACTCAAAATAAGCTGGATGTACAGAGTTACCAATGAAGATGTTATGGTTCGGATGAATAAAGAAAAATAAGTTATTAAAACGAGACGAGAGATTCTGGATTTGGGTCTTAGTTGCGACCGTTATCTTTATCTCTTTAATATTTTCGTTCTGATTATTATTACTGTTACCTTCTTCTTAAACAATCTATTATATAGATGGGAATAACCTTCAAAGTTATGAAAACCGAATTGTTCTAATAAAAAAATGTATTTTTTTGTTTTTTTAAAGAAAGAAACATTTCCGGGTTACAAATAATCTGAGAATATTTGAAAATCTCTTACTACCACTACATCAAGAAGAAAATATTGCTTGCGTTGTGATGGAGGACTAAGGCAGCCGAGCAATCGTAGAATCATCCCTGGGGACATGTTGGGAATCTTATACGATACCTTTTCACACATTTAAAAAAAATCTGGATCTATCTATGCTTTATCACACATTCTGATTCTTTTTCTTAAAATGATTAGGAATTATTAATGAAAAATTCTCACATAATCGACAAAACGAAAAATGTACGCCGTGCGTAAGAGAAATTCGTTGTCACAAGACAATAACATCAATCAGTAAGAAACTAAAATAAAAGGCAAATAAAGACAATTCGCTTAGTATTCGTATAAATCATCCATACACAAGTCTAGTGTCTGGTCGGTGTCAGTCTTCAGCCAATACAAGTGTTATATAAATTATAATACAAGAGTAATAATACATTGTACAAGTGTTCCGATCTATCGCGATCTAAAAGCAACCGAATAAAATATATATTACTCTCCCCAACACTAATCTTGTCGTACATGCTCTTAATCCAGGGGCATTCAAATCATTTTTAATTTGTTTGCGTCTGTTTCATTTTAATAGAAATTAAAAACTTATTGTTTTTGTAAAAGCTTTATTTTAGGTTTTGAAAATTTGTTTTGCTTCGAAGTTGATAAACGCAATCATATAAATATAGTGATCTCTTAGAGATATACAATTAGAGTCGCTATTGCCTACTAATATCTCGTCGAAACGTGTTCTCTCACCATGATAATGGATAAGGGATGTTTGCGCATTATTATATGGGATTGGTTGGGTATTGCATTCGCAGACTTGGTGGATAGGATGTGTCAAAATCCTGAAATTATCCCTCCTACCTAATATTCCCATTCTAAATGTCATGAAAAAAGGCAATTGTTGCAATAAGATGTACCCAAATTTGGACAGGTGACAGTGTGCTTATTTGAAGCAAAGTGTAAATTAACATCTCAGACAGGGCGCATGTATCATAACATCTTGCTATAAGAATATTACGATTTCGAAATTTAAATATAACATTGTGATATGTACACCACAACCTGGAGACCAGTGAGGCTCCATCTGCAACGGTGAGTCCTATTTTCCATTTTCCAATCTGGCCTTATCTTATTTTTCAAAATCCCAGACCTGAACCATCGACTGACTATCCATCAGGGTTTGCGAGTGTAAGCTATTTCATCGTCCCTGTAACTTAGCGATCAAGTAGTTTCAGGACTGGTCCTTCGGGGGTTGCATAGGGCTTTGCTCTGCAGCACTTAACCGCCAACTTACAGTGGAGTCGCAGTTTCGCGATACTATTTTTGGTCCTTGAGCCGGATACAGCGATTTACGCCAAATATGGTATAAACGGTTACAAATGAGATAGAGGCAAGAAAATGATTACTATTTTTCCTTTGGAGGAAGCAGACATCCCTACATCGTTTGTTTCACTATTATTTAGTGTATGAGAAAGAGATGCAGCATTATTGAGATAAATAACATACGTTTTATGCTTTTTGTGCCGTTGCCAATATATTCGTATATTATTCTAGCTTTGCTTCGAAATTTTTTCACATATCTTCTTTCTAAAAATTATAATTTTAAAATAATTATTATTTCGGGTCACCATAGAAATAAATCATCATCTCAACATGACACCCGTGCATTTGTATCAACATAATCAACTCTATCTCGAAAACAAAACTTGCTTAGAGCTCTGTTCTCTAAAGCTAAGTTCTGAGTTACTGCTAAAGTAAATCAAAATTGCAATAAAAATGACCATAAATTTGAAAAATGAACTCCCCTGACTTTCTAAGAGAGAGTAAGGCATTAATAAAGGAAGTTGAATCACATTATTCTTGCCACCAAATTAGAACAAGCTATTCATAAATTTATATAATATATATTCAAGTAACAGCGTCCGGCATGCTATGGTAGATTTATTTAACATGCTTTGTCATACGTAGGTATGTAAATCCAATATTTCAAGTCACGTGGAAAGACAAATGAACGCGAACTCGGTTTTGTTTTGTTGAAAATTAAAGGGCGCGTACAGACGAGATGTGTGAGAAAATATATTTGATTTATTTTTTTTATTTTGTTATTTTAATATCAGGAAAGTTAGTTTATATATTTTTGTTTTCGTAGAATGTGGTCGCGTTGTGGTTTGATATCATGTATTGTAAATTTGTACAGAGTGTTATAAAGAGGAAACAACGCCGAGAAATTTTAATAATAGGTATTTTACCAAACTTTCTCTCTCCCTATTACCTCACTCTCCCAGGATACGGAGCGAAAGGGACAACTGCATATCAGGCTGTTAATAGATAAATAAAATTGTGCCCTCCAAATCTCGATCGATTTTTAAGAATTTTTTTACCAACTTTAGAAGAAAATATTCTACGTCAAAAAACAAACAGCAAAACGTACAGACACGGTAGAGGTCTATATCTGTATTATATTAAAAAATATCTACACTAGCGTTATAATCCAGAGAGGAAATTGGGGAATACGTTTGTATGGACAAAACGGTTGCATGCCAACTCAGAATTAAACCAACTCAGAAACACCTCAGAAAAGTCATTGAAAGCAAAAAAAAAAAAAAAATTGCCGGTAACCCTAACCTAACTTAACCTATTTAAACATTTTTATATATTTTTTATCATCACTCTTAATGACCTTTCTGAGGTGCTTCTGAGTTGGTTTCATTCTGAGTTGTCTGGTCACCGGACAAAACGCCGCGCCTGGTTTCCTCGATACTTGACTTACTTTAACCACTGATTCCTGAAATTATTTGGAGTAAAAAATATAAATTAAATGTTGGCCTCCGATGACTTTTTTGATCTTTTTTTTCAATTAAAAACATATTCAGTAGGTATTAGACAGTAAAGGGCAGGGTGAGAGGTTGGTTTGTTACTCGGCTGAGTGATAGTGATGACATGAGGATTTTTAAAATTTGATTTTGGAGAAAAAGTTTTGAAAAAAATACATCTAAGAAGTCACCGGAGACCAAAATTCCATCCGCATTTTTTACTTCAAATATTGTCAGGAATCACTAATTAAAGTAAGTTAAGTACGTCCCTTAACATCCCATATATTTATCGTATTTATTGAGGTGATTCTTCACAATAATGACGCTATAAAAATCAGTCAAATATCACCATATTAGATATTATTAAGATGTAGATATAAATTATCACAGTGGTCCCAAATTTCTTCGATTTCCGAGATTCGAGATTCAAGATTTTACAAAGGCTCCCTGGATTCAAATAACTTAAATAGGGCTTAGCTATTTATTTATTTACGCCCTTTTTCGGGGCTTTTACATATATAATTTAAAAATTACACTTTGATTAAATAAAATATAAATACTATATATTTCTTTTACCAACAAATATAAAAGGTATATATTTCTTTTACTAAGGAATATACAGTATTTATTGTACATAACTGAACTGCCTCAGTAACAGTATTTTGTATTTGTCTAAAGATAAATTGAAGATGTCCACTGACTTGGTATAATTATTTCCCTCCATTAGTATTCTGGGCAAAGAGGAATACATATGGTAGTTAGTTCCAGAATTTCTGCACTGAAATAAATCCTGACTTCTAGTATTACGTAGAGGAATCCGGAAGCTTATCAATTCAAGCAATACCGGACTATCAACTAAATCATTTAGAATTTTATAAAGAAATACCAAGTCTGAAAATTCTTTTGTCTGACAATTTGAGCATATTCATATCATTTAAAATAGTGTTGTAGTTCAACATAATTGCTGTTGTACCCATTTATATATAATGCTATAGCATTCACATGTGTGAGTTCGACCCTAAGGGGGGGGGAGGGGGCTAAGGAAGAAATGGGGGGGCGATTGGAAAATTTATTTCAACGATATTTTTGGGACCTCTTCTGACATCAACTTATTATTTACATCACATGGATAAAAGATATGATGAAAATAATATTGTCATATTCTAATGAGTGGGTGGAGGATTGAATCCCATAACCCTCCCCCCCCTCCCCCTTTATATATGTCCTTGATAACAGTTATTGACGATAACACGAATTACAAACGAACTAATACTCAAACGATATACATTCATGTTTATGAGTCAAACTCAACATTTTAACATTTTGACAACCATATTACACAAATTGATTTGTTTTCATTTAATTAAGACAACATTTTATAAACAGCTTCCTTCATTACATGTAATATTAAAGCTTTTCATCACGAGCGGAGGTTTCAGCAGTTTTTTTTTGCCAAAACCGAAACTTCAGTCGGTCACAATTGTTAAATTTACTGACATAATTTTGATAATTGAAAATATAAAACATAAAATAAACGCTAAGAAACATTAAGCTAATAATTAATCCAATAGAAAAGACTGATTAACTCACTATTTTCATTACCCTTCCACGCAGGAGTAGGCATATAGGATGAACCGTCACACATTTTTTTAAAAATATTTTTATTCAGTTTTAATTTAACAATATTTTATTTTACAAATCTTACGAAACTGATCAATCAGTTTGATTGTAAGAATCAGTTTGATTGTAAGATCTATGTATCTGTCTTGGCATATTTTCCTTGCTTCATTATCATTCATACATTATCGTCTCTTCTGTTCTACAGACGCTTTTGAATATTTGCTTCGAATCGTACCATACTTTCCTCGGGCGTCCTCGAATTCTTTTTGCATTCGCTTGCGCGCCAATTAAAAATCTCATATACATCTATATATATATATAAATCAATGTTTATTTGCTTGCTTGCTTGTATGTATGTATGTTTATTCCTTATGCGTTTCTAAACCATTCATGGGATTGCGATGAAAATTTGGTGAGAAGTTGTACGCACGCCTACGATGGTTTTTGTATGTAGTGATTTATTTATTTATTTATTTATTTATTTATTTATACATAGATACAAAAAAAGAGCATACATTACATAATAGGAAGTTTTGCCTGTCCAACTAGGAAAGTTTCCTTTGATGTCCAGTGATGAGCTCTGGCGTTATGAAATTAATTCCTGAACTATTCATACGATTGCAATGAAACTCTTTGGTTTTGATATGCTCATGCCGCGATGGTTTCTATGTATAATAGTGAGCTCCGGCGTCATGAAATTATTTCCTACACCATTCATTCGATTGTGATGAAACTTTGGTGAGTTTTTGTGCGCACGCCCGCGATGGTTTCTATATGTAGTGGTGAGCTCTGGCGTTATGGAATTATTTCCTAAACTATTAATTGGATTGCAAATGCAATCTAAACGTATGGAAGGCGGGAGGGGGGTTCGCGGGACGGAGGAAGCGGGAGAGGAGTGGGAAGGGGGAGAAGGCGGAGGGCAAGGGGACGCGGGTTATCATAAAAATTACGTGCAGTACACACTGTCAAAATTTATTTCGTATAAGAGTATAGGCCATCAACAACTCGTCTATGTTCTTAAAATACGCGGCAAATTCCGACCGAATAAGAATTCTCGTAAATTGTCACCCCGTCAAGTTAATAAGTTATTATGTCAGTAATTCTCGCATTTTCTCATATGAAATTTGTATGACAACTTGCTATTTAAATTTAGTTTATATCTTGGATCTTGTGACCGGTTGGAGCACACCACGAGGGATTTTGCACGTGCCCATCTTGTACGTGTGATTTAGGTTGAATCAAGTGATTCAGAAATCAGAGATGAATTTAGGAAAGATGACAAATATAGAGGTGAAGAATTCTTTAAGAATTAGAATGGAGCGTTGTTATAATTTCACCATTCTTCTGCATGGCACCAAAATTGTAACACTAATGTAACACAGAATACAAATGTTTTTGGACTGAGGATTTTTCTCAAAATCATTTCTTTTGCTTGTTTCTAAAACCGACATAATTTTCAGAGCCATCAATCTGCGTTGTGTTTCTGTGAATGATGCATGATGAAGTTCTAAAATCAAGTTTTTAAAGCTTCCATTTATTTTACAAGGTTCTAACATCACTTTGAACCTTTTATAATTACCATTTTGTTTGTATCTGACAGTTGATCGTTTTTAAGGGAGGCAGTATAGTTCGTCACTTTAGTTAAGTTGGATAAGGTTTTAACTTTGCCTTACCATGTTCTGTCAGTGAGGTGTCAAAAGTTGCAAAGACAAATTATCAAAAACTTTTTAAGAATTTTTGATTTTGAGGTTCAATGTGTAAAGTATTTTATGTATAATATTCAAAGAAATAAATTGTTTCGCCCTGCATGTCCTTTCCCGTGCGTCCCCGTTCCCGTCCCGCAACCTTTACCCTTCCTGTGTTCCCAATCCACCTTCCCCGCTCACCATCTCCCCTATCCCGTTCCCCCGTCCCGCACACCCCCCTCCCGCGTTCCATATATTCAGTCCCAGTACATTCAGTTTTCAAACAGCTTATGTGCCACCTATTACAATTTTTTTATTCAAATTTTCTTTTTTCGTATATTACAAATATTCATATTTGTATATTATAAGAACAATCAATCAAAATTTGGTACCTAACATAGGCACCTATTTAAAAGATCTATAGTTTAAAAAATCCATAGACAAATCTTTTAACACAAAAAACAGCTGCCTGCTAAATTCAATTTCATCAAACGCGCGTCAAACGTGCGAAGCTAAGATAGTCGTTAAGTTTTCTGAAGTTATTCAATTTTCCTAATTTTTCTTTCCGTAAGAACCTTCTACAAAATTTCGGAAAACTTTAAAAAAAAGATGAACGGAATAGGTAAAGTCGTTCTAGTAATGGCGTGACCAAGGGAAACAGGGTTTCATTTTTATTTTTAGATGTTTACTTCTGAATTTGAAATCAAAAATGATAGAAAACTTAAAGGTCCCTATGGCCGGGTTGCCCGATACGACAAGATATCCTTGGTTCGAGCCCCAGTTGCGACCGTTACCTTTTTATTTTTCTGTGTCTTTTTCTCTTTCAAAAGACCGGTCAGTGGTTTAGTTTCAGTTTTGGTCATATTCTGTTTCATGTTTTATTTAGATTTTTTATTGTTATCTTCATTTAATGATAAATTACATTGATGGGTCACCTTTATTTTATTAAAAAAGTTAGTCCAATAAATTTTTTATAAAATTATAACTTCTTTTATTATCTTTAATTGATAAACTAACGTTTAAACAAGATTTTTATGCCTAGCACAAAGGGTAGATAACAAATATTATAATCAATAATTATCAGCCTAAAACACTCATCTACATTGAAAAAATCTTCCGAGAAAAGATATAATTCAGTTGGAAAAATGTAATAATAAGTAATTGTCGAATGAAACACTAATATATATTGAATTGTTTGGTGGGTATTAGATAAGCCGCCATAGCTCAGTGGTCAGAGCTCCTGACCGGCAATCAGAGGGACACGGGTTCAATTCCCGTTGGCCGCCAGTATCTTTTCTCGGAAGATTTTTTCAATGTAGATGAGTGTTTCAGGCTGATAATTATTGATTATAATTTATAATATTTGTTATCTACCTTTGTACTAGGCATAAAAATCTTGTTTAAACGTTAGTTTATCAATTAAAAATAATAATTAATATTTGACAAGTTAAAGTATTTCAGCAATAAATGCAGACATAATTAGTCTCGACGCCACCTAGCGGGAGATTTAGTATTTAACAATACCTCTCTTACAAACATAAAGTTGGTTGTTTTCAGTTGGAAAAATGTAATAATAAGTAATTGTCGAATGAAACACTAGCATATATTGAATTATTTGGCGGGTATTTGATAAGCCGCCATAGCTCAGTGGTCAGAGCTGCTGACCGGCAATCAGAAGGTCACGGGTTCAATTCCCGTTGGCGGCCAGTATCTTTTCTCTGAAGATTTTTTCAATGTAGATGAGTGTTTCAGGCTGATAATTATTGATTATAATTTATAATATTTGTTATCTACCTTTGTACTAGGCATAAAAATCTTGTTTAAACGTTAGTTTATCAATTAAAAATAATAATTAATATTTGACAAGTTAAAGTATTTCAGCAATAAATGCAGACATAATTAGTCTCGACGCCACCTAGCGGGAGATTTAGTATTTAACAATACCTCTCTTACAAACATAAATTTGGTTGTTTCCAGTTGGAAAAATGTAATAATAAGTAATTGTCGAATGAAACACTAGTATATGTATATTGAATTATTTGGCGGGTATTAGATAAGCCGCCATAGCTCAGTGGTCAGAGCTGCTGACCGGCAATCAGAGGAACACAGGTTCAATTCCCGTTGGCGGCCAGTATCTTTTCTCGGAAGATTTTTTTTAATGTAGATGAGTGTTTCAGGCTGATAATTATTGATTATAATATTTGATAACTTATTTTATTATTTTGTGACTGTTAAAGCACTATAGCCCATACAAACATTGATGATGACTATAAACGCGAGCCGAACCTACGAGTTGAATCACAGATTATAGGAAAGGTACAAAGCAACCACAAATGGCGCGAAACACCCCTTGCGTTTGCTTCAGATAATGCGCGTTTTCATCCCGCGACAAAATATCCTGTGGACTAAACATCCTTCAACATAATATCTACTAAAACTTAACCCAACATAACCTAACCTTACCTAACAAAAAATGGGACAAAAATAATACAGACATCCTGTAAAAACAAATGTAGAGCAAATGGACGAAGAAAGTAGTGTAAAAAGAATATATGACGCAAATGTGAATGGTAGAAGAACTCGGGGACGCCGGAGGAAGACATGGCACAATCAAATCACATAAAGATTAAATCAGACAATGGCACAATCAAATCACATAAAATAGTAATCGGAGTAATAATTGATGAAAATCATAGATGGGACCTACAAATCAAAGGTATTACTGAAAAACTCACAAGCTTTATATTATATTTCTTCAAAAATCTAAGAAATGTAGTAAATAAAAAGGATTTGAAAAAGGTTTACTACGCGTTATGTCATTCTTGAATTGAATATGGAAATATAGGATGGGGATCTACTACACATAAATACATAAAAAATCTGAATACAGTTCAAAAAGGAATCATAAAGACCATACTGAAAGTACCAATTAGAACATTCAAAAATATTCAAAAGCTTCGACGTACCAAATGTACAAAGAATATATGACAAAAATATATTGTTGAAGCTATTCAAAAATACTGAATCCTCTACTAGACAGCGTATTCATCACACTAGAATGTTCAGATCAAATAAAAATGACATAAAAAACATTCCAAGTTATAAAACCACATTCGGACAAAGAAACTACACTTATTTTACAACTAAACTCCATAAAATTCTTCCCCAAGACATAAAACTAATAAAAAAAATTTATGAGTACAAATCAAGAATAAAAATATGGCTGAAAGAGGTCAACGAAAACACCCTAATGAAGACACTAAAAACTACATAGAAGACAAATAAAATGTAATTAAACAATTTTAGTCCGCCTCGGCACAGGAACCCCTAGTGAGGAGGACTAAGAAATACAATATCTTTACCTTACTAACCATTATATTTTATATACTTATGGAATTATTTTATATAGTCGCTTAAATAAAAAAATAAAAAAAATAATCAGATAGCTACTTGAGTCGGGCCATATCAAAAGTCTGAATAATAGAATACCTAGTATGTATGAGACGATGTATGAATGTGAGTGAGGCAAAGAGTGTGTGCCAAGACCGAGTTGTTTGGCGATCCGTCCTCCCTGCCTACCCCTGCGGGGAAACGGCGTGATGGTTAGTTAGATAGGTAGTTAGTAAAATGGGACAAAAATAATACCGATAATTATAATTTATTGTATTTTTTTTGTCCCCTTTTTGTTAGGTTAGGTTGGGTTGAGTTAAATAAGGTTAGGTTTTAGTAGATATTTTGTTGGGGGATATTTCGTCTTTAGGATATTTTGTCGCGGGATGAAATTCTTTCCCACAATTCGTGGCTCGGCTCGCGCTTGTGTTCGCAAATGTATACGCAGCATTAGCGATGTTTCTGTCACTCAAAGATAGCGGAGTGTCACATATTTGACATTTGACAGTAAATGGCTTATTTTTGACACGTCAAATCGTTTAATTCTGCCGGAAGCAATTTATAACCGGACTCATAAATCATGAAGGTACCTACTGGAAATTCTACTTCATTAATTATTTGTACAACTGAAAATCATATTATTATTTATTTCTGAGTGCTTTTGACATGGGTATTTAATTATCTTTGGCTTTTGAAGCTATAATCAAGTAATTAAATAAATATAATAATTCACAGTGATGGATTATGCCTTTCCTTCATACAAACATTAACTACGTGTGTTTATTTTTATAAAAATAAATTATTTCGTTTTTTGTTGACAAGTACCCAGTACCTATCTACCTTTTTTACCTTAGTTCCACACAGGAGAAAAAAATCCCTCAGGGCATATGTCATCTTTGGGGATTTGGTGTGGAGGGTCGTTTTAGGGAAATGAAGGATTGGAAAATAATAATAATATTTGAATGACTTGTATAGCGTGGTTTTTATGAAAAATCACCTCAAAGGCGCTGTACATACTTATAACACATTTGTACAATCTTACTTCTAACTAAAAACTAGACAAACCACTATATGGAATGATAAGATCTTCTGGGAAATAAAAGGTAAGAGGGGTGGGAAGGAATTTGGGGGTCTGTCTCTAAGAGTCTCTCTTCATTGCGGTGAAAGGCGATGGGTCAGCCTGGAGAGGTCTTGGTTAGGTCTCCCTCAACCAGTCCGGCCCGCCACGCAGTAGGTACGAAAATGCATTCTCCGCCGAGACCTACACAAACCACACCCCATGAACACGGGCACCTCTGATAAGTCACCAAACTTAGTGAACTACTTGGGGTACTTACCTAGATGATTTTAATTATAGATATATTATAATTAAATAAAGTATTTATCTAAAACATTTTATACAGCGTCTGGAAATTAATGGAAAAACCGGGAAACTGGTGAATCTACATCATAGAGAACCCAAAAAAAAAAAACCTTTTTTTTTCGGCAACTAATATGTTTAAAAAACTCACATCTTTTTGAAAGACTTCGAAAAGGAGGAGGTTATCAATTCGACGGTATTTTTTTTAATGTTTGTTATCTCAGAACTTTCGATTGGGTGAACCGATATTGATGATTCTTTTTTTGTTAAAAAGCTGATGCTTCTCGTGTGGTCCCATTTTTATTTGGTCTAGTTCTGACAATGGGATCCATGAGAAAACCATATTATATATATCTTAAATTTGCAATAAGTATGTGTGCGACAAATGGACGAATAACTCAATATTACGCCAACAGATTTCGATGATTCTTTTTTTGAAGTAAAACTTCTTTACGCACGCTCGTCACTGAAAATCAAAAAATAAACAAAAATTTTAACAAAACAAAAAACGACTTTAAAAAAATTAACTAAAAAGTTAAAAAATAATTTCGTACGATTGTTATTTTTGGAGTCGGTGTCAGCCAAGATATATAACTACCTATGTATGTAGTTACCTTGGCTGACACCGACTCCAAAAATAACAATCGTACGATATTATTTTTTTACTTTTTAGTGAGTTTTTTGAAGTCGTTTTTTGTTTTGTTAAAATTTTTGTTTATTTAAACACTTTTTCCAAATAAATCATTATTTGCCGGGGCGGTAAATTAAAGTGTACTTCAATTTACCGCCATTTGGAACATTTACTGGATACCCAACACCTCTGCCATAGGTCACCCCAAGTTGTTCGCTATGTTTGGTGTCTTAGCCGGGATGCCCGGGTTCATGAAGTGAGGTTTGTCTGGATCTTGGCGGCGTATGCGATTCACACGTTCGTCACTCCAGGACACAGTGACGCCCAGATTCCTACCCATCATACCTTTTCCTTTCCAGAACCTCCTCTCCTTTCATATTTAAAAGACCCTCCATACATCATCCCCAAAGATGACAGTGGCCCTAAGGGGAATAATTTTTCTCAGGTGTGTGGAGCTAACGTAAAATATAGAGCTGTTATTAGCCAAGTGGACAAATGCGTCAGGTTCTCGAATTTCTTATCAATAAATTTCTAATTATAAAAAAAAGTTTTAATATCACTGTAATATCGCCAAAGCGAACTACTGAAGCTTTTTTTGCTGATTCCGACAGAAGAATGTTTTGAAGAATTATAATATTTAGTGTTTTTTCTTTCAGCAAACACCATGAAAAATAAATGAGAAGAACCACCCAAATTTTAAATAAATAGGCTTGCATTTGGGTCTCACCCAGGCGTAGCGTATTCAATTCCTCTATAAGACTGGCTTAATCCTCCACCACGACAAAATAAACTTTTTCCTCTTACTGTGGTGGTAGTAGGAGACTTTCAAATATTGTAAGGTTATTCGTAACCCGGGAATGTTTGTCTTTCTTTAAAAAAAATATATTAATATTTTTACATCGACATTTATCGATAAAATTAAAATTTGTATTTTCTGGGTTTTATTTCTTTGATCCCGTCTCGACATCTAGATTTAAGTATCTTCTTCAAATGAACTGCTCAACAAAAATAAATCCGTCGTTAGTTAGCGTTTCTATAACAACAACTTCTTATAAAAGACCACGAAAACAATCTAAATGTATTAATAGTAAGTAGGCGTGAAGGGGTTACCTCACCGCTTTGTCAATCCACCGAACCTATTACTGTAATTAAATTCTTTCAACACCTTTAGTTCCAGCCAAATTTAATAAAAGCTTATTTTTTTGTCAAATTTTAGTGAGAATGTTATTTTTAGCACTTGTCACCACGTTTCATGTAACTTTTTTTTATTAATTTATTTTTAACGTGTTTATATTACAACGATATTGCATACGTGACGACCTCAGTGGTCGAGAGGCAAGGCCCTCAACTAGCGAACCGGAGGACGCAAGTTCAAATCCAGCATTGTAAAATCCGAAAATACAGACTTTTAAAGCGTCAAAAGGAAGTTAAAATAAACCAACAAGACGATTTTCAAATTTTATTATATCCGACATTGTTCTTCGGATTTAAATAATATAATATATATTTTAGACATGTTCCAGAGTGGAAGATGCTAACAGTGTCGCCCTGACCACCATTCAGAATTGAAACGTTTAGCGATTTTTAGTGAACAGATCTGAATATCCAGATACTTCCCCATCTTCCCCCCCTTATCTCCTTCCCCTCGTTACTACATCAGCCTCACAACCTACCCCTATTGAGGATTCAATAGTCTCACTAGCTCCAGATGATTGCGAGCAGTTGGGAAACCATTATCCTTTCCAGAACTTGCTCTTCTTCGTTTTCTTAAAGAGATCCTCCACACAGGACCCTCAACGATGACAAACACTGAGAGAAATTATTTTCCTAAGGGTGTCCAGGTGGCGTTAACAACTCGGACCCGTAAGCGTTTTTAGACGACAATGTAACATTACATTGTAGACATACGTATAACGTATGAGGCGTATCTGAGTTATTTGTAAAAAAAAAATTACAATTGTGTAGTTCAAACGCAGTAGAAGTAAAACCATCAGAAAACTTAAGTAGACAAGAGTGGGGAGGCTATGAAGCACCACACAAAGATGAGACCGATTATTTTAACTTAATCTCCCACAGGCTAAATTCTATAGATGTATGTGTTGTTGTCTCTTTTTAGTGTCGCTTTTTCGTTTCATCGGGTTTCAAATCACAACGGTGTTAAAGAAGTTCTCACTTCAAAAGCACCATTTTCCTTTCCATGACTTGTTCCTCCGCACAGTACCCTCAACGATAACAAACACCGAGAGAAATTATTTTCCTAACGGTCTCTTGTGTGGAATTAATATTTAAAAAATGTGAAAATTTTCTTCTAAGAAAAAGAGATTATTTTTACTCTTTTTTTTACATTTTCCAACACGTTACCGATCACCATTAAGAGCGTTTAACCAGCTAGCGGCCGAAAATCCACATTTCGTCGAAAGATGTTCTTACGATCGTACAGGGCAGTTACAATGAGAAAGATTAATTACTCTCCGTACCAGATTTTAAAAATTATAACTCAATATCGATTTTATTTCATTCCAAATTTGCTTTAATTTATACCTACATCCAAAAATGATGAAACACGTGTTGATAAAATTATTAAAATTATGTACTTTTTTAAATTATTTTTTGAATATAAGTATTTTTTTCATTTTACAATAATGTCTGAGCAAAACAAGAACGTAAAAAAATCTGAAATAGTCTGTAA
The DNA here is from genome assembly GCA_917563855.2 of Limnephilus lunatus. Taxonomy (NCBI): domain Eukaryota; kingdom Metazoa; phylum Arthropoda; class Insecta; order Trichoptera; family Limnephilidae; genus Limnephilus; species Limnephilus lunatus. Next base: position 102,056,470 of record OU830594.1, read on the forward strand.
GTGCGCAAATAAATACACAAACGTACCAATTTTCGTCAAGAAACACATGTACGTATATATTTTTTAATGATTTTATTTAAACTAAAATAAAAATTCTGTAACATAAGTTTACCAGATAATGTATTGATATATTTTACTGCATGATAAAATGATTTGAAAAGTGTGTTGTATAATACAAAATTGTGTTTGAAAATTTAACAAATCGCCCAAAGATAAACATATATTCTCAAAATTTAAAACATAGCTGTACCAGTTTAAAAAAACAGTCTTTTGAAAACAATTTATATTTTTTTGTGGAAAAGAGTCAATACGTCTAAAATTTGATTTAAAAATGACATATTTCCGGTTTCGTCTGGTGTTATCTCTTAATGAAAAAAATAGATTTTTTTATTACACCAGCAGCAATAGACATGTAATAATATTGTTTCTTTCCCGACATTTTCCAACACGTTACCGATCATCATTAAGTAACCAAGAATAAACTAAACAAGTCTCTAGTGATGTTGGATTGTTTACACATTGGCCTGAAAGTGTTACCACCTGTCGGGATATAACTCAACTTCTAAACTAAGATATAAACACATTTCCCGGCTACGAATAATGTCACCCGATCAAACGGAAATGTTTTCTTTCCGAATTATTTCACCACTGCTTCGATCTGCCAACTTTAAAGCTATATAACATTATATTGACAAGTTTTATGAGCCAAAATTAATTGTTTTTTATTGGGAATTTAAAAGTTAATTTGGAATAATTTATTACTTTATTACTGTTATTAGGTACAGTTTGATAATAAAACAAAGAAATTAAAGTGGAATTAATTTTATTAATTACTATGATAGCTCTGAGTTTTAATAATTTTTTTAACAATTATAGAAAAATTCAAATGACAGGTTTTCAACAGACAAAAAAGGTCTCTCATTTTTAGAGCACAATTCTTCACGTCAGATCTAATAAATGGATTTTTCGATATGTACGTATAAATATATATATATTTTTTTTTTAAAGAAAGACAAACATTCCCGGGTTACGAATAACACAACAATGTTTGAAAATCTCCTACTACTACCACAGAAAGCCGAAAATGTTGCTTGTGTTGTGATGGAGGACTTAGCCAGCCGAAGAATCGAACACGCGACGCTCGGGTGGGACCCAATAATATAAAACGATAAACAATTTTTCATGTTTATTTTTATTTTTAACTAGCAGACCCAGACACACGTTGCTGTGGCTAACGAAACGCAACGCCACGCCATTACCCAATATGTATAACCAACGCCATCTGTTAAATCAAATTTACACCGCCCGCATGCCAGACCGCTGCCCGCTGTCCGCTTGCCAGCCCGCTCCATTTATTTATATATTTCAACCAATTTACACAAAACCTTGACAAATTACATATCTAAAAACCTTCCTCATTAATCACTCCATCTATTGATGAAAGCCGCATGAAAATCCGTTGCGCAGTTTAAAAGATCTAAGCGCATTTTATACTATGTAAAGATTTAATGAGTAAAACCTCAAATTATAATATTTAATTAAATGAAAATATTTGCGAAACTCAATCGAAATTCGGAAAACAGAAAAATCAGATAAAGATATGAGCTCATCTGGGACTTGAACCGAGCTAATATGTGCCCATCCGATCCGGTCATTTTTAACTGTATCATACTTCGACTGAGAACTATCAAAATTATCTTTATTTTCTTAACGCATATTTTTATTGGCTGCCATCTTTATGTATGATTGCAAGATTTAAACACGATCGAATTTGGATTGAATTTCGCATAGACATATGAATATTAATAGACCAGAACAGAAAGGTGAGGGGTAGAAACCAACTACAGCGGGACGAAGGACAGGATGACGGCTTTGGTGATATGTGATTCGTCAAAACTCAATCTGACAGTATATAGGCATCTCGCATTATAATTTCACACTTTCGTTCTTAAAAGTAAACTCTGATTTTGAATGAATATACCTTTTTACATAGGAGCGCGAATTATTCGCCGCGTAATGAACACATTTGCGAAGTCCAAATATGCAAAGTAAGGTCGCCTATAAGGTCGAGTTCAATATTTTGTTGCTGTATTAAGTGAAGATACTTTTATAAATGTTTCATAATTTACTTACCCCAGTAAAGAGGGACGGGCACACGCCATGTATCTCGAGTGACAGTGTATGTTACAAAAATGATCATATTATGTGATCTGAATTGGCTTAAAATAGTGTAAAATAATGCTTGCCTATGGAATGTAATACGACAATTTGGTTTATTCTCTTTTTCACTTCTATTTTTACACGTTTTCAAAACACAAGCCACTATGTTTACCGTTTTATTTCGTAAAATGCACCGATGAGTGCTCGACGCTGGCTTGCAGAAGAATGATGACGTCACATTTTTTAGATTAACGCGAAGCCATACACGATCCCAGCCGGTTCCAATGGAATGGTTCCAATGGGAGGGGGAAATAATACGCTTGTATCGCTTAGGGCAGGTCTACTAATATTCATATGTCTATGGAATTTCGCTAATATTGTCATCGTTTAATTAAATATTATAATTTTTCATGTAATTATCTTGCTTCCATTCCAATGGCCGAGTTGGTTAAGGCGTTGTCCCGGAAAACAGAGATCCAGGCGAACGTTACCTTTTTATTAAAGTGACAACTTCTTTAGCATCGTTGTGATTTGAAACTCGATTTAACGGAAATAAGCAACACTAAAGAGAGATAAACACACTAGCCTGCGAGAGAATGAGATAGCAATAATATATTTATTTATTTCATGGGTACTCGGTTCCAATATAATACGATAAATCCACAGTCCCACGCAAGTCTCCTTTGGTGTAGTGGTATAAAAAGCGAAAAGTGGTATAAAGAACGAAATAAAAAATTAAAATATTTTTGTAAAATCAATATCCAATCTTAAAGCGACGTCTAGCGACTCCGGGGGAGAAAACACAAATACTCATAAGATGACCAATTGTATAGGAAAAGGTGCACTGGAATTCGACAACAAAAAAATGAATAAATTTTCCTATACATTGATAAAAAAAAGTCCTTCGTAGTCTCCCCACTCTTGTCTACTTTAGTTTTCTGAAGGTTTTACTTCTACCGCGTGTGAATTGCACACTCTGCTTTTATTTGTGTTTAGATATATTAGTATTATCTTTTTCGACAATTTAAATCAATTTGCCTTTAATTCATTATTAGAAAGTAAAAATTTACGCAAAAATAATAAATTACACTAGAAATCATCTCCTTTAGGAAAGTAGGTATCTACCACTGATTTCTTTAAATTAATGCGAAAAAATGCACTCCGACTATACTTTTAAAGTCACATCCTTTACGAATGGACCATGTTAGAATTTAAAACCGTTTAAACGACTGAATTTTTATAATTTTTTCTACATTTTTTCTCATTTTTATTGTCAGACTGGTATCTATGTACGCGTCATTTGATGTGTACATTCGAGTCAGATGCTTTGATGTGTAAGTTAATCGTGCGTGCATGATCCCAAATAAAAGTAATCAATTTAATTGGCTTGGCAAATCCAATCGCAGAAATTGAATGTTTAATTTGATATTTTATTTATTTTCTGTATATCAAGTCGCATTAATATAAAAGGATGTCTAATACTGTTTTTACAGACGTTGCGTTATTTTAAACATAAACATTACAGGCCTTAATCGACATTACCGGATTTCTCCAATTGCGCCTGTACAGGGCCGGTCCTGGCCGCCCCAGTAACCGTCCATTCAATAATCAATACCTGCCACCTGCCAGGTCGCTTCACTATGTTCGCTACGTTTTTTGACTTAGCAGGGGTGCACGGGTTCATGGAGTCATTTGTTCAGGTCTTGGTCCTATTCAATTCCTTAGTAAGGAGTAGACTTGAAAGTGGGTGGGTAATTTGGAGTTCACACCAAGTAAAATATTCCCTCATGTTGGAGAGAGAGTTCAGAAAAAAATTCTGAGATTTCTGTACATGATCTATGGCTATTACCCGTGGCTCTATCCTACCGACTTTCTTTTGGGTATGCTCGGAATGAACCATCTACGGGTCAGAAGGGATGTACACATTGCTACGCATTTCTTCAGATTGATTCGCGGATGGTTTGAAAACTCAGCTATCTTGGAGAGCATTCATTCCTATGTTCCCGATGGTTATCTTAGACTGTTCTATCTTCCAGCCTGCAGGACTAATTTGCCAATGGTCACGCCGGTCGGGAGAGCAATCTTGCTGTATTGCGTAATGAAGCTGTTTTTAAAAGGCAAGCTCTATTAGGTAATGCTTGTATAGTTTGTAACTTTTACAATTGTATTTTAAAAACTCGTTAAAATGTTTAATTTTGTAATGTTTTTGAAAGAATAAATTAATTGAATTGAATAACTTTTCCTTCCCAAAACTTCTTCTTCCTTTCCTTAAAAAGACACAGCATCCCCAAAGATGATTTAGACAATTATTTTCCTCGGGCCTGTGTGGTGTTATATGTACCTATACATAAAAAAATCTAGTGCAGTTTCAGAGTGAAGTGAAACCTTCACAATAACTTACACACAATCTCAACCAATAGGAGCTATGAAAAGTGAGCTCATAATCAAAACGGTCAATGCAATCAATGGAAAGGTTTCTTTCAAAGATATTGAATTATAAGGAGATGTGCTATCCGCAGTTTTTACTAGATGGGACTGCGTTTCCGGGTGTCGCCGATATTGTTTAACAATTAGCGAATAAACTAAATGAACGAATAATTAACGAATAAACTAAACGAACGCTAAACTAAATGAACGATTTCTTTCCGTATTCAAACTATATTTTTAACCAATACTAATGTCCACCTTCAAAAAATCAAGAAAATGCACCAATTATTTTTGTATGCAAACTACCCTGATTTTTACAGCGCCCCTGAGGTGATGATTCACAAAAACGGCGCTATACAAGTCATCCAAATTTTATTATTATTATTATTAGGTAGTAGTTCGGCGACAAGCGCGCGTACATCATAGCTTATCTCTTTTATATTTGAATATCTTTTGTTTCATTCTATCCCGCAGGCTAAATCCCATAGATGTATATGTTTGTCTCTTTTTAGTGTCGTTTCGGTTTCATCGAGTTTCAAATCAAAACGGTGTTAAATAAGTTTCACTTTAAAAATATTAACAAAATTAACTTTTTTTTGTAATTTCAAAATTTATATTTCGAAGCGATCCACTGTTATTTCGGAACGATGTTTATTTTGCTGGCAACTTTTTTAATGTTTTTTATTTATCCGCGTTCCTCGCCAACAATACGCGCATCAATCACTGACTTCTAAATCACTCCATAGGAAAGTTTATATAAAATTTACGAGTGCGTTAAAAGATGTCAAACAAGAAAAAAGGCTTATATTGGAGGATTATTGAGTGCTCCGATAAAAGCTAGGAGATTGCCATGGGAATATTTAGCAATGAATTACCACCAAGAATTGACTGATTCAACAATAAATAACCAATAAGAATAAGTATTCTCTACAGGCTTAGCTCACACAGTTTTAAATGCTTTATTATCAAGTTTTTAACCCCTCGGGTTTAGACAAAATAATACCGTGTCGTTAAATATTCCCGCTTGACAGATTCGCTGTTTTTGAACGTATCCCAAATTGAAATACTGTTTTTGATAAAAGATTCTTTCAGGCAGACATATGAATTTTAAAATATTAAACTCAAGCATACCTAATTTTTTTTTTAGGAAATAGAAAATAAAAAGTAATCCAATTAAACATTATTAATAATCAAGTATATTTATTTTTTAAATCTCTTAAATTTATTTTCACTGTGTTACTGATCTATTTTATCGGAATATTTCCGCTTTGCAATAAAATCCAAATAAATGGAATATTTCTTAACGCACCCGAAAACTAAAAAGAGTTTTTTAGGTGATGAAATAACTAAAATTACTGATAACGAAAAAAAATATTTACATATTTTATTAGACAAATTTAGGTATTATATACGCTATCGCCAACTCACTTTTTCTTGTTTCATGGAAAATAATTAATTAAAAATTCCCAAAGTTTCATTCTTTTTTCAAATTGCTGGTTCTTTGGTTCAATAAAGGTGAACTTATTAATAATTTTGCGGTTAACTTTAAATTTGAATATATAGCGTGGTATTTTCTTTTTCTAACACCGTTTAGATCATATTTATAACTATGCTAGTAAGGGAGACACAACGATTTCTATGAGACCTACATGAGTTGTTCCGAAAACCGAAAAAAATTGCCTTAGGGGTTAAGATTCTTCGAATTACTTACTTTAATTTATATAATGCTATTTTTGCCATACGATAATACAAAAAAAATATTATCACAGCAATCATCAAAGATAATAAATTTATTTGCCAAACATTGTTCGCATTATGATATAATGCCAGAAAGTTTACAAGTTCCAAAATTGTGTGAAATGTGTATTTTGTGATCGTTAATATCAAATAAGCTTAAAAGACAGATTGAATAAATATCCTGTACTCTAAAAAGGGTTTTACTAATAAACATATTTTGAATCTTACGCAACTAATAAACAGTCGTTAATGTAGGGTAAATTGTTGGTTGTTTATCAGTTGTTTAAAATTTAAAGTACGTTTATTAGTAAAGGGTAGTTTTTAAATTTGTCATTAAATCTACTGCTATACTAAAATGTCTATCTAGTTTTAATTTAGATGTGTATTACACATCTGTCCTGAAAAGTCAAAAGATGTCGCACATTAAAATAAAAATGGATATGTTTATCCATACTCTTGCAATTGTATGTACATTAATTTAACAGCCAATAAAAATATGCCTTTAGAATGTTGAGTGTTGTGTCGTCGTATGAAGAAATATTTAACTTAATTTTCTACCTGTCATTTTATATTTAAATTCATCTTTTACTTTCAATTTCAATAGACCACTTGCATGACATTTTTTTAATTTTTTTTCCGGTTTAGGCAAATGTTCTAAGACATTCTGTATTTTTTTATCGTATTTTTGAAACCCTGGCGATTTTTTGAAAATTTCAATCCAAAAAATCAGACCATTTTTTATAAGTCGGAAAGTCGGGACATAATTTTATGGGAGCGAAAAAACGATAATTACACCATTATCGTTTTTTCATCCGAAAATCATTTTCAAAAAAGAACGTTTTCCACACGAATAGCAATAAATTGTACGGGGTTCTCTTCGTAACATCTGTAAAAACATCGCCATCTTTATCAAAAAATCAAACCAAAGGATAAGTTCGCATAGAACAAACAATAAATCTAGTAAACGTTAAACGCAAATTTAAAAATTCGCCGGAAATCAAAGTGTTTCCATATAAAAAAAAATCAGTGTGGAATTTTACAAAATTAAGGGAACATTATTGGAGACGGGACATTTTCATGTAGTGACGTCACGAGTTCAAATAATGGATTTATTTATTTAAAAAAAAAAAAAAAACCTTACATTTCTAAAAATTTTTACTAACATTTTCGTAATCTTAGTAAAAAAGTCTATACACACGATTTTTTCCAAGTCGTTATGAAATCCATGCAAGTGGCCTATTGTCTTTGTATAATTTTGTCTATTATTTTGTCTATGATCAAGATGAATTTACATATAAAATATCAGGTAGAAAATGAAGTTAAATATTTCAAAATAGGAAGACATAACACTCAACAAAGAAAATGAAGATAATTTTGGTAGTTTTCGGTAGTCGAAGTATGATACAGTTTTTCGGGTTTATTTAAATCTTTACAATTAACTTTATACCTCTTCTAGGGGTCGAATCAGCTCATTGGTTCGAGCAGAGCCGTGGAAAGGCTAAGGTCCTGGGTTCAATTCCTAGATGCGACCAAAATCTTTTCTGATTTTACTGTTTCAAATTTTTCGTTTGAGAATCACTAATATCGTCTTCAATGATTCAATAATAACTCGGTTATCAGAATATCCAGATACATTCCTCTTTTGCCTAGAAATATTTCAAGATTAATAATAATAATAATTGTACAATTTGTAGAGCGCCGTTTTTGTGAAAAATCACCTCAAGGGTGCTTGCCCTTGAGGTGGTTAAGATGCTATAGTTCTGGCTAATCATGGAATCTTATGTTATGGTCATCAAATGAATAGTAAATAAACAAATCAAATGTACGTCACTCCTTTCATCAAAAGCATTTTAACGAGCTGTGTTTTTCAAGGGTTTTTCAACGTGTTTTTGTAATCGCCCATACTTAATTTTAATTGGTACATAAAATCCATGTTATCATTTTCTTAATTTAACTTATCGTTTTGCGTTGTTACATAAGGTTTTTTTTCTAATAAATATTACATATAGCTTCTTCCAAGGTCAACGTTGAAGAGCGTGTCAATTAGGATTCGGTTGACACGTAGGGGACGCCAAAGGAAGACGGGAAATTAACTACTTCGGTCACTTTTAACATTTGCATTTACTTCCCGAAAACCGATAGTTACTCTCAAGATATTGAAATTGTTTATTTTTCACTGGGTGGGACTGTCGCCGATATTTTTAACCAATGCTACTGCACACTTTAAAAAAATCAACTAAATGAACGAATTCTTTCCATATTCAAACTATATTGTTAACCAATAACACTGCACACCTTAAAAAAATCAACTAAATGAACGAATCATTTCCATATTCAAACTATATTGTTAACCAATACTACTGCACACCTTCAAAAAATCATCTAAATTAACGAATTCTTTCCGTGTTCAAACTATTTTGTTAACCAATACTACTGCACACCGTCAAAAAATCTACTATTGAACGAATTCTTTCCGTACAAACTATTCCCATTAGGTAGTAGTCCACCGACAGTCGGGCGGCCATCATAGCATACCTCTTCTATTTCAATATCTTTGGTTACTCTAGAGTTCTACAGTTACTCCGCCATTTCGATTTTATGACAGTTCCGTTATGGGTAAGGTACAAAATTGAGCTCTTCATAATTTATTAATAATCATGAATAATATTATAAAAGATGATGATAGTGAAAATTCATTAATTTACCTTCTAATTACTGGAAGGTAAATTATATTTTTTCCTTGTAATATCGTATAAATAATAATTGTTCATCATTTATTTTTAAATACTCCCAAACATATTTTTATGGAATCCTATCCAGATCCTACAACAACGCGAAAAAAATATGTCGTGATATGATGACAGTTGTTGTGGTTTTCATTTATTCAATTTAATTTTCGGTGTGGCCCACAATTAGTTATTACTTTAGCAAAAGTAAACCTTAAATAGCTCGTGGGCCTATTTAGCATTCTTGTTACTTTAACTGGCGGTTAAGATTTAAATCTAGCTCACTATTTAGCTTTCTGTTGAAACAGACAGCCCCTAGTGTGACACACAGGATAATACATTTAGTTTCAACATCCTTCAAAAGATATGGTTAGTATAGATAGTTATATTTAGTTTTTAGGTGTCAGAAGGTATCAACGGATGTCATAAAAGTAGTACCTGAGAAAAATGTCGACTAACATCGTTCGTGTCTAATGCACGAACAGTTTCTGAAATCTGTCCCGATGATTTCCAGATTTCCACTGTAACGCTGTCCGAAACGTTGGCTAAAGGAGAAGGTAACGTAAAACTGAATAACACCCGAAAATAAATAACGAAAATCCGTATTATTGCTTATTTAAACATAATGATATGAGCATATTTAAATTATAACAAAAATAAAAGTCTATAGTGATATTAATTTTATAAAATAATCACCTTTCGCTAACCTAGCGGCAAAGCTTCTAAGTTTCAAAAGCTTTAGCATAGCCAGGACGCAAACCAATCTGAATATTATTTCAGAAGAAAATCTTACACACGCAATTTCTCAAGATTGGTTTTGATTGTTCGCCATCTACCGAGTGAAAGTACAAATAATTTCATATAAACTTTGAGAAAATTGATGAAAATGGGTTTTCTGAGATATTTAAGGAAAACTTTTTCAAAAATATACAAAACGATTTTCATTTCGTTTTCTTACTAAAATTTTTTCATTTTTCAAAAACCAATTTTTTGCGACATTTTGAAAACTTGTATTCCTTTGTTTATTTATTATTATTTCTTATATCGTCAATTTACCACCTTACGAAACAAGGTCTCAGAAAGGTCAACGAAATTAATTATGGATTTCACCATCCTCTTGATAGCTTATCCATTGGATAACGAATATCAAGGTGATGCACCAACGTCCTGTAAAAATTTGAGATCAAAACGCTTATAATAACACTCTTTATGTAGATGGCGATAAGGTTTAAATTCGCGTCTAACACCAGCCAACTGTTTTGACTTATTTGGGTGGAGAGGGGGGGAGGGGGAGGACATGCAGGGAGATTCAATTTATTTATTAAATGGCACAGCAACGCATGCCGGGTTCTAAAAAAATCTGAACTTTGAAACAACTGGCAAGAAACCTGTGTACAAACTAGCATATCTCATATTATTTGATGTGATCGAATCATACCAGCGCTCCCCCATATTTGATCTTTCATAGTTAACAATAAAAAATATATTTTCTACAATACTTAAATGTTATATTGGCTTTTATGTTTCAGTTGTGAAAGTTGAAACCTATCCTGGGCGAGGAACAACGAGTTTGGTATTACGGCTCAACCTACGCATCTACCTTCAGATTCGCCCTAAGGCTTCCTCCTACACTCACTTTAGAAGGTAAGTCCTTAATATACTTATATTCAATAATTCTTTGAGCCGAAACAAGGACTTTACCGCACGATTCTGAAAACATTAGTAGGAAAGCAAAACCGAAATTTTACTAACTCCTCACAGGAGAAACATAATTTTCCACAGGACGTAAGTCATCTTATATAAATAAGGAATTTTAAATTAAAGTATGGAGAGGAAGATCTGGGAAGTAAAAGGGTATGAGGGATGGGTAGGAATCTGGGATCTTAATGTGTCCAGGAGTGACGAATGTAAGAATTTATCGCTCCCACGGTATCTATCGGTCGAGAGAGTCCGAGTGGAGAGGTATATATTATATCTGCCTCAAACTCAGTAAGTGAGCAAACGCATTCGCCACTAAGAACTAGACAAACCTCACCCCAAGCACCCCTAGTAAATCACCAAACGTAGCGAACCACTTGGGTGACATATTGCAAGGGTGTTGATTATCTAAACAATGGTTCGCGGGGTAGCGGTACATTTACCCGCTTCCCAAATTGTATGTGATGGAGGTATGAATCCATCGCTTCCACTGCGGTGCAATGTGATGGGTCGATAGAGTCCGGCTGGAGAAGTCTAGGTTAGGTCAGTGTCTCCCGATCCGGCCCGCCACGCAGTCAGTGGGCAGCGCCACCAAGACCAAAACAAACCTCTCACCATGAATCCGGGCACCTCTGCTTGCTCAACAAACGTAGCAAACCACATGGGATGATCTATGGCATGGTTATTGGTTAGCCAATAAATGGTTCCCACTTACGTGAGAAGTCATTTTATTATTTTAGTTATAAAAAATCTCAGTTAATATACAAATATGTAGAGTACAGTAAAGATACATAAAATATCAAATCGACCGGTCAGTGGCTGAGTGGACATGGCGTTTGGGTTCCACCCGGGCGTCGCGTGTTCGATCCTCGGCTTGTCTTCCATCACAACACAAGCAACATTTTCAGCTTAGTGTGGTGGTAGTAGGAGGTTTTTATTCGTAACCCGGGAATATTTGTCTTTCTTAAAAAAAAACTTTTCACACAAATGGCACATATATAATGACAACATACATTAACAAAAATTTGTAAAAACCCATTTAAATAAAAAAATAATACAAAGAGAGGCAAGATACTTTTTCATAAATATATAACCTATCACATATGTATATTTTTTTAATATACCTACGAGAACTAATCTGACCATTAACCGTAGTTGGGTTTTCAATTCTAATGCAGTGCAAAAATATATTAAGAGGAATCCACTCTAAAATGCAGGTATTCTTAATGCACCTTATATCATCACGAATATACATAAAAGACATCAAATTCGCTTGGCAAATTCACTCTAGAGGTCACAATATTATGCGTAAAGGGGGTTTATATTTATTTTGTGACTATTTTACAAGAAAGAAACACACTTAATCAATGGAAACTATTATATACATTTTTAGCAAAAAAATCATATTCTTAAAATATTATTTCTTAAATGCTTTCATATATGTTTAATGAAAACTATATATTTTTAGTAGTTTAGGCTTTTATATTTTCTGAAATAATTAACAATTTTATTTTAATTCTACTCAATGGAAACCGTAGGAAAAGCTTCAATTAATTCAAAGCACATTTTTTTGTATTTATATTGTAAAATGATTCGTAGTAAAGATTAATCTAAATGGTGATTTATCACTAAGCTTCGTCTTAGCATGGATTTATTGTTATTATTTACTAGTAACAGGCGCTTTTTCAGGTCTAGGTATTTTGTTGAATAAATATCTATCGACAAGCCCAGTCGTCCAACCGACTAATGACCCGGTGTCGAAAGACACAGTCAGACGTCGAACAGGCAACAAGGAGATGTCTATTTAAACTTACAAGGTTCAAACAAATTCTCCCTAACTAAACGTTTGTCCTTGTCTACCGAAGGTAAGACGGTACACGGTGTGCAGAAAGTCATTGCCGATACTGTTCCTTTAGTTTGTACTCTGTTTGAGAAGACTATTTTTCAGAAATTAGATTATTAAACATAAATTATAAGAAATTGAAAGAGTTATATTCTTTTTTAAATATGTAAAAGCTCACAAGAGTGCCCTGTACTGGGGAACTATGTCGCCAACCTATTGGGCAGCATTGTGAGGCGGATTACGAGAAGACTGTACAGAGGGATTTAAGGGCAGTATAGGGCATTTTAGGGTAGTATTGAAGAGGCCCGGATTAAATGAAAGAGGAAAAACGGATGCCGGTAGCTCGTTCCACTTACGAGCCGACTTACACAAAAACGAGTCGAAGAAACGACCTGTTCTAATGAAGTCAACATCGTCTCTGAACGGGAGTTCTTCACGTGCACCGGTACACCGGGGATCAATGCTACTAGCTATTTTAATGGAGTCGAGCAAACTCCTTTAAAATAGCTGTAGAACAGACTCAGATTTTTCAATTAGAAGGACTTCCTTCTGAAAGCGAAACAACTATCAAGCGTAATAATAATTATAGCAGAACTTGTTTATAAATAAACCGTTTTGTATAAGATATCAATATTATTGAATGTAGAAAAAGAAATTAAAAAAATTACTTTTATTAAATTTATTTTCTTAAATATTTAATATTATCATTTAATTTCGAATATTTAACATGGCTGTTGGTATTTCTGACATCCAAAATCAATGCCAATCTGGAATTTAATTTGGATAATAAAATAGAAAGGTACTTATTTGAAACAACATTTAATTTACCGTAAATTAATATTGTTAACACGAAAATGAAATACCAATTGTCCAATTGTTAATCAAACATTTCCGAAAAATCGAAATTTGAGTTGAGTATGCAAAAGTTATAGGTAAAAGTGTACCCTCTATCTGGTACAATACTCAGATTACTCATAAACAACACCAAATCAATAATAATGCAGAAAAACTTGTAGTGAAATAAACAAAAATGATGCTTTCTGGGTCACTAGTAGGAAATTTCAAAATGAAATGTCAGCTAATGTACCGGACCGTTATGTTTCCCATTGTTATTTTATAGCATATTTACCACGTATAAAACACAGACAAGTGCAAATAATTTTTGATTTATTTATTTACGCCCTTTTTCGGGGCTTTTACATATACAATTTAAAAATTACACTTTGGTTAAATAAAATATAAATACTATATATTTCTTTTACCTACAAATATAAAAGGTATATATTTCTTTTACTAAGAAATATACAGTATTTATCGTACATAACTGAACTGCCTCAGTAACAGCATTTTGTATTTGTCTTGGTATAATTATTTCCCTCCATTAGTATTCTGGGCAAAGAGGAATACATATGGGAGTTAGTTCCAGAATTTCTGCACTGAAATAAATCCTGACTTCTAGTATAACGTAGAGGAATCCGGAAGCTTATTAATTCAAGCAATAATGGACTATCAACTAAATCATTTAGAATTTTATAAAGAAATACCAAGTCTGTGAAAATTCTTCTGTCTGACAATTTGAGCATATTCATATCATTTAAAATAGTGTTGTAGTTCAACATAATTGCTGGAATACCCATTTTAAAATTTAGAAAACGTAAGAATTTGTTTTGTATTCTTTCAACAGCTTGTACATGTGTATTATAATATGGGTTCCAGACGGGAGAATTGTACTCAAGTTGACTTCTAACAAATGCAAAATATAACATTTTAATACACTTTATATTGTTAAAATTTCTAGTTAGCCTAGTTATAAATCCCAACATTTAAGCAACCTGCATTGCTTTCATCATTATCTCAAAACTTTATATTTGGAGATGTCTGACTAATCAATTTGACGATCGGTATAAGCGTGGAGAAGGAGGAACATTATTTTTTCAGGCAATTTTTTTTTAAATTTTGCTCTTCTCTTCTTTTGAGAAGCTTTTGTAGATTTTCGTTTTCCACAAAGCTTTTACAAGACAAAACGAGTAACTTCTTTGCGAGCTTTCTATATCTCGCCCCTTCCTGTAAATAACATGGCGGTACACAAGGAGATTGGAGATTCATACTCCGCCGAGACTTATTTTGGGACGTCAAATAAAAATACGAAATAAACTCGCGATGGCGGGCCGTTGGAAAAACTACCGCGACCAACAAACGCTCTGGACGTGACAGAACTGCGCCATCTTTAAAAAATCAAACAAAACCAACTCGCTAACATTACAAACTATTCAAAACCGCAAGAAAAAGTGTTAAAAAGTGCTGAAAACTAGTGACAAACATAAAAAACAAGTGACGCGCGAAAATATTCGATAGTCTTTTGTTTACATGGTGAAGAAACTTTTCAAACTTTGACGTTTTACATCGATTTTACAATTTTAAAAGTTATTTTTATTACTTTAATGTGTTGTTTACTCATCGTGTTGTGTTATTATTAAGTTTTAACGTTCGTTTCGTGAGAATTTTAATGTATTTGTTATTTTAAAGTCAGTGTTGATGAAAGTTTTGGTTTGAGGTTATGTCGCCGCTTGTCTGAGTCGGCCATCTTGGATTTTCTATTTTTGGTTGTCCGGTTTTCACAGTTTGTGCTTTTGGGTGGTCCGTGACGATTCATTATTAAAATAATTTTGGTTTTTTTAAATAGTTGGTGTTATAATAATGGTAATTTAGGAAAACCTGGACATCTTACTTCAATTAAATTATTTTCTTAATTTACAGTTATTAATTACATGTTAGTTTCTTATTTTATTTATTGGCCGTGAATTAAAGTTCTAGGTCAAAAAAATTATCATTGGAAATCAGGAGTTATATTTTCAACCATTTATTAAATTTTTAAGACTGTTTGTGTCTTTTTTATTTTCTCTTTCTTAACTCTTTAGGCGGCGCGATTATTTTTTTTTATAGTTTCGCGAGATGTGTATATGAATAATCGATGGAAAAATAAAGAATGATATTACTTTATTATCTTTATTAACGGTGCTCCAGATTTTATGTCCGGGTTAAAATGAAAGACTAAACCCTTCCACACACTTTTCCATAAATGATTATCTAGTAAATTCACGCAATGTAAGTGCACTATTTAAGTATAATAAATACAAAACAATACAAGAACAATACGTCAATCCACCAGAAACATAATGGGAAAATATTTCACCGACTCCAGATATTTTCATATCAGAGGGTTCGGCTCTGATGAAATCCTAACTTGTCTGATAAATCCTACTGATCCCTCAATATAAATATTAAAAAATCTTTCGTAATCCTACATGTATTTAAAATGACTGACTTTTGCATTTTATTATTTATTGACATTTTATTATTTAGTGTTACTTTTTTATTTGCTAAATAAATAAAAATTGTATCCAAAGTTGAATGAGCAAGTGACAGGGTCCCGTGTCAAGGGCATAGACCTATACTTTAATATTATATGGTATTGGATGATAAAGGGGCATAAGGTGTAGTGCCGAGTCTCTGGCATACCGCCCTTAAAGGTTAGGTTAGGTTAAAGTAAAGGTTAGGTTAGGTTAACCCCTCAGGCCTCTAACATATTCTGTATGAGGGTCAGATTTGATTGCATTTAAATCCAAATCATTGAATATTTCCAAACGTATCCAAAAACTAAGAACTGTTTTTGAAAGGTGATGTAAAACTTTGTCAAATTTTATGATTAGAAATAAATATATAATTTTTGAAATAGCCACTTTTTAAATGTTTTAAAAAGGCATTTTTCGAAAAATGAATTTTAACCACTCGAACCCATAAGCTTGTTTACACGACAATGTAACATTACTAGACAAACGTGTGACCTATTAGTTATTTAATGTTATTGTCAGCTCATTTCATTTTCGTTTCGCGTGAAAATAAGTTTCATAAATTTTTCTCAAATTGCGGCTTGAAACTTTGGTTTGATATATGTGCACATTTTAATTTTTCCGTGGTTAACTTTTAGATTCAAATATAAAGCGTTTTACTTTCTAACATTATTTAGATTTAGATCACAATTTTCACCTTGACGGTAAGAGAGATACAACGGTTTCTGTGAGCTTTTTCCAAAAGCGAACAAATTAGCCTGAGGGATAAATGATTGTCCCTAAACTTCATAGCTCATTATGGAAATTTTCCCAAGGTAGAACAAAACATTTAAGAATTTTTGTTAATTCAAACAAATAGATTTTCCGTTTTAGAGTTTACCGATTTTTTATGCTTAACAGACTCCCGAAAGCATTTATATTGTACCTCGGTACCTACTCTTCGCATTCCAAAATAACAGAAAAGCAAATCATTAATACCTACGCAGAAAACTGCTTTTTTCGTCACAATTTTTCCCAAAATACACGTCGATGATACGCAAATTTTTGAAAACAAAAATAAATACGTGAATTTTTTTAGCGTGACTTTCTTTCTAAAATTACTATTCCTTCCTAAATACATTTTCTATAACAATCATAACAAATTAATGATATAATTTTATAAGACGGTTTTGTGGATAATAGTGAAATAATATAACTACATGACTTCTTTCATTCCAAAAACTTCGTTAGTTCAATCCGTTCATTAAATAAGCTAGTAATATTGCATATCGAACGAAATTATTCAAAACTATGTGTATGTACGAGTATATAGGCTATGGAGGCCGCTCTAAACTTTATCAATTGTCGATCAAAATATCTGTTAACATCGGTTAACAACCGTTGACCGTGCTCGCAAATTATAATAACTGACCATAGATGACGGATTTGGTCAAAATCGTATTGATATAGGGTTTTATCGATCTCCTGGGAGATAGAATAGTCTTTTACTGTCGGTGATGGAGAGAACCATCTGGAACATCGAACAGTATTAATACGCTAACGTCTGCGTGGTTGAAGTTCAGAACCCATCTCCCAATGCATGTCTGACACCACGCCATACTTGCCGCGCCACAAATAACATCAGTGTATGTGGAATTTCACATAAAGCCACCGTTATAATTCGGTTTCGAATTCAAGAATTCGTCATAAGATGTCGCTACTTCCATCAGCAGGTCGGATGGGGACGTCTCCCCTCTCAGTAGGTATAACTGCTACGAATTTGTGAATATGTAATTATGTTTCTCCCAGGATGATCACACTTCGCTTACAACATAACATAAACATACTCCAAGACTTTTATAACAAATGGCGTATAGATGTGAACCCTTCCAGAGCGCTGCTATTTTCTTCTCACGAAGAAAGGTTCGCAGCACTCCTAAGGGTCAAGTTTATATGTACGACCAAGCAATACCCTGGCAAAACAATGTTAAATATCTTGGAGTCACACTCGACAAAAAATTCACATGGCACACACACATCAAACATACAATTAAAAAAACCAAAAACGCTGCTTCATCCCTTTACCCGCTTTTACATTATAACAGTCAAACGTCGCTTCAGAACAAACTTCTCATTTACAAATCAAAATTACGACCCATCATGACTTACGCCGCTCCAATTTGGGCCACAAGCAATACTAAGAGTCTAGAAACCTTCCAAAATGTCTTGCTTAGAAGATTCACCAAAAGCCCTTGGTTCGTCCGAAATAGCATTATTAATTCAGGCACGAAAATCCCTCCACTTAAAAAACACATAATAGACCTGGCCAAAACATTTTTCTCAAAACTTGCTTCAAATCCGAACCCAAGCATCTCATGTCTCGGGCATTCAAGTCCCGATGACAATCCCCTCCACCGCCTGCCCATATCCATCCTTCATCCACCTTGATGCGCGGGCTATAACAAAATTTACCTTTATATTCTTATATAAAAAATTAAATACTTGTATATATTTATTATGGTATACATATTTGTGGTATATGAATACATACATGCACGGGTGTATGTAAAAATGTCTGTATGTGTGCATATATCTATACAAAATATATGCCACTCGCAGATTTAAAACAAGCAATAAAAAAATATGAATGCCCTTCATCTTGCCCAAGGCAGCCCGAGCATCGGGTTAAAAAAAAAATCCATCAGGTGACATTACTACAGTTTGCAAGACAAAGGGGTTAATTTCTCCCTGTAACTTGCTAAGAACCAATATATAATATATGTAATTATGTAGTATCTCTCCGGATATGGAAATATTGACGGTAATACATGTTTTATCAAGCGCATATTACGTTCATTACATAAGACGTCGTTATTAGTCTCGATTACTTTGTCCCGGTGGCTAGGTATACTGGATGACAGTGAATCCTGGCATTCATTTCTACTAGCAGTTTTTATCTGCTAGTAGAAATGAATGCTCTCCATGATAGCTGAGTTTTCAAACCATCCAAGAACCAATCTGAAGAAATGCGTAGCAATGTGTACATCCCCTCTGACCCGTAGATGGTTCATTCCGAGCAACCCAAAAGAACGTCAGTTAGAAAGGGCCACGGGTAGAGCCATACTCCCTCATATAGAGAAATCTCAGAATATCTAACTTAGATTCGCTCACATTGTTAAAATAATAAATATATGTTTTCATTAAAATAAAAATGAATTTAAACCTTCAGTTAACTTAATTTAATTAATTTAAAAATCATTTAATTTTTTTTATTCATTATATTAACTCGTAGGGAAGTCAGATTAACATTTTAGTTATCCTGTCAGTTTTAGTTAAAATCACTCGGGTCACGTAGGTACTGCTATATCTGTCACTAAATGACAAAATCCTCAGAAAACTTGTCTATCTTCTTTTCTGTTGTGGTCAGACACAGTTAATAATATATAACAGAAAGAGAGACCACCAAACTTTTTCTTTGCGTTTAAAAGTTTACTACAGACGCATCTATCCTATAAAATTCTATGAAACAGAAAATCGCCAAATAGTTCACCTTTACTATGCATTTGTCTAACAATTTTTTTTTTTTAGTTTCACACAAAGTAGTAGACAAATATGGTTTATAAGAAAAAAATCATCGGTAAGCGATTTAAAAAAAAACTTTGGCTATATTTGACATTTTTTAGATTTTCGCGGACAAATGTGTTATAGTGATCGGGGTATTATGCCGTCTTGCGCTACCTTCTTTTTTAGCCATCATTTCGGACAGCGTTACAGTGTCCATCATCAGGGCACACATCTACCTAATGATGGACATTGTAACGCAGTCCGAAACGTTGGCTAAAGAAGGAGGTAGCGTAATACAACATGATACCCCCAAAATAAATCACGTGATTTGGTCATATTTGTGTCAATATTTTAATTGCATAATTTTATGCAACTCTTATATCAAAAAAATTGGGAATTCAATGAAAACTCATTAGATCATTTTGCAATTAGTACCTATTGTTGCGTATATGATGCTGGCACTGTTTTTGTTTAACGTCATAAGAACAAAGTTCTCATTTAGTGCTATGCCAATTCTCTCTTACTTACTATAGATCTACTGATTTCTTATTAAATCTATACCGAGCATTATTTAGAATCAATTTTTTCACAACACCATCTGCAAATTATACAATAAATAAAGATCGCGAAGTAATATATACAATAATTCCTTCTATTGTTCAATTTTATACAAGGTTTAATTAAAATCTGCTGAGTAATTGTTACTACTCGTGACAGCTGTTACGCGTTCCGCAGGCTTTATTAAACTGTCTTATACTACCTTATGATGGCGAAACAGTTGTCATGCGTAATAATTAGATAGAACTGGCTCAGTAGGGATGAGAGTAGACTGAATATTTTTTACAATTATCTCATGTATCTCATACAATAAATCTGGGATGGATGCTCCACCCAACTTCCCATCGGGATGCTGGGTGGAGCGTCTGGGAGGGAAAACATTATGAGGGGTGGGTAGAAATCTGGGGATCGGTGTGTCCTGGAGTGACGGACGTATGAATCCATCCCTCACACTGCGGTACAAGGCGATGTTCCGAGAGAGTCCTGCAGGAGAGGTCAAAAGGTCTCCTTCAGCCAGCCTCTCCCGATCTGGCCTGTTACGCAGTTGGTTGGCAGATGCATCCGCCTCCAAGAGCCGGACAAACCTCACCCCTTGAATCGGGGCACCCTTGTTAAGGCACCATCATAATGACTAGTATGATTTTATCAAAACATTGTCAGTTTGTCCCGAGTGTGTTCATCTTTATTTAAAACAAATGAATACTCGTAATGATGTAGGTATACCTATACATTTTTTTCTTAGGTCAAAAACATAGTGTTTTTAATAATAAAAAACTATATTGTGAGAATTGGTAAAGTTGACACTAGAATGCTATCTTGACACGTGAAAGTTCAGGGACGAAATGAAGAAAGACGGTTGTCCCGAGGGGCCGGTGACCATGAACACTAATAGACCTTGTGACCTGGCCATCGATCTGTCCTGTCAAGAAGATATGCTGCTGGTCACCATTCACGTGGAGGACGGGGAGAGACCTTGCAGCCAGCCTCCCATCTGGGGTAAGTTGTCCTAAACAGATATAACAAGTCTTGCAACCTGACCATCTACCTAACCTTCCAGGAGGACATGATGCTTGACATTGCAGCCAGCCTTCCGTCAAGTAAGTAAGTTAACCTAGAATAGACAAATTAATATACGTGACTTGTTGTTGTCAGCCCTCTATCTGGTGCGGGTTAACCTATAGAAGATATGAGTAAATTTTGTTCTAAGATTTTGTCTTTTTTCCTCTGAAAACTATCACCATCTGTGATGAGTTGACCTAAAATGATTAAAATATTCCACCAATTTCTTGTCCTCTGTGAGTCAATCTGGGATAATTTTAATTGAAATTAATAAAAATGCAACCTTTTATCCTTTATAAGCCATTATAGAGTGTAAATAATATTATATGTAGTTATATACAAAATTTCCATTTGATTGTACATAGATATTAATGCTCCGATTATAAATGTTCACAGCATGCGTAATCAATGTTTAGTTGTTACAACAAAGTGAAATATAAAACATAGTATTGTCAAATATAACCTTCAAAGAAAGAAAATAAAGAAAACAAGAAAAGACATGATATTAGAGCAATTTAGAAAGAAATAAAGACATGATATTATAAGCTTTAGTTTGGAATGAATTGAATTTCGGTGAATAAATTGCACGACCGACTATTTAACGTTTAATATCTCCCAATAGATGGGTGTTTACCTACAAATATTTGAAAATACCACAGACCCTTTGTCATTTCATCATCTGATTTCCATTTAAGGTGAGTTGTTGCGGAGTGAATAAAATAGAATACTGATCATTTGTCGTTTGAGTTGAACATTAATTACTAAAATGAACACCTGAATCTATGTCATTTGCCAACCGAGTCTATGAATGAGTTGACTTAAGTCTAAGCCACCTGGATAGAAACCCCTGGGTACATTGTAATGGGGACTCTAAAAAATTCTAAAAAGGGCTGTGTTAGAGATCCGACCGTTTTTTAATATATTTTTTAATATGAATACCACACAAGAATCCCAACTGCTCCCGTCTGAAGCCAGTGAGACTACGGCATCCCCAATTGGGGTATTTTGTGAGGCTGAGGGTAGTTGGGAGGGGAAGGAGATAGGGAAGAGGAAGGTGGGGAAGTACCTGGCTGTTCAGATCTGGTCACCAAACACGGCTAATGCCATTTCAAGCAACGTTTCAATTCTGAATGGTGGTCTTACACCAGGGCGATACAGGGAGTATCTTCCACTCTGTTTGTTGTAGGTCAGCTTTTAATTTGGGTTGAGTCGACCTACAATAAATATTGAAACCGCAAAATATTTGTCATTGACTGCATCCAATTTGGGAAGAGTTTTTTTCCAATTAATAAAATACACGACTGACTATTTGTAATCGTCAACCTCCCGTCTTGATTGCGTTGACCTTCACTGAATTAAATAGGTTATTGACTCTTCCACATTCATCAGGCTGCCATCTGATCCTGATGTAAAGATTATCGTTTGTCAGTTTATCTGGAGTAAGTTATCCTATCGATATGTAACTTGGGTAAATGAAACAAGGACAAAAATAAGCGTGTATCGGTCGCATATGGCGGTAGACGTCTATTTGAATTTACGTTAAATATATTTTCATTTGTGTTTTGAGTACTCAAATGACTTTCTTTTTTGTGAAGGTTATTTGTTGTGTAATCATGCATACCGACCATAAGTTTAACTTTGAAAATGCGTCGGCGCTGATTCGAAAGAAACTTGAAGAAAGCGCCAACCAGCGACGTTAGCGCCATTGAGGTGATAGCTAATTGATTATAAAAATATAGATTGATAAACTTTCCAAGTATCGATATTATTATTTTTTATAAAAACCAAGTTTGTTTCCAATAATTGGTATTTGACCCTTTGGAATTTGGCTCTCCTTATCTCATGTCTTCCTAGGGCGTCCCCGACTTCATCCACCATTCATAATTGAATCATATATTCTCCTTACAATCCTTTCTTCATTAATTTGCTCTACTTTCCAAAACCATCCCTAAGCGTCCCTTTCTTAATCTTACTCATTACATTACGCTTACATTAGCCTTGCTTTCTATGCGAATCTTAACATTTCACAAACGATCATACATGGTTTAACAATACGTATGCCTAAGGATTTAATTTCTACAGCAATCAGTCGTCTTTCATCCTTCCTTTTCCAGTTCCATGCCGCACTGCCATACATCAGGGTAGGTACCAGCACTCCATTATGGACTTCTGGCTTCGCTTCTTTGGACATTTTTTTGTTAGCGTCATTTGGTTCAGTTCTCCACTATTAGAATTGCCGGCACATACCCTTCTTCCAATATTTCTATCAGCCTTCTCATTGCTCGTAAACATACTTCCTAAGTACATAAACTCATCCACCTGCTCTAAGTATTCATCACTCACAACTATATTGTACACTGTTTTTGTACTCTCTCTTTCAAACACGACGACATCAGACTTACTTTCATTCATCATTAACTTATTCTTCATACGTACTTCGTTCATTCAGACGAGAATCTATGGACCTTCAAAATCAGAACTGCATCATCAGCATACAATAGACAACATTCTTTCAGATTACTCAATTTCGGGCCCAATCCCACCTCTTTTAACTCTTGCATCCATGTGTAGATTGAATAACCACAGACTTTACGCAGCCTTCAATGTGTTAACCTTTTGTGATGTCAATATAATACATGCAACGCTTCAATAGACGCAATTGCCCGTATTAGATTTGTATCCCTACATGCTTGGTAAACACCTTACATAGCTTTTTCCTATCGATTCTGTCGTAAGCTTTTTGTAGATCTTCTGAGGCACTGTATATGTGACAATTTTTAAATACTAAAGTGTATTTCAAATACAAAAATCTACTAAGGTAATTTTATCAGGTTTATAAAATGGTATTTGTTTTTACAACATCTTCAAAAATACGAAATATGTAGCCTTTATAGAGGCTTTTACATATTATTATACAGTAGTTATTGTACATAAATGAACTGCTTCAGTAATAATATTTTGTATTTGTTTAGTGACAAATTAAGGATTTCCACTGAAT
Source organism: Limnephilus lunatus (assembly GCA_917563855.2). NCBI lineage: Eukaryota > Metazoa > Arthropoda > Insecta > Trichoptera > Limnephilidae > Limnephilus > Limnephilus lunatus. The sequence continues at coordinate 102,080,569 of OU830594.1, forward strand.
TGGTATAATTATTTCCCTCCATTAGTATTCTGGGCAAAGAGGAGTACATACGGTAGTTAGTCCCAGAATTTCTACACTGAAATAAATCCTGACTTCTAATATTACGTAGTGTAATCCGTAAGCTAATTAATGCAGGTAATTCTGGATTATCAACTACATCATTTAATATTTTGTATGAAAATACCAAGTCGGTGTACAGCAGATAAACTACCCTCTTCGGATAGATAAGCATTGTATATATCTTTTCATGAACTATTATTTGTCAGTTTTTGATTAGTACGGTTTTCACATACGAGGTCCTTCATGAAATGAATAAAAAAATTAAAGACGTTTTTTAGTATATTCGTTATCCTACAGATTACTATCAAAGAAGATGGTGAAATATCCCCTTATTCCAGCAGACGCTATTTTTAAAGTTTCTTTACTAATTTTATTATAGGTATTAATAATTTTACGACAAGACTTCAACCTTTATAAAAAAAACATGACTGAACATTTACAATTAGGTTTTCAATCTAACAGATATTTCTGATATGTGCAATTCAATTTATCAGCAATGATATTATAAATAATTTTATGACAGTTGCCTATTTTTTCGCTGAAAGTTCTCGACACAAAAATACGTACTGAAATTTTAATCACGATGCTCAATTTGTAGAGTTTACTGCCATCTGGCGGACTTTTCTACAGCAAGAAAAGGGTGTGTGTCTTGGATAAATGATAGCTCTAAAAATATTATTACGTGTTCATATTATTAGTATTTCCACTGACAGATGCCGCTGGCTTCATCGGAAAATCTTTTCTGTCAGCAGCTAAAATAATTCTTACCATAATCATTATTTCATTACTTACTCCGCGTCTAGGGTATATTTAGGAAAATGAAGGGGAGGAAGTTCTAGGAAGGAAAAGGGTAGAGGCATTGACGTATGATATCTGATCGATGGGTAGAGGGGTATTTATTTTATTTAAATTTCTTACGGTTAGTTAAGTAGTATGCTGAGGTTAGGACAAGTGAAGTCAGATTTCTTGATTTTTGAAGGGTCTGCGCTTTTTCCATTTTCAAGAAATCATTATTTAACTAATAAATAATTTTATTCAAAGGTGAATTTTTGATTTTCAGCAAAAAAAATTGTAACTGTATTATAAAGAAAATTAACAATATTTATTTTTTAAAGGCTCCCAAGACACACATTTTATGTATTAGCTTCACAAATCCTACATTATTCGATAAAATACGATATTTAGGAAGGTTTGTTTAAAAAAAAATTAACAATTCATCAAATATTTTAAGTTAATGTTCACGTTCTGTGAAAGTTCTATTCAAGTTCTGTGATTATTTCAGTTTTATGAAGCAGCGGGCCAACAATGATATAATAACAGAACTTGAATAGAACCTACACAGAACATAAAAAATAACTTCAAATATTTGATAAATTGTTAAAATTTTCTGAAACAACCGTCCTTAAAGTTGTTTTCATTAACTTGGGCAGTACTTTACTTCGGTCAAATAGGCCTGGTATATCAGTTCGTTATAAGTTTGGCTTGGTCGGAATGTCGAGCTTAGCACAGCTTGGAACATAATCCATATTTAGGTCGAAAACTTAGACGTCACAAATATTATGTGTATTATCGAGCATTTAATAGAGGAACGTATTTCTTTTGTCTTTGAAAAACTAATATGCTTTCTATTGCCATTTTTATAGTGACGTTTCTATGCGCCGGGAAATCGCGGATGTTTAAAAAATGACGACAGTTTATTTTTAAGCGGGTTTAGTTTGATTTACGAGTTAATTTTTGATAAACACTTCAACCAACATGGTGCTATATGCAAGTACTCTATTTTAATTAGTATTTGTTTTGCTAGTCAGTGCCCTTAAAGTAAAATTAGCCGTTGAAATCCCTTTTCATACTATTTTTGATTGATTATCAATTAATAACATCATCATTACATTATATCATCATTTTCCTAAATAAAAAATAATAAAATAAATAAATAAAATAAAAAATTACATCATCACTCTCTGACAGCCAGACGTAAACTTTCCGATTTGTTGCTTTTACACAAAATTATACATGCATCAGTTGATACACCAAACATTTTATCCCAAATTAACATCAACACACCATCAAGAAATTTAAGAAGGAGGATGCAAGATATTTTCTATATTAAAATCTACCACTCAAATACAGGATATTTCTCCCCTATACCGCGAACATTACGATATTATAACACTGTACACTGCTCAAATAATTAAATAGACATTTTTAATTACCCATTTAAATACTTCAAAAAACATGTTTTTTCCATCATTCATATAAAGCTGATACTGTGATGAAGCCTTTTATTTAAAGACAGGCACTATTGGGATTGGTTTATTTATGGTACCAACTAAATCATTGTCCCTTCAACACAGGTGCCAATAATAAATTGTTTACTTTTGCATGTTGAGGTAACCATTTTTATTACTACTGTTTTTGTTATAATTTCTTGTAATACATTGTATTTAAATCATTAATGTAAGTAAATTTTTGGGCATCATGCCTGTTTTATGTAAGTACTAAAATAAAATTTAAAAAAATAAATCATTTCTTATCGCCCGACGAATATAATAGTCTATATTTGTAAAATTAGGCAATTTATATAAATTTCGGTGGAAAGTTTTCAAATATTATTTACGTAAATGTCAGATCTGACATAAGACTGCTAGCGCCTCGGCGTCTAAAATAGGAACTATTCTGCGGCTTAGCAAAGCTTGAGCGCAGATTTAACTCGCTTAAATTGGAGCGAGAAATGTCATATATAAGGATTCGGACTGGCTGATATACCTGGCTAAATCGGCTTAATCGGCCGAAATCTAAAAACGTATCAAAAGCAACCGGTACGTTCAGTGAATGTTATTTACAACGAATAAACTATTTACGAATGAATTTTTCTATCAGAAATAAAACCCCGACCGTCCCACATTCTTCCGCTACTAAACAGAAACAGATTAATGCGACACACACATCAAAAATAATTCAAAATCATAACAACATAACTTATTATGCCCACGTTACGGTGTGACTTACTCATCTCAAAATATTTTTCAAGAAAAAATTAGAAGAAACTTATTATACCATTAACTTACATGGCTTGTCTCGGCATCGAACTTCAGTCACTCCTTTTATTTATTTATTTTATTTACGGACATTTATTTTATTTATATTTATTTTTTTTTTAAATTTTGATTTATATTTATTTTATTTACGGAGTCCTTTAACAATATGATAATAACACGAATAAGAAACAAAGATGACAGTGAAAGGAGAGCATATAAATGAAGAGCGTTGACAAAATATAACATAAAAAGTACATATAGAAGTTAACTACAAGACAAAGCATGAAGAAGGATTTAAAAGGCGGTAAAAATTACACATTGTGTATCGAGTGTCGACTAGCGAAAGTTATTTAGGCTTACACCAAAAAATTCAATGCTTTGAGTTGCGTCTAGACAAGTCTCAACATTCTGGACGAAGGAGAATGGTATTAGAATGTTGATTGAGGAAGAGCAATTCATTATTTCGGAGTCAATGGTTTGGAGGGAAGGGATGTTGAACTGGATGAGTTGTAACAAAGCAGGTGTGTCATTAATACTGTTGATAATTTTGAATATGCAAATTTGATCGGAGTTCTTTCTTCGTTTTTCTAAAGAAGAAATGTTAAACTCTTTATAGAACTGTCGCAGACGAGGAGGTATAGAAATGTACTCAGAATTCTAGAATTTCACACAAAATTCTGAATGTAATTATAGACAAATGTTCAAGACAACCATCAGAAGAGCGTATACCGGTTTCGCCAAGGCTACTTACGGTGCTTACTACTCAAAATGTTCAAACTTGGCTTTGATCAACAACGTTTTGCTTTTTCGCTACCTATTTGAATTTCATAGATCAATGTGTTGATAAATAAATACGTATCACAAAAATTTCCAGCGTTGCCAGGTATACCCCAAGGGCCAAACCTCGGTCCTCTGTTATTCCTCATACTTATAGACGACAAATATGTCTGAAAACTTTGGCCATAGCATCACCACGACTTGTTCTAGATACCACGCGGTAGAACAGATGTTCTAGTACAGAATATAATGATAAGAGGAATGTTGCTATTGAATGAATTTCTAAAGTTTTTTTACACATACACCCTACCAAATGTTGAGAATGTTAAAAAAACACAATTTGTGTTATAAATAGATAATTAATCTGTTGTACAATTGTTTAAATAAATGAATATTTATTTAAAACTGGAGTAAGTCTATATTATGTTGCTCCAGTAGTGTGCAAAGGCTGAATTTGCTATGGATGAAGACCCCTGAAGTAGCGCAGAACAAGGAGATCTCGAGAAGTCTTCAATAAATGGAAGAATATGAGGTGAAGTGGAATAATTGAATAAGATTAGTATGAAATAAGTTGTGATTTCGATCAGTATATTGTGAATGTTTTTTTTTATATTTTAAACTTATTTGATTTATTTCACATCAGTTTAAAAGCTGGACATGTTTCAATTTAATGTAAAACTAATCGAAATGTAAATATTAACAGCATTATGGAAATTAAAAAATAAGATGCTGTCGTATTATTTGACTTCTGACAAATTGCGACATTTATCAAAAGCTCACGAATTTTCCACGCTCTGAGATAGGTGACGTGATATAAAACAGAAAGAGTAAACGGAAATTCAGCGTGAAAATATATTTTCACACTTAGTTATAAAAATGAATATCTTAATAATACTTAATTTTTGTGGTATAACATTTCAAGGGCGCTTAAGTAAGGGATGCATAATTTGACTTTTCCGAGGCAATCGGCGACGGATAGCAATACTCGGAATACATTTGACGGCCTCCGTGGTCGAGGGTAAGGTCGCGGGTTTAAATAAATTTAAATTGATTTTTTTTTTTTTTTTTTTAAATTTGTTTTTGTTACAAAGAATACATCAGTACAAAGAAGCGTTGACTGTCCAACTAGGATTCTCCCGTTCTAGGACAGTCAAAATACAGACAGTTAATTTGTGTTTTTTCTCAATTAATTATGTTTAAATAATATATAGTAAGTACTTTATCGATACGTTCCAGAATGGAAGATACTCGTATTCTCAGTTTGGCTCTGTGCAAGACCACCATTCAGAACTGAAAAGTTGTTTGAAATGGCTTTAGCCGTGTTTGGTGACCAGATCTGAATAGCCAGGTATTTCTCCACCTTCGTCTTCCCCCTCTCCATCCATTACCCTTCCCCTACCTTCAGCCTCACAAAATACCCCTATCGGGAATGCAATAGACTCACTGGTTCCAGACGGGAGCAATGGGGATTCTCGTACGGTATTCAGATGAACAAGTTGGGTGATGTGTTTGTTCTAACGGTATTTCAACTAGAGGTGCTCTGAAGAAATAGCCTTATTGATCCCTTCGGTACCAGTGCACAATCGGAACTCATGCCAACATTTGTAAAAGCGTCGTTCTTCTGTTTAACAGCTCTGCTGTGGATTGAATTTATGACTTTTAAGTACCCTTCCATTAAGACATTAGTTAATTTTTTATGTGAGTACCACACAAGAGTCCCAATTTCTCTCAACCGTCTTTAGCCAGTGAGACTAAGGCATCTTCAATAAAGTTGAGGTACGTTGTGAGTATTGTGGCAGTGCAAAGGAAATGGAAAAGAGGAAGTTGTGAAAGAACCCGGCTATTCAGATCTGGTCACTAAACACGGCTGAAGTCATTTCAAACAACGTTTCAATTCTGAATAGAAGTTTTTCATCATGGAGATACTGAGAGCACCTTTTACTCGGAGAAGTGCCGCGTACATTTTTATTTTTTTAATTTTCAAAAAAAATAGTTATAACAAAATTTACTCGAGAACGATGGAACCCGCCACCTAACGTATTTTTAATTTTAAACAACCGATAAACAACATTAACGTGTGGTAAATAGTTGATTATCGGTTGTATAAAATTTGAAACACGTATAATTATTTATTAGTAAGTGTGAAAATGTTTATTTATTTGTTTTCGTATTTAATTCATAGAACTCCGTTTACATATTTTTAAAATTAAAATGTAAATCAAATTTAACAATGTTATTATTAAGTGATGCAAGTATTGTGGTTTTTTTTTATTATTGTGACAGTTGTTTCGGCTTTCAGGACTTTCAGATTGATTATTCTCTGTACCAGCCGTAATGACTATCGATTTTATTTAATAAAAAAATTGCTTTGTTATATACTTATTTTCAAGTTAGCAATAAAAATGCTCAGACGTGTGATGATAAAATTATGTCCTTTTTGTAATTATTTTTTGATCATAAGTAGTAATCATTTTTCAATAATGTCTAAACAAAATAAGTGTCTAAAAAAATCTGAAATATATTAGTTTATAAGACCGTAAGTACATAGACCCACTTTTCGGCGCAAAATACGAGCGCGGATTTTTTATGATTTTAATTGAACTGAAATTTTATAAAAAGAAAAAAGTGTCTTTCCTGGATATTATTATCTTTCCTAGATTTATTGATTTATTTTACTGAACGATTTTATGATTTATGTGTGCTGTAATACAACATTTCAAAACATTACTTTACTAGATAAAAGAAAATAGTTTTTTCGAAAAAAAATTCTATTTTTTTGAAGAAAGAGTCGACATGCCTTGAATTTGATTTAAAATGACGTATTTCCAGTTTAAGAGGGAATAATCAAATCATATTTGATTATTCCCTCTTAAATAGGTTATGTTAGGTGTACAACTATCCTGCCAGGAATATGGAACGAAATTAAATACAGCAACTACATTTATCACCTATAAATATAATCTCTGAAGTACATTTTAATAAAAAACAAAATTAAAAATGCTTTCCGATAAATCGACCATGATTATTTTCTTTCTTATGTTCTGTAAGTAAGTACCTGATGATACGAAAAGTACTCGATGATATTATTTTTCGGCTACTTTAGCATACATGAAGCAATTTTTTTTCGAAATATATAATAACTCACATCCATTAATAAGATTATACGATAAAAACAATTTGGTGCAGAGACTCTGGACACTAAATTCGTTCATCTTATATCTCGTATCTGTCTCGGAAACGTATCAAATATTTCTATCATAAGATGAGTCCAGTATATAAATACACTTTGGCCTTGAGGTGAAACCATTAATTTCTACATTATTTTTACACCGAGACGTGAAAATTCAGCTTTAACCTTTAATTTCATGTGCTCCTGGTGGATTTTTTTCTCGCTGTTATAAATTGCAAAGTTTATTAAAAAAATTATGATGAATGTTGAGCTTTTGGATTAAAACTAAATCTTTTTCTAAGACTGTTGATTTATAGGATAGCTTAACTGTCTTAGAAAGTTTTTTTTGCATACGTCAATGTCATTTTAAGGCCAAGTATATCTGACGACCTCAGGGAAAGGTTCTTGCCTACGAAACTGGAGGTCGCGGTTTCAAATCACGGTTGTTTGGGTTGTTTGATAGTTAATTAAATAAAAATACCTTTAAAGTTTATTTGCGACACGTTCCAGAATAGAAGATACTCTCAGTGTCGACCTGGTGAAATACCACTGTTTATAATTTAAATTTACTTGAAATGGCTTTAGCCGGGTTTGGTAGCCACATCCGAATAGCAAGGTAGCATACCTCTTCTTCATCTCCTTCCCATCATAAATATATTAAATTATTAGCATAGTCTCACTGGCTCCAAATGGTTGAGAACAATTGGGACTCTTGTGCGGTGTTCACATAAAAAAAGCTCACTGGCTCAGTAGTCAGGCCGAGCAACGTTTCAATCCTGAATGGTTACGACCACCACCATGGTCTCACCAGGGTGATACTGAGAGTATCTTCCACCCTGGATCATGCCCCATATTTGCCGAAAACAACAAAAATTATCCAAATAAAACTTACTTGCGCACGCCGGGATTTGAACCCTTGACCACCGGATTGATCGAGAGCCATATCACTCGACCACGGAGGCCGTTATAGTCTAAACAAACAAGAATTCAATTTATCAGTATTATGAAAGTTGCATTTCTTTCGAATGTAATGACAATTAACAGGCAGTGTAAGAGAGGCAGAGCGCGTGCTAAGTGGGCTAGAACAAAAAGGTACTAAGTAAGCTGAGACATCGGTTCCATTTAAATCTACACGGAAGATATAATTTGTAGTGCGTATTATCTGTATATTTATAATGATTTCCCAGTAATGAAAACATAAATATTTTCAGAATTTTTTGTATTTCTTGGGCATTAACTATGTAACAATTTCTAGACATTTTGTTTTGAAGAGTTTTAATTTTCAATGTACATTTGTTACTTAAATTGTAAATTGTCTGCGACCGGTTCCGACATATCAAACTTTTTTAGAGTTTTAAGTTTGCTCGTGAATGACACGGATGTGTCGAAACGGGTCGCAGAAAATTTAAAATTTAAGTAACAAATGTACATTGAAAATTAAAACTCTTCAAAACAAAAAAATGTTTTCATCAAATTCCTGCGGTTTTAAAATATACCATTACAACAATAAAATTTCGGAAACTTGTACATAATCGATTTTCCCTGAACCATAAAAAAATTAAACCACTGGTATTTGGTTTATTCGAAGTAGTAAATAAGAAATTGTACTATTAACGAGTAGATATAATATTAAAAAAATCTTCAATACTTTGGCCAAGTAAAATAAAACACGGCCAATATCCATTTTAAACAATGTTTCAAGCCTAAATGGTGAATTTTCTTTCACCAAGGCGATACTGGAGCATCTACCACCCTTCTTTACTCTATATTAGTCTAGACTTGAATAATATCGATAGCAGAATTTTTGAAATGCTGTAAAGGCCAAGTTAAATATGTAATTTTTAGAAGTGTTTTTTCTCCTTCGATCTGCGCCGTCAAAATATTTGTAGGTAAATTAGTGCATCTTTTAAGTTAATTTTAGGAGGATTTTTTTTTGAAAAATTAAAAATAATTTAAATGTCACTAAAGAAATTTACAAAAATCGATTTATTCAATGTTATTGTATAATAAAAACTAGTGACTGACCGTAGGTTCGGTTTCGGCAAGTTTCGGCGTCAGTTTCGGTTTTGATTGTCAACGCAATTAAAATAAAAATACCTAGTCCTACTCAATTAATTAGGTTCCTTTATAGTGCAAGTGTTGATTATTGACAATTTTTTAATCCAAGAAGTAGTTAACTGTTTTGTTAATATTTATAATTTTTGTTTGTTTTATAGCAGTAATATAAACAAATTTCACATACTTCAATTATTGTTTTTTATTTCATTTATCACGCGTTAAACTGTCTGTATAGTGTAAAAAATAAGCTAAATTTTAGTAAACCATAGATTTTTAACATGTCTAAAAAAGTTTTGATATCGGTCTCGGCCGAAACTGAGACAGATACCGAAGATTCGGTTTTGGTTTCGGTTTCGTCAGAAAGTCCTGTTGCGGTCAGACACAAAATCAAAATGAGGTCTACAAAAAAATGAGATGCAATATTTAAAAAAAATAAAAACTTTCTTTTCACTTCTTCAAATACCTACAGCAAATTAATTTTGTGGCACTATTTAACACAACAAATCATCTGATTTCTCGAAAAATGTCATCTTTCCATTCAATGGTTCATAGATTAATTTATTAATTAATTATTCTCAAAATGATTTCTTTATAACACCAATTTAATTGAAAACATTCTTAACAAAACAGCAAGAATATTTTTTTTAATACACATATTTATCCTGTACAAAAAGATCAGGAAAGGAAAAATGGAGGAAAATATTGTTTTCAAATAATAAAATTTTCAATTTCATAACAAATAATATGCCATATAAAATTCTTCCTGTTATGCAAATAATAAAGTTAAAAACTACATTCTTAAAAGTAAGGGTAGAGATTTAAAAATGAAAATTGTGGAATCTACAAATTGAAGTGTAGATAATGATTGTGGTTTCTTTTATATATGTAGGTAAAACTTCGAGAAACTTTGAAATAAGGATAAAAGAACATTATGAGATGTTTAAATAATTATAGTTTCTCGGAGTTTGCCAATCATTTGTTGGAGACGAGTCACACTTTTGACTTTAATAGTTGAATTGAGTTACTATCTTGTAATTTTAATGGCGTTCAGGGGGCCTAGTCCCTATCTTTTACGTTTTGCTAACAGCCTGTTAGCTTAACTTGGTGGTTTGAGCAAAGTTGTCGCAACTGGCTAAAAATGGTAGTCAGTAACTTTTCTACCGTAACAGTAACCACCAAGTTAAGCTAACAGGCTGTTAGCAAAACGTAAAAGATAGGGACTAGGCCCCCAGTTGGACAAATTGGAAATCTTATAAATTAGAAAGAGCATAAATTCGAATTTAAATACTGTAAATAATCATAAAATATTTTTTAATTAACCATTATTAAATCTTTTCCCGTTGTAAATTATATCTTATTACCCCCCTTCCCATTCCCACTCCCACCTTTCCATTGACACCATTAAGTCTATTGTTGTAATTAGTTTTAAGTAAACCCTTAGGAAGTGAGTATCGATCACGAAACACGTCGTTTTTTTTAAAACAACTAGCGAGTTCCCAGCATGCGTTGTTATGCCGCTTAATAATGAAATTGTTTCTCTCTGCGTGTCTTTCCCATTCGTCGCGTTCCCCTTCCGCCTCCCCTTCTTCTCCCGCGTCTCCTTCCCCTCACTCATTCCCACTCCGCCGTTTCCGCCTTCCCTCTCCCCATTTCCCTCTCCCGCTTCCCCCGTCCAAAGAACCCTCTCAAGTTCCCCACCCACCTCCCGCATTCCATGCATTCAGTCCCGGTACATTCAGTTTTCAAATAGCTCGAGTGTCATCTATCGCAATTTTTTTATACAAATTTCATAAAACCATCGCGGGCATAGACACATCAAATCCCCAAAGTTTCATCGCAATCGGATCAGTGGTTAGCAACGCATAATTTCATGATGACAGTACTCACTATTATATGTATATATAAACTATCGCGGGCATACGCACATCAAATCCCCAAAGTTTCATCGCAATCGGATGAAGGTTAGCAACGCATAATTTCATGATGCCAGAACTAAACTATTATATTATTTAATTAGATGAAGACAATATAAGCGAAACTCAATCAAAATCTGGAGACAGAAAAATCAGAAAAAGATATCGGTTCCACTGGGACTCGAACACGTATATAAAAATAGCAGCCAATAATATGTTCGTTAAAAAAATTAAGATAATGTTGGTAGTTCTTAGTCGAAGTATGATACAGTTAAAAGTGACCGAATTGGAAATGGGTTCCATAGCTCAATCGGTAGAGCACTTGCCATGTAAGCTAAGGGACCTTGGTTCGAGTCCCAGTGGAACCAATATCTTTTTCTGATTTTTCTGTCTCCAGATATTTAATTAAATATTATAAATTGAGTTTTTACTCACAAAGTTACAAATAAAAATAAACTATTATATATTTAAATTAGAAACCACCACGGGCATGCGCATATCAAATCCCAAAAGTTTCATAGCAATCGGATGAACGGTTGATGAACATACATATAAGAGTATTTTGATTTTTATACACAAAGATAAATAAACTTAGTTAAAACAAATAAATCTATTAATTTTAAACTTTTTTTCGCTTATTTAACATTTTATCCTTTAAAGCATTTAAAATTTCTGTGATCGATGTACTCTAATTGGAGCGAATCATCCAAACCATCTTTTTTCTGTTCACCTTACTTCTGAAGCAAACTCCTGCTGGAAGATCTAAGGTACAAGTATTTCCGGCTTTGAATTTAATCTGGATTTCTGCGAAATGTGACCACCATTCCCTCACCTCAAATTGGAGACGGATGCACAGACCGCTGGTCTAAACAGCTCGTTTAGAGATGAATATTACTAATATGCGACTTCCTGTTGAAAGATTTTGATTCCGGCTACATGCAATTGCAGTTGCAATGGTGAAAGATGCACTTTTCAAATTATGAAGAAGATTAAGGAGATATCTTCCCACATTACCTGCATTCAACATGCAGAATCAACCAGAGGTGTGCAATGTACAGTGACATTTTCATCCTGATTTTGTTAATATCTCATTACAAAAAGATTAACGACGGCCGGCGTGGTCGACGGGCAAGGCTCTTAAGTCGCAATCCAGAGGTCACAGGATCGAATCCCGGCGCGAGGAAATAAATTTTATTTGATTGATTTGTGTTATTTCACAATATATAGTATATTTGCAGCACGTTCCAGAGTGGAAGATACTCGGCCTGGTATAAGACAACCATTGAGAATTGAAACATTGCGTTGCTTTAAATGGCTTTAGCCGAGTTTGGTGACCAGATCTGAATAGCCAGGTACTTCCCCACCTTCCTCCTTTCCTATCTCCTTCGCCTGCTCACTACTTTCAGCCTCACAACATACTCCAATTGGGTTTACCATGGTCTCACTGGCTCCAGACGGGAGCAGTTGGGACTCTTGTGCGGTATACATATAAAATTTTAAATTAATTATTATATCTATTCTGAATTATATGTTATTGATATTATATATGTTATATAATATAATTATATGTTATTATTATATTTTTATGTAACTAAATTAGAAACAGATATGTTATTGTATAGGAAAAAATTACATTTAATTTTCTCACAAAATTATCCGATTGCCCAAGTAAACGAACAAAGATTAGCAGACCAAAAGAGGGCAATTTTCAAAAATAATTTAATTCCTGTAGTAACATTAGATCAGATAAAAAAGGAAGTAGCAGATAGATTGCAATTAGAAAATAATTTAGAGCAAGTTAATACGAGTAGTAATGTTATATCAGATACATTGAACGTAGATAGTTCAGATAATATTCTAGTCGAAGAATCCAATGATATTACAGTAGACTCAAATAACTTAGACGTTATTTATAATCTTAGGGAAATCAACATTGCAAATTTAAACTTACTAGATGAAAATATTATAGAATTAGCTAACTTACTTCATAATAATATAAATAGATATATAGATATAGAGCCCACAGTTAGACCAAAATTACCAAAATTACATACGTCAAAGAAATTATCTAAATTAATTTCTGAATTAAATAATATAATTTTACCAAAAATTATATTTGATGACATTAGTTTTTTAGATCTTCATACAATAGTGTATGCTAGTGCTATCACTATATGTAACAAGTTAGGAGTTAAATTAACGTCTTCTGATGATAGATCATATAATTATAGAAAACCAGAATGGCAGAGTAGATTAGAAAATGATGTAGTATTTTTAAGAAGTAGCATAGCTAGAGTAATAGAGTATAAAAATGGAAATAGAAGTAGGAATATTTTGAGACATGTAGATGTAATTGGGAGAAAATTTGGTTATAGCATTGGTAGTAATAATAATGAAAATATAATCAATGATTTATTAGATTTGTTAAAACAAAAATTAGGTGTAAAAGCTAGTAGATTAAAAAGATATAATTTTACGTATAATAAAAAAAATAATAATAGATTATTTCAGAAAAATGAGAAAATATTTTATTCCAAACTTGACGATAAACAAAATATTATTTCGAATAATAATAATCCGTTGCCATCTGAATCAGATATGCGCGATTTTTGGACAAATATTTGGAGTAAAGATATAAAACATAATGAGTCAGGTCCGTGGATAGAAAATGAAGAACTCAATTGTTCAGACATTGAACAAATGAGTTTTTCTGATATATCGGTTGAATTGTTAGCCAAAATTATAAAAAATACTCATAATTGGAAAGCCACGGGTTGCGATTGGATACATAATTTTTGGTATAAACGTCTGACTACTTTACATCCCCTTTTGGCAAAAAATCTTTCAAAATTTGTCAGAGAACCTCAAAATTTTCCAAATTTTCTAACTAAGGGCATTACTTATATGTTGCCTAAAAGCGAACATATTAATAATCCCTCTCAGTATAGACCCATTACATGTTTACCGACAATATATAAAATTTTAACCTCTTGCTTGACAAATTTAATATACACTCATTTAGATGAAAAAAATGTTTTATCTGAACAACAAAAAGGTTGTCGCAGAAAACATATGGGATGTAAAGAACAATTAGTTATTGATTCTGTAATTCTAAAACAGATTCAAACCCAAAAACGTAATTTACATATTTGTTATATAGATTACCAAAAAGCTTATGATAGTGTCCCGCACTCGTGGCTGATAAAAGTTTTAAATATATACAAAATTAACCCAATTATTATTAGCTTTTTGGAAAAAATTATGGCATTTTGGAATACCGATTTGCTTTTGAATTTGAAAGATAAGAAAATTATAGTACCGGGCATTTCAATAAAAAGAGGGATTTTTCAAGGAGACTCATTGAGTCCTCTTTGGTTTTGCTTAGCATTAAATCCTCTATCTAAAATGTTAATTAAAAGCAAGTTTGGAATAAAAATTAAAGGTAATACTAGAGAGAGAAATATAATTTCTCATTTATTATTTATGGATGATTTAAAATTATATTCAAATTCTGAACCAAATTTAGAGAAAATGATTAAAGTAGTTAAAATTTTTTCAGATGATATTAAAATGACTTTTGGTTTAGATAAATGTAGAACAATCCATATAGAGAAAGGTAAAATTGTAGATGGAGACGAGGGTATATTTAGAAATTTCAAAATTGAAAGTATGAAAGGGGGTGAGGTTTATAAATATTTAGGATATCCGCAATCAAATAGATCATACTAGTATTAAAAATGATATTAGGATTAAATTTAAAACTAGGATCAGAAAAATTTTGAAATGCAATCTATCTGCTAAAAATTTAGTAAAGGCGATAAATACTTGGGCAATACCTCTATTAACTTACTCATTTGGCATAATTAAATGGTCTAATACAGATTTAGATAGCTTAGAACGATTAATTAGAACTACATTAACTAAATTTCATTGCCATCATCCAAATTCAGCTATAGAACGTATTAATTTACCCAGAAATTTAGGAGGTAGAGGTATAGTCAAAATAACATCTTTAAAACATAATCAGGTAGAAATGCTAAGAAATTTTTTCCATAGGAAAGCTGATAGTTCAGAAATGCACAAAATAATATGCAAGGCAGATAGAAATATTTCACCATTAAATTTATACGACGAGAATGCCAGCATTCTTATAAATACCAACCAGGAATTATTAGATTCCTGGTCAAATAAAATTCTTCACGCAAAACACTTCAATTATCTCAACCAAACATATGTTGACAAATTTTCGTCAAACAAATGGTTGAGTATTGGAGAGTTGAGCGCAGAAATAGAAGGCTTTATGCTTGCCATACAAGATAGAGTCATTAATACTAAAAATTATAGGAAGCATATCATCAAAGATGCAAATCAAATTGATGATTTATGTAGAAAATGTTTGGCTTTTCCGGAAACTATAGAACATATTATATCGGGATGTTCTGTATTAGCGCCGTCCGAGTATACATTTAGGCACAATCAAGTTTTAAAAATAATTCACCAAAGTTTGGTAATTAAACATAACTTGATTGACTGCCGTAATGTACCATATTATGAATATGAACCAAATTCATTTTTAGAAAATGAATTTTATAAAATTTATTATGATAAAACTATTCTGACAGACAGAACAATTAGTCATAATAGACCCGATATAGTTTTACATGACAAAATTAAGAAAATAACTTATATCATTGATGTCGCTATACCAAATTCTTGTAATATTCAGAAAACTGTTTCTGAAAAAATAAGAAAATATACAGATTTAGGAAATGAAATTAAAAGAATTTGGCATTCTCAGACTATAAAAATATTACCATTTGTTATTTCGGCTACTGGCATTATACCTAGCTCTCTCATTCAAAATTTAGGCGTATTAGATTTGTCAAAAAATTTGTACATAAAAATGCAAAAGTCGGTCATTTTAAATACATGTAGGATTACGAAAGATTTTTTAAATATTTATATTGAGGGATCAGTAGGATTTATCGGACCAGTTAGGATTTCATCAGAGCCGAACCCTCTGATATGAAAATATCTGGAGTCGGTGAAATATTTTCCCATTATGTTTCTGGTGGATTGACGTATTGTTCTTGTATTGTTTTATTCTTATATAGTGCACTTACATTGCGTTAATTTACTAGATATTCATTTGTGGAAAAGTGTGTGGAAGGGTTTAGTCTTTCATTTGGGAAAGATTCAACCCGGACATGAAATCTGGAGCACCGTAAAATTCGCAACGATGATTATAATTTCTGACAAATCATCGATGACGTTAAAAAGTGCTTGTCCCAATTAAAATGTATATCTGTGATTATAAATTATACTCGTAGACTCTAAATAGAAGTTATAATATTTAATTTTCTCTATTTAGAGATATACGTATACGTAGTACCTATTTAGGTACTACGTATACAAATTGAATAATAAAACGAAGGCTCAAAAATTCCAGAGCGCTCAAGGCTGAAATCGATTATATAGCGGAACGCTCGAGTGGTTTCTCGTAACACATCATTGTTTCCATTTTATATCGCACATTTGTAAATGAAGCAATCATTTTGACATTACCGCCAACCCGAAAAATATGTGGACGTGCAAAGTTCTTCGTCCGCTTAGCGAAATTTACGCTCAGCTAAAATCAAAATCTGTCTTAAATCAAACCAACGTCATTTTATAATAAATTAATAAATCCTCATTTTTATCAAAGTCAAAGCATTTTCATATTATGAAAAATTAATGGTTTGTTATGACAGAAAATTCTAGGTCGTAAGCAGTCATTGAAGTACCTACGAATTGAAAATGGCATTGAATCTTTAAAAATATATATTTTTTTAATTTAATCGAAGATATTTGAAAAATGGCTTAAGTCTAAATATTTAAATTTGATATTTGAAACTCTGATGTAATAAAACGAAATGGTGGTCGAATACAGAGAATGCAGCGCAACAAATATTTATCTGGGAATAAACTACACAAAGATCCTACTTTTTACAAGATCCTACTCAATTATTAGATTCACTTGATGGTGCCATGTCTTTCTAGAGCGTATTTCAACATGGTCTAGTCAATGTAAGGGTACCTACTCGATACACTATTAGGCACAAGGATCTTTTTCAATGTCACCGTTCAAAAACAAATTTTGTAGCAATCTCGTCAATGCCTCGCCTACATAGCAAATGAATATACAAATGATATCGACATTTTTATCTAAAACATTTATTTTTTTATTTGTTTATTTTTTTCTTTTTGTTATAAAGAATACATTAGTATAAAGAAGTTTTGACTGTCCAACTAGGAGTCTCCCATTCTAGGACAGTCAAATTGACAGAAACATTTTTATAGGCGTTAATTTAATTTACAAATGACCGATTTATATTGGGACACAAATCAAAAAATCGTTACCAAATAAATTGCCAAAAAAAATCATTGCCCACATACTTAAACAATTCTGGTCTTTCAGCAGTTCAATACTGAGAGTATTGTCCACTCTGATATATCCATCAGCGTTGAGCGAAGTCAAAAAAAGTTGTTTAAAAGTTTATGTTTTATTTTGAGTTTAACTATCAATTTCTTCTCATAGAATATGAACCATAATTTGATCCATTGTGATTTAATTTTAACATTGGTTAGAGGAGGAGCTAGTGCAGCCTGGTGTAATACCCCAAAAATAAACCACAATACAACTTTTGGCCGTGAAAATTCCAAATTATACGTAATAATTT
The DNA here is from genome assembly GCA_917563855.2 of Limnephilus lunatus. NCBI lineage: Eukaryota > Metazoa > Arthropoda > Insecta > Trichoptera > Limnephilidae > Limnephilus > Limnephilus lunatus. The sequence continues at coordinate 102,098,303 of OU830594.1, forward strand.
GATCATATATGTTTTGGTATACCTGTTTTGCAATGGCCTGTTTTTCTCTTATCACTTCATTATTAATTTTTCATATATCTTCATTTTGATTGTGAACGCTGTAATTAAAAGGCTTAATTTCATTGTCTCTCCAAGATAATAATTTTCATCTTACCTTCTTTGGTCGACCATTTGGCAGAGTTCTCCAGAAACATTCAATTTACGAAAAATCTTATTCAGATGCTGCAATTTCACTCCGTCTCTGTCCTGGTTAACCATTTCAAGGGTATCAAACGATTGAATCAAAAGTAGAAATCTATATACAAGTGTAATCTCATCAGCAATAGATCACGTCTGAATTCCAGGAGGTCATAAACAGCAGCAACACCAAGCTGGAGTCAAGTGTGTCACGTCAAGTAGAAATGTGGTAGCCTACGTTGTTGGAATTTGTGTGATTTACTAGATCCTGTATCTTGTGATGTGGAGCTTATGAGTTGATTGAAATATAACTTTTTTTTTGTGGTTTCCTCATTGGCAAAAAAATACTAAACAGCTTATTTCCAACCTTGCAAGTCGCAAGTCACAAGATGTACCTTGTATGATTCAGGAATTGCTATTTCTGCTCATTGCTTGTTGAATAATTTTCAGTAATTTAAAAGTTTGTAAAATTCGGTGGGCTAATTATTTTTAAAAAACCACTACTATATTAGATACGACTCCCTACCTTATGATGTATTAGTAAATGCGCTGATCAAATGGATGACGAAATGGAACAAAAAAGCTGTACATTTCTAATGTTATAATGTAATAATACAAGTATATTTGTTAGTAGTCGGTAAAAAAAAGTACGCAATCTGAAGGATCTTCGTCACAAAATATGCGAATATATGCTCGAATTTGTTCATTAATGATAAACTAAGTCGGGTTAGTTACACCATTTATAACTCAAGAACGGCTGAACAGGTTTTTATGATCTTGATTTGTTGGATTTGTCTCTTCCCCGAATAGCAGAATAGCGTCGGAAAAATTCAGGAAAAAAAAAGTTATTAACAAAATTCTTTCCCTTTACATTTTGCATGGAACGAATTCTCATCTTTTGAAAGAGCTGCAACAATATTATGATAAATATAATATTGAATAGTGAGTGAATTCCAAAAATTGAAAAAACGTCAAATGTCAATGCGCTGAGTGTTTTGTTTTTGTTTTTAAACATATGCCCCTCTTTCTTACACACTAAATGTCAATAGTTGAAAATGAGATAAACGGTGAACGTAGGTCTGCACCCCTCCAAAAGAAAAATACAATAATTATAATAAATCTCGCTCACTCGTATAAAGAAAATGAAACGCAATTCCCGTAAGTAAGTGGAAAAGTAAGAAAATCACAAAAAAATTAAAACTGTACACAACGCCATCTCTGATATTGAAAATACCAAACACGGACAGTTGCGCATTGATAATTTCTCATTGTGTAATTTTTAACTTACTAATAAAAAAAACTGAGTTTAATTTAAACGCCCAATGACCAACCTATAACTTTATTATAGTAAAAAAACATTCTTTTTACTATTGAAATAACAATATTTTGAAATCAATTTATGCTTTTTTGTTCATATGAGTCGATTCATCTTGAATTCGATTAAAAAATGACTAATTTTCGGTTGTTTCTGATTAAAGCGCATATAACTCTTGAAACCTTCAAGGCCAGCGTTAAAAATGTCAAGAGATCTAGAGATATCATTTAGCAGCACCATACCTCTTGTCATGCTATGCTGGGCCAGAACGTCCATTCTGCCTTGTGGAATACATTGCAGGTCGCTGTGTCGACACTGACTGTAGTTGTTCCAAAAGCATCTCTCCAGGTCTACAAAACTAAAAATGTTATCTGGAATATCTAAATTACACAAATAATTGATTGAAATTAAAAACAATATTGGTCCAAGTACACTACCTTGTGAAACCCCAAAATAGATTGGTTTGCTTTTGCTTAAATGATTATTTATCTTTACTTGTTGTGTTCTATCACTAAGATAGGCGCTGAACCAACCTAGATCCCCACTATGAATGGAAAGAGAAGATAAATTTTTGAGGAGTAGTCCATGGGAAACCGTGGAACGAACAGTTTATACGGCGTCGTTAAAACCTGGCTAACATCGTACCTGGGAAACCGTTTACAAGCCGTAAAGGTAGGGAAAAACCAATCAAAATATGCAACCCTTTCATCTGGAGTACCCCAGGGGTCTGTTCTGGGCCCACTTCTTTTCATCCTCTTCACAAATGATGTCGCTAAAATAATCGAATCATTTGGCCTTCTATCTCACTGCTACGCTGATGACCAACAAGTTTACTTTTACTGCTTACCAGAGGAAGTAGACAGTCTAAAAACTCGCATAATTGAGTGTCTAGAAGCAATTACCCGCTGGATGACCTCAAATAGATTGAAACTAAATCCGTCAAAGACTGAGTTTCTCTGGACCGCCATAAGCAGACGTCAGCATAACATTGATAACTCCCCAATAACCATTTCAGGAAGCGACATCCCTCCAAAGACGTGTATAAAACTACTGGGTGTCAATCTGGACGCTGATTTTTCCCTTAAAACTCAAGTGAACAGAACCGTAAGCACGGGGTTCTTTCAATTAAGGCAAATTAAAGCAGTAAGGAGAAATCTACCAACAGAAGCGACTAAATTACTAGTCAATTCGTATGTTGTTTCACGTTTAGATTATTGCAACGGAATATATGCAAGTCTTCCAAAATATCAAATCAACAAATTACAATCCGTTTTCAACGCTACGGCAAGACTTATCACCGGCGTATCTAAATATTCCCATATTTCAGAGCATCTCAAAAATCTTCACTGGCTCAAATGTCCCGAAAGAATCCAGTTCAAGCTCTGCTGGATGGTATTTAAGTCCCTTAACGGAATGGCTCCGGCATACTTCTCGGAATTGTGTATTCCAGAAAATTCAAATTCTCGACAGTCAACCCTAAGGTCAGCAGCGTCATCAGCTGTTGGAAGGTTAAAGGAACCAAAGCGCACACCAGATACTAAGTTCGGTGAGCGCGCTTTCGGAGTGTCGGGACCTAAAGCCTGTAATGGACTGCCACATGACTTAACGCGAAGAAGGAATAGGTATAATATCCGTACTAAACTGCAACAGAGCACTCCAGCGGTCAGAACGGTCTTTATCATTCATTTTGAGATTATTTTGTTTTCAAAAAGTTTCGTTAAAATCCGAAAGATGCCACTAGAAAAATAAATATTATTTATTTTATTATTCAACATGTCGCATCTGGTTGCATCAAATAATTCGGGCGGCTAGCCGGCCAAGGTTACTATGCACGTGTCAATACAGTAAAGTTTTGAGAAAAAACTACCTGAAGTCATTATGGCAACGTCGCGTCGCACGTCAGCTGTAGCTAGTGACATTTCTGACGCTTGGCCAATTTATCGTCACCCAAAATCTCAAGATCACGTGGATCACAGAATGATTTCTGCTTGTTCCTTTTTTGCATTATCTCGATACAGGAGGCCTCAGGAAAAAAATGCTCTTAGGGCCTATGTCATCTTGAGGGTGCCGTGAATAGGGTATTTTTAGGGAAAGGAAGGAGGGGACGTTCTGGGGAGATTAGGAGTGACGAACGTGCGAATCCATCCCTTTCACTGCGGTGCAAGGCGACGGGTCAAAAGGTCTCCCTCAACCTGTCTCTCCCAATCCGGCCCGCTATGCAGTGGGTGGGCTAAAGCCTTCGCCGCCAAGACTTAAACAAACCTCACCCCAAGAACCCGTGCACTCCTGTTCACCAAACCTAGCAAACCTTTGTTGTTGGTTATCCAATAAATTTGGGAGGCGGGTGTGGCTGCCGCGCCCCGGGAACCATTTTTTGGATAACCAAAACCTCTGCCATAAGTCACCCCAAGTGTTACGCTACGTTTGGTGACTCAGCAGGGGTGCCCGGTTTCATGGGGTGCGGTTTGTCGGGTGTTGGCGACGGATGTGTCTGCTCACCTATTGCACGGCAGGCCGGATCGGGAGAGAATGATTTTTTTTTTTTTAACTAACTAACTAACTAACTAACCATCACGCCGTTTCCCCGCAGGGGTAGGCAGAGAGGACGGACCGCCAAACAACTCGGTCTTGGCACACAGTCTTTGCTTCACTCACATTCATACATCGTCTCATACATACTCTTCTATTATTCCGACTTTTGACATGGCCCGACTCAAGTATCTGATTCACTTGATCGTGCCATGTCTTCCTCGGGCGTCCCCTACTTCTTCTTCCATTCACATTTGCGTCATATATTCTTCTCACATTATTTTCTTCTTTCATTCGCTCTACATGTCCAAACCATCTGAGGGTCCCTTTCTTAATCTTACTCATTATGCTTACATCAGCCTTGCATTCTTTGCGGATATCCACATTTCTCACACGATCATACATGGTTTTGCCACACATTCGCCTCAGGGATCTCATTTCGACAGCATTCAGTTTACTTTCATCCTTCCTCTGCCAACTCCATGCCTCACTGCCATACATCAAGGTAGGTACCAGGACTCCATTGTGGACTGCTAGCTTCGCGTCTTTTGACAGTGTTTTATTAGCGCCAACGGCATTCAGTCCTCCATTAATGGAGTTACCTGCATTTACTCTTCTTTCAATATCTCTATCAGCCTTCCCATCTCTCGTAAACATACTACCCAGGTACACAAACTCATCCAAATGTTCTTTATTCAGTAAAGTTTATATATTACAGTAAATGGGTAATTTTTTGGCCATCACACTAGGCACATACATGCCCGTGTTGTAGTGGTGTTGTTGAGGGAGATCTTTTATCCTCTCGAGTCGGAATCTCTCGGAACATCGCCATGCACCGTAGTAGGATACGTCCATCGCTCCTGGACACACTACCCCCAGATTCCTACCCACCCCACGTACCTTTTTCCTTCCCAGAACCTCCTCTCCTTCCTTTCCTGTATAGAGTACCGGGCTATTCAGATCTGGTCAAACACGGCTGAAGCAATTTCAAGTAAAATTGAACTATTTCTCAAAGGAATGTATTTAAAAAATAATCGGAACGTAGCTTCGACCAAGTATACCGTCAATGGAAAGTAGCCATCTATTTTAGTTTTTAAATTGAAAAAAAAAAAAAACTTGGTTTGACCAAGGCTCGAACCTTACCTCCCAATGACCGAAATCAAACGCTTTACCACTAAGCTAACTCGAAAGTCGGAGGGTCCGACATTATTTATAATATAAGCGGCAAGACTTATCACCGGCGTATCTAAATATTCCCATATTTCAGAGCATCTCAAAAATCTTCACTGGCTCAAATGTCCTGAAAGAATCCAGTTCAAGCTCTGCTGGATGGTATTTAAGTCCCTTAACGGAATGGCTCCGGCATACTTATCGGAATTGTGTATTCCAGAAAATTCCAATTCTCGACAGTCAACCCTAAGGTCAGCAGTGTCATCAGCTGTTGGAAGGTTAAAGGAACCAAAGCGCACACCAGATACTAAGTTCGGTGAGCGCGCTTTCGGAGTGTCGGGACCTAAAGCCTGGAATGCACTGCCATATGACTTAAGAACTATCACAGACTCGGCAGAATTTAGAGCTAAACTTAAAACCCACCTTTTCAGACAGTCGTATCCATAAACTCAAATTCTTTCACCTTCACATTCAATGCCCGCGACACTGTAAATTACTAACCTAAAAATGTAGAGAAAAAGAAGAAAAAAAAAAAATAAATAATAAAAAATAAAAAAATAATAATAAAAATAAAAAAATAAATAAATAAAAATAAAGTAAAAACTAACTATTTGTAAGCGTTTTTAAAAGTCATTTTAGTAACATTCTCCAGACCTAAAGAGTCCTAAATTCTCCAGTCTTTTAAAATACATATTTTGATAGTATCAACTCCACTTTTGCCACCAATCTTTTAAAATTTAATACTTATAGTGATGGGGGTAGCAAACGTAAAATCATGCAATGTCCAGTGTTTTAAATATAATGTCCTCCGCGAGCAAAGCCGTATCTTCTCCAAGCACAAACTTTCTAATTAAAGTGTTTATCGGAAGTGACCTGCAGGTGTGTATGTTTATGTATCCATTTGTAAATATTAAAGTTATATAGAACCTAAGAATTATGAATAAATTGTACAGCGCCCTTGAGGTGATTTTTCACAAAAACGGCGCTCTATAAATTATCCAATTATTATTATTATTATTATAAGACTAAACTCATGGACAGAAGGGAAGGCGATGATTTTATTAATTGGCAACAGTGTATTGTATCGCTTTCCGTATCCTGTTGCCAAAAAATAAAAGCTTTTGGTTCAAGTTTGGGCCACGGGCATGATAAAGCGCCATGTTACGGTAATGTAATTCATTATTTTAAAAGTCCCGAAAACCTCTTTTAATACAAAATTTAAAAATATGAAAATTATTTTAAAAAATGGAGAAAGATTTTAAAATGATGTTGTCGTTTCGTTTTTTCTAATAAACTTAACCTAAGTTTTGTAATTTGAATTTCAAAAAACATTGAATTTAGGGTTTATGAAAAAAGTTAACCAAAACCCTATTCTTGATTTTTTTTAAATTTACTTATGTCGCTTTAAAGAAAAATCTCCAGAGTATTTTTAAGGGTCTTCATTATTTGAAAATATTTTGTAAAACATATGTAAGGGCGGTCAGAAAAGGGTCTGATTTCTGATTTATATTTGATAAATGCTAACCCGCTGTAAATTTAAAAAATACGAAATTATTTTTTTTCCCACTAAAAAAATTATTTTTATCGTATTGCGAAATAAAATTTTCGTTATTTCGAAATAATTTATGATTACATTCCACCTTAAGAACCACAGACTCGGCAGAATTTAGAGCTTAACTTAAAACCCACCTTTTCAGACAGTCGTATCCATAAACTCAAATTCTTTCACCTTCACATTCAATGCCCGCGACACTGTAAATAACTAACCTAAAAATGTAGAGAAAAAAAAAAAAAAAAACTATTTGTAAGCGTTTTTAAAGGTCATTTCAGTAACATACTCCAGCCCTAAAGAGTCCTAAATTCTCCAGTCTTTTAAAATACATATTTTGATATTATCAACTCCACTTTTGCCACTAATCTTTTAAAATGTAATACTTATAGTGATGGGGTAGCAATGCAATGTCCAGTGTTTTAAATATAATACCCTCCGCGTGCAAAGCCGTATCTTCTCCAAGCACAAACTTTCTAATTAAAGTGTTTATCGGAAGTGACCTGCAGGTAAGTATGTTTTTCTGTATCCATTTGTAAATATTAAAATTAGATAGAACCTAAGAATTATGAATAAATTGTACAGCGCCCTTGAGGTGATTTTTCACAAAAACGGCGCTCTATAAATTATCCAATTATTTACGGTACTCCAGATTTTATGTCCGGGTTAAATCTTTCCCAAATGAAAGACTGAACCCTTCCACACACTTTTCCATAAATGAATATCTAGTAAATTCACGCAATGTAAGTGCACTATATAAGTATAATAAATACAAAACAATACAAGAACAATACGTCAATCCACCAGAAACATAATGGGAAAATATTTCACCGACTCCAGATATTTTCATATCAGAGGGTTCGGCTCTGATGAAATCCTAACTGGTCCGATAAATCCTACCGATCCCTCAATATAAATATTTAAAAAATCTTTCGTAATCCTACATGTATTTAAAATGACCGACTTTTGCATTTTTATGTACAAATTTTTTGACAAATCTAATACGCCTAAATTTTGAATGAGAGAGCTAGGTGTAATGCCAGTAGCCGAAATAACAAATGGTAATATTTTTATAGTCTGAGAATGCCAAATTCTTTTAATCTCATTTCCTAAATCTGTATATTTTCTTATTTTTTCAGAAAGAGTTTTCTGAATATTACAAGAATTTGGAATAGCGACATCAATGATATGAGTTAATTTTTTAATTTTGTCATGCAAAACTATATCGGGTCTATTATGACTAATTGTTCTGCCTGTTAGAATAGTTTTATCATAATAAATTTTATAAAATTCATTTTCTAAAAATGAATTTGGTTCATATTCATAATATGGTACATTACGGCAGTCAATCAAGTTATGTTTAGTTACCAAACTTTGGTAAATTATTTTAAAAACTTGATTGTGCCTAAATGTATACTCGGACGGCGCTAATACAGAACATCCCGATATAATATGTTCTATAGTTTCCGGAAAAGCCAAACATTTTCTACATAAATCATCAATTTGATTTGCATCTTTGATGATATGCTTCCTATAATTTTTAGTATTAATGACTCTATCTTGAATAGCAAGCATAAAGCCTTCTATTTCTGCGCTCAACTCTCCAATACTCAACCATTTGTTTGACGAAAATTTGTCAACATATGTTTGGTTGAGATAGTTGAAGTGTTTTGCGTGAAGAATTTTATTTGACCAGGAATCTAATAATTCCTGGTTGGTATTTATAAGAATGCTGGCATTCTCGTCGTTTAAATTTAATGGCGAAATATTTCTATCTGCCTTGCAAATTATTTTGTGCATTTCTGAACTATCAGCTTTCCTATGGAAAAAAATTTCTTAGCATTTCTACCTGATTATGTTTTAAAGATGTTATTTTAACTATACCTCTACCTCCTAATATTTACGGTGCTCCAGATTTTATGTCCGGGTTGAATCTTTCCCAAATGAAAGACTAAACCCTTCCTCACACTTTTCCACAAATGAATATCTAGTAAATTAACGCAATGTAAGTGCACTATATAAGAATAAAACAATACAAGAACAATACGTCAATCAACCAGAAACATAATGGGAAAATATTTCACCGACTCCAGATATTTTCATATCAGAGGGTTCGGCTCTGATGAAATCCTAACTGGTCCGATAAATCCTACTGATCCCTCAATATAAATATTTAAAAAATCTTTCGTAATCCTACATGTATTTTATTATTATTATTATCATTGTGGTACCATTATGGCATGAACAGTTCGTAGCATTCCAGAAGGTAGGGACTGTCAATAAAATAGTTTATTATTTTTAATGCTGTTATTGAAAGGGCGCTATTCCCCCTAGATTGGAGACTTTCTTAGTGCGTTCCAAAGAGCAAATCCACGTGAATGAATCACGGATATTTACCATGCATTCTCTTATAAAGAAACCTTATAAAACTTTTTTTGAAATGTTCCGGTAATTCCATATATTTTTGCTGGTTTGGGGTCTAATTAGCAGATATATTACGTAACTGGAAAAAACCTTCGTCAGTTTGGGTTAAGAATCTTCGATGCATCAACATGATTAGGTACTTTATTAGAAATTGCACTACATATTATATTTGTCCACTATCAACTCTGCCAGTCTTTCCATCTATTCCCGAAAAGTGAAAAATATTAGTATAGCTCCTGTCGCGAATAAATCAACAAGACAGGTGTGCCAGATTCGTCTGAGATGTCTGGACCGCAATAAGGAGTATAGACGCCTCTGAGAGAAATGTTATTTATCGAAACAACATTCAAACGGTTCAAACAATGAAATAGAACACAGATACCACATAACATAGAAACCTGATTTTTTAATTAAGGTAATGTACTACCACTAAGTAATGCAAAATCGTATAATTTTAGAAATATGTTAAATGTTTATAATAATTTCACTTAGAAACATTTTATTTTATTAAATACTGCGAGTAGAACACGTATTTCGTCGTCAACGCGAATATACCTCCCATTTCTTAAAAACGTAAAACATTCAGGAGGAGCTAAAATCTATTTTTTGAGAGATCTCTTATGATATCTCTGTAATTCTCTAAAATCAGTTTTTAGTTCCTCTTGAACGTTTTACTTTTATGACATCTAGGAGGTATTTTCGTTAATTCGTTTTCGAGGTATTTAGGTTGACGACGATTTGCCTTCGAAATAAACGAGTATATTTTTTATTAGTCAGTTTATAAGCCCACAAAAAATAAAGTAAAAATTGCTTTAAAGTTCAAATTTTTCCATGTACTTACAAACGCCTTATTGGTTGTAGTTTTACTGTACAATTTTGAAAATGTATTACTTTGGAAAATGATCATAAACCACTTATATATTTGTGCCTAACCTTCGCAAAATAAAATAAAACAAGCTTTCCGGCGATGTTTTTATCTTGAATAAATCAACGCAGGCGGTTGGTGTTAAAACGGAATTTAAACCCTATCGTCATCTACATAAGGAGTATTTTCGATTTTTATAAATATAAAAATCGGAATCAGGCCGAGATCATAAATAGTTGTGTATAAATTCAATTTATTTTTGACTAGATCTGAATGACCATGTACTTTACAAAGATCTTCTTCGCTAACTTTTTCCAATCTACGCTTTTACACTCTCATAAATTGCGGTTGCCAGAATTAAAAAAAAAACATAAAACGCTGAATTGTTTATCCTCTTTCCAAAATTTCCCTACCAAATCTCCTCCGTCTCTCCGTTTCCGTCAGCCTCAATTAATTCCCTAAATTAGAGATCCCATAGTCCTACTGACTATAGACAGTTGGGACACTTAAGTGGTGTTCACACTTAAAAAAACTAAACAAATTAATAATCAGTCAATAAAACCTCCGAAACGAGCAACCGCCCTTTGAATAGGCCGCCCGTGTGCACCACACACATATCATGAAGCTATGACACGGCCCTGTGAGATACATTTAAGATACATTCGAGATAAATTTGAGATGGATTCTGCGACATATAAACAGAACTATCTTCAAATTTCTACAACATTCCCCGAGAGATGTTCTATAAAAGATACTGCACAGTTGCCATACGAGATTTTCTATTTATAAAAGGTTAGTTTTGGAATTTTCACGCTCTTGAATTCCTAACGAATTAAATTGATTTATTCACATTTTACACGCGTATAATAGCAAAGATATGTCAGTTTATAAAAGTTTTTATTATCTTTGAATAGTTTTTTTATATCTTAATGTTGTAATCACATGGGTGATTTTTTTAAATTTATGATATTTTAGTAATTGAAACGAATTATTAATATATCTATATTTTTTCACTGAGATGAAAGACTGTATGCAATGCTTCAGAAGCCGTCTTCTTGTAATAAATATACTTGTTCTGTAAATATTTGTCTGTAAAAATTCTTCAATTCCGAAATAAACAATAATATTTTTCAATTAGAGTATAAATTAGTGGTGACCTGACAATTCGTCCGGCGACAATTCATCCGGCGACAGTTCATCCGGCGACAGTTCATCCTGCCGACAGTTCATCCTGCCGACAGTTCGTCCTGCCGACAGTTGATCCGGCCGACAATTCATCCGGCGACAATTCATCCGGCCTGATCATTTAGAAGATTTTTTCTTCAAGTAAGTATGCAAAGAGGATATACGGCCGTACAACCAAAATCGATATACTTATATATGAAGGCATCTTGAGTGGAAATCAGCTGTAAAAATATTTTTACTAACAATAATTTCGACTCTCTGAAGAAGCATGCGTGAATAAAAAAATACGACATACTTATACGTGCAGTCGGCTTAGCAAAAAACAATAAAGATTCCTACTTGCATATAATATAACTTTTTTATCTGAAATTAACACCATATTTTTATGGTGAATAAAAAGTGACTTAATTGTTAGGTTAGGTTAGGTTAGATCATAGATTCTCAACCTTTTTTTGCCCACCGCCCACTTTGAGAATATTAATTTTTCTAGCGCCCCCCAACTCATGAATCTGAAACAGCAAATGTCATCACGATTATATTTACCACAACCGTGGTGGAGGGAGGGGAGGGGCGGGGGGAGGGGGAGTGGGGGGAAGGGGGGGGGGTGTATACACATAAAATAAATTTCAAGATATATGACAATTTCAAAAAAATTTCAAGACATTGCTGGAGTCATCCGTTTTTATCGCTTTTTGCTGTTCGCCGACGATCTAAAATTATTTCTTCTAATAATGGGATGGGACGAAATGGGATATAATAATAATTTTTTTTATTAATTTCTTACACTATTACAAATTTGACTTTATTATATATAAGAAATAAGGCAAGAAATATGGCAATTTCAAAAAAAAATCAGGCGGTGGTGAAGATTTCGTCAATATGGAGAGACTCTTACAAGAATCAGAAGAATTTCCCTTTTTAATCTCTCCTCACTGATGCCAAATATATCAATCTCGGAGGAGATTTGGTTCAGAAGCAATATACTCCTCCTTACCGGGAGAACCATTGGCAAGTCAGTCCTATAGGCAGGAAGATAAAATAATCTATGATGACGCTGTCTAAGTTAGTCATCTGGAACATAGAGACACACGCGCTCCAAAATGGCTGAGTTCTCAATATAGCCTCGCAGCAGTCTGAATAAGTGGGTGGCGGCATACCCCTCTCTTCTGAGCTGCAGGGAGTGAAGTCCCAGCATGCCCAGAAGAAAGTTCGTCAGGTAGAGCCATAGATAGTGGTCGTACTCCCTCATGTAGAGAAATCTTAGAAACTTTTTTGAACCCTTTCAAACATAAGGGATCATCCCACCTTATGAGGATTCTAGCGAACCACTCTCCAGCCTATTGCGGACCAGGGAGAAGTATAAAATCTTCAGAGCACGGGTATCGCGAAAAACTCTGACGGTTATATGAAGACGAAATGTTAGCTTACTTTCATACATAATCCCAAGATCCTTTATATTTAAAACTCGTTTGAGATTATGACCGAGCATAGTATACCTAGGATACCATAGTATACCATAGTGGTAGGTGAGACTGGTATGCTCTGGTAAAAGTCAGAACTACGCATTTCAAGACATTGAAATGAAGCTGGTTTCGTTGACTCCATTCTGAAATGTTATCAACATCAGCTTGAAGGCGCTGGCAGTCCTCAATATTTCTTATTAGAAGAAATAATTTTAGATTGTCAGCAAACAGCAAAAAGCGAGAAAAACGGAGGACTCCAGCAATTTCATTAATGAAAATAGAAAAGAGAAGAGGCCCTAGGATCGATCCTTAGGGAACCCCAGAAAAAACGAGAAATTCAGTAGATTGGAAGATTCCGTGTGTGACAAATTGCTTTCTGTTCTTGAGGTAACTTTTAAAAAACTTTAACATCCGAAGGGAAAAATCCAACTGGGCAAGTTTTATGAGTAAGATATCATGATTCATAGTACCAAAGTCTTATAGTCTACTTGGTATCCACTAACTAGGGACCTAGCAACATAGTCGGTGAAACCATCAGATTGGTTACAGTGGATCTTCCTTTCCTGAAACTATGCTGTTCGGGGATAATGCATGCGTCTATCTGAGGCATAAGGAATTTATGAATTAATTGTTCAAATAGTTAGGCTGTTAGCAGGAGCTGATAGTATGGAAACTGGTCTATAATTTTCGATTAACTTTTTCGAACCTTTCTTAAAAATAGGACATATTTTTGGAAGCTTTCCATACTTCAGAAAAAGTGGAAGTACTAATAGCGAAGTTAATGATAAGACATATAATGGTGTTTTTAGGAACTCGGTGCACCCTTTAATAAAAATACGGGAACGAAGTCTGGTCCGATAGAGGGTGAGTTCTTCATAAGACTTATGGCACTCATAAGGTCAGATTCCGTAAATTTATCGAAATCAAAGTTTGAAGCTCCTCTGGTAGTAAATGTGGCTGTATTATTAATGTCTAGAGGTGGAGGGTCTTTATTGTAGACCGATTGAAAATGATCAGCAAATGCGTTAGCCACACTCAAGCCACGAAATTCTTGATTACCTTTTATCATGGTGTGTTCAAGTCTACCATCCTTCAGAAGGAATTTTATATAGTGCCAAAACATCTTGGGATCATGCGTGATGTTTTCCTCGATTCAGACAGGTAGGCTCGATAGGCCACTCGAAACTCGCGCCTAACTAACGCTCGATAAGAACTAAACAGATCGTATTCACTCTGAAGGCCTCCAGTTTTCCAACGCTTATGAAGGGCGTGTTTGATCGCTACATTCGAGATGACTTCTCTCGAGAACCACTTCTCAGATACTTGCGACCACCACCGCTTGTCGTTAGCAAACGAAGCGCACTAGTTTCCTCGTCAATATCAATTAGGATAAACTTGTAAATCATTTTAAAATTACGGCGCGCAGCGAAAAAGACGTACGTCCTGCCGGCGAACTATCTGGAGCACTGAAGGGGTAAGATGGGTTTCTCTGGGTCTTCTACCGCCCCCCTGAAAGTCTGAAACGCCCCCCAAATTGCTCTTGGTCTTCCACCGCCCCCCTGAAGGTCTGAAACGCCCCCAAGGGGGCGTTATCGCCCACGTTGAGAACCTATGGGTTAGATTATGTTAGGTTAGGTTAGGTTAGGTTAGGTTAGGTTACAGCGGATTTCCACTCAAGGTGCCTTCAGATATAAGTATATCGATTTTGGTTGTACGGTCGTATATCCTCTTTGCATACTTACTTGAAGAAAAAATCTTCTAAATGATCAGGCCGGATGAATTGTCGCCGGATGAATTGTCGGCCGGATGAACTGTCGGCCGGATGAACTGTCGCCGGATGAACTGTCGCCGGATGAATTGTCGCAGGATGAACTGTCATGGAACCAAATTAGTATACTGTATTAAATAAATATTTCTTGCTAAATAGCAAGAAAAATATACGGCTGTGAAAATATACTCAATTATAATTTTATTTTATTTTTATATTCACTTCCGTGGTCAAGCCTCTCGACTAGCGATCCTGAGCCGCGATCGCGGTTCAAATCCCGGAGTTTACAAGTGAATTTTATTTGACAGATTTGTGTTTTCACAATTTAATCATTTAAAATAATATAAGTTATATTAGCGGTACGTTCCAGGGTGGAAGATACTTTCAGTATCGCCCTGGTAAGACCACGATTTAGAATTGAAACGTCGCTTAAGATGGCTTTAGTGACAATATCTGAATAACCAGGTACAGTCTTCTCCATCTCCTTCCCCTCCCCACTTACCTTTAGCCTCACGACATTCCCCAATTTTGCTCGACATAGTCTCACTGGCTCCAGGCGGTTGGCAGCAGTTGGGACTCTTGTGCGGTATTCAGATAAAATAAAAATAAAACTCCAGACAGGACGCCATGAGGTTTTCCCCAGGGCTTATGTGATAATTGGGGATGCTGTACGGAGTGTTTATTCGAGAAAAGAAATGATCGAAGTTCTTGAAGAGACAAACAAAAGCGAAAAAAGTAATTTCACAACTATCTGTTGGGCAAAAAAAAAAAACCTGTTTTCAAAGGCAAAAATATCACCCGGTTTTGCACCTGTGAAGGTATATTTCGTTGATAATTTCACCAGATCGCCTTTCATTGATATCTCGGTATATCAAACTCAGGATTTCCACGACATTAAAGATTGTCTGTAATAAATTTCGTCCGTTATTATAATAAATCAATTCAACTAAATGTCTTTTAGAGTATTTATCTAAGGGCTCAAACCCAACCTTGGGGAACACTTATGATTTGTATAGAGTCTGCACTGATTAACCTTTTTTAAATTTATTTTTTATTATTTATCTACAACGAAATATATTTACATTGGTTTTTTTTTATGCCTATCTCACTAGGGTATACCCGTGTCGACACAGGCGTACAGGTATATAAATGAATATTGTAGTTACAAGAATATTTAAGGTAAAATACATATCACTTTGAATAGAATTAAAACAGAAAGGTGATATATTTATGGAGTTGAATTTGACAGGATTCTTTTATTTTCATTTATTTTATATGGGTTAGGTTGTACGTGCATAGTTATTCCTGTCGATATGTGATTTATTTTACAAATATAGTGTGCATCCAATACTTAGATATAATCCATTTTTTTAAATCTTGTTTGAATTTTCTAAAGGAGTCAGTTTGTCTGATCATATTGGGTCAATATTACATCAGGAGTTCCACAAGGATCAATTTTGGGTCCTCTCCTGTTTAATATCTATATTAATGACATTACGAGTTGTTTTAAACACTGCAAGGCAATTTTATATGCAGATGATATGAAACTATACCTTCCAATCGATGATATCGCGTGCTGCTTAAAAATACAGGAGGACCTTAATAATCTCAGCGAATATTGAAAAATTAACTGCTTGTTCCTAAACATAGATAAATGTTACTCAATATCATTTACGAGAAATAGGACCAAAATAATATTTAAATATTCAATAAACAATGTCGATATTAAAAGAAAAGAATCAGTTCGGGACCTGGGTGTTACCTTAGATTCCAAACTTACATTCCAATTACATATTAATAACATTGTCACTAAAGCCACCCAAATGTTAGGATTTATACTACGAACATCAAAACTATTTTATTTTCTCGATACATTTATTTTGCTTTATTATACCTATGTTCGTCCGCACCTAGAACACGCCTCACAAATTTGGAATCCAAGATATATAACATATGTTCATAGAATCGAATGTGTTCAGGAAAAATTTCTCTCCTACATAAATTTTCGGTCGTTTTATGCATTCCAATCAAATGAAGATATTCGTCAATTCTTTAAAATCCCGAAATTAAATTGTAGGAGAATTATTTCTGATCAATTGTTTTTGTACAGAATCCTAAATAATACGATATCTTCCCCGTATCTTTTACAAAAAATAGATATTAGAGTTCCTGGTCGCAATGGCAGAAACGTATCCCTTTTTTATAACAGCCGCTCCAACACCAACTACTTACAAAATGAATTCATACATCGAGCCTGCCACTATCATAACACACACCTCACATATACAGACATCTTCAATATAACTTTCAACAAATTCAAAGCAACACTATCAGATAAATGTAATGCATCACAACACACCACTTAACATCCATATTTATATTTATTTATTATATTATTAATCAGATTCCTTTTCCTAATTTGCAATATATTTTCATATTCCCTAATTACATAAAAATCATCCATATACTCCTATAAGATCATAAGCTTACCCTTTATTGTGTTTTTCTATATTTTATCATGCATTATTTAAGTATTTAGCTTCTCCTTACTATTTTTTTTTTCTTAGTTTTTCTTTATGTTTAATTTAGCTTCTCTTAACTATTTTTTTCTTAGTTTTTCTTTATGTTTTTCTTGTCAGCGAAAAAAAAACAAATTTTATCAGCGAAAACATGTTTTTAGGCTTACTGTTTTATTTTAGCACTCTTTATTTTTATGCATCTTTGTAAAGCTGTTTGTTTTCCAAATAAAGATTATTATTATTATTATTATTATAACTGCATTACAAAAAATATATTAATGAAAATTAATACTTACTCACTGAAATGTTATAATTACGCATTAAGCCATGAAAATGTAAATCTCTTTGAGAGGAAAAATAAATATTTAAACCTGTGTACTAAGTTTTGGGTGGCTTCCATTGACAGAAAAAATTAGTAGAGTTCGTCCACAAATATTTATAGATGACAGTAGGTTTCAAATGGATGAGAGCCTCACGGTATAGGCAAACCTGGATAAAGGGAGATAAATTAATAAATACATAAATAGTTCTACATCGAAAGTACAAATTTACGAAAATCAGGAACCGGCAATCCAAGAAATATTGGTGAATTATAAACTTTGTAGAGAGAGACATCACGCCTGATGACATCGAAGCCCATAAAAGGTACGTATACACATCCACTAAGTTGTTCCATCTCAAGTATAATCTATAGAAGAGAAGGTTCTGTGAAGGAAAAGGGTGTGAGGGGTAGGTAGGCATCTGGGGATTAGTGCTTTCAGGAATGACAGACGTACGAATTCATCCCTCCCACCGCGGTGCAAGGTGATGAGTCAAAAGCATCAGCTGGAGAGGTCAAAGGGGTTTCCCTCAACCGGTCTCTCCTGATTAGACCCATCACATAGTTTGTCGGCAGAAACATCCGCCGCCAAGACCTGGAAAACCTCATCTCACGAAGCCATACACCCCTAATAAATAGCATTGGGGTAACTTATGGCAAAAATGTTTGTTGTCCAAAAAATGGTTTAAGAGGCTGGGAAAATTGAGATCACCATGGATATAGTCAACATCTGATTTGAGGGGGCACCAGAAGAAGGAGAAGGTGTGTTCCGTAATTTTTTGACATTGTCCTACTTACAAAGTTTTCAAGTGAACATGTAATATCAGGCAGCAGATGAAATCTGTCCAGTTTATTTATACCCCACGAAATTTATGCGTTTAATTCCTCATATCGTGTAATTGCTTGACTTTGGCTCACCAACCTGAGGGTTTGCTCCTAAATAACTGCCGTTTGAGTAATGGCGAAACAGCTGTTTACACAAATATGAGTGATGGCAGAGTCTGTGAATTACTGAATTAAATACTAGGTGCAGTAATTCATGTAACTAGAACTGGACATACTGATGGATGTTTCCTCCGAACATGTTGTTTCTAACCGAACGTTCTGTCGAAGACGTAGTTTTTGGTTCTTACCTACACCTTTTTAGTCAGACATGTGCAATACATAACGAATGTTGAATAATTTCAATTTGGGAGGCGGGTATGGATTCAGTTGCCATTTATTGGATAACCAACACCTCTGCCATAGGTCACCCCAAGTGGTTCGCTATATTTCTTGATTTAATAGGGGTCCGTTAGTTCATGGGGTGGAGTTTGTCTAAGTTTTGGCGGCGAATGCTATTGCTTACCTACTGCGTAGCGGGCCGGAACGGGAGTGATTGGTTGTGGAGATCTAACCTAGACCTCTCCAGACGGTAACAATTATTATAAGCAATAATTATTAGCCTGAAACACTCATCAACATTGAAAAAATCTCCCGAGAAAAGATAAATGCCGCCGACGGGACTTGAACCCGCGTCCTTCTGATATCCGGTCAACTGCTCTACCAACTGAGCAACGTCGGCTTATCTCCCACCCGCCAAATAATTCAATATATACTAGTGTTTCATTCAACAATTACTGCTTATTACATTTTTCACATGAAAACAACCAACTTTATTTTTTGTGAGAAAGGCGTTATAAGTGCTAACTCTCCCACTAGATGGCGTCGAGACAAATTATGTCTACATTTTTTGGTGAAATACTTTAACTTGTCAAATATTAATTATTATTTTTAATTGGTAAACTAATGTTTAAGACACAAAGGGTAACAATTATTATAAGCAATAATTATTAGCCTGAAACACTCATCAACATTGAAAAAATCTCCCGAGAAAATCGGTCGAGAGAGTCCGTCTCTCCAGACGGACTCTCTCGACCTATCGGCTTGCACCGCAATGGGAGTGATGGATTCATATGTCGATATGTCCGTTACTCCCGGACGCATTGACCCTTAGAATCCCATCCACCCCTCATATCTTTTTCCTTTCCACAACTTCCTCTCCTTCTTTTTCCTAAAAAGACTCTCCACACAGCATCCCCAAAGATGACACAGGCCCTGAGAGATTTATTTCCTTATAGATTAATCACCTTATAACGGATAACAAGAATCACCCTTCAGATAACCGCTAGACGCGGAGACATTTGTAGATGTAGATATCAAAGTATTGGGTACCTAACCTACCTACCCTTTTTTCAAAATCTCCATGGTCTAGGAGCAAGGCTCTCGACTGGAGATCCGGAGGTCGCGGGTTCAAATCCCAGCGTGCGCAGATAAATTGTATTTGATAGATTTGTGTTTTCGCAATTAAATCTTTTAAAATAATATAAGGTATATTTGCGGCACGTTCCTGAGTGGAAATTAGGTACTCTCAGTATCGCCCTGATGTAAAACCACCATTCAGAATAGAAACGTTGCTAGGAATGGCCTTAGTGACTAGATATGAATAGCCAAGTACTTCCTCACCTTTCTCTTCGCCATCTCCTTCCCTTCCCCACTTACCTGCAGCCTCACAACGTACCACAATTAGGATTGCAATAGTCTCACTGGCTCCAGGCGGGAGCAGTTGGGACACTGGGTGAGGTATTAACATTAAAAAAGGCCGATTTTAGGTCAGATTTTAAATCGACGTGGAGGGTTTTTTTTAAGGAAAGGAGGGTGAGGAAAGTTCTTGGAAGGAAAAGGGTATAGGGGGTGGGTAGGAATTTGGGGTTCAGTGTGTCCAGGTCATCCGCCTCCAAGACCTGGACAAACCTCACCCCATGAACCTGGGCACCCCTGCTAAATCACCAAACTTAGCGAACCACGAGGGGCGACCTATGGCAGAGGTATTGCTTATCCAATAAAGGTTCCCGGGGCGGCGGTACCCATTCCCACCTCCCAAATTGAGATAGTTGAGTCTGGCCATGTAGAGAGCCAAAATAATAGAAGAGCATGTATGAGACGATGTATGAATGTGAATTAGTTAAGGAGTGTGTGCCAAGACTGAGTTGTTTGGCGGTCCGTCCTCTCTGCTTACCCCTGCGGGAAAAAGGTTTGATGGTTTGTTAGTTAGGTAGGCACCCCTAACAGCTTCCAGTCAGGAAGGTATGCTGTACTTATTCTACCAGTATTACAATGGAAGATGCTACGAGGAACTAGCGTCATTGATCCCTTCGCAAGCACGCCAAATGCGCGCCCAACATATGTACACGATTGACATTTGTCACATGAGAACGGGTCGCTTCTACGACTCATTCTTGAGTTCAACAGCTCGGCTGTGAAATGATTTGCCGGCCTCATCGTTTCCTCCCTCCTACAACAGGGGTATCTTCAAGACCCATGTTCACTCCTTCCTCTCCTCAAAAATACCATGCACCGAGCATATCCGAAGATGACATAGGCCCTGAGCGAAGTTATTTTCTTCAGAGCCTCCTGTGCTGTGTGGAGTTAATGTTAAAAAGAAGTTAGTTTGGTATAAAAGTCGTACTATTGGGTGGTTTGTTTATTGAAAACTAGTTACAGAAATAGTTATATTTGACAACACTGATTAATTTCCGAAATAAAACAAAAACATACCCTGAACCATTCCGAAAACATCTGAATATAAATATTTCCAATTGATCTTAAAGTAGAATACTTTAGGAATTCCAAAACCCGTATCTTGAATCTACTCTAAATATAAAATGTAAATATTATGAGCCGTTCTATGAAAAACAACATTTTCAAGTAATAACGAGGTGGTCAGTTTTATAACAAGAAAAATTATTACATTTTCCCTCATAAAACAAGAAATCATAACTAATAAGATGAAGTTTTTTGTCATAAACATTTTATTGTGTTTTTTATTACAAAGTATTAAATTTTCTTATTCCAGTCAATTAGAGGGAAATTTATTAAGGTATTAGTCATATTTTTTCTTACATTATAAAAACACTAACTGGTTCCCGGCTTGCGTTGCAATGTCATATTCAAAGAAATACATTGTTTCTCCCTAAATACCTGCGTTCCCTTCTTAGCTAGCTTTATAAATTACAGCCTGTTTGTTATTCTGATGTATGAGCTATATAATTGATAAAGTTTCATTAAAATCCACACAGTAGTTTTTGCGTGAAAGAGTAACAAACACACATACATTCATACAAACTTTCGCGTTTATAATATTAGTAGGATACAATGGAATAAGAAATAAGTGGAAGAAATCACACTTTGATCTAGCAACAGAATCCAGTGTTGTCGATACTCTTAGTATCGCCCTGGTGAAAAAACACCTCACAGAATCAAAACGTTGCTTGAAATGGTTTTAGATGTATGTAGTGACCAAATATGATTAGTCCGTACTTCCGAAACTTCCTCTATTTTAAATATATCTATTTGAATTTCACTTTTGTTTTCTTTAGATAGGATGAATGTATGAATGACGTGGGATCTTAGAAGTGGCAAGTTTTGTAAAATAAGTATTTTTCTGAAATTCGAAGAAATTAATTAATAAACTAGCTGGTTCCCGGCATGCGTTGCTAAGCCATTTAATGAAGAAATTGTTTCTTTCTGCGTGTCTTTTCCCATTCTTCCTGTTCCCCTCCCCCTTCTCAGATTCCCTTCCCCCTCCTGCATTCCATACATTCATTCCCGGTATATTCAGTTTTCAAACAGCTCGCGTGCCACCTATTGCAATTTTTTTCTACAAATTTCATAATGCCAGAGCTCACCAGTAGTTTTATACAAACCTTGTCCTGACAATAGCGAACACAAAAAAAATAATTACCCAATTTGAGGCAGTCGTTCGGAAGCTATGCGCGTACATACATTTCGGCGATTTATTTTGATTTATATAGATTTATATGGATAGATTTATATAGATTATATAAATTAAATACCTGCCTTATCAACTCGCGATTTGGCCCAGTTGTTAGAGCGGTTGATTCGTACCTCTGAGTAGGAAGGAGCAAAACTATTTTTGTTTTTGTTTTAAAAGATATTTGAAAATAGAGTTGGTAGCTCAGAGGATTCCAATCATTGGGCAGAAATATTCAAACCTCAGTCAAACAAAAACTTAAAATATATTTTTAAAAGACATTTGAAAATTAATTTAATTACAATTTAAATTCTGATGCGATAGTGATCTATGTAATATTGTTAGCAATACAAAATAAAAACCCATATTTCAATCGATTTCACGAAGTGTTCCGCCCACAATAATTCATTGCCTAATAAATCATCGTTAATAAGAAAGCAAACAAAGTGATGTATGGATTGGGAGGTCCTTTCTTAAATTATTAACATTGAAAGAAATTAAAATTTACTTTGATTTCCATAGAATGCTTAAGATCTTGAACTATTGGTTTAATAGCCTATAAATCATGTCTGGTAAAAAAATGTACTGAATTAGTTCGGTTCTGTCTGTAATCTTTAATGGTTGCCTTTTGTGGGATGGCGTTTTATATTTAAGATTTTATTCTGGATGGAGGAATAGTAGTCAATATGCTGTAATCAGAACAAAATAATATCCCACACGACAAGGTGATAAGTGATGATGAAGAGACACTGGACAACTTTTCAGGAGTACCTACTTATATTCTTGTCCCTTCTTCATGATGTCTCTCTCATTTTGACGGAGTTAAGAGTCTCGACTAGTAATCCGAAGGTCGCGGTTTCAAATCCAGGCTTGAGCAAGTAAATTTTATTTGATTGAATTGTGTTATTTCACAATTTAATAATTTAAAATAATACAAGGTATATTTGCAACACGATCCAGAGTGGAAGATGTTCTTAATATCGCCCTGGTGTAAGACCACCATTCAGAATTGAAACGTGGATTGAAGTGTCTTTAGCCATGTTTGGTGATTAGATCTGATTATCAAGAAACTTCCCCACCTTTCTCTTTCCCATCTCCTTACCCTCCCCACTACCTTAAGCCTCATAATACACCCCAAATATGGATGCCATAGTCTCACTGGCCCCAAGCGGTTGGGGGCAGATGGGACTCTTTTGCGGTATTTACATATTAAAAAAAGACGTCAATTGCAAATTAGTTGCAGTATCTGAACCTTATTATATCCTATGTCATCAAAAACACTCATTTCTTGGGTCTGACTGTCTGTCTGTAACTTATAAATATTTATTTTTTCAATGGTACGTTGATGATTAAATGTTAGTTGGTCGTGCGAAGAATTCAGACAAGCCATAAAATACCTCCCTTTTAGTGTAATATTTTAATGGAAAATTATTTTGTTTGTGTTTTATTTTGATTTTCAAAATTGAAACTAATGTGTCGAGAATTCATTGTGAATTCAAAGTGATTTTTCATGGGTCTCCGCTAGTTTATGTATATTACTTCAAGTTAAAATATCTTTCCTTCTGTCCGTATTTCATGCGACGCCAAAATCAAATTTCTACGAAATGTTCAATATTGGAAAAATATGTCAGGAAAACATGCAATGAATAAAGAGCGTAATACACGAGCCCGATTTTCAGCCCGATTCCAATTAGACACAAAAGTCAACATTTTTCGCTTTACGCGATCGCTGTTTTCAACTCTATTTTCATACCTACGATTTCAGTAGTCATCACAACAAACAGTATGGTTCATGTGTTGTTTCCAGTGATGACAATGGAAATCCTAGATATGAAAATAGAGGTGAAAATAGCGATCGCGCAAATCGAAAAATGTTGACTTTTGTCTCTAATTGGAAACGGGCTGAAAATCGGGCTCATGTATTACGCTCATTATTAAGGAAAGAAACCACCGGCACATTTTCAGTAAATTTTTAATACATTTTTTTGGTAGATAATATTATTCCGTTAAATATATACGGTCCTTTGAAGGTATCTGGAGATCTGAAGTCACAATGAAACCCAGATTCCTACCCACCCCTCAAACTTTATTCCTACAACTCTCCTTCCTTTCCATTAAAAAAACCCTCCACACGTCATCCCCAAATATGACATAGGCTCTGCGGGATATTTTTTCCTCAGGGCCTGCTGCTGGATGTACTAAAAAAAGAAAAAAAAAAAAGGATTCATTCATATGTCTGCCACTCCTTTACTCCTTGATACACTGGCCCTCAGATTCCTACCCACACCATACCTTCTTCCTTCCCAGAACTTCTTCCCTTTCCTTTCCTTAAAAATACTCTCCACACAATATCCTCAAAGATGAAGTAGCCCCTGAGGGAAGTTATATTCCTCAAGGCCTCCTGTGTGAAGCTAATGTAAAATAATGGTTTTAGCCGTGTTTAGACTGTTTGGTGGCCAGATCTGAATTCCTACAAGTTCCTGAGGGAAATTATTTTCCGCAGGGCTTACTGTCAGGAACTGATGTTTAAAAAATGGTTTTAGT
Organism: Limnephilus lunatus; assembly: GCA_917563855.2. Classification (NCBI taxonomy): domain Eukaryota; kingdom Metazoa; phylum Arthropoda; class Insecta; order Trichoptera; family Limnephilidae; genus Limnephilus; species Limnephilus lunatus. The sequence continues at coordinate 102,122,943 of OU830594.1, forward strand.
CGTGTTTAGACTGTTTAGTGACTATATCTAATTTTCCAACCTTCCACTTCTCCATATCATTTTCTTCCCTACTCCTTTAATCCTCACAACATGCCGCAATTGTGGATTTCCACAGTTCTTGTAGACTCCAGATGGTAGAGGAGCAGTTGGGACATGTGCGGTAATCTCATAAAACGCACGATTTTCTCTGATGCTATCTAATAATATCTACATCTGCTTGCATTTTTCAAACCGCATCTGATCCTCATTTCTTTCTATGTCAAGCCATCTCCAGATTCCATCAATTGGTCAATCGTTCGTTCGGTAATCTTCGGCAAACTCCGGCAGTTTCCGCCGTGAACCGAATGGCCCCAGGCACATAATATTACAGGATCTATTGGGAAGAGATAGAAATGGTTTCGTGTATTACAAGAATCAGTATATATTCGAGTATTAAGCGTGATATATGCATTATGCTTCAGTATTAAGTGTGAGATATATCCGAGTGTGATGGATATAATATATTCTTGACTGATTTGCGATGCCTGTCGGGAGCTAGAGCAATGGTGTCGCGGTTTCGGTCCGTTTAATATAGTCCAGTGGTGTCGTGTTAATAAATAAATAAACTCGAAATTGCATAAAAATAATTAAAACTTTAAAAAATTAACAACACTAAAAAAAGACAAACACATACATCTATATCTATAGGATTTAGTTCTCGAGAAAATGAGATAGACTAATTGATCCCCTCTTTTTGCGGTGGTTCGTAGTCTCCTCACTCTTGTCTACTTTAGTTTTCTGAAGGATTCACTTCTACCGCGTGAGAATTGCATTATTTGTGTATTTTTTTTTTATTTGTGCTCTCTGCTGTCTGATGTTAGCTGTTAACAAGGCAATCTGTACTCTGCGGAACTGCACTCGTATAAGTCACGTAGATTTCGTAGTCATAAAGTGAAGCGTTTTCCTTCACTACGTCTTTCAGCAGCCACCCCTTTATGTTTACTTTAGCTCCACACATGAGATCCTGAAGAAAAAAAATTCTCAGGACCTATGTCATCTTTGGGGATGCTGTCTGGTGGGTCTTTTTTAAGAAAAGAAGGAGAGGAAGTACTGGGAGTTACGATCTTTGTCTACGAATTTAATTTAACTAATTTGTGTTAATTCACAATATGTAGTACGAATGTATTTGCGGCACCTTTCAGAATGGTAGATACTTTCAGTATCGCCCAGCTGAAAACCACAATTCAGTCGCTTGAAATGTTTTTAGCCATGTTTGTACTTCCCCATCTTCCTATTGCCCTACCCACTAACCTAAACCTCATAACATACCCCAATTGGGAATGCCATAGTCTCACTGGCTCCAGACGGTTAAGTGCAGTTGGGACTCACATTAAAAAAACAACAACAAAAAAATCAGTCATCCCTCAAAATCCTCGATCGGCTACATCGTTTTCATCACTAGAATCACTTTTGACTTCAAAAACATAAATACCCTAACAACTCTTTACTGCTACTTGGTTCGCACCCATCTAGAATATGCTTGTGTTATATGGTCTCCTTTTTATGCTGTCCATATTCGTCATATTGAGACCGTTCAATATCGGTTCCTAAAAGGGATTGCTAGGAGGCTAGGATTAGAGCGAGGCAATTACTCGTATGATGAAATTGAGCAAACTCTAAACCTCTAAACCTTTCTCCTTTAGAAGACCGTCGGAAAAATCTGATCTCATTTGTTTCTTCAAAATTACGAACTGTATAATTGATTCACCTACATTACTACAATTCATCCCATTCAATATACCTTCTCGTAGACTCAGAAATAAACACCTGCTCTTCCTCAATCAGCAATCGACTAATTATGGTTATAATTCACCACTGTCCATAATGTGTAGAATGGTCAGCTCACGTCAAGACCTTGATTTTTTTTGGTATAAGCTTAAATTATTTCTGTCGCTCTTTAAGCAAATGAAGATATTTTATATTTACTCTAATTTTAGCAAAGTCTTGACTTGACTTGACACTTCAGTTTTCTTATGTTTTCTCTGTTTGTTGGACGTAAGTCCGTAAATAAATAAATAAATCAAAAGGTTTTTTTGATATTAATTACATTCATTAAATAAAATCGAGAAATTTCATTGCAAAAAGTGCAAATGTTTCTTCTCCATGCACGCCACTGCAGTTTTATAAGCTGGACATCCATTTCCCCTCCTCTTCCCTCCCCCCATCAGCATCCCACACCTCTTTCATCCTATCCCACGCCAGTCTAACGTGATTCGTGGTATCTGAAGGGTCGTGCAGTAGTTCCTAGGGGCCTCGTACGTTACCTAATTAGGTTAAACATTAAAAAGTAAAAATAATTACAAATAATTTTCGAAAAAAAAATAGTGACCATTTGAGTGACCCTCGTGAATTAGATTAAAAAATAATATAATATAAAAGTGTTTTATTTTTAATTTTTCTAAAAATATCAATTTTTAATACTTGCACAATATAATTATTTTAATTAAAAAACGAAGTCCTATCATTTGATAAAATAAACAAAATCCAGAGCTTTTTACTAAAAACGTGATATTTTCCTTCCAATCGTTGCACTAACAACCCGAAATGGATAATTAAGTCACACTATTAACGTTCAACCCGCAATTTGACTGCATGAGTAAGCAGAGATAAAGAAAAGCAACACACTTCTGTCGTGGCACTCATTCTTGCTTCATACCCATTCACAGATTCTGGTGTTCCGTCCCCGTTAAATGACTCAAGTATTTAAAGTACTTCTTACTATGTATTCCTTGTGCATCCCTGTTTTCTTTTACCATTCATTTAATTCACAATTCTCCAAGACACTCTTTTTGTGTCCATCTATTCTACGAGTTCAAACCACCTCGTTGTACCTTTATAAATCTTGTTCATTTACTTCCAATTATATGGCCTTGCATTATTTCTAGATGTGCTCATTCGCAAAACCGTCATTCAAGGTTTTGCCATATGCCTCAAGAACCTCATTTTTACTTCATTCAGTCTGCATGCATCCTTGATCTGCCAATTTAGGGTTGGAAACAGAACTCCATTATGAACTGCTATCCCTGCTTCTTTTGTCAGCTTTCCTATTTGCTTTACTGCCTTCCTTCTTATGCTAGTTCGAAATATAATTCTATCGATATCAAATTTCACTAAATTCATTTCTAGGTTCTCAAAATTCATTTTCAAAATCATCTAGTTTCGTCAAATCGCCTAACAGTATGTTAAATTTCATCAGAGTGGTCAGCTAACCTAAAAATAGTCACTCCAGTTAACTATCCCCTTGCTAAAATATATGAATGTTATTCCTAGAGAAGTAGAGCCAGGCTGGTTGATTTATTGCGTAGCTTTGCTTTTCAGTATCATTTCGTCAATTCCGGATTCCGGGTTTATTTTTGTCAAAATGGATTAATAGAATCAAATTCTTTCTTTAGTTATTTATGGAATTTAAACCTTGGAATTCTAGAACAAATCTTACCACAATCCATTTTAAACTTCCTACATTTACAAATAATGTTAATTATATGGCAATTAGCAAAAAGACCCAAAGAAACTTAACATTCATAAATATTTAGAAAATATTATTCAAATTTCAGATTATATATTACAACCTACCACCTATAATTATGAACTTAATACTTAAGATAATCGTTGTATGTAATTGTCGTATAACTAAGATATCTTCATAAGCCTTCTGGTATTCAGCTTTGAACACTCCCTTAGAAGTATAGTTTTGTCAATTTTTAACAAGTCCTACTCATCTTTGAAACCATTTCCATTAATGCTCAACCAATCCAATTATTCTTATATATTGCCGCCTTTTGTTTTCAAAATTCATTTGATTTTGCGCAAAACTTTGGTTTGTACAAAAATTTTCATCAGGGCAATGCTCTGATGGTTGATGATCTATCAGAACCTCGTGTAAGATTAGGAGATCAAACAAATGAATAATTTTATATAAAATATAATGTAAAAAGACAAATGGTTAGCTGTTATATATTTAGCCAAACGATTTTTTCAAAATCTATTTTCTTAACTAACCAATTTACCCCATTTAAGTGACTAACTAATACATTGAATCAAATTTACACCATTCAAGTGAATAACCCCATAGTAAATTGGGAAATCAAACAAAAACCCAAACAAAATTGGGCGAACACAGCAAAAACCCTCTCACAGCAAATCAAAAAGCTTGGCTGAAGACTAATACAGAACAAATTCAACGTTTTTTACATAGAACCGTAACTAAAAAAATAAATTGCTACAATAAAAGTGATAAATCGTATATTTTTAGCTCATTCTATCAGGAATGCAGAAGTTTGAATAGCAGAAAAATCAGATCACACCGATCTGTATTCTGCTTAAGTCAAACTGCCCGATGGCATTTAATGACGACCGCTTTGGACCAAAAGACGAACCAGCTATTTACTACGACACCTTAGTGCGGGATTATTTGAAATATATAACTGTTTCGGAATACGACAGGGAAGAAACACCAACGGTCTACGGAGAGATACACAAGATAGCCTTCAACAGGTCTGGACTTGGGCTAGATTTCTTACCGCTGACTGTATTGTCTAACTACACCATTAATTCTAGAAAAGGTAAGATATTAGATTTTATTCTAGAAAGTTAAGTAGTCTTCTTCTTTCATATGATGGGGGGTTTCAAAGGGGAGCGTCAATGACTTTGGGCCAGTCTAGGGCGTGCCTCAAGGATCAATTATGGATCTCTTTTATTCCACAATGAAGCGGGTATTTGTCGACTTTGCACTAGAATTGATAGTAAGAGGAATACTTGGGGATTTGAGGACCTTACACTGAACGTAACCAAGTTTAAACCAAGGAGGGTCCATCTACAAGGTCTTTCCTTGCCTCTTTATTTAATGGTCATATTAGTTTCAACACTCTGCGAAAGTCTATGTTTACTGTCAAATGGGAGTTGGTATTGATAGCATTCATGTGAAGGTTTTGTAGTAATTTCTTTTTTTTTGAGGATATGATACCTTGGCCTTTTCCATAGTTCTCACGAGAATTTCAATCAAATTTTCCAATATTTCAAATTCTTTAACACCTGCATCGATCAATTTTATCAAATGGTTTGCAGACATTCAGGCGTCATAATACTGCTGGAGAATTTCTGATGGTCTACATACGATGATATGTAATTACAATGGTAATGCTTACTTACCACTTTAGACATGCACCATTTACGTCAAAGTGTCTTTCATCATGCAAGGAGATATCTAGAGACCTAGCATGTTTCTTTTCATGAATTTTGTGATATTTGCTTCGATAAACTATGCATCCAATAATTACATTGCCAAAGATCCAAATCTTTTTGAAAAGTTGAATGAAGGAGAAACATTTTCTTGTTTGTTGATCCAGGCAACATGAAACTGCCAGAGTATATCTGAAGGTCATTTTCCTGATAAATAGGTCAGATTATTCGGACAGATCTCAAGAAATAAGACGGTAAATCGTTTATTAGATCCGTCAGTGACAAGAAATTTGGCATTACTTTTTGGCACGTAGAAATGTTGATATCTTGGAATACTTTGTGGAGGCTTTGAATGTTTTGCACATTACTTGTCTGTCTGAAGACTGCTTTAACTAATTTTGAAGATGGTTTACATTTACAAAATAAATATCTAATTTCACGGACTAAATTATAAGCGTTGGGACATTTGCGGATGACCGTGCGATCCAATCTACGGAAATGAGATTTTTTAAGTGTAGTAGGAACACAAAATCAGATCGGGTGAGAAGCTCGAAAATCTGAGATATGCTCTATATCGCACCCCTGCTACTTTTCACAAAAACCATAGACTAGGCGGTTGGTCTGTATATCTACTTAGAATGTCAAAATAGTGACTTCGACAAGAAGATATAATTTAATTTTATTAATAATGTACACAACAGACAGAGAGTTAACATAGGAAAATACAAATAAACAACATAGCTTAACTACCCACCGTTCAATAACAGTCTACAATAATATGAAATAATAAAACAATAAATACTTATGTAAAACTAAAACATAAAAAACAGAATCAATAAAGTTTGGGTCAAGTGAATTCAAGTGAAAAAAAGAGATTCGAGAAATTTTGTTATCTTTCTACTACAGTCGATATCATAAATAATGAACACATTCGCACAAAATGTTGCGAGAAGGTTAAGTTGTTTCTTTGGAAAGGAACATGGAAAGTTTCGGACTTTCTTAATGGACGGTGATTGATATTGATTTTGATTGTAGCCAAGATGGAATTTTTTTATATTAGCTCCACACAGCAGGCCCTGAGGAAAATAATCCCTTCAGGGCCTACGTCATCCTTAGGGATGTTTTGTATTTTGAGGGAAAGGAAGGAGAGGAGGTTCGGGAAAAGAAATATACATGAGTGGTGGGTAGAAATCTGGGGGCCAACAGGTAAAATTTCTCCATCAACATCAACCAGTCTCTCCTGATCCGGCCCGCCACGCAGTAGGTGGGCAAACGTATTCGCTACCGAGACCTAGACAAATCTCACCTCATGAACGCGGGCACCTTTGCTAAGTCACCAAACGTAGCGAACCACAAGGCGTAATCTATGGCGGGGTGTTGGTTGTCCAATTAATAGTTCTCAGGGCGGAAGTACTTTAGTATTTTAATGGAATATTCTACAAGTATGTGTATAATTTAGAAAAGTATTTAACGAAATTTTCGTCACAACTTCATTTAATATCTCCAATTTGAAATATTCTAAGCGATTCAGTTATAGATTCGATTTAGTAAATGAGGAAAGCGATTGCAATCTAATATTCGTTTGGTTTGCAGGGTCAATTTTAACTAAACATAAATAAATAAAAATATATCTTTCATATTAATTTTAAAACCTTGGCAACAGATCTTTCCACATCCGCATATAAATTGACTCTACCACACACATCGTTTAAATACAATATACAGTACATATCATGTTTTATAACCGTTTTATTTATGTATCGATGCAATATCTTTTCTCATCAAATCAACTGGAGTTTTATTTTGTAAAAGTTATTGCGATTATATCCACAAATATTCTAGAATGTTAAACAAATTGCGAATCTAAAATATTTGGGTTCCAAATATATTTTAGGCTGTGGAGACGGTCTTTATTTCTTTATCGGCTGGGTTAGCGTGATATTTTCACAGAAGGAAGAACAGAATTATTTTTTTACATTATTGTGTTGACTAAGAAATTGTCAAAGTTGTTTCTAAAACTATGAAAAATCAAATTGTTGAATGGTCTATGGCCTATATTGTATACCTAATTTAAAACTAGTTATAACCATTTATTGGTTAACCAACATCTCTGCCATAGGTCACCTCAAGTGGTTCGCTACGTTTGGTGACATAGCAAGGTGCCTGGATTCTTGGTGAGGGATTTGTCTATGTTTTGGCGGCGAATGAATTTGCCCGCCTACTTCATGGCGGGCTGGATCGGAGGATACTTGTTGAGGGAGGCCTAACCTAGACCTCTCCACCTACTGCCTGGCACCGCAGTTGAAATTATGGATTTTATACGTCACTCCTGGACACGCTGATCCCCAGATTCCTACACACCTCTCAAACCCTTTTTACCTTCCTAGAACTCCCTCTCATTCCTTTCCTTAAAAATATCCTCCACACAGCATCCCTTAAGATGACATATGCCCTAAGGTAAATTATTTTCCTCATGGCCTCTTGTATGAAGCTTAAAAAAACATCTGCATCATATGTTCTCATTACACTTCTTTCTCCGTTCATTTGCTCTACGTGCCCAAACCATCCGAGCGTCCCTTTCTTAATCTTACTCATTTTCATTACGCTTACATCACCCTTGCATTATTTGCGAATCACCACATTTCTCACACATGGTTTTAACGTAAATACGCCTCAGGGATCTTATTTCTACAGCATTCAGTCTATTTTAATCCTCCCTCTGTCAGTTCCATGCCTCACTGTCATACATCAGGGTAGATACCAGCCCTCCATTGTGGACTGCTAGCTTCGTTTTCACAGTTTTTTGTTAGCGCCAACGGCGTTTAGTCCTCCGTTAATGGAGTTACCTGCATTTACCCTTCTTTTAACATCTCTATCAGTCTTAAGATAGTAAGAAAGACAATTTAGAGTTATTAATTCAAATACACTCTTAGGCACTCGTACCAGCAATTCTCTAAGTTAAACAAAGTGTGCAATAAATTTTATTTGTACCGATGAGTTATTTGAGTATTCACAATGCGGCCAGACTAGACAATGAGCGAAAGAGCTAAACGCTCGGATAGACTAAAAAACTGACACAATTGAGCCAATGTTTATCTTTCTCTTCTGTCTTGTTATTCTTATGCTTGGTTTATCTTTTTTAGAATGCGCAACGAATCATCTTGCAAAGTTGATGGTAGTTTGATTTTAAATGTTTGGTTGAATTTCTTTAAAGATATGATAAGTTTTTTATTAAATTGTAGGATTCGTGATTTGCTTTCGAAATATTTGACATAGGACACTTCCTTTCGAAAACAAATATTGTCAATTTTCTTTAACCACTCAGCAACGTAAGCAGATATACACGTTAATATGACAACATCAGTCAAGTACAATAAGCGTGTTTTCACGTCAACGCGTATGTTTCCACAGAAATCGTTATAACTCCGTTATTGTTCTAGTGAAATCCCTAAAACAAAAAGTAATAGCTCCATAATAAATCAAGCTACTCATCACTATTCAAATTTTCCATAGAAATACATAAAAAAATCTTTTCTGTCAGATACATGATAGACCGCCAAATTGCCTAACCACTGTTAGACATTGTTATTTTTTTATAAAATATTATTGTATGAAATGATAGAAAAAGAGATGATTAAATTGTTAATTATACATTTATACGATAGAATAAGTATTGTTTTTTTTATATAATCCGTGATTTTAGTACCGTTTTCACATAAAAACATTGCGTGAGTCATTTTCACATTCTTTTATGTTTGCATTCTAAATTTTAATATAAACAAATGTTAATATTTATTTGTAATATAACAATTTGAAAGCTTATGTTGTAACCTTTCAAATACAGTTTTTAGTATTCAACTACGTTTAGAATTTTTTCATTTATAGAGCTTTAATTGTGAAGCGGAAATAACATAAAGTTTTCGTAAATCTGACATGTCTTTTAAGACGTAAAAAGTGCATATTCGCGATATATCGGAGTGGTCATACTTACATTTTTTTTTTAATTTAGAGAGAAGACGAATCGAATTTTACCTCTCGAATAAAAAGCGCTAGTAAACTTGAAAAATCAGTTTGGTTTGTTTCCCGTATACCTATCCAACCCGTTTCTGGAACCAAATCTGTAAAATTAAAACACTGATTTACATGCGTCAAGTATTTTCGCCAAAGTTTGTACATTGCGTTTTTTACATGTCCCACAATTTTTATTGGATTTTTCATAGTTATGGGTTTTACTGAATATTGAAAAGTTATATATTTTTAACTTTAAAATGTATTAACTGATTTTATTAAGTCAGTTAAATACAATGGTCGAAACTGCATTCATTTCTAATTAATTATTTAGATCAAAAGGTAGTGTATGTTTACCATGTTCCATTTCTGCACTCAATGAAAATTCTTCAAACAAAGTCGAAATTAATTTTAGGTGGTAACCGGACAACTCAGAATCATGCAACTTCGACACCTCCTTTGAAAAGTCACTAAAAGTAATAAAAAAAGGTTACGCAGGTTAGGTTAGTTTATGGGCTATTTTTATTTTTTTATAACTTTTAATGACTTTTCAAAGGGTTGTTGAAATTGCATGATTCTGAGTTGTCTTGGAACCATTATAGGAGTATAAGATTAATTTTGTAGTGTTTTAGCTTACATAATACATTTTTGAAAAAATATACCATTTTCACCTAAATTTGGACCAACATTGAAAAAAATCCCGTTTAGAGCGATGCTCGTTGTGTGAAATTCGTGATCAGGCTGCTAACAATAACACTTCTTATGGAGATGGCGATAAGGTTTAAATTCCACTTTGACACCAGCCACCTGCTTTGAAATATACAATAAAAAAATCTCGCAAAAAACATTTTTTAATTTTATAAAAATATTTAAATGTTTCACGATAATTTTCTAAAGAATTTAATTTTCCACATAAGACAATAAAACCATAGCCGAAAAGGGGTTCGCAAGAAGGAGATTTTTAACTTAAAAGCTGTTTTTATAGGTCTGATACTTTATTTTTTTCTGGGCTTATAAAAGACAAATACTCGATTATTTCATAGGCAAATTCATGTTCTGCTCGAAGTATTTAAGCAAAACAAAATATTTGTAAGCGATCTATTTTTCAAACCAAATAACATGATTTTGCATTATTTAGTAGAACAAGTTTTTAACATTTCTCGTGTAGAATCCGTTACTTCTATTCCGTTACCTCATTTATTAACGGCGATAAATATATGTAAAGTCATTATTTTTTTTATACAATGAGGAGTACATAGTATGGTATTTAATACTAGAAGTCCTGCACTGAAAAATAAATTCTTCTAGTAGGTTATCTTGTATTGGTAAAAACTTTAAAACAAAACGTAAAAGTAACGAAAATTGAATATAACTCGGTAGTTTGGTCTCCATCTTACAAAATTCACATTTAACGTTGAGAATACAATAAAAATTCTGCGTTTTATAAATTTTAAATCAAATGTTCCACTGGAAGACTTAAAATATAATTTCTTATTAAACATACTAAAAATACATACATTAGAAGACAGACATAATAAATAACCTTTTTATTCAATATATTAAACTATAAATTCAAACTTACGAATACCAACAGTAATTACATGACAAAATACACTATTCTGCTGCAGCATTCATAAGCGTAATTACATTGCCCACTCTCCGATACAATGATTATACACTATGGGAAATCAATACTATAGGTGATGTTTACATATAATATCAACTAGGCAAGTTTTGTGGATTATGAAAAATATTTATTCCAAAACTATTCCTAAAACATCTTGAATTTTTTAACTCCATCTTATCTTTGTTTTTAATTTTTTTTTCTTGTATTTTTATTGTTAAATTATCTGTCATTAAAATGGTACTACCAACATGTAAAAGCCCTCTGGGCGAATAGATAAATAGAAATGGAAAGCACAAACATTGTAAGAACGTGTGCTAACTTTGGCTTATCTGTAAATACCCATCTACGATTTTTTCATAATCATCAGGTAGGCAATTTATTTATAATTTTTATAAGTGTTATTCATGCATCCGGAATATTTCAATATCTCCGGAAAACATGAAATGTGTGGGTAACATTATCATCACCTACAAATCCACGTTTATTACTTTGAAATTCACTCACTAAGCATTAGACTGGTAATTGAATGAATAGGTATTATATATTTTAGAAGTCGTGTGGAAATCTCCACTTCTTAACTGAGGCGTGTTCAGAGTTGTGTAATTTATTATTTGTCGTCGAGACTTCAACGGCAGAGATTTAATTATGCGTATTTTCAGATTCAGTTAGATCTTGACTGTTTTATTGCTTTAGTCGGGGTTGACACTCGACACCTCTTCATTATCTTAAATGTTTACAGTAGTTTTAAATTACTCTTTTAAATCTCTTTTCTGTCCTCTTTGTGTGGATTTTGTGGGCTCTCAAATGAAGACATTGATGGCATTCTTTAATGGATGGTAATAAAATTTGTATATTGAGTGGAAACAGTAAAATATTGTAGACAAGATTATATTACAACAGTTAAAAAAACCTATTTTCAAAATACACAATTTTGAACGACTGAAACTCTTTTAGCAAAATGGGACGTTCAATTCATTGCTTTTTTTAAAACTTTTTTAGATTGCTCGTGATTTTTTGGTAACCATTTTGAATATTTTCCGCCGATTTTATAAAAACAATTCCTCCGAATTTTAATAGGGAAAAATTGAAAAAAAAAATTCAACGCATCTAAAGAAAATTTGCCTAAAACTGGCAGCAAAGCAATCCAAGGTATTTTAAATGGTGCCATATTGTAGCAAAAAGCGCTCCGATACCGAGAGTATCTTCACTCTGGAACGTACCGAAAATGTACATTATATTATTTTTAATTATTAATTTGTGAAATAACAACATCCATTCAAATAAAATTTACTTTCACACGCCGGGATTTGAACCCGTGACCTTCGGATTGCTAGCCAAGAGCATTTCCCCTCTTCCGCGGAGGCCGTCAACGATTGCAATGTGACTGAATCTTTATCTGTTTCGCATTTTTCGTTTGAGATTCGTTAATATTGTATTCAATGATAATTTTTTATATATGTATACCGCACAAGAGTCCCAACAGCTCCCGTCTGAAGCCAGTGAGACTATGGCATTCCCAGTTGGGGTATGTTGTGAGGCTGAAGGTAGTGGGGAGGGGAAGGAGATAGGGAAGAGGAAGGTGGGGAAGTACCTGGCTATTCAGATCTGGTCATCAAACGCCACTAATGCCATTTCAAGCAACGTTTCAATTCTGAATGGTGGTCTTACACCAGGGCGATACTTAGAGTATCTTTAACTCTGGTTCAATGAACTCTAATGTGTTTCGGAACATATGACAAGAATTCAGACAAGCGATAAAGTTGATATTACCTACATATAATATAATATTTAACGGAAAATTATTTCAATTGTAATTTGGAACAGATGTGTCAAGAATTCAGACTATCCCGTGATTTTCATGGGTCTGCGTTAGTTTTACTATTATCATATACCTATTTAAAGTAGAAAAGTAATTAACTCCACATAGGAGGCCCCGAGGAAAACAATTCCCCTCAGGGTCTATGTCATCTTTGAGGATACTGTGTAGAGGTTCTTTGGGGAAAAGAAAGGAGATGAAGTTCGGGGAAGGAAAAACGGATACCCTCATGGGTAGTATTCTGGGGGTCTCCAGAAGTGACGGACGTATGAATCCATCCCTCCCACTACGGTGCAACGCGATGTTCCAAGAGAGTCCTGCTGGAGAGGTCCAAAGGTCTCCTTAAACCATTCTTCCTGATCCTGCTTTCCACATAACTGGTGGGCAGACTCAGTACCGGATTATCCCTAAGGCAGAGTAGGCAACTGCCTAGGGGCCCCGAATCAGCTGGGGGCCCCGCGCCCCAAGAAAAAATAACTTGCGTCAACGGTTCGACTCACAATTAGTGAGCAACTCCGGCACACTTTTGGAGAAAGTCAGCTTTCAAGATGTTTTAAATATTTTAATTTTTTATTACGAACATTTGTAGGTTAATAACATTACATGCATTAAAGAAAACAACAAATTATAATAATTAGATTAATACCCAATAACTGTTCACATTACGCACAAATAATAAATAAAAAGTCAATAATTAAAACAAATATTTTAACATAGTTGTATTTTACTTTACTTTCCTTCGTATCAATGGGGATATGATTATAGGTGCCGTGTGAGGTTTATATTGGCATTTGTTTTTTTGTTTTTATTTCTAATGCTTAAAATATAAATGTTGTACAAGCTTTAGTGTGAACTACCTAAAATTCTTTGTTTCTCTTCATACCAAGGTTGTCTGGAAGAGATCACTTTAGTGATAAGACCGCTCTTTGTACTATTGTATTCGTTTCATTTTTTTATTGAATGGGGTTGAAGGCATATCTTCGAAATGTAGTAAAAAAATAGAATAATTGTGAATAAAATTACGTTGTGGTAGAAAAAAAAAAGTTTGGAAGTTAGAAAATGGTAAAGTGCAGTGGCGGACTAAGCCCGTCAGAGGCCCAGGGTGGAAAAGCTGGATGAACCGCTCCCCCCCCCCCCCCCCTAGTTTAAGAAGTTGATGTAATTTTACAAGCTTTTTCTTCAGTTCACACGGGCCTCTGACTCTGGGGGGCCTCTAAACGCCTCCATGTTCCTTTGATCGAATCCTAAACAAGGCTTTAAGGCACCAGGTCACTGTAAAAAAATAGTCATTTTTAAAAATTAATTTTCTGAAGATGCATTTGTTAATAATGCTCTCACCAAATGTTTTAAGGAAATTCGTAAAATTGACGGAGATACCTACATACAGCATTTTATATGAAACCATTTTAAACATTTTGTATGTTGAATTAACATTCAGCAAAACTTTGAACGCGTTTTTCTCGAAACTGCATTTTTCAACACGGTTAACAACATATTAGAAAAACTATACGTCCGATTTGCATGTACTAAATCTTAAACTGTCAGAAAATCCAGTTAGTATGGCACCACTTAGGGATTTTTTTTATAATGGGCCCCCTTCAATTTTTTTTATGAACAATGAAAATTTTACATAAAAAATCGAAATTAAAATTCGTTGGTCCGCCATTTTTCCTTATTTTTAAACAAAATTCACCTACGTGGTAAAATAGACACTAGATTTTCAAACAGTTTAAGACCTGCAAATTGGATGTACAGAGGTTAAAAAATGTGTTAACAAAGTTTAGAGAAAAACACATTCAAAGTTTTGCTGAAGGATAATTCAACATGCAAACTGCCCTGAAGAACCTACGGTTGTAGCGTAACCCGGTCGGCATATAGTATGTATAATAAAAGTGGTGTTTACTAAGTTATTGTTTCACATAAAATGCTGTATCTCCGTCAATTTTTCGAATATCTTTAAAACATTTGGTGAGAGCATTTTTAACAAATGCGTCTTTCAGAAAATGAAATAAAATAATAAAATTACAAAAAAAAATTTTTTACAGTGTCCGCCTTAAATGGGAATCACCAGACAAAACCGGAAATATGTCGTTTTTAAATCAAATTTTAGACGTATTGACTCTTTTTCTCGACAAAATTATAAATTTATTTCGAAAGACTGTTCTTTTATCTAGTAAAGCCGGTCGAAGAGTAAAACTAGGTTTTAAATTTTGAGAAAATATGTTTATTTTGTAGTACATTAAGGTTTTACCGTAGGACGTTGGCAGATTTGTTAAATTATCAAACAAAAATTTTGTAATATACAACACACATTTCAAATTATATGTATAATCATGGAGTAAAATAAATCAATAAATTATCTGGGAAAGATATGTTTCAGAATTTTAATTTTAGTTTATATAAAATCATTAAAAAAAGATCCGCGCATATTTTTTAAAAAATTAAATTTTTATTTTGCTTAGACGTTATTGAAATATTATAAATACGTATGATAAAGAAATAATTAGAAAAAGTACATAATTTGAATAGTTTTATCATCACGAGTTTGAGCATTGTTGAATTTAGGTATTTATCAAAGCAAATATTGTGAATGAAATAATATCGATATTGAGCTATTATGTTAAAATGCTGGTACGGAGAATAATTAATCTTACTCATCGGAACCGCCCTGATTAATGGCATTAAAGCCTTGTTAAGGATTTGATAAAGGGGACATGGAGGCGTTTGAAGGCCCCCGAGGACCAGAGGCCTACCGAACCCCCCCCCCCCCCCCTCCCCCCGTTAGTCCACCATTGGTAAAGGGGCCCCGAGACGTGCATTGCCTAGGGGCCCCGACATGGTTAATCCGGCCCTGGGCAGACTCATTCTACAACAAGATCAGAACAAACCTCAACCCATGAATACGGCATTTCTGATAAGCCACCAAACGTAGCGAACCACTTGGGGTGGCCTATGACAGAGGTGTTGGTTATCCAATAAATGATTCCCGGGACAGCAGTGCCCATCCCCACCTCAATGTTTTTCCTTTAATGTTATCCACTGGAGCGACAGCCCAATTTAAAACTTTTTTTCGATTGCTCGAGATTTTTTGGTACCTAAGCAGTTTGAATATTTTCCGCCCACATAAAAAAAATCATACCTCCGAATTTTAATATGGAGGCATACAAACTGATTATAGTTCTTTAGAGCCAATGAATCCACGTACCTTTTGTCGATTATCAAATATTCGTAGGATTTATAAAAAAAATATTATAAAATCGTACACTTCTACTTAATTCCTTACAAATAAGGGAGCCAAAATTGGCAGCAAAGCAATCCGAGATAGTTTAAATAGTGTCATATTGTGGAAAATAGCGTTTCAGTGATTAATAGTAATTTTAAAGACCGAGATGTAAGGAAAATTGCAGGTTTCACCTCAGACATTGATCTGTTTTTCTTTGAATAATTTTAAAATTGTATCGTCGTTCTTGAAAGATCTTAACCAATTATTTTGGCAGATTTTTTTGGTCAAGTTAAAAAAGCGGTGCGCGATTGTTTATAAAAACAGCAATTATATTTATGTCCGAGAAAAAATTCATAGAATTTAAACAGACGCTATTGTTAGGAAGCTTGCTCTAGAAGGCGGACATCGGAATTCATTGAATTTGCGTATCAAAGTAGGAATTTAAACAACAGACTGAACTCATCGTAAATCTCGAAAACAAATGTAACTTTTTTTTAAGTACCCGTTTAAGAACTACCAACTCTGGTGTGTTTTATATTGTTTATTTTAAGTATTGATGTGAGAGTGATAGTATTATAATTTTGAATATTTGAATTTTTAACGTGACACCACCAACTGATCGTATAGATCAGAAATCTGAAAAAAAAACGAGTGTGCTTAGACCACACGACTGAAGTAAAACTTCACCAACAAAAAAGAAGAGAGAAAGAAAATGTGCGCGCGCACTGCTCTATCTTGCTCCTATTACAGTGGGATACAGACAATAGGCCTGCACTGTGTCTTAGATATACGAAACGTAACTGGCTATGAGAGAAAGAGAGAAAGAAAATGTGTGCTCGCACTTCTCTCTCTTGCCCCTACAGTAAATACAAAAACTAACTCTCTCTCTTTCTATCTTCACTAACTTATATCTCCCTCTCAACTTCCGTTCGCCTCGCCGGATCACACTTTTCGTAGCGCTCATCATGCATTCACCAGCTTACTCCCCAAGTCAAGCGTGCGTAAAGAAGTGAAAACTTCTTTAGCACCGTTGTGATTTGAAACTCGATGAAACGAAAAATTGGGTCGTTAAAAAGAGACAAACACATATATCTATAGGATTTAGCCTGCGAGAGAATGAGATGGTAGGTATAATCAGAATCTGTCTGCTCTTTGTGCTGTGCTTCGCAGCCTTTCGGTCTCCTCCGTGTGGTGCTTCGTAGCCTTCCCACTCTTGTTTACTTTAGTTTTCTGAAGATTTCAATTCTACCACGTGTGAATTGCACACTCTGTTTTTAATGTGAATACCTCATAAGCGTACCAACTGCTCCCGTCTTGAGCCAGTGTGACTACGGCAATCCCAATTGGGGTATGTTTTGAGACTGAAGGTAGTGGGGAGGGTCAGATCTGGTCTCCAAACACGACTAAAGCCATTTCTTGCAGCCTTTCAATTCTGAATGGTTGTCTTACACCAGGGCGATACTGAGAGTATCTTCCACTCTGGAACGTGCAGCAAATATACCTACTATAAATTATTTTTAATTAATAAATGCTAAAACAATACAATTCCGATTGAAAACGCCGGGTTTCGAACCTGCGACCTTTGAATTGCTAGTCGAGAGTCTAAACTCTTTTTAAAATTGATATTTTTGACTCATCCCAAAATTTTATGTATCAAGTTTTCAATTTGTCCGTCAGCCGGTGGGGGAGTGGCAGTGTTCTAAATTTGAATATTATATTTGAATTTCGAATGCGGCGCCATCATGAATCATTTGGCAGGAAACGCATTTAACTGATTTTGACTTTGTACGAAGCAATTTAAGACAATTTTATTGGTGAAAATTTATTGCTTAATCTAATTTATTCTAATACTTATGTTCTATGGAATTATTTTCTTAAACCGTAAACGACAGTTTTAATGCATTAAAAGAGTAATATTCAACTACATTTTATTTTGCTATTTTTCTTAATAATTTTTAAATTCTTCAACATATATATATCATTGCCCCCCCCCCCCCCCCCCCGGAAAGGTTTTTACTATAAAATTATAATTTTTTGTGCATTTTTTTATATGAATAACTCACAAGGGTCCCAGCGGCTCCCGTCTGGAGCCGGGCTATTCAAATCTGGTCACCAAACACGGTTTAAGCCATTTTAAGCAACGTTTCAATTCTGAATGGTGGTCTTACACCAGGGCGATACTGAAAGAATTTTCCACTCTGGAACGTGCCGCAAATATATTATACATAATTTTAAATGAATTGCTTGTGAAATAATACAAATTAATCAAATAATATTTATTTGCGCTGAGATTCGATCCCGCGACCTTCGGATTGCGAGTCAAGAGCCTTACCCCGGCCTTACAGAGGCCTATATCATTCATGTGAGCTCTGGCGTTACGAAATTTGTATATAAATTTTACAATAGGTGACGCGCGAGCTATTTGAAAAATGTGTGTATTTCATATAGTTTAGCGGCAAAAAGGTAGAGGGAGGAGGTGGAAGATGGAAGGGAAACGCGAGGGTTGGGGGGATTTGGGGGATGTCGGGACGCGTAAGGGGAGAATTTTAGGGAAGTGGAAGAGGAATGTGAGAGGGGAAGTGGACGCGGGATTCGCGGGATTCGCGGGATTCGCGGGATTCGCGGGATTTGCGGGACGTTGGAACGTGTAAGGGAGGAATTTGAGGAAGGTGTGAGGGGAATGTTGGAGGTGAGTTGAACGGGGGCGGGAACGCTGAAGAGGACACGCAGGGAGAAACAACTTATTTCTTTTAGTGACATTGTACTCGCTAGCAAATGTTATAAATTTTATTTATATAAATTGGGGCCATTTAAAATGGTGATCGAACAATTCAGAATCTTGCAACGTTAACATCTCATTTGAAAAATCATTAAAAGTGCTCAAAAAAAATTTAAAAAATGGTTAAACAGGTTACGTTAGGTTAGGTTATGGGCTATTTTTCAACAAAAAAATCATAACTTATAAAGACTTTTTAAAGGAGTGTTGAAATTGCAATATTCTGAATTGTATGGAACCATTTAAAATAGTGTAAACATCAAAGTGTCTACAGAGGAATGTAAAATAACGTATTTTAAAGATTAATTGTACTGTAATAAATTAGTTTAAGATGTTATTGATGTTATTGATGCTAGTAAGAGAATTTAATTTTTATTTGAGAACTTGGCAAGGCAAGGTCAAAGTCTAAAATTAGTTAAAATAAAACAGACCATCGCAACTGTTAAAAGAATATGATAAAGATAGCCTTTAATAAAGTTAACCATATTCGCATAAATAAACAAAAAATTCAACACTTATCTACATCCCAGATAAATTTTCAGTTGTTTATGTGAACATGGTGTAACAGTCCCAACTGATTCCAACTGGATTCGTCTATCTGGAGTCTGGCATTCGCATCCCATGTTGTGTAGCTAATGGGTGTTGGAAAAATGAGGTAGAAGAAGGTTAGAAACTATCTGGTTTTTCTAAACACTCATCAAAACTTCACCAAACATCTCTCAATTTGGGAGGTATTCGGGAATCCTTTATTTGATAACCAACAGCTCTTGCCTATGTCATCCCAAGTGGTTCGCTACGTTTGATGAGGGCAGGGGTGCCTGGGTTCACGAGGTAAGGTTTATTCGGGTATTTCCGTCAGGACTCTTTTGGAATATCGCCTTGCACCGCAGTGGGAGGGATGGATTTATACGTCCGTCATTCCTGTTGACACTGACCCCCAGATTTCTACCCACCCCTCATACCATCTTCTTTCCCAGAAATTCCTCTCCTTCCTTTCCTTAAAAGACGCTCCACATAGCATCACGAAGATGACGTAGGCCCTGGGGGAATTATTTTCCTCGGGGCCTGAAATGTAATAAAAAAAAGCTAAAGCCATTTAAAGCAATATTTCGATTCTGAATGATGCTCTTTAAACAGGGTGATACTGAGAGTATAGTACAGTAGAATAAAAAAAATATTTCTAATTTTATCTCATTTAATAAGTCATAAATATTTCACGTGACATTCTTTTCTTATTTCAATTAATACGCCACTTGCATCACATTTTTTAATTTTTTTTTCCGGTTAAGGCAAATATTCTAAGACATTCTGTATTTTAAAAAAAAAAATCGTATTTTTGAAACCCTGGCGATTTTTTGAAAATTTCTATCCGAAAAATCAGACCATTTTTTATAAACCGGAAATACGGGACATAATTTTATGTGTGCGAAAAAACGATAATTACATAGCCGAAAATCATTTTAAAAAAAGACCATTTTCCACACGAATAGCAATAAATTGTACGGGGTTCTCTTTGTAACATCTGTAAAAACACCGCCATCTTTATCAAAAAAATCAAACCAAAGGATAAGTTCGCATAGAACAAACAATAAATCTAGTGAACGTTAAACATAAATTCAAAGATTCGCCGGAAATCATAGTGTTGCCATATAAAAAAAATTAACCAGTGTGGAATTTTACAAAATTAAGGGAACATAATCGGAGACGGGACATTTATATGTAGTGACGTCACGAGCTCAAATAATGGATTTATTTATTTAAAAATAAGAAAAACTATACATTTCTTAAAATTTTTACTAACATTTTCATAATCTTAATAAAAAATCTATCCACACGATTTTTTCCAATTCGTTATGAAATCCATGCAAGTGACCTATTATATAATTTGTCAAAAGAATTCACCATCTCAATACCAATTCTTTTTTAGTAGTCTTAGTAGGAACAACGATCATGCGAACTCTGGTGTGATAAAAAAGTAGTATTAAACAAGGCCACCATCTTGAACTGGAACCGGGACTTCTTTTTTATTTGAATATCGCAAGAGTCCCAACTGCTCCCAACGACCTGGATCCAGTGAGACTATTTCATCTCCAATGTATTGTGAGCTAGTGGGTGGTAGTGAGGAAGCAAAGAGATGTAGCAGAGGAAGGTGGGGAAGTTCCTGGCTATTCAGATCTGATCACCAAGAACAGCTAAAGCAATTTCAAACAAACGTTTCAATTTTGAATGATGGTCTTACACCAGGGCGATACTAAGAGTAACTTTATGTTATTTTAAATTATTAAATTGTGAAATAACACAAATCAATACAATAAAATTTAATTACGCACGCCGCGATTGGAACCCGCGACCTTCGGATTGCTAGTCGAGACCCTTACCCCCCCCGCACCATCGAAAAAATAAATCTTCGAACAGATGAAATGCCAAACGTTTGAGTTTTTTATTTTTTTTTATTGATCTATATACGTGATGTTTACAATATATTATTCGATGCCTGTCTCGCTAGGGTATAGCTGTGTTGAGAACAAGACTTCACTACGACCAGTCAATATTTGGTAAATTAAATTTGAAATAAATGTTTTAATTTATTTATACACGCTGGGATTCGAAACAACCACCTCTGAATTCTTAGTAGAGGATGTTAACCGCTCGACAATGGATATTATTGAGAGAAGAAGAAAAATTCGATTCCCAATTTTGATTTGTCATGGAAAAGCATAAAATGTCTAAAAATAAATTATGTTTAGAGTTGTGACTCGTAAAAATGATTTTTAAACTCTTCAAAAATTTGTGACGACCCATTTGCTACTGTCACTCTCAGATAAAATAAAATAAAGAAAAGTAAAAACAACAAACCCATATTGTGTAAGTACTAAAGACCATCTTGTTTACAAAATAAGAAAATGTAAAAATACTTTTCTGTAGCTTGCGAGATTTTCCCGCCGAGAAAATGTTTTGCCGCGCATTTTCTCTGACATTCCGACAACATTGATTCGAATTATTATTTTGACGATTCAAAAATGTTGCCAGGGTATAAATAACAACGGGGAAAGTGATATTTCGAGAGGTCGGGGCATGTTTGAACACTTTGAAGTGTGATTGGAGTGGATGCTGTCCAACTTTTGCGTAATAATAAATTGTAATATAGTTACTTTCCTAATTCTAATAAATTATTTCATCGTTACGCAGAAGTGAATAGTTGAAGAAGCCGTGGACGACAGAGGAAGACATCGCACAGATACTTGATTCGGGCCATGTCAAGAGTCAGTATAATATGTATGAGACGATGCATGAATGTGAATGAGGCAAGGAGTGTGTATCAAGACTGAGTTATTTGGCTCTCCATCCTCTTTGCATACCCCTTCGAGGAAACGTCGTGATGCTTAATTAGTTATTTCATCACTGGATTAAAATTGTTTTTATCATATCATGTTGTACGATATGACATCTTTCATTTCCTGAAACTTAAGAAATAGTTTTTTATTAGAAGTGGATGGGAATGAGAAAGGTGAGGAAGTACCTGACT
This sequence comes from Limnephilus lunatus, assembly GCA_917563855.2. Classification (NCBI taxonomy): domain Eukaryota; kingdom Metazoa; phylum Arthropoda; class Insecta; order Trichoptera; family Limnephilidae; genus Limnephilus; species Limnephilus lunatus. The sequence goes on from OU830594.1 coordinate 102,145,136, forward strand.
GTTCAGATCTGTTCTCCAAACATGGCTAAAGCGATTTCAAGCCACGTTTCAATTCTGAATGGTGGTCTTACACCAGGGTAATACTGAGAACTAATAACTTCCACTCTGGAACGTGCTGAAAATATATCATATATTATTTTTAATGATTAATGGTTACATAATACAATACAATCAAAATAATTTACTAGCGCGCACCGGAATTACTAGTCGAGATCCTTACTCCTCGACTTCTCCTCGAATATCGTTCAGCATGCAATACCGCATGAACCTCACGAAAAAAATTATTCAGAAGAGAGAAAAAACAACGACACGTAAACTGACATACATACGCGGTGTTACATAATATCGTCCATAAAAATTTTAAACAAATTTTTATAAACACGGAAACACTGATTAATTAAAAAAATAAATTTTTGAATTATCAAAAATTATCGCGTACGCGTTATTGCATGCCCAAAAACGATAAACAAAGACGAAATAATTACCATTATAAAAACAAAATTCAATGACTAGGTACAGACCAGCCTGAGCCACAACGCACATGAGCCTCTCCCGATTAGCAAATGATTTGATAATGACTCAATAATAACATTGACCGTCAGGTGATTTTTCACAAAATGGCGCTCTACAAATTATCAAATTATTGATGGCAAAGTCGGAATATACATTAAGGGTTCGCTTGGTGACTTAGCGTGGGGGTGAGTTTCGTCTGGATCTTGGCGGTGGATGCGTCTGCTCACCAAATGCTTAGCAGGTCGGATCCGGAGACACTGATTGAGGAGATCTTTTGATCTCTCCAGCAGGGCTCTCTCGGAGTGAGTGTTGGATTCAAGTCCGTTTTTCCTGGATTTACTGACCCCCAGATTCCTAACCACCCCCTATACCTTTTTCTTTCCTAAAACTTCCTCTCCTTCCTTTTTTTAAAAGACCCTTCGCACAGCATCTTCAAAGATGACATGTACAATCATTTTCCTCAGGGCCCCCCGTGTGGACCTAATGTTAAAAAATACTATTTTTGTCACAATTGATTTCGTACACTTTTACCATATACGCTAATAAGAAATCATTTTAAAACACAAATCATTTTTCATTCAACAAAAAATGACTATAGCTTCTTTTCCAATACTTTCTTCTCGTATCGAACACAAGAAAGCATGCATCAGCCAAACCTTTATATTTGAGCACCGGACCATTAAGGTTTTGAATTATTGCAAATGGCCACAGACAGAAGATTGCATGTTTCTCATATTTTTCGGCTTTATGTATTCCTGTACTGCTGAAACGAAAATATGACTGAAATAAATATAATGTGCTCGTGTCTGAAATAACCCACTGCGTTGAGGTAACCAATGCTTTATTATTTTTAGGCCATCTCATAAGATAGAATATTTTCAGATCTCGGATTCACACTCGATGATTCAGATTAAATCAGATACCGGATGAAACTGGATTTTTCTTGAGTTTGCACTCAAACCCACTACATTATATTTTTTGTGCACTTTTTGATGAGGAAGTTTGGAAGATATTTGTAATTAAATTAATTGACATGGGGGGGGGGGGAGTTCGACCCTAGGAGATAGTATCAAGGGAGATGGGGGGGGGGGGAGGGGGATTTGAAAAAATAATTCCCCTCAGGGTGTATGTCATCTTTGGGAATGCTGTGTGGAGGGCATTTTTAGGAAAGGAAAGAGAGGAAGTTCTGGGAAGGAAGAACGTATGAGGGATGGGTACGAATCTGGAGGTTGGTGTTTCCAGGAGGTACAGATGTACGAAACTATCCCTCTCACTGAGGTGCAAGCCGACGTTCCGAGAGAGTCATGCTGGAGAGGTCAAAAAGTATCCCTTAACCAGTCTCTCCCGAACGCAGTTGGTGGGCAGACGCATCCGTCACCAAGACCCGGACAAATCTCAATCCATCTACCCGAGCACCCCTGTCAAGTCACCAAAAGTAGCGAACCACTTAGGGCGACCTACGGCAGAGGTTCGCCAATAAATGATTCCTGGGGCGGCGGTACCTTTACCCGCCTCCCAAATTGATTGGTATATAATAATAGTAAAACTAACGCACACTTTAACAAATAAAAAGCTAATGGTAGCAACTGGGACTCGAACCCAGGATCTCTCATCTTACTGAGACGAATGCCTTAACCAATTCGGCCACTGAGACCTCTTATTTTGAGTAATTTTTGTCGGTGACCGGCCAATTCAGAATAAACTTTTTTTTTATTTTAATTTTTTTAATATTTTTTTTTGTATATTAATACCGCACAAGAGTCCCAACTGCTCCCGGCTGAAGCCAGTGAGACTACGGCATCCCCAATTGGGGTATGTTGTGAGGCTGAGGGTAGTGGGGAGGGGAAGGAGATAGGGAAGAAGAAGGTGGGGAAGTACCTGGCTATTCAGATCTGGTCACCAAACACGGCTAATGCCATTTCAAGCAACGTTTCAATTCTGAATGGTCTTACGGAGATACGGAGAGTATCTTCCACTCGGGGAAACTAACTCAGAACCATCTCAGAAAGGTCATTAAGAGTGATGATAAATAAAAATATTAAAAAATGGTTAAGTTAGGTTAGGGTTACCGGCTATTTTAAATAATAGAATTATTTTTTCATAGCTTTTAATGACCTTTCTGAGGTGGTTCTGAGTTGGTTTCATTCTGAGTTGGCATGGAATCATTTTTGTCAATACTAGCTTTTTTATTGTTCTGTGTCTTGTTCTTTTTCCTATTTCGTTTAGTTTTTTGTGATTAACTTCTTCTTTAATGATATACCACGTGTATATTGATGGGTTATTATAAAAGAGAGTTTATTCCAATAAAATATTGAAATTGTTTTCTATTTACAAAACAGTGCTAATGGATATTTTTATTTGTTTCCAGCTCAAGTGAAGATGCCTTCAGGCAACACGGACCTGCCCATCATCGAGGATAACCATGATGGAACCGTCAGCATCAAGTACGAGCCCAGAGAGGAGGGCTCGCACGAGCTGCTCGTCAAGTATAATGGCGAACACGTGCAAGGTTAGTAAAGTTATGCAGCAAATCTTCATCCAAACCTCTTCCCTCCTCCTCAACAATGACTTCTTCTCGTTCAACTAAATTCACGTCCAAAAACCCTATCTCTAAACTGGCTCCTGGATACGATCAGCAACAACACAACTCAGTACTCTTAAATCCCAATGGTTCACCTCTTTCAAATGCCACAAATGGGTGAGCAAACAATTATAATCCGTCTTCAATGAACTATCAAAATCTTTCTGAAAAACTCTCCTAAGATAATTCTTCATTTATTCAAACTCTTATTATGCTTCTAATTGACCTAATTTCTTCTCAAACTAATCTACCGTCCAAGACTGCTTCTATTATTTCCACATTAAAATTATTTATTCAAAATGACTCTTCAAGAAACAGAATACTTCAATGGAATAGGTATAAGCCTTCTTCCAATGGGATACTCGATGATAAAAATATCTCTCGTCCATTTGATTAGTTGAACATCTCCGAAAAATCTAAATTTGAGTTGAGCGTGCAGTTATATGTAAAAGTGTAGGTACCCTCTATCTGTTACAAATACTCAGATTTCTCATAAACACCATCAAATCCATTATAATGCAGAAAAACTTGTAGTGAATTAAACAAAATGTTTGTTTTCTGGGTCACTAGTAGGATATTTCAAAATGTCATAATGTACAGGATCGTAATGCCTCCCGGTGCCATTTTATAACATATTTAATATGAAAAACACAGACCGCTGTACATCTGCGAAGTTCGTACACAAGCACCTGTTGTAAACATTTTATAAACTCGTCTTCGACCGGGTTTATCAGCCGGGTTTGTCCCACTCAAGCCGTCGAGACTTTCAATGTGTCGTCACTTGTGTCAGCTATTTTGTTATAATGCGTGTGCAATCAATGCTAGCAACAAAACAATCAACAGAGAATGATAGAACATAAAAAATGATACAGCTACATCCACAGTTTGGTTGTGAGTGAGGTTAGGTTAGGTTAAGTTAGGTGTAGTTTTGACGTTTAGAGAATTCAACAATGATGTGTAGGGACTGTGCGTGACTCGACTTGAGTACACGACATGAGTATCGGATACCTATCTCGTATCTTTACAGAAGAAGGGCCTTAAGTTAACTGTAGTACAGCTGGTGGAATTTAGCAAGGTTGGAAAATGTGGTATATCTAAAAGCTTCCGAGTTTGTCCCATAGAGGACAGTGCTAAGAGCTGTCCCGAAAGTCCGCTAGATGGCAGGTAGTTTAATAGTTTGGAGTTTGGGCACCAGAGGGGCCAAGGGCCTATTTGCAGTCTTTAGGAGTTCATTCGCATCAGATTTCATTTAGCCAGTTTCCAGATATGTCGACTATCGTGGTTACCCATTGTACACGCGAAGTATCAAATAATCCCAGATTAATACAAAGAACTTTATTCTTTCCAAATAAGTAATCTCCTTCCAAGTTGAGTTGGAGAACTGTTGTCTAAACACTACAGAAAATAAGTCAATCAACAAAAATAACGTTTCCCTATAACTTATAAGTATGTAAGATAAAAGCAACTGAAACTTGATTTCCGTGCGACCAGCAGTGCTGTCCGACGCACGGCAGTCGCGTATCAGTTGCCTTTTTAACAGGTTGCCATGTTAGTGGCTCACGAACTGTCAAGTTTTTTCATGGTTTGATATGACAGATCAGAAAAATATCGATTTTGTTTAGAAGGTTGATTGCGATTTCATCTACAACTTTTTTTTTTCAGTTTCTCCATAATCGAAGGCTCTAATAGATTGAGGTTAGACTCGGAATGAAACACTTTGTGTTCATTTACTGGTGTATTTATTGCACATAAAAGTTCAGATAAAGGAGCAATAGCAGAAATGAATTTTGATGCTCGCCGCAAGGCTTTTAGAGATGGAATATGAACAAGTTTTAGAAAGGAATTTGTAACAATAGTTTCGGAATGGGTTCATATTTTCGCTCATATGCAAAATGATGTAAAGACAAATTTGCAGTGTTGCCATCTTGGAATTTCATTTCCCGCTAAAAACTAACGGATCATCGGTCAGAATTCCGTCAGATACCCGGTTTGGACCAATTTTCCCCAACAAAATTATGTACTTTGTAATTTTATTCGATTCCGTCAGGAAATCCATCATACCTTAAATTTTATTAGACACAAAATTCTCCCATTTCGGGCACTCCAATCCGCCAAATATGACGAGAAATCCGTCAAGTTGGCAACGCTGCAAATTTGTTGTAGAATATTAGGATAAAATGCGACACAGACGTTATAAAAGTAAAAGAGTCTATAGACAGAAATGAATCAAGATGAATTTAAAGGAGGCGTCTACTAATATCTACAGGAATTCCCAAAACTGAACAAATCGGACTAATATCTATGAGAATCCATGTTCTGACTAATATCTTTACGAGGTATGTTGGAACAATATCTATGGGAACCAAAGTGAGGACGAATATCTACAGCTCAAACTGCTGACTAATATCTATGGAACAGGTGATGTCGACGAATATCTACAGCACTGGAAGAGGTTGGGTTAGGCTAGGTTAGGTGGTCAGCTGCCCTGTAGATATTAAACCCACCTACGCTTCATAGATATTATTCACCACTGGGACCGTCATAAATATTTATCCGACCTTAGCTCTGTAGATACTAGTCTTCACTCTGAAGTTCATAGATATTTGTCCAACATATGAGCTGTACATATTCGTCCGACATACAGGCTGTAGATATTAGTATCTGGAGTTGAATTTAAATATTAAAGTGAAAGGTAGAAAAAGTTTAATATTTCTAAATAAGACTACACAACACTCAACAGATCCAATATCATAAATTTTATTCAAATATCCTCATGGCTTTCTTTATCTTCCAGGTTCTCCCTACAAATTCCACGTAGACTCTTTGGCCACAGGCTCAGTGACCGCCTATGGACCTGGTCTAAGTGTCGGCGTCAGCGGGGAGCCAAGCCTCTTCACCATCAGCACCAAGGGGGCGGGCGGCGGTGGCCTTAGCATGGCCGTGGAAGGACCCAGCAAAGCCGAGGTGACTTGGTTTGACATCTGAATAAATAGACCTGCCCTAAAGTAAAAAATGCATAGGTACCATTCCGCCTGTCTGGATAAAATTTGGGAGGCGTTATGGGTACCGTATGGAACCATTTATTGGATAACCGACACCCCTGCTATAAGTCACCCCAAGTGGTTCGCTACATTGGGTGACTTAGCAGGGGTGCCCGGGTTCATGGGGTGAGGTTTGTATAGGTCTTGATGGCGAACGTGTTTGCACATCTATTCCGTGGCGGGCCGGATTGGGAGAGGATGATCGAGGACCGTACCTAAACCTCTCCAGCATATCTAAAGATGATATAGGTCCTTAGGGATTTTTTTCTTCTGGGCCTCCTGTGTGGAACTAATGTAAAACAATATATTAAAATTATAATAAAAGCTAATTTCATTTTATTAATAACTCCTTGATACTCCAACCACTATATTGATCAACCACGTTAAAAAAAACCAGATATCACATATCATATATTTGACCGCCTACCAGTGACGGATTTATACTTTTCATAAGTATTGGCCACTTCATTTACGCTGCCCCTTTCTCCTCCTCCGAAGTTGCCACCTATCATAATCACTCATTTGTAGGCTGCCGCCCCTAGGCCGTGGCCTATACGGCCTATTGACAAATCCAGGACTACCGCCTACCACACCAGCGCCATCTGCTACGAGCTTTTCAGATTACCCGCCATTGTCTTAAGTTTAAAATAATTACTATTTTTTCTTTTGACAGATCACAGCCCTCGACAACAAAGATGGCACTGTGGCAGTTTCCTACTTGCCCACGGCTCCCGGCGACTACAAGGTCAGCGTCAGGTTTGGCGATAAGCACATCAAGGGTTCTCCATACTTGGCCAAGGTAGGTCACAAAAACCATAATATTATTATCCATGAACCAACACGTTTCCATTCTTCGTGTTTGAAAATAATTCCGTTTTTACTAAGGATAAGGAATTGTTCACCTTAAAATTATCAACGAATTTTTCATTTACTGCGATTCTAGTTCAATGTTAATTCTGACAATTCTGCTGTCGTCAGAATTGTCCTTAACATTAAGATTAATGAATTTTTCATTAACTAGGGGCGATTCCGGATTGTCATCAAATTTAAAAAGAGTGAATTTTTTGTTAAGAGCATTTCCAGATATCTCGGATGACAGGGAAAAGTCATTAATTAGAAGGCAATTGACAATTTCTTATCCCTAGTATATCCGGAATTAAACCACTGTTCTCTTGGATGACAGCGAAAACATCCTCAATTTAAATTCCTTTTCCCGGAATCGCCTCTTAGGAAGAAGTTACAACGGCTGTGACAGCTGCATATCCGTATTATTTAATTTCACAAAATGGGCTGAATATTGCCATCATATTTGTTGAATTTAAGAATTCAACTGTGTCTCAATGGTTCTTGTATAAATAAGATCATTGCTCAACAAGCATTAAGAGACCAACGTATGAGATATTTGAAAATATGTTTCAGTACAATATCGATCTTTAGAATTCCTTATGTAGCTTATGCTTTAATTTCTTATTCATTTCAGGTTTCAGGAGAAGGAAGAAAGAGGAACCAGATTTCAGTGGGAAGCTGCAGTGAAGTAACCCTTCCTGGAAAGATCTCAGATTCTGATATCAGGAGTCTAAACGCCTCCATTCAGGTAAACAAGAGACTTCAAAAATATTTTACTCTGTCTTGATCCAGATTATATAATTAAATATTAATCCAGATGCTAAAGTAGGAGCATCAGCAGAGTTGGAACGACTCCATTGCACAAGTCATGGGTTAGTGGCAAAGGTGGATGATGGAAAATCACCGTAGAAGTTTCTTAATTGTCATAATTAATCTGTGAGGGAACTCCGAAGAAATATCATCATTGATATCTACATCACCGATGTAAATCGGAAGACCCGCCAAATGCTGGCTCAACGATTGAATGGATCGTTTCTACGGCTCTTTTTGAGCTCAATACCTTAATTGTGGAACTATGTACTTATTATCTTATCGATTTTTGTGTTATCTCTTCGAATCCCAGGTTTACTCCTTTTTATTCTAAATAAAACATCTTTACATCATCCCCATTTATAATGGCCCTGAACGAAGATGGTGCATTATTTTCCATGTTATTATTTTGTTATTTTTTTACTGAATCTCTTCATTTGAAGCTGTGATGATCTCGCCTTTGGGCCTACGAAATAATTCCTTTAAAATTGAGAGATCGATTTAGAAATATATTTAATTTGTAACATGGAATGTTTTCAGCATACGATTCTCTGTTTCCAATTCATGGGGGTGATTTATGGGTCCTTACCACTAAGTAACCACATGTGTTTGCGTGCCTCAAGTGCATGCGAGCCCCGGCAAAGGCCATTTTTCACAAAACTAAGAAGGGACCCAGAATAACATTTAGAGGGATTTTTTCAGGTTCATTATCAAGTCAGGGGCGGCCGATGGATATTTGCCCGAGTGGTGACTGACTTTAACGCGAGCAAATTGATTTGTGAAACAATTGTCTTGTGCATTTTCTATGGCAGTGGGGAGTTGAAAAATTAGGCAATAAAGATTGATCGTTGGTGCATTTAAATATACGAGAGCGACGCGCCGATTACGGGTTGAAATATTTGACATATTTGTCAAAATAAGATTGCAGAATTCGTTAAATAGTGACGCACGCAGAAAGAACGAAAACGTGTACAGACAATGCTTATATAATGTTATTATATAACCAATAAAGTCGACGCAAGTAATGAGGCGGTCCTAACTAGATTGAAGTACGCCACTGAGCTCTTCTTTTAAGCGCTATTGGGATAATTTATGACTTCGGCGCAGACAAAATTAGTTTGTATTCTGTTATCTAAAGGTTACACACAAAAAAATAGCAAACATGAAAGTTGCACTGATTTCTTGGAATTTGGGATGTAATGTGACAGAACACTATTAAAACGATTGAAATATGCATATTGGGAGATGTGTTTATCACTTATGTTTTAAAAAAAGAGGGACTAATATATTATTGAAACCACACAAGTAGATGGGTGGGAGTCGGGGGGCAGAGAGTTGGAAGAGGACAGTCAGGGAAGGAACCTAGGGCCGCGCAGACGGGATAAAAATCATCGAGTTATGATAAACGGCAGAGTAATAATTTGGTGCGCGTAAACCGGGAATAATTCAGATAGTTATATATAATAATAAAGATAGTCGGGGCAGAGGAGTGTTAGAGGACAGGCAGGGAGAGATCCTGTTGAGAATTAAGATCGTCAAGTTCTGAGAGTCGCGAGGAGACCAGCTCGGTGCTTCTAAATCATTTTAATTAAACAAAGAATAGTTCGTCTTTATTAAACAAAAAGAGTCCACGCGAATAAGGAAGACAGAGATTGCGGCTTGCGAGTTCATGAAGTTAAATAATATAATTTGTAAATTAAGGCGGTCAATGTTAATTTAATATCAATACAAAATGCACTTTTGGGGCGTTTGTCAGGGAGGATAAAATTTAATACAAACCGACGCGAAAGTTAGACCGAAATAATAAGTGCTTTAATTAGTGATTAATCAATCAGTGCACGAGGGATGCTGGTTTTGGATTGTGATTCGTGCATGTCAAGGTTCGTGTGCATGAGAGGGGTAAGTTTGACAAATTGAATTAATTATTAACAACATTAATGTTTGGATTTCGTACAAACTAGGGTTAAAACAATAGAATCATCATTACTCCCGAGTATTTTAATTGGTTATAATTGTTCGTCTAGCTTGTGTTTTTCTAGATTTTTAAACATGTATTATAGTTATATAGCGCCTTGAGGTGTTTTCCATAAAATCGGTGCCATGTGGATCGTTCAAATATTAGTATTATTATTATGGCTGCTTTAATGGGGCCTTTAATAAGGAACCATGTCATCTAAGTCGGATGATTTAATCGGAAAATTATAACGGTAACATTTAAAAAGCTATCGGGTAATTGTCGGTAATCGTAAAAAAGGAGCGTTCCCTCCGTAAGTCGATCCGGAGCTGCCTGATGTTGACCGGCGACGATTCTTGAGACAATACCGTTGTAAAATAATAATTTGGGGTTCAATGAACTAAAATACTATTTGAAGCACAATAGACACTTTCGGGCAATAAATCTTAGACGAGAGACTTCATTTAAAAGACGGGATTTTGAAACCACAAAACAATAATAAAATCCTTTAAAAGTGCTTTGTTGGTGATCTAGAAAACTAGGTTACTGGGTATGCTCCAATACATAACGGGTAACAAAATACAGAGGTATAGAATATAGGTATAAATTAATGTGTAATGCGCCTTTGAGGTGATAATTATTATTTACGAGTTTCGTAATAATATTTTTAAACGTAGCTAGGGGACTATATTCAGGAAGGTTTTTTTGAAAAGGCATTGGGTAATATAACGGTTTATGAAGGGTGCGTAGCATGGGCATTTTTGATTACTAACAAAATCTGGCATAATTGAATTCCCATTCCAAAAATTTCCCACACCTTATTCCAAATTTTAGGTATCACAACAAGTCTACTACATAGGACTTTGCATAAACTTGGTTCGATATCTTATCATATAACCACCTTTGGTTCACGTTTAGGTATATTTCTTTCGACTTAGCAAAAAACTTTCATATTGTCGGTTGAATGCAGCCGTCGGTAGGTATTCACATTTTAGCGTGATGCGCTATATCCACCTACTTAATTAACAAACTCTTTTTCTTCAAACTTAATTGAGCGGGTTACGACTCGAGAATGGACGGCGGTTGTCGAATGAATTAACGGGTCCGGCTTTCCTATTTCACCATGAGGAAGTATCTCACGCGACTTTATCGGGGGCGATGTGATCGAAATGCAGGTGGGCTTACACTATTTTTCTAATGTGGAGGCGAAGTAAGCGATGGTCGTGTCTGGTCCGAGCAAATTGGAATCCCTTGTGATCGCATCTCGGTAACGTGGATCTCGTACCCGCTCTAGACTGGATTGGAAGCGTGGCCGGAGCCATTTCATGATGTCGACGTATGTACGTCACTAAGGCATTGGGGGACTTCAGGAGAACAAAGGACGTGCACCCATTTCGCCCTCCCTTTACCGCCGCTCCGAGGTACCAGCGGATAAAAGTTGTCGTCGCGGGAGGCCAGTTTGATGCAGGACGAAGATTACGATCTGGCCGGACTACCTTCGTCATGGGGGAAACGAAGTGACGAAATTTGCGTGGGCTTCACTACCTTTTAGGTTACGCTCGTGTGGGGTCTGCCTTGTCGGCGGAACGAAGGGAACATGACATATGGAATCGTTTGGCAACCGATCGGCGGTTCTTTGTTGGAATCCGGATAAGTTTTCTTAACTACTTTTGGTTTACGCTTAGGTAGGTATATTTCATTCGATATTCGATTTAGCAAAAACTTTCACATTGTCGGTTGAATGAAGCCGTCAGTAGGTATTCATATTTTAAGCGTAATGCGTTATATCCACCTACATAAGTAGCAAAAGTTCTCTTAACTCCCTCACAATAGGAATAGGGATCATCCAGCATCAGGGTGGGAATGTACTCTGGACGAAAGGACAGCCGGGGAAATAGAAGGGAGGGAAGCCAGATTCACGACCTGGTGCCTTTCATTCTTGGACCCAGCACCCTGGACGCCGAGCTTGACCTTCCTTCTTTGAGCTGATATTTGAGTTTGAGCTTGAGGTACGCCTATCGTAGAGCATATGCCCGTAACACATATAGGGGAAGGTCCCAAGTTACGCTTGTGTATGTTATGCGAGAGGACGTATTTTTCATTCAAATCAAATACCGATGACCATCGCGATTGCAGGCTGGCGCATGTTTTGTAGCGTGTCTAGGAAAAACGTAATCATTATTTCTACTGGTTCGAGGCGGCGTGCTGGACGGAGAACGGGACTATTGAGGACATGAGTGACTGCCAAGGCGAGGATCGGTGACATCAAAATCTTCCTTAATTAAATTCATACATCGCCAGATCAGAGGAGAGAGCGGCCCCACCGATCTCCTGACATTGCCGATTGTCTAATCAACTTCGGTTTAATGTTTATGCCGGTGCTTTAGGAGTTAATGGAACTCAAGTCATCGGCATGCTGAAGAACTCCAAAATCATCACCATCATCATCAATCCAGAGTAGGATGTCACGATCCAAAACCTCGTGCCACCCACACATTTCCTGAACAGTTCCTGACATCGGCTATCACACCATTAATCGGAGCAGACCCTCATATCAAACGGTATGAGATGACCTCTCACCATCATCATCAACATATTTATAATTTGGCGGCTTATTGGTCGATAATCAAATCAAATCAAATCAAAAAAATATTTATTGTACATTTAAAAAATACAAAAGGTATTGCTTATGGGTAGATCCCATTTCTTCCAGCTAACCACAAACATGTTATATTATAATGTTCATACAAAAAATAATATTATAATTTTTATACAAATAAGAAAATACAGATAACAAGAATACAAAAATAGGTGTTTCATTTATGTGAGGTATTCACTTAAGGTGTAATGACATTTGTTTAGAAGTAATGTTTTGAGTGATGATTTGAATTTGTGTGTGTCTTGAATTTGTTTGATATTATGTGGAAGGTTGTTATATACTTTAACGGCCATGTATTCCCATTACCACTCTATGATCCAGAAACACACATCAAACCCTTTCCCGACAGAAGGCAAAACATGTCGATTTTCATTCGTCGCTTGCGACCTTAACATTCTCCGGAGGCGTTGGAATTGGAAGCTGATTCGGCGGTCTATGACCATCACCTTATCAGTTGGGCTATGGAGGAGTCCAATTATTTAAACAGCACATGTTCTGTCTCATGCTAATCCAAAATACCTACCCGTAGAATCAAATTAACAAAATAAAACAAGCTAGCTAACTAACAAACTGCATCTAGAACTGTGAGTGTAGAATTATTGCACTCCGTACTGCTTTGAGTGTAAATCTTTTGTTAGAATGTACATAAATGTCAAATTATTTTCATGATAGCATTTTATAGAGCTGCAGAGAGTACGTGACATCGCATCGAAAGGTAGGATCTTCTCAATTCGCCGTTTGAATGTAAATTTATATATTAGATGCTAGGAGGGAAAATGCAGATTACTTCAATAAAAATAGTCGTCGATGAGCGTAGGTGTATAACAGGTGCTAGGGGAGGAAGCTGAACGAATATAGATAGATAATTAGTTAGTTTTCAAGCTAGTCAGACTCAGTCATTGTTATTCGAAGCCTTGCAAATTGTAACACGCCATATCTAAAAGAACAAGGGTTTACCACAAATAAATTATTACTTAAATTGGATTAACTTACTTATTAAATGGGGTTAATTACAATTGATTAATTGAGAGCATCTCGTCACGTTTGCATAAAAGTATTACGTGATGGGGTTGAAAAGGCGCTGCAAAAGAAATGCAGGGGAGAGACGCGAGAACGGGCGAGCTACGAGCTTTTAAAGGCCGGCCGGGGTTGCGCCTGTAGCTGTAGCAAAGAGCAGCATTTGGAAACCAAGAGGAAGGTTATTACTTCGTAGGGGGGGGGGGGTTTATCACAAAGCCTAAGCTTTATTTTGTCTTAGCACTGTTTTCCTGTAATGAATAAATTTAACCTAGAAATCAGACGTTCCAAATCTTGAAATTCTTAGTTTATAAATCGTGCGTAACTCTATTGATTGCCCATTCCTCTTAGAATGCTATGCCTTATACATGCCTAAAAACTTTAGCCGTATTCATTGTGACGAATTAATCAAAATACCACATGGCAGAACAGATGTTCTGACACAGCGTAGCACTACAAGAGAGATATTCTGTCTTTATAATCTAAGTAAAGGCCAGCTGGGAAGCAAAACCAAATAATATAAATTTAAAAAACTTAAAATAAAGGGTGCATACTGTTAGGGTGCCTCGATGTCGGCTTCTAAACCAACACCAGGGCCCAAAACACGTCCCTGACTAGCTCTCAGCGGGACTATGGTACTCTCTATTCAGGGGGGTGGGCAGCTCAAGGCTAGGGAACTTCTCTCCATCCTCCGGTGACCCACGGGATCCTCACTGGTCAACAATCCTCCCGCCGTAGCAGAATAATAACAATGTTAAATCATTTAGACATGTATTGTAAACTCAAACACATACATAGGTTTCTACAGTACAATTCAATTACAAGAAAAGCAAATTACACAAACCTAGCTAAAGTGTTTAACTCTCTCTGACTCTCTCTCAAAACGAAACTCTCCGAGTCGTGATTTCCGCGGGGGCCCTACATTTCACTGAATTACGGACAACATTTAAGGAGGAAATCAAGATACAGCTTACATGTAGGTTGGCAGGAACCTCGTCTCATGTGGCAGCTTCATCAGGCACTTTCGTAGTCTAAATAGACCGAACTATAGTGGCAAAAGACTGATTCTACTCAAAAGTATTTCAATAATACATCGCGGCCCCATTGAATTGGGTCCGCCGGCTACAAGGGAGCCGCGAGCGTGCGTTCTCAAAGGCGCTCAGATCTCTTCTGTGGCGAGCGCAGCGGGAATGCCGAGTGGCCGGGCACGGGGGAGAGGCAAGGAGAAACAGGATACGGGGCGGGGAGAGGCGGCGGCCGAGCCGTGTGGACTTGTGCTGCGTTCTGTGCTCTCGTATTTACTCGCTTCAGGGGCGTATCGTAACACTTCCCCCCGCGCTTGGAAAAAAAAAGCGACGTGGCAATGGAGCTGTAGGAAAAAAAATCCTCTTAAACTTTCATTGGGGTTTTTGAGAGATTCGTTGCTTGAGAGATGCCTAGCTAGAACATGCAATTTATGTTATAGTTTAGGTCACAATGTTTGTAGGGAATGGGTGAGGGGTACATACAATGTTTGGAAAAGAACAGTTTTGGTGAAAGTACATGGTGTGAAACAACATACAAGATTATGCAATTGAAAGATGACAATACATGGTTATGCAATTGAACAAAATAACAATACATGGTTATGCAATTGAAAAATAACAATTCATATTTGTACAATCGAAGAACAAAAAAACAAGAACAAAAATGCCTGTGTGATTCTAAAGTTTCATTGGTCTGGGAGCTAAGTTTGCGAAGCGTGGATTTGTTTGGTTTCGGAGAATTTCGAAGAGGAGGACGTGGTTTCACAGATTCTAAGGATTACATTATCACTGTAATCAGACCCCTTTGAGATAACACTCAAAAGTACACTTGGGCCTTAGAAAACACTTGGTTTTGTCGAAGACGTCGAAGTTCACGAAGTGGAGACTGTGGTTGCTGTGCCGCGACTATGGTTACAGAGGTCATTGAGGAGGAGAATCCAGTGTCTGCAGACATACCAGTACGAATCCTAAAGTGTTATTAAGGTAAACACGGATCGTATATAATGGTTATTGAAGCATAATGTAGCTCAACATAACTTGTATTGGTACGCATTCAGCGAATACTGGAAGTCAAGGTAATGATGGTTTACACATGACGATATATGCGTCACTGCATGACAGCGCAAGAGACGACATGGTTGGCATTGATAGCAAGAGTAAGAACAAACCTAGGAGCTAGCGTGCCCAAAAGGTGGTTCAGAGTGTCATAATGTATAGAGGGACAACTCAACTTGCTGTGGCACGACAAAACAACATACATATGAGCGGTATGGTCTGTGCTTTCAGGAACAAATGCGTAGAAAAATGGCAGCAGGAGGGACCTAGTAACCACAGCGCGTGCTGTCAGGAAGTGGAGCTCAGCTTGGCTGTTGGTGATGACATCCGCCTGGGCTTCTTTTTATTCCGGAGAAATTATTATTAGAGCAAAATTCTTGAAGTTTACCTGCCTAGGGACCAATGAAGAAAAGGTTTGGAGAGAAACAAAATGTGTCCAGATAATGAAATAAACGAAGTTTTAACCACCGACCCAGAGAGTGACGAAGAGAGAGTTTTCTAACTAAATTGTGATTACATGAACATTTTCCTTTACCAGGATGACTTGGCGTTTGCCGAGTGACAATATGTCTTGGTTAAAAAACAACCGGCCTTCCATGGCCTATGTTAACATAAAGGTGGTAACATTTTTGTAGAATTTCAACGAACAAGACAAAGAAGTCGTGAATGAGTCACGGTAAAAGCAGAGAAACCAATTCATGAATAAAGGTTGTCAAAAGGAGACAGACGGTACGCCAAGTGCATATCGTACATATCCAACATTCATGAATGTGTTTCGTAAAATTGAGAAAAAGAACAAAAGGTGAGACATATGCAGAGAGTGAGGGAGAAAGCCTGCTGATAATTGGTTAGTTTACCGATTCGCACTCCCAGTGAGGGCGAATTATGGTTAACAACAGATTTTCCTCTTCATAACATATACCTGAGAACATGATGGTGAGGAGAAAGGAAAGGAAAAGGAAAGGAGTTGAGTGACGAAACTTGCTAGAGACTGGACTAATTTCCACTTCAAACTCCATGTGAGAATGAAACATGATCAACCAGCAGATTTCCTGACTCTTTACAATTGTTAAAAGGATGAGGAGAAATTTGAATACACATTAACAAAGAGACTAATCTTTTGCGTGTATTGGGCAAAAGATTAGGGGTCATTTTAAAAACTCCTGCGTGATTGTGAGAAAAGACAGACCCTTGCTCCAATTTCACAAACCTGGGGGTTTTCTTATCCGTTCCCCAGACAACGAGTTGGGTGGTTTTGTGCTCAATCGATTAACTCCCACAGCACTATGCCCCATAGTTAGCAGTGAAGCTACAAACTAGTCCTTTTGGGATAGTAGATATTCCTGGGCTTCTTTCCTTTTTGCAAAGAAGTAAAAAAACAGGAGGTCCACGGGCATTGGCGTTGAATGACAACAAAGGGTTGTGGACTACATTTCGTAGATCGCACACAAAAGGTTTGATATTATTTCGTTCGCACGACTCATGGTAAGTGTTTTAACGTCTCCACGTATAGTGTATAAGAACATGTAAGTACATACAAGATAAAACTCAATTATAGACAGAAGTCAAGAGTTTATACAATGCCTCTTAAAGAAGATGGCAAGGCCGATATTATGTCGTTCGCACGAATCACGGTAAGTGTTTTAACGTCTCCACGTCTCGTGTACAAGGGTTGTACACAATTATACATACAAGCGGTACTCATGACAAATGAATGACACACGACCAAAATACAAAAGCGGTACTCATGACAAATGAATGACACACGACCAAAATAGATTGTACAGAAAGGGTGGTACTCATGACAAATATGTCACACGACCAACTCAATAACATTTAGCTATGAGCAAAAGTGATTATGACGAACTTCTCGTATCGTGGCAGGTATTTTAAGGATCCCTCCTATAACGGTGGATGTTCTAAGGATCTCTCCTATGACGGTGGATGTTCTAAGGATCTCTCCTATAATGTAACAGGGTTACGTTTAAATACAACACAATAAACGTTAATGATGCTTGATTTTAACACATTTTATAAAGATTCGTTAGATTAACTAACTCCGTAGCCCAAGAGCGTACGACAGAGAGGATAGACAATTTGATGCTACTTCATGTGTTACAAAATACAAGGGTGATGGCAGAGTATAATTCTACTTACACCAAGTATTTAAAACAAAGACAGACCTATAATGGTTTTACATACTGTCTGTTGTGGCAACCTGTAGTGAGGAAGACCAAAGAAAAGGGACCAATTACGGTTTTACATACCCTTTGTGCAGTTACAAACATACCAGGTTATGTGCAATTTGGGTTGCAAATACTTGGTTAAATGGACACCTAAAAGTTGTGAATTCCAAAATCAGGATGACCATAAGGTTTTATTAACCTGTCTCGTAGGGTTGAAACGTGTCATATAAGACATACGTAACGTACAAGCAAAAAAACAAAATAACAAAAAGGTGGCTTTGTTATAACAACCAAAGACCGGATGATTCGGTTTTACGTACTTTAGTTGAAACGAGCCAAATTGATTTATATACAGGGTTATAAAGACCAATCATTGGTTTTATAAATACAAGTTCCAAAATGGACGTGTCGATATCCAATTTTGGTACAAGAGCATGAATTTGGGTAGGACGCCATCAATTTTTAATTTAAGAGGAAAAAATTGAAAAAAACTTATATACACGAGGGGCGACTATGTAAGTAACCACTGTTTGATTTTCATGCTAGAGATACCTCGGAAGGTTTTACAACTCATGATGAACAAAATGAAAGGAAAAAAATTGTAAAAAATAGTTAACTGGTTCTGAGTCGGAATTTAACACTTTGGAATTTACAAAACCCGACTTCTAGAACGGCACGCCGATGGGCAATTGTCAACTACTTTACATGAACAAAATAAACAGGTGAGAAAGTTCCTTTCCACACGACAAAAATGCAACAAAAGAATAGGAGAAAAATTACAAAATTACATGACAAGGCAGGGTATGACATGGCATGAACATTGCGTAGTGTACGTGTTGAGACAATAAATGGGCTCGCGACTTCCCAAACATTGAAACTCGAAAAGTGTCTCCGTTCCAAAGTGATCAGTTTTAGAACAGGTGAAAAAAATAAAAGAAAAAAATTGCCGTGAGGGAAAGAAAAAACAGTGCAAAAACAACATTTGAAAGTGACTTCAAGGAGAGTACGCATTAATTTACAAAATAATTTACAACTTGTTTCATTTACGAAACGATGGGCATGTGATTGACACAATACACGCCTGACGTAGTAAGACTCTGTAAGCTTACAAAAAAAATGTGATACATACTGGATCATTTTACGTTTGCTGAGATAGTGGGGGCAGTTTTACTTGACTCCTCACTTCCAGACTTTACAATGTCCTTAATGTGGTAATTACCAATGTGCTTTCCAGATGAGTCAGACAAGGAGTACACTAGGTCTGATATTTTCCTTAGGACTTTGGCCTTCACGAAACGTGGTGCCAGCTTAGCAGAGAAATACATGGCTCCTTGGGAAAGTGTGTTGTTCTTTCTCCAAACTATGTCTCCTGTATTGAAGGTGACATGTTTTCTACGTAAGTTATATCTGTCCGCACTCTTTTGGTGAGCCAGGAGCAAAGCATCAGTGACTTCACTGTAAATGGCCGACAGTTCTTCCAAGCGATGGGCATAGTCTGCGGTAGGGTTGCTTGTGGTGGCGGATGACGTAGGAAAGTTTGTGTCCCTATGTAGAGAACCATGGACGACTTGTTCCATACCGTGTTTTAAGAAGAAAGGTGTGTAACCAGTGGCCAGATTAACAGTGTTGTTCATAGCGGCCTGAATTTTATCTAGGTTTTTACACCAAGTGCGTTGGTCTTTATCAACTAGAATAGCTAGAGCTGTGTTGATTGTTTGGTTGTAACGTTCGACAGTGTTGTTTTGGGGAGTGTACAAGGTGTTATAATAAATGTCCTTGATTCCGTATTTGGCAAGAAATTCTTTGAATTCCTGGGCAATAAACTGTTTTCCGTTATCAACAATTACGGTTCTGGGTGTTCCGTAAGGTATAAAAATGTGTTTTTCCAGAAGTTTGATGATGGCGGACGCGTTGGCTCTTTTTAAAGGGAAGATCCAACAGAATTTGGTGAAAACATCCACTACACTAAGTATGTGCATGTGTCCGGCATAACTTCGAGGAAAAGGTCCGACGAGGTCCATTGACAATGACTGTAGGGGTCTGTCGGCGCGTTTGGGGTTACCCATTAGGCCGGCAGGTGCTGCCGTGCTATGTTTATAAGCTTTACAAGTTTCACATTTAGAGATGTAATTGCGAATTTGTTTGAAAAGACCAGGCCAGTAATACTTCAAGGAAATCTTTTTATACGTCTTGAAAGTTCCTGGGTGTATAGAGTCGGGAGCACTATGATTGTCAATTATTATTTGTTCTCTTCCTTCGAGGGGAACGACAAGTTTCCAAGAGTAATCTTCGAGGATGGATAGTGGTGCCTTGCAATTACGGTATAGTTGTCCTTCTTTTATGATAAAATTAGGAAACTTTTGTTGATTATTTTTACAACCTTCGAAGATTTTCAAGTACCATTCATCTTTTGTGGGTGGAGGGGGGGCAATTGTGTCAACATTTAATGAAGCCAATTCAATTCTTGAAAGAGCGTCAGGAACAATATTGTCCGCGCCTTTACGGTGTACAACATCAAAATTGAATTGAGACAAACGGGAGGCCCAACGAGCGAGTCTACCGGAGGGATTACTTAAAGAGATCAACCATTTCAAACTACTATGGTCTGTGACTACAGTAAATTTGCTACCGTCTATGTAACCGCGGAAATGGTGAACAGAATCCAATACAGCCAATAACTCCTTTTCGGTAATTCCGTAGTTTTTCTCGTGTTTATTTAGTGTACGGGAAAAATACGCTACAGGGTGTTCGCCATCTGGGAATTCTTGAGTTAGGACTCCACCGATTCCTACGTTGGAGGCATCCGTGTGGAGGGTAAAAGAGAGTGCAAAATCCGGGCAATTCAGAACGGGGGCTTTTTGAAGGGCATTTTTTAAAGTTGTAAACGCTTCTTCAGTTTCAGCAGACCATCGGAAGTTGCTGACACCTTTACGGGTGCCGGTAATTTTATTTAAGGGGGCTGCAATTGTGGAAAAGTCTTTGATGAATCTTCTGTAGTAACCTGCAAGTCCAAGGAAACCTTTGACTTCTTTCGCGTTTTTGGGTCGGGGGAAATTTGCCATGGCTTCCACCTTAGCGGGGTCTGTTCTTAGACCTTTTTCGTCGACAATGAATCCCAAATAACGTAAACGGGACTTACAGAATTCAGACTTCTTCAAGTTGATGGTTAAACCAGCGAACTTGAGTTGTTGAAAAACCTTTTCCAACATTAATAGGTGTTTTTCAAAGGTGTCGCTGACGATGATGAGGTCGTCAAGGTAACAAAACAGGCTGTTATCGACTTCAGGACCGAAGAGCTTGTCCATCAGTCTTTGTAATTCGGCGGGGCTGTTCTTTAGACCAAAGGGTAATCTTTTAAAATGGAACATTCCCCTACCAGGTACAACGAAAGCAGTTTTTTCACACGATTCTGCGTCCAAAGGTATTTGCCAAAAAGCTTTGCTTAGGTCAACAGAGGAGATGAACTTGGCGTTGCGCAGTTTGTCTAAGGTCGCGTGGACGTAAGGTAAGGGGTATGCGTCAGCTTCCGTACAAGAATTTAAACGTCTACTGTCGAGACAGAAACGTGCGGAGCCATCTTTTTTAGAAACCAAAAGAGTTGGGTTGGTCCATGCACTTCTGCTGGGAACCACCACACCCATTTTTAACATTTCATCAAGTTCTTTTTCCAAAAGTTTAAGCTTTTGGGGGGCTAAGTTGTAATAACGTTGCTTTATGGGTGGGCCATTGGTTTTAATGTGGTGTTCTACCAAATTTGTCAAACCCAATCCACATATTTCGAAAGATATTGATTCGAATTTATTGACCATTTCCTTTAGTTGGAGAGCTTGGTCCGTGCTTAAATTTTCGTGAGGTATTATTGTGCGGATCTCACTAATTTGAGCAGCAGTGGAGGTTTCGCCAAGAGTATTAAATACTTGGGGAGCAACGTTAAAAGCCTTCCAGAAGTCAACGCCAAGGATGAAATTCTGGGATATAGAGGGCACTATTAGAAAATTGATTGTAATTATTTTATTGTTACAATTAATTGGCAGTGCAAGGGTACCGATGACCGGCTGGGAAACATTATCCGCAGTCGTCAGGTGTGTTGTTTGTGGCGAAATTTTAAAATCACTGTTAACAAAAGGCAGGTGAGCATTGTTGCCAAGACAGCTGACAGATGCACCGCTATCAAGTAATCCGGAAAAGGGCACATTGTTAACAGAGAAAAGAGCATAGGGTCTCCCATCTTTAGCTTGTTTGCAACAAACCGAGGAAACATTTAAGGTCTGGTTAAAATACTTAATGTGTGATAACCAATCAGTCCATTCTTTAGACCTTGGTTCAGAATGGGTACCTGAGAGGTTATTATTTAGTTTTTTGGCCTCTTCATGTAGAAATTTGGTGGGGGCTTGGAGAAATCCACCTGAGGTCTGACATCGCTTGGGTTTTGTAACCTTTCTGCATTGTGCCTTGATTTCTTGAAAATGTTGCGCAGTTCGTCGCGTGGAGGAGAGCGGTCCCTAGAGTGGTGTCTCTTGGAGGTTCGGGGTTCCTTGGATTCCAGAAGTCTTGCTTGCTTGAAACAAGTAGCGGCCAGGTGGCCTACTTTTTTGCAAAAGGAGCACACTTTTTTGTTGTCGAATTCTGGCTTTAAACCAGACGAACGGCTTGGCACAACCACATTATTCGACACATTCTTTATGTTTTTCCTATCCTGGTACGATTCCAGGAGGAGGCAGACTTCGTTTAGCTGGGCCAGGGATGCAATTTTCTGTGAGGTGATGATGTTCTCGTATTTGCTTAAAAGGCCATCAGTTATGACTGGTAATAGTTCAGCTTCCGGAACAGGATGTGAAAGCTTGATGTTGATGGATTCAGCCCTTTCTATGAATGTAGCCACAGGTTCATCTACTAGTTGTTTAATAGATAGTAGAGATAGTTTGATCCGGTGCTGGGCCTCCTTTTTTCCAAAGCTAGAGATTAGGGCAGCTCTGAGTTTATTCCAATCTTTGCATTTAGTCTTTTGGATGCGGTGCCACGGAATTAATTCTGGGGAGATGAGTTCTATAAAGTTTCTCCGTAGAATCTCGAATGGGATATTTTTGATTGTAGCCGTTTCTTCAATACGGTCAATGAAATCCAGCACATCGGAGACGCCATTATATTTGACTTTCCAAGAGGATAAATCGTAAGTTTTATCTTGTGTCAAGATGGGTGCGACGTCCTGTTTTATCATTACATGCGGCGTAGGTTCTTTGTCAAGATTATCCGAAACTTGCGTAGCCGAACATGAATTATTTTCGTTGGAGGGGGCGAGATTTATTCTCCTAATGTACTTTTTGTTGAATAAAAGTGCATATGCCTTCAATGTAGATTTAGATTTGCTTGATGGCGAGAGTCCTCTATCCCTTAAAGCAGCTTGTAAGTGGGCTTTGGATAAACTATGCACATTGGGAATGGTACCCAAGTTGGATGGTGTAATAGCTTGCTTGTCCTCCATTGCGAGTTTCCTGGGTGGTGAGGAGAAGAAAAAAAAATTGGCCAGGGGTTTCCTTTAGAAAGCGCAAAAATTAATTTTTGTGAGGCACTTTTCACTTGGTGATCACTGTTGGCACTTCCAAATGTGTTTTGTATACATGACACCAGAATTCTTGTCAAGGAGAGGCAGACGAGAAAAAATTTTGCGTGGAAAGACCTTAGTGGTAAAGGTTTTTGTATTTCACTGACCACTTTTGAGAAAACTGTGAAATTCACAAGTATTTATTTATTTTAGAAAAATTTTGCCAGGACTGACCTTTAGAAAACAGGTTTTTTATTTTCACAAAACACTTTGCACTGAGAAAGGCACTAAAGTTCACAAAAGGCACATTTCTGGCAAATAAAGGACAAACTTCCGGATGAAAATGACTGAATATGGGGTTTATTGCATCCAACCATATTAAAATTATTTTATTTATTCATGGAATCAGTCATTGGCTTTATTATTATTCCACTTTTCACTTATGTAAGGGAAAAAACACAATTCACTTTCACTTATGCTGAAAAAAAACAGTACCTATAATGTACAATGGGGAAAGAAAGTCATTATTTTGTCCATTTGGAGAAACATTAAATTGTACTAATTTGACAGACACAAGTGGGCCAATTGGTATATTGTGCAGAAATAATAAAAATACGTAAGTCCGAAATTTTCATTAAGGAATTCGCAAAATAACTGGGGTTCCAGAATCAATGATTTCCGTTGGTATCCCGGTTCAGTCATAAAAAACGGTTTGGATTTAAAACGCAGCCTAGCAACAGTCGGTTAGGATATCGGCGGGAACAAGGCATTTGCGCGCACAATCCGGAATATCGCGTGAAACAAAGGCCGTTGGATTTGGCGCGGATTGCTGTTGCTACGCGCTCGCTGTTTGGTGACGCGTGCGCAATCAGATTCGCGGCGTTTCGGGTACTCAAAATGGCCGTTGTTTCAACTTGCGATGCAATTTATAATTCCAGTCAGATCCGTTATGGATCTAATTTACATATTGGTTTCTGTGGTTTTTTCACAGGATTCACTGTAGAATAACAAGGCATAATTAATGTTTACAAAATAGTTGTTATGCGGGAAGGATTTCGACAAAGGAAGGTCCCGCAAAGCGACCGGGATAGAGAAAAAAATTCCAACCCCACGATCGGGCGACAGTTGTTAGGGGGAGGATTTTGACAAAGAAGGGTCCCGCAAAGTGACCGGGATAGAGAAAAAAAATTCCAGGCTCCACGTTGATGCGCCAATTGTTAGGGTGCCTCGATGTCGGCTTCTAAACCAACACCAGGGCCCAAAACACGTCCCTGACTAGCTCTCAGCGGGACTATGGTACTCTCTATTCAGGGGGGTGGGCAGCTCAAGGCTAGGGAACTTCTCTCCATCCTCCGGTGACCCACGGGATCCTCACTGGTCAACAATCCTCCCGCCGTAGCAGAATAATAACAATGTTAAATCATTTAGACATGTATTGTAAACTCAAACACATACATAGGTTTCTACAGTACAATTCAATTACAAGAAAAGCAAATTACACAAACCTAGCTAAAGTGTTTAACTCTCTCTGACTCTCTCTCAAAACGAAACTCTCCGAGTCGTGATTTCCGCGGGGGCCCTACATTTCACTGAATTACGGACAACATTTAAGGAGGAAATCAAGATACAGCTTACATGTAGGTTGGCAGGAACCTCGTCTCATGTGGCAGCTTCATCAGGCACTTTCGTAGTCTAAATAGACCGAACTATAGTGGCAAAAGACTGATTCTACTCAAAAGTATTTCAATAATACATCGCGGCCCCATTGAATTGGGTCCGCCGGCTACAAGGGAGCCGCGAGCGTGCGTTCTCAAAGGCGCTCAGATCTCTTCTGTGGCGAGCGCAGCGGGAATGCCGAGTGGCCGGGCGCGGGGGAGAGGCAAGGAGAAACAGGATACGGGGCGGGGAGAGGCGGCGGCCGAGCCGTGTGGACTTGTGCTGCGTTCTGTGCTCTCGTATTTACTCGCTTCAGGGGCGTATCGTAACAATACGAAGAAAATATGCACACAAATCTACATTTTATTCCTGATGATGAAATTTAGCACACTTGGAATTCAAAACAAAAGGAAGGTCATTGTCTACATTAAATTTCGAAAAAACTGAGTTTGAAGCTCGGACAATGCCGGGAACTGCAGATAGTTTTCTAATTTTTCATTTCTCCAGTATACTGAGAGTACCCTCATATCCTTGTTAATAAGTAGTTACATCGTAACATGTCAAATAGCTTATTCCTACGTCTTCATAATGATAAAATGATATGCGACTTTTCCAGGCTCCCACCGGGCTGGAAGAACCCTGCTTCCTAAAGCGCCTGCCAACAGGTAACATCGGCATCTCCTTCACTCCGCGCGAGATCGGCGAGCATACTGTCTCCGTCAAGCGCATGGGCAAGCACATCACCAACTCGCCCTTCCGCATCACCGTGGGCGAGCAGGAGGTGGGGAATGCGCAGAAGGTTAAGGTGAGCGGAATAAGTCATTAGTTAAATATTATCACTTATCACTTATTATTTATCACTTATCACTTGAATTTGTCACTTGTCACTTATCATTCATCACTTACCATTTGTCACTTGAACTTGCCACTTGTCACTTATCATTCATCACTTATCATTTATCACTTGTCACTCGTCACTTATTACTCTCGTCGAATACATCACTTGTTACTTATCAATTATCATTTGTCACTTGATACTTGTCATATACCATTTATCACTAGTCGCTCATCGCTTATCACTTATCACTTGAACTTGTCACTCATCACTTATCATCATTAACTTGTCACTTATCGCTATTTACTTATTTTCTCGCTCGTCACTTATCATTTATCACTCATCACTTATCGATTATCACTTATCACTTGAACTTGTCACTTGAACTTGCCACTTATCACTTATCATTAGTATCCAGCTGGCGGTGGCAAAACGAAAATTCCAGAGCCGCTCATTATCAAAGGCAAAACAATAAAATTATCTTTTAAATAAAACAATAACTTTGTAAACACCACTAAAAAAAAAAAAAAAAAATAAATAAGTAAAATTATCGTTAGTTAACCATTCAAATTTGTTTTATGGGGCCAACAGGCTTAGCTATAAAGGATAAAAGATCATTTGGGTTGACATATTTCGGCATATTGCTCTCCATACATTCCCAATAATTTTGCCACCGCCAGCCGAATACTAATTATCAGTGGCGGTTCTTTACAGGGGGACAATGGGGACAGTCCCCACCAGTTACACTCAAAACCTACTAAAGGAAATAACAGTCGATGCCGCCAAAATGAATGAATTCTTTAAACATAAAAGTAATTAACATTAGCAGAAATAAAATACAAACAATTATTCCGGATGATTTTAATAAGACCCTACGCGCGTACAGCGAACAATGTACGGCGCAAAAAAAAGCAGGCCTATTTCTCAGTGCGCAGAATTACTGCGCACTTGGGGGACAATCCGAACTATCCCCATACTTTCCTTGCGTTGTTTCGCGATCGTATGCAACTGCGCATGCGCAGTTGTATGTGAGTTCAAGCATCTGCGGGGACAATCCTTTGGATCCCCATAGAACCATTTGTTTGCGAAGTTACGGGCGGGAATCGCTCGCGTTCAAATTAGTTTGATGATAATCTCGCAAGGTAAAGCTTTATTTTTATTATATTTCATTGTAAATTGGCATATTTCTATAGACATTTTATATTATTTTGTGTTAAATATATCCGACTAGCATGATTAGACCATCAAAAAATTTTTTGAGAAATTTTATAATATATAATAATAATATTCTACGGGTGATGAGATTCTGGTACGTAAAAAAGTCGATCCCCACCACTAAAAAGAAGTGCTCGAGCCGCCACTGCTAATTATCATTCATCGCTTATCACTTGTCACTCGTCACTTATCACACTCGCCGCATTGATACTTGATACTTGACACTTGACACTTGACACTTGTCATTTGTCACTTATCACTAGTCATTTGTCGCTTTTAACTTGAACTTGTCACACATCACTCATTACTTATCACTAACTTGTCGCTTATCGCTATTTACTTACCACTTATCACTTGTCACTTCTCACTCATCACTTATTACTAACTTGTCACTTATCGCTACTTACTTATCACTTGTCATTTCTCATTCGTCACTTATCACTCATCACACTCGTCAACCACAAAACCACATTGTATTATGAGACACTTATGTAATGGTTGTTTGTTGGTATTCCTCAGGTAAACGGTACTGCCCTGAAGGAGGGCAAGACAAGACAAGACAACACCTTCACAGTGGACACCAAGAGCGCTGGCTATGGTGGTCTCTCCCTATCCATTGAAGGTCAGTCCCTCTATAAACTTATACATTACACTTTAATTTAAAATTCGGTATCAGGCCGCTAACAATAATATTCCTTATGTAGATGGCGGCTAGGTATAAGTTCACGTTTAACACCATTCGCCGGTTTTGATGTACACAAGAAAAAAAATGTAGCCAAAAAGCTTTGTAAAATTCCGTGTTGTA
Organism: Limnephilus lunatus; assembly: GCA_917563855.2. Taxonomy (NCBI): domain Eukaryota; kingdom Metazoa; phylum Arthropoda; class Insecta; order Trichoptera; family Limnephilidae; genus Limnephilus; species Limnephilus lunatus. The sequence goes on from OU830594.1 coordinate 102,172,877, forward strand.
TTACATAGTATTTATATGTGAATACGTACGTAGTTCCAACAGATCTCTCAAAAGATGTTGTTAGTACAGGCAATTATATGTAGTTTTATTGTGTCTCAACAAAGGTCAGTAGTTTTAATATATGAGAGAGAGAACTATCGCCCGTTCGGGTCTAAAACCCAAACGCTACAAAAACATTCGATTGACAGCGAGCTTTTCTCACTGTCAGATTGTCTCAGAGCATCCTTTAAAACATACATTAAGTCCAGTTAGATATTCATTGTAAATGTTTTATTTATTTTTTTTTATTTATTTATTTTAAAGAAAAAGTTATTCAATATGACAGGAGAAAAAAATATTACGGAAAAAATAAAAGTCCCAATAAACTATTTTTAAGTAGTTTGTCAATGGGTACTTTGAAGTTAAAAATAAAACTTATTTAATTAACTATGCAGTTAGAAATTTTTTGTGTTAGAGTCTAATATAAACTGTTTCTTTCGGCGATCTACAATCAACAAGATTCGTAATCCAGAAAAACCAAAGTATTATCGAAAACTCCCGATCATCAGAATTGTATTGTTAATTAGAGCAAAAAATGATGTTGCGGAAGGTGTATAATGTATATATAAAGACGGACTTGACCAGTTTTTTGAAGAAGCAGTTGTATCATAAAGAATGTTTCTATATTCCAGGTCCCTCCAAGGCTGAAATTCAGTGCCAAGACTCCAATGATGGAGTACTGAAGATCAGCTACAAGCCATCGGAGCCAGGATACTACATCATCAATTTGAAATTTGCTGATCATCATGTGCAGGGGTCTCCATTTACTGTGAAGGTAGGAGAACGAAGCAAATAATCTAGTTATCTACACATTCCTCGATCCTTTCACAATGCGACTTCTTCTCATACAAATTCTTCTGTTATACTGACTCTTGACTTGTTCCAACTCAAGTATTTGATTCACATGACTATGCCGTAGTATCCTGAAGGGTGATTCTGTATCTTTTGTGTTAAGTTGGAGTTACGAGACAATTAAGACCAAAAGGCAAAATCCGTCAGATGTCGGAAGGCATCCGTCATGTGTTATCGGCTGTCAAATTCCTGGGATTTTCTATGGTTTTCAATGGCTTGTCTATGCCTGGCAAGTATTGAAATCGGTTAGTGTGGATTAGTAACCTACTTAAAAAAACACGAAATTACTATTTATTATAACTATTTAGTTATACGCATTGACTGACATCTCTTAACGAGGATTAGGCGGTAAACGCGCCATCATATCTGGCGTTATCGTAACTACTTAACACAAGCGCAACTGTCTTAACACAAGCGCAGTATTTAGCTAATTACTTAGCGCAATATGGAATACCACATTTGAGAAAATGTGTCGTATAGGTCCCATTTAACACGCGTTACGCTGTCGCAAAAGATACAGCGTTACCCTTCTGGGTTATTCCCGTTTGCTTCTCCTGTCGACTTGCGAGTCACATTTTCCCTTGATATTCATCTTCATTTCCAAGCCATTGAAGCAGTCTTTTCGTAAATGAGGCATACAGTTTTATCTACATTTGTCTCAGTTATCTCATTTTAAATACAGTATTTAGCCTACTTTCTTATTTCCTCTGCCAATATTCAGACAGTGTGTTCTATACGTTTTGTAGGTATGTACTTATCAATGTATTCCCAATAATTTTAAAATTGTTTTAAGATGATGCACAATGTAATGCAAAATTATGTGATTTTGGTTTGAAAATTAGATCGCTTAGAAATATTTTAGATACTGCGAGTAGAACACATACTTGCCTTTGAAATAATATGCCACTTGCATCATTTTTTTTTATTTTCCGGTTAAGGCAAATATTCTAAGACATTATGAATTTTTAATTTTTTTTTAATCGTATTTTTGAAACCCTGGCGATTTTTTGAAAATTTCAATCCGAAAAATCAGACCATTTTTTTTAAACCGGAAATACGGGACATAATTTTATGTGTGCGAAAAAATGATAATTACATAGCTGAAAATCATTTAAAAAAAAGAACGTTTTCCACACGAATAGCAATAAATTGTACGGGGTTCTCTTCGTAACATCTGTAAAAACACCGCCATCTTTATTAAAAAATCAAACCAAAGGATAAGTTCGCATAGAACAAACAATAAATCTAGTGAACGTTAATCGCAAATTCAAAATTGATGCCATATAAAAAAAAATTAATCAGTGTGGAATTTTACAAAATTAAGGGAACATAATCGGAGACGGGACATTTCCATGTAGTGACGTCACGAGCTCAAATAATGGATTTATTTATTTAATATAAGAAAAATTATACATTTCTTAAAATTTTTACTAACATTTTCGTAATTTTAGTAAAAAAATCTATCCACAGGATTTTTTCCAAGTCGTTATGAGATCCATGCAAGTGGCCTATTGAGTATTTTTTTAAATTTGTTTTTTTATAAGCACAGAAAAAAATATCATGCATCATGCCTACAAAAAAAGATTTAATCTTCAAAATGCCCTGTTTACGAACCCCTAATAGTTTTATTGCATAAAATGGTAATTTAATTTTTATAAAATAATTATAAAACATTTGCCTGAGCTTCGCAGAATAAAATAAAACAGATTTTTGGCAATGCTTTTTTTTGTGATTAAATCAAAATAGGCAGCTGGTGTTAAATCATGTATAAAATTAAGTGGCAGCTGGGAATTAAAAACTTATCACCATTTACATAAAGAGTGTTATTTTAACGGCCTGATCCTGAATTTTACACTACATGGTGCATCAATTTAAATTGTGTTTTATGTTCCAGATCACCGGAGAGGGATCCAATAGGCAGCGTGAAAAGATTCAGAGGCAGAGAGAGGCTGTTCCAGTCACTGAAGTGGGAACAAAGTGCAAGCTCACGTTCAAGATGCCAGGTAACAATAATATTTTGGATACGAAACAACAACTTTCTGAAGCTAGTGGAAGTACGGGTGACTTTGAACGGTTCCACAATAAATTTTTCCAGTCCCGTGAAAATCACCGGGGGAGAATTTTGCTGTATTCATAAATTCGGATAAACTTGCTGCAAACCTTTGAGAGTCTTGACCACCTCATAGAAAACACCTGCTGGTTTCCTGAAGATCTAGCATGGACAGTCGAAAAAACCCTATATCAATACGATATTGACTAAATCTGTCATCTATGGTCAGTTGTCAATATTTGCAAGCACGGTCAACAATTAATAGCAGATATTACGACCAATGATTGACTAATCTTAGCACAGCCTCCCACATAGGTATTTTTTAATAATGTCTGTCGTTTATGCAAATTTACTGGCTTATTTAATAACGAATTGAACTAATGAAGGTCTTAAAAATGAAGGAAGTCATATACGCGATCCAAAGACTTGAATAATGATCTATCTATCATCTAAGATGCGAACAATTTATTCCATTTGATATTTGAAAAACAAAAGTGGTTGAAATATGACTAAAGCCCTCATTAACTAATTAACTCCTGTTTAGTGTCAAAAAGTAAATGCAGACTGCCAATTCATATTAAGGTTAATATTTCAATTCAATATTACCAATTTATCCATATCTTCATGTAATTGTTTGGCGTATGACGTTTCGAAAAGTGAATTCATAGAAAACACCTCCAGTGTTGCCAGCGAATATCGATATCTTATTTATTTCCCATCAATATCAGATCGGTGTTAACAGTGAAACCATGCTCGGTATATCGATATAAAATCGTTGGATTACGTTAGTTACGCCCATTACATTATATTAAAGTTATCGATTTCTCAGTGCTTGACGCCCTGCTATTTTCCTCCACGATCCAGCTGCCTAAGATTACACCCCTCAATGTCCCTTCTTACATTTTATAATATATTACTAAAAAAACTCCTTAATATTCTGAATGTGTTTTTCAGGAATTACATCATTTGACCTGGCCGCAACCGTCACAAGCCCCGGAGGCCTGTGCGAGGATGCAGAGATCCAGGAGGTAGAGGATGGACTGTACTCAGTGGTCTTCGTGCCCAAGGAACTGGGAGTTCACACCGTGTCTGTCAAGTATAGGGAGATCCACATTCCTGGTAAGTCAGAGACTATTACCTTCTCACATTTTTAGGGTCATTGTCAATATTTCCTTAAGCTACTGCTGCTTTATATATATTTTTTTAATTATTGTACAACAGAATACTATTAAAATTACATACAGTACAATTTAGTCGCCATATCAGCATTTAGGTAGATCAACAATGGTTTTAAGGCATTTAGAGGACAGTCACTTACCTCCAAATGGTTTGCAAGTAATTTTTATTTTATTTTATTTTTTTATTAGGTTTGTCAACAGTGATTCCCATCAAAGCGCTTACAAATACATTTGCACTGAACATGGTTAATACTATCACTTAAAAGACAAACACCTTCCCTATTCTTAAATCCAACATGATTCGCTCCTGGGAAGAGAATTGGGCTGATACGAAATCCAAAATCATATTCCAAGTAAACCTTGGTTCCACGGCAAGAAAAAATCCAAAAGATTTATTTCCTATATCTCGAGAATGAAAATCGGTCACTGCTCTATTGCATCTCACTTATTTAAAATTCGAGTACTTGATAGTCCACTTTGTCAGTGCGGCGTGGAAAATGAGACTCTTGACCATGTATTCTTTAATTGTAAAAATCATTCGTCCATTAAAGGCATTTATCGTTTACTTACTAAAATCACCCACCAATCTCCCCTTAATATTCCATATTTGCTTTCACTCAATAATTCTCGCGTTTTTTCCGTTTTATATAAGTTCATAGACTTAAATGACTTCAATATTTGAGATTTCCCATGCCCTTATAGATTTTTCATAAAATATAATCATCTCCCTTAATTTTAACGGCACATAGCACTCTCTTTAGGGTGAATTGCCATAGACAAAAAAAAAGACAAACACAACATTGATTACATAATACTTACATTCATACACACACACACATACCATAAATTATATAACAGTATGTATTAAGTTTTCAGAATAATAAGTTTATATAACAGCATCACTTCCCTTGTCATTAGCTTTGCCAGAACGTCTGTTCTGCCGTTCGGTACTTTGAATACATCATCGACTCCGGCTGTAGTGAGTGGTCTTGTACATATAAATCATAGCATCCTAAGAGAAATGGGCTATCTATGGAATTTTTCCAAATTTTGAAAGACAGAATAGCAAGACATGCTTTCCGCCTAGTTTCTAGACTCACAGAATCAGTTTTGTCAAGTAAGTCAATATGGTGCATGAACCTTGGATAGGTTCCATGCTTCCTCATATAAACATACCTGAGGAATTTCTTCTGGATTTGCTCCAACATGTCGATGTACTTCTGGTGGTACGGTGCCCAAACATCCCTTGCATACTCCAATTTGCTTCTCAGAATATCATTAAATAATGCTAGCATAGCTTCAACTTATCTTCAGCCTCACAACATATCCCATTTGGGGATGCCATAGTCTCACTGACTCTACTCTACATGGAAGAAGTCTGATTTTATTTGTATGGGACACCTATATAAATATAAATTACCTTTTTATTTTTCTGGGTATTTTCGTATTTTTTCATATTTTCGTTTAGATATTTTCTTCTTCAATGAAATATTATATTTGTTTTTCTCCAGGATCACCCTTCCAGTTCACAGTGGGTCCGCTCCGTGATTCCGGCGCCCATCTCGTAAAGGCCGGAGGAACCGGACTGGAGAGGGGAGAACAGAGGGCGAGGAACGAGTTCAACGTCTGGACCAGAGAGGCTGGGGGTGGGCAGCTGGCCATCTCCGTGGAGGGTCCCTCCAAGGCGGAGATTGACTTCAAGGATAGGCGAGATGGCTCTTGCGATGTGAGCTACATGGTTGAAGAACCCGGTGAGAGAAAATTCATAAATTCTAACCATTCTTTATTTTAATTTAACAACCAATCGAAATTAATCAAACTCCAAACTAAATGATGAATAAACGTCCCTAGTGTAAATGGAGCACTTAGCTATATGACTAACAAAGTATTTTATAGGCAACCTAACCTAACTACAAGCAAGAAAGTATACTTTAACCACTCAAGCTTTCGCGTTCCAGCATCTGGGATTTCTGAGAGTGCGATTTGGAAATTTCCCACAATCTTTAAAAAAATCACACCTCCGATTTTTAATAGAGAGACTTATATATTGCTTATAGTGTTAGAAAGGCATTGAATGCACCTATATTAATTTAATCCTTTATCCCATATTTTTAGGATTCATAAAAAAATATATTAAAATTGTTAAATTTATAATAGAATTTTTGTACATTGTACCTATTTGGAGAATATATAAAATATTATGACTTCTGTATGTTACCTATAGCCTAGTTGATAATCATTATAGATATAAATTGTAATTCGAACCCGCATTTTTTAAAATTTGTAACACGTGATCAAAGATTTGTAATTAAAATATTTAAAAAATTTCGGTTTGCGAAATGTCAATAACAAATAAAATTCATAAGAGATGAGAGACATCTCTTGTAGAAAAGTCAAAATACTAATTGTGATTAATTGAAGTAGGTATACAATGGGCGGGAAATTTTTAATTAATTCCAATAAATGTTTTGAAATACTATTTCTATAAATTTTGCTAAATTTTGACCAGATAATGCTCGAGGATGTTTGCAAATTGACCACAACGTGGCCTAAAACACTCCAGTAGTTATAGTCAACCTTACTACAGTCAGGAAAGAATATTTTAAGAGAGCTGAGGTGGCTGCTTTTATGTATCCAATTGAGCGATAGCTATCAAAATTTGGGTACCTAGGTGGTTTCCATGAATTTTAAATTTAACGATTTTTATTTTTTTTTATTAAAACACAATCGGTGTGCTCCAAGAGCCAACACCGCTGAATATTACCTCCCTATTCTATTTCTTACAATGAAAAGACATTGTTAATTAATTGTTGTTTGACTCTTTTGATGTACGTAGCTACTTATACTTTATAATCTGGATTTGTTTGTGTTGCATTTCAGTGCCAATTTAACCATGTGTGTCTAACCTAACCTAACATAATGCTATTTCGACATAACAGAAGAATTTAGTTGTAAAAAAAGTATGCTGGATGGACTCGGTGAGTAAAATTTATAAATATGGTTTATCAAAATGTCTAATAAAATATTGGCGGAATAAAATTTTTATTTTTAAAATCAATAAAACCTAATGTGACCTGAAGGCCGATTCTGTATCTTTTGTGTTAAGTCAGAGTTACGACAATTAAGACAAAAAGGCAAAATACGTCCGACATCGGAAGGCTTCTGTAGTGCGATATCGGTTGTCTAATTTTTGTAATTTTCTATGGCTTTCAATGACTTGTCGTGTGTTAAATAATTAACTACTTACAATACGAATAACTATTTATTATAACTACTTACATTTAAGCCTAATATGTGTTCATAAATAATTATTCAGTTTTAGTATTATTTTGATGTTTGTACGTGACAGTGATGACATTCGACTTACAAATTTTGCTGAACTGACATCTCGAGGATTACGAGGCAAACGCGCCGTCATCTCTTGCTTTAGGGAAACTACTTTTAAGAATTGGTGTCTCAACAAAAGCGCAGTATTTAGCTCGTTAGCGCGATACGGAACAACGCATTTAAGAAAACTGTCAAAATGTGTCGTATATGACCGATTGAACACACGTTACCTGTCACAAAAGATACGGAATCACCCTTCTGAAGATCTGAAGTTCTGTAAATATTGCTTTTGATTTGTTTATTGCTTTTTGAATTGTTTTAAAAAACCTGTCGATTTTCACCAAAGTAATAGGAAGCTCTTACTGTAAGCACAACTAACAAAATATTAAATTAATGATTTGTGAGTGACACTATATCTATAACTGTGTCTTTCTATTCCAGGTGAATATCGCGTGGGCCTTAAGTTCAATGACCAGCACATTCCCGACTCCCCGTTCAGGGTCTGGATATCCTCAGCTATCGGAGACGCTCATCTCCTAGAAGTGGCCCAGTTCCCAGAGGGTCTGCAAGTGGACAAGCCCGCTCAGTTCTACATAAGGTTCAACGGAGCTAAGGGAGAGTTAGATGCTAGGGTGAGTCACCTGACCTAATATTACATAACCTAACTTAAATCGGTCTCTCATTGTTGAGTATCGTGACTCCTTCTACAATTTTTCATGATCATGAACTCCTCGCGGTCCTGGGCTGCGCGGAGAGCTGTGTTCATCGATGAACCGGACGCCAGGGATACTTGGTCACCCCAGTGCTTTGGTAACCTTCCTCTGCTTCTTCTGCCTTCCTTTACCAGCGACTATGATTTTCTCCAAGTTGAAGTCCTCAGTTTGGCGAGCAACGTGTCCAATGTATCTTAAAATATGTTGCAGGCAGATAGCTGAAAGCTTATTATGGTTGCTGTATGGACACATTTGTGCTTGTCTGGCTGACCACGGAATTCTAAGCATTTTTCTCCAGAACCACATTTCGAGGGTATTTCTCCAATTTTCGCTGATTCTAAGTGTCCATGTTTCCACACCGTATTGAAATATGGGGAAAACCAACACTCGGACGAGTCATATCTTGGTGGCCTTGGATATACCTCTGTCATTCCATATCCTTTGACGGATCTAACCGTGTGGATAGCCGAAGAGATTGGAGTCATGCACCTCTTGGAGATGGCCCAATTTCCTGAAGGTCCGTAATCTTCATCTTCTTTTCATACATTCCACTTTGCCAGATAACTTCTCCAGGTTCGTGTTCTTATTATTTGCGAGAGACATATCCAAAGTATCCTAGGATACGTTGCAGGCAGATAGTTGACATTCTATTATTGATGCCTACCTCTTCCAAAATGGGTACATTGCAGCATATTTTAAAGTATGACTTTTCTCTTTCAGATAAAAGCGCCATCCGGCACAGTGGACGACTGTTTCATCCAGAACATAGACGGTGACCAGTACTCAGTGCGTTTCATGCCCCGAGAGAATGGCATCCACCAGATTCACGTCAAGTTCAACGGCGTGCACATCCCCGCATCGCCGCTGCGCATCAAGGTCGGCAAGGATGATGCAGATCCCGCGGCGGTGCATGCTCATGGAAATGGACTGAACCCTGTCAAAACTGGTGAGCTATTGTCTTCATTTGGCGTTGAGCATTTAGCATGAACAATTAATTCATGCAACAAGGTGCAATATGCAAAACCAACCTACGATTATCAAATCATCTCTTTCAAACGCATAATATTCATCATGCTGTCGCCCTCATGGTAATGACCCAAGCTGTCTTCAGAATGCAAAAGCATTTTTACTAGGCGACTCAGTGACATCTCGTTTATTGTATAGCGCGTAACGAGACAGAAAATAATATGATATTGGGACATTTGATAAATTGACCCAGCCAATAATAGTTGCGTGGGAAAGGAAGCTTCCATTTGAGATGTTAGATGTCACCACTTGCCACTATCTCGCAGTGCATTTTCAAATAAATTCCAATAATACCAGTTGTTTTGCTTTGTATAATATTTTACAATATGTATTATGTTTTATTGTGATCTTATAATTTTGGGAGGTCATTGACTAATTGACCCGAGGGAAGGACTGCCACTGGTCAAAGTAGTCTAAAGCTTGCAGTCCTACTCACCAGGGTTTTCTGTTCTGAGGCGGACCATATTGTTTTGATTATCTAGTTGTCTTTGCACTGTCTTCATAAAGTTTGCAATCTGATTATCATCCATATCCCTCAGCCACCTTTTTGAATTTAGTTTTAAATATATAAATTTCTGTTATTTTTTTTTAAGTAAAACTTCTTTACGCACGCTTGACTTGGGGAATAAGCTGGTGAATGCGTGATGAGAGCGTTACGAAAAGTATGATCGAGCGAAGTGAACGGAAGTTGAGAGGGAGATATAAGTTAGTGAAGATAGGAAGAGAGAGAGTTACGTTTTGTATATTACTTAGAGAGGTGGGAGCACACATTTTCTTTCTCTCTTTCTTTCATAGCCAGTTATGTTTCGTATATCTAAGACACAGTGCAGGCCTATTGTCTGTATCACACTGTAGGAACAAGAGAGAGCAGTGCGCGCGCACGTTTTCTTTCTCTCTTCTTTTATAAGTTAGTGAAGTTTTACTTCAGTCATGTGGTGTGTAAAGCCCACTTGTTTTTTTTGATTTGTTAGTTCTTGTTTCGAAGCATGAAATTTAATATTTATTTCTCTGTCCAAATGATGAATTCAAACTTGGAATAACTGGTATAATATTTTGACTTATTGCCCTTAACGAGTAGTGTTTATTTTTGTCAGTGGAGTATTCAAATGTATATTTTTTAAAGTATTAAGAAAACATTTTTTAATAAAGTTTTGTCATATTGTTTTGTTTCTAGGTGCCAAGACTGATCTAATCATTGATACCTGCAATGCGGGAGCCGGCACTCTGGCCGTGACCGTTGATGGCCCCTCTCGCGTGGCCATGGACTGCACTGAGGTCGAGGAGGGCTACAAGGTTCGCTACACGCCCCTGGTACCTGGCTACTACTACATGAGCATCAAGTACAACGGTGCCCATATTGTGGGATCACCATTTAAGATTGAATGCACAGGTGGGCTTCGAATTTCTTCAGAATTTTCTTCCACTTTTCTTAAAAATTGTGTAAACAGGATAAATGTTTCTTATCAACATTGTTGATGAACAGTCGATCTTCACTTGAACGCAATCAGCAAAGATGTTTGACAGTTGAAATCATCGCACCCAACCGCTTCCTAAATTAAGTTCTCTTCATATCAATATAATATTCATAAGTTATAACTCTGTTTAACTTGACAGTTTGGCATTTCATCTGTCCGCAAATTTGTTAGTGTATTCCGTTTCTGTTTTCTAAAAGCTGTTGCATTAATTTTATTACTGAAGCAAGCCTTTACTTTAGTTATGGATAAGTAAAGATTCTTTTTCAAATGTGTTTAATTAGACGTTATTTGTTCGACATTCTTATTTGGATTTTTTCTATATTATGTTATACCTAACTGACTGAAGAAAGTTTGAAAAATGATTTGTTATTGAGAGAGAGTGAGTGTAGACAAACTGGAAAATTTCTTACTTCAATTTTTTTTTAAAGTTACATAAAATATTTGTAGTGTATAATTAAGTAGATAGGCATTTAAATACCTACTTAAAAATCTTACGATTTCAGAGCAAATTTTGGTTTTTATTTATTAAATTAGAGAAATTTAGAAGCATACTTTTATGGACGTTTGGAATTGAGGTACACTGTTCACAGAACTACTAATAAAACCCGTTTTTTAAACCAAATTCAATTTTAAATTACAAACAGCATTAATTACTACATTGCAGTATTTCAGGGTTTGAGGTCATGTGGTGATTTTTTTAAAACTTTCGATATAATAACCATTTAAATACTGATGATGATGACAAATTAACGGGGGCCTCAGCACAGGTAAGCCACTAAGTGAGGCCAATATTATTAAATGATACTATAAAATGTAAAATATTGTATCAAAATAATAATTGTTCATATGAAGCAGATACTTTTAAAATTTTTTATTCACTCCAATGCAGTGACTGTCCCTTTTTTATATAGGCAAAACAGCACGCAGCATAAACACCCATGTCAAAAAACATCTTAGATGTTTATACAACTCTGGATTTTCGGAATTTGCAAACCACTTGATCGAAACATACCATAAATTTGATAGAAACTCAGGCGCCACCCAAATTTATAAAAACAATATAGGTATAAGGTTGGATAACTTAGAGGCACTTGAACTAAGGAAAGCCATAAATACTAATAGTAAGGTAGTTATTAATCAACGAAATTTAAATAAAAGGCCTATACTAAGATTGTTCCCTATTGACAAAGAACACGCCCGTTCCCTTCCCAATTCTCCATCTACTTATGCCTTCTTCCTCCTTCACTTGAGGAGTTCAGCCCATTTTGTCAAATCATATATTATCTATAACACACATGTAACTTAATGTTAGTAGAGTATTATACTGCCCTGAAGAAGCTACGGTTGTAGCAAAACCCCGTCGGCATAAAGTATGTAAAATAAAAGTGGTGTTTACAAAATAATATTTTAAAAAAAACCTCTACAGATTACATTGTCATATCGACAGTTGTCAACATGATCTAGCTAGGCCACTTTGACAACTAAGTCTGTCAATTATTCAACATTAATTTATAAATATGATGAATTCCCATTACAGGTGATAACTTGGCTGAATTCGGTGCCCAGGAGACATCGTCAGTCATCGTGGAGACGGTGCAGAAGCTGGCCAAGAACGGGCAGAAGGCCGGGTCCACCCTGCCGCACTTTAAGTCTGACGCCAGCAAGGTGACCTCAAAGGGCATGGGTCTGAAGAAGGCCTACCTCTCCAAGATGAACCAGTTTACGGTCCAGGCGGGAGATGCTGGTAAGTTTACTTGCTTATTCATTTAATTATAATAAAAATGTTATCAATTAATATTTTTAATTGATAAACTAATGTTTTTTAAGACAAGATTTTTATGCAAAGGGTAACAATTATTATAAGCAATAATTATCAGCCTGAAACACTCACATTGAAAAAATACATTGAAAAAATCTTCCGAGAAAAGATACGTGATTAAAAAGATACTTGTCTTAAAAAGCGATAATTTATCAATCAAAAATAATAATTAATATTTGACAAGTTAAAGTATTTCTCCAAAAAATGTAGACATAATTTGTCTCAACGCCACCTAGCGAGAGTAGCACTAACAATGCCTCTCTCAAAAAATAAAGTTGGTGGTTTCCAGGTGGTAAAATGTAATGAGCAGTAATTGTTGAATGAAATACTGGTATATATTGAATTATTTGGCGGGTATTAGATAAGCCGACATATCTCAGTGGTAGAGCACCTGACCGGCAATCAGAAGGACACGGGTTCATGTTCCGTTGGCGGCATCTTTTCTCGGAAGATTTTTTCAATGTAGATGAGTGTTTCAGGCTGATAATTATTGCTTATAATAATTTTAATACATATTTGTATTGCGCTGTTTTCATAAAAAAAGTCACCTCAAGGTCTCTGTACGTCTCAAAAAGACCCTCCATGCATCATCCCCAAAGATGCCAAGGGTCCTGAGGGAAATTATTTTCCTTTGAAACTTCTGTGCGGAGTTAATGTAAAAAAACAAGACTCATACCATCATACCAAGCGGTTACCTTTCAACTTGGCTATCAAAACAACCAATATTGTTGATGTAAAAAAAGAAGGAAAAATAAAGTTTTCTTAGAAATCTTAAAAACCATATACATACCCACAAAAATTTTGAGAAAGAATGTTTAATAAAATGAAGATAATGTTGGTAGTTCTTAGTCGAAGTATGGTACAGCTAAATATGACCAAATCGGATAGAGACACATGAGCTCAGTTGAGAGAGTTGCGCCCCGGCAAGGCGAAGGTCCTGGGTTCGAGTCCCAGATGTGACCGTATCTTTTTCTGATTTTTGTGTTTTCAGATTTTCTATTGAGTTTCGCTAATATTTTCTTTATTTAATTAAAAATAATATTTAGTTCAATAATTAACATCTAATTTCCTTGTCTGATAGTGTTTGTTGTGAGATGTGTGGATTTTGAATAAATGGCAAAGTTTTCTAAAGCTGGGATCACACCTGATCTATTCTATGACATATTTTGTAGAATCTATAAAATAGATAGTAAGAACAGACTTTTCCACGAAAAAGAAACTCAAAAACTTTTGTTCTACAAATTGACCGTAGATTCTTATAGAATAGATCAGGTTTGAACTCAGCATATACGGCCTGTTCAAATCATCCTTTTCTCACAATAATTTCGTTGGTTGGGTTTATTTGTTTATTGAGTATATTATTTTTCTATACTTACATTATTTCTAATTGTATTACACGTTATACTTACTTAGAATCTAAGAAATAACTTAACAACTATTATTTTTTCAGGTAACAACATTCTGTACGCAGGAGTGTACGGCCCCAAGGGCCCGTGCGAGGAAGTTTACGTCAAGCACAAGGGAAAGAACAACTACGAAGTATCATACCTGGTACGCGATAAGGGTGAATATCTCGTGCTCGTCAAGTGGGGTGACGATCACATACCCGGCTCCCCCTACAAAGTCGACGCTTAAGCTTTTTTTTTTAACTTTTTGACCACGGAATTTTATTTGGCGGGAAAAATACCATTTGAAATTTGAAATAAAATGGCTGACATTTATATGGCGGTAAAATTAACATTTGACATTTGAAACAAAATGGCCGACTTATTATTTTAACCCTTTCTTATTTTGTAACAATCTTTTTCTTTTTATTTTTACGATAAAATGTTATAAAATCAATTTAACTTAATAATAGTATTGGACTTGTAGTATTCATAAGAAATGGATAAGTAGATACTTATTATGGGACCTATCCACTTTCATATTATATTATTTTTTATTATTATAAAGTCATACAAACATGAATAAAATGAAAGATTGCAATTTGAGACAAAATTTAATTTTAAAGTTTTCCAAAGTATTGTAGTAAGTTACAACAACTTGAAATGATTTTTACGTATATTTTTTTTCTTGTTGGTCCCTATATATCTAAATAATATTGTAATGAGATATCTACATACTTTAGATTCATACTTAACTGTATTAACGCTAAACTGAGCAATGATAAGTAACTTGTTTTTATAAGTATAAGTAATACTGTGGAAAAGGAAAATTTAACATTTTATTTTAAATGTCAAATGGTATTAATAAGGTAAGCAACAATATTATAATAACTACTTGAAAAATACCAAGAATAAAGGGAAAAGGATGGATCACGATGTAAGAAAGGTTGTTTGAGGTTATGTTTCACTCTTTCTATAGAACATTATTAAGACATTTTTATTTATTTTTACAAGTCATAATAATTCATAGTGTATTCATTATTTTAAAACGTAATTTCCATAGACAAAATGATTAAAAAAAGGAAAAAAAAGTGTCTATTTTTTCTTTACGAATCCTTTTTGTTATTTGATTAAAGAGTAATTTATAGGTAGTGAAAAAAAAGTAGAATTTGTACCCTTTAGTTTGAATTAGTTTTATATGATTAAAATTTATGCTCAAACGGCATTTCTTTGTATTATTCATTTTCGCTAAATAGTTATTATATCGTTCTAGCGCGTCATAATTTATTAAATTCACTTTGATTAATTTGGTTTGAACCTAATTGTCCATTGTTTTGTCTTTATTTAGGTTTATTATTTATGATCTGTTAGTATGTGTGTACTTTTTTCTGTGTATGTAATATTACAATTGTAAATAATATACAACATCAAACGCCTTGCATTCTTCCTAAATAAATAAAAATATATCAAAAGCACATATTATTGTTTTATTTGTTACTAATCTAGTTTCCTTCAACGGAAGCAATCTTCCCAACAAGCCTTCCATTGATATGCTTGGTGTAATTCTAAGTGACCAGCTTAGGTACGGGGGCTCCATCGATGCCAGAGTTAAGTTAGCCTCTCAGCATCTGGGCGTACTGTACAGTGCTCGCAGATACTTTATTAGTGTGCAACTGTTAACCCTGTACACATCTCAAATGCGCCCCACTGTATAATTTGGCAGCCACCTCTGGTCTAGAGCTTCAAAATACCTAAAAAAAAATCCCCATCTCTGTGCATAAATGGGTGGTCTGTTTGAAAGATCCCGCTATCTGAATAAACAGATTGCAATCTTTAGAGCACAGGCGTCGGCTGGGAATCTTTTTTACATTAACTGGGCCATTATATCCACACAAGAGGCCTTGAAGAGGAAAGGAAGGAGAGTAAGATCTGGGAAGGAAAAAGGTATGGGGGTGGGCAAGAATCTGGGGATAAGTGTGTCCAGGAGTTATAGACGTATGCATCACTCCAACTCCAATCCCTTCAACTGCGCTGTAAACTGGCAGAGAGTCCGGCTGGAGGTCAAAAGGCCTTCCTCAACCAGTCTCTCCATTAAATAAGTATGCGTCCATTGCCAATACCTAGACAAACCTCACTCCTTAGACCAGGGCACCGTTGCTAAGTCACCAAACGTAGCGAACCACTTGGGGTGACCTATGGCCTATGGCAGAGATGTTGGTTATCCAATAAATGATTACTGGGGCGGCGGTACCAAGAATGAATAAGGGTGAATACGTTTGAATAAGGGTGACAGAGCTTTCCAAGTGCTTTTCTTTACTTTCCAAGTTCAATTTCCAAGTCCAGAGTTTTCCAAGACTTCGCTCTCCAAAGGCTGGCAGTGAACATCATAATGCTAATAGGCACTTTTAACATTTGCACATTTACGGAATGGCGACGTTTCAAAAAAGGCAATAAACATACGTTCTGTATCGAACGTGTGATGCAATCTAGATGACTCACAGCCAAATCATTCTTGCATTATTATTACGTGGCGGTACGAAAATATTGATGTCGCAACATTTAAAACATGAATCACCTGACACCTGACCTACTATAAAAGCCGGTACCAAGGGGGCAGCTGCATTCAGTCACCAGTCATCAGTTATTGTGGCAATACCTCTACAGAACTTACTCGATTCAAGACGTCAGTATCGTCGTCACCAGTTGAAACTTCAAGACTGGAGTCTCTTTCACCTTAAGAATTCGTCGGAGCGACATCGCCTGCCGATGTGTCCAAATAATACCTACAAAACACTGATGCCTGAGCCCCACGGCCACCCTCGGGCTCCTTTGAACTTGCTGATTCTTACCAAGCCCTTGAAGACGCTGACGCCTGAGCCCCATGGCCACCCTCGGGCTCCTTTGAACTTGCTGATTCTCACCAAGCCCTTGAAGACGCTGCGCTACCCCTGGCCATCTTGCTCCGGGCTGCTAGCCTGGGGCTTCCTTGCATCGGGCCTTGCATCTCTCTGCCCTGATGATAACGCCTGAGCAAGATACATGATAAGGACTCCCGCTACGCCTAATAAAAGCAGACCGATTATCCTGAAACCAATCAACATGTGAGTGGCTGCGACTGCCCCAGCAGTCCTGCTACGCCCAATATAATGCAGACCTACCTGATGATGACGCCACGCCTGTCAAATGATGACACCATTTGGAGAGGCGTGCTATACACCCGAAGCCCGCCCAATAAAAGCAGACCGATTATCCTGAAACCAATCAACATGTGAGTTGCTGCGACCACCCCTTGGATGCTGATGCCAAATATGCAGCAACCCACAAGAACATACACCATCCAGCGTCCACCGCAGCCTACATGCTCCGATGCAAGAGTATTCCATCTCACAATGGCGCCCATGAAGATGCCCGTCCAGCATAGACGCTTGTGACCATGCTACGGAACTTTAACAGCTGTCAAGGCGAGAGCACATCTCTATCAAGACATTTCGATTGTCAGGCGTCTCTGTGTGCCAGCGCTTATTATCTACAGTTTTTGTGCAGGCCTAGAGGTCTCGTACACGTTCCTTATCACAATAATGCTGCAGCTCTTTCTATCACATTAAATAATGGTGGAAAAAGATGAGACACACAATGTACGTACGTCTGCTTCCTCCAAAGAACTAATTTTTTCCTTTGGAAGAAACATGCATTGTGTGTTTCATCTTCTGTCTCACCATTATTTAATGTGTAAGAAAGAGATGCAGCAATATCGTGATAATGAACGTGTGTTTATTGCCTTTTTGTTAATGTGGGAATACTAAAAGAGCCTAGTGAATTCGGTGATCCGACAGTTGATCCGCTCACCGTTGGCCCCCCCAAATGGTATTTTTTATAAAATTATAATTTTTGTGCATTATGTATCAATTTCAAACGTAAAATCGACTTAAAAAATACCCTTAATAATCAGTTGGCATGAATACCAAACGAATTTATACACAGCGGCGATTTTTTTGTACTTATGCGCTGGTTTACGCAGTACATAGTGAAGCAGATTTTTCCTTGATGCATTTGAATGAAAATATGTTTTATTCTTTGTTATTCGGCGGTATATCCTCTCTGCACATCCCTTTGGGGTCACTTAGTTATATTTTGTGTAATTAGGTATACCATATTTTCCCATAAGTACGCTAGGGGCCAGCTGTCATTGAACCTTCTTCTTCTTCAATGGAGCTACATCCCATTTCGAGCCTTGGCCTCCTTCAAGATAAGCCTCCACCGCCCTCTATCCCCGGCCATCGTCTTCCAATCTGTAACATGAAGTAGTCCTCTTGCATTCTTCCTGACATCATCCTCCCATCTCAGCCTAGGTCTGCCTGCCTTTCGTTTACCTTCTGGGTGTCCTGTTAGGACCTTCTTCGGTACTCGTGTGCTTGGCATTTGATGCACATGTCCTAAACTGTCCTAAACTCTATCTAAATTTCTTTAAATAAACAATAAACAGTGTTAATTTCAAGCGACCTCCCAGGTAAGTATGGTCCTGTATTCATTCATTTTTAGGCAGCATTGAGTTCATTAGTTAAAACATTGTACATATATTTTCATATTGGTGATCAATGAACCGGTGGATGCAGTTTTTAGCCATAAGTTGTATTTAATTGTTTGTCTAGCTTGTAGTTTTCTAGATCTTAGAAATGTATTATAAGTTTGAACAGCGCCCTTGAGATGATTTTTCACAAAAACGGCGCTTTATAAATTAATCATCCAAATATTATTATTATTATTATGTCCGGCCCATCTTAGTCTTTGGAGCCTTAAATGGGTAGAGTCTGGGAGCTTGGTAGATATCATAGAGCTCATTATTGTGGCGGAACCATTGAATGTGTATTTATTTTAGGAAATATTAGAGGGTTATAAATGAAAAATGGTATTTTTGATATTTTGATCAATTTATTCTTACTGCTGGCTTTGAACATAACTGTGTCACAACGACATCTTTCACACATCTTACAGACATATATCATATACTACATCTGCACGTAGAGAAAGAGACATGCGACAAGCTGTCCAATAAAATAAAAATACATGTATTAATTACATTCACGGTTTAAACAGAAATTTACTAAAAATATAGAAATTAACAAAATGCGTTCAACATTCATTTAAAAAACAAAATTCTACGAGAACAAATATAATAATAATAATAATGAGAATATTTACAAAAAGTGAAATTTTCAAAATAGGTTTTTAAATTAACAAATACCTAACTAGTTTATTAACTAATGGCATATTTGCGATTTTTAATACAACTTTTATAACACCGTTAAGAAAAGCCAAAGAGATTTTTTTTTAATAATCTTAAACATTATATACACCAGATGACTATCTATGTTTCTTTATGCAGTAAATAAAAATATAACTTATGCCATAAATTGAAAATTAATTTAAAAATAATTCTTAAACACGATAAGTATACATTATTGAGATTGCAATTAAAATTTTTCTAAGTCATGGTAAAATATTGTAAGTACAAAAAATAGTAGTATAACTTATAAAATAATTAAATTCAGATATCATTGTTGGCATGTTTAAATGCTGTATTTATATGATTAACATTATGGTTGTCCTGGTATTTAAAAAACACATCCAATTGAAAAGTGTCATTAGTCAAAAAAGTAAATTTTACAAGAGAGCGAAAACAAGTGATGACTAATAAAACAAGCGGTCACATCGGAAAGAGACACTAGCGACATCTCGCGGAGATAGAGCGATCTAACTTAAATATGGTTTTCATGGAGAATAGATAAACACAATCACTTCATTCGGAGATAAAAATAAAATTTTATAAAATGGAAAATTTTGACTTGCGACCCTTTTCTATGGGATCATGTTTATGTAGTATTTCACCATCCTCTTGATAGCTGTCAAAAGCACCATTCACAAGATAATGCATATTTTCGTTTTATAATTTACTTTTATAAAGTCCGAGTTAACTATTCGGTACTCAAACCTATGAATAATTGCTTTAATATTTATAATTATATCGGATAAGTTAGCCGAGTTTTCTACCTATTGCGAGTATTTATTTATTATAATGGATAGTTATTTTGAGAGCTTATCGAAAGGATGGTGAAATGCCCCGTTTAGATTAATAATGTATTAAATAAAAATTATTTTTAAGGCAAGAATTAATATTTTTTTTATATCAAGGAAAAAAATATTTACAAGTATTATTATATTCATTGATGGAAAACATTACAAAAATTGATCTTGATCTGTAATAATATGGAAACGATGATTGATAATATAGAAATAAAATATTTTATTTGATATAATATTTTATACATTTTTCTGTTTTATTTGATATCAATATGTCGGGTAGTAAAAATAGACCAGTGACCGGAAAACTCAACAAAGTGGCACTTCATCACCAGGTTAAATAGGTTACGTTAGGTTATAGGCCATTTTGTTGGTTTTTCATCCCTTTGACTTTTCAAAGGGGTGTTGAAATGCCACTTTGTTGAGATGTCATGGAACCAAGTTTTTGCTAAAAAAAAATTAAAAAGTGAACAAAAAACTTTGGGCCGCATTAATTTATTAAAAATTGTGCTTATGCCTAAAAAATAATAAGCATTTAAATTCAAACATAATAAATTATGAATTAAGACAAATTTATAAAAGAAAAACTATTTATTTTGGAAGTTTAACAAAATGATTCTGTTTTAGTTTAACAAAATTTTGCTTACAGTTTTACATTGTAAATGTATAATTAATAACATTTAAGTGGTTGCCAAATATAATTGACGGTTTAAGTTGACAATTAAAGTTGACAACTTAAGTTATAAGTGCTGATATTAAATATAAATAAAAAATATTTCACGTATTTTGAGAAGAACACATATCATTTTATGCTTATTTATTTACACATTCTCTTTGAAATATACTTAAACATAATATTACCATTTCTTTCTTCAGATCTGAGCGAGTCAATTTGAAAATCAGCTAATTTAAAAATTAAGTATTTTAACTTAAAAATTTAAAAAAATCAAATATAACAATAGTCTAACTTTACGTAAATTACTATATCACAATTTCTACTTAAATTTATAAAGAATCTAATAAATTTCGAAATTAAACGATTATGTTGTATATTAAGTATTATATTAGAAGAAAAATTGTAATAAAACATTAGATCTTCATTAAAAAATGACATTTTTGCCACATATTTTTTTACATGCATTTTTAAAGTTAAACATTATCCATTAATTGTTTTAACAACCATGAACCCATTAAATATAAAATTATATTTTAAGAGTTTTTTTTATTTACCTGTGCTCAAAATGAAATACCGTGTGATATTTATTTACATATTTTCTCCTTTATAAGAAATTTCATGCTTTAGTATAAATTTACTAAAAAAATTACCTAGTTTCTATTGAAAGACTGTTTAAATGCACCGATTATAAAACAAATAATTGTGTAGTTGTATATAAATTATAACTAAGAATTGAATACATAATAGGAAGTTGTTTTTTGTTTTATTTATTCTGAGGTAAGTTAATTGAACCATAAATAAACTGTTATCAACTAGAAAGTAAATGCAATGAAATAGGATATCGGATCACGGAAACAAAACCCAACTAACTTTGTATTACAAGAATGAAAACTTGTGGTTTTATGAAAGAAACAAATAAAATAAAGTGCCTAATCAGAATGACATAACAAGACACAATAATAATTACTTTGTTCTTTTTTTAAGTACTTACTTAAAATCGCAAGTGTATAGTGTTCTTTTTTAAGTACTTACTTAAAATCGTAAGTGTATAGTGTTCTTTTTTAAAGTACTTACTTAAGATCTACAAGATTTGAAAATCGCAATTAAAAGTTTTCAAATAAACTTCAATCTTAAACATGGATAATTTAATGAGGAGTGTTTGGTGACATTATCAATATATAAATGATTATTTAAAAAAACTTAATAACAACTGTATTTGTCAATATGATGAATGTATTCTCAACATATTATATATTATTATTATTCATGAAAGTGTTGTGTAAAAAAATGTTTTTTCATGTTTACGTAAGACTTTTTTCCTTCGATGAAGTTTATTTAATTTGATTCTATATTCCTCAAATAGTTTATAGTTGCAGTTTCCAAAAATATTAATCATTTGCTAAGGATTAAATGTAAACTTTACGGTCGTTGTTCCCAATCCTCCTACCGATCAACTGTTGAGCCGAAATTTTGGCTCAACACTCCTCAAGTTCACAGATACGCTCTTCCCAATACAACTCTCCGACCAAGAGGCGAATCGAGCGTTACTAAACAAATCACTTAGTTGAGCGGAGACTCAGATTGAACGATCGAAAAATTGTGAACAACGGCCGTTAGTATTATGTTACGTATTATGATTGCTTCTGAAAATCATACTTTTTTGTAAGTTTGTAGTACTGTAAGCAAGAAATTATTCGTCTTACTTGTAAACGTGGTGTTAATAATTATGCAGCTTGTAAGTTTGGAATAGTGAAAAACTAAACAAAAAAAGTACAGCTTAGGTATAGGTAAACCCAAGATATTGAAATATAAGGGATGTGCTATCGGCAGGTTTTACTGGGTGCGACTGTGCTTTCTGGTGTCGCCAATATTATTAACCAATTTACGAATAAACTAAATGAACAAATGTTTAACGAATAAACTAAACAAACGTTAAAGTAAATTAATGAATTCTTTCCGTATTCAAACTATATTGTAAACCAATACTACTCCACACCTTCAAAAAATCAACTAAATGAACAAATTCTTTCCATATGCAAACTATTCCCATTAGGTAGTATGTAGTCCGCCGACAGTCGGGCGGACATCATATCATATCTCTTTTGTATTTCAATACCTTTGAGGTAAACTATCACTGAACTGGCGTGAAAGAATCTAATAAGTAAGACGACATAAGTTTATTTTAATAAATTGAATGATACTAATCTCGCATTTGTTACCTTAAAAATTGATACACAGGAACGAAAAGATTTAGGCCTCTGTACACATATTAAATATTGTATAAAGAATTATTTTGACAACAGAATATGTCTTATTATATCACATATAAATGTATTTTGAAACTTGTTTAGCCATTAAAAGTGCTATCTAAAACACTGTTACACAAAATGTTCATTATTTGTTCAAGATCACTCTTAATTATTTTGTTCAGATTTTAACGTTTTATTTTTACCACAATTATTATAAAACGCCAATATTATCTAGTAGGAAACAATTATTGATCCAATTTTCAATGTATTTTGTTAATTAAAATGGGAATTTGTGATGAAAATAATTAAATTATTGCCCATAATAAACTGTACGAAGAATGTGTAAAAGAAAATAATTTTTTAAAAGACTTGTAAGATTTTTTTAACATTAGCTCCACACAGGAGGCCTTGTGGAAAATAATTCCCCTCAGGGCCTAGGTCATCTGTGGGGCTGTGTGGAGGGTTTTTTTCTTTGATGATGATTCTGATTTCACGCTAAGTGTAATGAAAGTCAGCCGAAAAAATATTTTTTAGAAAAAATGGCTTTTTTTCTATAAATTGATGAAAAATTACTGAATTAGATTACCAAAACATTCTGATTTGATAGATTCTGTACAAATCTGACAGGAGATCACTTCCGTTTTCTCGATAACGATCCCACAAAAGACAGAGAATAACTCTTGTGGATATTATTTCCTTTGAGATATGACGGTAAAAGAAATTAGTAGTGAACAAATTTTATTTATGTTGTAGTATTGATTTTTGTTTCAGATTCTTTAAAATAAGGTATTAATGTATTCTGTGACAAAATAAAGGGCTATCTATTTTTAAAACCGGGTTCCGTCCCATTTTAAAAACTTCAGCTTTGAATGAATTGTGATAAATTCAAACATTTTTCATAAACTCAATCCTTCCTAAATAAATATGTAATCTTTATTTAAAAATAGTTCGAGAAACGTGTGAATATTTTTTCAGTGATGAACGTTGACACCTTGTGAAAAATAAGTGACGATAATAATTATTTCATCATAAAATGACTGACATCTTTATTCAAGCTTTAAAAATCTGTGATTTTTTCAATGTGATATTTTGTGTTTCCTAAAACTTTTAATTTGCATATTTTACTACGTAATTAAGTTTTTTCTGTGTTGTTTTTCAAACATAAACATTTACGATATATTATTTAATGAAAATGTTAATATTATTCCCTTGTTTGTCCTCCATTTGTGAAAATGCAGACTTTGGAATATTAGCTTTTTTATTGTTGACTAATTCATGTGATTAAAGACTTTTACAGTTCTAAAAATTTACATTTCTTCGACTTAAATAAAGGCTTTAAAAGTTCAACGTACAAGTCTGTGGACATGAATAATTCACATGAAATATAATTATATTGTATTGTACCTACGTCAAAGTGTAAATAAAAAAAAAACATTTTTTGTAGTTAATGTATAATTATTCATCAATATTCACAAGTTTCTCAATTAATTTATAAAAAGATGATAAAAACTGATGCTGATAGCAAAAAAATACATTGCTTTTTGTTCTAAAACACATCAAAATTATGTTTCCATTTGATTTTATGAAAATAATAATTAATAAAATCAATTTTTTACTAAATAAAAGATCTGAAAACATAATTTTAAAGTATTTATTAGATGTAAATTATAATTTTTTTACAGAATCTTGGATAAGAACTAGACACAAATATTCGTTGAATTATGAATTTGTTTCCATAATTTTATTTTAATATCCATTTATAATAATTATTCTTACACCGAGAATTAGTTAGATTAAATTTGAATTTCATTTTTACAATAAACTAATAAAAAATATTTCACAACTTTACTATTCCTTTACATTACAGAGAGCACACAATTCCTTCATATTCAAGATCCTAGATGGTCAAGCGACCAATACATGTCATGGACAGAGCCTAGTTGGTCAATTGACAAAATGTCATGGGCAAGATCCTAGTTTTCATGAACAGATGATCAATTGACCAAATTTAATGGGGATGATCCTACATTGCTAAGGGACCAACATGTGAATGTCATGGAAAAATCCTAAATGAACAAGCGACCAACACTTGTCATGGACAGACCTAGTTGGCCAATTTGATCTGTTCAATTGATTAAACCTAATGGACAGATCCTGGTTGATCAATTGACCAAATTTCATTAAGGTATTTCATAGTTAGTCAAGGGAACAACAAATTTCATAGACAGATCTTGTTGGTCAATTGACCAAATGCCATGAAATTTCTAGTTAGGCAATTGACCATATATTGTGGTTAGTTCCTGATTGGTCAAAAGAACAAAATGTCATGTACAAGATCCTAGTTTTCATGGAAAGATCCTAAGCGGTCAATAATTGACCATATTATACACAGATCCTAGTTTGTCATTTGACCAAATGTCATGGATGGATCCTGGTTTTCAGAAGGGCCAAGTGTCATGGACAGGATCTAAAATGCCACATAGGACATAAACAATTACGAAATTAGAGATTAATAAGTCCTTTTCAGTCACAGCACTTCAAACTTCTTTCATATAGACCGCTAGATTATTACACTACTAAAAAATATGCCTACTATACCAAATTTACACATATTTATTATCTGGTGGCGATTGTCAGGTATCATCCCGATTCCATTAAAACTTAACGAAAATGATCTGAGAACATTAAATGTTAAAAACAATGAAGAAATATTAACAACAATGGTCTGAGAGCATCAAATGTTAAACACACAACAATGATATAAACAATCTGCTGATTGTAAGGAGAGAACAAAAATGGTATGTGAGCATTACTTGTTAAAAACACTGGTGAATAGTCAACAAAAATGCTCCAAGAGCATTAAATGTTAAAAAAGAATGAACAGGATTTATTTGAAAGTGAACAAAATAGTCTGAGAGCATAACATGTTAAACACGATGATAAAAAGTTGTCATAAACATAAAACAATCTACTAATTGTATATAAAGAACAGAAATGGTATGTGAGCATTAAATATTATAAACAATGATGAATGTCAACAAATAATGAGCTGAGAGCATCAAATGTCAAAAACAATGAACGGATTCATTTAAAAATGAGCAAAAGGGTCTGAGAATATCGGCGCTGTTCCCAATTCTACTAATCAGCCGAAACTAAGGTTCAACATTGCTGAAGCATCACTTTATCTAAGGAAGCCGGACACGTGGATTAAACTCAATGACATTAATACTGGACGCGGGGTAGAAATCTCAAAGTGGGAAGCCAAACACAAGACGATTGTAGCTGTCTCTATTTCTAGTACTTTAGTACTAAACTGCTACGCGTCGAGTGAGGTCGTGTCTTACCAGTAAGTAAATTGCATTGCAAAGCGCCAAAATGCCCTCCTGCGTGATGAGAAATGCTTCAATTACACGGCAAATAGTCGTAAAGGCCAAGGAATAACACTTCATTTATAAGTACACGCAAATTACTTATTATTATCAATTATTATAAATATTACAATTAATTTTCATGTTTCCCGCCTGCTGTTTTATGCGTCATCAGAGAAAATTCTAGGCCTACTAAAGTAAAGGGTCTGGATGCGCAACAGCCAAATTACTGTTGCTAAGTAAACTTTACTATTTTAAAATAGACTAATCAGCCTAAACACTCTGTTTACTTATTTGCTTGCAGTAAAACAACACATAAATCAGCAGTTCCAACGAGTATTGACGACAACCGCCACCATTTGAAAACTGTCATTGCCCTATTGTATTTATTGTGTAGCTCGACACATCAAAGTCCGACAGGCATCCGGACCTTTTATTCTAGTAGGCCAAGAAAAGGAGACAGTGAACGTTGCATCACAAAGTGACATAAGCATACGATGCCCGACCATATATCTATGACATTCACGAACGTACATTCTTTGATTGTCTGTCTTTATCACATAGGAATAAACTTTTGAATTTAGAAATTATACTGAAAACCCCTGAAAACAAAAGAGTGTTGCTTGCTTTCCACATTATATTGCGAGTATGTGAGACTATGGCGAGTGTATTTATAATATATAACGTCATTAATTAAACTCGACTGATCAAAGCAAAGTTATAAAAAGTGTCACCAGAGTGGCGTCTATACCTCGTGGCGTTAGCGCCATTCTTGTGACACTTTGCTTTGCTCAGTCGAGTTTAATCTACGTGTCCGGCTTCCTTAGATTAAGTGACGCTTGAGCAGTGTTGAACCTTAGTTTTGGCTTAGCAGATGATTAGTAGAATTGGGAACAGCGGCCGTAAATGTTAAAGAATTGACACAAATGAACTGATTTTATGAAAAGTGAACAGAGTTAAACAAAGTAACTCTAAAATACTGCAATAAAACTTATAAATATAACCAAACAATTATTCATAACTTAAAACATGAGAATCATTTGAAATAACAACTATTGCTAATCAATAATTTTGACATTAATTAAGTAATAATATATGTAAAAACAGTTTTGAGATGAGTTTGATCGGTTTGTGATCATTTCGAGGAACTTTATTGGCAAAAATTGTTAAACTTGTATTATTTCTTTAGTAAATGATTGTCTGTGCATCCATTGAAGTATAAAATATATAATTTTAAAGAATTTGACAATCGCCACACAGATAGATTCAAAGTCTACGAGGAAATGACAGTTATTCATTGTCACAAACATAATAGGCGACGAAATAGAAATTATTTTTGAATTCGTTCAGAGATTTATTTTCTAATGCGATTTCGTAAAATTAACATAAAAGTTTAAAATAACATAATAGTGAATACAGATCGACAAAGTAGTACTTGCATATATATATATTATTATTTATACTATTAGCTGTCAAAAATTTGCATGGAACTTTATACTTTAGAATTATTAAGTAATTGTTTACGATATTGACACATTAGTTTATCGTTGATTTATTATATTATGTAATATATGTCGTGGAGTTGCAAAACTCGCTCTGGAAATTTTGTAAATCTGGATTTAGTCACGAAAAACTGTTTGAAACACCTTACAAAAAAATTACAATTTAAACAAAATAATTAAATATTATTCTTTTGATGTTTAGTGAACAATATTGAAACAAATATAAAACTTTTTTCGCTTAATTTATTTGCGACCGTAATCAGTTTCGTTAGAAATTAATTAGAAATTCAGTAGTCAAAGACGACATAGCAGCAAATATGGGAAAACCCATATAATTGAATGAAATCCTTGTCCACCCCTCTCCCCCTCCCTAATATGTTATATCTATAAATCTTTAAGTGGAAAATTAAGTGGAAATAAGTTTTATATGTATTTGATTTAAAACATTATTATTAATTTTATACTTACTTTCAATGTATTTCAAACACTTTTTGAGAATGTATCAAAAACCAGCAGAAATTTCCAGAGTGGGTTTTGCAACTTGACGACTCAGATATTATCTGTAGCCTTAGAACAAAATATTATCGACGCCGGAAAGGAAAAATGGCTAAAGCACCGTACAGCTGTGACATTTAAGATGAACCTACACTATAACTTGTATTGTTTGTGCTTGTGTTTATCAAATCAAGTTTTTTTAGAGTTTTCTACATGCTCTAGAAAACTTTATTTGATGAACAGAAGCTCAGAAAAACAAAATAGCTTATTGTGTAGGTTCATTTTTAATGTCACAGCTGTATGGCGCTTTAGCCATTTTTTCTTTCCAGCCTCGTTATGATAAGTGCAAACAGACATTTTAGCAGTTTGAAATCTTCAACTTTCAATAGTCAATAAATATGCAATGAAAAGTTTCAATGGTTTGTTTGGTTTGGTCGAACATTTGTATTTAAGACAAAGTTAAATCAAATGAAATTAATGAAATAACATTTTTGCACTAATCACAAAATATATTGCTAAGTTCACAGATATTCTTGTTTTCATATATTGTGGTTATATCATTTAGCTAAGGTGTGAAGTTTGTTAGAACACGGTTTGTAATTAAGTACCTACTATAAAATAAATAGATTATTATTTCACAAGATAGAAGTAGTTGATCCGATAAAGAATCGCCTAGTCGACAGTTTGGTACACCTTAGGGCTAATACTGATCTAGAGGAATTTTTCATATGAATTAATACCATAAGTTCCGTTGTAATGCCGGAACCGCACTGCTTCTGAGCAGTAGCACTCTTAGGATGTTTGAGAAAATACACCTTAATACTGTTCTTACGGCTAAATTAGATTAAAAGATAAAAGCATCAACACTGATTAAAAGAACAAGATCTTAAAGTTCGTACACAAAGAGGGTTGGATAGTTCAATTATTGCATTCATCACATTGTATTCACAGACAGTCATTGCTTATCCTTCACGGCGAGAGAGTGCGGCAGAATGTGTTCGGGAGACAGGAGATTGGCCGTCGGCTGGTGGGCGTAGTTCCTGATCTGATGCAGGGAGATCAGCTGGTTGGGGAACGACGCGGAAGCGGGCGCTGAAAGGTTGTTCTGCTTCTGCTGGAATCCCAGGGAGTCGTACAAGTACGGCCTCTGTCCGAGTTGCGCGTGGGCAAGACCGCCGAGATGTGGTGCCATCGAGTTGATCGGGGTGAATGCCGAGTTAGCGGCGGCGCTTGCTTTAGATAAAGCGATGTCATAACCGGACGTGGAGATGGGAGGACCTTGTCCATTCAAGTGTAGCGATTGTCTAGCGTCTTCGCCGTTGAGATCTCCTCCGTTGAGTCTGTGGTGGTCGAACAGAGCTCGGTGGTGAGCTTGAAGGTGATCATTCTCCGTTTCATCGTTACCATCGTGAGCGTTCTGTTGTCCGAATCCCCCTCCTTCTTGCATAGCTTCGGAGAGATGAGCTGCAGAATCTGGGCTTATCTTCGGCCAGTATGGATGGTCTGGGAATGGTGCTGGTGGAGCCCTGCCTGTAAGTCCAGCTATTGGGGGCCTCCTATCGGCCCTTTCAGCGTGCTTTTGCATGTGCTTGCTCAAATACGTCTCCTGAGTGTAACTCTTTCCGCAATACTGACAGATGTGTGTCTTGAGATGTTTAGACTCCTTATGCTTCGGGATGTGCTCTAGAAGACTGGGTTCGTCCGAGAAGCACTTGTAGCAAGAATTGCACTTGTACGGCTTGTCAGTTTGGTGGCAACGAGAGTGCGACTGGAGATTGGACAGCTGCGAGAAGGCTTTCTGGCATCCAGGATGACGGCACTTGTAAGGTTTGTCCCCCGTGTGGGTCCTGATGTGCTGCTGAAGATGGGACAGCTGGGTGAACTTGCGCTGACAGATCTCGCAGCGGTAGGGCTTGATGCCGAGATGGATGCGCGTGTGCTGGGAGAGGTAGCTGGAGTTGGCGAAGGCCTTGGTACATTGGCTGCACTTGTAGGGTTTGGCCTCGCGCAGATGAACCTGCGTGTGGAGCTGAAGATCGGCTTTGGACCCGAACACCTGAAATAGACATAAACAAAATAATGAGAACAACATACAAATAGTTGTTACATATTAACAAACAGTTGCAAATAGAGGAATTATAAAAAAAAATTGATTTAGATTAAGTTCATACAATTTTAAGTTAACATTTCAATAACAATAATCTAACTTTATTTTTATTTTTTATTGTTATCAAGTTTAATTTGTAGAACTCCATTTTAATTTTTTTATTATTATTTTATAATTATTGAATATATAAAATAAATAAATAAAAAAAAAAATAAAAATAAAACTTTTATTTAGCACCATTTTGGTATGATAATGCTAGTAATTTATTATTAGAAATTAACCTATTCATTTAAAGCGTCACTGGGAAAGTTTTTCAGAAAAACAGTGCTAAAAAAATGATAAAAATATTAATAACCCATGTACGCCTCATAGTGTAAACAAGCTTATGGGTCCGAGTGGTTAGGAATTGTTTTAACAATCTCCGATTAGTATCTCAATTTAAATAAGAATGTACCTACACCTAATTTCAATGACAAAAGAGGTTAATGTATAGCGAAAAATTAGGTACCTACGCAATATTACAAAATACCCTATTCTACTGCAGCATTCATAAGCGGAATTACATTGCCCACTCTCCGATACAAAGATTTCACACTATGGGAAATCAGTACTTAAGTGATGTTGACATATTCAACATCAACTTGTGCGAATTTTGTGGATTTTGTAAAAAACTTATTCCAAAACTATTCCTAAACATATATGTATTTTTGTAAACTTATCAAATCACTGTATTTTAGTATTTTTGTGACTTGTGTGCATTTTTATTTAATTTTATTCTTATCATTTCTCTATCTGTTAAAAAATCATCTGTCATCTGTCTATGTGTTTAAAAATCATCTGTCATAAACAAATTGTACTACTGTAAAAGCCCTCTGGGCGTTGAATAAATAAATAAAATAAAAATAAAATAAAATAAATATTAGATACAAAGTGTATTTCCATATTTTTTTATGAAAACGGTTGATTTTGAAATAGTGTATTTAATTCTATGATCTGAGGGTACCACTATTTGAGAAATGTTGGGAAACTTAAGGAGTTGGGGAAGGGGAAGGAATACCTTACTGGCAAATACAGATCTAGTTTAAAAACATAGCTTAAGCCACATGAAGCTACATTTCGATTTGGTGTGGTGGTCTCTCACCAGGGTGATACTGAGAGTATCTTCCACTCTGTGGTGCAAATATACTTATGGCCAATTGTTTCACAGAAGTTCAAATGCAATATTTTCATCAAACGGCCATTCAGCGCCATTTTGTTATTTTTTACTTTTGAAAGAATGATCACCGATTCTACTTGCATTTGAATATGATAGTTGTCCTCTTCTGCTGATCATAAATTTAAAAAAAGCTGAAGTGGACCCAGAATTGGCGTTTAATGGGGACATTTAAAATGTAAAAAAAAAAAACAAAATGGTGCTGAATGGCCGTTTGATGACAATTTTACAATTCTGTGAAACAACCCGTCCTTACTACAACATTATATTATTTAATTTAAAATCTCTACGTCGATCATTCTGTTGATTAGTCAGATATCTTTAAAAAATCGGAATTTGAGTTGAGTATGAAATTATCTATATGTAAAATGTACCCTATATCTGGTACAATACTCAGATTACTCGTAAACACCACCAAATCAGTTATAATGCAGAAAAACTTTAGTGAATTTTATGTATATTTATTATTTTTAACATTTTGTTTATGAAACATAATTAATTTATTATCGGTGATATAAATATTGATACCCTCGAAAATGACCACCCAAAAAAATATGAAAACAAAATTTTGATGTTTCCGGGTCACTAGTAGGATATTTCAAAATGTCATACTAATGCATGCCTTCCGACATTATTTTACAGCATATTTAATAAGTAAAACACAGACATGTGTAAATAACATTTGATTTATACTGAGCATTCGAATGTTGCTGTCATCATTATCTCAAAAATTAGTATTTGGAGATGTCTGACTAATCAACTGGAGATCAATGTATGCCATGCAAGTATTTTAAATTACTTACATAATTTTAAAAACTGAAAAAATACATTTCGTATAATTTGTATCATAAATTCTCGTCCAGCAGTTTGGCGCTGTTGTATTTTTTTGTAAATTACATAATTATTACATTATTTAATGAATGAAGATGGAAATAGCGAGGGTGGAAGATATATCTGCTGGGAACTGCGCGAAGAAAAAGTCAAATAAAAATTTTAAAACATTCCGTTATAAATAAACGCGCGTTTTGTGCCAAAATAAATTTAAAATTGGCACTGCCAAAATGACGCGGAGATGTGAACTTGCGAATCTTGCAATGCCATACTTTATAAACACTTTGCATCTCAAAATTCGTGAACTAACAAACATGACGTAACTTATATTTGTTATGTTACGACCAAAAACAAATATTGAAATTCCTTTATGCGTTTTTACTCGCTTAGAATCTAGGCTCAATTTATGTGAGCCGATAAATATGTGTTTTTACTATAAACGGTGTCCGGAAACTAGTTGTACAAGCGAGAGACTGTGGAATCATCTAATCATACAGAGAACGTATTATTCTTCATTTTATGTACATTTTGATTTCATCTCCGGTGACATTTTTTATGTATTTTTTGGCTACAAAAACATAAAAAAGTAGTTGTTGGGCCATTACTCGGCTGAGTGACCAGTGACAACATGCCAGAGAAAAAAAATTGTTTGATTTTGAAGAGAAAAAAATTGTAAAAAATAACTAACTAACTAACCATCACGCCGTTTCCCCGCAGGGGTAGGCAGAGAGGACGGACCGCCACACAACTCGATCTTGGCACACACTCTTTGCCTCGTTCACATTCATACATCGTCTCATACATGCTCTTCTATTATTCCGACTCTTCACATGGCCCGACTCAAGTATCTGATTCACTTGGTCGTGCCATGTCTTCCTCGGGCGTCCCCGACTTCTTCTACCATTCACATTTGCATCATATATTCTCCTTACACTCCTTTCCTCGTTCATTCGCTCTACATGCCCAAACCATCGGAGAGTCCCTTTCTTAATCTTACACATCACGCTTACATCAGCCTTGCATTCTTTGCGGATATCCACGTTTCTCTCACGATCGTACATGGTTTTACCACACATTCGCCTCAGGGATCTCATTTCTACAGCATTCAGTCTGCTTTCATCCTTCCTCTGCCAGTTCCATGCCTCACTGCCATACATCAGGGTAGGTACCAGCACTCCATTATG
Source organism: Limnephilus lunatus (assembly GCA_917563855.2). NCBI lineage: Eukaryota > Metazoa > Arthropoda > Insecta > Trichoptera > Limnephilidae > Limnephilus > Limnephilus lunatus. The sequence goes on from OU830594.1 coordinate 102,206,444, forward strand.
GACGGCTAGTTTCGCGTCTTTGGACAGTTTTTTATTACCGCCAACGGCATTCAGTCCTCCATTAATGGAGTTACCGGTATTCAACCTTCTTTCAATGTCTCTATCAGCCTTCCCATCTTTCGTAAACATACTACCCAGATACACAAACTCATCCACCTGCTCCAAGTATTCATCATTCACAACTATATTGCATACTGTTTTCGTACTCTCTCTTTCAAACACCATGACTTTAGACTTACTTACATTCATCATTAACTCATTCTTCATACATACTTCGTTCATCCTAGACACGAGAGACTGTAGATCTTCCATACTGCTAGAAATTAGCACCGCATCATCAGCATACAAAAGGCAACATACTTCCAGATTACTCAATTTTGCGCCCAATCCCATCTCTTTCAATTCTTGCATACAATTATCCATGTATAGATTGAATAACCACGGTGACATTACGCAGCCTTGTTTAACACCTTTTGTGATGTCAAACCACTCCGTAAAATCGCCGTTCACCCTAACACATGCAACGCTTCCCTTATATAGCGACGCAATTGCCTGAATGAGCTTCGTATTCACTCCGTACTTGGACAACACCTTCCATAGCTTTTTCCTGTCAACTCGGTCGTACGCTTTTTGTAGATCTACAAAGGCACAGAAGAGTTTCTGGTTTTTTGCAAGAAACTTCTCAGTGAGCATACGCAATGAGAAAATCTGGTCCATGCACCCCCTTCCACTCATAAAATCACCTTGCACATCCCATATTTTATCTTTTGTTTCCATTCTTACCCTTTCAATCAATATTCTACCATACAGCTTGCCCACTGAACTTAGAAGGCTAATAGCCCTATGATTCCCACATTCCATACGTGACCCTTTACCTTTGTATAATGGCATGATTACAGCTCTTCTCCAATCTAATGGTGTATAACCCTCCTTTAAACATTGGTTAAAAAGTCTGCACAGCCATGTTAGAATAATACGACTATCTCCTTTAAAGTATTTGGCAGCAATATTGTCGAAACCCACAGCCTTGCCACTCTTCATGCATTTAATTGATCTTTTTATTTCATCCATACTGATTTCGGTAACATTCACTCCATCATCGTTCATAACCGATTCACCGCTGGGATCACAACCACTCGGGTTACTTTCGAAGACTTCCTTGAAATATTTCATCCATCTCTCTTTGATTTCATTCTCATTCGTCAACATTTGTCCATCTTTCGATTTTATCACTTTCATGCTTCCGTTCTCTGGACCACTCCGGGACCTTTTGACCTCCTTCCAAAACAGTTTTATGTTTTCTTGGAAGTGGTTTGTCATTTTGATTCCCTCTTCTTCTTCCAGGCGTTTCTTTCGTTCTTTCACCCCAACACTTACTCTTTTCTTGCATATCTTTCGTTCTTTCACCCCAACACTTACTCTTTCTTGCTTCTTTCGCTCGATCTCTCTCTTCGCTTGAAACACTGCCAATCGCTATCAGACGTAACCATGCTTTCTTCTTCTCTGAGACCAGTGCTTTGATCTCATCATCCCACCATGCATCACCTTTTTTCCTACCTTGCTTACTTATTCCACACACATCTCTAGCAGATTCGCATAGACTCACCTTAATGTGGTTCCATGTTTCCTCTATGCTTAGAACGTCCATTTCCTTCTCATTCAATCTCATTTCTGCACAATTCTCATATTCACTTCTGACATAATCGTTTTGTAGTTTTTCTATTTTGACTCTTGTTGGAGCTGATACCGTTTTCACCTTAGAGCGCCAGCCGCGAAAGAGGTAAAAAATAAGTCATCGAAAAAGTCACCAGAGATCAATATTTCATTTACATTTTAACTCCAAATAATATCAGAAATCACTGGTTAAAGTAAGCCCCTTAACACCCTGTATTTATATATTTTAAAGATTTTTTCCTTTTTATTCGACCACCTTTTTATGTGAATACCTCACAAGAGTCTCAACTGCTCCCGTCTGGAGCCAGTGAGACTATAGCAATCCCAATTGGGTATAACGAGATAAGTTGTGAGGCTGAAGGTAAGTGGGGAGGGGATGGAGATGGGAAAGGCGAAGATGGGGTACCACGCCATTCAGATCTAGTCGCCAAACCCGGCTTAAGCCATTTCAAGCCACGTTTCAATTCTAAATTGTGGACTCACACCAGGGCGATACTGAGAGTATCTTCCACTCTGAGCCACTAAAGGGTTAAAATGACCTTTTGAGCCTGGCCCACGCAATACAGAGCTGATAGAAACTTAGTAACCCCTTAGCGAACTTTTTTTTTTCAAATCTGACTTATAAAATTTAAATTTTGGACTCGATTTACTCGAAAATGATAGCTTAAATCTAAAAAAGTTAAACCTCAATTCCAATATATTATATTCACCAGTTTCCCGCTTGTACCACAAATTTCTGGACACCATGTACAAAAATTAAATTTTGTTAATATTAAATTAAAAATTAAAATTAATAAATATTGTAAAATAATAATGTGAATGAAATTGTTTGGTTGTGCAATGATGGAGGACTTCGCTAGCAGAGGATTGAACCCACGATCCCTAGGTTACCATAGCTTTAAACAACTCTACCGAATAACAAGTGGTTAGTTCGCTAGCTGTAATGGAATAGACCTACATAGAGTAATGATTAATGATTCAATTATATCAACGATTTTTGCGATTGCGTGGTCTTGAAAATATCAATTGAATTAGAAGAGGCGTTTAAAGGAATTCACAAGCCAAAAATGTATATATATAGCTTTTGTGTGCCGAATATCGACAAGCTCGATTTCAAGATCAAAAGTGATTTTTATTTATTTTGTGAATAATTTTATAAGAAAGTAAAAAAGTTAATCAAGGTAAACTGTCACATATAAACTTTGCCGTAGTTTTCTATTTGTTTAAAGTTGTTACTTATATGCGTTCATACATTTCTAATGAAGAAATACATTTTTTAATAGTTTACGTTTATATTTTTACTTAAGTAATTAACAAATTAATTTTAATTCTACTCAAGGGAAACGATAGGAAAAGTTTCATTTTATCCAACGCATATTTTTTGGTTTTCACAATATAAACCGATTCGTTGTAAAGATTAATATAAATTCTGATTTAGCATTGCTTCGACTTAAAGGGTCGAATTCTTTGATGGAATAAACGAAAATACTTTATTATATGAAAAATGCACTGCAATGCTTTCCGAAACGTTGGCTCAAAAAGACGGAAGAATCGCAACATGTTTAATTATCCCAAAAAGTCAAATAAAGTTTTTAAAAAAGATTAGGTCAAATTGCTGGCGAGGTCGAATCCAAAACATTAAGGAAACTACGAGATGTACAACGGATAAAACAAACAGTTGAAGTTTGAGGAAGCGTTTGGTCATAGTCACGATTAGAGACGCACCATCGACAACAATAGAAACTAACATCTTCCTGCTCATCAATTTGACTTCCTAAATTGACGGAATTGCTCAGTTACCAGCAGATTTGCCCATTTCAACAATTAAAGTATAAACAAAAAAGTACAAGAGTTTGAAAGCAACTGGAATTTTGTTACTTTAGAATTATTTCAACAGTGTTTTAATTATTGTTCTAGCCATAAAAAACTTTGTACTTTCTTTAGGAGCAAAAAATGCGATAGAAATCTCGCTGGAATCGTGAAAAACTTCCGATGATATGTTTATAAAAATGGTAACAAGACAAAATACATAATGTAGTTTCACTTCGAAACTTCCGAATTCTTTCAAAAAACTGTTCGTTGTCATAGATTTAAACGCTTGAATAGATACGACTGCTTTAAAAGAAAGAAAAAAAGATTTGATTGAATAACGCAAAAAATGCATTATCTAGCAAACCAGTCTTGCAAGAATAAGAGAGGAAATCTAAAAGTGATACGTTTGTCAAATTAACAGTCAATGCTGCATTCGTACAATTGCAGAATTTATAACGCTACAAGGAAAATTACACATTCACTACTACGTACTTAAAAGACACTGGACAAAAAGAAAGATGTAATGGCCAGAAAGGAATGAAAGTGAACAATGAACCAGATAAAACAAGTTGTTTAAAAAAATTCAGATACACGATCAAGCTAAAAACTGGACATGTATCAAACGGTGTAAAAACCATTGACGGAATGGAAGTAAATCTTGAAAAGCGTGAAACTAAAGCCCTTGGGGCAAAAGGCGAGATGAATTGCCAAGTATTTTGTACTGTGAAATTGAAATAAAATGATTAATTTAAGATGAAAACTACCAGCAAAAGCGACACTCGGATAAATGGCTACAACAAAAAACCCCCACGCGTCTTATAAATAATTGTAATGCGAACATTTATGATGAATAGTCGATAGCTTAAGGCGTGAGACATGGAATCGGACATCAACTGCGAAACTTTTTTAACACTTTGGATGATCTTGATCTTCGTAAAATAACAATAATGGTGTTGGGTATTTTAAAACGTGAACTAGTGGGTTTCATTGTCCGAGTTTGATCGCTAATTTTGGTATGAATAATGAACCACAGACATGTTTATAGAACAATAAATAAATACAACAACATCGATCACAAATAATGAAAATAGATGAGTTAAAATAAATGGAGGATAATAATAAGTGCCAACTAAAGGCAATATGCATTCTAATCTAAGAGAAGGAAAAATAAATATTTTTCAAATTACGAACATCGAAATAGGAACAGGCTATATGCAACTAAAAACGTTTTAAAAAACGCTGGAAATGATATAAATAAGCTGGAACAGGTATTATGCAAAAATATGGCTAAATGATAACATCGAAGGATCAGGAAAAAAAGGGACTAAATAAATTACAAAATCATCAATTAATACCTACCGACAAAATATGATTAAAATAGTAAAATACCCATTAAAATTGAGACTACGAATGATATCAGAAAGAATTCTGGTAATATCGACGTAAGAGCAAATTATTCATTTAGTAAAAACGAAACTTTACAAACACAACTTCAAAGGAACCAGGCAAAATGGGAACAAATAAATTATTATTATTGGGTTTAATGGAACGTATGGAAACAAAGAATAAAGAAGATCAAGAAATGCCTTGTGTACGTGTTTTGTGATTCAAATATTTTCCAAATCGAGGCTTAAATTTCCAATATAAAACTGCGTTTACGAAATTCAAACGGGACGGGGATCTGCGATTTCAGGCGAATTTAAGAGGAATATTTCCATCCAAATTTGTATGGAAGGACCTTCGAGTTTTCTTCTTTATTCTGTGGATGGAAGGCACTACCGATGAAAGAAAAATGACAACATCTAAAGATTAGGAAAAATGGGACTAAACAACTGATAATGGTAAAATTGTACTAAACAGACATAATGACAACAACAAAAGTACCAAATACGATTCAACTCAAAACGTAGGTAAGGTGAAACTGAAAATAATATAATTAAACTTGGAAGGATGCAAATAAATCAACACAATCAGGACAGAGAACAATCGACAGCCGGTACAGGTCTAAGACCAAATGCGTGTTTTGGCACCTCGTGGTCGGAGGATTCTAGCATCCCCCACTCCAGCGGGTCTCCGGCTCCTCGCGGCGCGCGGTACTCGCTGGGTGAGGTGGAGATGTGTTTCTTCCTTCCTCTGCGGTCACCACCAACTGCAGCGCCCACGTTGCCTGGGATACCGCTGCCGGATACCCCCTAAAGATATTGGGGACACATGTTGAAAACACAATAGTTGTCTCTCAGTATCCTATAAACGTCAAACACACTACAATATTTGTCTCTGATTGTACTGATCTCGAATTTCCTGGTTTTCGGGTATTTTGTATTTAGTATTTGTATCTTCAGAAAAAACGGATATATTTAAATCAACTTTAAATTTACTTATAGACTTACGCTTATTAATATATTAACTATATCTAATTTAAACTAAATGAAGGATCCGCAGCAAGACCGTTGGACGTCCATGGAAAGTGATTTTGAGATATCAGAACTTTATGTTTTAGAACAGTAAAAAAACACAGGTTTTTAAGAATACATCATATTATGGCACTGTTGCCAATAAAAAATAGATAAAATGTTACATTATGTACCCAATAAAAAAAATATTGTCATGGGTCTCCGATGTTTCCATTGCAAAATGATGAATGTCGACATTTCAAAACGATGATCGTCCATTTTACTATTCAAGAATGATGATTGCCAATTTTACTACTCAAAAATGATTGTCACTCATTCATTTACGATACTAACGGCCGTTGTTTCCAACTTTTTAATCGATCAATCTGAGTCTCCGATCAGCTAAGTGATTTGTTTTATAACGCTCGTTTCGCCTGTTGGTCGGAGAGTTGCGTTGGAAAGAGCACATTTGTGCATTTGAGAGTGATGAGCCAACATTTCGGCTCAACAGTTGATCAGTAGGTTTGGGAACAAGAACCGTCAGCATTCAATACAGAAATTGCTATTTTTCTCAGCACTGGATATGGCTGTGATATTGAATATATTAGAAACATTAAAGTTGCTCTACAAATTAAGCTATCGAATGGAGTTCATAACTCAAAAAAAAAATCCGACTCTTCAAACATAGCCACAGACAGGTATTTATTTATAGATATAAATTATAAATCCTTCCATAAAGAAATTAATTTAAATATTATTATTCAATACAGTATGTAGTTACCCACATTAAATAATAATTATTATAATGCATGTGGTTTCAGGTTTGAGGTTTGACGTAATAACTTCCTTAATATTCATAATATGATTAAACAATTTGACTGGGCGTTTTGGAACAGTTTTCTTAAGGTCACAAATAATGATAAAGTTGATTATCTATCGTAGCAGGTTATGCAATTAACAATATTAAGTGCAATTATAACTGCAACTCGTAAATTATTAACAGTCTTGAACTGTTTATGATTGCATATTAATGAAGTCTTATTATAAAATAAATCACAAACAATCATTCGTGTTAAACGTGTTTTCGTGTTTAACGTATTCCTCTTAAGCGATTTGTACTGTAATTTAATTTATTTATTTAAACTTTACAACTCTTAATACCATAGATCATCCCGAGTGGTACGCTACGCATGGTGACTTAGCAGGGGAGACCGGGTTCATGGGTGAGGTTTGACTAGGTCTTGGCGGAGGATGCATTTCCTTTCCTACTGCGTAGCAGGACGGTTCGGGAGTGACTGGTTAAGGGAGACCTCTTGATCTTTCCAGCAGGACTCTCTCGACAAACGTTTGCACCGCAGTGGGAGGGATGGATTCATTCGCTCTATATACCAAAACTGATCTAAGTCATTTAAACGTCCCTTATTATTATTCTTACTCATTACGTTTACATCAGCCTTGCAATCCTTGCGAGTCGAAATTTAATGTAATTTTAGATCCAAATTATGTGGGAAGGAGAAGGGGGAGGTTGTAACACGACTAAAAACCGTTTCTAAGGACATTTTTATTTTTACTTACTTCTTACTTATTACCGAGAGAATTTTCCACTCTAAAATCATTAACTAACTAACAAACCATCACGCCGTTTCCCGCAGGGGTAGGCAGAGAGGACTGACCGCCACACAACTCGATCTTGGCACACACTCTTTGCCTCGTTCACATTCACACATCGTCTCACTCTAAAATCATGCGATGTGCAAATTTGTTAAACTCAAAATAAACTTACTAACTAACTAATAATCACGCTGTTTCCCCGCAGGGATGGTCATAGAGAACGGACCGCCAAACAACTCGGTCTTGGCATACACTCCTTGTCTCATTCACATTCATACATCGTATCATACATACTCTTCTATTATTTTGACTCTGACGTGGCCGGAATCAAGCATCTGTTTCACTTGATAGTGCCATGTCTTCATCAGGATTCCCTGAATTCTTCTACCATTCGTTATTCGTTCATTCGCTCTTCATTTCCAAACCATTTGAGCGTCCGTTTCTTAATCTTACTCATTACGCTTATATCAGTCTTGGATTCACGTACGCCTCATGTATCCCATATCTACAGCATTCAGTCTTTAAATAAACACATTTATTAATAAAATTAAACTAACTACCAATTTTTATACCACAATAAAGATGTTAAAAAATCCGGTAGAATATTCGTTGAATAAAAATCGAATCAAAACTAATTTATTAAACATTAAATTTATTATTCATATTCAAATTATGTATAGGATGAGTTCAAATAGTCTTTGAATTGTCCAATAAGCTTTAATACCGTTAATTTTCATAATATTTGAATACAAAATCAAACACAATATTAAAACAGTTAAATAAATCGGTTTTATTGGTAGCTTAAGCAGTTAGGTCCAAAACTAACCATTTAAATGTGTTAATATACTGATAAGAACTGGAAATTGTTGGAATAATAATGTTATTGTTTGTTATTTATTAAGAATCTCATTAAAATGCGGATTTTAGGCGTTAATTTATTAGGATTTTAGTTGTAGAAATACATTCAAATTAGCACGGATTTGATTTGTTTAATTATGTAGTTTTTGCCACAGTTTTGTAACCTTTTTAATTCAAATTTTGAATTAATTTAATGTCAAAGTTAGGTATTTTGATTTAATTTCTTACACAGCGTATTTTTCTAATTGCACATGTATAGTATGTGTGGGTATTTGCAGTATCTAGTACGGTCTTTTTCGTTATTTATTTTTGGGGTGCTATGTCGTGTTGCGCTACCTCCTTCTTTAGCCAACGTTCCGGACAGCGTTACAGTGTCCTTTATCAGGGCAGAGCTGTGAAGGCGGTAGCACGAAACGGCATAACACCCCAAAAATAAATAACGAAAATGCTTTTGTCCGTGAAAATTTAAAAACATATCTCTAGTACGGTCGTTCGATAAACGAGTTATAGTTTTTTCGACAATTATGTCGAATAAATTAATAACACTTGGGACGGGTTGTTCTTGAACATTGGAGGGTGTCCAACCACTTTCCCACGGCGTTCTAAGGAAACATATGGTTTCCTCCTTCACCGTACACCTCAGGACTCTATTTTATTGAACGAAGCTACATTTATTTGAACGACTCTAGACCCTCCAATGTCCATGCATACGGGGTTAGAAAGCAGTATGCAAGTACTTACATTAACATAATACAAAAAAATAATAAATGTTGCAGCCCGTGGAATGATTCTTCTGAAATGTATAGGATAAATAATATATACCTACAGATAAAAGTGTTAATAAGTAAAAAAATATAAAAAATAAGAGCTGCGCCCGGTTGAGGAAGCCTGGAATAAGAGAAATAAAAAAATAAAATAAAATAACAGTAATAATATAATGCAAGTATTTACAATAATAACAGAGAGATAATAAAAATGCATAAAAAGAATATATTCAGAGAGGGAATTCCACAAACCACCAGGCAGTCCCAATGACAATGTGCATGGCTATCGGCTTAACCGCAGACGAAACCCGGAGTCCGCGCCCTTTAGCCGGCTCCCCGATTTTGCCTCGAAGAAATATATGTGGGAAAGAAGAGAAAGTTTTAGAAGACTCTGGGGAAAAGATGAGCGTCGGGTTGTTCTTGAACAATTCGTTTAATTTCGAAGCTAATTTTCAGATTCCGTGAAAGTTCTATAAGTTTTTACATCATTTATGTTCTGTGGCGTAACTGGCCATTATAGATTATAGGTTACCTACATTATCGATAAAACCTTTGACAATCGACCGTGCTGGATACCCTGATATATGTATCTATGTTACTAACCGGTTTCGCCAGATTTAACACTATTTTACTTATTGAACAAAATGAACGTCTAACGATTATTTTAAAGCTTAATATCTTATGATTGAAATAACGTAGCGACATGAAAATAGTTGCGTTGAACTAAAAATCTCATACAGAATATGTTGCGTAAATTTAATAACGGCAGAGCTCACCGTTCGAGAGTTTTTCGCTATATTGTCAAGAGTTTCACAAAATAATTAGCTTTTTTTATTGGGCATAGTGTTAATCTCACGTTTGTTCGTTATTGTACATTGATTGTACATGTCCATAGCTAAATCGTATACCTTTCAACAATAATATTATGAAGCAAATATCTTTCGATCACAATTTAAAACCAAACAGGGGTTTTCCCACTAGGAAACGGGCGTCAATGTTCAAAATAAACGTAAAAAGTTGCCTTCAAATCTTTGAAAACACGTAATAACACTGTATAGAGATTTAAGGTCTTTATTTGGGAGGTAATAATTATTCTTAGAAATCATCATCTGATAGTATGACGTCAATAGAGGAGACGAAGTTGGCCAACCGAATTAAACAAATCAAATATATTTATGCGTAGGAATTTTATATAGGTGTTTATTGGCATATTATTATGTTAAAAGGAAACCAGGTTGTTGAGAAATTTGAATAATAGTTATTTTATCAAACCGTTGCTGTCACTGTCGCTGTTACCCCCACCGAATAATCAGCGTTAATACCTAAATAAAATCGTCAAAATCGAGGTTTTGTGTTCCCAATTTTTCTCCTCCAAAATTTGACGATTTTGTTTTTTACTAACAATATTAGAAGAAAATATTCAATGTCTGTGCAACTTCCCACCCTCCCAATGCGGTGCAAGGCGATGGGTCGAGAGAGACCGGCTGGAGAGATAAAAAGTTTTTTTTTAAATTAATTTTAATTAAATTAAGGTTATTATCAAGTTCTGCGAGTATTTTAGTATTTATTTTTGTTACAGCTGTTTCGACGTATAAGGCCAATTTAAAACTGTGGTTAAACCACTTTGAGACGACTTATTTATACGATCATAATTAAATGGAGCTCTACGAATTAAACACAAAAACAAATAATATATAGGTAAAAAGGTCTCCGTCAACCAGTCTCTCAACCAAACCTCACGCCATGAATCAGAGCACCCCTGCTAAGTCACCGAACGTAGCGAACCATTTGGGGTGACCTATGGCAGGGGTGCTGGTTATTCAATAAATGGTTCCTGGGGCTGCGCAACACATACTCGCCTCCCAAATTAAAATCGTATGGTACAGAAACGACGCCGTATAAAAAAACAATCAGTGTAGTGAAAAATACCCATTTTATTATTATGTATTTATAGCGTTTTAATTCAGTTTTATGAACGTAGAAGAGATTTCTGGTTCTGCGGTCATCACCAACGAGATTAAGAAACGGTCGCTTAACTCCGACAGGTTGACGTGTGCGTAAAAATAGCGGTGAGAGTGATTTACAGCTCAGATGGGCAGGAGGAGGGTTGCATGACATTTTCCACTCTTATTTTGAGACAAATGGCTATTTCCCGCATCAAGATTAGCGGCGAAATGCCCCCGGCTTAAAGGTGGGGTCCTTAAATGCCCTTAAATACTTTAACTGACCCCTGAAATTTCATGTCAGTCAGAAATACTGGACATCAGGAGTGGCGAAAGGTAGTTTTATAACGGACAAAAATTGTATGTGACTTTTAGTATGGAAAAAAATGCTAAAGCGAAACAAACATTTTCAGGTATAATTTTAGATTTGCAAAGCCAAAAATATTACCGTGATTTAGTTTTTGGGGTAATATGCCATGTTGCGTTACTTCCTTCTTTATCCAATATTTCGGACAGGGTTACAGTGTCCATATTAGGGCAGATGTGTAATATTATCGCTAGATGTGTTTTACTAAGAGGTGTGTTATACCGAGACCCGGACAAACCTCATCCCATGAACCCGGCCACCCCCGCTAAGTCACCAAATGTAGCGCACCGCTTGGGGTGACCTGTGACAGAGGTGTTGGTTATCCAATAAATGGTTCCCGGGGCGGTGGAACCTATACAGTGTGTAGTAACTTAATAACTTAATACATCAATGAGGATGTTCTGAATTCCCACTAACTAACTAACTAACTATCACGCCGTTCCCCACAGGTGTAGGCAGAGAGGACGGACCGCCAAAAACTCGGTCTTGACAAACACTCCTTGCCTCGTCCACATTCATACATCGTCTCATACATGCTCTTCTATTATTCTGACTCTTGACATGACCCGACTCAAGTATCTGATTCACTTGGTCGAGCCATGTTTTCCTCGGGCGTCCCCGACTTCTATATACCATTCCCAATTGCGTCATTATATTCTCCTATATCATTATTGATACCATTTATCACCGATATCATTTATTGCGTAAAAAAAATTATATTATAAGTAAGTACCTTAACGCTTGTCCGGATTCTCCGAACAAACACGTCCAATTTTGAAAATGATGCTTGCATAACTTCTAAGCAATTCATTGAACAGGAGTTTTTTAATGGTGTAAATTTAAAAATCGGTAATCTATGCGCTGGAAATAAATTAGAACAAAAAATAAGAAAATAAAAGGTTGTTCAAAAAGTGATAAGCATCACTGCAGTGTCCTCGAAAGTCTTTCTCCGTAGACACGGATAAACCTGCTGAACCCGAGCTACGACCCTTGTTAATTCGCGCAGTATTTACACGTCGGGGGTTTTTTAACTCCCACCTAACCCCCGCCACCCAAAACTCCCCCTAAAAAACACACAACGAAGCGTCAGAATGCTTAAGCTTCCCATATACAAAGGTTTGTAACTTATGTTTTATGGGTCTTATTTAAGGTATATTTTTATATAAATCAATGCGATGCACTACGAAAAATTGTAGAATCAGGCTTCAACACATCTTGGCTTTTGAAATAATCGAGTATTTGTTTAGATAAGTCTTTTTATAAGCCCGGAAAAAATAAAGTATAAGGCCTTCAAAAACTGCTTTAAAGCAAAAAATCTCATACTAACTAACCCTTTTCGGTTTTGATTTTATTGTATAATGTGGAAAATTAAATTCTCTAAGGAAGGATCGTAAAACTTTTAAATATTTGTGCCTGAACTTCGCAAAATAAAATAAAACACGGTTTTTGGCAGTTTTTTCTGGCAAAAATCAAAACCGGCGGCTCGTGTTAATCGGGAATTTCAATATTATCGCCATCTGCATAAGAAGTGTTATTGCTAGCCGCCCGATTTCGAATGTTACACGACGTGTAATCGTCACCAAGACGTGTTCAAGATACCACATGGCGAAACAGACGTTCAAGCACAGTATAGCATAACAATAAAGAAGGTGCTATTGAAAGGAAATTTCTTAAACAGTGTATAATTAGGTATATTTAATTACTCTTTTGTATACAGGTATCTACTACTTATTCTCTTAAATGTTAAAAATGAAATATTGGTGAAGCGAAGATAATCTTAACTATAAAGCAGAAATTAGACTAAAGGACCTCTGATCGAGGGGTAAGGCTATCGATTACGAATCCAGAAGTCGCGAGTTCAAATCAAGTAATATTTATAATTTGTCTAAACCGACGCAACCGTTTCCACCACGAGTTACGAAGCTTTGAAATACACAGATACTTAAAATAACTGTTAATGTATAATACAGGTTGAAATATTGTTTGTAATCTTAATTAATGTTACTTCCTTCAACTTCTCCGATTTCTCCTTCCATCTACACTTCGTACATATTACTTACAATCCAATCTTTATACATACTCTGTAATTTACTGTCCAAAGATAGATGAACGAAATTTTTTAAAAGATTTATTGTATTTTTTCCTACATACGTGAACTATGTAATATAAATAAATTACTTCTATATCCTCCAAGGGAAGTTTATCTCATACAGGAAACGTACCTAATTAAGAATGTTCTAAAAAAATAACACAAAGGGTTTAAAAGCAGGTAGGTACTTAAGGGGTGGAAGATTATGAAAAGATAAATAGCCTTGGACCTCAGAGGGTAATTTGTATGTTAACCCTCAGGTTTAATCTAAGGCACTTGAATCTGACAAAAATGATAGTAATTCAGAGTTGTAAATACTCTCAGTATCACCATTGTGAAAGCTCGCTATTTAAAATGACTTTAGCCTATTTAGTGAAGAACTTTCCATGAAGTTTAGATCCGTAACAGGAATCTTGTGTGACCCGTAAATGCCCATAACCACTGGAGTGCTTTTTGCCACCATATGGCTCTATTTAAAATACCTCGGATTGCTTTGCCACCCTTTTGGCAAATTTTCCCTTATTTGTAAGTAATTAAGTAGAAGTTTACGGTTTTACAATATATATTTTTTTAAATCCTATGAGTATGTGATAATCGAAAACATATAGGTGAATTCATTGGATATATAGAACTATAATCAGTTTGTATGTCTCCATATTAAAATTCGGAGGTATGATTTTTTTAATGTGGGCGGAAATTATTCAAAATAATCACCAAAAATTCTCTAGCCATTTGAGAAATAGTTTTAAATTGCGCTCCAGTGGATAAAGAATAATGGAAAGATATACCAGACCCGCGATAATGTATGGCTCCGAATGCTGGACTATGTACAACTCTAGGCAACTCGAAACAACGGAAATGCGAATGCTTAGATGGTCGGCAGGAGGATAACTAAAAGATAGGATTAAAAGTTCACGCATTCGTGATAGCCTGGGTGTCACGGACTACGGACATAAACAGTAAGCTGGAGGAACGACATCTGAGATGGCATGGGCACATTACGGAGACCACCAGACCACACAGTAAAGCATGCAATGTCTATGGAGCTTCATCGACAGTCATCCAGAGGAAGACCAAATAACTCCTGGATGACTAAATGCTCCAAAGAAGAAGATATAACCTAAGAAAGAGAAGAGCAAACACCAACATCCTACCTAGGCAATGAGTTGCGACGGAAGAAGAAGAATAATTGAAGTACTTTCCAAACATCCTGATTGACGACTTTAAGGGTGACAATATCCACTCTCAAGTGGGAACATGTTGGGGAATACATCTAAAGGTAATGAATAACAGATGGAATTCAAGCATCATACTATGGCATCCTCTGTCAATAAGAACGAGAAATAGAGGTTTGCCCATAAATGATACGTCATCTGATGAACGAGTCATCAAGAATCAGCAAAGCTCAATACATTTGGGGGAGGCCTGTATCCAAAGCTAGATGCCAAAAGGCTCATAAAAAAGAAGATAAAATTCTGAAGGTCAAGAAATATTTTTGTTTAAAAAATGTTCAAGATACATACATTTAATTTAAATTAATAATTGATTCAATATTAAAATTTAAAAATTAATTAGATTGCAAATTGGCATTCGGTATGCCAATAAATAATCATAAAATTACACTAATTTCGGTTGTCTGTGCGTCCTGCGTGAAATATGGTTTAATGAACTCATATTTGCTTTGAAATTAAGTGTCATTTTCAAAATTGTATGAAGAATTCAGACAAGCGATACAGATAATATAGTACCTACTTATAATATAATATTTTGAACAGAAAATTATTGATACTTTTAAAATTGGAAGTGAATTGCCAAGAAATCAAACAATTCCGTAATTTATGACGGTTCGTTTATATAATATTAAAATAAAAAAAATAGAAACAAAATTTTTGACTTTGTTCAAGATTTAATAATTGATTGTTTACCTTAATTAGCTTGAAAAATGTCTCCAAAACCCAAATGGGGTAGAATGGGGCGTGTTTTAATTATTTGGCTTTCCAAATCTGGCAAATTGTGTATGGGGGAGATGTGTGTTTAACGGTACCGATCCGTCATACAGGATAAGCGGTTGTCACCCTGAGGGTGTGATTTTTTCTCAACCTTACCCGGCGGTCGGTTTTGTCCCACACCCCCCTAACTTCCCCTACTGATATTAGCGATACTAAGTAGGTACCGGATAAGGAGGAAAGGGAAAAAGGGGACGCGACGGACAAATGAGACCAAGTACCCAAATACCTTTTGTTTGCGAGTTTAATTCGATATAATTTAAGAGTTTATTTATTTAGGAGTTTTTTTAAATGAGGTCTGAAAAAAGGTTAAATTAACAACAAAAAACTTCTACTTAAATTAGGACGAGTTTTAAATCACGTTTCACATACGCGCATAGAGGCTTGACTTTACCTTCGTAAATTTGAAAATCACCAACAAATGTAGATACCTTTACAAAATGACAATGATTGTTTACCTCACCAATAACTCTGCAACGGTGAGCCCTGGCGGCATGAAATTTAAAAAAGATTCTTTGTCGATAATTTCTGGTTCAATGTTAAAAATTTCAGCTCGCTAAGTGATATCCATCATGAGCTATGGAGCCAAGAAATTTTAATTAAAAAAAAGATAAGTCTTATAATTTTTTTTGTTTGTTTATTAAATCTTGTTAAACTTTTGCGAAACCGGGTAGTAATTACTAATTATGTACACATCTTTACAATGGAATACATTATGGAATAAAATCAGAGTGTGCAATTCACACGCGGTAGAAGTTAAATCTTTAGAAAACCAAAAACTAGAGAAGAGTGGGGAGGCTACGAAGCATCGCACAAAGAGGAGACCGATAAGATACGAAGCACCGTACAAAGAGGAGACCGATTAAACTATCTCATTCTCTCTCTGGCTAAATCTTATAGATGTATTTGTATTTTTAGTGTCGCTATTTTTTGTTTCATCGAGTTTCAAAACACAACGAATAAAGAAGTAATTAACAAAACACAACGAATAAAGAAGAAGTAATAAAGAAGTTTTCACTTCAAAATGTCCATTCAGAAGCATTATTGATCGAAATTTTCCTAACGTGCGTCTAAAAGAGATAATTTATTTTACTTTTTTTCCTGTCTTTTTTAGGTATTTACAATTGCGTTTCGGGAGGCAAAAGAACGCATCTTCACGCACTAATGACCCCCGACGCGAGATCGGTAGCAGGTAGAACTATGTACCACAAATTGATCTGGTTAAGCGCATATCCTGTCTGTACAGGGCCGAACTTTTCTTATTATTATGTGAAATTGAATACTGCGTAAAATTCAATATTTTGTAAAACTCAATATTTTGTAAAATTCAATATTGTTTAAATTCAATATTGTGTTAAATTCAATATTGTGTAAAATTCAATATTGTGTAAAATTCAATATTGTGTAAAATTCAATATTGTGTAAAATTCAATATTGTGTAAAATTCAATATTGTGTAAAATTCAATATTGTGTAAAATACAATATTGTGTAAAATTCCATATTGTGTAAAATTTAGAACATAAACAGATTTGACGATATTTGAACATTATAATTTGTACATTTAAATAAAATTAATATATACATTCTCCTTTCCTTCCTCTGTAATTTTAAATGATGGCCTAGAACACCCTTGAAGGGTGAAAGCCAGAAATAATTTTTTAAAAAAACCCTGTCGGGAGATAACCATAAGAATCAGTGTTTCTTAAAATGGATTTAGCTATCTTTTGTGTGTATCTACATACATATATTATTTATCTGATTAGTCAGATTCTTACAAGCATTCCTATAAGCCCCGTGTCATCGGAGATCCTTGGATAAATGATGTTAAAGTTGTTGTATAGGTTAGGTTAGTTCGGGCTAGGTTAAGAAGGGTTAGGTTAGGTTATGTTTGCAATAGATATTTTTTTACATTCCACAACTTCGCACAGGAGGCCATTACACATCTGCCATGATGATAAGACACTGTAGTGCTGTCCGAAACGTTGGCTAAAGAAGGAGATAGTGCAACATGGCAAATTACCCCAAAAATAAATCACGATAATACTTTTGGCCATGAAAATCTCAAATCATACATATATAAAAAATCATACAAGAACCAAAAATTATTATAAGGCTTTTTATTATTTATTTTATTTCTTCTCTTTCTCTTTACTGTATACTTACTATGTTTTATATTATATTTTGCTAATTTATATTTTTGTTATTTCACTAGTAGCATTTCCACCATGTAACAACTAAACCTTGATTTACGCATGCAGTGAACATTTTAAATTAATTAATATCTATGCAAATCCCAGTGGAAATTTCAAATGTAATAATATTGTTAACGCTTTGTAAATGTTTCAAACAATAAATAAACAAATAAAATAAACGTCTTATTAAAGGTTGCGTATTATATCTATAGATTTGAGTGTATTTGAGAAAAAAAATTCTCTAAATTAGACCATACAGAGTGGGGGTTATGATCTTCAGTAATGAGGTAAAAAAGAATAATATCACTCAATTGAGCTAAGTAGAATCGAGGATCTCCCTGGTCACTCCCTGTGAGATGCTGTGCATCATTTAAGACAAAGTGCCGCATCATCGGGGTAATGAAGGACTGAACGCAATTATAGGAGCAAAGGAGGCAGGAAACTATGTTATTGTGAGGGGAAACAAATGGGTTCTGTAAGATCAGAAATTGGTAGCCACCAGCAACTTAAAACACCGCACGCTTGAAAGGTGAACTGTTTATCTGAATTAATTAGTTGTTTGGATAAAATCAATAATAAGGAATTAACAAAGATTCAACTATTCTAAGGGAGCATGGTAATTATTTTATTATTTTATTTTTTATTCTAGTACCACACAGCGTGGAGTTAGTGAGGCTACGGCATCTCCAATGGGGGTATATTGTGAGACTGAAGGTAGTGGGGAGTGGAAAGAAATGGACAAGACGAAAGTGGGGAAGTACATGGATGTTTAGATCTGGTTACCAAACACGCTTATCGCTTAAAATTTTCATATTAAAGGCAATTCAGTAAATATGATCAATTTTTTTGTTATTGTGAATGATGAATACTTAGAACATGTGGATGCATTTGGGGTGTATGTTTACGAGGGATGAAAAGTGTAAATAAAAGAAGGGTAAATGCAAGAAACTACATTAATTGAAGACTTAACGTTGGTGCTGATTAAAAAAATCAGTCCACAAAGAAGTGCTGGTACCAAGCCTGATGTTAGTGTTAGTGAGGCATGGAACTGGCAGAGGAAAGATGAAAGTATACTGAACGCGATACCATAAAAATGAGATCCGTGAGATGTATATGTGCAAAATTATGTACGTCTGTACTACGAATGAACAGTTTAGAAAATAAATTGATTTTAAAATGTAAACTATGCCATATAAAATGCAGGTTATTCTATATAAAATGTAGATTATTCCATATAAAATGTCGATCATTCCGTGTAAAAAATTGATTATTCCATATAAATTGTCGATCATTTCATATAAAATGTCGATTATTCTTTGTAAAATGTCGATTATTCCATATAATTGTCGATTATTCCCACAGAATAAGGAAGAACACAAGAAATGTCTTGTGGGGGTGATTCGTGAAGCAATTATTTGCCCAATCGAGGCGTATGTTTCCAATACTAAATGTGTTTCCGAAATTCAAATAGGATGAGTGTAAGCGAGAAGGAGCATTGGGGCTAACTGTAAATTTTGTTTCCATTCAAATTTGTACGGAAGTCACTTCTAGTTTTATACTTTTATGATTATTCCATATAAAATTTCGATTCTTTTGAGTGTCGCAATAAAATAATCTAAGACAATATCTTGCAGTCAAATTTTAAAATTTAGTATAGATCTTTCGGCAATAATTCAACATTTTTTAACACCGTTAATGATACATTAAACATGTGTTATTTCTTATATTAACTTTTATAGCCGGTTTAAAGTCTGTTAGTTGACTAATCGCTTAGATTCAGAACCAGTTAGTATACCTCTTTAAAACTAGATAAATAATTTAGATCTGTCTAATTTTGGGTCATTTTTTATCAGGCATACCGGTTTTTGGCCGAAAATAATAAATTAACCATCTAGATTAATTAAAAATAATAATTAGTACGATTTAAATTAATTTTAAAACTGTACAAATTTGTTTGCGACATTACTGGTTAGGTTATTGGAATTTTTTGCCATTTTCTGTTTTAAATATTATCAAATTTTAATAAAATGTGAAACAGAAAACACAAAAAGAAACTGTTTTAACTGCGAACTTAAATCTATATCTTATTCCGTGTTCGCGCTCATACCACGAAACTTTAGGGGTGTTTTATTCATGATAATCTTAGAAAAAGAAGCTAATAGTTAAGGTTTTTTGACAAAACAATTCCAATTAGCAAATGACGGCCAGCGTAGTCGAAATGTAAGGCTCTTTGACTCGCAATCCAAGGTCGCAGGATCGAATCCCGGCGTGGCAATAAATTTTATTTGATTAATTTGTATTATTGACCAAATTATTAATTAAAAATAATATATAGTATATTTGCGGCACGTTCAAGAGTGGAAGATACTCTCAGTACCGCCCTGGTGTGAGACCAACATTCATAATTAAAACGTTGCTTGAAATGGTTTAGCCGTGTTTGGTGACCAGATCTGAATAGCCAGGAAAATTCCCCACGTGCATCTTACTATCTCATTCCCCTCCCCACTACCTTCAGCCTCACAACATACCCCAATGGGATTCCATAGTCTCACTGGCTCTAGACGGAAGTAGTTGGGACTCTTGTGCGGTATTCAAGTAAAAGGATAAAAAAAGCGAACAGCTAACCGAGTGGGAAGAAATAGTAATTATGAAGTTGTTTTTTGTATGAACGCTTTGTTAACTACATAAAAATAAGGCACCATCATAACTTTTATCTTATTTGGGCATTATTGAAAAGGTTTTGTTTTTATGAAATCACCCCCCGCAATCAAGTTTATATATTCTCAAACCGATTTTACCATTGCCAATCTTTTGGTAAGCCGAGTATAGTCTTCGATTCTGAAAGTACTTCTACAAGAAACGCGTAAAATCACTTACAGTTACATAATTTTATAAAATAATATTTAATTCGTCTAGCTATTAGGCACCTCGTACCGTTTAGTTGAATTTAGTTCTGGACTAGAGATTGAACCTTTGCTAATCAGCGCGCATAATGCAATGACACCCAGTGCGCACTGGACCATTAACCAGTCTATAAGTAGGAAACAAAAAATGAAAAATTTTAATAGCGTTTTCACTTGAATGACCTTCTTTGCTAAGATAGCTGGAGTGGACCCATAACAAATATTCGGAGGGGGTTCGGATTGTAACTATTAATTTCAACAATGTCAATTGAACCATAAATCTTTTGCATTATTATACCATTGATGTAATTATTCTTTTGTGCTTGTTTGTTATATAATGCATCTAATACTTATATTATTAATTTAATCATGTTATTAAATAAAATTTTGTCTATATAAAACCTGCTGACAATCTACAAAAGTTGTTTAGAAGGTTTGAATGATAATATAGAAGAAAAAAATAGTACTTTGATTTTTCAAACAATTTGACGTTTCTCAATTATTGTATAGGCAGGTGTGGACGATTTATTAATTTCTTCAAAACTCACTTTGTTGCGTTATTTTAATTAAATGGAAACCAATCAGTTTGTATACATCAATTATTTAATCAATATTATCAACATGTTTCGAAACCGATGGTTTCTTCGACAGGATAAAATGAAAATTAACAAAAATAAAAATAGATAGACAAACATAGACAAATACGCATCTATAGATAAAAAAAAACACTACAAAGGGTTGTGATTAATTAGTTAAATTATATCTTTAACTAAAATTAAAAACTTTCAAAAGATGAACATTTATTTTATTTTATCAACAATTATTATTTTAATTAAATGAAAATAAATTACATAATTTTGAGTCACTTTATTGATATAATTTCACTATCTACCAGTTTTGGTACCTCCATACTATCATCAGGACTGTTATAAAAATAATGCTTACAAATATAGATGTACACATATAATATATATATATATATATACAAATTGTCAAGAAAGAAATGGTCAGTATACTAGAGTGGGACAGTGCGTCAGATGTGAGAGGCAGGTTTTGGGAGTGGGAAAAAAGTGAAATAACAAGGAACATACCTAAAATAGGGCTGAAGCTTAAATTTAATCGGTTATTAATGATTTCAACCTATGAATTCACCGATTTATTTTTATTCCCAAAGCTTCTAAATTTTTTTAACTTCTGTATCGCGGTTAAAAGTATGATTTTTATCAATTAGTAAATTGAATGATGTCAAGTCACAATGTGTTTGCTTCTTTTAAAAAAACATTATTTTTTATTTTTCTAAATAGCCATCTCTTAAATTTGTTTTCATATTAATACCTATGTTTAGAATAATTCATTTTTGTTATTTAGATATCTTGTTTAATTTATAAAAGTTTTTAATATACATGTAAATCCAATTATTGTCTATTCTAAAATAAATATTTTTCTGATACTTTTAACTTATAACCAACATATATTAATACTTGTTTGTCTATTGTTAGATAATTTTCATTTAATCCTGACGAAGAAACCAATGGCTTCGAAAGATGTTGACAATTTTAATTAAATAAGTGATGTATTGCGATTTGTTTCCATTTGATTTATTAATTAATTATATTAAATAAAATATTATGTATTTAGTTTACAAACAGAAAGCAGATAAAATAATTCATGGCTCCTTTTGAAGTTAGACACATTAGTCGAAGAGGTATCCATGTCAGTTTTTTTCTCGATCCATTGACACGATTTCCACTCTATTGGCTTTTGAAGCTCGAATTAGCAATAATAATCTCGATATAATATTTTCGGTCGGGGTCATTCGGCAAAGTTCGGGTGAAACCGAATCGGCCTCCGAATATCTAATCGGATAATTAGTTCGATTTGTCACTCCAGATGTCAGCAATGACTGAGTTTTTCATGCTTTTTACACGGCACGCTGTTTAATTGATTTTCAACGGCTACTCTAGGTCAGCTTTTATACGGTGGACACAACATATATAGGTAATTGGCAACTATCAGTTGGCGAACTACATTATTAAATCAGTATTTAAGAACATAGTTCGAACATAATCGAACCTTATATTATTTTTTAATTTTGTTATAAATGAACCCAACCACGATTTCGTGATCCATTCCGTGATTTCTCCCTGCGTTTCCTTTCCCATTCCTCCCCCCCCTCCTGCGAACCCCCTATCCGAGTTCCCTTTCCCCCCTCCTTCCCCCGGCATTCCATACGGTACATTCAGCTTTCAAAATCGCGTGCCACCTATTGCAATTTTTTTAACAAATTTCACAATGCCAGAGCTCACCAGTAGTTTTAAACAAAATCAAGATTCCGTGATCTTGATTCAGGTCAAATCGAGAATTGGAATAATAGTACATGGGTCAGGTTTGGGCCAGGTATATCAGTCAGTTCATATCCTCGCTATGAACGACATTGATCGGTCAAATAAAAGGTTCGATACGTTTGGTGACTTAGCAAGGATGCCCGGGTCTCTGGGGTGAAGTTTGTCTAGATCTTGGCGGCCAATGAGTTTGCCCACCTACTGCGTGGCGGGCCGGATCGGGAGAGATCGGTTGAGGGAGACCTAACATTGACCTCTTCAGACTCTCTCGACCCATCGCCTTGCACCGCAGTGGGAGGGATGGATTCATACGTCCGTCACTCCTAGACACATTGATCCCCAGATCCCCACCCATCCTTCATTCCTTTTTCATTCCCAGAACTTTCTCTCCTTCATTTACATAAAAAATACCCTCCACACAGCATTCCCAAGGATGAGATAGGTCCTGAGGGATTTTTATTAATTGCCTCCTGTGTGGAGATAGTTAAAAAAAAACGACACTGCTCTCTCTTGCTCCTACAGTGTGATAAAGACAATAGGCCTGCACTGTGTCTTAAGATATACGAAACGTAACTGGCTATGAGAGAAAGAAAATATGTGCTCGCATCTCTCTCTCTTGCCCCTACAGTAAATACAAAACGTAACTCTCTCTCTCTTTCTATTTTCACTAACTTGTATCTCCCTCTCAACTTCAATTCGCCTCGCCCGATCACACTTTTCGTAACGCTCTCGTCACGCATTCACCAGCTTACTCCGTGCGTAAAGAAGTTTTACTTCAAAAAACCTGCGTAAAAAGAAACATGGCGATTTATCTTCTATCAAGATAGGCACTTAAGCATTCAAATTAATGTAAGATGTTAAATTTAGTTTGTATAAAGAAAAGGTTGTCATTTTATGTCAGTTTTAAAGTTTTGTCACTCTGGATACAGATTGAGTCGTGATCCATGATTGGCTGCCGCCATTGTTGTGTTCGATTTTCGAATAAAGAACACATCCGAATTTACTAAAAATCAATTTGCCAATCGTGATTGGGTGTCGTAATTTTCTTTTTCAAAAAAACGAAAAAAGAACGCAATCTTTCGAAATTCCATTAATTCATTTCATCAAAGTCGTGATTTTTGAAAATTTCCTTCAAATGCAATGGGCGAAGCTAATTTGGGAACAATATAAATTATCCAATCCATCATTCCGATGAAATAGGAAATGTAACCGAATGGAATTCAACACAAAGCAGACACGTAAATAAATCGCAAAAACTTTAAAATGTCAAATAATTCTGAGTCTTGAAAAGATTTAGATTATTGTAAGAAAGATACGAAAGCTGCTCAGTTTAAGGTGATCCACTAGTCCTGGAGAAATTCGACAACGGAATCCACGCCCCTTTATGGGAGGCAGCGCCGGATCTGCCATACGTTCAAAAACGTGCAAAAAACCTGGCGCCAACTCCGAAAGGGCGCCGTGAAAAAATAAATATTGTATTAAAATTTAGTTATAATATTCCCTGAATCGTTTAAAAATTACCCATAGTACGAAATAATTATTACGCTCTAGCAACACTTTCCAAAGAAACAGAATGCGCACGCGTCAGGTTGGTATCAACGGCTTACGAATTTATAGTCAGTTACAGAATTTTTTTACAAATTCCTTATATTTAGTTTAACGTAAGATCTATTTTTCCATGTATCTTTTACGACTAATGGGTGCGATCCAAACTCAATAACCAATCACAGCGCGGTATTTTTATTCTGGAGAATCAAACAAACGGACTTGCGCCTTTCAAAATGTTTACAATTTTAGTTAGTTAGTTATTTTGTACGATTTAAGTCTCTAGGAAAAGGTAGTTAAAGACCATTTTCTTATGAAATCTTCAGTAAATTCCATTAAACAAAAGCATCGCACGGTTTGCAGGATTTGCAGGTTGCAACGTGTTGACACTGTTGACAGTTTCATAATTGATTTGACATATTATTTGATGTTCGTTAAATGTGTAATTAATATCTATTATATTTGTTGGTTTTGTTATTTTACGGTGTCAGTGTACATAAGTGTCTTTCGTAAGCCGTTGATACCATACGTCAGTGTTCAGTGTTTGTATGGTGTTTGTTCGCTCAATTTGGTGTTTGTTCGCTGGGGAAATGCAAGGTACAAATATGAGGTTATATTCTTATTAGATTTTAGAGCTAGTCAGAAGCTGTAGATGCTATTCTTGTGTTGTACGTTGCCATGGAAACGAATTTGTATTTGCTTTTTCTATTAATATTCGCGTTGGGTAGGTATATACATAAACGCAGTAAATCTCAAGAATGTCTAATGGACCTAGTTCAGCGAAACCACCCACATTGTCTCGTAACCTATATTTTAAATCATGGTACGGGCACAAACAAACAAATCGTAGTATTATTTTAAAGCATAACTTGCAAAAAGAGTTTTTCATAAAATAATTAAAATAGCACCATAATTTTATGTTTACCCAATAGATTCAGAGAGTATAGGGCTCCTGGCGATTCTCTCTTTTAAAAAAAATGAGTGTGAGAGCTACCGCAGGTCACTTGGAAAAGTTACACCCTTTATATGTCTTGATTTTATTTGATAAATTAGTGTAAAAAAAAAAAAAATTAAATAAAAAAATTGGGCTGAACGGATTTTTAATCAAAATAAAAATGTAGGGGGGGGGGGGCGCCATCGGTACCTCCTGCACAGGGCGCCAGATTTCGTAGATCCGGCCCTGATGGGAGGAATTTAAAAATACTTGAGAAAAAGTTTTTGGTTGATTTCGTAAAGGCCCGTAAAATACATTAACTCCTGTTTTACGCATAGTTTATTACTATAACAAGGAAGTTTAAAATCTACCGCACGGAACAAACACGTTCACACACCTCCGCGTCTGGGAGCTGGGAGGAAACTAAATGCGACTAAACGATGCGCTAACAGCCCTTCCGCAGATGGCATAAGGATGAAATTCACAGTTGGGTAACGCCTCTTTTAATCCATTGGAAAAAAATATCACCAATATTCATGTTTTTATTTTGTAAGGCATAAATATAATTTTTTGCGGTTATTATAAAAAAACTGAATTTGCCACATTATACAATAAAACGACATCCGAAAGGGGGTTTATAAGTAGGAGAATTTGTACTTGAAAGTGTTTTTTATAGACCTAATACTTTATTTTTTTCGAGGCTTGTTAAAAGACTTGATATAGACTAGGCCAAGATGTGTTCTACATGCAGTATTTAATTCAAGCATCTATAATAAGCGATCATATTTTTAAAACTAAAACACATGATTTTGTATGATTTTCAATTATTTCGCATGGCTTCATCTTAAGCATTGCCGGTTGTTCTTAAAACTGATGGAATTTGGGCAACAATTTATCCAAACTCCTGAATACTTCAATTCACGGTAGTCAACTCTTAATCAGCGGCGTAATCAGGTATCGAAAGGTTGAAGGAACCAAAACGCAATTCAGATACGAAGAGCTTTCGAAACATCATAGAATATTTGGCATGGAATTCATAGTTAATTTCCGAGCTTTGTGAAAGTTTTATTCAAATTCTGTTATTGTATCATCATTGGCCAGTTGTTTTACAGAACTGAGATAATAATACAACTTGAACAGAACTTGAGAATTAACTATGAAATATGTTGAATTGTTCAAATTCCCTGAAACAACTGGTCAACACATGACATGTAAAAATGAGAATCTAAATTACAGCTCCTCTCTTCAGGAAAATGTATCTAAAAATCTCAAATAGAGGTAGCAAATACACTATAACGGTGAGCTCTAATATCATGAAATTTGTGATTTGTCTGTCTGCACCCGTGCAAGACGTCCTTTTCAACCCAATAACGCCATACTTATTCTTCTCCTTGTGCCCTGTCCGTTCAACATGGCTATCATGTTGGCCATGCGGACTTTGTTTACTGCGGCCTGGAACAGCTCTGTAAGACTGGCCAAATCACTGTCTCAGGTTTTTCAGCCATGAGGTTCTCCTTCTTCCAGGGCCCCGTCTTCCGGCAAACTTTCCCTGCATGAGAAGAAAATCTCATACTTCTTTGGATGTCTCATCACATGTCCAAGATATTTAAGTCTTCGGATTTTTATAGTTTTAATAACTTCTTCTAGTTTTAATAAGGCCATACTAGTTGATAGTATTAAAAGTTTTTAACGTTTCTTCAAGTACTAACAGCTATTTTGCTGCTATGGGCGTTTGTATTTTGGTATGTTCAAAAAGGATTCACCTTCTTTTGATGACTACACTTATCGATAGTTGGCTATCATCAGGTAAATCTTAAAACCTTACTTGTTTAGATTAGTATTTTTATGGACATTATTTAACAATTAAAAAAAAAAGTTTTCTTGAGTTTTGTAAAGTGAA
Source organism: Limnephilus lunatus (assembly GCA_917563855.2). Classification (NCBI taxonomy): domain Eukaryota; kingdom Metazoa; phylum Arthropoda; class Insecta; order Trichoptera; family Limnephilidae; genus Limnephilus; species Limnephilus lunatus. The sequence continues at coordinate 102,233,778 of OU830594.1, forward strand.
TTTTAACCAAAAATTTCACATTAAAATGAATAATGTTTATTATTACAGTACCTATCATTGAATAACTTGAAACTACCTAGTGATAATTTATTTCGGTATGCAGTATACATTTTGTTATGTAAGGCGCTGTGGACGAAATAATATCAAGCGAAGAATTGAGTCAATCAATACTAGACAATAGTAATTGATTGCATTTTATCGACTAACCACCTGACTTCCGCTGTGGGTCCAATCCAATCTGGTGGCATTTCCGGTATGGTCAATACAGCCTTCTTGAGTCATCAAGCCTTCGAAGGATGCGAACGGGTCCGATTGGATGAAAACACCGGTTATCAGGCAAATAAAAGAGTTACATAAAACAAAAATTATGCTTTGTCGATCAATTCACTTTAGTGTTGATTCGGAAAAGGTCTGCTCGGCACCCGTAAGCACTCTAATCATTTGCCAATATAACAATCTCCAATGTTTGACATCATTCCTCTGACAGTAACCTTGTCGATCGACAAAACCCAAATCAATAAAATATTGACTAAATCCGTCATTTGGAATTGAAAGAAGTTATTTACGCGATCAATTGAATCCGTTCGGGCCAACGGCGTTACAGTGGTTCGGGCTTAGAGAAACGAAATGTGTTGAGATATAATAAGATGTGACTAAAGACCTCATTAACTAATTTATTCTCTTTTTAGTGTCAAAAAGTAAATGCGGACTGCCAATGCATGTTAAAGTTAGTATTTCAATTCGAAATTATTGGTCAAGTAGAAATTATGTCTAATTAATATTGTGTTATGTGTGGGTTTAAAAATGTTACTATAAAATGCAGTTACACTAAACAACATAAAGATACTAAAAGCGCAACAGTAATTGTATAAATTAAAATCAACTTTCGCAAAATTATATGCAAAATTAAATGAAAAGTGGCTATTTGCCAATTAGGCAAAGCATAAAAAATTGTTCATAAAAATAATTTAACAAAATAAACAAGTCTTTAAATAATTATTTTGTTCTCGTAAAGATGTGTTCTTTTTGTTTTTTTAAGAAATGAAACTTTTCAAATTAGTTTGTCCATTACCGAGAGCGCCGCCCTTTCAATGGTGATCCCTTCTCGGAAGGTGTAAAGAAGCAAAGGTAAAATAAACGCTGGTTTCCGGTTGTCGGTGTGCCGAGATTGCGAAGAGATAGATGGGGAGGAGGAAGGTTCATTTCTGGAGATGCTGGCGTCAAAGAATTAGCAGAATCAGACCTAGATAATACGATACATTTTATAATAAAAATAAAAATTAGAACTTTAAAACGAGCATTATTTTTGATGATTTCTCTATAAAGCGGAATAACTGCGATATTTGGTACATTTGCGTTATGTGGGAATGCTATGTTTGTTCTACTGGTATTTCAAGGGAGTGAAGTGCTGTGTAGAACTGTCGACTAGACTCTTTTTTTAAATGAAATTTTTTTCTTGCACTTTTCATTTTATTATGTCAAAATTAAATATTAGTATTTGAAACAAAATAAAATAAACATCAACTCTACTTTTGACACTAATCTTAAGACACTATCTAATTAAGAAATGTAATATCATCAATAATACTGCCCACCTTCCTCCTCCCCATCTCCTTTCCCTCCCCAATATGAACATGTCCAAATTGTGGATATCATAGTATCACTAGCTCCAGACAGTTGAGAGTAGTTGGGACTCTTGTATTCTTGTACATTTGAACAAATTTGCATGAAATAGCTACTGTAAAATTAATTAACTTATGTTTAGTTGTTTTAATAAAGTTTCCTGAATCTATCTGGAATGAATTGAAGTCATATACAGCGCCCTTGTGGTGATTTTTCACAAAAACGGCGCTATGCAAGTTATCCAAATTACCTATTATTAATTTATAAAATCTCTCACAATTTACGTAAAATAGCTACAAAGTACTTACTGGTTTATTTTAACTGACACTTTAGGTGTAATGTTAAAATATTTCATTATGAAAATGAAAAGAAATATTTCGCAAAAATCTTATATTCTTTCTTACAAAACGTTTTAAAACGGCCATTGAGAATGACTGAATTCAATGTGAGGCTAATCCATCATTTGAAATGTGATAAACTTTGATAAATAACGCATGAATAGACAATCAATGAGATACCTAAAATACACCATACGGGGAACGTCGTTTGATACAGCATATGGTAATCTGACGATGTCTACTGGGCGAAACTAGTAAGAGTAATAATAATAATAAGAAATCAAAGAAGATCAGATTCGTTGTTAAAAACCCGTGGGAAATGTGAACTTTTCGAGGATTTTTACTTAACACCTGTCAGTAGTGGCGGCTGTTGTTGACAAGATGCTGTCGTTGTTTTGAGTTTGAGATGAATATTCTTGAGACTTCCGTCTGATTAACAGGGAGATACTGACATCATGCTGTGTGCCCGTAGAAGTAGACAGATATCATTGTGTTGAGCTGCAGATATCGGTAATGAAAAATCACCTCAAGGGCTAAAATATGAAATACATAGAAACCATTAATGGAGGACTGATGCCGTTGGCGCTAATAAAAAAACTGTCAAAAGAAGCGAAGCTAACAGTCCATAATGGAGTCCTGGTACCTACCTGAGTTATGGCAGGGAGGCATGGAACTGGCAGAGGAAGTATAAAAGTAAACTGAATGCTGTTCAAAAACCATGTATGATCATGTGAGAAATGTGAATATCCGCAAAGAATGTAAGCATAATAAGTAATATTAAGAAAGGGAACCTCAAATGGTTTGGGCATATAGAGCGAATGAAAGAAGAAAATAAGAATAAGAAGAAAATACGTACGTATACTTACAGCTTTAGGTATAAGTACTTATTTAATAAGCTCAGTTTTAATGTATGAACGAATCGGAATTTTGACTTTCCGCCTATGTTTAAGCTTCGAAACCTACGCTACTGGAACAAGTTTAGTTCCTATGAGTTGTTCTGGTCTGCAGTCTGCAATGTGAAGATTGCTTCGATAGCAGTTGGCCTCCGATAGGAGAAGACATTAGAATATGAATAATAGGGAGATATTTCATTGAAAAACTGTGTCAAATGCCAGGTTTAGGGAAAAAAACATGCCTAATAAAAGTGTTGCAAATTTGCACAAAAGTGTGATTAGAAGAATGAGGATATCGACGCTAATAAAAAACAAGATTAGGTAAACATTTGTAAACTGGTTATTTTGGAATTTTGGTCAAATCCGCGTATAAAATTTACAAGTCTGTTAAAAGGCAGATGTTGATCATAAATAAAACAATGAATACATCTCAGCGTAGCGCGTCGTTATTATTAAACACAACAATTTCCTCATGCGTTCAAAAACGTGCGATTCGTCACAAAATCGCGTATATTATAATATTTACAATCTCACCCTAAGCAGTTTGAAAATCTTGGGGTGCCATTTGGGGGCATTTTTGACCTTAATGACCTCATGTCCTGTGCGCTTCGCATAGCCCAAGTTACTAAAGTGTTCGTTAGGCCGACATGCGCAGTTCGGCACTTAATATTTCCTTTCTCACGCACAGCATCTGTCATTCTTGCACCATCTGGGCTAGCAGCATCCGCTCTTATGGCGTACCGCAAGGATCTGGGATTGGACCCCGAATAAATAACAAATCAACCTGCGACTTGCCGTTTATTCTGTTCCGAAACTGTGCCGAGAGCGAATTAATAAACTTAAATATAGCATTTTTATTTGCTGAAGATGGGAAATTATAAAACAAGAAGGACAACGTTAAAAAAATAATGGAACTTATCTATTGATTTGAGAATGACCATTTTTCATCAGCATTTTTTAAAGGCAGATAACTTATCATAATAAGTTTTAATTATTCAATTTTGGAGGCGGGTATGGGTACCGACACCCCGGGAACCATTTATTGGATAACCAATACCCTTGACATAGGTTATCCTAAGTGGTTCGCTATGTTTGGTGATTTAGCAAGGATTACCGGGTTCATGATGTTTGCCCAGGTCTTGGCGGCACATGCGTTTGCCCACCTACTGCGTGGCGGGCCGGATCGGGAGAGACTTGTTGATGGAGACATTTTACCTCTCCAACCGGACTCTCTCGACCCATGTCCTTATACCGCAATGGGAGGGATGAATTCATAAGTCCGTTACTCACATTGACCCCCAGATTCTCTCAATTCCCTCATATTTTTTTCTTTCCAGAACTTCTTCCCCTAAAAGGAAAGAGAAAAAGTCCTCTACACAGCATCCCAAAAGATGACATTATGTGGAGCTAATGTGAAAATAAACAGTAACAGTAAAAAGTAATTTGCTGGCTTTCTAAATTAGTTGATAGATTTTAACGCCGTCAACTGAAAGTATTTTTGGTGCAATAAATTAGGGTGCCAATTATATTCGATGAATGTTATGTTTTATATCTATGCAAAACGATTTGCCAGATAATATGAAGACAATAAATTATTGATGTCGACAATGTAAACATTTAAAATATTTAAATCGATCCGAGATTACAAACAGGTTGACAAAACCTTGAATGCGTTACGATTATTAACTTATAACAACAAGCATAATCGATCAAATGCTCCACATTCAATAAAATATTACAGAATAATTTGGTGGCATTGTTTATTGAGTCACCCACCGTAGCAAAACTCAGGTAAACTTTGGTCTATTAACCGACATTGAGTAACTAAACGTTTCATTGTTATAGACTCGCCCTTGAAGACATTAGCAGTTTCCAGAGCAGTTTCCTCAGAACCTTTGATTTCCCCAACTGTTGAGATATTTATTTATAATTTATATGTGACCAGGTTACGCACGAGTGACCAGTTTCTTAAATGACATGGTTGGATCGATTTATTACAGTCCATAGCAAAGCAAATCTGCCACTTTGCACGTGTACCAAGTACATTACTAGAAAAGAAACTATATTAGAATCTATCAAGATAAAACAAACCCTCAGACGCCTGTTACTATTATTATAACATGAATAAACAATTCTGATCACCAAAATCAGAAACGGGATGCGTTTGTTACACCAAAAAATGACAAACAAAGACAATATTGCCAAATCACACATTGTAATTACTGTTAAAACGAGATCAGGTAGCGCACTTTGGAGGAACGACTGTGCGGCCTTTTTCATACAAAACTTGTTAAATGTTTTTTTAACAAAAGGTATAGCAAATATCTAGTACGAATATAAAATCGACCAATAGAGGGATTATTTTTTCCCGATTTTAGAGGCAACTTTAACGAATTTTTTGCGGGTTAATGGTATTTGCTAAAAATAATCTTTCCCAATCTACCACATATGTATGAATATAAAAAAATATAAAAAATTCGTTCTTTGGTTCGAAATTTTAAATTTGTCTTCTAGCATTTTCGTTTGTTTAGTTTTTTGAATTTTGTCAAATTGTTATTTGAAATTATGCCTATCAAAATGCTTTTTTATCATTTTATTTGTTATGTTATATTGCGTCATATTTTTAAAGTAAATAGAGTGAAATTATTTTTTAACCAATATCATCAACTCACAAATAATTGTCAAAGTTTACTCTAAAATCAGGCAAAAAATAATTCTTTGGTGGCCCATATTTTATAATTTAAAACTCAGATATTTGCTATACCTTTTTATTTATTTTTTTCAGATTGGTTACGCATTTTTGCCTCAAATTCAAAATTAAGTTTTGTACGAAAAGGGCCTCGCAGCCGTTCTCATTATCTGAACAATTTTCTAAAACAGAACTTATAACCAAAAGAAGTGTTACACTCTTATGATTTAACTGGAGTAAACTTAAACGTGAGTATTATCAACTTTTTTTTCAAATATATATACGTACAGCTTGGCACAGTTAACTGTGCAAAGGATAATATAACGAACTAATTTTTAAATCCACATTTTTTACAGATGTTTTTCTACTCAATACAAAACTAAATATCAATCTTCTCAGATTCTTAAATAAGTACCTACCTAATCGATAAGACATTTATAAGTAGGTACCATCTTGTAAAACAACCCTAATAATTCTTATTGCGTATTTAAAATCGCCGGTTCCCATGCGTATTTAAAATAAAACTGTTGATAATATAATATATTCCCTAAATTCGGTAAAAATCAGTCATCTCGATGACCTATCCCACGACACTGAATTCCGGATGATTTTGACATCTGTCAAAGTAAATAGGGGGGAAGTTTAATGGATTTTTGGATTCTATTCAAACTTTTGAAGGTTTTTGGGTGAAATTTTTATTTTCGAACATAGGGAAGATTTAAATTTACATAATGCAAAGATCTGAACTGAAAGAATATGGATGAACTTTGTTGGGCAGTAACGGTAAATTAAAAAAAATTGATGGATCTGTTATTATTCATTATAAATTAGCGCATACCCGTCAAAAATCACGGGATAGTATGAATTCTTGACAAATCGATTCCAATCTGGAAAATGACAGTTAAAATATTTTTCTGAAAACACATCATTTTATAGGTAGGTACTTTATCGCTTGCCTGATTTCTTTTTTATTTATTTTTTATTTATTTATTTCTATTCTTCAACATACATACATATTACAGATAATTACATTGGTATACATAGATATTAAGTTAAGTAATAAGGAGAAAAAATAAAATGTTACTGATCCGTAACTGTATATAGGTAAGTACCTAGTAGTATTTTGTGAACACCTCACTAGGCGGACCTGTGCTGAGGTGTTCCCATGTTTTGGAATAATTGCAATTCTGACGACAAAAGTAGAAACACCGTATCCTCCTTGATATTGTCAAGAAGGAGACTGTGGGTCGACCTATAGCGGCAGTAACGTATACATAAAATAAAAGATTAGTTGCAGTTAGGATGTATACATAAAGTTATACATAGCATCTAGTTTATGTAAAAGATAGATAGTAGTTTTGATAAATAGGTAGGTATATTATTGTAGGGACAATCAGTCATCAGACATTTACACAATCAGACATTTACACAATCAGTTCCAATTTTGAGCATGACACTGAAAAATTCAAAGCAAATCCGAGTTCTATAGTTCATTTTTAATAGCTTACAAAAGAAATAAATATAAAAGAAAAAAAATAGTTAATTTTTGCTCCTAATATTTAAGAATCCGTTAATTTTCATTATTATTTAGAATATCTTTGATTTTTAACCCCACGAACAAGAAAACCTGGTTAATACGGCATAAACATTTTATAAAGCATTTTTTTTTCTGCCAAAAATTGGTAAAGTTTTGTGATTTTAGTTTTTCATAAAAAGACAAAATTCTACTCAAGTACTTATATCAGCATTATTTCATACAAAATAATAGACTATCATAAAGTAATTTCGGTTGTCTGTGATGTGAGTATTTCTGCGTCATTAATTTAAAATTGTTCTTAAATTTTCTAAATTGGAACTATGTGAATCATTGTGTGATGCGATAAAGTAGGTAAAAAGTACCATATTTGAAATTTGTATTTCATTTGTTTTAAATTTTGACAGATGTATTTTCAAGATTATTTTTTAAATTAATTTCATTAATTTCTGACGTCTCTCCAATTTGTTAACAAACAATCTATGTATGTTAACAGGAATGTTTGTTTACTTGTTTGTTTGTAGCTTATGCGGTCCCTAAACAATTTATCCGATTTCGATGAAACTTTGTTGTGCTCACGCCCGCGATGGTTTATATGTATGGTGGTGAGCTCTGGAGTTATGAAATTTGTACAGAAAAAATACAATGAATGGCAAGCGAGCCATTTGAAAATTGAATGTACCGGGACTGAATTTACGGAAAGCGGGAGAGGGGTGGGGATCGCGGAAGGGAGTTGCGGGAGGGGGAACGCGGAAGGGGATGGGGAGTCGGAAGAGGAAGGGGAACGGTACGATTGGGAAAGGACACGCAGGGAGATACAATTTCTATATTTAGTGGCATTGCAACGTACGCCGGGAACTCTTAGCGAGTTCCCGGCATATATATATATATAATAATTTTATATAAAGAAAATTGGCAATATTAGATTTTGAAAGGCAGTGTGATCCTGGGACAAATATTTTATAAATTCTTTCAGCTTTCCAAAACCTACATTTATAACATCCCGTGATTTTTCACGGATCTGCCCTAGTAGATTGTATTTTACGTCAGCGTTTCATAAATCAGTGTATTTCGCATTATAATATTCACAATGTCAGGGTTTTTGTGCCAGGATATCAGAAAACAATACCGCCAATCCAACCCCTTCCTCTCGAGGGGTTAAATTTATGTACGCGGTCGGGGCTAGTTGGGACATTTCATTAGCGGGGGGTTATCTTTTATTGTTGGCGAGGGGAGGGGAAGGGAAAGGGGATGGATAGAGATTAGAGGGCGGAAGATATGGATTAGAAAGTCTCGATCAATCATAAGGGGGAGGAAATAGTCATCGCCAACTTTTGGCACGCGAAACAGCAAATATCTTTAAATTTTATGTATAGAATTTATAACATCGACCGTACCGAATTCTGACCCTAAATAATTTTAATATACCTTGAGTTCTACCCGCCATGCAGCGTTATTCCACACGCTTAATTACAAAAAAAATGCAGTATCTAATTCGTCAATTCATCATGCTCTTCATACCAACAATAATATTTTCTGAACTTTAGCATCGACATTTTTTCGGATTCACTGCTCATATTTAAAAGTAGCATCAGTCAATGAAATAATCTGTTTAATGCGCATACATAAACACACACATACATACACCCTAACACGTACATTCACACATACACACATACATACACATCGCACGTCACCCGGTTATTACTAAATATACATATCTACCACAATTAAAACATTGCAAGAACATTAAAACATCGTTGGTACCCACTATAAAATATTTAATATCTGTAAATTGTTTAATCTCTATAACCAATGTACTGTTTTGTTTAAATAACTAAAAATAGTAATTTTTAGATGTTAGATGCTTTGAGCATCGCCCTGGTGAAAGACCACCATTCAGAATCGAAATAAGCATAAAATGGTTTTAACTATGTTTAGTGACCAGATATGAATAGCTAAGTACTAAATCTCTACTACGAACCCCACTCCCTTCAGCCTCATATACCCCAATTGGAAATGCCATAGTCCCACTGGCTCCAGACTGTTTGGGATGTAATAAAATAATTTGATAAGCTGTAACTTTTTGTATAGCACATTATTTTGACGAACAAGCAAACCAGTTTCGGAAAAGTAGTATCTTAGTCAGGGAAAATCTAACAGTAGTTTTTATTTGCCTGTACTAACGCTAGTGAAATATATGCAGGTTGTGCCGAAACCAAGTATATTTTAATACATAGTGATATAACCAAAGTAAAAGTGTTCCTTTTGATAGTGTCGCATTGAGCATTATGAAAGAACTACAGTGCAATGAATTTTGCCTAATCTAATGAATTCATGATATCGATGGTCCAGTTGGTGACTCAGATATATCTCAGGTTACTCATAAACACCACCAAATCATTTACAATGCAGAAAAGTTGTAGTGAAAAAAAAATTATGTTTTCTGAACCACTAGTAGGCAATTTCAAAATTTCTGGGTCACTAGTAGTTATGCTTCCAGGTGTTATTTTAAAGCATTTTTAAATATGTAAAACATAGACACGTGTAAATAATATTTGATTTATGGCGAGCATTCGAATATTGCTTTGCTCATCATCTCAAAACTAAGTATTTGTGAGATGTCTAACTAATCAACTGAAGAATCGATAAATGCAACTTTAATCTGTAGAATACAAATAAGAGTCGAAAAAAGTCGAGAATAAACAATTTTATCTTTTCATTCTGATATTGGGCTAAAACTGTATAAAAAATAATGTATTTTTGGTGGAAAATATGTTTGGTTACGAAAAACATCGAAAATAAAACAATTAAAACCATATGTAATTATAATTGGGAAAATGTTCTCGACCCCCATTGATTGTATCAATTGGCGTTTCCGTTTTCTGCAACCCTGTCTCCGGGGTGCTAATATGATTAATTGTTTTTCATACGGACCTTTATACTGGACACGTCCCTTAAGACAATGGCTTGTGGAGTTAGGGTTGTCACAAATCCCAACCAAATAAATTAATAATAAAATTTTTACACATTTAAAAAATATGATTAAAATATTATAAAAGTGTGAGCTATTAGATAGTATGCATTAATAATTAAGTCAGTATATAATATAACCAATGATTCATACATGTTGATCTAATATTTTTATTTAAAATTGTAAACTATCAGTTGGATAGCCCTGATATATTAAAGTTGATTCACTTTCATGTACCTACCATTAGATCAAGGTTCCCTTGTATGTATTATTGTGACAATTATAAGTCGGTCTCAGGCTACAATTCTGTAATAAATAGATTACATACAATTGGTAATTTTTATGCCAATGTTGCTGATATTTTTAATATTTCCCAACTGAAATACAAGGCTGTACTGATCAAACATTTCAGCCAAACATATTTTAATGAGGTCACTACATGACATTTTTTGTTTATTTTATTGTGTTTCTTTTGGCTTTCATCAAGTTGTTCTATTAATATCCTTCTTTTTCTATTGTTATGTGTAATTTAAAAAAAAAAAAAAATATATGTACTACGACTGTTAAAAAATATTTCATAAAAACATATTTGTAAATGGCACTTTGTGCCGTAAATTTTAAATAAATAAATAAATAAATAAATAAATAAATAAATAAATAGTGTCTTAGAATAAAGAGGAAAAAACGTATCTACCTTGTTTCAGCTTAATAGTAGAGAAATTACCAATTATTGTCAATAATTGACAAAAATTCTATTTTATGTTGATTGTAGCTTACCTGGAAAAAGAGAAAAAATACATTATTAAAGGTAATATAAATAAATATAATAACAAAATTAAAAAAAGATTTGTCAAAAAATTTGTACATAAAAATGCAAAAGTCGGTCATTTTAAATACATGTAGGATTACGAAAGATTTTTTAAATATTTATATTGAGGGATCAGTAGGATTTATCGGACCAGTTAGGATTTCATCAGAGCCGAACCCTCTGATATGAAAATATCTGGAGTCGGTGAAATGTTTTCCCATTATGTTTCTGGTGGATTGACGTATTGTACCGGACGTATTTTAAGATTAATTATAGTATAATTTATTTTTAATTTTATGTAATACTTTATGACAAAATAAACATATTCACGGGGTCAGGCAGTCAGCCTAAGACAAAAAATAAAGCTTGACCCCACCCTCTGTGTACATACCTACACACTACCTTAATTAAATTAATCAGGGGTCATAGCAGTCGACCTGAGACAAAAGAACAACGCTTGACCCCACCCTCTCTGTGTACAAACCTACACACCTTTTAATATTTAAATTGACTTTTTCCTTTGCACAAATTCGATCTGTGCGACGCCGTTCCTATACAAACCTTCGCACGGGTCCAATTTGTGCAGATCTCTATTATTTACACTTGCATAAATTCAAATTTGTGCAACCTATGTATTTTTACCTTTATAAACACTTGCACAAATTCGAATTTATGCAACCTATGTATTCGTATAACAGTTTTGCATAAATATAAAATAATTCCAATTTGTGCAGACTGTTCATACCCTATGTAAAATATAAAATGTAAAATGTGCAAACTCACATAATAAACGAATGATCGGAGAGGCATCGAGAGTAGGTCGAGATAGAACTCTGTGGCGTTCTCAGCTTCGTTGCGCAATAGCGAAACGAACGCGGTGGCGTTTTACAACTCTAACAGTCAAAATTCTAAGAATTTCATCTCAGTTCGTAGAATTGAGATGAACAAAGGACTGAGACGGGCAGACTCCCGTCTCTGGACCCTTTAAATACGGCTGTTAGACCGCCAGATCGGCAGAGTTCCAGATCTCACCGCTTCAGCAACATCTCGCCTTCTCTTCTGCCTTCTCCGATCTACCCCTGGAAAACTTGGACTTCTTCTTCTCCGCCCTGGTTGGACCGCCCTCCAAGAAGAAAGCATTACAATAAATTGGTCGATCGCGCAAATTTCCCCTCTACCTCCCTTCTTCCCCTCTACTACCCCTCTACCTCTACCCCCCTTCCGCCCCCCTTGCCTTCTACCTTTCTCCCTACATTTACCCAATTTTCCTGAAATCTCCCCACTTTTCCCTCTCCCTACATTTTTTCCCCACTTTCTCCCTAGGTGTCGAAGCGGCCAGCCGGCAACTTCCCACTTCATCGTCTGTGCGGCTGGCGACTACAGTGCCTGTCCCGTACATGGTCCTTCGAGCCGGATCGCCGTCTTCACGCCTTCACGCCTTCACGCCGTCCAGTGACGTCCCGAGATGCCGTCCCTGCGAAGCGGTCGCCGAGCTTCGAGCTCGGACTCACAACCCGACGTAGAGCCAGGGCTGCCCCTACCCCCTGCCGGTGCTGCCAGCCCTGCTGCCAGGGCTGCCCCTGTCGATCTACACGCTGCCGGCCCTGTGGGCCCTCACCCTGCCGGTGCTGCCAGCCCTGAGGCCAGGGCTGCCCCTGCCGGCCTACACGCTGCTAGCCCTGCGGGCCCTCACCCTGCCGGTGCTGCCAGCCCTGCTGCCAGGGCTGCCCCTGCCGGCCCGCACGCTGCCAGCCCTGCTGACTCACATCATGCCAGCCCTGACAGCGTACCGTCCTCGGATGCAGAGGATGACTCTACCACCACAGAGGACACCGTCAGGCAGCTCCGGAGGGACAACCGAGCGATGAGCAGACAACTCGATGCACTGCTCGCATCCATCCCCACCGCAACGCAGTACCTCCCTGGTGCGCCCCCTGGCGCCTACCCTGGTGCCCATGCTGGTGCGCCCCCTGGCGCCTACCCCGGTGCGCCTCCTGGTGCCCATGCTGCTGCGCCCCCTGGTGCCCATGCTGGTGCGCCCCCTGGCGCCTACCCTGGTGCGCCCCCTGGTGCCCATGCTGCTGCGCCCCCTGGTGCCTACCCTGGTGCGCCCCCTGGCGCCTACCCTGGTGCCCATCCTGCTGCGCCCCCTGGTGCCCATACTGGAGCGCCCCCTGGCGCCTACCCTGGTGCGCCCCCTGGTGCCTACCCTGGTGCGCCCCCTGGCGCCTACCCTGGTGCCCATGCTGCTGCGCCCCCTGGTGCCCATGCTGGTGCGCCCCCTGGCGCCTACCCTGGTGCGCCCCCTGGTGCCCATGCTGGTGCACCCCCTGGCGCCTACCCTGGTGCGCCCCCTAGTGCCCATGCTGCTGCGCCCCCTGGTGCCTACCCTGGTGCGCCCCCTGGCGCCTACCCTGGTGCCCATCCTGCTGCGCCCCCTGGTGCCCATACTGGAGCGCCCCCTGGCGCCTACCCTGGTGCGCCCCCTGGTGCCTACCCTGGTGCGCCCCCTGGCGCCTACCCTGGTGCCCATGCTGCTGCGCCCCCTGGTGCCCATGCTGGTGCGCCCCCTGGCGCCTACCCTGGTGCCCATGCTGCTGCGCCCCCTGGTGACTACCCTGGTGTGCCCCCTGGTGCCCATGCTGCTGCGCCCCCTGGTGCCTACCCTGGTGCGCCTCCTGGTGCCCATGCTGGTGCGCCCCCTGGCGCCTACCCTGGTGCCCATGCTGCTGCGCCCCCTGGTGCCCATGCTGGTGCGCCCCCTGGCGCCTACCCTGGTGCCCATGCTGCTGCGCCTCCTGGCGCCTACCCCGGTGCGCCTCCTGGTGCTCATGCTGCTGCGCCCCCTGGTGCCTATGCTGGTGCGCCCCCTGGAGCCCCTCCTGGAGCACACCCTGGCGCGCCCCCTGGTGCCCACCCTGGCGCACCCCCTGGTGCCTATGCTGGTGCGCCCCCTGGAGCCCCCCCTGGTGCATACCCTGGCGCCCCCCCTGTTGGATACCCTGGAGCGCCCCCTGGTGCCTACCCCGGCGCACCTCCTGGTGCCCATGCTGGCGCGCCCCTTGGTGCACACTCTGGCGCTTACGAGGGCGCCTACCATGGCGAACCATCTGCCTCCCAACCACAGCCCACACCTCAGGGCTTCTCACCGCTGTTCCCTCCGCAGCCGACCGCCGACGAGACTGCTCATCACACTGGCGAGTGGGTTCGTCAGTTCGGCACCATGCTGGCTGACGCCATCCGCTCCACGCGCGACCAGGACAGCCCCAGGCCCTCGTTAGATGACAACATCAGACTGACCGCCCTCGTCGCCCGGCAGTCCACCGCCAAGGACCTTCCCACATTCTCCGGGGACACCCTCGAATGGCCAGCTTGGTTTGCTCAGTATGAGCAATCCACAGAAACCTGCAAGCTGACCATGAGCGAGAACCTTATCAGGTTGCAGCGGGCGCTGAAGGGGAAAGCCAGGGAGAATGTCTACTCCCTTCTGCTGAACCCGGAGTGCGTGCCTCAGATCGTGGCGACCTTGAAGGAGCGGTACGGGGGCTCTGGGTCCATTGCCAACCTGATGCTGGAGAAGGTAAAGAAGCTACCCTTCCTCGGACCGGAAGCCACCCTGGAGGATGTCGCGGACTTCTCAGGGACGGTCCAAAACCTGGTGACTTCTCTGCGGGAGCTGCGGACCGGGGGCTACCTGACCAACCCCACCCTGCTGGCTGACATCACCGCCAAGATGCCTTGCACCCTGAGGATGGCCTGGCTGCTGGAGCTGCGTCACCTGGGCAAGACGACGCAGTCCACCATCATGGAGCTTGCAGCATTCCTCAGGAGCGTCACCGGCATGATCCCGCTCAGCGGGATGGTGGATCCCCTGCGGCCTGGCAGAGGGCGCCGGGAAAATGTGCTGGCCAGTGCGGAGGACAAGCCATCCGGTGGAGCGGCCAACCGCCCACCACCACCGGCAGGAAGGAGGAACAGTGACAATAAAAAAAACAGTGTAACCTATAACAGGTTGTGTGCTCAGTGCGGGGAGCAACACAAACTCGGTGATTGTGCTCAGTTTAGTGAGAAATCAGTTTCCCTCCGGTGGGAAACGGTGCGTGCAAACAATTTGTGTCGGAAGTGCCTGGATCCCCACCACTCCAGGGAGTGTAAGGAAAAAGTGTGGTGTGGTGTGGGTTTGTGCCGAGGCCCGCACCATCGTTTGCTCCACCGGGAGAGCGTTGTTGTTGACGAACAAATTCATATGTGACGCCAGACAGAGGACTGCCGCGTGTTGTTGGCGATAGTGCCGGTCGTGTTGCGGGGCCCTACCGGGGGGCAAGTGTCAACATTCGCGTTGTTGGATTCGGGTTCCACCATAACCCTCATCGACGCTGACACCGCGACGCAGATCGGCGCCCATGGCCCGGTCCAACACCTGCGGCTGCATGGAGCGAGGGGATTGTGCAGCTCCGACGCCCACTCCCAACGCGTGAAGCTGATGGTCCGGGGCACTGGTCTGGAGACCACCTTCACCATCACCGCCAACACCGTAGCCGACCTGAGCCTGCCGGAGCAGCGCGTTCCCGGACGACGCGTCACCCCAAAGCTCTTGATCGGGCAAGATAATGCCCACCTTATTATATCAAGTGAGGTCCGTCGAAACAACACTTCCCGCATACTGTCACGGACCGCTTTGGGGTGGGTCGCTCACGGAGGCTCAAACCTCAACAATGACGGGCCAGCTACCACACTGGCCCTCCAGTCAGAGACCGCCGCAGATGCTCGCCTGAGGGAGTTGGTAAAATCCAACTTTGCCGTCGACTCCCTCGGCGTTACGTCTGCGGCCAGAGTCAATGCCATGGACGCCAAAGCCATGGCATTAATGGAGAAGACCACCCGCCCCCTCGCAACTGGGCGGTGGGAAACTGGTCTCCTCTGGAGACACCCTGACGCCACACTGCCCGACAATCGGCAGTGTGCGCTGAAGCGGCTCCAGTCCCTCGAGAAGAAGCTGGCTGCGGACACCAACCTGGCAGCGGCGTACACCGACAAGATGGCCCAACTTGTCGCCAAAGGATACGCCAGACGCCTCTCTCCACATGAGGCGTCACTCCCTGCCCCGCGAAAGTGGTATCTTCCCCACTTCGCCGTCACCAACCCGAACAAACCGGGGAAGATAAGGGTTGTGTTCGATGCCGCCAGCCGATGTAAAGGGACATCGCTGAACGATGAACTCCTGACTGGCCCCGACCTGCTGTCCTCTCTCCTGGGAAACATCCTCCGTTTCCGGGAGGGCAGCGTAGCTATTGCTGCAGATATCCAAGAGATGTTCCTGCGGATCCAGATCAGGAAAGAGGACCAGCCCTCCCAACTCTACCTGTGGAGGTCGTCAACCAAGAGGGAGCCAGATACCTACCAGCTGGCGTCCATGATGTTTGGGGCGACCTGCTCGCCCAGCAGTGCCCAGTACGTGCGGGACAGGGTGGCCGGGCAGTACGAAGACCAGTACCCGGCCGCCGCAGCAGCCATTCGTTCACGGTTTTACATGGACGACTACCTGGACGCTGTGGAAAACCCTGACGACGCTGCTGCCCTAGTCCGCGACGTAAGGGCCCTCCTTGCAAAGGGAGGGTTCCACCTTACAAACTGGGCCTCAAACAGCCAGGACGCGCTAGCTGGAGTACCCCCTGATGACCGCGCCACCTCCACGGTAGCGATAAACAGCGGGTGCAGCGAGACTGAGAGGGTCCTAGGGTTGGTGTGGGACCCATCCACCGACCGCTTCATCTACACCTTCCTTGAAGCGGTCAGCCCCGAAGAAGCCACGCGGCCCACAAAGCGGCAGCTCCTCTCCATCGTGATGAAGATCTTCGACCCGGTGGGCTTCGTGTCCTGCCTCACTATACGGTCGAAGATCCTGCTGCAAGCCGTGTGGCGTTCAACTGTTGGGTGGGACGACCTCATCACTCCGGAGCACGCCGAACGCTGGAGGGACTGGAT
Source organism: Limnephilus lunatus (assembly GCA_917563855.2). Classification (NCBI taxonomy): domain Eukaryota; kingdom Metazoa; phylum Arthropoda; class Insecta; order Trichoptera; family Limnephilidae; genus Limnephilus; species Limnephilus lunatus. The sequence goes on from OU830594.1 coordinate 102,250,622, forward strand.
GAGCCTGCTACAGGAGAGCAGCGTCTCCGTCCCGCGACAGTCTCTGCAGCGGAAGACGAGCAGCGTGACCCTGCATCTCTTCTGTGACGCCTCGGAGCAAGCCTGCTGTGCCGTCGCTTACTTCGTGGAGGAAGTGCAGGGCGCTCTACAAGCCACCTTCATTGCGAGCAAATGCAAGGTGGCGCCGCTAAAACCTCTATCCATACCCCGCCTTGAGCTGCAATCCGCACTCATGGCGGCTAGGCTGGCCAGAACCATCCGGTTGGAGAGCCAAGCGAGGATAGCTGCAACCATTTTTTGGACGGACTCGACCACGGTGCTGTGCTGGTTGCGCACGGACCCGCGCACCTACTCTGCGTTCGTGTCCAACAGGTTGGGCGAGATAGACGAACTCACCTCCATAGCCAACTGGAGGTGGGTTCCCACCAAGCAGAACCCGGCCGACATCGGCACCCGGGACTTGGAGCTGCCCGACCTGTCACTCCAGGGAAGATGGTTTTGCGGCCCCGCTTTCCTCACCACACCGGAGAGCGACTGGCCTAAGGAGCGGACCCTCGTCAAACCAGATGACCAGACCCTTGAGACCAGACCTCAGCACTTCGTCGGCCACATCACCACGGCCGGAGAGGCGCTACCTCTGGTCGAGAGGTTCTCTTCCTGGCACCGGCTGATCCGCGCTACAGCGTGGATGCTGCGCTTTGTCAGGCGCTGTCGGATGGGCCCGAACCGACCCGCCGAGTTCACGCTACGCGCGGAGGAGCTGAGGGAGGCCGAGCGCAGATGGGTGAGGAGGTCCCAAGAAGACGCCTTCTCCACCGACCTGCACACCATTAGGCTCGGCCAGGCGCTACCTGCCGCCAGTCGCCTGATCAGTCTGGCCCCCTTCCTCGGACCTGATGACGTTTTGCGGATGGGCTCGCGGTTGAGGAACCTCACCGGAACAACCAGCGTGGCGAAGACTCCCGTGATCTTGGATGGCGCAGACCCATATGCCCGGCTGCTGATCCGCCACTACCACGAGAAGGCAGACCATCCAAGCACGGAGAAAACCGTTGCCGAAATCCGATGCAGTTTCTTCATCCTGCGACTCCGCACCGTCAGCAGGAAAATAACTCATGACTGCCCCACCTGTCACATACGACGGAGCAAGCCCGCTCCACCACAGATGGGAATACTGCCGCCGTCTCGCGTGGAACACCATGTCCCGGCCTTTACAAACTGCGGGCTAGACTACTTCGGGCCGATGGAGGTCACAGTTGGCAGACACCGAGAGAAGCGCTATGGAGCCCTTTTTACCTGCCTCTCCACCCGCGCCATCCATCTAGAACTGACGACCTCACTGTCTGCCGACTCAGCCATCATGGCGCTGCAACGGATGACTGCCCGAAGAGGTCAACCCGCGGTGCTGTACTCGGACAATGGGACAAACTTCCGTGGTGCTGACACGGAGATCCGGAATGCCGTGGAATACCTACAGCAGGATGCCAGGATGACGGATGCCATGGCCACCAAGGGCATCGAGTGGCGCTTCAACACCCCCCTCAGTCCTCATATGGGGGGAGCCTGGGAAAGGTTGGTCCGCTCGGTCAAGCTGGCCCTGAGCGCCACACTAAAGGAAAGGGCGCCAAGGGAGGAAACCCTGCGCACAGCACTGGCAGAGGCTGAGTTTGTGGTCAATAGTCGGCCACTGACTCATATCTCTGTCGACCCGCGGGACGAAGAGCCCTTGACCCCCAACCACTTCCTCATGGGATCTGCAGGAGGCCGCCCGCATCTGTCGCTCTACGACAACAAGGAGGAGGAGGTATGTCTCCGACGACAGTGGCGTATCAGCCAACAACTGGCGGATATGTTCTGGAGGCGGTGGCTCCGTGAATACCTCCCCACCTTGGGTGCCCGACAGAAATGGCACCACCCGACTGAACCCCTCAAGGTCGGTGACCTGGTGCTCATCATGGACCCCGCGCTACCACGCAACAGTTGGCCGCGCGGGCGTATCATCGAGGCCATCCCTGCTGCTGACGGCCAAGTGAGGACCGCCCGAGTCCAGACAGCCACGGGAACTTACACCCGTCCTGCCGTAAAACTGGCTCTCCTCATCCCGGCACCCGCACCAGTACCAACCTCGACTGCAGCCGGACCAAGGACCAAACAGCCCAAGGGAACCGGACTTCGAGGATCCCGCCGACCTGTACGTCCTGACAGCTAGGCGCAGCCGTGACTGCACCGGGGGGAGGATGTACCGGACGTATTTTAAGATTAATTATAGTATAATTTATTTTTAATTTTATGTAATACTTTATGACAAAATAAACATATTCACGGGGTCAGGCAGTCAGCCTAAGACAAAAAATAAAGCTTGACCCCACCCTCTGTGTACATACCTACACACTACCTTAATTAAATTAATCAGGGGTCATAGCAGTCGACCTGAGACAAAAGAACAACGCTTGACCCCACCCTCTCTGTGTACAAACCTACACACCTTTTAATATTTAAATTGACTTTTTCCTTTGCACAAATTCGATCTGTGCGACGCCGTTCCTATACAAACCTTCGCACGGGTCCAATTTGTGCAGATCTCTATTATTTACACTTGCATAAATTCAAATTTGTGCAACCTATGTATTTTTACCTTTATAAACACTTGCACAAATTCGAATTTATGCAACCTATGTATTCGTATAACAGTTTTGCATAAATATAAAATAATTCCAATTTGTGCAGACTGTTCATACCCTATGTAAAATATAAAATGTAAAATGTGCAAACTCACATAATAAACGAATGATCGGAGAGGCATCGAGAGTAGGTCGAGATAGAACTCTGTGGCGTTCTCAGCTTCGTTGCGCAATAGCGAAACGAACGCGGTGGCGTTTTACAACTCTAACAGTCAAAATTCTAAGAATTTCATCTCAGTTCGTAGAATTGAGATGAACAAAGGACTGAGACGGGCAGACTCCCGTCTCTGGACCCTTTAAATACGGCTGTTAGACCGCCAGATCGGCAGAGTTCCAGATCTCACCGCTTCAGCAACATCTCGCCTTCTCTTCTGCCTTCTCCGATCTACCCCTGGAAAACTTGGACTTCTTCTTCTCCGCCCTGGTTGGACCGCCCTCCAAGAAGAAAGCATTACAATAAATTGGTCGATCGCGCAAATTTCCCCTCTACCTCCCTTCTTCCCCTCTACTACCCCTCTACCTCTACCCCCCTTCCGCCCCCCTTGCCTTCTACCTTTCTCCCTACATTTACCCAATTTTCCTGAAATCTCCCCACTTTTCCCTCTCCCTAGGTGTCGAAGCGGCCAGCCGGCAACTTCCCACTTCATCGTCTGTGCGGCTGGCGACTACAGTGCCTGTCCCGTACACGTATTGTTCTTGTATTGTTTTGTATTTATTATACTTATATAGTGCACTTACATTCCGTGAATTTACTAGATATTCATTTGTGGAAAAGTGTGTGGAAGGGTTTAGTCTTTCATTTGGGAAAGATTTAACCCGGACATAAAATCTGGAGCACCGTAAAAATACAGTGTTTTTGGTGACCTCTGTTATCAGAGGTTGGTTATCATTAGGGTACTCTTCATACTGCAGGCTGCGGCCGGAGCAACTGAGCGGAACTGCACTCGTACCAGCCACGTAGATTTCAAGTTAAGTTCGGCGTCTTTCTCTACCTCAAACTTCCCGTGAGTTGTCTTGTATTCGTTGCTCCACATAATGTGACAATTTGATTCAAAATATAATTTCATAAAATTATAAAGAATTCCACAATATTATAATCAATTATTACAACGAGGACCTTAGCACGGGTAAAGCACCCAGTGGGAGGACTATATTAGCAAATAATTTAAAAAATTTAATGTATCAAATAAAAAAATTCCACAATTATTCTTAAGTCAGTTCCTTATTGCTGAGGATAGTGACCTCTACTCCAATTTTCATTTAATTATTGTCCTGGGTACTATAACAGGACTGTTTTGTTAATCTTTGTTCTCTTATCATTGTTTTATAAATACTGTATATTCTTTATTTCATAGGTATTATTTTATCAACATTTTGTAATGAACTCGTAAGGAGCACTGTAGGATTATTTTTAAATTTATTATAGTTAAGCGCACTTGAAGTGAAATGACACAAAACTGCGCTATACAAATATTATAAATTTTTACGGTGCTCCAGATTTCATGTCCGGGTTGAATCTTTCCCAAATGAAAGACTAAACCCTTCCACACACTTTTCCACAAATGAATATCTAGTAAATTAACGCAATGTAATTGCACTATATAAGAATAAAACAATACAAGAACAATACGTCAATCCACCAGAAACATAATGGGAAAATATTTCACCGACTCCAGATATTTTCATATCAGAGGGTTCGGCTCTGATGAAATCCTAACTGGTCCGATAAATCCTACTGATCCCTCAATATAAATATTTAAAAAATCTTTCGTAATCCTACATGTATTTAAAATGACCGACTTTTGCATTTTTATGTACAAATTTTTTGACAAATCTAATACGCCTAAATTTTGAATGAGAGAGCTAGGTATAATGCCAGTAGCCGAAATAACAAATGGTAATATTTTTATAGTCTGAGAATGCCAAATTCTTTTAATTTCATTTCCTAAATCTGTATATTTTCTTATTTTTTCAGAAACAGTTTTCTGAATATTACAAGAATTTGGTATAGCGACATCAATGATATAAGTTATTTTCTTAATTTTGTCATGTAAAACTATATCGGGTCTATTATGACTAATTGTTCTGTCTGTCAGAATAGTTTTATCATAATAAATTTTATAAAATTCATTTTCTAAAAATGAATTTGGTTCATATTCATAATATGGTACATTACGGCAGTCAATCAAGTTATGTTTAATTACCAAACTTTGGTGAATTATTTTTAAAACTTGATTGTGCCTAAATGTATACTCGGACGGCGCTAATACAGAACATCCCGATATAATATGTTCTATAGTTTCCGGAAAAGCCAAACATTTTCTACATAAATCATCAATTTGATTTGCATCTTTGATGATATGCTTCCTATAATTTTTAGTATTAATGACTCTATCTTGTATGGCAAGCATAAAGCCTTCTATTTCTGCGCTCAACTCTCCAATACTCAACCATTTGTTTGACGAAAATTTGTCAACATATGTTTGGTTGAGATAATTGAAGTGTTTTGCGTGAAGAATTTTATTTGACCAGGAATCTAATAATTCCTGGTTGGTATTTATAAGAATGCTGGCATTCTCGTCGTATAAATTTAATGGTGAAATATTTCTATCTGCCTTGCATATTATTTTGTGCATTTCTGAACTATCAGCTTTCCTATGGAAAAAATTTCTTAGCATTTCTACCTGATTATGTTTTAAAGATGTTATTTTGACTATACCTCTACCTCCTAAATTTCTGGGTAAATTAATACGTTCTATAGCTGAATTTGGATGATGGCAATGAAATTTAGTTAATGTAGTTCTAATTAATCGTTCTAAGCTATCTAAATCTGTATTAGACCATTTAATTATGCCAAATGAGTAAGTTAATAGAGGTATTGCCCAAGTATTTATCGCCTTTACTAAATTTTTAGCAGATAGATTGCATTTCAAAATTTTTCTGATCCTAGTTTTAAATTTAATCCTAATATCATTTTTAATACTAGTATGATCTAATCTATTTGATTGCGGATATCCTAAATATTTATAAACCTCACCCCCTTTCATACTTTCAATTTTGAAATTTCTAAATATACCCTCGTCTCCATCTACAATTTTACCTTTCTCTATATGGATCGTTCTACATTTATCTAAACCAAAAGTCATTTTAATATCATCTGAAAAAATTTTAACTACTTTAATCATTTTCTCTAAATTTGGTTCAGAATTTGAATATAATTTTAAATCATCCATAAATAATAAATGAGAAATTATATTTCTCTCTCTAGTATTACCTTTAATTTTTATTCCAAACTTGCTTTTAATTAACATTTTAGATAGAGGATTTAATGCTAAGCAAAACCAAAGAGGACTCAATGAGTCTCCTTGAAAAATCCCTCTTTTTATTGAAATGCCCGGTACGTTATTATTGTTATTATTATGGCGGACATGGCTCCTCCACTCTTCGCGGTTCTGTGCTGCACAATATTATTAAGAATCCCACAATAAAATACAAATATAATGAATTCCACAATATTACAATGAATTCTACATACATAATATAATACAAATATAACAAATTCCACAATATTACAATGAATTCTACATACATAATATAATTAATTCCACAATATCATGTAAATAATGTATAACGAAATAGCAGTTACTAGAGGGGTTTTTGCTGCTAGGCCTTGATAGCGGCGGGCGACACGACAGAAGCTTAGTCACATACTTCACGTAGGTACATATCATCCATATCCAGACTGGAGAGATTCATGAAAATGCAATGCTTATGCCTGCCATGCTGTTAACGTAAGTGAAGCAATTTTTTGGCATTATTAGCTACTTGCATTAATTCGGTTCTATTACGATAGTTGCTCAATCACAAACTTCACTTTCACAGATGGTTTCCATATGCGCGGCGTCAGAGATGTACTCGGAGTCGGATTCTTAAATTTCAACCGTACAGTCGATAGGGTATTCATACTGTCAGATTCCGCAATTATAATACAAAGGATTCCACAATCTCATAAATATTGCCTGCATGTTTTAATTAATTCTATACAATTATAATGAATTCCACAGCCCTAATTCGACAAAAACGCCCCAAACCAAGTAAACGCCTTTGCCTCAACGAATCCACAAAATTACAAGTGTGTCAGTAACATTCGTTGGAACATTAATTATCACTATAACGTTTCCACAATTTGCATCGCCTTGGTTCCACAAACTTCCGCAAACGGGGTTCGGTTCCGCGATAAATAAGACCGCAATCACAACCCCCTTTCCACTCTAAACTTTTCAATGTAATTTAGACCAAAGTTTTAACAAATCAGCTTGGTATTCTTAATTTCAATCGTTTTTTGATTGATTCAATGTGCTGCTAGTTCAACTTATTACTTGATTGTAGGATCTGGACTAATTATAAATTCTCTACTTATACTATATTTAAAATCTGTATATTAGTATTGTAATGCAGATTTAAGGCGCAACATCTGTCACGCTGTCACAATGTAAATTACCAGTTAGTAAAAATATTAATGTGCCCTGGGAACATCATCATTGCTGTAACGTGGAACTCTATTTTTAGAAGCAGTAAAACATCTAGAAAAGTGAGCTCTGGCTCTGACAAATGGAACTGTATTTGTCGAGAGTTAATGGCTCAATGCAACTACTTTCAGCTTGCTATGTCATTCCCATCATGATCTATGAAGTTTGCAAATTTCCATTCCATCCCCGCAATTCTTTTTGAAGCGATAAACCTAAAACGGTGAGCTTTGGCGTTATGAAATCTTCACAGATATTACTGTCGATAATTTATGGGTAAACGCAACTTGCTATGTCATTTCCACCATGAGCTATAAAACGGAACATCATCTTTGCTGTAACATGGAACTGTTTTTAGAACATCTAGAAAAGTGAGCTCTGGAGTTGTGAAATTAGCACAACTCTATCTGTTGCGAGTTAATGGGTCAATTCAACTACTTTCAGCATGCTATTTTATTCTCATCATGATCTATGAAGCTTGTTAATTTTTATTCCATTCCTACAATTATATTGTTTAAGAAGCAATAACTTTAGAACGGTGAGCTCTGGGTTTATGAAATTTAAACAGGTATTACTGTCAGTAATTAATGGGTAAACGCAACTATTTAGAGCTTTCTAAATCTTTCCCATCATGAGCTATAAAACTATAAAGGCAGGATAATAATAATAATAGTTTTTCAATTTAGGTATAATAAAAAAAAAATACTGCTTTTCTTAATTTAAATTTTTTCTCTTCTATACAATCAATACCACAAATAAACCGAAAAGCTTTAAAATACATTTTTAGTGCGAAAAAATTGAGGTTAACTTTTTTTTACTTTAGCTGGAAATAGAAAAATAAATTCAGACACAAAATAAAAAAATGGATTAAAGAACAAAAAAGACAACATTACCAAAAAATTTTAACATAAAAGAATAAAACATATGCACTCAACACACAAAATAAAAAAAATGGATTAAAGAACAAAAAAGACAACATTACCAAAAAAATTTAACATAAAAGAATAAAACATATGCACTCAACACACAAAACCAATATAAAATACGCAACACTCACAAACACACAATCATAATATATGCCGATTTTCATTTAATTTTATTTTTTTAGTTTGTTAATTTTATTTTAATTTTAAATCTTTATTTTAGTTTAAATTTATCTTTATTTTAAATGTTTTTACTGATTATGTATAAATTCTATATTGTAAAATGGGGGCCTCAGCACGGGTACACAACCCAGTGAGGCCAACATTACTGGACTATAATATGAAAAATTGTAAAATAATGTATCAACAATAAAAAAATAAAAATTGCATCTTCTGAATGTCCTAAGAAAGATGTCTAGTCAAAACGGAATGCACGACAAGTTTGTTATTGTTATTATTTGTTTTATTGTAATATATTATCACGACAAGTTACTAAGGAATCGAACCCTCAACATTTACTAATTACGCAGTCACCTCACCACTTCCGGACATAAATTACCAATTATGCAAGATCCTATACGGTCAAGGAGTTTAACTTATCACTTATCATGCACCCCCAATCTTTGATTTATTCCCCCTGCCAAGGGTTGGTTTCCCAAACCGCCCTTCGCTAAATTGTTTCATTAATAACATCCCTTTGAAAGGCCCTATAGAAAATGATAGTTTTAAAATTAAAGTTCCCGGGGCGATTTTAGCCCTTTGTTTGTATGAGTTATGACACGAAAGTTTGAAAGTCATGAATTACACAAGTGAAGTGGTGAAATTGGTCAAAATGGGATTAAAGTAAAAATGTCAACGATATTGTAATATAGAAATTTAAAGCATAGAAATTAAAATTTAATAAGTGTTTTCAATTTATTATTTGTTCAATTAAGTATATTAAGAGGAAACCAGGCTGCGTTTTGTTCATGCAAACGTATTCTACAATTCCTCTCTGGATTTTGACTCTTCCTCTCGGATTTTGAGACTACCGAAAATGTTTTTTTTTTAATATATCGTACTAAGGTAGGCAGAAAAGTAATGCACACATGCTTGTACAGCGCAAATGATATTTTGAAGTGCGCCAGGTGGAATGTGGAAGTGACATTCCTTCTCTATACATGCGCGCAAGTTTGACATCGTTGAATTTATCCAGTGCATTTTATATATATCGACCACTAGCGTGTTGATACGTTTTGCTTTTTTTGATAAGTTACTTCTTACAAGAGTTAAGACCCTTCAAAAAATCGTTAAATGCCTGATTTGAACACCAACAACAGACATTCAGTATACAAACTAGACAATGTTTTTTTTTTCAAAACGTACAGACATAGAGTGCTTTCTTCTCATACAGTTAGTAAAAAAAACTTAAAAAACGGTCCACTTTTGGAGGAGAAAAATGGGAAGTACAAAACTTCGATTTTCATGATTTTGTTTAGGTATTAACAGTCTGAGGTGCAGTTGTCCCTTTCGCTCAGTATTCAGTGGAGTAAGAGCGATAATGACAGCAACAGTTTTACCTAGTACCTATTGTTCAAATTTCTCGGTAACCGCGTTTCCTCTTAATAATAATAATTGTTAAATTTGTATAGCGCCGTTTAGGTGAAAAATCACCTCAAGCCTTTACAAATATGACTTCCTAGGTTATTTCTAATAATGTACAAACAGATATAGAAAACGTATTTATGAGAACATCCACTGGTACGATTAAGTTAATTAAATATTTGAGTATACATAGATACTTAATATTAAGAGTGTGTTATTATTCCCAAAAAAAAATCAGAGTATATTTAATTTACTTTTACTATTTCACTGTCTGTCACAGAAAGGAGTGTCGGAAGAATGAATGACGCCCAAACGGATGGAATAACAGTCGGGGACCTCCTAGGAAGACAAAGGAAGATCATGCGAAAGAGTGGGAATAACAAAACCGTTTGTATGAAGTGAGTGTATACCAATACAGAATTGTAGGCGTCCCATCCTCTCCGTTAGTTAGTGAATTACAATGTTACTAAAAATGAAAACCCCAAAATATTGTTAATAAGTACTCTTCTCAGACATTAAACTTTTGTCAGCGAATTCTCATTGATTACATTACAATAAAATAATGTTTCGATCGTTTAAATTATTGTTATGCCTATCAGCAATGATTTATATAAAATAGGATAGCATCATTCTGGAAGCAAAAGCTCTGGCAATTGCAAGAAATCAAAATAAAACAGGTACAAGAACAGAACCTTGCTGTACCCGTCTTAATGTGATCGTAAACCACGAGTAAACTTACTCTTCTTTTATCTGTGCAATTCTAAGAATATCTTTGCAATTAGGATTACAAAACTCACCCCAAACTAACAACACACTGACTAAGATATGCAAATCGAACTGTGCGCATATTCTCCAAGTAGATTTGTTGGATTTCTTGGTAAATCGCCCCTAAATCTTTGCGGCCTAAACGGTCACAGATACTTGGAACGCATTAGGGTACCGTTTGTAATCTCTATTTTCTAAGACCACCATACAAGATTTGATCTACTGGCAGATAGGCAACAGGATCTTTGCATTTACAAGGGCGGATAATAAAAACATTATTTTAAAATAAAGTGTATAAAAGAGAGTTGTTCTAAATAAAAATTGGATATTCATTTAGACTTTCAAAAAGGTCAATATTATGTGTTCCATATAAAAATAAAATCGGATTTATTTATCCGAGAAGTTATCTAAGTTACAAACCAGTTCTTAGAACGATTCTTTCTAATAAAAAAGGTAGTTGCCTATAACATGGAAAAAAAAATAGTCGAAGATAATATTGTTAATTTGAAATATGAGATTGACAAACATAAATATGAAAGGTTTGTTAAGAGTAGAAGTAAGTCTAAAGTCATGGTATTTGAAAGGGAGAGTACGAAAACAGTGTGCAATATAGTTGTGAATGATGAATACTTGGAGCAGGTGGATGAGTTTGTGTACCTGGGTAGTATGTTTACGAGAGATGGGAAGGCTGATAGAGATATTGACAGAAGAGTAAATGCAGGTAACTCCATTAATGGAGGACTGAATGCCGTTGGCGCTAATAAAACACTGTCAAAAGACGCGAAGCTAGCAGTCCACAATGGAGTCCTGGTACCTACCTTGATGTATGGCAGTGAGGCATGGAGTTGGCAGAGGAAGGATGAAAGTAAACTGAATGCTGTCGAAATGAGATCCCTGAGGCGAATGTGTGGCAAAACCATGTATGATCGTGTGAGAAATGTGGATATCCGCAAAGAATGCAAGGCTGATGTAAGCATAATGAGTAAGATTAAGAAAGGGACCCTCAGATGGTTTGGGCATGTAGAGCGAATGAAAGAAGAAAATAATGTGAGAAGAATATATGACGCAAATGTGAATGGAAGAAGAAGTAGGGGACGCCCGAGGAAGACATGGCACGATCAAGTGAATCAGATACTTGAGTCGGGCCATGTCAAAAGTCGGAATAATAGAAGAGTATGTATGAGACGATGTATGAATGTGAGTGAAGCAAAGACTGTGTGCCAAGACCGAGTTGTTTGGCGGTCCGTCCTCTCTGCCTACCCCTGCGGGGAAACGGCGTGATGGTTAGTTAGTTAGTTAGTTTGTTAAGAGAAGGCAGTGGCCTAAGTGAATAAGGCGCTCATCCCGGTAAGACGAGATGTTCTGGGTTCGAGTCGCAGTTGTGAACGTTATCTTTTTTATTTTTTTGTGTCTTGTTCTCTTTCATATTTTTGTTTAGGTTAGGTTAGGTTAGCTTAAGCTTCTTCTTAATATAGCACAACCGTATGAATTTAGATTTTGCTTTCGTGAATGAATTAATGCAAATCTTGAAAGTGGAACCCACGAGAACCCACTTCCCGAGATGCGATCGATCTAAAACTCGGCAGATAGACTCGTTATCGATTACAATTCATGGTATCAACTTTTGTACTCACGCACACACACACATGTCTCTGAAATTGCATGTCGTGCCGTTCCTGAAATTGGCTACTAGCTGGCAAAATATATGACAAAAGTCAGAATAATAGAAGATAATGTATGAATGCGAGTGAGGAAAAGAGTGTGTGCCAAGAACGAGTTGTTTGGCGGTCCGCCCTCTCTGCCTACCCCTGCGGAGAAACGGCGTGATGGTTAGTTAGTTAGATCGTGCCTTTCGATGCGTAGAACCATTGTGGAAAATCAGTACTGTTTTACCATATTAATAAAAATAGTCGTATTATAGTAAAAAAATGTGTTTTTACAGATTGATTACATTAATTTTTTAAAGCTCTATAACTGATGAAACAAGTGACATAGCTAGCTTAAAATCATTGCATTGACATATACATTCCAGACAGAATATGCTGTACAAATTTCAAGATGTCAGCCCTCACCGTTCTTAACTTTTTGGTGCGATTTTCAATTTATAATTTATAATTATTTCAATATTAGTTCACGTAGAGTTTATTCTGAATAGTCGGTTCCATTTTTTTTATAAATCAGAAATATTCATATTGACTTAGTAATTTCAACGTACCGCCTTTGTATTTTAAAGCATAGGAATGTCAGTGAACTAATCCATGGTGAAACAAGGTAAGAAGCCTATGTTAATTGCGGGAAGGGTTGGTTTCCTTATCTTTGCGTCTTCAGATTACTCCTAACTACCATAATAATACTAATAATAAATTTGTAACCTAACCTAACTACCCAATTTTGATATTTATTTATCAACATTCTTTAAGACAGTTTAAAAGACAAATTTGTTCCGTAATGCGGACCATCTTTGGGCATTTTCGCCAAAGTTTGTTGTGACCCCGACATTATAATCATGATAAAATAATATTTTTTGTGCACTATTTACCAATTTCAAACCTAAAATCGACCTCAAAAATACCTTTAATAATAAGTTGGTATGGATTTTAAACGAATTTATTTACAGCGTCGTATTTTGTACTTATACACTTTTAAAGGTATACAGTATATTATAGACAAGTAAATTTTTCCTTGATGCATTTGAATAAATATTTTTTTTTACACGTTTGTTATTCGGCAGCACATCCCCTCATCACACCCCTTCGGGGACACTTAGTTATATTTTGTGTAAGTAGGTATGCCGTATTTTCTCTAAACCGACTGCATATTGTAGATATATCATAAGCATCCCGAGGAGAAAACTGGCGGGGATAAACAAACCATCATGGAACCAAAGTTTGCATATTGCGTTTATGACATGTCCCAAAATGTTGATTGGATTTTTCATAGTTATTTTCATTGTCATAGAATTTTTAATGTTTTTATTACGAGGTAATAAAAACCATTGATTGATTTAGGTAAGAGATATAATTATTACTTTTTTTTTTCACTTTTTGACTATTTTGAACCGGTTTTTCTTTGATTAGGTACTCAAAAATTTTAACCACATTTTTTTCCAAACTTGGTGTAAACTTGCAAAATATATTTTTCCAAGGATTTTGAGTGGCGCTTCGAGACGGTCGGTGCGTAGAGTAAGTAGGTGTTCGAACTGCGTCCCGTAATTATAAATTTTTAACATTTACTACGTACATGTTTGTCGAGGTTACTCAAGGTATTATTCATAAATAAATTCAACAACGCGGTATGAAATCTACGACTAAATTGTGTTCTTGTCTATTTCGATAATATATATATAAAATAAAGAAGAACAGAATTCATAAAATGCGATGTGGGCGTGTTTCATGATCTAAAAGTCTGTCCAATCGAGCCTTAAATTTCAAATACAGAATTGTGTTTGACAAGCTACTTGCAGTAGCTTAGCGGGTAATAAATTCCAATTGTATGCAATTTTTATACAATGATAAAAAAATTAAAAAAATTCCAAATTTATCACCATTATGAAATAAATGTTCATTTCTAACAATTGGGATGGCAATATACGATGTCAGGCAAGTGCAAGAGAGACAAAGCGCGTGGTAAATGGGCTAAAACCGATAGGTAGGTGCTAAATCAGTGGCGACATTGGTTTCCTTTAAAATCTATGTGGAAGGCATTTCTAATGTTTATATCCTATTCGGTGGTGGGCGGTTTATCAATAATATTGTTATTGCTATAAGTTTTAAATAATTATCTTAATTATAACCGTGGATGATGGTTTGTTGTCAGACAGGTAAATTTCAAAGTACATGGTTAAGGTCATGGATGTTAGAAACCGAAAGGACGACACGAATTATATCAATTATAAGTGAACTTCTTTGGATTTTTTTTACCTCAGCTACTAAGGACGTAATGCTTCTATACATTAGAAAGCTGGAATGGTTATAATAAAGCTTGAGTGGTATGCCTGTAGTTAAAACAATAAATAGATAGACACTAAGCGCCGCAGGCGAAAATTTGAATAAAATAGGTAGTGTTATGGAAAAGTCGTTCGGCAGTTTCATTTTGGTTTACAAAAGAGTAGATGACTCATGACATTACAGTTAAATATCCGGTTGCTCTCATGAAAACTTGTGCAACGATAATGAAGTTAATTAAGAAGCGTTTTCAACAAATAATGACAAAAACTAACTTATGAATATCATACTAGCTGAAGTTACCGACGTTTCCCGGGCTTTATTCTGTTTTAAGGAGAAGAAAAAGGATAGGCCTGTGTACAGGGTAGGTATAACACCACGCACCCGAAGGATTTTAACCAGTGATTTCTGAGTATATTTGAAGTAAAAAACGTGGATGTCAATTTGCTGTCCGAAGATATTTTATCAATTAAAACATCCCACATCGCAAATGAGTAATTGGGTACAGACTAGCGGGTCACGTGATAAGCATTCCGTCTAGTTCTAGCAGCAAAGCAAAGTAACACACGAAATAGCGCGCATACCACGTGACCCCTTCGCGAGGTGTTCGGGTGGGATCAGTGGCGACGTATGATTAAATTTTATGTTTTTTTTTAATAGAAAAAAATCATCGGAGAGCAAAACGACGTCTACTTTTTTACTCCAAATATGCTCAGGAATTGAATGTTAAAATTCTTCGAATACGCGATGTTACACTCTGTATACGTCTCTAAATTATTAGCACAGACGTTGACGTGAGCTAAATTAAAAATAACGTAAATATCGTATCTACGAGTACCATAACGACAATACAGTGAATGCTGTTTACTTTGTTATAATAAGAAGTTATATTATTTTGAAAGTTTGAAGTAGGGTTCACCGCGGAATCGTGGATCCGTGACTGATGGAAGTTGCGTGTTAGAAAATTTGAGTATTTCGTGGATCATAATTGTATTAGAAGAATAATCTTTGGATAATATGTGATTATTTTGTATTTGGTCCCGCCGCTTATAAAGACGACTGGTCACGCCACCAAATAAATAATCCGAACTCGTTGGAATAGCGATAAAGGTCCGAAAATCATAAAAATATGATACTTATAGGAAAACTTCATAGAAAAACATACTGATTTCGGTTGTCTGTGCGTTAGTTATTTCTGCGTGAAATTATGCACGTTCCATGAACTCAATTAAGTTTTGAATTAAAGTGTCAAAAAACATAAAAAATGGCACCGGAGACGAAAATTCTATTTAATTTTTTTTGTTCTAAATAATGTCAGGAATGGTTCCATGCCAACTCAGAAGAACCTCAGAAAGGTAATTAAAACTATGAAAAAATAATTTAAAAATAACCGGTAATCCTAACCTAACTTAACCTATTTAACATTTTTTTTAAATTTTATTAACATCAGTCGTAATGACCTTTCTGAGGTGGTTCTGAATTGGTTTCATTCTGAGTTGGCCGGTCACTCTACAATAATTTTCCTCAGGGCCAATGTTATATTTGGAGATGCTGGGGGGGGGGGTCTTTTTGAGGAGAGAAAAGAGTGAAAACGGTATTGTAGGAGGAAGGAAACACAGAGAAGGGCAAATCGATCCACAGCCGAGCTGTTGAACTTTAGACTGAATCGTAGAAACGACCCGTTCTCGTGTGCCAGATGTTGGGAGCACTCGAAGGAATCAATGTCGCTACTTCCTCGGAGTATCTTCCATTCTAGTACCGGTAGCACAAGGACAGCATACCTATATGACGCCTGTGCTCTAAAAATTGCAATCCGTTTATTAGGATAGGGAAATCTGTCAAACGGACCGCCCGTTTCTGCATTGAGTGAAGGTTTTTTTTCAAGTATTTTAGGGCTCCAGAGCAAAGGTGGCTGCCAAATTCAACAGTAAGACTCACTTACGTATGAAAAAAAAAACAATTTTACAACTGAGCTCTCAGCGGCAGACTCGACTAGAAATATTATTTAGATAAGTAGGTACTTTGTTGAATTTGGTACAACATCAACCCGTGGTCATCGCAGCCGAATTCCGAGATCCCGGGCCGATTATTTAAACATTAGCCGGCCGTCACTGCTGACGTAACCGTACGAAATGATAGACGATTTATACATGTAAACATTTAAAGCCATATAAAACATATACCTACACAATGTACAGTCGTGCTCATGAGAGTTTGAACGAAGGTCATTGCTACAGTAATACTGGCTGGCGAACTGCTACTGTTCAGTTTTGCGTTTTGCAAAATAATTGCAAGAGATTAAATAAAACAAAAAACGAAAAAATAATCATTTATATTGATATTATATACTTGAAGTGGAACGAAGCGAGGAGTGTGTACCCAGACAGAGTTTTGTGGCGGTCCAACTCTCTGTTTAACCCTACAAGAAACGGCATGATGGTAACATAGTTCATTAAAAAAAAATGTATAGGTACCTACAATATTGTTATATTTTTTGAGATAAATTATTGTTTTATAAAAGTTTCGTAGATCATGATGAGGATGACGTAACGATCTGAAATTGCTGGCATTGGACGAGAAATTGAAGCTTCAAAAGGCTGTGCAAATTTCACAGCGCTAGAGTGTACAGTTTGCGAGTTTTTACTATTTTAAACGTAGAGACGTAAAAAAATAATACAAGACGCAATCTCGCTTATTCAATATTCAATAAGAATAAAAGTACTGAAATCCGAAACCGGGAAATTACGGTTCTTGGGAAAAGATTTTTTAAATGTTGCACACCACTGCATCACAGAAAGATTTTTAATGTACCATCATTTAAACGCTTTATTAAACAAAATAATTTATTATTAATATCATTTAAGTATATAATATTATAATGAATTATGCCACCGATCGCTAGTAGTGTAAAGATCAGCATAGTTGCTTCCAAGCAGTTAATCGGGGTTCGATTCTCGGTGGTGGAATTAAAAAAAAAAACTTTACTTCTATTTTTAATCTCTCAGGCCTCGGCCATATTTTGTCAGATGGTCAAAATATTTCCGCCTTGCAATAAAATCGAAATTAATAGAATAATTTTTAACGTATCCGAAAATTAAGAACTGTTTTTGAGAGGTGATAAAATAGGCTTTCAAATTTTATAATTCGAAATGATTTTTTTTTAAATATAAATATTTTTCATGCGAACATAAAAAAATTTGAAATATGGCTCACCTTACGTTTTTTCTAACAAAAAATACAAAAAACATATATACTGTATTATAAACGTTACTGCGAACTCACTTTTTAATACATATTACCATATTAAAATAATTAATAAAAAAATCCTAAAGTTTCATTTATTTCATGATTGCGATCCGAAACTTTGTTGTCATATTTTAATTCTTTTGTGGTTAATTTTTAGATTTTAACATAAAGCGTGGTGTTTTTTCCTTTCAAACTCTGTTTAGATCATATTTCTCAGTATAATAGTAAGGGACACACAACGATTTCTATGAGACCTATAATATGAGTTGTTAAGGCTGAACGTTTTATAAATGTTTTTTTTTATATATATATATCGTGATTATTTACGGGTCTGCACGTGTTATATTAGTATATTATTTAATTTACATATATACGTAGTTATATTTAATAATACACGTGTTACCGGCTACATTATGAATGTATTGGTGTGTCTGTATATAATAATATATTATAATGACTGTGTGTAGAGGTTGGTGAGTGTGTGTGTGTGATGATGATTGTGGAGATAATTATTATCCTAGACTTTTGATTGACAGACGCCCTTGAAATGAGTGCCGAACTACCGAGAACGTTCACGGAAGGACCGAGAGGCAAGAGGGACGTGAAACAGGGCTGTCACAAATATAAAAAAATATATAAATATAAAAAAGTGTTAAAATAATATTGTGATGAAATTTTTAATACTCAAAGCCCTGAAAGTGGATTGTGGGAGTTTCCTTGAGCCAGACTATGCTAAATATTTTCGTTACATCTTGTGAAATTGATCACAAATCCATATTTTTAATTTTTTAAATAATTTCCCCCAGGACCTATACCATCTTTGGGGATGCTGTATGGAGGGTCTATTTAAGGAAAGAAAGGAGTGAACCTGAAGGAGGAAATACAGAGGCCGTCAAATCTTTCCGTATCCGAAATGTTGAATTCAAAAACGAGTCGTAGAAATGACCCGTTCTGATGTGATAAATGTCAACTGTGTACTAATGTCATCTGTATACAAATGTCAACTGTATACAAATGTCAAATGTATACAAATGTCAACTGTATACAAATATCAACTGCATACAAAAGTCAAGTTTATACTAATGTCAACTGTACACAAATGTCAACTGTCTACAAATGTTGGGCGCGTGTTCGGCTGTGCACCGGTGCTGAAGCAATCATTGACGCTAATTCCTCGGAGTATCTTCCATTGAAATACCGGTAGAATAAGTTCTTGAACAGATATAAAAAATTAAAATCCAGTCTGGGACCTAGAATCGATACGCAATATATATTTTTTGGTTTAACTTAGTTTAGCATTATTAATATGTAAATGATTTATGTTAGAGGTGTTGAATAATAAAAAAAGGCGATTAACGAACGATAACGTGGTTTGCCAATTTGACCTTTACAGACATGTGCAATAAGGTTCAAGCAAGTTATGACACACCAGTTAATAAACCCCAATCAAAAACATACTCTTTGTATCAAATTAGCATATAAAAATATGCACCAGGGCGCAGAAAAGAAGGAATCTTCAACCAATTTCGATGATTTATGCTTGTTACCAAAACGACAACGAATCGACCTTCAATTTGTCGATTTTTAGATTCTCCAAAAATAGCGGAAAACGGAGACTAATCGACACCCGTTTTGCGCCAAACAAATTAGTTCCATTATTGTTAAAACGATTTATTTCGATTCGCCGGTGTAATTTAGTTTTGACGCATTTTGTTGAGTGACCTTCGAAACCGAATTCTGCGTGAATCCTTATCCATTACTTGGCGGAACTAGAAGATACTCTCAGTATCATTTTTGTGAAAGACCACCGTTCAGAATATAAACGTTACTTGAAATGACTTTAGTCGTGTTTGGTGACCAGATCTGAATAATCAGAAACTTTCCCCACTACCCTCTTCCATCTCCTTCCCTTCCCTACTCCCTTTAACCTCACAACATACTCCAATTTGGGGATTGAGAACAGTTATTCACATAAACAAAATTAGCGTAATTATTACGTAACATAAATAATGAAGTAACAGCCGAGCTCTATACAGGACAATTTATATGTTTTATTAAAAATTGTGAGCTCTGGCTTCACGAAATTTGCACAGTTTATTGTCGCCTAGAATGTCACTGCAACGGAACTCTCAGTGGCAGGACGGTTTGTATGCTGTAGTAAGGACGGTGAGCTCTGGCAGTATGAAAACTGATCATATTGTGAAAACTTCAATAGCACCTTTGTGATTTGAAACTCGATGAAACGAAAAATAGCGACATTAAAAAGAGGCAAACACATACATCTATAGGATTTAGTCTGCGAGAGAATGAGATAATATAATCGGTCTCTTCTCTGTGCGGTGCTTCGTAGCCTCTCCACTCTTGTCTACTTTAGTTTTCTGAATAGCACAATCTGTTTTTTTTTTTGTATGGAATGTGTTTATCACGGAGACCTAAAAAATGAAGATCTAAAAAAAGTTGCCAGTGTTTTTTTCAGAAGTAGATAAGTAGTAAGTTTCTGTTCTGGCGTCTTGAAATTTGCTCAAAATAATGTTTGTCTGCAATCTCTTTATAGTAGAATTATGTTAATAACTTAGTGTAATACTGTTTTTCAGTCGTTGGTTATAATAATATTTAGATGACTTGTATAGCGCCGTTTTTGTGAAAAATCACCTCAAGGGCGCTGTACAAATTTATAAAACGTTTATACAATCTTATTTTAAACTATATACAACAATATCTTATGGCTAAAAATTGCATCCATCGGTTCATCGATCACCGATACGAAACTATATGTGCAATGATTTGACCAATGAACGCGATGCTGCTGTAAAAGTGCACTGTACAGGCAGAAAATATATACAAGACCATACTTACCTGGAGGGTCACTAGAGATTAACACTGTTATTGTTTATTTAGAGCAATTAAGACACAGTTCGCACGCAGAGGACATAATTGGGTTATATTATAAAAGTTGATAACTTTAAAGATATAAATAATGATCATAATGTGTTTTGGTTTTAAGAGGCCCTGGTTAACTTTTTAACACTAATGCTAAAATCATATCTATAGTTAGTTATTGGTAGAGGATTTTATACCGTCAGCCGAAATTATGAGTTGGCACTGCGCAAAAGTAACTACCTCTTCAACTAATCGCATGGAGAAAAAAACCTTCAATAGTAACCGCCTTCGTGTCCAAAACCCGTTAATTTAATAACTAACAATCACACCGTATCGCCACAGGAATATGCAGAGAAAATTCAAAACCACATAGATAATTATACCACCTTGTATTTATTTTTAAGTTTAATTTCTTTTCTCATTTATATTTTACTAGCAGACCCGGCAACACGTTGCTGTGGCTAAAGAAACACAACGCCATTAGCCAACCTTTATAAAATCCACACTACCCGCTTGCCAGCTGCCAGCTGCCCGCTGCCCGCTGCCTGAATTGAATATTTGAATTTCTCAGCTTTTATCTACTATATTAAACATGTATTATACATAATATATAAACCTTCCCCTTGAATCACTCTATCTATTGGTGAAAACCGCATGAAAATCCGTTGCGTAGTTTAAAAGATCTAAGCGCACAAACATTTTGAGCGACTTAATTTTATACTATGTAATGATGAAGCCGATAATTTGTAGATATCAACCAGCAATTTTTTAAAATGCACGATTAGATAATAAACTGTAATTTTGTACAACTTGATTAGTTTATTAAAACCGTTACTGCCTAGTTGGAAACTAATGTTGACTGGGCCAATGTATTCACACTTGTTTTGCAACATATCCTCGACGAACATATTTCCATAATATATACTCAAATGCTCATATCGATGTACACAATTATTATTGACTTAACTCAATAAAAATGTTTATTAATCTTTAGCATTTTATCTGTCTGTAAATTTATTTGTTTCTATTTCCATTTTTGAAAATCTGTTGTATCAGGGTGGCCACAAAAAAAGGATTTCAAAATTCCCTGATAATTCCAGGTTTTCCAGGGCAGTTTCTTCATTTTTCCCTGATATGTTTAATTTGATATAAGGGGATATCGTTCGTTAGATAAATAATAAAGGGAATTCCGTCATCTATAGCAGGTGTGGCGAACCTAGGGCATGCGTGCCCGAGGTGGCACGTTTGATAATTTGGATGGTACACGAACGATTTCCAAGTTCCATTTTTTTTTTAAATTTTTAAATTTAAAAAATAAATTTTTTGATTAAATAATCCGTGAATTATTAATTTATTCCGTTTCATTAATTATTAAATGATTCTCAAGATAAACGATAATCGTTTGTTATTTTATCATGGAACCTTATGATTTAACTATGATTCTTGTAACAAAATTGATGAATTTGATATCTGTACGCGGATTAAACAAACGAATAATTTTAGAATTGTTAAATGAGGTGTACTCAGTATGTAATGGTTTACTTGTGTTCTATTTACTATTCTTCAAAGATTCCTCGAATGTTAGAAGTTAGGTTTTTTTTAAATGTGAATCTCATTGAACAATTTAAGGAGTTAGGTACTAGACGTCGAATGGCTTTCAAAATAATATTTTTTACTGATTTGTGCTTACATTTAATTTAAATGAATTAAATATTATGCTGCAAGGTGTAAACAAAACAAGTTTTGTTATGTTTGATTTAATCAAAGCATTTCAAGCATAACAAATTTTTGGTCGTGACGTTGTATCTAACACCTTCAAATATTTCCCAAATACAAAAAAAAAACTTTTTGTAGAAGAAAAGCCAGATCAAATCAAATTAGCACAAGAATTTTCTGTAGTTATTCGATCGATAAAATCAACAAGTTTTCTTCAAGATTCAAACAATTCAGGAAATTTGAAAAGATATTAAAATTTATTTAATATCCAGACACACTATCAACAGATGACCTCAATTTGGAGATTTTCGAGTGGCTAACTCTATAAAACTTTGAAATAATGCAATTTATCGAATTCCAATCGAGTTCAATATGGAAAAAAAATTGTTGATTTATGAAATGATTTGGAAATAATTGAAAGCGATCGAATAACGAACATAAATAATAAAAATGCAGAAGAAGAAATAACGAGAACTTGGAAAGTCATTCCAGAAATCTTACATAATAGCGATTTAATAAAACTAGAGTAATATTATCAATTTTTTGTTCTACATATGCTTGTGAGTCATCATTTCCTGAAATGAATTTTATAAAATGTAATTCAAGAACGCGAATGACTGATGAATTCAGTTGGTCGTATGTATTACTAAAAGTGACGAAATATTAAGAATTTGTCATCGAATGTACAACAGCAAAAATCTCATTGATAAATAACTAAGTAATGTGTATATTTATTGATTACGGCTTTATTTTTATGAAACTCTATTGTAATTTTTAATCTTGTAAAAAAAATTCATAAAAAAAGCCTTTTTTATTTTATCTATTTTATATTTTTTTCTGCTTGGGCACGCCACACAATCGAGAAATAATATTTGAGGATTTTTGGCACGCGGACCCAAAAAGGTTCGCCACACCTGATCTATAGCATTTATTATTTCTTTGCATCTTAATAATCCATTAAAAACAAAATACACTTGTTACAAATTTATGATATTTCACCTGAAGACAATTTGTGAATAAATGAAAAGACCAGACAAAAATAGACAAATAAACAAAAAAAAAATATTAACATTAGAAGAGATACTAAAAAGATATCACATGAAACAATATTTTTCACTGTAATCGGTGAAGAATATTGTTTCATGTGATGTTTCATATATATGTATAAATGGGGCTGCGGTGGTTATGGTAGTCACAGTCACTTCAAGCAAAGGTATAGTGATGGTGTAACAAATCTAATTATTTTGAGCGTATTTGAGAAGTGTTCACGCTAGAATACTTTCTCTGTCTGGCATTGGTTGTCTCTTACTACCGCTGCCGTTAGGGGCAGCGGGCCAATAGGTACCTATATAAAGACAAGCGTACCCTTAGAATTTAAGTTGACTTGCCAAGTTGTTTGGGGTAACTTCCGGGCTTTATTGAGGGAGCATACTCGTGAATCTTTTGTATAAAGTGACGAGTGATTAAAGGATAATTGGTGTCCTTTGGGGTTATTATTGTGATAATAACCATAAAGCTACTGTTAAAGCTTGTACATTTAAGTAACTACTGTTTTTTACGATTATTGAACTGTTTACTTGTGTTAATGGCTTGTACCCACCCAATAAAGTCTCATTTGTGTTCAAGAAGAAAAGCGTGGATTGATTTTATTTAATTACGCCCGCTATAATGGAGAATATCATGATGACTCAAATCTCCCTACAACGTCGTAGGTGCCACTTCAGCTCTACAGCGAAGGAAACTCAAGAAGCAAGACTATTATATAGCTAAACCGGCTAAACCCACGGTCTTCATCTAGAAGGAACTTCAGACCAATAAGATTACAATTTGAAAAAGAAACTCCCGAGATAATAAGAAATGAATTTGCATGTGGCGACCACTTCCAAAAAAAAGGTTCTATTTACCTACTGAAGTTTTAAGTCTACTAAAAATTCGTTCAATGGTTCTGGAAATTTGTGTGATGATTTAGACTCCAACGACAACGCAAACACCTTTAACATTTAGATTTTCTACCATTTTTCGATTAAAATATGGGTGTACCTAATTATTGCCCATCTTTTTTTGTTTATATATGTGAAATATAATATGTAAAATTTAAAATTAATATGTTTTATTTGCCTAGATATTTGTATATTTTCACAATGTATTATTTTGTTGTTGTAAATTTTTACAGAAGAGTAAATTAATAATTTTTACTTCAAAATAGTTATAATTCATTAATAAGATCAAAAAAATAAAAATTGCATTAATATTTAGTCAGCAAGGAATTAATTCATGTTTTTTCTTCATTCCGTCCACTGTGCGTCGCAAGTAAAAGTAATAAAACACAACTTTGGGGTTTCACAAATCGCAAAATAACGAATTTAGTTTTATTTTTGGAATTCCCTGATATTATAAATTTTTTTTGAAATTCCCTGACATTTCCCTGATAATTCCAGGTTCGGTAAAATTCCCTGATAATTCCAGGTTTTCCAGGTTTTCCAGGTCCTGTGGCCACCCTGTGTATCCACTTTAGTATTCAAGCAAGCCTTAATTTGGCCAGATGGCTAATTTTGACTATCGTTCAGTAAAGATTCATCTTTCAAATAAGAAACCATCGTGTTTTTTGGACTTTCTTATTAGCATTTTTTCAAAATTTTATTTTTTTGTTTTAAGTTTTCTTTATTCATTGAAATTTTTTTTATTACATAGATTGGAGATTTTTCGACCACCATGCTAGGCACATGCCCGTGTTGTGGTGGTCGAATAATTAAGTACGTAGGTTTTTAAGTATGTACTCGATTCATTAATAGATGCACACAAGCATTATTTGTTCATTCTATAAGCAAGATATAGGTAAATTCCGGCTTTTGAAAGGTGATATTTTACAAAAATAGCTTTATAAAAATTAGCCCAGGGTTGGTTAGGTTAGGTTTAAAAAGAAAGGACCATTAAAACTATTCATAGATTTGAAAACCCTGTTTTAAAATCAAAAACATATCGTTATTTATTTTAGGGGTGTAATGACTTATTGGATTACTTCCTTCTTTTGATGGACACTGTAACACTGTCCGAATTTTTGGCTAAAGAGGGAGGCAACGCAACACGGCATAACACCCCAAAAATAAATAACGACAAACATACGTAAGTTTATTTATTATTTTACAAAAAACAACAAGATTGCTAAATGAAATCACGTAATATTATGGCAAAAAATAAGAAAAAAATGCATATAATATAATTAAAAATATTTTAGTGTACTTTCGTCCTTGCTGTATATGTACGTTTGGTCATGCCTCGCTAGCACACAAATATCGCGAATGTTCCTCTGGCAGCTGCACTACAGTCAAGGTCAGAAGTCACGTCTGCCTCTAGTCTAACACATCGCATCGTGTCTTCTGTCCACGCAGGGGCATGCAGATGCGAATAAAATCACACACAAAAATTACCTTAGAAAAAATTCAGAATATGCAGTTCACACGCGTAGAAGTGAAATCTTCAGAAAATTAAATTAGACCAGAGTGGGGAGGCTACGAAGCACCGCACAAAGAGGAGACCGATTAGTCTATCTCATTCTCTTGCACGCTAAAACCTATATATGTATGTGTTTGTCTCTTTTTGGTGTCGCTTTTTCGTTTCATCAAGTTTCAAATCACAACGGTGCTAAAGAATGTTTCACTTCAACAATTCAACCTAACCTCACTAAAAATCATTTGGTACTCCGTTAATGTATAACGATGGGTGTATGGGTATATGCTAACACTAAACATACACTGGTATTAAATTATGAATTAGATCTTCGCTAGATTGCATGCAGTTGGCAATACTTTCTTAGAAGTAGTACCTAGATGTATTAAAGTGCACGGAATATAGTTACAAGCAGGCTATAATAACATACCTCAATCAATGTTAGCATAATGCCTATTATTCTTCTACATGGATTCTTTATAATTTCAACTATTTTGACCCGGACACCCGTTGCTGTGGTTAATAAAACACAACGTCATCTACTGGATGGTTACCCAACCTTTTAACTCACACTGCCATCTGTTAATTTGCATACAAATCAAAACCACACCGCCAGCTAGCCAGCCCCCTCATTCACCATGTACAGACATTTTCCTTTGTATATTATATATTTCAACCAATTTACACAAAACTTTGACAAATTATATTCCTACACCTTCCTCACGAATCACTTTATCTTTTGATGAAAACCGCATGAAAACCTGTTCAGTAGTTTTTGAGTTTATCGCGAACAGACAGAACTTTAATTTATAATATGCAGAGATATAACATGTTTGTAAAAGCCCCTATGCATGTATATTTGTTAATCAATAAACTGTAAGATATTTACAAACTTTTTTCGTGAAACTAGAGAATTAGCCGAAATTTGGTTTCGGTTTCGACTGAAAATCTGGTTTTATAAAGTTAAAATTAACATACTCGCTTCTGAAATAATCGTGATCCAAGCGCCCGTTTCTTAATCTTATCTGCCATCATGTGATCACAGATTGTCATTTCCTACATTAAAATTTGTAAGTGTTCGTATCCTTATAGAATGTTCATAAAGTATTAAATGTGTTCAAGTTGTTTGAACACAATTATTTGGTTATGTTTGTAGAATAAACCTTGAAAAATACATTGCAAGACAGTTGGTGAAATAATAAATATATACATATTTAAATGTTATTACGTCAATTACTATTATTGATTTAAACGCAATAAATTTTACATTAATATCAATTATTGTTAATGTGAGAACGGTGGATATTAGGTTGTAATACGCATTGGTTGATTTACATAGCACCATTTTTGTGAAAGGAGTTTAAAAATTAATGAAAGAGGAAGTCGGGACGTCATAGGAAGACATGGTACGATTGAGTGAATCAAATAGGTACTTGAGACATGTCAAGAGTACGATTTTTATTGTTTTGTGATGAAAACACAATTTTTCGATTTGGGAAGCGGCTGTGCCATAGGTCGAGTGTTTTCCTACGTTTGGTGATTTAGCAGGGGTGCCCGGATTCATTTGGTGAGGTTTTCTAGGTCTTGGCTGCGGATGCGTTTGGTTCACCTACTGCGTGGCGAACTGAATCGAGAGAGACTGGTTGAGGGAGGCCTGTTGACCTATCCGTTGCTTTATACCACATTGCGAGGAATGGATCCATCCGCTACTCCTGGACACATACTTCCGTCTCTCCCCAGATTCCTACACCCACCCCTTTTCCTTCCCATCCTCTCCTTCCTTTCCCTAAAAAGTTTCTCCACACAGCATCCCCAAAGATGACAAAGACATCGAGGGAAATTGTTTTTTTTCCTCAGGGCCTCCCGTGTGTAGCGAATGTAAAAATTAAAAAAAAAAAAAAAAAAAACAGTTCGAGAGTTCAGTGTAAAAATTTGATGTGAGAAATTTGATTGAAAAAAACATAAACAGGTTCAATAATTTTTATATTGATTGTATATATATATATTTTTTGTACCTATGCACATAATTTTAATTATATCGCTATATAGTTCGAATCAATGCCATTTTAGGCAGATTATATAGCGCTTTTTTTAGTTCACGTCATGTTTACGTTATTATTGTTATTATTATTCCGTTATCAGTTGTATCATCGTCTGGTCATAAATTATAAATCTTAATGATTATGGGATCAGGAAGTTGTCAAAAATAGCTCAAGGTGGTGTCGATAGATGTCATTATATTATTAGCTAGTACTAATTGAAATTATTTGAATATATTAGATTCTGTAATAATACGACAATGTATTGAGATTTTTACGAGTAAGTATTCTCAAATTTCTGGAGCCAGTGCGATTATGGCATTCCTAACTGGGGGGTGTTGTGAGGCTGAAGGAAGTGAAGAAGGAAAGAAGATGGAATATAGGAAGGTTGGAATAAGTTACATATCCACCAAATTGTAACAACAAACCTACAATATGAAAAATTTATGAAAGCAAATTCTCCACAAAAAAGGCACAGGGAAAAAGAAATCCCTCAGGGCCTATTTCATCTTTGGGGATGCTGTATGGAGGGTTGTTTTAAGGAAAGGAAAAGGGTATGAGGGGTGGGTAGGAATGTAGGGGTCCATGTGTTCAGGAGTGACGAACGTATTAATATATCAATTGCACTGCGGTGCAAAACGGTATTCCTAGAGTCGTGCTGGAGCGGTCAAAAGGTCTCCCTCAACCAGTCTCTCCCGAATCAGACTGCCACGCAGTTGCTGGCAGACGCATCCGCCGCCAAGACCCGGACAAACCTCATCCCATGAACCCGGATAACCCCGTTAAGTTACCAAACCAATTCGGTGTTGGTAATCCAATAAATCCCGCCTCCCAAATTGATTTTTATTTATGATTATTATAATGTATTATTACAACAATCAGAAATTCAAAACAGAAATAAACAATAACAAAAGATATAAAAAAGGTACAATTATCACAAATAACACACTAAAAACCACAATATTAGTATTTTGTTCACAAAAATGCTAAACGTGCAACTTTTATGACGTGTTGGTCTTTGATGGTTGTATTAATTAGTTTTTCGTGTGTATAAGACGGTCTCCACACGGTGCTGCCGCAGCACCAACTGCTGCAGAACTTTAGTTGACTGTAGTCAAAAGCGCCAGCCGTATTGTTATTATAATAATTATAATAACAATACGGCTGGCGCTTTTGACTACAGACTATACGATTTTTAGTCAGTTCTTCGGCAGTTGTTACTGCGGCAGCACCGTGTGGAGACCCCTTATATTAGGATCGTTTTCTAGAGAAGCTGTTTTGGTCTGACTAGTGATTAGCTTCGAGCTATTTTGTATATGGTCAGTTAGTATTTAAAAATTCTCGTGTGTTCAATCAATTACTCCAAAACTAACAACTGACAACTCTGAACTCAGTTTTTGTAATACTTCTGAATAAATGCTAATTACAATGATGGATTCTAGCATCTAATTCGATGTTAACGTGTAGGTACATCGATGGCAGTTTAAGATAATATTGTATATCTGCAAATAAACATTGTTTTAAAACCTTAAAATGAGATATCTTCAGAAAGGTGTGAGTTAGAGAAAAAGGTATTTCATATAGTTAAGGGGTAGGGAGGGAAAGCAGGAGGGTAACTCGAGAGGGGGGAGGGAATGTGGAAGGGGAATTCGGGAGGGAAGACCAACCACACTTTTACACAGACGAGTGCCTACAAATTTAGATTCTCCTTTACAGTTAGAAGGGTAGATACTAGCGCAGACCCGTAAAATAACGGGATATCAGATTAGTTAATCTTTCGCAAAACCTTTTCTTGAAAATGGAAAGAGCGCAGACCCTTGAAAATCACTTTGCTGTATTCTTACTTTACTGACTTCTTCATACAATCAGTTACAATTTTAAAAATAACAATAAAAATAATTTTGTTTTAAAATATTATTATATTACTAGCATTTAAACATCCGCTCCGCGGCTTTTTGCTACTAGACCTTGAGGGCGGCGGGCTCTACGACAGTAGCTTTGTAATAAGCTTCACGTACGAAGATGGTTTTGCATAAGGTGTGGCGTTATAGATATACTCGAAGTCGGGTTCTTAAATTTCAACCGTACAAACGCTAGAATACTATCAGATAGGTAGTTATTTTATGGCTTATCTGAATTCTTAATACAATCAGTTCCAATTTTGAAAATGACCCTTATATTTAAAAAAAATACGAGTTCAACACACCAGACTTACAATCACTCACACACAGACAGACCCACAACCGAAATTAATAATTCAATGCTTATTTTCAACAAGATACGCTTTTTAAGATTTTCATCTGGAATTTATTTAATAAATATTTCACGAAATAAGATAAAATAGAACTTACTTCAGGCACGCACACACGCTCATAACTCACTTCATCAAGCTATCATTCAGTGCAGTCATCATACCAAAGATACCAAAGTTCAAGTACTCAGCATTACTTCTACGAAAATTCGGCGGTCAATTTTTGAAGTCGTTAGTCGTTTTGACGGTGTGTGTAATTTGGACGTCCATCAGACGAGCAAGGAAGAATATTCATTAATTGCTTAGCGGGTTTCTATAATAGATGCTAGCCCCGGGGTATTCGGTGGTGAAGTAGACACACAATAGTAAATAGGCAATATATATGTTTTTAGTTCTACAGATATGTAGGTTTAATGTGTTTCATAAAAGTGTTACTGTTGGTTGGAATAGTCGAAAGAATTCCTTTATGAAATATAATTTATTAATATTATTATTAATTTTACTAAAAAGATTAACGTTATCAAGAATAGTATCTTCCTAGATACTGTCAGTATCACCCTGGTGAAAAACTAATAAAGTTAAAAAATATAAAGCAATTCAAAACAACTTTTTAAGGTATAAGATAATTTTATGAATGAGGGTACCTACAGTTTGTGCTGAGCTATTTTGAAGGAGCCATTTTCCTTAAAGTGATTTTTCACAAAAACGGCGCTATACAAATCATAAAGCTATTATTTATCTTTAATTTTGAACATCGAACAAAATTACGCCATCACGTCTTTCAAATATCAATTAGGCACTTGCGTTAGAAACAAAATATAAATATGAAAATCCTTGCATTGTCCTAGAAACCGCATACAAAACCATCCGACCAAATTTCATAACGCCAGAGCTTACCGTTCGAGAGTTTTCCATCATAACGCATGATTGAAATAACTTAGCAACCTTAAAAAAACTGCATTGACGTATTGCTCATAGTAAAAGCTGTGCAAATCTCATGATGCCAAAACTCATTATTCAAGAGTTATCGCACTTTGAAAGCAGACACAAAAACTTAAACTGTTTTAATACGATCGTTTTGCATTTCTTCTGTCTGTAAATTTATTTCTGTTTCTGTGGCAGTTTTAATGATTGAGTAATTTTTTTTTTTAAATGTGAAATATATGGTTCCTACCTGCCTGAAGAAAGTTTTAATAATCACTGAGATAGTAACGTTTCTTTGAACCAATTGAATAATTTTATATTTTATAATTAAGAGGAAACAAGGTCGCTGAGAAATAAAAATAATAGTTTTATCAAACTTTGCTTTTGGAGGATCCTAACTCCCATAAGAAGTAACTTACCAAAGAAGCAAAACGTAGCGACACGCTAGCAGTCGATATCTATAATATTTTATTAAAAAATGTATGCAATAATAACAAAATCCAGAGAGGAAACTGGAGAATACGTTTGTATGGACAAAACGCCAGCCACTTTAGTAGACACTTCGGCAGGTATTTAAGTACCTACCTACCTACTTACAAATCTTGTGATTTCAGAGGAAATTTTTACTTTTGATTTATTGAATAAGAGAACATTAGAAATAATAATAAATACTTTATTAGACTGTTCACCGCACTCCTGGTATTTTATAAGAAGCCTTTGAGAGGCCTTCACCTGCACAGGTACATAATAGTTTGTCCGATCACAAGATGTTGAGTTCAGATATCAAATAGCCATTAGACATAGATAGTAACCGAATCGCCACGGCTTAGGTACATCATAGCAAGAGTAGCAAATAATTTAAAATGTTAAATAATAACATGTGGTTGGGTGACCTTGTACCAACTCGTTGTTCGTTGTAACGCTGGCTTATATTTCCGTATTAAAATTCACTGTGCATTTAGGCATTCTCAGAGATGTGAGAAGCAAAGCAAAAAAAACCGCCGATGAATTTTTAAGATTGTCATAGATTTTACGTGTGCGGTCATTTTAAGTGACAGGAGTAAATTAAATTATAAAACCTGCCAGTTGATGAAAAATGTAAGGATTTTAACCAGTAAGAGATTCCTAGAGCATATTTAGAGAAATTGTCATTTTGCTGTCCGATAATAGTTTTTTTCTAAAAAACAAAAATATTTTTTTTAATCACACGACGCCACTGATCACACTCCCATACGTCACGGCGAGTTCACGTGATAATTGGATAATTTGTAGAGCGCCGTTTTGGTGAAAAATTACCTGAAGGGAGCTGTACAATTTATTATAAATAGATACAGAAAACATACTTACCTGGCAGATCACTTCCGATAAACACACTTTTTATTAGAAAGTTTATGCTTGGAGAAGATATGACATCGCACGCAGGGGACAGGACACTATATTTAAAACGGTGACCGGCCAACTCAGAATGAAACCAACTCAGAACCATTTCAGAAAGGTAATTAAAAGTGATGATAAAAAAATTAAAAAAAGTTTGTAAATAGGTTACGTTAGGTTAGGGTTAACGGCTTTTTAAAAATATTTTTTAGAGCTTTTAATGACTTTTCAAAGAGGTGTTGAGTTTACTTGATTCTGAGTTGGCATGGAACCATTTAAAACAGTAAACATTTGATGATTTTACTTTCGCTACCCCCATCATTGTTGTTATGTGTGTTATCGTGCTGCTGAAAAGAGACGGAGTGCTTATCACGTGATCCGCTTGGCTATACCCGATTACTCAGTTGCGACGTGGTAAAATATTTTTAGTGTTTTTAATGGAAAAAAATATCATCAGGTAGGAAAAAAAAACATTTTTTACTCAAAATATGTTCGGGAATCGTTGTATAATTTTTTTGTACCTCATGAATAACCATTTATTATTATCATTAACTCCACATATTATGACCTACTTGTGTCATCTTTGAAGATGCTGTGTGGGGGGAAAAATGAGTGAACGTGGTCTTGAAGAACACAGGTCTTGAAGAAACCCATGTTACAGGAGAGAGGAAAGGAAACACAAATGGATCCACAGCCAAGCTGCCGAACTCAAAAACGAGTCATAGAAATCTTTGATTTTCCTGAGGTCAAATTTAAAAGCTGTTTCAAATAAATCTCTAAACAACGAGGTGATTATCGAGTTTGTACCTCCAAATTCCGTTGATTTTAAGTATGTAACGCATACAAAAACAAACAACTTATTGACGTCATATTCTATTCATACAACGAGACGAATATTATTAAAACAAATATTATTTCTGATTTACTATTTGCAATAGATAGGAATCTACTATTGGTATTCAATTCTGCACGAACAGATCAATAATTTAATACGCAGACTTTTAAAGTCGTGATATATATTAATATAAATCCATCTATTAAATTTAACTAACACGTACAGATGTTTAAAAAAAATTAAGTATTTTTTTATTAATGAATTCTTTATGAGTCAAGGATGAACGTCGTTTTTTCGATTCTTCAAAATGAACCAATCAAAAAAGTAATTAAAAATTCAATGACGTTTCTGCAGACGTATAAATCTTTTAGTATCGCCCTGGTGAAAGACAACCCTTCAGAATCTAAACATTGCTTGAAATGACAACACCCTTGCCATGGGTCACCCCAAGAGGTTCGCCACGTTTGGTGATTTAGCAAGGTTCGTGGGGTGAGGTTTGTAAAGATCTTACTACCTCACCTACTGCATGGCGGGACGGATCGGGAGAAGCCGGTTAAGGGAGACCCTTTGATCTCTCAAGCTCTATATACCATATTTGCGACACGTTCCAGAGTTGTAGAAACTCTCAGTATCGCCCTGGTGTAAGACCACTATTCAGAATTGAAACGTTGCTTGAAATGGCTTTAGCCGTGTTTGGTGACCAGATCTGAATAGCCAGGTACTTCCCCGCCCTCCTCTTTTCCATCTCCATCCTCGCCCCACTACCTTTAACCTTGCAACATACCCCAATTAGGGATACCATAGTCTCATTGGCTCCAGGCGGGTCTCTTGCGAGGTAGTCACATTTTTTTTTTGAAAAAGCTGGTCTCTCTCGACCCATCGCCTTGCATCGCAGTGGGATTGATGGATTCATACGTCCGTCACTCCTGGACACATTGACCCCGGATTGCTCTTTTTACTTCCCCTAAAAAGACCCTCCACACAGCACCTCCAAAGATGAAATAGGCTCTAAGGGATATTTTTTTTCCTATGTGGGACCAATTTAAAAAAATGTCATTAGCAGTGTTTAGTGACCAAATCTGAATATTCAGAAATAACTCAACCTTCCCCTTTCCTGTCTAACAATATACCTACGCCAAGTTTTACAGGTTACGGAGAGTCGAGAACAGTGCTCAACTTGGACTATAGTGATTCTGCAGGAGACAAACAAATCAGGAACCGGATGTCTGGTTCCCAATCTTCTCTGCATACCAACACGGTGATATATTGTAATGGTCAGTCTATGATTCACACCTTAAAATCTGCATTCTTCACAATGCACAATACATTTTGTACTCGAATTTAATACCGAATAAATTTCGTTTGATAGTTAAGAAAAAAATAATGGAGCGTTTGAAAGGAGGCTTACATCATAATATAACATTTAGTATACAACACTTAACAAGTGTTGCCATGATAATAATAATAAATTAACCCACACACGCGCCAGTCAAATGTTAAACATCTTATTGTTTTTACGTGGCTGTTTCCAACAGAGTTTGTCTCGTAAATGCTGGGTATCTGCAGCCTTAGTTCAAACAGATGTCGCATTACTGCTGATGGCTTATATTATAAGTTTCAGAACCGTTTCTTATTAATGCCAGACATCCTGACTGAAATAGGATTCCTCGTCCCGGAAAATTTCACGCGAGGCCGCCAGCACAGTTTTATTATTCTTTCCAGGTGTAAAACTAACATACCTATGATGATGTACTTGGAAAAACTTACCAAGTTAATTCACAGTCATCCAAAAAGTTTAAGAACGAAATATTATTTACGTTTCTCTATACATATGTGCATACATTCTGTAAATACATTATTGTGACTTTATTTTTTTATATAATGTTACCTTTTTCGCAAAGGTTTGATTTTAAATGTTTTAGCGTACATTTTTAAATATCACTTGTAAGTTACATAAAGAATTTTAGTGAACTATTTCGAGTACGGACAGTATTGAGTTGTTACCACCTAGAAATCTCAAACACCGAGCACTGGCATCATGAAATTATCAGGGACTTTTCCATCTGGAATTTCTAGTTCAACGCGACTAATTTCAGGTCTCTAAGTCAGTTACATCATGAATATAAAATAACATGTTAAAAAAGTACGCGTTGAAATCCATAGAGAGACAAAATAATTCATGTTAACTGATTTAACAGTACAAAATATAAGATGAAATCATATGTATAAAATTTTATTACTTTTATTTTTTAACTTTATGAGTAAAACCTCAAATGGTAATATATTATTAAATGAAGACAATATTAGCGAAACTCAATAGAAAATCTGGAGACAGAACTAACTAACTAACTAACCATCAAGCCGTTTCCCCGTAGGGGTAGGCAGAGAGGACCGACCGCCAAACAACTCGTTTTGGCACACATTCCTTGCCTCGTTTACATTCATACATCGTCTCATACATGCTTTTCTATTATTCTGACTCTTGACATGGCTCGATTCAAGTGTCTGATTCACTGGATTTACTTAATTATATTATTTAATTCATTCTGATTCACATTCTGGAGACAGAAAAATCATAAAAAGATATTGGCACGTCTGGGACTCGAACCCAGGACCTTCTACTTACATGGCAACAGAATTAATATTCACCCTAGACTTGCAGAAAAGTCAATAGATGTCGCATATTAAAAATAAAACGGATACAAATGTATCCAGACACTATCTAGATAGTATTTAGTTCGAGTTTGAATCTTGCATTCATATTTTTTTTTTTTTTTTTACATTAACTCCACACAGGAGGCCCTGAGGAAAATAATTTCCCTCAGGGCCTATGTCATCTTTGAGGATGCTGTGTGGAGGGTCTTTTTGAGGAAAGGAAGGAGTTAACATGGGTCTTGAAGAGACTCATGTTGTAGGAGGGAGGAAACACAGAGGCAGAGAGATATTATAATAAAGACAGCAGCCAATAATATGTGCGTTAAGAAAATAAAGATAGTATTGGTAGATCTGTCTGTATTTATCTAAAGCTTACATGAGGAATTCAATTGTAACAATTTTTTTCTTCTTTAATAATATGTTATATACTTAAACAATGTTAGATAAAATTATGATATGAACTAAATTTGTCAATTTGACTGGCCTAAATAAAACAGGATCCATTCCTAGTTGGCTAGTCAAAGTTTCCACATATGTTTAATTGCATAATTTTTATCTGAAATAAATTTTTTTACGGTGCTCCAGATTTTATGTCCGGGTTAAATCTTTTCCAAATTAAGACTAAACCCTTCCACACACTTTTCCAGAAATGATTATCTAGTAAATTCACGCAATGTAAGTGCACTATACAAGTATAATAAATACAAAACAATACGTCAATCCACCAGAAACATAATGGGAAAATATTTCACCGACTCCAGATATTTTCATATCAGAGGGTTCGGCTCTGATGAAATCCTAACTGGTCCGATAAATCCTACTGATCCCTCAATATAAATATTTAAAAAATCTTTCGTAATCCTACATGTATTTAAAATGACCGACTTTTGCATTTTTATGTACAAATTTTTTGACAAATCTAATACGCCTAAATTTTGAATGAGAGAGCTAGGTATAATGCCAGTAGCCGAAATAACAAATGGTAATATTTTTATAGTCTGAGAATGCCAAATTCTTTTAATCTCATTTCCTAAATCTGTATAATAATAATATAATTATATAGACATCTTAGCTCGGTTGGTAGAGCTGTTGCCAATATCTTTTTCTGATTTTTCTGTCTCCAGATTTTCGATTGAGTTTCGCTAATATTGTCTTAATTTAATTAAATATAAAAAAAATATAATTTTCAGTCTCTTGTTGTCATTATCGTACACTGTGAATCGTGAATCGTAGTTTCAAGATGAGGAATAACGAATTTTAAATTTATTGTTTTTGGCACTGGCCCCAAAATATCGCTAATACCGATTACCATAAGTTTATTGCCACTAATTGGTATTTATTAATGGCAATATTGATTGTACTACCTGTGTTGGTGAATAAGTTAGCGTTTAGCTGTCTTACCTTCCAATATTAATTTAATAGTGTCTAATTCTATTTCACCTTCAGTTGGTCAGATCTCAGTTCCTATGCAATAATAATAATACACTTTAATACTACCGGGCTACTGGGAAAACCATTTACTGATTGGCCACAGAAGTCAGTAGCGTGCAATAATCCTACTAACAACTTAACCTGACAACCTAACCTAACCCAAATGGTCCACCCAATCTAACAATGTAAAGTTTTTTTATATGTACATCTTCTCTATATATTTAAATTAAAGTCCTCCGCCGCGTCTGTCTTTATGTTCGCGATAAACTCAAAAATTACTGAACGGATTTTCATGCGGTTTTCGCCAATACATAGAGTGATTCATGAGGAAGGTTTAGGTATATAATTTGTCAAGGTTTTGGGCTGGCAAGCGGGCGGTGTGGGTTTGATTTGTATGCTAATTAACAGATGGCGGAGTTTGTAAAGGTTGGGTAATCATCCAGTAGATGGCGTTGTGTTTCGTTAGCCACAGAAACGCGTTGCCGGGTCAGCTAGTATTTAATATTTTCTATTATTTAACGTGTTCCATGACAAGTCAACACAGTGACAAATCAACACACCTTTGAAAGGTGATATTAAATATATATGAATAATATAAAATAAAGTCATTTAGGCAATACACCACGAAGTAATGTAAAATCAGGTGTTTTTGGTTTGAAAATTTGATAACTCAGAAATATTTTTTAAATACTGCAAAGAACACTGAGAAGAATCTTAGCCTTTTTTATATGACTTTTTATAAGCTCAGAAAAATCTAAAGAATAAGGCTTTCAAAAACTGCTTTAAAGTTTAAAATCCTCTACTAATGAATCCATTTTCGGTTATGATTTTATTGAATAATGCGGCAAATTAAGTTCTTTGGAAAATGGTCGAAGAAACGACCCGTTCTCATTAAACCAAACTCAACTGTGAACGGGTGTTCACAGTTAGCTCCTTCTTTAGAGCATGCTCTATCAAAATTCTTGTAGAACAGACTCACCATGCCTAACTTGCGACTGTGTATTAGAGCCGGCATTCAGGTAAATTTTTAATGTCACAACGGATTGTCAATCAGATAGACCGCCCCTATCAAGTATTTTGGGGCTCCAGTCCAAAGGTGGCTCCCAAATTCAATTGATGGGCTTGCTTGATATTTGTACAGGGTTTGCAGCTGTACAAGACATTGTTGTAGTAGACCATGGTTGGTATCAAAACTCCATTATGAACTACTACCCTTTTG
Source organism: Limnephilus lunatus (assembly GCA_917563855.2). Lineage (NCBI taxonomy): Eukaryota > Metazoa > Arthropoda > Insecta > Trichoptera > Limnephilidae > Limnephilus > Limnephilus lunatus. Next base: position 102,289,062 of record OU830594.1, read on the forward strand.
ACCAAATACAAGTGCAACTCTGCCACTGCACTATGTACAATATGACAATTCAACATCACACAGCTTATTATTCCAGGATTTCGAATTCAAAACTCAAAAATTGTTTATTTCGTAACTTTAACATCATGATACTGTATTTCTTTTCAGTATTCTATGCTGTCATCCAATTTCAAAACCTCATTCACAATTATTACCAATCTTTGAAAATCACTAGTCATTCTCGTTCATTGTCGAATATTACCCATTAGCGACTTTGTATTCGCGTTCGCCAAGCGATCCCAACATTCTGCTAACATAATTAATTAATGTTTTTCCAGCGCACGCCACTGGGATGTCTATGTACAGACGCAGTAATTGTCAATTATTCTCAGAAAAGTATTATAATGAATTTATTAAAAATATACCACACTGTTTTAAAAAGGAAAGAAAAAATTTAGGCACACAAGAATGTATCTAATTTAAATTTGCAAGTGATAAAAATAAAGCAATAATTTGACTTGTTTTTTTGGACCTGACGAAAAAAGTTTCCTCAGGGCCTATGTCATCTTTGGGGATGCTGTGTTGTGGGTCTTTTAAGAAAATAAAGGAGAGGAAGTTCTGGGAAGGAAAAAGGTATGAGGGTAGGAATCTGGGGGGTTAATGAGTCTAGGAGTGATGGACGTATGAATCCATCCCTCCCACTATGGTGCAAGGCGATGGGTCAAGAGAGTTCGGCTGGAGAGGTCTAGGTTAGGTCTCCCACGTAGTTGGTGGGCAGATATATCCGCCGCCAAGACCAGGACAAAGCTCACTCCGTGAACCCAGGCACCCCTGCTAAGTCACCAAAAGTAGCGAACCACTTGTGGACACTTGTGGTGACCTACGGCACCTATGGAGTGTTATCCAATGAATGTACCCCTACCCGTCTCAAATTGATATTATGCTGATAATAGTTCGTTAACTTATATATTCCAGATTTTTAAAAAGCTTGAGCAAGTTTCAGGGTGCCATAGCTCAACATTTGAGAATTTTTTGTGGCGCTTAAAAAAAACTAATAATTTTTAAAAGTTCCTAAAAATAGGAAAATGTCAAAAGTCCTTGCATAAAATTGTTTTCGTATTAATTGATTTGGTTACAGGCAAACATCAACATAGCAGACAGATATAAATAATCTTATAATGGTTACAGTAGGTATGTCGTCATTTTAATGGATACATTTGTACTCAAATTTTATATTCAAAATCATTAAATCTGTATTAATTTCTAATTGGATTAACTGGATTTTTGAAGGCGAGTGGATTGCTCTAATTAATTTTTGAAATAATTGATTAAATGACATGGATAGTACTGAGTTTGTTTCGCGAATTGTTTTTTGCTAGCGATTTCCTCAGAGTTATAGCTTCTGACTGGACAATTTCCGCACATAAAATATGAACTAGACATCAGATCAAATCTAGGATGAAATTTTTAAAGAGGATATGTTACTAACAAACAATATATTTTTTTACATTTAATAATATGCGATCACAATTACAATTAGGACTCAATGTTATCATTATTATTAATGATAATTTTATATGAGCATTGTCCTTTATATTTTCTGCCTGTAAGTAGAATATAAATAAATAACAATATATACACATTGTAATGCAGCATCACGTTCATTGGTCAAATGCATTATAATAATAATAATAATAGAGTCAAAATTATAGGAAGCATATCATCAAAGATGCAAATCAAATTGATGATTTATGTAGAAAATGTTTGGTTTTTCCGGAAACTATAGAACATATTATATCGGGATGTTCTGTATTAGCGCCGTCCGAGTATACATTTAGGCACAATCAAGTTTTAAAAATTATTCACCAAAGTTTGGTAATTAAACATAACTTGATTGACTGCCGTAATGTACCATATTATGAATATGAACCAAATTCATTTTTAGAAAATGAATTTTACTAAATTTATTATGATAAAACTATTCTAACAGACAGAACAATTAGTCATAATAGACCCGATATAGTTTTACATGACAAAATTAAGAAAATAACTTATATCATTGATGTCGCTATTCCAAATTCTTGTAATATACAGAAAACTGTTTGTGAAAAAATAAGAAAATATACAGATTTAGGAAATGAGATTAAAAGAATTTGGCATTCTCAGTCTATAAAAATATTATCATTTGTTATTTCGGCTACTGGCATTATACCTAGCTCTCTCATTCAAAATTTAGGCGTATTAGATTTGTCAAAAAATTTGTACATAAAAATGCAAAAGTCGGTCATTTTAAATACATGTAGGATTACGAAAGATTTTTTAAATATTTATATTGAGGGATCAGTAGGATTTATCGGACCAGTTAGGATTTCATCAGAGCCGAACCCTCTGATATGAAAATATCTGGAGTCGGTGAAATATTTTCCCATTATGTTTCTGATGGATTGACGTATTGTTCTTGTATTGTTTTGTATTTATTATACTTATATAATGCACTTACATTGCGTGAATTTACTAGATATTCATTTGTGGAAAAGTGTGTGGAAGGGTTTAGTCTTTCATTTGGGAAAGATTCAACTCGGACATAAAATCTGGGGCACCGAAAATTGGATAATTTATAGAGCGCCGTTTTTGTGAAAAATCACCTCAAGGGCGCTAAAATACAAAACTATATTATACATAATAAAGTTTTGTATTTTAGTGATCGATGAACCGGTGAATGCAATCTATTAGCTATAAGTTCTTATAATAGTTTGTGTAGTCTGTAGTTAGGAGTAAGATTTTAGAAATATATTATAAGTTTGTACAGCGCCCTTGAGGTGATTTTTCACAAAAACGGTGCTACACAAATCATCTAAATATTATTATTATTATTAAGAATCTGGACATAATATATTATCTTCAATATTAAGGTTTTATTGTCCATATATTTTAATGTACATACATTATTCTTGATTTTCTCTTATAATTTGTACTGAAATCAGTTAAACATAATTTACCTTTTCTCCCTGATTCAACAGATTTCAAACCACCATTTTTTTTTAACATTTAGATGTATTTTTAAAGCTCTGTAGCTTATGATGTAATTGACTTAGAGAACTGAAGTTAGACTCATTGAACAAGGAATTCCTTACATAAAGGGCTGTAAAAATTTCATGACGCCAGATCTAACAGTTTGAAAGTTCTAAGTGGTACAAATCAATAGTGTCGTTTCTTGAAGTACTCGAAGTTAACTGAAATTCTTCGCGTAACTTACAAGGGGTATATAAATATGCATATTTTTTTTTTGTGTCTATAAACAAATTACAACTTCAAAAAAGACCTACCTATGTGGGAGCAGCAAATACTCACATGATTTTAAGCTCTGACGTTAATAAATTTTGCAGAGCTATTTCTGATAAGAATTTTAACTATTTTCAGTTGGTAAAGTAATTTCAATCAAGAGATGTGAAGCTTTGAAAGAATGAACACCTCATTATTTCTAATTTTGATTCCTTTAATTTATGGTGGATTTCAACTTAGGTATGACTTCTTATGGATTAAAACACCTTTCTAAAGATCTTGCACTTTTTTAATTTATGAACGGACCGGTTTCACCTCATAACGTGCATCTTAAACCAGGTACAATTTGAACTAAATCCTTAATATACATTATAATATAGCTTCTACATCAGGAATCAAATGTATTGGCTATATACATATATATTTCAAATTTATGACTTATTTTTTAGCAGTTTTAACCCATAAAAAATAAATAATAAAATTTCGACAAAATAATCATTTAAATACTTAAGTAATTTTTTTGAAACTGTGTCGCCATCTTGAATAGATAACACAATTTGATAGCTTTGCTGCATCCTTAAATGAACAATACCGTATCAGATTGTTTTTGATAGACGAATATTTGATATTGTTGTATATAATTATTTATCCTTGAACGAGTTCGCGTGTAGAGCCCGCGCGGCCATCTTACCAACAGGCAACATGGCCGCCGGCAGTTTAGATTTTGGCGGGAATATTGTTATTTGCCGGTGCAGGCGGCTAGCTGATCATTATGTAATAATAATAATGTACTTTCTAAACGTGTGATTGCACGTTGAAGAAGGTATTAAAAAATATGAAAAATATTTTTTAACAAACTACATGATAAGGTATTGTATTTTTTTTAATACACTTGGGGACATAGCCAAAAAAATGCACAATTTATAAATGCCTGAATTTGTGTATAAGAGGAAAATACTGAGTGCGATTCCAGAGGGTAGACGTCCAGTGGGCCGCCCCAGACACAGTTGGGCCGGACAACTCCAGAAACTGTGTGAGGAGAGGATGGGACCATGGACGGAGCATTCCCGACCCGAATAGGTTAAGGGGAAGAAGATGATGATGATGATTTATGTACAAGAAATGCACAAGAGTACGTGGATATTCAATAAATGCCTGCGTATAAGAGTGCGTGGACATGCTATACATATATGCCTACATTTTTATATAATAAATGCACAAGAGTGCGTGGAAATTTAACATATGCCGGAATTTATGTATAAGAAATGCACAATAGTGCGTGGAAATTCAATAAATGCCATCATATATGTATAAGAAATGAACAAGAGTGCGTGGACATTCAATAAATGCCAGCATATTACATATATGTATAAGAAATGAACAAGAGTGCGTAGACATTCAATAAATGCCAGCATATGTATAAGAATGCACAAGAGTGCGTGGAGAGTGTTCTATTTTTTTTTTTTTTAAAGAAAGACAAACATTCCCGGGTTACGAATAACCCGACAATATTTGAAAATCTCCTACTACCACCACAGTAAGCCAAAAATTTTGCTTGTAACGGAGGACTTAGCCAGCCGAGGAATCAAACACGGAAAAACTGGATGGGACCCAAACGCGATGCCCACTCAACCACTGACCGGTCGCATGCATATATATGTATAAAAAATGCAAAAGAGTGCGTAAACATTAAAAAAAATGCCTGTACAATGTATAAGACATGCACAATAGTGCGTGGACATTCAATAATTCCCTGCATATGACATAGGTATATGTTTAAGAAATGCACAAGCATGCGTGGACATTCAATAAATGACTATATATGTGAATAAGAAATGCACATGAACAAAATATTGGTACATTGATGCCGTCGAAGCCTAGTTTGCTTCACACACACATAAACTAGCACCTACACAACACTATGTAAAGTCTACGTGCCTATTAATAGCCATAATACACTATACAATGAACCAATAGCATAGACATAAAATATAACATAGTCTATAGATCAACTCTATAGCATAGACATAGACAAGTGTTAGAATTCTCTATGCGGCGGGCGCGGGCGGAAACAAGTTTGAATTTCGAACGCTTTGCATCAAGGAACGTTGCCATGCGAAAGAACGTTTTTAAATTCAAATGGGCGTTCGGCGTTCGACGTTTGAATTTCGGCGCGAGAGTGAATACATAATATTAATTATTATTATTGAATATTGGTTAGTTTATTATTTACTGTGCTAAGACCGTGACGCCATTATTCGATTTTATTTCTCTTACAGGCTATTTTTATAATCGAGAAACGTCAGTTGAATAGTAAACTTGCAATGGGCGAGTTTTGAAGTGAAAAGTTCTTTATTTAGCGCCGTTGTGATTTGAAACTCGATGAAACGAAAATTAGCGACACTTAAAAGAGACAAACACACACATCTATAGGATTTAGCCTGCGAGAGTATAATTGGACCCCTCTTAGTGCGGTGCTTCGTAGCCTATCAGTCTCCTCTTTGTGCGGTGCTTCGTAGTATCTCCAATACTCCCCACTCCTGTCTACTTTAGTTTTGTGAATTGCACACTCTGTTTTTTTTTGCTACACAACGCAAGAGTTGTACTGCCCGGAGTCAGATGATCGAAATGCGATAGAGATTTGCATATCTGATAACTATGCATCCCTTTCTTAATCTTGTGCATTACGCTTGTTTTTACTTTAGCTGCATACAGTTGGCCTTTAAAAAATCCTTCTAAACCTACCACATCCATGGGGATGCTGTATGGAGGGTCTTTTTACGGAAATGAAGGCGAGGAAGTTCTTGGAAGGAATGAGTTTGAGGGCTGGGTACGAATCTAGGGGTCAATGTGTCCAGGAGTGACGGACATACGAATTCATCCCTCCCACTGAGGTGCAAGGCGTGCGTCGAGAGAGTTAGACTGGAGAGGTCAAAAAGGTCCCTCAACCAGTATCTTCCGATCCAGCCCGCTACGCAGAAGTTAGTCAAATGCATCCGCCGCCAAGACCTGGTCAAAACACACCCCGTAAACCCGGTCACCCCTGCTAAGTCACCAAACGTAGAAAACAACATTGGGTGACCTATTTTAGGGATGTTGGTTATCGAATAAATGGTTCCCATATTTAAAAAAATCAATTTGTTTAAAGTTAAAATATCTATTGTTATCACAAAAATTTTAATACAATTCGTTGGTATTGGTATTATAGAGTCCCCTTTTACTAGCGGGTTTGTGTAATAATGATTGATTGTTATGAAATAAATATTCCGTATTAACCGTTGACGTTTGTTCCGAAGAATTACCATTATAATAAATGTTTGCTAAATCAATAGACTAGCCTCTCAAATTTTTTTTTTAATCGTAATGTAGGTACATATTTGTACTTTCAATTGCGACCTGAACTCCACGAAATTCATAATATTATCCTTTCAACACTTAATTTGCTTATCGTAGCGGGAAGGATGAATTCTAAATTAGAATTCATCCTATTCTAATGAATGAATGTAAAATAAAACATTGATTTTCGTTCACTGACATGTGACATGTGTCATCATAGAAAAATCATAGAAAAACGATAAAAAAGATAATATTATTATATTTTTTTTTTAATTTAAGGCACATAAATTAAAAGTTATATACGAAAGTATTAATTAAAATATCTATTTCGATGTACAAGCACTAATATGATATACAAAGACTACTGATTTAAATATTAGCACACACTCCTCGCTTCGTCCACGTTCCCATGTCAAATCTTTTAGTGTTTTAACCCGTTTAATGCAATGTACAAAGACTATAACTGATTTAAGTATTGACATACACTCCTTGCTTCATCCATGTTCACACATCAAATCGTATAGTATTTTAACCCGTTAGTTGCCTGCAACGAGCAAAAGCTACTATTGGTACCTGTTCGGATATTGTGCATCAAAATAAATTGATGCACTCAGTGGGCAGGTACTGAAAATAGGAACTATATTTTCGCTTTATCCACATTCAAACATCGTTTTTCTTCATATATTTAATTAAACACTCGCTCCTCGCTTTGTGTTTTAACCATAAATACACCAATCCAACCCCGTTTTAAGTTAAAGTTGAGTTAGTTTTGACCCGTTAGTTGCCTGTAACGGGCAAACAGCTACGCATCGTTTTTTTCTTTACATATTTAATTAAACACCCGCTCTTCGCTTCATCCACGTTCACACATCAAATCTCATGTGTTTTAACCCGTTAGTTGCATTTGCAACGGGCATAAGCTAGTACTATATATTAATGCTCAGTTTTTGAAAAAACTCACTTTTTCCTTGATGCGAAAATCGACCTCACCGCCCCTCGCGTTTCACCAACCTCAAGGTTCACTTTGGCTTGGCGACGCAAAAATGCCGCTGGCACGCCAAAACGACCTCTCCGATCCTCGAGTTTCGCACACCTCAAGGTTCAATTTTGTTCGAAGGAAATTATCCCGACGGCTGACACGCGAGAATGGACATTAGCGTTCGGTATTTTAAAACACTTCAAGGTTCACAATCCTTCGAAGAGTCGATTATTTTCCAGCCACTAGCAGTTGTTTTTTTTTTTGATAGGGGAAACATTTTTCGTCGTTATCAATATGTTTGCCAAAACTTTACGGGAGACTTCTAGCAGTGCGGAATACAAGTATGGATTATTCACATTAGAAAAAATCAAATGTCTATCGAATACTGTTGTAGTTCTATTTTCATCCGTTCGAAATGGCAGCTTCGTCTGAATTTAAATAAATACGCTAGCTTCACGATTTTCACAAAAAAATAGACTAGACAGGAAACTCACATAAAATTGAACTGACACATTTTAAGAGCGAAAATTATATAAATTTGCGGCGAAAACTGGAACTACTCATTAAATCAACCAATTCGGCTCAGTTATAGTTCCCGCCGACAGGTTCGCATTAAAAAAAAAAACCACAAATTAGGCCTTAGTTTCAATGCAATGGAAAATACTAGAGAGAATGTTGAGACAGGTCAGTTATCCGAGATGTCAAAACAAAACGGATCTCTCAGCGGTTTGGGTTGATGTTTTTCGGGAAACGGCATTGCAGCCGAAAAAACGATCCCCGGTTAGATGTTTTTTAAAAATTCGGTACCCGGCAATATAAGGCAACTTTTAACACCAAAATTTCGTGTCCGTTCCATGTAAAAAATTTCAGGGTCGCCGAAAAACCTATAAAATTTTCCAAAAAAAACAAGAAAATACGTGTCCATAGATTCACTTCAGTAGGGTGGATATTTACCGCCCAGTACAAATTATGTTATTAATTCAGGGTAGGTACCTACTCATCTCGGTAGTATTGCAAATATGATGAAAAAAGCAAAACCATTGCCGGAATTTTGTAAGGAGATGCGCCGGTACCTACCGGAATGGGTAGTTTAACAATTATTTAGGTTTTTGATGCAATTTAATTTACTAAGGTAATGTTGTTTCCACGATACTGAGTAATTTAACAATTTTTTAAAGTTCATTTTCACTTTCTGTGTAAGTTCTGTTTTTTTATCAGTAAATGCCAGTTGCATCATAAAACTGAAATAATTACAGAACTTGAATAGAATTCGAACCGAACTTTTACAGAACGTTAAAATTGACTTGAAAAATTGAAGAATTTTTAATTTTGTTAAACAACCCAGCCTTAATATGTGTTTTCTTACTCACTCTTTTTGCACTCGGAATTTAGGTAGGTACCCATCTGCACATAAAAACTCGATATCATCCAACTATATTGGATACCTATTAGTTTTCTAATTTTACAATTAAATTACTCGAAGTTGAACGGAATATTTTTTTAAAAGTATTAAATTCATATAGCGCTTTATTTTAAGCAGTAAAACTACAGGTGAGTTCTGGCATTATAAAATTTGTATGAAAATGTACGTACGCTCATAACTTCCGAAGGACTCCAACAATTTGAAAAATTCTTTTTTTGTTGTGTTCGTTATTGTAAGTACAAGGTTTGTATAAAATTACTGGTGAGTTCTGGCATTACGAAATTTGTAAAAAAAAAATTATAGGTGGCGCGCGAGCTGTTTGAAAACTAAATGTACCGGGAATTAGTATATGTAATGCGGCGGGTGGGGGGGGGGGTGGAAACAGGAAGGGGGAGGGGAGCCTAAGAGGGGGGAGGGGAACTCGGGAGGGGGTTTACGATACGGAGAAGCCTAGGAGTGAAGTGGGGTGAGGGAAGGTGAGGGAGGCGGAGTGGAAAGGGGAAGAGGACGCTGGTGAGGAAGGGGGGGGGGGGGATTCCTGGTTCCTGTATACAATAGTGAGCTCTGGCAACACGAAATTACGCATTGCTAAGCCGTTCATCCGATTGTGATGAAACTTTGGGGATTTGATGTGTGCATTTCTACAATGGTGTTTATATACTAACGTATAGCAGATTTTTGCTGCTAGGCCCTGTGGGCGGCTTTATATATATTTGTATGTTTAACCGTAGGTACCTACCCGCTTACTTTGATTTTTTTTTCTGTTAGTTAGTAAGTCAAGTTAGTTTTAACCCGTTAGTTGCATTTGCAATGGGCATAAGCTAGTTATTGTGATTGTTTGGGTTTTTCTAGTGATGTAATAATGTATTTTTAATGACAGGCAAATTTAAAAGCATACGAACAATTCTAATAGTATAACTAATCTAACCATACTAGGTATCGTTTAATTAATATATGCAATCCGAATTACTTATACATCAGAAAACAACAATAATAATAATAACACCGCGTTTATGTAGCGCAATTTTGTACACTCTTTAAATAGGCTAGCATGACTCATCATATCATGAACTTGCGAATGGTGGGCTCTAACATCATGCAATTTGCACAGCGTTTTTTGTCTTCAATTTTAAGGTAAATTTCAGCTTGCTACATCATTTCCAGCATAAGAGCTATACACTTTGAAACATGACATCAATTTCGCTATCAAAAACAGAACAAGGCAGATATTGTGTCATCTCGGTAACCGGACAACTCGGAACAGTGACAAATCAAAACACTTTTGAAAAGTGACCTAAAGTCACGAAAAGTGATGAAAAAAAAACTAGGTTAAAAAGTTTTCGTTATGTTAGTTTTACAGTTTACAGGCTAATATTTTTAATTAATTTTTAAGACTTTTCAAAAGTTTGTTGAGTTGTCAGGAACCAAATGTTCTGAAACGAGTTGAAGGCGAAACCGCTTGGAGCTACTAGTAATTAACCATACAAAAACCCCTATTTTGCCAATTTTAATATCAAATTATTCTTAGGAGATATAGAACTTATAGTTGTAAGCAGTTAGATAGGTAGTTACTAATGTTGATAATAGACATTTGTATAGCGCTGTTTTTGTGAAAAATCACCTCAGAGGAGGAGTACAATTATTTTTTCCAAGTTATTAGGTCTGCTATTCTGGTATTTTTCATTATGAAAGAACTAGGCATCCACAATACAATCTCAACTAGAACTAGGCATCCACAATACAATCTCAACTAGAACTAGGCATCCACAATACAATCTCAACTAGAACTAGGCATCCACAATACAATCTCAACTAGAACTAGGCATCCACAATACAATCTCTAGCCTACAACGTATTTTAAGATACTTTGGAGACTCCAACTTGGACAAATTCATTATCACTGGCAAATTGTTTGGCGGAAAAAACAGAGGAAGGTTACCATTGCACTGGAGTGACCAAGTACCTATCACTGGCGTCCGGTACTAGGGTGTCATTGGCTCTCCACGCAGCGCAGAACCGCAAGAAGTAGAGGAGATGGAAATTGGAGTAGAGATCACTATTCTCAGTAATGAAGAAGAAGATCTGATATCAGTTGCTTAATAAACATTCATTCGCCTTATTTTGTCGGCATTTCCCCATCGAAAATATCTCACAAATTTAATGCCTAAAAACAAAACAACAACTTGACTAAGAGGGTACTTTTTACTTCGATTTAAGAGGGGCATGTTCTTATGAATGAACCCTACTTAGGTAAGTAAGTACCTATACTTAATTCTTAACATATGTAATCTTATTAAATCTATTTTATAACCCGGTAGCCGCCTCACCGACGTTAAATCAATAACTAATTTGTTTACTTTTTTGTATTTCATAACAAGAATAGAGCTAGAAAGAAAATATGTACATCAACAAAAAACTTCAATAAAAATTTACATGAAGAATAACTTAATTATATTCAAACATAGGTATTAATAATTGTGAATAGGTAGATACTACGTGTGGGCAATATATACAATTTGAATTTTAAACCTGACCGCCAATAGAAGTTAAACTTTTTTACGGGTTTTACGGACAAAAAAATAGTTGGGTATTTTAGTGTGTTCAAACTATGAACCCTTGTAGGAAAAAACGCCACAAAAAAGGACTTTTTATGACCACATTTTATCATGTACTGATCACGCGTTTGATGTAGGTAATTCCAAATTTGTCAACAAGCATTTTGATTACCAAATTAGGGTTTTAATTTGAAGACCATATAGAAAACGTCTTACATATGTTAGCTTTTTTTAAAGGTGGAAGTTTTTTCTGTGTTTTTTTATGAATATTATAAAATTGTCTTTTCTGGACTTTCTAATTCCTTTTTTTATTTGGATTTTTATGTTCTACGATTTCACATGTTATTTTTTGTATTTTTTATAGATTTATTAATTGTGAATTTAAAGGATTTTAATCTTTGGTCCCAAGTTGTTAATAAGTTTTTCAAATCTTCTAATTAGGCAGGCGCAGAAGAATAATGTTACGTGACAAAATTGAACATATTTTGATAGGTATATCACCATGTAGTTAGTTACGTGTATATCTACAAACTCGAAATGAAAGTCAGATTAGAAGAATTGATGCATTTTCACTTAAGTTTCGTTTAAAATAAGTTATACTATCATTTATTCAACTAATTTCACGAACGTAGGAACATTTCAGTAAAAAAAGTTAGAATAACCCAAATAACGTCCAAGTTGACAAGTATTATCCAAATGACTCTAATTTGGCTCAAACAGTTGTGTTTACCAATGAAACTGAGCCAAGTTAAGTGAAAATTTACGTCCAGCAATCGAATAATCAATTTTATTACTAATCCTTTGCGCAATTCTAATATAACTATATCATTGATGACTTCTTCTTGTTCTCAACAACTCGTAAAAAATATATTTCCTTTCTTCTACGTAATTCATATTTACATTCAGTTACTCTCTGATTATCTCAACTCTCAGGTTAATTCCTTCCTCTCCTTTACAAGATCCTTCTTATAGTATTATTAGAGTGGTCCCAAAAGGAGACCTTGAGGGAAACCTCAGAACCTATTAGAATGGAGTTAATGTTTAAAAAATTCTACCCTTATAAAGCTCCCCTCTAAGTTATTGACTACAGTAGCAGAAGTATAAGATGCTTCGGATATTTTCAAAGAAGACAAACTTCTTAAACTTCTGTTATTGATTACTTACGACCACTTAGCATGGTAATCTACCTTAAATATGGGTATCTTTCGTTTGATACGCACCGTGACCAAAAAAGCCGAGTTCAACAGAATTGTCAACTCTGTATGGAAATTACTGATGTTTGTGTTAAATAAAGCGCCGATAACCAAAATAAAACGACCAATAACTATTAGTAGTTGTCAGATTAATGTGTGAAGGCAATTAAAGTTGTTCATACATCAAAATTATGCTCACAGGCCTATAAATGTTTATAAAAACACTCATTGACAGTAAATAATGTATTTTATTGCTTACCAGTGGCGTGCCTTTACCTTTTGATGGTTTTAGATACTGGTCGATCATTAGTTTTACCTGATAATCAAAGCCGATAACGTCTTTCAAATGCTAAGTAAAGTCCGTCAAACAGAAATGTGAACAAATTCAACTAAACCAATACTTTGTCATACCTACCTAATTTTTTTACCGTGTTTATTCATGTTGCATCATTTACAGAAAATTTGTTACAATGTACCTACACATTTTCAGATATTGTAATATATATAAGATATACCACCATAATAACGCTAGGTTTGTGTGTATGGTATTTTATTACTGGTATATGTGTTATTATATTTATTTATATATTAAACTATTCGTTTTTAGTTTACATTTTCAGTGTGTTTTTAAGATAATCATTAAAATCTTAATTTTTTTATTTACATTTCTGGTGATTTCTGGTAATGTATTGAAAATATTACTCCTTCATATTTGTAATTGAATTGCCCTATTATTTTTTTTTTCATTTGGAAGTTGTGAAAGTAGTTAAGTATGTTTAATACTTAGATAAAAACCTATTTTACAACAACTAAGAAACTATTTTTAAAATTGATAATTATTTAGGTTTTAAACTTCTGATGCCATTCCCTATCGGAGGATGGTTATCATCAGTGCAAATAAACCCTGCCCGTTATAACTTATTGACTAATACTTTAAGACTTTAGGTGTAAGTAACAAATTGAAACGATATTTGTTTGTTTAGGGAGAAATAAACGTATGGGCGCATAACATAAATAAACAATTTTTCATTATCAGATGTAATCTTAATATTATCAAAATACTAAAGACCATACATAACAGAACATAAGATAGTATTTATTATAATAGTTAAGATGAAATTATGAGAAAACTTTTCGGAGCTAGACTGTTGTTTTTATTAGCATTTTGGTCACCGAACAACTCAGAATGAAAACAATTCAGAATCTCCTTTGAAAAGTCATTAAAAGGTATGAAAAAAATATATGCAAAAATTGGTTACATAGGTTATGTTAGGTAAGGGTTATGTGCTATTTTAAAATTATTTTTATCGTAGCTTTTAATGACTTTTCAAAGAGATGTTGAGTTGACGTGATTTTGAGTTGGCGTGGAACCAACATTTTATGGTGCCTCGGAAGACTCGGCCGTCCGACCACCTTTCCTTAAGTCATGCCCATTGTTCGATTTGTGTGAAGGTTGTTTTCATAAGGCGAAACACCTATCACATGCTTCATAAAAATCAGTTTAAAAAAGTTTTTATATTTTTAAGAAATGTTGATATAGTTAGGTAGTTTTCCCAAAAATTGCTATCGCACGCCCCTGAAATATCTTTTTATGGGAGCCATCACCACATGGCACAGTTTTACTTAGTGTTGTGGTAATATGTTTAATTTGTCGATAGTTATTATTTAAAGTAGACGTCTTTCTACTAATCAAGACATTAAGATGAACATTTAAAAAATATATATATAAATATTTTTAAAAATTATTTTGAATTGTAGACAATTATTGAAAACGTTACGCTTAAGGTTATAAAATTCGACATAACTCGGGGATTAGAAGATCGTGGTGGTCTAATAGTAGTAATGCATTGTCTATCTTAGCCACCTCTGGCCTGGAGCCCCAACATACTTAAGTATGCTGCATGACTGCAGAGGGCGATAAGCAATCGGTTATTGTTATTAATAACGATTGCCATCTCTGATATTGTGGACGAAATGGAGCAGTGATGAGTATTTTACTGGTATTAAAATGGAGTCGGCTCGAAAGAAGAGCAGCATTGATCAACCACATAGTGATAAACTGTGATGTTATTTTTGCAAAGAGTTAAGTAAAAATAGGTATCTACCTTTTTTGTTTACGAGTATTTATAGCCAGACTTTGGTTGAATTGGAGTGCTTTATTAATATACTATGCGAATTTAAAAAAAATTACAAAGGTCTCTACATATATTTTTATTCAATTTATTCACTAAAAGATTTATTGTTTTTTTTAGAAGTATGTATCTACCTACTTACCATTTTTTGTATGGTAATCGTAATCAACATACAAAAATCGTAAAGCACGTATATTTGATCAAGTTCTGTCAAAAAATTGAAAACCGTTCTTTATTTTTAAAAAATAACCAAAAGGATTCATGTGACATTTTTTTTTAGATAATATTATACAACCAGACATTATTATCTTTGAAGGTGGTTAAAAATAGACTATTTATTTTGAATCCATTGACATATTTTCAATTTGGGAGGGGAGTTTGGGTACCGCTGCTCCGGGAACCATTTTTTGGATAACCAAAACTTCTGCCAAGAGTCATTTCAAATGGTTCGCCACGTTTGATTCTCTTAGCAGGGGACCCCGGGTTCAAGGGGTGATGTTTGTCCGGGCCGGATCGGAATTCTAGATAAAATGGTTGAGGGAGATCTTTTGACGTCTCCAGCCGTATTCTCTCGACCCGTCACCTTGTACTACCTCTCCTTCCTTTCTATAAAAAGACCCTCCACACATCATTCCCTAAAATTACATGGGCGTTGACGGAAATAACTTGAATTATTTTTTTTAAAATGTCCTTCAGAAGCGCGCCAGGTGGAAAATGGAAGTGACCTTTATACGCTAAATATATGATTTTGAAGCTTAAGAACAGTACTTTAATTTACTTTTTGCCCGATCTTGCTATTTGTTTTTGTTCGTATTCTAAAGAATGTGTGCTTTACTTTTCAGCCTACGCTCGTATGTAGGTATATAATATATATTTTGTAGGCTGAAAGGTGTCGAGATTGGAATGAGATCTGGTCACTAAGCATAGGTGGAGCAATTTCATGCAGCATTTCAATTAAACTACCTTTCCATTGTGATCAAATATTTGGTAGACCAATTTAAATACTTTACACGTTTACGACAAAACTACAAAAGGGTATAAGGTACCTCCAAATTGTCACGTGTTCAATGAAGTTAAAATGTTAAGTGATCGTAAATTAACATTAACAAATAACAACCTATAACAATGTCATATTAAATTCTCTTTAAAGGTGCTTATTACCTGACATTTTTATTTTATGACCAATTCCGAACACGGTGTTATTTTTTCTTCTCGTCATGTTTTTATGTTATAATTATTAACGCCTGTTTATTAATAACGTCTAATAAATATCCATACCTGACTGATACTGCTTGGACATTTTTTTGTCATATTCAATTCAGAATTAAGTTGTTACCATCCTTAGATGTAAAAGTTCGTGAAAGCAATCGATAATGAAAGATTGGGGAAAAAAACAGGGTGATTATAACGTTTTTTTACACTCCTTTGATCTTAAAAAACGTAATTTTTTGTGACCGATAGATGTAAATTATACGATTGAGTAATAACATAAAAAGTTTTGTATCTGAGTCTTTGACAGTTGACAACATAAAAATGGTTTATTAAGATGTTCATATTACGATGTCTAACTTTCTAAAGAGATGGGAAAAAAATAGTCTTTTGACCTTGAAACTGATATGTTTTTAAAAACAAATAAATATATCACAACTTTGAAATTATTATTAATTCATCAATCTCAACTACACAGGATTTTAAAGAACGCACTTGACTTACTTTAACCAGCGATTTATAAAATAATTAGGAGTACAAAATGTTGATTAAGTTTTGGTCTTCGGTGACATTTTTGATGTTTTTTTTCAACTGAAAACATAAAACAATTAATAGGTATTGGACAGTTATGGGCCGGGTTATGAGGGGCTGGGTGGTTACTCGGCTAAGTGATCGGTGACGATGTATGTAAGAAACAAATCGTTTAATTTTCAAGAAAAAAACATCATAAAAGTCACGAAATAATGTCAGGAATCACTGGATTTCACTGACATTTTTTACTCCAAGTAATGAGGAATCACTTGTTAAAATAAGTTAAGTACGACCCTTAACACGCTGTATAGAACGGAATCTGAATGCTGAAGCGAAAAAAGCTTTCTAACGGATACCTACTGGCGTCGTGAAATTTTCTAACTGCCTTTTCAGATTACAATTCTATATTAACGCAACTCTGTTGAGCTCACTACGCCATTCACAACGTAAAGCCTCAATTACATTGAGCGTGTTTACAAGCTACTAGCCCGCAAATTCACTATCTGCTAGTGAACTCGCTCAGTGTAAATCATATTACTAGTTAACTAGCACATTTTACACAGATAGTGAATTCGCCGGCTAGTAGCTTGTAAACTCGCTCAATGTATTCGAGGCTTAAATTATGGAGCCATGAAATATAAATTTTACTGTCAAAAAAGACAAGAGTCAAAAGCTATCTTGTTGGTTTTATTAAGCCATTAATTTTTATTTATTTTAAATCTACAAAACATTTAGTAAATGTCTTGCGCTGAGCCACCCGTATGTTGCCGTGATAAAAATCTTCATTTGACTATCACTAAATTAAAAAAAGAGCATTTTATCTTACTTCAATTTGTCAAATGATAAAATGTTAATTTGGTCGTGTGCCCAACGCCTTTTGAGAAGTTTTTATGTCGTGTCATTCGGAATAAAAAATTCATACAACAGTATGGGTAAGCCACGAAAAAACATGTCAGCTAACTTTTTTGATAATACTTTACATGATTTGGCGACACCTCTGAATGAGACATTAAAGACAATTATTAGAAAAAAAATGGCGAGATATGTGATATCTTATTCAATTTCGTATTGGGTTATCGACACATAAAAAATTATCGGTTTCTATTATTGCTACATGGTGGCATTTGTTTGGAAACATTATCTTGAATTTAAAATAGCAATTTATTATAATACAATATAATATAACGGCAGAGCATCCGTGTTGAAAGGTAGATATTTGAATATTTGATATTTTTATAATAGATAGCTGGGTTACCCGGTTTCGCTCAGGAAAATTCGAGAGTGTTCTGGAATGTTCCACAATGATGTTCCCTATTCTCTAACATTCCACGACATACTCCGCTACTCCTTCCAGAACTTTCTAGAGCTTTATGGAACCATCTAGAAATTTCCGGAAGACTGTTCTAGAAATTTAAAGAGGGCGAAACTTTTAGCCCTTATATCTTCAAAAGCACGCCCTTTTAAAAAAAACGGATACCCTTATTCCTTAAGGGGGATAGAGATCTACC
Organism: Limnephilus lunatus; assembly: GCA_917563855.2. Taxonomy (NCBI): domain Eukaryota; kingdom Metazoa; phylum Arthropoda; class Insecta; order Trichoptera; family Limnephilidae; genus Limnephilus; species Limnephilus lunatus. The sequence continues at coordinate 102,307,189 of OU830594.1, forward strand.
TCACCATATAACTCCCGTGATCGTACCGGGACTCATATCTGAGTTTTTGCGAGCTGCACGTTTTTTTAGACTTTCTTTTAAAAATATATATTGATTACAATTAGATGTCTTGATAAAATAGCGAATAAAAGTTTTTTTTGTCTAATAATCCGTTATAAAATCGATTTAAAGGAAAACCGCTGATATTTATGCTCCACTAGCCTCTTTCTTATTTTTATATTTATTTTTTATGGTAATATAAAAAAAAATGAGTAACATATATGCATATATATTTTACAAAATATTATAATAAAGGTCGTTTTTGGTCATGTATACCTTACCAGAAAAGAGGAGCTCTTGTGCCTGATAAGGGAGCCACAGTTCTTACTTAGGTTGTATGTTATAATATGTTTTGTATAAAATATTTACTTTTAACTGTAAGTTTTTTTTTTAATTGTTTAATTTTATTTATTTGTTCTGATTGGTATGATACGGCAATTCAGAAGGGAGGTTATAATAGTTTTTTATGGCTTGGAAAATATAATGATTTTGCATTCGAGTTGTTTTAAAGTTAGGTGTAATAAATTGATTTCCATTTCTCATTAGTTTGTAAAATTCTTGATATTCTTCGTTATTTTTTTCTTTACACATTTTTATGAAGGAAGCTTGCTTGAAAATGTCATCGACATTTGGTGCTGGAAACAATTTAAAAAGTGATTCTGTTCAGAAGGTGGATTTAAAAAACATACCATTTTAATGATGATTCTTTGCGAAACTTTTACTGACTTATTTTTTTGTAAGATTCCCCCAACCTATAATTCCGAAGATAAGTAAATAAACGAACATGGGCATAGTACACATTTTTCATTATTTTTACATTTAATATATTTCTTAACCTAAAAAATATACATATACATTTCCTTATTCTTTTCACCAGCTCTGAAATGTGACTATTCCACTTCAGATTTTGATCAATGATCACACCGAGATATTTAATTTCGGAAGAAGAGTTATAAACGACACATTTAAAATAAATATGTTACAGTGGATAATACGGATAATTACAGGCCAATATCCAATCTACCATTCCTTTCAAGACTGCTTGAGAAAATGGTTGCCAAACAATTGGTGGGGTACTTGAACTCCGCCGGTCTATTTGCCAAAAATCAATCCGCTTATCGACAGTTTCATTCAACGGAAACTGTTCTTCTGCGATTAATTTCAGACTTGATCATCGGGATGGAAGCAGGTAAGTTGGGTTTAGTATCTGTTCTTGACATGAGTGCGGCATTTGACACGGTGGATCATAGTATTTTATTAAATGTGCTTGAAACCGAATTTGGCGTTCGAGGTGATGTACTCCAATGGATGATATCATACCTGTCTGGACGAGTAGCCTCAGTAATTTTCAATAATTGTACTTCACCTGAAACTCCCATAGAATGTGGAGTTCCCCAGGGTTCCGTCTTGGGTCCAATTCTCTTCATTCTCTATACCAATCGCCTTGAGAAACTCATTAAATCAGCTGGCTTTGAGTCACAAGGCTATGCAGACGATCGTTTCATTTTCAAGTTTTGTTCTCCGGATGAAAAAGACGTCCTTAAAAACGAGGTGGTTAGTTTCATTAACACAGTCTCAAGTTGGATGTCTGTCAATAAACTCAAACTTAATCCGACAAAGACGGAATTTATTTGGATAGCTTCTCCTGGAAGGCAAGCCCTCATCGACTCTAATCCAATTCATATTCAGGGTACAGATATAATCCCTTCTACAGAAATAAAATTTCTAGGTTTCACTTTAGACAATAGTCTTTCTCTTGAGTCACAAATTTCAAAATCTGTAAGTTCAGGCTTTTTCCATCTAAGGCAGATAAAATCAATCAGGCGATGCCTTCCCTCTGATGCAGCAAAATCACTCATAAATTCGTTCGTTGTCTCACGTATGGACTATTGTAATAGTGCATATGCGGGCTTACCTAAAAAACAATTCAATGGAATCCAGTCCGTTTTCAATGCTGCGGCGAGAATGATTTTTAGTGAATCTAAGTATTGCCGTATAACCCCGCTTCTAAGGGATCGCCTTCATTGGCTTCGATGCCCTGAAAGAATAGAGTTCAAGATCTGCTTAATGACCTTCAAAGCATTGCAAGGAATGGCGCCAGCCTATATATCGGAACTATGTGTCCGACAAAACTTAAGCGACAGACAGCTTACTCTAAGGTCAGCAGATCTTGATGTTAATAATCGTTTAATCGAACTTTCTAGGTCAAATCGAGCCGTTTACTATGATCGATCTTTTCGTGTAACTGGCCCGCTCATTTGGAACAAACTTCCCTCAGCTCTTACTAATATCCAGAACTTGGCTGAATTCAAAAGGGCTTTAAAAACAAACTTATTTAAAAAATCATACCTTTCATGAATTTTAACTCCTTTTCAATATACTATAATAAGCCATGTTCCTCAAGTTTCCGGTAATTGTTTGGTTTCGATTACCTCCTCAGTATAGTTTTATATGCACTCCGAATTTGTATTATTTCTAAACGTAAACTACCTCCTTTTCTATATTATATTTTAGTTTTGATGATTCTCGTTGAATGGCACCGTTATGGTTATAATTATCTAATGTCCTGTGACAAAACACCACTCACTATTTTTGTTAATATTGTTCTTTTTGGAATTGCTTTGTAATACTGTAATATTGTAATATTGTAATGTATGTATTGTATGTATTGTAATACTATATATACTGTAAAAGCTTTGTTTTACATTATTTAATCATTTTGTTAGGACTCTTAAGAACATTATATTTAAGTTTATTATAATTAAGCGCACTTGAGGTGAAATATCACAAAACTGCGCTATATAAATTCTATGTTATTATTATTATTATTAGTGGAGCTCTTAGCGGAAGAATTCTAGGAACGCGCAGTGTTTAGGTCTGTCAGATGGGAATGGGTCGCATTTACGACTTCGCGACTCGTTATTGTGATCACCTACTCGTTTGTGACCTGGATTTTGTATTTCCTCCCTCCTACAACTCTGGTCTCATTAAAACTGGAGATGTGTAGGTTCAGCCGGAGTGGGCTCTTGAACTCGGGTTCTTCGCGGAAAGCGGATCCTACTCCTACTTCTTTTTCAAATCGACTACTCCCAGAGAACCCGGTCCAGGACTTACCCATCTCTAGTTAGAACCCAGGTTCACTCATTTCTAGACTTGAAAATACCTTCCAAACACCATTCCCAAAGGCGTTGAGAATCTTTGAGAAGAACATAAAAAAAATAACGCCATTATTTTTTACGACCTCGTGGTATAATTATGCAAATCAGCAACAATAAATCACGAATACAATAAAATAAAACAGGAATATCAAGAAATACCCTGTATTCCGTTAGACAATAAAACATTTTAGCTCAGACACGAACCTTTTCATCCTGCATGTTTTGCCCGTTCTCCGACAGGGGCGTGGACGGCGCGCTGTACCCCTTCATACTGGCTTGGCTGACATCTTCCTGGTTCCTGTGACTCATATTGTCCCCATTCTCCTGGTTCCTCAGATCATGGATGGATCCCTTATAATCGTTGACGATCCTCAGTACGGTGCCAGATTTATTGTCCCTGTCGTGGTGGTTAGATTCCTGTTGATGGTGTAGGTCATATCTTCTTAAATCTGTTACACCTAACCCTCGGTGTGCGTCTAACATGCCTCCACCCATAGATCTAAGGTGTTCTATCGATCTATGGATATGCGTATAGTTGTCCCCTACAGGTATTTCAGCCATTAGGGGAGAGTTGTGATAATCCAATCCACCCCCATCCGGGCGGTATTCGATGGTTCTACCCTCCATTTCGAAATATAACAATTTTTTCATTAAACAATTACGAACTAATTAAACAAAATCGTTGCAATTGAATTCAGATCACGAGAGAATCTTTTCTCTTTCAAATAATTGAGCGTAATTAATTAATTAATTATAAAATTTCAGTTCTAGCCCTCTGCTGCTTTCTGCCTCTCTTTCTCAATATTATAATTTTTTCTTTTCTATCTATGTTTTATGAGTATCAAAACATTTATATAATATAATATAATTCAGTTTTAAATATTATTTGTAAGGCGGTTTTGATCTATTTCTTCGAGGTAACAAAAATATCTTGCTGAGAATTTTTATTGAGCAAATTGTTGAGTAAGGTAAAGTAGAATTCTTGTTTTGCGTCAATTTTTAGTTTCTTTCTTCTGGTAACAATTCAGTCTTAATATAATTATAATAAAACAATTATAAATCTATCACAACACACGTTCTTCCTTGAGATTAGTCTTTGCAATTCACAAAACCACCTTCTTCCAATAAAAAGTTCAAATCCTTACTTTTTTAAATCACTTATTAGATAATGTCCCTTTTTTGCACACTAATTAAATCTCCATTTTTATGTTCACTTTTTGTTCATTTTGCTATCACTTTTTTCAGGAGGTGTAAAAATAATACAAAATATTATTTTTTTTGTACTTTATATCTAATTACTAATTACATATCTGGAATAAAAGTTTTTATTAGTATTTTAGATATAATATAATTTAGTATATTATACTTAAATAGTTGTGTTTAAAATGGGTGTAATTTTTTTCTTTTTTGAATGGATTATAGATACTAACAACGCGGCTTTTATGAATAATATAAGCAGGTACCTATAAAAGTTTTTTTTTGTATTTCTTGGGCTTTAACAATGTGATATTTTGTTTTGACGAGTTTTATTTCACTTGTACATTTGTCACTTAATTTTTATTTATTTGCTACCGGTTTCGTCACTTTAATAAATAAACAAAAATCAAAACCAAAATTAATTTAGTTAACAAAATAATAGCACCCTCTAAATCACCATTATTGACAATTTCCCCTGTTGTTTTTAACACCTCCCACCGTTCTCCCACTCTCCCAAAATCTTCCTCATTACTACTATGTCTATACTTGCATAAATTTTAAGTTAATTTGAAGATTGCTGTGAATGCCACGAATGAATCAAAACCGGTAGCAGATAAATAAGAAATAAATGTACAAAAAAATGTATAAATAAATAAAATAATTATAGGTAGGTAGGTACTAAAACTCAGATAACTTAATATAATTAAACGTGTCCATTTGATTTATTTACAAAAATTTTGTATTGACTCTCCTGATAAGGCACAAGTGCTAAAAAAATAAAATAAAAAAATTCTTATTGAATCATAACACATATTTTTAAAATGTATTTATGTTTGCCACAAAAAACGTAGTATTATTACAGTCAAACAAAAAATACACATACGTTCAAAATTACACGTGATTATTTATTTTTTTAAAAGTACTGTATTTATTTACAGGAAAGTCTCATATGATCTGTTCTTATTGTGAAGAATGTTTGATTAGCTGAAAAATTGTTTATAACATTAGAGAAACAAACATTTTTTTTTAATACAAGGAGCTATTCTAGATAAACTAGGATAGAAACGTAGGATAGCTACATAAAAAAATGATTTAATTGAATTTAAAAAAAAACATCATTTTGCCAAAAGATCCCACCCGGCACACGGCGAACGATTCGCATTTTACCCCAGGCGTTCCAAGGGTTAACGGGATAAATTAGTGTAGGGATATTAGAGAAAATATCAAGTTGAAATTTGTGAAGGCCATGGTTTAAAATTTTAAGAAACACTGCCTTTGAAGGAGCACGTATTTCGGTATCATGATTAGGTACAGACTAGACTTGTATGGCACGGTTTACCCGAAATTGTGGCACTTTTTATAGTTGTTCAGTTCGGTCTTATAATGCTGTCGGCATCAGTCACGGATCGAACACTTGCTGCCGTCAAAGGGCGTTACAAAACTATACAATATTATTCTTGATTAAATTGCTTAAAAAAGTGCTTGATTTTTTGAGCGAATGAACATAACTAAGCTAATTAAGAATATCTAAAAATCTTGCCTAAGTATTCGTTGGAAAATTAAAATAAAATGTATTTAAAAATGATAATAACATATTCGTGAAATTTTACCTCCCAGACGCTTAGGTATCCACTTATAGTTTTTTTACAGTTTTGATAATGGCTTTCAACGGCTGGAATAGCAATCACAATAATAAAAACAAAACAAAATACTTTATTTGCAGAACCTTTAACAGAGTTTTGAGGGAGTTTTATGAATTTAACCCAATAACCGCCACATTGGAAAAAGCTCAACCTAATGAGTCGAAATGTACAAAAATGTATTTATATCTATCTGTAAACCGTATACAAAATTGGTTAATAAATTTAACAAGAAAAAAGAAAAAAAATAATTAATTACCAATATATGTATTTACTAATAACAAGGAATCATTTTGAAAAAGTTAGGTTATGTTAAATAATTAGAATATTAAAAAAAAGTAGATAGGTAGGTTCTGAGTACCTACTTAGATATATTTTTGAAGAAATGAAGCTAACTAAAAGTATGATAGTTAAGAAAAATTGAAAAAGGCAAGAATGGTTTGCAAGTATAGTATTTTTAAGAAAATAATATTTCTAGGAATATTGACGTTAATTTTTCTTTAAAAAGTACGTAAGTAGTTACCAACGTTTAAAGGAAATGCACCACATCGTGTAACAATTCGGAATCGGGCCACTAACAATAACACTCCTTATGTAGATGGAAATAAGGTTAAAATTCCCGCTTAACAACAGCCGACTGTTTTGACTTATGCAAAAAAAAACATCGTCAAAAAGCGTGTTTTATTCTATTTTCCGAGGCTAAAGCACAAAATATTAAAATGTTTTTCGATCACTTTCTAAAGAAGTTATTTTTACAAATTATACAATAAAACTACAACAGAAAAGAGTTTCATAAGTAGGATATTTTGCACTTTGAAGCAGTTTTTATAAGCCTGATTTTGAAAACTTTCGGGGCTTAACAAAAAAAATACTCTATTATTTCAAATACCAAGATGTGTTATACTCGCAGTATTTAATTCAAGCATCTATAATATTTCTAAGCGATCAAATTTTCAAAAAAAAACAATTGATTTCACATTACTTAAGTTTTGCAAAAAAAAACAGAAAAACTAGTGTATTTACTTATATACATGACGAATTGGACGCTTAATTATTGGCCAAAGAAATAAATGCATGGGAAGTTTTTTTATGAGAATATTTTTTAAAACATCCTGTGGATTATTCAACAACAGACAAAGTTCTAGCAAGCTACCAATAATAAATTGTTAAAAAAGCAAGCAATCGAAAAAAAAATCAATAAAAAACATCTCTTAGAATATAGAGCACGATGCCATTCAAGGCGATTACAGATCGACTCCGTGTAAACAAAATACCAGGCGGTTACATTACCACTCAGCTACCAAAACAACCAACATTGTTGACGTAAAAAATGTTAAAAAACATTTTTCTTAGAAATCTTGTCATTTCAAAGACGAAGAATTTCATTTAAATTTTGTCGAGTGAATAACGTTCGATTTCGAATGCAATAAATTTGGACAATAAATTATTTATTTAAATTACTTGCAAATAAACTGTGCAGGCGGTCAAAGCAGGAACCGACAAACGAAAACACTATTTGTTTAAAACCTTTTTGGTTTATGGTAGCATTAACAAAATCTGCTAAGGAAAATGCCTACCTACCTACTGGAGAGTTAAGAATTTATTTGAATACGTCATTGTCATTAACGAAGGTATAAAGTATTAAAAAATAACCTAAAAAGTTATTAAAAGTATTAAATTATTAAAAGTATTAAATGTATTATTATTAAAAGTATTAAATGTAATGTACAAAAAGTATTAAATAATACATAAAGGTAGGTATAAAATGTTAGCGTTAAAAGTAAAGCAATAATTTAAAAAAAGGTATAAGTTTAAGCAAAAGTATTAAATTTAATATTATATAAAGTGAGGTATAAAAGTAAGAAAAACATTTATAATAATATTAACGAGTTAAACATTAATATCGACTGTTTTCGCCCAGTTATAAAAAGTAAGAAAAACATAATTATTATTATCGATTTTTTGGGAGAATTGCTGGTTTCGCCCAGGTATAAAAAGTTAAAAAAAATCATTATTAATATTACTTAAAGTACATATTAATTATTAATATCAGTTTCAACTCTCTTTATCTATTGTTATTGTATATTATAAAACAATTGAAAATATTTTGGAACACACAATATGGCGTCTTGACTTTATTTCAAAAATAATTAATTTAATTTTTTAATACACCCTAGATATGAGTTTTTGAAATGAAAATAGTTGCGTTGGCTTAAAAATTAAAAACAACAGAATCTACGCAAATGTAATGGCTTCAAAGCGTGAGTGTTTTAGAAAAACAGATATGCTTCAAAGTAACTGCTATTATTTTTTCGTTATTTTTAATTTTTAATTAAAAATGAAAAAAAAAAGATAATTAATGCATAATATCAAATAAGTATTCCAATTCTATCCATTGAAGAAAAACAGGGATGCGCGCGCAATTTTGGTTTTTTTATTATTTGAAATTCAATCACTGAATTTAGAACGAACCGTTCGATAAATTATTAAATTTGGAAGCCTTTTTAAAATTTTCTTCCCCGGTAACTGTGAATGTGACATTGGAAAAAGTTGATTGATTTTTAAGCGACTCGAGTTAAAAGTTCGCAGTTAACCATAAAATAAAATAATATGTGCTTATTCGTGTACTTAGAACCAATGACAATCATGAATTTGTGAATTATTTGATTAGAAATATATTTGGAAGACTTAGAAGAAGAAGACGACGACCTTCGTGGCTTTGAAAACTATGTGAAAAAGATGTTTAAGGTTTCATGTAGTGCTTACCTAGTGGTAAGGGTAAGAATCACTCTGATGTTAAACAACCTTTGATAGGATAGGAGCTTTGAATAGTTAATTTAGTAATTTCATAATTAAATGGGGCTAAAAAAATATTGTCCAAAGAAGCGAAGCTAGCAGTTCACAATGGAATCCTGATTACAACCCGTGATGTATGGCAGTGTGGGATGGAACTGGCAGAGGAAGGATGTAAGTAGATTTAATGCTGTGAACGTGAGATCTCTGAGTGTGTGTGGAAAAACACGTGTAACCGTGTGAAAATTGTGGAAATAAGCATAAAAATTCTAGTTTGTTGTTAGCCTAATGAAAAGGATGCACAAGAGTCCCAACTGCTCCCAATCGCCTGAAGCCAGTGTGACAGATACTATGCGTTTACAATTGGGGTTATGTTGTGAGGCTGAAGGTAATAGAGAGATGAAGAAGTTGGGGAAAGAAGAAGGTGAGATAGTACTTAGCTATTCAGATAAGGTCACCAAACTCGGCTAAAGCCATTGCAAGCAACGTTTCAATAAATAATGGTGGTCTTAAACCAGGGCTATACTGAGAGTATCTTCTACACTAAAACGTGCCAAAAATATACTATATATTATTTTTAATGAATAAGTCGTGAATTAAAACAAATTAAACAAATACAATTTGTCAATAAGTCAACGGTCAAAATATCAGAATGGTATATATAAGACGATGTATGAACGCGAATGAGGCAAGTAGTGTGTGCCAAGAACGAGTGGTTTGGCGGTCCATCCTCTCTACCTACCCCTGCGCGGAAACGGCGTCATGCGTAGTTAGTCAATAATTAAATTAATTACATTATTGATATTTATTATCTCCACCAGACTTTATTGACGAGATCTCAGTTTCAAGGACGCTCGTAGTTTTATCTTTCAGTATTTTTGCTGGTTGCCATGTCGGCTGACTTTTATATTCATTTTTGTGAGTAGGTACCGCATTGCAGAGATTTTGTCTATGGTTAAAAACATTCAAAATACGAACGAAAATAATCAACATCACAACAAAGAAACAAAAAATAACATAAAACCCGGGAAAATTCTAAAAAATAAAAATTAATCGATATTATGATTTAATGTACTTACTTACTGATAATTTTTTGCACATTATTTTTAAATGTTGTAATAAAATTATTCATTGATACTATTTAATCTTCTATAAATTCAAAATGATTTGCATAAAATATTTTTATGTAACTTACTGACAAAATTTTGACAGTAAAATAATGCAATTATTATGTATAGCGCCATTTTTACAAAATATCAACTCATCTAAAATCTAATTCATCAAATTATCTAATTTGAATTATTTTATCATTCATAGCTTACACGTGTAAAAAAACATAACACCATTAAGTTAATTAGGTTAAACGTATTATCTATAATTAGACACTCGTAACATTATAAAATGATAACCAAATAAAATAGAATATGAATAAAAAATAATCGAAGCGAAATAAAATAAAAAAATTAAAACCTAATTATAATGAATTTTATAAACAAGATATGAAATTCAGATGATATTTTTTATCACAAGGTCAATAATGATTCACTAATCATATAAGTATAGATAAAATAATTCATTTCTAATCTAAAACTTTTTGAAATGTTGAATAATTTAAATAGGGAGAAACAAATATTTTTAAAGCATGGTCGATTGGTACAACGTTTGTAGGTACCTACCAACCTGAAAATTGTGGTTCGAAGCCGGTAAAACACAAATATCAAATTAATACATAGATCAGATACGTTATACGTTATTAGATTTTCACGGCCAAAAATATTTTCGTTATTTGTTTTTGGGGTGTTATGCCGTGTTGCGCTACCTCCTTCTTTAGCCAACACTGTCCGAAAAGTTGGCGAAAGAAGTAGGTGGCGCAACACGGCATAACACCCCAAAAACAAATAACGATAATACATTAATATTTTAAGTCATAGATAAAAGATAGATTGGCTAAAAAATTAAAATTTAACTACGTAGGTACTAGGTACCAATTAATTAATTAATTAAAATACTAATAAAGGTGTTCTTAATTTTGCACACCTGATGAAGAACTCTTGTAGGGTATGGTTGTTTATCAGTTATGTAAATTTTAAAACATGTTTATTAGTAAGCGGTACGTAATTAACATTGTATGTAAAAGTACCTTTTGTAACAAGGCAGCTAATTTAATACAATATAGGCAAAATCATGGTTTAAAATGATTTAATTCCTACGTTAATTAGTATTTGAATTATGTTTAAAAAAATAGTACACAAAAAAAAAACAAATTGGCAAAGATCAAATAAAAATAATTAGGATTTTTATAGACCTACAAAAGTTTGATAAATGTTACGAATTTAATTGTGATTTGATGTGTTTTAATAACGCAATAATAACATAAATAATATAGCATCATAAATTATTACGTTATAAATAGAATAAATAAATAAATAGGTACCTACCTACCTACTTAAATAAACATTAATTAAAGATAACATAACACATATCAACACGCACAGAAAAAATGCCGGAATAACAATAAAAGAAAATAGCAAGAAAAACAAAACTATCAAGAAAAAAATTACACCCAAATAGATCAAAATCAAAAAAAAATTGCACAAAAAAAACACACGGAAATACTGGTGTGTCCGTTATGGGTCACGTGGACGATGCACACACTGTCCGCTGTTAGGAGGGGTGTAAATCCCCAAGAGGAAAAAGCCGAACGAAAAATACAGAAAAAAACGTATAAAAAGCGCGCCGTACCGCTTTGGCTACATGTCAACCGCTCAGAGCGGCAAAAACGAGACTGACTAGAAAAACTTGGTGGCCCATACAAAAATTAAGCACCAATACTTTAAAAAAAACCCCGCCTATACGCACGAGATCTCAAGTTCTACCTGTGTTGGTACGGGACCACGGACCCCCACTCTCGTAGAATAAAGACGAATCTAGTCTCTCATTCGCTCCCGTCAGGGGCACGATTTTTTATCTTACTTTTTCTAAATTTTATATACCTAAATAGGCAAGTGTTGCTTCGGACAAGGATTTTTTTCGCAGTAATTTTATGGTGGTATGTGCTGTATTCATAGACACTACGATTTTTTTATATGTACATCTGTGTTGATATTGTATTATTATTATTCGTCATGTTTAAATGTGTCTGTATTTTTTTTATGTGTTTGTGAATTTGTGTTGCCTTTTTTTAATTATTACGGCAGATTTGAGCGGTGTTGGCGTGTTTTTTTTCATGTGTTTGTGTTGGTTTTTTTTTCTTCGGACGGAAAGCACAAGCCGGTGTTGTAGACTTGCGGGTACGGATTTGATTTATTTTTATTATGTAATTATTTCAGTGCTACCGGCGTGCATTTTTCGACATTTTTTTGCGAGATTTTTATTGCGGGGACGCTTGACGCAGTAAAAAAGCTGGTATTCTGCAATAATTTAACAAGGATTATCACTTCCTGCAACTATTGTAAACTTCTATGCAAATAATAATGATCTCCCATAGATAGTACGTAATGAAATAACTTAACCGTTGGAGTACATAAGTAAAAGCTCTAAAACGGCGAGCAGTGGCATCGTAGCAAATTTGCACATGGCTGGTAAAATCATGAGCTGTAGAGCTTTTCATAGAATAACATTAATAATAACATTTAATAAGATTGTATAAACGTATTATAGATTTGTGCAGCGCCCTTGAGGTGATTTTTCACAAAAACGGCGCCATACAAGTCATCAACATGTTATTATCGTAATTCAACGTGTTTTCGTTAAAACCTTTGCAGGCTTGAACGGCGAGCTCTGGCCTCATGAAATTTGCCTCACATTTATTGGAATTTTTAGGTAACGCAACTATTTTCAACTAAATATAATAAAGCAGAACAATGAGCATGGGCAACATGAAATTTACACGGCTTTGTCACTCAGCAAATTTAAAGTTGACCTTTTTTTTCAATTCATGAATAGGTACATAATTCAACTTTTTTTTTTACATTTGCTCCACACAGGTGGCCCTGTGGAAAAAACCCTCAGGGACTATGTCATCTTTTGAGATGCTGTGCGGAGGGTATTTTAGGGAGATGAAGGAGAGGAAGTTCTGGAAATGAAAAAGGTACGACAGGTGAGTAGGAATCTGGGGATAAATACGTCCACGAGTGACGGACGTTTGAATCTATCCCTCCTATTGCGGTACAAGGCGATGGGTCGAGAGAGTCCGGCTGGAGAGATCAAAACATCTCCCTCAACCATTTTCCCCTGATCCGACTCGCCACGCAGTTAGTAGATGTGCAATCGCATCTGCCGCCAAGACTTAGACAACTTAATCACCCCAAGTGGTTCGCTACGTTTGGTGACTTAGCAAGGGTACCCGGGTTCATAGGGTGAGATTCGTACGGATCTTCGCTGTGGATTTGTCTACCCACCAGCTGCCTGGCAGGCCGGATCAGGAGAGAATGGTTGGCGGAGTTCCTTTGACTTCTACAGCCGTACTCTTTCGGGATATCGGCTTTCACCCCAGTGGGAGGGTTGGAATCTAATGTAAAAAAAGACAAACCTCACCCCATGAAATCGAACTCCCCTGCTAAGTCATCAAACGTAGCGAATCACTCGGGGTGACCTACAGCAGAGATGTTGGTCATCCAATAAATGACTCCAGTATAACCATACTCACCTCCCTAATTTTTCTTTTAATGTGAACAAAGTATCTAATAATCTAATACAGTGGATATAACGTCAATCATTAATAGGTACCTCGTATACTTTAAATTGAAAAAAAAGGTAGTGGACGTCCTTGTCTAGATTCTACGATCTCAAATATCTTCGTGCACGCGTTTCGATCGGTCTTATATAATATATATGTTATTATGACCTTGAATTCGCTTCGAAGCTACAAGCCGTAGTGGCGATAGAAATATCAAATAAATCAATGAGCCATACATTTTATTCCCGACATTATTAGGCTAGATTCACTTCTAACAAACCCATGCACATTCTATTTTTAACAAAACGCCGGTCACGTAACTTTAAAAAATCGAAATAGCTTTCAAGGTTAGCTTGACTTGGTCATTCCAGTGTTATAGTACTAGCCTAGCATAGACCCGTGAAAAATCAAGAAATCTTTCTTTAGTTGACAAAAAATTAAACAAAATAAATACACATTTTTTTAAATAGCTCCTCACAGGACTCCAGATACTAATATCTACAGCCTGTATGTCGAATGAATATCTATAGCTCATATGTTGGACAAATATCTATTAACTTCAGAGTGAAGACTAATATCTACAGAGCTAAGTTCGGATAAATATCTATGACGGTCCCAGTGGTGACGAATATCTATGGAGCGTAGGTGGGACTAATATCTACACGGGGCAGCTGAGCACCTAACCTAACCTAACCTAACCTAACCTAACCCAACCCAACCTCTGCCAGTGCTGTAGATATTCGTCGACATCACCTGTTCCATAGATATTTGTCAGCAGTTTGAGCTGTAGATATTCGTCCTCACTTTGGTTCCCATAGATATTGTTCCAACATACCTCGTATAGATATAAATCAGAACATGGATTCTCATAGATATTAGTCTGATTTGTTCAGTTTTTGAAATTCCTGTAAATATTAGTAGACGCCTCCCCCATGTATCATCTTTGAGGATGCTGTGCGGAGGGTCTTTTTAGGAAAGAAAGGAGATGAATTTCTAGGATGTATACAGGTATGAGGGGTGGGTAGAAATCTAGAGGCCAAAGTGTCCAGGAGTGAAAGTCATAATATGAATAAATCCCTCTCACTACGGTAAGGCTGCTCGAGGGGTCAAAAGGTCTACCTCAAGCAGTCTCTCTCGATCCGACCCACCACGAAGTAGGTGGGCAGATGCATCCGTCGCCAAGATCTGGACAAAACTTACCCCATGAACAAAGCGGACTACTTGGGGTGACCTATGGCAGTGGTGTTGGTTATCCAATAAATGGTTCTTGAGGCAACGGTACCCATACCCGCCTCCCAAATTGTAACGATTTAATTGAAATTACAGTGACTTAATAAAATATAATAATTATTGCTATAATCTTAATATTTAATCTTTATATTTTATTTTTAATCTCACAGTGCCTTTATCTTGATATGACAATATCAAGGAGGTTACGTTGTTTCTACTTATGTTGACAGAATAGCATTTATTCCCAAACATGGGGACACCTCAACACAGGTTCGCAAAATACGAGGTACTAGTTAGGTACTTACCTATTTACACACAGTTACGGATCATTAACATTTTTTTTTCTTATTACTAAACTTATTATCTATGTAAAATATAAACCGATGTAATGTGATGTTCAAGAATAGAAATAAATAAATAAAAAACTAAATGCTAAAAAATAATCAAAATCGTTTCCGAAATGTCTCCATATGATTGCAGATACGATATAGCACCACCCAATACTTCAAAAAGGGTTAAGTTCTTCGCTTTATCCACAGTTACACATGCCATAATAAACTAAATAAATATATATATACCACCAGTGACCCATTTAATTCGATTGAATAAACGTAGACGGTGCTTTTGTGGTTCAAACGCAGACTTTTTTTTCTTGAGGAAAAAAAATTTGAAAAAAATTGCAACCACAGGTACAACACGGTTAGGTACTAATAATGGAATAATGATTTTTTGTTCATTCTTCGTCTATTGTAGAGCTGTCTAGGCACAGGGTAGTGTTATTTCTTACACATATTTTAGAATAAGGGTTGGTTTTTGGTCTGCCCCTGATTTTTTTTATCTAGTCGAAAATATCAAATGGTCTATTTGTTGATTACAGACATTTTAAAAACTGTTTTTATTTTTTTTTTATTTATGTTGTTGAATATAAAAATTATCCTATTGATAACCAAAGGGAGGATTGATGGAATGCCTAATAGTTAAAAACGTCGTACTCGATGTAACAGTGGATTCTGAGATTTTTTTCAGTGTGTGTTATCTTTGGGGTGGCATTAAGAGGGTCTTTTTAGTGTTTAAGATCACTCATTCTGAATTTCGACCGAAATTTAACATACTTCCCTTGAAGAGTTTAAGAATTAGACTATTTACAAAAATTATTTTTTAAAAAATTATTTCTATATAGATATTCATAAATATTCATGATTCATAAATTATAAAAAACACATCTGGTACTGCTATTTATCATGTTATAGATTTGAATTTTTTTTTAAATGCTACTTAAAAAACGTAGCATTCTGTATCGGGCCGCTAACAATAACACCCCTTATGTAGATGGCGATAAGGTTGATATTTCCGCTTAACACCGGCCGCCTTTTGAGATATATATATTCACGAAAAAAACATCGTCAAAAAGCGCATTTTATTTTATTTTGCGAATCTCAGGCATATTATTTAAATGTTTTACGATAATTTTATTTTTTAAGAATTTAATATGACACATTAAGCAACAAAAACAAAATCGTAAGTATGAAATTGTGAACTTTAAAGCAGTTTTCGTAGGCCTGATACTTATTATTTTCTGGGCTTATAAAAAGACAAATAAAAAAATACTCAACTATTTCAAAGGCAAATAAGTCTATTCACAGTATTCAACGAAAACATCTAAAATATGTCTTAGCGTTTTGATTTTCAAACCAAAAACACATGATTTTGCATTGCTTAGTACTGCATTTCCTTCTTGTCTAAAAATGTTAGTACTCTTTTAAATAAGTCACGTTTTATTTAAAACTAGCAGACCCGGACACACGTTGCTGTGGCTAACGAAACAAAACGACATTACCAAACCTTTATAAAATCCACACCACCCGGTTGCCACCTGCCCGCTGCCTGAATTGAATATTTAAATTTCTCGGCTTTTCTCTACTATAATAAGCATGTATTCTACATTGAAACCTTCCCCTTGAATCTCTCTATCTATTGGTGAAAACCGCATGAAAATCCGTTGCGTAGTTTAAAAGATCTAAGCGCACAAACATTTTGAGCGTCTTTATTTTATACTACGTAATGATGAATATTTGAATTGCTCGGCCTTTCTCTATTATAATAAGCATGTATTATACATATAAACCTTCATCTTGAATCACTCTATCTATTGGTGAAAACCGCATAAAAATCCGCTGCGTAGTTTAAAAGATCTAAGCGCACAAGCATTTTGAGCGACTTCATTCTGCACTATGTAATGATTTCTCTTGCCCCTATAATTTTTTTTTTAAATATTTCCGTTCTTACCTTTAACATTCACATTGAAATAATATCTCTCTCACAAATCACCTTCGTCTTACACACTCTATTTTACTACTCACGCTATTTTCTTCTTTCATTCGCTCTACAAGCCAAACCATCCGAGGGTCATTTCTTTGCGGATATCCACATTTCTCACATGATCATACATGGTGATCATGGCATTCAGTTTACTTTGATCCTTCCTCTGCCAGTTCCATGCCTCACTGCCATATCTCAGGGTAGGTACCAGGACTCCATTGTGGACTGCTAGCATCGCTTCTTTTAACAGCTTTTTATTAGCGCCAACGGTATTCAGTCCTCCATTAGTGAAGTTACCTGCATTAACCCTTCTTTCAATATCGCTATCAGCCTTTCCATCTCTCGTAAACAAACTACCCAGATACACAAACTCATCCACCTGCTCCAAGTATTCATAATTCACAACTATATTGCACACTGTTTTCGTACTCTCTCTTTCAAATACCAAGACTTTGGACTTACTTACATTCATGATTAACTCATTCTTTATACACACTTCGTTCATCCTCGATACGAGAGACTGTAGATCTTCGATAGTGTCAGCATACAACAGGCAACAAACATACTTTCAGATCAATCAATTTCGCATCCAATCCCATCTCTAATGAATAGTAAAAACGACCAGTTCTCGTTTGTCAAAGTCACACAAATGTGACGTTACGAATTTGGCGTAGGTATCTCCAAAACACAAAGAATCAATGACGCCACCATTGTCGATAATCAGTACTTATTCAACTATTAATAAAAATGTTTAATATTGGACAAAATACGTCATTAAAAATAACCACTTAAAAACCAAAACATATTTTTTCTTGTAAATATTCACAGACAGTCTGAAGGCAGACTAATCATTCAAAGAGGGGGGAAACCTGCTTATCCAGTGCTAGTCGATCAACACAATAGAGTCTTCGCTGGGGGGACATTCAACCATTGAAAGATATAAACAAGTCGAACGTATAATTTATAAAGCGTATTCATTTGGCCACCCTAATATCAGTGGTAGATGTAAAACTTATCTGACCAAGTTGTACTTTCGATGTTTGAAAATATTTCACAAAATTTTGTATGTCAAATTTAAAAAAAAATACATTTATTTAGTTAAAACCTTTGGTTTGGCCATGTAGAGCGAATGAACGAAGAAAGTGTAAGAATAATATATGACGCACCTGTGAATGGTTGAAGAAGTCGGGGATGTTTGACGAAGACATGACATCATCAAGTTAATCAGGTGCTTGAGTCGGGCCATATAAAGAGTCAATATTTTATCCATTGTTTCCATTCTTACCCTTTCGATCAATATTCTACCATACAGCTTGCCGACTGAACTAAGCAGGCTAATAGCCCTAAAATAATACAGAATAATAGAGTATGTATGAGGCAAAGAGTGTGTGCCAAGATCGAGTGGCGGTCTCTCCTCTCTGCCTACCTCTGCGGGGAAACAGCGTGATGGCTAGTTAGATGGTTAATTAAAACCCCTAGAGCCTCGACAAATTAATAGGATGTCTTCAAATACTCACGTTTGACATGTAATTGCACACATAGTCGCTGTTTTTTAATGTATTTCAAAATAAGATTTTCTTTTTGAAAGTAGATAAAAGATTTTAGTGTTACAAATCGACAAATATAATTAAAGTGTTATTAAAGCTAACTCACTAACCATATTTATGTATCGTGTGGAAACAAGGGCGCTTACGGCCGTTATTCCCAACTTACTGATCAACTGTTGAGCCGAAATTTTGACTCAACATTCCTTAAATTCACAAATACCGTCTTCCCAACGCAACTCTCCGACCAACAGGCGAATCGATTGTTACTAAACAAATCACTTTACTAATAAGTTACTAATCAACAAGATCGGAGACTCAGATTGATCGATAGAAAAGTTTGGAACTCTTTTATGTCATGTCCGCTGATAATGTGTTCTAAACCGTCGTTCCAACGCCATTTCTCGAACCGTTAGAACTTTTGATCAAATTGTGATTAACCGTCAAGCATAACGGCCAAGTTGTTAAGCTTGTCAGCTAATCACAATTTGTGCAAAAGCTAAGACTGGATGAGAATCGTCGTCTGACGGGGATCACCCAAAAGTAAAAATTTCAAAATGGTAATAAATCAAACAAAACTAGATTTCCGTAACTTGGATAGATAAACATATTGTGCACATACGTCTCAGGGATCTCGATTCTGCCGAAATCACTAGTTATTCGTTCGTCCTCTACGAATTGCAAGAATCAATGAATTTCTTACCTGTTTTCCTGCATAAGTACTTGGAAGGGATAAAATTGTGCTTGTGATAGTTTTGTGTGGAGTTTGCGTACCTGGAACAAAAGAAAAAAATCATTAGAATCAATTGTCCTTTTTAAATTCGTACATAAATATTTATTTATTTATATTATAAGCCTATACAGGCTTTTACAAACATAATAATTTTGACATACATAATAATTTTGTGGAACATTCATAATCATTTCATGAAGATATTTCAAATGTATACAACGCATGCAGAAGAATAGTATTATGCTACTAAGTTTTGTATGGGAGCTTTTACACCTTCCCAATTTGCTTCAAGTGGATTAAAACAGTTTTATCACTAACACAGCGGCCTGCAGCTAACTCGGACGTGGTTTGCTATGGATCCGCTTCTACAATAGCCTTCAATTCTTCATTATCAACTTTGGTCTCCGGCCGTCCACGGGGCATGTTCTGCATGTAGAAATTTCCAGAACGAAAACGTTGGAACCAAAAACGCACTGTGTTTTCTTTTGCGGCACCGTCGCCATACACATCATTAATCCTTCGAGCCGTTTCTGCAGCACTGGTGCCACGGTGGAACTCGTACTCGTAAATAACGCGATCGAAATATTTAAAGTTTTCCATTTTGTAAACTAAGTGACGCAAAGAAAAAAAACAATTAAGAAAAAAACAAATGAATTATAATTTTCGAAACACAACTACATGAGTAAATAGCTGTATAAATTTGAATTTGGAATTCCTAACCAAAGAGAAGATATTTGAGATCAAAGTTGCCAGTACGGCAAACGCCAATTTCACATGTAAGGACCATTATAGCCTTCTTATTATATTCTTATTATTATATTCCGTGTGGTTAAACACATTTACTACTTCCGAGAAAGTATTGCCAGATCAGCAAGCAACCTAAGTACAAGCGAGTATAGAAAACTATATTATTAGTTTACATTTTGTTTCCGTAGATTGATTGCAAATTTTAGTTAATTTAAATCATATTAATAAGTTCATACTGTATAATTGTTTTGTTATACATTTTATGCAAACAATTGTTTTATTCTGTATTTAAAGGTATTTGTATCATAAATAAGTAAATACTTAGTAGGTAGTAAGTAAATGATAAGTAAATACCTATGCAAAAAGGGCTGTTATGTTGAAAATCATGTCAACAAGTCGTATATATTAATGTATAATCTAATTAAGACATTCCTAATGCTAGGCTTTGTAGCTCATCATTGAAACAATTACATCCTCTTCCAAATAATCACAGTCATAATTTCTTGAAAATTCAAGTATATTTCTTCATGCGTCGGTAATAATTTTAATAACTTGGTAATTCAAATCAGTTACCCACAATATACCTGAGCATAAATAAAATTATTAAAAATCACACCTATTATATCGTAGATGTTAATGTATGTATAATTTATAATCTGCAGTTGACATATTCTTGAGTTCGAAGTGCACTTTTGTATGATGCGTCTTAAAATAACAAGTATTATTCACATTAAAAATACACATGTTCAAATTGCAGAACCTTTGTAATTTTTAGAATCATGATCAATGGATAAATCTTCAGTTTTTAGCCAGTTTTTTTGGTCATGCTGCTGAGAGCTCATTTGCGAATTCTCTGTTACTGCTGAAACTATACAAATCACAAGTATAAGATTTGGTAGCCACTTCTGTTCTGGAACCACAACATCATGTAACGTCCAGTGTTTTAAATGTAGTGTCATCTGCGTACAAAATCGTATCTTCTTTAAGCATAAAGTTTCTAATAAAAGTGTATTTATCGGAAGTGACCTGCCAGGTAAGTATGTTTTCTGTATCCGTTTGTAAATAATAAAATTAGACAGAGCCTAAGAACTCACAATAAATTGTACAGCGCCCTTGAAGTGATTTTTTATAAAAACGGCGCTCTACAAATTATCCAATTATTATTATTATTGACTCTGCATAAACAAGCGATTCAGGCCCGTTTGATAGATTCTCAATGAAAGCGGAACTTGTTCTAATTCAATGGAATATGCTCTGAGGAACCATGTGGCGTCATTCTAAAGTTCGATAACTTGGCATTGGAACAATTATTATCGGCCTCTGGATTTCACCCCTCTACAATTTGGTCCTTTTAAGACCTATGTTCACTGATCCTCTCCCCAAAAAGACCCCCACACAGCATCCACAAAAGTGACAAATGTGTGAGTTAATAAATTTAAGGTATAAAAATGATCGTTGATTTTTAATGGCAATCATGATTTTTTAATTCTGTGTCAAGATTTTCGAACAAATCACTTACTGTACTTTGGGCCTACTCAAAGTACGAACATGTTTGGTGCAATTTGAATAATTTCACAAAATATGTTTAAAATTAAGTATTTGTAAGAGTTTATTATAATTTTAATAGGTGGAAATGATAGGTTAGCAAAATACGCAATATGTCTGACGTGGGTTATAATAGGTACTGTCACGAAATCAAAAGATTCGGAAAGGAAAGATAAGGTAGAAAGTTGGGTCTTGTAAAGTGGATGGATAAAGACAAATATTCCCGGGTTACGAATAAACTGACAATATTTAAAAATCTCCTACTAACATCACAGAAAGCGGAAAATGTTGCTTGTGTTGTGATGGAGGGCTTAGCCAGCCGAGGAGGGAAGCCAGGGTGGGATCCAAAAACAATCCCAACTCAGCTACCGACCGGTCAAAAATTAAAATTATTATTCGTTCAAATGAATAAATTGAAACATCGAAATTTACCATCACTAGTTTTTACGATACATTCACGCAGAGAAAGATGCTGACAGTTGACATACTCGTACGAGATGAATCATTTGATTGAGATTACATTGATGTAAATAGGCAATATGTCTTTAACTGGCAGAACCTACTTAATTAAAAGTGTGATTAAAAATGTGGAAAAACCCAGAGCTTTCTTTTAGCAGCGGGTACTAAAATAGGCACTGTACAAATGACCAATTATTTATTATTGCCTTCTCATTCTTCTTCTTAAGTCGGTTCCTCATTGTTGAGCATCTTGACTTCTACTCCAATTTCCATGGTGGACACAAGACTCCTTCACTCTTCGCAGTCCTGCGCTGCGTGGAGAGCCAAGGACACCCTAGTACTAGACGCAACTTAGTCACTTCAACGCATTGCTGATCTTCCCCTGCTTCTTCTGACAAACACTTTGCAAGTACTCGTAACTATGAGTTTCTCCAAGTTGGAGTCCTCAGTTTGGCGAGCAACGTATCCAAAGTGTCTTAAAATATGTTCCAGGCAGATTGGTGAAAGCCTATAATGGATGCCAAGCTCTTCCCGAATTGACACATTTGTGCGTCTGGCTGTTCGTGGAATTTTGAGTATTTTTCTGCAAGTACCACATTTGGAAGGGGTCTGTTCGCTTTCTTTCGTTGGCTCTAAGTGTCCATGTTTCCACATAGTATATAAATATGGGGAAAATCGACGTCTGGACGAGTTTCATCTTGGTGGACTTCGTTATGACTCTGTCATGCCATATCTTAGATAATATAATAGATATAAGGGCCATGAAGCAATATTACTAAGAAATCGATCGCCAAAAATTGTCGCTAACATGGTTTGCCCATACTACTGCGAATCACATCTACGGACAACGGCGCTCCGCCATTGTTTGATAGCCCGTGCAGTTTGGTCGTAGTTCGGCGACAGTCGGCACCCTTACAATACATGCCATATCTTTTACTTTGACCTTCATTGCCCGCTACGTTCTAAATAACTAATTGTGTAAAAATGTAAGCAAATAAGAACTTGTGTGCTTTTAAGGTAGGTACTAACTAACTAACTAACCATCACGCCGTTTCCCCACAGGGGTAGGCAGAGAGGACGGACCGCCAAACAACTCGGTCTTGGCACACACTCTTTGCCTCACTCACATTCATACATCGTCTCATACATTCTCTTCTATTATTCTGACTTTTGACATGGCCCGACTCAAGTATCTGATCGTGCCATGTCTTACTCGGACGTCCCTGACTTCTTCTACCATTCACAAATGCGTCGTATATTCTTCTTACACTACTTTCTTCGTTAATTAGCTCTACATGCCCAAACCATCTGAGGGTCCCTTTCGTAATCTTACTCATTATGCTTACATCAGCCTTACATTCTTTGCGGATATCCACATTTCTCACACGATCATACATTGTTTTACCACACATACGCCTCAGGGATCTCATTTCAACAGCATTCAGTTTACTTTCATCCTTCCTCTGCCAGTTCCATACCTCACTGCCATACATCAGGGTAGGTACCAGGACTCCATTGTGGACTGCTAGCTTCGCTTCTTTTGACAGTTTTTATTAGCGCCAACGGCATTCAGTCCTCCATTAATGGAGTTACCGGCATTCACCCTTCTTTCAATATCTCTATCAGCCTTCCCATCTCTCGTAAACATACTACCCAGATACACAAACTCATCCACCTGTTTTTAAGGTAGGTAATTTCATAAAAAAATCTTCTGTACTGAAGAGTGCTAATTTCTCCAGTCTTTCAAAATTAATATCAACTCTCCTTTTACAACTTTTACAAAGATCAATATTATAGCAAATGTAAAATCATGCGATGTCCAGTGTTTTAAATATAATTAATAATAACATTGAACAAGCCAGTGAGATTGTCATCCCCATTTGGGTATTTTGTGAGACTTAAGGAGATGAGGAAGTTAAGATGATGGGTAAGATGAAGTTTGAGTAGCACCTACCTGACTATTCAGATCTAGTCACTAAACCCGACCAAAGACAATATTTCAATAAATTTTTCGTTTCTGAATGTTGGTGTTTAACCAACTACCTTATTGTAATTTTTATGTAAGAATAAATAATGTTAAGCTACTGAATTCCCGATACCTAACACCATCTATTGACCGCGAACAGAAGTAACAAAGATAATCGATAAAAGTCCCAAACCATAATCATTGCAATCACAAAGCATGACTTGTAGAAGCCAATAGCTTTCTCATTATAACAAAGGAATATACAACTGTAGAGCAAAAAATTGTTTATTTCTGGTCATAACATCAATATTTATAGTCCAGCTTTGTGTAGTTATTAGAATTTTATTTATATGTGCATCTATATAAAAAGGTTTACATAATTTTTTTGGGCTTTACTGTCTCACTAGGAAATCCTGTGTCGAGACAGACTAGTTTACAAATATTTTATAAATGTTAAATAAAGTACATTTTTCAATAAAGCAAAAATATTTGACAAAAAATTTCAGGTTGGTGGGTAGTGTTGACAATAATGAGTTAAGATGATTATATTTGGGTGGATTGTGGTAGATTTAAAATAAAGAAAAATAGTGATTTTTTTCACTAAAATGGCGCGTTTCACTGAAAAAAGCATATGCACGGTGAAATAAGTCTATGTTTTTTTTTTAATACCGCACAAGTGTCCTAACTGATTCCGCCTGATTCTATCCCCAATCTGGGTACGTTGTGAGGCTGAAGGTAGTGGGAAGGTAAAGGAGTTGGGGAGAGGAAAGTGGGGATGTTCCAGGCTATTCAGTTCTGGTCACCAAACAAGACTGAAGCCATAGACATACAAATAACTAGACGAGAACTTACAGATGAGGGGTAAAAACCAACTATGGCGGGGCGAAGAGAGGAAAGAGACTTGTGATTCGCCAATAAATCAATCTAACAGTATATAGGCACCTCGCACTATAATATCACTATTTAGTTCTTGATAGTAAAATCTGCTTTTGAATGAATAGACCTTTTTATATGGGAGCGCGAATTGCATGCCACGGTATGAACAGATGTGTAAAATTCCAAATTCGCAAAGTAAGGTTCAGAGTATTTTCATAGTGGAATATTTTGTTGCCGTAGACACTTTTACAAATGTTTCATGATTTACTTAACCCAGTAAACAGCGGCTTTGTGTTTCGTGTCGCTATGTATCTCGATGTCTAAGTATGTGTTTCATAGATATACAGCGACCGCGCGTAAAATGTACGATGAGAGCACGACACTGGTCCGGACACGCCCAGCCGGTTCCGAAAAATGGTTCCAATGGGAGGGGGAAATAACACGTTTTTTAACACGTAAGGGCATGTCCATGTATTTTGTACGTCCGTGGTGAAGCCTAATTTCAAGCAACGCTTCAATTCTGAATGGTGATCTTAAGTGGTGAAAGGTACCGCAAATACACATGTAATTTTTTATTATTTATTTGTGAAATAACACAAATTAATTAATTTGCGTACGCCGAGATATGAACCCGCATCCCTCGGATTGCTTGTTTAGAGCTTTACCCCTAGACCACAGAGGTCGCAGTGACACCAATGGTTTCTATCTTCATGGAAGACATTTCTTTTTATGTGCCTGTGTTTTATTAGATCTATTCGGTGTTTCTAAAGCTTTTGCGATAATTTATCGGAATATTTTTTATTATTTCAATATACTAACATTTTGACCAGGTGAGTATGTTTGATTATCATAATAAAATAAGACTCCATGCTCCATTTAATGTAGTTGCTTCTCGCACAAATTTTATACATAATTATTCTTTTTCTCAGAGATGCATGGTACGGGGAATAAAACTTGATCTGTTGATATATTATTTGATATCAATAACATTGCTTCTTCTAAAAAACAAATTTATACTAAGACATGCAATAATCCTTAATTGAATCAGTTTGTTAGATGTTAGTTATTATGTTATTGTTATTATGTTTATAAGATTATTATAACTAATATGCTTACATTCTTTATCTTTTTATATCCATGTATAAAAGTTCAAAGGGCACTAAATACATTAAAAAAATTTCATATATACATATTTTATATTTTCGTAATTCTATCGAGGACCAAAGTCACTGATCCTCTGTATTTAGGTTGCCACTCATTTTAGTTAGTATTAGATTCATCTTGTAGTAAGTTTTTATGGCTTTGTTTTGTTTTTTTTGCAATGGCTCGAATTGACCAGTTTTGTGTTTTGTCTTGGCGATTTTGAAAAATAAACCCATTTCTAATCCATTGTAAAATAAATGTGGTAAATTTAAATTACCTTTCATATTTGGATGACAGTTAATTATAAATACATTAATGTGGCGACCAGAAGGTCGCCCCCTTTTGCCACAATCCTTGCGCCGCCACTGATACAGCCAGCGCATTCTCGAAATGTACATACTACCTACAGTTGTAGTGTTTCACGCCGCTCACGGCTAAACATTTCGGGAAGCGCAGCGAAAGGCCTCGACTAACAGCCGTCACATTCTTACGGCCGCGGAATGTTCCAGAGGCTTCTCCGCTTTGCGCGGTGGCTCAACATTACTTGGCGTTCCGGGTACTCAACGGTCGGCTATATAAAGCGCAGCGACACCGCGCTAGTCAGTCAGTCAGTTCTAGTCTCCAGTATCAGTAACATCACCCATACATAGACAGTGCATAAAGTGATAACGATTCCAGTGCGGTACCGGCCAGACTCTCGGCGACCCACTGCCGACTGTGCCGGTGCATCATTAACCTTTGAGGACGCAACAAGCGATACAATTGCCCGCGACATAAGGCCCGCCGCACCTTCTTGTCACGCAGGCAGCAACCTCTCAGCCACTGAGACTTCATTCTCCTCAGGTTCACCGCAGCCATCTCCGCGACACCGCGTCGAGCATCCATCCTGGACGTCAAGGTCATCTCCACCAACACGGTGCGCAACTACATGCTGGCGACATGCAGACACGAGTTCTGCTCCACCATGCATCACCGACCTTCATCACTTCAACACCTACGAGCATCACGGCGACGTGCCGGACCTGTCTACACTGTTACTTTACTAAATTCAACATCGCTACGTAGCAGCAATAAAGACTGACTCATACATCGACTGACGCCTTTCATTTCATCGTCCCCGTCTCTGCCGATCGCTGCCCGCTCCCTCAACTGGTGATCACGTCGGGGTCACCAGTTGAGGGAGCGGGCAGCGATCGGCAGAGACGGGGACGATGAAATGAAAGGCGTCAGTCGATGTATGAGTCAGTCTTTATTGCTGCTACGTAGCGATGTTGAATTTAGTAAAGTAACAGTGTAGACAGGTCCGGCACGTCGCCGTGATGCTCGTAGGTGTTGAAGTGATGAAGGTCGGTGATGCATGGTGGAGCAGAACTCGTGTCTGCATGTCGCCAGCATGTAGTTGCGCACCGTGTTGGTGGAGATGACCTTGACGTCCAGGATGGATGCTCGACGCGGTGTCGCGGAGATGGCTGCGGTGAACCTGAGGAGAATGAAGTCTCAGTGGCTGAGAGGTTGCTGCCTGCGTGACAAGAAGGTGCGGCGGGCCTTATGTCGCGGGCAATTGTATCGCTTGTTGCGTCCTCAAAGGTTAATGATGCACCGGCACAGTCGGCAGTGGGTCGCCGAGAGTCTGGCCGGTACCGCACTGGAATCGTTATCACTTTATGCACTGTCTATGTATGGGTGATGTTACTGATACTGGAGACTAGAACTGACTGACTGACTAGCGCGGTGTCGCTGCGCTTTATATAGCCGACCGTTGAGTACCCGGAACGCCAAGTAATGTTGAGCCACCGCGCAAAGCGGAGAAGCCTCTGGAACATTCCGCGGCCGTAAGAATGTGACGGCTGTTAGTCGAGGCCTTTCGCTGCGCTTCCCGAAATGTTTAGCCGTGAGCGGCGTGAAACACTACAACTGTAGGTAGTATGTACATTTCGAGAATGCGCTGGCTGTATCAGTGGCGGCGCAAGGATTGTGGCAAAAGGGGGCGACCTTCTGGTCGCCACATTAATAAACACAGCAGTCTTTTTTATAGGTTATTGGCTCGCAATTAACTTTTTTTTTATTGTTGAAAAAAAAAAATTTATGACATCGATATTTTTTATTTTTTATTTTCATCATGACAAATGAACACAAGAAATTTCTATAACTTTTTTAAAAATGTGACCACCGCAAAAGAGTCCCAACTGCTCCCAACCTTCTGGAGCCAGTGAGACTATTGTATCCCCAATTGGGGTAGGTTTCAGTCTGAAGGTATTGAAGAGGGGAAGGATATAGAGAGAAGAGGAAGGTGGGAAAGAACCTAAATATTCAGATCTGGTCACCAAAGACGGCTAAAGCCATTTCAAGTCAAGTTTATATCTGAACGGTGATCTTTCACCACGGTGATACTGAGATTATCTTCCACTCAGGAATCTGCTGCCAATACAGTAATGTAATTGTATAATAATTTTTAAATGAATTACTAAACTTTTAAAACCTTATTTGAACCTGCGGCCTCCGAACTCGTAATCTGGAGCCCTTCCCGTCGATCACGGAGGCTATTAATTGTTTAGCTACCAATTAAAATAATAATTGGTAGTCTATTATTTTACCCCAAAAAGATATGTTTATTTATGTTTACGAGGAAGGCGTCTGTGATGTCACACCGGTTAACGTTTGAAGGGACCGTTCCGGAACCCCGTGACAGCTTTCAGCAGCCAGTAGCATTACCTACGTTATAGTCAAATTAGGTTAAATTAAATTAAGTCATAGGAAAATCAATAAATTATTAACAAATTAAATAAATTATTAACATCACTAGGTACCAGAACTATAAACTTATTGATAATAATGCTAGTATTTTATCAAATGATGTTTTGCGAAGTTTTTCACGTGGGTCGTAGAAACAGTAATTCTGAACAAAATGTTATTTTTACATCCTAGACTTTGCAGATAAAAATAATCGCATGCAGATTTCTTGTACAGCCATAAATAGTCCCGCTGCAAGCCGAATGGAGCCGAACTCTTCCGGAAACACCCGATCTGCTTTGTTACAGCCGATGCTTTATGACGTCACTGACGAGCCCATGATTATAATATTATTATTATTTGAAATGAGCAGTGGTGAAAAGTGGATATAAATCTCCCTCCATTTTGGGAGGCGGGCTAGATATCGCCGCTCAGGTAACCAATTGTTGGATAACAACACCTCTGCCATTAGTCACCCCAAGTGGTTCGTTACATTTGGTGGCTTAGCAGGAGTGCCCGGGTTCATGGGTTGAGATGCGTCCGGGCCTTGGCGACGGATGTGTCTGATCGGGAGAGACTGGTTGAGGGAGATTTAAGAAAATAAGAGACCTTTTTCCTCTCCAGCCTTTCTCAGACCTTTCTTTTAGGAACATCGCCTTGCACCTCAGTGGGAGTTTATAGGAGGAGGCATGTCAAAAATCCTGGAGAAAATTGCTGCTGCCCAAATTACCAGTCACTTGAAAACAAATAAATTATAAATAATTCGATAATCCGCATATAGAAGGTTTCATTCAACAGAAACCGGACTTCTTCGTATGCTATTAGATATAACTCTAGCCATAGTCAGGTAACTTAGCACTTATGTCACTCTTAGACATGAGCGCAGCGTTTGACATGATTGATCACGACTTCCTCATTAAGAGATTGGAGGAAACATTTGGTTTGATTTCCGACACCAAAAATTGGCTGGCGTCATATATATCCAATCGCTTACAAGCCGTGAAGGTTGGAAATAAACTCTCTAACTTCGCAACACTTTCTTCAGGAGTACCCCAGGGATCCGTTTTAGGTCCACTTCTTTTCATCCTTTTTACAAATGATGTCGCTAAAATAATCGAGTTATTTGGTCTATCCCACTGCTACGCTGATGATCAGCAAGTTTATTTTTTCTGCACTCCAAATGAAGTCAACAGTCTCAAAATCCGTGTAGCTGAATGCCTAGAAGCAATAACTAGTTGGATGTCTTCAAACAAGCTAAAACTGAACCCATCTAAGACTGAGTTTCTCTGGGCGGCGATATTATTCCAAAGACAACAGTCAAACTTCTTTGCGTTAATCTGGATTATTTCCATTTCCGGAAGCGATATTATTCCAAAGACAACAGTCAAACTTCTTTGCGTTAATCTGGATTAAAACTTTTTGATTAATAAGCAAATAAATAGGACTGTAAGCAACGGTTTTTTTCACCTAAGACAACTCAAGTCAGTCCGAAGAAATCTTCCTAGAGAAGCAACAAAACTACTAATCAACTCCTATGTAGTCTCACGGCTCGATTACTGTAACGGCATCTAAGCTAGCCTTCCAAAATATCAAACTGACAAACTTCAATCCGTGTTTAATGCAGTCTCTAAATATTCACACATTTCAGAACACCTTCGTAATATTCACCGTCTCAAGTGCCCTGAAAGAATCCAGTGCTTGAATCAATTAATGAAATGGCCCCATCTTACATCTCTGAACAATGTGTCCCAGAAAATACTGGTCCGAGGCAGTCAACCCTTCGATCAGCAACATGATCAGCTATTGGCAGACTAATGGAACCTAAACGCAAGCCAAATACTAAATTTGGAGTTCGCGCTTTCGGAGTGTCTGGACCTAAGGCTTGGAATAAACTCCCCCGGAACTTAGATGCATAACAAGCCCAACAGAATTTAGGTCCAAATTAAAAACCTACCTTTTTGGGCTCTCATACCATAAAATCATAAAACTTTGCCTTTGTTTTCAAAATACTCTCATTACAGAACATATTATATATTATAGTTCCAATTATGTCCGTGCGAACAGTGTTAATCTTTAGTGACCTTACAGGTAAGCATGGTCTTGTATATGTTTTCAGCCTGTACAGTACATTTTAACAGCAGCATCGCGTTCATTGGTCAATTCATTGCACATAATATAGTTTCGTATCGGTGATCGATGAACCGGTGGATGCAATTTTTAGCCATAGGTTGTTGTAGTGGTTTGTCTAGTTTATAGCTAGAAGTAAAATTGTATAAACGTATTATAAATTTGTACAGCGCCCTTGAGGTGATTTTTCACGAAAACGGCGCTATACAAGTCATTCATGTACATGTCATGTCATTCAGTACAGTCCATGATAGCTTTTTGTTTGACAAGCCTCCAGAGAGCACACAAACCTCAATAGCTCGGAGGGCTTTGAAGCAGAGAATGGACGGTTACCTCGAGAGTGTTTTCTCTTGGGGTAAGAATAATCTCGTCGAATTTAATGTTTCAAAGACCCAATCATGTTTGATAACGTCTAAAAGGGATCGAAATGATAATCTAGTCTCCTTCAACGGAAGCATTCTTCCGAACCGGACCTCCATTGATATGCTTGGTGTAACCCTAAGTGACCAGCTCAGGTATGGGGGCTCCATCGAAACCAGAGTTAAGTTAGCCTCTCAGAAACTGGGCGTACTGTACAGGGCCCGCAGATACTTTAATAGTACACAGCTGCTAACCCTGTACAAATCGCAAGTACGTCCCACGGTTGAATTTGGCAGCCACCTCTGGTCTGGAGCTCCAAAATACCTTAAAAAAAAAACCCTTGACTCTGTGCAGAAACGGGCGGTCCGTTTGACAGATTCTCCCATCTTAACAGACGGATTGCAATCTTTAGAGCCCAGGCGTCAGGTGGGAATGCTGTCCTTGTTCTACCGGTCTTACAATGGAAGATGCTCCGAGGAACTAGCGTCATTGATCCCCTCGGCACCGGTACATAGTCGGGAAACACGCCAAACACGCGCCCAACATTTGTACACGGTTGACATTAGTCACATGAGAACGGGTCGTTTTTACGACTCGTTCTTGAGTTCAGCAGCTCGGCTGTGGAACAATTTACCGGCCTCTGTGTTTTCTCCCTCCTACAACATGGGTCTCTTTAAGACCCATGTTCACTCCTTCCTTTCCTCAAAAAGACCCTCCACATAGCATCCTCAAAGATGACATAGGCCCTGTGGGAAATTATTTTCCTCAGGGCCTCCTGTTTGGAGTTAATGAAAAAAAAAATCCAAATATTATTATTACGGATTTTCTTTTCTTCACAAAACTTCTTCTCCTTCCTTTCTTAAAAAATCCTCCACACAGCATCGTTAAAGATATCACATGATGGAGCAAACGCAAAAAAAACGACTACCATTCATCGAAACGTTGCTGAAAATGGCTTTGGCCGTGTTTGGTGACCAGATCTGAATAGTGATGTACTTTCCAACCTTCTCTTCCCTATATCTACCCATTCCCTGCTCCCTTAAGCCTCTCAACCTATCCCTTTTGTGGATGCCAGAGTCTATCTTTTATTTTATTTTATTTTATCACCTTTAATATATTTTACAATTAGTTATGTGCTATGCCTGTCTGACTAGGAATTCCTGTGTTGGGAGCATACATAGTTTAAAACATAAGCACTTTATGAAAAAATACAAATAATAACACATTACCTTCAAAATAACATAAAATCAACATCATACCATTAGAAATTACTTATAAGTGGAGCTGGATAATATAACCAGCTTATAACAAAAACAAATAATAAAACAACAATAAGTCTAAAATAAAAGACAATCAGCATCGTACCATTGTAAATACATACTAATAAATTGGTTTTGATTAAATTTTTGATGTTAGATCTCTTGCGCGGTTTTAACTAGCGTACGCCTTAGTACTCTCACGTGTACATTATTCATACTTATATTATTATCTTCTTTAGTAAGAAATCATGCAAATGCAATTTATATTTAGACCCTCCATTTTATTTCATTCACTTCAATATTGCCGTTCCTTCACATCCTGTGTTTATCCATTTGTGTATTTAATAATTTTGCCGTCCTGCTATCGTGTCCTTATCAGAGAAATGTACGTAAATACGAAATCGCTAACTGAAGGATGCATTGTGCTAAAACCTGGCTGCGAATGCCGATCCCATTCTAAGAATTACAGGACAATTGAAAACTTGTACAGTTTGTACATAGATAGTCTTGAACTTATGGTGTGTTTGTCAAAGTTAATACTGGGTGACCCGATCCCTAGTGTTTCAAGAAATCTACCGCTTGCTGATAGCCTACCACACTTGTCCATATTTTACGAAATTTTTTAACTCAAAAAATGTTCATAACATACTAAATATATTTTAAATCAAGTCAATTAAACACATCTTTGAAAAGTCGTTAAAAGCTATAATAAAAAAATTGAAAAAAAGCACATAAACTAAGTAACGTCACTTCCCTACTTAAGAGGGAATAACAAGACAAAATCAGAAATATGTCATTTTTAAATCAAATTTTAGACGTATTGACACTTTTCTACAAAAAATTATAAATTGATTTCAAAAGAACGTTTTTTTATCTAGTAAAGCTATGTTTTAAATTTTGAGAAAGTATGTTTCTTTTTAGTACAATAAGTTTTAACCGAAGGTCGTTGGCAGTTTTGTTAAATTTTCAAACAAAATTTTGTATTATACAACATACGTTTCAAATAATAATAATCATGCAGCAAATAATAATAATCATACATTTGGGAAAGCTTCTTTTGAGAATTTTAATTTAAGTTCAATTAAAACATAAAAAAATATCCGCGCCCTTGTCTTGTGACGAAAATACCTACTTCAGTTTGTCTATTTATTTACGGTCATACAATCTAATAAATTAAAAAAAAACATTCTTATTTTGCTTAGACATTATCGAAAAATTATAAATACTTTATGTACTTATGATCAAAAAATAATTTTAATAGTTTAATCACGGGTTTCAGCATTTTTTGATGTAGGTATTTGTCAAAGCAAATTTTGAATGAAATAAAATCGATATTGAGTTATTAAGTTAAAATGCTGGTATGGAGAATAATTAATCTTTCTCATCGGAACCGTTCTGTACAGTTGCAAGGGTGCGATCGTAAGATCATCGTTCGACGAAATTTAAATTCTCGGCCGCTAGTTAATGGCTCTTAACAAATTTTTATAAAAAATTTCATCACTTTTAATGACTTTTCAAAGAAGGTGTTGAGTTGATTTCATTCTGAGTTGTCCGGTCACCATTTTATTCTCTTCGGATATAAAATTCGGATCCAGGCCGCCAACAATAACACTCCTTATGTAAACGGCGATAAGGTTTAAATTCCCGTTTAATATCAGCAGCGAAAAAAACATCTCCAAAAAGCGAGTTTTATTTTATTTTGAGAAGTTTACACACGAAAACTTAAATTTTTAAAATGATTTTCTAAAGATTTTAATTTTTTCCACATTATACAATGAAACCATAACCGAAGAAAAGGAGTTCGTAAATACGGTATTTTGAACTTAAAGCAGTTATTAAAATCTAATTTTCTAAACAAAACTGCATGATTTTTATATCTTTTAAGGTTGAAGAGCAGGCTGTGCCTTCCGCAACTTAAAGAATCCTGAAAATCTGAAGACAACAAAAATTTATTTATTTCACTGGTATCAATTAACGAATTCAACTAAGATTTTATTATTAATTTTCAAGTTTATAAATACTGCGTTTTACCCTGTGTTTTATTCATTTTATGAGTGTGAGAGTCGTAGTCACAGTAAAGAAATCTTGTAATTTCAAATAGCATACAAAGTACCTAGCCATTTTCAACAATGTTTCTCTCAAAGTTACAAATTTATAGAAGTTAAAAAAAATATATTTGTGTCACCCTGTAGGTAAATTTATTAATAATAATTTGATTTGTGTGCAAAATGTCTACCTATTTACGTTAAATGACGTAGGTTTACATTAATAAAAATTGTAAACAGAAACGTCATAAATATATATGTTAAAAAAAACATATCAGTCTAAATACTAATAATCGACCAAAAGACAATTTTCTGAGAAATACTAACTTGTTATCATGACAAAGTTCCCATATAAAAAGCATATCGCTGATAGATCCGCTGTAACGTCTCTCTCTCTTTCTGCCAATCGATACATGTCATAGATAGAATGAAAAGATAGAACGAAGCATCTCTTGTTTGCATGTTTGTTTCAGTATCAGAGGTAAAACTCTTGATTCTACAGATATTCGTAGTTAATAGAGCACTAGAGTTTCAACTGCTCGAAGCTAGTGTGGCTATAGCATGCCCAGTTGGGATACCTTTTGAGACTGAAATAATATAATAATATTTGAAAGCAAAAGCAAATTTTAATGACGGTACGATAAATAGTATATAGATTTGATTAGAATATTTATCATCCTAAATCTGATTAGTCCCCCAATAAGAGACAGACTGAGATGTGAGGCTTTGAATAATGTCAATCCACTGAGAAAAGTGTGATTAATATATTGTAGGCAATAAAAAAATGATACTCTCTGGTGTATTGAGAGCCTAAAAAGGTAAGTTTTTAGTTTGGACCTAAATTCTGTTGGGCTTGTTATGCATCTTATTTCCGGAGGGAGTTTATTCCAAGTCTCAGGAACAGATACTCCGATAGCACGATTTCCAAACGTATTATTTGGCTTGTGATTAGGTTTTCTAAGTCTGCCTATAGCTGATGATGTTGCTGATCTAAGGGTTGACTTCCCCGGACCAGATATCCGGGACCCATAGTTTAGAGATGTAAGGTAGGGTCATTTCATTTATGAATTTTAATACCATCTAGCAAAGTTTGTAATGGATTCTTTTAGGGCACTTGAGCCAGTGAAGGTTATGAAGGTTTTCTAAAATGTACGATATTTATACACCCCGGTTATAAGCCATGCGATTGTATTAAACACGAATTTTATTGAGGTTCATCAGTATGATATTTTGGAAGACTAGCGTAAATTTTCTACATTTGTCTGTTTTTCATTTGTCTGTTTCAAATTTTCGTTTGAGAGTCGCTAATATTGTCTTCAATGGTTAAAAATTTGAGGTTTTACTCATTAATCTATTCCAAAAATAAGTAAAATATCTGAAATTCTATTTTTTCAGTAGATTTCGATAAAACATTTCGTTGATTTATTTCAATTTATTGAACTGTTAAAATATACATAGAGACTACATTTATATATTTAATGGAAGTTAACACGATGTTATAAAATCCATAGCCCATGATGGAAATGACAACGCGGACAGAGCATAGCAAATTGCTTGACGCCGTTTGCCTGCTTTTAGTGAGACATATATAATAAAAAAATACTTACAGCTCACATCACGTTTTATTATCCTTATAACAATAATTTTCAAAAAATGGGTAGTTATTAAATAACTTTAATTTTTTTATTAAATATTTTTTCTTCTGCAAATGCCTTTTAAAAAGAACTTGCAAGTTTACGGCATGCGTTGCAATACCACTTAAATAAGAAATTGTTTCTCCCTGCGTGTCTTTCCCATTCGCCCCGTTCCCCTTCCGCCTCCCTTCTTCTCCCGCATCCTCTTCCTCTCATGCGTTCCCACTCCACCTTCTCCGCCTCCCCTTTCCCCTCTCCTGCTTCCCATGTCCCGCGAACCCCCCTCCAGCGTTCCCCTCCCCCTCCCGCATTCCATACATTCAGTCCCGGTACATTCAGTTTTCTAACAGATCAACAAGTTGTTCGCCACGTTTAGTGTCCGGATTCATGGGGTGAGGTTTGTCTAGGTCTTGGCGGCGGATTACCTGGACACACTGAACTCCAGATTCCTACCCACCCCTCATACCTATGTCCTTCCCAGAACGTCCTCTCCTTACTTTCCTTAAAAAGACTCTCCACACAGCATCCCCAAAGATGAAATAGAACCCGAGGAAAATTATTTTCTTCTGGGCCTCCTGATTAAAATTAAAATTTCACAATTATGAAAGGAACGCAGTTCTGTACCTATTTGAAATTTAAGTTCGGTCAGTCAGACTTTTGGAACACAAAACAAGTCCACATAGCATTTTTTTAGTTCATCGTTAATCTATGTTCCACACACACATTTAAATATTTTGCCACGCGACAAAAAATGTAAAAAAAATACTCAACAAAATTTTGCAATCACAAAAAAACACCTTCAAGTCAATAATTCACCTGAGTCCATTCAAAAGCAAGCAATAAAAACACTTTACGATGCAAAAAATAATAAAAAATGTTTTAATTCAAATGATTCGGTACATTTATTTGAACAGTTCGAAAAATTGGCACATCTCGCGAAACATCCCGATAAAAAGGGTGCTAGAGCAGGACGCAATGTTACAATTGCGAATTTTGCATCCCGTTCTAACGACCCTCTTTTTTAAAATACTAGATTTTTAATAGGTGGACAATCATTATTGTTGCTGTACTTTTCTTATTAGTGGATTTGATTAGTTGTATGAGTGGGAAAGGTGATAAAAGCAAGTCTTTGATTGTGGAATTATCTTAATTATTCTTCGAAGGGGTGCTTTCTTCAAGGATTTAATTTCTTAAAGAGACAAAAAGAAAGTCTTTGGACATCTCGTTTTGATGTTTTGTAAATTTTGTTCCTTGTTTTACAATGAGAATATAAAAAACAAGTGAAACAATTTTTTTTATTTAGTAACTGAAATTCTGAAAGCTTTACATGGAGTTTATACAGATCAGATGTAGAAGTGTGCGAAATTTCATCAAGAAGGGAACAAAATTCTACTTTCAGGGAGGATAGGGGTAAGAAAAGTTTTTTCTTTTACATTAGCTCCACACAGGAGGCCCTAAGGAAAATAATTCCCCTCAGGGCCTATCTGATCTTTGGGGATGCTGTGTGGATGGTCTTTTTAGGAAAGGAAGAAGTTCTGGGAAGAAAAATGCTATTAGAGATGAGTAGGAATCTGAGGGTCAGTGTGTCCAGGAGTGACGGACGTATGAATCCATCCATCCATCTGAGAAAGGGTCTCCTTCAATCAATCTCTCCCGATCCGGCTCGCTACGCAGCAGTTGGGAAGATGCATCAGCCGCCAACACACACCTCACACCATGAACGCGGGCACCCCTGCTAAGTCACCAAACGTAGCGAACCACTTGAATTGACCTATGGCAGAGGTGTTAATAAATACCCGCCTCCTAAGTTATCACCCCCGATAGGGGTGATTTTTAGAAAACTTATAAACAATTTTCATTAATTTTGGAATAAAACTAATAAAAAACGCAGCGCGCCGGCCACAGACACTCTTCTTTATGTAAATATTGTGAATAGAAGATAGATACTATTATATTCAGCTACAACTTTGTGGTTGTTCATCAAACAAACTAATTTCGGTTGTCTGTGATGTGCGTTGTTACTGCGTGAAATTATTCACGTCCAAAGAACGAAAACTTGGTTTGAATTATAGTGTCATTTTCAAAATTTGAACTTCTTGTATGAATAATAATTCAGACCGGTGATAACGCACTCCATTCATTTAATATAATATTTGAACAGTAGATAATTTTAATTACTTATCTTTTTCAAAATTGGAATTTTAATATCCCGTGATTTTTCAATGTCTGCGCTAGTGTTTTTGTTGTTAATAAAATAGTCCATACATGAAATTATATTAAAGTCGGGGACGCCCGAGGAAGACATGGCACGATCAAGTGAATCAGATACTTGAGTCGAGCCATGTCAAAAGTCAGAATAATAGAAGAGAATGTATGAGTCGATGTATGAATGTGAGTGAGGCAAAGAGTGTGTGCCAAAACCGAGTTGTTTGGCGATCCATCCTCTCTGCCTATCCCTGCGGGGAAATTGTGTGATGGTTAGTTAGTCAGTAGGTTAGTTACGTGAAAATCTTACATTTTTATTATTAAATACATGTATATTATTGAAAAGTTGATGGAATGCATTGTCATCGACAACAAGTCTATCTGCCGAGTCTCTGCTCGATCTAATGTTGGGAAATGGGTTCATTTCAACTTCAAAGTTTTGCGTCTATCCATTCCCGAAAACATTATCTAAATACAAATAGATGTTTTTTTTTTTTTTAACTTTATGAGTAAAATCTCAAATTATAATATTTAATTAAATGAAGAAAATATTAGCGAAACTCAATCGAAAATCTGGATACAGAAAAATCAGCATAAAAAATCATAGCTCAGTTGGTCTTGCCTTGTCAGCAAAGGGCCCTGGGTTCGAGTCCCAGTGGAACCAATATCTTTTTCTGATTTTTCTGTCTCCAGATTTTCGAATGAGTTTCGCTAATATTGTCTTCATTTAATTAAACAAATATATGTATTTAAAAATGGAAACAATTCAAATATTGAGTTAAATCTACTGAGAAAATGCTTACCCCGATTCGCAACAATAAATTTACGTCAATGTTTTCGTTATCTGCCGAGTTTCAGCTCGACCGAATGTTATAAAATGGGTTAATTTCCACTTCAAAATTTTGTGTATAAATGTCAAATCAGCTATTACTCGTCGTTGTTGCAAAGTTTGAAATGTGCATTCATAGTTATTGTTGAATTTAAAAGTAAGATATTTTATAAATTTATTTTGAATACGTTCTATGCT
Organism: Limnephilus lunatus; assembly: GCA_917563855.2. Classification (NCBI taxonomy): domain Eukaryota; kingdom Metazoa; phylum Arthropoda; class Insecta; order Trichoptera; family Limnephilidae; genus Limnephilus; species Limnephilus lunatus. The sequence continues at coordinate 102,346,643 of OU830594.1, forward strand.
ATCTGTGTATACTTTGTACTGCGGGTTCCAAATTGGCGAGGCATATTCCAGTATACTTCTGACTAATGCAAAATATAACATAACTACTGTACGCGGGTTACTGAACACTTTACCTATTCGAAGAACAAAACCAAGCATTTTATATGCCCTGTGAGATTTGCAATCATTAATTCAACAAATAAAATTGAAATTAAAATAGATAATATATTTAAAAATGTAACAAATTCAAATATTGTGTTAAATCTACTGAGAAAATGCTTACCCCATTTCGCAACAATAATTTAAGGCAGACGTTTTTTTACGTCCACGTAACACAAAGCAAAAATTTTCCAGAACTTTAACGTTAATTCCTAGAATTTCGTTCTAAAATTTAGCTGTGTGTTTTTATGAATCACGTGCGAAGGATTCTCGTTTTTAGTTAGCCAGACTTTCCCGGTGCCCTTCATCGCTCCTCTAAACCAACACTGCCACAGCGAAATTTATTCTCCATATAAAAATATTAGAACACTAACACAGTAATAATATTTTTCGACGGTTTACAAGGCCGTTTGCAAATGGGTAAGGCGTTTACAGTCCATTTTAGTGAAATGACAAACGAAGAATAAATTTTATTTTGTGATCTGGCGGTAGTTTAAAGGACAAAATTTTATCTGGTTTGGTAGAATGACTTTAAAGGTTTTGAATAAAAGTTAGATTCGTATTAATTTTAAAGATATGACTTAAATATTGAACTATCTTATGTATATCAATAATGAGCTCTAGATTCTGGAAGAAAAGCAGGGGTGGTCCAATACATTGCCTTTCATATGTGAGAAATTAATGAGATTTGTTCTTAATTAATTGTCCATTTATTAGATTTATCTACTGCCTTTCGGCGTTTTCTACATCCCACTAACAATATAATAACATATTTATACATGGCGTCCGGAAACCAGGGGTGTAAGTAAAAAACTGGCGAATCTATGTAACATTTCTGTACCTTAAACCATAAACCACTCACAGCCGTAGACTTTGTTAAGGACTTACGTGATTTATCCTTTATTTAAGGTACAAAATTTTGATTTAGAGTTGACTTTAGCATAGAAATTTTTTTGATTTGAGCTTTCGTTTTTGAGTAAATCGAGTCCAAAGTTGGAAATTTTACACTTGAATTTGAAAAAAAAAGTTACAAGGTTACAATTAGCTGTATAATGTCCTTACAAAAGTTTATTAAGCGTTTTCAGTTTTTTTTCGATCTGAACCGATTTCTATTTTAAAAACAGATAAATTTCAATTTGGGAGAATGAAAACAAAAGAGAGGCGAGAATGGGTACCATGCACCGCCCTAGAATCCATTTATTTGGGTGCTCAGGTTCGCGGGGTAAGGTTTGTCCGCAACAACTGCGTGGTAGGCCGGATGAGGGGAGACTGGTTGAGGGAGACCATTTGACCTCTCCAAAAGGACTCTCTCGGAACATCGCCTTGCGCCCTTGTGGGAGGGACGGAATTATACGTCGGTCACTCCTGGACACACTGACACCCGGATTCCTACCCATCCCTCATATATTTTTCCTTCCTAGAACTTTCTCTACATCCTTTCCGACCACCATGCTAGGCACATGCCCGTGTTGTGGTGGTCGAGGGGAATTATTTTCCGCAGGGCCTCTTGTGTTGAGGTAATTAATAAAATATATATTTAACATCAGCTTTGTTGCTGCTTGTATAAAATATGTCTTTACAAATTTACCTCCTTGTTGATGGGCGTGTTTTGGATTTTGCAAGGCGATTGATGGTTGCTTGTCAGTCGTGTAGAGATATCAAAATATCTCCGACAAAATATCCTACAGACCAAACATTCTCCAACAAAAATATCTACTAAATCCTAACCTAACCTCATTTTGCATTTTACTGTTTTTGAACAATAATTCACTCAATTTTTATAAGAAAAACTCTCTTTTTAAAACTAATAATAATATGAAGAAAAAAATTGGTGACGATGATAAAATTGTTAATTCTAAAATTTGAAATATGAGATTGACAGTAGGTGGTAAAGGCGGAATGGGTAAACGCGCACGTCCCGATTAGACGAGAGGTTCTGGGTTCGAGTCCCAGTTGCGACCATTATCTTTTTCTGTGTCTTGTTCTCTGTCATATTTTCGTTGAGATTATTAATGTTATCTTCTTCTTCAATTATAATTTATTATCTTTACAGGATGTCTGTATTATTTTTGTCTAATTTTTTTGTTAGGTTAGGTTTTACAAGATATTTTGTTAAGGAATGTTTTGTCTGTAAGATATTTTGTCGGGGATGTTGTGTCGGGGATATTTTGTCGCGGCGCACATTGCATCCATCTTTGATACGTTCAGTAAGGTGTATGGCAAATTTCTCTGATCAGCTGTTCTTCACATTTCACCCCAGTAAGTTGCCGGTCTAGAAGGAACCCCTAATCGTGACACCGTATGTGATAAGACCCGCACCCCCACCCTGTCACCCCTTTCTTCCGCACCCCGCGCCGGATCGATATTTCCGTCTTGCGGACAACCTTGGCCTTGTGAGAACACTCGGATCTAAAATTAGTGCGAATATACCAGACGGATACGGCGCGAGACCGTTTTTTGTGGACGGATCAAATGCCATTTTGAAAAAAATCATGCTAAGTCTCAAAACGGGCCAATTATAAGTGTCCATAGTCCCATTGGCTCCAGACTGTTGGGAGCAATTGAGACTCTTGTGCGGTATTACCTAAAGAAAAAGTAATAAATATTTAACTCCTATATTGAATATCAAGGATTGTGCGAAATTTTATCAAGAAGTATCAAAATCCTGCTTTAGGGGTAAGAAAAGGGGGGGGGGGGGGGATTTTCGAAAGCTTATCTAAACAGTGACCATCTCTTGTTTTGAATATCAAGTGTGCTAAATTTCGCCAATCTCGGAATAAACCTGTAATTTGTTCAAACAAACCCATACCGATGAACTATTCTTTATATTCTTACTAATATTATAAACACGAAAGTTTGTATGGAAGTGTGTGTGTTTGTTACTCTTTCACGCAAAAACTACTGAATAGATTTTAACGAAACTTTAAAATAATATAGCTCGTACATCAGCATAACATATAGGCTATAATTTATAAAGCTAGCACGCACGGGACATGATTCAGGGAGAAACAATGTATTTCTTTGAATATGGCATTGCAACGCATGCCGGGAACCAGCTAGTACATTATGTAGATACAGATAATAAGCTATGCTAGCTTTTAATTGTTTGCATAAAGCAGTTTTATGAATTTGGTACACAACGAATGGTAGAAAGCCTAAAAGCTAGCGATTTGAAATATTCAATTGATAAAATCTCAACAAGTTATCTCTCCCCTTTGTTATATATTCGTGTCAGGATGACCAACACCTCAGTCATAAGTCATACAAGTGTTTCGCTACGTTTGATGATTTTGCAGAGGTTTCCGGGTTCATGGGGTTAGGTTTTATCCAAGTCTTGGCGGCGTGCCTGCCCAACAGATGCGGTGAGGCGGATTGGGAGAGGACGGTTGAGGGAGAGCCTTTGTCCTCTCCCGCAGGACTCTCTTATCCCAACTCCTTGCACTTCTCGCTCCTCCCATCACTCCTGGATGTACTGACCCCCAGAATCCTAGCCACCCTCATACCCTTTCCTTTCCCAAAATTCCTATTCTTCATTTCCTTAAAAATACTCTCCAAATAGCATCCCCGAAGATGACACAGGCTATATTTTCCTCAAGGCCTCCTGTGAGAAGCTTACGTTAAAAGATATATTTGATTGCATTTGATTCTACTGAACGTTAGGGGCCTTACTAAAAAACCTGTTTTAAATTTTACACTGATGATAAACAACAATATATACACTAGTATGGTAAATGGTTGTTCATCAGTTGTGCAAAATTAAAAAAAAAGATGTTAGTAGTAAGGGGAGAAAAAATTACTCATTATTAATTAATTATCAATCCACTCGTGAATCTACCATAAATTTTTCAATTAAAATCGGCAATAAAAAATACTAATCACTAAAGACAATATTAGCGACTCTCAATCGAAAATTTGAGACGGAAAAATCAGATAAAATTACTGTCAGGCAGTTTAAAATTTTCGCTAATATTGTCTCCAGTGATTAAATATTAATATTTGAGGTTTTACTCATTAAGTTAAATTAAAAACACATCACTAAAAGTCATGCAATCAAAATGGCGATGGTAGGTCCTTGCGAATTGCCTCAACCCACAACGAAAAGCTTCTGTACGTCTGTATGCGTAGCTTTTGGAACATCCCCCACCCACCCTCCTTGTGCGTGGAACTGTGGAGGTGAGCTTTAGGGGAGGGGATGGAGGGGGGGAGTAGGTTTCACGGTCACGCGTGTCGACCCTGAAAATACTTTTTCAGGCTGGATTTTTCCAGGGTAAAGTGTTTCAGGCGTTCAGGCATTGTTGCCACGCGGCCCGCTCACATACAGGCCTACCAATACACTAAAAAGGCCTGTGTATAAACAGGAATACACTCAAAAACGGCCTGTGTACGAATTGGAATACACTCTTAACGACCTACATAAAGCGTGCGCAACACTTTCAAGCCCCGCACACTTTTATAAGTTATATTACTTAGTCTTGTATATTTTTATTCACCTTTTTTTGTACACGTGTTACATAATTTTGTTGGCAGGGGATTGAATTTTTTAGACTTTGTAGGTACCGCCGGGTGCTTTCGGTTTTGAATAAATGGCTGTATTTTTGTATGAAATTATTGAAGTAAAAATTTCTTTAGCACCGTTGTGATTTAAAAATCGATGAAACGAAAAAAAGCGACACTAAAAAGAGAAAAACATATTCATCTATGGGATTTAGCCTGCGAGAGAATGAGATAATCGGACTCCTCTTTGTGTGGTGCTTCGTAATCTCCCCATTTTTTACTACTTTAGTTTTGTAAAGGTTTCACTTCTACTGCATGTGAACTGCCCACTCTGATTTTTACTAGATAAAAAATAAAATAAAATAAAAAGCCTTTTATTTGTTGCAAATAGGTATGTTACCGAGTTATAAAAAAGTAAGAAAAAAAAGTATAATTAACCTTATTTACAATTTTGTTGAAAAATGTTACAAAGATATCTTAATTTATTCATAAGCAAGAACCCCTCTCTCAGGCGAAGGTGAAGGCCTCCTCTAAAGAATTCCATTTATCTCTCTCTTGAGCTATAGCTGCGTTTAATGTTGAAGAATAAAGAAATTGACTCTAGTTGTTTAAAAAAATACACATTTGAAACACCACCACATCAACCGACATGTTTACCAACACCTTTAGTCTAAATATCGGTGGAACAAACACAGAATTTCCGTGTGACGTCTTTCTTCTTATAATTTCATCATTAAAAAAAAAAAATTAACGCGAATACTGCACAAGAATTCCAACGGCTTATGTTTGGAGCCAGTGAGACTTTGGCATACCCAACTGGAGTATGTTGTATGGCTGAAAGAGATGGGGAAGAGGAAGGTGGGAAGTACCTGGCTATTCAGATCTGGTCATCGAACACGGCTAAAGTTATTTCGAGAAACGTTTCAATTCTGAATTGTGGTCTTACACCATATTCAAGAGTATTTTCCATTCCGGAACGTGCTGCAAATATACTACATATTAATTTAATTGAAAAAAATGGGAAATAACACATTTACAAATTAATGAATTAAAATTTATTTGCGCGTGTCGGGGTTTCGAACCCGCGACCTACGGATTGCCAGTCGAAAGTCTCACCCCTCGACCGTCAATTTTGCGCTCTATGCTTTCCTGATGAAGAAATCTTTTAATTTTTTTATAAATTATCAACAACGCCCTTATATGCTTTTACATGATAAATATATTTTACATGATTTTGATTTTGAAACATGTTATTAAAATTTTCATTTAATTTAAAATGACTACGCCACAAAATATTTTTTTAATTATTGAAGGAATAATGGATGGACTTGCCTCATCTATTTATACATATGAGGGTTTCTATGGTGGGCCGCGTTTGTTTAATTTATAATACAAATCTACAGTTTTACTCTGAGAAGAAATTTTCACATTTGACCTTCCAAACAAAAGAAAGGTTACTGACTGATTTCGGAAAACTCTGTGTAAGTTCTCAAACGAAAATTTAAAACAGAAAAAAATTGGTCGCATCTAGGTGTTGAACTCAGGACCTTAGCCTTGCCGGGCTCTGCTATAATTAACCACTGAGCTAATTCGACTCTCGGCCAAAACTAACCCAATATGTATATAATGATATTTTTAGTCTTGCATAAAAATAAAGACGCAATTGTGTTTCTCTGTAATGAACAAAAGATTTATTAATACTACGTATTTACAACTCACAATCACATTATTTTATTAAAAAGATATTCATTTACCTGTAATGAACAAAAGAAACAACATCTAAAGTCCTTATTTCAGGTTTCTTTAAGTATAATATAAGATAGTATTTTAATGAAATATTTCTGTTTAATGTTTGTCTTTATAACTTGTTTGATCGTTACTAAGGTTACTGTAGCTAACATCACATCTGTCAGCAGTGACATCTAGTGAGCCACCAACTAACTTGTCGGTAATACAAATTAATGGAAAGCACTCATAAGCGGTTTTCTTTACATGTATAACTTATTTTTATATATTTTTTTCATCACTTTAATGATTTTTCAAAGGAGGAGATGTTGAATTAAGTGGATTCTGATTCGCCCGGTCACCAAAGATGACACGATTCTTTAAGTTTTTTTATAAATCCTACAAATAGAATGGGATGGGATAAATGGTAAAATTTAGATGGTTTTGTTGACTATTTAGCACTACAATCAGTTTATTTGTCTCCATATTAAAATTCGATGGTATGATTTTGTTAATGTGGACGGGATATTTCCAAATCGAACGCTCAGAATCACGGTCGCTCGATTCATTTTTCAATAATTAACGCTCGAGTTGTTGTTAATGAAGTGGTTACTGGAGAAGTGCCCTACTGAAACCACATCTTCAGCCTCACGACACACCTAAAATTGGGGATGTCATAGACCCACTGGTTCCGAGCAAATGTGCATCGTATTTTATCTGAAAAATATTCGTTTCTCCACCAGTAAATAGCACATAATGTTACAACTCTCATAAATTCAACAATAAAAGTCAGCTTCCCAAAATTACAAAAATTACTCTCCCTTTCAAAAATACAAAAAAAAACCTAACATCCTTCCAACAATGGGGGACACTTGGTCAGCGTAGGGTAAACATTCCCAACTTCCTTATACGCACAATATCTATAAAAGTTTTATGTACGCAAGGCCAACTAGTACCGACAAAGCTAACGAAAGCGACAGTAATAAATGCAATTGTATCTTTGTATTCCTAGAAAAAAATGTGGGGGTAACTTTTTTTTTCATTGAATCCAAAAGGGTACAATCCCGCCCCCAGTTGGACTTGATATCAACAAAAAATTAAAAAGCAAAAAGTTTATTTTATTTGCTTCACCTGGATATTTGAGCAGCAGTTTAGAATGGCATTTTTACACCACGTTGAATTTATTTGGAGCTTTGTAAAGGGTTTCGCAGGAACTTTTTTGGCACGAGTTTTGCACCATGCGCAACGTTTTTTTTGTATGTTATGCACTTGTTGTTGCGTTGTTCTCCCCTTTCTATGATTTAAATGGATGATAACAATTCAATGTAAATTGGGGTAACTTTAATAAAGTATTGTGTCTTCACAGGAGCTATCCAGAATGGAAGATATACCTAGTCCCAGTATCGCCCTGGTGTCAAGAGTTGGTATTACAGAACGCCATGTATGTACGAATGTAAATGAAGCGAGTGGCGTATGTCCTGATAAATTTGTTTGTTTTCTATTGTCTTTAACATCCTTTGTGGTTTATTTTTTATGTGAATACCACACAAGAGTCCCAACTGCTCCCAACCGTTTGGAACTAGTGATACTATCGATACTATGGCATTCTGAATTGGATAATGTTGTGGGGCTAAAGGCAAAGGTAAGGAGAAAGGAGATGGGAAAGGGGAAGGTTGGTAAGTAAAACTGGCTATTAAGTACTGGCTCTTAAGGTCTGGCCACCAATTACAGATAAGACCATTTCAGGCACAATTTGGGAGGCGGGAATGGGTACCACCGCTCAGGGAACTATTTATTGGATAACACTAAGTGATTCGCTAGGTTTGGTGACTTTGCAGAGGTGTCCGGCATCTTGGGGTGAGGTTTGTCTAGGTTTTGGCGGCGGATGAACTGGACACACTTAACCCAAGATTCCTTCTCATCGCTCATACCATTTTCCTTCACAGAACTTCCTCTCCTTCCTTTCCTTTTAAAAAAACCCACTACACATCATCCCCAAAGATGACATAGGCCCTGAGGGTAGTTATTTTTCTCAAGGCCTTCTGTGTGGAGCTAATGTAAAAAAAGCAGCTCTATCAATCTAGCCCTCCCACTGCAGTGCAAGGCGAGGTTCCGAGGGAGTCCAACTCTCCCTCAAGCAGTCTCTCCCGATCCGGCCTGCCACGCAGTTGGTGAGCAGACGCATCCCCTGCCAACATCCGGACTAAACCTCACCCCATGAACTCTAGCACCCTTGCTAAATCACCAAACGAAGTGAATCACCTAGGGGTCCTATGGCAAAGATGTTGGTTATCCAATAAACATACCCGCCTCCCAAATAATACCCGCCTACTACCATTATAAGCAGAAGATGTTGCTTGTGAGGAGGACTTAGCTAGCAGAGGAATTGAACCCCGACGCATTTGTCTACTCAGACACTACGATAAACTAAACCACCAGGAAGAGAAAAGCTATTGTTAGCTTAGCTTTGGAGCAAAGGATGAAGGATCAGCAATAAACACCGATAAACCTTAAAGTACTTTCACTTTCAAGGGAAGCAATAAAACAATAATATTTGACACAAATAATATTTCAAAAGGTTCCCTAGACGCAATAAATATTTTTACTGAGAAGTAAATCACAAACTTTAAATTATTATATTTATATTGCTGTCCTTTTTCTACAAAAATAATAAAATAAATTATTGTTGTTGTTATTGTTGGGTATTCGAATTATTATTGTTTTCTGTAGTCACTTTTTACCCACGTTTTATGTAGCATTTTAAATATTTAAACCCTTTGGCGGGGCGTTTTTATTGCGATAATAGCAATTTAGAGTAATAATATTTGTGCCTCGTGTCGGTAGCCGATAAAGGGTTCAAAAATGTATAATTCCTCTTTTGCTTGGAAAAAGATGGAGAAAATCAAGGATATTTAAAAAACAAAATACATTTATTTATTACCAATTTCTCAGAAATGATTTTAGATTTTCATGTGTTGTAAGATTTATTTTTGTGTTATTATGCCGTGATGCGTTTCCTACATCTTTAAACAACGTTTCGGATAGCTTTACAGTGTTCATCATCAGGGCAGATGTGAAGATTGTGTTGAAGTGTGTGTTTTTGTATATAGACGAGATTTCGTGTTCTGCACTCCAATACTCTAATCCACAATTTCCGATCACTTAAGATGAAGCCATACTAAATAATGCAAAATCATACAAAATCATACGTTTTTGTTTTGAAAATTTGATCGCTTAGAAGTATTATAGATGCTTCAATTAAATACTATGTGTAGAACATATCTTGGCCCTTAAAAATATCAGTCATTTTTAAATAAATAAAATAAATTATAAGGTCTATAAAAAACACTTTGAAGTCCAAACTCTCCTATTTATAAACCTCATTTCGGATATGGTTTTATTGTTTAATGTGGCAAATTTAGTTTCTTTTATGATTATCGCAAAAAAAAAATTACGCCCGAACCTCACAAAATAAAATATAATATGCATTTTCGCGTTGGTATTTTTGACATCACGACAATACGGCAGTCGACGAATTTGTAATATCAAAGTGAACCTTATACCGTCCACCGAAGAACGGCTGGTAGCGGCTCTCTCCAAAAATACTCTCCATATAGCATCCCCGAAGATGACACGGGCTCTATTTTCCTCAGGGCCTCCTGTGAGAAGCTTACGTTAAAAGATATATTTGATTGCATTTGATTCTACTGAACGTTAAGGGCCTTACTAAAAAACCTGTTTTAAATTTTACACTGATGATAAGCAACAATGATAAACACAAACTAAATGCTGTTGAAATGAGATCCCTGAGGCGTATGTGTGGTAAAACAATGTACGATCGTGTGAGAAATGTGGATATCCGCAAAGAATGTAAGGCTGATGTAAGCATAATGAGTAAGATTAAGAAAGGGACCCACAGATGGTTTGTGCATGTAGAGTGAATGAACGAAGAAAGTAGTGTAAGAAGAATATACGACGTAAATGTGAATGGTAGAAGAAGTCGGGGACGTCCGAGGAAGACATGGCACGATCAAGTGAATCAGATACTTGAGTCGGGCCATGTCAAAAGTCAGAATAATTGAAGAGAATGTATGAGACGATGTGAGAAGAACGACTGGTAGCGGCCCCTATTTTCGGTCACTACTCCTCCGGACGGAGCGGAGAAACGACGTGTTACGCTCCGCGTCGCTTGTTTTCGTGAAATCAATTTTAAAATTCCGTTTTATTACAATAAACAATGCATAAAAAAGGAATTAATGTTTTTTACAGGCTAATTCTCAAATATCTTTTCCAATCATTCCAAAAGCTTTTTCTCAAGTATTTTTAAACGACTCCCATAAAAGGGCGTGAATTCCGATTTAGATTTTTTCCTGTACTAGTGGATCGCCTTAATTGACATCTGCCATTACTTTGGATTGGTTCCTAAAGTCCTGGGAAGACCCAAAACGCATCGAGCACACCTAATTACGGAGACTATTGAGATCTACAAAAACCACAATAGTAATAGAAACGACGGTGCTAACCTTTACAGCTCTTGGTGTTTGATAATTGACGGCTACACCTAACTAAATGCTGAAAATTATAATAATCTTGATTAATTATACTGAAAATTTCGGCCCTAAGAGGATTGGAACACATCTGCCCTGATGATGGACACTATAAAGCTGTTAGAAACGTTGGATAAAGAAGGAGATAGCTACCAAATTTATTGTGAGTTTCTTAAGATTACTGTTTAATACAAACAAATTCATTTACTCTTTCCATTATAAAATGTCTCGCATTCTCGAGAAAAAGTCAATCTATTTTATAAATTCTGAAATTCTGATCTAAATATGAAAAATATCAACCTTCACTCTAAACGCCGCAGCCAGGAACAATCTACATAAGGTTTCGAAGCTTTGAAGACACCGTCTCCCTCTTCAATATCTTCCATAAAGATTCCTTACATTTCCAGTTCTTTCCACTTATATTTGTCAATCCTCATAATTACATCAAGATATTGCACACAGCGCCCTTGAGGTGATTTTTCACAAAAACGGCGCTCTACAAATTATCCAATTATTATTATTATGATCTAATAGCAAAGTAATGTAACCGTCAACAAAATAAAAGAAACAATTAAATAATTGATTTAGAATAAACCAGATTTAAAACACATCTTGAAAAATCGGCTAATGGACAAAGTATTGTCAGCCTCTCAGTTACAGATAAATTCAATGTTCTTTGAATTATACAGGAACAAACAGACAAAGAACAAGTGAGATTATCAACAAAAAACCAAAACCCTTTTCAACGAAAGTAAAAACTTCTATTGCGGGATACTTTAGAGCCATTTAATAAACGACATGCAATAAAAAATGTATGTTCACTTTCGATTTTCGATGCGGAAACCCATTGATCCACAAGCCACGTAAAAACTATGACAAAAACTCAAGGATAGGTCTATAAAAACATTCAACAAAAAGCGCCCGAAAAAACTGGACGAGAAATATTTTGGTAAAACAGTGGCCGTTTTTTATTGTGTTCCTCGGCTTATAAAACTGATGAGGATGCAAGAATCTTGAATGTAAAGCGAAAAATCAGTTATAGCACTGGCGTCATGAAATTTTAACAACATTATTTTTCACTCTGGATCTTTTTCTGTTCACTCTGGATTTTTTTCTGTTCACTGTAGAACTTTTTGTGTTCAACCTGGAACTTTTCTGTTCACTCTGGAACTTTTTCTGTTCACTCTGGAACTTTTCTGTTCACTCTGGGACTTTTCTGAACTCTGTTTCTGACGTGGTGCAAATAATTTGAAGTTTTCTATTTTGAATAACTCAACTTATTTGTTGTTTGATCAGTCCTGGTTCTTAACCCACAAGATCTGAGAATCCACGATTATGCATCGTCAGGCCGCTAAAAACGATGAGCTTTGGAGTTATGAAATTAGCAAACTCTTTTATAGACAATTTAGGGGCCATAACTGTTTTACAGTAAAAATTCGTGTACTGTGAAATATAATTTTTTGGAGAAATTAGAGAATATTTTTATGTCCATCAAAAATAAGAAAATATGCCATGTTGATTGTTCAACATTTAAAATATAAAAAATGTAGTTTTTAAAGTCGAGCAGTGTTAATATTATTAAGTGAATAGGTAAGTACCATTATCAGCAATAAATTACTAATAAATTGCCTATACTCAAAACGGTTCCATGACAGTTGATGCCCAGACAGTTGGCCCGCAGCATACTTATATGCAATATGCAGTCGGTTTAGGAAAAATACGGTATACCTGCTTACACCAAATATAACTAAGAGTCAAAGAGGATGTACCGCCGAATAACAAAAGTATAAAACATACTTTCATTCAAATGCATCAAGGATAAAATTACTTGTCTATATACTGTGCCTATATACCAGCGTATAAGTAAAAAAAATCGACACTGTAAATAAATCCGTTTGATGTCCATATCAACTTATGGCTAAAAGTATTTTAAAGTCGATTTTGGTTTGAAATCGGTAAATAATGCTCCAAAAATTATAATTTTTAATAATTATAATTTCGGGGGCCAACTGTCGTTGTATCAACTGCAGGGTCACCGGGGCAAAGTTGTGTTCTAACACCAATAACTAACTAATGATTTTTTTACTTATTAGTTTATTATTTGATTAAATTATAACATTTAGTTATTTCGTCATGAAATCCTGAAGTCTCTTATCAAATTATGGACAATGTAGGAAGTATGAAGAATGTAGGTAAGTGGACTACTTCATACTCCAACAACAACTCTATTATTAAAGCTATTATTAAACAACAATCATGTGGTTTAAAAAATGAAACTATTCCTGTAGTTGCAGTAAGTTGTTACATTCTTAAATATTATAAATATATTTATATAAACACAGATATATTTTAGCAACATTTATGATTGGCCTTAGCAGAACTAAAATGAAACTTTTCGAAGAATTAATTTTGCTACTCTTGTTTGCGTTGCCGGGAGGCATAGGTACAATATTCAACTAATTATGCTTTAACATATATATATAGCATATTATTTTAGCAGTCATCTTTGAGGATATTTTGAGTCTTTTTGAGGAAAATCTGTCTCTAGAAAGATCAAATCCTTGTGATACTGCACCACCCACCATTAAATGTTGCTTTTACTTTCCAAAATACACTCATTAAAGAATATATTACATATTAATATTTTTTCAGAATTAAACAACATGTGTTCACAATTATGTCCTCTGCGTGCGAACTCTATCTAAATTTCTTTAAATAGACAATAAACAGTGTTAATTTCAAGCGACCTCCCAGGTAAGTATGGCCCTGTATTAATTCATTTTTAGGCAGCATCGCGTTCATTGGTCAAAACATTGAACATATATTTTCGTATCGGTGATTACTGAACCGGTGTATGCAATTTTTAGCGATAAGTTGTATTTAATTATTTGTCTAGCTTGTAGTTTTTCTAGATTTTAGGCATGTTGCAACAGTTGCGACCATTGTCTTTTTCTGTTTTTCCGTGTCTTGTTCTCTTTCATATTTTCGTTTAGATTATTATTGTTAACTTATTCTAATATGACATATTTCACTGATGGGAATAACCTTCAAAAAAGTATAAAAAGAAAGTTTTTCTTATAAAAAATGAATATTCATTTAGACTTTCATAAAAGTCAATTGTTCCATATAAATAAATTCGGATATATCTATCCGAGACGCTATTCAGGTCACAAACCAATTCTTTGAATGATTGTTTCCAATAAAATGGGTAGTTGCCCGTAATATGGAGAAAAATAATTAGTTGATAATAATGTAATTCTAAAATTTGAAAATATGAGATTGACAATTATGACGTTTTGACAGAAGGTGGCAATAGCGAAATTGGTTAACGCACTCGTCCCGGTTAGACCATTGTCTTTTTCTGTTTTTCTGTGTCTTGTTCTCTTTCATATTTTCGTTTAGATTATTATTGTTTACTTATTCTATTAAAGGATTATATTTATTTATCTTATTATTATTAAAGGATGGAGTGAATGTGTGACTTGAAATGACCCATCTTTTGAAGGGTGAATATTAATACAACACAAATACGAATGGCTATCTGAGCTTTCCGAAACATTTAGTAAAACCAGATCATTTGTTAAAAATCAGCAATTTATCGTCAACTTTAATATCGAATTCAAAAATCAATGTTAAAAAAAAGAAGGAACATGTTTTTAATTTGACCGTTTACCAATGAGATATACCTATCTATGAACGAATATGGTATATTTATATCAATGAACAAAAAAAAAAATATTTTAGTTGACTGTAATATTTATTTATAAGTTTGAAGTGTTCCATGCAATGTCTATAATTAAACACAGGAAAATGTATTTCCTTCTTTGATTTTTTTCTTCATGTGTGCAAAATCCACTTTGAACATGGTCAACATGGTCAAGCTAAGAAAAAATATCACCCAAGCCAAAATTATTTGTTAGGTGTATGAAAATACGTACATGTGTGGGAAACATGGTTGCGAATAGATAGGAATAATGAACAGTTGACCACAAACTTCCAGATAGCAACAGCTGTAAAAATTTCAAGACGCCAGATTGCAGGCCGCATTCATAAGATACTTAGATAGGTTTAGTAGCTAGATTATTCTAACTTTCCTCACCCTCTCCTTATCCTTCCACATTTAAATCCGCCTAAAACATCCCAGTTTTATCAAAACATCATGCTCTTTGCTTTGGGCAATGCATCTTTACTTTAAAAAAAATCCTTAACAATTCACAAGGACCGCATTCAACAATGAATAAAAACAGTCATTGATGATGATGAATACATTAGAATATTCAAGTTACATTGACCTGCTGTTCCAAGTTTTTATAAGCAAAATGAATTATAGACAAATCAACAAAAAACGCATGAAAAGCGCCAACAAAAACATCGCCCTAGTTAAGTTGTTGATGAAACTGCCTAAAAAATGTTATACGAGCAAATATTGGGTGCAAAGAAGAGGTAAGACAAAAAATACCACGAAAAAATGGGTCAATGATAAATATTTACGCCTGTAGAAGGGGTGATTTTTTCAGGTATCTACTTGAAAAAATCACAATAAAAAATACGTACATTGGTAGTTACTGAAGATCGTCTATTTTTTAATTTGATAAAGACAGGTATGCTGTAGTTTTTCAGTTTATAAAAGCGAAAGTGTTTTGTTGATTTGAATAGATTAGTTTTTGTATTACGTTCGTGTATTTTACTTGCTTGTTTAAACAATGAGTGTTTTTGTTTAACTTTGTAGGAAGCGTTTTAAAGTGGGTGTTTTTTTCTTCATAAAGGGTTGGGTGCGTTTTTCTATGAATTGTATGAGTACTATTTGAACTTAGTAAAGAAGGTAATTATTGTAGATTTTTTTGTAAGGGGTGAGGCCAGAATTGACGGTTAACCTGTTGAGTATATGTGAGAACTGTGGGAGAGAGTTGAATAAATGGAAGTGAAATCGTTGTATTGCCGGAAATCAATTTAGTAAAGTTAGTGTCAAACATCCTCTGAGTTGTTTAGGGTTACTACTTGCTGAGTGAATATTATCCCGTTGATAGCTAACCTCCAAACTGATGAAAGAAGCAGATGAATAAGAAGTGGTAAGTGAAACCAGGCTAGTAGTCAACGTTGGAGTTCTGATATTAATATTATTATAATAGTATGGCAGTGAGGCAAGAAATTGACAGACGAAGGATGATTGTGGATTGAATGTCCAAAATGCTAGAAACAATGCAGTTACACAATGAATAATATTAAAATGGACGCCTTGATGGTTTCGACTTTCGACAACCAATTTTGATGGACGGAGCATACATCAAGACGAGCAAATTAATAGTAGAAGAAGTCAGGAGAATGGTTCAACTAATTTGTATCAGGTTTTTTAAAGATAGCAAAGTACATATTACATTGGTTCACTATAGGTTTAAAAATTCGACTTCGAACGATACACCACTTGCAATAAAACAGGAAACACGTCAAAGATTTCATCTCATCACCAAATAATGTCACTTTTGTTGAGGTTAGTGTAGAGAGGAAACGGAAGTATAAATAGTTAAAGTAAATATAAATACGATCGGAAGTACGAAGCCAATAGAATAATGGATAGAAGCTGCTCCGGAAATAGCCAAGTAAACGATATTACTTGGAGACTGTGGGAATAAAAAGAAGACGTAAATATTGGTATTTAGAAATGGTCCTAGTTCGATGCCCTGTGGAACGCCAATATTTATAAAAAAAACAATAAGATTAACAATTTGGATTGTAATGGCATTCTGGCATCTTTATTGATGTATTAAAGAATACTTCGTGGCCTTTAAACTACAAAGTAGAAGTAGAGTAGAGTAGTTTTCATATAACTGCCGAACGATTAGCTCCGGCATCACACTATTTGATACTATTTATTACAGGGATGCCATTTTTTCACTGGCGACTTGTACGATAGCACATAAAAAGCAACTATTTCGAATATTTTTACCATGCACCCTCGCCCTCTTCAAAACGTCGCCAACCACTCGCCCTCTACCAAAACGTCGCTAAAAAACTAGCTAAGTATTTTTACAAATTTCGTAATATCAAGTGTTTTTCATGTTTCTATGATAATAATAAAGATACAAATAATAATAAAGAGACCATTTGCAATGCGCCGTTTTCGTGAAATATCACCTACAGGGCGCTGAATTTGGAATATAAAAAACCTAAAAAAGGAACAATTACCTAGTCTGAACAAATATCTGAAATCGAAATAAATTTTATTGCAATCATTCGCTTTTAACTACATTTCCTTGCCAATAAATCAAATATTCGTCCTTTTATCCTAAACCACCCAAAATAATCCTAAGGGGTTCATTATCTGGCACCCCAGTGCAACGTGCTTATACCTGCCTCCTCGGTGGATGAGTTTTTGGGCAAATTCCTCTGAATACGATCCCTCAGGGGGAAGAATGCAATAAACTGCAGCATGTGTACTTATCTTCATCCAGATTTTGAACATTTTACAAGAATATTTTGTTTGGGTTCCATTTTGAGCATTCTAAATGTTGTTTTGGAAGTTTAATGATTTTTTTAATGGTCGCGTTCTTGTAATAATTAATAATTATTGATGTCCGCTTTGTTTAATGTTAATTAATAATTATAAAAAACCCAAAATTCGTAAAATTATTTTAGCATCTTGGCGTTACCATCATTTTATGTTAAGTTTTGTTCTTAGTTTTGTATGTAGTTTATAATTATAATTCGGAGGACTGACGTCCTTTCTGACTGAAAGCTAGGCTTTGTTTGCGCAGCTCTAGAATTATAATGAATCTGCACATCTACCTTCGGCACACCTCGGAAACGAGATCAGGTGACCCGAAGAGCCCATAGACAACTAAAGTAATGTGAGAACTAATCATAGACTAATTATTATGATATATTAGTCCATTATATTATCGACAAGAAGGATTCTTGCATGCCATAATGGAGGGTATGACCGAGGGGACAAACTCCAGGGGACGCCCACGCCGAGAGTACCTGGAGGACCTCCCGGTGGACGTGCGCTGCTCATCATTTGCAGAATTCAAAAGAGCCGCACAAGACAGGGAAGACTGGAAGAGAAGATTAGAGGAAATTGCTGCAAACCAATCCCAGGATTGAAACCAGAGAGAGAGATATTATCCATCACGCTGTCTCCCCGCAGGAGCAGGCCAAACAACTCTGTCTTGGTACACACTCCTTGCCTCATTTACATTCATAATTCGTCTCATACATACTCTTCAGTTAATCTGACTCTTGAAATGGCCCAATTCAAGTATCTGGTTCACCTGATCGTGCCGTTTCTTCCTCGGGCCCCTTCGATTTCTTCTACCATTCGCTTTTGCATCATAAGATGGTCAAAAGTATTTTTCTTATACTGTTTTCTTCGTTCATTCGCTGTACATGCCCAAACCATGTAAGCGTCACTTTCTTAATCTTTACTCATATTTATCCATATAAATTTAAAACATTATGTTGTCATTATAATCCCAAAATTAAATTTATAATACATAACTAAAACTGAAAACACCCATTGTGGTTTTAACAAAAATCACCCTCTATTCCTCTCTCTCTCTCTCTCTCTCTCTCTCTCTCACTCTTTCTCACACAAAACACATCACCTATCTTTTTTTAACGCTGCTGATCTCTTCAAATAATTAAAGAAATGTTTAAAATTGTTGTGATTTTAATAAAAAGCTTAAATTCAAAGTATTGTTGCGATTTTTGTGGAAATTAAGGGTTCTTTTTAAAGTCATCTGAACACATGCAATGCATCTTGATTCTTTCCATTATAAGTCAAGTAAAATGAGTTTGTAGAAATGTAAAATCATTCCAATAGTTTGTAAAAAAATTGTATGAAGTAGAATGGTATTTTTTTACTGAATGGTCTCATATTATAATCAAATTAATATGTTTTATTTTATTTGTGCCTCCGTTCAATCTGTTGCTAGTTTACGAAGAACAAAACTGCCATACGGTGAATGTAATCCTTCACAAATGTTGTAGAAGAGGGCGGTTCGTAATAATTTTATTTTGAACTAAACTAATATATATTGTCTTTCCTTGTTTAGTCTTGTTACAAAGAATATATTTTCATAACAGTGTCATTTACCTATACAGAATTTTAATAATAATAATAATAATATTTGACGATTTATATAGCGCCGTTTTTGTGAAAAATCGCCTCAAGGGCGCTGTACAAACTTACCATACATGCCTAAAATCTAGAAAGACTACAAGCTAGACAAACAATTAAAAACAACTTATGTCTAAAAATTGCACACACCGGTTCATTGATCACCGATACGAAAATATATGTACAATATTTTGATCAATGAACGCGATGCTGCCTAAAAATGAATTAATACAAGACCATACTTACCTGGGAGGTCGCTTGAAATTAACACTGTTTATTGTCTATTTAAAGAAATTTAGATAGAGTTCGCACGCAGAGGACATAATTGTCAATACATGTTGTTTAATCCTGAAAATATTTTAATATTAATATGTAATATATTCTTTAATGAGTGTATTTTGGAAAGTAAAAGCAACATTTAATGGTAGGCGGTGCAGTAGTACAAGGATTTGATCTTCCGAGAGACAGATTGATGTGTAAGGATTCGAGTAATTTTAATTCAGTAAGAAAAGTGAAATTAAGACATATCATAGGCAATACAAGTATGATACTCTCAGATAGGTATATTTAAATTAAGTTAAGGGTATGAGAGCCCGAAAAGGTAGGTTTTTAGTTTGGACCTAAACTCTGTTGGGCTTTTTATGCATCTTAATTCCGGAGGGAGTCTATTCCAAGCCTTAGGCCCAGATACTCCGAAAGCACGATCTCCGAACTTAGTATTTGGCTTTCGTTTGGGTTCTATTAGTCTGCCTATAGCAGATGAAGTTGCCGATCTAAGGGTTAATTGCCTCGGACCGGTATTTTCCGGGACGCATAATTCAGAGATGTAAGGTGGGGCCATTTCGTTGATTGATTTAAACACCATCCAGCACAATTTGTACTGGATTCTTTCAGGGCACTTGAGCCAGTGAAGGTTACGAAGGTGTTCTGAAATGTGTGAATATTTAGAGACCCCGGTTATGAGCCTTGCCGCTGCATTAAACACGGATTGAAGTTTGTCAGTTTGGTATTTTGGAAGACTAGCGTAGATGCCGTTACAGTAATCAAGCCGTGAGACTACGTAAGAGTTGATTAATAGTTTTGTTGCCTCTGTAGGAAGGTTTCTTCGAACTGACTTGAGTTGTCTAAGGTGAAAAAAGCCGGTGCTTACTGTCCTATTTATTTGACTTTTAAGCAAAAAGTCTGAATCTAAATTAACGCCAAGAAGTTTGACTGTTGTCTTTGGAATAATATCGTTGCCGGAAATGGAAATAAGTGAATTGTCTATGAAATGTTGACGTTTGTTTGTGGCCGCCCAGAGAAACTCAGTCTTAGATGGGTTCAGCTTCAGCTTGTTTGAAGACATCCAACGAGTTATTGCTTCTAGGCATTCAGCTATGCGGATTTTGAGGCTATTGATTTCGTTTGGAGAGCAGTAAAAATAAACTTGCTGATCGTCAGCGTAGCAGTGGGACAAGAGACCAAATGACTCGATTATTTAAATAGAAATACAACGTAAAGACATTAAGTAAATTATTTTTGCATTGTCATATTTTATATTATTTTATTAAGTTTTTAGTCCATTTGGTATTGTCGGCAATTTTGAGACTTTTGTTGCTGATAATATGAAAAAAAGTAGAAAAAAAGATTAGGGTAACTAGAGTAATTAAGAAAGGGACGCTTAGATGGTTTGGGCATGTAGAGGGAATGAACAAAGAAAGGAGTGTACGGTTCTTTTTTTTTAAATTAGCTCCAAACAGGAAAATAATTCCCCGTTATCTTTGGGAATCGTGTGTGAGGGGATTTTTAGAAAAGGAAGGAGAGTAAGTTGTGGGAATGAAAAAGGTATGAGAAGTGGGTAGGAATCTAAGGATCAGCGTGTCTAGGAGTGACGGACGTATGAGTCTATCCTTCCCATTGCGGTGCAAGGCTATGTTCCAAGAGAGTCCTGGTAGAGAGGTCAAAACGTCTTCCTCAAATAGACTCTCCCGCATCTCGATGCATCCGTCGCCAAGATCCAGACAAACTACACCCCATGAGTCCGGACATTCCTGCTAAGACACCAAGAGTAGTGAACCACTTGGAGTGACCCATGGCCCATGGCACAATCGTTGGCACTCCATCCTCTCTGCATACCCCTGAGGGGAAACAGCAACCTCTTTTAAATATTTATTCACATATTAAAAAGAGGTTATAAAACCACGATTCAAAAGTTTAGAGCTTTTATGCCAAAAAACAGAATACAATTTATTTGAAAAAATAGTAAAAAAACAAAGATTCAAATGCGTTTAGATAAATTGATACAAGCGCCACTGCGCATGCGTTATTCACAGACTGACGGATCAAGATCCACAGGGGGCAAAAGAAGAAGAGAGAAAACAAATCAAAACCACCCTTAAAAATCCTAAACAAAAATACCCGAACAACTTGTCCGAAAACATCTTTCATCCCATTTTAATACTCACAGCATCCATGAGAAAGAAAGAGCTAGATTGATGTTTGTACATGGTGTTCTGATCAGTGGTTAGTTGCTTTCAGAAAGAGACGGTAGATGGAGTTTGGTTTTTTTTTGCGTAAAATGCCTTTTTTGGAGGAAAAAAACTAAATCTGAACAGCCGGTGTTCACAATATGGACCAAAGCCATACTTCCCCTCTGTGAGTAACATAGTTTCACGCTTCTTTAGTCATGCTTTGTGCTCAGACTGCTCAGGCTCAACGTCTGGAGAGGTATGCAGATATTACGTCACGTTTAGAATGTTTCGTTTTAAATCTTTTACATGAAATTTTATCTCGGCAAAAATTTTTACTCGACTCCTAATTTATTTTTTTATTTTGATGAAAACGTATTACTTACATTTAAAGAGTTCTTAACGACATTAACATTAGGTTTCATATCATCTTTGGGGATGCTGTGTGGAGGGAATTTTTAGGAAAGGAATGAGATGAAGTTCTAGGAAAGAAAGGGTATGAGGGGTGGGTAGGAATCTGGATTGTTCAGGAGTGTAGGACATATGAATCCATCCCTTCTACACTACAGTACCTTTTTCATTAGCTTCACACAGGATGTTCTGAGGAAAATAATACCCTCAGGGCCTATGTCATATTTGGGGATGCTATGTGGAGGGTCTTTTGGGGAAAGAAAGGAGATTAAGTTCTGAGAAAAGGGTATGAGGGGTGGGTAGGAATCTGGGGGTTAGTGTGTCCAGGAGCGAATCCAGCCTACCCACTGCGGTGCAACATGACGTTCCGAGAGAGTCAAAAGGTTTCCCTCGGTGAGTCTCCTCCGATCCAGTGGCGAGCAGACACATCATCCGCCAAGACCCGGATAAACTCCACTCTATGAACCCGGGCACAAGTGCTAAATCACCAAACGTAGCGAACCACTTAGGATGACCAAATAAAGACGAAAAAGCAGAGGGGAACGGGAAGGAGAGGAAGGTTTGGAAACATCTGGCTATTCAGATCTGGTCCCAGAGCGATACTGACGCTACGGTATTAACATTTAACTACTTTACTTTCATGATTTCTGTTCTAAAACAAAAGAAGCAGATTTTGAAAACCTGTTCAAATTGTTCAAAATCGTGCCTCAAATTTAAACGATCGCTTGTCTTCGTCATTCCAAGAAAATCTTTTACAAATAATAGATATATCGGGTTCGAACAATGTATCAATACACAATATAACGTTTAAGTAATGAACAATAGCAAAAATTATTACATTTTTAAAACAAAGAGCTTCTCAGCTATTAGCCAGTTATGCGAAGAATATAGACCGAAGAATATAGACCTGCATACCTATGTTTCTAATTTTCTCTTTACCCAAAATAACCTTCAAAATTATAAGATTTATAAACAGGTACCAAAATATCTACCTATTAATTATTTAAACCATTTATTTTATTTTAGCATTTTAAAATTTCAAATAAGGATGTAGTTATTCGATTTTTTAAGTCCAAAGAAACGTCACTACTTCAATAAAAAATCTTTTTTCATGCAGGCAGTTGGAATTATACCACAAATAACGGGCAGAAGGGTCAATTTGGGAGGTTTGGGTACCGCCGCCCCGACAACCGTTTATTGCACACCCAACATTTATTTGTGAGAGACAAACAGGTTATATAATAATAATAATAATTGGACAATTTGTAGAGCGCCGTTTTTGTGAAAAATCACCTCAAGGGCGCTTTACAATTCATTATGAATTCCTAGGTTCTATATATATAATATATATAGATAAATTTTAATATACCTATACATTAACATAAATGAAGTCAAGCCAAAAAAGTCTCCTATAGAAAGTTGCTTGGAGACGGAGCTTTATTATCCTGTAATAGGTCAACCCAAGTGGTTCGCTACGTTTGGTGACTTAGCAGGGGTGCCCGGGTTCATCAGCCTCACAACACACTGACGTGTCTTCGGGTATTATCGGCGCATGCACCTGCCCACCCCTGCGTGGCGGGCAGGATCGGGAGAGACCGGTTTGGGGAGACCCTTTGATTCTTCAGATATTCTCTCTCGACTCATCATCTTTCACCGCAGCGGGAGGGATGGATTCATACGTCAGTCACTCATGGAAACACTGACCCCTAGATTCTTACCCATTCTCATACTTTTTCCTTTCCAGAATTTGCTCTCTATTTTTTCCTTATAAAGACCCTCCACACGTTAATGTAAAAAAAACATCGTCATCTTATTCTTCTTTTTAACGCTTATAACGGAGCCTTGAGAATTGAATTCACTTGATCGTGGCATCCCAACATATTCTACAAAAAACATTCAAGACGTGCAAGACCCTTAAAAATTGCAAATATTTGCCTTTGTTACCAGGAAATGCAGAATTCTCTAACAAGCCAAAAAATCCCTTAAAACTACTATAGAAAATGATTAAAATCGCTTGCACTATATTTTCATACACAATATCAAAAAGCCATGAGTTACAAAGTTTTTGTAAGTGATTTTGATATTTATTTACGAAGTGTATACGGGTGAGTTTTGTATGGATGTTTGCCGACGACAGCTGTCTTACGTAGATCCTGAGTGCAATCCTTGAAATACGACCCATAGAAGAAATTCAGTATATCTGGGAACGTTTTCAGTAAGACGAAACTCGGGATCGTACAACATGGTTTTTGCGTTCTCATAACAGAAATATATGAAATTTCTTTAGGTCGGACCTACAAGACATTGTTAATAATAACACGGGCATGTGCCTTGCATGGTGGTCGGAAAATACCTAAATTATGTAACCATCAAAGCAATGAATAAAGAAAAACTTAAAAAAAGGCCAAGAACTACCAAGTAATGCAAATTCATGTATTTTTGGTTTGAAAATTAATTCGATTAGAAATATTGTTATATGCTTTATTTACATACAGCGAGTAGAATACATTTTGGCCATAGACAAGATCAAACAATTTTTTTATATGTCCTTTTATAAGCCCAGAAAAAAGCAAAGTACAGGCCCATAAAAAATTCTTGCTTACAAACCCATTTTCAGTAATGGTTTTATTGTATAATGTGAAAATTTTAAATTTGTGTATGAACTTATAATAAAATACATTTTTGACGATGTTTTTTTCTTAACTAACTATGTAAATAACTTACCATCACGCCGTATCTCCGTAGGGGTAGGCAGAGAGGACGGACCGCCAAACAACTCAGTCTTGGCACACAGTCTTTATCTCATTCACATTTATACATCGTCTCATATACACTCTTATATTATTCTGACTCATGACATGGCACGACTCAAGTATCTGATTCACTTGATCGTCATTCATGTCTTCCTCGGTTGTACCCGACTTCTTCTAACATTCACATTTGCGTCATATATTCTTCTTACAATCCTTTCTAAAACCTTATCGCTATAAAACATATGTTTCCAATTTGGTCCTCTACGTGCAATTGTATCTTAATTTCTCAACATTGTTAATAAATAAACAGTGTTAATCTCAAGTGACCTCCCAAGTATGTATTGTGCTGTATATATATTACCTTTGTAGAGTATAAACAAGACTACAATAATACACTCGGTTAATGACACTTTAATTCAAAGCAAATCCGAGTTATATTGAATCAGAGTTACAGACAGACACACAGCCAAAATTAGTATATTTGATCACACCACGATAGTACAAAATATGTATTAAAAAGTTAAGTAGTTACCACTCCTCCCTTCGTAACTTCAAAGAAGGCAGGTGCTATTGAAATCCGTAATATAAATATATATACACACTCCCTCGCTGATCATCCCACCTACTCTACCTAGTTCCCACAGGGGTAAGCAGATACGGTAGGTCATTTTACACCATTCAACTAACTGCGAACGATGTTTGGTGCTCGCGAGATGAGTTTTAGGAATTTCGAAGCAAGGTTAAAGAAGGGGAGGGAGCAATAACGAGGAATAACCAACCAACCGTCGACAAGGGATGAAACCGTCAAACAACTCAGTATTGGCACATACCCTTTGCCTCATTCACAATCATACATTGTTTCATACATACTCTTCTATTATTCTGACTCTTGTTATGGTCCGACTCAATTGATCGGGTCTCTTTCTCGTGCGTTCCCTAATTCTTTAATCATTCAAATTTACGTCACATATTCTCCTTACACTACTTTCTTCGTTCATTCGCTCTACATGCCCAAACCATCTGAGAGTCCCTTTATTAATCTTACTCATTACGCTTACATCAGCTTTAATTATTTGAGAATATCCAGCCCGTGGAAAATACGGCACGATCAAGTAAATCAGATATTTGAATAGAGCCATGTCAAGAGTCAGAATAATAGAAGATTATGTATGAGAGATGTATGAATGTGAATGAGGCAAAGAGTGTGTGCCAATACCGAGTTGTTTGTTTACGGCCGTCCTTTCTGCCTAGGTACCCCGGCGGAGAAACGGAATGATGATTAGTTAGTTAACGAATATACACATCTCTCTCACAATACCACACATACGCCTCGGGGATCTTATTTCTACAGCATTTAATCTACTTTCTCCATCATTAAACCCATAAGGGTAGGGATCAGCACTCCATCATGGATTGCCAGCTTTTTTTAATATGAATTCCTCACAAGAGTTCCAGCTGCTCCCGTCCGCAGCCAGTGAGACTATGGCATCCCCAATTGGGGTATGACGTGAGGCAGTGGGGAGGGGAAAGAGAAGCGAAAGAGGAAGGTGGGGATGTACCTGGCTATTCGGATCTAGTCACCAAACACGGCTAAACCATTTCAAGCGACGTTTCAATTCTGGATGGTGGTCTTACTCCAGGGCGATACCGAGAGTATCTTCCACTCTGGAACGTGCAGCAAACATACTACATATTATTTTTATTTTTTTAATTTAATTGTGACATAACACAAATTAATCAAGGTCTTAAACCAGGGCGATACTAAGAGTATCTTCCACTCTGGAACGTGCCGCAAATATTCGACATACCTACACATTATTTTTAATTAATTAATCGTGAAACAACACAAATTAATAAAATAAAATTTATTAGCGCACGCCGGGATTCGATCCCGCGACCTTCGGGCGGGTTACTGTCATTCATTTGTTTGGACAATTAAGAAAAATAGCGTATACCCAAAGACTTATTATAAACTTATAACAAAATAAAAGTTTTATATATTGTAAGACCGACTTTCAAATAACTTTAAACTATCAACCATCCCTTAATGATCAACTTGAAAATAATTAATGATAAAATTTAAAAGCATCAATCATTCAGCTTTAAGCACAGCACATAGAACTACAAAACCACCCTCAAAGTCACGTACGTACATCTAACATCCATTAAAACTTAGACAGATTTTAACAGGGTTTTGTATTTTCACCCCTTAAAATACTTTAAAATCTTTTCAAGTCGGAGATTGACGTCCCAGAATGCTAGAAAAAGACCGCATGGAAAGGCAGGTATAAAAAAAATTGATACGTGAGGGTGGTGGCTCTAGGAACGATCCTTGCGGGACACCCGCCCTTAAACTTAGGGATGAAGCTAATATCTGTATTCTTTTACGCGTGTGTAGTGGTAAGGGATAATAATTTGAGATGGGATCTGTGTTTGAAGCGATGCTGCGTGCAGTAAATATATTTCTGAGAATTAATTTATGTTCATTATTTAATGCACGTAAGTTTAAAGTTTGTTTTTCATAGCAGTTGTTCTCAGAATCTGATATAATTAATAAAAATAATACAATTTTTATAGCACATTTTAGGAATACTTCACAAAGCTAGAAAATGAGTACACTTAGGTAAAATAAAGATAATAATATTTAAATATTTTATAGAGCTTTTGTTAGAGCTTTATGGAGAGTTTTTGTGAAAAATCACATCAACGACACTGTACAATTTATTATGAGTTTTTAGGCTTTATCTAATTTTACTGTTTACAAACAGATAGGTACAGAATACATACTTGTTGAAAGGTTGCTTCCGATAAACATATTTGAAAGTTGTTTATTTTTGGAGACGATAAGATTTTGCACGCAGAAGACACTACATTTAAAACACTAGACATTACATGATTTTACATTAAGATGAAGCCATACTAAATAATGCAAAATCATACAAAATCGTATGTTTTAGTTTTGAAAATTTGACCGCTTAGAAGTATTATAGATGCTTCAATTAAATAATGCGTGTAGAACATACTTTGGTCTTTAAAAATATCGGTAATTTTTTTTAATAAGTCTTTTAATAAGCTTAGAAAAAAATAAAGTATTAGGTCTATAAAAAACATTTTAAACTGAAAACTCTCCTACTTATGAACACTTTTTCGGATATGGTTTTATTGCATAATGTGGCAAATTCAGTTTCTTATATAATTATCGAGAAAAAAAATGATATTTACGCCCGAACCTCACAAAATAACGTATAATATGCATTTTCGCGTTGGTATTTTTGACATCACGGCGACAATACGGCAGTCGACGAATTTTTTATATCAAAGTGAACCTTATACCGTCCACCGAAGAACGACTGGCAGCCGCCCCCCTGTCTTCCATCATTACTCCTCCGAACGGAGCGGAGAGCAGTCGTGTTATGCTCCGCGCCGCTTATTTTCGTGAATACAATTTAAAAATTCCGTTTTATTGCAACATCTCACTTCTGAAATGTTACAAGTGCAATGGCTATATGCACAAAGCACAAGACTGCAGAAGCGAAAAAGCTTGTACTCGATGCTCCGAAGCACATGAAAATGTAAACTGTCAAAACGATATTCAGTGCATAAACTGCAAAAAAATGAATGAGAAACTAAAATTACAATTGCCAACTGACCATTATGCTTGGAGTAATGAATGCTCAGTACATTTGAGAAAAATTGAAGCTGAAAAAAAGAAAATCGATTTTTTATGCCATTAAAAAACTCCTCTAAAAGACGTCAACCAAATAATTGCAACCTGTACTACCAAAATGTCAGAGGTCTAAAAACCAAATTAAGTTTACTTCAGTCTACACTACCAATGTTTGAACACGACTTTGTACTACTTACTGAAACGTGGTTAGAGCCAAATATTCACTCTAGTGAATTAGGTTTCATAAATCATAATGTGCATAGATTAGACAGAAATTCATCGACAAGTGCTAAAAGCAGAGGTGGTGGGGTTTTAATCGCTATAAGCAAGAAATACAAATCTAACTTAATTACAACTAAACATAAACATCTTGAACAAATTTTCTTGCAAGTAAATGTTGCCAGGAATAAAAAGATTATTGTGGGCTGTATTTACATCCCACCAAATTCAAGCAATGAAGTATACAGGTGCCATAGTGAGGAAGTGGAAGTTATATTAAAAAGGAATCCTAGTGCGATATTTTTGCTCGCTGGTGATTATAACCTTCCAAACGTGAATTGGGTGAACAGTGACGATAATATCAGTGTTAGTGAGTCTGGTCGCATTATTCTAGACATGGCGTTATTCTTAGGTCTTAATCAGGCAAATACTTTACCAAATGTAATTAATCGTACTCTTGACTTATGTTTTTCTAACATAGATTCACTAGAAATTGAAGAATGTAGTGAGCCGCTGGTGCCCACTGATGTTTATCATCCTCCACTAGAAGTTATTATCTCTAATGTACATATTAATACTTCTAAACTATCTTTCAGTTACCAAAATTTTTTCAAAACTGATTACGCGAAAATTTGTAATTATCTTCTCTCTTTTGATTGGTCATCTATGCAATATGATGATATCAACACATCTACCAATGAATTTTATTCTGTTTTGGAAAAGACTATTAGCATGTATATTCCAACCATGAAATGTAATCCAAAAACCTATCCAAAATGGTACTCCAAAGAACTTATAAATCTGCTTATCACCAAAAAACTTAAACATAAAGAATATAAATTACATCAAAAATATTCTGATTACATTGAATTTAAAAATATAAGAACCTCATGTAAAAGAATGTCTATGACCTGCTACCGTAACTATATAAATGAAATTCAAAACTCGATAATAAATAATGTTAGTTCTTTTTGGAAATACTCAAAATCACTTAAAGAAGATGATTCTGATTTCCCGAGCATTATGCACCTAAATGGCAGCCTTAGCAACAATACTGATGGTATTGTGAACTTGTTTGCAAAATTTTTTAAAAGTGTTTATTCAACAGACTCAAAAAATGCTCCTGTTCCAACAACAACTCTAGATGAAACTCTTGATATTTCACAGTGTACCATAAGTCTCTCTGATGTAATTACTAAAGTTAAATCCTTAGATATACACAAATCTTCGGGACCGGATAATATCCCTACAATATTTATTAAAGAATGTATCAAAGTAATTGCTCTTCCATTAACCAAACTTTTTAATTTGTCTTTATCCAGTGGAATTTTTCCCGATAAGTGGAAAATTAGTTATTTGACTCCAATTTTCAAAAAGGGCGATAAAAGTGATATTTGTAATTACAGACCAATATGCATTCAATCCACCATACCGAAACTCTTTGAAAGCCTAATACTTGACAAAATTTTTACACAAATAAAACCTGTAATATCACCTTACCAGTTTGGATTTATGCCGGGTAGAAGTACTCTTTCTAATTTGATTATTTATGAAAATTTTATAACTAATGCTTTTAAAGAAAAACTACAAGTAGACTCTGTGTATACTGATTTTAGTAAAGCATTTGATTCAGTTTCCCATGAAATTCTCATTTGGAAATTAGAAAAACTTGGTATACGTGGCAATTTATTAACCTGGATTGAAAGCTATCTTACTAAAAGACAACAAATTGTTAGAATAAAATCCTCTTTGTCCGAAAAAATTTATGCAACAAGTGGAGTTCCACAGGGTTCACACCTTGGCCCAGTCTTATTTATCTTGTTTATAAATGATCTAACAAAAGTTTTTCATGATGTATTTTTCTTACTTTTTGCTGATGATCTCAAAATGTTTAGAATTATTAAAAATATTTACCATTGCAACATTCTTCAAGATAATATCAACAAATTGTTGATTTGGTGTAATGAAAATAGACTCTACTTAAATATCTCAAAATGTCAAGTAGTAAGATTTTCTCGAATAAAAAATCCAGTGATCTTTAATTACAACATTGATAACAACACTCTTGAGACATTAACACAAATTAAAGACTTAGGCATCACTTTTCAATCAAATCTTTCATTTGTTAACCACATAACAGAAATTTCTAATAAGGGCTTAAAAATGTTGGGATTTATAACTAGGCTAACTAGAAATTTTAAAAATATAAAGTGTATTAAACTGTTATATTTTTCATTTGTTAGAAGTCAACTTGAGTACAATTCTCCCGTCTGGAACCCATATTATAATACACATGTACAAGCTGTTGAAAGAATACAAAATAAATTCTTACGTTTTCTAAATTTTAAAATGGGTATTCCAGCAATTATGTTAAACTACAACACTATTTTAAATGATATGAATATGCTCAAATTGTCAGACAGAAGAATTTTCACAGACTTGGTATTTCTTTATAAAATTCTAAATGATTTAGTTGACAGTCCATTATTGCTTGAATTAATAAGCTTCCGGATTCCTCTACGTAATACTAGAAGTCAGGATTTATTTCAGTGCAGAAATTCTGGAACTAACTACCATATGTATTCCTCTTTGCCCAGAATACTAATGGAGGGAAATAATTTTACCAAGTCTGTGGACATCTTCAATGTATCTTTAGATAAATACAAAATGCTGTTACTGAGGCAGTTCAGTTATGTTAAATAAATACTGTATATTTCTTAGTAAAAGAAATATATACCTTTTATATTTATTGGTAAAAGAAATATATAGTATTTATATTTTATTTAATCAAGTGTAATTTTTAAATTGTATATGTAAAAGCCCCGAAAAAGGGCGTAAATAAATAAATAAATAAATAAAAAAAAAATAAAAATAAACAATGCATAAAAAAGGAATTAATGTTTTTTACAGGCCTTTACGAAATCAACATGTAAAAAAAATCTCAAATATCTTTTCCAACCTTTCCAAAAGCTTTTTCTCAAGTATTTTTAAACTCCTCCCATAAAAGGGCGTGAATTCCGATTTCGATTTTTTCCTGTACTAGTGGATCGCCTTAATTTGCTACCCTCCATTCCTACTGATATTACATTTGCGCATGCTTAAACGCCTTTGATGTGATTTTTCACTAAAACGGCGCTCTACAAATTGTCCAATTATTATTATTATAACATTTATGAGAAGATTTTTTTTAATCCCGGCGTCGGCAAATAAATGTTATTTCATTAATTTGTGATATTTCACAATTAACACCATTTAAAAATAATATGTAGTATATTTGCGGCACGTTCCAGAGTGGAACATACTCTCAGGATCGCCTTGGTGTAAGACCACCATTTAGCATTGAAACGTTGTTTGAAATGGCTTGCGTGTTTGGTGACTAGATATGAATAACCCAACCTTCCTCTTTCCCATCTCCGTCCCCTCCTCATCATATTCAGCATAACAACATACCCAAATTGGGGATTCCATGGTCTCACTAGCTCTATGTGGTTGGGAGCAGTTGTGACCCTTGAAACATATAATTTGAAAAAATCCAAAATAGGGAGAAGTTGTGAGGTAGAAAGGGGTGGGAAGGAAAGTAACGAGCAGAGGATGGTGAGGAAGTATTTGGCTATTATAAACTGGTCACTAAACAAACATGTCTAAAACCATTTCGAGCAACGTTTCGGTTCGGAATGCTAGTCTTTCACAAGGGCATTATTGACAGTATCATCCAACTAACTACAATATTCCACTATATATGTAATTGTAAAAGTCTTATTATTATTTGTAACTTTTGACTTGTTTATTGTCTTGTTGAATGTTAAATTTACCAAATGGCCAATATTTCAACTAAACAACGCATAAAATCACTACTCAACAATATATTGATTATCATCATTATCGACTTCAATCTTGTCCAATAATCCTCGTATCGATTCATCATAACAATAAATTACCCACACCAGCAGGCGGTAGGTACCAAAGGCGCGTTTTAAATTTATAATCAAATCACAAAAGTATTCGTGAATATAAACACGATTGCGGTAGGTTAGTATGAGTGTGCGTGTCTTGTGAAAAAATAGACCCATGTGGGTATGCATAAGCCAAGTTTACGTGGGCCGGTAGCCATAAAACTAAAAATCTGGAATGTGTATTATGCAACCCGTCAGATAAAAAAATTATTCTGATCTTACATTATATGTCGTCGATAGAAATAGTATAAAACTGTTCTAAACGACAAATAGTAAATATTTTTTTTTCAAAAGAAGCAAACACATTGTGACTTGACATTTTAAATAAATAAAAAGAAAATACTTTGTTTTAGGTCACTTTATTGATTTTTTATAGTCTACCGGTTTCGGTACCTCCGTACCATCCTCAGGACTGTTATAAAAATACTCTTATTTTTATAACAGTCCTGAGGATGGTACGGAGGTACCGAAACCGGTAGACTATAAAAAATCAATAAAGTGACCTAAAACAAAGTATTTTCTTTTTATTTATTTAAATAGTAAATTGTTTAGGAGAGCATTTTTTCTGATTTTTTTCATCTAAAAGTGTAACTAGATTGAGAGATTACAAGTAAATGTATTTTTTTCTGTGAACTCATATTGTGAGTGCTGAATACGGAGCATTGGTCGATTGTGTCGAAATATATAAGAACCATCGTGAGCTCTCGAGATCAGTTGTGAACTCGATGAACCAGCGGAATTAGACGAGCAAAGGAAGAAAAACAGGGTAAGTTGGTATTTCTTGACTATCCTCAGTTCTGCTTAGCGGGTACCTCGATCCCCAACATTTGGTAAATGTATTTTTTTCTAATGCGTCATTTTTAATGCCTAATCAATATAAATGTTTATTTTGAATGCCGTTGGCGCTAACAAACAACTGTCTAAAGAAACGAAGCTAGCAGTCCACAATGGAATGCTGGTAGCTACCCTGATGTATGTCAGTGAGGCATGGAACTGGCAGAGGAAGTATGAAATTAGACTGAATGCTGTAGAAATGAGGTTTTTGAGGCGAACGTGTGGTAAAACCGTGTATGGTCGTGTGAAAAATGTGGAAATCCGCAAAGAATACGAGGCTGATGCGTAATGAGTAAGATCAAGAAAGGGATCCTTAGATGGTTTGGGCATGTAAAGCAAATTAACGAAGAAATATGTGTAAGGAGAATATATGACGCAAATGTGAATGGTACGATCACTTGAATCAGATACTTGAGACGGGGCCATGCGTCAATAATAGAAGAGTATATATGAGACGATATATGAATGTGGAAGAGGGAAAGAGTGTGTACCAAGACCGAGTTGTTTGGGTTCCTTTCCAACTTCTCTGCTAACCCCTGTAAGGACACAGCGTGACGGTTAGTTAGTTGGTCAGTTTATTTTAACAGTATTTAAAAAAAATGTGGCAATTAATAATAATAATGATAGTTGGATAATTTGTGATTAAAAATTACCTCAAGGGCGCTGTTTAGGACTACTCACTGACTTATGCTGAACGTTATAAAAAGTAAGTAACTCTTAATTAGATCATAGCCCAGGTTCATGCGGTGAGGTTTGTCCGGATCGAATTATTTTCCGCAGGGCCTCTTGTGTGGAGCTAATTAAAAAAATATATCATTCGCAAAACAGAAATTTTCATAAAATTCGATTGTTTTCACTGGCCCATTTAAACTGAGCTTACGAATATACGCATGCATTTTGGACCACGTGGAATCTGGGCCTGTGTGCAGGAGATTTATATGAATGCTTTAGTATGTCGTAAGCACGTGGGTGTATGCGATAGTGCAGGTACCTAGAGCATCTTGGAAGAGTAAGGATGCGTACGCACGATGCACTTACGCACACTGACGCATTTCTTACAATTTAAGGGTCTTTCAATTGTAATTTGCATCTCTCTATTTTTTCGGGCAAATACGATTTTTTCATTTTGTTTATAATGCTTTTTTAATCAGATTCTTATTAGGAGAGAGTTAACTAACTAACTAACTAACCATCACGCTGTTTCCCCGCAGGGGTAGGCAGAGAGGACGGACCGCCAAACAACTCGGTCTTGGCACACACTCCTTGCCTCGTTCACATTCATACACCGTCTCATACATGCTCTTCTATTATTCTGACTCCTGACATGGCCCGACTCAAGTATCTGATTCACTTGGTCGTGCCATGTCTTTCTCGGGCGTCCCCGAGTTCTTCTACCATTCACATTTGCGTCATATATTCTCCTTACAGTCCTTTCCTCGTTCATTCTCTCTACATGCCCGAACCATCGGAGCGTTCCTTTCTTGATCTTACTCATTACGCTTACATCAGCCTTGCATTATTTGCGGATCTCCGCGTTTCTCACACGATCATACATGGTTTTACCACACATACGCCTCAGGGATCTCATTTCTACAGCATTCAGTCTACTTTCATCCTTCCTCTGCCAGTTCCCCTCTTCACTGCCATACATCAGGGTAGGTACCAGTACTCCATTATGGACGGCTAGTTTCGCGTCATTGGACAGTTTTTTGTTGGTGCCAACGGCGTTTAGTCCTCCATTAATAGAGTTACCTGCATTCACCCTTCTTTCAATATCTCTTTCAGCCTTCCCATCTCTCGTAAACACACTTCCCAAATAAACAAACTCATCCACCTGCTCCAAGTATTCATCGTTCCAACTATATTGCATACTGTTTTCGTACTCTCTCTTTCAAACACCATGACTTTAGACTTACTTACATTCATCATTAACTCATTATTCATACATACTTCGTTCATCCTTGACACGAGAGACTGTAGATCTTCCATACTGTTAGATATCAGCCCCGCATCATCAGCATACAAAAGGCAACATACTTTCAGATTACTCAATTTCGCGCCCAATCCCATCTTTTTCAATTCTTGCATACAATTATCCATGTATAGATTGAATAACCACGGCGACATTAGGAGAGAGTTAAGAATTCAAAAGCTTGAACTTAACCACGTAAAACAATACCGGTATATATTGCATATATCAGTTTTTTCACCTTTAACTTCCACTTTCACAACCAGCGACATTTTAAATAATTAATTGTTTAAAAAAATGTAAGCAAATAAAAACTTGTAAGCTTTTTAAGGTAAAAAAATCTCCAATCCTCCAGCCTCTCAAAATAAATATCAACTCTACTCTTGCCACTAATTTTCTCGTAAATATAATATCAATAGTAATGGAGGGTAGCAATTGTAAAAATATTGCAATGTCCAGCGTTTTAAGTATGGTCTCCTCTGGTGTAAGTCTTATCTTCTCTGAGAGAAGAGTCGATTGGGAACGTGCCGTTTTTGCGACAATTTTTGCTGAGCAGTGCTGCTTTTTGTGTTATCGTCACTTTATGGTACATGTTTACTTACTTAAACAGACCCTTCGCCCAGCGTCTCCAATGATGGCATCTCCAATGATGACATCTGAGGGGAACCTGAGGACCCTCTATAGTCCTAAGTTAATTATTTACTAAAATAGATCCAGAAACACTATTTCCTGGCAGGTCACTTCTGATAAATACACTTCTTAGAAAGTCTATACTTGGAGAAGATATGGAGATGATACGCATTAGTACGCGGGGGACACTACAACATGCTTTGTGGAACTAGCGTCATTGATTCCTTCGGCACCGGTGCACAGCCGGGAATCACAGCAAACGCCCGCGCAACATTTGCACATAGTTGAAATTTATCAAGAACGGGTCGTTTCTACGACTCGTTCTCAAGTTTAACAGCTCGGCCAAGAGCTAAGTTTACGCCTTCCTTTCCACAAAAAGATTCTCCACACAGATAACATCGACTGATGGTAATTAAATTCCTCAAAACCTTCCGTGTGGGGTTATGTGAAAATAATCCAATAAAGCTTTACTTACTCTGATAAGCTTATCCATGGATAATTTTCTTTTATACAAAACCCACAACATATTTTTTTGATCTTTAAAACATCATCACCTTGAACCCCCTTTGCATACAGCAACACATCACCCTCCCGCAACACGGCGCTACCTGTGCAGGTAAAAAAAGGTCCGCTAACATAGGTACAAAACAGAACACACACACACACAACCTAACTATATTATACTATTCGCTTCCTTTCAATAATACAACATCCTCGTGCGTTGTCGGGTTCACAATAAATTATTGAATATTTTGATTTTTAAAACAATGTCTTTTGATCTTACAAATATATTATTTGTCTTAGAGAAGCCAGATTGTTGTAGAGAATTTAAGCAATTTACAAAACAAACACCACCTAAGTTTAGTAAATTAATTCATGATAAAGTTAATTAATATCCATTTAGGTACTTCCCAACCTTTTCCTTTCGCATCTCCATCCCCTCCCTATTACCTTCAGCCTCACAACTTACCCCATTTGGGGTTGCCGTACCAAGTTCTATAAGTTACATAAAACGATATGAATTGATGCAAGGCTAAAATAAAACAAAAAATCAAGAAGGAGTGAAAATGGAACAAAGCGTAGAAATTATTATATATATTTATTAAATGAAAAAATAATAATAATATTTTGATGATTTGTATAGCGCCGTTTTTGTGAAAAATCACCTCAAGGGTACCACCTTACCCTGTACAATTTTATGTTTTATCTTACTTCTAACTTCTAACTACTGACTAAGCAAACTATTATAACAACTTATGGCGAACAGATTGTATCCACCGGTTCGTCGATCACTAATACAAAACTATATGTACAATCCATTTGACCAATGAACGTGATGCTGTGTTAAAATATAGAAAATCTACAGTATTATACTTCTCTGGGAGGTCACTTGAGATTAATACTGTTTATTAAAGAAATTTAGATTAAGTTTGCACGTATAGGACATAATTGGGAGAAAATAAATCAATATTCATCTGATCTAGGTGTGATCTTCTTCAACAGCAAATCTAAATTAATAAATAATGTTCCTACAAAGGATTAAGCTTGAAGGATTAGTCCTTTTCTTAGATTTGAACTAGAAAATTACGTAAATTAAAACTGGGAACAGTTTACTTTGAAGAAAACCAAATATTACAATATAATTTATACACAACGCATATCCTGTAATATATGGATCCATTGAACAAGCAATCGCCTAGCTAGGAACTGATAGTGAACATCAAACAATATGTAAAGCAATACACCTTTATGCCGTCTGTATGAAAAATCAAACTATAACCGTAAAATTTGTTTATTATTAGTCTTTATTTTATTATTTACAAACAGACACAGAAAACATACTTACCAGGTAGATCACGTCAAATAAACACACTTTTATTAGAAAGTCTATGCTTAGAGAAGATACGACTTTGCATGCAGAGGAGACTATATTTAAAACACTGGACATTGCCTGATTTTAAATTTGCTATCCTCCATTGCAGATTGATAATAAATGTATGAGAAGATTAGTTGCAAAAGTAGAGTTCATATCACATTTTAGTTATTTACAATGTAACGGGTTTTGAACTTATATGATTAAATACTTTTGTTTATAGTAATATGGTCAACAGCTCTATAATGTAACCAAAAAATAATACTATAATATTATTTAAAAAATGGATTCCTTGCAAACCTATTCAGACATCATCTTCCTGTTGTATGTTTGGGTGCACTTTATTATGGCTGTATTCAGGTTACGCAGGTAGCGTTCTCCTCTGTCATTTCCATTGTTTACATTTCAATGAATGTTATAAATATAGCTTGTTATCATTGGATAAATAAATAAATAAAAAGTACGCTCATGCTAGCCTGAAGTCGAAACACAAAACTCCTTCGATCTTCGAATTACAACAATCGCCCTGGATGAATTCGGCCCTACAATCTGAGTGTATAGAACCTTAAAGGTGTGTTGTGTGTGGATGTGTGTTGTAGGAGGGAATAAAAAATACCCGCGGGTACAATAACAAGGCCAAGGCCGGGACAGGATGAAAAAAGGACCAAGGCAGAGTACCTTTATTATGCAATCTTGGCCGGTCAAGCGGGAAGTGAGTCCCTTTCGCCCTTTTTTGGCCTTTTTTGGCATTATGCAACGCGTAGTAGGTTCGATAAGGGAGTGGATGTAGTGGATTTGCTTACATGTTTTGTATGGTGGGTTCAGCGTACAGGAAGTATTTGTATGTGGATATATTAAGATCTGAAATACAGGGTGATTGCGACCATGCTTATAAGATGGCTGTGGAGAGATGATCGGTTTATTAAATACTGTACTAGTACTGATCATGATTAATCATAGATTACAGCTACAATTTAAAACGCAAAATTTATTTATACAGGATATCACACCACATACCCAAAGATTTAAACAAGCGATTTCTAAGCCTATTTGAAGTAAAAAATGTAGAAGTCATTGTGCTGTCCGATCATATCTGTTTCCAATTAAACAGCAGCACTGAGAGAGATCGGCTCGAGAGATCTGTCTTCGGTATCTGTAAAAAAATCTCCCGATCCGGCCCGCCACGCAGTAGGTGGGCAAAAGCATTTGCTGCCAAGACCTAGATAAACCTCACCGCATGAATCCGAGCATCCCCGCTAAATCAGCAAAAGTATAGCGAACTGCTTGGGGTGACCTACGCAGGTTGCATTGGCTATCCAGGCCTACATTGGTTATCCAATAAATGATTCCTGGGGCGGCGGTAGGTACCCATAGCCGCCTCTCAAATTGAATGCGGTAATGAGCTAATATAAACATAAACTCACCTTTTCAGACAGTCGTATCCATAAAGTTAAAAACCCTTTACCTACACCTTTACTGCCCGCGACATTGTAAATAACTAATCGTGTAAAAAATTAAAAAAATCTCGTTTGTAAGCTTTTGTAAAGGTCATTTCATAAAAATTCTCCAGCCCTAAAGAGTCCTAAATTCTCCAGTTTTTCAAAATAAATATCCTCTCTACTTTTGCCACTAATCTTCTCATAAATGTAATACTAACCGTAGCAAATGTAAAACCTTGCAATGTCCAGTGTTTTAAATATAATGTCCTTAGCGTGCAACATCGTAGGTATCTTCTCCAAGCATAAACTTTCTAAGCAAGTATGTTTTCTGTAACTACTTGTAAATAATACAATTAAATATAGCCTAAGAATTTATAATAAATTGTACTGCGCCCTTGAGGTGATTTTTCACAAAAACGCCGCTCTAGAAATTATCCAATTATTATAAAAATCCAACGGGAGATGCATATCAGAAGGGGTAATTGAAATTACATCAAATTGTACTTAAGATGAAGCCATACTAAATAATGCAAAATCATACAAAATCGTATGTTTTAGTTTTGAAAATTTGACCGCTTAGAAGTATTATAGATGCTTCAATTAAATACTGCGTGTAGAACATACTTTGGCCCTTAAAAATATCGGTCATTTTTTTTAATAAGTCTTTTAATAAGCTTAGAAAAAAATTAAGTATTAGGTCTATAAAAAACATTTTTAACTGAAAACTCTCCTACTTATAAACACTTTTTCGGATATGGTTTTATTGCATAATGTGGCAAATTCAGTTTCTTATATAATTATCGCGAAAAAAAATGATATTTACGCCCGAACCTCACAAAATAAAATATAATATGCATTTTCGCGTTGGTATTTTTGACATCACGGCGACAATACGGCAGTCGACGAATTTGTTATATCAAAGTGAACCTTATAACGTCCACCGAAGAACGACTGGCAGCCGCCCCCCTGTCTTCCGTCATTACACCTCCGAACGGAGCGGAGAGCAGTCGTGTTATGCTCCGCGCCGCTTATTTTCGTGAAATCATTTTAAAAAATCCGTTTTATTGCAATAAACAATGCATAAAAAAGGAATTAATGTTTTTTACAGGCCTTTACGAAATAAACATGTAAAAAAAAAATCTCAAATATCTTTTCCAACCTTTCCAAAAGCTTTTTCTCAAGTATTTTTAAACTCCTCCCATAAAAGGGCGTGAATTCCGATTTCGATTTTTTCCTGTACTAGTGGATCGCCTTAACACGTTAAATTTTACGCTACGACAACCACTATTCTAATATCCTTTGCAAACCCTTCAAAAACTCAAAGTATTATTTGAATAATTCCCAAATGATTTCCGAAAACGACACAGCAATGTCACTGTCAACTGTAACTCACTTCACGCCGATGCCGATGGTAATGTAGACTATGTAGATATTGTAGACCATGACTGTAAAATGTAGACTTTGCAGCAATTAAATCGTCATAATACTCCAATCCTGCGACATGTGGCGCACACTTGCGTCGCCTTCATTAGCCGGGTAGGATTTATAAACCATATCGAATTGTGTAACATGCTTTGTCTGTGATTTTGGGAATATGAACAAAACGCTGAAATATATTGGGGGTCCGACTCTTTCAATTCAACGCAGCCCCCGGGAACCATTTATTGGATTACAAACACCTATGTTTAGGCTTAGAGATTAACCCCAAGTGGTTCGCTTCGTTTGGTGATTTGGAGCAGGGACCTGGGTCAAGAGGTGAGGTTTTTCCGGATGCGTCAGCGTCTGCCCACTTACTGCGTTACAGGCCGGATCGAGAGAGACTGTTTGAGGGAGACCTTTTGCGACTCTCCAGCAAGAGAACTCAGAACATTGACTTGCAGGGATAGATTTATCCTTGCGTCACTCTTGAAGCATTATTTTTGGGAAAGGTTGTGTTATTTTTCCGCCAAACAAGTTAGGTGCATTTTATTTTATGGCTAAGCAAGCAAATACAAATTTTGAAAGCTTAATATTACAATACTTTTATTTTGAAATGCTTATCAGAAAATCGTATGGAAAAAAATCGAAAAATCGGTATATGAATCGGTATACGTATATACGCGTAATTTGCGTAAAAATGTTGAATTTCGCGAAAATTACTATTTTTTTTTATTTAAATAAAAATATAAAATAGATGCAGATAATTTTTTAGTTCCTCCTAACTAGGAGATCCTGTGCTGAGGACTATAAAATTTTGGATAAGTTTTCAGCGGCTTCAATAATACAACTTTATGGATGGGCAAGGTTTTTTTCAGAAACTACCATGACGATGTTTTTAACATAACTAGTAAGTTTTTCCGATAGTTCCTTGAGCTAAGATTTGATGCCCATTATGTAGTAATTTTCTGTTTTAATTTGTTTGATACTGTGTGGGAGTTTTTTCTATCGCTTTCAGGGCCGGATCTACGAAATCTGGCGCTCTGTGCAGTAGGTACGGATGGCGCCCCCCCCCCCCCCAACATTTTTATTTTGATTAAAAATTCGTTCACCCCAATTTTTTTATTTTTTTATTTAATTAATTTTTTTTACACTAATTTATCAAATAAAATCAAGACATATAAAGGGTGTAACTTTTCCAAGTGACCTGGCGGTAGCTCTCACACTCGTTTTTTTTAAAGAGAGAATCGCCAAGAGCCCTATACTCTCTAAATCTATTGGGTAAACATAAAATTATGGTGATATTTTAATTATTTTAGGAAAAACTCTTTTTGCAAGTTATGTTTTAAAATAATACAACGAATTGTTTGTTTGTGCCCGTATCATGATTTAAAAAACAGGTTACGAGACAATGCGTGTGGTTTCGCTGAACTAGGTCCATTAGACATTCTTGAGTTTTACTGCGTTTACGTATATACCCTACGCGAATATTAACAGAAAAAGCAAATACAAATCGTTCTCATGGCAACGTACAACACAAGTATAGCATCTACAGCTTCTGACTAGCTCTAAAATCTAATAAGAATATAACCTCAAATTCGTACCTTGTGTTGAGCGAACAAACACCACACAAACACTAAACACTGACGTATGGTATAAACGGCTTACAAAAGACGCTTACACTGACACCGTAAAATAACAAATCCAACAAATCTAATAGATATTAATTATACATTTAACGAACTTCAAATAATATGTCAAATCAATGATGAAACTGTCAACACGTTGCAACCTGGAAATCCTGCAAACCGTGCGATGCTTTTGTTAATGGAATTTACTGAAGATTTCATAAGACAATGGTCTTTAACTACCTTCTCCTAGAGACTTAAATCGTACAAAATAAAACAATAGCGAGCGTACGGACAACACACTAATAAAAATTGTCAGCATTTTGAAAGGCGCAAGTCGGTTTGTTTGATTCACAGGAACAAAAAAACTGCGCTGTGATTGGTTATTGAATTTGGATCGCACCCATTCGTCGTAAAAGATATATGGAAAAATAGATCTTACGTTTAAACTAAATATATGGAATTTGTAAAAAAAAATCTGTAACTGACTATAAATTAGTAAGCCGTTGATTTCAACCTGATGCGTGCGCATTCTGTTTCTTTGGAAAGTGTTGCTAGAGCGTAATAATTATTTCGTACTACGGGTAATTTTTAAACGATTTAGGGAATATTATAACCAAATTTTAATACAATATTTATTTTCTCACGGCGCCCCTTCGGAGTTGGCGCCAGGTTTTTGCACGTTTTTGAACGTATGGCAGATCCGTCACTGATCGCTTTACTGCTAAAAAGTTAGTGCTTCTTTGTCAAATTAATTTCACTGTAATCTCAAGAAAGTATAATTAATGTAATTTAAATTTTCAAGGGCTTTTTTAGATTCTCAGGTGCCCTTGAGGTAATGTTTCACAAAAGTGATTCTCAAATAGAAGCCGAATATTACTAGATTTATAATAAATCTGAAGTAGGTCCCAGACTTTATGGCTCTGTTTGTATCTAAGCGAAATAATAAAAACCAATTAAATTGTTAACTCGTCATTTTCTGGCGTACAATTATTAATAGCTGCGAATTATTGGGAAATATTTTATCCCTCAAAATTGATTAAATATTGTTCATTTTTCAAAATTTTGTTAGGTGCTTTTGAAGTTATTTTATATGCCAAAAGAACGTCTTCGAGAAATTAGCAAAATAAAATTCGATAGAGTAAGGTTTTGGACAGTTAGGTTCTGGGTTGGGCGGTTACCTGGCTGAGTGACCAGTGATGACACGTGAAAAAAGTTTTTTGGTTTGGTTTTGAAGAAAAAAGTCACCGGAGACAAAAATTTTTTTTGACATTTTTTATTCCAAGTAATGTCAGGAATCACTAGTTAAATTCAGTAAGTCAACTACCTCCTGAAACACCATGTGTGCAAATAATAAATTGTATAACTCTTAATTTTGTTACTACTGTCGAAAAAATAATTTGAATTTCTGCCGTCATACGTATTGAATCATCGTACGATTTTTATGATTAGCACCATATGCAGTAGGGTTTGTAAGTTAGCAATAATTACTAACTGGCAGACGGTGAAAAAATTGGGTGAAACCACTACAGGCTGCAGGATACTGATGAATTCAATCATCGACGAGCTTTTGGGAGCATTTAAATATTTGAAATAAACATTTTCTAGTTTGAACTTGAATAATGGATGATTTATTTTATTTTTTTACGCTATTATTTCCGCCTAAAAAATCAAATAAAATCCAGACGGCTGTCCAGAAACACGAAGATATTAGTGTACAAAACACTTATTAGACCAGTACTCACGTACGCAGCTGAGACGTGGGTGTGGGTACTTACGAAGAGTAATGAGCGAGCGCTGGACGTTTTTGAAAGGAAAATTTTTAGGCGCATCTTCGCACCAGTTCTATAAAATGGATTTTGGCGCAGACGTTACAACAATGAGCTATGTAGGTACTCTGTTTAAGGAGCTAAACGTCACAAAATTTCTAAAACTGGAAAGATTTCGGTGGCTGAGTCATGTGGAGAGAATGACTGAGCATCAAGCACCAAAGTCCTTGCTGAACTCAAGACCGACAGGGCGAAG
Organism: Limnephilus lunatus; assembly: GCA_917563855.2. Lineage (NCBI taxonomy): Eukaryota > Metazoa > Arthropoda > Insecta > Trichoptera > Limnephilidae > Limnephilus > Limnephilus lunatus. The sequence continues at coordinate 102,390,927 of OU830594.1, forward strand.
GAGCATGGGGAGACCAAGATTAAGATGGTGCGACAACGTCCTCAAAGATATATCTACCTTGGCTCTTCTTAACTGGAGAGAGCTGGCACAAAACCGAGATGAGTGGAGGAAGACTCTTGAGGAGGCAAGACCCACCAGGGGTAGTAGAACCAAGAGTGATGATGATGTGTACTTTACTTTAAAATTTCAGGTAGATAGTTCCTGAATTGAAAACATTTTTTAAGGTAAACGTATTCAACAGTTTATTTCTGATATATGGCAGTGAGGCATGTATGAAAGTAGATTTGTATGCTGTAGAAATGAGATCCATAAGTATAAACATAATTATATATGGATGATTTGTATAGCGCCGTTTTTGTTAAAAATTACCCCAAGGGCGCAATGCATTCGACCAATGAACGTAATACTGCGTTAAGTACATAAAAGTATTTTTTTATTTATATTCTGTACAGGCAGTAAATCTACAGACGATTTTAACACTGTTTACCGTTAATAATTAGATAAATTTAGATACAGTTTGAACGCAGAGGACAAAATAGGGAACACATATATGCATCAACAATCTACAAACAAGGGAATGTGTCAATTTATTTGATTTGTACTTTCAAAAAACTCGTTCTTGAGTTCAAAAGCTCGTTTGTGGAACGGTTTTCCGACCTCTATGTTTTCACCCCTCCTACAACACGGGTCTCTTCAAGATGTTCACTCCTTCTTCTCCTCAAAAAGATCTTCCACACAGCATCCTCAAAGATGACGTAAACCCAATTATTTTAACCAAGGCCTCCGGCATGGAGTTAATATTAAAAAAGCGTTTTCTGTAACAGACAATAAAATTTACACAAATTTCATAACCTGCTGCTGAAATTGCTGCTTCCGAAACAAATAGATCTGTGCCATAATTAAAACATAATATATTCAATAAAATAACGTACAGCAATAGTTAATTACGTGCCATTTCAACACCTCGTTCACAAAATGAATCCAAAAAAAAAAATAACGTATATGAAAAACTTGCAATTCCGTAGTTAACTATTATGGTCGTAGCGGGCAATAAACGCTTATCATATTAAATTTTCACCCAATTAATAATAATTGATTTTAGAGTAATTTGATTGTTATTCGCTAGTGATTCTGTAAATTATTGTATTCATTTATTTAGAAGTTATTATGGTGTTATAATAATTTATTGATTAATTATTTTTGTTCGTATGAAGATGATACTTTGTGATGTGAAATTATATGTAATTAAAAAAAAAATTACTATTTCACAGGAAACTTCATTATCGCAATTAAGGATTTTCGTTTTTTGAGGATTTAATAATTTAAAAAAAAATCCTTTTATCCGGTGGCATTAGCATCATATGTACCGCCGCTCCGGGAACTTTATTGGATAACCAACACCTCTGCCATATGACATCCCAATAGGTGCTCTACGTGTGGTGACTTAGAAGGTGTGCCCGGCTTCATGGGGTGACGTTTATTCGGGTCTTGGTGGCGGATGCTTCTGCCAACAAGCTGCATGGCAGGCCGGATCGGGAGAGAATGGTTGGGGGGTCCCTTTCACTTCACTAGCCGTACTCATTGGGATGGTGGATTCGTACGTCCGTCACTCCTGGACACACTGCCCCTTAAATTCCTACCCACTCCTGATATCTTTTCCTTCCCAGAACCTTCTCTCCTTCCTGTCCAAAAAACCCCTCTAAACAGCATCCCCAAAGATGACATAGGCCCTGAGGAGAATTATTTTCCTTATAGCCTCCTACGTGGAACTAACGTAAAAAATCGCTTTGTGACGTCATTTTAATTAAATGAAAACAATTCACATTCATATATTATCTTTGTGTACACTGTACACTATATTATTTAATCAAAATTATCAACGTGTTTAAAAATATGTTAAAACTTTATTGAAATAAAATATATTGATAATTTTGATTAAATAAGTGTATGCACAAAGTGATTTGTTTTAATTTAATATGTTTATATAATTACATGTTGCGAGCTGTGAAGAGATATGTATAAAAATGCATACATTATAGTTAACAGATTGTTTATGTAACTGTCATATACGGTATAAAATTAACGCCTAAGTATTATTCTGATTGCTTTTTTATCGTTCACTCTATAAGTATTTTGGTTCAAATGTTAGCCAATTCCATTAGAGAGCAAACGAAATTATCCAACTGATTGCATTTAAATGTACTGCAACATAAAACAAGACAGTTAGAAACATTATTATGTTTATTTTAACAAAAGTGAAGTTAACCACACCTCACCTAATGTTTAGTTCTGACGTCATGGATTAAAAAATACCACTAGTGTCGAAGTATAAATGTTGTCGAGATTCCAGATAAAGTAATCAACGTCAGGTAAAAGTACTTAGATACACGTAAAATGGTATTTAAAAGTATTTCAAATTTACATAACTAAATTAATTATTTGACCCATTTAGGCACAGAGTGTAAACCGCCGAACTACTTTTGCCAATAATCTTTTCATAAATGTAATACAAATAGTGATGGGGGAAGCAAATGTAAAATCTTGCAATGTCCAGTGTTTTAAATATAATGTCCTCCGCGTGCAAAGCCATATCTTCTCCAAGCATAAACTTTCTAATTAAAGTGTGTTTATCTGAAGTGACCTGCCAGGTAAGTATGTTTCTGTATCTATTTTTAAATAGTAGAATTAGATAGAACCTTCGATCAATTAAGTCTAGATAAGCCCTACCTAACTAACTTGCCTGTGAATAATGACGCCTTGATATTAATGTTAACAATACAACTCTTCATCGTATTCCACCGCCTCGCTCAAAAAGCCTAGAGAAGCCAGTTCCTAAAACACAAAGTTCGTTCTCAAATCCCATTATGTAGTTTTGACATTCGTCAACCAATCAGATGCCTTGAATATCACGCGACACGTATTATGGAGTTGAATTTATCACTCCTACTTGGTATAAACTAGCCGTACACGCTCGCTAAGTCGCTTGAAGAAATAACCCGAGGGCGTTCAGTGTGTGATAAGATGTGGTCTTTTAATTTTAAACAAGCCGTTATGTTTTGTTTTGAGCCTGTATGTCAATGTATTAGTGAACGAACCGGGCTACGTGGCATGACGTCAGAAATATTGCTCGACCAAAAGTAATTTCTTTAACATTATTACGTTTATTGAAACGCTGCCTAAAAGACATCTGTAAGGTGTATTTTTTTTGTTGTATTCAGATAGCTGACTACATTTTCAAAAATAAAGTCCGCGGTGTGTACCTTGTACAATATTTGGAAGTGGTATATTTTTGTGTTTTAAAAAAATTAACTCGGTCCGGACGGCTGACACACAAATTAGTTTCAGTGTAGATCTTGTAGACCGATAAAAGATACAACACAAAGCACTATGCGATCTGAACGGTGCAAAACAATGCAGGCACTTTTTCATAAATTGGCCTTGAGCCTGCTTTTGCTAGCTTCTTGCGTCATTTTGAAATTCACAGGGCTTGTCTAGATATCATACGTCAATGGATAGAACCTAAAAATTCTCAATAAATTGTACAGCGCCCTTGAGGTGATTTTTGACAAAAACGGCACTCTACAAATTATCCAATAATTATAATAATTATTATTATTAACTCTGTATTGGCGTACACATAATGCAATTCTTTGTTACATTCATGTATCGACTCGTATATTAATATGGGTGTAAGAGGTGGTTACGGGTACCGCTGCCTGGAAACCATTTGTTTGAAAACCTACGTTTTCGTTACCTGCGGTTTGCTACGTTTGGTGAATTAGCAGGTATGCCCAGGTTATTTTATTTATTTATTTTTTATTTATTAAAAGTATACAATACAGAATATAGTATATTATATAAAGCATTGTACTCCCAAGAGTTAATAAACTCATTGCGGGAATGATACGCATTACATAAAACATATAGCTGTATGTATTAAATGGACATATCATAGGACATACACAACATTATTATTTCAGATAGTCATTCATAAATCATAAAATGAAGTTTGAGCATTTTAGTTTGGGTCTTTTTACATTGACTTGCACATTTGATCTCGTTGGGTAGTTGATTATATTTTGTGTAAGCTATGTATTCTAGGGATCTTAGTCCATATTTTGTTGATTTGATTTTTGGTATATGAAGTTTGTTGTGATTTCTTGTGTTGTGTTGGTGTACGTCGCAATTGTAATTGAGTGTAGTGTTGGAATGTGCCGAGTGTTGAATTACTTGTAATATAGTTTTTGTTATTTCAAAAGTGGGAATGGTGTTAAAAGGAAGTATTTGGGTGTTTCTGTAAATGTCTTTGACGTGTGTATCCCAAGGTAAACTGAATATATTTCGCAGGGCTCTATTTTGGACGACTTGGACTTCTGAAATCATTTTTTTTTGTAGCAAATCCCCAGATTCCGGCGAGATATATTAGATGTGAGTGAATCATAGCATGGTAAATCGATCTTAATAGAGAGGGAGGAAGTAACCCGCGAAGTCTATATAAAACACCAGTTATAGGAGTAATTTTGGATAGAACATGTTTAAATTGGTGATTCCATGTGAGTTGTGAATCAATGAAAAGGCCAAGATATTTTGTAACATCAGCCCTTTCAAGGCGGTTATTATTAAGATTTATATTAAGACTTACATTTTTTTTATTTGCAAACAATATGAAATGTGTTTTTTTATGTTTAGGCTAAGTTTGTTTAATCGCAGCCAGTTTGCCAGGCAAGATATATCCCTTTCCATTTCCTTTTCTAGTTCGTTTAAATCGTTATTGTGATAAAGAATCACTGTATCATCTGCATAAAGTTGTATTGTACCCTTAAGTCCCCATTTAGCAATATCATTTATATATATTAAAAATAGTAATGGTCCAAGTACGGAGCCCTGAGGCACACCACATTTTATCGTTCCCATACTGCTTGTCCCTTTTCCAACAAAGGTCTGACAGTGTCGGTTAGAGAGGTAACTACACAGTAACTTCAGGGGAGTGCCTACTATGCCTAGGTGTTCTAACTTCTTTAGTAGTATCTCATGGTCAACCGTATCGAAAGCCTTTTTTAAATCTATAAATAAGCCTGCAGTATGCTTACCCTGGTCTATATGTTTTTGGAGGGCATATACAAAATCGGAAGCAGCACATTTTGTGTTAGATTGGTTTCTGAATCCATACTGTTGGGATGCGAGTAAATTGTTTGATAAGAGATATTTAGTGAGCCTAAGCTTAATAACCTTTTCAAAAACTTTAGAGAAAACAGAGAGGATGGATATAGGACGATAATTAGAAGGATTTTTTTTGCAATCATCTTTGTAAATCGGAATTATTTTTGCTATCTTTAGTTGATCTGGGAAGATTCCACTATCCAGGGATTGATTAATAAGAAAAACAAGGTTCATGGGGTGATGTTTACGGAAGCTGTGTGGAGGGTATTTTCAGGGAAAGGAAAGACAGGAAGGAAAAGGGCATGAGGGGGGAGGAATATGGGGGTCAATATATTCAGGCGTGACGTCGAATTATGATCCCTCTCATTGCGGTGCAAGGCGATGGGTCGCGAGAGTCTGACTGAGAGGTCAAAAGGTCTCCTCAACCAGTATCTCAAAATCCGACCCGCAGCAAATCGGCAAAAGCGTCCGCCGCCAAGACTCAGACAATTCTCTCCCGATGGTCCCTGCTAAGTTACCAAATGGAGCTAAACCCTTGGGGTGACTTAAATAAGGGGTGTTAGTCATCAAAAAAATGGTTGCAGGGGCTGCGATACCCATCCCCATAACCCAAATTGTCCCCTGATATTTAAAGCTTTGAAAAAGGTAAATAACGTTTTCAGGTACATGAACCTTGAACAATAACAAAAACGTACTCATATTTAAATTCTTCTATCTTGTAGCATTATTAGTTCATCCCTGTTGCACGTCGTAACCTCTCTGGAAATCTGCATATCCCTGGAAAAAGCTAAAAAAAACTGTCTATGCATTTGAACAAGGCCACCAATACAGCCAAGAACACCAGAATGTGATTGTCAAAGCATCAGAAAGTACTTCTAATTCTCATTTCATAATTGACACGCGGAGAGTTAATCGAATCAATGATAGAAATAGTTTATTTTTTATTATTGTTTCGTTCAATGTTCAATCCAATTATCACTTAAATCCAATTAGGTACTTGTCTCTTTCGACCAAAGCACATTCAAATAAATAATAACACCTCCCTCCACAGATCAGCTGTCGCTAATCCGTGGCTTGAGAGCAATATGATCTTTATATAATACGTAGTTTTAAAAATTACAATGTGGTCCGAGAATGGCGTTCCACAAGGAACCGACCTTGGTCCTGATAAAAATAATAAAACATTTATAGTTAAGTTGTTATGGATTGCTGCTAATTAAGAGAAAACATTTTTTTTCTCTTTTTGAAAATGTTATATTGTAGGGGTTTTCCATTGTAATTGATTTTAATAAAACATTTAATACTTATTCTTAATCTGAGCTCTTTATCGAATTAATTCAAAAATACAACGAACAATTCTATGATCGATGAATAAGTATCACATTGTATACAATTTAAAATGTTTACTAAATTGAATAATATTGGTTATTTTTATTTCTATTATTTAGTGCAGTATTTCACTTCAAGTGCGTTTAACTACAATAAACTTACAATAAATTCTCTAGTGTTCCTCACGAGTCATTATAATTTTTTGTTTGTTTAAAATATGGGTACCGCCGCCCGGGAACCATTTACTGGATAACCAATAGGCCCACCCAAAGTAGTTCGCTAGATTTGGGGATTTAGCAGGGGTGCCCGAGTTCATGGGTTGATTGTATAGATTTTAGCGGAGATTGCTTTTGCCCATATACTACGTGGCGGGCCGAATCGGAAGAGACTAGTTGAGGGAGCCCTAACCAAGACGTCTCCAGCTAGACTCTCTCGAACCATCGATTAACACCACCGTGGGAGGGATTGATTAATACGTCCGTCACTCCTGGGCACATTGACCCCCAGATTCATACCCACCTCTTATACCTTTTTCTTACCAGAACTTCCTCTCCTTCCTTTCCCTAAAAATACCAGTATCCAGTGTTTTAAATATAATGTTCTCCGCGTGCAAAGCCGTATCTTCTCCAAGCATAAACTTTCTAATTAAAGTGTGTTTATCGAAAGTGACCAGCCAGGTAAGTATGTTTTTTGTATCTATTTGTAAATAATAAAATTAGATACAGCCCAAGAATTGTACAGCGCCCTTGGGGTCATTTTTCACAAAAGCGGCGCTCTACAAATTATCCAGTTATAATTAATGTTATTCATACAAAATCCTCAAAAATTACATGGGCTCTGAGGGATTTTTTTTCCTAGGCATGGAATTAATTTATTTTATTTTTGTTGATTGATGGATGGACTTCGGTAGGTTAAGTTAAAATGCCTAATTTAAAGTTATTTATAAAATACGATTATATAAGTTTTAAAATTATTTGAGCGTCTATTAAATATAATTTATAAATGTGTGTTAATTTCGCATTTTGAAAGAATTCAAAACCAGAATATACCGCCTTATCGCATTAGAAGAAACGGCGCCATAAAAATGATTAATATATTTTCTTTATCCGGTACCTACCTAAATTTAATTCTTTTGTCTCAGAAGTTAGGTTATCTGACCCCTGCGCCATTCCAATCATATATTATATTATTTAAATCCGGTTAGTTTTCAACATTAAGACTCGCCAGTTAAATTTAATTATGCCATTTCATTAGCCATTCTTCCTCCTTCATTCGGCAATTCGCACGGTGACGCGAGGATTTTGCAGCAGGTGTAATTTAATAGGCACTTGCTAATAAATACTCATGTGTTACTTACATCATTATAAGTTATAAGACTTCATTATCACGACTGTTAGAAAAAAAATGCTTTGTTGTGGTGTGTTGATTGGCGGTAGTTGGATGTTAGATTAGACATGTTGAATTATTTTTTGCAAATTATATTTTGTTTCTTTAATAATTAATTTAAATAGTAGATATTGGTAGTAGAACTGTAATCGTTTGACGACCTCCGAGGACGAATGCAGAGATCGCGAGTTAGAATCTGGCAAACATATTTTAAAAAACCCGCCAAGCTATCGATTGATTTTATTATTTTCTAACTATTTATAGGCTAAACACGACCCTGAGTTTTCAAATATTATGTATATTTTTTTATGAATTAGAGTCTCACATTCTGGTTTTGTTATTTTTAAATAATATTATTGAATTTGTTTTTTCTCAGTTCTTTTATTTTAGTTATTATTTTTTTATTAAGAATTGAACTATTTAGTATTACATTTTTAAATAAAATCAAATGTTTTTAAACAGATCATCACGATGTGAAAATTACTACAAGGTTTCATTGTCTTCAACATTGTTTCAAATTAGATTTTTTTTTTAATTGTTTGACAAAGTAGGCCCTGAGGAAACAATTCCCCTCAGGGCCTATATCATCTTTGGGGATGCTATGTGTAGGGTATTTTTAGGAAAGGAAGGAGAGGAAATCTTGAGAAGGAAAAGGTTATCAGGGGTGGGTAGGAATCTGGAGGTCCGTGTGTTCAAATTGAACAGAATATTAAATGGTAAATCAATAATAATTTAATAAACTCAAAACTAACGAAGTATTAGCTCAAAGGTCAATGGCGATTTCACCGAAATGTGTCTTCTGTCGTCGAAAAAAAAACGTCCAAACTCTCTGACTTCCTATTTGGAACTGTAGATGAAAAATTCTCTTGCTCCTAGTATGTTTTTAGGCTACAAAAGAAATGCAGGATTCCATTTTTTCAAAGTTATATTTCCAATTAGGAATTAAGATTTCAATTTGAATTTATGTGTAGCCACCAACTTAATTACCGAGTGCTAACTTCGCATTATAATTTCAAACTGTTACACTTCGAGAAACGAAAATGGTTGAAATATGACTAAAGACCTCACTAATTAATAATTAACTCCCGTTTAGTGTCAAAAATAAATGTGGAATGCCAATGCATTATTAGGTTAGTATTTAAAATCAACATTGGCAATTGATTAATATTTTTACGTAATTGGTTGGCATTTTACGTTTCAGAATGTGAATTCGTACTAGAGAGATCTGCCAGTGTTGCAAGCGTAAATCAATTTCTTATTTATTTCCTGTCAATATAGGTTCGTCTTTCAACGGTAAAACCGTGCTCGGGACATTGATATAAAATCATCGAAAGTTACGCCTACCGATACATTTTGTAAAGTTATCGATTTCTCTATGCTTGACCCCATAGCCATCTCAAAGTTAGAAACGTAATTCTCGTATGATGCGTATTTGAAATAAGCAGTGTTAGTTTTGGGGATTATCTCAATCACCAACTGCTGATTTCTGTTTAAAGCACAAATAATGCTTTTGTATTTATTTCCAAGAACTAAAACCACCAGCAAAAATTCTGTATCATATAATATATAAATAATATCTTCTCAATTCATCAACAGTGTGCATACTACGTGAATTATTATATTTATAAACGTACCTACACTCCTACAATAAAACATGAGCTGATGTGTGTTTTATATTTTTTTACAAATACAAGCAAAGATTAATGTTTGTAAGAAGCTGGTTTAAGCCCAAATTACAGAATGAATCTCAAAAATGAGTTAATGATTTATAACTTGTCTGAGAATTTATGAAAACAATATTTCAAACAAGGTCACCGTCTTTATGAGATTTCAAAAAACTGCCCCATTCCCTATTACCACCCCTTAAAAATAGAATTTATAAATAAATACTGTCTACATCTGATTTCGAAAACTCTGCGTAAAGCCAGGACTGCGCCGGGAAATCACCTAGTAAAATATAACGAAGAATGTACCGGTGCGAGTTAATTAAAAAAAAAACTTCAATTTTCAATCAAGATTGGTGAAAGAGGTAGAAAAACCACCTCACCACCCTTTGACATCCCTTAAAGCAGAATTTTTATGAAATTTTGCACACTTGACATTAAAAAAAAGGAAAATTACCGTTACTGTCTACCATCGACTGCTTTCAGCTTCCAAGAATTTAGCTAGTTATAAATCTGGGGGTTAATGCTAGAAGTGCCTATGTCAATTTTGGTAATTTGATTTGAATGCCAGAAAGAACTCTATAACTTCCCTTATATGAATTCTATGAATATATTTTGACTTCTATATAATATAATATAGAAGTCAAAATATGGTGACAGTTTTTTTTACGCTAAGAAATCGATAAACAAACTTGAATCCTGAGCGATTTACAAATTTGACATAGGCACTTCCAGTATCAATCCTAGAAATACATTTAACAAACACACTTATTAATACTCGTTTTACAACTAAAAACTCATCTTTTCAGACAGTCGTATCCATAAGTAAAAAAAAAAAAAAGCCTTTCATCTTCAGCTTCACGGCTCGCGACATAGTAAATAACTAATTTTGTAAAAATAAAGCAAATTCTTATAATTCTCCAGCCTTTCAAATAAATATTAACTCAACTTTGGCATTAATCTTCTTATCAATATAATTGTAAAACCAACAGTGATGAGGGTAGCAAAAGGTAAAGTCATGCAATGTCCAGTGTTTTGATTATATTGTCCTCCACGTGCAAAGTCGTACGTTTCCCAAGCATAAACTTTCTAATAAAGTGTGTTTTTCGGAAGTGACCTGTAGGTAAGTATGTTTTTGTATCTTTCTGTAAATAATAAAATTAAATAGAACCTAGTAATTCATAATGAATTGTAAAGCGCCCTTGAGGTGATTTTTCACAAAAACGGCGCTCTACAAATTGTCCAATTATTATTATTATTATTATTACAATTCGGAAAGCGGGTATGGGTACAGCCGTCTCGTGAACATTTTATTGGGTAACCGACACCCTTGCCATAGGTTCACTACGTTTGGTGACTTAACAGTGGTGGTTGAGTGCTTGGTGTTAGGTACGTGGCGGGCCGAACCGGTAGAGACTAGTTGATGGAAACCTTTTGACCTCTCTAGCCGAACTCTCTAGACCCCAAGGCAAACTGTTTTTCTCAGGGCTTTCTGCGTGGAGCTAATATTAAAAAAATGCTCGTACAAAACAGTATCTCGATTGAGAGTCGTTTTGAAATTAGGCTTTTGAACTATAACACGGATCAATTATTAAGTATTAGTCAAATTACTTGCGGCCTCATGTGCTTAGAAACCGCTTTGCTAAATGTGTTACAGGCTGCAGGTTGTGGGCCATAGAACAACCAAACATACACACCGCGTTTCCGTCACATTAGGCAGATATACTCCATGCCTAATCCCCTCTGCTAATCGATAGAGGTTTAGAGAATACAAAATTTAATAATATATTAATATTTATTATTCAGTGACTTGTTGCGAAGTCTATTGCGCAAAAAACGCCAATTCAAGGATGCTATTTTCGTTGCTATAGTTGCCTCGATGGAGTCCCCCGTGATAACCTCTCTGGAGACAGGAAACAATCAAATTAACCACTCGGACCCATAAGCTTAATTTCACGACCATATGACATGGCCAGACATGACGTATGAGGCGTACCTTACTTATTAATATCTATCCACATCTTGGTTTCTATTTATAAAAGTGAGCTCTGGCCTTATGAAATTTGCATAAAAATATTGCAATAGGTGGCGCGCGAGTTGTTTGAAAAACGAGTGTATTTCATATAGTTTAGCAGGGAAGGAAGGACGGAGGGGTGGGGAAGGGGGAGGCGGAAGGGGAACGGTAACGGGTACGGGGACGCATGGCAAAGGACAGGCAGATTTCCGTTTCTTTATTTTCTACCATTTCGGGTTCTCGATAGTTTTATATAGATATGAAGAGGTGAGCAGCTACAACAATTTATGAGTTCATTCATATGGGCATTGAATTCGTCGAACTCAAGAAGCCAGTGTCCTATAATATTTTGATTTATAGAATTTAATACCCGACGGCTGCACCTGTATTGAGGATTTTCCCAAGATCGCCGATGAAGCCATCGAGTTCAACAGAGGGCGATGGAAATTGGACTTGATTCTATGAACAATGTTGAAGTTTTGCAGAGGTAAACCTCAACTATAGTGGGATGTGGGATTCTTAGACAGTTCCGTAGTTAAAAAAACTCATTTTATTCAGTAAATAAATACACCCTACGTAATCGACGAGTTGTCAATTCTGATTCCATGACAGTTGGTCCCTCGGCGTACTTGTATACAATGTGCAGTCGGTTTTGGGGAAAACGGTAAACCTACTTACATAAAATATAACAATGTGCCCCCGAAGTGGTGTGCAGAGACGATGTACCGCCGAATAACCAAAGTATAAAACATGTTTTCATTCAAATGCCTCAAGGATACCACTTGTCTATGTAATGTACCAGCAATACAATACAAAAATCGATACTGTAAACAAATTCGTTTGACGTCCATACCAACTTATTACATGCATTTTTGAAATCGATTTTAGGTTTGAAATAGGTAAATAATGCAAAAAATTTTATTATTTTATAATTATAATAATTTTTGGGGCCAACTGGGGTCACCGATAAAAATGCATCCGGATCGTGACCATTGCATCACAATTTCTCTTATATATCTGTATCCTGCAAAAATATATGAAACACCTGTCGTCAGGAACGTTACATAAATCAAACGAAATACACAACTATTCCATTTACTATCTCTTTTTAATGCAGGAGGCTATCTTTATTTTATCTAGTTAGATTTTGCAGCAGTTAGATTTTTTACAAAGCACCTTTTACAGTAATTTATTTTAAAATACTATCAGGTGCCTGTCACAAGAAATTTATCTGTCTAGCCTCAACTTGCAACCCTTTAATAATACTTAAAAAACGCACAACATAACTCGTCATGTAAATCAATTTCATACAGTAGATCGGTGAATTCTTGGAGTAAATGGGCGAGTTTGTGTTTGGGAAGTATTTTCGCCAAAGATCGTATGGTTGATAAGAACATTGAAAGAAGAATGTATGCAGGAAACACTGGATGACTGAATTTAATAGTCCCTAGAAAAAAGTTGTTAAATTCAGTGAGGCTAGTAGCCTATGATTAACAGAGTAATGGTACTGACCAAGGAAGAAAAATTGATTTGTACAGAGTGTAATAGCACGTTCCAAAAACAACGTTTATAACCAGCGATTCCTAAGCATATTTGGTACACAAAAAGTATAGATGTCGTTTTGCGGCCATATGATATGATATATTTTTTCTAATTGTACAACAAAAAAATTCAATCACACGTTGCCACTGATCACTCTTTTATATGTCGCGACGGGATCACGTAGTACGTGTAATGTTTTTCGTTTGCCTACCTAATGCATGGCGGGCGACACTTGATAAGGAGACTCAACCTAGACCTCTACAGCCGGACTCTCTCAAACGATCGCTTTGCACAACAGTGAGAGGGATGGATTCATTCGTCCGTCATTCTTGTACGCATTGTCCCCCAGATTACTCTCCTTTTAGCTTATCATTCCCAGAACTTCCTTTTCCCAAAAGACCCTCCACACAACATCCTCAAAAATGACATTAACCCTGAGGGAAATTATTTTCCTTAGGGCTTCCTGTTTTTTTTTTTTACATTCGCTCCACACAGGAAGCTCTGAGGAAAATAATTCGCTTCAGGGCCTATGTCACTTTGGGGATGCTGTGTGTAGGGTCCTTTTAGGAAAGGAAGGAGAGGAAGTCTTGGGAAGGAAAAGGTTAAAGGTGGGTAGGAATCTGAGGGTCCGTGTGTCCAGGAGTAACGGATGTATGTTGAATCCACCCCTCCAGCCTACCAAGCAGCTGGTGGGCAGACGAAACTACCGCCAAGACCCGGACAAACCTCACCCCATGAACCCGGGCACCCTTGCTAAGTCATCAAACATAGCGAACCACTTGGGGTGTTCGTGTTATCCAATAGCATGTTGTAAGTGGAAGATGGAGAAGGGGAAGGTTGAAAAAAGTAGCATTTTAATTTTTTTTTAAACATAAACTATAGTGATTTGGCATTGAATCTAAATTTACTTATCTTCATGACCAATAGATGTGACCTTTCTAGTTTAAATTACATCCACACGTAATATTCTCTTCGTGTCGATCTTTCAGTTCTCACGTAACATGTAACGTCGGCTGCGCCAAGGGTGTGTGTGTGTGTTTTGAAGAATATTTGATTTGTTTTTAATGTTTCTAATGCGTGATGGCTTCCCGTACTTATTCCATCATGATCATTTCGGATCGTTAATGCCGTGTGCCGTGTGTTCATCAAATTACCTAAATATAATTCACAATGTTCAGGGTACACGCATGCCGCTGTAGAGCGGTTAAACTAAGAAAGGAGTGTAAGCAGAATATGTGAATGAGAATGGCAGAAAAAGTCCAGGTCATCCGAGGAAGACAGCATGATCAAGTGAATCAAGTAATAAAATATTCGATAGTCCTCAGAACTTTTCAAAATTTCGGGAATCTCTTGTTTTTACTTGACTAAAATTAGCCCAAACTTTATTGTCTCATATTTTCGTAATTTTTGTTGTTATTTTACACACCTTCTTATTGTTTTATTCTTAAATATTGTTGAATACATATTACACGGTGTCTGGAAACTCGTAGTACAAGCGGTAAACTGGTGAATCTCCATCACATAGAGAAGAAAAAAAAAATTATTTGTCTCGAACTGACTTTTCATTATTTTTGCCAACCTTTGGGTTTAAAAAGCTTTGGGAGCCGGGTCTACACTTCTACGCATTTAAAATACATTAAGCAGCTGATATTAACCCCCTGAAAATAATTTTTTCAAATTTGATCTAATACTTTCCAATTTTGGACACGATTTACTCAAAAATAAATCTCAAATCAAAAAAAGTTATTCTACGAAGTCGACTGCAAATGTGATCTAATTTCACCATGAATTTCAGGAAACCATGTAATATCGTACACCGTCATTGGATGTTTGATTTTTTTTCTTCGTTATTTATTTGAATTTTTTAATGTTAACACTCTGTGCATATAAATATTGTGTCGGGCCATGTCAAGAGTCAGAATAACAGAAAGGTATGTATGAGACGACGTATGAATGTGAATGAAGCAAAGAGTATGTGTTTATAATTTCATAATTTGGGAGGCGAGTATGGGTACCGCCGCCCCGGAAACCAATTATTAGATAAACAACACCTCTGCATTAGGTAACCCCAAGTGGTTCGCCATGTTTGGAAACTTACCAGGGGTGCCCTGGTCATTGGGCTGAGGTTTGTCCGAGTCTTGTCGGTGGATGCATCTGCCCAACTATTGCATGGCGGACCGGATTGGGAGAAACCGGTCGAGGGAGACCTTTTTACCTCTCCAACAGGATTCATCGTCTTGCACCCTATTGGAAGGTATGGATTCATACGTCTGTAACGCCTGGAGACACTGACCTATAGATTTCCACCCGCCCCTCATACTTTCTTTCTTCAAAAGACACTCTAGACAGCATCCCTCAAGATGAAATACATCATGTGGTGAATTATTTTCCTCAGAGACTCCTATGTGGAGGTAATGTAAAAAAAATATACAACCTCTGGGCAACCTCTCTACCTACCCCTGGTGAGAAACGGCATGATGATAGGTTAGTTACTAATATTTCTTCTTTCAAACAATGCATTTAAATAAGACTAATAACTCAACAGCAATATATTATGTAATCTGTAATCTTGAATATAAATTCATGAACAATTTGAACACATTTTTTAAAGTTGTTCAATTTGATATTACTATGTTGACATTATAAGATTAAAATCACATTAATAAAAATTAAAACCATAGAACGATCAATAACAATAAAACACTTGACAGTTTTTATCTTCGATCTATAACAAACCGTTTAACCTAATGCAAAATGATATTCAATTATTGCACTTTTTTTAATAGCACCCATTAACAATGTTTATTGATTTGTCAGATTGTCAAATTATGCACATGTTGTATTATAGGCTCTGGTAAAAATCTTTTTTTTTGAAAAATTAATAGGGTATGTAATTGGTAAAATGCTTTGGTTGTGAAATGTAACAATATTAATGATATTAGTAAAATCGATGTTCTAAGTAAATAGAGAAATTGTGATGGGTGGATAAAGAAAAGAAAATGAATTTAAGGGGTCTAGCACTACAAATTGACGACTTATTACTGATGAAGTCATCAACAAAACCAACAAAATTCTGGGATTATAAATCGTATAACAAAACCTTTCCGCAACATTGACTCTATATTTTCTTTACACAGTGTACATTCGTCCCCCACCCCAGATATTTTTTACCTACGTATTGTGAGAATTAAATACATAAATTATATACAAAACTTATTTCAAATTACACTGGATCTATTAATTTTCACAACTTCAACTCCCTTAATACACGACGTTTAATTTTTGATAAAATTTTGTTATTTAAAATTCTGAAAAATGTCTTGGACTCGCCAGAGCTTACCAACTTAATAAAAAATCGTATTCCTTTAAGATCAACAAGACAATCCAATTTATTTAATTTGCCTACATGTAGAGCCAATATTAGAAAAAAATCCCCGATCACCGTATACCAATGTGCGCAATATAACATAAAAATTCACAATGTACACTTTTTAGCACCACCCTTCAGAAATGAATAGATGTAACGAGCACGATCGAAATTTAATACAAAAGTGTGGAATATATCGGAAGCATCTCCTATCCTTATCCTATATTCCAATTTTCCCCTCACCTAAAATTAATTTTTAGATACAACAACACTCCAAGCAACATTAACATAAGAAACTTTTTTGGCTTGACTTCAGTTAACCCCATGAACCAGGACAGCCTTACTAAGTCACCAACGTAGCGAACCACTTGGGGTGATGCAGAGACAGTCACTCCAAGGCAGGGGTGTTGGTTCCAATAAATGGTATGTACATATTGTGAAAAACTCGAAATTAATTGTCTGGTTTTGAACTCATTACTTCTGGTCTTAATAATAATAATAACGTAATATTTGTATAGCGCAGTTTTGTGTCATTTCACTTCAAGTGCGCTTAACTATAATAAATTTAAAAATAATCCTACAGTGGTCCTTACGAGTTCATTACAAAATATTGATAAAATAATACCTATGAAATAAAGAATATACAGTATTTACAAAACAATGACAAGAGAACAAAGATTAACAAAACAGTGCTGTTATAGCACAGAGGAAAATAATAATATACAATAACAGTGTTATTGTAGCACAGGACAAAACAAGAACTTTTAAACTAAAATATAATACACTAACTTCTTACAATAAATTCAGATATTAAACATAAAAGTACAATTAGGAGGAAACCGAAACCAAACGATTACCGGATACTTGAGAACATGACTTATTACTTGTATTGAAAAGATGTTAGGATTCATGAATGTTACGATTTTTTAAATAATTTTGTTTTTAAAGCCCGTTTAAATTCTGCCAAATTCTGGATGTTAGTAAGAGATGAGGGAAGTTTATTTCAAATGAGAGGGCCAGTTACACAAAAAGAGCGATCATAGTAAACGGCTCGATTTGACCGAGAAAGTTCGATTAAACGATTAGTAACATCCAGATCTGCTGACCTTAAAGTAAGCTGTCTCTCGCTTAAGTTTTGTCGTACACATAGTTCCGATATGTCGGCTGGCGCCATTCCTTGCAACGCTTTGAAGGTCATTAAGCAGATCTTGAACTCTATTCTTTCAGGACATCGAAGACGAATGAAGACGATCCCTTAGAAGCGGGGTTATATGACAGTACTTAGATTCACCAAAAATCATTCTCGCCGCAGCATCGAAGACGGACTATATTCTATTTAATTGTGACTTAGGTAGGCCAGCATATGCACTATTACAATAGTCCATACGTGAGACAACCAACAAATTTATGAGGGACTTTGCTCCATCAGAGGGAAGGCATCTCCTGATTGACTTTATCTGCCGTAGATGGAAAAAGCCAGAACTCACAGCTCTTGAAATTAGCGATTCAAGAGAAAGACTATTGTCTAGAGTGAAACCTAGAAATTTTATTTCTGTAGAAGGAATTATATATGTGTCCTGAATACGGATTGGACTGAAATCTATGAGGGCTTGCCTTCCAGGAGAAGCTATCCAAATAAATTCCGTCTTTCTCGGATTAAGTTTGAGTTTATTGACAGACATCCAACTTGAGACTGTGTTAATGAAACTAACCACCTCGTTTTTAAGGACGTCTTTTTCATCCGGGGAGCAAAACTTGAAAATTAAAAAATCATCCGCATAGCCTTGTGATTCAAAGCCAGCTGAGTGAATGAGTCGTTCGAGACGATTCGTATATAGAATAAAAAGAATGGGACCCAGGACAGAACCCTGAGGAACTCCGAATTCGATGGGAGTTTCAGGTGATGTACATTTATTGAAAGTTACTGAAGCTACTCGTCCAGACAGGTACGATGTCATCCATTGGAGGATATCACCTCGAACGCCAAATTCGGATTCAAGCACATAAAGCCGCACTCATGTCCAGAACAGATACCAAACCCAACATACCTGCTTCCATCCCGATGATCAGATCTGAAATCTCCCGCAAAAGAACAGTTTCTGTTGAATGAAACTGTCGATAAGCGGATTGATTTTTGGCAAATAGACCAGCGGAGTTCAAGTACCCCACCAATTGTTTGGCAACGATTTTCTCAAGCAGTTTTGATAGAAATGGTAGGTTGGATATTGGCCTGTAATTAGCCGTTCTAACTTGAAGATTGTATGTTTTTAATATTTAAAATAATACATAAAATATTGTTTTTTTTAAATTGATTCTCAAACCTTAAACTGCGATCAGCACTGAAGATGATTGAGTATTTTGAAAATCTTGATTTCTTACCTAGAACAAACAAAAATCAAAATAAACCTATATTTTTTTACAATAGCTCCACACAGGATACAGGATGCCATGAAGAAAATAATTTCCCTCAGGGCCTAATAATTATCGCCTTAGTTCTTAATTGTCCAAACGACCATTTTAGTTTTTGTTCAATCTCCACATTAAAACTAAAAATAAAGTATAAAAAAATAAATTTAATCACTTAACTAAGAATTATTTAAATTAACGAGACCTTTACCTCTAGGGAAATAGCTTTATCTTAAACACCTATCATAAGCTTCATTGATATAATGAAAGAAAACCTTCTCCTCCTGTAAAATGTTATGACTAAGGCGACGCTATGTCACCTTTGGGGATGGTGTGTGGAAGGTCTTTTAAATTAAAGGAAGAAGAGAAAGTTATTGGAAAAAAAAGATATGAAGGGTGGGTAGGAATCTGGAGGTCAGTGGAACCCGGAGTGACGAACGTATGAATCCATCTCTCCCACTACGGTGCAAGGCAATGGATCGGGAGAGACCTACAGAAGAGGCCAAATGGTCTTCCTCAACCAGTCTATCTCAATACTATTAATTATTCTGTTTTAGAAGAGTTTTATTTTTTAATGTACTTTATGTAACGTCTTAATTACATACTAAAATAATTATAATACAAAATTGTCTAATTTTTTTACGTAGAATGCCTAAGAAATACAAACAATTATGAATAAGAATTATTAATCGTATTTTATTATTTTACAAATCATAGTGATCTTATTTATCATAGGTGTTCATTCCTTTATGAAAATAATTTTTTTTTATTTTTTATTTATTTATCTATAATAAAATATATTTACAATGGTTTTATGTATATGCCTGTCTCACTAGGGTTTACCTGTGTCGAGACAGGCGTAGTTAATTAATCAATGAAGGTGGATATTACATAGTAACTTCTCATTTAAATAATAATTACAATAATAAATGTGGAGTTAATTAATTATTTAATACAGGTGTGATAATATACACCAATAAGTGAAATACATTCGTATATTATTCGTATCGCACCTTTAATCACAATCTAATTAGTGTCTAAGTATAACACCTTGATACATCTTATTGCAACATGTTTTTACTGATCATAACAGAGCTCCAATGATAAACAATTTTTTGCTGGGAAAGAGGAGTGTGACATTCCTTGCAAACTTATCCGCCTTTGCCTGCGGGGAAATTAATTACAATAGGAATAAAGAGTCACGTTTTATTTTCTTTTAGCTATTTATTAAGAATATGGCCAATGCTGGCCATAGACTTAAACATCTAACTAATAAGTACTCACGATACACAAGCAACCCTAGCGTCACTAGTGCGAAAACCATCGCAGACGCATGTAAAAAAATGCATTTGTGACTCTCGATTTGGACCTATTTAAGTGTATCATGTATCCAATAATGTCGAGATCTTAATTGAAAATTACATGTTTACCTACAATAAACTACCTTCTGAATACCCAAGGGAGAGTCTTATCATTTGACATATTTCACAGGTGCCCAAACATAATAGCCTGTACACTACAAATCCCTAAAAGATCTTACCAATAATCAGAAACATGATTATAGCAATGTATACAAAATATAACGACATAAACAAAATAAAATAAAACTGGTACAAACAGGAGGCCTTGTGGGAATCCTCATGGCAACCCTGGGGACGTGCTTCCAGTATGTGACTATTTTACATAAATTAATTTATTTTACATTTTATCTCATTAGTGGTTTCATTAAATACGTATGGCAAAATATAACTATAAATCCCTAAAAGATTACTTATACGCAGAAACATGAATAATTTTATCTATTCATAAAAAATAATAAAATAAAACTGGTACCAAGAGGAGACCTTGTGGGAATCTTCTTGGCAATCCTAAAGATGTGCTCTCGGTATATGACTTTTTACATGAATGTATTAATTATACATATGTTATTAGTAGTTTGATAAGCTTTGACCGACCCTCAAAAGCTCAGCGTTTACAACGTATCGAAATAAAATCCAATACATTAAATCCAACACAGATTGAAACAACTTCGCATTTTGCATGCTGTCGACAGCTCTATAATTTCGAATACAATAATAATTATGTCCATAAATAATTGGCGTTACATAAAGATAATTCGTGAAGGCACACATAACAAACTATCGGGTTGTGGATAAGAGATCTTTGGTATGGGAGCTTTAATGAAATTTCAAGAAAAATTTTAAAGTTTGTGAAGAGTTTAAATATGCTATAATAATAATAACGTCCATCTGTCCGCGCCGGCCGCAAAGCACGCACGGCACACATAACAAGGGATTTTTCTATATCTTTACATTATGAATTAGTACAGCACTGCGTCCACTATCGGCAAATACCGGCGTTCGATGCGGGCAACGGATTCTTCTATATAAAGATATAGAAAAATCCGTTGCGTGCTGTGCGTGGCAGATGGACTTTCACCTTTAATCGTTTATTCCAGCGTTTATGTATATAATTGTTTAATGTTAATACCACACAAAAGTCCCAACTGCTCCAAACGGCCTGGAGTCGGTGAGACAATGGCATTCCCAGATGGAGTAGATGTTGTGAGGCTGAAGATAGCGGGGAGGGGAAGGAGATGAAGGATAGGAGGGTGGAGAGGTACGTGGCTATCCAGATCTGGTCACCAAACATGGCTAAGCCATTTCAATTAATGTTTCATTTCTGAATGGTGGTCTTACACCAGGAAGATACTGAAAGTTTCTTCCACTCTGCAACGTGACGCAAACATACGAGTACCTTATATTATTTTCAATGATTAAATTGTGAAATAGTACAACTAATCAAATAAAATTCACTAAAGCACACCGGGATTTGAACCCGCGACCTTTGGATTCACCACCTCTCGACCACGGAGGCCGTATGCAGGGGTAGTGCATTGATATTCCGTATTTAGAAATAGTACAAAAAATTATAAAATAACAATACTGGTTCAAACGCACAAAGAATAGAATAGAAACAAAAAAGGCGTGAAAAATATAATTTAAATACAAATAAATACAAAAAAAAATATGACAATATCCGTTTATGGGAGGTATTTGACCATCTCCCTAAAAAAGGTATCAAAAAATATAAAGTTTCATTTTAAATTAAAATGTCAATAATAGGTACGCAACTCTATAAACACACGACATTATTTTGGCAAACACTCCTTGCCTCATTCAGATTCATACATCATCTCATACATACTCTTTTGTTTTATTGACTCTTGACCTGGCCCAACTCAAGTAGTTGAATCGCATATCTTGGTCGAACGTCTCGACTTCTAAAATTCTAATTCTAAAAGATTTATGACAACCGCTCTAGATTTATTAGACCAATGTGGTTACATAACCAATAGACGTTTTAAACAATTTGTATTTGCAATAAAAGCAGTGAACTAATATAATATAAACATTAGTATGCAGTATGTAAATGAGACGCTATCGAGAAATTAAATCAATAAATTGATTCGACATTTTATCAGATACAGCATTACCTACTAGCGTCGTACCCGAATTTACCCGTGTATAAAGTATGAATTTAACAGAAAGTAATTTTAATTGTCTTTCGAAATTGGAACTGATTTGTCAACAATTCAGATATGATTTTTCGTGTGTCGTGGCGCTTGTCGTTAAACGATATTTTTTTAAAGGCAGAAAACATTCCCATTAAATTTGGGAGGCAGGTATGGATACCGCCGCCCCGGGAAACATTATTTATTATTGGAATGAATTATTATTATAGTTATTATTATTGATTATTCAATACCCACTCATCTAGCTAGGTCTGGGCGGCACATGCATTTTCTTACGTACTGCATGGTGGGCCGAATTGGGAGAGCCTGGTTGAGGGATACATTTTTACCTCTCCACCCGGACTCTCTCGAGCCATCACCTTGCACCGCAGTGGGAGGGATGGATTAATACGTCCATCACTTCTGGACTCACTGACCCCTAGATTCCTGCCCATTTATACATTTTTATTTCACAGAACTTCCTTTCCGTAAAAAGCTCCCCGCATAGCATCCCCGAAGATGAAATATGCCCTGAAAGATTTTTTTCTGCTATTTTAATGCGAAAAAAGTACAAGCATAGCACAATTTCGTAAAAAAATACTGGAAAGACAGAAACACATTACAGAATTTATAGTACTTACCCATATTATATCAACCAATTAATCAGCATCGGCACATTATATTATTTTTTAGCAGCATTACAAAAATAGCACACCTTTGCGAAATTATAAAAAAAATATATAGCCCACGCATTATTTCCAATTACAATGGTAATATAATCATTATTGTGGATAAGATTCAATTTATTCACAATTAACAAGGAAATAAATTTATTTATTTTTAGATATAATTGACTTGTTTTGAACAGGTCAATTACATTTTATTTAATATTTTTAATATGTCAATCAATCAATTATTTATAAGGTAATAAAATAATAAAATCGATATGTTATAAACCAATTAAGTTCTATTAATTAACTAAATCATTAATGGATAGAGAGTCGCCGAGGGCCTGGTAGGAATCAAATGCCTTAGCTGCACGAGAGTGGACCGGTATTAGAAGTGTGGAGAAGCTATTCCGGGCAGCGAAAGATAGAGATATATTTACCAGAGTGATCGCCAAGTCAGGGGAACCGGATAGGGCCCACAAAGAAGAAGAATTATCTATATATGCAAACAAAGGACTTTTTAAGGAAAGAAAGGAGAGGGAAATTCTGGGGAGGAAAAAGGTGCGAGAGGTGGGTAGTAATCTGGCTGTAAATATATCCAGGAGTAATGGTCATGTGAATCCATCCCTCCAACTGCGGTAAAAGCCGATGGGTCGAGAGAGTCCGATTGGAGAGGTTAAGGTTAGGTCACCCTCAACCAGGCTCTCCCGATCCGGCCCGATGTAGGTAGATCTGGACCAGGGTTTCCCAACCAGTGGTCTGCAAGAGGCTAGAAGATGGTCCGCGATGGTCCGCAGGTCAATATGCGAATCAGCACGCGGGCGGTCCCTGGCGAGACGTCTGAATAAAAAAAATCGTGAAAATATTCAGTTAACATTATTGTCAGTGTCATTATGGTATTCCGTTTCGCCCCACCCCATCCTACCCCG
This sequence comes from Limnephilus lunatus, assembly GCA_917563855.2. Classification (NCBI taxonomy): domain Eukaryota; kingdom Metazoa; phylum Arthropoda; class Insecta; order Trichoptera; family Limnephilidae; genus Limnephilus; species Limnephilus lunatus. The sequence continues at coordinate 102,414,906 of OU830594.1, forward strand.
TTCCACCCATGTCCCATTCCGCCCCCTCCATGGTGGTAAATATTCTGCAAGAACCCGTCCCACCCTATCCCATTACGCCCCTCCCGTTATGCTATCCGCCAAAGGTGCCACCCATGCTAGCCTACGCCACTGCTTGTGGTCCCTGTCGAAAAAATAAACGTACAAGTGGTCCCGGGTCAGATAAAGGATGGGAACCACTGATCTGGACAAACCTCACCCCCATGAACTCGGACACCCCTGCTAAATCACCAAACGTAGTGAACCACTTTGGGTGACCTTTGGAAGGTGTTATAATATGGTATAACGAATGAAACACTTATCGGTTCTAAATAATATGTACTATACTTTTGATTAAAAAAAATATTTCCCAGTTTGGTTTTAAGTTTTAAGTAATTTGGTCTCAAATTCAAATTTAAGTTTTGCATGAAAAAGGCTGAGAAGCTGTTCCTCTTAAGTAAAAACCATTACGTATTTTGTCAAGCATTTATCGAAATTACATACTTTGTATTGAATATCGTTAAAAAAATGCACTCAACTCAACACATGTGTGCGCTCGGTCATCGTTATTATAGCTAAGAAATTTTCGTTTAACTGCAAAAAAATCGATTAAAAAAGTGGTTCTACATGTCCAATAAGAAAAAAATAATATAAAAATGAACCATTGCCCTAATTATAAATTCATAATAGGAAGTAATGCAGAACCTGATTGCACAGTAAAAATAATATGTCAAAGCTCTAAAGCTCCTGAAAACTTCTCGAGTTAAAAATATTTGAATTAACCTAGAAATTACAGTCAGAAAAAAAACTGTACAAATTTCATGTTGTCAGTTTACGGTACTAGGGTTTTGTTCCGTTTTGTTTAATATCTGTTTCACACAAGAGCCCCTAAGGATAAAATATTAGGGGGCTATGTCATTTTGGAGATGCTGTGTGGAGGGACTTTTAGGGAAAGGATGAGAGGAAGCTCTGGAAGAAGAAAGTTATCATGGGTGGGTAGGAATGGAGGCGTCTACTAATATCTACAGGAATTCTAAAACTTAACAAATCGGACTAATATCTATGAGAACCAAAGTGAGGACTAATATCTACAGCACTGCCAGAGGTTGGATTTGCAATTATGTGTAGCATATTAGAATAACGTAATATTGCGTATGCAGTTTGAAAAACTTAATTTATGTATGTAAAAATCCCTAATATCGGACTATTGGACACATTTAGCTGATTATTAAGTATTTGCCTTCTGTAGATATTAGTCCCACCTACGCTCCATATAATCCACTGGGACCGTCATAGATATAAGTCCGACCTTAGCTCTGTGGATATTAGTCCTCACTCTGAAGTTCATAAATATTTGTCCAATATATGAGCTGTAGATATTAGTCCGACATACAGGCTGTAGATATTAGTACCTGGAGTCGGTAGGAATAACTCGCATCAATAGTTACAGATGTACCTAATAATATCTTCCGAAGGGCGTTACAGAAATTATTATAGAAGTAGGCTTCGTATTTAATGTTTTTGGTGGTAGGCATAAATAAAAACAAATATTTATTATTTTTCACTCTCCCCTGCATTTGTAGAGAGCAGTCAATAGACCATCGGCAAGACGAGAGAATGTATTTTCGCGACTGGAGAAAGAAATCGCCAGCCTAACTGGGTTTTTACGTTTTGAAAATGAGCTGTGCGAAACCGGTTTTAAACCGAAAATAGTTGAGCATAACGTTTGGCGGTATACGGGCTAATGTCGGACACTGCATTTCACTACCAGGAACCAGCTTTTGGAATCGCTAAACTAAACTGTTAACCCGTCATTATCAGAGACAATAATAAAATTGCAAAAATCATAATTTTGCAACAGCCAGTTTTAGTCATGTTAAAAATTTACGAAATGTGTTTCTGTACCATACCTTTTAGTTGTTGTTCAAAATATGTAAGATTGACCAAAAATTAGTTTTTCTATATGATGTATGTGGTTTTACCAGTTTCACCTATAAAGCAAACTTGACTATTTTGAAAGAGGTTAGTTTATATGTATCTAGCAAGTACACTCGTGGGAGATCCCATGCACAATTTCATATTCTAAAACGAACGTGCCAATCAACAAAGAACATTGAGTCAACTACAATCAAGCATTGTGGAATAGGCAATAAAAAAAAACAACATGGTACGATAAATTGCGTAAAACACATGATAAAAACACGTCGAAAACTATTTAGTAAGACAGTTTTGTATCTACAACTACAAATACACTTTTCTTAGCATCACATACCCTCCTTCTAGTTCTATCTATAATGTATTATAATAGTCTAAGATTTAGACTCGTTTTAGATTTAGTCTCGTTGCCAAGTTAGGCCGAAGGTGACCGAAGGTAAATATACGGAGCCTTTAGGTCTTAGGATCTCCGACAGATCAGATCTAGACTTCAACCTGGAAGGATGTTTGTCCTCAGAAGTATTATTATAATTACAATACGTCAATAAACGGTCACTGTGATATAAAAAAACCTATGATATAAAGTCTCAAAATAGGCAACTATTTATAAGTAGTGGAGAATACAGGTCCCAGTACGAATCACATAACAAAAACCTCTGGATAGAAAAAAAGAGAGACGTCACACTATTCGTTCTGAAAGTGCAAATATTTTTAGAAAATCGTGTTATTTTAAGAACGTATTCTGTTATAAAGTAGAATAAAAGGAAATGTAATAAAAATGAACCTGGTAGTAAAATATTAATCAATTAGTCGTTAGTCTTCTGGTATCAAAGGGTTAAAAGTAACCATAGACGAATCCAACGATTTTTTAGCATGGCGTCTAATCTAGGTGCTTGTATGGTTTTCAAACACCACCATTACAGTTATCATGGTATTCTCAAATCACGGCAAGCATACATGCATTAATCACGAGGTCATATTATGTGTTCAATTCCCGTGTGGTAAAAAAGCTCAGTTCTTTTAATGAAACACGTGTTTACCGCTGCTAGTTTTTTTTTGCATTCATAATTGTACCAAATTGTGAATTTATTTTAATGCCTGCATAGTTTTGCAAGCTAAATTGTGTGCATTCATTTTCGACATTCACCGAAAACAGGTTGCTGCAAGGAACGTATCCTAGACCACTTTTAAATTATCGATGCATAATTTGAGCGGTCAATTATTTATTGTTGATTTAATTGGCGTTAATTAGATGATTAATTCAGTTTCTGACACATACATAAAATAACTGAGATTTTTCCGCAACTTTGGCAGGGACGACTGAACGTGGTTCTGCGACTTTATATCCCGCAACAAAATATACCCCGTCAAAATATCCCAGACAAAATGTCCTACGGACAAAACATCCCCCGGCAAAATATCCCCAACAAAATATCCTAAAGACAAAACATCCCTCAATCAAATATCCCCGACAAAATATCCTAACCTCACCTGACCCAACTAAACCTTTCGGGGCCAAATTTAAAATTTAAACCTAATTTAACCTAACCTAACCTAACCTAGACTAACCTTTCCCAACAACATCTTTTGGCGCCAAATCTAAAACTTAACATTTTAATCGAAATTGGTCTGTGTCCTTCCTTCTTTGTCGGGGGATGTTTTGTCCGTAGGATATTTTGCCTTGGGATATTTTGTTTGAGGATATTTTTTGATATTTTGTTTAAAACGCGCGGTACCATTGAACGTAACACGCCTTTGTTCTGGCACTCATTAGCAGTATTTCGCTGTTCGCGCAATGTCATGCCAATAAATTTTAGAATCCGAACTTTGGTTCATTGTTATAGTTTTATATTATTATTTATGGCATGGAAACTTGGATGCTCGGTGTAAGAAATTTGTATCTATTGACACATTCTCCAAATAACTGGGAAAGATGAGAGTTTTGCGACTAATTGAAAAGTTTCTTAAAAAAATGCCAAATATTGCGAAATTGCACAAAATTTTAAAACAGGTAACAATTTAGATCCCTGTGGAACTCCGCTACCCTCACATTTTATAAATGCGCCTGAAAATACTTACACGCAAAATACCAAACGAAATTATATGATCTATTAGTAAGTACCAAAAAAAAGATATCATTAGTTTGAATATATTATTAATTTGTATTAGGTATATGTGTATATTTTCTATCGCTTGTGTATTGCAGTGGTCTAAAGACTGATATATTGGTATGTATAATATATGTAATACTCCACACAGATTGTAGCATATACCTAATATAGAATACAGTCTCCCAAGCGAACGGTACAGCCAACTCAGACAACTAATCAAAAATCATACCCGACACGTCAAGTTTGGTGGCATGCTAGATTTGACGGGTGTACTAACTGAGCGGGCAGGTGTTCGCTGTGGGAGCGCTCCAATGCAACCATATCATTAATTTTATATGAAGTTCTTATCAATAAAAAATATACAAGATTGGTAGTGTAAATTCTAAAATCGTCTGAATCTTAAATTAAAAAAATGAAAGAAGATTGAATGAATCAGCTAAAACTGTCAAACAGTGAGCTCTGGCATCTTGCACGTACTAGTATCAAAAATCCGGGTGACAATATTTCTAGCATATGCGGCCACATTCGGCACACAACAAGTTTTAACAGTTTTGCTGTGACGAAGTGATTTTCTGCTTATTCGTTAGATAACGATAAGTTTAGTGGATTTTTACATCCCCATATCGTATTTCGGAATGTAAAATAGTATTTTTGAACCTAAACTTAACTTAAAGATTTCCAATTACGTATTATCTCGTATCCTAGTATCTCGTAATTGGAAAACTTTAAATTAAGTTTAGGTTCAAAAATACTATTTAACATTCCGAAATACGATATGGGGATGTAAAAATTCACTAAACTTAACGTTATCTAACGAATAAGCAGAAAATCACTTCGTCACAGCAAAACTGTTAAAACTTGTTGTGTGCCGAATGTGGCCGCATATGCTTGAAATATTGTCACCCGGATGACAATCGGCACTCAAATGATTAAACGATGAGTACTTGAGTCATGAAATTGTTATTCCAGTTGGAAGGCATTTATAAGACGAAATGTTATATTTTAGCTAAGAATATGATTTTTTTGTTTGTGTGAAGCAGCGAAACCTCTCGAATGGTGAGTTTAGCGTCATGAAACAGGCATTTCTTTTAATATCTAGATTTACAGTTAATTTTTAGTTGACAACGCTATTTCCATCATGAAATTTGGAACTTTTAAATCAGAAGGACTGTTAAAAATACTACCTACTGTAGTCAGATACCTACCAGTGGCGGTCCGTGAGTTTTCAGTGAGCTAGAGTGCTAAGATTGAAAAATACGACTTTACTGATGTTAACAATTATTATAAGCAATAATTATTAGCCTGAAACACTCATTAACATTGTAAAAATCTCCCGAGAAAAGATAAATGCCGCTGACGGGACCTGAACCCGCGTCCTTCTGATATCCGGTCAACTGCTCTACCAACTGAGCTACGTTGGCTTATCTCCCACCCGCCAAATAATTCAATATATACTAGTGTTTCATTCAATAATTACTGCTTATTACATTTTTCACCTGAAAACAACCAACTTTATTTAATTATAATAATTAATGCTTATAATAATTGTTACCCTTTGTGCTATGTATAAAAATCTTGTCTTAAACATTCGTTTACCAATTAAAAATAATAAAAAATGATGTTGTTGTAGCTGAATATGAATTTTATTTTTTTTCAAAATCTACTTTTTTGTTAAAAGATTTTTCAGTATGTGTATGCGGCGCATACCTTAATCATACAAAGAATTGAATCTTTGAAAAAAAAATCATTTTCAGCTACAAAAACGTCAATATCGACATATTTTCCAATCTTAGTGCTCAGTGCTTACGGACCGCCACTGATACCTACCTGCCTACAGTAATAAAACAGAAAAAATTATCATCAAATACCTCAGAAAGCGTCTTTGTGTTGATAATTCACTAAAACAACAAAATTCAACAAAAAAATACAGAAAAAGCGAAGGATAAAACCATTTCGCGGCTTCTCGTCGTTTTAAAAATTCTGGGTACTGGAGTTAATTGCTAAAAATTCAGTGTAAAGTCCTAAAAAAATATTAAGCATGGAATACAATTTCGTAAGATAAAATTCCATCTAGTTAGATTTGTATCAGTGGCAGATTTGCACTAGATTAATCAATTAGAATGATAATAATTTATCATTTAATTATTGGTTTGACTTGGGCTTGTTAAGTTTTTAGGTGCCGCCGGGTGGTGGATTTTTGATTATTGCATAATATTTCTTTCAACTTGCAGGTACTTTTATAACATAACCTAATTGTAGTGTATACCTAGAACCTTATTCTACATCTTACGCCCAGTGATATTAACAGTTATACATCATTAATAATTCTTATAAAAACTATCCTAAAAAAACCGTCGATATTACTACATAACAATAAACGTATTCCAAGAATTCCCTGTTCCCCCACTTACAAAAAATTACGAAAAAATAGCACTACTTCAGCTACACAAAGATATCTTTAGTAAAAATATTACCCCACTGCTAAATATAAGCATAAGGAATACTTCTATTGGTGGACTAACTGTACCACCCATACGAACCACAACAGCACAGAATCACTATGTATATAAAGGAATAAAATTATTTAATCAATTACCCGCCGATATGCGAACAGAAAAAAAATACGACAAATAAAAAAATAAAAAATTAAATCATATTTTGGTAGTACCACCATATAATTTTAACTTTATCTTAGATATGTTTTTGACTGTTTGTTATTCCAAAGGTTTTATGTACATCATATATATATTTCTTGTTTAATTACCCTTATAATCTTTAAAAAATATGTTATTAAGTCTAAATCTCTTCATAAGTTAAATTCTTAAGTTTGTTAGAAGGATTTAAAAAAAAAAAATGTTATTAACAAGTTGTCCTCTCCTAAACACAAGCACTTGCTTTATTAGGAGAGTGTAAAAAATATGTAATGCTATATTATGTTATATTGTGTAAATGTAAAATAAATAAATAAAAAAATTAAGTTATCTTTTTTAATAAAACGCTACTAATAAAACCTGTAGTAATTTGAAACATTTTTTTGGAAAATCTATTTAAAAAGGGTCCTATTTCAGTACCTTGTGGAATGGCATTCGATATAAAAATTAACGTATTATTTAATTGTGTGAAAGTGTTTCTAACTACTTAGTTGCAGGGCTCTTTAAAATTAAGTTAATTAGGTATTGCCAGAAGTTGTATGTTATGTTCTGTATATGAAGTTACCAGTTACTAATTAATTTAGTTAATACCGAACACGTGTAGCAATTAATCAAGGAAATCAACATTGATATTAATTATGTTTTGAACAAATTCATATCCTATATAACACATTATGAACAAATAACATCAACACTTGGGACGGATTGTTCGTTGAATTTTTTTCAACTGAGGAGGCGTTTATGGGTACCACCGCCCCGGGAATCATTTATTGTTAGTTATCCAATAAATGTTTTTAGACATAAACTGGAAAAAAAAATTCTTCTTATTTCCACCACAATTTTTTTGGCGACGCGACGGTTAATGCCAAAATCTAGACAACCAGGCGAGCTGTTCATCGAACCGTTAAGTTGGGGTGACTACCAACCAAATAGCGTTGAACTGAATGTAGCTACACTATTTTTTTTCATTGGCGGAAGGTCGATAAACTACTTGCAGTTTAAACCAAAGTTTCTGAGCTTTTAAAAAAATACTTTTTGACGTACATAACATAATCGTGACTGGAAATAATAATCGATTGCATATCTTCAGTTAAATTCTTCCTACATTCATCAGCATCATTTTACATTGTGAAAACACAGATTTGGCTTTTCAGAATCTAACGGGTTATGTAGATATGACAAAGCTCCGCAAATTACGATCTTGACACACAAGTTTCGATTGATAACACATCTAAACACATAAAACAAATACATTTTTAAATACTGGCTTTGCGACTAGCCGTGTAGGAAGATTCAAACACGTTTGAAGATAAGATTGAACATAAAAGGTGGCTCAAGTTGGAGATATTTAAATCTGAAGCAGCATCAAATGTAGTCAATTAATCACTCAGAGATGACCCAGAACAACTAAGGCTTTTGCATATGGAATGTATAAATCCCATGTGGATTCCAGCGAAACAGTAAGATACCATATTAAAAACCTGTCACTTTCAAAAATATTGGGATGTTTTTAGAAATACAGCTTTTTGACAATTTTAAAAATACTGTTATTATTTTGTGACATGTCTTGGATTTTCCCAACTCCAAAGATAAACTCGTTTATTATAATAAGCTTGTTGAAACTGCAGTGAAATTATTCAGTTAGAGTGCATAGATTAAAAAAAGCGGTTTCTAAAACTGTTGAATCTGTGACTGGAAATTAATTAAAATTGGTTACCTTCCACCATTAAAAGTTTGACTAAAGTCATAGATGAAATGCAAGTAGGTAATTAGAGTCTGTTAAGATGTATTTAAATGGAGCCTGCTTGGAGGAACTTGTTAAATCAGCATGGGCACCAGTGCAAGAATGAAACACCCTATCATGGTTGTTATTGTTGGTTGATTTACCTGTGTTGGTAGCATTAAAACCTACTATTTCTTTGATTCGTTCATATGTAAAACGAAACGCATGTGTAACGAGTAATAGTCATTCGTTTTTCCCCCGATATTTAATCCAACCGTTTTTATCTAGAATTTCGGTAAAGCAACCAAAAGTAATATTAGGGTTAACAGCAAATATCTAATAATCGCCATCCCTTTACTTATCATGCGAACAATTCAGCTTCTGATTTCAACCAAGTCTTTCGGATAATATGCAAATATTTTAACAATCTGTCCTAAATGCCTAAAATAGTATTTTGTCCACTCGAAGTTTTACGCCAATCTGTCGAAATGCCACAATGTAATTCTTTAGTTTCCGCTAACTTTAACTTTTTAACAGCTTTTACTTATTAATGACATTTATTACAAAGAAGCGACACAGTTCTAATACAGTTAAATGGCAAATATAACACATATTTAATGTCTTGGTAACAAATAAGCGTCTGAACTGCAATATTATGTAAATTTAACTGGTGGTAAAAAATAATTGATAATATATTATTTATCGGCCAATCAGGTTTGGTTTTTATAGTGTAGGTAGCTGATGGTTGTTTTTATGCTCTTGCTTTATTTAACTGGGCTGTTAAGACGATAGACTTCGCTTTTCGGCCCATACAAAAAGGACGCCCGGGAAAAAACACTTTTCTACATCGAAAATTACACAAAATCAATATATTTTTTTTATATTGCCTTCTAGAAAGTAGAAGCTATGTCGGTATGTTTTTGCATTTTTGATACGTTTCGTATTAACGTAAACATTCACTATCAAACATATATAATTTATCGGAAAGTATTATTCAAGGTAAAAGTGCTGTTAACTCAATTATTATAAAGAATTACAAAATTATAAAAACATACCGACATAGCTTCTTCTTTTAAGAACATATTACAGTTTTCAAATTACAATTTCGCGAAAGTTTCGGTGTAGAAAAGTGTTTTCTCCCTGAACCCTTCTCCGAGCAATTTCTGTAGGTAAATTAGATAGTTTACTGCAGTTGTCTCATTCGCACGTTTTACATGTCGCGGCAAGGAGTGCATGGTCGGGGGGAGGGAGTCATCGTTTTCGATAATAGTGATGTTAAGACTATTTTATACAACAATAGTGATGGGGTTGATATATTTTTATTCATTAGTTCTGTTTAGTTTTACAATAATGTAGTTTAGAGATTACGGTCTAACGCATTTTTAACAATACGTAATATAATATTTTTTCATATGACTATTTTATGATATTACATAATCAAACTTATTCCTGTGAACACATAATGTTACTTGCAAACTATATAAATGATGACGAGTTAAACACAAAAAAAAATGTGAAATATTTTTGGACTTTCGTGAAATCCAAATAATCTTCGTCTGCTATACCTAATAACATGTTCCGTGGAAACTTTATATACTATTTTCAATCAATTTTTGTCCTTTCTCAAACTAAATACATACTCACAAATAATGACAATAATAATAATATGAGTTCAATAAATTTGAATTCGATTAACATTTAATACATCTTTAGTAAGTATTAAAATATCTGCAAAATGACAACACAAAAAAATGCTGGTTGTGACAAATTACATTCAACTTTTATTTTTAATTGTGCTGAACAACTTATTACCCCGGTGACATTGCTATTAACATATTCTCTAAAAAAAAACGTATTTCACACTACTTGGAAAAAAATCTTTTGTAACGTCTGTTTTTAAAAAGGGGGATAAACACAATATTTAGAATTATAAACCGATATCAAAGCTGTGCGTTTTCATGGAAAAAATCCTTACCGATAACTCTTCAATTTATGTAAAAAACACAATTATTAACACCCAAAAACACTGTTTTTTTCACTGCAGATTTCACAGGCAGGTCTGTTGAGTCAAACTTGGGACAGTTCACCGACTTTGTTCTTAATTCTATTGGTTGGTTTCAAAAAAGACACACTAAAAATCCTGACAAACTATCCTAAAGACAGAACACAAAAAAATGGGAATATGCATAGTACAGAAGCATAGATAAAAAATGGAGTTCCGCAAGGTACAGTACTTGGGCCGATTCTATTTTTGATGAATATAAATGATTTATGTAATTTTGTAATCCCAGGAAAAATTATTTCTTATTGTAACAAACTCATTTTTAACTACAGCAAAACAGTTTATTTAACTTTTTATAAAATTAGATAACCTTAAAATTAGAATCCAGAATACAAGTTGCAATCAAGAAACATGTTCACTATGCACTTTACAAACCACTCAAAAGCGCATAATTAAAGTTATGTATAATAGAAATAAAACATTCTCCACCGAGTTATTATTCAAATAGAAAATAGACTAAAATATTCAATATCCGTTAATTTTTAAATTGCAGACTATGAAATATGTATTTAAAAACAAAATTTGTTTCTTAAAAAATGAAAATAGAATTGGCCACTTGCATGAATTTCATAAAGACTTGAAAAAAATAGTGTCTATAGATTTTTTTACTAAGATTACGAAAATGTTAGTAAATAAATTAGAAATGTAAAGATAAGTTTTTAGATTTTCACGGCCAAAAGCATTTTAGTTGTTAGTTTAGAAATGTAAAGTTTTTTTTTTAAATAAATAAATCCATTATTTTGGCTCGTAAAGTCACTACATGAAAATGTTCCGTCTTCGATAATGCTCTATTAATTTTGTGAAATTCCACACTGATTTTTTTTTATATGGTAACACTTTGATTTCAGGCGAATTTTTGAGTAGGATATTTAACATTCACTAGATATTGTTTGTTCTCTGCGAACTTATCATTTGGTTTGACGTTTTGACAGATGTTACGAAGGGAACTCCGTGCTTTTTATGCCTCTTGTACCTGTTTTAGAAGTGTAATGGTAATGGTGATGATTTTATAATAAATTATTATTATTATAATTTACAAGTACGAGTATACATCGTCTACATATGACTAAATCCAATATAATATACTCGTACTTGTAAATTATTATTATAATTTACAAGTACGAGTATATTATATTGGATTTAGTCATATGTAGACGGTGAACATTATAAGATAGATCAAGGAAAAAAAATATTTATGAGAAGTAATATTTTTGGCATGTCCCGTTATTCTCCTGCGCCATTCGCGTGGAAAACGTTATTTTTTAAAAATGATTTTCGGCTATGTAATTATCGTTTTTTCGCGCCCATAAAAATATGTCCCGTCTTTCCGGTTTATAAAAAATGGTCGGATTTTCGGATTGAAATTTTCAAAAATCCGCCCGGGTTTCAAAACAACGATAAAAAAACGGAATGTCTTAGAATATTTGCCTAAACCGGATTTTTTTTTTAAATGTGGAGCAAGTGGCCTATTAGCAAAAGTACTAATCAAGTCCATTTTTATTGGTCTTCGAAAATTTAATCTTCTACCAAAATACATTCAAATGACAGATAAAATATCACTTTATATTAAAAAAAAAATTGGCTGAATGATACAGACGTTGAAACACTTTTCCTATAAATTTTTTGTATACCTTTATGTTTCACTATTTAATACAAATCTACGGTAACTTCAAGACTAACTTTATTTACTTTCTTAAAACTATAACAATCAACAAAAAAAATGTTTCACTATTTTTGACAACTTTTTTTTCACTACATATTTTTCACAAATACCTAAATTTCTAAACATTTACTTTAAAATTAACTTTTTTTTTCTTGTACTTATTGATGTTATATAGCATTTTTGTTTATATTACCCACACTCAGGAAGTACCGTAGTGGGTTCCCATTACCTAATTTTGTCTATTATATATTTACGTATTGCTAACTACGTATTACAATATTACTTGTACCTTATGTTTACATCTTACTGTATTTAGAAAATATTTAAAATAACTTTTGAAATGTAGATATAATGGAAAAAAATAAAGAATAAACAAAAACAAAAAAAAGTGATTATTGGAGCCGATACCCTCTAAATATATTGATTGAGGAATCACTAAGTCACGCGAGATCAAAAATACTACGAAGAACAAATAATTATGCGGATTGCTTAGGTAGGTAGGTACATGCACGGCTCACGCACTTCCGAGATCCGAACAGTAAAAATGCTAGACCCACAACACAGCTGCAAATCATAGCGGCGCGGGTGAGGTGTAGGGGCAGTGGTTCAAGGGGGATGGGGGGTGTCCGGCGGGCAGTTTGTCACTTAGTGTGTGTTCTCTTGTTTTGAATGTCGTAAGTGTGTGTGAGCTTATTTCGAGCGGGACAGAAGAGATTTAATGAAATACCTAAACGCTCCGCGTCGGTCGCGAAATCTAGCCTCTTAATAGTGCTAAGCCGACTTTATCGGCAATTTGCCAACGTTTCGGAGCGGTGCATTGTCCGTTATCAGGGTTTAGCAATATCTTCGAGGATGGGTTATTAATTTGTACAAATCTTAGATTATCGCCGAATTTTCGTAATTGGCGCGAATATGGCAAATATCTGACATTAGCTATTCAATAATATTTAAAGAACTATGAAATCTGTGTTAATTGGGGATTAGCGATTTAGTCATCATTTGGTGTTTATAAGCTTTCTGCTGGCTTAAAAGGTTAATAAAAAATCATTCACACCTCAGCACAGGTTCGCCTAGTGAGGTGTTCACAAAATACTACTAGGTACTTACCTTTATACAGTGACGGATCAGTAACATTTTTTTCCGTATTACTAAACTTAACATCTATGTAAACCAATGTAATAATCTGTAATATGTATGTTAAGGTGGAATGTAATGATAAATTATTTCGAAATAACGAAAATTTTATTTCGCAATACGATAAAAATAATGTTTTTAGTGGGAAAAAAAAAATTTCGTATTTTTAAAAATTACAGGGGGTTGGCTTTTATCAAAAATAAATCAGAAATCAGACCCTTTTCTGACCGCCCTTCCATATGTTTTACAAAATATTTTCAAATGATGAAGACCCTTAAAAATACTCTGGAGGTTTTTCTTTAAAACGACATACGTTGATTTAAAAAAAAATCAAGAATAGGGCTTTGGTTTAATTTTTTCATAAACCCTAAATTCAATGTTTTTTAAAATTCAAATTACAAAACGTAGGTTAAGTTTATTAGAAAAAACGAAACGACAACAACATGTTAAAATCTTTCTCCATTTTTTAAAGACAATTTTATAATTTTAAACTACAATTTAACAATGACATAGGGGATTTTTAATTACTAGCAAATGCCCTCTGTCGTGTGGTGCCGTTTTATCTTTCTGCTTACGGGACAATTTTAAACTAACGCCTTTTTTCAAATTACTTCAAAAGATGGCAGTAATCAAACGCGGTGAGAATCTAAGATATTATTATGGGAGGTCAAAAAATCATAAAATTCGTGTGACGTAATTTATGGATAGCCCCTTATGAGGTATTCACAAAAAAAAAATAAAAACTACTTTATTTATTTTTGTTATGTAGACCTATCACTAGGTATTTATGGGGTCTACATACATAACAATCTGAATTCTGAAATGTGGTCTTTCAACAGGGTCATTTAGGTACCTTACCGTGCACAAATCTTGCCATTGCCACGTGGTGTGTTTGTGTTGTAAAAAAATGTTATTTTATGTATTTATAGTACCTACGTCAAATGCGTTGAGTACCAATACCATATTATAATACAATAGATACCAGTACCGCCCTGGTGTAAGACCACCGAACAGAATTGAAACGTTACTAGAAATGGCTATAGCCGTGTTACTTCAGCCTCACAACATACCCCAATTTGGGGATGCCACAATCTCACTGGCTCCAGACGGGATCACTTGGCACTCTTGTGCAGTATTCACATAAATGTTTTTTTTTAAATCTTCAAAACGGTCAAGGTATAAATTGGGAGGCGGGTATGGGAGGCGGGTAGGAAAGGAAGGAGAGGAGGTTCTGGGAAAGATAAAGGCATGTGGGTTGGGTAGGAATCTGGGGGCAGTATGTCAAGGAGTTAGGACGTTTGAATCCATCCCTCCCGCTGCGGTTCAAGGCGATGTTCCAAGAGATTCCGGCTGGAGAGTATAAAAGGCCTCCCTCAACCATTCTCTCCTGATCTGGCCTGCCATGCAGCTGGTAGGCAGACGCATCCGTCGCCAATACCCGGACAAACTACACCCAGACAAACCATGAACCCGGGAACCTCTGCTAAGTCACCAAACGTAGCGAACCACTTGGGGTGACTTATGGCATAAGTGTTGGTTATCCAATAAATGGTTCCCGGGGGAGCGGCACCCATACCCACCTCCCAAATTTATTGGTCAACCAACACGAGGTTTGCTACGTTTGGTGACTTTGCAGGGGTGCCCGGGTTCTTGGGGTAAAGTTTGTTTAAGTGACGGATGCTTTTGCCCACCTACTACGTAGCGGGCCGGATCGGGACAGAAAGGTTGAGGGAGTCCTTTTGACCCATCGCCTTGCAGCGCAGTGGAAGGGATGGATTCACACATTCGTCACACCTGACTCCCAGATTCCTACCCGCCCCACATACCTTTTTCCTTCCCAGTCTGACAGTCTTGACAAATCGTGCAGTCCTAGTCGTGACAAATTTTAAAAAACAATTGTATTTAAAAAAGAAAAACGCAAATGCTTTATTTTATTGGCTCCATGACAGTTGATATCTTTGACAGTTGGTCCCTGACAGTTGATCCCCCGACAGTCAATCCCTCCAACAGTTGATCCCCTAAAATAAGTATGCCATATGTCTCGCCAAGTGATTCGCTACGTTTGGTGAATTATCAGGGGTACCCGAGTTTTTAGAATGAGGTTTGTCTAGGTGTTGGTGGTGATTGCGTTTCCTCACCTATATTTGCATGTGTGTGTGAGTGTGTGTGTGAATCAACGATGACAACGTCTGCGGTTGAATATAAACATAACAAATGATACCACCAACGATAATTAAAACACATTTTTAATGGTTCCCGGGGCAGCAGCACCCACACCCGTTTCCCAAATTTATTGGATAACCAACAATAAGAGGTAATCTAAACGAAATTATTTAAAAATAATATATTGTGGAATAACACAAATTAATCAGATAAAATGTAGATAGGTACTTGCGCACGCCGGAATTTGAACTCGTGACTTCCGGATTCGTAGCCAAGGATCGTAACAAGATTAGAAATAACTTCAACCACCAAGGTTTGGAATATCGGTACGCTTTCAAATGTTCTAGGTAGTAGGAATGTATTATTATTATTTCGACCCTTAGTCGAAAGACTGCCATGTGGTTATAGATATATACAATGCGGGTCTCAATAGATACATCCTTAGAGTAACATATATTGTTACTCTGAGGATACATCAAATGTTTTTATGGTCTGTTTTTATTTTAAGTAATCGGCTAGTAGAAGTGTTGACTGGCGAGAGGTTCAAATCCAAGAGCATCCAATACATTATAAAGGAGAAAGTCTATTGGTAAGCCCACACTGCGGCCAACGTTCCAACTTCAAACGTTTGGACGATCGTGTGGAGGGGTGTTCGTGCGTTGGAAGTTCGAGTTGGAAGGTTGGAGTTCGAGTTGGCCTGGGATCGCCTTCGAGGCGATCCCGACGGCCAACTCACACGAACCAGCCTGCCGCAGTTGTCCACACATCCGTCTGCGAACGGCAGGCGATCAAGAAACGTGCCGCGTACTATTAAAATGACGATATTTTTACGGAGAGTGGTATAACAATTGTTTGAAAACATGTCGTGTATATAAGTACATAATAATACGTACGTAATAATTATAGGCAACCTGATAAGATACAACGTAGCTACAGCTGTTCCATGTCCGCCATTTTGGAGTTTGGAATTCGGGGTTGGAGGGTTGGACCCAGCCACCACACGATCGGCCAACCTTCCAACTCCGAACTAAGTTCGGAGTTGGAAGGTTGGCTTCGGTGTGGACCTAGCATGTCGGTTAAGTCGGGCGGTGTGGAATTGATTTGTATGCAAATCTACAGTTTTATGCCGAGGTTGATGAAATTTTGCACATTTATATCAATTAATAATAATTAAAATATATATATATTTTATTACAATATAATATTATTACGCGAACCTTACATGTGAATATTTTCGTGATTTAAATTAAACACTTCTTGTTTATGTTTTCTTCTACTTTTATTTCAATAAATAAATAATATACATATGTGGGTAGGAATCTGGGGGCAGTGTGCCACATACCCCAATTACCAAACACACAACATACCAAAACATATAACGATTATAATGACTTCAGGCACTGAGACTTCAGGTAGTTTTTTCTCTCTGTACCAAATAATAGCCAGCAGTCACAACGTCATATTAGGAAGATGCTTCAACTCAAGTAATCTGACACTCACATATCCTCGCAGCCGTATCGTGCTGACGCTTTAGTCACTGACCATCTGGAAGCGGTATGATTTGTGTACGGTGTTTTACCATTTGAGAATAATTGTGCATGGTGTTTGACCATTCATAAACGATAATAAATCAGTAGGTATAGGATCTCTGTTTTGACACATAACTCCTTGCTAATAATTTATTCCGACGAATTCGACGGAAATGTAAAATGTTATCGTTATCCGTTGTTAGTTTTTTACGAGTTTTTTTGTCTTGAAAGCGGTTGATTTTGTCCACCTACTACGTGGTGGGCCGGATCGGGACAGAAAGGTTGAGGAAGACCTTTTGACCCATCGCCCTGCAGCGCAGTGGAAGGGATGGATTCTCACGTTCATCACACCTGACCCCCAGATTCCTTCCCGCCCCACATACCTTTGACCTTCCCATAACTTCCCCTTTCCCTAAAAAGACCCTCTGCACGGCATCCTCAAGGATTACATAGGCCCTAAGGGTTTTTTTTTTCTCAGGGCCTCCTGTGCGGAGATAATTTAAAGAAAGGTCCCACGTCCTTCAGCCTCACAACATACCCCATCTGGAATATCGATTGGTACCTACGCTTTCATATGTTCTAGAATTATTATTATTCGTGATTACGGTATATTACCCTCGGTCGGAATTTTGCCATGTGTAGACATGCGGGTATATGCAATGCGGGTCTCGATGGAACCATAACCATTTTTTCCGTGTTTTTTAGCGACATCTTTCGAAAACAACCCAAACTTTTTGAAACCAAAAATATTCCAAATTTATCGAAAGGACCATAACGTCCGCTAGAGGCTCTCGATGTAGTTTTGTGTGAAAAATAGTACCGATTATAATCCAACTTAAAGAATAGAAATATTTAAAAAAAAAATAACAGTTGAAATCCTTAATATTCCGTACACAGAGAATATCGAATACTCTACACACACCAAGAAATAAAAGTTTATAAAATATGGATAAATATGTTGGAGCATCCAAATATTCTGGAAAGACAGATTGATTACATTTACCTACACATTCTACATTGAATGGCCAATTTTGCTGAAAAATTTCTAAAAAATTCAAAAGAACATACGAAAGTCATATGTATTATCAAATATTACCGAACTAATTTCATCTGATTTAAGGGAAGTATGATGGATGCAAGATATAATATAGTAGAGGAAACGTCGACAAACACTTTCTCGACCCATCTCCTTGCACCGCAGTGAGAGGAATGGATTCATACGTTCGTCACTGTGGCCTCCAGATTCCTATCCATCCTTCGTACCTTTTCCTTCCCAGAACTTCCTTTCCTTCTTTTATCCGAAAAGACCCTCCTCCACCCAGCATCCTCAAAAGATGACAAAGGCCCAATTAGAGCTAATTAAGATGACAATATACCCTAAAATATATTCAGAATCTTAACGTCGTAAGTAAAGAAGCCGTGTATACAAATAGCGACTCGCGACCCATGTATTGCACGGACCTTCTGTCGAATTTGCCCTATCAAAGAAAAGAAGAAGAAGACAAATAATGTGGGAGTCTTAACGACGTAAGTGAAGAAAGCGTGTAAACAAGTATGCGCCCGCTGCACGGCGTACTGGACGAACGTACGGTGGAATTCACCCTAGCAGGCATGGAGATTAGACCTTTCCACCGCGTTCAATTTAATTAATTTTGAAGAACGTGTTACAAATATTGAAAATGTACCATGATGTCGCACTGCCAAAGTTATTAATTTATCGTCTAGAAAAATAAAATCTGGTGCTTACCGCTAACCTTATAGTTGAAAAACGGGTTATAAAGTTTTGAAATCGTTGTACGTAAAATATATTAATGGTAAGGTATTGTTTTTATTAATCTTAAATACAAAGAACATACATCCCCAGGACAAGATCTGAATAAAAAAAGTTAATACAGATACGAATTCGCCAGAAATGATTAAAAAGTGAATTTTGTGCAAACAAAAATTATTAGGATTGTATACCGCCTTAACAAAAAAAAATACTTGTAAAAGAGAAGTTCTATTGAGTTGTTGCGGGCTGTAGTTAGCAGAAAGTTTACCCTAATGCTTTCTTATCTACAATAGCAGTGAATACCAGAAGAAGAATTAGAACTTACATATTAAAGGTACAAACCAGCATCATCAGCAAAAAAAATTCCACAAGATAAATAACGACCTCTTCTAATCCTCACAAATAATTAGATACACTCAAAATGAAAACGACGAAGTTTAATGTTACATCGATGGTGAAGTTGGAAACTTTGTGTGATTGGGACGAGATGTTAATAATAATTTATGTTGGACGATCATCATTACGCAGCAAGAGTTTGAGACTGGTATTCGCCAGCACTTCCGCATTGCAAGACCTGATTTTAGCTTGATGGAATATCTACGAAGAACTTAGATCGATGGTTAATCAAATTCTCGCATAGAGACACATAATGTATATGTGTATCCCTTTAATATTTTTTCGATAAAGACTGGAGAAATGAGACTGAAATGGAGATAATTTATTTATATACTTTTTGGATTAACTTGACGAGTAAACCTCAAATTTTAATATTTAATCTGATGGAAGACAATATATTAGAGACTCTCAATCGACAATTTTAAACAGAAAAAGATATGGTCGCATCTTGGAATTGAACCAAGGACCTTAGCCTTGTAATTGAAGATTCTCGCAATCACACATAAAAATAACAGCCAAAAAATATGCAGAAAATATAATAAAATGAAGAAACTGTTTGAAGTTCTTAGTCGAAGTATTATTAAGTTAAGTATGATTAAAGGGAATAGGTTTGAATTAATTCAGTGGTAGAGCAAAGCCCCGAGTCTATAAGGTCCCGAATGAAATTCACAATCTTGCATCTTTTTCTGTTTCAAATTTCGATTGAGAGTCGCTAATATCTTCAATGATTAAAATTATTATTTTTCATTGATTGATGTGTTTTTATCGCTCCCCTTAAAAATAACATCGCTATGATATGGTATACGAATAACTATGGTTTTATATTCCATTCTGATCCCTGGTTATCCCAAATCTCAACTCCCTTCTACAACAATTTTTCCCTATTGATCAGTTGAATAACGTTCTTGGATGTGGCTGATGATGATGTCTTGACGTTTAAACGCGTACTACAAAATTCCTCGAAATTCATTCCGTAAAGCTCACAGTGGCGCTGCTAGCTGATAATGTTGTTGACCTACACATTCAGAACATAAAAAGCGTTGCGAATTACATGATGCCAGAGTTTACCATATGTTGTAGCTGGTGTAGCTACGCAGCTTCATACAATTAGATTCTTATTTTTGGTGCTTAGATTCACTATTCGAAGATAGATCGAGGAACAAAAATATCCATTTATTTTGAAAGAGCATCAAAAAAAAAAAGGGAAACATAGAGCTCTAAATTTTTGAATAAATGGATGTTAATTAATCACCAATTCATTTACAAAAGTATGAATCTCATTGAATAATGATTATGTTTGATGGCTTACATTTTGGGCCGGTGTTACAGCATAGTTGGGAGCGATAGATTCATTTAGTTTCATATTACCCGTACGAGTTACTGATCTACGTTCACAACAAATAATTCGAATGTCTGGCTTGTACTCACTCGAATACTTTATTATACATTAGACTCGAAGATAACGACAACAAAGCAGCGAGGCTGCGACTCAGCTTTTTCAACATGGACTGAAAATCAAATATTACAAACGGTTTCTGTGGTTTTCCAGGCAGGGTATGACCGCGAGGAATGAAAAAGTCTTGTTGACCAGGGAAATTTGAAAAACATGTGGGTTGTGATCTTCAGCAATGAAGGAAACAACTAATGAGGATTAAAAACAAGACATTATTATGCAGCACTCGAAACATCATCGTATGGTATTTTTTCTTTGTATATTGTAGGAAAATTATTAGTCTTAGTGGGATGCTGAGGTTATCGAGCCAGTCAATGGCATCAGTAGTCACTAATTTCAGAGCTCAGATTTGGATCCCGGGAAGTGAAGACATTCTTCCATGAAACGATTTGATATTGTGTTTGTTAAATAATCCCGTTCCAAAGGAAGGAGAATCCTGAGGGAATAACAGCAATTAATAACAATGGTTCAGGAGATATTTAGAAAGAAGCAGAATTGCAATTCCAATAGTCGACGGAAGCAACAGAAATGCATTAAAAAAGGTTACACTGGAAATAGTTATACAATAGGTGAAGCAAAAATTGTATCAATGAGATCGTGGAAGTAGAGCTAGGGTGGAAGGTAGCCAACCAAACTGAGCCTTCTCCATGAAAAAAATATGGGAAGGAAAAATATTGAGATGCCTAAACTAAGGTAACTAGACTGTGTGAAGCAAACTTCGTACCATAGACATATGGAACCGGAGAAATACATAAAGATACCGGCGGAGATGGAGGCTTTTCTAAGAGGTGATCAGGACTCTCCTAGATATCGATGATGATGTAAAAACATTTAAAGAAGTTTCTGCCGTATTTGAAAAAGAATTACGATTTGATTTAGACGCAGATGAACCATATCTGATTGTAAAAGCTCCACTTTTTATTCTGCTTAAAACTGTGGGTCTCGTTAATTTGGCATCTAATTTAACATTACTGTCTTTTTTGTTCGAGTCATCTATTGCATGAGAAGGTGTAACCGCTCCTATGAGTTTTGGCGATGTCAGAAGTTACCTATGAACCGGTTATTGTGGTTTCGGCGTAGGGGACGGCCGGCACCTCTCACGTCTAGTGTAGACTGTAGGTACCAGCACAGTCAATGTAAGTTCACCACATTACTCAAGTAGGATAAGCAGTAATGGAAAAACATTCCGAAACAATGACAACAAACTAGCGGAGGCAAATTTTTCAACATCATAAATATTGGACTACCAGATCAAGTCAGGTGAATTTAATGTTTTGGAGAAAACATCACAAACGCCCGGACGAATATTTTAATGCACCAAATTGAGTCAGGTGATTATAAATTATTGAAGAGAACGACATTATCGACATACTGATATGGTTGTTATAAAGCCAAAGCCAGATTTGAAAGTAATTACGGTAGACGCACATTATTATGAAAATAATTTTCGACCGGTCAGTGGTTGAATGGGCATAGCGTTTGGGTCCCACCCGGGCGTCGCATGTTCGATTCCTCGGCTGGCTAAGTCCTCCATCACAACACAAGCAACATTTTCGGCTTTCTCATGGTAGTAGGAGATTTTCAAACATTGTTGGGTTATTCGTATCCCGGGAATGTTTGTCCTTCTTTAAAAAAAAAAAAAGAAGAAGCTCAATGATCAGAGTTATTAATGTTTTTTGTGTTTCTTGGGCGTTAATATTGTAACAATCTCTAGACATTTTGTTTTGAAGAGTTTTATTCAAAATGCATATTTGTTTCTTTATTTTATTTATTTGATACCTGATGCAAAAAAAAAGTAAGTTTAAACATCAAATATTAAAGTATATTTTAATGTGTGCGTCTTAGAAAACTAAAAAATATTGCAAACAAAAGAATGGCACCCTTTAAATCACCTTTGTTGACGATGTTTCTCTGTTATTTCAACTCCCACTGTTCTCTTACTACCCTCACCTAATAATATCTAATCATTTCTGTACTTGAATAATTTTAAAGTTAGTTTTAAGAACGCTAGTGGATGTGTCGAAACTGGTAGAAAATAAATAAAATTTGGTAACAAATGTAAATTGTGAATAAAACTCTTCAAAACAAGAAGACAATTTATGGCTTTAGATTTCAGATCAGCAACGTCAACAGCAATCGGAAGATCGAAAAATAAAATTCGCTAAGCATCAGGCACAAAGACTTAGAAAATACTGGCATATTATGAACTAAAACTGATGACAGACTAAATAGAAATGATAAGTATAATAATATATAATTAATATTATATAATTGTTTATTAAGAATATTTAATAGAGTGATAACAAATCATACATATTGATGGAGGCAAACCGAAAGTAAGGTATACAATGTGTTCTAAACATTGAACACAAAAATAATTAATTATATTACACTATAAAGTAGAGAAGAAACGTTGATATAACGGTTTTAAGGTGATTATTCACAAAAAATAGTCATTACTGTTTTTATGCGTTTTACGATTGAAGCGAGAAATATGCTAATTAAGGAGTAATGCTATCACTTTTTTCACTTGAAAAAAAACTATGAACAATCATGGCTGATTTTACGATAATCATTTTCAAAATGTTTATTCTAATGAAAGTAATACTATTTTTAGTGTATTTATCACATTAAAAAATGCTTAACAGACAATGCAAAAACTCAAGAAGAAGAAGTTATCTAGTGCTTAAAAGCTCGGCTATGCGATGATTTGTTGGCTTTTGTGTTTCCTCCCTCCTACAAGTTCTAATCAAAATCCAGAATTATTCCTTCTTTTCCTAAAAAATACCATCCACATGACTTCTTCAAATACGACACACTAAGTACCTATTTAGCCCTGGGGGATACCTTAGCCTCAGATTCTCCTATGTGGAGTTAACGAAAAAAATCTGAAACAATCAACTCCATTGAGCAATAATTTATGCTAAGAAGACGTTATTTTATTATCTAAGACAGCAGATCAAGTTACTTCAGTAGGCACAGGTTTCTATGAGTTTTTGGCAAACTAATGTTTAGCCATTTCTGCCTCGTGCATGTGTAAAACTGCTGTGGGTACCCGCATTGCCAAACCGGCTGTATTGGCCAAAATATTGGAACCGGTCTTTTTGGCTTTAGAAGTGGACCGGAATTCAGCCGCTCATTTATTTATTGCGTCTAAGAGTGCACTGATCTGCGAAGCTATGTACCACTTTTGATTCTTTTTATGGTGACCATTTTATCTCTTGGTCATACATAGGAATTCAGAAAAACTTAACACTGGATGAAAAACGAGGGGTTGTTATAGAATTATTAACTATTCGTTTTACAAAAGAATGAATCCAAAATATTCTCCTATCTTTTGAGACTCGTGATCTTGCTGTTGACTTCAACTATGAACAGGTGCTTTTGTTTACTCCTACGAATTGATCTCTCGCAGGTACACCAGTATGAGAGATCAATTCTCTTCTAACGTCCGTTGTTTCCAATTTTTCTATCGATCAATTTGAGTCTCCGATAAGCTAAGTGATTTGTTTAGTAACGCTCGATTCGCCTTTTGGTCGAAGTTTTGCGTTGGGGAAGAGCTTATTTGTGAATTTGAGGAGTGTTGAGCCAAAATTTACGCTCAACAGCTTATCAATAGGATTTCGGATTAGGAACAATGGCTGTACGTGCTCCAATAGTTCTTCTGAGCAGGTTCCGCTCCGCAAATATTCAATGTAATACCTAAGATGCCTCTAAAGGCCATGATTCTCCCCTAGGTCTAAGGTCCACCTGTCAGAATGTTGTACGGATGGTATTTTTAAAGAAATAAAGGAGTTATGTTGAAAAATATCAATTTAAAAATTAAAAGATTTCTTTGTTTTAACCACTTTTAATGTCTATAAAACCAAAATGTTTTGAGAACGATGCTCTCTTCCTCAGGGTTTCCTAAAAACTAACTATAACAATAAACTTAACGGTGTCAATGAAAAAGTATTTATTTTATTAGCGGGATAAAATACAAAAGCCGGTGAGGTCGTTACAGAACTGTTGATAAAGAAGGAGTTATGAAAACGTATGAAACACTGGCCTTATGGAATTATGGTAGTTAGAACACTTCATCTCATTGCCAGGTATGTTTTTTTTTACTCACGTGGAGCTTATAAGGATTTCACATCCTATCGTAAAATAAAGAAAAATTATTCGAACCTATAAATACTTCCTTGTTTTCTTGCTAGATCTCACACCATCCTATATTCCTCACTACTTTGAAGTATTTTATTACAGAGGTAAAGCGAAAATTCAATAGGTAAGTACTGAATGAAAGAAGAATTTTAGTATTCTTCAGGACTACCTCTTTCTTGGGAATAATACAAATTTTACGAGTGTATAATTTATTTACGCCAGAATACATGGTAGCCACTAATAATTATTAATGTATTCTATTCAGAAGTGATAAAGTTTGAAATCTTTAGTGGTTTCTCAGTGTACAGTATAATTTTAGTACATATCTTATTATTTCTGAAGGGTTGTAAATTTAAGTCAATCATGTCGCTCATACTTTGAAACGCATAATACTGTTATTTTGTATTATTTCATATTATTTATTAAATACGGTGGTTTGCGATGAAGAAATCTTACAACCATTTCTAATAGCAGCATTTTTATTGCAATTGAAGTGGCTTGAAAGAAGAATTTGGGATAAACCTACTGGACTCTGTGCGGAGGAGGGCGGTCCGTCTGTTTAACAATCCGTCCTTAACAGATCAATTGCCATCTCTAATTCGCAGACGTAATGTAGATGTGTTGACTCTGATCTACGAGTATTTCAATGCTGCCTGCTCCAAAGGTGCACGTATCTCGACGGACATGAGCGGAACACCCGTTCACGGTAGGTTGATGTTGGTTTCATGATAACGGGTTGTTTCTTAGACTCATTTTTGTGCAAGTCGGCTGTTATGTGGAATGAGCAACCGGCATTTGTTTTTCCTGCTTCATACAACCAGGATTTCATTACTAAATGTCTCGTAAGGTTCCTACCTTAAACCGCATCACAAAGCTGCCCAACCGGGAGGCAATATAGTTACCTTGTCTTTACACTGTACGGACGGAAGCTCTTTTGTGAGGTGTCACTTAAAAAATATACTTAAACCAGAAGACAAACATTCACTGAAAATGCTATTCTTCTGAGTAGAGGCTATTTGAAGAGAGATACTGGGGTTACTATTTAATATGGACCCAGGCCACCAATGTAGCGCAGGACAGGAACGCGTGCCTTGAGGAACCCCTGAAGACCCCCGTTCGGACTAGGATGAAGACAGGAACATCAGCTATATTTTTCAATTGACTGTGTTAAGTCTATCTAGTCTATTTTAAAATCTACGTAAACACTTCATTGAACTCCCTTTTAATTTCGTATTCTTAAGTAAAAATAAATCTTTTAATTATGTAATGTTTTCTTTTACGAAATGAGTTTTATTACTCATTAGGAATAATGAATTATTAATATTATTTTGTAATATATTAACATTTAATAAAAATAAATATTTGTATAAAACGAGGTTATAAAATAAACCACATAATAAAAAACGTGTCGCTATTCAAGTTTTATGTCCTAAAAATCGCATAAGTATCTAAAATTGCTTCACTTTCTGAGACAAATTATTTTACTTTTCAACACTAAAAACAGATTATAACTAAGAAAAAAATCCATTTTTCTTTGAAATCGTGAAGGGAAAAGACATATCAACAATGACAATCGAATTACTTGGGTATATTTTTAGCAAGTTGAACAAAACCATTAAAACCACCAAAACCAGAACCAAAACCAGACATCGTAAAAAAACAACACAAACAAAAAACCAGAAGGTCAAAATATTTCCGCTCTGCAATAAATTCCAAATAAACGGACTATTTATGAATGCATCCGAAAACTAAAAACAGTTTTTTAAAGGTGATGAAATACGCTTTCATATTTTATTTTTTAAATATAAAAATTTTGAATGGAAAAATAAAACCTTGCGTTTTTTTAATATAAAATTACTCATAACGAAAATGAAACACACACACACACACATATATTTTATTAGGCAAATGTGTTATATCGTTAACCCACTTCTCTGTGGTAAAAATAATTAATGAAAAATTCCCAAAGTTTTGTAAATTTTTATCAAATTGCGATCGGAAAGTTTGGTTTCATAAAGATGTAGATTTTAACTACTTAGTGGTCAACTTTAAGATTTGAATATAAATCGTTGTATTTTCTCTTTCTAACACCGTTAATATCATATTTCTAACAATGATAATAAGTGAAACACAACCTGACAGACCTACATGAGTTGTTCCGAGGGGTTTAAGTCTTGAAAATCTAACAATAGTCATAGAATTAAGTTATGTTCATATTTTTTACGAATTTATGGAGAGTTTCATTGATTGGAGAACAAGTTGATTTATGTGCAAAATTGCCGTAAAACTTAATGGTTAACTACAAGGTTATATTTAAAGATAACAATGGAAAACAATAAAATGCACGCAATTAAATATCATAGAAATGGTTTTTTTTAATTCAGTTTGAAAGAATAGAAAGAAATATTTATATTGGAATATCTTCTTCGAAATAGCTCTATTGGAACGGTTTCAGTACTCCTCATGCGTTGATGTTTTTGCTACGATTATTTAATAATACGTAGCTACATAAATAGGTACATTATATATTTCTTTAAAAATCGCAAATTTACCTTGTGGCTTGTGGCGTCATGTTAATTTAATAAAAATTAAATACGTTGATGCAACACTATTTAAAAATGTAGGGAATTTACACGAGAAAGTCAGTAGGATGGAGCCACGGGTAGTAATAGCCATACTCACCCAGGGTTTAAGCAAAGAGAAATCGACAATTGTACGATATCGAATCGATAGGAGTAACTTTCGACGATTTTATGTCGATATACCAAACACGGTTTCACTGTTCACAGCCGAAGAGATATTGACAGGAAATAAATAAGAAATCGATATACGCTGGCAACACTGGCTGATTTGTTAACATTCTTTGACTTCCGTAGTCTAGGGGTAAGAATCTTGACTTGCAATCCGATGGTCGCGGGATCGAATTCTAAATAATAAACAAATAAATTTTATTTGATTAATTCGTGTCATTCCACAATTAATTCATTAAAAATAATATTTAGTATATTTGCGGCACGTTCCAGAGTAAAATATACTTTCAGTATCGCCCTGGTATAAGACCACTATTCAGAATTGAAACGTTGCTTGAAATGGCTTTATCCGTGTTTGGTGAACAGATCTGAATAGCCAGGTCCTCCCCACCTTCCTTTTCCACGTGTCCTTCCCCTCCCCACTACCTTCAGCCTCACAACATACCCCAATTGGGGATGCCATAGTCTCCCCGGCTCCAGACGGGAGCAGTTGGAACTCTTGTGAGGTATTCACATAAAAATAAATAACAAATCCCAAAACGTCAAATGCCAATCAATCACAAAAAAATATTAAGAAATTAGCAAAGTTGCATTGAAGTACTAACTTAAATATGCATTGACAGTCCGCATTTACTTTTTGGCACTAAACGGGAGTTAATAGTTAATGAGGTCTTTAGTCATATTTCAACCATTTCCGTTTCTCAGAGATCGAACGGAACGGATTGCGTCTAAGATGCATCATTTTTGATTTCGTTCAATTCTAAGAACTTTGTTAGTTCAATCCGTTCATTAAATGAGCCAGAAATTTTGCATGACGAACGACATCATTAAAAAATGTGTGTATTTTGACAGTTAACTGTAACTTAACTGATACTATGGTTGTCGCGCTAAAATTTATCAATTGTCGGTCGGAATATCTGTTAACAATCGTTGACCGTGCTCGCAAATATTGATAACACACCATAGATAACGGATTTGGTCAATATCGTTTTGATAAAGGGTTTTATCGATCGTTCATCCTACGCCTCCTTGATGCCAAATTTCATTTAGCTTCGGACAACGGAACTCAAAATAAAAATACATTTTAAGTTCATCTTTGAACTTTTTGTATTCGTCTTACTTCATTTGGTAGTTTATTCCAATCTTTAGGGTCTGACAACCTTAAGTATAAGAAACAGAAGGAAAAGACCGATGACAGCATCCTACCGGCCTTTAAAAAAGAATTATACAGTTTAGCACAGTGGGCATAAAAATACAAGTCGTTCTACTAAATAACGAAACGTCCAAACTTGGTAAAAGCTGTCCCCGAGCATACCGCGGTTTTAGAGATATTGCTACACTTACTTTAGGATGGACCGCTAATATATATATATTTTTATATATATGTATATATATATATATATTTTTTTTTTAAATTTAAAATACGCAGGAGGCCCTGAGGCAAATAATTTTCAGAATTTAAATAGCTCAGAGACCTTGCCATATAAGCAAAGGGCCCTGGGAGCGAGTCCCAGTAAAACCCATATCTTTTTTCTGATTTTTCTGTCTCCAGATTTTCGATTGAGTTTTGCTAATATTGTCTTAAAATAATTTCCCTCAGAACCTAATCCATCTTTGGGGATGCTGTCTGGAGGGTTTTTTGAGGAGAGGAAGTAGTGAACATGAGTCTTGAAGAGATCCATGTTGTAGGAGGGAGGAAAAATAGAGGCCATAGGAAAATACAGTCACAGAAGTGACCCGTTCTCATATGACAAATGTTAACCGTGTACATATGTTGGGCGCGCATTTGGTGTGTTTCCCGACTATGCACCGATGCCGAAGGGATCAATGATGTTAGTTCCTCGGAACATCTTCTATTGTAATACCGGTAGAAGAAAAACAGGATAACTGAAGAGAGTAAAGGTTTTTTGGGGCTGCAGCCAGAAATGGCTACCAAATTCGTGGGATGCGCTTGCGGGCCCGTGCCATATCGTGTTTCCAGCTCCTTCAATATCTTAGATTAAGATTAATCCAATATGACCCAATTATTAGAACAACTCTCCTTTTATAACTTTTGAGGTTTATTGCCATCAATGTAACATATCAATGAAGAAGAAGAAAACACTTATAATCTAAACGAAAATATGAAAGAAAACAAAACACAGAAAAATAAAAAGATAACGGTCGCAACTAGGACACGAATCCAGAACCTCTCATCTTACCGGGAATAATTAGGCCACATCCACCTCTTATTAAAATATTTTGAAGTTCTTGTTGTGACCGTTATCTTTTTATTTTTCTATATCTTGTTCTCTTTCCTATTTTTATTTAGATTATTAGTGTTATCTTCTTCTTCAATGATTAGTGTACATATTCACAATCATTTAAAATTGTTAAAGTTGTAACACTTATGTATGTAGACTATGTATCTATGTGAATTAGGCATACTAACCCCCAGATTCGTACCCACCACTCGTAACCTTCTCCTTCCACCAACTTCTTCTCCATATTTTCCTTTTAAAGACCCTCTATACAGCATCCCTAAAGATGAGATAGGCCCTGAAGGAAATCATTTTCCTCTCCTGTGAGGGGTTCATGTAAAGAAAAATTACATAATTTGACGGGCCAGCCTAACTTACACGTGTATGTGAATCGCAACATCTAGAAAGCCAGCTTCCCTGACATTAAGGTAAACCTGATACCAAAAGATGGCACTCGAATCTAGACAAGATGTATCGATGACACGGGCCATAAATATTGTAAGCCAGGAGGTCAAAAAACTGTGCATTCATTTTCTAAATATCTGGCCATTGGATTGGACTAACTGACCGACTGCGTGTGGATGTTGGAGACGTGTTGTGGTAATTAGCTAAAGCGGGTTCCTGACTGTTGTTTATGCCGAAAGTGGCCGGTGTTTCTATGGCATCACGTGCATCCCGGACGGGGCATACGGGACTTCCATATCTCATTTTGCACAAGGTGGTTTTTGCAGAGGTATGTACAGGGATGGATTTATAGTAAAGAGCACCCAATGTTTTCCCGAACCATTTTAAAGACCAGGTATGTATCTTTGTCCATCCTCGTGTTCAAATTATGGTGCAAGTATTAATTGGCTCTACACGCCCCTGATTCTTGGACAGTCAACTCTTTCAATATTGGAGGCAGATATTTATTGGATAGGTTATCCCAAGTGGTTCGCTACGGTCGGTGACAGCAGGGTTTATGGGGTTAGGTTTGTCCGGGTTTTGGTGTGGACGCGTCTGCCCACCAGCTGCGTGGCAGACCGGATCGGGAAAGACTGATTGAGAGAGACCTTTTGATCTGGACTAACACTCTCGTAACATCTCCTTGCACCGTAGTGGGAGGGATGGGTGTCCGTAACTCCTCCGGATACTGACTCCCGGATTCCTACCCATTCCTCATACCTTTTTCTTTTCTAAAACTTCACCTTTCGCCAAAAAGATCCTCCACAAAGCATCCCCTAAGATGACATGATGAGGGGAATTATTTTCCTCAGGGCCTTCTGTGTGGAGCTAATGTAAAAAAAATCATAGAAAAACAGTAATTAAGAAATTACTAAATAACTAAAAAGCGCAGATCCTTAAAATATCGCGGATTTGACATTCCTTGTCAAGATTTACCCTAAGAAATTTACAAAAAAATACACATTTCAAATAATATAGAATGAAAATAATTTCCGTTCAAAAACATAATTGCATAGGTAAGTACATGTACTTCATCTTTTTTAAAAAATTCTTTTGACATATTAGTTTTAATTTTAAAAAATACTATTAAAATATGTTTCTGTTAAAATATTATACCGTAGTTAAGTATTTCATCGCTTGTTTAAATTCTTGATCCAATCAGTTCCAATTGGAAAATGATACTTACGTAAATTCAAAACAAATTCGCATTCATTGAACCGGAGATTCATTCACTTAATGGTTTGAAAAGAACAAATGGCGCCATACATATAGTAATAATAAAGTTCTGAATGTATAAAATTATTTGCCATTCAAATTAACGGCGTAGAAATCCTATTTTTTTTCATTTTGTTTGCCGGCCCTGTGGCCCCAACGAATTTGCGAGCCTGGGGCTACAACTCTTTCTGCACTATGGTAAGTCTGGTACTGGATACGCCACTGCCCGCGATGACGACACCCGTCCTAAGCATGATAGGTCAAATGGCAGGATCCGAGCGGGGCAAACCGGCAATTCAGATCCATCCAGCAAGTAAATAATGAGGCTCAATTAAGTTGTCGCTTTTCTATTGGCAGTTGAGCACAAATCAAAAATTCGAGAAAGTTTCGCTAAACCAATTATTAGCGTGGTCTTCATACTAAATTCTGCAAGTAATTATTAATTTTTACTACCCGGCTTTGCCAGAGTTTAGAAACTCATTTTCCAAAATCTTTAATTTTATTGAAAATAAAAATAAAAACACACAAAATGCTCCTTAGGTCTTTATAAAATAGTATTGCAAAATAAACATGACTGCGTTAACCTATAAATTTCAAATCAAAACAATTTGCGAGGCGGGTATGGGTACTGCCGCCCGGGAATCATTTATTGGATAACCAACACCTCTGCCATAGGTCACCCCAAGTGGTTCGCTACGTTTGGTAACTTAGCAGGAGTGCCCGGGTTCATGGGGTGAGGTTTGCCAGGATCCTGATCCGTCTGTCCACCAGCTGTACGGCAGGTCGGATCCAGAGAGATGGTTGAGGGAGTCCTAATAACCTTTCCAGCTGGACTCTCTCGACCCATTGCCTTGCACCGCAGTTGGAGGGATGGATTCATACGTCCGTCACTCCCGGACATACTAATACCCACCCCTCTGACCCTTTTCCCTCCAAGAACTTCCTCTCCTTCCTTTCCTATAAAACCACCCACATTGCATCCCCAAAGATAACATAGGCCCTGAAGGGATTTATTTTCTTCAGGGCCTCCTGTGTGAAGCCAATGTAAATAAAAAAATTTCAAATTTCACAAGTTCAGAACTCATCGTTCGTGACTTATTTTGCTACGATAATCAAACATAATAATTAAAACATACAAAAGTATCGTGACTATTTTTTGTACGTACTCGTAAATTTAATTTAATTGCATACTTACAGGAAAATAAAATGTCAGAAAGAAAAAGATATGCAATTTTCATGATGCAGTAGTTCACCATTCGAGAGCTTTTTGCTGATTTATGATATCAGATTTCTGTTAATATAAAAAATGTTAAATGATTATTATACAGGGTGTTAAGGGACGTACTTAACTTACTAACCAGTGATTCCTGATATAATTTGAAGAAAAAAATTGATATTCTTTTGATATATATAAATATTTATTAAATATTTTCTTCAAAATCAAACAAAAAAACTTCCACGCGTCCTCTAACAGTCAATATCAATATCTAGTGATTTTGTTTTGTAATATTGTTAGGCCAAGTTGTTTCATACATAATATCAGGAACAACACAAAACTGCGTTACATAAATCAACTGTTATTATAATTATTTAAACCACTCCCGTCCTTGAAATTTGCTGAAATTTCTTCATTAAAAATGAGTCAGTACATCCTTGGCTTTTATCCCACGCTCTTGGTCAAATTTAGCTGTTATTTATTTAAATGTAGCAACAATCGAAAAAATGGTGTCATAATTAATGGAAGTGTCCAAAATTTGTATTTTCATGAATATTAAATTGGTAAAATAGGTTATATTCGAAATAGAGGTAAAATATTCGTTAATGTAGGTTTTATGAGAATATTTGTTTGAGATATATTGCGTTCAATCTATCTTCTCATTAATTTCTCTTACCCTTTTATTTCAATTGCCCAATCTATGCCGATACATATATTTTTTATTTTTTATATGAATACCGCACAAGAGTCCCAACTGCTCCCGTCTGAAGCCAGTGAGACTATGAGATCCCCAATTGGGGCATGTTGTGAGGTTGAGGGTAGTGGGGAGGGGAAGGAGATAGGTAAGAGGAAGGTGGGGAAGTACCTGGCTATTCAGATCTGGTCACCAAACACGGCTAATGCCATTTCAAGCAACGTTTCAATTCTGAATGGTGGTCTTACACCAGGGCGATACAGGGAGTATCTTCCACTCTGGAACGTGCCGCAAATATACTATATATTATTTTAAATGAATAAATTGTGAAATAACACAAATTAATCAAATCTGGGAAGCAATAATAATTCTGCATCTTTTCCGTTGACAATGTTCCGTTCTGTTTCAATGCAGGTGCAATTGGAGAAGGATTCAATTTGGGAGGCGGGTATGGGTACCGCCACCCCGGGAACCATTTATTGGACAACCAACACCTCTGCCATAGGTCACCACAAGTGGTTCGCAACGTTTGGTGATTAGCAGGGGTTCCCGGGTTCATGGGGGTCAGGTTTGCGGCGAAAATGTGGTCAAAGAATGCCCGCTCCATTCGTTCCCCGGCGGGATTGATGAGGTCCACAGGGCACGCCTGAGGCCTTAGACTGACTCGAATACCCAGATGTCCCCCTCTGACCCCCCACCATACAAAAGAAGAAGAAACCGTGTTTGGCGACCAGATTTGAAAAGCCAGGTGCTTTCCAACCTTCCTCTGCTTCTTCCATTCAGCATCACAACATATCCCAATTGCCATGGTTTCAAGTTGGTAATCTTGTATATAAAAAATCAAACAAAATATCTAAATGTCATGGCACATTGAACGAATGACCCAGAAAATCAAAAATCATCACTAATACATAAAAAAAATTGTATCAGGTCAACAGAAAATGAAGGAGGTATTCTATTAAGATCCGCCCAAGTAAAAAATACCTTACCCGTGTCACTTAGCCGGTGTATTTTATGATTTGTTTATGTTTTTTGTTCCCATGTCTTCGTTCTAGTAATATACATATTTTTTGCGTCAAGTTCCATTGATCTGAAATTTTTTTGTAGATTACCAAATTCAATGGTGAATTAAGAAATCATTAAATCATAGAGGATTTGTTGCAAAGGTCATCAAGAAAAAATTGAAGCTATCAAGAAAATTTATCCACGCAGAACAAAATATTTATAAATATCTACTCGTATATCAATGACATATAAAAGAATCACGTTATTTGTATATAGTGGTTAAAAAACGCCATTTTTTAATAAATAAGAGTACCTAAATATTAAGGTCTGTGCCCTACTAAATGTTATTAAGCCACAAAGGCAAACACCTCTCACAATAATAAAACCAAAATAAATAATAAAATTAGATTTGTCAAAATTTTTTTACATAAAAATGCAAAAGTCGGTCATTTTAAATACATGTAGGATTACGAAAGATTTTTTAAATATTTATATTGAGGGATCAGTAGGATTTATCGGACCAGTTAGAATTTCATCAGAGCCGAACCCTCTGATATGAAAATATCTGGAGTCGGTGAAATATTTTCCCATTATGTTTCTGGTGGATTGACGTATTGTTCTTGTATTATTTTGTATTTATTATACTTATATAGTGCACTTACATTGCGTTAATTTAATAGATATTCATTTGTGGAAAAGTGTGTGGAAGGGTTTAGTCTTTCATTTGGGAAAGATTCAACCCGGACATAAAATCTGGAGCACCGTAAAAAAAGAAAATAGACAAACTAAATATAAGTTTAAAACTATACCTTTGGATAAAGAAGCTCTGAATTTTTAGCAGTAAAGTCATATAACAAAAGAAGAACAAAACTTACACAGTATCAAACAAATTAAAACAAAAAATAACTGTTTTAATGACATCAAATCATGGCTTAAAAAACTATCGGAAAAATAACTTAATAATTTATTATAAACATCGAAAAAACCTCTCCCAGAAGTCGCTGAAAACTTGTCAAAAACATAGTCCCCCTCAGCACAGGATCTCATAGTAAGGAGGACTATGAATATAATCTACGTACATATTTTTTATACTTATATTTAACTTTATATCTTATATAAATGTAAAATTTAAAAAAAAAGTTAGTTAATTTAAAAATGGATATTCGTATATCTTCTAATTGACTATCACTCTAGTTCCCCTGAAAGTTAGATAGAGTGTATGAAATGCCACAAGCGTTTTTTTCCTTCAAAAATATTAAATTTCGAACCATTTTTTCCTAGGTAAAATAATCATCGCAGTGTTGTATCCTCTACAGCGTTACAATCCAAGGAAAAAAATGGATAGGCTCGTGATAAATATTACGAAAAAAAGCCTTGATGAAAAAACCATTTTTGTAGTTATAAAAAACTATTAATTGTTTAGCGCCAGTAGCTGACACAATGTAATAAATAAACTAACTAGGCAGAGTGGATGGAACGCCAAGTAACTCTACCTGCATTCCTGATGACATCATTCACACCAATTTAAACCATTTTATGTGTAATTATGTATCGCACAATAGACCCAACGTCTCAACGATGCAATCCATTGTTTGAGTTAGGATTGTTGGTTGAATAACGCTAAATGAAGTATTGAGGGGAAGGACATGAGTAAATGGAGGTTTCCGACTATTGGGATCTGTATTTTATCTATTGGGATGGTCCCTAAACATGGCTAAAGTAATTTTAAGCAACCCTTCGATTCCAACACGCTGGCCTTCAAGGGCGATAGTGAGAGATTCTGCCATTTGCATTTAAGAAAATTTATCAAGGGGTTTTTTTAAAGCTTAGTTCCACACTGGAGGCCATGAGAAAAATATCTTAGGAGATGCTTCTTTTTAAGGAAAGGAAGGAGAGGAAGTTCTGGTAAGAAAAATGGTACGATGGATGGGTAGGAATCTGCAGGGCGATGGGTTGAGAGAGTCCGGCTGGAGAGGTCAAAAGATATCCCTCAACCAGTCTCTCCCGATCTGTGAGCTAGGCAAACCCCACCCCATGAACTCAGGCACCACTGCTAAGTCACCATAAACTTGGGGTAACCTATGGCAAGGGTGTTGGTTATCCACCAAATGGTGGCCCGGGGCGGCACTATCCTTACCTGCCTACCAAATTAGGGTGAGGAGGTAATTGTGGTTACGGTTATTATTTTGAAAAAAATAATTATTATCTAAATATTAGGTGTCGGGAAACCAGTGCAAAACTGCACGCGGTAAACTGATCAAATTTGGAGTCGATTTTAAGTAAATTGAGTTCAAAGTTAGAAATTTGTAGTCCAAATAGGAAAAAAAAAATCGGTCGCCTCGGTGATTACTTTCAGCTATTGCTTGTCTTTAAACATTTTACAGGTTCTCTTTTTCTGCCACGTAGATTCAACAGTTTTCTTTATTCTTTTTTCCGGACACTGTGTGCAATTTAAATATATGCAGGTGGGAAGTATATTTAAATTTAGAACCTTTTTTTAAATGAGCTTAAACAACCTTTGCTTCGAATGTTATTATATGACAGGATTTTGTCAGCTGCAGGTATAAGTTTAATCCGGCGTTATAATCGAAATAATTATTTATCTGCCGGTTGGTTTATTTATTATTCCACTTTGAAAACGAATTGGTCTGACATAAAACAGAAGATAAGCAACTCTCTACGATTTATGCATGACTATAAAAATACTTCTATGTTTTATGTCGTGTTTACTTGGAAATCCCGAAATAGGAATTTGGCCAAAAAAGTCATTGGATATTTTAAATAAATTTATTTATTTTAGTGTTTTTTTTTTAAATTTTTCTTTATATATTCAATAATAATATTATTGAAAATTTTTAAACAGTTAATTTATAAAGAAGTTCTGCTGTGTAATTATTATTACGCCTAACGGCTGATTTGCCGTCTGAAGGCATTTCAAACTGTCCTCAAGACACTTCTGAAGGCATTATCAAACCTGTGATAGTATGATAATGCCTTCGTAAGGCGAAACAGCTGTCGCGCGTAATAAAAATTACATAGCAGAACTTGTTCATAAATAAACTGTTTTTATAAATTGAATAATATTATTATTGAACATATAACAGAAATAAAAATTAAAATAGAGTTCTACAAGTGAAACTCGATAACAATAAAAGCCATTGGTGATGTTTTGATAGTTATAATTATTGGATAGTAAATTTTTTTTAAAAATAATTTTGGTGTGTTCGAGAGGATCATGTTTGAATACAAGAATGCAAGAGATCTCTCAGGCGAAGGTATGTGTGGCAAAACTAAAAACTAGACATCAACGTTATTGGGTCTTTTATAGTAAGTACCTACCTCAGGAATGAGGCATATAACTGATAGAAGATTGACGAGATTATCTATGGTTAATGCTGTATAGAGATATACGAGATATCTATGGTTAATGATGGATGAGATCCCCAAGGCGTATGTGTAAAACCATGTATGGCCGTATGAAAATGTAGAAATTCTAAAAGGATTCTTTTTTACATTAACTCCACACAGGAAGTTCTAAGGAAAATAATTTCTATCAGGGCCTATGTTATCTATGAAGATGCTGTGTGTAGAGGCTTTTGAAGTAGAGGAAGGAGTAAACATGGGTCTTGCAGAGACCCATTTTGTAGGAGAAAGGAAACACAGAATCGTAAAAGCGACCCGTCCTCATGTGACAAATGTAAATTGTATACAAAGGTTGGGTTAGGTTAGGTTGGGTGCGTTTGGCGTACGTGCGCTGGTGACGAAGGAATCAATGACGCTAGTGTCTCGGAGCATCTTCCATTGAAATACTGGTGGAACTAGGACAGCATTCTCACACGGCGCCTGTGCTCTGAAGATTGCAATCCGTTTTGTTAAGATAGGAGAATCTATCAAACAGCCCGCCCGTTTCTGCAAAGAGTCGAAGGTTTTTCAGGTATTTTGGGGATTCAGACCAGATGTGGCTGCCACTTGCGAAGTTATTTAACTTACTTATCACACGTGATGTGTAAGAGTTGTAAAATGAATAAGGAAAATAAAAGAAATGCTTGAATGGTTTGGGCATGTAGAGCAGATGAACGAAGAACGAAGTGTAAGAGAAAAGAGAATATGGTTGAAAGTGAATAGAAGAAGAAGTTAGGGATTAAAGAATTAATTTTTCAAAAAGTGTTTGTTTTTATATGAGTCATAACTGCTCTTAACATTCTGGAACCACGGACACTATGGCACCCCCAATTGAGGTAAATTATGAGGCTTAAAAGGGCGTAGAAAAGGGAAGGGTTGGGTAGAGGAAGTAGGGGAGTATCTGACTATTTAGATCTGGCCATTAAACACGGCTATAGCCAATTAAAGCAACGTTTCGATCTGAATGATGATCTCTAACAAGGATGATAAATTAAATGAATAAATTGTGAAATAACACACATTAATCTAATAAAATTTATTTACGCAAACCGCGACCTACGGATTCGTAGCCAAGGATCGTAACAACACAACCAAGAAGGCCATCAAATTACCTGGTATTCTTTCGATAATAAATGTCTTCCAGTACGTGCGTACATCCAAATGATCCGAATAGTGTAACCATGCTTTTTACCTGTATGAGAGAATTTTACAAAAATACTTTAGGCAGTATTCAAAGACAATGGAGAGTCATAAATTTCTGTCTCGACGTTTAATCGCGAAGTGGGGAGGGGCATATTAAAGGGCGGGGCCTATTATAGGAACTGGAGGTAGTCGAACCAGACCCCTTTTGGTAATAATGAGAATTTATTAGGTTAATGTAAATGTTAATTATTGTCTAATTAAGGAGAATTTATCTTTTTGTAGTTTTGAATTGAATCGTAAAAATAAAGCTATAAACCTCGGTACCATGACCGTTGATCCCTTAACGGTTGGCCCCCGGCAAACTTTTATACAATATGCAGTCGGTTTAGCGAAAATACGGTAGCTATACCTACTTACACAAAATATAAGTAAGTGTTAATTTAAATGCACCAAGGAAAAAACTACTAGCCTATATACTGTATATGTATATTTATACTAGCGTATAAGTACAAAAAATCGATACCGTAAATAAAGTCGTTTGAAATCCATACCAACTAATTATTGATGGTATTTTTGAGTAAGAATATGGTAGTCAGTGTGTCCAGAAGTATGGATCCATCCCTCCAACTGCGGCATAAGACGACCGGTCTCTCTCCATCCGGCTCGCCACGCAGTAGGTGGACAGATGCATCCGCTGCTAAGACCCAGACAAAACTCACCCTGATAAGTAAGCAAACGTAACGGACCACTTGGGGTGACCTATGGCAGAAGTGTTGGTTATCCAATAAATGATTCCCGAGGCGGCGAAACCTATACCCTCCATTATTATTCGAGAATTTACACAAATCTAGGTAAAAATAAATGTGTAAAGAGATAACATTGTAATCTACTTGCCAAATGACAATTATATTTTATTCTATTTGATAATAATAATAATAAAGTTATATCATAGTGTTTCCATACAAACGAATTATTGAAATCCGTAAGTCTAGGCTTTAACTTTAGGGCGCACAGTTTACACCCGCGCTGTGCAAGCGGTTTCCCCACAGAGCATTGGACCATCCCATATATTTGTATAGCTCAGTTTTATGGCATTTTACTTCTCAAATGCGCTTAACTATAATAATTTTAAAAATAATCCTACAGTGCTCTTTACGAGTCCATTACGAAACATTGATAAAATAATATGAAATAAAGAATATACAATATTGATAAGAGAACAAAAATGAACAATAACAGTGCTGTTATAGCACAGGACAATAATAATTGACCATAAAGGTGCTCTTGTAGCACAGGACAAAACAAGAACAAAACTAAAATATAATATACTAACAGGAGGCAGTTTGCGTTTAGAAATGAGAAATATTCTGACATTAAATTCGGACATCTTATATATTAATGTCTGGTTTTTTGAAAAACTCTATTTTTCTGGCACGCTAAAAACTACCGCACCGCCCCTTAAGTTTCACCCACCTCAAGGTTCACTTTCGGTTGAATTCAGTTTCAGACAATCGCGGGAAAGACCAGAATGACCTAAATCATGACCTAAATCGCACGCGAAAAACGACCCTTCCGCCCTTACATTTCACCCACCTCAAGGTTCACTTTCGCTTGAGGAAAAACCACGATCAGCCAAGTTTCAGTACTTGGATTTTGTAAGTTTTTTTTTTGTCGACAAAATTAATGTCGCTATGGATTTATTCTCTCATACGAATTAACGGCGAAAACTGGAACCTCTGATTAAATCACTCAATTCGGCTAGGCTATATTTCCCGCCGACAGGTTCGCCCCTTTAAAAACGTCGGATCGAGAAGGGAAGTAAAAAAAAGTTAGTTTCCCATACAAAACTGATTTTGCTAGGAATTTATTCTAATTAATTAAACGGCTTCGAGAAAGTTCTTGAGAAAAATTGACATTTTATAGGGGCATTACGGAATTAAAGATTACGTTAAAAGTACACCTTCCGGCGGAGATGTTTTTTAATAATCGTAAACAATACAAGTTTTAAAAACTTTTAAAATCATAACATTTACCGCATTTCATTCAAAATGTTTCACAACATTGCATTCAAAATCAACATTTTTTTGACATTTTCCAAACATTCACTTTCATAGATAATGTTAATTGTTTGCAGCCTGTAAAATCACTTATATTATTCGGCAGATATTTAAATTTTCCCCAACTGTGCAACACTGAAAATGAAATGATATTCCAATGCCCAACATACCGCCTCAACCCCTCAGCGAGGCCAGGACAGGGTTATTTGTATGAAAAAACGATGCCGGTATTCGATTTTCAGGCTTGGGTTGAGGTGGTTTTGACAATGTTTTCTGTTGGTCTTGCCAGAATTGAGAACATACTTTTAAAATATTGAGATGAACTAGGTAGGGCCCGATAAACTGATAAATACGAGTATTTATTTATATTATTTTTACAAATGAATGGTCGAAATGTATGTCCGCACATAACTTCCGAACGATTGAACCAAATTGAATAATTCTTTTTACGTTGTGATCCTTATTGTTTGGACAAGGTTTTTCGTGAGCTCTAGCATTATTAAATTTGTATAAAATGAATCACCGAAATTTATGAAATTAATTAATTTAAATTTATTTTTAATCACCATAAATTCCGAAAGACTGCAACAAATTGGAAAATTCTTTTTTTGTTGTATTCGTTATTTTTAGGGCAAAGTTTGTATAAAACTACTGGTGAGCTCTGGCATCATGAAATTTGTATTAAAATGAATCCCCGAAATGCATGTACGCTTATAACTTCTGAACGACTGCACCAAATTGGATATTTCTTTTTATGTAGTTATTGTTAGGACAAGGTTTGTATAGAACTAATGGCGAGTACTGGCATTATGAAATTTGTATAAAAATTAATCGCAGAAAAGTATGTACTATGTAAAAGTATGTATAACTTTCTAACGACTGCACCAAATCGGATAATTCTTTTTATGTTGTGTTGGTTATTGGCTGGTGAGCACTGGCATTAAGAAATTTGTACAAAAAAGGCATCATGAAATTACGCAATCCTAAACCGTTAATCCGATTGGGATGAAACTTTGGGGATTTGAGGTGTGCATGCCTACAATGGTGTATTTATACTAACGCATGGCAGGTTTTT
Organism: Limnephilus lunatus; assembly: GCA_917563855.2. Classification (NCBI taxonomy): domain Eukaryota; kingdom Metazoa; phylum Arthropoda; class Insecta; order Trichoptera; family Limnephilidae; genus Limnephilus; species Limnephilus lunatus. The sequence continues at coordinate 102,456,878 of OU830594.1, forward strand.
GCTGCTAGGCCCTGCGGGCGGCTTTATATATGTATATATATATGTTCCACAGCTAAGCATTGCTAAACCATTCATCCGATTGCGATGAAACTTTGGGGATTTGATGTGCGCATGCTCGCGATGGTTTCTGTATACAGTAGTGAGCTCTGGCATCATGAAATTACGCAATATTAAACCGTTCACCCGATTGGGATGAAACTTTGGGGATTAGATGTGTGCATGCCTACAATGGTGTCTTTATACTAACGTATGGCAGGTTTTTACTGCTAGGCCCTGCGGGCGGCTTTATATATGTTTGTATGTTTAACCGCTAAGCGTTGCTAAACCATTCATCCGAATGTGATGAAATTTTGAGGATTTGATGTGCGCATGCTCGCGATGGTTTCTGTATACAATAGTGAGCTCTGGCATCATGTAATTACGCATTGCTAAACCGTTCATCCGATTGCGATGAAACTTTGGGGATTTTATGTGTGCATGCCTACAATGGTATCTATATACAAAAGTATGGCAGGTTTTTGCTGCTAGGCCCTGCGGGCGGCTTTATATATATTTGTATGTTTAACCGCTAAGCTAAGATTCTAGACCATTCATCCGATTGCGATGAAACTTTGGGTTTTGATGTGCGCAAACCTACCATGCCTGCAAGGCAGTAGGTACCTACCCACTTACAATGAATTAATATTTTTTTCTGTTAGTAAGTCAAGTTAGTTTTTACCCGTTAGTTGCATTTGCAACAGGCATAAGCTAGTATACCAATTACTGGAAAGTTTAGAACATGGCTAATTACGTATATTGAAAAGTAGTTCGGATTCATGAATGGTGAGATTTTAAAAATAATTTTGTTTGTAACTCTTATCACTACATACAGTACCTATTTTAATACATATGCAACCTGTCGAAACACCTATAATTTAACGCCGATACCTGATGATCCTAATACAGAAAATATTTAAAAACCGGATTTTCACTTTGTGATTACAAAATACCAAACAAAGCGTTCATCACCCAAAAAAAAAAATACCGTCCCGCTCACAATCTATCGATCGGAATGAGACAAGTGTATTTTGATCAACCTGCCACATAAATTTATTGTAGCATGATTGCGAAAAGAACGACATTTTAGATGCTGATAAAAATATAACTAGTTTTTTTTTGACGGTGAAATAAAGGCGAGATTGATCTTTGCACAAAAATATTGTTCCTAAATCTAAGAGTCTAGTTGGCGTACAAAGAAGACTACCACATATTTTGCAAATTGCAAAACACGAGTCTTGACTTGGAGCCATTTGTTTATCATGGAGATCTGCCTCTACTTCTCCGACCTTCCTTAAACCAGATCTAATATGCTTCACCAATAATTCGAAATTTTACAGTGCATATATTATGTGTCGTTGAATTGCCGACATTTTTGATCCTTCGAGCCGGATATTTATAGATTTTTTAAATAAACATTGGTTCGATTAAAGAGGTCATTTGATCTTGATTAAAGACGTCTCTTTCTTAAAGCTGTTTCATATTAAACAAAATTTAAGTTCTCAGTTTGGCGAGCAACGTGTTCAAAATAGGTTACATATATATATATTTAAATATCTTACATATCGCTTTAGGTAGAGAGTTAATGAGAGTAGAAATTTTGGATACGAAGTCCATCAGAATGGATAGATTAGTAAGTTGATAGTAGTCAAAGATATTGAAATATAAGATAGTAGTAGATTGACCACTGGACAACATGAAATATTAAAACACTAGCAGTTAAAAACCGCGGGTTTTTGCTGCTAGGCCCTGCGGGCGGCTTTTAGTTCAGCTTCGCCCGGTTTGAGTGTTTGTGAAAATTTTCTAAATCCGATAGGAGCTGGTTCCTAAAATAGCTAGTTCCTCGGATCTATTGTGATCCAGTGACAGCTGGACAACGAGACAAAGTAACAGTGACAAAATAATCGAGACACGCAATGACGTTAAATGTAATTTATAACAACTTCGTCGCGGCAATCTTTCTAAATCCGGAAGGATACCTGAAGAATAAAAATCCGTAGCACTTATATATATACCTAGGGGGGAATTAATCACATGCGAGCTGTTGACGGAAGTAGTGACATCTCGTGACGAATTCTTGAATTTGAAACCGAACTACAACAGTAGCTCTGTGTGAAACTCCATGTACACAGATTTTATTTGAGACGCGGCCATTAAGCGTGGCGTCGACATGCACTCGTGGGTGGGTTCTGAAATTCAACCACACGCAGACGCTAAGGTAATAATATAGTTCGATTACTTTCTGTCAGTGAGCCTAAGTGCACAGTTATTAAAAGGGCGCCAAAATGACTCAAATGCATTTGAGTGAATTGATAATGAACAGGTATTTAACAGTTACCTAACAGTTTTCCAATCAGGTCTTTTATAAATATTATAAAATTAACTTAAACACGTTGAATGTATGCACTGATGATCCTATCTAGGTTAGTCTGTACCGCTGTTCTATTAAACACATTTATATGTATGTTTTTGCTTTGCAACAATTGAAAACGACCCGATCAAATTGTTTTTACTGCCAATTTGAAATCAAATAGAATTTATATTGCTGAATTACAATAAACGTGCTGAAATAATTGAATGTATTAGTCATAAAATTAAGTGAATGTATCGTAAATTATATTATAAATGGGTAGCGTCATTGAACACACATATCGATGTAAATAGTGGTGGATAATGAAATGATTACCAAAATAATCAGAGATGAGGAGATTACAAAAGAAATGGTGATGTTTAACAAGATATCGCTTGATTAAGATATTTTAATGATGGTAGTGATAATGCTCTGTATATCCAGAGGCGAAGATATCACTTGAATTCTGATCAATACCATACCTATAACATGCAAATGACCAGAGATAAATTGATAACTAGAACAGAGATGATGATTTTTTCACTATGGTAATCCAGATTATGATAACCAACAACTAAGAGATGGCTTAGATAAAAATGATAGTGAAGACCAAAAATATGTTGAGGTTCAAATTGTGATCAAGACCAAGATGTCAAGAATAAAGAGACAAAAGGACGATGATAGAGATGTCTGTGATGCTGACAATTTGGTGACGATGACTAATATGACCAGAATTAAAAAGTTTTAAAAAAACGACAAAAATCTTAGCTGAAGAGATTACACGATTATGATCAAGAATGATTTTTTTTACATTAACTCCATACAGGAGGCCCTGAGGAAAATAATTTGCCTCAGTCATGTCATCTTTGGGGATGCTGTGTGGAGGGTCTTTTGTGAAAATGAAGGAGTGAGGAGTGAGGGAGGAAACACAGAGGCCGGCAAATCGTTCCACGGCCGAGCCGTTGAAATCAAGAACGAGTCGTAGAAACGACCCGTTCTCATGTGCAAACGTCAACAGTGTACAAATGTTGGGCCCTCGTTTATCGTTTTTCCCGACTGTTCATCGGTGCCGAAGGAATTAATGATGCAAGTTCCTCGGAACATTTTCCATTAAAAAATCGGGGACAGCACTACCACCCGACGCGTATGCTCTAAATATAGCAATCCGTTTGCTAAGATAGGAGAATCCAAGGTTTTTTCGGGAATTTTGGGACTGCAGACTAGGGGTGACTGCCAAATTCAACCGTGGGGCGCACTTGCGATTTGTACAGGGTCAGAAGTTGTGTACTATCAAAGTATCTGCGGGACCTGTATAGTACGGCCAGCTTCTGAGAGGCCAACTTAACTCTGGCTTCATGATGAATTATAACATTATAACATTGAATGCTCAAATGACCAAAGACAGATTACTTTGGTGATGATCAGGACGACGTTTAATATAGATGAAGAGATTACCATAATTATGACCACGACTACGATGGCCATATTATGAAGATGGACTTGATGAGCAGAGGCTTAGAAGGTATGATATTAACGATGGTTAGAGATGAAGAGGAGAGGGGTGAATAACGTATAAATCACTATGATGATGGCGAAAAAATTACAATGATGAAGGGATGACAAATTCAAGCAAATCAATTTTTCGACTGTATTTTGGCAAAAACCAAACCATAGCTAAATATCCACCACAGCTAAACATCCATGTATGCAAACAGTTAGCAGGGAGGATATAAAGCCTTCTGTCACGATATTGATGCGTGACCTTTTCGCTTTAACCAAATATCTTTTTGTGTATTTATAAGGCATCCAAATTATATCACGATGTTTTCAATTTCGCCTTATCATTTACACTAAATGATCTTAGATCAATATTTCAAAATCAACATTCTGCTCTAAATTCAAAACACGTGGAAATATGAAACGTGCATGAATGCTGAGGAATCGAGATCTGAATTGACCCTGTCAAAGTCGCACGTGACGAAGAAACGAGATTGATTAAATAACATTATTAACATTTCAAATAATGCGTATTTATATGTGCACTTTAGGTTACACGTTAGAAATCTAATTAAAATCGTGTTTATGGTCATATACCTAATCTGTACAGACCTGCATTGGTTGGAGGTTTAGTATTACTGTTGTTCAAAAAGTCATAAATTAGATATGAATAACTGTGTTATGGAAGGTGATTGTAGAAATAATGATTGTAAGGTGATTGACAGGAGGTGATTGTATTAGACCTACAGTAAACTTCTTTTTCAATCTTACGTTGAGCCTATCACATCGAAGGCTTTGAAAATGCTGGGATTTATTGTTAGAGGAAGTTTAATTTTTAAAATACCATAAACTGTATATCCTACGTCAAAAACCACCTTGAGTACGCTTCAACAGTGTTCGAACTCTCATTGTTCTACATACAATAATATAGAAAGAGTTCATAAAAAGTTTTTGACATATCAGAGACCTAGTAATGCTTTATAGGATAGTTAACAATTTTATTGATGGCTCATGCCTATTACAAAATATTCATTTTTATATTCCTAAGAGCAATACTAATCATTTTAAAACTGTATTTTAAGAAGAAGCTGTGGCACCTGTAATAGATTATGCACAGACATAGATGTGTAACAAAGCAAATTGTCGTTATGAGTTATTTTTTCGCTGAAGCGATGAAAAGACATTAAAATCTAGAGCTAACATCTTCAACCATTTAAACCTTTCTTCACAGTGCAAAAATCACACATTTGCAAGTATCTGCCACTGTCCCTTCTTAAATTACACCATTTTCTACTTCTCCCATCCCAAATTACTTCCTTTTCATCTACTGGCCTGAATAATCCATTCACATTTGAGGAAAACTATTCAAGTAACTACATTTATGTTACATCTTCTTCTTCCTTTGTTGTAGTTTTCTATTGGAAGTATCACTAGCTAAATAGCGAGTTGTCAAGGTCATCCTTCAATTTGAATCAAAATGTGGTTAAACTCATTGGCGTTATTTCTAAAAGGATCATAATTGATGACCTCAATAAAGGTTGGAGATTAATCTTGTATTAGTTTATCCTTACAAGACATGTTTACCATTTTTCTAAAACTGATAACTGCTCTTTATTAATATTATTCACAATAATAAAACCATAGTACACTGATAAGGAAGGTCTAAGAATTATTTATAAATTTAGAAAAGATTGTAAATGTCAACAATAAAAGTTGCAGAGTCGCTTCTATGTACATGATTTTCGGTCATCTCTCATTTGTCATTTCTGCCACGCACAAGGCAATCTTTAGGCCAAAATTTTTTTTGGATAATTTTACGTCCAATTAGATTTTCAACAAATACACTCCGGCACGCAATTTCTCCACATTGATACAAAGAGATAATGTACCCTGATGGTGATTTTTTTTTATAAATAGACAATAAACAGTGTTAATTTCAAGCGACCTCCCAGGTAAGTATGGTCCTGTATTAATTCATTTTAGGCAGCATCGCGTTCATTGGTCAAAATATTGTATATATATTTTCGTATCGGTGATCAATGAACCGGTGTATGCAATTTTTAGCCATAGGTTGTTTTTAATTGTTTGTCTAGCTTGTAGTCTTTCTAGATTTTAGGCATGTATGGTAAGTTTGTACAGCGCCCTTGAGGTGATTTTTCACAAAAACGGCGCTATATAAATCGTCCAAATATTATTATTATTATTAAAACGGAGTTATATAAATTATCAATCGTCTCATTTCTCTTTTTTCACTATTTACTACGTTTTATTTCATTACTTAGTAAAATTTCGTCCTTCCGTCAGTTCAATTTCTCTAAATGTTTTATTTTTATTTTTTAATAATTGTACCATGAATGTAAACATTCTGCATTCATATACAGGGCGTATAATTACGTATCTGAACGACTTTAACCAGCGATTTGCTGTTCTAAGACTTAGATTTTTTTAATAGGTATTATACAGGGTGTTAAGGGACGTACTTGACTAATTTTAACCAGTGATTCCTGACATTATTTGTAGTAAGAAATGTAAATGAAATTTGTATCTTCGGTGATATTTTTGATGTATTTTATTTTCTACAAAAAACATAAAAAAAACAGTAGGCGTAGGACATTTGGGGAAAGGTTACGAGGTTGGGCGGTTATTCGGCTAAGTGACCAGTGACGATAAGCGGAAGATTTTTATTACATTTGATTAAGGAAAAAAAAATGATAAAAAAGCCAATGAAAAAGAGACCGGAGACCATCGCCACTGAGTACATTCTAGCGCATCACACTCCACCTCTTTTCGACAGCACCGTACATACGAGGCGGAGAGTGTGTCACGTGATCCGTTGTGACGTGTGGCAGTGTGATCAGTGGTAGAAAAGTATTTTTAAAAATGATATAATCTGGGTTACTAGTAGGAAATTTCATAATGTACCGGACAGTTATGCTTCCCGGTGTTATTTTATAGCATATTATGCAACGCAGGACATAAAATGTTTGTTTTGTTTACATTAACTCCACACAGAAGGCCCTGAGTAAAATAATTTCCCTCAGGGCCTGTGTCATCTGAGATACTGTGTGGAGGGTCTTTTTCAGATGAGGAAGGAGTGAATATTGGTTTTGAAGAGACCCATGTTGTAGGAAGGAGGAAACGCAGATGCCGGCAAATCGTTCCCTAGCCGAGCTGTTAAACTCAGGAACGAGTCGAAGAAGCGACCTATGTGACAAAAATGTCAACCTTGTTTCCCGACGATGCACCAGTGCCAGTTTTATGGTGAGCATTCGAAAACAGCTTTCCTCATTATCTCAAAACTTTTATTTTATTTATTCTAAAGACAAAGTAATATAACATGACCACAGCAATGCTCTTACTGAGAAAATTTTGATATTCTGGTAAAAGTACGGAACATTATGCCTTTCTTCGTATAAACTTTTATGAGCTAATAATTTAACAAATTAATTTTGAACTGATTGAACATGATTTACATTTGTTTTACAGGAAAGTCCCCAAGCTGTAATTCCATACCTTATAATAGATTCAGATAATTATAGTAGAAAGTCAACTTAGTATTTAGAGATGTCTAACTAATCAAATGGACGATCGATATGATGAACTGTGGACTGGCAGCATTGCTTATTAAATAAATAAATATTAATTTCCGTTTCCCCTCTGCCTACTACGGTTATTGACTTACGCACATAACCAGACCTCTAGAAAAAAAAACAGTATCAGTACGACCGCGCATCCTCAACAATGGAAAGATATGCGTCGGCGATACGGCCCAAAAAAGCGTACGAGTGTGGCAAAAAAACTCTCGCAAAAAGAGGCGTAGTAAAGAAAAAAAGGAGAGAAATGTTCAAACGCGGGACTTAAAGCAGTAGTAAGAAAAAAAAAAACCCGAAGCAAAAAGTTGTGAATGAATTTCTGACCTGGCCAAGTTTATCGATAGTAAATAAAGCGGAAAAAACTTTAAAGGGTGAATAAAGGTTGATTTATTGTGATAATGAGACACAAGTCTGGTTGCACGGACTTTTTTTCGAAGTTTTTTTGCACTATTTGTTGTTTCTCTTTTAATGCGTTTATCTTATTGACTGAGCGTGGCGAAGTCCTGTTAACTTGATCATTTCGATCCAATCTAGCGGGATCAGACGTTTCAATTTAAATATTTTATTAAATGAAGACAATATTAGAGAAACTCAATAAAAAATCTAAAAACAAAAAAAAAACAGACAAAGATTCGGTCGTATCTGGGACTCGAACCCAGGACCCTCGCATTACCCGGGGGGTAACTCTACCAACCGAGCTAATGTGTCCCTATCCGATTCGGTCATATTTAACATTATCATACTTTGACTAAGCACCACCTCTTCATTTTCTAAATGCATAATTTTATTGGCTGCTATATTTATGTATGATTGCAAGATTTAAACCCAAACCAAATACTATCTATCTAGAATCTAGACTAAAAAACTAAAGAGTATCTTGGATAAATCGTTATTCATTTTCATTTGACGTTTTATAAATAAAGTTACAAAGTTAAAAGATTTTCTGGTTTTAATCATTTTTAACATCTAAAAAACCGACATGTTTCGAGAGCGTTTTTAGTAAACCCTGAGGAAGAGAGCATCACTCTCGAAACATGTCGGTTTTATAGGCATTAAAAGTCGTTAAAATAAAGAAATCTTTTAATTTTGAATTAAAATGGTGCCACAAAATAAATTTGCTATATTTGAAGAAGAAATAAGGTTTCAATTTTACTTCATCAAGAAAAATTGATCGTCAAAAATTGTTTGAAAAAACTTGTTCAACTTTGTTGAAAGAAGGGTCACACCTGTTCATATGCTTTCAAGTGTCGAGTTGATTAATTAAAATTACTATTATTTAATCTGAACCTGCTATAAGGTACCATTTCCACATATCTAGTTGATTTTGTTACATGAGAACAGGTCGTTTATACGGCGAAAAAAAGAAGCCATCTACACTACATACCATTTTTCTTTATAAATGTTCAGGAGGTTCTGATTAAATTAATTCTCTCAGGGGATGCTATGTTGAGGATATTTAGGAAATAAAGGAGAGTAGGTTATGGTAAAAAGGTATGAGGGGTGGATAAGAGTCTGGGGGTCAGTGTCTCTAGGAGGGACGGACTTATGAATCCATCCCTCCCGCTGCGGTACAAAGTAATGTTCTGCCGGAGAGGTCAAAAATATTCCCTCAACCAGTCCCTCCCGATCCGGCCTGCCACGCAGCTGGCGGGCAAATACATGTACTGCCAAATCCAGAACAAACCTCACCCATGAACCCAGGCCACCAAACGTAAATCAACAAATGTAGCGAACCACCTGGTGTCAGAGATGTTGGTTACCCAATAAATGATTCCCCGGGCGGCGGTACCTTTACCTCTCATATTGGAAATTTAGAATCCAATTGTTGAATTGACAGCCATTTCTCACACCTTTGGTCTAGAGCCCCAAAATACTTAACTCTGTGCAGAAATGGTTGATAAAATCTAAAATCCCTATTTTTACAAAGGGATTGCAATCTTTAGAGCACAGGTGGGAAAGCCGTTCGGTGTTTCAATGGCACCATTTGCACATTGTTTATATTTGTCACATGATAACAGGTCATTTTTACCGCGAAAAAACAAAGCCTTTTGCACTACAGTATCTGAAAACACCTTGGAAACCTTCTCATCAATCCCTTCTTAAATGATCATTCTAAACTTCATATATCTGGCACTTCAATAACAGTTTAGTGTTTAGGAAACCTATAATTCAAACGTAAATCCTTCCTTTATAGATCTGGTTTTTTATTAATGTGCGCCGCGTAACATGGGCGGGACCCAAGGCATTTCGCGGAGCGCGAGCAGTTTGGATGTTTGCAACGGTATGGTAACGGCCCACGCCTCTGGCTTGAGGCACGTGTTGTAAATTGGCGGTACGATCGATGCTCTGGTGACATAATAATTGAAAAAAATCAGGTGTGTAATTTAATTTATTTGTGCATGAACGTTTGTCTCAGTTTTAATAGCGTGTACAGCTCTTTCTTTTGGGCGTACTCGTATATACGGAGAACAGAGTGACAGCAAAATATATTTATTCATTGAAGATGCAGGACGCTAAACCATTCCGCTCCAACCATTGATCTAATTCAACCAGAATTTTGGTAGAATAAGCTCCGTGGTTATATCAGTGTCCTGGCAAGGCCAAGGTCCTGGGTTCTCTTCCTAGATGCGACCGAATTTTTATAATTTTTCTGTTTAAAATTTTCGTTTGAGAGTTGCTAATATTGTCTTTCTTCGTGACGGTCTCCGTAGTGGAGGGGTAAGCTCTGGACTAGCAATCCGAAGGTTGCAGATTATAATCAAAATTTAATAATAAAAAAGTAATACAAGGTATATTTGCGGCATGTCCCAGAGTGGAAGATACTGTCCCTGGTGTAAGACCAACATTCAGAATTAAAACGTTGCTTGAAATGGATTTAGCCGTATTGACCCAATCTGAATAACCATGAAGGTGGGTACTTCTCCACATTCATCTTTCCCATCTCCTTCCATCCCGTCTCCACTATCTTCAGTCTCACAGCATATCCCAATTGGGGATGTCATTGTACCGATGGCTCCAGACGATTGGGAGCAGTTGGGACTCTTGTGCGGTATTCACATTTCAAAAAAGACGTATAAAACAACCGCAACCGCAGCAAACCCACAAAATTATTTCTATAAAGCTAAAATTTGATTACGTGTTATGTCTATAATTCACGAATTCAAAATTACCCGATAAAGTGTTTTGCCTGACACCAACATAAAAAATTATGAAATCATCCTTAAAACCTGCAGGTTTCAATTAAGCCCTATTAAAAAAAATTGGGTGAATCTCACTGTTTTTATGAATTCTCTCCTTACCAAATAGGTAATAGTTCTTTTTCTTTCCCATCAATTTATTGATTACTTCATAATTTATTCAATTTACAATTTACAGTTTTATGTCGAACAGAATCATTGCATAGATTTTATCTGCAATAGTAAAATTTCGATGAGTACCGAATAAAATTAATTTAATTTATTGCAAACCTATTATAAATTATTCAAACAAATTAATTGATTCCAATGATTTATATTACAGCACCAAACTTCACACCACAAATGTGACTTATGTAAGCGTTGTTATGGCGAAGCAAGCCGCTAGTTATGTGTATGGGATTCGGTTTGGCTAAGGCATCCAAGTTGCCAAGACCTAGACGAACACTCCATGAATCCGGGCATCTCTGCTAAGTCACCAAACGTAGCGAGCCACTTGGGGTGACCTATTACAGTAGTGTTGATAATCCAATAAATAAAAATCTGTTCAAAAGAATCCAATCAAATAATTCAGTTAAAACGAATGCATCGATCAAAATTGAGGTACCGAACATGACATCATTTTGTCCGCACTATTCTGATCTAAAAATGCAAATCTTGTATTTTTACAAAACAATACAGTTGGGTAACTACCCAATACAATCTATATCTAGTCGCATATTTTCCATAGCTTATATTTATTCCCAACGGCCTTGAATTATCCCAGTTGATTTTTTGCACTCGTGCCAAGGAACCGATGTATGTAGTTCCAAAAACGTACTTTCCGATGCATAAAAATAAATTGCCTACATACGATTATGTGTGCGCAAAAACATACCTTGCCCACGTTCGCAGTGAAATAATTCTCTGTACTCACTTTTATTTATAATTTAGACCACTGCATACATTATGAACCTAGGTATTGCGAGTTAGAATGATGTTGGATTACTTTAAGTCCATAAATTTTATTTTTAATTAGTACGGCAAGCTTAATTATCAAAATTGTGAGACCCAGAATGTCAACAGCAATGTATTTTTATTTATTTTAATTGCCTACATACGATTAAGTGTGATGCACAGTGAAATGATTCAAGGTGCTCACTTTTTTAAAATTTTATTTCAGACCATTGATGTTTATAATATTATATTAAATCTAACTCTGAACAATTACCCACTATGTTATCATGATATTGGATTACTCCCTATTTAGTCCCTATTTTTTTAAATATACGTCAATCCAATATATATCTTTAATTTTATATGAATGATTATTTAAAGTAGTCCTCCTCACTGGGGATTCGTGTTTCGTTCGTGGTGGACTGTTGACTTGGTCAAAGGTGTCACTTCACAATTTTTATGATTTCCTCATCTTCACGTTTGTTGAGTTCCATATCTTCATTTTGATTGACTATAGGTTGAATAAGTGTCACTTCTTAATTTTTGTGATTTCCTCATCTTCACGTTTGTTGAGTTCCATATCTTCATGTTTTATTATTATTATTAAAAAACATACAACGAAGCTGCACTCCCATGAGTTATTAAAACTCATTAAGGGATCGCCAATTGGTACTTTTGAGAAGTTAAACCCAACTCAACCCAATATGTAGACACAATGTTGATTGACTGTAGGTTGAATTAGTGTCACTTTATAATTTTTATGATTTCCTCATCTTCACGTTTGTTGAGTTTCATATCTTCTTGTTGATTGACTGTAGGTTGAATAATTAGTGTCACTTCATTATTTGTGTTATTTTCTCATCTTCATGTTTGTTGATTTTCTCATCTTAATGTTTGTTAACTCTTGGTTTTGTTACTGTCACTTCATAATTTGTGTGATTTCCTCGTCTTCAGGTTTGTTGATTTCTACATCATCATGTCTGTTAACTGTAGGTTGTGTTATTTTCAATTCATAATTTGTATGATTTCCTCATCTCCACGTTTTTTGATATCCATATCTTCAAGTTTGTTGATTGCAGGTTGTGTTAGTGTCACTTCGTAATTCGTATGATTTCCCCATCTACATGTTTGATGATGTCCACATCTTCATGTTTATTGACTGTAGGTTATGTTAGTGTCACTACATAATTTTATGATTTCGTCATCTTCATGTTTACTTAGCCATATTTAAATGTTGTTTTTAAACTTGTTCATCTCCATGGTGTTTTAATTTCATTAGGAATGGCATTATATAGCTTATAGCATGGAATTCATGGTTTTTCTGGCCAAAAGATGTTTTTAATTTTGAGATGTTCAGTAGATTTGAGGTGTGCTTCGAATCAAAGCTCTCGAAACGAGATATATCCCTGATATCACAGCTCCCAGATATATCTACATTCTAATTATTACATATTTTATAGATAAACTAATGTGTTAAAAATAGATTGGGTTATAATTATTCAGAGAACGTAGGAGTGCCGGCAGTCGGTACTTTACCTCTGATAATAATATGTTGTTTGATCAGAACAGTCAATTCACGAACAGAAGTCAAAAACTAAACACAGCCATTTGTATAAAAAGATGCTAAATGGGCGATTTACACCATGATTTTGTTCAATATCTGTATCGAGACCAATGTATGGAGAATCTTTATATGCACGGTCATTTTTTTAATTCAATTTTATAATTTTAACTTATGAGTAAAACCTCAAATTGTAATATTTAAATAATGAAGACAATGTTAGCGACTCTCAAACGAAAATTTAAAACAGAAAAATCAGAAAAAGATACGGTCATAAGGCATCGAACCCAGGACCTTAGCCTTGCCGGGCGGTGCTCTACCACTGAACTATTGATACCCTACCCCTTTCGGTCATATTGAACTGTATCATACTTCGACTAAGAACTTCCAACATTATCTTAATTTTCTTAACACATATTTCTATTGGCTGCTATATTTATTTACTATGATCTTCAACTAAAAGCTACCTATATAGTGTCTTGGATTAATTCATCCGTTTTTATTTAATACGCACCATCTATTGACATTTCTGCAAGTCTAGGTTTTTGAAGGATAATGAGATCTTACAATACTTACATATCTAAAATAATAATGATTAAAAATCAACATTCTAAAACCAAACGATCAATTTCATAGATCACTACCAAAGAAATTATTAAGTAAATAATTATGCAGCAGGTGTATTTTACATATGAGAAAATATACAGAAATAGAAAAAGTTGCAATGGAAATGACTCGAAGGTACCAGAATAGTTTGTGACGCACAGGAAGAACGAAATAAGTTCGTTCCGCCTAGAGTGATTTTTAATCACGAAATAATTAGCGAAATATTGATGTATTTTGATAAAAATGTAGACTTAATCGCAATTTGGAAGGATTATTTTGAAAGACTAGAGCATTTAACATCTTTAGGTCTGGAGATTTTTTATGAACTGACAAAACAAAGTAATAAATTACTATACATTACGAAAATACCCAATCAAGTCATGCAATTATTATTTTAATAAAGAGGTAAAGCAAATATTCTAAAAAATGCTTTGTTTTATTTATGTTTTAAATTAAATATTGACCCTCAAACATTGATTTATTACAACATATATTTTATAGACCGGGCGCTAGAGGTAGTTGACCTTTTTTTAACTCAAATCCATTGGTGGAATTCCGTTCTCACATTTTGCATACTCAACTACCTCTAGCGCCTGCACTATTATGCCGTTAAAGAATTCAATTTCCATGACTTTAAATACAGGTAACTTTGGAAATTATTTGTGATTTAATGATAATTATTAAAAATAATATTTTTGTTTTACTTATTTTGTCTTAGCTGGTTCCCGATTTGTGTTGCAATGCCATATTGTACAACTGTACTCAGTGCTTCTTTTGTAGAATTTTACATTATTATATTTTTATTAAGTTTAGGCATACATATGTAATGTACGTTTCTTTTTTTTTTATTTACATTATTGTAAAACTACATATCTCGATACAGGAATACCCTAGTGAGATGTGCAGCTAATGTTTTTGTGTATTTCATATTTTTCAATAAAAAAATATTCAAAGAAATGCATTGTTTCTCCTTGAATCACCTTTACCGTCCCCATCCGCATCCCCTTCCTAGCTATTTTTATAAATTATAGCCTATATATTATTCTGATTTATGAGCTATATTATTTGTAAAGTTTCATTAAATCCATTCAGTAATTTTTGCGTGAAAGGGTAACAAATACACATACATCCATACAAACTTTAACGTTTATAATTAGTAAGATAAGATATATAAAATTTAAAAAAAAAGTAATTAAAGAAAGCTTTTTAATTAGCATAAATTTAATTTACGAATAACAAATTTGCATCGGCACACAAAAACGTTTCTTTTACTATATTTTATTTTAAAATTTTAAATTTAATTATATTCTTATAATAGAAGGGGAAAGATTTTTAAAAATAATTTCCTACTATCTAAAAAAAATACATTAATTATGTAATATAATGAATTAATTAAATACACATTAAAAACTAATAATTTATATTATAATATAATAAATATTACAGTACAAATAAATAAATTGGAAGATATCCGTACCTATTAAACAGTTCGAAAAAAAATTCCAATAATAATGAGTAATGAGCAATCTAAAAGTTATGTGTAAACTTAGATTAAATTTGTTTACCTTTTTTCTATAATTAGATCAAAATAATAATAATAATAATAATAATTGGACAATTTGTAGAGCGCCGTTTTTGTGAAAAATCACCTCAAAAATATAATAAAATTGATGACTCCATTTATCTATAACGCCAAATTTCTCAAAGAAAATGCTAAAATGTACCACTGGTTAACTTTTAATTTTTTAAACTTATATCACCGTTTCAGTTAGGTCCCTTCTGCATTATTTTTTCCACCGCAAAATGAATTATATCACCTTTGTTTGGACTGCAAAAAAAACCTGCACCGTTTAATTCAAATCGCAGACATGGAGTAATTTAATTTGAATCGTGGAGCCATTAATAATTCCGTTAATTATTATTAGTAAAAATAATATAATAAGAAATGGTGCCATTATCTTTTGTTAGGTAGATTTAACGCCATTTTTCTTATTAACATAATGATTTTAAATTTCACCTGTCTGACCAATGTTTTAGAAGACGACAGAAAGGCACTTTTTAGACAATTTTTTAGATTTATCTTTATTGAAATTGTTTACGTACAATACATAAATCATTTACAAAACGCTTCTCTTTTAAGGTGCCATATCCCCGCTCTAAAAGAAGAAGATGGAGAGATATGTAATTACGAATGTTGGAGAGAGCGCGCTAACATTTAAAACGTGAAAACACGACTCGTTTAGTATAGAGCAAAAATATAATGGGGAACATCTAACTAACTAACCATCACGCCATTTCCCTCAGGGGTAGGCAGAGAGGACGGACCGCCAAACAACTCGGTTTTGGCACACACTCTTTGCCTCACTCACATTCATACATCGTCTCATAAATTCTCTTCTATTATTCTGACTTTTGACATGGGCCGACTCAAGTATCTGATTCACTTGATCGTGCCATGTCTTCCTCGGACGTCCCCGACTTCTTCTACCATTCACATTTGCGTCGTATATATATTCTTCTTACACTACTTTCCTCGTTCATTCGCTCTACATGCCCAAACCATCTGAGGGTCCCTTTCTTAATCAGCATTTATCTAAAATAGCATCTAAAATTATCTAAATTATCTAAATTTCATCTAAAAGAGCATTTAAAGAAACTCTCTGATTTTTTTCATACATATAACTTCTAAAATAAGTGAAATGAATGTGTTTATAATAATTTTCGGAGCATACTTTCCGATTTTTTTTTCTATCGAGGGAATTTAATATAATTTTCGTTTCGGCGTGGAACTCTTCTATCTTCAAAAATAACAAGAATGAGCCTAAAAATTTCAAATGTTTAAGAGAGATACGTAAAAAATCAGTAGAAATTCGGGTAGTGGCGGCTTAAGTAATGCTTATGTAGAAAAGCGGAGTGTACATTTATTTTACCGTGTTGCGCTACCTCCTTCTTTACCACCGTTTCGGGCAGCGTTACGGTGTCCATAATCAGGGCAGATGTGTGTGCATATCAGATGTGTGTAAATGTCTACATATCTGCCCTGGTGATGGACACTGTAACGCTGACTGAAACTTTGGCTAAAGAAGGGGGAAGCGCAACACGACATAACACCCCATAAATAAATAACGAAAATATATTTGGCCGTGAATATCTAAAATTATATTATAAGATGTTTACAAGATAATAATAATGTTAACATCTTTTTAAACTGTCTTTCAATTTGGGAGGCGGGTATGGGTAACGCCGTCTCGTGAACTATTTATTGGATAACAAACACCCGTGCCATAGGTCACCCCAAGTGATTCGGTGTGTTTGGTGTTTTTTCTCTTTTTAGTGTCGCTTTTTCGTTACATCGAGTTTCGAATAACATCGGTGCTAAAGAAATTTTCACTTCAAAAATACATATACATAATTAAAATAACTTCACCCAGAACTCCCCTGATAATCATTAAAACTCTTGCACATACGAACCGAATACCAGGAGTACATAAAACACAATCGGTCCTCTTGGAAATATTTGGCAGTCGCACACACAACCACGAGATCTAGCCAGTATCTCCTTTCATAAAAAACCTGTTTGCAATAATGCTAGATGCTGGTTACAAATCATGGACCACGTTCTCTACATCCAAACGAACTCTTGTGCAGGAAATGTAATTTTGCTGGCTTGTTGATCTATGCATAAACATTCATTATGTGTTTTCTATGACCGTAACTTGAATTACGAGGCAGACTTCAGTGACTTCGATGATTAGATTTTGTAATCTTATACGGTTTTTTCGTGGTTTATTTATTAAAAAAAATATATATATATATTTTCGTGGTGCCATCAAACATACCAATTTCGACTGTCTGTCCTATGTAAAATCTGATCCAATGAATTCAAAATTGCTTTGAATATAAACGTAATTGTGAAAATTGAAACTGATTGTATGAGGAATCAGACAAGCTGTAAAGTAGGTAACTACTAACAATTAAAAAAAATCAAACAGATTTTCTAAACAGATTCCCACTATCCCGTGATTTTTCACGGGTTTGCGCTAATTCATAAACTATTTTACAGACATTTGTTTAATGCTCATTCTGACTGTCCTAAAACGGGTAAAATTCCCAGTTGGACAGCCAAAAATCATTGAAATATGAAAAGTTTTAAAAAAAATGCTTAAGTGCTTTTTTGTTAAGTTGAGCGGCTGTTTTATCACTAAATTTGTTCTGAAATAAAATAAATTAATAAACGAAATCATAGATCACTGTTTTGACACTTGTTTTAAGTTTACTAAAGCAGGGGTAAGCACAGTGGGTAGACTGCCATACTGCGGGTGGGTATGCGGATATATATATATGTATGCGGGTATATACCGCCTCCCCGGGAACCATTTATTGTATTACCAAGACCTCCGTCACCCCAGATGGTTTGGTGTTTAACAGGGGTGCCCAGGTACATAGGGTGAGGTTTGTCCATATCTTGGCGGCGGATGCGTCTGCCCACCAACTCAATGGCAGGCCGGATCGATATAGACTGGTTATGGGAGACCTTCTGACTTCTCCAGAAGGACCCTCTCGGAACATCACAGGTCCGTCACTCTTGAACATACTGAACCCCAGATTCCTATTCACCTCTCATTGCTTTACCTTTCCAGAACTTCCTCTCCCTCCTTTCCTAAAAAGACCATTCTGGATTCAGCATCATACAGCATCCCCAAAGATGATTTAGGCCCTGAGGGGAATTATTTTGCTCGAAGGCTCCCGTGTGGAGCTAATGTAAAAAAAGATATAATTAACATTCACATATTAGAAGAACACAGCTATAGATCAAGAAAAGATAAGGTATGAAAACGCGTGGACCTAAACATCGACCAACTATTTTTAATCGATGGTTAGCCTTGAGATTTGATCTCTTACTTGACCACGGAGGTCGTGTAGCACTTTGCTTTCATTTTTCTGCAGGTATCTAATGATAAGGACATACAAACATAAATCAAACATTTTCACGAAGCCATTTCTCGCTCTTTGGGTCATTAGCCTCCCTTTTAACTTCCTTGAAGTTGTCATACGAAAATAAAATGTGATTGGTCTAACTTTGAGTATAGGTGTCTGAAATAAAATATCTACTTGGATATACTTTAAATTTTATGCATTACATGTAAATGAGGGAATTCACATACTATCCATTCCTGTATCCATCCAGGAATGCTCAGTTTCAATACCTTAGAAGCCCGTTGAAAAATGTGTTTAACATTTTTTAAGCTTATCTCTGGTACAGTACTCAATTCACCTATATTGGAAGAGATTAACTAATATATCCCTAACAAGTATACTCATGGGAGATCCCATGCACTTTTTTATACTCCGAAAGCGAGAACTTCTGCCTATCATAACGCGTCAGTAAACAGAGTTACTCACTGTATAACGATTCAGCATTGACCATTGACATTTTCAATGTCACTTACAGACAGTTCAACAACTTTTTTGACTCACGTCACAAAGTAGTCAAACTGCCCCTATGCATTTTTTAATTTGTAATATTTTCCATATGATATGTTGGTGTCTGATCGTTTAACGGAGAATGTTGAAAATAAATAAATATTAAAAATTTAAATCTGAATTAACATAGATACCAATCAAATATAGAAAATCCATGTACTTTTTAGACAGACTCACAACGTTCTTAATTTGAATCAACTTAAAACAATTTACAATGCACTGTGTCATTCTTAAATCGAGTACGCTATTATAGCCTGGGGAGGAGCTATCGCTGTCTCTATCGTTTCCTTCTTTGAAGCTCAGAAACTAATTATACATAAAGATTATTTACAATCTGTGTTTTGAGAACTTTACGCTAACAACATATATTATCGTAACTCTTCAAACCCAGAACTGTATTTGTCAATGTCCAAACTGCTCAAGATACTAGATCCGAAGAACATAATCACTTACTTATCCCTTTTACTAAAAACAAATTTGACTATAGAAATTTTAAATACTTTGCAACAAAGCTAAGCAATGCACTTCCACTGGCAATTAGACAGAACACAAATTACGCCAAATGGACAAGAGCATGCACCGCCATTCAACTATTTCTTATCAATCACTCCTTGTTTCACATCCATCGTCCCATATCTATATAGCCCTCGGTTATTCTGATTCTTGACATGGCTCTTCCTTACTATTTATATTAGCGACATATATTACCTAAACCCTATACATTATTATTCTTTTAACTTTAAGGTAGTTAACTTTTGGCTTTAAAATGATCACATCTTTTCATCGTTCCTCGGATGTCGCCGACTTCTTCGTATTTTTATGTTGTCCACTAACTTGCGTATGATGTAGTCTTCTGATTCTGACCCGCCTTTCTCTCAACATGAAAGAGTTCCTTTCGTCTTGTCTTATTAATTACTCAAAATACTCATGCATTCCGTTCAGATATTTATATAATATATTTCACGGTCACACATGGACTTACCAAAAGCTCCATTAATTTTATTTCTACAGCTTTCAAGCTACTTTCAAACTGCCATACATAATTGTTAGTATTAGCACTACAATTTGCAAAAAAGTTAGCACGTGTTTTAGCCACTTGCAATAAGTGCCAATTAGTATGGATTCTTCACATTACATCACGCCTTTTTATATCCTTAAGAGCCATAACCCTGGCTTACGTACCGCTTCTTCCGCGTTGTCCATCAAAAATCACTGGCAGCAGAAGATTGACCAAATCGATGACTACCACACCAGTATTTTGCAAACGAAGCGAATAACCACGCCAAATAATTAAATTCACGTCATAAAAGCTCAGTTCATGGTCATTTTCGAGCGTTTCGAGTTTCCATTGACGCAAAAAGCCCTTGAGCATAAAAGCTATTGTTGTAACCAACGGTACAAGCTCGAATTAGTTAACCCAGGGTTTATAAAACACTAGGTGAGTCATCAGCCGGCGGTTTGAACAAATCACGTTGGAATATGGCCATTAGACTAAACTTGTTTTCTGAAACCCAAAGCTTTTTTTAATTATAAATTGAAAGAGGATGAAGAAACAACGATACATTACAGGTGTCTGCCAAAACTGGTCAGATGATCTACATAGCTCTTGTTAGCACTCATGCCATGGGCTTTGTCTCCAATATTGCACCTTATTCCTAGCGTCTTTTAAATTCACCAGGGATGTCATTGATTGGTGTTTGGCGATATGTCCTGGTTCCACAGCATTGCTCAATACATATATAAACCTTCTTCCTGTCAGTGCTAAATAGTAACTTAACTAATAAAAATAGTAGGACTGTATTAACAAGACCCTGTCATCTCAGTAGATACGTGCAGCAGTTACGATTGGTGAGTAGGTATCCACAAATGTCAGTAGGAATTTGGAAGCTCATAATGAAACGCCTATTCATCGATGTACAGCACTATAGGTCTATAGGCTCAAAATGGATAGAAACTCACTGATGAGTAACCTCAGAGGCGGGTATGGGTACCGCTACCCCGTCACTCCTGGACACACTTCCCCCAAAATCCTACGAACCCCTGATATCTTTTTCCATCCCAAGACTTCCTCTCCTTCCTTTCCTAAAAACACCCCCACACAGCATGACGGGAGGCTGTGATGAAATTAATTCCTCTCAGGACATCCTGTGCGAAGGTAATGTAAACAAAGGGAACAATAACAGGACACTGTCTCTACAGGAGACTTTTGTAGCTCTTGAGAGTGGAGAGCGACAATTGCTGTAGGAAATTTATAGCGGGTGAATAAATTTCATTTTATCTGTGATGCTAATGTCCAACCTTGATTGGTATATGGATCAGATACCTGAAAAGATGAATATTCCGTAAGTAAAGTTAAGTAACCGTCCATTCTTTGCTTCAGAGTCCTCTGGGCCGTTGGACTTTGTGTGCCCTTTGAGGGATTGTCAAACAAAAAGACATCATGTACTGTACTGTCATCCGCGTAACAATGAATTGTTGCACATGACAAAAGGTCATTGATGTCCAACAAAAAGTCGGGGACAGAAACGATCCAGGACGCCAGCATTTGTTGAATGTGAGTAAGAGGTAAAACGCTTTATCTGAACTCTCTTACCCTGAAGAAGCCAACAGCAGTGTTCTGTTAGCAAAGTATTATCGTGGCAGCAAACTGAGTGTAGAGTATATGTAGGTACTATTTTGCGTATTCTATCTCAATGGTGAATGCGTACTAAAACCCAGAAGATAATACATCAACATTCGGTAATTCAAGCCTCCGGAGCGATGGTTCTCAGAAGTCTGAGGTCACCCCGAATCGATATATCGCTGATGGAGTGTCAAATACAACAAGCGCGCAGTGGGCAACTCAATGATTTTTGTGGACTAATAATACATATGCGGACAGCCACCAAATAAAAAACTAAAATACGGAACTCAATAATACTCGTATACGACGTTAATAAATTTTATATATTTTGCATTTAATCAAATTTATTGAGGTTCTACCATCGATGTATGATTCTACAAATTAAACACAATAAAAATATATTAAAAAAATCATTTGGTTACCATAGATATTCAAATTTTTACATCTCTATAGAGGGTACATGATAAATATAAAATAGATGTAGATTATTTACGTAATCCTCCTCACTGGGAGATCCTTTGCTGAGGGGGACTAAACGAGAGTTTAATAATAAAATTGATCGCGTATACCACTTTTTTCACTCTAAGAGCTTCGTTAGTTAAACGACCCATACATTTATCGTGCATCACATATTTTCAATTCACATTATTCACATTGTGATATTTTTAATTCCACACCACACTCGGCGATCTCTCGATACTTCATACGAATCTTACCACCATTCAACGTTCTTCATTTCAGGGTTTTGCATTTTATTATTAGAGACCAAACCGGGGGGGGGTTTGTTCTGGTTGAATTGTACTACCCCCTCCTTATTCTCAATAATTTTTTTTGTTATTACATGATATTTTTTAATTAACCTTCTCAAATCACTAAATTAACATCTCTAGTCTGTACCTAAGGATAAATCACGCATAGCTATAGACTTAGCTATGGCCTTACTTGATGTATCCTTTAGAGTACAGTATTATAAAATCCATGTGGAAACCTGTTATTGGTCAAATTATTGTTAACTATATAATATATATATTATCTTGCCTCATTTCAAACTTATTAGTGTTGGCTAAGCACACTTAGTAGTATTGGTATCCCAAATAAAATAAAATAAAAAATAAAAATTGCCATTGTTAAAAAAATGCGTCGGTCGAAAAATCTGTCAAGTGTTGATCGTGTTCCATTGTTCCCAAATATTGATAACTGACCATAGATGACTGATTTAGTCAATATCGTATTGATATAGGGTTTCATCGATCGTCCATGCTAGACATCCAAGAGTTTATAGATCTTTAATTTGTTCGCTAGCGTAGTAGGTTTACAAATCTTCCCAATTTCACATTGTGGTCCATTGTGCGGTGGTTGAAGACATTGATGCTGTGATTCGAAGTAACCGGTTATCCACAGAGAGGAAATTGTATCTCATAGACACAGAGGATTTAATCAAAAAGTGACAGGTTGGAATAACGAGGGACGTGTGTGCACAAGAGGCAATCATTTGGTTCATCAAAAGATAGATGGACGGGCCATATATCTTACTCCCTCGAAGAGAGTTTCTTCCATCTTCCACAGTTGATAATAATAATTATTGAAGATAGTAGAAATCTCCAAAGGAAATGAATACATTCTATTGAATTGAAACTCTGATATTGAAAAGATAAAATATGATTTAATCGCCTCTGAATTTTAGGTCAACATAACATTCATAATTTTAAAACCACAATATATGCAGGTTTGTTTCGGAAATTATATAACTGTGAAACGGCGAGCTCTGGTGTAATGCAATTTGTACAGCTACTTTGTAGGAAATTCAAAGGTGTTAGCAAATATTTTCGGATTGCAATGTAAATCACCATGGTGAGATTTGGAGATAAAAAAATACTCTATTATATTTGGAGATAATAAATATAATATATTTAATTGACAACCTCCGTGGTCGAGGGGTAAGGCTCTTCCGGCGTGCGCAAATAGATTTTATATGATTGATTTGTGTTATTTCAAAATGAACTCATTTAAAAGTAATATAGGTATAGTATATTTGCGGCACGCTCATAAACAAAGTAAATCGCCCTGGTGTAAGATCACCATTCAGAATTAAAACGTCACTTCGTTTGAAATGGATTTAGCCGTGTTTGGTGACCAGATCTGAATAACCAGCTAGTCCTTAAATTCCTCTTCTCCTTTCCCAACCCACTACCTTCAACCTCACAACATACCCCAATTGGAGATTCCATAGTCTCACTGGCTCCAGACGGGAGCAGTTGAGATTATTGTATGGTATCGGTATCCACATAACAAAAAAAGAAATCTCGAATCAACTCCAATAATATCCCTCAGGACATGTGTCATCTTTGGGGAGGGCTGTGTGGAGGGTCTTAAAGACCCATGTTGTAGGAGAGAGGAGACACAGTCGTAAAAATGATTTGTCCACGTGTGACAACTGTCAACCGTGTACAAATAATGTTGGGCGCGCCTTTGGCCTGTTTTCTAATTAGGTATTTTTTTAATAAAATTATGCATACTTGACGTTCTAAATAGAAAAGAAATAACTCATTTGAAAACTTTATGTAAAGCGCTAGCAACGCCGGGGACTTTAGCTATAATACTATATTTACAGATCGTACTCTCTCCTACCTATGATTGGCTTTTATCAGGGCAATCCTTACCCTACAGACTGCAGCGCGGAACAGGTCGACAAAACTGCAGTTGTACCAGTCAATTAGATAACAAATCCATGAAGTGCGGTGTCTTCCTCTTTTACGTATTCTTTTGACTTACCAATTGGGCAATCGTTGGATTATGATCGAATAAATCAATCTGATTCCGCGGTTATTGAACTTATCAAAGCTGCCGTGAAATTGCAGGCAAATCAAATCAATTTAAAAATAAAATGTGGACAATTTGCAAGAGACAACTAACAAGAGACGAGTGGCATAGAACCTGGAACCAACGAACCAAATTACTGTCACGTAAAACTTTAAATACTAAACTAAAGCTAAACCTAACCACAACTGAATCAAAATTGCCTAGAAATTTCACCTTTTCACGATTGTCGATAATTTACAAGATTTTTGGTAGAAATTGATTGAAACCAATGTCACCATTAACGTCTTTCCTTTTAGTTCTAGCTCAATTAAGAAGGGTGGTTAGGAATCTAGGGGTCAATGTATTCAGGAGTGA
Organism: Limnephilus lunatus; assembly: GCA_917563855.2. Taxonomy (NCBI): domain Eukaryota; kingdom Metazoa; phylum Arthropoda; class Insecta; order Trichoptera; family Limnephilidae; genus Limnephilus; species Limnephilus lunatus. The sequence continues at coordinate 102,481,932 of OU830594.1, forward strand.
CGGACGTATGAATCCATCCCTCCCACTGCAGTTCAAGGCGATGGGACGAAAGATTCTGGCAGGAGAGGTCAAAAGGTCAAAAGGTCGCCAAGACACAGGCAAACCTCGCCCAATGAACTTGGACACCCCTACTAAGTCACCAAACGTAGCGAACCACTTGAAGATACCTATAGCATGGGTGTGGGTTATTCAATAAATGGTTCCCGGGGTGGATATCCACAAATTCATAATACAAATACCAATACATAATCCCAAATTGAAAAAAGAAAAAGGTTTCTCTCACTGGGGCTAGTATTCGCCTCAAAAGCCTCATTCCATGCCAGAATTTAGTCATTTCCTCTGAGTGCGAACTCTACCAAAATTTCTTTAAATAGACAATAAAACATTATTATAAGCAATAATTATTGGCCAGAAACACTCATCTACATTGAAAAAATCTTCCGAGAAAAGATACTTCCCGCCAACGGGACTTAAGCTCGTGTCCTTCTGATTGCCGGTCAGGTGTTCTTGACCACTGAGCTATGGCGACTTATCTAAGACCCGCCAAATAATTCAATATATTATACCAGTGTTTCATTCAACAATTACTTCTTATTACATTTTTCCAACTGAAAACAACCAACTTTATTTTTTGTGAGAGAGGTATCGTTAATACTAAATCTCTCGCTAGGTGGCGTCAAGACAAATTACGTCTACATTTTTTGGTGAAATACTTTAACTTGTCAAATATTTATTATTAATTTTAATTGATATCAATCGAAAAATGATCAAATTAAAGTGACCTCCCAGGTAAGTATGGTCCTATTCATTCATTTTTAGGCAACATCGCGTTCATTGGTCAAAACATTGTACATATATTTTCGTATCGGTGATCAATGAACCGGAATAGGCAGTTTTTAGCCATAAGTTGTTTTTAATTGTTTGTCTAGCTTGTAGTTTTTCTAGATTTTAGGCATGTATGCTAAGTTTGTACAGCGCCCTTGAGGTGATTTTTCACAAAAAGGGCGCTATATAAATCGTCCAAATATTATTATTTATTATTATTATTACTTTCATCCTTCCTCTGACAGTTCCACGCCTTAGAACTATTCACAAATGTTCCACAACTCATAAACGCCACCGAATCATTTGTAATTCAGGGAAACTTGTATAAAATTCAAGCAAATGTTGATATTGTCTGGGTCACTAGTAGGATATACACTAGGACCAAACACTATGCATTCGTATCAGCACTCCATTGTGGAATACTGACTAGTATTACTTAACTAATTTCTTTGGATAAAAGCGCGTGCCAATGAAAATGATTATCTGTTCAAGAAAGAAAAACAAAATTTTCTAGAATGTTTGACAAATTAAAGTAAAAACAAAATTTGCCTATTTCGGGCACCCAGACACACCCATGACACATTTCTATCATTTCATCTCTTCAGTGGTGACACCAAAGCCAAACCTAACCGCCAAGAACTTTGCAGTAACGGATGTGGTCAAATCTTAGAAGTGGGAGAAGTATTTTCCACGAAAACTGAAATCTATCAAAAGTTAACTATTGTAAGCCAAGTTTATTGGTTATTATTTGACCGCTGGTTATTGGAGAGGTAGTAAAAGGGCAGGTAGGTATGAAGATGATTGCTTTACGTTTAATTTCCGGAAATTATTGTCTGGTAATGGCTGCTGGTTTAACAGATCGTTGGGTTTCCTCGAAATTAATACATATTTACATTATATTATATATTTAATCAAGTACGGTATTATAGTCTGGGGAAGAGCAAACGCTGCCGCCATTGATCCGAATTTTAAATTTTATTTTAAAGCTCGGAAACTAATTATAAAGATTACATAAAGCAGTTCGGATGAAATCTTTGGGAGAATCTGTGTCTTGGACATTAGGCAACTTTATGCCAAAAACATACTAGCTTACCTCTTCAAACACAGAACTTACCTTTGAAAATGTCCAAACTGCTCGAGATACTATAACCAAACGGCAAAATCTCTTACTTATCACTTTTGCTAAAACAACTTTTGGCCAAAGATACTTTGCAACGAAAAATATACAATGCACTTCCACCGGCCTAGACAAAACATAATGTATCTTTAATATAAATCTGACACCAAGTCTAGGATTACCAGCCAAAACAAATCCATCATCAAAGAAATTATCAAAACCAGCTTATAAGCATATATTTTTTCAATGGTATGATAATGATAGTCTGATACTTTAAATTTAATATTGTATTATTATTTGTATTTTTTCCTATTTGTATTTTTTCCTATATGTATGTGTTAATATTTGTATTTTTATTAAAAACTGCTGATGTTTTAATGCGCCTTCTCTTAACACAGGTTTTCCTAGTGAGACAGGCATGGGACATGAAAGAAAAATGAATTAATTATTACAAAAGTAAAGCTAGCAGTGCTCAATAGAGTGCATGTGGTACTATCGGTTAAGGTTACATTGATGATAGCTAACCTCCTATGGGAGAAAATGTCAGCTAGGCATCAAAACTTCAATTTGGGAGGCGGATTTGGGTACCGCCGCCCCGGGGTCCATTGATTAGATAAGAAACACTCCTTCCATCGGTCATCCCAAGTGGTTCGCAGCGTTTGGTGACATATTATGTTTACCCATCTACTTTGGCGGGCCGATTCGGGAAAGACTAGTTAAGGGAGACGTTTTGATTTCTCTAGCAGGACTATCTCGACCCATCGCCTTGCACCGCAGTGAGGGGATGGATTCAGAGATCCGTCACTCCTTGATACACTGACCCCCAGAATCCTACCCACCATTCTTAACTTTTTCCTTCCCAGAACGTCCTTTTTTAAAAATACCCTCCACAAAAATCCTCAAAAATGACATATGCCATGAGATAAATTATTATCCTCAGCGCCTCTCGTGTGGAGTTAAGCAACCTTTTGAAATGAGCCCTGAACAAAGAAATGGATGCTTCATCAATGCTATGGGTCCCCAACCTCATAATGAAAAAGAGTAGAAAATGAAGTGAATTGTAATAAATTAAATTGGTTTAGAGAACCGAAAAAAAGGGATCACAATCAACAAAAAGATTTTTTTTATAATATGAAGTTTCATTTAGTGTACAATGTACACTAATGTACATTCATAAAACTATGAAGAAGAGAAATTAAAAAGAGAATAAGACGTCAGATAAGCAATTGGACGCCAAAACATTTTAACAGCAAAAAGTCAAACAATTAGATTGGGTGATTAATCATAAACAATTCACTATACCAAATGAATTACAGTTATTGATTGATGGGGAACGAATTGCAAATAAAACATAGCTAAACTTTACTAATACCATAAAGGTGTAGATAAGACATTTATACTCGTCTGCATACCAAAAGAAACACGACAGAAACATTTATATATCATAAAAGAAATATAATAAATATTAATTAATATTAGAGATGAAACGGATAGTTGTTTGGCCGGATACCGGATACTGGATATCCGGCTAGCTGCGAGGTTGGATACCCGGCGGCCGGATATTTTGAGTATAAATTAAAAATATTATCTTTGATAAGAAGAAGAACAAGAGGTATATTATGGTGCCAATGTCAGCATTTAATAATTTCAATAATCTCTGTGTTTTTTACGATTTTTAGATCACTATAATAGTGATTGTGATTAGTTAATCATGTTAATTTAAGTTTTCACTACTTAAATTAACGTGATTAGGTTTTCGAAAGTTTTTACTGAAAGTTTTTAGTTTAGATATTTACTATTTATATATTTATCATTAGAGTGAATGTCTCAGAAGAAAATTTTAGTTTTTTGTAAGGCCTTGTGGCTTTTTTGTAACTATTGTATTGCATTTTATTTTAGGAAATTGTCGTAGTTTTTGAATATCCGGTATCCGGCTGGATATTGAGTTACTATCCGATATCCGGCCGAATAATAAATTTACGCCGGATAGGCCGGATACCGGATATCCGTTTCATCTATAAATAATATTATTGAAAATAATAACTCGACCCCCCCGATAGTTGATACTTAATATGGCGGACAGTTGACCCGCCGTAAAGTTGTTACCGAGGACAGTTGATCTCCTAAAAGATTATTTCTTCATGTAATAAACTATGGAAAGAGGATATACGACCGTACAACCAAAGTCGATACACATACATCTGAAGGCGTCTTGAGTGAAAAATCAAACATTTTAACTTGCAATAAATTTTTTTTTTTCATTTTTTTTTGTTCCGTTCCTTCTCACCTTTTTAAAATTCACATCCTTGACTCCCCAGATTGTACGTTCTGTGGTCTAGATTTGGGCTCTTTAGATCAGATATTTTTTGGTTGTCCCTCTCTAAATAAATATCCTCTCTTCTATTAAGCGTTATCTAGAATTGCCTCCCCTCCATTCAACATTTCATCTCTTCTAAGTCTGAACTCGACTCCAATATTTCATATAATTCTGAAATTTGTCCATTTAAATAAAATTAATATATAAATTCACCTTTCCCTTTCTCTGTAATTTTAAATGATGGCCTAGAACACCCTTGAAGGGTGAAAGCCAGAAATAATTAAAAAAAAAAAAAAAAAAAAAACTTGCAATAATTCCGACTACCCGAAGAAGCATGCGGTAATATCAAAATAAGACCGCTGAAGGTTCCGCTTGCATATAATATAGCATTTTTAACCGAATACCAGTCCAGAATTGCTCGCATTGATTAAAATATATTTCACTACATAATATTAGAAGTCGGGATTTATTTCAGTGCAGAAATTCCAGGAATAACTACTCACTACATTTCTCTTTGCCCAGAATACTAATGGAGGGAAATAATTATACCAAGATGGACATTTTCAATTTATCGCTAAACAAATACAAAATGTTGTTGCTGAGGCAGTTCAATTATGTACAATAAATATTGTTTAATTTTTAGTATTCTTATGAAAAAGCTCCTAAAACGGCGGTAAAAAATAAGTAAGCCAAAATTTATTGGTTATTCCAAATTTCAATATAACTTCTGGACAGAGAAATATAACATTTCATGATGCGAAACCATACAATGTAATACCAAATAAAACCAAAAAATAAGAGAAATTAAAATATTTAAAACTTAAGTAATAACAAGGCTGAGAGAACTGAGTGAACAACTTAAAAATATTATGAAGATAAATACAAAGACAAAAATATTTTTTAAAATCCACTGCAGGTCTCCTCAGAACAAAAAGCCTTGTGAGGAGGACTGTGTAAACTTTTACAGTAAACATTATTCTTATGCATTGCTGTATGCATTACATAACTTACTGTAATTTCCTTCTAAATCAAAATTATGTAAAAACTTAGTTCAAATAGAAACTAATAAAAAAATAAAAATTGCAGATAAAGTCGTCTTTACAATGGTGGTTGCTTTAAAAAAAAATAGGTAATGAAGAACCATTGAGGCAGAACCAACACAATTTAAATTATATACCCACCCAAACAAACAAAACATGGTATATAAAAGCACAATCATTGAAACAAATGGTAAGGCAACGGAAACCGTTTAGAACAAGACAAAACAATCTTTAACATAGCCCAGTAAAATAGCAATGCTTATTGGAGTAAGAAAAATGATTACCATTGCAACGATGATTGGCGCAAAAAACTCCGAGCAACTGTCCGAACAAAACGTACAAAATTTGCAATTATTTTAGAAAAAAACGGGCAATGGAATGACAAGTAGCTAACAGCTTGCCATATTCATTATTCAGACAATCTTTTGTTTGATTGTTTGGCGTTTAGTTACTTTGCTCCAGGGGTCTGCAGCCTTTCTTATTTATTCGTGGAATTATTTATTTATCCCATGACAGGGTATTTGAACTTTTAATTTTTTTTATTTATTGCTTTGATGGTTACCTATTTGTGGATTTTTCGACCACCTTGCTAGGCACATCCCCGTGTTATGTTGGTCGATCTGTATCCTGTATTTTTATCTAATTGTTAAATGAAGGATTTGTAACAAGGTGTGTTCATACACTACATCTACAATCTCGGTGTGAGGCTCCTTCAGTATTTACTCATTGACACTGTCTTGTTTTACTTTTTTTTAATACACATTTTATTAATTTTGATAAATGGTGAATGATAGGCTATCCCCTATTTTCCTATTTGAACGTTGATTTTCGAGGAACATCCAGTGAACAGGTCTGTTAAATATTTTGGAATGATATAAGATTTTTACGACTAACAGCGTTATCAGTTAAGCAGCTGTCTCTTATATTTTGATGATGGTCATTACAAAGCTGTCAATCTCAATATGGAGAAGGAAGCAATGCAAAACACAAAAGCTTATCTTAGGAATTTTGGTTTTGTGGTTGGCGATCTCTCGAGTGCTTAAAGTTTAGTCCATTGGTAAACATGGCCAAGTTGTACAACATGTTTGCCTTACGCTTGTGCTCCCAGCACCTTCTCAGGCGGAATTATTTGACGCAAACACTAGAGACTGGGACTAGCCCAGCAAACAGGTGTTGGTATTTGATGGATGGAAAAAATAAATGTATTATCAGTCATTATGAACCGTGGAGTACCCTGTTGGGGTAGGATTGGCCCAATCTGCGATGAAAGAATAATGTACTTCCGAATTTAACCTAACATAACACAACCTAACCTACCCTTACCTTACCTAACCAACATGTTTTGGTGTTTGACAGATGGAATATTTAAAAATATATAATTGGCCCAAACTGCGACGGAAGAATGGTGTAACTCTGTAACCGTTATCATGTTGTTTTTTTGTTGTTAAAGGTGAGGTTTACACCTGCTGGGATGAAATCTGTTAGCTAACAATGTGTGAATTGGATAGATGCTGTTAGAAGAGAATAAAAACAACTAATGATCTGGAATAATTTAGTAAAACTAAAAATATATATATATATATATATATATCGATACATTCATTTTTCCACTAAAAACTCGGAGCCCGAGTTCTGGCGATTTTGGACCGATTTTATATTTTGATCTGTAAAATATTTAACCTCGAAATTTTGTACATAATATAAATCCGTAAATCCTGACATCATAACTCAATCAATCGTGAGTCTTTTCTGAGTCAAATAGGCTTTATATTTTGAAAGTAAGATTTTTGGGCTAGACGACTTAAGACGAGATTTGAAAAATAGGCTTATTGGTACGTAGAAAAATGTAGACGAGAAAAATATGAAGATTAGATGATTAATTACATACCTGTTCGGCTAAAATTGTCTTCCTTGATGTCTTACTGTTTGATATCGCTTACCTGGAAAAAAGAAAAAAAAATGTGTGACACATATTACATCGATTTTTCATCAAGAAGATCAACAAACACAAAATTACCCAACTGAAAATCATTAGGAAGGTTGAAGAAGAAGGTTGGAGATGTATCAAAAAAACTATGTGGCTGATACAACTCGAATCAAGCCGGGTTGCAGCCTGAGCACAGACAATCTCCGACAGGAGAGGACACCAGAAAAAAAAGAGCAGACGTTTACTGGCTGCCATCGGTATGAAAAAATTAGAAAAGAGAATACCTCAGGGATTCGATTGAGGACCTAATTATAAAATTAAGGCCTTTATTCAAGTCTGAAATCAACAAAATTGATGGGTGATTTTTACCCAATCGGTCATATCATGTTTTCAGACAAAATGACCGCTTCAAGTATTTCATACAAGTATGTATGCACTGGGCACTTAATATGTATACATAATAATATTATGTACGTACTCCTGATTATGACAACGAGAAATCTATCAAGTTTTGAATTCGACATTAGACAAGTCGCATTACGTAAGTCTAATCCAAGATTTGTTTCGCCTATAAATAGGCAAACTTATTTACGAAGTGAGATCGGATGATAGATTCCATACACAAATATTGCGAAGTGATTTCGCAAATGAAAAAATCCGGACGCATGTTTTTCCAGATTGTCGAACACGGATTATTGCGCACAAGTAAATTCCGGACTCCAGACATAGGTAATTTACATAATAATATGTTCTAATATTCGTGTAGGGAGTTGTCGTGCGCTAAATAATGACTCCAGAAAAATTTGTGCACAATTTATTTTCGGAGAATTGTAGAAGTTTTCCATGTGCAGAACCAACTTTCTGAAATAATCTGTGTCCGAAATAATCTGTGACCGGAATAATCTGTAACCGGAATAATCAATAAGTTTTCAATATGCGCAATTATTTGTGTCAGGAATAATCTGTCTGATGTTTTCAATGTGCGTTTCAATTATCGGAATAATCTGTGCGGCTAGCTACGTTTAGTGACTTAGCAGGGGTGACCCATGGAGTGAAATTTGTCCAGGTATTGGCGGCGTATATGTTTTCCACCCACTGCATGTTGGGCCAAATCGGGAGAGACTGGATGAGGGTGACCTAACCTAGACCTCTCCAGCCGAACTCTCCCGACTCATCCCCTATCACGGCAGTGGGAGGGATGTATTCAGACGTCTGTCACTCCTGGACACATTGATCCCCAGATTCCGATACACCCCTCATACCTTTTTCCTTCCCAGAACTTGCTTCTTTTCCCTAAAAAGACCCTCCACACAGCGTCAATGACACATGTCCCGAAGTAATTTTTATTCCTCAAGGTCTCCTTTCTGGACCTATCTTAAAAACATCTGTATCCGCGGAATAATTTGTGTCCGAAGTTTTCAAAGATCGCAATTATCTGTATCCGTAATACTAACACCGTAACAGTGCGTAAATACTAATACCCTTGCATGGAATAGCCGAATCGATCGAATCTACCAACAAGATGAATATTTAATTCGAAGGAGTTGGTATTATTGACTAGACTGGAGCATAGAGTAGGTATAGAATAAACCATGGCCTTGAAATGCGCCGAGGTGTAAATAAATACATTTCTAGATATGACAATGATTAATTGATTCTATGCGTCGACGTATTATTTTTTTTTACTACTACAAAGTATTGAACCCGACAAAGTAATTATATCATAAAGGGTCAGCCAGATATAATATTAGAATATGAAATAAAAATTAAGTTTGATGGAATCAAATAAGATCGTGATAAACTTTTAATTTTGAATGTATAGTACGCGCCAAACTCAAATGTCTCGATCGATACAGGTTTTATCGAAAATATCGGTAACTTGTCATCGCTCCCGAGCATGACTGCAGGCCGCTAACGAAGATATAACAGTTCACGTCAAATAAATTAGGAACCCTTAGTCGTTGTGAACTGTTGTTTGTTCGTTAGCGGCCTGCAGTCGTGCTCGGGAGCGATGACAAGTTACCGACATTTTCGATAAAACCTATTTCATAAGATATGATAGGAAAACTTTCGGTAGCTTCTCATCGTTCCCTAGCATGATTGAATATCGCCAACGAATAAGTAACAGTTCACAGTGATTAAGTGTTCTCAATATATTGTAAAATTAAACCGTTGTTCGTATGTTAGCGATCTGCAGTTTTCTTTATTTTTTTTTTTATTCTTCATTTTAAGCACCCGCTAAACTGCCAGAGCAGTTTGTCAGGAGATCAATTTAACAATATTAATATAACACAAAAGAACAATTATAACAAGATACCACAATATAGAAAATAGAAACAGAAGAATAACTTTTAAGAAATTTCAATATAAAGGCATAAAATACAAAGATAGACAGATATAATACAGGCAAATTACTCATAGTCATATTATACACAAGATTAAAACAAAATTCAATATTAAAGGTCTTGATCTATTAGCCATTTAAAAAAAAATTGAGATCAGTGGTGCAATTTGATTAGTTTTTTATGTTCATTGGCATCTTATTAAATATGGTAGGGACAAGATAAGCGTTGTCCGTATTTATTTATAATTTTCGGAATGGACAACTCCTCATTTTTAATTAATCTAGTGCCATATGCATGATCTACTTTTTCCTAGCATATTGAATCCGACAATAGGTTTTGGCATACAATTTTAAACCATAATATCCCTCGCACGGGTAATATGCTATTTGACTCATATAATAATTTTATGTTTCTTCTTTGTGCATAAATGCTTTTGCTTACCAAGAGCTTAGTCATAGAGTTCTGAATTGTTTGAATGTAATCTATATTTGTCTTGCACGAGTTACCCCAATAAGTTATTCCGTATCTGATACTATGTAAGTACTATCTTATTATTACTACCAAATTAAGTACTACCTAATTATGTAATAAGATAGTAGATTCCGCTAGTGACAAATAAATTATTTTCAATGTACTTATGGGCATAAAATATTTAATTTTGTAAATTCGTCCCGCAATAGCTCGCAGGCGTTTGCAGATGTTGCTTATGTGAATATCCCATTTCATATGCGTGACTACTGTTGTCCTAGGGAACGATGAGAAGTTACCGAAATTTATCCTATCAATACTTCGACCGATCGATCGACCGTGCTAGGGGCCTGAACTTGATACGATCTGTTCTCGCGCAGGTACCGTAAGCGAAAGAGAAAGATGAGTAAAACATACGTGCGACAGAGAAAGGCGTCGTCGGGGACACTTGCCGCTTTTCGAACCTTAAACTCGCCTTTTGCGACAATTTCTGTATCAACATCAAACGCAGAAACGTATAATATAAGGTTTTGGCATGTAGAGCGAATGAATAAAGAAAGGAGTGTAAAGAGAATATACGACGCGTAGAAGGAGTCGGGGACCTCAGAGCTAAGCCAAGAGAACATGTAATATGATAATTTGTATGAATGTGCATGAAGCAAGGAGTGTGTGCGAAAACCGAGTTGTTTGGCGGTCCATCCTCTCTGCCAACCCCTGCGGAGAAATAGCGTGATGTTTGTTAGTTAGCAGTTGGAAGGAAGGAACAGTCAGGGACGCTTCAGGAGACTGAACATAACAAACTTTATTGATTTTAAAGATTTTCTTTTACATTTAAATCGGTATAGAAAAAAACACTCTGCTTAGGAACCACCATTCAGCAAGAAGAATTGGGAGGCGTCTACTAATATCTACAGGAATTCCAAAAACTACATAATTGCAAATCCAACCTCTGCCAGTTCTGTAGATATTCGTCGACATCACCTGTTCCATAGATATTAGTCAGCTGTTTGAGTTGTTGACATTCGTCCTCACTTTGGTTCTCATAGATATTAATCACCAGTTTGAGCTGTAGATATTCGTCCGACTTACAGGCTGTAGATATTAGTATCTGGAGTCGAAGAATTGTTTGATATGGCCTAAGAATTCATGTTTTTTTTTAATACCTATCTAAAATCCAGGAATCATCCAATTAAATACTTCCAATTAAGACGACCTCCGTGGTCGAGTTGTAAGGCTATCGACCAGCGATCCGGAGGTAGCGGGTTTAAATCCCGGTGTGAGCAAGTAAATTTTATGTGGAAGATACCCTCAGTATCGCCCTAGTAAAAGACCACTATTCAGAATACAAATTTTACTTCAAAAGATTTTAGACGTGTTTGGTGACCAGATCTGAACAGCCAGGTACTTCCCCACCTTTATCTTCCCCATCTCCTTCCCCTTCCAACTATCTTGTAACTCTTGTGCAAAAAAAATACTTACACAAAACATTCACAAAACAAATCAATATATTTACCCAACAGTTAAATTTTCCGTAGATTTTTAATTAGCCATATCAAAATTAATTACATAAATGATTTCAATCTAAAACAGCATACCCGTTAAATTAACAGCCAAAATAAAATTGCTACCGATTAAATAAGCATATTTTTTCTTACAACCATTACTAAAAGCAATCACCAAATCGCGTATTATCCATATAATATATATTACACCAGACATACGCACCAAATAGTATCCATTATCGACATGATTAGTTAATATAATTACTTGAATAGGACTAGAATATATTGATTTTTTATGTCTTCCGCGATGACTTGAACTCCAGGCGTCCATTCTTCCTCCTTCTCAGTGATGACATCATCATACACCATACATTCTTACTATATTATAATGCGGCCTAGCCGAAACTACACCAATACTGATACAGTGAATGCGAATGGAATCCGAGTTTGTCGAACGGAGCTTAAAAACGCTAATAACGAGCTTTGACGGTTCAGCTCAAAATAATGCAATTTTTAAAAATAATTTTACGTAAAATAGTGTATTATTATCTACCTTTACTTATTTTTTTACGTAAATACCGCATAAGAGTCCCAACTGCTGACAACCGTCTGGGGTGAGTGAGGCTACGATATCTTCAATTGGGGTATGTTGTAAGGCTGAAGGTCAGTAGGGAGGAAAAGGAAATGCGGAGAGGAAAATGGGGAAGGACCTGGACAAACAGATCTGGTCACCAAACACGGCTAAAGACATTTCAAGTAACGTTTTATCAATTGTGAATGGTGGTCTTACACCTAGGCGATACTGAGTATTTTCCACTCTGTAACATGCAGCAAATACACTAAACTATTTTTAATGAATAAATTGTGAAATATCACAAATCAATCAATAAAATCTATTATTCTTTCATTACTTTAATTTTTGACAATCTCATATTGCAAATTCAGAATTAACGATATTATCTTCGACTGTTATTTTTTACATATTTTTGGCAGCTACCTTTTTAAACGATCAGAATGTTCACATAAATGGTGCGTAAACCCGATAGTGTCTCGGATAAACATATCCGATTTTATTTATATGGGAAATCTATTGACCTTTTCTAAAAGTCAAATGTGATATTCAATTTTCATCAGAATAACTTAATTTTATGACACCTTTCGAACTTTATTTCCATCAATATTATATCATTATCACAAAAATTAGTCGAAGATAATATTGTTAATCTGAATTTGAAATATGAGATTGACAAAAATTAATTAAAAAATTGAGGTCTCAATGGCAGAGTTGGTTGAGGCGTTTATCCCGGTAAGACGAGAAATCCTGGGTTCGAGTCCCAATTGCGACCGTTACCTTTTTATTTTTTGTGACTTGTGACTTTTCATATTTTCGTTTAGATTTATTAGTATTGTCTTATTCCTCAATGATATAAAAATAATAATTGCGAGTTGAAGATATACCAAAGGCTGACAAACTAAACCCGTCCAACACACACAAAAATGTGTATATGATACTCGCTATGCAAATACACTCGTGTGGCTTGGCCGACATGTGCGCTGATTATGCATTTCAGTGGAGGAAGAGAGAAGAAACCCGTTGAACTGGCTTTTCTATACTTAGAATTATTTTATGATATTTATTCGCTAATAAAAAGTCGCAAATGGCTTGTTTTGATGGCCGAAAGTGTAAATCCGCATGAGTTTTTGGTAAAATAGGTGAATTCGTTATATCGGTTCCGTGATGCATGTGAATCTTGGAGTGGGGGACGATATAAAGTCGGTAGTACTTATTTAGGTAGTACTTAAATATATAGTACTTAATTAGGTAGGACTTAATTATGTAGTACTTAATTAGATAGTACTTAATTAGGTAGTACTTAATTAGGCAGTACTTAATTAGGTAGTACTTAATTTCGTAGTACTTAATTTGGTAGTACTTAATTAGGTAGTGCTTAATTAGGTTGTACTTAATTTGGTAGTACTTAATACGATAGTACTTAAATAGGTACCTAGTACTTAATTTGGTAGTAGGTACTTAAATAGGTAGTACATAATTAGGTAGTAGTACTTAATAAAGTAGTAGATAATTAATTAGAAAGCACCTAAAAAGATGGTACTTAATTGGGTTGTACTTAATTAGGTAGTACAAAATTAGGTATTAAGTGTAAGGGTCAAGAATGATGATTTAACCCTTGGAATAACAGGTGTGAAAAAATGCCGTACGGCGACGACTGTGCTCTAAAGATTGTAAACCGTTTGTTAAGATAAGAGAATCTATCAAACGGACCGCCCTTTTTCTGCACAGAGTAGGGTTTTGAATCAGGTATTTTGGAATTCGAGATCAGAGGTGGCTGCCAAATTAAACCGTGGGGCGCACTTGCGATTTGTTCAGGGTTAGCAGTTGTGTACTATTAAAGTATTTGCGGGCCCGTACGTGTACAGTATGCCCAGTTTCTGAGAGGCTAACTTAACACTGCCTTCGATGGAGCCCCCATACCTGAGCTGGTCACTTAGAGTTACACCAAGCATATCAATGGAGGACCTGTTCGGAAGATTAAATTATTTAACATAGTAAAGCAGTCAACACCTTAAAACATTTTAAAATACGTGAAATAACTCAATTAAAATGCACTTAATTAAAACAATGGAGGACCAAAAAAAAAAATGAGTGCTGCAAAAACTGCATCATCAAATTAAATATTTTATTTGCTTATTTTTTATCTTCGGTGGACGATACCCACCCGACTCCAAATGCAAATACCTAAGTGTATAAAATATATCTTCTCATCTATAAATTCAGATCAGAGAATTTTACAAAATAGTGCCTTCATCCACCACGTCCCAGTAAAGAATCCGATTAACCTTTTTTACACGTAAAAAAAACAAAAACACGATTTTATGCAGTTTTTAATCATATTTGACTCGAGCCGCTTTTTTGCCGTATATTCGTGACCGCCTCGTGCTAGTCAACTATGGAAGACTTTTTGCAAGAGGTTTTTTTTTATCCGGAACCCAAAAGCTTTAGTATTATTTCTAAACGACCTGAGTGAACCCACGAGTAATTTTAAATCTCCATTTTTTTTTGTCGTTTTTGGGTATGGTTTCGTTTTGACTAAACGAAAAGATTTCAGGGTGAGCGCCACACCTCGATACTTCCGTGGTGGACTGGTAAGATTTATTGCTTTGGGTCCAAAGGTCATCGATTTAAAATCCAAAGTAAAGCAAATAAAAATTAATATATATGTCTGCATTATGAATCAATGTGCACTATGCTAATTATCTGCAAATATGCGTGGTTTTTTCCCCGTGAAATATTACTGCGTGAAATTATAAATCTGGTACAATATAATATATAATTGTAATTTAAATAATTTGGTAATTTAAAAACCAGTTTTTTTTTTTACATTAGCTCCACACAGGAGGCCCTGAGTAAAATAATCCCCCTCAGGGCCTATGTCATCATTGGGGATGCTGTGTGGAGGGTCCCTTTAGGAAAGGAAGGACAGGAAATTCTGGGAACGAAAAGGGTATTAGGGGTGGGTAGGAATCTGGGGATCAGTGTGTTCAGAAGTGACGGACGTATAAATCCATCCATTCTCTCCCGATCCGGCCTGACATGCAGCTGGTGGGAAGACGCATCCGCCGCCTAAACCCGGAAAAACCTCACCCCCTGAACCCGAGCACCATTGCTAAGTCATCAATCGTAGCGAACCATTTGGGGTGACCTATGGCAGAGCTGTTGGTTATCCAATAAATGGTTCCCGGGGCGGCGGTAACCATACCCGCTTCCCAAATTGGATTACAATTCTCAAATTCATCCAAAATTCCCAAAAAAATCTATAAAATAAAGGATAAGTAAAGAATGGCAATATTATTTTTGTTCATTGTCTCCACAAAGGAGGCCCTGAGGAATAAAACGGACCTATGTCCCCTTTGGGAGGGTGTGTGGGGACGGTCTTTTTGGGGAAAGGAAGGAGAGGAAGTTCTGGGAAGGAGAAAAGTTTAGGGGGTGGGTAGGAATCTGGGGGTCAATGTGTCCAGGAGTGACGGACGTATAAATCGATTTCTCTCAGTGCTGTGCAAGGTAAGGGTACAGCTGGCTGAAGAGGTCTCCCTCAACCAGTCTCTACCGATCCGACTCGCCACGCTAGACAAACCTCATTCCTTGAACCTGGGAACCCTGCTAAGTCCTGCATTCTCCAGTCTTTCAAAATAAATATCTACTATACTTTTCGCACTAATCTTTTCAGAAATTAAAATATCGACAGTAATGGAGTGTAACAAATTTAAAATCTTTCAATGTCCAGGAAGTGTTTTAAATATAATGTCCTCCGCGTGCAATATCATATCTTCTCCAAGCATAAACTTTCTTATAAAAACATGTTTATCGAAAGTGACCTGCCAGGTAAGTATGTTTTATGTATCTCTTTGTAAATGATACAATTGGATCGAGCTTAAGAACTAATAATCGCCCTTGAGGTGATTTTTCACAAAAACAGCGCTCTAAACATTATCGAATAATTATTATTAATAACTTATGGTTAACAGATTGCATCCACCGGTTCGTCAATCACTAATGCAAAACTATATGTACAATACATTTCGCCAATGAACGTGATGCTGCGTTAATATTTACATATATATTATTCTTTATTCGGATACTACACGCCGAATTGGTTTACCCTTTCTATTGTATCAACTCTTGACATGATCATCAAGTATTAGCAAGTTAGTTGAGTAGTTTTAGTTAATTAATTATTCTAGTATGGCGATTGACTACGAGACTTCCTCTATGACATAATAAAATCTTTATTACATATAAGAAAAAACATTAACAGATGCATACCACGAACATTTAACAAGAATATGATATTACTATATTGATAGAAGAACCGACAAAAATTTTCAATGATGCATACGTTATTTATATTATTACTGCTTTATCGATCAACTAACAACTTAGGAAATGGACGAAAAACTGGTTTCATTTTATTGTTTTTTTTTTACATCAGCTCCACACAGGAGGCCTTGTGGAAAATAATTCCCCTCAAAGCCTTTGTCATCTTTGGGTATGCTGTGGAGGGTCTTTTAGGAAAAGAAGTTCTTGGAAGGAAAACTGTATGTGGTGTGATGAGGAATCTGATGGTTAATGTGTCCAGGAGTGACGGACACATTTTTTTTTTTAAAGAAAGACAAACATTCCCGGGTTACGAATAACCCAACAATGTTTGAAAATCTCCTAAGAAAGCAGAAAATTTTGCTTGTGTCGTGATGGAGGACTTAGCCAGCCGAGGAATCGAACATGCGACGCCCGGGTGGGACCCAAGCGCTATGCCCACTCAACCACTGACCGGTCAAGATCCATCCATCCTTCCCACTGCGATGCAAGACGATGTTCCGAGAAAGGTCAAAATGTCTCCCTCAATCAGTCTTTCCCGATACGGCCTGCTACGCAGTTGGTGGATATCCAAATTCGCCGCCAAGACTCGGACAATGCGACCAAAAGTCACCAAACATTCTCTCACTTGAGGGGACCAGGCAGGGATGATAGTTATCCAATAAATGGTTCTAAATTTTAGGATTTCACACTCAATGCCGTGCAATATCTATCTATCTATATATATAACGTGGAATATATTATCAGCATCGCCCTGGTGTACGACCACCATTCAGAATTAAAACATTACTTGAAATGGAATTGGTCGTGTTTGGTGATCAAATCTGAATAGTCAAGCACTTGTCCTCTTCGTCTTCTCCATCTCCTTCCTCCCCCAACTAAATTCAGCCTCAGAACATACCAGAATTGGGGATAACATAATCTCACTGACCCCACACGGTTGGGAGCAGTTGGGAGTCTTGTGCGGCATGAACGTAAAAAATATATTCAATCAAAGAAAGAAGAGTGTCCGTGTGTTTGTTTTTTTATACAAATCTACAGTTTTATTTCGAGATTAATGATTTCCAGAATCTTGACCGTAAAAATAAGAGGAAGGTCATTGCTTTCATAAAATTTCGATAAAACACCCCATCCCCTTTCCCACTCCTTAAAACCGAATGTGCAACATCTGGTTATTACACTTCAATCAAACAAAGACGTATTACAGCTATTTTTTAATATTTTGTAATATTTTTTACATGTTTTTTTATTCGACCATTAAAATTCGAGTAAGTATATGCAAGCATAAGTTAAAACAGTTGGAAAGAGTTGCGTTTAAATTGATATTCTAAGTAAGACAATTCAGTAATAATTTTATGAGGCCGAAGCTCATCTTTTGAGAGTTTTTTTTAACTGATTTTTGCTATTAGGTCTTACATATCAGAATCAAGCATTTCGATGGTTTTAATGCATTGGTATGTTTAGTAATAGTTGATCTTAATTCTTCACAACTTTTTCGAATTCCTACATATTTTTTTTTATTCAGCCAAAAACATTCTATACTGACATAGACCCACTAACTTAGAGCCCTGGTATTCTTTTGTCACATAAAAAAATACCCTGATACTCCCATAACACAGACAAAATAAGAAATGTATTAATTAAGAACTCTATTCACAAAACGAAAAACAACAAAATTGTGCCTTAATCATTTCTATACTGACATAGAACTACTGACTTCGATCTCTGATATTCTTTTGTGACATTAAAAAATGACATAAAGCTGTCATATTGATAATTACACATACATAATAAGAAACGCATAGATTAAGAAATGTGCTCACATAATAAAAAAAACACCAAAATTCCTCTAAAAATAACAGTCCCAAAGAACAAAGTGACACTGTTTTTTCCGCAGTACAAAAATAAAATCAATCTAAACGCATTTACCCACATAAATAATTTTTGGCTAAGCACAAAAACCGTCAGTCTTTCCACATTCAAATTTTAAACAAGTTGGCTTAAAAATTACAAAGTGTCTGTATTGGCAATATTATATTGTTCAATTTGATAATTTGTTCCTTTTTATTAACGTGGGTGTTTTGTTGGAAGGTGTTTGCGTCTTGAATATCGCATCTAAGAAAATTAACACACTGAAGTAACCTATACAATGAAGGGAAACAGGTGTTTGTATGCGTGGGGCTAGTTTGTCAACTGCAGTCGATCGATACAGCAAAAATTAAAAAAAAAAAAACAAAAAGAGGGATTTCTAAATACGTATGGGTATTAAAAAAATATATTTACGTAGCTCAATTTAGTGTTATTTTAGATTAATCTCAACTGCCCGGAGCCAATGGAAAGATTGCATCCCCGTTTGAGGAATGGTGAGTTTAGCCAAATTATCGTACCCAGAATAATAACCGCAGTACAATGCATCAACGATTTTTCTGGGTTAATTTAGTGCAATGGGATAAAATTGATGATTAATTACCGTCATGACGGAAGTTTAATATATTTTTTTAATGTTTTTAACACAATGAATGCAAGTTTGGTAATGGGGATTCCAGATGACAGGTAAAATCAAGTGACTACTTTACGTGTTATGTCATATTGTCATATGTAGCAAAATAAGTGTTGTTAAAACGCGGTATGTTGAGGGCTTTGCAATCTATACCCGAATATTTCTGATATGGTACCACCACAGTCGATGTTTCCACTAAAGTTCACGTTCTCTCTCTCCCTATTTTATGGTTCCAAATTTACAGAAACTATGAATAAATTAACCATGTATTCATGCATAAGGAAGGTTCAGGCTCTACTGTAATCGGTTAGTATTTCATGTATTTTTATATACCCAATAAAGTGGTTTTCCAACAATGCACTTTAAAGTGAAAAGTTCTTTTAAATTCGTTGTAATTTGAAACTCGATAACACCAAAAATAGCGACACTAAACAGAGAAAAACACACTTCCGTAGGATTTAGTCTGCCAGAGAATGAGATACTATAATCTGTCTTCTCTTTGTGCAGTGCTTCGTAGCCTCCGTACTCTTATCTACTTTACTTTTCTGAAGTGCCGCGTGTGCATTGAACATTCTGTTATTTTTTTTTTAACATAACTAAATATTCATCTTTTATGAATAATCTATATATTTACTGCTGTCGTTTACACTTCGATTATATTATTGAAGTCAACACTTCTTTCGCACTACTGCGTTTTGAAATACGATGAAACCAAAAATAGCGACACTAAAAAGAGACAAACAAATACATTTAAAGGATTTAGCCTGTGAGAACTGAGATAGTATAATCTGTCTCCTCCTTGTGCGGTGCTTCGTAGCCTATCGGTCTCCTCTTTGCGCGATGCTTCGTAGCCTCCCCACTCTTGTCTACTTTAGTTTTCTGAAGGTTAAGGTTTCACTTCTACCACGTGTGAATTGAACACTCTGTTTTTTATTATGTACGTATGAAAAAGAAAAATGAACTTTTTTTTACATTTTAAGAACACTTTCTTCAAAAGCACTTTTAAAATCCGTTCCCACCCACACACGTAAGCCTTTATATGTACACGCACGTCGGTCCTGCATCACACTAACACTCTCCCAGGCGCTGTAAATCGTGTATCCCAATACTCCAAGGTCACTGTAGTCCAAAATCAAGTTTTTTTTGTTACATAGTTCTTTTATAATAATATGTGGACCTATTCGCTGCCGGCCGGCTCACATAAGGAGCTTTGGAAATTAATTCCAAACCGATATATTATAAAAAAAAAATTTTGGCTTTGTTGGTTGGACGACGAACTGTTTACAACGTGTTTCCGACCGCAATTTGAAAAAAAAAAAAATGAAATTTTGAGATTTTTTTATTAATTACTTTTATATGAAACGACAAAAAAGTGTATTGACGGTAACGTTTATGATACATTTGCATAATAAATTATGAATGTTTTTAAAAAAAAAATTCGTTATCAGTAATTTTTGTTAGAAAATACGTAAGGTCAACCATTTTTAAAACTTTTTTATGTTTGCTTACAAATTTTTTTTATTTCAAATACTATATGTTGATTTCTAATTAAAATCTAAAATTTGAACGAGTATTTCATCACCTTTCCATAAGAGTTTTTAGTGTTCAGATACATTTGGAAATATACCAGTTATTTGAATTTAATTGCAAAACGGAAATATTTGAACCTCTGACAAAATGCGGTCGAGGCCTAAGGGGTTAATAACCTATATTATATCTATAAAAACCATTTTATAACTTATCCACCATAAATGATCAAATACTTATGATGGTGAGTTCTGGCTTTATAAAATTATTACAGCTTTTATTCAGCGGCATTATTTAACAGCTTGCTACTCGAGCGATATTATGGCAAGGTTGGAAAACGGCTGAAGTATCGTTTACCAATAATATTTAATAAACCTAAAAATAATGGATAAACGGTGAAATCTAGGTGGATTTATTGGCTTTAAACCACAGAAGAAGTTCACATGTTTCCGTGTTAATATTTTGAGGAATGACATTAATTAAATCGAATGGGCAAATCAAAAACTGAACACCAATTGAGGTGTGTAAAAGCAAAGGCAACAATCTCCAATATACAATCAAATGAAATTACTACCTTTGCTTTTACACAACTCAATTGCTCAAGTGACTAGGCTGTGCTCCTACAACATGAGTCTCTTCAACACCCAGCTTCACTGGTTTCTTTCCTTTAGAAGACTCGACAGCATCCCCAAAGATGATATAGGCCCCGAGGAAAATTATTTTCGCCAAGACCTGTGTGTGGAGTAAAAATACATTTATTTATCAATAGATATTTGGTTACGATTATACTCGTATACATTCATTAGCTAATTGAACGATTGCTGAGCAGTATTTTCCTAAAACTAAGTGAACAATATAATCTAGGTACACGATAACGTTTGGGAGAAATTACATTAAGGTTTTCAATATAAGATATATAAATGAGGTAGGTATCTTAATTATTCGTGTTTATAATGCATATTATGTGAATTTGTGTATGAAGTGTGGTAGGAATTTATGGATTAGCTTACAGTAATAAAGAATTGCGTGAGAGTATAGAATATTTTTGTTTATCTGTTCATAAGCGTAAGTTCACTTTCGACTCTTCCTAAGTCTAGAGGCCAGAATGCTTACACTTTTCGATTTCCAAGTATCGGGTATGAAGTTGAGCAATTTTGGGCTTAAGATGAAGCCATACTAAATAATGCAAAATCATACAAAATCGTATGTTTTAGTTTTGAAAATTTGACCGCTTAGAAGTATTATAGATGCTTCAATTAAATACTGCATGTAGAACATACCTTGGCCCTTAAAAATATTGGTCATTTTTTTTAATAAGTCTTTTAATAAGCTTAGAAAAAAATAAAGTATTAGGTCTATAAAAAACATTTTTAACTGAAAACTCTCCTACTTATAAACACTTTTTCGGATATGGTTTTATTGCATAATGTGGCAAATTCAGTTTCTTATATAATTATCGCGAACAAAAATGATATTTACGCCCGAACCCCACAAAATAAAATATAATATGCATTTTCGCGTTGGTATTTTTGACATCACGGCGACAATACGGCAGTCGGCGAATTTGTTATATCAAAGTGAACCTTATACCGTCCACCGAAGAACGACTAGCAGCCGCCCCGATTTTCTGTCATTACTCCTCCGAACGGAGCGGAGAGAACACGTGTTATGCTCCGCGCCGCTTATTTTCGTGAAATAAATTTAAAAATTCCGTTTTATTGCAATAAACAATGCATGAAAAAGGAATTAATGTTTTTTACAGGCCTTTACGAAATCAACCTGTAAAAAAAAATCTCAAATATCTTTTCCAACCTTTCCAAAAGCTTTTTCTCAAGTATTTTTAAACTCCTCCCATAAAAGGGCGTGAATTCCGATTTCGATTTTTTCCTGTACTAGTGGAGGGGTATTGGTGAGGTTGTTTTATGTGTGTAATATAATTTTTCATATATATGTATAGTTGCCTTAAAGGATATATGTATGTTAAATGATGTTTTTTAATTCAGAATAATTCAGATAAAATCAAACAAATAAAATATACATTTATTTAAATAATCAAGAAATCACTAACCCAAATAAGTGGGTAAGGTATAATATAATTGTCCCTTTCAACCTTCCCTTGTGAAGCCGCCCTTTACCACTTGGAAGTTTGGTAGTGTGTTTCCCACAACGTTCTAGCCGCTTCAAAATGTCACTCCTCATAGAAACGCGATTATTTATTTATTACTTATTATTTATTATTATTATTATTACTGTCTTAAGTTTGGTAGAACCGATCATCAAGTCACTAACACCTTCATACAACACATGCAGTTAAGTGCCGATACGCGGAAATGCTAATTATTATTATTATGAATTTTTATTTTATTCTACTTTTTAGGCCATTAGTTTGAAACCGGGGAATTTCTTTTTTGTGTCCACTGTGCAATCAATGCACTTAACTGCGACATACATAGGCTCTGTTAACTTTGTATTTTGTCTCTCTTTAGTTTATAGGCAACTAGCCGACCCGGCCACACATTGCTGTGGCTAACGAAACACAACGCCATTACCCAACGTTTATAAAATCCACATCAGCCCTCTTGTCTTGAATATTTGAATTTCTCGGCTTTTCTCCACTATAATAACATACATTTTGAGTAACTTCATTTTATACTATGTTATGATGATGACCGCACACAAATATATTTTCTTTGAATTTCTCGGCTTTACTCTACTATAATATGCATGTATTATACATATAAACCTTCCTCTTGAATGACCCTATCTATTGGTGAAAACCGAATGAAAATCCGTTGCGTAGTTTAAAAGATCTAAGCGCACATACATTTTGAGCGACTTCATTTTATACTATGTAAGGATAATGATGATTTTACGATTGATACCAATACTGCGCACAGCGGTGAAAAATCAAAGGATAAATGAAAAATTAAAATTTCAAAATAGAATATATTATAAAAAATATACAGAGTACTTAACTTACATTAACCAGTGATTCGACCGGTCTGTGGCTGAGTTTGAATCGCGTTTGGTCCACACCCGGGCTTCGTGTGTTCGATTCCTCGGCTGGCTAAGTCCGCAATCACGACACAAGCAATATTTTCCACTTACTATGGTGGTAGTACGGGCTTTTCAAATATTGTCAGGTTATTCGTAACCCGGGAACGTTTGACTTTCTTTAAAAAAGAAAAAAAAATCTGAAATTATATGGAGTAACAAATATAAAGAAACTTTTTGTTTTCGGTGTTTTTCTGTTCAATAAAAAGATAAACTAATCTGTATGTGTGGGACAGTTGGATGTGAGTGGTTGGGCGGTTATTCGGCTGAGTGACTAGAAACGACATGTGGAAGAAAGATTTTTTGTTTTACTTCCAAAAAAAAAATAAAAATACATCAAAAAAGTTACCGGAGACCAAAATTTTCATGTACATTTTTTACTCGAAATAATGTCAGCAATCGCAGGTTAAAGGAAGTCAACTACGTCCCTTAACACCCTGTATATAAATTGCCATGGCTAAGAAACAAACCCCAATCAACGGCTTGGAAGGGAACTAGGTACGCTGACTGTCACATCACTAACTACTGTAAGAACGGCGTCATAAATTCATTATACGAAGTAACTGGAAAAATAAGAATTATGCATTTCGAAACTTTAGAATGTTATTTTACATAAATTAAAAATTTGAACGGTATCTACAATCTACATACAGTAAAAATATCAAAAAAACAATGAACGATTCGTAGAAGCGACCCGTTATCAAGTGACAATTCCCTGCCGTATTTTCTATTTAACAACACATAATTTGTTTTTCATGATATTTTTGCGATTTAAAATTTTTGGGAATATTTCAATTTCTGCAGCCGCCTTTAGCAAAAAATACAAGTGTACTGTACACACGCGGAGGAGGCTACGAAACATCTCAGAAAGAGGAGACCGATTATTTACGAAGCACCGCACAAATAGAAGGCCGATTATTCTATCTCATTCTCTCGCATGCTAAATCTTACGGATGTATGTGTTTATCTCTTTTTAGTGTCGATATTTTTCGTTTCATCAAGTTTCAAATTACAACGGTGCTAAAGAAATTTTCACTTCAAAAAACCCATTAAAAGACAGACTTTTCACACTTTCACACATATCCATTCTGTCCATATTGTGATGATTAGCTGCCAAAATTAGACTGTCCGACTGACCTGATAACTGACAGTAGCAACTTGCTATTAACAGTAATTCTATCCAGCCACGGTCTCTCAGATTCCAGCCCAAGGAAGAGAGATAGTCGGGTCGAGTTTTATTTAAAATTTTGATTGATTCATGATCTCATTAATTCGCATAGATTAACAAAGTTAGAAGTGACAGATTGAGGTCTTGAAACCGTTCATATTAGATTGGTATCCAATGACATTATTGATACGTGTTTCATTATGGAGATTTAAATAGATCGCACCTACATTATATTAGTACTTGAGTAAGTCTGTGGACGATATGGTAAGATCAAGTGAATCGGGTAAAGTCAAGTGCCGGTATGGTATAAGAAAAATAAGAGTTTGGACTTTTTAATGGTGACCAGACAACTCAGAACGAAATCAACTCAGAATCTCCTTTAAAAAGTCATCTGAAGAAAATATTTTCCCTCAAGGCCTATGGCATCTTTTGGAAAGCTGTGTGGAGGGTATTTTAAAAGAAAGGAAGGAGAGAAAGTTCGGGGAAGGATAAGATTCCATCTCTCCCACTGCGGTGGAAGGGGATGTTTCAAAAGAGTTCTGCTTGAGAGGTCACAAGGTCTCCCTCAAACGGTCTTTCCCGATCTGGCCTGCCACGCAGCTGGTGGGCAAACACATCCACCGCCAAGACCCGGACAAACCTCACCACATGAACTCGTGCATCCCTACTAAGTCACCAAACGTAGTGAACCACTTGGGATGACCCATGGCAGAGGTGTAGGTTATCCAATAAAAGATTCCCGGGGCGGCGGTACCCATACCCGCTTCCCAAATTGAAATTCTTATGCAAAAACTGAATAAAAATGGTTAAATAGGTTACGTTAGGATAGGGTTATGGGCTCTTTTAAAATTATTTTTTCATAGCTTTTAATGCCTTTTCAAAGAGGTGTTGAGTTGACTTAATTCTGAGTTGGAATGGAACCATACATATAGAAGAGTTTTGCGTTATGGCGTGTGAATTTGTTTTTTTTTATACATTTCTACAGTTGATGAAATTGATGAAATTTTGCACACTTGATTTTTAAAACAAGAGAAAGGTCACTTTATATGAAATTTCAAAAAACCGTCCCCATCTTCTTTTCCCACCCATTAAAGTAGAACTTCTTGACAAAATTTTGACACTGCGTTCAAAATAAGAGGAAAATAATTTTCTACATTTGATTTCGAAAAACTCTGCGTATGGCCCGGGCGACGCGGGGGACTCCAGCTAGTCTGTAAAAATTTGTTGCTTATTAGTAAATTCAAATATGTATATTATATATTTGAAAGGTCCGAAAATAATGGATGGACAATATAAGCGTAATGGATAAGGTTAAGAAAGGGAATAGTCTGAACATGTAGAGCGAATGATCGAAGAAAGGAGCTTAACGAAATTACACTCCAAAACGAGTTCGATATTTAAAACAAAATTTAAAGCCTATTGGTGTGCACAAATACATTCAAACGTGAATGATTTGCTGGTACATTATTTACCCATGTGGATTCACGCTTTTTAGTTTGTTGGTAACTTGGTATTGCCAACATTTCCGGGTGGCAACCTCAATTTGACCCCTACTTCTTCTTCCTTCATGCCTCATCCTTCATTTCTTCTCCACATCTTTCGGTACAGATGCCAATCGGCAATTACCAATAATAATAATTGATCTTTGAAAAACATTTCGGATGACTCAATTTAGAGTCACGTCTAAATATTATCAAACGCCAGTTAGTATTGCAAATTCACGTTTCCTTTCAGTAAAATCTCATTAGTTTAGGGTCAAACCATCAAGGTCCTTGCGGCCAAAGACAAGACAATGTAACTGTAGGTTGAATCCGTACGATGAAAATAGGTAAGGAGTAATGACATTAGAAAATCGAAAGAATCACGGTAAGCGTAATTTAATGATAAACGAAACATATTTGCAATAGAAACATTGTAATAGATTTGAAATAAAACAGTTACTTTTTTAACATCACTTTTATTACATCTTGCCGACCACGCTTCACTACTGTCGTTGCTTCTCCACGACACTGTAATACTCTACACTCTACAATACTACTGTGGTAGAGAATTGTACTGTCCTGAAGAAGGTACAGTAGTAGCGAAACCCAGTCAGCAACAGGAATAAAAAGTTAATTGTTTTATTTTATATTGTTGTCACATCACAAAGCATCCGATTCATAAGATATAAAGAAATATTGATAATTATTTCAAAATCGTGATAATCGAAGGGGAATTAATATTAATTAAGTGTTTAATATATAAAAATATCATGATAATCGAAACGAAATGACATCTGACAAATCAAGCTAATGAAATTACCCATGATACTGGAAACATTGTATGAAAATCAAAGCAACATAATAATTGGTAACTGCATGGTATCGCCAAATAAGCAATGCAGTCTTGACCCTATACCAACATGGTTATTAAAAAAATGTGTCATTGTCTTAGCTCCATTCCTAGTTCATCTTTTTAATAAATCTCTGAGCACAGGCGACTTCCCTGAACTACTAAAATCAGCTGTAGTTACGCCGATACTAAAAAAACCACAACTAGACTCAGATAACTTAGGTAATTATAGACCTGTTTCAAATTTACCTTTCCTATCAAAAATCCTGGAGAAAATTGCTGCTGCACAAATAACCAGTCACTTAAATTCAAATAAATTATTCACTAATCGTCAATCCGCATATAGAAGGTTTCACTCAACAGAAACCGGAATACTTCGTATGCTGTCAGATATAACTTTGGCCATAGAGTCAGGTAAGTTAGCACTTATCTCACTCCTGGACATGAGTGCAGCGTTTGACACGATTGATCATGACTTCCTCATTGAGAGATTAGAGGAAACATTTGGTTTGAGTTCCGAAATAAAAAATTGGCTGGTATCATACCTATCCAATCGCTTACAAGCCGTTAAGGTTGGAAATAAACTCTCTAACTTCGCAACACTTTCTTCAGGGGTACCCCAAGGATCCGTTTTAGGTCCACTTCTTTTCATCCTTTTTACAAATGATGTCGCCAAAATAATCGACTCATTTGGTCTCTTGTCCCACTGCTACGCTGACGATCAGCAAGTTTATTTTTACTGCTCTCCAAACGAAATCAATAGCCTCAAAATCCGCATAGCTGAATGCCTAGAAGCAATAACTCGTTGGATGTCTTCGAACAAGCTGAAGCTGAACCCATCTAAGACTGAGTTTCTCTGGGCGGCCACAAACAAACGTCAACATTTCATAGACAATTCACTTATTTCCATTTCCGGCAACGATATTATTCCGAAGACAACAGTCAAATTTCTTGGCGTTAATTTAGATTCAGACTTTTTGCTTAAAAGTCAAATAAATAGGACAGTAAGCACCGGCTTTTTTCACCTAAGACAACTCAAGTCAGTTCGAAGAAACCTTCCTACAGAGGCGACAAAACTATTAATCAACTCTTACGTAGTCTCACGGCTTGATTACTGTAACGGCATCTACGCTAGTCTTCCAAAATACCAAACTGATAAACTTCAATCCGTGTTTAATGCAGCGGCAAGGCTCATAACCGGGGTCTCTAAATATTCACACATTTCAGAACACCTTCGTAACCTTCACTGGCTCAAGTGCCCTGAAAGAATCCAGTACAAATTGTGCTGGATGGTGTTTAAATCAATCAACGAAATGGCCCCACCTTACATCTCTGAATTATGCGTCCCGGAAAATACCGGTCCGAGGCAATTAACCCTTAGATCGGCAACTTCATCTGCTATAGGCAGACTAATAGAACCCAAACGAAAGCCAAATACTAAGTTCGGAGATCGTGCTTTCGGAGTATCTGGGCCTAAGGCTTGGAATAGACTCCCTCCGGAATTAAGATGCATTAAAAACCCAACAGAGTTTAGGTCCAAACTAAAAACCTACCTTTTCGGGCTCTCATACCCTTAACTTAATTTAAATATACCTATCTGAGAGTATCATACTTGTTTTGCCTATGATATGTCTTAATCACACTTTTCTTACTGAATTAAAATTACTCGAATCCTTACACATCAATCTATCTCTCGGAAGATCAAACCCTTGTACTACTGCACCGCCCACCATTAAATGTTGCTTTTACTTTCCAAAATACACTCATTAAAGAATATATTATATATTAATATTAAAATATTTTCAGAATTAAACAACATATATGTTCACAATTATGTCCTCTGCGTGCGAACTCTATCTAAATTTCTTTAAATAGACAATAAACAGTGTTAATTTCAAGCTCTCTCCCAGGTAAGTATGGTCCTGTATTAATTCATTTTTAGGCAGCATCGCGTTCATTGGTCAAAATATTGTACATATAGTTTCGTATCGGTGATCAATGAACCGGTGTACGCAATTTTTAGCCATAAGTTGTTTTTAATTGTTTGTCTATCTTGTAGTCTTTCTAGATTTTAGGCATGTATAGTAAGTTTGTACAGCGCCCTTGAGGTGATTTTTCACAAAAACGGCGCTATATAAATCGTCCAAATATTATTATTATTATTATTATTATTATTATCTGCACTGAAAAAAACATTATACATCATGATAATCGAAATAATCGATTAAAAAAAAGATTTATCGACTGTTGGAATAATCTCTCGCCTTAATTATCAAGCGATGAAAGGTAGCCACCGAAAAAGCACAAGACAGGGACTCTTTGAGGCACATTATCAAAACAAATACTATGAAAAGTGGTTAATTACCCAAAAAATTGGCATACATTTCTTGCGATCTGAAGACTTAAATCGAGTATTTTTAACTGCTTTCACGTGAACGGCAACCGATACGACGCATCCTCAAAATCAGCAATATTTTAGAAGTACGATCTGTTTGTCTATTTGAGATTTAATAATTGTAAAGAATGGCTCATACATCTCAAAGATGACCTTCTAAGAAGTGTGACCTCTACGGCAGACAAAAGTAGTTTTAGAAAAATTATTATTATTGTACGTTTAAGGTATGTTGGAAATTTTTAAATATTTATTTTGTTGATATTGTATTTCCATATAAAAAAAATTATATAACAAAGATTTTTTTTTAAATTAAATGAAAACCAATCAAAAAATTTATTTGTTTGACGAAGTTTAGTATGTAAACATTTTGAATGAAGTAATTTCACTCGCTTATTCGGCAACAAGCATTAGGTAGGTAGTATTCAATTTGGGAGGCGATTATGGGTACCGCCGCCCCGAGAACCATTTATTGGATAACCAACATCCCTGCTATAGGTCATCCCAAGTGGCTTGCTACGTTTGGTGACTTAGCACCGGTCTAGGTCTTGAATGTGTTTACCCACCTACTGGGTGGTGGGTCGGATTGGGAGAGACTGGTGGAAGGGATTGATTCACATGTCCGTCACTCCTGGACACATTGACTCCCATATTCATATCCACACCTCATACCTTTTTCCTCCCCAGACCTTCCTATCCCAAAAACGATCCTCTACACAGCATCCCCAAAGATAAGATAGCCCTGATGGAATTTTTTTAGGTCATCCTGTGTAGAGCTGTTGAAAAAAATACTGACTCAGTCGGGACTCTTGCATAGTAATTACATAAACAATAAAAAAAAGAATGTATACATTCATTAAGGAATTCAGACTGACCCGGAAAATGGAAAAAAAAAGTTTCAGATAATTTTAAAAATAATCCGGGAACGCGCACCACCATTCTACAACTCTTTACAAACAAAGACAAATAAAAGACGTAGGTACGAGTCAGAAAGAAAGACATACAAAGATACAGCCCACAGTGGGAGAAAGGGAGATATGTAAACTGCAGACAGGTGGGGAGTAGACATACTTGTTTTATCGTAACGGCTATTAAAATTCGCGAATTAATTTTTTAATCAATTCTAACTCTTCCTTGGTTGAATATTTTTATTGATATTTATAATTGCAATTGGGTCCAAAATATTCATCCCGAAATGAAAAGATGTTAAAGAATTGGTTGAAAGTTTCTTGTGCATGAACGCAACTCGATCTAATATTTAACATAAATATTTTATTCTTTCATTATAGCCCTGGTTGAGTTTATTGATCGGAAATGTGCATTATTCCGAAAATATCAATTCACAACAGTTAACTCTTAGGTCAACGATGTCATTAGCTATTGGAATACTAAATGAGTTTTAAAACACTGTATCAAACTGTCGTTAGCCAATCGTCACAGAACCAAAAAATATTTTTTGGTGCAATAAAGAAAAATGTTCTTTAATAATTGTGTGCAAGATACCTCAGGTACGTAGGCGTAAGGAATAAGAATATTTTTCGGTATCTACAAGTTTCGTCCAAAAGTTATATTTCTGACGATAATCGTGGTGGTTTTTGGTACACTTCTGTCACTTATTACCTATCCATGTTAATTGATTTTTAACAAACGTACATACTTTTCAGTTTAGACGTTGCTGCTTATTAAAATATATTAAAAAAAATAATAATTAAATGTAAATTAACAGTTAACATAACCAATGATAAACAAACATTTCATTTAGTTAATTAATAATATTATTAGTTAATTTTTGAACATTCAGTTGGAAAATATATATTTATTTAATCTAGTTATTAACTTTTAATCTATAACAACCATCTAGTTATTTAATTGCAGAATAATTCTTTCGAGCGACATTACCAACAATAGGATAGTTCTGCAACTCGGAACAACATAAGTCCTGTGTCTGCGCGCTCTTGTGAAGTTATCGGGATAATAAAACTCAATTTTTGTATAACATTAGAAATACATATATAACCGTTCAGAAGATTATATGTTGTTAATAGGCGAGGTTATTAATAATTAATATCCAGCATACCAGACAGAAAGGCTGATGGATGTAACCAAGGATAATACCCAAATTCTCTTAGATATAAATATCTCAGAAACTTCTTTTGTACCATTAAAGAGTAAGTGAAATCATTTTATACCTACGTAAAATTCACTGGTCCCCATATTATTGAGTCGCTTTCTAAAATGATATGTATAAAACCATAGCGCACGAATGGCGGCCGAGCTGCAAAATTGCGTGGAGTTGCTTAGCATAAATCACAGCATTCTCAAAGCTTATGATATTATTTGTTACGTGATACGCATGCGTATGTGAACGAAATATGCGCAAAAAAAAACCCAGAATTTATATTTTCGAGTTGTTGATGAATTTGTTATTATTGTGAGCAAAAGAACCCCATTGTCTTTCTTAGGGTTAATGTGGTCATTAGTGCCACACAACCTGAATTCGTTTCCGCACTTTTCGGCGTGTCAACTTTAATGTGGTGTGCCCGTTCAAGCGATGCTCGAATGTTAGAGAAGTGAGCGGCTTTCGCGTATCCTAATGATGAAGCAAGGAGGTACTGGTTATACCAGTGCTTCCCAAAGGTTGGGTGATAACTGTGGTAGTATCTTCATCCCCTTCATACTTCCTTTTGATTTACAATTTCACCCAATTACGATTGATATTCCAATTTCCAAAGCAAGTATACTAATATCCTAAAAAATAAGATAATAGGAAAAAAATAATACATAAGCAGCGGTGTCCTCGGAGGAAACAGGGAGGTCTTCAAGATAAGGACGAGAGTAGCCAGGAATATGAGAGGAAGCTTAAAAATGAGGACATTAAAATGTCAACATTTTTACACTTATTCAGCTACATACACTTTTTTTCCTTTTTAAATTCATCTCCAGAAGACCGGAGGGCTTCGAAGCCGATAATGGATGGTTACCTCGAGAATATTTTCTCTGGGATAAGAATAACCTAGAAGAATTTAATATTTCAAAGACCCAATCATGTCTGATTACAACTAAAAGGGATCGGAATAATAAACATATAGTCTTCTTCAACGGAAGCAATTTTCCCAACATGCCTTCCATTGGTATGCTTGTATTGCTTGTCATGTCAAGTTAGCCTCTCAGAAGCTGACGAACTGTACGCAGATACTTTAATAGTACTCATACAACTGCTGATGCTGTACAAATCGCAAGTGTACCCCACTGTTGAATTTGGCAGCCACCTCTGGTCTGGAGCCCGAAAATACTTGTAAAATCCCTTGTGCAGACCGGGCGGTCCATTTGTCAGATTATCCAATTTTAACAAGCAGATTAAAATCTTTAGTGCACTGGCGTCAAGTAGATATGCTAACCTTGTTTTGCCCGTATTACAATGTAATATGTATGCGGTTGACATCTGCCACATGAGAACGGGTCGCTTCTACGGCTCGATCTTTAGTTCAACAACTCGGCTGTAGAAAGATTTTCTGGCCTCTGAGTTTTCTCCTACAGCATGGGTTACTTCAAGATCCATGTTCACTCCTTCATCTCCAAAAAAACCTTCCAAATGGCATCTTCAAAAATGACATATGTAGGCCTCGAGCAAAATTATACACTGGGCTTTCTGTCGAAAATTAGTTAAATTAACAAATGATAAGTATAAACAATATCATGATTAGTCTTCTAAAGTTAAACAAATTTCCACAAATTATGTTCAGATTTTTAAAAATAACTTTCAAATTTAAAGTTACAAATGTGGAAATCATAAATGTATTAGATATGGGGGTAGTGATCAGCTTAAGTTTGAGAAACGCTGGTATTTGTGTCAGGTTTTCGGTTTTTACCAGAAAGTAATTGATGCACCCCTTTTTTACAATAATATTTATTGCTCCATTGAAATCAATTTTCGCAATTTATCATTAAATTTACGATCAATTTTATTTTATGTTTCGCTGATGGATAATAATTTTGTAATGACTAATGACAGCGTTCCAAGAATTTAAAAACTAATCTAGAACTTATATTCGATTACCAATTTATTTCCTACCTATATGGCACCTGTATAAGTGCTTAGGTAAGCATTTAACTAAGCAAAGAATTTAACTGTATTTCCGAATTAAAAAATCATATATGGACATCGGTTTAAATCAATCGGACATGCGAAAAACCTATAATTACGCACTCTTCTGCGCACTTACGTAGGCACCAATCAGCTTCCTTTAATGGCATTCGATTAGGCATTGTTGGACGAAGAATGTTATGTTCTTTTATAGTTTTTAGATAGATAGACAAATCACTGACAAAATTAAGTCGTTAAACTTGAAGGTGATTTTCCTGTTAATAAGTGTGTGGGTATTTTTGAAATGATGTGGTTGAACTTTTTACTCATAGAGTACTTGTTCGTTGTTGTTAATACCCGGTTTCGTCCGAGTTTCATAATTTTTATTTTCTTTGAATCTTTCGCATCTATTGCACCACTAGAAAAAAAAGTGTTTTAAAAAAGATAATAAATATTCACAAAAATGGAATAAAAAAATAAAATAAACATGTCGTCGAAATTAAAGTTTGTATTGTATAATATATTATTTTATACCATCATAATAAATAATTCAATTTAACCAAAAGCAGAGAAGCCAACACAAAATAACGATAAATGGTGGTTTTTAGAAATCATAAATCAGTCTACCAACCGGCGACTATCATATAATAACTTATCTCGAACTAAATATATATCCTCAGGCCTTGAAAATACTAGTTGACAGTTTAGGAACATCTTAGAAGATATAAATATTATTATGTTCCATGTTTAGGCATCTATGACAAAAGAATTAAAGAAAATATAGTTCAAAGAATCTCTAGATTTGTTTTTATTTTTTTCATTTACTCCACGCGGGAGGTCCTGAGGAAAATAAATTCACTCAGGGTCAATTCACAGAGGGTATTTTTGAGGAGATGGATAGCGAGAAGTGAACCTGGTTCTTGATGAGAGGATGAGACACATGTTGTAGGAGGAACGAAACACAAATGCAAGCAAATCGATCCACACCCGAGCTGTTAAACTAAGAACGAGTCGTAGAAGCGACCCGTTATCATGTGACAACCGTACAACGTATGTTGGATGCGCGTTTGGCGTGTTGCGAAGGGATCAATGACTCTACTTTTTGGAGCATCTTCTATTATAATACCGTTAGAACAAGGACAGCGTACCTACCAACGAACCCTGAGTTCGAGTCCCAGATGTGACTGTATCTATTTCTGATTTTTCTGTTTTCAGATTTTCGATTGAGTTTCGCTAATATTGTCCTGATATTACAATTTGAGGTTCTACTTATTAAGTTCAAAACAAAAATAAATATTTATCTTAGAGTTGCAGAAAAGTCAATAGATGTCGCATATTAAAAATAAAAATGTATCCAAAATTCTATCTAGATAGCATTTAGATCGGGATTGAATCTTGCAATTATACATAAAGATAGAAGCCAATAAAATATGCGTTAAGAAAATTAAGATATCGTTGGGAATTTTAGTCGAAGTATGATACAGTTAAAAACGACCAAATCGGATAGGGACACATTCGCTCAGTTAGTAGAGTTGCGGCCCGGAAAGCCGAAGGTCCTAGATTCGAGTCCCAAATGTGACCGTATATTTTTCTGATTTTTCTCTGTTTCCAGATTTACTATTGAGTTTCGCTTATATTATCTTCATTTAATTAAATAAGAATGATACTCGTATGCAGGAAAGTTTCTCTATTAATTATTTTACATGTTTTGTGGACTTCTAACGACTGTGTACCAAGATATACGCTAATTACATCATTATTAATATGCGAAACACATTTTTTTATACTGCTCAAAAGTCCCAACTACTCCCAACTGTCCGAAGTCCAGTGGGACAATGGCGTCCCCAATGGAGATGAAGAAGAGGAAGATGGTCACCAAACACAACCAAAATCATTTCATGCTATGTAGGAATGAAGGAATAGGACGACAATGAAGGAATTCGTTCATACATTTTTAGCATTCTCTACACTTATAATAAAAACAATTATCAATCTTATTAGTTAATACACGCGATACAAGTCCACACGATTATGCAAATCAAATTTTAAAATGGCAAAATAAAATAATGATCACAGTCCTTTCCCGGATAATATGAATGTCTTGAAATGTACATTATAATTAATTAATTCATATCCTTGTTGGAGAATTTTTCTCAGGATCTATTTGGGTTAATAACCTCTAGACTGTGGAGATGTTGCGTGTGCAGTTCGAATGACTGCATTTTATTTGCATTGATAATGAAATGCATTTTATTGCATACAGAAAGGGGTGCATCAATTTCTTATGTTATTTCTGATGCAACGCAGTTGGACAGACCGAGGTTGAAGCTCATAGCGATTACCCGAATTGATATCTTTTCCACACAAGTTTATTGTTCATAGAAATGGTCCCTATGTGTTAGGGTGATTTATTTTTGGGGTTTTATATCGTGTTACGCTACCTCTTTCTTTAACCGACGCTTCGGACAGCTTTACAGATGTGTGTATTTAGCTATGTTTAGTGCAGAAATGAATTCTTCTTCTTCTTCTTGTGCCCAGTCCGTTCAAAGGACGCTGGCTGTCCGGACTTTGTTTACTGTGGGCCGGAACAGCTCTACAGAAGACTGGCCAAACCACTGTCTCAGGTTTTTCAGCCATGAGGTTCTCATTATTTTAGGGCCCATCTTCCGGCAATCTTTCCCTGCATTATGAGATGCAAGATCTCATACTTCTCTGGATGTCTCATCACATGTCAAAGATATTAAAGTTTTCGGATTTTATAGTTTTAATAACTTCTTTTTATTTATTCATCCGAATCATAATATCTTCATTCGTTACCCTGTCCATCCAGCTTATTTTAAGTATTCTTCTGTAGATCCACATCTCGAATGCCTCAAGTCGCCTAATTAGTTCTTCGGTAAGCGTCCATGCTTCCATTCTATAAAATAATATCGAAAACACGTAGCATCTGACCAGAACTGAGAACTGAATAGCCGGTAAATTTCCAAATTTCTCATCATCTCCCTTCCCTCTCCCACCCAACAAAGCTTCAAAATATACCCACCCAAAAAAAAGGTGCAATTTCACATAACTTTTATAAAAAGCAGGATTATTTTGCCACAAAATCCTTAAAATTATGTCAAAAAATGCATATAAATAATTATAATTTGGGAGGCGGGTATGGGTACCTTCGCCAACCATTTGTTGGATAACCAACACCCCTGTCGTAGGTCACCCCAAGTGGTTCACTAAGTGTGGTGACTTAGCAGGGGTGCCCTTGTTTATGGGGTGAGGTTTGACCGGGTCTTGGCGGTGGATCTATCTTACCAGCTGCATGGCAGGCCAGATCGGGAGAGACAGGTTGAGGGAGACCTTTTGACCTCTCCAGCAGGACTCTCTCGGAACTGACAGCTTATACGGAGGTCAGGGTGTACACAGCTTAGATAACCAATATTATATGCGGAAGTAGCAGATATTTTTATTGACACCGAAAGAACTTACAATAATTCAATTCTCATATTTTTTTACACATTTTGTTTCCTAGAGTCTGATTGTTTATTTTAGTTATTTGAATTATATTAGTTTCTTTACATTGTATAATTGTTTGTCCTAGTCCTTTTATTGTAAAAAAACTGTGTTTTATTTCTTAATATATTATTTAAAGGTGCTTATCTACTTGAAGAGTTAAAAATCTTATTATATTAGGAATAGAACATACAACTGAGCAATATTGCCGAGCAACTGATTGAAACCGGCCATTTCTTTTGATTTGTTCCTGAAATACTAAGAAGAACCAAAACGCATTGAGCAAGTCTTTTTATGGAGGCATTGAAAATTCACAAAAACCTCATTAATATAATCTAAAGACGTCGAGTCGGGCTTAAGCTTAATAGTTCTTGGTATCCGGTACCTGACGGTTAAATATTAATTTCTCAAAATTATATTACACTGAAATACTGAAGATTTACACGCGTAACACGGTATCACTTCCACATCTATAGATACACATCTATCCTGACGATGCACACTGTAACGCAGTCCGAAACGTTGGATGAAGAAGGAAGCGCAACACGAAATAATAACTAACAAATTAAGTATCCTATACTTATACTGTAAAAAAACATCGTTTTGTCTCCAACGACGTTAATTACTTATAAGGCCCAGTAGTGAGCGTACAAAAAGAAGTAGAATATGGTTTGAAAGGGAGATATTATGTAAATACAAACTTTAGAGGGACCGCGCAAATGTTAAAAACTATTATAATTAAGCGAAAATTGTGAAAATATTGATTAAAATACGTCTCGCTTAAGATGGATCAAGTCTCTCGACAAATGTCTAAAAAAGCAATTAATGTGTGCTAAATCATACCGTGTTAAATAACAGAACAAAATGTGTTCTTAATAATTTTCGGAGCATTTTGTAATTTTTTCTATCGAAGGAACTTCGGCAAATGTACAGATCTTATAAAATTACATATATTTTTTCAGAACTTAAAAACTTAAAGTGTTTAAGAAAATTATGTTAAATCCGTAGAATTTCGGAAGTCTGTAATGTTGTTCCGTCAGTTACAACTGTTGAACTAATATTATTTATTATCTAATTATATAACAGAGAATTTGAAGGTATATCATCTATCAATATAAAGAAGAAAAAAACCTTGAAGATGAATGTTGTAACGTTTATTTATATCGATATTAGATACAAAATAACCAATCATTAAAATAACACGAGTACAAAACAAAGAGCCTAAAACCGATGTTTACATGAAATTTCGCAGTAAAAAGTGAAATTTTATTAATAATGCTTTTGATCAGATGCCAGCAATTAGAAATGCGTTTATTCTTGCTATTTCAAACAATGGGTTGATTGTTTACGGATTGCCATGTTAAATTAGAAAAGATTCACATGTAATGCACATTAAAGTTAGTAGAAATAAGCTATGCGCTTGTTTTAATTGATATTTTGAAGAGGCGTGGATAACAGAAGGTCAAAAAATAGTACGAATGCCGAGGAAATTGAAAAAAGCAGTAATCACTGTAATTCAAATAAATAATACACCCAAATGATATTTTAATATAACGACACTACAAAAATTATCTAAATATTAAGTACTTGACTTACTTTAACCAGTGATTCCTGATATTATTTGGAGTAAAAAATTTCAATGAAATTTTGGTCTTTTAATTTTTTTTCTTCAAAATTAAACAAAAAAAACTTCAACATGCCGTCACTGGTCACCCAGCTGAGTAACTGTCAAACCCCCAACCCCGAACCTAAGTATCCAATACCTACAGATTTTTATGTTGTTTTTTTGTTGAGAGAAAAAAAACACCAAAATTGTCACCGGAGACCATAATTTAATTAACTTTTTTTACTGCAAATAATGTCAGAATCACTGGTTTATAGTAAGTTAACTACGTCCCTTAACACTCTGTATACGCAAAATAGTGACATTTTGGATATTTTAAATTACACGTTAATGAAAAGTTAAAAAAGACAGGGGCTTAATGCTGTTTAAAGCATTTTAAATACATCGACGAGTACACCCGATTCCTAAAATTATAAAAATCTAAAAAATTTTAGACTCGATTTACTCAAAAACGTGAGCTCAAATCAAAATAGTTATAACACAAAATCGACTACAATTGTGAAGTAGATTCATAAGTTTACCGCTTTTACTAAGATTTTCCGGACACGTGCACACATAGGTAGGTAGGTACTAGGTACTGTGTTATGTTATTTATTATCTATCTATCTACTATCTACTACACTATATAATCTACTACACTATATAAAGAGGTAATATTTGTTTGTTTGTTTGTTTGTATGTTTGTTTGCATCGAATAGGCTCCGAAACTATTGAACCGATTTGAAAAATTCTTTCGCTGTTGGGAAGGAAGCTACACTATCCCTGGGTGACATAGGCTATATTATATATTTTTTTTAAATAGGCATCCTTACTAAAACTTCAATAATGTAACCCAGGGTGTAAAAAAATTACCTAAAATATTCTTTAAATCGCATGCGCTGCGAAAACTATTGATGATAGAATAAAATAATTTACTACGAATTTATAGAACACATCATTATTTACAAAAAAAGTCGCAACAACAGATGTCTAACTATTATGGTTATGCCACAATAAGTATTCTTTTATTTTAAAATTTTTATTTAAATGTCGCCGCTTGAAAAGACTCTTTATTTGTATCTTGGTTTTAATCCTTATCAAAATAAATTACTTCATATTCAAGACAGCTTTAATACCTTTATTTAACTTTTTGAATTTTTCAATTCGGATATTTAATTAGAAAGATATCACGAGTATAAAATTGTTAGTATTAGAAAAAAGTTTCGGCTACGGGCCGGGCGGGAGAGGAGTCAAGAAATGCAGTGCCAGGAGGGTTGGCGGGACGGGGGAGCGGGAGAGCGGTGGTGGGGAAGGTGGAAGTGGAACGCTGGAGGGGAACGCACGGGAAAGGACATGTAAGGAGTAACAATTTATTTATTTCAATATGGCATATATTATAAAAGAAAGTCCAAAAAAACGTGCAGCTGGCAAAAACTCAGAAACGAGTCCCGGTTCGATCAAGGGAGTTATATGGTGTGGTAGATCTCTATCCCCCCTAGGG
Organism: Limnephilus lunatus; assembly: GCA_917563855.2. Taxonomy (NCBI): domain Eukaryota; kingdom Metazoa; phylum Arthropoda; class Insecta; order Trichoptera; family Limnephilidae; genus Limnephilus; species Limnephilus lunatus. The sequence goes on from OU830594.1 coordinate 102,522,031, forward strand.
AATAAGGGTATCCGTTTTTACCTAAAGGGCGTGCTTTTAAAGATATAAGGGCTGAAAGTTTCGCCCTCTTGAAATTTCTAGAACAGTCTTCCGGAAAGTTCTAGAAGGTTCCATAGAGCTGTAGAAAGTTGTGGAAGGAGTGGCGGAGTATGTCGTGGAATGATCAGGAATAGGGAATCGGGAACATCATTGTGCAACATTCCAGAACACTATCTTATTGTCCTGAGCGAAGCCGGGAAACCCAACTAGTTATTAATAAAAACATAAAAATATTGGAAAGTCGTGTAAATGCCATTCCTCTCAAATTGCCCAAATTTGCATACTAGAGGTCTTGGCAAATAAATATAATATTTATTTTATTTTTTATTTGCACACTCTAAACAAAATAAATACCCATTCTTTTTTCAAATCATCCCTTTCTATGGGGTGTCTGGGACACCCCATTTTTTTCTTCCATGAGCGAAAAAGACATTTGCATTAATGCACTGGTTACGAACAACCCTCAAGATAAAAAATAATGCATAGAGGTCTTGTCCCACAAAATACAATGGATTGAATGTTTGTATGAGTAAGTAGCCAGGAAACATTTTGAAATTCATTCCATTTATACGATATGTACCTACGCAGTTTTTTTCAAAGATCTCAAATTTAAAACTAGATTATGGTACCTACCTATGCAATACTAGTGAAGACCCACAAAAAATTACGCGTTGCAAAAAAAACGTAGTTTAAAAAAATTAAAAAAAAGAAAAATTGCCACGGCAGAAAATCGAAACGCGATCGACTGCTTGGGATGCAATAGCTACCTGATGGTCTACGTGGTCTAGGGGTAAGGCTCTCGACTATCCAAAGGTCGCGGGTTTATATCCAGTCCAGAATTCATATGCGCATACATTTTATTTGGTTGATTTATTTGTAATATAAGGTACCTTATAGGCACGTTCTAGAGTGGATGACACTCTCAGTATCGCCCTGGTGTAAGACCGAGACTAAAACGTTGCTTGAAATGGCTTTAGCTTTGTTTTGTGACCAGATCTGAATACGCAAGGTACTTGCAAACTTCCTCTTTAACATCTACTTCCGCTCCTTACTACCTTCAGTATCACAACTTACCCCCAATTTGGGGATGCCATAGTCTCACTTAATTCACAAGTATGGGAGCAATTCAAAGAAAATCATGTCTTTCTTAATATTATTCATCAGGCTTAGGTACATCATACTTTTTTATTAGTTTTCAAAGTAAATATATAATTATTAAAGTTAACTGAAGAAAATGTATTAAAAAAATTAAATAAATTCATAATCGGATATATTTATCTGAGACACTATCCAGGTTAAAAAACAGCTCTTCGAACAAATGTTTTCGATTAAAAAGGTAGCTACCAATCAAATGGGAAAAATTAGTCGAATATAATATTGTTAATTCTGAAATTTTAAATATGATTTGACCAAAATTATTTAAAAATAAAAGGTATCAGTAGCCGAATCGGTAAGACAATAGATCCTGGATTCGAGTCCCAGTGGCAACCGTTATCTTTTTATTTTTCTGTCTTTTTTTTAAATTTTCGTTTAGATTTTTAGTGTCATCTTCTTCATAAATGATATATTAAAGTGTATTAACTTTAAAATTCATTTTCTGTAAAACGACTTGCACTTAGTGATTCATATATTATGATTCAAATGTCTCCCTTACTATAATGGTTAGAAACATGATCTAAACGATTTTAAAATGAGAAAATACCACTCTATAAATTTAAATCTTAAAATTAACCAATAAAATAATTTTATTTTATTTATTTATTTATTTATGCATCTATACAAAAAAGTTTACATTTTTTTGGCCTTGCTTGTCTCACTAGGAAATCCTGTGTCGAGACAGACTAGTTTACAAATATTTTATAAATAATAAATAAAATACATTTTTCAATAAAGTAAAAATATTTGAAAAAAAATTTCAATACAACAATAATGGGATAAGAGGATTATATTTGGGTGAGGTGACTAATTGCACGACCTTTTTCGATGATCCATTGTTTTATCAGAATTTTGTATTTTTTTATATTATTCGATTATTAATAAATTAAAATGTAAACATTTATAATTCCAAAATTTCATGCCGCAATTTGAAAAAAAAACTAATGTATTTATTATTATTTTATCTATTAATTATTTTAACATGAAACAAATTTTATTATTTTTACAAAAACTAAGTTGACGATAACGTATATGATGCATTTGCCGAATAAAATACATATACGTTTTTATTTTTTTCACTATCAGTAATTTTAGTTGGAAAAAACGAAAAGTGAGCCACTCTTTAAAATTTTTTAAAAATTTATTAAAATAATTTGTATTTAAAAAAATATATGGTTTTACGAATTATAAAATCTGAAAGCGTATTTCATCACCTTTCAAAAGCAGTTTTTAGTTTTCGGATGCCTTCAGAAATAATAATAATAATAATTGGACAATTTGTAGAGCGCCGTTTTTGTGAAAAATCACCAATATTCCATTTATTTGGATTTTATTGCCGAAATGGAGTTCGTAAAACTGGTCAAAATTTTCACAACCAATTAATTTAACTATAACCATAGCTATACATTAATGCGAAAGACAAACATGATTAACAAATCGCAAAGAAATAGCAATAAACCACTGCTTCAAAGAATTTTAGTACGTATATTCGAGGGCATAAATTAGCAACGAGTTATGGCTTGTAAACTGGAATATATTGAATAGTTAATGAATTTTAATATTGCTTTCAAGTATTGACTGCTAATGAACTGTACGAGTAAATAATCGGCAGTCTCGAAGGTGTGGAATTTGATAATTTATTACTTATATATTATTTATTATACGAGTCTTATTATATTTATAGTTTTTCTTATCGGTGCGATACATTTTAAAATTATGCATGGGATAGTTTGAATTCTTGATTTAACATTTCACATTTCGAATATGACACAATTTGGGAGACGGATACGGGTACCGCAGCCCCGGAAACATTTATTTGGATAACTGACACCTTCGCTATAGGTCACTCCGATTAGTTCATTATGTTTAGTGATTTAGCAGGGGTGCTCGGGTTTGTGGGGCGAGGTTTGTCCGGATCTTGGTCGGATCACGAGAGACTGGTTGAGAGATACCTTTAGACCTCTTCAGCAGGACTCTCTCAGAACATCGCCTTGCACTGCAGTGGAAGGGATGGATTCATGCGTCCGTCACTCCTGGAGACATTGACCCCCGGATTTCTATCCACCCCTCATACCTTTCCCTCTTTCCATCTCCTCAGAAAACCCTCCACACAGCATTCCCAAAGATGACATAGGCCTTGAAGAGAATAAATTTCCTCAGAGCCTCCTCTGTGGAGCTAATGTAAAAAAATTAATATAAATCGCAATGAAAAAAAAAGGTATTTTTTAGGACTCTAGTAAAATATAAACTCACTTCTTGAATCAGCTATATTCATACACTGTCTTCTACCTTACTCTTCGACGATCGATCAATAAAGCGCAACGAAAAAAATTGTGGTATTTTTTAGGACTCTAGTAAAATATAAACTAACTTCTTGATTCAGTTATATTCATACACTGTCTTCTACCTTACTCTTCGACGATCGGACTTATAACTTTTTGGGAAGTTTATTTATTTGGAAGCCACAAACAGTTTATACATAAAATTCAGAGATATACATATTTTACAAAATTAACTTAAGTCAAGCCAAAAAGGTCTCCTATGTTAGAGTTACTTGGAGATGGGGTTTTATTTGTGACAAAATACACAAAAAAAAATTCAAAATGAATTTATGTGCACTTAATCATGTCTATACACCTAATCCCACAAAAGCATAATTCATCATTTGCCAAACCTCACAGAGACCAGTATGCAGATTGCAACTTCAAAAATACTTAACTTCCTGGTGCATAACTTGTTTTTTTATAAAATATTCACTGATTGTGAGAAAGTCGAAAAGTAAACATTACCTTCCCGATATAATTAATAACAACTTCTATCTATCTGTCTATGGAAATCTTCCTTCCACAAAAGATGGCTTTACATAATTGCATAAATTTATCGTTGCTTTGGGACGCTCAGTCAACAATGGAGATAAGGATTTTGGCTATGCAAACTGAGCATTGTAATTCCGAAGTTATCTGCTGAAGCAACCCTTTAGCTGAAACATGTAAATAAAAAACAAACGCATTAAACATGCAAATTATTGCAAATACCTACCCCTTAGAGGAATATAAACTAAAGGTGTGTCTCTTGATAGAAAATAAAATAACGAAAAGGAGGCGCTGTATTCCGGTAAGATCCTGGGTTTGAGTCTCAGTTGCGACCGTTACCATTTATTTTTCTGTGTCTTGTTCTGTTTCATGTTTCATTTTTATTTATTAGTTTTATCTTCTTCTTTAATGATATATTACATTCATCTTCAAAAGTTATTAAAAAGTTATTCGAATAAAAAATTACTGCAATTGAGAAGAAAACACTTTTTTTGTTTACATTAATTCCACACAGGAGAGACTGAGGAAAATAATATCCCTCAGGGCCTATGTTATCTTTGGGGATACCGTGTGGAGGTTTTTTTTTAATGAAACGAAGTACGGGAAATTCTGGTAAAGAAAAGGTATGAGGGGTGGGTAGGAATCTGGGGTTCAGTGTGGGAAAGGTCATCCGCCGCCAAGATCTAGAAAAATGTCACCGCATGAACCCGGCCACCCCTGCTAAGTCACCAAACGTAGCGAACCACTTGGGATGATTTGTTAGCTATTTGTTATCCAATAAATGGTTCCCGGGGCGGCGGTACCCATTCCTGCCTCCCAAATTGAGCACTAATAAAACTAAAATATGAAAAAGAACAAGACATAGAAAAATAAAAAGATAACGGTTGAAACTGGGACTCGAACCAAGAACCTCTTAGAATTAACAATATTATCTTAGACCAGTGGTTTTCAACCTGTGGTACGCGTACCCCTGGTGGTACGCGAAGCAAAATTGGGTGTACGCAATGACGTAGCACGCATGTTGAATCACTGGTTAAAATGCCTGAAGTCGTGTTACACTCTGCATAAAATTGTATTACTTAATTATATTTGTGTGACTTGATAGTAAAATTCATGTAACTTTTTAATAAAGTGTGTTTTTCGGAAGTGACCTGCAGGTAAGTAAGTATGTTTTTGTATCTAGCTGTAAATAATAAAATTAAATAGAACCTAGGAATTCATAATGAATTGTAAACCGCCCTTGAGGTGATTTTTCACAAAAATGTATCCCTTTTTTTTTTTACATTAACTCCACACAGGAGGCCCTGAGGAAAATAATTTCCCTCAGGGCCTATTTCATCTTTGAGGATGCTGTGTGGAGGGTCTTTTTGAGGAAAGGAAGGAGTGAACATGGGTCTTGAAGAGACCCATGTTGTAGGAGGGAGGAAACACAGAGACTGGTAAATCGTTACACATCCGAGCTGTTGAACTCAAGAACGAGTCGTAAAAACGACCCGTTTTCATGTGACTGATGTCAACCGTGTACAAATGTTGGGCGCGTGTTTGGCGTACCGGTAGAACAAGGACAGCATTCCCACCTGACGCCTGTGCTCTAAAGATTGCAATCCGTCTGTTAAGAAATTAAATTAAGTTAATTAAATTAAGTTAATTAAATTAAAAATTAAATTAATTAAATTAAATTAATTAAATTAAATTAAGTCCGTCTACAAATTGTCCAATTATTATTATTATTATGTAATAATTTAAGTATTAAAAATTACAAATGAAACACGTCTTTCATTACCAGTGTAAAAAAGAAAGATGGAGGGTACAGGGAACAACACATTTGTAGTAAGAGAAAAGGGGTACGCCGACTCAAAAAGGTTGAAGACTACTGTCTTAGACTAATTTTTTCCTTATTATTGGTAGCTACCTTTTTCATTGGAAACAAGATGAGTCAGATTTTATTATATGGAACTCCTATTGACCTTTTTGCAAAAGTCAAAATCAACATTCAATTTTTATTAAAACAACTCTATTTTTATAACTTTTGGGTTATTCCCATCAATGTAATAAATTATTGTTATATCTGCCCTTTCCTCGGCAGATATTAATTATTACAAGGTTCTTTAATATAATGGTGTTTATTACTTTTAATAACCTAGCTGGATAGCTACGACTGTTTTCTATTCGGGGGTAGGTAAATCTCTGCGCTCCCAACTCGGGAGCTGGTAATGTCTATCTCTAGTACCACTTCTTGTACACTAATGCCATCTGGCGAGCTATGGCGCAAGCTAAATGCTTACCGCCATCTATCGTATTATTTCCATATTAAATACCTATTTACTATACATTACAATTATTAAAGAAGAAGAAAACACTAATAATACAAACAAAAATGTTTAAAAGAACAAGAAACAGAAAAATAAAACGTAACATTTTATATCTGCACTAGAGATGCCACGAATATTCGGCTACTCTTCGGTATTCGGCCTATTCGGCTACTTTTTTCACTATTCGGTATTCGGCCGAATATTGCTTACTATTCGGCCGATTACCGAATACCAAATGAAAAAATACATCATGAAAAGAAAACGTATAATAAATAAAAAAAATCTTTTTTTTATTTTAACAAAAAATCATCATATTTAATACTTAAAATCTATCAGTGTTAAGCTAGATGAATGAAAACATTTTTCCAGCATTTGTTGATAGCAAACAATTCCGCTTTTCCTTATAAATTATACCTGCTTCCCAAAATAGCCGCTCACTTTAAACGCTGCTACCGGGAGATGATAAATAAATGTTAGCAAATTCTACTAGACTTGGATACTCTTTTGTGTTTGCTGACCACCACTTGTAAGAGTCTACTATCCGACTAGGCACTAGGCGAACAGTTTACGTGTGAAAATAAATTTCATTTACGAAACGTAATTGATTTTTACATGAAAACTGTTTGCGAAGCGTACTAAGTGTAGCCGAATATTCGGCTGCCGAATGTTCGGTATTCGGCCGAGAGCCTAGCCGAATATTCGGTAAAATCACTATTCGTGGCATCTCTAATCTGCACCCCGCGGAAAATATACCTAAAGGTATGTACATAAAAGCAAAAAAATGTTAAAATATTCTGGATGAAAAAAAATACCCGGAATCCCGTTATACATTAAGATGGAATGACTAATGACCGTTTTATATGAACTCCGGGGCAATATATTCGAATTAGTTACGGTTGAATGTTGAACGTGCGGTAGCGAAGTTATTTTTTGAAAAATAAATAAAAAACGTGTTTAATTGGAAATGATAATGGAATGGCGAACCATTATGACTTCTGGATTTGAGTTTGGTAATACGTAATTGGTTTTGTTAAATTAAATTCATTATAAGATTTTAAAATATTTTTAGTTAAAACATTTATTAATAGATTTATAGCTTTCTTCTTTTGAAGAACTAAAACTAAAGGTATTAAACAATTCGAAACAAAAAATTTGGAATTATATTTTATTACGGTTGTTATTTCTTACGTTAAGACGAAGCATGGTCGCCGAGAAATTTGAATAATAGGTATTTTACCAAACTGTTGCTGTCACTGACGCTGTTACCTCTCGAATACTGAACGAAAGGGAAAACTGCCCCTCAGGCTGATAATACCATCAAGCCGAGGTTTTGAATTCCCCATTTTTCTCCTCCCTGGACAGATTTTATGATTTTTTTTACCAATTTTCAGAAAAAAATTGTTCTATGTCTCTACGTTTTACTTTGTTAATAATACGTTGTCTAGTTTGAATACTGAGCGTCTGTCAATGGCGTTCAAAACAGTAAATTTTAACGCTTTTTGGAAGGTCCTAACTCCTACGAAGAAAAAACTTACTGGAAAACCTTACCCTAACCATGAAGTTGAACCAAAGAGGTCGCTTAAAACTTATCCAAAACATAGTTTCCCTCAGCACAGGATTTCCTAGTGAGGAGGATTACGAATATAATCAACATCTCTTTTATAATTAAAATATATAGTTACTAAAAAAAAACTTATCAAAAAAGTAAAACTTACCAACACGTAATCGATATCGATATTATATTAAAAAAACATTTGCACTAGTGTCAAAATCCAGAGATGAAAAATCAGGGTTTCTTCTAAAAGGTAATTGTTGCGATTACTTTCAATTTCAGACAGAGAAAACTGTGCAAAAATTTCACGACGCCAGAGCTCGCCGTCGAAGCATTTTGGTGAGACAAACTAGATAATAGATTGTCGGCTTTACAGTCAAATTTTGGTAGTGACACTGTTATCTTTCGTAGCTACCTGCCTTAATTTAGGACACGCAACAAATGTATGCTTTGGAATATTGGCGTTTTTTCTCCTTATGTAGGGAAGTATATTAAATTATGCACTTACTTGTTGAAAATTGCTTAACTGCTAATAAAGTCTAGTTTCACTTACCTGAAAATAAAAAGAAAAAAATGTTTAATGAAAGGAAAATAATTTTTAATTTCGTTGGATCAATAGACTAATTATCGACGAAAGCAAACACTGTGTGGCTTGACATTAAATAAATGAAAAAGCACTTTGTTTAAAATCTGATACGCGTCGCTTAATTTCGGTTGATCTCACCCTTCATCAGGACAATAAAAATAAAAATTAAATTGCAGTACAAACAGAAGAAGGTTATAAGGCAAATAAAAGAAAAAGCATATAAGATATGGAGAGACCATCAGAGACAGGAGGGCAGAGGGGTAGGTAGAGAGGTGTAAACTGACAATTTTAGAGACTAGATCCGATATTAGATTATTAGCATATGTACAATTATTATTTTTTTAACATTAGCTCCACACAGGAGGCCCTCATGAAAAACATTCCCTCAAGGCTTATGTTATCTTTGGGGTTACTGTGTGGAGGGTATATTTAAGGAAAGGAGGGAGATGTAGTTCTAGGAAGGAAAACGGCATGAGGGGTGGGTAAGAATCGGTGACCGGACAATTCCGAATCATGCAATTTCAAGACGTCCTTTGAAAAGTCATTAAAAGTTGACAAATTCCTGCAAGAGGGTTCTCAAAAGTTCCTCAAAAGGTCTCCCTTAACAAGTTACTCACGATCCGGCCTACCACGCAGATAGTGGGCAGACGCAATCACCGCCAAGACTAGACTAACCTCAGCTTATGAACCGGGCACCCCTACTAACTCAACGTGGCGAACCAATGAGCTGACCTATGGCAGGGGTGGTTGATATCCAATAAATAGTTCCCGGGACATTGGTACCCATACCCGCCTACCAAATTATAATAATCGTGTTTTATTCGGTAGAAATCCTATTCTGCACAACAAAATATTTGTAATAATGATAATGTAAAAAAAAATAAGCGAAGGTAATTTTCCTTCCGCAATCCCAGTAATAACACATTATTGTTTTTCTGTTTTTTTTTTTTAAATGACACAAAATCATTTAGCGTAATGCAGTAGTCACGACCTTTGTTTCGTCAGTCGTTATTCGATTCTTCAATCTTCATGCACATTAATGAAACAACGACAATCATTAAATGGTAGTGTTTCGCCAAATGGTCATCAGGGTTGAGCAAAAAAAATCAAGAATGCAAGCTTTTGGAAATAAAGCAATAAGAATCATACTGAATCCAAAAAAATGTACACACATGGAGGAAAATTGATGTCAAAGGATGCGAGATTCGTAGAAAAGTAACCAATATATCACGGAGAAAATTACAAATATGAGGTACATGTAAATATAAAATAGGTTTGGGGGGCAGTTTTACTATTTTGTGACATGCGTCGAAAGATAGTTGCTGAATTGTCTGTAAGTGAAAAATATCGATGGTCATGCAGAATCGTTGCTGTTGAGTCGCTCTCTTGATTGCCCTCGCTTTCGAAGCCTAAAAAATTGCACGGGATCTCCCACTGTGTAGGTATCTATTTTTTTAAATCCTATTTCGAAAAGTCTCACATTTTTGTTGAATCGGTAAAGGAATTGCATTTTGTTTATAGTTGCTTGTAGTTCTGTGAACAGTAGACCTTACGTAAGGTTAATTATTCCGATTTGACTGCTAGCAACGCTCATGTGCAGTAAAAATGTACTATCCAATACGGCTACCATCTTGACAGGATTTACAGGTACGACGAGAAACACGCAAACAAATTTAGAGACGAAATGTCAAGCGCTCGTGTTAGAACAGGACTTCAGACAAATAGAGTATTATGTAATCATTTAATAATTATGAAATTGCTTTATTGTGCTTTGTTATTACTATTTTTCTTTTCTTTCTCCTTACTATATACTTTTCCATGTCTTATGTTTTATTTGATCATTATTATTTCTGTTATTTCACTAGTAGCATCTCTTCCTAGTGACAATTAAACCATGATGAATGCTGTGAACATTTTAAATTGGAGTGCTATTATCTACACCCTTACTGATGGAAATTTCATTAATGTAATAATTGTTAATACTCTGTAAATATTTCAAACAATAAATAAATAAAAATCTAGCCATGCAGTTGGTGGACAAACCTCACCCCATGAAGCCAGGAACCCTGCTTAGTCACCAAATGTAGTGAACTACTTGGGGTTACCTATGGCAGAGGCGTTGGCTATCCAATGAATGATACCAGGTGCGGCAGTACCCGTACCCGTCTACCAAACTAAAAAGTTATAGCAAAGATAGAGAAACAGTTTATAAGGTTATAATCTGTTGCACGACATACACAAAGTCAACGCGTTTCGAATACTAATGTTCTATCATAAAGTCACTAATTTCCAAAACTTTAGTTGTAATGCCAATTGTAAGCCGTAAGTAGCGCCATGTTGTAGGTTATGGCACCTGCTGAAGGCGGAAGGTGAGTTTTTCAAATGTGTACCGTTATTACCACCAGAGGTAGACGTTGGCGGACATAGAGACAAGAATGTATTAAAGGTACGAATGTGGGGTCACCATGATTGAGAAAAACATCAAAATGTCTTAATGATTTTTTTATCTAATGGTTTTGATTTTTTTTTTCTGAATCTGTGGTGTTTTTTAACATTAGCTCCAAACAGGAAACCCTGAGGTGAAAAAATGCATCAAGGCTTATGAAAGGAAGGAGAGGAACAGATTTTTTTCCCCAGAGCCTCCGGTAAGGAGCTAATGTAAAAAAACGTTTGATTGCTTAGCATTGTAAATTATTTCCGTAGGTTTTTCTACCATAGTGTAAATATTTCGCCAAAAAGTTAAACTTGTTAAAGACTAATTTTTTAAGGGCGACGTGGTGACTAGCAGTGCTAATCGCAGTGTTAGTCGCGTTTCAGTTGCCATGTTGACAGGTTGCCATGGTAGCGCCTCATTATCTACCAAGTCGTAACCGCAAGTAATTTGATATATTAATGTCAGAGCAGGAAAATATCGATTTTCTTCAGGAGGTTGATAGATTATTATTAAATATTAAAGTCGATAATTGATAAATTATTAATAAATTATACTTTTGTTATACAAGCTGATATAATTATTACTGAAATCGTTAAGTTGAGTTGTGCCGTTAATTTGAGTTGAATTGAGTTGCCACCCAGTTTTCGGTTTCTTCACGAGCGAAGGCCCTTATGCTATGTTAAATTATGTAAAACGCCGAAAGGCGTTAACGTTACAAATAAATAAATAAGTATGATACTCATGGGGTGATCAGAACACGTCGCGTCGCCAACCGTTTTTGAACTAACTAATTTGGAACTAACTAGAACAGTATCTTAAAAATAATTAAATACTTTACCCTCTCAAAGCAAATAACACGTGGTCACCAGAAAAGAGTTATAATATGTGTTTAACGAATATAGAGATTGCGAACCTAATGAAATATCATAAATTTCCACGAGTCACGATTCTTCCATAGACACTACACCGTCCCACCAACACATCTGGACCATCTCACCAAAAACATCCACACAAACACACACAGAATCCGAACCACGGAAGATATAAACGATAGAATTGAGGTGTGGGCTTATCCGTGTGTTCAAATTAAGCTAATTTACTTTCTGCAAAATGAATAAAAAATGTATAATATTGACAATATTCCTTAGTAATAAACAATTTCTCTAACCTGTCTGGGGCCTAGGAGTGGAAATTGGCGACATCCCTTTTTTTTCAAATCTGTATATTTTTCTTAATTTTTCCTCCATGGTCGAGGGGTAAGACTCTCGGTTTGAATCCAAGTAAATTACATTTGATTGATTTGTGTTACTTCTCAAATTTATCATTTAAAAAATATAAGATGTAATTGCGCCACGCACCACATTGGAAGATACTCATAGTGTCGCCCCGGTGTAAGACCAACATTCAGAAATGTATCGTTGCTTGAAATGGCTTTAATCGTGTTTTGGCACCAGATACGAATAGCCAGATTTTCCCCACATTCCTCTCCTCCTCTGATTTCCCTCCCCTAGCCCAATTGGGTTTCACTTGCTTCAGATGCTTGGGAGAAGTTGGACTCTTGTATTGAAATAAGTATGGGCTATTTTCCAATATTTTTTTATAGCTTTTAATGTATTTTCAAAGAGGTTGAGTTGATTGTTGGCACGGAACCCTATTTATTAAATTCGTTTACTAAACTATTATTGTTTGTGAATGTTGACATTGAAAAGTGTCCTAATGTTTAGTGTGAAAGATAGTGGGGGCGATGTGGTAAAGGAAGTTGTAAAAGTACCAGGCTATACAAATCAGATCTCCAAACACGGCTCAAGTAATTTACAGCAACGTTTCGATTCTGAATGGTGGTCTTTCACCAGGGAGCACCTACTGAGAGTATCTACCACGTTTTAATGAGCAGATAAAAAAATTAATTATTAAAATTGGTGACATTTGGTTTATTTCAAATCAGTATAGATCACAAGTCTAGGATATCTTCTTCCCTGTTCAGTGATCGGCAAACTCATTATTTGCCTAGGCGTCGCGTAGCTAGGCCAAGTGCAGGTGTGCCAAAATTCTCAGAGTTCGTTCCCGGACCACGCCGGATGCCATGGGATTATATGCTGTTTTGTTTTGGGTTGGAGGTCAGGAGAACCCACGATTCTTCCGATCATCCACATCCGTTTTAGGGCGCGAAACGTGATCTTCACTTATCTCTATTAAATGCAATATTTGTTATGTTAGATTGCATATGCAGAGATCCGAAAATAATGCAAAGCTGATATAATATATTTTTGTTTGAATATCATTCATTTTATCAGCCACCTGAAAAAAACCTTCAATTCTGTACAAAAATATCAGCCGTTTGATAGATTTTTCGGTCTTAACATATGGATTGCAATCTTTAGAGCACATATGTATTTCAATGGAAGATGCTCCGAGGTATTCCTTCGGCAACGGTGCACAGTCGGGAAATACGCCAAACGGTCGTCCAGCAAATAAAAACATGGTAGTAGAGTGTCAAATAATCAGTAGTTGTATGTAAATGGTTAAGTAGTGAAGTTTTGTGAACACCTCACTAGGAGAACCTGTGCTGAGGTGTTCGCGTGTTTAAAATTAAGTGATAAGCATTAGCAATGTGGTGATAAGAAACGAAATGGATAAAAGTACTGAGGGGACTTTAATGAAGCAATTGAGAAGAAATGAGAAGAAAACAAAAATTAGAAGGGTACGTACGTATGAAACGATGTATGAATGTGAATGAAGCTAGGAGTGCGTGTCAAAACGGAGTTGTTTGGCGGCTTATCCTCTCGGATAGATGGCGATTAGCCAGATAAAAAAAATCAGTAAATAGACATAAGATTAAAAAAATTCAAAATGGACTTTGTTACCAAACAATTGGAAAATGCTATTATTGATGGAAATATAAAACTGAATCTCTAATAATTTAATAAAATGCTCTTAAAAATACAATTTGCCTTTTGTGAATATCTTTAGACTCATAAGAGTCCCAGGTGCTCCCGTCTAGAGTCAGTGAGACTATGGCATTCCCAATTGGGATATGTTGTGAGGTAGTTGGAAGGGGAAAGAGATGGGGTGGAAGAAGGTGGGGAAGTGCCTGGCTATTCAGATCTGGTCACAAAACACGGCTAAAGCCATTTCAAGCAACGTTTCAATTCTGAATGGTGGCCTTACACCAGTGCGATACTTAAAGTATCTTCCACTCCGGAACGTGCCGAAATATCACAAATTAATCAAATACAATTAATTTGCGCACGCCGGGATTCGATCTCGCATCCTTCAGATTGTGAGTCACGAGCCTTACCCCCCTCGACCACGGAGGCCGCGCCCTTAGACTTAAATTTTTGCCTGTCAACATACTACCAATGTTATACATAAGAGTGATAATTACACTATAAAATGTGATTATCATTTCGTAATGTCTGTTCATGAAGAATGATTTGAACGCGGTTACGAAACGCGTGACGAAATGTACATCACGATTCACGCATATCATTAGCATTAGAAAGACCAGAGTTGTTGGACTGAGTTACTAGTTTCTAGGCAGGTAAGTTCTTACCTGAATAGACTACACGTTAAGCTTTTGAACAACATTAAATACATCGGAACTATGAACAGTCACCTATTGCAACTGGTTAAATAAACACAAAGTGTTCGTTTGTCCGTATGTTACCTTAAAAAGCATTTGAAGTTGATGAAATGACACACATGGGAATGGGACGTGTGGGATTGCACTATCCTCCCCACATCCTGGAATAAAGAATTATTAATTAATAAATTTCTTTCCTGGTTATGGACACCGTCACATTGTTCGAAACGTTGGCTAAAGAATGTGAAGTGCAGCACGGCATTATACCCCAAAAATAATTCACGGATATGCTCTTGGCCGTCATTTAAATAGTATTAAAATGAAATTTTAAAAGAAATTGTTGAGATATTGAGATGTTTTCATATCATAATTTTTTTTACTTTTTACATTTGATCCACACAGGAGGGCTGAAAATCGCTCAGGGTCCATGTAATCTTTGGAGATGCTGTGTGGATGGTCTTTTTAGGAAAAGGAAAAAAATTATGAGCGGTGGATAAGAATCTGGGGGTCAATGTGTCCAGGAGTAAAGGACGTATGAAATCATCTTTTACACTGCGGTGCAAGGCGATGGGTCCAGCTGGAGAGGCCAAAAGGCCTCCCTCAACCAAACTCTCGATCTGGCCCGCCATGCAGTAGGTGGGTAAATACACCCACCAAGACCTAAACAAAACTCACCCCGTGAACTCGGGCGCCCATGCAAAGTCAGCAAACGCAACAAACCACTTGGGGAAGACGCTCTAAAATTAATCCACGGTTGGAATATCTTTTAACGATCGTAGACCGTGCTCGCAAATATTGATAACTGACCATAGATGACGGATTTGGTCAATATCATATTAATATAGGGTTTTATAGATCGACTGACCATGCTAGACCTCCTGATTTGCAATATCTAATCGTTAAAACTACAACATTCCACTCATTTACAATGCACATTCAATACCATCCTACACCCAAAAAATATCGGTTCATTGATCACGATCAAATCGCCCAGGTGCAAAAAAATTCGCGCACCTTCCTATTGTAAGAATAGGATTAAAAAAACGTACAAAGGGATTATATTGTTGATGGTGCCATCTCTTATACATTTCTGCAACTAATTTAAATATTTTGAATGGAGAAATCGGCAACGCACGCCCTAATACTACTAATCGATTTAGGTTTGGTAGCAAAAAAACAACCCTTATGCGGAAATTATTGATCTGATGAAAAGGGGTTATGAAAGGGTTTGACGTGACGTAAGGAGATGTAACCCTTTGAGACGAACGAATAATGCAAATTAATAAGGATGTATTTTGCGAGTGGTTTTGCAAAGTTCGTAATATTACATTATTAGGAATTTGTAAGAATGAAGGTTTTTAAGCTCTCAAAAGGAACGTGGTTGAAAATAAAGGATTTTATTTTTGGCGATTAGAGTTTCTGCATATGATTTACATCTGGAGTTGCCGTATTGAAGCGATGTTTCAAAGTGGATTTTTAACGATCTCAATGGAATTGTGGCTGTGGTAAAAGATGGCAAGTTCAAATAAAAGGATAAGCAACCTATGTTTCTTTTTTAAAGTTGTTAATTCGGAGCCCGACTGTTGCAAACTTTTGAGTGTAGTCAATTTAAGAGTACCTATCCGACTCATTAAGCATAAAGATCTATTTCAATCTCTCCAATCACAGACACATTATGTAGCAAACTCGTCAATTCCTCGCTTACATAGTTTAGCAAACAAATGAACAAAATGGCAACAACATTTTTAAAACATAAACAAACAATTGTTTTATGTCAACGTATTATTTCTGATAATTTAAGTATATTATTATGTATTGTTTTATTTTCTTCAAATTTATCCAATTGCACTATAATGTAAGAAATTATTTTTATTAACCTATTGTTTAAAAAAATGTTAACATTATGTACAAAATTTAAAAGCGGAAAACAGAGTAAAATAAGGAATAAAAATAAATGAATAACCAATTATAAAAAGTGGCACTGTTTTTTGTACTAATCTACAGTGTTGTACCTAGGTTAATGAAATTTTGCACGCTTGACCTTAAAAACAATGGGAATATTATTATTTACAGTTTACAGTATTGGAGTTTGCGAAAATCCATCCCCATCCCTTTGACCACCCATTAAAGCAGAATATTGATACTTCTTGACGACATTTTGCAGACTTGAAGTTCAAAATATGGGGAAAATTACAGATGACCACTAATTTCGAAAAACTCTTGTGTAAAATCTGGGCAACGCCGGGAACTTCATCTAGTTCATTTTTAATTTTTTTGATGTAAACTTCACAATGGTGTCCCTGTCTGTATAGATTAAAGGCAGGAGAACTATGTCGCCTCCCGGTTGGGCATATTTGTGATGCGGTTTAAGGGAAGGGCTGTAGGAAAGCATTTCTTAATGCGGGTCTTGAAGAGATCCGGATTATATAAAGGAGGAAAAACAGATGGCGGTAGATCATTCATTCCATATACTGAGCCGACTTACACAAAGACGAGTCGAAGAAATGACCCGTTCACCGGGGATCAAAGCTGCTTACATATTAGAGCAGGTTCCATTAAAATACACGTAGAACTGACTTAGCATACCCACATTGCGCCTGTGCATTAGATACGACCATCGGTCTGTTAAGAAGGATTGTCAATCAGACGGATCGCCCTTCTTTAAACAGAATCAAGAAGGTGTATCAAATATTGAAGGAACCAGAGGTGGCTCCAAAATCTACTACACTATATAAAGAGGTAAGATTTGTTTGTTTGTTTGTTTGTTTGTTTGTTTGTTTGCATCGAATAGGCTCCGAAACTACTGAACCGATTTGAACAATTCTTTCGCTGTTGGGAAGCTACACTATCCCCGGGTGACATAGGCTATATTATATTTTCAAAAAAATTATGGATCCTTACTAAAACTCCAATAATGCAACCCAATGTGTAAAAAAATTACCTAAAATATTCTTTACATCGCGTGCGCTGCAAAAACTATTGATGATAGAATAAAATAATGTACTACGACTTTGTAGAACACATCATTATTTACAAAAAAGGTCGAAACAGCATATGTCTAACTATTATGGTTATGCCACAATAAGTATTCTTTTATTTTAAAAATTTAATTAATATGTCGCTGATTGAAAAGGCTCTCTATTTGCATCTTGGTGTTAATCCTTATCAAAATAAATTACTTCATATTCAAGACAGCTTCAATACCTTTATTAAACTTTTTGAATTTTTCAATTCGGATATTTAATTAGAAAGATATCACGAGTTTAATAATGTTAGTATTAGAAAAAAGTTTCGGCTACGGGCCGGGCGGGAGAGGAGTCAAGAAATGAAGTGCCAGGGGGGTTGGCGTGACGGGGGAGCGGGAGAGCGGTGGCGGGGAAGGTGGAAGTGGAACGCTGGAGGGGAACGCACGGGAAACGACATGCAAGGAGTAACATTTTATTTATTTGAATATGGCATTGCAATGCATGCCGGGAAATAGCTATATATTATAAAAGAAAATCCAAAAAAACGCGCGGACAGCAAAAACTCAGAAACGAGTCCCGGTACGATCAAGGGAGTTATAAGGTGTGGTAGATCTCTGTCCCCTCTCGGGAAAAAAGGTACCCGTTTTTACCTAAAGGGCGTGCTTTTGAAGATATAAGGGCTGGAAGTTTCGCCCTCTTGAAATTTCGGAAAGTTAAAGAAGATTCTATAGAACTCTAGAAAGTTCTGGAAGGGGTGGTGGAGTATGTCGTGGAATGTTCGGGAATAGGGAATCGGGATCATCATTGTGAAACATTCCATAACACTCTCAAATGTATTCCTGAGCGAAGCCGGGTAACCCAGCTAGTTTAAAAATAAAATGAACTCATCCATAATACTGTTATTTCTCTAATGGGATGTTCTTAAGCTTTCGGGGCTGAATTTAGTAAACTTTAAAAGCTTCTCAAAAAGTTTCAAATATTAATTTATCATCAATACAAAAGTGGGTACAATTTACTAATCGTTTTCAATTATAAATTCACATGCTCAATATACAAACACCCAAAATGCAGAAAAAAAAATCTAACATTACTTTTTACATTCATCATTCATAATATTATTACAATCGGTTGTATTTTTTTTACAATGATTCAACTAAGAACACAAAACCATTATCAATTTCAATTTGTCATCATTTCATTCTCGTTGTGAAGACAGTTGGTTTTCTCCTTCACAGATTGTACGTAGATTGTATCCAATTTCTTACGTCGCCGGGGCTCGAACCTTGTCTAACATTTCAATCAGCAAGCGCGTGACTAACGACTAAGTGACGGGTGTCGCACTGGAATTGCAAAGTTTAATAGTACCTACCTGGCTATCCGAAATTGCACAAAGGGGAATAAAATCGTTTGAAGAAAAAAATGAATCGGTAAGGTACATTTAACGATACCAGATCATTAAATTTGTTATGTCATGCATTTTTAAAGCAAAAATATTCATCCTAATTCAACTAATCGAAATTGAAGTCTCAAAGTTCCCAGATTTTTTTTAATATTAGATCCACACTTTATATTGGGGCCTGAGGAAAATAATACCCCTCAGGGCCTATTTCATCTTTGGGATGCTGTTTCGGAGCGTCTTTTTAACTCCTCGGGCTAAATTGTTCGCTTTTCACAAAACCTCATATAGGTCTCAGAGAAATACTCGTAGTTGTCTCCCTTACTAGTGCGAAATATGATCAAATCGTATTGGAAAGAAAAATATCCATGCTATATATTCAAATCTAAAATTAAACCACAAAATAATTAAAATGTACATCTTTATGACTACAAAATTTCCGGCCGAAATTGAGAAATTTTTATTAATTATTTTTGCATAAAAAAGGCAAAAAAGTGAGGTGATGATAACGTTTATAATACGGTACTTATGTCAGTAAAATACGTGTATTTTTTTGGTTATCAGTGATTTTAGTTATGAAAAACGTAAAGTGCGCCAATTTTAAAAGTTTTTATAGTATGCATTCAAAAATTTTATATTTAAAAAATGAATATTTCATCACTTTTCAAAAATAGTTTTTAGTTTTAAGATATGTTTACAAATATGCCATTTATTTGGATTTTATTGCAAAACGGAAATATTCTGACAAATTGACAGAATATGGTTGAGGCCTGAGAGGTTAAAGAAAGGAAGGAGAGGAAGTTATGGGAAGGAAAAGGGTAAGAAAGGTGGGTACGAGTCTGGACGTCAATCTGATATCCGTATGAATCGAACCCTCCCGCTACGGTCACCAAACATAGCGCACCACTTGGGGTGACCTATGGCAGAAGTGTTGGTTATCCAATAAACGGTTCCCAGGGCAGCGGTACCCACACCTGCCCAAATTAGAAATGTTGTTGTTTTACGCACTTTATGAGGTGTATTATGAGGCAAAAGGAAGTGACTGGAGAGAGAAAGGTGGATAGAAGAGGAAGATTGTGTACCTGTCTATTTATATTTGCTCACTAAACACGGCTAAACCGTTAGAAGCAACTAAATAATAAAAAAAATGAAACAACTAAATATGAAGAATTTCATAACGGCACGCGCTTAAAAAAAGTTGTTCCTGACCCAATTTCAAAAGGATATCCACAAATATTTATTTTGAGAAAAAAATAGAGCAAAAACCATGGTTTAAACTTTTTTTCTTTTATTATAATCCGGCTATTAACTTTTTCAGGAACCATTCAAATAATATCACAAGAAATAACGTTTAGCATAGTACAAAAAAGGGACACATTGGTTTGGGAAGTGTTCGAAAAAAGAGGAATAAGAAATGGGACAAAAAATGAATGCAACGTAGAAGGATTGACCGTACAAAAATGTAGCGGTGCTTTTGATTTCGTTTGTTTTTTCATCTAAGGTTTTATTAGTATGGATGAAAAAGCTTCCGCGTTGTTGTCTTTTCTGGAATTCCATAGTTTAATTGTTCGAAAAACTATTTTTTAAACCATAAATCAAAAACTCTTGAACGATGAGTTCTGACGTCATGAAAATTGCACAGTGTTTTGTGTCTAGAGTATCTAGTTCAACGCAACTATTTTCATCAATTAACGTAATTGTTATCGTGAGTTATGGGGCTTCAAAATATCAAATAAATACCTAATAAATCACAAATAAAGTAGAGCTTTGGCATCGACTGAATTAAAAAAGAGTGAGAATGTTGTTTTATTTGGTATTAATTAAGTACAATTACAAGGCTGATGTACTCATGATGAATAAGTTCAAGGAAGGGACCTAAGAAAGAGTTTAAGATATGGCATGAAAGTAGAAAGTCGTGTTAGGAAAATAAATTTAGGCGAAGAGTTGTAGAATCAGCGACGCCCGAGGAAGACATGGCACGATCAAGTCCGTCAAATACTTGGATCGGGACATGACAACGAATGTGAATAGCAGAATAAGAATAGCGCGAGCGAGAATCAATCACACCCATTTCTGTTGTACGATAAATTATTCACGATCAATGAACTCAATTTTGATTTTAATTTAAGTGACATTTTCAAAATTCGAACTGATCGTACGAAGAATAATTAAAAGCAATTGTCAAAGTAGGTAGGTACCTATCTATAAAATAATATTTTTACTATAAAAATATTTTTTATTGAAATTATAATGTCCCGTGATTGTTCACGAGTCCGTGCAAGTACATACATAAATGCTATATATTATTACTAAAGCAGTAATTGCTTGCCTTTTTTTTAAACATCCCTATAGATGTAACTATAGATTATAACATACATAATGTTAGTATTAAATTACTTTATTAACTGTTATTAAAATTTGAATTATAAAGGAGGTTCTACAAAAGAATACACGTGTACCCATTTAAATGAAGTGTCTCATTGTGCAACACCCCTCGTCAAAATTTTCAATATCATATCAAAATCAATAATACCTACCTTATCTTAAATAAAATCATGTGATATCATTATTAATTTCAGGTAGAAAATATTGATCGAAAGGGGTTGGATTCGAATTTCTCTGTTATCATATTTAACCCGGCAAGCGCAAGGTTGGGTAAAATTTACCCGAGGCAATTTATGTTGCTCGATAATTTTGGTTTGCCGCGCTCAACTGTTCCGTGTCCTTCAGTAGCTGACCGGGGTGAGGTAAGGAAGCGACAAGAAACGAGGATTTAGTCAGTCACTGCTCAGCAAGGTAGTTAGACGTCGTTAAAGTTGTCGGCGGGTGAGTTTTAATCACCTAGCGCTCGGTGTTACTATTTTTCAGAGATACTAAGTTATATTGTAGAAGAAAAAAAATACAATTGTGCAGTTCACAAGCGGTAGAAGTGAAATCTTCTGAAAATTAAAGTAGACAAGAGTGGGGAGGCTTCGAAGCACCACACAAAGAGGATAACGATTATTATGGAGCACCGCACAAAGAGGATACCGATTATGCCATCATTCTCTCGCAAACTAAATCCCATAGATCCCAGTGATTGAGTGGCCATCGCGTTTGGGTCCCACCGAGGCGTTCCGTGTTCGATTCCTCGGCTGGGTAACTCCTCCATCACGACTAAAGCAACATTTTCGGCTTACTGTGGTGGTAGTAAGAGATTTTTAAATATTGTCAGGTTATTCGTAATCCGGGAATGTTTGTCTTTCTTCAAAAAAAATGTGCTTGTCTCTTTTTAGTGTCGCTTTTTTGTTTCATCAAGTTTCAAATCACATCGGTGCTAAAGAAGTTTTCACTTCAAAAAACTATTGTATTTCGTATTTGTTTTGATTAATGTTTAGAAGATGTTAATTTTTTTGTGATTTTATTTATTTTTGTATAAAAATGGACAATTAAGTGACATAAGTTGAATTCTCTAAGAAAAATGTCGATTCGAATAAAAATGATTGAACCACTAATTAAAACACTTTTATTCCTAGTTTCTAATAACAAATACTTTGGAAAACAGGTGAAATAAGTACCTGCTCTAACGAATTAAAAGTCAAGTTGAGAATTAAAAAAACGACCTAAGTATCAATTTCGGGTGAAAATTACCCAACCTTACGCTCCTTGTTAAAAAATTTAAACCTAACGCTCGTCAGGTTAAGATGTTTCCCCTTAGATTCTTCTGTAATAAAATAATATCGGATTTCTTTCTCCGAATTATTGCCACCCATAGGTTTCTAAAGCTATTGGTATATTTTTTATAAGATTCCTAGGTACTGATTGTATTTTTTTTAACTCGGCACGTGTTTTGAAGGCCGAACAATATTATTGGATGACGTTATTTTATATTTTGGCGGCCACAGAGGTCGGGGGGTAAGTTCAACTAGTAATCCGCAGGACGCGGGTTCAAATACCGGCAATTTTATTTAACTAGGTTGTGTTATTTTACGATTTTATTTATTTAAAATCATATACAGAATTTCTGCTGCACTTTCCAGAGTGGAAGTATCGTCCTTATGATCATCATTCAGAATTGAAACATTGCTTGGAATGGCTTTAGCAGTGTTTGATGACAATATCTGAATAGCCAGGTTCTTCCCACTTTCCTCTTTCTATCTCTTTCCCTTTCCCTAAAAATGAAAAATTTAAATAAAATAAAAATAATATTAACATTGTAAAATTAAGCTGAATGATAAAAAAAATAGAAATTAAAATTTTTAATAATCTTAAAAAGTAAGATTAAAATACATAGAAAAGTACCTATGCCTATTTTAAGACTTCATTTTCGAAAGAAGCCAAAGTCTCAGAAATCAAGAAATACCGACCAATATCAAAGAAAAGGAAAAGGTATTAAAATTTAAATAAAAATAGTGATATCAAGTGTAATTTAAAAAAAAACTTCGCACCTGTTGAAATATCCAATGTTGAAGACGAATAATAAAAAGGGATGATGTAGTGCTATACATGGGATACCTATACATTATACATAAATGTACAAACAGGGATATACATAGGGATATTCATGGCACCGTCAAGTGAACCAAGTACAAATAGTACAAATGGAGTGCTGGTACCTAGGCTGATGTATAGCAGTGAGGCAGGCACAGAGAAAGGATGAAAATATACTGAATGCTGTTGAAATGAGATTCCTCAGGCAAGTGGTAAAACCATGTACGATAGTGTGAAAAATGTGGAGATCTGCAAAGAATGCAAGGCTGATGTAAGCGTAATGAATAAGATTAAAGAAAGGAATACTAAGATGGTTTGGTCATGAAGAGCGAATGAACGAAGAATGAAGTGTAAGGAGAATATATGACGCAAATGTGAATGGTAGAAGAAGTCGAGAACGCCCGACGAAGACATGGCATGATCTAGTGAATAATAAAATAGTACCTATGTATGAGAACGAGGCAAGGTGTGTGTGCCAAAACTGAGTTTTTTTTCGGTTTCAGCTCTCTGTCTACTTTTGCGAGGAAACGGCGTGATGGTTAGTTAGTTATATATAAAAAAAACGTAGAATAAAATGTATCAGAAAGCCACAAATCAACATTTCAATGAAGTGAGTAGATATTTTTAAAATCTATCCACTTTTCGATACAATCTCATCGCTGATATTAAAAAGCAATAAATCGATTAAAAATAACGAACACAATTCGGCGACAATGTAGCCTTACACCTGCCACATAAATCATGAAGATGTATCTCGATAGTTGTGTCGCGACACAAGTGTCGGGCATAAGTATCACATGTTTAGCCATAACACTGCAGCCATAGACACTTGACATCTGAACACCGAAATTAGATACATCGTCCAAAGATCGCGGCGTCCACAGTACACGAGTAGATAGGTACTACTGGAGAAAAAAAAATGAAGGAAGCCTTCCGATGTTCAACCGCTTTCACATTTTGAAACAAATAATTATTATTATAAGCAATAATTATTAACCTGAAACACTCATCAACATGAAAAAATCTCCCGAGAAAAGATAAATGCCGCCGACGGGACTTGAACCCGCGTCCTTCTGATATCCGGTCAACTGCTCTACCAACTGAGCTACGTCGGCTTATCTCCCACCCGCCAAATAATTCAATATATACTAGTGTTTCATTCAACAATTACTGCTTATTACATTTTTCACCTGAAAACAACCAACTTTTTTTTTTTTTTTGATTTAATTTAGTTATTGCTTATAATAATTGTTACCCTTAGGGCTATGCAGAAAAATCTTGTCTTTAACATTAGTTTACCAATTAAAAATAATAATTAAATTTTTATTATTTGTTTTTTAAATTAGCTACACACAGGGGTCCCTGAGGAAAGTGATTACCTCAGGGCCTATATCATCTTTTGGGTAATGCTGTGTAGTGGGTATTTTTAGGAAAAGGAAGAAGAAATCTGGGGTCAATATGCCCAGGAGTGACGGACGTATGAATCTATCCTTCCAATTGCGTTGCAAGGTAATGGGTTAAGAGAGAGTCTTCCGCCAAGCAATTAGTGGGCAAACGCAAGGCCTAGCCAAACCCCACCCCATGAACCCGGGCACCCCTGCCAAGTCACTAAACGTAGCCAACCACTTGACTGACCTACGACAGGGGTGTTGGCTATCCAATAAATATTTCCCGGAATGGCGGCACCCATACCCGCCTCCCAAATTGCTAATAATTATAAAAAAAAGAAACATATTTTTAATTTCATTATTATTATTTCGATTTTAATGTTTCTCATTTCATGGTATATCCCTGAACATCGTAATTAACATTGTAAGGAACTCCTTTTTTTACATTCCTAAAAATACCATCCACACAACATCCCCAAAGATGACGTGTAGGCCCTGAGGGGAATTATTTTCCTAAGGCCCTCCCATATAAACATAGATATAAAAATAAATATCTCCAAAAAATATAGTAAAAACAAAACGTCTTCGCATAATTTCTAGCGCGTTCAAATTTTGCCCCTTGGCGAATGTCAATAATGAAGCAATCAAAAATATCACAAGCTAATTCTTCGGAGTACCTTCCATTGAAATATCGTTATAAGAAGCGTTATCAACATAATCACTGCATTTATAATGCAAGTGAAATTTCAAAACTCTGCTGATGGTACTGCTGTTGAAATCCGACAGGCCTCCCACAGTCGTGGCCTTGTATTATCCGC
Source organism: Limnephilus lunatus (assembly GCA_917563855.2). NCBI lineage: Eukaryota > Metazoa > Arthropoda > Insecta > Trichoptera > Limnephilidae > Limnephilus > Limnephilus lunatus. The sequence continues at coordinate 102,547,543 of OU830594.1, forward strand.
GCCCGAACCGGTTAACCGGTCGTCCTAACCGCGTCCACACTATGCCCGTACGTGTCTACTGTCTACTGTTGGCGTCTACTGTATACATCTACTGTCCCGGCTCTAGGCGAATCGTGCGGTAACATACATACTTACTGACAAGTGTTTTAGGGGGAGGGATTACACTGATTCACTCGACTTGAGACAGTCAACTTGCCTGGGCAAACTAACTAACAAACTAACATGCCATTTCCCAGCAGAGGTGGTCAGAGAGGGTGAACAGGCAAACAACTCACTTCTTGTCACTCGTCTTGGCACACACTTCTTGCTTAATTTACATTCATACATTCGCTTCTATATTTCTGATTCTATAACCCGACTTGTAGGTATATGATTAACTTATTCGTGCAATTTATTTCTTGGGGTTTATTGTATATATACGGTGTCGATGGAAACCGATGAATATGCATCACACTTTGGAATCAATTATATGGAAGATAAAACTTTTTGTGATTTGAGTTTTTTAAAGTTATACTTTAAAAAGTGAAGTTAAGTTAAAAGTTAATTTTTAAAAGTTATACTTTTCAAAAAATCGATCGTTAGGGGGTTAATATCATGTGTTTAATGTCTTTTAAAATGCGTTAAAGAGTAGACCAGGCTCCAAGTGTGGCATGATAATTTTTATACTAAACGAAACGTAAAACATGGAAGATGGAACCCTTTATATGACAATTCTCAAAATACCTTGATTCTTAATTGCATGGCTTAAACATATGTAAAATTGCATTATTGAATGCACAGATCTTCAATATCTTGGTAATATTCATAGAAACCTAACTGAAAATTATGGAGAAGACTAACGCATTGGAAAAAAACCGAACAAGGTTTTGACGCCAGAGTGTTAGATAATCTCAGTATCGCCCTTGTGAAAGACCACCATTCATAATCGAAAAGGCTTTAACTGTGTTAGATCTGAATAGACAGGTACTTTACAAACTTTAATTTTCCAACCGCCAGCCCCTCCGCACACCTTTCAGCGTCACAACATATAAGTTCACCTCTAATATTTTGCTTCATTTCAAGTTAAATTGTTGTGAAATTAATGTAATCAGAGATGCAAAACTCTGTATCGGCACACAAGTTAGCCACTTAACTTTATTCACATCATATGCTCACTTTTGTACTATTATATCGACTCTCACTATTAACCGACGAAGTAATTAAAATAAATAAGTAATTAGAGCCTCAGTAAGGGTAAACCACCCAGTGAGGCCAATATTATTAGATAGTAACTATGATATGTAAAATGTTGTATCTAAATAAAAAAAAACTTGACTGTAAAATTAAAATAATTAAAAACAGGAAAAATCTATTATGTCAAAGTAACTATAAACGTACATCTTGCTGTGTTGTGTGAACATTATTATTCGTATGTTTATTTGATACTTTGAAAATGAGTTACAAATTATTTATTTTTGTTATCTAGACCTCACTAGGTATGACATATTACATATTACCTGTTCTGAGATCTGTATTAACAAATTTTTATTTTACATTATTCAACGTGATTTGGATTTCTAATATAAAAATAAACCAAGGGTAGATCTTAGCTGCTGTTAGTTTTTTTGTGTTTATGGTTTAAGCCAAGTTCAAGGATATATTATTATTTATTTTCCAGTTTGTTTTTACGAAATTTCCTTTTGACTTGATTCAGTTAGTTATGTGTCAATAAAGCGCAGTATTACTATGTCATTTAAGTCAGATTTTAACTTGCCCGATATCACCGACTTGCCTGAACACAAATCACAAACTAAACCCTCCCGCAAACTTTGCGGATGTAAAATTTATTTTTGAGTAGCGAGTTTTTTACATGCGCTCATTTGATGAATTACCACACGTCTCGGATTTAAACCACGAGAAACACGTAAGTCTCACCAAACTTGCATGCAAATCAAGTCGCAAAGGCGATAGAAATAAGGGTGTATTTTGCTTGATGGTTTGGAGATTTCAGGGCGGATTTGTCAAAATCGCTCTGCAAGATTGAGAATTGTATGTGATTTCATTATAAAAATGCTTGAGGCTTGAAAAAATTGATATAGTAAATACAAGATGTGATCTTGGTGCCAAATGAACACATGTCGTACAAAAGTGGTAGATACTCACAGTATCGCCCCGGTGAAAGAAAATCGTTCAGAATCGAAAGATTGCCTGAAATGTATTTAGCTATGTTTGGTGACCTGATCTTCAGGGTTCTTCGCAACCTTCCTCTTCAACAACTCCTTCCGCCTCATTCCCTTCGGCCTCTCAACATAACTACCGCAATATGGGGGCATACATTAATTACGTGAGATCACAAAGGGGGGGGGGGGGTACAGCAAAATCTCACGTTAATTGAAAATAATATTCGAAATGGCCCAAATTTATCACACCAAGGGGGGGAGGGGTCTAGATTGGAAGAAAAATTGCTCACGTAATTAATGGATGCCCCCTATGCCAGTCTCACTGGCTGTGGTTAGCAGGGAGCAGTTGGGACTCTTGCGCAGTAGCATGCAAGACAAAGATAGCCTCTGAGCTCTGATAATGGTCAACGTTCTATAGCGCGGAGGTAAGATTCCGTGACAATTGATTTCTCGGCGTACTAAACTTACTCGTATATGCAATCGCTTTAGGGACAGTACGGTATACGCACGAGTACTTGCAAAAAACATGTGTCCCCGAAGGGGTGTGTAGAAAGGATTTACCGCCGAATAAAATAATATAATTTTTATTCAAATGCATCAACAATAAAACTACTTGTCTATACACTTTACATAGCATAGTGTATAAGTACAAAAAAACAACACAGTAAGTAAATTCTGTTGATTAAATAAATAATAAATGTCCATACCAACTTATTATTAAACGTATTTTAGATGTCGATTTTAGATTTGAAATAGGTAAATAATGCACTAAAATTGCAAATTTCGAACCAACTGTCGGGCAAATATGTAAAGGCTCTATACATATGAGGTAAGATATAAAATCATTAAATAATTTAAACCATAGTTACACATAATTTTAACACATTTTTAAATTTGGAACTGGAATGTCAAGATTTCAGGCTACACCGTGTTTTTTTTACTGGACTGCGCTAGTACATACTAATAATCTTAATATATAAAACAAAGTCGGGTTAGTTACACCATTTATAACTCGAGAACAGCTGGACCAATTTTTATAATCTTTGATTTGTTGGATTTGTCTCCGCCCCGAATAACAAAATAGCTATTAAAACATCGGAAATATTCACAAAAAAAAATTATAAATAAAATTCTTTACATTTTGTTTGGAACGAATTCTCATCTTTTGAAAGAGTACAGCACTATTGTGATAGGTACCTATAATATTGAATAGTGAGTGAATTCCAAAAATTCAAAAACGTCAAATGTCAATGCGCTGATTGTTTTGCTTTTGTTCACAAAAATTTTATTTGTCCTTCTTTCTTACAAACTAAACGTAAACAGTCGAACATGAGACAAAAGGTGAACGTATGTCTGCACCCCTCCAAAGGAACAATATTACTACTATTATAAACGCGAAAGTTTGTATGGATGTATGTGTGTTTGTTACTCTTTCAAGTAAAAACTACTGAATGGATTTTAATGAAACTTTACAATTATATAGCTCATACATCAGAATAACACATAGGTTATATATAATGGTAAGCTCTGGCGTTGTGAAATTTGTATAAATGAAGATGTGTGTATTTCATATATTTAAGCGGCAGGCAGGAAAGGCAGAGGGAAGGGGAACGGGGGAGGTGGGGTTCGTGGAGCAGGAAGGGACGATGGAGGGGAAAGCGGGGAAGGTAGAAGGGAACGGGGACGCACGGGAAAAGACATGCAGTGAGAATCAATTTATTTCTTTGAATGGCATTGCAACGCTTGCCGGGGACCAGGTAGTAACGGAATAAATGCGTCAGGTTCCCACCCAGACGTTGTGGGTCTAATCCTCTGCTAGCTAAGTCCTCCATCAATGCACAAGAACTTTTTTCCGCTGTAAAAATGGAAGAAATTTAATATTGTTAGGTTACTCGTAACCGACATAACTCCATTATATATATATATCAGAGTTTGTAATTTTTCAGAGGCATCCTCTTTCGGGTGATAAAACATTTTTGGTTCTTTTATCATTGAATATACCTACGCATCCATAGTATGCGGTTATTACTGATTCAATATTTAAGATTTTTTTAAGTGTGCCCTAAAACAAAACATTCAAAATCATTTTATTATCTCCCTAGCTTACACTAATTCAATGTTTCAAAGAATACGTCATTATCCACGGTTTGAATATTCTTTTATATCGCTGATGGTTTTTGATAAATTTAATAAAAATATCGGTCGCTTTCGGCACGTGGAGTCGTAGAACCTTGAATGGTAGATACCAACCTGCCACACTTATTAGAAATACTCGGAATTTCTTTTTGATAAAATATTAATCTCCTAATTTAAAAAAATATATATAATGCCAGAATTTTTAATTTTGTGGTAAGTAAGAAAGCGTGCCTGCTATTTAGATATAGATTCTGAAAAAAAAAAACCATCTAGCTATGTAATCATTAAGTTGTTTCTCCGCAAGGGTAAGCAGAAATAGTATAACAAGACACATAGCAATACTTATAAGTTGATACCCCGAATTTATGGGCCCACGATATTATAATAATAAAAAATAATATTTTTTTGTGCATTATTTCCAATTTCAAACATAAAATCTACTTCAACAATACCTTTAATAATAAATTGGCATAGATATCAAACGAATTTATTTACAGTGTCGATTTTTTGTACTACTTACGTTGTAAATACATAAAAATTTTGTAATACGATGGTACATAGAGTGTACAGACAAGTGGCGGCCGGCGTAGTCTAGCGGTAAGGTCTGAAGGTCGCGGGATCGAATGCCAGGTGAATATAAATTTTATTTGATTAATTTGTGTTATTTCACAACTACATATAGTATATTTGCGGCACGTTCCAGAGTGGAAGATATTCTTAGTATCGCCCTAGTGTAAGACCACCATTCAGAATTAAAACGTTGCTTGGAATGGCTTTAGCCGTATTTGATGACCAGGTCTGAATAGCCAGGTATTTCCCCGCCTTCCTCTTCCCCATCTCCTCCTCCTCCCCACTATCTTAAGCCTCACAACATACCCCAATTGGGGATGCCAGAGTCTCACTGGCTCCAGACAGGAGCAGTTGGGACTCTTATGCAATGTTCATATAAAAAAGTGATATTATCCTTGATGTATTTGAATGAAAATATTTCAAACTTTTGTTATTCGGCGGTATATCCTCTCTGCACACTTCTCCGGAGATACGAGTCGTAGAGATTATGAGTACATACTCATGTGACAAATGTCAACCGTGTACATATGGCGCGTGTTTGGCTTGTTTACCGACTATGCACCGGTGTCGAGGGATCAATGCTACTTCATCGGAACATCTTCCATTGAAATACCGGTAGATCAAGGATAGCATTTTCACCCGACGCCTGTGCTCTAAATTTTGCAATACTTTTGTTAAGATAGAAGAATCTATCAAATGAACAGCCCGTTTTTGCACAGAGTCGATGGTTTTTTCAGGTGTTTTGGGGCTCCAGACCAGAGGTCGCTGCCAAATTCAACTGTGGGGCGTACTTGCGATTTGTACAGGGTTAACATTTGTGTACTATTAAAGGATCTCCCGTCCCTGTACAGTACCTACGCCCAGTTTCTGAGAGGCTAACCTAACTCTGGCTTCTGGCTACAATTACAATATCCAGTGGCGGTCCTTCCCTCAGGACAATTGGTCAAAGACCTCCCAAAATTATAAGGTTTAAATCAAACATCATAATAGTATGCAAATCAAAATAACTAGTATTATTTTAATGTATTTTAAATGTGCCGCGAGATAGCAACCAGCGGCAAGTAGTGACATCTAACATTTTAAATGGAAGCTTTCTTTCCCATGCACTATGATCTATGATTGGCTGGGTCAATTTATGCATTGTCCCGATATCATGTCTTCTGTCTCTTTACACGCCATACAATAAATGAGATGGCACTATGTCGTCTAATAAAAATACTTTCGGATTCTGAAGACAGTTTGGATCATTGCCGTGAGGGAGAGAACATGATGAATAAATATTATGCGTCTGAAAGAGATGGTTTGATAAACATAGGTTAATTTTGCATATATTTACGCTTGTCGCATGAACTAATTTACTATATTAAATGTAATTTGACTCTCAAACTCGTGAGGTACCTACAAATGAATATTATAGTATGTATTTAATAGAGCCGCCTCTGATAATATCCCGTGATTTTCACGGGTTTTGGAGCTCATTTGGAGCGGCGCACCAGACCCCTATGTAATAAATCTAATTACAAGTAACTACTCATTACACACACCAAATATCAAATTCCAGTAGCCCATGTTAAAGCTGTACGTTTTTTAATGGATTTTTTTTGCTTTTAATATTTACCTATAATTTTTGTAGTCCAGACTCATGATAGAATAATTACTAAACAAGTATTTTTTCTATCGCAGCTCAACGGCGAACGTAATGTTTATCGAATTATAATGGCGTAAGTGTTTCAGGGAGTGTAATAATTATGGCAAAAAATTTGCGTATCCAATGCGACCATTAAATTAATAGAAATCTATCACAGATTCGCGGGCGGACGGATAAACTAAACAAATTATCAACTGGTTCCACGACTTAGCAATTTTGGAAATTAATATTGGTGTTTAGAAAAAAATCGCTTTAATCCATTTAATTTGTTCGGTTTTCGGAAAAACTTATATAGGTCTATCTGTAGAAATCTGTGTCTCCCTTACTGTAATGGTTAGAAATATTATGTAAACGGTGTTAGACAGAAGAAACACCAAGCTTTATATTCAATTAAAAAATAAGCACAAAATAATTTAAATGTTCATCATTATAAATATAAAGTTACCCGTCGTAATTTGAAAAAAAAATTATGAAACCTTGGGAATTTTTTATTAATTATTTTTACGTGATGCGACAAAACAATGTGAGATGACGATAACGTTTATAATACATTTGCCAAATAAAACATAGTTTTGTGCGTTTTATTTTTTTCAGCACCTATCATTAATTTTACAAACTGCGCTCTACGGATTGTCCAATTATTTATTATTTACTATTTACAGACTTGCTGTGAACATTTTCTAAAATAAACTAAATTAAAATTAGTATAGAATAAACAAAATTATTATTTTTATTATTAATTAGAAAAACCTAAAAAAAAATTTTAAAAAAAATTAATTTTGCTTTCAAATTTGTATATTTAAAAAATTATATGTTTAGTTCGAATTGTAAAATTTAAAAAAGTATTTCATCGCCTTTCTAAAACAGTTTTTAGTTTCGGATGCGTTCAGAAATAGGTAATTTTTGATGTAGGTACTTATACATTAAGAAGTTGTGTGAAGGGTCTTTTGGAAAAAATTCAACTTTGTGTAAATGTTGTACTTACAAATGGTGTTGAAGGGAGCGTTGACGCTAGTTCCGCAGAGCATCTTCCATTGAAATACCGATAGAACAAGATGCCTGTGCTCCAAAGATTACAACCGTTTGTTTAAGGGGAAACTGTCAATCACCCGTTTCTACACAGACACAATGGTTTTTGAGGTACCTAAGTATCTATTTTAGAGATCCAGAGTAGAGGTGACTGCCAAATTTAACGGAGAATGGAACACCAAGGAAAACATAAGCCACACGTGGATAAAAAAAAAAGTTGGGAACACTCCCAGAAAGACTAGACACGATAAAAAGTAGACTAAATGAATAATTTGAAAGTTTTTAATTTAAGCTCAGTAACTTTTTGCATAAGCTTGTATTTAAAAAAAATACAGTAGGCACGAGGGGTTGAAAAAAAAAACGATAAAATAATTATTTTCTATTTTGGAATCGACAATTCAAAGATAATAAAGAATAAATAGAGTTAGAAAAATGATCCAGCACACGTGTTGTAGGAAATTTGATAACGATGACAAATAAATTAACGAACCTTTTCAAAAGTGCCAAAAACATAATATTACAACAACGAAAAAATGCTTATAAAACGTTGCGACTCTCTTATGAGGTGTCCCCGTGAAGGTGAAACCAAAGTTTATTTTCCAAATAAGATCGCGGCAGATTCACTGTTCCGTTGTTTATTTGTTTTTTGTTGTTGTTTTTTTTTTGTTTTAATTCCTTTTCTTCTCTTTCTGATCCCATTTTTGTGTGTTTTTTTTTTAAATTCTACTCGAAACCGGACGGCGCTTTTGATCCAAGGAATTTTATATGAGCCATCTCCATTCCGGTGGCATTACAACCCTTTAGAGACGGGAACAACATCAACAGTGGACTACAATAAATAATAAATAATTTAAAAAAAAAAATGGCCTAGTGGTGATTACCCACCTGCCCTTTTAAAATAAAACCGTATCAAAACAAAAATAGTGAATAGTAGATATACCAGAGACCTATGTATAGATAGATATATTTTAAAGGTCTTTTATATCATTATCATTACACAGTATAAAATGAAGTTGCTCAAAATATATGTGCGCTTAGATCTTTTAAACTACGCAATGGATTTTCATGCGGTTTTCACCAATAAATAGGGTCATTCAAGAGGAAGGTTTATGTGTATAATACGTGCATATTATAGTAGAGAAAAGCCTATAAATTCAAAGAAAATATATTTGTGTGCGATCATCATCATCCATCATCAATACATATTATAAAATGAAGTTGCTCAAAATGTATGTGCGCTTAGATCTTTTAAACTACGCAACGGATTTTCATGCGAGTTTCACCAATAGATAGAGTGATTCAAGAGAAAGGTTTATATGTTAATACATGTTTATTATAGTGGAGAAAAGCCGAGAAATTCAAATATTCAATTCAGGCAGCGGGTAGCGGACAGCTGACAAGCGTGTGGTGTGGATTTTATAAAGGTAGGGTAATGGCGTTGTGTTTCTTTAGCCACAGCAACGTGTAAATTTAGAAAAAAATATTTTTATATAAAGTCAATTATAATATTATTCTTACTACAATGTAAAACTTTAAAAATCCATCTATCAATCAAAAATCACATGTTATCATAAATATTATAACGATTTTAATTGATAATAGACATGACGACAATAAAATGGCTTGTTTTTAACTCATATTAATTATAATGTATTCCCCAAACACTATGAAAGTAATCTATAAACCCGAGGTAATTAGGCCTACTGGGAGGAACCTAATAATTCTATATTCAACGGTCAGAGACGACATAGAAACAAATATAAGAAAATACAAGAAAATAATTTAAATAAATCCTTGTAGATCACCCCTTCGCTTTACGTTATATATATATATATATATATATATATATATATATATATATATGTTATGGTTAAGGTTTTCACGGGTGTAAGATGTAGAACAATTTTCTCGGTTTACCCGCGTAACGTAGTCCTTAAAAGGACTTTTTAACTCCTGACGTTTCGGTCTTAGCTTCTGGACCGAACAGATATGCGAAAGCTATCAGTTTGAGACAAAAACTCAAGACATAAGGCCTCTGAAGATGGACAGTGTGATCTGTCCGAAACGTCAGGAGTTAAAAAGTCCTTTTAAGGACTACGTTACGCGGGTAAACCGAGAAAATTGTTCTACATATATATATATATATATATATATAAACCCTAGATTGAGAATAATTTGTAAAGTCTGAAGATCCTTATCAGACTGAAACCGGTTATAGTCACAAATAAATTAAAGTGGTAAAAAGTTTTGTATTTGTTTTAATATTGTATTATTATAATGGAATTCCACCACGAATGGTCAGTTTCAAAAATCGCACTAATATACGTCGCGACGGAATCACGTGATACGCGAGATGTTTCGTGTGTTAACGTGCTATTGGAACGAGACGGTGTGCTTATACGTGACCTCCTAGGCTTCCCCCAACTACTCAGTTGCGACACGCGATGGAAACATATTATTATTGTTTTTAATTGAAAAAACTATCACCGGACAGAAAAAAAACATGTACATTATTAATAATATGCTCAGGAATCGCTAGTTAAAATTCACGGACACAAGCTGATACACCCTGTACACAATTTGTTTAAAAACACATTCCAATACTTCTTTCAATATTATATTATGAAACTCTACAAAAATTGTAATAAAATACTTTAAAACATCATAAAATTAGTCTAGTCAACATAAGAGTTCCTACTCGACACACCATTCATAAAGACCTATTTCGATGTCCCTGTTCACAAACAAATTTTGATGAAAATCGACGATTCCTCGCCAATAATATAGTTTATCAAACGAATAGGTATGCAAATATCGACATTTTTAGCATGACTAATTCGATCTTTAAAACACACCTCTACAATTCGTTCATGTCAAAATATTATTTCAGTAGATAATCTCTCTCATTTTGTATCAAATTGTAAATCAATAATGTAATGTTAGTAATTATTGTATGCAACCATTGTATTTATTTTAAGAACAGTAAAATATTTTACGCCAATTTATTCTTTTAAAATTCTCTTGACTGCCTTAGTAAGAAGTAATTTAGAATAAAATTCCATCATTTATTCCCCATACTATATTATATATACATATATTCAACATAATTTTTTAACAAATTGCAATAATTTGAAACTCTCCATACCCATTGAAGAAATTAATTGTGATAATTTAATGAAAATTCTTAATATAACTGACTTATCTTGTAGAAGAACCGAGAGCGATCTGGTACTTTTATTCAAATTAGTTAATGGCTCAATAGACGCACATGAATTAACAAAACTAATAACATTCCGATTACCAAATCGTGACACGAGACTTTCAGAGCTGTTCTTTGTTTAACCGAAGAAAACAAAATATTTCTATAATTCCCCAAATCCAAAGACTACGTAAGCTTGGAAATAAATTCAGCACCGTTGATATTTTCATTTTTTCCTTACCAAAATTTATATATATCATACATACATACATATATCTTCTTCCCCTTGTCCTATTCGGGTCGGGGACCCATTGCATCGACAAGGCTCCATGTATACCAAGCTTATATCTATCAGAATTTTCTAAAATTCTGCTTCCCTTCTATTAATGTAAATGAAAAGAAACAATAATATACAATAATTGTTATATTATTGTTTCATTTCTATTATTATTATTATGTTACATGTTTGATGTAAAAGCCCTAAGGGAGTATAGGTTTTAGTATAAATAAATAATACTAAAACCCATATAAAAAATTGCAACCATTTCAAGTGCCGAATATAAAAGCCATATGGGCAAACAAAACAATAAAATAAATAAATAAATAATATAATAACGATTTGGTAATACATTCACATAGCGAAATTCACCAAGAAAGGAACCAAACAAACTTACGATTTTATCGGACTCCGAAGATAACAATCACGAACCATGTTTTGGAGAATGTTTTCAACAATTCAAAAAAGTAACCGCCTTTCTAATTCCGACATTAAAATTATCCAACAAAAACTTGTTTTCAGATGTTGTTCCTCTCGGCAAAGTGTTGAGGGAATTTTCTCTCCACGAGGGGATTTCGGCAGCTAACTGTTGCTTCTAAACTCGCCGTGGATGGTTCTTTGGCGATAGTCCACTGTCGTCTTTTTGTCGGTTGTCGCTGTTTTGTTTTGTCGATGTTTTAGTTCTGTCTTTTTTCCCCTCAAGTCTGCAACGGTAGCTGAATCTGTAATATGCAGGTGGCCGTCGCTCGTCTAGGGTATGAGAAGTCAAACTTTGATAGTTCTCGAAGTAAAGGGTGAATTGTAAATTAAATAATAATGATTTAATTTGCAGTAAAACAAAAGCCAACACATCACGTCGTCTGATAAACCAGTTGATTAATCAGATATCTCAAAATAATAAGTTTTGTGACAATAAGGAAAGCAATATTCAACTCACCATAAATCAAATATTATTTATATGTGGATGTGTTTTACATATTCACTTTGCTAAAAATAATAGGTACCGGGAGACATTAACGGTCCGGTACAGTAGTATGTACGACATTTTGAAATATCCTACTAGTGACCAGAAACATCAATTTTTTAAAATTCATTACAAGTTTTCCTGTATTATAATTGATTAGGTGGTGTTTACGAGTAACTGAGTATTTTACCAGATATTTTTTCGAAAATATGCAGCGTTCATTTTAATAAGGTGACTAGCAATCCGAAGTCGCGGTTTGAAATGGCCCGGGTGTGCGCTGATAAATTGTATTTGACTATTTTATGTTATTTCACAATTTATTAATTTAAAAATAACTTATACAATATTTTCACCACCTTCCAGAATGGAAAATACTTCTAGTATCGCCCTGGTGTAAGACTAGGATTCAGAAGTGAAACGTCGCTTGAAACGGCTTTAGCAGAAATAACTCCACACAGGAGGCCGTGAGGAAAATAATTCCCTTCAGGGCCTATCTCATTTTTGAGGATGCTGTGGGGAGGGTTTATTTAGGAAAAGGAAGGAGAGGACATTCTGGGAAGGAAAAAAGGTATGAGGGGTGGGTAGGAATCTGGGATCGATGTATGCAAGAGTGACGGACGTATGAATCTAACCTTACCAATGCGGTGCAAGGCAATGTTTCGAGAGAGTCCTGTTGGAGAGGTCAAAAGATCTCCCTCAACCAGTCTCTCCCGATTCGGCTTGCCACACAGTTGGGGGGCAGACGTATCCGTTGCCAAGATCCGGACAAACCTCATCCCATGAACCCGGGTACCCCTGCTAAGTCACCAAATGTAGCGAACCACTTGGGGTGACCTATGGCAGAGGTGTTGGTTATCCAATGAATGGTTCCCGGGGCGGTGGTACCCACACCCGCCTCCCAAATTGAATACTTTTGGCCGTGAAAATCTAAACACATATCCGGCTTTAGCCATGTTTGGTGACCAGATTTAAATACCCAGGTACTTTTCCAACTTCCTCTTCCCATTTCCTTACCCTCCTCACTACCTTCAGCATCACAACATATCCAATTGGGGTTGCCATAGTCTCACTGGCGCCAGAAGGTTGGGAGCAGTTGGGACTCTGGGATATATCTAAATAAATTAATTAAAAAAAACGTAATTCTTCGGAAGTCAACACATTTTTTATCATTGTAAATCAAAAGGAATACTCGTAAAAAAAACTTATTTTAATATTAGGTTTGGGTTGATTTTATATTTTTATTCTTTTAGTTCTTACAACAACAAAAATCATTATTATTTATTCTATAATGATTAAATAATCTTTTTACTTCATATCCAATTTGGACATCGTTGCACCCTCTTCTTCAATGTATTAATTATGTATTTACATAAAAAAACGCATTTAAAAAGTGGATCGCAAATTTTTTATAAGAAATAAAACATTAAATAAATTTATTTCCCTACGAAATATAAACCAATTACATACATCCTTTCTTACACAGCAGTACCAGCATTAAATTTATAGTTAAGCCTTGTTAAAACGCTCCTATGTCACTATAGTTTATATAGGCAATGCACTTCTGCAGATCGCTGCACTCCTGATCACGTGGTGTTGGTCGCCCCGCCCTCCCAGGTACATGGGGCAGTCGAGTGCACCGCCCACATAAATGCATACAAACCCAGCGTATTATAGAACGATATGCAGCATGCGGCCGGTGCGTTTTATGGTAATGCACGAATAATCGTTTCATGTTTGTATGCAGTTCAACGCAGCTGAACTGGGGGAATTGCAAAATGCAACTGATGCATTGTTTTAAGAATGATTTTGAAGTTAGATTCTGAAATTTACTAACTAACTATCAAGCAGTTTATCCGCAGGGGTAGGCAGAGAGGATATACCGCCAAACTTTTTGAAGTGCAAACTACTTTAGCACCGTTGTGATTTGAAACTCGATGAAATGAAAAATAGCAACACTAAAAAGAGATAAACACATACATCTACCGGATTTAGTCTGCGAGCGAATGAGATAGTATAATACCTAGGTCTCCACTTTGTGCGGTGCCTCTTAGCCTCCCCACTCTTGTCTACTTTGGTTTTCTGAAGGCTCCACTTCTACCGCGTTTGGCACAATTGAGTTGGCATCACGTTTGCGTCCCACCCAGGCGTCGCGCTTCGTGTCTTCAATTCCTTGGCTGGCTGAATCCTCCATCAGGACACAAGCAATATTTTCCGCATAGTGCGGTGGTAGTAAGGAGATTTTTAAATATTTTTAAGTAATTCGTAATTCTGGAATGTTCGATTTGTTTTAAAAAAAATTGTCAGATTGCGTGGATCCGAATCTTTATCAACATGGCAACATTAAGACACAGTTAAACTCCTTCTTCTTCTTAAAAATAACCTTCATACATCAATGGCAACACTGAGTTTGAAAAAAAAATTATAAATAAATAACATAACTTAAAAGGATAAATACAATATTTTCTTTAAACAATAGGCCACTTACATCACATTATAAAAAAAATTCCGGTTTAGGCAAATATTCTAAGACATTTTAAATATATATATATATTTTTTAATCGTATTTTTGAAACCCTGGCGATTTTTTGAAAATTTCAATCCGAAAAACCAGACCATTTTTTATAAACCGGAAAGACGGGACATAATCTTATGGGTGCGAAAAAACAAAAATTAAACAGCCGAAAATTATTTAAAAAAAAAAGTTTTTCCATTGTACGGGGTTCTCTTCGTAACATTTGTAAAAACACTGCCATATTTATCAAAAAATCATCAAACCAAAACCAAAGGATAAGTCCGCATAGAACAAACAATAAATCTAGTGAACGTTGGACGCAAATTAAATTAAAAAATTCGCCGGAAATCAAAGCGTTGCCATATTAAAAAAGAAATTATTAGTGTGGAATTTTACAAAATTAAGGGAACATAATCGGAGACGGGACATTTTCATGTAGTGACGTCACGAGCTCAAATAATGGTTTTATTTATTTAAAAAAAAAAAAATCTATACACTTCTAAAAAAATTTACTAACATTTTCGTAATCTTAGTAAAAAAAATCTATCCACACGATTTTTTCCCAGTCGTTGTGAAATCCATGCAAGTGGCCTATTCAATTCTGAACTTCGGAATAATTTGGTTTGGTTTCAATGATAGAATAATAGAGATTCATTTCAAAGAATCACTTTTGAGATTTCGTAATTTCGACTTTTATCTAACCGCAGAAGTTTATCCAGTAGGTTAAATTTATTATAGGTTAGAAGATTATATTAAAAAAGCTTTTTAGGCGACCTCTCAATGTCAAAAATGTATACCTATTAGTATAATAAAAGCCTTAGCTCGCTTAATAAAAATAGAAATCGTAAGTACGAAAGGCACGTGTTTCGTATTACTTAAGTTTTTTCTTATGTTTTCACTAGAAAAGGTTGTTTTCATAAAACATTTTCTCCAATAATGATATAACCCTTGAAGCGCCAGGGGTAAATTGCCAATGGCCGCTTTTATAATTCCCACGGCACGGCAAAGGCACACAAAAGGTAAAAAACGTCCGTTCTTTACCTTTTGTGAACAATACTTTAGCCCTTTCTTAAACAAAATAAATGTGAGACAAAGGATCAGGCAAACGATGTACGTATGTCTGCTTCAACAAGTGTACTTGACGCTAATTTCGCTACGATAATTTTTTTTTTTTTGCAAAATTCCGTTTTTGTATTTTTATTTATTTATTGTTTCTTTATATGATATTATCATTAACTTTTCAATTTGTAACCTCACAAGGGATCATGCTTGAGGATAATCTTTATATAGTATAAAATGAAGTCGGTCCCGCTGTCTGTGCACTTAGATCATTTAAATTTTAAACCACGCAACGGATTTTCTTGCGGTTTACACCAATAGAGCGATTCACGAGGAAGGTTTTTAGATATACCTATAATTTGTCAAGGTTTTGGGTAAATTGATTGAAATATATAATATGTCTGGCCAAGCGGCAGCGGACAGCGGGCCGGCAAAAGGGCGGTGTGGATTTAATTTAACGTATGGCGTTTGTTATAAAGGTTGGGTTATGGCGTGGCGTTGTGTTTCGTTAGCCACAGCAACGTGTGGCTGGGTCTGCTAGTAATTTTATAAAATTATAAAAAATAACACGGAACAATATACATAAAGAAAAAACAATATTATTATACAGAAATTGTAAGAAACAGTAATAAACAATGTATTAATGTTTCTTACAAATAATCGATAAATTATACCACCTTACCTGAGATAATGTGTTCGTATATATTTATTTATAATTTTTTTATATTTCTATCCTATGTAGTTTTACTAGGATATTTACTTATATAGAGATTTTTTTTCACAACATATAATTTAATGAAGACGTTGGTACTAAAAGTATTTTTTTATAAAATCTTACAGCTAAATAAGCGTTCTTCACAATAAATCGGAATTACGACATTTGACAATTTTGCGACGAGCTTTTTCACAGATAAAATAAACCCATTTACAAGTGACAAAACGACAAGCTAGAAAAATGTTACAATACATTATTTACTTTACAAGCAATCGAGATTAAGATTTTAGGAGGCTAGAGCATTTTTAGCTTCAAAATACCGCAAAGTCGAGGCACGTGCTGTGAACTACTAGCAAATCCACGGTGAATTTTTGGCGCATTAGGGGTTAATAAGAGTTTCCTCGTAATTCCGAATGAAATAATAAGGAGTAGTTGGAAATCCTAAAACTCATATTAAATTCATTTGGATCGTACAACAATTCATATTATTAAATTCACTTGGATTATACAGACATTCATACTATTAAATTCACTTGAATTGTTTCCAATGGAGAGCTCTTCATAGCAAAAGAAAATTCCACCCACATATTGAGTTTTGATTCCAATTAATTTTATAAAAAGTTTTACAACACGTGCCATCTCTTCTCTATATATATAACAATCAAATATGTATGTTTCTGGGTTTGCATATGTATGAGATGCCTATACGTTGCTAAAGCATTCATCCGATTGCGATGAAACTTTGGGGATTTGATGTGCGCATGCCCGCGATGGTTTCTGTATACAATGGTGAGGTCTGGTATCATGAAATTATGCATTGCTAACCGTTCATCCGATTGCGATGAAACTTTAGGGATTTGATATGCGCATGCCCGCGATGGTTTCTGTATAAAATATGACGGCTGGCGTAGTCCAGCGGTAAGGCTCTTGTATAGCACTCCGAAGGTCACGGGATCGAATCTCGGTGTGGCAAATAAATTTTATTTGATTAATTTGTGTTTTTTCACAATTTATTAATAAAAAATAATATAAAGTATATTTGCGACACGTTCCAGAGTAGAAGATACTCTCAGTAGACCACCATTCAGAATGGAAACGTTGCTTGAAATAGCTTTAGCCGTGTTTAGTGACCAGATCTGAATAGCCAGGTACTTCCCCGCCTTCCTCTTCTCTATCTCCTCCCCATTACCACTACCTTCAGCCTCATAATATACCCCAATTGGGGATGCCATAGTCCCACTGGCTCCAGACGGGAGCAGTTGGGACTCTTGTGCGGTATTCATGTAAAAAAAAGTGAGCTCTGGAATCGAGCTCGAAATTATGCATTGCTAAACCGTTCATCCGATTGCGATGAAACTTTGGTGAGTTATTGTGAGCACGTCCACAAAGGTTTCTATATATACTGTAAAGCTCTGGCATTATGGGGAAGCGGGAGGGGAGTGAGGACAGGGAAGGCGGAGAAGGTGAAGTGGGAACGCGTGAGGGAGGGGATGCGGGAGAGGAAGAGGAGGCGGAAGGGGAACAGGACGAAAGGGAAAGGACACGCAGGGAGAAACAATTTCTTTATTAATGGCATTGCAACGCATGCCGGGAACTCGCTAGTGTTATAAAAAATACGACATTCATTTTTAAATATTATAAGAACAATCAATCAAATTTGGAACCTATTTAAAATAAATATAATTTTTTATTAGATTCAAAGTATTCGATTTTGGTTAATACAATCATAGGTGAGTACTTCGAATAAATTCATTAATTTAAAGAGTCAAAAATTGAATTTGATTGAACAATCGATGGTTTGCAATATGTCATTCTCAAATTGGGAAATTTTTGATAGTTTCGCAAGATTTTTTGTAAGAAAAATTTCAGATTTATATTGTCATGTGGTTGAAACCTTCGTCCAGAAACCTTCGCGAGGATGGAAAAAAGGTACTTTGAAAGTTTCGAACATTTCCTAAGCTTAATATAGCAATGCCTAGACAACTCATTTATATATACATTTTTATAAGCAAACATATTTTGATGTATATATATTTATATTTTTTTATGACAATATAAAAATACAAGGTAAAGCAGTTTGTTCTCAGTCCTCTTCACTAGGTATTCCTGTTCCGAGGAGGACTGTATGTTTTTTGTAAGGGTGCTGATCATGATTGCCTCATCTTTTGTTGATTTTCAGAAAATCAACAATAAATAAAATAAAAAAGTAATTATGTTTGTTGTCTGTAGGTTGCGTTGGGGTTACTGCATAATTTTAATTATTTCCTCATCTTCATGTTTACTGTCTGTAATTTGATGTCTTTTTTAAACTTTTGTGTCTCCATGGTGTTCTTTATTTCAATTGGAAGGGCATTATATAGTTTTGTAGCATGAAAATTATGGTTTCTCTGGCCAAAAGATGTATTTAATTTCGGGATGTTCAGTAGTTTAGAGGATTTCGTCCTTGTAGAGTATGTAGGTGTGTTGGTCAGCAAGTAATAATCTATTTATTAAATATAGATTATTAGACTTTCAGCTGCAGAATAATTTGTAGGTTATATTATTTAACTTAAATACCTAGAATTATTTGATTTTTTTTTATAGGTATAAATATACTTTTTATAAATGATAATAATATGAATTTAGGTTTAAATTTGAGAATTTCGAAGGCATTTGAAAAGCTCCCCCTGTGGTTTGTGATGACATCAAAATCGTCTAAGAACCTACATTACACGGGTATATTTCCTCACAACCGCAAGAGAGGAATTATGTTTCAAAGAAAACGTACGACAATGGACTTACAGCAATGTGATTGTGGTTTGCGAAGACTGGAAGAAAATTTTCTTGCCTGTAATAATATTTGTTTTAAGTATTTATAGATTTATTTTAATGAGGAAGTGAAATATTATCTCTCTGTTGTATTGATTTTTATTTTATATGGTGGAAATTGGACGTGATACAATGATTTGAAAACAGAATAATTATTATTGATTCTTGGTTTTATTATGATCTTTCCATATTCCATCTTGTATTGTGGAATTTGACAGAAAAAATTATTTGAAAATATGCATTCTCGATGGATGTCGAAGAAAAATTCCGTCGCTCCCCCGTCCCTCCCGCGTTCCATATATTCAGTCTCAGTACATTCAGTTTTCAAACAACTCGCGTGCCATCCATTACAATTTTTTTATTCAAATTTTCCTTTTTCATATACATATTACAAACATTAATTTTTGTTTATTATAAGAACAATCAATCAAATTTGGTACCTAACACAGGTACCTATTTAAAATACATACAATTCTTACTAATGTACTTCAGGTAATTTAATTAATTTAAAGAGTTTATTCGAAAATGGATTTTTGATTGAACAATCGATGGTTTGCAAAATGTAATTCTCAAATTGTGATTTTTTTGACAGTTTCGTAAGAGTTTTGTAATGATTAAAAAAATTTCAGATGTAGGTATTGTAATAACATGTGGTTGTAATAATTTAAAAACCTTCGCGAGTGGGATCAGAAGAAATTTTGAAAGTTTCAAACATTTCCTGTGTTAACATAGCAACACATAAACTACTCACATACATAGGAAAAAATATGTATAAGCAAGCATATTTTAATTTTTATATATATTAGATGTGCAGTAGGTTTAGAGTAAATATGGTATACCTACTTACACAAAATATAACTAAGTGTCCCTGAAGGGGTATGCAGATGAGACGCTCCGCCAAATAAAATGCATAAAGGATAAACTACTTGTCTATATAATAAATAAACCAGCTAACAAGTACAAAAGATCGACACTGTAAATAAATTCGTTTTATGTGCATACCAAATTATTATTATCTAAAGGTATTTTTTTGGCCGAATTGAGGTTAGGTATTGGTAAATAATGTACAAAAAATTATAATTTTTTGTACATTATAATTTCGGCGGGCCAACTGACGAGGGATCAACTACAGAAAAAATATAGGGAAACAATAATCTCTCAAACGAATCGAGAGGTCGCGGATTGAAATCCAGGCATGCGCAAGGAATTTTTATGTGATTAATTTGTGTGATAAAATAATTTGTTAAAATAATAAATAGTAGTTCGTTTAAAAGTGATTTAGATACTTTCACTACCGCCCTGGTAACTTTGACTGAAACTTTACTTGAATTATGTTCGGTGACCAGGTATGAACAGTAAGGTACTTCCCCACCTTCTTCTCCTAACGATCTTAAGCCTCACAATATACCCTAATCTCACTGGTTCCGAACGGTTGGGAGTAGTTGGAACTTTTCTGCGGTTCTCACGTATTTTTTAAATTCATACTTGGAAGGGAATCGAACCCTTTACCTCCCGCTTCAAAGTAAAGTGTGCATATAGTGCCACAAAGGGGGTAACCAACACCCATTCTCTCATCTCTAGCACAATTTCTCTTGACACTTTACTCACCAAGAATGCGTACGCTATTAATAACTGTCATATACACTTCTGAGAGCTGTGGCAAACTTTGCAACCAACCACTGTATCAAATGTACCCCATCCTACCTCCTTGCAGCCTTCAACACCCTTGTTATAATAATAATGTTCCGTGGGAGTGTTAAGTGGGGTGGATTGGAAGATATTACGACCTTTAGATAGATTTAATCTAATACAGCTTAAAATTGCATTAATTAAAAACATAAGTAACTTGGGTAAATGCAGCTGAATTTCACTACAACAGAAACTTATTAATTCAATTAAATAATTTATTGATAAAACACAAGGAAAATAAATTATATCTTTACCCGGTTATGTGACGACGTAAAGTTGTGGAAGGGTGATTTAAAAATTGTGATTGATTTTTTAAATGGGGGAATATAATAGATAAATAACTCGTTCCATATGTGGCCGTTTTAACCAGTGTATTAAAAAATTGCGGGTTTAATTATTTTTAGAGTTATTTTTAGCTTGTTGAATACTGAACCAGAGAATATCCAAAATTATATGTAAAATAGTTGCATTTTTTCTAGAAAACCGTGCAAATTTTATAATTTCGAGCAAGCATAATTCAATAGCTTTCGCTGCCATAGACAAATAAATAGGTTTATACTTGAAAGTTAAAATAACACAACATATATATAGCAATCTAAATCTATAGCAAATAAGTTAAAAAGATACACATGTATTGTATAATTAAATAAATATCAAATCTTTTCTTGAAAATAATTTACTAATTAATGTAACATCAATTGTAGCGGAAAGTAAAATATCAAAATTAAAATCATACAATGTTCAGTGTTTTTTAAAAAGTTTCCTCTGCATGCAAAGTCGTATATTCTCCAAGCATAAACTTTCTAATAAAAGTGTGTTTATTTGGTGTTTCTTACCAGGAAAGTGCCTCACGACTTTTACACCTGTTTTTACATTATTAGATAGCGCCTATTCGAAGTCGTGTATTTGTGTAGAGCATTTGATTTAGAAAAAAAACGGCGCTGTATAAATTATTATCCAATATTATTATAATATTGAAAATGGTGCTGGAGAAAATGCTCAGGATTCCATGGACAGCCAAACGTACAAATGTGTCCATTCTGGAAGAGCTAGCCATCCACAATAGGCTCTGAACTATCTGCCTACAACGTATTTTAAGACACTTTGGACATGTTTCTCGTCAAACTGAGGACTCCAACTTGGAGAACTCATAGTCACCGGTGAAGTGTTTGGCAGAAGAAGCAGAGGAAGGCCACCAATGCGCTGGAGAGATCAAGAATCACTGGCGTCACGTACTTTTTTTTTTTTTTTAGTTTCTTTATTCATTGAAATTTTTTTTAATTACATAAAATTGGGGATTTTTCGACCACCATGCTAGGCACATGCCCGTGTTGTGTGTACTAGGATGTCCTTGGCTCTCCACGAAGCGTAGAACCGCGAGGAGTAGAGGAGCCTTGTCCACCATTGAAATTGAAGTAGGTGTCACGATCCTCAGCAATGAGGATCCGACTTAAGAAGATTTATAAAATACCTAACTATCTAAAAATTTTATCTATGAATTGACGGTTTTAACGATCCAATTTGCCGATTACTATTTATTTTTTTTGTCGATGTTCATATCCTCTCTCATCCCTTACCACGGGGAAACCCTTACCGTAAAGTTTTGAATGGCAACCCCATCCTTGTATAATAATATAATAATACAATAATGAAGACCGCTCTGCGGCTTGGGGTGGGACTGGTGGGAGGAAGAATGCATGAGAAGTTGTGTACTATGCAGAAGCCTACTCTGGTAGAGCGTATACTATATATTGTACCCTAGTGACATTGTGGATAGGTTCATTAACGAATCGTTATTATAATGAGAAGCGTTATAAAATTATTAATAATAAAATTATTTTGTAGTATTTCGGTGTTCCGCTCTCGTGTCACCATTAATAATTGAAATGTTATTATCATTATTATTTCATTTCATTTAAATTATTGCACGACAGATTAATCATCCATTCAAAGTATAATATTTCTTATTTAACCCAATGTAGCTAATGTTTTTATTGTATCTAAATAAGCAAACGATTCGACTTTTTGACGAACATTTTTTGAAGCCTTCTATTTATCATTATTATTTTTTTTTACCTTAATGAGTAAAACCTCAAATTTTAATACTTTGTCACTGCAGATAATATTAGCGATATTGTCGAAAATTTGAGGAAGAAACAAGAAACTTGCAATTATACATAAAGATGGCAGCCAAAATATATGATTTGGTATTCACGGCAATATTTATCGTTGGCTCTCTTCTTATATCTCCAACCGTAGCCAAATAGTAGTGGTTGCAGGATTTAAATCTGATTCTGTTGCTGTCACATCGGGAGTTCCTCAAGGCAGCTTGTTGGGACCATTATTATTCAACATATGTATCAATGATGTTGATAACTGTTTCTTAAACTCGCAAACCATCCTGTATGCAAATGACTTGAAAATCTACTCACCTATAAAGTCAATAGAGGACTGTCTGAAGCTGCAAGATGATTTGGAATGTTTCAGCAGGTATTTTAAAGCCCATTGTCTGGAAATAAATGTATCTAAGTGCTTCGTTGTGCGCTTTACTAGGAATAAAAACGTATTTTTCCATGAATACTCAATTAATCTTGTACCGTTATCTATCAAATTCGAAAGTAAGGACTTTGGGACTTGATAGTAAACTGAATTTTAATAAACATATCGACC
The DNA here is from genome assembly GCA_917563855.2 of Limnephilus lunatus. Lineage (NCBI taxonomy): Eukaryota > Metazoa > Arthropoda > Insecta > Trichoptera > Limnephilidae > Limnephilus > Limnephilus lunatus. The sequence continues at coordinate 102,570,978 of OU830594.1, forward strand.
ACATAGTCACTAATGCATCTTCTATGCTTGGTTTCATAATCGGCTCATGTAAACAATTCAAAGACCTTAACACTTTCAAAACACTATATTTCTCATATGTTCGTAGTATTCTTGAATACGCATCTCAAGTGTGGAACCCAGGCTATGCAGTACATAAAAAACAGAATTGAAAGTGTTAAAAATAGATTTTTAAGGTATCTCAATTTCCGCTCTTTTCGATTTCATGTTAGTAATGAAGACTCTGCAAAATTCTTCAAAATACAGATGCTAACTTGTCGAAAAAATATAGCAGATTCGGTAATGTTATTTAAAATTACACATAACTTAATCGATAGTCCTGATCTTCTTCAACGCATATCATTCCACATTACAAATCGCAACAGTAGACAGTCGCTCACTTTTAATCTCCCTCTTTGCAAGACTAACTCCAAACATAACTCATTTATCTACAGATCAACACCTTTAGATTTAACTTAAATAATTACTACATTGACATTTTTAACTCGAAGTTACGTGACATAAAACAAAATCTCACTAAGCAACATGACTCAACTAGGAAGTTCAATCTACCCCTCCCTCTATATATTAGCCTTTTAATCCTTATCCTATACTTCTCCTCCCCCCTCACATAATGTAACTAAAAATGAACTAATTAAGTAAACACCTTTATAATGACACAAATTATAATTTACTATTATTATCTGTGGAAAGTTCATAATTGGCATAATTAACCATTTTATAATTGTATTATTGTGTAATCTATGATTTGCTGTCAACTTTCCCAAATATAAATAAAATAAAATAAAATAAAAATATGGTCGAATTAGCTCAGCGGTGGTAGAGCAAAGCCTAAGAAAGGCTAAGGTCCTGGGTTCATTTTCTAGATACCGTATCTTTTGTGTATAGGTAATATTTTCGGTTGATAGTCGGTAATGATGTCTTCTATTTATTAATTAATTTTTTTAAGTAAAATAAAGGATAATGAATTTTAGCGACATAATAACAAAAACGTTTCTTGATTCCTATTTAATGTTGATACTGCTAAATCAAATAATATCTAAAATTTTGCACTAAGTATATTAATTGGAAACAATTGCATTTTTTCCGATTTTTTTAAGAAAGCATATATAAATCAGATAGGACAACGAGATGACTATAATGATGAATAATTAATCTTATTTTTGGCGTAAATTGAACAAAAAAATTAAACCACCGAAATCATTGAAATCACAATCGATTATATGACGAGTAATCAGTAGGTACGTATGTCAAAAAAGAACCCAATAGGCGAACGAGTCTAGCGGCCGCCAGTGACGCCTGTAAATGTTTTCGGTAGAAGCATTTAAAAGAGACCGTTATATGTGTATTTTTGATGATAGATATGTAAATGCCGTATGATATTAGATGAGATCATCCGAGGAACCAGCGTCATTGATCCCTTCGGTAACGGTGCATATTCGGGAAACACGCCAAACACGCGCCCAACATAATATGTACACGGTTGATATTTTCTATCACATGAGAACGGGTCGCTTTTTTGACTCGTTCTTCAGTTCAACAGCTCGGCTGTGGAACGATTTGCTTTTCGATTTCCTTCCACCCGCACAAAGTGGCATATTTCAAAAAGCCTGAGCTGAAAAAATTTGATTAATATATTTTTTAATAACTGATTGTGATACAGTTTTGTAATTTTCATGACGCCAAAGCTAACGATTCACTCTCACACATTTCACTACATTAACTAAGCAACATTTCATAACGCCAGAGCTCTAAGAAGACAATCAAAACGACTCTCCTTCAAATCTTCGAAACTAAAAAAAAACCTATTTCAACAATGATTAGAGATCAAGTAATTGGCAAATATGGCATCTCTATATCGTGACTGGTTGTGACGTCACCCTCCTGGGGCGGTGTCGCCGGTTTTGATCCGTCTGACTCGGAATGCGGCCCTTTGTTGGGACCAAAAAGCCGCCCGAAAAGGGTGACTACATTTTTGGAAAGTCCAAAAGGCAGATTTACTACCGCTGTGGATTATTGTCAGGTGAGATGAGGCGGAATTGAAATAATTGCGAACCTCGGCCGATGGACCTCTATTATTTTGAGGGAAGAATTTTAAAACAGATGGTGCGGTTCGCCGCAGTTTATGGGGAGTCAAATTAATGACGAGATCGCAATTGGTGCGTTTAAGAAAAGAAGACAAACAGGTCATCGTTAGAAGTAATGGTTAGTAATAGCAGTAATACTAAATTGTCAAAATCATCATCAACCTAAAGCAAACCCACATCAACAATGATTTCACGATAGTTGATCACCAAATAGTTGTCCTTCCGGCATACTTATGTATAATAATGTAGTCGGTTTAGGGAAAATAAGGTATACCTACTTATACAAAATATAACTAAGTATCCGCGAAGGTGTGCAGAGAGGATGTACCACCGAATAATAAAAGTATAAAACATATTTTCATTCAAATACATCACGGATAAAACTACTTATCTTTATACTGTATATATACACACCAGCGTATAACTATTATTGACATATCCACACCAACTTATTATTAACGATATTAAATATCGATCAAATTCTTTAAAGTCGATTTTAGGTATGAAATTGGTGAATAATGCAGGAAAAATTATAATTTTATAATAATTATAACCAACTATCGTGAGATCGACGGTCAGGTCACCTACCATCTACAATCTATAATTGTGTCTACACTGCTGTAAGTCAAAATTTGTCAAACATTATGAACATGTATTCTCTTGCATCTCGTAGTTTTGTGAACAGCAAAAGTAAGTTTATAATTTTCTGTTATTTCAAAAATCAACTTCTCCTGAAATCATAAAATTTGTAAGTAGGTCCTTGCATTATCTATCTACTTATTTATAAATCATAAATATCTTACGAAACATTTTTAAAATTTTCACATAAGGAATTATACAAATATGTCCACAGAAGTGTTACTCAAAGACAATTCTTTTTTAAAACTTTTTTCAGGTCGGTAGGTTCCATAATGTTGATTGTTCTCGTTTGACAGTTCGTAGCAGGAACCACGATCATAGTACTCTTGCGGGATAAAAATTTAATGTAGTATACATCACCGCAACACCATCTTGAATCAGAATCGGAAAGTAACAAATAAATTTGCAGGCAGATGAAATGTCAGATGGTCGAGATAAAACTTGACTTCACCACGCTCAAGCAATACAAATTAAGAGACATACATTGTATACCTACACTAGTGGACTTATGTATGGACACTTTTTATAAATTTCTTGTATTTGATGTTCATTCGCTCTTTTTTAAATCACGTTGGTGTTTAACAGTAATTTTGTTAGCTAATTAATTCAACCACATATTAAACTGTTATATTTTGAATAGATTTGAAAGTTTTGTTTAGAAAAATAATAAAAATGCTGAATAAAACAACGTCATGGCAAAATACAAATTATTTATTAATTACGAAGGTTTTGCATAATATTTCAAATTAACATTTTAATGTTACTATTTCCTTGGAAATCCTTTAAGTTTAATAACTTCCGTAATTCTTCTACTCATGGAGTCCACCAAACGTCACTAGTTTTCAGGTTTGATGACATGGAACCATGCTTGAATAATCACTTCAATTATTTCTCTTTTATTTCTGGGTTTGTGATGAGAAACCAGTACTTTCAATCTAGACCAGAGATTTTCAATAGGATTCGAGTCCAGGTGGTTCCCTGGCCAAGGTAGAACAACAATATGGTGGTTCTGTAACCATTTCATGTTCGTTTTGCTATGTGGCATGGGGGTCCATGCTGCTGGAAATTGCATTTACCACGGTTACACTCGAACAAATCATTGTGCTAGGCAATCATTTTGGCTCCAGAATCACAGATTGATGTCTGTTAGTCTTAATTGTGCCTTCTACCACTTCCAGACATCCAAAACTGTCCCTTATCATGCAAGCCCGCACCATGACACTCAGAAGAAGTTTCATTGTCGCAGTAGTGCATTCTGGTATCAAATCTTCAACTTGATGGCAACGAACAAATCTGATTCCATCACTCTCAAAAGTGAAAATTTTGGTCTTATCACTCCATATCACCTTTGCCCAGTCTTCTGAAGTCCATTCCTTATGTATTACAGCCCATTTCAGTTGTTTATACCTCTGTTTCATGTTATGGTTAGACTTTTATTATTCTTGCCTAATTTCTTCCTAAATGTTATATCTGTAATATCGAGTGCAGCAGCTTTAATGACCTTGTTAATATCTTTGGATGTTTGACGATGGTTCTGCAGGGTAAGGCAACATATGCTTCTTTCATGTTGTGGCATAACCTTTGGGTTTTGGACGATTTTCGGTCTGTTTTTGTAGTTTTAGTCTCCTTGCAGCGTTGGCAAACCTTTCTTACTCCAGGCTTGGTAGCTCCTCCACCCAATATTTTTGCAATTTCTTTGAATGTGTAGCCTTCTACACAAAGTGCAACACCTCTGCTTCTCTTTGGGTGACCAATCGGCACGTTTTGGCACCTAAGGAGCCATATGAATAATATTTATTAAAAAAAAATATATATAAATTTTCTTCAATGGATGACTGACTAACACGGGTGTAGAACTTATTCGTGTTGCATCTTAAAGTGTTCTGATTGGAGCCCACGACGATCCTCTGCACTTTTTGGTTGGTTAAGATAGAACACAAGACATTGTAGAGTTGCCAAAACTCAAAAACGTTATTCTCAAAAATTGGTTGTTTTAAAGGTGTTTGCTCCCATTTCTCATAAAGAGTGATGGGAATTTTGAATCACCATATGGCATATCGTATGGTATGTTTTTTAATCAACAATAGTACAAGGAACACGAAAAAAAAACTTAGAAGGGTTCCATAACAAAATAAGTCATTTTTTTATAAGGCAAACGACAAGATACAAGAAATCTCGAAAAGTGTCCATACTTAAGTCCACTAGTGTATATATCAATGATAGAGCTGTGTTGTAAACGTAAAATTGAAGGTATTATTTTGATTATTTTTGGGTTATTATGCTGTGTTCCGCATCCCTCTCCTTTAGCCCACGTTTCGGACAGAGTTATACTATCCATCTTCAGGGCAGATGTGTAGTTGATTATCAAATAATAAATTGATAGTCAAATAACAGATTTTTTTCGGTGTGAATCATACATTACAGGGATTTAGGTGTTCAATGAATTTGATTAAAACAATTTCTATTGCAAAATATATAACGTAAATAATGTTAATGACATTACCTGTTTCACATTTGTGAGGCAGGTATGGGTACCACCGCCTAGGGAATCATTCATTGAATAACCAACACACCTACCATAGGCCATAGGTCACCCCAAGTGGTTCGCTACGTTTGGTGACTAACAGTAGCAGGGGTGCCCGGGTTCATGGGGGTGAGGTTTGTCTAGGTTTTGATGGCGAATGCGATTGCCCATCTACCGGATAAGGAAAGACTTGTTAAATGAGATTTTTTGACGTCTCCAGCAGGACTCTTTCGGAAGATCGCCTTGCACCGCAGGGTAGGATAGATTGATAAGTCCGTCACTGGTCACACTGCGACCCCAGATTTTTACCCATACCTGATACCTTTTTCATTCCTAGAATTCCCTCTCCTTCCGCTCCTAAAAATACCCTCCAAACAGCATCCCCAAAGATGACATGGTCCTAAGGGGCATTGTTTTTCTCAAGACCCACTGTGTGGAGCTAAGTTAAAAAATATTAATACTTAGTCCCTAACGACAATCGTTAGGGACTAAGTATTCGTTTTGTATTTTTTAAGTTTGATGGACCTAATATTAATATAGTAAAGGGTTTTAGAGCATATACCAAATAAACTAAGCACTATGTAAAAAGGATTCACTTTAAACAGCAGAAAAAACATAAAATACGTACTACATAATACAAACTCAGCAAGTGAGAATTGCCCATCGCTATCGAAAGGAAATATTAGATTTCAATCCCTAAATTGGGGATGTTATAGATCTACTGTCTTCGAATATTTGGGACTCTTGTTGCCACATCACTAAAACATACTGCCTACTTACCACCTTTGAACTTTTAGACAGGGTAATGTGATTGGTGTAATAGTGTAATCAAACTTTGTAAGCTTTTTGAGGTCATTTTATAAAGATTCTCCAGTCCCACAGCGCCCTAAATTCTAAAATCATTCAAAAGAAATATCAACTATACTTTTGCCATTAATCTTCTCATAAATGTAATATCAACAATAATGAAGGGTTGCAAATATAAAATCATGCAATGTCTAGTGTTTTGAATATAGTGTCCTTAATCTTAATGTCCCTATCTTCTCCAAGCAAACTTTCGAATAAAAATGTGTTTATCAGAAGCGAGCTAAGTATGTTTTTGTATCTAAATAATACAATTAGGTAGAGCCCAAGAACTCATAATAAATTGTACAGCGCCCTGGAGTTGATTTTTCACAAAAAACGGCGCTCTACAAATAATCCAATTATCAGTATAAAATGACGTTGAATCAATTTCATTAGAAGTCAGATAATAATAATATCTGTAGTATATCTTTATTTTGTATCTAATTTGAAATAATTTAAAAAAACTCATTATTTTAATACAGCATATAACTGTATTAAAATAAAGAAGATATTATTTTACGGTGCTCCAGATTTCATGTCCGGGTTAAATCTTTCCCAAATGAAAGACTAAACCCTTCCACACACTTTTCCACAAATGAATATCTAGTAAATTCACGCAATGTAAGTGCACTATACAAGTATAATAAATACAAAACAATACAAGAACAATACGTCAATCCACCAGAAACATAATGGGAAAATTTAATGGGAAAATTTAACCGTACACTATTGTATACACTTTTTGTACAAAATGTTTTAAACAATTTTTGTTTTTGCTTTATATACCCCTGTTTGTTTTTTTCTAGGTACTAAAAAAAAAAAACTTTTTTTAAATATATTACCCACGCACAGGCTACGCCTTAGTGGGTTCCCACATTATTGTTATGATTTTCAAATATGTAAATATAAATTGTAAAATATGGGAAAAATAAAGGAATTAAAAAAAAAAAAAAAAAAAAAAAATATTTCACCGACTCCAGATATTTTCATATCAGAGGGTTCGGCTCTGATGAAATCCTAACTGGTCCGATAAATCCTACTGATCCCTCAATATAAATATTTAAAAAATCTTTCGTAATCCTACATGTATTTAAAATGACCGACTTTTGCATTTTTATGTACAAATTTTTTGACAAATCTAATCAAATTTATTATTATTATTTGTTCCATTTGTCCCTTTTAACGTATGGTCACCTATCAATCATTATCGAACAGTCGAAATATATGGAAGCAATACCAGATTATTGGGATCGATTGTCCGCGCTTCGCATTCCCGATTAACCGCGCGGCGCGGCCTCTTTGGGTCATCGCTATTATTCTATCGATGGAGGACAACTCCAAAATCAACACAATTTTATAAAAACACGGTGAATTGATAATGTGGCTAACGTATTATGGACTTACTGTTTTTTTACTGGTAGAGGTAAAATAGCTAAGTTGAAAATTGAAATCTATAGTTGTTTTTGGTTTCAAAGGGGTGTGGGGATTATCGGACGCGCAATTGAATGGGAAATAATAATGCGTAAGTCGAATGAAATAGTGTACGAATGTAGTTGAAGCAAATTGTATGTGCCGAGTGCCGAGACATGCGAATTGGAAGAAAGTTACTAACACTTTCGTTAACACATTCTTTTTGATAAATTCTCCTATCTTAACGAACAGATCACAATTTTTAGAACACAGAAGTTGGGTAGGAATGCTTTCCTTGTTCTAACGGTATTTCAATGGAAGATTCTCCGAGGAACTAGCGTCATTGATTCCTTCGGCGCCGGTGCAGTCAGGAAACAAGTAGTTGGCTCTCGTTCTTCAATTTAACAGCTCAGCTGTGAAACGATTCAACACCCAGGTTAACTCCTTCCTTTACCCAAAAATACCCTTTCAAACAGCATCCCCAAAGACGACATAGTCTCTGTGGGAAAGTATTTTCCCTAGACAATGTAATTTATTTATTTATTTTCTAATTAATGTAAAAAAGTCATAATGTTAGTTTCAATGAAGGAATCCTAAATTTGGACAGATATGTAAATATACTTTCGTGGACTTTTACTTGTTTGTTATTTTTTGAATTTTGAAGTTAGTCAAATTTAATAATGTTATTATTAAGAACTGCAAGTATTTTAGTTTTCATTGTTGTGATAGTTATGTCGACATTCAAGACTATTATCAAATTGCGGTTATGCAATAATTTTTTTGGTTATTTTGATTTAACGTTCTTCAGAAGTACTATAGTACCTTCCGTTCTTTTACAGTATTTCATTTTGGGATACGTAATAAAACAGCGGGAATAATTTTTTTCTTCACTCGAAGGATTAAATTTTCAAAATTATACTGCAAGTGAAAAGGTGGCAAATAAAGCTTCCGACAAAATATACCCACATATAAAACTGACCTACGAAGTTTCAGAATTCATAAATAAGAATGAACAAAAAACCGAAAATTTTCAAAGGATTTCACCTCCATAGAACAGTAGGGCAAATACCTTCAAGTTTTAAATTCCACGGAATCGGCGATTCGTCAAAAACTCAAAGAAGGGCAATAGGCATAATGATCTGTCGCGGCATTGGTCAGAGACTAGTGCAAAAGGAGAAAAACGGACTCAACGCACTACTAGAAAATTTTGTCCTTCAAAAAACAACGATATTGTTTTGTAATTCTTCTTTGGTTTGGGATTGACCGCCACGGCAAAAAGTTAAAAGCTTTCATAATCGAGTAGGCGGAGATACTTTCATATTATTTTTGCAGTTGAAGGTTTTTTTTTATGACGACTATTTTATTATTTATTTATAATTAAAATTAATGAGTAAAACCTTAAATTGTAATATTTAATCTCTGAACACAATAATAGCGACTCTCAATCGAAAATTTGAGACAGATAAATTAGATAAAGTACTACATGTTATATGTTAAAAATAATAATAAATATTCATCTTAGACTTGCAGAAAAGTCAACAGATATCGCACATTAAATGAAAATGGATGAATTTATCCAAAACATTATCTAGGTACATTTAATTCGAGAAGAATCTTGCAATCATACATAAAAGGAGCAGCCAATAAAAATATGCGTTAAAAACTGAAGATAATGTTTTAGTACTTACTTCTCAGTCAAAATACGATACAGTTAAAAATAACCGAAGAGGATAGGGTCGAATTAGCTCAGTGGAAGAGTTGAGCCTTGGCAAGGCTGAGGACCTGGGTACAATACCTAAATCCGATCGTATCTTTTTCTAATAGTCGCTAATATTGTCTTCAGTGATTATATTTTATTTTTTGTTGGGTAAAATGATTATTAAAAACTTTTGTAATGGCCTCATTAAAGTAAAAAAATCAGTATTACCGTAACATGGGATGACTTTAAGCATTGCCGATATCTGCATAATTCTTGTTCAGAAATTTCATTAATTGTGTCATTTTTTTGTATTATTTTTTTCGGGCAACGTTTAAACAATGTCGCTTCGAAAACAATGTCAAATTAGTTGATTTCTTATCAAACCAAACCTATTGATGGTTGAATTATGATGCTGTTTTATAGATATTTTCCGATTAAAAAAATGTAAATACCTTAAACTATTTATAAGAGTTTTGTGTCATTTATATTGTAAAGAATATCAGTGCCGGTCGACACATTGTGTGTAGGTACCTATAGTCCAGTAACTTTGTCGCCTGAATGTATGGGGTAGTATGCGTTAAATCCGGTAGTTCTGATTTTTTGCAGGCTTGTTTATAATGTTGGTCTAATGAATAATCCAAGTTTTTGACCTCGACCGCCGAACGCAACTTTGTCAAAAATCGAAAAAAACAACAAAAAAATCGTTATGTTTTCAAATTTTGGCAATTATAACCCTAAAGGACTAGTTTTTCAAAAAAAAATTTGATAACATTTTTAAAGTAAACTAAATTTGCTATAATATAATAGTAGAACTGTTTCTGTGGACCCAATAGTTTTTGAGTTTAAGACTTTCAAAATTTGTGACCTCGAGCGCAAACCGCGAAAAATCGTTTTTTTTTCAAATTTTGGCGATTATAACGCTAAAGGACTAGTTTTAGAAAAAACTTTTTTTATATGTTTTTAAAGTAGACTAAATTTGCTTTAAAAATAACGATTTTTTCGAGGTTTTTTCCATTTTTGACAAAGTTGCGTTCGGCGGTCGAGGTCAAAAACTTGGATTATTCATTAGGCCAACATTATAAACAAGCCTGCAAAAAATCAGAACTACCGGATTTAACGCATACTGTGATGTATAAAGTTACTGGACTACTACCTATTTTCGAATTTTTTTTACAATTTATTTTGATATTGGCGTATCGTCACAATACGTTTAAAAAAATGGACGGTATATCACTTTCGGCGACTTTGAACATAATTTTTTTCCCCTTACACCGTCCTCATTTTTACGTATACATATTTCGATACCTAGTTTAAATGTGTGCATTCAAACGTTACATTAAGTTTTCCAATTTAATTTTTTTTTACATTAGTTCAACACGAGAGACTCTAAGGAAAGTAATCAAAAACTAAGACTGTAGGTATAGTTTTCAGTGAGCTAGAGTGCTAATATTGAAAAATATGGCGTTATTGATGTTGTTGTGGCTGAAAACGATTTTTTTTTTAAATTTCAACTTTTTGTATGAAGATATACTGAAATGTGGATGCGGCGCATCCCCAAATTGAAAGAATCCTGAAAATCTTCATACGAAATATTAAAATTAAAAAAAAAAAAAAAAACATTTTCAGCTACGACAACATCAATAACGTCGTATTTTTCAATCTTAGCACTCTAGCTGACTGAAAAATCAAGGACCGCCACTGCTGTATACCGAAATAATATTCAAAAGAGATTAAAACTGTTCCATCAAATAGATCATTTACCAAACCATAAAAAAATAAATTACTTGAAATCTGTAAAGCACCTATATAGAATTCAGCATCGACCATAAAACAATTTTAATTCGACACCTGTTTGAAATATAGAAAATATGAACAGAAATTAATCCGTTAAATAATGGAATAATTTGACTAACCTGAGGACACATCTTGCAGTGGTACTTCCTTGGCGCGCCCCCGTGCTGCTGGGAGCCCCCCAGTCTGGGGCTGCCGGCCTGCTTGGGCTGGGGCACCACGAGCAAGGAGCCCGGGCCCCCGCCGCCGGGGGAAGAGCTCGAAGACCCTGAAAAACCCATAGTAGAAGTCAGCTAAGGTTCTAGATTACTTACATGAATCATGCGTTGATAGAATATGGTAGCCAAACTTGTAACAATATCATAGAAGAAGTCATGGTTGATCCCAGATTATTTGCAGTAAAATGATTTTTTAGTTTTCAAAATTATTATTTTTTTATTGTAGGTACGACAGATTTTTTATCCCGTTACAGTAAAAGATTTCTTATTTTAATATTCAAACTTAGGAAGATATTTACACAATAAATAATAATTAAATATATCTTGTGGAGAATGTAGTATACATTATATCTATATATAGAATATACCATATCTCCTTGTCCATTCTAGTGTTTTAGAAAACTATCTAGAAAATCTCAGTATTCGCTTTGTTATTTATTATGTTCTTAATTTACTATCCTTTATTATTCGCAAGAGTGTATCCATGCTACTGTATCTGACTGTTACCTTCTGATCTTTACAGCAACTTGGAGAACTGCCTTCTCCTTGCTGTTCTTCTTGACGGTGTATCCATGCTATTTATTGTATATTACCTTCTTCTCTTTAGAGCATCTGGTAGATCTACTCTGTCCAGTCTCCTTTCTCTGCCTGATAGTGTGTCCTGTTAGTGTATACTGTTTGTGACCTTCTGCCTTTTACATCATCTGAAGGATCTGGGATTTTTTTTTTTACATGAGCTCCATACAGGAGGCCATGAGGAAAATAATTTCACTCAGGGCCTATGTCATCTTTGGGGATGCTGTGTGGAGAGTTTTTTTAAGGAAAGGAAGGGGAGGAGGAGAGTTCTGGGAAGGAAAAGGGTTTAAGGGGTGTTCAGTGCATCCGGGTCATCCGCCTCCACGACTTAGACAAACCTCACCCCATGAACCTGGGAACCCCTGCTAAATCACCAAACGTAGCGAACCACTTGAGGTGACCTATGGCAGAGGTGTTGGTTATCCAATAAAGGTCCCGGGGCGGCGGTACCCATTCCCGCCTTACAAATTGTGTCTCCCAGTCTCCTTGATATTTCCGATAATGTATCTATTCAACTGAATCTTTGGTGAGGTGGTGGTGATTTTTCACAAAAAATGGCGCTATATAAAACATTCAAATATTATTATTACTATTTTTATCTGACTTTTAGCTTCTACTTTTTACAGCATCTGGTAGATCTGTATTTTCCAATTTCCTTTCCGTGCTAAATACTACGGTATCTAGCTTTTCAACATCTGATTTTACCACTCTTTACAACATCTGATAGATCTACCTTGTTTAGTTTCCTTACTATGCCTATGTTAGTGTGTCTATTATACTGTAACTGACTATTACCTTCTACTTGTTATAGCATCTGGTAAATTAACCTGGTCCATTCTGTTACTGTGCCTAACAGTATGTAAATTCTACTATATTACCTGACTGTTCCCTTCTACTTTTTTCAGCATCCGGTAGTTCTGCCTTATTCAGTTTTCTTCTTGTATCTGACTGTGAATCCATTCTATTGTATCTGACTGTTACCTTCTGCTCTTTACAGCATCTGGTAGATTTGCAGCGTCCATTCTTCCTTATCTGACTGTTACCTCCTAACTTTACATCAGCTGATAGATCTGCTTTGTCTTGTCTCCTTGCTGTGCCCAACAGCGTATCCATGCTACTGTATCTGACTATAACGTTCAACTCCTTACAGCATCTTGTAGACATAAATTCTCCAGTCTCCTTAATGTCCTTGATAGTGCGTCCATATCACTGTATCTGACTGTTACCTTCCACTCTTTACAGCGTCTCGTATATCTGCCTTGTCCATTCTCCTTGCAGCGCCCACCTAGAGGTCTAATAATACCTGATCTACCAGCGGATAGTCCTGCTGCCCCGTACAGCATTTGGCTGACGGCTGCCTGGTGGTGGTGATGGTGATGATGGTGGTGTCCTCCGAGGGATAGTCTGTCCGCCTCGCTTCCTGCGCCTTTCTGGTGGGACATGGCTCCTAGCGGATCTGCCGTGTTCATTTTGGCCTGTAAAAAGAAAAATAGGGTGGGTTATGTGATTTATTAGATTGTGGTTACCTGCACTAAACACGGATGAAAATAGTAGCATTAATTCAGAGCTACTGATATTACAAATAATAATATTATACACGGATTAATGTTAGAAATTCCCATGTCTGTTTTTTGTCCTTTGATTTAGGTACCAAAAAGTAATCTAAAACACCGCTTATTTGGAGATCAATGTCAGGTGTTTTAGATTGACCAAATTTTGACCTATCTATTTTAGAAGTAACCATTTTTTGTTCATTGATTTTTACACCAAGAGAATTTTAACAAACTTCATTCCCAAGCAATGTGACGTAGGTTAGTGACTAGCATTAAGCCCCATAATTAATATAGCTCCTCAAAGTCAGGCAGAGAAAGAATCCTACCATCATGGAATAATGACCTTGGCTAGTATATATTAACCTCCTGGCTGTCTATCCAGCTTTCATTATAAATGAAGCCTAATAAAGGACTACAGTGTATTCTCAGAGTTTTATTGAAGAGCAATCCTAAATTCCGGGAGATGTAATATGTTTGTAATTGATTGAACTTTTACGTTTGACGTTGAGGCGCTCTGAAATAATGGTATGGACCTGCTACTGAGAGCTCCTTTGTATCTCTTTTTTCTGTTTCACGCGTCGCATATGATAAAAAGGGAGATGTTTCAATGCAACTCTCAATGGTATTCCAATATATGTAAGAGATTAAAGACTAGCGAACAATTAAAGTAAAGTAATGAACAGTAATAGAGAGTAATATTAGTGACAGAGACGACTTAGTAACAAATTAAATTAATGGTAGTATACTGCAATGTTAATATTACATTTACTCGCTTAAAAGAATCAATTTTTCCAAATAACCGTGTTATTCAGGGGTGGTCTCATTTAATTCAAATTTCTTTGCCAATTTCCACCAGCTGTCGAGAAGTTTTCTAAAAGACTTTAGCCACAAATTCTAGTTTTACTAATTTTGTGAAACTCTAACCTAAATTTTAAACGTGTTCCGAATGAAATAAAAAAAAATTGCCTTCTCAGTTCTGCTACTAAAAAGTTATCAATACTTTCAAATCGATTTATTTATCACACATGTGAACTTTTGTAATTATAGTACAGCTGTAAGTACTCATTAAACAATGTAGTATATAATATTTACGTGACCAGTGACGACCCCAGTGAAGATTAAAAGTGATTGCAACTGTCAAAGGCATAAGAAGATGAAACACATTTAAAATAAATAAATAAAACACAGGATATAGCTTACGGGCCTTTTGTAGACCATCCCCATTCCTCATATCATCAATAATAATTATTTATTTAATCACTGACGACAATATTAGCGACTCTCAACCGAAAATTTGAAACGGAAATCAGAAAAGATATGGTCGCTTCTAGGAATTGAACCCAGGTCCTTCCTTGCCGGGCGTTGCTCTACCACCGAGCTAATGGAATCCTATCCCTTTCGCTCATATTTATCTGCATCATTGCAAGATTTTTTTCGAACTAAATGCTATTTAGATATTGTCTTGGATAAATTTATCCATTTTTATTTAATGTGCACCATCTATTGAATTCTCTGCAAGTTAAAGATGAATATTTATTTTTATTTTAACTTTATGAGGAAAATCTCTAATTGCAATATTAGTGATTCGAATAAATTTTTATTTTATTTTAACTTCAACATGACCGAAGGAGATAGGGTCCCATTAACTCAGTGGTAAAGCGCAGCACCCCGGCAAGTCCTGGTTTTAATTTCTTCATTGGAAATGTCTTTTTCTAATTTTTATGTTTCAAACTTTAGATAGAGTAATATTGTCTCAATTATTGATTTGCAGTTTACTCATTGCGTATGTGTATGTATATATTTATTTCTTTATTTTTAATTTTCACCCAGCAGGATTTTTACATGTTAACAATTTTTTTAACACAAATAACATCTAAATGAGCATAACATAACAAAAGTAAAATATTCCACCGTGCAAATGGGAAAATAGTAGACAGTATAGTATATGAAAATAGGAATAGTACAATATATAAATGAAAAAACTTAAGAGCTAGGCAGTTTGTTTAATAAGATTTGTTGTTCTGCTTTCCTATATATGTAAATTGTACTAAGACCTGCTTATTTTGAGTGATTGATACATTAAATATGTCAAAAAAATCCCTATGAACATTATAATCACTACCCAAATTAAGTATACGGCGAATGGGAGTAGTTATATAATTATAAATCTAGTTCCAAATTGGAGTTGTCTCGATGTTGCTATGCGAGATATGTGGAAATAAATTAAGTATAATAATTCAGGGCTGTCAATTATTGAATTTATGATTTTATATAAACGAGTAAGTCATTAACTATTTTTCCGGATAATTTTAATGAATTATGAATTAAATTGATACAGTTGATAATCATAATTGACACATTCCTTATAATACACATTCTGAAGTTAATAAATCAACAGAATTTATTTTTAATTCTTTTTAGGTGAGTGATTTTTAGTCAATCCATAAACACCGATCAGTAGCTGCGATAACAGATGTCGTGGGTTCGATTCCTCTGCTATCTAAGTCCTCCATCACTGCAAAAGCAACTTTCGGTTTAAAATTTATTATGATAGTATTTTATCAGGTTATTTGTAACCCGGAAACATTTTTTTTTTAATAATTTTTTTTTTAAATTTATTTTTTGTAAGTCAATATATAAGAAATGTTGTATTTTAACCACGTTTGCCATCACATTTTCAAAGTGTTTGATTTATCCTTTATTCTTACAAAACAATTAATATTAAATATTAAAACACACGAAACTGCAGTACAATGAACGAAGAAAAAACACTGGGGTGCAAGAGAATTCGCCCCACGATATTAATATTGGAATTGACCCCTCGGACACGTAAAACGAGAAACGTGCTTAGGGTAAAAAGGTCCGAAATATATTATTTATTACATGGCAACACTTGCAGCCAGCTTGTACAAGAAACTTCATACAAGTTTTGTATATTTTGGTCATAGAGTAAAAAGGAGAATTAGTGTTTGTGAAGATTTGATTGCGTCAATAGGGAGAGAAAGCTCTTTTTGCAATGTGCCAATTTTTGTATTTTTTGAATTGTGAAACTTGTGAACACAAGTAACAATATTTAATGTAGTCAAATAACTCGCCTTAAGCTTGTCTTACGTTAGTGGATGTTTATCATATTAAATTTTGAAAATTCAATTTTTGTCAACCTATCAGGTAAATATATAACTCTGTTTTATATAAATTACTTACTATATTCCATAGAATAAAGAAAAAAAACTGGAAAACATAAAAATTTTATTGGAAAAAAATGTTTTATTTAATCCAATAGCCCAGAGCTCTGTCTCACTTATACACTCACCTGACATCGTATATTTCCATCCCATTTGAATTTCGCAAACACAGTTTTGTATTAGAAATTTAAGTCTTGTTTAGGCAAGTATTTGGATCACGGAACACGCCCACGAGGTGTTATTCTTTATTCTGTCCTAAATTCAAATGATATGTGCACTCTATATTCATTTAAATAAATATAGTGCAAACAATTCATGCTTTGTCTTATATTTTGAGAATTCATAGATCAAGGTGGGAATTAAGTTGCTAGCTGAAAATATTTGCGTTGGCTTTAAAATTCAAGACGGACAAGTTGCGCAAATTTTATGACGCCAGAGTTCATCGTTAGAGTAATAGCAGGAATACACAATCATTGTTTTGATATTTTATCTACATATATTCTTCCCAAGGGGGAAGATACTGTGATGAGAGACCGAACGAACCTAGACAAAACGTTGTTAAAAGTAGTTTTTGATATGTTTGGTTTACAGCATTGAATGGCCACGAGACTCAAACTGTGTGTTCTTGTTTTTTTGTAGATTTCAATTGCCTCCGTAATTAACTCGGTCAATGCGTTTTGGGTCTTCCCGCGAATAAATCCAAAGTAATGGCAGGTTTCAAATAATGTGTAGTGGTCGGCAATTGCTGATTTGTCAGGATGGTCGAGTTTGCATGCTCATAAGCGTTCTGAGATCTTTTTGGAGATGGTCCGTTCTGTCTGGCCTAGATAGATCTTGTCACGTCCGGAACAGCTGAGTTTATAAACTTCATCTGTCTCAAGAGGAATCTTGGTTTTTGCAGGCTTCGAAAGGTCTTGGATTTTAGTCGTTGTTAACGTTGTGTACCTACCTTAAAACTAAATGCCGAAAACCACATTAACTTAACTAATTAACGTCCCTACCGAGATCGCTTTTACATACATAATCACACACTTTACCACAAACTACACTCTACACATCCGTTCTGATGATACGTTTTTTGTTTTGTTTGTTTTAATTTTTTATTGAGTTTCTTTTGTTCATTTAATTTTGTTTGTTGTAATTTTTTATTTAATTGTTTATTTGTTTTTGACGAAAATTACAGAAAAAGATTCGGGCGTATCTAAGAATTGAACCCAGGATCTTAGACTTGCCGGTGCTCTGCTCTAACCACTGACCTAATTCGACCTATTCCATTCTGCCATATTTAACTGTATCACACTTCGTATAAGAACCACCAACATTGTCTTCATTTTCTTGACGCATATTTTTATCGGCTGCTAGAATAGATTCTTCTCGAACTAAATGCAATCTAGATATTGTCTTGGATAAATATATCCATTTAAATTTTAATGTGCGACATCTATTATAATATTTAATCGTTGAAGACAATGTTAGCGACTTTCAAACGAAAATTTGAGTGTCACTAATATTGTCTTCAATGATTAAAAAATTGTTTATTATGTGTAGTTTTACTTTGTAAAACATCCTTTATATTGGAAAAATTCATAACAGAAGTGTGGTGAAGAAAAAAATGGGTATGCAATACGCACATGTCCTGCGAGATTTTTGATAGAAGCCACTCGTCGGTCAAAATATAATAATATGATATATTACCAGGAAGAAGAGAGAGGGGATGGTCAGGGGTGATAAGTGGTAGAAGAATGGATAGAAAAAACACGAATGAGGGGAAGCATAAGGTTCGTGCTTTATTTTATATTAACAGGCAGTTGAATTTATTGTTTGGGCAATTTATATGCTGTTTGCTTCACGCCAATAAGTTTGATATAAAGTGAATGTTACGCTTTGCTTAACAAAATAGTGGTGAACTAAGAAATCTTAGCAGATTTGCAAATGAAGGGGAAAAGTATTTAATTTATGTTTTTATCAGAATAACGCACACACAATTGTCCAGTGGGACTATGGCATGCCCAATCGGGGTATGTTTTGCGGCTAAAAGATATTTTTTTTTGAAAATCCGCTCTCTATTCAGTCGTTAGCCGCTTTGAATTGCTTAAAAATAATTTAAACAATTTTAATTAATTATTTTAACCTTATAAATACCGTAGCGTCTGCGTGGTTAACCCAGCTACAAGTGCATGTTAGACGCCACTAATAAATAAATCTAGTCTCCGTAGCTAAATATGAAAATGTTCGAAAAACACTTAATAAGTAGTTACTTTGAACTAGTTTTTCTTTGTAGTAAAAACGGTTTACAAATTTCATGACGTCGGAGCGCACCATTCCAGAGATTTAAAAAAATATATGAATACAGCACAAGATACCCTACTGCTATCCACCACGTGGAGCCAGTGAAACTATGGAATTACCAATTAGGGTATGTTGTGGGACAGAAGATAGAGGAGCGGGGAGGAGTTATGTTAGAGGACGGTGGGTAATCACCTGGCTATTCAGATCTGATCACCAAACACGCTAATGCCATATCATGCAACGTTTCAATTCCAAATGACACATTTTAAATAATGATAATTTTTAATGCGCAAATTAATATATACCTATCACAAATTGGTCCATAGAAACCGATCTTTTTTATTAATAAGTTTAACGTAAATAAAAGATTAATGTGAAATTACAAATAAAACTCATCATTATTGAATGCACATCACCTACAGGAGTTCCGATTTTTAACGTGTTTTTTGAAAATAATTTTATCTCAGTGAACAAAACTTAATACCAACATCATCTTTATTTTAGCAGTGTTCGAAATCAAGGTCTACCACAACTACCCTTCAATAACATGGGGTGGGGGAGTAAAAAAACCTCCAAGGAACGCGGTCAAGACTGCATGATTTATGGCCAAATATCAAGGGACGGTATTTTTTACTATCTCCTGTGATTTATATCCCGTTTTATAAGTCTGGGGTTGATTTGTACGCGATAGCAAAATTTTTACAATATTTATTTTTGATGCATTTAAAAGCAGTTTATCAAACTCAATAATTCCGGTTATCTGTGATGTTTATTTATTTGTTTTTATTATTACACGCGTATATGGTAATCTTGAAGTAAAAAATGATATTTTAATTATACAGAATCAATGTTAATGTAAAAGAATAATGATAAGATTGATTATTATTATTGAGATAAGTTATTATAGCTTTCGTATAACTGTATTCCGGGCAGTAATTTTTATATTTTTATTTATTTAAACGCCCGTAGGGCTTTTACATAGAATGCAGTACATGTTTTTTTAATTACAGTGAAAATAATGAGTTTACAAAATATATGTTAAAAACAAAATATATTTATTTATTTATTTTTATTTATTAATTTCAAGAATTTTTTGTTTTTACAATACAAAGTTTTTACAATGCATGTGCAAGGTTATACAATAATTCATTTTATATTACTACTACTCCATAAATTGAGCTCAAGAGCTCGTGTTTATGGGAGGAGTATTCATGCAAAAAAAAATAATGTTTTAATGAGATGTTTAAACAATGATCAAAGAACTTATGAAATAAATACAAATATTACTTGACAAAGGTACATAATTTAGAAAAAATAGTTATAAAAAAATAGGACAATAGCAGTATATATATATATATATGTACATATACTTTTAATATTAAATATTACAGTTTAAGTAAGGGTTACATACATTATAAGCGTTACATATGTTATTTACAATATAAGCGTTAACAAAATACAGGGAACATAAAATACGAGAAACAAAATATAGTCCATAAAATATAGGAGCTGACATAAAGTAGGTACCTAAAGTTTAAAATTGTTGTTCACATTAGTTTCTGGGATAGGTAGAAATTGGCAAATTGGCAAATTTGGCCTACTCTCTTACAATCTACTACTAATCTATTATCAGGTACTTCTTCTGAGAAAGCATTTCCAACTTTACTGCATGAGATGCAATAAGAGCATCGAAATTACTCATTCCTGATATTGTGTTGCCATTAAAAATTATTAGTAGTTCTCGTTGGCACATGGAAGGTAATTAGGCTTAATACATCAGGACTGTCTATAATATCATTAACAGTTTTTTAAATAATTGTCAAGTCGGAAACAAATCTTAGATATATCTGAGAGTTTTAATAATTTTAATTATTTCATCAAGTGGTTGTAATCTATAGGTAGACCGAGTTTGTGTAAGGAATTTGTGCGTGTGTCAAATATTTTTCGAGATAAAGCAGTTTCTTAAATTAAATTAATTTATTTTTATTATTAATAAACAAAAAAATTAACAAAACAAAAAACGACTTCAAAAATGCACTAAAAAGTGAAAAAATAATTTCGTACGATTGTTATTTTTGGAGTCGGTGTCAGCCAAGGTAACTACATATAGTTACTACAGGTAGTTAAAGGTGAGATGTGGAGATAGGTAACTACATATATAGGTAGTTATAGGTGAGATGTGGAGATCTTGGCTGACACCGACTCCAAAACTAACAATCGTACGAAATTATTTTTTTACTTTTTAGTGCATTTTTGAAGCCGTTTTTTTTTTGTTAAAATTTTTGTTTACTTTTTGATTTTTAGTGACGAGCGTGCGTAAAGAAGTTTTACTTCAAAAAAAATCATCGAAATCTGTTGGCGTAATATTGAGTTATTCGTCCATTTGTCGCGCACATACTTATTGCAAAATTTAAGTCATATGTAGTTTTCTCATGAATCCCACTGTCAGAACTGGACCAAATTAAAATGGGACCACACGGAAAGCACCAGCTTTCTTATAAAAAAAGAATCATCAATATCGGTTCACCCAATCAAAAGTTCTGAGGTAACAAACATAAAAAAAAAATAAAAAAATACACTCGAATTGATAACCTCCTCCTTTTGGAAGTCGTTTAAAAAGCGAATAACTCTATATTTGAAATTTTTTTTGTTCTGTATAATTTTTTAATAAAAAGTGGAGACGATACGACTATTTTTTATTTTTATTTTTTTTTTTATTAGGTTTGTCAACAGTGATTTACATCCAAGCTTTCACAGATACAATTACACTGAACATGGTTGATGCTATCACTAATTAAAGACAAACACAACATTGATAACATAATACTTACATATATATATACAATCATTCACACACACTTACCATACATTACAAAATTTTGAAACAAGTTTTTAGAACAGTAATATTATAATATAAGTTTAAAGGTTTAGTTTATAAGTTTATATGTATAACAATATAAATATAAAAGGGAGCTTTAAATCTTGTTAAGAGACGATTTGAAGTTGGCCAATGTTGACATTGTCAAATTAATTGAATGTTTTTTATAAGCCTCATTAAAATTACGGCACATTCTTGATAAAGCTGAGTCATACCCCAGCTTAGTTCGATATTTTTTAATATTTAACGGAACATAATTTACAAGTCGTGAACTAATTCTAGGAACATTGAACCTGATTTGATGAAGTAGAAAAGGGCAGTTTATTAAACCATTAACAATTTTGAAAAGAAAATTTAAATCTGTATTTAGTCTTCACTGTTCAAGGGTGCATACATTGTAGAATTTTATCGGTATACGCTAGGTGGTACATGAAATGTTTTTGAACTCGCTCTATTCGCTGAATATGAACTTTGTAGGTTGGACTCCATACAGCACTTGCGTACTCCAACACGTTGCGGGTGAAGGAATTGTACAGCGTTATTTTTGTTATAGGATTTTGAAAATGTTTACTATTTCGTTTGATAAATCCTAGCATTTTCAAGGATCTAGAAATGATGTTGTCGATATGAGGTGTGAAAGTAAGTTTTTTATCAAATAATACGCCTAGGTCCCGAATGGTTGCGACTTCCTGGAGTTTAGTACCGTCGATAAAATATTGAGTTGGAATAGGATTGTGTTTACGTGTAAAAGTTATGTGAATACATTTTAAAGAATTTAGAAACATTCTATTGTTGTTGCACCACTTTGAAACTCTGTTAATATCATTTTGGAGAAGTATTGAGTCTTGTGATGTATGAATAATTTTGAATATCTTACAATCATCAGCAAACAACAAAATTTCAGAATCCAAAATAACATTGCACAAGTCATTTATAAAAACAAGAAATAAGATTGGGCCCAAATGGGACCCTTGCGGCACTCCAGATGGCACTTCTAATCCTCTTGACTCATAGCCATCAAATACTACTCTTTGTATGCGGTCAGTTAGATAGGAGTAAAACCAGTTTAGCAAGGTACCATGAACACCCATTTGTTTGAGTTTACGAATTAATAATCTGTGATTTACTTTATCGAAGGCCTTACTGAAATCTGTGTAGATTGTGTCTATCTGTTGACCTCTATCGACAGCTTCGGTTAAGGTATTGACATAGCAAATTAAATTAGAGGATGTTGATTTCTGGGAGAGAAAACCATGCTGTTTTGGAGTTTAAGATTTTTGAGATGATAATTTAGATATGGACAAATTAATTTTTCGAAAATTTTTGCAAACGAACAGAGAATAGAGATGGGTCTATAGTTTGTGACTTCGTGAAGGTCTCCGCTTTTAGGTATTGGTACAATATTAGCCTATTTCCATCTTGTTGGGAAAATGGATGAAGACAATGATTTTCTGTAAATGATAGTCAGAGGGAGTGCGAGACTGTGTGCACATTTTTTTATTAGGAGTGGTGGAATTTTGTCGGGGCCAGGGCCTTTGCTCTGGTCAAGGTTTAGCATTTCTCTTTTTACATCGTGTACACTAATGTTTACTGTGTGCAGAGAGCTGTTCGAATGGTCTATTGATTCAGATTGAGGTTGAGTCTCTTCGTTGCTTCTAATGTCATCTTTCTCATACACTGATGAAAAATGTTGAGCAAATAGTTCGCTGCTTTCCTCGCCGTTTGACGACTTTTTTTCTCCAAACGTCATGTTTTGGGGGATAGTACTTATGTTTTGTTTCTTGTGTTTGACAAATCTCCAAAAAGCTTTAACGTTATTATGATTAACCAGACACGATTCGATTTGTTCAATGTGTTTAAAGTAGCAATTACTAATGAGTTTGGAACAACGAGTACGTAAGAGTTCGTAAGAGTTTTTATCACGTGGATTCTTATATTTTTTATAGAGAATTCGAAATTTATTTTTTTATTTTATTAATTTAACTAAGTCTGGTGAGTACCAGATGGGATGCTGCCTGTTACGATTTACAAATTTGGTTACGCATTTCTCAATTATACGATACATATGAGTGTAAAATAAAGAAACCATATCGTCTACCGGCATGAAATCAGGTAAAAGTAGGGCCCAATCCAGTTCTTGTAATTCTTGATTGAATTGAACGTAATCATTCTTATTAAAATCATATTTAAGTAAGTTTTTATTCTTTAGCATTTTTGTTAATTTGAAATCAAAACTATATTCAATCTCTAAAGGTGGATGGTGTTTATCAATGCGACTTAGGATTTCGGTACTTTGCCTGACTTGTATTGTTTGTGAATTGGATAGAACGAGATCTAAGATTCTACAGTTACTATTTGCAATGCCATTGAATTGATTGAGGTTATTTAGGGCAAGAAAGTTTACAAGATGGTTACCAATGTCAGTATTATAATTTTCTGGAGATAGGGAATGAGTCTGGTTGGGTTCATTGTGGGTCCAACCAATGCTTCCCAGGTTGAAATCTCCTAAAATTAACGTATTTGATTCACCAACTGCTTCCATAGCATTGCCAATTTTTTTTAAAAGATATTCAAAATTATTAACAAGCAACGGGGGAGGTATATAAATAGCACATATGTAGAGACATCTCGTTAGTTTGTTCTGGCTGAATTTGATGGTCATCCATAAGTCTTCCAAGGTACTTTCCCAATGCTTACAGCGGTTAGTTTGATATTCTCATAAAACGGCTATTACTACACCCCCTCCGTCACTTTTGTGGTTAGAAGAACTGCTACGGTCCCTTCTAAAAACATTATAACGCAAGCCAAAAATTTCAGCATCAGAAATAGAGTCGTTCAACCATGTTTCTGTTAGAATAATAATATAAAAATTGTTATTAAGTATTTCTAAGTAAACTTCATTAAGTTTTGTTCTTAAACCCCTGACATTCTGGTAATAAATTCTTAGATTATCCATGTCAGTTTATATAATTCACAGATAATGCACAAATTGAAATTTAGACAAAGATAGGTAGGGAATCAGATAAGCGAAGCCAATGAGTCCTGGTTGCGGATCACCACCATATGCGCCGAGTTTTCGTCTTTGCGAGCGAGGATTCTACCATTTCGGATCCACACGAATTTGTAATTGACTTCTTTCGCCCTAATCCTCGTGGCAGCATGCAAGGCCTTGTTTGCTGGTGTGAGATTTTCGCTGACGTATACCGGCGATTTGATATCGTCGATGCCTAAATGAGTCGAATTTAGCTTGGAGTTCTTGTTTTTCTTGTTGAAGCTGACGACTGCAGCCAGGACTTCATCTCTTGCCCTCACGCTCGGGAGCTTCACGATTATTGTTTTTGGCCTTCTGGAATCTGGTTTAATCTTGGAGACTCGATGGATGTTAAGAATTTCCGATTCGGCAATGGGGCGGGAAATCACGGTCCCAAGTTGTTTTATTATCGATATTAGATTCTCCGATTTGTGTTCTGGTACGCATTGGATCTCAACATTTGTTTCCCTGGCGGTCTGCTCCATGTGGGACACGCGCGCGTTAAGGTCGCGCACTACTGTATTTAGCTTGATATTCTCTGCTTGCAAATTTTTTATTGCGCTCAAGGACTCGGTTAGCATTTTTTTAAGTTCGTCGTATTCGGCTGAAATGAAGCCGATGGAATCTTTTATGTCTGGAAGAATATTTAATTTGTTTTTGATTGTGTCGTTCATCTCTCTAAACTTTTTGTCAATGTAAATTATGATTTTATTTTCGTCTTCCTCAGCGTCGCTAGATGTCGTTAGTTTCTTCTGCATATTCCTCTGTCTACTCATATTTATAAATAAAAACAAAAAATCTTTTGGTTGACTTGAGGATTGAACCAGCGCTGTCGTCCTAGCGAACTGTACCGAAACTTGACCGATTTATCCACTGATCCACGGCCCGGTTGGGAGCCGCTGCCAATATAAAACTTTATAATGTGTGTTCAAGTTCGGGAAGATGATAGGGCTATTTTGAAAAAAAAATGTTTGTTTTTTTTTTCTGCACTTAACTCACTATTAATTGTGTATTATATGCATTTGATTGAGACACTGGATTGATATAATGCACTAGATTATATATTTTAGTATAACTTGTCTTTGCACAGGTATATTTAAGGTGATTAGAATAAAAGGTTGATTTTTCGGAACAACACTAAACACATTTGACAGTTGATTTAAACACTTATAATTACTGTGAAATTACAGCGTTTAGGTTTCTCTAATTTCGGTTATTCACTAAACTGAACTTCGGGGACGCGTCCCACGATGAATTGTATGGTTTTATTAGGAATTATAAACAGTAATTTTGTATATTTTTGTGGAGCGATTTTTGACATGCACTCTGTTGAAAAAAATATTAATTGTTGAGTATGCACGAGTATCCTATATTAGAGATACTTCATATTGCATAATTTAAATTTGCTATTTCATTCTCCGTTACTTACTGTTGATATATTATAAATTATAACCCCTCGACCACGAGATCCGTCATGTGTTGATATCAATGCTGATTTACTATTAATATTAGAGCGGGTTTCCTCAGGAATGTGTTCAAAGGTTGATTCGCACAGTCTCCGCATATATAAATCATATCAGTTTGATTTATAATCAAATAATTAATAAATAACTCAAGTTCCTTGACGCCATCAATTTGCCCAGATGATTGAGTATTCCAACAGCCTTAGCGTCTGATCTTAATTAATACAATATGTTATAACTTACAGCTTACGATATAAAACTGGTAAGTAAATTATGGCACGTTGTTATTTTATTATATAGACTAGCTGACCCGACGAACTTCGTACCGCCTCAGATTAAATAACTGTTGTGTTAACTTATTAGTTGAATTAAATTTAGTTTTTTTATTAAATTAAAAATTACACAACGAAGCAATTATCGATGCGCAACTGTCCGAGTTTTGTTTTTGTCAGTATCAGAGATGGCGTGGTGTACGGATTTATATTTTTTGTGATTTTCTTACTTTTTCACTTACCTACTTACGGGAATTGCGTTTCATTTTCTTTATAAGTGCGAGGGAGATTTATTATAATTATTGTATTTTTCCTTTGGAGTGGTGCATACATACGTTCACCGTTTTGTCTCATTTTCAACTACTGACATTTAGTGTGTAAGAAAGAGGGGCAGCATTATATGTTTAAGAAAACAAGCAAAACAATCAGCGCATTAATATTTGACGTTTTTGAATTTTTGGAATTCGCTCACTATTCAATATTATATTTATCACAATATTGCTGCAGCTCTTTCAAAAGATGAGAATTCATTCCATGCAAAATGCATGAGGTAAAGAATGTTCTTCATAATTTTTCTGATGTTTTAATAGCTATTCTGCTATTCAGGAGACAAATCAACGATCATAAAAACCGGTCCAGCCGTTCTCGAGTTATAAATGGTGTAACTAACCCAACTTTGTTTTATATAGGTATTAAGATACCATTTTAAATGACTAAAATGTAAAAACATATAAACAATCTAATTTGATTCAATTGCCACACAGGGATTTGAACCTGCGACCTCCGGATCGCTAGTTGAGAGAATTATCGCTCGACCATGGAGGCCGTCAAATTATTATAGTAAACAAATACCCAAAATGAACCACACATACAACTTACAATTATTCCTCATTCCTCAAGAAATTAGAATATCAATGAGTTAACATTGATCAAATTATTAAATTTTATTGTTTTCATATCTAGTGCATTCTTTTCCACTGCACAAAGAGGCTGTGCGCAAATGACCTCAGAAGATCAGCAAATTGAAGACGTGTGTTAAATTGATTAAGGTAGCACTCTTGTCTCACGGCATTCATCATCATCATCATCATTAAACCGGCTACCTGAGCAGCCTCACATCTGGGAGGTGTGGGAATTCATTCATATTTAATATTGCCATCTTATACATACGTGCGTTGCCCGACCAGCAGTGGTGGTTCGTTCTGTGAAGATACACAAGTATTATAATTATTTTACCGTACAAGATCGAATTCGAATTGAACCCCAAATACCATAGGTGCATCATGAATATTGACACCTATGAGTCCTTCCGTCATATTTTTTAGGTTCATATAAAACATTCTAGTGGCGCCAGAGCGAAAGATTGCAAATCTTGGTAATATATTAGCTGAATGAGTACGCAGCACATTTAAGATTTGTTATACCAAATTTATCCGGAATAGTATTTTGCATGAATCATGGGATTTTTTCTGTGGTTATCGTGTTTTAAGTTATTATTAAAATAATTTAATTACTCAAGATGTTACTTTTTATATTAAAAACGAACAGTTTCCAGCGCAAATTTTTTATTTATTATTATTTAAAAACTATTTTTTGTCACCTACAACACATCCACAGACGTTTAAAGGCGAAGCTTAATGCTAAATTAATCTTTGCTGCAAATCGGCTTGCATTATACATACAAACAACTATGGTTTGGATAAATTCATCTAATTCTAATGTTTTAATTGCGTAGAATTGAAATATATCTTTTAACCCTGCAGTGGTCGCGTTCTTAAAAGTAACGCCAGTGGTCGCGTGGATTACATAAGAAGGCCATTAAAAAAAAAAGTCATTAAGAATTATTGTTTATTTATGTTTTAATCTTATAAGCATTGTTGATTGGAAATAACTAACATATATTAAGCATAATTTCTATGTTTTTCAGAATTAACCAAAACATAAATGATCTCTTTTTTTAATCCCAAAATTACATCTTTCCCTTTTATTGATATAACAAAAAAGTAAAATTAAAAAAATAACACATGCTATTTAAATTGATGATTTCTGAGCAGGATAAACATAAAATTATAGAATGGTCGCGCGGATTACAGGTGTAAACCATGGACTTTGCGGAGCTCCTGTATAACAATCAATGCGTGCCCGACACCAACGCTAAGCTGAACGCGTCCGTGAGTTATCCAACTTAAAGTACACGGAAGATAAAATTATTCCCGCCATCCATTTTTTAAGGAATCTTTAATTCTGCATGAATGGATTATATTTGTAATCTAGGCGACCACTCCAGGGTTAATTACTTTATTAAAGATATAAGCCCAAACTACTACAAAATGTTTTTTTTTTCATAAATGTATGAACGCGTATAAGAAACAACTTTTTTAAAAATACAGTTTTGGCTAAAATTATCTGTTACAGTTTGCTTCCCATTTTTCTTCTTATAAAATTATTCACATAATAAATAAATACAAATTTGTGCCTGAAATCGTGACCTCCAGTCTCCGTTTTCCAAGCTATTTTTATGCCTATTTTCTATATTCGTGGCGATATAGGGCACACAAACAATACTTACATTTTTTGGCTTGTATATTAAAATTGTATATTGATGATAAGAAGTTAATCTTTAGTGCAGTAATGTGATGAAAATATGAAGAAAAATACATATAATAATACGGAAAAGATCAACGTAAGATTAAGAGATTTTTTCCTCCCTTTTAATCTCCGATTATATTTGTAATGAGATAGGCCACGAACCGCCACTGTCCGTAAGCTATAAGATAGCTGCTTGTAGTTTGTTTGATTAATGGGTGCAATACTTCCTTGGCGGTCTAGATTAAAAAATAAATAGATTGAAAAAAAAAACATATTTAGTTGGATTTTAATGTGTTGTTTTAGTGTTTGAACAAAGGTAGATACGTTATTACAATTATTACGTTATTCGTTTGGTTTGCTAGTTTTTTCCTACGGTAGATAATAGTAAATGAAATACGAGAAAAAAACGATAATCAGTATGAGTAAGACAAAAAAATATCGGCCCTACGATTCAAAAATTGACGTAAATCATACCTACGTTTTAAATGACTTTATAAAGTTTTCCCGACTGATATAAAAAAAACTGTTAAATCAAACTTAAACAAACAATTCATGTAAGCTATTATATTTTTTTTATATATGATCACATGAGGCCGAACACAATAGGAAGGAAAGTAGTTTTGTAAAAGTAAGATTGGGGATTATCAAACATGGCTAAGGTCATTTCAAGCAACGTAACGTTTTGATTCTTAATGGTACTCTCTCGCCATATTTTCACCATATATATTCTCAATACTTTAAAGTAGGTAGTATCCATTTTAAGTATAAAAATATGACTTGTTTTAAAACATAATCTATGAATAGTGAATTATTAAAAAAATTTATCAGGATAGCGGTCCTAAACATATTTTCGTAAGCTAGGTATTTCACTAGAGCGATACCGAATAGCAAGGTACTTCAAAATCTTCATATTCCCAATCTTCTTCAGTTCCCCACAATATGCCGCAAAACGAAGCCATAGTTTTGTGTTATGAAAAAAAAATCTTGAAATGTTGGGTCTTTTCATGGGTTGAATTAAAATAAATCCATTGAAAACTAAAATAATTTTAAACTTTGATCTCACATGGCTTCTATGAACAATTTTGATCTTCCAGTTAATTAGTCACTCATCTCCAAAAACAAAGTTTTGCGATAATAAGGAAAGCAATCAAATATTATTTACACGTGTCTGAGTTTTACACATTAAGAATGCTATAAAATAACACCAGCAGGCAAAACGGTCCATTAGTATGAAATTTTAAAATATCCACATAACAAACACAAATAACGAAATGAAATCACAAACGAAATATATCTAATAAAAGAACACATAAACATTTTGTTTAATTAAGTAGATACAAGTTTTTCTGCATATTATTAATGGTGGTGTTTATGAGTAATCTCAGTGTTGTACCAGATAGGGTGTACATCTTTACACATAATTGCATATTTAACTAAAATTTCGATTTCTTTGAGATGTCTGGCTAATCAACTGGACGATCGATATGTTAACCGTTGATTCAAACAAAGTGTTTTCATAGAATAGGTTTAAATACTGCAATACAAAGTCTTTCTTTGTAACAAAGTATACAAAGTCTTTCTTACAAATATTTTCTTGTAACCAACTCCAAAGTAAAAACTATTTACACAACATTATATACGCCTCATATATTTGTTGAAATTCATTGTAATAATTAACAATTGCACCTGAGTTCGCTCAAAATTGTTAATCACACACGTAATTACAGGTTTTTAAAAACAGTTTTCTATTTGATAAACTATCGTATTATGTTATCAATCAAATCTGCTACCAAAGCTTTAATTATACCAAACCACACGATTATCACATCAATTATATAAAGTCGCTAATTAAGCGCTTGTAATAAAACTGCAGTGCAACTCTATCTGAATTTATACCAAGTGCAATCTTTACACTCTGTTGCACTTTTACGATAAAAGTTATGTTTATAAAAGGAGTTGTAATATTGAATAAACAGTCCGTTGGAGATATTATGATTCAACGATTTTCTTGGAATCCATTGAATGTTGAACGCACGCTAAACGCGTGACATGCATGCAAATGTTCCCGTGTGAGAATTCTCTTTATTTTATCTGATTAGAGACATTTTCGAACCAATTTGGTTATGTTCTGGATTTGTGAAATCTTTAGGAAAATATGAAAAGGCAGGGTTGTCACAACTAAACCATTTTTACTAATTTACTAATTATTAATAATGAGAGAGCTACTTACTTTAATAATAACTAAACCAGTATAATACCCGACTTATAACACCCGGCTTTGCCAGGCTTAACCACTTTGTTTCAAAATCAGTTTTCTTATTTACCGCTTAAAAAGCAGGGAACCAAAATATGCGTTCTTGGCATATTTTTTGATAATTTATATAGCAGTTCTATTCATCGTAAAAGGGGAGAATTCACTGCCTTGTGAAAAAAATTGTTATGAGCCATCTATCTATTATTTACATGAAGAAGAATGTCTGTAGCGGGCGTTCGAGCGGCGCGCGTGGATTTTATTTTTTTACAAATCTCCAAGATTGATGAAATTTTGCACACATTATCTTCAAAATAAATGGAAGGTCACTATCTTCACTAGATTTTGAAAAACCACCTCTATCCTCTTTTCCCACCTCACATAGCAGAAGTTTGAATTTTCTTGATTTTACACACTTGGCTTGACTTTGTAAAGCACGGGCAACGACGGGGAAATAGTTTAAAATGAGATTAAGAAAAATCGTAGGTTTAATTTCAAACTAAACCGTACTAGGCCTGTGCAAACAAATAAATAAAACTTGTGAGATAATTTAAATTTTGCAAATTAATACGAAGTCGATTGCACAGACCAATAAGCCTAGGTAGTAATAATAGAAACATCAATTTTATATAGCGCAAATTAATGATATTTAGCCATAAGTTGGCTTTACTCTTAACTCAAAGCTTTAAACACCCTAAAATTTATAATTTTAATGAAATAATATAACTAACTTTGTATGCAACTTCGTATAATAAGAAATATCAACATGTTTCAAAACCAATTTTTCCTTCATATAGATATAAAATAACATACAAATAAGTACTGGAAAAAAAGCTTAATATAATAAGAGGTGATTAATTAGTTTAGGTGAAAAAAAATTTTGTACAAAATCAATTCATTTATCCTAACAATAAAAATATTGAATTTCTTTAGATTAAAACTATGGAATCATTTTTTTTATTAATACGCTTATTAACGTGAAAATAAATTTAAGAGATGGCTATTAAAAAAAAGTTTTTAATATAATTTAATTGACTAACAGTTTATCTAATTTCTGAGTTACCTATCTAATTGTCACCCATAGTAATTGCATTTAAAAAAAATATCCTTTATTCATGTAAAAAAATATTTAGAAAATAAATTAAACAGAATAATAATAATCATTATTCACACACTTTATGTGCTTTTAACTCTAGTATCAAATTTTCTAGAATACACGTCTATACAAAAAAAATTACATTCCTTTTTTTTTAAATTTTAATGGGCATAAAAAGCTGGTTGAATAGCAATTTGGGGTGATTTTAGTTAATAAATTTGAAGGATCATTATTCGAAAGCACTGTTTTCAATAATCAAACTCACTATTTTATATGTAGAAATGTATTAATTTTCTTTACATCCCCCTATTTTATTTCTTTAACTCTAAAACTTACCTACGAAATCATTTCAGGTGAACCATACTTCATAATATGTCCATCGACACTCATCCATATTCCACAATCATCACACAAAGAATCTTTTCACATCCCTGTCTGTCAATAATGAATAAATTGCATTTTATAAGCGGTGTTCATTAATCTAAAAATCACATCGGATAATCCGCCTCACTCCATATACAAAATTAATAGTCGTAGTAAATAGTACTGAGCTTTATTTAAAAAACCAACGTTTCAATGTATGTAGAATCTCCATAGATTGAGCTGTAACTGGTCAATTAATAATTGCATAAATTAAACTGTTTACTGTTGATACAGATTGAGATTTAGATCCATATCAGTCGACAAGATGAGACGTTTACAGGAATCAATTACAGAGGAAAATCTCGCTGCCGCTTTCACCAACCGAATTGAGCACAGCACTATATCGGTGTTATAAACATTGTTGTATTTGAGTGTTATTTTTGCAAAGCGCCACTCTATTAATTTTTAATTGGATTTGGACTCCTTCGATATTGCAGCGCTTCGGGATGTTTGCCAAAGACTGCACCTATCTAAAGCTGTTCAATATTTACTAAGTATTTGATTAATTTCTCATATTTCAATCTACTAATATAATAAATAATATTTTTATTTACGTTTTTGCAATTCTTCAATTAAAATAATATAAGGTATATTTGAGGCACGCTACAGCGTGAGAGATACTGATAGTAACGCCCTGGTATAAGACAAAAATTCAGAATTAAAACGTTGCTTGAAATGACTTCAGCCGTATTTGGTGACCAGACCTGAATAGCCAGATCCTCTTACACATCTTCATCCCCTCCCCACTTACCTTAAGCCCAACAACATACCACTATGTTGTCCCACATAGTCTCACTAGCTCCTGACGGGAGCAGTATCTTGTGAGCGATTATTAAAAAAAAAACAAAATTTTTCGGAAATATTTTATCTTGATCAGCTGTGTAAGTTATCAAAATAATTATGCCCGAATTATTGACGTATTATTATACTTTCTGTAAAATAATTTTATCTTCAAAAATTATTATACAGATAGGTAATAGAAATAACGATTATCTAGTTTATCGCTTGTCTGAATTCTTGATGCAATCAGTTCCAATTTATATAACTCGGCGAAATAGATTTTCAAAAGTAAACAAAATGTTAACGGAACTGAATTGGATAACCGTGAAACAGATGCTGACCTTGAAAACGATGATGTTTATACATAAAATAATGAACAACATTTTACCAAAATACTTCTCAA
Organism: Limnephilus lunatus; assembly: GCA_917563855.2. Lineage (NCBI taxonomy): Eukaryota > Metazoa > Arthropoda > Insecta > Trichoptera > Limnephilidae > Limnephilus > Limnephilus lunatus. The sequence continues at coordinate 102,604,999 of OU830594.1, forward strand.
ATAAAATTATATTCAACAAGAACATTCACAGACATAACTCAAGGACGTGCAAGGAAATTGGGCTTCAAAAAAAAGACAAGGCGAATACGCAGAACAATTTACTGTACAAAGGGATGAAGTTATCTAACACGCTACAAGAAACTTTAAAGATCACACCAATTGGAAAGTTCAAGATGTATCGTAGGAGCTACATAAAACTACATAAAGTTTAGTTTGCAATTTGAAATATTATAATTAATTAGAAATTTTGTAAACTTAAATGTGCAAATTACTAAAATAAAAATTAATAAATATATATATATTTATATTTTTTTTTTTTAAAAGACGCTTACATTACAGTATATGCTCTTATTAATATTTTTGTGTATGAGAGAGATATTGTGAAAACTATGTAATACTAGCTAACCCAGCCACGCGGTGCTTTGGCTATCGAAACACAACGCCATCTTCTGGATGGTTACCCAACCTAGCTAACCAAGTATTGTGTCGATAAATTAACTCACACCGCGATCTGTTAGAAACTTATGGAACTTACAAATAATTACATAGCATTTGATTGTCCTGTAACAAACATTTTATTCGTAATAATAAATATTGAGGCTTATAATCGAGATTAAAACTATCCTTTATTTTAATTTGGACCAAATTAAACACAGTAAATTTCATCAAAATTGGTTAAGTAGTTTCGGAGTTTACCTCAAACAAACATCGTGATATATAAATCACATTTTTACCATGAATACCGAACACGTTTCCCAACTGCACACGATTGTCCGAAGCCAGTGGGACTATGGGGGTAAGTCGTGAACCTGAAGGGATGGGAAAGAAACTCCTAATTATTTAGATTTATAAACTGACTTCAAATCCTAACATGCCTCCGGTCAAGGGGCTAGGTTTGTCACAGCAGAGTGTGGTATGATTTGTGACCACTATTTGCCAAACGTCGCGATGACCCTCCCTTATGGACCACATCCACCGCCCCCCTCTGCTGTTAAGTAATCTCGTGCCCCCGCCGAGATTTGAACCCCGGGGTGGTAATGCGTAATGCTGCAAACACGCCTGCAAATTTGTCCATAAGATGACTATTGGGGGTAGGTAGATATTTTATATGTACAAGAGATGTAAAGCAGTGGGTTTTAAGGGGATTACGGAAATCCCTTATTTATAATACTAAATCACTGGAAAAAAGTTGTTAAAAATGTTTCTGGAAAGCTCGATTTACACGAAGGCCAGCGTAATTAAATGTAGTATCAATTGAAACGTTTAATTTTGTTTAGTAACTGGAACGCACTGTCCCGTTTGGACAGTGCGTCTTAGTGGTAAGTAGGAAGTTACTCTTTTAGCAACTTAGTAGTAGACACAAAAAATAAAATGTTAACTATATAACAATTAATATTTTTTTATTAAAAGTTATTTTTTTAAAACTTGTTAATGTCAATGGGGTATTTCCGCAAACGAGGGATTCTGTTGAAAATGTACGGAAAAGTTAAAGATCATTTATCTGATTTTAATCATCCTACTAAAAATGTTTGTTTTTATGTTTTCATTCAATATTATCGATTTTAAAAACGATTTAAAACTGACAAAATCAAACAACCCGTGGTTGGCAAATCGTATTGTGACGTCACTAGCGTCGCTCAGCTGGGCCAGCATAAATAAACACAGTCAGTGAGCGTCCACGCTCATGGCGTTACACGATAGCCCCGCCCCAAAATATTGTTTTAGCGGTAATTAAAAATTGGGAACATTGACTCGCTGTAGAAAATTTATTCGTCAACATAAAAATAAAATAAAAATGCTGTAATCATCGTATTTTTTTGCTTAATCTTTTAAGCAATAAAAAAACGAGGACATACCCCATTATAAAATCTCTTGTATCCTAAATTTGAACAATAGAAATATATATATTTTTTAAATAATATCAACTCCTGTTATTTTCCAACTAATCTTCTAATAAATTTATTATCAATAGTAGCGGGGGATAAAATAGAAACTTTAAAACCACGCATTTTCCAGTGTTTTTCCTCTGCATGCAAAGACGTATCTTCTTCGAGCTTCTTTGAAGTCGCTCCCGCTGTCTGTGCGCTTAGATCTTTTAAACTACGCAACGGATTTTCATGCCGTTTTCACCAATAGGTATAGTGATTCATGAGGAAGGTTTTTAGATATTTAATTTGTGTAAATTGGTTAAAATATACAAATATAGGGAGATATTTAATGTTTTGTGTAAATTGGTTGAAATATGCAAATATAGGGAGCGGGCTGGAAAGCGGGCAGCGGGCTGGCAAACGGGCGGTGTAGATTTGATTTAACAGATGGCGAAGGTTATAAAGGTTGGGTAATGGTTTGGCGTTTTGTTTCGTTAGCCACAGCAACGTGTGGCTGGGTCTGCTAGTAAGCTATATACGTACTAAAAGTGTTAAATTATCTGAAGTGACCTACCAGGTAAGCATTTTTTTCTGTAACTGTTGTAAATAATTAAATAGAGAACAGAATGTCATATTTTTCCAGCGCCCTTGAGGTGATTTTTCACTCGAACAGCGCTATGTAAATTATCAAATTATTATTAAATCACTCCACTAAACACCGACCTCGTGTACATAACTCACTATAGATAGTAAGCAAATATTATTTCAAAGATACTCCGCGGTACAATATGGTATTCAACTATATCTTAACAATTTCGCATAGTTTTTTGTACGTCTGACAAAAGGCAACAGTAGCAGGACTGTGGTTAGGAGTAGTTTCATATTGTATAGGGGTGGGATATTGAAATAATATGGAAAATTAGTTTACGATACTTGTGCTTTAGATGTGGTAATCATAGATCAGAGGGGTGAATATTGCGCAAATATTTGAAAAGAGGCAATGACCTTCTGGGAAAACTAAAGCGACCGAAAGATATTTGCATTTATTAGTGTTAATTTATATCTGCTTCATTTATTTTTTACCACCGTCCCGGTTACCATTTATTGGATAACCAACACCCCTGCCCAAGATCACCTCAAGAGGTTCGCTAGGTTTGGCGACTTAGCAGGAGTGACCGGGCTCATGGGGTAAGTTTTGCCTATATCTTGGTGGTGAATGCGTTTGCCCATCTACTGCGTGGCGGGTAGGATCGGGAGAGATACCTAGGTTGAGAGAGACCTTATCTTGATCTCTGTAGCCGGAATCCCTCGACCCACTATAGGGATAAGGATGAACTCATCTCATTCTACCCATCCCTCATACATTTTTCCTTCTCACAACTTCCCCTCCTTCATTTTCCTAAAAAAAGCCCTAACACAGCATTCCCAAAGATGAAAAGGTTTTTTCCCCAGTGATTCCTGTGTGGAGTTGTTGTAAAAAAATAAATAAATTGTGTAATGTATCGTTCGTCATTAGTTCCTACATTAGTTTTCTATAGGCCCTTCGGGTCACGTAGTCTCGTTGCCGAGGTGTGCCGAAATTGACCGAAGGTAATTGTGCGGAGTCATTATATGTAGTTTATCGCTGCGCAGATCAAACCTAGCTTTCAGCCAGGAAGGACGTTTGTCCTCAGAAGTATTTTTATCAATTACCATATATCAATAAACAGATCTAAAGCCTTTTCAATAAACATCCAATAGTTCTGGAGCATACAGTTCACAGTACTTCTAAATTACGAATGTCTTTGGATAGAACGTAGGAGACATTACACTAAGTGTGTCGTAAGAATTAAGAATTAGATGATCCTGTAAGCTTATTCACAGGATCCCTGTATTCAATATTCTGAACTATTGAACAACGGTAATAAATACAACACAATACGAAATAATTAGAAAAAGTAACGTTAAATATAATAATTACCTCATATCCTTGTTTCATGGTCATAGAGTTCCTGGAGCGTGGCCACCCAGAGTACTCCAGACCGTCCTTGTGTTGGCCACATTGCTAAAACAGAAACACATATTAAATTAGATATGTACTTCATTGAGAATTATTCCTTTTGTCCCACGCACTGCGAGGAATTTTATAGACACCCGGGTTTTTCATAATATTGTACAACGCATTTATTAGGAGTAGGCCTGAGAGTTGGTATGTTGTTTGAGCCCGCACCAGGTGATATATTTCCTCATGTTGTAGAAGGTTCAGAAGAATTTTCTGAGATTTCTCTACTCGGCTCTTTCCTACTGACTTTCTTTTGGGTATGCTAGGAATGAATCATCTACGGGTCAGAGGGATGTGTGGGGTCACAGGTCACCTCGCTTCATATTTCTTCAGACAGATTCGTGGATGATTCGAAAGCTAGTCTATCATGGAGAACATTATTTCTATATTTCCGATGATTATCTCCGTCACCGACAGCATAGCCTGTTTTATCTTCCGGCCTGCAGGAGTAACTTTGCCAATGGTCATGCCGGTGGACTGAACTATTTTGTTTTGAATAGAATCACTTCAGATTTTGACATATACATTTTTTAACATCAATTTTGCAAGTAAAAGCATTTTTGCGGCTCTCGTAAAACCTGATTTTCATAAATATATGCATATTTAATAATAATAATGTTTTTTTCCAGATTTTGGAGAGGATAGTGCTATCTTTAAGAAAAGAAACAAGCAGAATATAAAAAAAAATAATTAATAAAATATATTTTTTAAATATATTATTTAGGTAGGGCGTGGTTTTGAGTGAGCTCGGGCCCAGCGCTCACTTAGGTTGGTGCAGGGAGATTTTTTTTTATGGCACTGATCAATATTATCTTTGAAACGCATAAAAACTGTAATTATGTAATAAAAGGAATGAAATACAATAATTGAATTATAAATTCATATAGGTAATTCCATATTGAAGGAATTTAGGTCAAAGATAAGAATTTCGGACCTATATTTTCAATAAGAAGTAAATACCTACTATAACGAAGACGACATCACAAACTTAATGAAACTGTTTTACTGGTATAAATAAATTTGCCTACGACCATATCATGCGTGCGTATTGCATATCCTTAAAAAAGTCCAAAAAACCTTCATTCATCCGTGTAGTATTAAATTCATTTAGTTAATTCCATATTGAAGGAATTTAAGTCATAGATAAGGATTTCGGACTTATATTTTCAATAAGAAATAGATACTATAACGAAGACGACTGAAACTGTAGGAATTTCTAGTATAAATAAATTTGCCTACGATAAGTGATGCGTGCGTATTGCATTATCCTTAAAAAAAGTTAAAAAAAACCTTCATTCATCCGTGTAGTATTATTATTCACTATGATTATTTTTACATAGAAGTCGTACAGCGGTTCCTCAAATAAGCAAGAAAAAAGGCTGTTGCAGTGACATCGTTGCAAAAAGGTGCATCTGTTATTCAAATGACATGCAAAATGCAGAAGACATCAGCCTTGCGCTGCTCCGGGGATCGAACTGGCGACATGTCAATCTAAATTGGACGTCAGGAGGCGATTTCCTAGTCTTATCATCATTGTATGATGTACGCCAGAATTGGCGAACCTTCAAACATGACTAAAACTGCTATGTTAACTTCCAATACTGAGACAACTTGAGGTGTGTTGGCCATCATCGTAACTGTTCGAACCTAAAACACGAACTGCGATAGATGGTACTCTTATGATTTTCAACTCAGCTGGCATCTGTTGGGATATAGCATAACTTTGTATTACAAACTTAGCTATCGAAATCTATTGCAAGAAGCTGAAACTACATGGATAGTCAAGGCACTACAAAAATTAATTTTCATAATGATTCCATACATAAACAAAAATTTGATATTCGTCTAAAATGAGCGTTTGATTTCCAATTTCTTATTCACATTTGATAATCCGGGGGAATATTTTTGGAAGAAGTAACAGAGAAAGACAATTTATGGCTTAGAAATCTGTGTGACTGGTAAGAATGCAGTTCCATCTGATGATCTGAGAGGGTAACGATTACAAAAATATAAAAAATAGTTACCGTGAGATAAAACTATACACGTTTTAACAGTTTATGCATGCTTATGCATATATCCTAGTACTAATTTCAGTTGTGACTCCATCTGTCTGTAACTCTGGTTCAATAAAATCTAGAAATTCCAAAAACTAGACCCATTTAATGTAAGTGTTATTTTCAAAATTGTAAGTGTTTGTTTGGAGAATTTTGAAAAGCGATCAAATACCTGTTTATTCATAATCTAAATATAAGTTTGGTTTCATGGACCTTTAAACAATAAAAGTGGTTAAAACTAAGTATGATTACAATGGTGCCACAAACTAAGTTTGCTGTGTTTGAAGAAACATATTTTTGATTGCCATTTTTGTAAAATTTTAACTGATTTATCGAGAAATCAGGTTATCCGTGATTTTTTTACGGATCTGCGCTAGTTAATTTACAATCTTATAGATATTATAAAGGCGAAAGTTTGTATGGATGAGTGTTATTCTTTCACGCAATAAACACCGAATAGAATTTAAAAATTCTTTCACTAATCGAAAGCTACATTATTTGCGAGTAACATAGGCTATATATATTGGTAAGCTCTGGCGTTGTGAATAAGCTGTAGCGTTATGCAATTATTTTTCATACGTCAAACAAATTGTTACCTTGGAAACAATGTTTTTTTTTTTTTTAATTGGCAATACACCATAAAAATAGTACTTTGTTGGCATCATAGTTAATATCTACCTAACTCTAAAAATGTTTATTGTCCGGACGAAAAGCATAGCGTTGCTATGTAATTATTTGAAGTGGGCTGTCATTTTGTTATTTCTTTAGGTTACTCTGGATTCAAATATGAATAAAATACTAATTCCTACTTGAGGCGAAATCATCAGAATAAATTAGGGGAGTAGGTACTTAAAATAAATTTTCATAATTTAAATATTTTCTAAAATAGAATTTTTATTTGCGAAATGTAATTCTCAAATTTTGAAATTTTCTATTAAACAATAATTATTTTTTATTAGACAAAAAAGCAAGAATGATAACAATTATGCCAATAATTATGCCAGTAATTTCCCACTAATACCATGCGAGCGAAGCCGCGGGTAAAAGCTAGTACATAATAATTCTAATAATTAAATTTTAAGAGGAAGTAACTATTCATAATAAAAATTCCACAGTGGATCCAATAATGAAGATTTTAAACCTGAAAATAAATAATTTGTCGATTTAGTTTAAATCCGAATTTATTAATGTTTTTTTTTGAGTTTGGAATGCATGAGGTAACTATTCCGTGTTCACGAATAAAAGCTTATTTTTTAAAACCAACTATTACAGTTCGAATGATATTTTACCTGCAACCAGTTTTCTAGAAGAAAGCATCATAGTACGGAGATGATGTACCGCCGAATAACATAACATTGTTTCATTCAAATGCATCAATGATAAAACTACTTGTATATACTCCTTATACCAGCGTATAAGTACAAAAATCAACACTGTAGATAAATTCGCTTAATGTCCATACCAATTTATTATTAAAGGTATTCTTGTAGTTGATTTTAGGTTGGTATAATGAAATTGTATGAAAATTGGTATAAAACACAAAGAATTATAATTTTATAACCATTATATATTTGGGGACTCACTGTCGGAGCTGCTGGGTAACCCATTTTGATGCCAGTTACATCTGCGTAAGAGATGTCATAACACTTGAAGCACATCCGCTACCAAAATGTAAATATCAAGCAAAAACAACTTATGCACCACGTATTCAATACTTAACAAAAAATACGTCATATTTCGCAAAATTCCGCTCCATGACAAATTGTTGTGCCTTTCTGTGCGAAATAAATTGCGGCCAAAATGTATCTTCATTTTTTCTTGAATAATTGAATATTTTGAATATTTTCAGCCCCCGTAATGATGGGCAAAAAGCAGAGATGATGACATGAAGGGAATGCTAAGTAGAGGACACTTTGCATATTGTAGAATGCAACTAAATGCATCAACGGACTGCGTTTCCTGTTCGATCAATGAATGCATTTGAGTTGGGCGATGCTTCTTGTTTTGGAAACTTTGTTTTTTATAGGCGTTTTTTTGAAGAGAATAAAATTAAGTGAAGAACTAACTAATATACCCGTTAACTTGGATCACTTTTATTTATCCTTGGACGTCGGTTCGTCAATATCTACGAGTATTAACGAACGCAATCATACGTGTGTCGATTATATAAAATGGAGTGTGCTGCAGTAGACATTTTCGTACAAAATTATAAGATTTTTTGGGATAGTTAATTATACTCGTAAATATATTTTTTTTACATTAGCTCCACGCAGGAGATCCGGGGAAAATAATTCCCCTCAGGGTCTATGTCCTCATTGGGGATGCTGTGTGGAGGGTCTTTTTAGTAAAGGAAGGAGAGGAAGTTCTGGGAAGGAAAATGGTATTAGGGGTGGTATCTGGGTGTCAGTTTATTCAGGAGTGATGGACGTATGAATCCATCTCTCCAACTGCGGTGCAAGGCGATGTTTCGGAAGATTACGTCTGGAGAAGGCAGAGACTCCCTAAACCATCTCGGCCTACCATGCAGCAGGTGAGCAGACGAATCCGGCACCAAGACCGGGACAAACCTCACCCAATGAACCTGGGCATCCCTGCTAAGTCACCAAACATAGTGAACCACTTGGGGTGACCTACCCGCCTTCCAAATTAAATAATTAATTATGTATTACTTGTCTATCAACTCCCAAATTATATTATGTATCATTTGTATCTCTTTGTATTATTTATTATTTGAGCGAGTTTTTTAAATACGACGTTTAACTCTTTTTTTTATTCTCAAACATTTTTTTAAAAATAGAATTAACATAGTGAACGTATATTTATTTATTTTTTATGTTGGCGAATAAATTTTCTATAACAATTGAAATGTGCCATTTTTGATTTGCGACCAAAACGACTTGTTTGTTTTAATTCGTTAATTCGGCGGCGTTGACGTCACGCTGGGCAATGTTGGTGACATCCGTCATACCACATAGTAGCGGTTTCTTTGTCATAATAATTACGTTGTAGCCAGTTCGAACCGTTTCAGAATACGCGGTTATTCAAATCAATAAAGCGGTTATTCAAATCTTTGATTCATCAAGATACTTAACATATTTATTATATGGCAAAACTTCAGGTAGGCATGCTGTCCGGTATTACAATGGAGGATGCTCCGAGGAACTAGCGTCAATGATTCCTTCGGCACCGGTTGACACTTCTTGTCACATTTATTTTGTTCCTATCAATACGCAATATTTGTTATCACAGCACTCTGTTAAATGTTCCTAATTTACAATAAATAAATATGATTTAAATGTACCCAGCATTTTTAATTACATCTGTTTGTTTGTATTACAAGTGAAGTGTTTATAAGCCCTTCAAAAATAATCACGTATCAACCGATAATCCACTCCGGGATTGGTAGGCAGTTATGGGTATCGCCGCCTTGGGAAACATTTATTGGATCACCGACACATCTGCCATAGATCATTTCAAGTGGTTCGCTAGGTACATTTGGTGACTTAGCACAGGTGCCGGGTTCTTGGGGTGAGGTTGTCTAGGTCTTGGCGGCAAATGCGTCTGATCGTTTACTGCGCAACGGACCGGATCGGGAGAGACCGGTTAAGGAAGACCATTAGAACTCTACGGTTCCAAAACAACTCAACAAGGTGGCAGGCAATACTCCATATGAAACGTCAATAAAATTATGAAACAAATTGTCCATAACTTAACCCAACATAACCTCGATTTTTTTTAAGTAACATAATTACTTTTTAAAGGAGTGATGAAGTGCAATTTTGTTCAGTTGTCCAGTCACTGACCTCTCCAGCAGGACTCTAGCGACCCATTGCCTTACAACGCAGTGGGAGGGATGGATTTATACATCCGTTATCCTGGACCCACTTACCCTAGATTCCTACGCATTCCATATACCCTTTTCCTAACCAGAACTTCATCTCTTCCGCTTTCTTAAAAATACCCTCCACACAGCATCCCAAAAGATAACTTGGGCCTTAGGGCCCTTCTTAGGTATACTTCTGTCAGGGTGTTAAGACTCGTACTTGACTTTATTTTATCAACGATTTCTGACATGATTCGGATTAAAAAACGAAATTGAAATTTTGGTCTCCGGTGACTTTTTTGATATAATTGAAAGAGGAAATTCGGATACCAATATTTCATCAACATTTTTTACTCCAAATACTGTCAGGAATCACTGATTTAAGTAAGTCAAGTGCATTCCTTATCACCCTGGATATAAAATGTTCTCTATTCCTAACATATCTGTATTTTATCTTATTTCATCCTTGCATAGTAAAACATTTCTACAAATTGGGCGAACGTCAGTCGCCAACAATGGGGGGAATGTGGCACAAATGGTCGCGGGGAGTGTCTTGTGAGATGAGAATGGTACAGCTACCAGAGCTAGCGGGGGAGGCTGTGTAGGTATATATATTATAGGATGTGAGAGCGGACAGACACTGTGACTACCTCCGTGTAATAATGTGTGGTCCATTTAATTCCCAGCCATTGTGATATGAGCGAGAAGAACAAGGAGAAAGTGTAGGGGTAGACTACTGCGAAAAACAATTAGGTATTATTCAATTTTTTATAAGAACAACTCTCTTTTTATAACTGGAGGGTTTTCCCCATCAATGTAATACATCATTGAAGAAGAAGATAACATTAAAAACCTAAACGAAAATACGAAAGAGAACAACACATAGAAAAATATTATGGTCGCAACTGGGACTCGAACCCAGAACCTCTCGTCTAACCGGGACGAGCGCGATTTACAAATTCAGCCATTGCCACGTTAAAAATAGAATATTCATTTAGACTTTTATAAAAAGGTCAATTATATGTTCCACATAAATAAAATCGAATATATTTATTCGAGACGCTATCTAGGTTAAAAATCAGTTTTTAGATCGATTGTTTCCAATGAAAAAGGGTAAATGCCTGTGATATGGCAAAATTATCGAAGATAGTATTTTTAATTCTAAAATTTGAAAATATGAGATTGACAATTATGACGGTTTGATGGAAGTTGTCGGAAGGTTTGAAGGAAGGCTGAATTGGTAAAAGCGCAAGGCTAGATTAGACGAGTGGTTCTGGGTTCGAGTCCCATAGTTGCGACCATTATCTTTTTCTATTTTTCTGTGTCTTGTTCTCTTTCATATTTTCGTTTAGTTTATTAGTGTTAGGTTCTTCTTCAATGACTAATTATAATTATTATTTTAATAATTTTATTTATCGTAACACAGATTAATCATTCATTTACATTACAAGATTTCTTATTTTAACATTCTTAACATTTGGGAGGTGGTTGTGGGTACCGCCACCCTTGGAACCATTCATTGGATAACCAACACCTCTGCCATATGTTATCCCAAGTGATTCGCTAAGTTAAGCGACTTAGCAGGGGTGCCAGTATTCATCGGGAGAGCAATCTTATTTTGAATAGAATCAATTCGGATGTATACATATTTTGAGACAGTGAGGCTGTCTTCTAAAGGATAATTTGATATACCTACTGCTTATGTTTTATATAACACTAAAATTGATTAAAGAAAAAAGGCAATATTAAAAAAAACTTGTCGTAAAAGAATAAAACACACATAAGTAATATAGTTACAAGACCATTACAATAAAAATTATTTAAAAAAGGATGTATACATAAATACAATTATAAAAATCGATTTACAAAAGAATGTTCTTTTCTTTATTGTTTATTGTATTCAACCGTAACATAATATTGGCCGATTTTTTTTTTTGTATTTTTTTCATTACTGTTTTTATTGTATTTTAATTTATTTTCAATGCATTATCAATTATGTTAAATTGGAGGATTCAGCGCGGGTGAAAGAAACAACCAGTGAGGCCCACATTATCAAATAATATTTTAAATATTAAAATTTATTGTATCACATTAAAAATAACACGTGTGCGGTTCACACGCGGTAGATGTGAATCCTTCAGAAAACTAAAGAAGACAAGAGTAACTAAGGGAAACGAAGCACTTTTTTTTAACAATGTGAAGGATGATTTTTTCCATATTTTTATCGTTAAATTCCTTTTCCTATACATCTGGTCATCTTATTAGTATTTGTGTTTTCTTCTTTGGAGTCGCTAAATGTCGCATTATTTTGTGTTTTCTTTTGATTGTTCATTTTGGAGTGGTTTGAAGATTGGATTATGATTTTATAAAAATAAAAATATTTATTTTCTTTTGGATTTCGTAGGATTCGATCCTTGGTCAGCTAAATGTCTGCAGAGAAAAAAAAATGTTACCTGATTATATGTCGAATAATGTTAGAATCAACAGTACAGTTCATTGTTATCCTACAAGAAACTGCAACGATTTTAGGCTTCCTAAAACAAATTTTTCGGGAACACAAAATAATATTTATCATAAAGGTTTTAAAATGTTCAATGAACTCCCTGTAAATGTTAAGGAGGCTAAAAGTCTTGCAGTTTTTCGTGGATTATGTCTTAATGTTGTAAAGTCCAAATTTTAGTCAGTAGGTAGTAAATAATATTGTAGTAGTCATAGAAAAGAAAACGTTAGATATAAGATGTCAAATTTTATATCTAAATAAAATACACAATAAAAAAAAAAAAAAAAAAAGAGATTCGTCAGGCGCTTTATACCACTAAAGGAGACTTGCGTGGGACTATGGATGTATTGTATTATATTGGAACGGAGTAACCGTGATTAAAATACATATTTTGTTGCTATCTCATTCTCTCGCTGGCTAAATCCTATAGATGTATGTGTTTGTCCCATTTGAGTGTCACTCGTTTCTGTTTCATCGAGTTTCAAATCACAATGGTGATAAAGAAGTTTTCACTTCAAACAAATTAAGATTTTTGTAAATTTTCGATATATTGGTCACCGGACGTTAGGAATGTTTGGGTAAGGTTATGTTAGGTTATGCCTGTTTTATTGCGGAAGAAACTTCATAAGCTAGCTTATTTTTGCAATTAGCAATATTTTCCGTTTGTCCACCTCTGCCACCGCGCGGAGAAGAGTAGGACCTTCCGATATACCCTGCGCGATGTCCACTGCCATTTGTCACCGGTTCCCATCCGCCCCTCTCTACTCTTATACTCTTTAACATTCACCCGAAGATAATACGTCTTTATTTAGCCAACTAATATCTAAAGTGTTCCTGGGAAGATAGTGTAGCCTTTGTCCAGGCTGAGCAACAAAGCCAATACTATTAACTTTCGTTCTTCTGGTAGCCTGGTAACAGAAATCTATTTTGGTAGGTAGAAAGGTTGCTTGTAAAGAAACTGTTCTTTTTGTAAGGTGTTTTTTTGGTATCAATACCTAACAAAACGAAAAGATAAGATATAATAAAATATTAACTGAAGACGAAAAATACTGATAAAACTCGATGATGATAATAAATGTGAAACAGAAAAAGACACAGAAAATAAATAAAGGTATCGGTCGCAATACAATCTTCTGTCTCGCCAAGATAACAACCAACCAATTGAGCTATATTACTGAGACCACCATTTAATAGTTACTAGCTTTTACCCACGGCTTCACTCGCATAGTATTAGTGGGAAATTACTGGCACAATTATTGGCATAATTGTTATTATTCTTGCTATTTTGTCTAATAGAAAATAATTATCGTTTAATAGAAAATTTCAAAATTTGATAATGACATTTCACAAATAAAAATTCTATGTTAGAAAATATTAAAATTATGGAAATAGAAATTTATTTTAAGTACCTACTCCCTTTATTAGTGTTTTATTCATATTTGAATCCAGAGTAACCTAAAAAAATAGGATAATGACAGTCTACTTCAAACGCTATGCTTTATAGAAACGTTATGCTTTTTGTTCGGAGAATAAACATTTTTAGAGATATGTAGATATTAACTACGACGCCAAAAAAGTCATCTTTTTAATCACAACAAAGCACTCTTTTTAAGCCTAAAATTTAAAAAAAAAAACATTGTTTCCAAGGTAACAATTTGTTTGACGTTTGCAATAACTCGATTTTGTTAGGGACAGAAAACGTATGATACATAAGTTCATAACACCACAGCTCATTCATAACGCCAGAACTTACCAATATATAAAGCCGTTGTTACTCGCAAATAATGTAGCTTTCGATTAGTGAAAGAATTTTGAAATTCCATTCGATATTTATTGCGTGAAAGAGTAAAGACCATCCAACCAACCATCCAACCAACCAACCAACTAACCAACCATCCATACAAATTTTCGCATTTATAATATTAGTAAGATGTATGGTAATTTTTAACGATCTCATAATTTTGATTTAAGAATTAGGTACTAGCTTCTACCTAACTTGGACGATGATGCGAACTTGGAGTAATAGCTTCAATAAGTGATTCCCATATTTTTAAGGCTGTGAGCCTACCCCGGTAGGGTAAAGACATGACGAATAGTTAGTTAGTTGTAAGTATTTTGTGTACTCCATTAAGTGTTTACCAATTCACACAATAGTAAAATTAAATTAATATACAAATCTCTGAATATAATATTTCCTATTACGGGAATACTATTGTATAATATAATAACTCAACACGTTTTAGTCTGATTTCTTATATAGGGAAAGAGTTTACAAAACACATATAAAATAGTCTGTCTTGGCGGTGAACTTGCGACTTACGAATTCGTAGCCAAGATTGTAATGCAACGCATTATCGAGGAATTATACAAATTTATCAAAATAAGATTTACTCGCGCACGCCATTTGAACTTGCGACTTCCGAATTCGTACCCAAGATCTTAATGCACCGCATTGTCGTGGAATTATACAAATGTATCAAATAAAATTTATTGTGCACGCCATAATTTGAACTTGCGACATCCGAATTCGTAGCCAATGATCATGATTCAACGCATTAACGAGGAATTAGGATTTATAAAAAAAAAATTCTTAGCGCACGCCGCAGTTTGAACTTGCGATTTCTGAATTGGTAGCCAAGATCGTAATGTACCTCATTACCATGGAATAATACAAATGTATCAAATAAAATTTGCTTCCTACTATGTGGTGGGCTGGATCGGGAAAGACTTGCATTTTTGACCAGCCGGACATTCTCGAACCCTCGCCTTGCACTGCAGTGGGACGGACGGATTCATACGTCCGTAATTCCTGATCCCCAGATTCCTGCCCAGAGCCTCCTCACCTCTCCTTCCCCTAAAATAACCCTCCACATAGCAACTCCAAAAATGACATAGACCCTCAGGGATTTTTTTCCTCAGGGCCTCCCGTGTAGAACTAATGTAAAAAATATAAAAATGTAAAAATCACTCAGAATTAAGAATTGATGTTTATGACAAACCAATAAATATGGCGAAATAACCCTAAACTATATTGTACCCAAAATATTTATTAAACTACTAATGGCAATTAAAAATTATTCCAATTAAACTGCTAAGGTCAAATATAATCTAAGAAAATGGCTATTAGATACAGATGATTTATATTGATGCCCTACTGAAGCCCTTGTATTGCTAATTGGAATTCACTTTACGACTTATAAGAAACTAATGATGTGACTGTTCATTTGTACTCGCTTATTATACACGCTTATTGTGCTGCTGTTTATATATTTACATCTACTTATACAATTCTGTTAATTTAACCCATTGAACTGATTGTTAATCTGACGTCATCATATTTTTTTTTCTTTATTAATTCTACTAGCGAGTTCCCGAAATGTGTTGCAATGCCACTTAATAAAGAAATTGTTTCATCCTGCGTGTCTTTTCCCATTCATCCCGCTCCCCTTCCGCCTCCCCTTCCCATCCAAAGTTCCCTTCCCACCTCCACCTTCCCCGCCTTTCATCTCTCTTCTTCCGCGAACGTCAATCCCGCAATCCCCCCCCCCCTCTCACACGTTCAATATATTCAGTCCCGGTACATTCAGACTTTCAAACAGCTCGCGTGCCGCCTATTGCATTTTTTTACAAATTTTCAATTTTCACATATCACAATAATTTTTTTGTATATTATAAGAACAATTATTCAAATTTAAAATAAATATAATTTTTCAAGGTATTCGATTTTGGTCAGTACCATAGGTGAGTACTTCAATTAAAATCATTAATTTAAAGAGTTTATTCAAAAATTTATTTTTTATTGAACAATCGATGGTTTGCAAAATGTCATTCTCAAATTGTGAATTTTCTACAGCTTGGTAAGGATTTTTTAATGATAAATAACTTTTCAGATGTATTGTCAGATGGTTGTAATAATCCAGAAATCTTCACGAGGGTGGAAAGACGGTTTTCGAAAGATTCAAACATTTCCTATGCTTAAGACGCCGCCGTAACCGTCCTCAAAAAGAAGAAGATGGAGAGATATGAAATTACGAATGTTAGAGGAGCGCGCTAACATTTACAGCGATAAAATCGGTGCGAAAATTGTGAAAATCTTAAATAAAAACGACTCGGTTAAAATAAAGAAAAAAAATTGCAAGGGTTGTCTTAAACAGCATTTAAAGAAACACTAAATTTTTTCATACATATATAACTTGTAAAATAACGGAAACAAATGTGTTTATAATAATTTTCGGAGCATACTTTGCGATTTTTTTCTATCGAGGGAATTTTATATAATTTACGTTTCGGCGCGAGGAATGTCTAGATATTATCTTCAAGAATAACATATTTTTTGAAGAGCTTTAGTGTTTAGGGGAGATATGTAAGAAATCGGTAGAAATTCGGGTTGCTGACGCTTAATATAGCAAAACATATACAACTCAGATACATACATATAAGCAAGCATAAGATTTTTATATATATATATATATATAGTAGCATATTTTGATTTACAATTATTGTTATGCTTATGTCTCCCTGGGAAATTTTGTGTTGAGAGTATGTGCAATTTGAAACATAAGAAATTTATAATAAAAACACAATATTATGTTTAAAATAACAGACAATCATCATCGTACCAATGTAAATGCATACATAACCTATAAATGAAGTCGCACTTTATAATATAATCAGTTTATAACAATATAATGTTACGTTTAAAGTAAAAGACAAACATCATCGTATCCGTCACGGCACGCCACTGAAAATTTAAAATCTACGTACGCCTCTCTAAGTGCGAACACTTACGCAAGTACCTTCACGCTGTTAACTTCACACAAAGCCCCACACATCGTCTAACGAACTATTAAAACAGTGTCAGCACGTGATAAACTGTCCTTAATTTTAACCCCCTTTCACCCTCAAGATATTCCGCTCTACACTTGACACCCCGAGACGTTACCTCAAGGGGTTAGTCACACCCCCTTATGGACGCTTAAGGGTTAAATCTGCAGGGTTGAAAAAGGAGTAGGTACTGTTGGATTGAAACTAATTAAAGTTTAATTAAAAGTAAATTGTTAAGTGGAATTCACACTTTGGATTCACAGTTAAATGATTATATTTTCGAAGCCTGTTAATTACGTAACTTCAAAAGAAACTTAAATCATAATTTGAAATTTTCACGATCAAGAGAATTATCGTGATTCATTTCTCGGGTATTATGCCATTTTGCGCTACTCCCTCTTTAATTAATTATATTATAAAAAAATTGTCTATGGCAATCGTAGTAAACAACACAAGTAATAATTGCTCTTTAATTTTAGCAAATATAAGTGATAAAACCGAAGAAAGTCTTTAAAAAGTGCACAAATCGATTCTGATTTTCACCTTCACTATCTACCAGCAATACAGTTCTGTGTTCTTGTTTATCCAGTGCTCAAACGTTAATTAAAAAATAACTTCAAAATCAATCACACTGACAGAAGCAAAGGGCCAACTTTACACAAGCAGGCCGAACACGCAAAATGACCAGATCAACTCAAGTTATGGATGTGTTAACTGAAATGAAGCAAGAATTTAAAGAGCTACGAAAAGATTTCACGGACTTTAAGGCTACAATTGATTATTGTGCAAACAAAATCGACGACTTTTCCAAGCAAATTCATGAAATGGATAAAAAAATTAAAAAAGTTGAAAAAAATGAAAACGATATTTTTGTTATCAAGAGTGCCCTACGAGAAGTGCAGAAAAAATTAAACGATATTGAACATACAAATAAGTCATGCAACATCGAAATTCGAGGAATCCCAGAAAAAAATAATGAAAATCTACTGGAAATCATAGATGAAATTGGAGCAACCGTCAAACTCGACCGCGCTGATCTAGAAGTTAACAATTTCTACAGAATTCGGCGGGACCCGAAAATTCCTAATGACGTGCCTCCCTATGAACGAGTACGCCCAATAATTGTGAAATTCAATAAACAACTAAAACGAGACAATTTCCTTGCGGCCGTCAAAACATTCAACATAAAACACAAACTCAAAGAAGACAAACTAAACACCACCCATTTGAAGAAGTTCTCAACTCAAAAAAAGGAGCCCATTTTCATCAGTGAACACCTTACAACACACGAAAAGAATATACTTCGGCTTACGAAAAGATTCGCAAAAGATCATCAATTCGCTTTTGTGTGGACAAGAAACGGGCGATGCTTCCTCAGGAAGTCTTTTACCTCCAAGATTATAGTGATTTCCCATGAAGATCAGCTAACGCTGGAATTACTGAATAAACAGCCCGATTTAAATCAACAAACTGCTGAAAGGAACACTGATTGATAATTTTGCCTACACGATAATCATTTATAATAAATACCCAATCTATAATGATAAAATGCCTTTATATGAATATCAGGGGAATGAGGACCAAAATTGATGAAATATACGAAAACATCCTTATCAACGACTACGATTTAGTAAGTCTAACGGAAACATGGCTGAAGGAATCTATCTATGACCAGGAATTAGTGGACAGCCGTTATGAAGTATTTCGGAGGGATAGAATACACAAGACAAAAAAAGACGGAGGAGGAGTCATGGTTGCTGTATCAAAAAAACTAGAGGCGAAGAGGATGGCGCACTGGGAATGTCAAGCAGAAGACTTGTGGATCCAACTCAATATAAATCTTAATAACAGGAGTGTCAAACTAAATATTTGCACAGTATATCTACCACCATCTGAAGAAGAATCCATTATAAGCTCATTTTTAAGCAATCTTCGGAATGTCTACCTAACAACACCAAACCAACACATTTTAATATTTGGCGATTTTAATAAGTCTAACATTCATTGGATTCCCGATGAAATAAATAATCTATTACCTTTCACCTCAAACACAAACACAATCACCACTGACATCATCGATACACTGTCATTCTGTAATCTCAAACAATTTAACGGAGTAGCTAATCACCAATCCAAAATATTGGATCTCATTTTGTCGGACAAACAAGATATATCAGTAACTCACTCTTCATTTCCACTAAGCAAAGAAGATCCATATCACCCTGCTCTAGAAATTAATTTTCTTTTCAATTTCCTACCAAATCTAGAAACCTGCAACATCTCAAGACCAAACTTTTATAAAGCCGACTATGACTCAATCAATGCCTTGCTTTGTGAGATTGATTGGGAATTCATCAATCAGGGCAAAATAGATCAATCTGTCGATCAGTTTTACAGTATACTCTACCAGATTATCTCTTCTCACGTTCCCATTAGAATGAATAAAAAACACTTCCCTAAGTGGTATTCACAAGATCTCATTCGTTTGATAAAAGAAAAAAAAAAATTTCACAAAAAATATAAAAAATATGGCAATGAACTAGATCATTTATCATACAAATTAATTAGAACCAAAACTAAAAATTTAATTAAAGTTTGTTACCATAAACACTTAGACTTGATCAAACAAAACTTAAAAGCTAACCCAAAAGATTTCTGGAAATTCGCAAAAAGTAAGTATAAAAACACAACTGACATACCAAAAGAGATGCACTTAAATGACGAAAAGACTACCAAAGGCCAAGTTATCTGCGAGCTCTTTTCTAGGCATTTCCAATCAGTTTACAAACCACCCAATGCAAACTATTTTCCACAATTCCCTGAAGACTTCTGTAATGAAAGCCTCGGTACGATCAATATTTCGCCTACAACGGTTTTAATCAAATGTAAAAATTTGAAAACTAATAAGGGATCAGGTCCTGATGGTATTCCTCCCATTTTTTTCAAAACATGCAGAGATTTCCTTGCCAGACCACTCAGCCTACTTTTCAACAAATCACTACAAGACGGTATTTTTCCAGTCAAATGGAAAACGGCTTTTTTAACTCCCATTTTTAAGAAAGGTTGTAAGAGCGATATAAAAAATTATAGAACCATTTCTAAACTTGACTGTGTGGGAAAGTTATTCGAGTCAATAATATATGACTGTCTACTAGCTCACGTAAGTAAATACATTATCGTTGAGCAACATGGATTCTTCCCCCAGCGTTCCACAACCACAAACCTTCTTGTATACTCCCAATTCATCCGCGATAGCATCGAAAAGCATTTACAAGTAGATGCTATCTACACGGATTTTTGTAAAGCATTTGACCAGTTAAATCAAGCACTACTTATCAAGAAGCTAGAAATGTTTGGCATTAGTGGAAATACTCTGAAGTGGTTTAAGAGTTACATTACTGAAAGAAAACTACAAGTAGTGGTAGGGGGATACTCAGCTGAACTTTTTACTGTAACATCGGGAATTCCGCAGGGCTCTCATCTTGGACCCCTGCTATTTTTAATTTTTATTAACGATATAGTTTTAAGAATAAAATTTTCAAAATACCTCCTGTTTGCCGACGACCTAAAACTGTACAAAAAAATCAAATCACTGGAAGATTGCATCGATTTGCAAAAAGACCTATCATCACTACACGAATGGTGCACACTAAATGATTTGTATTTTAATTATAACAAATGTGCTGTAATTTCCTTCACAAAGAACAGAAACAAATTTTCAAACGCATATCACATTAACAATATCGTTTTATCAAACATAACTTCAATTAAAGACTTAGGCGTGATATTTGACTCTTCACTTAGCTTCAATAAACATATAGATACAATTTCAAAAAGTGCATCACAAATATTAGGATTAACTCTTAGAATCACAAATTGCTTTAAAAGTGCAGAATTAACATTAACATTATATAAATCAATTGTGCGAAGTATTCTCGAATACGGATCCACTATTTGGTCTCCCAATTATGAGATTCACAATTATAGAATCGAATCCATACAAAGAAAATTAACCCGTGTTATTGCATATCGCGAAGGTTTATCTGATCAATTTGGAACGTATAACGACCGAATTCTACACTATAAACTACACTCTCTGACAGGAAGACGGAAACTTTCCGATTTATTGCTTCTGTACAAAATTATACATGCATCAGTTGATACACCAAACATTTTATCCCAAATTAACATCAACACACCATCAAGAAATTCAACAAGGAGGTTGCAAGATTTTTTCCATATATCTACCTACCACACAAATACAGGATATTTCTCCCCTTTACCACGAACATTAAGACATTATAACACTATACACCGCTCTAATAATGAAATTGACATTTTTAATAACCCATTCAAACACTTCAAAAAACATATTTTACCATCAATCGTATAAAGCTGATATTGTGATGAAGCCCTTTATTCAAAGACGTGTAATATTGTACCTACTAAATCCAGGTGCCATTAATAAATTGTTGGTGATTCTTTTGTATTCTACATTTAACTATTATTGTTTGTTATTCAGTTTTGCATATTTAAGAGTAACAAATTATTTTTAATACTACTTTTGTTGTAATTTAAATCATCCATGTATGTAATTTTTTGGGCATAATTGCCTGTTTTATGTACTTAAATAAAAATAAAAAATAAAATAAATAAATAAACATTACATATAAAAATTTTACACATCTGCCTTGATGATGAACACTGCAACGCTTTTTGAAACGTTGGATAAAGAAAGAGGCACCGCAATACGGCATAATACCCCAAAAATAAATTACGAATCCAGATTATAGTTAAAATAAATAACAAGCTTTAAAAAATAAATATTTATATGTTTCAAACCAAAACCAAAATTTCTTATTTTATTTAATTAAAATATAAAACCATACGGTGATTTTGCTTTTATTGATAAACACAATATTATAGTATTTTATCGAAATAAACTAGAAATAAAAGATAACGAATATCAAATAATGTCCGCCATCTTAAACTATACGATATTCGTTTTGTTTTTATTACATTAAATGCACACAGGAGGTTCCGAGGAAAATAATTCCCCTCAGGGCC
The DNA here is from genome assembly GCA_917563855.2 of Limnephilus lunatus. Lineage (NCBI taxonomy): Eukaryota > Metazoa > Arthropoda > Insecta > Trichoptera > Limnephilidae > Limnephilus > Limnephilus lunatus. Next base: position 102,627,176 of record OU830594.1, read on the forward strand.
TAAGTAATCTTTGGGGATGCTGTGTGGGGATCTTTTTATGAAAAGGAAGGAGTGAACCTAAGCCTCGAAGATATCCAAGTTGTAGGAATTCATCCGCGGGACCCACTTTCCATTTGTGAGGGTCAGCAGTTGTACACTATCTGTAGTATCGGCGGACCCTGTACAGTACGCCCTTCTTCTGAGAGTCTAACTTAACTCTGGCTTCGATGGAGCTTCCGTACCTGAGCTGGTGACTTAGAGTTACACCAATCCTGTTGGGAAGATTGATTCCGTTGAAGAATAGATACGTGTAATGAGTTCGATCGGTGCAAAGTCGACTAAGACGTATTTTTAATATTCAATCAATATAATGAACTGCATGCAAACATTTCCGCAACATTTTGAGATAAATTTCACATAGTAACATCGGTACATCATAAGTTAACACGAAAATTGAAGTTTGCTGCCCATAATAGAGTTCTAATACCAACTTTGATACATTTTGGAATACGAACAACGTAAGTTGATTGAACTGTGTACTTGAACTATTCGTACATAAAGAACAATGAAAATGACTAACTTTCATAAAAAAAAAAAATAAGCAATTTGTAAACTTAAATGTACAGATTACTAAAATAAAAATTAATAATAAAAAAAAAAAAAAAAAATTTCAGTATACTTGACAACTTAAATAATGAAATGAGTTTTGAACACTCCTCCCAGTGATCGAAATCAACCGCTTTACCAACCTTGTTATTTCGATTTTTACAACCGACATTTATTGCATGTACAAGTACCTATTAAGTGCCTCAATTTATTTCATTTTTAGTAAAATACGTGTATTTGTACGAGATTGCCACCAAAAGTATTTTATTTTTATTTTATTTGAATTTTATTTCAGTAATTTGTACATTTAAGGTTACAAATTTCTAATTAATTTTAATATTTCATATTGCAGCTAATTAATTATAATATTTCGAATTCACTTTATTTTTTCTTGTTTTATGTAGCTCCTACAATACATCATGAACTTTATTGGTGAGGACTTCAGAGTTTCTGCTAGTGTGTTATATAACTTAAATCCTTTGTACAGCAAACTGTTTCGCGTATTCGTTTTGTCCTTTTTGTTTAATCTTATTTCCTTGCACGTCCTTGTGTAATGTCTGTGAATGTCCTTATTGTATACGATTTGATTTGAGGAAGTATTTTGGTAACATGTTGTTTAATATTTTGTGAATAAATATCAACGTGTTCAAGGTCAGCATTTGTTTCATTGTTAACGAATTAAGTTCCTTTAACATTTTAATTATTTTTGAATATCTATTTCTTCGGAGTATTATTCTCATTGCTCTGTTTTGGAGAATTTGGAACTTATTCTGTTATCTTTCATTACACAGGAAAAGGATAGTTGAACAGTATTTGAAGTGTGGAGCAATAATTGAATTGTAAATGGTGATGGCGGTTTTTCTTTTGGGTATATTCGGCATGTCTATTGAAGTTTAGTTTGGAATCTAATATAACTCCTAAGTATTTCATTTCAGTAACATTTTCAATATGTATTTTCAATAGTTCATAGAATGCATTGTCATTGACGGCGAATTTATCTCCCGAGTTTAAGCTCGATCAGAAGTCGGGAAGTGGGTTAATTTCCACTTTCAAGATTCCCTGGCATTCACTCAATCAATCAAGAAAATAGAAATGAAAATCAATTAGATATATTTTAAAATATTTTTAATTTGTCAGTACAAAAATATAAAAAGAGTTTAAAATGTGTTAAAAATTGAGAGCTGTTTTTATTGTCGATTTCAAAAGAATTTGTGTTGAAACCATTCGTATGACCGTATTATAGTAAAAAAATGGGTAATTTTCGCATTGTTAAAGGCACACGACAGAATCATGTACATTGGTTAAAACAATACATAAAAAAACTCACCATCCTTACATAAAAAAGAGGAAAAAAATTCACGCTCGACTGCTTAAAAAAATTACTTGTGGTCAAAAAAGCTCGTTTATGAGCCATTTTTACTGCATAATGCAACCACTGGATGCAAATCAATACACTTTCATATGTATGTAAAATGTTTAAACTACTATTATATTGAATATAAGTTGCAATAAAGCTTTCTGTGTACAATGAAAATAGGCTTAATTTTATATGAATGTGGTTAAAAAATACATGAAAACGTGAAAAAATCGATCGTTTTAAACGGCTGTTATATTTTTTGCTTGCGGTTCGATTTCTTTATAAGTTCTAGGTAATATCAGTACAAGTAATTTGTGGCAATACAGGCTACAAGTAAGTATGGATTTGTGGAAATGGATGCTATAATAGTTACCTATGGCATATCATATTATCTAGTAGTTATGTGGGTTTAAATTCTGTGGTTATATCATAGTTGTAATTTAACAACCACGTCTTCAAGCTATGGATTAAAGGTTTAAAATGCTGGGACGGTTCTGTTGTGCAGTACTTGTGGCAAAAATGGAATAAAACCGACTAAAAGGGATTTTACATGATGCTTTTTTACATACTGATCCTCGTCTTGGAGAAGGACATGAGTTCCGCAGCTTCTGGAACCATTTATTGGATAAACAACACCTCTGCCAGAGGTCACGCCAAGTGGTTCGCTACGTTTTGTGACTCTCTCGCCTTGCACCGCAATTGATACACCCGTTCGTCACTCCTGGACACATTGACTCCCGGATTCTGACCCAACCATCTTATATTTTCTTTCCCAGAACTTCCTATCCTTTCTTTCCTTGAAAATACCCTCCACACAGCATTCCCTAAGATGACATTCCTTCAGGGCCTCCTGTGTGGAGCTAATATAACAAAGAAAGAAAAACATTCCCGGGTTACGAATAATCCGACAATATTTGAAAATCTCCTACTACCACCACAGCAAGCCGAAAATGTTACTTGAGTCGTGATGGAGGACTTAGCTAATCGAGGAATCGAACACGGGACGCCTGGTGGGATCCAAACGCGATGCCTTAATTTTGTATTAAATTTTATAAATAACAGCATAATCCTACCTAATACGAACTAAACCTGTCGATTTTACTGTCCTAAAAGGAAAACCTTCCTAGTTGGACAGTCAAAGTTTCCGTATTTTGTTAATGTGTTTTTGTATCAATAATAAATTTTTAAAAACAAATGTATTTAAAAAAAATACATTTAAAAAAAAGGTGTATATCTCTCCTATACATTTAAACATCTTTATCCTTAATCATTAACCATATTATTGAATACCGGAAACTTAAAAGTTTGTAAGTACCACTTACAAAAAAGGAAGTAGATCTGAATTTAAAGTACGCTCAAACATTCAAAGAAAATCCTATTTTATTTTTATGCCAAATAATATATTAAGTTCATTTTTTTATTCAATTATCCACCAGATGATTTTTTATAGAGACATGTCGTCGGTACAATCCTAACGAGACATCCTTGAAATAATTTCTAAAACCTTGTAAAATATTTAAAACTCACTTCATTCATGTAGTTTGTTTCTAAAATAATAAAATGATAATAAAAAAAAACTTAAATATATTTACGGGAGTGTCACGCAAAAAAAATATACCTCTTGAGTGAGAATATTTTTGATTTCGGGAATCATTGACCGTCGCGTTACAACGTCCGCACCTTTTCAAATATTATCTAACAAAAACGAGCCCCCTAATAATTTCTACATTCTTCGTCATTCAGATAAACGCATGAAGCAATCATCGGAAAAAAATCATAATACCTTGCACATTGGGCAGAATTCGTTTGTTCCGAGAGCGAGAATACCGTCACATGCCGAAACGCCGTCAAATGCAGCCCGAGCGTTTTGAGGCGACTGCATTTTTGAAAGAGTTTCGCCAAAACTGCATTCCTCTTCCTCCGACTATACCACTTTTTGCTTCCACCCGTCCAAAGGACTACGAATGCCAATGGTCTAAGGATGAATTTAGATTAATAATAATAAAACGATTTTAAAAGCAGACGGGGCTTTGATAAAATGATAATTAATTTAATCGATTGGAGGAAAGGTTTATTATTTATTACCCAACCCATTAAATCTAAATTCAATGTTCGTTTTCGAATTAATGCTGAAATCAGAATATTAATGTATTTTGCCTTTTCTATATATTTTTTAAAATTTGTTAAAAACTTTTCGAAATGAATTTCATGGTAGATGTAACATAGCTTTATTGATAACTAGCTGACCCGGTGAACTTCGTACCGCCTCTGTATTAGTTGAGTTCACTTTAGTTTTTTTATTAGTTGAAAATTACACAGTGAAGCAATTATCGGTGCGCAACTGTCCGTGTTTTGTTTTTTATATTTTTTGTGATTTTCTTACTTTTCCACTTACTTACGGGAATTGTGTTTCATTTTGCTTATACGTGTGAGGGAGATATAATTATTGTATTTTTCTTTTGGAGAGGTGCAGATATACGTTCACCATTTGTCTCATTTTCGACTATTGACATTTAGTGTGTAAGAAAGAGGACAGCATGATATGTTTAAGAATAAAAGCAAAACAATCAGCTCATTGACATTTGACGTTTTTGAATTTTTGGAATTCTCTCACTATTCAATATTATATTTATCACAATATTGCTGCAGCTCTTTCAAAAGATGAGAATTCGTTCCATACAAAATGTCTGAGGAAAGAAATTTTCTTCATAATATTTTTTTAATTATTTTTCTGATGTTTTAATAGATATTCTGCTATTAAGGGCGGAGACAAATCCAACAAATCAAAGATCATAAAAATCGGTCCAGCCTTTCTTGAGTTATCAATGGTGTAACTAACCCGTCTTTGTTTTTCATATTAAGATTGTGACCCGACAGTTGATCCGCCGACAGTTTACCCCTTGAAATAATATTTATAAAAATTATAATTTTTTGTGCATTATTTACCAATTTCAAACGTACAATCGACTTAAAAAAACACCTAATAATAAGTTGGTATGAATATCAAACGAATTTATTTACAGTCTGGATTTTTTTGTTCTTTTACGCTGGTGTACACAGTATATAGACAAGTAGATTTTTCCTTGATGCATTTGAATGACAATATGTCTTAAACTTTTTAGAAAGTTACCCACGTTTCTTGACCGTATCAGAAAAGTAATGCACTCTCAACCTTTCAATGAAAATATCTTTCAACTTCCAACCACATTACAAACACAATTATTTTGAAGCTTGTTGACTGATAAGGGCTAAGAAAATGAACTTAAGAGCTAAGAACCAAACTAATTAATCCGATCTTTAAATTCCACAATTAAAGCTTGGAATTTATTTATTTAAACTTATCAAAATGCTGAGTCAGCTATCAGCTAAAGGGTGGGTTGCCAATCAAGCCTTAGCGTGTTAGGCCTACTGCGCTGTGTCGAAGAGAAGTTGAACCGAAGTTGTAAAACTTTGTTGGCGCTATCCAAGATACGCTTAGAACAAAATAGTTCACTTTGGTTATCGTTTTGCATTTATTAGAGTCAATTAGAGTATACCAATGCCTACCAATAAAGCGAGAAAAATTACATGGCTTAAATTTTTGAAAAATATCAGTGATTTAATAACATCATAAATTTAATGACCTTCGTGGACGAGAAATTAAAATCTTCAATTACGAGTCCGGTGGCAGCGGGTTTTGCAAATAAAATTTGTTTTTCATATTGTTTTTTTTTTTTTTTTGTATAACAGATTATTAATTTCCTTAACGTTTGGGATAATAGGTATTCGAAAATGTTTGAAGGTTAAATAACGAATAATGAATTAAAAATATTTTCTACTGTTTTAGAAATATCATTCAATAGCACCATTCTTCTTATCATGCCCTGCTAGAACATCTGTTGTGCCGTGTGGTGTCTTGAACAAGTCGTAGTAACGAGTACGAAAGTATTATTTATTGTAATATTTCACGTTTAATTAACATTTTACCGTTGGGTGTAGCATATTTGCGGCACGTTTCGGAGTGGTAAATACTCTCTTTATCGCCCTAATGAGAGACAAAATGGGTTTAGCCATCTAGTGACAAGATCTGACTTGTCAGGTACTTCCCAACCTTCCTCTCCACATCTTACTCCGTCACCACTCCCCCTAGAATGACAATATTCCCCATTTGTAAAGGCATTAGTCTCACTTGCTCCGGGTATTTTTTTAGTATTTTACATTAACTCCACACAGGATGCCCGAAATAATTTCCGTCAGGGTCTGTGTAATCTTAAGGCACGCTGTGTGGAGGGTCTTTTTGTGGAAAGGAAGAAGTGAACATGGGTTTTGAAGAGACTAATGTTGTGTAGGGAGTAGGGAGGAAACACAGAGGCAGTAAATCGTTCCATAGCTTAGCTTTTGCACTCAAGAACGAGCCGTAGGAATGACCCGTTTTCATGTGACAAATATTATCAACTGTTATACAAATATTAGACGCGCGTTTTGCGTATTTGACTAAAGGACTCAATGACACTAGTTCGTCGGAGATTCTTCATTGAAATACTGGTAGAAAAAGGATAGCATTCCCACCCGACGCCGATTCCTGTGTTCTAAATATTGCAATATTTTTAATTATTGGTTTCTGCACAGAGTAGAGGGATTTTTTCATGTTTTTTTGGGCTCTTTTCATGGATGAAAAATGCGATCATGGGGAGCACTTGCGATTTGTACAGGATTAGCAGTTGTGAACTATTAAAGTATTTTGGACGCTTGTGCGGTATTCCGGTGACCGGTCAGTGGTTGAGTGGGCATAGCGCTTGGGTCTCACCCGGGCGTCGCATATTCGATTCCTCGGCTGGCTAAGTCCTCCATCACAACACAAGCAACATTTTCGGCTTTCTGTGGTGGTAGTAGGAGATTTTCAAACGTTGTTGGGTTATTCGTAACCCGGGAATGTTAGTCTACCTTTTAAAATAAAAAAAAAAATAAAAAAAATCATATTTATAGTATAAGGTATAAGTATAATATAAGTCCGGAGTGGTGGAACTATGATATCCTCAAAAGAGTAAGTAATGAATGAAGGAAGTGGATGAAAAAATATAAAATGGAAAAAATCCCGAGAAGATGCTCCCTGTACAACTTAATGAGGAAAACATAAACACATCTTCGAATGTAAAATACTTGGGGCACATCATTACGGAAGACCTCTCGGATGATGGTGATATCGAATGACAGAGGAGAAGTATCAGTATACTGTATAAGTATAAGTATAATATAAGTCCGGAGTAGCGGAACTACGTTATCCTCAAGAGAGTAAGTAATGAATGAAGGGAGGGATTAAAGAAAATATAAAATGGAAAAAAATCCCGAGAAGATGCTCCCTGTACAACTTAATGAGGAAAACATAAACACATCTTCGAATGTAAAATACTTGGGGCAAATCATTACGGAAGACCTCTCGGATGATGGTGATATTGAATGACAGAGGAGAAGTATCAGTATACAGTAATATGTAAAAAAAAAATTGTTCGATGCATTTTGCACTAGTCTATATATACGTGTGAAACACGGTCTGAGACACCGGGTTACTGGAGCCAGGATGCGGCTAATGGCCTTCGACAAAACAGTGGTGACCGCGGCCTTGCAGCACCAAGCACCACTCCTGAGTGAGCGCTGGGCCCGAGCTCACCCCAAACTGCCCTACGTAATAATTGATGATTTATTTAATTTTTTATTACTATTTTTGTTTTTTTCCTATTAATGTAATTGAATATTTATTCAAAATCTGTTATGTAAATATGTATAGCTATATGGGACATGTGGAATTGCACTCTCCTCCTCACTCTTGGGAAAAATAATCTCGTTGAAGTTAGTTGAATTTGGCAGCCATCTCTGGTCTGGAGCTCCAAAATACCTTTAAAAAACCCTTGAATTTGTGAAGAAACGGGCGGTCCGTTTGATAGATTGCAATATTTAGAGCACAGGCGTCAGGTGGGAATGCTGTCCTTGTTCTACCGGTAATACAATGGAAGATGCTCCGAGGAACTAGCGTCATTGATCCCCTCGGCACCGGTGCATAGTCAGGAAACACGCCAAACGCGTGCCCAACATATAATACGGTTGACATTTTTCACACGAGAACGGGTCGCTTCTTCAACTCGTTCTTGTGTTCAACAGCTTGGCTGTGGAATGATTTTCCGGCCCCTGTGTTTCCTCCTTCCTATAAGATGGGTCTCTTCAAGACCAATATTCATTCCTTCCTCTCCTCAAAAAGACCCTCCACACAGCATCTCAGACAACCTCCCGTGTGGAGTTAATGAAAAAAAACCTAAAATAAAACATTTTTATTATAATTTACGACTATATGCCCGCGTTAAATCTTCCCCACAAGAAATACTAAACCCTTCCACACATTTTTCCACAAATTATTATCTAGTATCTAGTCAATCCACGCTATGTAAGTGCACTATATAATTATAATAAATACAAAACAATACAAGAACAATATGTCAACCTACCAGAGACCAAATAGGAAAATAATTCACCGACTACAGATATTTTCGTATATTTTAAAAATCTATCGTAATCCTAAATGTATTTAAAATGACTGATTTTTGCTATTATTCTTATTATCTATTATTATTATTATTATAAAATGGTTCTTGTAGTCGAGTGTAGAAATTAATCGAAAGGGGAAGAGGGATCATTAGGCCATCATTCTTCCACTGCGCTTACTATGTCTTCATCTTCGGCCGATGTACCAAGGAAAAACAATTATTCTTTCTGTAAGGTTTAGCCCCCTTCTCCCCTACTAACTGTCCAAACTCGCCCCACGGAATTGGGACCATTTCAGGCTTCAGAATTGGCCGAGACACATTTACTGGATGAGAAATTAGTCGTTTGTATCATTTGTTATCCAAGTCTTTGGGATATTTCAGAGAAGTTAATAGAGACAACCACCCTTAACAGTATAGTAATCATTAGATAAAATTGTAGGTTCTCACTTTTATTTTATCCTTGTTTAGCACCGTTGTGAATCCTGTCTACTTTAGTTTTCTGAAGGTTTCACAGAAGGCCCTGAGGATTTCAGGGGAGAATCCTCAAGGACAAAGTCATCTTTGGGGATGCTGTGAGGAGGATCTTTTTAGAGAAAGGAAGAAAGGGAAGTTCTGGGAAGGAAAAGTGTGAGAACGGTGGGTTTCATCGAAATTTTGATTTTTCACGAAAACGGCGCTTCATAAATCAGCCAAATATCGTTAGAAATCTGGGGGTCAACGTGTCCAGGAATGACGGACGTATGAATCCAACCCACCTACTGCGGTGCAAGGTGACGTGTAGAGAGAGTGCGGATGAAGAGATCAAAGTTAGGTATCTCTCAACCAGTCTTTCCCGATTCGGCCCCCCCACGCAGTATATGGACATATGCATCCGCCGCTAGACCTAGACAAGCCTCAACCCATGAAGCCGGGAACAATTCTAAGTAACAAAACGTGGCGAACCACTATGACAAGTGTGTTGGTTATCCAATAAATGGTTCCCGGGGCGGCGGTTCCCATACCCGCCTCCCAAATTAAAGTATATTAATATATATTAATTTAAAGTATATTAATTAGACCAGTCCGTGCTTGAGTGGGCATAGCGCTTGGGTCCCACCCGGGCGTCGCATGTTCGATTCCTCGGCTGGCTAAGTCCTCCATCACAACACAAGCAACATTTTCGGCTTTCTGTGGTGGTAGTAGGAGATTTTCAAACATTGTTGGGTTATTCGTAACCCGGGAATGTTTGTCTTTCTTTTTAAAGAAAAAAAAATATGTATTATCATTTCTTTATTACTTAATTGAATTCGACATTATTTTCTTCCATTCTCTTTTGCATACCATCTATATTCCTGCTTCTTAACTAACTAACTAACGATCACGCCGTTTCCCCGCAGAGGAAACTCTTTGCCTCACTCACATTCATACATCGTCTCATACATTTTCTTCTATTATTCTGACTTTCGACATGGCCCGACTCAAGTATCTGATTCACTTGATCGTGCCATGTCTTCCTCGGGCGTCCTCGACTTCTTCTACCATTCACATTTGCGTCGTATATTCTTCTTACACTACTTTTTTCGTTCATTCGTCTTAAGAGGGTATAACCAGAGAAAACCGGAAATATGTCATTTTTAAATAAAATTTTAGACGTATTGACTCTTTTCCACAAAAAATTATGAATTGATTTCGAAAGATTGTAATTTTATCTAGTAAACCCATATTTTAAATTTTGAGAAAATATGTTTATGTTTATATTATCTAGTATAATAAGGTTATACCATAGGTCATTTGAATTTTTTTTAAATTTTCAAACGAAAAATCTTATTTTACAAGACATATTTCGTACCATGTGGTCATATATTATTGTAAATCAATACGTTTTCTAGTAAACGCATGTTTCAATTTTTAATTTTAGTTCAAATAAAATCATTAAAAAATATATCCGAACACTTATTTATGACGAAAATATCTCTATTTTGTCTCTCTATTTACGGTCTTACAAATTAATATATTAAGGTTTTTTTACATTCGTACTTTGCTTAGACATTATCTATTGAAAAATAGTACATATTTTAATCAAAAAATAATTACAAAAAGTACTTAATTTTAACAGTTTTATCATCACGTCTTTCAACATATTTGGATGTAGGCATAAATTAAAGCAAATTTGGAATGAAATAAAATCGATATTGAGATATAATTTTAAAAAGCTGGTATGGAGAATAATTAATCTTTCTCATTGGAACCGCCCTGTACGATCGTAAGAACATCTGATTTTCGGCCGCTGGCTGGTTAAAGGCCCTTAATATTTTTTAACCTTTCCTTCATTCGTTTTCAACATTTCCTTATTATCTACTATTTCATCTTCGCTCTCTCTTCTGCATTGCGTAGTTGAAATGAATTCTTCTATTTATGTACAATCAATTTACTGATGTATCATGTAGTTAACAATGAATTTTCTATACAAATCAAAGAAAACTATACTTATCAGTGGCGGTCCTTCCCTCAGGTCAATTGGTCAACCACCTCCCAAAATTGTAAGATGACAGTAAAACATAATATTATTATGAAACATTAAGCAAATCAAAATATCTGGTATTATTCTAATGTATTTGAAATGCACCGCGAGATAGCAGGCAGCCGCAAACAGTGACATCTAACGTCTTAAATGGAAGCTTTCTTTCCCACGCATTATGATTAGCTGGGTCAAATAATTATGAAATGCCCCGATATCATATCTTCTGTCTCTTTACGCACCACACAATAAACGGGATGGCACTATGTCGCTTAGTAAAAAGTTTTCGGATTCTGAAGACAGTTTGGATCATTGCCGTGAGGGAGAGAGAGCATGCTGAATATTATGCGTCTGAAAGAGATGGTTTGATAAATGTAGGTTGATTTTGCATATTTTACGCTAGTCGCATGAAATAATTTACTATATTAAATATAATTTGACGTGTGTGGATGAATTTGGCTCTCAAACTCGTGAGCTACCTACAAATGAAAATTATCACATTTAATTTGATATTATCATAATATCATTTTTTCAAATGACCTTCCACTTCTGGAACCCTAAAGCCGCCTCTGATATTTATCATAAAAAACCCTCTTACTTACCAATGATTGCTTTCATAGCGTGAAAAAATTATAACTCATTTTGCAAGGACAAAAAGTTGTATGAAACGCGAGAATTTTAAAATTTTCTATTGAAACTAGTTTTTTTTCCTAATATTCAAAGTCAAACTAATATTGCTCGAGAACCGTGCCTAAATTATTGGACGTACCTATGACTGTAAAGAACGCATCCAGAGAATCGGTTGGGATTGTGGAGATTATATTGATTAATTTATTTTTAAAATAAATAAAAACAGAGTGTGCAATTCACACGCGGTAGAAGTGAAATCTTCAGAAAACTAAAGTAGAGAAAAGTGGGGAGGCTACGAAGCACCGTACAAAGAGGATATCGATTATACTTCACATTCTCTCGCAGACTAAATCCTATAGATGTATGTGTTTGTCTATTCTTTCACTTCAAAACAATCGAAGCCAAGAATACCATGTTACAAATAACCCGACAATATTAAAAAAATTCCACCATCCGAAGCCGAAGATGTTACTTGAGCAAATGTGGAAAATGGTACTCATTAATTTGTCGTGCTCAATGCCTTAATTAAAAAGGATTTAAATTAATTTGTTTGGTTCAAAGATATAAAAAAGTCCAAACTAATCCTCCAGAAGGATTAGAGTTAATATATAACTACATAGTTGCTAATATGGCAACAATCTAACAAGATTTTATGTCCGGGTTAAATCTTTCCCAAATGAAAGACTAAACCCTTCCACACACTTTTCCACGAATGAATATCTAGTAAATTCACGGAATGTAAGTGCACTATATAAGTATAATAAATACAAAACAATACAAGAACAATACGTCAATCCACCAGAAACATAATGGGAAAATATTTCACCGACTCCAGATATTTTCATATCAGAGGGTTCGGCTCTGATGAAATCCTAACTGGTCCGATAAATCCTACTGATCCCTCAATATAAATATTTAAAAAATCTTTCGTAATCCTACATGTATTTAAAATGACCGACTTTTGCATTTTTATGTACAAATTTTTTGACAAATCTAATACGCCTAAATTTTGGATGAGAGAGCTAGGTATAATGCCAGTAGCCGAAATAACAAATGGTAATATTTTTATAGTCTGAGAATGCCAAATTGTTTTAATCTCATTTCCTAAATCTGTATATTATCTTATTTTTTCAGAAACAGTTTTCTGAATATTACAAGAATTTGGAATAGCGACATCAATGATATAAGTTATTTTTTAAATTTTTTCATGTAAAATTGATCTGTCTGTTAGAATAGTTTTATCATAATAAATTTTCATATTCATAATATGGTACATTACGGCAGTCAATCAAGTTATGTTTAATTACCAAACTTTGGTGAATTATTTTTAAAACTTGATTGTGCCTAAATGTATACTCGGATGGCGCTAATACAGAACATCCCGATATAATATGTTCTATAGTTTACGGAAAAGCCAAACATTTTCTACATAAATCATCAATCTGATTTGCATCTTTGATGATATGCTTCCTATAATTTTTAGTATTAATGACTCTATCTTGAATTGCAAGCATAAAGCCTTCTATTTCTGCGCTCAACTCTCCAATACTCAACCATTTGTTTGACGAAAATTTGTCAACAAATGTTTGGTTGAGATAATTGAAGTGTTTTGCGTGAAGAATTTTATTTGACCAGGAATCTAATAATTCCTGGTTGGTATTTATAAGAATACTGGCATTCTCGTCGTATAAATTTAATGGCGAAATATTTCTATCTGCCTGGCAAAATATTTATTAAAATATTTTTTATTTTATTTCTATTAATTCTCGACAAAAACTTTTTAATTATATAAAATCTTTTTTATTAATGATTTTACAATTTTATAAAAATCCACATACCGTCAAAACCAACCTGTAAAAGATTTTTTTCGTATGCACATTTTTTTCGTATGCACCGAAGCAATGCGTAATATCACAAATTATTAATGAATGCGTAAAGAATGTATCGAGAGCATCTCCAATCCTTATCCTATATTCCTTATAATTTTGCCTTTATCCACTTGTTAGTTTTAAGACAAAATAAAACTCCTGTCTCTAACAAACTTCATCATAAGAAATTTTTTTGTCTTAGCCTTGTTTAATCTGGTATGTTCATATGCTTATCTTTATATATTAAAAAAAACACCCGCCCAATTAATTATCTATGGCAAATAAAGGTATTTGAACTAAAAAATATATAATTACTTTATTATTATATCTTTTCTTCTTTTTTTCTTTCTTTTCTTTATGTGTACTACTTACTGTGTTTTATATAGCTTATTATTATTTCTGTTTTTTTTACTAGTAGCATCTCCACCTTGTAACAACTAAACCTTGATTTACGCATGCTGCAAACATTTTAAATTTGGAGTGTTAATGTATCTAAGCACATCCCAAAGGTAATTTCTGTAATGAAAAAATTATTAGCACTCTGTAAATATTTAAAACAATAAATAAATCAATAATATAAATAAAACCCGTCCGTTTCTTACATAAAAAAACGTAGACTGTACCTTTCATTATTAATTTCAGGAAAAAATATTCTCTTGTTCTTTCGTCACCAAAATCTCGAGGATATTTCTGAGAGCAGTGGGAGATAGTTTTGAAGGGGTGACATTTATTATTTGGCAAATGGGAAGGGGAAGGAGATGGAGGAACCAGGAGAACGAGTGTTGCCAGGTCGGGAAATTTCGCTCGTTTTTGCTTGGCATTGAAGTTAAGGTAACTAAAAGTTCCTAGGTGTTTTGAATTACCCTCTACACTGGTTGTTGCTAAGTAAAAATTCTAGTACTTGTAACATAGGCTTTATATATATAATATAAATAAACGCTTTTAAACATATAATTTAAATAAGTAGATAAGACGGCCTTCGTGAATAGGCGGTTAAATTCCTTGACTACGAAACCAGGGGTCGCGGGTTCCAGGCATTAATTTGAATAATTTGCGATTTTAGCACGTAAATCACATACAACATTATAATTTTTTTGCGACACGTTCCAGGGTGGAAGATACTCTCAGTATCGCCCTGGTGAAAGACCACCACTAAGTTACTTAAAATGTCAAAAGCCATTTTGGCTGACCAGACTTTGTAATTTTGTCGAACGGGAGAGAAAACATCGTAATTATCTAATTATTGTGATTATTATTGACTTAACAGTTTATTTGTGAAAAAAATTGTGAAAAATTATCAAAATATTATATTTTAGGTAGGTACCTATCCACTTTATCGCTTCTCTGAATTATTCACACAATCAGATCAAATTTTGAATGTTACTTTAATTTGAGTTCCTAAAACCAGATTTCATGAAGGATTAACGCACAGACAAATGAAATTAAGTAACATTTTTGATGATGTCACACCATAAACTATTAACAACTATTTTTGTAAACTATGTAATAATGGCTAACTAACTAACTAACTAACCATCACGCCGTTTACCCGAAGGGGTAGGCAGAGAGGACGGACCGCCACACAACTCGATCTTGGCACACACTTTTTACCTCGTTCACATTCATACATCGTCTCATACATGCTCTTCTATTATTCCGACTCTTCACATGGCCCGACTCAAGTATCTGCTTTACTTGGTCGTGCCATGTCTTCCTCGGGCGTCCCCGACTTCTTCTACATATGTAATAATGGCACTTATTTAAAGGAACACAGATTATTTATTTAACATTTTAACTTGTACTGTCATGAAGAATCCCGTCCCGAAGTTATTGCACTTTACACCCGACAACCTGTATATTATAAAGCCTTTCTTTTTAAAATTAAGGTCACTAAGGTTGCGCGCGTCAATCGTATGGCACGTGTTAGCATAATATACAGTAGGTTGGGGTAAGTTGCCACCCTCCGACAAGGTAAATAAAAAATAATATCTAAAACGGTACTTTTTATGGTGTCTTTTTTGTTTGAGCCCCAGTTTTGGATGTTTGGATTTTCGCTTTGAATTTAGAATTGACGATTATAACTTATTGATTATTTTTTTTTAATGAATGGTGCTTATTTTAATTTTTTTCTTATATGCGACACTACATACAAACACCCATATCTGTACAGTGTAAAGGTAGGGGATCTATATCGCAACACGTTTGGGCAGCGTTGTGAGGCGGTTTAGGTTCGGTCAGGTAAGGTTCCACATAATATGAGCCGACTTACACGATTCGAAGAAACGACCACTTCTCACGAAGCCAAAATCAACTGTGATTATGAGTTTCGCAATTTGAACAATTAATCAAATTTTATAGTTGGGAACTTTAACCACTGGAGCGACAGCGCAATTTAAAACTTTTTTCTCCGATTACTCGAAATTTTTTGGTAATCATTTTGAATATTTTCCGCCCACGTTAAAAAAATCATACCTCCGAATTGTAATATGGAGACATACACACTGATTATAGTTCTATACAGCCAATGAATTCACCTATCTTTTGTCGATTTACACATATTCACAGGATATATTAAAAAAATTATAAAATCGTTAACTTCTACTTAATTACTTAAAATAAGAGAAAATTTTCCAAAATTGGCAGCAAAGCAATCCGAGATATTTTTAATAATGCCATATTGCGGCGAAAAGCGCTCCAGTCGTAAATAAGAATATTCATTTGACAATTAATGGTTTCAAGCTTGTTGAGAATAAATTGTGTTCAAACAAATTAAGCCAGTCGGTTGTCTTATGTTTTCCAATGAAAGAAAGTTAAATGAAAAATACTAATGAAAAAAATCTCTTTTTTTAAATTAGTTCTACACAGGAGGCCCTGCGAAAAATAATTCGCCTCAATTATGTCATCTTTGGGAAGCTGTATTAAGGGTATTTTGGGTAGAAGAGTTCTGGGAAGGAAATGCATATTAGGGGCGGATAGGAATCTGGGGGTCAGTGTCCAGGACTGACGGACATATGAATCCCGGGGCGGCGGTATCTAAAACCGCCTCCCTATATTTCAATACTTAAAGTTTTTTTATGAATATCATTTACCCCTCTCCAAAAATCGCGATATGAGCGTGAACACGTTTACATGGTTTAATGTAAAATTAAAAAATGTAAATGCTTAGTTTTTTTGTAATGATTTTTTGGTTCAAGCGGTACCGGATTAGTATTTTTTGAAAATTGATCGACAAAATTAGACCCATAAAGCATTCACGTTAACCCAACAAACAATAGTTCGAATTTGAAAAAAAGGAAAAACTTTATGAGATAGGTACCTACTCTGTTTATGTAGTAGTAGATATTGGTGCCATGTGCCTTAAAATAACGAACACATTAATCTAAGAAAAAAATATAAATGTTTTTATGAAAGATCGTTAAGCTTAGGTATTCGTAGGTTCAGAAATTTACAAAAAAAATTGGTTGGTGAAAATTGGAAAACCACAATCAAAGTGTATGACATGGACTTAAAGCCTGGAATTTAGAGCTTAACTTAAAACTCACCTTTACAGACAGTCGAATCCATAAATTCAAAAACCTTTCACCTTCACTTGTATATATGTAAAAAAATCTTATTTGTACGCTTCTGAAATGGTTATTTCATAAAAATTCTCCATTCCTAAAGAGTCCTAAATTCTCCAATCTTTCAAAATAAATATCAACACTACTTTTGCCACTAATCTTTTCATGGATGTAATACTAATAGCAAATGTAAAATCATGCAATGTCCAGTGTTTTAAATATAATGTCCTTCGCGTGCAAAGTCGTATCTTCTCCAAACATAAACTTTCTAAGTAAAGTATCAGAAGTGACCTGCCAGGTAAGTATATTTTCTGTATGTATTAGGATCATAAAATTAGATAGTTAAGAATTCATAATAAATTTTACAGTGGTTTTTTACACTTGAGGTGATTTTTGACAAAAACAGCGCTCTACAAATTATTCAATTATTATTAAAATGTTCGAAATGTTTCAATTTTGAATATTTCCATTACTTTATATGAAAGTTCTTCGATTTAAGGTGGGAGATTGGTTTTTATTTTATCCCACAGTCTCGCAAACCAGACATCGTCTATGAGTGAGCGGATAAGAAAATGCGGAAAACTCGCGAGAATGAAAGAGACGGCTAGTATGGTCGCGACGTTTCGGACGACCTTGCCGTTGCTATGGTAACGAGACACCACCCCCCACCCGCTTTATACGGATATAAAACACCATACTTACTTCCCTGAAAAAATAAAAGTCTAGCTCGAATATGCGAAAAAAAATAATAAAAATTTCACAAACAAATCATGAGAACTCGTCGAAATATCGAATCGTCAATAAAAATGTATATTTTACAACATAAAAATGATATGTACTTTTTGAGTAAGTGTATTTAACTGTACTTTAAACTTACTTCAAGTTACCACGTTTTTACGAATAACTGGCATCTTGACAAAGGTAAGTAAAGGCAGCTTTTTCAACATTAGTCAAAAGGAACAGTTCTATACAAAATATTTTTAATCTGTCTGTATACTAAATTTGCCTTCTTTTACACAAACAATTTTTTTATTATAACAACTTTTCTCTCCAAGATGGAGAACGACATTGATAAATAGTACGTAAGAATGACCTCCAATGTTAAAAAATGAAACCCAGTAAGTTTAAGGGGCAATATGTTCGTACTTTTAGTGAGTCGGTAAAAATAATATAACCTCGCACAATCTCTATGTATACATCAGAAATCAGATTACTGACCGCGAGCGCTGTCATCATGAAATTTGCGCACTTTTTTCTCAGACCAAATCACAATAATTAAGCACTGAAAGCTGAGTAAAGGTAGACCCGATGATATCTGTTTGGTTTTGGTTTCGGGATGTCATTTATCCAGTTCCTACTTCTCCGTAACCATCACCTCGCTGGAAAAGTATATGAAATTTGGAACAACGGTAAGAAAACTAGTGAAAATTCGTGTGAATTTGCTTTGAAAACTGAAGAACGATTGGAAGTAAACTTGGAAGTTAGTTGTTGGTGTTTTAGATAATCTTGTTTTTGACTAAAAAGAAGACTCATTCATTTTGTTGTGGCGATAATTACTTCGACGTAACTCGGTAGAACTATACGACTATATTGTTATTGTGTCGGGTGCTCTTTCGCAGAGATACAGTGGTAAGTGATAGGTTATCTTTTTTCCTTGCATACTTTGTTTTTCCTCCAATTCCAGCAAGCGTCAATTCTTCGTTTCATTTTTAGTATTTAGAGTCCATTACAAGTGCATCGGAAATTGTAATTCTAAATTAAGTAATTTTTAATGCAACAATATCCAATCTCCTATAGGAGATGGCGCCAAAGGAAAAGTAAAGTAATTATGATTCAATAAAATGTTAAATTTAAATTAACAACTTCAACTCCATCTAAAATTTATGCTAACACATTTCGTGTTCGAATACAAGAAAAAAACACTTTTACAACACAAGCACACCACCAGAAATATAACTGACCGACACTGCAATATACCTAAACTACATACTACGACAGCACAAAGACAATTCATCTATCTAGCTTCTAAAATCTTCAACCTTCTTCCTGATAACCCAAAAACCGGATACCCAACTTCTTACTTTCAAACTTACATCTGCACTGCAATAATTTCAATCACAATACCCATACATTTTAGACTCTAATGACCTAATCTCCCCTCATGTATTTCCCGCAGTCCTATCCAGTTTTTCTAATTTAATTATTTTACGATATAAAGTATTCACAAATTAATCTGAATTTCTTCTTCAAGCACAGCAAACTTTTTTGTGGCACCATTTTAATTCAAAATTAATTGATTTCTTTGAAAAAACGTGTTTAAACAAAGAAATCTATTAATTTGAATGTTTAACCTAATTACTATTACTATCATTGAATGATGAAATTTGGAGCAGGTGGATGAGTTTGTGTACTTGGGAAGTACGTTTACGAGAGATGGGAAGACTGATAGAGATATCGAAATGCAGGCAACTCTATTAATGGAGGACTGAACGCCATTGGCGCCAACAAAAAAACTGTCCAAAGGAGGGAAGTTAGGCGTCCATAATGGAGTGCCGGTACCCTGATATATGGCAGTGAGGCATGGAACTGGCAGAAGAAGGATGAAAGTAGACTGAATGCTGTTGAAATGAAATCCCTGAGGCATATGTGTGGAAAAACCATGTACGATCGTGTGAGAAATGTGGAGATCCGCGAAGAATGCAAGGCTGATGTAAGCGTAATGAGTAAGATTAAGAAAGGGACGCTCAGATGGTTTGGGCATGTAGAGTAAATGAACGAGGAAAGGAGTCTAAGGAGAATATATGACGCAAATGTGAATGGTAGAAGAAGTCGGGGACGCCCGAGGAAGACATGACATGACCAAGTGAATCAGATACTTGAGTCGGGCCATGTGAAGAGTCGGAATAATAGAAGAGCATGTATGAGACGGTGTATGAATGTGAACGAGGCAAGGAGTGTGTGCCAAGATCGAGTTGTTTGGCGGTCCATCCTCTCTGCCTACCCATGCGGGAAACGGCGTGATGGTTAGTTAGTTAGTTATCTATTATATATATTACGTATACTTCCAATCCGTTAACTTCACCCGCTATAAGATAGGGACATCTCTAGTATGGCGGTGAAATAATAAAAAGTGTGTAATAATTTTTTTTTAAATAACTAAAAAACTTATATATGCTATTCTGACTCTCGACTTCAGGAAGAGAATCTAAGTGAAACCAGACGATCATTAATAAAAAAGTGGAGGAAAGTTATAAAGTTGATTCAATTGATCAAAATTCGTGAATGGATTTCACCACGAATATTTAGGTTTCAAAATTAGAAATGAAATATAACTTTTCCATTTTCAAATACCCCTACAGAGAACTTCTTAGCTACAATCTATGCTTTCATTTACATAGACAAGAAAAAAAATTAAAAGCTCACCTAGTGAAACTTACTCCATTTTTTATAAGCGCGTGTAGTTTTGTCTGAATGTACCAACCTACCTACAGAGTGGAGTTTAAATAAATGTGATGCCCTTACGTCATAACAGTTTTACATGGGGGTGAGATTTTTTTATGTATTATGTATGCAGAACTTTTTATTACATGTACCTATTATTAATATTTTGCTGTGTACTGGTAAATAAGAATGATGGTCTTGTTATTTAACATTAACTTACATTTATGTACATACATTTAAATTGATCTTTTTGGTTGAATCTGGAACATTCTTATTTTCGTGGGGACTGTAGGATTTTTGTGCTTTTCTGTTTTATTTTTGGCAAAAGATTTAACTCGTCATAATATGAATCATATCTATGTTCACAATTATTTATATATTTATAAAAGCATTTTTTTGTGATACGGCGCAAGTTTCCAACTGCTTGGCACCAATAGAACTATTGCATCCTGATTTCAGATATTGTTAGTATAAGAGAAATGGGACAGAAGAAACGAAAAGGAAGGTCTATTTAGATCTGGTCACTAAACATAGCTTTAAGATGAAGCCATATTATATAATGCAATTTATACAATAAAACATATCTTGGCCCTTAAAAATATCGGTCATTTTTTTAGTATTAAAAATATAAGTCTTTTAATAAGCCTAGAAAAAAAAATATAAGGTCCATAAAAACACTGTGGTCCAAACTCTCCTATTTATAAACCTCATCTCGGATATGGTTTAATTGTGTAATGTGGCAAATTTAGTTTATTTTATGATAATCGCAAAAAAATTAAATTTACGCCCGATCCTCATAAAATAAAATATAATATGCATTTTCGCGTTGTTGTTTTTGACATCACGGCGACAATACGGCAGTCGATGCATTTGTAATATCAAAGTGAACCTTATACCGTCCACCGAAGAACTACTTAACTGGCAGCGGCCCCTATTTCCTGTCACTACTCCTCCGGACGGAGCGGAGAATACACGTGTTATGCTCCGCGCCGCTTGTTTTCGTGAAATCAATTTAAAAATTCCGTTTTATTACAATAAACAATGCATAAAAAATGAATTAATGTTTTTTACAGGCCTTTTCAAAATCAACTTGTTAAAAAAAATTCACAAATATCTTTTCCAACCTTTCCAAAAGCCTTTTCTCAAGTATTTTTAAACTCCTCCCATAAAAGGGCGTGAATTCCGATTTTTTTTTTCCTGTACTAGTGGATCGCCTTAATGATTTTGAAACAATATTCCTATTCTAAATGGTGGCCTGCCTGAGTATTTTGTGTACTCAGATATTACAGAAAGGAAGAGCTGTGCATTTGTAACAATGCCAGAGTTCAACGTTTGAGAATTTATTGTGCTGCAGAAAACAATTTTAAAATGGAACTAATTTTAAATTACGGTGGCAACACACAATTATTAAAAAACGTAATGTAACATTACAGGCTTTGTCTAGTGAGGTGGTTAAAAGAAATCTATATACATAAATGAAAATAAAATAAACGCCCGGGTTTCCGGCACTGAAACTGAACTGTTACGTTTGATTTCGAAACAGATATATTGACTATGGACTAGAAAAATGACATGCTTAGTAAAATTTTCATTAAAGTTTTTTTAATCAAAAATTAATGTTAAATATGCGCGCTTTTCTGGTTATACAATCAATAGTTTCCGTTCGGGCGGTGGCCTATCATTAACGCAAAAAATGTCGGTGCAATCGTTTATAATATAATATGAACAAAAATTTTAACATATCAAAAAATGACTTCAAAACATGCACTAAAAAGTAAAAAAAATAATTTCGTACGATTGTTATTTTTGGAGTCGGTGTCATCCAAGGTAACTACATACATAGGTAGTTAGTTATGGGTGAGATGTGGAGTTGGCTGACACCGACTCCAAAAATAACAATCATACGAAATTATTTTTTTAACTTTTTAGTGCATTTTTGAAGTCGTTTTTTGTTTTGTTAAATTTTTTTTATTTTTTGGTTTTTAGTGACGAGCGTGCGTAAAGAAGTTTTACTTAAAAAAAATCATCGAAATCTGTTGGCGTAATTTTGGGTTATTCGTCTGTTTGTCGCGCACATACTTATTGCAAATTTAAGACATATATGGTTTTCTCATGGATCCCATTGTCAGAACTAGACCAAATTAAAATGGGACCACACGGAAAGCACCAGCTTTCTAATAAAAAAAGAATCATCAATATCGATTCACCCAATCGAAAGTTCTGAGGTAACAAACATAAAAAAAAATTAAAAAAAATAAAATGTCGAACTGATAACCTCATCCTTTTCGAAGTCGTTTAAAAATGTAATCTTGCATTATAAAATTTTTTCATATTTTTTCTTTGACTCAGTTAAATTTATTCTTATCCATGCTTATTCCCACCCTCACTTTTTATTCCGTGATAACGATTTTAAAATTTAGGTAAAATCTTAATTTTAACTAAATATTTCTTCGCATGGCAACCGTTTTATATATTCCAAAGAGAGCGAGCAAACTGTTAGAAGTCTACGTAGAAATCTATTAAATTTTTATCCAGGCCTGCGCTGGGAAATAAGGTTATAGGCTTATATATGCTATAAGTAGGCAGTAGGTGATGGTTGAATCAGCTGCGGGAAATGTCAAGGGCAGCAGAAAAAACTATAAAAGCTCCGCCGAAAGCTCAAAGTTAGGAAAACAGCGACAAAAGTTTCGCCGAATGAGCTTAAAATTAACACTGTTATTTTTCATTAATCACAAAGAGTTAATTTAATTAAGTTGGGTTTAAAATATGTTTTGCAATTTGAATAAATCATTTTCCTTTCACTTCTTTAAATCACTTTTTCCACTTATAATTTTAAACCATACATATTGATGACACCTTTCTAATTTATTAAAAATCCAGATACAAATTCTTACGTAATTAAATGCAATAAACGTATTGAACCTACAGCTTAATCTATCTTTGCCTATTGTCACCAAACGGTCTTATGGTCTTTATTATTTTTGTTTCACTTACGACTTGTTAGGAAACCAAAAATTTATTTATATATTTTATACTAACTTATTGTAATTTATAAATTTTTACTAGATTTATTTTATTACAAATAGAATAATTACTTTTCAATATTATTTCTGCCCCATTTTCTATCACCTTTCTAACCTAATTTTCCAATTTCATATTCACATTATTTTAACATGCAATCATTCCTCCACCTAATCTAACCTAACATATTATAATGGTTACCTTTTTATATCATTGTTGAAGTGACCATTTATTATTACAAACTGTTAATTATTTAACTGTGTTTCGAAATTTGACACATTAACTTCTGATTTTCACCTAGCAACAAGCAATCTTAATCTACTGACAAAAAACAACTTAATTTTAGCAACTACGAATAATATTTTTAAACCATCATACCATTTTTTTCTAAAGACACCTATCCAACTTATCTTAACATTCAAACTAAATAACACAAATTTTAATTAATTAAATTATATACTTTACACAGTTATTCTTAATATATCGACACCCAACCTAATAAAAACATTACACCCAACCTATAACAACACTATTTTTCTTACATGAATTAAAAATAAATCAAAAATTAAATGTTTATAATTTATTTTCCTAACCCAAAGAAACACACACTATTAACCAATCTTCACCTAAAATATTATAATTTCAAACTTGTTATATTAAAATCAAGTTTTTTTTTCTATTCTAATTTCATACTTGTTATATGAAACTAGGTTTAAGTCGTTTTTATTCTATTCTAATTTCAATCTTGTTATTTTAAATTAGTAGCAGGCCATTTTTCTTCTATTCTAATTTCAAACATGTTATATTGAATTAGTATGGAGCCGTTTTTCTTATTAATATAATACAGTTATTATCCTTTCAGCTTTCTATTGATACCCCAATCAAAATTAACCAATCAGACAATGTCAATTCAACGGTTCCGTCCCCACACCTATTATTTTATCGTGTTCTGTTTATTTTCGTACTGTTCTACTTTATCCTATTAACCAATAAAATACGTATACTTACTGCGAGAAAATTTGACGTTTCGGTGAATTTTATCCTTTTACAGCAAAAAATTTCTTTTGCATATTTCAACACTAAATAATTATTCAACGATTGATATGTTATAGGTAATATTGTTACATTATAACACTGTGCTCAATAAATATAACACTTATTTTATTATCGTAGTTAACAAACTTATAACTGCTAATTATTATTTCTTGAAAAATAAAGTTTTCCCGTTACAACTAAATAATCTTCTCTTGCAATACATATTATAACACAAAAATTTATTTTAAACTACTAAATGACGTAAAATTTTATTGATTTATTGTTTTACTTTATTATTTTAACGCTGATAGATCAATAATAAACTATTCCGTAGTAAATTTAATTATGATTTTATAGCTATTATAAACTTTTTAAATTGTTAAAATAAACAAATAACGTTCAGAATTTAAGCACACTAAAGTTGAAAGAAAATGAAGAAACAGTTATTTTTATTATACATAAAATAATAATGACACTTGACATATCTAAATAATTATAAAAAGTAAGATTTTATTTTTAATAAATTACAATCTTACTTTTACTATAAAAAATGTTTTCAAAAATCATTTTTGTTTTTGTGTAAGTTTTAGCATGATTATAAATCAATAAAATCGTTAAAAACCGACAATTTTTTTATTTAAATTAATTTTGTAAAATAACACTTTTTACTCGTTCACAGAATTTCCTCGCCAAAAAACTGGGGTAAGATTTACACCGTAAACAGATCAAAAACTTTACTGTTATTAATATTTATTAAATTAGCGACTTAATTCCTCGATTAAAAATTCGTACTAGGAAAGTGGTAGCAACTCGATCGACGTCTCTCACCCCCAACGACAAAGTAATCGAATAAAAAAAATGTACATAGCTTCACAATTTTTTCCACCCCCCTTCTTCAACCCCCGCGCCTACAAGCTATCAGACACGCGCTACCCATTCCACGGCGTCGAAAATCTATAAAAAAAATCTATATACACAGTGTACAGTGTGTACAGTGCATAGTCTATAGATGTAACGCTGTTTTTTCCGCACAGGCCTCCAGGAAAAAACCGTCCCCACGGCCGAGGAAGGCCTCACACTGCCTCGAGATAACCTCCCTCGAAAACCCACCCCTAACAATGACAAATACCAAGAGAAATGTATGAATAAAACTTCCCAACACTCACGCGATTATTTATTTGAACCGGTACACGTGTTCCCTCATCCCACAGTCTCAGGTAATACTTTCATTTTCGGAAAAAATTAATACTAGCGGTATGTTTGGGGCACTGTTGATTTTTCCCTGATCGATGGACATAAATGGAGTACAGTTGAACTGAGTTTGGCTACCACCGACCTAGTTAAGCTTTTGTAAAAAAGCTTCAAATTTATATTCATTACAATGACAGTCTAGGTCAAAGTGATTGCGCGTTACTTTGTGAAAATGACGAAATTTACAAAGCAGAATGATAATAATGTATATTGTCTCTCTTCGCTCAAGTAGTGGAATAACCATTGGGAATCCCGAACCACAACTTATATAACAACCAAATTTAGCACTATTAAGTAATAGCAGCCCAGGTCAAAATTAGTGCGCGTTACTTCATGAAAGTTAATTCGTTACCTCATCTAAAAGCAGAACATTAATTCTTATTTATTTAAAGTAATGGGTTTCCCGGTCCATCACTTTTGTTTATTTATTTTTATATATAACTATGTATTTTACGGTTAAATTAATGTAATTTTAATAGATAAGATCAATTAATATTTCAGAATACAAACACAATATAAAAAATTAAAAAATCATAACAAAAGTCAAAAAGAATGTGACCTTACTAGGATACCACGTTTTAAGGTCACATTGTATGTGTTTTGGGAATGAATTATAAATTAGGTTAGTTACAATTTGGAAGGTCGGTACGGGTACGGCCGTCCTGGGAACCATTTATTCCATAGATGGTGAGGTTCGCTACGTTTTGTGACTTCACCGGGTTCACGGGGTGCGGTTTTTCCAGGTCTCGGCGGCAGATGCGTCTGCACACCAACTGTGTGGCGAGCCGAATCAGGAGAGGCTGGTTGTGAGAGGCATTTTGATTTCTCCCGCAGGACTTTCTCGAGGGATGGATTCATACGTCCGTCACTCTTAGACATATTTACCCCTAGATTCTTAACCATCCCTTATACATTTTTCTTTCCCATACCTTTCTAAAAAGACCGCCACACAAGGATATAAGGCAATTATTTTACTCAGGGTCTCCTGTGTGGAGGTAATATATAAAAAAAAATTGTTTGTCAGGATATTCATTTTTTCAAAGTTTTTTTTTGTAAATATGTTAAAATCGTTAATATAGTACGAAAGGAAAATTATAAAACAACATATAAAAGAAAACATAACATAAGAGTTTTGATTCGTAGTATGTTCGATACGTTTGCTTTTTAAACAATTACTGTTGAAAAAAAGTGCCAAAATTTCTTTAAAAAATCGTGAATATCGAATTCTTTAATGTGGTGACCAGACAACTCAAAATGAAATCAACTCAGAACCTACTTTGAAAAGTAATTAAAAGGGATACAAAAATTGGTTAAGGTTACGTTAGGTTAGGGTTTAATGACTTTTCGAAGAGGTGTTAAGTTGACTGGATTCTGAGTTGGCATGTCACAAATTTGAATAAATAGTTTATATACGAGCTATATATGAACTATTTATTTATTTGTGTTCATATCTGAGCTAGTTCATGCCATACAAGAGTTCAAACTGCTCACGTCTGAAGCAAGTGAGACTAAGGCATCCCCAATTGCGGTATGTTGTGAGTCTGAAGGTAGCTGAGAGGGGAAGATGTTGAGAGGGGAAGGAGATGGAGAAGAGTGATGTGGGGAAGTACCTGGCTATTCAGATCTGGTCACCAAACACGGCTAAAGCTATTCTAAGCAACGTTTAAATTCTAAATGGTGGTCTCACAACAAGGCGATTCTGAGAGTGTATTTCACTCTGGAACGTGCTACAAATAATAAATAAATAAAAAAGTTTATTCATCAAAAAGTTTTTTTTTTTACAATAATTTTTTTTCTTCTATCATTGATTCTATTGATGAAAAGGTCAAGGCTCAGCTACAATTCAGGATTTCTCCTTGAAAGCAGCTGGTTTTCAGCAGCAGCAATGAATTGTGAAACACAACAAATTAATCAAATAACATGCATTGGTAGTCTAGAGCCTCGCCCCTTGACTACGGATGCCGTCGACCTACCTTTTGAAACCCCTCGCAGCCGTTCAACATGACGTACTATTGTTTTTTTTTTAATTCTACGAATATTTAAACGCGATTATCTCAGCTTGAAATTTTGTTGGTTAGATGGTTTATGCATAACATTGTCCAATGTAGGTACTTATTCATATGTGGTACTAGTGTTATTTTTCTGCACACACACTAAAACTGAATTTCGCACACATCTTTATGTAAAGTAGGACATGATATGGAACGGAGCTTCAAACATTATTTTTAAAAGAAGTTTGTTTCATAAAATACAGTGCAGTCCCGCAGAAAATGGAATGAAATTCGAAAACTCTTTTGAATTTCATAGTAACTTATGACTCATAACTTACAAGACGTTACTACCCAGCTTCGCCCGAGTTTAAACACTATTTTTGAAGATCCCATAAATAATCATTAAGAGCCAGTTGTTCCACAGAATTTGAAGAATTCATCGAATTTCAAAGTTAAATTTCAAATTCTGTGAAGGTTTTCTTTGAGTTCTGTTATTATGTCAATTATTTGAAATAACTGGCCAATAATAATAATATCAGAACTTGAACATAACCTTTACAGAACTTGAAAATTACTTTGAAATTAATATTTTAAATGAATTTTTCAAATTCTGTGAATAGTAATGATAGCAAGGACCGGTTGTTTTAACAATTCATCACATTTCAAAGTAAATTATTAGGTTCTGTGAAAGTTCTATACGAGTTGTGATATTATTTCAGTTATGTTTAACAACTGGCCAATAATAATATAATAGCAGAACTTGAATATAACCTTTACAGAACTTGAAAATGAACTTTGAAATTAGTTTGACGATTTGTTCGGATTCTGTAAATCAACTGATACTAAATATGGAACAATGAATTTGGCGTCTTGGGTTAGATAGATACGCGAATTTTACAAGTTCTACAGCTCATAATGAAAGTGAATTTGTAAATTTTAATATTTTTGCTAATCAAGAATCACCAGATATATCTAATAAGCTATGCTAATTTCATGACGTCATAACTCACTATTGTCAATGCTCACTTCAAACCCTTTCAGTATTGATTTCAGATTCTGGATACCATGAAGAGAAATTATCTCACATCCCGATGACGGAAAATATAACGCTGTCCGAAACGTTGGCTACAGAAGAAGATAGCGTAACACGGCATAATACCCCAAAACAAAACATGATAATACTTTTGGCAGTAAAAATATCTAATCATATCTAGGTATCTAAATATGGTTATTTACAAAAATATAGTTAAAACATACATTTATTATTATTTATTTTGGATTCTTGTCACCAACTATAATAAAACATTAATTTAAAAATTTATAATTAACACCAAACGAATATAATAACATTCATGATAAGTTAGAAATACCGTCGAACTGTATTTCAGTTGTTATATTCAGAGTTTTCCATCGTCGAACTAGTATCGATAATAATAATTTGTATTACACGTGGAGTCAATACTAATAATACAGGTTCGTTTGATATCGTAGACGTGGAGTCTGCACGTGTACTCTCAGAGATAAATATTGTAAAGTTGTCAATAGTTCAATAGTTTTGTTGACTGCATGATCTCGTTGATTTTAGTACCCTAATATGGGACGTATTTAGAATAGGAGGCAACTTGCATCATCGCAGATATCTTCATAATTCTCGTTAAAACTCAGAAATAACTCGCTTATTGTAATGAATACTTCTTTAGTACCGTTGTGATTTGAGACTCCATAAAACGAAAAATAGCAATACTAAAAAAAAAACATATACATCTATATCTATAGGATTTAGCCTGCGAGAGAATGAGATAGTTATCGGTCTCCGTAGCCTATCGGTCTCTGAGAACGTAGTTAAAACCTTAACCACTGGAGGGGCAACGCAAATTAAAACTTTTTTTTCAGATTTCTAGAGATTTTTTGCTGATAATTTTGAATATTTTTCGTTTACTAAAAAAATCATAGTTCCGAATTTTAATATGGAGACAGACAAACTGATTATAGTTCTATATAGGCAATAAATTAATCTATATTTTGTAGATTATCACATATTTGTAGGATTTATAAAAAAAATATTATAAAATCGTAAACTTCTACTTAATTACTTACAAATAAGGGATAATTTGCCAAAATTGGCAGGAAAGCAATTCGAGGTATTTTAAATAATGCCATATTGTTATGCAATGAATTATTATATCCAATATGTATATCAATACAATATTATATGCATTAGGTATGTTGCGAAATGCATATGTTCTATTTAAATATTTTCCTTTAAAATATGTTAACTAAAATACTTTAAACAAGATTCAATCGAAGAGGATCAGAAATCGGTAAATAGATAATGAGAAATCGTCTTTGCAAACTTTGACGTTAGAACCCTGTCCAACCAAGGTGGCGATATAGTGATATTTTTATTTTATTTATGCCTCGTGCCGAACCAAAAGTATGGGAAAATAAACATTCTGCCCGGGGCTAAAGATAGACGAAGCCGAGCCAGTGCCGTAGGGCTGCCCCACACCACACGCCACTGCCGCCTCACCACCTAGCTGAGGTAAAAAGAAAAAGTCCAATAAAATATCAAACCGATGATATAAAATAAGTGAGATTGCAGAGTAAAGATGCTGTCTTTATTTTATCAGTATTTCAATGAAAGGTGCTCCAACGATACCTTTAACTTATTGTGTTTCAAGCTTCATAAAACACTCTGCGTATTAAACATTTATATAAATTTGCTATAATATATATACATATGCCATGCGTTAAGAAAAGTGGAGATAATGTTGGTAGTTCTTAGTCGAAGTGTGATACTGTTAAAAATGACCGAATAGGATAGAGACACCTTACCTCGGTGGTAGAGCTGTCGCCCGGAAAGCGAAAGGTCTTGGGCTCGAGTCCCAGAGGTGCCAATATCTTTTTCTGATTTTTCTGCCTCAAGATTTTTGGTCGAGTTTCGCTAATATTGACTTCATTTATTTAAATATCAAATATATAAGTTTGCTATGTATCTAAGGATATAGCGGACAGATTTCCGTTGATCAAAAATAGTTTTTTTTAAACATTAATCCCGCACAGATTGCCTCTTCAGTGCCTGTGTTACCATTGGGAATGCTATATGGAGGTTTTTTTTTATGTAAAGGAAGAAGAAGAGAATCGGGGAAGGAAAAAAGGTACGAGGAAATGGGTAGAAAACTGCTTGCGAGACTTGAGATGTTTTAATTCTCTGATCCCAGTTATTAAGATTACTTGAAATATGTTCGGAAAATCTCAATCGGGATTACAAGTTGCTTTGTTTACGTTATTGTAAGGTTTTATCTGAATATTTAACTGGACTAGACGTCCGTCTTGTTGGATGCTCTATGTAAATCAAAAGCTAGAGAATCGGACACTTCGGGAACCCAGCTGTCTATCGTGATTCATCGGTTATTTCCTTAACCGGCAGTGCATTAGACACGAACTACGGTAGTCGACACTTTTCTAAGGTACTAGTTAAATGACATCTTTCGGGACACCCCAAAACTACGTAAAACTAAATATATTAACGACATCCGTTGATATTTGAAACTACATGTATAATACTATATAACACAGGGTCAGTATGTCCAGGAGTGACGCATGTATCCATCCCTACCCAACGCGCTGGATCGAAAGATTCGGGTAGAGAGATTAAAAGCCCGCAACGCAACTGGTAGGCAGAAGCATCCACTACCAAGATCTGGACAAACAGTCACCCCATGACCTCAGCACCCCCGCTAAATCACCAAACGTAGCAAACCACTCAGGGTGATCTACGGCAGAGGTGTAAGTTAACTAATTAATGGTTTACACAATTACACAAACGGAAAATATTAAATATCTTGGCATATACTTCGACCGTTATATAAAATGGGATAGACATAAACAAAAAAATTAACAAGTTGATTTACTTCTTTAAAAACGTGAGAAATATTCGAAACATATATGATATAAAAAATATATACCTCGCACTAGCACAATCCATAATGGAATACGGCATTATTGCCTAAGGATGTGTCAGTAAAAAATACATTAATACACTGTTTAATGCTCAGAAAACCCTCATGAAAGTAATACTTAAATTACCAATACAACACCCACTTCAATCATATGCGAAAAATTCCCAGTGCTGAAAATTCAAAAATTATTTTCAAAACAAATACTAACTTTCCTTTACAAGAACTTAAACACATTTAACACTTCACAAAATTCTCGCAATACTAGAACAAGACATGCACACCAAATACAAATTTAATACCAAAAACAAACAAATCCTTTGGACAAAAACACTACAGATACCAGGCTATTAAACTATACAATTTACTTCCAACACAATATAAAACAACTAATATTATTGAATACAAAAAAAAAACTATATGGATCTGGCTACAATCCTTTTAACTTTTAATTTATAATTTTGTCGCATAGAAGTCGATTTGATGTTTTAATATTTATTGTTTCTTCTTTATATTAACTAAGACCACTGTTTGTTTTTGTTTTACTACTTATATTTTATAATTTACAACTGAAAAATGTCCTTTAATTCTTACGTTTTATAATTTACTGAATATAATAATTTGATAGTATTAATATTAATAATAATATGATAATTTGATATAATTTATAGAATAATTCACTGAAATTTACTACTTATATTTTATAATTTATAATTTACAACTAAAAAATGTCCTCTACAATACAGGTGAACTTCTAGTGTGGAGGACAATCTACTATACCTTTGTAATGTAAATATACTAAGAATAAATAAATAAATGGTTCCCGGGATTTTATGTAACATATTTAAAATTCTGCAGAAGATGTCGCATCTAGTGTTTTACATTCCAAAGATCTGGACCAAAAATAATATCGTTAAAAATGGTAAGTATAATTGACCGGAAACAGCCATGTATCTTTTGATAGGATGGGATTTTTCAGCCCAAGCACGTGTTGTTCGAATTCAAGGAATATTGTCCTAGAGCTTTTAGTACGAAAAATAATTCCCGTGATAATAGAATATTTATAATAATACAAATAATTCCCGTAAATAAGATGCGTAGGCAGTAGAATTAGGGACGCCACTGTGCGCTTTTATAATTACAGTGACGAATCACGGTTAAAAAAACATACGTTCCTTAACGTTATCATGCTGCAGCTCTTTCAAAAGATGAGATACACAATATTAGTGGGTCTGTTTTCTCTAAAGGAAATCTCTCTCACACACCGCAACGTTACGTCTCCGTAGATACCAATATTACTTGGTATGTTGATAATTTCGAAATCATGGAATAGAGCTACAAGGATAATATTGAAGTGTGAGTGAATTCCAAAAATACAATAGTCTTTGCCTTTGTACTACCGATAACAACAGACGAAAATGAGACAACCGGTGAACGTATGTCTGCACCCCCCTAAGGAAACACACAATTATTATCATACATAATATTACATGCACACCAACTACAAATACCAAACCAAACACATCATTTGGACAAAAACACTACAGATACCAGGCTATAAAACTATACAATTCTCTTCCAACACAATATAAAATAACTAATATTATTGATTTAAAAAAACGTAAGAAACTGGCTACAATCCTTTTAACTTTTAATTTGTAATTTTGTCGAATTGAAGTCGATTTTATATTTTAATTTTTATTATTTCTCTTTTTTTATATTAACTAAGACCACTGTTTGTTTTAATTTACAACAGAAAATGTCCTTATACCTTTGGAATGTAAAAATACTAAGAATAAATAATAATAAAATAATATTAGATTTGTAAAAGAATTTGTATATAAAAATGCCAAAGTTAGTCATTTTAAATACATGTAGGATTACGAAAGATTTTTTAAATATTTATATTGAGGTATCAGAAGGATTTATCGGACCAGTTAGGATTTCATCAGAGCCGAACCCTCTGATATGAAAATATCTGGAGTCGGTGAAATATTTTCCCATTATGTTTCTGGTGGATTGACGTATTGTTCTTGTATTGTTTTGTATTTATTATACTTATATAGTGCACTTACATTGCGTGAATTTACTAGATAATCATTTGTGGAAAAGTGTGTGGAAGGGTTTAGTCTTTCATTTGGGAAAGATTTAACCCGGACATAAAATCTGGAGCACCTAAAAATACATCTCCAAATAAGTAGTAGGTACTTTGGAGGAAACAGTCACACATATTTTGTGTGTCTCACCATTATTTAATGTGTAAGAAAGAGCTGCAGCATTATAGCGATAAGGAATGTATGTTTTTTGCCGTCACGGTACCGTAACCGTGAATCGCCACGGTAATTACAAAAACGCAAAATTTATTCTTTTCAATAAGGTTTAATATTTTTACTAATGGAAATCTGTTAATTGACTGAGCGTGGTGACATCCTATTTTAATTTGACGGTTTTGCATTTCATCAGTCTGTAAATTTGTTTTAACACAAACTTTTATGTTTTTGTAATTGTTTTAACAAAAACATTAACGCTTTCGTTCAAGATAGTGGCCGTTTTAATGGTTCAGTAAAAAAAATAATAATGTGAAATCATGGTGTTTATTTGGATTTTCTTATTCGTGGTGACTTTAATGCAACAATGGTATGAAAACATTTTTTTTATATGAGCTCCACACAGGAGGCATTGAGAAAAAAAAACCTCGGGGCCTGTGTAATCCTTGGGGATGCTGAATAGGGGGTCTTTTTATAGAAAAGAAAGAGAGGATGGTCTGGGAGGGAAAAAGATATTACGGATAGGTTAGAGGCTGGGTGTGTCCAAGAGTGACGTATGTATCCGTTTTAGGAAAAGGAAGAAGAGGAAGTGCTGGGAAGGAAAAGGGTATAAAGGATGGGTATGAACATGGGGGTCAACGTGTCCAGGAGGGACGGACATATGAATACATCCCTCTCACTGAGTTGCAAGGCGATGGATCGAGAGAGTTCGGCTGGAGACATCAAAAGGTCCCTCTCTATCAATCTCCCCCGATCCGTCACGCAGTAGGTGAGCAAACGAATCCGCCGCCTAGACCTAGACAAACCACACCCCATGAAGCCGGGCACCCCTGATAAGTCACCAAACATATCGAACCATGGCAGGGGTATTTTTTACCCAATAAGTAGTTACCGGGGCGGCGTTAGCCATACCCGCCCCCTAAATAGGTAATAAGTACTACATAATGTTTAAAAAAAAAATTATTCCAACCCTTGATTCCTTCTCATTCCCTTTAACCGTTTTTCTTTATACCACTCGAACTTATTTACAAGAGCCATCTAATTATCGGAAGCTTTCTCTTCCTGTAATTACCGTCGTTATAAAAATAATATAGTCGCTTTGCAATATATATATTTATAAAGTTCATTGACTTGTTTTTTATGTGAATACCCCACAAGGGTCGCTACTTGGCTGTTCAGATCTAGTCACCAAACATGTCTATAGCCATTTCTAGCAACGTTTAAATTCTAAATGGTGCTCTTACACCAGGCGATACTAAGAGAATATTTCACTATGGAACGTTTTTTTATGTGATATCCTCACAAGAGTCCCAGATGCTCCCGTCTGGAGCCAGTTAGACTATGGCATCCCCACCCCCAATTGGGGTTTGTTGTGAGACTGGAGGTAGCGGGGAGGGGAAGGAGAAAGGGAAGAGAAAGGTGGGAAAGTACTCGGCTATTCAGACCTGATTACCAAACACGGCTAAAGCCATTTCGAGTAATGTTTCAATTCTGGTGAATGGTGGTCTTATATAGGGCAGTACTGAGATTATCTTCCACTCTGGAAGGTGCCGCAAATATATCTGCTATAATATATATATTTTTTAATTATTACAAATTAATAAAATAAAATTTATTTGGGCGACCCCGGGATTTGAATACGCGACCCTCGGATTCTTAGTTCTTATCCCTTAACATGGAGGCCGTCATATAATTGCTATTTAATACATTAATTTATAAAGCTCTTAGATTTTTCCTAAAGCTATCCTGAAAAACAACAAAATTTAACCCGCTTTCTAAAAACTTTAATTTGAGCCAATATTCAACAAATTTTAAAAAAAATAGATGGATACACTTTTACGTATGCAATGTACATAGGCGGTTAAAAGAGGAACTAACCAAAAAAGCGAATTTTCGAAACAACAACGTTTTATATCCAAAATATCTACGGTACCAACGCTCCAACGCGACGGCACAAATAATTTTGTAGGTCTGTAAATTCATAATTTATCTTTTCAAATAACTACATTACTAGTAGTTACTTACCTCCATAATAATATAACTACATACATCAAATTTAATATATAAAATTTCAAATTTAAAATCCGAACGAAAGAGTGCCCGTTAAAAAGTGCCATAAATAACAGTAATAAAATGCCGGGAGAAAAAAATGTATAAAAGAGTATTATATATATGTTTTATGGTACAAGAAAGGATGAAAAAAAGAGGGGATGTGTTATTTTGGTCGTTAATGGTGACCTCCGTGGCTTGGTGATAAGTTCTTGGGACTGTATTTAGAGAGGTTCAAAAGGCCCCTGGCAAAAATTTAAAAATTATGGATCGATTTTGGTTATTTGTAAATTGGCAAGTAGGTATTTGTGATTTTTAGATCTCCCCTCCCCACAGCTTCTTCAGCCTCACAACATACCCCAATGCTATAGTCTCACATGGTCCAGACGGTTAGAGAAGTTAGGACTCTCGTGCGGTACTGACTTTAAAAAAAATATTAAAAAATTTGCATTTAAAGAAAATCTGAAATAATATTGACTAAGAATGTCAAATTAAGTACACGAATTCAAAATAAGTACGCCTGAAATATGCAATGAAATTTTTATAAAAAAAAAATACCAGCAAAAACCAAGGTATTTTTAACTATCAAATTACATCTAATTCTAATTGTTTTTATTTGGGGTTGGGAGTTGGGAGTATTGAACCTTCCTCCCCAGGGACAGGCTCTTAACTCGGACTAAAACAAGTGAATACCCCTAACGGAGCTACCCATCTAAGCCAAATCCTATTTGGATAAGACCGAGGTTTGTTCCGTATGTAAATTTTTAAATATAATGTCATGCAATTAAGACATTTTTTGTGGTTTATATTTTACTAGCAGACTCGGCCACACGTTTCTGTGGCTAACGAAACACAACATTACCCAACCTTTATAAAATCCACACCACCGTTTGCCAGCTGCCCGCTGCCTGAATTGAATATTTGAATTTCTCAGCTTGTCTCTACTGTAGTAAGCATGTATTATACATATAAACTTTCCTCTTGAATCACAAGATCTAAGCGCACAAACATTTTGAGCGACTTCATTTTATACTATGTAATGATAATGATAACCTTCAGGTTGTCCAGCTGTCTTTAAAAACATAAACTATTAAATAAATCGTGTCTATATATCTGAACTCGCGTATGCAAGGAAAGTGATTTGATATGGCGAGAAGGTTTCTAAAAGGCTCCCATGCAACAACCACCAAAGTTAGCAATGAAACGCTGTTGATGTCGCCAAATATTTCATTATATCTCGTGGCCCAAGGGTTGTGGCGTCAAGTGGTTTATATATTCTAAAAATAGACCATTGTCTGTTGCTTGTTAGTATGCTCACGTCACAGTCAGATAAGAACCTCAAAATTCACACGACAAAAGAATCAGTCATAATAATGGTTACATAAGTTATTCGTGCATCGTCGTGTAGATCTTAAGAGGCGGTTCTCCGAATTTCAACCGATTTCTTGCAAACCTCCCTTAAACATTTAAAGTTTTTAAGCTCTTAAAAAAATATGTTTTTCTTGAAGATAATTTTAATAATATAATATAATATCTAGACATTTATCGCGCCGAAACGCAAATTATATAAAATTCCCTCGATAGAAAAAAAATCGCAATGTATGCTCCAAAAATGATTATAAACACGTTTTTCTTTCGGTTATTTTACAAGTTATATGTATGAAAAAATTCACAGCGTTTCTTTAAATAAAATTAAAGACAATAAGTGCAATATTTTTGCTCTATTTTTAACGAGTCGTGTTTTATTAAAGATTTTCATGACTTTTGCATCAATTTTATCGCTGTAAATGTTAGCGCTAATGTTAGTTCTAACATTCGTAATCTCTCCATTTTCTTCTTTTTGGGGCCGGGAACTGAGCCTTAAGGTGCTCTGAAAAGTAAGCTAATCAGAAAACTTAAGTAATTATTCCCAGTGATGAACGAAAGACTTTTTCACGTAAACAAGTTACGTTAGCATATTATTCGTGGATACTACTCACACATTTTTTCCCCTTCCATTCCTTATTTATAATATCCTGCCCTTTACTTTCACCCAATTTCATTTTACACCACTTCATTATTATTAATTTTTTTAAGTTTTTTTAAAATTATTATTTTTTTTAATTGGTAAACTAATGTTTAAGACAAGATTTTTTTATCTATATTTATGTATAGTACAAAGGGTAACAATTATTATAAGCAATAATTATTAGCCTGAAACACTCTTCTACACTGAAAATACATGCCGCCGACGGGACTTGAACCCGCGTCCTTCTGATATCCGGTCAACTGTTCTTTATCCACTGAGCTACGTCGGCTTATCTCCTGCCCGCCAAATAATTCAATATATACTAGTGTTTCATTCAACAATTGCAGCTTATTACATTTCGGCAAGTATCTTTTCGTCGGCGGCAGTATCTTTTCTCGGAAGATTTTTTCAATGTAGATGAGTGTTTCAGGCTAATAATTATTGCTTATAATAATTGTTCCATTTTTCAAGTTCATCTAAGGCATCTGATGAAGGCGATGTAAGAAATTTATAGAAATGCTTTGCAATTCTTTAATCTCTAGTCTACCTCCATTCTGCTAAGTAATCCTGGAATTTTATGGTCCCTAGCAGCGTTTCGAGCGCCAGTCTAGCTGTATGGAAGTAGGAATATTACGGGCGCTCACTGCCATTTTATATGCCTGACCCGGACAACGAAGAAAGCCTTGGAAAACACTGGTGGCGGAGACGCACGAATACTGTCGGAGATTGGCGAAAGGAGCAAGGGCGACAAGTAGATATATACCACGCATACGCAGCTTAGGTAACCAATATTCAAAAGTAACAGATATTTTCAAAAGAGAGAAAAATTGCTTCGTGCAACTCATTTTTTTTTATGAGTTCTTGTGAGAAGCCTGAAGGAGTACTATTATAATAATAATAACATAGAATTTATATAGCGCAGTTTTGTGATATTTCACTTCAAGTGCGCTTAATTATAATAAACTTAAATATAGTGTTCTTACGAGTCCTAACAAAGATTGATTAAATAATGTAAAACAAATAATTTACAGTATATATAGTTTTACAATACATACATTACATACAATGCGTACATTACAATATTACAGTATTACAAAGCAATTCCAAAAGAACAATATTAACAAAAATTGTGAGTGCTGTTTTGTCACAGGACATTAGATAATGATAACCATAACGGTGCCATTCAACAAGAATCATTAAAACTTAAATATAATGTATGTGTTAGTATGTGTTACTTATACCAGGGCTGGATAGCGGTTGGATCACCCAAGCACCAAAAGAACTCACAAACAAAACATTATTTTTTTTTTTAAACATTTATTAGTTTACATTTTGTTTCCAATTTGTAAATTTTAGCTCATTTAAATCACTTATGTTTACACCGTGTAACTGTTTTTTATTCCATTTTTATGTAAACAAATGTTTTTGTTCGGTTTTAAAATGTATTTGTACCGATTTTTTTTTACGATTCTGAGTGGAGGGTCTTTTTAATGAAATGAAGGCGAGGAAGTTCTGGGAAGTAAAAAGGTATGAGGAGTGGGTGGGAATCAGTGGCGGTCGTGAGTTTTCAGTGAGCTAGAGTGCTAAAGATTGAAAAATACGACGTTATTGATGTTGTTGTAGCTGAAAACGAATTCTAATTTTTTTTCCAAATTTTAACTTTTTGCATGAAGATCTATACTGAAATGTGGATGCGGCGCACCCAAAATTGAGAAGAATACTGAAAATATTCATAAAAAAGTTGAAATTTTGAAAAACAAAAAAAATCATTTTCAGTTACAAAAACATCGATCGTCGTATTTTTAAATCTTAGCACTCTAGCTCACTGAAAACTCATGGACCGCCATTGGTGGGAATCAAGTGGGCAATACGTCATTATTATAACCTAATTTAATATGAAAATAATTAAATAAATAAATAAAACTTTAAAAAAAAAAAAATAGGTCCAGGCATGAGAGACGCATGAATCCATCCCTCCCACTGTGGTGCAAAGCGATGTGTCGAGAGAGTTCGGCTGGAGAGGTCTAAATTATGTCTGCCTCAAGCAAAGTCTATCCGGACCGCCACGCAGTAGGTAGGGAAACGCATTCGCCACCAAAACCTACACAAACCTCTTTCCGAGAACCCGGTAAGCCCGGCTAAATCTCCAAACGTAGCGAACCACTTGGAGTGACCTATGGCAAGGGTGTTAGTTACCCAATAAGTTCCTGGGTCGGCGGTAGATACCCATACCTCCCCCCCAAATTGAAAAAAAAAATTATAAGTAAATTAACATTTTAACTCTTTTTGTTTTTCACACCACTGTACGCCACTGTATGGCAGTTTTACCAATACGGACGCGAAACTTTTATGTTTTTCCATATAACTCAAAATATATTTTATTTGCAAGTAACTCGGGCGACGTGGGATCGTGTGCGAGGAGTGAGAGGAACTACACAAACATCAATAAAGTTATAGGAACTAATCTTATATGGTAGCGTTTTACTGGCTCTGACGTCACTAAAAGGTATCTACCGTCAAACAATGTTACTTTTATCTGTCTTAGTTTATAATAAACTAGCATAGACCAGTTAAAAATCATGGGATAGTCTTCATTCTTGAAAAATCGGTTCGAATTAGCGTGAGGAACGTCGGCTAGCGGGCGTAAGAACTATTGGATTGGTAATTTCGTGAATCTTTCCAGGTTTGTAGAGGATGATGATAATATGATTATTATTGTATCTGGCATATGTAATAGTACCAAGCGTCTATACATTATAAATGACGTCATTGCCTGTCGCGGTTACTTTGTCCCGGTGACTAGCTGTCACTGGATCGCCTGAGATTATTTTTACGAGAAACCGGCTATTTTAGGAACCAGTTCCTATCGGATTTATAAAACGGTCTTCAACACTTGAACTGGGTGAAAACGAACCAAAAACCGCCCGCAGGGCCTAGCAGCAAAAACCCGCGGAGCCGGTTTTTAACTGTATGTTGAAATTATTACCTATATTTCTTCTTCTGTGCAATATTGTAAATTAATATTACAGAACACACTCTCATCGTACATCATAACTTTGATAGTAAGTTGGGATGGATATCAAGCGAATGTATTTTTAGTTGCTATTTTTACGTTGGTAAATTTTTATTATTTTATTTAATACAATAGTTTAGATTTTATAATATAATTTAATAATATTGGTCTCACTGGGTGGCTTACCCATGAGATACAGTATATAGACAAGTAGTTTTATCCTAAATGTATTAGAAAGAAAATATGTTTAATTTCAGTGCACACCCCGGTGCACACCTCGTCGGGGACACTTAGCTATATTTTGTGTTAGTAGGCGTACCGTATTTTCCCTAAACCGACTGCGTATTTTTATATAAATATGCCAGGGTAACTGTCGGGTAATCAACTATCATAGAATCACTCTCATCATATTAGGTTATATTGGTTTAGTTTTAATTATAATTTCATATTTAAACTTGAGTAAAGAAGTGTTAAGTATATTTATGTAAATTAAAGGTTTTATATATTTTCTTATAGATTTGAGGAAATGTTTCACTAAAATAGCTTTAGACAAATTAGCAATGTACCTAAAATTATTATTCGTTTATAATACCGAAATAATTGCTGTTTTTACAAGTGTTTTTTTGTCAAACATAAAAGTTATCTAAATAACATTTACCTAGCTATTAAAAATATATTAAATATACTGTTGTTTGTTCCTCAGCAAATAAGTATATAAATATATTTTAGACTGCCTTTATTATTGTTAAAATCACAATGATTTTAAGATATTTCATCTTAATAATGGATTTTATTAATATATTTTAAAAGCAACTAAACTAACAAACTAAAAGCAAACAAAGAACTCTTTTCTATCCAGTTCTAAAATGCGTAAATATTCGTACCTTTATTTGTACGAACTTCATGCAACAAATTCAGAACTCATATTTAAACGAAAAATTGATTTTAATTTGTGTTTCTAACAAAAACAAAAAATAAATAAAATAAAGTCGAAATATAAAGGTCTCATTAAAAACGTCGAGGCTGCCATCTCGCGGAGATGAAGTAAAGCTGGAAAACAACAGGTACAACCTTTCTAACAATATTGTATTTGGAACACATCGGTAAGTAGAATTCTACGTGGATCCTTATACAACAGCCTTTACGTTGAAAAATAAATTCTTGGGTTCAAAAGCGAAGTGCAATATTTTTCTTCCGCGTTCAGAGCACTAATGTAAGTAACGTGACTTTTATAATATTATGTATTTAATCAATTTTTTGAGGTGAATCTTTAACACCGTTGTGATTTAAAGCTCGATGGAACGAAAAAGCGACATTACAAAGAGACAAACATCTGTAGAATTTAGCCTGCGAGAGAATGAGATAGAACAATCGGTCTCCTCTTTGTGCGCTGATTCGTAGCCTCCCCACTCTCGTCTACTTTATTTTTCTGAAGTAGAACTAGGTTTGAACTGCACACTTGTGATTTTTGAAGTGAAAACTCCTTTAGCACCGTTGTGATTTGAAACTCTATGAAACGAAAAGCGACACTAAAAAGAGATAAACAGATACATCTATAGGTAAGCCTGCGAAGAATGAAATAGACTAATCGGTGTCCTCTTTGTGCGGTGCTTCGAAGAATAAAATGTAAAATAATTCTTAAACTTGGTAACAATATTATAATTATAATGAATAAACCCTACAATTATCCTACTCTTGATACTCTGAATTCGTCTCCTTCTCTCGATGTTTTCTGATGGTTTCATGTTAATTTTTTTCCAAGAATTTGTTCTTATTAATCGTTTGAAATTTACAGACTAACAACTTATGTCTGGCCTATTTTTTCCCTAAATTCAGCATCATAATGTAATATATATCATATTAGAGAAAAATGCTCAGGTTTCCATGGGCAGCCAGACGCACAAATGTGTCCATCCTGGAAGAGTTAGGCATCCAAAATAGGCTCTCAACTATCTGCCTACAACATATTTTAAGAAACTTTGGACACGTTGCTCGCCAAACTGAGGACTACAACTGGCAAAGTGGGAGGCAGAAGAAGAAGAGGAAGGTCACCAATGCGCTGGAGTGACCAAGTATCACTGGCGTCTGGTACTAGAGTGTCCTTTGCTCTCCAAGCAGCGCAGGACCGAGAGGAGTGTAGGAGCCTTATCCACCATGGATATTGGAGTAGGGATCACGATCCTCAGCAATGAGGAACCGACTTGAGAGGCAGATATATTATAAAACCTCGTTCAAAACCACTATTGAAAAGTTACTAATTTCCAAAATACGTAAATTATTTGGTAACTATGGGGTGAGGTTTGTCCATCTTGGGAGTGGATGCATCTGTTCACCAGCTGCGTGGTGGGTTGGATCGGGCGAAACTGGTTGAGGGAGACCTTTTGACACAGCAAGACTCTTTCGGATCATTGGGAGGGATGCACTACGTCACTCCTGGAGACA
Source organism: Limnephilus lunatus (assembly GCA_917563855.2). Taxonomy (NCBI): domain Eukaryota; kingdom Metazoa; phylum Arthropoda; class Insecta; order Trichoptera; family Limnephilidae; genus Limnephilus; species Limnephilus lunatus. The sequence continues at coordinate 102,670,665 of OU830594.1, forward strand.
CTGACCACCATATTCCTACCCTCGTACCTTTTTGCTTCCAAGAACCTTCTCTCTTTACCTTCCTAAAAATACCCTCCACACAGCACCCTCAAAGATGACATAGGCCCTGAGGAAACTTATTTTTCTCGGGGCCTCCTGTGTGGAGCTAATGTACAAAAGGTAATTTTAAAGTTCTGTAAAATCTCGTTTCGTAAATGATGTTAAGAGCCGAAAAATGTTGTAACAGAAAAGTTTGTGTAAATGGTACGCCGCGTCGCCAGAACTCACCATGTTTAGAATTTTTTTGCTGCTTTTTTTTATTAAATAGAACATACAACGAAGTTGCTCTCCCATGAGTTATCAAAACTCGTTAAGAGATCGCCAATTGGTACTTTTGAAAAGTTAAACCCAACCCAACCCAATATGCAGACACAATATATGAAGAAAAAATTTACAAATCATTTCACAGAAACATGTCTTATAAGATTTTATGAATTATTACAACCACTCATTTGATTTATGTACTGTTGGTGTCAAAAAGTTAAAATAAAGTATCCTCCGTGATGGACTATAGAAATGCATAAAAAACAAAATCAGGAAAATACAATAAAAGGTACGGGCTCAAAAATATACAAGATGTTTATATGCAAATACATGCAATAAGATGTTTACATACAAATACATACTTTAGCACAAGGATTTCTGCTTTTTGGCGAAATTTAGCTACCTGAATGTTATTTTATATTCATATTTGTGAGTTCATGAATGTCCGCAGGTACTAGAAAAAGTAAGTTACTTAGAAAAATGAAGATGAGCGATAAAAAGCTAACAAAACACATAAATCAACGTGTTTTGGAACGAAATCAAAAGGTTTTATCGATTCGGACCACGGGTAAAAATATCACTAGGTGATCAAGGCAATAATGCAGGTGACATAGTCCACCGAATCCGGGACTTGTGAATTTGTATAAAAAAAATTAAATCTTTCTTCACCAAGTTCACTTAGGTAATTTACGATTTGAAAAAAGTTAATTATGTGAATACCGCAAAAGAGTCCGAACTGCTCCCCACCGCCTGGAGCTAGGGATATTATGTCACCCCATCATTCTAGTATGTTGTGAGGCTGAAGGTAAGTGGGGAAGGGAAGAAGATAGGGAAGAGGAAGATGGGTAAATACCTGGCTATTCAGTTCTAATTACAAAACACAACTAAAGCCATTGAATGGTGGTCTTACATCAGGACGATTCTGAGAGTATCATCCACTCTGGAACGTCCCGCAGATATACCTTACATAATTTTTAATTATTACACTGTGAAAACACAAATCAACCAAATAGAATTTACTTACGCGCACCGGGATTAAAACCCTCGACCTCCGGATCGCTAGTTGAGAGCCTTCCTCTCGATCACAGAGGGCGTCACGGATTTGTCGTTGATGGAGAACCAAAGGTCTCCCCAACCAGTCTCTCCCGATCCGGTTCGCCAGGCAGTAGGTGGGCAAAAGCGTTCACTGTCAAGACCTAGACAAACTTCACCCCATAAACCCTGGCATCCCTGCAAAGTCATCAAACGTAGCGAACCACTTGGAGTGACCAGTGCAAGGGTATTGGTTGTCTAATAAATGGTTCCCCATACCCCCTCCTATATTGAGGAAATTTTGCTAGATATGGCAATAGCTGAGTTAAATGACAAGATTTGAACAGCCATGTACTTCCCAACATTACTCTTTGCCATCTCCTTCCAGTCCCCACCTCATTCAGTCTCACATTACAGAGATTTTAGTAATACATAGAAGTATTGCCACATACGTATCGTAGGTATCCAAATGACTTTTTATAGTACCTGTCTGCAGTCATGGTGTTTGAAAGAGAGAGTACGAAAACAGTATGCAATATAGTTGTGAATGATGAATACTTGGAGCAGGTGGATGAGTTTGTGTATCTGGGCAGTATGTTTACGAAAGATGGGAAGGCTGATAGAGATATTGAAAGAAGGGTGAATGCCGGTAACTCCATTAATCGAGGACTGAATGCCGTTGGCGGTAATAAAAAACTGTCCAAAGACGCGAAACTAGCCGTCCATAATGGAGTGCTGGTACCTACCCTGATGTATGGCAGTGAGGCATGGAACTGGCAGAGGAAGGATGAAAGCAGACTGAATGCTGTAGAAATGAGATCCCTGAGGCGAATGTGTGGTAAAACCATGTACGATCGTGAGAGAAACGTGGATATCCGCAAAGAATGCAAGGCTGATGTAAGCGTGATGTGTAAGATTAAGAAAGGGACTCTCCGATGGTTTGGGCATGTAGAGCGAATGAACGAGGAAAGGAATGTAAGGAGAATATATGATGCAAATGTGAATGGTAGAAGAAGTCGGGGACGCCCGAGGAAGACATGGCACGACCAAGTGAATCAGTTACTTGAGTCGGGCCATGTGAAGAGTCGGAATAATAGAAGAGCATGTATGAGACGATGTATGAATGTGAACGAGGCAAAGAGTGTGTGCCAAGATCGAGTTGTGTGGCGGTCCGTCCTCTCTGCCTACCCCTGCGGGGAAACGGCGTGATGGTTAGTTAGTTAGTCTGTCTGCAATATTTTATATCTATGGCTCCAGCGCTCCGAGGTAGTAAATATAAAACATAGATAATAGTTGGAATAGAACGATTTCTCTTAATTTATAGCCCTTAAACTGGGAGATCCGGAAATGGAACGGGACCGTTATCTGGAATCTGGAAGTAAATCGGAAAAGTCGCGAATGTCCGATTTTACGGCGTCCCAAAGGCCATTCGTCAAGGCTCTAATTGATGTTGTCATTGGATTTTTGATCATTTTTATTATTTGAAGGTTGCAAGGGATGTAATGTGATTGTCTTGAAATATTTAGAGGTTTAGAGAAACAACTACGTGGCCTTTTTATTAAAAACTTAAATTTGGCTATGAGGTTAAATTACTTAAAAAACCTGAAAATTTATTTTTTCAATCAAAAGGAATAGAATATATCTGGTTCCGATATGTGCTATTTTATTTATTTGTGTTTTTAAATTATAAAATATAGGCCGAAAGAATTCAATTTTTCATGATTTGACTTTTTTTGTGATTTAATTATGATTATTAAAAAATTATCTTACCCTACCTACTGGAAAATGTAAACATAATAAAATGTACTTCTTTGGACAGAAAATTTTAATTTATAAAAAAACAAATGTTTGTCAGTTGTTCGTGATGTTTGCATTTTCGCCCAAAAAATTGCCTCTTTTATAATTTTATGTGCCATGGTCACCCCAAGCGGTTGGCTACGTTTGGTGATTTAGCAGGGGTGCTCGGATTCATGGAGTGAGGTTTGTCTAGGTCTTGGTGGCGAATGCGTTACATCACGTAGGTACTGCGTGGCGGTCCGAATCGCATTTTACCGCACTAGGAGGGGTTGATTCATACGTCTCTCACTCCTGGATATATTGTCTTACAGATTCCTACCCATCCCTCATATTTTTTTTAATTCGCATGTGAGGCAAAAAACCTTCTCTTTAAAATTATTTTACTGTGCATACCTATTTATTTAAAATAATTTTTAGAATTTAGCTATTTAATTTCACTACATATTTAAACTAAAAATCCAGTGGCGTAGTCTGTGCATAATGATTTTTCATCCCGGCTGTCAGTGGAGGGCTTCCCGGGGGTTGTAAGAAGACAAGACTTGCCCGCCCCCGGCAAAGTAACCCAAGTCCCCAGGGGTGCAGTCGCCGGGCGAGATCCATCAGTCAACGTCTGAGACAGAGAGGAGGATTACAGGCTACGCCCCTGGAACAGATCGCGGATATAATAAGATCTCACCCCCTTTTGGAAATTTTGGCATTTAAGTTTGAGACCGTATCATTTTGGTATTTAATTATACCATTAGACAATCACAGAGTGGAAGATACTCCCAGTATCGCCCTGGTGAAAGATCACCATTCTCGACACGATGCTTGAAATGGCTTAAGCCGTGTTTGGTGACCAGATCTGAATAGCCAGGTATTTCCTCGCGTTCGTCTTCCCCGTATTCTCCCCCTCACTATTATATTCAGTCTCACAACATACTCCAATTGGGGATGTCATAGTCTCACTCGCTTCAGAAGCCGTTGGGACTCTTGTATTAATATAAAAAATATATTAAAAAATATACGAGCATACGATAAATTTTCTAAAGGTAAGTATTAATGTATAAATAAGGACACGCAAATAGAGTTGGGGCCAACAACAGAAATTTAGTAATGTGTGCATTTTTTTTAAATTTTCTTTAAGAGCTATATTTATTTTACTAAAGGCCAAAATAAGTTTTTTTTTTTGTTTTACGCTCAGCTTGGCTTTTTCAATTGGTTCGTATTGTCTGTATTGTATACACTTGTACTTTCGAAACATCACTGAGAAACAGCATTATTGTAGTAGGTACGCAAGCTTATCGTTTTTAAGAAATGCGATCATTCCCGGGTCACAAATAATCTGCCAGTATGAGAAAAATTCTTATTACCATCGGTATGAACGGAAAATGTTTTATGTGCGATGTTGAAGGGCTTAGCAAGCCGAGAATCAAATACTGGGTGGGATCCAGATGCATTTGCTGCTCTGCTATTATCTGATATTTTGAGAACCTTTTTGGAATATTTTTTAAAAATTTATTGCGTAATAAGTGAGAAACAAAAGTTTTGCAAGCAAGGGAACCATTTATTGGATAACCAACATCTCTGCCATAGGTCACCCCAAGTGGTTCGCTACGTTAAGTGACTTAGCAGAGCTGCCCGTGTTCATGAGGTGAGATTTGTTCCGATATCGGCGGTGTATGCATTTACCCGCCAGTCGCGTGGTAGGCCGGATCGGAAGAAACAGGTTGAGGGAAACCTTCAGCAGGACTCTCTCGGAACATCGCCTTGCACCGCAGTGGGAGAATGGATACATAGGTCCATCACTCCTGGAGACACTGACCCCCAGATTCCTACCCTAAATATGATATAAGCACTGAGGGGAATTACTTTCCTCAGGGCCTCCCGTGTGAAACGATGAAAAGTCAAAATAAACATCATCCAACTAAACAAAAACTGAAAGTTTGTGAGAAGAAATTTAATAAACTATTTAAATGGTAATACTTCGATCTGTGAACAGTAGACCTCGCGTCCACTGAAATATTTTTCTAATTGTGACTTATTTAATAAAAAATTTCTACAACAAAAATTTCTTTAGAAATTATAACATTTCTAAGTAGGTACATAAATACCCGCATACTTAATTTATTATAAACCATATATTTCAGATTTTAAAAAAATTAACAGGGAATTGAACAATTTGTCCAAAGAAAGTTAACTATCTAGTATAAATTATTTTTTCAAACTTTCTTCGCGCAGGTAGGGCTCTACAATAATATATAAAAAATGTGAACAAGAAAGTCTAAATAAACACGACGATTTTAAATATGAAAAAATAATCTTTACTAAACCATTAAAACGGTTACCATCTTGAAATGGAAAAGTAACGTACAAACGAAATGCAAAACATTCAATAATAATATTTGTTAAATCTACTGATCGCACAGTGGTCCAACCTTCAGCACGCGGCCAAAAATGAAATTAGTTTCCTTCACTAATTTCTCGTACATCATTTGAAGGCGCGTGGAAGTAATAATATAATAATAATAGTAATGATAATAATAATAAGCACGGTCATCTGAACGCACTATCTCCATTCCGGTCCATTGGACGCAGCGTCATTAGGGTGGACACGCTATCTAGGAATAGGGTGGCGGTCCTGTTATGGCCAGACAAATTATTGAGTTTTTAAATTGTGCTACATCCAAAACTGCTTACAAAATAGATTAAAAATTGAAAAACGAAATGGTATTCGGTTATAAAATGTGTAGGAAATAACCAATCACTTACACATGAAAAACATCACCAACTTGCTTCTAAGTTAGTTCAAATCTGTCGTCAGTTTTCAAAACAAATTTTCAATATTTTTCTTGCCATTGTTCCAAATTTCAAATTTAATACTTTTCCAGCAAAGAAATCGTTAGGAGAATGTAGCAACTGAATAAAAAAATTACATCTCTCGAGGAATTTTTGCATATTATCATTTTAAAACCAGACAGAATGTGAAAAGTGATTTTTATTGTCAGAGGTTTGCTGTATCTTAATAACAAGCAATTCGCACAAATAAAAGTATTAAATATTCACAATATATTGTAGAACTATCGCAGACCCATACAAAATTACGGGATAGTCATAGAAGCGCTATTGCGGGCTATCATCTCGTATTAAGGCGATCCACTAGTATAGGAAAAAATCGAAATCGGAATTCACGCCCCTTTATGGGAGGAGTTCAAAAATACTTGAGAAAAAGCTTTTGGAAAGGTAGGAAAAGATATTTGAGAATTTTTTTTACATGTTGATTTCGTAAAGGCCTGTAAAAAACATTAATTCCTGTTTTATAGTAATAAAACGAAATTTTTAAATTGATTTCACGAAAAAAAGCAGCGCGGAGCCTAAGACGTTGTTTCTCCGCTCCGTCCGGAGGAGTAATGACGGAAGAATGGGCCGGCTGCCAGTCGTTCTTCGGTGGACGGTATAAGGTTCACTTTGATATAACAAATTCGTCGACTGCCGTATTGTTGCCGTGATGTCAAAAATAACAACGCGAAAATGTATATTATATTTTATTTTGTGAAGTTCGGGCGTAAATTTCAATTTTTTTTGCGATAATTATATAAGAAACTGAATTTGCCACATTATGCAATAAAACCATATCCGAAAAAGTGTTTATAAGTAGGAGAGTTTTCAGTTAAAAATGTTTTTTATAGACCTAATAGTTTATTTTTTTCTCAGCTTAATGAAAGATTTATTAAAAAAAATGACCGATATTTTTAAGGGCCAAGGTATGTTCTACACGCAGTATTTAATTAAAGCATCTATAATACTTCTAAGCGGTCAAATTTTCAAAACAAAAACATACGATTTTGTATGATTTTGCATTATTTAGTATGGCTTCATCTTAATCAGTTCCACTATTATCACGCGAGTAGCAGTGGGCGGGGACCGGATTTGATAGTTTCGTAACGTAGTTTTGACAGAGCGTTGGACTAAGGTTAATAAGGCTAGCCTAGTTAGGCGGATTAAGAAAAACCTAAATTTATAACTATTTTCTATACTTCAAGTACGTACCTACTGTTCATATTTATTATTTTTATTATTTTCTGTTGTTAATCTTTTGTACTTACATAAACCATTGTAAATATTAACACTGAATAAATACGTTTTTTTAGTTATAAATCTTGCAAATTTTGTTTAATAAATATATATTTTAATTATTAATAATTGATAGTAAAAAGTGGAACCATTTCTTTCGCTTTGCCTCTTATCTAAATATAAAACAGCATTCGGGATAAGCTGAATTCTCGACAAATCCAATCCAATTTTTAAAATGGCAATTTTTATTTTTAAGATTATATTACAGGAAGGTACTTTAAGGCTTGTGTGAATTTTTCTGGAGTTTGTTAAACTTTAGTTACAGTCAGAGACACAGCTGAAGTTATTAGTATTAATTATTATAAAATTGTTTTTAGTATCAATTAGTATTATTAATAATACCGCAAGGTGTGAGGGCGAATAAAATCCTAAAAAAAAACGAGTGTGCTTTAGACCACACGACTGAAGTAAAACTTCACTAACTTATGCCGTCCATTAACAATATAACAATAGCAGGAATAAAAATATCCCCATCTCCTCAAGATCCCCATCAACTCAACTCAACAAACAGCGTTTCATATCGATTAGCGTTTCACTTTCATTAGCGTTCGCTTTAATTAGCGTTCGCATCGATTAATGTTTCATATCGATTAGCGTTTTTTACATTGATCATCGTTTCATATTTTTTCGTAACGTTTCATATTTTTCGTAACGTATTCATCATTTTACCCCCAAGTGTCGAGCGTGCGTAAAGAAGTTTTACTTCAAAAACTATTACAAAAATCATTTGGATTTGAATCCATCGATTCATTGGTAGTGAAAATATTACCTATTTTTCTAATCACATCAAAATATAAGCCGTTACCCAAAACCGGATTCTTCGCCCAACCCCAAAATATCATTAGGACTGGTGTACATCGAACCATTCGGTATCCCCTCAACCAATCATTCCAGACGATGTACACTCTTGCTTTAGTTTGGTGGCAACTGGCCACTAGATACTTGTGTTAAGTGGGGTAACGCTCAGTACTGGAATCCAGTAACTAACTACTTGACCGAATCTAATAATGACGTTAGTACCTACTAATATGCAGTTGTAGCGAAATGTACTTGACCGAATCTAATGATTTTAGGTACCAATATGCGGATGTTGTAATTTTTTTTTTCGTATACGTTAAAGTATTATTATCAAAGTTTAATTTAAATTGCTACCCGGTTTCACCGAGATTTGTATTTAAAAAATATGCAACACGGAATATGGTGTCAAGTTTTAATGCAATGAACATTTCAAATCTTATTAGTTCGCGGTCCGAAAATAGATTAAGATAACATGGAAGATTCATAAGTCACAGAATATTATAAACGTTTGACTGTATCCGTGGTTGAGTAGTTATGATCCTTGGCTACGAATCCAGAGGTCGCGGTGTAAAATTTTATTGATTAATTTGTGTTATTTCACAAATTAAAAAATATTAGCTTTTAATTATTCTACTGCATGAGTTTTATTTTAAAATTTGTTTAAATAAAACACATTTTTTAATAAGTCATTTTTAAGCAGTAAAACTCATAAACGGAACTATTTTCATCTCGCAAAACCATTTCCATCATGAGCAAGTTCCATTGTTCGATAAATATATATTTAATATAAGAATAAGATACCATAATATTATTTGCACTCAATAATTTTTTTTATTTTTTTAAATGTGAATACCACACAAAAGTCCCAACTGCTCCCAACCGCCTGGGGCCAGTGAAACTATGCCACCCCCAATTGGGGTTTGTTGTGAGGCTTAGGGAAGTGGGGAGGGGAAGAAGATCTGGAAGAAGAAGGTGGGGAAGTACCTGGCTATTCAAATATATGTTGCACATCCCTAGTGATGAACTACTTCTTATAATAATTGTTGTCTATGGTCACTCTGGAAGTAATGTCAATGGTGTGAACACCTAGTCAATAAAAGTGTTAATTATAATAACACTGTTTTCTATTACACATTCATATTAAATAGATAACTAAACATGAAGGTATTGAGGTCGTTATTGAGGTCGAATCGGGGAGTACCTTCAACTCTGGAACTTGCCGCAAATAAATTATAAATTATTTTTAAATAATTAAATTGTGAAATAATCATACAAAATTTACTTACGTACGCCGGGACCTGCGATCTCCGGATATTCGAGAGCCTTACTCTTTGAACATGGGTCCCAAAGAATATATCTTCACCAAATAATTTCTTTTCACGAATATGCTAAGAAATCTTATTTATTTAATGCCGTGCCAGCGAACGAAAATCCACATTTCGTCGAAAGATGTTCTTACAATTGTACAGGGCGGTTCCAATGAGAAAGATTAATTATTCTCCGTACCAGCTTTTTAAAATTATAACTCAATATCGATTTTATTTCATTACAAATTTGCTTTAATTTATACCTACATCCAAAAATGCTGAAAGGCTCGATGATAAAACTATTAAAATGATGTACTTTTTGTAATTATTTTTTGACCATAAGTATCTATAATTTTTCAAGTATATCTAAGGAAAATAAGAATGTAAAAAAATCTGAAATATATTAGTTTGTAAGAGCGCAAATAAATACACATTTTTATTTAAACTAAAATTAAAATTCTGAAACATAGGTACGTTTACCATATAATGTATTGATTTATTTTACTTCATGATTATATGATTTGAATGGGTTTTGTATAATACAAAATCTGAAATTGAAAATTTAACAAATCTGCCAACGACCTATGGTAGGTATAACCTTATTATTCTAAAAACATAATTTTTTTCTCAAAATTGAAAACATACGTTTACTAGATAAAAGAACAATCTTTCGAAATCAATTTATATTTTTTTGTGGAAAAGAGTCAATACGTCTAAAATCTGATTTAAAAATGACACATTTCTGGTTTTCTCTGGTTATACCCTTTTAATGCAGAAATTGATAGCGAAAACCAGCTTTGTAATAGCCTACAGAACACCAAATTGCAGAAAATTCGACACCATCACAGTTTAATAAAGAAAGACTAGCTACCCTTTGCACTAAGCATCTTTTTCGTCCATCCCCATCGCTGTTTGTAGCTAATTATGTTGAAGGTTCGTCCGGTACGCCTCTCCACCCCCAAAGGGGGTGATATGCCATCATTAGCCTCCCCTGATTTGAAAAAACTTAGGTTAAGAGTGCTGAAATGTTTCCATAAGTCTTAGAGGTTGAAATGAGAATCATTATATTCACAAATACTCGGAAAACATGCCAGGCGAAAATTTTTCTATGTGGAATAGTGTTCCAAGAAATGCTTTCGATTTTTTTTTTTTTCGATATTTTGATGAAAATCTCTTGTTATATTCTTAAACGGAAATATTTTTGTGTTGTTTACAATGGAAACTTTTAAAACATATCAATTTAACCGGCAAGTAGTCGAGTGGACAAATACGTCCAAATTCCAACCCGGCGTCGCGAGTTCAAGGAACTGCTAGCTAAGACCTCCATCATTATACAAGAAACATTTTCCGCTTACTTAAAAAAATGTTATTGACATAATGAGTTTTTTTCCGAGTCCTGAGTCCTCAATGTGTATCATTTTGGCACCTCCCCTGTTGGGAATTCCATGAAAAATTTGATAAATTATTTTCAAAGTCCTATTTCCTCAATGTGTACAATTTTCACAGCATTCTCAAAGATGACATGTTATGTCTTAAGTTACTTATTTCCTTGAAGAAGATAACAATAATAATCTAAACTAAATTATGAAAGAGAACAAGACACAGAAAAAGACAATGGTCGCAACTGGGACTCGAACCCAGACCTAATTTTTGTTTAGATTATTATGTTTATCTTATTCTTCAATGATATGTTACATTGATGGGAATAACCTTCAAAAGTTATAAAAAGAGACTTTTTCTTATAAAAAAATACTTATTTCATATCGATCCCTGGCCGGCCCCTCACCCCAAGGATGGGGCCATAGATTGGAGTCTCTCTAGCCTAGGCGGAAGTCCGGCCCTGACCGAGACGAAAAGTTACGTCTATCGTATCTGGCTCTAAATTTGTCATTTTTATTATTAAAAAAACAGATTTGTAATTTTTATAACGAATGTGACAAATTTACCCTTTGTCGACGTCTATTTGTATGAAAATTGCCAAATTAAACATAGCATATTATTTTATATATTTTTTTATTTTTATAAATATTCTTATAGTAACACAATATCGACAGAAGACATTGTTGCAACTTGCAACGGTCAGAAAACGAGAAAAATAATTAGTTCACTGTTTCTCTTAGAAGTAAAAGTGAAGCCACAGCATCCCATTTATGGAAGATTGATGATTCTATCCGTGGTTAATGATGTGGGAGACCGCCCATAGAGGAGAAGGGCTCCTAGAAACAAGTACCTTCCTATCTAATTGCCAAGAGTAAAGCTAACTCTACACGATGCTTATTTCCATACCGACTCCTACATGGAATGTACATCGGGACCCATATAGAAAATCTTTGTTTTACACGATAATCATTTTCATATCAACTGTTTCATGCAGATTTGCAAAGGGTTATTTTGGAACATTATTTAAATCGTCCAAACGGGCAACACTTTTAAGAGGAACGGCTGCGCGACCTTTTTCATGCATACCTAACTTGAATTTGGATTTGAGGACAAAATAACCAACCAAATTGAAATATTACCCTTTTAATCAAAAGTAATAGCAAATGTCTAGCATAGATGTGTTCTTTCATTTATTTGTGTTTTTAATTGTGATTTGCAAGCCATTAAAGAATTTAATTTTGCATAATTTTTTTGTAGAAATGTTAATTTATATATATATATATTTTTTTTTTACATGACTACCTCACAAGAGTCCCAACTGCTCCCGTCTGGAGCCAGTGAGACTATGGCATCCCCAATTGGGGTATGTTGTGAGGCTGAGGGCAGTGGGGAGGGGAAGGAGATAGGGAAGAGGAAGGTGGGGAAGTACCTGGCTATTCAGATCTGTTCACCAAACACGGCTAATACCATTTTAAGCAACGTTTCAATTCTGAATGGTGGTCTTACACCAGGGCGATACAGAGAGTATCTTCCACTCTGGAACGTGCCGCAAATTTAGTATTTATTTTTTTAAATGAATAAATTGTGAAATAACACAAATTAATCAAATAAAATTTATTTGCCACGCCGGGATTCGATCCTGCGACCTTCGGTGCGCGAGTCAAGCGTCTTACCGCTGCGCTACGCCGGCCATACATCAAATTTGTGTTTCAACCAATTTGCAACATAAATCAGTCGTTCGCAATTTAAATTGACGACATCTACATGATTTTTTAACCGTTTTCAAAAAAAATAATTTCGTATTTGTGTAGAAAATAGAGTTTTTTTAATAATTATCACTGATTCACAAATAATTTGCCAAAGTTGCCAAATTGCTTGATATTTTATCTTTAAAACATAAATAAAAAAAATAATATCTGCCCGTACTAGACATTCGCCAAACCTCTTGATTATAAAAATTTTAATCAGTTTGGTAAGATATTTTGGCCTCAAATCTAAATTTAAGTTACAGAAATGCCGCGCATCCGTCCTCCTTAACTTAACCGTAGATCATAATTATATGTACACAAGGCATTAAGGGATATCGGACACACTACACTTTTTACTCCAAATAATGCCAGGAGTCTGGTATTGGTAGGTACGTTCCTTAACAATACAAATTCATACTGGCGATTTACATCGTATGGTGTAAATGGCAGTTCTGGCACAGATCGTTCGTACACCCATAGATGCGAATGGCAGCCGTTGGGTTAACAGCGTGTTTAGAAGTGAAGGTGATTTTCAATAATAACAAAAATACATACGAAATTCATAATACCGAACAGAAATACGCGATTTTAATCAGACAAACTGACTCCTTTACCAAATTCAAACAATATATAAAAAAATGGATTATAAGTATTGGACGCCACACTATTACAAATATCTGTAAAATAAATCACACATAGACAGAAATAACTATTCACATACAACCTAACCCTTATAAATAAAATGAAAATAATAGAATCCTGTCAAATTTAACTCCATAAATAGATTAGGCAGAATTTACTTCTTTACTTCATCTCCAAAATTTATAAAATAACTCTCTTTAAAAGATTTACCACCATTCCATCCACCTTTCTGTTTTAATTCTATTCAAAGTGATATGTATTTTACCATAAATATTCTTGTAACTACAATATTCATTTGTATACCTGTACGCCTGTCTTGACACAGGTATACCCTAGTGAGACAGGCATAAAAAACCAATGTAAAGTGATATGTATTTTACCTTAAATATTCTTGTAACTACAATATTCATTTGTACACCTGTACGCTTGTCTTGACACAGATATACCCTAGTGAGACAGGCATAAAAAAACCAATGTATATATTTTGTTACAGATAAATAATAAAAAATAAAAAAATAAACACACTACTAGAGCAACCTATAATCTTATAAACAATATTTAAACATTTTCCCAAATAAACACGCAATAACGTAATACGTAAAATAATAGTAACATGAAAAAATGACAGTTGCTGTCAAATTAATATTGGGCGCCAAACTGAAAGAAAACCGGTTTAAACAATTAAACAAATCCCATCTAAAAATATATATATTTATAACTCGATGAGTAAAATCTCCAATTGTTTCCCTTATTTTCTAGACGCGACCGCTACTTATTCTGATATTTTTGTTAAAAAATTTCGTTTAAGAAGTGCTTATATTGTCACCAATGATAAAATTCTATTTTCTTTCCAGAATCCGTATAGAAGGTGACCTATTTGAAATCTGTACGAAAAAAAACATCGTGTAAAGCGCCCTTAAGAGTTTTAGCTAAGGCAATGGAGCGAATCAAAAATGGTTTTAAGACAATGAGATATAATTTTTCCAGAATTTTTTTGATTGTTTCATCTGAGTTTTAAGAAAAGCTGTTATAGGTGAGCTATGTTGTTTAAATTTTGGGATAATAAGTCGTATTTCGTTTCCATCTAAAGTGCCTACCGTTACAAGATATCAATCTTCCATAACCCTTATCATTTATTTATTTTAATTTTATATAATATCTCTCCGTGGTCGAGAGGTAAGTCTCTCTACTAGCAATCCGAAGGTGCGGGTTCAAATCCCGGCTGGCGCAAGAAAATTTCATTTGCTTGATTTTTGTTATTTCACAATTAATTCATTTAAACTAGTAAATTCGCGGCACATTCCAGAATGGAAGATACTCTCAGTATCGCCCCCGTGTAAGACCACCATTCAGAAATGAAACGTTGCTTGAAATGGCTTTAGCCGTATTTTGTGACCAGATCTGAAGAGCCAGGTACTTTTTACCTTCCTCATCCCCATTTTCTTTCACTCCCCACTAACTTCAGCTTCATAACACAATGGGGTATTTTTTATTGCTTAAAAAAATTAAGCAAAAAATTACGATGATTACAGCATTTTTATTTTATTTTTATGTTGACGAATAAATTTTCTAGAGCGAGTTGAAGTTTACCATTTTTGAATCACCGCTAAAACGATATTTTAGGGCGTGGCTATCGTGTGACGTCGTGAGTGCGGACGCTCCCTGACAGTGCTTATTTGTGCTGGTTTAGCCGGGCATAGCCTGCGACGTCACAAACCCATTTGAAAAAACGGGCCGTTTTGATTTTGTCAGTTTTCGAGCGTTTTTAAAATCAATAATATTGAATGAAAACATAAAAAACAAACATTTATAGTAGGATGATTAAAATCAGAAAAATTGTCTTTAAATATTCCGTACATTTTCAACAGAATCCCTCGTTTGTGGAAATACCCCATTGGGGATGCCAAAGTGTCACTGACTACAGTAAGTTAGGAGCAAAGGAACGTAAAAAAGAGTGATGGTGGTCCATCCTCTCTGCCTATCCCCCGGAATGGTTAGTTAGTTACTTATTTGGAATTAATGATCAAAATTAATCTGACCACCGAATTAATCTGACAGACGTTAGTATATTACAATTTGGGAGGTGCGTTCAGATAATCAACACCCCTGTGGTTCGCTACGTTTGGTGATTTAGCAGGGGTACCCGGGTTCTTGGGGTGAGGTTAGATCTTGGAGGCGGAAGCGTTTGCTCACCTACTGCGTGGCATGCCGGATCGGGAGAGACTGCTTCAGGCAGACATAATCTAGACCTCTCCAGCCGGATTCTCGGCCCATCGCCTTGCAGTGAGTGGTCTCGCACTCCTGGACACATGACTCCCAGATTCCTAACCATCCGTCATACCTTTTTCCTTCCCAGAACTTCCTCTACTTCCTTTCCCTATTAAGACTCTCCACACTGCTACCGCAAAGATGGCATAGGACCTGAGGTTATTTTTTTTTCTCTGGACCTCCCGTATAAAGCTATTATAAAAAAATATATAAAAATATTGCTGCACTTTTACACACATTTTCAACTTTTACAGCCAATCTCGCCAAAGATGTTAAAAAAAGTTAAAAATTTGAAAAGAGTTTCTCCCGCGTTCATAGGTAGGACCGAACTATCGCACTTCGCGTCGTTATAAGTCGTCTTTACGGCGCCGTTACGCCATAACGGCCGTTACGAGCTAGAATCGTTAGACGAAACGGAAAAAAGACCCAACGAAACATCAGCGTAAGAAAGAGCTATGCGGGTACATAATGCCCAAGTCCAAAATGCACTATGAAAAGTGCAGTTAAATTTATGGACGAGAATGCATTATTCTGAGTACTGTACCGATGTAACCATACTATTATAAAAATATATGCAATGTTTGAAGGCACAAGTAAAGAATTTTAATATTCCATTGTTCTATATGAGAGGATTGAGAAAAACAATGAAGATTAAAGTGCACATATATATATTTTTTTTGTTTATATGAATACTGTGCAAGAAGTTAAACTGCTCCCAACCGTCTGGAGCCAGTGAGGCTACGGCATCCCCAATTGGGGTATATTCTGAGGCTTAATACAGTGGAGAAGGGAAGGAGATGGGAAAGAAGAAGTTGGGAAAGTTTATAACTTTTCAGATCTGGCACCAAACACGGCTAAAGCCGTTTCAAACAAAGATTCAATTGTGGATAGTGGTCATATACCAGGGCGATACTGAGGGTATCTTTCACTTGAACGTGCCGCAAATATACTTTATATTATTTTTAGACTAAGCGCATCCCATCTCATCCCCCCTCCCCTACTTTCATGCTCACGACACATCCAAAATTGGGGATTTTATAGTCTTACTGGCTTCAGACGGGAGCATTTGGGACTCTTGTGCGGTGTTCAAATAAAAAAAATTACTTGTGCACGCCGGGATTTGAACCCGCGCCTCCGGATCGCTAGTCAAGAGCTTTACCCCTCGACCACGGAGGCCGTCAGCTAAAGCTATTTCAAACAACGGTTCAATTATGAATGGTGGTTATACACCAGGGCGATACTAAGATTATCTTCTAATCTGGAACGTACCGCAAATAACATATCTATATCTCAAATAAAATTTACATGCGGACCATGAGATTTGAACCCGAGGCCTTCGATTGCTACTTGAGAGCCTTACCCCTCTACCACTGAGGCCGTCAAGCCATTTTCGGTACACGGCATTTTTAAATATCCTACCAGTGACCCAGAAAACATCTACATTTTGTTGAATTTATTTCAAGTTTTTGTACATTATAAATGATTTGGTTGTGTTTATGAGTAATCTGATTATTGTACCCAATAGAGGGTACACTTTACAAAAGTTTACATAACTGCATACTCATCACAAATTTCGATCTTTCGGAGATGTCTGACTAAACAACTGGACGATTGAAATATTTGCACCTGTTTGATGAATCTATCGACCGAATGATATGTAAAGACAGAGGCCAAATTTAACTTGTGATAAGAGTTCATTTTTACATTCTAGAATGAATATGTTGAGTCAATGCTGAAAATAATATTAGTATTTTCATTCAGATTTCGTTTCGACGAGTAGAACAAACCCATTTATTAAACGAGATGTTTTCGATAACATCTTACATGAAGTAAAATAAATTTCAACAAAATTATATATTTTTGGGTTTTATGGCTTCCTATACGAATTGTTGAGAGGAAGTAAAACGGGGTATATTTGATAGCAAACAATAAAATTTATCTGACCGTCTTGCGATAATAAAAAAATGTTGACGTGTAATCTACAAAGACAATAATAAAATGTAACAATGAAAAATCACATAAAAACTGCCATTACGAATATTCTAAAACCATTTCAAAAATCAAAATTGACTTTACTTATTTACATTTAAAATACAAATTATAATAAATAAGTTAGGAACGCCTCACATGTCATACGTGTGTCTGGTAATGTTGCATTTTGGCGAAAGCAAGCTTATGGGTCCGAGTGTTTAAAAAAAGTTAGGATTATTGCTTACAATTACAATATTATTCCCAGAGAGTTAAAAAATAAGAATAATAGAGATTTAAAAAATATATCTATTCATAAAAATAGCACTACTTCAGCTACACAAAGACATCTTTAATGAAAATATTACCCCACTGCTAAATATATATAAGCACAAGGAATAATTCTATTGGTGGACTAACTGTACCACCTGTACGAACCACAACAGCACAAAATCACTTTGTATATAAAGGAATAAAATTATTTAATCAATTACCCGCTGATATGCAAACAGAAAAAAAATTCGACAAAATAAAACAAAAAAAAAATCTTATTTTGGTAGTACCACCATATATTTTTTATATTAAATGAAGAAACACACTTTGTAAAACACCACTTTATTAGAATTAATAATTATTTGACTGCCAACCAGGTTTCGCTTAGCTCAAGCTTCATCAGGGCTATTATATTAACTGTGTTTTACAAAGTGTGTTTCTTCATTTAATATATAATGTCACACCACAAAGTATTTGCTTCCTTCGATAAAAAAATATAATTTTTACTTTCTCTTAGATATATTTTTGACTGTTTGTTATTCCTAATGTTTTATATACTTCCTATATATATTTCTTGTTTAATTACCCTTATAATCTTCAAAAAAATATGTAAAGTCTAAATGTCTTCATAATTTTAATTGTTAAGTTTGTAATAAAGATTTTTTTTAAATAATTCTTAAGTTATTATCAATTTGTCCTCTCCTAAACACAAGCATTTGCTTAATTAGGAGAGTGTATAAAATATGTAAGCTATATTATGTTATATTGTGTAAATGTAAAATAAATAAAAATATTTTTTTTAAAATTAGCTCCACACAAGAGGACCGGAGTAAAATTTGCCATCAGGGCGTACTTCATCTTTGGGGATGATGTGTGGATGGTCTTTTATGGAAATGAAAGAGAGGCTCTGGGAAACGAAAAGGTAATAAGGGGGGATCGGAATCTAGAGGTCAGTTTGTCCAAGAGTGAGAGTCGTATGAATCCATCACTCCCACCTTGCTGCAAGGGAGTCGAGAGAATCCGACTAAAGAAATGTCTCCTTGGTGGGCAGACTCATCCGCCACCAAGACTTGGACAAACCATGAATTTGGGCATCTGGACGTGAGAACGGGTTATTTCTTCATAAAATCCGAGCCTCTTCAAGACCCGCATTAATAAATCGTTTCCAACAGCCCCTACCTTTTGCCGCATCATAACGCTGTCCAACGGAGTGGTGACATAGTTCATCTGTATTTACACTATACAAACAGGGGCGCTCTTGTGAGATGTTACATAACAAAAAACATCTATTTTTAAGTAAATATTCACAATTATAATATCATTTCATTACATATCATTCATCAGTTTTTTGGTTACCCACTTAGTATATTCTCGGGTCTAACTGGGGAGCTAGTCTATGTACTAATGTTATATATTTAGAACTGCTTATAGATAATATGTATAGTTACAAATTGGAAATGAAATACTTTCTAAAATACGGTGAGATATTACAAAATATTGTACAATAAGAAAAATACATATATTATAGAAATAGAATATCAACAAAATATTAGCAACATAATACATCTGAAAATCATCGATAAAAAATAAGTCAATCTGTTGCTTATGTGTAAAAATACAACGTGAGTTTTTTTAAAATTTATAATTGTTTTTCTCACTTTTTATTGTATCGGGTAAATCGTTAAATAGCTTTTGGCCTACTTAATGGTGTTGTGCAGCTGTCGTGTTGCATCTAGGTACATATATGTTCCCAGATGTTCTAGGTCTTATACTTCGAATTGAGTACACTTCAGCTCCTTAAAAAAAAATTAAATTGCATTTTTTTTAAATAGTTTTGAAACCGGCAGGACCTTAGATTTTTCAAAAAGTTCACTGGTTGGGAAAATTCTTGGTTTTTAATAATAACTTTGATGATAATTTTTTGTGTTTTTTTTTTACATGAGCTTCACACAGGAGGCCCTGAGGAAAATAATTTCCCTCAGGGCTTATGTCATCTTTGGGGATGCTGTGCGGATGGGTTTTTTTGGGGATAGGAAGGAAAGGAGAGTTCTGGGAAGGAAAAGGGTTTAAGGGGTGGTAGGAATCTGAGGTTCAGTGTGTCCTAGTCATCCGCCTCCAATGCCTAGACAAACCTCACCCCATGAACCCGGGCACCCCTGCTAAATCACCAAACGTAGCGAACCACTTGGGGTGACCTATGGCAGAGGTGTTGGTTATCCAATTAAGGTTCCCGGGGCGGCGGTACCCAATTACAGATTATTCTTATAGATGCTTCCCCATGCGATTATGCCGTACTGCAATCTATTATTTATGACAATGTTTTACGCATAGATCGTCACTTTAGTTGGACTTAACTTGTATAGGTAACGCAACGAAAGATGAGCACAATACAAATGCTGAGAATTGATGTATTGGTCTACCTGTGTGAACGTCAAGCGACGCCCACTAATAGATAAGGTTCTCTGACTTGCTTACGCTCACTTATTGTAACTAGTTAGAAGAGAGGCAAGTTTTAACGACACCCTTACGGACTGCACTTATGGGGTGTCCTATTCATTCAGTTCGTAATTTGATTTAAACATACGTGCACCTACATATCGCAAGTGAAATAATTATTAATTTTTAAATTTATAATTATAAATAGTTTTCATTATTTTTAATTCGAATCTTTATTAGTAGATTTACAGAGTGTTTTTAAAGTGTGCAAGTGTAATATTTATTACGACATCATGGAGTCCTGTTTCAAAACGGAACGTGGCAAATCACTGAATGGACAAAGTCGTGAAATTTTATTCCACGTGTTTAATTATTTTATGCATAATATTAAAAACGGTGGCCAATTTTTAAGCATGAATGACTTATATGATTTGACGTCTGAGGCAACTGGAGTATCGCAGACTAGTATTCGACGTATCGTAACTGGAGTGGCAAAGGAAGCAGAAACACAACCGTCGTCATCGTCAACTCAACGACCAACATTCAGCACACCAGGGAAGAAACGACGCAGACTATCAACCAAATCAGATGTAGATGATTTCGATAATGAAGTTATTAGAAGATGTGTCTATGATATGATTTTCATTTAGTTCATAAGTCTTTGCCAACGATGAAAAAGATTCATAGAGTTCTGAAAGGAGACATCGACTACGCAGGATTAGAACCCAAGATCGATAATTACACTGATGAATTCACAATACATCTTGGGGAATCAGATGAAGATACCTCCGTTGAATCATCTTTGGGATCTTCAGTCAGTGGGGAAATAAGTGGCATAGGTGAACTTTTAGATGATTCTGACTAATGTGCTAAAGGTTCAGTGGGATATTCTAGGAAACAATATAACTTTGGAAATGTGGGTTAATTATACTTTTAGGAAATATATCAAATTAACATTAAACATGCTTTGTAAAATAAATATTTCTGGTCAGAATAATAATTATTCTCCGAAAACAATTAGGTACCTATAAATTTCGATTGCCGTAATTTCCGTGAATTAGGGTCATTACCAATGGAAGTTTGTTATTTACAGTATTCTTAAATAAATGGCGAGTTATTAGCAATACCATTGTCTTTTTTTATGAATGCCTACCCATTTGAATTCAATCCTGAAAATTATCACATTTACTTAGTTTAGAAAAAAAAATTTGATAATCTTCAGTATTTCAATAAAGATGTTGTAAAATAAAATAAGTTTCATATGACCGACTTTAAAACGCTTTGACTTCGAATTCTCAATTGTGAAATAATCATCAATTGTTTTTTTTTTAAGCCTAAAACGAAACACGCTGTATGAAAGTTTTGCATCTGTGTGAGTACTGTGATGAAGTCAACTTAAGGCGATCCACTAGTACAGGAAAAAATCGAAATCGAAATTCACGCCCTTTTATGGGAGGAGTTTAAAAATACTTGAGAAAAAGCTTTTGGAAAGGTTGGAAAAGATATTTGAGATTTTTTTTTACATGTTGATTTCGTAAAGGCCTGTAAAAAACATTAATTCCTTTTTTATGCATTGTTTATTGCAATAAAACGGAATTTTTAAATTGATTTCACGAAAATAAGCGGCGCGGAGCATAACACGACTGCTCTCCGCTCCGTTCGGAGGAGTAATGACGGAAGACAGGGGGGCGGCTGCCAGTCGTTCTTCGGTGGATGGTATAAGGTTCACTTTGATATAACAAATTCGTCGACTGCCGTATTGTCGCCGTGATGTCAAAAATACCAACGCGAAAATGCATATTATATTTTATTTTGTGAGGTTCGGACGTAAATATCATTTTTTTTCGCGATAATTATATAAGAAACTGAATTTGCCACATTATGCAATAAAACCATATCCGAAAAAGTGTTTATAAGTAGGAGAGTTTTCAGTTAAAAATGTTTTTTATAGACCTAATACTTTATTTTTTTCTAAGCTTATTAAAAGATTTATTAAAAAAAATGACCGATATTTTTAAGGGCCAAAGTATGTTCTACACGCAGTATTTAATTGAAGCATCTATAAAACTTCTAAGTGGTCAAATTTTCAAAACTAAAACATACGATTTTGTATGATTTTGCATTATTTAGTATGGCTTCATCTTAACTTGCGAGACCTATACTGAGATATGAGGTGTCAAAGTGTGCAAAGACGATTTCTCATTTTCTATTAACCGATTTCTATTTTTGAGGTTGAATTTTGTGTAAATTATTATAAATTAGATATTTTAAAGGAAGATATTTAAATAGGAAGCATACTTATCATTTTAGAACATACATAAATCCATAAATGTGTAGATAGAACAATACGCAACCAGCTATGTCATAATAGTTCATTGCATAAGGTTCTAACTTTATTTCACTAATGCTATTCCAAGCTAGGGTGACTTTCTAATTAAATAATTTACGTAAGATTGATCCTTAAAAACAGTAATTGTTTTTGTGTTTAATTCGTAAAACTTCATTTCATTTTTTAAAATTTAATTTAATAAATAATAAATCACTAAAAAAAATTAATAAATTTAAAAAATCAACAGAGAGATTAATTTAGACACCTTCAAAAATTGACATTTAAAATGGTATAAATAATTCTCCTCAAAGTTGTTTAACTACAGATTGAAAATGGTCTTATAAAGCGAAAGAGCTGTAACAAAAATAAATACTAAAATACTTACATAACTTGATAACAACATTACTAAATTTAATTTAAATTAAATTTTAGCTTTTTAACTTTAACACCTCAGAACGTGGAAATAAATGTATTCTTTAAAAACTTAATTTTAAAACTTCTTCGAACAAATATGATTGAGCCAAATACTAAGTTCGGAGATCGTGCTTTCGGAGTATCTGGGCCTAAGGCTTGGAATAGACTCCCTCCGGAATTAAGATGCATAAAAAGCCCAACAGAGTTTAGGTCCAAACTAAAAACCTACCTTTTCGGGCTCTCATACCCTTAACTTAATTTAAATATACCTATCTAAGAGTACCATACTTGTATTGCCTATGATATGTCTTAATCACACTTTTCTTACTGAATTAAAATTACTCGAATCCTTACACATCAATCTGTCTCTCGGAAGATCAAATCAAGATTATTCAGAGATTGACTTTGAAAATTATTTTTGTCATAGAAATGTGCAAAAGAAATGGTTTTAAAATCAAAGATCATTTTTGAAAACAGGGTCAGTCAGAACTTTGTCCAAACGAGGTGACGAGATGGCGTGGAATTTAGAATAGATGACGGAGAAAGAGGTGTTTGGAGAGAACATGACAAGCAATTGAATGTAAATAAAAGTTTCGGGCGCCCTACTAAAACACGAAAACGTTGAATGAATCAAAGATCTCTAGATTGGTCGTAAAGTCAGTGTAACAAAAGAGTATGCTTGAAATGGCTTTTGAGTGTGAATAAAACTGTTCTTCCCAACCTTCATCTTTCTCATTTCCTTCCCATTTCAAGTACATTGAATGATCAATTTAGTACTTCGTAGGTCATGAAATTTGCGTTTCTTTATCTGCTGTCGTTTACGGATCAATAAAAACTATTTTCAGCTCACAACATATTTCCGCCATAAGCTACGGAGCTTTTAAATTAAAAAGCAATAATAGCTTTTATCCAATAAATGGTTTCCGGGGCGGTGGTACCTTAAATCGTCTCCCAAATTGAAATACAACATATATTTTTTCTTATAAATTCTGCACATTGTTTGTATAACAACGCCTTTAAAAACATTATTTTCTTTATGTAAGTAAATATTCATCCCAGAACTACGAGCTACTGGAGCTCAATTTATTGACTTGTAGACTAATTAGGAGCATATTATTATAATTTGAAATATTATATTTTATTGTAATTATTAATTGTTGCTAGGAAAACATATAATAAACAAGCAATAATAAAGAAGAAAGAGAGTTTAAGAATAAATTATTACTTGGCCACCAAACCCATATAAACCGTCCAATAACATATTAATAAAATCTATTAATAACCCACATATCAAGAGTTCCTTATAACTTAAGAAACCCCCTCCTACACGAATATATATTGTGGGTGGGGGGTGGAGGGGAATCGTGGGAACCTCCAACATTTATTATTATAGCCGGTTGGGGAAGGGGGCCGGCACGAGGAAGGACCCGAACCTACGGTAAGGCGAGTATCGGGAAAAGAGGAAATGGGGGGACCACCCCCAACTTTGGGGTGAGGGGGGGAGTCTGCGCGAAAAAAATCAATAGCCCCAGACTAGGGGGGCGCCACCCTTACCTGTGCGCCGATAATTTTTTAATAATAATATTTTTTTAATAAGTCAAAGCAATTTTTAGAAATATTTTACTATAAAAGCATCAATATTTATGCCATATTTTCATCAGCTAGAAGTATACTTTTTCATTGAAAATTATTGGGAGCCCAACTTTCGTCTTAAAAACATTCTTCTCTCCCTTTTCCTTATAAATTGATAGTTTATTGTTTAAGTAGTACATTTTAGAGGGGTTTGAAACTTGAAATGGAAATGTTCAGATGTACAGGAAAAATACTAGACAGAGGACAGTCTCTACTTATCCCGAAATTGTCCAAATATAATGGATGCGTAGCCTTGTTTAATAATTCCGTTTAAATTGGAACTTGCATATCAATTTGACAATTCTCTTTCTGTGTTTTATTTTTCAGCTTCCTGATAAAAACAAAATAATTATAAAATTGATTCCTCTCTTTTTTCCATCTAGCAAGCAAATGTATCTTTAAAACTTGAGTACGATTCTCCCATCCGGAACCCACATTATAATATTCATGTCCAAGCAATTGAAAGAACACAACATTTTTTCTTACATTTTCTAAGTTCTAAAATGGGTATTCCAGCTATTTTCTTGAATTTTCTAATCTGGTAAGATAATATATGCTTAGATTGTCAGACAGAAGGATTTTCATTGACTTGGTATTTCTATATAAAATTCAAAATGATGTAGTTGATAGTCCAGAATTGCTTGCATTAATAAGCCTTCGGATTCCTCTACGCTCTACGTAATACCGAAAGTTGGGATTTATTACGGTGCGGAAATTCTGGGACTAACTATCATATGTATTTCTCTTTGCCCAGAATACTAATGGGGGGTAATAATCACACCAAGTTGGTGGACATCTTTAATTTATCACTAAACAAATACAAAAAGTTTTTACCAAAGCAGTACAGTTACCTATGAAACAGTGCATATTTTTTTCTATTCATGCCTCTATAAAGGACCCTAATAAACAATTAAAATTAATTGCATTATTGAAGACAATACTAAAAAATGTAAACGAAAATATGAAAAAGAACAAGACACAGAAAAATAATTATATTTCTGGGACAAGCGCCTTAGCCAATTCGGCCACTGAGACCTCTCAGATTTAAGTCATTTTGGTCGATCGCATATTTTAAATTCAGAATTATTAACAATATTATGTTCAACAAATTTTTTTTCCAACATTTTACCTGGCATTTTTTGAACTCATTTGTATATATTTTATGCAAAAAACATTAGAAATCCGAAGTACGAACATTTTTAAATGATTTTTTCATCGGCGCACTGTCTAACATATCAGACAGACACGTGACAGTAACCCTTCTCCCTCTACTGTACAATTTTAATATAAAAATTGTTTTTTCTTCTCTTTCTACCGCGGAACCGGAGCAAACGTCTACACACGTACATTACACTCACATACATAGAAGACATAAAAATACGGCTTTATATATATACATATCTTTTCAAATATCAGGAACATACCAATACATTCACGTGAATTTTTAACGTGGAAAGTTTCATATGTTGTAGGAAGTTTTACACATTCCAGTTTCAAATAACTCCTACATTATTTTTATGTACGTGCATAGACGTTATATCTACATACATATACGTGCATTATTTTATTTTTGTATGTTCTCAGATTTGTATGCACGTCATTTTTAGCGGCGATAGTTTTTTTTTTAAATAAACTTCTCGTACATAACATGTTAGACTACCCCGGATGGAAGAATTGTTAGACTGATAAGTTGAAATATTTAGTATTCCGACTTGCATGCATTTTATATGATCCTAATTACTACAAGATTGGAAGATACTCTCAGTATCGACCTGGAACCCTAGCATGGTCGATCGATAAGGATTGTATCGATAACTTTCGGTAGCTTCTCATCGTTCCCTAGCATGAATGCAGATTGCCAACGAATTAATAACAATTCACAATCACTAAGTGTTTTAAAATATTCGACGTTAAATTTTCTTTGTAGGTTATCGATATAATAATGCATCCTCAAATTATAATTGTTAACCTCAATACAGGCATTAGTTTTAATGAGGTTAATTTATGTAAAAAAACAACAAAAAATGTATGGTGAGAATATTATAAATAAATAAATCTTTATCGATAAACCGTGCTAGGGGTTCTTGTGTAATACAACCATTCAGAATTGAAACGTTGCTTGAAATGGCTTTATCCGTGTTTGGTGATCAGATCTGAATATCCAAGAACTTTCTTACCTTCCTTTTCCCCATATACTTTCCTTCCCAACTACTTTCAGCCTCATAACATACCCCGATTGGGGATGCAATAGATTCAGGCGGTTGGGAGTAGTTGGGACTTGTGCGGTATTTACATAAAAAAATAATTTAGGGGCATAATTTGATCTTTTATTTGATTCTCTCTCGTATCGGAAGGTGGCAATCATCAGATATAGATATTGTATTGACTTGCATTAAGCTTAATTTCGGAATAACCTAACTGTTGTCGATCAAAAATGGTTTTTTTAGCGACAATTTTTTTTACGTGATTTATAAACTATGGTATCCCCAGTTGGGGTATGTTATGAGGCTAAAGGTAGTGGTAAGGGGAAAGAGGTGGGGTAGATGAAGTTGGCTATTCAGATCTGGTCACCAAACACTACTAAAGCCATTCAAGCTACGTTTCAATTCTGAATAGTGGTCTTACACCAGGACAATACTAAGAGTACCTTCAACTCTGGAACGTTCCGCAAATATACCCTTATATTATTTAAAATGATCAAATTGTGAAATAAAAAAAAATTGGCTAATGAAATGTATTTGTTCACGCCGGGATTTGAAACCGCAATCTCCGGATTCCTAGTCGAAAGCTGTACCCCTCAACCACATAGGCCGAGCCGAGCCATGTTAAGATGCTTATAAAACAAACATTAAAACCACCTTATTTAAAATAAAGCGGCGTTCTCTCACCGACAGGTAAAATATAAATTCTGCATATAATTTAATGTATGCAAAAAGGTATTCCAGAGGATAATTTTCGAAGGTGCTAGCAACATTGATCCTCTATGCACTGGGGCACGTACGCGAAACCAGACAGATACGGGCGGAACATCCGTTCACAGTATAGACATCCAAATTGATAGACTTGTCATATCTTGTAATCTAGATATCATTTCGACGAGCTGGTGGCAAATCACGTGACCATATTTCTGGCACCAGGAGGGTTCGAGAATGCTGTGAATAAACTATGACATCAGCCGTACATTGACCACCGAAGAGTGCACATTGAAATAATCAGACCCTAAGCAGTAAAGTAAAATTCGGTAAAGTAAGGCAAAGGTTTGCAGCGCTGTTATTTATGGGACTTTGAATGTTCGTTCCAAACGAATAGCTTGGCGTAGCGACGCTAAAATTGAGTGTGGTGGATAAATTACAACACATTTGTAAAAGAGTCTAACTAAATAGTGTAACAAAGTATTACATTTTAGAAAAAAGCCTGAACTATTGTTGACCCGATTTGAGATTTGTAGTTAAGTCTTTTATGCAGCCAGCAACTAGGGCGGCCATTGTCAAAAGGACTGGTAATTCATAAGCAGAATTTATTTTAGAGGACAGAAAAGATATTACGTTCAGATTCTTTATTGAGAAATCAGAGAAAGGGGGACAATAATCCCGCCTCCTACGCTCCGCGCAAAATGGTTTATACTCCTTTCCCCGATTGGCTTGTCTATTAATTTGAATATATATGGTTCACACAATATTCAGTTAATTAAAAGACCTATGTCTTCTGTATACGCCACCAACACGTAAACTGGGCGAAGCCGAACCAAAAGCCGCCCTAAGGGCCTAACCACAAAAAGCGGAGCGTGTTTTCAACAGCTAGTTATTATTATTATCATTATTATCCTTCGCACCTACCCATATTGGTAAATTGCGTAATGGTTGTTTAGTTACTTAAAAGTAAAAAAAAAAAAAAAAAATGGCCATTTTCCACATCAATAAAACTATAAAACAAAAACCACCGTCCCTTTGTATCATCACACCACCTCCGTATGACTTTTTCTTGAAACTTAGTCTAAAAGTTTTCTCGAAAAAGTAAGTTTTTCCAACTTAACTGTTGCACCCAACTACCCTTAAGTTCCCGCAGTGACTAGATGCGACACAATGGCCCTAAATTGCCTCTTTCACCACCGAACTTAATGATAAGGGTGGCATCTCGATGACTGAGGGGTGATTTCGGAAAACATTGGCAGAATTACGACAACCGTTCGTTTGTCTCAATTGGTGGAAAGTAAATTGGAATTCTTGTATAACACGATACTTGGGTAACTTATTTTCTTCTTTGAAATGAAAGATAAACATTCCAGGGTTATGGGTAACTTGATCGTATTATAAAAACTCTTACTAACATTATTATAAGCGGTAAATGTCACAGTAACAAATGAATTAACTATCGGAAGAATGGAACCAACGAAGCAACGCATGAGTGGGAATATACTGTGGATAGTTTGTTTTGTACAAAAACGTTGAATAAAGGATTTTTGAAGTAAAACTTCTTTACGCACGCATAACTTGGGGAGTAAGCTGGTGAATGCGTGACGAGAGCATTACGAAAAGTGTGATCGGGCGAGGCGAACGGAACATGAGAGGGAGATATGAGTTAGTGAAGATAGAAAGAGAGAGAGTTACGTTTCGTATATTACTGTAGGGGCAAGAGAGAGAGGTGCGAGCACACATTTTCTTTCTCTCTTTCTCTCATAGCCAGTTACATTTCGTATATCTAAGACACAGTGCAGGCCTATATACTGAATCACACTGTTGAAGCAAGAGAGAGCAGTGCGCGCGCACATTTTCTCTCTCTCTTCTTTTAAAAAAGTAAAGTTTTACTTCAGTCGTGTGGTCTAAAGCATATTCGTTTTTTAAAAATTGTAAATACCGCACAAGAGTCCCAACTACTTCCAACATTCTCAAGTGATGTATGTTGTAAGCCTAAAGATAGAGGGGAGGGGAATTAGTTATGGAAGTGGAAGATGGGAAGTACCTGGCTATTCAGATCTAGTCACCAAACACGACTAAAGCCATTTCAAGCAACGTTTCAAATCTGAAAGGTGGTCGGATCTTCCACTCTGGAACTTTCCGTCAAAATACATTACATAATTTTTAAATTATGAAAATCAACTGTGAAATATCACAAATTAATCAATTAAAATTTACTTGCACACGTCGGGCTTTGAACCCGCGACCCCCGGATCGCTAGTCGAGAGCCTTACCCCTCGGCCATGGAGGATTGTCTCTATCACAAATAACTCAAACAATAGAGATGAACTAAGAACTGTTAAAGGTATGAAATGCATACTACTGAAAACCACGATCTATTTTTTTGTGAATACCGCACAAAAGCCCTAACTGTACCCATCCGTCTGGAGCTAGTGAACCTATCACATCCCCAATTGGGGTACGTTGTGAGACTGAATGTAGTAGGGAGGGGAAGGAGATGGGGAAGAGGAAGGTGGGGAAGTACAACGCAGAGTTCCTGTTTCTACCAACACGCCAAACGCACAATAAATTTGCATTGCTTCCGGGTTGATAGTCCGTGCAGTTTAATCGTAGCTCGGCGACACTCAGCACGCTTCCATGTCACATGTCATCACTCTCTTTGTTTTAACTTTTTGTGGTCGATATAAACGAATACATTTTATTCACCCCACATGACCGATGTTAAATTATAATAAACCTACCTTATAAACGATAAAGAACAAGATAAGGAAGCAAGCTAATATTTAATAATATATTTTTTGAACGCAGTGGTTTGTAAGGTAGTGAGGAAGACAAGGAGATGGGGACGATGAAGGTGGGGAAGTACGCGCTACTCAGATCAGTAACCATGTTATGTTCTGTCTTATTTTTATAATATGATATTTTGTCTGAATATAACGACTCCAATTACCAACAGAATAAACTACATAAAATAAAGGCGGGTGTGGGTACCGTCGCCCCGGAAAGCTTTTGATGTCTAGGTCTGGCGGCGAATGCATTTGCTCACTCTCTCGACCTATCGCTTTCCATCATAAATACATCCCTCTCACAGTGGGAGGGATGGATTCATGCAACCATTCCTATCCATTCGCTACATCTTTTTACTTCCCGAAACATCCTCTTATTCCTTTCCCTAAAAAGATCTTCCACAAATATCCCATCCACATCTTCTCATGGTCTACTGTGTGGAGGAATGGAGCTAATGGAAAAGGAGCTAATGCAAAAAAATAAATAAAAATGTGCGATTTTTTAAATTTTTATTATTTGTTGTCCTATTAGAGACAAAGTCATAAGGAAGATATCCAGAATTGTTTTTATTTTGGTCACATACGAGTACTACTCATTTCCAAAAAGATAAAATGTAAACTGATTATTTCCTCAATAATTGATAAATTAAAAAAATTATTAAAATAAAGCCATTTCATGTAACTTTTTGTTTCACTTCCGAATAGTATTCTTTCAACAGGGAGAGTATCATTGTTCTAGAGGTATTTCAATCGAAGATGCTTCGAAGAACTAATGTTGTTGATTCCTTCGGAACCGGTTTTGTATAGAGTTGACATTTGTCACATGAAAATGGGTCTCTTCTACTACCCTTTTTGTGTTTCTTTCTTCCTACAACTTGGATCCCTTCTAGATTCTGGTTCATTCCATCCTTTCCACAAAAATACCCTCCACACAGCATCCCTAAAGATGGCAAAGGTCCAGAGGGAAAATATTTTCTTGGGGTCTCCTGTGTGGAGTTCAAGTGAAAAAACTTCCACTCTGTACCGGTAGTTTCTTTCACTCTGTGTGATTTCACATAAAGAAACTCCAACCTCGAGTATTTAAAAAAGGCAAAAATAAACATAAGTGAAATTTAATTAAATGAAGACAGTATTAGCGAAACTCAATCGAAAATCTGGAGACAGAAATTTAGATATGAGAAAAAGATTTTTCCACTGAGACTCGAACCCAGGGCCCTTTTCTTACATGGCAAGTGCTCTATCAACTGAGCTATGGAACCCATTTCCTGTAACTGTATCATACTTCGACTAAGAACTACCAACATTATCTTCATTTTCTTAACGCACATATTATTGACTGCTATCTTTATAAGTGATTGCAAGATTCAACCCGATCTAAATGCTATCTAGATAGTGTCTGGATAAATATTTATCCATTTTATTTTTAATACGCGACATCTATTGACTTTTTCTGCAAGTCTACGATGAACATTTTTATTTGTATTTTTAACTTTTTGAGTAAAATCTCAAATTATATATTTATATGTTTTTCTGATTTTTCTGTCTCCAGATTTTTCCATTGAGTTTCGCCAATATTGTCTTCATTTAAATAAATATTATAATTTGAGATTTTACTCGTAAAGTTAAAAATAAAAATAAATAAAATTGTCGATTAACCCCAAACTTTTATTATGATAAATTCTAGCCTCAGAAGAAGTAATGGATTCTTTATAACTCGTCTCAGCGTTAAGGTAGATGGTTAGTTAGATAGGTACTGGGAAAGGTACGGTGCCTACACTGTACGTGTGTAGTACCTTTGTAGTAGGGCAGTTAGATCTTTGTAGTAGACGGGCCGGGGGTAAACACAGATGGTTAAATCACACACCCAGAACATTGTGACGACGCGAGGAGTGCGACCCTTGAGATTCAGGGCTGTGCAAAATATTATTCATGACATGTGTTTGACTTGAAAGTTTGTAAGAATAGAATCAGTCAATATTACTTATTTTTAGTTCAAAAAATTTTTAAGCAATTATTTTTTATGTCCCAACTTCTCCCGTCTGACGCCAGTGAGACTATGGCATCCCCATATAGAGTAAGCTGTGAGGCTAAAGGAAGTGGGGAGGGGAAGGAGATGTGGAAGAGGGAGACCTGGCTATGGAAATCTGGTCACCAAACTCGGCTAAAGCCATTTCAAGCAAGGTTTCAATTCCGAACATTTTTTACAGCAGGACGACACTGAGAGTATCTTCCACTCTGGAAGGTGCCGCAAATATACCTTATATTATTTTTAAATTATTAAACTGTGAAAATACAAATAAATCAAATAAAATTGTGTTGACCCGGGATTTGAACCGGCGACCTCCGGATCGCTAGTCGAGAGCGTTGCTCCTCGATCACGGATGCCGTCAAATATTAAATATTAAAGGTCTGTGGACGTATAATAATGTATTATGTAATGCATTTTTCTGTGAAGTGTCAATAATCGAACAAGCAACCTCGTGATTATTAATGATTTAATCTGACCACTGACCATGCTATTTAAATTTAATAAATTACATTATTTAACACCCGAAGGGCTTTTACTAACCTAATAAAAGTCGAAATTTTACATACCTAATGTAGAAATATAATGTATATCAGCACATAAAATAAATATCAGTACAAACAATTAATACTTTTCATTTTCACTTTGCAGTTATATTATCAAAAAAAAAATTGGCAAAGGAGTTCAAAAAGTGTATAATTCTTTTAGTGCAGACTAATAACATTTTACCTGGTCGACATATCAGTTTATTTTTTGAAAATGGCCATTAAAATATTTTTTCTTAGAAATATGTAGGTACTACTTACAGATAGGTAGGGACCTACTTTATCGCATGTCTGAGTAATTTAAGTGCATTTCAAATTTAAGTGCATTGAACAAGGTTTCATGCATGACGCTTTTTCGAAATATTTCTTACTGAAAATATAATTCCATTCCAGAGTGGAAGATACTCCCTGTATTGCCCTGGTGTAAGACCACCATTCAAAATTGAAACGTTGCTTGAAATGGCATTAGCCGTGTTTGGTGACCAGATCTGAATAGCCAGGTACTTCCCCACCTTCCACTTCCCTATCTCCTTCCCCTCCCCACCAATCTCAGCCTCACAACATACCTCAATTAGGGATGCCACAGTCTCACTGGCTTCAGATGGGAGCAGTTGGGACTCTTGTGCGGTATTCATATAAAAAAAATAATAATAATAAGTTAAAACACTATCGCCTCTTGTTTTACTTGTGAATGAAAATTCGACATTTCAAAGTTCCATAGCTCACGATGAACATTATTTCTGTAGCCAAAAACAATTGCATTGACCTATAAAAATCAAAATAAATACCTCTGTCAATTTCATGATGTCAGAGCATTTAATCTGCATCAGATTTTCATACAGCAATTATTACAGAATTGCGAGTTTTAGCAACATTCAACCAAACATTTTCATGTCGAAATTAAAATTGTAGTTCCTACGTTAGTAA
Organism: Limnephilus lunatus; assembly: GCA_917563855.2. NCBI lineage: Eukaryota > Metazoa > Arthropoda > Insecta > Trichoptera > Limnephilidae > Limnephilus > Limnephilus lunatus. The sequence goes on from OU830594.1 coordinate 102,704,304, forward strand.
TATCTAGCTAGTTACCTAGCCATTGAAATTATGCACCATCTCTGACAACCCTGATTCCAGCAGGGTTGACAAAATTTATGCCGGGGTTTCTATACCACAAAGGACACAATGAGAAGGCGAAACCGCGATATTATTTTCTTTCTTCTACGTGTGCTCCTTAACCCGGGAAGGGTTCCTTCAATAAATAAATAATAATTTAAAAAATCGCTGTCCCCTCAACACGTTCATTATATGCAGATAAATTCAATAAGACCATTGTATCGATTGTAATATTGTATCGAAAGTTCGATCGGGATATAGGTGTTCGGTAAGTCTATTTTTATTGGACCAACGAGCCGTGAAAAATCGAATAATTATGCGTTTTTTATTAGCTCGTTATTTCGATTTTGACGAACTTTATTGATTTTTTATTGTGACAGTTTAATAGGATATTGATATATTTATCGATTTTTGATATTATGAGTTTTTTCGTAGGATTCCGACAACTGTAAGTAAATCAAATTTCTTAAATTGTGGGAATAAATTCAAATGTTCAATGTTTATTATAGGAATTAAACTCTGCTGCGAGTGGTAGATTGGTACCAACAATTAAAATTTATTTGAAAAAAATAATGAATACGCCTTTGTTTTAAATACACATAATATTTGTACTACATTGGGCTCATTTGATGAAGCGAAAGAGCTGTCAAGTGAATATTAGTATATGTAGGTATATACATTAAAAAAATCTTAATTATTCTTGAGAAGATATAGAATGTAGACATAAATAATCTGACTTTTTTGAATTTGAATTTTTGCTCGAGTAAAAAAAAGAGAAAAGTAACGTAATGCGTTTAATAATAATCGAATGCAAAAAATAGCACAGGTAATAATTTATTTATATTAGAAATACGTAAAAAGAAAAAATTGAAGTAATAAAGTTGTCAGAAATGAATTGTTTTTAAATTAATTTTAAAATACATAAAATGCAGGTGATATAACCCCACATAATTTAAGAGATGATTTCTGTATCGAATTTATTTTTTAAATTGACATCTAGGTATATTTATTAGTCAAAAAATTCCAGGAATCTGTTGAGTACGCCTTATTACACCCTTTATACATAACAGAATCTGACCATTGAAACTGAAAACAAAAAATCGAACGTTTAGATCTCGTCACAAAATATGAAAAACAATTTTTTTACGATATAAAATGTACATACACATAGAGTTGTGAAATATCCATTTAACTACCATAAAATAACACCAGACACTACATAATCTTTTATTGTTTACAGAAAAAAAAGTTTAAACAAAACATTAAAAAAATTCGCATTTGTACAAAGCACATTGTTTATAAAAAGTATTTGTCAATTCGGCAAAATTTGAACATCCATAAATTCAAGTTCCTAAAATGACAGTTAAGAATTCTCCCACATTATAAAAACATCTTCAATTTATCAAATAATGTATCTAAACTGCATTATTCAAGCTGTGCCATTCCACTTCAAATTATGCATTTAAAAGCACTACTTACGGTGACAGATTACAGTAAAGTTGCCATTTGGAATAAATTGCACGTTGCACTTTCTCACAGTGCACAATCTTTAGTATTATATTTTTAATGATATATTATGCGATGCGTGGAAGCGGGAAGAAGAAGAATGTAAAGGAAGGAAGGCACAGTCATTATTTGGGGACATTAAAGCGGTGGGATTGTTTCTGAATACCCTGTGAATGGTAATGTTGGGATTTGGGCGGTGAGTCTATTTGTTTAGACCGCACAGGGAGACGATGATTTTGCATATTGGGTAATGGAAGAACTATAGGGAGTTGGGAAAAGATGTTTCACTTTATATCTCGTATTTATATTTAAAATAATATTTTTTAATGAAAAAAAAAATATAAATACTTACATAGTTTAACCATTTTTATAGTCTAAAAAAAACAACATGTATCGAGAGCAATGCTTTCTTCATAAGGGTTTACTTAAAACCTTGATAGAGTAAAGATAGTTTTAAGTAAACACTTACGAAGTAAGCGTTGCTTGCGAAACATGTTGGTATTACAAAAAAAGTTGTTAAAACTAAGAATTTATTAATATTGAATTAAAATGGGGCAACAAAATAAGTTTGCTGAGTTTGAAGAAATCAGTTTTAAAAAGTTGAATTCTCTGTAACAAGCTTGTTGCACTATCCCTAACTACTATGCAATGCATGTCATAATGAAGTTAACAGTATTGGCCAGTATTTGAAAGAAGTCAATCGTTTGCTACTCTCGGGGTAACCTCAGTTACTTTCTATAAAAATAGGTAAGTAAGGGATTCATTAAAAATATTATATTAGGTTAGTATCTACAATTTATTTTCCCGAAACCAGCGTTCTTATTGAGTAATTAAAAAATGCCGCCAAAACAATAATATGGCGCTAAGAGTAAAATGGTTTGATGTTTAATAGCTACTTTTTGAAATGTCGTTTCAAACTAACCCAGACTCTCAGACAGAAAAGCTGACTAAATTGCGTGAACTCTTCAATATAGAGCTCACCGTTCGGGAGTTTCTGACAGATTCAGACATACATAGGTATTTCTGTTCCATATTTAATATTTTCTTCGCCACTCGGGTAAAAGTCATCAACCCACATGCACAACTTTTGAGATATCAAAATATGAATGCTAGATAAATAATATTATAAGAATTGTTATTATATTATTGTTATTATGCGAGTTTTGAAATTATTGTAACAAAAATTCTAAATCCTCATATTAAGGTTTATGTACCATATTTGAGCTTTCAAATTTGCAGTATCTTAAAAATATGTGTTATGGTTTGGTGGCTTTTGTCTGAACGGCAACGAATTTGTAATATTATGCCAGTTTTTCGACTTGGTTGAAAAAGCTGGGTTGTTTAGAAACGTTACGGCGGGGATATTGCGATGCGGGTTCCATGACGGTTGATCCCTCGACAGTTGGCCCCCGACATTCTTATATAAAATATGCAGTTGGTTTGGGGAAAATATGGTTTACCAACTTAAAAAATATAAAATATAACTAAGTGCAGAGAGGATGTACCGTCGAATAATAAAAGCACAAAACATACTTTCATTCAAATGCACCAAGGAAAATACTACTTGCCTATATACTGTATATAAATAATAACGAATAAGAACAACAACAAAAAAACTACACTGTAAATTCATTTGTTTGATATCCATCCCAATTTATTATTAAAGGTATTTTTGAAGTCCATTTTAGGTAAATAATGCACAAAAAAGATATACTTGGTCGAAGACAAAAAATTATGATTTTAAAATACTTTAAACTATCGGGTCACAAGCTATACGCAGGTAATTACAAAATAAATTCAATTTGGGAGCCGAATATGAGTACCGCCGCCCCGGGAACCATTTATTGGAAAACCAACACCTTTGCCATGGGTCACCCTAAGTGGTTCACTACGTTTGGTGACTTATCAGGGGTTCCCGGTTTCATAGAGTGAGGTTTGTCCGGCTCTTGACGGCGGATGCGTCTTCCCACCGGATGCACGGCAGGCCGGATCGGGAGAGAATGGTTAAGGGAGTCCCTTTAACTTCTCCAGCCGTACTCTCTCGGAACATCGCCTTGTTCCGCAGTGGGAGGGATGGATTCATATGTCCGATATGACTTCCAGATTCCTCCCACCCCTAAAACCCTTTTCATTCCCAGAACTTCCTATCCACCCCTTCATCCTCTCCTCACACAGTTTCTGGAGTTACCTTGCCTAACTATGTCTGCGGCGGCCCACTGGACGTCTTCCCTCTGGAATCGCACTCAGTATCTTCCTCGGAATTCGGTCATCAGACATTCTTAGTACATGCCACCTCAGTTGATTAAAAATAAACATATGTTGGAAAAAATAAGATAATCGTTAAAATAAAAGGTTTTAAATTTCCGAGGTATTCAATGCTAGTATTTTTTAAATACTTTGGTTTCTACCACCCTGTATTCGCGAAAATCAAAAATGCACCTATGACATCAGTAACTGAATGCTAAACACACTCATTAGATGCCCTTCCCGGTGCGATGCACAAAATGCACGCTTTAATATGCGTAACAGTGCTAATGCATCCACATTATGCCACATATCCCAATATACCCAGGACCTAGCTACCCCTTCAGCATAAGGGCTCGAAACCCTTAAGCGATCTAGTATGCAAATCTAGAACGCAGGATTAGTCTGATGTCCTGAAACTGTTCTAGAAGCGAAATAGGTAGGTAAATAACGAATTTATTCACATATAATACAGAGTAACTGTCGCGACATGTGAAATATTAAAAGAAATTGGTACCAACCCACAGAAAAAAAGAGGTATGAAAATCTAAACTTAAAATTAATTTTGCCATTTCTTAAGAGCGTAAAACCAGAGAAAACCAGAAATATGTCATTTTTAAATCAGTGTTTAGACGTATTGACTCTTTTCCACAAAAAAATATAAATTGGATTCGAAAGACCGTTCTTTTATCTAGTAAACTTATGTTTTAAATTTTCAGAAAAAATGTTCATTTTTAGTATAATAAGGTTATACCATAGATAGTTGGCGGATTTGTTAAATTTTTAAAAAAGTACATGTATTATACAACATCCAGTTCAAAACGTATAATCATGCAGTAAAATAAATCAATACATTATCTGGTAAACGTATGTTTCAGAATTTTAGTTTAAATAAAATCATTAAAAAATATATACGTACATATGTTTCTTGACGAAAATTGGTCCGTTTATGTATTTATTTGCGCACTTACAAACTAATATATTTCAGATTTTTTTACATTCTTATTTTGCTTAGACATTATTGAAAAATTATAAATACTTATGTTCAAAAAATAATTACAAAAAGTACATAATTTTAATGGTTTTATCGTCACGCCTTTCTGCATTTTTGGATGAAGGTATAAATTAAAGCAACTTTGGAATGAAATAAAATCGATATTGAGTTATAATTTTAAAAAGCTGATATGGAGGGTAATTAATCTTTCTCATTGGAACCACCCTGTACGATCGTAAGAACATTTTTCGACGAAATGTGGATTTTCGGCCGCTGGCTGGTTAAACGCTATTAACGTCTGAAATCGATTGAAAGCTGGGATAGTTTAACCGTATACGGTCAAAGCCAAAGCCATTTCTAGCAACGTTTCGTTTCTGAATGGTAGTCTTTCACCAGGGCCATACTGAAAGTATCTACTACTAGTTAGTACATTCCTTTTTTCTTTTGTATTATTAGAAAATCTTCAAGAAGCTTTGTGTGTGCACATTTTCTTACACTCTCAACAGCGAATCTTCGCAAAATTTTCACGTTAAGACTATTCAGAACTTTCATAGGCGCTTTGAAAATATAATTTGTATGTTTTTTTGTACATGTCTCCTACGTCCTCCGTGGTCGAGGGATAAGGCTGAAGTAAATTTTATTTGAATAATTTGTGTTATGTTACAATTTACTAATTAAAAATAATATATAGTATATTTGCGGCACGTTCCAGAGTGGAAGGCACTATCAGAATCTCCCTAACGTATACCACAATTTAGAATTAAATCATTTTTTGAAATGATCTCATTAGCCCTGTACTTCGCACATTCCTCTACCCCATCTCCATCCCCTCCTCACTACCTCCAGCCCCACAACATACCTAAATTGGGATGCCATAAGCTCACTGGCTCCAGACGGTTGGGATCAGTTGAAACAAATTTAAAAAAAAAATGTTAACAACATTTTCAACCGAATACCAGTCACTCTCTATAATAAATTCTTTTCTTTGAACGAACTCATCCTTCTCCTATATGAGTCTCTTCCCATCTTCAAGTTTTTAAAATGCCTAAGGGTATATTTATTCAGATTTTCGTATATTATGCAAAACTTGTTTATACCAAAGGGTAGTTTTGCAAAGTGTGAGATCTTTTATGGAAGTTATTAATAATAGCAGTTTAGATTTACAAGAATGCTAAATTGGAGTCATTGATTGATTAGTTTATTCTAATCATGAGAAAGACTTTCAAGCCTTAATGACGTATTTATGCAGAAAAGAATCTTACATTGAAAAAAAAAATTGTGTCACATTTAAATTCACGGATCATTGGATTATTTTAAACTTCTCGAAGAAGCCATATTATTTGTTCGGTATTACGATCTAAGTTTCGACCAATAATTATTATAATTGTTCCTTAGTATTGTTTTAATTTATTTATAAACTTTTATATTGTAATTACTAATACAGACCCATGAAAATCATGGAATTTTATAATCGTAGAACTATCAGAACAGGATGCGGCAGAAAAATCATGAATTTTTTTTTTTCCGAAAATGTGCTAATTTATAGCTAAGCATACGTTTGTTTTAATTCTTAACACAATTAGATCCAATTTGGAAAATATTACTTGTTAGAAAGTTCACATCGAGTTCATTGAACAAGAGTTACTTCCAAACAGATCCACAACTAAAATCAGTATGTTTGATGATTTATCTTTACCTTACAATTCAATTTAACCCGAGTTTCGAGATGTTTTTACATATGAAAAACAATATAAGAAAATGATATGATTTGAAATTTTCACCCCCAAAAGTATTATCATATATTATTTTTGGGGTATTATGCCATGAAGTAATCAGGGCAGATGTATAATAGCAGCTCCGCGGATTGGAGCTGGTAACACGGTATGTCATCTACGTAAATAAGCACACTTCTCATAATTTTTTATAACAAATTTGCCCTGATTGTGGACACTGTGATGCTGTCCGAAATGTTAGCTAAAGAAGGGGTGGCGGGGTACTAATATACGAAAATATACAAGCAAAATTATGGCTTTTCATTAGTTATCTGTTTCATATTTCATTGATTATTAGGACGGATTAACAGAAGTTAAACAAGTTAGTATTCAAATTCTGCAAAAGTCCTATTTAAGTTCTGTTACTATCCAAGTACTGTGAAACAACCGGCCCATGATGACCGAATAATAGAAATAGAATTTTTAACTGTGAAATTTGATGATATGTAAAATTCTGTTGTTCTATATCTCCTTCATTAATTAAATAGTACAGCAAGGTACCTATATATACAAGCTTCAAATAAAGCAAGAGATTAGATAGATTTTCAATGAATAGTTAAATTTTGTCAAATTTTTAAATGGTTTCTGTCGTTGGATAGCGCTACTGAGCTAATTTTACGGTTGTATTAATTGATAATATTAGTTTATCAGTCTGTATTTGATTATTGATCAAATTGTATACGATTCGACTTGATATGTTGTTAATTTTATTATTTTGGTATACTCGTACCATAATGTGATATTTTAAATGTGTAAAATTCCACAGTTTAGGTAAATGTAATTCGTGATCCGTATAATCCGTGCCCGTGACCGATCAATCGGCGTCCGCGCACAATCGAGACCGCGCCGCCAAATGAGGCGCGGATAATCGGGGATAATTTCAATTCAAGTGGTGCATCCCGCTAAGGGATTAACCTCGCGTATTCTGTACTCCTGGTATATTATTTCCCACGGGCGGAGAATGTTGATGGTAAAAAATGTTGTGGGTGTCTAGTGTCTAGGACTTCAGTGGAAAGTTAGACGTATGAGTCATGCGACCCATCATCACTATCATCAGTCGATTTTGATTCTATGATGGATGAAGACTATTTCGCAATGTGAACATACTACGCGTACATCGTATATGTAAAAAATATCATAACATGATGGGTGTATATTATTCTGGAATAAAATATGAAATTCCACAGCGATATTGAAAAACATGTTTGAACGAAATATATCTACGAATTCTACCAATAATACATATTTTGGGTAGAAAAAAGATGCCAAAATCAAAGCCTAAATAACTTTGAATGATAGCACTGTAACAGCAAATAATATTTAAATTGTTAGAAAATAATATATAATAATTTAATGGGTTTTTCTATTAAATTGGAATAGGTTTCGTCAAAACTCAATAGAGTGTCACTTCAACACACCTTTAAAAGTGATTTAAAGTCATTCAAAGTGATTAAAAAAAAACCTATAACGTAATCTATTTTTTCATCTCTTTTAATTACTTTTTAAAGATGTGTTGAAGTGCAACTGTGGTGAGTTTTAAATTATCACCCTTTCTACCTAGAAATAGAACTTACACAATATTCTGATCTTAAAATGTTTTTAAAAATTAGAGACTTACTTGCTTTACGAAATAAAATGTTAACAAAAGGCACAGGTAAATATTATTATTATTTTATTTTTTTTAAAAAGAAAGACAAACATTCCCGGGTTACGAATAACCCAACAATGTTTGAAAATCTCCTACTACCACCACAGAAAGCCGAAAATGTTGCTTGTGTTGTTATGGAGGATTTAGCCAGCTGAGGAATCGAACACGCGACGCTCGGGTGGGACCCAAGCGCTATGCCCACTCAACCACTGACCGGTCAAAATGTCAGTCAAATGATAAAAATGGAAATATTTAGAACAGGAATCAATAATTTGTCGTATCTCATATTATCTTCTTATAGATATAATGTAGTTAGGTATGCGTTGATATTTACATAAAAATGCCTTTACCAGAAAAAAATCGACGGTCCCGACGTGCGATTTTGTAGTTTTGCAGAAGAGCTGTTTAAAGTTTGATTTCTGAATGTTTGCTGTTTTTGAGATTAAAAAAATGTAGCATATAAAAAATATAATATTTCATTAAAAATTCTGAAAATACAGACTTTAAAGTCATGAAAAGGAAATTTAAATAAGCCAACAAAATGAATTTATATTTTTAGCAGATCCGACATAGTTTTTCGGGACCGTCGAAACGATATCCAACCGACAAACCAACCGCCAACGACACTTTTTTCATAAACAAAAAACATAAATAAAATAAAACCATAAACTTTACAAGTGACACAACATTTCAATAAACACATACTGCATATTCAAAAAGATATACGAACAAAGACAGCATCGTCTTTGTACACAAAAATTACGACATCATAACGATATCCTTAAACCTCTAACGATATCCTTAAAATTAAATAAACTATCGCGTCATTTCATAATCGTGTTTTAACAACTGTCAAAAGCTTTGTTTCGAAGGCACCCAAATCCAAAATCCATCTGCCCTTTCATTTTTGATTTTTTTCATCCCCAAGGTCTGAATTTTATAATAAAGACCTTCTTGTTTCAAACAATAAGATCCTACGTAGGTAGAAATTCTGACAAAAGATTCAGTGCTATGTGTTTTGTTTCATGATTTTCACTTGTTTTTATGCTGGTGTCAAAAACTGGGGTCTCAAAAAATTATACCTACTCTAAAATTGTGATGACTATTTTTATTTCTTATATAAAAAAAATTAAAGCTGCAAAATCTTTTAATTTACCAAACATTTATTTACTCTTCCTAGTTTGCCCATAAATAGATTTAAATTTGTAATATGAATACGTGTCAAGAAGTTTTATAAAATATCATTAAGGTTAGTAAATCTTAAAGTATTGTATTTTGTATTTTTTAAAGTCAATATTATATAACAACATCTTTACAATATTTATTTAATAAAATAATCACGAAATCATTTTGGCAGTTATTTTTTAAAATGAAGAATTTTTTCAAACATGAGGGAGAAATAAAACATATGAATACTTTGAACATGAAGAATTAAACAAACTTTTTTAAACATTTAAAGGCAGATATGGGAACCGCCGCTCCGGGAACCATTTATTGGATTACCAACACCTCTGCCACAGGTCATCCAAGTGGTCCGCTACGTTTGGTGACTTAGCAGGGGTACCCGGATTTATGGGGTGAGGTTTGTCAAGGTATTGGCGATCAATGTGTCAGCCCACCTGCTGCGTGGCGGGCCGGATCGGGAGAGATTGGTTAAACCTCTCCTGCCAGAATCCCTCGACCTATCGCCTTACACCGCAGTTGAAGGGATGGGTTCATACGTCCGTCACTCTCGGACAAACTGGCCCCCAGATTCCTACACACCCCTCATACCTATTTCCTTCCCAGAAAATCCTCTTCTTCCTTTCCTTAAAAAACCCTCCACATATCATGCCTAAATATGACACAGACCCTAAGGGAAATTATTTTCCTCAGGGCCTCGTGTATGGAGCTAATTTAAAAAAAAACATAATTATTTTTTCTAAAATATTAGCTTTAAGACAAATAATTTCTATTTTAATCTATTTATAATGAAAACATAAATATTTATCAAGGCACTAATAATTTTTCTTTTTGTGACATAAATTTAAAAATAAAAACCCCTGAAATTCACGAACCACCCTTCTCTCTACTTACTTCCGAAATTATAATGAATCGAATAAAATAATGCGTTAAGATAAAACGAGAATGATATGTAAAAAAGCCTTACAGACCTTAAACAATGACTTTTCAAAATTACTTTGTAAAAAAAATACCCACCCAAGGGAACACCTTTTCTCAAAAAAAAATTTCTCATGGTCCTTGCATACATTACGAAATTAACATCCTGGATCTTCCCTACCCCAGACAGGTAAAGGGTTAATATGATAAATGAGTCAGAGAAATAATAAGAGAATTAATAGAAATAATACAGAAAATTAAGGATGCAATACCTATTATACCCCACTAGGTAGTTTTAGGGGTTGAGTGAGTTTGATATTAAAAAAATAGCCTTAGGGATTTTTTACTAGTTGATTTTTTGCCTTGTAAAAACCAGTATGGTAAGTTCGAAGCGATGGTAATGAGAAGATGATTTTGATGTGTTGTAGTTTGTCGTTGTTATAGGTGAATACAATAGGGCTTTAAACAGTAGTGATGTGAAAAAATTTAAGATAGGACGGTTAGATGTAAATTTAAATAAATTTTTCGCTCTGTGAAAGCATCGTAACGATTTTAATATACATATATTATTGGTAAAGTATAAGTTTTATGGAAAAAAAATTTTAACATTTTTTTTTAAATAATATTTATAAAGTTTTATTTCAAAATATACATTATTTATTACGTTTTCACCTTTTTTAGGAGCAAAGCTTGTAACAAAAAGGTATCTTAATGATCATTTGCTAATTTGTGTGGAATACACACCTCCGACCTCCGTAGTCCAGTGGCTAAGACTCTTGACTCACAATCCGGAGGTCGCGGGTTCGAACCCGGCGTGCGCAAATAAATTTTATTTGATTAATTTGTGTTATTTCACAATTAATTCATTTAAAATAATATATAGTATATTTGCGGTACGTTCCAGAGTGGAAGATACTATCAGTATCGCCCTGGTGTAAGACCACCATTCAGAATTGAAACGTTGCTTGAAAATGGCTTTAGCCATGTTTGGTGACCAGATCTGAATAGCCAGGTACTTCCCAACCTTCCTCTTCCCCACCTCCTTCCCCTCCCCACTACCTTCAGCCTCACAACATACCCCGATTGGGGATGCCATAGTCTCACTGGCTCCAGACGGGAGCAGTTGAGATTCTTGTGCGGTATTCACAGTAAAAAAAAAAAAAAAAAAATACCACCCGAAGGCGTGGTGAAAAGCAATAATATAAAAAAAGTTAATTAGATTCTATATTTCTATATTCTAAAATTATTGTATACTAGCTTTTGCCCCCGGCTTCGCTCGCATGGTATTAGGGGGGTTGCCACTCCGCCTCCTCCACCTTCCCTCTCGTCACTCCACTCTCCCTATACCCCCCCCCTACCCCCATCCCCCTCCCCTTTCCATACCCCTCCCCCCCCACCCCCGCCCTTTTTTCCATCTCCCCTCTACCTCCACCCTCCTCCCCCTCCCCCCACTCTCCTCCACCATCCGCCCTTTCTTCCCTCCCCTTTCTTCCTCCCCCAAACCCCTCCACCCTCCTTCCCCTCCACCCCAGGCAACAATTTTTTGCTTTTCATCTGACGTTTGCAATAACTCAATTTTGTTAGGGACAGAAAACGTATGATAAATAATTTCAGAACGCCACAGCTTATTCATAACACCAGAGCTTACCAATATATATATATAGCCTATATTACTCGCAAATAATTTAGCTTTCTATTAGTGAAAGAATTTTTAAAATCCATTCGGTATTTATTGCGTGAAAGAGTAACAAACATCCATCCATCCATCCATCCATACAAACATTCGCATTTATAATATTAGTAAGATTCTATAAAAAAGGTAGGTACAAACAGCTCTGTGATAAGGGTCTCAACCATAATAATATAATGTACTGATGGAAATGGACACCTGAAAAGACATCGATCATGGAAATGTAAAATGCAGTAAAGGAAAAAATGATAATTGTTCAGGAGAGCAATAAAAAAGTTTTTTCTTTTTCTTAAAGTCGTAACTTCGGTTTTTGCAGAACTGTAACTATGATTTTTTATTATAAAATGACAATGAGATCTTTCAGAATACTTAACATTTTTTGTAAAATTTAATCAATAAAATAGTAATAATTTTATTTTTAATTTTCCAGAAAAAAATCCTCCTAAAATGCACGTCGTAAAAGACGCACTTATTTTTCTATAAATATTTCGACGACGTAAATCGAAAGAGAAAAAAAACGAGGAAAATTCATATTTAACTCATTTTTGGATTTATTGTCCTTTACAGCGTTTAAAGTTACCACAAATATGTTTAAAGTTTGTTCAATCATGTTGCATTCCCTTGTTTAATTAATTTAACATTTTTTAAAGTAACTTTCTAATTTTGATCAAGGCTCTATTATAGTTATTAAAATTATTATAAACCTTTGTAAAAATTAAATCAATCATTTGACAATTCCTCGAAATAAATCAAAAGATATTTTAAAGATACAGTAGCGAAATATTTAATGATTTCTTTATAAGTCAAAGCATTTAGTAATGGCTTCCAAAGAGAATGATGGCAAACTGGTTTCCTATACCTAAAGCTTGGGAAGATGATTCTTACCATTGATTTGCATTTCAACATAGGTACTATAGGTAGTAGGTAGGTATGCAAAATAAGAAATAAACCAGAACAATACCTTTAAATTTATATCCTAAAATACTAGACTCGTTCAAAACAACGCCATTTCAAAAAATGCAAATCAAATTTTAGAAAAATCATTTACATAAAAACAGAGCGTACGAATAATGCATAAAAGCAAAGAAAGAAAGGCGATTTTTTACCATCAATGGGGCACCAAGAAAAAAACTTGCATATTAATTTCCAAAAAAAATCTCACAGTGTATGCAAATCATCAGGTGGTGCCTAGAAAGACGGGCTATCATTTTTTATTGTCTCCCAGATAAAAATTGTCATACCTGTTTTTTTTTTAATGCTACCTTTTTTAATTTCCATGAAAAAATGCAAGGATCATGGGGTGAAAGGGGTTAGGGTGGTTTGCTAGGGGATAGTAAGGGGGATGACCCCTTGGATCCAGGTATATTATTAATGGGGTGAGCTTATTGCCAGTGTTTATAAGTTGAATCTTGGAAAGGGGTGGGTTGTAAACATTTTTATTTATTGCACATTAGTTTGTCGGTATTTTAAAATGTTTCCCGTTTTATTTTGTCCTAAAGTGGCTAAATTAATAGGTATTCCTGCTAGGTTTAATTTGCTTGTTTTTCTAAAACTTCACTAAATATTTACATAATTTATATAAAAATAGTGACTTGGAAAGAATTTCGCAAATAATTATCTTTACTACAAATCAGTGAATCTATTTCTTTTGAGCGTTGAGCATTGGCGTCACGAAAATTGAGGAGATTTATTGTGCGGAATTTATTGGTCAACTCAACTTAAAAAGTAAAGCAAAGTAAAAAACTTCTTTAGCACCGTTGTGGTTGGAAACTGGACGAAACGACACTAAAAAAAAAAACTACATCTACAGGATTTTGCCATTTTTTAATAATCGGTCTCCTCTTCACGCGGTACTTCGTAGCCTATCGGTATCCTCTTTGTGCGGTGCTTCGTAGCCTCCCCACTTTTGTCCACTTTAGTTTTCTGAAGGTTTAACTTCTACCACGTGTGAATTGCACATGCGGTGGTTTTGAATGTCCTTTAAACTTAATGATAAAAAATGACAAAACGTACAAAAAATTGAATTCGAGAAACGAGTATTGGAATTCAGTCGAATCCGGGTAGTAACATTACAGATTGATAAAAAAGTACACAAAAATCTCTAATAGTAAACTTTTAAACATTTGAAACCCTAAAAGGGTGAAAAGGTGAGCCACCCCTCAATTTAACAACCCTTGAGATTTGATATAAGACAAAGAAGGGCTTAATAAAAAGGTGCCCTTTTTGTATTCCGGGTTAGTGAATTTCTATAACATAAAGTCTTGTGTTTTGAATTTTTAATGCTGAATGAATGGAGGAGATTAAAGTCTTTTATCTCATCATTTAAAACTAGTTTGTCTTCTACTTTGGGTAGTTTGCATGAGAAACTTCCCAACTTCGTCTTCTGGGAAGAATATGTAATTACCATTCAGATTTTCGTTTGGTTTCTGGATGAATAAGTACTATGGAGAATGATGGTATGGGTGCCTACTACGTACCATTGCCTATGGGTACGTTTATTTTGGTGAATAATTTTTTGTAACCGTTTTTAACGAGAACTCTAAACAAAGATGATATACTTAAAAAGTGGTATTGTAAAATTGCATTTTAGAGAATTTTGATATAAAACTTGAAGAACCTTAATAAACTATTTATAGTTAAGCTTCAATACGAGGAAGTCACACCTCCCTGAAGAGTCGTAGAATAAAATGCTAATTTATTTAAAAAATATAACATGATGCCCAAGATAACAACTCTGTTAAACCACATTTCTTCTGAGATAGACATTTTAATGTAAACCAAAATGACTTTAAGACCGCAACAAACATTTTTTTAAACATAAATCTGCATTTCATCCGATATTATTAATGTACCTGTGTGTATGGTATAAGCTTTTAATAATGAACTGATTTTCACAATAAACAATAAATAAATATTATATTTTAAATAAAGATTGATAAATTATGAAGCGAGAAAGATAACGCTTAATAAATATTTTTTTTAATCAAATAATTTGTCCATTTTATTGGTTGTGGCCTCTTTGTGTTGTATTGGTTTGCTATCTTATAAAATTGTATAATTTTACAAAAAAAAATATGATGTTATTATCTTATACATATTATTATTATCATTTACAGATGACGAGATGACTACAACACGTTACCAAATATTTTCAAAAATATTAAAATTCATGCTAATATTGACGAAATGCTTTGTGAAAATCTAATTAGTATATCGAACTGAAAAAAAACTGGAAGATGTTTTTAAAAAGTGACGCTGCGCTTACATTTTTATTGTGATTCTTGAAATTTGCAGCATTATTTTGTCGTTTTCTGGATTTCTCATATTCTGCAACTCATTTTTTTGCATAAAAATAGGCTCTTGCCAAAATGAAGTGGAACAAAAATCCTCTCTGTAATAAAGTACATCTATAAATTTAAACACAGCCTTGACAGAAAAAATTCGCGCTAATTTATAACTAAGAATAACTACTAAAATATTACCACTGAAAAAATTAACATAATACGCAAGTCAATATTACAAAAATCCAAAAGTCTAAAAGATTTTTACTCACCTCCATGCTCCCATTCCACGGCAGTCCATAGTGCATGCCCACCGCTGAGGGGTCATGGTGACCCCCCGCGCCCATGTGCTCTGCCATTACCGACATCCAGTGAACTAGCCCCTGAGTGGGGTTCTGCCCTACCCCTGCACCAGAAGAACCTGGAAAAAACAAACAGTTGTATGGAAATTCTACATTGGCATATAAAATTGGTATTGGTAAATAATATAACATAGATATATCTTTTCGATGTCACTAGGCACGTATTCACCTTTAAAAAAAATTGTTTTTGATACTATGCATTAGGTTGCACCTCAAGGTTCTGAGTTATGTAGGTCCACAATTATTTTAATGTAATTGTTTATACTTATTTATGCTAAGATATATGTTTATATGTTTCGAAGTGAAGATATCATCTTAAAATGTAACTCGGGGCCTATTAAAGGGTTAAATAAATGACAACTTATTTTGTTAATTTTGTCTCTCGAAATGCCATCATGGGGCGTTGTACAATCTAGGACAATAATCATGCACACCTTTTTTGAGAGTTAACAGTGCATTATCCCTTCCATTGAGCTCTTTTCCCATCCTTGCACCAGAATATTCTGACTCTAATCTAAATATTTTACTCTGTAACGATTAAATTTAGTGTTTATGTAGGTATTTATTGAGCCCCTCAAATGTAATTTAATTGTTTTTTTTTTAAGTCACTTGGTATCATATTATGATTCCAATGTTGAAAATCTAATTTTACTTAAAACTATCGTTACATCCAACTGCTGCAAATCTTAAAGAATTTGTATTTTTAACTTTATGAGTAAAATCTCAAATTATAATATTTAATTAAATGAAGGCAATATTAGCGAAACTCAATCAAAAATCTGGAGACAGAAAATCAGAAAAAGATATTGGCACCTCTGGGACTCGAACCAATATCTTTTTCTGATTTTTCTGTCTCCAGATTTTCTATCGAGTTTCGCTAATATTGCCTTCATTTAATTAAATCTTAAATAATTTCCGTGGATATAATGCCATAACGTTTTAGGTTTATTATTAAATAAGTTTTATAATAAACCTAAAACGGAATCAATATATGTGCTCTATTAAAACTGTTTTAATATATTAATACTAGTGGGTATCAAATAAATGTTAGAAAATCGTGAACTGTCAAATGCCGCCCTGCGAAGGAGCGCTGTATTAATGATGATAGTGTTTGGTGATTCCGGTGGCAGATATTTGGAAGAGCAATGTCCTACAAGTCAAACACCTGTTGATGCCTCCTAAAGAATCAGCATTTCAAGTTGAGTTAACAGATCGCTTATCCTGATAATGTCTCAAATGGACCGTAAATAAAATAATAACCAATAAGGAAAATATAAAAAAATTATCTTACCTGGTGGAAGACCTGGGGCCCCTTGTCCGTCGGAGCCCGGAGACTGGGAGTCGGCGGCCCCGCCCTGCCCGCCGCCCCCTCCGCCGCCACCGCCTCCAACGCCACCTCCGCTCCAAACAAATGCAGAAGACGTCGAGGACTTCTGGAAGAAACGAAACGAGAGTTAGACTAAATTGAAACTGAACAGGAAATAATTCAAGCATCTGGATCATTGATAGCATCGTATCATAAAAATGATGACACAAACTATCGAAGTCTTGCCGGCTGTATTATCAAGAGCTTCATCTAAGGATCTCTGGGAGATATTTTACTATTTTCCTTGGTTCTGAAACAAAAATGACCCTTTGTGCCCAATACTAGACATTTTTTCCGAACATTAATTTATCGATGCATATAATTCACAAACGAACAACTAATGCATAGAATTCACCAACCAAAGTATCAAACTCCGACCTAATGGTCAGGAATCTTATCTAGTCATCAAATAGAGAAATACTGATGGAAAATGTTATCATTATGTCAATCAAGGAAATGACCATTATTATCAGTTTATGGCAATTTGATGGCAATGGTTTTGGATTTAAGCATTGACTCTGCCACCGCCATTGTGACCTTTCTTACTGTCACATTGCCATGTGTCAGTAAGAGAGGGAGAGTTTACTACCACTCGAATGTCAGTAGGATTTAGGAAACTTGACCTAACGGTAGACGTATAATAAGAAATGCCATAACATGTTAAACAAATTATTAATTTAACACAAATAAAACATATTTTCAAATTCAAAATACCTCATCCAGAGGAGAATCCGATCTATCACAGTTCTCATCATCTGAATTACTGAAGATGAAACTAGCTGGGTTCCTATTACCAGTTGAGAAGAGCATATTCCTCGGATACACCTGAAACCCAGATGCAGGACAATCTGCATCCGCCGTAGTCCGTTCCCTTTTGCCAAAACTGGCAAAGAAGTTCTTATACAACTGCGCTGGAAGCAAGAATGGAGGTCTTGTACTGGTAGTAGGATAGTTGCAACTTTGTAGCATTTCTTCCGAGAAGTCTCTTTTTGGTTTCCTTCCACCAAAGCCAAATTCCAGCGGGAACTCTTTTTTGACTATGTCATGTGCTGGTTGAAACATTGAGGCAATAGTCTGGTTGCTATTTCTTAGGATATCATCGTTGTTCATTGACCTTTCTTCTGGTACAAGACTTGGATGATCGTTTTCAAGGTCGCTGTCAATCGCAGTGTCCAAAGAATTGGATATACTTGTTCCGCAACTATTTTGGTCGTCGTCCATGTTTGATTCTCTTTCTTTTACAGTGGTTTGCAGATTCATCTTCAGGCTATTTGTTTGGATTTTCTCCTTATCGTAATTTACGTCCGGTATATTCTTAGGGTGGTCTCTTTCGATTATTGCCGATCGAATTTGTGCACCAGGAAAGTGCATAGAAGCTAAAGATGACAGTGTGAGTGACATCAAAAAGCTTTTTACTTTTAAAAATACGTGACTTTTAATTTTTGTAAATTATTTTATTTCTTATTTGGCACCAGTACAAGTTTAAGTGGAAATTTTGTTTGGATTCTATTATTATGTAAAACTATTTGTGTATTACTTAGGTTTTATACAAGAATATTATTACTTTTTAAAAGGTTATTTTAAAGAACTTTTATGTTTTAATTTCTAATTTTAAGGAAAAATAGTTATGTCTTAAAATTATTTAGGTATTTTAGGAACTTTCGTTGGTATTGATTAAGGATATATTCACTTTATGTTCATTTCAGAAATCATCACATGTTTTCCGTTATTCTGGCAAATCATACTTGGAACACAGCAGCGTTATTTGGTAGCACATTTCCTTGGAAAAAAAGTGTTATTAAAAAAATATATTTCAAACTAAGAAATTTTGGAGAACCACACAAATTTATGATGATGGACTTTTGTACCTCGAAATTTTTTCATGGTAATTAATTTGAGTTTTTTTCTATTTCTTGGCCATTAACTATGTAACAATTTCTACAAACTTTGTTTTAATATTTCACAAGTATATTTATTTATCTGCTACCGGTTTCGACACATCTATCCGTGTCATTCACTAGCAATCTCATAACTTCAAAATTATACAAGCACATCAATAATTCATATATACATACTGATTACGTACTTACTACGTTGACTTTTCCCACCGTTCCCCCACAAATCACCACTATCTCCACCTAATAAACTAGAATAATTTCTACTACCTCCAAGTAATAAAATCTAATAATTTCTTTACTTGCATATTTTATTTGAGTTAGTTTTAAGATTGGTAGTGAATGACGCGGATGTGTCGAAACCGGTAGCAAATAAATAAAAATTAATTAACAAATATACATGGGAAATGAAACAAAAGGTCACTTCCAACAGGTGCAATGTATCTTTGAAATATCGCGTTTTCTGTTAAAAGTAATGAAAGTTATCAATGGATTAATTTTTTACGTGATTGCAACCGCCCGAAGCCAAACTAAAAATATGGAAGTGTTTTAAGGGGCACCAACAAGTTTGTATGTATAATATGTGTATTCAAAATCGTTAATAAAAATGGAATAGAACCGGGCTTTCGCTAACATCCAAGCAACTGCTTAGGGTTCTGTGGTCGAAATTTTCGGAATTTGCTGGTCTAAGTGCCTTCATTTTGTTACTGGGAGCCTCCAAATTAGCTCAATCCGCCTATGGGTTACAATTATGTTTTTAAAATGATTTTATTTCATTCCATATTTTCCAATTGTCCCACAAAAGTCTTTTGAAATTTGAGGCGTGGCCGGAAAGATAAGCAAGAATAATGGCTTATTATAATTTTTGATTCATGTGAGCATAAAAATGTTAATAACTTTTCAAAATTCAATTAGGTATGATTGTGATAACACGTCTATCGTAGTTATTATGCGATTTAGCCGAGTGTCAACTAATTACGGGAATTGCCCTTAATATCCTGTAATTGCATTTTTGATAAATCTGCCGGAGATTGCTGTAATCATGTTGTATTGTTGTCCAGTGCAACTGCACTAATATACATTGTTGCAGGCAAATACAATAAAAAACTACTAGATTAATAAAAATTGTAAAATAAAGAAAAATATAGAGTTCGTAAAATTGTTCGAAATTATAATTTACGAACAGGATTCGAATTAGATTTGAAATGTGGCTACAATTAGCCGGGCTTTTGGATGCTGCGTGGATAAATACACGATTATTGCCATTCGGTTGGCGATGTTGTGAGGCGGATTTAGGTAGGGGGTAGAGAAGGGGGATTTGTTTGCGAGAAGAAGTCTTCCTGATGTATGAATGTGAGAGGAAAGCGGATGCCGGTTCCACATAAAAGCCTGTAGGAGATTCGTTTCAATGCTGCCTGCACCAATAATAATTATTGTGATCGGGTATATCACCTTTGTTCGTCGACTATTCCTATTCCCAAATAGTATTCCACAATATTCTGATTCAATCCCTCACCATTAAAGATAAAATCACCCTCCTAATTAACTTATCGGAAAACAAATAATTTTTTAAAAAGTTTACATCAGAGCCTCGTACATTCACATTTAAATTATTTTTTTATAAGAACGTTATCAAAAAGCTATTTTACTTCTGATCTAGAACATTCACAAACAAAACAAAACTGTCAATTATGACAACTATATACATATGTATAATACATGTTGCTTTTTATACAAAATAATTATTAGATACATACATACAAAACAGAATTTATTCAACGTTCCAAGTGACAAACATTTTACATTATAATACGATAATGTACATTTAAGCACCATACGTACTCACATATAAGCAATCCGTTGGTTACGAGGGGGGAAGGGGGGCAATTTAAATAATTGCCTTCCAGACAACATAAAAAATGTAAAAACTGTAGATATTTAATTTAATTTTTCTTCATTCATTCTTTAGCATAATCAACAAAATGATGATAGTGAATAAAATTGTTATGTAATGTAATGCAAAACGTATTTATTTAAATATTTTTTAGTAAAGTAAGTGAAAATGTAATTTTATTTGATTCTGGAATAAAATAAACAAAAAAATATGGTTAGTCTCGTATTATTTCTCAAAATAATATACTAGAATACCATGTTCATGTACGAGGCAAGAATCGTCACACAAGACATGATATTGTCTAACATCTCATATCATTAAGTGATATAATTAATTACATAATTATAATTGAAGTCTGTATTATGATAATTGTCCAGCCACAATAATAAAGTCATAGTATTTAACCTTGGAATGTAAGTCACCAGATATAATCAAAGTGCGACAATTATTGTGTTTGCCGGTAATTCATCACGTGTCTGAGTCAAGTATTTTGCTGCTACAAATCACAATAATTCAGAGGGAAAAATATGCAACGAAAACAGCACGAACTACAAAATGTTATATCATTTGTGTTACACATACTTTATTACTGTTACCCCTGAAGCCCCAGACGGACATTACTGGCCACAAACATCTTATTCTATTCAGGACAAATCTGACCGGGGCGTCCGTACATTATAAAAGTGTTTACATATTTTTGTCAATTATTGACCAAAATATGTAAATCTACGCATTATTATAATGCGTAGATATGTGATTTGTTCGTCGTTGGAAAGAAACATAATTATTATTCTCAGCTTAACTCAAATATTAAATTTATAGGTACTTTCTGAAAATGAATTTTGGCGCAGACGTTACAACAATGAGCTATATACTCCGTTTAAGGATCTAAACGTCACAAAATTTATAAAACTGGGAAGACTTCGGTGGCTGGGTCATGTAGAGAGAATGACCGAGCATCAAGCACCAAAGTCCCTGCTGAACTCAAGACCGACAGGGCGAAGAAGCTTGGGAAGACCATGTTTAAGATGGAGCGACAACGTCTTCAAAGATATATCTACCTTGGAGATGATTTTAAACTGGAGAGAGCTGGCACAAAACCGAGATTAGTCGAGGAAGACTCTTGAAGAGGCCAAGACCCACCAGGTGTTGTAAAGCCAATAGTGATGATGATGATAGGTACTTTCAATGGAAAAAAATCCGAAAAATTGTCGAAGTGTACTATTACATATTGGCGGGAATTTTTCATTCATAGTTAAAAAATTATTCATATTTTGTCATTGTATGACCAACACAAAAAGTGAAGTAACAGTTTCCTTACTAATTCCTTAAAAAAAGGAACGTGTTTTCTAAATACCGAATTTTTTCAAAATTATGACGTTTCGAGTCAAATTCGATAAGTTTTTTACTAAAATGTTCATGCATAATAATAATTTTTTTTTATTTAGAAATGTTAATGTTTATGTCAAATACAGACACCTGAGTGATAATTTTATCTAGTTTTAAAATAGTATTGGTTTTTACAAGGTAAAAAAAAGTAATATACACAGGGTGTAACAGCAAGTACCCGATGGATTAACAAGCGATTCCGAAGCATCTTTGGAGTAAAAATATTGATGTAATTTTGATGTCCGATGACATTTTTTTCGTCTTGAGAATAGCGCTTCTAGCCTGGTAAGTTACTCAATAAGCGTCGTGTCTCTTTCTAGCAGCATGGTTACACACGAAACAGCTCAAACCCGTCGAGACATACAGAGATGGGATCAGTAATCACGTGTGATGAAAAATATTTTTTTTTTGTTTTCCACAGAAAAAAATGTCATCGGACAGCAAAACGACGACTACATTTTTCACTCCAAATATTTTCAGGAATTGCTGGTTAAAATTCTTCGGGTATATGATATTACACCCTGTATAGCATATGTACGGAAGTGTCTGGATTGGTCCAGATACGGAAGTATTTGGATTGTAACTGGATTGGTCCAGAAAATAATCGTCAATCTTGGCGAAGAGTTTTCTCTGAATTGAAAAAATTAAAAGCAATAATTATAACACTATTTATTAACAAAATTACAAACATATTCCAACTTAAAAAAAATATATTATTGTTAAATATTCGTTGACACTTGTTAACGCAGTCGGGATGGTATAAATTACGCAATTATTTGAGGCAGTGACGGTGGCAAGTGAAAAAATCGCACGACTGTCATTAGCCGACCGCTAATAATGATGATGACAGCCGTAATGACTAATTACAGTAATGACAGTTCGCATCTCGGTTGAATTTTATGCATTTTATTGCACATTTTTGATATGCATGTCGTTTAATTTAATTGAATCTTTTCAGGACTGTACTCACGAGGCAGACCATTCAAAGATTTTTTTAAATTATTTCAGAGCGTATATTAATATTTGGTAATAATAATATTAAGCAGATTCGAATTATAAAAAAAAAATACAAGAGCGCAGTTCACACGTGGTAGAAGTGGAACTCTCAGAAAACTAAAGTAGACAAGAGTAGGGAGGCTACGAAGCACTGCTCAAAGAGAAGACCGATTATTCTATCTCATTCTCTCGCAGATTAAGTCTCTTAAGTGTGTTTGTCTCTTTTTAGTGTCGCTTTTTCGTTTCATCAAGTTTCAAAAAACAACGGTGTAAAAGAAATTTTCACTTCAATTACGTTTGAATTGAAGTTGTTACTCGTACTGCCTACTCGTTGCTCGGGTCTCTATAAGGTTGAAATTGTCCATCCGAAAATATCCAGAAAATTTTCTAAAAACGATTTATTCTGATTTACAAAATGGTAAACCAAAATTAATTTAGCCTAGACCTCTTCAGCCGGACTAACTCAACCCATCGCCTTACACCGCCCTGGGAGGGATGAATTCATACGTCCGTTTCTCCTGGACATATTAACACCCAGTTTCCTTCCCACACCTACACCCCTTTCCTTCCCAGAACTTGTGTAACAGCACGTTCCGGAAGGTTTTTTATCAGTGATTCCTTAGCATATTTTAAGTTAAAAAAATGACATTTTGCTGTATATGTGCTACTTTCTTGACTAATATAAAGAAGTACCTTCGTCATCACGATGCACATCAACTAAACTACCTATTTCAGATTAAATTATTGTTATTATACATAACTAAACAATTCTGTTTCATAAATACGACCACTTGCCAAAAAAAACACTCTCATAATTTGAATTACTCAGTCTCAATGAATCTTAACAAAATTGATCTTTACAAAAATATTTAGATATCATATTGTAAAACATGACACGATTGCCATCTACCGTTTAA
This sequence comes from Limnephilus lunatus, assembly GCA_917563855.2. Taxonomy (NCBI): domain Eukaryota; kingdom Metazoa; phylum Arthropoda; class Insecta; order Trichoptera; family Limnephilidae; genus Limnephilus; species Limnephilus lunatus. The sequence goes on from OU830594.1 coordinate 102,728,397, forward strand.
AATTGTAATCTTCAATTGGAAAATCATTTGCTTTTCAAACAAGATTATTGACAGTCCATAGAAATTGATCAGAATCTAACTGGATTATAAAAAAGTACAAGTGAATAGAATCATGCATGAATTTTGAAAAAAATGACCCCCAAATTGCTATCAAGGAACAGAATGATGCTATTCAATATAAATTGGTTTGAAATTTACCGCCACAAATACTTTTTTGTCCCACCTGTGCACGCAAGTAAAATGGTGAGGAAAAAAAATTGTGAATTGATACTATATTATTATTTTTCATTCAATGACATTCCGTGGATTGTATGCAGCGTAAATTAAAAGAATTTGTTGTAAAAACTCTGTTTTTATAATTTTTTGAAGATCACAGATAAAAGGGCGAAGCGTTCAACTACGGTACTATCCAAAAAATGTATCAAATCCATTTAGAAAGTAGTTTCAAATAAAATACGTTTAAAATTCTAAGCGCCACTTTTTATAAAAATAAAGGTTTAAGATATAGTACTTACTCTATAGTTAAGTATGAGAAGTGAAGATGTGCCTTTAATCGGTTGTTGAATGATTGTGGCTTCGAAAGGTAAGAAAAAAGGGATTGATTCAAGTAATTGAATTGGATATACTTGCAAGGAAATTTAGGAAGATGGGACTTTTGAGGTAAAAAATTATGACGAATCAGTGTGAAAAATCGTTCTAAAGCGGAGAAATAAAAATGACTGTTGTTTTTGTTTCAAAATCTACGATTGTGTAACAACATTATAAAATATGAACGCATTTTTGTGTTCGTAGAATTCATGATAACGTCTTTTAGGAATGTTCTTTCTGCTTTTGTTCTAAATACGCAAAATAAAGAAAATGTTATCACTGAAAACAACACATGAATCATGCTGTTTGCTGTGATGCCAACTGAAATCGTAGATATGAAAATAGCGATCGCGTAAAGTGAAAAATGATGTCTTTGTTCTCTCATTGAAATCGGGCTGAAAAAATATGTTGTGTTTGTAGGCATTAAATCTTTTTATACCACATATATTTCTTATAATATCAGTTTATTTAATTTGTTTTTTTTCTTCTTTTAAAATTTGTCAATCAACTCCTGTGTAAAAAAATTAAATGTTATAAACCCAATGTAAAAGCCCTAGCATGAGTGAAAAGGAGTAAATAAATAAATAAACAATAATTGTAGGATTTATGAAATTGAAAGAACATACTAAAAATACATATTTGCCTCAGGACCATTGTCTTCCAAATGAATAAATTTACCAGTCAAAAATGTTAGTAAACTTGAAAAAAAAAGTTATGTTTATTCATATAAATCGAAAAAAAGGGTAGCACCGCTTATGAAAAGGCTAGCCGTTCAAAGGATATGTATATGAACGGGCCGCTAAAGTAAACAGTGTTTTAGTTTAAGATGAAGCTATACGTGAAATCACTATTTAGATTAATCTTTACAACGAATCGGTTTACAGTACGAATATAAAAAAATATGCTACGGATAAATTGAAGCTTTAACTACCTTTTCTACGTAACAGAATAACAATAAAATTATTATTTACGTAACAAAAAAAATAAGCGTAAACCACTAAAAAAAAAGTTTTTTCATGACTTTACTATTAAGTAATGTAAGTAACAATTTTTAAAAAATACCCCTTTATGGCTAAGACTATTTTTGACGTTTTCTACGTTCTAACTTTTTTTCGTTCTTATAAAATTATGCACAAAAAAAATAAAAACCGCTTTGGCGCTTACGTCAAATTTTTAGAACCGTACTAATTCATACGATCTGCGGCCAACGCTTGTATTCCACCATAATGCCGCGAGCCGTGGCCAGAAACGGACGTGGGATCTGTGCCCGTGTTTTCGAAGTTTTTTACTTGCAATATACGTAGCGGATTCGTTGTTACAGCGAGCATTTTTGGTTCTCAAATAGCGTGAGCTCAAAATGAGTCAGCATCAACTATTCCTGATTTCAACTCTTTTGATGTTCAGAATGTAATATCATTTGAGAAATTTTAGGTTGACGAATATAATGCTTAAATTCACTATCGGTAGGATTAATATTTTAAAAGAATATTTTTTAAATATATGTAGCTGTGAGCTGTTCCTTGAAAATGTCTAATACTGACAAACCCCATTTGCTTGCCGGGGTTTGAACCCGCGATATATATTATATTTGTTTTAATTATGCTCTTTTAGGATAAATTCAGAATAGGTAGATACAAATTATTTATTTTCACCGTTTTTTTAAGTGTGTGTATCCATAAATTGATGTATCTAATGTACAATATTTTTAAACCAAGCTGTGAGTTGTTCCGTCATCATTTCTAATACTGAGATTGGTTTGTTGATTTATTTGCAAAAATTTTTGTTGTAAATGAATTTTACAAAAATTTTAAATGCGGAAATTTGATAAAAGTATATGTAAATTTGATAAAATTATATATTCCTCAACACATCTTTGTAAAAGTATGTATTAGTTACATTTTGTTAATATATATATACTTTCACTTAATCAAGTTTATTTTTATTAATATATGAAGCTGGGAGCTGTTCCTTGATAATGTCTAATACTAAGATTTGTTTGCCGGGGTTTGAACCCGCGATATATATTGTATTTGTTTTAATTATGCTCTTTTAGGATAAATTCAGCATAGGTAGATGCAAGTTATTTGTTTTCACCGTTTTTTTTAAGTGTGTGTATCCATAAATTGATGTATCTAATGTACAATATTTTTAAACCTAGTGAGTTGTTCCGTCATAATTTCTAATACTGAAATTGGTTTGTTGATTTGTTTCCAAAAGTTTTATTTGTTAATTAATTTTACAAAAATTTTAAATGCGGAAATTTGAAGTGTATGTAAATTTGATAAAAGTACATATACCTAATTTTGTAAAAGTATACATTTGTATATATTTATTACATTTCACTTAATCAAGTTTCTTTTTATTAATACATGTAGCTGGGAACTGTTCCTTGATAATGTCTAATACTAAGACCCGCAATCTCCGGATCGCTAGCTGGCAGCCTTTCCCCTCTACCATGGAGACCGTCGAAATTTTACTTTTTATTTTAAAATATTATATTGCATTCGTTTTAATTATGCTCTTTTAGGATAAATTCAGCATATGTAGATGCAAGTTATTTATTTTCACCGTTTTTTTTAAGTGTATGTTTCAATAAACTGATGTATCTAATGTAGAATATTTTTAAACCTAGCTGTTAGTTGTTCCGTCATCATTTCTAATACTGAGATTGGTGTATTGATTTGTTTCCAAAAAAATTATTTTCGTAAATGAATTTTACAAAAATTTTAGATGTGGAAATTTGAGTATATGTAATTTGGGTATTTTGAAAGTGTATGTAAATTTGATAAAAGTACATACCTATACCTAGTTTTATAAAAGTACGTATTAGTTACATTTTGTTAACATATATCCATATTATACTGGGTGTCAATCTGGACGCTGATTTTTCCCTTAAAACTCAAGTGAACAGAACCGTAAGCACGGGGTTCTTTCAATTAAGGCAAATTAAAGCAGTAAGGAGAAATCTACCAACAGAAGCGACTAAATTACTAGTCAATTCGCATGTTGTTTCACGTTTAGATTATTGCAACGGAATATATGCAAGTCTTCCAAAATAACAAATTACAATCCGTTTTCAACGCTGCGGCAAGACTTATCACCGGCGTATCTAAATATTCCCATATTTCAGAGCATCTCAAAAATCTTCACTGGCTCAAATGTCCTGAAAGAATCCAGTTCAAGCTCTGCTGGATGGTATTTAAGTCCCTTAACGGAATGGCTCCGGCATACTTATCGGAATTGTGTATTCCAGAAAATTCAAATTCTCGACAGTCAACCAACCCTAAGGTCAGCAGCGTCATCAGCTGTTGGAAGGTTAAAGGAACCAAAGCGTACACCAGATACTAAGTTCGGTGAGCGCGCTTTTGGAGTGTCGGGACCTAAAGCCTGGAATGGACTGCCACATGACTTAAGAACGATCACAGACTCGGCAGAATTTAGAGCTAAACTTAAAACCCACCTTTTCAGACAGTCGTATCCATAAACTCAAATTCTTTCACCTTCACATTCAATGCTCGCGACACTGTAAATAACTAACCTAAAAATGTAGAGAAAAAAAAACTATTTGTAAGCGTTTTTAAAGGTCATTTCAGTAACATTCTCCAGCCCTAAAGAATCCTAAATTCTCCAGTCTTTTAAAATACATATATATTGATATTATCAACTCCACTTTTGCCACTAATCTTTTAAAATTTAATACTTATAGTGATGGGGTAGCAATGCAATGTCCAGTGTTTTAAATATAATACCCTCCGCGTGCAAAAGCGGTATCTTCTCCAAGCACAAACTTTCTAATTAAAGTGTTTATCGGAAGTGACCTGCAGGTAAGTATGTTTCTGTATCCATTTGTAAATATTAAAATTAGATAGAACCTAAGAATTATGAATAAATTGTACAACGCCCTTGAGGTGATTTTTCACAAAAACGGCGCTCTATAAATTATCCAATTATTATTATTATTATTAACTTGAATCAAGTTTCTTTTTATTAATATTTATACGTATTTAAAATAATATGTATTAATAATTCACTTTCATAAAATTTTTTAGATTGTAAATAAATAAAATCAATTCAAATTTTATAAACATTTACTTTTATTAGCATTCCCCATAGTTTGAGGATTCTCGATAATATCGACAACGCTCACGTCGCGGCCGCTGCTGGTAAAATAGAATTGACGGTATTCATCCACCGGGTAACAAGGTATGTATAGAAACATCGGCGAACGGAGATCTCGCTGGGCGCTTCTTACGTATTGCAAGCACCACGTCATAGCAACAGTATTTATTTCAAATTACTTGCCTCGTGCAAATCAGACCAAAATATGACGGTTCACGGCGCTCGGTTTTAGATTTAATAAAACACAAGAATCGAAATATTTCTGGCGTTTATATTCCTCTTAATGAAACCACGCGTGTTGTCTCATTAATGTATCTTCACTATAATAATGGTATTATGACCTGGGGAGGAGCAAACGCTGCCGCCATTGATCCATTAAAGCTATTGATATTTAAAGATATTGATAATTAAAGCTCAGAAACTAATTATTAAGATTATATTATAACTACCGATCACAAGCGGTTCGGATGAAATCTTTAGGAGAATCTGTGTTTTGGACATTAGACAAATTTATGCCAAAAACATATTAGCATACCTCTTCAAACACAGAACTACATTTGAAAATGTCAAAACTGCTCGAGATACTAGAACCAAAGGGCATAATATCTTACTTATCCCTTTTGCTAAAACAACCTTTGGCCAAAGAAATTTTAGATACTTTGCAACAAAACTGTATAATACACTTCCACTGGCAATTAGACAAAAAACAATGTATCTTAAATATAAATCTGACACAAGTCCTGGATTACCAGCCAAAAAAGATCCAATATCAAAGATTTTTTTCAAAACTAACTTATAAGTATTTATTTTTTCAATGGTACGTTGATGATTAACTGTAATTTGTAACTTGTAATATTGTGTTATTATTTGTATTTTGTATGTGTTATTATTATAAACTACTCATGCTAAGCGACTGCTCTTAACACAGGTTCTCCTAATGAGAAGGCATAGAATAGTCAAAAATGAATAAAGATGAATCATAAAAAAAATCATCTAAGCATTTGTCAAACATTTGAACAAAATAAACCTGATGTATCGCTTGTCTGACATGGTTTACAGTTATCGGTTACAATTTTGAAAATTAAGATTTCGTTGAGCTTGAATAATGTTAATTACTCAAGAAAATAATTTTAAATTACGCATGTGGCACAGGATTGTAAGGAGAATATATGTTGCAAACGTGAATGGTAGAAGAAGTCGGGGAAGCTCGAGATAGACATGGAATGACCAGTAGAATGAGACACTTGAGATGGGCCATGCCAAGAATCAAAATGAGAGGAGCGTATGTTTGAGACGATGTATGAATGTGAATGAGGCATTGAGTATGTGCCAAGACCGAATTATTTAGCGGTCCGTTCTCTCTGCTCACTTCTGTGGGAAAAAGGTGTGGTGGTTAGTTTTTTAGTTATACTTTCGTAGTGAATAAAAAAAAAAGTCCATAATTCTTATTTTCAGAAGGTACCTGGTACATTATAATGAATTTAGGACGCCATTTTTTAAATAAAAGCGTATGGTCACCTATGGCCAGCATAAGAGGTCTCCACACGGTACTGCCGCAGTACGTTCTGCCGCAGAACTGACTAAAAATCGTATGGTCTGTAGTCAAAACCGCCAGCCGTATTGTTATTATTCACCATTCATTTTATTTTAAATAATAAAGGCTGGTGAATAACAACAATACGGCTGGCTGGTTTTGACTACAGACTATACGATTTTTAGTCAGTTCTGCGGCAGAACGTACTGCGGCAGTACCGTGTGGAGACCCCTTATAGTTGCCTTTCCAGCAAGATTTGATTCGATTCTCAGTCGTGGAATTTTTTTAAATATAAAATATTTATGTAAGGTGTAACAGCTTTTTTCAAGTAAAAACAAAAAACATATTTAATTCTATCACACGACACCATTAATCACACTGATCACACTGCTACGTGGCGACGGGGTCACGTGAAGTGCACTCTCTCTCCTCTGTTACCAAACTACTAGAACGAGACAGTGTGCATATCACGTGACCTGTGCTGGCTGCAACGGACTACTCAGGTGCGAAGTGTGATGGAAAAATATTTCTTGTGTTTTAATTATTATAAGCAATAATTATCAGCCTGAAACACTCATCTATATTGAAAAAATCTTCCGAGAAAAGATACATGCCGCCAACGGGACTTGAACCCGTGTCCTTCTGATTGCCGGTCAGGTAAATTGAAAAAATATATCATCGGGCAGCAAAATGACATCATCATTTTTCACTCCAATTATACTAATTAATCGCTTGTTAAAATCTTTTGGGTAGTTGTTAGTTTAAATAAAATCCTTGGAAAAATAATGGAATACAATTGAAAGGAAAATAAATATTTCTGTTTAGAGTGCATTTGGATTCAGTTTTGAAATCGTACAATCTGATCAGAAAAGTAGATGAAGTCTATCTGTAAAATAAGATTTCCGGCAATGCATAATGGAATTCAGGGAAACCTTAAAAAGGATTCAATATATTCAAGTTTTTCAAAAATTTAGTTTTAAATATTACTTTTAAAACAAATACTTTCATATTTCATCTGGGTTGAATTATTTTTAAACGATTTTTAAATTTCGGTCAGAATCTCTTTTATCACATACACATGCTTAAGACGAACGGCTGTGTGTTCTTATTCATGCAAAAGTTAAATTTGTATTTGGGGTCAAAATATCTAACCGAACTAAATAGTTTTTTTTTTCAAAATATAAAACAAATAACAAATACAGACAGATACACGATCTTTTATTTATTTTTGTTTTAAATTATGTAATATAGGCCATTTAAGAATTCAATTTTGTATGATTTCAGAGACAAATTGCCATTTTTTGTGAATTGATTATAATAAAAAACTTCTTTATCTACTTAATACAACATTTTAATATAATGAAAAATAATATTAAAAAATAATTCATCTTACAAAAGTCGTTTATGGGTAAATTTTTTTAAATTTATATGTAGGTACCACAAATGTGTCGTCCGAAGAAAATCAGTCATTTGTGTCTTTAATTTACGCAAATAAAAATGCTTTTTATAATAATTTTTCATTTTATTTTATATTTCATCATACTTGCGTAATAAATGTAAGAAGTTTATTTTTTGAAATAATTATCATTAATTCACAAATAATTGCCAAAGTTGTCTCTAAAATCATTAAAAATTGAAATCGTTAAAAGCCATAAATTTATGATTTAAAATAAAAATAAATAAACAGCACATATCCGTACTAGATAATTGCAATTTTATTTAAAAAAATCAGTTGGTTGGTTATTTCTGTCTCAAACCAAAATTCAAGTTTAATTCATTGTTTATTTCCATGTACAGGGCACACCACGTGCCATTAACACAATTAAATAACATATGAAGAGTACAGCAACATACAGAATGTAACAGCATAAGTATATGTAAAAATAAAAGTTAAAAAGTATTAATTAAGTAAGTAAATATTAAAAGTTAAAAAGTATTAATATAAATGTATAAATTATACAATATCTAAAAAGGGGATGAAAAGTACAAAACGTATTGAATATTTAAAAAAAATATAAAAACGGTAAAGAATTAAGAAATGCCCTTAGTAGGAGACAAAAATATGTATGAAGAAGGCCGCACAGCCGTTCCCCTTGAGGGGGGAAATGACGCCTAGATGGTTGGACAGATATAGAGCGAATGGATGGAGAAACGAGTGTCAGGAGAATAATATGAGAATGACGCACAGGTGGATGAAAAATTACTTTATCGGGTAAGTCCCAGTAAGATGCGACATGATCAAATTAATCAATTAATTTATTTGGGCCTCTCAAGGGAAGGAATAAAAAATAGTATAAATGAATGTGAATAAAGCAAGAAGCTTCTGTCATGATAGTTTTTTATGGTTTGGACGCTTGAAACAATAGTATATAATGACATTTGAATGGAAATATGTTTTATACTTTTGTTATTCAGCGGTACATCTGCACTCTGCAAACCATTTCACGGACATTTAGTTGTATTTTGTGTAAGTAAGGATACCGTATTTTCCCTAAACCGACTGCATTTTGCATAAACGTATGCCGGGGGGGCAACTATCAAGGAATCAACTTCATGGAAACAGAAATCATTTTAGTTTTCATGTAATCCGTTTCGTTAAATACTATTACGAAATAAACAATGTGACAAATAACCAAAATTTTCAGAGCTCCTTAGCTCTTTATGGAAATGACGTTGGAAGTTTTAATTAGTTGCAAAAATTGCTCTTGAATTTTAGGCAGAAAAAGCTGAAAAAGTTTCATATCGCCAAAGTTCACTCTTCTAGAATTTTATCTGCTTTAAAAAAACAAATTTCGGCTACATAGCTATTAAGATTAGTACCTATGCACACATCACCACTTGTAATTTTTTTAAATCACTATATACCTACTTGTATAAAACAAGAATAATAAATATGCTGTTTAAATAAAGAACAAAAATGACGAACATTCCAATTTCGTAATCGGTAATGCATCGGTTTATTTCGGAACTACATATTACGAAACTGATTGACATCTGACTCTTCCAAACTAGGTTAGAAAGTCACGTTCCAAATTTAAAAATGGGGCATAGATATTTTTTCTATTTTTATGACTGCTACGTTACATTATTTATCTGTCAGAAACGATCGATCTATCACCTGGTAGAAGAAAGGACTGTTTTTGGTGTATTTTACAATAATATAAGAGATTGTGTTATTATTTTAACAAAAACGATGTCGATCTGTTGTTGTATACTGTGATTTAAAAAATGTTGTCTTTTTTTCCAAGTCTAAAAAAATCCAATCTCTCTTTGAAAAATTAATTTTAGAAATAGTTCTGTTAAAAAATATCGAATCTGCAGCCTAAATTAAGAAAACAAATCATTTTTAAATAAGTAGGTTAAATAAAATAAAAAAAATTGTTTTCAATTAAAATAACTCATTCTCAATAAAAATAAAAAAATTTATAAATCTGATCTAAATTTAGTATTAGATCCACGTAAAAAATTGTATTTCATTTAGAAAATATATTAGCATTGCAAAAACAAGTTTTTTAATATCACGATATTAGCAATAAACGATTTGAACCACAATTTGTAAAAAAAAATATTTTAAATGGATAGAAAATACTTTTAACCACACCACTGCAGCAATATCAAAACCGAAAACACTTTGCAAAAATATGTAAAATAACAAAACGTCCCGCACCGGAAGTGGACAAAGGAAAAAAGATAGACGTCGAACAAAAGCGGAAATGAAAACACAACTGGCGTCGCGGCGGCGGATTTACATGCACTTCCAACCAGACACTTCCACAGCCTTATGCACCGCACAGTATAGCCTTAAATGCTCCCAGTAAGTGGAAGATATAATCATAATTAGCGACGCAAGTGTAGAACGACGTCGCGACGTCGAAATGCAACCGCAACTAAAAGCCTTGCACTCAGTTGAGAAAAGGGAGGTTTCACTTTTTGATAACGAACCAGAAATTTTTATATTCGAATATTTTCAACACAAAAAATTTGAGACCAGTTAATAATAATAATAATATTTGGACGATTTATATAGCGCCGTTTTTGTGAAAAATCACCTCAAGGGCGCTGTAGTTTTAGTGATCATTATTTTTGATTCTACACCACAATTACACAATTAATTTCTGTTATTAAATATGAACATTAGGCATTAAATTAAAATATAAGTAAATAAATTATTCAAATTTATTATTGTGTTTTTTATAATTAAGTGATTTGTCATTTTCTAGAAAGCAAAATTAATAAAACAATGCATTTTACTCCCCTTCAATTTTAAGAGGTTTAATTTAGAGTCGATTTTTCTCGTTCGATAATATATTGTTATCAAACTTTTGTATTATTAGATTTAAATGCACTTATGATTAGCTTTAATTAGATGTAAGTGTGTTATTATTAACTGTTTTATTTTATTTTTATTTTGTTTTATTAATTTTTATCGTTTTATAATTATTTTAATGTCAGGTATCAGGAATCACAGATGTTTTGCATCTGCCACTAAGCAATATGCACCGCACCAACACAGCCGTATCTAAAACACTAAAGAGGTCGCACACAATGAAACCCAAGTTCACACTGATGGGGGTACGCTTCGTTAGTGTGTGGCTCCACTTAGCGCGGAGACTTTCAAATGTTTACCCGCCAAATTAGCGACACTTTAAATTTAAGAAAAAACCACACGAAAACACTTTGAAACACGCGAAAACAGGCTAAAAACACGATATTAATATCGATCGCTCACTGAATGTCTGAGGTTATATGAAAATCGTAAAAAACCGCTATAAAAAGTTACGGTTTCCGCACCCGTTTTTTTTAAACACTCGCTACAAAGTTTCACCGATTTTCCGCTGCGAAAAAATGATTTTTAAAAATGTTGTACGTGGTTCGATAGCGCTTTTCTTTTTGGGTTATTTACAGTTTTCAGGCTCTTCATGTTGGTTGGAAAACCGCGAGAAAAACTCCGTTTTCCGAGGGCGGGCTGCTTTCTTGCCGGGTTTTCGTAGACTGCTTCTTTAGACCTCGTTGCACACACATGCAAGACAGCTCTGCACTCACACCGTCGCGAGTACCCACACTGGCGCCGGTGCAAAGAAAAGTCGGTGCATACTGAAGACAAGAAGGTTGTATTGGTGAAGGCTGTATTGAGAAATGAACGGGGTGGTTCGTCGAACGACGTAAGCATCCAAATAAAATTATTATTTTTATTCTAATTACTTTTTCTTGGATAAATGTCCAATGAAAGACTGTAATTATTATTGTTATTTATTAGGAAAACCCTTTGCGTAATTAATAATACATATTCATATATTTGAAAATCAACCCCCTTGCAATAAATCAACCTAAGTGGTTCACAGCGTTTGTTGACTTACCAGTGATAGTCGGTTGCAGGGGGTAGTTTACGCCTGTCTCGACACTGGTATATTCTAGTAAGACAGGCATCGAAAAACCGGTGGGTCGGATCGGGAGAGACTGCTTGAGGAAGACCTTTAGAACTCTCTAGCCGAACTGTCTCGTCCCATCCCATTGCACCGCAGTGAAATGGAAGAATTCATACGTCAGTCACTCCTGGACACATTGACCTCCATGTTTCTACCCACCCCTCATACCCTTGTCCTTCATAGAACTTCCTCTCCTTTCTTTCCCCGAAAAGACCCTCCACACAGCATCTCCAAAGATGACACAGGCCCCGAGGGAGGGAGGGTCTCAAAAGTAAAAAAAAAGGTACCAGTTAAAAAAAAAATCTGTGACTTCCATCTCTTCCGCTACCCTTCTATGCGACCAACTTAACTGTGGTATTTGTATATTTTGCGACACTTGAATAAACCTTATAAACATTTTTAAAATATTTATCATTGAATTTATATTTATGCCTACATCTGCCTTAAAAAGGGCTTAAAGTAACTTGTCCTTCACAAACTAAGCAGTAGAAAATTTTATAGCGAGGATAGGTAGAGAAGACGGAATGACACAAACATCCGTCTTGACAAAACACTTTTCATATATCGCCTTATTCACATTGTTATCGACTTTTGATGTGTTTGATTATGACCCAATGTATTCATATTCACGTTTATATACACTAGAAATAACCACTTAATATGAAAATTTTCAAAACTTTGAAGTGAATTTGGAGGAAGAAGACCATAAAAGAAATTTTTAAAAATTTAAACACGTCGTCTTGAACCCATTTGTCAACCTTTTATCGCTCTTAGGATTTAAAACTTTTTTTTTTAAATAACTCACCTTATTATACATATCTTTTTTATATGAATACCTCACAAGAGTCCCAACTGCTACCGTCTGGAGCCAGTGAGACTATGGCATCCCCAATTGGGGTATGTTGTGAGGCTGAAGGTAAGGTAGTTGGGAAGGGGAACTAGATAAGGAAGAGGAAGATGGGGAAGTACCTGACTATTAAGATCTGGTCACCAAACACGACTAATGCTATTTCAAGCAACGTTTCAATTCTGAATGGTGGTCTTACACCAGGGCGATACTGAGAGTATCTTCCACTCGGGAAAATGCCGCAAATATACTACCTATATATTATTTTAAATGAATAAATTATGATATAACACAAATTAATCCAATTTTTTTTTTTGCCACGCCGGGAATCGATCCCGCGATCTTCGGTGTGTGAGTCAAGAGCCTTACCGCTGGACTACGCCGGCCGTCCTTTATCCGTCCGTCCTCTCTATATAACCACTTTTTATTTGAAAAAGAATAAATAAAATAACCAACTCGATGTGGTTCTAATGCTTGCGTTGTAACGTTTTTCCATTCCACCTACATTATAATATAAGTTTTAGACTGCACTTTTCCAAGACGCCAGATATGACGTGCATGTGTGCGTTTCAGAACTGGGTAAGGTCTCACACGTACACTAGCCCAGCGCTGGTGTGCGCGGAGCCTTCCTTCTAACACAACCCGCGGTAACTACCTGCCGACAGTAGTAAAGTTTCTTGGGAGGTTGTAGTGTGGGTGGTACCGGTGTGTTGATACACCTGTCGGGTTTTCTTTGGGAAAATATTCGAAAATATTGATGGCGCCGGTGTAACGTGAAATTTGCAGTTTTCATTTTTTGTGTTTTTTTTAAATATTCTTTGCATATCCTTTCCAAGATTCTGATTCTAGAACTTCAAAATAACAAAATTCTAAATATACTAGCAAAAAATTTACAATCTGTAATATTTTTTGAGATCTTTCCACTGAGCGATTATTAACTAGGAATATTTTTTTGGGAAACGTTTTGACCCGGGACATTTTTGTAGAGAACTTATTTTTAACGGGGAAAATTTTTGTTGGGTACATTTTGACAGGGGATATTATCACCGGGATCATTTTTACCGGCCATGAGAAAAAAACAATTTTAAATAAATAATATATTTGTGGTTATTAAATTTCCATTTTGGAGGCGGGTATGGATACCGCCGCCAAGTGACAATTTATTGGATAACCAACACTCGTGTCATAGGTCATCCCAAGTGGTTCGCTTCGTTTGTGACTTAGCGGATTTACGGGGTGAGGTTTGTCTACGTCTTGCAGGCGGATGCGTTTGACCACCTTTCTGCGTGACGGGTCAGATCGGGAGAGATTGTTTGAAAGAGATTGATTGGTTAACCCAGACCTCTCCAGCCAAATTCTCTCGAGCCATCGCCGTGTAGTGGGAGAGATGGATTAATATGCCCTGGACAGTACTGGACACATTGATCCCTACATTCTTACCCACCCCTCTAACCTTTTTCCTTCCCAGAACTTCGTCTCCTTCCTTTCCCTAAAAAGATCCTCCACACAGCATCCCCTAAGATGATATATGATTTTTTACCCCAGGGCCACCTGTGTGGAACTGATTTTAAAAAAACTGATAGGCTATAAAGAACCGCAAAAGACGAAACCGAACACTACCTCATTATATCGCAGGCTAAATCCTATTATAGATGCATGTGTTTGTCTCTTTTAGCATCGCTATTTTTCGTTTCATCTAGTTTCAAATATCAACGGTGCTAAAGAAGTTTTCACTTCGGCAAGACATTTTGGTAGGGAACATTTTAACAGGGATCATTTTGACAGGGAACATTATTAACGGGAACATAAGAAGTGTTTTGGTGCAAACTCCATTCTGTTGTGCTCTCGTACCGCGAAAGTAAGAAACAATGGAAGTTTATAAACGATTAATTAATACGTAATTAAAAAAAATTTTTAAATTGATTTTCGAAAATGTGAGAAAAAGTAAAAAAAACACAACATTCCCAGTTTACGAATAACCTGACATTATTTGAAAATCTCCTACTACCACCACAGAAAGCGGAAAATGTGGCTTGTGTTGTGATAGATGACTTAACCAGCCGAGGAATCGAACACGCGACCCCTGGGTGGGACCCAAACGCGACGCCGACTCCTCAGCGGTCAGCCACTAACCGGTTTTACTTTGATATGTTCTATGTATTAAATAGAACGGGTGGGATTGCACCACTCTCTCGATTTGGATAAAGAAGAAAAAATAAACAAAAATTTTAACAAAACAAAAAACGACTTCAAAAAATGCACCAAAAAGTTAATAAATAATTTCGTACGATTGTTATTTTTGGAGTCGGTGTCAGCCAAGGTAACTACATACATAGTGTGGAGATCTTGGCTGACACCGACTCCAAAAATAACAACCGTACGAAATTATTTTTTTACTTTTTAGTGCATTTTTTTAAGGCGTTTTTTGTTGGGTTAAAATTTTTTGATTTTTAGTGACGCGCGTGCGTAAAGAAGTTTTACTTCAAAAAAAGAATCATCGAAATATGTTGCGTAATATTGAGTTATTCGTCCATTTGTCGCGCACATACTTATTGCAAAATTTAAGACATACATGGTCTTCTCATGGATCCCATTGTCAGAACTGGACCAAATTAAAATGTGACTACACGGGAAGCACCAGCTTTCTAATAAAAAAGAATCATCAATATCGGTTCACCCAATCGAAAGTTATGAGGTAACAAACATAAAAAAAATAAAAATTAATACCGTCGAATTGATAACCTCCTCCTTTTCGAAGTCGTTTAAAAAGAATGCAGAAAAGTTGAGAATAATATGGTTAAATACATGAAATTGAGTTTTTTTTAAAGCTGCAAGATGGTTGTTCATAACTTTTACGCTTCGGAAATGTGTTCTGATATAAATCAGAAACTTTTTCAGATCGAAAAAATGGATTGATTCAATAAATAAAAGTAATTCACTAGATAGAGCAATTAATAATCCAAACATGAATTAACATAAAAAAATGCATTTAAAGAAATTTATTTCATAAAGAAATAGGTCAACGGAAAAACATATGTGGGAGGGAGAAAAGAGAAATATAAATTACCTATATAATATTTTGTCAAATTTTAAAGATTGTAGATCATCTTCAAGGTTTGTGCAAAATTGTAGAAAATGCGTTAGAAAAGATTAGCTCATAGGGGTATTTTACGATTAAAAGAAACTCGTTGGGCCGCTTTTGAAATTTGGAACGCGTGACGTGGCTTGAAGCAAAATACTGTCACTTGTATTCCTTTTAGTATTCTAGTATTTCCCGCCAAGCACTTGTATACTGCTTCCTAACAACGTATGCAGGGACATTGGAGGTCTAAATTCGTTCTAAACTAAATGTAGCTTCGTTCTTTAAAAAAAAATTAGAGTCATTGCGAGAGCCTTGAAGGAGTAACCATCTGTTACTTGTATTGCAGTTAATTCAAATTTCCCAGTGGAAAATGGACTGTAAGATACGTCACGAATTTTTAGCCAATCACCGCTCTACCTCCTCGATGAGCTAACATTGTTAAACGCACTTTTGTACGAACATCCGATCATATTTAGATTTTTTTTGTATTTTATCTATCTCCTTTATGTATAAAAATAAATGTTTTTTTTGTTGCTCCCTTATTATTTCATATATCTATAGCACAATTTGATTGCGATGAAACTTTAATGATTGTTGTGCACATGCCCGTGAAAGTTTCTATATGGCATTATGAAATTTGAAAAAAAAAAAAAAAATAGGTGGAATCTTTTTAAAAATAAGTGTATTTCGTATGGTTTAGCGGCAGGGAGGAAAGGAGGGAGAAGCGGGGTAATCCAATAGAGGGAAAGAAGGAAAGGGGTTCACGGGAAGGAAGACGAAGGAGGGGGGAAGCGGGAAGATGGAAGGTGGAAGGGTAAAGGAGAGGGGTTGGAGAACGCTGTAGGTAGGAGGGGGGAAGGTTTATGTTATCACTAATTGGGTTCCTTTATTACCTCAAGCAACTTCAACACTTCCTGAAAGATATTATTTATATCAATTAAAATTTAAATGTAAACCCTCGAAAATTTCATTTAACACTTTTTGTAGATTTAAGTAAGAAGATGCACTTTATCAGAATTGTTTGTATCATGTATATAGGTATTGTTGTGTAATTTTGTATTATGGTTTTTATATATTTATTTTATATATATTGGCACTTTATCAGAATTGTTTGGCCACTACAACACGGGCATGTGCCTAGTGTGATGGCCAAAAAATTACCCATTTACTGTAATATATAAACTTTACTGAATAAAGAACATAAAAAAAAAAAAATGTATAGGTAATGTTGTGTAATTTTGTATTGGGTCTAAATTTCAATTTTTCGTTATTTTATTGGTTAATGACATATTACATATTATTATCACCATCATTTATGAATGCAGATAGACTATTTAAAACGCTAATAAATTAAATAAAAACATTTCACTGCCATGCGGTCTTTAAGAGCGATACTGAGATTACCTATTTCCTAATCTGGGATTATACTAATCGTATTTCGAAAATTTGAGAGGCGAAAGGAAAAAAGGAGAGTGAATTGGATAGGAAAAATAAATAATTTTTAATAACTTTTTTTTATTTAAATATGTTTATAATACTGGTTTATTGCCAAAAACTGATTTTTTTGCCCTACTTTTTCATCCCAATGAAAAACATAATTGCATATATTATGAAAAAATATTCATTGATACAGAACCGTAAACTGGGGAGAACAACTTTTTAGAATGTTTCACTACTAAGGCTGTGCGTACTATTATTTAAATCTAATGCTAAATAATATAACATATTATGGTATGAACAAAATATTTTTACAGTTAAATGTATTAGTAGTTATAAATGACTTCTATGAGGGGGTGACTTTGCATCACTTTTGTATATACTTATTATTCCATTGGATACCGCAAACGGATGCAATATAACGCCATACAAATATTTTTGGCACCCCCATGAATCATTATTAGTCATTGTTTATGTAAAGTTTCCCCGTAAGATGCAAAGTAGCCCCAGTTTACTGCATGTTAAACTTACGCCCTCTTCCACAAATTTCGGGAAACATCGGAAAAAATATGTTTTGTAACTAACCCACTTTCATGACTTACGTTTTGCTAAAATCGAATGAAATAAATATTTTATTTATTAATGTTAACATAGCGATGAAAATATTAAAAAGCCGATCACTTTTTAAATTATTTTTACAAAGGAGATAGGTAGATACCTACTTATGTGAAGAAACGAAATTTTTCAGGTTTTGAATTAAGTTTTACTCCGAACTTTTACACGATTTAATTGTAAAAACCAAGAATTTTTCTGTAGGTTTTATGTTCTACTACACGCATTTGAAAAATCACTTGATATTATAATTCGAATTGAGAAAATTTCAACAAAAATATTTTTCTCATACAAAATATTACACTAGGTAGGGTACTGGTGACAAAACAGATGGTTTCGCGACTTTTCATCCCGCGACAAAATATCCCCGACAAAATATGCTACAAACTAAACATCCTCCGACAAAATATCCCCACAAAATATCTTAACCTAACCTAACCTAACCCAACAAAACCTTTCGGTGCCAATTTAAAATTTAAATCGAAACTGCCTGCGCTGTCTCCTTCCTTCCTTGTCGGGGGATGTCTTGTCCGTAGGATATTTTGTCCTTGGGATATTATGTCGAGTGATTTTTTGTCCGGGATATTTTGTCGCCTCCCACCTCCCCGACAGATGGCCCCCCCGAAATTATAATTATTTTAAAATTATATTTTTTTGTGCAGTATTTACCAATTTCACACCTAAAATCTTCTTCAAAAATACCTTTAATCAAAAGTTGGTATAGATATTAAACGAATTTATTTATAGAAACGATTTTTTTTTACTTATGTATTTGCTGGTATATTCAGTATATAGACAAGTAGTTTTATCCTTGATGCATTTGTACGAAAACATGTTTTATACTTTTGTTATTCGGCGGTACATCATCTCTGCACACCCCTTAGACGAAACTTGGTTAGACTTTATGTAATAGGTGTACCGAATTTTCCTATACCGACTGCACACCGTATATAAGTATACAGGGGGGTCAACTGTCGGTGGATCAACTTTTATGGAATCGTACCAAAGTTATAGCTTGACGGAATTGTTCTCACAATCATTTTCAATTTTGAAAATTACTCCTAAATTCTACGCAAATTTGAGTTCATTAACGTGAACATTTTCACGCAGCAATAACTAACGCACGCACGAACAACCGAAATTAGTATATTTGGTGAGCATATTTTTCAGAATCGATACTTAAATATTTATTTTATTTGTAAACATAATACATACCTAGGTACTGATTATTGTTGGTATGGACGAAGCGAAACATTTTTAGTTCGTTTGTAGGTAAGTACTTGTTATTGAATGCTTAGCTTCTCACGATGAAAATATTTCTTTACAAATTTCATACACAAGAGTTTACATTTCAATACCCAACCTCCGATAAGAGAGGACAATAGAAGAGGAATCCAATTTCAAAGTGATTTCGATTAAGTGATCTAAGAACATACTGGATTCGACGTTCCATACACGTTCATAAATAGTAAAAAATCATTTTGTCTTTTATTGAGCAAAAAACCCAAAAGAACAGTGGAAAATGCAACGAAGGCGTGTGAAAAGGACGGAGATAGACATTACACGTGAAAAATGTTCGACAAGAAAGAGACGGATGAAAAAAATAATGTCTCGCCATGCGCTACATATCCTGTGCAATATACTCGAGAAATGGCCGAAAACTGTCAAAACTTTGCCACAAATTATACACACTGAACAAAAAGGGTAAAGTCAAACGCATACAGCACATCATTTAAGCTTTAAAAACGATTGTACCTTTTTACCAAATGTTTAGAGCTTTAATATTTTTTACCTTACTGGTTCACCCGTCAAGATCAGTATTTTCACTTCAAAGAAAATCAAACAGTAAAACCACCAAACAAAAAAGTATTTTATTTTGTGTGTACATATTTTTTTTCTTTTAGTGATGGCTGTTCCCTTTTTTTGTTGGTACAATATTACCTGCGGAAGAAATTGAAGTTTGAAAAAACGGATACGCGCAGTAAAGGAGTGCATACACATACCAACACACGTAAAATGTTGCAATAAAATTGTACGAAAACGCACACACACACGTGAATGGGAACATTAATATATTATACATATCTTTTTACATGCATGTCGTATAGGTTTGCCTCAACACATGAGAAAAAGCTATAAGAATTCTGAAGTACCTACTTTTTATTATTTTTCATGTGAGTATTCATATAGTACAACGTATTAAAATATATTTTTATACAGCACATGAAAATAGAACTTGAAGATATTTAGCATTTGAATTTTTCGTAGAAAACTTAAAAAAATACTGCCTTGTGCTATAATATGTTTCAACTGAAAATATTGCCTTTATGGTCGAGGGGTAAAGCTCTCGACTAGCAATCCGGAGGTAGCGTGTTCAAATCCGACACGCGCAAGTACATTTAATTTGATTGATCTGTGTTATTTCACAATTTACAAATAAAAATAATATATTATATATTTGCAGCTTCCAGAGTGGAAGATTCTCTCAGTATCGTCCTGGTGCAAGACCATTTTTTTTGTAAAGAAAGACAAACATTCCCGGGTTACGAATAACCCAACAATATTTGAAAATCTCCTACGACAACCACAGTAAGCGGAAAATGTTGCTTGTGTCGCGATGGTGGACTTAGTCGGCCGAGGAATCGAACACGGGACGTCTGGGTGGGACCCAAACGCAACACCAACTCAGCCACTGACCGGCCATTCAGAATTGTAACGTTGCTTGAAATGGCTTGATGGTGATCAGATCAAAATAGCCAGATACTTCCCCACCTTCCTCTTGCCCATCTCCTTCCCTTCTTCACTACGTTCAATCTTACGACATCCTCCAATTGGGTATTATAGTCTCACTGGCTCTCCAGACAGCCAGTTGGGAGTTGTTGAGACTCTTGTGCGGTATTCACCAAAAATGTAATCGGCTGGCTCTGAGTGGACAAATACGTCTGGTTTGAATCAGGCATAGTAGGTTCAATTCCCTGCTGGTCTTGCATTCCATCACTGCACAAGCAACACCTTCCGCTTGTAGTAATGGTGATATAGATTTTCAAATAAACCCGAAAGTTTTTCTTTAAAAAAAATTCTTGGGACAAAAAACCTTGAATTTGAGATTATATTGTTATTTTTTTGTTATGCTGCACAAAATTTCAAACTTTCCAGATCTTAATCTTACTCATTACGCTTACATCAGCCATGCGTTCTTTGCGGATCTCCACGTTTCTCACGCGATCGTCAATGGTTTTACTACACATACGCCTCAAGGATCTTATTTCACAGCATCCCCAAAATGTGATAGTTCTTTATCATTTATTATTATCACTATTCAAAGAAATTATTTCCTCAGCGTCTCCTGTACGGTAAAAATAATTTTAAAACATGCCACATCATTGGTGAGCATATCTATTAAAAAAAAAATTACACAATGCAGATATAATGTATGGGGAGTTGGGAAGGTTTAGGGGTGGGTTTGGAAAAAGGAGGTTCTATAGGGGGTGAGCCGTATATTTTTATTACCAGGCAAGGTATAAAGACGATGGTCGTTCGCGTTCTTTGGACATTAAGAGGTCATACATCCATTAAACTCTAGCTGGTCGGACGTGAAGGGATGCTATAATATATTATTTTCATAGATGCACCACGTATTACTCTCTGAAAGGGTATGCAGATAGATGCAAGGCGGTTCCATGACAAAAAGAAACGAGGACAAAACAGAATAAATCATTGAAGAAATGATAAGATATGGAATAAATAAAAAAGATGCATCACCTAACCACACCTCACCTAACCTAACCTTACTAACCTAAATAAGTCTAGTTTTTGCACTGTTAATTCGTGGTGGAATTCCATTGTAATAGATTTGAACTTAAAAAAAAAATAGACTCTAACTTTATAATGAATAAACAATTAGAATAATTTGCTAAGTCTCCGCTTTTGTATCCATTGTATTTTTCATAATAATTTCGAAATTAAAATATGTATTTAGTTTAAACCAATCCTAATCTAATGTAAACATGCATCCCTTCAAAAAGTAACTTTGTAATTAATAAGCTATTAGAATCATTTACTGAAACACCAGTTTTTTATCCAGTATAATTTTCATAATAATTTCGAAATTAAAATATGTATTTAGTTTTGACCATTCCCACTCCAATGTAAACGTGTATCCCTTCAAAAAGCAATTAAAAAGAATCATAGATATATATAATAACGATTTGACAATAAAATTAGTCCATTAATATTTCAAATTACTTGTAAGGTTTTTCCTTAATCAATAGATATTGAAGTGAGCTACAAACCCAAAGTAATTAGCCTATTGGAATTACCAAAATACTTAGAAATTCGACAGTCTAAAACGACTTAGTAACAAAAATAATTGAGTAAAATCCTTGTAGACCACCACTATCCCCCTCACCCATATGTTATGAATATACATCGTAGGCTAAGAATTATTTGTACCAGTCTGAAGATGGCTCTGACGAGCTGAAACCGGTTCTGGTAATAATAAATAAGTGGAACAAAGTGAAAAAGTTTTTTAATTTCAAATCTATTACTAACCTAACCTAAACACAACTGAACTAGACACACCTTACCTAACCTAACCTAACCTAACCTAACTTAACCTAACCACACCTTACCAAACCTAACATAACCTGACGATTATAATATTATGTAGGAAACATGAATCAAGTATATACACCCTGTTCCACGCTCAAACCAAGAAACTTTGGGGTTATTCTTTCAATTCTAAATACCAAAAATTGTAAAAGAAATTGTCCAGTGTAATCATAATTTTACGAGTAATGCACGTATTTGGATAAAAATATGGTTTTTATGCAAACGCTTTGTAAATCACACAAAAATAAGAAAGTTATGATAGATTTTGTTATTTGGGTACCAACTAAAAGAAATATTTTTTTTTGCTAAGTTAAAATATGTGGTTAAAATTGTCAAAGGAAGCGATACAGGCAGTCCACAAAGGAATTCTAATATCAACTTCGAAAGTAAACCACCGGTGCATAGAACTGACAGAGAAAGTACAAAATACTGACTGCGAATGAACGAAAAAAGGAGTCATATAAGAATATAACAATACGAAAGTGGATAGAAGAAGTCGAGGGCGTTCCAGGAAGACATCGTACCATCAAGAGAATTAAAAAAAAATGGTGTACCAATGTGATTTATAGCGGTATTCACAGAAAAAAAAATGTATGGCATCTCTACTTGGGGTAAGTTTGGTTGTGCATGTGCATTTGAGGTTGAAGGCAGTGGGGAGGGGAAGAAGATAAAAGAGGAAGGTGGGAAGTAGTGAGTGAAGATGCCTTCGAATGGTAAACAAGCTGTCAGGCATAAAAATAAAATAACATTATACTATAATCCTATTTTATACCATAACTCAATTTGGGAGGCGGGTATGGGTACTGCCGCACCGGGAACCATTTATTGGATAACCAACACCCCTGCCATAGGTCACCCCGAGTGGTTTTCTACGTTTGGTGACTTAGCAGGATTGCCTGGGTTCATGGGGTGAGGTTTGCTTAGGTATCGATGTCACTGCAGTGGGACAGGTGCATTTGTCACTCCCGGACACATTGACCCCAAGTTTCCTAACCAGCTCAAATACCCTTTCTTTCCCAGAACTCCCTTTCTTTCCTTTCCCTAAAAATATCCTCCACGTAGCATCCCCAAAGATGACATAGGCCCTGAGGGAATTTATTTTCCTCAGAACCTCTTTTTTTAAAAATTAACTCCACACAGGAGGCCATGAGGAAACAATGTCAACCGTGTTCTACTGTGGAGCTAATGTTAAAAAAAAAAGATTTTCTCATCTGCATGTTTTGTTGACTAAATATGTTCATTTTCTCATCTTCATATTTGTTGATTTCCGCATGTACATGTTTGTTGACTGTTAGTAGTATTAGTGTTACAACATAGTTTTAATGATTTCCTAATCTTCGTGTTTACTTAGCGTTTCGTTTCAATCTAATTATGCAGGAATTTCTTAGTTTACCCAAACCAAGAATATTACACTAAAATGAAAATACTTAATTTAACTGGCCTATCGTGTAGAATGTAGAAGAACCAATAGCGATTTGGTTTTTTTATTCAAATTAGTTAATGGATCACTTGACGCACCTGACTTAACAAAACTAAAAACATTCCGAGTACCAAATCGTGACTTCCAGAGCTGTTCTTTGTTTATCTGTCTAAAACTAACTATTTCATTAACTCCCCAATCCAAAGACTACATAGGCTTGGAAATAAATTCAGTTCGGTTGATATTTTCATTTATTCCTTACCCAATTTTATATCAGAAATTTATAAAATTTTTGCATACTCTTCTTTATAATATGAATTAAAATTCCAAAAAACAATAATTCATCTACTTATGTAAGTTGTATTTCAAATTATTATTATCGATATTGCTCACGTTTCCGCCATTAACTTAGACGTTCTAGAGTCTGTCCTAGACGATACGATTGTTCAGAACAAACACAGACGTATCTCCCATAGATGAAGTAATATTATTCTCTAGTGAATTTCTTTCAACGGGAGACGTTTTCCGAATGTACTCTACCGTAGCGTTTTTCATATATTATTTTTTGTGGCGCATTCATAATATATTATGTTGTTATATTTATTATCAGTGAAATATATTAGTAAAGAATGGTCTTATGTTATCGAAAATGACCAGTTACGTATATTGTACAGTTTATTTGTATTTGTAATCATGGCGTTGTAGAATCAAGTTTGGTAATTATTCCACTAAAAACCGTTATCCTAACTACTTTTAGACACAAATTATAGAAACAAATTTTAACAATTACTACAAGAAACAACTATTTACAGGCACCAAACAGGTTATTAATTTATTTATTTATTTACGCCCTTGGAGCATTTACATCAATCGTATAACATAGTAATTATAGAAATAGAAACAATAAAATACCAATAATTTTATTGTATTATTTATCCTCCTTTACACTAATAGAAAGGAAGCAGAATTAAAAAGAAAAAACATTAAAAAACAATATTAGAAGAGTAAAAATAAAATAGAATTTTAGAAATTTCTGCTATAAAATTAGGTAAGGAATAAGTGAAAATATCAAACGAACTGAATTTATTTCCAAGCCTATGTAGTCTTTGGATTGGGGAATTAATGAAATAGTTAGTTTTAAACAGATAAACAAAGAACAGCTCTGGAAGTCACGATTTGGTACTCGGAATGTTATTAGTTTTGGTTAAGTCAGGTGCGTCAAGTGATTTATTAACTAATTTGAATAAAAGAACCAAATCGCTCTTAGTTCTTCTACATTCTACACGATAGGCTAGTTAAATTAAGTATTTTCATTTAAGTGTAATATTCTTAGTTTTGGTAAATTAAGAAATTCATGCATAATTAGATTGAAACGAAACTCACGCGGATGTCCCATACAAAAAAAAATGGTGGCAAAGAAATCGTTTATACGACAAATTTTGATTCCATGCCAACTCAGAATCAAGTCAACTGAAAACTTTTTGGAACAATTATTAAAATCTATGATTTTTTTTTAAATAGCCCATAACCCTAACCTAACGTTTATTTAACGTAACCTATTAATTTTCGATGGTACGCGTTACTTCTATTTTATATTTCTGAAGGGTATTGTTTAAAATGTCTACATTATAAAATTTGGTATTATATTGCAAACATTGACCCTCCATACAGCACCTTCAAAGATGAAATAGGCCCTGAGGGGAATTATTTTCCCCAGGGCCTCCTATAAGGGAAATTTGGGATTTTTTTCTAAAGTTAGTTCTACATGTTGGCAAATGAAATAAATTGGATTGTCGTGTTGATCTTGTCGGAATATGATTTTTTTAAAGTTGGTAAGCTCTGGCGACTTCAGAATTTTAAATAACAAGATTTGGTAAAAAATTGAACGTTGTGTATGAAGGGAGTTGAAGTTTTGAAAATTAATAGATTCGGTGTAATTTAAAGGGTAAGCTTTGTGTATAATTCATGTGATTGAAACTTTTTTTTAAGCACCTGGGGGAAATTATTTTCCTCGGGGGTTCCGGTAGGGAGTAAATATATATTTTTTAAATTCAACGTCTTCATTGTAAATTGACATTGTGTAAGGTGCCAAAAGGGAATTTTTTCATTCGTCCACAATAGGTACCAACATGTGTTTTTTTAATCCACACATGTACATTACCGAATAATTTAGCAGATCCATACCAACCCATCACTTTCAATCTTATGGTAGGTTCATCTAGTTCTTCCTATATCATTGATTTATATGGATCCATACGTTTTTTATTCTCTACCGAGCGCCTTGCCGTTATTTTTTTCGCGTTTTTCCCATACAGAAAATAATAATACATAGAAGCTCGCATAGAGAAAAGGTATATGATTTTTTTTCTTTTATCCAAGCCGTATTTTCCATCTGAAGAAAACTGTATGGAGCTCGGGACTGGAGTCAGCTTAGAAAGCTTTTGCGTCGAGTTTTCAACGTCTTGGGAAGATTTCGACAAATTTATTTATTTATATTTTTATTCATTCATGTTTATTAAATCTAGGCTTACAATTTGTGATGTCCTATACCTGTCTCACTAGAAAAACCTGTGTTAAGAGCAGGCGCTTTAAAATATTAACAATTTATAATAAAAAATATAAAACATACAATAAAAGTACAAATAATAACACAATATTACATTTAAAGTATCAGACAATCATCAGCGTACCATTGAAAGAATATATACTAGTTTTGATAATACCTTTGATGCTGGATCTATTTTGGCTGGTAATTCAGGACTTGGTTTAGATTGAAAATACATTGTGTTTGTTCTAATGACCAGTGGAAGTGCATTGCATAGTTTTGTTGCAAAGCATCTAAAATTTCTTTGGCCAAAAGTTGTTTTAGCAAATGGGATAGGTAAGAGATTATGCTCTGTGGTTCTAGTATCTCAAACAATTTGGACATTTTCAAATTTGTGTTTGAAGAGATGTGCCAATATGATACAACAAATACAGTGTTCCACAAAGGGTATGCCGCGGCACAGTGGTGTGCCGTGATCATTTCTTGGTGTGCCACGTTGAAAAAGTTGCTTGTTGAAAGAAATATTGTTCTATGGATATATTATATTTTTAGTTCGATTATTTTTGAGCCATATTTAATGTTTCAATGTATCGATTTAAAATTCCAAGTGAGTATCAAAAAGGAATACAAATTGATAATTTATTCAAACCAGCCAAACCGACCACTTGATTTCAAATTATTATTATTTAATTTAAGTTGATTGAGATTAATTTAGTAATGTGAGATGATTAGGCAAAATATAATTGACTTTTAGAGCGCCAATATCCTCTTTCAAATCGAACCGATATTTTTTTTATTAAAAATATCAAATATCGATATCGATATTTGCGAATAGATCTATTTTAATTAAAAATAAATAGCCCATAATGTATATAATGGATAAATTCATTAAACGTACTGCAAGTTTTTCAAGTGAATCTAATGATTCCCAAGAAGAAGCAGAGTCAACGAATAAAAAACCTAAGCTTGTTAATCGAAAATGTATTCAGATTTTACTTCTCTGATTAAAAAAGAAGAATGGATATCAAAATTTGCATATCTGGCAGATATATTTGCTCATTTAAATATTAAGTGAACATTGTTTTTTTCTTTGGTGTACCTCTAAAATTTCTTGATTTGGTAGGTGTATCTTGATCACAAAAAGTTTGCGGAACACTGGCCTAATGTACACTTTTTATAAGCTCGTGATGATTTTTCAATGGGTACATGGAAAATTGGGAAGTTCAGATCAATTCAGATCTGTTAACTAAACGTACTTTAATCGATTTCAAGCAACTTTTAAAAATCGGGTGGCAATCTTTCCTCAGAATGATAATAATAGTATCTAAGTTCCATCCCTTTGGAACGTACCGTAAAATAAATAAAATATGTACCTACTAATAACATCCAACATGCTAATTTATATTTTCTGTGATGTGCGTTTTTTCTGCGTGAATTTATTCACGATCAATGAACTCAAATTTGCTTTGTTTTGTGAAATTATTTTCAAAATTGGAAATGATTTTTTGAAGAATAATTTAGACAAGCGATAAAGTAGGCACCGACCTATAATCTGAACATATAAAAAGACTTTATAATTTTATGAATAATTCATCATTAATGAAAAAAAAGGTGTATTTAATTTTTGAAAGATTTCGTTATTTTTCCAAGTATAGGGGAAGGTTGGCACCATTCGCACACTTTTTAAACTTTGATTTTTCAAAAATTGATAATTAAAGATAGATTGCTCAATCAGTTATTTTAACATAACAGCATTCGTTCCGCTCCTTATTCAAAAAGTTTGAAGTCAATAACTTTTAAAGTAAATTAATGGATTGAATTTTAGCAAAAGCTGACAAATGTCCGAATCTACCCCACTCACGGGGTACATTCGTACATTGGTTGAGGAACATTCATTGTGACTCTTCTTCAGTAGAAAATACTTGGTAACTTGTGTATTTAGACTGATATGTACTGCGGCTCGTGCCAACATCATCACGTTTATCTTTTATTTTCTTTACCCGGCTCTCCAAGAGACTCTCTTTCTATATGACAATTTTCCAATCAAAACATCTTTTATTGCCGCAGACATATTTTCTTCATTTATTATTATACACTTAGATATTGTGCACCTATTTCTTATAATTCCGGACCATTTTTGAAATGAAAAGAAATTCGTTAATACGAATGTGCCCCTGGAGAAGGTGTACGAAAGTGCCCCGAAGGTCAAAAATAACAGATTTCTATCGACACATAAATCATGCAGAAAATCCACAAAATTGGTAGATTATTATTATCTTGATTGTAGTCACTTACCATTGAGCAATAATCCTATAGAATTTGATGCCTTAAATCGAAATGGCGGCTAACTTCGTGGACAACTGACGGTCGCCCGTGCTTACCCACACACGAAAAGCTAAATAAATATGCTGTTCTAACAAGCTGTACATAGGAGTGACTGTATGAAGCTTCCCCGTGAATGAATGGTGCCAATCTTCCCCTACCAATGTTCATTCTAAAGGTAAATATTTGTTTTAGAAATTGAAGGTAAATATTTTATAAATACTTTCAGCTTCAAATAAATTCTTCAAATATAATATCCCATGATTTTTCACGGATCTGTGCTAGTACTATTTAATTTAATTTGTTTTATTTACTTTAAAATTACACATATGAATAAACATGTGATATTTTTTGAACTTTAATTATATAGTTCAAAGCATCACACTCGTGACCTGAAAAATTTTCACAGATTCAAATCACAGAAAAATTTTCACAGATTCAAAAATTTCAGTGACCTGAAAAATTTTCACAGTTCATTTAAAAAACATGTTACAAAAAATTATTATTTGAAAAAAGTGTAATATTTTTCATGGAAACTCGACTGAGAGTTGTGACCCAAGTTCCCGTTGCATACATGCAATCATATTGGATAAAGTCTTCGCATGGCAAAACGTGCCAAGTCTCACATATAATAATGTCAAGGGTGATACACTATTTTAATGAAACTACCACAAGGGGACCATATCGATGAATTATAACAACAAAAAAGCGTCAAATCTGAGACAAGACTGTAGGTTGTATTGATATTACATCATGATTTCTCCTTCTTGAAGTTTTTCGACGGCATACGTGCATGTTTGATGATTTCCTCATCTTCGTGTTTGTTGACTCTAGACTGTAGGTTGTGCAGGTGTTACTTCATGATTTCCCTTCTTCATGTTTTTCGACGTCACGCGCATATTTAATGATTTCCTAATCCTCTTTTTTGTTGACTATAGACTATTGGTTGTGATGGTATTACATCATGATTTCCCCTTCTTCGTGTTTTTCGACGTCACGCGCATGTTTATTGATTTCCTCATCTTCTTTTTTGTTGATTATAAACTATAGGTTGCGTTGGTATTACATCATGATTTCCCCATCTTCAGTTTTTCGACGTCATCTGCATGTTTGTTGATTACCACAACATCGTGTTTATTGACCATAAAATAAAGGTTGTATTGGTATTACATCATGATTTCCCCATCTCCAGTTTTTCCACGTCATCTACATGTTTGATGGTTACCTCATCTTCGTGTTTGTTGACCATATACTGCAGATTTTCCTATCTTCATGCTTTTTGACCTTATCTGCATGTTTCACGATTACCTCATCTTCGTGTTTGTTGACCATAGACTGTATGTTGTGTTGGTATTACATCATGATTTCCCCATCTTCATGTTTCACCTATTTTGTTGATTTCCTCAACTTCGTGTTAGTTGACTATAGTCTGTTCGTATAGGTAAGTATATACCATTATACGTAGGTAAGTACCTACTTTATGGTTTGTCTAAATTGTTCATCGAATCAGTTTCAGTTTTGAAAAGACCCCTAACTTCAAAGCAAATTCGAGTTTTAGAGTTCATTTAACCACAGTTACAGACACCCAAACGAAATTAGTATTTTAGATTATTTGTTCCCGTTTGCCTCTATAGCCGTCATGTGTGCATTTTGCAGAAGGCAGATATAGGTGAAAACATAGTAGGTACCTCACAGGACCCGCCGCGAATCTAGAGAGTGAAAGAGACGGTAAAAAATCGTAAACACTCGCTATCGTATATCTCACTCAGACCGGGAACATTTTATAGGAAAAAATATATCGCGACGGGCGGGGCGGGGTATATGCATCCCGCTCGCGCGCTTTTCTTATGTCGCGGGATAACTGCTTCCCAATATTTAGGGAATTTACAATATTTATTTCGAAATTTTGAAGTTTTTCTAAAAGGATTGACTATTTTTAGGCAAATTAGAATCATTTCATACTGCATCATTATCATCACTGTCATCAACGTTGACGAATACAATAGCTCGGATGATAAGGAGGCAAAAATTGTTTTTAACAATAGCTCCACACAGGAGGCCCTGTATGGAGCTGTTTGCTCTCGGAACCATTTATGGGTTACCAATACCCTTGCCATAGGTTACTTGCCATAGGTTATTCTGTACTTGTAAATATTTTTATAACAGTCGTGATGATGGTACGGAGGTACCGAAACCGGTAGACTAAAAAATATCAATAAAGTGACGTAAAACAAAGTATTTTCTTTCTATTTATTTAAAATGTCAAGTCACAATGTGTTTGCTTCTTTTGAAAAAGTAAAAAAATGTATTTATTAATTAATTAAAATATATAAAATCATATTAATCTGTCGCAAAACAATAATAATTTCGTGTTTCCGTTATTCAAAGTTGAAGGTAGTTCTTTTAGTATCGCCTTAGTGAAAAAATGATAGATTTATGTGATCATATCTGAATTGTCTGGCTTGGTCCTTCTCTCCCCAATCGCTTTGTCTCAAAAATTACTTAATTTTTTATTGAAAGTAGGTAAATTGGAACAAATGTAAAATACAAGATAAGAATAAAAGAAAAAATACAAAATTAAATGGTAATATTTAAAAAAAAAGATATTAAGTTTTAGGATTTTTTATGGTTTCATATAAAAAAATATTATTTCAAAAATAAGTTAGGTTACTTTATTACATGTTGTATGGCCCTCTTACTTACTACCCAACTTTGCCCGAGATCAAAATGATTTTTATTCTTATTGAAAAACTAAAGTAACAATATTTAATATTTTCCAAATGTTTAACAGTTAATTATTTTTTCTAAGCTCCGTAACTCATTACGGAAATGATGGCACTAGCTAAAAATAATCTTATATTACAGCTTCAAAAACCCGGGCAAGTTTCTCAAAGGTAGAGTGCACCGTTCGGTTCGTTCACTGTTCACCGTTTGCTTTGAAATTTTTTGAAAATTATTTTTATTTATTTATTTATTCTATTATATACCTACTATGTATATATTTATTTTCACATTTTTAGAAGATACACGTTAAATATAAATATAAAATAGATGTAAATTATTTTCATAGTCCTCCTCGCCAGGAGATCCTGTTCTAAGGGGGACTATATTTTGAATAAGTTTTCTGCGACATCTATGGTACAACTTCATGGTTTGGGAAAGTATTTTCAGAAACTTCTATGACGATGTTTTGAATATACTAGTAACTTTTTTTTCCAATAGTTCCTTAAGCCACGATTTGATGTCCTTAATGTAGATATTTTTTTGTTAAAATTTGTTTGATACTGTTTGTGAGTTTGTCATATAACTTTACTGCTAAAAATTCACAACACCTTCGTCCAAAGGTAGAAATATGTTGTATGTCTGTTTGCTTGGCTCTGGTTTGGTTATCGTGAGGTGTTTCCCTCTGTGTATTTTTGAGGTGATGAACCAGAATGTTTTTGATATAGATTTTGGGAATAATTGAAAAATCATTTAAAAATTTCTGTTGTTGACGTCCATATGGGGACCTTCAGTTTTATTTGAGAACTTATAATATGACAATCGCGCAGTTTGAAAACCGCCTCCCTGTATGAGCAAAAATACTGCACGTATGTTCGCTATTTTCTTACTGCACCAATATCCAAAGTGGGATGGTGTGCAGGGAGGGGGGGTTGGAAGGGGGGAGGGGAAGACCATCAATTCCGCCTTTAATATTCGGTTATATTCCCGCGCTTTTAGGGCCCATTTTGGCTGCGGAGCGCGCCGCACACGATCATATTTTATATGGCGTCCGCGCGGTGCAATTTTATAATCGATTTGTTTATGGCGGTGTTATTCAAAGGTTATGTCTATGGATTACTTATGAAAGAAATAATGATTAGTGAAGAGGCATTGGAGGTTATCCACCACTTACCCGCCCTGGTATAAGTAACGAATGGTTACTCTTTCAAGGCTCTCGCAAGAACTCTATTTTTTTTAAAAGAACGGATCTACATTTAGTTTAGAACGAATTTACACCACCAATGTCCCTGCATACGTTGTCAGTAAGCAGTATGTAAGGGCTTAGCGGGAAATACAAGATACAATATGTATTAGTATGACAAAACAGTGAAGAGGCAGGAAGAATCTGATCATTGCATTTTTTTGTAATTTTTAACTTTGTTTTAAGACTGCTTTTTTTACGTGAGCTCCAAACAGGAGACCCTGAGGAAAATAATTTTCCTCAGGGCCTGTGTCATCTTTGGGGATGCTGTGTGAAGGGGTTTTTTTAAGGAAAGGAAGGAGAGGAGCGTTCTGGGATGGAAAAAGGTTTAAGAGGTGGGTGAGATTCTGGGGTTCAGTGTGTCTGGTCATCCGCCTCCAAGACCTAGACAAACCCCACCCGGTTTTCTTTCATTATCTCAATGAAACATTATGATAGCTGTTTATGATACCTAAAGCTAATTCCGTATAGGTAAAGGTTCAATTAGTTTAAATAAATCTTAATTCAGTGATTAACTAACCTTTTTTATACTTTATTTTAAATTTTATAATGAAGATTGAACAAAAATTTAAATGGTCTGTTGGACAAATACGAACTGAGGCGACGCCATGGCAGAGTATATACATATGTTGGTTATCCAATAAAGGTTCCCGGGTGGCGGTACCCATTCCCGCCTACCAAATTGCTAAGAAACCGATAGCAGATAAATAAACATTAAGTAACAAATGTACATGTGAAATGAAACCCTTCCAAACAAAATCGAAAAGTAGGCAAAGCAAAAAAAAGTAGTAATGTTAGCGTTTTTTTTTACACTGGTTCCACACAGGAGCCCCCGCGAAAATTAATTCTCCTCAGGGCCTATGTAATCTTTGAGGATGCTGTGTGGAGGGTCTCTTTAGGAAAGGAAGTTCTGGGAAGGAAAACGTTGTTAGGAGGGGGTAGGAATCTGGGGGTCAGTGTGTTCAGGAGTGGTGGACGTATGAATCCACCCCTTCCACTGCGGTGCAAGGCAATATTCCGAGAGTTCGACTGGAGAAGTCAAAGGGACTCCCTCAATCACCCTCTCTTGATCCGGCCTGCCATGCAGTTGGTGGGCAGTCTCATCCGCCACCAAGACCGGGAAAAAGCTAACCCCATAAACCCGGGCACTCCAGCACTTGGGGTGACCTATGACAGAGGTATTGGTTATCCAATAAATGGTTCCCGAGGTAGCGGTACCCATACCCGCCTCCTAAATTACCTTTCTTCACCTTGTTATGAACAAGGTGAAGAAAGGTATGCTTAGATTATTTGAAAATGCAGAGCTGGACTGGACTTGGATAAACTTGGATAGGAAGAAGAACAAGAGAGGGTCTGGAAAGGACTTTAAATAGGTAGATACCAACTTCCTTATAAACAGGATGTCGCAAAATTCAACATTATCCTTGGAGGCCTGTTCGGCAAACTCAGGAAGGAACAAAAAACATAAAAAAGAGCTCATTGTGAAATTATTTGGAAATCCCTGAGAAAAATAATTCCCCTCAGGGCCCATGTCATCTATAGGGATGCTGTGTAGTGGGTATTTTTAGGAAAGGACGGAGAAGTTCTGAGAAGGAAAAGGGTATGGAGATTGTGGAGGAATCTTTGGATCAATGTGTGTAGAAGTGATGAATGGTCTTGGCAGCGCAGATTCCTACGCACCCCTCATACCGTTTCCCTTCCCAGAACTTCTTCTATGTTATTTTTCTAAAAAGACCCTCAGCACAGCATTCTCAAAGAATACACAGGCCCTGAGGGAAATGCTAAGTCTCGGCTTTCCTGTATCCAGTGTAATTTTCATAATAATTTCGAAATTAAAATATGTATTTAGTTAAGACCATTCCTACTCCAATGTAAACAATTAAAAAAATCCCGTACATCATAAATGTAATAACGTTAAAAAAAAAACTAGGTCATTAATAAATAATTCATATTACTTGTAAGATTTTTCCGCTACTTGTGAGCTACAAACCCAACGTAATTAGCCTACTGGAATTACCAAAATATTTAGAAATTCAACAGTCTAAACGACTTAGTAACAAATGTAATTAATATAATTGATTAAAAACCTTGTAGACCACCCCTCTCCCCTCCTCCATATGTTATGTATGTAAACCGTGGACTAAGAATAATTTGTACCAGTCTGAAGATGGCTCTAACGAGCTGAAACCGGTTACGGTCAATTAAATTAAGTAGAAAAAAGTTTTACATTTATTTTATTATAATATGTTATAATGGAATTCCACCACGAATTGTCAGTTTCAAAAATAGAAATATTATACAAATATTTTTACAAAGTTATTACCGAAGTAAAATTTTTGTTATTGAGGAAGTACTTAAGTATCACATAGGTACATTACATAAGTCACAATGGCGCCGATTGGAGTGACGATAAAAGTTTTTGGAAAAATAGAAGCTCTCTGGAAATAGGGCAAAGGTGTGCAGCGTACAGTGCACACGTCATATGCCGAGACAAAGAAAACTGAGAAAGTATTTTTGTAACAGAGTGGATTTCCTTGACAACTATTGTGAGGTAAAACCTTTTACATACTCTTGGTGTTTTCTTCGTATTTACAGAGTGACAAATGAACGCAGAAAAATTGAGAGCGTTGCAAACGTATCCTTATGGCAATAATAATACGAATTAAGATTAATGCCAAATCAGTATTTTCGATCAATCTTTAATACGAATCGTGTTTTTTACTGACTGCTCCCGTTTAGAGCCAGTGAGACTATGGCATCCCCAATTGGGTTATGTTGTGAGGCTGAAGGTAAGTGGGGAGGGTAAGGAGATGGAGAACAGGAAGGTGGGGAAGTGCCTGGCTATTCAGATCTAGTAATTAAAAACGGCTAAAGACATTTCAAGCTACTTTTAAATTCTGAATATTGGTCTTACACCAAGGCGATACTGAGAGTATCCTCCACTTTGTAACGTGCCGCAAATTGCCTCATATAATTTAAAATTATTAAATTATAAAAAACACAACAAAATTAAATAAAAATTAACCTGCGTAATCCGGGATTCGCGAACTCCGGATCGCTAGTCAAGAGCCTTGTCCCTCGACAACGGAGGCAGAGGATTATAAATTAAAAAAAAAATACTTTCAATAAATTGAAGCTTTTCCTACTATTTCCATCGGGTACCTAGAATTAAAATAAAATTGTTATTTGCATTAAAAAATGTATTTTTTTTTGTTGGAAACAACTCTTTAATAATACTATATTATTACTAAAATTATCTGCGACAGTTTCCATTGATTTTTTTTTCTCTCTTGTAAAATAATTTCACAAAATAAATAAAAACGACTTATTTGTTTGAAATAGTTACCTCAAGACTCCGTTTGCTAAGCTATTTTTATGCCCATTACCTGTTTTATATTCGTGGCGATACAAAACTCACTAAGAATACGTACATTTTTGGCTTGTGACTTCTTCCTTATTCTAAGTATTCTGCTCCAGTGTCAGACTATGGCATTCCACAACCATGTATCTAGTGCGGCAGAAAGTAGCGGTAAAAAGGAAGAAAATGGGTAAGATGAAGGTTTGGAAGTACCTAACTATACCTGGCTAAAGCCTAATTTCAATCAACGCTTCTATTCTGAATCATGTTTTACCAAGGCGATACTGAGAGATACTTTCTTATTATTTTTAATTTCCGAAAGCAAAAAAATCCATATCACATTCTGTTTTTCAATAATTAATATTCCAACTGCCTCCGTGGTTGAGTGTTAAAGACCGTCGACTACGAAATCAGAGGTTGTGCTCAAATCCCAGCATTTTCAAACAATTTAATTTAATTTAATATATAGATAGTATATTTTATAATAAAAAAATCTATTTTTTCTCCTTGATCGAGGATCAAGGCGCTCGACTAGCGATCCCAAGGTTGCGGGTTCAAATCTCGGCGTGTGCAGATACATTTGATTTAATTGATTTATGTTTCCACAATTTAATCATTTAAAATAATACCTATACGAAATATTTACGACATTGGTCGCTTGAAATTATTTTAGCCGTGTTTGGTTACTAGATCTGAACAGCCAGGTTTCCCAAATTACCTTCAGTCAAGACGGGAGCAGTTACAATATTTTTACGACACACAAAAAATATGAATTGCTTCTTTTTTAAATATGCAGGTACTTCCACAGCTAGTTAAATTGTTCGCACGTAAGTGAGAATAATCCAATTAAAAAAACTCAAGTATATACAAAATTAAATGAATAATACAAATCAAAAGAAAAAAGTTATTTCGTAATAATTGTTGTACCACTAAAAATAAGTTAACTGGAAGAAGATTACTTATAGTTCTAAAGTAATCAATAAACGTGCAAGATAAATCGCACGACTCCAAAATTCCCCAAACCGATTATAATCGGCTACTATCATTTCCCATTCATCTATTTATTTCACCTAAAAACATCAAAAAAACTTAACAAATAAGAAAAATCATTTTACACGTTCCACGCGTCCGCACCTCATTCAGGAAATCATGGCCGGGGATCGAACCCGAGGTTGATTGTCAAATACCTCGTTACCGCTGGACCACGACATTGGATATTATCGGATAACGGTCCTCTGTTACCAGGGATGCTGCGGTCCTACTGAACGGAAACGATCTGGTTAGTAATAAAATGATATGGAACTCACTAAACATCTTGAGACACGAATGAAAACTTTTGTTTACTTTTATACAGTGGGTGCAGAGGTAATTAAAATATATACATTTTAAAATACAAAATACAATTATTTTATAATCACTGAAGACAATATTAGAGACTCCTATATTTGTGATTTGAAACTCGTTGAAACGGAAGCGAGCGACACTAAAAAGATACAAACACATACATTTATAGGATTTAAACCTGCGAGGGAATGAGATAGAAATAAAATATTTATTTATTTCACGGGTACTCGGTTCTAAAATAATACAATAAATCCACCGTACCACGTATGACTCCTTTGGTCTAGTGGTATAAAGCGCCTGAGGAACCTTAGCGGCCAGACATTCAGCTGACCAAGGATGGATTCTTACGAAAGCCAAAAAAATGTATATATTTTTTGTAATATCAACTTCAATCTTCACACCACGTCAAAATGAATAGGCAAAAAAACACAAAATAGAGGGACATCTAGCTACTCCGAAGAAGAAAACACAAATACTAATAAGATGACCAAATGTATAGGAAAAGGTGCACTGGAATTCAACAACAAAAATATGGAAAAAATCATTGTTCAGGTTGATAAAAAAAGTGCTTCGTAGTCTCTCCACTCTTGTCTACTTTAGTTTTCGGAAGATTTTACTTTTTTTTTAAATTTATTCGCTTTTGGTAAAAACTCATGTAGGTCTCACAGAAATCGTTGTGTCTCCCTTACTAACATGGTAAGAAATATGATCCATACTGTGTAAGAAAGAGAAAATACCACGTTTTTTAGTATTTAAATCTAAAAGTTAACCACCAAATAATTAAAATGTACAAACTGTAAGATGTAGTTTTTAGTTTACAGATATGTTCAGAAATAATCCACATACATTTTTGGATTTCATTGCAAACCAGAAACATCTTGTCCTTCTAGCAAAATATACCTGAGGCCTGTGGGGTTAACCAACACTCCCTTCTTTGCAGAGGTATGCTGAGAAGATGAATGGGAATCAACTGTCCTTGTACACAAAAAATTCCATAGTAGTAATAATAATTTTTCAATGTGAATATCGCTAAGAGTCCCAACTGCTCCCAACTGTCTAGAGCCAGTGAAACTATGGCATCCCCAATTGGGGTACGTTGTGAGGCTGAGGGTTAGTGTGGAGGGGAAGGTTATGGGGAAGAGGATACTCTCCGTAAAGCCCCGGTGTAGTAAGACCACAATTCAGATTTGAAACATTGCCTGAAATGGCTTTAGCTGTGTTTGGCGACCAGATCTAAATGACCAGGAACTTCCCCACCTTCCTCTTCGCCATCTCCTTGCCCTCCCAACTATATTCACCCAAACTCACTGTCTCGCTGGCTCCAGACGGGAACAACTGGGACTCTTGTGAGGTATCCACATAAAAAAAATTCAAAAAATCAAATAAAATTTACTTACGAACCCGCGACTTCCGTATCGCTTGTCGAAAGCCTTACCCGTCGACCTGGTACTATGTGTTCATATATGGTTTAATCACATCGAAAAATAATTTCTACGGCATTCAATCTGTGTTCATCATCCTCCATCAGTTCCAAGCCTTACTCCTTATTCATTATTGGTATCAGAACGCTACTATGGCCTACCAACCTAGTTTTCTATTATCATGGTTAATTAGTGTCAACTGCATTTTGTCGTCCATTAAATATATCAATTAATATCTACACAAAGCATTCACCTGTTTAGCAAAACACGCTACAAACATCTCAGCTGTTTTCAATATAATTTCCAATGAAATTCACTTAGCTTTCTCTTTCGTCATTTTATGTTTTTCCACACAACATTCCACAACCTTAAGGGTGTCAAAAATCACCAGTTCCAGCCACTTGGATGCTTGTGTGGTTTGCAGGCAAAAAACTCAGGAATTTAACAAGGAGAATCATTATTACCGACTGTGTTTCGGAACAGGCTTTAGTGTTCTGCATCGTGGCAAAAAATGATAAACGTATGCACAAAAAATAGCGGTGGAGGTTTTGTGTAGGACCACTTGCAATTCTTTCACCACAAAGTATTTATCTTAAAAAATATATGGATTACACTCGATTTTTTGCTTAAATAAATTACTGACCTTATGAAGAAATCATGGTAAGGAGTGTATTTTTTTAATGTGAGTACCTACTTAACTACCGAATGAGAGTTCCAGCTGTTCGTTGCTGTTACTACCAAGAGCGACTGTGGCATCCCAATTGGGGTATGTTGTAAGGTAGAAAGGAACTGTGAAGAATAGGAGATGGGGTAGAGAAGGTTGGAAAGTCCCTGGTCGACAAATATTTCAGTTTGGGAGGCGGGCGTGGGTACCGCCACCCCGGGTCGTAGGTCACCCCAAGTAATTTTCTACGTTTGGTGACTTAGTAGGGGATTCTTGGTTCATGGGGAGAGGTTTGCATTGGTCTTGGCGGTGAATGAGTTTGCCCACATACTGTGTGGCGGGCCGGATCGGGAGAGACTGTTTGAGGGAGACATAGCTGGAGTATCTCGACCTATCGCCTTGCACCGCAGTGGGAGTAATATATTAATATTCTGGACACATTGGCCCCAGATTTCTACCCACCCATCATACCTTTTTTCTTCCCAGAACTTCTTCTCGTTCCTTTCCCTAAAAAGACCCTCCACACATCATTCCCAAAGATGTCTTCATCTACAACAATATAATATCATCTATCCACATACTGGGGGCCTCCAGTATGGAGCTAATGTAAAAAAAATACATATAATGTTTCGATTCTAAATGGTGGTCTTTCAACAGTAAGAAACTTAGAGTGTTCTACGAAACAAAAACCTGAAAAATTTTCTTCTTAAAATGATAAAAACGAATATTTACAAATTCATAAAACTAATTTAAAACATGAAGGTGGTTATTTGGTTTTCTATCTATAATGAAGAGAGTTAAGTTAAGTTTTTAGCATTAAAAAAATCCATAATCAGCAAAAATTACTTTACCGAGTTGTACCCACTTTGAAGACTATTCTATACGAAACAACTGAAATATAACATTTCCAAAAATATGTTTTACCAAAACGCTGTCGATATCTTACAGGAAAATTGGCTATATTGACAACATAAGCTGACGATGTGATGTTAGTTCAACAGGTATTTCAAAGGAAGGAACTCCGCAGATCGAGAGCAATGGGGAAGCAGAACTATTCTCGTATCCACAGGGGCAATTCCGGTTCTACTTAAAAATACGGAAATGTCCTTAACCTTAAAATTAACGGCTCTTTGCTGTCATTAGAAATAACTGTGGGGCGATTCCGGTTCAACTTGAATTATCCTTAAATCAACGACTTTCTCTTTCCCTCGGATATCAGCGAAAAAGTCGTTCGAAAATTTAAAATCACCCTCTCAAATCGCAGTCATCGAAAAATCATTAACTTTAAGGTTAAGGACAATTCTGCTGTCATCCGGGAGAACTGGAATAGCAGTTTACTTAAAAGTCGTTAATAATTTTAAGGTTAAGAACAATTCCTTATCCTTAAGTGGAACAGGAATCTCTCACCAGGTGCAATGGACTAAGGAATCATTAACAAATGTCGTTCGCAGCAACTTCTATTGATATACCAGTAGAAGAATCTCAGCACTATTGAAAGAAACCTCGTTTTGTTCGCTGTGAGTTTTAATCTTTACGTTCAAACATGCCTCCATTTCTCACTTATTTATGTTAGTATTTAGGTACCCTTTGCTCTCTGGTTTCTGCATATACCATTCACCAATGATACAACCTGATTCAAGTAAGAATCTACTGCTTTTAATGGACTATTAAAAGTTTCACCGCATTATTTTATTATGTTTTATTGCCCAAGATGACTGTTGTGTAAATAAGTAATAGAGTTCCTGTCTGGTTGCACCTTTTGAAGGCGAGGTATAACGAATAAGATTAAGAATGGTTCCATTATTATTATTTATATAAGGAAATTCCGAACCAATTTTTTAATGGGAAACGGCCCGCAGTGCTGCGGTAGCGATAGGTAATAATCGATACCGTGCGGCCCAAAAACAGCCCATATGTAGATTTTCATATTTAATTCGTGATTTTTTTAAATATATTTTTACATTAACTCCTCACAGGAGGCTCTCACAAAAATATTTCCCATCAGAGCCTACGTCATTTTTGGGGACGCGATCTAAGGAGGGAATCTGGGGGTCAGTCGGAATGTCCCTCGACATGTGCTGCCGGAAAAAATGATCAGGATTCCAAGGACCGCCAAACGCACAAATGTGTCCATTCTGGAAGAGTTTGGCATCAACAATATGCGTTCAACTATCTGCTATAACGTATTTAAAGATGCTTTGGACACGTTGCTCGCCAAGCTGAGGGCTCCAACTTGGAGAAACTAATAGTTACTGGCAAAGTGGAAGACAAAAGAAGCAGAGGCAGAACACCAATGCGCTAGAGTGAACAATTATCACCGTCCGGTACGTCGGTGTCCGCAGTTCTCCACGCAGCACAGAACCACGAGGAATGGAAGAGCCTTGTCCACAATAGAAACTCGAGTAGGGATCACGATCCTCAGCAATAAGGAACCGACTTGAGAAGTGTTGACCCCAAGGCGATGATCCGAGAGAGTCCAGTTACAGAGGTCTCGCCTGATCTGGCCTGACGCGCAATTGGTGGGCAGACTCTTCCACCCCCAA
The DNA here is from genome assembly GCA_917563855.2 of Limnephilus lunatus. Taxonomy (NCBI): domain Eukaryota; kingdom Metazoa; phylum Arthropoda; class Insecta; order Trichoptera; family Limnephilidae; genus Limnephilus; species Limnephilus lunatus. Next base: position 102,770,234 of record OU830594.1, read on the forward strand.
AGACCTGAGCGAACCTCACCCCATGAACCCGGCTAAGTCAACAAACACAGCAAACCACTTGGGGTGACCTATGGTAGAGGTGTAAGTTATCCAATAAATGATTCCCGGGCGGCGGTACCCATAGCCTAAACATTAAATGTAACGACCACCATAACACGGGCATCAGCCTAGCATGGTGGTCGAAAAATCCACTTACAATGTAAATAATTTATGCAATGAATAAAGAAGAAAAAAAAGAATAATGTGTGCATTGGTCCATTGGTATTCAACTTTTTTTATTATTTGCTACCAACCAAGAAATAATATTTAAATTAAACTTACGGAAAACTTACTACGCTACTTGGGGAAAACAATTTTTTTTAACGAAAAATTACACTTTTTAAAAAAGTCTGGAATTTATTTTTAAAAAAGTAATTGGAACAAATATGAACAAAATTTAATTTCATATTCCACATTGCTATGTTAAATAAAGGCATTAAATTAATTTATTTATAATTTTAATATGGGAGGCGCCACGCTTCGTTTGGTGTTTTATCAGGGGTGACCGGGTTCATGGGGTGAGGTTTTTCTAGGTCTTGGAGGCGAATGACCAGGATACACTGAACCCCAGATTCCTACCCACCCCTTAAGCCCTTTTCCTTCCCAGAACTCTCCTCGCCTTCCTTTCCTTAAAAAAAAACCCTCCACACAGCATCCCCAAAGATGACATAGGCCCTGAAGGAAATTATTTTCCTCAGGGCCTTCTGTTTGAAGCTCATGTAAAAAAAAAATTGATTGGCAAACAGAAAAACAATTTTATTAAAAATGTTATTATTTGACCATTTGTCAATTTCTTAGACCCCACCCTCTACCGCGCATGCGTGCGCCTCGCCGCCCGACCAAATTACAGGATGTACCGAGCGTGACTGTACAAAAAGCGAAAAGGTAAAAAACGCGGATGAAAAAGTGCTTTATTGTAATAAATAAAGCAAAACGGTGGCGATCGTGCCTCCCGTTTGCCCGGAGCGTGTTGTTCATTCATGGAGCGAGTGCTACCTGAATTACCGAGTTCGTAATGTAATGTCGACTCCCGACACTACCTACTAGCTACTAGTACTTTATTTTATGGGAGTACTTCAAATTGTATGATTTTGCTATTAAATGTAGTTTACGTATGGTAGTGGCACCGTACATTATAAATTTGTTTAAATTATTACTTAGTTATTAACCACCTAACACTATTTATAATCCGAATTCGGTCGAGTTTCAACACTAATTAATAATCTGATATTTATTGGCAAATAACTACCCTCAGGGCCTATGCCATCTTTGAGGATGATGTGTGGAGACTCAGAAGGCGTGTGTTGAGGAAAAGAAGGAGATGAAGTTCTGAGAAGGAAAAATGTATGTCTATGCCAGGGGTGGGTAGTAATGTTAGAGTTAGTGTCTCCAGAAGTGACGGACATACGAAGCCATCCATCATCCATCCCACTACGGTGCTAGGCGATGTTCTGAGAGAGTCCTGCAGGGAAGGTCACAAGGTCTCCCTCAATCAGTTTCTCCCGATCCGGCCTGCCACACAGCTAGTGGACAGATGTACCGACAAGAACCGGACGAACCTCACCCCGTGATGCATCCCTGCCACTACCAAGTCATAAAGCGTAGCGAACCACTTGTGTGATCTATGGCTGAGGTGTTGGTTATCCAATAATGGTTTCCGGGGCGGCAGTACTAATATCCGCCTCCCATATTGATTGAATTTATAGTAAATTAAATATTAAAATGTTATTAAATTCTGCAAGTATTTGCCAAGATGTGGCAGCTCTTTCGGCGTTCATGAAACCCTTAGGAATATAATTTACCTCTGGACCTATGTCTTCCTTGGGGATGCTGTGTGGAGGGTTTTTTGAGGAGAGGAAGAAGTGAACATGGGTTTTAAAGATACCCATGTTATAAGTGAGAGGAAACACAGCGACCGGAAAATCGTTCCACAGCCGAGCTGTAAAACTGAAGAACCGCACGTAGAAACGACCCCTTCTCATGCGACAAATGTCAACCGTGTACAAAAGCATCAATGTCGCTAGTTCCTTCCATTGAAATTCAGCAACAAATACAGCATACCCAACTGTCGCCTGTGCTCTAAAGTTTCTGTCTGATAAGATAGAGGGATCTATCTATTTCTACACAGAGTCAGTTATCAAACAAATTTCAAACGTTTAAGAACTATCAAACATGTTTTTAATGTCCTTGAACGCCGATGTATTCCACCTGTGATTATGTAGTCCCTACGGTACCCACTGGAGCATTCCGCTATATGATCGATTTCAACATTGAGCGCTTGTAAATTTTTGCGCCCTCGGTTTGGAAATTACTCGCCCACTTTAAAAAAAATCATATATTCGATTTTTTTTAAATAAGGTGACATAAAAACTGCTCATAGTGTTATAGAGTCACTGAATACACCAATAATTAACCCTTTATCCAAAAATTTTAGGATTCATTAAAAAAATCGTTAAATTTATAAACCCCTGAATTCTTATTATTATTAATTTTAAAATTGGCGTACGTGTTACCTATTTGGATAATATGTTGACTATAAACTAGTAGATGATTACAGACATAAATTTAAATACGAACACGATATTTTTAATATGTAAACATATGATCAATTATTTGTAAGAAAAATAATTTCAATAATTTCAATTCGCAAAATGTAATAACAAATAATTCAGAAGAGATGCGAGACATCTCTTGTTAGAAAGTAAAATTACTAAGTAATCTTTGTGATTAACCGAAGTATACAACGCGTGGAAACTTTTTAAATAATTCTTATAAATGTTTTAAAATATCTCTTAAAATCAGCCACATTTTGGCAAGCGAACGCTCGAGGGTGTTTGCAAATTGGCCAAAATGTGACCAAAACGCTTTTTCAATGTGATATCTTCGGCTTTGTTCTACAGTAAAGGATAATTTCAGTTTTAACTGATCAATCTATAACAATTTTATAGAATCAAATACTTATTTAAAACACTAGCTAACATTAAGTAAAAAATCATTCGATCATTTTCTAATGCACCTTGACTCCTCAATAAAATCATTTCATTCAAACAAGATGAATCTACCGTTGGCCTTCAATCAAATGACTTACGAAGCTTATGAGTGCCGGCTCACCTGTCCAGACACCGACCAGTTACCTGAACATCCGAGTTTTTCATCTCCCGCTACCGCCGTACACCGATTGCTTTACTAAAGTACACGTACTTACACTGTAATGTCCGGTACGTGCGTAATTATTATGAGACTATTAGCTGCGAGATCGGATTTGGAGCGAATTGGGAGGCTGTGATGGATGCAGATGAAGAGAGATGCAAGAATAAGATGAATGGTGCTTTGCAGCGATAAAGTTTTAACAAGGTTAGCTTGTTGAAGATGAAAATGACTGAATTTAACCGAAAATATTTGTTGACTGTTTTGCATTTCGTTTTTTAATTTGTTTGTGCTTTCCGTTTACGTTTCAAGATGGTGACCATTCCAATGGTTTAGTAAAGTTTTTTTTTTTATTTGAAATCAACGTGTTTATTTGCATTATTTTAAATATTATGGGAGGTACCTACCTACCTGACTGAAAAAAGTTTAAGAAAAATTAACTTTTGTTTACACTCATGAGGAAAAGAAATACCAAAGGCCTAAGTCATATTTAGGAACGCTGGTATGGAGGGTATTTTTAGGGAAAGGAAGGAAAGGAAAAATAGGGATGAGGAGTGGATAGGAATCTGGCGGTCAATGTATCTAGGAGTGACGAAAGTGTGAATCCTTCACTCCGACTGCGGTGCAAGACGATGGGTCGTGGGAGATCGGCTGGAGAGGTCTGGGTTAGGTCTCCCTCAACAAATCTTTCTCGATCTGCCCCGCCACGCAGTAGGTTGGCAGACGCATTCGCCGCCAAAACAATTCTCACTCCACGAACCCGGGAACTCTTACTAAGTCACCAAACGTAGCGAATCACTTGGGTTGACTTATGACAGGGTTGTTAGTTATCCACTAAATGGTTCACGGGGCGGCGGTAACCATTACCTATACTCGCTTACCCGCCTGGGAAGCGGGTATGGATAAGGAGGCTTGTCCTTGACGGCGGAAGCTTTTGCCCACTTACTGCGTAGCGGGCCGGATCGGGAGAGACTGGTCGAGGGAGACCTTTTGACCTCTCCAGCAGGATTCTCCCGACCCACCGCCTTACACCGCAGTGAGAGGCATGGATTCATGTGTTCGTCAGAATAAATGTCCTGAACACGTTGACCCTCAGAACCTACCCACCTCTCAAAACTTTTCCCTTCCCAGAACTTCCTCTCCTTCCCTTCCCTAAAAAAACCCTCCACAAAGTATCTCCAAAGATGCATAGACCCTAATAGAATATTTTTTTAACATGGCCTCCTGTGTGGGGATGATGTAAACAAAAAACAAATAATATTGATTTCATAGTGCTTTCACACAAACGAAGTATTGAAATCCGTAAGTCTAAACTTCAACTTTTGGTGGCACAGTTTACACCCGCGCTGTGCAAGCGGGTTCCCCGCAGAGCATCGGACCATCCCATATTATTTTTCAGTCACAAATTTCTCAATTACTCAGAATAAATTATAATTTCTAAATCTTATTTCAGCTTTATTTCAGCGTTTTCAGTGGCGTCATGAAATTTGTTTAGTTATTCTGTCCGGAATTACTACCAATAATACCAAATCTACCCAATAGCGAACTCGGACAACAATGCTAGTCACGTATAAAAATATCTACGTTAAGTTTGATGCTTGCTTTTACAATTTGTATTTAAAATTTTGAAAGACAATATCGAATTGAATTGAACAGGGTGCTTTAAAACCTTCGTTTAATCACAACATGCTTAATCTTGAAAAAACCCAAGGACAAAAGACTAAAAACAATCAAATTTACCAACCACTTTTAACAAAGCGTGCAGTAACCGATTTAAAGCAAAAAAAAAACCTTCAAACAGACTAATACGTAAAAAGGTGAAAGCGTCAAAACAATTAAATTTAAAACACTGTGCAGATAAATTGCACATTTTAGCAAAGTGTCAGATTGCTTTAAAATGTAGCTTTTATAGCAGGACTAATCGGATACAATATTTGTAAAAAGGACTAGAGAGATAACACTACTCAAGTCAGAACGCTTTGAAGTTAAAATTGAGCCTTTAATAAAGTGTCTCATGTTTTTGAATAGGTACGAAAGCTTCTGTGGAAAGAGTAATCAGACTCATTTGTAACGAGGTAAGTGGAATGATTCGTGGAATCTTAATCTCTGTGAATATGAATGGCACCTTTTGGCATGGTGTCAGGGGGATTTTAAATGTGTTGCATTTTCCGTGGCAGGACTAATGGTATCGGATCGAAGGGTCCGAGATCGTATAGTCATCACCCTAATGACCGCCTTCCGTTGGCTCATCTCGGCTTTATAATCATATCAGTGATGGAAGATCTACTGAGGTTATGGCCTACCTTATATTAAGAGTAGTTTTGAGATCAGTAGATATGGCGTTCAAAAAAGTATTTTTGTAATCTTCTCTTATATTTATATAAAAAATATTTTTTTTTTTTTAAATTCCGCTGAAATCATAATTGTAAATAGTTACCTAAACACTTATACGCTTAACAATTATAAATACTAGCTGAACCCGGCATGCGTTGCAATGTCATTTAAATAAAGACATTGTTTCTCACTGCGTGTTCTTTCCAATTCGTCCCCGTTCTCCTTCCACCTTCTCTTCCCGTCCCGCATTCCCCCTCCATTTTCCTCGCCTATCCCTTTTCCACTTCCACTCGTTCTCGAACCCCCCCCACCGCTCTCCACTTTCCCCGCCTTCCCCTCCTCCCTCAACCCCCCTTCCACGACATGAAATACACTCGTATTTCAAACAACTCAAGCACCACTCACAATTCCAATTTTTTATACAAATTTCATAACAACAGAGCTCACTAGTGGATAGGAACACTATCTTCTGCTAAAATGCAATGTTCTGTAAAAATTGTGAGTCAATCCATCGATTACTTTCCGAGATTTGCAGAATCAAACATACCGAACCTAAATTTTTATATGTATACCTAGGTACATTTTATAATTATTTTTTTTCAAATAAAGAATTATAATTTCTTTCCAAAGTAACAAACCAATTTTAAAAAGTATGAATACGGAAGTTCATATTTTCTTGACGATTTCACATTTAAAAAAATAATCTTTACTAAACCATTAGAACTGCTAACATCTTGAACAGGAAACGGTGCTAAGTATAAAAAAAATAAGGACATACGAATATAAAACGGTCGAGTTAACCGTTAACCATTTATTTTCGATCACCAACCACCTTGCCATAGGTCACCTCAAGTGGTTCGCTACGCTTGGTGACTTGTGCAGGGCTGCCTGGATTCATGTCATTGTCGTGATCTTGCCCACCTACTGCGTGCCGGGCCGGGTCGGGAGAGACTGGTTAATGGAGACCTAACCTAGCTCTTTCCATCCGGAAGGGAAGGAGGGGAACCGCAGTGGAAGGGATAGATTCATACTTTCGTCACTCCTGGACACAATGACCTCCGGATTCTTATCCACCTCTCATACATTTTTCCTTCCCGGAACTTCCTCACTTTCTTTTCCCTTAAAAGACCCTCCACATAGCATCCCCAAAGATGATACATACTCTTAGGGGTTTTTTTCCCTCAGAGCCTCCTGTGTGGAGCTATTGTCAAAAAATGACTTTGCTACCCGCAGTCAGCTCAACATGAAAACGTCCACCTAAACTTATTATAAAACGGAAGATTAGTTCAAAAAAAAAGTTAAAAAGCTTCCCATAGTTTATTCTATTCCGTGTGCCGCAGAATATTTCAGGTTAATTTCCAAAAAGGAGGAACTGTGTAATGTTTAGCCGATGTTAACGTTTTTAAGTCAACGGTTTTCGCAAACATACCTTCACACCAATTCTGCATTCAGCATCCTCCGCAGTTATATAATCCGTCAATAAAACTTCTTCTTCTTCTTTATAGATCATTGATCTCGCCAATGGATGATACGCATGCGCGCGCAGCTCCCGCCTTTATTTCCAAATGACAGTAGGAGGCTAATAATGGACCAACGAATAATCGGACACAAGGTTGGCCTTTGTCGGAATAAAAATGACTAACGCCATGCCACATTGGTTTGAACAAATATAAAGACATCATATATGTACTTTTATCATGCAACATTACAAATTTATAAAGATAATATTCAAAATAAAGTTGCACCCTGTAAAAATAACAGAAATCTTAGACAAACATCAATACTTCCTACTACAACATGTAAAAAAACAATAAGACAGTTAAATCATAAGTATCTCGGAGTTAAATTCTTTACGCTACCTGAAAAAATCAGAAACATGAACAGTAATATTAAATAAGCAGGGCTTGTCTGTATGGGGGGCGTTATTATGTTGGTTTAATTTTTTTTTATTCAGTTCAAGTTTTCGGTATAATTTTTAAGCTGAGTTTTAATTTTTTTCTAATAATATAATTTAAAAAAATTTAAAACACAGCTTAAAAATTATACCGAAAATTTGAACTGAATAAAAAAAATTAAACCAATATAATAACACCCCCCATACACACAAGCCTTGCTTATTTATGAGGATAAATCAAATATGTAAACATATTGTGTAATTAATTATCGTATAAAATTTTACTGGAATTTATGTATCTTTTACTGAATAAAAAAAAAAAAAAAAATCAATTAATTATGATATTATATAATAAGGCTCTTGACTCACAATCCGAAGGTCGCGGGATCGAATTCCGGTGTGGCAAATAACTTTTATTTGTTTAATTTGTGTTATTTCATAATTAATTAATTTAAAATAATGTATGTTGTAAGACCACCATTCAAAATTGAAAATTTGCTTGAAATGGCTTTAGCCGTATTTGGTGACCAGATCCAGAATGTGCAGATCAGTGGGTACGCAATTGTGAGCCGAAGTGTAAGCTGAACCACGAATCATGGGAAAGGATAGAACCAACCGCAATTTTGAAGCAATAAATGCAATTTGTACGCTTTTGACTTTTTTAAATAATTGAAATATAGTGAAATGTGCACTATTATTGAAAATATTTCTAGAAACAACAACACCGACGTTTGGTATCTAGATCTAAAGAGTTCGGTAGTAACCAAAGATATTCAAATACAAAAGAAATATGCTATGATGTCCGCGCGACTGTCGCCGAACTACGGCCTAATGCGCGTAGTTTGCATACAAAAGAATTTGTTCATTTTCTTGATTTTTTGAAGGTGTGCATTATTATTGGTTAACAATATAGTTTGAATACGAAAGAATTTGTTCATTTAGTTTAACGTTCGTTTAGCTTATTCGTTAATTGTTCGTTCGTTTAGTTTATTCGTTAATTGGTAAACAACACCGGCTCACCTAGTAAAAACGGCGGATAGCACATCTCCTTATATTTCAATATCTTTGGTAGTAACCCAATTGGTACACGTTACAGAAAGTTTTTACAAAATATGTGGTATTAAGAATAGTGACTGACATTAAAATTGTTGGAAGTGTTGTCTAGCCGGTCTAGCGATTCAAATTACAACGGTTTGATTTTTAGCGACGGACCCATCCAGCCTATTCTATTTCTAGATTGCAGTAGTTTGATCAGTAGAAATAGTTTAATTTGAATCGTGCGTTTGTTTTGAGAATCATCTCCACGTAATAGACGTGGTAATACAGTTCACGTGTCAGGTTTATTTAAAGATGGTTGTATTAACGTTTTCCAAAGATGATTTTAAACAATTTTGAGGAAAGATCTTATCATTATGATCTGATATTAAAAAACTCATTCATTTTTTTATATCACAAAATGAATTTGTTGTACAATTAAATAAATTAAAAGAACCTGTTTTCGTCTCGATCATTTGTTTGAAAAATTGTTTATTACGTTCCGGTTCCGGTTCAAGATGGTTACTGTGTTGGACTAAAACTTTAAATCCCGCCAGATTTTGCATGATTTGATCGTGATGCCTACTACGAGCTGTTAAATCGGAATATTCAATATTATGGTACCTACAGGCCTAAAGAAAGTTTGAAAAAGAATTGTTATAAATTGAAATGGAGGAACCGTAAATCCTTGAATTATTTTAATAGTGATGTTTCTTTGGACAATTTTTATAATTCCATTTTAGAAAAAAAACTTATTAAATTGTGATATATTTAAGGTATATACTTAAGTATGTGGGTATTTAAGTACTCACTTTATGATGTCAGAGAAAATGTTGATTTTGATTTATTAAATTAAAGAAAATTAGTTTTTTTTTACATTAGGTCCTTGAACTACTAGTATTAGACACTGCTAGATGGTAGAGAGGTAAGATCCTTGATTTTTAACTCAGTCTGAAACTCGGTTTGGAAACCCGTCGCGCGTCGTGGCTAAAATAAAATGTGTATAAAATTATTTCACACCTATGATTGCATCAAATATTTTATTCGAAGTTACTCCCATGCTTGCTCTGGTAAGAGAACCAATACGTACTTTTTAACGCCGTAATTTCGCTGTCTTCGGACTGTTGAAAAATGGCATAAATTCAATCCTCTACCAATGAAATTCTCGATATTAGCACAAAGTAAAATAATTGCAGATTGCATTGATGGGTATAAGAAGATTCTTACAGTAATGTTTGCACTTCTTAAAACAGAGAAATCTTACGTGTCGTTTTTTACACTGTTTACTTGCAAAGACACCGTTCTTGCGAAGACATATCCTTAGAGCCTATCGACAGCTTACGTAAAATTTTGTGGTTCGAACAATATATTCTTTTTTCGATTTTTAATCAAGGAAGAAGTCGTCTTCCTCACTGCCGTCTTTCGGTTGTTGGCTTTTGTGATAAATACAAGAGTAAGATCATTGCCTTTTCTTGTATTATCACCTTCTTATTCTTTGAAATTTGTGGACCACTCCAGCAAGCTATCAAAAATAACATAACAGATTTCAGTTTTATAGTCAAGATGAACTGATTTTTAAGGTATAAATCACGAAAATCTCCATATTTTTTGTCATCTTTACAAAAAGCACGTCTGGAACCAAGATTGCTTCAGATTGGCACGTGCTACCAGTGGGTGTTACAATGAACAAGAACCAAAAGCAAAAAATCTGGTAGATATGGTAAAATAATAAAGTATTGAGGTTTAGAATAGTTCGGAAAAACGAACTGAAACGCGAAGAAAAAAGACATCACGCCCAGCCGTCTTGGTTGGAGGAACACAGAAAAAAACGACGACGCAAGAAAATAAATGAAGCGATAAGTAATGGAGAAAAAGATGGAAATCTGGTACTCTCAAATTCTACCAGTAACGAGGAGTAAATAGAATTTTAACGAAGTTGAAGAAAATTTATAAGTTTTCATGGCAGTTTTAAGTAGGTCTCTATTAATTCATCAACTTAGTATGAAGAGTGAGTATAATGATTAAAGTGAACATGACAACATCTTGCACATACCGATTAAAATTTAAGATGGTGACCCCGACGTGATCTCTGATAGGAGTAAAAAGTGTGGATGGGTATTGGGGGCAATGTCACGCTGGCTTCATGCCCAAAGATGAGGTGCTCTCTTCCAAACCTTCCAGCAATCCTTACATAAAATTCCTTCGTCCAACTTTTTATAAAGTATATTGAAAATTGCTAACCTTCTTTCAACAAAGTTGAACGAGTTTTTTCAAACAATGTTCGTCTTTCAATTTTAGTTGATCAACTAAAATTGAATCGTCTGAACCCGCTATAAGTCTAACAATATAATATTTTATTTATTTTTTGGAACAACTTTATAAGTAAAACCACAATCCGTAAAACAATATTAGCCACTTAATTAATATTAACTACTCTCAATCAAAAAATTGAAATATATAAATCAGAATACTCTGGAATGCTGGGTATCTGCAGCCTTAGTTAAGCCATAAGGGAATTCGCATCACTGCTGATGGCTTATAAGCTTCTGAATGGTTTTAAATCAATACCAGGTATTCTGTCTAAAATAGGATTCTTTTTACCGGATAATTTCACGCGAGGCCGTCAATACAGACTTTTTTCCTTCCGGAGTGCAGAACCATGTAACTTACCAATGGTGAGGCCCCCGTGAAGACAATGTGAAAATGTGCATATTTCCACATTTCCTACCACGATTTTAAGCGTGAAATATCACTTATGCTTTAACTATATGTACCTAGGTGTAGTTATTTACTAAAATATGTTTTTATAATTTTCTTTACCGCTTTTGCAATGCATTGTTTTTCATGCTGTTTTTGCAAATAAAATAAACAGATAAAAAAATAATAAATGGAAATCTTAATGGAAATACCTTGTCAGAAAGAAATTTTTGTTAAAATTTGCTCGTTTACTAGAGCCCTTAGGGGACCAGTTAATTGCTACGCTACCGCACTGGTTATATCGGAAAACCTCAAATTATATCAAACAAATTGGTCTGTCAGCTAAAAATACAACCATCTACATACATACTAAAAACACATTCCAAAACGTTCAAACAGTTATTATTGACAACAATGTAAATGCATTCCATTTTCTTGCAAATCAAAAAAAAAATTAAATGTTCCGTTATAGAAATCCGCAAACATCATCCATCTAAATATTTGCATAGCTCTAAACGTTTTTTCTTGAATATTTATTTTAATGATCAAATAAGAAATTCCCTGCTACATTTACAATGATTTATTAAAGTAGGTATAAATCTCTAATGCACCGAACTGCATCATTTTTTTTAATAAAATTCAAATTCCGTGCTATTTCTGTTTACCGATGATTGCTTTAAAAATGTGTTTACTGGGTAAAGAAGAAAAATATTACAAAGCATTTTCTTAAGAAAGTCTTGACATAAAAGATAACCTAGATATTATTAGTAAAGTGAGGTTGGAAAAAGCTGGTATGACCCAGATTGAGCAAATTCTAAAAGATGGTGACATAATATTATTGGATTGTCAAAAAACGAAACGAATTTCTTGGATTGGACGCAGTTGGTAGCATTTAAAAATAGCTTTCAAAAAATATTTTGGAAAGATACAGGATATTAGAATATTATTTAAGAAGACGTAGGTATACGTACATATATCTACTATTTAGTTAACGTGAAAAATATCTATAAATTCCAGACGGAAACAGTATGCAAAAATACTTAGCATGGCCTATGGCCTCCATCCGTGGTTCAAGGGCTAGGCTCTTAACTAGCAATCCGGAGGAAGCGGGTTCGAATCCAGGCGTGCACAAAGAAATTTTATTTGACTATTTTGTGTTATTTTACAATTTATTTCTTTAAAATAAAATACAGTTTATTTGCGGTACGCTCAAGAGTAGAAGATACACGCAGTTTTTCCCTGGTGTTTGGTGACCAGATTTGGATAGCCAGATACTTTCCCACCTTCCTTTTCCCCATATCCTTCTCCTCTCCACTAATTTAAGCCTCACAACATTCCCCAATTGGTGACCATAGTCTCACTGGCTCCAGATGGAAGCAGTTGGGACTCTTTTGAGGTATTCACAAAAAAAATTTTTTAATGTAATTTTTACCTGGCTCGGGTTTGGTACACCTAACACTATATGTGCTTAGGTCCAATGAGCTTTCGTGTTGCCAATTATTATAAATATTTTATAAAAATCATCCAATTTCGATCAACAAAAAATCAGTATCGTTTCCAAATTCAATCCAAAGTCCCTAATGACCAGAGCAGCACTTCCGCGAGCAATCATTGCCCCGCACGACCGTTGACGACTAGCGCTGATCAGCCGGGTTCCCCAGTCTTCTTCCCATCTCCCCTCCCCCCCCCCCCCCTGAACCCCTTAACGCGAGCTTCTGTTGTGTCCGAGGCCTAATTGAATTCTTGCCTTGGGTCCGTGTCCAATCGAAGAGGAGAGAAGCTGACCAAGGCGCACTGTGGTCAATATACTGAATATATGGGAACTAAATTTTTATTGTTCATAATATTATTATTTTTATTATTCTCCTTTTGACATCCTCTCCCATCATTTCAGTCATTCTCACCCTACAGGCTGCAGCCCTAAAAACTCAAATAATCGCAAATGCAAGAGTAACAAATTGAATTTTTTAGGTACTATTGCATTTGTTAGGTACTATTGCATTCAAGCATCTCAGATGACATAGTTCCGAGGGAAATTATTTTCCTCATGGCCTCCTGTATGGAATTAATGTAAAAAAAGTAATTATTTCAACCAATCTTTCCCTCCTCATAATATGACTAAGATATTGGTAGTTTCTCATTTTCATATTGAGTTTAATTTCAAAATATTTGGCTACTCCGTAAAGAGCGTATAAATTTGTTACACTTTGCGGCCAGAGTATTTTGAAAGGAGACTATATTCTCTCTCTCTCTGGTTTCAATCCTGGGATTGGTTTGCAGCAATTTCCTCTAATTTTCTCTTCCAATATACTATATTATGCACATTATAATATATCAAAAGCTTCCATAAAAAAAAATTATAAACAGTTTAAAACACAAGACCTCTGGGTCATCATTAATGTATTCTTAATTATGATTTAGGCTTGTTTTATTTCTTTATTAAATACTAATTATTATTTCAATTGAAAACACACAACAACAAAAAAATTCCATCATGCGTCACCGCTAGGTTTATCCTAGGGAATCACGGACGTTTAGCATTGTGGCAAAAAAAAAATTTTGCTCAAATTTTTTTTTTCATCGCACAGCAAAATGACGTCCACATTTTTCAATCTCAATATTTAATTAAATAAAAAAAATACAAAGTTTTACAGGCAGTGGTGTAGACAGCGTAAAAACATAAACGAATCAATTATCAAAGAAGAATTCCCATTGCAATATATTCTAACTTATGTAAAATTACGTAATGATGGAATGTCCGAAAATACTCGAAAGAATTCAATTAAGAATAACCATCAGACAAACCAGACCTAACTACACATTCAACATCCCTCAATACAACACTAACCCAAAACAAAATTCATTCATCGCGCTTCAGACATTTTTAACATTTCATACAGCAAAATGACTTATTCATCACAGCGCACCACATTTTTCAAACCTAAAATCAATAAATTACATTTACACATACATGAAACTCATTACGTCGAATAGATCCATCACATACTCATAGGCTAATGTAAGTCTTTTATCTTTGTAATTGGCATTACAAATGATTCTATTTATCAACAGTATTATACTCCTCTCTGCGTTTACGTATCTTGTTCTTTCTATTCGTGACGTTTATACCGTAGTGCGGTTGTACAAGCAGGTACCACAACACCGCCGCTGGTTTAGCGGTAGGTGCCACCGGGTACGACGGATTACTTTGGGGCGGAGGTCGAAGAAGGATAAAGGGAAAAATGAAGTGAGACTTGTATCATACAATTAAACACTCCACCAACCAGTTATTATATTGAAATGGCACCAAAATTACTTTAGATATACATACGCACGAATATATTATTATCGTTAAGGACACTCAACAGAAATTAGTTTGCTTATTTTAACACGTCTTTACAAAAGGTAAAATTATTTATTTTTATTTTTATTTAATATTTGTACGATATTCACAATAATTATACATTTTTAATATGTTGTATAGTGTTATAAAGGAATATAAAAATAGCCTTTCCTCCATAGAGATATACTATAAAGGTGCTATCCCGTATATAATTCTCCGAGATTCGTGTTCAAGTGAATTCTAACCGAAGCCACCGCGTCGAAAGGCTAGGCCGTTAGACCGTCCTTTCCTTTTACTCAAGCCCATGGTTTCATCCTTTTCCATCCTACTTTGATCTTTGATACGTCACACGCCAGCCACGGTCGACGGTTGTTGTTGTTGTTGTACTAATAGATAAATGGAGGTACTAACCTACGATTCCGTTGAACCAATTTTTTCGCTAAATGTCTCATCTTTGTATATATCAATCTTTTCCTCACAAGGAAACAAGGCTCTCGTGTTTGGTAAGGGAATTCGTGCTCAATTATATGAAATCATTTAAGTAAATAATAAAATATTGCAAAATAAGAAAAACTCAAGACTTTTATAAGAAATAATAATAATAGATTTGAACTATTACAATAGTTTCAGGTGATTTTTCAATTTAAGTTGGAATTCATGATTATGAAAAAGCACAAGACAAATAAAAAAACTCATGGTCGCAACTAGGACTAGTCTTACCGGGACGAACGCCTTAACCAATTCGGCCACTAGGACCTCTCATTTCTGAAAGTCATTGTTGTCAAATTCAGAATTTACAAAATTAACTTCGACTCATTTTTGTTATTTTTTACCATATTTTGGGAAGCTACCTTTTTAAACAGAAACAATTGTTCGAAGAACTTGTTTGTAACCTGGATAAATCGAATGTATCGGATAAATATATCCGATTTTATTTATATGGAACACCTGTTGACCGTTTTTAAAATTCTTAGTGAATATTCAATTTTTTATTAAAATAATTCTCTTTGTATAATAACTTTTGAAGGTTATTCACATCAAAACATATACTTAATGGTAGAAGAAGACTATACTTAAATGTAAGAAAGAACAAGACTAAGAAAAATCAAAAGGTAACGGTCGCAACTGGGACTGAACCCTGGACCTCTCATCTTACTGGAACGAACGTCAAGACCAATTTAGCAAATAATTGAAATGTTTCTGAAATTGAATACATAATCAAAAAAATATTACAGAATCCTTATACATTGTATCAACTTCAATCTCACTGGCTTCAAAGCTTTTACGATCCGTTGTTTTAATTGCAGTTATTTTACAAACAAACCAAGTCTTAACTACGAGTTTTCAGTATTTTAAATTTATTTCGACTTTCATAGCTGCCTTTCCGAGGGCACACAACAAGAATGAGAGAACTGTAGAATTAGCCAACCTATGAAATAATAATTTATAGGTGGGTGGACAGAAAATTGAGTGCAAACATGACCGTAAAACAAACACGACGTTTTTATGACTACAGATTCGTACTTCTTCCTTCCATACCATTATGCATTCTAAAAAGGATAGTATTTTGCTTCATATTTATTTTGTTATTTCAATGATTTCTTATTATCAAATTTTAAAATTTAAAACTGTTAAACGACGTTCTAACCACCGGAGCGCTTTTTGCCACAATATGGCATTATTTAAAATACCTCGGATTGCTTTGCTGCCAATTTTGGCAATTTTTCCCTTATTTGTAAGTGATCAAGTAGAAGTTTACGATTTTATAATATTTTTTTATAAATCCGACAAATATGTGATAATCGACAAAGGATAGGTGGATTCATTTTTTATTTTATTTTTTAATATGAATACCGCACAAGAGTCCCAACAGTCCCTGTCTGAAACCAATGAGACTATGGCATCCCCAATTGGGGTATGTTGTGAGTCTGAAGGTAGTGGGGAGGGGAAGGAGAGAAGGAAGATGAAGGTGGGGAAGTACCTGGCTATTCAGATCTGGTAACCAAACAAGGCAAGCAACGTTTCAATTCTGAATGGTGGTCTTACACTAAGGTGATACTGAGAGTATCTTCCACTCTGGAACGTGCCGCAAATACATTATATATTATTTTAAATGAATAAATTGTGAAATAACACAAATTTATTAAATAAAATTTATTTGCAACGCCGGGATTCGATCCCGTGACCTTCGGTGTGCAAGTCAAGCTTCTTACCGCTGGAATACGCCGGCCGTCAAGATTCATTGGCTATAGAGAACTACAATCAGTATGTATGTCATCGTATTAAAATTCGATGATTTGTTTAATGTGGGCGGAAAATATTCAAAACAATCACCAAAAAATCTCGAGCAATTGGAGAAAAAAGTTTTAAATTGCACTGTCGCTCCAGTTGCTAAGCGCGATTGAGCTTTTGAACAAATTGTGATCTGAAGAAGAGGACAACCGTGATGTTGGCTTGTCATTACAATTCCGCTAGAAAGCTGAAAGCACCTAGGGGAAACTAACGGGAACCTTTTAAATGTCAAAAAATAAGAAGCCGCTAAATGGCCATTTGATGACTTTGTGACACGTGAATTTGGATTTATCGTATATATCTCATTCTCTCGCAGGCTAAATCCTATAGATGTACCCACGTATTTGTCTCTCTTTAGTGTCGCTAGTTTCCGTTTCATCGAGTTTCAAATCACAACGGTGCTTTAGAAGTTTTCACTTCAAAAATGATTCAAAGTTTCGTCAGCATCTTTAGGCCTCAATATTTCGAAAATAAAACGGAAGTATAATGCAAATATGGGCTTGCTTTGGGCACACGGACACGCCTAAAACTCAGTTCTACCGGCGTATGTTTTCAGTGTTGGCTACATTGTATCAAGTTGACAGCGGGCTGAACAATTTTACGATTTTACAGCCTGATTTTGAAAACTGAGTTATAAGTCTGAAGGATATACTAAAAAAGAGCATTGAAGTATTGAAAACGCCCCATTACCCTTTCTTGCATATTATTCACCCGAGATATTGATGAGAATATCCATATAATTATATACAATTTCGTAGGATTTTTTTATTTTTTTCAATTTATTTATTTCCAGGGTTGTTTCATTAGCGAGATGGAAAGTAGATATGTTTTTATGTCTGAAATTCTTTTATTAATCATCGTGAAATCAACAGGTGAATTAATAATTATAATACGGGCATGTGCCTAGCGTGGTAGTCGAATCACTGTAAAACTGTACACAAATTATATGATGAATAAAGAAAAAGAAAAAATAAAATTAAAAAACTTTATATTAATATTGCATTCAAAATATTACCAATAAGTAACTTCAGTGAAAATTTTATGGCATAAATATATATTCTTATAGATTAAAGATCAACAAATGCTGATTCCTAATATATAAGTTTTATTATACTAGATGTCAAGAGACGTACTTGACTTACTTTAACCAGGGATTTCTGACATTATTTAGAGTAAAAACTGTAAATGAAATTCTAGTCTCCGGTGAATTTTTGAGATGTATATTTTTTTGTTTTCTACAAAAAACATTCGAAAAATGGTAGGTGTTTGAAAATTATTGAAGGCGCGGAGAGGGTTGGTCGTTTACTCGGCTGAATGACCAGTGACGACACGCGATTTTTTTTTATTGATTTTGATGAAAAAAATTTGAAAAAAAAAGAGATCAAAATTTCATTTTACATTTTTTACTCCCAATAACGTCAGAAATCACTGGTTAAAGTAAGTCAAGTACGTCCCTTAAAACCCTGTAAATTATCATAAGTTGAATTTATTTTATTTTATTTACATTTGGGAAATTTGACAGCAAAAAAAATTACACAATAATACAATTATAAAATGGTTAATTATCCCAATTATAAACTTTCCACAGATAATAACAGTAAATTAATGTGTGACATTATAAAGGTGTTTAATTAGTTCATTTTTAGTTACATTATGTGATAAAATTATATTATTAAAAAATCATTTAAAAATTAATTAAATACCATTAACTTAATGGAATTTAATTGGTCTACAACATATGAATGTTCATTGTTGTATTATCATTTTTTATGACTGTATGTTTCCTAAATAAAAAAAAATCAAATCACCGCGGTCTGTTGGCATCACTGCACTTCAATGGCTGTTTTTAGCGTCACGTTGGTGTCTTCGTTTTGAATGGTTACAAAATTCTTAACGAGTTTATTTGGTTAACACATCTGTCACTCCTAGACACATTGCGCTCCAGATCCCTACCAACCCCTCATACCCGTTTCCTTTCCAGAACTTCTCCTCCTTTCCTTTCCTAAAAATACCCTCCTTTCAACAACCCCAAAGATGACAAAGAAAAATTTCCTCAAAAATTAACACACGCGCGTAACTTTCATTGCATAGCCAATTTGATAATCTGTGCAGTTTTTTTTCGTAGCTCCATGACAGTTGGCATGCTTCCATACCATTTCTCCCTTAATTTCAATTAGGTACCTATTCTCAAACCAAAAATCGGTCAGTATTATTTATAAAGTTCATTTAGTTCTGAGTTAAGTTTATGAGATTTAGAGTATCGCCTTAATTATTTGAACTGCATAATACGAGTACCTATATTTTTTTGTTTCATTTCCTTTGGCTGACGCCACTTGAATGTTGGAATGAATTGAAAATATGATTTACGACCATAAACAACTCACTATTTTGGTTAATAATCACGGCGAGAATTACAAGACGCACCCAACAGCACAGCACGCACAAGGTTAACTAGATTTGAAAACATCTACATATTTGAATTTCGATTTTGTTTACTTGATTGAATGAATGAAGTGGAATCTTGGAAGTTGAATTTAATCGACTCCCCGACATCCGATTGAGCTAAAACTCGGCAGATAGATTTTTTTTCGATGAAATATTCTATTAATTTTTGTTGGCAACTATTTACATCCGATTAAAAAAATCAATCCTTAAAAAATTAAGTAGTTTTTACTATAATACATCTATAATTTTCAATTCTGCATATCTCCTAGTTGCGCTATCTCTTCAAATTCAAGGATTTTTTGTTTGACTGAGGGTTGGAACTTCCTCTCCAGGGACTGGAGTCAACATCGCCAACAACTGAGCCAAATCCCAATTGGTTAGGATCATTAAGACTAGTTTTATTTCGTATATTAACTACTGTAATGTCAACCAATTTCAGAAAAATGAGTATAAGTATATCCGCGCGCGTGTGTGTGTGTGTGATTGCCACCAAAAAATTATAGAATTCATCGTCATCGACAACGAGCCTAACTGCCGAGTTTCAGTTCGATTATATCTCGGGAAGTGGGTTAATTTCCATTTCCAAATTACCCGGCAATCTTTCAATCAAGAAAAGAAAAGTGAAATTCAAATAGAGGTATTAAAAATAAATGACAACATTCTGCATTAAATTTAATGTCTCCGTTTAATGCATTTTATCGGAGGTTGTCTATCATCAAGACAACAATTAAGGTGAAAAATTTACATATAATTGTTAATTACTTTATAAAAAATAAAAGCCTGAACCTATAAAAAAGGTTTTTTTATTAGAAATGTATGAACGCATTTAAAAAACAACTCCTTAAAATACTGTTACGTTTTTAATAACGTTCTGGGTTCATAAACTAATAAAAACAACACGATTGTCAGTCACACTATTTATTTGCATTCCATTTACATTAATACAGCTTTATTTATTTTTACAGTCATCTAACTATACCCAGATTTTATTTGTACTCCTTGTTATTTTTCGTTTCCATGGTGATCTCTTTATTTATAGTTTCCTTGGTGATCTATTTATTTACACTAGTGCTGCCATAGGCACCACAATGTTCTTCCCATTACATTGCCCCCTCCTTAGGGCTGTTTCGTCCCGGAACAGGCCCCGAATTCTCTTCATGAAGGTATCGGCAATCTAGTCCTCGATTGCATCGAGCCGACGCAAAGAAATGACAAGCTACAGTTTTACCATCACTTGCTTCTGATCCTTTGTGGTAACAGCATACCAGAACCAATATGCCAGTGTATCGGAAGATCTCTTCGAACATGCTCCGCAAGATCCTCCAGTCCAGCCCAATCCCATGGCCACCGAGCTTCGGGATCCCTATCCGGTTGATATCAGACTGCAACAAGCGGTCCCTCAAAACCATCAGACAGTCCCAAATGGTTCGGTACTCCGGCGTAACTTGGGTTGTCTCCCTGGTCACCAAGCAGAAGATTGGTGGTCCTTCCCTGTTGAGTTGCGCCACCTCTCCGATAGCTGGTGCTTGCCGCTCCAACTCCTGTTTCACTATAAACTTATGCTGCAAAACCCTCGAAATTCCCCGTGACATGTCGAAGTCGTGTGTCACGCAGAAGGCCAGAGCATGCTCCTTTGAAAGCCCGAACAGGTCCTGCGCTATTTCTTGTGTCACTCCATGTCGGGTCTTGTGCCCCTCGCTAGCCTGGGACATGAATTGTTCGAAGGTTATTTCCTCCTCAGGGACCTTGCAGACTCGGACATGCTGTTCCGGATCATCCTGATTGTCACCCAGGAAGGGAGCAAGCCGGTTGAAGTGAACGATCCGTGGTTTCCCGTTGGGCCTCTTCCTTATCCTGTAGACCACATCGTTGATCCGCTTCAGCACTTCATAGGGGCCATCCCAAGACCGTTGGAGTTTTGGGGAGAAACCTTGGCGCCTACGGGGGTCGAAGAGCCAGACTAGTTCACCAGATTGATAGCCCCCCTTCTCTGCCTTGACGTCATAATGTTCCTTCATCCGGTCACTAGCAGCCTCGATATTCACACGGACCCGGTCGTGGGCATCATCCAGACGCCTACGAAGGTCTGACACGTAGTCCTCACCAGCTACGTCTTCTTTCGGTTTACATCCGAACTTCAGGTCACAGGGCAGTCGTAACTCTCGTCCAAAGAGCACACTTCCAGGCGTCTGCCCCGTAGTTTCATGAACCGCCGATCGGTAAGCTAACAGGAACAAGGGCAGGTGTCGGTCCCAGTCTCTTTGGTGATCCGAGACAACCTTCGCCAGATGTCTGCCGATTGTACGGTTCATTCTTTCAACCATTCCTTCAGACTGCGGGTGCAGTGCTGTAGTCCTCGTCTTCCTAATTCCCAGGATCTCGCACATTTTCTGGAACACTGCAGATTCGAAATTACGTCCTTGGTCCGAATGTAGCTCCAGAGGCACACCAAATCGACTGACTAGCTCCGTGACCAATGCCTCCGCTACGGTAACTGCTTCCTGGTTGGGCAGTGCATAGGCTTCAACCCACTTGCTGAAATAGTCGATAGCGACCAGGATATACTTGTTCCGGTTTTCGGTTGTAGGGAACGGTCCAGCTATATCCACAGCGATTCTCTCGAACGGGCTACCTACGTTGTACTGTCGCATCGGTGCTCTTTTCCTCTTGTACGGTCCATTGGCCGTGGCGCAAGTCACGCACTTTCTGCACCAATCCTTGACATCTCTTTTGCAGTTCACCCAGTAGAAGCGTTCCCGGACCTTTTCTAGGGTCTTCTTGACTCCCAAATGCCCACCGGAGGTTCCATCGTGCAACAACCGAAGGATTTCGGGAATGCGTTTCCTTGGAACCAGCATCTGTAACTTACGTGGTTCTCCATCCGGCGTTTCCAATGCCCTTCTAAGAATCCCATTTTCCAATTCAATGGAATCCCACTGAGCCCAGTATGATTTGACGTTTGGAGAAGAAGAAGCGACGTTCTCCCAAGTTGGCCGCTGTATCGCCTTCTTCCACTCCACCAGATATTTCAGTTCGGGGTCAGCCTCTTGGTCCTTCCCGATTTCTGCAGGTTCCCAATCCTCATCCATGACTCCTGTTCTACACACTACTGCTGACTTCTCCTCCATCCGCCCGCAGTGGATGCAATCCTCCGCGCAAGGTCTCCTGGATAGAGCGTCTGCGTTCCGGTGGAGAACTCCAGCTCGATGTTCGGATTCATAATCATATTCCTGCAACCGTTCAATCCATCTCGCCACCTGTCCCTCGGGATTTTTGAAGTGCAAGAGCCATTTGAGCGCCGCATGATCCGTCCTCAGCAGGAAATTCCTCCCGTAAAGGTACTTGTGAAAATGCTCCACCGACTTGACAACTGCCAGTAATTCCCTTCGCGTCACGCAATAGTTGCGCTCAGGTCTAGACAGTACCTTGCTGAAGTACCCGATGACTTTCTCCTCCCCTTCCTGGACTTGCGACAGAACGCTTCCCATACCCACGTTGCTGGCGTCTGTATCCAGTATAAACTTCCCTTCTGGTTTGGGATAGCTCAAGATAGGGGCATCGGTTAACTTCTGCTTCAAGTTTTCGAACGCCTGTTGGCAGTGAGAGTCCCAGGCAAAACAATTTTTCTCTTCGGTGAGCCTTGTCAATGGTTTGGAAATATCTGCAAACCCATAGACGAACCGTCGGTAGTAAGTGCAGAGGCCAAGGAAGCTTCTCAACTCGTGCTTATCCTTCGGTACTGGCCATTCATTGACGGCACGGATTTTTTCTGGGTCGACTGAGACCCCCCTTTCGGATACCACGTGATCGAGATAATTGACTTGTTCTTGAAAAAGGTTGCACTTCTTGGGATTAAGTCTCAAGTGGGCGCCCTGCAAACGCAGGAACACCTGTTCCAAGTTCTTCAGGTGTTCCTCAAAGGTTTTGCCGAGGATGATGATGTCATCCAGATAGACCAGGCATGTTTCCCAGGATAGCCCTCTTAGTACATGTTCCATCAGCCGCTCAAACGTAGCAGGAGCATTACAAAGTCCAAATGGCATCACTGTGAATTGCCAGAGTCCCGTCCCGGTAGAAAAAGCCGTCTTCTCTTTGTCTCTTGGGTCCAACTCCACTTGCCAATATCCGCTCTTCAAGTCCAGAGTAGAAAAGACTTGACAGCCTCCCAAGGTGTCCAACGTGTCATCGATCCGAGGTAAAGGGTAGCTATCCTTCTTGGTCACATCATTGAGTCGTCGGTAATCCACACAAAAACGTGTGGTCCCATCCTTCTTCCTCACCAGTACCACTGGTGAAACCCATGGGCTGTTTGATGGCTCAATTATCTTCCCTTTCTCCATGTCCCGGATTATCTGTTCAGCTTCGTCACGTCTCGCAAATGGTAATCGCCTAGGGACTTGTCGGATAGGGTCCGCGTTCCCTGTTCTTATGCGATGCTGTACGACGTCGGTCCTTCCTAACAACCCGTTCGAGCCTTCGAAGACATTCTGATATCTGCTGATCAGCGTTTCGACAGCGTTCCGTTGTCTGGCAGGAAGTCCCCTACTGGCTCGTTCAACGAGATCTTTTAGCTGGTCTGGAAGCTTATTCGATGTCACGGTCATGTTGTTAACTTGCCGAACAACCGCCAAAACAGGTGAACCATGTCCTAACCGAGTGCCTTTCTTCAGGGTTACCGGGTAGTCATTGACATTCATTACCCTGACGGGTATTTCCTCACGGGTGCGGATTAGCGCCTTACCGACCAAAATTCCTTGTCCGAGTCCCGCACCGTCCCTCTCGGGTTCCAAGATAACAGTTTGCCCCGGTGGACTCCACGTATCTAGACACGCGGTAATCAGTGTCTCACTGCACTGGGGTAGCAGAGTATCCGCACTAAGGATCACACACACCATTTCGCCACCCCCCTTCTGCAGTACCACTTCCTCGTTGTCGATCCATATGACTCCCTCTCTCAGGTCCAGCTTACAGCCCAATTTCGATAGCAGGTCCATCCCAAAGATCACTTCTTCCTCTATGTCAGCGACTAGAACCTGATGCTTGAAGGTGGTGTTGCCGATTTTGAAAAGGGCGGCTGTCTCCCCGTGCACGCACGCCAACTCCCCTGTTGCCGTACGTAGTTTCCATCGTGACGACACGATCCTTGCCTCGGAGGCAGCAATATCTGGTCTTATGATCGACGCAGTTGCTCCCGTGTCCAACAACAGTTTGCGACTTTTTCCATCCACCAGACCCTCTATGTAAATACCGCTAGATCCCCCTCCAAGTGTCGCCATAGTTACAGATGTTTCAGGAGCCTCGGTAGTACGGATCGATGATTGCCCCTTCCCATCAACCCTTTTTTTCGAGGTTTGTCTCTTTGGTTTTGGGCATTTATTACGAAGGTGTCCTGTCTGACCGCAGTTCCAGCAGCGTATCTCCCTTTTCTGTACCTTCAAAGCCTCCAGGACACGCTTCACTAATTCCTCCATGGATGGTTGCGATTCTTCCCCCGTGGTCTCCAGAGCACGTACCCGAGCTTGGCTTCTCACGGACTGCTTCACGGCCTCGAACTCCAGAGCTTGCGTCAACGCCTCACTCAGCATCTTCGGACGTGCCAACTTGACGGCCTGCTGCGTTTCACCCTCCTGCAGTCCGTCCAAGAATCTGTCGATGGCCAGACTCTCGTAGACATCGTCAGTCACTGTTGGGTAGGCGCCTCTAACCAGGCGGACGATGTCAGCTTCGAATTCTTGCAACGTCTCGTTCGGCTTTTGGAAGCGGTTCTTCAGTTGCGAGCGGTAGATCTGCTCCATGTGACGATGACCAAACCGCATTTCCAGACGTTGCGTCAACTGCTCATAGTCCTGGCGCTCTGTCAGCGGAATAGTTTGCAATACCCTTACTGCATCTCCCCGCAGCGACAGGCACAGCATCGACGCCTTCTTGATACCTGGCCATTCATTTATCATGGCCGCGGTCTCAAAGAGCGTCAGATATTCCTCCCAGGAAGATTTTCCGTCGAAGGTGGGTAGGTCGTTTCTCAACTGGGTCATTAGCGTTTGGTCGACATTAGCGTTTGGGGGCCTTGATAGATTCTTCACATCCATGACTGTGCTCTCACCACCAGTCGCATGGAGTCGCTCCTCTATTCTCCGGATGCGTTCTTCCATGTCGACTATTTTGTCGTTGAAGCAGCGAGAAATGTTGTCTAGCTTCCCTTCCAGCTGCGTCCTCATGTCACTGATGCTTTGGGAGGTTGCTTCCAGTTTGGTGTCGATATGTCGACAGAGGTCATCAATTCCGCCAGTCGTTTCGAAAGAAAAACTCTCTGGATCTTCACCAGTGTTCGCGAGAGCCACTCGTAGCCGTTGTTGCAGTGCACTCTTCGTCCCCGTTGTCTCCAAGTCACGTTCCTCAAGTTCCCGCTTTAATTCCACTACCTTTAAATCCATCAATCTGTTTTTCTTTGTCGCCATTTTTCTTGTCACCGTATAATGTTAAACAATTTATTATCCCGAACCGAACTTTCACTGTTGTAGTTTTTTTTTTTTTTTTTTAAATCCCACTTCTGACACCAATTGTTACGTTTTTAATAACGTTCTGGGTTCACAAACTAATAAAAACAACACGATTGTCAGTCACACTATTTATTTGCATTCCATTTACATTAATACAGCTTTATTTATTTTTACAGTCATCTAACTATACCCAGATTTTATTTGTACTCCTTGTTATTTTTCGTTTCCATGGTGATCTCTTTATTTATAGTTTCCTTGGTGATCTATTTATTTACACTAGTGCTGCCATAGGCACCACAATGTTCTTCCCATTACACATTTTTATGACTTAAATTATCTGTGACCCTTTCGATTGATTAACTTTTTTTATTTCTTATAAAATTATCAAAAAAATAAATAAAAACCATTTTTCGCTTGAGATTGTGACCTAAAGACTTGTTTGTCTAGCGAATTTTATGCCTATTACCGATATTCTTGGCGATATAAGGCACACTAAGAATACTTACATTTTGGCTTGTGGCTTCCTCTTAAAGTATTGCCTATTTTAAAATAAATAAAAAATTAATTAACATAATTTTGTTCCTACCTTTTCCCTCTTTCAAGAAGTTTCCACCAGAAAGTTATGCCACAAACTTATGTGAACATTAAAAAGTTTCCCAACGACCAAAACTGTTTTAAAAACTTGTAAAGTCTCGTCATTAAAACACACATTTCATGAAGTTTAATCTATTATCACAACATTTAAAAACAATTTGTCTGATTAAAATAATTCAATTATTTACTACAGGCATTTTGAAAAGATGTCTATTTTCATAAATGCGGTAAAATTGTTCAAAAATCTCACTTTTTATACATGGACACTAAAAACCTATGTTTATAGATTGACAATGATAACTTTGCAGTCGGTGGAGTTGCCACCATCGGTATTTGAAACCAATAAAAAATATATTAAATATTCCATAAGCCGCCGCATTTTTAAGCACAGATTATGGAAATCACACTTTATTTCAACAATTACTTTAAGAAACAAGTATTAACATACAAAAATAGGTTATTAGGTTCTAAGTTTAGGTAAATTAAGTAATTCATGCGTATTTAGTTTGAAAAAAACTGCGCAAATTTCAAATCCATACAATAACAAAAAATGGCGGCAATGGAGTTGTTTTATATGAAATTTTTTAACTTTGATTAAATGAAAATCCAATTTTAATTCTTATTTTTCCGTCTGTCCCGACTGAAACCGATGTTTCTTTTGGTAATTAAGTTTAAAAGTAGTTTACTTTTAAACATCTATGCCTATTAAAAGTGTAGCGGCATGCGGCGGCTTGTGAATTATTTACCTAAAATATAATCAGTGGATATAATTTAGTGACATTATCTGAATATTCCCATTTGATTTAGAGACCTAAATATAATTAATACAATGAAAAGGCGACATTTTTATTTTATTTTCAAAGCCAAAAATATTATTGTGATATATTTTAGGGATATTATGCCGTCTTGCGCCACTCCTTTTTTTAGCAAACGTTTCAGACAGGGTTACAGTGTGCATCATCACATATCACACATCCGCCCTGATGATGAATACTGTAACGCTGTTCGAAACGTTGGCTAAAGATGGAAGAAGCGTAACACGGCATAATACCCTAAAAAAATCACGTTAAAATACTATGAAATTATTAAAATTACTGACTTTATTCATTACATGCCTTAAACTGAAAAAAAAACAATATCTTATCTAAAAAGACGATGAATACAAAAATCTCGAGAAAAATGCTTCTTTATCATTTGCATCATTGTTTTTCTTATAGGTTTTCCCATTTTATATAATTTTTTATTCGTTATAAATTGTTTTATTTTATTTTGTCGACCTGTTTGAAAGTAACTACCTTTCTACGGACAGGACAAAATTAAAAACTGTTTTCCTATGTAAGGTAAACGCTTTTTACTAATAAAAAATATAAGTTTTAAGAGCTGAATAACAAAGTAATATGGTGCACTTAGTTCATATTTTGACCGCCTGCAAAATTATTATTGTCAAGCCAGTAAAAGCGCTTACGAACGTCACAACATAACCTCAATCCGTCAGCAAACAACCCGCGCTAGCTTCACGTCGATGAAGCAAACTTCAACCGTTAAAAATTCACTCAACACTTGCAACTTCGAACCGGAACAATATTTCATAACCTTAGAATGAATATTTCTATGAGATAATGGTTAAAATCCGGCGTACGAACCGAGACTCATTAGCCCGGTTAAAAAAATTAGTCGATACATAATTAACAAGGTTTGTATATACGTACGAACGGCGGGGAACGAAAAAAAAACTATATGTTGGCGAAGTTTTGCCGGGATAAATTCGTGTTTTTTTTCACGTTCGCAAACGTTGACTGCGCAGAGCGCAGGGCGCAGCTTGCACTATCCCAACACGCCCTGAAAAAACACTAATTAAGACGCGTAGCAATAAATTAAAAGACGCAGAAACAAAGTCAGAACCAATACAACGCATGAAAGTTCTAGCAGTAATACAGAAAAGTACTTTTTTACGAGTGTTCTCATTGCTAGTTAGAAGTTTTGTTTTATATGGAAATGTGGAAAACCGCGGGAGGACATTACAATTTTTCCCGCTAGGGTTGAAACATCCCCGTATTTGGCGCTAGTATCGCGTCGCGTCGGTAATAAAGTATTACAGATTGCATATTACCATTTAAGTAGGGGTGTTTTGTAGGGAGGCATTTTTCTTTGTTGTTTGCTAGCCGTGGAGATGAGTGGATGTTTTAGTTTTATTGGTCAAGTAGCCAAGGTGTCGGGTTCCTAACCAGGCGTAGCCGATTCAATCTTCTATTATCTAAGTTGTACATCATTGCACAATCGACATTTTCCACTATAATGATTGCATTCGTAGGTATTAAAATGTTATTAGGTTATTCGTAATTCTTTCAAATAAACAATAAAATAGAAAATATTTTTCAAAAAAATAATATCTAAATTTAAAAGGGTTACTTCTATTGAATACTTGAGTGCTTATGCTAGGTGAAATTATTAAAGTATTTGATATTCAATTATGTATTATATTAAAATAAATATAATAATTGATAAACGTTGGTACACATCCCATATCTTTGGGCATTTGCGGGTAAGAGGGGACTGCGGGCGGGCGTTTCAAACTAGTTCGAAAAACTTATTTACAAATCATCAATAATATCGGTTTAGTACAAACCCAAAGCGTTCGCATCAGAAAATTGTCTTCACAGTAGTTCCTTATACATCTTCGTAATTACATGACACTACACAAAAATGCATTTCGATTACAAATATCGTTAAAAAGTCCTCACACAAACAAGCTGTCCCACTTAAAATGCTCTCCATTTTACAAACCAAATAATTTGCTCCTAATGCGTCCATACTAAACTTATCCTAGACGCAATCCTCCCGGAAAAATAATATTCGTACCTGTCTAGTAAATTATATCTATGTATGAGTGAGAGCTTTTTTTACGATAAAAAATGTACCGTAGTCAGCATCTAGCGGCGTCTATGCGAAGCTTTTTTCGGCGAGGTTCATATTATTATTTTTTTCAACTAGAAAAGAATTGCTTCTCCGTTTTTCCAACCTATCTCATTGGCTGTAGAGATATTGGCGCGCGCTAGTCAAGAATGGTTGAATGTCTTTGTAAAAAAATACAAAAAAATGCTGAAAACACCACAAATCCGTACCAATTACACGGTTAATGGGTAAATTTATCATTTTTTATCAGCAAGCCGCCATTTCGAAGCGAAAATAATACAAAAGTTGTAACGAAAAGCAAATATTTGAATTTCGTTGTCTTGTCGTTCCATTTTTAAGATACGACTAGAAGCAAGATTTTATTTTTAAGCCGCAATATTTTTTGGTTTTATTTCTTTTATGATCCAGAAAGGTTACTGACATTAAAATATTTAAGTCATTTCATCAATTTTATATCAAACTTAATGGCTTTTCCACCATCCTCTTGATAGGTTATCCGTAGGATAACTTATATTTATAAATTAAAAACTCGGCTAACTTATCCAATATATAGCCAGCTCGGAATTTATAAATACATAATACTAGTAAATAAAAAATACACGTTATCATATGGATAATCTATCAAGATGACGGTTAAGTACCTTAGAGAAAAATATCAATAAATGATAAATTTTAAAATATCTAGATAATTATAAAATGGATTATGAATCTAGAATAACACAATTCGAAATATTATCTATTTTGTCAACACTCTCTCTTTTTTCTTCCACCGTACAACACCAGCCTCTCAAACCTCGGGAATATTATGTCAGAAAGTCAAAATATTTACACTTTGCAAAAAAATCCAAATAAATGGAATAATTCTAAATACATCCAAAAAATAAAAACTGATTTTGAAAAGCCTTGAAATGCAATTTCAAATATGATTATTAGAAATATAAATATCAATTTAAATGCTAACATAAAAAATAAGAAAATATACAGATTTAGGAAATGAGATTAAAAGAATTTGGCATTCTCAGACTATAAAAATATTACCATTTGTTATTTCGGCTACTGGCATTATACCTAGCTCTCTTATTCAAAATTTAGGCGTATTAGATTTATCAAAAAATTTATACATAAAAATGCAAAAGTCGGTCATTTTAAATACATGTAGGATTACGAAAGATTTTTTAAATATTTATATTGAGGGATCAGTAGGATTTATCGGACCAGTTCGGATTTCATCAGAGCCGAACCCCCTGATATGTAAATATCTGGAGTCGGTGAAATATTTTCCCATTATGTTTCTGGTGGATTGACGTATTGTTCTTGTATTGTTTTGTATTTATTATACTTATATAGTGCACTTACATTCCGTGAATTTACTAGATATTCATTCGTGGAAAAGTGTGTGGAATGGTTTAGTCTTTCATTTGGGAAAGATTCAACCCGGACATAAAATCTGGAGCACCGTAAAATTAATAATGGTTCACCTTACGTTTTTTTTAACTAAAATTACTCATAATAAAAAAAATATAAGAACACCCACACATGTTATACGATAAATATATTATAGAGGTTATCGTCAACTCATTTTATTATTTTTTCATGTAAAATAATTACTAAAAAATTCTCGAAGCTTAAAATTTTCCTTTTCAAATTGAATTAGAACTCCAAATTGGATTCATAAAGATGTACAATTTAATTATTTTGTGGTTAACTCTTAGATTTTTTTATAAGGTGTGGTGTTTTCTCTTTCTAATACCGTTTAGATCATATTTCTCACCTGATAGTGAGGGAGACAACGATTTGTGTATGCTAGATGAGTGCTAAAATCAAACAAATTAGCCTGAGAGGTTAAGGTTGTCAGCATTCATAGTCCCACTGGTTCAGAGCACTAAAAATCTTGTGTAGCGTTCGTATTATTTTTTTAAAATATTATGATATCATTGAATGTGCGCTTATAATTCTACTCTAGATGAGCTCGTGAATTTTGCATAGCCTTTCTGTATGTTTTCTAATCAAATAAAAATACTATCATAACTATTTTCATATCAACATAATTTCAACCATGAGCTATGAGGCTTTCAATCAAATTTACTTTCAAAACACAGCACAATACCCTCCCGCAGGAGTTATTTTGATTGCATACCTTTTTGATTGTTATTTGGTAACTAATTTTCACGTGGAACGATATCTACAAAACAAGACTCTTACAAGAATTTTTACTGATGATTTTAAAAAAACGTAGGTGTAGTCTAATTATCCTACTAATATTATAAATGCGAAAGTTTGTATGGATGTATGGATGGATGTTTGTTACTCTTTGACGCAATAAATACTGAATGGATTTTAATGAAACCTTACAGTAATATAGCTAATACATCAGAATAGGCTATAGGCTATAACTTAGAGCTCTGGCATTATGAAATTTGTATAAAATTATACGTTTATTGTCCAGGTTGTTGGGGGAGGGTGAGGGGGGGGGGGGTTAGTGGGGGCGTGGATGAGGGAAGGGGGGGGGGGGGTTGGGAGGGGGAGGGATTGGGAGGGGGGGGGCAGTGGCACGTGCGAAGCCGGGGACAAAAACTAGTTAATTAATATAATTAAATTAAATAATTTTGGTACCTACTTTATCGCTTGTCTGGATTGTTACAATAATTACTTCCAATTTAAAAAAATCAAAAAGTTCTAGAGTTCATTGAACCGGAGTTACAGACAGAGTCACAACCAAAATTAGTGGTTATAATAGGTAGATACTTTATCACTTCTCTGAATTCTTGACACAACTGATTTGAATTTTGAAAATGACACTTAAATTAAAAAAGAATTTGTGAACAAGATATTATGCAGGATTAACTAACGCACGCACAAACATTAGTATAGGGTAATATGTTTGATGATGCGTGTATGTGAACGAATCTTAATCAAATTTTCTTCCATTTTCAAACAAAATAAAAACGTCACAACCCCAAGATAGTAAGTAGAAATCTACTTTAACAAACACCACCCTACATTTGCCGAATTATCCTTTTCTTTGTTTCCATGGCCTAATGGTCTTACTGCCTACCCCGGTAGATACTTGTTGTGTATGTAGACATGTGGGGAGTGTAAGGAACAACGGAACACTATCCTCTCATAGTACCACAGCTCCAAACATTTTTTCTGGTGGTATAACAAATGGATACGAGACAAAATGGTATTCAGTCTAAATAAAAATTTTCTTTTGCTCTATTTTTGTAGTATTATTTAAAAAAAATAGTTTAACAGAATTCTTAAAAGTAACTACTAGATGAATCTCATAAATAACAATATTGTAAAAGGTTTTCAAACATAATTTCTGTCAAATTCTAATAATTTACAACGGGTATTTACGACTTTTCCCACAAAGCAGAAAAATTGGGGTTGATTGCAGCAGCGTAACATTTAAAAAATGATTATATGGTATTGAATTTTTTTGTTTCAATTTTTTGTTCAACACCCTTTAATTTTTGTTGTCAAATTCATTCTCTTCGTGAGGAATGAAGTTTTGAAAACTTGTCAAACATTTAAAAAATGCAACATATTTTTTAATTGTCCAACAAGAAAAAATATTTCGATAAAAACTGTGGTTCAATTCGTCTGTAACCGTGTAGTAACAATTAATTAGTTTGCAAATGAAAATATTGAACAAAATTATCACTTCCTTAGATTTTCATGAAATTTTACAGTATGAGCGTGATATACTGAGCAAAAAAAAAATTAATTCTTCAATAATAATGTAAATTTTCTTTGTGGTGTCATTTTAATTTAACGTATGTAGATAAGTAATAATTAAAACCATTTTTTTTTGTCTATGCATATTTATCTTTTCTTATATTATCTAGTCTTAACTGTCAGTACCTATTCTTTGTATTTTCCATTTTAGCTTCGTGGAGGAGTCCCTGAGGAAAATAATTTACCTTAGAGCCTACTTCATCTTAGGGGATGCTCAGTGATGGGTATTTGAAATGGAAGTTCTGGGAAGGAAAAAGGTATGAAGGGTGGGTAGGAATCAGTGTAATAGCAGTTCTTCAATGGGTTCTTAGTAAAAATCTGTATGTTTAAATTTGGATCGGTGCATTGTAATATAACTATTCGAATATTGTATTAACCGTGGACATCTATGAAGATTACAATATATTCTAAAGAATGTCTGAAAGCCTCGGATCCGGTATTCAGCATTCCTACCCACTACGCCAATTTCCCAAAACCCATCAATATTCTTCATCCCTTGCAAAACCCACTAAGCAGTGGTCCACGCACCCCCTAAGAGAAGAGAGGCCTTCTCGAGCAAAAACCGTGTTGATGGTTCCAGAAAAAACTGGTCAAGGGGTGGCCCATCATTAGGGCATCCCCACCCTCCCTAGGCCCTAACGACATCTCGGCCCATACAACCTCCAGATGATGGGTGGGCGAGGAAATGGAGGTGGGAGATTGGGGTGGTGGTAAGATAACGCCATCTTGCGGCGATGAGGAAATGATGGGAATTATCGAATGAGAGATATTGTGTTATACGTGAGGAGGATTGGAATTTTTGTTATTAGTGTGGTAGAAGTAAGGTGAATGATCTATATATAATAATATGAAATGCTTGATTTTTATCAATTGTTTATGTGTTTAATTGGCAGAACTACATTTAATTTAAAAATTAAATTTTATAATTTTATTATCAATTTCTTTATTAAGAATTTTAGTATTTATTTTCAAATTGTGGTTAAACCACTGTGAAACGACTCATTTATACGATTTTAAATGTCAATTTTTGAAGGTGTCTAAATTGATTTATTATCGGTTAAATAAATTTGCTGAGACACTAATGAGATAGTAGATATGTGGGATAAATGAGTCGTCTATATATGGTTTAACCACAGTTTATGAATGCCATGTAAGCCGAAACGGCTGTAACAAAAATAAATAATAAAATAATTGCAAAACTTGATAATAACATTATTAAAGTTAATTTAAATTACATTTTTAAAAATTTTTGATTTTGATACCGAGATAAAGTGTTTGAACAAATTACCTAATTACCAAAGCCACAAACTTTATCCACAGGGGTAGGGATATTTGATAAAACGCCCACAATACTGTCTTAGCTCACTCTCCTATTCACCCTCAAAAATAATTATGGGAAAGATTGAAGAAAAATCTCAAAATTGGTTTGATCTGTTATGTCTTAATGGGACACGCAGAATTAATTATTGTTTTATCCGTATGAAATTTTATTATCTAATAATACCTAAACTAAAAATCGTATCTTTTATCCCCTCAAAAATCAAGGCGTATTTTGTCGGAAGGTCAATATATTTCGGCTTGGCAATAAAATCCAAATAAACGGAATATTTCTGAATGCATCCGAAAACTAGAAACTGTTTTTGAAAGGTGATAAAATACATTTTTAAATTTTATAAATTGAATTGATTTTTGAAATAAAAAATTTGGCTTTTGAAAATGGCTCATCTTACATTTTCCATAACTAAAATTGGGGATCGCGAAAAAAATAAAAACACATACTAATTACTGGACAAAGTCGAGACGAAATGTATTATAAAAGTTATTGTCACCTCCCTTTTTGTCGTTCCATGTAAAAATAATTCAAATAAAATTCCCAAAATATCATAAATTTTTTTCAATTTTGATCGGAAACTTTGGTTTCATATTGGCGTACATTTTATTTCTTTTGTGGTTAACTTTTAAATTTGAATACAAAGCGCATGGTGTTTTCTCTTTCTAACACCATTTACATAATATTTTACACTCTGGTAGTAAGGGATACACAACGGTTTCTACGAGAGCTATATGAGTTGCTCTAATTAGCTTGAGGGATTTATTCTTCTTTCTCTCTGTGTGCCCTATCAGGTCCCCCCGACGTTTGCGATCACTCCGGTAAATGTATCTCTACCTTGAGCTGCCCGGAATAGCTTCTCCACGCTTCTAATACCGGTTCACTCTCGACATTTCTTAGCCAAGACAAAAGTTTAGTAAAGGGGTTTATTAAAAACATGAATTTCGTTGGTGCTTCTCTCTGACTCCGTGTCCATGTGTAACTCCGGTTCATTGACCTCTAGATCTTGGATTTGATTTGATTCATCATCATTCGGACAAGCGATAAAGCAGGTACTTACGAAACAATTCTTTGAAATGTATTCCTTTCGTTTAAATTTTTGACAGACGTCGTAATTTTCTAAATTTTGTTCATTCGAAAGGTAAATTTCTGATCTTCTTTTGAAAGGCAATAATCTGGAGGCAAACGTGTTCTTTTATACATACTCGTACTTTAGACTTCAAAAATCCAATAATTTTTCACGTAACTATTTCACCACGGGCAGGTTATCCTTTAAGACATATTAAAATGTATTTATTTTGTACAAATTTTTCATCTTAATTTTGGGATGAGTCAAAAACCTTCACAAAAACATAAATTATGCATCGGTACATCTTCAAATCAATTTGCGCAATAAATTTTATTTGATTAATTTGTGTTATTTCACAATTAATTCAATTAAAAAATATATTTATTGTATTTGCGGCACGTTCAGAGTGGAAGATACTCTCATTATCGCCCTGGTGTAAGACCACCATTCAGACTTGAACTGTTGCTTAATATGACTTGAGCCGTGCCTGGTGACCAGATCTGAACAGCCAGGTACTTCACCACCCCCCTCTTTCCCATTTTCTTAGAATGGAGCAGCTGGGACTCTTGTGAGGTATTCAATATTCATATAAAAGTCTGTCAAAACTTATACTACATCGCGATGCAAAGGACTGCAAAGTTTAGTATGTCAGTCGGTAAATGCATTTAATTTGCATTTCTTTGCATTCTGCAATCTGTCTCCATCTTGACAAATTCAATTCCACGTTCCGAATTAGAAAATTCAAACTGCTCCGATATTTATCTTACGTTTAATACGGACGTCTGTCGCAGACAGGCGCGACAATTCGGCGGGAAAATACAAAAAAAAGATCGCTTTGTATCCTTCGGGTTCCGGGGGAGAGGGGGGGGGGGGGGGTCGGCTGCATATACCACTACCCCACAGGAAAGAGACCCCTGGCGGTGGTTATGCTCGGTAATATAATTTATCATTGTTCTTAGATCAGGGAATGAGAAGGGATTTAAACTAATGATATCGTTGGAGACAAATTCCTAAAAGATAAATAAAGTGTGGTGAAAAAAATTAATAAGGGAATATTTTTATTTGGTTTTTAAATGGTAAATTGTGATTTTTTTTTTAATGCAAATATTTTAAACTTTAATTCCACATAGGATGCCTCCGTGATCGATGGGTAATCCGCAGGTCGCGGGTTCAAATTCAGGGGTGCGCAAGTAAAAAATTTTTTATTAAGTTTTTTTATAACATCATTTATTCATTTAAAATAGTATATACTGTATTTGCGACCCGTTACAGAGTTTAAGATACTTACCGGATCGCCCTAGTGTAAGACCACCATTCAGAATTAAATCGTTTTTTGGAAAGGCTTTAGCTGTGTTTGTTGACCAGATATGAGTAGCCAGGTACTTACCGGCATTCCTCTACTCCAACTCCTTTCTCTCCCCTATCTCCTTCCCCTCCCCATTAACTACAGTTTCGAAACGTACTCCGATTAGGGATGCCATAGCCTAACTGGCTCCAGATGGTTGGGTGCAGTTGGGACTCTTGTGCTGTATTCACATAAAAAAGGAGGCCCTGAAGAAAATAATTTCCCTCAGGGCCAATATCATCTTTGGGAATGCTGCGTGGAGTGTCTTTTTGGGGAGAGAAAATAGTAATCATGGTTTTGATGAGACCTTCGTTGTGGAAACTTGGAGGCCGTCAAATCGTTTAACAGCCGAGCCTTTGAACTCGAGAACGTTCTTAAAAAATACAAGTTCTCTTGTCAGATAATTTCTTTACGAAGTTACAGTTTCATTTATATATTTGTGCGTATTACGTATTGTACCACCATACATTTGTATACCTACTTTCCCTCTTACTAATAAACTTGTTTTACATCTTGCACAACTGATAAACTACCCATTTACCGTACATTAACAGTTACTTAAAATTGAAAACATATTTAGAAAGCTGTGAGAAAATTAATTCATCTTAGGATCTTTGTCATCTTTGGGGAGATTCTTTTGGAGGGATGAAGGAAGGAGAGGAAGTTCTGGGAAGGAAAAGGTATGAGGGGTGGGTAGGAATTAGAAAGTCAGTGTGTCCAGGAATGCTAGAAGTATGAATCCATCTCTCCCACTGAGGTGCAAGTAAATTGTGGTGGTGCAAGGTGGTACGCGATGTTCCGAGGGAGTCCTGCTGGAAAGACCAAAAGGTCAACCGGTCTCTCCCGATCCGGCATGCCATGCAGTTTGTGGGCAGTCTTATCTCCCTCCAAGACCCTGACAATCCTCACCCCATGAACCCGTGCACCTCTGCTAAGTCACCAAATGTAGCGAATCACTTAGTGTGACCTGTGATAGGGGTGCTGGTTATCCAATAAATGGTTCCCGAAGCGGCGGCCGTACCCGCCTCTCAAATTGTAAAGTGTTAACAAATTGATGGTGTTTTTAATAACTGCATTTTTGGTAATAAGAAATCGGATAGGAAGGCATTCGTGTTTTTATTTTTATTCAATTATTTATTTGTTATTCCACAAATTTCAAAGGTACCAATAATAATTATTGTTTGTGATCAAATTAATTTTATTTCCGACCTCTGCTGATTTCCACCGATTTAAAGGTCTGACCGATGATTGAAAACGTCGATCATTTTTGGGTTATTTCTGAGTTGGTTGGGCGTCAAACGAGCCGCGATTTTTTGGGTTTAAAACCCATGAAATTAATAACCCATCGTGTCCGATTGATTATAATTTATTAAAAGAATGCGGGAAATTACGGATTAAATGATTTTATTACTAAAAATCTTGTGTTTTTGTTCCGCCATTTTATTTCTGGTTATAATTGCAATTTATTTCAACACTTTTTTATAATTTTAAAATAGAATTTTTGGCCTTGAAGTGTATTTAAATGTCAGAGGGAAAAAATCGAAATACGAGTAGATGTTAATTACTAAAATCTATTTCATAATTTAGAACACCCAATAAAGATACAGAAGCTACGAGCTGTGTCTAGGATTTGCAATCCCACAGCGGGATTCAGCATTTTTTAATTACCTAAGTCTTCTTAAATGTATAATATGCATTTTTTCTCTTGCTTTTGATTCCATGACAGTTGATCCCGCGACAGTTAGCCTTCCGGCATACTTATATACAATATGCAGACGGTTTATACCTACTTATATAAAACACAATTAAGTGTCTCCGAAGGGATATGCAGAGAGGATGTACCGCCAAATAACAAAAATATAAAACATATTTTAATTCAAATGTACTCGTATCAAGGATTAAATTATTTTTTAATATATTGTTTGTATCGACAGTACAAAATATTGACATTGTAAAAACAATCGTTTGATGTACATGCACAACATTATTAAAATGCGCACCTTTATGAATCCAAAACTTCCGAACACAATTTAAAAAAAAAAAATGATGAAACTTTTTATTAATTATTTTTACGTGATACAAAAAAAATGAGATGACGACAGCGTTTATAATAAGTTTGCACATAAATATATGTGGGTTTTTTTGTTATCAGTATTTTTAGTTAGAAAAAAAATAAGTCGAGACATTTTAAAAGCTTTTTACCTTAGTAGATATTAATTTTTTTAAATATATATAGATATTAGAAATTAATATATAAAAACAATAAAATTTAAAATAATTTTCTATCACCTTTCAAAAACAGTTTTCAGTTTTTGAATAAATACATAAATATTCCATTTATTTGAATTTTATTGCAAAGCAAAGATTTTCAGACTTTCTGACAGAATATGCCTGAGATGTAATGGGTTAACTGTGACATGCAATTATTGTTAATAGTACGATTATACCGATAAAATTAAATAAATTAGTATTACTAAACTTCACCATCGTGTCTCAGGCTATGTGAAGACACTTTGAATTACAACTTAATTTCTGCAATCGATCAATGAATCTTTATTTTATTATCTCATTGATGATTAACTATAATTATTACCATTGTTATAAATTATACATTATCTCAACAGCTGGCGTAAAATGGTATGATTTCCTGTATTAATTATGTAACATATTTATAATAATATGAAATATTATGCAGTGCTGTTTTTCTCAACGTAATCACGAATTATATTACTCGTAATCATTAACAATATAAAGCGGATACCCGGTTGCAGTATTTTTCCAAACTGTTGCTGTCACAGTCGCTCTTACTTGCCCGAATACTGAAAGAAACGTTATGATAATACTAAAATTAAATCGTCAAAATCAAGATTTTGTGTTCCAGATTTTTCTAAATATACTGTCTAGTTTGCATAATGAACGTCTGTTGATGAAGTTAATGCCATTTAATTTTAACGATTTTTGGAGGGTCCTAACTTCTATAAGAAGTATCTTCTCAAAAAAAGCGAAAACACCGAAACGCTAGTGGTAAATATCTACATTATATTAAAAAAATATTAGCAGTAGTGTCAACATCCTGAGGAAATTGGCGAATACATTTGCATGGATAAAACGCCGTCCGGTTTCCCCCCAAATCAACTAAAATAACGTAAAATTTGTGTACTGCAATTTAGTAGTATTTCATCCCAAGTGCTCAAGAATTTCCTGAATAAAAACAAGTAAAGAGTAGAACCATAGAATAAATAATTTAACAACAGAAGTGTCTTCCATACAAATTTGAACAGACACAAATGTTCTATATAGTCCAACCCCTGGCGTTCCGTCTTCTTTTATTATTATGGGTTCAAATTGGGCCTACAACTGGATCACGAAACACGTCTACGAGGAACTTCTGGAAATATTTTTCATTCTGGTGGTGTTATTATTTTTTTTTTTTGTGTTTTAGTTTATATTCAAGGTCTTTTTGAGAGGAAGGAATGAACATTGTTCTTGAAGCGACCCATGTTGTAGGAAGGAGGAAATACGGAGGCAAATCGTTCGTGAACGTTGGGCACGCATTTGGCGTGTTTTTCGGCTATGCACCGTATATTTTTTGATGCTTGATAAAAATAATTTGTAGTTATTTAAAAGGTTTTTGTGTATTTAGTTATTGCTACTTTCATGATTTTTTTAAATTTTTAATTTTCGATACACGTAAATAAAATAAACCCTTTTAAAATTAAGTTAAATCAAACGAACTGAAATCTTTTCATGAAATAACAAGAAATAAAATAATTTTGCTAAGTTTGAAGAAGAAACAAAATAACTTAAAATTAAAAAAAAACTAAAAAAATTAGGCATATGTTTGTTGTTTGTGTAGGTAATACACATAAGTTTAATTATTTTTAATATATACATTTTAATATCGCCTTTTTTGTTTTTAATCTATATTTTTACTTTAATAAATTTGAATGAACCATTAGTTCTCAACGGGCGTGTTCCACAAAAATGACGAATCATGAACCATGCATAAAAAAAATATATTAGTATTTAAAAAAAAAACAATATTATAAAAATAAAAGATTTTTTTGTAATTAAAAAAAAAAAAAAATTAAAAAATATATATATAAAAAAAAACAATTAATTCAAGATTAAAAATAAATATCACCTTTCGAATAAAGAAAACATTCTCTTGCCACGATCAACCTCTACAATAATCAAAGTAAAAAATAAAAAATGTTTATGTGAAATTCGATGGTTTAGAAATATGGAGCACGCGATTGAAGACAGGAATTGCAAGGGAAATACAATGTGATTTTTTTAGTTGATAGTAGAAGAAGTTGGGGACGCTCCAGTAACTGCTTCCCTGTGTAGCATAAAGCACTTTGGACATGCTTATGCTACAAATTCAAATGTGGTTGGTTCCATGACAGTTAATCTGCCGACAGTCGGCCTACCGACACACAATACGCAGTCGGTTTAGGGAAAATACGGCATACCTCATTACATAAAATATATTTAAGTGACCCCGAAGGGGTGTGCAGGGAGTACCTATGTTCCGCCGAATAACAAAGTATAAAACATATTTTCATTCAAATACATCAAGGAAAAATCTACTTGTCTACTGACGTAAAAGTACAAAATATTGACACTACTTATATAAATTCTTTTGATATTCATTCCAACTTTTTTTTAGGGCAATTTTTAAAATCGATATTACTTTTGAAATTAGTAAATAGTACACAAAAAAAAAAATTACATTAAATATGATTTCGGGGGGCTAATTTTCATCGGATCAACTGTCGTGTTATCGTGTTCGTTGATGTATTTTTTCTGTCATATAACTGACAATGAACTCAAAAAACTTGGCTAATTAAACTCAATAAGCCCAATTTCCAAATAATAATTAGTTATCCACAAACTGCACAAACATATCCATTATCGTCTATTACCATCTCCGCTAATCTTTAAAGTAACTTCCTCATACCGCCATCCCTCCCAACCCCACCGGAGCCCGCCCTCGCCCGTGGTGAAAGCAGCAACCCCCAGTCTCCCCAGATAAATCACTGTCACACGGGAGATTCATCTCTGTCACTATGTGGGACATTCGGTTTGTCTCTGGTAAAAATAATACGAGTCGTTAAGAAAACAACGAATGAAATAATATATAAGTGTAGTATGGATTGAGTTGGCGACAGCCAATTGACTGAGGGTGATCTGATTATTACGGGATGGTAAATTGAACACAATAGTTGATATTTTCTAATAGAAAATCCAGTTAAAATTAAGCTTTATACTGATTTATTTTTGAGATATTATACCGTGTTGTGTTTCCTCCTTCTTGAACCAATGTTTCAGACAGCATCACAGTGTAAATCATCAGGGCAGATGTATATCCTTCAAGGATATCGAACACTTTTCTTGTAAACTCAAGAGACACTTAATAAGATTCAACACTCTAGATACAACAACAATTGGGCTGGGTATTTCGTTCATCGCTGAACATAATTTATATTTTTCAGCCCAGTTTACTTTTTAGAGCACCTCAAAATCTGCACGACGATGCAAGAATAACTACATAATGTAAACTTTTCCGTTGCGGAATTATGACTTTTTTTACATTAGATCCACACAGGAGACCCTGAGAAGAATATTTTCCCTCAGGGCCTATGTCATCTTTGAGGATACTGTGTGGAGGGGCTTTTTGTGGAAAGGAAAGAGTTAACCTGGGTCTTGAAGAGACCCATGTTGTAGGCGGAAGAAAACTTAGAGGCCGAGGAAGTACACAGCCGAGCCGTTAAACTCAAGAACGTGTTGTAAAAACGACCCGTTCACATGTGACAAATGTCAATTGAATACAAATGTTGGGCGTGCGTTTGGCGTGTTTCCCGATCGTGTACCGGTGCCGAAGGAATCAATGACGCTAGCTGTTCATAGCGTCTTCCATTGAAGTACTTGTGGAACAAGGACAGCATTCCCACTCGATGACTGATTTTTTCTCGTGCAGAGTGAATTTTGAGGCTCTTATCTGACCCCATTCCCCGATCGATGACGTAAGCGCACTAATGGTCTTTTTTAGAATATATTGGCGCCACAACCCTTGGGCCATGAGATATATTTAAATATTTGGAGAAAACAAAAGCTTTTCATCGCTAACTCTGGCGGGACCTCAGTACCCGTACTGAGGTACCCGTCCTTTTAAAAACGTTTTCAAGTTAAAATGTACTCCACAAAAGCATTCCATTTTTTTTTCTCCATACAAACATTCTGCTACTATACAAACGTTCATTAGTCCAATGTCACGCTCACACACTACACGCGTTGCATCCAGTAGACCTGGGTAAGTTTCCCATTCCCTTTAGCGATGGAATT
The DNA here is from genome assembly GCA_917563855.2 of Limnephilus lunatus. Lineage (NCBI taxonomy): Eukaryota > Metazoa > Arthropoda > Insecta > Trichoptera > Limnephilidae > Limnephilus > Limnephilus lunatus. The sequence continues at coordinate 102,813,300 of OU830594.1, forward strand.
AACCTGTCAATCTAGTTACACATCTCATTTAGCTAAGAGCCTCTTCTAACTGCTTTTACTCTCTTGGACAGTTGTTGTCGGGCCCGGAAAAGGTATCTAATACTTGTTAAACTGCTGGTTACGTTATAAGGTGGCTACGGTGGATTAGATGTGGGTATAAGGTTATATTATGCGTGTGATATAATGTATTGTTGGGTTGTATGATTATTTAATAATATTTAGGGTTAATGTAGGTTATTCGGATGGCAGATAAACAGTTGATGAATCGAAATGGAATCTAACAAGAACACCACTCCTTTATTAGTTAAAATGTTAAAGGATTAAATATGCTTAACTTCATTCTCCGTAATGACTTTCAAATTATTTCAACATTCAAAATATTATATTCTGCTCTAGTTAGAAGTCGAGTCGAATATAACTCTCCTATTTGGTCACCTCACTTCAAAAAATTCTCTCCAATTCCATTGAAAAAAATCTATAATTTGGGTTACTACAAGAACCATGTTTACTCCTTCCTCTCCTCTAAAAGATGCTCCACACACTATCCACATAGATGACTTAAGCCCTGAGGGAAATTATTTTCCTCAGGGATTCCTGTGTGAATATTGAAATTTTGGACGCAGACATATTCTAGCATTTAGAATAAAATAACGATTTAGGCACGATTTCATTGAAAAATCTTCAAGTTTTTATTGGATATAGGTACGTCAGTTTGTTACTCCATTCAAACTTGTTAAAATGCTAAGATGAATGACATGACTCTAGTCACGTAAACTATTTACTTCAACATCTTAGGTGTCACCGAAAATCAGATAATTCGTTTTTTATAGCAATTGATCGGTGGCTCGATTTAATGAGAATAAACGAGATTGCAAGTTCTGTCAAAATATTTCAACTTTTGTTAATTATTTATGAAGAAATACCAGCCCTTTTTTTAGAAAAACCCACAAAATTGAAAATTAATTAAATCTAAATTCTTTGATTCACTCTAAGGAAAAGAAAAGAGATTGAATACAATTCATCGTGTTTCTTAATTTAAATTCTTTATATATCTTTATAAATTTTATAATTACGTCATCAAATAAGTAATAATTCTTATTATCATAAAAGAATTCTTATCTGAGTCAAGTTGGAATATGCGAGGGTCAGTCAAAAAGTAATGACTCCTATTTTTTTCTACTTAAAAAAAGTTATTTAAGTGATTTTTTTTTAATTTAGTGCTATTCCTTAAACCTTCTACTACAATCTTTTGCAATAGTAACTTTTTGCGTCAACAGGTGGCAGCACTGCTGTTTTGCTTACAGATTTTCGATTCAGGTTCACTAATACTGTCTTCATTTCATTAACTAGTAAATTATTGATTGTATTTTTATTTATTAAAAAATTAAACGGATGTAATTAGGTAGACACAATTCAATAAAGTTTACAGGAAAATAAAATACATATTGAAACTAAAATGTATTCAGAAAAAAAACTGTGTTTTTGGTGTAGTATAATAACATAACTAGATTTAGCCAGTTCCGATGTTATTTTTTTCCTATTTGTATTATTTTTATCATAACTAACTAACTAACCATCACGCCGATTCCCCACACACACAACTCGATCTTGGCACACACTCCTTGCCTCGTTCACATTCATACATCGTCTGATACATGCTCTTCTGTTATTCTGACTCTTCACATGTACACAAGTATCTGATTCACTTGGTCGTGCCATGTCTTCCTAGGGCGTCCCCGACTTCTTTAACCATTCACATTTGCGTCATTTATTTTCCTTACACTCTTTTCCTCGTTCATTCGCTCTACATGCCTAAACCATCAGATTTTTATCATTATTATACTATACCACTGTAATATGAGTAGCCGCCTATTTCGGTTTAATTTTTATTTAAATTAAAATTTAAATAAATTAAAGTTTAAATAAATTAAAATTTTTAAAAAAAGCTTAATTTAGTCGAACTTCATTTTTAGGCAGCATCGCGTTCATTGGTCAAAATATTGTACATGTATTTTCGTATCGGTGATCAATGAACCGGTGTATGCAATATTTAGCCATAAGTTGTTTTTAATTGTTTGTCTAGCATGTAGTCTTTCTAGATTTTAGGCATGTATGGTAAGTTTGTACAGCGCCCTTGAGGTGATTTTTCACAAAAACGGCGCTATATAAATCGTCCAAATATTATTATTATTATTATTATCTTTACCTTACACAACCATTATATTTTGTATACTTATAGAATTATTTTAAATAGTCGCTTAAATATAAAAAATAAAAATAAACTTTTTCTAGGAGAGCTGGACAATAAATGCATGTAAAGCGATGAAAATATCGCAAAGAACGATTAACGTTAGAATCAATAGGTAACAATTTCTGAATCCAACCTGACTCCTATCAGATGTCCATAATTTACGCGTCTTCTCATTCAAGAACTTCGGGCCCTGGGTCCGATCAGGTCGGGCAATTACTGTGAAACCATAGCCATAGAGAATCGTGGCCCAGTCGTGCGTGCAATAGTCTCTTTGGCTTTCGGGCCCGCACTTCCACGGTTCGATACAGGTTGTGACCGCATTGTGAGCCGTTTGACCATTTTTATACGTTTTTTATGCGCCTCGCGCCGTTTAGAGATGCTCTGGCCAGAGGTCCAAGAACTTGGATGTTAAAATTGTGCATACAATCTTTGTCAGATCTTGATAAAGGGGAGAACAGAGAACACTTTCCAGGGTCCATGCTGTCGAAATGATATTTTTGAGACGAATTACGAAATGGAATCAAATAAGAAACTAGAGAATCTGAAATAGTTACATACTCTTATATCATATTCGCGGTACAAATGTTCATTCAACGCGAAAACTTGTTTAAGGCCTATTAACCAGTAGCCGGGAATCCAATTTTCTCCGAAAGATGGTCTTGCGATTGTACCCTTGCAACTGTACAGGGCGGCTCCGATGAAAAAGATTGGTTATTCTCCGTACCAGCATTTAATAACTCAATATCGATTTTATTTCATTCAAAATTAGCTTTAATATACTATACCTAGATTCAAGTTAGCAATAAAAATGCTCAAACGCGTCATGATATAATTAAAAAAATGAAGTACTTTTTGTAATTATTTATTGACCATTTATAATTTATCAATAATATCTTTAATATTTTAATTTGTAAGAGCGTTAATAAATAGACAAACTGAAGTATTTTCGTCACAAAAGGCTTATTCAAATTTTTTTAATTGATTTTATTTTGACTAAAATAAAAATTCTTAAAGTACCTTTCCTCGATAATTTATTGATATATTTTACTCTACCATTATATGATCTGAAATGTGTGTTGTATAATTTCTCATTGGTATTATGTTCCTTGCCATTTTTCGCTTCCTGAATAGTTTTTAGGTTATAAAAACCATCATAATATTAGGGTAGAGTTCCGTTCGCGATATTTAGCGCCTACCACTGATGAGTGGCAAAACAAATGATACACAAACCAATATTTGCTCACCTCTGATCAAAGGCTTCTTCTGAAAGCTGTCAAAACCGCACGAATCTGTGTGTTTTAAAGAATCATTAAACCTGTTATAAAATATTGGGTTTATCGTTATATTATAAACCTCTAGTCGGGTATCCGGCGTTGCCCGGATATTATTCTCTTAGGTGAAAAAATGCGCAGGGCGTTAACGAGGCCTTCGTGACAAACTTTATTCTGTGATAAATAGGTACGTGTGACTGTTGAAAAATAATTCACGTTCTTTACAAAATGTTAAAGATCTCATCGTAGTTATTTTTGCAACTGGATAATTTCCAGACCACCATTTGAATAATTGAAGAACAAGTAGATAAGAAGAAGACAGAGCATAAAAAAGATAACAGTCGCAACTGGAGTCGAACCCACGACCTCTGTCTTAACGGAACAATGTCTTTAACTTGATTATTTTCCGTACATTTTTATGAATTTATATTTATAAAATAGATGGCAACTGGAAAAGAGATAGACAGTTTTTACAGTTGAAACAAAGTATGATGTAATGTTTTTGGTAATTATTGTGAGCGCGAATAGTAAATATTTACCTGCAAACAATAATCCCCAAAAAGACCCTCCACGTAGCATCCCCAAAAGTTGACATAGGCCCTGAGGGAAATTATTCTCCTCAGGGCCTCTAGTTTGGAGCTAATGTAATGCATTGCTAAACAAAAAAAATGTTAACAAATAAACAATAGACGTCGAAGTTTTGAAATTAAAATAAGATACATTATTTCTTTTGATTTGTGATTTTGTTTTATCTTGACTTCATCAAATAAATTACTCTTTTGATGCATACATACGATTCCATGACAGTTGATCTTCCGACAGTTAGCCCCCCCCCCCCGGCGTAATCATTTACAATATACATTCGGTTTAGGGAAAATACGGTATACCTATTTACACAAATTATAACTACATTTCCCCGACGGGGGTGCAGGGAGGATGTGCCGCCGAATGTCAAAAGTATAAGGTAAATTTTGATTCAAATGCATCAAGGATAAAACTACTTTTTTATTTTATTTATTTGAGACACAAACAGGATATTTATAGAACATTCTTGTGGGTAATATAAAACAAATGAAAATCTATATATATGTATATATAAATGAATCCCTGTTTCCCTCGGTCACGCCATAACTTCAGAACCTATTTAATTCATTTTTTTTAAGTTTTCTAATGCTTTGTAGAAGGTTCTTACGGAAATAAAAATTAAGAAAATGGCGCAGAAAATTGGAAAATTTCAGAAAACTTAACGAAAAACTAACTTTTAACTTCGCACGTTTGACAGTTCGCGCGTTTGATGAAATTGAATTTAGCAGTCAGCTGTTTTTTTGTATTAAAAGAATTGTGTATGGATATTTTAAATTATAGATTTTTTAAATAGGTACCTTTTTTAAATTTGATTGATTGTTCTTAAAATATACAAAAATTAATATTTGTAATAAACGAAAGATGAAAATTTTAATTAAAAATATGTATTACGTGGCCCGCGAGCTGTTTGATAACTGAATGTACAATGGGAGAAACAATTTATTTCATTGAATATGGCATTGCTACGCAGTTAGTACAATTATAAATTTCTCTGGACTAATGTGTCTGCAGTAATCACATTCGCATATTCACAGAAGAAACACATGAAAAACAATGTAAGTATTTTTATACATAACTTTAAAACTTAATTATTAAATATGAAAGACATAATACATAGAAAATATGATGTAATATAATATAAATGAAGTATTTATTAAAAAAGGAATAAAAAAACCAACCATATATATTTTTTTAGGTAGATACTTATCCTATATACGACGTATACCAGCGTTTAAGTACAAAAAATCGACAATCTAAATAAATTCGTTTGATATCTATACCAACTTATTATTAAAGATATTTTTGAAGTCGATTTTATGTTTGAAATTGGTAATTAATGCACAAACAATTTATTTAATAATAATTTTAATTTCGAGGGGCCAACTGTAAGGGGATTAACTGTTGGGTCACCCATTCACACATAAGTAAGAAAAAAAGTTTAAATACCGAGCTAAATATTTAGTTGTCATAAATTACGATGCAGAATCGTAATATACTCTCGGAAAGTATAAATATTTCTGAAAAACTTTTGGTTAAAGTAAAAAATATGCACGTATTGGACCATTGTGGAGAACTTATGTGCATTTTCTTATGAGCCACCTTGGTGTTGCTATTTAGAATCATCACAGCGCCCTCGAATTATTTTTTGCTTAAATTATAGAGCCACCCTGACAATTAAACGTCCTATTAAATGTGTTGCTTTTTATCTCTATAAATACATTATCTTTTAATCTCTAATCTACAAAAGTTTTAGTTCCGCCTCTCAAACGAGATCACTAGCGCTCTGCTACGACATCAACCGGCTGAATGGCGCGCATTTTAAAAAAGGAAGTTATGCCGCCGCACCCTGTAATTACTACAACTGCTACTAGTCTTTAAACATGCGCAATCTCTGGGCCATCTTAAAAATCTCTCCTTTTTTATATTACAAATTCACCGCTATGAATGCGCCTATAACAGTTCATAATAATATTGATTTTAAATCTTCCATTGCAGCTATTTAGATCCGAGATAAATCTTTTTGCTCCTCGATGAAGATGAATATTTTAATCGGTCCAAGTTTGCAGCACCCGCTTCTGGCAGGGCTCGTTGGGAGAAATGCTCTCAGGGTAATCACAGTGATTAGTGGCTTAATGGACCGAGTGTTGTAATAAAGGCCGCTGGGCTTGGGTTCGAATCCGACCGCGCAATTATCGTAATGTATGTAGCGTTGTATGGAGAAGATATTGTGTATGGAAGCTCACGGTGAATCTTTGAAAGCTTAGGGGTTAGGTTGAAGCCTAAGACAGTCTTTAAAAAGCACGCGTTAGGCGATACTATGTTCCATATTTTATCCATTATCGTATAGAATTTCCATATGTATCTTTTGACCTATACGGAAGTAAATAGGTTAATCCTGAAGTTTCAGCAACTTCCAATAGATGTCGTTAAATAGTTTATTTATTTCTTACAATTTTTAGAAAATAATGTGTCCTTACTGAGGTACCCCGTTTTAACGTCACAACGTAACATATTCACAATTCACATATGTTAAAATATGTATTACGAGATAAATATTATAAAGCAATATCTAGAAGAAAACACAGTACAAGCTTTAATCTTTGTTAGGTTGCAAAATTTTATCTATATTCTTCCTTCCCATGTCCATAATCCATATCTTAGTCTTTTGAAGTCGATTATTTTTTTATGTTTTTTTATTGCAAAAGGAAGAATATTAAATAATTTTATAGAGAAGTATATATTTATATTTCTTTGTCCAAAAGTCGGTTTAGTTGTAGGTTGGTGGAATGTATGTTGTAATGTGGATCTTGTGAATAGGCCCGAATTTGTCTGAGTAAAGTTATACTGGTTTTTGAATGAGTAAATTAGAATATCTTTTGTATATAATTTTTTCAGTGACATTAAATTCAAAACTTTAAAAACATAGGCTAATAGGAGTTCTGATGGGGACTCTAAGTATAATTTTAGAAATTACCTTTTGCGCTATGATGACTGGCTTTAGAGAGGAATCGCACGGGCTTCCCCATTTATCAAAAATAAGTTACTTTTTTGACAATTGAAGTTTTAGAGCAACGGTTTATGTAGGTACATTTGTAAATTTATTATAAGTAGCTTTTCATAATTCTTCTCCTATGGTTATCAATTAACATCTCTAGCGTTGCTAAAAAAGGGAAGATACCCCAAAACCTCCGATGTGTACTGTGTCTCTTCCTACAATATATGTATACGACGGGCTGACGATTTGACAAAGACCAACCAACGGTTCAAATTTTTAACCTCGCAGGCCTGGACGGAATTTAATTATGTCATCAATTATTCCCGCCTAAGTTGCTGTTTTTGAACGTATCTCAAAATGAAATACCGATTTTGAAAGCAGATAAAGGGCTCTATCAATTTTTGTGCAATTAAAATTGTGAACATTTTTCACACACTAAAATACTTCACGCAAGGTTAAAAATCAGAAATTGGTAAATAGAAAATGAGAAATCGTCTTTGCAAAAATTTGCAACCTGTACCGTCAATATGTATGTAGTTTCAATATAGCTCAACAGATGTCGTTAGTAAGGTAGTTTATAGTTTTAATATGTACCAAGAGAGGTCGGTATCTACTTCTACTATGTGAGAGAAACAACTGTATCTGTCAATCATATCCGATTTACAGGTAGTACGGCACCAGGTGGCGGCGCTGTCAATCTTCAGTTTTAGACCGAAGCCGAGAGACAACTATTGAGAGATATTCAAACTACATACATATTCACATACACTACAACACATCATATTATTTCTGAACAAGGTTAAGTGTAGTCAGAATCTTATCCAACCAAAGCGACGATTTATCCACGCATAAAGTTCAAGCACCTACATCAAATCCGCGATAGCTAAATCGTGTTACCAGAGGCGTCCCAGAATGAAGTAGCATACTTTAGTTCGCAATAATCATCTCTGAGCCGCTCCCGTATGTAAAATAAAGAGGCTGTAAAGCTAAGATTACGGAGGTTCACTTGTTAAAGCAATTGGAAAAGAGTGTAATCATAGTATTAATTTTCCATTAGGCGTAAGAGGTTCGGTCGCCGCGCAGAACTTATATATTTAAATTTTCAGAGCGTAATATTTAATGTCTTTAATAAAGACGTGACTTTTAATGTGCAGCTTTAGGGAACATTGACTAAAATTATTAAGGAATTGTTTCAATGTGTGGAATAATAATTGTATGTGATTAGGTCTCGGGAAAGTAGGCTTAATTCATATATTTTTGACAATTCGTGGACGTGTGTTTTAATGCAGAGCATTAGTGTTCATTGAATTAAATTATAGTAGATTTATTTGATTGTATGAAATTGTAGGTATATTTTATGGTATTCTACAGATATATTTTTAATTTGTGTGTAATACTTGTATTTAGAGATGGCATTATAGATGGTGGTTATTAACATTTGTATATTTAGGAGAATTGTATAGGTAAGTAGGTTCCTTGAAAAACCATTGACTCCTTGCATTTGATAAATTCCCCTATCTCAGCAAACGAATTGCAATCTTTAGAGCATAGGCGTCAGGTGGGAATGCTGTCCTTGTTCTATTGGTATTTCAATGGAAGATGCTACTGATCTGAAAAACTCTCAACGCGCACCCAACATTTGTACACCTTTGACATTTGTTAGATGAAAACGGGTCATTATTACAGCTCGTTCATGAGTTCATCAGCTCGGCTGTGGAACGATGCCGGCTTCTGTGTTTCCTTCCTCCTACAAACATGAGTCTCTTAAAAAACAAACCTAATTAAACACATTCTTAACCACACACAGAACTCTCCACACAGGAGGCCATGTGGAAAATATATTCTTTCAGGGTCTATGTCATCTTTGGGGATGCTGTGTGAAGGGTATTTTTGAGGAGAAGAAAAAATGGGCATGAATCTTGAAGAGACCTGGCAGATTATCTGGCAAATCATTCATAGGTGAGCTGTTGAACTCAAGAACGGGTTGTAGAAACGACCCGTTCCCGAGTGACAAATGTCAACCGTTCTAGTTTTTTATACTTGCGGTAGGTACGAATGCAAGGTTAATTAGTAGCACTCTTCAATATCATACAAGTAGTGTATGTGTTCTTTTCCCGGAAGAGTACAATTATTACAGAATTAGACGTAAAAGCCATAGACGGTCGCGTGACGCCAGTCGTCCTATGAAGAGGGAGATAAGTATCTTTACCACAACCGTATACAAATGTTGGGCGCGCGTTTGGCGTGTTTCCAACTATGTGTATACCGGAACCGATAGGATCAATCACACCAGTCCTCGGATCATCTTTCATTGAAATACAAAGGTAGAACAAAGATTTAGAGGGACATTTATTTTGCTGAAATCATAAAAATCAATTTAAAATATTTGTTAAGTTATTATTGAAACTCCTACCTTCATGGGCGGTGCGTAATCCACAGCCATCATGCAGTCACTGCCTACCCCTAGTTCTGTCTTTATCATGGGCGGCGCGTGGTGGTACAACTGGCCCATCTGAGGGTGCACTCCTCCCTCCCCTCTGGCGCTATACCAGGCTGTGTACATGGTGAGTTAAATCGTCGAAACACTCAGTCATAAACACTAAATGTTTGTTTAGTCATCAAGCTGATGCACGCCACTGGATTTTTTAATATCACCGAAATTGGGAATGTTAAGTCACTGTTTATTAAATAAGTCAAAATTCATTATAAATGCTCCACAGGAAAAACAATCCACTTGCTAATGAAGTGCACATATTAAGTTATATTATCGTCAAAAACACATCTTTTCTTGGTTTATTGAGCTGAAGCACGTCACTGGATTTTTTTTAAATTATTTAAAACAACAAAAAATGTACGTTACTGTTTCAAAATGCATTGAGTTTTTCATCATTCATATTCGTTCGCGCCACTGGACTAAAAAAACTATGATTTACTAGGATATTTACACTGTGTTGACGCACGTCACTGGATTATAAAAAATAATGCAGGCGATAAAATGTCACTTTTATTAATTAATTTATTTTATTTTTTAGTTTTCGAATTTCATTCAAATAAACCATAGGTTTTTTTAAAAAGAATATTACATATTCAGTAGGTAGGTACTATTTAAAATAATTTTGTTTTAAAAACTTTTATAAAGAAACATAAATTATTAATATTGCACGTAACTGTTTTGTATTATTTAAGTAATTATTTTAGTTTATAATTATAACAATTGCCTTCAAATAATACCTATGTTTAAATGTTTAATTAGGCAGTTTTAATTAAATGTCTGTTGTTAATGTTACCGTCAAATACACAAATATAAAAAGAACAAACTACACTGTTTTTAAAAGTACCGGATCACAGAAGAATGCTGGTTTTTGTGTCTCAAACATGTTGTTTAAGAACTTTAATTTTATGGTCGGCTGCACGTTCATTCCTTAGTTTTACTCCAGCAAATCTGTAAAGAAAGCAACAATTAATTATTTATTATTAGGTGTGGATAAACGAAATACAATATACACAATAGATAGATCATACAAAAAATATAACAAGTTACAATGATCCGCGTTTTATAACTTAGAAGAAAGGTGAGATCCATAAAAAGTAATTTGAAACTAATTCGATGATTTGTGTTTAGATGATTACGTGAATATATATATTTATATATTATGTATAGGAATTTAGCAATAATAAATTTAGTGTCAATAAGATTACCAAATAGTGTAAGAATTGGGCTCTATTATTAATACTTTCATAAGATGCAGGGTAAGGCTCTCGACTACGAATCCGGAGATTGCGGGTTCAAATTATACAATGCACTTCCACTGGCTTTAATTTTATCGCTTAAAATTATTATAGATGCTTCAATTAGAACATATATTAGCCCTTAAAAATATCGATAAGTCTTTAATAAGCCTAGAAAAAAATAAATTATAAGGTCAATAAAAAAAACTTTCAAGTCCAATCCCTCCTATTTACAAACCCCCTTTCGGATATGGATTTTTTGTTTAATGTGGCAAATTCAGTTTCTTTTATAATAATTGCCAAAAAAAATACATTTACGCCTAAACTTCACAAAATGAAATAAAACATAAATTTTGGCGATGTTTTTTCCCAGTGCATTAAAAGAGGCGTTACCCAACTGCGAATATAATCCCTACGCCATCTGCAGAAGGGCCGATGGCGTGTAGTATATTCACAGTCAGTTGCCGCCCGGATTTCGAGCCGAAAAGACGTTGCTCTGTTCTCTACGTCGCTTCGTTCTGTAAAATTGTACTTGCGGGCCGTTGTTGGCGATTCCAACTTACGTTTGTTTTTTTTTATATTTTATCTGTATGGATGTCTCTCAGTATTTCTAAAATCTCTATTCTTGACAATGCATTTTTTATTTATATTTTATTTTTATTTTTTTTCCTTTTCAATATATTGTATTTTTTAAAGGTGTAATATCTGTGTAAAATGTACTTATATCTATCTGTCCTTCCCGTAATGAGTTTTCTTCTCAACTCATTGGGAATAATGTATTACCTACCATATTTTTGTAATACATTATAATTAAATAAATAAATAAACTTCAAAGATATTATCAAAAGAATCATATAATATAAGTACTAACTTATGTTTTTTTTCCATGGTATACAAGATGATGATTGTTTTGTTATTTTAAATTTAAAATTGTGTTATTATTTGTATTTCTATCATACGAATCGTTGAGTTCCAAAACTCGCCCAAATGATTTTCTTATTTTCCAATAAATCAAAAAAAAAGTTATTTTCTATTTAAATGTTTAATATGTATTTAAAAAAAGTGTTTTAAATTTATTATAGGCCCATATGTAAACACGATTTATAAATAAACTAGAAGACTTTTCGAAATAATAACGACGGCATCGCATTCCTTTTTGAGAAACCACATCAGATGGCATTTAGACCTAATTTTTGACCAAAAATCATTAGGGCGGATATTGGAACTCAACGATGCATATGTGTTATTGTTTTTATTATAAACTGTACATATTAGTACGAAGTTAGTACGAAGCAAATTAGAGTACAATTCTACCATTTGGTCACCATATAAAAAAATCCATTCTCAATTATTGGAAAAGGTACAAAACCAATTCCTTCGGTATATTAATTTTAAAATGAAAATTCCAATCGAACTTATAAATTATAATAACTTACGCGCAGAAACCAGACTCCTTAAATTATCAGATAGAAGAGTGTTAATTGATTTGTTATTTTTATTCAAAATTATCAAACCTTTAGTTGACTGCCCTAATTTATTAGAATTAATCTGTATTAATGTACCTGCCAGACTAACTCGCAATAAAGATATTTTCAATTTTAACAATACCCTCAATACTAACTATTCTATTAATTCACCAATCCCTAGAATGCATAGCCTTGCAAATAAACATTGTGAATCTATGTATAGATATATTTGGTGTTGACAGTTTTGCAATTTTCAAGAGACAACTCATCTCTATTTTATCTGCTATTAATTAACTTTTCTTATTTTTGTTCTTTTCATAAAACCTCCTCTCATTTAAAATCTTACCAGTAATTTATAACCTTATTTTATTTTATTTTGCTGTTCTATTTAGTTCTGTTTTATCATCCTACATTATTATACACATTTAATTGTTTGTTTATACCTACTAACTAGCTTTTACACATTGCACTTTATTGTATTTCTGGTCTTATTACTGATTCTTTCTTATTACTCATACTATTTAATTTCTTTTATGATGTTTAATTTTTTTTAATGTTTTTAATTTATGTTATGATATTCTATACCTTGTGATGATGATTGCTTTATTATTTATTCTGTTTATTGGTTTAGTAACATATGAGTATATAATTATGATTGTTATTATGTTTTTGCTTCTATGCTTGTAAAAGCCCACTAGGGCGTAAATAAATATAAATAAATAAATAAAAATTTTAAAGCGCCTGCTCTCAACACGGATTTTCCTAGTGAGACAGACATAAATCACAAATTGTAAGTCTATTAGAATAAAAATAAAGATGAATTAATAAAAAAAAATTCCAGCTCTTGCAAGTAAATTTTATTTAATTAAATTATGAAGTTTGATAATGAATCCATTAAAAAATAATTCTTTTAGTATTTGCGGCATGTTTCAGAGTGGAAGATACTCTCAGTTTCGTCCTGGTAAAATATTAGGTACTGTTCCAAACCGTTTGAAGTCAGTGAGACTACGACATCCCCAAATTGCGTTATTTTGTTTTTGTTTTAAAGAACGACAAACATTTCCGGGTTACGAATAACCTGACAGTATTTGAAAATTTCCTACTACCACCACAGTAAGCGGAAAATGTTAAATAAAATAATGAAATGTTGAATAAAAATTTAATACCAACCGAAAGTATGAAGCCTATAGAATATACATACGTTGGGTTGTCAATTTTTTTCCTGGCTACCAATTTCGTCGTGATGGAGGACTTAGTCACCCGAGGAATTGAACACGCGACGCCTGGGTGCGACCCAAACGCGATGCCAACTCGGTCACTGACCTGTCATTGGGTATGTTGAGAGGCTGAAGATAGTAGGGAGGGGAAGGGGAAGGATACGGCGAAAAGGAATGTGGAAGGACTTGGCTATTGAAATCTGGTCACCAAACATGGCATAGGCTATTTCAAGCCACGTTTCAATTTTGAATTCAATCTGAAAATAGAATATGAAAATATTTACTTTTCTAATAAAGGCTGTCGAGGGCACCTACCATTTTCCTGAACCGTTTTAAGGACCAGATGTGTCCCTCTGTCGGTTCTCACGTCAAGACTCTATTTTTGTTTTTAAAACGAAGATACTATAAAATGTTAATAAAAGCCACCGACTGCCCCTAACGTCTCTTATAAGGCATTTGAGGTTATCCATCATGTACCCACCCTGGTATAAGTAATAGACGGTTACTCCTTCAAGGCTCTCGCAAGGACTCTAATTTTTTTGAAAGAACGAAGCCGCATTTTGTTGAGAATGAATTTAGACTTCCAATGTCCCTGCATACGTTGTTAGTAAGCAGTATGAAAGATTCTTATAAAGGCAGACAAACTAACACTCCCGGGAAATGAATAAAATTTGAAAATCTGCGCAGAAAACGTTGCTTGTGTCGTAATAGAGAATTTAGCCAGCCGAGTAACTAATAATTGCCAACCAAGATAGGTTCCAGTCATGGTATTTTATTAAAGAATGTATGATACACTCCAGGTATTATTCTGTCTGATGATTGTCATGGTTTTAAAGATCTCTAAAGAGTTGGTACATCATCTTAACATCTTAAACATGTAAGTAGGTACTGTTGACGCGTGTCTTAAAGTAGCAACTCATCTCATTGCCCAATACAATACAATACTGGCAGCCAGCAGAAGGCTGTGGTGTTATTCGGGCTCGCTCAGCCCGGAATTCAATTGATGACTGCCTGATGCCTGCCACTGTGCCACTGTTAACGTGAAACCTATCATTGAAGGTCAGTCTATCGGGTTGAAGAGCCTTTGGTGGTAGGTGGTAGGTTGTACTCAGTGACGTCACTTCCCGCAAGTTTGTAGGTAAATTTCAGGTGACCAAAATTTATAAAACAATAGATTTTATGTCAAAATAGCAGTTAGTGCGAAGCTTCGGCCAAGATTTCACGCTTTTAAACAAATATATATTTTGAAGTTGTCAAAAGCCAAGTGTTAAAAGATTATTTGATTATTTCTTTTACATTATCTCCACACAGGAAATAATCTTTTGGACCTACGTAATCTTTGGGGTTGCTGTGTGGAGGGCCTTTTTAGTGAAAGGGAGGTTATTATCAGAGTGGAAGATACTCTCAGTATCGCCCTGGTGTAAGACCACCATTCAGAATTGAAACGTTGCTTGAAATGGTATTAGCCGTATTTGGTGACCAGATCTGAATAGCCAGGTACTTCCCAACCTTCCTCTTACCTTCAGCCTCACAACATACCAATCGGGGATGCCATAGTCTCACTGGCTTCAGACGAGAGCAGTTGGGACTTTTGCGCGGTATTCATATATAAAAAAAAAATATATTAAAAAAATTAATTGGGGAGACGGGTGTCGGTACCGCCGCCCCTTGAACCATTTATTGGTTTGCCAACACCCCTGCCATAGGCTCTACATTTTTTGATTTAGCAGGGGGGCCCAGGTTCATGGGGTGAGGTTTGTCCAGGTCTTGGCGGAGGATGCGTCTGTCTACCTACTGCATGGCGGGCCGTATCGGGTGAGACTGGTTGAGGGAAACATAACCAAGACTGCTCCAGCCAGAATACCTCGACTCATCGCTTTATACCGCAGTGGGAGAGATGAATACATACCTCCGTCATTCCTGGACACATTTACCGCCAGATCCCTACCAACCTCTCATACCTTTTTCCATCCCAGAACTTCCTCTCCTTCCGTTCCCTAAAAAAAACCGTTCACACAACATCCCCAAATACGACAAAGGCCCTAAAGATTTCTTCCCTCAGGGCCTCTTGTGTGGAGCTATTATAAAAAATATAAAAACACGATTAAGGTACAAAAGTGTTTCTTTTGAAACTGCTATCTCTTTCTGGAACGTCCCTGACTTTTTCAATACATTGCAGTAAAAACAGTATTCATATCCCCATAAAAAAACAACATCATAAAATATAGCAAACAATCTTGGTTAGGTGTAAACTGTAGGCAGTATATTTGAATATTTATTAACATTTCATTATAAAGCCGTGGTCACACTCTTCGTGTTGATGCACCCCGGGCATAAATAATGATGATTCACCTGATTGAAATTCAAGCAAAAAAGTTATAAGCTAATCAACCAAACAGCTTCCGTATGCCTCGCCATAAAAACAACACGCCGACTAGTGCACTGCCTACTGCTAGTGGCTCTTGTCCAAACATTTTAAATTAGATCTGTTTTTTCAACCAGCCAACGTTGCGGCGAGCAAATGTTGAAAGCATTTTTTTTTACCTCTTCAGAACCGGGCTTTATAATCATATCAAATGGACGACTTTAAGAGGATGCGTTACAATTTATAGATATAAAGCCTCGATTACATTGAGCGAGTTTACAAGCTAGTATCTACTAAGTTTAAAAGCGGGTGAATCGGCGAGTGAGATTGTCATGATGACACACAAAACTGTCCACTCGCTAGGAAAGTGAGCTCGTAGATTGCTGCTAGCGCCACGGCTAGCCATGTAGCGAGAATAACGACGCCTGCGGGAACTAATTCTGTCAGATGTTTGACAGTCAAAATCAGCTGTTTGTTGGCTGCCATTTTGAGCTCATATATAAACCAATCACGAGTAAGCGAGTGGCAAGTAAAGTTGACGACCTTTCAACTTTTTTCGTAGATTGTCAACAATCTGCTAGTTAGCAAGTAATACGATGACACTGAGCGAGTATACCTACTAACAGATAGTGAATTTCCCAGATAGTAGCTTGTAAACTCGCTCAATGTCATCGAGGCTTAAGCAAATATATTCAAATGCCTACAAGGTTTACAAATATACAAGATTTGTTTAGTAATAGTGTTGAAGTTAATATTTTACATGATCCACAACAATCTCCAAGTTCGTATAAAATTTGTCAACATTACCTAAGCACTGATTTCCCATAGTGTGAAATCGTTGTACCGGAGAGTGGGCAATGTAGTTACGCCTATGAATGTGTCGTGGTATTACTGTGATTATTCGTAAGTTTATGAGTTGCTGGATTTTTAGAAAGCATTTTAATAAAACTATGAATTATACACGATTTAAAGTTTACGTTCAAAATAATTGTAAATACTAGTGCAGACAACCCGAATTTAATTAACCTCACTGAATTTCATATACCTACAAAAAATCCTGTTTAAATGTAAAAATACCAGGACTGAGAATTTTAAACATTCGCGATTACATGAAGTTAGTAATAGATACGTAGACGTGGCGATGGTAGTTTCTAGAAGGCTATACATATGTTTTCAATCAATATTAATCTCATTATATAATATATGATTATAATATGTATTTCGTTTGTACCTACTTCTATCTCCAAATTTTTATATTCTTCGAGAGCTAGTATTCAGTTTAAACTTTCTGATGTCATCTTACGCTAAAATGTAACGCTTAACTGTTATTTAAAAAATATATTTGTAATAATAATAATAATAACAATAATTTATTTCACATAAAATTAAACAATAAAACATATGTGGAAACTTTGACTAGCCAACTAGGTATTGATAAATTTAAAAATCATATCATAATTTCATATTATATTGTTTACTTACATAACATGTTATTTATAAAAGGGAAAAAAGTGATAATTATGTATTCCTCATAGAAGCTTGAGATAAATATATATTTTTTTTAATTATAAGAAAAAGAATAAGCGAAGAGAAAAAATAATATCTTAAAATACAAATTCAGTATCGAATGTTTATGTTTGACAATAGATAGATGTTTGGTTATTTAAATCGCTTGCAAAAATCGAGAATCAAGACATTCTTCAAGCGTGATTACAAAATATCATAATTAACATGGATATTTAAATCGCTTGCAAAAATCTAGAATCAAGACATTCTTTAGCGTGAATACAAAATATTATAATAAAAGTGTGCTTATGTTTAACAATATTCGAATGCTTATGTTTAACAATAAATATATGCTTAGTTATTTAGATCGCTTGTAAAAATTGATAATCAAAACATTCTTCAAGCGTGATAACAAAATACAATAATTAACCTGAATGACGTGTCCCTCAACTATAGGAGCCGGCAAAGAAACTCAAAAAGAGATGACTCGAAAAGGATGAGGCAAATGATTAAAAACAATTTAAATATTTATTATAACTATATATATTTATTTTTTAATCTTATTTTTCTTCCAAGATTAAGATATCAAAATTAGTTTAAATTCCTGCCACCTCGGAACAGGCTCAGCCTAGTGAGGTGGTTTATACCAAAAAAAAAAAAAAATGTACATTGTATTTTGTATATATGTATTGCAATATCTTGGTCAATAAATAATTAAAAAAAAAAAAAAAAAAAAAAAAAAAAAAAAAAAAAAAAAAAAAAAAAACTTGAGTTAATGTATAAAAAGCGATATGAGAAAATGGTTGATACCCAAATGTATTTATTTCCCTTTCCTTGCTTCATTTTTTAATCCTACTGAGATATTTTCCCTTAGAGCACTTAAAAAAAAAGATAAAACCGGTAAAGTACATAAAAGTCAGATGGAAATAATAGAAAGACTATCATCTCTTGGTCAACATGACATCAACGTAATATTATATAGCTTTCATTATTTTTTATGGTTTATTTAAACCGTGGATATAAATTGCTTGCCATTCAATTTCATGTTCCATATAATAATAATAATAATATTTGGATGACTTGTATAGCGCCGTTTTTGTGAAAAATCACCTCAAGGGCGGTGTACAAATTTATAATACGTTTATACAATATTATTTCAACTATAGACAACAACAACTTATGGCTAAAAATTGCATCCACCGGTTCATCGATCACCGATACGAAACTATATGTGCAATGATTTGACAAATGAACGCGATGCTGCTGTAAAAATGCACTGTACAGGCAGAAAATATATACAAGACCATACTTACCTGGAGGGTCACTAGAGATTAACACTGTTATTGTTTATTTAAAGAAATTAAGACTCATCCAAATTTGACTGTCCTAAAACGGGAATAAGCCTAGGGCAGTCAAAAAAATTCTTAAATAATGTACATAAATGTATTATCTTTTACTCAAAAAAAAATATAATAATAATAAATAAATAAATCCATTACTTTGAACTTTTCTGACATTTTTTTCTTTATTGTGCTGTGTTCTCCGCAGTTACATAATCCAGCGTTTATCAAGTAATTAATAAACAGCATCAGGTTTATACCAATGTTAAGACCGTTCGTCTCCATACAGGTTCTAACATTAGAGCACCATATTGGGAGGCGGTTTCGTTATGTAATTCGAGCATTACTCCATAGGCAGTAATGATTATGTTGTACGCTCCAACTATGGTCGTTTCTATGTCGTGTTATGTCCATTCATGGTCATATTTTCAGTATCGCCCTGGTGAGATTACAAACTTGAACTTTACTTGGAATGGTCTTAGATTTAGTGACAAAATCTGAATAATCAAACACTCTTCCATTTCTTCAATCCTTTCTCATCCCTCTCCCATTTCTTCAAACTTTCAAAATTCGAGCGTATTCTGTCAGTAGGTAAAAATATTTCTGTTTCGAAATTAAATCCAAATAAATGGAATATTTGTGAACGTAAACGAAAACTAACAACTGTTTTAGAAAGGTAATTAAATACGCTTTGAAATTTTACTATTAGAAATAACCATGTAATTTTTTTAAATATCTATAAAAATGTTGAATGCTAACTTTAAAAATTTCTAACTAAAATTACTGATAACGAAAAAAAATTAAAACACACATATTATATTGTATTATAATTGTTATATTCTAGCTTTTGCCCCCGGCTTCGCTCGCATATTCGCCCCCCCCCCCCCCCACTCCACCTCCGCCCCACTCCCCCCGCACTTTCGTATGAATGTCAATGTCCATGTCCGGACAGGGAAATATAAAGTGTGTTTAAAAAAATTTTATACTTCCTTGAAGAAATTATGACATAGGTACATACCTAGTACTAGTAGGTACTTAACGAAATTCGAAAGCATTTAGCTGTATTTATATATTTTTTATTATTTATCAACAGAAACAAACAGTACATTATTTACAGTGGTGAAAAAAGTTTACAGTTAATAAGTATGTTTCAAGTTAGGTACCTATGATATGTTTCATTGAAGTATCTTGTTTATATTAATTGATTACCGGGTGATGTGCGTAGTGGGTAAGTGCGTGTGTGTGTGAATATGTTTGTGGATGTGAAAAGTGGTGTATGTATGCGCCTTGAACAATTTAAATTACTGACATGATGCTCTTTTTAAATTTGGGAAGTGAATCGGAGAAAACGTCGATATTAGAATTTAGACAAACATTATTTAACATTTGAAGAGCACGGTTAATTGGCGAATTAGTTGCTGCATTAGTTTTATAATTAAGCGTGTGGAATAATTCTGTATGGCGTGTACGTCTTAAGGGTATGTTAAAAGTAATTAGGGAAAGAAGTTCGGTATAGCCGATGTTATTATTTAAAATTCTGTGTATAAATGTTAAATCAGCTATTGTTCTCCTTAGATGCAAAGTTTGAAATGTGCGTCCAAAGTTATTGTTGAATTTGAAGGCAAGATGTTTTATAAATTTGTGTTGAATGTTTTCTATGCTATCAATATACAGTTTGCCCTGCGGGTTCCAAATTGGTGAGGCATATTCCAGTAAACTTCTGACTAATGCAAAGTATAACATTACTACCGTACGCGGGTTACTGAATAATTTACTGACACGAAGAACAAAACCAAGTATTTTATATGACCTGTTAACGATTGAGTCGATGTGCTTATTAAATATAAGTTTGCTATCAAGGTAAATGCCAAGATCTTTTTATTCCTTTTTAGAGATGACAGGTTCATTATGGAGTGAATAAGAGTACTCAATTATATGTTTATTTCTGGTGAATGTCATAGTGTGACGTTTGAAAATATTAATATCTAAACAGTTAACTTTGCAATACTTGCAAAGCCTATCTAGGTCACTTTCATATTAATGAAACACTGTAATTGTAAAATTATTAGTTAAATTAAACTTACCGTATAGATTTCGCACAAATCATTAATAACTCTCACAGCGTTTACGATTCGTATAATGATTTTATTCTTTCTAATAATGATTATTAATTGTTTCTAGAATTCTAAATAATGTGCTTCCAAACCGAAATCAATAAAAATCATATATGGACTGCAATAATGATTGCAAAGCTCACGTACCTACCGACCAATACGTTTTGCTGTGTGAATAATTCAATATAATTATTATTTTTGCATAAAAGTAGCTTAAATAATGTGAATTTATTCTCTGAGCGTGACGAAATGTGCATACCAAGCTACAAAAGATAATAAAGTACAAACATTTTTTTTCCATAGAATCTAGCTCCAGATAAAATTGATTAGGTGTTTAGTGTTGCAGTAAACGTAGAAATGATTTATTGGTTGATGTACTCATATTTATTGAATTAACTTTTACAAATTTCTTAAAATTAATTAATTTTAAACGGTTAACAGTGCCTACTTTGCATTTTAAAAATCAATCATAACTAATAGGTACCTACCTACCTGAAAAAATTGCGTTGGTTTTTGACTAAATTCGAGTGATTTTTATTTCAGCAAAATTGGTGTTAGTTTTATTTAAAAATAATATATTGTAGGTACCTATCTATATTTTGGAGTTCGTTTCGGAGTGGGATGTACTCTCAGTATCGCCCTGATAAAAGAACACCATTCCGAACACTCAAACGTTGCTTGAAAAGGCAATAAGAGGAAGTCATAATCCTAAAATGTATAACGTATTCTTAATGTGCCTTGTATCGCCACAAATATTGGTAATAAGCATAAAAATCGGTTGGCAAACAAAGTCTAGAGATCAAAACGTAGTCTGTTAAGTAAGATGTTAAGACTCCGCATCCGAGCTCAAAAAGAAGAAGATGGTGAGATATGAAATTACGAATGTTAGAGGAGCACGCTAATACTTGAAGCGACAAAATCGATGCGAAATTTGCGAAAATGTTTAATAAAACACGACTCGTTTAGAATAGAGCAAAAATCTCGTGGAACGTATCTTACGAGTAAGTATCATTTGTGAAAGAAACATTGTGAATTTTTTTAAAACTATAACTAGTAAAATAACTGAAACAATAACTGGAGGGAATTTTATATAATTAGCGTTTCGGCGTGAAACGCGTCTAGATATTATCTTAAAAAATAACATATATTTTTTTAAGAGCTTAAAAACTTCAAATGTTTAAGTAAGATATGTAAGAAATCGGTAGAAATTCGGGTAGCGGCGGCTTAAGAGGTAAGGGTTTTTTTTATTATTTTGTGAATAATTTTATAAGGAAGAAAAAATTTAATAAAGGGAAACTGTTACATATATCTTTTGCCATAAAATTATATGTTTTAAAAGTTGTTTCTTATGTTCGTTCATACACTTCTATTGAAAAAATACATTTCTTAGTAATTTACGCTTATATTATTTATAAAGTAATTAGAAATTTTATTTTAATTCTACTCAATGGAAACGGTAGGAAAAGCTTCAATTTATCCAAAGAATATTTTTTTATATTTATAATGTAAACCGTTTCTCAGTAAAGATTCATCTAAAATTGTGATTAAGCATTAAGCTTCGTCTTAACCGTGTTCGATGACCAGATCTGAAAAGCCTGGTGGATAGGACCTCCTTTTTATCTCCTTCACTTTCCAACTATTTTCATAATGTAGGTATCCCAATTGGGTATGCCGCATAGTCTCCCTGGCTTGAGACGATTGAGAGCAGTTGGGACTCTTGTGCAGTACTCACATAAAAAAATAGAGGTGAAGATAAAGGAGAAGAGAAGGGAAAGGTTTGGAAGCATTTTTGTAATCTCTCACAATACCTAACAATTCTCGAACGAGGTGCAAACATTGTTACCAACCTACCTATCTTACTTATTTAAATTTATTCAAATCTTTTCCAGCACACAAACCGAATAGATGCATTTTTAATTGCACACGCCCGGATAAAATCAAATAAAATATTCACTCAAGCCAGGGGCGTAGCTACCGCCGCCGCCGTACCAGCCGTATCATCGATACGGGGCCCCCGGGCTACAGGGGCCCCCGTGTGTAAGCAAAACTTAGTAAAATGTTATCCATAATGTCACTTAATCTCTGCTTCCCGGGAAAAAAACATATAAAAACGAGAATATATAGAGTTTTCACTTCAGAAATGACAAAAGTCAAAAGCAATCTCTTTTTTTCTCGGGTTAAGCGTGCGCCTATAAGTTGGCAACATCCAAGTGAATGACTTAAACGGGGAAATTCCGCAATGATCGATGAACAATGACAAACCACGGAGAGCAATATTTAGGCGTTTTATTTCATTCCGGTTCAAACGTTATTTATTGCATTGTAATACAATACAATCTTGTTCTTCTGAGTATTTATTGGTTAAGTAATTAGTTTGATTTGTGAAAAGAATGAGTGAAAGGAAAAGAGATTATCCCAGTGGAGCTAAGAAAAGAAAAAGTAAACAGAAAAGGGAGGAGGTAATAAAAAAAATTCCCAAAATTTCTTCCTTTTTTCAGTATTCAGCTTCTGTGAGTGATTTAGATTGCAATGGTAAGATGAGAGAATTTCAGACCTGGAATTATATTTCAAGGTCAATGTATACTATTGCTAATTAGATATATTAATTTCTCAAACTAAAAAAAGATTTCAGAGCCTTTGATACCTGAGTTATATGTTCGAAGTATTACAAACGGAGAAACTCCTATCTTCTTCAAACGAAGTGATAAAAACGCTTCCGGAAAACTGTCGGCTAAATACAGTAAAGACATCTCAGTTAATCTTTATGAACAATTAATTGCTCTGAAAACATGCTTAAAATCTAAAATTCAAAAATTCGTTCCATTAAGAAACTCATGGAATTATGGCTGATAAAATTGAATAGCCTTGAATCCAGTTTTCCGGTACTAGTAATAACAGCATGCTTTCTATTCTTGACCAGTTACAACCGCAACAGATGAAAGAAGTTTTTCAAAATTAAAACTGATAAAAAATTGCCTAAGGACTTCGATGGGACAGGAACGGCTATCAGACTTGTCACTACTGTCTATAGAGGCTTACATTTTAGAAAAACTAAAATCGTTTTCAGCTATAGATGATTTAATAAATCAATTTGCCGAAAAAAAGGCAAGAAAGTGTACATTTAATTTGATTTTTTTGGCTAGCATAATTTCTAGTAGGAAGTGATAACTTATAATCAAAAAATATATTTATTTTAATTTAATGCAAGCATTTTTGTTTCTTTTGTGATTAATCTTTACCCTTCATTTGGGCCCCCTAACTAATTTTGATATAGGGCCCCTCCAAGGCACGCTACGCCACTGACTCAAGCATCGCAGTAATAAGTTTTCATAACCGAGTGAACGAATGCAATATTTTTCTTTGCTAAGTCAGCTATCAATGCACAAGCAATATTTTTCGCTTTTAATGATGTTAGAAAAAGGTTTTCAAATATTTTCAGATTATTTGTAACCCGGTATTGTTGATTTTTCTAAAAATAAAACCTTTTTTTTTAGCCAATCTAAATTATTTCATTTTTATTTTTTTTTTTTTTTTTTTTTATTTTTTTTTTTTTCCATAGCTCAATCGGTAGAGCAGTTGGCCATGAATGCTAAGGTATCTGGGTTCGAGTCCCAGTGGAACCAATATCTTTTTCTGATTTTTATGTCTTCAGATTTTATTGAGTTTCGCTAATATTGTCTTCATTTAATTTATAAATTATTTCAGTATTTACCGAATAATGTATAAATCTTGAACCAAAACCTTGTTCAGGCTATGATATGATGTAATAACTAATGACTGTAATGTACCTATACCTTATAATGCAATATCCAGAGAATATTTATTTAATTATGTCCTAATTTTTTAATTGCTTCATTATTATTTTTATATTTGTATGTAGATAGGTTCTGTTCTATTTCTGTATCTTTTATTTTTAGTCTCTTAATAAAAAAAATAAAAAAATTAAATAAATAGTATTTAGGCATTAATTTCACCAGTACAGTAGTCCCAGAGAGAGATCTTACTTACGTCATCGACAATCGTCCTCTTTCTTCTCACAAGTCTTGTGTAAAAACGAAAAATACAGAAGATAATCAACCAATCAGAGCAAATAAATAAAATTAAATAAATTTTTTTTATTTAAGTTAGGTAAATCAAATTTAATAATGTTATTCTTAATTTTGTATTATTGTGACAGCTGTTTCGGCTTATACGGCCATTTTAAAATTGTGGTCACTTTAAGATAATAAAAAAATTCGAAAACTTATTTTTATATGTACCTATAACCCTATAAGTAATGTTATTTTATCCATATATGTATGGGTACCTACCTACCTATATAAATAGTAGTTTCAGGAATTAAACACAAAAAAAATTAGGAATAAAATGTGTCATCTAAAATGTACATAACCCACGCATAAGAGTAGCATCATGCCAACATAAATATATTATTATTATTGAGGTATGTTATCATAGCCTTCTTACTTATAACTATATTCTTTGTAGTTGAACACATATACTACTTCTGAGAAAGTATTACCAACTGCATGCAATCTACGTTCAAACGAATGTTTAAATGACTCAGTCCTGATATTGTTATTGCAATTAAAAATAATTTTAGATCAATAAATTCTTGTTGGTATAATAATATGGTAGGTAATTAGAATTTGGCATAATAAACCAGGGCCGATAAAATAGGTAGATACATATTATCAAAAGTTTTAAACAAAAAGTCACGACATACTCGTATCATCATTAATTTGTTGTTGATAAAAAAAATATTTTAAAAAATAAGGATATTTAGTCATTCTATCCCCTTGTAGAACCACTCAAAATCCTTATTAATAACAAATTACTAAAAAACTGGGTATCAGCACCGTCGTATCATCGAGCTCTCTCCATAAAGATACGCCCGCATAAAATACGAGTCTACATAAAATACAGATACAGCAATACGCTATTATTATAGATGGCGCTATACGCTTTGTAGCACAGGTGTCCCGTCTCTATTGATCGCGGCCCGCCCACCAACGGGACGCCTACCCAAATCGGGCCCCGCCCAGAAACGCCCACAGCCGAGTTCCGCCCCTTCCGCATTTACTCTGTCAGTTTTTAGGGCATTCACCCTTTTTTCTGCAAAAGTTTTTCTGGTACTTTTTGCCAGAAGCCAGCAGACGGCGGTTTTTGTTGGATTTTACCCGGTTTTTGTATGAAATTGCCCCGTTTCTGGCGGTTTTAGTCGCATTTTGCCCCCTTTTGGGTAGTTTTTAGCCGCATTTCGCCCCCTTTTGCGGGGTTTTTGCGCGTTTTTGCCCAGCGTTCGGGAGAAGAGAAAGGGTTTTGTTGGAAAGTAATAAATAATGCCGTTGTGCAAATATGCGGCAGAAAGTTGCTACGTTTCGGAGGATTTATTATTTTGAGGCGAACGTGCTCGCTTGTTTAGTACCGGATGGTGCTTATTCAGAGTGTTAGCACGACCTACCTACATAGGTAGCTTTCTTTCAGTATAAAGATGAAAATACTTAGTGGGTAGGTATTTCACCATTTCTGAGTAAACCGTTGATTACCTTATTACCTACCTATTTGTAAAACTTGGCTGAATTCAAAAGGGCTTTAAAAGCAAACTTATTTAAAAAATCATACCTTTCATGAATTTTCACTCCTTTTCAATATACTCTAATAAACCATGTTCCTCAAGTTACTATACTTTTATGTGCACTCCGAATTTGTATTATTTCTAAACATAAACTACCTCTTGTTCTGTATTATATTTTGGTTTTAATGTTTCTTGTTTAGTGGCACCGTTATTGTTTATCATTCTATATTTTCCTATTGCCAAAACAGCACTGTTTTTGTTAATATTGTTCTTTTGGCATTGCTTTGTATATAGATACTGTATATTCTTTGTTTCATATTATTTAATCACTGTTTGTAAGGACTCGTAAGGAACACTATAGGATTAATTTTAAGTTTATTTTAATTAAGGCCACTTGAAGTGAATAATCACACAACTGCGCTATATGAATACTACTTTATTATTATTTTTAAAGCCAATACACACATGAAAAATGTCTCTTTTTACAGGCGTGTTAGTCTTGAATCTTATGACAAAAGTTACTTGACGAATATAGTTAGTACCCAAACAGAGCTGGTTAAATACCCCCTTAACTTTCAATCCATTTTGATTATTTTTATTTTACTCTACAAATTTAATGGCGTTTACCTATGTCATATTTGGCATTCCTGTGCGGAGAGTATTTTAAAGAACCCTAGTAATGCTAGAAAATTACCTGACTAGTTTGTGTAGAATTTTACATATAGACTTTTCATAATGTACTTAGCTAGGTACTGACTTACTACTTACATAATTATTTTAATGAAATTTTGATGGAGAGAAGGTTTGGCATGAAAATACATAGTGAAAAAACATTTGGCATGAAAAAACATTATAATTTCCTCACAGAAAACGCTATGAATTTTGCATGATGCCAGAGCTCACCTTTCGAAAATTTTACTTGCAAAGAGTTCTCCGTATCATAGTTAAGGTTTGCAATTTACACTAAAGATCGGTTTATTAGCTGATATTAGGTACAAGTATCTACATCAATTTTTCACTTGTTTTTTTTTTACATCTACAATTTCGTTTTTAATTTTGTCCATACTTTTGGTTTGGGTATATTTGAAATCATTACTGCAGAAGACCCAAAGCGCATCTAGCATGCCTAATTACGGAGGCAAGTGTAAGCCACAAAAACCCCACTCATATCAATGGAGAAGACGCGACGGAGCTAAGTTTAATAGATCTTACTATCTGGTAATAGACGGTTACACCAAAACTAAACGCCGAAAACTAGATTAATTTTCCTAATTATTATTGGTAGCTACTGAAATACTGGCCTTAAGAGAATTTAAAAGAAACATTATCACATCTAAATAGGTACATACACAAAAGCTTCACCAAATGAGCCGCAGTAATGGTTAGTTAGATACGCTAATGGGCAGTCTTACAAGGATTACGAACGAATCCATTAAATAAAAAAAAGAATCTACAAATCATTTGCTGTGATCATAGACACTAACACTGTTCGAAACGCTGGCTAAAGGAGGAAGCGTAACATACCCTCCACACAGCATCCTCAAAGATGACATAGGCCCTGAGGGAAATTATTTTCCTCAGGGCCTCCTGTGCGGAGTTAATGTAAAAAAAATATATATACATATCATAATAGGTAATTCAAAAATTAATCATTGTGTTATTCCTATCCAATTTTTTTGTTAATTTTTACGACTAATTTTATATTGCCTTACACAAGGACCAGTTGGTTGATCTGTAGGTAATTTTTTTAAACCAAACTATATAATTTAATACTTACTTTTTTTCAAACTACTTTTTTATATAGGGGAGACTTCTAGAAAATTTAATACTAGAATAAAGGAGGAACAAGATTTTAATAATAATCGTTATTCTGAATAGGCCACTTGCATAACATTTAAAAAAAAAAATTTCCGGTGTAGGCAAATATTCTAAGACATTCTATATTTTTTTATCGTATTTTTGAAACCTTGGCGATTTTTTGAAAATTTCAATCCGAAAAATTAGACCATTTTTTAAAAACCGGAAAGACGGGACATAATTTTATGGGTGTTAAAAAACAATAATTACATAGCCGAAAATCATTTTAAAAAAAGAACGTTTTCCACAAGAATAGCAATAAATTGTACGGGGTTCTCTTCGTAACATCTGTAAAAACACCGCCATCTTTATCAAAAATCAAACCAAAGGATAAGTTCGCATAGAACAAACAATAAATCTAGTGAACGTTAAAAGCAAATTCAAAAATTCGCCGGAAATCAAAGTGTTGCCATATAAAAAAAAATTATCTGTGTGGAATTTTACAAAATTAAGGGAATACAATCGGAGACGGGACATTTTCATGTAGTTACGTCACGAGCTCAAATAATGGATTTATTTATTTAAAAAAAAACTATACATTTCTAAAAATATTATCTAACATTCTTACACATCATAGTAAAAAAATCGATCTTCACGATTTTTTCCAAGTCATTATGAAATAAATGCAAGTGGCCTATTTTCCAACCACATTTTGGAAACAAATCATTTATTTAATAAACTACCTAATATTTTTTTTAAATAGCTATCTCTTCAATAATATATTTTTGTTATTGAGAGATCATGTTTATCAATTGATTATTTTGGGTAGATTTTACCTATTTTAAAATATTTTTTAATTTTATTTTATGTAATTGTGTTTCATGATACCTTTAAATAATTAATAACTACTCTTTGTAATATTTTTTTATCTATAGGTAGGTACTTATTTGTACATATTTGTTTGTATATTGTTATTTTTCATTTTATCCTGACGAAGAAATCATTGGTTGATGATTTTGATTAAATAAGTGGTAAATACAAAGTGATTGGTTTACATTTAATTAAAAAGAATCCACAAAGTGAATTTTCGATTATTAAAAAATAAATTAATTTGCCTGGATTGCAACTAGCGACCTTTGGGCCTAGAGACAACGAACTCTACCATGGACGTCGTCCAGTTATGGATATAAGACAGACTTTACCTCGGTATTCGTCAAGCCATGAAAAATGACCACATAATTATTGACACAATCGAAAAGCACTGTGAACCTAGTTCCTTCCTATTTTGGTCACATTCCATCGTGAGAAAAATAAAACGAAACGCTTCAACTTGTGATAAAGAGTATGGTATGCAGGTACTTTCGTGACAAAATAAACGTCAACGGAAAGCAGATATGGTTTAACTACTTCTCTGGTGTGGCCTTTCTTTCTGATACAAGCGTCCTTTGCCATAAAACGAAAGGGTGCAAAGGAGCTATCAGTGGTAAAAATCGTTTATAAAGACTCCGAGAGCTATGTTGACATAAGCCAATTTATGATATTAACAATTATTTATTTATTAATGCCTTTTTAGATGTATAAGGTTTTTACGTGTATAAATTTCAACTGCTGGACTATATACAACTCCTACTCTAGGCAACTCGAAACAGCAGAAATTCGAATGCGTAGATGGTTGTCAAGAGTATCACTAAAAGATAAGATTAAAAGTTTAAGCATTCGTGGTAGCCTGGGTGTCATAAACAGTAAGCTGGAGGAACGACAGTCGAGATGGTATGGGCACATACGACGGAGACGGAGACCATCAGGCCACACAGTTAAACAGGCAATGTCTATGGAGCTTCATTGACAGTCATCCAGGGGAAGACCAAAGAACTCCTGGATGACTCAATGCTCCAAAATACTTCAGAGTAACGGCCTGGATGAAGGCGATAGGTACTCAGAACCGAAGAAACTACAACCTAAAAACGAGAAGAGCCGACCCGACAGCCTATCTAGGCAATGAGCTGGGACAGCGCAAGGAAGAAGAAGAAAGAAGAAATTATTATTGGTAAGTTGTTCAGGAGTATAAATATAATAAGAATAAGTGTATATTGTTGAGTGTTGTGTCCTCATACATATTTGAAATATTCAACTTCATTTTCTACCTGTAAATTTACGTTTAAATTCGTCTTGATTCATTTCCGTCTATGGACTCTTTCACTTTCAAGTTAAGGTCTGTGTCGCATTTTATCTTAATTTTTATACATCAATTTTGTCTTTGCATCATTTTGTCTATACTTTCACAAAAGGCAAAAAGTCAAATAATTTCAAAACCATTTTCATCAATTCCTAGCAAAAACTCAATCATTCCATTTCTAAAAGCAGGCATCTAAAATTATTTCACTTTATTGGAAGTTTATCTGAACTATTTGTACGCCAATAACCAATATACCAGTAATTTTGGAGGTGGGTATTGGTACCGCCGCCCGGAAAACCAATATTGGATAACCAACACCTCTACCATAGGTCACCCCAAGTGGTTCGCTACGATTGGTGACTTGGCAGAGGTGCCCGGGTTCATGGGGTGTGGTATGTTTAGGTCTCGGCGGCTGATGCGTCTGCGCACCAGTTGCATGGCAAGCCGGATTGGGAGAGAATGGTTGAGGGAGTCCTTTTGACTTCTCCAGCTTTTGGCTTCTCCAGCTCCTTTCGGAAAATCGCCTTGTACCGCAGTGGGAGGGCTGGATATATACGTCCGTCACTCTTGGACACACTGACCTCCAGATTCCTACCAACCACTAATACACTATTCCTTCTCAGAACTTCCTCTCCTTCCTTCCCTAAAAATACCCTCCGCACAGCATCTCCAAAGATGATATAGGCCCTGCGGGGAATTATTTTCCCCAGGGCCTCCTGTGTGGAGCTATATAAAAAAAAAATTAACACAAGCATTCTATTCCGTTAACCTCAATCAACAATGTATGTTCATGTTCACCCCCTTCTTTTGGAAAACGAAAGAAGTCAAACAAGGAGCTCGATTTATGACTTGATTCAAGACTTCTAGAGACCTTCAAGGGATTATACATATTTGGTCCTTCGAGCCGGATATGAACCAGTAGCCTATGCATTTACAGTCCACTATATATATACATAACATAATTAACTGAATATGAAAGACATAAGAAAGTATGTAGTTTCATTATTATGTAAAATTGTACAAAGGAGTTTAATAAATGTAAATATAATGAGGGTAAAAAAGAAGTACTTAAGGTACTATGAAAGTAGTTACAGGGCAATGTTTTGTAGCTGTGTTGATATTATTATAAACATAAACATGAATGGTGGTTTGTTTTAAGGCAGGTTTGCAATTAGCAAACATATTACGCCCGATTGGATGTTTTATAGAACAAAGCTAAATTAATTCAGCAGTATAAAAGGTGCACATGAAAAAAGTATGACAGATGTAAGTAGGTAGAAAGTTGTAAAAATGGCTTCAATATGTTTATAATATACTTAATGTACAGAAGTGAAAACTACAGAGGTAGAGGTATGTGAATAATATTTGCTACTTTTTACTTTGTTTAGTAGATAGCTAAATCAAAAAATTTCTAATTTCGGTTGTGATTCTGCCTGTTAGAACTGTTCAACGAACTCTAGAACTGTGGATAGAACTGGATTTAAGTGTCATTATAAAAATTAGAACAATTCAGATAATCGATAAAGTAGGTACCATAATTATGTCATTTTACTTCTTCAAACGTAGCAAATTTATTTTGTGGCACCATTTTAGTTTTAAAAAATTTAAAAATCTAGTTTCAAGTAAGCCCTGATGTGAATAAATGCTTTTTTTATGTGAATACCGCTCAAGCGTCTCACAACTACTCCCAACCGCCTGGAGCCAGGGAGACTATGGCATTCCCAATCGGGGTGTGTTGTGAGGCTGAAGGTAGTAAGAAAGGGAAAGAGATGGAGAGGAGGAAGTTTGGTGAGTGCCTGACCATTCAGATGTGGTCACCAAACATGGGTAAAGCCATTTCAAATTGTTGAATTCTTAACGGTGGTCTTAAACCAGGGCGATACCGATGTCAAATAAAATTTATTTGCGCACGCCGGGGTCTGAACCTGCGATTTTTGGATTGCGAGTCGAAAGCCTTACCCCTCGACTTTTTTTTTAACCTGAGTTCCACACAGGAGGCCTTGAGGAAAATAATTTCCTTCAGGGCCTATGTCATCTTTGCGGATGCTGTGTGGAGGGTTTTTTTAAGGGAAGGAAGGAGATGAGAGTTCTGGGAAGGAAAAGGGTTTAAGGGGTGGGTAGGAATCCGGGGTGCAGTGTGTCCTGGTCATCCGCCTCCAAGACCTAGACAAACCTCACCCCGTGATCCCAGGCACCCCTGCTAAATCACCAAACGTAGCGAACCACTTGGGGTGACCTATGGCAGAGGTGTTGGTTATCCAATAAAGGTTATCGGGGCGGTGGTACCCATTCCCGCATCCCAAATTGACTGGCATTATTGGTTGGATCTTTTAAACAATAAAAGTGGTTGAAACAAAAGGGTAATAAATTTTTAATTTTCAGTGTTTAATTCTAATTATTTAATTTTTATTTCCATACCTAATTGAAATGTGTACTTCTTTTGTTTTAATTTTTGACATGTGTTATAATTTTTCAAGTTTACTTTCATGTTAATTTAAAAGGTAAATTTCTAATCCTCTCTAAAATTGACAATCATAATGTTTGATACTTTTTTAGATTTTCACGGTTTTCGTTTTTTGTTTTCTGCCCTGTTTTCTGCCCTACACATCTGCCCTGATGGTGGACACTATAACGCTGTCCAAATCGTTGGCTAATAAGAAGGAAGCGCAACACGGCATAACACCCCAAAAACAAATAAAGAAAAAAAAATGATAATAATTCTTTTTGAAATGATCTGGAGGAAAATATTTTGAATTAATTAATTCTTTCAGCGTCACAAATCCTACAACAATTGTAATTTTCCGTGATTTTTCATGGCTTTGCGCCAGCCATTGTAGAAACTAATTATCCTTTCCTGAAAGAAATTCGATATTTAAAAACGTTGAAAAACAATTTGTCAAACCCACAATACAATTCTATCCGTTTATCTTCAGTACAACACGCGTCCTCACGAATTCAATGAGTTCTTCCGAAACCAGTTGAGAGGTGAAAAAATTGTGGCTTAAAAAGTACTTAGTTATTTAATTTAGTTTAAGATATCACATTTGACGGCATCATTAAAACCGAATGATGACACTTCCCCATGCCAGAATACCATAAAATGTAATTAATTCTTTCCTGATTGAAAGGTTTTTAAAGTGCATTTAGTTATAATGCCTAAATTATTGCAACGATATTGTAATTGGCGTGGTGCTGATACCGCGCAGCAAACATTAGCCTAATTTATGCGAGGCAGATGTGCAGGGGGGAGGATGTCGGGGACAACTGACTAATAATGACGGGAACAATTTCACCAACTGATGTTCCATACTCTTGACAGTCTTCATGGCGGTGTAATTTTGTTTGTTATACAAATGTACAGGTTTATTCTGATATTGATGAAATTTTAAACACATGATATCTAAAACTAGAGGAAGGTTAACATTATATTTTTAAAAAACACCCCAATCCGTTTTTCCCAGCGCTTTAGGCAAAATTTTGATATCATTGAAGACAATATTAGCGAGTCTCAACCAAAAATTTGAAAAATTGATTAAATACTAGACTTTACTTTGAGGTATTACTCATTAAAAAAATAAAAATACATATTCATCCTAGACTTGCAGAACAGTCAATAGATGTCGTTTATTAAATAAAAGGGAAAAATTTATCCAAGATACTCGGAGACATTTAGGCAGCATTTAGTTCGAGATGAATCTTGCAATCACACATAAAAATAGCAGGCAATAAAATATGAGTTAAGAAAATGTTGGTAGTTCTTAGTCAAAATATGATAGAGTTAAATATGACCGAAAGGGATTATATCTTGGATCTGGGTTTAATTCCTAGATGTGACCGTAGATTTTCTGATTTTTCTGTTTCAATTTCGCTAATATTGTCTTCAGCGATTAAATATCAAAATTTGAAGTTTCATTAGGTTAAAATAAACAATAATATAAACAACAATTTTGATAATTCGTGATAAAATTTTGAACACTTGACGTTGAAAATAAGAGGAAAATTACTGTCCACATCCGATCTCTATAAACTCTACACAAAGCTCGATAATAAAAAGCAGATCGATTCTCAATTTGGGATGCGCGTATGGACATCACCGACCTGGTAACGATTTTTTGGATATCCAACACTTTGCAATAGCGCCTTCAGTGGTTCGATTCGTTTGGTGACTTTGCAGGGGCGCCCAGAACTGAGGTTTTGGACTGAGGTTTGTTTAGGTTTTGGCGGCGAAAGCGTTTCCGGAGCGGGAGAGACTGGTTGAGGGAAACCTTTTTACTTCTCCAGCAGGACAGTCTTAACCCATCGCCTCGCACCGCAGTGGGAGGGATAAATTCAAACGTCCGTCACTCCTGACACACTGACCTCCAGATTCCTACGCACCCCACATATCTTATCCTTCTAAGAACTTTCTTCCTTAAAATCATTATTATAATAATCTTAAAGTGTTCAATAGAAGTGATATGCAGACAAATAGAAAACGTAAACCGTAGTCGTTAATCCAACCTGATCAAGATACCAAATGGCAGAACAGATTTTCTAGCATAGCGTAGCATGTAGTTAATTTTTTAAAGCGGTAATATAATCTACTTTTTTTGTATCTATAGCTACGGAATGAAAACAAGAATTAATGTATTGTAAATTCGCATGTTCGATTCCTCGGCTGGCTAAGTCCTCCAACACAACATACATTTTCGGCTTTCTGTGGTGGTAGTAGGAGATTTTCAAACATTTGTTGGTTATTCGTAACCCGGGAATGTTTGTCTTTCTTTTATAAAAAAAGGATAATTATTGTGTCGTACAATAAAAACATAAAATAAAACTACTAAGGCCATAAAATCCACATTTCATCGAAATAAAATTAACTCTGGTTATATTTTCTCTATGAAATGAGTGATGACGCGTGGAATGACTTTGACAGTACAGGGTGCCGTGATAAAGTGAAAAATAAAGCGAATGACGCGAAGAGAAGGTACCATTAGTTGTGGGGGACACGGTAGCGCGTTATTTATTGCCAGGGCGTGGGATATCATCTTCATCTTAGATACAGCAAGGGGAGGCTGGGGGATATGTAAGGCATTCAAAACTAGGTTGGTGGGGAAAATTAGAGGGGTGAGATTCTATCTTTTCAGTGATTGGGAGATTTCTAAGTGGACTACTAAGCGAAATTTCGAATGTCATTCTATAAAGTCAAAACTGTATACCTTTACCCCACAGACCTATTTTCTCGGAAGGTTAAAATATTAGCGTTTTGTAATGTAAACAAAATAAATGGATTTTTTCTGAACGCATCGGAAAACTTAAAATTTATTTTGAAGGGTTTATACTTAGAAATCCCTGCTGGTCGCAAATAACTCAAGAGAGAGATAAATGGAATTCTTTAGAGGAGGCCTCCACCTTCGCCTGAGAGAGGGGTTCTTGCTTATGTAAAATTTAAGGTACCTACATTACATTTTTCAATAATTATGCCTCATCTTACTTTTATAACTCTGTAACATACCTATTTGCGAGAAATGATAGGCGTTTTATTTTATTTTATTGTATAAACAGAAATAAA
This sequence comes from Limnephilus lunatus, assembly GCA_917563855.2. NCBI lineage: Eukaryota > Metazoa > Arthropoda > Insecta > Trichoptera > Limnephilidae > Limnephilus > Limnephilus lunatus. Next base: position 102,849,238 of record OU830594.1, read on the forward strand.
TACATAATTATTGAAATATAAAATTTTAATGCAAGCATGAGAATGTTTTAAAAATGGATCACTTTACGTTTTTTCTAACTAAAACTACTGATAGCGAAAAAAATCACATGTTTTATTAGGAAAATGTATTATAAACGTTATCATCAACTCAATTTTTTGTAGTTTCGTGTAAAAGTAATTAATAAAAAATTCCCATAGCTTAATTTTTTTTTGCTCTGAAACTTTGGTTTCATAAAGTAGAACCTACATTTTGTAGTTTTTTGGCCGTTTACTTTTAGATTTGAATATAAAGCATGGTGTTTTTTTTGTTTCTAAAACCATTTAGATCATGTTTCTAACCATGATAGTTAGACAGACACGACGGTTTCTATGAGACCTATATGAGTTGTTCCGAAAACCGAACAAATTAGCCGTAACTGTGATCAATTTTGACCCTAATCTTCTTATAAATATAATATTAACAGTAATGGACGATAGCAAATTTAAAATCGTGAAATGTCCAGTGTTTTAAAAAATATACTGTCCTCTGCGTGCAAAGTCGTATCTTCTCCAAGCATAAACTTTCTAATTAAAACATGTTAATTAGAAGTGACCTGCCAGTTAAGTATTTTTTCTGAATCTGTTTGTAAATAATATTTTTTAGATAGAGCCTAAAAACTCACAAAAAACTGTAGAGCGCCCCTGAGGTGACTTTTCACAAAAACGGAGATCTACAAATTGTCCAATTATTATTATTATAAAATATAGTGCTGAGGCGCCTCTAGGGCTACATTATCGTAAGGTCAATACATACTTGTCACAAAGCTGTGCTTATCAGTTGGTTTCTATTAAATTATTTTCTTAATAAAAAACAAAAAAAACTTTCATATCATTTTTTAGAGGGTCAATGACCAGATGACCACGAAGGCAGCCGCCCCTTATATGATATGAATTAAATTCGCGAAGTTATATCCTCTCTGTTTGGCGTGATATGTATTTAACATAATTTAAAGCTGACTACGCCCATAGATAATTGAAATAATGGAAATGGGCTATACTACCGCATTTCTAACTATACACAAAAGCGTAACTTTCATTGCATAGCGACTTAGTTAGTCCGTGCAGTTTGGTCTTAGCTCGATGACAGCCGGCAAGCTTCAATGCCATATCTCCCTTTTTTCTAGTATCAACGGTTATTTCACTTATTCCATTTTGGCTTTCACAGTCGATACACTGCGAAACATGGAAAGCAGTATTTTGAAAATATTGACTAGGTGTGGGCCCCACAATATTGTTGCCAGTGTTGAGCTCCTGAAATATGCCACTTTTATTTTGAACAAATTTTTAATTGCTTTTGGCCATCAACACACCCAAAAGTGACAAAATTGTCTTCAACTAAGACTTGCCGTTGAATATTTTATAAAACGAAGGTTGCATCAAAGTTAATTAAACTTAAAAAACAACTTCCCAACTTTTTGCTTAAATAATTGGTTGTTTGAAATACGGTTTTCAAAGTTAAGTAACTTTTTTACCATTAGTGTCATCATTTATCGCTTAACGGGAAATGTAATTAAAGATATTGTTTTACAAAATATCTGGTACTCTAGTTCCTGATAATAGATATTGGAATGTATACTTGCAGAGCAAGTAATGCCTTTAAGAAAAATAATTTTCTTCTATTTTTTGGAAGAAAACGAATTTATGGATTACAGACTAAACTCTTTTTGCAAGATATGAAAGCTTACGGAAATGCGTTAAGCTCCCGTATTCCGAATTTCTATCGTTTTATAAGTATTTCCCTCAAATAAGTTTTAAGCTTTTAAAAAAAAAAGTTATTTTTTAAGGTAATATACATTTGCTGAGCCGAAACGGTAATTATATGAAACTAGCAGTTAAAAACCCGCAGGTTTTTGCTGCTAGGCCCTGCGGGCTGTTTTTAGTTCGGCGTCGCCCAGTTTGAGTGTAGGTAACCATTTTATAAATCCGATAAGAACTGATTCCTAAAATAGCCAATTCCTCGGATCCACTCTGATCCAGTGACAGCTAGTCACCGAGTTAATGTAATGACAGGCAATGACGTCGTATATAATCTCACCATATCCAGAAAGATACTTAAATTCTATTAATCCGTATTACCTACTTATACCTAGGGAAGAAACGTCCGCATGCGAGCTGCTGACGTAAGTGGCAAAATCTTGTTACGAATTCTTGAATTCAAAACCGAAAGGGTAGTTTTGTTGGAAATTCCACGTACACAGATGTTATTTGTGGCGCAACGCGTACGGCGTGGCGTCAACATGCACTCGAAACTCGGTTCTGAAATTCAACCACGCAGACGCTGGGGTAATAATAACGTTCGATTCCCTCAATAGTTGCTAAACGTTTGGTAATCAGTCGGCTTCCGGTATCATTTTCAAGCCTAACACACAAACCCCGAGAAAACATTGACGAATCGTGTACCAAGATCAAATATTGCCTTTATAAATAAATGCAGTTAACATACATAATTAAAACTATTTTTCATTTATTTTTTGGTCAGGTTAGATTTTTCTCATACTTTAACGATTCCCCACATCTACTCCACACCTCATCACTTTTCTAATGTTTCATCTGACCTGTGTGCGAAACCTGTGAAAAATCAACGTACCCGTGTAAATAAATCGGATTCCTATAGTGAACTAGATGCACACTACATTCAACAATGTCATTATGATATGATTGTGTTCTCTGGATGCCCATGAGGGGATGAATTTTGATTGATGTTGGTTTGTGTGAACAAAATCAGAAGCAATAATCCATTATTGCTTGGGATTGGATCAAATATTACACAATTATTCGACGCCAGATATTTGGTCGTGTAGGTAAAACGAATATACTTGGATGGTCGCTATTATTAATATTGTCTTTGGTGATAAATTATTACAATTTGAGGTTTTACTCAATAAGTTATTCCATTATAAAGATATTAAAAATGATGAATTAACACAACGGAATTTGTGGTGAAACTATAAGAATTTCAGTTTGAATACATTGGAGATCGATTAAATAAAGACTGCACATTTTGAATTTCGAAATGTTAATAAAAAATGTCTTTAACTTGCTGCGATAGAGCTGGCAACATTGTATTTTGGTAGATTGGCGCATGCGCCATGCGCATCAGTTTCCCGGCGTATTAGAACACAAAACCCGATGATTATTATGATATCCCTACTCTTTGTTGCTAATAAGAAATCTACTCCATTCCAACATATCAACGAACCAATCATTAAGTGTTAAATAAAGTTCATTCTCCATTTAGCTAATATCGATCAAATTGCTATCGATAATGATTTATTAAATCAAATTGACATTTAAAAAATCTGTACAAGTCTGTCACAGTTCTAAAAGAAAATTAGTTAGATATTAATAACACATCAGACCTCACAACTTGCGGTTTTGTCAATTTTAATTTCGCATTGACACGACATTTTTCGCATTGATTTCAAACGCGCTCTGTAATATCAATGAGTATGTAGGTACGAGCTACGATTGCTTATTACCAATCAACAAACTATAAACATTTTATTGTAATGTTTTCTAAAACTCAAGAGCCATTTAACTAAATTTATAAAAACTGGTGGATATGTAAAAGGTATTAACGATGCAAATTATTGAAAGGTGGGCCAAATTCAGGAAATGGGAAAGAGCACCCGGAGTAAGACAATCTACAATACGCACAAACGAACATAACCCTACTAGCCCTAGGCTCTATAGAAGAATCAGGCAACTACTCAACACGAAGAGGAACTCGCTGAGAGAATTGGTGGGACCACTAACGCAATAATGCCACCTCAGGACATAAATGCAGCTGTTGGATTGGAAAACACCAATAGATTGAGGAAATTCGAAGAGGATGAATAGGCACCAATTTACCTATGGTGCGAATGTTACATTTTCTTAAGTCGGTTCTTATTGCTGAGGATCGTGACACCTACTCCAATTACCATGGTGGACAAGGTTCCTCCGCTCTTCGTGGTTCTGTACTGCGTGGAGAGCCAAGGATACCGATTGTACCCTTTGTGATACAAGCCAGTGATATTTGGTCACTCCAGTTCATTGGTGACCTTTCTCTGCTTCTTCTCCCTTCCACATTACCAGTGACAATGACTTCCTGCAAGTTGGAGTCGTCAATTTGGCGAGCAACGCGTCCAAAGTATTTTAAGAATGGACATATTTGTTCGTCTCGATGGTCTACGCAATGGGATACTTAGCATTTTTCTCCATCACTACATTTCGTACCGTACGTCTTCTTGTGTAAAAGGTCGAAATACTTAGTAGGCACCTTGTAGGAAATCCGATATACAAATATTTTTATGTGAGTCCACGAAGAGTACCTATGCAGTGAGGATTTAGGGACGAATAACAATATACACATACTTATATATGCATTCGGCTTAAGGAAAATTCGCTGAATGTTCCTACTTGCATATCTAAATGACCGTAGTTATAACAAAAGTGAATAACTTATTTCTGAACTTGAAGGCGTCTTGAGTGGAAATCCGTCACACAAAATATTCCAATACAATTTCGAACCAGTAAACCACTATCGGTGTGCACAAATACATCCAAATGTCCGCTCTTTAAAATGATTAAACTGTACTGTCCAGCAAATTAAAATTTTTATATTATCCGTTTTTAATAGTGTAGAGCTATTCTCGTGTATTTTATAGCTTTGCCCTCAGATGGCTTGATCCGACGACTTTATTAAATAGTTTGAATTGCATAGTAAATTGCAGAAATACATGCAATTAATTTATCTCGCTGTTTTAATGCAAGGTGGTTGCGATAATCGTGTTGTCAATTAATTATCTGTGGTAATTTTCTAAGCTTTGAAACTGCCTTTTTTAACTGACAGAATTGAAAGGAAAATAATGTCGTTCTTAATTAGAAAAATGCTATTAGCACTTTACTCGAAAATGATTTTACTCAAATCCAACTTGTTTTCAGAAATATTTCATTTATAAATAAGAAAATTGCTGTGTAGCCACGTATTAATAAAAACCGACTGTGTGATCTCGGGCATCATAGAATTTGTACCGCCCTTCCCTTATAGATTGCAGGTATAACGTAACTATTTTTGACTCGTAATATCATTTCTATTATGAAATATGGAGCGTTGAACGCAGTAGATATATTTCATATTTTTCAAATGTTCGATACACGTGTGATTTTTGATTTCAAAATTTGGGTGAAGTCACGCAGTACATAGGTATAATAGATATACGTGTTATAGATTCCTCTTATATGTATAATAAGATTATCCCAAAAATTGTTCCCGGGACAGCGGTACCCATAACCGCAAATTGAATATAATTATTATTAGCAAGCATATTACCTACGTAAAATTTCAATCTGTAAACTTCACCCGCCATAACACGAGACAACCTTAGCACGGCGGGAGAAATAATATTCAAAAATGTTAGAAATATAGTTACATACTTCTTTTGGATGTTATTAAAAAAGTTTTTAAAAAAGCATTGACAGGTAGGTACCTAATTTAAAACTACCTATTAATATTTTTGGAGGTTGTGTACCGAACGTTTTTTCGCGAATCACGGAAAGGATTTAAAAACGTGTTGGCTTTACTAATCACGGTATCACAGAACCTATCTCCTTGGTTTTGTTGGACATACCTAACTCTGCAGTCTATGGAGTCGCTACATTAGATATTGTCGACTCAAAAACAATGGATATAATATACGTAGTTCGTTCATTCGTTAGTTCCTCATTTTACCGCCTGTGATACGCACATCAAACTGCTCAGCTCAACGATGTTATCTGTGAAATCGGGCAAATTATGAACTAACGAATAAATGAACTATTTTTAAACCCTTCAAAAATCGTGCGTATTTTTTAGTAAGTAAAAATATTTCCGCTTTGCAGTAAAATCCAAAAAAATTGAATATTTATGAACGTATCCAAAAACTAAAAGCTATTTTCGAGAGGTGATAAAATACGCTTTCCAATTTTATTATTAGAAATAACCATGTATTTTTTTATATACATTTTTTTAATGCTAACTTTAAAAAGTTTTAAAAATGGTTCACATTACGTTTTTTCTAATTGAAATTATTGATAACGAAAAAAAAACACGTGCATCTTTTATTAAACAAATGAATTATAAACTTTACTGTTACCTCACTTTTTAATCATTTCATTTAAAAATAATTCTTAAAAAATTCACAACAAAGCTTCATAATTTTTCTTCTAATTGCGGTCGGAAACTTTGGATTTATAATGGAGTACATTTTAATTATTTTATGGTAAATTTTTAGATTTGAATATAAAGTGTGTTGTTTTTTCTTTCCAATACCGTTTAGTTCATATTTCTCACCATGACAGTAAGGAAGATACAACGATTTATACGAGACATATATGAGCTGGGACAAATTTGGTCTCCTATGATTAACGGGTTAAGAGGCAGTTAATTAAATCATGTTAGATTCTTAATACAAACACGGAAAGCGAGAACTTCAACGGCAGATATAAAGCAAGAAAAAATAAAATATCGACTGAGAATAATATTGTTTTTAAAAAAAAATTATAATTAAAAAAATAAACTTTTATGACGCTTTGTATATAAAAACATATATATTTACATATACATATGTATATTTGAATTTTTCTTTACGAGAGCCGTGAAGCCATCTCAAGAGTGAAAATTACCGAAGAATTCATAGGTATTATGAGACGATGTGCGAATGTGAATGAAGCAAGAAGTGCATGCCGAAATAGAGATGTGTGGCGGTCTATCCTCTCTGCTTACCTACGCGAGGAAACGGTGTGATGTAAGAAAATTACATTCTAAATTACAATAGGCCTCATTGATACAAGAAATTGATAAATAAATTACAAAATATTTTCGGTTTGCGTTTCGGCGGGAATCGAGCTGGCAGATAATTTTCCGACACGAAATGTAATGCATAAACCATTTTTAATTGATGAACATAAGAAATTAACCGTTCTTTATATCTAATTATATTTAAAACATAATATTTAAATCAATTATTTTCTTTGGTTATAGGATTTTGCTTAGTATTTTTGTAATTTAATTTGCACATTTTAACTTTTTTAAAGGAATTCTTACAACGCTAAAATGAATATTTTCCTTTTAGCAGATAACTAAAAACCTAACCTAACATTCATTGATATAATTTAATAAATGCGACATAGATATACACTAATTTCCTCGAAAGATGCCTCAAAAATAAAAACAGAAACGATTCCGTCAATTTAATGAAAAAACAGGCAATCGTTAATTCTAATAATTCTGAAAACAAGAAAAATACCATCAAATAATTGTATATATCAATAATGTCCATTGAAAATGGAAAGCAGATAGGTATGTAGGTACCTACCATACAAAAAAACATACACAAACCTCATAACCTAAAAATCAAACAAAAACATTTAAAAACGTTACCTAATCAGTGAGTAAAACAGTCCAACACAACACCAAAGCACATTAAAATTAATAAACTTAGCAGAAGAAGAGAAAATTCCATATTATTCACTTACTTTAAGTTGTATAAAAAACTTCACAAAAGAAAAAAAACCAACACATTCACGCAACGTCGTAATAATAACTGACTTATTGTGCGTACCTACAGAAGATTGTTATTATTTAATTTCAATTAAGTGAGGTCATGCGAAAATTCGGTAGAACATTGAGGTTATGTTTGGTGGAAGATTTTAATTTCCCGCCGCGTCGAGTTTCCCGGGTGAAAATTCCAGAGGACGCCCGCGAAAAAATCATTTCCGACGGAACGGACTGTTTTTTGCTTCGGACCGGTTCGCTGCCAGCCGAACGTTAGACACAACTAAAAACCTCCGCCGAAGCGATCAAGGCGAACAATTCGATGCGCACGGGGGAACGAGAACGGTGAGGCTTCGCGCAGCGAGTGTAAAAGGGACGGAGGCTTTACTTGTGGGCGTCGGGGGTGGGGCCAAGCGACCAACAAGCCTCTCCTTTTGTTTTGCCGGCGGTGGACGTCTCGGAATGATTGCGAGGGTGAATTTATGTAGCACGTGATATGGAAATGTAGACTGTAGACGCTGAGCTAGTGGACAGTGTCCAGGTTAGGTTGTTTGTATGTGTACATCAGATGGACAGAAACGGAGTATGGAGAATATAGGTAGGACACGCAATACATGGGATAAGTCATTAGGGACTCTGGAAGACATGGCATTCTAAACGAGAAGTAGGATTGTTAACAAGAAATCATTAACTATATCATACACGATAGATGTTTTGGAAGCATAGAACAGGTGGACAAGGAAGGAGTTTAGAGAATACTAAGACATGCAATAGGATGGAAGAAGAAACTCAGGAAGACATGGCACTCTCAGTTAATCAAACGATAGAAATTAAATGCTGGGGAGTTAGCTGGACTGTAACAGGACATTGAAGAGAGTGTTGAGAATATTGGTATGACATGCAAAATATGTCGTTAGCGTCTCTGGAAGACATGTCACTGTAAACGAAATATTGACGGAGCTAGCAGGATTGTTAACAGGACATAATTTATTATAATATGCAGGATAGATGTTTTGGAAGCGTAGAGCAGGTGGACAGGGAAGGGGTTTGGAGAATATTTAGACGTGCAATACGATGGAAGAAGAAGTTGGTAACGTCTCAGGAAGACAGGGAACTCTAAAGTTTTTTTTTTTTTTTTTTTTTTTCAGAGAAGATACATAAATTACAATAAATTCAAGCAGGGCTTGTGTGTATGGGGGTGTTATTATATTGGTTTAATTGTTTTATTATTTATATCCAGTTCAAATTTTCGGTATAATTTTTAAGGTGAGTTTTAAATTTTTTGATATTACTGTTCATGTTTCTGATTTTTTCAGGAAGTGAATTAAAAAATTTTACTCCGAGATATTTATGACTTAACTGTCCTAGTGTTTTTTTACATTTTGGAGAAGGAAGTATTGAGGTTTGTCTAAGATTTCTGTGGTTTTTAAATGGTGCAACTTTATTTTGAATATTATCTTTATAAATTTGTAATGTTGCATGATAAAAATATATTGCACTTAATTTTCTGACTTTAAATTGTTGGAATAAAAGTTCTGACGAATATGAGTAGGGTTTTTTTTAAATTGTTTTTATTATTAGTTTTTGTGATATGTAAATTGTTTGTGTTTGATTTGTATATGTACAGCCCCATCCTATAATGCCGTATTGTATAATTGATTGACAAAAAGCGAAGTAGTTCTAAGTAATTTTTCGTTTAAAATATCTCTTAAACATCTAAATATATATGTTAGTTTCCTTATTCTGTTGTTCAGAATATTTATGTGTGGGGACTATTTTAAACGCTGGTCTATTGTTATGCCCAGGTACTTAATATCGGTCTTGCTTTCTATATTTGTACATAATATATTGCATTTGTGGTTTTCTGTATTTGTCACAGAGTGGATTATTATGTTTATTTCTTTAGGTGTTTCTTGTTTTTTAATGAAAAATGGTAAATAATAGGTTTTTTTAGAATTTAAAGTCAACAGGTTTTTATCAAACCATAATTTTAGTGCATTGACATCTGTATTTGCCATTTTATTTAATTCAGACCAGGTGTTTGCTTTTAGTAGTAGGACTGTGTCATCAGCGTAGGATACAATGTCTCTAAATTTGTAAATATGGAATATATCATTGACATATATAATAAATAACAACGGTCCCAAAACTGTACCTTGGGGTATCGAAAAGTCGCTATATTTTGAGTCGCTGATTTGATTGAGTAATTTTACTTGTTGAGGTCTTTTGTGTAAATAACTAGTTATCCATGCTAATACTTTCCCATTAATTCCTATCGATTTTAATTTATTTATTAATTTTTTATGTGATATGCTGTCGAAAGCTTTTTTCAGGTCCATAAATATTCCGATACATTTTTTATCGGAATCTAGGGCCGTATATAAATAGTTGGTTATTTTTGCTATCGCGTCATGAGTACTTGTATTTTTTTTGAAACCGAATTGGTTATCATTAATTATTTTATTTTTTTCTAAGAATGTCCAAATTTGTTTTTTTACAATTTTCTCATATATTTTTGATATATTTGATAGAAGAGAAATCGGGCGGTAATTTTAAGTTAAGTTAATCAAATACTAGAAATTAAATGCTAAGGGATCTATCTGGACTGTTAACAGGACATTGAAGGGAGTATGGAGAATATTGGTATGTTACGCAATAGATGTGATAAGTCGTTATCGTCTCTGGAAGACATATCACTGTAAACGCTGATGGAGCTAGTAGGATTTTTAACAGGACATCATTTTATTATATCATACAGAACAGAGCACAGAGCACAGAGCAGGTGGACATGTAATAGGATGGAATAAGAAGTTCTTAACGTCTCAGGAAGACGTGACACTCTCAAGTTAATCAAATACTTGAAATTGAATGCTGAGGGAGCTAGCTGGACTGTTAACAGGACATTGAAGGGAGTGTTGAGAATATTGGTATGACACCCGATAGATGTACCTAATGAGTCGTTAGGGTCTCTGGAAGACATGGCACTGTAAACGAAATGTTGATGGAGCTAATAGGATTGTTAACAAGACATCCTTTATTATATCATACAGATAAGATGTTTTGGAAGCATAGAGCAGGTGGATAGGGAAGGAGTTTGGAGAATACTTAGACATGCAATATTATGGAAGAAGAAGTTGGTAACGTCTCAGAAAGACACGGCACTCTCAAGTTAATCAAATACTAGAAATAAAATGCTAAAGGAACTAGCTGGACTGTTAACAGGTCACTGCTGTTTCAGAAATGGTTTAGGATGCATAAGGCTACGAAGAAAGGATATTACATATATGACACCCAAGTAGACGAAATAAGTCGATGATGTCTTAGAAAGATATGGCAATATAGAGAATCAAAACATCAGAAGAATTAAAAGAGCATGTTTGAATCGATAGATTGATGTGGTTGAAGCAAGAAGACAGAGATGCCTGACTTTTCATGATCTCCGTGATGTTTGTAAGATGGTAATGTAGTAGATGGTAAGTTGAAACGAGTACAAACATTACGATGCATGGATATTAGCTTGTATGCAAGCCTGTCCAATGTGGATAGAAATACTCTAAGAGAATTAGTAGGATTATTATTAAGGGCCATTAACCAGCCAGCGGCCGAGTATTCATATTTCGTCAAAATATTTTCTTACGATCGTACAGGGCGGTTCCAATGAGAAAGATTAATTTTTCTCCGTACCAACTTTTAAAAATAATAACTCGATATCGATTTTATTTCATTCGAAATTTGCTTTAATTTATACCTACATTCAAAAATGCTGATAAAACTATTAAAGTTATGTACTTTTTGAAATAATTTTTTTAATTATAATTTACAATTTTTCCTTGTTCAAACTTTGCAAAATTACTTTGTGGCATTATTTACATTATTTCCTGAAGAAGATAACATTGTTTTTGAAAAATGTCGATATTATTTATTAAAAAGTGGTTTATACAAAGTGATCTATTATTAATTATATGGTTTTTCAATAATGTCTAAGCAAAATAAGAATGCAAAAAAATCTTAAATATATTACTTTGCAAGACCGTAAATAAATAGACAAACTGAACTATTTTCGTCACAAAACACGTGTGCGGATCTTTTTTTAAATGATTTTATTTACACGAAAATCCAAATTGATTTATTTTACTGCATAATATATACAAAATTTAGTTTGAAAATTTAACAAATCTTCCAACGACCTACGGTAAATCCTTATTGTACTAAAATAAACAAATTTTCTCAAAATTTAAAGCATCGCTTTACTAGATAAAAGAACAGTCATTCGAAATCAATTTATATTTTTTTATGGAAAAGAGTCAATACGTCTAAAATTTGATTTAAAAATGACATATTTCAGGTTTTGTCTGGTTATTCCGTCTTAACGGGACACTGGCTTCGTCAGAAGATTCGAGAACGAAGATGCTTCGATTTCCTTGATTTCAATATCATGTGTTGTATGAGAGTGGAAAGCTTATGCTGATAGCTAAATATAAGATTACGTCAGAAGGGAGGGGGAAGGGAAGGAGATGAGGAATATTTGGAAGTACCTGGTTATTCAGATCCGGTCACCAACACGGCTAAAGTCATTTCAAATAATAATAATTAGTATATTTGTTGCGCTACCGATTCGCCTCAAAATTAAACATTTAGTTTTAAAATGTCCATTTCATGCAAATTTTGCAGAATTTACTTTTTGCTATTAGTGCGATTATTCGCTCTCAATATCTTCAATCGTGCTGAAATTTCAATGATGACGATAAATTGAGCTTTGCAATCGATTATGCATACAATATTATTTTATATACCTACGATCGGTCGAGTGGTTAAGATCCTCGACTAAGAATTTCGAAGGTCGCGTATTCTAATCCTGGCGTGCGCAAATATTTGTTTATCGAGGTAATGTATTATTTTATTATCACATAATATAAAAAATACCACTTTCGGTTGTGACTCCGTCTTATCTGTAAGTCCGTTCCAATAATGAACTCTAAATCTCAGATTGCTTTAAATTTTAATGTCGTTTTCAAAATTGGAAATGTGTGTTTTAGACAAAAAAAAATTTAAGTTAGATAAGCTATAAAGTAGGTACACAGATAATTTTATTTTTTATTTTCAAAATTTAAGTATATTTGTCGAGAAAAGGATGATCCATGATTTTGCGCGGGTTTTTGCTGGTATAATATTATAAATAGCCATAATCTGCATGAACTGGCTTCCGTAGGCGAGGCGTATGCGTATCGACTGGCTATCCGGAGGTCGCGGGTTCTAAAAATCCCGGCGTGCGCAAATAATTAATATAATAATAAATATTAACTTATATAGTGCACTTACATTGCGTGGATTTACTAGATAATCATTTGTGGAAAAGTGTGTGGAAGGGTTTAGTCTTTCATTTGGGAAAGATTTAACCCGGACATAAAATCTGGAGATACCAGAGTGGAAGATACTTTCAGTATCGCCCTGGTATAAGATCACCATTCAGAATTGAAACGTTGCTTAAAATGGCTCTAGCCGTGTTTGGTTTACAGGTCTGAATAGCCAGGCCAACCTCCCTCTTTCCCATCTCCTTATCCTTACCACTATCTTCAGTCTCACAACATTCCCCAATTGGAGATACCATAGCCTCACTGGCACTAGACGGATCAAATCTGAATAGCCGGGTACTAATACTCCTTTCAGTCTCACAACATAACCAAGTCGCTAGATGTCGCTTTCTTTTGTATTTTCCTTTGCCTGTTTATTTTGGAGTGGTTTCAAGATTGGATATTAATTTTACAAATATAAAAATTACAAAAATAAAATATGATTTCGTAGGATTCGATCCATGGTCGGCTAAATGTCTGCAAAGGTTCATCAGGCGATTTATACCACTACACCAAAGGAGACGCGCGGGTCCGTGAATTAATCGTATTATATTGGAATCGAGTACCCGTGAATTAAATAAATGTTGACATTTCATTCAGGCTAAATCCTATAGATGTATGTGCTTATCTCCTTTTAGTGTGGCTTTTTCGATTCACCGAATTTAAAATCACAACGGTACTTAAGAAATATTCACTTCCAAAGCTGCATAAAATTACAACCAATATTGTAGAGCGGATAAGCTAGTTTTTTCTGCCATAGACAAAGATCCTACAGTCAAAAATACGGTAGAGATAAGAATATATATATGATAATGCGCGTTTCCATCTCGCAACAAAATATACCTAAATATCTCGACAAAATATCCCCGACAGAATACCCTCGACATAATATCCCCGACAAAATATCCTACAGACAAAACATTCCTCGACAAAGAATCTACTAAAACTTAACCTAACCTAAACTAGCCTAATCTAACCAAAAACTGGACGATAAATTCTTGTTCAAAAATAGTAAAATGGGAGGACAAAAACAATACAGATAATAATAATTTATTGTTTTGACAGGATGTCTGTAAACTTAACCTAACCTAACATAAGAACTTTTCTTTTTTTTATTTATTTGTTTTTGTTACAAAGAATACATCAGATTGTATTCTTGTAACAATTTTGTTACAAGAATACAAAGAAGCGTTGACTGTCCAACTAGGATTCTCCCGTTCTAGGACAGTCAAATTGACAGAAACATTTTGATAGGCGTAAATTTAATTTACAGATGATTGATTTATATTGGGACACAAATCAAAAATCATCGCCAAATAACTTTATCTTTCTTACTGAGGCAAAAAATATTTAATAATTTATAATTAACGACACAGTGTCCTTTTCGTACATGTTTTTTTTTCAATATAGAAAGAAGAAAGGAATGTAAAATTTTAAGATTACTTCCAAATAAACCAAAGAAAAATAGTACATATATAATACATAAATAAACCAAAAGATTACTTATAAATAAACCAAAAGAATAATACATATTAGTACAAAGTTTGTGAAAGCATTGAAGAAGAAACAATCAGAAAATACCTGTTATACAGTGACCTTATTAAAATATGTACAGCTAATATGTAACTGGACGATAAATTATTGTTATTACAGTATACTTCATTACATTATTATTGATAATAATAATGTATTGTCTTGATAGGATGTCTGTATTATTTTTGCCTCATTTGACTTCTTTTGAACAATAATTTATCGTCCTGTTCTTAGGTTAGGTTAGGTTAGGTTAAGTTTTAGTAGATATTTTGTTGAGGAATGTTTTGTCCGTCGGATATTTTGTCGGTGATATTTTGTCGCGGGATGAAAAGTCTCGAAGCCATAATTTATACCCAACGTAGAACGTAGAGTGTACTTACGTAATTTATTATATATTATACCCAGCTTACACGAGTAAATCCACAACACGTTGTAATGTTTCGCGTTATTTTTTTAAGTCTGATTTATCGTTCCCTGATAATAAACGGCAGGGGTTCTGATTTGCGGGTTTTTAGGGCCGTCTGGAGAGGGCCGATCGATCGGTAGGCGGGCCAGGAGTTGTGAGTTGTGGGTCGGGTGCCCTTGAAGTAATCAACGAGGAGTTGGGTTTGGGATACGCCCAACACAGCCGCCATTTTATGACTGGGTTGTAAATTAAACAACCCAGAATGTATTTATAAAACTACCCACATACCCACAGATCTACGATCACACGAAACAGGCTGCCAAAATATGAACCAACGAACGAATGAATAATAATTTTAATTTACTAATGAACCATTTCTTTCCAGGTTTAGGCAGATGAATCGTTACACAACATTTTAAGATAAATCGTTACACAACTCTGGTCACATCGCGCACTCGTTGCTTCATTCGTATTCATTTTGGGAGGCGGGTATGGGCACCGCCCCACCGGGAATCATTTATTGGATAACAAACACCTCTGCCATAGGTCACCTTAAGTAATTCACTACGTTTAGTGATTTAACAGGGGTGCCCGGGGGTCCATGGGGCGGGGTTTGTTCGGGTCTTAGCGGCTAAAGCATCTGCCCACCAGCTGCATGGCAGGCCGGATCGGGAGAGAGTGGTTGAGGGAATCTCTTCGACTTCTCCAGTCGGACTCTCTCGATTCATCGCCTTACACCGTAGTGGGAATGGATTCAAATGTCCGTCACTCCTAAGATTTCCTTCCAGATTTCCACCCACCCTCATACCTTTTTCCTTTCCAAAACTACCTCTCATTCCTTTCCCTAAAAAATCCTCTACACAGCATCCTCAAAGATGTTATAGGCTCCAAGGGAAATGGTTTTCCTCAGGGCCTCCTGTGTAAGGCTGATGTGAAAAAAAATCTTTCCACGGTTAGGCAGATATGATGAATCGTTTCACAACTCTGTCATTTCGCCGTGATTTCATTTCATTTACCTAATGTGAATATCGCACAAGATTTCAACAGCTCCTGTCTGGAGCTAATGAAACTATGGCATCCTTAATTGGAGTGTGTTGTGAAGCTGAAGGTAGTAGGAAGGGGAAGGAGATGGAGAAAAGGTAATTGGCTATTCAGATCTGGTCAACAAACACGGCTAAAGCCATTTCAATTCTGAATGGCGGTCTTACGTCAGGGCAATACGAGTATCTTCCACTCTGAAGAAAGACCGCAAATATGTCAGAATATATAATTTTAAAGACTAAAATTATCATATAACACAATCATTCATTTAAACAAATTATTTGTGCACGCCGGGATTTGAACCCGCATCCTCCGGATTGCAGAGCCTTGCCCCTCGATCACGGAGGCCGTCAAACATGAAACATGAACCGCCGCTAATAGGTAGTTGATCAACTTTTTAAATACATCTATTTGAATTTCGATTTTGTTTTCGTGAATGAATGAGTGCAAATCTTTGTAGTGAAAATTACCCCTTTTCCCGACATCCGATTAAGCCAAAACTCAGCAGATGGTCTCGTTGTCAATGACAATGCATTCTATCAACTTTTGGTGGGACGCACGCACACACACGCATTTTTATGAAACGCACAAGACCTCAAAAATGAAGATAGATGTATTGTAGGAAAAAAACTTTATTCTTAATACCGATTGATTTTTTTACCTTAACTCCTCATGTGAGGCCCTGAGTATCTCTCAGGACCTGTGGCATGTTTGGGGATGCTGTATGAAGGGTATTTTTGTAATTGTTATTTTTAATCATTGAGGATGTTATTAGCGATTCCCAAACGAAAATTTGAAACAAAAAAATTATAAAATGTTTCGATAGCATCTAGGAACCAAACACAGGATCTTAGCCTTTCCGGGAATCAGAGAGCTAATATTGTCGTCAATGATTAAATATTATAATTTGAGGTTATGTTCACTAAGTTATTAAAAAAATGCATTTAGCTCGGGTACAATCTTTCAATCATACGTAAAGAAGCCAATTAAATAAAATGAAGATATTATTGGTAGTTCTTAGTCGAAGTATGATAAAAATGACCGAAGGGAATAAGGTGGAATTAGCTCAATGGTTAGAGCAGAGCCCCGGCAAGGCCAATGTCCTGGGTTCAATTACTAGATGCAACCAAATCTTTTTTCGATTGTTCTGCTTCAAATTTTCGTTTGAGAGTCGCAAATATTGTTTTCAATAATAAAAAAGATTTTTTTAATCGTTATTTCTCATTTTTTAAAGTTTTTCAGGTCAGGTATATACATAACATTGCTTAAAACCCGGTAAACTTCACGAAAGGATGAAATTTTTAGCTGATCTGGGAGGCGGGAATTTAGGAGCCGGGAATGGGAACCATTTATTGGATAACCAACACCCCTGCCATAGGTCACCCCAGGTGGTTCACTACGTTTGGTGACTTAGCAGGGTCACCCGAATTCATGGGGTGAGGTTTGTCTGGATCTGGCGGCGGATGACCTGGACACATTGAACCCTAGAACCCAACCCTTTTCCATTTTTCCTTCACAGAATTTCCTCTCCTTCCTTTTCTTAATAATACTCTCCACACAGCATCCTCAAAAAAGACAAAGGCTCTGAGGAAAATTATTTTTCTCAGGACTTACCGTGTGGAGCTAATGTAAAAAAATCTCAAGATCTGAGAATAATTATTAGGATTGTCTAAATTCTAAATCATTGCACTATAATGTTTGTAAATGACTTATTACGATGAGGAATTCAAGTATATTTGCTGTTGTTCTCTTCACGAGAAAAACACACTATGTTATCCCTAGCTATCTGAGTGAAGGAAAACTATTTGTATAAGTGAAAACGACAAAATCTAAAGAATTCTACTCCTGTATTGGCGTACCACAAGGAAGCCATTTAGGTCATGCACTCTTCCTACTATTTATTAATGACATAACATCTTCAGCTCAACAATGTTAAATCACTGAATTTTGAGTATTATTAGGAAGATTCCGCCATCCTAATAACACATTAAAACTTTTGTAAAAGATCATCAAACAAAAGACATCACGGTTTTTATAACATGTAGGTACTGTCTTAGCTATCTGTACAAAGTGTTAATAATATTTTTCATTTAAGATTTGACTGTGATATTACGACGGAATAAGTCGATTGACAATTCAAAGATACCTCCCCATAGACATTCAAATTAATAGACCAGTCAGTAAGGGAAAGGGGAACAAACCTAATTCGGGGAGCGCGGGAGGTGACGTGATCGACTCTCTTTCTGTGATTTAATAAAATTAAATAATAATTTAATAAAATTAAATAATAATTTAATAAAATTAAATAATAATTTAATAAAATTAAATATTAATTTAATAAAATTAAATAATAATTTAATAAAATTAAATAATAATTTAATAAAATTAAATATTAATTTAATAAAATTAAATAATAATTTAATAAAATTAAATAATAATTTAATAAAATTAAATAATAATTTAATAAAATTAAATAATAATTTAATAAATTTAAAAATTAATAAATTAATCTGACAGCATACAAATAACTCGTATTGCAAGATCACTATTCAGTCCTCGAAAATAAAATCTATTAAAAAATAAGTGGCGCTCAAATTACTAAATCTGATGAACAAAATTCCGACTTGTTTCCAAAAGCGAATATTTTATGAGACACTTTTATAAATGTGTTATAATTTAGCCAACTCACTCAATTTTTGCATCGAACATGCAGATACTGTGGAGATAATCCCACAATGGACTGTGATGTAAACATTAGCGTTACTTTAGCGAACTTTTCTTTGCGCATAGTCTGGTTATTTCAAATACGCTCTTCGATGGCCAATGTACGACTGACGTCATAGTTTATTCAGAGCATTCTCTAACCTTCCTGGTGCCAAAAATACGGTCACGTGGTCGAAATAATACCAAGCTTCCATGTTAGAGCGAGTCTATCGATTTGGATGTCTGTGGTATTACCTCACAACTTTTCCCAATTTGGATACCAGCAGTATTCATTTAGAATAAGGAACTCCAGGTTAAACTACATGATTTGTATGTCAAATAAGTCTAAACTCTAAATTAAAAATATGAAATTAATAAAAACGGACGTCATCGTTTACAGTATATAATAACAATAAATCGCAAAACACGAGACCACATATCGATGTCGTTACCAAGACATAATGTTAGTATCCATCTATGTTACAATGTATTGATGTAACTATCAGTAATACCAATAAAAATGTAATGCTGTTAATTTTTTATTTATTTTAACTGTTTAATGTTTTTTTGCTACAAAACATACCAAACCACCATTTAATGTTTTCAATTATTATTGTGATCAGGTAGATCTTTATCGTGATTAATTTTTGGGTTTTTATGCCGTGTTGCGCTACCTCCTTCTTTCGCCAACGTTTCGTGTAATCGATTACACATATATAGCTTTTATTTTATTTTGCTGTTCTATTTAGTTCTGTTTTATCATCCTACATTATTATACACATATAATTGTTAAGGTATTTATATCTACTAACTAGCTTTTACACATTTCACTTTATTGTATTTCAGGTCTTATTACTGATTTTTTCTTATTACTCATACTATTTCATTTCTTTTATGATGTTTAATTTTTTTAAATGTTTTTGAATTCTGTTATGATGTCCTATACCTTGAAATGATGATTGCTTTATTATTTATTCTGTTTTATTGGTTTAGTAACATATTAGTACATAATTATTATTGTTATTATACTTTTCCTTCTATGCTTGTAAAAGCCCACTAGGGCGTAAATAAATATAAATAAATAAATAAACATCTGCCCTGATGATGGACACAGTAATGCTGTCCAAAACGTTGGCTAAAGAAAGAGGTAGTGCCACATGGCATAACAACCTAAAATTTAAACACGATACCTAGTACTTTTAGCCGTGAAAATCTCGATCATATCCGGTAGAGCTTTGCTCACAAATAGGATGTTCGCCAATATAGAATATTATTTCTCTTGATCTGATTTTACCGGTGACCATAGGACTCAGAATCAACTCAAGTCAACTCAACACCTCCTTTGAAAAGTCATTAAAAATGATGAATAAAATAGATTTAATAGGTTAAGTCAGGTCACAATTTTGTTTTCATAGCTTTCAATGACTTTTCAAAGAGTTGTTGAGTTAAGTTGATTCTGAGTTGTCATGGAACCGATTCTACCCCATTCCTCAAAAATATTTTTATATTCTGTACGTCAGAAACCTATTATATTTTAAAATTATTTCTTATTCTGATTTTATGTTTTTCTCCTTTGTAAATTTATTTTAAATACAGTTTTTTTTTGTAGTTTTTTTTTACATGTTGATTTTGTAAAGGCCTGTACAAAAAAATATCAATTCCTTTTTTATGCATTGTTTATTGTAATTAAACGGAATTTTTAAATTGATTTCAAGAAAAAAAGCGGCGCGGAGCCTAACTCGTCATTTCTCCGCTCCAGCCGGAGCCGGAGGAGTAGTGAGAGAAAATAAGGGCGACTGCCAGTCGTTCTTCGGTGGACGGTATGAGGTTCACTTTGATATTACAAATTCGTCGACTGCCGAATTGTCGCCGTGATGTCAAAAATAACAACGCGAAAATTCATATTATATTTTATTTTGTCAGGTTAGAGCGTAAATTTCAATTTTTTTTGCGATTATCATAAAAGAAACTAAATTTGCCACATTAAACAATAAAACCATATCCAAAAACAGGTTTATAAATAGGAGAGTTTGTACTTCAAAGTGTTTTTTATAGACCTTATAATTTTTTTTTCTAGTCTTATTAAAATGACCGATATTTTTAAGGGCCAAGATATGTTCTACACGCAATATTTAATTGAAGCATCTATATACTTCTAAGCGATCAAATTTTCAAAACAAAATCGTATGATTTTGTATGATTTTGCATTATTTAGTATGGCTTCATTTTAAACATTTTTGGTAAAAATTTTCTTCGTATAAATTTTTCTTTTTCACTACCCTTTCTCAGGTTCTTCTTCTCCGTATAATGGTTTTCATATTACATTACGTAATAATTTGAACCAACCAAATGCTTAAATAAAAAGTAACTCGAATTGATAAATATAATTCAAATAATATTATATTGTAAAGAATTAGATAGGTAGGTCGCACTTGAAAAATCTGCGCTCAGTTCAACTATAACGCAGCTTTCGTAAGAGAAAAAAAACCCACTTTTCTAAACAAATCAAATAAACAAAAGCAATCTCTCCAAATCACCATAAATCCAATACATATTAAAAATAATTTCTACCACGCAACATAAACTCAATAAATATTTAAAACCGCATCAAAAACGCATACATAATCCAGCCATAAAGCCGTATTTCGTACGTATCGCATCGAGTCTAAGCCGGCCGAAGGCTGCAACAAAAAGCGGTAGAGCCTTATTTAGCTGCGACCCTGGCAATGGAGTCAATGGAGGCAGTGGAGGGTTTGAAGGTTTCGAAGGCTCTAGACCCGTGAAGCCTACAATATGACAAGTCGACACAACGACACGGCTGTCGTGGTTCGCTCAGGAATTTGTCCTGCAAGAAATAGCCTCAGATCAACAATAGATGATTTATGGTGGAGAATTAAATTCTCTGCGGATTTTAATTGACAGGTAATATTTATTGATTATTAATATCTAAATAAAATTGAAATTCGGATTCTTTTTTGAGTTTGGATAATGAATGTTTCGCCTTGAAAAGATGTTTTGAATTTTAACTGCAGTGGAAATCGTTTAAAGCGAATACTTTTATCGCGAAACATTGGTTAACAAGAAGTTATTTTGTGATGGTTTTATTGCACTTCATATATTTTAATTGGAAAAATGCATCACTGATATAGAAATGCTTGATCGGTGGGTGAAGACTATGATTTTTCTTTTAGTTTATGCTTCTTAAATTGGACAAAATCAAACATCCTAGAGCGAAACTACAGTACTGATGTTGTTTTGAAAAATGTTATTTATCAACGCCCTAATTGGGCCTTTACACGGAATTTGATGATTACTTACAATGTGTAAGATTAACAGGATAAATATTTATGGTAGTAGCACACATAAATTCAATTTGGGGGGTGGGGATGGGTACCCCTGCTCCGGGAACTATTTTTTGGATAACCAATATCCCTGTCATAGGTCACTCCAAGTAGTTCATTACGTTTGGTGACTTATACGGGATTCCCGGGTTCATGGGGTGAGGTTTGCCCGGGACTTTGGGCGTGTGCAGTGTGCATCTGCCCACCAACTGAAAGACTCAAACATCCATGTATTCAGTATGAATAAAAACAAATATAATTATTGGTGTGACTTTCTTAACGAAATAGGGGAAGCAGTCTTCCGGTTGATGAATTCTCTAAAACACTTTTTGATAGATTTCAACAATTGCACTTTGTCATTGCTTCTGATTTCTCTGGTAGTTTATTAAAAAAGTATTTTCCTCTGTGTTTATAATGGTGTTGGGCAAAAGAAGTGTTTAGTTTGGTTCATACAAATACACGTTATCAATGAGTATTTTTTGTATAAACTTTATTTTTTTTTTTACAATTTCTGTAATTGAATTCTTCACAAATATCGTTTCAAATGTAGGAAATATGAATTAGAACACGCATATCATAAATTCACTACCGTACCCGGCGAACTTCGTACCGCCTCAGAATCAACAAATGTTGTTTTATGTTTTTTTATTAAGTTCAAAATTACGCAATGAAGCAATTATCGATGCCCAACGGTCCGGGTTTTGTTTTGTCAGTATCAGAGATGGCGTTGTGTACGGATTTATATTTTTTGTGATTTTCTTACTTTTCCACTTACTAACGGGAATTGCTTATCATTTTCTTTATACGTGAGGGAGATTAATTATAATTATTGTATTTTTCTTTGGAGGGGTGCAGACATACGTTCACCGTTTGTCCCATTTTCGACTGTTGATTTAGTATGTAAGAAAGAGGGCAGCATTACATGTTTAAGAACAAAAGCAAATCAATCAGCGCAATGATATTTTTTGAATTTTTGGAATTCACTCACTATTCGATATTATACTTATCACAATATTGCTGCAGCTCTTTCAAAAGATGAGAATTCGTTTAAAATAAAATGAATGAGGTAAAGAATTTTCTTCGCAATATTTTTTTTCGTGAATTTTTCCGTTGTTTTAATAACTATTCTGCTATTTGGGGTGGACACAAATCCAACAAATTAGAGAACATAAAAATCAATCAGCCGTTCTTGAGTTTTAAATGGTGTAACTAACCCGATTTTTTTTTACATATTAAGATGATAGCTATTTTGTACCTTCTAATTACTTACATTCTACATTATCTTCTACATTGGTAATACAGATAATCTTGTATGTACACTCTATACTTATGATTTCATGTATCACTTTTATGTAAAAGCCTTTTCAGGCGTATAAATAAATAAAATAAATATACGTTAGTATGTTAGGCTATTAAGGCTATTATTAAGGCGATTCAATAGTACAGGAAAAAATCGAAATCGGAATTCACTCCCCTTTATGGGAGGAGTTTAAAAATACTTGAGAAAAAGCTTTTGGAAAAGTTGGAAAAGGTATTTGAGAATTTTTTTAGAGGTTGATTAAGGCCTGTAAAAAACATTAAATCCTTTTTTTTACGCATTGTTTATTGTAATAAAACGGAATTTTAAAATTGATTTGTATTTATATTATATTTTATTTTGTGAGGTTCGGATGTAAATTTCGATTTTTTTTTGCGATTATCGTAAACGAAACTGAATTTGCCACATTCAACAATAAAACAATATCCGAAAAGAGGTATAAATAGCAGAGTTTGGACTTCAAAGTATTTTTATAGACCTTATAATTTATTTTTTTCTAGGCTTATTAAAAGACTATTTTTAAGGGCCAAGATATGTTCTACAGGCAGTATTTAATTGAAGCATCTATAATACTTCTAAGCGATCAAATTTTCAAATCAAAAACATATGATTTTGTATGATTTTGCATTATTTAGTATGGCTTTATCTTAAAGAAATGTTTTAAAGAACAATTTTACTATTTGGAAAATGGAGATAAGAATCGAAATAATTTACCACCTGATGAAGGTAGAAACCTACACGTTTTAGAAAAAGAGTTTTTAAAAAACCTTTCCTTACCTTTTTCTAATCGTGGTCTGGAATTTTCATCGCTTCATTGATCGAATTTCGTGACATTTCTACGAGTTTTTCAATTATAATAGTACATAGTGCTTTTTGTAAACCACTTAAAAGTTTATGTTGCACACCATCCATTGTGCTTTTCCGAGAGTTTTTCATTTTCTTTTCAAAACAAAAAAAAATCCTTTAAAAGCAGTATTTTTCAATTCGTTAAAAAGAGATGTTTTATATTTTCTTTCCTTTATGTCGATTTAATTCTTTACATTCTGATGTTTACGTCAAGAGGCGTGATAATATGGAGTGTAAGAAGAATACATAACGCGAAAGTGAATGTTACAAGAAGTCGGAGGCATTTTGATGAAAGACGTGGTAGTGAAACATACAGCTCTAGAAGCTATGAAACTCTGGTGACAATTAAAATATTCGTATGTATTGAAGTGAAAACTTCTTTAGCACCGTTGTGATTTGAAACTCGATGAAAAGAAAAATTACGACACTAAAACGAGACAAACACAAACATCTATAGAATAGTGTAATCGGTCCACTCTTTGTGCGATGCTTTGTAGCCTCTTCAGTCTTGTCTACTTTAGTTTTCTGAAGGTTTCACTTCTACTGCGTGTAAATTGCACACTCTGTTTTTTTATACAGTCATTCATTCGAGGGTTACAAACAACCTGACAATATTTGAGAAACTCTTACTAGGTTCATTATTAAATGCGTAAAATTTTACTTATTAGTGTATATTAAAGTAATTTAACAAATTAGGATTTATAGTTTAATTTTCTGATTGTGAATGTACTAAAAATATGTAATTTTAATATTTTCACTAATAATTACTAAATTTAAAAACAAACTAAAACCGCATATTCTGAAACGCTTCCAAATGGCTACATTCCAAGTCATTGTGACTTCGAAAACGCTACTGGCTCGTAATACGATTGACACCGACGTTACCCTGTGTGACGTCAATACCGCTATATTGACGAATAAAAACAAACCTGTCGTTTCGGCGGAAAATCGAAATTGGTTAATTTTCAAACCTTTTAAATTTTATTTTTCATCATAAAAATATCTTTATTATCGTATTTTTTAAGTTATTTTTTAAGAGAATAAAAAAACGAAAATACTTAACTACCAGAGGAGAGCTTAGCTAGTAGAAGAATTGAACCCTCGAGTGACGCCTAGTTTTGAACCCGATGCATTTTTCCACTCGGCTACTAACCAAAATTAGGTTAACAATAATAATCTCAACGAAAATATGAAAGAGAACCAGACACAGAAAAACAGAAAAAAGACAATGTTCGCAACTGGGACTCGAACCCAGACCTCTCCGTCTAACCGGGACGAGCGCGTTAACCAATTTCGCTATTGCCACCTTCTGTCAAACCATCATATTTGTCAATCTCATATATTTCACTGATGGGAATAGCCTTCAAAAAACTATAAAAACTAAGTTTTTCTTATAAAAATTCAAAATTAGGTCATTAATCATTCATATTACTTGTAAGGTTTTTCCCCGAACAATATATAAGTGAACTACAAACCCAATGTAATAAGCTTACTGGAATAACCAAATCATTATAAATTTGACAGTCTAAAACGACTTAGCAACAAATGTAATCAATATAACTGATTAAAATCCTTGTAGACCACCCCTCTCCCCCTCCCCCATATGTTATGTATATAAACCGTAGGCTAAGAATAATTTGTACCAGTCTGAAGAAGGCATTAACGAGCTGAAACCGGTTACGTTCAAATAAATTAAAGTGGAAATAAGTTTTATATTTGTTTTATTATAATATATTATAATGGAATTCCACCATGAATTGTCAGTTTTAAAAATTGAAGAATTTTTCATTTTTAAATTATTTATTTATCCAAAAACTTTATTTAAATAGAAAATGAACATATTTATATTCCTCGTTATAATATTAGTGCTTCACTTTTAAATTATTTATTTCCTACATCAGCATTCAAAAACAAATAAATTCATTCTCCCTTCGCTAAATTCAAATCTCCCACTAAACCTGACCTATGAAGCGAAGCCTCTTTTTCTGTATACAGCCTCTTTCGATCTGGCCGAAGTTGTCCCACATAAGCTGCCGCCTTATCTGTACCCGAGACGCACACAAGTATAGTGGGTGAGGGAGAGAAAGGGGCGGTTGGACGGGAGCGTGGCAGGGGGCGGCGGTAAAAAACAGCGGCAAGGATACCAGGAGCGTGCGCAGAATAAGGAATTTGGCAATGGTTCTTAAATGTTGCAACATTAATATTTTATTTCATCAATTAAATTTTTTATATTTTTCCGGATTGATTATTTCATTAGGTTGATGAAATTTTGTACACTTGACGTTCAAAATAGGAGGAACGTCATTGTCTTCACAAGATCTCTAAAACCACCCCACACCCTTTTCACGCCCCTTAAAGTAAAATTTTTATCCTTGACAAAATTTTGCGAGATTCGAAATTAGAGGAAAATAATATGTCTACACTTAATTTCGAAAAACTCTCTGACAAATCTGGGCATCGCCGGGGACTTCAGCTTTTATGGAAGAGTTGCATCTAAAATCATGAAAAGTTGTACTTTTTAATGGCCTGTATTTTATAATTTAAAACTGATCCGTACTTACGGAATAATTTTATTTTTTATAGTAATACCTCACAAGAGTCTCAATTGTTCCCGTCTGAAGCCAGTGAGACTATGGCATCCCCAGTTGGGGTAGGTATGTTGTGAGGCTTAAGGTAGTGGGGAGGGGAAGGAGATAGGAAAGAGGAAGGTGGGGAAATACCTGGCTATTCACGTCTGGTCACCAAGCAAGGCTAACGCCATTCCAAGCAACGTTTTAATTCTGAATGTTGGTATTACACCAGGGCGATAAATTATCTTGTAAATAAGCTTATGTGTCCGTGTGATTCAACAGTGAATTTCTAATGTTGAAAATGTCAACTCTTTAGGCCAAGAAATGGTGAGTTTGCTACAAATTTTGTTTGTGAACAGTGACAATTAAATAGTTCCTTATGCTTACTTAGCACTTCGAGTAGGAACCCTTATAATAACTGGACTCATAACGGTAGACCTCTGAATTTACAATAAATTTTTTTTTTTTTAAAGTTGGTTGTTTTCAGGTGAAAAATGTAATAAGAGTAAATCTGCTTGCGAGTGTTACTCTCATAATATGCTTATGGTTTTCCTACGAATTACGAATTGCAGCACATGGTTGGAAACAATTTTTTTTACTCCACTCGAAATATCAGAATGATTTTGTTCGAAATGCGTTAGCAGATTATCCGCTATTGGAATATTGACAGATCATTCGGAACATGAAACTCGTTTTAACTTATGAGTGAATCTGCACGCAAGTCACCAGCTTTAATTGATACTAGGTACACCCAAAATACGAAAATGGTTTTCCTCCGATTTTAGCACTTAGAAAACATGGATGGTTTCCTTCAAAATGCGTCAGCAGGTAAATCTGCAACGGGAATTCGCATTATGAACACAAGAGTGGTTGTAATTTAGGAATGGATCTGCGAAGAGTTCCACCAGTTTAAATTATATTGTGCTCAGTTAATGTTTTTCCTGCATTTTACAGGAAACTTTTTGTGTTTACTTATTTAATTATTAACAATAATTTTTGTTTTATTTAACTATTTTTTATGGCAGAAGTTTGGCAATATATAAAGAAATTACATTTTTTTTCCTTCCTGAATAGAGTTGTCATCAATATGGAGATATTTTTTAAATATTGATAAGAAATAAAAAAAATAAAATAAAAAATTTTGTTGGATCACATATGAATTTGTCTAACGATTTCTAGAAACATAGGTGCATACACCTGTCAGCTACGTTAAAACTTTTTTGGGGTTTAGTAATAATAACTTTAAAATGTGGCTGAAACACCGGGAAAGTGTAACCAAGAACCTCGCTTTCTGAATGTAATTTTTTGATGTGCTTTATCAGGCTGCACCAAAAAGTTCATTTGTAAATAGTTGTACTAATCCTTATTTGGAAATAAAGTCCATTATTATAACCGTAATGTAATTGAGTTTAGAGAATACCAGTGTTTGAGATTTCTTAAAATATGTTCGAGATAAAGAATGAGGTTCGTCGAAATTACGATTTTTTAAAACTTTATCGCAAGGTTAACATTAAATATTTAACTGGACTAGACGTCCGTACTATAGGAGGCTCTGAGTTATTCTAGAGCTGGGCGCGCAAACACTGCGGGGCCCAGCGGCCCATCATATACTATCGGCTATTTCCGTAAACGTTCGTGCATTAGATATGGAAGACGATAGACGAAATTTTTCTAAGCTTCTAATTAACTGACATCTCTTGAGATACCTAAAAACTACATATAACCATATTATATACTAACGACATCTGTTGAAGGATTTTTAAACAACCTGTATAATCCTCTATATACTCTATACCTCATTAATATTTCATTTAAAGCATTTCTTCGAGTTTTTACATGGAAAAATTTCCTTACAGATATGCTAACGAGCGTGATCCTCTTAGGACGGGGTGTTGTAGCAAATTAAATAATTTTATTTTAAATCGTCCTTTCGCCTCCCAGTTTGATATTCCCTCTCTATCCTTGTATCAGATCCTTCGCCCCGCCCATCCCCCACCCCAAACTCGTGACCACGCCTTCCCACCTCCCCCTTCCCAACCACCATCTCACCCCCAACATCCTCCCCAACGCATTTTAATCAGGAACAAAGTAATCTCCAACCACGAACACGATATATTACTATCCGTATTATTTAAGTGTTTGGAAATAAATTAACTAGGGAATACATAGTAGGTAACTTTATCCGGCTGGACGATAAATTACTCCTTGTCAAGGATCGTGGGTCGTTGCGTTTTACAAGCTGTATTATTATTTGCTTCTGTAAATAATTTTATGGCTCGAAGGAAATTTTAGAAAATCGTTCATTATAATAATAATATACATAATGAATTCTGTTTGGCGGCTTTGGTAGAAGTGTTTTTTTTTGTTGTCGTTTGAGAAAGAGGCCCATTAATTTTCTGAATCTGATACAAGAATGCGTCGATAGAATAATAATCTAAAATGTATGACGACTCTGAGAAGAAATGAGAATCATCTGTTTCTGATTTGAAAAATTGATAGCTTAGAAGTAGTATAGATGTTTTAATTAAATACTGCGTATAGAACACATCTCGGCCTTTCAATTTATCGAGAATTATTTTGGGTAAGTCTTTTTGTAAGCCCAGAAAAAAATATAGTGTCATGCCTATAAAAATTGTAAAATCTTCTACTTTCCCCTTTCTCATTTGCTTTTAGTGTGTCAAATTTAATTATTTTTTTAAATTTGCTGCTAAACTTCACAAAATAAAATTAAACGCGCTTTTTGGCGATGTATTTTTTTGTTGTTGTATAAATAGAACAAGCGGATGGTGTTAAGGGCGAATATCAACCTTATCGCCATTTACATAAAGAGTGTTGTTGTTGGTGGCAGGATACTGAATGTTGCACGACGTGGTGCATCGATTTAAATTCAAAATACGTACAAATAGTAGGTATGTAGCAAAGATGTAGGTAAAGACGACAGAGCAGTAAACTTTTTGCCTCTGAACCCGATGTTGCGAGTTCAAAGCTGGTATTGGCGGGCCGGATCGGGAGAGACTGGCTGAAGGAGACCATTATACCTCCAGCCGGACTCTCGACCCACACTGCAGTGGTAGAATGGATTCATACATCCGTCATTCCTGGACACACTGACCTCCAGATTCCTAACTAGCCACCCTTCGTACCCTTTTCCTTCCCAGAACTTCCACTCTTTTCTTTTACCAAAAAGACCCTCCACACAGCATGCCCAAAGATGATATGATATTTTTTAGAATTGAACGAAACCCTGAGAATTTTTTTTCTTCGAGGCCTCCAATAAATGTAAAAAAATACATATATTAAAATATTTTTAATTAAAAAAAAAAATGATTTCAATTGCAAGAGTTGTGACAATATAGCTTGGTAATTACATTAAATAAATCTGTAATATAATGTCAAGCCACAAAGTGTTTGCTTTCTCCGATAATTTAAATAAACCTGTTGCGTGCTTCTAAAAGAGCTAAAAAGCAAGTTCAATAAATAGTGATGTGCGATTTCTCCTCAAAATTGAATTTTCTTCCGAAATCTAACCTTTCGATTTCGTGATATAATTTTTTTGATTTTCTTGAACCAGTGTAACAATAAACATTGATTTTCTTAAAATTAAAGCTTGCTAAAAAGAGCAAATTAGAAAAACTGAAAAACGAAATTTGAAAAACTGATATTAGCCCTTTTAGAAGCTAGCCATAGATCTATTAACTTGGGAATAAGCTGATGGGTAACTATAACTATCTTGGTCTGTATTATAGGTAGGTATATACTATGTTCTCATGCTACAATTCTTTAGAGTTAAATAGATTATACTCCTTTGGTAACTTCAACGCCATATTAATGATATTTTAATATGCCTTTACTGAAGTATAAAGGTGTACTTATTAAACAATTTAGCAGTACATATTTTAACGAGGTCACCGTGTAATATTTTTTTACTTCTTCTTCACTGTTTCATTATTTTGTTAATAATGTATATTCTTTTTCTTTTGTTATGTTTACTTATGGAATCTTATGCTGCTTCTATTATTTCTTCTTTCTTTACTTTACTATGTCTTTAAAAAATAATAAAAATGCATATAGATATGTAGGTATACGCAAGCACTTATGCCGTTAATTCCAAATAAATAAAAAATCAGGGATCTACCGACCGCGACCCTCCTACAGAGTTGTTATTTTCATTGGAAACTTCAAAAATTACTCCTGAATCCCATGATGGAAAGACGGAGTGAGTTATAATTATAAATAATATTGCATATTCCAAAGAATATTTACTTGAAAACTTACAAAAATGTTGATTTTTTTTTTTAAATCAATGAAAGTGTACATACTTATATCAAAATATTTATTTTGTATTCATTAGGTTTTCGGCTCGTCCGAGGTTTCCGAACTCTTTCATCCAAAATTTGGTGGTGGAAATGGCATATGTACGTTTCTGGCTTTAATTCTTCAAGGGTTCTAGGATTTTTTGCCATAATTTCAAATTATGGAGAGAGGGAAGTGGAATTTATTGTCAATTTTATTATATCGGCAAATTTCATAAATATATGGAAGATTTGAGTCGAGTTCAGACTTAGAAGATATGAGATTTTGAATGGAGGGTAGGCTATTTTAGATAAGACTTGATAGAGGAGATTTGTTACGAGAGGGAAAATCAAAAATATTTGATCCTATGATCCTATGGACCACAGAAAGTACAATCTGGGGAGTCAAACTCGTAAATTTTATAAATAGTGAGAGGGAACGGAATAATCTCCAATTCTCATTCGAATAGGTGAGAAAAATATATCTCTTACAAAAAATAGATATTAGAGTTCCTGGTCGTAATAGTAGAAACGTATCCCTTTTTTATAACAGCCGCTCCAATACCAACTACTTACAAAATGAATTCATACATCGAGCCTGCCATTTTCATAACACACACCTCCTATATATAGACATCTTCAATATAACTTTCAACAAAATCAAAGCAACACTATTAGATAAATGTAATGCATCACAACACACCCCTTAACATCCATATTTATATTTATTATATTATTAATTAGATTTCTTTTCCTAATTTGCAATATATTTACATATTCCCTAATTACAAACATATAATCCTTCTACTTTATTGTGTTTTTCTATATTCTTTTCATGCATATTATATGAAGCTAAATACTTGCTTCTCTTAATAATTTTTTCTCAGTTTTTTCTTTATGTTTTATTTTAACTTCTCTTAACTATATTTTTTTTCTTAGTTTTTCTTTATGTTTTTCTTATCTAGCTAATTAAAAAAAAATAAAAAAACAAAATTATCTGCGAAAACATGTTTTTAGGCTTACTGTTTTATTTTAGCACTTTGTAAAGCTGTTTGTTTTCCAAATAAAGGTATTATTATATTTAAAAAAATTGTTTTGGTGGCCAAGAAAATTCATAATGTACCAAGGTAAAAATTGAGAAAAAAATGAGATGGAATAAACATAAACGTCACGGCGACGATTTATTGATCACTGAATTGAGAATCACCTTAAAAATCATATTTTTTTTACAATTACTCAAATAACTCCAAGAGAAATGTGATTAAAATCGCAGTGTCTACTAATTTTCCATATTGCATCACAATTTTTGGAATTTTGTATAAAACACTCTGTGTGTGAAAGTTTTTATAGATTTAAAGTTGTTTGCAAGACGCCGGCGTCTTCCATTCGGCAAAATATTATATTTCAGTTTATGTGAAAAATCACGTAAGGAGTTTTCTCTCTGGGAAAATTGAATACCACAGATTGTTTCAAGAGTGTCTACCTACTTCGACATTTGACACATTTCATAACGTTTCGTTTTTTAGGGGAATGGAAATCCACAAAACTCCATTTTGTCACACACACACGCCATATTTCGTTAGCATTATGTCATTTACTAGTGCATTCTCTTCTAATCTGTCTTACTCCAACTTCTATTTTCTGATATCTTCACCTTTCGGAGTTTGGATAGCATGAGATTCATGACGGCTCAGATGACGTTTTATTCCAAGTTAACATTCGTCATTCCTTTACAACGCTTTCAGTAAATATTTTCTGCGATATCGTTTGGCTATACATTACATGCTGTTCCCATGAACCTCATAGCATTAGTGCCATTTTGTACGAGTATGAATGACATTGAAGCCAAATCAAGGGTAAGGAGATATTGGCTGGCAACCATCTTGTATCACAAACTTTTCAAGTAATTTGTTTTCAAGGTGTTATTTTTTTTATATTAGCTCCATGGAGTATCAATGTTGTGAAGTCCAAATTTAATATCATAGTAGTTTTATAATAGATTGTACCTATTAGATACTCGTATAAGATGTTAAATTTTATAGCTAAAATAAAATATACTTAAAAAATATTCATAATTCCCCTCATCCTGTCATCTTTAGAGATGCTATGTGGAGGGACATTTTAGAAAAGGTATGAGAGGAAGTTCTGGGTAGGAACCTGAGGGTCAGTGTGTCCAGGAGTAACGAACGTATGATTCCATCCTTCCCTCTGCTGCGGTGCACAGCGATGTTCCCATAGAGTCCTTCTGGAGAGGTAAAAAGATCTGAACACACTTTACTTGATGAACCTGGGTGTCCTTGTTAATTCACCAAACGTAGCAAACCACTTGGTGTGACCTATGGCAGAGATGTTGGTTATCCCATAGATAGTTCTAGGGGCTACGGTACCCGTAACAGCCTCCCAAATTGAAAATATTCCAAAATTCGATTAGAAATTTCAAGTTTATAAAACAGAATAACAACTCTCTTTGAATGTATAAACAACATCTTTCTATTAATAAGGTTTCATGTACCCTTTTTTTTAATGAATTATGTCAAATTTTCACCACTTTTATTAGTAAGTCTGTACGTATCTACCAAAAGATTAAGTATAATATATTTTTGAGTCACCCAGTTCATTCAATAAAAAAGCGAGAAATACCAGTGTTTCGGCACGCAAGCCTTGTACCGAGCTTTTTCCCCAGGATTTAATATCATATATAATAATATATTCCGCGAGCTTTTTTATTATTTGGAATTCTCCCAGGCTTTTTCCGCACCCATACAAAGTCAATGAACAATTCAGATTGCCGGCAACAATAGCGTATTTTTAACTTTTTTACTAACGAGACTAGAGATTAATATTTCAATGAAATTCATATTAGATTAGATGTTATAAAGTTGCGTAGAAAGATTAGTTGGGAAAAGAAAAAGAAAATAAATAAAAATGTCTGAAAAAAATCTGATATTCTTTTGCATTTGCGTATATTGTGTAGTTGTGATAATAGTGAACTAATTATTTACTAATTACTGTTCTATCTTATATTACACATTACTATGCGTTTATTTATAATTGTAAAGACTATTTCATTCAGGATATTGTATTGAAAGTAAATTTATTATCTGTGTATATACGTTCCTACAAAATATCGATAGCGGAAATTTGAAACGCTTTAAAAGACAATAAATCCCAAAATCAGAGTTTGCCATTCACACGCGGTAGAAGTGAAACGATCAGAAAACTAAAGTAGACAAGAGTGGAGAGGTAAGAAGCACCGCATAAAGACGAGACCGATGAGATATGCAGCACCGCAAAAAGAGGAGACCGATGTACTATCTCATTCTCCTATAGATGTGTGTGTTTGTCTATTTTTAGTGTCACAATTTTTCGTTTCATCGAGTTTTAAATCACAACTGTGCTAAAGAAGTTTTCACTTAAAAATTAGTTAAAAATGCCATTTTTCTCCGTTTTTCTCTTCACTCTTTCAATTTGCGTCGTCGAAAAATTTCTAGGAAAATAAGTGCGTCCTTTACGACGTGCATTTAAAAATTGAAAAAAAAATAAAATAGGTACTATTATTAAGGAAATTTACAAACAATATTAAGTATTTTGAAAGATCTATTCTGTAATTTTTTTAATTATAAGTCTTCAAAAATAGGAGATATGATTTATTGAAGAAAAAAAATCTTTCATTTAGCTCTTTTTTTAATGTTATATTCTCAGCATATTATTATTTTAATCATAGACTAGTTAAATGTTTAGTTTCTATTTAATTGTATGTAGCTGTTACAATACATGTTCATATAATGTTTATCTGTTTTACATTGCTGCATGTTTTAAAAACTTTTTGTAATTTGTGATTTTGAAGTTTTCGAAAGCTCATTAGATATATTCTGTTCGTATAATCTATGTAAAAGCCCAGCTGGACGAAAAGCAAAAAAAAATTAAGCAGAATTAAGATATTTATGGTACCAAAAAACAAAAAAAGGAAAATAGAATCAGATAGAAGAAAGAAAAGTTAATAAAAAAATCAGAAAAACAGGGAAAAAATACGTCCAAAAAATCTTTTTCGCGTAAGTAGTATGAGTAAAATGTATTAAAGGTTCATTTGAGGCAGGTATAGGTACCGCTGCTCCGGGAACCATTTATTGGATAACCAACACCTCTGCCACAGGCCACCGCAAGTGGTTCGCTACGTATGGCAACTTAGCAGGGATTTCCGGGTTCATGGATTTCAATCCAAATCTTGACGGCAGATAAGTTTTCACACTGCGTGCAGGCCGGATCGGTAGAGACTGGTTGAGGGAGATCTTTTAACCTCTCCAGCAGGACTCTCTCGGAACATCGCCTTGCGCCGCAATGGGAAGGATAGATTCATACGTACGTCACTTCTGGATACGCTGATCCTCAGATTTCCTACCAACCCCTCATATTTGTTCTTTTTCAGAACTTTCTCTCCTTACTTTCCTAAAAAGACACTCCACACAGCATCCCCAAAGATGACAGAAGCCTTGAAGGGATTAATTGTCCTTAGGCCGCCTGTGTTTTTTACATTAGCTTCACACAGGAGGTCCTGAGGAAAACAATTTCCCTCGAAGCCTATATTATCTTTGGGGAAGCTGTGTGGAATGGAATTAGAGGAAGTTCTGCGAAGGAAAAAAATATGAGGAGTGTGTTGAAATCTAGGGGTCAATAGGTATGTCCAAAATGTCAGACGTATGAATCCATCCACTGCGGTGCAAAGCACTAGGTCAAAAACACTAAATCTTTCTTTGCCGATCTAGAAAACTAGACAAACCTCACCCCTTGAACCCGGGAACCCCTAAGCTAAGTCACCAAACGTAGCGAACCACTAGGTTTGACCTATGGCAGGGGTGTTGGTTATTTAATAAATAGCTCCTGGAGCATATCTCATACCCGCCCCCCAAATTATATGGCACTAAATTTTTTTTTTTTGGTGATGATATATTTGTAATTTTGTGACATAACTTCTCTGCCACCCTCATCAAGTGTATCGATTTGACTGATTAAAGCATTATTCCATGCTCACTTCAACTGCCAGCAACACTTGCGAGCACGGAAGTCCCATTCGTATTGTTACCACGACCAACATTTCGTGTGAACCTTTCTTTATGTTAGTGTTAGCGAGCGGGTACTCGGGCACTTGTAACATTATACGATCTCGCCGAGCGAATTAGAACAGAATCTGAACTTTCTTTTCTGGAAAAAGTTTGAAATATTATTACTTACCTACTCACACTATTAAATTGACTTATAAAGAGTAATAAAGAATCAGCATTTAACACAAAGTAATGATAATCAATAGGCAGATGAGAAGATTTATTCAACTTTATGAATCAATTAAGTCATATTACTCATTGTTTCAATTCAGAAACTGATGGCTAGTAATGAAATGTAACCATGCAACATTGTCATCAATTGAGGTGATGCACCACGTCGTGTAAAATTCAGAATCGGGCCGCTAACAATAATACTCCTTATGTCGATAGCGATTAGGTTTAAATTCTCATTAAAAAAAACATCGCCAAAAGGCGTATTTTATTTTATTTTGCGAAGTCAGGCACAAATATTTAAATGTTTTAAGATTTTCTAAATAATTTCATTTTTCACATTATACAATAAAACCGAAACTGAAAAGGAATTAGAAAGAAATTTTGAACTTTATAACAATTTTTATAGTCCTGATACTTTATTTTTTCCTGGCCTTATAAAAAGGCCAATCAAAAAAATACTCAATATTTTCAAAAGCAAATATGTGTCATACTTGCAGTATTTAATAAAAACATTTAATATATTTCTTAGCTATCTAGTTTTCAAACCAAAATCAAATGATTTTGCATTGCTTAGTAGTGCGAGTACGAATTTTCAATTTGTGAGGCGGGTATGGGTACCGCCGCCCCGGGAACCATTTATTGGATAACCAACACCTCTGCCATGGGTCACCCCAAGTGGTTCGCTACGTTTGGTGACTTAGCAGCGGTGCCTGGGTTCATCGGTCAGGTTTGTCCGGATCTTGGCGAGGACTGCGTCTGCCCACCAACTCGGATCGAAAGAGACTGGCTGAGGGAGATCTTTTGACCTCGCCGGCAGGACTCTCTCGCCTTGCACCGCAGTGGTAGGGATAGATAGATAGCTGACTTCTGATTCCTACCCACCAGTCAAACCCTTTTCCTTCCCAGAACTTCCTCTCCTTCCTTTCCCTGAAAAGCCGTTCACACAGCATCTCCAAAGAAGATAAAGGCCCTGAGGGGAATTATTTTCCTCAGGGCCTCCTGTGTGGAACTAATGTAAAAAAAAGTGCATCGCCTTAACGGCATTCTGATTATTTTTTACATTGAAGGTCTTCTAGGTCCTTTTCATCTTTTGAACATTTTTTAAGAGCACAGAAGCACAATGTCACGTTGTTCTTATTGTCGCTGGGATTTAAAAACTTGACCTTTTGATAACTAGTCGAGAGCCTTACCCCTCGACCACAGAGGCCGCCAATCAACCATTTAGTTATTATTGGACCGATATAGGACATTTTCCATGTTTTAATGTGTAATTTACCGCATAAGAATCCCTCTGTTCGGAGGCAGTGGAACTATGTCATCTATTAATTGGGTTATATTTTAATACTGCTGGGAGTAGGGAAAGGAAGCATAAGGAGGGGAGGACGGTTAGGAGTACCGGTCTATTCAGATCTGGTCACCAAAAACGGCTAAAACTATGTATCGATTTCGTACGATGGTTGTCTTTCGCCAGGGCGATACCGAGAGTGTTTACTACTCTTTGATGTAAATCAATATAAATATATTATAAAAGAAAATGTACAGTGTGCATGCAGCTAAAACTCAGAAACGAGTCACGGTATGATCAAGGGAGTTATATGGTATGGTGGCCCTCTATCTCCCATCCATGAAGAAGGTTTCCGTTTTTACCTGAAGGGCGTGCTTTTGAATACATAAGAGCTGGAAGTTTCACTCTCTAGAACTTTCTAGAGCAGTCCAAAACATATGAGAGTATTTGAGAACATTCCATAACATTCCAGAACATCCCGGAACATTCTGGAATGTTCGGGTATAGTCTGGAACGTTTGGGAACATCCCGGCACACCCCAGATCATTGTGGAACATTCCAGAACACTCTAGAATGTTGTGGAATGTTCTGGAATATTGTGGACCATTCGAAGCCTTTTTTGTATGGGTGGGGCTACCCATTGGTAGGGTTATATAAAGCAAGATCCGTGGTGCAACCTAACCATTTTGGAGTATTAACTAAATAATAAGGTTAGTACATCTAAACAGCTATGTTTTTCTAACCAAACACAAAATGGTTTAGATATAAAATACACAACAGTTTAGGTAACAGAGCTAAAACACCTATATCGGTAGGGCTATTCCAACCAAAGTATAGTTAATCAACCTAACTATTTTGGAGTATTAACTAAATAATAAGGATACTACATCTAAACAGTTATGTTTTTCTAGCCAAACACTACAAAATGGTTTAGATATAAAATACACAACAGTTTAGGTAACACAACTAAACACAGAAAGCTGGCTCAACCGATTAGTTTAGCTAGAATATCTGAATCGTTTAGCTGTCATAAATAAACTGCTTTTTAGTTAACAGTAGCTAAAAGTTCGGCAGTCACCACAGCAACTAAACTGTTTAGTAGATAATTACTGTAAATTTAGTAAATAGTACCTAAACATTTCTTTCAGTGTGGGTTCGAACGTCAGTTCAATCTCATAAAATTTCCCTGAGCGAAGCCGGTTATCCAAGCTAGTATTAAATAATGTAATTACCACTATGAAATTACCAAGTATCGGTTTAAGAAGCGCTATAATTAAATTCAGAGTTCCTCCCATTCTCTCGCCTTCGAATCATCACGTTTACACAGCGATCGTAATTGTTATAATTAGAATGAATACAGTGGGTAATTTACGCTAGACTTACTCCAGTGATATCGTAGTCACCGGTCTGTATCCTACCAGTCACAAGTAGGTATTCTTGTAGGCAATCCAATCAATAGTGCAATAACTCTAATAATAATTGGATAATTTGTACTAATATAACTTCCTGGGCTCTATCTAATTACTTCAGGGGAATGGCTGTGCGACCCTATTCATACAAATCTTAAATTTGTTTTTTAGGCGAATACACCCAAGCAAATTGAATAAATATATTTTTAATTAAGTGAAAAAAATAACTTTGTAAAACACCACTATTTAGTCAAAATTATCAACATGTTTCGAAAACAATGGTTTCTTCATCAGGATAAAGGTCAGGACGCACTGGTTTCGAAACATGTTGATAATTTTGTTTTTAAGTGGTGTACACAAAATGATTTCTTTTCATTTAATTGTAATGATGCCACGATTGTTTGTATGATCAAAAGTTATACTACTTAAATGGTTACATGACAACTCAGAATAAAGCAACTTCAACACCCCTTTGAAAAGTCATTAAAAGATATGAAAAAAATAATTGAGAAATAGTCCATAACCTAACCTAAAGTAACTAATGCAACATTTTTTTGTTCATTACCTTTAATGGCTTTTCAAAGGAGGTGTTGAAGTTGCATCATTCTGAGATGTCCGTTAACCGTAGGAAATATTTAGAACGGATTCATGCTGCTTTATGTATTTGCGTTATAAATTTACACAACGTACTGTAAAAGCACCGAAAAAGGGCGTTAATCAATAAATAAACAAATAAATAAAATACAGGTCAAATAAATAATAAAAGATTTCACCATTTTAGAAGCTACTTTGGCAATAATTTGTGAGTTCTTCTTAAAAAATTAAAAAATAATTGTTTCAATAAATGTACGTATATGAAAAAACATTTAAAATATGATAAAAAAGCATTTCGATGGGCCTAAATGTAGGTAATTTACAAATGACCGATTTGTGTTGGAACACAAATCAAAAAATCATCGCCAAATTTTTTTTTTAGAAGCTTAGGCCAAAATATTTATTTATTAGAATTAACGGCACAAGTGTCATCTACGTACATTTTTTTTATAATATGGAAATAATAAAAAAAATAACAAATAAGATTACATAAGTAAATAAACCAAAAGAAAAATAATACACATTAACAAAGTTAATGAAAACAGTGAAGAAGTAACAAACACAAATACAAAAAAACCTGTTATGCAGCGATCTCGTTAAAATATGTTCCACTGCTAAAGTGTTCAATTAGTATTCACCATACAGAGAAAAAAATCCTCAGGGTCAACATTATCTTTGGGGATATGTATAGGGGTCTTTTTAGGGAAAGGAAGGAGGGGAAGTTCTAGGCAGAAAAAAGGCAAGGTAGAAATCTGGGGATCAATGCGTCTAGGAGAGAGGACCATCCCACTTGCAAGATGAAGGGTTGAGAGAGACCAGCTGGAGAGGTCTCCCGGAACTTATCCCGATCTGGCCTGCCACGTGGTAGGTGGACAAACTCGTCCATGGCCAAGACTTAGACAAACCACACCCCATGAGCTCCCCCACCCCTCCTAAGTCACCTATGGCAGGGGTGTTAAAAATGGGACTGCCAGGACTCCATTGTGGACTGCTAGCTTCGCGTCTTTTGACAGTGTTTTATTAGCGCCAACGGCATTCAGTCCTCCATTAATGGAGTTACCTGCATTTACTCTTCTTTCAATATCTCTATCAGCCTTCCCATCTCTCGTAAACATACTACCCAGGTACACAAACTCATCCACCTGCTCCAAGTATTCATCATTCACAACTATATTGCACACTGTTTTCGTACTTTCCCTTTCAAATACCATGACTTTAGACTTACTTACATTCATCATTAACTCATTTTGCATACACACTTCGTTCATCCTAGACACGAGAGACTGTAGATCTTCCATAGTGTTAGAAATCAGCACCGCATCATCAGCATACAACAGGCAACATATTTTCAGATCACTCAAATTCGCGCCCAATCCCATCTCTTTCAATTCTTGCATACAATTATCCATGTATAAATTGAATAACCATGGTGACATTACGCAGCCTTGCTTAACACCTTTTGTGATGTCAAACCACCCCGTAATAATTAGTCTAAATCAAAAAATAAATAATTATAATTATTGTT
The DNA here is from genome assembly GCA_917563855.2 of Limnephilus lunatus. Lineage (NCBI taxonomy): Eukaryota > Metazoa > Arthropoda > Insecta > Trichoptera > Limnephilidae > Limnephilus > Limnephilus lunatus. The sequence continues at coordinate 102,890,280 of OU830594.1, forward strand.
AGTATTAATATGAAAATAAATTTAAAAGATGGCTATTTTTAAAAAATGTTTGGTTATTTATAATATTTAATTTACTATTAATGCTTTTTCTAATTTCTAAATTTTCCAATTGTATGCCCGTAGTATTAGTATGTAAAATTTTAAGACCTGTATTAATATCAAAGGAATGACTTGTTTCCAAAATATGGTTGGCAAATTCAGAATAATTATTATTATTTAAACATCTTATATGTTCCTTAACTCTAATTTTAAAATTTCTAGAAGTTTTTCCAATATAAAAAAAGTTACAATCATTACAAATTAATTTATAAACCTTAGATTTGTTCAAAAAATCACATTTATCATTATTATTTAATATATAATTTGTTATTTGTATAAAAAGCTGGCTGTACATTATTTGGCATGTTTTTAATTAATAAATTTGAAATGCTATTATTAAAAAAGAAAAATTTTCTCCAAATATTATCATTTTCAACAACGTGTGGATAAACAAAAGTTCTAAAAAACTTTTTCTTATATTTTTTGTTTAACATATTGTCTATTAATTTTGAATAAAAAACCATTATTAATTGCAATTTGTTTAATAGTATTTAATTCTGTTTTTAAATTACTCAAAGATAAAGGGAACATTAATTAATCTAGTTAGCAAGGTATGAAAAGCTGCTAATTTTTGTGAATATGGATGATTAGATGTTTCATGTATAATGATATCTGTATGTGTATCTTTACGAAAAATGTTAAATTCAAATTTATTATTAGTGATAGAAAAAATTGAATCCAAAAAAATTAAGCTGCAATTATTTCCAATTTCTAGATTAAATTTAATTTTTTTGTTTATAATATAGTGGTTTATACAAAGTGATCTGTTATTCATTACACCATATTTTCGCTAAACTGACTGCACGTTGTATTTAAGTATGCCGGGGGATAAACTGCCATGGAACCCCAAATTCGGGCTCAGTATCCGAGTTTTTGGAGTGATTTGGAAAAGCAGAAAATTATTGATCTGTATAAAACGACATATTTTTTAGTCGCACTACTAAAGTCCCAACTGTCAGGAACCAGTGGTATACCCAATCAGGGCATTTTGTGAGGCTGAAGATAGTGGGAAAGGGAAGTAGATGTGGAAGATGAGTGTTGGAAGTACCTAGCCTTTTTATGTTAATACCGCCCAAGAGTCCTAACTGCTCCCAACCAAATCCCATTGGTTCTAGTGTGACTATGGCATCCCCAATCGGGATGTCACATACTCACAGGATTTGTGGGGCTGGAAGGCATTTTATCCTGATTTTTTTTAAATTCTGGTCGTTCGGCATCAGAGCGTTGGAGGCCAACTCGAACTAATTGGATGTATAAAAGCGGAACCTATGTTTACCCTTCATGTCTCCTCTAAATAAAGTTCATCGATGTTTATATGGTTGTCTCTCACCAGGATCATTAGCTGAGATAATCTAACACTCGGGAACGTGCCGCAAATAATACCAAATATTATCGAATACATTAATCAGTCGGAATATGAATCTGCAACCTCTGGTTTCATATTTGGGGATCTTCGTACCACGAATACTTCGAACCCGTTACTGAATAACTTCAAATAACTTCTCTTTCTCATAGAGCTATGTATGTCATAGATTTACTAGAATAGGAATAACGACTACGTGAAAATAAAGACAATTCCAATTTGGGAGGCTGGTATCACGCCGTCGCAAGAACCATTTGTCTAATCAACACCTCTGCCATTGGTCATTCCAAGTGATTCGCTACTTTTGATGACTTAGCAGGGTGGGGTGAGGTTTGTCTGGTTTGGCGGCCCATGCGTCTGCCTACTAACTGCATGGCAGGCCGAATCAGGAGAGACTGGTTGAGGGAAACTTTTTGACCGCTTCCGCACGCCTCTCTCAGAATATCGCCTTACACCGCAGTGGGAGAGATGGATTCATACTTCCATCACTCCTCGACACACTGACCACCAGATTTCTTCCTCCCCAATTAAATATTTTCTGAAAGAGATTCCATAAAATGATATCCGTGGTTGTAGAAAATTGAAAAACAATTTGTAAAGACAAATTCGCCATTTCGCTCAACTTGTCCAGCCGCCTTACACCTGTTGAAGTAATCACGAATGGTTTATGCAATTGATAACGTGCCCACTTCACCAGAAGCCAGTGGAAAATTGCATATAATTCCGATATTTGAAACAATAGCAACAACATGACCAACCAACTAGCCAACCAACCAAACATTAGGGCCGCAGGGCCCAATGCTGGTTAGGTTAATACTTTCACTAATTAAAAATACAATGGTTGTGATTCTGTCTGTAACTTCGGATCAAATTTTGCGATGAATTGTGTTACGTTTTTAAAAATTGGAATTACAATTTGGGACGGGAACCATTTATTGGATAACCAACACTCCTGACATAGGTCAATACGTTTGGTAACTGCGTGACGGGCCAGATCGGGAAAGACTGGTTGAGGGAGACCTAATCTAGACCTCTCCAGCTGGACTCTTTCGACCCATCTCCTTGCACCGCAGTGATGTGTTTTTTAAAACCATTTTTTTCTCACATTACGTCACTGGTCAGCCGAGTAAACGCCAAACCCCTCACCCTGACCCTACTGTCTAATGCCTACTGATTTAAAAAATGTTTTAAAACATCGAAAATGTCACCGAAGACCAAAACTTAATTAGCATTGATTAAAGAAGTCAAGTACGTCCCTTAACATACTGAAAATGTCACCGAAGACCAAAACTTAACTAACATTGGTTAAAGTAAAAAAAAATTTCACCGAAGACCAAAACTTAATTAGCATTGGTTAAAGTCAGTCAAGAACGTCCCTTAACATTCTCAAAATATCACCGAAGACCAAAACTTAACTAGCCTTGGTTAAAGTAAATGTCACCGAAGACCAAAAATTAACCAGCATCGGTTAAAGTAAATGTCACCGGAGACCAAAACTTAACTAGCATTGGTTAAAGTAAATGTCACCGAAGACCAAGACTTAATTATCATTGGTTAAAGCAAGTAAAGTACGTCCCTTAACACCCTGAAAATGAAACCGAAGATCAAAAATTAACCAGAATCGGTTGAAGTAAATGTCACCGAAGACCAAAACTTAACTAGCATTGGTTAAAGTAAATGTCACCGAAGACCAAAACATAACTAGCATTGGTTAAAGTAAATGTCTCCGAAAACCAAAACTTAATTAACAGTGTTGCTCCGAGTAGGTACATGCTGTAAGGACACACGCGCGTCGCACACAAACAGACTCGCTGTGTAAAACTTGGTACCTTATAGCGGTGTTAATTTATAATAAATTAACAATACATACACAACATGTATAATGTACGAAGTAATGCACCAATTTCTCTATACTGTTAACAAAGTAGCATTAAATCAGGTATTATTTATTTATATTCATAGTAGTAGGTATCTGTTTATATTTCTATCCATATTTTTAGTTACTGTTTTTATATTTTAACACGAGCAGTTTAAGGCATGAGCGCGGTGTATATTCGTATTGTCGTATAAAATAATATGTACTTAAAACATGTTTTAAATCAGTGAAAATAATCATGTTTGCACATAATTTATTACACATTGAAGTTACAACGCTTAAAAAAATCATATTTATTATTGCATACATAAATTATATCCAATATTGTAAATTTGAATGTAGTTTCTCTTATAAGTGAACCTACTATCTAAACACACTTCTAAACACATAACTTCATCTATATTGTAAATTATATTATGATTCCTCCATCTTGTTATTAGGTTTTTATCACTTTTCAATATTACTAACTTACCTACTTATACTTATCTCATACTCTGTAAATCCAAATATATTATATGTTACCAGGTTAATTCGGTAAATCCGAATACAATATATGCTACCAGGTTACTTTTTCTATGTACATTGTCACAAAAAATGTATATATATATATATTTCTTCATTATACAACTTAGTTTTAGAGAAAATAGTTTTTTTGTTGTTATGTAATTATAATTACATATACATTTCTTTGGAATAATATGAACTAAACCTGTCAATTTATCTGTCCTGGAACGGGAAACTTTCCTAGTTGGACAGGCAAAACTTCCTAATATGTATTTTGTACTTTATTTTGTATCTATCTATAATAAATAAATAAATTAGCTTTGGTTAAAGTGGGTCAAGTACGTCCCTTAACACCCTGAAAATGTCACCGAAGACCAAAAATTAACTAGCATCGGTTAAATGTAAATGTCACCGAAGACCACATCTTAATTAACATTGGTTAAAGTAAGTCAAGTACTTCCCTTAACACCCTCAAAATCTCACCGAATACCAAAACTCAACAAGCTTCGGTTAAAATAAATGTCACCGAAGACCAAAACATAATTAGCATTGGTTAAATTATCGTAAGTCAAGTACGTCTCTTAATACCCTGTAAACTAGAGAACGTAACCAAATTAGCTAATGAATCTGGTTTTTGAAGAGACCAATCAATGTTGCTTACCAATTTAAATATACTTTATTTCATCTAATCGCATATTTTTTTCAAAACTTCTGCAATTCTGTCAGCAGTCAACAAATCTCATCAAATCTTCAGCCGCTCTAATCTCTGGGCTTCCCTTGCCTATCTTTATGCTACGATATGTGTAAATGATTATGTTTTTTTAATTCTATAAAATGTGATTGGGCTCAATATTCGCCAATTCCCCCCTGGTTTCGGCACCAAACTCTCGCGTGCAGACTTTTTTCACTCGCCAGTACCACTCCCATGTGACGCGCAGCTTAACCTAATGGTTTATGTGTTAATTATAAGAAACAGACACTTTAAGGACGAATTCTAAATTAAAAAAGAAAGCAACCCGTACGATTTTTTTTATGTAGCTTATCATCATCTGTTATTAGTGCAATATAATTTCGTTACGTTGAATTAATTGAACACAGCGTGCGTAACACGAAGCAAAAATTTGCATTTCTTTTTTAATGATTTATGCATAATTTTTTAAAGTTTCCTCCATAACTAGTGTGAACAGTAGACCTCGCAACCGAAAAATTATTTTATCATTGAAGAAGAAGATAACACTACTAATCTTAACGTAAATAATCTAATCTAATATTCTAACCCTTGTCAGATGCCAACTAAAGTATAACTCTACGTTATGTTGTCCTTTTTACAATATTCATCCCGACAGCATTGAAAATATTCAACATAAGTTCCTCACCTGTATCAACTATAAATTGCATATTCATGTACAAAACAATGATTATACTTAACTACTTGATAAAATATCTCTATTAAAACCTTCAGAAAGAATAATAAACACATTTTTAATATTATTACATAAAATACTGCATTACAAAATTGACTGTCCTGATTTGCTTCAATCAATCAACATTCATATTCCCAAAAGATCATGCCGACATTTACTACTATTTTACTTTAACAACACCAGGACACTGTCTTACCAAAATTCCACGATTAGTTTCGGAAATAAATATTCTGATCTGGGTGATATATTTCACAATGTAAACATTGTTTGTTCCAAAGATATTGAAATATACGTTTATTCCAATTCTTTTATGCATCTAGACTCAAATATACGTGTATAATTTCGGCAATTTTTGTACATATTGAATACGTATGACTCCTTATCATTTTTGCCAATGTATTTTATTTTAATATTATTTGATTTTTTTTACTTATTTTTCAATTATTGTATTTTCTTTATTGTCTTAATTTTTAAGTATTTAAAATAACTTTGCTTAAAATCCATAATGTAAAAGCCCATTAAGGCGTGTAATAAATAAATAAAATAAAATTAGTACTTGTTCTGCGAACAGTAGACCTCGCACACGAAAAATTATTTTATCGTTGAAGAAGAAGATAACACTAACAATCTAAACGAAAATATGAAAAAGAACAAGACACAGAAAAATAAAAAGATAACATTTGCAACTGGGACCAACTGGCATATATTTCATTGATGGGAATAACTATCAAAATTTATAAGAAGAGAATTGTTAATATTCATTGATACTTTTACAAAAAGATATTGCATAAAAATAAAATCAGATATATTTATCCGATACACTATCTAGGTTACAAACCAGTTCTTAGAAAACAGAAAAATAATTTCAAATGAAAAAGGTAGTTAAATGAAAAAAAAATAGTGGAAAATAATATTGATAATTCAAATAAGAGGTGGCAGTAGCCAAATTGGTAAGGCGTTTGTTCCAGTAATACGAGAGGTTCTTGGTTCGCTTCCCAGTTGCGACCGTTATCTTTTTATTTTTCTGTGTCTTGTTTTCTTTCACATTTTCGTTTAGATTATTGGTGTTATCTTCTTTTTCAAATTTGCTCTGAAATAATCAAATTAATTTGGTTTATAATGGCTGGTGCCTATTTAAATATAATTCATATATACTTTTCGTAACGTTTTTTTTAAATTTCAAATAATGAATTATACAATTTGTTCAAAGAAAAGTAACTATCAGTGACAATTATTATTTTTTCTTACTTTCTTTCTACTGTTAAGAGCGTATAACCAGAGAACACCAGAAAAATGTTATTTTTTAATCAGTGTTTAGACGTATTGACTCTTTTCCACAAAAAATTATAAATTGGTTATTATTCTTTTATCTAGTAAACTTATGTTTTAAATTTTCAGAAAAAATGATAATTTTTAGTATAATAAAGTTATACCATAGGTCGTTGGCGGATTTATTAAATTTTCAAAAAAGCACATTTAATTTTCAACACCTATTTCAAATCATGTAATCATTCAGTAAAATAGATCAATACATTATCTGGTAAACGTATGTAACAGAATTTTAATTTTAGTTTAAATAAAATCATAAAAAATATATAAGTACATGTGTTTCTTGACGAAAATTGGTCCGTTTGTGTATTTATTTGCGAACTTACAGACTAACATATTTCAATTTTTTTACATTCTTATTTTGCTAAGATGTTATTGAAAAATGATAAATACTCATGATCAAAAAATAATTACAAAAAGTACATAATTTAAATAGTTTTATCGTCACGCCTTTCAGTATTTTTGGATGTAGGTATAAATTAAAGCAAATTTGGAATGACATAAAATCGATATTGCGTTATAATTTTAAAAAGCTGGTACGGAGAGTGATTAAACTTTCTCATTGGAACCGCCCTGAACGATCGTAAGAACCTCTTTCGACGAAATATGGATTTTCGGCCGCTGGCTGGTTATACGCTCTTAAGGCCCGGTAGTAGGCGCTCAAAAAGAAGAAGAGTGGGAGGTATGTAAATACGAATGTTGGAGAGAGGGCGCTAAAATTAAAACCGATATTTCCCTGATAAAATGTTATAAAAAAAATACTCATTTAAAATAGAGCAAAAATATCTTAAATGGCATTTGAAGAAACACTGTGATTTTTTATGCACATAACTTATAAACTATTCGATAAAAAACAATTTATAAAAATTTTCTCTGCCACTCCGAAGGTCGCGGGATCGAATCCCGGCGTGGCAAATAAATTTTATTTGATTAATTTGTGTTATTTCACGATTTTATAAATATTTCGTAATGATCTCGTAAGGAACACTGTAGGATTATTTTTTAATTTATTATAGTTAAGCGCACTTGAAGTGAAATGACACAAAACTGCGCTATACAAATATTACGTTAATATTATTATTTCTTCATTAAAAATAATATATAGTATATTTGCGGCACGTTCCAGAATGGAAGATACTCTCAGTATTGCCCTGGTGTAAGACCAGAATTCAGAATTGAAACGTTGCTTGAAATGGCTTTAGCCATGTTTGGTGAACAGATCTGAATAGCCAGGTACTTCCCCACCTTCCTCTTCCCTATCTCCTTCCCGCCTCCACTACCGTCAGCCTCACAATATACCCCAATTGGGGATGCCATAGTCCTACTAGCTCCAGAAAGGAGCAGTTGGGACTCTTGTGTGGTATTCATTTAAAAAAAAAATCCATCATAATAATTTTTTCCTTCCCAGAACTTCCTTTCCTTAAAAAGACCCTCCATGCAGCACTTCTTAAAGATGACGTAGGCCTTGAAGGAAATTATTTTCCTCAGAGCCTCCTAACGTGTGGAGCTAATGTAAAGCAACGCAAATGCTAGCTCGGAGCATCTTCCAATGAAATACCGATAAAACAAGCACGGCATTTCCACCCGAGCTCTGTGCTCTACAAAATGCAATCCGTTTGTTAAGATATGAGAATCTATCTAACGGACCACCCGTTTCTCGTATTTTGGGTCCCAGACCACAGGTGGCTGCCAAATTCAACCGAAGGATGCACTTGTGATTTGTACAGGGTTAGCAGTTGTGAACGATCTGCAGTATCTGCGGGCCCTATACAGTACGCCCAGCTTCTGAGAGCCCAGTACCAGAGCTGGTCACTTCGAGTTACACCAAGCATACCAATGGAAGACCTATTCGGAAGATTGCTTCCTCGTTGAAGGAGACTAGATTTTAATTTCGATCCTCTTTAGACGTAATCACACATTAATGGGTCTTTGAAACATTAAATTTGACGAGGTTGTTCTTACCCCAAGAGAAAACACTCTCGAGGTAACCGTCCATTCTCTGCTGCAAAGCCCTCGGAGCCGTTGGATTTAGTGTGCTTCTTGGGTCTTCTTCTTGTCAAAAATAGCCATCATAACAAATATTTTGATAGAGAAACAACTCAAATATTGTCTAGTTTGGCCCCTATTTCAATAGAGAAACAATTCAAATGTTGTCTAGTTTGGCTCCTATTTCAATAGAGAAACAACTCAAATATTGTCTAGTTTGGCTCCTATTTAACAGAGAAACCACTAAAATATTATCTAGTTTGGCTCCTATTTCAATAGAGAAACAACTCAAATATATTCTAGTTTGGCTCCTATTTCAATAGCGAAACAACTCAAATATTGTCTAGTTTGGCTCCTATTTCAATAGAGAAACAACTCAAATATTGTCTAGTGTGGCTCCTATTTCAACAGAGAAACAACAAAAATTATATCTAGTTTGGCTCTTATTTCAATAGAGAAACAACACAAATATTGTATAGTTTGGCTCCTATTTCAGTTGAGAAAAAACACAATTATTGTGTAGTTTGGCTCCTATTTCAAAAGAGAAACAACTCAAACAAAAAATTATTCAAATGAGTTGAAAAAAATATAATTTTGTTCTTTTTTATAACTACGAGAATCACAAGCACGCCATGATTACAAGATTATTTTAATAATGAATTATTTTCTACGGTCTACGTCCTGAAAAGAAATATTTAAATTATTTTATTGAAATCGAGAATTTGCGTGTGCGAAAAGAACTCAAAGTCACCGATGAATCATTCTAAAGATACGCGATATCAAACCCAGTCCATTCTCGGTCTTCTCACCATAATTAATAACTTTATTTACGAAAAAATTCAAACGAACCTCTTCCTTACCTCAATTATTGCAAAAATCGTACCCACCGGAGGTACGGACTCTTTGAACACGCAATGACGTCAAAACTTGACATGATATTAACATTTTTTAATTATTTACTGCCCATCCAATGTAAGAAAGAATCAGGGTACCTACCTAATTACCAATCTGACTTGTTTTCGAATTGTTGGTGCTTGTAACATTTTTTTGTTTTGTTGTAAGTTGAAAGAACATTGTCTTAAAAAAAGACAAGTAGTTCAGAAGAATGCATGTTTCCTTTTTTTTTAAATGCAATAGAAGGCTGTTGGCGTTTTTTTTATACTTTAGATTGCGTGGCTGTGTTTAGTGACTAGATACGAATTGCTACCTACCTAAGTAGTCGGGAAAGCTGGGTATTTTGCAAACCTTTCTTCAAAGTTCTTCAATAAAAAATATTTCAATAAAAAATATCAAGAAAAAATGTTCTGGAAGGCACATTTTCGCTTCCAATGTTTTTCTATTTTGGAGACGGTTGATTACCTAATCTCAGTGGGAATCTTGTTTTTTAGACAAGACGTGATTTGTCCTATTTTTTTTTCTATTTAAGCGAAGTTTGTTCATAGTAGTCATATATGTATAAAGCATATTAAGGAATATGTAAGTACAAAGCATAATATTATAGTAAGGGTGAATAATGTCACAGTGTTCAAATTCTTCTTCAATAAGGTTTCCTATTCTGAGATGGCCTGTAGTTTTATATTTTTGATGTGAGTTTCTAGTTGTCTTTTCTTCATAAGGTCTGCAGCTTGCTTATTACTCTGTTTCGACTTTAATTTATTTGATCAAAATGTGTATTCAAACTGAGAATAACCAGTTTATTATTGTGGGTTATAGCTCTAGTTGAGTGTTTATGTTGGCCAGTAGAGTAATCAGTGATGTTTTTTTAGAGTTTAAATAAAACATTTTTTATATCTAAGTTTTGGTACATTGAATACGTGAAAGTTTAATATTTTGTCCATGGTAGTTCTAACCGAAATTTTTAGATTTTTTTTTTACTTTTTGGGCTACGTTGAGACACACCCACCTCTTCCTCTCTTCACTCCCGTCATCACACAAAATACTAAAATTGGGGAAGCGATAATTCCACTAGTTTTGTAGTTTCTCTGAAGGTCTGGAGTCAGGCGTAAATGTATGACTATTTTCGTCTTCCAAACAAGAGGTTTTCGCACAGTATTAATTGAAGTTATACTCGGAAAAAACACTTGTGTATTGATGAATTGTTTATAAATTAGTTCAGATGAACTTAAGATAAAGATGAGATGATTTTAGATGCTGGCTGTAAGGATTTTAAAGTGAAATCGAATCAATTTAAGCAAGGAATTGCTTACTTCTCGTGAAAGCGTACACCAAAAAACGAAACAAAAAATTGTTGTTTTAAAATGAAGATAAAATGTGAAACAGACGTTAAATTGAAAGTAAAAGAGTCCATAGTCGGAAATGAAGCATGATGAATTTAAATATAGAACGACACATAGAAAATGAAGTCAAATTTTGCAAATGCGACCACACAACACTTAAGATTTTTTTAAATTTTGAGACGAACTCAATTAAAAAATCAAGAAAATAAGATAATTAAATTTTTTACTTTTCTGTTACCAACGTAAAATTGTTTCGTTTCTATGATATGATTGTTTCATTGACAGCAATAAAACCGTACATTAATATTTAATGAAAAATACAAGCCGCTTTAAAGTCAGTCCTCTTATTGAAAAAATAACAATTGGAGCGAAGATAGCATCTAATTTATTAATACGCCTTCAGTAGTTCGTGCCGTACAGCAGTAGGAAGATATCCTTATGCAGGATTCCGCACTGCAATCGTATATATTTGCATTAAAAGTGCAATTAACGACTCAACCCTCGAGCGACTGCAACGGGTGCCTTATACCTGTAGGCCAGGACAAAGTTACACAAGCGTGAATTTCACGATCCAATTACACTAACAGAATTACACACGGACGGAATTACACCTGAATGAAATTACACACGGAGATAGTAACACCCACTGAAAGAATTGCACATTTCAAAAAAATCTTGTTTTTTTAACCCCGTAGACCCTGAGAAAAATAATTCCCCTCAGAGTCTACACCATCTTGGGGCTACCCTGTGTGGAGGGTTTTTTTAAAGAAAGGAATCTAGGAAGGAAAAAGGTATGAGAGGTGGGTATTAGAAATTTGGGGGTCAGTGCGTCCAGGAGTGATGGACGTATGAATCCATACCTCCCACTGAGTGAATAAATCTTGGAAAACGACACTCTAGCTAGAGAACATTGAAACTAATTTACGGATATACCTACACATCCCAAAGGAGTAATTTTTTAAATTAATTGTCAAATTAAAATTTAATTGCCTTAAAACTATTCTCCCTTTTTCTTAATCTTCCACATTCATACTTGAATTGTATAATTTAAAAAAAATCCTGATTTTATTTTTAATATTTTCATAATATTATGTAAACAAAAACCTAGCTAACAACCACTCTGTAAATTGCCATCTCAATACAGGCACAACCCACTCAGTGAGATGGGTAATACGTTATTACTGTAATCAAATGTAATATTAAAATAATGAAATAAAAAAATAAAATCAAATTACTTCAAAACAACGGTCATTCGAGGGTTGCCATGAATATAAATCCAATTGTTTCAACGTCTACCAATTAAAAAGTCACTTCATAACAGACTCGCATGTGAAGGATCACGTGAGAAAGGCGGATAGAATGTTCAAATGCACGAAACTGAACTACTCGCTGCTTCATGACGGTGAAATTATTCAATGGGCAAAGATAAAGAATTTTTTTATGTGGTGATAGGTTCGCGGGGCCAGTAGGTACGCGGCAAACGGAATGAACCGAATGATTCTATAAATCATCGTTGTTTATGTTTCTTTCGTGCTTTTTGTTTACAGCTTATGGGGAAGGGTAGGAAAGGGACGCTTGATTGAAGAACTTGTGACTTATAATGGGAATGTGAATGGATCAGCTGGGAAAATGTTGAAGTTTGCAGGAAAATATAAGAAATGTTTATGAGATATTTTTATTATTAGAAATTAAAAAAATTAATGTGGAGTCCGTTGTATAACTAACGTTGTAAAATATTATTGTTTTCCTGGTTTCCTTATATAACCTTATTAAACAATATCTTGTATATTATAATACAGTAGCTAGAGTTATATATATATATTAATACTATAATACAGTAGATAGAGTTACCTTAGATCAAATGGGTTATCTGTCGATGGTTAGTTATGATATTTTGTATGTCTTGGGTCTTCCGTGTAACAATTTCTAGAGTTTTAATTTCGATATGCTGTTTTAAGTTTGCTAGTGAATGACGTCGGAACCGGTAACAGAAATAATGAAATTTAAGGCGATCCACTAGTACAGGAAAAAGGCGAAATCGGAATTCACGCCCTTTTATGGGAGGAGTTTAAAAATACTTGAGAAAAAGCTTTTGGAAAGGTTGGAAAAGATATTTGAGATTTTTATTTTACATGTTGATTTCGTAAAGGCCTGTAAAAAACATTAATTCCTTTTTTATGCATTGTTTATTGTAATAAAACGGAATTTTAAAATTGATTTCACGAAAACAAGGAGCGCGGACCCTAACACATTGTTTCTCCGCTCCGTTCGGAGGAGTAATGACGGATGAATGGGGCGGCTGCCAGTCGTTCTTCGGTGGACGGTATAAGGTTCACTTTGATATTACAAATTCGTCGACTGCCGTATTGTCGCCGTGATGTCAAAAATACCAACGCGAAAATGCATATTATATTTTATTTTGTGCGGTTCGGGCGTAAATATCATTTTTTTTCGCGATAATTATATAAGAAACTGAATTTGCCACATTATGCAATAAAACCATGTCCGAAAAAGTGTTTATAAGTAGGAGAGTTTTCAGATGAAAATGTTTTTATAGACCTAATACTTTATTTTTTTCTAAGCTTATTAAAAGACTTATTTAAAAAAATGACCAATATTTTTAAGGGCCAAGGTATGTTGTATACGCAGTATTTAATTGAAGCATCTATAATACTTCTAAGCAGTCAAATTTTCAAAAAAAAAAACATACGATTTTGTATGATTTTGCATTATTTAGTATGGCTTCATCTTACGCCTGTCTCAACACAGGTATACCCTAGCGAGACAGGCATCGAATTATATATTGTAAACATCACGTAAATAGATCAATAAAAAAAATAAATAAAAAAATAACAAAAAAATGTAAAAATGAAAAAAAAAAGGGTGAGTAGTGATTTTTTTGGTACGTTGTATTTACATGTACATGAATAAAATTGCTAATAATTTATCTTCTTTATTATGTAAATAAAAATAAATCGCCGAAAAGTATGTACCTATGCGCATAGCTTCCGAACGACTGCACCAATTTGGATTAATTATTTTGTTTTTGTGTTCTTTATTGTCAGGGCAAGGTTTGTATTAAACTACTGGGGAACTCTGGCATTATGAAATTTGCAATAGGTTGCAAGCGAGCTGTTTGAAAACTGAATGTACCTGGACTGAATGTATGGAATGCGGGAGAGGGGAGAGGAAACAGGGAGAGGGGAAGGGAATCTGGGAGGGGGAGGGGAATTCGGGAGGGGGGTTCGCGGGATGAAGAATGAAAAGAGGCACGCATTGACAAAAATATAGAGAAAAAAACTGACGGTTCGTCAAAAAAAATATTATCGTCACTTCATTTGGATAGGGTTCTGACTTCACCTCACCTTCTTCTGAGATATGAGGTGTCAAAGTATGCAAAGACGATTTCTCATAATCTATTTACCAATTTCCGGGTTTGAGGTTGAATCTTGTGTCAAGTAATTTAGTTGAACATATTTTAAAGGAAAGTATTTAAATAGGACGTACACCTACCATTTTAGAACATACCTAAATATGCAAATAGAACCTTATGCAACCAGTTAAGGCAAAATAATTCATTGCACATTATAATTACATATCCCTAATGCAAATCGCAATTCCTTGCTAGGGCCACGTCCTATTAAAATATTTTCTATTAAAATATGATAAACTAAAATACTTGAACTAAAATTGTTAAATAGATTACGAAACCCTATACAAATGAAATGACGAACCATAATGCGCCTCGTATTTGGATCAACTGTCAGATACAAACAAAATAGAGGGTGTAAGTGACGATAGAACCTTGCAAAATGGATTATTATTGAAAATGTTTGAAGTTAGAACTTTGTCATACTTATATCTACGAAAATACAACACGGATGGTTCTGAAATATATTTTGATAACAGAAATAAGCAAAAGAAATGCTTTGGCATTCAAAGGTCATTTTTGAAAAAAATTCAGTTAGAAACCTATCCAAATGAAGAGACGATATCTAGGAAGACCATTAGCATTGTTCCCAAGATCATGAGACCGAATGAATATTTTTTGTTTCTTGTTTCTTGTTTAATATCTTTCTTTAATAAAAAAATTTAATAATAAAATTAATTGAGGTTTAGGTACTCGTTATGATAATCAAAAAATTAAATAATAATTGCTTCATTAATGCCATCTTTTGATTTATACAGAAATAGAGAAGCAAAAACACCAACTTCAAGTTACTTACTACTGCCATCTTCCGGTATTTCCTAAGAACATTTTTTTGGCTCTTGATAGAACGGGGATTCAAACAGTTTTTTTGTAGTCGCCGTTGAAATTTTTGTGTTACTACTGCCATCTCTCGGAAATTCTACAAAACTTTTTACAATTTCCTCGAAATTTGAATTAATAGAATTTTGTATTTCTACGTTTCACTTACATTTCTCCGGTTTTCCGAAAGATGGCAATCGCTAAGGGGCAAATAATAACTCAATTTAGAGTAGAAAACATAGAATGGCGTCACTGTTGTTCAAAATAATAGTAATACTAAAAATATTACACACGGTGGAAATGTAATATAACTAACCTCTTACACTCTTACCTGTAGAAAAGGCGCAGAGGTTGATTGTTGATTCTAAAAGTCATTCTACGAAAACCATCTATATTTCCAACTACACAGATAAAATTTTCAAAAAAAAACTCACTGTTACAAACACACAAAGATCAATTCAATACTATAACAACAATCACAAAAATAAGTAACCGATCATGATCACGTGGCAACTTAGAAATTCCAAAATATAAAACAAGTGCTTCTCAACTCCATTATACTTATCAAGGCATACATTTTTTTAATGCTCTCCCATATTTTTATTTTATTTTTTATTTATTTATTTATTTCAAGAATTTTGTTTTTACAATACAAATGGTTACATGTGCAAGGTTATACAATAATTCATTTTATATTACTACTACTCCATAAATTGAGCTCAAGAGCTCGTGTTTATGGGAGGAGTATTAACATGCAAAAAAAAATTAATAGTGTTTTAGTGAGATGTTTAAACAATGATCAAAGAACTTATGAAAATAAATACAAATATTACTTGACAAAGGTACATAATTTAGAAAAAATAGTATGAAGAAAATTATAAAGCCTTTAATTAATCACAAATCAAACTACTATTAGATCAACCCAACACTAATTATATCTAAGTTTTAATTACATAGAACGAATTTCTACGTTTATTTTCTATTACGTTGCACCTACTAGTAATAATTGATCAATATTATGTACTTAAGTTTAAAATTAAATATTTAATTTCATCATTAATTTTACAAAAAAAAAATAATAAATATATCTTTCTCTGTTTTAACATATCCTCTTAAAATATTTTACCAGCATTTCAAACTATAATCAAAGATTATTGTCGCAAAATATTATTATGTACCTAGTCTTACAATATTATCAGCTAATTCCGTTATAACTGAATCATATTTATGTACTTACCACCTACCAACTACCTGTTAATTGAAATGTAATAATATTTTTATTTTACTAGTACACCTATATCCTAACTTTTATTTATCTATGTACCGTATATCTATTTTATTAACTGTTAAGTTAGTAAATTTCTTTATCTATATTTTGCTATCATTCTTACAAGTTTTATTAAGTTTTATTTTATTTCTTACTTCAAACAAAAAAAAAGTTTTATTTTTTCTTTATCTTTTAATGTAATTACACGACCCACCAATTTAAACACGAGAAATGTTTTTCTTTATTAAATTGGGTAATTTCATTAACAAAAAACTATTCTATTGTAAATAGTTTCTTCTGTAAATCTGTCATATGTATTTCAAATAAAAAAAATAAAAAATGAAAAAATGTAAAGCTGTGTAACCTACAATTTTGTAAAAAAATCAAACACATAAAAGTAGGAAAAATATTTTTTCATTGCAATGATACCTATCCACTGATCTCAAAATTAGAAATACATATTAGCTGGAGTACTGTGTACCAGTTCCAGTGATTTTTAATAAGCTGAAAAATAAATTGCTACCTGCTCAAAAAGGAGAAGATAAGTAAATGTGAATGAGAGAGACAGCGCGCTAATATTAAAAACGATAAAATTTGAGCGAAAATTGTGAAAATGTTGAATAAAAACTACTCATTTAAAATAGATCAAAAATCTCGCGGGGAACATCTAAAATAGCATTTATTTAAATAAGCACTGTGAATTTTTTTCGTATAGATATAACTTCTAAAATAAGTGAATAAAACATGTTTGTTGTATCTACGAGTTCTCTAAAGTCATCCAAGTGGAATTAGCTTTAGATGTATGTACTCCTATTTTTTTATTGAGTTTATGCTTTATTTGTATATTTTGTAAACTTTTTTTAAGTTTGTTATGTACTGTTGTTATAAATGTTATTTGTATTTTATATGTTAAAGCCCAATAGGGCGTCAATAAATAAATAATAATTTTTTGGAGAATACTTTGCGATCTTTTACTAATTAGGGATTTTCATCTAATTAGCATTTCGGCGTGGGGAGCGTCCAGATATTATCTTAAAAAATAGCATATATACTTATACTAATAACAGATAAACTTAAACAGCCTTACTAAAAAAAAACACAGCAATACCGATAACCTGTGTTGCTACAGTAACACGATTAAAATACATATAGGTACACTAAAACACGAAATATTACTAATAAGTAGGGGTACGTAAATTTCGTTTTTACGAAATAGATGCGATAAAAGCGAAATCTGCATTTTATTTGCGATAAAAGCGAAATTTGAAAATTAAATACTTTAGCACCTTTTTACGTTACGTGCTTTCACATGTTGATCAGATGCGCTAACAATTATTACAACAATGTGAAGGCTCTTTTGGCGAAAAAACAATGAATATTTTATGAACCGAAAATTCTATCGATCACAGCATGATGTTGAAGACAGCAGCTCAAAAGAGCTTGGATAAATTGTTGGTACGCATGGGGCCGAATCCAACAAATGAGTGCTACAAGCACATTGGCAGATTATTTTGTCCATCGGAAGCAGCAAATGTGCCTTCTTCTTCTGTCAATTCAAATTCCGTAGTGGAAAACTTCGCAAAAATTCCGCTTTTCAAAAGTGTACCACAAGAAGAACTAATTGATGGGTACTCTCATTTTCACAGACAATTACTTCGATTGGTCGGCCAAGAAGCTCCTGTGGATGTAATGCAAGTTTTAGTTACATCAAAATCTTGCTACCCTGATTTGCAAAAGCAGCTATTCAATGTCTCAATTGCCCTGCCAATAGTGTTGATGCCGAACCTATCTACAACATTGTCGTAACTGATCGCAGGCAAACAATGAAAGATAAAAATGTAGAAATTACAACAATGCTAGCCTTTAATTGAGTTTTTAACTTTGTATTTTTTTTTTGCGAAATAAATGCGAAATTTTCTATTTTGAGTTTTTTTTAATGCGAAATCACGATTTTTTATTTGCGAAATTTACGTACCCCACGGACGTACAAAATATATGGACATGCCCTTACGTGTTAAAAAACGTGTTATTTCCCCCTTGAAAAAACGTGTTATTTCCCATTGGAACCATTTTTCGGAACCGGCTGGGCGTGTCCGGACCAATAATGTCGTGCTCTCGTCGTACATTTTACGCGCGGACGCTGTATGTCTATGAAACACATACTTAGACAATGAAGAAGACTTGGCGAATCACAAGTCTCTTTCCTCTCTTCGCCCCGCCATAGTTGGTTTTTACCCCTCATCTGTAAGTTCTCGTCTAGTTATTTGTATGTCTATGACGTACCCCTACTAATAAGCTTTGTTTTTAAAATGCATTTTAAATCTGGCAACAATGTAATTTTTTATCCTGACACATATTAAATTGTTTGTTTTCATTAATAACCGCTAGGTGGCATTCGTTGTTCGCGCTGAAAACATATTAAACCGCGAAAGAAATTTCACTCCGCGGATGTGTTTTGTAATATTACACATGTGATTTTGATTTCTCTTAATATGACTAATTCACTCTTATATTCATATAATTGATATATTTGCCGTGTTTTTTGAGGTTTTTCATAAGTTTTAGTCAAGTTATAATAACAATAATCGGACTTTCGAAGTTGAAATGTCGAAGAATTTTATATGATACATGAAAATTTAAATTTACGTTTAAGGATCATTATTTTATGAGAATTTCATAAAAGTGGTGTGTTTTTTTTTTTTTTTAAATATTAATATCTAATGAGTTTTTTTTATCCGTAACGAGTTTTTTTCTCAACTCATTGGGAATAATGTGTTACCTACCATGTTTTTGTAATATATTATAAATAATTAAATAAATAAAATAATATATATGGTGGTAAACGTAGCAAAGAAAGTAACTTCTTTAGAGAAGCAAGAAAACTGTTTAAATGTAAGATATGTTTTTAGGTTATTTTTTCAGCAATAAAAAAACTTTGAAATTTTATTTATATTTATTTTATTGTATGCACGAGGAAAAAATGAGGGGACAGTTTCATTCCAAATTCATTATATGTATAAAAGGACTGTATTTTTTAAATTAGAATTTTTTTTAAATTTCTCTACACTTTAATCAAAAATGTTTTGGTAAGAAATTTATTTCATTTTTTTCCGCGCGTGAATCTTAAAATATGGCAGTTTTTTAAAACTAAAGTGTATTTCAAATACACAAATCTAAAAGGTAATTTTATCTAGTTTCCAAAAATTTTGTTTTTACAACACCTTCAAAACAAGAAATACATAGAACATTTAAAATACTTTTGAAAAATTCCAAGTTTCGTTCAGACATCATTCATAAAACAGAGAAAAACTACCCTCCCACGCTGTGTAATCAATGTGTATTTCTTTCCAAGAACAATGTTTTCATATCCGCGGCCGTTTATCAATTGAATAAAATTTTCACGGCGTTTTTTAGTAAGGTTGAAAGTGTTTAAGGAAAATATGTAATAAATCGATGCGGCGGCTTAAGCATGAAAATTGTAAAGATTGTGGCCTTGTGGGCGTTTCAGACTTTCAGGGGGGCGGTAGAAGACCAAGAGAAAATTATAGGGCGTTTCAGACTTTCTGGAAGGCGGTAAGAGACCCAGAGAAACCCATCCCATACTATATAAATATTGTTACGTAAATATTTTTACGTAAATATTTTTACGTATTATAACAAAATATTATCAGCGCAAGCGTTTGCGTTCAGTCTGGAGATTTTTTTTTGAAAACTTTCAATTTATAGAATTTTGAGATTATAACACTTAACTTATATATATATTTTTGGTATTATCTTTTTATTATTTTCATTTCTTTTCATATAAATAATATATAGGTATCCATTTTTTTGAGACATGTTGAGAGCCACTGAATTTGTCCAAGTTATAAGACTTAACTTAATATTTTTATCTTTACGGTGCTCCAGATTTCATGTCCGGGTTGAATCTTTCCCAAATGAAAGACTAAACCCTTCCACACACTTTTCCACAAATGAATATCTAGTAAATTAACGCAATGTAATTGCACTATATAAGAATAAAACAATACAAGAACAATACGTCAATCCACCAGAAACATAATGGGAAAATATTTCACCGACTCCAGATATTTTCATATCAGAGGGTTCGGCTCTGATGAAATCCTAACTGGTCCGATAAATCCTACTGATCCCTCAATATAAATATTTAAAAAATCTTTCGTAATCCTATATGTATTTAAAATGACCGACTTTTGCATTTTTATGTACAAATTTTTTGACAAATCTAATACGCCTAAATTTTGAATGAGAGAGCTAGGTATAATGCCAGTAGCCGAAATAACAAATGGTAATATTTTTATAGTCTGAGAATGCCAAATTCTTTTAATTTCATTTCCTAAATCTGTATATTTTTTTATTTTTTCAGAAACAGTTTTCTGAATATTACAAGAATTTGGTATAGCGACATCAATGATATAAGTTATTTTCTTAATTTTGTCATGTAAAACTATATCGGGTCTATTATGACTAATTGTTCTGTCTGTCAGAATAGTTTTATCATAATAAATTTTATAAAATTCATTTTCTAAAAATGAATTTGGTTCATATTCATAATATGGTATATTACGGCAGTCAATCAAGTTATGTTTAATTACCAAACTTTGGTGAATTATTTTTAAAACTTGATTGTGCCTAAATGTATACTCGGACGGCGCTAATACAGAACATCCCGATATAATATGTTCTATAGTTTCCGGAAAAGCCAAACATTTTCTACATAAATCATCAATTTGATTTGCATCTTTGATGATATGCTTCCTATAATTTTTAGTATTAATGACTCTATCTTGTATGGCAAGCATAAAGCCTTCTATTTCTGCGCTCAACTCTCCAATACTCAACCATTTGTTTGACGAAAATTTGTCAACATATGTTTGGTTGAGATAATTGAAGTGTTTTGCGTGAAGAATTTTATTTGACCAGGAATCTAATAATTCCTGGTTGGTATTTATAAGAATGCTGGCATTCTCGTCGTATAAATTTAATGGTGAAATATTTCTATCTGCCTTGCATATTATTTTGTGCATTTCTGAACTATCAGCTTTTTTTTTTTTATATATATAATTTTTATTTTTAGTATTAAAAAAAAAAATTATATATATATAAGTTAAGTCTTATAACTTGGACAAATTCAGTGGCTCTCAACATGTCTCAAAAAAAAAAAAAAAAAAAAAAAAAAAAAAAAAAAAAAAAAAAAAAAAAAAAAAAAAAAAAAATTCCATTTTTTTGAGACATGTTGAGAGCCACTGAATTTGTCCAAGTTATAAGACTTAACTTATATATAATTTTTATTTTTAGTATTACTTTTTAATTATTGTACATTTCTTTTAATATAAATAATTTACTTTTAATTTAATCGATTGTAAAATGTTGACAACCACTGAATTTGTCCAAGTATAATTTATAATGCAATAAGAAAAGGTTATAGTAATAAAAAAATCTCCAAAATTAACTTGTGTGGTAAAAAAGGTAAGAAGATAATTAATTAAATCGATTACTTGAAATTAAGAAAAACTTTAAAATTAACTTACTCCCACGATGTAAATGATAAAAAAATAACATACATGTTGAAAAATGTAAAAATTCAATACTATCGTAGGAAAGAACTTAAAAATTTTTAGAAAATTTTCTTTCTTCGGTTTGAAGGGATTGAAATTCCACGTAATTTTAAGTTATTTTTACGACAGTTGGTTTGTTCACAGAGCAACGGGATTCCACCTGACAAAGTGCCATCCTGAGAAGGTGAGTTATAAAGCTCATTTTCTCAGAACAGAACTTTGTCAGATTTAGATTTGTTGTCATGAGAAAATATATTGTCATTTCAAACATTTTATTGTAAACTAGTATTTTAGGGTAATAAATTGGAGAGGCTCCGAAAGAATTGTCTACAGTTGCGGCTTTTTTGTTCCGTTTCCTCTATCCTCGTCTATGGTGTGTGACGTCATGTATCCACATAGAAAAAAAGTCGTTAAGTATTGCATATCGATGGTCAAATAGTGTCGAAAATTGCCCCATACAAAAGCTCGAATCGTCCAAGAACCCGTGACGATCAGACCTTCGTTATTTTATATAACCTGAAAGTTTCTCTGTGAATGTCTCTAATACATGTTAACAAGATCCCCGACTATGAAGTTTGGATCACGGTGGCTTTGAAAGATATTAAATTAAATTTGTACTTACGTTAAAGTATAGTAAAGCTGAATTTTATAAATGTTACTTGACGAACCATCAACATATGTTTTCTCAGTAATCAGACAGTTTCGATGGTTCATTCACCTTGTCAGACATATTAAAATTCTACATGCAAGCGGGTGGAAGTGAAATAGTGCGAAAGTGCGAGCAAAATGCTCTTGAAATTGTGGTGCAATTTTATATATCTCTGCTACCTGTTATCTTTCAAGGCCACCATGATCCAAACTACATAGTCGGGGATCGTCTTTACATGTATTAGGGACATACACAGAGAAACTTTCAGGTTTTATAAAATAACGAAGGTCTGATCGTCTTGCTCTAGAAGTTATCGATCTATTGTGTTGGTTTGGTTTATTTACGCCTGAAAGCCCTGAAAGCATTATTTATCGGGAACTGAACCACAAATTCTTTCACAGAGCTATCATCTAAAGACCTGGTATTATATAGCGTATCGAGATCATGTTGAATCGATATGGAGTCTGTTGTTCAATTCACTGTATATTTTAAGTATGCTTTTCTCCTCGTTGCAATATTTGTTTTTTTCTACAAGAATTTCCACGGTTATTCCTGCATTTTTTAATATACAAAACCAATCAACATTAGAGTTTTTCTTAAATATTCGTGACTACCATCAAATGCCATGTCTTCTTTTAGTACCTATAGCTAACAAACTTCTCATTGTGGGAACTTCCTTTCAAACTACAGTTCATACATAAAAAATACTTTCTGACATACAGCACTGATGTCTAAACTATCAGCTATACAGCTTTCTTATTTTGTCTTGAGTTTGAATTAATTCTCATTTATTTCACTCTTCTTGGTAATTCGCTTGATTATACTTTCTGATTTACCTGCAAAAAAAAATTCAACTATGATTACCGACAATATTGTTAGCTATTTTTTTTATTCTTGGCGGAGACGGTTAACGATTAGTTCCCGTGAGCACTTAGGCCGTAGGTCCATTGTGCTATCTCCCATTTTAACTCAATCCTTTAACAACAATGCAGTCCCTTTAGTAAAGTTCACCAGAGTTGTTGGAAATGAAGCTATATCAAAAGCCCCTAGTTTTCGAATGGTCCAATTTTTTGTCCCACGAGTTACCAGGGAAATAAAAGGTCCACTGCAGCAGAGCCCCGAGTGCTGGTGTAAGGTCTAAATACTCTTGATGCGAGATGCGACCTTGTTTCTCGGAGGCACCGTTCGAGACACTGTTCCCCAGGACTTTCAGCCTGAGCGCGGTAGCTCACACCTTGGCTTAGGATGGCTATTGCAAGTTTGTGTTTCCACTCCCTGAGCGATGGGTTCGCCACACTCCCTACGCTACCTTGTATATATATAATATGTATCCGTCTTTGCAAATATTGAAACGAAACGCATTAAAATTGTTATTAAAATAAAACTGAAAGAATATATATGTATACCAGTTAAAAACAATGATATTTACGGTATTCTACCTTGTGTCATTGTGCTTTAATGGAACTATCAACAGTATGAAAACATAACCTTAAATAAAAAGTAATTTTCAAGTGTTTTCAAAAAAGAGTTCTCAACAAAATACGTTCTTACATTTCAAAGTGTATGTTCACAGAATAAAAAAATATAACTTCACGACTTACCAGTCATCAGAGAAGTTCGCCTATAAACGTCCGTCGTAACATTTAATAAATAATCTTTCGGCTTTGCATTCTTTCCAAAAATGTCGAAAAACGTTAAAAATTACCACTCTGGTACCACTTTTTATAGTTTTATTTATTTTAATGTTGATGATAGTTTTTCATTAAAACTCGCTTCAAACCCGTGCGACACCGCATAACGGAATACTACAGTCAAATACGTTAGATATTTGACAGTTAAATTGGTGCTGCCACCCTACAAATTTTGAAGTTCCATTTTTAATATTTTCTACTCAAAATTGATAGACTGTACGTAGGAATAATATACATAGGTTTCTTCAATAGTGACCAGCTTACACAAAACTCAAGAACACTTTACCATTGAATTTCGTTGCCACCTCTGGGCTGAAGCCAAACAATACTTGATAAACCTTCTCGATTCCTTGCAAAGAAGAGCAATCCGTCTGATGGTCAATCAGTTGTCAACATACCGATTGCCATCTAAAATGCACAGACGAAATGTGGCCATGCAAAGTCTTTTCTAGAGATATTTTGATAGAGTCTGCTTTAAGGAGCTAGTAGCATTGACCCCCGGTGAAATCAATGCGAGCAAGCTGAAGCAAGCAAGATGCGAGCAAGATCAATGTGAGCAAGATCGAAACGGGCAAGATCGAAGAGTATCAACCAATATCATTGTCATGGTTTAGCTTAAACGTTATAATCTACGCATTCACAAATGGCGCCAATCAAATTATTTTAGGTTTTTTTATCTAAAATTGCCTCCCCTCCATTCAATATCTCATCTCTTCTAAGTCTCAACTCTACTCCAATATTTCATATAATTCTTAAATTTGGTCATTTAAATAAAATTGATATATAAATTCACCTTTCCTTTCTCTTTAATTTTGAATGATGGCCTAGAACACCCTTGAAGGGTGAAAGCCAGAAATAATTGAAAAAAAAAATGCTTTTTGCACGTTCCGCTTTACATATTTAATTAGAATATAAATAAATAGTTTTATCCATAAACAAACCCAAATCTTTCAATAAAGGCTGAAAAATACAATATTGGATTGAGTCACCGATACAAAATTTAATTTTTCAGCCTTTCTTGAAAAATTTGGGTTTGATTGCGGACAAAACTATTTATTTATATTCTAATTAAATATGTACGATCGCGACCAATTAATTTACCTTAATATTTTAACGCGAAACGTGCAAAAAGCATTAAAAACCTAAAATAATTTGATTGGCGCCATCTGTGAATGCGTAGATTATAACGTAAGTGAGCGATGGATGCTGGATGACGCGGCGGCTACTCTGAGGAACGATCCGTTAATTTTAATTTATTTCCATATAGGTACCTACTACCTACCGGTCTGGCTATCAACAGTGTGTCCGTGCTTGGGAATCGTTGGTAGTTATGTTATCGATCGGATATTCCTCCTCCAGAGATGGAGATTGTTTATCGATTTCTTGGCTTTAAAACGATGAACCCATTTTTTAAAATTCTAAACTAGATATGCCACAATTTCATCAATCTCGAGCACCCGACATATTATGTATTCAAAGCATTTAAATAATGGAGTTCGTTCCGTTACCGAAATCAAAATGAATCCATCCCTCCGACTGCGGTGCAAGTCGATGGGTCGAGAGAGTCCGGCTAGAGAGGTTAAAAGGTCTCCTTCAATCAGTCTCTCAGATCCGGCCCGCCACGCAGATCCGCCAAAGCCTAGAGCCTACATAGACTAGACAAACCTCACCCCATGAACATGGGCACCCCTGCTAAGTCACCAAATGTAGCCATCAACTTGGTGGAACTACTCATAAAATTTTTTGAAGAACAAGTGAGAAAAATTTTATCAATCTCGGAATATAACTATAGATTTTTATACAAATCAAACAAACTCCGGCCGCCACAGATAAATAATCTTTTTGTATAAATAGCTGAAGTGAACCCGGCGTTGCTCGGGATTATGAATGGCTTGGAGTAAAGTTTTGAGGTTGTGAATTCTTGTAAAGTGAGAGCGTATAACCAGAGAAAACCAGAAATATGGCATTTTTAAATCAGTGTTTAGACGTATTCACTCCTTTCCACAAAAAAATATAAATTGATTTCGAAAGATTGTTCTTTTATCTAGTAAATGTATGTTTTAAATTTTGAGAATTTTTATTTATTTTTAGTATAATACGGTTATACCATACATAAGTCGTTTCCAGATTTGTTAAATTTTCAAAAAAGATTTTGTATTAGCCAACACCCATTTCAAATCATATAATCATGCAGTAACAAAAACAATACATTATCTGGTACACGTATGTTATAGAAATTTAATTTAAGTTTAAATAAAATCATTAAAAAATATATACGTACATATGTTTCTTGACGAAAATTGGTCCGTTTTTGTATTTATATTCGCACTTACCTACAGACGAATATATCTCAGATTTTTGTACATTCTTATTTTGCTGAGACATTATTGAAAAATGATAAATACTTATGTTCAAAAAATAATTACAAAAAGTACATAATTTTAATAGTTTTATCAACACGCCTTTCAACAATTTTGGATGTAGGTTTAAATTAAAGCAAATTTGGAATGAAATAAAATCGATATAAGTTATAATTTAAAAAACTGGTAGGGAGAGTAATTAATCTCTCTCATTGGAACCACCCTGTACGATCGTAAGAACATCTTTCTACGAAATGTGGATTTTCGGCCGCTGGCTGGTTAAACGCTCTTAAGGTGGAAATAATAATAATACTGTGAAAAATCGGAAAAAAGGTATTTCATTTACATTCATAATCCCATATCTTGGCAGGCGTCCCCGACTTCTTCTACCGTGCACTTAAAAGTAATACATTCCGCTTAAGCACATTAGTTTGTGTTAGTTCACATGCGCCTCATAATTATTTGATACACTTGATCGTGCCATGTCTTCCTCGTGCGTCCCCAACATTTTCTACCATCCACTTTCACTTCATAATTCAATAGCTTTATCGGCTAACCCATAGATTCTCAACGTGTGTGATAACGCCCCCTTGTCGGCGTTTAAGACTTTCAGGGGGCGGTAAAAGACCCAGAGAAAACAAGTGGGCATTGAGGAAAACTAGGGGGGCGTTGAGGAAAACTAGGGGGCGTTGAGGAAAACTGGGCGTTGAGATGGTATCGGCATTAAGGGCGTGGGCAGGTAAAAACTATGGTCTAAAAAGACAGACACTGGTAAGTAAAAACAATTGGGGGGCGCTAGAGAAAAATATATTCTCAAAGTGGGCGGTGGGCAAAATAAGCTTGAGAACCTACGGGCTAAACGGACGGTCCAATCCCAGTCTGCCATTTAAAAAATAATATGCAGGTAATATAATTTTAAAAAATATATAATAATTATTTTTATTTATTCATTGCTTTGATGGTTACGTAATTTGTTAATTTTTCGACCACCATGCTAGACACATGCCAGTGTCATAATAGGTAGATACTGACCGAGAATAAATAAGAACTCCATATACACTGGCAACACTGGCGGATCCGGTATGTAAAAATTAAAAATAATTATAAATACACAATTTTCAATTGAAATACTAACTTTGATATACATTAACACTTCGCATGTACTTTATGATATTAAACGGGAGTTAATTAGTTAATGAGGCCTTTAGTCGTATTTGAACCACTTTTTCTCCAAGATTAACCCATAAACCGTAATTGTGGAAATAAGAGAAATCTTTTGAAAATTGTTTTTTTTTGTAAAAATGGTCTACTCTAAATTTTGTATCACGCATCTAGGTCTAGAAGTTTAGTATAAGCTATAAAATTATTTTATCTTTGAACCCTTGAATAATAAATCTACTCGCCGCTAGAGGCCCATTTTCCTATCTGAGAAACAAACCATAATCTAAATCATGGGGCCCTACTAGCCTCGGATATGGTTTGAAACTTGGTAAAATGAAACTTGGCTTATTATCGTGGACATCAACCACACAATGTTTTAGTTTCGCTACCAACCGCTAGGTGTGCTTAAACTTCGCACGTGCGTGACCGATGCTTTGTCTACTACTATTAGGTGAAGTACCTAGGTACTGAGAAGTACGTTCATGTTGTACTTATTTATAATGAAAGTATAAACGTGTAAGTTAATGGGGTTAATTTAAGAGCATTATCGAACAAACAAGAAGTTTAGTCGAGGAGGTATTTTTCAATGCAAGATGAATTTATTCTAAATCGACACAAAACGACAAGTGGTATACGTTAGTAGGTTACCTATATATTTTTTTTAATTTTTGGTTTGTGGTTTTTTTCATTATTTATTCACAAGTAGGTCATTATTGCGCCGCACCTACTTTTGACATCCCTGAGCTAATAGGGTTGTTTCTACAACTCGTTCTCGACTTCAATAGCTCGGCTGTGGAACGGTTTGCCGGGATCTGTGTTTACTCCCTCCTACAACATGTGTTTCTACTTCCTCTCCTCAAAAATACAATCAATGTTAAAATAATAACAACATAATTTATTTTTGTTGATCTTCGTGTTTTGTGAATACAGCACAATATAATCCAATTACGTAAAGAATTTAGTATTGGTAGATACTATCAGTATCTATTTCCCTGAACTACCATTCAAACAACTACCGTTCAGAATCGAAATGATGCTGAAAGTGTTTAGAAACTAGATCTAAGTTTTCAAGAAGTTTTCAACCTTCTTTTCCATATTATTTCTCTCGGGAAGGGATTTAGCATCATAACATCCCCGTTCGGGATGCAATAGCGATTTTGATGCAATATGATTTTTTAATATGAATAAAATAAATGCAATATGATTTTTTTAATATGAATACCGCACAGTCCCAACTGCTCCAGTCTGAAGCTAGTGAGACTATGGCATCCCCAATTGGGGTATGTTGTGAGGCTGAAGGTAGTGGGGAGGGGAAGGAGATGGGGAAGAGGAAAATTTGCGGCACGTTCCAGAGTGGAAGATACTCTCAGTATCGCCCAGGTACCACCATTTAGAATTGAAACGTTGCTTGAAATGGATTTAGCCGTGTTTGGTGACCAGATCTGAATAGCCAGGAACTTCCCCCCATTCCTCTTCCCCATCTCTTTCCCCTCCCCCACTACCTTCAGCCTCACAACCTACCCACATTGGGGATGCCTTAGTCTCACTGGCTCCAGATGGGAGCAGCTGGGACTGGGAAAAAAGTAAAAAATACGCTAAAATATTTTACGAAAGAGTTTACTCCACATTATTTGCGCAAAGGGTCCACAAATATTGAGGACATAGAAAACATTGGAAAGAATGAGTTAAATAAAATTTGTTGCTACAGAACTACCCCAAAACAAACGATTTAATAGTAAAAGCATTAAATATCAGTATTTTCCTTGAAATTAAGGTCTAAGTCAGGGGTTCCCAAACTTATAAGTATCACGCCTCCCTACTGCTTAAAACGAATATTCACACGCCTCCCCTCGGCCCAGGGCCCAGCAAGTAACAGCAAGTGGGCTCGCCAAGCAATTGTAAAATAAAATAAGGGTAGGTAATAAAGTCCAAAAATACATTTTTAGATGTTTTATTATAAAAATATTTTTTTACACACTTGTTATAAGAAAAGTCAATGCGACGGATGAGCTTGCATGTTTTTGACAAGATTTGGAATGAAGAGCGGAGTGGTGACCGCCGCCTAAGCCCGCGCCCGCGCCTCCCTCCACATATCTTCGCGCCCCCCACTTTGAAAATCAATGGTCTAAGTCAATTAACAGTCCCGAATTCGATACACTTCTTGATGATTTTCATGATTTTAGAGCCAACTTTTAAAGTTATTTGTTTGAATTTTAAAAAATATATATTTCCATATCAGCTATGTAATACTGTGAATATACATAAAAATAACTAAGAAAGATTTCTTTTATAGAATTTGGATAATTCATTAAAAAAAATTAATTAATATTTTGTGTGCATTATTTACCAATTTCAAACCTGTACATGGATAAAAAATTAAATCATTTACAGTGTCGATTTTTGAAATAAAACGCAGGTATTTACAGTGGTAACCGGACAAGTCAACAATGTGCAACTTCATCACTCATTTAAAAATTATGAAAAGAATGGTTAAATAGGTTACGTTAGGTTATATGCAATTTAATTTTTTTTTTCTTCAATTTAATGAATTTTTAAAGGGGTGTTGAAATGCCACTTTGTCAAATTCGTGTAACCGTTTTTTTTTACGATTTACGATATTTATGACATATATTTTTTCTTTCATTATATTAAACATTAATAATAATAATAATAATAATAGACTTTTAGGATTACGAAAGATTTTTTAAATATTTATATTGAGGGATCAGTAGGATTTATCGGACCAGTTAGGATTTCATCAGAGCCGAACCCTCTGATATGAAAATATCTGGAGTCGGTGAAATATTTTCCCATTATGTTTCTGGTGGATTGACGTATTGTTCTTGTATTGTTTTGTATTTATTATACTTATATAGTGCACTTACATTGCGTGAATTTACTAGATATTCATTTGTGGAAAAGTGTGTGGAAGGGTTTAGTCTTTCATTTGGGAAAGATTTAACCCGGACATAAAATCTGGAGCACCGTAATGGTTTATTCCAGTTTTTTTTAAATATTATTATTTTACATTATGTATAATATTTATAACACTTATCATGCATCGACTCCCTGTCTGTATGTCACTAGTTGAAAAAGGCCTTCTCCAACTGTCGCCATTTCTCTCTATCATTAGATACTCTTGTCCATGTACCACCTGCTATGGCTTTAATGTCGTCAACCCACCGTCTAAATGGTCTACCTCGTTTTCTCTTCTTGTCACTTGTAAACCAATTCATAACTAATTTTGACCATTCTTCACTTCCTCTGATTGTGTCGCCTGACCACTTCCACTTTGGCTTTTTATTGTTTTTAAGACATCTTTTGTTCTTGTTTGTCTCTTAATGGATTCAATTTTTATTCTATTGGACAGCCTTTTACCTATCATACTTCTTTCCATGGAGATTTGGCAAATTTCGAGTGGCTTATTATAGTTGCCGAACTTGGGCAGTCAGAAAAAATCATAATATATTAAACATTAGATAAGATTATATTTTTAGTAATTACAACTAATTCGCGAAAAATTCCCAAAGTTGCGCCTAAAATCACGAAAAATCGAATTCATAATTGACCCGTATTTTATAATTTAAAACACAAAAAAATAAATGGCTCACATCCGTACTTGATATTTTCCATGCCTTTTGAATAAATAAAAAAAATGTGGGCCACGCGACTCTCGATGTCACTCGTGCATGTGCGATCCTGTTCAATGCGATGCGTTACGAAAAGTGTGATGCGAACGGTGATCGGGCGAGGCGTACATACTGCACAACTACGGTAAGGCGTACATACTAACCCAAGGTCGTAGGTCACCCGAAGGTCGTAGGTCACCCCACTGTCGTAGGTCACCCCACGGTCGTAGGTCACCCCAGGGTCATAGGTCACCCCATGGTCATACGTTCTTTTATAAGTTAGTGAAATTTGGAAGTGGTCTAAAGCACATTCGTTTTTTTTGCACCTTGCATCATTTGAGTAGCGACCGGACGACTCAGAATTAAATCAACTCAGAACCTCCTTTGAAAAGTCATTAAAAGTGATGAAAAAATATATAAACATTTGGTTAAATAGGTTACGTTATGGCTATTTTAAAATGATTTTTTTCATAGCTTTTAATGACTTTTCGAAGAGCTGTTGAGTTGACTTGATTCTGAGTTGGCATGGAACCCATTTGGGTACCTACAGGGCATCTTCGGGCTCCCATAACTCCGACCTATTCTCGAGAATGTTGCAAACCAGAGTAAAGCATTTTATGACTACCGTATTAGAAAAAGATTTTGCGTTGCAGATTACAAAACCTAGCACTCGCATGTTCAGTTATATGAATTGATACAAGAAGGAAAATTCAGGCGCGTGAATCCTAAATCCTTCGTTACTGGAATATAGGTTCCAGATTTTTTATAGTTGAAATACAGAGTTCAAATACATAAAGTTTATTTGCCAAGACATGAGATTGTACCAATAGACAGCCTTTCATACGTACACTGACGTAGAGTCGGATTATAGCGTTCGCAATGGACCTGTAATCACATAGATACTATTAACGATCGCATAATCTTAAAGACCCATAAAGCCTCGATAGAAAATAGCTACTAATAGCAATAATTTAATTAAGCAAAACTATATGATAAAAGACAGACTCATACATAAGTGTTTAGGCGGTACTATAGAATGTTGTGTTTGCAATTGACGTGTATATACGTAGAGTAACCTGGTCTACCTCGGATCGTTGTCATACAGTGGATTTTTTAGAGTGAGTGTATGTATTGTTCGGCTCTTATCCACCT
Organism: Limnephilus lunatus; assembly: GCA_917563855.2. NCBI lineage: Eukaryota > Metazoa > Arthropoda > Insecta > Trichoptera > Limnephilidae > Limnephilus > Limnephilus lunatus. The sequence goes on from OU830594.1 coordinate 102,922,832, forward strand.
GGATAAGAGCGTGGATCTCAATCCACCTTGATGCCTGTTTTGTGATGATTATTTTATAGCTTTTCTTGTTTTAGAGAATGCCTCAGAAAGGGAGGGGAGAAAGGAAAATAGGCAAACATGCCCAGCGAAAGAGCAAATTGGCTGTAAAATTCTGACCAAATACAAATTCAGTCCAATTTTTATTTGGATATATTTCATTTTGGGAGGCGGGTATAGTTACAGTCGCCCCGGGTTTTATTTATTGGCTAATCAACATGTCTGCCATAGGTTTAGTGACTTTGCAGGGTTGCCCGGGATCACGGGGTGATGCGTCTGGTCACCTGTTGCATGGTGGGCCGGATCGAAAGACTTGTTGAGGGAGATTTTTGACCCCTATAGCCAGTCTTTATCGACCCATCGCAATCGCCTTGCATCGCAGTTAAAGGGATAGATTCATACGTCAATCACTGCTGGATACACTGACCCCCAGATTCCTAGCCACCCATCATATCGTTTTTCTTCCCTGAACTTCTTCTCCTTCCTTTCCTTAAAAAGACCTCCACACGCACACAGCATCCCCTAAGGTAAGACATAGGCCGTAATGGATTTTTTTTTCTCAGGGCCTCACGTGTGGAGCTAATGTAAAAAAAATCCACCGATTTACCAACATCTACACTTACAAATCTTATGAAAGTAAAACTATTACGTGAAGCGAATGAAATCTCTTTCATTACAACTCCTGACCAATATAAGGCTCCACCGAACGTCAAGGCGAGAACCAAAAAGGTCACCAAAAGACTGGGGAAAAGTGTGATCTCGACAGGCACTCCGGATATAGATGAAAACGAATGTGCTTTAGACCACACCACTGAAGTAAAACTTCACTAACTTATAAAAGAAGAGAGAAAGAAAATGTGCGCGCGTAATGCTCTCTCTTGCTCCTACAGTGTGATACAGACAATAGGCCTGCACTGTGTCTTATATATACGAAACGTAACTGGCTATGAGAGAAAGAGAGAAACAAAAAAGGGTTTTCGCACCTCTCTCTATTGCCCCTACAGTAAATACGAAACGTAACTCTCTCTCTTTCTATCTTCACTAACTTATATCTTCCTCTCAACTTCCGTTCTCCTCACTCGATCACACTTTTCGTATCGCTCTCCTCACGCTTTCACCAGCTTACTTCCCAAGTCAAGCGTGCTTCAAAGAAGTTTAACTTCAAAAAGCAACCAAAACTAAAATAAAAAAAAAAAACCAATGGACTCTGATTAAAAAGATAAAGCGACAAATTTTACAAAACAATTCTGAAGATTTTTGATTTCAAGGACTGACCGCGGTTTGTAAAAGCTGAAGCGGAAAACATGGACGAGAACATTCTTAGACAGAAGAATTTTTACAGAACCCAGGTTTTTCACCATATAAACCCGAAGAGGGCGAAATTGTTGTGCTATTTCGCATAAAAGACAAAATTATGTAGGGAAGGAGTTAGAAAGTGGGAATGTCAACATGGAGTAAAATTCAATTTGGAAGACGAGCGTGGGAACCGGCGCCCCGTGTATGAATTATGGGATAACCAGCACCACTGCCATAGGTCATCCCAAGTGGTTCGCTACGTTTGGTCATTTAGTAGGAGTTCCCGAGTTCAGGTTAAATGACTTTGTAGAGTTTCGATCAATGAGGTTTTTGGACTTTTTTTATTTCATCAGTAGAAACAATTTAATTTTAAATTGGTGAAAGTTAAATGTTTTTTTTTAGTTTTTAAAGATAATTCTCTGTTGTATTGCGATAAAAATTTTTAGGTATATATATTTTTTTTCCAGCATATTATTGACACATCGCACGCACGTGACAATGATGGCTGTCTATTCGTGCTTTTCGTACGTACTGCAATGATTTTTAATGGCAAAACAGCGTATTTGTGGAGTTGTCCTAGGCGAATGCCAAAGAGATATACACAGCGAATGCTAAATTTTAAGTTGCAATGTTCCATAATTTTTGTTTTTTTGCAGTTGCAGCATTGTTTCAACGCCAATTCCATGGGAAGAGACCACAATCAAAGTATTGAAGTAAGTTCATGTGATGTACCTCGGCGAAAGAAATAAAGTATACAACATATACTATACAACACGGGCGGAGGATAGGCAAATAAAAAAAGGTATTTTATTCTTGGGGTAAGTTACTAAAACACGATAATATATATATTTTTAAACATTGTTTTTATTTAAAAATAATTATAACTAACCGTTCTTGGCAATTAAAGGTAATTTTGTAATCAATAATGACACGTTCAAGCAATTTAAAGTAAGAATAAACTTAATATAAAATTAATTTTCTAATACAAAATTACACGAATGTTGAAAAATCGAGTCTAAATTAACAGATGACACAATAATGATATTAGGTAGAGTACCTACCTACGCACAAAATTTTCTTCCAGAATATTTTTAAATTTTGAGATATTCTTATTTTAAATTTATTTTCGAAAATTTTTACACATTTTTCAATTTTTTCCCACTAAATGTTATACATTTTTTAATTGGGTAGGTACCTATTTATATTTTACATTCATTTTTACAAAGTGTGTATAATAATTTTAAGTAACCCTTTATTAATATTTGTGCAATAAAAGAACGTCTATTGCCCCTGTTTTGTAGTCATCGATAAATAAAATTACGTATAACTTTATTTTATAAAACTAGATAACATAAAATTAAAAATGCAGTCAATAATATAATAAAAATAAAATAAATTTTCACAAAAATTATATTATATTTAATAAATTTAAAAAAAAATACTTTCTAGTGAACACCAAATTGTATTAAATAAGCAAATATAATTAAACAAATTGAATAATAAAAAATTAAACTGGCCAAAAAGATTTAATTCTGTAGAATTAAATAAAAAAAAATTGATTAATATGTTAAAGACAGTTTTTAACAAATGCAAATTAAGTTGTGTTTTGTGTTAAAATTAAGTACAAGGTTTTTTCTAGGCATCCACAATTTTTTTGTTTTTTTTTTCGAACATAATAAATGTTTCATTTTATTTATTATTACTTGACATTTAAACTGCATTACAATAGATGTAGGTACGGTTATATACGCCCTTTACAATAATTATAAGAGTACAATAATTTTGTTCAATAATGTATTTAATTCTAGGGTAGCTATCTCCTACACATGAACACATGAGTGCTTGGGCGTGAAAGATGTTCGACATAAAACAGAAATTGAAAAAAGTGTTACTCTTCAGACGTAAGACGTTATTTGCAGATAACGTTTTTATCGCCTATATATGGAACACGTTTCATATTTTTTGCTATGGATAAATACCAACTGCCAGAAAATGATTTTATACAACTTGTAACAACTATAAACAAAGGTTTTCTCTTTATCAACAAAGATAATTTAAAAATATTGTTTTTTTTAATTGTCATTGAATTATACAGGTACGAAAGTAGCCATTATGCCACAAACAGCAAGAATGAAATTATTTATCGACTATTACTTGAAAATTTTGAATTCAAATGGCAAGGCTTGTTGCAATTTTATGATTTCTCCAGCTGAATTTCCATATCTGATTCCATAATATCGCCTTCATTTCTACTAAAACCTGCATAATAACGGCACAAGTCAAGAAAAATCCTATAAAAAAAAGTCAATGAAATGTGTTATTTTGACTCAAAAGCATACATCAACATGTTTTTGACTATTGAAATTTTTTTTATTGAAAATTCTAAATTTCAAAGTAAAGTAAATGGATTCGTGGATTCTTTTACTTGAACCGTTATTATTCCGGGTATGACATTTGATGTGCAATTACACGGCATGGGTTGAATAAATTGCTGGAAAATCGCCGTAAACCCCGCACGGAAAGAGTTATGCACACATTTTTCGAAGACATGTAACGTATCATTATCTTTTTTGCTATGGAAATATTTTAACCCTTTCCGAACGGGGAACACAAAATATACACAATAATTAACAAAATTTTATTTCAGTATTTTCTGATGTTTTATATCGTTCACGCCTGTAAATAATGTAAGTATCCCCATAATTTGATATCCCAATAAAATACGTATACTTATTAATCTCGTCAATATAAATAAAGGATAAAAATCATTATGTATTTCGTAATGCCCTTAAAAACATATATTCCTTATACTAACAGTTACAGAGTTAACATTTACAGCAAAATGTTTTACGTCAAAAAATATTGAATGTTAATAAATCCTTACGACTATGAACATTACAAAGACGGGTGACTACAACATTGTAAATACGACTCTAACACACGAACATTCAACATTTCATTGCACGTATTATTTGAACTTAAAGATTTGCAACCATTTTCGAACATTCGTGGCATAGTTCAATGTAAGATTGCATTTAATTCATGACTTGTATAATTACGTAGATTTCTTGGAATCATGCAATCATTCTTGAACACCCATTACAAGTTCATTGTAATATTGCAACGAATTCGTAGAATGTATCAATCATTAATGACATGTTCAATTATATGTTTTTTAGCTAAATCTAAATTATTCTTGAACACCCATGACAAGTTCATTGTAATTTTGCAATGAATTTGTAGCATGATTAAATCATCATTGTCATGTTCAATAATATGTTTTTTAGGTTTATCATAATTATTATTGAATACCCATGACAAGTTCATTGTAATTTTGCAATGAATTTGTAGCTTGTTTAAATCATTAATTACATGTTCAATAAGATTAATATTACGTTAATTTAAAATATTCTTGAACATCATAAACTGTTCATTATAATATTGCAATGATTTCGCGGAATATTACGATATTAACGCCTTTTTATCCATTATTTGCACAATTCAATTGATGTTCGAATACTCTAACATGCTGCAAATTCGTATTTGTTGTCATGTTGGAATTACTGTAATGTTAACATTTCGTTTTGTTTTCATTCAACGAACTCCCCTACTCCATTTCTTCAATGTTCTTTCACAAATAATGCTTCCTTAATCTATAATCTATTATGATTAAATTGATAAATATTGTTTTACGATATAATTAATAATTAAGAAGTTAACATCTAATTGTGTATTGTAATTAAAAACCTGGCTATCTTGTCTAATACGGCTAAACATTAAGGAATATAATAGTGTATTATTTACTGTGATAATAATTCATCATTAAGCATTAATATAAATATAACATAAGAAAGTTATCAAGTATAATGAATGACTGGTTAGTTATATGTTATTAAAATATTGATGTAAAAAATTCGTAGATTGTAATAAATAATAATTGAGTTCAATAATGACAATATTTAACATTAACAAAATTAAAATAGTAATATAAACAATTAAAAAATAAAATATATCAATTAAAACTATGCAAGTCTCAACGTTAAATTCAATGTAGATATAATTATAATAACAACGAAATGTTTATTGTTAAATCGATGGAAACTGAATAAAAATTATTTTAACCTAGGCCTTAGTATTCGATTAAAATGTCGTAATAGTAAATAATATGTAATTGTAAATTAATTAATTAATAAATTAGAAAAATATAATATGGCAACGAGTTTTAAATAAACCTTATTGTTAATAAATGTTTTATCTTTGTAAGGGCATACGAAATACGAAATTGTATAAATTGGGATATCATAATTATTGCTTTACAGTATTTTGTTGTGTTGTCGGTTTTTTCTTTGACGAAAAACGGATTTTCTTTTAACTGACATTTTTTAATGATATTTTTAACACATTTGGCATTAAAAAATTAACATATTTGTTATGCAGGAATTTGGCCGCGAATTTTATAAGATTTGAATATTTCAAATATACAATTTGTTTTCAAATTTGGATTTTTTTTTCTTAAAACTTTGTATAGGGAGATTTTGATCCAAGATTTGTTCTTTTTGGGATATTTTGATCACAATTTTTTAAATCTCGAAATATATTGATGAGTAACCTTTATTTTAATTTTTGTTTGTTTTCTATTTATGTTAATTGTTTAATGCCTCTAGGATACGTGGTAATGTCAAGCACTCACGTGTATATAACACGTGTAGACAGATTATAGTATAATAATGACACAATATTCATACAACAAAGAAAAATAGTAACCAAAACCGGTTCTATTGCAACTATTCATTAAAAACTTCACAAGAAATTGTTTTAAAATTTAACTCAAGATGGTAATCATAAACTTAAAGTGTAAATCAACAATTGTTCGTGTTGGTTGCATGTTTTGTCTTAAGATGCAATTTTCATTCAAAATATTTATCTTTTTAAATTTTTGAAACCAAATTTTTGTTATAAAGTTCGTTTTTTAAATTTTGATGTTTGATGTTTTTTGATCCAAAGTATTTTTTAGTTCGAATTTGTGTTAATACATATGTATATTTTTAGTTTTTTCTCATTTTTCATCTTGTACTTAATTTAATAAAATCAAAAATTGTCTTAAAACCCAACACTGTAGTTATTTTTCTGAAAATATTGAAATATTTTCATTTTGAAATAAAAAACCTTTTTGTGAAAAAGACGCAGGCCTACATTAAAGCATGTAGAAATGATTGCACTGAAATATATTCTTCCTTATTATAAAAAAGTCCGTATGTAACAAATTTACACAAAGTGTAAAAAATTTACATCATGTGTAATAAAATTTACACGAAGTGTAAACAATTGCACAAGGAGTCAATAAAAAATCAGCGGATTTTTTTAAAATATTCATGTAACATTTCATAAATGATAAGCACATTTTTGATAAACTTGTTTATCAAAGAAATATTAAACATAATTTTATCACACTTAATAAACTTAATATTTTCAGTTAAAAATGTTTTTTTTCTAGGAATAACAACACGTCACTATCCAAAAGTTTCATTGTTTTTGAGTTCTTTTTTGGAAACTCAATAAATATGGTTTATTGATTTATAAACATTAATTTTTTTACACTCACTCCGTAAGACTAGTAATGCCAAATATTTATCATTAAAGTTATTTTTCTACTTAAATTTACAATTCCAATTTTTACAGATTTTTAATAAAACATACATATTTTTTTCTCTTACTTCGACCAAGAAACGAATTGAAATTTAGGAACTATATATTTTGTTTAAATTTAAGTTTCGTGTTATAATTTTTGACCAACACCATTACAAAGTATTAGTTGCATAAAACGACTATTATTAGTATTGCATATTATATTTGTCAAACTGTATAGTATTGCAACATTGACCGAGACATAAATTTTTGAATAAATTTTATATTTATTGGTTTCCATATATTTTTTAACGAAACGCGTATCACACTTTTTGTCCGTGTTTGTAAAATCATAATTTGAAATCCGAAAAGTTTTGTATTTTTAAATGAATGTAAATAACAAACACAAAGATACTTAAAAGTTATTTCCAAACAAAAGTGTTAATATAAAAACAATCTCGAATGCTTTGGGCTATTGCAAATTGATTTTATTTCGTACATCAGATCACTACTGTGAAAATTGTAGCGATCCAATATTAATTCATTATTAAAATAATTGTTTAAATTAAAGTCTTTTTTGATTAAATGAAACCTGTAACCCTAATGTGGCTTAATAACATAATTATATTATACATGGCAACCAGTTAAAAAGCACATTAGATTTAGTTGTTTCATATCTTTCAAATACACATTTTTACTGAAAAGTTTTACCATGATGTTAAATCAATAATATATCTTTTAGAATTTGTATTTTTTAAACAACTGACAATCCTGTTTTAATAAAACAATGTTTTTTTGCAATCTCAATGGTTGAATGCTTTTTAAATAGTTGATGCAACTGCTGAGATGACAAAATCGACATTGGAACATATTTACTATTTGAATGAATGCTTTGATCGTAAATAATCAAGTGTTTGTTTGTTGTGTTTTTTTTTTTAAAGATTATTTCTATTATTTTTACTGTTGTGGGCTATTTGAATCATTCTGATCAAGGGTCAGTAATAATAACATTCTGGGCTATTGTTGCTATTTGTATAGTGGTTAATCAGTAATCAATCGGTTATAGAAATTATTGTGGCAAATCATAATGTCTTAAGTACAATATTATAATATCATCTGGGCTATTGTTTATTGAAAGTATATATCTTAATTCTACCCCTAATTATTATTAGAGGGTAGACTGCATTTTTACAACGGTCAATTCTTCTATTGATTCTTTTCAGCGGTTAGGATGTCGTTCGGTGGTATTATGAATTGTGTAGATCATTGTCAAAGTGTCTGGTGATATCGACACGCGGGAGTTTTATAGGAAAGTCACTGCTCAAAACAAAACAACCACTTTTTCTAAAAAGACAACTCTTTTGAGGTAGGAAAGACGTATCAGTTTTTGACTGCAAAACATCTTTAATTCATACAATTTTAATCAAATCATTTTTTTACTGATTATGTCAAAATTTAAAACACAACATAAAACAATATATTTTGATTGCTTCAAGTTTGTGACTTTCCTATTAATTATATATAGAAGTAGATATCATTATTATTAAAGTTTTTTTTTTACATAATTGGTTGACGTTATTGTTGTTATTCTTTATTTTTTCGTCCTCGGTCAATAATTATTTACTTTAATTCACTAATGGCAATAACTAATGTTCATTTACAATATTTACAAAATTATGTTATAAAAACTTTTTTGTTAGTAGATATCGTATGAGAAACAATAAAATTAAAATATTGTCAATTTTGCTCCTAAAATGAAGTGTTTTTCCAATTTATTTACATAATATTTACAGTATATTTGTGTTCTGTTAATAGATTTTAAAAGACGTTGTTAATATGTTAAACAAATTTTAGAAAATATTTCCAATAAGTCTTTTTTGTTTAGTAAAAAAATGATTTAGTTTCTAGAGGAACGAAAATGGTTAAGAGATGTTTCTGTATATCTGAAATTATAAGAATTGAATAGATTTTAAGCAATGTAATGACAGAATGTCGTTACTTTTAGGAACTATTTCTTTATTTTAATGTTTTGAAATCATGAAGTAATTGTGCTTACGTGTAGTATGGCGAAATAGTAACTTTTTAATATATTTTATATTAATATGGCAAATAAATGAACATCAACGACTGTTCTGAATACAAAAACAAAATAAACATTGGCACCTATAATTTTTTGGCACTAATTTGTACTCAATTAAAAAAACTGTTAAATTTTTTTGAAAAAAAAAAACAATGGACAATTTTGTATGAAACGTGTTTTAAAAAATTGAAATTAAATAAAAAATTTGATCTAACACTACATTGGCGAGAATAGGTTCCTTCAAGATTTTAATTGTTAATTAATAATAATAATATAATGTTAAGTAGTATTTACACCATGTACAATGCGAATCTTATAGTTATAGGTATAAACATGTTCTTCACCATAACTTAACACAGTTAGTAAAATCTATTACTTCTAACCGTCTTAAACTAAACTAATAATATATTATATCATCTTTTCACCGTTTCTTCGCATACTTGTTTCTTGTTCTCTAAAAAAAATAATTCAAATTAATATTTAAAACAAAAAATCGAAAATATCAATTTCGTATTATTTTTCATTTTTAATATTATTAATTTTACCCTAACAACAGATATTTTCTTATTTATCTAAAAGTACACGAACCAAACTCGAATTTCAACTATCACCATTTAAATGCCCAACGTTGTGTTTCTATATTTTTTTAAATATAATGTTTTATCATTTAAAAAATAATTTGTATATAAATTTAACGAAGAAATATAATTAAAATTATATTGGAAATAATTATGGCATAATCTCTCAAAGGGCAAATTAAAATATTTAATTCCATCTTTGACTCGACGTCTATTTTCTCCTTCAACCCGAAGCTCGGGGCTTCTCTTTACATTTTATAGTTATTACTAACCGAACGCGCATTTTCCTTCCAAAAAAATAATCAACAAAATAATTATAAAAATTCCACAGATTTCCTAGTTTATACCGAAGAACAATAAATTTGTTAAAATTGTTCTATTATTTTTAATCGTTATGGAACATAAACTGAATCTGAAGAATTCAAATAAGGTTTGGAAAAATAAGGCGCGTCCAATTAGTAATAACTGAATTTTCATGGTTGCTGGCCCTGGTTCTGTTGACTGTGGTGTTGGTTCTGCTGCATCTGCGCCTGGTGCTGATTCTGGTGCATCAGTGACGGCTGTTGAAGAGACGGAGCAGGAGAGTGGGATAGTCCAAACCCTAGCATCCTGGGGTCTCCGTGGAGACGAAGCGCTTGCTCCAGCCGTTGTTCCTGCGCCAATCTGATGGCTTCTCCAAGATCAGGAGACAATCTCGCTGGCCCGCCTGGCCCTCCTTCTAAACCTTGAGAGAAGCCTCCGTTGTGGCGAGCTTGGTTAGCCTCTGCACCTGCTGCGGCAGCTTGAGACACTGCTAACCGTAAAGCCGCCTCCGCTTGGCTGCGAAGAAGAGCTTCCGCTTGTTGCATCCTCAAAGCTGCTGTTGGGTCAGGCTGTTGCTGTTGGTTCAGTTGATTTTCAAGGTTGGCCATGGATCTCATCGAGTCTGCCATGGATCTCATTGTGGCTACGTTCATGGCCTGCTGTTGTGCAGCGCTTGGGGAGTCACTTCCCATTGGTGGAGTTCCGCTTTGGTTGTCCAACATGTTTTGCTGTTGTTGTTGATGGTGTTGTTGTTGCATGTGAACGTTATGGGCGTTGTTTATCCTCATTGCCGCTGCTAAACTAGCTGCAGCTGCTTGAACTGCTGGATCTACTGGGGATCCCAAAGAACCTTGGCCTCCTTGAGCTTGTCCCATGATTCCTGCTGCGGCTGCTGCGATGGCAGCCATCCTGTTAGCGTTATGGATATCTTCAGGTGCGTACTGCTGGTGGTGTCCATTGTTTGTTGCTGTTCTTAGGAGATCTCCTAGCTTAGGTGGTGCACAGTTATTATTGTTGTTAGGTGGGCCATCAGAGCCTGCGGAAGATGGGCGACCATTTGAGGAGCTGTCGGAATGAGCAGATGGAGAGGCACAAAGGGATCCACTTCCCAAAAGTAGACCAGATCCTGAAGCGGAGACTGCGGCCAAGAGAGCGGTTTCACGTTCCCTGCGTTCTGCGGCAGCTCTGGAGAGAACGTATTGGGCAGCAAACTGATGCTTCGGTTCCATACGCATGTGTTCCATGTGAGAAAGCAGTCCTGAAGAAAAAGGAAGATTATTAAAGTTAGTCAATTCAGAAAGAAACGTAGAAAACAGCATGTTATGGATGCTCAAACAGATTTTGAAGTAAGAGGAATCAAATGTTGCTATATTATAATAAATGCCATTTTTGTGACAGGAGAATAAAGTTAAGAATTTGTTTCGTAATGTGATCAAGATTTTAAAAATCTTTTTGCTAGGGCAATCCCGGTGAGATACAGAACTCATTTTTGGATGGGAGGAACTTATAATTCAAATGTGGGAGAAGAAAGTTAGAATTTAACATAGGTATTTTGATATTAAAAACATTATTTAACATACACTATAGCCGAAAAATAAAATACAGGTTAAGTAGAAACAAACAAAAATAGAAAACAAATAAAGAAAAAAAAAAAGAAACAAGGTTATAAAAATATGGATGATTACAGATCCATGGAAAAGATCACGTTTTACATCGTTCTGCTGATAGACTGAGAAATGCAGACCTTTAATTCGCCTGCTTTGTATTATAGTATTCAGAAAAAACTTCTGCTTTTGCTAAAAAGTATGTCGAGTATATTATGTATCACTTGTGTTTTTTTTTGTTATTTGTCACTTGAGTGACCTTCCATAAATGTTTATAATTTTGTATTTTTATATAGTCATTATTTATCATTTGACTGAGAAGATTTTTGTAATTTTATGTATATTAACTGAGTTGTTATATCTGTACTGTTCTAAAGTAAGTGAGAACATCTATAAAACCCAGTATAAATAAAGTAAGTGCTTACAAACTAGATTTAAAAGAAGGTTTATTACGAGGATAGTGGAATAGAATTTGAGTGTCAGGAAGAGGAAGTTGTTTATATCCATGTAAACTTTCGTTTGACACACTTAACGTAATCAATTCAATTCAATTTATTATTTTTAAAAAACTTTATAAAATTAAAATTTCAAAGCATTTTTGAAAGAAACAGCAAAAAAGCATGCCTTTTAAATTTGACTACATCGATGTTAATGTTAATATTCGAAGTTTATTTATTTATCTATGTAAAGAATTAAATTTTTCGATGCCTGTATCACTAGGATATACCTATATATATACTGTGCTGAGTCAGGCGTAGAGTCGTAGAGGTTTTAAATGAATATCATAGTTACAAGAATATTTAAGGTTAAATACATATTAATTTGAATACAATTAAAACAGAAAGATGAATGGAAGAGTGGGTAAATCCCATAAAGAGAGTTTTCTTATAAATGTAGGAAGAGATGAAGTAAAGTAGTAAATCCAGTCAAATCTATATATGGAGTTAGATTATACCTACATGATTATTTTATTTTAAATTGTTTGAAATGGGTAAGGACGTATGCAAATTGATATTTTTGTCTACATACAGATGTTTGCAGTCTAATACTTACAATCCATTTTTTTAATATCTTTTTTGATTTTGGTCATTGATTCAGTTAAATTAAAGTGATTTTATTTAACAACAAGACAGCACTCCCGACTGGCGTGGCCATCGGCAAGAGATAAAACGGTCTACGGCATCGGACAATATCAATGCTTACCGCTTTCATGGGTGAAGACCGCCTGACAAACTGAGCAAGGCCACATCCTCAGGCTGCTGGTGAGTTGCGTCTCTGGATGGCAGGCCAGATGCTTCCTGAGCGACCCCTCGTTGACGTAGTGCTTCCCACACACGGGACAGGGATGATTGGCAGTCCTCCGCTTGGCTATATAGGGGTCAGTCTTCATTTGTGTCTGGTAGGACGAGGGCGACTGCGGGACTTGCGCCGGGATGGACAGGTCGTTGGGGCCAGGAGCCATGGGGGCGCCGCCGTTCGCTGGGAGGGCGGTGTTAGTAAGGGGAGAGGGGAGGTTTGGGTAGACAAAAGAGACAAACAGACAAGGTCAATGCATGAAGCCAGTGAGAGTGATAGTTACAACACCAATTTTGAAGGATTTTGAGGTAGGAAGGAACGAGAATGATTTATTTTAGATGTAACCTAACCTGACATAACCTAACCCTACTTTCTGATATTTCAAACGTTCTATTTCACTATTTTTTTTTATTGAATCTTCAAATATACTAACTTAAGTTGTGTATCTGTAATGCGTAACTGAACTGCGATTCAATGAAGTCTGGAACTCGATTTTGCTTTGAATTAAAGTATCAATTTCAAAATTGGAATTGATTGTTTTATGAAATCAGACAAGCGATATAGAATCTATGTATAATGTAATATTTTAAGAGTAAATTGTTTTTGCACAGTTGAGTTATTTTTAAAATTGGAACAGATTTTTCATGAATTCAGACTATTCTATGATTTTTGCGCGTGCTAGATGACAACAATTGAAAAAGTTATAATTGTTTGACACACTTCTCTGAAGGAACAAAAAAAACTTTTCCTTCAAACTTTTTTGAGAACTTTGAGAAGTTAGTTAGCAAGTATTTTATGATTTAGCTTCTCAAAAGCAAAAATCTTCGTAAACTATTTTTATGACAGATAATTTGATATATTCCTATGCATAGATACACACATATATGCATTTTTTGAAAGATAAATATTCCCGGGTCACGAATAACCTTTCAATATTTTAATTTATCTTATTTCCATGAACGTAAATGGAAAATAATACTCGTTTAATGATAGAGGACTTAGCTAGAAAAATGTTAAAACCCCTACGCATTCGTCTAATCGTTCTGTTTTTAACAAAGAAGTGGCGCGCTTAATAAAATTTCTACCTTAAAATACGAGACAGAAAAATCAGTGAACGTTTACAAGCAGATTTCCTCAGATAAGATGTAATGTTTATAATAAATCATTGATCTTTGATTTTGTAATGTTTTCGTCTAACTATAAACCATTCTCGATCGTTTTAGTTAATATGGACAAAATAAAAATAAACCAAAAGATAACCCAATGATTCGACACAGGCGAATAATGTTTAAGAAAATGAATAATTTTGACAAGTAATGTATGATTTTGGAATTTATATGTGATCAATTCAGTAAGGAGTTTAATATGTTGGATGAAATATATAAAGCGTAAAAGCATCCCAGAGAACATCCATCACCCGATAAGGAGAAATAATAACTATGGGAGGGAGATTTTTCAATAATGCACAATTTTTACATGAGAAATATTTTGACATCATAGTCGGAATCATCAATAAAAAAATCTTGATGTTTTTTTAGTGAAAATGTAAAGAAATACCATCAGTTTCAACTTACATTTTTCAAAATATTTCCCATACACATTTTATGAGGAAGAGCTTTGTTCTTTTGGACTTCAAATCTTTGCTTAACAAATGATGTCATAATCAACAAAGGCCTTCTTCATAATAGTAAGACACAAAAACATATATATGAAAATGTCATTGCCCTAAGTTTAAATTGGTAACGATACTTTTTGTTACAGAACGACAAAGCTAATAATTTGTCAATAAAAATACCAACACCCCAGAAGTTACAGAAAAAAGGTTTACGAATCACAAATTCAAAAATATATTTAATATTTCAGTCACTTATGATTCGAACACCCTTTTAGGATTATTAGAACAGAAATTGAGTGCCAAAGTTCATAATAATTCAAATGATAATTACATTGTCGCTTTTATAATCATTAGTTGTAATCTAAATGAACGATTGGCACATTTGAATAAATAATAACAAATTTGAAAAATATATCAAAATGATACGTTGAAAAAAAGCTAAATTGATTATTTTAAATGATACGTTTTAAAGGTAATTGAATATTTAATAATTTAAAGAAATCAAAATGAAAAATGAAGTTGTTTTGCGACCTGTAAAGGAAGAATTACGTGAATCCCCAAAACGCGGCCGAGACTGCTAAGAAACAGGATGGTAGTAGTAGATGGTTGTCTCCACTCCAGCATTAACACTTACTGGCAACGCCGGATGCGTTAGGGTCCTTGTGCGTGTTCTTCATATGCTCCATCAGAGCTTCCCCTCCAAAGACGAGTTTGTGGCAAATTGGGCATGGGGTCGCGTTGGGTCCTCCAATCATCAGGGCAGCGTGTTGCTGCAACACACCAAGATGCAGTTGTAGCTCCTGCATCGGACCAACCAAACGACGATAGTTTTGGTGGTCGGTGTATTGGTGGTGTTGTGGAGGGGAGAACAGTCAAATATACAAGTATTTTAATTAAAATGCCAAAAGATTCATAACACTAAACAAAGCATCAATTAAAAAAAATTCAACCATCGTCCACTAGAACAAAATTCTGCATTTGCGCCAATGTTTGATTCATAAATAGTTTGTTTTAGGTAAGACTTGATTCATTTGCTCCACCATCAAAATGAGTAATGGCTATAGAAGTGTCAATAATAATTACACTTAAACTTTTTAGAAGTTAAACAAATTTGAAATTTTATAAAAAGTTTTAAAATATTGTTAAAAAATTTGATAAAATATAAAACAGAATTGATTTTTGAAGATAAATAATAAAATATTTTTTCCGAAATTTATCACAAAAAAAATGCAAATATCTTTTTTCATTATTGTTACAATATTTCTATTATTAGATACGTGTATCCAGATTGGTTATAAATAAAATAAACACCATGCAAAAACACATTTCACAATATTTAATAAGTCATTAGTCAGGAAGGAGTGGAAAAAATATTAAAAAGGGTGTTTCATGGAGTTTGTGGATGGGATAAAATAATAAAATTAAAGAAAAAAGGTTAAGAAAATAAAGTTTTCAGTTTTATTAAAACGCAAAAAATGTTTTTTTTTAATTTGAAAAAAGCATAAGAATGTTTAATTAAGTATTATTAAAACTGTTGCTTTTAAAAGTATGTTGACTGTAAATTTTTTTTATTATATTATTTTTTCTCGCGTAATTACGATTACCTAATCAAGAAATCAACCAACCCGTTATTTAAAAAAAATATTTAAGAAGGTTTGATCATTAGCTAAAGTTGATTTAAACACAGTCATAGATGCAGTATCTTTGATTTGGTCTATTTTTAACAGAGGCCTACATAGCTGTTACCCTTTTCATTTCTAAAAAAACCCAGCCTTATTAAAGCAAGCTCTTGTTGCTAGTAATAGGTTTTTCGATTTTTAACTATTTTTAAAATGATCAAACAAAGAAAATGAATTGATTATCAATTAACTACTAGTAGAGGTAAAATGCAAAGGCAAATATACATTCAAGATCGACACTGTACTACATTTTTGCAGTGCTTCTTATCGCAAGTACGCTTGCAGGGAACCGGCCCCCAGAGGTTAATCCCTTTCTCTCGCAATGTTAATCAAAAAGAAAGAAACTGAAAGTTAAACAAAAACAAAAAAGAAAGGATTTTGGTCCGGGAATACATACATGACTGACCTTGGACGTGTGGGTCCTGAGGCTGCTTTCGGTAGCGAACCCTTTACCGCAGATGTTGCAGTGGAAGGGTCTGTTCTTGGCCCGCTCGACCTGTGCGTCGTGGTTGCGCAAATGCTGCTGCAGGTTCGACAACTGGATAAAGGCTCTTCCGCAGTCCGGGAGGTGGCACTTGTAGGGTCTCTCACCTGCGAAACAAAGAGACAAACGATTAGAAAATGTCCAAAATTTGAAAAAAATGAGACGTGGATGACCATCAATTTGTGAAAAAAAAAACTGTTTTCCTCTATTAAAAAAAGACTGGATCATCTTCTTGTAGTGGTCCTTGGGTGTTGGTTCCTTGAAGTTCTATAAATGTTTGGGAGCAGCTTTCCATGTTGACCCATCTAAAATATTGCTTAATTTGAGTAATTCAAATTTCGAAGATTTGTTGTCCACTTTTTTAATGTGTATTTTGAAAACCTAAACGAAAACAGGAATCATGCAGTGTTAGATTACGGGTTAGGTAGTTAAAGTTAATGCGGCAGCGTATACAACTAAGAGTTAAACATCACAAGTCAATCAAGTTGTTCTGAAATTCGAGCTATCAATATTCAATTCAAGGTCAATCGGTTGTTGCTCAGTTAGTGCAGAGTAATGGATATCTCCCTCGAAATGCAACAGCAATTCTGAAATCGGATCCAAAGCACAGACAGAGGTTATTGCATGTTCAAATCATCCGAGAGATTCTTCATTTTTGTGATGCTTGAAAAAATTACACACTGACCGCAAAAAACACACAAACTAAAAAATTCACGGCAATCTTTTCCAATCTTCCAATGTTTGGGCGGATTTTGGGTTAGGATATTTCAAACTCCGTCACAATTTGGCGATCATCAGATACTTTTACATTTGAACTGTCTCCTTTAAACGCCGATTCTCCGCTTGTTTCAGCTTGTAACCAAATTTTCATCAGCTACAATTTCATAGATGTGTGAAACGGGTTAAAAACTGGCGTTAAATGGTGATTGTTCAAATTTTAAAAATTCTAATAAGCGCTGAACGTTAATTTGATGGTCATCAAATAAGGCGATGGAGTTTGGAATATCTCAACTATAAGCTTTTTGCTGATCTCCATCAAGATGTTTTTGGATGACATTTTGTCAGGGTTCTTTTGGTGACTCTTTGTCAGGGTTTTTTTCGGTGAAATTTTGAAAAAACTTTCAGCACAATATTAAAAAAAGAATATCTCGGATAAATTTGACATACTGGTGGAACATTGGATCTTATTCTTCGCCTTGAGGACCTGCGCGTCGTGGTTGCGCAGATGCTGCTGCAGGTTTGACAGCTGGATGAAAGCTCTGCCGCAATCGGGCAGGAAGCACTTGTACGGGCGTTCGTCTGAAAGGAAGGCACAGTTGATCCCGTTATTTAGTCAGAGTACAGAAAAGGATTCAAAGTGGAAAACTGCATTCAAACTTGTCAACAAACTTTACATTAAATGGGTTTTTTAAGAGAAATTTTTGTAAAAATAGTTTCATCTGGAACGTCTGCGTGACCTTTCCATACAAAACTTAATCTTGGATTTGAGTCCAATATACTTAACCAAACTGAATAATAATTTTTTAATCAAAAATATATTAAGCATCTATAACAGATTGTGTGCTATTTTATTTATTTTTGTGATATATAGATAGGTAAATAATTTAATTTTGCTTGATTTTGGAGGCAACTTGGGAATGTTTTTGTCAGTTAATTATAATTAAAAATATATCTTACCTTATCTATTGTGTAAATATAATAAAAAATAAAATAATGCGTTTTTTTGGCGAGTATTTTTAATTTTATATGACTAATTTGGGTTCCGACTTAAACAGGTCGACGTAAATAATTTAAATTTACGCCCACCGAAATGTTTGTTTTAGTTAATGTTTTTTTTATAACAAGTAAAATCATTTTTTAAATAATTTAAATTTACGCCCACCGAAATGTTTTTTTAATATTTTATTTGTACAAAAATAAAATCATTTTTTAAATATTTTTCGTTTACTCTTTAATAATTGCCCAGGTTGCCTCTAAAATTATGAAAAATTGTTATTTAAAGGCCTATATATTATAATTTAAAATACAAAAAAGTAAAGAAGCACACACTAATACTAGATACTTAATGTAGCTTTTGATTGTAAATATTATTTTTCAGTTTGTTTGAGTATTTTGGCCTCAAATGCAAAATTAAGATTTGTTTGAAACGGGCCATGCAGCCGTTTCCCTTAAGGTAGGAATGCTCAGTTTTATCGCAGTATTTAGTTAGATAGAGTGTTCGGGGAATGCATAGTGGGAAACTGGTAAAAACAACATCTGTTCAATGAATATCAAAGTGAAACATTAAATATTCAATATTCCGACGACAGATAACCTAGAAAACATTTTAGACACAAAACATAATTTAATGCATAAAACAATTAATTTAGTTAATATTTTGTCCAATCATCTTTGAGAGCTGTAAAGTAAATAAAACACAACAACAAAAAATACATAATATATGATGAATTTTAAATATTATATTTTTTTAAATGTTTTCAATCGGCGCACAGGTCCGAGATCTCAGGTCATTGGTCAGACCCAATACATCGTGAAACTATACTCGTTCATCTTTTAAAACGGCATCTCATCCATACACATCATGTTCATATTATTTTATTTCGCTCGCTCAGGGCAGGGCATTGCCCTAGAAGAGAGAAGGAGATAGTGTTACGTATGTCCTCATTTCGTTCATCTTTTATTGGTTCGAAGAAAATAATATGCGCTGACATTAAAATTACTGACATGAACATAAATTATAATGTATTTTATGGAACGCATTAATATCATTTTATGCTACCTTGAGCCAGTGGGTCTGATCAGTCAGTATCGTAAGTATTAGAAAATTTTGTGGGTCGGACGAAAATGGGGAA
Source organism: Limnephilus lunatus (assembly GCA_917563855.2). Taxonomy (NCBI): domain Eukaryota; kingdom Metazoa; phylum Arthropoda; class Insecta; order Trichoptera; family Limnephilidae; genus Limnephilus; species Limnephilus lunatus. The sequence continues at coordinate 102,942,280 of OU830594.1, forward strand.
AGGAAATGAGAGAAAGGAAAGGGGAAGGTTGGGAAATCGTGAATTACTTAAGATCTGGAAACTTAAAGAAGCACGATACGTTTAATTTCAGAATGGCGATTGTATCGGAAAAAATCGGCGATTAATTTACAGAATTTGAAGAAATGTTTAGTGTTTAGGCAATTATGTTATTAATTAAGTGCTTTTTATTATTTTATCTCAGAATAAGTTGCAGTTCCTGGTGTTGACCGGACTTTAAACATAGTTAATCGAGATTAGATAGACAGCCGCCTTCCACTTGTTTTGAACATTACGTGTGCAAAATTTCATCAATCTCGAAATAAAATTGTAAATTTATATAAAAACCAAATAAGTCCGCCCGCTGTCTGCACACAGAAAATCTTACGTGTGTACATAAGTAGATTAAAACCCTTCAAAAATTTGGCATTTTTTTGAAATGGTCAAAATATTTTCGCTTTACAATAAAATGCTAATATTTTTAATATTTCTGAGCATATTCAAAAATTAAAAACTGTTTTAGAAAGCTGAAGAAATACGCTTTCAAATTATATAATTCGAAATAAATTTTATTTTTTTTAGTTAAAAATTTTTTGCATACAATCATAAAAAAGTTTTCAAAATGGCTCACCTTACGTTTTTTCTAACGAAAGTTACTGATAATAAAAAATAATAAAAACACATACATATTTTATTAAACAAATGTATAACAAACACATGTTGGAACTTTACTTTTTTGTCGTTCTATGTAAAAATAATTTATTAAAAATTCCCGAAGTTTCAAACATTTTTTTCAATTTGCGATTCAAAACTTTGTATACATAAAAGTGTACATTTTACTTTTTTGATGGCTATTTTTTAGATTGTAATATAAGGCGTGGTGTTTTTTCTTTCTAACACCGATTATAACGTATTTCTGACTATGATAGTAAGGGAGTTACAGCGTTTTATATGAGACCTGTGTGTGTTGGGACAAATATGGTCTCTGTGATTAAACGGGTTAATCAAAAAATATATCACCGAAATGACCACCATTCAGAATTGAAACCTAGCCTGAAATGGCTGTATCCGTGTTTTGTGACCAGATCTGAATAGCCAGATATTTCCCCACCTTCCTCTTCCCCATCTCCTTCCTTTCCTTAATACCTTCAGCCTCACAACATACCCCAATTGGGGATGCCATAGTCTCACTGGTTCCAGATGGGAACAGCTGGAACTCTGGCAAGTTATTAATTTATAAAAAATTAAATGTGGGCAGTTCACACGCGACAGAAGTGAAACATTCAGAAAACTAAAGTAGACAAGAGTGGGGAGGCTTCGTAGCACCGCACAAAGAAGAGACTGATTATGCTATCTTATTCTTTCAAATCACAACGGTGCTAAAAAAGTTTTCACTTTCAAAAAATAAAAATAAATAAATAACAAACTTGGCAGAAAACATCGCATTTTTCACTTCAGATACAAAATATACGTTTATGACTTCACGAATGATAAATATCATGGGTGTTACATATAATTACATAGGTATGTATAGTATATCAAACGAAAGAGTACTTAAAATTTAATTCAATAAACTCGATGATTATGGCAGTTTCGATGCATAATAAATGATGTATATCTTTGTTTATTAGATAATATATTATATCAAGCAAATACTTCAAAAGAAATACATGCAATACCGCCATAGGTAGCTATAAACCGAACGGAACAAAATATTGCATCAACTCTGAAATACCGTTTGCAATAATTTGGCATGCGCCTCGTAAACATTCGAGAGTTTTTCCTGCGTTACCCGCCAAAAATATATATCGCTAGCCGCCATTTTGAAGTGCCGTTAGCCATTTTGTTTTTTATCGTTTTTCCCGCCTTTATTTTTAATCCAGACGGACTTGTCTGTGGTCAGTTCGTGCCGGAAAGGAGTTCGCGGAAAGTGTTCGTTCCAATTTCAAATCTATTTTTTGCCATTATTTACTAACGTAAGATCAAGCTTTTATTTGCTTTGTTTTAAATGTTCTGGAAAGATTTGTATTACATGAATGTTTATATTAACCCCACACGCTTATTTGTTAAGTTTACTGAAAATAATGAAAATGTACACCTTTATGAAACCAAAGTTACCGTACACAATTTGAATTTTTAAATTTTTTTTATGAAATATTTTTAATAAAACGTTAAAAAGTTGAAAATAAGGTTTATAATACGTTTGCCTAATAAAACGTCTGCGTGCTATAATTTTTTTTTCATTATCAGTAATTTTAAATAGAAAAAATGTAAACGTATTTTTTAAACATTTATATATTATAAAAATTATATGTTTATTTCGTTTTATAAAATTTGATAGCGTATTTCATCACCATTGTGAAACAATTTTTAGTTTTCAGATGCGTTCAGAAATATTACATTTATTTCGATTTTATGTCAAAGTGGAAATATGTTGACCTTCCAAAAAAATAGGCCCGAAGCCTGAGGGTTTATAAGGTTAGAAGTAAGTTTTAATTGAATGGTTATTACTTACCTATTAGATAATTTTTAGTACTTACTTAATGTTAACATTACTTAGCTCAACTCAACCTAACATATCCGATCATTAACTAACTTAAATTGATTTCAAAATCGATAATTCGTCAAGTATTCACAGTTATCAAACGTAAACAAACGTTTGTTTAGCAAAATTTCTCTAACCGTGAGTTCTTGCGTCATGAAAACAGCACCGCTTATTGAGTAATATTTGTAGGTCTTTTTAGGTGGAATAATTATTTTATCTTCGCCATTGAATGTTTGAAAAGACTATCAATTTTCTATAGAAATATACAACTAACATTTACAAACGGTGAGTTCTGGGGTAATGAAATTTTAATATTTCAAAATTTTAGATCAATGTTACTATTTTAGGTCCACAAAGCTACATTATGAGCTATATACGTTTGCCTAAAATCTAAATATTACTAGCCCTTGAGGTGATTTTTCACAAAAACGGCGCTCTACAAATTATCCAATTATTTATATTATTACAAATAAAAGCAAATTAATGCTTGTTTCTCATATTTTATTGATAATTGTTCATCTATGTAATTTCAATGGTTTAATCAATAATGGAATACGATAAACTAAAAAGGTAGTAAGTGGCAGAAGAAATGGAACACGTTTTTATTTTTGATATAGACAGTATTATAATACCTAGATAATAGATATCTACTATTATCAAATCAACTAATTTTACGTAAAATTATTCACGTTCAATGAACTCAAGTTTTTTTTGAAAATTTTCAATATTTAAACTGATTGTATGAATTCACACAAGTGATAAAGTAGGTACCTACCTATAATCAGATTTATAAAATATTAAAAATAAATAAAAACTCATTATTTGAAATGCGCATTTCTTTAGATTAAATTATAGACAGATTTCGTGATTTTTAAAGTTTACTTACGGCGTTCATTCAAGAAGTAAATTTCTGATCGCTGTCTCTTTAATTGGTCAATAAAAATACAATTATTTGGCATGGATTCTGAATCATTCATAAATCCTGCAATTATATGGCTAATGATGTGAAGCACAATAATTAGGTAAAGCAACAATTTGGTTAGTTCAGAAACGGTTAAGTTAGGTTAGATTAGGTAAGGTTATGTTAGGTTAGTTAAGGTAAGGTTGTATTAAATTAGGTTAGGTTAGATTAGGTTAGTTCAGCAAAGGTTGGTTTAGTTTAGGTCATGTTACTGGGTTTACGTAATGTAATAGAAATAATAATGAGCATGCATTATTTTCTTTGGCAAAAACAACATAATGATTTCCCGATCCACGTCTCCCGGACACCAGGAAATGTGTCTTGTGAGTGGTTTCTAACAATCGGTGTTGGGTTTCCAACAGCCCAGATGTGACATATCGACTTAGTTCCGTTAGATTAAAAAACTGTTGCATTTTGGATGCAGAGTCGCGATGAACGTTCTCGACGACTTTTAATGATCATTTTTCTGTGTTTATTTCACGTGTTTTAATGAAATTTCTTATTTTTATGTGGATATTACACAGTCCCATTCACTTCTAACCACTCAGAATCATGAAATTTCAACCCCCCTTTGAAAAGTCATTAAAATTTTATAAAATAAATTAAACATTGCCCATAAACTAACCTAACCTAACCCAACCCAACCTAACGTAACCTATGTAACCAATTTTTTTAAATATATTTTTTCATCATTTTTAATGACTTTTGGAAGGAAGTGTTGTGTAGTTACATGATTTTAAAAATAAAATTTAAAATAGCTTATAAACTAACCTAACCTAACCTAATCCAACCTAACCTAACGTTACCTATGTTACCATTTTTATTTAAATATATTTTTTCATCATTTTTAATGACTTTTGGAAGGAGGTGTTGTGTAGTTACATGATTCCTAGTTGTCCGATCACTGTCGATTTATATTTTAAAATCTGGATATACAAATTTAAAAATAATGAAACTAATCTACGAGTAGATCCTCCTGTGTACACTGTATATTTATGATTTCATGTATAACTTTTATATAAAAGACATTTTTGGGTAATAAATAAATAAACATCGTGAGGAAAAGGAGCAGAGGAAGGTTGGGGATTTAGCTGGCTATTCAGATCTGGTTATTTAACACGGCTAAAGCCATTTCAAGCCGTTTCGATAATGAATGGTAGTTTTCCACCTGGGCGATACCGAGATAATATCCTTTTTTACATTGGCTCCACACAATATACCTCGAGGAAAAAATCCCTCAGGGCCTATGTCATCTTTGGGGATATTGAATTTTATGGAAAAGAAGGAGACGAAGTTCTGGGTAGGAAAAAGGTTTAAGAAGTGAATAGGAATCTGAGGGTCAGTGTGTCCAGGAGTGATGGACATGTAAATACACACTCTCACCACGGTACAAGGTGATGGGTCGAGGGAGGGCGGCTAGAGGGGTCAAAGGGTCTCCCTGAATAACTCTCTCAGAACCTACGTGGGCAAACGCATCCGTCGCCCAGACCTACATATACAAACCTCAACCCATGAACCCGGGCACCTCTGCTAAGTCACCAAAAGTGGCAAACCACCCGGAGAGGTTTTGGTTTTCCAATAAATGGTTCCCGAGGCGGTGGTACGCATATCTGCCTCCTAAATTGGGATGTACTACTACAGAACGTGTTGCAACACTTCTCAATCCTGACACACTCCTTGCTTGATTCATATCATTCATAATTTTCTACTATATTGACTCTAAGAGGAAGCCGCAAGCCGAAAGTGTATGTATTCTTATTGTGCCTTATAGCGCCAAGAATATACGTAATAGGCATACAAATCGCTTGGCAAACGGAGACTAGAGGTCACTTTTTCAAAGGCAATGTTTTTTTATTTATTTTGTGAATAAGTTTGTAAGAAAGAAAAAAAGTTAATCTTGCAACGGAAACTGTCGCAGAAAATTTTAGCAATATATTTTTATTTTTGGAAGAAGTTTCACTTAGGCTTTGTGCTTACATCTTTTATAAAGCAATTAATGTTTTTATTTTAATTCTACTCTACGGAAACGGTATGAAAAGCTTCAATTTATCCAAAGCATTTTTTTTTTTGTTTGTGGTATAAAGCGATTCGCAGTAAAGATTAATATAAAAAGGTGATTTGGCATTAGGCTTCGCCTTAACTCCTTAACTTAACTTAACTCAACTTTTTAAAACTAACTAATTATCATTTGATATAAATACTTCCTTGGGTTTTAGTACCTATTAGATAGGTACTAATTGACAGAAGAATGTTACATCAATAAAAAAAGAAAATGGCTTCCATTTATTTAACCGCCATTTTATGGCCTATCCGCCTATCGTAATAATACTGACCTGCGCAGCGCACTCTCGGCTTTCTTAGGTCGCTCTGCGCACTGGGAGCAGAATAACGCTGCGCACGAGATGCAAATCTTTAGGGCCGGTTTTATATTTTATATGCGCAGTTGTAAATAAAACATTAGTCTGCGCGAACTGTGAACCCGGAAAGAAATGCGGCTCTATTATATATTTTATTGTCGTAGGTACTATAATGCTTTGAGAAAGGTTTTATGGGAAATGAAAACTTAGGTACAATCGATAAAAAAAACATTAAATATATTATTTGGTAGCTATAGTATGTAGAACACACAATAAAAAAAACGGTAACGGATAAAAACTGTCTGGAGGAGTAGCCTCAGCAACTTGCAATAAATGTACTTCACCTGAAACTCTAATAGATTTTCGAGTTCCCCAGGGTTCTGTTCTAGGTCCCATTCTCTTTACGAATCATCTCGAGCAACCCATTCCCTCAGCTGGCATTAGGTTTCCTTAATTTTAGGTACTTCTTTAAGTATTTAGTTAATGGTCTACGATGTTATATTTGGCCAATGAAGGACACTTGAACAAGCTAGAGTTATACAGAACAGAGCTATGAGATGTATACTGGAGAAAGACAAGTTTGCAAGGGTTAATCAAATGAGAGAGGAGCTTAATTGAATTTCAATAAAAAAGAGACCGCTAATTAATGTGATAAATTTTGTTCGTATTGTTATGAAAAACCAATTGCTAAAATACTTTGGTTTTAGGAGATGTAAATAATTATGAAACAAGAAATATAAATAGAAGATTGTAGTATATATTTGAGAAAATCAAGAGGCATAGAATTGCTTAATTTATAGAGGACTAAAGATGTAAGATGAAATGCCTGAAAGTATGAAGAATGAACGAAGGTTTGATGTATTTTAAAAGGAATGTTATGCTTACTTTAAAAATATAAAATAAGTTAAGTTAGGTTAAATAGGTTACGTTAGGTTATGGGTTATTTTTAATTTTTTTTTCATAACTTATCAAAGGAGTTTTGAAATTGCATTATTCCAAGTTGTAACCAGTTTATATACGAACACGGTGTAAACAAAATCAAGAAATATTAAAAAAAAAAATAGAAAAACATTTCATCAATCAATATACGTGATTGTTTTTGCTGGTGTTTCCACGAAAACCTATGAAACAACAGTCTTACTAAAATTTCTGAATCGGAGCGCTCTGGTGTCATGAAACATGCACACGCGCCTCTTTGTTGTGTGTTGAAATGTGGGTCGACAAAATTGTCTCAATATTTAGTGAAAAAATAAGAAAGACATTTCTTTTAATTTTTTTAATTTTTTTTTTATTGATACGTGATGTTTACAATATATTATTCGATGCCTGTCTCGATAGGGTATACCTGTGTTGAGACAGGCGTAGAGGTACATAATTGAATATCATATATAAGAGTAATATAATTTACAATTAAACATAAAGATGATTGAAAGTGTGGGTAAATCACATAAAGATAGTTTTCTTATAAATGAAGGAAGAGATACAGTAAAGTAGTAAATCCTGTCAATTAATTAAGAAACGGCAAACTGTCACGAACGGTGAGCACTATCGTCATGAAATTTGCACAACTCCTTTTTGCCTGAATTGTATAGGACAATACATTGCTATATTCACTTTCGTCGTGAGCTGTTGATCTTCGAAATATCTATATTGATGTACCTCGATCATTCAAAAGAAGAATGATACTTTTATTATTGTTCAATTCGAATTATATTTTCAACACATTTCTTCAATTAAAAATAAAACGAAATGATTAGGATAACAAAAAATGGAAATTCAGTAAAAAAACTTTGTAAATTAATTTTAGTAGAGATTGTACTGTCCTGAAGAAGCTACGGTTGTAGCGAAACCCGGTCAGCATAAAGAATATAAAAAATAAAAGTGGTGTTTAAAAAGTTATTGTTTTATTTTAAATTAAAAAAACTTTGTTAATTTTTCTAAATATTTTGTAAAGTAATTGGTTGATGTTAAAATTGTTGCTTGAATTGGCATGTAAATCATATAAATGGAAAAAATTTCAAATTTGCCAAAAAAAAAGGTTGTCTATCTCTTCACGCTAGCAACAAACATGAAATGGTCTTGTTGCTTTGTTTTTTTGCTCGCTAGAAGAGTTCAGAGCGATAGAAAAACTCCCGCGCTAGAAAGAGACGCACCTATACGGCCATGTCAATGAACCGAGCGTACACGATCATCGAACCCGAGCCCATTTTATATGCGGTCATTTTTATTTTTGAAAAAAGAACAATGTTTAAAAACAAACGGATATAAAATGACGTATGCGTTGCGTACGCGCCGCGCGGCTATTTCCGGTAACGTTTCGCGCGCTTTTCTAGATGTTTGTTTTTTAAATTTCGAATTTGAGGAATTCTTTATTTGAATACGCTAATACAGAGCCGGAGCGATAATAATATCTAAGTAAATAAATATATTGTTTTTTAGCTCTTTTGTAATCCGAAACAGCTGTTACAGGCAATTATAAAGAGGACACTTTGAATGTATTTGTGCATACTGACAGAATCGAAAGTAAAAAAAAAGGTTTTTCGAACTAGTTTAGTGAACACCCGCCAGCAATCACCTCTTACCCTGAAAATGCTCAAATATAAGGGTACGTTATAGGAGATGTTCTTTATCCCACCAATGTACCAGTATATAAGCAAGGGTATCTTTAAAAGAGTTTATCTTCTTCTTAACATAATTACGTCGGAAAAAATATATATTTGTATAATAAATAAAAGGAAAACTTCTACTAATGTACATGAAATATCTGAAGCAGCCTAAGCTTCTGACTGGTGAGCTCTGACGTATTTAAATTTGTATAATAGACACTTTCGGTCTGAAGTTTTTAGATCACCTTAATTGTTTTTAGCAGTTTTGTTTGAAATTATTAATTTATGATGCTTTAGAAAGATAAATTATTTTCAAACTCAGGCGAAACCGGTTAGTAACTCAGCATGTAGTTAACACTTTTCTTGCACTGAATAAACTTGAATAGTTTAAACAAATTAGTGATTTTTTTACTCACTCTCAATAAACAAAGAGAAAAATACAGATATCTCCATTGAATTGACTTTTTGATATTATTATACATTTTTTCTTTTTTTAGAAAGAAAGACAAACATTCCCGGGTTACGAATAACCCTACAACGTTTGAAAATCTCCTACTATACCAAATTGTTGCTTGTGTCGTGATGGAGGACTTAGCTAGCAGAGGCGACGTCTGGGTGGGACCCAAACGCGATTCACACTCAGCCACTGACCGGTCTCAAATTGACGAATTTCGAATGACGAATTTTGTTGCAAAAATAATTTAGTTCATAACTTATTCTTCCACAATATTGTGTTTGGTTTCAATATTGACATAATATAGGTACAGTTGAAATTGTTGCATTTTTTGCAAATTTCACTTATAATACGTTCTGCAATTCGTTGCAAACTTCACTTATTACATTCTACAATTCGTTGCAAATTTCACTTAATATATTCTGCAATCTGTTGCGAATTTCACTTAGTATATTCTACAACTTGTTGCTAATTTCACTTTATATATTCTGGAATTAGTTGTAATTTTAATCTAATACATTCTAGAATTTGTTGCAATTACGAGTTGTAGAATGTACTAAGTGAAATTTGCAATTCGTTGCAAATTTCACTTAATACATTCTGCAATCTGTTGCGAATTTCACTTAGTACATTCTACAACTCGTTGCAAATTTCACTTTATATATTCTGGAATTAGTTGCAATTTTAATCTTTTACATTCTAGAATTTGTTGCAATTTTAATTTAATACATTCTAGAATTTTTTACAATTTTAATTTAATACATCCTGCAGTTTGTTTCAATTTCGGTCCTGTTCCGATAGAGCCGTTGCATGCATTATCCAGTTGGTAATAATGTATTTTTACTCCCGGCCAATGACTCTAGACTTTAGAACTCTCGGTGCAGCCATAGGCAGAATACTACGTAGGCGATCTCTGCGTGCACTGGACCAAAAGTGCATCGGTAAGACCGACATGCAGCGAGAAAAAATACTGCGCAACGCGAGGCCTGTTGGATAGGTCGTGAATTTAAAATGTTTTGTGAGTTTCAGTGAAGATGATTTGGTGATGGATTATTTGAACTTATGCGATTTTTATGAAACACTTGCATATTACACACTACCGTACATACGAACGAGTGTGGAAAACAATTTTTTCCGGAATTTAACTATGTAACTAACTTACTAAAAATCACGTCGTTTAGCCGCAAAGGTGAAAAGAGAGGATGAACCGCTACACAATTCTGTCTTGACATATATAGCTAGCTTCATTCAAATTCATATATTGTCTCATACATGCTCTTCTGTTTTTCAATTTGCATAGTCAACACCTCTATCATTTAGTCACTGCAAGTGGTTTGCTACGTTCAGCGAATATGGGTGCTCGGGTTCATCGGGTGAGGTGTGTTTAGGTCTTGACGGCGGATATGTTTGTCCATTAGTAACGGGAGGGATCGGGAGAGACCGATTTAGGGAGATTTTGTTGGTACCTTAACTGCTGGTCACTCTCGATCCAGCGTCTTGCACCGCAGCGAGAGGGATGTATTCTTACGTCCATCTCTCCTGGACACACTGACCCATAGATTCCATCCCAGAACTTTCTTCATTTCATTAAAAAACCCTCTACACAGCATCAGAGAAATAGGACCTGAGGGAAATTATTTTCCTCAGAGAGTCTTGTGTGGGGTTAACGTAAAAAAATATGAATCATTATATTACTCGATGCTAGTAATTAATTTGTTGGTGCCATATCTTCCTTGGGCGTCCCCGACTTCTTCTACCATACCTTCTCTCTTATTAGTCCCATTTAGATTTTCTTAAAAATGAACAATAATAGGTTAAAAGTAAATAACAGCCTAATTGGATATTTGAAAGCGTCAAGATCATGCTTAAATCACTTGCGATAACCTTGAATATCCCGTCAGAAACATAATATTTGCAAATTACGTGAGTCCAGATCTCATCATTTAATTAAAATGAACGAATATTTTCTGCAGCATAGTTGAAAAATACTGTGAAAATTTGATTTTTGAGATATGTAGTAATGTTGATCATCTGTCCTACTTGCATTAAAAATACACATAAATGATTATTTAATGAAGGTATTCGTGTTTTCACCCTTTGTGGTGATTTTCAGCATAGTATAATCAGCATTAGCATAGTTTCTATAAAATCATCGAACAGCCAATAATCCCCACTATTAACACCCCCATTATTTATATATTACCCCATACCAACACTACCTTCCATTCGCCATATATCACCACGCACACAAAGGTTGGCGCATTCCACCCCCTTCTACATATACACACACACTATTGATGATTCCTAATCCAAGATGGCCGCCGATGATGATGACGGGTGGGAGGGGGATGTTGGAGGAAGGGGAGAAAGGAGGAGGGGGTGGTAAAAAGGGGAGTGTGGGAAAACTGCAATGAATTTTGTAATTGGAGAATAATGCAATTGAGGCGAATGTAAAATGGTCCACTGAATTATGTTTGAATAATATGTACACGTTAATTTAATTATATATTTTTTTATTAGCTCCACACAGAACTCCCTAATAAAAAAATCGTCATTTTCATCTTTGGGGATGCTGTATGGAGGGTCTCTGTATTGGGGAAGTTCTGGGAGGAAAAAGGTATGAGGGGTGGTTAGGAATCTGGGTGTCAATGAGCGCAGGAGTGATGAATAATTTAAATCCATCCCTCCCACTGCTGTGCAAGGCGATGGGTCGCCATGTTCTAGGTTAAATTTCCCTCAACCGGTCTCTCTTGACCCGTCCCACTAAGCAATAAGACAAACTTATTCGCCGCCAAAACCAATATAAATCTCAGCCCATGACGTATCGATCCACTTGGGGTGACTTATGGCAGGGGTGTTGGTTATACAATAAATGGTTCCCGGGGCGGCGGTACCCATATCCGTCTCCGAAATTAAAAATTAGAATAATTTAAATACATAATCTAATATTTACAGTTAAGGAACACATGAAAGGAAATGGAATTATTTAAAAAAAAAGTTATATTTAAGTTTTCAAAATTATTCAAACCATTCAACTAACCTAACCTTACCTCAGCTTTTTTTATATTTTCAGAAAATATAATACATATGAATCGTTTACTAGTTATCAATTATAACTAACTGTTAAACCAAAATTACCAATTTTGAGTTTTCTTTCTAGTTAACCAGAAACGCATTACGCGTTACCCAGCCGTATCTTTTCAAAGCCATTTCAATTTTAAAATTTTAAAAGAACCCTGCTATTTTGAAACTGCAAAGTTATTCCCATCATGCGCTTTACAGCTTTAAATAAATGAAAACGCCATGCTTAGTGTGTGGTAGCGTTTATTCCCATATAATACATTGTTATGTATTTATACTTTTGAAATCAAAGATTATCATAATATCATATGTTAGAATTAATAGTACAGATCACGGCTATCATTATCGGGATCTTAAAGCATTTTTTTGTGGTAATTTTTCAGTTTGTTAAGTACAAATTTCAGTACGTAGGTCACAGAATATTATTATAGTAGTTTCAGAATAGATAAGCATATTAATTTTCCTGTTTATTAGTCAGATATCTCCGAAAATTTTAAATTTGAGTTGAATAGGTATGCAGTTATATGTAAAAGTGTATCCTCTATCTAGTACAATTCTCAGATTACTCATAAATACCACCATCTCAATTATAATGCAGAAAACCTTGTATATAGTGAATTAAACAAAATGTTAATGTTTTCTTGGTCACCAATAGGATATTCCAAACTTTATTTCTAATGTACTGGACCGTCATGCCTCCTGGTGTTATTTTATAACAATTTTTATGCGTAAAATAAAGAAATGTCAAAATTATGTTTGACGTATGGTAAGCATTCGAATACTGTTTTCTCGTTACCTAAAAACTTAGTATTTGGAGATGTCACTGTTCTAGACATAAAATAATGTAAAAAAATTATAGAAAAAGACGCCAAATTGTTTGTTTCGTATTTTTTAAATGTAGATTATCCAGGAGATATAAGTTTTCAAGTACATTTTTTTTTAATTCTCTTTGATGCGAAGTTCAAACGTGTTCAGATAAAAGTGAATCTTAGCCAGATTAAAAAGAGTTTCCAAGTTAGACAAGTTCTTTGAATTGCCGTCGAAGGTAGTGGCAGAAATAGGACGAGAAAGTGGTGGGGAAAAGTCGGGGTCGGCAGCACGTTTTCAATTGCTCAAAGATTCTTTTCCGAATTGTGGGATAAGTTGGCGAGAAAGTCCGTTTAAGGGAGGCTTTTTCAATCTTTAACATCTTTCAGACCTTATTCTTTTCTCGTGAATTTAAAAATGTTTCTCTCACATTTTATATTCCAAAAAGTAACATTAATTTTCTTGAAAATTTTATAAGAAGATTACAAGCTGTAGATTGTACATATACATCGGGTCTATCTATTACCAGACAGTTCGACGGTACTTAAAAAATATCTGTAATAATTTGTTGGTACACTTAGTTATATTTTGTGTAAGTAGGTATACGGTATTTTCCTTAAACCGACTACATATTGTATATAAGTATGCCGGGAAGCCAACTGTCGAGGATCAACTGTTATGAAATCCTTAAAAACCAACAAAACTTTTGATAGATATTTAATCAGAACTGTATTTTATTATGGAAAATATTGTTTTTTTTTTAATCTTTTCGGTTTTCAATATTTTGTCAATTGTTTTTTTTTATTGGTCAATGGTAAAACTTTTCGGACATACGAATGTTTTAGAGTGTTTAGAGCTCAAATAAATATAATAAAAATAAAATAAAATAAAAATAAAGTTTTTTAAGTCTTTTCAATCTTTGAATTCTTCCTACTTCCGTAATTATAAATGGATAATATTACTTGTGCAATGATGGAGATCTTAGCTAGCAGAGGATTAAACCTGACGAAATGGATCTGACGGAGTCTGACGCGTTGGACCACTCAGCTGGCATCCGGTAACATTACGTGTAGTTATAACAATAATGTGTACATATTTTCTACATTAAATATTACCCATTTTTATCTGAATACTGCAATAGTGCCAACTGCTCCCAACCGACTGGAACCAGAGAAACTACAGGGTCCGCAATTGGAGTATATTGTGAGGCTGAAGGTAAAGCGGTGGAAAGGAGATGAGGTAAAGGGAGGTGAAGTATAATTATTTATATATTTTTTTTATTTTCTTATTTATTCACTAACTTACGGGAATTCGGGAGGCGGGTACGGGTGCCGCCGCCTCGGGAATCATTTATTGGATAACCAATACCTTTGCCATAGGTCACCCCAAGTTTTTTCGATACGTTTGGTGATTTAGCAGGGGTGCCCGGGTTCATGAGATGACGTTTGTCCGGGTCTGGGCGGCGGATGCGTCTGCCCACGTGCTGCTTGATGGGCCGGTTCGAGAGAAGGCCTTTTGAAATTTCCAGCCGGACTCTCAATCAGCGCATTGACATTTGACGTGTTTGAATTTTTGGAATTCACTAACTATTTAAATTTATCACAACATTGCTGCAGCTCTTTCAAAAGATGAAAAATTTTAGATTTTTTTTATAATAGTTATTCTGCTATTCAGGGCGGAGACAAATCCAACAAATCAAAATTCATAAAAATCCTTCCAGCCGTTCTGGAGTTTTAAATAGTGTAACTAACCCGACTTTGTTTTATATACATATTAAGATTAATAATACATTGTGAAAATAACACAAATTTTCTCGATTTGAACCCGCGACCTCCGGATGGCTAGTTGAGAGTCTTACCACTTGAACACGGAGATGCTCGATTTTGGCGGTAAGTTTCGAAAATGAATGATGGAAAAAGTCGGGGAAGCCCGAAAAAATGAGGTACCTACTATTAATTGATTGAAATAATGATTTTTTTTTTACCTTTCTGTTAACATTTTAATTAATTGCGGGATATACATAATGTATTTTGTTTGGCAAATCTAAATGAGGGATTAATTTATTGTCGAAACAAGCCGACATAGACTAGCTTGCCCAGTTAGTCGTGCAAATTTCATTACACTGACATTTTCCATGCCATTTTGCATGGGGGTTGCAGCGACCAATGGTGTTCGCTATTGTGGATCAATGGTTATTGAACGCTGAGGGGGGTGTGTTGTATAGATTTAGGGGTTGGGATTTAATAGGAGAGGGGTGATTTCGCATCGGGCAGTAAATATTATGCGAACTATTGGTATGGTGGTATGTTGTTGTAGGCCTGCGCGATTTGTGAAATATTGAGCGAATTGTGTTAATTGCATTAAATCGAACGGGAATATATTAATAATGGTTTTTAATTAGATATTATGTTTTTGCAATCCAATTAAGTGGACTATGCGTATATACATAATTAAAAAATTGGCAGGTAGGTACCTACCTACAACTGATATATGTGATATGTGGGTGTGTCTGGTGTGCCCAAATAGTGTTAATTTTCACGTAGGTACTTTGGGAGAAAGTTTTGAACATTTATCATTTTGGAATTTTTAATAGATAATCAATTTCGTGAACCTCTCTGGGGCCTAAGATTTGATTTTTTTTTTAAATGTAAATACCTCACAAGAGTCCCAGCTGCTCTCGTCTGGAGCCAGTGAGACTATCGTTGTGAGGCTGAAGATTGTGGGGAGGGGAAGAAGATCGGAAAGAGGAACGTGGGGAAGTACCTGGCTATTCAGATCTGGTCACCAAATACGTCTAATGCCATTTCAAGCAATATTTCAATTCTGAATGGTGGTCTTACACCAGGGCGATAAAGAGAATATTTCCCACTCTAATGTTCCGCAAATAATGATAAATAAAATAATTTATTTTTAAATGAATTAATTTTGAATTAACGCAAATTAATCCAATGCAATTTATTGTTAGTCGAGAGCCTTACCCCTCGACCACGGCGGCCGTCAATTTAATGTTTTTATGCTACATTTGCAACAAATGCTTTTGCCAATAGTTTCTTAAGCCAAGCTTTGATGTTTTTTTTTTTTTTACATTAACTCCACACAGGAGGCCCTGAGGAAAATAATTTGCCTCAGGGCCTATTTCATCTTTGAGGATGCTGTGTGGAGGGTCTTTTTGAGGAAAGGAAGGAGTGAACATGGATCTTGAAGAGACTCATGTTTTAGGAGGGAGGAAACACAGAGGCCGGTAAATCATTCCACATCCGAGCTGTTGAACTCAAGAACGAGTCGTAAAAACGACCCGTTCTCATGTGACTAACGTCAACCGTGTACAAATGTTGGGCGCGTGTTTCTCGACTATGCACCGGTGCCGAGGGGATCAACGACGCTAGTTCCTCGGAGCATTTTCCACTGTAATACCGGTAGAACAAGGACAGCATTCCCACCTGACGCCTGTGCTCTAAAGATTGCAATCTGTCTGTTAAGATGGGAGAATCTATCAAACGGACCTGATGTCCTTTAATGTAGTTATTTTTTTGTTTTAATATGTTTGATATGTAACTTTACTGCTAAAAATTCAGAGCTTATTTGTTTGAAGGTATTATTATACATAGCCGTATTTAGTATCTCCATTTGCTTAGCCCTGGTTTTATGATTGTGTGTGGTGTTTGCGCCTGTGTCTTTATGAGGTGATGAACCAATATATTTTTGGCATTCATTTTTTGTATTAATAAAACATCAAACTGTTTAAAAATTTCTGCTGTTGACGTCCTTATGGGGACCTTTAATATGGTTTGTATAATAGTAATATTTGTATGACTTTTATGACGCCATTTTTGTGAAAAATCACCTCAAGAGCGCTGTACAAACTTATAATATATTCTACAATTTTACTTCTAACTAAAAACTAGACAAACCATTATGACAACCTATGGCTAAAAATTGAATCCACCGGTTCATCGATCACCGATACGAAACTATATTATGTACAATGATTTGACCAATGAATGTGATGCTACATAAAAATATACTATACAGGCAGAAAATATACAGGACCATACTTACCTGGGAGGTCACTTGAGATTAACACTGTTTATTTTATTTGGGTATAGTTATTTATTTTGCAGAAACAAACAGTACATAATTACATGTTAGAAAGAAGTTACAAGTTGTAGAATTAATACAATAATTGGTACCAATGACATGTCGCTGTTATATAATATATGTTTTTATGTGACAAATTATAAATTTTACCTATATTAAATTAGTAAATTATTGAGGGAGAAGTGTGTGTATGTGTGTGTGTGAGGGTGTTTGTGAGGATGTGAGGGTGTGTGTGTGTGTGAATATGTGTGTATGTATGTATGTAAGTATGCGCATTAAACAATTTATATGATTGACATGATGCTTTTTTTAAATTTGGGCAGTGAATCGGAGAAAATGTCGATGTTATAATTTAGATTAATATTATTGAATATATGAAGAGCACGATTGATTGGCGAATTAGTTGCTGCATTTGTCTTGTAATTAAGCGTGTGGAATAGTTCTGTATGGCGTGTACGTCTTAATGGTATGTTAAAATTAATTAGGGAAAGTTGTTCGGTACAATCGATGTTATTATTTAAAATTTTGTGTATAAATGTCAAATCAGCAATTACTCGTCTTTGTTGTAAAGTTTGAAATGTGCATTCATAATTATTGTTGAATTTGAATTTAAGATATTTTGTAAATTTGTTTTCAATATGTTCTATGCTATCTATGTATAATTTGTACTGCGGGTTCCAAATTGGCGAGGCATATTCAAGTATACTTCTGACTAATGCAAAATATAACATAACTACTGTGCGCGAGTTACTGAACACTTTACTTATACGAAGAACAAAACCAAGCATTTTATATGACCTGATTGTCGATGTGATTATTAAAAATAAGTTTGCTATCAAGGTAAACACCAAGACCTTTACATTCCGTTTTAGAGATGATAGGTTCATTGTTGAGTGAATAAGAGTACTTAATTACATTTTTATGATAAAATTCTAAGTTGTTGTTCTACGTTAATAATCTTTTGTTGTTTAATGTAAATTGATGCTCCTATTATTCAATATATATGTAATAAATAGAAACGAAATATGAATTTAAAATACTAAGTTTCTATACATTAAAATGAGTTGTTTAATGTAATTCAATCAAAAATATGAAAGCCTTAATTTGACTTTCATTGCTGGGTGATTTTTTCCAGCACACAAAATAAAAATAAGATAAACCCGCTAAGTAGCCTCATCCACTTTACAAGTTTTGCATTACACAAGAAGTCTCCGGTGGTATCTGCGGGGCCGGGGAAGGAGAGGTAGAAGTGGTAGGGTGAAGTTTTTCAACCCCTCGCCAAAGTATTTACTTTGCAAATAAAACCGCGTAAAAATCACGTAGAGACTTGCCCCCTGCCCCCACCCACTGGCCCCGACACAGTGGAATAAAGAAATAAATGGAAAATGAAAGTTTCACCCAAATTTCTTGCATTTTCGAAAAAAAAGGAATTTATTTCTGTTAGCATTTTTGTTGATATATCGATCGTCTAGTTGATTTACCTATCAGTTGTACGTAAAAGTGTTTCCTCTATCTAGTACGATACTCAGATTACTTATAAACACCACAAATACAGGAAAAATGCAGAAAAACTTGAAATTAATTAAACAAAATGTTGATATTTTCTGGGTCACTAGTAGGATATTTCAGAATATTTTACTAATATACCGGACCATAAGGTTTCCAGGTGTTATTTTATAGTAGGTATATGTATTAAGTAAAACACAGACATGTTTAAATAACATTTGATTTATGGTGCGTATTCGAATATTGCTTTCGAATATTTGGAGATGTCTGACTAATCAACTGGACGATCGATATCTAGATATTGATGAAATTCCTTTTAATCCTCTCTGATTATATTAAATAAACATACTAACTTCAGTTGTGGGTGCATGCGTGCAAGCATGATTTGAAATTTTATTCCTGCGTAACGCGTAAATTATTCAAGTTTAATTAACTTTGAACTGATACATATAAATCATGGTAAAAGAGAGATAAAGTAGGTATAATTTTATTACTAATTAAAGAAATATTCATTATTTGATTTGTTTATATTTTTGACAGATTTACCTGGCTGGTCATGATAGTTCACCGCATGAATTCAGACAAACGATAAAATACCTACTTATTACCTGTGACGTAACGTTTTTATCATTAATATATTTTAATTTCCATTTAAAAAATTGGAACTGAACTGTCAAGAATTCAGACTATCCCGTAATTTTCACAGTTCGGCGCTAATTGATAAATAATTTGCAAAGGACACGCCTGAACAACAAAGATTTTTGTTGTTTTAAATTTTAAAATATTACGATTTTATTATTACATTCTTCTTAACTAAGATACATTATAAAGAAAGTAAAACCAAATAAGTACAGGGATGATAGGAGGGTGTAAGAGGTGGGGGAAGGGGGTGGTAAAAAAATAAAGAAATTGTATGAAGGAGCGCAGAAGCAAAAGTGCGAGTCGAGAGGTTTTATCTTTTTAAAAGTTTTCCTTGGAGATAAAAATTCCTCAGTCGGGCGGAATTGAAGAAAATTATTTTATTTTTCTTCAGAACTGCCGCTTCCCTGTGAGAATTTTTAATTTAAAAGAATCTGCGAGTTCTGTATGAATAAAGATGAATAAACTTCTTAAGCGATTCCTTTTTTATATTTTAACTGAATTTTTCAAACGAGTTACTAATTGAAAACGAGTTATTAATAACACAACTTTGATTTTTAGGAATGTTAATTGCGTAAGAATTTATTTTTAAATTAATTTATGTTAAATAAATGTTAACTGAACTTTAAATTTGCGACCAATTATTTACTGCTAGCGCTGATCCGTGAGAAATCACGGAATATGATAATTGTAGGATTTATGAATTTAAAAGTTTTGGTAAAAAAAATATTTGACTCAGGTCATTTGCCTTTCACAAGACAATCAGAAAACTTACGTATCTAATAACACTTAGTAAACTTGAAAAATTACAATTAATCAAAAATTTATACAAAAGAAATACATATTTCGAATGCGCAATTATTATGTAAATATAATAATAGCAAATCCTATTTCTAGAGTTCACTAAACCAGAGTTATTCATAGACAATAGACACATATATACACATATGTACACCAAACATTTATAATGCTCTGTATAAGAAGTTGAATGTAAAAATATATCCTCTTACAGAAAATATAAAAATGTAATACAGTCTTGGATAAATACCATTGATACAAACATTTACTTGCTATAACATCTGACCTGCAGTAACATCTGACCTGATGTAACTTAACAATTCTTTAATCAATTATTAACATGTTTTTTGAATTGTAATTCAGTAAACACTGATTTTATTTTATATTTATTTAATTTATTATTTAATCTCTACAAAGTTATGTACGTATATGAGTAAAATTTTAACTGTTTTTTAAAACACACTAGTATACCCACGAACTGGCGTTGCCTATGTAGGTTTATCTGCTAATTGTATTATTATTTACTTTTGAACTAATTATATAAAAATAGCTTGTATTTATTGTAAAATTATACATAAAATTATTAAAAAAGAAATAAAATATACAACTGACATAATTTTTTTTAGTTCGTGTTTTATTATTTAGAGATTATACATATCTGAAGACAATTTACTTCGTATGGTTATGACTCGTACTTACCAACCGGTTGAGTCCTAATTTTTCTTTGGCTTTAAAAACTAAACATTTCGAAACAGCTAAAAAAATCGAGGTAACACACAAAAATGACGTCTAAAGGTAAAAGTATAATACTTGAAGAAATGAGAATTCGTACACGTGATGGAAACTAGTTTGCAATCTGATGTTGACAACGAAGTTTATTTTAAGGCGCTTATTAAGGCTCCGCAACCGGGCTCGAAAAGAAGATGGAGAGATACGAAATTACGAATGTTAGAGGAGAGCGCTAACATTTACAGTGCCAAAATCGATGCGAATATTGCAAAAATGTTTTATAAAACACGACTCGTTTAAAATAGAGCAAAAATCTCTTGGGGAGCATCTTAAGTATCATTTAAAGAAACATTGTGAAATTTTTCACAAATATAATTTATAAGAAAATAGAAACAGACTTGTTTTAAATAATTTTTGGAGCATACTTTGCGATTTTTTTCTATGGAGGAAATTTCATATAATTTGCATTTCGGCTTGAGCAGCATCTAGACATTATCTTCAAAAATAACATATATTTTTTTAAGAGCTTAAAAACTTCAAATGTTTAAGGGAGAAATCGGTAAAAATTCGAGTTGCGGCCTCTTAACGGAATAAAATTATAAAAGGAAGATTTCTGATGTGTTTCTGATTTCTGTGCTTCTGGAAACCATAAGCCGAAAAAAAGTTCTTTGTATGCCTTATATCGCTAAGAATATGGGTAATATGTATAAAAATCGCTTGGGAAAGGTAGTCTAGAAGTCACGATTTCAAGCACAAAAGCGTTTTTATTCATTTTGTGAATAATTTTATAAGAACTAAAAAAGTTAAACAATGGAAAATGGAAACTATCACAGATATTTTTAGCCATAAAAAGTAAAAAAGTTGTACTTTACACGCTCTTCGAATGAAAAAAATACATGTTTTAGTAGTTCACGCTTTTTTTTAAATAAAGTAATCAATAATTTTATTTTTATAAATCTCAATGAAAACGGTAGGAAACGCTTCAATTAAAACAAATAAAAATAAAATGTACTTATAAAGTAAGCCGGTTCGTAGTAAGGATTTTTTGTATATTAACTCCACACATTAGGCCCAGAGAAAAATAATTTCCCTGAGTAATGTCATCTGAAATGATGTGTGGAGGGTTTTTGAGGAGAGGAAGCAATGAACATTGGTCTTGAAGAGACCCATGTTGTAGGAAGGAGGAAACACAGAAGCCGGCAAGTCGTTCCACAGCCGAGCAAATCGAAAATGGGGATCGATGGGAGAGATAGCCATTTTGCCTTTTAAAAGCGCTGTAAAACTATTTTCAAATAGACTCCTATTTATTTTTCAAATCATATCACGATTTATTGCTTTTTAATATAATTTTATAGCCGTAATAAAAAATAATGTGCTCAGTATTTAATTCAGTGCAGTAAGTAGGTATCTTCTGATATCGGATAATATTTTATTATTTCGTATCGATTTAATTATCTCGGACAATGCAATACTAAACAGGCCGGTGGCTGGTGGCTGGGTGGTAACGCGCACCGTATGCAAAGTCCCGGTCTCACCCGGGTTCGAATGCCAGCGGTGACCAAGAACAACAGGCAGATGGCCGATTGGTGGAGGGATAACTCGCGACGAGACGGGCTCAGGGTTCGACTCTCGCTTCCGGTCAAAACAAATACCATTTATTACGGGCTACAAGTGGCGTTCAAGTACCGGCGGTCTTTCATTGCACAGGTAGGTACTTTGGATACAATAAATTACTTTGTTTTGCATATGCTAAGGTAGGTACTTTGGCGTTTGATACAAGGGTTAAATAGGTACCTATCGCTTAGGGTAATGAGAGAAATAACTACATGTATCTGTCTCTCTTTTTCTTTCTGTCGCGGGTCAGAGTTCAATCTTATAACAAATAAGGACAAAAAAAAATTGTACGTTATAAGTAGTATTTCAAATTGGGAGGCGGGAATGGGTACCGCCGCCCCGGGAACCTTTATTGGATAACCAACACTTCTATCATAGGTCACCCCAAGTGGTTCGCTACGTTTGATGATTTAGCAAGGGTGCCCGGGTTCATGGAGTTAGGTTTGTCTAAGTCTTGGAGGCGGAAGACCGGGACACACTAAACCCCAGATTTCTACCCACCCCTTAAACCATTTTCCTTCCCAGAACTCTCCTCTCCTTCCTTTCTTTAAAAAAAACCCTACATATAGCATTCCCAAAGATGACATAGGTCCTGATTTTCCTCTTGTTTTTGTGAAAGTTTAATTTTTTAATGTTTTTACGTTAACCACATAAAAAAGCTCTTAGGAAAATGATATATGGAGATGATATATGAAAATGATATATGGAGATGCAGTGTGGAGGGTCTTTTTGAGGAGAGGAAGGAGTGAAAATGGATCTAGAACCCGTCTTGTAAAATAGAGACAACATACAGAGACTTAGAAATCGTTCCACAGCCGAGCTGTTGAACTCAAGAACGAGTCGTAGAAACGATCTATTCTAATATCACAAATGTCTACCGTTTACAAATGTTGGGCGCGGGTTTGTTAGTAGTTAAATTGCTAAAACTCCAGAACGGTGAGCTCTTGCGTAACCAAGTTGTACTTGTGTGGAACATATTTGGAAGTCATTGTCATCAAGAGTTATTGAACTTTTAAATGTTGTTAAAACTATAAACAAGACAACACGACATGTTCTTCGATACACATTTTTGAATTATTGTTCAAAATAAAAAGATATTTTGAAAAAAATAATTATCATGTAATACTCGGGTAAAGCCGGTAGTTTCGGCATCTTTAAAGTCTTGTATGTATCCATAAAACATAACAATAACTTCTGCCTAAGTACTAAACCCAAATAAAGATGAAAAATGATTATATCAAATTGAAGTAATTCATATTCGAATAAAACCGACCCAAATTTACATAAACACATTCATATCAGCACAACACGTTTCCTGCCAAAAATATCTTCTTCATACTCGAAATTATATCCGCATAAAAATATCTACATATCAATTATTTAAACCGAAATAAATAATACAATAAAAAGTACCGGATAAGAAGGTAGCTACACCAAGACCCGTATTGTAAAAAGAACAAGATAAATTTTAAAAAAGAACAAAATTAATTCAAAAAGAGAACACATTCGGCCAATCTGTGGATAATAAATTTTATCGAGAATTACACGTCCGATAAATGTGTTTTTCTGTTCGTTTTTTTTTTTGTTTTGTACATTTGAATTCTTTACGTGAGATGCCACACGCCGCTTTGCAAGGTGTTCGAATAAGTACAATCGTAATTTTGTTGGTAGGTACCTTACCTTAGGTACTTACTACAATTGTTTTAAAAGGATGTTTGAAATGGTTTCTTTAAATTTGAGTACTTTTTTAGCAGTAGATTGTTGATTAAAGCAAACATGGATGCGTTGCTTGCAATCCTCTTATGGTACCTACCCGACTGGGATTTATTGTAACGAGAGAAAAAAGTAAAATATTCAGTGTTTTAAATATAAAGATACTTTTGTAAAATTATGAATTATACTTAAAGATATATTAATATTTCGATTTCTAACTAACTACATAATTTATAGCTGTACAAAATTAATATAACAATAATAATTTACCAATAATACATAATATCTTATCGTAAATATTATTCCACATTACATTACAATTTTGTTCTCTTTTCTATGGATATATTAACAAATTTACAACTTTGAAGGCGGGTGTAAGTACCGCCGTCCCGGCAACGATTTATTGGATAACCAACACTTCTGCCATAGGTTACCCCATGTGGCAAGCTACGGCCGTGGATTTAGCAAATGTGCCCGGGTTCGGAGAGGCCTTTTGACCTCTCCAGCGGGACTCTCTCGACCCATCGCATTGCACTACGTGGGAGGGATTAAATCATAGGTCCTTTACCCCTGGGCACCCTTACCTCCCACCCCTCATACCTTTTTCCTTCCCAGAACTTTCTCTCTTTCCCTTCCTTAAAAAGATCCTCCACACAGCATCCCGAAAGATTTCATGGGCCCTGAGAGTGTTATTGTTTTTAATATACATTTGTTAGGTTTTAAATTAGTCTAAATCATTCCTACAAACAGTTTCAATTTTGAAAATCAAAGCAAATCCCAGTTCTGAAGGTCATTGAACCGGAGTCACACACAGACATACCACAACCACCGAAATTATTATTAATTACAAAAGTATTTGATTGCTATCCGGCTTTGATCCCGTGAACCTTTCTTCTTGGGTCAAGGCTAATTATCACATGCAACAAAGATCTCGAAAATTCTCTAAAAATATTCAAAATTTACTTTCGGCAAGCGATGCAGAGGTATGAACCAAAATAAATCATCAAACGCCAACTGTCCGTAATTATAAAAATCAGTTGTTGAGATCAAACCGAAAAGCAGCTGCAAAATCCGTGGTCCATTTTAACCCCTTCAAAACTAGCCTAATTTTTTACAACCATTCCATTTTAATCTACGCATATAATTCTTTTGCCTTTGTTAAAAATTGACCCTTGTCATTTCGAAAACTGGTCCAGACTTTAATTCGACAATCAACAAAGACTGTGCAAAAAATATACACAGGTTATTCCACAACTTTATCGCATGGTATTAAAATTTTCAAAATAGTGCTGTCCGTATTTCTATTTGTTGAGATCGTCACAATGATACATTTTGGTTATTTGAATCGCAGTTTTTTGTTGCTAGGACGCAAAAGGGTTCTATCTTATCTTTGACGTATTAATTTCAAATGTGATACACATTTTCAAATTGTTTTTTTGCTGGTGAGATTAAATGTATTAATTGTTTGCGAATTTTTGCAGCTGTAGCTGCGTTGAAATAAAGATCTGTACATAATTATGTAACCAGATTTTTAGTGATAAAGTATAGGTTTATTTTAATTGATTTATACATATTAAACAACATTTAAGACATTGTGATGAGATACATATTTTGAACTTGTGGTAGTAGAAATCTCCATTATAGGAAACTGGAAATATGAAGAAGAAGAAGATAATATCAGAGGGTAAGAAGATATCAAGATATGATATTCATAAAATGAAAACCATGTTTTGGAACTAGGAGACAAGTTTTGTACACTTAATCATACAAAATGGTTATCCATCAAAGAAAATTATCAGAGAGACAAGGATGATGTCAATTCTAGAAGAGGTAGGTATCCACAACGAGCTATCTACTATCTGCCTACAATGTATCTTAAAATATTTTGGACAAGTTGTTCGCCAAACCGAGGACTCCAGCTTGGAGAAACTCATAGTCACTGGCAAAGCGGAAGGCAGAAGAAGCAGAATAAGGTCACTAATGCACTGCAGCTATTTATGTTTCTGCTTAATTTCTGCAGCTACTAATGTACTCTATTAAAACAACGGGTTCGGACTTGTTTAGTGAGCATTGACACATATTGTGGGGCGCTAATCGTCTGAAATAAATAGAAGAAAATGGATTGACTCTACTAAACCACTGTATTTAACTACTCTACTAAATCTATGGTGTTCGGACACGTTTAGTTACTAAATTACTCGCTACTTGACTTAAAACATAACTTTTAACAAGCGTTTTTCCCTAAAATAATTACACTAGCGCCATCTATGAAATAGAAGATCATGAATTCTTTTAAGTGTCACCCTCTTGTAATACCCATCAGCTATAACTCTTTGCAAACGATGTTGCAATACTCAAAACAAAAACTGTCCCCTAATTAAGTTTATTTTTGATTTACTTTTCACACACATCTCAAATCCGGGATTGCATGTTCAGTTCATAGCAAATACATTTGCGTACTTACTTACTTTAAAAAAAGAAATTTGGATAGTCACTCTTCCATTACGAATGAACTGTGTTATGTTATTATTTTTACTTGCCGTACATTGTTTGAAAGGCTTTTTCTATCCGTAATATTATTCTTCCCATAACCTCAAATCAATCAGCTAGCGTACAAACGCCTAGTCCTGTTATCGCCCCAACCCTTTACATCCGGACATATAGAATACCTGCTCATTACTGACCCGGGCACATCTGCTTTGATCGCCTGAATTCAATAACGAAATCCGAACAAAATATATCTTCAATTGTACATAATATCATAAATGTACTTATATATTTGTATGATCTAAAAAAAAATTATAAAGAAAACTTTTCTCTTTGATGGAAGAGAAGATTCTCATACAGGTAAGCTCTTTTAAGAAACGATTTTTTTTTGTTTTTAAACCATAATTGTTTGTGGGTTGCATCAATACAGTTATGCTTTAAATAATATAAATAAATAGGTAGGCAAAATTAATCCATAAATTTCTAATAAGAAACCAATATATTTACAATATGTTTCTTCAATGGATACTTAGTTACATAAATTATCAAAATTAGGTTTTAAATAGGTGTAGAGTATAAAAACTTTTTTTTTACGTAATCGCTACAAAGGAGGTCCAGAGGGAAAAAATCCCTCAGGGCCCATGTCATCTTTGGGAAAGCTGTGTGGAGGATTTTTTTAGGAAAAGTAAGGAGAGGAAGTTCTGGGATGGAAAAAGAACGATGGTTAGGTAGGAATCAGGGGGACATTGTGTTCAGGAGTGACGAACGTATTAATCTTTCCAAATGAATCATCCACCAAAGGCGATGGGTTGAGTGACCGACTGGTGATCCGGCCCGCCACGCATTAAGTTGGGAAAAAGCAACCACCTCCAAGAGCTGGACAAATCTCACGAAAAAAACGCCGGCACCCCTGCTAAAACAACAGACGTAGAAAAAGGTGTCGGTTATCCAACAAATGGTTCCCGGCCTTACTCATACCCGCATCCCAAATTGATCGTTTGTCTCGAAAAAATTTGATTGGTAAGTTCTGGAGTCGTGAAATTTGCATATATATATTTGTCTAGAATTTAGTAAACAAGGTCAGGACCTTAGGTTTTCACAAAGTTGTTTCAATCGTGAGTTATTTTGCTCCCAAATACGATTTTTATTCAATCAAAGTTTTAGACAATTTGAGTTGTATTTATTGTGGAGATATGTATATTTTAAAAAGGCTGTAGTTACTTTAGATATATCAAGGTGGTAATTGTATATTTTGAAATCATGCCAACTTTACACGCAGGTATCATTTTTAAATTCAACCCTAAAGATGGTTTGACGTAGGGACAAAAGAGTCCAAATCGGAGTACAAAAAACACCCAGAAAAGAAAACAAAGAAGATCGGTCAATGAAGGGTTGATTCTGATATTAATTTAATTTAACCCTTGCGATGAAACGCTTCTCTATCATTATTATTATTACTATTACCATAAGGGACGTGATCTAGAAAGGGTCACTTATTGTAGTCGACCAGCTTGTAAGCGAGCTTTTTTTTTGAAAAACGGTTGCAGACAACATGTAATTTTTATAGTATCCGGTGATTTTGGGTAGTTTTATTTCAACATTATTTTTTACAAATTCTTCCATAAAAACTGTATAACAAAATTTGGAAACCAAAACATGGTCAAAATTAAGAAGGGCACGCTTTGATGGTTTGGTAATGCAAAATGTATGGAAGAACAAATCACTGTCAGTTATAACTATTTTTTTTACGTTGACTCCACATAGAGGAAAATGATTCCCCTCAGGGCCTGTGGTATCTTTGGCGATTCTGTATTAAGGGTTTTTTGAGGAAAAAAAGGAGAGGAAGTTCTGGGAAGAAAAAAGGTGTGAGGGACGGGTCAAATCTGGGGATCAGTGTCTCTAGGAGTGACGGACATATGAGTTCATTCCTCTCATTGCAGTGCAAGGCGATGTTTCGAGAGAGTCCTGCTGGATATGCCTAAAGGTTTCCCTATACCAGATCCGGACTATGATGGCAGATGCCAAAACCCGGATAAAACTTACCCCATGAACCCGGGCACCCTTGCTAAGTCACCAAATCTTGTGAACCACTTGGATTGACCTATGACTGAGTTTTTGTGTTGTTATGCTGTTCAAGTGAACGTGTGAAGTCATGGATGCCCCCGAAAAATGAAACGATCATTTGAATCAAATACTTAGTCAGGGTATGCTGAGAAGATGTATAAATGTGAATGAAGTTAGAAATATTTCTTTATTTATTTAAACGCCATAGAATGGCTTTTACATTAAATATATATAAATACGATTGTTATTTTTTGAGTCGGTGTCAGCCAAGATAGGTTTGTCGCGCGTGCACACAAGCTCATCTCACCTCACCTGTATGTATTTACCTTTGCTGAAAAATAGCAATCGTACCTTCATATTGATGAGTAGAAAAAGTAAGTTGATTATTAAGTTTTAGAAGAACAAGAAATTATTTTTTTACTTTTTAGTGCATTTTTTTAAGTCGTTTTTTGTTTTGTTAAAATTTTTGTTTATTTTTAGTGAATCTGAAGTACATGTCTTACTTCAAAAAAAGAATCATCGAAATTGGTTGGCGTAATATTGAGTTATTCGTCCATTTGTCGCGCACATACTTATTGCAAATTTAAGACATATATGGTTTTCTCATAGATCCCATTGTAAGATCTGGACCAAATTAAAATGGGAGCATACGGGAAGCACCAGCTTTCAAATAAAAAAAGAATCATCAGTATCGGTTCACCCAATCAAAAGTTATGAGGTAACAAACATAAAAAAAGTCGAATTGATAACCTCCTCCTTTTCGAAGTCGTTTAAAAAGCAAGTATTTAGGTATAGGATACTAGTAACTAGAATGTGTTACTAAACTAATAATTAATGTTATAATATTAGAGAAAACATTATTTAGGATTATTTAGAATAAAAAAGATGTAAACAAAGGAGACTTGTCAGAAAAGTTGTCAACAGGATATAAAAAAAAAATTGTCAATATGCGCTAATGCAAAATTATTACTCAGATTCACCCGAGTAATTCAAAGTTCCATAACACATGATAAAGTTACTAATAAAATAAAAATAAGGTTTCTTCAATATTTAATAAGTGCTATACACTGTGATTTGTTTTCATTTAATGAAAATTATTATGCTGCTAAGATAGATATACTTATGTACCTTTTTTTAGAATACTGCATGAGAGTCCCAGATGTCTCCAGTTGGGGTATTTGATGATGGTGAAAGAACTGAATAAGACAAAGAGACGGAGAAGACAAAGGCTATGTAGTATTTTGCTATTCAGATCTGATCACAAAATACGTCTATACAACCGACACTTCAGTGATCACTAGATCCAATGACCGGTCAGTGGCTGAATTGGCATCACATACACCAGATAGAGAAGCGTGTTCGATTCATCGGCTAGCTAAGTCCCTTTCCCGCTTACTGTGGTGGTAGTAGGAGATTTTCAAATAGTGGCATGTTAGTTTATAAATGTATAAACTTCGATTCTGAATGGTATTCTTTCACGAGGGCGATACTGAGAGTATCAATCACTCTAGAGTGGATTTCTCATATTTTTTAGAAAGATTCATCTTTGTAATGCAAGCTTTTATTTCCAGGAGGCATTTCATTAATTGCCCGTTGCCTTTTTAATAAAAAAAAAAACTGGAAGAATAAAAGAAATCGCAACTGTTATAATATCGTTCAGCCAACCATATCGCAGAGAGAAGGGTAGAAATTATTATTAAAAAGACAATAGGGGTTGAACGTTAAAGAAATCTGAACAGAAGAAAGAAGAACGCTCCCAAGAAATACATTGTTTCTTGTTCGCTAAGGGTTGTTTCTACCATTGTTTCATACCTGTCCTACGGGTTAAATGGGTTAACGCAAGATTCAAAGTGTTAAAAATACTGTTTTGTACTGTTGCGGTATGTTGAGAAAGAATATTTAAAATATATACTTTCATCATGCTTTTCGGGTCTTGAATTTGAAAATTTGCGCGTTGCTTAAAATTGAGCTAGTCGTGATTGGTGACCAGATCTGAAAGTCGGATACTTTGACACCTTTTTTCCGGTGACCGGCCAACTCAGAATGAAACCAACTCAGAACCACCTCAGAAAGGTCATTAAGAGTGATGATAAAAAATATTTAAAAAATTGCTTAAATAGGTTAAGTTAGGTAACGGTTACCGGCTATTTTAAAATTATTTTTTTATAGCTTTTAATGACCTTTATGAGGTGTTTCTGAGTTGGTTTCATTCTGAGTTAGCATAGAACCCCTTTCTCTTCCCCATCTCCTTTACCTCCTGACTAAATTTCGCACCACATAATACTCCAATTGGAGGTTTCATAGTCCCACAGGCTTCCTACATATGAAAGCAGTTGGGGTTTTTGTACGGTATTCAAATAAAAATAAAATTGTCTTTGCCTGAGATACAATTTTAATTGGAAAATTACGCGAAAGTTTGTATGGATGTATATTTGTTACTCTTCAACGCAAAAACTACTGGTTGAATTTTAATGAAACTTCACAATAATATAGCTCATACGTCAAAATAACATATACAAGCTCTGGCATTTTGAAATATATATAAAAAAAATTGCAATAGGGGGCACGCGAGCTGTTTGAAAACTGAATGTTAGGGTAATAAATGTATGGAATGCGGGAGGGGGGAGGGGAACCCTGGAGGGGGGATGGGAACCCGGGAGGGGAACTCGGGAGGGGGGGGGGGACTCAGAAGGGTGGGGTGAACTTGGGAGGGGGAGGGAAACTTGAGAGGAGGGAGGGGAATTCAGGAGGGGGGTTCGCGGGACGGGGGCATAGCAACGCATGCCATTGACCAGCTAGTATAAAAATAAAAATACGAAAGTTCGACCAAAATTCGAAATATTCTATTACCTATTTACGCATTACTTGGTAAATTCGTAGAATTCTTTGAATTTAAATTCTAGAATAAAGTCTTTCACAAAATTCTAACCAACATATTATTTATTACAAATCGTGAGGTTCACCGATATAACAAGAAAGAAGATTTGCAAAAACAAAAAAGAGAAGGGCGCTTTGGAATATCTTACAAGATAAAATAATAGAATAATAATATTTTATATCCACTTTCTGTCAATTGTTTCCACTGGGTGAAATGGTTAGCGCCATAAATTAACCCCTCTGTCTTCTTGTTACAATGAATAAAGGAATAAGTATTGATACAATTACAAAAAAGTGTAAAAAAAGAAGTGAACGGGTTGAGATCTGAGACAATGGGCTATGAAGCAGACACGAACGGGTTAAACCATTAAACATATTTTTTAAAATGAACATAATAAATTTACGAATTAAGACATTTAAAGTGAGAAAATCATGTAAAAGTGTATAATATCTATTGAAGAGTGGCCTACCAAAACTAACGCTGTGAATTTTAACAGGATTGAAGTAGAAATCGGTTTATTGGAAGCAGCAAAAATACAGCCATTTCTATCTGGAATATCAATGCAAAAATTTTGAGTTCGAAAAGTGGTATAATATATCATTAGAGACGGAGATTTGAATATTAATATTACGAAAGAAAGTATTAATAATTTTGGGTTGAAACTTGTGCGAAGCCGGGTAGTTACTATGATTATTATAAATCTGGTCATTTAGATATTAAATTAACTCCGTATTAACTGAATTCATTCACACTCGAGAGGAAAATCAGAAATACCAGATCAAACGCAAAAGATCATACACATAATATTCAACACGGTTGCATATATTTAAAATTAATAATATAACGATATTTTTACGAACTAGGGTCCTAAAACAATGACACAATCTTCCACTTGGTAGTAATTGACATTATAAAAAATCTTTTATAATAGTTTCGCCTTAAGCGCTTAATTTAGAACAGTTGAAACGTACTCCTTTTGTTTTCGTCTAGTTCAATTATTAACATGCTTAGAAATAATAATTCCAAAGAATCATTTGACTGAGATAAATCCTTTAGCAACTAAAACAATTGAGTTAAAAAAATCACCCTTTTATTTAAAAAAAATTACGCATAGTTAACAAACTACATGAAGATAGGTACCTACATTTATATTTTTTAAACCTTTAATATTAATATTTTAATAATTATTAATTTACGAGCGCATACCCGTGAAAAATCACGCGACAGTCGGAATACTTGACATAACTTCCAATTTTGTTATTCCTTTCCCGAATGACTCCGCTTTAAACATAAATTTAAATAGCTTGATTATGTAATCTTTAGATATGTGAGACAACGAACTATTTAAAAACATAATTTGACTCTACAAAATCTATCTTAATAACCACATCGACAGTACAAATAAGGTTTTAGCTACATCAACTACAACATTTTTTTAAATGTATAGATATATTATTTATATTTTAAAGTTGGAATTGATAAATAGGTACCTACCCAACTATCTACCGCCAAAAAGAATATCAAAATTAAGTAAAGAGGTTCGGAGGTAGGTACTTAACCATTTTCTAATTGGGGTGGAATGAGTTCCCTTTTTTCAAAATGCTTTTAAATATGGCGTGCCGCCCCTATTGAATTGGAAGACGGTAGAGACATTCGCAAATAGGAAGAAATCATCTCGCACCAATGGGCGTCTTCCTCTTCCCTTCCTCTTATTTGAAAATCGAACGTTCGTTATTCGTTTTTTAAAATAAAACCTTACGTAGGAGGGGGATGCTAATGAAAGACGAGTAGGAAGTAAAGGAATAGGATAGCGTATTAGCCATCATGCAAACAAAAAATTCACAGAAAGTGGAAGAAAAAATATCCGGAAAGTTTTCTCTGTGAAATATTCTCTGACTGAAACAAATACATTTGAACCAATCGTTGAGGAATTTGGAGAAAAAATGTCACTTTATACGATTACTATTTCTAGCATAGATCAATCTTCACCATCATCATCAAAAACAGTTCAGAGTCAAGATAATAGGTCGTATCTCAACAGCCCGGTAGGTAGGATAAGTTTGTCCAGATCTTGGCGGCGGATGTGTTTGCCACCAACTGCGTGGTAGGCCGAATCGGAAGACAATCGTTGAGGGAGACATATTGACCTCTGAAACAGGACTCTTTCGCTTTGCACCGCAATGAGAGCAATAGATTCATACTTCCGTCACTCCTGGACACACTGCCCTCCAGATTCCTACCAACCCCTTACATCCTTTTCATTTCATTTAAAGAAAATTCCTCTTCTTGCTTTCCTAAAAACACCCTCCACACAGCATCCTCAAAGACGACATAGGCTCTGAGGGGAATTATTTTCCTCAAGGCCTCCTATGTAAAAAAAATATATCGTGATAAAGTTCTGAATATTTTTATTTGTTTTATTTTTATTTTTAACTTAAATGAAGACAATATTAGCGAAACTCAATCAAAATCTGAAGACAGAAAAATCAGAAAAAGATATTGGTTCCACTAGGACTCGAACCCAGATACCTTAGCATTCATGGCCAACTGCTCTACCGATTGAGCTATGGAACCCATTTCTAATTCGATCACTTTTAACTGTATCATACTTCGACTGAGAACTACCAACACTATCTTCTTTTTCTTAACGCAAATATTATTGGCTGCTATCTTTAAATATGATTGCAAGATTCAACCCGAACTAAATGCTATCTAGATAGTGTCTGGATAAATATTTATCCATTTTATTTTTAATACGCGACATCTATTGACTTTTTCTGCAAGTCTAGGATGAATATTTTATTTTTATTTTTAACTTTATGAGTAAAAACTCAAATTATAATATTTAATTAAATGAAGACAATATTAGCGAAACTCAATCAAAATCTGAAGACAGAAAGATCAGAAAAAGATATTGGTTCCACTGGGACTCATTTTAATTTGTGTTTTTGTGTTATTGTTATTACTATTTTGATTATTTTATCGCTATGTTCTTCTACCAAAATACGACCGTTCGTCTAGTTTAGTGGGTCTAGTTTATAAATAATAATTCAAATTAATGCATAAAATATAGCAATGCATATTATCTAATCTAAACGTACGAGGAAGTATTATTGAACCAAAAATGGCAAAAATTACAAAGTAATATTAATGAATCATTAATCGTAAGAAAAATGGCACCCAGTACGTTCTGAATTCATCCCATGATGCTCTAGGCCTCACAGGGAACCGTCCTTACATTTTTCCCTCCTCTTCAAATATTTGCTCAAGCCTCGCGGACACTTACGAAGTGTCGAAGTGGAAAAATTCCTCAAACGGTTACTCCAAACAACTCTAAAGCTGTTGCCCAAATCAACTGGCACTTTATAAAAATATAAAAAATCATCCCTGAAGGATGGTTTAACACTTTATATTGTTGGAATACACCTTTTTATGAATTGGTCGGTATTCGTTGGAGTGCATTTGTTGAAACAATTTCTGAACCGATTTTAATTGCTGTTAATGTTTGAATGGGTGAATTTTTGCCGGAAAATTGACGTTTTTGATTTTTTTTGTTCTTTCTGAACGTTTCTCTTCAGTCAAGTGGAAGATGTTAGCGTTGAAGTTAAAGATGCAACGGTATTACTAAGTAAAATTGGCGTTTTCAGTTAAGTAGAAAGGCACATTTCAAACGGATACTACGATGAACAATGTCGTTAGTTGTACACATTTTAGCGTACGTCGTCTAACTTATAGAATGTATCTAAATAATAATACTTCAGACCTAAGTGAAAAATTATAATTGGCTAGCGAGTTCCCGGCATGCGTTGCTATCCCACTAATAAATAAATGGTTTCTCCCTGCGTGTCTTTTCACATTCGTCCCGCTCCCCTTCCGTCTCCCTTTCCCTTTCCATGTCCCCTCCCTCTCAAGCGTTCTCCTCCCCGCCTTCCCTCTCCACTCTCCCGCAAACCACCCTGCCGCGATCCCCTCCCCTCTCCCGCGTTCAATATATTCAGTCCCGGTACATTCAGATTATCAAACAGCTCGCGTGCCACCTATTGCTATTTTTTTTATAAATATTTATTTTTTACATGTTACAAATATTCATTTTTGGGTATTATAAGAACAATCAATCAAATTAGGTACCTAACATAGGTAGATATTTAAAATAATATAATTTTCAATTAGATTCAAAGTATTATATTTTGATTAGTAATTAGTACCATAGTAGTACTCACTGTACTTCGATTAATTAATTTTAAAAGTTTATTCGAATATTGAATTTTGATTGAACAATCGATGTTTGAAAAACGTCTTTTTAAAATTGTGATTTTTGTAAGATTTTTTGTAATGATTAATAAACTTTTCAGATGTATTGTCATGTGGTTGTAATAATCCAGAAACCTTCTCGAGGGTGGAAAAAAGGTATAATTGAAAGTTTGAAACATTTCCTATGCA
The DNA here is from genome assembly GCA_917563855.2 of Limnephilus lunatus. Taxonomy (NCBI): domain Eukaryota; kingdom Metazoa; phylum Arthropoda; class Insecta; order Trichoptera; family Limnephilidae; genus Limnephilus; species Limnephilus lunatus. The sequence goes on from OU830594.1 coordinate 102,978,054, forward strand.
ATATAGCAACGCATAACGGACATACGTACAAACATTTTAAGATTTGTATATGTATATATATAGATTAAATTGTTTTGTTAGTGCCAACGACAGGAAAAAACTTCTAATCATAAAAAAGTCCGTGAATCTATTCACACATATATCTGTTCATCAAATCAAAAGCCTTTTGCACCCTTATTTTCCTAAAATCTACCCCTAATAAATCCTCATCAACCACCCCTATCCATCCCCTCCGAAGGTTCTTATCTGCTTTTGACATATGATTTTTTAATCGTCTTCTATCGAACAATCATCCTAAGACGTGGATGAGTGAATGGATAAATATTTTAAGCAATTTACAATGATTTCAATTATAATTTAATCAAGTTAGCGTTGTAATACAACACGACGTTTGTACTAATTTTTAATAATATATTAATGATAAGAATGAATGAATCTGTGGTTTACATGATTAATTATAGGTAGTTACATTTCGTTTCGAGGTGTCTTAACAATCGTCATTAAGTAGTACCTTAGGATTAAGTACATTAATAGAGGGGCAATGATCGCCGTTCATGTCTAATACCCGAACCGTTACGGAAATAGCCGATGATACACGATCGACAGCTAGGCGCCTTTAGTGTCGATTCCTATTGCTTCAGAATTACTCAGAGCATCCTTAAGAATGGAAGTTTGGTCCAGTTGAACATTCGTTTCAAACCCCACGATAGCGTAAATAAAGTAACTTGTAACGTCGACGAACCTCGAGCTTTATTGGAGATTCCTGAAGGCATATCAAGTAATCCCAAACACTGGGATTCAAGAACATTACAATTCCCACAAGAGTCTCAACTTCCCGGAGTCAGTGGGAGAATGACATCACCGATTTTAAGTTTATTGTTAGGCTGCGCAGGAACTGAGAAGGGTTGTACATAGATAGATAGGAGCAATGTTGGCTAGAGCAAGGCTATTCAAATTGGATCACTAAACACGCCTTAAGCAATTTCAAGTCAAGTTTTCAATTTATTAGTGATAGTATTTACTGAACACTTGTCTAAAAAATGAACCAAAATATCTGATTATTTCACAAACTAAAATTTTCATTATTTTAATTTTAGCACAGTGGCGTGGCTCGATTTGGCTGGCAAAAGGGGCGAAGAAAAAAGTGAGAAGAGAAAATTTTGGGTGGGGAGGGGGAGGCGATTCGCTTTACATAATTAAAATGAAATATCGTGCGAAAACATTCAAATTGGGTTTCTTTTAATTGAATTTTAATACTTTCCCGCCGTTTTATCAGCCGCGGTATCGACGCCATTTGGACGGGCGACATTTCCCAAGGCTTTAAAGATTTCACATTTTCTTTTCAGAAAAATTGCCCGAATAATTTTATAAAATATTTCTCATTTTATATCAGACGGTTAAACGGTTTTACCATTGTTATAAAAGGTGCTGGATGAAAAAAGTATTGCTCACGCAATGCTGAAATTATTAAATGAGCTGGAAGTAAATATTTTGAGGTTGTTAACCAAAAAATCACCTTTTCTGGTCACAGGGGAAATATATCGCCACCCAGCTGGACAGCGTTGTGAGGCGGGTCAAGGAAGAGACCGTAGGAAGAAATTTGTTAATGCTGGCGTTGAAGAGACCCTGTGATGGAGGACTTCACAACCAGGGCAAAGTTCAAGCACTTAAAATATTTTAGTATAATTTTCTATAGAACTTTATTTGCCACATTATACAATTCCTTATCTTTTCTGAGCTTAAAAAAAGATTTATAAAAAAATTCACGATTAGTTAAAAGGCCAAAATGTGTTCTATCCGCAGTACTTAACTAAAATATCACAATAATTTCTAAGCTATCAAATCTTCAAAACAAAAACAACTGTTTTTTTTTGTCATTTCGTAGTGTTAACATCTAAAAAGTAGAATATCTATCTGTTAAAACATCTAAAACTATTCAATAGTGAGCTGTGGAATCACGAAATTTACACAACTTTTCCAGTCTAAAATTTGAAGATGTCAAAATATTTTAGCTCGTTTCGTTATTTTAATCTAGTGCTGTAGATATTTGAATTATTGATCAAATTATTAAAAAAAAATAAGGGATAATTTTGTTTATTGCGTATTTTAAAAACGGGGTAAAACCGGGTTGTAAAGTTGGTCATCTTAATTACTTATGAAAGTTAAAAAGTCAAATATACCCATCAGGTTTGGTTTGAATTCACTCGTCAATGGAGTGAAAAGATTAAAAATCTTAATTTATTTTTGATTTAATTATCCCGTGCTGAAATTGGTTGAGAGTATAAAAGAGAGTTTGCTAAGCCCATGAGCTTTGAATTCTCACCGCGAGATGGGGTTAAGATAAGGCTCCTCTAATTGGCTTCGATGGATAAACCCAATATAATATTCAAGTTATTATGGTAAAACCGGGAGATAAACTTTCTTGCGTATCGCCACAATTTAAAGACATTTAAAAAAATGACGTTGTCTGGCTTGAAAAATTTAACAAACTTTTATACTATATATTGTAATAGTTTTTGGGATATATAGACTTGAGCTTCCCAAAAGAAGTAATAAGACGTGGTCATATTAATGTCCTTCCACGCATCTGCCCTGATGAAGGACATTGTAATGCTGTCCCGAACGTTGACTGACGAAGGAGGTAGCTCAACACGGCATAATACCCCAAAAATAAATCAGGATATGATCATATTGATTACAACGTTATTATTTCGTATTTTTATACAGGGTGTTAAAGGACGCACTTGACTTACTTTAACCAGTGAATTCTGACATGCACATGAAATTTTATCCTCTGGAATATTTTTTTTTTTACATAAAATATTTAAAAAAAAATTGAACAGTTAGTGTTGGGGTGAGGGATTGGGCGATAAAATTGTATTTTGTGAATTCTACACTTTTAAAGTTCTAGAATTCTCTTGAAATTTTATCTGTATTTGAACGTTGATTAGTCGATTCTATGTGTTTAAAAACTCACAGTGTTTCTTTAAATGCTGTTTTTGACAATCCATGCGAAATTTTTCTCTATTTTAAATGAGTCGTGTTTAATTAAACATTTTCACGATTTTCGCTTCAATTTTATCGTTTTTGATATTAGCGCGCTCTCCCTAACATTCGTATTTAAATATCTCTCCATCCTCTTCTTTTTGAGCGGGTACACCGCGCCTAAACAATATACTTGGAAGGCGGGTATGGGTACCGCCGCCCCGGGAAACATTTATTGGATAACCAACACCCCTGCCATAGGTCACCCCAAGTGGTTCACTACTGACTTAGTAGGAGGTGAGGGTTATCTGGGTCTTAGCGGCAGATGCGTCTTCCCACTAGCTGCATGGTAGGTCGGATCGGAAAAGAATGGTTGAGGGAATCCCTTTGACTTCTCCAGTCATACACTCTCGAAATGTCACCTTGCACCTCAGTAGGAGGGATGGTTTCATACGTCCCTCATTCTTGGACACACTGATGCCCAGAGTCCTACTCACCCCTCATACCCTTTTTCTTCACAGAACTTCCTCTCGTTCCTTTCATAAAAAGACCCTCCACACAGCATCCAGAAAAATGTCATTGGACCCGAGGGGAATTATTTTCCTCAGGGCCTCTTAAGTAGGCTAATGTAAAAAAAAATCTAAACCATACATGAAATAGTTAAACGCAATGGTTTTTTAATAGACTTTTTTAAATGAACCGCAAATTACTTTCCATGGTAAATGCGTGATTAATGGCATCTATCACTCTCTTCCATCCTTATGGTATCCCTTTCCAGCGCCACCCGCTCTCAGGATAATTATTATTCGGGCCCTATAATTCTTTTTTCAAATATTTTCCTTCGTTTACCAAAGAAAATAATAAAAAAGGGGTTGGACAAAGCCATCTTTATCCATCCACATTTTCACGTCAGAGGAATAACCCTGTAACTCTAACTATTTGCTTTTCACCATCAGACACACCATACTTGTTTTTAAGTAATGGTTTAAATGTGCTCATTGTCTTTGTTACTGCAAATAGGCATCGCAAACAAATTATGAACGCATTTTACAGGTGTAATTAAAAAAACTATTTTTGGTACTTACCAACTTCAAAAAATTCCGGCACAAACATATCTAAATTATTTCTATATTTGATACTAACGATTCGTAGTGGAATAATATTTTTTTACTGTAACCGTTCTCAGCTAAGTACGGCCATCTTCAGACTTGTACAATTATTCATTAAACTACGGTTAATGATCATTATTTACATTATTACTATTTATGTAATTATTTATTAAAGCACGCCGTACTTTAAGGCCCGATAGTGAGCATTCAAAAAGAAGAAGGAGAGATATGTAAATATGAATGTTAGAGGGAGCGCACTAATATTAAAAAACGATAATATTTAAGCAAAAATTTTGAAAATGTTTAATAAAACACGACTCGTTTAAAGAGCAAAAATCTTTCGATAAATGCTTATGTTGCATTTAAAGACACACTATGATTTTTTTCGTACCCATAACATATTAAATAACATAACAACATGTGTTTTTAATAATTTTCGTAGTATAATTTGCAATTTTTTTCTACCGAGGGAATTTCATATAATTACCGTTTCGGCTCTACAAATGTACCTATAGATAAATCAAGAAAAATAAATATATTTTGTTAGAAAAAAACTTAGTGTTCAAAAGAAATACGTTATAAAATGGTAGAAATTCGGAATTTTGGGGCATAAGGAATAAAATACTAACCGGAAGACGGCTTTACAGGCTGAAACCGGTTACGGACAAAAATTAATTTTGTAAAAAAAATTAAAAATTGTTTTAATATATTATTGAATCTTACTTAATTTGTACATCTGCGGCAGTAAATACCATCGATAAGTAAAGTATGATTTGAAGCAACTATTTTCAACTTCAGTCACTTGCATTATGAGCTTTGCAGTTTCTTAATGTTAATTTAGTTGTCAAATAATGAGGAAAGACATTGTATATACCACATAATAAAAATGTATCCAGATCAAAACTGGTAAAGATAAAGCCTTTGAAATTAAAAATTATTTTGTATTTTATTTAAACAAAAAGTTTTTTTTTAATAAAATGAAATTATGATGTTTTTCCTCTGCGCCTCACAATTTTCGGAAGGTCTTAGGAATAATTCTACTTTCCCATTTCTTCTGCAATCCATCAGGGTGATTAAAAACCAATTTGGGAACAATCGAATCCCTCCTTCTAAACCTTTCTTTTTTCTACTCGTTATTCCTCTTCTTCTATTTAAAACCCGCCAGCGGTAAATGCCGTGAAGAAAAACAATGGAAGACCGCTCAAGCGATTTCGAATAAAGAACTCATTCGGAATTCGAATTATTTTCAAATGACACAAATTTCGGAAAAATAATTACTTACAGATATTATTTTTTTATTATTACTCGATTACATATTATATGTACAAGTTTTTTTTTTATGAACCAATCACAAGAGTTCCAACTGCTCGCTACCATCTACCAAACAATAATTAATAATTTTATTTAGATTCTACTCAATGGAAACCGTACGAAAAGCTTCAATTTATCAATACCATATTTTTTTGTATTTATAATTTATACCGATTCGGAGTAAAGATTAATCGAAAAGAGTAATTTAGCATATTTTTATTATTTATGTACCTATGCGTTTTCAAAACATTTGTATAAACGGCCGGTTATGCATTTAACTGCCCAAGTTTGGATAGCAAACACAACTCACAGCCACGATTCCAGCGATAATGCTCTTTATGACATGTGTAGTCGTATGTTTTTACGACTATTTTCCCAGCTGCATAGTTCGTCAAAGTAACGTTCTCGTTGGAATGCTCGCTAATCCTGGCATATTCGCTTCTTCCATATACTACTCGAATTTCATGCAATATAGAATTATACAAACTATACTTTTGTTTTAAACCGATGCACCGCGTCAACTTCGGTATCAAACCGCTAACAATAATACTCCTTATGTAGATGGTAATAAGGTTTAAATTCCTCTTTAACACCACAAGCCAATTTACATTTATTCAAGAAAAAAACATCGCTGGAAAGCGTGTTTTATTTTATTTTTAAAAGTTCAGGAACAAATATTAAAAGGTTTTGCAATCATTTAATAAAGAATTTAATTTTCCACTTTATATAATAAAACCATAACCGTGAGAATTTGTACTATAAAGTTTAAATCAGTTTTCATAGGCCTGATACTTTATTTTTTTCTGAGCTTATAAAAAGACGAATCATAAAAAATATTCGATCGTTTTAAAGGCAAATACATCTTCTACTCGCAGTACGTAATAAAATCACCCAAAATATTTCTAAACAATCTAATTTTCAAACCGAAAACACACGAATTAACATTACTTGGTTGTGCATAATGTAAAGGGCCGGGTCCTCACATTTCTACAGTTTTATTACATATTTTCCTTAAACACTTTAAGTTTTAAAGCTCTAAAAAAATATATGAGATAATATCCATACATTCCACACGCCGAAATGGCAATTGTATGAATCCCTCGATAGAAAAAAATCGAAAAATATGCTCCGAAAATTATTATAAACATGTTTTTTACAAGTTATATGTACGAAAAAAATCACAGTATTTTTTATAATGTTATTTTAGATATTCCCCACGAGATTTTTGCTCTATCTGAAACGAGTCGGGTTTTATTAAACATTTTCACAATTTTCGAATAAATATTATCGTTTATAATATTAGTGCGCTCCCTCTAATATTCGTATTTACACATTCTTCTTCTTCTTTTCGGGCGGGTACTACCGGGCCTAAGTAATTTATTGTATGTTACTCCATTTGCTGCGGATCACATTATTTCTACAATAAAAGAAATAAAATTAAAATCGTAAAACAATTCAGAATCAAGCAGTCATTTTTGATTTGACTTATAAATTAACATTATTTTAATATTTGCGCTTGTGGGGGAACGGGCATCGAACACTGGCCCGCCCACTGTAGGTAAGACATTTGTAAAAATTGTTGGTATGGCAGTAGAGGAAAAATGCAGTACGTAACGCTTCACGGAGTCGACTGATTGCATCTCTATGTGCACCAGTCAGGTACTTGAGTGCATTTTGCAACGTGCACTTCTTTAGAATGATGTAAAATGCATTAATGCGGTGGTGGAGAAAAGGAGCTAAAGTCAGTTTTAGCAAAAAATTCTAATTTATTCTTTCAATTTTTTTAAATTGTTAACCGTAGTGTGTGTTAATCCATGGTTAAGTATGTTGTTACGATTTAAAAACTTATAATAGATAATATCGAAATGCACATCGATAGCGGAATTTGAAATGCTGTAAAGAACAATAAATCCAAAAATGAAATCATCAATTTTCTAATTTTTTTTTCTCTTTCGATCTTCGTCGTCAAAATATTTCTACAAAAAAGTGCGACTTTTACGATGTGCATTTTAAGAGAATTTTTTTTCAGAAAAATTATATACCTAGGTATAGGTAAATTAAATATTGTTAAAAGAAATTTACAAAAAAATGTTAAGTTATCTGAAAATCTATTCAATATTATTTTATAAAAAAAAATCATAATTTAAAGTCTATCCAAACAGGAGATATGAGTTTTGAAAAAAATGAAAATACTTTGTTTTCGTTCTCCTGAACAATTAACCTTTTGTCCTTTACAGTATTTGAAATTTCGGTGAACTATATATTTCCATCCCGTCAAAAAATTCGAAAGATTAGCCTCCAATTTATCTGAGTTTGATCTTATTTTGTAATAGCTCTCAAACTGAGAGAGCTTTGACGTCATGAAATTTGCACAGCTTTTAATGTTTAGATTGTACCGATTGTATCTAATAATCTACATCATACTTATACATTGTTCTGTAATAATTCGAGATTCAAACACTTGACGGTGAAAACGGTGAAAAAAACTTTTTTTTTTTCGTTTTGTCAAATTTATTTACGAATTGATGTTTTTTGTATCAAAAAAAGTACCACGATATCTGCAAAATGTTTTTCAAAACTAAATATTACATTAGCTTCTTAAAAGGTGATCAATTTTATCTTGTTTTAAATGATATAAAGTTTTACCATAATAAAAACAATTTTAGCCGTATGTATTCTTTGAACTTATTCCACTTTTCTCATGACCGGCATTCATTTCTGCACACATAGGTAAACTAAATGTTGCATTATAAAAACACAGATACCCATAGCATTTTATACATATAAACGTTAACCATAGACTATTTACATAGCGTAAGTAGCAGTAATTATGTCTGTGGGAGTTTCTTTGAGAGACACGCCTTTGTGTTTTGTATTGAGAAGATAATGTTGAATTAATCCGCAATTAACAGGAATATTAACGATATGCACAGTACACGTTTCTTAGTACGAGTTTGCCAACTTAACTAAGCAGTCGGTGAATGGATAGCGTTTTTCCTTTCGATTTTGAAAGAAATATTAGGTAATGCACCGAATTGTGCAATTCGGGATCAGGCCACTAACAATAACACTCCTTTTGTAAATGGTTATAAGGTTGAAATTCCCATTTAACATCAACCGTCTGGTTTTATATAAATTATTCACGAAAAGAACAAAATCGTGTTTTATTTTATTTTATTTACGAAGCTCAGGAACAAATATTTAAAGGTTATATCTACGATCATTTTCTAAGGAATTAATTTTTCTACATTATATAATAAAATTATAACCCATAAAGGGTTCATAAGTAGGAGATTTTGAACTTTAAAACAGTTTTTACAGGTCTGACACTTTATTTTTTTCTGAGTTTATAAAAAGACTAAATAAAAAAAAAAGATTATTTCAAATGCGTTCTATTTGCACCCACGCGGTAGAAGTGAAACCTTCAGGAAATTAAAGTAAACAAAAGTGGGGAGGCTACGAAGCACCGCACAAATAGGAGACCGATTTTAATATCTCGTTCTCTCGCACTCTAAATCCTATAGTTGAAAGTGTTTGTCTCTTTTTAGTGTCGCTTTTTCGTTTCAACGAGTTTCAAGTCACAACGGTGATAAAGAAGTTTTCATTTCAAAAATATATTGTAATAAATTAAAATAAAACTTAGATGAAAAAGAATAAAATTCGATAATAAAGACGTTAATGAAATAAATTAAAATAAAGGAACAAAACAACACGAAGGTGTGAACTCGTTCCTTTCTCATGCATGATTCGTGGTTCGGCTCGTGTTTCGACTCGCAATTGTACACGTGCATAAAAACGAAAAAGACGTAAGAATCTAGAACAATAACGTCGCGCACGACCTCTCTCTGTGTCTACTATATAGCAGAGTTATTTTTGCGTTAAGTTTGATCAATGCCTTATTTTAGCCTTGCTAACGATTATTTCAGAAGATATTGAAAGAGTTGGCAAAGAAAAACCTTTCAGTTAGAATGATTGATGAGGAAATTATGTAATGGATGAGAACGGTTTTTGAGGTATTAAGGCGTGTTTTAAGAATTCAAATTTAGGCACACAACTTTTTGTAATATACAGATTCGTTGTTCAACATTGCGATACCTGTGAGAAGTTTATAGATGCTTTTTCAACTAACCAGGTGCTTGTATTTATTTGCAGCACTTGTCAATCTGTTAAGATGAATATACAAATCATAAATGTGTACCTTCTTCCTTATTGTGCCTTATATCACTACGAATTTAGGTAAGAGGCATACAAATCGCTTGGCAAAAGTAGTTTACTTAGTGAACAATGTTATAAGAAAGAAAATAAGTTAGTCAAAAGAAACTGTCACACATAATCTTAGCCATATTTTTTTTTAAGTTGTTTCTTATACGTGTTCATAGATTTCTTATTAAAAAAAAAATTTTTGTTTACTTTTATATTTTTAATAAAGTTATTAAAGATTTTATTTTAATTCTACACAAGCGAAACGACAGGAAAGTCTTTAATTTGTTCAAAATGTATTTTTTTAATTCATAATCTAAACCAATTTATAGTAAAGATTAATCGAAAATAGTAATTCCACATTGAGCTTCGCTTTAAGGAAAAACTCTTAGCGGCTCTTTTAGCGACTTTTAGGTGACTGTTCAGAGCCAGTGGGACTATAGCATCCACAATCGGGGCATATTGTGATGCTGAAGGTAGTGGGGAAGGGAACGTGATGGGGACTACTAAGGTTGGGAAGTGACTGGAAATTCAGATATGATCACACAACACGGCTAATGCCATTAATCTATATATATATAAATGAATCCCTGTTTACCTTGGTCCCGTCATAACTTCTGAATGACTTTACCTATTCCATTCATCTTTTTTTAAGTCTTATAATACTTTGTAAAAGGTTCTTATAGAAAGAAAAAATTAAAAAAAATTGCGCGAAAATTGGATAATTTCAGAAAACTTAACGACTATTTTAATTTCGCATGTTTCAGTTTGCGCGTTTGATGAAATTGAATTTAGCAGGCAGCAGTTTTTTTTGTGTTAAAAGAATCATATATGGATTTTTAAAATTATAGATATTATAAATAGATTTCTATGTTAGGTACCAAATTTGATTGATTATTCTTATAATACACAAAAATGAATATTTGTAATATATTTTGAAAATGAAAAATTGAATAAAAAAATTGTAATAGGTGCACACAAGCTGTTTGAAAACTGAATGTACTGGGACTGAAAACTGAATGTACTATGGAACGCGGGAGGGGGGTTTGCGGGACGGGGGAGAGGGAGAGGGGAGAGGGTGGGTGCGAAAGGTGGAGGGGGGAGGGGATGCGGGAGGCGAACGGGGACGGACGGGAAAGGACATGCAGGGAAAAACAATTTATTTCTTTGAATATGGCATTAACCAGCTAGTATTTTAATAAAAAAACAATATTTTTTGCGCAGATAGTCCTTTTAGCAACTGAAGCTACCGCGACTTCCCAGACTGCATATATTTATAAGTATTTCGATCTGTATGAGTTCATAACCAATCCCAACGTATTAAATTACCCAGTTTAATTCTCCTGGGACGACGAGCACAAGAAAATGCTCTCTGCTCTGTCAGTCTAAACTCTTAATCAGTGGACTACCGAGCTCAAAAAATAGCTACCCTTATATATTTTTGAAAGACTTATGATAAGTAAACATCCCCCGAGAAATCGCAGAAAACCTCCCTTGACGAAAAAAATAATGGAGGAATACGGCAACCCCTATTATTAGACATTATATATTTGTGGTATCTACTAAATTACCCCTTTTTTAAACCTACTACGAAGAATTACTATTTTATGATGAATATTATTATTTATTATATCTAGTTTCGTTGATGCTGAAAAATAATGTTAAGCCTATGGCTACCAAGCGATGTAAGATTTTGAATCCACTGTTCTGATAATATACAAAAGTAATGTAAGTAATTACAGTGTTTTTTTCTTCAGTGTCATTTCCATTATTTCCAATATTACAAAAATACAGTGTTTTTTTGTAATAATGGAAATATAATTCATAAGGTAATGGATTTCGTACAGATACTTTCCTGGTAGGTGAATGGATTAATTAGTAATAGAGAAAGGTGGGTTATTTTTTTCCTGATTTTATCACACAGCATTCATCAATTGAGGAAGATTTAGAATTTAGACCAACATGTTCTTATATAAAGGACTACTGTATTGTATTTAAATAAAACTCTCTATTGTATAGAGGCTTAGGTATGTATTAGCGGTTATAAACAAATAAAATATGATCATTTAACGTTTCTTATTGATTGTAAGCAGACGAAGGCGAATTAAAATCTATTTTTCGTTTTTGAAATTATATCTACTGTATTTTTATGACTGTAAAAGTTAAGTTTTGAATATTTAGAATGCATTTTGAAAACCGCATAATTTTAGTAGGGTTTTGAGTGCGTTGCGTTCGTGGGTTACCCGTTCGCAATGACGCTGGACACTATTATTATTGTTTTCGGCGGGGAGCGGTGCAGCCGCGATGATTGTATCGATCCACCCCTCTGATGCACCCCTGGAAACTCCCTACCCCCATCTCACCCCTGTCCACTAAACAATTCCAACAATGATGATAATAATATTATTATAATATTTGCATCCTCACGATAAGGCTAACTGTTGGAAAAATTCTTCATCTTATTCTAACTGTTAAAAGCTGTTAATTTGTACTAGATAATAAATAGTATATGGAAGATTCAGGCTTTTGAAATGTGAATTGTTACAAGCCTTGATGCCTTCGAAATTTGGTGCTGCAGAAAAATGCTTGGGATTCCATGGACAGTGAGACGCACAAATGTGTCCAATCTGGAAGAGCTAAGCATCGACAATAGGCTCTCAAATATCTGCATACAACGTATTTTTAGATACCTTGGACACATTGCTCGCCAAACTGGGGACTCCAACTTGCAGAAACTCATAGTCACTTGCAAAGTGTTTGACAGAAGAAGCAGAGTTAGGTCACCAATGCTCTGGAGTGGTCAAGTATCATTGGAGTCCGGTACGTAGGTATCATTAGCTTTCCATGCAGCGCAGAACCGCGAGGAGTGAAGAAGCCTTGTCCACTATGAAAATTGGAGTAGGGGTCACGATCCTTAGCACTGAGGAACCAGCTTAAGAAGAAGAATAGGCCCTGTACATATAGGGAGAATAAGCTTATGTAGAAGCTATTTATGAAATGGTCAGAAGCTGTGAGGTTGAATACTCCTATTCAAATATTGGGTTAGGTTACGTTTCCATTCTTCTATATGAAAACCACGGACATACAAAATACATGGACTTGCCCTTACGTACTAAAAGGCGTGTTATTTCCCCCTTCCATTGGAACCATTTTTCGGAACCGGCTGGGCTTGCGAGAGCCCCGCGTTAATCTAAAAAATGTGACGTCATCATTCTTGTCCGGACCAGTGTCGAGCTCTTATCGTACATTTTACGCACGGACGTTGTATGTCTATGGAACACATACTATGACATCGAGATACATGGCGACGCGAAACACAAAGCCGCTGTTTACTGGGGTAAGTAAATCATGAAACATTTGTAAAAGTGTCTACGGAAACAAAATATTAGACTATGAAAATACTCACAACCTTACTTTGCGAATTTGGACTTGACACATCTGTTCATAACGTGGCAAGCAATTCGCGCTCCCATATAAAAAGGTCTATTCATTCAAAAGCAGATTTTACTTTCAAGAACTAAATGGTGATATTATAGTGCGAGGTGCCTATAATACTGTTAGATTGATTTATTGGCGAATCACAAGTCTCTTTCCTGTCTTCGTCCCGCCATAGTTGGGTTTTACCCCTCATCTGTAAGTTCTCGTCTAGCTATTTGTAGTCTATGATGAAAACAAACAATAAACAGAGCAATGAGATATCAGGCATACGAGTATAAGGCGCTTCTGAAAAGTGTTATGAATATAAGGAATATTATTTTAGAAGTTCTTCTTTTAATGAATGCTCAAAATTTCGATATGATATTACTAGGCACAAATATCGTACATTAAAAATAAAAAATATTATCTTTTCCACATCACAGGGAGCTTCAAATGATACTAGATAACTAACTGAAAAGTGAGGGAAAGATTTATGGAAAACGTAGGACAGAAAGATGCTGTTCTTCATCGTTTCGGGCTGAAGTCTTCGAGGTAAGGATTAAGGATGCGTTGATGACAAAAATCCTGGGATAGATAGATAGAACAGGGTTTTGTTAGTTGCATTTTGTGTTAGTGCGTGAATAACTTCAATTCGTCGATTAAAATAACGAGATAATTCGCATTCAGTGTTTAGTCGCTGGGAATGACATTACTCTTGCGTAAGCATTTTAGAATGCGGGTTTACATTGAGTTATTATGCTTGTTAGTAGTTAAAACTAATGTTGCAATGATTTCTACTTACCCCATTAGTACACTTACGAATATTAAATAAATAACTGTGGAGAATTGGTTTGATTTAAGAGGCAGCAGTAGCTTTCTTTGCCGACAATTCTTATAATAAATATCTTATAAATCCCGTAATAATATGCCAAGAATCACAAACTCAACTGAATATGAGGAAATTTTCTATATAAAACTCTGACCTCTTGTTTTAAACACTCAAATTTATAGACGTATTTACAAAATATTTGACTTCGGATTTCTACGTCAATTTTCTTAATAATACAATAATATTTTTTTTCATAAATTATAGAAACAACAAACACCGTTAGTAAACTTGAAAAATCATGAAATCAGTCAAAAATTAAATTTAAAAAATGGGTAAACACATTAAATAAATACGGAAATATTTATTATTATTTTTAGATAGGCGGAACAGGCTCTGCCAAGTGATGTGGTATGTATCCAAAAATGAACTCTCGTTTAAAAAATATTTTTTTTTTATATAAAAAAAAATATCGGTATTACTAGAACCTACTTTACAGCTTGTCTGAATTCTTCAAACAAACAATTACAATTTTGAAAATGATACTTAGATACAAAGCAAATTTGAGTTCAATGAATCAGATTTCACGCAGTAATAAATAACGCACTTCACAGAAAACCGAAATTAGTGTGTATGATGATAACTAGTGATTAGTTTAGATTTATTAATTAGTTAGGTTAGGTCTGTGAAAGTTTTTGTTTGGTATATATCATTTAGTTTGAAAAATATTTTGGTAAGCGGCTTTTTATTATTTTATGTGTAAATATAACTACATTCCTGTTTCATTTTTAGAGAATTTAGTTTCTTTAACAGTTTTTTTAGTTACCTTATAAGTATCATTCTCATTGTTTTATTTCGGAGAATTTGCAAATTATTTCGTTCCCTGTTGTTACGCAAGAAAATAATCATTGATATACGAGTGATTGTTAGACATAAAGCAATTCTGGTTTGAACTTAATAATTACAGGAATGTCATAGTATTTTAAACAATATGTTCGCAATATTTAAAGACTTCGAAGAATTTGCAAAATTATTTAACTACATGTTTATCAAATGTTTAAATATCTAGTATTATTCACTACAGCAATTCATAGGCTTCTGTTTTAAATGCATCTATTGAACATTTTAAAATATACACACTATCCAACCATTACATTATGAATAGAATAATGTTATATAGATCAGCTGAATTATAAATTCTGATTGGTACGTTTTAAACTAATCGGATGGAGGTTCCACCAATGAGCTTTTGCCTGGTAATTTATGCAAATTAATCAGGCTGTTGACTACCAATTTGTTTAGATATAAAATAGCCATTTGGCGGCGTTGGCAATAATAGATAAATTAATATTTATAATCAATTTCGTTACGTCGGGATTTTAAAAATAATGATTCACTGAAATAAGTATTATAAAAAAAGGTTTTTTCTTCTAGGTCAATTCAACTATTTTCATTTCGTAAACTAAGAAAAAATGAGGCTATGTGCATTGTACGAAAATATTTTTTATAATTGTTTTATGTTTGAGACTTACATTTAAAAAAATTCTACGATTTTCAGTGAAAAACAAGGCTGCACAAAAATATAAATTTTCGAAAAGGTAAAAGTGGAAAAAAACAGAAAAAAACGGAAATTTTCGAATCCAAAATGCCTCGTGAGGAATGTTCATCAAATATTCATTTAAATATTTACTTTATAAAATTATTAACCTCATGACAGGCTTGTTTTAAGTGAGGTCAAAAATTGAATTATAAACAATAATGTAAGGAAACAATCAATAAATAAGCACATCTTTTGGTTGTATGTGCTTTGCGTTAGTCCTGCGTCAAATGATTCAATTAACTCCAATTTTCTTTCAATAAAAGTCACTTTAAAAACTGGAACAGATTGCACGAAGAGTTCAGACACACCTGTAGTTAGTACCTACCTTTGACATTATATTTATTGGGTAATTATTTTAATTATCATTATCAAAATTAGAATTGATTTGTAACGATTTGAGACTATGATTTTTCACGAGACTGCGTTTGTATCTAAATTTTTAATTTATTAAAGTTTCGTTTTTTTAAACATTATTTTATTATTTATAATATGTCAAATTTAAAAAATAACAAACAATTACGAATATCTCATGATAAAAATTGCTTCGTCAACGATCGTTCGAGATTTTACATTAAATTTCATGTGTTGGCGTTCGAAAACTATTCACTCTATTGAGCTAGCCGCGGGGGTGTCATATAGAGGTAGTTTGTGGGTGTAGGGGGATGAAATGGGATGTATATGGGTTTTGAAGTGGGTTGGAGAGGGGGTGGAGGCTGGGAGGCTGTGTAGGTCTGGCTTAGGGGTCTCGCTGACCGCCATAACAACGTAATTGGGAGGTGTGAGGTGCGGCGGGGTGTCGGTGTATTTTAATGAATACAGCAAGAAGCTACTTGCTGTTTATTATGCTAGTACTAATACATACTGTGTGTATTGCCTGTATAGCGAATAGTTGAAAACTATTGACTATTATCTCAGTATCGTCCTGGCTAGAAACCATCATTTGCTGTCAATTCGTTGTTAAAAACGAGTTCAGCGTGTTAAATGACTGAATCAGGAGTTCTATCATGATCGATAATTTTATAATATCGGATCGATAGGCATTACTTCCAATGATTTTATATCGACATCCCGAGCAATCTTCCACCGTTGACAGCCGAACCGATATTGACAAGACATAAATAAGAAATCGATATACGCTGACAATACTGAAGATATTTTCTATGAATTCACACTACGAAATGTCAAAAGCCAAGCAATTATGGAAAAATATTAATAAATTGGTAATGTTGAATTGAAATACTAACCTAAAAATGCATTGGCAGTCTGCTTTTACTTTTTGACACTAAACGGGAGTTAATTAGTTAATGCGGTCTTTATTCATATTTCAACCATTTTCGTTTGGTATTGCATTTGGATGCATTATTCAAGTCTATGGATCGCGTATCACGACTTCTATCATTTCTAAGAGCTTTGTTAATTCAATTCGTTCATTGATTAATACAGTAATTTTGCATAACAAAAGACATAATTAAAAAATATGTGTATATCGAAAGTTAACTGAAATTTTTCTGATATTATGGAAGCCGCGTAAAATTTATCAATCGTCGCGTCGGTCGGAATATCTGTTAAAAATTGTAGACCGTGCTCGCAAATATTGATAACCGACCAAAGATGACGGATTTGGTCAATATCATATTGATATATGGATGTATCGTATTGATATTGGACACATCTGATTCCAATTTTTAGCAAAAACACACTGTGACCCAATCAGCTATACATATTGTTACATTTTATCACTCGGAAAAACATTGGTTAGCTTAGGTTTGGTATACGAGTATCTAGTGTTAGTTTAGGTTAGGTTGTACTTTTATGAATCTATTCTTACCTACCCTGATCTTTATTTAATTTAATCTAACCTAACCTAACCTCATCTAAACCATTAAAAAAATATTAATTAAATGAAGAAAACATTAGAGAAACTCAATCGAAAATCTGAAAACAGAAAAATCATAAAAAAATACGGTCACATCTAGGACTCGAACACATGTGGATATGGACCTTCGCCTTGCCGGCATGTATCTCTATCAATTGAGCTAATATATCCCTTTCCGATTCGGTCATATTTAACTGTATCATACTTTGACTAAGAACTACCAACGCATGTTTTTATTGGCTAGTATATTTATCATTGCAAGAATCAAACCCTAACTAAATGCTATCTAGATAGTGCTATGGACATTTTTTTTATTTATATATGCGACATGAATTAGTTAGCAACCAAAAAATTGAATGATTATTTTCAAAATTGCTACATTTATCTCGTCACGTGGGCCTATGTCCACAATGCATTCTCCCATCCCTTACATAACAGAGGGGTGGCAGAGAACTCCACATTTCACGCATGCGTGGCCCACGCGTGTGCGGACGCGGGCGCGTGGAAGTGTGCGAATTGCACTCGTGTGCGTGTCGGCGTGGGTGCATTGTATTGGCCGGCCATATATGCAATGGGAGTGGTTGCGGACTGCAATTTGGTATGCATTTTGAGTACCTAGGCCTAATTTGAAGGCGGCGGGTAGAATGCGGGGGGTGTTTTCGAATATAATGCACTTTATGTTAAGTTTTAAAGCATGGGTGCAGTGCGAAATGTGGATTTATATTAAGGGTTGTTTGATTCAGACCTAAAAAATTATGTTATTTACAAAAATATGCCTTTTTTAATACTACGTAAGAGTCACAACTGTCTGGAGCTATTGGAACTATGACAATCTATTATTATTTGGGATCATTTGGTCGCTGAAAATATAGGGAATAGAAAGTGATTATCCAATTCCCATTTGAGGTATTATATCGAGAGAGGTTTTAAAAGTATTTGCCATGATTTAACAACATTTTTTATAAAACAAATATTATAATCAATAATTATCAGCCTGAAACACTCATCTACATTGAAAAAATCTTCCGAGAAAAGATACTGGCCGCCAACGGGAATTGAACCCGTGTCCCTCTGATTGCCGGTCAGGAACTCTTTATTTTTTTTTCTTTATTGGTTTTGGTGGTGTTATGCCGTGTTGCGCTACCTCCTTCTTTAGCCAACGTTTCAGACAGCGTTAAAGTGTCCATCATCAGGGCAGATGTGTGATTTTTTATGATTTATCAATGATGTGACATTTTTTACTGATTTATCAACCGCGTCAGATTGCTATAAAAGGTCATTCCGATTTAAGAACATTGAAAGGCTGGAGAAAGGACTGGAGTAGAAGAAGATGGAAAGCACCCACCTGTTGTTCAGATCTAGTCAATTAAAGTACATATATTTATTTCAACAAAAATATAAAAAGCAGAACTAAGTTGCAAATAAAAAAAATTACCAATGTGCAGTTCACACGCGGTAGAAGTAAAACTTTCATAAAACTAATGTATACAAGAGTGGGGAGGCTAATAAGCACCGCACAAAGAGGAGACCGATTATCTCATTTTCTCGCAGGATAAATCCTATAAATTGTGTTTTTCAATTTTCAGTTTCGCTTTTTTATTTCATCGAGTTTCAAATCACAACCACACCTAATCACACCTAAAGCCTTGCAGTTTAAATCCTATAGATGTATGTGTTTGTCTCTTTTTAATGTGGCTATTTTTCGTTTCATCGAGTTTGAAATCACAACGGTGCTAAAGAAGTTTTCACTTAAAAAAAAAAAAAAAAGAGGAATTACAACAAACATAATATTATTAATTATTATACCTGTAGTTACATAATACATGATAAAACAACATTATATGTGATTATAACTATGCCTAGGTAGACTGGGAAATTGGTGTACGGGTTGCAAAGGGTAAAGACAGGAAAAGGATGACGGAATATTGCCGCGCAAGAAAAATGAACATTTATCGTAAGAAACATAGAGTAAAAATAAATTAAGAAGAAAAGTCATTCATATTGGCAACAGATTCTCCTTCTGGGTGTAAAAGTTCAATATATACAACTAAAAACTTACTTTTCCTCGTTTGTAAAAACATTTCAAAGATGAACAAAAGAATCTGCTATAAAAAGATCTCCGCTTCTCTCATTAGAATTCCCAAGAAAAGAATCTCGTTTCTATCTTTGCAAAGAAAGTGGAAAAATGCCTCCAACACTAACACAATTATTCCCCAAGAAAAAGCTTTTTCAGAGAAACTTTCCAGTTTGTACTGGCGCTTCTCGGACCAAAGCAAGAACAAAACAATGGATTGTTGTTGAAAAAGTGGACTTGTGAAGTTCCTTCTAACATTCAATGCTTCTTTGTACTTTTTTTTTTCTTTTCTTGGAATTTCGCTTTTTATGAAATTTTATCCATAAAACTTTGCCTCCTTTTATGAGTTTAACAATTTTATCTATTTTGAAAAACTGTTCTTGTTTATAAAATTAGAATTTCCTTTAATGCACTGTTTTAAGACTTCTTCGTAGGTTTTATCGTGATTTATTTTGGCAGTATCATGTCGTGTTGTGCTACCTCTTTCTTTAGCCAATATTTGGGACAGAATTACAGTGTCCATCATTACGGCATATATATGTAGAAGATTGTGGTGAAGTGTGTGTTGTGAGACATCTAACACAGTAATGCAGTACGAAACGTTGGCTAAAGAAGGAGATAATGCAAAACGGCATAATATCCCAAAAATAAATCACAATAGTACTTTTGGCCGATAAAATCTGAAATCATATCTCAGTAAAGAGTAAATATGCAAATTCGAATGAATATTAAAAAAAACGTTTAAGTTTAATAATAGAGAATGATTTATTTAAATTAGAGAATACTGTCTTAAGTAGCATTTAAATAAACACTGTGAATTTTTTCAAATTTTTAACATGTTAAATAAAAGAACCAAAAGTTTTTTTTAATGATATAGTGAACATTTTCATATTTCATATATAATTAGTTTTACAACTCGGAAAACGTATGGAAATTATCTTAAAAAAATCGTTTATTTTTTTAAGAGCTTAAATTTTAAAACTTCAAGTTAAGTATGTTATAAATGGGTAGAAATTCGAATTGCGAGATCTTCTCAATAACTAACTGAACACTACGCCGCCGTTTCAACAGAGGATAAACCGCCAAACAACTCTGACATACATTGTCTCATACCAGTGGCGTGCACAGAGTTTTTGATCAGGGTAGGCAGTAGGAAAACCGCCAAATCGATTCAAATAAATAAAAAAGAAACTTGCCACAGATGGGTCTCTTCGTACAAGTTTTCGCTAAGTGTACTTGCTGCTGGCTATAGATGATGTAGGTTTGTATTATCTAAGCCACTTTAAATATACAAATAATAATAAATAATCGCTTCATGTATGCGTATTATCGCAAGCCAATCAATGGATATCCGAGTTGGCATTGATAAAAGCAATTGGCGTTGTCTCACTTTCATACTTCAGATAACAACAGATGTCACTGTCGCCACTGATTGCCATTTGCTAATTTGTTCCAGAAAGCACTGCCTGATACTAACAAAAAAACACCATAGAAGCAAATTCAAACGACAGTTCTACTCTATGCTACGTACATTTCGTAAACATTGATATTATATCTTGTATGAAGTTAGCTCTAAGCAGAAGTAATTCCTGCTTAGCCCGCATTTTAGTGAGGTAGTCGGAGGGCGCGTGTAGTTTTTAGTTACAGTTTATGTCACATTAATTTGTAGTATGCCGTTTGATGTGGCGGTCGCGTAGTTTTGGTTGCTCAGCTTTGTCGCGCTTATTTTTAAAAGTGTGTATTAATTTTTAGCAATAATTTAATAAATTATAATATTATTTACATGCTTACGTTTTACAAATACGCTAGGGTAGGCAGTGCTTATGCGCCTATATGGAGTGCACGCCCCTGTCTCATACATTCTCTTCTGTTATTCTGACTCTTAACATCTCCCGACCCAAGTATCCGATTCTCTTGAACGATCCACATTTTCCTCTGGCTTCCCCAACTCCTTAACAGAAAACTTGATAGATAAATCTATCCGTTTAGCACGTATATATGCTAAAATACCACAAAACCGCAAAAAAATTATTTAAAAAAATATATGCGTAACGTTTTTCAAGTGACAAATTATGACCTACAATTTGTAGGCTAAAATGACTCAATGATATCAGATGACTAACTTTATTTACATATTTTTTATGAGCAGAAAACTAATACTTTTATCTATTTATTTAAACGCCCATAAGGCTAATACATATAATACATCTAACATGTTTTTTTAAAATTACTATGAAAATAAAGAGTTGACAAAATACAGGCAACAAAAAGTTACAAGTATTTTATTAACAGAAAGGTAATAAAAATGAATAATTAATTACACAGTATTGTTAATTTTGATATTTGATTGAAAAAAAAATACAACTATAACAAAAATTTAAAAAGATGTATCAGAATTCATCAAATAACGTTGATTACAAAAAAAACATACCTGCCAGTAATTTCAGGAATTCAAGTCAAACAACGTTATTTCGAAAAAACAAATACCAATACTAATTATTGACGTATCTTTTTGTAGATAACGTTGTTTGAATTTAAGACCTAAAATCAGTTGTTAGTTATGTACTTAGTTTTAGCCATGCGCGACGACATTTCATATAGTTAGATTTTGCGAGAAAATTCCTATCATAAATTAATTGGATTCTATGTAAAATTTAATTAAATTTTAAAATCAATCAAACAGAAGTAAGTTACATCAAATATGTGAAATGTAATATTTGATGAATTCGATGGTTCCTGCCTATCTATTTGATAGACTGCAGTGGTCCCGTGATAGACATTCACATAGTACATGCCAAAAGGGACCATTTACTCACTCTCCTCAGACCTACAACTACTGTATTTAAAGGGTAGTTTCATCTATCAAAATATTGGAATAAAACCACTGTCTATTCGAAAATCGACATCGTTGCAGAACTCTAATGGTTAGCCCACACTGCGGCCAACGTTCCAACTTCAAACGTTTGGACGATCGTGTGGAGGGGTGTTCGTGCGTTGGAAGTTCGAGTTGGAAGGTTGGAGTTCGAGTTGGCCTGGGATCGCCTTCGAGGCGATCCCGACGGCCAACTCACACGAACCAGCCTGCCGCGGTTGTCCACACATCCGTCTGCGAACGGCAGGCGATCAAGAAACGTGCCGCGTACTATTAAAATGACGATATTATTACGGAGAGTGGTAAAACAATTGTTTGAAAACATGTCGTGTATATAAGTACATAATAATAAGTACGTAATAATTATAGGCAACCTGATAAGATACAACGTAGCTACAGCTGTTCCACGTCCGCCATTTTGGAGTTCGGAATTCGGGGTTGGAGGGTTGGATGCAGCCACCACACGATCAGCCAACCTTCCGACTCCGAACTAAGTTCGGAGTTGGAAGGTTGGCTTCGGTGTGGACCTAACATAAGAATCCCTGCAGTAAATGGTTGCTGACCGCACAGTCAACCGCGCAAAATCATCACAATTGATAGAATTTACAATGAAAGGCAATTGCATTTGTGATTATATTATTTATCTTTTTTTAATTCCTTATTATATATTATGATATTTGATTTTAAATATTTTATATCAAAAAATTAGAGGCACTGCTGAAAACCCGGTTGCATTCCAGGAGATATCCTGAATGTATAGCTGAGCAGTGACGCTTTTATCAACAGAATCAATATATATATATATATATATAGTAAAAATAAAATGTATAAATAAATAAAAATCGATTGTCAAATAAATATTTTTAATTATCATAAACAATGGGCCGTATTCATAAAACTAAAGGATGTCCGACTAAGAATAAGGTAAAAGTATAAGGTTTAGAGTTGTAGAAAAGGGTAGGAGTATAAGCATTTCCTTTTTTTCGTATTCATAATGATTACCTTATACTTTCAAGAATATCCACCAAGAATAAGTAAAAGGTTGTTGGCATGTTGTACGAGATACTGAAGCTTGACTTACACTTACACCCAATTCTTGACAAATGCCTTTCTGATACCCAGGGTCACTGAGATAGCGTAAACATATCTGAATTTTTAGGACGGATGATAACGCACCTCTTCGAGTTTCAGCATTTTTTTTCCTGAAAATCTGTTGGCAAGCCATTGCACATTTTCCTCTTCAAACCGGTATAATTCTTTGTAATCACAAACAGGTGTTGATAAACGCTGCTTGTAGTGTATAATCTCTCTCAGTTCCACAACATCTGCCATCGCTACAATTGATCACTACACGACTGATTCTGCTCCTGACCACACTCGAAATTATTTATTTATTTATTCATTTTCGGGAAATCGACAGTTTATATTTATTTCAGTTAAATAGCCAAAATAAAACCATAGTGTTAAATAGCCAAAATAAAACCAATTATAGATTTCCTCCTTGTGACTTTACTTCTACTGAGACAGCATAATAAGAATAAGACTGTACCACCTATATTAATCTCCAAACTAATGCTAAATTAAGGAAAATTAAACCATGGATTACGCAAGGTCTAATCATATCCATCCGGAAAAAGGAAAAACTCTTCATTCAAACAAAAAAAAAACCAAACAATAATCACATTAAAACTGAATATAAAATATTTCGAAATAAACTCACAAAAATTATTAAAGATACGAAAGAAAAATATTACAAAGAAAAAATAACCCTTACAAAGGAAAACACTAAAAAAACATGGAACACCATAAACGAAATTATGAATAAAAATAATAAAAATAAATCAATTATAAATCTTATAAACAACAATGGAACCACATTAAATGCTATCCACGAATCAAAGAAGTGTGCAAATATTTTCAATAATTTTTTCGTAAACGTCGGACAAAAACTTGCTTACAAAATTGATCAAAATTATCAACCAGATGATATACATGAAGATAAACTAAGTGAAAACAATCTATCAGTTTTTAAATCGATTACGGAGGAAACTATTGAAAACATAATAAAATCACTAAAAAATGGTGCTGCACCTGGATATGATGGTGTAACTACAGAAATCCTAAAAAAATGTTCTAACTCACTAACTAAACCAATTACTCATATAATTAATGTAAGCATTGAAAATGGAATATTCCCATCAAATTACAAAAAAGCCATTGTAACACCTGTGTATAAATCCGGAGATTCGAAAGAAATAAACAATTACCGCCCAATATCGTTAATATCCAATGTAGCTAAAATATACGAAAGAGTAATAAAGAAACAAATTGTAGATTATGTGGAAAATAAAAAATGTATTAATCCTAGTCAATACGGTTTTAGAGAAAAAATGAGCACACAAGACGCAATAGCGGAATTAACTAGAGTTATTTATAAAGCATTGGATAAAGGGAAAAAATGCTTAAGTATATTCATTGACCTCCGTAAAGCTTTTGACAGTGTTTCACACTCAAAATTAATCAACAAACTAAATAATATAGGAATAACCGACAAAGCTAAATCGTGGATAAATAGTTATTTATATCAAAGAACACAGCAAGTGAAAATAAATAACGAGTTAAGTGATATAGAAAAAATTAATTTTGGAATCCCACAAGGAACTGTACTGGGCCCAATACTATTTCTATTATATGTAAATGAACTTTTTGAACTCCCAATCGTCGGAAAGATTATATCTTATGCGGATGATACAGTATTAACAATTGAAGAAAACTCTTGGAAAGAAGCCGAAATATCGGCAAATAATGCAATAAATATCATTAAACAATGGTTTGACAAAAACTTACTTTCTTTAAATGTTGAAAAAACTCATTTTCTACCTCTGAGCCTAACAGAACATATTTCAAATATAAATGTAAACATTAAAGTTCACGACAGAAACTGTCTACTTAAAATCACACCCTGTAACTCAAATTGTATACATATTAGCAGTAAAGAACAAATAAAATATCTTGGAATAATTATCGACAATAACATTAAATGGAAAAATCAAATAAACTCCACAATAGACAGAATGAGAAAACTAATATATATATTTTTCAGACTTAGAAATACTATCACATTAAAAATATTAAAAGAAATTTACTTTGCACTTGCGCACTCGGTATTACAATATGGAATCATAGCTTGGGGGGGTGCATATAAATCATCCCTTCTCCCACTCGAAACAATTCAAAAAATTCTTATAAAAATTATCCTAAAAAAACCGTATTACTACCCAACAATAAACGTATTCCAAGAATTCCCTGTTCCCCCACTTACAAAAATTTACGAAAAAATAGCACTACTTCAGCTACACAAAGATATATTTAAAAAAAATATTACCCCACTGCTAAATATTAGCATAAGGAATACTTCTATTGGGGACTAACTATACCACCCATACGAACCACAACAGCACAGAATCACTATGTATATAAAGGAATAAAATTATTTAATCAATTACCCGCCGATATGCGAACAGAAAAAAATTACGACAAATATAAAAAAAAAATTAAATCATATTTTAGTAGTCCCACCATATAATTTTAATTTTTATTATATATGTATATAATAAAAATTTTAAATATATATATATATATTATATATTTGACTGTTTGTTATTCCAAAGGTTTTATGTACATCCTATATATATTTTGTTTAATTACCCTTATAATCTTATATGTTATTAAGTCTAAATCTATTCATAAGTTAAGTTCTTAAGTTTGTTATAAGGTTTTGAAAAAAAAAAAAAAAAAAGTTATTATCAAGTTGTCCTCTCCTAAACACAAGCACTAGCTTTATTAGGAGAGTATATAAAATATGTAATATTGTATTAAAATAAACTTATTGTAAAAAATTTACTCAATAAAAAAAAAAAAAAAAAAAAAAAAAAAAAAAAGTCAATAAAATTTTTTTAAAGGAATATGAATACAAAAATTATATAAAACGATTTTTTTTAAATAAATTAAAAAACCAAAAATTAAAAAAAAAAAAAAATTTCGTTTTTTTTATATAAAACGAAAAATTTCAAAACAAATAATCTATCAATACATTAGTAGCCATGGAAAAAGGGTGTACATATAAATCAAATCATAACAGAAATAGAAACATAATATTATTCACTAAACATCAGAGAGATACTCTTTTATTGACTTCTTATATTTGTTAAGGATGTTATTGAAGGATATCCTTTTTATTTAGAGTAAAAAGTAACGTATATGAATAACCAAATACTTTTTGTGAAGAATATGCTTATACTCTTATAAGTATAAGGTTTTACTAGGAATATTATGAATGCGAGCTGAAGGATTTCCTTTATATTTTGCAAGTATAAGCATAACTTTTTTTTTAATAAATATGTCCCATTATATTTACATCGATTGTTAATTTATTATTTTTATTCTACACCCCTCAAATCGATTACCTTTTTATGATTAAACATTTGTAATTATATTTATTGACAATGGGTAGTAGTAGCCTTTACTTGCATACTAAAATAGTGGGGTTCAAATATAAAAGTGTCATTTATAATTAGTTCAATCTCACAAATTACTAATTACCGAGAGAAAATATTCATCCACTGAATGAACACTTAGACAATTGTACCAACCCTCATTCGACACCCATTTCTTTTGTAAAAATCACTCTTTTATTCTTTCGCACATAAAATTATTTCTCTTTATGTACACAAATACTGCTAGAAAAAGGACTTAACATTAAAAGTAAGTCAGTGAAAAATGTTTCAAATGAATGCCACCTTCATTAATTTTCACGAATTACTTAAAAATCGAGTCTTTAATAAAAAGGGACATTTTTCTTTAATATCTAGACTTTTTGAATTGAAAACTTCTTGAAACGAAAAAGCGACACTAAAACTAGACAAAAGACACATCTATAGGATTTAGCCCGTGAGAATAATTGGCCTCCTCTTTGTGCGGCGCTTCGTAGCCTACCCACTCTCGTCTACTTTAGTTTTCTGAACGTTTCACAACCGCTTGTTAAATGCACACTTGTAATTTGTTTTTTAAAAGAGAGACAATCACATTCGAGCAACAAATAACTTTTTTTTACATGAGCTCCACATCTTGGGGATGCTGTGTGGAGGGTTTTTTTAGGAAAGTAAGGAGAGGAGAATTCTGGGCAGGAAAAGAGTTTAAGGGGTGGTTAGGAATCTGGGGTTCAGAATGCCCTGGTCATCCGCCTCCAAGACCTAGACAAATCTCCCCCCATAAATCCGGGCACCCCTGCTAAATCACCAAAACTAGCGAACCACTTGGGGTGACCTATGGCATAGGTGTTGGTTATCCATATTGAAGGTTCCCGTGGTGGCGGTACCCATTCCCGCCTCCCAAATTGCAAACAATATTTGACAAAACTCGTACTATTGCTTGTGCGATGATGGACACTTTAGAATTGTTTAGACTTGATCGCTCGACGCCTGGGCAGAAACATGATGCTTATATCAATTCATGTAATGGTCATATTTTTTAAGGCACTTTTACTATAACTTTTGTTGAAAATTTTACAAAAAGGTCGAAATATTGACACTAAGACAGAAAAAAATGTGATAGCGTGGTATACAAACTACATTGATAAGTAAAAAAAAAATAAATTTAAAGCAACCCCCGACTCAAAAAAGAGCTGATAACCTTGAAATGTCTGAACAGATTTTCATGAATTGTTGCTCGAGAACCATCTCGATCACGTCAGCTTTCAAACAAAAAACCGCTTCATAATCGGTCCATTCGTTTAGGAGATACGATGCCACAGACAGACACACACAGATACACAGACATACAGAAAGTCACACTTATAACACCACTCCTTCCATCGGGGGTTAAACAATGCTTTATAAAAAGTTAAGTTTTTTTCTTTCATGTATAACTTTTAAATTATTTTTAAATATGCTTTTTTTACTCCAACTCAAATTTTATAAGAAAATCTTCTTAGGTAGATACGGGATTAGTCTTTATAGGTTAGATAAGGGGTAGCAGAGGGGTGGCAGGCTCTATTCTCTGGACATTTTTGCGGAGGGCCAATGGCTTGTATTTTTACATCTTCACCCCTAACAATAGACAGGGGGAGATAGAATAAGGCCACTGGGGTGGAAGTTTTAAATTGCCCGAGATAAAAAATAAAATAAATGGAAGAAAGAAATGGCGAGCCAAGAGATGGAATCTACGCTCTTTAATTTATTTTTAATACTTCGGTGTTTATTATAAATCATATTGTATTAGAAACCGTGGAAAACTATTTATTTTTTATCATTACAATAACACTGAGATCTACCATAGTATTTTGACTAATTTAGCGTTTATATATGTAGTAACACTGACAAGAACGTTTTATTGAATAGTAGTGAGTTTCCGGGATGCCTTGCTATGCCACTCAAAGAAGAAATTTTTCTCCCTGCGTGTCCTTTCCCTTTCGTCTCCGTTCCCCTCCTGCCTTCCTTCCTCCCCCCCTTCTAAAGGTAGCTGCCAACCTCCCCCCTTCCTCCCGCCTTCCTTCCCTCCCGCTAAACTATATAAATTACTCGCGCGACCTGTTGTAAATTTTTCAAATTCAAATTTCATAATGCCAGAGCTAAACATTATATATAGAAATTCTCGGGGGCGAGAGCCCACAACTCACCAAAGTTACAACGCAATCGGATGAATAGTATAGGAAATAATTTCATAACGCCATAGCTCACTGTTATATATAGAAACAATCGCGGGCATGCGCACACATTAAATCACCAAATTTCAAATCAAACAAAGAAACATTATTTTTTATATTTTAAGATTATGACCCACGTGTACACACGTGCAAAGAACTACGTCCAGGTAATTTTTTTGTTATGGGACTTAATCAATGTATTTTACAGAACCTACTTAAAAACAACACTGAATGGCCAAAAGCATTTTCGTTATTTGTTTTTGGGATGTTATGCCGTGTTGCGCTACCTCTTTATTTAGCCGACGTTTCCGGCAGATCAGACAGATCTGTCGGATCTGCCCTGATGATGGATACTGCAACGCTGTCCGAAACGTCGGCTAAAGAAGGAGGTAGCACAACACGGCATAACACCCCAAAAATAAATAACGATAACACTGAATGAGTTAAAATTCTCTAACAGAAATGAAAACTTCAAATCACAACAGCACCGTTTTTATTTGTAACCCGATGAAACGAAAAAGGTACACCGAAAAGAGAAAAACACATGCATTCTATAGGATTTAACCTGCGAGAGAATAATCAGTCTCCTCTTTGTACGGTGCTACAAAGCCTCCCCACTCTTGTCTTCTTTAGTTTTCTGAAAATTTACCGCGTGTGAAATGCACACTTGTATTTTTTTTACTATCTGAAATCATGACGCCATCGAGTAATGTTTTATAAAACGTTCTCTCATATTTAAACGGACTAATAGATTTTAATTGCCCTCGTTAAATCGACCTTGAGCTCCATTTCTTTTTATTAGCGCAATAGATAAGAAAAATGCTACGCAGAATCTAAAACTTGCGAAATAATAACGTAATTCTGAATTTCCAGAGAAACGCAGAGTTTTTTCAGAATAAGTTGTCCGATGGTCCATTCGGAATCACGCCGCTAATAAAAAAACACCTTAGATGTAGATGACGATAAGGTTTAAATTCCCATTTAACACCAACGCCAATATTCATTTATACACAAAAAAAAAAGCGTGTTTTATTTCATTTTGGGAAGCTCAGGCACAAATATATAAATGTTTTATGATTACTTTCTCAAGAATTTAATTTTCCACATTACACAATAAAACCGTAACCAAAAAAGGTTCCATAAGTAGGACATTTTAAACTTTGAAGCAGTTTTTTTATAGGTCTGATAATTAATTTTTTCTGGGCTTTTATAAAAAGACTAAAAGAAAAAAAAGCTAGACTATTTCAAAGGCAAATATTTGTTCTTCTCTCAGTATTTTATTAAAGCATCTAAAATATTACTAAGTCATCTGATTTTCAAACTAAGATCACATAATTTTGCTTTACTTATATGTTCAGCTCTAGACAGTGGTATTATTAGAGGTGTTTTGAAAATAATTGCGACCGAGAAATTCTACACTTAAAAAACACTGTAAAATTTTTGTGACCCCGGAGTTCACCGTTAAAGTGTTACGTCAGCAAGATCATAGACGAAAGAATCAGTAAAATAATTATGATCAAGCATTCAACATCAAATAAATTAATAACAATATTATTTCTAGAGAGATTTTTGCAGCAATTATAAAAGTGCATGATGCATCGTAGTTTGTTTGTTCAATGCACAGATAACGGCCACTATGCACTAAGCACTATATAGGTTGGTTGGCCTACATTGCTAACAGATAACACAGAGATATGGCATTCATATAGAGATAAGGGAATAGCATCTGCGATGCCATTTACACTGTACTATTCAGTGCGTTCTGGAAAAAAACAGGAAAAATTGCATCACGTAATTGTCATGACTATGTGTCTATTATAAAAAAGGAATGTATCGATATTTGAACATAGTAAATGTATATTTAATCTACAAAAAAAAAAAAACAACATTATTTTTTATTTTTTTACTTTTTACAGGATACATTTTTGGCATTTTTCACCAGCATTTGGTTCCTTAGAACAGGCAATCTGCCTAGCTAGGACCTAAAAACGTACAAGACATAATAACACTTGTACACATTTTAAAATCTACAGTTATTTGAAATATTATTACTATGTAATTTTGCTGTATAAATGTAAGTAATGTAATAAAATAAATAAAACTTATTTTCAATATTTAATTCATATTAAAACTATGGTTGTGACTCCGGTTCAATGAACAAATGAAAACTTTGGCTAATGTAAGTGTAATTATCAGAATTGGAACTAGCTAACTATAAAATACCAATAATTAATAAAGTATTTTTGTTAGAAATTTGATTTAATTGCCGTTTTCAAAATTGGAAATGATTTATCGGGAATTCAGACTATTCCGATTGATGTATTAAATCTAGATAATTTCAATATCGCCCTGGTGTAACACCACCATTCAGAATTGAAACGTTGCTTTGATATGGCTTTAGCTGTGTTTGTTGACCAGATCTGAATATTCAGGTACTTCCTCACCTTCCTCTTCCCAATCTCCTTCTCCTCCCAACTAACTTAAGCTTCACAACATACCCCGATTGTGGATGCCATATTCTCACTGGCTCCAGACGGGAGCAGATGGGATTTTTGGGAGGTATTCACATAAAAATAAAAAGGCGAGAAACGATGGGAAAAAATGATCACCTTTTTTTATCTTCAATTACATTGTATAATTTGTCTTCCAAAGGATCGAATGCGATCCCCGCGCACACAAGAGTGGAACACGTTTTGACAATATATTGGTATCCAATAGCGGCTCTATGACCACCGCGTGATATTTCACAGGTCTGCGCTAGCGCATTAATACATTATTACTAATATGTACTAACTTATATATTCATAATTGCTTGACATCATCAATAGGATATTCCTACTGAGATACTATCAAAGCATTGTTTATCGATACTTTCTGATAAATAATCAATATCCAACCGATCAACCAATTTCATGATAGTATCATTTTGATAACATTATGATATATTTTATCATTATTACTACAATAAAGAACCAAGCATAACAAATCGTTTTAAAAACCATTAAAACGGTTTTTCCGATGACTAAGAATTTTTTTTAAGTACTTTTATTTGTCCAAAGCAGAAAACTTTGGGTTTGCAATCCCGCATCCCGCAATCTCGCGGGAATTACCAATATTCGATCCCGTAGATTTCATTTGCGGAGTTTACACAAAAAGCATGTTGTTTATGTAAATAAGTAAAGGTCAAACTATGACAAGTACAGAGAAACTGATCTTGATGTTAAGAAGAGAGGATATAGTCACATCTCAAGATAGGAAACATAAAAAGCAAATCGATTTTGAAGATAAAAAATTCTCTATTTGAGTTATCACAGGGAGAGAGATACCTTAGCACACACCTTCTTGATAACAGACACAATAACTAGTGTCGAAGCAGAGATAGAATTTTCAATGTATTTTTCATAATATTCCAGTACTCACCAAGAGTGATTGATTTCAAAGGGCTATGGAGAGTCCAGTTTTAGTCTTATAAAATACTTATTACGTAACGTTTTCAAAGTTGTTTTTTTTTTAAATACTAGTACCAAAATAATTTACGTTTAAATTACTTCAATTTAATATCCCTTAATAAAAATCCCGCAATCCCCCAGATTCCCGCGGGATATCTAAATTCTATCCCGCAATCCCACGGATTAGAAAAAGGCGCGGGATTTGCAAACCCTAATCATACATAGTTAGTTAGCCGACCGTAAATGCCTTTAAATAATGTTAGTGTACCTATGTGATTAAGATAAATAAAAGCTCTATTATCTTTTATGTCAGTATCCTATAAATAATGACCATTTTACATTCTAAGTAGATTATAATTGATCGGATATTATTTTCCAATCATTGAAAAATTTCTAAATGAAAAGGGGAATCAATAATTTGACGTTAAAGAGGTAATAAGGGCACATTTTCCCTTATTATTTGGTTATTAAAAGAGTAATTTAAGGGTTTGAATACGATGGCAGTGGTTAAAGGGGTATTAAAGGTAATTTTAGTGCTGCATCCGTTATTAGATGTATTATTGAGCATATGATTCCTGCTGTGAAACTCTTCAACAAGGGAAGTTTTGACGTAAGCACTTTAACTGTTCCTACGCACTGGCACTTTTTAACGATATTTTTTTCAGACAATTGTTGTGATTACGAGTGACATTTGATACGAAATTTTCTAAATTAAGTCTTGTTGCCTGTTCTTCTGACGGCTATGGACAAAATAAATACATATACCGTGTGTGATTTAACCTAATTATTCTAGTGATTGTCTCTGTTCTTTTATTATTTAAGCCATATTTAGGCCATATGGAAAAAAAATTACCTTCAGAGCTTTGCTGAACTTTAGGGTTGTTGTCTGCAGGGTCTTTTTGAATAGAGCAAGGAGTGAACATGTGCCTTGAAGAGACAGATCGCTCCATAGTCGAGCTTTTGAACTTAATAACGCATCATAGAAACGACCCGTTCTCATGTGATAGATGTCAACAGTGTACAAATGTATGGCTTGAAAACCAATGTCATACATTACAATGTTCTTAGATAATTGCCAAATGCGTCTGACTTCTACTCATATGTCGCAGGTTTAATTCCTGTGCTAGTAAGAAGTAGTTCCTCCATTGATGCACAAGTCTTCTGCTTATAATGGTTGTAATAAGAGTTTTTCAAACACTGTCAGGTTATTAGTGTTTTGAGAATGTATTTCTTTAAAAACAAAATCAATTCATTTCATATTTTTTCTGAATATCTCTGAACGTGTAAATGTGAGGGCTCATTACGAGTTCATACTTATAATTTTTCTGATAATTTTCTGTAGTCGTAAAACCAACGCGTTTAAATCCTCCCTTTTAAAAGTCTGAAAAAAACCATCGCTCTCTGAAAGCTGCGAGGCTTGATTGGGGTGGGGGGAGGCTACGCGGCGGCGCATTTTTCAGGCTTTTATTTTATTTTTTTCAGTTTTTCACGATTTTTCTCGCAGTTCGTCCCGCCATTGGCCGAACCGGGACACGCCTAGTTGAAAAAAAGAAAGCCTTAATCACTCTAGGCGAGGAAAAAAAGCACACTGACCAATGGAAAGCTGGGAAATATAAGTATGGGCTTGGACTGGCGAGTGATTAATGATGCTGAAAAGTTTTGTACAGAATTTTCACCTTTTAAAGAGAGTTGCGGTTTTAGGTAAATATTCATATACATTCATTTATCATATGTTAAGTGGACTGTATGCGTAGGAATTGAATACAAAATTTGTGAGATCGAATAAAATATTGTGAGGGAATACATTGTAAGTATTTTAGTTCAAGTAACGAATATTGACAAATATTTAAATGCGAATTCTTTCAGTCGTTCTTGCGGAGGATCTCTTTCTAGGAAAATCGTGAAAGTAGGCTTCGAATGGGGAAATATATTAAGAATGAGGAAATGCAGAGGCCGCGGAGTCGTTTCATGGTTGAACTGCTGAACACATGGTTAAGGATGTCAACTGAAAACAAATGTTGGACTTGCGTATTATTGTGACGGATTTGTATTGCGTTATTTGGTATTATTGAATTAATTGGCATTGCGCTGGATAGTGTTAGAGGTCGTTAAGGAGAAGAGAACTAAAAGTGGAGAAGTATATTACTTAGATTCTGCTGTTGACCAAAATGATATCTCCGGACTCACCTACCAATACGCAATTACTGGACGGTAGTCCAAATAACGAAAAAAGGTATGGATTAATAATTGTTTTCATGCTTATATTTCACATCAAATTTACATCAGTTATGTCATTATTGCTTTATTTTATTCCAATTTTTATGTTACCACTATGTTAAATATGTTTTCCGGATTTGTATCTTATTCCATTTAAATACCGGTATGACACACACAGTTTTTCTATTTGATTTAATATAGGGTTCTAATCAAACAGATAATCATTTTTCGAAATAAGCGATACTTTTTTCGGATATTTTGATGCTCAAAACCGACAGGGATGCCCTTAGAGCCTGACCACAAAAGAACTGTTCTGTCTAATAATACATTTCAAATGATTAATACAACTTAGAGATGTTGGATAACTTCCAAATAATTTTGAGGTTCATGTGATTACTAGTTAATTTATTAAGTTATTGTAAATATTAAAATTAATATTAAACTGGACTCGAAATCCTTACTAGACTTGGCTCTAAGAATTCTGCCAATCTCCGCTAGCATACTGAAGGTGCTCGCCCAACTCTCAGATGCCTTTTGCA
Organism: Limnephilus lunatus; assembly: GCA_917563855.2. NCBI lineage: Eukaryota > Metazoa > Arthropoda > Insecta > Trichoptera > Limnephilidae > Limnephilus > Limnephilus lunatus. The sequence goes on from OU830594.1 coordinate 103,013,232, forward strand.
ATCAATCATCGTCACTGTTAGTACCCAAGACACAAACTACGATAGACGGTACCTTCTGATATCATCCTTAACTGCCATCTATTGGATTACATCAAAACTTCGTTTTACTATCTATGCCATCGACATCCATTGAAGGAAGCTCAAACTATATGATTAACCTTTACACTCTAAGAACACAGGACAAATTATCAGATGAGAGATTATTAATATTAAAATAAAGTTTACTCACCGGTATGAAGCCTTGTATGCTGCTGCACGTGACTGAGCTGCTTGAAGCGACGGTCGCAATAAGAACACTTGTATGGTTTCTCTCCAGTATGGACGCGGATGTGCTGAACCAGCTGGTGATTTGAGGAAAAGGACTTGAGGCATTGCTGGCACTGGTGCGGTTTGATCTCTCCCCCGGCTCCGCCCGCGAGTCCTCGTTGCAGCTCGCGCGCGTGCATCTGCATCGCGTTCTTGTGCATGAAGATCTGGAAATAAAAATTATAGATTATTTGTAACTGTTAAAATGGAAGTGATTGAGAGTATTCATGCTTTTTAACTAGATTGGTTTTATTTTGAGTTAGCCGGTCACCGAATAAAACGAGAGATAAATGGAAATCTTTCGAAGAAGCCTTCACCTTCGCCTGAGAGAAGGGTTCTTGCTTTTGAAAAATTTACGATACCTATCTTACATTTTTCTTAAATAGCAATTATTATACTTTTTCTTATTTTCTACATATAACTCTGTGACATACCTATTTGAAAGAAATAAAAGGCTTTTTATTTTAATTTTATTATAATAAACTAGATTGAGACCACATTTTGATGGAGACTAAGTTTGTTTTATACAAGCTGTTATACATGGTTCGTAGAAAAATGTTAGCATATCGAGTGGGTAGACCGGTGATTGATTAAAGATTCGTGACGTAGCTTGAAGTCCAATTAATTGCAATAAAAGTGGAAGTATTTTATTTTATGTTCACGTGTTCGAAATTTCGAAAGCGACCCGATGAGTTTTTTTTTTCGAAAAAGGTCCGTGTGAGCTAACTTTGTTTAACGCATTTTCTACGAACCTTGGCTGCAATATTTCAAAAATCGAAAAAACCATAATGTTTGTAGTTTTTTATGTTTAAAAAGAGAAAATTTGGTCAGAACGCTTATAGATTAAGCGCCCTTGAGGTGATTTTTCACAAAAACGGCGCTCCACAAATTGTCCAATTATTATTAAGGCGATGAATCATATCTTGAACAATTAGGCCGCTGAAAATAACACTGCCAATGTAGATGGCGATAGGGTTTAAATTCCCGTTTAACACCATTAAAAAAATCGCCAAAAACCATTTTTTACTTAATTTTGGGAAGTTCAAGCACAAATGTTTAAATGTTTTAGTACCATTTTCTAAAGAATTTAATTTTCCACACTGTTCAATAAAACCATAAACAAAAATAGGTTTAAAAGTAAGATATTTTTAACTTTAAAGCAGTTTTTATTTACCTGATTTTTTTCTGGGCTTACAAAAAGCCTGATTAACAAAAATACTAGATTGTTTCAAAAGCAAATATATTATGTACTACTCATAGTACTTAAGTAAAGCATCTATAATATTTCTAAGTGGTCTAATTTTTAAACCAAAAATACATGATTTTGCATTAATTAGTAGTACATCACCTTTATCGTAATAATTCGTGTTTTTGATGTTGTCCCTTCAAGAAAAAACCTTTTAAAAGATACCAAACTACGTTTTAGCTTTATTTAATAATGTGTCAGATCGAACGGTTAGTTTTCCATCAGCCGAACCAAACGTATATTTAGTAAACTATTAAAAGTTTTCCAGATTGTGGGGAGGGGAATGGGAAACGGTCGTATTTTTTAACTTAATCGTTTTGGCAATTTAAAAACGAAAACGCGCCATTCGATAATTTCTTTATCCACGTCTCTCTTTGTTTTTGACCTCATTTTGGATCGCTAAGTGCCTCGAGTCACGGAACAAAATAATTAGAAGAATTTGTTAAAGAAGAGAATGAAAAATTGAAGGTTTCACAGCACAGTGAAATTTTGGCAAAGGGTTTAAAACTAAAATATATAAAAAACATATTTAAAAAATCTGTTATTATTTGGCGAACTTCTTAGAATTTTGGACTTTAAATGCTCCTATCAAGTTACTAAAAAAATCATTTTCTATTGGCAAAGAAAAAATATGACCACACCAAAGGTTTAACTCTTCAAGCCTCGGGATATATTCTGTCAGAAGGTCAGACTATTTTCGCTTTGCAATAAAATTCAAAAGAATGGAATATTTCTGAAGGTATCCGAAAACTAAAAACTGTTTTTGAAAAGTGATGAAATACGCTTTCAAATTTTATAATTAGAAATAAACTTGTAATTTTTAAATATGAACATTATTGAAAATTAATGCAAAAAATGTTTTAAAAAAGGCTCAGATTACTTTTTTTCTAGCTAAAATTTCTGTTAGTGAAAAAAATAAAAACTACTTTGTCTTAGGCAAATAATAAATTGTAAACGTTATCGTCACCTCACTTTTTTTCTATTTTCATCAAAAAATAATTAAATAAAAATTCACATAATTGATCTTAATATTTTTTTAAAAATTGCCGTTTGGTGATAAGATCTAAGCAACCATGCCCTCCAACACAGTCGATCGATAAGAATTGATAGGATAACTTTCGGTAACTTGTCGCCGTTCCCTAGCACGATTGCAGATCGCCAACGAATTAGCAACAGTTCATAATGACTAAGTATTCTTAATATATTCGACGTTAACTGTTGTTTGTACGTTAGCGATCTGTAGGTATCCTAGGGAACGATGAGAAGTTACCGAAAGTTATCCTTTCAATCTTTATCGATCGACCGTGCACCACTCCACCATTTTTTAACCCTAGTGACTGCCTTCAGCCTTACAAAAAACTCCAATAATGGGGATGCCGTAGACCCACTTGCTCCAAATAATGGGGAGCAGATGGGACTCTTGTTCGGTATTCACATAAATACAACAAAAAAGCTTTTAAATCGTTAAAGAATCTCTCGTAACTAACAAAATATCATTAATGCTACCTACTTAATTTTGTCTAAAAAGTACCTGACGTTACTTTCGCTAGTGTATCGATTATATTGCATAGTGTATTTCCATACAAATGTTCTGAAATGATAGGGTTGCGCGACGTTCTGGTAGAAATAATCGAGAATCGATAATTTTTCTCCCGTTCCGGCATTTTTGTTATCATTTCGCCTTTGTGTTTGCTCGGAAACGCGTGTTTTGCTCGGAATATTTCACTGCTGTCAGAAAAACGGGGTTGGATTTTAGAAACGTTTGGAAATAACTAGTGGCGTAGCGACAATTCTCGGGCCCCATGGCTTATTTGTCAATTAACCCCTAACTTTTTACACTTACGGAATGCAATGGACTTAAACTATGTTAATATTCTTAGAAGACTTATAATTTTTTTAATATAATATCTTCAATTTGAGAGGCGGATTGGATTACAAACAACTCTGCCATATGTCAAACCAACTGACTCGCTACTTATAGTGACTAAGCAGAGGTGCCTAGGTTCATGGGGTGAGGTTTGTCCGGATCTTGGCGGCGGATTCACCTGCCCACCAACTGCGTGGTAGGCCGGATTGGGAGAGACTGGTTGAGGGAGACATTTTTACCTCTTCAGCAAGGACTCTCTTAGAACCTCACCTTGCACCGCAATGGGAGGGATAGATTCGTACGTCCGTCACCCCTAGTCATACTAACTCCCAGATTCCCACTCACCCCTCATATGTTTTCCTTCCCAGAACTTCCACTGCTTCCTGTCCCAAGCAGACCCTCCACACTGCATCTACAAAGATGACATAGGTCATAAGGGAAAGTATATTCCTCAGGACCCCTATGTGGAGCTAATCTAAAAAAAATCACTGCTTGCCCGAGTTCTACTCATTACGAAAGAATTACAAAACGATTTTGAACAGCTTCACACTTCATGATGGAAACAAGTAGTGAAATAATTTGATAAAACAAGAAAACACAAATTGAAAATTTATCTATTTTAAATACTCCAGAACTCGCCGCTGTGCAGTTTTCGTTTTTCTTTTTTGTGGTGATTTTTTTGTTTTGTTTTTTACAGAAAACATTTTTGTTATTATTTTTTATAAATAACATTGATAACGTTTTCAATATAAATAATCATGTTTGACTTTTCTGGAACTATCCCCTGAAGTACTCACTGGCCCGGTTTCAGTGGGCGGTTGCCCAGGTTGTACAAGCGATCACAACGCCACTGGATAAAAAGCAAAAAACAAAACATCGCGTGACCAAAAGCATTAAAAAATAAAAGTATGTACTTATCCTAAAGTTTAGATTACCGATTGGAACATAACTTTTTCTGATTGGGTAAGCCTTGAGCTTTTTAATCTATATTCAAATAAGCTTTTGGACAGAAACTAAGTTAAAGTTAGGTACCTATCTACTCAATATACTTAATAATATTAAGACAAAATGTAATTTTCTAATTATTATATTAGTTATTTATACGTAACAGTCACATTTCGGTCACGTATAATGTTTAACTTTCTAATATTAAAAAAAAAAAAACATTGATCATGGAAATTTGAAATGCTTTATAAGACAAAATTTTAACTGTTCAGGAGAGTGGAAAAAAGTTTTATTTTATTTTTTCAATAAATCACGTCTCTTGATTTTGTGGACAAATAATTATGATTTTTTTAAATTATGAAATAAAATTGAATGGAGCTTTCAAAATACTTCTAAATTTCTGTTTAATTTATTTTAAAATTTTCAGAATTAAAATCCCCTTAATAAATGCACGTCGTAAAAGACGTGCTTATTTCCCAAGAAATATTTCAACAGCGCAGATCGAAAGGGAAAAAAACTGAGAAAAAATATATATTTAACTCATTTTTGAATGTATTGTTCATTTCAGCATTTCAAATGATTGTTTTTCAAAAACGCATAATTCTTATTTACAGTAAATAAAATTTATAGAACTGTTCTTAAAATGGAGGTATTGTAGTCAGCAATTGATAAACATCCTGTTTTAATTCGACCGTTTTGCATTTCGTTTGTCTGTAAATTTGTTTGTACGTTGCGGTTCCGTTTTAAGATGGTCAATGAAAAATCTTCGTGAAATCGTCTTGTTTATTTGGACTTCCTTATTAAAAATATTATAGTACCTATCTGCCCGTTTGAAAAAAGAATTGTCATTGAGATAGTGACTTTTCATTGGACAAATTTTATAATACATTATTGGAACTAATCAATATATCGTAAAATATTTGGCAGATATTTAAGTACCTATATGCAAATACCAACAGCGAGGATCAGAGAAATTCTAGTTTTATATTATTACAAAGAAAACAATAAATTAATATTAAATATGTAAAAACCTTTTATTTTTGATTGTCGTTAAAAACAGCCGCAAATTTAAACTCTGTATCACCCGATACCCAAACACGGGTTTACCTTTACAGATTACATTTTTTTGTCTTCGTATCAACCCTTACAATATGTAAAATACAATCTACCTGAATAGGTTATAATGACCCCATGGTTAGACAATACGGGAAGGGTTAGAACGATGTTACCTTTCCGTGGGCAATTTATCATTCGATTGCAGTGAACGGGTTAATTTTTTATGGCCTATAATCGATGTTGCCAGCAAAGGGTTAAATTTTAAATTAGATTTAAAAATAAAAATGTAATGCGTAGCACGGAACGATGGCGTTTTTAATGTATCAAGTCACGCAAGAAAGATAGAGTTTTTAAATAAATTATTTTGTTTCGTAGTTAATTTTAAAATAAACAGTGAAAATTGTGTCTAATGGACTAAATTTCTTCGTTATTTATGGAAGATTTAGTTTAGTTAATTTCTCGTAGTTTATGGCACGCGTTTTGAGGAATTATCGACGTTTGACTTTATGAAAAGTCATTAAAAAACTTGCTCACCGCAGGAGAAGGTAAAGAGGATGGATCTTTCCACACAAGTATTGTTGGCACACATTGCTTGCAAATATATTTCACATTCATAAATATGTGTGTAAGTACACAGGTTATATAGATACACTTCTGTGGTATCAAATTTTGACACGACCTCATTCTTTTAGTATTTGCATTTAGTATTTTACTCTGAGGCGTCCTTGACTAGCAAATCGTACGGAGTCCGTAGGACAATGATAGGATATTGTGAGGCTAATGGAAATGGGTAGGAAGAGGAGATGGGAATAGTAGGTAAGGTCAGAAAGAAGTACTTAGAGTTTTGTTAATCTGGTCACAAAACACGACTAAAAATTTTTTTTTAAATGTCGATTCTGAATGGTTACCTGTCACTCAGTTATCTGCTGTTATTGACAGAATGACCTGTCAGTGGTTGAGTGGGCATAGCGCTTGGGTAGGTACTAGCCGGGCGTCGCGTGTTCGATTCCTTCACTGGCTAAGTCCTCCATTACAACACAAGCAACATTTTCGGCTTTCTGTGGTGGTCAAACATTGTTGGGTTATTCGTAACCCGGGAATGTTTGTCTTTCTTTAAAAAAAAAAATAAAAAAAATAAAAAAATAAATCTGTTAGTTAGCAATATACATACCTTCTTAATATTTCCTAGATTTCATGGAAATTCTTGTATAATTAAGTAATGAGTTTTGTGATTTTGACTTCTTTAAAAAGCGAAATCAAATAATATTCATACCTTTGGATGCATTTTAATCTCGCTCTTATAATATTATTATAAGAGCGGGATTAAAATATATATATGTATTTATATGTAATTAAAATATATATATATTTATATATAATTAAAATATTTATATATAATTAAATATAATATATATAAATATATTTTAATCCCGCTCTTATAATAAATTTAAGAGCGAGATTAAAATGCATCCAAAGGTATGAATATTATTTGATTTTATTCATACCTTTATATTGTATTTATAAGAGCGGGATTAAAAAATATATATTTATTTATACATAAATAAAATATTTATATTTCCATTTTCTTTAAAAATTATATTTTTTCATTCAGTTTAATTATTTTAATTTTTGTTATTTTGTAAAGGATTTTTTTAAAAATATATTTAGTTAAGGGACGTACTTGATTTACTTTAACCAGTTATTCCTGACATTATTTTGACTGAAAAATGTTAATGAAATTTTTGTCTCTGTCGACTTTTTAGTGTTTTTATTTTTTTCTCTTTGAAACCAAACTTTTTTTTTCTTTCACATGGTAGCACTGGTCACTTTGCTGAGTAACCGCACAACCCTCACCCCGACGTTTCTGTCCAATACCTACATTTTTTTATATTTCAAGTCCATGGGTACTGCAATATAAAATTATTTGATAATGAATAAAATTTTAAAAATAATATAAATAACTGCCTATGTAGGCTGTTGGTTTTAATTTGAATACCTCAAAAGAGTAACTTTGAACTACCCGGAGCCGGTAGGACTTTGGCAATCCCAAATTCGAGTACTCTGTGAATCTGAAGATAGTGTGCATGAAAAGAAGATAGGAAAGGTTGTAAAATACACAGAAACGAGTATGTATTTCCTTCTTTCTAGTTAGCAAACAATTTTATGATACCATCTATCTGTCATTGATATTTAGTAGCGATAATATCACAATAAATCCTCGATGCTAATCCATAGAAAAGGTAAACACGAAGGTGTTGACACCATTAATAATTCAACAGCCTTTAAAAAGGTTAATCGGAACTTTATACATGCCGGAAGTACATTATTAACGCATAATAAAGCGCGCGTAAAAATATTGAGTTATTAAAAAAATGCCTGGGGGAGATACGCGTGTCAAAAAAAAGGATAAAAAAATAAAGGGTAGAAAATAGTGTTAAAGTCACCGAAGCGACAAAACGGTTACATGTCGCGTGTTTGGTTTTATTGCAAAAAAATAAAAAGAGTTTTTTTGTTGCATTTTTTGGGGGATTTTTTTAGTTTAAAGGGTAAAATTCTGTTGGTCGTGTAATATTATGTAGCTAAGATTCAGATTATTATGTAACAAACGAATCAATCTGCGGGTGATTTCTAAAAAAATTGGCGCTATGCAAATAGGTTTCAATTAAAGATTATTTTAATAATATTAAACACCTAAGATATGTGTAAAAGTTTTAATCACCTTAAAAATGCGATACTTTTTTTTTAACCTGAATTAATACTATGTTTGTATGCCGTTTATACTATTCGGTTTCGCTCGCGTTTAAACACTTAAAAGTACTTACCTGTGGAGCTATCAAATGCGACGCGACCCGGTGTTCATTTAATTTAAAAAATATATTATTTGATATTTAAAAGCTCCGTAGGTCATGATTGAGTGTCATTTAGAAGCTGAAAAAAGGTGTGTTGAACTAGTAATTCCATACAGAAATAACTGTGCAAATTTAATCAGTCCAGAGCTCACTGTTTCAGAGATATTAATAAAACGCCCACACCACTTCATGGTTAAGTTACTTATATTTTTATCTACACAACCTGAACGCAAACAAGTATGTGATTTTTCTCTTATTAGAGATTAAGCTTTGTTAGAAAGAGCTGCACAAATTTCACTATACTAGAGCTCACAGTTTTAAAATTATTAATGAAATACAAAAACTGTTTTAAAATTAAAATTAGAGAAAAATGGAGTGGTTTTTTGGAACTTTTATGTGAAGCTTTTAATTTAGGGAAATAGCCACAAACGTGAAAAATTCTGCGCTTTATTTGCACTTATTAAAGATTAAGTCATTAAACGTTGAACCGTTTAACGAAGCTGTCAAATTTGCGCCAAAAAATAAAAAAGAGGCAATGTAAACACGAAAAACCCCTCCGGGTACAGCGGACGTGAAAAAAACACATAATGACTGGTGTTTAAGGCAAAGAGCAGATTTTTTCATAAAAAGGGTAGGAAACGCGGTTAGGGAACTTAATGGAGATGAATGAATAAGCTCAACGTTGATAGCTCCGTTGTAACCTCTCCCTCTCTCTCACAAAGTGGCACGTAACTGAGGGAGAGACTACAGCGAATTTCTCAGCGGTAGAACCAAGCATAAAAAAGTTGTGAAATTACACCGCGGGCGTTTTTACCCGGTTTTTTAACAGAGTTTGGAAAGGGTTAGAATTCGGAATGAAATGAGTTTTTTTTTTAATTCATTCATTGCTTATTGTAGGTTAACACGATAATTGTTAGCGTGACACAATTTGTAACGCGGAAAAAAGGTTATAATTGTGAGTTTTGTGTTTCATTAATTAAATTAATTGGTTAGGTTTTTACAAATTATTATTGTACGATAACTTGATTTTTATTAGGTACGTGCCATTTTTTTTAAATAACCGCCTTGAATGGGGTTATCGAAGCAAGACATTTGATTTTATAAAGTTTTTTGGAGGAGAAATATATTCTCTCAGGGCCTATGCCTCTTTGGGGATGCTGTGCGGAGGATTTTTAAGGGATAGAAAGTATAGTAAGTTCTGGGAACAGAAAAAGGTATGGGTAAGAATCTGAGGGTCAATTTTTCTAGGAGTGATGGACGTATGAATCCATTCTTCCCACTGCAGTGCAGGGCGATAGGTCAAGAGAGTCCGGCTGGAAAAGTTAAAAACTCTCAATCATCCAGTCTCTCCTGATCCGGCCTGCCACAAGTAGGTGGGCAAACGCATCCGCTGCCAAGACCTAGACCAATCTCACCCGTTAACCCGGGCACACCTGCTAAGTCACCGAACGAATCGATTCACTTGGGGTCTTGGTCCTATGGCAGAGGTGTTGTTTATTTATTTATTTATTTATTGTTTTGGAACATTTACAGAGTATTAACATAAAAAAGTCATTAGGTTAGTATTTTAAAAAGCGTAGATGTTAATAGTCCACTTAAAAATGTTCACAGAATGCACAGTTTAATAGTTTTTCACTATGTATACATAGAAGTTAACAGAAATTAAAAAAAATTAACAGAAATTAAATATCCAATAAATGGTTCCTACTATTTTTTTTGCTCCCATACTCTCAAAATCTCACTGTTGGTAGAAACCTAACTGCTAGCTAAATAGGTTCGCCCCTCCTGAACTGGAGGGGCGAACCTGTTTACGAGACATCTCTTGGAAAACTCTATAAGCTTCACGAGATACAATCACTAGAGCCATCTAGTGCTAAGTGCAAGTGTAACTCGAACTATCACGAATATGAATACCGCACCACAGTCACAATTCCTAAAGCCATTTTAAGGCAGATTTCGAAACATGCTCATATTTTAACTGATACAAGTGCAATTCCAAGATTACCCTGATGATGATATCCAACCTCCGATAGGAGAATGTACAAGAAGATGATGAAGGATAAACACATGATTATAATGCAGAATGGACCCCTTCGAATTATGTTACATCAATAAATTTTAAAAAATGTTTCCCCCTTTCTTAGTTTTAAATTAAATTATCTGATAAAGTAGTTAATTAAGTCCTCTAATTAATTAGTACAACATATTACTGCGTGTTGTAAAAATGTCGCGATTATCAACAACATGTTTGTAATTATCATTATTTATGATCCAACACATAACGTGTTCACAACATTAGTTAATGTTCACGATAAAAATAATGATCGTTGATTTTTCATGCAGGTTGTAGGTACCTTCGTGGATTTTATTGTAATCATTTAAAATAAACCGTGATGTTAAGACCTTAATTTTATGTCGAATTTTATTGCAACGAATTCGTAAACACCAACTGCATCAATAAATGCATACACAAATAAAAGTGCAGTACATTCCGATCTAAAGATCGCATGTTTGAATATATTCGTGCACACCGATAGTGGTTCAAATTTGTTTGAAATAATTTGGAATAAGTCACTTGATCATGCCACGTTTTCTGCTCCTTCTAATCCTTCTTCTTTCATCCGGTCTGCATTTTTTTATGTGAACACCGGGCAAGATTCCCAACTGCTCCCAACCGCCTGGAGCCAGCATTGTCATCCCTAATTGGGGTATGTTCTGAGTCTGAAGTTATCGGAGTGGGGAAGGCAAGGGGGGAGAGTAAGATGGGGAAGTACCTGGCTATTCAGATCTAATCAACAAACACGTCTAAAGCCTTTTCAAGCAAATTTTGATTTTGAATGGTTGTCTTATACCAGGGCGATACTGAGAGTATCTTCTACTCTGGAACTTGCCAAAAATATCCTATTTGTTTATTTTTTATGTAATTGCCGCACAAGAGTCCCAACTGCTCCCGACCGTCTGCAATCAGTGTAACTATGGCATATTGTGAGGCTGACGGTAGTGGGGTTGGGAAGGAGACGAGGAGAAGTGGAAGGTGGGGAAGTACCTGGCTATCCACTTCTAGTCACCAAAAACGCTTACAGCCTTTTCAAACAAATTTTAATTAGAATTGGTTATCTTACTCCAGGGCGATACTAAGAGTATCTTCCACTCTGAAACAGGCCTCAATTATTGTTTCACATAAATAAAATGTGAAATAAAACAAATTAATCTAATAAAATTTACTTGGGCACCTGGAGATTTGAATCTGAGACGCACCGTCGAGAGTCTTGCCCATCGACCACGGAGGCCGTCAAAAATGCATTATTTACGAATACCAAAATCTATAGTCAAAATATTTAATAAAAAAAAAACATTTGATAATTTCTTCGTGTCCCGAGTACTCGTAATACGATGCTTATGTATAATGCATAGTACCTACCTACAATATGATAAAATAAATATATAGGTATTATGGCGGAGATCAATGCTCCTTCAAGGCGTCTAACATCGGCGGGCGGTGACTCAAAAAGTGCATTTCTTTGTCATTGTCGCACCAACACCAGCATGCGCGCTGCACCAATATATGCACACTGCGCACTGCAACACTCAGTAACACATGACTCGGGCATATGGTCTGTCGGGGAACTGTGTTATTTGTTGATGATATTAGTATGTTTGTAGGTATATTGGAGAGTGTTCCATGTCGCGTTCAACCGTTTTTGTAAGTTTTTTTCAGAATTGATTTTAGGATTTTTTTTGGATTTTTGTTTTTTATTTTTTTTTTATGAATAATAATAGATATATCCTATTCTATATAATACACGATAATAATAGTATTATGTGAATTAAGTGAATGCATTTAAGGGGAAACCGGACGACGTTTTGTCCACACAAACGAAATCCCCGATTTCTTCTCTGGATTTTGACACTACGGCAAATATATATTTTTTTAATATAGATATCGACCACTAGCATGTCGGTACATTTTTTGATAAGTTAGTTCTTACAGGAGTTGGGACCCTCCTAAAATCATTAAAATTGCCTGGTTTGAACGTTATCAAAATACGTTCAATATACGAACTAGTTAATGTATTTAAAAAAAATCTAAACGTATAGATATAAAGGATGTACTTCCAATAAAGTTAATATAAAAAAAAAAAAAACTTAAAAATCGGTAGAGGTTTGGAGAAGAAAAATGGGGAATGCAAAACCTCGATTTTGATGATATTATTTAGGTATTATCAGATTGAGGTGCAGTCACTGCAGTTGTCTCTTTCGCTCAGTATTCGGGGGAGTAAGAGCGACAATGACAGCAACAGTTTGGTAAAATTTCTCGGCGACCGGATTTCCTCTTAAGGCTCCGTTACTGGCCTCAAAAAGAAGAAGATGGAGAGATACGAAATTACGAATGTTAGGGGAGAGCGCTAACATTTACAGCGCCAAAATCGATGAAAAAACGGTGAAAATCTTTAATAAAACACGACTCGTTCAAAATAGAGAAAAAATCTCTTGTGGGCTGTCTAGAACAGTATTTAATGATATACTGTGAATTTTTTCATACATATAACTTATAAAATAACGGAAAAAGACTTGAAAATAAGTAAAAAATTGGAGCATACTTTGCGATTTTTTTCTATCGAGGGAATTTCATATAATTTGCATTTCGGCGTGGGGAATGTAAAGATGTTATATTAAAAAATAACATATATTTTTTTAAGAGTTTAAAAACGTTAAATGTTTAAGGGAGGTTTGCAAGAAATCGGTAGAAATTCGGAGAGCGGCCTCTTAAGTGTCTTCATCATTAATCAAGAAAAATATTGATCTGCACATAAGAGCGAGGGGAACAAATCAACTTGCGCTCAATCTGGGAGGCGGGTATAGGTACCGCCACCGCGGGAACCATTTATTAAATAATCAACACCTCTGCCGTAGGTCACCCAAGTGGTTCGTTACATTTAGTGACATAGCAGGGGTGCCCGACTTCATGGGGTGAGGTTTTGGCGGCGGAGACATTTGTCCACCAACCACGTGGCAAGCCGGATCGGGTAAGACTAGTAAAGGTAGACTGTTTTACGTCCATCACTCCTAGACACACTGACCCCAGATTCCTACCCCCTAACCCCTTCCTCATACCCAAAGATCACATAGGCCTCGAGGGCAATTGTTTTCCTCAGAGCCTCCAGTGTGGAGCTTATATAAAAAAGGTAATTTATTTCCCAAAACGTTTCTCATTGAGATTTCTCTTGCTGAGGAAGTAATAATATATTTATTTATAATCAAAGACACATGTTTTTGGGATAATTTCGAAAAATGCAAAGTCAAAGTTTAAAAAAAACAGTATTTTTCCAATGGTTGTACCGTGGTATATCGTATAAAACAGGCGTTAGCAATTCTTACACAATACACGGTCACTCAGACCATGCCCTGCGCAATATGAAAAAGTTCATTGAACGATTTTCACATTTCTTTATCTACTGTAGTTGTTTATTTAGCGACAACGCGCTTTATCGCTACTTATAAATCAAGGTCCTATTACAATCACAAACGACGCACAGTGCGGTTTTTTTTGTTGTTGCCGCATTATAAAAAAAAAATAGGCCACTGTGCGAAAAATTTGTAATTACTTACATATATCTGATTAGGTTAGGTTAGGTTTAGTGATTTTGTAAGTTTCAAGGGCTTTTTCTTTCAGGAGGTTCAAAGGAAATAGAGGTAGTTCTGAGAAAGGAGGAAAGGAAGTAGAGGTAGTTCTGAGAAAGAAAAGATATGAGGGATGGGTAGGAATCTTTGGGTCAATGTGTCTAGGATTGGGGGACTTATAAATCCATCCCTCCACTGCGGTGCAAGGCGATGGTCGAGAGGGTCCGGCTGAATAGGTAGAATTTCTCCATCAACCAGTTCCTTCCGATCCGGCCCGCCACGCATTAGGCGAACAAATGCATATGCCGCCACCTAGACAAACCTCACGTTCAGGCTCATGATACCTTATTACCTACAATTCAAAAAAAAACATTTTGAGGTTTAGCTTTACGTTCGTAGGACTTAACTAAGCACATAACCTAACCAAACCTTAGATAAACAAAACTAATGTAATCCAATCTAATCTTTTAAAAAGGTATTGATTTTGTAGATAGTAAAGCATAAAATTATATAAACAAAAAAATAAAATAAAAAATACAATTAGTGTTTACTGAATTACAATTCAAACAACATGTTAAAATAAAGATTAAAAGTTTGTTAAGTTATATCAGGTCAGATGTTATAGCAAGTAAATGTTTGTATCAATGGTATTCATCCAAGACTTTATTACATTTTTATATTTGCTGAAGGAGGATATATTTTTACATTCAATTTCTGTAGTCTTATAGAGAGCGTTATACATTTTTGGTGCAATAAAATGCGCATGCCTTTGCGTAAGCCTAGTTTTACACGGTGGATTCCAAATGAAAAAGAATTTAAAAAATGAAAATGTACACAATCTCGGTTTAATTTTGCTTCGCGCAGTTATTGCTTAAATTACCATTAGCTGTCTAGAACCTATCTGCGTTCGTCTACAAAAGATTTGTCTCCGGAAATTGTTCATCTAGAGTCGTACACATCGAGTATCAAACCGACATGAGACAGAGCGCCAGATTGACTAGTAGTCTGATAGACTCCGGTAGTCTTAAAGGTATCTATAAAACATTGCATAGTTACTTTATTTTGACGTTCCCATAGGTAAAGTTTTTTTTGTTATTAACTACCGAAGTTTTACAGTTTTTAGAAGTCGTACAACCAATTGATAAGCAAAATTATAGAGAAACATAAAAAACATCGATATTATTTCCCATTGTAAAACAGGTTTACACATTTTTGCCATTTTGTTAAATTCCTAGTGCGATAAAAAAAGTTAGAAATGTGCACTAGATAAAAATGCAAGGTTTAAGTGCATTTTCCTATTTCACATGCATTGTGAAAGAAGGAAGTGGTAACGATAAACTAATTGCATTTTTGCATAAGTTTTATTTTTCCTGCTCTAGAAATGAATGAATTTTTGCTGGTTTAAAATTATCGTATCACTAGATCTGATTGGCCAGATACTTCCCAATCTTGGTCCCCTCCACTCTACGAATTTTGGCATTATAATCATTTCGAGTTCAAAAATATCTTAATAAAAGATGATGAAAATCTGTGATTCTGAAAAATCAAAAATTCTTGAACGGTGAGATCTGAAGTCATGAAATTTAAACAGCTTTTTTATTAAGTAAACGCAATGTTTTGTGCTCCCAAAATCATTTATATCATGAGCTATGAAACTTTTAATATATCGTACCTGAGCGTATTTGGAGTAAAAATGTAGATATTGTTTTGCTGGCCGATGATTTTTTACAATTAAAAACAATAAACATATTTTTCAATCACACGTCTTAACTGAGTAGACAGGTATAGCAGAGTGGTTCACATGATAAGCACTCCGCCTCGTTCCAACAGCACGATAACACACGAAATGGCGCGCGTATCACGTGATCCCGTCGCGACGTGTTGGAGTATGATCAGTGGCGACGCGTGATAGAAAAAAAATTGACGTTTTCAATTGAAAAAATATATCATCGGACTGCAAAATGCCATCTTATTTTTGTACTTCAAATACGCTCAGGAATCGCTGTTTAAAACCCCTCGGGTACGTAGGTACTACAACACCCTGTATGTTCTTAATTTTCATTTTTTTATTATTTAAAAATAACGTTGAAACACACTGGAGCGCTTTTTGCAACAATATGGCACCATTCATAATACCTCGGATTGCTTTGCTGCCAGTTTTAGGAAAATTTTCCCTAGATGCGTTAGATTTATTTTTTCAATTTTTCCATATTAAAATTCGGTGGTATGATTTTTTTAACATCGGTGGAAAATATTCAAAATGGTCACCAAAAAATCACGAGTAATCGGAGGAAAAAGTTAAAAATCACGCTGTCGCTCGAGTGGTTAGGCGAATCCGGATAGTAACTAAAATAATTGTTAAATCTTAGTACCTTTTTACTTTTTTAGTATGAACAGATCCAGTTCATTGAACCACATATAAATACGTTGATTTGTAACTAGTAATATAAGGTCCCCGTCAATTTATTGATCCGTCATTTTATTATCAACACAATAGTGTAATAAACACTGAATTTTTATTCCCTAGAAGTGTGGTTTACACACATTCGAATAAAAATAAGACACTTTAGACACCCAGGCCTAAGGCTGGTCATCGACATTGGTTATCTTCTAAAAAAAAAATATATATATATATTTTTTTTTTTTTTTAATTGTACAACAGATTATTATCCAATTACCGTACAATTTTCTCATTTTGACAGTCTTAACACCTAGGAAGATGATTATTATACAAAAAAAATCTTGAGGCTATCTAAAGAAGAGTTATTTATATCAAGCGTTTCCGAAATTTCGTTCAACAGCACCATTCCTCTTGTCATGCTATGCTGTGCTAGAACATCTGTTCTATCGTATGGTACCTTGAACAAGTCGTGTCGCCGACTACGGCTGAAATTTTCAGGCACGTATAAGCCATAACATTCCAAGAGGAATATCATATTTAAAATGTTTGATTTTTTCACCAGAACAAAGGTAAAATATCGCTTACTTACACATAATGATATATCTGTTCACAAGTGCACAAGTAACGGGAACAAAAACGAAAAATATAATCTATATACATAAAGTTCAAAATATGTATTTATATGAGTATGTATTTGAGATGTCTATGCGTTGCTAAACCATTCATCCGATTGCGATAAAACTTTGGGGATTTGATTTGTGCATGCCCGCGATGATTTCTATATGTAATAGTGAGGTCTAATTTCTATAAAAATTGCAATAGGTTTAAAATTGCAATAGGTAGCGGGCTGTTTGAAAACAGAATGGATGGAATGCGGGAGGGGGGGAGAGGAACTCGTGAGGGGGGCTCGTGGAAGCGGGGGAGGGGAGTGTGGAGAGGGAAGGCGGAGTGGGAACGTGTGAGGGAAAGTGGACGCAGGAGAGGAAGGTGAGGCAGAAGGGGAACGGGACGAATGGGAAAGGACACGCAGGGAGAAATAATTTCTTTGTTAAATGACATAGCAGCGCATGCCGGGAACTTGCTAGAAATAATAATAATAATTGGATAATTTGTAGAGCGCCGTTTTTGTGAAAAATTACGTCAAGGGCGCCTACACGCCTACAAAACATTTATATCGATGTAGTATCTCTCAACAAGTGCGCAAGTGACATTGCGTTGTGGTAGGAAGGAAAAATAAAAAAATAATGGTAAATATAAAAAGTGTAAACATGCATTGGGTGAGCGACTCCGTGATCGGCCATGAACCGAAGATAAAAATAAAACGCAGACTTACAAGGTTTTTTTCAATGATTTTTTATGCAGGCACAGGGTGCAATGGAAGTAATGTGATACCAAAATAAATATTCAAACAGTAGGTAAAATGAATCAACGATTGAAATATACAATATATTTATGCATATACCTTACAATTGTGGCAGAATTGTGGATACATTTGGATTCAGAGGTAACGTGCACAATTAAAATTTTACGAAAATTTCGTATTTTATATTATTTTTGTATGCGTGATATTAATATTATCGTTGTCATAACTACAGGTACACTATAAAAGATACCAAGATATATTATTCACTAATGCAGTAAAGACTGAAATAGGTAAAAGAATTGTAGACCACAAAGGTATACACATTTACCGATAGCTTGAAAACGGAGACTCGAATAAACTTTTTTTTAACAGATGTAATAGGTACTAAGCAATTCAAAATCATGTAATTTTGGTTTAAAAAATGGATCGCTTATAAATATTTTAGATAACCTATTTAAATACTGCAAGTAGAACACATATTTGCCTCTGAAATAATTGAGTGTTTTTTGTATTAGTCTTTTTATAAGCCCGGAAAAAAATAAAGTATCAGGCCCATAAAAATTTGGTTTAAAGTGCAAAATCTTCTACTTACCTACCCCTGTGCGGTTGTGGTTTAATTTTATAATACGTAAAATTAAATTCTTTGGAAAATTATGGTAAAACATTTACACATTTGGGCTTGAGCTTCGCAAAATAAATTAAAACATGGTTTTTGGCGATGTTTTTTTAGTTAATAAATCAAAACAGGCAGCTGATGTTATACGGGAATTTAAACCTTATCGCCATCTACATAAGGAATGTTATTGTTAGCGGCTTGATCTCGAATTTTACACGACATAGTGCATCATCTTAAGATAATTTAGAAAAATTATAATATAATGTAAAGTGGAATAATTTGCAATGATTTCTAATAACACTTTATAATAGATACACTTATAACTTAACCTAACCTACCAAATAAATTTTTGCATTTCATATTATTTAAAAATGCGTTTGACAAATCAGCTTCGAAGCATTAACAACGCTAAAGGGGTTTATTTCGTTATTTAACATTATTATAAATTTGTGTGGGTGGTTCATATTGCAATAATGTGGGAATGCACGATGCATTTTAATCAAAGGGTAAGGGTTCAGTTCCCAGCTATGAAATCAACATAAATCCTTGTTTATGGGCAGTTTATTCCGTAGAAGTGATTATAAATTATGTTTTTAGCATTGCCACACTCATAGGCACTCTTAGACACTTATTCTTAACAGCATTCGTCTAATGAGATAATTGCACAAAGTCCTGAGAAATTGTCCGGATTTGTGGATCTATCGCATCCAATGTTGTGATGCGAATGAATTGTGGTAAGATGATGGAGAAAGAAAAATACATAATAAGATTGGAGGATCTAGGATATTCAGATCTAGTCACTAAAGGTAAGGTTTTTATTACGACTGACGTTTTTTTTTGCCTTAGTGATATTGAAACTATTAAAAAACCAAAGCATTTTTTAAATAAGAATTTCAATGTTTTACAAGCAAAGTTATTAGTTATAAGTTATAAGTTTTACAAAGAAAATTATAAATATAGGTACCTACTTAGGTACAGATAACTTTTTATTACTATTATGTGGGTATACCTTTGTTGGTAGTATCTACCAACATATTCAAAGAATGTCCATATTAGTAGTCTTGTGAACTGTGGACCTCGCGTCCAAAAAAGTGCGTTACTATTTTTTTCTTATTTAATAAATCAAAACCAAAACTTTCACCAACATTAAAAGATTTGTAAGTAAGTATCTAACTAACTAACTAATTAACTAACTAACCATCACGCCGTTTCCCCGCAGGGGTAGGCAGAGAGGACGGACCGCCACATAACTCGATCTTGGCACACACTCCTTGCCTCGTTCACATTCATACATCGTCTCATACATGCTCTTCTATTATTCCGACTCTTCACATGGCCCGACTAAAGTATCTGTTTCACTTGGTCGTGCCATGTCTTCCTCGGGTGTGCCCGACTTCTTCTACCATTCAGTTAGTATCTACTTAATTATAAAACATAATATTTTACGTAGGTATACTTAACATAAAAGGAATTATACAATTTTTCCAAAGAAACATCTCACCTCTACGACAATAAACTTTTTTAACTTTCTTCAGGCAGATATTTTTCATACATAAATGTACAGACAGATTAATTGCCAAATGGTTGAGTTAAAACAGCGGGTGGTTGTTTTTTTTAAACAGTATCTATAACTCTTGTGATCACCTGACAATCGTTGCATAGTAGCTGTACCCAGAGCAAATAGAACACTAACTGAAAAACCTGTGAAATTGAAGTAGTAATACATATTTTATCTACGGTCACCGTTTTGGTCTTTATTTCAAGTTTTATATAAAAAAAATAATAATTCCTGACTTTTGATCTGTGCTGTAGGTACTATCGTATGCAAATGACCCTTCGAGGCGACATTGCACGAGCTGAATTGCATTTAAGAATTGATTATTGACTAACAGAATATTCTTTCCAATACAGAAAACCCTGGCGGCATTCCATCCAATACAAAAAAAAACCTCTCTTGAATGCCAAGATCTACACAAAGCAAAATGCACTTTAACTGAATATTCAAAAAAATTGAAACAATTTTAATTCGCAATTCTTGGCTTGTAACATACATTGTGATGTTAAAATGAAAACATTTCTTGTTTTTGTCCTATCAGTGAAATAGTTTATGCAAAATTTCGATAGATTTTGTAATTGATCAGGAATTACAATATCACAGTAGAAGGTTTGGATACAAGTGGCAGTTTGCTCTTCGGGTCATCTGGACCTTGACCCTTCAAAAACGGAAGATGATAAATATATTTTTTAAGTCTAATTTATTAGAATCTAGCTTATAACAATAAATTTACAAAGCGCAAAACACAATAACAATAAATTATAAAGAGGAGTTTAGTGATAGTTCACCTCGAGTGTGCATTGATTGTCTTTTTTTGGACTCCTATATCCGCCTCTGATAGAGAGCAAACCTTACAGGTTCCAAGATTATGAATTTTGTCAAAAAATATTTACAAGTCGGTGTTATAATAGTGATTAGAGGTTGATAATTTATGGGAATTTACCATTGACGTAGACTTAATTGATCGATGGAATTTACCAAAGCTAACAACCAGAAATTACTTCTTTGAAATTATCAGCTGTACATTTGAGTAAATACCAAATATAAATAATATAATGATAACCATAATAAATAATACAACAATTATGTAACGCTTATTTCAAGGCATGTTGATTTCACTTTAATGGTAAACTTAAACATAAATGTACCATATTTTACTTGAATGGGGTGATCTGCTAGTAATTGTTTAGCACGATTGACCACGGAAGTGTTTAATTAGTATAAAACATCTAATTAACTTATTGCTTTAATTTTTTCAAATATTAAGAAATTATAATCGTACCATAAATTAACCAAAAATTATATTAGAATAAGTTAACAATAATAATCTAAACGAAAATATGAAAGAGAACAAGACACAGAAAAACAGACAAAGACAATGGTCGCAACTGGGACTCGAACCCAGATCTCTCCGTCTAACCGGGACGAGGGCGTTAACCAATTTTGCTATTGCCACCTTCTGTCAAAACGTCATAATTGTCAATCTCATAGTTTCAAATTTTACAATTACATTATTATCAACTAATTATTTTTTCTCCATATTACGGGCAACTACCCTTTTTATTGGAAACAATAAAAATGATAGTTTAGTAAGGTAAATAAATAAGAATAACCTTCAAAAAAGTATAAAAAGAAAGTTTTTCTTATAAAAATTAACCAAAAATTTTTCAGAAGTTCAATTTCCCAGATTTTCTGAAAAAATCTAAGAAGTATACATTAAATAATGGTTAACTAGAGGGAGGGGGAGGATCTAGTTTATTGGGAATGATTAAATGATGAAAAACATTTCTTCCGTTTTGAAGTAGTGGTATAAAACAACCGTTGTTTTACTGTTCTAAAGCAGACGTTAAATTAGCAAAAAAGTGTTTTTTCTTATAAAATTGAAAAATTAATGAAATTAAGTGGCGCTTTCGATGTCAGGTGAGCTACTTTTCATTTGATGACCATTTTAGCTTGTTAAAACCATAGAAAACCAAAAAATATAATGTATGATTTTAATATCTTTTTTTAATAAAAATTAGAAAAAAATCGCAAAAATTCGAAAATTGCGAAATTCATTTTTCGCGAAAAAAACGCGGAAAAAATCGCGTTCTCGCCAACGCAAAATTTTCAGATCTCTATTAATATGTATCTAATTGTATCTTAAAAGATAATACTAATGTAATTTTTTTCTATCAAATATTATGATAGGAAGGAATTCCTCTTTTATCACGGAACCTTCTACGATAAAGTGAAGTAATGCATTAGATGGTGGTGGTAGAGAGTACTACAAAACATAATATGATATTATTGTGGGTACCTATTTAGAGTTTTGTGCCCGGGACAAGGCGTACTAGCTTGCGGTAGGTCGGGTTCGGGGTGATTGACTCCTGGCTGGGGAGGGATCGGAAACATTGACCAAGGAGCGAAAAGAAATGATCAACAAAAAAAAAATTGTGACTTTCAAAATGAACTTAGGTAAATGTAATATTTTAACGTAATGGTCAAATTATAAAGTATGTTATGTATTTTGAGGAAGTATAAGTGAGATGGACCTGTTATTCATGATTATTATCTTTAAAAAAACAGCCTCAGTCTGTGCTAAAAAAATGAATTATTTAAAAGTGCATATAAGAAAATGCGTTAAATTGGGCAAAGCGAGTGGAAGAAAGAATAAGAAAAAAAAACAACCCGTAAAAACATTGATAAACACTTTTTTCGGCTTGACTGAGAATGGAACCTTCCTAACCAGGTACTGGATGCTCCCAACTGAGCCAAATGCTGATAGGAAAAGACCGACATTTGTTTCGTATATTAAAAACTCGGATCCATAAGCTTTTTTTCACAATAAGTTAACATTACTGACATATGTATGTATGACGTAAGGGGTGTACCTGACTTATTAAGTTCTGTAAATGTCACCGAATTTCAGAGAAATGAGAATATGTCTGCGCGCGTGTGTGTATGTGGTAATTACCAATACAATGCATTGTCATCGATAAATCGTCTATATGCCGAGTTTCAGCTCGATCGGATATCGGTAAGTGGGTTAATTTCTACTTCCGATATACCACTTCCTCATTTGAACAAATAAAAAAGATCTATTTAAAAATTCATAATATTACATACAAAAGTATCGTTACTCAGCCCTTTACTTAACAATATTCTTTTTTTTTTTATCTATGCATATCGAATATATTGTGTTTTTAAAAGTATAGGTTTTTCAGAATTTGCCGAACACTTAATTAATACTTACCATATATTTTTAAAAATGCATCTGCCCAGGAAACACATAAAAATAGAATAGGAATTAATAATTAATAATTTAGAAACATTACAAATATTAAAATCAAAAATAATTGACAAATTTTGAAAAAAATTCCTTGAAAACAGTTTTTTACATCATCTTTCAAAAACTTATTTTAGTTTTCGGATACGTTCAGAAATATTCCATTTATTTAGATTTTTTCTGACAAAATACGTTCGATGCCTTAGGGTTAATAATATTCACTATTTTCATTGATTTTAAAATAAAATTAATAACAACAACAAAAATAATTAGTATATAACTTCGTTTTAAAATAAAGAAGAGTTCTTTTCGACGTTGTGGTTTTTTTGTTTACTCTATTCATAACAACATTATTCGTGTCGCAATAACTTTTCCATTAACCACATTATCACTTTCAAGGTTTTTTTTTAAATCAACACACGAAGTTCTAAGAAAAAAAATATCAGTACCCCTGACTTTTAGCAGTCTGGCTGTAAACCTATACTAACACAATATTTTTTACTGTCACATATAAATTCGTACATTTGCCTTCTATGACTGCAGACGAAACGCATTCACGAACAATACGCGACACATGTTTATTAAGGCTTAATTTATTATTTCATAGTCTGTAATATTTCATAAGGCCGATTTAAATGATGATGAGTAATTGCGACTTGCTACCCGGCCATGTCCGAGGTTTTTTTTAATAAAAATTGTGGCGTTTAAGCTTTTAATTTTACGGGAATATTTTAATATTTTTTCAAAGCTTTATGGTTTCGCCTCTGCCATAGATCACTCCAAGTGGTTCGCTACGTTTGGTTACTTAGCAGAGGTGCCCGACAATATTTGAATAATTTACGTCAATATTTGAATTTGTTTTCAATTTGCTTCATCTCTGTCAAAGATCACCCCGAGTGGTTTGCTACGTTTGTTGACCTAGCAGGAGTGCCCGGGCTCATGAGGTGAAGTTTGTCTAGGGCTTGGCGGCGGATGACTGTACACAATGATGCCCAGATTCCTACCCACCCCTAATAGCTTTTTTCCTTCCCAGAACTTCCTCTCCTTACCTTAAAAAATCAAAGTGCGCAATTCACACGCGGTAGAAGTGAAACTTTCAGAAAACTAAAGTAGACAATATTAGGAAGACTAAGAAGCACCGCACAAAGAGGAGACCAATAGGCTACGACTCACCTCAAGAGCGCTTTATATATCTACAGGATTTAGCCTGCGAGAGAATGAGATAGTATAATCGGTCTCCTCTTTGTGCGGTGCTTCGTAGCCCATCGCCCATGATAGTTATGAATTTGCGAATTTAACGAAGTCGCATTGGCGTAAAAATTCCGGAAATTAACCCAGACTCACAGTTTCATAGTCTTCTCTAAGACATTTACAGATGTTTTCTACTTTATGTATGTAGTATTACTACTAGAATGGATATTTCAACGCTCCATAATTCATAATGGAAAATAAGTTAACATCTTAAAATTATCATATTATAATAAAATATCGTAAAATTATCATTCTTACCATAAGAAAATCATTTTAAAAATCAAGGTCATAGCAGCCACACATACAATAAACACAACAAATTATTAACTTTTTCACCCTTAGACATTTAAAAGAAACACATTTTATTTATTTTTTATTGCTAGACTAAGACTTTTGTTAAAATGTTATTAATTTTTATAACGACACGACCTACGCAACATGAAATGTATTGTCTAGGCGCATTTTTATCGTCTCATTCTTATCTTCACTGTAAAAACAATAATATCTAATAGCTTTGCCTCTGGTTTTATATTACACACATCGTTTGACAATGAGCAAACATTTGTCAATGCTCGGTTATTGTCGGAGACAACAGAGATAAATAAAAGATGGAGACATATTCATTGAAATTGGAGAAGGAATTTCTCAACGCATTGTGATATTATATGAAAAACAAGCAGAAGACAACAATATTATTTTTGTAAAAAAAAAAATTATTTTGGTATCAGGCATTAAAATCGTTTGGTAAACGAAGTTTAGAAGTCACGATTTCAAGTGCAAACGTGGTTTTTATTTATTTAGCGAATAGTTTTATGAGAAAGAAAAAAATGTAATCAATGGAAACGGTCACAGATAATTTAAGCAATAAAACCGTATTTTTTTAAAGTTGTTTCTTATCATTCATAAATTACTAATGAAAAAACGCAATTTTAGTGGTGTACGCTTATAGTTTTTATAAAGTATTTTAATAAAGTAAGTAATTTAATTCTACTAAATCGAGTCAAAAGAAAAAGCTTCAATTTATCTAAAGCATTTTTTTACATGTGTAATGTAAACCGATTCGTAATGAAGATTGATCTAAAATAGTTATTTAGCATTAGGCTTCGCCTTAAAATGGATTTAGTCACATATCGTGACTAAATCTGAATAGTCAGATTGTTTCCCACCTTCCTCCCCCCTCTTCCTTCACCTTCACATACCCCAATTGAAAATTCAGTAGTCTAACAGGCTTCTATAATGTTCAACAGAAAAATCAATTTAAAATTGATGCCTGGTAATAATAATGTCTTTAAAAAAAATACAAAATAATCTAAAACCAAATAAAAAATAGTTCAATGACGATAATAATCACGATTCCTATTCAACGCACATTCAACGTTCTGCAATTTGAACTTTGCAATTTTCCTAGCACGAGAAAAACGTAAAATTTTCAATGCAATGCAATATATTAATAGGTATCCTTCCCTTTTCGCCCACTCCCGAAGTATCCATCTCCCTCACACTCGCGTGCGAATCGACGCTGTTTATATAGCTGTCTCGCTCGCTCAGCCTCCACAGTCTGGGAAGAATACAAAAATAGATGGAAAAATTATTATTTTAATGCATCTTTACGCCGGAAGCTTGCAACTTGCATTTACTGCGTTTAGAGATTTATGTTTCAAACTGTTCAAAGAAGTCTTTGAAATGAATTTCAAAGGAAGTATCTACGTAATATTTGACGCTTTCAATATTTAGACTTTTAGATTTTAAAACAAATTAGAATTTTAATTTCATGAATTGGCTGTAATTGAAAGTTGTCTACTAGTTAACACTAATTTAACGCGACAACCTTCGGACAAACCGTGGTCTTCCAATAGTTTAGTATCTGGCTTTAGTAGAATATTGTTCCGACCACCTTCCGGGCAAAGCGTTATGCTTATTAGTTATTTGGAACCTAAGGCACAAAGATAAAAAGCCATAGTAGGCACCTACGTCAAAAGAGATAGGCTTGCCTTAACGTAAAATCTGGGTACCATTTTGAAGAGCACGTGACCATCTTTTTGGCACCAGGATGGTTTGAGAATACTTTAAAAAGCAGTCGTACGCTGACCTGCTGGAGAGGTCAATAGGACTTCCTTAGCCAGTCTCTTCCAATCCGGTCTGCCACACAGTTGGTGGGCAGACGAATCTACCGCCAAGATCCGGACAAACCTCACCCCCTGAACCCGAGCAACATTGTTAAGTAACCAAACGTAGCGAACTGCATGAGGGTGAACATAATTAAATAAAATCGATTAATAGCCGTAAATTGGCATTAAGACACAGAATAAACAGCTTATTCGATTGCAAGACATCTTGCCCAAACTATTTGCGATAGTAGTTGACACTTAATTTTGACCTACGTAATCTGCTGTACTGCAAATCGGGTCGTGTATTCCATTTCCAATTCCCGTGTCTTGGATACAGGTATAGAAGTGCATGTAAATGCATTAGAATGCAGTACAAATAGGCTGCTTTTTATGCTACGGTCACTGGAAATAAGAGACGTGCTTAGATTTCTATCGAAGGGAAGCATGAGCGATATTAGATCACACGTGAATTTACAATCTTTTATAATTCCGTGGGAAACTATCTAAATTTTAAACAGAGTAATTATTTTATTTTATTTTATTCCATTGTTTATGTATTTGTAAGGATCACAAAAACGCAATCGATCATTAAGATGTTAATGCGTTACATGTCATTGACAAAGTAGTAAAAAGAAAAGTTATTATCTAAATAAACATTATACATACAATAAACATAAACATAATAATTAACATGGTATACCTACCTAACAGATGTGGTAAAATATTAAATCTTCTGTTCAAAAGTTGTTATAGGCCTAATCGTTCCTTCAGTATTTAGTTTTCGAAAATAAAATCTGCAAACGAGTAATTTTTTTAAATGCAGCCCAAATTGCTGGCTGCGTAAAAATCTCAACTGCAAAATTGAATATTTCGTTACACTAGTTAGTAAGAAACTTTTGTGTGTTATAATTTACTCCCCTTAATATATTTTTTTTCAATTTGCGAGCCGCCCCAGAAATTATTTATTGGATAACCAACGGCTCTGCCATAGATCAGCCCTAGTGCCTTGCTTCGTTTGGTGAATAAACAGCGGTTCATCAGGTGAGGTTTGTTACTAACTACTGGTCTTACTGACTCCCAGATTCCTACTCCCTTATACATTTTCCTTCCCAGAAAAATCTCTTCTTCCTTTTTTAAAAAGCACCCTGTACAGCATCCTCCAGTAATATCGAATTTATCTTCTTCTTTTGATAAAATCTCACTAATTGATGGTTCATTCACGTTTGCAGGTGTCTAAGGAGTAATCTAATTGCATATTGATTTGAACAAGGACGTAATGAATCTAAGATCCTACCAGTGCGTGCTTTATTGTTCTCCGTAGTGATAGGCAGAGTCTTTTCCTGGTATAAATAGCTAAGTCTTGGAAGATTTCCAGGAAAATCTTATATCCTACGGGTAACATTATATTAGGTGCGATTATCGAGGTAGTAAAAAACATCGATTAAAACAGCTAAGCGAAATAGTTGTTACGCGTATCAGACATATATAGATACCTAGAATAAAAAATGTATGATATTCTAGCTGTCAGCCTTATTTTACAAAGGCTTAAAATATTTTTTTAAAATACAGGAGATATGGCATGGAAGTTCCGCTGTCGACCGTCCTCGAACTAAGACAAAACTGCACGGATCACACAAAGGCGTAGGCCGTGCGAAGATGTGATTTGCAGTAGTATTGGTGAACATTGTTGGCGACACGCGTTGTGCCCATCTCCCTTTAATCTTCTATCGATGGCCAGTCCATTTCAAATGTGATACTATAATTTATTATAAAAAAATTATTCTTAATTAGTTTGAAAATTGTACAAAAATCATTTTAAAAACACTCCAAGCAATTAAACACATTTTTAAGTTAGGTTAGGCCCAACATATATACACGGTTGACATTAGTCACATGAGAACGGGTCGTTTCCACGACTCGTTTTTGAGTTCAACAGCTCGGCTGTGGAACGATTTGCCGGCATCTGTGCCTCCCTCCTACAACATGCGTCTCTTTAAGACCCATTTTCACTCCTTCCTCTCCCCAAAAAGACCCTACGCACAGCATCTTCAAAGATGATATAGGCCCTGAGGGAAATTATTTTCCTCAGGGCCTCTTGTGTGGAGTTAATGTAAAAAAAAATTTGTCTGCGGTGTGAAATATTCCTGCATAAATTAACTCAAATTTGGTTTTAAACGTTAAAAATTTGAACTGATGATTGTATGAGTTCAGACAAGCTTTAAAGTAGGTAGGTATCTACCTGTAATCAGAAAATTATTTCGTTTATTATTTAATTATAATATATTGGAAATGCGTATAATTTTTTTCACATTTTTAGCAGATTCTTGTTCAAATTATTAAAGGTGTATTCGTGAGGTATATTTCTGACGCTTCTCTTATTTGTCAACAAATAAATAAAAAAAAAATTAAATTTAAATTCTTGTTTATAAAATACAATAATGTTATTTTAAGGAAAATATTTTAATTTTCACAAATCCTACTACGAGACGAGTATTTTAATATCGCGTGGTTTTTCATGTTGCACACAAAGAATTGTGAATATTTTCTGAATAACTTTATTTTATTTTTTTCGTTGATGCAACCATGACCTCGCTTGCAACTTTATGCAAAGTGTGTTGAGGTAGGTTACGATCCCATTTTACTTTTTAAGCGAACGTTACCGAAATCTGACTTGCATGTTCCGAGACATACCGGCCGATGCATTTATAAATGTATTCAGTGACCTAGGTCAGCGATGAATATCTTTAAATATTTGTTTTGTTTAAACCACACTCTGTTTAAAACAAATAATGTAGTTTATAAAATCGGAACGAACTAGGGACACCCCTAATAAATTGAAAAACAATTTGTGTAATAAAATTTGTGGTTTGTTTTTGGAAACTTTGTATTGGTACCTAATAACATTATTTTAATTTATTAGAAAAAGTCAATCGGTTTTGAAAAACCGTAAAATAAATAAATAATGCTTCTTATTGTGGAATTTGCATTTTTACTATTTTATGACTTTATTAAAGTCAGTTATTGCTAATTTATTGTAGTTTCATCTACGAGTAGTAACTATCTAGTACGTTGAATTTAATATCTAAGTAGGTACCTACCTACCTACTACCTTGTTAAGTCATTGAACTTTAAGCTGGAAAACGTTTGACAAAGGTTATGAAAATGTGAACAGTAAAAAACGTTGTTAGGTGCCTACTACTCCCACCAGCATCTTTCTTTTGTGTGAATACCGCGCAAAAGTCCCAACTGTTCCCGACTGGAACCAGTGAGACTACAGCATCCCCAAATGGGGTATGTTGTGAGGCTGAAGGAAATGGGGAGGGGAAGGAGATGGGAAAGAGGGAAGTGGAGAAGATCGCCAAATAGGGCTAAAGCCATTTCAAGCAACTGGAGTTGTGTAACATTATGTATTATTTTTATTGAACAAATTGTGAAATAACACAAATCAATCAAATAAAATTTGCATTCGACCTAACTATATCTATATACTCCTCTACTAACTACTAACAGGCTTCGCAATAGATTTAAAAAGCTTTTTGGGCTTATAGAAAAATTGAAAATTTTAAGTTTTTATGCCCCATAACTCAGGCTATAAATAAAATTTCCAGCTGAAAGTATTTGTGTTGACCTTGTTATTGTGGGCAGAAAACTTTGGGCAAATTTATAGATGCCAGAGCTCACCGATCGCGATGTTTTGAGGCTTTGGACGAACAGTATTATTTAGAGAATTTAAATTAAAGTTGTAGAACCAATTTAGCAGTACAAAGTACCAAAATCTTTAAAAAAAAATTTTCTAAATAACTAACCAATACCCCATTTCTCCACAGGACTAAATAGAGAGGATTTTACGTCCAGATGACTTGACTCAATAACTGAATTTTTCCTTCTAACTATTAAAAATACATTTTATCTTTCGCACAATATTTAAAGCTCATTTGAATACGAAAATTTTTATATTTTGGAATATTTTAATGATCAGTAGGCACCTACTTTTTACATTTGTTGGAAAATAATTACCTACCATAAAAGTTATTATTTCAAATGTTTATTTAATGTTGAAAAACGATTTCATCACAATTCTTTTTTGAATCAGTACTTTTTTCATGCTGAAAAAAGACGTATTTAAACAATCATTTTTTCAAATACTTTCATGTTTCTTTTGTGATATTCGGCAATAAAAATTCAAGACTGATTTTGTTCGCCCTCGCGCAGTGAACTAAGTCACTGGCCGCTGCATTTTACACAGAATCATGTTTTCTAATGGGAATAGAAGAAGAAACATAGGTTCGGCGTTGAGTGCTGCATTATGTATTCGCTTAGAGTTAGTCACGGTCAAGGAAGATATACTCGCGTACTCATGGATGATGAAATAGCCAAGGGCGTGTTACAATAATTGTAATTGCAAACCAAGTTTAAAAAATATAAGTTAATTTTTTTGTAATTAGACATCACTATGAAAATAGCTTGAAACTTGTTGGATTTGCCATTAGTACCTAACAATTTAAAAAAATACATAAAATGGGAAATTTTTAAAATTAAATATCAGATACAAAATTCTAAATAACTATTACATTTGAGATTCCCAGGGTACGGAGGCTTAAGGAAATTAGAAATAAGTGCTAAAACTGCGTTAAGACCTGATCTGTTCTGTGAGAATCCATGGTCAATGTATAGAATGAAAGCTGAAGTCATTCAACTTTGGGTATCTGTTCCATAGAAATTTTCCCACTGGTCTATTTTATTCTCTGAAATAGATCATAGAACATATTAAACGCGATCCCGGGGCTAGATGCTAAAAAAATCGGTCAATAAATGCGTTATCCGTGGAAAAAAATATGTTTTAACTAGTTATGACAAGGTACCTGTTTAATTAAATTTGGAGTATGATAAAATGGGAGAGACGTATATTTTATTACCCTATTTTCTAAAACATAAATCAAACAAACAAAAAAACAGCTTTCCGTTTCATATTTAAGGCAACAAAGACGTCTTTCTCAGCAGTTATGACATTTGCAAAGCTTCTTTTAACCCGATTTGAATGATGAAAAAGACTGTTCAGACAATTCGCCACATCATTTCTATAATATATGCTGTAGGGCTTTGGGATGACCAGTGATTTTTAAAACCAATTAGAGAGGACGCCAGTTTGTTTCTTCAGTGTGGAAAACGGGTTGAAATCTCGGGTGGATCATCTTAACCAGGTAGTTATAGTTATCGCATGCCTTTCTTTATCATAAACTTTGTCATCACTACTTTCGAATGGTATTATATGGATTAGGTCCCTATACTGTTTTCAACGCAGTTATATAATCCATGATACAAACAGTGAAATACTGAGAAGAAACTAGCTGAGAAGTGTCACTGAATAAATGCATAGCCTTATTCATTTTTGATGCAGGGCGGAAAGTCTTGTTTTTGAACTCTGCAAGTTTATATTTGAATAAAATATTCGCATTACACAATTGTTGCACCGGTGAGGAATTTCGGAAATTCGCTTTCCTAGCCAGTTTATTTTCATGTTTTTGTGGAAGAAACAATTTGTATGAAATCCAGAAGAGGTCAGTAGTACAGACATCTGATTTTGATTCGTTCAATTTTCAGTAGTAAACACAACTAATTTTGATTCGTTCAACTTTAACCCATTTGCTTCAAAATTAACAACGAAATTTTTTTATGAGCATAATGCATTTAAGAAAAAGAATAAGTTTTATTACCTCATCAAAAACATTACGAAATTTTGCAATACCACAAATACCTCTGGTATTACAAAATTTTCAAAACCGCAAAAATGACATTGTATCCACAAATGCTTTGTATATTATAATTAAGCAGAGACGTTTTTTGTGCCTCACTTAAAATCGAGAACTGCGAGCTCTGGCATTATCAAATTTGAAAGAATTTTGAAAATATACATTTTCAAGGTTATTGCAAATTTCAATTACTGATTTCCGTTTGTTATGTCATTTACAACTAAAGTTATGAAGCCTTGAAAATGAATTTAAAAGTAAAAATAAGAAAAAAACGGCAAAATAATTTTTCATATTTATCCACTGATAAGGCATTATAATATATGTTGAAACTCAGGCAAAACCGGGCAGTAACTATTTGCATAAAAGTTAATATAAATTTAATTTTGAAAAACACATATTTTTACATACCTATACGTACAATGTGCCTACAAATTTTCTATATTGACAAAATAAATACTCACCAGTTTGAAAAAATCATATTAGAGCACTCAATTTAAAAATAAAAAAGCTGTGTAATGTCGTCACAGTTTGTCAATTAAATACAAACAAAAAACACTGTTATTTAATAAAGTAATTGTCTTGTCACACGTGGTCTTGTTGGTAGGTGGATACCTAATTGTCAATTTACCACACACGTGGCTTTACTTGTCAAAATGTGTCCACTCGCAATAATAATTGTTGACATGAATGTTTTAAGTTTGAAACTTTTAATTTATTAATAAACTCTTGAAATTTTTCGGGACTCGATATATTTTTAATCTCTTGTCACTTTTTTATTCGAAATTCAAAACAGAAGGTATTTTTTGACTGCGTTCTTTTTTAACACAACTTTCTACTGGGATCCTTTTTTCAAATCGATACTTTTTTATTATGGGAAGAGGGTAGGTACCAAAGAATCACGCGAAATAAAAAAAAGAAACGTGTACTCCATTCGCGGAGGGATTTTTTCAAATGTCGAACGTTGGAAAAAATTACTGCGTTTGGCGCCGGTTTCCTTGGAGTCGCTCGGAGTGGGAGGAAGGAAAGGGACTCACTTATGCAGACCCTTTGAGAGAAAAGGAGAGAGGCATTGCTTGAAATACAAAAGGCATAAACGAATGCATTATTAAGATGGCGGATGGTTGCTAATGCAATTTATTAATTATTATGTTATTTTTGTAATATTTTAATTCAATGTATTATACATTTAGATATATAGTAAACTATTATATATTTACGTCCATTACAATGTAAGAAAGCAGACAAACATTCATTAGGGTGTAACATTATTTTTAATCCAATTTTTAAGATGAAAAAAAAATTATCTGTCATTACAAAAAGTTTCGATATTTTTTTTTCGTTTTTGTATTTTAATGCTAGTTAATTGCAACTTTGGTCACTGCATGTCATAGTTGCATAGTTTAGGTAAATATTTATCATTTGAAAAAAACCACAATATTGTCGGCCTAGTTTGCTTTTGCATTTAATCAGTCTTATTCGTGTTTTATCTGCAATAAATACAAAATTAATAAATTGCATAATAGCTTATTGGCATTGGCATCAAACACCAAATCAAAAAAAATTATATTTTCAAAGAAATAGAATATTTTTCTACCATCATAATTGGTAAGACTTTGTTAGGTTAATATAGTTGCAGTAATTGACGATTAAATTAATATATTGGACGTCTGGCAATAAAAAGGTACTAATAAGCAAACGGAATATAAAAATATTATTTTCATAAATTTTTATTTATTCATAGCTTTGGTGGTTACGCAATTTGTGGATTTTTCGACCACCCGTGTTATGGTGGGCGATTTTCTTACTTACCTATTTAACATAAAAGGGGTAATAATTCGACCACCTATGTTAATATTTAATACCTCCCTACTTTATTATCAATCAGAAAGTAAGTAAACGTCAACTCATTTTAATACTTACCTGCATTATTTTATGTCTTTGCCATTTGTCATAATCTACCTATCCATGTTATTAAAGAAAACAACGTTTTCCTCGTAGCATCCCCAATTGCATGGGGTGTGTTGTAATCCTGAAGGTAATGGGAAGGGAAAGTAGATGGGAAAGAGGAAGGCGGTGAGGTACCTGGCTATCCAGATCTGTTCACCAAACACAGATAAAGCCATTCCAAGCAACGTATCACTTCTGAATGATGGTTTTAAACCAGGACGATACTGAGAGAATCTTTCATTCATATATTCTAGGAACACACCGCAAATATGCTCTGAAGAAAAATAAGTTTAAACGCTAAGCTTTAAATTTTATTATATAAACTAGCGCAGACCCGTGAAAAATCACGGGATACTATAATTGTAGGATTTATGAAGCTGAGAGTACTTTAAAAAAATATTTCCCTTAGGATCATTGCCTTTCAAAAATAAAAATCAACAATTTTAGAGACGATCGGAAATCTTACTTTCGAATGAACAGTAGGTACTGTCAAAAATTTAAATGCATAGACGAAATATACATTGCGTTAAAAAATATATTTAATTAATAAAATAAAATAATATTGGTACTTACTTTATCGCTTGTCTAAATTGTTCCCACAATCAGATCAAATTTTGAAAAAATCACTAAAGTTCAAAGCAATTCCAAGTTTTGGAGTTCATTAAATTGAAGTTACAGACCGTCACAACCGAAATTTATTAAATAATCTTTTGGGTCTGATCTTGCAAACGAATTTGCTTAATTAATTTTTCCTGCTTTGTTCCAAGCGCATTATTAGCAGGCACATTTAAGAATTTTAAAAATATTTGTTTAAAGTAAAACAAATAAAAATCTTAAAATTAAATGAATGATGATTCTCTATTTTTGCTTTAATAGCACCCTCGATTTAATATTTAACAAAATATAACCTACATTCATTTTATAGGTAGGTATAGAAGCATCATATAAAAATAATCGTAAGCATATTTTCGTTATAGTAACACTGCAATAATACCTAATAATAATAACGTTATATTTGTATAGTGCAGTTTTGTTTCATTTCACTTCAATTGCGCTTAACTATAATAAATTTTAAAAATAATCCTACAGTGCTCCTTACGAGTCCATTACAAAATATTGATAAAATAATATGAAATAAGGAATATACAGTATTTACAAAACAATGACAAGAGAACAAAGATTAACAAAAACAACGCTGTTATAGCACACACAGGACAATAATAATAGACAATAACAGAGTTATTGTAGCACAGGACAAAACAAGAACTTTTAAGCTAAAATATAATACACTAACTTCTGACAATAAATTCGACATTAAATTCGCACCAATTGATCTCGAATTTTCTTAACTCTTATTGAAATGGCAATTAAAAGTTCCTACATACAATCTCCATTAAAAAAAATCTATGGGTAAGTTAGATTAGGATTTTTTGTTATAATAACTCTCGAAGAAAAATATTATTAATCAATTTTGAATTTTTCTAAGCGGTCCATGTGTACACGTTTGTATTTTAACACCGAAACAGTAATGAAATTATTAAATAATAAGCATTTTAACCTTATATGGCATTTAATAATTTTAATGTTCCAGCGAGGAGAAAGCAAGAACTGTTTCATTCCCCGCCATAAAAATGATACGAAGTGACCTACCACAACGTTTTTTGCGCTCAAGGCAAAAAACCGATTGCATTCTCTCGGGAGGGGGACGGGCCTATGCGGTTTTGCTTTAGTGCGAGCGGGACGGGGAGAGTCAGGGTCGCGGCGGGGGAGCGAGATAGGCGGTCTTTAGTACGGAGTTGGAGCGAGAGGGGAGATCGTAGGCGGAAGAGTATCATCGCTATATTTACGGTGGGATTCCTGATGCGTTTTTGCACGGATAAAAGTTGGTCTTTCTTTCTTTGGTCATTTATCTTTGCTATTGGTTATCGAAGTTTTTTTCATTTTTGAATTTCAAATAGAACATTCCATAAGAAAAGTTTTTCATACACCCACCTATCTTATAATCTTTTATGTTTATTAAAGAAATTTTCTTTCTTTATTCAAATTTCTTTAATAATAATAATTAGATATAGAAGTCCTTTGTCATTTTTGATTTTCGAAAAAACATTCGATTAGATGTTTGTAAGTAGTTTCTGTCTTTGGTCATTTATATTATGAACTATTGGAAATCGAAGTTCTTTCTTAATTTTGAATATCGAATAGCAAGTGTGAATTAGGGAGTTACCTACTTATTAGAGTTATTTTTTCTTTGCTAATTTTATTTCATTTTGTATTTTCTATTCAATTACGAATTATCCCGCCATAAGGCGTTCTCAGAATCAAAAACCTGTACCTACCGAATGATAACATTATTTTTGGACATTTTTTTCAGCGTAGTTAGGGGGCATTTATTAATTACGTGAGCACAAACGGGGGGGGGGGGTCCAGCAAAATCTCACGTTACTTGAAAAAAATATACGAATTGGCCCAAATTTATCTCACCGAGGGGGGGGGGGGTCTATATTGGAAGAAAAACTGATCTCACGTAATTAATGGATGCCCCCTTGGGGGTCTGCAAAATTCAATGAAAAATCATTTTCCCATGCGGTTTAATGAATGTTGCGAGGTACCTACTCTAGATTAGGTGAAAGCGTGTTTATAAGTAGGTACCTACCTACACACCGTTCAGCTGTGTAGCTGAACATTACCAGTTTACCCCGTAGGAAACATGGGATTTGGATATGCACTGAAAGGAACCTTCGTATGCAAACAGCAATAAAATACGATTTATAGTTATTTATGTTTGCAATTTAAATAACGCCATTTTCTTTGATTTATTAAGGCAGTAACCACATTGCGGAACATTAAAATTCCTAGACTGATGTTGTAAATAATAATAAATAAATGTAAAATAGATATTCCCTTTACTTTACTGCTTCGCTATTTCTACTTTAACGAAACTTGATCTTTGGCCTCTTTTGCCTTTCTATAAACAAATAATATCAAAGTAGGACAATAAATTATTACATAACTCTTTCTTTGAAATGTTTCACTACTTAGATCCTATAAAACGTATGACGATAAATTTATTTTCATTTTTAGTACTATACCGTAATAAGGGGCTACTTTTGGATTGGGGATGACTTTGATCATATAGCGGATATCTGAAATAATTCTTGCTATCGCTCAGAAATTACTCACTTTTTTTAAATGACTTTTTCGGGCAACGTGGTTAGAAAAGGTTCGATGACAACTCAACTCAAAACCTCTTCGAAAAGTCATTATAGCCCATAACCTAATCGATCGTAACCTATTTAACCACTTTTAATGACTTTTCAAAGGAGATGTTGAGTTGAATTCATTCTGAGTTGTGCAGTCACCGTTACAAAGACACTTTGAAAATAAGTGTCAAGATTGTTGGTCAGTTGAATTGGGAATATGTATTTTTAGCATATTTTTTGTGACACAGAGAAATGTAAATACATTTAAAAAATCCTTTAACGATTAGATATAATTGTTTTGCGTCATTTACATTGTAAATTGTGTAGGGGAAACGGAAAAGGCTGAAAGTGCCAAAAAATAAAATCGATTTTTTGCGTGGAATGTTTTGTAAGCGACATTGCCAATAACCTAGAGAAAGTTAAAAGTGCCAGAAAATTCCTACTAGTTCCTAGAGCAGTCGCAAGGAGCAGCACTGTGAAGAATACAGTATAAGTTTTATGAAGTTTTTATTGAATACTGAAAATTTTACTTTTTGGAACTTTCAGCCATTTCCATTACACAATTATACCTTTGTTATTTTTTTATCGCACAAGAGTCCCAACTGCTCCCGTCTGGAGCCAGTGAGACTATGGCATCTGCAATTGGAGTACCTACCGACTTATCTTGTGAGGCTGAAGGTATTGGGGAGAGGATGGAGAAGGTAGCATTTCAATCAATGTTACAATTCTGAATGGTAATCTTACACCAGGCCGATACTGATAGCAAATTCTACTCTGGAATATGCCCCAAATGTACTATTTATTATTTTTAATTAATATTTGTACACACAAATTAATGATTTTTATTTGTTTTATTGTGTACGTGGGGATTTGAACCCGCGACCTTCGGATTGCTAGCATTACCCCTCGATTTCGGATTTATATACGAGAATTTATAATTATATATTTGAATTTGCCCTTTTTTACAATATTTTCTTGGGATTATCATATTGTATTTATTTAGTTTAATCATTGTAAGTCAGTATTCCAAAATCGCCCCACTACCTCATAAAATATTTCACGAAATTCTAAGTTTCTATCATTTTGCTTCTTATTTAGTATAGTTTTCTAATTACTTTTCTATCTAAAGTATGCCATCATCCCCCATATTCACATTATTTAATCGCACGCACGTCTATAAATATATACAGATATATATACACAGTGCATATGTGTAATATTTATAATATTTGATTTTACAGCATTTACATATCTAAATGTGTAGTATTTACTAATAATTAATTTTGTTTCTCTTCGTTTTACGTACTTCTAATTTAAGATTATCATTGCACAAGTAATGATTTGTTACATTAAACACATTAATTATTGTAATAATTATGTGTTGTATTCGGTTCGCGAGCCAAAAAATAAATAAATTAGGGCAATAATAAAATAGTAAATCAAGTTATTATTAACAACTGATACATAAATTACTATGAAAACAGAAAATAGGTAGTTCAATGATGTCGTTTTGTAGATTGTCTAATTAGGTATTATTGGAAAATCATTTCCCTCAGGGCCTATGTCATCTTTGGGGATGCTGTGTGGAGGGTCTTTTCAGGAAAGGAAGCAGAGGAAGTTCTTTGTAGAAAAAAGTGTGAGGGGAGAGTCGGAATCTGGGGGTCTGCGTGTCCAGGAGTGATGGACATGGATCCACTGCGGTGCAAGGCGATGTTCCGAGAGAGTCCCACTGGAGAGGTCAAAACGTCTCCCGCAACTAGTTTCTCCCGATCTAGCCGGCCACGCAGTAGGTGCACATGCGCAAGACCCACCAAGACACGGACAATCACCTGAACCTGGGAACCCCTGCTAAACCACCAAGCTTAGCGAACCACTTAGGGTGACCACAACAGAGGTTTTGGTTAATAAATGATAAATACGTTGCAAAATTTTAAAAATGCATTTAATATATATACAAAGCATGTAAAAGAGAAATAAAATGTTAGTAACTGCGTATCTAATCTTAAAGAAACTGTTTCTCAATTTTTCCCTGAAATTAACTACATAAGAATTCAGGTAGGTAGGTATGCAAATTAATTAACTTCTAACTGCATTCTATTACAAAAACTGCATCTCGCAAGAGGCGAATAAATGCATCGTAGGCCGATACAAAATAATATCTAATCTCGAATCTATGCAAAACCAGCCAGTTTATATTTCACCTAACGGTGCATTCGCACTGCAAATATGGCCGTAGGTACAAATACACGTACATTATATTGCAGTGGTACAAGAAAAAACGAGTTTGTTCACGTCTGATGCATCTATACATGACGACAGTATGCATTTCAATGCAGTCGGTGTGGCTGAAAGGTTACGTGAATTGTGTGATTTTTACTAGATCATTGAATGAATTGATTCGTATTGATCTATATGAATCAAATTGGAATGTTTTAGTATAAATGTTTGTGAAAAACAGCGAATGATTCAAACGAATTGATTCTTTTTGACGCGAATGAATCAATTCGCACTAAATAACTTCACATACAATTTTAAAGCGTTTTAAAAACGTTTTTAAAGCATTGCAATGCGTTTTACGGAAGCTCAAAAATCTCTACAACGGCAAGAATCTAGCGTCATGAAATTTGCACCGATTTTTGTATGATTTTTTTAAAGTTAACGCTTGTTAACTATTTTCAGCTGAAAACGTTGTTTCAGTTACGAAATATTTATTTATTGTGACAAAATAAGATAAAACATCATATCTACCGATTGATGGCTTATTTGAAAACAATGCAAATGCAAATTAATTAACTTCTAACTGCATTCTATTACAAAAACTGCATCTCGCAAGAGGCGAATAAATGCATCGTAGGCCGATACAAAATAATATCTAATCTCGAATCTATGCAAAACCAGCCAGTTTATATTTCACCTAACGGTGCATTCGCACTGCAAATATGGCCGTAGGTACAAATACACGTACATTATATTGCAGTGGTACAAGAAAAAACGAGTTTGTTCACGTCTGATGCATCTATACATGACGACAGTATGCATTTCAATGCAGTCGGTGTGGCTGAAAGGTTACGTGAATTGTGTGATTTTTACTAGATCATTGAATGAATTGATTCGTATTGATCTATATGAATCAAATTGGAATGTTTTAGTATAAATGTTTGTGAAAAACAGCGAATGATTCAAACGAATTGATTCTTTTTGACGCGAATGAATCAATTCGCACTAAATAACTTCACATACAATTTTAAAGCGTTTTAAAAACGTTTTTAAAGCATTGCAATGCGTTTTACGGAAGCTCAAAAATCTCTACAACGGCAAGAATCTAGCGTCATGAAATTTGCACCGATTTTTGTATGATTTTTTTAAAGTTAACGCTTGTTAACTATTTTCAGCTGAAAACGTTGTTTCAGTTACGAAATATTTATTTATTGCGACAAAATAAGATAAAACATCATATCTACCGATTGATGGCTTATTTGAAAACAAATTTCTATAAGAAAGAGAAACATTCCCGGGTTACCCGAAAATGTTTGAAAATCTCCTACTTCCACCAAGCCGTGATGGAGGACTTAGCCAGCCGAGGAATCGAGCACGGAACGCCTTGGTGGGACCCAATCGAGATGCCCACTCAACCACTGACCAGTCTACTGCAAAACGAAATGTAGATAGATAACTTGATAATTGACTGGTCAGTGGCTGATTTGGCATCGGGTTTAAATCCCACCTAGGCGTCGTGTGTTAAATTCCTTGTCTTGCTAAGTCATCCATCACGTCACAAGCAACATTTTCCGCTTAATGTGGTGATAGTAGGAGATTTTCAAATATTGTAAGGTTATTCGTAACCCGGGAATGTTTGTCTTTCTTAAAAAAAAAAAAGATATTCAACATTTTAATTCAAAGATTAATTACCGAATCAGTGAATCGATTATATTGATTCAAAAGTACAAAAAATAATTTTGTAAGTTTTTTGATTTCGGTATGTTATCCGCAATTTGTAAGTTGTATGGTCGTATAAGAACGAATGAAATTATATTATTCTTTGACTTATTGGTTTGAAAAGCAGTCTTGATAGTTTTATGGCGAACGGTGTAAGATGCAGTGCTATACAAACTGGTATGATCAAAAATGTTAAAGTATTGAGGGGAAGTATTCTTCAAAAATTGCCATCACGACGTGTTTTTGCAGTTAGTCATTAGGCTACATATTTACAGTTACAGCCTTAATGAACACGCAATGCGATTTTGATTTGCCGGGGTAATCTAGGAAGTAGTACCTATTCCCCCAAGTAGGTATAGGATACAGCAATTGATGAGGGGTTTCACGAAGAAACTGTTTTTTTCGTGAGACAGTTTCAAGTGAATAATCACTCGGGGTTAATATTTTATGAAATCTTTTAACCCACAATCGAATAAATGTTAGACACGATTAACAATAAAAAATCTCATACATCTGTAAAAGTCGAAAATAAATCATTTTTACAAAGAAGAAATTTAAAAAAAACGTTTATTGGATAACCAACACTCCTGCCATATATAACCCCGTGTGTTTTTCTACGTTTGGGACCACCCATAAATTACGTCACACGAATTTCATGATTTTTTTACTCCCCCCGTCCCTGTCACACATCGTCACATTTGTGAGACCCCTCCCCCCTAGTGTGACGTCACATATTTTGCTTATACGATCATTTTTTTAATAATTTGGATTTTTTCATGTGATGTCACAGAGCTGATGACCCCCCCATATCGTCACCCTTGTCACACTTCTCTACACCCTCCCCCTTAAGGTGTGACTTAATTTATGGATGGCCCCTTTGGTGACTTAGCAGGGGTTCCGGGTTCATGGGGTGTGATTCATCTAGGTCTTCGCGGCGGATGTGTTTGTCCACCTACTGCGTGGCGGGCTTTTGGAACGTCACTTTGCACCACAGCGGAAGAATGGATTCGTAGGTCACTGCTGAATACACTGACTCCCGGATTCCTTCCTAGACCTAACTTTCTTAGAGAAACTCTCCACATAGCATTCCCAAAGATAACACAGGCCATGAGGAGAATTATTATCCTCAGATCTCACGTGTAAAAAAAGTTAGTAAATGTTTTACTTTAACAAAATTTATAATTTTCTAGTATACGTAGACCAGCT
Organism: Limnephilus lunatus; assembly: GCA_917563855.2. NCBI lineage: Eukaryota > Metazoa > Arthropoda > Insecta > Trichoptera > Limnephilidae > Limnephilus > Limnephilus lunatus. Next base: position 103,055,724 of record OU830594.1, read on the forward strand.
AAATAATCGATTTTTGAAAGTCTGAATTAGGCATTTCGAAGACACTAATTCTTATCTATATAGGGAAAAAGGATTTAAAATAAAGTGTGTTCTCAAAATTTCTTCTTTAATTAAATCATATTAAACATCCCTTAAATTTGATAACCTTAGTTTATTTGGATTGATTGTTTTATAGAAGATACATAGATAGGTACTTGATTAATACTTCTTGAATAATAAAATGCTTATGTTAGAATAAAGAAATGCGTCAAAACTGTAAAGGAAAGCACACGTAAAAACGTTTTTCACGTGTGCGTTCTACCTACAATAATATTTTTACGTGTGCGTTCCACCTACAATGATATAATAAGTGTGCATTCTACCTACGATAATATTTATTACATCAAAATAGAAAAACCGAAACTTTAGCAGTAGTAATAGAATTCTTAGAAAAAAAATAATATGTTTGAGTCCATACTGTTTTCCTGTGATGATATTTAAAAACTTCAAAATAGAACAAAAGTCCAACCTTTCTGTTGATATTGAAGACTTTTTACTATGAATCGATCCTCTATTTACCTATCAATTTATGGTTTATTACAGATTTACATCTACAATCTACCCGTTTAAATGTCTAGCAAAATATATATAAATATATGTATTTTTTTAATAATCGCATTAGCCGATTTAAAATATATATTTTTAAATGACGAGTATGACATACAAAACAAAGATTTCATAAGTAATTATACTGCCTACATCATTTTCTAAAAGCTCGTTTTTCTTTTTCGCCCATGTAGTTTTTGTAAGCGCAAATGGAATTTATCATTCGTAAAAGTAATTATTTTCACTTTAAAACATAAACCAGTTTAATAAGCGAATAAAAATGAAAATCCACCCTTTCGCTAATAAATGGCATCCTCGTCTTAAAGAGAAAAACAGGAATAAAAACACGGTCCAACGTTTTATCTCATATTCTCGCTATAAACTTCCACTCATTTTCCCGCAAGTGTTTTTAGAACAACCTTAAAAATGTGTTTTTCGCGATGTTTAAGTTGGTTTTTCACGACATTTTCCATTCTAGGAAGGGCGGACTGGACAGGGGTGGGGAGTGGGGACACATTTGTTGTTTTTCTGTGTAATATCTTCTGGAGCGTTTCTTATATTCGCGTTTTTATACGAATTCAGAGGCGGTGCGTGAATTAAAAACGAAATTAAGTTTATGTTGGTTTTTTCAGACTTCTGAAAGATGTCAACGCAGAGATCTTCGTCATGGTGAAAACCTCTGAATATTTTTTCGAAAGGACCATGGTTTATGGTTCACGATGTTCACTTGAAATTTTACTACTGTGATAGCTAAGCGGAACATTTAACATTGAAGAAGAATATAACACTAATAATCTAAACGAAAGTATGAAAGAGAACAAGACACAGAAAAATAGGAAAATATAATGGTAGGAACTGGGACTTTTAATTTTTAACTTTTAACAATTAGTAACAAATGTTATTAAAAAAAAATTGTTCTTATAAAAAATTGAAATATTCAACATTTACTTTTGTAGCATATCATAATATATTTTCGTTGTATATACTCACGTTCATAATGAATATGACATGAGACAGTACATTATTTTTGATGAAACATCTTTGTAAGTGATACACTTCATTACTAGGTATTTTTTTGTAAACAATTTGATATTATCAGGTAAAAGTATATTACCGCATCAGTTCTCCTATAAGTAATTGTTAAAATAATGTACCCATGAAAAATGGGATATTATATTTAAGTGCAACTTGTGAAGTATTTAAAAAAATATATATTTACCTCAGGATCATTAACTTTCAATAAAAAAAAATACCCATCGAATGTTAGTAAACTTGAAAAATTACGACATCTATCCACACTAGTAATTCGTCTAAGCATCTGTCAAGCATTTGAACAAAATAACTAGAAATTTCGAAAAAAGAATTATGTTTTACGAAAATTATTTTGGTCCAAATTTTTTTATAAATTTAAAAGTTTACGCATTACGCAGAATATCATTACATCATCGACAACGGAAATTAGTTAGTTTAATTAATATGTAACTGGTATTTCAACTCCCAAATACGAATCTGATTTGTTACCTTCTATATATTTTAAATAAATTTTGTTACATTGAGTTCATTTCTATGCTTGAATATAAACAGCTTTCACTAAAACATCGCAATACAAATTACAGTTTCACTGTAATTATTTGTAATTTTATAATACCAAGATAATTCATGGAACTCATACTATATGTTTTCGGTTAACTCCACGACACGGTTTGACATTTTATTGTTAAACACAGAAAATTCCTCATAATAATTATCATCAGTCGGCAAAATAAACTTTTAACATCACAAAACAAGACTAAAAAAACGATCCTAAGCTTTTCCAATTGAAATCCTGAACTGCGAAAACTTTCTTTACAAATAAAACGAGAAAAACCCAATGTTACAGAACTTCCCTGAACTCTTTAGAATCCCTTTCCTTTTTCCTTTTGCCCATTCTCTTGCCCACCCTCTTCCCCTCCCTCGTTTTAATTTCTGCTAATTTTTATCTTTCAACCCCCTTCTGACATTTTTCTTCCATTTTCCGACGGCAGTGCCATCTCTCGACCTTTCCACGATTTAACGAAAATTCACAAAAGTTCGCCGAGAACTTTCGCGAAAATTCATCAAAAAGTCCAACAATCTGTGATAACTTTAAAACATTCAGCTGAAACTAGATCCCCCTTTCGATGGAAGGCCGCGATTTTAGTAAGAATTTTGTTTGAATTAGAAATAGCTTCTGCTTTTTCATTTGATTTTTTTCTCTTGCAAGTGATTCTATCTGGTATAGTCAAACCGCCGCGAAAAATACATTAACTTTAAAATATTTCTAGCAGAATTTGTTCATGATTTATCCTATAAATGGTTATTTTCTTTGCGTTTTATGGAATTTATATATCATTCTGTAATTTAATTGAACAATTTTTATGTAAAACTATCAATAAATTTAAGGGTTTAAATTCTACGCAATATGGCGTTTAGAAATGACGCTTGGAATGTCAGTTAAGTTTTTAGTGAAGAGATTTTTAAAAGTGGTATATTATTCTTCGTGCTGAATCGATTGTATTTCGTTTGAGGGCACCCAATATAAAATTTATCTACACAAAACGTATATACACATCTATATAATATCTTCATGTATTTAGTCGTCAGAATAGGTACAGTCGAAGGAAAAAAGATTTCAACCGTCAAATTAACAAAAGTTTTTATCGCCAGTACGGTCTGATAATCTCTAACAGTAAAACTCAAATAAAGGTTAAAAATGAAAAGTAACGCATTTTATGAAAAAATAACATTAAAAGACAATTTCAGACGGGACGCTTAAATGGTTTGGAAATATATAGAACGGGTGAATGAAGAAAGGAGTGTACAGAGAATACATATGACGCAGAAGTTAATAGTGTAAGAAGTTGGGGACGTCCGAGGTAGACATGGAGAGAATCAATTAAATAGGGTCGGATCACGTCAAGAATCGGAATAGATGAGGCGATAAATGAATGCGAATGAAGTAAAGAGTGCGTACCGAGACAACCCGTTTGCCATAAGTCACTCCAAGAGGTTCGCTACGGTTGGCGACTTAGCAGAGGTGCCTGAGTTCATGTGGTGAAAGGGTTTTGGCGGCGGATGCCTCTACTCACCTGCCACGTGGAGGGCCGGATCTGGGGAAACTGGAGGAATGGATTCATACGTCCGTCACTCCTGGACACACTGACCTCCAGATTCCTACCCATCCCTCAAACCTTTTCCTTCACAGCATCCCCAAAGATATAGGCTCCGAGGGAAATTGTTTTCCTCGGAGCCTCTTGTGCGTGGCTAATGTAAAAAAAAGAGTTTATCCTTTCATTATACCCCTGTCGAGATGGTGTGTTAGTTGGTTCGTTGGGTGAGGTTAGATTAAAATTATGAATGCAAAATATTAATTAAGAAGTGGATGTTAGAAGATAGTTGTAAAACATTTTTTTCTTCTTTTTACATTTTCTTTCAGTTAGATAACATTACATTGAGTTATCTAAATAATTTAACCGAATACTAAAAAAAAATATATTCTTCTAAAAATGAGAGTTTTTCGTCTTACAGACCCGTTTCCCAGCGAGTAGGGAAGAACCGTTATTTAGAATTGGTGTCCACTTATTCAAGTAGTCGAACCTTGGAAAAACGCTGCCCATCGCTTGGAAGCTCCGATCAAACATTATATACATAGCTTCCCGATTATTCGAGCATGTTGGTAGTTGGTAGGGGAGATCTCACAAGTTTTTTTCACAAAATTAGCAAGAAAAAATGACTGCCGGTACAAATATGGTAAGTTTAATTTTATTTATTTATATTTATAATGGGTTCTTCAAGATCAGCAAGAGGGAGCAGCCCTGTTACAAAAACTTAGTTATGCAAAAATATGTATATAACATTATAAAAACTTATACAGTCAAAAGATATAAAGTCATAAGATATAAAAAATCTACATATAGTAGGGAGAACAGATTAACAAAGAGGAACTCTTCTCTCACACAAGGTACACAAAGAGAAACACATTTGATGCGTATATTTATAATTACCCCATTAATTGCTTTTTTAAATGAATATCGCTAAACAGTCCCAACTGACCCTAATCGTCTGGAGCCAGTGAGACTATAGCATCCCCAATTGGGGTATGTTATAAGGGTGAAGGTAGTGGGGAGGGGAATATGGGAGAGAGGAAGGTGGGAAAGTACCTGGCTATTCAGATCTAGTCACCAAACACGGCTAAATCGTGGTGTTCTTACACTACGGCGATTCTGAAAGTATCTACCACACTGGAACGTGCCTCAAATATGCTATACAATATTTTGAATGTATAAATTGTGAAATTAATTAACACAAATTAATATAATAAAATAAACCCGCGACTTTCGGATCTCTTATTCTTACCCGTCAAGCCATTTCGAAGCGATAGACACAGAGGATAGACCGCTATAAAACACTGTCTTGACACCCACTCTTGCTTTATTCATATTCATACATCGTATCATACACAATCTTCCATTATTCAGAATCTCTTCACAAATTTGATTCACTTGGTCATGCCATCGTGTTTCCTTGACATCTTCTACCGTTATTATGGATATTAAAAATGTTTATATTAATTAAACATGCTTTAAAATGTTCTTAAAATCACGCTAGTTATTTTCCAACAATGAACGTCTGAACAACAAATTAATTCATTGCAACGAAAAAAATACAACAAACCAAAATGCTGCACTCGCCTTCGGACCGACCGTAAAAAATGCACAAATAAAAATGCGTCTCGGATCAAACGGAGAGAGTATAAAAACGCACACCGTATAGATGTAAAAAATGCATCGGTTGCATTTTTCAAGTTCAGCGAGCTCTCAATGCGTCAGGCACGAGATAAAAAAATGCATTTACGCAAATATATATTTATACAGCGAGTTGAAAAAGTGGTACAAGGTCCAACGATGACCTCGCTTCAATGTCTGGAGCTAAAGATCGCCTACGGTTTTTATTTTAATTTTGATTTTTGCGTATTGGGAAATGATTTGAACTTTGGTATGTTTTGGGAGTGGCGACTGTACTTGCACGCTTGAATTGGGTTATGTAGATTTTGAGACTGATTTTATGGAATTGAATTGGCTATTAGTATGGGAATTAAGTAAGGTTATATAAAATGATGACCATCGAATTTCGACGTGCGCAATTAAATTTCATTGAATTAATTTTGTATTTTTTTACATTTAATATTTATAATTTTTTTGTTAGATTAGTTCAATACGGAAGCCGCTGAGAAAAATAATTTTTCTAAGGGCCTATGTCAGCTTTGGGGATGCTGTGCTGTAAGGAATTTTTAACGAAACAAAGAAAAGAAAATTTTTAGAATGAAAAAGGTATGAGAATTTTTTCCCATAGTTCGTTCGTCAGTGGGTCTAGGAGTGACGGATGTATAAATCCACCAATCCCACTGGTATTCAATGTGATGGGTCGAGAGAGTGCTGCTATGGAAGTCAAATGATAGTCTCCATTAACCCTACAATTTTGGAGGCGAGAATGGGTACCGTCGCCCGGGAACCATTTATTGGACACCTCTGCCATAGGTCACCCCAAGTGGTTCGCTACGTTTGGTGACTTAGCAGGGGTGCCCGGGTTCATGGGGTGAGGTTTGTCTAGGTCTTGGCTGTTGACGACCTGGACATACTGAACCCCAGACTCATACCTTTTTCCTTCCCAGAACTTCCAGAGTTAATGTAAAAAAAACCTAAATGGGCAGACAAACTTGGGAAAACTTCACCCAATAATAATAATAATAATATTTGGACGATTTATATAGCGCCGTTTTTGTGAAAAATCACGTCAAGGGTGGAAGTCCAGCATTCAGAATCCATATGGCTTTAGCCGTGTTTGTTGATCAGATCTGAATAGCAAGTTTCTTCCCCACTTTCCTCTTCCGCACGTCCTTCTCTTCCCCCGTCCTTCTCTTCCCCCCGCGCATTCTCTTCCCCACTCACTTCAGCCTCACAATATACCCCACGTGGGGATATCATACTCCTTCAGGATCCGATTAGTAATGAGCAAATGCGATACTATTATGCGGTAGATACATGAAAAACACTCTTAACGTTCTTTTTCTAAAATCTATTACAACATCTGTAAAGTTGGATACCTATTATCAAATACGATTTTAAAATATTAAAAAATCATACGAAATGATTATAGCGATGTTTGAAAAAAAAAAACATTTCAAACGATAAAAAATTTTCCACCCAATTATATAGTTCTTAAATACTTTTTCTACTCCTTTACGTTAAAGGCTAACATTATCCTGAAAGAAACCAACTTAAAGACGAATAAAAGCATCTGGCCTCCTTTAAAAAAACATTCTAACATTAATTCGCAAGAAATTCACAATATCTTACATTTTAAATTGCACGTAATAAGTTTTTAAATGGCGCGACGAAAATTCGTTCTTCTACTTATTCTCTACACTATTTTATACCAACCACCCGCCTAGCAAAAAACCTAAAACAACCCTTATTCAAGAGATATATCAGGATCAAAATCGCTTGAAATGTTGCTTGGTTTTTGTCGAGTTTGCGATATTTCAGGCACCCTTTTTCTCGTACAAAAATGAAGCAAGAGTCTTGAAAAATCATATCTTGGGAGCACCGATTTGTAAGAAAGGGGGAAGGGGTGGGTTGGGTATATAAACAAACGCTTCTATCTTCGTATTCATTAAGGAGGACATTTCAATGTCGGAGTTTTTCTTAATATCAAAACAAGGTGGATTTTTAAATTCGTTTTTTGCGAAAGTATGTTACTTCGTGATTAAAATTTTGTGATTCAATTTTAAAGCTTAAAATATAAAATTTCTCGACAAAAACATTTATACTATAAAATAAACTATATGCTGACTAAGCCTTTTGCTTGAATAGGAAAACTTGAGATATTTAGGTGTTCTGCAAGGCATTGGAGCGTCCCACTACTTTCCCAACGAAGTTATAAGGAAACTGATTGTTTATGTTTACCTCCTTCGTCGGATACGTCAAGACGTCAAGACTCTATTTTTTTTAATAATAAAAAGCTATAATTAATTATTATGAATGTCTTTTGGACTCTGCATACAGCGTTTGTTATTATACGTATTTACATTCAATAACAGATGCCTTTACAATACATAAAAATAAAATAAAAAACAATTTGAATAATGTCTCCTTGTTGTTACCGGATTTCAAATAAGCAGTGTTAAAAGGTTAGAAAAAAAATTATACGCAAATTTTAAGTTTAAAAAAAGGACAGCAAGAGCATTTTAACTCACTACTTTAGGGCGCTATAATTAGCCTGGTATAAGACAAACCAAATATCATACCCACAAGGCAGAAGAAAACTAAGTGCTTCGGGATTCAAATTTTGTTTACCTAATAATATTTTTAGTAAGGTGTTATTATATCGTTGTTAATAAAACGGAGACGGTCTACGTATGTATCCCATGAGCAATCAGGCCATATGTTTGTTTTGCTAGCTCCTATTTTACACCTTCTCCTTTGAAAGAAAATCATTTCTTTTAAGGTTCAGCTGGGTTGTTATTGGGTATATCCAAATATCTCCTGGTTCCACATATTCCACAAAATGATATTCAACTTCCCGATATTTGAGCCATCTTCCCATCAAGGTAGGACATTACATACATTAGATATTTTGGCGTTTAGTACTCAGGGGATAGTGTACTGACAATAGTCATACTAGTTCCCTCAGTTCAAATCTACGTTTAAAGAGGAAAATACATTCCAAAAATGTGTCTAATCTTAGTGTGTCTTCTATCACCATGAATATAGGTAAAAGGCATACAAATTGATTGTCAAACATAGTATGAAATGGTCAATTTAAACGTGAAAGTGACTTTTATTTATTTTGTGTAAAATTTATAAGAAATAAAAAAAATAATCAAGGGAAACTGTAAAAAAAAATCACAGTGTGTAATTCACACGCGCTAGAAGTGAAACTAGAAAGTTGCTAGATGTCGCTTTATTTTTGGCCGTTAAGACTTGTCAGGCACAGGTGCGAATTTACCGCGTTATATTAGAACCGAGTATTTGTGTAGAATTAAGTTGTGATGCATTCCCGTTTCACACGAATTTCAAGTCACTAACGGCGCAAAAGAAGTTTAATATATTAACCATAAAACATAGTTTAAAAAAAGTTTTTTTTAAATACATTCATATTTTTCTAATCAATAAATACATTATTTATCAGTTTACGCTTAAAATTTACAAATATTATTATTGTATTTTAGTTCTATTCAAGCGAAACGATACGAAAAGTTTTAATTTATCCAAAACACATTTTGGAGTGTTCGTAATGTATACCAATTTGTATCAAAGATAAATAAAAAATTGTGATTTCACTGAGCTCTCTAATTTTCATAGAGGTTTAGATTTTATAGAATAGTCCCTAAATGCTTTGCATTTTAAATTAAGTGCCTACCTGAAATTTTGAAAATTATAATTCGCTCCCCACTTCGTAGAATTCTTGTTTTAATCATTTAAAAATGCTACGTAGTTATCAAATAGGACAGTATTACAAAATGGTGACCGGCCAACTCAGAATGAAACCAACTCAGAACCACCACAGAAAGCTCATTAAAAGTGATGATAAAAAAATATTTTAAAAATTCGTTAAATAGGTTAAGTTAGGTCAGGGTTACTGGCTATTTTAAAATGATTTTACCTTTTTGAGGGAATGAGTTGGCTTGGAGCCTTACAACATCTTCATATCTATATACCTACATATATAAAATCGAAATATGCTTGCTTATAAATATATATATATGAGTTGTCCACGCGTTGCTAAACCATTCAACCGATTTCGATGAAACTTTAAGGATTTGATGTGCGCATACCCGTGATGGTTTCTAAATATAATAATGAGCACTGGTGACATGAAATTATGCGTTGCTAACCATTCATCGATTGCGATAAAACTTCGAGGATTTGATGTGTGCATTGGTTTCTATATATAATAGTGAGCTCTGGCATTATGAAAATTGTATAAAAAATTGCAGTAGGTGGTACGCGAGCTATTTGAAAACTGAATGTACCGGGACTGAATGCATGGAATGAGGGAGGGGGGAGGGGAACTCGGGAAGAGGGTTCGCGGGACGTTGGAAGCGAGAGAGGTGGGTAGGGAGAGGAAAGGTGGAGTGGTAACGCGTGAGGGGAATGGGACGCGGAAAGGGACCGGTACGAATGGGAAAGGACACGCAGGGAGAAACAATTTATTTATTAAGTCACATAGCAAGGCATGCCGGGAACTCGCTAATACTACATAAAGAAAAACTCTAAAATAATTCAACTAAATTAATTGCTTCGCAGAATCTGTCTCGAAATCATAATATTTTATATCGCTTATTAAAAAATTCAAATAGATAAACGGGGGGAGAAAATTCGTTCCATTACCCACACCCTTTTTTCTGAACCCCTAATATTTTCCTTCTTCGATTATTATTCTTTCTACGAAATAACGTTTAGCATTTTAAAATCTACCCTCCCAGGGCATTTTCTTCTGCTCTATACGGGCGACTCGTAATTAATGTCCAGAATCGGAAAACGGAATTGTAAAACGATACCAGAGACGCGACTTTCGGCTTTTTATTGCCTTTGCTGTATTAGGAATATTATACGGCATATAAATTATTCTCACAGGGTCTATTGAGTGTCTCAAAAACGCTTTATTACTAAGAAATAGGTGGATTTCTTAATTTAGTCGTAATAATTTTTGCAGCTTTTATAAAGAAATACCATATATTAGAAAAGGAAGAATCCAGTTTTCACGTATCGTAATAAACCTCGCGTCCTAAAAAATACGTTTATAATTATCTCTTATTTAGTAAATTGTAACCAAAATTTCATCTGTAATAATAAGATTTGTAAGTAGAGGTTTAAACCTACCTACTAAATAATGAACCGTGTATTTTATGTAACACTATTTTTAAATTATAAAATACTAATAATAATAATTAGATAATTTGTTTAGCGCCGTTTTTGTGATAAATCACCTCAAGGGCGCTGTACAATTTATGTCCAAAGATGTGTCAATATCTCGATGATAATTTTTTTGTGATCTTTCTTCGGGCAGTTAGGTAGGTAGGTACCATAATATTTTTTAAAAAAAGCAAATAAGAATGTCCAAAGAAACATAAGGATCTCACATTTGAAAAAAAAAAATTTACTGAATCATTAAAACGGTCACCACCTTCAAATAGAAACGGGACAAAGATTAGATTTACAGACACACGAATTGCAAAACAAGCAATTGCTAGAAGCCACGGGGTTCAAAGCCATGGGTTCCCATCGTGAGTTAAGGACTCTGCCAGCTAAGTCCTCCAAGTCATACGAGTAGTACATAAGATATTATGTTAGTTTGAATAGATTTATTCTTTTACCTATAAAAAAATCTGTGATATTTCTTCGAATAAAAACTTTTCATGTAGGTACATATATTTTATGCATCTCTTGCAAATGACATAATTCTGCCGGCTGCGCCAACTGTGACGATTGGTCGTTTTGCGATACTGAGATCAATGAAAAAATATTTTTTATTGATTGGTAGTAAATAATTATTCTTGTGGTTAAAATATTAATTGGTATAATTTGTACCACAATATATAAATACGTTACACGCGCAGAAGGTACGATGGTAAAGAAGAGGAACACAGCAGTCATATATGTTTTTAGAACACACGCACAATCATGCAGTCTCATTTATATGAGTCTGCATGATTGTGCAGTTTGTCTTTTACATTCATACGTTTCCTTACATGTATTATTATTATTATAACACCAATCTACGTTTTCAGTTTAAGACAATCTTCATAATGAATAATTAATGTTGGAATAGAGCTATATTCATCCCTATAAAACTACCCGAATCCTTTCTGATAATATTAGCTAAATTAAAACTCCGCTTTCTTCTACATTGCGTTAAGTCTAGCGATGATTCAATATTCTTAAAATATTGATATCTTCTGGTCTTGCTTCGTGTCTATTTTTTATTGAGGTTCTTGTAATATGCATAATTATGTAAAGGAAAGAACTATTTTCATCCCTATAAAACTATCCCTAGAAAAACTCCGCTTTTTTAAATGCTTGGCGATTACTCAATATTTTAAAAAATTGCTCTCTTGTCGACCCTACGCCAAAAAATAATATGCTAAAAAGCGATAAAAATTTCCAAAGAAAACCCATGAAAAATGAAAGCCTTAAGTGTCTCTGTAAACAGGGCAGTTTTTTGAGATGAGAAGGGGAGTTTCATAAGGGTTGAATTATTTAAAAAAATGCCGTCCCACTTGAGTTTTTTTTAACGGTTTTTATTGAGGCTCACCTTTTCTAGTTGACGATAATATGAATTAAACTTCCATACCAGTTTGGACAATGTTCAATTGATTGGTATCAAATATACGAATTCCGGTTGTCTGTGCTGTGCATAAGTTAGTCTTGCGTGAAATCTGGTTCACAAATTCGCTTTGAATTTGTGTCATTTTAAAATTTGAATTAGATGTTTGAAGATTTCAGACAAGCGATAAACTCTCAACCTGTAATATATTTTTATTATTTTAAAAATTGGAACTGATTTGTTAAGACTTAAGAATTCAGACAATCTATGTAAATAACAAGCGCTGACACGTAAAAATTCACGAGATATTATCATTATATATAATTCCAATTTTTTAAAAGAAAATAAATAAAAAAATCTATTAAAATATGATGTTGTGTTTGACACTCCTGGACATAGACCCCCAGATTCCTAACCACCCCTCGTACCTTTTTCCTTCCCAGAACTTCCTCTCATTCCTTTTAATAAAAATACTTTACACACAGCATCCCCGAAGATGTCAGAATTTTTTTTCACAGGGTATCCTGTATGGAGCTAATATATAAAAAATAAATTTCAGGCAGAATTACATACTATATCGCTTGTCTGAATTATTACTCACACAATCAGTTCCAATTTTGAAAATAACGCTTAAATTCATGGCGAATTTGAATTATTTTAGGTTACGAATATTGTTTCTGTTTTTAGAACTCGAAAAAACGCAGGACACCTGATTGTAAATACATATTGCACGGCTAAATTTCACGTATATTTGCATCTCGTTCCAGAGATGAAGAATCTATTAGAACCTCCCTGGAGGGATATTTTACTCCCAATAATACAGAATAGTTATTTTGACTGTGTTATGTGACCAGCAGTGATAAGTCAAGTAAGTGCTACGAACTATATATCCCTAACTATTGGTGTCGTAGTAGTTCTACCGGATTTTGGCGAATAGATTTCTTGGTCGATATAAAATCTTACTAATATTATAAAAGCGAAAGTTTGTACGGATGTATGTGTGTTTGTTACACTTTCACGCAAAACCTACTTAATGGATTTTAATTAAACTTTACAATAATATAGATCACACATTGGAATAACATATAGGCTATATTGTATAAAGCTAGCTAGAAAGGGGAAGCGGGAGGGGAACGGAGACGCACGGGTAAGGTGATTCAGGGAGAATAATAATAATAATAATAATTGGACAATTTGTAGAGCGCCGTTTTTGTGAAAAATCACCTCAAGGGCGCTTTACAATTCATTATGAATTCCTAGGTTCTATTTAATTTTATTATTTACAGACAGATACAAAAACATACTTACCTGGCAGGTCACTTCCGAAAAACACACTTTATTAGAAATTATATGCTTCGGAAAGATACGACTTTGCATGTGGAGGACATTATATTATATTTAAAACACTGTAACTATAATGAAAAAACTTTTCTCTTTTGGAGAAACATTGTATTTCTTTGAATATAGTATCGCAACGCATGCCGGGAACCAGCTAGTATAAAATAAATTAAATGTCACTCCGCCAAGACTGGCAACTCAAACCTCCAAATCGAATGTACATTTTTGCGTTAAAATTTTCATTAATAATAAAAAATATGACGTTGGTGGTTCACTTTTCAATGTAAAATTATTTTATGAAACATCTGATTCGACACTGTACGAACAATGTCTAACCAAACGATAAAAAGTTGAAAAATGGTTAAAAATGATACAAACTTCCGAATACTGCGACCGCGCCACCCACCCCCTTGCTAAATTTCAGGCCTGTTAAACTTACCCTTGTATTATAATACGGATAATTTTGATAATAAGTATGCAGGTATTCAAAATGGATAACACCACAGAATAAACTAGTAAAAACAGTCCACAATGTTAATCTGATATCAACCCTGATATTTTGAACCCTCAGAGCCTCTAAATATTTTGCAATATTTTTGCATCACATTCGATTCCAGATAAATTCCTTGTTTTTGAAAGATTTCTAAAAAAACTCTGTTTTCGAAAGCAGATAAAAGACTGTTTCAGATTTTAGCATTTTGAATCCACATGTGCAATCAAAAAATATTAAATTTTGGACGCAAGCGTAGATAATGTTTTTATAGTCACTTACCGATGGTTTTTATAATCACATAACAACTGTAATTACTACTTTGCAACCAAACCAACTATAACTAAAAAACCTATTTAATTATACAAACTTCTGTGGATGTAAACCGTTTCTGCTTATTCATATGGAGAAATCACTTCCCGTTTGTTAGTAAAGTAAAAAAGTTAATTAATACCATCATTAAATTACATAAGAAAAACAGAGTGTGCAATTTGCACGCGGTAGAATGGGTGAAACCTTCAGAAAACTAAAGTAGACAAGAGTGAGGAGGCTACGAAGCACCGCACAAAGAGGAGACCGATTATACTCTCTCAATCTCTCGCAGGCTAAACCCTATAGATGAATGTGTTTTTTCTCTTTTTAGTGTAGCTATTTTGGTGCTAAAAAAGTTTTCAATAAAAAAAATCATACACGTTTTCTTTCCGTAAACTGAATCGACTGTATTTTTAACCTTTTTTATATAACAAGTACCTAGTTAATTTCTATACATAATTGTATGCAAGTACACAGATGTACTGCTTGCAAAAGCTCGCTTATTATCAGTAACAAGCCGTTTTTAGGTACTCGCACTGAGCAAGCATGTTCCTATTCTATTTTGTCCCAGTCTTAAAATATCTTTGATTGATATAATTGCTTTATTAATAGATGCGAAGGACTTGTGCGTCATTCATGTTATTATTATGGCACTTCTGCATACTAATAATAGTTACGTACTTTATTAGATGCACGCTTAAATAGTTCGTTGTAAATAAACAGAGTGAAAGACACTCCAAGTGTCGGCCTGGTGAAAGACCACCACAGATTCGAAACGTTTCTTGGAATGGTTATAGCCGTATTTGGTGATCAGATCTGAATATCCAGATACTTATCATTCTCCTCGCCACTCCCTTAAGCCTCAAAAGCCCATTGGGGATGGCATTGACCAAACAGTTGGGATTCTTGAAAATTGAAAGTTTTCGGAAACACATTATTCATTTAATGAATAACAGATCACTTTGTATAAACCACTTTTTTATAAACAATATCGACATGTTTCAATAACAATGTTATCTTCATCAGGATATGTTAATATAACATATCATATTAACATATCCTGATGAAGATAACATTGTTATTGAAACATGTCGATATTGTTTATAAAAAAGTGGTTTATACAAAGTGATCTGTTATTAATTAAATAATAAACAATGCCACAAAGTAATTTTGCAAAGTTTTGAAGAAGTAAACACATTATTCACTTTGAATTATACCACCTCTGACGTTCAAAAAGAAGAAGAAGTTTATTGAAGATAGTTTGAAAGAGAGATACCATATATGTACGGATGATCAAATGAGAGATGCGGGATTAAAAACTACTAAAAAATTAAAGGGCGTAAGCGTTGTAAAAATATTTAATAAAACACGTCATATTTAAAACATAGCAAAAATCTATCGACATCTGATTTAAGTACAATGTATGTTTTTCCTATCGAAGACATTTAATAAATTACTTATTCAACTCGGCATCTGAAAAGAGATTATCTTAATGAATATTTTTGAAGAACTTTAAAAATTTTACAATTTAAATAATAAAATGGTGAATTGGTAATTTCAAACGAAATCATATTCAAAAAAATTAAATGAACTGTGCATAAAATATCACACGTCACAACAGAACATTTCCCGCGAATGAACGAAAAAACAGGGCCGCTGTGTTTGCGCAAATATACTAAAGATTAATGCAGCCAACATAAAAACTTCATTATGTTATTGGTAATTTTGTAAGAACACCGTTTAACGGTTACCGAATAGATACACCGGCAAACGTTCTTTTTTTTATTAGTAAGGTTGTAAATGTTCAAGAAACGTAAAGTGATTTAATTACCCAAGAACATACTCAAAATCGACGTCACCGAAGTATCATCGAGTGTGAATGGTGTGAAGTTGCCAACAACGATTTTTTTTGTAAAAAATTAACATAAATAATTACACGTTTTTGGAGACCTCGTTAAAACGACCCCTGCTTTAATAGCGAAACCGAGACAATCTTCGGAAAAAATTACTCCCATTAACCGGGGGACGTGCTAAAAGGGTTGAGGGGGAGCTTCGACTTTTTTAGGACATTTTTATGGCCTTCGCGTTAAAAAGTATAAAAATTGCGCCGTATAATGAGGTTTCAACGATAATTGCCTTTGTAAAAGGGTTTCGAAAGATGTGACACGATTTTTTACCTTTTTGATAAAGAGAATATTACATATACTATAAAATCACGTGTCGGATTGAATAAAGTGGCAGCTTACCCGCACAATTCTTTGATAAAATCACAAAAAAAAAAATCTGGCCTGATGGGATTCTAACCGCATAATTTTTTTCTTTTCGAATTGCAGTTTCCCTCAACGTTGGCCCCTGGCATACTTATATATAATCAGCTTAGGGAAAATATGGTACAACATATAACTAAGTGTCGAGAAGATCTACCACCGAAAAAGAAAAGTATAAAACATATTTTCATGCAAATGCATCAAGGATAAAACCACTTGTCTATATACTGTATATACCAGCGTGTAAGTACCAAAAAATCAACACTGTAAATATATTCGTTTGATATTCATACCAACTTATTATTAAAGGTATTTTTATGTCGTTTTCATGTGTAACATTATTAAATAATGCACAAAAAAGTATAATTTTATAATAATTATGTTCTGGGGGACCAACTAAAAAGATGTTACATTATTTCTTTCAGAGTCATCTACAGATATAATTTATTTTTTCAAAGCAATAAATAAAATTGCTTCATTTTCAATTAGCGCTTTTCACAATCTACGCAAGGAGTTTTCACAATCTTGCAAATTAAATCAAAATAAACACAAGTGTTCATTTTAGCGTTGCTTCACAGGCAGTTTTTAAATGTATACATTTTTTTACATTATCTCCACGCAAAGAGGAAAAAACCCCAGGGCCTTTGTCATATTTGGGGATGCTGTATGGGGGAAATTTTAGAGAAAGGAAGGAGAGTACGATCTGAGAGGGAAAAAAGGTATGAGTAGTTGGTAGAAATTTGTGGGTCAATGCGTTCAGGAGTGACAAGAGATCAAGGTTAGTTCTACCTCAACTAGACGTCTCCAGATCTGTCATGCCACGCAATAGGTGGGCAAACGCATTCGCCGCCAAGATCTATACAAGCCTCATCCCATGAACCCGAGCACCCCTGCTAAAATCACCGAACGTAGCGATCCACTTGGCAGGGGTGTTGGTCATCCAATAAATGGTTCAAAAAATTGGGTTGAAAACTTTGTTAATTGTCCCAAAAATTATACATTCTCAACGTCTTTAGCAATATAGGTAGGTACATAAAAGAACAATTGAATTAAAATTTCAATATCGTTATTACATCTTCGATTTGGAAAGGTTAGGTTGGGTTAGTTAAATTTAATCGTTTTACGTTACGATAAACTAGACATAACGCGATAAACCAAACATTAATTTATAAAATTTTAATTAAATGGACACGTTTTGATGCCAACCAAAATATATATTTTGAATTTCTATTTGAATATTTATATAAAAAAAACAGTTAGATCTTATGTAAGGTGAGATACGCCGTACGGTTAACTTGTAATATGATATTATTTCTTCTAACAGCGGAAGGTGGAGCAACCCATAGCTGGCTACTATACTATATACATCTGGTATCGTGTGCGCCTTTAAACCGATCTAACTTCGCTAACTAACGGTTAAAAACAGCCCACGCTGTCGACTAAACCTTAACTGACCTTTCGTAATCCGGTATTTGTTGGTACACACTCGTTTCTTACTTACTGTGTTTCTAATAAATTTAACTGTAGATGAAAACAACTGTTGAAAAAGTAAGATTTAAAAATTTTAGAGATACGTTATTTCAAGTGAAGTCATCAAAAAAATTCCAAATCTTACTCTTGCAAACCAACGTTGTTTCGTTTAATTTTTAATTTGTATATTTATCTAAACATTGTTAACTTGCGTTCATTGGTCTAATCTTTGTACATATAGTTTCATATCAGTGATCGATGAACCGGTGGATGTAATTTTTAGCCCATAAGTTGTTATAATGGTTTGTCTAGTTTGTAGTTGGAAGTAAGATTGTAGAAATATATTATAAGTTTGTACAGCGCCCTTGAAGTGGTTTTTCACGGCAAAAACGGAGATGATAAAATAAAAATGTTAAATGTAAGAGCGGTATAATTTCTACACAATTTCGGGCTAAAGTTCGGTTTAGTGGCGAAATTCCTAAAAATACAAACTAGTTATTTTTATACTAACTATGGGCCGGGGAATACGAATCTGAAAGAATTAGGCGGCGGCAAGCAATATTAACTGAATTATACGACTTTAAAAAAAAAATTTTACACACATAGGAAAATGGCCATTTTGGAAGCATTCTGATTCCTAGAAAATCAAACTAGTTATTTTTATACTAATTTTGGGCCGGGGAATCCGAATCTGAAAGAATTAGGCGGCGGCAAGCAATATTAAATGAATTATACGACTTTAAAATTTGCTATAAACAGACACAAAAAGAAGACATTTTGGAAGCACTTTAACATAGAAAAAGAATAAAGATGTTACACCACATAAAATTAAGTGTTGCCATTAAGCAGTAATATCAATAACGTAAAATAACATGTTTATAATTTAAGTACTTACTTTTTATAAATTTTACTCACTTTTGTATCACAAACCATGCTACCTAAACCTTGCGTAGCCGCTAAACTACTTGAAAACTGGGATGTTTTTTTAAATTGACGCGAGCAGGCGGTATAAAGGGGCACAAACCATGTGACACAAACCTTGCGTAGCCGCTAAACTACTTGAAAACTGGGATGTTTTTTTAAATTGACGCGAGCAGGCGGTATAAAGGGGCACAAACCATGTAAGGTATGTTCGATGATGACGATGATATTATTGTTTAATGGCCACACTTAAATTGTTGTTTTTCTATGGTTTTCATGTGTCAAAATGCTTTTAATGGCTGTTTTCTTATGTGTGTATTGAAAATTTAAAAGTCGTGTAATTCAGTTAATATTGCTTGCCGCCGCCTAATTCTTTCAGATTCGGATTCCCTGGCCCATAGTTAGTATAAAAATAATTAGTTTGATTTTTTAGGAATTTCGCCACTAAACCGAATTTTTTCCCAATTTCGATATTATAATGAAGAAAAAAAAAACAAATTGAAAAAAAAATATATATATTCAAATTAATCGTTGGTATTGAGCTGTGAGGTTTTTAATCGTCACCATGTGTTGGTAGGAAGGTGCCGTAGTTATAAAATATGACTTTTAAAAATAAAATAACTACTTTGCGAGGGTGAAAAGCTTTATTATTTTTTGACAACAATCAAATCGACGATCAGCGCTATGTTGAATTTTTGGCATTAGAACAGTTCTGGTTGAACGCTATTCCTGAATCAGCTTCAGCTTACGATCAAATTTAATGATGATAACTGATAACGGTCCTGTTCTTCGATTTTATGATCAAATGTGATGGTGCTTGAAACACAACAATGTTTTGTTTATTGTTGACTGAGCATAGTGAAGACATTTCGACTATCTTATACGTCCCGTTTCCAGTTTAAGATGGTGGCCATTTTAATAGTGGAGTAAAGATTACTTTTTTCAAATGCGAAGTCGTCCTGTTTGTTTGGACTTTCCTATGTTTGAAGAAAGGTTGAAAAAATAATTGTCAATGAGATAGTGACGTTTTTTTGGAAAAATTGTATAATTACTTATTTGAAATAATAAAAAAAATAGTACATAAAATGTGTGGCTTAGAATTTTGTGGGTAGAAGTAGAAAGGTATTTAAGTTCCTATTTGCAAATCTTATGAATTCAGAGAAAATTTGGGTTTTGATTTATTAAACAAGAGAAAATTAGAAAGATACTTTTTTGTAATTTGAATTTATCATTTTTGCTAGACATTCGTTCGAAGACTCAAAACATTGCAGTCCAATCGCGGGAGTGCGAAATAACAGTACCTAACCAAATATAGTAGTGAATCTAAAAATTAGTAAATACGTATCCTAGAACCAATACAAGCTTACAAAACGTTAGCAAGTAACAAAGGGAAGTCATAAAACTATCGTAACTTAAGAAATATAAACATAATCTAATTAATTTTAAGCGTAGTTAAGCAACTGTAAAGTAAAGTGTATAATATGTTTGACTCTTTCAATATTTCCATTTTATTGATGTTGAAAGACTTAGTCTGAATTACAAACTTGTCCCAACTATCTACTAAAAATACACACGGTTGAGAAATGTCGGTTCAGTAACAAAGGCTAGTCATAAAGCTGTCAAAACCTTATATCTATCTAGGAGTCAATCTTTAAGACATTGTCACAACCATGTGGTTGTATAATAATATCAATTTAATTCGCATTTCTCTTGAAAGTAATCGAATGTAATGCATTCGATTCCTTTCAAATGTATCAAAGGCATTAGTCACAAAGCTGAACTTAAAATCTTTTATACGTATTTATAATGAGTAAATTTGGTATAATTAGATTTTTTTATCGTAACATCTTCCTCTTTTTAATTCAACTCTTCTTGGTATCAAATTTTGAAAGAGATTTTCAAAATTGACGATCAGGTATTCTCACTGCTACACAATTAAACTGATTTTTTTCTAGACTCTATACACTTCAATTTGGGAGGCGGGCTGCCGCCGCTCAGGGAATCATTTATTGGATAACCAACACCCATGCCATAGGTCACCCCATGTGGTTTGCTGATTTAGCGGGGGTGCCCGGATTCATTAGTTTGTCTAGGTATTGGCGGTGGATGAGTTTGTCCACCTACTAGGTAGCGGGCCGGATCCGTAGAGACTGCTCGAGGGAGACGTTTTGACCTCTCCCGCCGTACTCTCTGGACTCATCGCCTTGCACTGTAGTAGGAAGGATAGATTCATACGTCCGTTACTCCTGGACACTTGTACCCTAGATTCATTTTTATTCCACATTTTTCCTTCCCAGAATTTTACCTCCTTCATTTCTTAAAAAAACACACACTCCACACAGCATCCCCAAAGATGACATAGGCCGTTAGAGAATTTTTTAATGTGGAGCTAAAAAAATCTGTTTTGATGATGGACACTGCAAGGCTGTGTAAAATATTGGCTCAAGAAAGAGTAAGATGCGGAACTAACTAACTAATCCAAAAGGGGATATTAGCCGCATACAACTCGGTCTTGGCACACACTCCTTGCTTCATTCATACAATACATTCTGTTACTCTGACTCGTGTTATGCCCCGATTGAAGTATTTAGTCTTGAGTGTCCTATGTCTTCCTTTCTTGATTTCTTTTTCCACTCAATTTCGTGTCCTTTATTCTCCTTTAATAGCCTCAGTCGTTTGCGTAGGTATATGATTCACAAATGGGACCCAAATGATTCTAAATTGTGTGAATGTGGACGTATTAGCACATCGTAATGGCCTCTTCATCAGTTTTCCAGAAGCACACCAACAGTGCTGAAATAACTGACTCCAGATACGACCTCCAAAAAATATTTTCTACCACACGAAGAATACGAAACAAACTACTCTAATTTTTTCTCTCCAAGTCTCTTCAAAAACGCAAATTCCTTTCTTTATTCACCTTCGGATAATTTAAAATTCAGGGGAGCTTGTATGGAGTACTTGGGTGGGTACTAATTCCTTACGATTTACCGCGTGTCCCGAAGATGTGTACATGCCAGTAAGCGAAGAGTAATATTTTTTCAGTTGGACGGCTACTTCCGACGTGAACAGCCAACCCGCGGCGCGTGGGCTGGATGTCTGCGAGTACAGTCTGTCAAGAAATTGTACACAAAAACGGAGGGGGCTGATGTTGTTTAAATGGTTTTGAATGGCAATATTCCAAAATAGTCGAATGGAAAAATAAAAATTCAAAATAGCGCTATGATTCGACTAAATATTTTTTATATCAACATCAAACGGATTTTTAGAGAAATTTGTAGCAATCAAGGATATGATTCTCCATACAATTCTTGAAAATTTAATCTTTTAAAATATAGTTGCATTTTAACGAGATGATTTTATGGAAAAATAATAAAACTTATCAATTCGGCGAATACGTTAAATCATAAAAAAAAACTATGTGCACTAAATATGATAAAAAAAAAACTTGTATAGCGATTTATATGTGAGGTATTATTCCGTGTTGCACTATCTTCTTTAGACAACATTTCAGACAGCATTAAAGTGTCCATCATCTGAATTACACATCTACCCTAATGATGGACCTTTAATGCTGTCCGAAACGTTGATTAAAGAAGGAGGTAGGGCAACAAGGCATAATACCTCAAAAATAAATCACGATAACTTGAAATCCCGTGAAAATATCAAATCACACCCAAAAACAATAGTCCAAATTGATTTGTAAGATTCGGAAGTCCAACATAACCCTATATCTGAATCTACTGCTATTATTATTGTTCTAAAATCGATGCTATTCATAGTAATATGTAATACAGTAATCAACATTATTTTATCGTTTTATTAATTTCTAGAATTTATTTACAGACTGTTATTCAAGGATACGCGGCAAGCTATAGCAAGGATTGCAAGGAAGTCACAAGGTGTAGATAGATACACGGTATAAGCAAGGTATAAAACTCGTACGCAAGGATCCCGAGGTACTGTTGTGTGTGATATTATGCAAGATGCGAGGTGTATGCAAAAACATGCTAGAAAGCTCGGTGCTTTGAGCACTGGCGGCGTGAGCGTTCCGAAACGTCGAAACGACATCTGGGAAGTTTTGTTTCATCGAACTGTTTAATTTTTTTTTTTTTATTGTGGGGGGTTAAACCAAGCGTTTTTACGTCGTATGTGAAAATTGATTAATTGATTGGAATCTTTTTTTGTCCCGTGAAATTTGAAATGTTGTACAAACTGGATAACAATTTTTTCTAGAGATTTTGCAATTAGCCTTGCAAGCGAAAATTGAGTTGTTTTCTATTTTTTAATAACTACATAGCTCATGGTTTTAATACCAGACTGGAAATAGAAATTTCGGACTGGAAAAGTTGGGTAAACTTCACGGCACTAGAGCATGGTTCACTAGTTTTTGTGAGACGTAAAAGTTTTTATATTTTTATTTTTGGTATAACTTAACGAGCTAAACCTCAAAATGTAATATTTAATCTTGAAGGTAATATAAGCGACTCACAAAAGAAATTTTGAAAAGATATGGTCTTGTCTAATAATTGAATCTAGGACCTTAGCCTTTCCATTGCTTTGCTCTAACCACTGAGATATTTCTTTCTATACCCTATGCTTTCTATACTCTTTGCTCATACTAACCTGTATCATAATTTGGCTAAGAACTACTTTAACACATGTTTTTATTGGCTACTATATCTTTTTCTATTATTGCAAGATTCTTCCATAACTAAATGCATTCTAGATACTGTCCAGGAAAAATATATCAATTTTTCAGTGAAATTTTAATGTGCGACATCTATTGACTTTTCTGCAAAACTAGGATGAATATTTTTTATCTTATTTTTGGAATAACTTAATAAGTAAAACCTCAAATTGTAATATTTAATCATTGAAGAGTCTCTAATATTGTCTTCTTCAGTGATTATATTTATATAATATATGAGAACAGTTTTTCTGTATCGGGAAAACCTTTTTGAAGTTTATTTTAATAAACAGTAAAAAAATCAAATAACATTTAAACATGGTGTTAAAAGTAAAGTTTTCATATCAACTATGTTTACAGGTTTATTTTATTAACATGTTTGTTTTACGCACTTCTTTTTCTCTTTTCTATTTTTTATTATAACATTGCCAATTTAACCATTTGTTTACACTAGACTACACTCAAAGTTACTATCCTTAATTAATCACCATGAAACAGGCATTCGCCAAGTATGGTGATTTAATAAATCTTATATATAGAAATGTCAAATGTACGTAACATGTTATAAATAAAAAACTTCCCATGATGAAAAAATTCTCCCACTTTTACAGAAAAATGTAACAAAACGTTTCTGTAGGTACGAAACCTCCAAATAAATGAATAAATTAAAGCCTTCTTTATTGAGTCGCTCGATTTCAGAATGGGTAGGTACCTCATTTCCGGCATTTTTTTGGAATTCAAATGAGCGAATCGAACGTTTTCTTTTTCCAAAAGTACGCGCTACTTTTTTTCGAAATAATCGCTGCGTTCTTTTTTCAAACTTGGCATTATGTCGTTTCTCACAAAGACGGCTGTCCGTAGCGTACTCGAAAAAGTAAAAAAATAAATTAAAAAACGACGGAAAAGGAGTTATGGGCGAATACAACAATTGCGCTGAGCGTGTGTTACTTTTTTAAATGGGGTGCGACCGCTGTTACAGCTTAAACTAGATTGGCGTTCAAGTAGAAAAATTTATCAATTATATTTGTATTTTATTTTAAAAAGTAGCAGCCTAAAAAGTATTTTTTATGCCAATTTTAGCTATTAAACAGAAACATGTTTATTGACTTGCTCAGTGGTCGGGGAGCAACACTCTCGACCAGCTGATGAGATCGAAGGTTCAAATCTGGCGTTTGTATTTTCACAATTTAATCATTTAAAATAGTATAAGATTATTTTAAATGGCACGCTCCGGATTGGAAGATACTCTCAGAATATCGCTAAAATAAGCAACCAAGCAGAATTGAAACGTAGTTGCTTGAAATGGCTGTATTCATATTTGGTGACTAGATCTGAATAGCTGGGTGCTTTTCAACATTTATTTTTCCATTCCCTTCCCCTCTTCAGTCTCACAACCTGCCCCAATTGAAATTGCCATAGTCCTCCCGCTCCAGGTAGTTGGAAGCAGTTGAGACTCTTGTACGGTATTCACAATAAAAAAAAATACTCAATAAAAAACTAACATTGAGCTCTGGCGTCATGAAATTTGTACAGATTCTTAAATTTGGTATTTCTACGTAAATGCAACTATTTTAACATGCAACGACATTTGCTTCTAATCTGCAATCATTGCTTCTAAATTATTGTTAAACTAGCGCAGCCTCGTGAAAATTAACGGTATAGTCTGAATTCTTTGAAAAATCATTTCCAATTTTGAAAATAAAAAAATTAATTTTCTGTCAAAAATATTACAATATAGGTGAAAACTTTATCGCTTGTCTGAATTCTTCACACAATAAGTTACAATTTTGAAAACGACACATAAATTCAAAACAAATAGACAAATAACCAATGTTCGTAGTTTATGAGAAAGAGATTTTGGATAAGTTGGGTGGATAATTACTTCATATCAAATTAATAATTATAATTACATTTTTGAATAGTTTCAGGAATGGCGCCCACAACATCTCTACTTCATGACAAAATTTTGCCATAAGGTAATATTTGAATTAATTGGTTTTGGCAAGGGGGCACCTAGTGCTCTCTCAATCAATGGATGCATTGTTTTTACCCAAGGGTCTTTCGTTCGATTACCTCCGAAGGCTTTTTTTTCCATTCGATGTAATTTAAAATTTAAATAAGACGTTACGTCACGTTTAGCGAATACATTAAATTGATTGACTTTAGTATCTACTGAAAGTAGGTAGGCACCTATGCCATAATATTAGGTAAAATAAATAAATTACATAAAAATCTCTATTTTTGAAAAATTCTGAATGATGACTTGATTTTATCCGATTAGTTCTTCTGTCAATTTTTCAAAATGTATCAGTACACATTATTATATAATTGTCAGCTCAGTTCAGTTTATAGAATTTGCAATAATGAAATAATATTGTTTAAATCAATATAATTATTCATCTGTGATTGTCTTTTGTATTCTTTGAATATAATTCCGAAAGGCAAACCTAAAAAACCTCGTAAGTACATATATTTTTTAAATAGATTCACGGATTCAAGACTTTTTTTTTATTATTGTGTTAGTTATTTTTTTTTATTATTGTGTTAGTTACTGTTATTAATATAATAACGGAAGTACGATTCAGAAAATTTGATAACCAAATTTTTGCATTGAAAAAGCTCGTTGTATTTTGCATACTGTATAAAAATTCATTTCATATTCACAATATTATACGACTATTGATACGATCTACGTTTATTTATTTCTTTCAGTTATTTTCGAAACACTTTTGACTTCTGAGTAACTGAATAAGACGTTCAAAACATAATATTAATCGGTTTTTATGGTAATGTATGTGGAATAACAAAAATATAATATTTATTTCTTACGTTTGAAATTTAATATTTTTCACGTAATTTACGTGAAAAATAAGCACGGCCTGCTCACTTAATGTCCTTTTAAAAAACAACATATAAAAAATATAAACTTAGGACGGGTGATTTCACAGCTTTTGAACAATTCATAAAATTTAGAAATTAATTATTATTATGGGCGAGTTACTTCAAAGAAATGAAATAACATCAGAACTTGAATATAACTTTCACACAACCTGAAAATTAACTGCGAAATTTGATGAATTGTTCAAATTCTGTGAAGCAACTCGTCTTAAGCTTTTGATTGTCGTTACTTTGATACGCTTTTTGAAACAGCTGTTCATTTAAATAATCTCTGTAAATTCGTAGAAATATAATCAATGTACCTGTCAATATTTATATAAACAATACATAAAATCAATTAATACGACATTAAAATATAAACAACAAACCTTTTAATGGTTAGTAAAGATGATCTACAGATTAGCTAATAAGTTAAAAAAATGACACTCACCTCAAGACAAAATTTTGAAAGTGACCAATACCCTGGTGGTAAACGGGACCTGAACAACCTAGCATTTTTTCGAAATTTTTGAAAATACAACTATTTTGAATATCTCTGTAAACACTGTGAAAATATTCTCAACTTCTTTGGCTTGGAAAACCATAATCAAAAGTGTAGCTAATTAATCATCACGCTGTTTATATAGAAGGGGTGGACAGATGGGTCAGAAATACCTACAACTCTGATTTGGTAACACTCCTTGTTTCATTCTCATTTATACATTTTCTCATGCATAATTGCTGTTTTTTAGACTCTTGACGAGATCAAGTAAAGGATATCCAGGAGTCATGTCAAGATTCGAAATAACATGCTAGTATGTATAAGAGTTACTGTAAATAAATGTGAATGAAGTTAAAGGTATGTTTAAAGACAGTTATGTGGCGTTCCATCCACTCTGACAACCTTTGCGGAGAATTAGCCTGATGATAAGAGAGCTGCAACGCTTCAATTTTAAACAATTATTCATAAAATATTTTCTTTTACGACTTTGATACTCTTATATAGCGTTATTCTTGTAAAAATGCAAGGTGGTTCCAGCCCAGTTTTGCTACCAAGACACACTTTGGAAGATAACAATACACATTGAAACAGGTGCCAACTCACTCGTTGCAGAGTGGACCAGCACTCCTCCAGCGTCCTCTCAGAGATGGAAGAAGATCGAGACAGCTACGAGATGAAGTCAAGTCCGAGTCCACCAGACCAGATGATTACAGTAGAAGATCCAGTTGAAGTGAAGTCGATAGCGAAGTCGAAGCAGCCGACCCCGATGAATTCAAGTCCAGACCAGATGGTTACGGTTGAAGATGCGTTCGAAGTGAAGTCGGAGACGAAGTTGAGGTCGAAGCAGGTGACCCCAATGAAGTTGAGCGTGAGGGTGAGCCAGTTGGAAGTTGTTCCGGAAGATCCGAGTGATGCATAATAAGAGACACAAGCCAGTTAGTTAAATGAAGCGTGAAATTATTGTTAGTTTGAAGTGAAGTGAAATTGAACGCATTCCTATATCAAATGGTACATATTTAAAAGCATTTTTGTTATTTAAATTGGCAAATTTAACACAAATTTTCAAAATTGGAGTTAAATTCAGACTTAGAAGAGATGGAATTGTTGAATGTAAGGGAGACAATAATTTTAGAAAAGATTTGATCCAACAGGGACTTCGTTTAGAAAGGGACAATAAAACATGTTGTGTTCTGAAATTCACACTTCTGGACCACAAGATTTTTTTTAAGTTGTGAGGGAACGGAACATGGTCCAATTGTACTTCTCAATCAAATAAGTTCGTTCTATTCCCAATTTAAGTGGGGTTATTGTGTAACACGTATCCCTATTTGTTTTTTTTGTGCTTTGGTGTAAATTACTTAAAATTACTAAATAATAGTTCATGTAAAGCAAACTGATTTTTAATATCTATTCTATGTATCTTTGTGCATAGTTTGTAATTCGTTTTGTTGGAAAAATTTCGGGTTTCGTTATAAGAATGCGTTCAATTTTAGATAATTAGCATTGGTGAAAAATGAGCCCACATAACCAAGATGATTGTTTTTATAGTTTTGCAATATTTAACTAAAATTAGTTATTTCTTTGTGAGTTTGCGTTCTAACCTGATGTAAATTGGAAATATAAAATTTTCACCCACACCATGAGGAGTTTAAGCTTTTTTTTTAAATCTATTTTTAATTCCTTATTCGCATGCATTATTCTAATTTTTTTTTTATTTGCAATGATGAATAATGTGACACTAAAACTTTCATGAATAAAATATAATTTTTGTTTTCTAAATTGTTAAAATTTTTTGTTTCTTATAAATATATGTTTGTTAGGAACATTAATCAATGTAATCAACATTAAGGACTGGTTGCTTAACAGAATTTGAACAATACCAAGGATAATTTTCAAGTACTTTATAGTTTTCTTCATATTTATGATAATTTTCACTGTAAAAGTAATATTCAAGTTCTGTTATTTTGACCAGTTGTTCCACGTAACTGAAATAATGACACATCTTGAATGGTACTTTCACAGAACTTGAAAAACAACTATGAAATTCGAACAATTCATCAAATTTCGAAATTAAATTCAAGTTCTGTGAAAGCCCTATTCAAGTTCTGTTTCAAACTTTAACAAAAAAATGTTCAAATATTCTAAAAAAAAAACCGTCTTAAAGTTCCAATAAAATTTAATTACTTTTAAAAACATACATATTTTAAAAATAAATTTAAAAACATTAACTCAATATTGCTTTAATTTTTTAAAAATTATAGTAGATGTTTTAAAATAATAATAATTGATGTTGGTAAAATAATTACTATCTACAAATTTTTCGAGAAAAAATAAAACGCTACCAAAAATAAACCAATTTACGTAAAAATATTTTCTCTCAAATCTACTGAAACAAATAAAATTACTGAAATATTTTTTTAGATATAAATAATATTCGATACCAGGCAACGCAAAATATTTAAAAAAAATCAAATAAACTTGAAATTCAAAATTAGAATGTAAATTTTTACCAATGGGAACGGCATTAGCGACCGCTCACTCATTGAGGAGTCGGCAGACGGTGACTGTTGTTGCTGTCTCGTTCCAATCCATAGTTAGCGTGAGGTGAGAGAGAGGGAGACAGAAATTGTTAGTTTGTGTGAAAACAGCGAGATTTTGTTCGGTCGCAAATAGTTGCCACAGTCGAGACAATAAATTAAATTAGTACTTACTTACATATTATTATTATGCAAATTTGTTTTCTTGCAAATGCAAAGATGCATTTATGCATTCATATCTTGTGGCAATATAATGCAGTAAGTATATTAATAAAGTTGAAATAGAAAGCACAGTCAAAAATTCAAACGCTAGTTGAAGTATGAAAACATTTATTACAATTATATTTCATTACGTAGAACTATTTTTTCTTATTGTCCTGATGTTAGTCAACCTTAGATAAGGCAACGTAAGTCATACAATATTCAAAAGAATCAATTGCATTGAAATTTTGATGGTCAATTCATTGTAAATGTGTTTTTAATACCATCTTTGTTATTTATAAAAAACACACAATTTTCAATAATTATTCTGAGAATAATTTTATTTGTCAATAAACATTAACCTTGTAACCGTGTGTTAATCATTTTAATATGATAACAATATGCCAACCGGTTTCGTCAAAACCGTGATTTCGTCGAATAAAGTTTTTTGTTAAATGTAGGTATATATTTACCTGCTCGACGAAATCGCGGTTTTCAAGAAACCGGTTTGCACGTGGATGCAAATTAAAGAGGTGTGCAATAAAATATGACTCACTATTTTTATTATACACAACATTTACAAAAATTTAATTTTAATAAAGATTTTCAAAACACTACAAGTTACGAAAATATCGAAAAAATAATAATAAATTATAACAAGTAATTTCTAAGAACAAAAACGAATTAATAAATAACAAAGAATCCATAAAAAGTAAAAAAAAAAACATAATGGATCTAAATTACCACTTTCATATATTATTTATTTTGCCATTGTGGTTCTCTCCTGGTTAATTTTATTCGATTTATAAATAACCCCTTTCAAAAAACAATAATTGCAAATTCTAATTTCAAATCTAGAAACCAAAAAAAAATCCACTTTGTGATATTTATTTTTAGTTCCGGAAGGGTGTAACTTAATTTTGAAATATGACGTGCACTCAAAATCACAAGCTGTTATTATTTTTAGAATTTTGAAAAAAAAAACTGGTTGACAATAAACCGAAAACCTGTTTTCAAAACAATCGTTGCAAAATTGTGCAAAAAATTGGATTCCACGTTTTTTTGTCTGTTCTCACTGCATATTTTATAACGGGTTGCTTTGTCTTCGAAATGGTTTTGAAGGGGTGATTTTGTCGTTTGAAGGGTTCAGTCTTTGAAACAAATACGTTTGCTGATAAATTTGATTTGCATTTGATTATGTTTTTTTGCTGTTATGAAAGTTGAAAACGTATGTTTTTAAAGTGAGAGTTGGTTGTTTAAGTGGGTAATGAAATTGTATTATATTAATTGGTAGCCGTTAGCACCCGATTTTACCAGAGTTAACATTTTCAACGACATATATTTTTTTTAATTTAGACAAACGTTACTAGCAGATTTTATCCAGAATTCTTAACACTCTTTTAACCTAAAACTATTTTTCTTAAACGTTAGCTGAAATAAGTAAGCTGAAATTCATTGGGTTAGGTAACTCACGAAATTCTACCTAATTGTGGTGTGCAAATTTTGGGACGCCAGATCTCGTCGTTCAAGACTTTTTTGCTACAAAAGCTTAACTTTTGCTTAAGTTTGAAAACATTTTTTTTTCTTTCTAAATACGTTGCAATAATTACATTGACTTAAATAATTTGCAATACTGTAAAAAAAAAAAATTTAATTTCAAGACGCAAGAGCACACTGGCTTAGTGTTTTATAGACAAAAATATTCACCTTTGTTAAGATAAATCTTTTTTTAAATATATTGTGAGTTTAAGGAAAAAATGAGGTGCTAATGTGAATGGTAGATAAAATCGGGGATGCCCGAGGAAGACATGAAACCAATACTTGAGTCAGGCTATGTGAAGAGTCAGAATAAAAGAAGGATTTACATGAGACAATGTATGAATTTGAATGAAGCAAGAAGTGTTTTTTTTTTACATTAAGAAAATAAGATAATAATAGAAAATAATTCACCAAAAGTCAAAGGGACTTACTCGACCATTATCTCCCAGGCCCTATGGTGGGCAGACGTATCCGCCACCAAGACACGGACAAACCTCACCCCGTTTACCCGGGCACCCCTGCTAAGTCACCAAACGTAGCGAACCATTTGGGGTGACCTATGGCAGAGGTCTTGGTTATCCAATAAATGGTTCCCGGGGCGGCCGTATACGCCACCCACAATTGAAAAGTTAGTGCAAATACAGAGTTGTTTGGCGGTTTTACTGCTTACCACTGCGTGGAAACGACGTTATGATTAGTTTGTTAGTTCTACCTAATACCTACCTATTATTGCGTTGATTAAGAAATTTCAGACAAAAAAACATCAACGATCATCAAAAGTATTGCTTCGTGCATACTTGTACCCTTTCTACCCTCAAATTGAATTTTATAAAATTTATTCCTTCAAAATATAGATGTGCTTTTAAAAGTAGTATGAACGGCAGACAAAAGTTGTCAAAGTTGATGTGTCGGATATTGGCAACCGAGCATAGAGATACCTATCAGACATCTATGTACTATGAGAACGTACGTTAATTAAATTCGCATAGGTAGCAAACCTTGTATGTAAACGTTGTTAAAAAAATTCATTCATCCACTGCAACTAACTACGTAGGGAACTGTTCTACCTGAATTAACCCTTTCGCCGCTGAAGTGTCGCTATTGTTCACCTTTTTTGTTTTACTTTATTGAACAAACAACTCGATGTAACGGTGGGGTGCCAATGAAGGGTTGAAACTGTGTCTCTCTTTTGTTTTTGACGTTTCGAGTGCGAAAGATGCATGGGAACGGAAGAAGCTAACGCAGAAAGAATGGAGTAGTTTAAAAAAAATTAAAACCGGTAAGTTATTATTTGGAACAGGTTTTAGAAAGAGTGTGTGAACTTGAATTGATGAAGTTTGGATCGGTTTTGTGTCGATGTAGGTAGATACCTATGCTTTATTTATACCATATAATAGTCCGAATTGCTCAAAAATGTCCAGAGTCAGTGTGACTATAGCATCCCTAATAAGGAAGTTGAGTGAAAAATATTTTGACTTATAAAAAATATGTTCATGTAGATCAAAAAATATCGATTCTAAATATATAAATATATTTCTATATTGTTATTCTTAGAATTAATTAAACCTTCTTAAAAATCCATCAAAAAGCTACGAACTAATAACGCTTCATGAATGGTCGAAAGAATTCTGACGTCATCGGAACCTCAGTTTGTATAAAGAGCGGATCACCGAAATGTCTACGGTGCATCTCTTTCTATTACACGAGAGATGGTTTGTGTATGATGAGAGAGGTGTATAGGCCAAACGTCGTTTACTTATGGGCCAAACGGTTTTGCATTCTATCCCCTAAAAGTCTTTTTAAGTTTAGTAATGGGTGGTTTGGTATATTTAATGGTTTAGTAAACAAAGTTTATGTAATGCAAAATCTGTTTAAAAAACCACATACCATGTCAGAAATCGGATATATTCAAGGCCAGTCCGACTACCTACAAATCGTTGATTCTGACATGTTGATTTTATATTTAAAATAGATAATACTGACCACATAAGTGCTGAAATTTGTGGAGTTAAAGCTTCCAAGTAAATACATCAAATTATTTATTGTGTTCATTTGTATGTTACAATAAGTATAATACATTTTTTCAGTATAAATAATAATCATTACGTATTCTCTACTCATCTGACATCTGATGTTTCGCCGTAAACCTCACTAGTTTTGTGCAAGTATATTAAATTTATTGATTGCGCAGAAAAGTCTCACAGTGAACTGCGCTGTAAACCGTTATCTTACTTTCGGTCTTTACTTTTTTGCGCGGCGGCCTGAATTGGCGGGTGATACTTCAACCAACGGCGATCGGCCAGCGATGGTAATACCGTGTTTGTGAAGAGTTTTGGCGCGAGAAACAAAAATTCTACCTTTAAATATTAATTTAACCATGAAAACTTGATCAATTTTCTTTTTTTAAAATAACATCAATTCTGATAGACGGTTAACATTGATAAAAAAAATTACTGGAATTCCTTATTGAAGAATTTAAAAAATCTCCATACTAAATGCCCAAGCGACGGAGTTTTCTCAGTTCAAATGACGTCACACCCACACCCCGCTTCTTACCGCTCGGATCCGCTCGTTTTGGCGGGCTTAATAAAATTTAAACTTTGAGAATTAATTTTAATATGAAAACGAACTTTAAAAAAAAAAAAAAAAATACCAGTATTTAAGTTTGAATGCGAACATTGATAAAAAAAAATAAAAAAAATGGACTCAACTTCCTTATTGGGTTAGGTTGTAATGCGAAGGGAAAGAGATGGGAAGCTGTTGGTTGGAACGTATCTGACTATTCAGATCTGCATGGTCGTCAAACACGACTAAAGCCATTTTAAACTGCATTGATTCGATTCTGAAGTATTTTTTTAAATCCGAGATGTAGACTGTAATTATTTTTCCCTTATTATGCCTATTTGGAGTGAATAATTTAATCACGAAATATCAAAAATCTGTTTTAAGGGGTGGGAAAAGGAGGTGAGGGATTTTATCTAAATTTATGGACAATAGTAACTTCTTTATATTTTACTCGGAATAAAACTGTAGATTTATTTGAAAAAACCAGCCACACACACGGCCACAGACTTTCTTCTTTTTGTAATATATGTATTAGAATGGATGGTGGTCGCCCACAGGTTGACACGATGATGTATGGTAGATATATTTCGTGACGTAAACATAAAAACTTTTTTGGAAGCTTTTTTTTGTTTCGCTTCTGTTACCGGTGAGAACGGTGTGGTCATTTTTTAGCAAAATAATGTTAGTTTCATAAGCGCAAAAAAGGAAATTCTCGTACAAATTATTGTACACATTATGTTTTTTATATTGGGGTAAGTGTGCGGGGGGTAAGCGTAAATATTCCGCAAAAACAATCGGATGAATCATTTTGCATCCAACAGCAGTGTCCATGCATTTACACTAAGATATGCGTATTGCGCGTATGCTTACTCCGCATATGGGTTATGTGTATGCGATTGACATACTCGTGTATTTTTTCATATAACTTTTTGATTAATGAACCGTTTGAGGTTTGGTGCTTATTTGAGATACCTTAGTAAGCAAGCATAATAATAAACTAAACGTCAAAAAATTGCTCCATTTTCTAAGTTGCCCCACATGACTCTATACTTACTCCTTTTGCAATTTTTTTTTAATAATAACCGACTTTGAACATTCTAAGTAATACATTGTATTCCCCATTTCTTTGCATAAATGGATCGCTACTTATATTTTTATAAATTACCGTCTTTATCATGTAAATTGCATATTATCTAAAACTTGTTAGCATTAAAGACTTTTTCTAGCGGTAAATTGTGCTCAATTACTTTGAAAACGTATGACGGAGTAATGCACGGTTTAGATTCGAAACAACTTACATTTTCCAGGCTATTTACTTTAAATAAAATAAACGATATTTTTAAATTGCTGGAATCATACAGTTAATGTATATTACCAACAAAACCAATGATTGCATCACGATAAAAGCTTGGTTTGACCAATTACAGGTACCTACCTATGTACATCAAATTAATGAAAGCTTTCATTTTATTAATAAATGTATTCTACGTAAGCTCAACAAAGCTTTTAGTTTAATGCACGTAGTATATGTAGTTTAGTTTAACGAATGGTAGAAGAAGTCGGGATGTCTGACATGGCACGATCAATGTGTATGAGACGATGTATAAATGTGGACGAGGCAAGGAGTGTGTGCAAAGTGTGAGCAACCTAGTTGTTTGGCGGTTTATCCTCTCCGCCAACCCCTGCGGAGAAACGGCGTGATGGTAAGTTAGTTAATTTAACGACCACTCGATTGACGTCCAGTTTGAAAGAACAGTAAGAAAGGATTATAAAAGAGTGCGTACATCGATATCTCTTCATAATCATCTGAGACTCAATAATATAATTCATTTGTATTTAATTATTATTTAGCCACCCCTAATTTAAGTATCTATAATAATTACTATTATAAATGCGTTAGAAACTTCGCAAAATCGGAACCTGTTATATTTGTAGTTGTGAACAAAAGACTTCGCGTAGGTATTGTTGATTACTCTGACTTGGCAGCTTAACGCTCACACGCTCTGGCGGAATAAAAAGGTATTATCAAACACAGCTACCAACTTGACAGGATTGAATGGACACTTAACAAACAGACAAAATTCCAAGCGATCGAATTAAACACTACGCTATGTTCTGTCAACAAAATGAAGGTAGGCAAGCAATAATAATTGCTAATTAATTGTATGTAGGTGGTGGTTATCTTTAGATTCATTGGTCCCATAAATCTAAAGAATAAATCCGCCGAGTTAGAAATACATTGACCAAGGTTTGAAGGTAAGTAACCGGTTACTCAAATCTAGTCATTAAACATTACAAAGATTTCAAGCAACAGTTTCATGCTGATTTATAATCTCCCATCATGGCGTTTCTGAAAATTTCTTTCATTTTAAAAGAAACTAAATTCAATACATGCCGGGATTTGAACCCATTACCTCTGCGTACAGAAAATATCCTTAATAAGGATGATACGTATGTACTAAAATGTTGGTTAAGTCACGCCGCTGAAAGCTTAAATATAACCTCTCACTCTTTCCAATAAACAACCCATGTGTTAGAACGAAACGTTATAATCAAGTTCTCAGTAGCAATGACACATTGCTATCTCTTCAAATATTATTTATAATTCTGATACAGTGACCCTCTGTCCAAAAATCCCAAAAAAGGACCGTAAATTTCAATTCCAGACCCTTCCGCATTTCAAATTATTCAAAACTTACGTTTTTTCGACCCCAATCCTTTTCAGACCGAACCGGAACTGGCGTTTTTTTCGGACCTCGAGGCGTACCTTTTGTTTCCTTTTATTTTGTACCTGGTTATGTTTTTTTGGACCCGGCAATCTTTTCAATAGGGTCCATGTGTTCCAAAATAATACCTTGGGGTCAGTGCCAAGAGCCGCTTTGCCGCGTTAAGTTCGTTCCAGGATTTCAAGACGTTATTTTGAAGTTTGAATTTTGATTTTATCTTTTTTATTTTTGAATTTATTTTGGTTGTTTGTGGAATTGTGTGAGATAAACGTTGCGTACGTATAGTTATTTTTATGACGTATATTAATAGATATACATTGTTTGAGTTTTATTGTGATATTTTTGATAATTTCAGAGTGGAAGTTATGTCCGCAAGTTAGGACATGTTACCCATTAACACATATATATTTTTTAAATTTATGTTTAACAAATGTTGACATATTATTATTATTATTATTATGGTTCAAATCCAGTATTTAACTAAAGGTACAATCAAATATAAATATACCTAATCAGTATAAATCATAATATACATAGTAGACAATTTTCATCTACATAATTCCGAATAGAAGTTTAATATTTAGGAATAACATTATTTGTTACGTTTTTAGATTTTTACGGCCAAAAGTATTTTCGTTATTTGTTTTTGGGGTGTTATGCCGTGTTGCCTACTTCATTCTTTAGCCAACGTTTCAGACAGCGTTACAGTATCCATCATCAGGGCAGATCCGGCAGATCCGTCAGATGTGTCTGATCTGCCGGATCTGCCCTGATGATGGACACTGCAACGCTGTCCGAAACGTTGGCTAAAGAAGGAGGTACCGCGACATGGCATAACACCCCAAAAACAAAATAAGGAAATTATTATTTGATACTATTTTTATGTTATTTTTGTAGAACTAAGCTAATTTAGTGTTGTTATCTTAAATATATATTTTTTATTTATCATTAATTATTGACAGTTGTTTCGCCTACCAAATGCATTGCACAATTCAATGTTAGGTTGACAATATCTACGGAAGACAAAGACAGCTGTGACGCTAAAAAATAACTAAATTTATGTAACATTAATATTGAACTTGGCATAAAAATTATTATTCTTTTTATTTTTATTTATTAGCGTCATTTTTAGTAATCACCTCAAAGAAATGCTGTGTCGTTATTTAGTTTTTATAGTTTTATATTTAGTTTTTATTTGAATAATAATATACTTTTTTATATTTAGTTTTTATTTGAATAAGGTGGCATTTCGCCACACCCTCGATAGCTTATTCATAGGATAACGTATATATATTTTCGATCAACGATTTACGATTTAGTTATTTACGAACTACGAACTTACTATTCGGTACTAAACCTGAATAATGGTTACATACCTATCGGATAAGTTAGCCGAGTTCTTTACCTATCGCGAGTATTTATTTGTTTATTTATTAATATACGTACCTCATGAATAAGCTATCACGAGGATGTTTAAATACCCCCTAAAGATGTTGTGTTTTATAATAAGGTCGTTCATTCCAAGAATGTTAACCTCATAACAATTTATAATTTATTAAATTCTATTATATATTTAATTCATCGTATGTTTCACACAACGTTACAATAAATTTGAAATTGATTAAAAATTGATATCGAAGTATCAGTAAATTTTGAGAAGTAATATTAATTAACCAGAGTTTCCTCTACTGCTCGCTAGATGTCTTAGGATTGTCGTCATTTCATCCCCTATTTTTCTTTAGCCGGTCTCAGAACCATCCCGGGAAATTCATTGTTTTAGCTAAGACGCAGCCCAAATTAATTGCCCCTTCGAAGGATCTGACAACAATATAAATTATATTTACAAATCCTTATCGGGGAATATTTCAACCCATTTACGATAATTCTAATAGATATTATATTTTAAATCGATGTATTACATACCTATAATCATTTTTTAAATGTAATTAAATGTAATTGTACAATGTAATTTCCGAATCGAAAATACCGTAAAAAATATTTTCAAATACCTATCCCAACAACTATTTGAAAAAAATTTGAAGTTTTTCGATTTGTTTAAAATGTCTTAAAACAGATTTTTAGTCTAGTATTTTTGTATTTTACAATCGTTTTGTTAGCTTTCATTTTTTATGTTAATTTTATCAGTTTTTCAACATTCCTAGAATAGTACCCACACATGGGAAATGTCGTAATTTTTTAGATAATTCAACCAAATGGCATAATATTCCTATCTTACTTACTTTTTATCTGCATTACTACATCCGTTTACTTTTTATGGTTATAAGTAATGAACCGGATTCAACAAATGAACGATAGAAAATATTTTTTGCATAATGTATAAAATTTAGCAACAAAACCCCACTCAAATAACGTTTTTTATTAATAGCTAAACTACTGTCATGAGGGACCAAATATTAAAAATAAAGATTAAACGAATAATACCTATACTGTAAATCAACGTTTTTGCACTGCTAACTAATTTTTAGAAGTAAGTAAATCAAATCGTTTTTATAACCGACAATAGTTATTAAATATCAATGTGTTTAAATAATAGTTAGTTAGGTAGGTAACGGAGTTTTGCTTTATAAAAAAACAGTCTTAAGAATATTTTTTTTACAAATGGTGCACAATTAAACCGTATGTTTTTTTAGTAACATATACATTTTACCCAATATATCGGTTTTTAGAAATTCCTTTTCACAGAAAACTCGCTAGGTATAAAATAGCCTCTTTTAAATTAATTGTAAGTTATATTTTATTTGCTAACTAACGTTTTCTATCAGTCAAATATTGTTTTTTTATGGTTTGAAATAATAATTGTTAATATTTACAACATTGAATACAGAGACAAACAAAATAAGGTCAAAGGAAATAATCAAATCATAGAAAATATCTAAGAATATAAAGTGTTAAAAGAACATTTCAAACTAAAACTGATAGAGTTTTGTATAATTAAAGGACTGACCTGTATTTCATTAACTAGCTTCTCTGTCATCATCTTGTGGTCTTGTGGATTGGTCAGCATTTGAACCATGGCTCCAGCGCTTGGGGTCATCTGACCAGCAGCAACCATCTGCTGCTGAACTGGGGTCAACTGTTGCTGTTGTTGTTGCTGTTGCTGTTGCTGCTGTTGTTGCTGTTGCTGTTGCTGACCAGGAGTCATCTGCGCTTGCTGCTGCTGTTGTTGTTGACTCATTTGCTGCTGATTTGGAGTCATTTGTTGCTGGTTCTGAGACATTTGATTTGGAGTCATCGGTTGCTGACTCGGAGTCAATTGCGGTTGTTGATGTTGGTTCGGAGTCAACTGCTGTTGTTGGTTCGGGGTTAGTTGTTGATTTGGAGTCATCTGTTGGTTGTTTGGGGTCATGTCTTGCGCTACAGGGGACTGACCTCTGCTATGCTGCCAGAATTCTGGGCTCGGCTTGAACTGTCTCTGTTGGTGTTGCAGGTCCTGCATGGTGCTCAGGTTTGGGATCTGCAAAGACAGTGGTGCGGCTCTGAGGTCCAGGGCCCCCGGTCCGGCGGGGCCCGGCGCCCCGCCCTCTGCGGCCGCCGTGATCTTGAAAGAGTTCTGCAGCCAATTCGCCACAAAGTTCTCCTCCTCCACCTTGGCGGGAGCCAATATGTCCGCGTTGAGGAAAATCTTGACTGCTGTTTGCAAGTACAACGGGAGATCTTCCGGCCGCAGGTCGGGCCCTCTTTTGGGAGATCTGCGACCTTCCCTGGGATAGCGTTCCCCGTTAAGATGTTCTTCTTGCCTTGGTGACCTGCCCGCTTCCCTGGCTATCCCGTTCAAGAACTCTTGTCCGAGGAGCCTTTGAAGCGGGTTCTGGCCTTGGTTCTCTTGAGCCTGGCTCAAAAGTCTCGCTAGAGGGTTCAAATTCACTTCTTCTTGCGAAGAAGACTGCTGGTTGAAGAAGCGGTGTAGAGGATTGGACCCCGCGGCCTCCGGCGGCTGGTTGAGCAGCCTAGGGAAGGCCGTGTGGCTCTGGTAGTCCTGACTGAACTTTGAGAAATCCAGGCTTGAAGATTGATCGAACGGGCGTTGGTTATCAATTCTCGCGGCCTTAGGGAAACTTCGCGAGAAAATATCGCCAAGGTTTGGTGACACTTCCAACTTTGTTTACTATCAGTGCATCAATAATTCACCAACCAATTTAGTCAGCGAGGTATTTTTTAAACTGTAGTAAGCTTTATGATTTTAATATCAAGAACAGAGAGAGCGCGGTGAGTATTGCTTGATCTTTAGTTGCCGTCGCAACATAAAACTCGACCAAATTTGAAATAGTCTCTTTTATCCTTGATTAAAACTTAATTTTTTTCACTGAATTCGATTAAGATGCAAATTTACGCGATGCAAAATATTTTACAAAATGACTAGGTATTTTTGTTCGACAAGAACTTTAAGAGTCAAATATTGCACAGTGGTTTAGTATAACTCTTTAAAATGTCAGAATATTTTTATAAGCACATGATTTCTGTAAAATGTCAAATTTGATTGTTCCACTAAATGCACTTTATCACAATTGATGATATTTCTGATGATTTGTGGATATTTCTTCACTCAGTGATGATTATTTGTTTTCTTCGGAGAGCGTTGATGTGTCTTGAATATTTTTAGGAATCTGAACGAACCTGAAAGAAAGAAAAATAATTATTAGAATCATTCTTACAAGATCAAAATATTATTAAATTTTGAAAAAGAATCAAGAAGTTAAATTCTAACATAGAAATAACACAGATAGGTATCTTGGATTTCTTGCGCAATGTTAAAAAACTTTTTAAAAACACTACCAATAAAATGTGATAAAACCAGAAAAACATATTATTAACCAAGCTATTTTTTTATATTTATTTCTAGGAGCCGTGAAAATATTTAATTTTAGTGTCAATTTTACGACAAGAACGACTATATTGTCAAGAAAAACATATAATAAAACATGGCACAGTTTCTATTATAATTAAACCAAAGAGCTTTTAGAACAATTTTTAAAAACAGTATCTTATAACTCATGGTTTTAAAAACCAGTATACCTTTAGATTATTTAAATAATTTTATCGATAGTAGTTTTACTTTTAAATTATGAACACTGCGCTCAAATTTTAGTGATTAAAATTTTACCTATCACAAAGTTTTTAATAATCTGTTTAATTTATTCGGTATTAAAATTTTCTAGTTCTCATAAAACAATGATATTTTTGCTTCTATTTAATCACTTATTTGGTTTTATATCTCTGTGAAAAAAAAAGTTTTTTTTCGATCTACGGTGTAATATTATGTTTTGGCTATATTTTTTATTTATGTATGCTTGCAAAATTCGGACATTCCATATGGCAAAGGGTAAACGTCACATGTCCAGGTGTGTTAAACCTATACTTGTAAACTTCACGCACAACACACGCTATACATACACAGATACACACACACACACATACACCCCGGATACGTCGGAGTGAACACACAAAGACCCCTAACAGTTAAGTACATAACGTCGGACCGATCGAATGTTTGGCGGTTTGTTATGTAATGTTTTTCTTAATCAAACATTTATTAAAAAAATTCCAAACAAACTGGCAAGTTTAAAATTTCGGATTTTGTAATGTTACCAAAAGTGTTTTAAAAATCGCAGGTTACTCAATTTTTCAAAAGCTTTCTTATTTTAAGGGTTGTTTTATTCAAATATATTAAGACTATATAAAAACGTTCTCAAATAATTATTTCAAAGTTCTCCACCATTTTTAAATGTCAATATAATTTAATCTTAGTAATATTTTTATAAATCATTTTCCGGAAAATTATGTTTATTTTTCGCTGTCGTTTAAATATTACTATAAGAATCAAATTTAAAAATAAGTTTTTTTAAGAATATTTTCACTTTATCTTTTAGCGCGGATTAAAACGAAAATCATAAAATTATCTGAAAATTTTGTCGGAAAAACTTATACTCTATATTTAGTGGTTAACTGTCAAAATTATTTTTAAAATGACACATTTCTATTATTTTGTAAAATTCATTTTAAGATTAGGTCGGTTGTTATATTTTAATATTATGGTGAAGTCTCTCAAATTTAGAAAAAATATTTTTGACTTTCATAAATTTTTCGAACGCTTGTTGGGGTTTATTTATTAGAAAAACTTTGTTTAAAATTCACTTTATTATTAAAAACTGACGAAATTGCCCCTAAGAAATATTTAAGAAATTCACTATCTTGCAAGAAATCCCAAAAACACCGATGAAAATTGTTTAGTTAATTTTCCAAGAATTTTCTAAGTGTGAAGATTGACAATAAAGGCCGATGTCTTGGGCGCGAGCGCTAAGGAGCCACGCACCTTCTTCCTGAGATCTGACGTCGCCGACTAACTTCTTGGGCCGGAAAACTTGACGGAAACCCGCGGTGTAGGTATGCGGGGTACGTAGGCGACACTAACACAAGTGTTTCTCTCCCGCGTTGGGAAAAGCGTCGGGACGCCAGCGTCTTGGTGCACAACCGACGCTCTACTGTACGTAAGACGGCTCGCCGAGCAAGACAGCCGCGAGGGGTTACTTTACTCCCCCGTGAGAGAGGGAGACGCACGCTTTTGCCGCGCATTTTTCGCGCGCCCGCCTCTTAGACGTCCGGCTAAGGACTTGCGCCCCCAGCCCCTTCCACTCTGCCACCCACAAAACACCCCCCGGCGCATGCGCCCCAAACGCTAGCTTTTCTTGCGATACTGGCCGTGTTATTCCTACAACAAGTACGAGGGTGAATTGGTCGGTTCGGACAGTGGACACAGACACCTGTCGTTGAGATATATGCCGGACACTGTTCTCTACACGCGCTTACACACAAATCCTCATTAATACGCAGTGAAAACTTTCATTTTAGAGTCCTTAAAATCTCTATTTATTTTATTTGACTATATTTGTGATGAATTTTAAACAAATCAATCATTGTTCACGCAGAAACGCCGATTTTGGATGGAATAGAGCCTTAAAACACAGTGAAAACTTTATTTTAGAAGTCATCAAATTATTGAATTAAACAAAAAAAAAAAAATTATAAATTGATGATTTTTAGGTAAGTTAATATTTTCAATTGGTGCGAACTTACAACTTTGTGAAAATGTTAAATTTAACAACTGCCTGCTTCTTCAATTTTTCACACGCTGATTCCTTTGAGTACTTTTTAATGAAAGATATTTTTTGATATTTTTAAAGTACCACCAATTCTTATAATTTGGTGTCTTATAGAAACTCAGTGAAAATTATCGTGTTAAAATCGTTATACCACTACTATTGTGTATTTTAATGAAAATAATAATCTACTTTTCACCGATTTCT
This sequence comes from Limnephilus lunatus, assembly GCA_917563855.2. Lineage (NCBI taxonomy): Eukaryota > Metazoa > Arthropoda > Insecta > Trichoptera > Limnephilidae > Limnephilus > Limnephilus lunatus. Next base: position 103,099,412 of record OU830594.1, read on the forward strand.
GCGTATTTATTAACGTTACAGTTTTTAAATATCCATGGCAGCAAATACCGTTCTCACAGTGTAATGTTATGTATGAAAAAAATGGCCATGTTCAATTATTTTAATTATCCATGTGATTTAAAATTAAAACACTCATTTAAAATTGTAAGATGCTGATAGTTAAACTATGAACTTCAGTGAAAGTTTAAGTGTTCGAAAAACTTGTTAGCAAAAAGGTTTCTGGGGATTTCCTAGCACGTTCCAAGTAATTTTCCTCGCGGATTTTGCCAATCTCCGTAGACAAGATTTGTGATTTAAAATCGTGTGAATATCTATAATCAAAAGGAGTTTTTCAATATTGGTGAGAATCTGAGAAAAAATAATTATTCTGCAATTAAAAAATTTCGGTTTTTCATCAATATACCGTCGTAATACGTGAGAGTTGATCCTTCTTTTCTAATTGGTTTTATATTTATTTTGTTGGAGATTGGCCATCAACGAAGCAATATTAACCTCTCAGACCGAACAAAAAATATTTAAATGTGTGTTGATATGTTTCCCGTTAAATCGGATGAAAATGGATGCTTTTTTTCAGGTCTTCCAAGAATGATAATAATTTTAATAAGTGCGTAAGTATTTTAATTTATTTTATCTTCAGAATCAAGTTTTTCGAAACAAATTCAAAAGTTAAGTTACCTAAAGTGAAAGTGATAATTTTTAAAGTTTATTCATATTTTCGTCTTTGTTTATTTTTTTTTAATTCTTTATTATTTTTGTAGAAATAATGTGAAATAATCTCGAGCATATTTTTGTCTAACTCATTCGAGCGATAAAAAAAATACCACCACCAACAAAACTAAAATCACATATTCTTATCCCGCTCGCTCCCATTCGACTCAGCAATGCCGAGGGGTGCAAAATAAGGGAGTGCGAGAGAGAGACCCATATGAGCGACGCTTATCTTCTACACATACATCAAAATGAATTGAAAAGAATCGGACTGGCCTTTTCAGATTTTTTTCTTCCCCTTTATAATGTGTACATAGAGAAATACTTTTATCTCGTTCTAACACAGGGGACTTCCTATCTCGGTCTCGTTTCAGATAAGGGATTTTTTCGTAGTTGTTACGCCTTTGAGATTTTTTCAGGAAAGTTCCGCCTTTGGGTTTTTTCTTCGAGTTTTTAAGGGTGGGGGAGAATTTTTATTTTAAACACCGCCCAGGATTTTTATTGCGTGAGATTTAACCAATGGGGTGATTTTACAGTTGGTATGATAATATTTCCGATCTACGTAAAAATAGAGGTCGAAATATAATACCTATTAAAAGGATATAATTGAATAATCTATGTGGTCATTTTGTTGTTATCATTAATGTACATTTTGATAAAAAATTCTTCATAAGACACCTTACATAAATAATGGTATTGGTTAAGAGTTAATTAAAATAATAAAATTAACCGTGATACCTATTGCAGCAATAAGATTAGAAGAATAAGATAGAACCAAGCTGTCGGTAGATTTTAAATTTAGCTAGTTTATTAGGTATTATTCAAGAGAAATAGTTGATAATATGATGTATAAAATAAAATACCTATCAGAAATAAATACTGTTAACAAAAATGATTTTTCCAGAAATATGGTGAAAGTATTTATCCAACAAAATAAATATTAGGTATAATAAATAATATTAGTTTGGTAGGTAGGTAGGTACCTACTGCGATAACAACATTTTTATACGATTAACTATTGTTTAAGTAAACTATAAAATAAGGTAGAAAATAAACTTGCAAAATTTTCCATCGGATTATATATTTGTGATTATATTCATTCTGATTTCACCTGTTTTTTAAACTTCACTCCAAATTTATAATATTCGAACAAGTCTCGTGGATGTTTTTTTAAGAGATAATTTATAATTATTATGTGTTTTTTAAGAAATACATAAGTATCTACTTATTATTGTTCGCGTTATCAGAGTGTTATTAACTTATCATATGTACCCACGAACACATAAAAAAATAATAATGTAACAGCATAAGTTGAGATTCACGACGACAATATAAATTTATAATTTTACTAAATATTTTGTTTCACCTCACAATAATTCAAAAAGTAAGAATTTTATCAATAGCCAAGACGCAAATTTTCATTTTAAGAATATTAAATTCACCCCTAGCGGCGAGTAGAACTAAGCAATTTTCCCTAGCCTTCAGAGCGTGAACCCAGCACAATATTCTCTCCAAACGAATTCCCGTGGAGCCTTGTAGAAGAGGGGTTGCGTCTCGGATAAGGGATGGTATTGAGGGAGGCAACTACAGTGGCAGTAAAGAAAATACCTATCTACAAATAATATCTGAGCATTTACGGTATAGTGTGGGTAAAGCATTGGTTTCTGTCTTTGAAACGCTAAAGTTTGGGTTGAGATCGTTTTTAAATTTTACTATTGGATTATTTTTTGAAAATGTAGCTAGGTAGGTACCTACCTTTCTACTGATTAAACGTAGTTCCTAAGGACTGGTTGTTTAAAATATTTGAACAATTCATCGAATATTTTAAGTTAATTTTCACGTTCTGTGTAAGATCTATTCAAGTTCTGTTATAATATCATTATAGGCCAGTTGCTTCATAGAACTGAAATATTCACAGAACTTGAAATTTTTTCACAGAACGTGAAAATTAACATAAAATATTTGATGAATTGTTTAAATTTTTTTAACAACCCATCCTATTCTAAATATGTGCCTAATGTGATATATTCATGTGTAATGATTTTCAAAACTGGATCTGACCAAATCAGACACGCGATGAAATAATTATATAATAATAGATAGATATAAAATAAGAATTTTTTATTGTTTTCTTTCCAAAATCGAGATTATAACGTCATGCAGTTGTTCATTGGTTTGCGGTAGGTATTTCATGGAAAAATTATTAAAAACGTGATCCTGTCAACACAAATAAAGTACCAAGAGCACAAAAATATCGAAGGGATATTTGTGATAATTTCTGCAATGGCGCTATGTCACAATTATATCTACATAAAAAAATTATAAACATCACAACAAGAACCTACCGACAAGAACCAAATACCAGGAGTACAGAAATGTCAGAGTGAAATTCGTATTAATTTTCACAGTTTTTTTGTTTTTTTACGTTAGCTCCACACAGGAGGACCCGAGAAACATAATTTTCCTCAGGGCCTATGTTATCCGTGGGGATATTGTGTGGAAAGTTTATTAAGGAAAGGAATGAGAGGAAGTTCTGGGAAGGAAAAGGGTAATAGCAGTGGGTAGGAATCTGGGGTCCAGTGTGTCCAGATCATACGCCGCCAAGTCTTAGGCAAACCTCACCCCATGAACCCGGGCATCCTTGCTAAGCACTTGGGGTGACATACGGCGGAAGTTTTGGATATCCAATAAATGGTTCCCGGAGCGGCAGTACCTACATATTCCCGCCTTCCACATTGTAGCCCCAATCTCACAAGTCATAATTATACGCCAAAATTAAAAACAAACGTCAGAACTTTCAGGCTAAAACAAAATACCAGGAGCACGGAAATATGATATGGCATTTCCATTTGGCTTGAGGTACTCACTGACAGTAATTGTGAAAAATCATACCTATAACAAGAAAACCATATTTTTTTAAAAATATATCTATATATATAAAAATCTCGTGTCCCGGTGTTTGTGGTCGCACTCCTCCAAAACGGCTAGACCGATTTTTATGATTTTTTTTTATGTAGGTATATTTGGTAGGTATGAGAATAGGTCGTAAAGTATATTTCATACCGCTAAGTGATTAGGATTTGATTTGTATGCAAATTAACAAATGACGGTGTGAGTTAATTTATCGTGGTTATAAAGTTGGGGTAACCATTCAGTAGATGGCGTTGTGTTTTGTTAGCCACAGCAACGCGTGGCTAAATAAGCGTTTTTTTGTTAGTATTAAAATGAAAAATTTGAAAAATATATCAAGTTTGGTAGGTACCATAATATTATATCATACAGAACCTTTTTAATGCACAAACTTATTTACTAACTTTCAACAGAATCGTATCAACTAATTCAAAAAAGTCAAATCCGTAGGTTTGTAAAAAATGTTTTTTATAAAGTTGGAGCAAGGATGAAAAAGTATGAAAATACATCGTGTTTCAAAATTTATCGTTTAGGTTGGCAGGTTCGCATGTAGATAGGTATCTGATTTATGCATATGCTGTGTATTTCATTACGAGAAAAAAAACAGTGATATTATTTATTTTGGAATAATTTTTTATTAAATATTATCAGTATTTTGCCCCATTCCACAAACTTTACCGAGGTTTTTATTTTTGTATTGAAAACTTCTTTAGCACCGTTGTGATTTGAAACTCGATGAAACGAAAGAGCGACACTGGACAGAGACAAACACATAGGTACATCTGTAGGATTTAGCCTGCTAGAGAATGAGATATACTAATCGGTGTCCTCTTTATGCGGTGCTTCGTAGCCTATCGGTCTCCTCTTTATGCGGTGCTTCGTAGCCTATCGGTCTCCTCTTTGTGCGGTGCTTTGTAGCGTCCCCACTCTTATCTACTTTAGTTTTCTGAAGGATTCACTTCTACTGCGTGTGAATTGAACACTCTATTTTTTTTTTGTGTAGGTAGATACCTACTGATCTAATTAACTTTTCAAAATAATACACCCTAATATACTCAAATTATAAGTCCCATAACTTTACACATTCCCTAGGAGCGTCTCAATAATAATTATAACTTGTAATGTTTATGTCAAAATTAATTTAAAAACTTCCAAATGAATACGATAATTTACACCCTAATCACAACATCCAGGGCTGCCCTCAATCATAATTACAATAATACGCTGCGGAACGGATGTGATATAATTTTGGGGCCCTGTAATTTCGTTGACCCCTCAGGGCTAGCCGTAGGCCATCTGGAACAGTTATTTATTTTAATATGCTGATATAAACAATGCAGCGGAATGAAAGGGGTTATTCTTTAAGTAAGAAGAGTTTGTTGACGTTGAAAACAGTATCGCCATGTTAAAAGATTTTACTGGTGTTATTACTAAGCTTCAAAATGGTAGATACTTTCAGGATCTCCCTGGTTGAAGACCCCATTTAAAATAGAAACGTCTTTTAAATGGCTTATACCATGCTTGGTGACCTAATCTAACCTCACAGCATGCCCCTATTGAGTAAGCCATGTCTCACTGGCTCCAGACGATTGGGAACAGTTGGGACTGTTGCTCAGATAAAATAAAAAGGTACCTACCTCCCTTCTATATAATCTTAGGTACTTCTCATTCAAATGCCTATCTATCCGTTCTGTAAGTATTAGATCTAAAATTCCACATAGTAATCGCCTTCTTCTCGAACAATCTTCGTCTCCTTAAGTTATCTAAAAAAAAACATCCATACATCATCCCCAAAGATGTCATGGGTCCTGATTGATGATTTTTCCTCAGGGCCCTATGTATGGAGTTGATGTAAAAAATAATATTTTACTGTTTTGTACAGCGTCATTTTTGTGAAAAATCCCCTCATATTTTAGAAGAAATTGGAACTGGTATACCTAAGTATAGAATTCGGACAAGCAATAAAATACCAACTTGAAATAAAATGTTTTATTGCAAGAAAACTATTTTATTTGTAAATCTGAAATGTGTTAAAGTTGAATACGTATATGTCTTTTGATCAATTTTCTCGATAAACTAATCAGATTTACTAACATAATATCTCGTGATTTTTCACGATTCAACGCTAGTAATATTCTAAAAAAACATTTTGGGTTAAATTTTCAACTTATTTTTTAGAGCCAGTGAGATTATGGCATCCCCAATTGGGGTATGTTGTAAGGCTGGAGGTTGAGAGGAGGAGAAGTATATAGGAAAGAGGAAGGCCTGGCTATTCTCCTTTAGTCACCAAACACGGCTAATGCTATTTCAAGCCACGTTTCAATTTTGAATGGTGGTCTTACATCAAAGCGATGATGTGAGTATCTTCCACTCTAAAATATGCCGCAATATATATATATATTTTTTTGTGAATACTTCACAAGAGTCCCAGCTGCTCCCATCTGGAGCCAGTGAGATCATGTAATCCCCAATTGGTTTATGTTGTGAGGCTGAAGGTAATAGGGAGGGGAAAGAGATAGGAAAGAGGAAGATGTGGAATTTATTAATATAATATTTTAAGTTAATAAATTGTGAAATAATTATGAAAAGCCACGTATATTAATCAAATAAAATTTTCCTCTTAGGTTGAGCATCGAATCTGAATGAAAATTAAAGGCACATATATAATATGTACTTCTGATCTATCTATTTCATTAAAAAAAAATTACCAAGCTTCCTAACCTTGTTATATCCAATACAAAACGATTTATTATCTACCCTTTCAATTAAACGTAAAACACACCGTTGCATCCAACATAAAACCATTCAAAATAACAACAATGCAATTTTAACAATATTTAATTCTTTCAGATATGTAGGAACAGCGCTGCAGCCCATCTGACCCCATTGTGCAATGACCCTAGGGTACGACGGACCCTAGCGGAGTAAAAGCGGAAAGGACCCGGTGTATATGGCGAAGGTACCTGGAACGAGTGCCGGTGAAGGTACTGATGTAATGCGGAAGAAGGTCCATTGTTTGACCCTAAGCAGGTCACGTGGGTTAAGGGCCGGATTTTCGATAGATACATTTGGTAAAAGGATGAAATAATTTGGTTTAAAATGGATTTGTGAGATAAAATAGTGCGTTTTTAAAAACAATGACTAGATTTTTTTTTTACTTAAAATATTTAAAAAATGTATTTTTTAACAAATAAAAAAAAACTTTATTAAAAACCTTCATTTAATTTTATTATATTTTCAAAGTGGTGCCCAAACTAGTGCCTACCTAATACGAAGAGATTAAATGGTAACAACGCCTCTTCCGGTCATTCGTTTTGCTAAAGTTTCGGGAATACCAACATAATAAAACGACCATTATCTCATATAACGAAAGCAAATTTTCATTTCACGTTATTGAAATTTTGATAGCAGTATTTTTTTAATCGCCCCGAATGCAAGCAGTTGTATTTTATAGTAATTAAGGTGAATAAAAGGCTTTTTTCTTAAAAATATTCTAATTAAGCGTGTCCAGCGATTTCAGAGGCTTACCAAATTTCCTAGCGCTAAATGGCGATAAATTAATTTCTGTTTTTTTTTCAACACGTACCTACATATTTTAGTAGACACGTGTATAATAAGCATGTAAAAATAATTAATAAAATATTCCCAAATTTTCATAATTTTTTTTTAAAATTTGTGATTCGAAACTTTGGTTTCATAAAAGTATACATTTTACTAATTTTGTGGTTAAACTTAAACTTTGTGGAATTTCATATAAAGCATGATATTTTCTCTTTCTGACACCGTTTAGTTCATATTTCTTACTATGATAGTAAGGGAGACGCAACGATTTCTAAGAGACCCATATGAGTTGTTCCGAACCGAAAAAATAATGAAAAACATGTTAAGTTAAATCTAAATAGGCGTTAACATACTAGTATATTATTTAAAATTATCTGAATGCGGCCCTGCACAGATCCGAACCCGACATTTAAAGCAGCTGCAAGAATGGTCTGCTTATATGTTTTTTTTCGCAACCAAATTTAACTCTAACTAAATAGTCTATGCATATAATTATGTTTATACATTTACGTTTGATACTCGGGATATATGCTTATGCATTCTAAATGATTCAATGCAGTTTACACCATTTATTGGATGAGTAGGTACATTTATTTCCATTGGGTTGGTTAAATTTCAAAAGGATTGAAAATAATTTTGTAGAAACTTTTCTACAAATATCATACTATGGCTATATAATTTTTTATTATGGTTTATATTATGTCTAGGATCTGTGGAAAGAGCCAGCGAATGAAAGCGGAGAGTCGCTCTCGAAACGTGGTGCTGAAGAAAAATGTTCAGGATTCCATGGACAGCCAGACGTTCAAATGTGTCCATCCTGGAAGAGCAAGAGCATTCACAATAGGCTCTCGACTATCATATTCCTACAACATATTTGAAAATATTTTGGTCACATTGTTCGCCAAACTAAAGACTCCAACTTGGAGAAACTCATGGTTACTGGCAAAGTGTTCGGCAGAAGAAGCAGAGGAAGGTCACCAATGCGCTAGAGTGACCACGTATCACTGGTGTCTGGTACTAGGGTGTCCTTGGCTCTCCACACAGCGCAGAACCACAAGGAGTGTAGAAGCCTTTTCCACCATGGAAATTGGAGTAGGGGGTCACGATCCTTAACAATGAGGAACCGACTTGTGAAGAAGAATTTGTATCCGGTGTAGCTAATGGAATACATGAAAAATAAATTATTGGTAGTTTCCTACATTTATATAGCTTACTTGTGTTTCAATAAAAAATCGAAAACAAAAATGAACAAATCTGTCGGATCTGCCGAATCTGCCCTGATGATGGACACTGCAACGCTGTCCGAAACGTTGGTTGAAGAAGGAGCTAGCGAAACACGGCATAACACCCCAAAAACAAATAACAAAAAAAACTTAACATATGTTATAGGTTGTTAGTTAAGACAGGGATGTAAGTACGTACCTCCCTACCTGACTTAACTAACAACCTAGAAAAAAAAAAAAAAATTATGTCTTAAATATTTTTTAATTTTGATGAAACTTTTAAGGAAGTACTTGAAAAATTTCGCACACCAATCTCTAGTTTTCTTTTTGTGAAAATGTTGTTTAACTTCTCAGGCTAATTTGTTCGCTTTGGGAAGAACTCATATACGTCTCATTGAAATCATAGTGTCTCCCTTACTATTATAATGGGAAATATGTTACAAACGGTATTAGAGAGATAAAACAGCACCCTTTACATTGAAATCTAAAGATTAACCACAAAGGAAGTAAAATGTAAACCTTCATGAAACCAAAGTTTTGGATTACAATTTGAAAAAAACCTTGGGATTTTTTTATTCATTATCTTTACATGGAATGACATAAAAAGTTAGATGACAATAACACCACTGGAGCGCTTTTGGCCACAATATGGCACCATTTAAAATACCTCGGATTGCTTTGCTGGCAGTTTTAAGCAAATTTTCGTTAAATAATTTTTTTCTTAATTTTATGATTTTTTTAATGTCTGCGGAAAATATTCAAAATGGTCACCAAAAAAAAACGAGTGTGTTTTAGACCACACGATTGAAGTAAAACTTCATTAACTTATAAAAGAAGAGAGAAAGAAAATGTGAGCGCGCATTGCTCTCTCTTGCTTCTACAGTGTGAAACAGACAAACAGCCTGCACTGTGTCATATACGAAACGTAACTGGCTCTCTCTTTTGCCCCTACAGTAATATACCTTTCTCCTTCTATCATCACTAACTTATATCTTCCTCTCAACATCCATTCGCCTCGTCCGATCACGATTCGTAACGCTCTCGTTACGTATTCACCAGCTTAATTTTTTTTTCGTTATCGGTAATTTTAGTTTAGAAAAAACGTATAGAGAGCAATTTTTAAAACTTTTTTATGTTTGCATGTTGCAAAAATTAGATGTTTATCTCGATTCAAAAAAATTGAAAGCGTATTTTATCACGTTTCAAAAATTGTTTTTAGTTTTCAGATAACTTTAGAAATATTCCATTTATTTGGATTTTGTTGCAAAGTAGAAATATTTTGACCCTCTGACAAAATACGACCGAGGCCTGAGGGGCTCAGGCTGAATAATTGTTGTCTATCAACCGGTATAATTAAAAAAAGGGTATTTATGTAAAAAAATAATTGATAATGGTTTAATTCTTGAAGAAGAAAAAGCCTAAATTAAATGCTCCACCTTTCTTTTCATCCCTTAAATGTGCACTTTCAAAAACAAATAAATCACCCCTCCCTGTCCAACACCCAACACGCGATGCCCCGTTAATTAGTTTCTCATTAGATGAAAAGAGACAAGAAATATCACCGAATGTTACCAGAAAGAAAATTAATTTTCAACCTTCCCCTAAAAAACCGTTTCCCCCTAATTTTTTACGATTGTCACATTCCAAAGGCATTTAGGAAGAAAAATTTTACGTAGTTACCGTTGGAATGGGAGGGATAATGATACTCGACGAATTAGGGAACATTCTCATCGCATGGTGGAAACGATTTTGTTAGAGGATGTGATGGGAATGGGATTATAAGAAAATGTTACTGAGAAAAAACTCTTCAATGGGAGGTTAGTAAGATTATAGAACGGCGTGGATTTGTTACTGAAATATAAAACCACATTATGTGGTATTATTATATGTATAGAGGTATCTTAAAAAAATCTATTTTAATTTTCTCGACCGTTCTCATACATGGACGATGTCCTCTGGTCGCCATACCTGTGATCCACTCTCGAGAATGCTACGCACTAAGCTAAAGTAAAGTAGCCTTATTAAAGTTAGGTTGGTCAACTCCTTTGAATTGTGTATGACAAAACACAACATCTTTAATAATAATAATAATACTTGTCTGATGTATAAAGCGCCATTTTCGTGAAAAATCATCTCAAGAGCGCTGCAAATCTTTAAGGCTGATTTACAGATATTATGTAGAATGTAGATGACGATAATGTTTAACTCCCTGTTTAACACCAGCCGCCTATGTTGAGTTAAAAACATCGCCAAAAAGCAAATTTCATTTTATTTGAAGAATTTAATTTTTCACATTGTACAATAAAATCACATCCGAAAAGGAGTTCGTAAATCGGAGATTTTGAAAACAGTTTTTATAGGGCTGATGCTTTATTTTTTCTGGACTTATAAAATACTAATAAAAAAGAACTTGACTATTTCAAAGGAAAATAAGTGTACTATTCGCGGTATTTCATAAAAGCATCTAAAATACTTCTAAGCGATCTAATTTTCTAACAAAAAACACAATTTTGCATTACTTAGTAGTGAATCTCCTTAACCCTTAATTAGGCGCATTATGAAAATAACACAATTATTTACATGGGGTCACTACTGACCCCAAAGAAATGAAGGAAAATGGAGTGGAATAAATAAATACAAGGAAAGTTTATATTATCAAAAATTTTAAAATACTTCATTATAATTAACATCAAGAAACAAAAACATAACTTTGACTCTAAACAATTAAAAAAATTAAACAGTTTCTAATCTTTCTTAAAACTAATTTTTTTGGTATGGCCGAGATCAATTTAAAAAATATACATTCAGACTTACGAGCAGATTCATGCAATAAGACCTGAAGTGTTCCTGACAAATAAATTTACCACACTTTTGGTACTTTGGTACTTTTGGTACAAAAATTGTTACGTAATTTAATATAAAAATTGTTACGTAATTGGTCGCATGGGGTCAGCACCCAAGAGAGCAGCGATACGTGCGTAATGTTGGCTTTCTATCCGCGACTGATTTGCGTACCCCGCGGGAAGGTAGGCAGCTAGAAAAAGCGCTGTCGCATTTCAAACACTTTTAACGTTTTAATTTTCAATTTGAAATGGTCTTGACCCCATGAGCCTAAATAAGGGTTAAGAAAAAAAAACAGAAAGTACCTATATAGCTCACTCATCTTCCATTTTTATAATATCATAAAATGTTACCAGGAATAAAACGTCGAGAAAAATCATAAAGACTGAAGAGCTACTTATTGTAGGTAGGTAGGTCACGCTGGGTAGGTAACTCCTGAGAAAGGGATGTTTTTTGAAAATGGAATAAAATTAATTAGGCGCCAGAGAAAAAAGACATTCGGTTGAAAATGGTCGAAAGAGGACAGAGCTTTTTATTTGAGATAAAAAGTTTTAATTAAAATTGTCACGCACCAATTTTTATTTTGCGGGGATGGATGGGGGAAGGCTTTGGGATAGAAAATCCTAGATGGGCTCCACGTTTTGAGAAAATAACGTTATAAATTGGGCCCACAGTTTTTTAGTACAAACTTTATCGTAGAAAATGAGCATGTGTTGGTTTATTTTGCATGAGGTACAGCTCAACACAGGAGATCTGAGGTACAGCTCCACACAGGAGATCCTGAGAAAATAATTTCCCTAAGGGCCTATGTCATCTTTGGGGATGCTGTGTGGAAGGTTTATTTAAAGAAAAGAAGGAGAGGAAAGTTCTGGGAAGGAAAAATGTTTGAGGGGTGGGTAGGAATCTGGGGTTCAGAGCGTCCTGGTCATCCGCCGCCAAGACCTAGTCAAACCTCACCCCACAAATCCGGGCACCCCTGCCAATTTACCAAACGTAGTGAACCACTTGGGGTTACCTATAGCAGAGGTGTTGGTTGTCCAATATGGTTTCCGGGGCGGCGGTTCCCTTTCCCGCCTCCCAATTTGATATTAGGTCGTATCCCGTTAAAAACAACGGAATGTTAAAATTGTAAGATTTGGGAAACTAAAAATATTTATAAAATTTTAGCCCCAGTGTCATTTCAAAAACCAAATTTTTCGATTTTCTTTTTAAATACCTAACTGTATTTTATTTCTTGAAAAATTTGAGAGAGAAATTTGCCATTCGAATGAACACCGTAAGTAAACTTGAAAAATAACGAAATTTTTCAAACATTTAATCAAAAGAAATACACAATTTTAATATAGAATTATTATTTTTGATCTTCTATCTATCTTCTATTTATATAAAGAAGCACACGTGTGGCGGGCCGGAGGACACCGGGGGGGGGGGGGGGGGCGTGGATTTGACATTTATACAAAATTATTATTAAGTATTTTCTGACCATAGATAGGTACCTACTCTGTCGACATTGTAATTTATGTATACAATTGTATACGTACATTTTTTCACCAAAATTCCGTTTAAAAGAGAACATCATTTACGTTAGTTTTGCTGTTCTACTGCCAGACTACAGTAGCACTGCTTTGACCACTGGCGGTAAAAAAAACAGCTCTCCCATAATTCCGACCAATGCCTGGTATACGACAGATACTTTTATTATATGCCTACTGCCTCAACAAATAAAAACAAAATCGATTCGGCGTCAATTTTTGTTCGGCTAAGGACCAATCTGATGCTTTTGTATCATTCCAAAGCGCTAATATAAGAGCGGAAGAATTCGTGTTAGGGAGTGACAGAAATTAAACGTTGGGATTGTTTTACAGAATCAGAAAATGCCTATGATTTTGAAAAAAAGGCCAAACGTTTACCTATTCATCGTTTAGTTGAGATTTTTTTTTATATAACAAAGAGAAAAATAAAGTAAAGATTTGAAATAAACTAGGTAAGACTATCACAGTGGCTTAGCAATCGTCTGAGCAGCCTGTGCAACCGTCCGATGGCGTCGAATCTGAATTTTGACCAACCTTAGATATCTCTGCTAGGGTAGGCGATAATGAAACGCCACACGATTCTGCCTAGGAACTTAATTATTTCTTCACTTATACACTTCTCATTTCTTCATCTATTCCATTCATTTTTACAAAGCTTTCTGGGGTGTCCCTAATTAATTTTTCTATTCATTTTATAGTTTAATTTTCCCCTGATATGAATTTTTCGATTTGTTGTGAAACGGGCGGTCCATTTGCTAGATTCTGCTGTTTTAGCAAATAGATTGTAATCTTTAGAGCACAAGTGTCGGGTGGGAATGCTGTCCTTGTTCTACCGGTATTTCAATGAAAGATGCTAGAAACAACTAGTAGTGATTCCTTCGGCACCGGTGAACAGTCAAGGAAACATACCAAAGGCAGGCACAAAATCTGCATACAGTTGACATTTCTCACATGACATGACATGATTTTCGTTTCTACGAGTTTAACAGTTAGTGGGCTGTGTCCACCGGCCTCTGTGTTTCTCCCTCCCGAAAAATACGTCTCTTCAATACCCAGTTTAACTTCTTCATTTCCACAAAAAGGAGAGTAGTTATTTAGACCCCCAACACAGCATCCCCAAAGATGGCTTAGACCTAAGAAAAAATATTTTTATCAGTGCCTTCAGTGTGGAGTGTAAAAATAAATATGTAAGCCCGTACATTATTAGTATTAGAATTACTTGCTGGAACCTAGAGATTTAAGAAAGCAGTCAAAATTTCAGGACGCCAGAACGCACCATTCTAGAAATGAGACAAATAGACAGATTCTCTGCTACATGGTTATAAAAACATTTATCTTAAAAATAACTAACTTTTAATTTGAACTATTTTAATTGCACGGTCATGTTTCGTGAACAAAAATCTTACTTTATCACAGTTCACAACTAACTTACAAATAGAGACTTAAAGATGTAACGTGAGAGGATAGGAAGAGTGTAAAAGTACCTAATTATGGAAATATTTCATTTAAATATGACACCACAAACTGAGCTAAAAAAATGAGCTGAGTCAAAAAACTCGAAAAAAATGCACCCCACAACCAAACCTTGTCAAATCATAACCCTTATAATTTACCAACTTTTTTATAAGTGTATTTTAAAACGCCACACGTTTATTAGAAATAGTTTTTATTCAAACTTTTTTTTGCGATTTTTTTTTTAACCGTGTGCCCAATTATTTACTTAACGTTTAGTCAAACATATAAAAAGTGTCCCCTAATATCAACTGAAAAAAAAACTTACACAAAAAATAATTGAGGGTCCAGAGTAGGTACAGGAAAAAAATTGAACCCTTCGAACAATTGAGGCGGTCGGAAACTTGGTGGGTAGGACGCTCGGATAAAAGTGGCCTGCCCACGTCAAAAGAATACGTACGCCATTGTAGTAATCTAAAATGTAATGTTCAACCAACATCCACATGTAGGTGAGGTTAGATAACAAAAAACTGAGCGATGGTTTAAAAGATGGTTTAGATTTAGATGATGGTTTGGAACATAAATAAATATTCATCATATTCATCCTATGTGTTATTTATAGTTTAATCTCAACTTCTATGATGGACAAGGCTCTTCTGGAATAGCTGCAATTACCGACGTACTGGTGTCCAGTGATATTTGGTCACTCCAGCCCATTGGTGACCTTCCCCTGTTTTTTTTTGCCTTGTGATTTGCCAGTAACTATAAGTTTCTCCAAGTTGGAATCCTCAGCTTGACGAGCAACGTGTCCATAGTATCTTATAATACGTTGTAGATATATAGTTGAAAGCCAGTTGAGAAAACCTAGCTCTTCCAGAATGGACACATTCTTATGTCTGGCTGCCTATGGAATTCTGAGCATTTTTTTCCAGCACCACATTTCGAAGGCGTCAATTTTTCCAGCTTTCTTTCGTTAGCTCTAAGTGTCCATGTCTCCACTTCATGTAGAAATATGCGGAAAATCAACTCCCGAACGAGTCTCATCTTCGGTTATTGGAAGGTTGAAGGAACCAAAGCGCACACCAGATACTTAATTCGGTGAGCGTGCTTTCGGAGTGTCAGGACCTAAAGCCTGGAATGGTCTGCCGCACGAGTTGAGAATGATCACAGATTCAGTGGAATTTAGAGCTAAACTAAAAACTCATATTTTCAGATAGTCGTATCCATAAGAAAAAAAAAAAAAAACCTTTCACCTTCAGCTTCACGGCTAGCGACATAGTAAATAACTAATTTTGTAAAAATAAAGCAAATTCTTACAATTCTCCAGTCTTTCAAATAAATATTAGCTCAACTTTGGCATTAATCTTCTTATAAATATAAATGTAAAACCAACAGTGATGAGGGTAGCAAAGGTAAAGTCAAGCAATGTCCAGTGTTTTAAATATAATGTCCTCCACTAGCAAAGTCGTATCTTTCCCAAGCATAAACTTTCTAATAAAGTGTGTTTTTCCGAAGTGACCTGCAGGTAAGTATGTTTTTGTATCTATCTTTAAATAATAAAATTAAATAGAACCTAGGAATTCAAAATGAATTGTATAGCGCCCTTGAGGTGATTTTTCACAAAAACGGCGCTCTACAAATTGTCCAATTATTATTATTATTATTATTAACATGGCATCTTTTGTCATGCAAATTCTTCTTTTCACTTCTGTTTCACAACTTCCTTCATCACTTATAGACGTACCTAGCATATGTATATAAAACCTTTCATCGTTTCTATCTTTGAGAGCATTATTTGTTCTTACGAAGGTGTCTGGTTCATCACCATTAGTTTTGTTTTGGTATTGTTGATCAGTAAGTGGACTTTGCCGTATTATTATTAATACTCGAATTTAGCAAGAAGTTATTCATTTGTTAACTTTGTTCGGCGGAAATAAATAAAATTTCTAAAAATAACTTTAAATTACAATTCCCAATGAATGTCAAAAGAAGTCCACAAAATTTCTGAAAAATGTATGTAGGTTATAAAAATTATCCTAACTTTAGTAATAAGAAGCAATTTAAAGCTTTTTTTAACCGAAAAAGATATGTTTATTGTGCGAATTAATTTTTGAATAACGAGTATGAAAAGAAAAGTTGTTTAATATTCCACACAAAAGTTTCTGTTTATTTTAAACCTGATTGGAAAAAACAACAAAATCAAAGGGATTTTTTCGGATGTTCCAGTTAGAATTTGTATTAAAAGTTGAACGTAAGCCCTTTGAATTATGCAAGATTTTCTTTGTTGTTTTAGTTACAGAATAACTTAATGAATGATACCTCAAAATGTAATATTTAATCCTTGAAGTCAATATTAAAATTTGAGGTTTTACTTATTAAATTACTTCAAAAATAATTAAAAACATTTATAAATTTATCCAAGACACTATCTAGATTGCAATTAGTTCTTTAAAAATATTGCAATCGTACATAAAAGAAGCAGTCAATCAAAATTACGATGATGATGGTAGTTCTTAATCGAAGTATGATACAAATATGACCAACAGGGATAGGGTCTATTAGCTCAATGGTTAGAGCAGAGCCCCGGCAAGGTATGGTTGTTAGATGCCATATTTTTCTGATTTTTCTGTTTAAATTTGTCGTTTGAGTGCAGCTAATATTGTATTCAATAATTAAATTTAAATTTCAATAAATTAAAAAAAATAATTAAAAGAGTAAGTATATAAATTACTCTTAAAACTACGACCAAATTTATTAAGTACCTATTGTATAAAATAAAGAAGGGACGAATAAAATAAAATGAATTAAAAGCATTTTAGTAAAAGATCGGGCTAAATGTTATTCTACTACCCTTTTACTTGTATTTCGTTCAGAAGAAGTGTTCAAAAGTTATTTTATTGTCGAAGTGCCGTAAATTTAATTATTTTAGAAAAATAAGAATTCGAAATTATTAAACAAACTTACGACCCTTCCGTTAGCGATGTTACTGCCCTCTATGGAAGGGTAGCAATATTAAAATATAAAGCATAGAGCTCAAAAAGCAACACACATTTCTGTAAGAAATAAATATTTTGAATAGAAATTATTTTTTTTTATTTCAGTTTATATATTATGAGATAATGTATTATTAACGTTTATCGTTTTTCTCAATTCTTAAAACAATCAGCTCCAGTTATGAAATTTATTTTTGAGTTTATAACCAGATTTTATTTTGTGCGTAAAGCAAAGAACAGACATCTGAAATTAATATCATTCAATAACCCAAACTCTTGAAAAATCACGAAATAATCTGAATGCTTGATAAATTTAAAAAAATTAATTCAAATTTTGAAAATATTAATGAAAATAATTTTCAGTTAAAAATATCTTGTTGTAGGTAGGTTAATACTTCATTACTTGTGAATTATGCAAATAATAGGTTCCAATTATAATTTTTTAAATATGAGTTCATTGAACCAGATTTCACGCATGCTTGAGTAACGCACAGCACAAACAAAAATGAGTATGTTGGATTAGATTTAACACCGGTACCTACATGATTATGATTCAGGTAAGTGCCTTAAATAGGAACCCTTACCTGGTAAGCATTCAAAAAGAAGAATAAATGGTTTGAAAGGGAGATATGGAGAGTTAGAGAAAGCGCGACAATATTAAAAAACAAATACGATTAAGCGAAAATTGTTAAAATCTTACTTCTTACTAATATTATAAATGCGAAAGTTTGTATGGATGGGTGGATGGTCCTTACTCTTTCGCGCAATAAATATCGAATGGAATTTATAAATTCTTTCACTAATCGAAAGCTACATTATTTGCGAGTAACATAGGCTATATATATTGGTAAGCTCTGGCGTTATGAATAAGCTGTGGCATTATGAAATTATTTATTATACGTTTATTGGCAGTGAGGCATGGAACTGGCAGAGGAAGGATGAAAGTAAACTGAATGCTGTTGAAATGAGATCCCTGAGGCGTATGTGTGGTAAAACAATGTACGATCGTGTGAGAAATGTGGATATCCGCAAAGAATGTAAGGCTGATGTAAGCATAATGAGTAAGATTAAGAAAGGGACCCTCAGATGGTTTGGGCATGTAGAGCGAATGAACGAAGAAAGTAGTGTAAGAATAATATACGAAAAAAAAATGTGGATGGTAGAAGAAGTCGGGGACGTCCGAGTAAGACATGGTATGATCAAGTGAATCAGATACTTGAGTCGGGCCATGTCAAAAGTCAGAATAATAGAAGAGAATGTATGAGACGATGTATGGATGTGAGTGAGGCAAAGAGTGTGTGCCAAGACCGAGTTGTTTGGCGGTCCGTCCTCTCTGCCTACCCCTGCGGAGAAACGGCGTGATGGTTAGTTAGTTAGTTAGTTATTGGCAAAGCGTGTTGCTAAGTAAATGTTTGACATTGGCTGTCATTTTGTTATTTGGATTTTTTTGATAGCAAAAATTCAAATACAAGTGTTCTAGTATGAATATTAATTTAGTGTACAAATATAAAATAGGTAGATACTTATCTACATTTGACCTACTATTGTGAATGCGAAACGGCGCGTCTTTGATTGTTTGAAGGGGAGGGGGGAGGTGGGGGAAGGGGGGGGGAGGGTAGTGCGGGGGTGGTGGGAGGGGGGGGGGGGGAAGCCGGGGGCAACAGCTAGTATTTAATAAATCACCACTCATTTACAATAAAGCAAAAATTTCTCGACAGCTGTGTTCGTTACACTGTGATTTTTTTTACTGTGAAATTTTTTCGATAAACTGTGAATTTTTTCATACCTATAACATATTAAATAGCAGAACAAAATGTTAAATATTTTCAAAAAATCAACCCTTTTTTACTACTTTGGATGGTTATTCCCATCAATGATATAGAAAAAAATGTGTTTTTAACAATTTTTGGAACATAGTTTTATATTTTTTTTCTATCAAGGGAAACTCATATAATTACCATTTCTGTTCAACAAATGTATAGATATTATCATAAAAAATAACATAATTTTTTAAGAACTAAAAAACGTTAAGTGTTCAAGGAAAATATGTTATAAATAGAAAAAAAATCGGAATGCCGGGTCTCAAACAAAGGTAATTAATTACCTACTTACATGTTTTAATCTTGAAGGTTTTATCCGGTATATTATCATCCGCTTTATGTTTATTATTTTAATCTACCTTCTGATAGTTTATATCATCAACATTTAATCCAACATGTTTCACGATTCATTATCTAACAATAATATTTTATTATAGGAAATAGGCCACTTGCATCACATTTTTTTAATTTTTTTCCGGTTTAGGCAAATATTCTAAGACATTCTGTATTTTTTTTAATAATCGTATTTTTGAATTTTTAAAATCTGCTTCAAAGCATGTTGTGTCTTGTCCTAATTGATGACATTTGAATGGATATTCAAAAGTTCCGTAGCTCATGATGGAAATGACAGTTGCAAGCTTAAACTAGTCGCATTAACCTCAAATTTACGGAGTGTAACGTCATAATTATTTTTATATTTCGGTTTAGTTCAAGAACATACTAACTCGGTATTTTTATTATACTAATAGATATCTACCTTAAATTATATTACAAAAAGGATTCCCCGACAGTTGGCCCTCGGCATACTTATCTATGATATACAGTCGGCTTAGGGAAAATACGGCAAACCTACTTAAATATAAAACTAAGTGAACCCGAAGGGGTAAATAATGAAGAAAAAATTATAAAATTTTAATAATTACCTATCTACGTACTTTTAATAAATTCAGTATATTATATAGGTACCTAAATATCTTACTAGATAATTATTATCTAATCATAAAACTATCTTAATTGATTATAATCAATTAATCAGGTTGAAATCATGGGATATTATTGTTGTAGGATTGCTAATTGCGTGATAGCTAAAAACCACAAACCCTTGAAAAATCACGAAATAAAGATTAACCCTAACACAATTTAAATAAAATAAATACACTTTTGAAATATAGAATTATAAAATATTTTTTAATTTTTCAATCTATTCAAAGAATATCTCCAGGAAAGAAAACAGGTAACGAAAGTTGAAAGCTCAGAATCAGAACCGATAGAAAACAACCTTGGTGTTCCGCAAGGGTCGGTATTAGGTCCAATTCTATTTATAATTTACATAAATGATATTATTAAAACTATTAAACATTGCTAAATTGACTATTTGCAGACGATACCTTAATCTATATTTCGTGTGAAGATTACATAGATGCAATTAACAAAATATATCAAAATGGCTAAAATTAAACAAATTGAAACTGAACGTAAACAAAACAAAATATATGGAAATAGGCAGTAAAAAGCATAACACAGGGTTAAATTTGACAATTAATGGTGAAAAAATTGGAAAAGTAAATGAACTCAAATACCTGGGAGTAATACTCGATTCAAAACTGACTTTCACAGCAAACTTTGAATATGTGCTAAAAAATGTGACAAAAAAGGTGTAAAAAAAGGTAAATTTTCTTAGAAGACTAAGACATAAATTAAATAGAAGCACTACGAAGCTCATTTATAAAACTATTGTTGCTCCACATTTGGATTACTGCTCTACGATGTTATATTTGGCCAATGAAGGAAATTTAAACAAACTAGAAGTTATACAGAACAGAGCTATGAGATGTATACTGGGAAAAGGCAAATACGCAAGGATTAATCAAATGAGAGAGGAGCTAAAATGGATTCCAATAAAAAAAATACTACTATTTAATGTGTTAATTTTTGTGCATAAAATTATGAAAAACTAAATGCCAAAATACTTTAAGGATGAAATTGTTTTTAATAGAGACGTACATAATTATGAAACAAGAAATATAAACGGAGTTCGATTGCCACAAATGAAGAAATCAAAATCACAGAACTGCCTAATGTATAGAGGACTAAAGATGTATGATGAAATGCCTGAAAGTATGAAGAATGAAGAAATAATGAAGGTATTGAAAAAGAAATGTTATGCTTACTGTAAAAATATTTAAATTTATCAAATGAAATGTTACATTGTGCTTATTACTTTATATTCATGTAGTATAAACTAACTCAATAAATAATTTTAAAAAATTAAAAAATTATAAAACGTTATATTTCTTAATTCTCGACACACAAGTTCCCAAAAATGGGAATAAAATAATTTTCTGCCATAATATTATATTATAAGTAGGTAGGTACCTACCTAGCTCGCTTGTCTGAATTCTTAACAAAATCAGTTCCAATTTTGAAAAAGACACTTAAATTCTAAACAAAATTAAATTCTAAACAGTTCAATGAACCAGAGCTACACAGAGCTAATAGAATGAAGTTAATTTGACGTGAAAAATCACTCATTTGCGAATCGTAAAAATAAAATTAGGTAGGTACCTATTTTTTTCACGATTATTGTAGGTAAGAAAGAGCGCCTTTCCATTTAAAACAATAAACATTTTAACAAAAAAAATATTTTAACGTTTTACAAATTTCACCAAAACTATTAATGTTTCACTTTTTGCTAAGTGCCTAAATTCCATTGGTTGAAACGCATCGCTCGTGCCACAAATAAATACAATTATTCAGTACAGATACTAATATTATGTCTATTTGCAAATATATAAACAAGAAAACATGCAACGTCTTATTTCATAAATTATAATTATTATCCAAGAAATATTAATAAAATACGATTTTATAAATTTCCCCACGTATTTATTATTAAATTATAAAGAATTTTATACTCACGGAAATATTCTTGGAAATGACGTCACAAAGAGAAACTGGTTATTTAATTTTATTAACGTTCATTATACACACGCATTTTACACTAAAAACTTTGAAAAAAAAAATTTTTTTTCAGCCTGTTTTAAGAACTGACAATCCATATTTTATATCGGATTTTTAAAAATAATTTTATCAAGCATTTCAAGCCATTTTTTTAAACCGATAAACTTTATAATTTTATTGTGTTTCATAGAGTCGTTGCTATAAAAAAAGCCTTTTTATTTTTTTTTTGAAAATCCTAAAAAATCTAAACACGTCCTAGTTCAAAAAAAATCCGCTATGCACTGTTTTTGATTAATAAAATTCCATGCGAAAAAGATAGAAAATACTGCAATACAAGGGAAAAAATAAAATTTTCCACTCTGACAATAGTTCATAAAGCTAAGTACTCAAACATTCCCAAGCAAAATTCATCTAATTTTGTATGGATATCCATGTTGCTACGGGTGGTTTTAGTCAGAATTTGTTAAAGGATATGACTGGTTTTGATCGTATAGAATGTATTTATCTATCTGCTTCTAAAGTTTGTTTGAGTTAGACCTTAGCACGTAGGGATGGGACGGCTCTTTCGATTAATAGATATTATGTAATGTTTTTCGTGAGGAAATAAATAACTCTACTCGAGGCGATGTTTTGACTATCTTTAGAAAGATTGTTGTGAAGAATCAAAAAATAATCAATAAATCACTTAAATATGTAATCGGGGAATGCCATGTAGAGAAGTTTTGGAACGATAAAAAATGACTGCCACGATAAGCTGTGTGTTAACTAAGAAATTCAAGAAAAGCGTGGTTTTGAAATAACAATTTTTTATCTGTTAATAATTCCACACTTTCAAATATGCAAAATTCTAGCGTAAAATGCCATCTAGAGTCGCATTATCGTAATTATAACCCACTGTTCACATATATTTTTAATGTAGATACATTTAATCGAGACCTATCTCCAAAACTGTTCGCCGTATGAAGAATATAATATTTTTCCTGCCAATAGCAAAAAATATTATTGTTTCTGAACCCAATGTTCTTTTACGCTGCTCCTCTGATAAACTATCATTCAGAATTGGAATTATACATTTACATAAACATAGTTAAAGACAGGCTTCGTGTTAAGTACCCAAATTTCTATTAATTTCCTCCCGCCATAGGTACTTTATTCAGCCTCACAAAAATCATCTAATTTCAGAGATGCCATAGTCCATCTTGCTTCAGAAAGTTCAGACTATTGTATGGTAATCTTACACATTTGTAGCAGTATCTGGATGCTATAATTC
Source organism: Limnephilus lunatus (assembly GCA_917563855.2). Classification (NCBI taxonomy): domain Eukaryota; kingdom Metazoa; phylum Arthropoda; class Insecta; order Trichoptera; family Limnephilidae; genus Limnephilus; species Limnephilus lunatus. The sequence goes on from OU830594.1 coordinate 103,122,683, forward strand.
ATATAAAAATCTAGCAATGAATAATCGAAGGTTTTAAGAGAATACCGGAAAAGAGTCCCAACTGCTATCAACTGTCAGGAGTCAGTAAGTCTATGGCATCCCCAATTGAGGTATGTTGTGGGGCTGATGGTAATGGGGAGAGGAATTAGTTAGGGAAGAGATGTGTGAAGAAAGTACATGGCTATTCCAATCTGGTCATCAAACATGGCCCAAGCCATTTCAGTTCTTAATAGTGGTTTTATAATAGGGCACCAGGGCGATATTGAAAGTATATTCTACTCAGGAATGTGCCACAAATATACCTTATATTATTTTTAATTACTAAATTGTGAAATGATACAAAGTAATCAAATAAAATTAACTTAAAGCCGTTACCTCCGTATAGTCAAGATTGTCATCCTTCGACCTCAGAGACAGTCTGTTACAGTAATTCCTTAATCGATATTTCTCGATATTATCTAATCGAAATAGTTCTACCCATCCCTTCATTGCATTTTTCCCTTTCGTTATCTCCCCGAGCCCCAGTTGCTGGAAGATAAAATTGAGAAAAATGCACCACTTTTTCACAGATAACCTTTGGCTCGGTTGCCACGAGTAAAAAAGCTGCACACGACACTGCAACTAGATAAAAATGTTATCTTACACGTTCTTTATGCACTATATATTAGTACATTATGAAGTGTTGTTGGCGACTGATTGTACTAGATATAGTGAAGGTTCGATCCCTATTCTATGTAAAAAGGGAATTATTTTTTTGAAGTTTTTATAGCATTATTGATAGAAAGGTATTGTCCTGTACATTTTCTGCCAGTACAGTATGTTTTTACGCAGCATCGCGTTCATTGGTTAAATCATTAACATATACTCGTAGTTTGTATCAGTGATCGATTATTAAGATTGTAGAGATATGTTAAAAGTTTGTGCGACTCCTTTGAGGTGATTTTTTACAAAAAACGGCGCTATACAAGTCATCCAAACATGATTATTATTATTATTAAGGTGTCATGCGTTTATTGATGACATTTCTTTTACCAACAAGGCAAAATTATGGATCGAAATAATTAATTTACTTTTCCGTAAATGATAATATAAATTAAAAACGAAAGTTAGATTTAAAAAACACACAATTTTATCATGAAAAACTGCCAAGCGTATCAATTTGTTCTGTAAAATTTCAGATAGTGAAAATAAATTGTATTTTAGATAGCTTAAAAAAATTTTTTTAGCATTCATAAAATACGCCTTTCAATTTTTTGCATTATTATTAGATACCTAACGCAAACCCCTGAAAAATCACGGAAAACACTGAAATCTTGGCAAATCAGTTTCAAATTTAAAAAAAGACAATTCAAATAATTCTTGTTTAAAAACATTATATTTTAGGTAGGAACTTTATCGCTGAATTCTGCAAACAAATATTCCAATGTGGAAAATGACATAAATTCAAAGCCAGTTTGAGTTCATTGAACCAGAGTTATGCAGAACTTACAGAAAACCGAAATTAATGTTTTTGAGTATGTTTGCGATCTGTTCATCTTTTGAGAATACGATAATCTTTTAAATTTAAAATCAATAACAATAAAAAAATATTTCTTAGTTTTTATACGTAGGTACTTTGGCTAGATCTAGAATTCCTTTTCACCAACTGAAAAGATGTGTTATTACTATTATGATAAAACTTGTATATATATTATCGTTTATCTATTTTTTTCCGTCTATTATGGGAAGGTATGAGGACTCAGAAACTTTCTCAACCTACCTCTTACTTATCTCCTTCCAGAACTGACAGGCAACCGAAATTAATGTTTTTGATTATTTTGCGATCTGTTCATATTTTGAGAATACGATAATCTTTTAAATTTAAAATCAATAACAATAAATAAATATTTCGTAGTTTTTTATACGTATGTATTTTGGTTAGATCTAGAATTCCATTTCACCAACTGAAAATATGTGTTATTACTCTTGAGATAAAACTTATACCTATATATTATTTTTTTTCTAATTTTTTTCCTATCTATAATGGGCAGGTATGAGGAGTCAGACGCTTTCCCAAACTTCTTCTTACTTATCTCCTTCCCCTCCCCTCTTCAGCCTCTAACATTCATCAAAATAATAAGGTCTTTTCCGTTGATTACGGTGGGGAATTGGATCTTTTGTAATGTATGTCATTAAAAATCGTTAAAAATTACCATTCGTATCTAATATATAAAAATTTTCCTCGTACCGTCACTCATTTCTTAAGTGGCTCATATTTTTTTCCGAGAAGTATGACGTGATGAAGCATTGAAAGTAAATATATTAATTTACACAACAACTACGATTTCTTTTTGTTCTGTAAAGGTATTTATCTTTAGTTTCAAGCAGCTTAGGAGGCGGGTACGGGTATCGCCGTCCCGGGAACGATCTATTGGATAACTAACGCCTCTGCAATGCTTGACTTAGAAGGGCTGCCCGGGTTCATCAGGTGAGGTGTGTTCAGTCTTGGCGGCGTATGTGCCTGCCCACTAGGATCGGGAGAGGCCGGTTTTGGGAGACTCTTTGACTTCTCCAGCTGGTCTCCCTCGACCAATCGTCTTGCACCGCAGCGGGAAGTATGGATTCAAACATCCGTCTCTCCTGGACACACCGATCCCTAGATTCCAGCCTTTATTCCTTTTTCCTTCCCAAAACTCCTCTCTTTCCTTACCATAAAAATTCCCTCCACGCATCATTCCCTTAGATGACGTAGACCTTAAGGGAATTTATTTTCCTCGGGACCTCCTGTCAAGGGTTAATGAAAAAAAGGTTATCATTACAAAATGACCGATTAGCGGCTGATTGGATAAATGCATCGGGTTCCGATCCTGGAATCGTGGGTTCAATTCCTCTGCTAGGTAAATTCTCTTTCGTTGCACAAACATATTTTACGCTTATAATGATGGTAGTAGAATTATTTTTAAATATTATCAGGTTTCACTGCCGTCGTTGTTTTAGGGGTGGTTCTCGACTAGCAATCCGAATGTCAAAGTAAATTTTATATGATTTATTTATTTATTCTATATTTAGTACAAGTTTACAAATTTGTTATACATTATTTAAAAAAGGTTTTGACTGCCCAACTAGGATGATTCCCGTTTTAGGAAATCATCCTAGTAATATATTATATAATAATTTGTGATATTTCATCATTAAGTCATAAAAAAAAACAATACGTTGTACACTTGCGCCACGTTTTAGAGTGGAAGATACTTCTAGCATCCCCCCGGTGAAAGAAACTCGTTGAGTATTGAAACGTTTCTTGAAATTGGTTTAGCCGTGTCTGGTGACCAGATCTCAATAGCCAGGTACTTCACCACCTCTTTCTTGAGGAGATCCGCAAAGATTTCCTACTGATAAGTCCTACAGATTCCTAAATGATTTTATCGTACATACGCCTCATAAATCTCATTTATAAAGCATTTAGTCAACTTTCCTCTTCCTCTACGGGCTCCATGTCTCACTGCCATACATCAATTAGGTACCAGCACTCCAATGTAGACTGCTATCTTCGTTTTTTTGAAAAGTTAGCACCAAAATGTTGTTTGTGCAACGGTAGAGGACTTACATAGATATAAAGGGATACCTGACAATTACGTAAATGGCAATTGTGCCGTAGTTCAATCAGTATTTAGTTTTATAAATAACAGCATGAACTAACCTAATATGAAGTAAACCTGTCAATTAATTTGACTGTCCTAAAACGGGTTACTTTCCTAGTTTCCTTATACTGTTACTGTATTTTTGAATGAAATAAATAAATAAAAAAAATACGTAATACGCAATTGACATCCGTCTGCAGCGTGCAGTTTATAATGGAGTGGTAAAAAACTACGTAACACTTCTAATAGATTACGTTTTATTTACATTTCTTATTTACGCCCTATTTAAAATGTTATAATATTAATGATTATTATTATTCTTATCAGAGAAATAATAAATTATCGTTATTACGCCATATTTATCATTTCATTCGCTACTGCATTTAATTCAGCACAGTTTAATTTAGAATGAATAAACCTAAACAATATTGTTTTACTTCTTCAAATTTTGCAAATTCACTTTTTGGCACCATTTTATTAATGAAATAATTAAAAGCACTTTTTTACCACGATAATAGTTAGTGGTTTTCACTTAGATCTTTTAAAAATATTAGAAATTGAAATATTATTAATATATTTTTTTTTTTTTTTTTTTGTAATTATTTTTTATTTTCATTCATGTTTACATGTTGCTAAGTGATAATTTTACATCTTAGGTTTTTTACTACTTTTCCATTTAAAGCATTTGCTTGTGTATGGAAAAGGAGTGTACATAAATGTGGTTATTACTTAGTACTTAAATAGTTCATTTACATAAATATATGTGTCTTCTAATAGTATATAATAGTATATTTTTAAAGAAAAGAAAGAATATTATGGAAAACTAAGGATATTTGTATACATTTAAATAAAACAAATAATATTATGGAAAACTAAGGATATTTGTAAGGATAATTAAGTGGCATTAGTTTTTTTCTTTAGAATATTTTTAAAATGTCTCTTGACAGAGAGCAGTATTTGGGTTTTATCATTAATGCTTCTGATTTCTTCTGGTAGACGATTGAAAAAAGTTCTTCCCTGGTAAGTGTAATGATGTTGTGCAAAAGACGTATTTAGTTTTGGGCATATAAAAACATGTTTAAGTCGCGTTCTGTTTTCGTTTAGAAATTGGTATTTATCTTTTTCTTTGATAATTTGAATTAATGAATTTTTAATATATAAATCTTTAAATGTAGGTACTTGGAATTCATCAAATAGGCGTTCTGTTGGGTAGTTCAAGGATTTTTTTAATATAATTTTAATAATTGTTCTTTGTACAATTTCTATTGGAACAAGGTTACATTTATATGCGGATCCCCAACTAATGATAGCGTATTGTAAAGTGGATTGAACTAAGGCATAGTAGATTAAATATAGATTTTTTATCGACAAAAAATTTCTAATTCTTAAAAATATGTATATTAATTTTCTAATTTTGTTTACTACTTGACATATTTGTTCCTTCCATTTCAGATTTTTATCAATAATTACTCCTAGATATTTTATTTTATTTGTTGTTTTTAATATTGTACAGTTTGATTTGCAGTAGTTTTGGCTGTGAATTTTAGTATTTTCATGAATGACAATGTTAAAATTTTTGGGAGCATCGTTTAAATGTATTGCAAATGGAATTACAAATGTCTTTTCACTATTTAGTGATAGTAAATTAGTGTCAAAAAAATTCTTAAGCGTGTTAATGTCTTCTATGGCCTTTAATTCTACATTTTCCCAAGTCTTTCCACTTATTATTAATACTGTATCGTCGGCGTATGATGTAATTTGACCATGTAAAGGTTGAAAAAAAATATCGTTTACATATATAGTAAATAGGATTGGTCCAAGCACTGTACCTTGGGGGATTCCAAAGCTTGAAAGCTCTTGATCGCTATTAACATGATTGATTTTTACCACTTGAGGGCGGTTTTTTAAGTAGTTGGTGATCCATTTAATCGCGTTGTCTTTTATGCCAATATTATTTAATTTTTTTAATAGCATCTCATGAGATATGCTATCGAATGCCTTTCTGAGGTCAATAAATATACCCGCACATTTTTTACCTTTATCTACTATTTCGTAAATGTATGAAGTTACGTTAGCAATAGCATCTTGTGTGCTGAGTGATTTTATAAAACCAAACTGGTTTTTGTGTATTATTTTATTACTATCTAGGAAATTTACCAACTGTTTTTTTACTATTTTTTCAAAGATCTTTCCTATATTAGAAATAAGACAGATTGGGCGATAATTTGTTACTTGGTGTGGATCTCCAGATTTGTAAATAGGTGAGATTATTGTGTTTTTGTAGTTCATTGGAAATATTCCTTTTATTAAACTTAAGTTTATTAAATGAGTGATGGGTTTTATTAAGTAAGGTTTCATAGATTTTAACATATGTGCCGTAATAGAATCAAAACCGGGAGACGAACCTCCTTTCATATTTTCTATTATTTTTAAGATTTCACATTCTGTTGTTGTTTCGAATGTTGAAAGTATATTACGTTTCAAATTAATTTTGTGAATAACCCTATTTTAAACATATTTCCAATGTAATTTTGTCTTTGATCTTCTAAGCAACCCCCCCCCCCCCCCCTTTACACCTATCCCCCCCTCCTCCTCCCTGTTGATCTTCTAAGCACCTCCCCTTTCCACATCTCTCCCCCCCACTACTTCCATTTCTACCCACGCCTGTCTTTCTATACCTGATAATTTAGTTTTTAGTACATATAATGTCCTGATGAAGTGAACATCGTTCTCGAAACATTTTGATTTTTTAAATAAAGATTATCGTGGTAAAAACAAGGTGTTTTTAATTATTTCATTAATACTGTTTTATTTTATTTTTAACTTATTGAGTAAAACCTCAAATTGTTATATTTAATAATGAATACAATATTAGCGAAACTCAATCGAAAATCTGAAAAATTATCCTTGACTTGCAGAAAAGTCAATAGATGTCACATATTAAATAAAAATGGATAAATTTATAAAAGACACTATCTGGAAAGCATTTAGTTCTATAATTCATAAAGATAGCAGCCAATAAAATATGCGTTAAGAAAATGAAGTAGTTCTTGGTTGAAGAATGATACAGTTAAATATGATCGAGTCGGATAGGGACGTATTAGTTCAGTTGGTAGTGCACAGACCCGCAAATCATAGGTCCTGGGTTCGAGTCCCAGATATGACTGTATCGTTTTCTGTTTAAGATTTTCGATTGAATTTCGCTAATATTGTCTTCATAATAATGTATTCATGTTTATGGTGATTCATTTTGAGGTATTATGCCGTGTTGCGCTACATCCTTCTTTAGGCGACTGTTAGACAGTATTTCAGGCAGAAAGGACTGTCTCCAAAAGGATTTCAGAACATTTTTGAGTATGTAAACTAAGCCATCCTGAGAAATCGTAAATTTAATTTAAATCGGCTATTACTTTGCACTTGTTACTGAAGTTCGCATAGAGCACGCCAAGTAATGAAGGCAATATAAATTTCATTAATATTAATAACGACGACGGAGCTAAGCTCAATAGTTTTTGATATCCGGTAATTTACAGCTACCTCAAAACTAAACGCCGAAAACCGTTTAATATCAGCGCTTAGAGGATTGTTGCTGGCATCACAGAATCGATTCTACATTCATAAGAACACACTTCACAACAATCTTTGATGCCACTTTACACTTCTGTCCTGATGATGGACACTGTAATTTTGTCCGAAATAAACCTGGCCGCATAAATCAGCGAAGTTTCCGAATAAAATTCATATTATATACAGAAAACATAGAAATAAAAGAAAACATAAATTAATATAATTTATACTTTTGATACTGACAATTCGTTGGGGAATTCCCATATATAAGATTCATTAACAAGAAATAACTTTATCTATAATTAGTTTTTAGGAACAATAATATTGTTCTGTTTTCCTTCGGAAATCTGTCATACGTATCTACCATATGTATATTTCGAAAAAAAAAAAAACAATACAGTACAAAACTTATTGCCACCTACATTTTTTTTACCGTGACCGGTTTCAGCCTGTTAAAGCCATCTTTAGACTGATACAAATGATTCTTAATATACAGTATTTATATCCGCATAAAATATTTGAAGAGGGAGTGGAGGAGTAGTATAAATGAATTTTATTCAATTTATATGGTTTATCCATATTTGTTGCCATGTCGTCTTTGACGATTAAATTTCGAGTTATTTGCCTATTAGCAGTAGACATAATTATCTCGGGTTTATAGATTACTGAATAAATGATTCGACATAAATTAAATAACGAAACACTTGTTCATACAACTCCCCAACTTACCTTAACTTAACGATCACTTTAATTTAATCACAGTAAACCAAATTTATCCCAACTCGTATAGGTCTTATAAAAATCGTTGTATCTCCTTTACTATCATAGTGAGAACTTGATATATAAACGGTGTTAGAAAGAAAAAACAAAATAATAAAAAGGAACATCTTTATGAAACCAAAGTTTTTTCAAACTTTGGAAAGTTTTATTAAAAATAATTTTTACACGAGTACTGATATCCTCCATTCAAAGCTCTGGAAAAACTGTAACTCTGATTTGGATTTCTGGACATGTTGGCATAGTGGGTAATGATATTGCTGATTCCTTGGCAAAACAAAGAGCGTCTAACCCTACCGTTACCCTCGAAAACAATATTCCCCTATCTGATATTTTTTCCATCCTCAAAGATAGATCCCGCAATGCTTGGACAGAGTATTGGAATATTGCTAGTCAATCCAAGGGTGCCTGCTACGCCTCAATACAAAGGATTATCCCATCAAAACCGTGGTTTCAAAAATTCCCCCATTTTTCCAAAAAAGAAATTTCCTCACATATTCGAATGAGAATCGGACATTGTTCCGTTCCTTCTCATCTTTTTAAAATTCACGTCCTTGAATCCCCAGATTGTACGTTCTGTGGTCTAGATGTGGGAACTTTAGATCACATCTTTTTTGGTTGTCCCTCTCTAAATAAATATCCTCTTTTCTATCAAGCGTTATCTAAAATTGCCTCCCCTCCATTCAACATTTCATCCCTTCTAAGTCTGAACTCGACTCCAATCTTCCATATAATTCAGAAATTTGTACATTTAAATAAAATTAATATATAAATTCTCCTTTCCTTCCTCTGCAATTTTAAATGATGGCCTAGAACACCCTTGAACGACAAAAAAGGCGAGGTAATAATAACGTTTATAATTTATCTACCTAAAACGTGAGTGTGTTTTTTTTTTTTTCATTATCAGTTAATTTTAGATAGAAAAAAAATAAAACGAACCATTTTTTAAATATTTTTTATGTTAGCATGCAAAATTTTTATATATAAAATTTTTTTTGTTTATTTCAAATTTTAATATGTTTAGAGTGTATTTTATCACCTTTCAAAAACAGATTTTAGTTTTCGGATATGTTCAAAAGTATTCCATTTACTTGGATTTTATTGCAAAGCGAGAATATTTTGACCATCTGGTAAGTAAGGCAGATTTATGAAGGGTTAAACTTGAAACGATTCCATGACAAATTAAAACTCTATTGAAAAGTGATACAGTCAGTAAATTTATGAAAAAATCTTAACCTAACCTAACGTAGTTTTTCTACATCACTTTGTCACTGTCATAATTAATTTGTTAAGTTACCGATTTAAAACAGATGCGAAACATCACAGCTACACAGTTCTTCCACATACAAGTTATTTTAAATCTACATTTTAAAATTTAAATAAATAATTACGCACCATATTATTGATCCAAATAAGCCATAATGCATTATAGATCACTTATAATATAATATAAACATCACACATAGCATAAAATATAACGAAAAATATGTAAAAAAAACTTACCATCATAAATAATATCATTAATTTGTTCAAGTTCGACACTATTTTTTTTTCAATGTAAACATCCTACTTAAATCTGTACAACGCATTCGTCTGGATGCCACCATAGTTTAAAACTCATTTAAAATGTCACATTTTGCATGTCTTACTATCACAATGCTTTTAACATTCTAATTTAGCAATTTTGAAAACAAAATCAAACCATATTTCATATTATTAAATTCCACCCACAACAACACCACATCACTTAACACCGTCCCAACAAAAACAGCGTCAACTTTGACTCAATTACGCAACAGCGAGTTAAAAACTGCATAAAAAACAAGAACAAAACTAAATAAAACCGCAATAATAACAAGAAAAGAACAAAACAAAATAATGCCGCAATAATAATAATAACAAGAGAGAATACTGCAAGGATAAAGGAACAAAAGCGCGCCAGTGATGTTGGCTACAAAGTTTTTTAGTGTGAACGAACTTAGCTCGGCATGTTTTTATTTTTTCTGCACTGCATTCTTTCTCCTCATGAGATGCATCTAAACCCGGCTATGCACCGCGGGGAATGTTTCGCGAAGATGCTGCAAACTTGCTGCAGTCCGATTATGATTATGGTTGTGTAATAATTTAATGGTATGCTAATAATGGTAATGATAGTTGCAGCTCTTTCATGGTTTTATCTGGAATATTTAATGCAGATTTTATTTATAGGGCAATCAAACTGAATTATAATAAAAATCAAAAAAATAGTTCATAAAAAGGTAGTGACACTATTTTTTTATACATTGAGCGTATATTTGTAGGAACATGCAATTTTATATCGATAAGATGGTCCTGTACGTAATTTTGTTTAAAGCAAAATAAGAATTAACATAATTTATTTTAATATAATTAAGATTCAAAAAGCATTCTAAGATTACAATTCAAAGTAGGTACTAGTAGGTATAATAACAACGTAAAAGACTTTTTTTTTTCAGGAGTTTTTACTTGTAATAAACATAGAGTTCTATAAAGTTAAATACTAAATATTAGAATACCTTCAGACTTAAGATTTTTAACTTCAGACTTGTATGCTTGTTAAAATAGTACAAATTAATGTTTTTCGACATATTAACACATTTTTAGAAACATTGTGTAATAATTTATTTGTTTTTGTATTAGTTAAGTTTGTTGATTTTGATCTATATTATTTTGTATTTGTTTTTGTGAATGAGTGCAAATCTTGGAAGTGGAAATTAACCCACTTTCCGATATCCGATCGGGCTAAAACTTAGCAAATAGACTTGTTGTTAATGACAATGCATTTTCTCAAATTTTGGTTGTACTCACGCACACACAAGCGAAAATATATGCATTTTAATCGACTAAATCGTGTCGTTTGCTGCATAGGACCGTGAAGGAACGGCAAAACTGTTTTACTACACAATAAAAATAGATATTATCTAGTAGCAAAAAAAGGTTTGGCTTGATTTTTAACATGTAAAGTTTTGTATGCATACTTAAGAAATCAAGATATCATAATTTTTTGATACAGTAAGAATAACCCAAAAACAAGAAAAAAACTTCTTTTCCTTTTCCAAGTAGAACAAAGAAACAAAGAAAATCATGAAAGTAGTTTTTCATCTGGCTTCATCTGACCTCATATCATTTTTCAGATTTCTGCTTGATGAAAACCAACAACACAAACCAGCTACAAAAGCCCACGTGTATAGCGGACCTCAGAGGGCATTCCACTCTGCTTGGAGCTGACCTAAGGCAATCATACATGCATTGGGAAGGCGCGCCGTTGCACTCTTATGCATGTGTTTTATATTGCACATATATAGCGCATGCATTCACCAACCAATGTGTTCTAACCGACTCTTACACACTCAAGTCTGGCAAAAAATACTTGCAAATTGTAATAACGCATGAGGATAAAAAAATATATCAAGTTTTTTGGGATCGTAAGGAAGTTTTAGTTAATCAATGCAGACAATATTAGCCTTCTTTGTGTGCCTTATCAGGTCCTCCCGACGTTGGCGATCACTCTTGAAAAGGTCTCTCTGTCTTGAGCTGCCCGGAATAGCTCCTCCACACTTCTAATGCCGGTCCACTCTCGTATATTTCGCAGCCAAGACATTTGTCTCCTAACAGGCCCTCGGCGACCCTCTATCTTGCCTTTCTAGCGACTCTCAATCGTAAATTTGACACAGAAAAATGAGAAAAATATATGGTTATATCTAGGAATTGAACCAGGGACATTAGCTTTGCCGGGGCGATGCTCTACTACTGAGCCAATGGGACCCTATCCGTTTCAGATAAGTCCCATTAGCTCAGTGGTAGAGCATCGTGCCGGCAAGGCTAAGGTTTTGGGTTTAATTCCTAGATGTGACCGTATCTTGATCAACCGATAAAAAACAGTCGTATAAAGGAAATACCATACGCCTACTTACACAAGATATAACAAAGTTTCCCGAATGTGCGTGCAGTCAGGATATATCGCCGAATAACAAAATAATAAAAAATATTTTTATTGAAATTCATCAAGGAAAAAATTACTGCTTATAATACCGTATTTATCAGCGAATAAGTTAAAAAAAATCGACTTTGCTAACAAATTTCTTTGATATCCGTGCCAATTTATTGTTAAATGTATTTTTGAAGTAGATTTTAGGTTTGAAATTGGGAAATAATGCACAAAAAACAATATTATAATTTCGGGGGGGGCAACTGACGGGGGATCGACTGTCGGGTTACCCACTTTATTACAAGTGATAAGGTAGGAGTATTAAATTATACATAGTTAAGTTCATATTAAGTACGTCAATACAATATCTTAGTAATGTTGTCCGGGATGAAAATTTTTTTTTTTAATCTTAACTAAATGATATAAGTATTATTAATGATAAAGAATTAATAAAAAATAACACATACAAAAAAAAAGTTTTAAAGACATCAAGTAGAGAGAAAGAAAATTTTAAACCAAGATATTTTTATTGAAGAAAGTCAAACATTTCCGGGTTACGAATAACATGACAATATTTTAAAATCTTCTGCTACCACTTCAGTAAGCGGAAAATGTTGCTTGTGTCGTGATGGAGGACCTAGCCAGTCCAGGAATTGAACTCATTCAAACGTGATACCAACTTAGCCACCGACCGGTCGAATTACATGCTCACGATTTTAAATGTATATTAATAAAATTTTGATTATAAATTAAAAGAAGCCACACGCCGAAAATATATGCATTAGTAGTGTGCCTTATATTGCCAAGAATATAGGTAATCGACATAAAAATCGCTTAGCAAACGTACTCAGGAGGTCAAGTTTTTCAAGTTCAAGGAGGTCACTGTTTCAAGCCCCATGAACCTGAGAAACCCTGTTAAGTCACCAAACGTAACTAACCACTTGGGATGACCTATAGCAGGGTGTCGGTTATCCAATAGATGGTTCTCGGGGCGGTGGTACTCATGCTTGCCTCCCAAATTGACAAACGAAGAAAGAAGAGTAAGGAGAATATTCAGTGCGGAAATGAATGGTAGAAGAATCGGGGTCGTCCGAAGAAAACATGGCACGCTCAAGTGAATCAAATACCTGTGAGTCTGGTCATATCAAGAGTACTTATGTAAGAATGTGAATGAAGCAATGAGTGTGTGCAAACACAGTGTTATGTACAAGTACATCAACATTTTTCGTAATCGCGCAAATAAAATAAAAAAAAAAACAAAAATGTCATTTTACATAAAAAGCAACATTTTTGTTTTGTTTTATATAGATAACATACATACGCGAGCTCTGTGACCACTCATAATGCGAAATGAGCAAATGTGGAATTTTCCCAAAATGTCATATCAATTTATAATCGATTAATAGAAGGCTGAAAAAATAATGAAGTTCTATTTAGGTATTTTATTGTTTAATGGTAGAATTTAACACATTAAATAAACCGCTTTATTCGCGAGCTTTCAAAGAAGGCTTGACGACCTATCTCACTGTGTAAAAGCGGCTCGGAAGTTTTTTTCCCCCGTCTATTTGTGCATGTAAAAAAGTCTCAGAGCATCCCGACCTGCCTCAACGAAAAATGCATTGTGTTCGTTAAAAAATAAATACCGACTGACTTCGTGCAATGAAAACATAACGAATAAACTACGCAAATCTGAGCAATGGACCGAAAGGCCGGTTTCACAATGTCACTATCATAACTTCGGGTCGTCTTGGATTTTTTTGTAAAATTTGGAGTTTAGGTGTGTTCAGACAATAATGGCGTGTTTTATTTTGATAGCTGACTATGATTTTCATAATTAGAACTTCGTAACTTATGATTGGAAATTTGTTAAGAACTAAAATTACTTGAGTTGATCTAGAAATTCAATAATTAAAAACCGTGCTAATCTCATTTTACCAGTAGTCAAATAGACAGTTTTATTTCATCGAAGATAATATTAATATTCCTCAAATGAAAAAATAAATAAAAATCAGAAAATAGATTCGGTGGCTTCAAGGAATTTTCTGTTTCCTTTTTTCAGATATCACATTTTTCGTTTGAGAGTTCTTAAAATTATCTTCAATTTGGTTTTCAATTATATTATTTTTATAAATATTATAATAAATTAGTGTACGTACCCACAACGACTTAAAAAACTTTTTTTTATTTTTTCTGGACGTATGATTCTCAAGCTTACCGGGTGGTAAAATATCGAAGATTATTAAAAAATATTACCTAGATTAAAAAAAACTTTCAAACTTAAATAAATAAAAGAAACAAAATATATTAAGTATTATAAAAAAGAAGAATAAATTAGAAACTGTATTATTTAGGTTTGGATTGATGAGATGAGGTTAATTTGGTTAAATGAGAATAGTGTTATTTTTTTTTTAAATTCAATTCAATTTAGTTTATTCATTTTAAAAACATTACAAAATTATAAATTCAAGGCGTTTTAAAAAGAGAAAAATATTTTATGTGTGATAAACAGTATTACACTAGCAACAAAGCTTGCCGTTTGAATTTTGCTTCATTGATGTTAAACATATTGATATCCGAAGGGATTCTATTTAACAACAAGAAAAATAATACCCATCATTGCATCTGTAGTCGCTGCATTAACAGAAGACCTTTATTTTTATTTATGCAATTACCTTTAAAAACAAAATAAACTAAAAAAATGGATTACAATACAATTATACAGTGTTAACAAAATATTTAAAATGGTCTCGAATTTACAACTTTAGAAACAAAATGCTTACTAATAACAGCTTTGAAAAAATAAGTGAAACGCTATTGTTGTAAGTTCTTTCAGTGTTATTGGTGTATGGTTACCTAAGCTGTATATGCGTGTTTGTATTTTTATAACTAACAATAGAAGAATCTAAAAATTAGAAGCTTAATTCCTTAATGCTTTGATCGCAACAAATCCTTGCATCTTTAATATTAAATTGTAATCCAAATCAAACACCCATCAATAATATTAGTATTCTTGTAAAGATGATGCGTTCATTGTGCAACGGGCTTGTGCGGGCCGCGAGATACAAAAACGGGTTCCCCAGAAGAGAAGAGAGAAAATAAGTAGATTTAAGACGAGGCGAAAATAAATATAAAAAATAAAGTTCGCGCGGAGCCGCGGGGTTAACGCACTGAAGGCAAATAAAACGCGGAGAGTCTGGCGGCGGGGATCATGGGCGTGTGAATGGGGCTTCGAAATTATTACGAGTATTATCGACTAATTAATTTAATTAATAATTTCGTCAGGTTTTTGTTTCAATACCTTTTTTTTCCTTTTTACATAAAAAATAATAACACATTTAAAAAAAAATTGGAAAACCTTCTGCGTGGGAACTGCTTTCTGTTTTGTTGAATTTTATATTATTTTAAATTATACTGAAACTCAAATGATTTTTTTTTAAAACCGGCCTTCTTGGTTGAGGGGTAAGGCTCTTGATTCGCAATCCGAAGGTCGCGGGATCGAATTTTATTTTATTTGATTAATTTGTGTTTTTTCATATTTAAATCTTTTAAAATAGTATATAGTATATTTGCGTCACGTTCCAGAGTGGAAGATACTCTCAGTACTCGCCCTAGTGTAAGACCACCATTCAGAATTGAAACGTTGCTTTAAATAGTTTTAACCGTGTTTGGTGACCAGATCTGAAGAGCCAGGTACTTTCCCACCTTCGTCTTTCCCTCCCTACTATCTTCAGCCTCACAATATACCCCAATTGGGGATGCCATAGTCTCACTGGCTCCAGACGGGCCGGTGCAGCTGGAACTCTTGCAAGGTTTTCACATAAAATACAAATTACACAGATGAAGCTTGGCGCTTTCTATCTGAATCTCTTTACAATTTGGGATGCAGATATGGGTACCGCCGCCCCGGAAACCATTTAATGGATAACCAAAACCACTGCCAATATCACCCCGAGTGTATCGCTACGTTTAGTGAGCAGGGGTGCCCGAGTTCACGGAGTGAGGTTTGTCTAAGTCTTGACTGCGGAGGCGTTTGCCGAATTGGAAAACTGGTTAAGGGAGATATTTTGGACTTTCCAGCCAGACTCTCTCGACCCACAGCGCTGCGGTGAGGAAATGATTCATTCGTCCATCACTCCTAGCACATTGACCCCGTGATTCCCATACGCCCCTCATTCTTTTTTTAGTACCAGAACTTCCTATTCTTGTTTTCCTTAGAAATAACTTCCACCCTGCATCCCCACAAATGAAATAGGCCAAGGAATATTTCTTCGTCAGAGCCTCCGGGTGGAACTATGTAAAAAAATATATCTGATCATTAGATAGAACTTTGGTGACAGATACAGCACGTCTATAGCACTTTAGTGACAATTATACTGTTATGACACATTTAGTGACAGATATAGAACGGATATAGCACTTTATTTATTTATTAATTTTTGTGAAATCGACAGTTTACATTTATTTCAGTTTGTACATAGCGTTAAATAGCCAAAATTAAACCAATTATGGATTTCCTTCTTGTGACTTCACTTTTACTGAGACAGCATAATAAGAATAAGTAAATTAATTTTATAAAAAAGGAACATGAAACCAAAAATTATATAAAACAATTTATTTTTATTTTATATAAAACGAAAAATTACAAAAAAAAATTTTTTCAACCCATTGGTAGCCATGGAGAGAAGTTGTTCATATAAATCAAATCGTAACAGAAATATAAACAATTAAAACATAACATTATTCACGAACCATCAGATAAATATTCTTTTATGGATTATATTATATTTAGTGACAAATATAATGTTATGACACATTTAGTGACAGATATAGCACGGATATAGCACTGTGTTGCCAGAGTGATTTTAGTTGTAAAGTTTCGTTTAACCATTGATGAAGGACTTAGCTGGCACAGTGGATTGAACCCGCGACCCTTTTTACCACCCATCTATTCACGTATCCTTTGGCTTGTCAAGTTGCTTTTAGACCTTTCTATCTAGAAAAAAGCTATAACTTTATCGTCATCTTTTCATAAATTTTATTACGTCCTGAGAGCTTGGGAGTTATGTCATTAAATAAATCCAGTCTTTTTAACTCTTCTTCTAATATGAATTCTTCATCTGGGTGGTAATAATTTTAGAACTCAGAAATGCAATAATCGATAAATTCTCAGTTAACGTGAATATTTTTTAGTTTTCATTTTATTAAAATATATTTTTTAATAACTTTTGAAGGTTATACACATAAATGTAGTATATAACTGAAGAACAAGATAATACTAATAAATCTAAACAAAACATGACACAGAAGAAGCAAAGAAAAATTAAAAGGAAACGGTCACTATCTAGATTACAAAAAAAATCGTAGAGGTTTGTGATAATTTAAAACGATAGCAGCCAAAAAATGTGAGAAAAATTAGTTGGAGTTGAAGATAAGATTGTTAAATATTCGGAATTTGAAATATAAAATGGACTAAAATGACAGAAAAATATAGGTCCCAATGGCCGCGAAGGATAAGGCGCTGTGTCCCGGTAAGATAAGAGATCCCGGGTTTGAGTCCCAGTTGCGACCGTCATCTTTTTTTATTTTTCTGTGTGTTGTTCTATTTTATGATTCGTTTATATTTTTAAGTCTAATCTTCCTTTTCAATGATTTGTTTTTTATAGTTGCTTGACGACCGGTCGTTTAAAAAAATTTTAACAATTCATCAAATATTTGAAGTTAATTTTCACATTCTGTTTGAGTTCTATTCAAGTTCTGTTATTATAACATTCTAGGCCAGTTGCATTATAAAACTGAATCGATCACAGAACTTTCACAGATCATGAAAAATTAACATCAAATATTTGATGAATTGTTAAAACATTTTGAAAACTCATCCTTAATGTACAACACTTATGCTTTTTACTACGTGACAACGAAAAATATTTTGGTTTGTTTTTAACTGTAGTATTTTAGCAAACCGAAATGTGATGTATTAATACGACGGGTAAGATTTTAGATGTTGATAATAGAAACAAAAAAAAATATGGCATGGAAGCGAGCCGATTGTCTTAGAACTATGAACTATCAAAGCGGCGCAGCCAATGGAGGTATGCATTTTGGCGCAAGTAAAAACAAAGACGGAAGCCGCAATGCAAAGATTAACAAAAAATATAATTTTAAACGTTTTAAAGTTACCGCACTGCATTTCTTAGAGGTGAGGAACTCTTCTAAAAATATAGATTTCCGCGCACATGCAGTTTAATGCATAAAGAGTGAACACGCCGAATACGCAATCCAATGCAATGAATGCCACTAATATAAACAACTTTGAAAAATTGACATAATTAAAAAATAGAATACTTCTCACACAATAAGCGTTGCATAAAAAAGGAAGTATTATCATAATTTTTTAGGCAAATTTTTTTGTTAAAATTATTAGTTTTCCATTGGCGGCCTCCGTGGTTGAGCTGTTAAGATGCTAGACTACGAATCCTGAAGTCTTTGATATATATTTAAAAAAAAAATAATTTTAATAATAATTGTCATGTCAATTTTGTGAATACCAAACAAGAGTCCAAACTGTCTGGAGCCAGTGAGACGGTATCCTCAATAATTGGGGTATTTTATGATGCTGAAGATTGTGGGGAATGGAATTGGATGGGGATAGGAAAGATGATGGTCTTACACCAGGGTGATACTAAGCTATCTTCCACTCTGGCACGTGCCGCAAATATACTATGTACGTAAATTTGATATTTCTATTTTTGAAACTGACTTCGTTTGTGTTATTTTTAAATTAATAAATAACACAAATTATCCACGTAATATTTGTTTTTGGAATAACTTAATGAGTAAACCTCAAATTGTAATATTTAATATTTGACTAACGACTCTTAAAGGAAAATTTGAAACAGTAAACCAGAAAAATATTCGGTGGCATCTAGGGTTTGAACTAAGGACCTAACCTTTTCCGGAACTCTGCTATAACTACTGAGCTAATTCGGCTCTAACCCCTTCAGTCATATTTAACTGTATCATACTTCGACTAAGAACTAGCAACATTATCATCATTTTCATTTCTATCTTTATATATGTTTGCAAGATTTTCCCGAAATAAATGCAATCTAGATAGTATCTTGGATAAATCTTTTTTTTTTTAATATGCGACATCTATTAAATTTTCTACAAATCTACAAAATTCAAACCAAACTTTGAAGACGGCCAAAAGGAAAACTAACGAGCTTTTCCTAGACTATTTTTTTATAGACAATATCTACAGTATAGACACCCCATAGCTAAGTTAGTACATCAATAAATAATTTTCCTATTACTTTAATGTACTTTGAATGCCGCATAACGATTTAACTTCTTCATACTGCTGGTCGTCATTTAAACTTCTTACGGCCGTTTTAAACAATGTTTTTTGTAAAAATGTTGTACCCAGAAAGCGCGTTGCTCTCCCCTAAAGCGTTCCATTGTGACAAGAAGAAGCGAGGAACCATGCATAAGTGACCCCGCCCTCCTATCCCGTTCGGAATCGCCGCTAGCACCATTACAAAAGTGCATATGTTTATGGCCCACCCTATATAAAGAATGTTCCTATTACTTTAATGTACTATGAATGCCGCACATCGATTTAACTTCTTAATACAAACTAAATTATTAAACTTCTCACGGCCGTTCTAAACCATGTTTTTGTAAAAATGTTTTACCCAGAAAGCATGTTGCTCTCCCGTAAAGCGATCCATTGTAACTAAATTTCAAAGAAGCGAGGAATCACGTAAAAGTAATCCTGCTTTCCTCACCAGTTCGGAATGTTTATTGTCCACCCTATATAAATAATTTTCCTATTACTTTAATGTACTTTGAATGCCGTATAATGATTTAACTTATTTATATAAACTAAATTATTAAACTTTTTACGACCGTTCTAAACCATGTTTTTGTAAAAATGTTTTACCCAGAAAACGCGTTGCTCTCCCGTAAAGCGATCCATTGTGACCAAATGAACCACGAATAAGTGACCCCGCTTTCCTCCCCCGTTCGGAATCGCCGCTAGCACGATTACAAAAGTGCATATGTTTATGGCCCACCCTGTATAAAGAATTTTCCTATTACTTTAATGTACTTTGAATGCCGCATAACGATTTAAGTTCTTCATACTGCTGGTCGGCATTTAAACTTCTTACGGCCGTTCTAAATCATGTTTTTGTTTTAATGTTTTATTTCTATGAGGTGTTCAACGTTTTGTCCGTAGAGCATTCTCCCCTCATGCTTTATGGGTTGACCTCCGTACATTAACTCTCGCTGCATTGAATCATTAAATGAACTATTGCATTTGCCTGAGCGCAGCAATTTGGATTAGATAAGATGAGGTATTCGAAAAAATATATTAATTCGTATATTATAATTAATTATAATAAAAATATAATGATAAACACGGATTGTGTTAACCTGTGCAGAGTACATTTAATAAATAAAGAAATATCCATTGCAACCTTGTTAATCATTGTATTGCGTGCTCTAGACGTCACCACGCCTGCTATGCCTCAATAAAAATGACTATCCTATCAAAACCGTGGTTTCAACAATTCTCCTATTTTTCAAAAAAAAAAAATCCTCACCTATTCGATTGAGAATTGGACATTGTTGCGTTCCTTCTCACATTTTTAAAACTCATGTCCTTGACTCCCCAGTTTGTACATTTTGTGGTCTAGAAGTGGGAACTTTAGATTACATATTTTTTGGTTGTCACTTTCTAAACAAATATCCTCTCTTCTATCAAGCCTTACCTAAAATGCCTCCCCCCTTTCAATATTTTTCCCTTTTATGTCTGAACTCGAATTTTCATGTAATTGTGATATTTGACCTTTTGAATGAAATTAATATTTATTCTCTCCTCTCCAATTTGAAAGATGGCCTAGAACACCCGTGAAGGGTGAAAGCCAAACAAATAATCAAAAAGGTGTAATAGCACGATGATATTTCACAAATAGAATGTATCATAATAGTCTACGATCTAGTATATACTTTATCATAGTAGTCTATGGGTTCTTCGGGTCACATGGTCTCGTTGCCAAGTTGTGCCGAATATGACCGAAGGTATAGAATTAAGAAGGCTTTCGGTTTTCAGGAGCCCTTCAGACCATAACTAGCCTGCAGCCTGGTAGGACGTTTGTCCTCAGAAGTATTATTATACTCATAATTACAACACGACAATAAAAAGCCACTGTGTTATTGAGATCCTATGTCTTTCAATCAAGCATCATATATGTAATTTAAAATGATAATAAGTACTGCAAAATACAGGTCACAGTACTTACCATACGAAGATATTCTCTGGAGAGAATATAAAGGACAAAACAATAAATAAATAAATAGAAAAAAAACCCGTTTCTAAAAATAAATTGTTCAGTTAAAACGAGTAGTTCCGTGAAAAGTTAGTAGACCTCGCGTAATGTCGATTTGACAGCGCGTAACGCTCATGCGAAGCAAAAGATACTATCCAACACGACTACCATATTGACAGGATTGACTGACTGAACATAAAAACAAAATCACAAGTAGACGAAATGCAAAGGTCTCGAGTTAAGACAGGACTTGGCTAAGCTGAATAAATGATCGAAATCTTATCAAATTGTCCAATTGTCCATCACTTTAAAGTTGGTAAAAATTACTGGTTTCTTCGACTGGTTATAGCCGTTATTTTTCTTTTTCTTTTACTAACACTATTATTTATATTTTTATGTTACCTATTTCAGAAGAATTATTCTACGGGCTGCTACTTCTATTTATCTTTTGTATAAAATAAAAGTATGTACTTGCATACTGCTTACTAACCTCGTATGCATGGACATTGGAGGGTGTAGAGTCGTTCAAATAAATTGAGCTTCGTTTAATAAAAAAATAGAGTCTTGACGTGTGCGGTGAAGGAGGAAACCATATGTTTCCTTATAATGTTGTTAAGAAAGTGGTGGGGTCCCCTCCAATGAATCATTTTTGTTGTTGAATGTCCACTTTGCATATTCTGAACCAATGCACTTCTGTAGCTAATACAACTTATTCTTTTGTGTTAGGTACAATATACTGTACCAGTATTTCTATAAAATGAACTACAACCCCGCTTAAAAAGCTCCAGCTCAACACCACCAAGTTACAAATACCGTTTCATCAGAGTGGTTCAATAAATCTCGCCCTGATGATGAATGATCCCGTTCGATGTGATTGCGCAGATTAGATGGAGACTTAGAAAAGTTATATTGATGGTTGCAGATTGCAGTCGTGAGCAAAAACTGGTTTTTACATGATAATGCATTTTGTATGTACAACGATGTTTTATGCACTTTTGATAAAGAAAGCCTTCCTTATGGAGAACATTATAGTATCCTTTTTATGCTTAGTAGTTTAACTTGATAATAATATAAACTTACAAAAAAGTTCGACCAGTGACATTTAAAATTGCTTAATTTGAAATGTTTATTTAAAAAATATGGTGTAACAGAAATTAAAAATTAATACAAAAAAAAAGAATCAATAAAATAACTAAGTAATAGGAAATATGTATTTTACAAAAGTCCTGATACTACTCCTACACATCTGGATCAAGTGAGACTACGGCATACCCAATTGGGAGTATGTTGTGAGGATGAAGGTATTAGTTGTAGGTGAAGGAGATAGGGAAAATGAAGGTGGAAAGTACCTGGCTATTCTGATCTGGTCACAAAACACCGCTAAAGCCATTTCAAGATTGTTTCAATGCTGAATGGTGGTCTTAAACTAGGGCGAATTTGAGAGTAACTTCTTAAATATACGTACAATTGTTTGCATTAATTAAATTGTAAAATAACACAAATCAAATAAAATTTACTTGTGCATGCCGGAATTTGAACCCGCGACCTTCGTATTGCTATTCGAGAGCCCTATGCAACTTAAAACTTGATGTTGTTGGTTGGACAATTAACCTTTTCTTTTCGGAGCGTCAACTAAATAGGCATTGAATAAATTTATCAAATATCTTTGTAAATATACCAAAGATAGTTCACATTATTTTATGGTAGGTATTCTATGAAATTTCTAGTACGGAACCATGAAAGATCATGGGATATTAAAATCGTTGGATTTGTGAAGCTAAAAAAAATAAAAAAATAAAAAATTGTCCTATAATCATTGCAATTCAAAAAAGAAATTACGAAATCTGTCATACATTTAAATTAATAAAGAAATATGCATTTTTATTTAAAAAAAAATGATTAATTAAATAATTTTGGTAGCTGTCTAGTGTATCGCTTGTTTGATATGATACTCATTAGTTAAAATTTTGAAAATTGAAAGAACTTGAAATTTTTTATGCATTATGCAAAAAATAAACAATTTCTCCGTATGCACCCACGCACCGACAATCGTATTTATTAATTATGTTTATAATGATATGAAGGTAACATCTCTACACAATAATACATTTTTATTAATTGTTATCAAGTTTAATTTGTAGAACTCCATTTTAATTTTAATTTATTTTATATTTTAAATAATTTTATTATTAAATTAATAAAAACAGTTTATTTATAAACAAGTTCTGCTGGTAATTATTATTACGCGTGACAGCTGTTTCGCCTTCTGAGGGCATTATCAAACTGTGGTCATGCCACATACAGACAATTTATTTATAGTATTTTTGGATAGGTTTGTACTATGACTCATTTCTAATTTCTGATTAAAAATGACTGAAAATATTAATGGTTATTATTTCCCACTTTGACTGAAAGTCGTTAAGCAATCTAATTTTGAGTCATTCACAAATGCTGACTCATGGTTTTCTTTTAAGCATAATTAGTTATTTAAAATTTGGTTTTGAATACATCTAAAAGCGGAGAGTGATTATATTTTTTTGTTCATTTATTAAAATAGCTTTAGGATTATTATTATGTTTGTTAATTTCCAGCTGCTCTAAGAGATTAAGTTTACCTCCTTTATTTTGAATGTGTAAAGGAGTTGGCTTATTATCATCGCTAAGTGAGTGATTCTCATCTAGGAGATGTTTCGCAAATTGTGATTGTATTTTATTATTATTTTTAAATGATCGCATGTGTTTTTTGAATCTAATATTAAAGGACCGGCCAGTTTGTCCAACATAAACAGCGTTATATTCGTCACACTGGAGTTTATAAATGCCGCTATTTTTAAGTTTGGGTGTTTTACTTTTTGAATTTTTAAGAGATGATCCCAAATTATTATTAGTGCGGAAGGCAATGTCTAATCCACAATTTTTGAGAATTTTAGCAATTTTATTAGATGTAGGTCCTGCAAATTCTAAACACGCAAATTTATTATTAGTTTTATTATTAATCGCTGGGTAAATTGAGTTAAGGTTAATTTTGTATTTTTTATGACTAATTATTTTATCAATATCACTACCCTTGAAGCCGCTATTTTTTGCGATGGATAAAATTATATTTTTTTCTTTTTCGTATGCTTTAATGTCAAGAGGGTTGTTAGTAAGTCTGTGTATCATTGAGTGATAGGCAGATAATTTATGTGACCATGGGTGTAATGATTTAGAATGAATGGTCGTATTGGTAAACGTAGGCTTACGGAAAATTTCGAATGCATGTTTATTATTTTTTTTTTCTACCGATTGTTAAGTCTAAAAAAATAATTTTATTATTTCACTCTCTTTCAACCGTAAAGCAGATTTTACGGTTGATGGAGTTAGCTAATGTAACAAAAAGGTCTAATTGACTGTTGGTACCTTTCCAATAGATCAAAATGTCGTCAACATAACGCACATAGTAAATTATAAATTTGCTAAAGATTGAGTTTAAAATAATGATTTTCGATATAGTCCATGAATATTTCAGCAAGAAGTGGACTCAGCGGTGACCCCATGGGCAAGCCGTCGTTTTGTTGATAGAATTTATCATTAAATATAAGGTAATTGGTTTCCATGCATATTTTAAATAAGTCTAATAAGTCATTTTTAATAATTGGGTTTATGTTAGATTTGTCTAATATGTCTTTAATGATTTTAAGGCACTCTTGAATAGGGATATTGCTAAAAAGGCTTACGACGTCTAAAGATAAAAATTGGCAGTTATGTGGGAGATCTAAGTTTTGAATTTTATTTATAACTTCCAGAGAATTTTTAACACTATGTTTGGAGAGAATTTAGTATAATGTTTGAAGAGAAAATTAAGTTTTTTGGCGATTAATGTTGTTGGAGCATTTATAAAGGAAACGACCGGTCGGATGGAAATATTTACTTTATGAATTTTGGGTTGCCCGTAAAGTGCAGGAGCCCTTGGATTCATTACCATTGCACTTCTTCGGGCGTATTTATTTGAAAATATTGATTTACAATTGTTAATTAGGTTTCGTACGTTAACTGAAATTTTGTCCGTTGGATCCTTTTTTAAGATTTCAAATTCTTCTTGCTTTAAGAATGCTTCTACTTTATTTATGTAATCAATTTTGTTTAAGATAACGACCGAATTCCCCTTATCCGCCTTAGTAATTGTGAGGTCGTATCTTTAATTTTATTTTTAATATCATTTAATATTTCTGTTTCTTTATTGTTGTACTTATTTTTAATAGTCGATTTCAAAGTTTTTCTCAAAATATCCGCCGTAATTTGTTTTGGTAAGCCGTTATTTTTAACTTTAGACAGAGAAATTTCTGTATCAATAGCCAAACTTTCAATATGTTTTTTAGTGATTTCTGAATTCATTTTATATTTGAAGCCTTCATCTAATAAATTTATTTCTTCTTTTTCAAAAATTTTGTCTGATAAGTTATTCAATATTCAATATTTTTATTACTTTTATCTTCGTTTATTTTGACATTTTTATTTTTAGTTTCAACAAGTTTTTTAATTTTATTTTCTTGAGTTTTAAATTTATCAAATATAATTCTGCTGATGTGTTCACGAGTATCGTAATCCAGGGTATCGAATTCCCATGGATGCAGTTTAAAAGTTAATTCGGAGTGCAAAACCTTGATGTAGTGAAGAATTATGTCCCTTTTTCGACAACACTCCTTAGTCTACTCCTTCAGCCATATCCTCTGTGCTCGTTGCACAGTTTTTATAGCTGACGAGGATTTGCCTTTGGTAGAAATATGTACGTACTTGGGGAGAACGTTTAACTTCAAACACTCTTGGTTAAACCACAGATCCGAATTTTGCACTATTATCAAAAAAAAAAAAAAACATTTTTATGTTTACTGCTTAGTCAAATATTATCAAACAATACCATATTACTTACATTATTGAGTAAAAAAAACTTGTCACTGCTAACTTATTATCAATCTAGGACCAAAAGAAGGCCAACGTATTTTTACGTAGGTACTACCTAAAGTAGGTATTTACCAAACCATATTTCGGAATCAAAGTACCTACGCATTTTAAAATGTTCTACTCATCAGAGGTGTTATTGCAGAAGGTTTTTGGTTTATTGTTTACTTAAATACCTCTAATAAATACATGTTTATATTTCAAAATAAATTGAAAATATTATATAAACTAACATAAACTACATTGTAATGGTTTTAATTGGGCTAGGTTGATATTTTAAATTATTTAATTCATATTGGTACGAAATGACTTTAATTATTTGCATAATACTGGGTGTAAAGGGACGTGTTTCACTTAATTTTTAACCTGTGATTCCTGACATTACACCTAATGCGAATAAAATTTTGGTCTCCGGTGACTTTTTTGATGTCTTTTTTTTCAATTTTCATTCCTCAAAATCAAACAAAAAAAATAAAAATCTTCCTTGCGTCGTCACTGTTCACTCAGCCGAATACCTGCCCAATTCCCCACCCTGCACCTAACTGTCCAATACCTACTGATTTTTTTAAATGTTTTTAGTTGAAAAAAAAAATAACAAAAATGTTATCGAAGACCAAAATTTAACTTACAATTTTTACTCCAAATGATGTCAGGGATCACCGGTTAAAGTAAGTCAAGTTCGTCCCTTAACACCCTATATCTATTGATTTATAATAAAGTATTATGCAAGCGTGTTTAAAAACATAATTTATCCTACTAAGCCAATCCGTACACTAACGCAACCAAAATTTGCTATAAGAAAATGCTTCTAAAATAGACACAGCCGAGTATAAACAAACATTTTCTTAGCGAGACTGGAAAATTTCTCAGTGAATCTAATGCAGTTTTCTTAACCCTTTCAGACCGTAATTGCGGTAATTCGGTGTCCAAAATTGCTATTAGTGTGAAACCGCTACCTCCAATGGTAGAAGGCGGAACTTGACGACCGCCTACGAGTGTCCTTTTCACTCACCCTCCACTTATTAAAATCAGGTCCGGCATGCCTGATCTAGAGTCTAAAGCAGTGATGAGCAACTCACGGCTCACGGCCCCCTTCTTCTTCTTCTTGTGTCCTGTCCGTTAAATGGACGGTGGCTATCATGTTGGCTATGCGGACTTTGTTTACTGCGGCCCGGAACAGCTGAACAATAGACTGACCTAACCACTATCTGAGGTTTTTCAGCCATGAGGTTCTCCTTCTTCCAGGGCATCGTCTTTCGGCAATCTTTCCCTGCATTATGAAATGCAAGATCTCGTACTTCTCTGGATGTCTCATCGCATGTCCAAGATATTGAAATATTCGGATTTTTATAGTTTTAATAACTTATTTTTATTTATTCATCCGAACCATAACATCTCCATTCGTAAGCCTGTCCATCTAATATATTTTAAATGTTCTTCTGTAGATCCACACCTCGAACGCTTTATGGCCCCCAAGCGGTTCATTTCTTGAGGCCCATGAGCCTTTTCGTATTTTCCTCTTGACTAAATAAAAACCAACATTTTCCGGCAGAGAATATTTAACAAAAACTTAAGTATTTTTTCAAAGTTTGGAATCTAAAGGTTAGATTTTTATAACAGTTTTCAATAATCAAAATAACAATATTTTTCTTATAAACCTATTCTAATAACGGAAATTTTTCGTTTTTCAACGTTAGATGTGGAAAAAAAACACTTTCGCCTCGCAGCGGTTTTCTTGTTGGGATCTATAATTGATGCATTTAAAGGTTTCCGTTTTACAAAAAAAAATGCTTTTACAATACGGCCGGTAGTCGAAGAATTTTGATTTTCAAAGTGAACCCTATGCCGTCCACCTAAGGACTACAGACTTGCCACACCCATTTTGTATCAGTTCCGCCCCAGTCGCGACGTGGAATAGACTTCTCAGATTCTGCATCGCTTGGTTCCGTGAAATCAATTTTAAATTTCGTTGTTATTATTATAAACAATGCGTAAAAAAGGAGTTAATGTTTTTTACAGGCCTTCGTGAAATCAACCAGTAAAAAAAGTCTCAATTACCTTTTCCAATTTTTCCAAAAGCTTTTTCTCATTTTTTTTTAAACTCCTCCCCCAAAAAGGGGGATGAATTCTGATTTCGATTTATTCCTGGACTATTGGATTGCCCTAAAATTATGATATACTCGTAGCAATGAACTCTTTGAGTAACGAAACAAATATGCTCTAAAAGGAATAAAATGGGGATCTTAATTTTTTTCAAATTTCTTCTGAATGTGGATTACAGAATTGGCTATAGATAGCTCCGGGTGAGTTACGGGTGACTTCCCAATATGAGGGTTATTGCATTTTCTATGCGTAATTTGTAAAATAATAAAATATTATTACAAATCAACATTTTAAAATCGTTTTCAGTGAAGAATTTTCTCTGCTCCTTTTGGGTTAAATAAATGCACTGACGCCATTCATTTTGCTGCATTGTTTATTTTGAGTATCCGAACTGTTTTAGTTTTCACGCGGAACATAAGTCACGTGGAAAAATTCCATCAACGCTCGGCGATTCAAACCATCCCCGTTAAATAATAGGCAGTGCAATTTACAATAGGCAGAATGATGCTAGAAGTACAAAGGAACTTAAATCAGAAAAGCGTTTGGGGGAAAATTACTAGAACTACTCAAAAACTATTTAAGCAATCGACAAATTAAAGTGAAACTCTTCCAAACTTACAGCAAAGCTAAATATATGTCAACAGGGGTCAATTATCGGCCCAACATTATACATAATATTCGTTTCACTCATGAATAAAATTTTCACATTCGTTAAACATTACGTTTATGCTGATGATACGGCACTAGTCATTTCGCATGAAGAATTATGTATTGCAATTAAACTTATGCAGCATGATTTCTTTTCCCTACAGAAATGGTCACATGATGCGGGTCTTATAATTAATTAAAAAAAAACTAAATTAATGCATATACGATCTCCACATGCCAAATATAACATTACGCCTTTAATAAAGTCGCATACATTTGAGTGTATACACAATTCTCCACAGTCATGCAATTGCGAAACTATTGAACTTGTACAAACGTATGTATATTTGGGGATAACAGTAGACACGCATATGAAATGGGATATTCACATAAGCAACATCTGTAAACGCCTGCGAGCTATTGCGGGACGAATTTACAAAATTAAATATTTTATGCCCATAAGTACATTGAACATAATTTATTTGTCACTAGCGGAATCTACTATCAGATACGGAAAAACTTCTTGGGGACACTCGTGCAAGACAAATATAGATTACATTCAAACAATTCAGAACTCTATGACTAAGCTCTTGGTAAGCAAAAGCATTTATGCACAAAGAAGAAACATAAAATTATTAAATGAGTCAATTAGTATATTACCTGTGCGAGGGATATTATGGTTTAAAATTGTATGCCAAAACCTATTGTCGGATTCAAAGTACAAGGAAAAAGAAGATCATGCATATGGCACTAGATTAATTAAAAATGAGGGGTTGTCCATTCCCAAAATTGTAAATAAATACGGACAACGGACATTCGCTTATCTTGTCCCTACCATATTTAAGAGGAAACCGGGTGGTGTTTTTTCCATACAAACGTATTCCTCATTTCCCTCTCTGAATTTTGACACTAGAGAAAATATTTTTTTTACATAATATGAATATTGACCGCAAGCGTGTCGGTACGTTTTGATTTTTTTGATAAGTTACTTTTTATAGGAGTTATAACCCTTCAAAAATTGTTAAAATTGCCTTTTTTTAACGCCATCAACAAACGTTCAGTATACAAATAAGACGATGTATTTTAAAAAAAAGCAAAAGGTACAGACATAGAATGTTTTCTTCCAATACATTTGGTAAAAAAAATCTTGGAAATTGGTTCAGTTTTGGAGTAGAAAAATGAGGACTACAAAACCTCGATTTTGACAATTTTATTTGGGTATTATCAGGCTGAGGTGCATGTGTCCCTTTCTCTCAGTATTCGGGGGTGAGGGGGGGCGGAGAGGGTTTTGTTGAATACGTATACAGTCAACGAAGTGATGTGACATTCTCAATAATTATATCGATACACTAGTCCACTAGTGTTGTCATGTCCCGAGTTATCGATGTTTTTTTAAAATTATTTTTCTGTTTGGTGACTTATTTTGAGTGTGCCAATACTTACCGAGCTTATTTACTAAAGTTATTGTGACAAATTTAATTTGTTTACGTCAAATAAATTAATGGAAAAAAATTGAAAAAAAAAACACCTGTTACAGACAGACCCCGAGATGATTCCGTTCCGTATTGCCGAGTTGGATATGGAACACAAAAATTAATTAAAATATTTTTTGATAACTTTTGAAGGTTGTACTCAACATAATATTATCCCTTTATAGGACACTTTTTTTAAGATACAACTACCGAACCAAAAAAAAACTTTTATATTTGACTAAATATATTGTTCTAGATTTTTTTTTCAAAAAAATTATATTTTACAAGAAAATGTGTGATGGTAAGTACATACACCACTGATCGTTTGATGGAATGCTGGTACAGCGTATGTTCAGTGGTACATGCATCTACCACATGTTGTTGAATCGATTATGTTATTATAATATCATATTATACAAATGAATATTGAAATCTATGTATAAGAGGCACCATATTGTTTATTGTGCTACATATTAGGTACATACACATAACTAGTTTAGTTTTTATTTAACTTTTTTAATACGTTATATTATTACAGAAAAATGCACTTTTGGGAATACCTCCTACATCACTTGACATTTTCAATCTTCTTCAATGATCTAATATTTTTTTGTTTTTAAACGCTTTATTGTAAAAAAAATTACTGTTTAACATCTACACAATGAAATTAAAACAATTTATGGTCCAGACCTTTCCCTCGCCGGTAAATTTCTTGGCATGCGACCGTCAATTATTTCTGGTAAAAGGCATTGGTGGTAGAAATTTTCTAACAGTGGAACGATTTTTTGCCAGATTTCATCGTCCCTCTCAATTTTTTCATACAGCAAACCTTTTGGACTCCACACAACAAAATAACAATAATTACGACGAGTAATATGTAACTGGCCTTGAACTTGGTAGAAGTAATTATGATTCCGTTATAATGTTAAAGAATGGTCTTCCAATTTACAGTAATCAATTATCTTTTGTGCAATTCCCTCTTCTGGTGACATATTTGCTATACTATAAGGGCATTTAATTTCAATTATAGAATCCTCACCGATAAGGCCATCCGGACTTGCCACTAAAAAGTTTTTGGTTTTATCGATAAATAGCCCACAAGCGGATACCTGAAAACTTGTTTTTTTTGAAAATTGCTCTATTGCTAGGCTTTCATTTTCTTTTCCATAATTTGTGGCCATAGTTCCTTTGAATTGTGAGTACAGTAAAGAGTTTAGTACTCCCGTAACTGAAGTTTTTTGCCGAAGCTTATATATATTTTTCCAAAGTTAGACGCCGTTATCCGCTTACGTCTTTCAATTGCCCACAGATTGTTATTGCTTTGGCCTACCGTATTCCGTTCGAGCTCTTCCTTATTGGTTGAAGATAATTCTTTGAGAAATTCCTCTTTTTTCGTTTCAAATATTTCAGGTGGCATATCTGGTTCTAATTCCAATTGACCATAATTTTCATCGGGCCCTGTAACTTTTTTTCTTTTTTCTGTCGTATTTTCATTATACTTTAGTTTTTTTTTTCGACACATTTGTTTATTCTCCTTCGAACGTCGTTTTCTCTCTATAAAGTGCTTCGTGTATTTGCCGGGACTGTGGCCTTGGATTTTCTTTTGTATTCTTGAATGGGTTGCCAATTCACTATTCCACGAAGTTACTGCTCCAAAACATCTTGCTTGGTAAGATCCTCTTGTAGTAAAATTTACCCTTTTTCCACCTATAAATTTGGCGATAACGTTGTTGAATTGCTCCACAGTGTTATTTGTCACGGCAATAATAAGACTTTCTGCATTTGCTATTAGAGACAATAAGAATTGTTGGATATCAGTCCATATTCCACAATCTCGAAGATCGCTTACTAAATTTGGATCATCAGTATACTTCTCCGGCTTGCAATAGTACGATGCACAATTTTTATGATCACCAAACACATGATTTGCGGTATTTTTTTTTGTCCATTTTCAAATTTTTTATTTTATCACTTTGTACTGTGTTTTCTTGCTCTTTCCTGTAATTTATTGCTCCAACTACAGCTCTCCTCATGCGTAAAACGTTTGCTTCAACCTTTTTCCTTATATGAACTGGTACAAAGCCTTTAGCGTTGTTGGTTTTTTTTCCAAGTGCTTTCATTTTGTTGCAAAAATTGCGGAGTAAGTGATTTTTGCACTCTATTTTTTGTACTATAAGGTTAGGACCATATGGCATTTGTTGCATTATTTTTTTCATGATGCTGGAGTCGCCATCACCAACTAGTTTGTTAAATTTCAATCCATGCATTTCCATGCTTCTCGAGAACCCTTCTGCTATAATGTGGGCTTCCATGGCATTAGCACTGTCACGCCAGTTTATGAAGCACCTGTGCTCAGAAGCAACTATGTGTAGTTTAGTAGCTCTAGCACATATGCAGCAGTATGAGTTTCGCACTCCCAGAAATAAAACCTTTTTAGTTCGTAGTCCAACTATGCACCCTGCGCCAGATGAGGAGCTAAATCCACTTTTGTACGACCTCTTTGCCCAGGAGCCATCTGCAACCACCGTTACCAAAGGATAGCCACCCTCGTCTACGTCACCGTTTAAAATGGCTAGCCTTTTTTCTTCTTCACCAGCTGCGATCATTTCTTCTAAGGCACATTCTTCAATTGTTGGCGCTAAACATTGTTCTATGTTCGTGTAAGTCTTACAATCCATATTTGGCATATTTAAAACCCCACAAATTTCATTCCATTGTGAATACCCATTTCCTGTACACATCACTCCTTCGACGATAGCAGTATTTATAGACATTTTCCGTTTCAGGTCTTCGGAGTGAATGTATTCTATTTTCTTGCACATTTTGCACTCGAAAACATACTGGCTTAGAAGACCATTTCGTCGTTCCTTCATAAATTTTAAATCGGAAAATGTGCAGTTGGTGTGTTCGTGCTTTATATTTGATATCTCCGAAAACAAATATTTTATATCCACAATTCTGCGACCTTCGAAAATATCGGTTTCATCAATATGGTCTGGTTCTATCACCAAATCATCAAGCGTTGTTGATGATGATGAACTTGCGTTTTCGTCTATATTTGGAGCAAATGATTCATCCATGGAAGTTTCATGCATTAGTGAAGATGTAGTTAAGTTTCCAAAAGTAGTATCGATGACATCCATATCCCTGTAAATGCAAATGATTTATTTATTTAAATTTGTCCATCCCATTTTCCCGTTATACATGCTACATAATACACGGCTCTCATAGCATAAATCTTTAGGTTTTTCTCGTAAGTCGCTCACGTAAGAGAGTTATGGCAAAATTATCAATGTAAACGATACCCATTGGTAATTTTGCCATAACTCTCTTATGTGAGCAACTTACGGGAAAAAAAACTTTACGTACGTAAAGGTAACCTTAGGAAGATTCAGTAGTAAGAGTGACAGGAAAGCGATATTTCGATTTACCTAGATGTCGAACGTGGTGCAACATGAATCTGTCGTTTGATACTAATAATCGGTTTTTTTCGTCTAGCAGATAAAAACAAACGCGCTTTGTTTCCATTTCTTTTACCCATTATTTATCTGTAAGAAAAAATTTTTTGAGTTGAAGGTAGGTAATATAGTAGTCGATTTTATGTAACTCAATTTCTAAATACACATATCTTATGCTACGTATATATTTGCGAATAGTGGCGTGCACAGAATTTGAAAATTGAAATTTCGGAAAAAAAATAATTTTCAGCTTCGACAACATCATTAATGTCGTATTTTCAATCTTAGGATTCTAGCCCACTGAAAAATCAGTGCACGCCACTCTTTGCGGACAGAGACGCGAGCCGAACCACGAATTATGGTAAAGGTACGAAGCAACCGCAAGCGGCGCAGCGTTTCGGGCAGTTTGCTTTTGCTTCGTTCCTTTCCCATAATCCGTTGTTCGGCTGGCGTGTGTATACGCAGCCTAAGACGTAGAATAATATTTATTATAGGTTACTAGATATGTTAACAAATGTACCGACTTGCACTAATACACTTTATGCATACAGTCAAAACTGATGAATTTACGTTATTCAGGGAGAGCCAAAAAACAACAACATTTTTAGCGATATTTATATGTTTAATTAAAAAAGGAAATTGTGTTGTAATATTGAGTTTTTATGAATGAATAGTTTATGTTTATAATAAAAGTTTATGAATAATTTATGAATAGTTTAGTAGGTATCTACTCACCATATGTCCTATATGTGTAAATCGTGAGAAATGACCAAACAGATTTCAATATTCAAGGGGGTTTCAGGGTCAAAATTCGAAGGTCTGTATTTGACGTAGAATAGTTTCCAGTAAAAAGGCTAGTCAAAAACAGTAGAGTGATGCAGCCAGCGAAAAATAAAAACACTATACAATCACAAAGTACGTGATGTACCTACTGCGCCTATGCTGCCGTTTTATAAAAAAAGATGGTATGAATCTCCCAATATTACTAAACCAAAAGAGCGTGCATCTTACTTTACTAATAGTAACAAGATGAATGAACTATGAGCGCAGAAGATATCTATTATATAGGAATACGCACGCTCAAGTCGCGACGCGTATTGACTTATCTGTTGCAGCAGGCAGCAACCTGTATACACGCACCCACAAGTCTCATTGACTTGTGCGTGTGCAGAAGATGAGCTCGGAGCAGGCAGTCACATGTATTTGTAGTAAGTAATAATAATAATAAAGTTAAGTACAATACAATATTAAATAATGTAGACCTCGCTTTTTTATTACGAATATGTACCTAGGCACCTACTTAATTTTTGGAATAAATGAATAACAGTAAATGAAATAATAAGAACGCGAAGTCGCTGGCGGGCGCGGCGCGGCGATTCGTGCTTCCAACACCTGCAGCCACGCACACACACGCATTGGGGTTCACCAATACACCGATAGCGCTTTTGCTGTCCCCGCTGAGATGAACGAAATAGAAATAATTTTTACAAATACCTATCGTTAAAATTTCTCGGCGCTCCTGCGCGCTCTTAATAAGATGCCAATGAACATAAAAAACGAATCAAATTACACCACTGATCAAAAAAAAAAACTGAAAAAATGGCTAATAGATCAAGACTTTTTATATTGAATTTTATTTAAATCTTGTGTATAATATAACTATGAGTAATTTTCCTGTATTATATCTGTCTGTCTTTGTATTTTATGCTTTTATATTGTAATTACTTAAAAGTTATTCTTCTGTTTCTATTTTCTATATTGTGGTTTCTTGTTATACCTAATTGTTCTTTTGTGTTATATTAATATTGTTAAATTGACCTGCTGACAAACTGCTTTGGCGGTTTAGCGGGTGCTTAAAATGAAGGATAAAAAAAATAAAATAAAAAATAAAAAAATTGAAAAATGAATTTATTTATTTTGAATTTTAATTAAAATAATGAATGTACTTTTAAATGGAGCTATAACTTTGTGGTTATCCATTATGAATAAATGAAACAATACATCTTTTTTAGAACCACTTATTTATTTATTAATTTTTGGGAAATCGACAGTTTACATTTTTTCAGTTTGTACATAAGTATTATATAGCCAAAATAAAACCAATCATTGATTTCCTCCTTGTGGTTTTACCTCCACTGAGACAACATAATAAGTAAATTAAATGTATAAGAAAGGAATATGAACCCAAAAATTATATAAAACAAAAAAATATATAAAACGAAAAGTTACAAAACAAAAAAATTATCAATACATTGGTAGCCGTGGAGAGGGGTTTTAAATATATTTTATCAACGTTCCGAAACTGGTCGGCATTAGTAATGTCCCAGAGGTGCCAATATCTTTTTCTGACTTTTCTGTTTCCAGATTTTCGATTGAGTTTCGCTTACATTGTCTTCATTTAATTAAATATATTGTTTCATTTATTAAAATAAGAAATTTAATAATTTTTCGATCCATTTGTACATACTGAAATGATTTTGTTGAATATCTAAAGCATTTGAAACGAATCGCGTAGGTATACAATATGAGAATATATTATGGAAATGTGAATGGTAGAAGAAGTCGAGGACGCCTGAGGAAGATATGACACTATCAAGTGAATCAGATACTTGAGTCCGGCCTTGTCAAAAGTCAGAAGAATAGAAGAGTATGTATGCGACGATATATAAATGAGGTATATGTATGCCCATGAGTTGTTTGACGGTCCGTAATCTCTGCCTACCCCTGCGGGGAAACGGCGTAATGGTTAGTTAGTTAGTTACTATGCTGGTAGGTACTAAACTTTGTATTGTTACGTAATTACAATAAAGCAATGGGAGCCTCAGTACGGTTAAGCCACCCAGTGACGTCAACATTATTAAACCATACTACAAAATGTAAAATATTTGTATAAAAAAAGTCCCTTCTTACTGCTGGTTAACAGTTTGTCAACTGTTTCTTACTAAAGGTCTATTTTTTAGATTTTTATTTTATTTTTTAATATTTTTTAATGTTATTTTTTATTTCTCTTCTGTAGAAGCAGACGCTTGTAATTATAAAAGCGACGAGTATCGGGATGAAAATATATTTAAAATACATTTACAAAATATATTTTGTATCTTATAATTAATTATGGTAGGAACTTAAAAAAAAAGACAAATTTAATAGTTATGTGAGTTATGAAGATAATTTCATCATTTTGTTATTTTTACCTTCAATTGCTCTTTAATTGCTTTAAGTAGGCATATTTCGTTTTCGATTGTTCTTATCTTTTCAGGTAGGTTATTGAAGTATTTTTTCCCTAGATATGTGTAATGATGTTGTGCAAATGAGGTGTTACATTTTTGTATTGGAAATATGTGTTTTTGACGAGTACGACTTTAAAATGCCATGATTTTGTTTTTGTTTTATTATAAGTTAATATGTTAATATATTAATTAAGGTGTGTTGGATAATCTCCTGGTTTTTTCAATATAATTTTTATAATTAGGCGTTGCACAATTTCAACAGGGAGTAGATTTGTTTTGTATGCAGCTCCCCAGCTTACTACAGCGTATTGGAGATTTGACTGTACTTATAGCATGGTAGACTGATGTTAGATTTTCTAATGAGAGAAAGTTTCGGATTTTTAAAAATATGTAAATTAATTTCCTTATTTTGTTAACTGTAAGGTTGATTTGATTTTTCCAGTTTAGGTTTTTGCCTATTGTTATTCCTAAGTATTAATTTTTATTCGAAATTTTTAATGTGGAACAGTTTATTTTACAGTTATTTTTTTGTGATCTTTAGAATTTTCATATATAATTATATAAAAAAATAACATTGGTACATTGGTAAATATATGTTATGAAGAAGATAAGAGCAATAAACCTAAATGAAATTACACGACATTGAAAAACAAAATGGTAACGTTAGCAACTGGGACTCGAGGCCAGGATCTCTCGGCTATTGGGAATTCTTATTTTTAAGTAATTTTATCGACCTCATATTTCAAATAAAGACACCTTACCTAGACCTCTTCAGCCGTACGCTCTCGAGCCATCACCCAATTCATACCTACGTCCTTCACTCCTGGGCATATTGACCTCCCAGGACCCACCTTTCATACCTTTTTACTTCCCAGAACTTCCTCTCCTTCTTTCACTAAAAATACCATCCACACGGCATCCCCAAAGAAGCCATAGGCCCTAAGGAAAAAAAAACCTCTATGTGGAACGTAAAAAAACTAAAAATATGTGTAAATGCCTTGCGTACAATTATAATGTCATCTCATGAGCTACATCTTAGGTACTACAATCCCATAGTGAGCTTTTTATGACGGTGAGAGGCTAATGATTGTCTGTTAAAGTGAACACTACATTTCATGTATCGCAATTTATTACACATGATATTACATTTGTGGAAATTTTGAAGCTAAAAGTGTTTATAAAAAATATACCTATCACCTCCAGGATTTTCTTTATGATTTAATTATATTCTTTTTATTGAAAAATTAGAAATTCATCAGAAATTCATCTTCCGAATAAACACCGTTAGTAAACTTAAAAAAAACACGAAATCTGTCAAATTAAAAAAAAAATGTATATACATATATATATTCTTCTCAAATGTAGCATTATTAAATAATAAAAAATTCTGATTATAGCTGGTACCTAGTAGGTACCTACCTACATTTAAGTTTATCTAAACAATCGGTTTTTTAATTTTGAAAGTATATTTAAGATCATTCTTTGTGAAATATTTTACACAGAAATAACATTTTACGCGCTTTTTTAAACTTGAAAATAATTTTATAAAATCTGACAAAAATTCATACAAAAGAAACATTTACATGTGAAATATTTATTCCAATCACCTGCCCACTTTCGGGCACACATTATCGAAATTATACTTTGTTTTAACAATTACTATCAGAAACAATTATTTATATGGACAAAAAAGGTTCCTAGTTTGGACGAACTAAGTAATTCAAGCGTATTTAGTAGACATAAAACTCACGAAAATGTCAAGGCATATTAAAAAATGAAATGACGGCAAATAAATCGTTTTATATGGGAAATTTCGAACTTTGAAAAAAAAAGATTTTTAATCCATCTTTTACCATCTATCCAAACGTAATTAGTTTCTTGCAGTAAGTTGAAACGTAGTGCAATTCCCAAAAGCTGTGCCTAATAAAAGTGAGGCGATTAGGGGAAAACCTATTTACCTAATTTAAAAAAAAAATAAACATTTGATTGCAGATAGGTATCTGTTTTCTGATTGTAGGTAGTTACCTAATTAATCGATTGCCTGAATTCACACAATCATGAACTTTGAGTTCATTACGCAGAAATATTTCACACTGTACATCACCGAAATGAGTATGTTTTAAATTAATAGTTTTATAATTTATATGTCCATGCAATAATAACATTTCAGGAGCTTACAAGCCCTTAGCGAGCTTTTTACGATTGTGAGAAGCTAATGAGACTATTAAAGACTATTTAACATGTATAGCAATTAGTAATTTACATTTCCACATGTGAAAATAATCATTTTCATTGCAAATAGCATAAAGAAGTGCATTATTAACATGATCTTTATGACTCTTAAAGAATGGAAGGATGCGCTTAGCATTTTTTAGTTATCCTCTAGCGCAGACCCATAAGAAATAACTGGATTTAGTAATTATATTATTGTGCGATTTGTGAAGCTGAAAGTATTTATAAAATATTAGCCTTTTTATTTTATAAATTATAATTTTTCTTTATTAACATTTGAAACATTTTTTTTGAGTGATTAAGATAATTTATTTGTTTGTTTTTGTATTATTAAAATTCATTATATATAGACAATGTTGTGTACCCCTGCCTAAGCTTGTGTAAATTCCGTAGCATAAGAGTTTCAACTACCAGTCTGAAAATGTCCGTAGTAGGATGAAACCGGTCCTGGTGAAAATAAATAAGTTGGACAATGTGAAAAAGTTTTTTATTTCAATTCTATTTTTTTTATTATTTTACAAATTTTTATAAGTTACAGTTTTTGGTCATTTTTTTAACTACTATACTAGGCTAACGGCCGTGTTGTGTTAGTTATAATTAGATCTATGCAGGAGGCCCTGAGGACATTATCGTCAGGACCTATGTCATCTTTGGGGGTGCTGTGTGGCGGATTTTTTTTAAGAAAGAAAGAGGAGGAAGTTCTGGGAAAGAAAATGGTAGTATGACGGACAAATGAATCAATAAAGACCCTGACGAACTTTTTTCCATTTTAACTCGGACATCTCTGCTAAGGTGTTACCCCTGGGTGATCGGCCAATTTTATGACGAATAACATCAAAAGCCTTCTTCAATTATTTATAAATTCCTTCCGTGCAATAGACCTCTCCAGCCGGACTCTCAACCCATTGCCTTGCATCGAAGTAGGATGGATGGATTCATGCGTCTGTCACTCCTGGACACATTGACACCCAGATCCCAGAACGTCCCTTCCTTCCTTTTCTAAAAAAAAAAACACCCAAATAGCTTCCACAAAGCTTCCTAAAGCCCTGAGAGAATTATTTTCTTCAAGGCCTCCTGTGTATAACTAACGTAAATTCTTTAAAAAAATAACACGCGGTTTTTCTGCCTTATAATTTATTTGGTGGTGTCTATGGATAATCTTATGGTAATCTCGCATTATACCAGATAGAGGGTATACTTTTAGGTATAACTGCATATTCAACAGAAATTTTGGCCCTTCAGGAATATCTGAATAATTAACACAATGTCTGAATAATTAAAAAAAAAATTTCATGTCACCATTTTGCTCAGAAAAATAAAGCTTTTATTTGCTTTATGTTTAAGATTTGCGTCTTATGAACTAATTATTGCGTTATGCTTGTGCACTAGAAAATAAGAAATTACTACCTAGGTACGACGATATATTCCTAAATAACGAGAAACCATAAATTCCCCGTTCTCATTAAAGTGGCACAATAGCCGGAGAAATATTCAGAAAATATAAAATAATCTGCCAAAAGTCTCGCACTTCTCGCGCGAAAATATCGCCTGGCCTTCAAAAATTTTGACTGTCGTTTATTTTTACACTTGAACAGAGAACAGAGGGTGCCTGGTGCACTGAGGAGCGTAATGCACATGTGGACTTTTAATGCAATTGCGTCTAATCTAAGTGCGCATTTAAAACAATTTAATCGGAAATATTTAAATAAATAAAAAAAGGAAATCTGAGCTTTTTTTACCATTCCAAAAAATACATCGATGGAAATGGCGAGAAAATACGATTATGAATTTAATTATTTTTTTGGGTTTCAAAATGGTCGTTTAGTTTAAAAAAAGTTTTGTTTACTAAAAAACATCGATTTTTAAATGTCTTTTCAAACTAAAAAAAATGGTTTTACTGAAGTATGAACCTTCCTAACAAATGCTGAATTGGTAAAGCCAACATGCTTTAATTTCTTAGAATTTCAGAAAAATGCGTATATGTACACGTGTATGCTCGTGATTGCCACCAAAGTACGACAGAACGCATTGTCATCGACAACGAATCTATCTCCCGAGTTTCAGCTCGATCGGATATCGCGAAGTGATTTAATTTCCACTTCATTCATGCATTCATTCAATCAAGAAGACGTATTTGAAATTTAACTAGAAGTTTTTAAAAATACATTTTAAGAATTTGAAACTAAAGGATTACATATTCACATTAAATTAAAGTGTAACTATTATTCAATCAATTGAATAACGAAGAATTATTCATATTTAGCAAAAGGTAAAAAATTCAAATTTTGAGGTTTAATATATGGACAGCTAAGAAAAAACCCATCCCAAGATAGGTTGGTACTGTCAGAGCCAAAAATTTGCATGCCAAATAAAACAGCATTAAAAATTGGCACTGAGATTTAAATATAATTTTTTTTCCATCTTTTCTTAAGAGGATATAACCAGAGACCACCAGAAATATGTCATTTTTAAATCGTAGACGTATTGACTCTTTTCCACAAAAAATATTAATTTATTTCGAAAGATTGGTCTTTTATCTAGTAAACGTATGTTTTAAATTTTGAGAAAAAAAAACATTTTTAGTATTATAATGTTATACCATAGATCGTTGGAAGATTTGTTAAATTTAAAAAAAAAAGTATTATTCAACACCTATTTCAAATCATATAATCATGCATTAAATAAATTATTACATTATCTGGTAAAGGTATGCTTCAGATTTTTAATTTTAGTTCAAATAAAATCAATAAAAAATATAAACGTACATGTGTTTGTATTTTTATTTGCGCACTTACAAACTAATATATATCAGATTAATTTACATTCCTTTTTTGCTTAGACATTATTAACAAAAACGATAAATACATTATTGACATTATTGAAATTATGATAAATAATTGCAAAAATTACATAACTTTAATAGGTTTTTCATCACGCCTTTCAGCATTTTTGGATGTAGGTATAAATTAAAGCAAATTTGGAATGAAATAAAATCGATATTGAGTTATAATTTTAAAAAGCTGGTACGGAAAATAATTAATCTTTCTCGTGGGAACCGTCCTGTACGATCGTAAGATCGCCCTTAACTAAAGGAAAGTTATATTTATACACCCACCCAAGTTACGTTGACATGCTTGCAATAACATTGTTGGTTTATTTGCCTATTATGACCATATCAAATATGCCATACAATACTTATTTTGACCGTTTAGTGGCTGAATGGACAAATTCGTTTGGTTCTCACCGAGGATTTATGGGTTCAATTACTATATTATCTAAATCCTCCATCATTGCACGTAAGCCATATTATCCAATATGGTAGTAGGAGTTTTACAAAAATTGTCAGGTTATTTTTATCCCGGGAATTTGTATCTTTGCTTAGGTATGTGTAATATGCATAATTACAAAACGCAGTACCTAACTAATCATGTATTTATTATTTTTAATTGATAAACTAACGTTTAAACAAGATTTTTATGCATAGCACAAAGGGTAGATAACAAATATTATAATCCATAATTACAGTATCTTTTCTCGGAAGATTTTTTCAATGTAGATGAGTGTTTCAGGCTGATAATTATGGATTATAATATTTGTAATCATGTATTTGTTATGTACTATTAATTTTTAATAAAACATTCAAATATGTTTACTTTTGAGCCGATAATACTTGTTGCAAATTATTCGAATGAATTCCTTGACGTAAAAATCTGGGTCACGCCAAACTCTGGGAACTGTTCCAAGAAATTGTGCACTTTAAAATTTTATTGCAATTTCGCTCACTTATTTCTTATGCGGCCGATGGAAAATTATTATTTCGAGTCTAAGCTTTTCAATGCACCAACTAGAATATTTATAATAGATTTAATATGTAGACGTAGTAATATTTTACGATGTGTCATGACATTTGAAATAAATTTATTTTCAAATATTGTCTTGGATTTGATATTTTAATAAATTTATCGGACAAGTTAAATAATTTTGATGCTAGGTTTTTGCTCGACCCTGACAGAAATATTTGACAAGAATTTTCAAACAGAAAACTTTAGTTTTATGACAGGTAAGTTGTAAAATATTATATCTCTTTTATTTCTCATTTCTCAATCAAATGCCTGTTAAAGAAGAAAAAAAGACTGTTATACTCTTTTTTTTCTAATATTTTTACTATGACTTTGTTACATGTAATCAGTGATTAAGGTATATTTATACCGTTATAATATCTAACACACTATATAAAGAGGTAAGATGTGTTTGTTTGTTTGTTTGTGTGTTTGTTTTCATCGAATAGGCTCCAAAACTACTGAACCGATTTGAAAAATTCTTTCGCTGTTGGGAAGCTACACTATCCCTGGGTGACATTGGCTACATTATATTTAAAAAAAAATAGGCATCCTTACTAAAACTTCAATAATGTAACCCAGGGTGTAAAAAAATTACCTAAAATATTCTTTAAATCGCGTGCGCTGCGAAAACTATTGATGATAAAATAAAATAATGTACGTCGACTTTATAGAACACATCATTATTTACAAAAAAGGTGGCGACAGCATATGTCTAACTATTATGGTTATGCCACAATAAGTATTATTTTATTTT
The DNA here is from genome assembly GCA_917563855.2 of Limnephilus lunatus. Classification (NCBI taxonomy): domain Eukaryota; kingdom Metazoa; phylum Arthropoda; class Insecta; order Trichoptera; family Limnephilidae; genus Limnephilus; species Limnephilus lunatus. The sequence continues at coordinate 103,166,598 of OU830594.1, forward strand.
AAAAATTTAATTTAAATGTCGCCACTTGAAAAGGCTCTTTATTTGTATCTTGGTTTTAATCCTTATCAAAATAAATTACTTCATATTCAAGACAGCTTCAATACCTTTATTTAACTTTTTGAATTTTTCAATTCGGATATTTAATTAGAAAGATATCACGAGTTTAAAAATGTTAGTATTAGAAAAAAGTTTCGGCTACGGGCCGCGCGGGAGAGGAGTCAAGAAATGCAGCGCCAGGGGGGTTGGCGGGACGGGGGAGCGGGAGATGGAAGTGGAACGCTGGAGGGGAACGCACGGGAAAGGACATGTAAGGAGTAACATTTTATTTATTTGAATATGGCATGTATTATAAAAGAAAGTCCAAAAAACGTGCAGCTCGCAAAAACTCAGAAACGAGTCCCGGTTCGATCAAGGGAGTTATATGGTGTGGTAGATCTCTATCCCCCCTAGGAAATAAGGGTATCCGTTTTTAAAGATATAAGGGCTGAAAATTTCGCCCTCTTGAAATTTCTAGAACAGTCTTCCGGAAAGTTCTAGAAGGTTCCATAGAGCTGTAGAAAGTTGTGGAAGGAGTGGAATGATCAGGAATAGGAAATCGGGAACATCATTGTGCAACATTCCAGAACACTATCTTATTGACCTGAGCGAAGCCGGGTAACCCAGCTAGTATTATAATAAAATAATTAGAATCATTTGCTAAGTCCCCGCTTTTGTATCCAGTGTAATTTTCATAATAATTTCAAAATTAAAATATGTTTTTAGTTTAGACCATTCCTACTCCAATGTAAACATTATCCCTTCAAAAAACAAATAAAAAAATCCCAAATTTCAAAAATATTTACAACAACGATTTGACAATAAAATTATGTTATTTATAATTCATATTACTGGTGAGGTTTTTCCCTAAACAACATTGAAGTGAGCTACAAACCCAAGGTAATTAGCCTTCTGAAATTACCAAAATATTTAGAAATTCTACAGTTTAAAACAACTTAGTAACAAATATAATTGATTAAAATCCTTGTAGACCACCCCTCTTCCCCTTCCCCATATGTTATGTATATAAACCGTAGACTAATAATTATTTGTACCAGTCTGAAGATGGCTCTGACAAGCTGAGACCTGTTACGATCAAATAAAATTAAGTGGAATAAAGTTTTGTATTTGTTTTATTATAATACTAGCAGAACCGGCCACATGTAACTGTGGCTAACGAAACACAACTTCATTAGCCAACCTTTATTAAATCCACACCACCCGCTTGTCAGCTGCCCGCTGCCCGCTGCCTGAATTGAATATTTGAATTTCTCGGCTTTTCTCTACTATAATAAGCATGTATACATATAAACCTTCCTCTTGAATTACTCTATCTATTGGTGAAAACCGCAGGAAAATCTGTTGCGTAGCTTAAAAGATCCAAGCGCACAAACATTTTGAGCGACTTCATTTTATACTATGTAATGATAATGATTTTATACTATGTAATGATTCTCGGTTTTACCTAATATAATAAGTTTGTATTATAAATATAAACCTTCCTCTTAAATCATTCTATCTATTGGTGAAAACTGCATGAAAATCCGTTGCGTAGTTTAAAAGATCTAAGCGCACAAACATTTTGAGCGACTTCATTTTATACTATATAATGATTCTCGGTTTTATCTAATATAATAAGTAGGTATTATACATATAAACCTTTCTCTTAAATCATTCTATCTATTGGTGAAAACCGCATGAAAATCCGTTGCGTAGTTTAAAAGATCTAAGCGCACAAACATTTTGAGCGACTTCATTTTATATTACGTAATTATATTATAATGGAATTTCACCACGAATTATCAGTTTAAAAAATAGAACTATTAGCAGTAGATTAGTCAGGCATCTCCAAATGCTAAGTTTTAAGAATATTCAGGAAAGCTGTATTCGAAAGCACAACCACAAAACAAATATTATTTAGACGTGCCTATATTTAACAAATTAAATATGCTATAAAAAAACACCGAGCGGCATAACGATCCGGTACATAAGTATGAAAATTTGAAATTTTATACTGGTGAACCAGAAAACATAAACATTTTGTTTAATTAACTTCAAGTTTTTCTGCAATATAATTGATTTGGTGGTGTTTATGAGTAATATGAGTATTGTACCAGATAGAGGGTACACTTTTACATATAACTGCATAAACAACTCAAATTTTGATCCTTCGGAGATATCTGACTTATCAACTGGACAATCGCCATGGTTTTATTATACTATTCAAAAACTTGTGTCGAGGTTCACATGTTAACGTTTCGTTTTATGAAATTGACAACCTTAAAAATTTGTAAATTATTATTGAGATTGGTGGTACAAGTATTTTATATACGTACTAGCTGGCCCGGAGAACTTCCTACCGCCTCAGAATCAATAACTGTTGTGTTAACTTTTTTACCGAACTAAATTCAGTTTTTTTATTGTTAAAAAATACACAATGAAGAAATTATCGATGCGCATGTTTTGTTTTTGTCAGTATCAGAGATGGCGTTGTGTATGGATTTATAATTTTTGTGATTTTCATACTTTTCCACTTGCTTACGGGAATTGCGTTTCATTTTCTTTAGACGTGTGAGGGAGATTTATTATAATTATTGTATTTTTTTTTTGTAGGGGTGCAGACATACGTTCGCTTTTTATCCCATGTGAAAGTGGGGCAGCATTATATGTTTAAGGACAAAAGCTAAACCATCAGCGCATTGACATTTGATGTTTTTGTTGTCTGTTATTCGGGGCGGAGACAAATCCAACAAATCAAATATCATAAAAATCCATCCAGCCGTTCTCGAGTTATAAATCGTGTAACTAACCCGATTTCGTTTTATTTATTAAGATTGTCAGATTATTCGTAATCCGGAAATGTTTTTGATTATTTAAAAGAAGACTTTGTTAAATTTAATTACTTTCTACATATTATAACTTTTATTTTGTGATGATTTAAAAAAACTCATACAAATACAACTTAAAAACTAAGAAAATGAACTGACTTTCTTTAACTATATTTTTGCTTTAAATATAGATTACCTGCGATAAAATGCTAAAAAGATCAGTTGGATGGCTCTTAAAAAGCAGATTCTTTACTAGAAAAAATCATTTACAAACAATTAAATTTGGGCAGTGAATCCGAGAAAATGTCAATGTCAGAGTTAAGGCAAATATTATTTAATGGATGAAACGCACGGTTAATTGGCTAATTAATTGCGACATTTCATTTTGTAATTAAGCGTATGGAAAAGTGCTGTATGAAGTATTGTATGGCGGGTGAAAATTAATTAGGCAAAGAAGTTCGGTACAGTTGATTATTTTATTTAAAATCTGTGTATAAATGTTAAATCAGCTACTACGAGGGCTGTCCGTAAAATATGTAAGGTCTCCATGGTGCTGCGGTCGCGAGGAAAAATTTTACGAGGGATGTGGCAACACTGGCGTGTAGCCTGATTTCCCCATGCCAAATCCCCACCACGATACACCCTCTGTGACGCTTTGTCTCGGCGTGGCAGCCGTTCGCAGAACCTTGGAGACCTTTTTTTTGACAGCTCTCGCACTATTCACCTTTGTTGCAGTGTTTGAAATGTTTCAAAGTAATATATAACGTGTAATATGTTCAATAGGTCTCCTGTATCTATGCGTCCTTCGTAACCTCGGTTCGAGGAACTCAAATTTTAAAAAAAATACCATTTTCAAAATTCGAATTGATTGTTTAAAGAATTCAGACAAGTGGTGAAGTACCAACCTGCCTTCAACATAATATTTTTGCTATTTTCATAACTGAAATTGATGTATATTGACTGTAGACTATTCACCGATTTTTTACTGGTTTGCGCTACACACACTATTTTCACTGCTCTCTCTTTTTTGATATTCGTTGTTTACACAATAAATTTATCCTTCAAATATATTTAAAAAGATAGCAATAACCAGAGTATAAAAGCTTCAAGATTTTCCATGCTATTATTCGCTCGCAATCTAGCGCGGACAACCATGCAAATTCCTGAGGCACGACCTCTCGGGCCTGGTTCACTACTTCCTGATAATGTCAAACAGCCTAGTGATCTCACCAAAAGAGACCATCTTAAACTACGGAGATGTAAAATGTCCTGGTTTCCCAGTGGAATTGCTTTGCCCCGTTGGCGAGGGGTGCTCAGATGTGTTTTCTGAACGGGTTTCAAAAGGCGACTGTGGGTCCGGATTTATACTTGTTCTAGCGATACTTCAACAGATATATCAGACATATTGCAGGTTTTATAACGCTGCCTTAGGAAAACTACGTGTTCTTTATCAACCCTAAATTGACGCTTGTATTGGAAAATAAAATTCAAAATTCTTACATAATGTGAGGGTAAATAGAATGTTACGCATGAAAATCTTTTTAATTTTTTTTTATGAAAACTGTGCAAGAGTGGCAACTGCTCCCCAATTGGAGTGTTTAGTGAGGCTAAAGATTCAGGAGTGAAAGGAGATGAGGAAGGGGAAACCTATAGGAAAGACTTGATAACCCAAGATTTTTTTTGTAAGATTTTCTCAAAAGTTGGTTTTGCATAAATAAAATAGCCACAAAACTCTAACTAAAGACGAATATTTTTCAAGAGATAGCCCACATCCCACACGCAATTTCACAAAGGAAGTTTTGTAAAAATCTTGGTCACAGATTCAAGCAATATTATTAAGCTTGGTCACGATATTATTTTTAAAAAAAACTCTTACAGTGTAAATACTTGCGCCTTTATAATCAATATAACTTATTAAAATTCTCCTTTTCAACTGATTTCCTCAGCCTGTTTTGAATTTATTACAATTTACAACTGTCTAAAAGTTAGAGGACCAAAGGCCATATTTCTTTTTAGAAAAGTTGCGATGCTGAAGGTAATCGGTTGACCTGTAAGAACATAGCTTAAGTCATTTTAAGGTGCAATCGTAACCAGAGAGATACTGGTTTTCAAAAGCAACCATTCTACCATTGCCCTCTGTGAAATAAAAACTCTTTGGTTCGGTACTTCGCTAAAACCTAGCTTAATTTATGTGAACTAATCACTATATGATTAAGCAGATTTCTGCCTTGCTGATTCAGTAATAATATACACTATTTTTGTTTGAAGGTCACACTTTGACAGCTGTACGTTTGATTTCACTAGTGTTAGTTTTTTACTCTCTGTTTATAAATACAATGCTGTATTATCTTAAATCCTTCTCTTATCTAATCAGTCAACAAACAAGACAGTTCCTTCATAACCTAAGAACTGAAACCCTGTCGATCTCCAGTTTGGCAGATTTAAAATGTGCAAAGTCATCACTCATCACGAATAAGGGTATTGTGAAAATAAACTAGGATAATCATTTTGAACCGGAGCGTGTTTTACTGATTGTGACCCTAAAATTAAACCTGGTTATTCCTTACAATCATGAAATACAGTTTATAATATGTACTACCTTTTCTGCAGACAACAAAGTAACAAATTAAGTAACATATTAGGTACATAATTTGTTGTAAAATTCGTAAAAATGAATAAATTAATTAAAATCGTAATCCTAAAACAATGCTGAATAAAATTCCAAACTAATCGTGATTTTTTTGTGAAATTCGTTCTAAGGCTTCTGCGCATTTTCCCCTTGTAAAAAACATCAACGCCGGGGTATATGAAAACCCGCAACAGTCCTACCAGGGTTTTCCTTCTAGCGGTAAATATTACCTTCGTGAGTGGTTTTTTCTTATCGCTGCTACGAGGGTTTTCTGACTTATATGCAAACGAGTTTTTACCCACTCGGCGCGCGGTTTGGAGTACTTACTTCTACCAGAGAAGAACGCGCAGTTCAGCGTGCGTATCAATTTTGATAGATAATGTACATAACAGCAAGCTATAAGTAATCTTTTCAGTTAGAAAGAAAATGGCAGGAAAATGCTAGAAAAAATCTAAACAACTGATTGTTATTTATATTTACTTAGCTAAGTAAGCATTTAAATTTTGTTCTACCTATCGCGTCAGATATTACATAGGTATATATATTTCATAAATATGTATCCACTAAAAATAAACATAATGTAAATAAAGGAGTTACCGTAGTACCCCTTTGAGGTAATTTTTCAATTTAAGCTGAAATTCATCAATCATTTTGATATTTTTTATATTTGAAGGAAGGTTTTATACATTATTTCTAGATATAGGCAGTAAGGTATTTTTAACATGTTTAGGGTTCAATTTTGAGATTTTAACGCAATTCTCATATCTTGCAGATATATAAACTTATAATCATTTATTTCTTTCTGTTCTCTCTAAATTTCAATATTTTTCTATTTAATTTATTTAAAGATAATAAAATTATACTTCCGCCATCTCAGGATAGCTAAGTGAGGTGGTTTTTATAAAAAAATAATGTTTTTTTATAAAAAAATTGTTATTGAATAATTGTTATACATTTAATCAATTATTGTATTAAATATAGTAAAAATGGTTTCAGCATTTTCTATTATTTTTCCTCTTTTTATTACTTATATTTTTATCTATTGTACTTAATTTTATTTTCTCATGTTAAAACTTAAAATGTTCATGATATACGCACAGTTTTATGTAACATAAAATTTCGAAGAAAGGTTGTTGTTTTTTTTAAAACTTTTATCTCATTGAGCACTTGAGCAGTGATTAATTAAAGTCTGACTTTAATTTGCACATGTTAAAAATAAAGCTAAACATTTCTCAAATCATCTGTGGGCTACATGCATGTATTACCTATTATAATATTGAATTATATAGGCGCTGCCCCATCTATCTGAAAAATACTTTTTGAAAAAATTTGAAACATCACGAGAAAAAAAAATAACATTACAATCTAGTTTTTAATCCTACAACTCTAGCTCACCGAAAAGTAACGAGCCGGCCTTCAGCTATTATAGTATTCTAATCTGGAAACGATGGACAGTTGGACAGTTTTTTTCTTTCTCTGAGTCGCGTATTTGAGAGGCGGGTATGGGTACCGCCACCCTGGAAACCATTTTTTAGATAACCAACATCTCTACTATAGATCACCCCATGTGGTTCGCTACGTTTGGTGGCTTAGCAGGGGTACCCTGGTTCATAGGGTGAGGTTTGATTGAGTTTTGGCGGCAGATGCGTCTGCCCACCTGCTACGTGGCGGGCTGGATCGAGAGAGAGAAGCATTTTGATTTCTCCAGCCAGAACCTCTCAAATCATCGCCTTGCACAGCAATTTGAGGGATAGATTCAAAGTCCGTCACTCCTGGAAAAACTGACCCCTTAGATTGCTACCAACCCTTATACCTTTTTTCCTTTCCAGGACTTCCTTTCCTTCTTTTCCCCAAAAAGACCATCCAAACAGCATCCTCAGAGATGACAAAGGCCCATTGCGGAAATAATTTCCTCCGGGCCTCCTGCGTGGAGCTAAAGAAAAAAAAAATTCTATATTTCAACTTCAATCCACTGCACATGTTGTAAATTAAGCTGAATATTTCTCAAAATATCTGTGGGCTATATGGGCTATGCATGTATTATTTTAATATAATATTATAAGCTGCCCTATCTAACTGTAAAATTGATGAAAATTTGAAGAAAAAAAATACATTAAAGTGTAATTTTTAATGCTTACCACTCTAGTTCACCGAAAAGAACGAGCCGGCCTTCAGCTATTATAATATTCTAATAGAGATTTTCATTCTCCGAAACCGTGTATTACTTTTCTGACAAATTAATAATAAATAAGTGCAAAATAAAAATATTCATCAACATATTTTTGACCAAGAAAACGTTCTCCACTCCTGTCTTAGGCCTCTAGAAAGCCTATTAAGAATAATTCTTTTACGAGCCCCTCGGAATGAAGAGATGTGATTTAACGCCAGGATTAACGGTTAGTTCTGCACTCTACTGTAAGACCGACAGCCTCCGAGCACTTTGCCTCACTTTTAACGGACGAACAAATTGCACTTAATTAAACCGTAAAATAACATTATAAGATGCTGTTATTAGAAGTATTCAAACGAGTTGCTACTCCAACAACTGTTCTTTCTAGTTTTATTGAAATGTTTTGCTGTAGAAGTCCAGAAAAACGCAGGATAGGAAAAAAACGCGTTAGTTCATGTCAATGAGCGCTTTTAAAAATCGTGACGTTTCACGAATACGGTACCGAGACGGCATAAAAATGACAATAAACTTACGTTCCTTATCACAATAATACTGCAGCTCTTTCAAAAGATGAGAGATACAATGTACGTAAGTCTGTTTCCTTCAGAGGAAAAAAAGTCATAATTTTCTTGCATCTCTCTCACACATGGATCTGTGACTTCTCCGTAAACCCCTACAATACTACTAGATTTGAGAATAATTTTGAAAGTATGGAATTTAATAACAAGGAAAATATTGAAGTGTGAGTGAATTCCAAAAATTCAAAAACATCAAATGTCAATACGTTGATGGTTTTGCTTTTGTTCTTAAACTTATAATGCTGTAGCTTTTTCAAACGGCGAGCGTATGTCTGGACCCTCCCAAAGAAAACATACAATCATTATCATACATCTCCCTCACACATATAAAGCAAATGAAACGCAATTCCCATCACCGTAGCTGAGCCGTAATAAGATAAGTCTGTCTTCTCCAAAGGTAAAAGTAGTATCTACTTTGGAGGTAACAGACGCACGTTTACTGTGTGTTATCTTTTGTCTCACCATTATTTAATGTGTAAGAAAGAGCTGCGGCATTATTTTGTCTTTTTTTGCACGGTACCATTACTGTGAATCGTCCCGGTAATTATAAAAGCCTCTATTGGTTTCAAATGTGCTATTTTTTTTCGAATGTAGAAACTTTGTTTATTCCACAACATATTTGAAAGTCTAGAAAGTATTTCATTGTGAATTTATCCATTTCTATTTTTGTGTGAGTGCCATACAACTGATCCCTAATGTCCGGAGCAAGTGGGATTGTGGCAACCCAATTGAGTTATGTTTTGAGGCTGAAGGGAGAGAGGAAAGAAGAAAATGGGGAAAATGATAGTTGGGAAATAATCTAAACCTTTACTTGTGATGTTTATCTTGTGACTAACGAACGAACAACGCAGCAAATTAAAAATTAGCCGTTTTACCACCGAAGTTTACCAACGACGGGAATAGAACGAAAGGAAGATTCATTCTGTTTCCGATTGCCGCCGATCTAACAGCTGGCGAATTGCTTCGTGTTCGCTATCCACATTTCGATAACCAATATTGTTCGAAATGTAAATTATGGTGCTTGGATAATTGTTTAATAAACCATTATTTTCTGTTGAAAATCCGACAGCTACTATTGAAGATGAGACTTGTCCAGGCATTGATTTTTCCCATACTCCTTTCTATACGGTATGGAAACATGGACACTTAGAGCCAGCGAAATGTGGTGCTGGAGAAAAATGCTCAGGATTCTATGGACTGCTGGACGTGCAAAGGCATCCATTCTGGAAGAGCTAGACTTTCAACTATCTGCCTACAACTTATTTTAAGATACTTTGTGCACGTTGTTCATCAAACTGAGGACCCCAACTTGGAGAAACTCATGGTCACTGGCAAATTTTAAGGCAGAAGAAGCAGAGGGAGGTCACTAATGCGCTAGAGTGGCCAAGTATCGCTCTCGACGCAGCGCAGAACCGCGAAGAGTGGAGCCTTGTCCACAATGAAAATTGGAGCAGTGGTCAATGAGGAACCAATTTAAGAAGAAGACTATAATAATTCGACGTTATTTTTACTAGTCGAAAGTACAAAATCAAGCTTTACTCGCCAGTATTCGCCATGTTTTTTTTATTTATTTATTTATTGACGCCCTATTGGGCTTTAACATATAAAATACAAATAACATTTATAACAACAGTACATAACAAACTTAAAAAAAGATTACAAAATATACAAATAAAGCATAAACTCGATAAAAAAATAGGAGTACATACTTCTAAAGCTAATTCCACTTGGATGACTTTAGAGAACTCGTAGATACAACAATTCATATACCTACGAACAACAAAAACATGAAAAAAATCAAAACACATTAATTTTTACTTAATTACTCATATGCTTTTGGAATAAGAACAATAAAAAAAAACAACAAACAAAAGAAAATCGAAATAAAATAAAAATTTCTCATTCATTATTTACATCTAAAAAGTGGTGGACTAATTTGGCTTTAAATGAATCTAAGTTTAAATTAAATATGTCAGCGACATCAGTCAGTTCATTACCCAACCTATGTATTCTTTCTACTGCAGAATTCGTAGCGAAGTTATTGTTGCAAAATAAAATATTCCGTCTAGTATATTTTGGAGGTATGTGTAAGGATAACAAGTTTATAGCGTCAGGGCAGTCCAACCTTGAATGAATAATTTTATACAATAAAAGGAGATCAAATATTTTTCGCCTTTCAGATAATTTTGGTAAGTTAAGTTTACTGCGTAAACTGACATAATTGATTTCAATAATAGGAATACCAATTTTGAAATTAATAAAACGTAAAAATTTATTTTGAATTTTTTCAATTTGTAAACAATGAGAGTTGAAATGAGGACACCAAATACTTGAATTGTATTCAACCTGACTTCTAACCAAAGACGTGTATAACAATTTTATGATTTTTATGTTATTAAAGTCTTTAGCAATTCTGAGAATAAATCCAAGCATTTGTAATCCCTTACTGGTTATACTAATAATGTGATTCAAGAAGCGTAATTTGGAGTCAAAGATAACACCAAGATCGTTGAATTCAAAGACTCTTTTTAGAGTGGCATTGTTAATTGTGTAGTCGAATAATAAAGGGGTTTTAGATCTATGGAAACTGATCGTTTGACATTTGTTGATATTAAGATATAATTTGTTTACGATGCACCATTCATATAGTTTATTTAAGTTCCTTTGTAGAGTTAAACAATCAGAAGAATTTTCGATAGATTTAAACAGCTTTAGATCGTCAGCGAATAGAAGAAAGTGAATATTATCGAAAATTAATGATATGTCGTTAATAAATAGTAGGAAAAGAAATGGTCCTAGGTGGGAACCTTGGGGGACTCCACTTAAGGCAAAAAAAGTGTATGAAGTTGTGGAGTTAATTTTTACAGATAGTTTTCTATATGATAAGTAGCTTCTAATCCAATCGAGAAAGTTGCCGCTTATTCCCAATTGTTCTAATTTTTCCATTAAAATGCGATGAGAAACAGAATCAAAGGCTTTGCTAAAATCAGTATAAATAGTGTCAACTTGATAACCCTTGGACAGTGCATTAGAAATAAAATTTTCGTAAAGCAATAAGTTAGATGACGTAGATCTGCCTGGCATAAAACCATGTTGAAATATTGATATACCTAAGTGGTTTAATTTGATGAATGATTTTACTTAAAATAATCTTTTCAAAAAGTTTAGGTAGTGATGACATAATACATATGGGTCTATAATTTTCAATTTGACTTTTATCTCCTTTTTTGAAAATAGGTGTTATAAAGCTACTTTTCCAAATTTCAGGAAAACATCCTGTAGATAAAGATAAATTGAAAATTATAGTAATAGGAAGAGCTAGAACATGAACACAGTTTTTAAGTAATATTGAGGGAATCATATCTGGCCCCGAATTCGACCTGATATCTAGCTGTTTAATAAAAGTCACAACATCATTTACTTCCACATGGATGTTATGCAAGTTTAGTGAGCTTTCGATAAATTGGGATTTATCAGATAAAATGTTGTCATTGTCTTCAACATATACACTCTTAAAGAAATCTGCAAATAAATTTACAATGTCGTTTTTGTCATGACCCACCTTTTTCCCGTAAAACATTGTACCAGGAAAGTTAGAGTTATTTTTCCGAAAGGAGTTAGCGTAATTCCAAAATTTATTAATATTTGTTAAAATAGAATTTTCAACATTGTTGGTGTATTTCTTAAAACATACTTTCGATTTCCTGTTGCAATTCTTACGCAAAACAGAGAATGCGATATAATTATCTAGAGTTCTATTTATTTTATAACGTATGTGGGCAATTTTTTTATCGTATGTTAGATTAATTAGTTCAGAATCGAACCATTTAGGGAATTTAGAAGTGTAATATTTTTGTAGGGGAACAAAGTTATCGATTGCTAAATAAATTACATTGTAAAAATATTCTAAGGCCTCATTTAAATTTGTGCTTTTACAAGTGAGATCATAAGCCCAATTATTAGTAGATAAAAATTCTATAATCTTTGGGTAATCCGCTTTTTCAAAATTACGTTTGACAATCGCGGGATCAATTACCTTAACATAAGTATTGATGTAAGTGATTATTAGGGGTGGGTGGTATTTATCGATTGGAAGAATCATTTCATCAGAGGCACAAACATTAACACTAGAAGAATTTGTAAAAAAATGAATTTTAAATACAGTAGTGTTCCGCGTGCCTAGACTCGAGCGCCATTTTTTTAATTGTGCTTGTACACTTGTCGGATTATGTAAAAAAGGTTTTGCTTTTATCAGTTTTTTGTTTATTTAATTTACATTATTAAATAAATTTACATATTTTAAAACATTATTTGATAATGTGGGCTTCACGGATGTTTGATAATGTGGGCTTCACGGGTACCTAACCCGTGCTAGCCTCCGATTTTAGAAATTTTATAAAAATTAATAACACATGAAATAATAAATTTGATAAAACTAAAAAAATAAAACTACGTAAGTAAGAAATAAGATGGAAACGATGGCAAAAAAATTAAATAATTTGTTTTTAAATTTAAAAAATCGGCAAATTTCCATTCGGTTATAATAATATTGTGTAATTCGTATATACCTATGTTTTGTTCTTTTGGTTTTTTTGTTGTTGTAATATTGCCTTTTTTGTTCTGTAATGCATAATTTAATTTTGTATCTGAATTCTTTTTTGGGTCCCTCATTTTTAGTATCGAGTGAAAGACTAATAACTAAGTGTGATTGTTTTTTAATTTTCTGTTATAATTGTTGTTTTAGGGTACGTCGGTTTGTCCTTCTGATCTGTGTGTTCTAGCAACTGACACACACAAAGATATTAAAGACACGTGTATGTATTTCTGTTCGTTTCATACTACCTCTTTTTTGTTTGAATAAGTTTATAAAATTGAGTCTTTTCGTGAGTGTAATCATGACACATTAACTTTCAATAAATGTGCAAATTTTACGAAAGTTCGATAGCTTTGTTTTACTTTTGTTTTTTTTAAATACCTGTTGTAATTTTTAGCACATTTTTATGCGTGCACCTTAATTCACCGCTTTCACTAATTGGACATTTGGCCGGTTTGTGAGGTGGCGGATTATTGAGAGAGTACTGTAGTTGCTTCTGAAATGTTTCTTGTATCCATTTTTATTAATTTCCACCTTCCTACGTTTACTTTTGGCGAACTCTCAAATATTTTTTTTTCTCCGAAATAAATTTACCTATTCTTATTTCGAAAGTCCTGTTCAACAAACCAATAAAATACATTGATCTTAAGCTTAAATTTACAACAAAATATTTAACGCGGAAGACATGACATGTTCAAATTGATCACTCGAGTCGGGTTGTGTCAACATTCAGAACAACACAGTGCTTCATACCGTGTATGAAATCGTATGAAACAAGGAGTCTGTTCTAAAACAAAGTTGTCTGGCAGTCCAGCCTCTCTGCCTGTTGGTGCTAGGAAATGGCATGTTGGTTAATTATTTAGTTAACAAGAATAAATCACAGAAATCTCAGAAAGAAGAGAAATTCTAGAGGTTCATACAATAATCTTCAATAATCTACGGCATTATAGGATGGGGTGGTGCGCTTGATGCATTTATTAAGCCTTTACAAACCACTCAAAAGCGCATTATTAATGTTATGTATAATAGAAAAAAAACATTCTCAACAGAGTTATTATTCAAAGAGACTAAAATATTCAATATCCGTAAATTATTTATATTGCAGACTATGAAATATATTTAAAAATAAAAATTGTTTCGTAAATATATAGAATTATAGAATTATTATTATAGAATTAGCAAAAGAACTAATAATATGTTTTACTCCCCCCAAACCAATACTAAATTAATGCAAACACATAGCAGCTTCTCAAAAAAAATGTTCTCAGAGAAAACGTACCAAGCCTTTAGGAAACCTGTGTTTTTCACATAGATTTCTGGCATTATCTATTTATCTAAAAGTAGCAATATAAACCAACTACCTATTACTTTTTTTTGGTAACTTTTAATATGATGATAACGTGTTATTCTTCTATTTTTTACTTATTTTAACCTACTTATTTAAAAAAAACATAATAAATATCTATCTAATAATTTTTCGACGAATTTGTTTTTTTTGTTTTTTTTTTTAAATTCCTATTTTTGGTATTGATTTCGGGTTATTTTCTTTGTTTACAGAGATTTTTTCTTCTTGTTGTTTATCTCTACTTTAATTTGTGTCTTTTCATTTTATTAAATACGTCTCTTCTTTATTTTTGTACCGCAGTGGGCATGTGAAAATCAAAATTTAGATTCCCCTTAAATATGTAAAATTGTATTGTATTATCCATTTTTGTTTTGTGAATTGAGTTTTCTAACTCATCGGATTTGCTAAGTAGCAAGAAATAAAATAATTCAATTATCTTAAATTCACTGTAAAGTAATGATTTACTGACTAGACTGCTGAGAAGAAAATTTTATTACCTAATTGCTAGAAGCACGATCTAATCAAGATTCCGCAGGAATTTTAATGATAATTAAATTTGCAAGAGTGTTATCGTTTTTACTTGTGCGTATATAATTATTAATACGTTTTATAAAATGGATATGAGTTTAAAATCATTAGTGTGTACACTTTTAAACCATTGGCTATCTTACCCGATATCGCGAATATTATATTTCTTAATTTTTGTTATCCTTTTTTTATTCCTAGGTATACTATATATTAATTAATTATAATAACATTTTTACTTCAAGTAATATCAGGAAACACTGGTTAAAGTACGTCAATAACGTTAACTTAACACCCTGTACATATAAAGGAGGGTTCAACCCCTTCCTAAGCTCCCTCCCTTCCCCATCAAATAATTCTGTATAATACTTTGCACCAGAGTTTTTGTTAATATGATGTAAAAATTAGGATGTGTTAATTGGAGGTTCCAAACAGTTAAGTATGTTCCATTAAAAATTAGGATGTGTTAATTGGAGGTTCCAAACAGTTAAGTATGTTCCATTAAAAATTAGGATGTGTTAATTGGAGGTTCCAAACAGTTAAGTATGTTCCATTAAAAATTAGGATGTGTTAATTGGAGGTTCCAAACAGTTAAGTATGTTCCATACATTATGATCTAAGACACGTTTTTAGATTGTCACGGCCAAAAGCATTTTCGTTATTTGTTATCTGTCCTGATGATGGACACTGCAACGCTGTCTGAAACGTTGGCTAAAGAAGGAGGTAGCGCAACATGGCATAACACCCCAAAAACAAATAACGAAAAATTATGATGCAAGTTTGACCAGTAAATAAGTTAAATAAGTTGACGGCGATTCTTGTGTGATCGAAATTAAGAAGTTTAATGATAACAAAACACTTTATTATGACCAATGCTTTGTTCTTATATAGGTACTATACGTTTATCCCAAAACTGGTGTATATAATGTGATTTATTTTCATTAAATTATAATGACGTCACAAAGTGAATTTGTGATTATTGAGGAAGAAATAAGTATGATTTAAAATTGTGTTTCTGCTAAGTAAAATTCTTAGCACAACAGGGCAGAAAATATATATATATATATATTTTTTTAATATTTCCAACATTTGCTCTAGAAATTGAGTTGATCCTCTGACAGTTGTTCCCCCGAATTATAATTTTTGTGCATTATTTGCCAATTTCAAACCTAAAATCTACGTAAAAAAAATATCTAATAATATGTTGGTTTGGATATCAAATAAATTCATTTACTATGTCAATTTTTTGTACTTACATACGCTGGTATAAAAAGAATTATAGACAAATAGTTTTATTCTTGATGTATTTTAATGAAAATATGTTTTACCGGCACATCTACATCGTCTCCGCACACCCCTTTGGGTATATTTAGTTAACCATATTTTATAGCCTAACCTAACCTAACCAAACGTGCGTTGCATTTACATAAGTATGCCCGGGGCAATTGTTACGCGATCAACTGTCATGAAACCGATATTAATTTATTACTGTTTGAATTTGGAATAATCTAAAATCGTAGGAACCTTCCTACCTAAAAGTACCTAGAAAAAAACTACAAAACTTAGCATACATCCAAGACACATGATTAAAATATTTAACATTTTATTCAACAATGGTATCAATATTATAAACGAATATCAATTTTATAAAATAATAATTTAATCGTTCGTACTGATATTTGCAGCTTATTCAAACGATGAATCGTAAAATAGAATATCTAATAATCAAAATAGAAATAATTATTTTTTTGGGTTAATGCTAGAAGTGCGTACATCAGTTTTAGTAATTTGATTTAGGTATTAGAAAGAACTCTTAAAACCCACCTTATTTGAAAGCTATGAATACCTATTTCGAGTGCTCTAGATTGATGAAATTTTGGCCTATCTATGTAGAAGTAAAAAAATTGATTCATTATTTTTTACGCCAAGTAAAAGATAAACAATCTTCATCCCAGGGCTCTTCAGAAAATGAACATGGGCACTTCTCGCATTAAGCTCCAGATATAAACATATCTTCATAATAACTGTATAAAATTAGCAAAAATATAATATACGTTCTTGAAAAAATACAAATTTTTAAAATCATTCTCACCATTTTCCGCTGCAGTTTTGTCGTCCAATCGATGCACAATGATTACAATGGTAGGTATTTTATTTTGATTGTTTGACTTATTTGCCGTTTCATTCGAGATCAATCTTGAAAATAAGTTTATCGTGTAAATTTACGCTCTTCTAAATAATAACGTATAAAAATATATCTAAATTCGGGTACTTTAATAGCCTTAAAACCCGAATAATTTCAAATGTGGAATAAATATTGATTGATGAACAATGTGGCACTTGGACTATTTTTTAACAGATACATTAATTTCAAAGCATCAAAATTTATTTATGATGGCATTGGTCGAGATTTTCCGTTATGCTTACAAAAAATATTAAGGTTAAATAATAAAGATTTGACTATGGAACAGGAAAAATTATTCTACATAAAACACTCCGATTCACGCGTCGACTTTCGAAGTAATTTTTAGGTATTCAAGCTGCGTAATAATGTTCTTGTGAGCTACGTAACTAAGCGATACATTATTACAGTCCTGAAATACAGAAATGGAATAAATAATTCACAGAAAGCTTCATAATATTTATACAAATTTAACCTCTAAAAAAATTTTAATGTCTAATACAATTTCAAAGATTTCAATTTATTACTATCGTTTAATTTAATAATTACCTTTCGTAAAAGACTGATTTTTATTCCCTCAATTTTTTTAATCAGTCGCTTGTGAAATTTTTTAATAATTTAACTAACACAGAAATGAACATAATCCCAACAAACACTGTCCGTCAATTAGTTGTCACACGTCGAGTTATTCAAGCCATCAAGCCGTCAAACAGTCAAACAATATCGAACTACGTCATATCACGTGAGACGCGTAGAACGGGTTAAGTAAATAAAGAAACGAAGCATAACAAAAACGGCCTTCGAATCATCGTTGCAAGCTGCTCCCAAAAAATTCTTCACTTAATTTATGATCCTTTGAATTGACACGCAATGTTATAATAATTTTTCCCGCTTAATTTTCGTCCATTTTTTATCGAGACGCTGATTTTTCGGCACTCTTTTTACGAAGCGCTTAAATTTCGGCACTTTCAACCCACGACATTCTAATAATTCTAACGCATGCGTGCGGACGCTTAGTTTTAGGTCACGCTTATCGTCACTTTTTATGCTGGGCGCTGAAATTTCGTCACTTTTTATGCAATTCGCTGAAATTTCGGCACTTTTTGAGCCACGGCGTTACGTTTTCGGCGGGTTTGATTCGAGAGGCTTTGTTTTGGGGGTATTTCGCGCGTCCCGGAAGCACAGCCTGAGACCGGACGCCCGCCGTCGCAAGAGGAAGGCTTTAACGGAGGCTGTATTGACGCGTTATTCATAGGATCAAGCCTCAAGAACTATGGGGAGCGACTGAATATCTTTACTATGGAGGCGTACCGCGCTAAGTGAAGACACAGTGCCGGAACGGGAACTTTGATTAGTCCTTTTATGATTCGAATAAAAAAAACAAATTGTTTTTTGTATCGACAATTCTGGATTCTCTAATACCCTTATAAAATAAGTAATGGACACTAAAAATGTTGTTTAAAAGTAGATACCTATCTGATTTTTATTTTTTTACATATCACTTTTGTCACAAATACCAACGCGGTGACTATTTCAAATAATTTATTGAAGAAAATATGACCTTATTCAATAATAACAAAATCACCATGTGGTGAAATTTAAATAAATAAAATTTAAGAAAACTTTGTTTATACCACTGTTTAATAAAAAATATCGACTTGTTTCTAAAACAATGGTTTCTTCATCGGTTTTCCTTTAAGTTATCACAGGATGCCCTGAAGAAAAAAATACCCTCAGGACCTATGACATCTTTGGGGGTGCTGCGTGAAGGGTATTTTTAAGGAAACTAAGGAGAGGAAGTTCTGAGAAAGAAAAAGGTATGAGGGGCTGGTAGGAATCTGGCGTCAGTTTGTCTACGAGGGAAGGACGTATAAATCATCCCTCCTACTGCGGCGCAAGGCGATGCGTCATATGTCGTGAGAGTTAATTTGTTAACAAATAAAATATTTTCATATTTTCATATTTTTTAGTTCTTTTTATGTGAACACCGTAGCCAGTGAGACTTTGGCATCTTGTGAGGATGAAGGTAGTGGGGAGAGGAAAGATATGAGAAGTGGAAGATGGGAAAGTACCTGGCTATTCATCGAGTCATCAAACATGACTAAAGTCATTACAGGTATCGTTTCAATTCTGAATATTGGTCTTACGTCATGGCGATACTGAGAGCATCTTCCGTTTTGGAAATATACCATATTATTTTTAAATGATTACTTTTGGAAATAACACAAATCAATCACATAAAATTGCGCACACCGGGATTTTAACCTGTGACTTAGAGCCTTACCCCTCGACTACGGAGACCATCGAGAATGCCGGTAATGAAACCCGAAACCAACCTAATAACAAACAACTCTGCAAGAAATAGCATCTCATGTGCACATAATTCAACTATCAGCATAAGCCGTATATTAAATACCTACACAACATGCATAAGAACTATAACGCCCACATCGCAA
The DNA here is from genome assembly GCA_917563855.2 of Limnephilus lunatus. NCBI lineage: Eukaryota > Metazoa > Arthropoda > Insecta > Trichoptera > Limnephilidae > Limnephilus > Limnephilus lunatus. The sequence goes on from OU830594.1 coordinate 103,185,941, forward strand.
ATAATAAGTGCAGCTCTGGTAAGAAATGCATTGCAAGCGTTCATATGGAGATTGCAATATCAGGGCTGGCACAGGACAGATTTGCATAATATGCATTACCAGATCGAAGTGACATTTAAAATGCTTTTTGAATTATTGCACAGGTTCTCGCGATTGGCGACATGAACAAATAATACAATTATGGCATATCTGTTCTGAGGTGCGAATATTTATTAATTTATGATTCTTTTGGCCTTGGTTATAAAATAAATATGCATTAATGTAAAAAATTATACTTACCATTGCACTTTTTAATACAGTTTATTATAGTAATAATTGCTTGCTTGTTTATTGTCGTTATACCTACTTACATATAATTTATTATATTCCGCTATTACTACTAAAATACTCGAAATAGATTATATTAGTTATAAAACTTCGAACTGGTGTTTTTTTAAAAACTGATAACGTGATGAAGAAATTAAGGGTATTACGTTTAAATAATTGGTAGTTAAGGCCCGGACTTATTACATAATATTGTCTTTAAACAATTAAAGTTTTAAAGCTGTTAAAAAAACAACAAAAACATATGTTATTCTTGAAGATAATATATGTCTACACATTTCCTACGCCGAAATGGTAATTATATGAAATTCCTTCGATAGAAAAAAATCGCAAAGTATGCTCCGAAAATTATTATAAACTCAATTATATGTATGAAAAAATTCACAGTGTTTCGTTAATGCTATTTTAGACATTATCCACGAGTTTTTTGCTCTATTTTAAACGGACCTTGTTTTATTAAATATTATTGTTTTTGATTTTAGCGCGCTCTCTCTAATATTCGTTTTCATATCTCTCCTTATTCTTTGAGCTAGTACTACCGGGACAATATGAAAATGCGAGCTTTGGTTTGAGTGTCTTTTTATAATGAATTTATTAAATATAATGAACATTCATATCCGTGCGATGAAACTTTTTTTTCTAATGCTAGATTATTGCAGAAGAAATTAAAAAAAACATATGAACATTAATGATTAAAACTAATTTCTTTTCATATACCAACAAGAACTACATGATCTAAAATTCTTTTATTTGCCACAACGATTTCAGGACTGAGTCATTTAGATACTCGCTTGTACCTAGATTGCATGCAGTTGGCATTACTTTCTCAGAAGTGGTAGATTTGTTCAACTGCGCGCAATATAGTTATAAGGAGGCTATAATATCATACCTCAATAATAATAATCAATTATAGCGTAATATTCATTATTGGGTTTTATAATAATATAAATAGCATATTTTACTACGTGATTACTTTTCCACAAAATTATTATTTATATCACACTTTTATAAAGCCGGTATAGGCTTTTAAAATAAAATAAATATCAAACATAAAAAATAACAAGTTGGGAGAAGTGTCAGAGGACTGCTTTAGTTCTAACCGTATCTAATGCGTTTTTTATAAAAACTTCTTTTAACCATTTTTTTCCCAAAAAACTTTTTTACGTACAAGTGTCTCAACAATATGTTCTGTGGACCTATTATAATCCCTAATTATGCTTAAATAAATACCTTATAATTATGGCTCATTCATAACCGGTTAATGGCTTAGTGGGCATCGCGTTTGGGTCCCACCCGGGCGACGCGTGTTCGATTCCTAGGCTGGCTAAGTCCTCCATCTCGATACAAGCAACATTTTCCGCTTACTATGGGGGTAGTGGGAGATTTTCAAACATTTTTAGGTTATTCGTAACCGGGATGGTTAGTTTTCTTTTTAAAAAAAATTATAAATTATTATAAGCGTAATGAAAGAGCCACAGGAAGTATTAAGCCAGGTAGATAGTAAATCGAAATTTCCAATGGTACTTACATAAACTCATTGTATTAATTAATCGTATAAATAGGTCTTTTAACATAAATTTGGGAGGCGCATATGGGTACCATATGTAGAAAAGCAACGCCTCAGGCGTTGGCAACCCCAAGTGGTTTGTTACGTTTGATGACTTTGCAGGGGTGTCCGTGTTCACGGGATGAGGTTCGTCTAGAAATTGGCGGCAGTTTCGTTTGCCCATGTTTGCGTGATAAAACTGCGGGATAGACTAGTTGAAGAAGATCCTTTCGTCTCTCCAGTCAGACTATTTCGATCCATTTCTTACTCTACAGTGGTAGAGTGGAATTCAAACGTCCGTCACTCCTGGTCACATTGTCCCTTAAATTCCTAACACCCCCCATACCTTCTTCCTTCCTAAAACTTCCTCTCCTTCTAATCCATAAAAAGACCATCAACGCAGCATCCCTAAAGATGATATAGACACTGAGAGACTTTTTTTCTCAAGTCTCCTGTGTGCAGATAATGTAAAAAAAAATATTGGGCTCAAAAACTTTTCAAAATAAAATTCAATCAGTTTATTTAATAAATTTTACCTAACAACATCATCAACACAATCTATACAACCACCCTGACGAACTCTGTAACCATGTCCGAAAAATTGGTTAAAGAAGGCGGAAGCTCAACGCGGCATAAAAACTCAAAAATGAATCACGATCATATTATTCATGATGATGAATTATAATCTTAAAGGTTTGCACTCAATGGTCGCTGTTAACCCTGCCTTACGGTCTATCTCGTGTTATAGCGCCTACCAGATCCCGTGCCTGGTGCCTAGTGCTTGGTGCCTATATACTAGAGGTCACATCGAGCACTCAGTTTGCTGGGAGTGTACGTAGGAAGAAATCCGGGAAGGAAGAAATTGTGTTATATTTTGAAGCTAGTATTTTTTTAGAGTTCTTATTCAAGTTCTAGCTTTGACATAAAAATCTAAATTCGACTATTGCGAACTCCTGCAATTCATAAACCTACGCAATATATAAGTCATAGATGTAAGTCACTAATTATAGTTATAAATCTTTGTTGTGGGCTAAATAAGTCTTAGATGTAAGTCACTAGTCACTAGTTATAATTATAATTATACACCTTAGTTGTAAGCCATTGTTATATTAATTCTTTTATATATTTGTTTGTACAGCGCCCTTCACAAAAACGGCGCTTTATAAATTAGCCAAATATTATTACTATTATTATTAATTTGGGAGGCGGGTATGGGTACCGCTGTCCCGGGAACCATTCATTGGATAACCAACACCTTTGCCATACGTCGACCCAAATGGTTCGCTTGGTCTGGTGAATTAGCAGGGTTGCTTGGGTTCATGAAGTGAGGTTTGTCCGGGTCTTCGCAATGCAAGCTTTTGACTACTAACTGCGTGGCAGGCCAAGTCCCTTTTATCTCTCTAGCCAGACTCTCTTGGAACATCACCTTACACTGCAGTGGGAGGGATTGATTCATGCGTCTGTCACTCCTGGACACACTAACCCTCAGATTCCTTTCCATCCCTCATTCTTTTTTTGTTCCAAAAACTTCTTCTCCTTCCTTTCCCAAAAATACTCCTCACACAGCATCCCCAAAGATGAAATAGGCCCTGATTAGAATTATTTTTTTCTCAAGGCCTCCTGTGTGGAACTGATGTACAAATAATTTGAAACCGTCGTATCGGGGAATGAGCAATATAGTTAAACTTATGTATTAATAAATTCGTGTTGTTATTGTGGGAATTTTAATTTATTTTTATTTTTATTTTTTTATTTTTATTTTTTTATATTTATTATGCATTCATATTAATATGAGAAAAATACAAAAAAGCACTGCACTGATATTTATGACTAAAACCAAAGATATTGGAACACAAATATCTTTGTATAAAAGAATGTAATTTTTTTAATGAGAATGTGAAGAGTCCCAACTGCTCCCAATCTTCTTGAGCTAGTGAGATTATCGCATTCCCATTAGGGGTATGTTGTGAGGATGAAGGTAGTGGGGATGGAAAGGTATGAGAAAGGTTGCGAAGTACCTAGGTATTCATATCATGGTTAAAGCCATTTCAAGCGACGAAACAAACAATTTCGATGTTACAGGAGTATCTTCCATTCTGATGTTTTATTTGTAAAATTAATTTCTAAAATATGTGTTTAGTGATTATGAAGGTGTTGTATAAAACAGAGTGTTATTTGAGATAATAATAACTTTCTTATTGGATAGAAAATGACAAAATCGGTGGTTGGTTACTTCTAACTCAGTATTGAAAAAAAAATCTTTTAAATTATTAATTATGACATTTTAAGACGTTTTGTTGAACTACTTTTTTTCATCGTGTCGTTATAATTCAATGTTTGATATTTCTATTTTAAATCAAAAGCTTAATTTAAAAAAATTGAGAAAAATTACTTTGCAAAAACAGTGGAAAAATGTCACTGTTTTATCAATTTTGAAAAGTTACAGATTATTTTGAGTGATAGAAATTAGATAGATATTAATTCTTTTTTAATTCACTTGGATTACCGTTGCACAGTGGCTTTTAGCGTTTATTTAAAACAAAAATCGATTCAATAAAATAAACTGTTTTATTCGATCGCCACTCCTAGGTATACATACACTTATAATACACTTAATTATGCAGGGAAAAGGAAAGTCCTGAGTTATAATTTGGAGACGCTTCACTTAACCCTAGAGTGGGTGCGCTATGAGCATTTTGCCACCCTCTGCAAAAAAACGTTGATAAATCATAAAACTATTGCGGCGTAAATTTTGAGCTTTTTGGTAGCTGACCCCACTATACTTCGCAACCCGTTCCGAAAGACTGGACGCCATCAGTGCCTGGGGGCCGCTGGAGAAGGAGGTTTTTACAACAAGTGTCGTCCGGCGGCGACGATTTGCTCACCGCGCGCCCACTCACGTAAGTAAAAATTGCTATACATTATATGTATATGGTTTAATACATTTATTCACTTATTATGAAAAATACAAGTGATACTTAAAACTAAAAAGGAGAATTACTTATGAATAATGTAGGTAGGTACTTCTAAATAAAGAAAATAATACTTTTTTTATTTATTTTAGTAACTATATATTTGTTAATTTTAACATTTTTATATGAAACATGTTAGGACTATATATATATATTGTATATTGTGGGGGGAAAAGGTGTTCCAGATGCTCAAAATTACTGTGCAATGAACATTGTACATACTTATGTGAAAACTGTTTCGCCAAAGCATATCCTGCAGATTTATAAAATATATTTTTCTTTTTCCATTTTTATAAATATTATAGAAAGATAATATAGGATAACTTGAAAAAGTAAATTAAAATGTTAAATTTTCTTAAATTGACTGTAAACCAAAGTTTCTTAAACAGACTTCAATAAATATGTTGATTTGTCGTTCCTTATTTGTGTTTTACTTAAGAGGCCGTTCTCCGAATTTCTACCGATTTCTTGCAAACCTCCCTTAAACATTTGAAGTTTTTAAGCTCTTAAAAAATATATGATATTCTTGAAGATAATATCTAGACATTTGTCGCGCAGAAATGCAAATTATATTATATAGAAATTATTATAAACACGTTTTTTTCGGTTATTTTACAAGTTATATGTGTGAAAAATTCACAGCGTTTTTTTCAATAAAATTAAAGACAATTATCGCAAGATTTTTGCTCTATTTTCAATGAGTCGTGTTTTATTAAAGATTTTCATGATTTTTGCATCAATTTTATCGCTGTAAATGTTAGCGCGCTCTTCTAACATTAGTATTTTCATATCTCTCTATCTTCTTCTTTTTGGGGCCGGTAACGGAGCCTTAAATCCTGATTTTTTTCAAAATAAAATTGCAGTATTCCTACTTAAAATTCCGTTTACGAAAACGAGCGGCAAAATGCTCCCCACGCGCCCACTGACGTTTTACGGAAAGACGCGCCCACTCTAGGGTTAACAACTATTAGTCAAATTTAAACAATTCGGTTATTAGGGAAACTTTAACGGAAAATTAACAACCATTAATAATTTCATATAATTTAATCGGAAATGAGATTTCATTAAAGGTAATTTCAGCAGGCGAAACAGCTGTCACGCGTAATAATAATTACGCAGCCGAATTTGTTGATAAATAAACTGTTTTAATAATTTGAAAAATAATATTATTGAACATATCGATCACGAAAATTAAAAAAGTTGTAAAGTTCACAATGTTAATTGTTCAGGAGAGCGAAAAGAAAATTTTTTCATTATCAAAAAATCAGATATTCTACTTTTGTAGACCTATATACTTTTATTATAAAATAACATTGAATAGATCTTTTAGAATAATTAACATTTATTGCAAATTTCTTTAATAACAGATAACAGAATCTAACTTATTTTTAATTTTTCAGAAAAAAAAATCGTTGTAAAAGGAATACTTATTTTTTTAGATATAATCCGATGAGGCAGACCAAAAGAGAAAAAATGACATATTTAGCTTATTTTTGGAATTATTTACCTCTTCAGGATTTCAAATTCCCATGATCGATATAAAAGGAAAAAAAATATAGAAATAAGCAGGATTCGTGATTAAAATATCACAGCGAAAATTCGAGATCGACTATAATTATTGTTTATTATTCACTCCGTTCTCAAGCTTTATGTTAATTAAAATGTTTTCAGTTGCCTGGACTTCGTTTCGCAAATAAATAACCGGTTTCGCAAATCTTTCCAACCCCAACTACCGATAGGAATGCTGCGTTGAAATAACAACAAGGCAACAATGCAACGCTTTATCGAGATGTTGTAGACATTTGATATTATAGTATTTTGATTGTGAGTAATTATTCTTAGATTATTTAGATCAGCGACTATACACACAATGCAATCTAAAAACGTAAAGAAATGGCGTGTAGTCTAGTAGTATTGTATGAGGAATACTAAGACTAACATATGATTATCGACATTAGCTCCACACAGGAGGCCATGAGGAAAACATTTTTGGTTATGCTGTGTGGAGGGTCTCTTTAGGAAAAGGAAAGAGAGAAAGTTCTGGGATGTAAAAAGGTATGAGGGGTGATAAGGAATTTGGGAGTTTCTCCCTCAACTAATAGGTGGACAAACGCATCCGCCGCTAGACAAACTTCGCCCCATGAGCCTGTATATCCCTGCTCACTAAACGTAGCGAACCACTTGGGGTGACCTATGGCAGAGGTATTGGACATCCAAAAAATGGTTTTTGGGGCGGTTCCCAGGCCCGCCTCCCAAACTATATAAAAAAGTTTATGTTCTTAGTTAATTTGGTCTTCTTCAACAAAGTGAAGCAACAAGCAATTTTCCCAATATGACTTCCATCGTAATGCTTGGTGTAACTTTAAATGACCAGCGCAGGTACGGAGATTCTTCCAAGCCATAGTCAAGTTAGCCTCTCAGAAGCTGGGCATATCAACTGTACAAGACATTTCGGTGACTTGTTCTTGATTTCAATCATTTGGTTGTGGAACGATGTGCCGGCCTATATCTTTCCTCCCTTCTACAGCATACTGTGTATCTTCAAGACACATGTTCACTCCTTCCTCGTCTCAAAAAGACACTCCCCAAAGATGACATAGGCCCTGAGGCAAATTATTTCCGTCAAAGAATCCTACTTGGACTGATGAAAAAAAAACAATACTACGTAATTACTTTTGGTAGTATTATAGGTAGTTACTTTCGAAATCACACGAACATAATATATTAAGAATATAAGGTAATTAGTCATTACTTAGAATTCATTAGCATATCATGATTTTTATTTTTAAATTTGTAGATACATGATTTTCGAACCGTACTTATTTTTTACAATAGCCGTTATTACTAACTTACACGATATTTTAATTTACTAATTGAGCTAGAATTCCCTCACCAAACACAAGAGCATTGTCTCTTTATGGCGAGGAAAGGAAATGTTTGTTTTTTGATTGTTAAAAACTTATGTAACCGATGTAATTTTATTTGTATTTTAAATCATTATTGCCAAATACATAAATAAAAAAAATTAATTACACCAATATTTAGTTTATTTAAAAAAAATATTTTTATTTTTTATCGTACCCGAAACTAGTTTGGTAATTATAAATATATTATACACACGTACGTATGTAACTATATTTTTGGGGTGGTTCACTGTAATTTTTCTAGAGTGCGAGATTTTGCTGTATTTTAAATATATCGTTATACTTTTGACTTAATTCAAGAGAAACAATTAAAAAAATGATTAAAATATTAGCGACCCTCAATCAAAAATTAGAAACGCAAAAATTGCGTAAAGGTACGGTCGTCCATAGGAATTGAATCCAGACTTTAGCCTTCTCGGGGCTCTGATCTAACCACTGAGTAAATTAGACCCTATCAACTTCGGTCATATTTATCTGTATCATACGTACTTCGAATAACAACTACCAATATCATCTCCATTAATTTGCTGTACGCATATTCATTATTTACTGCTACCTTTATGTATGATTGTAAGATTCTTCCCCAACTAAATGCAATCTTGATAGTGTCTTGGATGAATACATGGATTTTAATTTAATATGCGACATCTGTTGGCTTTTCTAGTAGTCTATGATGAATATTTTTTATTTGATTTTTTTGCGACAGTTATTTTTAATAAACAAAACTTTATAAGCAATACGATGTATTTTATATGTGACTAGCGAGTTCCCGGCATGTGTTGCTAAGCCACTAATATAGAAATTGTTTCTCCCTGCGTGAATTTTCCCATTCGTCCCGTTCCCCTTCCGACTTCCCTTCCCCTACCATGTCAATTTCCCCACACGCGTTCCCCCTCAAACTTTCCCGCCTTTCCTCATCCCTCTCACGCGAACCCCCTCCCACTATCTCCTCCCTTCTCCCGCTTTCAATATATTCACTCCCGGTACATTCAGATTTTCAAGCAGGTCGCGTGCCACCTATAGCTATTTTTTTTAAATTTTCTTTTTTCATATAATATGTATATTTCAAACATTCATTTTTGTACATTATAAGAAAAATCATTCAAATTTTGTACCTAACATGGGTACCTACCTATTTGAAATAAATATTTTTTTGATTAGTTTCAAAGTAATTTTGATTAGTGGCATAGGTGAGTACTTCGATTAAATTCATTATTATAAAGAGTTTATTCGAAAATTGAATTTTGATTTAACAGTCGATGGCTTGCAAAATGTCATTCTCACATTGTGACATTTTTGACAGTTTCGTAAGAGTTTTTGTAATGATTAAAAAAACTTTTTAGATGTATTGTCATGTGGTTGTAATAATCCAGAAACCTCCTCAAGGGTGGAAAAAAGGTACTTTGAAAGTTTTAAGCATTTTCTATGCTTAATATAGCAATGCATAGACAACTCACATGCATAGAAACCAATATTGATTTGTATATACATATATAATTACGTGATATTTATAAGTATTTGTTTAGTCCTGACTAACATATGAAATGGCTGGTGGTTTGTTATAGAAAGAGGACTATTACATAAATTGGTTCAACTATTAATTGTTCTCTCACCCTCCATTGCTAAACTCAAAAAGTGACAATCTATCCTCACGATAAACATCACAACTAACTTTTAAACATTTCAAATTTAAAACTACAATAATTTTCAATATAATGCAGCATTTATCTAAAAATAATCAGATTGGATAAAGTTTAGTGTTGAATAGGAAAGAGTTTTAGCACGAAACAAAATCAAAATGGCCGCCGTAGATCACAGGTCTCATTTCTCTGGTCCGTTGGTTCGTTGAATAGAAAGGCAGTGTTTTAATACAGGATTATACACGAAATAAAATATCTAATGTTCCGATAGCACACGGCGCAGGCGTAGCTGGTTTATGTTGTGGGGCGAACACTGCGGCAGGGGCGGAGCCGGGTATCACGCAAGTAAATAAAAAATTACTTTATTTTGTTATTTTTCTCGTGCGCTATTAAATTGGCACAACATTTTTAAGATTGTTTGAGTAACATAGCGTACATAATTCTGTAGTAGTAGCTTACTAGTAGCTCAAAGGGATTATAGAATTCTTTAAGAGATGTCTCTTGTAAATAGCAACATTATACACACCAAGGAAAATACTTATTTAATAAACAACCAGTAGAAATAAGAAGCATTAATAACAAGGTAAATTGTTGAATTCTATTAAAAAGTATTTTAGAGAAATAATCAATGGGAAAACTGCTGCTTCCCCTATTTCCACATGAATGTCACAATAAAAACATTACCTGTTTTTCTTTTACTGAGTACATGGATGTTTGTTTTTTTAGTTAAAGGGTCCTGATTATGTGATTTCTGTAAAACTATATATATTTATATATATATTAACTGTACCTACCTATACACACGTGACTGTATTAACTGTACATATGTGAAATGTAAACTCTTCTTCCATCCACAAGCAAATGCTTTTAATGGAAGATAATTAATATTATAATATGTTCCATTTTTAAAGATCAATAAATAATAATAAAAAAACAGATTCGCCCCTCCAGTTCAGAACCGATGTGAACTAATAGAAAGATTTACAGCGACAGAGATAGTGTAAGAGGATAATAGAGAGGTCCTTAGCCTCCAGGCCGTCCTATATACTCGTTCCCAACTACTATAAATACAAAGTGTTTTGTAATGAAGAAGACGTCATTTATACAAGATCACTGCGTTGTTTATTTAAATCGGTTTTCTGGTTGAAAATCTGAATAAATGTGGCCCCTAATAATGTGCGTCTAGCTTTTCTCAAGTCAAGACAATTATTTTCATTTTTAAAGGTAGTTATGGACCCTACTGCATGGCTATAAAATAATATAACAACCCTTCCTGAAACATTAAATAAATAAACGATATACTCAAATTTAAATCATGACAAAACATTTCTTTTAAACAAATGTCAGACACTATAAATGAATACTTTACATAATAATAATTCATCACCGGTCAGTGGTTGAGTGGGCAATGGGCATCGCGTTTGGGTCCCACCCAGGCGTTCCGTGCTCGATTCCTCGGCTGGTTAAGCCCTTCATTAAGACTCAAGCAACAAGCATTTTCGGTTTACTGTGGTAGTAGTAGAAGATTATTGTGGTAGTAGTAGAAGTAACCCGGGAATGTTCGTCTTTCTTTTAAAAAAAAAATTCTGTTTTTTATTTGCTTATAATATAACATGAAATTGTTGGGTTTTATAATATAACATGTATTTTTGGATTAGCTGGAAGAAATAGGATAGGTATACCTACCTATAAATTATGCATTTTGAACTTTAAGTATTTTGGCGCAACAAATGTTTTCTGAATTTGAATTAATTTTTGAAGAAGAGTTTTGAAGCTGTAAAAAAAGAAATATCCAGTGTTGATGTTACTTCTTTGACGTATTTACCCGCAGTTAGTTACGTAAAAAATGCAATTACGCTTGAAGTTAGCTAATAAAATGAAGAGGACTGTTTGCATTAATACTAAATGCAGATTTTTTTTATTATTGAAGTAAATTATTCATTCCTCTCTCACGCTACGCCACTGCCGAAAAATAATGCAAGTATCTACATCCTAGGTGCATGCAATCGCATCCATGCAAGTTTGTATGCACACAATCCTATGCAACTGCGCTCTGAACCGATATATAGATGTCCGTTGCTATAGCGACCGTCGCCATGGTGATACAGCCATCATATAGATACGCGCTTATGTAATCCGTGTTCGTCCGTTCATTACCATGATGCCGGTGTGTTAGTGTGCGTAGTGTGAGTGTGTGCGTTTTGATAGGGGTGGGATACTAGAGGCTTTAACGGTGAAATGGGATGCTGCGAAATGTTTATTCATTTTGATTTTTGCAATTATGTGCCGAAACCGGATGGTGCATTTGTGAAAAGAACAGATATGGTGAGTCAATATAAGTGAAGCAAGGAGTATGTGCCAATATCGATTTGTTTGACGGTCCGTCCTCTCTGCCTATCCCTGCACGGAAACGGCCCGATGGTTAGTTTGTATGTTAGTAACTTAGTAGTTACTTACCTACTCAAAGTAGGCACTCAAACTAACAGTGTTTTATTAAGGCTTACAGGGACATTTTCAAACTGTGATTAGACCAATTTGAGACGTCTTATTTATATTTATGAATCCAAATTGTAAGGCAAAGATGCCCTTTGAAGGTGACTTCTTTGATTTACTACCTTAAATAATAATATTATATATAAAGCAAAACAAAAGTTTAATTTCGCTATTAAAGTATCTACTCATCTTCCCCTTCAATGAACTAGGTACATGGATTTCATGGGCACTGTAACTTTTAAAATGATAATTAATGCAATAAATGATTTTGAATAAGCATGTTATACAAAACATAAAGAAATTTTAGAACTTTTGTTAATTTGAATTGGAACCTAACCTAACCTGACTGGGATTTTTCCGTGATGATGTAGAACAACTCCAATGCCATTCATGATATTGGCTAGTTCATAATGATAGTAGAAAGATCAAAGAGTTGGAGACACCCTACCTACAAAGACGTGAAAGGGAGAGTGCAAAGAGGAGTCCCAATGGTGGTAATAGGACATTCTATGCTTTGTACGTATCCCTAATATCATTGCACATAACATAGTTTCATCACATAGTAATTAGTAAAGGCAGGCCTAACAGAGATTTAGTTAGCAGGAAAAAATATATTGTTTTTAAAAAAAAACAGAATAAGAACCAACCGGCAGCCTTGCGGAAACCCATGTTTTTTACAAAATTTCCACCCCTACAACTAAAATATGTATCAATGCACATTTTACATAGAGCCAAGTCTTTCACACTAAGATTACACTCCTTTAATTTCATTGGGAAGCTGTAATTATTGTGATTTTCAATTCATAACTTTAAAATTGGTAAAAAAAAAATAAAATCGTTACATTTTCAAATGTTGCCAACGCCAGTACAGCGTTGTTCCCACATAACGATCACAGTGTTCACACTAGCTTACTTCAGGTGGGAACACATTCCGCTTCTAGTCTGCAAAATGTAAAATAGTAAATGAAACTCCACCAGACTGTACGATGTATGTATAAAGTTCTGTAAAACTTAATGAGAGTGTATTTTATTCAAAATGGCAGCCCTAATTAACAACTATGAATATTCAAATACGGCTTCGACATACTACGTGATGAAACTATATAATTTGAATTGATATTTATTTACTTTTAAATTCAGGGCAGGTAATCTTTTGGATTGGTAGTGCATTGGTAGGAGGTGTTAGAAATTGTGTTTAAAACCCACGTTGGCTTGAGACATGGCACCTGGTTGGATTCATTCATGATGGCGAGTCAATTAAGTGTGATTCACCAAGTCACACAATGTTTTCAAATTAATTTCAGAGGTTATATCAATATTCATGAGTTATACCCAATGACATTTATACGTTAAAACCAGTAATTGTTTCAAGATCTCCGGTATACTTGAATTGAGTGTGCCATGTGGCGAGAACGGAAGAAAGTCTGACAATAAGAGGTTTTTCTATAATAAGTCTTCAGGACGAAGCAGTATTTGGAGGACTTTAAGCTTTGATGGCAATAAGAAACTGTTTCTAGTGAAAGAGGTAGTTTGAGAGAATAATCGAGAGAACGTTAGCCTCCAGGACAGATCTGAAGTCCTGACGATAGACTTGCATGTATGATATATCACGCATAATGGAAAGCCATAAAAACTCAATTTTTGAAAAATACATTTCTTTAAAAATCTGAGATGTGCGCTGGGTTATTATATAATTTTTAGTAAAAATAATGTAATTTGGGAGACGGGTACGGGTACCGCCGCCCCAGGAAAAAAATATTGGATAAGCAACATCTCTGTCATAGGTTACCCCAAGTGGGGGCAACGGATGGACAGACTCTAAGACGGCCAAGTGAATGAACGAAGGAGTCGGGAACGCCCCAAAAAGACAAACTGAAGGTCACGAACAAGAGAATCAAAAGGGAGTTGAGGAAGACCCTTTGATTACTCCAGCAGGACTCTCTCAATCCATTTCCGTGCACCGCAGAGTGAGGGACGGATTAATACCTCCGTCATTCTTAGACACACTGATCCCTAGAAACCTTACAATTTAGGTGGCGGATAAGAGTACCGCTGCCCCGTGAACCATTTATTAGATAAACAAAACCCCTGCCATAGGACACCCCAACTAGTTTGCTACGTTTGGTGTCTGAGCAGGGGTGCCTGGGTTCAAGGGGTGAGGTTGGTATGGGTCTTGGCAGCGGATGCATTTGCCCACTTACTGCGTGGCGTACCGGATCCGGAGAGACTGGTTGAGTGACTTTTCAACTCTCCAACAGGACTATCTCAACCCATCGCCTTGCACCGCAGTGGGAGGTATGGATTCATACGTCCGTCACTCCTAGGCATATTGAACTCCAGATTCCTACCCACCCCTCATACCCTTTTTCTTCCCAGAACTTCCTCTCCTTTCTTTCCCTAAAAGTTTCCTCTACTACCCGATCCGTTAGGGGTCTTGGGTTCAAATCCTCGACTGGCTAAGCCCTCTATAATTACAAAAGCAACAACCTCCACTTATTTTGACAGCAGGATAAAATTTTCAAACATTTTCAGGTTACACGGGAATCTGTCTCACTTTAAAAAATAAAGCTACAAAAATAACATAGCACATGGGGTTACAAGCTGAAATATTTTTCAATATATCTGCCTTGACTTGCGGGGAAGCAGCTTGTTGATTAATTAGTAGGTCAGTCAGTTTAAGAATACCGGCAACATCTTTAACAGCTACTTCTCAATAAGGTAATGACTTTAAAAAACATGGTTGAATTAAGTCCATTGATTTTAATAAGCAGTATCATTTCCACGACACTAATCGCCATTAGGACTTAACTAGTAACTACTTCTCCATTCATAAGACTTATTTTCTCATAAGTTAACGAGGTACTGTCCTATAGAAAAGTCAAGTAGAACGACCGATACGTGTGGGCGACCTATTCTATTAAATATTATTATTACGATGTTGGGAGTAAGTTAGTGTAGGTACACTATATTCCGAAGTAACAGGAAAGTATCGGTAAATTCTGCAACCGTTATTTTAAAACATGATTTAGTTATCCGAGATGGAGATTATTTTCATCCAACAGCGTGTGGAATGAGAGATAAGTTAATTATTTATACTGTGGTTTAATGAGGGCAATCAGAAGAATGTTGGAAAGACTGAGTTGTTGAGTCGTACAAATAATTATCAAGCACCTAATCATCTATTCTAGTATTAAATCCTTTGACTTAGTCCTTTGACTATCTCCGATATTTAGGGATATTCAATATTTAACCGTTTAACTCTTCATCCTGACTATTTTTATTTTATTTTATTTATTTATTTAACGCCCAGAAGGATTCTACATGTTTGGTAGTACAATTAATTCATGACAGATGATTTTTAAGCAGATAAAGTAAAAATAATAATAAAAAAATTAGATAAAAAAATGCAAACAAGTCACAAACATACAAAAATACAGTGATTTTATAGGTTTACAAAAATACAGATATGTTTAGGAATAGTTTTGGAATAAGGTTATTACAAGATTCACAAAATTCGCCAAGTTGATGTTAAATATGTCAACATCACCTAAGTACTGATTTCCCATAGTGTGAAATCGTTGTATAGGAGAGTGGACAATGTAATTCCGCTTATGAGTGCTACAGTAGAATAGTGTATTTTGTCGTGTGGTTACTATCGGTATACGTAAGTTTATGTGTTGCATTTACAAATACTTTAACATTTTTTATACAGTTTGAAATTATTATAATTAAATATATTATAAAAGAAAGTGTACAAAAGTGTGCATCCCCCTAAAACTCAGAAACGAGTCTCGGTACGATCAAGGGATCTCTATCTCCCATCCATGAAGAAGGTTCTCGTTTTTAATTGAAGGGCATGTTTTTGAAGATATAAATGCTGGAAGTTTCCTCTATAAATTTCTAGAACAGTCCAGAATATTCGAGTGTATTCGAGAGCATTTCACAACATTTAGGAACATTACGGAACATTCTGGAATGTTTTGGAATGTTCAGGAATAGTATGGAACGTTCGGTAAAATCTCGGAACATTCCAGATCATTGTGGAACATTCCAGAACACTCTAGAATGTTGTGGAATGTTCTGGTACTTTGTGGACCATTCGAAGCCTTTTTGTATAGGTGGGGCTACCCAGAAAGATCCGTCGTGGGTACGAACGTCAGTTCAATCTCATAACAACTCCCCGAACGAAGTTCCAGCTAGTAAATGTTATATAGTTTTCTTGACATGTTTTGTTGTCTTGTTTATTTTTTCTCTCATTTTCTTTTCCCATTATATGTTATCATCCATATTTCTACTTCCTTTTTTGTTTCTTTCTTTGTTTTCTCTACATTTTTTGGTCTATGTAAGCTATCTTTTATTTAAATTTTTATGCCATACTTTTCTGAAACTAATATTTTTGATATCAAAATACCTCCCACTTATAAGTTCCTCACGTCCTAAAGTAAGTTTTGTACCACATCACGATTGACCTAGCAAGATATGCATACAAATATTTTAAAGTAACTAAAAATACTAAAATACTTTTAAAAAGTACCTACCTACGTGTGAAATATAAATTTGATAGTTATAATGTATAATATAGGTATGTATGAACATATTATATCTAGTAAAGGTAAAAAAAGTTAAACATAAAAGATTCATGATTTTTTTTAAATATATATATATATATATCGCTCATCCTGTAGAAAGCGTCAGAAGTTAAAAATTTATTCATTTATCACCTATGCACAACTTTAGTAATGTGCTTTCGAGTTTTTTGTAAAGGATTAATAAATGCAACAAGCACACCACCCCAATCTGAAATGCCATAAATGATTGAAAAATGCACCAGGGAAAAATAGATCATTTTCATTTTTTCATTATTGAGTACTTCCTTAAGTCTATATAATTTTAATTTATATGGTAACCATAGGCCCATAGATACACCAAAATATTTAATATGTTCAACTTGAGCAAATGTTTTGGACAGCCATGAGTAGGTACTCATCTGATTAGGGCAGAAATGTTAATTTTGTCGTTTGACGTAAAAGACAGTTCATTTTCGCGAAAGTTAACCAAAATAACTATAACATTGGAGCGGCTGTGCTTCTCTTGGTATAGGGAAGGAGAGGAAATTTTGATATGGGAAAAGGTACGAGGTTTAGGTAGGAATCTTCAGTCAGTGTGTCCAGGAGTGACTGACATACGAATCCGTTCTTCCAGTTGCGTTACAGGACGTCGGACCGAGAGAGTCCAAAGGAGGGGTCAAAGGGTTTTCCTCAAACGGCCTCTACGGATCCGACCTGCCACGCAATTGGTGGGCTGGCGCATCCACCGACATGACCTGAACAAGTCTTACACCATGACCCCCTGCTAAGTCTCGAAACATAGTGAACCACTCGTGGTGATCTATGCAGAAATGTTTTTACACAAAAAAATGGTTCCGGGGCGAGGGTACCCTAACCCGCATTTCAAATTCACGAAAATTGAATTTTATAGATGACCAGCTAGGATCCTTGTGCAGGACAATTGTGTTATTTCACATCTTGTTTAAATAATATACATTATTATCGTGGGGAAATTTTTTAATTTTTTATTTTGATACAATATTTTACATTTCATAGTACAATCCAGTAATGTTGTCCTTATCCGTGCTGCGGCCCCCATTTTGTAATATTATAAGAGTTTATAAATAAAACATTTTGGAAAAAAATAAATATAATGTCGGTGACGAAAAAACACCAGAAAATGAAGATAAAATTTTACCAAAAATAAAGATTAAAAATTAAAGCAAAAGATTAAAAATTAAAGACAAATTAAAAAAAAAAATTAAAATGAAAATCGGGATATTTTATGATTTCTGCGTTTGTGAGTGTTGCTTGTTTTTATTGGTTTAGCGTATTGCGTGCGTATGTTTTATTCTTTTATGTTATAAAATTTTGGTAATATTGTCAATATTTATTAATTGTCCCCAAGCAATTATTTCATATTCTATTATTAATTGACAAAGTGCCATAACTAGATAATTCTAAAATCAGCCCTGTTGGGAAAATCAATTATTAGATGGTAATCAATCTGATAAACCGGTTTTTTTATGTATTTATTCTGATAAATATGATTAAATTGTAGATTTGTGTGTCGGGAACCGTAATACTTACATTTTGAAAATAAGAAAATAGATAATCAATTTTTGTGTATTTATTTACAAAAATGGAATGACTTACCTAGTTTTTACATACATAAGTAATATTTTCAAAATTTTGAGCAACCTCCGACACAAAAAAGAGCTGATGACCTTAAAACGCCTTAACAGATTTTCATAAATTTTAGCTAAGAACCATCTCGATCACGTCAGCTTTCAAACAAAACAAACACATCGAAATTGGTCCATTCTTTTAGGAGCTACGATACCGTTTTTTGAGATATCAACAATAATAATATATTGATACATTTTACCCAAAATTTTTGGCGCGTTCCAAAGTTGTAAATAATCTCAATATCGCCCTTTGTGAAAGGCCACTATTTTGAATTTAGATATTGCTTGAAAGCGTATTTGGTAACCAGATCTGAATACCCAAGTACTTCCAAACTTCTTCCTTCCGTTCCCCACTTCCCTCAGTCTCCTAACAAACCCCAAGAGGGATAGCACAATCCCACTCACTCCGGACATTCGTGAATCTTACGCGATATTCATAAACATAAAAACAAAACTCTAGTTGTTAGTGATGTTGAGTGATTTTTGGTTTGTATGAGAAGGTGAAAATTATACTGGATAAAATGCATTTAAATGATTAAAACAATGTGCAATGGAAGAAGTGAATAATATGTTCCTAGGTGCATTCTTGTAATATCCATGTTGCATTTATGTATTTAGAATTTGCATGGTTGGTTGTGTTAATAAATAAGGCTAGCAGACTCTACTAGCGAAATACGTTGCATAAAATGCATTCGTTGATGTGAATTTTTAATTGCGCGTAGGTGGGCCTGAAAAATACAAGGAAACTCGTGGGCGTCCAGAGAATAACGCGATATTACCCACTGAAGAAAACCAACTAGAAATCAGTCTTGCAATTTTGTGATACTTCAACGAAAGGTCAATATTATAAATAAATTTAATTTAGTTATTATAAGCAATAATTATTAGCCTGAAACACTCATCAACATTGAAAAAATCTCCCGAGAAAAGAAAAAAATGCCGCCGACGGGTCTTGAACCCGCGTCCTTCTGATATCCGGTCAAATGCTTTTTTTTATCCACTAAAAATCTTGTCTTAAACATTAGTTTACCAATTAAAAATAATAATTAATTTACTTACTTACAAAATACAATAAACATAATTTGTACGTTTTGTTTCACCAAATTATCGATTAAGATGAAGAACTTTATTTACGTTTGGTTCACCGCTTTACCGCCATGTTCGGTAGCGCCTGATAGGAAAAACTTTCAACCTGTCATAGCCCCGAGCAACTTCAGCGAGTATTATACAAATATTTTGAGTTTTTTTGTAACCTCAGATTTTTGTGGCTTTACCTTTATGAGGCCGAAAGACTTAGCCATAAAAGATCATTTGGCATATCGTTCGCCGATCATTCCCATTGAGAATATAAAGTGTGATGGTCCCAACCAACAATGAAACGGGAACAGAATGATGCTTTATTTTTATTTAATTTAGTTTATATTAAGAATAAACTACTTTTTCATGTCAGTTCTTGACATCGAAGTGCCTACTTAAATTACGCCTACTGGAATTAAACAAAAAATCTTTTTTATAATGATTTAAATATTAGAGTACTTAAGTAAGAGTGTGCTAAATATATTTCATACTTTTTTACGGTAACTCTACAGGTCCTTTTAGGGGAAGGAGCGAAATTAAGTTCGTTATTTTCCTCACGGCCTCCTGTGTGGAGCTCATGTAAAAATAAAAAAAATACCCGCGTCCTAAATTGTATTCAAAACAAACACAAAATTTAGGTAGGCTAATTAGATAAACTTATGTTTTATTAATTTTTTAACGTGTATAATCCAGTAGGTGTAATTTTCTTTATGTGTAAATTGGTCCATGTGTAATTCTATCCTTTTGTAGTTATGGCAGTGCAATAATAATGGTATGTGAAATTCTGCTTGTGTTATTTCGGCAAGTGGCCATTTGTACTACCTGTCTTTGGTACTGCTTGTAAAGTACACACTTTCTGTTGATCTTCGTGTTTATTTGCTATAAGGAAAATGTATTTCCAAGGGTAGTAGAGATTGCTTAGATGTTTGATGATTCTCAGATTTTGTAATACCGGTGTGATATAGTGAGTGGTACAATCGTATATCCTTTTTACAACAAGCCGTGCGACTGTTTCTTAGTTTAGTATTACCCTAGGTCAGGCGAGACAGATATAGGAATTGCACGTATAAAGATATGAGAAGAAATGCAAAAATAAATGTGGTGCATTCGTATGCAATATAAATTTAAATGTGTTCGTTGTTTGCAAGAGGAAAAGGGGAGACACTTTGAACAATAAGATTCCCAAAAAATATTTAATATTTTTGGTCCATTTGGCGATTTCGGCAAAACTGCGGATCCACTTTATTAGTTAGTATTTAAGGTCTGCAGAGCTAAGCAAAGCTTTGTACAACCGGATGAACAGTTCAAATCTGGGCTTCTGGAAGATAAGATAAGCCCAGTTGGAGTATTGGAACAAGGACTCACCCCTCGCAGATGGGGCCACACGTCTCCAGGTTATGGTGATTCACTTCACAATATTAAAAATTGATAACAAATATTATAATCAATAATTATCAGCCTGAAACACTCATCTGCATTGAAAAAATCTTCCGAGAAAAGATACTGGCCGCCAACGGGAATTGAACCCGTGACCATCTGATTGCCGGTCAGCAGCTCTGACCACTGAGCTATGGCGGCTTATCAAATACCCGCCAAATAATTCAATATATACTAGTGTTTTATTCGACAATTACTCATTATTACATTTTTCCAACTGAAAACAACCAACTTTATTTTTGTGAGAGAGGTATTTTTAATGCTAAATCTCCCGCTAGGTGGCGTCGAGACTAATTATGTCTGCATTTTTTGCAGAAATACTTTAACTTGTCAAATATTAATTATTATTTTTAATTGATAAACTAACGTTTAAACAAGATTTTTATGCATAGCACAAAGGGTAGATAACAAATATTATAATCAATAATTATCAGCCTCATTTTGAGTGTTTCAGGCTGATATTATTTGTTATCTACCCTTTGTGATATGCATAAAAATCTTGTTTAAACGTTAGTTTATCAATTAAAAATAATAATTAAAAATTGAAATACGAAATCGTAATGTTTCTTATGTTACATATGGTCCGCCCTGTATGAGGTAATATCTTACACTGACAGCTCTAATGAGCACACTGTTTTTCTGATTTTTTTTTACATATGCTTTCGCATAACAAATTACAATAAAAGTGCATTGTAAATATAAGATTTAATGGTTCCATGACAGTTGATCCGCCGTCAATTGGTCCCCCAGCATGCTTATATACTTAAAATGTGCAGTCGATTTAAGGAAAATATGGTATACCTAATTACACAAAATATATATAAGTGCCCCGAAGGGATGTGCAGAAAGAATGTACCGCCGAATAACAAAAGTATAAAACATGTTTTCATTCAAATACATCAAGTGCTTATTTATATACAGTGTATACCAGCGCATAAGTACAAAAAAAATCGACACTGAATAAATTGTTTTGATATTCATACCAACTTATTGTTAAGGTTATTTTTGAATTTTTATTTCTTTTACATATTCAACTAGCAGACCCGGCCACACGTTGCTGTGGCTAACGAAACTCAACGCCATTACCCAACCTGTATAAAATCCACACTGCCCGTTAGCCAGCTGCCCGCTGTCTGAATTAAATATTTGAATTTCTCGGCTTTTTTTATACTATAATAAGAATGTATTATACATATAAACCTTCCTCTAAAATCATTCTATCTATTTGTGAAAACCGCATGAAAATCCGTTGCGTAGTTTAAAAGATCTAAGCGCACTAACATTTTGAGCGACTTCATTTTATACTATGTAATTATGATAATATAATTATTCAATTAATAAATAAACAAGTCCTGTTGAAAACTTCTTCGTAAATAAACTGTTTTTATTAATAATAATAATAATAATAATATTGCTGAATATATAAAATAAATAAAAATTAAAATGGAGTTCTACTGAATAAACTTTTTTTTTTTTTTTTTTAATATATAAAATAAATAAAAATTAAAATGGAGTTCTACTAAATAAACTTGATAACAATAAATAAATAAAAGTATTTTTGAAGTTGATTTTACTTTAAATTCGATTTTTTTTTTGTAAATATCATTTCGGGGGATACAATGTTGGGTCACTAGATTTAATATAAGACTAATTTCAACCTATAATTTCATACAAAACCGTGTTTTACCATGATTACGAAATGTCCACATGTTATTTTTGATACTCACAAATGCACCCTAAAGTACCTACACATTTTCGTACATAAATGTTATTTTTGGTTTATGATCAGTGTTTTTCCTTACTCTTCCTCCTCCTTTTTCTCCTTACTTTTCTCATTTTTTTTATTTTCAGAAAAAAAGTATTATATATGCATTTATATTCTCACAAAGTCACCCCTTCTTATAATCTTTCCAGTCTCGCTTCTCTTGCTGAGTGTATGCAGCCTCGCAGTGTTCAACATCTTACATGTGCACTAGGCACTAGGCACCAGGCACCAGGGCACTGCAGTTTGCACGCCGTACGAATACACGTATGCATGTGTGGCGCGCGCGCCGGTGTGCGTGCCCGCTGCACGTGCGAGCGCGCAACGGTGTGTGTGTGTTTTTCTGCAAACGACCGTTCTAAAAATATCACGGCACTCGATGCAATTAGTTGCATTGGATAGGTGTTGGGAACCATTTCTTTGAATATGCAAAAAAAAACTTTTTTAAATCACACATTTATTATGTGACTAATTTTTGAGTTATTATGCCGCGATGCCGGGTCGAAATTCCTCATTCATTGACTAACTTTTAGGATAGCGTTGTCAGGGCAAATGTGTGGATTGTGGTGAAGTAAATGTTTATGTACAGAGCAGGGATACCGTATTGCATATTTGGGCATGTTAATGTATGCCATTTTTATAATTATTAGTGAAATTAATATGGATTTCAGCGATTAGTTTTGATGAAACCGTCATGTACCGGATACCTTGAACTATTAAGCTTAGCCCCATATTGACTGGATTTTTGTGGATTTCAATTGCCACCGTAATTAGGCGTGCTTGAAAAGCTGTAATAGAAAAATAATTCGTTGTGGTTAAATTACTTTAGTCTCATCGTTTTATAAAATGCATGTCAATTTGAGGTAAAAATGATAATATTCTGACAATGTTCAAGTGATTTATAAGTATAATTATGTACAAAACACGCGCAACATCCTCAGTTGAATTGGGACAGCCGTCGAAAGAGTGCGTCGGTCGTTCCAACGCAATCGAAATTTTCGTTCTAAAAAACATAACAATTCCTTACAGGAAGCATTTAGGATATGTAGGAAATTGCACCATACATATTTGAAATAAAATATATGGAAATCATGAAAATCAAATAAATGGCGTGAAAATCACTTCAATTCAACTTTTTAGGTGTCTTTCTTAAGCAATTGTTTTATTTTGACCCATTGCCACCACTAATGCACAGATGCAATGTAGGAATGGTGAATATGTTCTATAGTTATTTTAATGGAGCCTGCTCTAAGGAGTTTTCAGCATCGATCCCCGGTGCACCGGTCACAAGCGGAATTTTCACAGTTGATGTTGGCTTAATGAGAATGGGTAGTTTCTTCAACTCGTTTTTTTTGGAACGAGCTACTTTCATTTGGTTTTCCTCTTTCATTAAATTAGAGCCGATATTTCCGAGTGTTTTTTTTTTTTTTTACAGTGAATACCGCACAAGAATCTCAACTGCTCCCGTCTGGAGCCAGTGAGACTATGGCATCCCCAATTGGGGTGTGTTGTGAGGCTGAAGGTAGTGGGGAGGGGAAGGAGGTGGGGAAGAGGAAGGTTGGGAAGTACCTGGCTATTCAGATCTGGTCACCAAACACGGCTATAGCCATTTTCAAGCAACGTTTCAATTCTGAATGGTGGTCATACACCAGGGCGATACTGTTAGTATCTTCCACTTTGGAACGTGCCGCAAATATACTATATATTATTTTAAATGAATTAATTGTGAAATAACACCGATTAATCAAATAAAATTTATTTGCGCACGCCGGGTTCGAACCCGCGACCTCCGGATTGTGAGTCAAGACTCTTAGCCACTGGACTACGGAGTGTTGTCAACAAATCAAGAGAAACTTTTGCAACAAGCCGTTTTTGGGAATTTAGTGAGATTTTAGTGGGATGGATAGAGTACGGTAACAATCTATATACCATCACAGATCGTTTCACTCCACATTTTGAAACTGTCTATTTTCACACGAGAACATTTTCTTGAAAAATTATACCTTCAAGCATATATCCATGAACCACCTACGTATTTTTACAAAATAGAGTTTTCGTAAATATTTAACGAAATAGGATATTCAACTTAATCAATAGAATATTTGCCATAAATCTACACATTTTTCTACTTAAGGCGATCCACTAGTTCAGGAAAAAATCGAAATCGGAATTCACACCCTTTTATGGGAGGAGTTTAAAAATACTTAAGAAAAAGCTTTTGGAAAGGTTGGAAAAGATATTTGAGATTTTTTTTTACATGTTGATTTTCGTAAAGGCCTGTAGAAAACATTAATTCCTTTTTTATGCATTGTTTATTGTAATAAAACGGAATTTTTAAATTGATATCACGAAAACACGCAGCGCGGACCCTAACACGTTGTTTCTCCGCTCCGTCCGGAGGAGTAAGGACGGTATAAGGTTCACTTTGATATAACAAATTCGTCGACTGTCGTATTGACGCCGTTATGTCAAAAATACCAACGCGAAAATGCATATTATATTTTATTTTGTGAGGTTCGGGCGTAAATTTCGTTTTTTTTTCGCGATAATTATATAAGAAACTGAATTTGCCACATTATGCAATAAAACCATATCCGAAAAAGTGTTTATAAGTAGGAGAGTTTTCAGATGAAAATGTTTTTTATAGACCTAATACTTTATTTTTTTCTAAGCTTATTAAAAGACTACCGATATTTACTAAAAAAACGACCGATATTTTTAAGGGTCAAGGTATGTTGTACACGCAGTATTTAATTGAAGCATCTATAATACTTCTAAGCGGTTAAATTTTCAAAACAAAAACATACGATTTTGTATGATTTTGCATTATTTAGTATGGCTTCATCTTAACAAATAATAATAATAATTGGATAATTTGTAGAGCGCCGTTTTTGTGAAGAACCACTTTAAGGGCGCTCAAATGTTGACCAATCACCACAAATGTTTTAATTATTATGCATAAATGAAGATTTTCTTAGCTAGTGAACCTCCTCGCCCCAGTGAAGTTGTCACACCGAAAAATCGAAGTATATATTAGCAAAACTTACTTATTCCAATTTTTATATAAAACTTTTTTAAGAATTTTTTGCAATACGATGTTGCAAAATCTATTGCCAGAGAAAATAACTTTTAAAATGACCGTTTCTTGCAAACTCGCCTTACTCCATCCAATGTTTACTATCAAAACAAACTTATAAAATGGCCGCCTAGATGATTTGTATGAAAGTTCCTGTCAGTTGTGTTGTACGACGCGCGATTCATAATCAGCCTTTTCCAGGACAGTTGGTTGCAAAACAGGATTATTCCAAGATTGTCTTGCAAAAACTTATTCCAAACGTAAATTGTAAATATCTTCAATATTTGGTTAATTTTAGGATTCAAATCGAATTTTATTAAAGTAAACTATTTCTTTAATAAACACTGATATAAAATCACATATTTTACACCTGTATTAGTTTTTCTGCGAATAAGTTAGTTTTCCAAAAATACCCCTTAACAATTTATAAAATTTTATTAAACATTTCTGTATAGCATTACTATAATTAAATGTAGAATATCATCGATGTACTTTAAAAACTAAGATATACATATGAATTTTTTAGTACTTAACTTACTGGTTATTAGTTTCAGGAGGATATTTCACCATGCTCTTGATTTTCCGTAGGATAAAGCATATTTATGATTTATTTATTCATTTAGCCTGGGTTTACTATTCGGTACTTGAACCATGAATAATGGCTATATTATATTGAATAAGTTAACAGAGTTTTCTATCTATTGTGATTGTTTATTTATTGTTTGAAACATTTACAGTGTCAATAATTATTTTCACTTCGATGTGCATAGATATTAACACTACAATTAAAAATGTTAACGGCATGCGTAAATTAAATTAATGTTTTTAAAATATACGTCGAAAAAAAGCGTGTTTTATTTTATTTTGTCAAGCTCAGGCACAAATATTTAAATGTTTTACGATCATTTTCTAAAAAAAATTTTCATTATTAAATGAAGATGTTCGAAGATAAGTGGGAGATTTTGAACCGCAAAGCAGTTTTTATGGGCCAGACACCGGGCTTGACACCTTATTCTGGGCTTATGAAAAGACTAATACAAAAAAAATACTAGATTTAAGGAAAATATGTGTTCTGTTGGCAGTATTTAATTAAGGCATCTAAAATGTTTGTAAGCGATCAAATACAAAAAATAATGGCGCTGAATGTCTTGACGACAATGTTAAATTTGAATTTTTGTGAAACCAACAACTCACCGGTAGTTTGGAGCAACGACGGTCTCCTTGGTTTAGCGGTTTCGATTCTTGGCTACGCATCCATGAGGTCGCGGGTTCAAATCCCGGATTCTGCAAGTATATTTTACTTGAATAATTTGTTATTTCACAATTCATTAATTTCAAATAATATATAGTACAATATAACAGAGATAAATATACTCCCGTTTGCGCTCTGGTAAATGACCACCATTCAAAATCGAAATGTTGCTTGAAGTGGCTTTCGCCGTGTTTGGTGGTCAGATCTGCATAGCCAGTTACTTCTCCACCTTCCTCTACCGCATACCGCACCTCCTTCCCCTCCCATTGATTTTTTATTCATTCAATAGCTTGTACACGAATATTATAACGAAGGATCAAGACAAGAAAATTGTACTGAAGTTAACTTTTAACAAAGGCAAAGTATAACAGTTTAATATACTTTATATTTTTGAAATTTCTAGTTAGTCTAGTTATAAATCCAATATTTGCAAGCCCTTTTTAACAAGCCCTTTTTAAATATCATGTGATCAACAAATGAAAGATTTGATTGAAAAGTGATGCCTTAAGGTTCGTACACACTTGCGCGTCGTGGCGTGTCGTGGCGCGCCAGAAGCCATCGGTTTCATACCTCAGCGCGACACTCCACGACCTACAAATATGTCTCTAACTAATAGTAAATGTATGAAACCGATGTGCTTCTGGCGCGCTACGATACGCCACGACAAGCAAGTATGTTTCTGCCTTAAGTCTGTATTACTATTAATATGGCAAGAGCATTGTTATCAATGTTGAATGTTCTAATTAAACATCACTGGATATTTTATACGAGAAAATCTGAGTAATTGACATTTTGAGATAATTAAATAAAGTCTAATTTCATTGCATCAAATTAATAATTTTTGGTATTATCTTTAAGAATGTGACAATTGTAAATATTTTTTAATTCTCAAAAAATTGAGGTCATTAGCATAAATTACGATAAATGCACCATATATATATTTGAAATATCATTAATAAACAAGACTGGACCAAGGTGTGTACCCTGTAGTACTCCACTTGTTGCATAACTTTTTTCCGTCAGAATTTCATTTTAAAAATCTGTTATCTGTCAGCAAGATAGCTCTTAAACCAGGCTAATATGTTGCCACATATATCAAGATTTACTAAATTCAATTAAGAATTTTGTGGAAAACTTTATCAAAGGCTTTTATAAAATCAGCATAAACAAAGTATACTTGTTTTTTTTTCTTTGCGCGGTGCTCACATAAAAAAAAAATTAATTTAGGTTTACGACGCATGGGGTGACATCATTTTAAAACATGTAAATCTTCTTTTGCCGCTTCCATACATTAGCATCCTTTGCGAATAAATATACACTACTTCGGCTCATGGAATATATTACCGAGGCACTAAAAAAAGTTTAATAATATCCTCACTTTACGCATAATATTTGCTCTGTTTGCTAAAGATAAAAGATTGATTTCAAAAGCTCCGATATAAAATTTGTAAATAAGATGGTACATTATATTAATATAGATAGCTAGAGCTTATTTTCCTCAAAGAATGAAGAATTTTAGAAAAGGTTTGTTGATGCAATGAAGTTCTTGTGTTATTTTGTAATCAGTTATTTTTGTTATTATTTTTTTATTAAATTATTTACTTTAATTATAACATAAACATTTCTAGAAGTATCGAATTTCTTAATTTTATATTTTGGCCTCCGTGGTCGAGGGGAAAGGCTTTCGACTGGCCATCTGTAGGTCGCGGTTCAGATCCAAGCGTGCGCAAGTAAATTTTATTTGATTGATTTGTGTTACTTCACCATTAAATAATTAAAAATAATACAATGCGGCACGTTGTTTGTTTTTTGCTTTAGCCATGTTTGGTGACTAGATCTGAATGGCGAGGTATTTTCCCAACTTCATACTCTCCTCTAGCCTTTCAACCTCAGCCTCACAACATACATCAATTGGGGATGTCACAGTCTCGCTGGCTCCAGGCGGATGGGAGAAGTTGGGACTTTTGTGCGGTATTCACTTGAAAAAATATGCATATTTTAGTTTAAGGTAAGAATGATGTGTTCTGTGAATAATTTTATAAGTACCTATAATCATAATTAAATTGTTTCGTGAACCCTTCATTAGGAGACTTAGAAACGACCCGTTCTCGTGTGACAAATGTCAACGCGCGTTTGGCCTGTTTCCGACTGCACACCAGTGCTGAATGAAACAATGTCACAAGTTCCTCATTTCATCCTCAAGAGCATCTTACATTGAAATACCGGTAAAATAAGGGCAGCATTCCCACTCGACGTCTGTGCTCTAATAATTGCAATATTTTTGTTAGTAGAATCTACCAAACGCACCGCTCGTTTCTGCATAAAGTCAAGGGTGGGTTTTTCAGATATTTTGGGGCTCCAGACCAGAATTGTCCACCAAAACAAGTTTGTTTTCTCTTGTTATGGTTTCTCCGGGATATACTTGAATTCTTCTAATATCTTAAAGCAGAGATACATAACTCTTAATCCCAGAAACTAATTATAAAAATTATTCTAAAACTACCGATCACAAGCAGTTCCGATGAAATCTTTAGGAGAATCGGTGTTTTGGACATTAGGTAACTTTATGCAAAAAATGTACTAACTTATCTATTCAAACATAGAACTGTGTTTGACAATATTCAAACTGTTCGTGATACAAGAACCAAAGGGCTAAATCTCTTACTTATCCCTTTAGCCAAAACAATGTTTGGTCAAAGAAACTTCAGGTACTTTGCAACAAAACTTTATAACATACTTCCACTGACCATTTGACAGCACACTAATTATGTAAAATACAAATCAGATACCAAGTTTTCGATCACCAGCAAAGACAGATTATATATTAACAATATTTTTAGAACCTCCTAATGCATGCTTTACCATTGGTACGATGCTGATCCTTATACTCTTACTTTAAACGTAAATAACATTTTTGTTATTATTCTTATTTTTGGGTTAAACTACTTATGCTAAAATGCGCCTGCTCTCGACACAGGAATTCCTAGTGAGACAGGCACAGCAACTATGTAACTTGATATATAAAGATTATAACAAAAAAAATGAAAAAAATCTTCTTGCGATTCTTATAATATTTTCCAAGCATTTTTTTTTATTTATAGTCAACGATCAGTTTTTTTATCTGTGTTCATGTATTCATTATTGTTATCTATAATAATAAATTCAAATCATTCATTCAAAGTGTGTCATAGATATAGTTCTAACTGAATCCTCTCATACCTACGCACTTTTGTAACCCAATCCCTCTTGTATACCGTTCGAGAAATTAACAAGCTAGATTGATTGATATATGAAGAATAGATAGATTGATAGATGCATGTCAAGATAGA
Organism: Limnephilus lunatus; assembly: GCA_917563855.2. NCBI lineage: Eukaryota > Metazoa > Arthropoda > Insecta > Trichoptera > Limnephilidae > Limnephilus > Limnephilus lunatus. Next base: position 103,216,008 of record OU830594.1, read on the forward strand.
TGGGTAGATAGATCACCCAAGGCCAAAAGCCCGTTTCGCCAAGCTAAGAAAATAACATAATGTTTTAAACTTGTTGAAATTTTCAAGATTGAATATATTAAGGTATAAAAATAGCCTGGAAATTTGCATTGGATGCATTTCCCGAGGTCAGTTCTTGGGTAAACACAACTGTGTTCTGTTCACAAATCGCTGCCAAGTTTCTGTCTTCAGAGATCGAAGAAAAATAGAAAAAGGTCTGAAATGTTTTGGTTTGGAGGCGGGGTAAAGAATGCTTGCTTTGTGTGTGTTGGTGTACTGTTTGTGGTATTTGCATTAAACATACACGTCTGCATGTGCAATGTGCATTGGGCGAGGTTAGTCTATGCTGCAATGAGGTCTGTGTACTTTAAGTGCAATGTTCATTCATTTTTGTGAAAATATTCACTTAATGTTTTTTAACGGTGATTACAACAAAAAACTCTCGCGAGCATAAAAGTTATGAGGCATTTGAATGAATATTGTTAGGTGATGCTTTGCATGACAAAAACACGATTTTGCTTTGCATGACAAAATAGCAAAAAGCAAAGGATATGGAGTGACAGACGTATAACGAAAACCCCCAAAATTACACTCATCTGGGAATTTTCCTATATGGTCTGGAAACATGGACACTTACAGCCAGCGAAAGAAAATGGATAGATGCTTTAGAAATTGTGTAATAAATGTGTAAAAATGCTGGAGAAAAATGATCAGGAGTCCAGGAGGACAGCCATACTCACAAATGTGAATAGCTAAGCATCCAATACAAAAGGCTTTCACTGTCTGCCTAGAAAGTACTTATTTGTAAGTATTTTAAGATACGTTGGATACCCTGGTCGCAAAACTGAGGACTCCAACTTGGAATAACTCATAGTCACTGTTAAAATGGAAGGCAGAGAAAGCAGAGAAAGGAATGTATTAATATTTTTAAATCTCCTTAATTTACAAAGAATCCGAATGTAAGTATCATAAAAAATATTGTTATTGTTATTATTGATGTTAAGTTATTTTTTAAATAAATATGTAATTTTGACATATTTCGAAGAAATTATGACTTATATAAGATATAAATACAAAAATCTCATCACTAGGAGGTTTTGCATAGGGGATATTCGGTGACTTCTATGGTTCAACTTCGTGAAGGTTTGGGAAGGATTTTCAGTGACTTATACGACGATGTTTTTTAAAATACTAGTCGGTAATTTTTCCGATAGTTCATTCTAAGATTTACTTGGACTAATTGTAGTTATTGATTGAAAATGATTGACATTGGATGGGAGTTTGTTGTATATCTTGACAGTTTATAGCCAAATATTAAGAGCTTCTTCGTCTTCTTTTACCATTTCTGTTTAGGTGTATTTAACTCATCTATTTGTTTGATCTGGTTTTGTTAATTTTTGTATTTAGACATATACAGTACATTATGATACAAGTTATTTTTAATTAAATTTTTACATATTTATAGTAGGTACCTGTTTCATAAGTCCGTGGAATGTCAAAAAGTAATTTTGGCCTAGATGATAACGGTTCTTAAAACTTAACTAATGAATGTGTGATTAATAAATGTACGAAGTTAAAAATAATTTATATCACGCTAAGAAATATAATAAATTAGTTTTGTATGTTAGAAAGGAACCATGAAAAGTGTCTGAATGTGAATAAATAAGAAGGCAGGTATCTGACGGTGACCGGACAACTCAGAATTATGCAACTTCAACAACTCCTTTAAAAAGTCATCAAAAGTGACGAACAAAAGATGAAAAAATATATTGAATAGATTACGTTAGGTTATGGCCTGTTTTTGAAAAAAAATCATAACTTTGAATGACTTTTGGAAGGGGTGTTAAAATTTCATGATTCTGAGTTGTCATGGAACCGTACCTGATACCCAAATTATCATTATAAGCAAATTAATTAATAGATAGATTAAAAACCGTATTATTCATCGTATTGTAATTAACAAATTTTAAACTAAAAACTAAATAGATTGAAAAGCCAGGCTTCCTGTTTACGTTTGAACGGTATTTAATATGCAAATTAGACAACATAATTAAAGCAAAATCGTCACATATACATAAATGCCAAATAACTTCGTGTGTGCTTATTAAAAGCATGCAAATTATTCACATACACCATCGTGCTGTCGAGTGGAGTTTCCCATGAAACCTTATGTATCCCTCTACACATAGTTCATTATGTACGCGGTACATAACGAATGGCACATAGGCCTTATATAATATACTACTTTGTCTGGTGTTGGTGGACCCGTTCCACTAAAATACCCCTTCCCCTTTATTAAAAACACCCCCCTGGATACACCCGGCTGCGTACGTCCATTGACATCTCTTCGGATAAGGGATTGGCAATATTTAACGTTTTACGTTCATTTAATCATTTTAAATTTTTTAATCACTGTTAATACAATAGGCATTAGGAAAAAATGTTGATAAACAATGTAGATGCTTGTGGTTAGAAGAGAACTTATACATAAAAAAAACTATTTGTTTATTTATACACGCCCAATAAGAGCTTTTACATATAATAAAATTAAAAATACATTTGGTGTAATCAAAGAATTAAAGAGATAACAATTAAAATAAGTACCAAGTATAAAATATTTAACTTAAAAACAACAAACAGACTAAAATATAGAAAACACATTCATATAAATTTCGACACATATTGAAAATGTATAAACATTTCAAAGCTATCTAGATAGATGTACAGATTTAAAAACAATGTTTTTATATGCTGATAGACATTCAGTACCGTTGGTGTTCAAGTTATGTTTAACAAATTTTATTTGCATGTTTTATTATGAAAAATTATAAATTTAAAAAATATAAAGTGAAGTTTAAAGTGAAAAGTTACAGAGTGAAGTTAGACATGCAAGTTCATCAAAATAGAATAAATATTAATTAGTAATTTCTAATGTGAATTTTTAGTCTAATATTAAAATTAGAAAATTATTATAATTTTTTGTCTATTTTAGATGACAATAGAAAAACTTGGTGAAGCTTTTAAAGCCTGTAAATATATATTATAAATTAATATAGATAAATAAATACATTTTTGTAAGACCTTTGCATTTATTCCAAAGATTCAGTAAATGAAAAATGCGTGAATTAATTAAAAATTATATTGGTAATTCTTAAATTGAATTAATGTCTGATTTGGTAGTGATGGAACCTACAGGCCCAGAATAAGTAAGACTATGACATTCTCCCTTGTTTTACATTAGCTCCACACAGGAGGCCATGCGGACAATAATTCCCCTCAAAGCCTATGTCATATTTGGGGATGCTGTGTGAACGGTCTTTTTAGGGAAAGGAAGGAGAGGAAGTTCTGTGTAGGAATCAGGGGGTGAGTCTATCCGGAAGTGACGGACGAACGAATTCACCCCTTCCGCTGTGGTCAAAATCCTGCTGTGAGTCCTGCTGAAGAGGTCAAAAAATGTCTCTCAACTAGTCTATCCCGAATCTGCCTACCACGCAGTTGGTGGGCAGACGCTTCCGCTGTCAAGATTCAGACAAACCTGACCCCACGAACCCGGATACCAAGTCATCAAACGAGTGAACCACTTGGGGTAACCTATGGAAGTGGTGTTGGTTATCCAATAAATGGTTCCCGGGGCGACGGTATACTAATCTTTACCTCAAATCTATTTTTTATGGCGCTGATCTAAATTATCACCGGAATGGACGATTATTGTTTGTATTTCGTTTCAAATTCATAAGTACTACTAATTTTAATCTGAAACATTTGCTGGAGTGCGCACAATAAATCACCACTTTTGCGCTAAAATCAAGGATATTACCGTAAACTACCACCGTAAAGCAGAAGGTATACTTGTTTGTTTATGAAACCACACATCCATCGAACGATGACCTCTGACTCTCGAAATACCGAAAAAATCAAAGTTTAAAAATAGTTCGGTAAAAGTGTTCACCTAGTAACGCTTCGTGAACAATATTTATTATTGAAAAGTATATAATAGTACTAGCTGACCCGGAAACTCGTTGCTGTGAGGTGAAATCGAAACACAACGCCATCTACTCTAGATGGTTACCCAACCTAGATAACCAAATTTTTTGTCGATAAATTAACTTACACCGCCGTATGTTATAAACTTATGGAACTTACAAATAATTAAAAATGCTTGTCCTATAACAAACACTCAGTGAACATTTAATTCGAAATATTATATATTGAGGTCAATAATAGAGATAAAAACTATACTATATTTTACGTTGGACCAAATTACACACAGTAAGTTAAATTTAATCAAAATCGGTTTAGTAGTTTCGGAGTTTAACGAACAAATATCGTGACGCCAAATTTTTACATATAAAGATATACAATGAGCAAACTAATATTTATTTTAGTAATTATACTGATCTTTATAAAGCCCTTTTAAAAACAAGTTAGATTAGATTATCTTAGCTTCGAAAACATTTGAATAAACTTGAAAAAAATGTGTAAAATATATGTAATGGTTTTGATCAATTTTAACTCGGAAAAATAGAAGTGCATTTTCCGGTTTCTCCACCCCTGGCTGTTGCACACAGTTGCATCCCAATTGCAGAGCCTTTCCGCCCCCTTTGCCCGCCCCGCGCACTCCCAACCCCCTTAAAATTTTCCGCCCCCCCTTGGAAAAGCCAACATGGCCGCGATCAATAGTTGTGCAGGGGATAACTGCCATCGCGATGATATCGGTGGGGAGGGGAAGGAGATGGGGGGATCCGTCATCACGCAGGCGCAGTGGGCGAGGCTTCACGGTGCGTCTGGCGTCATCGTCATTGGCTATTGAAAATGTTTTTCTCAATTAAAAATAAAATTGGCAAAAACAGAAAAAAAAATCACAAAAAATTCGTAATGATTTACTGATGATTTAGTTTTTTAGATTTAGTGATGATTTCGATTGTTTGAACGAAAAGCTTTTAATAAAAAATAAAAAAAAATGTGATCCGTTTTTAGATTAGATGGATTCTACTAGACATTATGTTATTTCTGATGGTTTTCGTAAAGTGATGGTCCATGCATAGTTTGACTTTCATTCGGGATCTGCGTAATATATTTATATATACATATAATTATATTTTCATTGTTTTTTATGGTAGATGGCTCTCCATTGAAGATTGTTGTTGATTGTAAGCTTGATGGATTGATGGAACAGCTCTAAGGCCATCTTTATAAGCCATCTTATAAAGATAGAGTTGTGTTATAGTTGTAGAGCAGTTGCAATGGTTAATGATGAAGTTATGATATTTATATGTGATTGGGTAAATGATGACGAAAGTAAAAAGAAAAGCCATACATTATCAAAGGAGATTCCAATAATTTGGCTGAAAAATCTTTAAAAAATGTTATATAACAATAAGTATCAGCAGGACTAGTTAATCTAGAGAGAACCCTCCAAAAACCAGGTCTCCACTGTTCGAAGAACTTAAAGGGTGGTTGATGTAAATAAAATGCCTAAAACCAGGCCTTCACTGTTCGAAGAACTTAAAGGGTAGTCGTTGTAAATGATATGCCTGAAGACATCTCCTAAAATCAGGCTTCTAGTGTTCGAAGAGCTTAAAGGGTAGTCGATGCAAATAATATGCCTGAAGACACCTCCTAAAACCAGGCCTCCACTATTCGAAGAACTTATAGGGTAATCTATGTAAATGATGTGCCTGAAGACACCTCAAACCAGGCCTGTTCGAAGAACTAAAAGGGTAGTTGATGTAAATGAAATGCCTGAAAACACCTCCTAAAACCAGGCCTCCACTATTCGAAGAACTTAAGTTGATGTAAAAAACGTGCATGAAAATACCTATTCAGTACCATACTATCCATCATCTTCTTCTGAGGTCTGTAGAGATTCTGAAGATCCCTAAGTCAGAAATGGACATGTATGAAAAATATTTTTAAAATATATTCTAACAATATGTAAACCAAGGCTGGCAAATTTAGAGAAACTGCAGGCCTCCACTTCTTTGAGGAACTTAAAGGGTAGTAGATGTAAATGAGAAATCTGAGTATTTAACCGCATAGAGGAGACACTTTTACAAATTTCTATTTTTCGGAGATGTCTGACTAATCGACTGGATGATCGATATAGGTATACTGGTGAGCCGATATCTAACAGTGTGGAAGATCTACAGTCTCACATGACTATGATAAACGAAGCATGAATTAAGAACGAGTTAATGACGAACGTGGATATCCGCAAAGAATGCAAGGCTGATGTAAGCGTGATGTGTAAGATTAAGAAAGGGACTCTCCGATGGTTTGAGCATGTAGAGCGAATGAACGAGGAAAGGAGTGTAAGGAGAATATATGATGCAAATGTGAATGGTAGAAGAAGTCGGGGACGCCCGAGGAAGACATGGCACGACCAAGTGAATCAGATACTTGAGTCGGGCCATGTGAAGAGTCGGAATAATAGAAGAGCATGTATGAGACGATGTATGAATGTGAACGAGGCAAAGAGTGTGCGCCAAGATCGAGTTGTGTGGCGGTCCGTCCTCTCTGCCTACCCCTGCGGGGAAACGAAAGCTTGATGGTTAGTTAGTTAGTTAGTTAGTTTTAATGACGAATATATATAATTAAGTTTAAAGTCATGGTGTTTGAAAGAGAGTATATCAAAGTACAGTAGGTATGTTAGTAAGTTAGCCACCCAAATCTTCCACAATACGTTAAGAAAAAAAAATTAACAGGTGTCTCGATCTCCTCAAGAGTTGTGATTTAAACTGGTATTGCACATAATATGCAGATACTTTTATATTTCAGGATGCGTTATTCAAAACCGGATTATCGCAGACACCTTTTGAACTTCTTTCAATGAAATAATGCAATGCACCCAATGTATTGTTATCATGAATTATTTGTGCGTATTATGCCATAGTGCACTATATCCTTCTTAGCCAACGTTTCGGACAGTATTACAGTATCCATCATCAGGGGAGATGTGTAATGCTAATAATGCTTAAAATTATTTTTTAGTCTGTGATCAATAGACTTATCAAAATGAAAAATACAAAAAAGTCAGAATGTGCAATCACTCGCGATAGAAGTGAAACTAAGAAGTCGCTAGATGTCGCTTTCTTTTCTTTTGCCTGTTTATTTTAAAGTGGTTTGAAGATTGGATATTGAGTTTACAATTTTTTTTTTTTTTTTTGATTTGGTGGGATTCGAACCTCTGTTCGCTGGATGTTTCTCGGGCAGCTGTGACTTGTCAGGCGCTTTACGCCGTTATTAGTAATTTTAGCATTGTACCCGATATAGGGTACACTTTTACATTACTCAATTCAAATTTCTATTTTTCAGAGATGTGTGACTAATAAACTTGCGATTGATACATTGACCATAACTAAGTCCAAAACTAAAACATTATATCAATTCATAATCAATCATAACAATCATAGACCCCTAAATACACTTATCCTGAAAATAAACACTACAACCGATTCACACCTTAAACATTGCAAAACCACAAAAATCCACAATAAACATGATAAAAAATTGAAGATTGTGCTTCATAATACAGGTGACATTCCTAGTATGGATGACAATATGCAATATTAATATATTTACAAATAATATCAAAAAATAATTGCTATTTCCCACCTACCCTAATTATGGACACTCTAATGGTGTCTGAAACATCTGTTAAGGAAGGAGGTTGTGCAACACGGAATAAAACCTTAAAAAAGAAATCAAAATAATACTTTTGGCAGTAAAAATCTCAAATCATTATCTATTGCATTTTTGTGTTAGTTGTTTACGACAACGTTTTGGCGTGAGCAAATTCACAAATTTCTGACTCCAAGACAAATACTATTTTTGCGTAGATGAAATAAAGGCTTCATAGACCATCAAACAGAACAGAAATAATATTAAAATTATTTTTTTACTTATTTATAATACGTTTTTAGATCTAACGTAACCTTTCAGCATTATATTAGACTACCAAGATTTGACAAGAAGCAATCAAAGCAAAATATTTTGGTCACAATGCCATTTTGTGAAAAATATCGCACCATCAGAAAATATAGAAAATTACAATATTTCCAGTGTTTTGCCAGCAAAGTTTGAAATAGTTTTTTTTTAAAGATAAGGATGTTTTGGCCATGTATCAGTGATATTTATGAGTTAATTCAATTTGGAAAGCAGGTTGAGTACCACCACCCGGGAATCATTTATTCGACAACCAATACTCCTACCACTCATATCCTACCAACCCCTCATATCTTTTTCTTCCGAGAATTTTCTCTCCTTCCTTTCCCTAAAAAACCCTCCACACATCTTTCCCAAAGACGACATAGCCCCTGAGGGATTTTTGTTTCCTCAGGCCCCCCTATGTGGAGGTAATGTAAAAAAGTTATTACTGGAAATTTCAAAATTTTACCTAGAAAATTAGTCATGATCAGTAATATAATCAAAAGTACTAGTTTTAGTTAGCCCTGTGTGAAATCTGGTTAAATGAATCAAATTCACTTTGAATGTAATAACTGTCATTTTCAAAATTGGCAGGTACCTTCTCATTGTTTAATGAACTTAGACCAGCGATGAAGTGGGTAGGTGTCTACCTACGTATAATATAATATAATTTTCAGAAGATTATATTAATGGTCAATTGGAACTAATTTATCAAGAATATCTCGTGATTTCTCAGGGTCTGCGCTAGTATAAATACCTACAGATAGTTTTATTGGTGCAATCGAGAAAACGCCTGGTTTTAATTGCGAGAAAAGCATTATGTTATGCGTTTTGCTGAATGGAGGCGCTTTCTAAAAAGTTTAAAATTACGTTCGAGAGAAAAAAGTTGAGTGATTCTCTAGGAATTATCTTCCTTAAAAGCAGCATATTGAAGTTATATTACACAGCGCCCTTGAGATTGAACTTTCACAAAAACGGCGCTGTACTAATTGTCCAATTATTAATAATACGAGCAGTTAAACCCCGCTGTCAACGATTTTTTCTGATAGGTCCTATCTGGTAGAGACTTTTTAGCTCGGAAAACGAGTCGGGAAATTTTGTATAAAACATTTATCTTTTGCATTTTATTATGTAGAGTTTGTAAATTTTTCATGTTAAAAAAATTTTTTGATCTGGAAAAAAAAACCTAAAATTCAGGAAATTGTCTAAAAGTTTTTTAAACTGAGAAGTTCAAGGTTTGGTTTTGACGTCTTCTCATCGGAGGAAGGTACTGATTGAAAACTTCAGAGGTTCTTTTTGAAAATAACAGATTGCATCACTTCCGTTCACAACAATCCCAACTAACATTAAGATAATAATTTTTGATTACACAATTATTATCTGGTCATAATTAGGAACGAAAAATTTCCCAACACCTTTTCAATGCAAACTGATTTAACTGCCAAAAATTTTTTTCTCTCCATTGTTTAAAAACACCTTTTTGAAATCTGAAATGAGAGTCAAGAAGTTATATGGCGGTTTAACAGTATTTATAACATTTGACCGTAAGATAAAGTTGTTCGTCAATTTAACATGTGGATATCCCTAAATTTTCTCATCGTAAGAATTAGCTGCACTTACAAGTAAGACATTAGAGAAAAAACAGAGATTGTAAGGTTTTGGACAGTTTCATTTGTGACAAAATTTTCTTTTGTGGAATCTGAAAAATCACATAAACAACGTAAGTTCAAATAATAAAATTAATAGAAACTTCTTTCGCCTTCCGAAAGCATTATCAAATTAGGGGAACGAGCTGTCCCGCGTAATAATAATTACACAGGAGAACTTGTTTTTAAAGAAGCTGTTTTTGAACAATATTATATTAATCGACCAAGTGAATCAGATACTCGAGTCGGGCCATGTGAAGAGTCGGAATAATAGAAGAGCATGTATGAGACGATGTATGAATGTAAACGAGGCAAAGAGTGTGTGCCAAGATCGAGTTGTGTGGCGGTCCGTCCTCTCTGCCTACCCCTGCGGGGAAACGGCGTGATGGTTAGTTAGTTAGTTAGTTAGTTATATTAATCAACTAAAAACTTAAAAGTTCTACTAATTAAGTAACAATAAATGAAAACAAACACATTGGGATTTCATCGCCGTTGACTAGGGCATTTCTTATGTTACTAAATAAATTACATTTGTAAAATCGAAGTATATTGTAATAATTTTAGGTGTTTAAAATTGAAACAGTTTTGGAACCAATCCATTTCTCAAAGTATCTGTTCAAAATATTGTCATCTCCTTTGTTCCTCTGAATGAACACTTAAAACTACCTACCTACTACCTATCTATGCCAATGATATGGAAAGTTATTGTAACACCCACATCATTGTCATTTGAAATATTGTCGTGATCAAACTAAGATCGTTATTAGAACTCTCACAAATTCGCTTTTTGAACTCCAATCAAATGTGTTATGAATAATTGTGGATCACTCAAGACATGCATTGTTTCGTAGTTCAGTTCCATTCATTTAAAAAATATGTATTGTGAGGAAAGTGATCCATAGATGGGATTTTTAAAAGAAACCAACAGCGAGCATAAGTTAAGGATTCTTTTGAATCTCTCATATTTTCCCAGTGATTTTAACTCGATCGAATGATCTTCTGTTTTCATTTACAGTCCATTTTATCCCCATTCGGGCATTGAAAAGAAGGATTTGTGAATCTGAATATATGTAAAGAACACATCAGTACAAGGACAATTGCTGCAGAATGACCTGGAAAAATATTCACGAAAATGCACTTCGAGATGTGTAGGTAGGTGGGTAATTATCGCTTGGCTGAAATCTTGGCATACAATTGAAGAGACAATGATATAAGAAATTATTTTTTGTTAAAATATTATGTCACTAGCGCAGACCCATACAAGTTCACGGGGTATTATAATCGTGTAATTTGTGAAGCTGAAAGTATTTTTTTTTAATGTATTTTTACAGAAGACCAGAATTATACCATTTTGTCAAAAATTAAAAGAAACGAAATACACATTTAAGAAATTCAATTTTTTTTTAATTAAATAATTTTGGACCCACGTTATCGCTTGTCTGAATATTGTGTGACTCCAAAATGCCTATAAAACCTAAAGAAAAGATAGACCAGACTATTGTTAGACACGCGATAATGTATGGCTCCAAATGCTGGACTATGTACAACTCCTACTCTAGGCGACTCGAAAAAGCAGAAATGCGAATGCTTAGATGGTCGGCAGGAGTATCACTAAAAGATAAGATTAAAATTTCACGCATTCGTGGTAGCCTGGGTGTCACGGACATAAACAGCAAGCTGGAGGAACGACAGTTGAGATGGTATGGGCACATAAGACGGAGACCATCAGACCACTCAGTGAAGCAGGCAATGTCTATGGAGCTTCATTGACAGTCATCCAAAGACAGACCAAAGAACTCCTGGATGACTTAATGCTCGAAAATACTTCGGAGAAACGGCCTGGATGAATGTGATACTCAGAACCGAAGAAGATACAACCTGAGAACGAGAAGAGCAGACCCCAACAGCCTACCTAGTCAATGAGTTGGGATAGGGCAAGGAAGAAGAAGAAAAGTTATCGCTTGTCTGAATCGTTTCCACAAAGAATTCTATTTTTTTAAATCAAAGCAAATCTCAGTTCCGGAGGTCATTGAATCCTAGGTACACATGGACACGGAGACACACCACCGAAATCATTATTCTTAATGGTTAGGGACCCTGTAGCTTGTTTGGATTCTTAAAACAATCAGTTCCAATTTTGAAAATGACAATTAAATTCGAAACGAATCCAATTACAAACATTCCAGGGTTACAAATAATCTAAATAAATATTATTTAAATTTTTAACTTTATGAGTAAAATCTCAAATTATAATATTTATGAAGACAATATTAGCGAAACTCAATCGAAAATCTGGATACAGAAAATGCAGAAAAAGATATTGGTTCCACTGGGACTCGAACCCAGGACCCTTTGCTTACATAAGTAAAGGGTCCTGGGTTCGAGTCCCCAGGGCCCTTTGCTAAGTAAGCAAAGGGCCCTGGGTTCGAGTCCCAGTGGAACCAATATCTTTTTTCTGATTTTTCTGTGTCCAGATTTTCGATTGAGTTTCGCTAATGCTGTCTTCATTTAATTAAATAAATAATAAATAACCTACGACAAAAAATTGAAAATCTGCTTCTATCACAACGGTACGCGAAAATGTTGTTTGTGTCATGATGTAGGACTTACGCAGCTGAGGAATTGAACTCACGATGCCTGGATGGGACCCAGACACGATGCCAATTCATTGAACCAAATTATCACATAAACCTGAACTGGTAATGGAAAATAGTATTTTTTTATAATAAAAAAATAATAATTCTTATAGGTGACGATGAATTTCAGAAGTAGAAATGCCCGAAGAAAGGATGTCTAGTTTGGTGATCGGACAACTCAAAAAAGTGGCACTTCATCACTCCTTTGAAAAGTCATTAAAAGTTTTGAAAAAAAATAAAACTGGATTAAATAACTTATGTTTGCTTAGGTTTAGGAATTTTTATTTTTTAGTGTTATTTTTTTAACATCACTTTTAATGACTTTCCAAATGAGGTGTTGAAATGCCACTTTGTTGAGTTTTCATGGAACGGTCCAGAAGAGTCTAGAGAAAAGGACAGCCAGGAAGGATTTTTGACGGACTTCGTGAATGAGGTGTAATGCTCTAGCCTAGCAATCCGGAGGACGGCGTGTGCAAGTAATTTTTTTTTATGGGTACTTATTATTTTACTATTTAATAATTTAAAATACATTCATAAGGTATATTTGCTGCACGTTCCAGAATGGAACATTCTCTCAGGTTTAAGATCAAAAGAATTAAAACTTTGCCTGAAATACCATGTTTGGTGACTAGATCTGAATATCCAAGCAATTCCCCACCTTCCTCTTTCCCATTTCCTTCCCCTCTCCACTTACCTTCAGCTTCATAACATACCCCAATTGGAGATGCCATTGTGTCATTGGCTCCAGGAGGTTGTGAGCAGTTGGGACTCTTTCGCGGTATTCACATAAAAAAAGCTTCAGGGCGACGTAGAATGATTAAGTGAATCGCATAATTGATTAGGATAAAAAAACTTGGAATGACAGAAAAACAAGTACAGTATGTTAGGAGTTCAATAGAGGAATGTCGTGCAAATGCAGTACTTATTTATACATTTACACGAAATTCATCGAACTCAAGAAGCCAATGTCCACTAAAATGCTGATTCATGGAATTCACAGCAAATTTCGGAATCACGACTGTAGTCTGAATCCTAAATTGGTGAACCCGACACGATCAGAACGGGCAACCGCCTGAAAAAACTTTTATGGATGGAGCAAGAAGTAACTAAAAAAACTAAACATAGTCAAAGGAGTAACTATCAATTTGAAAAATATATAATATAATATATATCGTGGTATATAAGCAGATGCACTTAACAAAGCAAAACAGCTTTCAAAAGTTATATCAATAAATGCACTCTTACCGTGTGGTTTATTGTTCGTACTCTACAACGCGAATATTCATAAAGTAGTCACCCAGACAGAACCAAAATGCAGAAGTTGTTATACACAACAGCCGACCGGTCAATGATAATAGTATTATTCTTGCTGTGGGACTGCATTCACCCCTGAGATGAATCATTCAACAAATGGTACCCTGAGTCTCCCCATCATTCGATGCATAGTGGCCAGATAATTCTATATCATGCATCTTTTCTCGGATACTGTGGATATTCAGTTTGTGTTTGTTTATTTATAACTGAACCACCAATTAGGAGTATGTTAATTTTATAAATTGTATCTGATCGGTCGTATTACGACGCTTCAGCATTCCACAACAACGAATCGTCACCTCTTTTGGATGGGTAAATCCACTTTTCTTTATTCTGAGATATGAGGTGTCAAAGTTTGCAAAGACGATCTCTCATTAACCCGTTTAATCACATGAGACCATTTTTGTACCTACTGACATAGGTCTCTAAATCGTTGTTTCTCCCTTATTATCATAGTGAGAAATAAGATCTAATCGGTATTGGAAAGAAAAAACAATACGCCATGTATTCAAATCTAAAAATTAACCACAAAGTTATTAAAATGTGCGCCCTTATGAAAACAAAAATTCAATTTGAAAAAAAAATTTCGAAACTTCTTGAATTATTTTTACATGAAACAACAAAGTGCGATAACAATAACGTTTATAATTTATTTGAAATTTAAAATATGAATTTGTATTTTTTTCGTTATCAGTAATTTTAGTTAGAAAAAACATAATTTGAACCATTTTTAAAACTTTTTAAAGTTTGTATTAAAAATATATATATTTTTAAAGTTAGATGGTTATTTCTAATAACACAATTTGGAAGCGTATTTCATCACCTTTAAAAAACAGTTTTTAGTTTAAATCCTGTCAAAATACCCCTAACTTTCGAAGTGTTAAATGTCTGATTTGAGGTTGGATCTTGTGTAAAGTATTATAGTTGTACATATTTTTAAAGAAATTATTTAAATGAACGTATTCTTACCATTTTAGAACATGCAGATAGAACCATACGCAACCAGCTACGACATAATAATTTTTTATTATTATTATTTTTATTTTTTTTTTGGTAGAAAGCTGTAACTTTGTGGTTTGACATATTAATTGAAATAAAACAATCACTTTGTTTGTAACCACGATTTTAATAATTTTATTTTTTCAATACCGACCGGTTTCCCGTAACACAAGCATCTTCAGGGTATAAAATTGTACATAAACGGTTGATGATCACCCGTCTCTTTCTCTCTATCACTATGTAAGATGTTAATTAACCCTCTCAATGTTCCTGTATATTATGTTTTGTCCCTTTCTATATGTATACCTATATAAGCTCACACAATGTATATTTTTGATCAGTTTAATTTTATACACTGAAGATGCTTGTGTTAAGCGAAACCGGTCGGTATTGAAAAAATTAAATTATTCAAATCGTGGTTACAAACAAAGTGATTGTTTTATTTCAATTCACATAATAATTCGTTACATAAAGTTCTATTGAAATAGGAAAATGTAACAAATATATACATATAATATTAATAATATTTTCCAGATATTTCGAAACTCAAAATCCAAAATTGTTATATGGATTACGAAAATTCATCTTTGCAAACTTTGACATCTCAGAACCCTATCCAACTAAAGTGATGCGAATGCGCGAAAGTGATGCGCCTTGTATCAACGATCAATTGTCAGATACAAACAAAATAAGATTGTAAGTGATTTTAAAACGTTGTTAACTGGAGCTGATTTTAGAACTTCTTCATACAGGTATCTACGGAAATTCAACTCATATTATGGTTCTGAATATTTTTTTTTTTTATAGAAAATAAGACTCACTTATAAGTTTGAGAGAAATGGTTTTGAATTCAAAGGTTATTTAAAAAATATATACATCATTAAAAGCTTGCCCAACAGAGGTCATGTAATGTTGACATATTGCTGTCAGAGTCGCATATCGATAAGATATATTAATATAACTAACGTATCTTATTTTTTTATGTAGCGACAGAAAGAGAATAAATTTTCTATAACTTTCGATTTATTTTTTAATGGGTAATGTTTAACTAGTTTGAAACACGACATACTGTAAGTGTATATAATTATCTATTTATTTAAAGTACTTCTAAAGTTGTATACCATGGATTTGATATTTGCACAAAATAGGTCCTTAGGTCCTTGGGTAATTCCTTCGTATTTAGATTGAAACAAAACTTCGCAATTGTCAAATCTATTGTAAACAACCTAAAACGTACATTATGTGAATAAATACTTATGTATACTCACAGTAATTCGTGTCTTAAACTATCTTAACTTAAATATGCTCCAGCTGACATATGACATTGGCTCACGAAAAACATTTGAAAGTCATAAAAAAAACACACAAATTTGACAGCTGATTCCGTATGGAATCTTTTCCGTATCCCCAAAAGATAAAGCAAATTGAACGGCGCATGGAAAGAGTATTGAACAGCGCACATCACCACTACAGCACTCAGTCTCGTCTCATCCACGATCGTTCATACTATCGTCAAATACATTCATCACATAGCACTGTATAATTTAACAACAATTTTTTAAATTAACATATAATTTTATAACTTTTACTTACATTGAATTTTATTATCGACCTAATATTATTATACATATTATTATTACTATTCTTTCGCAATTAAATTGTATAACTTATAACTATTTTTTTTTTTTAAATTAACAAATAATTTTGTAACTTTTACTTACATTGAATTTTATTATCGACCTTACTATTATTACATATTATTATAACTATTCTTTCGCAATTAAATTGTATAACTTATAACTATTTTTTAAATTAACAAATAATTTTGTAATTTTTACTTACATTGAATTTTATTATCGACCTAATTATTATTACATATTATTATTACTATTCTTTCGCAATTAAATTGTATAACTTATAACTATTTTTTAAATGAACAAATAATTTTGTAACTTTTACTTACATTGAATGTAATTATCGACCTAACTATTATTACATATTATTATAACTATTCTTTCGCAATTAAATTGTATAACTTATAACAATTTTTTAAATTAACTAACAATTTTGTAAGTTTTACTTACATTGAATTTTATTATCGACCTAATTATTATTACATATTATTCTTACTATTCTTTCGCAATTAAATTGTATAACTTATAACTATTTTTTAAATGAACAAATAATTTTGTAACTTTTACTTACATTGAATTTTATTATCGACCTTACTATTATTACATATTATTATAACTATTCTTTCGCAATTAAATTGTATAACTTATAACTATTTTTTAAATTAACAAATAATTTTGTAATTTTTACTTACATTGAATTTTATTATCGACCTAATTATTATTACATATTATTATTACTATTCTTTTGTAATTAAATTGTATAACTTTTGACTATTTTTTAAATTAACAAATAATTTTGTAACTTTTACTTACATTGAATTTTATTATCGAACTAATTATTATTACTATTCTTTCGTAATTAAATTGTATAACTTATAACTATTTTTAAAATTAACAAATAATTTTGTAACTTTTGCTTACATTGAATTTTATTATCGACCTAATTATTATTACATATTATTCTTACTATTCTTTCGCAATTAAATTGTATAATTTAACAACATTTTCTTAAACTAACAAATTTATAACTTTTACTCACATTGAATTTTATTAACGACCTAATTTTTATTACTATTAATTATTACTCTATAATTTTTACTTTTTTTTATTACTTTATAATTTTTACTCTTATTATTATTAAAGAATATAATTATTTTTACATTTAAAAACCATGATATATAATATTTGCAACTTGATTTAATTTTTATAACTTAAATTTTTGCTTTACAACCATAACATGTATAATTTACTATCTGAAAACTTCACCCGCCATAACACAGGGACATCCCTAGCATGGCGGTTGAAATAACACAAAAATAATATACAATGTACAATATTCTTATATTAAATAAATAAATAAAAAATAAAACTCTTTTTAGTGTGAATTGCCTTAAACAACAAAAAAATACATTCATGTATTTGATGATACAAATATCTTCGTGTAAATATCTTCCTGGAATTTTCCAACTTCAGCGATGTAATTAATTTTAATTAATTAGCATTCCTTAATTTTTTATCACTAGAAGATAATAGAAATATAGCCGACCAGAATTCCTATGTGAAAACATCAACAATGCTCTTGACAATTCCTCAACGCTGACATAATTTTCAATTTATCCTCAAGTCAATTTAGTAAATAAATATTGAAAAAAAAATCATTATTTTTCATAATTACAAATTCCCTACCCCCTGATGCGTGTTTTATATATCTGTTGTTTTATTTATTTTTATTATTTTCACTCGCATCTCTTATATTGTTTATCTTTATTTATGTTGTTTATATTTATGGCTTTCTTTAAATTATTTTATCTAAAATAAAGAATAACTATATATTTTCGTATATACGAAATTATCGTTTTTTCAATCTTCGCCAATTCACTCTGTGGCGTCATTTTTAATCAAATGTAAAAATTCATTAAAGCGAGAAATAATTATAAAGCAGTATGTTTTATCTAGTACGTTAAAGAAGACAAAAAAAATCCTGACGAAGTAACCTTTGGTTTTGAAACATGTAGATAATTTTATCATTTTGTTTTTTTTTCTTTATCTTATTATTAATATTTTCCATATTTTTGTTAAAAAAAGTTATAAGCAGATTTTCACAAATTAATGCAATTCAATAAACCTTTCTTATTAAGTCAAAATGTTTGCGCAACTATATGTTATTCCAAAGAAAAACCTAAATACATAAATAGTTTCGCTCCAACTTTCCTTTATATTTATTCAGAGAAAGACTATATAGTAAATTTTATTACAAGGGAAAAGGTGATTAAATTAAATTTTACACAGTTAATGTACCTATTACGTATGTTCATATTAGTGAACGAAAGTACTAAGATAATAATAAAACAATAATAATAATAATGATTTATTTATTTATTTTCCGGAAACTATAGAACATATTATATCGGGATGTTCTGTATTAGCGCCGTCCGAGTATACATTTAGGCACAATCAAGTTTTAAAAATAATTCACCAAAGTTTGGTAATTAAACATAACTTGATTGACTGCCGTAATGTACCATATTATGAATATGAACCAAATTCATTTTTAGAAAATGAATTTTATAAAATTTATTATGATAAAACTATTCTGACAGACAGAACAATTAGTCATAATAGACCCGATATAGTTTTACATGACAAAATTAAGAAAATAACTTATATCATTGATGTCGCTATACCAAATTCTTGTAATATTCAGAAAACTGTTTCTGAAAAAATAAGAAAATATACAGATTTAGGAAATGAAATTAAAAGAATTTGGCATTCTCAGACTATAAAAATATTACCATTTGTTATTTCGGCTACTGGCATTATACCTAGCTCTCTCATTCAAAATTTAGGCGTATTAGATTTGTCAAAAAATTTGTACATAAAAATGCAAAAGTCGGTCATTTTAAATACATGTAGGATTACGAAAGATTTTTTAAATATTTATATTGAGGGATCAGTAGGATTTATCGGACTAGTTAGGATTTCATCAGAGCCGAACCCTCTGATATGAAAATATCTGGAGTCGGTGAAATATTTTCCCATTAGGTTTCTGGTGGATTGACGTATTGTTCTTGTATTGTTTTATTCTTATATAGTGCAATTACATTGCGTTAATTTACTAGATATTCATTTGTGGAAAAGTGTGTGGAAGGGTTTAGTCTTTCATTTGGGAAAGATTCAACCCGGACATGAAATCTGGAGCACCGTAAAAAAATAAAAATTCTTTTCTTTACAAACATCTAAAGATAATGATATCCTCACTGGGATTTCCCGTGCTGAGGATTTCATTTACATATTAAAATTTAATTATAAGAAATTAATATGAATTTGTTATAAACATATAGTTATCATGTAGTATTTTGTTAAATAATTAAAAATTAAATAATATTTTTTTTTTTTATAATTCAGTTCAGTAGATTCGGTTTTAGTCTGTATTTGATATCAGTATATTTTCTATTTCTGTTCTCCCTATATTTAGTATCCAGCTTTTTATTTGAGATTTAAATGTTATACTGTTGAGGTTTTTAAGTGAGAGTGGTATTTTATTGTAAAGTTTAATACCATAATACAAGAAGCTTTTTTGCCCAAATGTTGTGTTAGTAGTTACTTGTTGGATATGTTTTTGACCATGAGATCTAGTGTTTCTAATGTACGTGTAAGTTGTCATTTCTTGGGTTTTGTACTTATGAATGTAAATGAGTATAGTTTTAGAATACAGTTGTTTAATTGACATGATGTTAAGATTGTTGAAGATTTCATCAGTGCTAGTTCTTACAGGAACTTTCAGTATAATTTTCATTATGGATTTTTGAGTTTTAATTAGTGGATTTAGTATGTTTTTATTTGCACTGCCTCATCCGATAATACCGTATTCTAACAGTGATTGGCAGAGAGCCATATTAATCTTGATTAAGTCTTTTTTAATGAGGACATTCCTGATACATTATGTTATTAATTTCTACTGGGATGAGAATAGTTGTTCTCAATCTTTGGCAATTAGCAATAATAACAAAAACATAATAAAAAGTATGGTAATATTTTTATTTTTATAACTAAGACTTTTTCTAAACAAATTTATGATTGTATGACCATTATATTCCTTTATTCGTCCGATAGATTTGCGTTCAAATAAATTTGAGAAGCGGGTATGTGTACCGACGCCCCGGGAACCATTTACTGAATAAATAAAACTCAGCCACAGGTCACGTCAATTGGTTCGCTACGTTTGGTGACTTAGCAGAAGGATCGGGTGAATCTGGATGAGGGAGACCTTTTGATCTCTCCAGCAGAACTATCTCGGAACAGTGGGAGAGTGGGATGTTACTCCTAGATACACTGACCCCCAGATTCCAACCCACCCCTACATCTTTTTCCTTCCAGAACTACCTCTCCCTCCTTTTCTAAAAATACCTTCCACACAGCATCCCCAAAGTTGATTCATAGTCATAAGGCAATTTTTTTTCCTACGTGGGGATAGTGTTATTTAATACAGGAGTGTAGGGTTAATGTAAAAAAATCGAAGTTTTAGCATTCAATTTTATTATGACAGTCTTTCTTATGTCAACTTGGAAATCTAGCACGATCGATTGATAAAGGTTTTATCGATAATGTCGGTAACTTGTTATCGTTCCCGAGCACGATAGCGATTCGCTACCGTACAAAAAACAGTTCGAATATATCAATAACACTTGGTCGTTGTGAAATATGGCGTGCATTATTTACCACTTTCAAATGTAAAATCGACTTCAAAAATACCCTTTATATTAAGTTGGTATGAATATAAATCGAATTTATGCACAGTGTCGATTTTTTTGTACTTAGACCAGAGAAGCAGATTTTTCTTTGATGCATTTGAGTGAAAATATATTTCATACTTTCATTATTCGGTGGTACATTCTCTCTGCACATTCTTCGGGGTCATTATTTACACTTTGTGTAATAAGGTATACCATATTTTCCCTAAACCGACTGCACATTGTATATAAGTACACAGGGGGGCCAACTTTCGGCGGATCAACTGTCATTGAACCGACCCTATGATATTTTTAACACATTTTAACTATACAACGCATAGCTATCTGCTACTTAATATAATAAATTCTTTATACCTATAATAAACTTGTTGATGTGACAATTTATTGAACGGGAATGAGTGCGCACAAACAGATGAATGGAGGAATACTCTTGAGGAGGCCAAGACCCACCAGGGGTTGTAGAGCCAAGAGTGATGATGATGATGAATTAGTATACCGTATTTTCCCTAAATCCAATAAACATTATATATATATATATATATATATAAATGTAAGTGTGCCGGGGGCCAATTGTCGGCGGATCAACATCATGTATGCATTATACACCTACGCCCTTTCGCTGTTAATTAATTATTAAGTTGTTATTATAAATGTTATTATGTTTGAATTGAAATTAGTTTTCCAATATCCGCATAACCTGTTTACTCGGATGTTGACGTTACTCGACTGTGCACGTGTTTTATGCTTTCAAGGTAAGTAATAAATACCTAGGTAAGTAAAAATGTACCTAGGTAAGTAGGTATTTGATTTTACAATGTATGGCTGGGAAGAAGATGATTTGGATGTGCATGTGATTAATTTTCGGGTTATTACGGCGTTTTGCGCTTCTTTCTTCTGTAGTCAACGTTTCGGACAGCGTTACAGTGTCCACCATCAACGAAGATATATAGATTGTGACGAAGTCGACAAATCAATTGCCGAGCATTTAATTGAAACAGGCCTTTATTTTGGATCTGTGCAATGCTGGATGGCTAAAAACACATCGAGCGCTCCTAAATAAAGATATCTACTATGGAAATCCACAAAAATCATAACATTAATAAACAAAAATTTTAACAAAACAAAAAACGACTTAAAAAAATGCACTAAAAAGTTAAAAAATAATTTCGTACGATTGTTATTTTTGGAGTCGGTGTCAGCCAAGGTAACTACATACATAGGTAGTTTTAGGTGAGATGTGGAGATCTTGGCTGACACCGACTTCAACAATAACAATCGTAGGAAATTATTTTTTTTCTTTTTAGTGCATTTTTGAAGTCGTTTTTTTTTGTTAAAATTTTTGTTTATTTTTGATTTTTAGTGACGAGCGTGCGTAAAGAAGTTAACTTCAAAAAAAGAATCATCGAAATCCGTTGGCATAATATTGAGTTATTCGTCCATTTGTCGCGCACATACTAATTTAAGACATATATGGTTTTCTCATGGATACCATTGTCAGAAGTGAACCAAATTAAAATAGGACCACACGGGAAGCACCAGCTTTCTAATAAAAAAAATCATCAATATCGGTTCACCCAATCGAAAGTTCTGAGGTAACAAACATAAAAAATAAAATAAAATACCGTCGAATTGATAACCTCCTCCTTTTCGAGGTCGTTTAATAAAAACGATAGGGATAGACTTAAGATTTCTTGGTTTAATGGTTTCACTTCTTAGGTGACCGGAAAACTCAACACAACACTTTCTTTTTAAAAGTCGTTAAAAACGATGAAAAAATATATATATTAAAAAATGTTTGAATAGGTTAGGTTAGGTTAGGTTATGGGCTATTTTAAATTATTTTTATAGCTTTTAATGACTTTTCGTTGAATTTGAGCTGATTCTAGTTGTCATGGAACCCTCTTCTTCATACCTACATAAACGATTACCTAACCACAATCGACACATGTCCCAAGCGTTGGCTAAAAAAAAGAAAGGGCAGCACCGCATAAGAACCTAAAAATTAATTACTTAGTTAAAACTAAAATCATACACCTAAGATAAAGAAAACCACCCAAAAACGCATCCGACCCCTGTACCAAAATAACCTGTGAAAAATAGAGCTAATATTGAATGGATTAAAAAGTATCTACACATGAGAAGGTAACCAAGGTAGCCGGCATTACAGTCATAATCTCTGTAATCAATGGAATGACGTTGCTTGTAGAATGATCTAAAGTTGTATCACAAGTTGTCAATATCCATTGGAATTTCAGTACCATCGGATGGTGTCCTCAGTTGGTAAAGAGAAACAGACCGTTGCAGCCAATTGAGATGAGCCGACTACATACCTAAAGATAACTGCCAGTTGTAAATATTTGTTGGAACAGCAAAACTGGACATAGGTATACAATGGAGGACCATGTTGTGCAAAATAAGACTTTTGAAGAAGTAGGTACATTACAAATTTAATATCATTTGAAAACAGTGAAAAAAGTAATGCTGAAAGAAAATAATAAATAATGATTTTCCTACCTGAGTTGTGTGATGTTTTGCTGCTTTTCAGGTATCCCCCAGGAGAGTGTTTTTAGACCTCTTCTATTATTTATTTATGCCTTATTATTAATTATTTACAATTTGTCGAGAAATAACCGTTTACACGAATGTCTCTAATTTTGTTAAGATGTTGAGTTGCCCGTAGAATATTTATTTATAGATAATATTATAATATAAGATAATTTTTATACGACAATTGAAATTAAATCAATTTTCTTTGTACTTATACCATAAAATTTACTATCGAATAATAGGAATCACAAATCGTTTAAAATATCTTTAGTTTTTTTAACAAATTAAAGTAGGGTTGTTTGTTTTTGTTTATAGTAATAAATATAAATTTTAAGGCCGATTTAAGGCACGAGTTTTATTTTGTTTGCTTCAGATCTTTTTATGTTTGTAAATTGTTACAAATATACCGAAATCACGAAATGTTCCAAATGTTTTAGGCCAAATATCTTCTTTTATCTTCTCTCTTCTTCGTTTTCTTCTAGAAACTATTAGATGTTTTTAGTTAATTTTTTTGTTTTTAAATTATATTTTTGTCCGAAATAAAAGTATGTATGGTCGCACAATTTGAAATTAAATACGTAAAGAGATCAATTCTATTGTTTTGTTTATAATAATCGATATAAAATGAAAACCTGTTATCTATTGCAAAAAACTCGTTGCTCCTTCGTCAAATGGTGACGATCGAGTGTTTATTGTTCTAAAATAAGTATTTGTTAAATGGTGGAAGTTTATAAATTAATAATTGTTATTTATTTTAACGGATAATTGTAAAGTTTGTTAATTATATACATTGATTGATAATTGAGACTCTTGATGCCATTTAGAGTCAATAACCCAGTTTTATTAAGTGTCCGATGTTATTTTTCTTTTCACTTGATTTATTTATTTTCTTGAAGATTATTAGATAGATATTTGAGGATTGTCAGCGTAAATTATTAATGAATGCTTTGTTTCTTCTGTTTTGTTGATGTTGTTTGATGTTAATTTTAGCCCTTATTTTTAAACAGAATTAACAAACACTTGCTGTTAGTTGCCGACGAGATGTTGTTATATTATATTAACTTTGTTTCGAAATAATACTTTTTAAATACTTTTATTTGGTTTAAATAAAGAGGGGTGTGGGGAGTTTTGTTTTGCCAAATGTTTTGTTTAAAATTGGTGTGCTTTCTGTTACGATGTTACGATGTTTTGCTGATTTGTTGTTTATTGACTTCTTATGCCAGATGTTTCTTGTTACTTGATAGAAGACCTTTCTTTGCTCTCGGCGAGAGCCCGTTAGGTGTATTTTCCACTTGCTTGCTTTAAAAAATCGATTATATTTGATGCATGTTTGCCGTCGCTTGTTCGAGAGTCTTTTGCGATTCCTTTTTCCGAATTCACACTTTCCCGAAGCGTTAAGAAAACCGGCGACGACGAATATTGATTTCTACGCACTTTCGAAACGCTTACGACGTTGTGGACGCGATGCAGCAAATTTTTATAAAAAGTCCAAAAAATTTCGAAAATTTTTCATCCAAGTCCAAAGTTCTGAATAATTGAAATATTCACACATTTTTAGATTTTTTGGAAAAAAAATGTTATGATTTTTTATTGTTGTGGATTTTTTAATATTTTAGCAAGCGTGGAAGGTTGGATGGAAACACGCTATACACCGGGCCCCGCTCAGCACACTGAGGGTAAAATCGCCCCGGCCGTTTCAATGTGCCGAACCGCCCCTCATTCCCCGCCCCATCCTTCCCGTGATCGTCACGCATTTTCCGATGATTTTCCTGAAGTAAAATCAAGACCATTAACAAATTTATACTATTTTCAAAAATGATTTGCTTAGTTCGCATTATATAGATGCCTTATTAGCATCAGACCAGCCACCGAAGTCAGCGAAGGTGTTCCTGTCTTCAGATCCATCATCAGTATCATAAGCATGATTAAATCCCAGAGTTTGATTTCTTCTTCTCCACAAATCAATCTTCTCCGTTCTTATTCGGTCTTCAAACCATTCCTCAACATGTGTATTTGAATGTACTTATTTTTTTACATAAAATTAACATGGGCACGATGTCTAAGGAACTAAAAAGAAAAATACATTATAACAACGAAACACACGGACACGGGACAAGAAATTCAAAGCAAATTAGACTGCCGACAAGAAAAAAATCAAGCACCCAGAAATCTCTGATGTAATAGGCTGTCCAACTGTATAGCAACATCCCGAATGAAATTACTGAGATAGAAAATATAAATAAGTTTAAAAAAGAATTACGAAAGTATGTCTACGTCAATTATTAATGTCTTCATTTATGTGTAATATTTAAAGAATGATTATGTTTGCCAACCAATGTAAATGTTTATATCTTTATAAAATATTAGCACACACAAAGATGTGAGCTAACTTAAGATTAATAAATAAAAAAATAAACAATCTGACTATCCAGTTCTCAACCTGTTCCTCCGCCCGCTTCTGGGTCATATTTTTTAGTTGTCCTGTCATCTGGACAACTAAAAAAGAATTATTTTTTGTTATCCTGTCATGTGGCGTATTTTTAAGTTGTCCTTTTATCTTGTCCTTTCACCTGGCGTTCTTTTTAGTTGTCCTGTCATCTGGCATTTTTCCTGTCATCTCGAATTATTTTTAGTTGTCCCGTCATGTGGCATATTTCTTAGTTGTCCTGTTATCCTGTCCGTTTACCTGGTGTTCTTTTTAGTTGTCTTGTTACCTTGAATTCTTTTTGTTTGTCCTGTCATGAGGCATATTTTTTAGTTGTCCTATCATCTGACATTCTTCTTAGATTTCCGGTTATCTGGCATTCTTTAAAGATGGTTCAGTCTAATATAGTAAATTCTAAAATAGGTCCAAAAATTATGAGTCTTTTTTCATCTGTTCCACACAGGACGCCCTGAGGAAATTAATATCCCTCAGGGCGATTGCCATCTTAAAGGGTGCTGTGTGGGGGGTCTCTTTAAGGAAAGAAAGGAGAGGATGTTCTGAGAAGGAAACGTGTTTGAGGGGTGGGTAGGAATCTGGGGGTCAGTGAATCCGGGAGTGACGAACGAATGAATCCATCCCTTCGATTGCAGTACAAGGCAATGTCCAAATTGAGAGGTCAAAAGGCCTCCCTCAACCAATCTCTCTCGAACCGGCCCGCCACGCAGAAGGTGGGCAGATGCAGGCGTTGCATTGTGAATTAAGCAATAGTCTAATTTTAAGTTAGTCCTGCCTCCTATTTTCAATTAACGTATCCTTGTCGAATTAGTTCTCAAGTATTTTTATTCAAATTAGAAGAAGAAGACGAAACATCAAAAATCATTTCCACAATCATCTAGAAGTCAACATCTGAAATAAACAAAAAATATGTGTGTTAAAGTTTTGCAAATTAATTTCAAAACATTGAAGTAGGTATGCTTTAAGAGAAGGCTTTCAAGGAATAAATCCTTAGGCGGCGAAGCCTTTCCAGGAAATTAAACGCAAGGGTAGGCAAGACGCCTTTACCTTAAAATATTTACCAGATTTTCGTTTAAAATTTTTACTTATAATTACCCATTGTATAACGTATATTTTATAATGGTGACATTTTAATCAATAAAATTAATCAGTCATTAACAT
Organism: Limnephilus lunatus; assembly: GCA_917563855.2. NCBI lineage: Eukaryota > Metazoa > Arthropoda > Insecta > Trichoptera > Limnephilidae > Limnephilus > Limnephilus lunatus. The sequence goes on from OU830594.1 coordinate 103,243,080, forward strand.
TTAAGGATTTAAAATTATTACAAGTATTTCATAAAGGTACACTTTGCTTGTGAGTAACATTATTACAAATCATAAAATAATTATAATTTTATTTATCCAAATTATTCCTCAGTTTCTTTATTCCTCCTTTCTAGAGCTAAATTAAATTATGACACCTAGTTTTATAAAAGTCAATCTTTTGATGTGATTTTTTTTACATGAATTCAAACCCAAAACAGTGCATTCACTCCATCCGCTGCACCCTTAAACCACCTGTCCAATGATCGCGCGTTCAGTTGCATCTACTATGCACTTCAGGCCAGGCGGGAAGGGAGAGAGAAAGGGAAGGGTTGGAAGGGGATGTGGGGAGGGGGTTGGAGGCTGCATCATGCAAGCCAGGGGCATAGAATTAATTCTAAAGGGGGGTCGCGGGGTGACAAACTGTTTGTGCAGGGGTAGGTAGCCTCGAAGCCTGCGCACTGAAAACCACCCGCACCGCCGCGGCCGCCGCACACTGAAAATTGTTGATATCGATGTATTCGAGCCGGGAACATTTTGCTCAAATTATTATTGGACGGACGAAACGATTTTATTTAAATTGCAATAGAAGCTTTGCAGTGAGGACCATTCTAAGATAAAACTAGTCATTTTAATAGATAATTGTTAAAATATTTAACATTTTTTAACGCGTTTATCTCCAGACAGGACCATTAATGTATCCGTTCTGGATGAGCCGGCTAGGCATCCACATTATTTATTTACGACTTTATGTCCGAGTTAAATCTTCCCCATAGGAAAAACTAAAAACCTTCCAGACACTTTTCCAAAAATGATCATTTATTCAATCCACGCTATGTAAGTGCACTATATAAGTATAATAAATACAAAACAATACAAGCACAACATGTCAACCTACCAGAGACCAAATGGGAAAATAATTCACCGACTCCAGCTATTTGTACATCAGAGGGTTCGGCTCCGTAGAACTCCTAACTAGACCGATAAATCCCACTGATCCCTCAATATTAATATATTAAAAAAAGTCTTTACATGTTTTCAAAATGATTGATTTTTGAATTTTTATATATAAATTATTAGACTTAATGATTGATGATTGAATGATTATTTTAAGGACAAATTGTCCGCTGCCCGGGGATCATTTATTGGATAACCAACACCTCTCACATAGGTTACCCCAAGTGGTTCGCTGCGTTTGGTGACTTAGCAGGGGTGTGGCGGATGCATTTGAACACCTACTGCGTGGGGGTCGGATTTTGAGAGACCGGTTGAGGTAGAACTTTTTTTCTCTCCTTCAGGATTCTCTCTACCATCCTACATACCTTCTATCGCATTCGGAGGGATAGATTCAGACATCTGCTGCTCTTGGACACGCTGATCCCCAGATTCCTATCCATCCTTCATGCCCTTTTCCTTGCCAGATCCTCTCCCCACAAGCAACCTCAAAGTTGACATTGCCTCTAAAGGAAATAATTATTTTCAGGCCCTGCTGTGCGGAGCCAAAGTAAAAAAAAATAATAATACAATATCATAAAACATAAATGGAAAAATAAAAAAATAAAATCAGAGAGCACATTGTATCTAAGTAGAGCAATGACAATAACAGTAAACAAAAATGTACAAAATTAAGATAATTTCAAAGCCAAAGCATGAACATGATTTCGATAAGGTCCAAGAATTGAGTTTTGTTAATAGAAAATGTATGAGTCTATGTACAGAGTGTTCTAAGACACTTCAAAAAACGTTGCTCGCTAAACTGAAAACTAAAACGTGGAGAAATTCTTCGTCGTGCTAAAGTGTTTGGTAGGAGAAACGAATGAAGATCATCAATAGCTGGAGTGATAAATATCATCGATGTCCTGAACGTCGCGGTCGGTTTTCCACGCAGCGCTGAACCGCGAGGAGTAAAGGAGTTCATGATCTTCAAAAATGAAGACTCAGCCAAAGAAGAATATCCAGACTGGAGGCTTTAAGGTACACCATCAGTGCTTCTGTTATCTTTACGGATAGTGCATGAAGGATCTTGTAAATAGAACCCTTTTTTCGAATTTGAAAATGGTACAATCCAACAATTATTATTACATTGAAGATAGTTATGTTGTTCAGAATCTAGGTGTCAAATGTTATTGATTACACAATGATTCTCTATTCCTGGAAAAGGCTTTGGTGATGAGATGGAAGTGTAGATACTGCTGACATAACCTTCTCACTCATCGTTAGATGAGATTGGATTTATAACCTTATTGAAAGGTATTATTGGTTGAGAAGAAGAATAAAAGGTCACAAATGAACGGATTTATAAGGTGCGAAAAGAGAAACATTAACTTTTATCGATTGCCGAGGTAATATATAAAAATAAAATACTTATTTAGATCCTTGATCAGCTGCTACAAAGATTAGCGTGCGGTAGGCATTTCTTCAGACTGATTCGTGGATGGATCGAAAACTCGACTATCAGTTAGTTTTTATGTTCCCGATGGTTATCTCCGTCACTAACAGCACAGACAGTTTTATCTATCGGCTTGCAGAACTAACTTGCCAATCGTCATGCCAGTCGGGAGAACTGTCTTGCTGTTAAATAGAATCACTTCGAATCGATATGTTTAACATGAATGAAGAACAATTTAGACGGAACGCTTTGTTGCTGTTAGATTAAATCTGCTTATATAAATATTTTCTGTCCTTTAAAGACGATTTCAAAAGTTAATTTAGTTATGTTTATAAAATGAATTAATTGAATAAATTTGCTGCAATACAATTGGTCATTTTTATACTATGGTTTTACCACTCTAGAATTCTAGAAGTTGGTTATGGAATTAGGTTCTAAACGTGTATGGATGCATAATGCATATCCTACAGAGTGTTATTTTTTACAAAAATACCCTTCACAAATATCCCCAAAGTTAATACAGATCCGAAGAGTAACTTTAGAGCTTCCTATGAGGAGTTATTTCATTTTTAAAACAAAACTAAAGATTTTTCAATTTTCAGTTTGACAGAATATTTCTATTCCATGTAAGCGATAATTTAATATTTAATTTTTATTTTTGGAATAACTTTATTAGTAAAACCTTAAGTTATCTTCGTCAGGATAAGATTTATATTAATCTTAACTTGATTAAGAAAATATAGTTTTTCTTATCTTGATGAAGAAAACATAGTTTTCAAAACATGTTGTTGATATTTTTTTTTTTTATTTATTTATCTATAATAAAATATAATTACAATGGTTTTATGTATATGCCTGTCTCACTAGGGTATACCTGTGTCGAGATTATATTGATTATATAGTGATTTTTACAAAGTTATTTGTTTTAATTTTATTTACTTTTTGTGTTTAGGTGACTAAATGAAGGTTATTAATAAATATGTCTATCAAAAATACACAATTTTCCAATATTTTATAATGTGTAACTACGAAAAAAGCAATCGAAATCGTGGAACTTGAAAAAAATGTAATGTGGCAAAAATGCCCCTCTATGGATTTCTATTTGTACCCTTTTCTAATATACTGGATCATCCCAAAGGAGAATATGATGACAGTCAGTTACCTAATAAATCTAGTAAATTTGTTCTAGGTTTTTTGTATTTTACGATTTTTTTAAATTTAGTATAAGTACCTGCATACGCAGTGTACGTACATTGCATATGCAGGTACTATTCATCGTGAAGTTGTATGACGTTTTAAATCACTCAGTGTTTTTCTGGCCGCTTCCATTTGGCTAAAAGCACTTTGCATAAAAATACGCAATTTTGGACGGCAAACTAAAATTTGAATATATTTTGCACATGTAGCTTTTACGAAAATGTATATTGGAAGCCTTTTGACGGCTTTCCGGTGAACATTTCAAAATACTGAAATATTGTTACGAATAACGCGGCAGTATAATATTTCCCGTACATTTTGATATTGCAAATTGGTACCATGTCATTGATCTAAAAATTGCTGGATGGGTCGTCAGTGTTGAAGATTTTCTCAGTATTGCCCTGGCGAAAGAAGAACAATATGATTCGAAACGTCGCTCGAATTGGCTATAGCTGTATATGATATAAATAGCCAAGCACTTTTCAACCTTCCACTTTACATCTCTTTTCCTTTCCAACTTCCTTCAGCTTCACAATATATCCCAATAAATCAAGGATACCATTGTCCCATTGCGATAGTGAGGAGCGGTAGGAACTCTTGTCCGGTTTTAACATTTTTTTACCTTAGCTCCATACAGATGTCATTTTTGGAGATTCAGTGAGGGGGGTATTTTTAGGGAAAGGAAGGAGAGTTAGTTATTGGAAGGAAAGAGTATGAGGAGTGGATAGGAATCTGAGGATCAATGTGCCTAGAAGTGGCTTTCGTATGAATCCATCCCCCTCACTGGCGATGGGTCGAGAGCGTACGGCTGAAGTGGTCTAGGTGAGTCTCAACTAGTCTCTCTAAACCCACCCTGCCATACAGTAGGTAGGCAAATGCATTCGCCGCCAAGACCTAGCAAACAAATTCCTCACCCTAAGAAACCGGAGCATCCCAAACAGTCACCAAACATATCGAAATTTTTGGGGTGACCCTTATCCGCCTCGTTGATTTATACTATATAAAAATATTTTTGAAAATCAATAGAATATACTAATTGTTTTACAGTTTAAGGTCAATAGAGAAAATAATAACCTACAAAAATTTGATAAAAAATATTATAATTCCTTCTTCGGCCTATATTTACTGATAATAAATTTAAGTAATTTTCATTACACTTTATAAATGACCCGACTCTCGAATGTAGAAAATTGTATTGGACCACTTGCAAAATTATAAAACGCCCATATGTTGTTCACATTGAGAGGGGGAATAAATAAAAGATTAACCGACTGAGAATCTAGTGGACTCTTGTAAGACTTGTATTCTTGGACTCTTGGATTCTTGTAAGACTCGATAGATGAAAAGTGAGTCGCTTCTATGGCTCATTCTTGATTTAAACAGCTTGGTTGTGGAACGATTGGCTGGCCTCTGTGTTTCCTGCTTCCAACAACATGGATCTCTTCAAGACCCATGTTCACTCCTTCCTCACCTCAAAAAAACGAGTGTGCTTTAAGTAAAACTTCACTAACTTATAAAAGAACATATGACATTGGCGTGACATTGACATTGGGGTGACATATGACATTGGGGTGACATATGACCATGGGATGACCTATGACCCTGGGGTGACCTATCACCGTGGGGTGACCTACAACCTTGGGGTGACTTACTACCTTGTGGTGACCTATGACCGTGGTGTAACCTATGACCTTGGGGTGACCTATCGTATGGTTATTCAATAAATGATTACTTGTGCTTGCACCTCTCCATAACTTTTTTCGTTACGCATTTACCAGCTTACTCCCCAAGCCAAGCGTGCGTAAAGGCCCGACCGTTCGCATCGATTACTGTTCGCACGACACTTTTCGTAACATGACATTTTCGTAACGCATTCACCGCCAAGTCGAAGTTTTATTTCAAAAAACCCTCCACATAGCATTTTCAAATATGGGCTCTGATTTTTTTTTCCTCAGGGCCTCCCATGTGGAGCAATTATAAAAAAGGAGAGACACAAAAGAAGAAACGTTTTATTTCAAATATTTTGTATTTAAATTCTCTCATAGTTGAAAAATTAATCTCTTGTTTTCAAAATGTAGGAAAAATGTTTTTCATTCAATAAGTTCTATGGAGTAATATAAATAATTTAAAAAAATCGTGTTGCATTTTATGAAAAAGTCAACATTTTGTTTGTCTGTCGACATTTATTAATAAAAAGAAATGTTTTCTCGCTATTGATTGTGTTGTTGAAAAAAGGTTCGCGCTGCAATCTAAAAAATTGCAAAATGAATATTCATTTAATTTTTTGTGAAATTTCCCTCGCGTTTTTCTGACAAAGCTTGATTTATTTTTATTCCGCTAGACATTTTCAAAATTCGAACGTAAATTTTAATCACTGTTCGAAATTTCAGTTGATAAAGTATTGCTGCATTTGTCAGGTTCTGTTCAATGTACCTTTATTGTATATTTCCGGGTAAATACATACCCACATACACACGTTTTACTTTATGTATTTATGCATGTATTTGTATTTCAAATATACGTTACAAGGAATGTTGGATAGATGTTTGTAGGGTTGGTTATATGTGACGAAAAACAGGGCGTGAAAAATTGCAAAAAAAAATGTATTTAGAGTTTTCGTTATAACAATATATTTATCAAATGAAAGGGGACACTAAACATTTTACAGTGGTGCTTAGAGTTTTCGAATCCGGCACCTTTTTCAAATTCCGCGGGATTCCGGGATTTAAACGAAGTAATGACATTATTTAATTTTTTTATTATTATTGGAGTCAATAATCTAAACGGCCATTAAACATAATGAAGTGGTGCATAGAGTTTGTGAATCCCGCACCTTTTTCAAATTTCGCGGGATAGCAGGATTTAAATGAAGTAATGACAATATTTAATTTTTTTATTATTACTGGAGCCACTATACATAATGAAGTGGTGCATAGAGTTTGCGAATCTCACACTTTTTTTAAATCCACGGGGATTGCGGAATTTAAATGAAGTAATGAAAATATTTCATTTTTCTTTATAATTATTTGGAGTCGATATTCTTAGTGCTATTACAAAAATAAACTGAAAACGTTACGCAATAAGTATTTTAGGATGACTTTAATAACAGAATAAGATCGTAAAAAATATTAAACTATCACTGACAGGACTCTCCGTAGTCCATTTTGACATCAATCATATTTGGTACTGAGAAGTAATTATTATAAAAATGCATTGAAAATGCTAACTCCGTCCCCACACTAGTTGGTGGGAATGTTTTTAAAAAAGTGTGTCCTCTCTGATAGTATCTCCCTCTGTTAACTCCAGAGATATCTTTCTTCAAAATTGATTCCATTTTGAAGTTTCCGAGTTTGAGAAGTGACTCTATTCTATCTTCCAACATCAAGTTCAGTTCCCTTTTATTGTCAAAGATTGACCACCGCTTATTTACACAAACAGAATTTTTTTGGTGTAAATTTAGAATTTCCCTCAAATTCCCGCAATCCCGCACCAATCAGCGGGATCGAGTATTTCTAAAATTCCGCGGGATTGCGGATTGCGGGTTGCGGGATTGCAGGATGTAGGATTGGGGGATGAGGGATTGCGGGACTTGCTGGATTTTCAAACTCTAATGGTGCAAATATATTTACGAAAATACAAAATGTGCGTAATGAACAAACCCTGGAATATAGCGAAAAATGTTTTTATTGTTGATAGATTTAAGCGATGTTTAAAAAACTTATTAATGTCTATATAGATCCATCAAAACCACGGTTTCAATAGCCGATTTTTCAAAAAAAAAAATCTTTTTGAAAATGTCTCCATTCCCTCTCACCTTTTAAAATACACGTGTTAGACTCCCCAGATTACACTTCCTGTTTTCTAGAAGTATGAAATTTTTTTGACATGCATTTTGGTTGTCTAAAAGGAAAAACTAACCAACAGAGTTAGGCAGAGAGAACGGACCGCCAAACAACTCGGTCTTGGCATACACTCTTTGCCTCATTCATATTCATACTTTTTGGTTGTCCCTCTCTAAATAAATATCCTCTCTTCTATAAAGCCTTATTTAAAATTGCCGCACTTTCGTTCAACATATCGTCTGCGTATCAAAAGCATAAATAAATTACGTGTAATAAAATTTAAAAAAAACACACATTTAGCACTTGTACTACGGTAGTTAGAGGGAAAATTTCAATTTTTTTTTAAATTTAATTTAATTGTCTGAACTGAAAATCTATTAGTTTTTAAAATGGAATAGTAAGCTGAAACAGCTGTCACAATGATAAAAACTAAAATTCCTGCAGAACTTAAAAATAACATTATTACATCTAATTTAAATTAGTTTTTATGAAATCAAATGGAGTACCACGAATTAAACACAAAAACCATTAAAAAATTCTCCATCTACGGGCGCTCTCTGCCAACGTCCTGGACAAGATTGTTTTCTGATCTCCGGTAGCGCTGAATCCTTTCGGCTAGTGCCCGTGCACCCTTTCCTCTGCGAATAACTGCGAGGCGCTACATCGCCAAGGGAGGCCGAACAGCGCCCTATATGCATTGTTATACTGTACTCGGAATTTGTTCATGATGCCTAGAGTGTACCTTATCCATAGTTCGCTAATGTAAAAGCTCAAGCAGTAGATTAATAATTAATTATTAATGGTAGATTAGTTTTGCATTTCGGAATAAATAAATATGTACGCGCGCTCCTGTAAAATTGCCAGGGACATAAAAGATATATTTTTCTAATATCTCTGCTGCAGATGTGATCGCTAAAGAAGTTGTAGGCCATTATCAGTAAAACAGATTTCTGTCTATTTGAAAGGATATTAATACCCAGAATTCCAGACAAGAAGGATGATGGATACAACCAGAGATACTACCAAAAGTCTCTTTATTATTTATTATTTATTATAGATAAATACCAAAGAAAGTACAAATTAAATATCAGAAAGCTTTGGCTGTCCAACTAGGAAAGTTTCATGTTCAAGGACAGACATATTGACAGGTTTAGTTCACATTATTCCTTAAGAAATGTACATGTAATTACATAATAAAAAATAAAAAAATTCTCTGAACCTAAGTTGTGTAATGAAGAAATGTAAACATATATACATACATTTTTTTGTGACAATGTAGAAAAAGTAACCTGGTAGCATAAATTATATTTGGATTTACCGAATTAACATGGTAACATATAATATATTCGGATTTACAAAGTATGATAAAATATAAATTCGTTTAAATGTTTTTTGATTATTCTTATTGATGACCCTACCAACTCTACACACTACCTACATACAACAAGGGTTGGTTGCAGGCTGCATTTTGATGAATGCAGCATCGCCTGCACGTGTGTACAAGGGCACGGGCTGGGGGTAGGGAACTGTGGGAGGGGGTGCAACGCGCCTGCTACGGGAGAGCTTGCCGAAGAATTAAAATCGGTAGCTAAATGAATTTAAAACTGTACAGTGGATTGCGTATTTTAAAAAATGAGTTTTTTTGCATGTTTTTGAAATGTCAATTCGTTATTTTTATGAGTATTGGAAAACATAAAAAAACAGTTTTTTTTACAGAGTTCATTTTGATCTCAGAACACGATAGGAAAATTGTATAAATTTGAGTTTATTTAAATAAAATAATGTACATACCGCACAATCCTAAATTTTGTGAGGGTGATGGTTTTGGGAAGGGAAAGGAAAGATTGGGAATTATTCTGGAATTACAATTTGGGAGGAAGGTGAATTTATTGGATAACACCTCTGCCGTGGGTCACCTTAAAGGGTTCGCTACGTTTGGTGACTTAGCAGGTGTGCCCGGGTTCATGGGATGAGGTTTTATTCCAGTTCTTGGTGGTGGATCCATCCGCCACCAGCTGCGTGGCAGGCCGGAACAGGAGAGAACCTTTTGACCTTTCCAGTAGGACTCTCTTGCCAAATCGTCTTGCACTGCAGTGGGAGGGATGGATTCATACATCTGTCACTATTGGAGACATTGATTTCTTAACCACCTCTCATAACTTTTGCCTTCCCACAACTTCATCTCATTCCTTTCCTCAAAACGTCCTTCACACGGCATCCTTAAATATCACATAGGCCCTAAGGGTAATTATTTTTCTCAAGGCCTTCTGTGTGGAGCTAATGTAAAAAAAAAAAATGCCCGCCTCCCAAATTGTATTCAAAACAAACACAAAATTTAGGTAGGCTTTTTAGATAAACTTATGTTTTTTTAACGTGTGTAATCTAGTAGATGTAATTATCTTTATGTGTAAATTGGTCCATGTGTAATTCTATCCCCAATTGGGGTATGTTGTGAGGCTGAAGGTAGAGAGGAGGGGAAGGAGAAAGGGAAGAGGAAGGTGGGAAAGTACCTGGCTATTCACATCTGGTCACCAAATACGGGTTTCAAGCAAAGTTACGGCTCTGACTGGTGGTCTTTCACCAGAGTATCTACCTACCACTCTGAAACTTGTCGCAAATGTACACTGAACCCCAGATTCCAATCCACTCCTTAAACCCCTTTCCTTCTCAGAATTCTCATCTCCTTCCTCTCCACAAAAAAACCCTCCACACAACATCCCCAAAGATGACAGAGCTCATGTTAAAAATAAAAATAAATTAATTTAAAAAATCTTTTCGTAATTCACAAAAAAACTCTTTAATCTCATTGTACCTACCTATTAACTTCAATTTTATCACGTATCACAGAGTTGATATTGATTTAATTACTAAAATTCGTAACAGCGCAATTTTGTTACATCAAATATTCAAAACTTCGCTCAATTTTTACATACCTACATACTCGGTTAACGAGTTATAGATATTTTGCATTTCAAATTTAAATTTTTAATTAGTGCAGAGTATATTAAATTATTTACATTAAAATTCTGTCGAAAATATTACCCTTACTATCCATTTGAATGAAGTCTTCCCCAAAACTGTTTCAAATCTTTTCGGTTATCTATTTTAATCTTCTACGTGTTTCATTGTCATCGTTATCAGAACCGCTAAAAACGTGAGAGATGTGAAAATGTCCATCATCATCCTCATATTCTTCCCCTTATCCTATTCGGGTCGGGGACCCACTGCATAGATAAGGCTCCTCCGTACTTCCGTCTCTGTCTTGTGCTGATTATTCGGCCACCGTCCATGGCAGTCCCATCCTCTTCTCACACAGTTTCTGGAGTTGCCTCGCCCAACTGTCTGTGGCGGCCTGCTGGACGTCTACCCTCTGGAATCTCACTCAGTATTTTCCTCGGAATTCGGTCATCAGACATTCTTAGTACATGCCCAAGCCACCTCAGTTTCGATTTTTCTATGAAGAGTAGCAGTGGTTCAATGTTTAGATCGTCGCGGATCGTGGAGTTTCTTATATGGTGATAATGTTCAAATATCGAAAATTTTCTTAATCAGGTTTCGTTAGCCTGTCTATGTCCTGGGAGCCGGTTTCGTGTAAATTGGTGAAATCGTTTTTCTTTAAAATCAGTTTAGATTAAATTTGAAATGAAATAAAATCGATATCGAGTTACAATTTTAAAAAGCGTGTAACAATTTTAACGATCGTAAGAACATCTTTCGAAGAAATGTGGATTTTTGGCCGCTGGCTGGTTAGACCTCTTAACTCCTCAATTCCCATGTCAAAGTTAATAAAGATTTTTCTTTTCTCTATAAATAAAATAGCTTACTTATATATGGTTAAGAAAAAAAAAATTAAAAATATATGTATACCACCCCACTCTTATTTATGGGTGTGTCTGTCACCTACAGGTGACACTGGGCATTGTACAGTTAAGACTCTGAAGAGGAAACAGCATTTTTCTTATTCTTACGTTAGGAATAAAATAACAGTTTTATAATAATATTTATTTATATAAATAAATAATATTTTTTTAAATAAAAAACAGAGCACTTATTTATTGTGAAAGCTGTGCCAACATTTTAGATGCAAACCGATATTGCACTTGGCATACATTTTTCTGGTGCGTTGGTAACAATATCCACATCTTCGTTGAGAGCAGTCGATTTGCGTCAGCACTTCCTGCACTTCTACCTCGATAGGCACTCTTATCTGCAGAGGTATGCCACAATCGGATTTGATGATCGGAGGCTTATTATATTTTTGCAAGTATTTGGTTGCGATATTTCGTCGGAAATCGCAGCAGTTCCAGTTGTTTTCTGACTGTCTTTTGATCAGCCATGCATTTTGGCAATCTGCATCTAAACCAAAAGCAAACAGAGGGAACCTACATCACAATTTGCCCCGAAGAGCTAACAGTAAATATGGCAATTATTTTTTTAATAATTATAATAATCACACAAAAAAGTTCCAAAGTTGCCACCAAAATCATGCAAAATTGAATGCTTTAATGAATGACCCATGTTTTATAATTTTAAATATAAATAAATAACATAGCTCAAATCCAAACTACAAATAATTTGCTGTATATTTTGTTTAGAAATATTCAATTTGGATTGGTATTTGGGCCTCAAATCCCAAATTAAGTTTTGTATGAAAAAGGAAAAAGGTAGCCGTTCCTAATGCTGCAAATTGTTTTTATAATCGGTTCTGCAATCTTTTTAGGTTAACGTATATAGAATATTTAAAAAGTAGGCAACGAGTCCAAACCTGGAGCCTCCGACATACCTAGACGCTCATGATACCTAGCACCTAAAACAGAGCTCTTGAGGTTTTTCCTAGTGAACTGACAGAATTAGACTGAATAAATAAGATAGTTTTGGATGGGTAAGAGCAGCAATCGCAAATCGAGTTGGCAAAACTGGAGATATTCGATATTTGAGATATTTGCCAACGTCGACTTCTAGGCATAAAAAGATCAAGGGAGCTTTTAAATTAATCCTTTAGTGCACTTAGATCAAATAACTTAATATATAACTATTCTTCTGCATGGTTTTAATGGATATATTGGTCATGGTTTTGCATGCAATTTAAGTAGCATATTTTAACTGAGGCACAAAAAATGCATTTTTGAGAACAACCAAACCAAACCGGAAATATGTCATATTTAAATCAAATTTTAGACATATTGACTCTTTTCCCCAAAAAATTTTATATTGATTTCGAAAGACTTTTCTTTTATCTAGTAAAGCTATGTTTTAAATTTAGAGAAAAAAAGTTTATTATTAGTACCTACAATTGGGTTGTTGGCAGATTTGTTAAATTTTCAAAAAAAAAATTGTATTATGCAACACACATTTCAAATCATATAATAATGCAGTAAAATAAATCATTTAATTATGTGAGAAAGATATGTTTCAGAAATTTAATTTTAGTTTAAATTAAATCATTAAAAAAAGATCCACTCACGTGTTTTGTGACGAAAATACTTTAGTTTGTCTATTTATTTACGGCCTTACAAACTAATATATTTAAGATTTTTTTTACATTCTTATTTTGCTAAGACATTATTGAAAATTATAAATACTTATGATCAAAAAATAATTATGAGAGGTAAATAATTTTAATAGTTTTATCATCATTCCTTTCAGCATTCTTTGATGTAGGTATAAATTAAAGAAATTTTTGAATGAAATAATATCGATTTTGAGTTATTGTGTTAAAATGCGGGTATAGAGAATAATTAATCTTTCTCATCGGAACGGCCCTGTACAGTTACAAGGGTACGATCGCAAGATTGTCGTTCGACCAAATTTAAATTTTCGGCCGCTGGTTAATGGCTCTTAAGTATACAGAAATGTTCCTGGATATCTATTCTATCTTCGATAAAAACGGCACAATATAGCGAATATGTCGTTGTTAAAAAAAAAAACTCTTTTTTTTAAATATTTTTTTATTGTAAATTATTGTAATGTGAATGCCGCACATGAGTCACAACCGCTCCAATTTATTTTAATTTTTTTTTTTTTTTTTTTTTATTGTAAATTATTAGGTTTGTTCAGGTCTTGGCGGCGGATGCGTCTGCCCACCAGCTGCATGGTAGACCAAATCCGGAGAGAGTGGTTGAGGGAATGCTTTTGACTTATCCAGCCTCCCTCTCTCGGAACATTGCCTTGATGTAAAAATCTTGTTCTCTGAAATTCTCTTAAATATTGTCACACATCAACACCTCATTTCAGTATTTGAGTACCTTATACAAAATCATCCCGATGTCGTGTCCTACCCAACACCTACTACACATCTACCTTTGGCACTATCTCGGAAACGAGATCATGTAACACGAAAAGCATATTATAGACAAGTAAATCAATGTGAGTAATAAACATGGACTAATTATGATACATTACAATAAATAATACAGTTCAATGTATGTATGAATATGAGTAAAATTTGAACTGTTTTAAAAACACACAAGTATATCCACGAACTGGCGAATGTCTGTGTGGGATTTTTTTGGTTAATCTGCTAATTTTATTATTCTTTACTTTTTAAATGTTTACATAAAAAAGCTTGTATGTATTGTAAAATTATACCAATGTATGTACCAAAAAAAATTAATAAAGAAAAAAAAATACTTTGCACACATCGACCATTTTTACTTAATAGACTGTGGCGTCGTTAGTATAATAACATGATGTACTGTGTAACTTAATTTCCACGTTTTTCCTTCCAACCAGAAATAATAACAAAAGATAATACATATTTTTTAATGGTAGCAGATTTTTACAAAAAAACCATAAATCATTTTTTAATAGATGTATGATTACGCCTGGTGACTTCATAACACTATCGGCTCCCTGGTAAAGCATATTATTTCCTCCGTCTTGCTTGTGTTTCTGAAAAACTAATACATAATTTATTGCAATTTCTCGGTGGCAAAATATACTTTAGTGATTTTCTATGAAAATGCAGGGTGTTTTGAATATTCATTTTATTTTCCTTATTCATTTTGGAGTAGTTTAAAGATTGGATGTTGATTTTACAAAAAAAAAATATTTTTTTGATTTCGTAAGATTCGATCCTTGGTCAGCTGAGTGTCTGGCCGCTAAGGTTCGTCAGGCGCTTTATACCACTAGACTTCAATTGCGTGGGACCGTGTTATTTTATTGGAACCGAGTACCCGTTGAAATAAATAAATATTTTACTGCTATCTCGCAGCCTAAATCCAATAGATGTATGTATTTGTCTCTTTTGTATCGCTGGCTTCCGTTTCATCGAGTTTCAAATCACAACGGTGCTAAGGAAGTATTCACTTCAAACCAGAGGCTGTCCATGGAAAGAGATGTGTTGGCGGGGTGGTTCCTATGCCTGCGCAATTGGAGCATCCGGGTCCGGACGCAGACTTGTCAAGACACCAAGAACAAAGACGCTCATGATACCTAGCACCTAAAACAGAGCTCTTGAGGTTTTTCCTAGTGAACTGACAGAATTATACTGAATAAATAAGATAGTTTTGGATGGGTAAGAGCAGCAATCGCAAATCGAGTTGGCAAAACTGGAGATATTCGATATTTGAGATATTTGCCAACGTCGACTTCTAGGCATAAAAAGATCAAGGGAGCTTTTAAATTAATCCTTTAGTGCACTTAGATCAAATAACTTAATATTATTATTACCTGGTGCTATGGTCTTTATTGGGACAATTTCAAATTAAAGCCTATTGTTACGTAATACAAGTCAAACAATCATAAAGTTTAAAGAAAATACGAGGGGGTCAAACAGAGAGCCTTGCGGAATTCCTGATATTTTAGGAAAACGTTAAATAAGAAAGAAAACTGCCACTCGTGAAACGTGTGTTGAAGAGATTCTGTGATTAGACAGCAACTGAATCAGCCGTGGAAGATATTCCACAAAATATGTTGAGCATCGGACAAGAACCAAGATACAAAATTTTAATATAAAACATCTTTCAACCTATCTAAGAAAGCTTGAACAAGTTTTAATTTTATTTGTTTTATCTTGCTGTTAGCCCTGTAGGCGAGTCCAATGAATGTATATATCGATAATCATAATGTTTTTGATCGTTTTATGATAATCAATATTATAGGCGTGAAGTTCTGCATTTCAATTCAGTTTATTGTGCACCGGCCGCCACGATATGCCTCCGTTATTTGTTCTAGTATTTTTGCTGTGTTCAACAAGAATATGTAAGTAATTTGTGGACAAAATACAGATAAAGTAGAAACAATACTTTAAATTATCAAAAATTTGATATACTATTTGGAAGTTTACATTTTTCAACTCTGTGGACAACTTTTCATGCTGAAAAGAGTGACGATCTCACAATTTTCATCCATACAATAAATTATTTAAATAAAATAAAAATTTCAATTGCTCGATTTCGGAAAAAATTCACGAACTTTCGTAGATATTTAAAAGAGAATTATTTAAAGACGAATCATGAACCTGAATGACTTCGGACTTAATTTAGCTCGAAGATATATGGTTGATGGCATCTCATAACATCACATGAATATGAAAATTGTGTTAAGAGTAAGCACTGAAAATCATTGAAATTTCTTCAAACCATTAGAAAGAATTGATGTGATAAATAAAATCAATAACTTATCCGTAACTAATATGAAAGAAAACTCGACCAGCGAATTACAGTATGTCGTTTGAAAACAAATCTAGCCTGTTATCAGTAAACAAGTACACGCTCATGTGTAAAATTTATTTGGACTCGGTTAAAGGCTGTAGAAAGGCTTTTAAAGAAGGTTTAACCGAATCAAATTCGTCGGAAGACATTTCAAGAAGCTGGTTAGGTCAGCCAAATACTTACATGTTTTGGTACACCTATTTCAAACGCTTTTTTAAGGTTTTTAAAATTGAT
Source organism: Limnephilus lunatus (assembly GCA_917563855.2). Taxonomy (NCBI): domain Eukaryota; kingdom Metazoa; phylum Arthropoda; class Insecta; order Trichoptera; family Limnephilidae; genus Limnephilus; species Limnephilus lunatus. The sequence goes on from OU830594.1 coordinate 103,259,393, forward strand.
GATGTAGAATTCTTTCAACCAGTTAAGAAACTGGATATTAACATAAAAAATTATAAACTTACGTCAGGAAATTAACTTAAACAATTATAACAATTGTATAAAATTTGGGCTAATCACTATTTTGTTTAATGTTTAATGATGGTGGTTCGTGACTTTCGAATGTGCCTATGTTGTAAAAACGAAATTTTTGACACGTTGATTTAAAATATTCAACACCGTAGTGCCCCACTTAAACACATGAAAATTTTTATTCAACAAAAAAATATAAGTACCTTAAAAAGTCTCACAAGTTATCATAACCGAATGAGATGCAGCAATCAATTTTCTAAATGATTTACGAAAAACCATGTATTATATTTATGCGTACCGTGCAAATTGAGCCAGTTGAAAAAAATCCATTAGAATAAAAATATGGTACAACTACACTAACGGTTGTTGGCCCTAGTAACACAGAATGTACAGGAATTGCAGAAAGGCAGAATAAATCTATAGAACACTATGCAGAGCTAGGACAAAGAAGAAGAGTTTGTCTAGATCCCATCGACGCTAATATTCTATTATATATTTTAAATCAGTCCTCATAATTTATGTTTGATGACAACTGTATTTTGGAAGAATTTAATATTTTTTTCACCGAGATCTCTCTCACAGAATTATCTTACAGATTTTCATTGGTTTTTAATTTTTTTTAAAATCATCTTCTTCACAGTTGGGGAAAACAATGTCACCGCACGGCACGAAAAGAGGGTAATGGGTGCGTCTTCCTTCCTCAGCGAAGATGACCTAGCTTCGAGGATTGTCGGTGGTCATAAGGTGTCTATAGTTGAATATCCCTATACTGCCAACTATGGCATGATATGCGGAGCAGCAGTCTTGAACGAGTATTGGCTCATCACAGCTGGACATTGTGGGTAGGATGAGTACACTTTTTTTCATCTTGATTCAATATTACATTTTAAACTTTTTTGGTTAATGATACGTTATAAAACGTTTCTTCGAATTATGCGTGCTATTCTGCTGATTAAGAATCCTCTGATTATAAAGTACATGGACTCATGACTAATCCCCATTCTAGAATACCTAAAACATAGGCTATCAACTGTCTGCCTTTAACGTCGTGTCCTAAAATATTTTGAATGCGTCATATAATTACTCCAATATTTAAATCCGGTAGTTCGGAAGACGTTTCTAATTTATTATAGACCTATTTCACTCTCATTTAATTAACGATTTTTTTTAAATATAAAAAAATACTAACAACTGCAATTAATCTCTGGCTTACTATTGAAGTAAAATCATATATGGTTTCGTAGTCCTTTCACACAAACGAAGTATTAAATTCCGTAAGTCTAAACTTAAACAAAAAAAAAATTGAAATGACTTTAGGTCTTATTACAAAAAAATCAACCAAACATAAAAATCAATTTGGATTCCCGGAGGGAAAAACTATCCAAGATGAAAAGCAAAAATTTCATCAAGATTCAGAGTGCAGGAATCAAATAAATGTTTAGCAATTTTCATCGACTTAAAGTGAGCATTTCCTATGAAAGACTTGTATAATAATTAAAATAAAATGGCCTTGACGACGTAACTATGTCACAATTATAATTCAGCATATTTTTACCCCGCAGCATAAAAAGAAATTAGAACATAAATACAGCACTAGATTCACGCGCAAAGACGGGTTAATAGTTCCGAAATTTAATGATAAGTACGGACAGAGAACGTTTGAATACAACATACCGAAGATATTTAATTTATTACCTGACACTTCAAAGCAATGTGATTCTATGAATAAGGTTGAATAGGTTTATGGTGAAAAATTGGCTATCGGAAAAATATTTATATTGATATTTATGAAAAAATGTACGAAAAAATGTTGAATCTGTAGATATAACATGTAAATTATAACTTTTAAAATGTATATGTAACTAAACTATAAGCACCTGTTGACAAGCCAATTCAATTGGTTTAGCAGGACTTGTTTGTTGATATGTTTTAACTATTTTTTCAATAAATATAAAAAATATATATATTTTTTAAATTCCACAAGATGTGCTTCTAATTTTTCATATCTAGCAAATCAAAACCAAAATTTCCTCTGAAATCATCAGATTTGCAATTAGATGGCATTGTGGAAAATTCAGTGCACACAGCTGGAGAAAATAAAACTGCCTTAGAATAAAATGAAAGCATGATTGGACACAGCTAAGATTGGATTTGGAAAAAATTTGCTTTAAGTGAGCGGCATTATTTACGATGACATTTATTTCTTGTTTGATAAAAATTGCTGATGTTTTGAGGAAAGTTTGCAAATAATGTTATTAAGCGCTATAAAAAAAATAATAAAGAAAAGTACGTTATCAGTCACCCACCGTGAAATAATTACAAAATAAATTAATCATTGTTATTAAAGAAAGTAATGAATTGTGCAACGATGCACAACATGTTTATTTTTTCTTTCCTCACTCGTGTTGCAATAAATATAATTATATTATTAAGTCATTGTTTTTGTGTTTTATTCTTAGAATTCCGTTTTTTGTATTTCTTGGGAATTAACTAAGCGACAATTTTAGACATTTTGCGTTAAAAAGTTTTATTTTCTATGTACATTTGTTACTTCAATTTTTCCCCTTATTAACAAAGTTTCCATGTAATGTCGACTTCACCAACCTTTCTTCCTCTCCGCCAAAATTACCCATCCCACTACATCCACCTAATTAAATCTAATCATTTTTGTGCTTGCATAAAATGTTTAAGTTAGTTTTAAGTTGGCTGGTGAATGATACGGATGTGTCGAAACTGATAGCAAAAAACATAGAAAATAAATCTTTTCAAAACAAAATTTCATAGAATTCCAGTTAATTTAAAAAAAAATTAGATGTGATTTTAGATTTTCACGGCCAAAAGTGTTTTTATTGTTTGTTTTTGAGGTGTTATATCTTGTGGCGCTATCACCGTTTTTAGCCAACGTTTCGACAGCGTTGCAGTATCTTTTATCAGTACAGAAGTGTATTTAATAGTGGTTATGGAGAAAAGGAGTGTAAGGAGAATATATGACGCAAATGTGAATGGTAGAAGAAGTCGAGGACGCCCAAGAAAGACATGACACGACTAAGTTAATCAAATTCGTGAGTCGGGCCATGTCAAGAGTAAAAATAATAGAAGAGCATGTATTAGACGTTATATGAATGTAAACGTGGCAAGGAATGTGTGCCAAGACCGAGTTGTTTGGCGGTCCGTCCTCTCTGCCTGCCCCTGCGGGGAAGCGGCGTGATGGCTAGTTAGGTGTGTGCTCATGTACGTAGATGCGATACTGTGTTGCCAGCTCCACTCATCTACGAGCTGGCGAGAGTCTAATTCAAAATGGGTTTTCAGCGTTTAGCTTTGATGTAGCAATCAATAACGGGATTCCAAAAAACTTTGGAACTTAGTTCCGTCGTTTCTAATAATAAATGGGAATTTTGTAAATTTCAATTGTCTCCGTTACATTTAGTTTTATTTTATTTATATTTAACCATATCTGCAAAAGGTTTGATGGAACAGTACTTTAGGGACTTCACAATGTCTTTAATATTTATTAGTATTTTAATAATTTCATTAAATAAATTGTTTCATAAATATTTTTTCAGGCTTTACGATGTCGTTTACACTGGCTCCACTTTCATATCCAGAACCAAAAAGACCAAAGTAATACAACACGTAGTTCATCCCAATTACAAAAACGCGGATAATAAGTATCAATTCGATTACGATTTCCAACTACTGAAGGTGGAGACGCCATTGAAGTTAAACAAACTCACCAGCCCCATTCAGCTGGGATCAGAAAAGGAAGTTATTGTTGGAACTTACGCCACTGTTACTGGATGGGGAAGCACATACGAAGAAGTAAGTAGAATAATTAAAGCATTTATTCATATTTTTTTACATTAGTTCCTCACAATTTGAATCATTTATTGGATAACCAACATCTCTGCCATAGGTCACCTCAAATGGTTCACTATGTTTGGTAACTTAGCGGGGATGCCCGGGTTCATGGGGTCAGGTTTGTCCGGATCTTGGCGGCGGATGCGTCTGCTCACCAACTGCGTGGCAGGTCGGATCGGGAGATAATGATTGAGGGAGTCCCTTTGGCTTCTCCAGACGTACTCTTTGGGAACATCACCTTGCATCGGATTCATACGTCACTCTTTGACATACTGACCTCCAGACTCAGGACCCACCTCTAATACCTCGTTCCTCTTCCTCTCCCTCCTTTCCTAAAAAGACACTTCACACAGCATCCCCAAAGACGAAATATTCTCTGAGGGAAATTATTTTCCTCAGGGCTTCCGTAGTAAAGCTAATGCAAAAAAAAACACAGGAGGCCTTGATTACAATAATTTCCCTCAGAGCCTATTTCACCTTAGAGGATACTGTGTGGAAGTTCTACGATGAAAATAGGTATAAGGGGTGGTAGGAATCTGGGAATCAGTGTGTCCAAGAGTGACAGACGTATAAATCCATCCCTCCAACTGTGGTGCAAGGCGATGGGTCGAGGAATTCTGGCGGTAGAGGTTAAAATACCTCCCTCAACCAGTTTATCTCGATTCGGCCCGCCAGGCAACAGGTGGGCTGATGCAAATCCCGAAACTGTACTTAGATTGATATCTGATAAAAGATTTCCAAGGTAGACAATAGATGATATATAAATGTCCAACAACCCTGCATGGTACAAGGTTATGTTTTTTCTTGAAACACCTGAAATGTAATATCGTCATTAGTCGACCACACGTCATCGTCGAAGTATTCAACAAATAATGCTTCATTTTGAATCTGTGGCCCTTCAATTCACTCCTCACATTCATCACCAGAATCTAGATCAGTGAGGTCAGAATTGGCTTTCACTGGTGTTTGTAAGCAAATTTTGCTTATTTGCTTTCATCATCACCTTCTCCCAGAAAAAATAGTTTTCATGCACTGGCAAGAAACTCAAAAATAAATTAAAGAAAACCCAATAGCCAATAACCCTACCGTATCAAAATTGTCCTTTATATGATTAATTTCAAACGTACTCAAAAAAGTCAATTGGGTAGCCAAGTAGAGTAATAAATAGTGACCAGTAGCCGTACTCCATCAGATAGAGAAATTTCAATTAAAATTAGTTTCATTTTTCGTTTCTGTGTCTTTTGAAAATTCATGTAAGGTAGGCGGGCGGCTGTTAGCACCACCTTACAGGGTTGAGAATAGGAACTAAAATGTCACTCTAACAAGCAGTTCCTGTGGATCTTGAAGTGGTGTCGGCATAAACCAAATAGCAAGGTAATCACGTAATCACGGATATGTTGCCTGTTGTAAGTTGAATCCTCGGTCGACACTTGCAAATTTTGTTGAACGAACGACAGACACTCGTAAAATTTATGTTGTTATAATTTACTGATACAACTATGATATAATCGATTGGGGAGTCAAAACTTTAACATTAGCGATCTGACGTTACTGTTGGACTCCTAACCCTGCTGTTAATGGAAGCATAACGAACCCATGGAGACCCAGTCAGCGTTACTAACCCATTCATATTATTTCAATTTGATTCATTTTGTTTTGCATTATTTTCATTTTTCACAGGGTCCCACGTCAAATCACTTGCTAGCCGTTGAGGTACCAGTCATATCGTCAACAGAATGCAAAAAGAAGGGTCAAGGAGAGTATGCAAATTATGTTAGCGAAAGAATGTTTTGCGCTGGATACAAAAAAGGAGGAAAAGATACATGCCAGGTAACGAAACATTTTATAGTAGCGATTATGATGGCGGTTCTTGAAGACAGGAGATGTAATCTTTTCAATACTTGTAATAAGCCAATGTTCTCAAGTTTCCGGTAATTTATTTATTATTGTTATACGCCCATAGGGGCTTTTACATAGATTATAAAGAGTTTTACAAAAGTTATCGAGTTAGAATTTATAGCAAAAGTTATAAAAGTGGAAAATTAAAATTTAAATAAAAAAGTAATTGTTTGGTTTCGGTTTTCTCCTAATTGTACTTTTATGTTTAATATCCGATTTTAATGTCGAATTTATTGTAAGAAGCTAGTGTATTATATTTTAGTCTAAAAGTTTTGGTTTTGTCCTGTGCTACAATCTACAATAACACCGTTATTGTCTATTATTATGACCCGTGTATTGGACGGACCTACTGTCGAATTTTCCCTATCAAAGAAAAGAAGAAAAAGACAAATAATGTGGGAATCTTAACGACGCGACGTAAGTGAAGAAAGAGTGTAAACAAATATGCGCCAGCGCACGGCGTATTGGATGGACGTACGGTCGAATTCACCCTTGCAGGCCTGAAGCTTCGACCTTTCACCTGACACCTGTGTTCTAATACATTCTAAGGATAGCAATATATTGCGATAGGGGAATCTATAAAATGGACTGAGTCCAGGATTTTTTAAAATCATTTGGATGTTGCAGACCAGAACATTCCAGCCCAAATTCAACAATTATTGTGGGTTCTTGCAATCTGTACAGGGTCACCAGTTGTGCACTATTTAAAGATCTTTGGTCCATTTATAGTACGGCTGACTAAACCAAACTTCTAATATCTCTAGTTATTTCTGCCAAAATATTTTTCTAAACTATGATTTTTTCAAAAATTTTCAGGGTGACTCCGGCGGCCCACTGACATTCAACAAGAAACTCATCGGCATTGTTTCCTTCGGAGTAGGCTGTGCAGAGGCTGACATGCCCGGTGTATACGCCAAGATAGCTAGTGTCAGAGATTGGATCGCAGATATAACTGGAATTAAGTAATAATTTTAAAAAAATCCGGAAGAAAAAATATCAAAAACTCCTTTAAAAAAATTGTAAATCATTTTCAAAAAATTTGGTCATCAGCTTGTTCAAAGTTTAAAAAAAAATATTCGTAATAAATCAAGACGTTATTAACAAACTCATCTGCAATGTAAAATACTTTTTCAGGTTTTGATGATATAAGCCTTTAATAAATATTTTTGTATCACAACCTATCGACGAGTATTATTAACTGTGCAGAGAAGCGAAGGTTGAATCGAACACAGAACTCTCACAGATGATGCGATATTTATTGTGGACTAGGAACATTTTACAGAGTGATTAATGAATACATATATATGAATTGGGGAGGCGGGCATGGGTACCGCCGAACCATTTATTGGATAACCAACATCTCTGCTATAGGTTATCCACCAGTGACTTGTTATCCTACTTTTGTGACTTGTTCAGCAGCTGTGCCCGGGTTCAACGGGTCTTGGCTGTGGATTAGCCTTCCCACCAGCTGCGTGGCGTGCTGGATCAGAAGATGCCGATTTGGGGAGACCCTTCGTCATCTCTCTCTAGACTCTAGACCCATCGCCCTGCACTGCAGGAGGGATGGATGGATTCAAACGTCCGACATTCCTGGACACATTGACCCCTAGTCTCCTACCCACTTTTCACACTCTTTTTCCTTCCCAGAACTTCCTCTCCTTTATTACGTTAAAAAGATCCTTTACATAGCATCTCCAAATAAAGAATATTATTTTCTACAAGTCATCAATCGATTAACAAAATGTTCTTAAAATGCGTTGTGTATTGGACAAAAATATTTTTTTTTAAAGGTGCTCCAGATTTTATGTCCGGGTTAAATCTTTCCCAAATGAAAGACTAAACCCTTCCACACACTTTTCAACAAATGATTATCTAGTAAATCTACCCAATGTAAGTGCACTATATAAGTAAAATAAATACAAAATAATACAAGAACAATACGTCAATCCACCAGAAACATAATGGGAAAATAATTCACCGACTCCAGATATTTTCATATCAGAGGGTTCAGCTCTGATGAAATCCTAACCGGACCGATAAATCCTACTGATTCCTCAATATAAATATTTTAAAAATCTTTCGTAATTCTACTTGTATTTAAAATGACTGACTTTTGCATTTTTATATATAAATTCTTTGACAAATCTAATACGCCTACATTTTGAATGAGAGAGCTAGGTATAATGCCAGTAGCCGAAATAACAAATGGTAACATTTTTATATTCCGAGAATGCCAAATTCTTTTATTCTCATTTCCTAAATATGTATATTTTCTTAGTTTTTCAGAAACAGTTTTCTGAATATTACAAGAATTTGGAATAGCGACATCAATGATATAAGTTATTTTTTAAATTTTGTCATGTAAAACTATAGCGGGTCTATTTTGACTAATTGTTCTGGAATAGTTTTGTCATAATAAATTTTATAAAATTCATTATCTAAAAATGAATTTGGTTCATATTCATAATATGGCATATTACGGCAGTCAATAAAGTTATGTTTAATTACCAAACGTTGGTGAATTATTTTTAGGACTTGATTGTGCCTAAATGTACTTATACTCGGACGGCGATAATACAGAACATCCCGATATAATATGTTCTATAGTTTTTGGAAAATCCATACATTTTCAACATAAATCATCAGTTTGATTTGTATCTTTGATGATATGCTTCCTATAATTTTTATTATTTATGTCTCTATCTTGAATGGCAAGCATAAATCCTTCTATTTCTGCTCTCAACTCTCCAATACTCAACCATTTGTTTGACGAAAGTTTGTCAACATATGTTTGGTTGAGATAGTTGAAGTGTTTTGAGTGAAAAATTTTATTTGACCAGGAATCCAATAATTCCTGGTTGGTGGTTATACTGTAAATATTAACTAGTAATTTTCTATTTTTTTAATAATTAAACTATAAATATTTATTATTTTAAAGTAGAGAAACTACGCGTTACACACACTCATTTAAGAATAAACAAAATTTTAACAAAACAAAAAACGACTTAAAAAAATGCACTAAAAAGTAAAAAAATAATTTCGTACGATTGTCATTTTTGGAGTCGGTGTCAGCCAAGGTAACTACATACATACGTAGGTGAGATGTGGAGATCTTGGCTGACACCGACTCCAAAAATAACAATCGTATGAAATTATTTATTTAATTTTTAGTGCATTTTTTTAAGTCGTTTTTTGTTTTGTGAAAATTTTGTTAATTTTTTTATTTTTAGTGACGAGCGTGCGCAAAGAAGTTTTACTTCAAAAAATAATATAAGACTTATATAGTTTTCTCATGGATCCCACTGTCAAAACTGGACCAAATTAAAATGAGACCATACGGAAAGCACCAGCTTTGTAATAAAAAAAGAATCATCAATATCGGTTCGCCCAATCGAAAGTTCTGAGGTAACAAACATAAAAAAAAAAATACCGTCGAATTGATAACCTACTCCTTTTCGAAATCGTTTAAAAAAGAATCATCGAAATCTATTGGCGTAATATTGAGTTATTCGTCCATTTGTCGCGCGCATAATTATTGCAAATTTAAGACATATATGGTTTTCTCATGGATCCCATTGTCAGAACTTGACTAAATTAAAATGGGACCACACGGGAAGCACCAGCTTTCTAATAAAAAAAAACATCAATATCATTTCACCCAATCGAAAGTTCTGAGGTAACAAACATAAAAAAAAATACCGTCGAATTGATAACCTCCTCCTTTTCGAAGTCGTTTAAAAAATTGAATTAAATCGGTGACTTGAAGAATCGTTCGATTGCTAGCGTATAGAATTTTTCAAACTTCTTCTCAGAAAAGAAAATTACAGTAATAAAAAAATAATTAATTTTTAATATAATAAAAAACAAAATTTTATAATACTTTTAGAATAACCTGTCAAAGTTTTCAAATATAAGTATTGACATTTTACATATAGATCCTGAAGAAATATTACTAAAATACTGAAAAAAAATTATCTTAGTGACGTTTCTCGATTTCACCGGATTTTTTTTTTTTTAATGACTTGTTTACTTTTGGACGTTCATTTAGATATTATTTAAAAAAATCAAGAATACAATCATTATATAGTATAAAATAAAATCGCTCAAAATGTATGTGCGCTTAGATCTTTTAAACAACGCAACGGATTTTCATGTGGTTTTCACCAATTGATAGAGTGATTTAAGAGGAAGGTTTATTTGTATTATACATGCTTATTATAGTAGAGAAAAGCCGAAAAATGTAGGCGTTGTGTTTCGTTAGCCACAGCAACGTGTTGCCGGGTCTGCTAGTTAAAAATAATAAAATGTTCAACTTTATCATAAACAATAAAAAATTCGGTTGTGGGTCTGTCTGAAATAATTTTTAATACATGTAAAAATACAGTCTACGAAATAAAGATAAATTGATATAATACTAACAAAAAATAATGTTGGTAAGAATACAAATCATTTTATTTTTCACATTTTCAGTACCTACATATACTATGAAAATTCCAAAGCCTCCTGGCTTCACCTCAGATATTAACATGATCTGAGGACTTAACGCTATTTTAGTTAAGTCTAATTTTGGGAATCCTAAAATCACGACAATTTCTTGTAGGATAATTATTGTGAACATTTAAATGGTGGGTATATAATATGTGTTAGTTTGAAGATATTCAGTGAGCATGCATTTTTAAGGTAGTAAATCACTGTTAATCTTTTAGATATTGTGTTGTTAAATGGTCATCATATTAAAATATAGTATCATACATAGTTTCAACTCTAGTAAAAATATTGCTTTTCAAAGGCAATCTTGGGGCAAACGACATGCTCAGAACTTCAATATTCCATAACAAATTATCGTAAAGCCTTGAGGGACGTTCTGTACCAAGGAATAATTCATCTTTATAAGAAAAACTTTCTTTTTATACTTTTTTGAAGGTCTGGGTTCGAGTCCCAGTTGCGACCATTGTCTTTTTTCTGTTTTTCTGTGTCTTGTTCTTTTTCATATTTTCGTTAAGATTATTATTGTTAACTTATTTTAATATGATATATTTCACTGATGGGAATAACCTTCAAAAATGTATAAAATGAAAGTTTTTCTTATAAAAATTGAATATTCATTTAGACTTTCGTAAAAGTCAATTGTTCCATATAAATAAATTCGGATATATTTATCCGAGACGCTATCCAGGTTACAAACCAATTCTTAGAATGATTGTTTCCAATAAAAAGGTTAGTTGCCCGTAATATGTTGATAATAATGTAATTCTGAAATTTGAAAATATGAAATTGACAAATATGACGGCTTTGGCAGAAGATGGCAATAGCGAAATTGGTTAACGCGCTCGTCCCGGTTAGACGGAGAGGTCTGGGTTCGAGTCCCAGTTGCAACCATTGTCTTTTTCTGTTTTTCTGTGTCTTGTTCTCTTTCATATTTTCGTTTAGATTATTATTGTTAACTTATTCTAATATAATATTTCATCGTCATCGCAGAACAATACTTGCAGTGTGTTCATTCCTGAAAATTGTTACCGTGGGATGACGTAGCAACAATGAACAAATTAGTGAGCCAGATGGACTAACGTGGCAAACGTAAGGAATAGGTTCTAGTTTTATAAATAAAATAAGATATTCGAAATACAAAAGTACGAGGGCTGTCCGTAAAATAAGGTCTCCAACGTGCTGCGGTCGCGAGGAACAATTTTACCCGCAATCCTGCAATAATGGCATGTATCCTGGTATCCCCTTGCCAAAACCCCACCACGTTGCACCCTCTGTGATGCTAAATTTTGGCGTCGCAGCCGTTCGCGATGGAGCTTCCACTCGCCGCACCCGCCAGGTGCGAGTTACGTTCTGTAATTCGTTTTTAAACTTTGCTTCGGCGAATTGGGATTGTTCCTTTGTCTCTGGTGTCATGTACAGGCCCGGACTGGGACCATTTGGGGCCCTCCGCTAAAACCTGTAAAGGGGCCACCTAACGTGGGGTGGGTGTGGGGGGGGGGGGGGGTAATTTTTGAAAATTAGGTGCGTGAAAACAATGATAACGCGTTTCTACGCTATATTGGCACCTATAAAGAAGAAGAAATTCAGATAGGTTTTTATACGAATATTATGATTTTCAACTTTTGTTGACTTTCTTATTTATTGAAATAAGAAATTCACGGTATTTTTAGGATACCACAACACTACTAAACAATGCTGTAGAACTGCCAATAATTATAACGGAGTTCAAAATAAAGGGCAGGATTTTATTCACACCAAAGCATTAATGAATTATGTCAAAATTATTTGTGTAGTAAAAATAATGACAAACGGATTTTAGGGATTAGAAAAATAATACTAACATTAAAAAAAAATCCTGCGTGTTTAACAGTTTACAATGCTGTATATTAGAATAGAAGGGGCTTAATTTAACTGAAATGATTCGACATTTTGCTCCTCTAGCCCTAAAGTAACAGTTTCTTTGTAAGCAACTCACTTGTTAAAACTACTTCATCTATTATTTTATTTTTGTCCAAATTATAAAATAAATCCCTCTCAACATTAATAAAAAGCAGACTGGACGTAAGGTCTTGGCCTAAAGACGACCGAAGTCGATTTTTTACGATTTTAAGTTTAGAAAAAACTCGTTCACATGTGACTTGGGTACAAGGTATGGTAAGAACAAATTTTTTATACAATATACAGGAACAGAAAAAGCACTTGTCAAACACTGGAAACATTGTCTATTTTCAGAGCAGTAAATGTCAGCATTTGTTTCCGCTGCCGTTGGGTCCAAATCGTCTTCTTCGTCACTGCATCTGTCTCCGTAGATCTCAGTGGACTCTGCCGCTATGAAGTTGCTGTATTGTTGTGCAAACTATCGCAGCTCTATCAATAGTCGACTTCTTTCAATTTTACACAGTTTAGAAACACTGTGCAGAGCTTCTGTGGGAAATGTTTGGAGTTTCAAGATAAAGTCAAACTTTTTGGGGTCCAACCAAGAGCAATCCTGTAAAACGTCTTTGTTTGCGCAAAATCTTTCTTCAATACTCATCCTCACACGACACAAGTCACCGCGCAGACGATGCGGATGACAGTGGATCGAATAAAGCTTTCATATATACTGTGAGATATAAACAGTTGTTGGACATGTTCTACTTTTGTAAAATGTAATTTTTTTTTCGAAACTGTAAACAAACATTACCAAGAACACAAAATAACTTCTAACAAGACAAAAACTTTTTTTTGTACGTTTTGTGAGGCCCCTTCGGGCCCCCCTCGCGCCGGGGGCCCTCTGCGATCGTGGACCTGCGGACCTGGCCAGTCTGGGCCTGGTCGTGTAGTCTATCCAAGGCCTCGTCCCCAGTCACAATTGAGTCCAAGAATTCTTCACCATCGATGTCGTAGCACTCGAGGAATTCGCGGGCTGCTTCAACCAGTTGTTCTTTGCGATCTCCGGTGAGCATTTTGGGACCCACCTTAGGCAGACTTTGTGGTCTCCCAAAGTTCTGTCAAAATATTGTCAATAGTGATCTTACAGACACCAGGGATCATATCACAGAGCTCCCGAACCGTCACCTGTCGATCTGCAATCATTGATTTTTCTACTTTGGCAATTTTTTCTTCTGAAACCGATGGCCGTCCGACACGCTTTTAAATTCTCTGCACCATTGCGCACGTTTTCGCACTTATACTCTGTTTTACGTACACTTCAAGTATCTGAGAATGGAAATTTCTAACGTGGTTTTAATAATTATACAGCGTAATTCTCCTGGCGGGTGCGGCGAGCGGAAGCTCCGTCGCAAACGGCTGCCACGCCGTTGTCTAAGTGTCTCAGAGAAAGCAACATGGTGGGGATTTGATGTAGGGAAACCAGGCTGCACTCCAGTGTTGTCGCAGTGTGACCTTATTTTACGGACAGTCCTCGTGTATAAAAATTAAAATGATATCCTGAAATCTAAGGCTGTCTGGCGTAAAGGGCTAAATAAGGCTTAATAAGTTCATGATTATACCATTATAAGTAGAAAAAATGAAGTTAAAGTGTCGCATGACGAAATCTCCTCATTTCGTGGAAAGAATCTCACATCGTGATAATAGCAGAACTGCAGAGAATTGGCTCCCAGCCTAAAAGACCCTCCAGAGGTAGGACAGGCGGATGTCTCTGGATGCCAATCACCCCTCCAGGATGATTCCCAGTCAGCTCCCAAGATGGCGAGAATTACGTCCAAGGTCCAAGATTACAATCGTAGTTAATTCAAAATGATCCATCGTATTTCAGTCAGTCGAGAGGACCGCCCGAGGCTCTGGGCTGCTGCACAAAAAATTACCCGCTTTCTTTTCAAATCTGCTGATTTGAATCTGACTGCAGGATTGACAACTGTTCTATTCCAAAATATTTCAGGGCTCGCAATACGACCAATGCCCAAATGTCAATGAGCTAGTACTGGAGGTGCCACACACCGGGACCACAAATTAAGTATGTTTAAAGGGTGCACACACCTTGTTACACATACTTTTATGTAACAATATGTTGAGAAGTAAAAATTCTATTCGATTCAATTCGATCCGATTCAGAAGAAATGTAGCTGCAGTGAGTTGTTTTTGTATCATATTATTCACGGTGACCAGACAACTCAGAAGCACCTCAGAAAGGTCATTAAGAGTGATGATAAAATAAATAAAAAATTTAAATAAATAGGTTAAGTTAGGTTAGGGTTACCGGCTATTTTATTGATGAACCATTGTTCACATGTTTATTTTAATATGCGTGTACTTATGCATTGACTCTGTTCCTAACACTCGTATACCGTTTTAAACAAATAGTCAATCCACTAAAATAAAAGGTGCCACAAACCTAGACCATAGATATAGTGTGAGTAAAAGAACCCAAACCTTGTTACAAATGCTTTATGTACAATAACATGGCTTTTCTCTTCAGTACCTACCTGGATACTCTTGACTTAGTAACAAGTGAAACCCCTTTACATAGGATGGTAAATGATAAAAATGTTAAGAGATACAAAAAAAACGCCGAACCTTATTATCTTGGAAACTAACATCAACATATGAAACTTATTAAAAAAATCGGGGCGGCAGTTTTCAATATGATAATAAATATCCTGATGCATGACAGTCAACTTCTGATAGGAAACGAAATAATCATGAAATTCAAGTTAATGAAATCATCATTTTTATTTTTATTCATTTCAGAATAATCACTCTAGTAGAGTGTTTGAAAATGCTGCTTTCGTAGTCCAGGCACTCCCGGCTTTGATGATTTTATAAATGAAAGTTTATTGGAAAATGGGGGGTCGCGAGTGGTTGGGTGGTTGTTCAGGGGGTGGGGTGGTGGCGGTATAGTTTGGCTGTGGAGGTTGTTTAATATTGCAGCCAATTCAGAGGGGGCTGTTTGATTTAAATTCGCGATTTGTCTGCGAGGGGGGATCGGACGGGGAGGGGGGAAGGGGGGATGGAGGGGTGGCGGAAGTGCAAGGTGGGGAAATGCAGCAGAGGAATGGTTGCCATGACAACGCGGCGGAAAATTGCAGGGATCTGAAACAAGGCGGTTTAAATCGGAGAGTAAAAAGAATGATGACTTTGGAAGATTGAACTCAAATGAAACACAATTAATGAGAAATTGTTCATTTTTTCAAAATTATATGTAAAATCTGAAATTATAAAATTAAATCATTGAACACAATATTGAGAAAAATATAAGGATAGCAGCAAACATACATTTGTGAAGAAAATTATGATGATGTTGTTAGTTTTTAGTCGAAGTATGATGCAGCTAAAAATGATGGAAGTTGATATGGTCGAATTAGCTCAATAATCAGAGCAATGCCCCAACAAGGTTCGATTCGCGGATGCGTTCGAATCTTTTTATTTTTCTAATTTTTCGTTTGCGAGTGATTTGATTTCAATGATTTAAACATAATTTTTTCTTCTTAACTATTTTTTTACTTAAGGGAAAGCCGGAAGCCAAAAATGTATGTATTCTTAATGTGCTTTATATCAGCGGGAATATACATAGGTAATAGGCATAAATATCGCTTGGCAAATAAAGTTTAAAAGTCACAATTACAAGCACAAAACTTGCTTAATTTAATTTGTGAATAATTTTAAAAGTAAATAAAAAGTTAATCAAGGGAAACTGTCACAGAAAATTTTATAATAATAAATTTGTCCAGATCTTTTCGGCCAATGAGTCTGCCCACCTTCCTTTTCTTAAAAAACCCTCCACGCTCCACACAGCATCCTCTAAGATAACATAGACTCTGAGGGAAATAATTTTTCTCAGGGCCTCCTGTGATAATATAAAAAAAAATAAATTGAAATCAAGTACCATTTTACTTTACAGTAATTTTGGACCACTTATAGGGAAACAAAGAATAAAGAATAACACTATGTAGATCCGGATTGTTCTTTATTTATATTGAGTATCCGATGGGAGTACAAGAGCCAAAAGACTGGAAAGAATGAAGGCACACATCGAAATTTTTTTATCGGATCCAGAGAGCACAGGAATGGAGCCGATTTTTAGGATACTAGGGTCTCACAGAGAAATTTATTTTATCCCTTTACACTAGAATGAAATCAAGTAACTAAACTTTGCACAATAATATTTTACTTCACTTTTGCCACTGGAGCGATTTCGGTCGAAAAATGGATCTCTTTTATTTTTCTGCGATTGATTTCGGTCCAAAAATGGACCACATTTTCCTACCATTCGTAAAAAAATTATTGTAATTATTTAAAAGATTTCCTTGACCAGCCCTTTATTTTAAGATATTGAAATGCTTTATCTATTATGACCATAGATGTCGGAAATCCGAACTTCGTAGACTATTTTAGAAAAATGTTAAGAATAAATTTTAAAAATATTTGTTACCCTTCGAATTTTTGAACAGCTGTTTACAGATAAAATTAAGTCCCTTTTCCATAGATATGCACTTTTTATTATCAAGTTTACAACAGAAAACATACAGAAACTGAAAATATTCTATCTTGATCCGAATAAGTATCACTTACGGCAATTTCAAGTAAAAAATACCCAGAATTCGCGCGATTATAAACTTTACGATTTTTTTTATATATTTTTTTATAAAATCTATAAATATTAAATAAACGGTTAAATACAGGTTAATTCACTGGCTATATAGCAATATAATAAATTTTAATGTTTCCTTGTTAAAATTCGAAGGTAAGATTTTTTTAGTGTTGTCGAAAAATTAAAAAAATGACCTTCTGGGAAATCTCAAGCAATCGATGCAAATTTATTTATTTCGCGTGATCGCTCTAGTGGTTTTAGCCTTCTCATAAAATTTACCAGTCTGAAAGTGCAGCAACCGTTTCAGATCCCCTGAAGTACTATATCCGCGGGGGTGGCTGTGGGTGGCGAATTTTCAACCCGGAAGGCTTTAGTGCGCGTGCGCGGTGCATTTGGCCGGCCTCGCGAAGCCTCCAACGGGAATGCAGCGGGGGCGCGCGTTCGCAGCCCAGCTAGACGGAAAAATACACCACCCACCCCCTAACAACCTGCATTCTATTAAATGCACAATGTTTATTTGAAAATTTTAAAGCATTTTTGCACAGGCCTGTAACAAAACCATAATATATAAGTATCCATTCCTAAGAATGTTGATTTTTCTTAATTTCTACGCTTTTAAAATGCACTAATCTACTTATGGGGTATTTCACCATACTCCTCATAGCTACTAACACATAACGAATATTAATAAATAAACAAATAAATACTCGCAATTGGTAAAAACGGCTAACTTATCCTATATGTAGCCATTATTCATAGATTTAAGTGCCGAATAGTAAACTCAGATTTTTTAAACAAATAAATCTTGTATAATTAATCTAAAATGTACGTTAAAGTATGAAAAATCTATGAGGAAGATCGAAAAATACCCAAATAAAGTACCTAACCTAACCTATAGTTAATGTAATAAAATAGATTTAAGATTTTTTTTAAAACACACCCGTTGAACAAATGTTCTATCCTAATAAAAAATTAATTTAATTTAAAAAAAAATTATGAAATGTTCTTTTAACCGGCGCGGGCGTTTACATTGTGTTTTCGTTATTTATTCAATCAAATTAAAATTAACTATATTCATATAACTTTATCTTGATACACAATCAAAATGTTTCGAGGATGATGTCCAATATGTCCATGCACACTAAAGTTAAAAATTAAAATATGGTTACCATATAAAAAAAATAATTAAAATACATAAACAAAAAATCTAGTCACCAGACACGGCTAAAGAGCTACGCTTTCAAGCAACGTTTTAATTCCGAATGTGGTCGTCTTACACCAGGGCGATACTGAGAGTATCTTCCACTCTGGAACGTGCCGCGAAAATACGATATATCCTTGTAATTGATATATTTTTTTACATTAGCACCACACAGAAGGTCCTGAGGAAAATAGTTCCCTTCGGGGCCTATATATACTTTGGGGATGCTGTGTGGAGCTTATTTTCAGGAAAGGAAGGAGAAGAAGTTCTGGGAAGGAAAGGGGTGTTAGGGGTGGGTTCCTGGGGTATTGGGGGTCAGTGTATCCAGGAATGACGGACGTATGAATTTATTCGATGTTCCGAGAAGGTACTGCTGAAGAAGTTAAAGGGACTCCCTCAACCATCTCTCCCGATTCGGCCTGCCATGCAGCTGGTGACCCGAACGAACCTAACCCCATGAACCTGGGTACCCCTGCAAAGTCACCAAACGTAGTGAACCACTTGGGGTGACCTATAGCAGAGGTGTTGGTTATCCAATAAAAGGTTCCCTGGGCGGCCTCCCAAATTGCAAAATAACATTTTTTTGCGCATGCTGGGATTTGAACCCGCAACATTCGGAGGCTAGTGGAAAGCCTGACCCTTCGACAATGGAGGCCATCAGAAAATATGTAAATAAAAAAATTTGGTATTTAAAAAAATGAAAGAAACCATGTTAACACATTATTTTATAAAATTATGCATATAAACAATATTTTTAATAATTGAGGTTTCATAGAATTAATCCCTTGAACTAAACCGCTAATTCCAGAATCATGTACTATTCCCCTAATTATGATTGATTAACCCCCTAACATGAAAGTGCGTTGACCTCAGATTGTGACCTCAGAGTAGTAGAAAGTGGATATATTCCAACATAGCTATTTTTCTCTGTTCCTTTTCGTATTACCTCTAATGCTCTTAATAATCCAGATAAAATAATATAATATCTTAAGAAAACCGATGAAATGCATTTTCAGTGCTTTTATAATTAAAATTGTGTTTTGAAATAAATCAGATGAAGTAAGGTTTGCAATTGGACATATTAGACGAAGCGATGATATTACAATATGTGTTGTAACAATATGTCTATGAGAGGAAGACACAATTTTTAGATTTCAATATTACGCGCTACAGATTAGATATTTCAAAGACATATTTTACAATTTTAGAGGCGGGTATGGGCGCCATTTATTGGATAACCAACGCCTCTGCCATAAGTCACCCCAAGTGATTCCTTACGTTAGGCGACTTAGCAGGGGTGAGGTTTGTCCGGGACTTGGCGGCGGATGCATGTATCCACATTCTGCGTCGTTGATCGGATCGAGAAAGACTGGTTAAGGGAGTCCTTTTAACCTCTCCAGCCGGAATCTCTCGACCTATCTATCGCCTTGCATCGCAGTTAAAGGATTTATACTTCTGGACACACTAACCCTAAGATTCCCACCCACCCTTTTAACCATTTTCCTTTCCAGAACTTACTTTCTTTCCTATACATAAAAAGACCGCACACAGCATTCCCTAAGATGACATAGGCCCTAAAATATTTTATTTTCCTGAAGACCTTTTGTGTGGAGCTAAGGTTGAAAATTTTGATTTTTCGAACTATTTAGGCGGGTTTCCCTTAAGCTTCAACACCAGATACGAGTAATTCAACTAGAAGCAGAATAATAAACCTTCTAGTTTTTTAACCACTCGGACCCATAAGTTTATTTTTACGATGATTTACACATATGTATTATGACGTATGAGGTGTACCGGACTTATTAATATATCATGTTCATTAATTAAAAATAACTGAAATTTTCAAGTCAATTCAAATTCTTAAATATTATTTCGTGATGAATCGAAAATACTAACATTTACTGTTGGTTCCACATGCCATTTAAATCAAATCAATTTATTTATTGTTTAACAGAATTAATAATTAAAATACATTTGTATGCTAAATCAATGTGTTGCATAAAAATATACCGGCTATACTAACATTAATTGGGTTTTCCTTCTAAAGACAGCTTCACTGCCGCTAAATATGTCAAAATCCGAAATGAATCTGTTTAACAGCAAAATTGCTCTCCCGGCAGGCATGACCATTGGCAAATTAGTCTTGTAGGCAGGGAGATAGAACAGTCAACGCAATCCGAAGGTCGCGGGATCGAATCCCGTCGTGGCAGATAAATTTTATTTGAAAAATGGTGTTATTTCACAATTATTTCATTTAAAATAATGTAGAGTACAGTAGTTACAGAGTGGAAGATACTCTCGGTATCGCCCTGGTGTAAGACCACCATTCAGAATTGAAAAGTTGCTTGAAATGGCGTCAGCCGTGTTTGGTGACCAGAATAACCTGAATAACCCACTCTCCTCTCCCCATTTCCTCCCCCTTACCACAACCATTAGCCTCACAACATACCCCAATCACCGGCTCCAGACGGGAGCAGCTGAGACTCTTGTGAGGTATTCATATAAACAAAAACAAAAAGTCAATGCTGTCTATAGATAACCACCAGGAAAATACTTAGATAGTTCTCCATGATGGCCGAGTTTTCAAGCCACCGAGTATAAAAACTTATAGGAGTGCAGTTCCTCCAAAATGTCCGGTCTGCTCTCCAGAGGTTTTTTGATAATAATCCAGATTTTTTGTTTTTGATTTTAAATTAACTTGTGTCATCTGTGAAAATACTGTATATGTAGGGTCTCTCTGAGGAGAGGAAGGAATGAATGTGGGTCTTGAAGAGACCCAACTGACGCTTGTGCTCTAAAGATTGCAATCTGCTTGTTCAGTGAAAAGAATCTGATAACCGAACCGTCCATAAGGTTTTTTCCAGGTTTGGGGCTCCCGACCAAAGATGGCTGCCAAATTCATTAGTGGTGCACACTTGCGATGTGTACACGGAACAGGACTTGTGTCTGATAATAGCTAACCTCGAAACTGATCATAAGAAAAATACTATTCAATATGTCTGAAATAATATTTCTAAGCCTGCTAAAATCAATGTATTGGGTCATTAAAGTACTACGTAAGTCCGACACATTTAGCTGTGGTTGATTTCTCTGCCTATCCATCAGGGAAATGATGCACACAACAGTGGGCGGCCTCTGGCGTCTGCGGGCGGAACTAAACGTGCTAATAACTGATTACTGAAGGCATTTCGCGTGGCTAAACGCTCAATTTTAGATTCGAGTGATTTTATTATCTTCGGGCGAGTGTTGCTACGAAAAAGATTAGCTGATTTTGTGACAAATTTCTCACCGAAAGAGGAAAATACACTGAAAGAAAACATTATTCATTATTTAAGGGGATAAAAGGAGTAAAATTGAAAAAATCTCAATGAAGAAGAAGATAACACTTATAATATAAACGCAAATATTAAGAGAACAAGACACAGACAATAGAAAAAGATGATGGTCGCAACCGGGACTCGAATCCAGAACCGCCCGTTTAACCGGGACGGGCACCTTTACCAATTCGGCAATTGCCACCTTCAATCAAACCGTCATAATTGTCAATTTCATATTAATTTTTTTATAATTAATAATTTTATCTTCGACTAATGTTTTTAGATATTATAGGCAACTAAATTTTTTTATTGGAAACCATCGTTCTAAGAACTGGTTTGTAATCTATATAGCGTCTCGGATAAAAGCCTTTTTATAAAAGTCTCAATGAATATTAAATTTTTTATAAGAACAACTCTCTTTTTTTAATTTTGAAGGACGGGCGCCTTTACCAATTCGGCCATTGCCACCTTCTTCAGTGATATATTATTCTGATAAGAATAACCCTCAAAGTTATAAAAAGAGAGTTGTTCTTATAAAAAAAATATTAAATTCTATTTGAAATAATCTTTCCACACTACTTAGTCAAGATAAATCAAATGAGTTTTTAAACATTTATTTTTGTTAGAATCAGCAAAATAAAGAAATTGTGAGTACTGTGGATTTCTCGTTGTTTTATTGTCTTGTAGTTTTATTGTTTTATAGTTTCACGTAATCGCTAGTATTTCTATGAACAGTGGACCTCACATCTGAAAAAGTTTATTGTTTATTGCAGTATTTTAAATAGGTACACAGTTATCTACGTCCTAATACAATCCTTATATATATATACATACACTTAAAATAACACATCTATACAACTATCTAAACAACAAAATCTAAAAACGTATCAGTAAAATACATGTTTTGTAATCTTTTTTTAACGTGAATACCGCGCAAGATTCCCAACTGCTAACAACCGTATGAAGCCAGTGATACTATGGCATTCCCATTTAGGATATATGTTACAAGGCTGAAGGAAGTGGGGAGATGAAGGAGATGGGTGAGAGAAGGTGGGGAAGTACCTGGCTATTCAGAGAACGTGCCGCAAATACTTTATAATATTTTTAATGAAAAACTCTACACAGAAGGCTTCGAGTAAAATAATTTCCATCAGGGCCTATGTCATTTTTGGGGGGGGGGGGCCGTATGGACAGTATGTTTGATGAAAAGAAGGAGAATACCTGCATCTTGAAGAGACCCATGCTGTAGGAGGCAGGAAATTTACTTTGCCAGGATTTGTTCCCTCGTTCACCGGATCTCTATTCGAGAGCCTTACCCATCGACCGCGGATGCCGCCAGGAATGTAACTCTATATTTAGTTTGCAAATTCACTAATGATAAATTTATTCAGTATCCGTCGCCGATAATTATCTGCATATCCACATGCCTATTTATATATTAATATTTAGTCCTGCCGATAATGTGGTGGGTGGTTTTATAAAACCGCCCCACCCACCGCCACTCCCCAAACTAAATCATCAAACCTACCCCTGCCTCCTAGTGAAGGCTTCGATATATTTATATGGGGAAATATATTGGACTAGTCCACCGGTTGCCACCCCTTTGCAGGGGAGGAATTTGAGAACTCCGCGTATTATTACTGTGATGCGTATGCAATATTTATAGGTACAGTCAATCAAATCTAGTACATAGTGTTTGAACTTTATATACGGAAGAGATGGAAAAAAATTGTATATTATAAAAAAAAATCACTTTTCTGACATTAGAAACAACGGGAGTTGTGGAATGAGAGCGTGTCGACTGACGGAGACTTTTTGATCTCTCCAGCAGGAATTTCTTGGAGCTGCATCTGGCGCATCCGTGGGAAGGATAGATTCATACGTCCGTCACTCCTGGGCACACTGATTCTCAGATTCCTACCCATCCCTCATACCCTTTTTCCTTCCCTGAACTTCCTTTCCTTCCTTTCCTAATAGACCCCCTAAACAGCATTCCCAAAGATAACATAGGCCCCAAGGAGAATCATTTTCTACAGGGCCTACCGTATAGAGCTGATGAAAAAAATAGGTTTTTAGTTTCATGCAAAACCGGGCAGAAACCAAAAGTTTTTTTTTGTATTTATAAAAAATTAGCTGAGTTACCCGGCTTCGCTTAGGACAAATGATGTTTCCGATTCCCTTTTCCCGAACATTCCACGACATACTTCACCACTCCTTCCAGAACTTTCTAGAGCTCTATGGAACCTTCTAGAACTTTCCGGAAGACTGCTCTTGATATTTCAAGAGGGCTAAACTTCCAGCCCTTATATCTTCAAAAGCACGCCCTTTAGGTAAAAACGAGAACCCTAATCCTAAAAATCTACCACACCATATAACTCACCTGATCGTACCGGGACGCGTTTCTGAGTTTTTGCGAACCGCAAATTTTATTGGACTTTCTTTTATAATATTTATTGATTACAAGAATTTTAAGAATTAAAAAAAGTAGGCATGTTGCTTTTCTCAACGAAATATTTTTTTTAATGATATGAGTATATCGTATTATAAGATAATGATATTTTCACCCACCATATGTACCTACTTGCCAAGCAACTAGTATAATTTTTTAACCAATGGTTAAATCCTGATACGAGTATTCCTGCGTAAGAAATTAAATAAAGACTTATTTTTTTTATTTGCCACAACCCTGTTTCGTTCCCCATCCCCTTGAATCGACGGGAGCGGCCAGGTTGCATTTGTATGTGTGACTATTCAGGGCTGCAAAAATCCTCGCTACCAATGCGGGTACCGGAAACTACTAAACTAGTTATAGGGATACGTTCGGGCAGGGTGACCATTCTGCTGGTAGGTACAATTTTTAAATGAATGTGTTTAATATTAAAAAAAAATACATTAAGTCCACACATGAGGCTCTTATGAAACAATTTCCCTCGAGGCCTGTGTCATCTTTGGGGACAGTGTGGAGAGGGAATTTTTAGGGAAAGGAAGTTCTGGGAAGGAAAAATGTAGATACGAGAAGTGGGTAGGTACCTATTTGGGGGTCAGTGTGTCCAGAAGAGATGGACGTATGAATTAATTCTTCCCACTGCGGTGGAAGGCTATGGGTCAAAGAAAGTCTGGCTGGAGAGGTCAAAAGGACTCCCTTAACCAGTCTCTCCTGATCCGGCCTGCCATGTAGTAGATGGGCAAACACATCCGCTGACAATATCTGGACGAACCTCACCCCATGAACCCGGGCACCCTTTCTAAATCACCAAACGTAGCGACCTGTTGACCTATGGCAGGGGTGTTGATTATCCAATAAATGGTTCACGTGACAGCGGTTTAGATACCCGCCTCCCAAATTTTGTGCCTTTGTGGTCGAGCTGTTAAGATCCTCGATCCAAAAATCGCGGGTTTGAATACCAGCTTGCGCAATTTATTTGATAATTAAATAACACATAATGATTAATTATACAGAAGATATATTAGCCTCACGTTCCAGAATGGTAAATTCTTTCAGTATCGTATCTAAAGACCACCATTCAAAACCGAAACGTTGCTTGAATGGCTTTAGCCGTATTTGGTGACCAGATCTGAATTGAAGGGTGCTTTCCATTCAGCATCTCTTCCCCACTTCCTTCATCCCCACAAAATTTCCCATTTTAAGAAACCATAGTCCCACTTACTCCGGATAAGCAGTATTCACATAAAAAAATAATATTCTATATTACTACACTTTGTGAAATAATACATATCGGACAGATTGTTTCACAAATTTGAACAAAGCTTCAAATTTTAAAGGTCAAGTTCTGTGAAAAGTTCTTTAAAGTTCTGTTAAATCATTGTTTTTTATAGAGCTGAAAACAAAGACACAGACAGTAATCAACAAAACAATAACTAGAGAATTCGCCTGCACCCCAACTATTTCTAAAATAAACATTTACAAATATTTTTACATGTAAATAGGGGAAAAAAATATTTAAGAATTTTTTTTTTTACATATATTTAGAATAGTTTAGAGGCTATAAAAAAAGTCAAAAACAATTTTATTCTGAAATTATTTTTGAAAGTTCTTAAAAAGTATAAACGTCGTAAGTCTAAGTATTTACTAATTTTATTTAAAAAAAATTAAAATTAAATGCAGTTCTAAGAATTAAAAACAAAAACAATTTATAAATAATTTAGCACATTCTTCCGATTGGATCCCTGACACCAAGTGCGCGACTGGCTAATGTGGAATAAGTCGTTAAGTCTAGCTGTTTTGGGTGGTATTTTAAAGTTTATTGGTATCTGTAAGTAAGTCAGGACAGTTGATAAAATTATCGCTAATTTTATTCAATGTCATGACCTCAGGAGGTCAAGTTATGTTCACCGGTTTGAGAGAGTAAAGACATTATATTTTGATAGCAGTTGGTTGTTCCATAGAACTTGGATAATAACAACTTGAATAGGACCTTCACGAAACTTGAGTACCTACTAACTTAGAAATTTTATAAAATGTTCAAATTCTGTGAAACAAACCGTTCTTAAAAAGTTCTAGTGTCAACTTATCATCTTAATATATTTATTTGCCGATACTAGATACTTACAGACAGTAAATACATCAATGAAAAACTTCTTCGCGGAGAAGTTTTAAATATTGTTTCTTTGAAAAAAGAGATTAAAAATAAAGTTACGCCATCTAATCCAAAATCCCCTTTACACTAGTAAATGTAAAATGGATCCTTTTATGGAGCTAAAAAAAGTGTTTTGTTACATAATGTATACGCCAAAAAGTTATTTGTTTTAATTTCCTCGTAACTGATGGTTACCCGTTCAAACATACCATGCCGAACTAGTGGATCAATCCTTGCAACTAACACATGATTGCTCTCCCGGGAATGATAAAATATATTAATGTAACGTGTTTTACAATATTATTGTTACTTATGCAGCAACAACAATAATAATAATAATGAAACTAATAATAACGATACATTGCAAATATATTTAGCCAAAGTTAATGGAACACTTTTTTGTATTTTTTTTTTCTTGGCGGAGACGGTTTACGATTAGTTCCCGTGAGCACTTATGCCATAGGCCCATTGTACTATCTCCCATTTTACCTCAATCCTTTAACAACAACCCAGTCCCTTTAATAAAGTTCACCAGAGTTGATATTGGGAATAAAGCTATATCTTCTGGTTCGACAATGTGTCTTCACAGGTCTCATTTCCCCTCTCCACTTCTCCTTGGTTTTTCAGAGGGCTTCATTTCTCCTCTCCACTCCTTAGGAGTGAGAGGAGAAATGAAGGCTCCACGACGGAGAGTCCACCTCCCCTTGGTTCCCTAAAGGTCCCACAATGGAGAGTCCACCCCACCTTGGTTCTCCGAGGGCCCCAGGAGGGAAGAGGACTTCATCTATCCTCTTCATTCCTCCTTGGTTCCACAAAGGCCCCAAAAGGGAAGAAGACTTCATCTCTCCTCTTCACTCCTCCTTGGTTCCACAAAGGCCCCAAAAGGGAAGAGTTCACAGAGATGATCTTATTTCTCCTCCTCACTCCTTCATGGTTCCCTAAAGGCCCCACATGGGAAGAGGACATCATCTCTCCACCTCACTCCTCCTTGGTTCCTTGAAGGTCCCACGCTGGAAGAGTGCCCTTCCCTTTGGTTCCCTGAAGGCCCCACAAGGGAAGAGTTCATGGAGGTGGCCTTAGCATTCCTAGGTTCTCAAAAGGCCCCTAGTTTTCGAATTGTCCAAATTTTTGTCCCACGAGTTACCAGGGAAATAGAAGGTCCACTCCAGCAGAGCCCCGAGTGCTGGTGTAAGGTCTAAATACTCCGAGATGCGACCTTGTTTCTCGGAGGCACCTTTGGTGACACTGTTCTCCAGGACATTCAGCCTGAGCACGGTAGCTCACACCTTGGGTTGGGATGGCTATTGCAGGTTTGTGTTTCCACTCCCTGAGCGATGGGTTCGCCACACTCCCTACGTTACTAATGGAATACTTAGTTTTTACCATGTTTATAAATGTTTATATATTATAAACGTGGTAAAACTTCTATTGATTTTGAATTAAAGGGGAATAACCAGACAAAACCGGAAATATGTCATATTTAAATCAAATTTTAGACGTATTGACCCTTTTCCACAAAATATATATAAGACTATTTTTTTCTCTAGTAAAGTTTTTTTTAATTTTGCGAAAATATGTTTATTTTTAGTAGAATAAGGTTTTACCCTAGGTCTTTGGTAGATTTGTTAAATTTTCAAACAAAATCTTGTATTATACAACATACATTTTAAATCATATAATAATGCAGTAAAATAACTCAATAAATTATTTGGGAAAGCTACTTTTTAGAATTTTAATTCTAGTTCAAATAAAATCATAAAAAAAGTTCCGCGCCCTTGTTTTGTGACGAAAATACTTACAGTTTGTTTATTTATTTACGGTCTTACAAACAAATTTATTTAAAAAAAAATGATTCTTATTTTGATCGAAAAATAAATACAAAAAGCACATCATTTTAACATTTTTATCAACACGAGTTTGAGCATTTTTGAATGTAGGTATTTATCAAAGCAAATTTTGAATGAAATAAAATCGAAATTAAGTTATTATGTAAAAATGCTGGTATGGAGAATAACTAATCTTGATCATTGGAACCGCCTGTACAGTTGCAAGGTTACGATCGCAAGATCATCGTTCGAAAAAATTTTAATTCTCGCGGCTCTTAAAATGATGCCAGAAAATAAGTTCTCTGTGTTTGAAGAAGAAATATTTAGCCAATCGTCACTAGCTGACTTGGCGTTTGTCTATATAATATATATAAATATAAAAATGTTTGTATGTATGTACCTATGCATTGCTATATTAAGCAAAGGAAAATTTTCAAACTTTCAAAATACCTTTTTCCACCCTCGCGAAGGTTTCTGGATTATTACAACCACATGACAATACATCTGCAAAGTTTTTTTAATCATTACAAAAACTCACACAATCAGAAAAATATCATTCTCAAAATGTCACAATTTGAGAATGATATTTTGCAAACCATCGATTGTAAAATCAAAACTGAATATTGGAATACTCTTTTTAAATTAATGAATTTAATCGAAGTACTACTCCCTTAAGGTATATACTAATCAAAATCGATACTTTGAA
This sequence comes from Limnephilus lunatus, assembly GCA_917563855.2. NCBI lineage: Eukaryota > Metazoa > Arthropoda > Insecta > Trichoptera > Limnephilidae > Limnephilus > Limnephilus lunatus. The sequence continues at coordinate 103,287,884 of OU830594.1, forward strand.
TCTTATTGAAAATTATATCTTTTTCAATGGTTACCTACATATGTTAGGTACCAAATTTGATTGATTGTTCTTATAATATACAAAAATGAATGTTTGTAACATGTAAAAAATAAAAAAAATTAAAAAAAAATGTAATGTTTGAAAATCTGAATGTACCGGGACTGAATATATTGAACGCGGGAGAGGGGAGGGGATCGAGGCAGTGGCGTGGGAAGGCGGAGAAGTTGGAGGGGGAACGCGTGAGAGGAAGTGGACATGAGAAGGGAAATGGAGACGGAAGGGGAAAGGGACCAATGGGGAAAGACACGCAGGGAGAAACAAATTATTTATTAGCTGAATAGCAACGCATGCCGAAACTCGCTAGTATTGTATAAGAGTAGGGTAGATCTATAGGCGGCGGTTCGCGCCGCGACCGCGACCCAAGACCGAGACCAGAGACGGAGACAGGCGACCGCAGTCTTGTCATTTAGCTTTGTATGGGGGCCAGTTCGCGCGCGCGACCGAGACACGAGACGGAGACGGGAGACCGGAGACAGCAAGGTCGACGCCCCGGACTAGTGGTGTCTCGCGTCACGCTTAAAAAGCACGTGTGAATTGTTGTAAAAAATGACTCCTTTTTCTGACGAAGACTGTGAGAAGCTGATTAAACTGATCAGACAATATCCTCCGATATACTATGCACAATTAGATTCCTACAGAGATTCAAATTTAAAGGACAATATTTGGATAAACATAGCGGAAAGCATAAATAAAACACCTGACTTATTTTTAATTGATGTATTTTGCATTTAATTCAATATTCCGAAGGAAACACATGGGTAGAAACAATTTATTATTTTTATTTTTAGCTTTATGATTAAAATCTCAAATTATAATATTTAATTAAATGAAGACAATGTTAGCGAAACTCAACCAAACTCTACTAATAAAAGTACAAATCATTCTTCTTCCTCCATTAGTAACTTTACTTGGGTTTCCATTGCAGTATAAATTAATGACAGCACAACACAACTGACTCCATCGGCAGACTGTGCCATGACTGTGCTATACTGAAGGCCGTCGCGGTCTCGCGTCTCGGTCTCCACCCGCAGTACATGCGGAAGAGACCGAGACACTTGTCGCGGTCTACTGTCTCCGTCTCTGGTCTCGGTCGCGGGTCGCGGTCGCGGCGCGAACCGCCGCCTTATTGTATTTTTTCAAATACCTTTGTGTTTTGTTAGTCCCAGAATGGTAGATATGTCGCACGCAAAATCGTAAAATCAGGCCGATCATGATACGCGTGAGGCACTTCACGATCTACCGCCAGGCACTTCACGAAGTAGCTAGGCGCATCATGATCTTCCCAATTTTACGATGAGCCGCCGACAGATACATCAGTATCGCCCTGATTGAAGATCATCATTCAGAATTGAAACGTTGCTTGAAACAGCTTTAGTCTTAGGTATTTGGCGACCAGCTCTAAATAGACAGGTAATACCCCCCCCCCTTCTTCTTCCCCATCCCATTCCTTTCCCCACTACCGTGAGCCGCATAACGAATCCTGAAAGGATACAATTGGGAGGCGGAAATGGGTACCGCCGCCCCGAAAACCTTTATTGGATAACCAACACCTTTGCCATAGGTCACCTCAAGTGGTTCGCTACGTTTGGTGATTTAGCAGAGGTGCCCGGGTTCATGGGGTGAGGTTTGTCCAGGTTTTGGAGGCGGATGACAGGACACACTAAACCCCAGATTGCTATCCCAGAACTCTCCTCTCCTTCATTTCCTTTTACAAAAATCCTCCACACAGCATCCCCAAAGATGACATAGGCTCTGAGGGAAATTATTTTTCTCAGGGCCTCCTGTGTGGAGCTCATTTAAAAAAATATATATATTCCATAGTCCCCTCTGACTCCGGACAATCGGAAGCGGATGGGTCTCATGTTCCCACAATATTTATTATTTTTGTTATAGAGCTAAGGCTAAGACGGTTTACTCGTAGTTACCGTGAGCACTTGGCCGTAGGCCCCTTAGGCTATCTCATATTTTACCTCATTCCTTTGATAGTCACCCGGTCCTTTTTATAAAGTTCACCATCACCATGGTCTCTCGTCTCCACTCCTCCTTGGTTCCCTTAAGTCCAAACGAGGGAAGAGGGCCTCATCTCTCCTCTCCACTCGTTCTTGGATCTCTCCTAGGTTCCCTAAAGGCCCTTGTTTTTTAATGGTTCAATTTTTCTTCCGAAGAGTATCTACGGAAGTAGTAGGTCCACCTGAATCCGTGCATATGCCTAGTGTGGTAGTCGAAAAGCCTGTAAAAACTGTAAAGAAAAATTATTTTATTATTATTTATTAGAGAAGAAAAACAACTCCAGCAGAGCCCTGAGTGCTGGGGTAAGGTCTAAATCTAAATACTCCGAGATGCGACCATGTTTCTCGGAGGCTCCCCATGTCATTCAGCCTTAGCAAGGCAGCTCACATCTTCGCTTGGGATGGCTATTGACGGTTATGTTTCCATTCCCTGAGCCTGAACGATGGGTTCGCCACACTATTTTTAACGGTGATTTTTCACAAAAACGGCGCTCTACAAATTGTCCAATTATTATTTTTATTATTTTCAAATAGTTCAAAAAATACACGGATAAAAGTTATAAATCGTAAAAAACTGACGGGAAGAATTTCAACTTATAGAATAAATGTGTTCATAAAAGCAACAGAATGTCAGGCATCAGCCCGGATGATGGATACCGTAACACAGACATGAACATTGCTTGAGGAAGGAGGAAACGCATCGTAATAACCCAAACGTAATTAATAATAAAAATAATAATGATTGACTTTCTTTCTTAGTAACATGTAGAGATAATGATATCCTCACTGGGATCTCCCGTGCTGAGGATTTCATTATTATAATTTAAATATAAGAAATTAATATAAATTTATTATAAACATAATATATATCATATAGTGTTTTTTTTAATAATTATAGAGTAAATAAGATAATGTTTTTTAGAATTCAGTTCAGCAGATTCGGTTTTAATTGATTAATCGGTTTTAGTGGTTAATCGACGACCTCCGTAGTTCAGTGGCTAAGACTCTTGAATCACAATCCGGAGGTCGCGGGTTCGAACCCGGCGTGCACAAATAAATTTTATTTGATTAATTTGTGTTATTTCACAATTTATTCATTTAAAATAATATATAGTATATTTGCGGCACGTTCCAGAGTGGAAGATACTATCAGTAACGCCCTGGTGTAAGACCACCATTCAGAATTGAAACGTTGCTTGAAAATGGCTTTAGTCGTGTTTGGTGACCAGATCTGAATAGCCAGGTACTTCCCAACCCTCCTCTTCCCCACCTCCTTACCCTCCACACTACCTTTCAGCCTCACAACATACCCCAATTGGGGATGCCATAGTCTCATTGGCTCCAGACGGGAGCAGTTGAGATTCTTGTGCGGTATTAACTGTAAAAAAAATAAAAAAATCGCCATGATAGATTTATTGAATGTACGAAAATTATAATAGTTCTTTTCCGAAAGCTCTTGTTACAATTTTAATAAAATACGTTTTATTTTGAACTACTAGAACGAAAACTCATAGTTACTGCCATCTATGAGAGTTACATTAAAGCTGGCGCTTTGTTAATAGACGAAACCTTTCCCGGGAGGTTTGAGGCTCGGATAGATGCGCTACGATAAATAAAATTATTTTGCTTCTTGATCAAGAATCATAATAAAAGATTTTATTTGAATAGTAATTTTTTAGAAAAAGTATTTTTAAAAAAATACTTGTTTTATGTATTATTTTAAATATTTTATTTTTAATAAAGTTTCATTAGAAATAGTTTTAACAAATAATTAATTTTATTTTTTCTAAAACAGGAGCAATAATTGCCAATTGATGTGAACGTAAATATACGTTTGGTTTAAAATGCCCATATAAACATGTAAAAAAAAATTCGCCCATGTAGGTTTATCTACGAAGTCTTTGCTCAAGTAGAGCAAAGAATTCGTATAAATAAATTCATAGATACAGATTAATGTTTTTAGAATGCACCACTTAGATATTTGGTTGTTGATTAATGATATGAATATTTTAGATTCGTTTAGCAATTTTAAAATTATGTAGGTAGATATCTTTATCAAGGGAGCAAAAATATGTTTAATAAAAGTTTTTCTAGGACCTACTTTGTTTTCAAAATAAACTTTCGTTTTCTTTACCAACTTAATTCACAGATTTTTTCTGCAGCAACAACTTTAATTGAAACAAATACAAATAAATTACAGATTTGACCTATTAGACCTAGACGATGCCAATTCTGAGATGGGTAATAATACAAAATTTAAAATAATTGAAAATATAAATATTATTAAAATTACATATAATCGGTTTACGTAAAATAATCGTGAAAATATAAAAGTAAGGAAATCAATATTTTTAAGTACATTTAATGACGAAACTATGTAATTTTCTTGCCATGTTGTCTTCTGACTTTTTTTTCTTTTTTGTTCCTTTTCTTTTCTATGGATATTTGTAATCATCCAGAATTTTATAACCTTGCCTTTTTATCTTTGTTTGTTTTCTACTGTTGGTTTCTACTTACCCTATCGTTTATTTCTCGTTTGTTCTGTTTGTGAACCTTTTGTTTTTAATATTTAATACCCATGTAAAATTTAATTATTTCCTCCCACCTATGAATTGTAAGTTCCTCCCGTCCTAAATTTAGTTCTGTAACTCATCGGGATTGTGTTAGCAAGAAATGAAAACAATAAATAAATAAAGAATAAAAATAAAAAAAATACCCAAACATCAGTGGCGGTCCGTGATTTTTTAGTGAGCTAGAGCGTTAAGATTGAAATATATGACGTTATAAAAATTAATTTAATTTATTTTTTCAAAATTTCAACATTTTGTATAAAGATCTTCAGGATTATTTCAGTCAAGGGATGCGCCGCATCCACATATTAAAAAAGAACTTCATACAAAAAGTGGAAATATTAAAAAAAAAATAAAAAAAAAAAATAAAAAAAAAAATAAAAAAAAAATAAAAAAAAAAACATTTTCAGCTACAACATCAGTAATGTTGTATTTTTCAATCTTACTTCTCAAGCTCACTGAAAACTCATGGACCGTCACTGCCAAATATATGTAAAATATCCCGTTAATAAATAGGTGTGTAAAAATAAAAACGTTTAACTCTTCTGAAATTGTTAATTGTTAAAGAAAACGGCAACTCAAACGCTATCCGCAGGAAAGCATCTTGCGAATTTCATTGGCGGTCCACACACAGTCAACTTGTTAGAGACCAGTTGTCAAAGGCAAGCCGCAACTCGCGGTGCTAATCGCGTTTCAGTTGTCCGGTTGACAGGTTGCCAAGGGTAGATACGCATCACGACCTGTCAAGTTTTCGAGAAATTTGCGATATGTCAGAGCAGGAAAATATAGATTTTGTTCAGGAGGTTGATAAGGTTGATATTTGATAAATTATAAATAAAATATATTTTTATTAAACAAGCTAATATAATTACTGAAATCGTAAAGTTTAGTTGCGACGTCAATTGAGTTGAATTGAGTTGCCAACCAGTTTTCGATTTCTCCATCAGCAAAGAACACAGAGGAAAAAATGAATAAATAAAATGACAATTTAGCAGATAATACGTATACAATTTCGCATTGCAAAATTCGATGTTTAAGGCCTTTCTACAAGGATTAAAAATGTTGCAGTTGAGACTCTTTGCGGCATTCATACTAATATTATAAATGCAAAAGTGCTGTTTGTTTGCTGATTGTTTTTTACGCTTTCATGCCTAAACCACTAAACCGATTTTAAAAATTCTTTCACCAATAGAAAGCGACATTATCAGCGAGTAACATAGGCTGTATATAATGGTAAGCTCTGGCGTTATGAAATTTGTATAAATGAAAATGTGTGGGAAAAGGCAGGGGGATGATGGGGTTCGCGGAGAGGGAAGAGAAGAGGGAAGGGGAAGGCGGAGAAGGTGTAAGGGAACGGGGACGCACGGGAAAGGACATGCAGGGAGAATCAATTTATTTCTTTGAATGGCATTGCAATGGGTATCAGAGCTAGTACCTACAAAATAAAACTTTCTTTTACCCTTTTCGTTTTTTGATCCCTTCTTAGTTTCCCTAAATATTATGTGTTACCTTGATGGATACATAAAGCATACAATAGATACAGAGAGGGGTCCGCAATAGTGAGTTGGTGATTTATTTTAATTACAGCGCTAAGACGGTCGATTAAATTCGATCATTAATTCCGTCCGTACCTTCCGTCTTCCTCCGCCCACCACCCTGTATATAGGAGGTTTATATAGCCACCCGAAAGCTATACGGGGTGATCCAATTTCATTTTTGTATTACTTATCGTATATTAATTTTGGATATTATGGCGTGATGCTTTTTGAATACATAGGGTATACATTTTAAATTTGGGATGCGGGTATGGGTACTGTCGCCCCGGGAACCAATTATTGTTTTATTTTTATTTTTTATTATTTTTTTTTATTTATTTCATCAAAAAAATATATGAATACATAATATAATATCATATTGCAGTCGGTATTGGTTACATTTTAAGTACATCTTCCCTATTTATTTTCTTCCTTTTCTCTTACACAGTAGTAATAATAACACAATTTTAATGACAATAACATGTTAATTACGTATATACCTATAATAATGAGTTAAACACATAAGGTAATAAATGATTCGTTAGTAAGTTAATATCTATAAGTTAATAACATTGTTATAAGAATAATGTTATCAATTATTATAAGCAATAATTATTAGCCTGAAACACTCATCAACATTGAATGTTATAATAATAATCTTAAAAATATATTTGTTTCCATTGAAGCAGTATCAAAATAGGAAAAAAGATATGGAGGTAAGAACTACGTTTGACGACTTAGCAAGGGTGCCTGGGCTCATGGGGTGAGGTTTGTTTAGGTCTTGGCGACACATTCGTTTGCCCATCTACTGCGTGGCGAGTCGAATCTGAGAGAAATTGGTTGGTGGAGACCTTTCACCTCTCCAGCCAGACTCTATCAACCCATCGTCTTATACCGCAGTGAGAGGAATGGATTCATTTGTCCGTCAGAGCCTGACACATTGATCCCAAAATTCCTACCAACTACTCACACTTTTTTTCCTTCCCAGAACTTCCATTCCCTAAAAATACCTTCAACACAGCATACCCAAAGATGACAAGGCCCGAGAGAAAATCTTTTCCTCAGGGCCTCCTGTGTGTCAGTAATGTAAAAAAAAATGACGGTCACCGTTTTCGACGATTTTCTACGATCGTAGGCTACGAATCCGGAGGACACGCCCAAAACAACTCAGCACTCAGAAGTCGTCTTTTTAGTCTTCTTTATTTTTTTATTAACAATTTAGCCAATTATCAGTAATTCTATATAATAGACAAAACGTAAGGTGAGCAATTTTTAAAACCTTTTTATGTTTGTAATAAAAATTTCAATAAATCAAAAATTATTATTTTTATTTCTAAAGATAATATTGGTAATAGTAATTCATCACCATTTAAGGGCGTATAGAAAATCCACATTTCGTCGAAAAATGTTCTTATGATCGTACAGGGCGGTTCCAATGAAAAAATATAATTATTCTTCGTACCAGCTTTTTAAAATTATAACTCAATAACGATTTTATTTCATTCCAAAGTTGCTTTAATTTATACCTGAATAATGTATTGATTTATTTTACTGCATTATTATATGATTTGAAACGGGTGTTGTATAATACATGCCCTTTTTTGAAAATTTAACAAATCCGCCAACGACCTATGGTATAACCTTATTAGACTAAAAATAAAAAAAAATTCTGAAAATGTAAAACATACGTTTACTAGATAAAAGAACAATCTTTCGAAACCAATTTATATTTTTTTGTGGAAAAGAGTCAATAGGTCTAAACACTGTTTTAAAAATGACATATTTCCGGTTTTCTCTGGTTACACGCTCTTAAAGACAGTTTTAGTCTTCGAATATGTTTAGAAATATTCCATTTAATGCGGAAATGTTTTGATCTTAAGACAAATATGCCCGATTCCTGGGGGGGTTAAACTGATTAAATAATGGTCATGTAATTGTAATGTAAAAAAATAAGTAAAACGTCGTTTATATTATATGATACGCTCGCAAAATAATAACAATAATAATTGCTGGGAATACCCCGACATCCTATTATAATTTCAAATCCTCACACCCTGTTGATCTCCATTCTCTTCTTTCTGCGGGAACCCTCCCCTTCCCATCTCCTCCCCTCCCCCCACCCACAGCCCGAACTCCGGACGAGTAGTATTTCTCTTCGTTTATTCGCTGAGGAACAATTTCTATGCAAAAAAGACAAATTAGATTTCGCCGGTTGTGCTCGAGGAAGTTGGAAAATTTTGCAAAGGGGTGAAAAGGGGACAGGAGGGAGGGGGGAGGCGGGGCACCAAGTTTTTCAGGCTCTGCTTTGAGGGCGGGGGTGGGAATGAAAAGAACTGCCTGAATCGTATTAAGTCTTTGGTAATTTCTTCTGGAGTGGGAGTTTTTTAGAACTACGTAGGTACCAATATTGCGAGAATTTCACTATACGCGTGCAATGTGCATATTAGAATTTTTTTACCGTGGTTTTTCTGATGTAAATCGCCAGGTACTTCCCCACTTTTCCCTTACTTTCTCCTTTCCTTTTCTACCCACTTTACATACCCCAATTATTGTATATGCCATAGTCCTGTTGGCTCTATGACGTTAAAATAGTTCTATCGGTAAGTTTGTCAATAGAAATCTTATTAAAATCAAAAATTAAATATCAAAAATAACAAATGATACTGCGATAATGACTTCATCCGCCGATTACAATTCCAACAGCCGTTAGGCTAAAGCAATTCTTCTCATAATATGGCACTAAACTCTACAAACAAATCCCACACGCATTCAAAACTCACAACAACATTATAAAATTAAAATCGTCTATTATTTTTATATACATATATTTTTTGACGACCTCCGTAGTCCAGTGGGAAAGACTCTTGACTCACAATCCGTAGGTCGCGGGTTCGAACCCGGCGTGCGCAAATAAATTTTATTTGATTAATTTGTGTTATTTCACAAATAATTCATTTAAAATAATATATAGTATATTTGCGGCACGTTCCAGAGTGGAAGATACTATCAGTATCGCCATGGTTTAAGACCACCATTCAGAATTGAAACGTTGCTTGAAAATGGTTTTAGCCGTGTTTGGTGACCAGATCTGAATAGCCAGGTACTTCCCAACCTTCCTCTACCCCACCTCCTTCCCCTCCCCACTACCTTCAGCCTCACAACACACCCCAATTGGGGATGCCATAGTCTCACTGGCTCCAGACGGGAGCAGTTGAGATTCTTGTGCGGTATTCACTGTAAAAAAAAATATATATAACTAAAGGAGAGGCGTAGAATTATTTTTTATATAAATCTACATAATATTTATTTCGAGGTTGACGAAATTTCCTATACTTAACCTTCCATTTCCAAACTAGAGAGAGGTCATTGTCTACATTAGTTTTCGAAAAGCTATGTGTCGGGCAACGCCGGGGATTTCTCCTAATATCAAATAAACAGCTGGAAACGAAACACTTAGACACGAGATCTTATCTATTATTATTCTTTCTTTTAAATCTTGAAATTTATTTTTTATAATACTTGAGTTTTTCATGCTTATCTTTTTGATTTTATTTGGAATATTTTATACACTTACTTACTTACATGATTTCATATAATAGGGTATTTTCACAGTTTTTTTTTATTGCCGAAAAAAATAAAGTAAAAAATTACGAGAACAACGAAATTTTTATTTTATTTATATGATGATTTATAAATTTTCTACAACGATTTAAAGTATGCCATTTTAAAAATGCCGCCAAAACGATTTTTTCGCGCCGAATGTACCGTCGCTGAGCTGTGACGTCAGCCCCGTCAATCACCGCCATAAGTGAGATCTGTCAGTACCAGTTAGTACGTACATGGTACGTACGTTGCAGTTGGCTTGATTGTGAACCACCAGATTGCTCGGTTAATATCATTATATTTGTTTCGATGTCTTCCCACTTGCGATATAAGTATTGTTTAGTACCTATGTGTACAAATACCAAACATTAATCTACCAAAACATGGCATTATTAGCAGGCGGGGGGTAATGTTTTTTTGCAGATTTGACATAACATAACAATAACAGCATAAAGATATTAACTAATTATATTCATAATTTAAAGGTAGAAACGATATTACACCCTTTGTGTATAGTTGTAAGGAGGACATCTATACAATAATAAGGAAATTTACTTTGAGAATGGCCAAAGTTTTACAAAGCATCTTACGAAATGGAGGTTAGGTGACCGAACTGTCACTTGTTTCAATTTCAATAAAGGGCCAAAATAAACACTATTTTGTGCGCATGTTTACAAAATGTTCAAGTATATGTATAGGATTAGAGTTACACAATATGTTTTTCTTACCTGGTTGCCTTAAAACCTCTGAATTCAGCACTTAGAAAATTACTGTTACCAGCAATAAAAGATGCCATCATTATAGCATCTACTTTGGGCAAATTGTCGGACTGCGCCCGTAAAAAACCGCTGTCAGTCATTATAACAACACTATATTATATTAAACTATTATAAAATAACACAAAAGTCTAAAAAAATTAAACAAAACAGTTGAAAACAGGCGATAACAACAAACAATGTTTTAACTCCTAACAAAAAGCCGGTAATGGATGACGGGTGTGACGTCATGATTCTATGAACCAATAATGGGCCGTTTCTGGATGAACAATATTTGGCTGCTTTTGAAATCAATAATTATGAATGAAAATATTAAAATTGTTCATTTTGAATATGATAATCGTAATCAGAAAAATAAACTTTAAATCTTCCACATATTTTTAACAGTATCCCCAGTTTGTGAAAATACCCTATTGAGCATGAATTCCATCACCAAACACAAGAGCCTTGTCTCTTTATAGTGAGGAAATGCTGTTTTTATAACACAGTATGAAAATTGTAAAAAACATACAAATATTAAATAAATAAATAAATTATTAAAATAAAAATCCTCAGTATGCGATATCTCAGTGAGGATATCATTATCTGTACTTAAAAGGAAGACAATAAAACAATTATTATTTTTCTTATTAACTCTATAATATGTAAACACACAAAACTATAAGCATCAAATAAAAATATATTTTTGATTTAAATGAAAAAATATTTTTTTTTTTATATCCAAGACTAAGCAGTTATTCACTATTCACTCGCCTAACATGTTATCATTTTTCATAAGCTCATCCAATGTATTATTAACCCTTCTTATAAACTCTCCTCCCTACCACCCCCCGAGAAGGCTACTGCTACGTAACCGCCCCACCCCTCACCCAACCCCATCGTTCCAAAGAAGTAAGGCCTCCCCTGGCTCTGAACACGTTTCTTCTTCTTCTTCTTGACTGAAAACAAAATGGGAAAAGAGACAAGAATGGAAATTAGAAAGCAGTGGCGGTTTGGAATTAATGGTCATTGCTGTTTTGGTTTTTTCTTAAGTTGTCTATTGGTGAATTGGCGTCCGATGGGAATGTTGCTGATATGTTTCACTCTGCCAATCAGTTAATTGATTCTTCAACATTTGAAAGAAAAATGATTTAATTTCATAATATTACACTAGCCAGTTCCCGGCATGCGTTGCAATGCCCCTTAATAAAGGAACTGTTTCTCCCTGCGTGTCCTTTCCCATTCGTTCCGTTCCCCTTCCACCGACCATTCCCGTCGCATGTCCCCTTCCCCTCAATCGTTCCGTCTCCACCTTCCCCGCCATCCCACACCTCTCTCCCGCTCCCCCGCTCTCCCGTCCCGCCAACCCCTCTTCCGCTTTCCCCTCCTCACTCCCTCATTTTATATATTCAGCCCCGGCATATTTTTTATTTTTCATCTATTAAAAATATCTATTTTTGTATATTCTAAGAACAATCAATCAAATTTATTAATTAACATAGGTATACATTAAAATTCGATTTTGGTTAGTATCGTAGGTGAGCACTTCAGTACTTCTTTAGCAAGATTCTTTCCGAACTAAATGCTACCTAGATTGTGTTTTAGATAAATAAGAGAATTGGTACCATACCACGAATCATGGGAAAGGAACGAACCTACCGCGAACGACGCTATTCACCGTAACTAGTGTATACATTCGTCAATAGGTACTAAAACATTTTTTCGGTACCAATTCTTTTCATTTGTAAAGTATCGATTAAATAACTTATAATGAACGCCAACCCCGCCCCTGCACCCCCCTTCCACCCCTCCCCTTTAACCCCCTACCCTCCCCTTGCCCGGAGAGCAGAACGAATGCAGAAGAAGCGGCGCTCGCCATCTTTCTTCTTATTATTCTAATTTCTCCTCCAAGTAATGTTTCACGCGGAGTTCTGCACGGACAGCTTGCTACACTCAAATGTTTCCAGGTTATCTGTGATTTTATAATATTAAAAATTAATTAGGAAGGAGAAAATACAGAGGTCAATAAATCGTTCTACAGCCGAACTGTTGAACCTGTGAAATATTGTAAAAAGGTTCTATTTTACTTTAAATGTTAATTTACAAAGATTAAGCGAAAATATTGATATTTACGCAATGCTACAAACCGGTGATATTTTGTGACAGTTTTCTCTACTTTTGGCTTGCCACCCGCTTATTAAAAACATATTTTTATTCTTTTCCCTTCAGTACCGAATAATAGATAATATTTAATAAATCAAAACCAAAATTTCCTCCGAAATCATTAGATTTGTAAGTAGGTTTTAAATACCTACCCTGCTCAATTATAAATTATAAACCATAATTGAAATAAATCCAATTGAAATAAAAAAAACCAAAGACATCAATAAACTGAAACTCAAACTGAAGCTACACTTCATCAGGAATAATTAAAACTAAATAATTACCTGTTTTTCTCTTTCTTTCCATTTATTATAAATTATATTCATCTCTATTTTATTTAGATTTTTCGAATTTTGTACCGTATCCTATGTATGTACACCTACACATATTGATGATCCAGAAGGCTCAATTGTTCGTATTATATACTTACCTTTTGCATAATGTTATTCTATTTCTGTTATAATTAGTGTAACTCGCTCATCAAGCACAAGAACTAGCTTCTTCTTTGATGAGATTGCAATTTTAAATAATTTCTGTACCGATATGTAATTTATGTAACACCTTTGTACACTTATATATCTATATTAAATAAATAAATAAATAAAAAAATAAAAAATAAATTCGCTGTTTTTTTTAATTTCTTTTATGTTTTCAATAATATTATTGACGGTTGGCGTAGCGCAGCGGTAAGGCGCATGACTCGCATACTGAAGGTCGCGGGATCGAATCCTGGCGTAGCTAATAAATTTTATTCGATTAATTTGTGTTATTTCACAATTTATTCATTTAAAATAATATATAGTATATTTGCGGCACGTTCCAGAGTGGAAGATACTTCCTGTATCGCCCTGGTGTAAGACCACCATTCAGAATTGAAACGTTGCTTTAAATGGCATTAGCCGTGTTTGGTGACCAGATCTGAATAGCCAGGTACTTCCCCACCTTCCTCTTCCCTATCTCCTTCCCCTCCACACTACCCTCAGCCTCACAACATACCCCAATTGGGGATGCCATAGTCTCACTGGCTTCAGACGGCAACAGTTGGGACTCTTGTGTGGTATTCATATAAAACAAAAACAAAAACAAAAACAAAAAATAATATTCATTCAAATAATAATAAAAATGGAGTTCTCTAAATAAACACGTAGGTTTCACATTTGAAAAAAGAATCCATTACTGAACCATTAAAACAACTTAAATGGAAACGAAACGTTCAATTTTACGTTTCAACGTCGAATTTAATGTTTCAAAGACCCAATCCTGTTTGATAACGTCTAAAAGGGATCGAAATGATAATTTAGTCACCTTCAACGGAAGCATTCTTCCGAACAGGACCTCCATTGATATGCTTGGTGTAACTCGGCCCGCAGATAACTTGGCCCGCAGATACTTTACTAGTACACAACTGCTAACCCTGTACACATCACAAGTGCGCCCCACGGTTGAATTTGGCAGCCACCTCTGGTCTGGAGCTCCAAAATACCAAAAAAAAACCTTTGACTCTGTGCAAATATTTATGATACGGGCGGTCCGTTTGATAGATTCTCCTATCTTAACAGACGGATTGCAACCTTTAGAGCACAGGCGTCAGGTGGGAATGCTGTCCTTGTTCTACCGGTATTATAATGGAAGATGCTCCGAGGAACTAGCGTCAATGATCCCCTCGGCACCGGTGCATAGTCGGGAAACACGCCAAACACGTGCCCAGCATTTGAACACTGTTGACATTAGTCACATGAGAACGGGTCGTTTTTACGACTCGTTCTTGAGTTCAACAGCTCGGCTGTGGAACGATTTACCGGCCTCTGTGTTTCCCGCCTCCTACAGCATGGGTCTCTTCAAGACCCATGTTCACTCCTTCCTTTCCTCAAAAATACCCTCCACACAGCATCCACAAATATGACATAGGCCCTGAGGGAAATTATTTTCTTCAGGGCCTCCTGTGTGGAGTTAATGTAACAAAAAAAACTAATTTACGGATATAATATCGAGTTAAAAACAGGACTTAACTAGACTCAGTCAATAATTGAGGGAAATGAGACGATCGACGGAAGATGTGACGAAGAAAGAAATCTTTGACATTATTACGTGACTGGACTGAGTATACATATATCCAATTTGGGAGGCAATTTCCCCGCCCCGGGAACCGTTTATTAGATAACCAACCTCTGTCATTGTTCACCTCAAGTGGTTCGTTACGTTTGGTGACTTAGCAAGGGTTCCCGCGTTCATCAGGTGAGGTAAGTCCAGTTCCTGGCGGCGGATGCTCCTGCCCACCAGATATACGTATCGGGCCGGATCGAGAGAGGCCGATTTGAAGAAACACTTTGACCTCTCCAGCTGGTCTTTTCCAACCCATCGTCTTGCACCACAGAGGGAAGGATGGATTCATTCGTGCGTTACTCCTGGCCACAGTGACCCTCTTGATTCCTACCAACCCATCACACCGTTTTCCTTCCTGGAGCTTCATCTCCTTCCCTTCTTTAAAAAGCCCCTTAACACGGCATTTCTGAAGATGGCGAAGGTCCCGAGGGAAATGGTTTTCCCCAAGGCCTCCTGTGCGGATCTCATGAAAAAAATAAGATACAGAAATAAATAATGTAGGTTGTTATGAAGAAATTGCTTATCTGAATAGAAAATTACACAAAATTGCTTAAATTTTTACTTTTCTGGATTTTTTTTGTCTATAATGTAACAGCCTTCCTATCAAACCTTACTGTACAATTTTCTGGCATGGCGTAGTACAAATATCTGTTTTCTCAGAAGAGCCCGGGCTGCCTTTTCTCAGACAACCCGCGAGCGCTGGGCTCAATCATCCGGCATTAATGAAGACTGATTACTTCCAACGGATAATTTCACAATAAATCTATAGCATTTTATTTCCTTTCAACTTAAATTAATGACTTAGTACTTATAATTTTATGACAATATAACTTTAAAAGTAAGCAACATTAAAACCTTATATATTCCTACACTTGTATAGTATATTGAAAGATCGTATTATATGATAACACTCGACAATATAAGCGAAACTCAATCGAAAATCTGAAAAAATAAAAAGATATTGGCACCCCTGGGACTCGAACCCAGGACTTCTCGCTTTCCGGGCATGATCATATTATATTTTCGATTTCCATTTTTGTTCTCAACAATTTGTTAGGTGGGTATGGGTACCACCGCCTTATGAATCATTTATTGGATAACCAACACCTCTGCCATAGGTCAACCCAAGTGGTTGGTTACGTTTGGTGACTTATCAGGAGTGCCCGTGTTTATGGGGTGAGATGTTTCCTGATATTTTCGGTGGTGCGTCTGACCACCAACTGCGTGGCAGGCCGGAACGGGAGAGACAGGTTGAGGGAAACCTTTTGACCTCTCCTGCAGCAATCTCTCGGAACATCACATTGAACCGGAGTGGGAGGGGTGGATTCATACGTCTGTCACTCCTGGACACACTGACCCCAGATTTCTACCCACCTTTGTTGTAAATATCTGTTAGCGTTCGTGGTCGAGGGGTAAGGCTCTCGACTATCAATCCGGAGGTCCCGAGGCTCAAATCCAGGCTTAAGTTAATTTTAGTTGATTAATTTGTGTTTTATTTCACGATTATTCATTTAAAATTATATATATATATATATATATATATATAGTATAATTGCGGCACGTTTTAGGGAGGAATATTTTTTATTTTATTTAAAAATCTAAATGGTTACAGTTTTACAACATAATAATACATCAATATTTCAATCACTCTCCTGATAAAGTAGCTGCTTGTGTTTAGGAGAGGACAACTAAAAAAAAAAATACATTTGTTTAAATTAAAACAAAAAAATATTAGTAATTTAACAAAAAATATTAGTGATTTCATGAGAAAATACAGATAAAAGTAATAAAAATATAGGTTAGTTAAAATAAATGATTTAAAGTATTGATAAGGCAAAAATATATTTCTAAATATGCAATACATATTTCTAGATATAATATACAATAAGTTATGAGGTGGTACTAGAATATTTTAATTTCTTTTTTTTTATATATTTTTCGTAGCTTTCTTCCGATCGTATATAGAGAGGTAATTTATTAAATAATTTTATACCCTTGAATACATAGTGATGCTGTGCTGTTGTGGTTCGCACTAGTGGCACGGTAAATCCTCCAACAGATATTCTAATCATCGCCCTGGTGGAAGACTACCAGTCAGAAACGTTGGTTGAAATGGTTTTAGCCGTATTTGGTAATCAGATCTGAATAGCCATGCACTTTCCCGCCTTCCTCTACCCTATTACCGTCCCCTCCCCACTACCTTCAACCACATACATACTTCAACATACCCCTATTGGGGATGCCATAGTCTCACTGGCTCCAAGCGGTTGATAACAGTTGGAACTCTTGTGAGATTTATTTTTTTAATCTGTAAATATTTAAGACTTCTTAAAATAATTTTGATTGCTAATAATTAACGGTAAACGACAGAGTAAGCTCTGACGTTATGAAATTAGCACAAATCCTTCTAATAGTAATTTCTGTGGTGTACGTTATTTTTTATCAATCAATTGGAAAAAAAATATTAAAGGAAGAATTAAATAAGCACCTTACAATTGTGTAAATCGTAAGTAATATTTTTTTAATCGATTCTGAAATTCATTCTGATTGTTAATAATTTCTTGTTTTCATGTTTAGAACTCTATTTTAATGTTAGATGTTTCTATGTTCAATAATATGATTATTTTACTTGTATGATAAAAGTTTATTTGTAAACAGTACGGTCAGAGGCTGAGTTGGCATCGCGTTCGCACTCAGGCGTCGTGAGTTCAATTCCTCGGATGGCTAAGTCCTCCGTCACGACATAAGCAACATTTTTCGCTTAATGTGTTGGTGGTGGGAGATTTTCAAATATTGTCAGGTTACTCATAACCCGGGAATGTTTGTTTTACTTTAAAAAAATTAAAACATCTCTCGTGTTTAATTTTTTCTACGCGTGACAGCTGTTTCGACTTTCCAAGACATTATCTGTCAGATTGATTGCATGCAATGGGTTAATTCTAAGTACCGTTCTCAAGATACATAGCAAATGTGTTTGCCGGGAACATTTTATATTATAGGTATTGATTGTTTGTTGTAATATTGTTATATTTTTTTATCCAGTATCAATGGGTGAGATTTGTCTAGGTCTTGGCGGCAGATGTGTTTGCTTACTTACTGCGTGGAGGGCCTGATCGGGAGAGGCCGATGTGGGGACATCCTTTGACCACTCCATCTGGTTTTCATCTACTTACATTGCACCGCAGTGGCAGGTATAGATTCACACGTCCATCACCCCTGGACACACTGACCCCTAGTTTCCTATCCACCCATCATACCCTTTCCTTCCCATAACTTCATTTCTTTACTTTCCTTAAAAAGATCCCCAGTACTGCATCCCCAAATATGACTCTGGCCCTGAGGGAAAATGACCGTCCTGTGTGAGGCTAGTAAAAGCTGGTAAACAAGAAGAAAAAAACATAGTATTACATCGGTACGGTTGTGTTAAGTTTACGTACACTGTAAAAAGCGGGAATCTATCAAGTTTATTTCAGAATAAATGATTGCACCAAGTTTCTTGGGTAATATTTCAAATAATAAACTCCGACTTAGGTACCTACAATTATTATTCCGAGTCATAAAGTTAATTTCAAAATATAATGTAGGAGGCATTGACATGCAGAATACTAGGTGGATCATCAAACTAAATTTACTTAAGAATTCGTAAATACAGTAGAACCCGTTTTTTATGACTCCGCCTATACTGACCAACCGCTTAATATGAAATAACTTCACGGCAAAGTTTGGTTTTCATATAAACTTCATTATAACCAACTCGTGTATGACAAAATAACTTCGCTTATAGTGACATGTCGCTTATTACGACCCATTTTTAATAAATTATGTCCTAATTTCATGGAAA
This sequence comes from Limnephilus lunatus, assembly GCA_917563855.2. Taxonomy (NCBI): domain Eukaryota; kingdom Metazoa; phylum Arthropoda; class Insecta; order Trichoptera; family Limnephilidae; genus Limnephilus; species Limnephilus lunatus. Next base: position 103,306,523 of record OU830594.1, read on the forward strand.
ATTGTGTCGGTTATAGTGACCGACATGATTCCTAACACCTTCGTCAGTGTTCGGGAGGGTCACGTGACGCTCGACGACGTTCGGCGCTTGCGTGGCTAAAATAAATACATACATTTGTATATACCTTTTAAAAACAGGAGGTTGCTTATTTTCTACAAAATGTACGACGTCCGCTTAGTATGACGTGTTTGTCATTACCCTTTGGTATCACTATAAACGGATTCCACTGTACAACCATCAACCATATAACCATCAACACATATTACTATCCAGTCAGTGGCTGATTCGAAATCTCGTCTGGTTCCCACCCAGACATTCTCGGCAGGCTGAATCCTCAATTACGGCACCAGTTACATTTTCCGCTTACTGTGATGGTAGTAGTTTAGATTCGTTCAATAAAAAATAGAGTCTTCACGTGTGCGGTGAAGGAGGAAATCATAAGTTTCCTTATAACGTCGTTTGGAAAGTGGTGGGGTCCCCTCCAATGTGACGGTAGTAGGAGATTTTCAAATATTGTCAGGTATTCGCAAACCGGGAAGTAAAGTTCTGAAACAGCTTATAAACTAAAACCCTTTTTTCCAAAGTCTTCGCTTGCTAATCGTCTCCAATTTTCCTTGTCCTTCCATGAAAGGCCTTATACTTAGTATAAAAAGAAGAAGAGGATGATGCCTACCTACTTGCTAATGCAGTATATTATTGCTCAAAATTAAATTTTAAGTTAGTCGAAAATTGTCGTGAAATGGTTAACATCTTTCTACGGAACTTTCGCATAAAATAGGTACTACTTAAAAACCTTTAAAGTGACGGTGAAGTTTAACAATCCCTTGTGCCATCAATCTGGAAGACTCATCAATATTTGGATCCAAGCAGCATATGACGTCAAGAAAGGTAGGGCTTCCTCCCTTCAAATTACCTCATCCTGTGATTGATTTTAAAAACGCCATCAAATATCTTACATCATAAAAACTACAGATTTACAGTCCATCCTTTTCAGTGTCACGATATCGTTCGTGGCACGAGGAATGTTTGTCTTATATATATTTTTTTATGTGACACCTCTTAAGAGCCCTCCTGTCTGAATGATGTAAAGGGGAACTATGTCGTTACCGGTTGGGCAGCGCTGTGAGGCGAGATAAGGGGAGGATTGTAGGTAGAGATTTATTAATGCGGGTCTCTAAGAGGCCCGGATTGTACGAAGCAGGAAAAACAGATGTCGGTAGCTTATTCAAAGATACGAACCGTTCTCGTGAAGCCTTTATCAATTGTAAACGGGTGTTTTGCTGGTGTCCGTCGAGTTTCACGCACGTGCACCTGTGCACCAGGGATCAATGTTGCTAACTCCTTAGGGCAGACTCCATCAAAATACCTGTAGAATAGACTTAGAATGCCAACATTTCGTCTGTGCAATTCGCAATAGAGGAGGTAATCGGTTTGTTAAAAACGTAGTATAAATCAGATGGACCACCCTCCTTTGCACAGAATCAAGTAGGTAGGTGATAAAAAAAAGTTTTTAAAAATAGAAAAGCTCCAACGGGAAAGAATAAGTTTTATTATTTCTCTATCTAATTTTGTTTCCCGATACCTTGTAAAAAGTACAGGGTTAACCAATAAAAAATAAAAAAAATATTTGATATAAATTAGAAAAAAATTCACACATATTCACACTTTTTACGATTTAGAACGCTACAAAAGTTATACAAAGACAAAAAAAAAACATTATTTTTTTAAGAAGCAGTTCGCACTTATCTAGTCACATGTGGGTATAGTGTTTTTAAAATCGGTGTTATAACATGAAAACAAGCTCTTTTATATCTAAATTTATGAAGTTATATAGGTATAGAGAAACTGGATTGGCATGTTCAAATAATTAAAGTGATCTTCTTCAAAATTGCATTTTTTGATTGAAAATAATCTAGTTAATAATTTTTCAATGGAAGCGAACAAAGTACCTACCCCAACGTTGTTGAAAGCTCGTAGTAAATATTCAAAATGATTAAAAGTTATTTTCTTTTGAAAATATAAATTGTTACCCAACTCGTAACTTCATTATAAGCTACCCTCGTAAAATGCAAGGAGAAGCGATGCCGGGAGCGCTGGCTAAAATGGAATAAATGGAAATTTTCCTCGGCTTCTTATTTCAACACCTTTTTGGGTAGGTACCACACTTCTATTGCTGCCTCTCTCCTTCCCCTCCCTAGCCTGGGGGTGTGTAAGGGTGACGCAAATACAGAAAGGACATTATGACGTCAGGAGTGAGAGGGAGAAGGCTGCGAAATAAGAAGGCTTTGTGGATTCACACAACTTTCTTGAAATTCGATTGTATGTTTTTCTGGTTGATTCTATTGTGAAATTTCATTACCTAGTACCTAGGTACAATTTTACAAATATTGTGAAATTTCATTACCTAGTACCTACGTACAATTTTACAAATATTGTGAAATTTCATTACCTAGTACCTAGTACCTAGATACAATTTTACAAATATTGTGAAATTTCATCACCTAGTACCTAGTACCTAGGTACAATTTTACAAATATTGTGAAATTTCATTACCTAGTACCTAGTACCTTTTTTTTTTTTTTACATGAATACCGCACAAGAGTCCCAACTGCTCCCGTCTGAAGCCAGTAAGACTATGGCATCCCCAATTGGGGTATGTTGTGAGGCTGAGGGTAGTGGGGAGGGGAAGGAGATAGGGAAGAGGAAGGTGGGGAAGTACCTGGCTATTCAGATGTGGTCACCAAACACGGCTAATGCCGTTTCAAGCAACGTTTCAATTCTGAATGGTGGTCTTACACCAGGGCGATACAGAGAATATCTTCCACTCTGGAACGTGCCGCAAATATACTATTTATTATTTTAAATGAATAAATTGTGAAATAACACAAATTAATCAAATAAAATTTATTTGCCACGCCGGGATTCGATCCCGCGACCTTCGGTGCGCGAGTCAAGCGTCTTACCGCTGCGCCACGCCGGCCGTCTAGGTACAATTTTACAAATATTGTGAAATTTCATTACCTAGTACCTAGTACCTAGGTGCAATTTTACAAATATTGTGAAATTTCATTACCTAGTACCTTGGTACAATTTTGTGAGCTTCATTTATTTGCCACTGTTAGGATGATTAAGACATTGGAGAAATTCAAATCTTTGGAAGTGAAATTAATTAATAAAGTCAGTAATTCCTGTATTATACAAAAATGCTTTAAAATCCATAAAGAATTATGCGAATGCAGTTCCTCATAGTTGTTCCAGACTGCAGTCTGTAGTATGAATACTGCCCTAATGATCTACTTGTATCTGCATAAAAGTACAAAAAATCGACTCTATAAACAAATCCGTTTGATATCAGTCCGAACTTATTATTTTCGCGCCCTTGAGGTGATTTTCTCACGAAAATGGTGCTATAAAAGTCATCCAATTATTATTATTATTATTATTATCAAAAGCATTTTTGAAGTTGATTTAAGGTTTGAAATTGTTAATAATGCACAATTTAATTCAATCAACAAGGGATCAATTATCCGGTCACCATGATAATGACTATTTAATATTAATTTTCCGTTTTTCGAAAGTTTTTCTTTGTATATTTTATTACGTCCTTAGACAACTTACATGGTTCACTAGTTAAACTTTTAAATTTACCTTGAGTCACGATCATAACCTAAACTAATCATAAAAAGTTACCAATTGGATCGACAGCTTCTGGAAAAAATAAAAAAAATTTCCAATGAATCTACCCTTGAAATTTGGTGGAAAAATAAGCTTTGATCCTAACTTTACCTTTAACTTATTTTTCTTATTTAGGTTACACGCGTCAATCTTATGAGAGCGGTTCGTATTATTTAGAAGTGAAGGGGTGTCAGAGTTTTTTCTAAACTTTTTATTTGGCAATTGTTTTTCAATTATTTTATATATGTAAAATAATTTGTCTATTGAATATATACCTATGTTATGTCACATTTTGCTAACATAAAATAATGTTTAGAATATTTACGACCCGTTCCAGAGTGGTGGATTGTAAAGCAGGGTAGTTACGGATTCAAAAAAATTGAAATCCGTGGACGCGGATGCGCATTATTAGATTTTCACATCTGTGGATGCGGATGCGGATGAAGATATCTAAAAGAATGCGAACATCAAATATTTCGCTTTTTCGGATGCGGATGCGAATATCTGTAACACTCCTGTTCCAGATCTGGGTGTTACGGATATTCACAAATTTTGACATCCGCGGATTATTAGAGGTTCACATTGACGGATGCGGATGCGGATCAGGCCCGGACTGGGACCATTTGGGGCCCTCCGCTAAAACCTGTAAAGGGGCCCCCTAACGTGGGGGGCCCCTTTACAGGTTTGATGCGGATGCTGATACGAGTGAAGATGTGCGAATTAATGCGAATACTTCGCATTTTCGGATGGGGAAGCGAATATCCGTAACACCCCTGGTGTGAAGTATCGCAATTTATAATCAAAATGGCTTCAGCCGTGCTTGGTCACCAGATCTGAACATCCAGGTAGTTCTAAACCCTCGTCTTCAATGGAATAGTTACATAGATAAGTTTCGTTCCTTTATTCACTCTCTTCTTCCTCACAATAGGTATCCCCCAACGACCTTCCCCACCACATGCAATATTCGTCAAAAAATATAGATATTTTTTTATTGCCTGTTTTCTGGGCTTTTACATACGAATGGAAAAAAATATACAGTATTTATTATACATAACTTAATTGCTTTAGTGACAACATTTTGTATTTGTTAAGTGATATTTTTTTCACTCTATTAGAATTCTGAGCAAAGAAGTATACATATGGTAGTTAGTCCCAGAATTTCTGCATTCAAATATGTAAATCCCAACTTTTAGTATTACGTGGTGGAATCCCTAAACTTATCAATGTAAGTAATTCTGGACCATCAACTACATCATTTAAAATTTTATATAGAAATAACAAGTCAGTGAAAATCCTTCTGCCTGACAATTTAAGCATATTCATATCATTTAAAAAATTTTGTAGTTCAGAAAAATTGCTGCAATACCTATTTAAAAACTGTTATTTAAGTATTATAGGTATATGATTTGGTCAGTGGCTGAGTGGGAATTACGTTTAGGTCGCACCCAGGCGTCATGTGTTCAATTCTTCGGCTGGCTAAGACCTCCATCACGACACAGGCAACATTTTCTGCTAGTGTGGTGGTGGTAGGAGATTTAAAAATATTGTCGGGTTATACCTAACCCGGGAATGTTTGTCTTTCTATAAAAAATATATATTTTCAAGAACGAAACACTCTTCGAAATTTGACGGTACCTGTGTGAAAAAACGTTATTTTTTATTGTTTTTTTCTAATATAAAGAAATGTATAATTTCTCTCATTCTATTGATAAGGAGACAGCACAAAGTCGATCTTCCCATCTTGGACTCGCGTGTAAAGGTTTTTGTTCGTAGGGGGGAGGTTTTTAATGAGCGCAGGGGGTGGTTAGGACAGGGGGGTGGAAAAGGAACCTCCGGGGGGGGGGAGTTGGGGAAGGCGAACAACTTGATGGGGGGGATAGGGGGTGGCAGTTACCGGCCATCTTGGAATTTTCAATGCTATTAAATTTCGCCCGGCGGAGTTTTCTTCGCATAAAAGTGCCTGTGGAAAATGGCCGAAGGAATGGAGGGAATGGAAAATTAACGATTCGAAAGCTCTCGGAGTTTATGCGCGAAGTTTTTGTAGGTTTTGAGATTGCTTTATGTTTTAAAGGTCACTCACACTTGATGGTAGAATGTTTGTGGAATTTATATATTATCTCTACATATTATAAATTAAAGTCCTTCGCAGCATCTGTCTGTCTGTACGCGATAAACTCAAACTGATCGGATTTTCATGCGGTTTTCACCAATAGACAGAGTGATTCATGAGGAAGGTTTAGGTGTATAGTTTGTCAAGGTTTTGTATAAATTGGTTGAAATATATAATATATATATAAATGAAAATATCTGTATGTGGTGGACGAGCGGGCTGGCAAGCGGGCCGTGTGAATTTGATTTGTATGTAAAGGAAGGTCGCTGTCTAAATTTGATTTCTAAAACTCTGTCTAAAGCCCGGGCATCGCCGGGGACTTAGCTAGTATGAATATAATTTAATATTATGATGCCTTCAGTATTTTAGCATGCGAACAGATAGGTGAGTACCTACTTAAGTTTTCAAATCTGTATCTATATACCCTCATATGTCTTCTTCGGACCTCTTCGAGTTATTCTGACAATCATTTTCACCTTGGGAATTTTATTTATTTGTTTTGACTGGAAAATCAAGAGGCGAATATTTTTATTTTTTTACAGTTACCATTTTTTTACAGTAGCCCCATACTGGGGGTCCTGAGCAGGGGCGTAGCTACCGCCGTATCAGCCGTATCAATGATACGGGCCCCTAACGTGTGTAAACAAAAATTTGTAAAATTTTATCCATAATGTCATTAAATCTCGTGCTTCCCGGGGAAAAACCACATAAAAAACGGTCATACATGCTTATCGAGTTTTCACTTTAGAAATGACAAAAATCAAAAAAAGCAATCTCTTTTTTTCCCGGGTTAAGCGTGCGCCCAAAAGTTGGCAACATCCTACAATGGTTATTGCGGGATTCCCTTAAACGGGGGAATCTAGCAATAACCGATGTAAAATGACAAACCACGGAGAGCAATATTTACGCGTTTTATTTCATTCCGGTTCAAACCTTATTTATTACATTTTAATTCAATACAATCTTGTTCCTCTGATTATTTATTGTTTCATTAGTTTGATTTGTTAAAAGAATGAGTGAAAGGAAAAGAGATTATCCCAGTGGAGCTAGGAAAAAAAAGTAAACAGAAAAGGAAGGAGGTTATAAAAAAAACCCAAAATTTCTTAATTTTTTCAGCAATCAGCTTCTGTGAGTGATTTTGATTGCAATGGTAAGTACTATCTGTTTATCTACCAGTAGCGAAGGGAGAATTTTGTTTATGTAAAGAACAATGGCAACCTTCAATACATGAAAATACCTGATCACGTATTGTTCTGAGCAATAATAAGGGCCCCTCCAAGGCACGCTACGCCACTGGTCCTGAGAAAAGTAATTCCCCTCAAGGCAGAAAAAGGATATGAAGGGTGGGTAGGAATCTGGTGCCCAGGAGTGACGGTCAGTGTGTCCGGTGGTGGTCAGTGAGTCCAGGATTGACGGACGTATGAATCTTTCCCTCCCATTCCGATGCAAAGCGATATTCTGAGAGAGTAGGTACGTCTGGAGAAGGCGAAGAGACCTTCTCAACCATTCTCTCTCGATCCGACCTGATGAACCAAAAAAATATATATTACCAATCGTATATTTATCAATGAAGAAAAATATAATACTAATAAATAATAAAGTGTGACCGTCACTTTTTTTCTGTTTAATGTTTTGTATAATGTATAGTTCTGTTTAGGTTTATTAGTATTATCTGGTTCTTCAAAGATAATATATTACATTGATGGAAAAATTAAAGTCATACAAGTAATAAATAAAATTGAATCATAGATTTTCTTCCATTTGTTGAAATTAACAAAATTAAATGGTCAGAATTATATGAAACAAACACAAATACCAAAATATTATAAAATAAACTAAATACAGGAGAATAAATTTACATAAAACCAAAAAAAATCAATTAAGAAATTTATTTACAGTTTGTTTTGCAATGATCATTGAATATGGCAGAAGAGCGTGTGGAGCAGGAAGGTACATTAAATAGAATCGTATTTATGACTCTGTGCATTGAATACTGTATCTAACTAATCTATGAGAATTATGCATCCACATTGATGCCTTCGTAAAATAATAAGTTGACAAATATTATAAAATATATAATATTAATCTAACGATATCTTTAAATTATTTTTTTAAATAAAAAATGATTTTTAAAAAATAATATGGAGGTTTTGTCGCAGTATTTTCATTTGCATAAATAATGTCAATTGCTCTGTACCACGGTGTTGACAAAGCCATATTAGTATTTTCTTCGTCTTCTTCTCGCCAATGGGTTTATTAGCGAAAAGAAGGGGATGAACGGAGGGTGTCTTTAAGGGTTCGGAAGAATTTCCCATTTTCTTCTTACAATCTCTTTCGCTCGGTACTTTTTTTTTTTTTTTTTTTTTTTTTTTTTATTGTATTTATTACTTGCTGGAGCAATCCCGATGAGTTACAGAACTCATTTTAGGACAGGAGGAAAATTAATGGGTGTGAGGAAATAGTTACAATTTTACTTGGAAAATGGATATTAAAAATATAAGTTTCACATACAACATAGACAAAAAATAAATTTAAAAAAAAAACAGGTTGAGTGAGCAAACAACAATAGAAAATAATTAAAGAAACAAAGAACAAGGTTATACAAATGTGGATGATTATGATTACAAATAAATGGAAAAGAAAAGAAGAGAAAAGGAAACAAGACAAATGAGACATGATAAGAAAATTTACATAGTTTCATCCTTAAACTTATTTAAAAAATATTCTTTTAAAGCATTATTCTGAACTTTTTTATTTTGCTGATTTCCCTTGTACATATCTGGAAGCGAGTTATATAGTGTATAGGCAACATAGTTCAGAGAATTTATCCCATATTTTGTAGTGTGTGTTTGAGGTATGCGGATTTTATTGCTATTTCGAGTATTGTGAGTGTGAATGTCTTGATTGTAAAGTGGCTTGATGTTAGTGTGAGTTGATTGTTGAGTAATTTGTAGGATGGTGCTTGTGATTTCATGTTTAGGAAGGACTGTGATTGGAAGAATACCGGAAACTGAATAGATGTCTTTGACATGGGTGTCCCATGGAAGTCCAAAAACATTTCTGAGAGCTCGGTTTTGAACCACCTGCAGATCAGCTATCAATTTCTTTGAGGCAAATCCCCAGATACAGCAGAGATAAGAAAGGTGTGAATGTACCATGGCGTAGTACACTGATGTTAGTAAAGGAATGGGTAATAATCGTTGGAGTCTATATAGTACACCAGTTATGGGGGTAATTTTCTCCTTTACATGATTTATGTGGAGATCCCACGAAAGTTGGGAATCTACGATCAGGCCCAAATATTTTGTGCTCATTTTCTTTTCGAGGCAGTTATCACCAACTTTGATATTGAGGCTGAAATTTTTTTTGTTGCCAAAAAGTATATAATGAGTTTTTTTTACGTTAAGAGTTAGTTTGTTTATTCTTAACCAGCTTGTGAGTTTAGAAACATCAGCATTCATTTCCGTTTCAAGCTCCGCTAGGTTCAGTTTATTGTAAAAAATTACTGTATCGTCCGCATAAAGTTGTAGAGTTCCTTTAATACCCCACTTTGTCATGTCATTCACATATATTAGAAATAGCAACGGTCCAAGAATTGATCCTTGTGGCACTCCACATGTTATTTTACCCAACTCACTCGTTTCTCCTCCCAGTTCTACTGCCGAAACGCGATTTGATAGGTAAGATCGGAAAAGTTCCAGAGGAGGACCAACAATACCCAAATGTTTCAGTTTTTCGATCAATACGTTGTGATCCACCGTGTCAAACGCCTTCTTTAGATCAATAAATATTGCCGCCGTAAAATCCCCATGATCAATATGTTTCTGTAGATTTGATATAAAATCGAAAGCTGCACATTTAGTGTTAGATCGTCGTCTGAAACCGTATTGTTTTGACGTGAGAATTTTGTTGTGTTCGAGATATTTCAATAGTCTTTCTTTAATGATACATTCAAAAATTTTAGAGATAGCTGGAAGTATAGAGATTGGACGATAATTTTGGACATTTTTTTTGCATTCGTCTTTATGAATAGGAATTATTTTCGCAATCTTTAGTCTGTCTGGAAAGATACCTTTTGATAGAGAGAGATTTATTAAGAATACAAGATCATCCGCCAGTTCCTCCTTGCAATTTTTGAGAAGGAGAGAGGTTATCCCATCGGAACCAGCTGCCGCTTTGGACTTAAGGTTAGATATGACACGTAGGATTTCATTTTTATTTGTCCTGATCATGTTAAAAGATTGTTTTGCTTGAGGTTCCGTGTAGATCGTGTTTACATCAGTTTTTGAAGTTTTTATTACTGATGCTAAACTTTCCCCAACTGAAAGAAAAAATGCGTTAAATGCAGTTGCAATCTCCTTTGGTCCCTTTACTTCTTCGTCATTTATGACTAGAGATTTACAAGTTATTTTTGGGTTTCGCGAGCTATTTGTGAGAATGGAATTGATTGTTTTCCAGGTTCTCTGTGGGTTGTTCATGTTTTCGTTAAGCAATTTTGTATAATACTTGCATTTAATATATCTTCTGTAATTTGTGACAGTATTACGAGCTTTATTTTTTTCTATTGTCAAAGGAATACTTCCTTGATTTTGTTTCCAGAGTTTAAATATGCGATTTCGTTCTTTAATAAGTGAATCAAGTTGGGCATCAAACCATGGCGTATTGTTCAGTCTTTTGTCTCCTTTATTAATTTTAACTTTTGTTTTGCACGAATTTACAGCATTTTGTAGATAGTCAGCGAAATTATTATAATTTTGGTTTACATCGTCAGACGAATGGGTAAATTTACAAGTTTTAAGTGACGTTTTTACTTTTTGATAATTTATTTTGTAAGCGTTTGAGAGGTAGTTTGGGGTTCTATTGTTGGGGAGGTTTTTCAGGGAGTTTTCGTAATCCAATATAAGTATATTGTGGTCACTAAGGGGATCATCAATATTTGAAATTATCCCAGAAACATTTGTTCTATTTGTGATAATGTGATCTATCAACGAGCTGGTGTTATTTGTTACCCTTGTGGGAAACATTGTGTTACACACATAAAAGTTGTACGATTTTAAGGTGTGAACATATTTCCGTGCAATATCAGTATCTTTTGAGATATCGATATTAAAATCTCCAAAAAGTAATGTGTCTTGTTTGTTTTTATTTAATATTATTTCTAAAGAGTCGAAAAAATCTGTTATATTTGAGTTGGGCTTACGGTAAAAAACATACAAATTGAAAGGTTTAATATTTTTTGCCGTGATCGTAATTCCAAGAAAGGTATTTTCACTGCAACATTTTTCTATTTTCTTATTGCTTAGTGTGTTATGCATGTAGATGGCGACTCCTCCTCCTCGGTCCAGCTCACGGGAAGCAAAGATTCCAGCATAGTCAGTAATATTGAAAAAAGTTTCCTCTCCTTTATGCAGCCAGGTTTCCGTAATCACGAGAATATGTACCGTTCCTGTAATGTTTTTTAGGGTTTCTTCAATTTCATCAATTTTGTTTCTGATACTTCTAGCATTCATATACATAATACGCATACAAGACTTTTTGGTGGTGTATTCTTGAATATTGAAACATTTTTTTTCCTTGAAGTTGCCTTTAACACCAAAGGCGTCTCGTAGAGAATTGAAAATGAGTATTGGTAAAAGCATTTCGTTATTATTTTCGTAACTTGATTATTTTATTATCTGGGATTTGCATGGCATTATTTTACAAAGTTTCACTCGTTTTAAAATTGACTGTTACTTTCCAGTTAATATATGATAAGTGATATCATTAGGTGTTTATATTTCCCGGTAAAAGGTTAGGTGTACGTGATAATCTTCATATTTGGGGTAAAATGGAAAAGAAATTGAAGAGAGTATATGGGTCTTAAGGACACTCGCTTGTTACAGGAGGGAGCAAACACAAAAGCTGTTAGTTCAGCACTCAGGGAATGAGTCAAATGTCAATGAAAAAAAAAAATACTCGTATGTTAAAAAAATTGTATTTCGAAAATTGTGGCTTAACAATTTGCAAACTTACACAACGGAACACATTTGAATCTGGAACACTACATGATAAATTCTCCTATCTTAACAAACGAATTGCAATTTTTCAATGGAAGATGTTCCGAGCAATCAGCGTCATTGATTCCTTCGGCACCGGTGCACAGTCGGGGAACACGCCAGACGCGCACCAAACAATTGACATTTGTCACATTGGAATGGGTCGTTTCTTCTTGAGTTCAACAGATCGGCTGTGGAACGATTTGTGCTTCTTCCTATAAAATTTTTCTTTTTCAAAAAGTCCCCCAACACAGCATCCCCAAAGATGACATAGGCTTACTGTGTGGAGTTAAGGTCAAAAAAATCAAATTTGTAAGACATTCGCTTGGAACCTATTTACATTAGAAAAAAAAATCAAGTTGGAATATATTCAAACTAGAAGGACATTCTAGTTTGGAACGTACACAAATTTGTAACATTTCAAACTAGAAGGACATTCTAGTTTGGAACGTATACAAATTTGTGACATTTCAAACTAGAAGGACATTCCAGTTTGGAACATGGAACATTTCAAATTAGAAAGACATTCTAACTTGGAACATAATCAAATTAGGAAAAATTTCAAAACATGTTCATATTTTATAGAAAACATGTGAAAATATTGAATATTTGTGGAAGTGGTATAGGTAAATCATTTATATTTAACGCTTGACGTATGGATATCCCACTCGCGGTAATTATAGGATCTGCGTTCGAATCCCAATTGGAACTGTTGCTTCATTTTATTTTTGTGTCTGATTATTATATTTTCGTCTACAGTTGTTGATATTATCTTCTTCAATAATATATATTTTTATTTTTTTAATATGTGAATACCGCACAAGAGTTGCTCCCGTCTAGAGCCAGTGCGACTATGACATCCCCAATTGGGGTTACGTTATGAGGCTGGTGGCAGTGGGAAGAAGAAGGAGATGGAATAGAGGAAGGTGGGGTAACACCTACTCAGAATTGGTCGCCAAACTAAAGCTATTCCAAGCAACGTTTCAATTCCGTATGTTGGTGTTAAAACATGGCGTTACTGTGAGTACCTTCCACTCATTATATGTTTTAATTGATTGTGAAATAATTCAAATTAGCCAGGCTTTGAACGCGCGACCTTCGGATTACTAGTCCAAAGCGTTACCCCTCAACCACGGAGGATGTCAGCAATGGGGTATTTCCACAAATGAGGGATTCTTTTGAAAACGTAAGGAATATTTAAAGATCATTTTTCTGATTTATTAATAATACTAAAAATGTTTGTTTTTTATGTTTTCATTCAATATTATTGATTTTAAAAACGATCTAAATCTGACAAAATCAAAACGGCCCGTAGTTGGTAAATGGGTTTGTGACGTCACAAGCTACGCTCAGCTGAACCAGCATAAATAAACACTGTCAGTTAGCGTCCGCACTCATGACGTCACATGATAGCCACGCACCAAAATACCGTTTTAGTGGTAATTCAAACATGGCAAAGTTTAACTCGATGTAGAAAATTTATTCGCTAACATAAAAATAAAATAAAAATGCCATAATCTTTTTATAGAATTTTTTTACCTAATTTTTTTAAGCAATAAAAAAATTTGGAAACACCCCATTGCAGTTTTTCCGCTTCAATATGTGAATCACAAGAATTTAAATATGAAATTCGTTAAAAAATATCAATTTTCAGCAGAAAAAGTCCTCCTTTGAACAAAACGTTATTTCTTGGGATACTCAATTAAAATTTCCTTAGGAATATGGCCGCCGCGGGCTATATTATACGATGCTACTATACTCCCCTTCCTCTTTCTTCTCCTCTTTCTCTGTACCTCTCATCCACTTCCAACTTGGCAGAAGATATGGAATTAATGAATGTTACTAAACTTTTCTTTGCTCGATAATTTAATGGATTTTTCACTAGAAATAATAAACTTTGGATTGTACGAAGATCAAATAATATTGTTTAAATTTTCATTTTATGTGAAGATCTTATTGTGGTTCAAATTACATGAAATAAGTCTATTTTTGGTACTAAGGTACCTAATGGGTTTTGGCAAGCTAAAAAGATCTATTTTTTTATTGAAGAAAAACTTCTTTACCCACGCTTGACTTGGGGACTAAGCTGGTGAATGCGTGACGAGGCGAACGGAAGTTGAAAGGAAGATATAAGTTAGTGAAGATAGAAAGAGAGAGAGTTACGTTACGTATATTACTGTAACTTTTTTCTCTCTTTCTCTCATATCCAGTTACGTTTCGTATATCTAAAGGGGTCTCCACACGGTACTGCCGCAGTACGTTCTGCCGCAGAACTGACTAAAAATCGTATGGTCTGTAGTCAAAACCGCCAGCCGTATTGTTATTATTCACCATTCATTTTATTTTAAATAATAAAGGCTGGTGAATAATAACAATACGGCTGGCTGGTTTTGACTACAGACCATACGATTTTTAGTCAGTTCTGCGGCAGAACGTACTGCGGCAGTACCGTGTGGAGACCCCTTAAGACACATTGCAGTACTATTGTTTGTATCACACTGTAGGAGCGAGAGAGAGCAGTGCGCGCGCATATTTTCTTTCTCTCTTCTTTTATAAGTTAGTGAAGATTTACTTCAGTCGTGTGGTCTACAGCACACAAGTTTTTTTAAAATTTATTTTATGTTTTCATATATATTTAATTTTTTACATTAGCTTCACACAGAGGGCCCTGAGGAAAATAATCCCCTCCCCCCCCCCCCCCTTGTCATCTTTAAGGGTACTTTGAGGAAGGTCTTTTTTCTGTTCTTGGGAACTGGGAATGACGACCGCCATGGTCTAGGGGTAAGGCCCTTGGTGTGCGAAAATAAATTTTATTTGATTATTTTTTGGGTTATTTCAGAATTAACTAATTTAAAAATAATATACAGTATATTAGCTGCACGTTCCAGAGTGAAAGACACTCTCAGTATCGCCCTGGTGTAAGACCATCATTCAGAATTGAAACGTTGCTTGAAATGACTTTTGCCGTGTTTGGTAACCGTATCTGATTGCCATGTACTTTCTCACCTTTCTCTTCCACATATCCTTTCCCTTTTCACTACCTTTAGCCTCACAACATATCTTAATTGGGGACGCCATAGTCTCACTGGCTTAAGATGGGACCAGTTGCGACTCTTGTACGCTACTCACTTAAAAAAAACGATTTTTTTCCGTCTACTCCACTTACGGCAATAGAGACAGAAGATACACAAGTACTTATTTCATCGATCGCCCATTATTAATACAAATTACTAATTAGTTCGTTTAAACGTTCTCACAAGTGGCAATTAGTAGAACGCGAACTTTTCTAGTGTTGTTTAAATATGGAATGCGGATTATCGAGCAACCAATCCACTATAGTAAAGTAGCACACACGCCACGCTGAATTAAAGAGAGCTTAACCAAATCGCGGTTTAAGGTTTAAGGGCGGGATAAGCCAGACTTAAGTTTTGACGTAAACAAGACTATGTGTTGTGGGAACGCCACGTGTTGTGACGTTTTCATTGAGAATTTGCTACTAAATTAGTCAGTGACTTCGTCAGTGACGACTTCATTGTTTGACGAATGTTCTCAGGAGGTCTAATAGCACTGACGATCGATAAAACCCTATTTCAATAAGATATTGACTAAATACGTGGTCTTCGGTCAGTTATCAAAATTTGCGAGCACGGTCAACAACAATTGATAAGATATATTCCGACCAACGCGCGACGGTTGATAAATTTTAGCCCGGCCTTCTGAGTGTCGTCAGTCAAGCTGTTAACATACAAATCATCTTGAATAATGTCGGTCGTCATGCAACTGGTTTATTAATGAATGAAGGTTAACTAAAGAAGTTCTTAGAATTGAAATAAATCGTATACGCGATCCATAATTCATCTAAAACGCAATCCTTTTATTTTGTTCGATCTTAAAGAAACAAGTGTATCCTAGACTAAAGACCTCATTAACTAATTAACTACCGATAAGTCTTAATTTGGCTTTAAGGAATTTAAAATCGCAGATACATTCGCAGTATATAAACAATATATATTACCTATTCATTTTATCTCAAAGTTCTTTGCATTTTCCAATAAATGTCATTTTAAATTTTTGTAAAAAGCATTAACTGTGTGGATCGCCATAATTTACAATAAAAACACATATAAATTTGTTGTAGACCACTTTTATTTTATAAAGGAGAATATTATAACTAAATTTATGATATTCTCCTGACGAAGGAAGGGTGCTGTGGGAATAGATTAATAAAATAAAAGTGGTCTACAACAAATTTATATGTGTTTTTATTGTCATTTTAAATGGTTGCGATAAATAAAATAATAATAAAGAAATAAATCTATGGCTTGCTTTTAAAAGCGTATACGTTAGTTTTTTTATTCATTATTTTCATGAAGATATAGAATTTACTATATCTAAAGTTTTAATTTTAAGAAAACTTTTTTTGTGTTAAATTGGCCCCTGAAAGTCGAAAATACTTTCTTGAAATCATAAGTTTCTTTCAGAATTCAGAAGATAACCTAATTTTGGTTGACGAAAAAGTATAAAGCGGAAATATACATTGACCCATTTCCTTCCTTCCCAGCGAACTGTAGATTTTTCATGTGAATACCTCACAAGAGTCCTAACTGGGCGATACTGAGAATTGAGAATATCTTCTACTACATAGGTAAGAATAACATAATGATATAACTCTAAGTGACCAACGTTTGGCATGGGGGCTCCATCGAAGCCAGAGTCAAGTTAGCTTGTCAGAAGCTGGGCGTACTGCATATAGTACATAACTGCTGACCTTGTACAAATCACAAGTGCGCCCCACAGTTAAATTTGGTAACCATTCAGATCCAGATCCCCAAAATACCTGAAAAAACCCTTGACTCTGTGAATGAACAAATGAACATGCGGTCCATTAAATAGATTCTCCTATATTAACAAATTGATTGATATCTTTAGAGCGCAGACGTCGAATAAGAATGTTGTCCGTCTTCTAGCGGTATTTTAATGGAAGGTGTTTACGCCTTCCTTTCCACAAAAATACCCTCCACACAGCATGACAAGATGACATAGGCCCTGAGGAAAATTATTGCCCTCAAGTCGTCCTGTGTGGAATTAATTTTAAAAAAAAGTGAATCGTAGATAAAAAGATAATCAATTTCATTTTTTTTTAAAAAGAGAAAGACAAATATTTCCAGGTCACAAATAACCCGACAATATTTGAAAATCTCCTACTACCACAATGGAGGAATTAGCCAGCCGAGGAATCGAACACGGAAAGCCTGGGTGGGACCCAAACGCGATGCCCACTCAACAGACCGGTCAAAAGTTAGATTCAAACATAGCATATATTCACTTTGTGGCGTCATTTTTAATTAAATTATTTTTATTTTAATAATTTCTTACCCTGACGACGAAAAAATTGTTTTTGAAACATGTCGATAATATCATCATCATCATTACATGGTATAAAATGAATTCGCTCAAAATGTTCGTGCGATTAGATCTTTTAAACTACTCAACGGATTTTCATGGGGTTTTCACCAATAGATAAAGTGATTCAAGAGGAAGGTTTATATGTATAATACATGCTTATTATAGTAGAAAAATATTCAATTCAAGGCAGCGGGCAGCGGGCAGCTGGCAAGCGGGTAATGGCGTTGTGTTTCGTTGGCCACAGCAACGTGTGGCCGGGTCTGCTAATAAATTATTTAGTGGTATTACACAAAATAATTTGTTTTCATTTAATTAACTTAAAAAATGCTATTTTAGACATTTAGCCGCGCATACAACATGAAAATTTACGTGATTTTAGACACTTTGCTGTAGTATATTTCCTAACGCTGTAGCGCTCATCTTTAAGTATTACATTGTTCTCTGCGCACCACTTCAGGTAAATATAATACAGGTTTGTTTTCCAAGTTAGTCGGTAAAAGCGAGGCGGAAGCTTAAAAAATAAGTTAACCCAGCTACGTGGTTGATTAACTGTTATTAATATAATCAGGCAGTGCCCTAGGATATCCCATAAAACTCCCATTATGGCCAAAGTTTTTCTTACTCCGTTTCTCTCTCCCATCTAATGCATATCATTAAAAGTTTGACGTCAGGCACCGAATTCAGAGTGGTAACTACGTATTCCCTTGAAGAAGAAGAAGAAGCGGGTGGAAGTGTATAGAACGGGAGGAAGAAAGAGAACATAAAACGAGATGGGAAGGCTATCAGAATATTAATATCTTCCCCCTTTTCCCGGGAAAGGAGGAACCGAATTCGTGCTTAGTTCTTTTTATCAGGGAGGAATCTCAATATATACAAGCTATGTAATGGTTTCTTTCAACGCCTGAAAAGGTTTATTAAAATATTAACAAGTTGTGGAAAGATTTGGTCAGATGTGGAAATATTTAAACAATTATATCATCAGTAATGAGTTAACTCAGATTTTTTATTCGTATTAGATTTAGAATGTTTTTTTCGCATTAGCTCCACACAGGATTGTCTTCTTTGGGGATGCTGCGTGGAGGGTATTTTTAGGGAAAGGAAGGAGAGGAAGTTCTAAGAAAGAAAGCGGTATGAGAGATTGGTAGAAATTTGGGTGTCAATGTGTCCAGAAGTGATGGACGTATGAATTCATTCCTCGTACAGCGTTGCAAGGCGATGGGTCAAGAGTCCGGCTGGAGATGTCTAGATTTGGTCTTAGGTCTCTCTCAACTTGTCTCTCCCGATCCGGCTCGACACGCAACAGATGGACAAAAGCATTTGCCACCAAAACCTAGACATATCTCACACTATGAACCCGGGCACCCCCAAGTCACCAAACGTAGCAAACCACTTGGGATAATCTATGGCAAGGGTGTTGGCTATCAAATAAATGGTTCCTGGAGCGGCGGTACCCAAAGCCGCATCCCAAATTAATATTGTGATATTAACAAAGTGTAATGTAAATGATTTATTTATATTATGGAAATATTTTGTGTAGTTTATCTAAACTCCAATAGTTCTGTGAACAGTAGATCTCACTCCAAAAAAATAAATCAAAAACCAAAATTTCCTTCGAAAAGAGGGCTTTGTGGGATACTACATTTTTATCCTGACAGAGTTCGCATGCTCAGGGGTCCCATTACGAGCTGTCAAATCGGAATAATCAATATTCTGGCACATATCGGCCTGAGGAAAGTTGAGGGAAAGGCTCTTGACTCGCAACCCGAAGGTCGCGATAACGAATCCCGGTGTGGGCAAATAATTTTTTTTGACTGATTTGGGTTATTTCATAATTTATTCATTTAAAATAATACAAAGCTTATTTGCGGTTTAGAGTTTAAGATACTATCAGTATCGTCCTGGTGTAAGACCACCATTCGGAATTGAAACGTTGCTTGAA
This sequence comes from Limnephilus lunatus, assembly GCA_917563855.2. Taxonomy (NCBI): domain Eukaryota; kingdom Metazoa; phylum Arthropoda; class Insecta; order Trichoptera; family Limnephilidae; genus Limnephilus; species Limnephilus lunatus. The sequence continues at coordinate 103,325,688 of OU830594.1, forward strand.
ATGGCTTTAGCCGTGTTTGGTGAACAGATCTGAATAGCCAGGTACTTCCCCACCTACCTTCTCCATCTCCGTCTCCTCCCCACTACCTTCAGCGTCACAACATACCCCAGTTGGGGATGCCATAGTCTCACTGGCTCCAGACGGGAGCAGCTGGCACTCTTATATACTTACTAAAAATAAAAATAAATTTGAAGTGGTTTTATGTTTTATATTTTTATGGTGTTATATGGATTGCTCATTGTAACAGAAAGGTCATTTCTGCCCTGACGTCTAGTCTGATATTTATGTTCGATTTAATTTTTATGGACATAGGTACATAATTATCTTCTTTATATAACACTGTCGTACATTAAGTTACATTAAATTACTTGAAGAGAGCGAAGGATATTAAGATTTTCATTTACTAATTGTGTGATAATTAAAAAAAATAGTTCTTGGTCGTATGGTCTGCAGTCTGCAGTTCACAGAAGTACTGGTATAAAATTGTAATCCATTTAAAAAGGTGGCTGCAAAGCAGACCAATCACAGAAGACCAGTAGGTTTCCATGGCGACGAAGAAGTTCAATCATCCACTTCTTAAAGTCTAAACTTGTAACCGTATTAAGTCGAAGTTCGGTCTCTCGCCGTCACATTTTAATATTTCAAACTTCCCCACAAAGTTCTCATTTCATTTCGGGCCACCCACCACCACCCCCCAACCCTCGTTTTCATCCCCAACACCCGAACCTACCCCACTCCCCAAGATTTTCCTGCCCTCTTTCTACTCTTTCTTCATCTCTTTATACCAGCTACCCGCTTTGCTCAGAACTAGGGTATGCAATACCGGTTTTCTGTTAACTACATAGATGACCGGTCTCCAAAGACGACGTAGGCCCCGAGGGAAATTATTTTCCTCCGAGAATCCTGTACATTTTGGTATGTTTAACTATATATTTTGGTGTGTTTTCTTGTATATTTTGGGATATTTACCTATCTATATACTTCCGTATGTTTACCAATATATTTTGGTACGTTTACACTGTTTACATATTTCTTATGGTATATCTACCTATATATTGGAATGTTTACCATATTCACCATTATATTCTGGTAAGTTTATCTATTTATGTTGGTATGTTTAACCACATATTTTGGAATTTATAACCATGTATTTTGGTAAGTTTAGCCTGTTTACCCATATATTTTGGAATGTTTACTTATATATTTTGGTATGTTATTGTTTACCCTGTCTACCTATATATTTTGGTATGTTTTGGTATCTTGATGACTGTCTTTATCCAGCAGATTGCAGTCCGGGAACAACTCAGAAGAAGTGCACTCGTATCAGCTACATAGGTTTCGAAACCAAGCCAGCCACAAGTTAGTAACGCCACGATATTTCAGCATTTACATACATTTCTAATTTTCTCTTATTTAAATCAAAACCAAAATCTCTATATATTATGTGATTTTTAATATATTTTTATTTTTAATGAAAAATTATACAATTTGTACAAGGAATCATCACTCACTCAACGAACATTATTTTTTAAACTTTTTTTATTCAGATAAAATTGAAAAAATGCGAATAAGAAAGTCCAAACAAACACGACGATTTCACACTTGAAAAAAAAAGTATTTACTGAATCAGAACTGTAAGATTGGTTTATTGCTTGTGCTATCTACTTAATTGAGAAACCACTTAAAGAATTCGTTGTTATACATACAAAACTAAATATTAACAAATAACAATTCTTAAATTTATATAATTATATATTCATAATTAGACTACCATAATACGGGCATGTGCCAAGCGTTGTAGTCGAATCGCCTGTACAAAAATTATATATGATGAATAAAGGAAAAAAAAACTAAGTACTAATTATGTATTACTAACTATCTACTTAGGTGTTTAATGCAATTACCGGGAATCTAATAAACTTAGTTTTTTTTTTACCGATATCACCCAAGAATTTTGCATAACCCTTCCGAGGCCGATTTCTTTGACTCCGGCTTGAGTTTTTCGCCTCTAGCAGAGTTGGTAGAAAGAAATTCAACCCCCTTATAATATATTAATTTAGCTGATGGCCCTCTAATTGGACGACCTTATGGTGGAGTTGCCATCTTATGGCGGGATTCACTTTCAGTCGACATTGTGGAATGCTTTGAACCAAGAATAGCGGCAATACAAGTAACTGTAAACAGTGGGAAAATATTAATTTTTTCAATTTATATGCCGACAAATAAACCAGAAAATCTTGAGGAATTCACAAACTGCATGGGTAAGGTAAATGCAATAATCAATGAAAGGAACTCGTCCAGTGCGATTATCTTTGGCGATTTTAATGCAGATCCCAAAAGTCTGTTCGGCCGAGAACTGGAAAAGTTCTGCGAAGAGTTTAAGTACGTTTGCGCCGATACAAAGCTGATGAACTGTGATACTTTTACGTATGTGAGTGATGCCCATAGCACCACAAGTTGGTTAGATCACTGCGTCGTCACAAAAGCACTGGAAAATGCTATAAGTAGCGTAAATGTACTATATGATGCGGTGTGGTCCGATCACTTGCCAATGATTATAAATCTAAACCTTCAATTTTTACCAGCCTTTGTGGAATCGTGTAATGATAATATAATTGATCCTTCTAGATGGAATCCGAAATCTAATGTTGATATAATGAGATACACTGAAGCTATCAATAACAAACTTCTAAACATAATTCAAGATTTCTCCCAATTAGAACTTGATAAAAAATCAACCGATGAAACACACAAAAATCAAATAAATTCTCTATATAAAAATGTTGTAGACGCACTGCGAAATGCTGCCTCCACCACATTCAATAACCCAAATCGAAAAAATAGAAACATTCCGGGATGGAATCATATGGTTGCTGCCAAATACGCAGAATCCAGACGCGCCTTTCTTTCATGGCTCGAAGCCGGAAAACCGCTCTCAGGGCCGGTTGCCGAAGACAGGAAGAAATACCGAACGATTTTCAAAGTAGCTCTGAAAAAATGTCAACAGACAGAAATGCAAAAGCGAATGGATGGTATTGCCACCTCACTAATAAATAAAGATTTTCATAAATTTTGGCAAAAAACATCTTCAGAATTGAAAACGAATATGAAAACTCCTCTCTGTGTTAATGGAGTAAGAGGAAAGGAAAATATCGCCAATGAATTTCGTAATTTCCTCTCTATGGCGGGTGAAGAAGCGGCAGAAAAATCTCTGGATATAAATTTTTGCTTGAAAACTGAATATAGTACCACCGCTATCAGTATTACTCCGTGTATGGTTGAAAAAGCTTTAAGAGAAATGGCAGCAGGAAAAGCCACAGGACATGACTCAATAGCTCTTGAACACATTAAGTATGCTGGACCAGCGATTCATTTCATCCTAGCAAAACTATTCTCAAATATTTTGCGTTACAGGCACATCCCGAATGAAATGACAAAAACGGTAATTATTCCCATAATTAAATCAACAAATCTTGATCCATCCGTGATCAATAACTACCGACCAATTTCACTCTCAACCGCCGTGGCGAGATTATTTGAAAAAATTTTATCCGTTGTTGTAACAGACCATCTAAAAACAGAAGATAACCAGTTCGGATTCAAACCTGCACTGTCAACATCTATGGCAATATATTCCCTAAAAGAAACCATCAGCTATTATAAACTAAGGAAAACGCCAATCTATACCTGCTTTCTAGATCTAAGCAAAGCGTTTGACCGTGTACGTCATAATACACTGTGGGAAAAACTAAGGAAAAGAGCAGTTCCGGAAGATGTAATAGCGATTCTTTCAATTTGGCACACGCAACAAGAAAATATTGTGAAATGGTCTGGGGAGCTGTCTAATCCATTCTATTTAAAAAGTGGCGTAAGGCAAGGAGGAAGCATGTCTCCGGTTCTGTTCAATCTGTATACCGATGATCTTATTAAAAAACTTAATGCCACGAAAATAGGATGCCATATACATGGAGTATGTGTGAACAACATTAATTACGCAGATGACATGGTTCTTCTTGCACCGTCACTAAGCGCATTACAGAAGTTACTAAGAATTTGTGAAAACTTTGCAAAAAACCATAACCTGTTATATAATACTACCAAGTCAGTAGTTATGGTTTTTAAAAACAAAAACGAAACCATTCAAACACCCTCAGTATGGTTAGATGACAGGAAAATGAATGTTTATCACAGCGTTAAGTACCTGGGACACATCATCACAGACGACCTTAAGGATATCGAGGATATGGAAAGGCAGAGAAGAGCGATATCTGTTAGAGCGGGTATGCTGTCAAGACGTTTTTACCTATGCAGCCCAAAAGTAAAAAGAATATTGTTCAACGCTTTCTGTACCTCGCTGTATACATCAGAACTGTGGGTTGACTACACTGCATCCCAATGGAACAAGTTAAAGGTTGCTTACAACAACGCATACCGTCAACTTTTCCGCCTACCGAGATACTGCAGTGCTACGGAAATGTTCCTGGAGGGACGAGTGCACACTTTCCGAGCACTTCTCCGCCACCGCATGGGAAGTTTATGGCGCAGACTACGCCAATCGAAGAATGCAATCATCACCGCCATGACTACCTGGTTGGAGTCCCCCCTGATGGCCCTCTGGAGACGGGAGACGATAAAATACCCTCCGTAAACAGCTGCATGAATTAATTTTACTGTTTATTATTATTTTTCTCATGTTGTTCATGCTTATTCGTTTTTTTTTTGTTTTTAAATTTATTTATATGTTTTATTTACTTTATTTTTAACATTAACCCATTTTTTGTTTCAAAATATGGAATGTATTGCATTGCACTACCCCTGCATACATTCTGGAATAAACTTTTATTATTATTATTATTATTATTATATGTATGTGCGACTTACTTCCCGCTTTTCGCATGCAGCAAAAAACGAGTTATACTTTTTGTTTGCGGGTTGATTGCTTTTTAATGAGATTTTCCTAGCGAATTTAGCTTTGGAATAAGAACATTGTTGGAAAATGTTATTTTAAGTTTATTATCATCAATCTCCTCTTTTATTTTTTATTTCTTACAGAAATTTCTTTAGGAAATGGCTGCGCGACCCTTTTCATACAAAATTTAAGCTTGGATTTAAAGCCAAAAAATCTAACCAAATTTACACATTTTTTTTAATCAAAAGATATAGCAAATATCTAGTACGAACATATGTAGTACTTTAATTATTTGTGTTTTAAATTATAAAATATAGGTCATCACACAATTCAATTTTTCTTTATTTCGGAGGCGAATTTGTCATTTATTTGTGGGTTAAATACGTTTATTACAAAAAAAAATTGTTCTATTTACCATAGGAATATTATGAAATGTAAAAAAATATTTTAAAAAAAACATTTTGACGGAATTAAGTTTAAATTAAAAACGACCGATTAACTTTGGAACACAAATATGTCAAATATAAATTTCAATTTCAACCTAAAAATGCCTTTTTACCAAGATTTATGTTTTATTTTATTTTTCACTAGCTGGTTTCCCGTTCCGCTCCCCCCCCACTTCCCCTTCCTAGCTAGCTTTATAAATTATAGTCTATATGTTTTTCTGATGTATGAGCTATATTATTGTAAAGTTTCATTAAAATCCATTTAGCAGTTTTTTGCGTGAAAGATTCAAACACACATACATCCTCACAAACTTTCGCGTTTATAATATTAGTTAGATTGCAAGGCAAGATTATTTTTTAATATTTAAAATTAAATCACAAAAAAATGCCAAATTTGTCTCTATAATAATGCAAAATTGAATTATATAAAGACCTATATATCATAATTTCAAACAACCAAATAAATAAAATAGCACATTTTCAAATTAGATATTTGCTACACTTTTGTTTTAAAAAGTGATTATTCATTTTGTTTAGGTGTTTTGGCTGCAAATTCAATTTAAGTTTTGTATGGATAAGGCCGCGCAGACGTTTCTCTTAAGCCATATTCATCATTTTGATTTTAACTAGCAGGTTTTTCCCAGATGTTGTTTTCCTTGTTATTCTTTCCATTTCAATTACTTTTCACTTTATTGATATACAAGAAATTATGCTTTTTGACTGGACACTGATATCCGAAGTAGAAAAATAAATTTGAAAATCAGTTTATTCATTTTCCTTATATATCCACATTTGGAAAATTTTAATCCGCCAACACTGAATTCTGGATTATCCTCCAAAAATAAACAAAAAAATAAAGTAATTAACAATAAGAAAAAATACCTATATAAAATAAATAATTAACCTGTACATACAAAAAAATCATTAAAACGACGCAAGTACACATTTTACACGACATGCATATTTAAACACCATACATACATGATATGGCAAGTAATCCATTGGATACGAGGGGAGCATTTATATAATTGCCTTCAAGATGATATTAACAAAAAGAAATACGTATTTGTATATGAAAAAAATATTACAATATGAATTGTAATATGTATTATTAATACAAGCCATTAGTTTAGTGATATACGGTGAGAAATTATAAATAAATCAAATTTGTTTTGGTAACCATTATCTTGTAATATTGCAAATTATAGTAATTAAGTTATGGTAACCATACTAGTGAAATAAGTGGAAATTGCGTCGTGTCTAATTTTTGATAATTTATTGAAAATTTTAAATTTCTAAAGCTTATAATGGAAATGACGTTGTGCTCTGAAGAAAGTTGCGTTGATCAAATATTTTATAAAGACCGTGTAAATTTCTTGAAAGCTTCCAACTAATAATCTCTATGGTTCCAGACATTTGCATTTTTATGTGCAATTAACCTGAAAAACTGAACAAAGAAAACTTCCTAATTATGGTGAAAAATGTTCGGCCACTTCTTCAAAACGTTGCATTCATAATTATTCCAGCAGATATTTCAGTCCCGTCTCCGGCAGATAAACACATAACCCCACCCTCCATAAAATAGAAACAATACAGCCCAGACCAGCGGAGGAGAAGGGCAGGAGGTGGGTTGGGGGAGGCAGGGATGGAAGGATCGAATCTCTTTTGTGTCCTTTTGTTCTAAAGGCCAGCGAGCCATTCACATGGTAAGTTTTACTTGCTTTTACTTGAAGCGGAGGGGATGTCTGAGATACGACAAGGTTTAAAAAAAATATTTCTGAAACTGGTTGTATCTTGTTATAGACAACGTTCTTCTTCTTTCGTATGGTGGGGGGTCAGAGACAAACTAAAAGACTTTTACAACGTTGACGAAGGTACAGATTAATGGCTCGTTAATTTTTAAATGTGTGGTTATTGTCACTTGATTTTGATTGTGGAGAGAATGTCTGTGATATCAGATTTTTAAGAACACATATCACAAACTGGTTGAATACTAAACTAACATTTTTGAAGCATATACACGTATACAGAAATATTGAAATATTTTCGTTTCGGTTACCATTTCTCATTTTTATTTAACGGACAATTAAAAACCTGATAAAATAATAGTCGTTACATTATCCACAAAATGAACGGCTAAAATACAAATATTTGTTGTATCTTTTGGTTATAACCGCAACTTTTTAAAATCGATTTGCATGAACGTTTTTGAATTAGACTTAATCGTTGATATGACAAACACAACTTAATCGAATTTACAATGGTTTTTCGAATAAACACTAATATTTAATTCTTTTGTTCGCAAATGGTTAACGATTTATTTTACACCAATGAAACTAAATTTATTATTATTTTTTAACACAGGTACATAATTCAACTTGCATACATTTTTCTGAGATATTACCTTGTGTAACCACGTTTTCCGAACGTATAGTGGATTTTACCTTTGGCATCTTGGGATACGTAGTAATTCTTTGCAAGTATCTGCCGTATGGTAAAGTGGTCGTAACTCCAGATAAACCTACAACTTTGTTCGCGTTACTAGAGATAGCAGTGTTGTCTTGGATCGTAAATAAGGGAAATCTTTTCTTTGTACTATAACTTCCCGGCGTTGCTGGGGAATATTTGGGTCATCGCCGACTTCTTCTTCTATTCACTTGGCAATCATATATTATTCTGATCTCCAGTTTATATATCTCCATCTGAAATTTAAAAATGTACTTTTTTAGTATCCATGTTTTAGTATGAATAAAGTTTAAAACACAACCGATCCAATTGCATAACGGATGATATGATGTTCGCATCCAAAAAATATAACTACAGACTTTGTCCGAAATATTTCTTAATCGAGCAAACCAAACAGCATATATTTTTTAGACATGGATGGTGGACCATATAGCTCCATAACTCATGATGCAAATGACATAGGTTTGTTAAATTTCATCAGAAAATCCAGACGGAATAATTTGTTCCAATTTCAAGACGCGAGAGCTCACTTTTCAAGGGTTTTAACGCTCCAAACAAACGAACATATGATGTTCGCATTCAAAAAATATAACTACAGACTTTGTCCGAAATATTTCTTAATCGAGCAAACCAAACAGCATATATTTTTTAGACATGGATGGTGGACCATATAGCTCCATAACTCATGATGTAAATGACATAGGTTTGTTAAATTTCATCAGAAAATCCAGACGGAATAATTTGTTCCAATTTCAAGACGCGAGAGCTCACTTTTCAAGGGTTTTAACGCTCCAAACAAACGAACATATGATGTTCGCATTCAAAAAATATAACTACAGACTTTGTCCGAAATATTTCTTAATCGAGCAAACCAAACAGCATATATTTTTTAGACATGGATGGTGGACCATATAGCTCCATAACTCATGATGTAAATGACATAGGTTTGTTAAATTTCATCAGAAAATCCAGACGGAATAATTTGTTCCAATTTCAAGACGCGAGAGCTCACTTTTCAAGGGTTTTAACGCTCCAAACAAAGGAACAATTTGAATATGTTTACCCACAGAATAATAAATATTTTTTTTATTATTTTGCCCCTTAATTTAACAATTTTAACAACAATTTTGGATGATTAGGATAAAAATCACCTAAAGGGCGTTGTAGAAATTTACGATTTTATTCTATAAAGCTCTATGATACTACTGACTAGATAAACTATTATAACAACTTATTTATTTATTTATTTATTACACGCCCTGATGGGCTTTTACATTATAGTTTATAAGTTGAGTATAAAAACAATGAAGAAAATATAATACAATGAGAAAAGAAAATAGGTAATACAATATAAAAACAAAACCACATAATAAAATAAAAAGTACATATGTAAAAATGATAAGAAGTCTCACATTCAATATAAACAAAAAACTGCAGAAATGATGTTAATCTATTTGTGTCTAGATGAATAAAAGTGATAGAATATGCAACATTTATACTGATTGGTTTTAAGATGAAATGTATCACCTAGATTAGAATATTTATTTCCGAGACTGTGAAGTCTAGGAAACGGAGAATTTTGATAAGCTAGTGTCCTGGTGTTATTGAAGTAAAAGGGTAATAAATGTCGACATGATTTTTTGAGTACATGGATATTGATAAATTGAAGTAATTCTGGACAGTCAATTTTGTAATGCAGTATTTTATGTAACAGTATTAAATCTGTGCTTATTCTTCTTTCTGAAAGTTTCAACAGAGAAAATTTATCCAGGAGGTAATTATAATCAATGTTTAGTATAGGAATACGCAATTTATAGTTTATGAACCTTAGAAACTTCCGTTGTATCTTTTCAATATTGTCTGAATGAATTTTGAAGAAGGGAGACCATAACGTAGAGTTATATTCAAGTTGGCATCTGACAAGGGTTTTATATAACATAATAAATGTGCCTAAATCATTAAAATCTTTTGCAGCTCTTAAAACAAAGCCAAGAGTCTTTAGGGATTTTATACTTTATGGCTAAGATATTGCATTTTATACTTTATGGCTAAGATATTGCATCAACTGGTTCGTCGATCACTAACACAAAACTAAATACAATGCATTCGACCAATTAACATGATGATGTGTTAAAATGTAGAAAATATACAGGAACGTGGAACAAAATTTTTGTTTCAAAATACTACACATAAACACAACAAAAAACATTTAAAAAAATTAAACAAAAGAATTCCATAAAAGACACTACATTAAGTCAATACAACATAAGACGGTGTAATTATGTAACAAGTAATTACAAAACACAACACAAACAACTAAAAACATTAAAACTTTACACATCATCTTACAAACGCACAGTCACTTCATTTTATCCATACAGCATAAGATTATTTTGTACCCTCTTTGTTGTGTGTTTATTATTTTGTATTTTATAAGGCCTTTTGTTCCGTTGACAGAAAGCCTTCCCATTTCAGCGGATCGCAAAACCTGGAAACCGAAACACTCTCGAACCTTTTACGCCCTCGATGATGTGTCAACCCTTTAACAACCTACAACCTTTTCCCATCCCATCCTTTGTCCTAGTAATCGACTCAAGATCTTCGTAGGTATATATTTTTTATAAGATATCTTTACCATAATTGATTATTTATGATGCAGTTTACTTTATTCGACGGCCGGCGATGTCAAGGGGTAAGGCTCTTGACTCGCAATCCAAAAGGTCACTGGAACGAATCTCGGTGTGGGCAAATAAATTCTATTTGTTTAATTTTTATCATTTCACAATCAATTTATTTAAAATAATTTATAGTATTTTTGCAACATGTTCCAGAGTAGCAGATACTCTCAGTATCGCCCTGGTGTAAGAGGTAAGATAACCATTCAGAATTGAAACGTTGCTTGAAATGGCTTTAGCTGTTTTTAGTGACCAGATCTGAATAGCCAGGTATTTCCCAACTTCCTCTTCCCCATCTCCTTCTCCTCCCCTCAACCTTCAGCCTCACAACATACCCCAATTGGGAATGCCTTAGTTTCACTGGCTCCAGCCCCAGGGAGCAGCTGGAACTCTTGTGAGGTATTCACATACAAACAAATCTGCTTTGGACGATTATTATATTATTTTCTGATTCTTTCTTTTTCTGTAACTAAGGCAAACATTTCTGAATCTCACTAGGCCAATAGGTACTGAGAGTATTATCGTCTTTGTAAAAGGGCTCAAATATACCATTAACAGATATAATATAAATGATTGTAACTGTTTAACTTAACACGGTCATTAGCCTGGTATGGTAGTAAAAAAAAATGTCATTTCAAGAAATCTATGAAATAATTTTTTTTTTTAAACTCTGGTTTAATGAACTCTCATTTTTGAATTTGAGTGATATTTTTAAAATTTCCAGTTTTTCCTTCCCAGAAGTTCCTCTCCTTCCTTTTCCTAAAAAAACTCTCCACACAGCATGCCCAAAGATGGTCCGGTAGACCGGTAAGTGGCTGAGATAGCATCGCTTTTGAGTCCCACCCGGGCGTCCTGTGTTCGACTCCTCGGCTGGCTAAGTCCTTCAACACAATACAAGCAAAATTTTCCGCTTTCTGTGGTGGTAGTAGGAGATTTTCAAATACTGTGGGGTAATCGGTAACCCGGGAATATTTGTCTTTCTTTGAAAAAAAATACCACAATAATAATGGTGTCCAGTAATATGTTGGTTTTTCATAATTCTTGATACATCAGTTCCAGTTTTTAAAACTATATATATTCTTCAAAACAAATCCGAGTTCATTATTCTAGAGTTAAACAGACATACCCACATTGGAGGTTATCCACCAATTACCCGCACCGGTATAATAGATGGTTACTCCTTCAAGGCTCTCGCAAGATTCAATTTTTTTTGTTAAACGAAGCTACAATTATTTATATTTTAGTCTAGACCTCCAGTGTCCCTGCATATGTTAAGCAGTATGCAAGTACTAAGCAGGAAAACCAAAATGCAAAAAATAGGTTAGTACCTAAGACAAATTAATGAGGCGGCATTGCATCTGTAAAACCCTGCAAGCACCTGCATAAAATAGAGAACATAGTAATATAACAAATCTCAAATCGATTGGCAAGTACCAACAAAAAATTATTTCAGACAGACCCACAGCCGAATGTTTTTATTTTTTATAATAAAGTTGAACATTTTATTATTATTAACTAGCCGACCCGGCCACACGTTGCTGTGGCTAACGAAACACAACGCCATAACTCAACCTTTATAAAATCCACACTACCCGCTTGCCAGCTGCTCGCTGCCCGCTGCCCGCTTCCAGCTGCCCGCTGCCCGCTGCCCACTGCCCGCTGCCTGAATTGAATATTTGAATTTCTCGGCTTTTCTATTATACATATAAGCCTTCTTCTTAAATCACTCTATCTATTGGTGAAAACCGCATGAAAATCATCATAGTTTAAAAGATCTAAGCGCACAAACATGTTGACTGACTTCATTTTATACTATGTAATGATGAAGAATATTTGATTTTCTCGGCTTTTTTCTATTATAATAAGCATGTTTTATACAAATAAACTTTCCTCTTGAATCACTCTACCTATTGGTGAAATCCGTATGAAAATCTTTCTGTTTTCTAGTTTAAAAGATCTACATAAGCGCACAAACATTTTGAGCGACTTCATTTTATACTATGTAATGATTACTTCATCGCACAAAAATAGTTTACGTGACAAGCCGAATTTTAAAACACACAAAATAAGTAGCAAGCAATAAAACTCCAGTTACAAGTGCAAACTGCATAGTCGGCATAGTAGGTGCATCTCGCTAGATGTGTCGCCTGTTATATATCATCTGTGAAACTGCATCCCGCATATCGCGTTACAGTGCCAGTTCCGGGTGCATCCGCGGTCCCCGCTGCTATTTTTCAGCGTAATTTACGATGCAGTCCTGACCCCGCTTTCTTCTACCACCTCCATCTTCTGTTGCGGTTCCCTTACTCGAGGTAAACTCACTTGGTAAAATACCTTTAGTCCTATATAAACAGAGTTGTTGTGGGTAAACCTAACGAATTGACACAGGTCGTCTTCTACAACAAATTTTCATGTTTTTTTACAAATTAATGTATCGTAAATCGTCTTCCTCCTTTAAATTAATAGCTTACAGACCAATTAAAAACTTTTTTCCGGATTGCACGTATTTTTTTGGTGATCATTTTGAATGTTTTCCACCCACATTAAAAAAAAATCATCATACCTTAACTTAATAATTCAAAGTAAGTACAAATGCATCTAGGGAAAATTTGCCTAAAACTGGCAGCAAAGCAATCCGAGGTATTTTAAATAGTGCCATATTATGGCAAAAAGCGCTCCAGTGGTTATTTTCCAGTTATTAAGGAACGAACTTACTTTAATCATAATTTGGAGCAAAACATGTAAATGCAATTTTATTTAAATAGTGTTCTTTTTAAACTATTTTTTTTTAAATCACTAGTTATTGGACAGCTAGGGACTGGATAATGGATTGGTTGGTTACTCTGCTGAGTGACCAGTGAGACACGTGTAAGTTTTTTTGAAGTGAAAATTTCTTTAGCGCCGTTGTGGTTTGAAATTCGATAAAACGAAAAATAGCGTTCGGTAGGTACTAAAAAGAGAGAAACACAAGGTTTCACTTCTACTACGTGTGAATTGCACACGAACACTCTGTTTTCTTGTTTACTTTTGAAGAAAAAAAAATGGAAAAAAGTCGTCGATAAAGTCACCGGAGACCTAAATTTCTTTTACATTTTTACTCCAAATAATGTCAAGAATCATTCGTTACAGTAAGCCGAATACGTCACTTAACACCATGTATTATATATGGATGGTTTTTCTTTTCATCTCAGTCCCTTTTAAATCATTACCATATTTTTTCAAATCATATTCAACACTTGGTCACCCTACAAATTTAATAATTTATTATTAGGTACTTGCTTGCATATATTGTTCTTTCAATACCTATATTATTTTGTGTTATTTTTATTACTTTATAAAATTATACCAACACAGGCTTGTCCTAGTGAGGTTAATAATTGAAATGTTAACAATTGTTCGGGTTCATGAGGTGAGGTTTGTCAGGGCCTTGGCGGCGGATGTGATGATCGGAGACTGGTTGTGGGCGATCTTCTGATCTCTCCAGCAGGTCCCTCTCGGAACATCTACATGTACCGCAGTAGGAAGCATGGATTCATAGGTCCGTCACTCCTGGACTGACCCTCAGATTCCTACACACCCCCTTAATTTTAACTACTTCCGTTCCCTAGAAAGATCTTCCACACAGTTTCCCCAAAGATTAAATAGGCCTTGAGGTTTTTTTCCTAAGGGCCTCCTGAACGGAACTGGTATTCAAAAAATCACAAAATCTATCAATATGATTTTTTAAAATTATTTTTATTAATTAACTATTTTCAATTAAGTACATAATCAGAAATAGTCATTTTTTTCGCAAATCCTACTGATTTTTTCTTGAAATTTAAAAATTAATAATATATCTACTTATTTCGATATACTTAACATATTTAACTAACTACCTTTGTCTACGTTCCTCAAATGAGAATGACATAGACCCAGGGGCTCGGAGAAGTTGGATTCGTGGATTATAAACAATTGTTTTCTTTCTTTTCCCTTTATTTTTAAAGGTTGGTATACTTTCATGTTGAATCCTAGTTATGCATTTATTTACCCTTAACCTTTGACATTTCATACCTTTTCGTTATGCGTAAAGTTAACCTTTTAGGCGCGACGTAGTTTTTCAACATTTATTACCTCCGGTCGATTAATTTCCTTCTAATACTAGCACGTCGATTGTACCTACTTACGAAATACTTACACTATTTCGTTAAACAGGATGTTTTATCTTTGTATTATGATAAAATCAGAGGTCAACACGGATACCCACGTAAACAACTAGATATTGTTCATTATTTTTTATTATATTTTCTTCGATCAACTGGTACCATTCAACTATAAAAAAAATTATTATGTTACTCAGATACAGTCAGATGCATTCATATATGACCGTTAATTCCCTACAAAAGTGTTAATCCCCTCAGGCTAATTGGTTCTGTACCTATGTATATGATTCTCATATAGTTCTCATGGGAATCTTTGGAGATGATGTTAGAAAGAGAAAACACAATGCTTTATATTCAAAGTTAATCACAAAATAATTAAAAGGAACAACTTTGTTTCGACCGCACTATGAAAAATAATTATGAAACTTTGGGATTTTTTTATGAAACGACAAAAAGTGAGTTAACGAAATCGTTTATAATACATTTGCCTAATAAAGTATGTACGAGTGTTCATTATTTTTCGTTATCAGTAATTTTAGTTAGGTAAAGCGCCGGTTATAAAACTTTTTTATGTTAATAAAAAAAATTCTATTTAATTAAATATAAGTTTATTTCGATTTATAAAATTTGAATGCATATTTCGTAAACTCAGAAGCAGTTTTTAGTTTTCGGATGCGTCCAGAACTATTCCATTTATTTGGATTTTATTGCAAAGTGGAAATATTTGGGCTTTCCTACAAAATAGGCCCAATGTCTGAAGAGTTAAATAATGAATGTGCAAAAAAACAAAGTTAAGGCGATCCACTAGTACAGGAAAAAATCGAAATCGGAATTCACGCCCTTTTATGGGAGGAGTTTAAAAATACTTGAGAAAAAGCTTTTGGAAAGGATGGAAAAGATATTTGAGATTTTTTTTTACATGTTGATTTCGTAAAGGCCTGTAAAAAACATTAATTCCTTTTTTATGCATTGTTTATTGTAATAAAACGGAATTTTTAAATTAATTTCACGGAAATACGCGGCGCGGAGCATAACACGGCTTCTCTCCGCTCCGTTCGGAGGAGTAATGACAGAAAATCGGGGCGGCTGCCAGTCGTTCTTTGGTGGACGGTATAAGGTTCACTTTGATATAACAAATTCGTCGACTGCCGTATTGTCGCCGTGATGTCAAAAATACCAACGCGAAAATGCATATTATATTTTATTTTGTGAGGTTCGGGCGTAAACATCATTTTTTTTTCGCGATAATTATATAAGAAACTGAATTTGCCACATTATGCAATAAAACCATATCCGAAAAAGTGTTTATAAGTAGGAGAGTTTTCAGTTAAAAATGTTTTTTATAGACCTAATACTTTATTTTTTTCTAAGCTTATTAAAAGATTTATTAAAAAAAATTACCAATATTTTTAAGGACTAAGGTATGTTCTACACGCAGTATTTAATTGAAGCATCTATAATACTTCTAAGCGGTCAAATTTTCAAAACTAAAACATACGATTTTGTATGATTTTGCATTATTTAGTATGGCTTCATCTTAAGGTTAAATAATATTTACAAGAAAAAAAAATCGGTAAAATATTCCTTTTGGTACCAAAAGTTGAATTATGAAAAAATGGAATGCCAACTTTTATTGACATGGCCCGCCAATTATCTGATTCATTTGGTCATACCACGTCTTCTTCGGGCGTCCCTGACTTCTACTATCATTCACATTCACGTTGAGAGACGATATATGAAAGTAAATGAGAAATGGTGTGTGCCAAGACCAAGTGGTTTTGCGGTCCGTCCCCTCTGCCTATCCCTGGGGAGAACTGCGTGATGGTTAGTTAGATAGAATGCATAGAATCAACTTGGAATAAAATTCTATTTAAAACGATCTTATCAGAATAATCGCTTAATTCCACCTGGAAAATTAAAGATCCAGTTCTAATAGAATTTATTTTATGATTGTTTTATATTATAAAAAACATGATAAATTCGTTAAGAAAGTGAAATCAATTGAATCTTTAAACCTTGTGATATTTTAAATGCGATGCGTCCTAGATAAACAAAACCACAAATTCATATAGGTATGTATATAAAATTCATTTCATAGTTACTAACTACTCTTAATTCGACTTGTTGCCTACTTTAAGTAAATTGGATGGAAATTATATTATTTTTAATCTCTTTTAACAATTACTTGAAATATTTCCTACGATAATTATTTTTTTGTCTGAAATGCAATAGATATTTCACCGCAATATAGTTCTGATTTTTTGTGATATGCAAAATATCGCAATTCTTTCAACTCACTGTTAGTGTTTTGTATTGGCTAACTTTCACTTATACAAATTTCAGATAGCGTCATTCCACATACTATAATTCATTGATCATTGAAGCTCACTGTATATCATATCCAATTTGTAATCCATCTTTTGCTCGATTTATAAAGAACAGGCAGCCTCCCTGGCTCAGTGGAGAGGGTGTTCTGTATTCACGAGGGGACGAGATGATCGGAGACTTTCCTCGCGCGAAGAAAGCACGCGAAAATATTCAGCGATTTAATTCTCGCGCCATTTTCGGCGTTTTCCGCTTCAAAATTTGAACGGTTAATCACATCGGATAAAAGGCGCCACGTCATTTATCATTACGGCTATGAATGGATGACGTCACAGCTCGTGTAAGATGTGTTTTGTTCGAATTTCTTATTCTGCGCCGTGTAAATATGAGAATTTTGCACATTCCCCTGTCGGAGACGTCAAAATTTAAAATATTACGTACCCCCCCCATAAGAGTTTGCTTGTGGTAGATCAACTCTTACAATTTCGTTTGAATTTGAAAGACTACGTACCTAGTATGTACCTATAGTTGTAGACGCATATATTCTCTGCGAATCAATTTCAATCAATCAACGTAACAATCAAACACCCGCTGACTCTCAAATCTCAAATCTTGACTATCAAATTGATCTCCATAGCAACCTAAACAAATACCAAAATGACAGCGCATGTCAAACAATTACGTAGCAACGCTTTGCTTTTCGTCTGGAAAATAAACGTATAATTGTGTACAAATTTCATAATGTCAGAGCTCTAAGTTATAGTCTATAGATTATTCTGATGTATGAGTCATATTACTGTATAGGTTCATTAAAATCTGTCCAGTATTTATTGCGTGAAAGAGTAACAAACATCCATACATCCATCCATACATTCATACAAAATATCGCCTTTATAATAATATAGTAGGAAGTAGGATTGTGCATGGAAAAACCTGTGCAAATTGCATGAAGCCAGGAGGTGCTATAGTACGTAGATTATTGTTTTGCGAATATTTGTCATATTTCTTTTGTTTATATTTTTGATGGATGTGGTAATTTTTATAGTTTTGATGTTCATTCGGATTGAAAATTTCTAAGCGTTCCGAAAATTGACAATATTTTTTGTTGTGGATATCAATGATTCTGAGTTATTTTTTTTTATAAATGCTTTCAGCTTCACAAATCCTAGAATTAAAATATCCAGTGATATTTTACTAGTATCAATTTTATTAATAAACTTTACCAAAACGATCAGTATTAAAGCTCAACAATTTTACCAAGGCTTAGATATTAAATACCCTGAATATTAAACTTTTTTTTAATCCTTCAAAAATTTGGTATTTTTCCAGATGGTCAAAATATTTTCGCTTTACAATAAAATGCAAATATTTGGAATATTTCTTAGCACATTCAAAAACTAAAAACTGTTTTCGAAAAATGATCAAATACACTTTCAAATTATACAATTCGAAATAAACATATTTTTTTAATTATAATTTTTTTTTGCATACAAACATAAAAAAAGTTTTCAAAATGTCTCACCTTACGTATTTTTCTAACTGCAGTTACTGATAATAAAAAATAATAAAAACACATACATATTTGATTAAACAAATGTATAAAAAACACAAATTATAACTTCAATGTTTTGTCGCTATATTTAAAAATAATTTATAAAAAAATTCCCGAAGTTTCAATTTTTTTTTCAATTTGCAATTCATAACTTCGTAAACATAAAAGTATACGTTTTACTTTTTTGGTGGCTATTTTTTAGATTGAAATATAAAGCGTGGTATTTTTCCTTTCTTACACCGATTAGAACATATTTCTCACTATTTTTTTTTTTTTTCAGTGAATACCGCACAAGAATCTCAACTGTCTGGAGCCAGTGAGTCTATGGCATTCCCAATTGGGGTATGTTATGAGGCTGAAGGTAGTGGAGAGGGGAAGGAGGTGGGGAAGAGGAAGGTTGGGAAGTATCTGGCTATTCAGATCTGGTCACCAAACACGGCTAAAGCCATTTTCAAGTAACGTTTCAATTCTGAATGGTGGTCTTACACCAGGGCGATACTGATAGTATCTTCCTCTTTGGAACGTGCCGCAAATATACTATATATAATTTTAAATAAATAATTGTGAAATAACACAAATTAATCAAATAAAATTTATTTGCGCACGCCGGGTTCGAACCCGCGACCCCCGGATTGTGAGTCAAGAGTCTTAGCCACTGGACTACGGAGGTCGTCTATGATAGTAAGGGAGTTACAGCGTTTTCTATGAGACCTATGTGCGTTGGGACTAATATGATCTCCTGTGATTAAGAAAGACAAATATTCCCAAATATATTTGAAAATCTCGTACTACCACCACAAGAAATGTTCCTTATGTCATGATGGAGGACTTAGCCAGCCGAGGAATCGAAGACGTGACGCGATGCCAACTCAGCCACTGACCGGCCAATATTATTATTATTATTCAATGAACTCATTTTCTTTGAATAAAAGTGTCATTTTTCCAATTGGAACAAAGGAATAATAATTCTGATAAAGTAGGTACCTACCAGACCTGTATATCACAGGTCCACGCAGGTCGTAATATGTTATATTTATTTATACTGGTACAACATTACGCTTTGAATTCAGAACATCATACAATTTTATAATGAATCCACATTAAAAAAAACTTCTATCAAAACCATTTATTGCAGTAGATAGCACATTTCAAAAAGAACAAACGCTTTCAACTTGAATAAAGATTCTGTAAAGATATCACCCCCCATCGCAGCGTGGCTTTGTTTGCAGGGGTGCTGAGGGGCGACAGGGGTGGGTGAGGAGGCTCTCGGGGTACTTAAAGAAAAGTGGGGTTGCCCACCCCTGGAGACGGCAAGAAAGACATTTACAATGGGGCAGAGAGACGTTTTATCTGAGGCATAATAAATTATGGGAAGACATTGATAAAATGTGCCTTGATGTAGCTATAGTATGTACCCCTGATAGAACTGAGAGGTACTTATCGTTTCTAATGCACGTTTTCAGGGAGTTTTGTTAATTTGCTTTGATACCTACCTACCAGGCAGGTACATAGACATACTTACTAACGTTTTCGTTAGTACCTACTACCTTCCTTAACAGAAATAATTTTTTTACTAGCGCAGACAATGTGGGAGGCCGGTAAGGGTAACGCCGCTCCGGAAACCATTCTTTGGATGACCAACACCTCTGCCATTAGTCATGCCAAGTGCTTCGCTAGGTTTTTCAGAACATCATGCTCCTCCTTCCTAAAAAGACCCTCCACTCAGCATCCCCAAATATGAAATAGACCGTCATGGAAATTATTTTCCCCAGGGCCTCCTGTGTGGAGCTAATGAATACAAAGACCAGTAAAAAAACACGATGTTTTAAATGTAGCGTTTGAATTGAAGCGTTGCTTGAGATGATATTACGAGTATTATAAATTATTATATTTTAAATAAAATTGACAATATTTGTTTTGGATAGATTCTGAGGCTTTTTATTAATGAATATTTTTAGCTTCACAAAACCTGCTTTTTTTATACTCCACAACTGCTCCCAACCGTCTGGAGCCAGTGAGACTAAGGCATCCGTAATTGGAGCAGGTATGTTGATGCTGAAGGTGGTGGGGAGTGTAAGGAGATGGGAAGGAGGAAGTAACTGGGATATCAGATCTGGTCACAAACACGGCTAAAGCCATTTCGAGCAACGTTTAAATTTATTTATTTTTTTAAAGAAAGACAGACATTCCCGGGTTAAGAATAACCTAACAACATTTGAAAATCTCCTTCTACCACCGTACTATGAGGAAAATGTTGCTTGTGTCGTGATGGAGGACTAAGCCAGCCGAGGAATCGATCACGTGACGCTCGGGTGGGACCCAGACGCGAAGACCACTCAGCCACTGACCTAAATGACAATCTTACAACAGCCGATACTGGAGAGCATCTTATATTCTGAAACGTTCAGCAAATGTGCTACATATACATTACATGAATAAATTGTGAAATATAACAAATTAAATTTATTTGCGCATGCCGGGATTTGAACCCGCGATCTCCGAATTGCTATGGTCGATTACCTTACCCCTCGACCATGAAGGGGTGTAGTTGGTACCTTAAAATGTTAGAAGGTATTTTTATTTAAAGTTATTTGCTAGATAGTTAAATACGCGTGGAAAAAATGTTCAAATTTAACTGGGTAGTTATTTCAGTTATATCAATATTTTGATATCATAAATTATATTATTTCGAGTCTTCTCAAATTCGAATCGGTTTCCAATTAGGATTACCGTTCAACGGAATTAGTTGATATCCAACTGGAAAATTATATTTCCAATCGGAAACACTGTGACAGACATTTAACTAACCAATGTATTTTTTAACTTATACTATCTATTTAATAATTATTGTAACTATTAAATTTTCTTAAAAAAGCTGCAAAATAAAAAAAGAGGATGCATCACCATATAAATTTGTCTAGACACATATCTTGTGCTGTCGGGAGAAGATAATGAGATTTAAAAATATGATTTCATGTGAAAACAATGAAGACCCTTTCCTGATCATTTGATTCCCTTTGTGTGTTCTTTTCATGGAAAATTACAGCGTCTAAAATAAATATTTCATAGATTATAATAAAACAAATAAAAAACTTTATTTCAGGACGGAAAAAAATCAAAATCAAAATTAAAAAAAAATTATTCTTCATATGAAAATACAACGGTTGTAGCTAATGGGTAGACTCCATTTCTTCCAGCTAACAACATATAAAAATACAAAATACAAATAAAGTACAAAAATAGGTGTAATGATATTTGTTATAAGACATTAAAACCAAACAATTACATGTTACATTATGTGAGAAAATAAAAACCAAACAGAGTTGATTTACATAAAGTGACATTTGTTTAGAAGAAATGTTTTGGTGATAATTTGAATTTGTGTGTATCTTGAATTTGTTTAATGTTATGTGGAAGGTTGTTGTATACTTTAACGGCCATGTAATATGGTCCTTTTTGGAATATTCTTATGATTGCTTTTGGTATAAATAAGTTTTCTGTGAACCTTGTAGCGTATTTATGGTATGTATAGATATGAGGGGTGGGTAGGAATCTGGGGTCAGTGTGTCCGGGAGTGACGGACGTATGAATCCATCCATCCAACTGCGGTGCAAAGAGTCCAGCTGGAAAGGTCAAAAGGCCTCCCTCAACCAGTCTCTCTCGATCCCGCCACGCAGCAGGTGGGCAGACGCAGCCGCCGCCAAGACCCGAACAAACGTCACCCCATGAACCCGGATACCCCTGCTAAATCGCCAAACGTAGCGAACCACTTGGGGTGACCTATGGGTGACGTATGACAGAGGAGTTGGTTATCCAATAAATTGTTCCCGGGCGGCGGCACCCATACCCGCCTTCCGAATTCTTGTAAGTAAGTGAAAAAGTAAAAAAATCACAAAAAATATATTATAAATCTGTACACAACGCCATCTCTGATACTGACAAAAACAAAACACGGACAGTTGCGCGTTGATGATTGCTTCATTGTGTAATTTTTATCTAAAAAGCTTAATTTAATTCAACAGTTATTGATTCTGAGGCGGTACGAAATTCATCGGGTCAGCTAGTCTATTATAATGGAATACCATAACGAATTGTCAGTTTCAAAAATAGAAATAATAAATAGTTCAATATATATATATATTTTTTAAATCTTTATAGCCTAATTTTACTAACTTTATTAGTTGACTATAAACGTTTGCAATCACAAAATTTTCCTATTTCGTGAGACTATATTTTTATTTTCTTCGTAACTTCATACATCCGCCCCATCTTCACACATTTTTAAAGATTTTTTTTTATTTCACTTTTTTTTAATTTGAATGAAGCGGAATATTAAAAGTGGAAATTAACCCACTTCCCGATATCCGATCGAGCTGCAACTCGGAGGATAGACTCGTTGTCGATGACAATGCATTCTGTCATTGGTAGCAATCCCGCGGACATATGTATACACATTTTTTTGGTATCAGCTATTACATATTTCCCTTTTTTTAAAGTCCCAACTTGCCCGTGAATCAAAACAACACAAATTAATTAAATTAAATTTACTTGCACATTCCTGGGTTTGACTCAGCGACTCACGCATTGCAAGTCGAAAACCTTTCCCCTTGACCGATGCCGTCAATACCTTGACGATGGTATTTTTTTGCCATTTATTTCTTCATCATATCATTTATTATCCTATATACTATATTTTACATTTGCAACCACTATCTATATTTATTTAAAGTAAATGAAATCAAATACCTGGGTGTAATACTCGATTCAAAACTGACTTTTACGGCAAACTTTGAATATGTGTTAAAAAAGGTATCAAAAAAGATCTTAAATTTTCTTAGAAGATTAAGACATAAATTAAATAGATACACTACGGAGCTCATTTATAAAACTATTGTTGCTCCACATTTGGATTACTGCTCTACGATGCTATATTTGGCCAATTAAGGAAATTTAAACAAACTAGAAGTTATACAGAACATAGCTATGAGATGTATACTGGGG
Source organism: Limnephilus lunatus (assembly GCA_917563855.2). Classification (NCBI taxonomy): domain Eukaryota; kingdom Metazoa; phylum Arthropoda; class Insecta; order Trichoptera; family Limnephilidae; genus Limnephilus; species Limnephilus lunatus. Next base: position 103,349,201 of record OU830594.1, read on the forward strand.
AAAGGCAAATACGCAAGGATTAATCAAATGAGAGAGGAGCTAAATTGGATTCCAATAAAAAAAGACTTCTATTTACTGTGTTAATTTTTGTGCATAAAATTATGAAAACCAAATGCCAAAATACTTTAAGGATGAAATTGTTTTTAATAGAGACATACATAATTACGAAACAAGAAATATAAACAGAGTTCCATTGCCACAAATGAAAAAATCAAAATCACAGAACTGCCTAATGTATAGAGGACTAAAGATGTATGATGAAATGCCTGAAAGTATGAAGAATGAAGAAAGAATGATTGTATTTAAAAAGATATGTTATGCTTACTGTAAAAATATTTAAAATTTATCAAATGAAATGTTACATTGTGCTTATTAGTTTATATTCATGTAGTATTTTTTTTTTTTTTTTACAGTGAATACCGCACAAGAATCTCAACTACTCCCGTCTGGAACCAGTGAGACTATGGCATCCCCAATTGGGGTATGTTGTGAGGCTTAAGGTAGTGGAGAGGGGAAGGAGGTGGGGATGAGGAAGGTTGGGAAGTACCTGGCTATTCAGATCTGGTAACCAAACACGGCTAACGCCATTTTCAAGCAACGTTTCAATTCTGAATGGTGGTCTTTCACCAGGGCGATACTGATAGTATCTTCCACTCTGGAACGTGCCGCAAATATACTGTATATTATTTTAAATGAATTAATTGTGAAATAACACAAATTAATCAAATAAAATGTATTTGCGCACGCCGGGTTCGAACCCGCGACCTCCGGATTGTGAGTCAAGGGTCTTAGCCACTGGACTACTATAAACTAACTCAATAAATAATAAAAAATACATATATTTATAGGTACTACCAATAGATAGGTGGTAGGTACCCATTTGATTTAATGTGTTAAATGTTTAATAATCTCTAACAATAGCGAAACAACAACTATCCAAGCCCTCTTTCCCTTCTCTTCGTCGTATATAATGTCTGATTTTTACATACATACGCCTCAGAAATAGTAGTATTTCAAAACCTTACAATGCATCAAAACACAGCAAAAAATCGTTAAACAACATTATCAATACCAAAATACCTACTAAGCCATTCAAAATACAAAAATTGATAAATACACATCTAAAGAATAGGGGATGCTTACCGAGTGGGTTGAATGTCCCTTTCAAAATTCAATTAAATTCGCTCCCATTAAACAAAAACGGCCCATTCACCCGCCTTTCCCCTCTATATCTATCGCACTCTGACCAATCGGTTGAAATTATAAAAGAGGGGGACAGAGCGACACGAGAAGCATTATAATAAAAGTACGAAGTGCCGCCTCCTTTTAAAAGTTTTATACCGATTTTGCAGGAGAAGATAAAATTCTCTCCAATGGGGGGAGGCCAAAGAAACGGGGGTTAAAGGGAAGGAGGATTTGCTAAGGGGAGAAGGGGGTAGCGTTGAAAGGGGATGGGGAGTGGAAAATAATGAGGACGATTATTGGGGATTTAATAGAAATGCAGCACTTTCTCTATTGAAGATGTTTGTTTTAGAACGTTTACATCTTTTTTCGTAGGCATTATCACCTACCTAAAATATTGTTGGATAAATAACTACCATGGGGTCCTAGCATGGGCGATCGATGAGGATTGATAAGATAACTTTCGGTAAGTTCTAATCGTTCCCTAAGGGCCAGTTGCATCGAAAATAGTTAAAGTTACTTTTTAGTTAAAGTTAAATAAAAGTAACTTTTTTATCATATCTTACAAAAATGGGTTGTTTCAACTTCGTTTAAATAAAAGTTAACTAAATAGTTACAAAATAGTTACTTTTATTTAACGCAGCGATGTTGAGAGTTTAAAGTTAGATTTTGGTAAAGATGCTAACTGTCATCCGTCACCAAGGAACGAAATACTGTTTGAATGGAAAATAATAATAAAAATGTCTTGATAACCCGGGTTTTGATAATCAGTTGATTAGAATATATAGGAAATAGGTAAAATGAGGAATTAAACCATGAACCGATCATTTTCCGAAGGAAGAGATGGATTCTATTTTCAGATTTCGGATGTCCAAAAGTATGGTTAGACTATTAACTTTTCTCGTTACCAATGACAAACTACATTATTTACAAACAAGTGTTTATTCAAACATATATAAGTATAAATACTTCTCTTGATAATTTATACCTACCAACATTTTTATATTTCAATTAATGCAACGGAACTGAAACAAAATAATTTTTTTGTCATATCAGAAATCATGCTACTTGTGCTGTAGAACTGAGTACGAGGTTCTAATAACATTGCATTTTTATGCAACGGGAACGATGGGAACGAACGGGAACGAACGGGAACGAACGGGAACGATTACAGGAGACATCTCTAGGGTTCATAAAAGTATTGTCTCGTGTATAATAGACAGGGGCAGAACAATAATAGCCCACCTTCGGCCACAATATAATAATATCATCAAACGTTGTTCACGTTTCTAAACCGCAAGTGTGAAATAACAAATAACGATAAATAAACCAATTCCCAAATAACATAACCCTCAAAAACTTCATAAACGTCAAACAAATACAATCTACAAAACGGTGTTGACACCCGTAAAAATAATTGTGTGTTTATTTTTACAAAAATATATCAAATCCAAGGAAAATTCGAAGCCATTTCAATGGCAACACTGGTAACTTTAAGCTAACTATTTAAATGTTGATACAACTCAATTGTGTTAACTTTAGTTAGGGCTTAAACTAAGTTTAATAATTTAACTTTAAACTTTATTTTAACTTTTTTCGATGCAATTGGCCCTAAGACAATTGCAGATCGTTTGAAAGTAACTACTTAATACATTCAATAATATTGCAAAGGCCTAAATACTAACATGATATTTTCTCCGGTTCACCGCCCAAATTTAAATAGAGCATCATGTCAATAATATAAGCTGTTCAATGCGCTTACTTATCGCTTCACACATCACCATTTCTCACACTTACACACACACCCACTACGCACATCACCCGGTAATTACTAAATATACATACCCTAAATAAGACACTACAAAGAAGGGTATAATAGGTACACCTCTCATCGCTGTAACCAATGTAGGTACTGTTTGTTTCTATATAAATAAATCAAATTAAAATAAATAACGCCTAATATATTACGAACATTTTTAGTCTAACTGTTATTTATTCGTTGGCACGATTTTTTGGAACGATGAGAAGTTACCGAGAGTTATCGATGCAATCTTTATCGATCGACCGTGATAGTGGTCCTGGACTATATTATTTTTTTTTATATGAATACCTCATTAGAGTCCCAGCTGCTCCCGTCTGAAGCCAGTGATACGATAGCATCATCAATTGGGTATGTTAAGTAAAGTTAGTGGACAGGTCAAGACGATGAATGAGAGGAAGATGGGAAAGTTCCTGGCTATTCAGAGTTGGTCACCAAATACTAAAGCCATTTAAAGCAACGTTTCATTTCTGAATGGTGGTCCTTGTCAAATTCCTTACACCAGGGCGATACTGATAATATCTTCCACTCTGCAACGTGCAGCAAATAATATGATATAGACTATTATTTTTTTTTAAGATGAAGCCATACTAAATAATGCAAAATCATACAAAATCGTATGTTTTTGTTTTGAAAATTTGACCGCTTAGAAGTATTATAGATACTTCAATTAAATACTGCCTTTAGAACATACCTTGGCCCTTAAAAATATCGGTCATTTTTTTAATAAGTCTTTTAATAAGTTTATGAAAAAATAAAGTATTAGGTCTATAAAAAACATTTTTAAGTGCAAACTCTCCTGCTTATAAACACTTTTTCGGATATGGTTTTATTGCATAATGTGGCAAATTCAGTTTCTTATATAATTATCGCAAAATAAATTGAAATTTACGCCCGAACCTCACAAAATAAAATATAATATGCATTTTCGCGTTGGTATTTTTGACATCACGGCGACAATACGGCAGTTGACGAATTTGTTATATCAAAGTGAACCTTATACCGTCCACCGAAGAACGACTGGCAGCCGCCCCATTCTTCCGTCATTACTCCTCCGGACGGAGCGGAGAAACAACGTGTTAGGGTTCGCGCTGCTTGTTTTCGTGAAATCAATTTTAAAATTCCGTTTTTCCAACGTTTTCCAACGTTTCGGACAGCGTTGCAGTGTCCATCATCAGGACAGATGTGAAATCCATTTGCCATGATGATAGCCACACTAATGCTGTCCTAAACATCATCTTAAGAAGGAGGTAGCGCAACACGACAAAATAACCCAAAAATAAATCATGATAAAACGAAATAATAGTTTCAACGATAACAGGTTGTAAAATACGCAAACCTATAAAGTTTGCACATGACTTTTTAGTTGCTGCTTTTGTCGCTTACTTCATCAACTTGTAATGAAATTGATAAGTTTCTTCTACTTATATTTTAAAAAGTACTCTAATTACTAAGAAAGCCAGCGTGCTTACTTCTTATTATTCGTGATAATTAATTTTTGGGTTGATTCCTATATATCACCTTTCTTGTCATGTTCACAGAACAATTTCGAACCTACAGAAAGCTTCCTAAATTTTTACATAAAATTATGATAATTTTTCAATTTTCCCAAAACAAGATAAGGCTTTCAGCATCGCCAACATCTGCTGCGCAAACAAAGAATCCCCCCTTCCTGAGATCCCATTTAAAACCTTTCCCCCAGAGTTGGGGGCGGGGGCTGGGGGAGGGGGCCTACATTATTTTTGGGCAACTCTTTTCCCAAATTACCCCCCCCTTTCCCCCCCCCAGGGGCGCGAAGGACCCTTTCCTTAAGTATAAAATATACCCCCCAGTAATTATAATTACGAGAAAGACGAAAGCGTCGGGATTTACAATTTTCGGGGTGAGTTTTTAAGGGTTGCCTGATGGAGAAAATAATAAGGGATGTGCCAAGGAAAAGCGATTGATTTTACCTACCACTAGAGGAAATGAGATCCTTTCGGCGTATGTGCGTTAAACCATGTAAGAATGGTGATATTCAAGAAAGACATAACCCATATTGTGAAGACAATGGCATATGGGTTATATAAAAATGTTCACATGTATGTATGCGATCATTGATTGGAAACATTATTAAATGTAATGTATAGGTTAATCATATACTTTCAACATCCTTCAATAGATTTTAATTGAGTATTATTTTAGAACAGTATCATCAATGGTCGTTCATGTTGAACTGTTCCGATGATAGTCATAGTAAAAGAATCTTTCTTTTAGGATACCTCAAGAAGAATTGCAATAGAGTTAATTTACGGATTGGAGATAGATGAGAATAAAAATCAGGTGAAAGTATTTATAACTAACTAGCAAACACGTTAAAAACCACAAATAATCTGAATTCTCGAAAAAATAGTACCGATTTTCCAAATGGCAATTAATAATTTTTTATTAAAAATATAATAATATTAGAGGTAGTCAGGTATTTTATAAGTTGTCGTAATCTCCTTACAAACGCTTCCAATTTTGAAAATAGTGGTACTTAAATTTAAAGCAAATTTGAGTTCTAGAGTTGAACAAGAGTTATAGACCCTGACCCGGACTTGCAAGCAGGGGTGCCCGCGGGATCGTGGGTTGAGGTTTGTCCGAGTTTTGGCACCTGGACTCACTGACTCCCAGATTCCTACTCACTCCTCATATCCCTTTCCTTTCCAGAACTTCCTCTCCTCCTCTCCTAAAAATACCCTCCACACAGCATCCCCAAAGATGAAAAATGCCCTGAAAGGAATTATTTTCCTCAGGGCCTCCTGTGTGGAGCTAATGTAAAATAATACCCACAGCGAAAATTAGTATTTTTTTATTTAGGTATTATAAGTCACTTCACATCAAGATATCACGTATTCGTTTGAGACAATGGCGATATATGAATGTGGATGCAGCAAGGTATTTTTAACATAGAGTTTTGCATCATTTAATCATATCTGCGCAGAAGTCAGGGTAAGAAAGACAGTTAGGTTTAGCATTTAAAAAACTTATTTTCATACTCACTTACTGATGGTTCACAAAATATCTCTTGTGGTACCCCGCCATACAATGAAAAAGTTGTATCTTGACTTTTCCTATATTTTTTGTATTATTGATTAGAAATAGGAGAATAACGACTTTTATTTCTAAATACAGCGGTCTTTCGATCGTTGGTAATTTAACGTGATGACATTCGATAGATTTTATATAATGAATTAAATAAATTATAGTAAATATTAATATGTAGGTCTTTTATATCATCCCTAGCCCGTCCCCCGCTTGAAGTTCTTCTCGTCCGTAGCTTTGCAGTTCTTAAAAGAGGGAAGGGGGAAGAAAACGTATTAAAATGCGAAAGAGAGTAAGGGTGTCTTGGTTCCCTCCCTCCCCTCTCAGGTACAGTACTGAGCGGAGCTTGCAGGGGCTGTAAAGGGGAGGTTGGGGTACAAGGAGGCCATTTTGAAGATAACCCGTTTTTAATTTCAGCTTTTAATTTATTAATGACAGCCTGGAGCTTGGTGATTACGGAAGTTTTATCAAGGCTTCTGGTATTTTGTAATTATACGCAGTTACTTTTAATGGGTATTTATTTTGGTAATAGTAGTTAATGTAATTATTATTGTATGAAAGCGGCAGAAGCGTTCAGTGACCTTTATTCTGAATATTATTACTAATTGTATTCGTTTGTTATGTTAAGAATGGTGTGCTTATTTAGTTTATATATGATTATTGAGCCGATAGACAGTGAAAGGAGTGTGTTTATAAGTATAACGCGGTGGAATAAGAAGTCGGGGACATACCGGGAGGCTGGATGCGTAATGAAGTTAATCAAAGTTTTTAATGAAGTTATGTGAAGAGTTGGTAGATATAACAGAAGAGAAAGTATGAGTAACGTATTATGTATACATTTGACATTCATCACTTAAGAACTTGTCGCTTCTACAACTCGTTCCTGAGTTCTACATCTCGGCTGTGCAATTATTTTTAAGCCCCTGTCTTTCTTCCCTCCAAGAACATGTTAACTTTTTCCTCTCCTAAAAAATACCCTCCATACAGCACCTTCGAAGATGAAAAAGGCCTTGAGGGAAATTTTTTTCTTCAGGGCCTTCTGTGTGGTATTTGTGTAAAAAAAAGATGCGATTGAAGCAAGACATGTCTGGATGTACATTTATGGCGTTGCATCTCATTTTCCTACCACTTAAAAAAAGGCGTGTTGTTTAGATAGGCATCCACAATCAGAATTTAAAAGTTTTCTTGAAATAGATTTATTTGTGTTTAGAGATCAGGTACTTCCCAAACATCGCCTTCCCCACCCCCAAAACTTTCAGTCGCAAAATATTGCCTGCCCAATTACTGATGCGATAGTCCCACTGGCTCCTGCCAGTTGAAAGCAGTTGAAACTTTTGTGCGAACAAACCAAATTATTATTTGAAATACGAAAATATAAGCCTTCCTACACAAAATAATTTTAAACGAAACCCCTGGCCGGGTCTAAGCTCCAAAAACTCTTGCTGACTGTGAATTTCTTAAAATTCTCATTAGCAAAGTTAGGGACCCTCCCCTCCCGTTTCCTCTTCATTTCTCATCTTCCTTCCTTCCTCATTCTCCTTCCTCTCCCCCTTCTTCTCCCTTCCTCAAACTTTCTTCCCCGAGACTTTCTGCCTAATGTAATGTACATACTTCTGAAAGAAAACTGAAAGAGTTTTCTTCAATTTCCTTTCGGCTTTTTCAGAATTCGAGATAAAAATTTAAATCATGAATATTTACTAGCCTTCATTATGATATAAAATAGGTCGGAAATAATTTTCAATAGATTTTCCCAGAATAGATCCACTTAGACGTAGATATTCTTGCTTCCTACCTACGTATGAATATTAGAGAGCAAAAATGTGCCATATTTAATAGTCTGAAAAGTACCAATTTAGTTAATGTAATAAATATTAGAAAATTATTTGTAAACAAAATAAAGAAGCCTCGTTAATAGAAGGTTAAGGATAAATTATTTTAAAACAGAAATCGTGATAAATAAACCCACAGTTAAAACTACCGAGCTAAGTATGTTATATCCAATTATATCTGAGTAATATTAAAAAGTAGCACCACATAGCTGACTACCTACCAATTAAGTTACGTAGGTAGACCATTTCCTTTAAATTTGATAAATTAATACGAATTCTACAAAATCTCTTCTTAAACATAGATTTTTATTTGATAGTAATTTTGAAAAAAATGTCAGTATCAAACATATCTATATACCAATTACCAATAACTATAATTAATAATAATTTCAATAAAATAACTTTGTTTGAATTCTACTTTATTTTATATTAATATATTTTAAACACCCCTGATGACGGTTTAGGTCGAACTGAAACCGGTTGGTTTTAAATAAAGTAGTATTCGAACAAAGTTATTTTGTATAACTAATATAATTATTATAATTATGTGTACCCACAAAGTGTTTGCTACATGCGCGAAAATTTTATATACCCACTGTATTGAAGGACGTATCATAACTTACTTTAACCAGTGATTAGGTACTTGCATTATTTGTAGTGCGAAATAAAAAATGTAATTCGTTCTCCGGTAACTTTTTTGATGACTTCTTTTAAAAAAATTTCTTCAATATCAAACAAGTCGAGTAACCGCCCAACCGCTAACTCCGACCTTAACGGTCCAATTACTAGTAATATTTTTTTTTTTTGTGTGAAAAAAAATCATAAATAACATCGGAAACCAAAAATAAATTAACATTTTTACTTCAAATAATGTCAGGAGTCACTGGTTTAATAAATCAAGTAAGTTCTCATTATAATGTTTTTGGTCTATAGGTACTTATTTGTCTACATACTTGTTTGTCTATTCTTATATTTGTTAAAATTCATTAATCTTTATCCTGACGAAGAAAGCATTGATTTTATGCATGTTGATTATCTGGACTAAATAGTGATGTACAAAAAGTTACTTATTTTTATTAAATTAAAATGACGCCACAACTGAATTAGCAATTATTGATAAATTTTTATTATCCACATAATAAATTTTATAAAGCCTATGGACAAAATAAAGTAGGTAACTAGTCAAAATTAAAATACAAATAATAGAGAATGGAAGGGCAGCTTATTTAGGATAAAGCTGGATACAAACATAACCGAAATTATTAAAGATATGTAGGTAGATATTGTAGATACACATCATAAATCAGATAAGTAGACACCTTCGCTTATTTATTTACAACTCAATTGTTGCTCTGCACCTATGACGACGAACATCAACGAACGAGAACCAAATAAGTTTCAATTTCTCCAAAACAGGGCAATAAAAATAATACTTCGGCCGAATATATTTTCGAAAGTAAATAAAATGTTTAAGGTACTAAATTGGCTAACCGTGAAACAGATGCTGACCTTGAACACGATGATATTTATCCGTAAAATCGTAAGCAACCTGTTACCAAAATATTTCTCAAATAACATTATACACAATAAGAACATTCAAAGAAATAACACAAGGACGTGCAACAAAAAAAAGGACAAAGCGAATACGCAGAACAGTTTACTGTACAAAGGGATGAAGTTATATAACACGCTACCAGAAACTTTAAAGTTCTCAACAATTGGAATGTTTAAGAAGTATTGTGGGAGCTACATCAAAATAGAAAAAAATTAAAATGTAAATAAAACAAAGTTATTGTTTAATTTCAAATAATATGTCAAACCACGAAGTGACTGCTTTCTACAAAAACAGAAAAAATTTACTTTTCAATATGAAATATTATAATTAATTAGCAATTTGCTAACTTAAATGTACGAATTACTAAAATAAAATTAATAAATAAATAAATTTATTCGCGAAAAGTAAGAATTTCACGTACATTAAACTGGTTTTATTTCATCGTTGCTGCTTTTAACACAAAATGCACGAAAACATTATGCAAATCTCTGTAGGGAAAAAAACAATTATGTTTTCACCAGCATTTTTCCACAATTCAACCTGTTGCGTTTTGTTTTCCCAATTGATTCGAGTTCCAGAGCCTTACACGGGTTAATTAATTTGTACAGGCCTTAATGAATTTAGTCCCTCGGTGGGGGTGGAGGGATGAAGCAAAAAACCAAAAAAACCCTCCCTTCCTGTAATGCCACTTTTATATCAAGTGAAATCACCGCTTAGTAAGAGATACGAACAACGCGGAAAATGGGAAAAAAGTGAAAAAAGGGAAAAATTAAAAGGGGTGTTTTTGGAGCTATTTTTAATGTTTGTCATTTTTTGTAAAGGGTTGGATTTGGTGAGATTTTAGGATTAATTATTGGCATTAAATATTTGGTGTTGCAGTGCCAATTGGATTAAAATGTCATAGATAACTTTTTAAGTTGATTTAAATTTTGTACTTTGTCTGTTGGAAAAATTTGTCTTATAGAAAACTAAATTTTCTTTCCTCAAAAACGTCAAACTTATTTTGTGGTACCATTTTAATTCAAAATTAATAGATTTATTTATTGCAACTACGTTTATTGTTAATAAAAAATCCCGACGTGTTTCGTGAACAATGCTCACTTCCTCAGGGTTTTAAGTAAATCCTGAGGATATGAGTATCGCTCACGAAACATGACGGTTTGTTTATAAATAGTAAACGTGGTCAAAACAAAGAAATTTTCTTTTTTTAACCATATTTTGTGAAAATAAGGAATTCAGATACCTATTTATTTGATTTCATATTTGAATTGTCTAGTTGGAAAACTAAATTCCATTACAGAAAACTAAGTTATCTATTTATTTTGCCACATTTTGTGAAAATGTCGAACTTGGGACTCTGACGACCTACGCAGTAAAGTGGTAAGAAAGAAGCTCTTTGGCTCTAAACCAGAAATTACAACTTATTTTATTCAATATTGTTTCCAAATTAACTTCTTTCCAAAATGGGAAACAATCTCAAATTATAAAACATAGCACAGGAATCTTTTCCCTGGTAGATAGGCACTCATAGAAACCAGTAACATTTTAAGGTTTTTTTAGAGCATTTACAAATGTGGTTGGTGATTTACAAATTGTGATAAAAAAAAATGAGTGAAATAATGTAACTGGCAGATTTCTGCTCACATTTATGAATTCAATTATCAGAAAAAGAAACTTTAATAACTTAATAAATTATTTTCCTTATAATATGTGTCAATATATTTTCTAATTAAAGTTAAAGTTAATGTCCACTACACATCAATCAAGATCAGCAACTCTGACAGGAACGCCGCTCATGCTCGGGAGGCGATTGTGGGTACCGCCGATCCAGAACCATTTATTGGATAACCAACAATTCTGCCGTAGGTCACCTTAAGTGGTACGTTACGTTTGATGACTTACAAGGGGGGGCTGGTTCAAGGGGTGAGGTTTTTCTAAGTCTTGACAATGGATGGGTCTGCATACCTTCTGCATTTTTCCTTCCCAGAACTTCCTTTGCGCCCTTTCCTTAAAAAGACCCTCCACGCAGCATCTCGTAAGATGACACAGGCCACGAGGGAAATTATTTTCTTCAAGGTTTCCTATATGAAGCTAATGTATAAAAAAGTGTAGCGATTCTTTAAAAATCATTTTGGCGGAAATTTAACCCGTATTCTCCCCAATTAAGACTGAATACATAGGTACATACAGATCATTGACCCAACAGAGACCAACACATAACATAAAAGGAAAATTAAAAAATTTCTTAATTGTTATTTGAACACGCCAAAGACTTATATCCATTCAAAGTAGAAAAATACAAAACTCTTCCTTACCTTTTAGATAACTATCATAATATTTACACCTTCACGACTTAACACAAATAAACACAATGCTAATTTGAAATACACCATTTATTTTAGCTATATATACGTTTACAAAAGATTATATTATTTACAACAAAAAATAAAAAGAAAGTCGTTATTTTGATAAAAATTTTCACAAATCACTGTAATATGCCGTATTGCGCCACCTCCTTCTTTAGCCAACGTTTCGGACGTCCGAAATATTGGCTAAAGACGAATGTAGTGCAACATCACTATTATAACTATTTTTGTAACTGAAAAAAACATGATAAACTTTCATTTAAATTTGAATTTATTATTTAAAAACCTTTATACGTTTGTATCCACTTATTTATTTTTTAACGTACCGCTCTCATCTTGAGATGAGATGATGCCTGTAATAAGTTGAAACCGGTCGGTTATGGATGGAAATAAGATATAAAGGTTTTGAAATTATAATTTCATATTGATTTCACTACACTAACAAACACTACATCAGCTGTCAACTAACGCCTGTGACGTTGCAAATTCACTTTGAGACTGACCTCCGGTCACTAGGTCTGGATAGCTGCATCCCCCTTGACGTAAATTATTCAAATTTGAAACCGGATTTGACCCCTTCTTTTGACCATTGCTTAAAAGGTAGAATTGGCGAAAAGGGATTAATGGTTCCAAGGATATGGGTGAATTGTTTCGTAGTTAGGAAACATTAGGATACATTGCATGGTGTTGGTTAGTTACATGTCCCCTAGTTTCATATTGCAATAATAATTACTGGTTACTACTCGGTTTCGCCTTAGTTTCAGATCACATTTTTATGGAAATCTATTGTCTCATACCATGTAAAATCTGAAATCAACAGTTATGTCATGTGACAAGTTTAGTGTCATATGACAAGTGTCATATTTTGACATCTTGTCTTAAGAGGGAATAATCAGACAAAACCGGAAATATGTCATTTTTAAATCAAATTTTAGACGTATTGACTCTTTTCCACAAAAAATTATAAATTTATTTCGAAAGACTGGTCTTTTACACTAACTTACAAACTCATATATTAAAAAAAAATTACATTCTTATTTTGCTTAGACATTATTGAAAAATTATAAATACTTATGATCAAAAAATAATTACAAAAAGTACATTATTTTAATAGTTTTATCATCACGAGTTTGAGCATTTTTGAATGTAGGTATTGATCATAGCAAATTGTGAATTAAATAAAATCGATATTGAGTTATTATGTTAAAATGCTGGTATGGAGAATAATTAATCTTTCTCATCGGAACCGCCCTGTACAGTTGCAAGGGTACGATCTCAAGATCATCGTTTGACGAAATTTAAATTATCGGTAGCTCTTAAGTATCATTGGTATTCTGTGAATATTTCAGAGCTCCAGAGTTTCAGTTGAAAATAGATTTAGATAATAAAATTGTATTTTACTCCCCTCCAACCGATACCGCATACAGACGTCCTCGTACATTTAATGTTCCACCAAAACAAATTCAAATGACCAATAAAATAACAAATTACACAAAAAAATAAAATTATAGCTGAACTAGCTGTTTCCCGACATGCGTTGCAATTCCACATTCAAATAAATAAAATGTTACTCCTTGCATGACCTTTCCCGTGAGTTCCCCTCCAGCTATCCACTTCCACCTTCCCCGCCACCGCTCTCCTGCTCCCCCGTCCCGCCAACCCCCCTGGCACTTCATTTCTTGACTCCTCTCCCGCCCGGCCCGTATCCGAAACTTTTTTCTAATACTAACATTTTTAAACTCGTGATATCTTTCTAATTAAATATCTGAATTGAAAAATTCAAAAAGTTATTGAAGCTGTCTTGAATATGAAGTAATTTATTTTGATAAGGATTTAAACCGAGATACAAATAAAGAGCCTTTTCAAGCGGCGACATTTTAATTAAACTTTTAAAATAAAAGAATACTTATTGTGGCATAACCATAATAGTTAGGCATATTCTGCCACGACCTTTTTTGTAAATAATGATGTGTTCTATAAAGTCGTTGTACATTATTTTATTCTATCATCAATATTTTTCGCAGCGCACGCGATGTAAAGAATATTTTAGGTAATATTTTTACACCTTGGGTTACATTATTGAAGTTTTAGTAAGGATGCCTATTTTTTTTGAAAATTTTGTTACCCAGGGATAGTATAGCTTCCCAACAGCGAAAGAAATCGGTTCAGTAGTTTCGGAGCCTATTCAATGCAAACAAACAAACAAACAAATCTTACCTCTTTATATAGTGTAGTAGATGATTCAGATATTGAAACGTTCTTCCTATAAACTGTTTGTATACTTGAAAAATTCAATTTTCACTGTCTTGATGTTGAATTTTTGTATTTTATTTTATTGTGTTATATTATTTTAATGTTAATTAGTATTTTTTGTATATTACACAAGCACAGTCAGTGGATTTAGTGGGTTCCGTTAGTTAAATTTGGTTTTTAATTTATTCACATGTAATATTTTTTACAATGAGCTATATACATACATACTCTGTTTAAGGATCTAAACGTCACAAAATTTATAAAACTGGGAAGACTTCGGTGGTGGGTCATGTAGAGAGAATGACCGAGCATCAAGCACCAAATTCCCCGCTGAACTCAAGACCGATAGGGCGAAGGAGCCTGGGAAGGCCAAGATTGAGATGGAGCGAGAACGTCCTCAAAGATATATCAACCTTGGAGCTTCTAAACTGAAGAGAGCTGGCACAAAACCGAGATGAGTGGAGGAAGACTCTTGAGGAGGCCAAGACCCACCAGGGGTTGTAAGGCGAAGAGTGACGTGATGTGATGCACTTATATTGTAAAATTTTTGGAAAAAAAAATAAAGAAATAAAATAAATAAATAAATAACGTCAATAGATGATGATGTGTACTTTTTTCTGTAGGTTCTTATTTATCTATTCTTATAAGTTTTTATTTTAAGTGTCCTTTGTTACCTGATGATTTGTAAAGAAACGTTTGGGTTTGAAACATGTTGATAATTAGTATCAAAAATAAATGGTGGAAACAACATTAGTGATTTTCATTTAAGATACATAAAAATCTAAAAATGTTTGTTTGTCCGCCATGCGTTGCTAAACCATTCATCCGATTGCGATGAAACTTTGGGGATTTGATGTGTGCATGCCCGCGATGGTTTCTATATATATATATATATATATATATATATATATATATATATATATATATATATATATATATATATATAATAGTGAGTTCTGTCATTATGAAATCTGTATAAATAAATTGCAATAGGTGGCAGGCGAGCTGTTTGAAAACAGAATGCATCGAAACTGAATGTATGGAATACTGGAGGGAGGAGGGGAACTCGTGAGGGGGTTCGCGGGACGGGGGAAGCGGGAGAAGGGAGTGAGAAAAGGAGAGGCGGAGTGGGAACGCGAGAGGGGAAGGACACGCAGAGAGAAACAATTTATTTATTGAATGGCTTAGCAACGCATGCCGGGAACTCGCTAGTTTAAGATAAAAATATTTGAAAAATCTTGTCGTACATTTATTTGGCAATTCTTCTAAGCTCCAGAGTTCGTGTTTAAAATGACGTCAATTGATAAGATTAGTATGCTTGACTTACAAATTCCGGGCGGAGACAGTGTGCAAGTTTCGTGACATCAGAGCTTACTGTTCGAAAGTTTTTGCTGCTTTGCAAAGTGGATTAAATAATTTTGGGTCATACAGAGCGGGTGGACTGAAAAGGTGCCACTTGAGGATTATACTGACCGAAGAGTAGAAATCTATGTGTACTTTTGTATGAGATGTTGTATAAACGGGATAAACCTTTAGGGTTTTATAAACGTGTGTCAAGACAGAATTGTGTGGCAATAAATTTGTTATTTTTTATCAGGTTTTTAAAATTAGCTACACACAAGAGGCTTTGAGGAAAATAATTCCCACCTTATTCGGAAAGTCTGGTGGACAAGATTCTGGGGGTCAGTGTGTCCAGGAGTAAGTGACGTATGAATCCATCTCTCCTAGATGTTCCTAGAGAATCCTGTTGGAGAGGTCAAAAGGTCTTTCTCAACCAGTCTCTACCGATCCTGCCACGCAGTTGGTGGGCAGATGCATCCGTCGCCAATATCCGGATAAACTTCACCCGTGAACCCGGTCACCCTTGCTAAGTCACCAAGCGTAGCGAACCTCTTGGTGTGACCTATCACAAATGTGTTGGTTATCCCGGGGCGAAAGGTAAAAAATATACCCAAAGGGATAAGGAATTTCCGGGGATAGTGGAGGAGTGGTGAGGGGGGGGGGATTACAGGGGAACAAATTTAGAAGAGGATCATTCAAAAAGGTTTTCTAATCTTCTTAATTCGGTTCCTCAGTAATGAGATCTTGACCCCTACTCCAATTTCCATGGTGGACAAAGCTCATCCACTCTACGCAGTACTGCGCTGAAGGGACTGTTTCAGTTATTTTACAAGTTATATGTATGATAAAATTCACAGTGTTTCTTTAAATGCTGTTTTAAACAGCCCCCAAGAGATTTTTGCTCTATTTTACTCGAAAAGTGTTTTATTAAACATTTTCACAATTTTCGCTTCAATTTTACCGTTTTAAATATTAGCGCACTTTCTCCAACATTAGTAATTAAGTGATTACATATTTCTCCATCTTATTGTTTTTGAGCTGGGATACGGCGCCTTAAAGATACATTGTACACAGATAGTTAGATGCCTTTTGTGGATGCCTAGCTCTTCCAGAAAGGACATTTTTGTGCGTCTGGCTGTCCATGGAATCTTGAGGATTTTTCTCCAGCATCACATATCGAGGGAGTCCATCCGCTTTCCACTCTTCGCTTTTTTCCGCTCTGATACTTTATTTTTTTATCCATGTTTCTACACTGTATAAAAATATGGGGAAAATCAATGCCCGGACGAGTCTCATCTGGGTCGTCTTCGTTATCACTTTTGCATTTTACTCATGGCCACTTTTCTCACGCAATTTTCAGTTTTTAATCAGATACCTTTAAGGCGATCCAATAGTACAGGAAAAAATCGAAATCGGATTTCACTCCCATTTATGGAAGGAGCTTAAACATACTTGAGAAAAAGCTTTTAGAAAGGTTGGAAAAGATATTTGAGAATTTTTTTTACATGTTGATTTCGTAAAGGCCTGGAAAAAACATTAATTCCCTTTTTACGCATTGTTTATTGTAATAAAACGGAATTTTAAAATTAATTTCACGAAAACAAGTGCCGCGGAGCCCAACACGTCTAATCTCAAGATTAGATATACGGATTAGATATACAGATTCAGTATTCATTCAGAATTGAAACGTTACTTGAAATGGCTTTAGGCGTGTTTGGTTACTAGATATATCTGAATAGCATAAGGCGAAGGGTCGAGAGAGTACGGCTAGAGATGTCCTGATTACGTCTGCCTCAATCAATCTCTCCCGATCCGGACCGCCACGCAGTACGTGAGGAAAAGCATTCGCCAACAAGACCTCGACAAACATCACTCCAAGAACCCGGGCAACCATAACACGGGCATATAATCGACCACCATAACACGGGCATCAGCCTAGCATGGTGGTCGAAAAATCCACTAATAATGTAACCATATTTTGTAAGTAATGAATAAAGAAATAAAAAAAACCCTCATAATTCACCAAACGTAGCGAACTACTTGGGATGACCTATGGCAGGGGTGTGGGTGTTGACATATCCGCCTCCTAAATCTTAAGTAGATGCACATATAAGTATGTCGGATTTTGCTATTCGTCAGTATTCATTCAGAATTGTAACGATACTTGAAATGGCTTTAGGCGTGTTTGGTGACTATATCTGAATAGCATTTTTTCACATCAGCAGAATTTTTCACATCTCCTTTCCCTCCCCACTATCTTCAGCCTCACAATATATTAAAATTGGGAATGCCATAGTCTCACTGGCTCCAGACGGTTGAGAGCAGTTGGGACCCTTGTGTTGTACTGGAAAGTTATGAAAATAATAGTATATTAAAAGTTATATCTTATGATTTGTTTAAATTTTTTCGCTGTTGTACAGTGTATATTGGTTTAGTCTAATTATTTTTATTTTATTTTATTTTATTTATTTATTCAACGCCCAGAGGACTTTTACAGTAGTACAATTTGTTTATGACAGATGATTTTTAAACAGATAGAGAAATGATAAGAATAAAATTAGATAAAAATGCACACAAGTCACAAAAATACAGCAATTTGATAAGTTTACAAAAATTACTTGAAATGGCTTAAGCCGTGTTTGGTGACTAGATCTGAATAGCCAGGAAGAAACGTTTTCCACATCTCCTTCCCCTCCCTATTACCTTCAGCATCACACCATACCAAAATTGGGGGTGCCATTGGCACTCACTGGCTCGAGACGGTTGGGACTATTGTGTGCTTTTTTTTTAAATTAGTCAATTCACCCTAAAAAGATGGTGTTAATTTCAGATAAAAAACTTATATTATATATATGCAAGTAGGAATCTTTACCGTATTTTGCTAAGCCGACTGCACGTATAAGCATGTGGTATTTTGTTATTCCCGCATGCTTCGTCGGAAAGTCGAAATTATTGTTAGTAAAAATATTTTTAAAGCGGATTTCCACTCAAGATGCCTTCAGATATAAGTATATCGATTTTGGTTGTACAGCCGTATATCCTCTTTGCATACTTACTTGAAGAAAAAATCTTCTAAATGATCAGGCGGGATGAATAGTCGCCGGATGAATTGTCGGCGGGATGAACTGTCGAATTGTTGGGTCACCGTTTTTTATAGACTTTGTAAAATATTTTTTTCTAGGCTAATAAGCCTAGAAAAAAAAAATAGACAAAATTAATAAAAGGGCTTATAAAAAAATGACCGATATTTTTAAGGGCCAAGATATGTTCTACACCCAGTATTTAATTGAAGCATCTATAATACTTCTAAGCGATCAAATTTAAAAAAAAACGTATGATTTTGCATTACAGGTTTTTTTGTCTACCTGTGCTGTGAAATATTACGGTGGTTAATTTACTAGTCATAATTAATGACGTAAGAAATACTTGACTTATGCAGGTGCAGCTTAAAAATGATTCATAAATGAAAAAAAAAGAACAGAATTATGTAATAATAGACATATAAAAACCCCATGAAATAAAAAATGATTAATTCAATAGATTCATACTGCGTAAAATATGGCGTGCAATTTTTACTTCCTTTCATATTGTCAAAGTCACTTAATTATGGATATCTACCTGTCATCATATATTTTTGCAAATCATAAGCACTGACAGAACACCTGTTTCTTTTCAACGTCGCGCAGACGTGTAATTTATCGGTCGATACTTTATTAACCCTCAAGTACCGACGTGTGGTCTGGCCGACAGTGGTAGTGTCGGTTGGTGCGATTTCGTCTCCTGTAAATCTGTGCATCGTTCCCGTTGCATAAAAATGCAATGTTATTAGAACCTCGTACTCAGTTCCACAGCACAAGTAGCATTATTTCTGATATGACAAAAAATTATTTTGTTTCAGTTCCGTTGCATTAATTGAAATATAAAAATGTTGGTAGGTATAAATAATCAAGAGTAGTGTAGATACTTATATAAGTTTGAATAAAGACTTGTTTGTAAATAATGTAGTTCTGAAGATAGATTCCATCTGTTTCTACGGAAAATGATAGGTTCATGGTTTAATTCCTTATTTTACCTATTTCCTATATATTCTAATCAATTGATTATCAAAACCCGGGTTATCAAGACATTTTTATTATTATTTTCCATTCAAACAGTATTTCGTTCCTTGGTGACGGATGACAGCTAGCATCTTTACCAAAATCTAACTTTTAACTCAACATCGCTGGGTTAAATAAAAGTAACTATTTTGTAACTGTTTAGTTAACTTTTATTTAAACGAAGTTGAAACAACCCATTTTTGTAAGATATGATAAAAAAAGTTACTTTTATTTAACTTTAACTAAAAAATTTCTTTAACTATTTTCGATGCAACTGGCCCTTAGAAAACTATGTTATTTATCTATTCCTCAAAACTTAAACCCAAAACTGCAAACAAATGTGAAACAAAGGTTTTTGAGAAAAACAATCATTTGCTTAAAATACAATAAGATTAAGGTCAATTCCAATTTTTTTTTTAAAACGACCTCTGTGGTTTTAATGCCTACAACTGTTAATAAATGTTTAAATCTTTATATTTTGTTTTACTTAAATAATTATAGATACATAAACAATATTTGTAAGCAATGTCTTTAGAAAAATACAAATAAGTACAGTATTTTTTTTTTATAATAAGACTGTGGTGGTCTGGTAGACCACACGTCGGTACTTATGTAACTAAAATGGCACCGCGGTACTTAAAGGTTAATACTTAAACGAACTTCAATGTAAAGTGACTCCTTTACAAAAGTCAATATGGCATAATTTAATGATACTTATTATCGCTGCTAAATACAGTTACAGATATCATGTGATTTTTTTTTTAACTTATGCATCGAATGCATGCCAGATGTTTCAATATATATAATAAAATGCTTTTTCAATTAATAATAGTAGTGTAATACTAGGCGGAAATCCGCAATGAAGGTAAACTATCTTTCCTTCCGGTCTGCAAGGGAGAAACCGGTTTTTCCAGTTTATCCCTTGTCTAGGCCCCTCGGTGACCCAAAGGTCCGGCGCTTTTGAATGTTAGGGCTGTTTTTTAGCATTGTCTTGGACTCTGCAAAAGATGGGTCCGTTTTAGAACCTTTCCGGATTCGATAGACCAGCCGGACAAAGTAAGCATTATGTTGGATGCGTGTCATGTAATAAATTATATATATATATTTTTATATTGTTCAATAATAATAACAAAAAATTATTTCCTGAATTTTATAGATAAACTATGAGGAGTTTAAAAATATTTCTATTAGGTTTTGATGATAGTTATAGATTTTTTTTCTATCGCAAAACTGGTTTTTAATTGTTTTGTGAATAATTTTACACGTTTGAAAAAAAAATTGATCGAAAGAAACTGTGGAAATAATGTGGGAATCTTAACGATGTAAGTGAATAAAGCGTGTAAACAAATATACGTCCGCGGCACGGCTTATTGGACGAACGTACGGTCGAATTCGCCCTAATAGGCCTGGAGATTTGACCTTTCTGCCGCGTTCATTTGAATTAATTCCGAAGAAAGTGTTACAAATATTTAAAATGAGTCTCCACTCCCGAAGTTATTAAATTCATCGTCTTGAAAAATAAAATCTGGTGCTTACCGCTAACTTTATAGTTGAAAACGGGTTATAAATTTTAAAATCGTTCTTCGTAAAATATATTAATGGTATGGTATTGTTTTATTTATCTTAAATACAAAAAACTTACATCCGTGTTCTGTTGGAATAAATTCTCCAAATTCCTCTTCCCCGTCTTATTCCCCTCCCCACAACAGCTTGAGCTTCAAATCATACACCAATTGGAGATGTCGTAGACTCAATGGCCCAGAGGGAAGCAGTTGGGACTCTTGTGCGGTACTCACATAAAAAACGAATAAAATATTCTACATACCTTTTACACTTATGTATATTTCAAATCATAACATAGTAATTAAATTTTATAAAGTTACTAAACAAATAGTATATTTTTACTTAAACATATCCGAAGGACCTCTACAACAGAAATTCAACCCCTAAACAGCCAAAGGGTACAACGGTCAACCTAACCCTTATTCGCTGCGGGCCACACGTGATAAACCTGTTTTCTTACGGTCAAATGACCCCTATACCCCCGGTACACCCCACACCCCGCAGACTGTAGGTGTTCCTAGTTCCTACCTGCATTGCTATAGAATATAACAGAAGGTCCCCCTGCTCTTTTAAAGCTGGTAAGCAAACAAGTCTTGACTGACTGAAATTTTTTTTTTTTTGAAATACGTTGATTTTATATCGTATCTATATGAAGGATATTTCTGGAATCACAATTTTTCGCATAATTATTCTGACAACCTTATAGGTTTTAACTAATTGACAATGACCGGTCTGTGGCCGAGTAGGCTTCGCGTTTGGGTCCCACCCGGGCGTCGTGAGTTCAGTTCCTCCATCACTTCACATGTAACATTTTCCACTTACTGTGGCAGTAGTAGGAGATTTTAAAATATTGTCAGGTTATTCGCAACCCGGGAATATTTGTCTTTCTTATTAAAAAAGAAAGTTTAATTTTAATACCTAAGTCTTGGGAAAATTGTTGTCTCGATATTGGGCATTGATACTGATAAAATATCACGGGATATTATAATTATAGGATTTGTGAAGCTGAAAGCGTTTATAAAAAAATAACTCAGGATTATTGATTTCAAAAACAAACAAAAATATTGTCAATTTTTGGAACGATCAGAAAAGTTTAATTTAAATATCAAAACTCTAAAGATTAAACTTTTAATTTAAATATCAAAACTATAAAGATTACGAATTTGTCAAATATTTAAACAAAAGAAACATATTATAATAAATACTCATGAAACAAAGATTTACGTGCTGGGGCACATCCTGGCTTCGTGCAATTTGTGCTTTTTTCATGCAGAATAAATACAACTGCTTTCAATTTATAATGTCATTTTAACCATGAGCTGTATAGCTTAGTAATACCAAAGCAATTAGCAAAAAAGGCAAGAAGTAATAACTTGATCTCTGCCAAATTTTGTAAACAACAAAAATGCTTTTGGCCGTGAAAATCTAAAAAAAAAAAAAAACTTATCTATTGTACAGCGGTTCATTTTTGTACCACGAGGGCGTTCCTTTTATTTACATTTCAATGCTTCAACCTTTCAGCCGTCAATAATCCAGCTACTTTATTACTCCTTTGTGAAATCAACAAACAACAAAAATCGCTTCCGTTAAAACTGGCCGCTATAAAGCGAAGCAGGATCTCAAATTACACAGGACTTTTTTTATTTAATTTGTTGCAATGGTCACGCCATACTAGTAGGATCAATTTTAAATTGATATTTGTGAATTGTTAATACCGGTTTTCAATTACCAGTCAATAAAAACTGTAATTTGAAACTTGCAAACGGTTTGAACTAGTAAAATTATTTGAAAAGCGAAGTTGTCAGTGAAATCATTATTTCTGATTAATCTTTACTACGAATCCGATTACATTATGAATACCTAAAATATACTTTTTCATGTCGTTTTGTTAACATTAAAATAAAATATTTAATCGCGTTATAAGATGTATTTAAGTGTTAACTACAAAACATGTATTTGTTTATTAGGAATGTGTTTATTTTAAATTGTGAACCCATATAAGAAATAACTTTAAAAAATACTTTTGTGACAGTTTCCGTCTACTAATATTTTTTCTATCTTATGAAATTATTCACAAAATAAATAAATACCACTTTTGTGCTCAAATCGGTAATTTCTAGACTTTCTCGCATACCAAGCGATTTTTATGCCTATTACCTATATTCGTCGTGATGTAAGACACATTTTTGGCATGCACTAATTATTTTTTTTACATTAACTCCATACAGAAGAATAGTTTCCCTCGGGGTCTTTGTCATCTTCAGGGATGCAGTGCGGAGGGTATTTTCAAGTAAAGAAGGGAGAAGAACTTCTGGAATGGAAAAATGTACGAAGGGTCGGTAGGACTCCCTCAACCAGCCACTTCTTATCCGACTAGCTGGTGGGTAGACGCATCCGCCACTAAGATATTGACAAACCTCACCCCGTGAATCCGGGCACCTCTGCTAAGTCACCATACGTAATTAACCACTTGGGGTGACCTATGGCAGAGGTGGCATCTTAGGTAATCTTATGGTCTAAGATCCGAACTAAAAGCGACCTTCACACATCTGTTTATTGGATGAAAAGTATTTTATATCAAATTTAATATATTTGAAAATGTATCTCGAGTGAATTGTCTAAAAAATTCCTGGCAAGACTTAGATTAACTTAAAAAATATTAATTGAAAAAGAGCGCGTATGCTATTTATTCGTGCAACAAGAGAAGGATCTGTTGCACTAATAAATATCCTTCTCTGTTGTACGAATAAATAGCATACGCGCTCTCTTTCAATTAATATTTTTAAAATTAATCACCGTCTTGCCAGAAATTTTTAAGACAATCCACTCGAGATATATTTTCTAGTATATTAAATTTGATATAAAATACTTTTCATACATTAAATAGATGGATGAAGGTCGTTTCTAGTGCGGATCCTCTACTATTAATTCATAACCAGTTGTTAGTTGTTATCTAAGATTTTGAGATACAGTGCCTCAAAGTCGTCACAAAAAAATAACCCTTATATTAAACTCATAGTATTATTATAATTCATATTATTTTTCAACATTTATGCAAATTGCACATTCCAACGCACGTCCGCCAGTACAAAATTAATTTCCCTCTATCAAACCTGGACAATGCTTCAAGCAACAGCTGTATGTACCATAAAATAAATTCTACCTTTAGACCACTGGCCTAGGAAACTAAAACCCCAACACCCGGATGCCCTCTGACCTGCGCTATTTCCCCAACTTACCTAGCAAGCTTTTTTCTATTGTCCGGCAAACCCGTTCGGACCTTAACTAAGGGTAAAATTTAAAAACCTTTTGGTCATTGTGACGCTAAACCGGTCAAGCTGGTTCTCTCCCTATCGACGGTCAGTAATTTCAAATGACCCCTAGAAAATAAAGCGAAAAATTCCCAACACAATGGGAAAGGTATAAGTTATTATTTGAAAGCGAGTGACCGTCGCGACAATGATTTTTATAATCGCGATCGCGCGAATTCGGACATTCGAAAGGATTTGAATATTTAAATTTGGATGGAAGAGCAGATGTCCCGCGTTTTTTGAAAGTTTGACCCGTATGTTTCGAAGCATCTGTAAAAGCAAAACCCTTGAATTTTAGAGTGGACAATGCAGAATAATGCATTAAAATTAAATACGACTGTACCTTCCTAAAACCAATAGTACTAAATAAAATTACTTATGCACGTACACAAAGCTTTTGGCAGTCGATGTAATAAATAAGATAACATTGACAACATTAACTACATTTATTGCACATTTTGTCTGTGAAGTAATTACGTTAAAAACGTTAATTGAATTCTGAAAGTTGAACTGTTTCTGTAGTGAAAATTGCATTAAAACTGTTTTTTATTCCATTAATAATACTTATTTTAGGTGAGTCAACAGATGATCCCCCGACAATCTGGCCCCCGAATTTATAATTTTGTGCAAAATTTATCTAAAATCGACTTCAAAAATACTTTCGTGACTTAGCAGAGATGCCCAGGATCATGAGGTGAGATTTGTCTGGGTCTTACCGTCGAATGTGTTTGGTCACCTATTGCGTCGTGGGTCGGATCGGGAGAGACTGGTTGGGGAAGACTTTTTGATTTCTCCAGCCGGACCGCAGTTGGAGGAATGGATTCATATGTCCGTCACTCCTGGACACATGATCCCTAGATTCCTACCCATCCCTCATACTTTTTTCCTTCATGGGACTTCCTCTCCTTCCTTTCCCTAACCAACCCCCCCTCACGGCATCCCCAAAGATGACGTATACCTTGAGAGAAATTGTTTTATTCAGGGCCTCCTGTGTGGAGGTACTGCAAAAATATATGCGTTATGCCTTGTAACTAATTTCATAAATTAATATCATCTGGTACCTACTTGCTCTAACACAATTTTACATATTTATATTATATTAATTTCTTTTAAAACCCTACTAAGGCGTAAATAAATAAACAAATCATTTCAATTGGCGTATTCCATCGATTGCAATCAGTTATACAGATTTTATGCATCGAAAATCTTCACTTATTGTACAAATATTTAATTTCGGATTGTAACAAGTATAATATTACTTTAATCATCGACCACCTATAAATATTCTAATATATTTTAATCAATTATTTAAGCAAAACGGAGCACGCGAAAAAATATACGTAAGCTGCAATAGAAAATTCCGGTATGTACGATAAACAAACGGAATAACGCAGTAAGTTGAAATTTTCCGCAGTCCCGCGGCAAAACGTCGTATCTCCCGTCCATCTGCATCCGTTTCCGGCTCAAGGACCGACTACTAGCGACTCAAACGCCACTGCCGGCGAAATGCGGAAGTTTCACTTTGCCGCTGGCACCACTAGGTACCTACTTGTCGTTCAGTTGTTTATAAATTCTTTGGTTCAAATTCCTATGTACGTTCATTATGCACTTCTCAGGTTCACAATTCACAAGTATGCGTTCAAAAATACTAGCTTTTACTAGTCCACAGTTACGACTTGAAAACTTTGGTAGCTTACAAGCACGTGCAGAAATACTAATGGAGGACGTGGATTGAGGTATGAGGAACATGTTAAAAAGAGGTGACGGTGGTGCTATTCGAGGCTTCTGTATAATTTAAAAGATTGTATATATGTGGAATTATGTAAGATTATTACAGATAGTCATGTTCTCTCAATATTGGAATATGGAGACATACCTAGAACATGGTCCTTTTAAAAAGACAAAAAAACAAATACAAGTGCAACCTGTGCAAAATGCATGTGTCCAATATTGCTATAATGTCCCGAAACGTGGGAGTATCTCGCCTTACCTCTTTCAGCATCGGGTGCTAAATATGTGGAATAGAAGGAAGTTACTTGAAATGTACAATTTGATGAATTCGAAGGTTCCTGACTATCTGTTCGACAGACTGCAGTGGCCCCGTGACTTTCATGCACACAGTACACGTCCAAGAGACTATTTTCTCGCTCTCCCTAGACATAAAACTGATGATGAGGGTAGTTTCAGCTATTCATCATCAAAACTTTGGAATGAAATTCCACTGTCTATCCTAATATCGACATCGTTGTAGTGCTTTAAAAGAAACCCTGCAGCGAATGGTTGCTGACTGCATAGTTAAACGCACAATATCGTACTTGATAGAATTTACAATAGAATGTACAATAAAAGTGATACCTATTTGTTTTTGTGATTATATTATTTAATTGTAATTTTAATTTTTTTAAGTGAAACTTTTTTAGCCGCCTTGTGATTTGGAATTGGGATGAAACGTAAATTACGCATTACAGCACCTGCGAAGCATCAAACTGCGCTCATTGGCCGCTTTGATTATGATGTCACTTTTCACGGCTCCTATTGGTTGAGATATAAAACGGAAATGACGCTAGGTCTGCCCTAATTGGCCGCTTTGATTACGACCTTACGTTTTAAGGCTCCTGTTTGATGAGATTGTTTTGGTAAAGTTTCCCTTCTACCTCGTGTAAACTGTACTCGATCTTTTATTTTCAATAACAGAAATGTAATAAAAAAAGACGCATAAATATGTAAAAATCTATTGTCAAATAAAAAGTTTTTATTATTATGTAATGGACGTGAGACTAATGCTTTGAACGAGAAATACGGATTTAAAACGAGGCAACAACTTTAGGCATATGAATACTATGCATGGTTGTCCAGTCTCTCATCGTTTTCACCCTCCATACATGATAATTATAATCTTAACGACGTAAGTAAAGAAGCCGTGTACACAAATTGCGACTCGCAACGTCGCAACCTATGTATTGGACGGACCTACTGTCGAATTTGCCCTATCAAAGAAAAGAAGAAGAATAAAATAATGTAGGAATCGTAACGTCGTAAGTGAAGAAAGCGTGTAAACAAATATTCCACCGCGGTACAGCGTATTAGACGGATGTACGGTCGAATTCACCCTAGCAGGCCTGGAGATTCGACCTTTCCTCCGGGTTCATTTGAATTAATTCTGAAGAACGTGTAACTAATATTTAAGATGTTTCTAAATGAATACCTCCCGAAGTTATTAATTCATCGTCTAAAAAAATAAAATCTGGTGCTCACCGCTAACTTTAGTTGTACAACGTATTACAATTTTTTAAAGGCGTTGTACGGTGAAAAAAAGATGGCAACGTACTGTTTTTAATAATCTAAAATATAAATAATTCGCATCCCTTGTGAGGCATGGAGATAAAAATGATAATTGAATTACGAATTCGCCGAAATAAATTAAAATGTGAGCCTCGGGCAAAACCCCCGATAAACGTGGTTATGTCACGCCTTATTTGGTGACCTGGAGATGTAGCACGATAAGAACGATATAACTATATGTTCATTATGTTTAATGCGATATTGTCTAAATTCGTCATCTATGGTCAGTTGGCGATATTTGCGAACACGGTCAACGATTGATAAGAAGTATTCTGACTGATGATTAACAAATTTTAGCGAGGACTTCTGAGTGTCATACAAAATAACCTGGCTAATAAATGAATGGAGGTGAATAAACCTAGCTCTTAGAATTGTAAGAAATTATACAAGCGATCCATAAATGTAATTAATTCATCTAAGTCGAAATCAACTTCTTTATTAATTGGAGAAGCAAATACAAATTTAGTATAAATGGTTGTTAATCTGTGTAAAATTTAGAACAGTTTATTAGTAAAAAGGAAAAATATTACAAAAGTAAGTCAAGAAAGTTTATAACGCTAAACAAATGTTTATTCACGTGGTAGTTAATTATTTTTCAACATTCAAAAGTTTAATAATGAAAATTATAGAGTCCCCGCAAATAAATCATGCCCCCTTTCTCGTGTAATACCGGGTGAGGCTAGTAATAAATACACCTAAATAAAGTCATTATCTGCGTGTTATTTACATTATTATTTCCTCCATTTGTTTTGTTTCAAGACGGTGCTGATTTAGCACAACCGGAAAGCAGTTACTACCACGGTAATGTAATGTTACTTTAACATACTACTGTTAGTCAGTCAGACTTGAAAAATGTTAGATTGGTTATAATGATTATTGTAAAAATTAAGCAGACCTGTGAAAAATTTGAAAAGATGTATTTTTAAAATTATAAAATAAAACTCCAAAAATTGAGTCCTTGCCCGGAACACATAATATCTAATGTTGTATCCAACAATACTATCAATGTTGAGTTGTTGATGGAATACTAATTTAAATGCTTTTCTTTACCACTTTTCTATGTGTATATAACTCTTAAGAATTGTACGTTTATTGTATTTTAAATATAAAATATACTAAAATATAACTGGTTTCGTTTTTTCAATCTTTCTAAACACAAAAATATTTTTAAATAGAATTTTATTCCGGGATAGGGATCAGTTATTACAAATTCATTTTGCAGCCTATTTTTTTACATTAGCTTCACACAGAAGGCCCTGAGAAAAAATGATTCCCTCAGGGCCTTTTT
Organism: Limnephilus lunatus; assembly: GCA_917563855.2. Lineage (NCBI taxonomy): Eukaryota > Metazoa > Arthropoda > Insecta > Trichoptera > Limnephilidae > Limnephilus > Limnephilus lunatus. The sequence continues at coordinate 103,378,213 of OU830594.1, forward strand.
CATCTTTGGGGTTGCTGTGTGGATGGTATTTTTAGGGATGGAATGAGAAGAAGGAAAAAGGTATGAGCGGTGGTTTGGAATCTGGAGATCAGTGTGTCCAGGAGTGACGAAGGTATGAATCCATCCCCTCGAGAGTTCTGCTGGAGAGGTCAAAATGTCTCGTTTTATCAGTCTCTCCTGATCCAGCCTGCCACGCAGTAGGTGGGCAAACACATTGGGATGACCTACGGCAGGGGTTTTGGTTATCCAATAAATTATTACTATTACCCGCATCCAAAATTAGATTTAAATGACATACTTTTTTAAACCAATATTTATTAAGAAATAACAACATTCTATAATGATATATTTTTGGGGGTATTATGGCGTGTTGCTCCACCTCCTTTATTAGCTGACGTTTTGGATAGTATCCATCATTTAATGATTACTCATCCGCCCTGATGGAGGACACTATAATACTGTCCGAAACGTTGGCTAAAAAAGGAGGTAGACATTTATTACATATGAAAAAATGGTGATCGGACAACTCAGAATGAAATCAACGCAGAAAATCCTTTGAAAAGTCATTAAAAGTGTTGAAAAAACTGTTATGAATTCTTCACGAAATAAATACATTCGTTTTCGATTTGGGAGATGGGTTACATATAGGACCCAGAGGTTTACACAAATAAAAAAAGATTTCGTCAGCGAATGGCCTATCTTTGGAAAAACGTATCATTGGCGATTCATTTTGGTTTTAATAATACGCTATAAAACAGTGAATTATAATAATTGTTACCCTGTTTAGTGGCTTCCTTTTCCGCGTAGTAGTTCTCATTCGCCGCAACGCTCACAGATGGCGGTATGTTGTGTGGTGAGGGGTGTGGGTTGCTGAGGGAGGGGGAGGTCATGTATCATTCCCACAACCTCCTCCTCACTTGCTCTCTCCTCAGACGGAGATCATTAGTTGTTTCCTAAAGAACGCAGCAAAAAACGTGATAATTATTAAGTTATGTAAAATTGAGACGGTTTCGTTGGGCAGGATATTTTGTTGCAAGGCTGGAAGCAGCCCACCACAAAATTTAATTACCCAGAATATTGATGTAATGTGAGGCATTATTTTTGCTGATTTATTCTTTATTTATTTTTTCTGATTCGATTTATTATTTCAAAATTTTTACAAAATTGTTTATCCACAACATTTATAAGCGTATATCAATTACAATACAATATGGAATAGAGCTTCATTGGTACTATTATTAATTCTGTCGATATCCGAATAAAATTAATTATATTTTTATTTTTGTAATAACTTGATCAGTAAAATCTCAAATTGTAATCTGTAATCATTGAAGGCAATATTAGCGACTCTTGGACGACAATTAGGAAACAAAATTAATAAAAAGATTCGGTCGCATCTAGGAACTGAACCCAGGATCTTAACCTTGCTTCTAACCAGTGAGCTTATTCGTCAGTTATTCTAAAAAATGTATATTCATCCTGGAATTTAGAAAAGATCACAGATGTCACACTTTAAAATAAAAGTGGATATATTTATCCTGGACACTATCTAGATTGCATTTACTTCGGGAAGAATCTAGCAATCATATATAAAGATAGCAGCCAATAACAATATGCGTTAATAATGCGAAAATAATGGTCGAAGTTCTTAGTCAAAGCTCTATAGTAGAGTCCTTGCATGCCTAAGGTCCTGAGTTCAATTCTTAGATGCGTCCGAATCTTTTTCTGATTTTTCATTCGATAGTCGCTAATATTGTCTTCAATGATTAAAAATTGATTTTTTACAAGAGCAAGATTGATCTCCCCACTGTTATGACCATTGGCAAGTTAGTCGTGCTGTCTGGGAGATAGAACAGTCTATGCTGCTGGTGGCGGAGATAACCATCGGGATCTTAGAAATGAATGCTCTTGATGAAAGCCAAGGTTTCGAACTATCCACGAATTAGTAAAAAAAATGCGTAGCAAAGCGTACATTCCTTCTGACCCGTAAACGATTCATTCCGAGCATACCTACCCTTCGCTCATAATTTTATTATTTAAGTCAAAACACTGCACTCAAACTACCAAACCTTGCATTATTTATACATATAAATATTTACTAATTCGAGTTCATAAACAAAGGTTTATGCATTAAATACCTACCTTAGTTCAAGTTTCAGAGAACTTTTAGAAAATTTTAGATTTAAATTAAGATTCAAACTAATCTTCAAATAAAATTTCTATTGCAAAAGTTAAGTTTTCGCGATTTTAACCAGTGGCCTGATTTTTTGATAATATCGAAATGTTGGACGGGTTGTTTCAAACAAATTGAGGGATTCATAAAATATTTGAAGTTAATTTTCACGTTCTGTTTAAGTTCTACTCAAGTTCTGTTATTATATCACTTTTATGAAGCAACTGGCCTGTAATGATATAAAAACAGAACTTGAATAGAACTTACACAGAACGTGAAAATTAACTTCAAATATTTGATGAACCCGTCCTTGTATAATACTTTTGATGTCCCCATAAATTTTGTATGAGAAATGTGTAAAGTGGAGTCGAAAAATTATTCGTTTTCGTCAAATTTTCACTCCGTTAATACGTCACAGCCCACCATTTCCAAAATGGCAGAATCGAGAGTCTAATTCAGTGGAAGGCTTTTATTTTTCATCCCCCACCGAAACAAAATAAACACATTTCTTACGGCGCGGCATGGGTGGGAGGTGGGTGGAACAAGAAGTCGTTCGTTCGGAATTTAAATTTCCAGAAAGCGGGAAACAGGATAGGGGCGGAAGCGGGTAATGTATCGCAGGTCCTCACTTCCTGTTTCTGAGATGGGGGGGATTTTGGCGGGAATTCTTCACAATGAATTTGGATTTTATTCCGGGGAGATTGATGACTGTGGATTTGGCGGGGAATGGTGAACGCAAAACCATGAAATTACCAACCAAAATCTGCATCAATTTTCAATGAAGAGAACCGGAACAACGCCCCGGTTCCTGAAATTCATCACACCCTTATCGAATTATCTGTTCTCTTCGTAACATCAAAAAAACAAAGAGCCTAGAGAAAATAGTACGTACCTACCAATTAAAATTTTAACAAAGCCAACCGGAGCAACGTTTCTATTTGGGAAATCCATCACCAATTTGCAACAGCACGCAATGCAGAAACAAAACAAAAATTAACAAAATTCGAAAAAACTAAAAAAAAAATATCGGAGTGTGTAATTCACACGCGGTAGAAGTTAAACCTTCAGAAAACTAAAAACTAAAATAGACAAGAGTGGGGAGACTACGAAGCACTTTTTTTATCAATGTGAAGGATGATTTTTTTTCCATATTTTTGTCGTCGAATTCCAGTGCACCTTTTCTTGTACATTTGGTCATCTTATAAGTATTTGTATTTTCTTCTTCAGAGTCTGTTTTCCTGTTCATTTTGGAGTGGTTTGAAGATTAGATATTGGTGTTACAATTTTTTTGTTTTATTTTTTGGATTTTGTAGGATTCCACCCTTGGTCCGCTGGATGTCTGGACGTTAAGGTTCGTCAGGCGCTTCATACCACTAGACCAAAGAATTTTATCGTATTATTTTGGAACCGAGTACCCGTGAAATAAATAAATAATTTGTTTCTATCTCATTCTCTCGCAAGCTAAATCCAATAGATGTAGGTACATATGTGTTTGTCTTTTTTTAGTATCGCTCGCTTTCGTTTCATCGAGTTTCAAATCACAACGGTGCTAAAGAAGATTCCACTTCAAAAACGAAATACTAGGATAGCAAAAAGGAAGTTTTTTTGTTATCTTTGATAAAGATTTACCATTTTCCAGTTTGTACAACGAATTATCGGAATCGTGTTAAAATTGAAAGGGTGTTTAAATATTTATTTTGGAAAGGAAAATATATTATAATTCATATTTTCCAAATTTACAAGCTATCTTGCCCAATTTCGCAAGGGAATTTGAAGAATCTGGAACCAAAAATATGGCGACTTGTTTTTAGGCGGAAACAGATTGCATTCTTCCCGCCTATTCCGGATATTGGCACCATATATGAATGAATTTGGGACAATTAATTTTGCTACACCAAAGCTAAACTCTGAAAACCATGTTGAAGTATATTGTAATACCAGCACATACACACACATTTCACCACTAACAATTAAACATCTGACCTGATGATGGACACTGTAACGCTGTTCGAAACGTTGGCTATAGAAAGAGATAGCGCAATATGGCATAACACCCCAAAAACAACTAATGAGTATGAATTTGTGTTCAAAATTTGTAATCTGATCGTTAAAAATTAACGACAATGAATTTCACAATAGTGGAAAATCGGTTACAGAGAATAATATTTATTTTCATAGTAATGTTTTATTAGTTAGCAAATCAAGGAAGAAAAATGAGTGGTATGTGACATAAAAAGATTATTTGATCTAAGAATGAATTTAAACGAAAGCTTTTCAAGTCAAAGATTATAATAAATATTGTTTCTGACAATATATTCTATCAATAGAATACAATACTGTACATCCCTAAGGGTAAGGACTAATAGCCTTTCCTTACACTGTTATTAAAAAACAACTGTTTCAATTCTCATTATTTTGAACGACCATGTCGTCAAAAGCTCCACTTTAAAAATGAATATTTAATATCATAAAACTGTAGCCTTTCTTATCGCAAGTACCTCTCTCAATTATAAATAAGGAAATATGTTTGTGTGTGGCAGTGAAGGCTCTCAAACTGAATTGTTCATTAATGACTTTAAAGAAAAAATATTAATTTTATCATTTTGACGTTCATCTGAAATTGTCTACAGTGAGTAATGTATGTGTTTCTGAAGTACCATAAACTATTGAACGGTGCGTTTTAGCAGCATCAAAATCGCACAGATTTTAGGTATGAAATTTCTACATCGATGCATATTTTTTGAACCAGCAATATAATTTATATCAGGAGCTGTGGAGCTTTGAAACATCTGTGTGCGTCAATTGTTTAATACGCAAAACACTATTTGAAATCTACTCTAATACTATTAAATCATATACCCATTTCATTAGAAAAACTAAGATCTCATGTTCGTGTAAGTATTTATGCTTGTGTATTTATTTACTATTTTTTCATTGTATTTATTTACTCTTTCTTCAAATAATAAAACGTGTTGTTTTACAATTCCAGAATTGTGAGTAAACGTAAGGTTTCCTTCAGTTTTCTTTGGGAATGCTGTGTGGACTATTAAATCAATCCTGGTTCTTGAAGAAATGAAAAGAGATGATTTAAACAAGGAAAATGATAAAGAAAAAAATTAAACAAGTTCGTTAAGAAATCGTTTATCCATCCAAATGTATAAACATCGACTCATAGCTGCGTCTCGCCTTTGTTTTTACCTACATACCAAATACATAACTCACATTGTGGTTTTGGTTCGGCTCGGTGACTTGAAGAAAACTTATGTTACTGGGTATCTACGGAGAGGTCCAGGAAATAAAATAGATAAAAGTTCAACGAATATTATGGCAAACGAAATTAATGTAAACAAAAATTATTATTCATGATGTCACGGGTAAAGCCGGGTAGTAAGCCCAGTATCATGATAACTGAATAATATGAAAAATTAGAACATTAAAAATATAACGCCATTGGAAAACAGAAAAGGGCGTGTTCCACCTTTGTTGTTTCTTACCGCCATTTCTCTTTTTGATCTGAATAAAATATTTTCTTTAAGTGGTGGGCGGTGGTGGAAACTAGAAGGCAGTGGGGAAAAGAAGGGGGGTAGGGTTGGTCGACGCTCGAAATGAAAGTTTTATAAAACAAAAAGGTAGGTACCAAAGTAATAAATAAGTGCGGTAGGTACCAAAGTAATAAATTTTTAAAAAATCAAGTGATTTATGCGTATTTCTGTGTTTATTAATGGTTTAATAAATATTTACAGAGATCGTCGCATTTAGAAAGTTTAGACAAACAATAAGCTTTTATACCTAAGCTTTATACCTTTTTTAAGCTTACATTTTATACCTTTTATATTTTTACCTTTAAATTTTGTACGTATACTTTTATAAATGTAGGTTTAACTTGATCTTCTGTCCAACGTCATCCTGGATTGTACAATCACACAAGCAGTATGATATAACTATGTCTAATTTTTCGACAAGTAAACGGATTGGTATTAAAACATAAAAAAAAAACTATTATAAAAATGATTATAACCAACTGAAAATGGATGCGTTGACTTCTAGGCGGAAAAATCTTTTAATTTTTCAGTAAGGGTTCCGAAGAAAAGAGATGTTTCAAGTTTTTGGATACGTAGAAAGGATGGACGTGAAAATCATGTCAGGAGAATATGATATTATGCGCCAATTTATGGAAGAAGGCATGGAGGATATTACAAGAAGTCGAATAGAATGTCGAAGAGAAACAAAATTAGCAAATACATCATCTCTCACATTTTATTCTGCTATTCTGACTCTTGACATTAACCGACTTGAGTACTTAATTCACTTGATCATGCCATTTATTTTTCAGGCATTGCTGACTTCTTCTACCATTAAAATTTCCATCATTTGTAAAAATCACCTAATTTATTTGTGAAAAGAAAACACCTTTGGTTCAATTCCCAGACGAGATCGAATGTTTTTTCTGATTTTTCGGTTACAAATTTTAGTATGTGAGTCGCTAATATTGTTTTCAATGATTAAATATCACAATGTGAGGTTTTGCTCATGAAGTTATTAAAAAAAAACGACTGTGCTTTAGACCACACGACTGAAATAAAATTTCACTAACTTATGCCGGGTACCCGCTGTATATAATGCAATATAGTGCAGGCGCTTGCATAATAATGTAGTTTCCCGGGACTTGGAAAGGAACCATTACAGTTTAATTGACCCCGAGGTTAAAGTGGCCTTGCAACGCATGCCGAGTACCCGCCGTATGTAATGTTATATAGTGCAGACGCTTGCATTATAATGTAGTTTCCCAGGACTTGGGATGGAACCATCACAGTTTAGTTGACCCCGAGGTTACAGTGGCCTTGCAACGCATACATGGTATATGCTGTATATATTTTTTTTATTTATTTACGGACAAATAGTCGATTAACAACAATATAACAATAACACGAATAAAAAAAAAAAAAAAAAAATCTCCTCGCCCGATCACCGTTCGCATCGATTACCGTTCGCATTACACTTTTCGTAACATCACCACTTTTCGTAACGCATTCACCAACTTACCCCCCAAGTCGAGCGTGCGTAAAGAAGTTTTACTTCCAAAAATAATTCTTTATAGACTTCTAGAAAAGTCAATAGATGCCGCACTATTTATCCAGGACACTATCTAGACTGCATTTAGTTCAGGTAGAATCTTCCAATCATACATAAAGATACCAGCCATTAAAAATATGCGTTATGAAAATGATGATAATGTTGGTAGTTCTTAGTCGAAGTATGATACCATTAAAAATGACCGATGGGGATAGGGTCAAATTAGTTAGAGGTTAGAGCAGAGCCCGGGCAAGGCAATAGTCCTGGATTCAATTCCATGATGCGCCGTAGATATCTATTGCTGATTGTTTTGTTTCGAAACTTCATTTGAGAGTCGCTAATGCTGTCTCATTGATTAAAGAAAGCACCTTTCTTAAGTTTTCCGCGTGGATTCTGACTCTTAAAATAATACGACTTACCAATTTGATTCATTTAGTCGTGCCATGTATTTTATTCGTCTACCATTCGCTTACGCATCACTCAATCTCCTACTAAAACAAATTGCTAATATTAATAAACGTCTTCTAGCAGTTACTGCAAACTCCTATTTAACCAAACTTAAACCATTCATAACCATTTCTTATTTTCCGAATCAATACCAAGACTCGACCAGCCCCGCAGTTCATCCCCTGCACCCTCCCCCTTCCCACCCAACCGCCCAACCTTCTCCCCCTCCCATTTCTTCTGATGTTAATTTACATTTTAAATTGCACTTAGCTACGGCGGGCGGCGACTCCGTGGGGGCCACTGGCAACTGCGAACTAGTACTACCTACTAGTACTTACTGCCGCAGTGCAACTTGGAACGCTTTCTAAGTGTTGAGAACTGAACAGAAAATATCTAGAAGTATGTAGTTTTATGTGAACTGCTCCCAACTGTCCACAGTTTGGTGGCAGTTAAGACGAAGCTTTACTTGAAATTACTATTTTAGATTAATCTTTACTGTGAATCGGTTTAAGTCATGAATGCCAAAATATATTTTTTAAATGTATTGATAATTTTTCTATCGGTTCGCTTGAGTGGAATTAAAGTACAATTATTAATTACTTCATAAAAAGTATAAGCGTAAACCACAAAAAAAAATCATATGATTTTCATTTGAAAACATCATCATCATCATCACTCTTGGCTCTACAACCCCTGGTGGGTCTTGGCCTCCTCAAGAGTCTTCCTCCACTCATCACGGTTTTGTGCCAGCTCTCTCCAGTTTACAATCTCCAAGTGGATATATCTTTGAAGACGTTGTCGCTCAATCTTAAACTTGGCCTTCCCAGGCTCCTTCGCCCTGTCGGACTTGAGTTCAACAGGGACTTTGGTGCTTGATGCTGGGTCATTTGAACACAAATAAGCAACAAAATATATAATACGTTTTATGCCTAAGATTTTCTGTGACAGTAACCCTTGATTAACTTTTTTATTTCTTTTAATATTCACTGAATTAATAAAAACCAGATAAGTTTTTAGATTTTTACGGCCAAAAGTATTTTCATTATTTGTTTTTGAGGTGTTATGCACCCATGTTATGTTATGCACAAACAAATAAAAACAATTTTTGCGCTTGAAATCAATCATTTCTAGACACTTTTATTTAATCCATTCGTCCATAAGTTCATTTGCTGAGCGATTTTTATGCCCGTTACCTTTATTTGTAGCAATTTAATGCACACTAAGTAACTCCACATTTCTGGCTTGTACAAAAAAACTTTTGTGTTTCGGTGTTGGTAATCAAAAGATATTTTTGTAAAAAATTTTCAGGTATTTTGGGGATGCAGATCCGAGGGGGCTGCCAAACTCTAATTGCCTAAAGCCAGTGGAATTGAGGCTTACCTAATTATTGGGGTATGTTGTAAGGCTGATTGAAGTGGGGAAGGGAAGGAGATGGGGAGGATGATGGTTGTAGAGTACCTGGCTATTTAGATGTGTCACCATGCAGGGGTCGTGTCATTAAGACATTCTAAGAAACGTTTCGATTCTGAATGATGGTCTTTCAACAGGGAGCGACTAAGATTAGGTATCTACCTATCCACCGCTAAACACTAGAAAATATATATATATATTTTTTTTATATTAATTCCACACAGGAGGCCCTAAGAAAAATAATTTCCCTCAAGGCCTATGTCATCTGAGGTGCTGTGTGGAGGGTCTTCTTGAGGAGAGGAAGGCAAATCGTTCCACAGCCGAGCTGTTGATCTCAAAAACGAGTCGAAGAAGCGACCCATTCTCATGTGACAAATTTCAACCGTGTACATAACGTAGGGCACGCGTTTAGCGTGTTTCCCGTTTGGCGTGGTGCCAAAGGGGTCAATGACGCTATTTCCTCGGAGCATCTTCCATTGTAATACCGCTAGAACAAGGATAGCATTCCCACCCGACGCCTGTTCTCTAAAGATTGCAATCCGTCTGTTAAGGGGGGAGAATCCATCATTCGGACCGCCCGTTTTTGCGCAGAGAGTCAAGTGTATTTTTCAAGTATTTTGGAGCTCCAGACCAGAGGTGGCTGCCAAATTTAACTGCGGGGCGCACTTGTGATTTATACAGGGTTAGCAGTTGTGTACTATTAAAGTATCTGCGGGCCATGTACAGTACGCCCAGTTTTTGGAAGGCTAACTTTACTCTGGCTTCGATGGATCCCCCATATCTGAGCTGGTCACTTAGAGTTACACCAAGAATATCAATGGAGGGCCTGTTAGGAAGTTGCTTCCGTTGAAGGAGACTAAGTTTTCATTTCAATTAATTATATACATCAAAAAAGTCAGCCGATTACAAAATATCATTTACTTTATTTAATCCAAATGAATCACCGGTTAAAGTAAGTCAAGTACGTCCTGTAACACCCTGTATATACTACACACCTACAAACTAATAAAAGGTTAACTGTCGATATCTCTAAAATAAATAATTTTATAAATTTCAAAGCACTGGTTAAAGTAAGTCAAGTACGCCCTGTAATACCCTGTAGACTACACACGTACAAACTTATAAAATATAAACTGTCGATAACTCGAAAATAAATAAATTTATAAATTTCAAATCACTGGTTAAAGTAAGTCAAGTACGTCCTGAATACCCTGTAGACTACACACCTACAAACTTATAAAATGTAAACTGTCGATATCTCGAAAATAAATAAATTTATAAATTTCAAATCACTGGTTAAAGTAAGTCAAGTACGCCCTGTAATACCCTGTAGACTACACACGTAGATACAAACTTATAAAATATAAACTGTCGATAACTCGAAAATAAATAAATGTATAAATTCAAAAAAAATCACATTCCTGGAAAGGTTACGCAGAGCTAGCAGAAAACCACACGTATCCACGCTGACAAATTATTCTTCGACAATTTTTAATATCTCCGCATTCAAAGGAATAAATTTGTTTAACGAAGAAAGCAAATAAGAGAGTATTTTATTTTTCATCCAATATTATTATTACCAAAAGCCTTCTTCAATACTTGATGTCTTTTTCGTAGAAATATACCCCTTGAAGTCTAGGGAAAATATTGAATTAGCATTTTAATCTCAAACCCTAAAGAAATGCTTCCTTATGTTAATAAATGAAATTAAACAAGACGCGTGTATTAATACTCGTATGTATGTATTCCATCCATTTCTTGAGATCTAATTTATTATTCCATTTCACTCATTTTTGTGGATAAACCGACTACAAGCAGAATAATAACATGGGTTTCTTACTTAATGTTGTTTTAGACATTTAAAAAAATATATTTAAACTGTATACCTACTGATTTTGGTTTTTTATGCGTGGGTAAGTAATTAATGTCAAATATTTCTGCATAAATCCAAACACTATCGTTATGATTAAATGAACTTTTATTTTTCAAATTTTGTAATGCTTATTGGAACTACTTATCATAATATTAATACAATTTCACACAATATTCTTTTGAAAAAAAAAGAAGATTGGGATAGAAGGTACTGCCCTGGAATAGTTTAAAAACTACCCGGCAAACAATTCACAAACAACTGTCAAGTACTCCAATCAAGAATATAGAAGTACATCTTTACTAATCTTCTACGGTGTGCCCAAAGGAAGTGTTTTAGGTCCGTTCTTATTTTTAATTTTGAAATTTTAATTGAATTTGAATTTTGACACCCTCGACTTGCAATCTGGAAGTTCAAGTCCCGGCGTGCGCAAGTTTTTTTTTTTAATTGATTTGTGTATTTCACAATATAATGTTCTTTAGCCAATGTACCACACATCTGCCCCAAAGAAGGAGGTAGCGCGACACGGCATAACACCCCAAAAAAATAAAGATAATACTTTTGGCCGTGAAAATCTAAAATCATTTCTAAATAAATTTGTTAAAAATAATTTAGATATAATATACCTGCTGCACGTTCCAGAATACAAGATACTATCAGTATTGCCCTAGTGTTGGAACGCCGTTCATAATAGAAACTTCGCTTGAAATGGCTTTAACCGTTTTCGATGATCAGATCTGAATAGCCAGGTTCTTCCTCACCTTCCTATTCGCAAATATTACAGTAATCAATTATCACCAAAAATACTAATTTAGATTGCCTGTGCCTACTGATTCGAACTGATTTGGTGAAGAATTAAAAAATAAACTATTTGTTTTTGTTATTTTCCAAATTAGTTCTGATAATATGTCGAGAATTCAGACTAACCCGTGATTTTCGATAATGATCAAAAATATGTATTATGAATAGTCTTGTCCCAATTAGGCAACCACTTTCTCAATTGCTGACATCGTAAAGCAACCACTTTCTCAATTGCTGACAGGTAGGTACTCAATAATAATTTTTTTAAATTACATATTTCGGTTGTCTGTGATGATATGCATGATGTGAAATATTCCTCAAGCTCACTGAACTCAAATTTGGTTTGCAATTTTCAAATGATGATTGTGTGAATTTAGACAACTGATAAAGTAGGTCGGTACCTACCTGCAAACTTATTTTATTTTTATTTATTTAATAATTCCTTACACATCCTTTACTGTACACATTGAAAAATCTAGAAGTTGTAGGAGGAGTGGGATATATAAAATCAAAAAAATTGAGAAAGTTGGATAATTTTTTTTTATGTGAATACCTCAATCTGTTACAGAACGGAATATAAACCTCAATTGGGTTATGTTTTGAGACTGAAATAGTGGGGGTTGGGTTAGATTTGAGGAAGAAGAATTATCTGGCTATTCAGATCTAGTCACAAAACATGGCTTTTGTCATGTTTAAACCAAAGGTGGTCTAAGGCGATTTCTAACTAATTTTTGTGAGAAATAAAATACATACAAAACAAAACAATTTATTTTTTATTTCCTTTCTCTCTTGTATGTATATTACAATTTCCTACAATTATAATATTTAATAGCCATTTTATACTCCCTTTCAAAACTTAGTAAAGTAACGCACAAACAAAAGTAGATACTATAAAGCGGTCCATAAAAGCCAACACAAAGAATGTAGATATATTATATTATACCGTAGAAACGTTATATATCTACATTACGTTGGAAGGGTCGGTAGATAGGGGCAAGTAAGAAAATATAGGCACTTTCTTCCCATTGTGCCTGTAATGCTCAGAGACATTAGCCAATGTTTTGTTTTCAAGTATTTTGCTGGAGACGCAAAAACAACTTGACTGATAGATAAACAAACCGCGCCGCTGAAAAAGGGAGGGTGTTTTACTTTAGGGGTGGGTTTCTTATTATTATTTTCAAATTCTTTAAAACGTACCTTTCTAAGGTAATTACTAAATTTTCTACAACGCTTATCCGCGGCATACCCCATTTCTACCGATTTATTACATATGTAACTTAAATAGTTTAAGTTTTAAAGCTCTTAAAAAAATATATGTTATTCTTGAAGATAATATCCAGAATTCTCCGCGACAAATTGCAAATTATGTGAAATTTCCTCAATAGAAAAAAATCGCAAAGTATGCTCCGAAAATTACTATTTAACACGTTTGTTTCAGATATTTTACAAGTTATAAGTATGAAAAAAATCACAGTGTTTCTTAAAATGCTATTTTAGACAGCCCAGCGAGATTTTTGCTCTATTTAAACGAGTTGTGTTTTAGTAAAAATTTTCACAATTTTCGCTTAAATATTATCGATTTTAACATTAGCGCGCTCTCTCTCACATTCGTATTTCCACATCTCTCCATCTTTTTATTTTTGCGCGGGTGCCTATACCGCACTTTAAGGCGAAGCACTACGAAGGCCTTGAGGAAAAATCCCTCATTTTCTTTGTCATCTTTCGGCATGCTGTGTGGGGGATCTTTTATGGAAAGGAAGGAGAGGAAGATCTTGGAAGAAAAAATATATGAGGAGTTGGTTGGAATGTGGTAGTTAACGTGTTCCGGATTACTCCTGCACGAATCCATCCCTCCCACTACGGGCAAGGCGATGGGTCGAGAGTTCGGCTGGAGAATTATAGGTTAGACCTCCCACCACCAGTCTCTCCCGATCCGGCCCGCCAAGCAGTAAAGTTCGTAAATAATTATAATTTAATGCATTATTTTACATTATAATTTATATGAATAAACGTATTCATGTAGTACCTACCTACTTATATTGTTGCACGTTCCAGAGTGGTCGATACTCTCGGTATCGCCATGGTGAATGATCATGTCATGATCAATTCAGAACTGATTGCATTATACACTTTTATATATTTTAACATATTCCTCGTTGAAAAGTGGTTGGAACTATTGTGCGTTATTCACTTGAAAAAAAGCCAATAAACTTTTTTAAACAAGTAAAATTAATTTCAATATAATTAATTACCTACGTATATACCTTACACCTTAATATATTCTTATTAATTTTAAATTGAAAACAATATTATCTATTTAGTTTTTGTCCGAAAAGTAGAATAATAATATATTTTAAAAATTAATAACTATGGAAGTGTTCTTTCAAATAATTTAAACAACTCATCAAATTTCGAGGTCTATTTTCAGGTTCTGTGAATGTTCCTATCAAGTTCTATTATTATTTCAGTTTTATGAGGCATCTGGCCTATAATTATATAATAACAGAACTTGAATAGAACTTATACAGAACTTAAAAATTGACTTCGAAATTTGATGAACTACTTAATTTGAATCACTTTTTTTTTAAAAACTAATACGTTTTATAAGCAGTTTTCATTCACTAAAACGTTTTTAAAAAAACCTGATGAAGTAGGCATTTCTTGTGAAAAATGTATGTTTTTATAGCAATAAGCTTATATTAATTTTTAATTAAAACTGTGATTCAAAATAAGTTTGTTGGTTTAAAGAAAAATATATAAGATATTACAGGCCCTACATTATTATTTGCTATGCAAAGCCACCGCAAAACATAATTCTCCATTAAAAACTTCTCGATCGTAAGAAATACTTCTTATTTTCCTACTCCACCATTTGTCTTTCATTCCGACAACCCCTTTCCACCTCTTATTATTCTTGTTCTTCTTTCTCCCACCCCGCAGCCCACCTTACACAGCCATGTATAATAGCAGCCCATGTCACATAACACCCCCGCCGTGCGCACCCCCTCCCCGGGAATAATAGTATTCCATAGATGGCCAACAATGCCGCCCGACCGACCATGGCGAGCGTAAAACTGAAGAACCACCCCTAAAGCCTCCCTGCCTCCGTCGAAGCCTTCGAAAGCCTCCCCCGTCTTGTGTAGGGTGGTCCATTGTGTGGAGAAACTGGGAGCATCTGATATTATTCATTATTATCTTTGGATCTTTTCCAAGTGCCTACTTTTGGTAAATGCTAGACTCTCACACTTCAGGCTTAGACTATTAAAGAGTTCAAACATCATGAAAATTTATTTATTCTTTACTAACGATAATTTGATCGGTCTCATATTTAAGTTCGTTTTTTCATTGATAAAATCATAAAATTTTATGAAAGTTTGTTTGTTTTATACGTAGACCACACAAAACCTCTAAGGTTTTTATTAGAGCCTTCAGCATTTATGGGGATGCTTAGAGGAGGGTGTATGTATAATGTGATGTACTTTAAACTCAGTGATTAGGAGAAAACTTCAAATAAGATCGAGATTCGTCGAAATTGCAAGTTGCTATATTAACGTTATCATAAAGTTTACAACTTATATTTAACTGGACCAGACGTCCGTACTTTAGGAGTCTAAGTTATTCTGGAGATTGGCGCGCAAACCGGACCACCAAACTCGGTTTTGGCACACACTCATTGCTTCATTTTATTTATTTATTTTATTTAGTAAAAGATTATATATTTATATACATTATTTAAGAAATTTTTTGACTGCCCAACTAGGAGGATTCCCGTTTTAGGACAGTCAAATTAGGATGAGTATTAACATACGGAACATGGTCTGAAAATAATATAAAAAACAAAACAAAAATAAAAGATTAAAACAAAGTGACTGTTCTTCGTTTAGCAAAGTTTAAAAAAAAAAATTAATTACCTAGATAGGTACTTAATTACAGAGGATTAAAACATATAGATATAGAACAAACGTGTAAAAATTGCATATCATTGTCCTACACAGATGGGTTGTATAAAATAAGAAAAAAAGAGAAGAGAAAGAATTAAAAATAATAAATAATAATAATAACCAATTAATACAGGAAAGATAACCGTGGTTTGCTTAGCATAGTTATTTAAAATATCATAAATTTTTATCATTTACATTTACACACAGAAGACCCCAAGGAAAATAATTCCCTTCGGGGCCTATGTCATCTTAGAGGATGCTGTGTGGAGGGTTTTTTTTAAGGAAAGGATGGAAAGTTAGTTCTGGGAAGGAAAAAGGTATGAGGGGTGGGTAAGGAATCTGGGAGTCAGTTTGTCCAGGAGTGTCGGACGTATGGATCCATCCCCTCATAAGCGGTGCAAGGCGATGGATCGAGAGATTCCGCCGACCTGCACGAACATCATCCCATGTGCCCGGTTAACTCTGCTAAGTCATCAAACGTAGCAAAACACTTGGGGTGACCTATAGCAGAGGTGTTGGTTATCCAATAAATGGTTCCGGGGCAGCCATACCCATTCCCGCCTCCCGAATTGAAAAATTAATAACTTGATCTTGTCATATCTTCGTCAGGCATCCGCAACTTCTTTTACCAATCACATTCGCGTCGTATATTTTTTTATTAATTGATCTATATAAGGGATGTTTACATTATATTATTTGATGCCTGTTTCGCTAGGGTATTCCTGTGTTGAGACAGGCGTAGACGTACATGAATGAATATCATTTATAAGAGTATTTCAGACTATATTATATTATCTTTAGACTCATTATTTTGTTCGTTGTCCAAAACATCTAATCGTCCATTTTTAATTGATATTCATTTCGCTTAAGTAGGTATATCAATCTTGCATCCTTTAATGCTCAAATTGCTCGCACGATAATACACGGTTTTACCAAACATACGCTTCAGAGATCTCATTTCTACAGCTTTCAGTTAACTTTCATCCATCCTCACTGCCATTATTGTGCATCAGAGTAGGTACCAACACTCCATTGTGGATTGCCAGCTTCAATTTTTTGAACAATTTTTTGTTAATGCCAACTGCTTTAGTCCTCCAAACGCAATTTCTTTATCCTTCTTCCCATATCAGCCTTTCCATCTCTTAGAATATACATTTCAAATAAACAAAATCATCTGTTCGCTGTTTTATTACTCTCTCTTTCGAAAACCATGGCTTTAGACTAGCTCAATTCACCAAAATAAACTCTCCATTATTCTAACATAATTGGTTCATCCTAGACACAAGAGACTGTAGAACTTTAGATCTTCAATGTTGTCAGAATTTAACACTGCATCATCAGCATACAACATGCTTTCAGATTCCTCTTTCCAATACAATACAATCACCCTATACATTTCCCCAGTCACTCGACTTCGTGTTTTTATCATATTATTTTCCACCTCGAGTCGACCGCCCTTTCTTCTTTTCCTCCCCCCCTCCTGCCTTCTCTATTCCTCTTAACCGCCCTCCTTTCCAACCCCTCCTCTTCCTCTTTCACTTCTCCTTCTTCCTACACCCTCTTCTCGGCTTTATGGAGTGGGGGGGAGTTTCTCAACCTTTTTCTCCCGACGACTAAAACCGAATCTCGTTTATAGCTGACTGTTGTATTTGTCAATTGGAAATAAATGAGTCCTTTTTATCGCAAAGAAAATGTTACACAATACTGCTACGAAACATGACTGTGAATGTTACAGTGACGTACATTGATTTTTGTACGATTTCCGTTATTATACTGCTTTTTATAATAAAAATAAATTTATTTTAAGGTACAATATGTGACAATGGAAAATACCTTCTAAGCATTTATTTTCGTGTGTACAAACTAGTTATATAAAAAAGTTAATCAGCCCGTCTAAACATATACAAAATATACAAAACAAATTCTAATGAATTACATCAGCTTTTTGATCATTGTGACAATTTATAGTAAAATGCCCAACGGTTTGCAATGCACAAAATCGTCTTTATTAGGACAAATACTATAAACTGTTCTAATAACTAATGAATAAACTATTCGACTGACCAACTGACTAACTGACTTGCTGATTAACTAACTAACTTATTAATTGACTATCTGACAGACTAACTAATTAACTAACTAACCAATTAACTGATTATCTGAATAATCGTTTAACTAACTAACTAACTAATTGACTAACTGATTAACTGACTAACCGCCTAACTAGTTAATTAAGTAACTGATTAACTGACTAACTGACTCACCGACTAACTGACTCACCATTTAACTGTTTAACTAACTAATTAACTGACTCACTGATTAACTTATTAACTAAATAACTGACTAACCGCCCATCTGATTCACTAACTGACTATAAAACTGATTAACTGACCAACTGATGAACTGACTAATTGACTAAATAAATACATGCCTTATGTATAATTAACCGACTATCCGCCTAACTGATATAATAACTAACCAATTAACTGACTATCAGATTAACTATATAAATTACACACTGACTAACTCACTCACTTACTGACCGACTAACTGATTAACTACCTGAATCACTGGTCACTGACTAACCGACCAAATAATCATTGGATTTGTACCTATTATGTTTTTCTTTTTATTATTTCTCTTTATAATATAATAATCGTATCTATAAATCTCATTCAATATGACGGACTGGGAGTCCATTATCCTCCTAGTCCTGCAGGATTAAAAAACTTAAAAAATATATTAAAAAAATAAATACTCTTATTCCAACGCTTCGCTAAATTTGATTCATTTGGTCGTGCAATGTCTTCATCGTGTGTCCCTGACTGAACTCAGAAATCGCTAATATAGTTGTCACTAAGGTAGTTACTAGTAGACAAAAAGAGGATAGGAATTTGAGGCTAATAGTTCATGATGGAATGCTGATACCATCTCTGATACAGTTAGGCATGAAACTGGCAGAGGAAGGATGAAAACACAGACTGAATGCTATAGAAATAAGTTCCTTGAGACGTATCTATGTTAAACCACGTTAGACCTAGTTACAAATGTGAACAAGAAGATAATCACACATTTATATAGTTTTTTATACTTTAAAATTATTTAGTTACTACATTTTATTTTTTACATTTATAGAAGATACAGCTGATGTTTTGAATAAATTTTCAGCGACTTCTATTGTACAACTTCATGGTTTGGGTAACGTTTTTCATAAACTTCTATGACGATGTTTTTAATATACCAGTAAGTTCTTTTTCCGATAATTTCAGATTTAATTTCTTTAGTGTAATATTTTTGCATTAATTTGTTTGATACTATGTGGATAATGATGCTAAGTTTGTTTTATACCTTTACTGCTAAAAATTCAGAGCTTCTTTGTCCAATACCCGCATCTTGACATAAAAGCAAATCGTTCCCGCTGCCTGTACGCTTAGATTTTTTAAACTACTCAACAGATTTTAATGCGGTTTTCACCAATAGGTAGAGTGATTCATGATGAAGATTTTAGTATTTAATTTGTGAAGTTTTTGTGTAATTTGGTTGAAATATATAATATATAAAGAGAGCAAGCGGGAACGGGCAAGCGGACAGCGGTCAGCGGGATGGCAAGCGGGCTGTGTGGATTTTATATGTATGCAAATTAACAGATGGCGTTGGTTATAAAGGTTGGTTAACGGCGATGTCAGTAGATAGCGTTGTATTTCGTTAGCCACATCAACGTGTTCCGGGTCTGCTAGTAACTTATAAATTACTTTTATTCATGAAAATGCTTCATGCATTACATACAAATAAATAAAGTAATAATTCTCATTTCCAGCGTAATACGATCTGTCTAGAATTGTAGACTACGTGCATTACATTTTACTTGGCGCGGACGCCTCCCTAGTTATTATTTCATTTAATGAGAAAAGTTATCTCAATACGGACTTAAAAATAACAACCTCTCTCCGCACAGCATCCGGCTGAAATTCAGGATGCTACGTTATTTGTAATTATTATTTGTGATGGAAATGTGAACGAAATGGTTGATACCTATTTTCTGTTTGATTGTGGTCAAAGTCCACCATTCGGAATCGAAACCATATTGTTTCAAATGGATTTAGCCGTGTTTGTTGACCATATCTAAATATCTCGACACCCACTCAAACTCCAAAGACCTAGCTCTATTCGAGACAGTTTGGGTGCTTGTGAGGTGTGAAAATTAAAAAAAAAACAAACTCAACCATAACAAATCGAAAATCCGCAAATTATGTAACCATCCAAGCAATGAATAAAGAAAAATTAAAAATATATATAAATCATGGTCAAATTTGTTGTTGTTTTTTTTTAATAGAAACAAATGACAAACTAACTATCCAGTTTGTAGCTGAGTGGTCCAAAGCTCGACCCAGATATTTCTTCTTTGCACATGAAAAAAATTATGATAAAGGGAGAAATCAAATTTTACCTTACTCCATAAAATAGTTTCTCAATAGGAAAAAAAATTACCTTTGGGGATGCTGTGTGTAGGGTATTTTTAAGAATAGGAAGGAGAGAATTTTTTGGATGCAAAAAGATATGAAGTTGGGTAGGAATGGTAGTCAGTATGTCCAGGAGTAATAGGCGTATGGGTCCATCCCTCCCATTGCGGTGCGGCAATGACCTGGACGAACCTCTCTCCATGAACCCCGCTAAGTCACTAAACAGAAGAGAACACTTGGCGTAACCTGTTGCAGAGGTGTTGGTTATCCAAAAACTGATTTCCGGGGTACACATACTCGCCTCCCAAATTGAATGTAATATTTATATTGGGTATATTGAAAATTTTAAAATATAAAAAACAACAATATCAAATGAACATGAAAAAGGTGATATTATTGTGTTATGTTCGGTTAGTACAACTAGACAAGGTTGACAGAAACTAGATTAAAGTAGAAGTACAAACATACAAGTACCTATATGCTAAAACAATCAACAACAAAAAATCCTGAAAATATATCAAGTACCTAACTATGAATTTTCTAATCATTGTGTTCCCTTAATAAAATATCAATACGTGTAAAAGATTATAAAGAAATCCAAAAATTATTTTCAATACGCGTAATAAATGAAAACGCTTTTACGTGAAATAAAAAGAAATGGTATTAATTATTGGGTTGAATTAGAATGGCAAAACCTTTGCGATAAATTGAAAATATGCTTCTTTTGTGTTCGTATCCATTTACAACCCCTTAGTAGGGGTGAAAGAGACTTTTCACAGAGCACGTTTCAACCCTCAAGGTGTACTAGGGGGTATTTTTTTACCTGCCTTCGTAACAATAGACCGAGGGTGATGACTTTTTAAAAATTTCTCGATCGGAGTGTGCCAAAAACCTGTTTACTAGTGGTTCAAATACTTGGAAAATTTGTATCGCTCCTGTTTTGTGTATATCACCCAGAAATAATGTGTAATATCACCCAATTAATTATATGTATGTATCTATTCCAACTGCTCCCAACCGCCTGGAGCCACTGAGACTACGGCATCCCCAATTGGGGTACGTTGTGAGGGTCGGGGAACGAGATGTTGGAGAGGAAGGTGGAGAATTGCTAATCGAGAGCGCTACCCCTCGACCGCGGAGGCCATCATTATTTATTGCTATCCGGTCAGATATTTATTGCTTCGAGTTTTTGTAGAACGCTATTTAGATTTATGTTTTTATTTTATATATTAAATAATAAAAAAAACAGTTTATCTAAAAACGAGTTCTGTTGTGCTATTATTATTATTATTATGCGTGACAGCTGTTTCGTCTTTTGAAGGCATTTTTCACTCTGTAATCAAAATTTTCAAACTGTTTAATTATAAATTGAATAAATATTAAATACTACATATAATTACTTAAAATAAAAACTTAAAACTTTAGATTTGAGGTTGTCCTCTTAAAATAGATAGGGTGGTCCGTAGGGCACTGTTTTTTTCTTAATAGTTTAATATAGAATTTTTCATAGATTTTTACAATGCTAAAAACTCTAAAATTAAAACATACGATTAATTATTAAACGAATTTCTTATGGGTACTTTTTTAAATTTGATAATAATTTTGTGTTTTAACGAGCTGCTTCATGTGGGTATAAAGCTCGTATAGCTCATTCGATAAAACAATCATTATTAAATTGTAAAAAATATATATATATTTTTATAAAAGATTATAGTAATTTAGGGTTAAAATGGATAGTCTCTTATACCAACGCAGTCATCTCGTACGTACAGGCCGGGGTGGCACAGACCCCAACACTCGCGGGCGGACGTTTCGTTTGGTGCACACTTCTTTATTGATCCATATTTTCTTGTTCTTTAAAGGGGTAAGGCTGGGCGGCCTGGTGGCTTAAGTGTTAAAAACTGTGCTGGAATTCTTGTATTTTTTACATTAGCTTCACACGTCATCTTGGGTATGCTGTGTGGAGGGTCTTTTTACGAAAGGAAAGTGAGGAAGTTATAGGAAGTAAAAAGGCGTGAGGAGTGGGTAAGAGTTTGAGGTCCGTTTGTCTTGGAGTAACGGACGTATGAATCCATATATTCCGAGAGAGTCCTGCTGGAGAGGTCAAAAAGTCCCCCTCAAACGGTCTCTCCTGATCTGGCTTGTCACGCAGCGAACCACTTGGGGTGACCTACGGCAGAGGTGCTGGTTATCCAACAAATGGTTAATGGGATGGTGGTACCCACATCCGCCTCCCAAATTGAACTAAAATATCGCTTGAAAAGAAAGTGTTTTTACCAAAGAGTTTCTGCATGTCTGTGTCTAATTCAAAATAATGAAGATTTTATCTTATTGTAGAAATTTACATCTTTATATTTGAACTTATCTGTCACAGAAACGTTATTATGCCGAAACCGGTGTGCAAGTTCTAAAAAAAAATCATGTTCTTTCAAAAGGTTTTTGAGTATTTTGATAACTGTTTATTTTGAGTGCTATTTTAAAATTATATACAACAATGACATTTACAAACATAACACAAGGACGTGCAATGTAAATTTTTAAAAAGATTGTAAAAACCACGTTAAATAAGAGAAAATATAAGAATATGTAAGATATAATATATAAGTAATTTTTAAACTTAAGGCCCCAAAAAGAAGAAGATGGAGAGATACAAAATTACGAATGTTAAAGGAGAGCGCTAACATTTACAGCGCCAAAATCGATTCAAAAACTGCGAAAATCTTTAATAAAACACGACTCGTTTAAAATAGAGCAAAAATCTCTTGGGGGCTGTCTAAAACAGTATTTAATGAAACACTGGGAATTTTTTCATACTTGTAAAATAACGGAAACAGACTTGAAAATAAAAAAAAATTGGAGCATACTTTGCGATTTTTTTCCATCGAGGGAATTTCATATAATTTGATTTTCGGCATGGAGAATGTACAGATATTATCTTCAAAAATAACATATATTTTTTTAAGAGCTTAAAAACATCAAATTTTTAAGGGAGGTTTGCAAGAAATCGGTAGAAATTCGGAGAGCGGCAAATGCACAAATAAATTAAAATTAATAAATAAATTCCGTAGACTTTTTGCTTTCTGATGAACTTTCTGAACAAAACAGTCTGTTGACAAGATTCTCTGCTGTCGAAAAATACTGCCGTTTCGTTTTTTTTTTGTCCAGTTTTAGAAGTTGTTTCGAAAGGTATATCTTAAACGATTCACACCAAGTGATGAGCCTAAAACAGAAAGATCTTTTAAAAATGAAAATTAATTTTAAATTAGGTGCAGAAACTATATAAACATGTATATCCTAATGAAACTGTCATCACCTGAGATTTGTTGTGAACAACGAATTAAAACTACTTTTTACTGCAAAATCTATATAAGCGCAATAGCTCATAATAGCTCATAAGTGTCAACCCACAGTGTTCAGACGCGATAATCAATGAAAATTTCGTCACTCTAAAGATCACTGTTTGATTTTTTTAAATAAAAAAAATCAAGAAAAATTGACCTTTATTTAAAATGTACAAATATTACAACCCAAATAAAAAGAGTAGAGATACCGTCTTCTCACAAATACACCCAAACATCCCCACTCTTACCCCCTTACGGCCATTTTACCCTCCACCCACTTCTCCCCATCCCCAACAACCCCCCTTTCTGCCCCCAACTTCTCCTACTTGTCGGGCGTTCCATTTTCAAATGCTGAACAGTTTTTCTTCAAGGCAACGGCGGCGGGGGTGGTCTGTGGGGGGTAAGGGGGGGGGCGAATGGAATTAATTCGATATTTGAATTTGAATTTGCAGCATGTTTTTGTTTCTACGTTCGTTTGGAGTCTTTGGGTGCTTTTTGCTTACTGGCTGTTTTATTTACGAAATTACTTTGTCACTGGGTCTTTAAAAAACTAATTTGTCATTAAAACATCATCGCTATTTTTATTAGAACAATTATGATTTCTTGATTCTTTCAATTTTTCATTAGATTTCGGATATTTTAAAATAACCAACGATTTCCTTATTTTTGTAACATAATTTGTGTCCCTTTTTGAAAAATCCTGCAATTTCCGCGTACTTTATCCGGGCATCCGTTTAATTATCATTTATTTATCACACTACGATAAATAATATAGGTCAGATAAAAATTCTTTAGATTTTTCAGTTTTTTTTTATTTTGCTTTCTATATAGTTTCGTATCCGATCTGTGTTAATTTATCCTACGATTTCCACGTATTTTAATTAATTTATTTATTTTATAATGGGAAATGTTAAATAACCGTCATTTTATACGGATGTTTTAATACACGTAATAATTGTTATACAAGCTTAATTTGTAGACCTCCATTATAATTTTTGTTTATTCTTTTATGAGTTCAATAATAGTTTTATTTAATTTTAATAGATGAATTTTTTATTTTATTTATAAACAAGTTCTGCTATGTAATTATTATTACATGTAACAGCTATTTCCGGAGAAATTTATCCGATTTTATTTATATGGAACTATTGACCTTTTTATTAAAGTCTAAATGAATATTCAATTTTTTTTATAAGAAAAACTCTCTTTTTATAACTTTTGAAGGTTATTCCCATCTATTTAATATATCGTTAAAGAAGAAGATAAAAATAATAATCTTAACGAAAATATGATAGAGAACAAGACACAAAAAATAGAAACAAGATATTGGTCGCAATTTGGACTCGAACCTAGAACCTCTCACCATTGCCACCTTCATATTTTCGTAGTATCTAGAAAGCCTAATATCATGGAATCCTTTTTTTCATTTCAATCATTAATTATAAATTCTAACGCTCTTTGTATCTGCCTATCCTGACGGAACACCTCTAAGCTCAACCAACGAATCATAACACGCTCAAATAACAAAGTCTAGATATAATTTCCTCATCGGCAGTGTACATGAATACCGCAAGATCGTGAATACAACGTCTGAACACAATACGGTGCTTAAACCGAGTTTTAAGCTAAACCGCACTTGTGTTAAAGCTTGTAACACAGTTTAACACAATGTTAAACACTTACGACGGAACTTAAACCTTTTGCGGCTTATAGGTAAGACACAGTCCTCAAATAGTTATTATACAAGTTAAATACGAGAACGGCACAAAAAGTTACAGTTCATTTGTATTCTTTTGATACTTATTACTTAATGTGAAAAGACTTTTTTTGTTATAGAGTGGAAAATAAAATAGTTTTTAGGAAATATTAATCCATGTCATGGTTTTATCGAAATAATTCATATTTACTTACTCGTATATATCGCTTTTTATGAAAAATTAATAGAAAGCCGATCCTCATACGAAAAAGGCAAGATTTATTTGTTATAATTTGTGCTGTTATTAATTTTAATTTATCGGATTGCGTATTTTATTTTAAAGTTTTTCTTTTATATAATTATTGAATAAAATATATTTTCGTTATTTATTTTGGGGTGCTACGCCGTGTTGGGCTACCTCCTTCTTTAGTCAAGGTTTTGGACAGCGTTACAGTGTCCAGATGATACATCTGCCCTGATGTTCACTGTAACGATGTCCGAAACGTTGGCTGAAGAAGAAGAGGTAGTGCTACACGGTATAACACCCCAAAAATAAATATCTAATATACTTTTGGCCGTAAAGCCGTATTTAATAAAATCTATTATTATTTAATTTATAAACAAATAATTATTATTAGGCGAGAAAGCTGTTTCGCCTTCTGAAGACATTATCAAACTGTGGTGAGGCGTCTTACAGATTAACATCGGTGATACGTCAGTCAATTTGAGAGGCGGTTTTGGACGCCGCCGCCCCAGGAACCATTTATTAGATAACCAACGCCTCTGCCATAGTAGGTAACCCCAAGTGGTTCGCTACGTTTGTTGAATTTGCAGAAGTGCCCGAGTTTACAGGATGAGGTTTGTCCGGGTGCTGGCGGATCGGAAGGGACTAGTTGAGGGAGATTTTTTTTACTTCTCCCACATAAAAATAGTTGCAATCATTACAAACCATCAATATCTTGATATTACCTTAAAAAACGTTAATATAAAAGCTTTGATCAATTTTGATTAATGATTAATGAACCTTATTATAAAAGTTTTGTTAAGTTTTTTTTTTTTTTATTTATTTAATATTTGTTTGTTTTTACAATAATTATACATTTTTTTACATGTTAAACAGATTTGTAATATTAATGTAATAAAAGCCTTTCCTCACCATAAAGAGACAAGGCTCTTGTGTTTGGTGAGTGAATTCATACTCAATTATGTTATCAATGTTATCATTTGAGTAGGTGAATAATAATATTGCAACTATTAACAATAGATATAGTAAGAGAAACTTGAGATGTGTCGATTAACAGATTTAAATGAACTGAAATAGTAATGTAACTCTTACAGTTGTTTTAGGTAATTTTTTAATTTAGTTTGGAATTTACTTTTATTTTCAATAATTTTTACTTCTAATGGGAGTTTGTTGAAATAATTTATACCATGATACAGATAGGAATTTTGGATGTGCTTAGTATTAAATTTTGGGATTTTAATATTGTTTTGATATCTTGCTGAGATATTGAAATGTAATTTTTTTAGCTCTATTTCTTTGAAAGTTTGTAGAATTGAATATTTTTTATATAAATTGTCTATTGTAGTTACTTTGAATATTGAAAAGATTTTTTCGGTAGATAATGTAGATGGTTTTTTCAATATAATCTTAATAATTAATCTTTGAACTATTTTGAGAGGATTTAAAATAACATCATATGTTCCTCCCCATCCTATAATACCGTATTGTAATATAGATTGAACAATTGCATAGTACACTTTGTAGTATTTGGGATGTTTTATTTTTCCAGAATTTGAAGTACGAAAGTATTTAAAAATACAAGTTTTCTCAACTGTTTCCTGCCGCCAAATTATTACTGGATAAAAATATTGATGAATTGTCAATAAATATTATTTAATTAAAATTATGATTTTTTTTATACAAAGTATAGATTTCTCAGTAGAGTTTTTTTTAATACACGCATTTATAATTAATTTTTAGTTACTTAATTATAATTTTTTACATTTCTAGACTTATAATTATGTAATTACCTTACTTTTACTTATACTAAATTAAAATTCTGGAAATTAATTCTTTTACTGCTGACCCATATAAATTACGAATGCGCCTCAATGTTGAATTTTGCCGCCATCTCTGGTCTGGAGCCCCAAAATACCTGAAAAAACCCTTGACTCCATTTGATAGATTCCCCTACCTTAACAAGCGTATTCTAAGTTCGGAGATCGTGTTTTCGGAGTATCTGGGCCTAAGGCTTGGAATAGACTCCCTCCGGAATTAAGATGCATAAAAAGCCCAACAGAGTTTAGGTCAAAACTAAAAACCTACCTTTTCGGGCTCTCATACCCTTAACTTAATTTAAATATACCTATCTGAGAGTATCATACTTGTATTGCCTATGATATGTCTTAATCACACTTTTCTTACTGAATTAAAATTACTCGAATCCTTATACATCAATATGTCTCTAGGAAGATCAAATCCTTGTACTACTGCACCGCCCACCATTAAATGTTGCTTTACTTTCCAAAATACACTCATTAAAGAATATATTACATATTAATATTAAAATATTTTCAGGATTAAACAACATGTGTTAACACTTATGTCCTCTGCGTGCGAACTCTATCTAAATTTCTTTAAATAGACAATAAACAGTGTTAATTTCAAGCGACCTCCCAGGTAAGTATGGTCCTGTATTAATTCATTTTTAGGCAGCATCGCGTTCATTGGTCAAAATATTGTACATATATTTTCGTATCGGTGATCAATGAACCGGTGTATGCAATTTTTAGCCATAAGTTGTTTTTAATTGTTTGTCTAGCTTGTAGTCGTTTTAGATTTTAGGCATGTATGGTAAGTTTGTACAGCGCCCTTGAGGTGATTTTTCACAAAAACGGCGCTATATAAATCGTCCAAATATTATTATTACTATTATTATTATTATTCCAATCTTTCGAGCACAGGCTTCAAATAGGTAAGTTTTTTTAATTTTTTAAAGAAAGACAAACATTCCCAGGTTACGAATAACCCAACAATGTTTGAAAATCTCCTACTACCACCACAGAAAGCCGAAAATGTTGCTTGTTCAAATAGGTAAGTTATCCTTGTTCTACCGGTATAACAATGGAAGATGCTCTGAGGAATTAGCGTCATTGATCACTTCAGCACTGATGTATAGTCCAGAATCACGCTATATACACGCCCAACGTTTGTACATTGTTGATATTTGTCACATAAGAACGAGTCACTTCTACAATTCGTTTTTGAGTCCAACGGTTCGGCTGTGAAACGATTTACCGGCCATGCAAGATTTCTTCCCTCCTACAACATGGGTCTCTCTAAGATCCATATTCATTCTTTCCTTTCCTGAAAAAGACCCTCCACACAGCATTTTGAAAGATGACATAGAAAATGTTCTGAATTATTTTCCTCGGGATCTTCTGTGTACAGTTAGTGCAAAAAAAAGTTTAATATTATAAAATTTATTTAATAATAATCTTTAAGTTATTCACCTTTATCTAGATTCTAGAACATCTTCATTAGCCAGTGTATTATTGAGACGCCATGGGATAAATTACAGCCAGATCCAACGCACGTGTATCTAAAAACAACCTTATTACGTGTGTTATTATTCTGTAAACAACTTTTTCCCCATTTATTCGTAGCACGCGCGTATCGTAAAAAATAAGCCTTCTCTTCCTTATCTTAACCAGTCTGCCGGGTAAAAAAGGCAAAAGCCGCATTATAACAAGTAGTATAAAAAACACTAAAAACCAACTCTCCAGGGTTCATAATTTGGGCGTAATAAAAAGGGAACAAAAGAGACTTAACTGTAAAAAAAAAGAAAAAAACACAGACCGTTACAAAGAGTAGAATGGCCAGCTCGATTAAATGGTAATACATATTGTGACCAAAGTTCGAGAAAACCCCAGAAAGACAGGAATTTTATTTTATTTATGGAATCTATTGGATTCTAATCTACGTATTCCAATAGATTCTAATACATTTATTTCATTCTTATATAGCTACCTAACGTTCTAATTCATCTAGCTATTTCAAGCGAGTACTAAAATATGATGACGATTTAAAGATTTTGGTGTAGCATATAAATAGACCCAAAAAAGGCAATATTTTGAGAAATGTTACAAAAAATTTTTATTTACGAGGCGTTTTCTTCTTAAAAATTATGGTCAAGAATTGCCTAAACGTAAAATGAAACATGCATGCACCTGAAGGAAATGCTTTCCTGCAACAGTATAGGCAATATATTATATCTTCGTCTATCCGTGTAATATGGGCACATGGGCAGGCTAAATTATTAATCTGTCAGTTGGCACATTCCATCAATAAATTTTGTTGAATCTTGAATTCTAAAGAACGTTGGAAGATTTTTAGCATGGATGTGGGTCATTATTCATCAATATCAAGTTCGTTGTCTTATACATTTTTTTCATAATCATGATCAATAGAATAATATAAAATAATTTCCGGTCAGTGGTCAGTGGCTGAATTGGCATCGCGTCTAGGTCCCACCCAGTTCAATTTATCCTCCATCACGATACAAGCAACATTTTCCGCTTAATGTGGTAGGAGATTTTAAAATTATCTCCAAGTCACTCGTAACCCGGGAATGTTTTCTTTCTTTATTAAAAAATAATATTTTGACTAAAACCTTCATAAAAATAAAGTTGAAAATATGCTAGGCTGAATTTAGTGCAGTGAAAACTCTAAATCTGTGAGCTCTGGAGTCATCATCATCATTTTCTTCCCCTTATCCTGTTCTGGTCGAGGACCCACTGCATCGACAAGACTCCTCCATACGTCCTTGTCCTGTGCTGACTGCTAGGCCTCCGTCTATGGCAGTCCCATCCCCTCCTCACACAGATTCTGGAGTTGCCTCGCCCAACTGTGTATGGACTCTGGAATCTTTGAAGAATTTTATATAAAGCTTGTAGTCAGAAATTTCTACGTCAATGTTACTATTTTTAGTTCAAGAAATTTTTTCCTTTATGAGGTTGTAAATATTATTTTATTGTGAAATTATCCCACCATACCTATTAATTTTGTAATTTTTATATTAAGAGTCCTGTTATGAATTCTTAACTTTAACTCTTAATGACACACTGTCCATAGATAAAGCAAATTTGTATTAAATTATCCAGATTTAATTAGCTTCAAAAGGCAATAGGTTTGTAACTTCCATCTAGATATTTCTGTATTCTGTGGACTAACCTCAGAAAAAAAACCCCTATCAAGTTGCGTTTTCACAGTCGCCTCTCAGGGGGTAGGTTCGGGGTTTTTTTAAACTGGGGGTTGGAAATAATAAAATATCACAAAGGATAAGACTGGGGACGTATGCTGCCAGAATATATGGAGGCTTTCAGGGAAAATAAGGAAAACAGAATAAGGGAGCTTTATTACCAGTGTAGCTTGGAAGGGATTTTAGGTTTAAAGGGAGATATTAATCATATCTCAGAATTTTTGCATATTTTATTAAATTCAGGTATCTTTTTTGGTGAGTTTTTTCGAACTTAAAAGTTATTTTAAAATTATATTTATGAAGAGGGTCGATCGTCGTGACGTGTCGGAATGTTTTTTGATTTTGGTTCGAAGTTCTTTATAATATTTTATTTATTTATTTCATTATTATAATATTACATTTGATTACAGTAATGAACTATTGCCCATCTTACTAAGTGTGGTACAGAGTGGTTTTTGTTTAATAAAATCCAGTTGATAAAATGAATGTTATTTTTAAAAAATAAGAAAATGCATTATAATGTATTTTATTATATATTTTTTATTTTATACATTTCAAGTATGTTATATTGTATACAATTCAAATGTGAATGTAGAAGATTATGTGAAAATAATTTTGAAGCAATTAAATTTCAATTAAGAAGGTATTTTTATTAGATGTTCTACTTATTGTCACACTTCACTTAACCTGTTTCATTTGGCATGAGGTGAACCATCCTCTTCCCGTTTCGTTCCCGTCCCTAATTTTTCAGCCTCGCAACATATCCCATTTGAGAAATAATAAAAAAATTCAAATTGTTTTAACTGATTTTGAATGATTATGAACATTTAAACCAGTGTAAACTATTCAATCCGATGAATTACTACGTAAAAATCAGTAGTACGTAGATAATGCAAAATCATATGATTATGGTTTGAAAATTAGATCCATTAGAAATATTTTTATGCTCTAATTGAACACATATAAAAACTGCTTTAAATTTCAAAATCTTCTACTTATGGACTGCTTTTCGGTTATGGTTTTATTGTATGCCGTGAAAAATTAAAATCTTTAAAAAATGATCGTTAAATATTTAAATATTTGTGCCTAAGCATCGAAAAATAAAATAAAACTTCTTGGCGATGTTTTTTGCCATCTGCATAAGGAGTGTTATTGTTGGCGGCCTGATCCCGAATTTTACACGACTTGGTGCATCGCCTTAACTGATTTTCTTTTCGTTAGAATTATCTTCAATTCGAATATTTCTCATATTTAAATACCTACTTAAGTTAGAAACATCAGTACTGAAAGGTGAAAAATTCTTGGTACATTTCAAACATAAAGAAATATTGAGACACTTAAATAATATTTCATAATAAATTCATCTAATCATCTGTTTTAATAATTCTTCACGATCATCCCAACGCATAGCAGTTGCAAATTCATTACCTGACGAAAAACAAAAATATCCACATTGGAAGCAAGGGGCAACTGGGGAGAGTGACTGTAGGTAGGTGGGGGGAGGTGGAAATGGGAGGGACGGGTTGCCCCCACCCCCTCTCTCTCGCTACCCTTTAAGGCCTTTACCGCCCCGATACAACCAGCCTGGCGAGAATAACCCTGTGTTCCTCCGTCTAAACTACCCCCTACACAGAAGGAGCTCAGTGGCGTATGTATCGCGAATTATTTCCAATATATATGTTTATTTATTTTATACGTAGCACAATCTAGTTCCATGTTCTTCGATGTCGGCAAGTTCAACCCACTAGAATGTGTGACTAAAATGTTAAGGAAGATGTTGTACAATTTAATAAATAAGTACTTAACAAATTTGTTTTAAAGAGTATTATTTCACATGTACATTTTCGACACATCCGTGTCATTCATTAGCAATCTTAAAACTAACTTAAAAAATAGCAGATGAATAAAAATTAAGTAACAAATGTTAAGGTAAAATTAAACTCTTAAAAACAAAATATCTACAAATGGTTACATAGTTAATCCCCAATAAATACAAAAAATGTATTTAACCAACTTAATTAAGCTGCTGAACTCAACCCAAAAAAGAAGCAAATCCGGGTTTCAATGAAATAGTTCAAACCTGAGTAATTACTACCGAAATTTTTGACGTTGATAGTTGTAGACAATTTATTTCGTTTGTGGTGCCGATCCATCTTCGCCGATATATATTTAGAAGGGGCTAATTTAGTCAAATATTTTAAAAATTGACAATTTTATATAAAAATATAAGATCAAATGTTTTTTCCAACGATTTCAATGAATGTAATAAAATGTCAAAATCTATTGTTTCTAAATGAATTCCGAGTCTAAAATTACTACACCAACAAGAAATGTGTACAGAAATTTTAATTTGTAAATATTTTTGAAATCGTTGGAAATTCTACTACCCACTGGAGCGATCACGCGAAATAAATAAATTTACCTCGATTGCTCGAGATTTCCCAGGAGGTAATTTTTAAAATTTTTCGCCAACATTAAAAAAAATCATATCTTCGAATTTTAACATGGAGACATAAAAACTTAGTGCTATATATCTAATGAATTAAACTGTATTTAACTCTTTATCTCATATTTGTAGGAATCGTGCGAATCCTGGGTATGTTTTACTTGAAACTGCCGTGAGGGATACATATTCGGGTCAACATAGAATATTTTTGGTTTCTGTATGTTGTCTGTGGTATACTTGGAAAAATATTATCTATGGAAAAAGGACTTAATTTTATCCGTGAACAGCTGTTTAAAATTTATTTTTAACAGTGTTCTAATATTTAACTTCCTCTTGTCTAGGAAGTTGGAATTTGCGACATCTATGGTCATAATAGATAAAACATGTCAATAGCTTCGTGTTAAAATAAACGGCTGGCCAAGGAAATGTTTTAAAAAATAATAATAAATGATTTACGAATGGTGAGAAAATTGCAAAATATCATATTATTTAAAAATAAAAATATTTTTAAAAATGCATGAAATGCAGTTATATTCAATTTTTGTCTATCTGTATGACCCGCCGGGGTTTTGGTGTTACTAAAACTGATTTAATTAATGAACTTGTTAATAATGCTGGTGAGCAACTAGGCCTAACAATCAACGTCAATAAAACTAAATGGATTACTAGATCACTCTGGATCAGTGATACATTTAAACGTTTGCAATGTCGAAAAGGTGGAAAGATTTAGATACCTCGACAGAATTCTCACGGAGACTATTGACTCAGATATAGAGGTTAAGTGCAGAATTGAAGCAGCAATAACTGCGTTCAGTAAAATGAAATCCCTCTTCTGCAATGACAATATCAATTTAAAACTAAGGCAGAGAATGTTAAAATGTTATGTGTGGTCGGTCTTGCTGTACGGATATGAGACGTGTATTTTGAAAATAAATACCATGAACAGGTTAGAGGCATTTGAAAGGGGTTTCACCGGAGAATGCTCAAAGTCTTCTCTCATTAGTAAAAGTCAAGAAAATTTCATATCTGGGTCACATACTTCGAGGGGAGAAATGTCACTTGCTCCAATTAATATTAAAAATAAGATAAAGGGTCGCCGAAGGCCTGGTAGGACACGAATGTCTTGGCTGCGAAATGTACGAAAGTGGACCGGTATTAGAAGTGTGGAGGAGCTATTCCGGGCAGCGCAAGATAGAGATACATTTATCAGAGTGATCGCCAACGTCGGGGGGACCTGATAGGGCACATGAAGAAGAAGAAGAAAACTGATTAAAAATAATTGAGATTACGAATTAGTTATGTATTAAAACGGATAATTTCGCACGGCACTGCGCCCGGCGAGAAAATGAGAAGTTCGCCCTCGCCTCACCCTCCCCTCCCCCCACCCTACCGCCGATTCTTCTTCGGGCATACAAATTTTTAGCGTATACATTCATTTCTGGGGTACCAAAGGAAAGACAAAGAAACGTTCCGCGGGGCAAAACCGGACGGGCGGGGCTAAGGGGGCGCGGGGCTGGAAGAACTGGGGGCCGAGAAGAACCGGGGCGAGTTTGCGGGGCGGGCGGGATAGCACCGTTTATTTAATATATTTATAAGGAGAAGAAGAAGGTGGATGGGTTCGTGGGGTAATTCCGGACGCTGGTTGTATTTGTATGGAAGGTGGTGTGTGTGGGGGTAGAAGTGTTGGTGGGCGGAATGGAACGGATGGAAGCTAAGTTCTTTTGATAATAGCTAAATGAAAACGCTTGGATGATCATGTATTTCATTCGGATGTTTTATATTGCGTTCTTTTTTAGATTATTTTTACTTTATCAATATACCTATTATAATTTGAGGAGTTTGTAAGTTGTCAAAAAACTGTAGGCAGGTTAGCATTATATTCATCAGATTAGCAAGTATGTTATGATCAAATATTTTTTTCAACAATTGCAATAAACATAAAACAAGTCAAAATCTCTTGATTCTAAACGAATTCCATATCTTAAATTAAAACACCTCAAAAATTTGCGATGTACTATTTCAATGATATTAATGTGATTATTAAAGACAGGTGACCAAATTGCAGAGTTATATTCTAGAATGCGTCTAACTTCTAAATATTGTTAAGGTACTTCTGTATTATTCTATATTAATTTGGAATAGTTCCGTAGTTAGAACAGTCGAATCAATTTTTATTTTTAGTAATTTAGTTCAAGCTCTTAAAGTCTATTTGTTCGGTTTTAGGAATAACTCATATAGGTCTCATAGAAGTCGTTGTATCTCCCTTACTATTAAAGTGAAAAAAATAATTTAAACTGTGTTAGAAAGAGAATAAAAATACGCTTGATATTCAAATACAAAAACTAACCACAAAATAAGCAAAATGTATACCTTTATGAAACCAAAGTTTTGAATCGTAGTTTGAAATAAATTTCTGAAACTTTGGTAATTTTTTTATTAATTATTTTTACATGGAACGACAAAAAAGTAAGGTGAGGATAACGCTTGTAATAATTTGTCTTTAAATATGTATGTTATTTTATTTTTTTCGTTATCATTAATTTTAGTTAGAAAAAACGTAAGGGCAGCCATTTTTAAAACTTTTTTATGTTTGCGTGAAAAAAATTATATTTAAAAAATTATATAAATATGATTTATAAAAATTGAATGCGTATTTTATTACCTTTCTAAAACAGTGTTTAGTTTTCGGATGCGTTCGGAAATATTCAATTTATTTGGAAATTATTCTAAAGTGGAAATATTTTGACCCTCTGTCACAAAATGGTCGAGGCCTGAGGGGAAAAAGAATATATATAAGGTAATTCTCATAGTTATTGGCAATTATAAGGAGTGACTTATTAAGCACACTTCATGGTAAACGTTAGAAAAAAATTGTCTTCCCTTTTCTATAAAAAGGTAGAACATTTTTAATTATTTGTAATAACTATCTGTTACACGAAAGGTTAGCCTTCTACATTGTGTTAAGGGACGTAGGTATTCAACTTACAGTGATTCCTGATATTTATTTTTTTTAATAACAAGACAAATAACTTTAAAATAAATAATGCCATCACAAAGTGAAAACCTTTCCGAAGAAGTTGTCTTCGAAAATTTTATTTTTTCGTAAAATATAAATGAAAATTTGGCCTCAGGTGATATTTTTTAATTTTTATAAGAAAAACTTTCTTTTTATACTTTTTTGAAGGTTATTCCCATCAGTGAAATATGTCATATTAGAATAAGTTAACAATAATAATCTAACCGAAAATATGAAAGAGAACAAGACACAGAAAAACAGAAAAAATCAATGGTCGCAACTGGGACTCGAACCCAAACCTCTCCGTCTAACCGAGACGACCGCGTTAACCAATTTCGCTATTGCCACCTTATGCCAAACCGTCATATTTGTCAATCTCATATTTTCAAATTTTTTATAATTAAATTATTATCAACTAATTATATGGTGAAAAATAATATAATATCACTGCCTCCAGGCAATTGGGAGCAGTTGGGACTCTTGGGGAGTGTTAAAAAAATGATAACAGCACTAAAGGAAACAGGTCATAAATTGAATGATTGATACGTTCAAAGGTCAATTTAAAAATTTGTGTAGTATATTTTTTTTATTAGTATGCCACAAAATGTATATATTTAAAACGTTTTTACTCAGAAAAATAAGTATTTTCATCACTTTGAATTAATTCTGGAATAATTATTTAATCCTCACGCCTAGAAATTTTTAATCAAAAGTTTCTTCTTTGAAACGAATAAATTCACAAATTACAAAGTTACCCCGCTAGACGTGAAACGTAAAACGTCATGAAAAATTGCGTTACAAAAGTTACAACCCACTAAAAGTTTCCACAGTTTATACATTAAGGATGTTCTAAAAGTTAATGACTTCTAAAAATGTATGTTTTTAATGGCTTACAGGCGCGTTCAAAGTGGTAACGATTTTGCAGAGAAAATAATAACGGAATGGAAATTTATAATAAATAAAGCCTCCAAGGTATGGTGGTTAGAGCGCTGACCCAAATTCACAGTTTCGTGTTTCGAAAAGCTATAGGAAACCAATGGATTGCCTTATATATTATTTATTAAATAACCCACCAAAGCATGCTAAAGTTTTTTGCAGACGGGTATACCGCCGCACAGGGAAACATTTATTTTATAACAGGTCACAGTTATAATAGGTCACTCATACTTTTTCGTTCCCGAAACTTGATATCCTTCCTTCCCCCAAAAATATCCCCAACGCAGCATCCCCAAACATGACTTACACACTAAGAAATTTTTTTGCCTCTGGAAGTCCAAAACAAAAATTACCTTTATCTCTAAAACCAAAATCTAGCATTAAAGTAACATATACTGTTGTATACTCATTTAAAACAATAGTCCATTTCTACTAACATATTATCTGTTAGAACCACCCTTTATTAATGCGCGGGTACACGTGTAGATACATTGTAAAATTATTTCTAGGGCTGCTACAAAAGTTTTCCTCAAAGGCATTAATATAAAATAGTCTGGCAAGCAGGCCTTAATTCCTTCATAATTTACAATCAACAAAAAACATAAACCCTAACAAACTGTATTCATCACACAAAAATATTATAAACCTTCCTTTTAAGCGGGGAGGGTAAGAGACAGTGGAGATATCTAGGACCGAAAACATTAAAAAAATATATTACGGTCGCGATTATTAAAAAAAATCATTATACTTACTATAGCTATACGATACGTTACGATTGTACCCTCCAGACGGGAGCCCAGTGAGACAGGTACACCAGGGGGCACTGATTTGTTAGGACTTGTAGTCCGTGCTCTGAGGATGGGAAGAAGGTTGGAGTTTAATCGACCGGTATACATGACAACCTACATGATAAGCCAATATTGGAATTTAGGATGGACACTATGGGCAGGTATAAAGGAATTGATTGAGCGTTATGATTTGTTTTCATCACATCTATTTCTGGCTTTAAGTGGCTGTTCTTAACCTCTACTTGGACCTTTACGTCCCTTCTTGGCACTTCTTGGCTATTCTTGTCTCTATTTGCCTCTACTTCGATCTCTCGTCTCTTTTCGGATCTTCTTGCCTCTTCGTGACTTTTCTTTCTTTTCTCTTCTCGCTTCTTCTTATCTCTTCTGGGATCGTATCGTCTTTTCTTGACTCTTATTATTTATTCTTGAATCTTCTCGTCTCTTCTTGCATCTTCTAGTCTCTCGTGTCTTCCCGGCTAATCCATGGAAAAGTTATAAAATGAAATGATTAAAGTCTCTTTTTGAAACTCTTTTTATTGGCTTATTTTGATTTCCTTTTGATGATTCAAAAGTCGGTAGTTTCTGAATTTTGAATGAAATTCCGAAAATACTATTTTATGCTACATTTCTTAACCTCAAAAACAAACAGCTATACTGCAAAACAATAAAATTGCACAACTTACATTGTTATCGAGATATTCCCAAACAATCTTCGTTATCTGATAAAAATCCGCAAAATAATTTGATAGAAATTGTACTTTGATACCAGTTGTTGATCATGGGGTGTCCATGTCTTGGCGGTTAAGGGATTTGACCTCTCCAGCAGAACTCTCATGGAACATCGCCTTGCACTTCAGTTGGAGAGATGGATTCACTTGTCTGTCACTCCTGGTCACACTACTGACCACCATATTACTACCCCCCCTCATAACTTTTCCTTCGCAGAACTTCCTTTGCTTAAAATACCCTCACCACACAACTGTAAAGATGACATAAACCCCGAGAGGCATTATTTTTCTTAGGGCTTCATATGTAGAGATAATGAAATAAAAAAAACAATACCTATCAAAGCTAGATTTAACATCACTTGTCATCCTTTTTTATTCTAACGTCCCCTGCTCATAAGCAACTGTGAGCAACTTTACCCACGGAGCAACGAATTAAAAGTAGGAATTCACAAACACTATTACGTGTCATATAGAAATGTTGATGTGTGTGTTTTATATTTATTTATACAGAAAGTAAGGTGGTTAAATAACACATCACGAAAAGGGCATGTCTGAAACAAGGTTAGCTGTTTTTCAGAAAATTGTGACTTTTACCTTTTGATGAAGTAAGTAAGTCCTACCCAACTTAATCTATTTGTTAACAAAAATATTTTATTGTGTCGTAGAACCTAACGTATTAAGGCGATCCACTAGTACAGGAAAAAATCGAAATCGGAATTCACGCCCTTTTATGGGAGGAGTTTAAAAATACTTGAGTATTTTTCCACAAGAGTTTTGACTGTCTATGATTTGTATATTATTCAATGTTTTGAGGCTGAAAAAATTAGAAAAGGGTAAGAGAAAGGTTGATAAATACCTACCTGCAATTTATATTTGGGCACGAAGTACGTCTAAAGCTCTCTCAGATAAAGTACATTTCAATTGTAAAATGCGATATCTATCTGGGCATTTCGGAGAGCAGGTAATTTCGTACCCGTAAAGAGGGGAAAACGAAGGGAAGAGAAGGTTAAGTTCCTGGCTATTCAAATCTAGTCGCCAAACACGCCTAAAGCCATTACGATCAATTTTCGATTCTGCTTTTCACCGGAGCGATACTGATAGTTTCCTCAACTCATAAAGGTGTCGCAAATATACTATATAGGTATATATATCACATTATTTTAAGTGAATAAATTGTCTATAAGTAGGTACTGACCTTTCATTTTTTAATGTAAATACCGCACAAGAGACCCATCTGCTCCCGACCGCCTGGACGCAGTGAGAATACGGCATCCCCAAATGGAGGAAAATAGAGGGGGAGGATGAAGGTGGGGAAGTACCTAGCTATTCAGTTCTAGTTACCAAACACGGCCAAAGCCATTTCAAGCATCTTTTCAATTCTGAACGGTGGTCCATCAGGGTGATACTAAAAGTATCGTTTACTCTGGAACGCGTCGCAAATATATGTATAATATTATTTTTAAATTATATAATCGTGAAATTACACAAATCAATCAAATAAAATTTACTTGCTTTAATTATTTATATAAAATATTTATTATTTTAAAACCATTAATTCATAGTGGAATTCCATTACAATATTTATATTATAACATAAAGGATGTTATAAAGAAGTTGTTATTTATTATGTAAAATATATTTAGAGAGAAAATAGACTTAAAACTTTTTCGAAAAATAAATAATTACTGAGAAGTTAATAATAATAGCAATCTCACTTCTTACAGCTCCCATTGGATAACTCGTTTTTAGCAATACTAAATATAATTAAAGAATCTATGAAAATATGA
Organism: Limnephilus lunatus; assembly: GCA_917563855.2. Classification (NCBI taxonomy): domain Eukaryota; kingdom Metazoa; phylum Arthropoda; class Insecta; order Trichoptera; family Limnephilidae; genus Limnephilus; species Limnephilus lunatus. The sequence goes on from OU830594.1 coordinate 103,418,390, forward strand.
TTTTAAAAAGTCATGTATAACGTAAGTAATGACAACTACCTACACATTTACACTCCAACCTTACTATCATGTACTACATCCGCATACAAAACACTTCATACTGCCAAAACACTCTCCATAAAGCTCCCTATACGCGCGGATAACCCGGACGACCCACGAATAATCGAGCGCGACGGATAAAACGCGCCACCCCCGCGGATAAACGGGACCCCAACACACGAGAAGCTTTTCAGAGAAAACCTTTGTCTGAGAATTCCATCGGACCACGAGAGCGACCAATGGTGAGCGAAAGAATCACGCCGGAAAGAAACGAAAGAGAAACGATGCAAGAAAGAAACAGGGAGAGAAGCCACGTAAGAACGACAGAGAAAAGAACCAACCTGCATCGTATAATATAAATATTATCTATTCCCGTACTCTTCATTCTGTGCGATCCGTTCTAAAATTGTACCGCTGAAATTTTTGAAGAGAATCGTTTTTGTAAGGGTGCGTGAAAGGGAGGGGAGGTTTTTATAAGGGTTGCAAGGCGCTATCGGACTTTAGGATGGTTGGTTATCAAAGTATCCCTTGTGGAAAGCGAAGCGCTTTAGAAAATATTAAGTATTGATCTGAGAAACTTTCTTAAGGGACCTTTACTTTAAGGGATGGAAATATTATTATTTTATCTGGTTCCTGGAATCATATTCTCTACCCTTTTCAAAAATGGAGGTAGTTTACTTTTGAGAGGAAAATAACAAATAATGACATAAAAATTATTAATTTAATTTTTGTAGATAATTTAATTGTTGTGTTATTTTTTCTATCAAAAAGGTTCATGCACGATTTTATGTTCATACTACACAAGTCGAGACTTGTCGAGAACCAGTGGAACTATGTTATTAGAATTTAGGATATGTTGATTGACGATGATAAAGGGGGAAGGAAGGTTTTGGTGTTTGGGGACTAGGTACCTACCTGGATATTTAAACAGGTTACTTTTGTAGACACCCCACATATTTTTACACGTAAGAGTAGGTAGGTAGATATCTCCCGACACACATTTCTTGATTTATCAACATTCATGCATACTATTTTCGATATTAATAGCCAGCTCAAATTTACTTGATCAATGATTGATTCAGCATCGCATCCATTTTAGCGCCATACGTTTCTTCTGACATCTCCGTTCATCTAACCGTACGTACAGGTCCAATCCATCAAAGCGTTCCTTTCTTAATCGTATTCACCATACGCACGCATAGGTACCTAACGTCAGTTTCAGTTCTGTATCTATATATTTTTTTAAATTTATTAATAATATTGACGTTCTCCGTGGCCGAGGGGCAAGGCTCTCGACTAATAGCGATCTGAGGATCACGGGTTCAAATCCCGGCGTGAGCATGTAAACTTTATTTTTTGATTTGTGTTTTCATAATTTAATTATTTAAAATATATGTTGCACGTTCCAGAATAGAAGATACTCTCAGTATCGCCCTGGCGTAAAACAACAATTCAGAATTGAAACGCTTGAAATAGCTTCAGCTGTCCTTGGTAAGTATATCTGAATAGCCAGATACTTCCCCACCTTCCTCTTCACCTCTCCTTCCTTGCCCCACTTATTTTCAGTCTCACGACATACCCTAATTGTGGATACCATAGTCTCACAGTTAAGAATCTTGCGCAGTATTTACATAAAAAAATATTAAAAAAACATGTCACATCTCGTTTTACCATTCATACGCCTCAGGGATTTCAATTAACAACACATAATCTTCATTGGTCCATGCCCTTCAAAAAGCGTTTTTTGATAAATTTGTTAAAAAAAAATACACTAAGCCAATAGAAGTCTTTCAACAGGGCAATACTGAGAATATCTTCAACTCCATAGTACGAAACTTTTCTGTATTCTTCAATTAACTTTAAACCCAAGGAAGTTGGTATCGAATGCATATATTATAATGTGTTTTACAAACCTAAAAATTCACATTTATTCGTGAATTTTCAGTTTAAAATTTCAACCCGCATACAGTTTATTTATAAATAACGATATCGTGCCAAATACACATAGGCTATAATACATTCATAAAGAATATGTATGTATAATAATTACGGGATACAATCTATTATTCCTAAGGGTGGTGTTATATATTATTTTTGTAAGGGTGGGTATATATTTTTATGGAAGGGAGGAAATAAGAAATATGGGCGCCAAGGGGAGTTTCTTTTGATATTTAAGTAGAGGTTTTAATGTAGATTGGGGGTGGAATTGAAAAATGGTTGCGACAGACTTAGGGGAAGGAATTCGTCATGGAGGAGTTATTAAGTTAAGGGTAGAAAGAATCATTATCTTAGATAGGGTGGGGAGGCTTTTAAAATGGTTTTAAAAAGAATGATAGGTTTTTGGGCGGATGAAACAATGTAAAATACCTTAAATTTATAATAATTTTTTTTTTTGTACATATTTGATATTTTATACATTTCATGCAACATTTCAAGTCTAAATTGTGGTTATTTTTATTTTTAACTTTATGAGTAAAAACTCAAATTATAATATTTAATTAAATGAAGACAATATTAGCGAAACTCAATCAAAATCTGGAGACAGAAAAATCAGAAAAAGATATTGGTTCCAGGTTTTGATTGAGTTTCGCTAATATTGTCTTCATTTAATTATAACGTATCTGGGTCTAAAAATTGACCAAAACTTAAAATGGACCGAACACATTACCTATTTAAATAATAAAATTAAAAAACTAAGTTATTTTTTCAAAACTATCAGGAATGTCCTCATTAAAAAAGACTTAATCAAGATTTACATGGCTCTCTGCCAATCACTGTTAGAATACGGTATTATGGGATGGAGCAGTGCAAATAAAAACATACTAAATCCACTAATTAAAACTCAAAAATCTATAATGAAACTTATACTAAAAGTTCCTGTAAGAACTAGCACTGACGAAATCTTCAACAATCTTAACATCATGTCAATTAAACAACTGTATTCTAAAACTATACTCATTTACATTCATAAGTACAAAACACAAGAAATGACAACTTACACGTACATTAGAAACACTAGATCTCATGGTCAAAAACATATCCAACAAGTAACTACTAACACAACATTTGGGCAAAAAAGCTTCTTGTATTATGGTATTAAACTTTACAATAAAATACCACTCTCACTTAATAACCTCAACAGTGTAACATTTAAATCTCAAATAAAAAGCTGGATACTAAATATAGGGAGAACAGAAATAGAAAATATACTGATATCAAATACAGACTAAAACCGAATCTACTAAACTGAATTATAAAAAAAAAACATTTTATTTAATTTTTAATTATTTAAAAAAAACTACATGATATCTATATGTTTATAACTAATTCATATTAATTTCTTGTAATTAAATTATAATATGTAAATGAAATCCTCAGCACGGGAAATCCCAGTGAGGATATCATAATCTTTAAATGTTTGTAAAGAAAGGAAGACAATAAATCATTATTATTAATTAAAAATCTAAATTGTGGTCGTACACCATTGCGTTACTGAGAGTATCTTCCACTTTTGAACGTGTCGCAAATTTGCTGTTAGGTAACTTAGCAGGGATGTCCGAGTATGTGAGTTGAGGTCTGTCCGGGAGACCTTTTGGCCTTGCACCGGGTGGGAGGGATGAATTAACCCGTCCATCACTCCTGGACAAACTGACATTCAGATTCTTACCCACCTCTCATACCTTCTTCCTTTCCAGAAATACCTCTTCTTCCTTTCCCAAAAAGCCCTCCATATGACAAGATGACCTAGGTCCTGACGGCAACTGTTGACGAAGATGTTTCCTACAAAAAATAAGCCCCCTAGAGTGAGAGTTACTCTAAGCATCGCCTGGTTACATACCGTTACTCAGAAACAAAACATTGCTTGAAACAGTTTTATCCTTGTTTGGTGACCAAATCCGATTGGCCAAGAACTTCCCCATCTTTTCTTCGCATCTCCCCTCCCTCCCCACTGCCTTTTTATATACTTAGGATACCACAGTCCCACTAGTTACGGCTAGTCGGAAGCAGTTTGTACTGCAGTATTTACATAAAAAACCTGGTTCGTAACTTATTTTCTTCAAAATAAGTTAGGAATCTCTGGTTAAAATAAGTAAAGAACATCCCTTATCGCTCTGTATAATTAGGAGGACTGCAACCAATTCCATATTCCATTGCAACCAGATTCATATTTCATGCAACCAGTTCCATATTCCATTGCAACCAGTTCCATATTCCATCGCAACCAGCTCCATATCATATTGCAAACAGTTTCATATTCCATTGCAACCAGATCCATATTCCATTGCAACCAGTTTCTATATTCCATTGCAACCAGTTGCATATTCCATTGCAACCAGTTCCATAATCCATTGCAACCAGTTCCATATTCCATTGCAACCGGTTCCATATTACATTACAATCGGTTCCATATTCATTTGCAACCAGTTCCATATTCCATTGCAACCAGTTCCATATTCCATTGATATCAGTTCCATATTCCATTGCAACCAGTTTCATATTCCATTTCAGCCAGTTCCATATTCCATTGTAACCAGTTTCATATACCTACGTATGTTGTTTTGAGCAAGTGTAGAAGTTTTGATTTGTTTTGAAAGTAAATTATTAAGCATTATGGTCTGGTATCTGTAGTTTTAAAAGGGTATTGAGAATAACAGAGTTATTAATGGCAAGCGTTGGGTATATCCTATTATCTGTACTTTCACCTGTACAGATTTGGCGTGATGGTCAAAACAGTTAGAATATTCAGTAAGTTAAAGTTTGTTTAAACGAAAAGTGAGCTTCTGTAACACGATAGTTTTTTCCAATAACCACAGTTTAATCGCGAACATCTCTCCCTGAAGGCCTGCCTATAACATACGCAGCATTAGCGCGCCCAAAAATTCGTTTTGGATCGCAATAAACTCCACAAAATACATAATTATTTTTAATAGCAAGGTGATTACTGTAAACAACAGTGTACTGCGGCCCAAATGGCTTATTAATTTTTAATAACATCCGACCCTTTTCAAAAGTTCCTTTCCGCGGAGCGAGGAGGAAAAACTGCCGCATTTCTCCCCCTCATCGGGAAAAAAGGAAAATTCTGTAAGGGGGAAATGCTTCAGTTTCCTTTAAAAAATGGCGTATCACTCCTCCTACACTGTAATTGATGCGAGGGAATTCTATAATACCGTAAACAAAATATTAAAAAACATAAATGATTACGTAAATTTACTAATTTATATAACAATTGTTGTGCCATACATACTAGACCACTGTTCTAGTATTCTCTATCTTATTGTAGGAAGCTTAAAAAAAACTCCAAATAATCCAGAAAAGAACAATGAGATATGTTTTTAACGATTTACTATACTAACATATTTTAGATACAAACTACAATACAACAAAGACTTCCACACACACCACAAAAAACAGAAAGAAAACATCAGAATTTAAAAAATGAACAAAACAAAAACACAGAATTGTTTACTGTTTAAAGAAATTCTAATGTTCCCATTGAAATTAAGCTAAATCAAGATTAGTTCCTAGCGAAATTAAAAATGTACCTAATTTAAGAAATTTAAAAGAAAAATGTTAAAATTATGAATGTAATAAGTAGAGACCGGATTATATGCAAATGCATATTTGCATATGCATTTGCATATTTAGACCTTTTTCAGCGGTAGTTGCATATTTTAGCAAAAAATTTGAGATCTTGCATATTTACGCTCGATCTCGTTCATCATTCGGATGCCTCACATAGTGACATCAAGGGAATTATCAATGACTTCGATAGTGCAGAGGCTTTGGCAGTTTTCTAGTGCAAAGAAGCGTTTGAAGATGCTAGTATTAAAAAAAACTAGCTATGATTAGCACTCATTTCGCCTACATACCTGCAAGTATAAAAACGCTTGAAACTCATGAATTGGCGCTGAATGAATTCAGATTATGATGAAAATTCACCTTATGAATTCCTCGTTATTAAAGCTATTCCAGAGTAAACTTAAAGAAAAGTTTGAAAGCTTATTGAACAATAACCCAGGTTTGAACCCTTGTACAAAAATTGATAGTTTAAATTCTATCCAGTCACATCAGTAGACGTAGAACGCTCCTTTCCGCTTACAAAATTATTATGCGATCGTAGACACAATTTGTCTACAGAACATTTAGAACAGTACTTAGTCATATACGTTTTTAAAGGTAAATTATTAATTTCACTGTCAAATATATTTTGTAATTGATATTTTGAAAAATTCGATTGTTATCCTTGAGAACTAAAAGCTTAAGAAAATAAAAAATAGTTAAAAATACGACTGCCTGTATTATTTCATGTTGCATATTTTGTCCCTTTTTATGGATTTTCGTGCATATTTTAGCTATTTTAATTGCATATCTGCATGCATATTTTGGACTGTTTTTGTTGCATATAATCCGGTCTCTAGTAATAAGTAATAAGTACCCGAAATAATGTAAGAAGTTATCGCATTTTTTTAATGATGTCTTCAACAACCAGATATGACACTACCAGTGTACCTGTTACAAAAATGACGAAAATAATTTATTGTAAAAAACGCTGAAAAACAGTCATTTGGGAGGCGTGAGTGGGAGGCGTTTACATGAGTACAGCCGCCAACGGAAGAATTTATTGGATAACTAACACCACTGCCATAGGTGACGCCAAGTGGTTCGCTACGTTTGGTAACTTAGCAGGGGTCTTGGCGGCGGATGGATTTGCCCACCTATTGCCTGGTGGGCTGGATCAAGGACTTGATAAGAGAAACCTTTTGACCTTTCCAGTCAGACTTTCTCAATCCATCGCCTTGCACCTCAGGCGTAGGGATGAATTCACACGTCCGTCACGCCTAGATACACTGACCCCCAGATTCCCACTCACTTATACCTTTTCCCCAGAACTTCCTTACCTTGCTTTCATTGAAAATACCCTTACATAGCAGACCCAAAGATGACATAGGCCCTAAGGTAAATTATTTAGAGCTACTGTAAAAAATAAAATAAATTAAGAATGTTTCACAGATTGCAGAATAAAGTACCTACCTGCATCAAATGTATGTACCTAAATAATGAAACATCCAAAATGATATGTCCTGAATTAACACTCTGGTAAACTAAATCTTAGGTATTTTCGATGTTAATAATTTTATCGCGTGTACATTAAAAACCTACAGGAATTAACAATTACCTAAATTCTAAGAATCTATTTGCGTAAAGCTGTATCTGTGACGGGCGGCTTGGATTTGATTTTCACACAAATCTATAGTTTTATTTCAAGATTGATGAAATTTTGCACACTTGACCATCAAAACAAGAAAAAGGTCAATGTTTTCATAAAATTTCTAAAAATCAATCCTATTTTCTTTTACCACGCAATCAAAAAGAAATTACGCACAATCGACATTTTAAATCACAGAAAATAACTATACAAATCTGACATCGTTTAGACTTTATTATTTTAATAAAAGTCACGATTCATCATAATAATAGGAAATATTCTAAGGTGCGTAAAATTTCAATACAATTTTGAATTTTTATAAAAATGTTACTGTGTTCTGACACATCACCCTCCACGGAATGAATTAACTCGAGTCTTCGCGTAATAATTTATAATAGAAAAACAGCTCCGTTCTTTCCGCCTCTCCCCATTTTTATGAGTTAATATGGGAGGGGGGTTTAATACTAGGGGGTGTGGCGAACCCCCCTCTCCCCAACTACCCTTAAGGGCAACGGTACTCTTACCCGAACCTCCCCATCCCCCCACCCCGCAACCCGCTTTTAACATTCTTTTTAATTTTGTGTTAGGATGGACGAACCGAAGGGTATAAAATGTTTAATGATGTTTTCGCTGCTTTCTCGTATTATGTTTGCCTAACTGAGAAGAAATTATTATCTATATAACTATTTACTGAGATATATTAACAAACTATGAATTGCTTTAAAAATGTGTGGAAGATTTGAAAGTGGTCTACAACAAATTTATATGTGTTTTTATTGTGATTTAAAGTTAGTTTTTCTGATTCTTATCACCGTACTAAAATATAATGTTTTTATAAATAACTTACTGTTTCACGCTGTTTCTCCGCAGGGGTAGGCATAGAGGACACACCGCCAAACAACTAGGTCTTGGCACACACTGCTTGCCTCAATCAAATTCGTACATCGCCTCATTCATTCTCTTCTATTATTCCGACTCTTAGCATGGACCGACTCAAGCATTTAATTCACTTGATCATGCCATGTATTCCTAGGGCGTCCCCGACTTCTTCTACCATTCACATTTGCGTCGTATATTCTTCTTACTCATTTCTACAGCTTTCGATCTACTTTCATCCTTCCTCTGCTAGTTCCATGCCTCACTATCATACATCAGGGTAGGTACCAGCACTCCATTGTGGACTGCTAGCTAGCTTCACTTCATTGGACCGCACCAAACGTCATTCAATCCATCAGCCTTCCCATCTCTCGTAATTATTCATTCATAACTATTGATTTTAAAAACCGCACATTCCGAAACGGTTCCAACTGGCTACAACGTCATGATGACATAGAAAACGCCGATGTCTGGTAAGACGACAATCACTGAGTGACTTTGTCCGGCATGACGTCAACGCATCCAAATTCAAGAATAAAAACGAACATGCGTTCTGGAACAGTTTAAATCATCAAAGTAAAAGTATAATAAAAATACCTTTACTATTGTAACTTTTTTCTCGAGTAATTTTAATCTACTGAAAATACAGCTACAGTTTGGCAAGAAAGTGTAGAAAATAAATGATGGCGCTGCGATCGTTTTTTAGGTTTTAAATGGCAACTCCAAGATGGCTCATAAGACAATGAATGTATGTTTTTAAAAACACTTCGGCCAAAATGCATATTTCATAGCGTATTTGTACTTTCAAAATTTTTTCACAAAAAACTGAAATTTAATAGAAGTGAAATAAAACAAAACAAGTTTTAAGTGTGCGTTTATTTCGATATAAAAACGTAGGTACTTAAAATTTTAATTCTTTTAATTCAACACCCGACATTATTGTCTTCGTCCTAATGTGATTCTTCTTCTTCCGTATCTTCGTCTTCATCCAAACTTATTATCAGTTCATCGATATCAACATATATAGTACTGCCTCGTGCATAATATTCTGCCTCAATTTTCATCACGTGTTTGCAACAATACAATCATCAGCATTTTTATGCTATTACATATTATTATTATTATGCTATTTTCCGTTTTCCCGGTGTTTCAAATTTTCCATCTGCCTTTTCCCCTTCCTTGACGATTCATCTTACCGTTGATTCAGATTTAATTGTGTGTGGAAAACATCATTAAAATTATTATTCTATAGAAGGGAAAAAACACACTCGATAATATTCATTTAGAAAGAAAGATAAAATTAAGAAAAAAGTAATTTTTCTATGAGTTTAAAGAAAACGCATATTATATTTTTTTTTGTTAATTGTGTTATTCTCTTTTTCTTGTGGCCTTGAATGAACTGTCAAATAGAAGTGTCATATTCGGATTTTTAAGGATAACCTCAAATCAGGTTGTAATGGTTATAATCCTTCGAAAATTGGCATAAATAATGTAATACTAATGAAATTCATTAAAAAAACTATACTACGTACCAGTAATTTCTGTAGTTCATTTGTAAACATACTCCAAATTACATAGGAGCTTCTTCGTGCGATAATCGGCTAGGCAGCGTTGAAAAACGCAGTATATAACTTCTGTTGCACCACTACGTATTGGTTTGTTCATTTTTATTCAATTCAAACATTGCACAGGCAAACAATGAAAAAATAATGACTAAACGAGCGATCTTCAGTGTTTTTTACACAATTTAAGTCAGTAAAGCCAATAGCCATACTAAACGTCATTGACAAAGAGAGTATTTCGGTGTTACCATAGTAATGAAAAAAATTAGTTCCAAATTAATAAATTTCTACACTTTCTTGCCAAACTATACTATAAAATAATGTTTAATAAATTTATACCTACTAACGAAAAAATTGTCTACCTGTATTTATATATTTCCATCATAATAATTAATATGCTCAAAAATTTTGTGTTTTACGCGTGCAAACGTTCCACAACATGCTGTGTACAAAATAAACCGTTTAAAATAACAATGGGTTGTATTCGCACTATTTTTGCCGCTAGGTGGCAGCATCTGTCAAATCGGAGAACTGTCAAATCATATACGTGTTCTACGCCATAATATGAGACAAATTAAAATGTATGTCTTACTTCATAATAAAACAGCTAACTGTTGTGTATGACCATACCTCTGCCTTAGGTCACCCTGAGTGGTTTGCTACATTTGGTGACTTAGGCCGTGAGGGAAATTATTTTTTAAGGGGCTTTTGTGTGGAGGTAAAGGCAAGAATAAGAGATTGTGATAGAACAAAACGTATTAAGTTAGTGCCGACATTTTTTTGGCCACCACAATTTCCAATCAAATCCACATGGAACGCATTTTAAGTGTACGTAACGCACTTTTCATTGATAATACCTACCTAATGTCAAGTTTTTTTTAACGAAACACTTATTTCTGCGAAACAAAACATTTATTCAAATCGTTTTAGCCATTTCTTTTTCTGGTGACCTCTCACATCGGAGGGTGGCTATCATCGACAGATCGAAGCATACTTAACCCTGCAGACGCAACTCCATACTATGCGGAATTGCACTCGTATCAGCTACATACGTTCAGAAGCAACGGGGCGAGACGTCTTCGTATATCTACCACTGTCGTAGAATGGTAGCCGTGGTAAAAATAATAATAATAATAATAGGAAATTTTGTAAAGCGCCATTTTTGTGAAAAATCACCCCAAGTGCGATGTTCAAATATGACTTCCCAGACTTTATTGTATGATTTACAAACAGATACAGAACGGTTCCACGATAACTCAACAATATGTCATTTCAAAACCTGTTTTAAAAGTTATTAAAAGTCGTCACACATCGTCGGATCTACCGGATCTGCCCTGATGATGGACACTGCAACGCTGTCCGAAACGCCGGCTGTAGAAGGAGGTAGAGCAACACGGCATAATACCCCAAAAACTAACAATAAAAATTATTAAAAGTCATTAAAAATTAGCCCATAACCCAACCTAATGCGATCCATTTAACCAATTAAAAAAGGTCATCACTTTAAATGTCTTTTCAAAGGAGGTGTTGAAGTTTCAGCCCCCTTCAGGTGCTTTTTCACAAAAACGGCTCTATATTAATCAGCCAAAAACGGTTGCATGGCAACAAAGAATCATGCAGCTGCAACACCCCTTTAAAAACTCATTAAAAGTCATGAAAAAAAAAATTAAAAATAGCCCAAAATCTAACCCAATGTTACCTATTTAACCATATTTCTTCATGAATTTTCAGGTGTTGAAGTTGATGATTCTGAGTTGTCCGGTCATCATTAAAACGGTGACCAGACAACTCAGAATGAAATCGTAGAAATGAAAATAGAGATGAAAATAGCGATCGCGTAAAGCGAAAATTTTTGACTTTGGTCTCCATACGGGAATCGGGCTGAAAACAGATGTCGTGTATTGTAGGCTTTATTTACATTTAGTTATTTCTAATATCGTGGACTGTGAAGGTGGAAGGTTTATAGACTTTATGGATATGATTGTCTGAAAAGATGAGTAACTTATTCCTACAAGAAAATCCAATTCTAGTAAGAAAACTATTTTACAATATTCTAATTAGAATAGTTTGTAATCATAATTTTCGTATAAAATTCGTATGCGATTGTAAAAATTCTTTGGTTTTTCATAAATAAAAAGAAGTGTCTGGCGTTCTGTACATTCTGTCTACCCGGATGCAAACCGCATAAAAAAGTTCTAATTATATATTTTTTATTAAATTTTATGTGAATACCAACCGAATAAGAGTCAATAATATAGTCAATAATCAATAACTGCTCTCAATCAACCAAGGAAGCAAATGAGATTATGCAATATTATGTTGTGAAGCTAAGGTTAGCGAGAAGGAGAAAGAGGACGGTTTGGAAGGACCTGGTTATTCAGATCTAGTCACAGTTAAAATTCATATAAACCATATTATTCTAATAAGTATGGATCACTTTCCATTTTTTTATTATTTTGTTAAAATCCAATAGGAAACACGTATTGAATAGGTTTCCGTTACCGAATTAAAACCATCTATACAATATACATCTTTTTTTTAATTTCGTTTAAAAGATAACAAAAGATATTTTTGTGTGCGAACAAAAGTTTTTTTTTTTAGTCTGATGATTTTATTTATTGAAAGCGTTTATCAGTGAATCAGCAATATTTTCGACCCATTACAACGACGACTACCGCCATCTATGAATAGGTAGAAAAAGGGCGCAATATCAATATAATAATATACATGAAACAGCGCCATCTGTTGGCAAACAAGTTTAGATAAATTAATTTGCCCCAAAAAACAATCCTTAGAAAAAAAATTGATTTACGTAAGAATTTAAAATCATTTTAAGATAATGCATTAAAATATTCTTTAAAACACCCCTTTCAAAAAACAATTGCTTTTAAAGAAACCCCATTTTATCACCTTCACTGCCATCTATCGACGAGTAGAATAATCGCAAAACTTGATAAAATTTAAAACTTTTTTTATTGATGAGGAAAATTACATCATTATTTGATACAACTATTATAAAATAAACCATTTTGAAAAGTTTTTATAAAAAAAAAATTAAAATGAGAAACTGAATAAAACGGAAAATTTTATTTTATAATCGTTTGTTATATAAAATATATTGAAGTTTATTAATTTAACTCCATTCATACTAAGAGTTTTAAAAAAAATTATTTTCGAAAAATATTAAAAATATTACGAGAGATGGGAAGGCTGATAGAGATATTGAAAGAAGGGTGAATGCCGGTAACTCCATTAATGGAGGACTGAATGCCGTTGGCGCTAATAAAAAACGCAGAATATACGACGCAAATGTGAATGGTAGAAGAAGTCGGGGACGTCCGAGGAAGACATGGCACGATCAAGTGAATCAGATACTTCAGTCGGGCCACGTCAAAAGTCAGAATAATACAAGAGAATGTATGAGACGATGTATGGATGTGAGTGAGGCAAAGAGTGTGTGCCAAGACCGAGTTGTTTGGCGGTCCGTCCTCTCTGCCTACCCCTGCGGGGAAACGGCGTAATGGTTAGTTAGTTAGTTATAAAGGTCGGTACACACGCCATCTAATATTGGTACAGAAAAATCACTAGGTATTTGCGTGTACATTCTATTTTTGCATGTAAAAAAACCTAAATTATGTTATAAGATTGTTTCATTCATAAATAATTGGGTGGAAAAAAATTTCTTCATCGAAAAAAAACTCGTTGAAAAATTCTTTCGGTTTAATCCAATTACCAGTCACCCAAAAAATCGCAAAATCTGAAAAAGTGTTGATTTTAAATGAAACGAAAAAATGTTAAAAAGAAAATGCAATTATGTCCGGTAGGTACAACACATTTTTTGCAGATTCAATGAACCAAAAAAGCTTAATGTTTTAATGTACTGCAAGAATTTCGTGCCATGGGAGAAAAAAAGTTCACAGAAACCCGAGGGTTGTGTAAAAAATGAGAAATAGGGGAGGTAAAAAAAGCAAAATACTTGCAAATGTTCGCTAACCGAGAATTAAAACACTCCGCCGGAAAAGTGGCGGCGGGGGAGAGTATGTTTCACTTAAAAAACAATTTATTTTTACGCTACGAAGAGTCTGCAGTGGGGGTGCGTGCCTCACCAACATCGCAGAATCTCAAATGGTTTGCCTTTTATGGGCCAATTTTTTTTTGTTATGTTCATACAGCTATGTACTCTGTTATTCTTCATAATTACATCTATCTACATTTTTACTAAAATTAATATTAAAGAAGGTATGTACCGTGTGTTTTTATGCTAATAAATAATGAAAAATAAATACTGAAAAAAATGCTAATACCTAAATACTGAAAAATAACAATGATGGGACTTCATTTTAGATTTACTTTATTTTACTATCTTCAACATCCTTTTTCTAACGGTAACACAACGTGAAATATTATGACGGTTACCTAAATGCGTATTTCATGCCTTTTAAGCTCTAATTAAAATTAACTATTGTTAATTTTAATCAGAGCTTTAAAGGCGGACTATAAAATATTCACACTCTAATGGGAACTCGAAAATAGTTTGTTATTTCATAACGACACAGCTTACCAACAGAAAGCATTTTCTGAGATAAACAAGCGCACATTCCTGTTTTATTTAATTATAATTTAGATTTAGAATCTTTACTACAGAATTATTAAAATCACCAAATTGTTCTGTTTTCTTGTTAATTCATCCCCACAGTTGTAGAAACATCCCCGACTTGACAGGAACATGTGTCAGTACTTTCTGACCAGTGTTTTTTGCCACTTGCGGTTTCCGCTTCCTCCCCCGCAGCCTCCTGCCCTTCTCCACCCCTTTCCCTAGGAAGGCTTCGCGAGGAAATTTATGAATCACCCCGCTGGGATTTGTAGCGGTTTCCCGCGCTATTTGCACATCGCGAACCAATTGCTTTTTATTTTTTTCTCCAATTTTTGTGTATCGCTTGTAATCCGATTTTGACATAATGTGCATGTTGAAATATTGAAAAAAAATTGAGAACATATAATTTTGAGTCGCATTATCGTAGATAATCGAAGATAATCTCGTATAATCTCGTAGATAATGGGTGACAGGTAATGCACCTTTAATATTTTAAATTCGCACGTACAACGCGTTTCGCGAACATCAATCAACTATCCTATTACGAATCGAACCTATAGACAGCGGCGAGTGTTCAGGAGTGACGGACGTATGAATCCATCCCTCCTACTGCGGTGCAAGGCGATGTTCCGAGAGAGTCCTACCGGAGAGGTCAAGAGGTCTCCCTCAACCAGTCGCTCCCAGCTGGTAGCTGGAAGAATCCGCCGCTAACACCCGGACAAACCTCACCCCCACTAAAAGTAGCGAAACACTTGCATTGACGTAAATCAGAGGTGTTGGTTATCCAATAAATGGTTCCCGGGGGAGCGGTACCCAAAAGGATGAATTCCCAAATTGATGTTGATCTAATTAATTAAAGATCTTGCTGATGTATAAAAATTTATTACAAGTTATTTTACTATTTTTGTTTAAAAAATTGTATATTTATAAACTGAATATTTTTTAAATATTTTATATTAAATATTGTTTTTATTGAAATAATTGATTTTATTACAACTACAAAACACCTACTATACATGTATAATAAAGGTTGCTAATTACAAACAAAATTAACAACATTGTGTTCGTATTTATTTTTATAATTATAATAACCAACTCACATTAATTCACCTACTACATAAACTATTTTTATTTCTATTTTTTTAGTTAACTTACATTCTATGTTACCTACCTTATATTTTGTTACCTATATTTTATATTTGTTTATGTTATTTCCAGTACTTTGTGAAAAACATGTATATATTTTGTAAAAGCCCTACGGGCGTTAATGTAAATAATTATTATTCGTGATTATTAGAAAATGATACGTGATTATTAGAATATTTCTATAGCCACGTATTCCGATCATCTTTCTAGAGCCACGTATTCCGATCATCATGTTATTTAAAATAAAAATAAAAAATAAGTGTACTCGTATGTTTCACAAGTTTCGTGTTCTTCAACGATAACTGCCTAATTAGATAAGTTTTGCAAGAATCCTGGAATCCTTAAAAGGAGTCCCTAAAAAGCCTTAAGAAGGTTGAACACGACACATCATAAATCATGTAAGGGTGTGCCGCTACCTACTGCTACAGCCTGCTGGCTACCAGTGGCGTACGATACGAATTCCTATACGCAAGATTACAATAATAATAATAATAGTTAATTATTAATTTATTATTAATTTACCCAGAAATTTAGGAGGTAGAGGTATAGTCAAAATAACATCTTTAAAACATAATCAGGTAGAAATGCTAAGAAATTTTTTCCATAGGAAAGCTGATAGTTCAGAAATGCACAAAATAATATGCAAGGCAGATAGAAATATTTCACCATTAAATTTATACGACGAGAATGCCAGCATTCTTATAAATACCAACCAGGAATTATTAGATTCCTGGTCAAATAAAATTCTTCACGCAAAACACTTCAATTATCTCAACCAAACATATGTTGACAAATTTTCGTCAAACAAATGGTTGAGTATTGGAGAGTTGAGCGCAGAAATAGAAGGCTTTATGCTTGCCATACAAGATAGAGTCATTAATACTAAAAATTATAGGAAGCATATCATCAAAGATGCAAATCAAATTGATGATTTATGTAGAAAATGTTTGGCTTTTCCGGAAACTATAGAACATATTATATCGGGATGTTCTGTATTAGCGCCGTCCGAGTATACATTTAGGCACAATCAAGTTTTAAAAATAATTCACCAAAGTTTGGTAATTAAACATAACTTGATTGACTGCCGTAATGAACCATATTATGAATATGAACCAAATTCATTTTTAGAAAATGAATTTTATAAAATTTATTATGATAAAACTATTCTGACAGACAGAACAATTAGTCATAATAGACCCGATATAGTTTTACATGACAAAATTAAGAAAATAACTTATATCATTGATGTCGCTATACCAAATTCTTGTAATATTCAGAAAACTGTTTCTGAAAAAATAAGAAAATATACAGATTTAGGAAATGAAATTAAAAGAATTTGGCATTCTCAGACTATAAAAATATTACCATTTGTTATTTCGGCTACTGGCATTATACCAAGCTCTCTCATTCAAAATTTAGGCGTATTAGATTTGTCAAAAAATTTGTACATAAAAATGCAAAAGTCGGTCATTTTAAATACATGTAGGATTACGAAAGATTTTTTAAATATTTATATTGAGGGATCAGTAGGATTTATCGGACCAGTTAGGATTTCATCAGAGCCGAACCCTCTGATATGAAAATATCTGGAGTCGGTGAAATATTTTCCTATTATGTTTCTGGTGGATTGACGTATTGTTCTTGTATTGTTTTATTCTTATATAGTGCAATTACATTGCGTTAATTTACTAGATATTCATTTGTGGAAAAGTGTGTGGAAGGGTTTAGTCTTTCATTTGGGAAAGATTCAACCCGGACATGAAATCTGGAGCACCGTTAAATAAATAACAAGCCCTGAACTTTTGATAGGTATGAATACTAGACATGTTTTTGTTTATTATAATATTTCGAAGCTCAGTTTGCCTTTTGGCATAGGCCTCCTCTAACATTATTTCTTCGAGAGCTTTTTCAAGCTCGTGTAGTTTTTCTTTATTCTTTTTTCTTTCTTTCTTCGGTTCTAAGGGCTCTCGTACTTAGGTTCGGTTCTAAGCTCAGAGTAACAATATATGTTACTCTGAGGTTCTAAGGGCTCTGGTATTCTTTGGAATAGAAGAGTAGGGAAAATCTGACCTAATGGACTGCATTAAAGGCCTCGTAGTAGACGTGGGAGTACATTTGGACAGCCAAGAAATTAGCAACGTGTATAGAATAGGGAAACAAAGCGAAAACAAGAATCGTCCGGTTGTAGCCTCTATCACGACCTAATGAAAAAAAAAACATCTTATACTCAAGAACAAGACAAACCTCCCGTCAGGTATTAATGTGAAAGAAGATTACTCGAAGGAAATCCTGGAAAAATGGAAACAGCTACAACCTCAACTAGAAGATGAGAAAAAGAAGGGAAACATTGCTTACATAAGATATGACAAACTGATAGTGTTAAAATCGAAGGACAACATTACTGAAAAGAGAAAACGAGGAACTTCGGATTCTCCCAAGTCATCACCACAAAATAAAGTAAATAAAAACAAAATATTGAGCATTCCCTCCCAATCGCTACCCAAAACTAGCACGAAAGAGATCACCAGACCTAACATACTGAACTATCTCAACCAAACAAGTTCTGACTCACAAATAAATACTCCATAAAAACTAATAATTGCCTCGGAAAATCGGAAACAAACAATACTAATACCAACGAGAATTGTTTAACAAAAAGTCTCCCAATTCGGCTGGTCCCCGCGGGAGATATAGACCACCACCTTCTAACAACAAGAAGAAACAAAACACTCAATATTGCATCCTTAAGTACCTACGAGAGCCCATAGAAGATTACAATAGTGTTGATTGAAAAATACCACCTCACGGATATTACGGAACGTTCGTGATGTCAAAGTTTGATGCACGGATAATACGGAATATTCCTTTTTTTAACTAATAGACAATCAAAATTCGAATTATTGGGTTGAGGTTCAAACTACGAAAGCTGAATGTCATCATAATTTATATATACATCCCAGGTTTTGAATGGTTTGATTGGCAAAGCAGGGTTTGTCTAGCGGGTGTGTGTAATTTTTCTTATACAATTCTTGGTAAATATGTGTTGTCGAAGTTTGATGCACGAATAATACGGAATATTTCTTTTTTAGGTTGAGTTTAAACTACAAAAGCTGCATGTCATCATAATTTTAAAAAACATCCCAGGTTTCGATTGGTTTGTATGGCAAAGCAGGGTTTATCCTAGTGGGTTTGTATAATTATGATTGATTGTCTGTGAAAGAAAAACGGTAAATACAAAATGGCGTTACCGCGTAAGCGAATTCATCTTAAGAAAATTAAAGTGTTAAATGCATATTTGTTTGTCTCCCCCGACATAAAAACTCACTTTTCGTGATAATAAAGCTAAATCTAACTGTTTGAATAAAAAAAATATTCTGTATTAACGAGTAAGCGGAGTAAGACATAAATAATCAATTCTTTCCATGTTCTGCTGTTATAAATACAGGTACTAACTTGTCAATAAGGCATTCACTTAATAACACGAATAAATTATTGTTTTATATTGCAATAATATTTTTTCTATGATTGGCAACATTGATTGATTGTAACATAAAAATGATAATATTAAAATGGCGTACCTATTCTTCGTAAGTGGATTAATTTAAACAAAATCAAAAGTTAAATGCATATTTTTGCATGTTTTTTGTCTCCCCCGACATAAATACTCACTTTTCGTAATAATAAAGCTAAATCAAATTGTTTGAATAAAAAATATTCCGTAATAACCAGTAATCGATTCAGTACATAAATAATATACCTAAGTCCTACCTTTAAATTCGGCGATCTCCATCCACGGGTCAGCACAGTTACTTGCACCATAAAAATTATCATTTAAAACTTAGTAAACGCGATTTTGCGAGAGATTCAATAATAGCTGCGATTACAATCGCGGCAATATTTCGACCATATTTCGATTGATATGTGTGGGTACTTTAAAATGATAACATTTTTAACTGGCATCGGTAGGTAGGATTTTAATCATCTTCTTCTTTCTTTTGATTTCCAAATAGGGATATCTTTTTAAGGAAGGAAAGGAACAATGGGAGATGAGAATGTATTGAACATGACCTTGGGCAATGGATTAGACCCAAAGCTGTTTCAATACTAAAGACCATAAATATTCCAAACCACCCACCTAAAGACCTTACCTAAAGGAACGCATCTATTTCGGACTCTTACACGACCAATTCGAAAAGTGCACAGATTTACAGAAAAACTGGTTTAACTTCATATTAAATTATGATGAAGTTGCGATTACTAAACAAATATTAGGCGTTTTCTGCATCCCGTACTGAAGGAAGTGTGACGCTCCATGGACGCTCCAGATATAATATTACATACATATATATATATTTTTTACATCAGCTCCTCACGGGAGGGTTTAAAAAAACCACCAGGGCCTATCTCATATTTGGGGATGCTGAATAGATGGGTATTTTTAAGGAAAGGAAGGAGAGGAAGTTCTTGGAAGGAAAAGAGTATGAGGGATGGATAAGAATCCGGGGGTCAGTGTGTCCAGGAGTGTTGGACGTATAAATCCACACTCCCATTGCAGTGCTAGACGATGGATCGACAGAGTCCGACTGGAGAGGTCAAAATGACTCACTCAACCAGTCTCTCACGATCCGGCCCGTCATGCAGTAGGTGGGCAAACGCATCCGCCACCACGACTTAGACAAACCTCACCCAATGAATCCAGGCATTCCTGCTAAATCATTAAACATAGCGAACTACTTGGGATGGTCTATGGCCTATGGCAAGTATGTTGGTTGCCCAATTAATGGTGCCTGCCCACTTTCCAAATTGATCCAAATAAAGACCTTTAACAAAAACCTATTGTTGAACCACGAAGACCATCTTTACATAGTATTAAATGACGTCGTTCCCGCTGTCTGTGCGCTTAGATCTTTTAAACCACCCAACGGATTTTAATGCGGTTCTCACCAATAGATAGAGTGATTCATGAGGAAGGTGTTTAGATTCACAATTTGTCAAGGTTTTATGTAAATTGGTTGAAATATATAAATAAAGGGAGTAAATAAATTTGATTTAACAGATGACGATTATAAAGGTTGGCTAATGGCGTGGCATTGTGTTTCGTTAGCCACAAAAACGTGTGGCCAGGTCTACTAGAAAATGCATAAAACATTACCCAGGTAATTCGCTTTGGTTATCGACACTCGATAATATTTTTGTATTTTGAATGTTCCTAGTTATCATAAAGCATCTAACACAATTATCATGACCAATAATAATAAATAAGGCTGTACATGAACACGTGTACACCACTGAAGGCAGTGCCTCCAATGTAACCTCCCAGTCCACGGGCGGTTCCTTTGATAATTATTTCGCTGTTGGAAACTAGCACAGAATTTTCCCTCGCTCGGCAATATTTTGTTATTTATGCTAAAGATAAACAAAGGTTCCACTGGGAACTGGGAACTAGGAACCGGGGTAGGTACAAGCAGCATCGCTCCGAGCGCTCCGAATTATAACAAAGCAAAATATCTGAAGATAAAATATCTATACAAATTTCCGTTCCCAGTCTTATGTAGAGACAACATCCCGCCTTCCTCGGTTCTGGCGTTCTTGCTTCTCCGGCAAACTTCTCTTCAACATTATTATATTGTTGTAATTATTATTCGAGAGAAAATTTATTTTCTTGGAAGCGTTCTGCGTCGGTAGTTAACGTAGTTGTTGTTAAAGTCTTGGGAGATTTCGCTACAAGAAAAACACATTTCGAGTTTGAAGTAATGTAACAAGGCATTTCTAATTAGCGTTCATATTTACAAAGTTAGATAATAACCACTGTAATGTACAATGTTTTGTTTGAATACTGATAAATAAATAATTTAGGATCCTATATAAAATATTTATTTATTATTACACGCCCTAGTGGGCTTTTCTTCTATTTTTTTACAAACTAGTATCAAAGTAAATACTTAAAAATTTAAACAATAAAGAAAAATATAAAGATAATGACAAAAAACTTTGAAACAAAACACAAAAAAAATTCATACATAAAAATGTTAACGGAAACTAAGAATACTCACAAATGAATTTAAAAGATTCTACAAAACAAAATAGTAGCAGCATAGAAGTTATTTGGTAGTATATACCTATCATTTAAATTCATAATATCATTCATATTTGGTAGTATATACCTATCAAATAACTTTTTTGCTCTGGTCTACTTGTGTCTTAAAGAATAAAAGTGATAAAATAAACAACATTTATACTGATTACTTTTGAGATGAAATATATCGCTTAGATCAGAATATTTATTTCCGAGACTGTGAAGTCTCGGAATCGGAGAATTTTTATAAGCTAGTGTCCTGGTGTTATTGAAGTAAAAGGGTAAGAAATGTCGGCATGATTTTTTGGGAACATGGATATTGATAAATTGAAGTAATTCAGGACACTCAATTTTGTAATGCTGTATTTTATGTAATAGTATTAAATCTGTGCTTATTCTTCTTTCTGAAAGTTTTAATAGTGACATTTTATCCAGGAGGTAATTTTAATCAATGTTTTGTACAGGAATATGCAATTTATAGTTTATAAACGAATATTGAAAAAGGGAGACCATAACGTAGATTTATACTCAAGTTGGCATCTGACAAGGGTTTTATATAACATGATAAATGTGCCCAAATTATTAAAATCTTTTGCAGCTCTCAACACAAAACCAAGAGTCTTAAGAGCCTTATTGATAATATTATTAATATGACATACAAAGGTGACATTAAACAATATATTCGATGTACTCATTAATGACGGTTAAAATAGAAAGTTTCGATATAAGTTTGGACAACCTGCAATTGATATCTTTAATGAAACATCTGCCTAATCCCTTTCTACCCGACGCGACGTGAAATTCATTTTACACAAATCTATAGTTTTATACCGAGGTTTAGTTGATGGAGCACTTGCCATGTAAGCATTGGGTCCTGGGTTCGAATTTCAGATGGGCCAATATCTTTTTCTGATGTTTCTGTCTCCTTATTTTCGATTGAGTTTCGCAAATATTGTCTTCAGTTAATTAAAGATTATCAGTAACTCACAAACATTTGCCAAAGATGTCTCTAAAATCATGATAGATTGAATAATTTAGTGGCATATATTTTATAATTTAAAAGTTAAATACATGAATCAGCACAATTTCCGTACTAGATATTTGATACACCTTTTGATTAAAAAAATTAATCAGTTTGGATGGGTATTTTGTCCTCAAATACAAATTTAAGTTTTACGTGAAAAAGGTCGCGTTGCCTACGTAGTGTACATGGGTCTAATGTGTCCTTATCTTTATTGATGACTACTGCATTCTGTCCCCCATTTCCTTATATTCTTCACAAATCTTACATACTTCTGTACTTCCCAAATACATAAACTCATATCCATATATTTAACACTTTTAACATTGTGTGTTGTCAATCGATCTAAGAAGCTCCGTAAAACATGTTTTAACAGTATTCTAATAATAGATGAAAAATTACTTAGGGTAAAATTATATGTAAATTGAATAGAATAGACGAAGGCAAGATAGCGGGCGCGCACTTCCTGTTCCTGCTCTGCGCGGCCGGAAGTCCTCCCGCCAAATGAAATTTAAAGACAAATCGAATTACAGAACCGGAGCGCGAAAGCCTTAAGGTTTCGGCCGGAAGTCGCAAGGAGGAAGCGCATTAGAAGCCTTCTGTTGCCTTCCCCTCCTCCCACCCTTAATGAATTCCGTCCCAACTAACTTATTCATTTGCGTAGGTACCTACTTTTGTCAGTTTGCTGGCTTTTTAATTATATGACAAAGCAAATAAGTAGGTACTTACTTGTAGATAATTATTTTAATAAGATTTTGTCAGTGAAAACATTAATAGAAATTATAAAAAATACTCATTTCGGATGTGCGTCTGTGATTGTAACTCTGGTTTATTTATGTTCATGTATACGGCCAACATGTGCCATCAACATGATTAAATTGACTTTTAAATGAAAAAACAACATATAGAATATAAATGTAAAGTAAAGTAAAAGGTAAAAAGTCAAAAATAAAAACTTATGTGTACAAAGTAATAAATAATAAGAATTATGTAAAAAGTAAAAGGTAAAAAGTTAAAAGAAATAAGTAATAAGTATCTAAGGGTAAGCAGTAAAAAGAAATAAATAACAAGTAAGGGGTAAAACGTAAAAGAAAAAAATACTAAGTAATTAGTAAAGGGTAAAAAGTATAAAGAAATTATTGATAAATAAAAAGTAAAGATTAAAAAGTGAAAATAAGTCAAAAGGAAGGGGTAAAAGTGAAAAGAAATAAATGATAAGTAAAGGGTTAAAAGTATAAATAAATTAATAATAAGTAAAAAGTAAAGGACAAAAAGTAAAAATAATTAAATAGTTAGTAATAAATAATATGTAAAATTAAAAAATAATAAGTAATAAGGAAAGGGTAAAAAGTAAAGAGAAATAAATAATAAATCGAAATTAATAAAATACTACTAGATATTAATTTCGAATTAAAATAGTGCTACAAAATAAGGAAAAAATAATAAGTAATAAGGAAGGGGTAAATGTAAAAAGAAAATAGGAATAAGAAAAAAGTAAAGGGAAATAATAATAAGTTTAGGGTAAAAAGTCAAATTAAATAAACAATAAGTAGTAAGTAAAGGATAAAAGGGTAAATGTAGAATTAATATGGAAAAGTTCCTTCATCAGTAATTAATATTGATTTCATATAATTAAATTATAGTATGTAAATGAAATCTTCAGCAGGGAGATCCCAGTGAGGATATCATGTTACTAAGAAAGGGAGGCAATAAATCATTATTATTACTTTAATAAGAGTTTCAATTTTTATTCGGTTTTTATCTAAGTTGTTCTACAAGAACAACACATTGAAATAGCATTGATTATCTCCCCTTTCTTGATAAAATACCACCCTTAAAACTACCACCTGCACTCTGTACACTGTTCAGACGTGAGTGGACTGCAAAGCCACCCCCAACCGCCCACAAGTTCCATCTACTCTACAAGAATACACCAAGAGAACGAATAACTCATTCCAGTGTTGTATTCATCAACGTCAAAGATTCCTCGTTTCTTGCAGCGGCGCCGGGGGTGGGGAGATGGGAATGGGGAAGATGTGGATGGTGGGAGGTATCGGGGCTGTCTCGGGACGAATGGGCGGAAGGAAGAAGTCCCGAAGGCCCTTTCACAGTGGGTTTTCTTAATTTGATTTAATAAAGCAGGACCAGAGGCTTTTTGGGAGGTTGCCAATTGATTTCAAAGTTGAATACTAAAGTATCTATCTATTTAAATAATGTTTTTATATATGACTATTAAAATGCTTAAAGAACAGTAGTGTATTTTATTTACACTCCGGTTTAACAGGTATTCCTGTTCCAAGGCGTTCTGTAGTAGTTTTGTTAGATTTTCTAATCTTCATGTTTGTTGACTTATCTTTGTTCATTTTCTCACTTTGTGTTTGTTGACTGTAGTAAGATTACAAAATAAACTGACTGTAGTAAAAGTACAAAATAAAATGCAAATGGCACATAAAGCAATAACAAAAACAGACATTCTGCGTATCTAAAAACCTAGAGTCGATTTTTTTACATTAGCTCCACACAGGATGCCGCGAGGAAAACTATTTAGAAAGGAAGGATAGGGAGTTCTGGGAAGGAAAAATTTATGAGGAGTGGGTAAGAATCTAGGGGTCAGTGTGTCCAGGAGTAAGTGCAAGAAAGTCCGGCTGGAGAGGTCAAAAGGTCTCCCTCAACCAATCCCTCCGGATCCAGCATGCCGTAGGTGGGCAAACGCACCGCCGCCGAGACTTAGACCTCACCTCATGAACCTGGGAACCCCTGCTAAGTCACCAAGTGAACCACTTGGGGTGACCTATGGCATGGTTTGAGTCAAAATAAAAATCCTGCTAGGTAGTTACCTCCGTGGTAGAGTGGTAAGTCCCTGTCATATGGGCCGGGAAAATTACCATTTTCAGACCAGCAATTAGCTCATAATTAAGGATCTTACAACACCGGAGCCGTTAAAATTATAACTACTAAAATTATGAGAATGTAATCCCTTAAACTTTTGAAGTCAAATAAATTAAAAAAATAAAACTAAATTTAACTTCGTTGACATCCATCCCTGCAAGTCTCACGCAGTAAAACGTGCCTCCGAACGAATTTAATGACTCAAAATGTAACATGTCACCATACTTCAACGCCACCTTCCTCTTCCCCCGCTCTCCAGGACCGCCCTGCCTCCCAGGGAGCCTTTGTATCGTCATATCCTGGATGCCATTAGGAAATTCGCAAAGTTCCTTCCTCCTCACGCAGCGGATAAAGGAAAATTTAAATGAAGACGGAAGAGGAGGAATTCAATTTTCCTATGCACCCTTCGACATAAAGAAAGGTGGGAAATTGATCTAAACCAAATTTACGTGACAGTGAATATTATTGTATTGTATTATGTAGTATCGATTTGATGTTATTATGATCAATAAAAAACACATTTAAAACGTGAAAAGTAACAAGGAATCTTTTATTTTATATGTATTCACAAATATTTTTATTTATTTTATTAAAAAAATTTATTTATGTTTATAAATAAACTGTTTTTATAAAATATTATAAAATAAAATATTTTTATATTTTTTTTTTATATGTTAAGTTCTGCTATGTAATTATTATTATTCGGGACAATATAAAACCGTGGCTAGACCACTTTCTGACAATATATTTATATTATTCTTCGTAGGTACTTACTTTGAAAAGAAAAACCCCGAAGTCGAAATTTAAACAATTTACTAATTGGGGAAATTTAAAAGAGTAATAATAACCATTAATAATATCCGTCATTTTACTCCGAAATCAATAAGAGCATAGGTACTAAAAGAAAAAGCAATAAATTTTTCATCATTAGTACCTATCTAGAAATAATATAAATATATCGTCTGTAAATGGCCTATCCACAGTTTGATAATAATAATATTTGGATAATTTATAAAGCGCCGTTTTCGTGAAAAATCACCTCAAGGGCGCTATAAAAAATGCCTTCAGAACACGAAACAGCTGTCATGCACACAGAAGAGCTTGTTTATAGAAATGTGTTTTTATAAATTAAATAAAAATGTTTATAAATATAAAAAAGAAATTTAAATTAAAACGGAGTTTTACAAATTAAACTTCATAACAATTCATAAGAAATATTTTTATCACTGTTTCTCTACACGCATTAGTAACTACGTTTGACTATCACACCCATTGCCTGACAGAAGTTAAATTCAACATTGAGTCAAATACAATTTCATTAGACAACTTTTTGAAAATCATTTTTTTAACAAAAACTTTATCAAACTCTATCTTTAGCGCCTACCTGGCAGAAATCGGGGGTCCGAAAATGTCATCGTGAGAAAGTTTGCAAACAACCCCTAACACGAGTTATTGCATTAGAATCGAGTGGTCAGCTTGTAAGAAAGGTTAAAAACTGCCCCTCAGAAACATCAAGGGGATGAATTTTATAGCCTTTAGGGGGTTATCTATCTATAGTATCGTTATTCTCTTTACAAGAATATTGAGAGTAAAATAATGTTTTTTTTTGCATACCTCCACAATTTAAACTTGTAAAAAAATGTTTTATTACAATTTTAAACAAAAAAATGTCATCTGATACCAAAATTTCACTTACATCTCTTACTCCAAATAATATCAGGATTCACTGGTTAAAGTAAGTCAAGTACGTCGCTTAACACCAATTTACGTTTGATAAAATTCATTACTTGTTAAATCCTACTTTTTCAGATGTCGGGAGATATTTGCTCTATTTAATACGTTGTGTTTTATTAAATATTTCCGCAACAGTCGCTTAGCTGTCCTGTTAATTGTAATAGTTTTTTTTTTAATTAGCGCATTCGTATTAAGGTAACCCCTTTTTAAACCATCTCCAGTAATATTATTCTTATATTATTATATATTATTCTTTGCTTATAACTTTTAACAGCTCACATCGAAAGAGGAGAGCAACAGAAATAGAAAATAATAAATATCTGTCTACATCCACATACATTAAATAACTGACAATAATTAGAGTTAGCATTAGGGACCTTTACAAACCTATTCTAAAATGCCTAGACATTAACTGAGCGTGTGAAATACATCCACTGGACATCCTAAAAACCAGTTCTTTTGTTGAAAAACCTAGTGGTCAGTGCTAAGAAAGGGGTGAACTGCGATTTAAGGGGGAAATGCTTTGACGAACCTGTTTACTTGGACATTCCTTTAACCAGTTTAAATGGCTCGAAAGCTTTTAAAAATTGTCTTGTTTGTTGCCGATAGTCAATGTTTATGTAAGTGCGATATAAAATGCATTTAAAGTTTCGGCGAAAATAGTCGTACAAACTTTTCCGAACAATTTGAAAAATTATCAGAGGGAAGATTTATAATAATAATCTAACTATCTATCCCTCTAACTCATTTTTTAACAATTTAAAAAATAATTATTGTGTTAAGCAGCACTCTTACTGTCTATACCATTACCTATTCATCAATCAAAATACGAATTTCGTTTCGCTTGTATGTACATCCTGCGTAACAATTAACATACTAATTTGTTTTGAATGTATGTTTCATTTTCAAAATTTCAACTGCTTAATTGAATAATTTAGATAAACGATCAAGTATCTAACTATATAAACATAAATGTTTTAACGAAATTATTTTTGCCATTTTCATAATTCGAACTGATCTGTCTAAAATTAAGACATTTCCGTGATTTTTCACTATTATTCTAGCTATTACCAAAATTTTTATCAATCTGCCTCAAAATGCACTTGAATTTCATCACAAGCCCAAAAATCTGTGAAAAAATGTGATTTTCGATACATAGAATCGCCGCTGTCTCAAAAAAAATTAAAGGAAGAATATTTGTTCATATTGATGAGATTTATTCGCCCTTGGGGCAATTTTCTCGTAAAAACGGCCCTGTAGAATTGATCCAAACATTATTATTATTTATATTAAATGACTTCTAAGAGTTTTTATCCAAGTCACATAGCACTTCTTATTTCTTAAAAATGGAATAAATGCTGCGATAATAACATTGAATTCCGGTCAAGTATTCCTACGCGCAACGGTCAGATATTTTCAGTACCCTATACCTTTGACTAGATTCTTACCTTATCTCCTGTGAGAATTTTTTTAAAGCAGAACACCCGATGTATCCAGGTGATGGCTCAATAAAGGTATATTTAATTTCTTAGTAATATATTTTATGTCATTCACATTTATCCGTACAGTAAAGCAGTGGTCACTGAATGTCCAGAAGGGTTGCAGAAAGAACATCCCCTAATAAAGAAGGTAATCGAAACCTGTTTTGGTTCACAAGACCTTCAAAGGATGATCCGCGATTTAAACTTGGTCATATCATATTGCAAATGATTGTAGGTACTACAGGGGTTATATAAAAGTATTTACTTTATTTTAAGCAATTTTTTTGAAAACTTTTTTCAAGCTATAATTTTTAATTATTTTTCTTCCAAACTTGAAAAAGTAATTTCTGGAACAACAATAATATTATGTGATGCATTTGTAATTCCTTTATACTTTTTAAAAAAATGTGAATACGCACAAGAGTTCCAAGAGCTCCGGGGCCTAGTCCCTATCTTTTACGTTTTACTAACAGCCTGTTAGCTTAACTTGGTGGTTTGAGCAAAGTTGTCGCAACTGGCTAAAAATGGTAGTCAGTAACTTTTCTGTTTCTTTTCTTTCGGTCGCGACGATAAATTAACTAAACCTTAACAGCAAAGTTACTGACTACCATTTTTAGCCAGTTGCGACAACTTTGCTCAAACCACCAAGTTAAGCTAACAGACTGTTAGTAAAACGTAAAAGATAGGGACTAGGCCCCTTGTATGATTTCATGGTGGAGAAGTACCTGGCTATATAAATATTTTATTTGATTACTAACACCTCCATCACACGTAACATCAAGTAGTTCGCTACGTTTGGGGACTTAGTAGGGGTGCCCGGATTCAAAGAGTGAGTTTTTTCCGGCTTTTGGCGGCGGATGCGTCTGCCCATCTATTGCATGATCGGTCAGACTAAGAATAACGTATTAAGGGAGGCTATTGACCTCTCCAGCCGGACTCTCTCGACCCATCGCCTTGCACCGCAGTTAGAAGGATGGATTCATACGTTAGTCACTCCTGGACAATCTGACCCCCGGATTCCGACATTTTCCCTTCCCAGAACTCCCTCACATTAAAAGACCCTACATACGGTATCCCCTAATATGAAATGGACCCTGAGGGAGATTATTTTCCTCGGTACCTCCAACGTGGAGCTAATATAAAAAAACGGTTAACATTAAAAAAAAATCATTAAGAAACATGAACATTTTTCCAAACCACCCTATAAATTGACCAAGACATTCGCCGATTCCCATGAGATACCTCCGCGGTATTGGGACAAACAGGTTTCAGTTGACCGGTCTATGGGAGCCTCGGTAAGAGGTGGCCGTCCGACACCCAACTCCACACACCCCTTCAATTGACACCCGTGATTTCTGACCAGTAGTTCATTTCTAACGTTCAAGAAGTTGGTGTCAGTTTTGTGGTCAAAGTTGGTTCAAATTTAGAAGAACGAATTTAGAATAAAACGAGGAAATTTATAATGTGAAAGTCGAGATATCAGTGAAAGTGGTGGTGATTCATAGTTTTGTTGTTGATGTTTTAAAGAAACCTAAAGGTGATTTTGTTCTACGCAGGTGCTTTGTGAAAACGCATCCAGTAATAGTCTACATTTTAAACCTATGTATGACTTGCAGTATAATATTTAAGAGGAACGGTTGCCAGGCCTTTTTCATGCCAAACTTAATATTTTTTTTTTTTAAAATTAATTTAATTTTTACAGCGTCCTTGAGGTGATTTTTCGCAAAAACGGCGCTATACAAATCATACGAATATTTTTATTATTTAAAGGTATGGTAAATATCTAGTAAGGATGTGTGATTTAAAAAAAAAAATTATTATGAAATATTGGTCAATTTTGCATGATTTGAACGGCAACTTCGACATTTTTTGTGAAATAAATATAATTATTTAAAAAATAATGTTCACCTACTTACTGAGTTAATATAATTTGGTTACTCTATTAAGTTAATTTTCGTTAGTTAAATTAACCAAACTAACTAATTAACCATCACGCCATTTCCCGCAATGTTAGGCAGAGAAGACAGGACATGGGAAGGAAGAGTATAGATACAATTTTGCAACCTAACAAAGATTAATGCTTGTATTGTACTTTCTTAGATATAACTTTATAATTTTCCTCTTGTAATATTTTAACATGGGTATTTACTTATATTTCAAACACTAAAACTTGTACAATGTGACTTTAGAACGAGGTACCCCAGTAAGGATACATTTTCTCTAAAAAAAATTAAAACAAAGAAAAAATAAAACAAATAAATTCTTTCTATGCCAGTTGCATGCCTCACTGCTAAACATCAGGAAAGGTACCACTACTCCATTATTGACTGCTAGCTTCGCTTCTTTTAACATTTTTTTGGTAGCACCAACCATGTTCAGTCTTCCATAAATGGAGTTACCAGCATTTACCCATTCGTTTTAATTTAACTCAGTTATTAATTATAATTTCAAAACATGTAAATATCGTATCAGCTTGTAAATTTAAACGTTTTTCACAATAGATAGGTGCGGCACCTACGTAATTACATAACAGAATATAAATTGAAGCTGGTTTGCGTCTTGGCTGTAAAGTGTATATTAAGCCATAAATCTAGCGCCATCTAGGAGCGGTGGGGAAGCTAGCTCTCTAATATTACTTACAGACTCCACGGAAAATGGTACATTTAAAATCAGTACGTTGCTTTGGTAAGGTGAACAAAGTGCAAAATAAGATTTTTTAGAAATAACGGACTTTTATAATATGATACAAAGTTAATTCGATCCTATCCCCTTGGGTCATATTTAAATAAGATACTAACACACTAAGATATTAACATATCATACCAACCAACATTATCTTAATTTTTATTGGCGGTTATCTTTATGTGTGGTTACAAGATTATATAATGTCTTGGACAAAAGTATCAATTTTTATTTTGATGTGTGACTTTTTTGAAAGTTTAGAATGTTTTTTTTTTTGGTTTTTGTATTTGGAATAACTTAGTTTTATGGTATAGTTAATAAAAAAGCTAAAAAGAAGCGGGGTAGCGAGTAGGTTAGAAACCTATTGTTTTCATTCTTTCACTCTTACTTGAGTGATAGAAAACAAAGTGTTAAAATAAAACGTCCGGCGTTCCGCAAGGAGCCCATTTGGCCCCCCTTCTTTTCAACCTTTTTACTAACGATAGCAATAGTTTTAGTTAATAACTTGTTAACTTAACTTAAAATTGAAATATTTAATCATTTAAGATAGTATACTTCGAAATGGGACATTTATATGTCTCGTCTATATTTCGGTATTCATACTGTACAAAAGAAACCCCTCAAGCCTCGTCAAAATAATATCATTTCATCATTGACCGGACAACTCAGAATGAACTCAAGTCAACACCTTCTTTATAAAGTCATTAAAGTGATGAAAAAAATTAATTAAAAAGGTTGCCTACGTTAGTTTAGGTTATGCGTTTTTTTTTCAAAAAATTTTCATAGCTTTTAATGACTTTTCAAAGAGGTGTTTAGTTGAGTCATTCGATTCCAGATAAATTTCTGTTTAATAAAATACTGTTTATTATAAAATAGTTCTGCTTCGTAATAATTATTATGTGTTACTGAAGGCATTATCAAACTGTGGTCGTTACCACCTGCAGACGATGTATTTATTACATTTCTAGACAGGTACTTGTGACGAAAAAATGAAATGCTTTTATTTATATCACCTGTCTCCCTTTTAACTTCCCAGTAAAATGATTGAAAATATTAATGGTTAAGTTTCCCAATTACTGCGCTGTTTAATTTTGACTGAAGGTCTGGTCGATAATTATGCCATTAAATAAACCCTTGATGATTCATTGGCTTACTTTATAACACAACACAGTTAATATTTGAAATTTGAACTGATTGAATGGAGTTCTACAAAATAAACTTAACAACAATAAATAAAAAATACTATTTTTGAAAGCAGATACCAAACTCTTTTAGATTTTAGTATTATAAATCGGCATTTTGTAATTAAAAATATTAAAATTTTGAAGGCAAACGTTGACAATTAATTACCACGTTACACGAAATTTAAACACGTATTTAATTAGAGTATTATAAAAGTTATTGTCACTTCACTTTTTTTTCCGTTTTACATCAATATTTATTACAAAATTTAAAAAATATTTGTTGATTATTTCATTTTTATGGTAAACTTTTGTACGCAAACTGAAAACGTGGTGTTTTCTCTCTCTAATACCGTTTTTCATATATCTTGAAAAAGCATGACTTTTTTGAGTCCATGTCACACTGGGAAAAATATCTTCCGAAAATAGTCAAGGGGTTCACGTAATTAATTTATCTATTTTATATATTATGTCATTTGGGAGGCGGGTATGGGTACCGCTGCCATGGGAAACATCTATTGGATAACCAACACCTCTGCCATAGGTCACCCTAAGTGGTTCGCAACGTTTGGCGATTTCGCGGGGCCCTGAGTTCATGGGGTGAAGTTTGATTGGGAGAGAATGGCTGAGGGAAATCTTTTGACCTCTCCTACACTACTATTTTGGCCCGTCACCTTGCACCGCAGTGAGAGGAATGGATTCATACGTCCGTCACTCCTGGGCACACTGGCCCTAAGTTTCTTAACCTCTCCTACTATAACCTTTTTCCTTCGCAGAATTTCCTCTCCTTCCTATCCTAAAAATACCGTTCACACAGTATCCCCAAAAGTGACGTAGGCATTGAAAGGAATATTTTTTCTCAGAACCATAACAACTCAGAATCATGCAATTTCAATACTCCCTTAAAAAGTCTTTAAAATGTATGAAAAAAAATAGCCTATAACCTTACTTAACGTAACCGTAACGTTTTTTATATATTCTTTTCATCACTTTTAATGACTTTTTAAAGTTCTTGTTTTTAACATCTTTATTCTCGATATAAAATATTTTATCTCGTTATTGAAACATTTTTACTAGCGTTCTTTTATTAGCCAATATTACTCTAGCATATTATATGTATATTTTTTTTTATTGAGTAAATTTTTTACAATAAGTTTATTTCATTCTAAAATTACATATTTTATATACTCTCCTAATAAAGCTAGTGCTTGTGTTTAGGAGAGGACAACTTGATAATAACTTTCTTTTTTTTTTTTTCAAAACCTTATAACAAACTTAAGAAACTAACTTATGAATAGATTTAGACTTAATAACATATTTTTTAAAGATTATAAGGGTAATTAAACAAAATATATATAGGATGTACATAAAACCTTTGGAATAACAAACAGTCAAAAACATATCTAATAAAAGTTAAAAATATATGGTGGGACTACCAAAATATGATATAATTTTTTTTTTATATTTGTCGTAATTTTTTTCTGTTCGCATATCGGCGGGTAATTGATTAAATAATTTTATTCCTTTTTATACATAGTGATTCTGTGCTGTTGTGGTTCGTATGGGTGGTATAGTTAGTCCACCAATAGAAGTATTCCTTATGCTAATATTTAGCAGTCGGGTAATATTTTTTTAAATATATCTTTGTGTAGCTGAAGTAGTGCTATTTTTTCGTAATTTTTTGTAAGTGGGGGAACAGGGAATTCTTGGAATACGTTTATTGTTGGGTAATAATACGGTTTTTTTAGATAATTTTTATAAGAATTTTTTGAATTGTTTCGAGTGGGAGAAGGGATGATTTATATGCACCCCCCAAGCTATGATTCCATATTGTAATACCGAGTGCGCAAGTGCAAAGTAAATTTCTTTTAATATTTTTAATGTGATAGTATTTCTAAGACTGAAAAATATATATATTAGTTTTCTCATTCTGTCTATTGTGGAGTTTATTTGATTTTTCCATTTAATGTTATTGTCGATAATTATTCCAAGATATTTTATTTATATGATTTCCTCATGCAAATAGTTGCTCAATTGTCTGAATAACAGAAAAATTCACAGGTGGGTTGGTAAATACGAGAAGATATATGAATTGACAGAGATATTTAAAGTACCAATCTTCCTGAAACGTAGTAACGAGTAAATCTACGTGTAAATCTGCCTTAAAAACGTTCAATTTAAATTTCGAATTGATAGACTTGCAACCTTTTATTTGCATCCCCTCGGCGCAAGAGGCGGTACCAATAAGACAGAAAATAAATTACCAGTCATCTTACAAGACAACACTTCCAGTTCCGAGAGAGACCGCCATCTTGTTCTGCCGGCGGAAGTGGAAATGGAAGAGTTGAATTATTGTTCTCTGCTTACCGCCGCGGACTGTCAGATCTGATGTACGGGTAGGTAATTGAACATGGCACTGCTAGCAATGGCTACAAAATAATGAACTTAGAAATAACTTAAACGGTGCAAATTGAAATTTTGCTGAAAAACAATATTGATCTTTTCAATTATTCTACTGCTACGTAGTTAAAAAAATATCAGAATTGAAACGAAGAAGTGAAATATCAGAAGTGTAATCAGTCAAGATTGGGGAGGCTAATTTTCCTATACATTTGGTGATCTTAATAATATTTGTTTTTTCTTCTTCGGAGTCACTAGATGTCGCTTTTTTGTGTTTTCTTTTACCTGTTTATTTTGGAGTGGTTTGAAGTTGGGATATTGATTTTACAAAAATTAAAATATGTATTTTTTTTGGATTTCGTAGGATTCGATCCTTGGTCTGCTAAATGTACGGTCGCTGAGGTTCGTCAAGCACTTTATACCACTACACCAATAGAGACTTGCGTCTGACTGTGGTTTTATCGTATTAAATTGGAACCGAGCACCCATGAATAAAATAAATATTTTATTGCTATCTCATTCTCTCGAAGGCTAAATTATATAGATGTTTGTGTTTGTATCTTTTTAGAGTAGCTATTTTTCGTTTCATGGAGTTTCCAATCACAATTGTGCTAAAGAAGTATTCACTTCAACTAGGCGCCTTATAATATGCACATAACTTTATTTTATGGACATTGTAACAATATTAACTAGAACGCCCATAACCTACATTTTAACACCAGATTACCGATAAACAACTAAGAGATAAATTGTTAGAAATATATTATAGGCGTGTCTGTAAAAAAAAATTTCAATGTATGTATATCTAAGTACCAACTTTCTCTTGATTTTACCTTCAAATTTTCAATACGTTTTTTCTGTTTAGACTTAACTTAATACACCTTTACTAATTTCTAAGTTATCATCCGGCATCAGTGAGACTATCATCCTATCAGACTAGCATCCCCAATTAGGGTATGTTGTGAGGCTGAAGGTAGTGGAAAGGGGGAAAAGATAGAGAAGAGGAAGGTGGGGTTGTAACAGGCTATTCAGATGTAGTCACCAAACACGGCGAAAGCCATTTTAATTCTGAATTGTGGTTTTACACCAGGACGATACAGAGAATTACTTTTTAGAGTCCTGTTTAAACTCGGCCATTTTGCATTTCTTTTGTCGGAAAATTTGTTTTTAAATTTCTTTTCCATTTCAAGATGATAGCCGTTCAGTACATAAAGGTTCAGTAAACAATACTTTTTCAAATGTGAATTTTTTGTGTTTATTTGTACCTACTTTCTTATTCGCTTTTTTTCAATATTATAGCACTTAACTGCTTGCAAAGAGTTATAATTGGGGTAGTGTTTTTAATTGTTTAATTGGTTATGTTAAATAATGGTTCGTAAAATGTAACTTATTGTACCTACTGATAAATCTTAAGATCTCTTGGAAAAGTTTGGTTTTGATTTATTAAATACTAAATGAAAATTAGAAACAATTTTTTTTGGATTGCGAAGTCTACTGTTTACGGAATTACTAGTAAGTAAATAGGTATAGCACCCAGTGAGACCCACAATGTCAAATTATGTTTTTAAATGTATAAAGTTATTGAAACAATAAATAATAATAATATACTGGCCGACCCGCCGACGCGTTGCTGTAACGTGAAATCGAATCACAACGCTATCTACTGGATGGTTACCCAACCTAGTTAACTAAATGTTGTGTCGATAAATTAACTCATACCGCCATCTGTTAGAGATTTATGGAACTTAAAATAATTTCAAAACATTGTCCTATTACAAACATTTAATTCGCAATAATAAATTAATATCGAGGTCAATAATCGAGATAAAAACTATCCTATCTTTTAAGTTACACCAAATTACACACAGTGAGCCAAATTTCATCAAAACCGGTTAAGTAGTTTCGGAGCTTATCTCGACCAAACATCGTGACGCGAGATTTATATAATTATTTAAAGATAATATAATGAAATACGCGCTTGGAGCATTTACATCAATCGGGTAACTTAGAAATAAAAATAACAAAATACCAATTATTTTATAGTATTATTTTTCTTCCTTTACACTAATAGAAAGTAAGCAGAATTAAAAATGAATAATAACAAAAACAATATTAGAATAACAATAATAAAATTTACATCAGAATTTTAGAAATCTGTGATATAAATTTAGGTAAGGAATAAATTAAAATATCAACGGAACTAAATTTATTTCCAAGCCTACGTAGTCTTTGGATTGGGGAGTTAATGAAATAGTTAGTTTTAGACGGATAAACAAAGAACATCTTTGGAAGTCTCGTGTCACGATTTGGTCTCGGAATGTTATTAGTTTTGTTAAGTGATCCATTAAGTAATTCGAATAAAAGAAATAGATCGCTCTTGGTTCTTCTACAAGATAAGTCATTATATTAAGAAATATTAATATATATAACACTTCTATGCTTTTCCATTCAGTGCTGATAAACAACACACCCCTACTTAAATCTAAACAGTCTCCTTCCCTCCTTTCCACCATTCCAAGACACATAAATTGGTTTAATACAATTTTCTAAATCCAATCCTTGAAATTTATACTGCTAGACATAAAATAGCTCTTCTTATGGGGTCGTTAAAACATCCATATAATTTCCCATTACTTCGCTGAACCTAAATGTATATAAAATCCATAAAATTTATCCTTCGGAGTATTAGTATTTAGGGGTTGAATTGAGAGGCGTTCAAGATTTGTTTATTAGAAGTGATTTTAACGGTGAAACTATTAAAAAATATATTTACAGGCCTAATTCAATATTTCAAATCAAACTCGGTTTTCAAAGTTGAATATTTTGTAGCCTTCCTACTTATAAATACAGCAAACACTTTGTTTTAAAACAGTCGTCCTGATACAATTTTAGGGTGAATTGCCTATTAAAAAAAATAAATTGTTTCTTAAGAATACGATCGATAGTGTTAACACATTTTGTGATTCAATTATAATTTTGTTTTCAGTCACATTGAAACTACTTGTATGTAAGTATTTGAAAAAAGGGTATTTTTTATCATGCTTGGCATGAAAAAATTAAAGAAAATAATAAAATGTTCAGTTTCAACTGACGGCCCACGTTGTCGAGGGGTCGGACTCTTGACTAGCGATAGTAAGATC
The DNA here is from genome assembly GCA_917563855.2 of Limnephilus lunatus. Classification (NCBI taxonomy): domain Eukaryota; kingdom Metazoa; phylum Arthropoda; class Insecta; order Trichoptera; family Limnephilidae; genus Limnephilus; species Limnephilus lunatus. Next base: position 103,456,418 of record OU830594.1, read on the forward strand.
GCAAGTTCAAATCTTGGCTTACGCAATTAAATTATATTTTAATTGAATTGTGTTATTTCATAATTTAATAATTATAAAAAATATTATGCATTTGCGGCATGTTCCAAATTGGAATAAACTCTTGATATCGCTCCGGTGTAAGACATTGGCTTGGCCGGTTTGGTGACCAGATCTGAATAGCCCGGTATTTCCCTACCTTCTTGTACCCCATCTCCTTCCATTCCCCATCACCTTCAGCCTCACAAGATACCCAAATTGTGGATGTATACTTGTATATATATCATATAGCAAAAGTCTCACTGGCAGGCTATTGGGAGCAATTGGGACTAGTGCGGTATTCACATTAAGAAAAAGGTTTTAGTATTTGTGTTTGTGTGTTATCATAGGTGTGATTTAATTTTTAAAATTATTCTCCAATAATTTTCTACTTTATCAATTTTATAAAATACATGGTGGAATACCTTTCTATTAGATAACAAAATATGTTATACACATGGCGTCCCTGTTTAAACCTAACCCATTTTATTGCATTAAACCTTCAGGCCTCGGGCATATTTTGTCAGATGGTCAGTGTATTTCCGCTTTGCCATAAAATCCAAATAAATGGAATACTTCTGAACGTAACCTAAAACTAAAAACTGTTTTTGAAACTGAATGAAAAACTAATAATTAGCAAAATTATAATTTCTTTTCAAATTGAGGTCGGAACTTTGGTTTCATATTATTATTTCATAACAAACTCACATGAAAAGTAAAAATTATTGAAAATAAAAGTAAATTCCAAACTAAATTGAAAAATTACCTGAAACAACTGTAAGAGTTACATTACTATTTCACTTCATTTAATTCTGTTAATCGACACATCTCAAGTTTCTCTTACTATATCTATTGTTAATAATTGCAATATTATTATTCACCTACTCAAATGATAACATTGATAACATAATTGAGTATGAATTCACTCACCAAACACAAGAACCTTGTATCTTTATGGTGAGGAAAGGCTTTTATAACATTAATATTACAAATCAAACATAGTAAAAACAAACAAATATTAAATAAAAAATAAAAAAATAAAAAATAATAATAATATAGATATGCATTTTATTTTGTCTGTGGTTAACTTTTAGATTTGAATATAAAGCGTGGTTTTTTTCTCCTTCTAACATCGTTTAGAGTTTAGATCATATTTCAAAGTAATATATGAGACATAAAGGAGATATTCCAAAAAGGAAAAATTAAGTTCCTGTAAATATATAAAACAGTTTGATAAACAGAATTTTAACGATAAAATAAAATACTTTTTTTGTTTAAAACCGTGAGTTTTATTAATTTATGAACCGACCGGTTTCGCTTTACTCAAGCATCATCAGGGAACAAATTAATACTCAGTAACAATTTGTACCCTAATGATGCTTGAGTAAAGCGAAACCGGTCGGTTCATCAATTAATAAAACTCGTGGTTTTAAACAAAAAAGTATTTTATTTTATTAAATATGTCAAACCACAAAGTAATTGCTTTCTACAATAAAAATTTTAATAATTCACCAAGTTTCAAAAGTAAAATTTAAGTTCTGTTATTGTCTCAATATAGGCCGGCTATTTCACAGGACTTGGATAATAACATAACTTGAATAAGACTTACAGAACTTGAAAATTAACTTTGAAATTCGATGAATTATTCAACTTATATAAAACAACCCGTCCTCTAATTCATAAAAAGCTAAATCCTTAAGCCAAAATATAAATAATTTATTTGCCAATTAGTGTACGTAAACAGAAGTAGGTACAATATTATAATAATATTTTACCTTTTGCCTCATGAAATGACAATATTTTACCATATGTTTTTTTAACCTTTATAAAAAAAAATTATCAATTGTAAAATATTATTCAAAATCTTCGCATTAAGCAAAATCTTTCATTTTTTTATCATTCAAATATAATTTTAACGACAAATTATATCAAAAGATGGCGTTCACACGAACTAAGGTGGAGAAGTAATCGTTAAAACTAGTCAGGGGTACCCTCCCCTGACCCCGGCCCGCGCTTTGAAACGACTGCAGAAAACGCCCGGAGATTCACACCCCTGAGGGTGGGGGGGGGGGGGGTGGGTCCTCATCGGGGAGGAAAATATATAACTACTCTGAAGATAAGGGCGGTTTAGATAGTTTCATTTTGTTACGACTTACGATGGAAATGTAGTCATGGTTACCATTGCCATGAAATCTTATGTATTATAATGTTATAGCTCAGGTATGTACGATGTACGTAATATGTGGGACGGCACATAAAATTTCTTATTATATGACTTAAGTCTTAAAATGTTGTTGGAAATAAAAATATGTATAAATTAGTATCTACTTGTTTAGCAGTGATTTTAGAAGAGTTTTTTTTATACTTTGTAGAAATATTTTACCAGGCTGGTACCAGGATTTTTCAGCAACAACAACCTCAATAATGACGTATTTTTCAATGTTAACACTTTAGCTCACTGAAAAGTGACGTACCGCGCTGGTTGAAAGGTTTATTTAGTAAACTGTGCTATTCATTTTGTACCTAAGAAATCTGAATTATTGGGAAGCCGCGACAACCGTCAATGAACTGTAATTCGTTCATAGCTTTTTTTTTTAAATCGGTCGTTACTTAGCCAAGTTTTCTAAAATTAGTCATTGCTTCTAACTATGATAATGTGAATTACTACCTATAAACTATCGTATGGTGGGCTTCTAGGATGTGAAATCAGCATAATATCTTATTCTGGCTTGAATTACTAAGTACTAAGGTCAACCATTCTGAGGTCTTGAATTACTGATGTCAAACAATCAGATTGTTCAGAACTTGTAGGGTAGGTACCTACCTCATTTTTGTTATATTTTTAAAACAAATGTCAACATCCTCATATTAAGTATAATCTTACAATATATAAATAGTTGTTTATTTTTGAAATGATAGAGAACTTTTAAACTGGGTGGAACCCAGGCGCGGTAGCTCCATACATACTGAGGATGCTGCGCTTCCCTTCCTTTCTAGACGTATAATAAATAAAGTAATAATTATTGTTTATTTATTCCAAATAAAAATAAAAATCTTTGGGATTTTTTTTCTAACCGTAAACAGCGATGGATACCGTAATTTAACGACACTGTCCCAACCTCACGGAGCGGGCCGAAATACATTATTTATAATACCATTCTCGATGCTCGTGTGTCGAACGTCGCGTAAATGCACCAACACTAGCAAGAGAATTCAGGAACAACGTAGATTCTCTGCTTTATTCCGTATCCACGGTGTTAGAAAAAGTGAGATATTTGCGGATGCGCTTTTAGTTCTGCGTGCCTAGTTTCGTCTGAAACCGGATACGCATTCGAGGAGCATCCATGGGAGCACACAACGCGCAGAAAAGGACTTTAATGCGCTTGGGCATAGTGCACAGAATAGCATAACCAAAGCGCGTGGATTAATTCATTAATATTAATTCACTACTTATTAGAGATTTATTTGCGCGCCCATTTTGACAGTTTGGATTGAATTTTGAATCACTGAAGCCGATTGATGCGTTGAATATCTTTCAAATATCTATTTAATTATTTTAATTTCAGAACTGTAACAATTAATGTGAAGCATAAAGGATTTATAGAGCTAATTTGACATACTAGTTTTTTCTGTAATCGCATCTTTTTCATGATCTATTCTACAGATTTTTTATATTAGATATTAGGTATATACTTCAGCGCCCCTTATACAAAAAGTCTCGGACCGCCACTTGTGGAAACCCGACATAAGTAATCTCCAGGCTACTAACCGCTCGATTTTAAGATCTGTGCATTGCCCTTATGGTTATTTTTCATTAAATAAAATATGAAATTAACCGAAAACTACAAACATTACTTAGACCACCCTTAAAGGGTGAAACCTTTGCACATTTCTGTATTTTCGAGTCAGAAGTGTAGATTAGCCACTAGTTCCAGACCCGCTTTATTTCCCCGAGTAAAAGGGTAGAAAAGGCACAACTTTCCAGGCTTTATTGAAGAATGTTTGTTTTGCGCTGGGGGGTATTACTATTCTAATATATCTACTTTTCATCCCTTTTCCTTTTCCACCCCTTTGAACTCGTAGCCAGTAGCTACCCACGTTTTATATAAAGACGTGATTTTCTAATCAATCTTCCATTGAGAAGCCATGGAAATTTATTAGATAGTTGTTAGGTAGATACCATATTCAGTAATCATTGTCTGGAAAACTAAATGAGTTACTTAATCTGATAGCGTCATCTAGAATTAAATTAAATATATAAAACACGTTATGGAGAGTAAAAAAATGTACCCCACATCATATATGAAAAAATTGGTTTAGATGTCAATATAGCATTAGTGGTTTTGTAAAAATACTTGACGTAGATATTAAAATGAAAAATATTTCATAAAGAGTATTTTACTTTTAAGAATTAAACTAAGCACGTTATATTCAAAATTAACTAGCGATTTCTTGATAGGAGTAAGCAGAAAGGATTGAAGGCAGTCCAACTACTAGTAATTGATAAACATTCCTTGCTCAACATCACTTGAATTTTTTTTTATTATGACAATCTGACGTAGCTCTAGTATAATTGATTCAATATCAAATTCTTTAGTCATCCCCGACTTTTTCATCCACTCACTTGAATTAAAATATTTTCAGCAGATGAAAATAATATAAATTTTCGTTTACTTTATCGCGATAATTTCAAACAAAATAAGGTACCTTATCATTTTTATCTGTAGAAATTGTACTTGCATTTACCTCAATTTTTCCAACTTTCTATATAATAACATTCTTTAATATCTATATATATACAAGTACATATATATAATAATTTAGTCATATTTCAAAATATATATTTTTCACCAAGATTTAATACAAATAAATACTTTTTTGTATAAAGCACCTGCGACTGAGCCTATTGCAAGATGGTAGGAATTTAATTAAGTTTTAATATCTTAATGGAAATGAAAATAATACATTATAGAAAAAAAATGAAGATAAAAGAAATGAGATAAAATACAGGCTTCCATTTTATTGTTTTAGTATTGTACTTAGAAGTTAACTGTCCATTATATTACCCCGTTCTTATTTGAAGTACAGATTTTTTCCGAAAATACCGAAATAAGTACCTACCTAATTTATTTAATTATTAACGCCATTTTCTACAGAATTTCTACACTGAAATATTATAATATAACACTTTACATCATAAAATCATGCATGTTTTCAAAATAAAGTAACACATTTTCCTGCTACATATAAAAAACTTGAATAAGCCGTTAAAATTTTTCGAAAATTCGCAGTTTCATTTTACAACGTGAGCTTTTAAAGCCCCCAGCTTCGCATAACGAAACGAACTTTGTAAAATGTCGAACGATTTTACTAAAGTTTCAGTAGTAGTAGTTTCTCCCCCAAAAATCCCAACCCCCTCCCCAGTCCTCCTTCCCCCCTCACCAGAAACCTTCCGACGTTTTATTCGCTGGTTCTTTCTAACCCCACCCTTTTAAGGGGTTCTTTCTGCCCCACCCTCTAGAGGGGTTATTTTTACCCCCCTGTCCCTGGAAACTAGCTATGTCGGTACTATTCCTTCCCCCCTCCCTACGTGCTAAGAACAAATCCCCTCTTGAGGGAAGGTCCCCCCCTAAAATGAAAGAGAACGATAACCCGAAAGGGGTAGGGTGATAAAAGATACTTATATTTGGAGAAATTTAACCCTTACTTAAAACATTATTTTATGTGCTTGGAGTTTTATGTCGATATTTTAGAGGTAGAATTTGCTAAATGTTTTGCAGCTAAATTCAGTGTTTGAAATATTTCTCGCATTATTTCCGAGTTCTTTTTGTTCGACAGTTAGAAAATACTTTTAAAACCGTAAGTACGAGTACTTACGTAGGAAGATAATTTATCATTCATTTATCCGGACACGGGTATTTTTATATAGAAAGGTACTAAATAAAACTTATTATAAATTGTTTTAAACCATTTTTAACATAACGATTAGCCATCTCATATCACTTTATTTTACGATACCTTTGCATGCTTATTAGATAAAAATATTGTCCTGCTACTTGTTTTCAGGTAGGTAGGTAGAAAAATTCATAGGTATTCATAACACTATATAATGCAGATGTCTAAAAAAGATTATTCACAACTTTCTCAATAAATATGCTATTAATAATTGTATTACATTATTTTGGAATTATTCAAGGGTAGCATGACAACTCAGAATCAACTCAACTCAGCACCTCTTTAAAAAGTCATTAAAAGCTAAGAATAAAATGAATTTATTACTGTTATTGTTATACGCCCATAGGGCTTTTACATAGATTATAAATAAGTTTTACATAAGTTATCAAGTTAAAATTTATACCATAAGTTATAAAAGTGAAAAATTAAAAAAATAACAAGTAGTTTTTGAAGAATATGGCGTATAGAAATATTTTAAACAATATAATATTTGACAATAACATAATATAAAACATTACAATAACACATCAAATCGTTAAATATATTATACCCACATTACAATAATTTGTAGGATTCCACAAAGTGTTGGTTTAATTTGCATTTAAGATTATAAAGGGAATCAGCAAATATACCTATATATAATACCACCTAACTTGTTGCCCAAATCATGCATCCTATTGGTAAGTGAGTAAGTATTGAAAAATAGTCCATAATCTAAACCAACGTAATCTATTTAATGATTTTTTTTGTAGATTTTTTTAATCACTTTTAATGACTTTTGAAAGGAGGTGTTGAGTTGTATTCATTCTGAATTGTCCGGTCAACTTATTCAAGAACATTATAGCAAACTAGTCTACTACTACTATCCTACTGTATCACATATTATAATTTTGTGAATGTTAACTTTACTTGATACTACATTATATGAATGATCATGTACATACATAAATATCTAATGTAAACGAAACCTGTCATTTGACTGTATTAGAACGGGAGACCTTCCAAGTTGGACAGTCAAAGCTTCATTAAACTGTGAATCTACTTTTATAATAAATAAATAAATAAAAAATAAAATAAATATTTAAGAAGTATCGATTAATAACTGTATCATAGTTAACACCCGGAGTCTTCCAATATGATAATTCATATCTTTTGGTTTATTTAGGTATACAAAAATTATTTAATATACCTTACATGCGAAAATGCTGGCGTAGATTAAAAGTCTTGAAAGAATCTAATTTGATAAAGAAATACCTTTTACAAAGTTTATTGTTTTGTATAAGGTAGCTACCTGAAAATTCATGACATCAAACACCCCCTCTTGAAATTCAAGAAAACAACAAAACATGCACATAACTAAATGAACCATTCTGTACAGTAATAACTTTAAACCCGCCCCTTGTAAACTAAACGTGATATTGCAAAACTGATTTAAAACACAAATGTAGCGTATACATTTTATTATTTCTATGCTAGGGGTAGTTAGGAATCAGCAGCGGCATTACCTGGGGGTCGGGGGGTGTTCTGGCCGGGGGTGGGGAGGTATATATCGGATGAAGGTAGGTGGAGTTACCTTCTGAATTTAATTAAAACAAACGTGAGCGGAATAACTTCATTTTACTCTCTGACTGTCGCGTAAGAAGAAGCCGTGTTTTAAAGGGGGCTGGTGTGGGTGGACTGGGGGTGTCAGAAGGAGAGAAGTGGGAGGGGGAGGGCCAGGTGAGGGTAGGGAAGAAGTGGATTAATTGAAGAACAGGAGAACAAAGGTTGTTCAATTAAGAAGCATTCTTACTTCAAAGGGGTCTTGACTTGAGAGGGTTTGAAAAATATACAAGGTGTACCCATTCGCTTTTGCTTATTTTAGGTTGACATCATGTTCTTATTTTATTAATTGGAAAAGGATAGGGTTTCTACTAATATTCCTTTTTTGGTCAAAATATTTATTATTAAAATGGAAAACTTAATGACTTCAATATTGCTTGATTCAATCGAGTTGTTGTGTAATTTTTGTTACATTTTGTCAATGTAAGGTGATTTTTTAATCAAAATCAGATTCCTTTTGATATGAAAGTAACTAATTTGAAAAAAGAGACTTATTTGATTCTTAATATGGTCTCTCACGATGGCTATATCGACAAAATATTTTACTCTTGAACAATGTACTAACTGACTTGCAAATAATATTTATAAAAATTATTAAAAAATAATATTATTAAATTTTTTAATTGGCTCCATACAGGAAGCCCTGAAGAAAATAATTTTCCCCAGGGACTGTGTCATCTTTAAGGATGCTGTATGAAGGATCTTTTTAAGGAAATGACTCACAGGAAGCCCTGGGAAGGAAAAAGGTATGAAGAATGGGTAGGGATCTGGGATTCGGTGTGACCAAGTCATCCGCTGCCAAGACCACTTGGAGTGACATATGGCAGAGGTGTTTCTTATTCAATAAATGGTTCCCGGGGAGGCGGTACTCATGCCCGCATCCCAATTTAAAAATATGTAGGATTTTACAAAAATATTCCCGTTTGTATTTGAACGTTTGACGTATAGATTCAAACCATAATGTGTGCTCCTTGTATTCGTATAGATACTTATACATTATAGTATTTTCTTTTCCATTTTCTGCAGATATTATAACAAATAAGTTATTCTTGTTGACATGTCGGCAGGTACTTATTTGTTTCAATAGTACCTTCACAATACAAATATATTTAAACGAATATCTACAGTTCTTCGAATTCTATAGTCTGGGAAGTCTAGCAGTCCGCGGGGATATATTAATAACGTGTTATCTGCACCCCCCTACGGGACCAACCGAACGGGGATGACGTTTTAAATTACCTGCCGTGAAATAGCAAACGTCTTCAGTGTTTGGGAAATTCCAAAATAGAGGGATGCAATACAAAGAAAACAATTTTTAAATTAAATAAAAAACAATATTTTTTCAACTTACTATAAAAAAATTACTATAAAAATTTCTATTTCTGGTCTCATTATCCTATTGGAAGTTGGCTAGCATCTGGGAAATTTTAACACTACAGACTGTTGTCTGAAATCAGTCGGTCTTCTTCTACTAGATCCGTCATTCGCTCCTTGAATAGTAAAGTGTGTGGTAAAATTATTTGGATTTTAACATAACATTTGGAACATTTCTTTTGAAAGTTAAACTCTTCGTCCTCTTACTTGTCATAGAAAACTAAAAAGACATAATATGCAATAACCATGACGCTCCGTAAGATCTCTCGCTGGGACTTGATGTGAATCCAGTGTCGATGATTGATTTGGTGTACAGGTTTCCATACCACTCCATCCGTTTAGTGGCTGAGTGGTCTAAAGCATCGCGTTCAAAAATCAGAGGTCGCGGGTTCATTCCTCTGCTAGCTAAGTCCTCCATCGTTACACAAGAAACATTTTCCACCTATATGATGTGGGCAATAGGAATTCAATTACAGATTATTATTGAAAATTAAAATAAGTGTGATCAATACCGGATTGAAAGAAATATGACGCAACAAGTTTTAAAAAAATCTTTCGAGTTCTACGCATACACAGATCAATTAAATTGAAAATCTGTTAAAGAAGGAGATGAAATATTTCAAGTTTTTGGTCAATTTCATAAAAATCAGTTTACTTTAGGCATACAAACACGCCCAAAACAAATTACTACTTTATCTCTTAGTTGATAAATTGAGAGAACCCGACATCAAAAAACCAACAGTCAACTAACGTGAAGATGAGGAAATCAAAAGACATAGTCCACAAACACGAATTCGTGGAGTCAACAAACAAGAAGAGGGGAAAGTAAAAAACATGAAGATGGGAAAATCAACAAAACAGTCAAAAAATACGTAGATGTGGAATCAGCAAACATAGTCAACAAACATGAAGATGGGGATATCATCGAATAAGAAGATGAGATAATCAACAAAGTTCAATCAACGAAGTTGAGGAATTCAACGAACAAAGTCAACAAATATGAAGACAATTCAACAAACATATTCAACGAATATAGTCAACAAATATAGGAAATCAACCAACATGAAGAGGGGGAATTCAGCAAACATGTAGATGGGAAATCAACAAACACAGTGAAAAAACATGGGGAAATCAACAAATATGAAGATGAGAAAATCAACAAATACGAAGGTGGGGAATTCAACAAAAATGAGAACGGGGAAACCAACAAACACGAAGAGGGGAAGTCAACAAACATGAAGATGGGAAATCAACAAACACATTCAAACATCTAGATGGGGAAATCTGCAAACATAGTCAATAAACATTTTGAATTCAAAAGAGCCGCACAAGACAGGGAAGAATGGAAGAAAAAAGTAGAGTTAATTGCTGCAAACCAATCCCAGGATTGAAACCAGAGAGAGAGAGTCAATAAACATGAAGATGGGGAAATCAACAAACAAGATGAGAAATTCAACAAACATGAAGATGAGTAAATCATGATGTTACGCATACCCAATTACCAACAGTCCGCCTTGAAACAGGAATCCCTAGTGAGAAGGACCGTGTTTTGTATTACAGTCATTAATAAAAATTTATAATTAAAATAATTTTAATGGTTTTATGATTCTTTACTACACATACCTACTTTAAAAAAATTCTTATTTATTTTAGGAAGGTCGAATTAAATTGTTTTAATTGTGTTGTAATTTTCCAGGATTTGGAATTTAATTAATCTTAAATTTTCTTAACAAGATTGTAGAGCATAGAATGATTATTTAAAGCAAGTTCTCTCCCAAAGTCTACGAACAAATAGGTACTCAGAATTCAAAATATTAATTACAAATACACGTATGGAACTTTCATGCGAAGTTATAAACTTTCTCCTCTCGGTACTAATCCAGCGATGTATTCTCTGACTGTGTGTGCAGGTAGGTACTGGGTTGGAGAGTGTAGGTACTGGGTCTGGGTAGCTAGACTTCCACGTTCAGATGTTTTACGAAGATAGAGTTTACGGAGAGTCGGCGGAGAAATGAAGACTAAATTAGATATTTGTTTGTGTGCAAGCCACGTACACAAGAAGAACTAAATGGTTAGGGCCGAATTGGGACATAAAATTTTAAATATATATTAAATTCTTGAAGATTTCCTATTTGGTAAATTATGTATTGCTGCCTACATTTATATTGCGGATACTGTGAATTCCGACAAATCAGTTCATATTTCAAAAATAAGACTTAAATTCAAATCTATTCCGAGTACCACATTTCATTATATTAGAGTTACGTAGGACATACACACAAATCGAAATTAGAATTTTTGATTGATGATTAATAATTTTGCACTTTCGTGTTTTTTTAATATGGGTATATTTATATGTATTTTTTTGTTTGTTTATTAAATTATAAATTTAAAAACTTTTTATTTCTCAAGATAGCTCTTTTAATAAAGCCTTTTGATGTCATTGTCAAATCAGTTTTTTGGATAATTTTTGACACCATTTAGTTCATGGTGGATTTTCATTACAAGGTGACTTTACAATTAAAAACATTTTTTTCCACTTTTTATTATAATATAAACAAGTCGAAAAGGGTTCGTTATATATATAAAGTCAAAACAAATATTAGTAAAGTTGATGCCAATGAGCAATGGCCTGTTAATGAAATATAAAAATATAGGTAGGTATATGATAATACCGCACAATGGTCCCAACTACTCCAGTTTGGATTGAAGAGGGGAAGGAGATGAAGAATAACAAGGTGAGGAAGTACCCGGCTATTCAGATACAGTCACCAAACACGGCTAAAGCCATTTCAAGCGACATTTCAATTGTGAATGGTGTTCTTACACCAGGGCAATACGGATAGTAGCTTCCAATCTGAAACGCGCCGCAAATATGCTATATATTATTATAATGAAATTTTGTGAAATAACACAAATTATTTAAATAAAATTTATTTGTGCATGCCAGAATTTTAACAGGTGTCATCGATCACGGAAGTCGTCAAAATCGTCATGAACTGCACAAAATCGCTTATCGCTGGTTGATAGCCGATGGCTGACATTCTATGGTTGATGTTCTGCAGAAGTCATACTACGAATGCATGCTCAAAAAGATAAAGAAATAATTCAATTTACGCGTGCGCTGGTGTGGAAAGATATTAAATGATAGGTTCCTATATTAAATCTATCATCTATTTGCCTCCAATTATTTTTTTTAATGTATTTAATTTAGTTATGTATAATCCAATAATAAATTATGAAACAGGTTTTGATTTTAATTAATATGGAATTGTTTGCTGATTGGGAAACAAATTGAAAACATATTATTTTACAACAAAACACCCTCAGTCCATCCACTGAAAAATGAAAATTCAAATTTCAGCGCAGTCACATCTGCTGAGATTATAACATATCTGGTCGTTACTGTAACCCGCCCAGGGTAGGTTCTAGAACTACCTGGCAATGCCGGAACAACTTTCTGGCGGCGCTTTCCATGGACGAATTTATACGTCCATGGCAGGTGGGAGGCGACGGCTATGGACGTCCAAAATAAGGGGGGGGGTGAAGGGAGCAGGATAAAGTCGATTTAAGAATGTTTCCGATGGGACGTCGAATCTTAATTAAGAATGACGTGCATACACGTCCAACTATCGGATATGTTTAGCCGTTGAAAAACTGCGGGAAGAAACGTTAGTTCGACTTTGTAATTAAAAGATTTTACACTCGTTTTAATTTTCAATAGTTAATTCCAAAAAAATAACTGTTTTGAGCTTGCTCCTTAATGATTCTAATTAAAGAAACCGTATAAAAATATCTACTTATTTTGGTTGTCTGTATTTTAGAAGAACATGTCATCAGGTTCAATGAATTTAAATGGCTTCGAATTTAATTGTCATTTTCAAAATTGTAACTGTTTGCGTGAAAAGTTCAGACAAGTATGTACCTACATATAATACAGGATTTTTTTAAAGAAAATATTTAATTTTTGTATTCTGTATTTAAAATGTGTATTTCTTTTGTTTCATTTCTAAGGGTTAATCTTGATAAATAAACTGAGATTTCGTGATTTTCAAGAGTCTGCCTTTTATCCATTTTCAAGAAAACTTCATTTACTAACTAACTTGGATGGCCTCTGTGGTCGAGGTGTAAGGCTCTAAAGGTCATGGGATCGAATCCCGGCGTGCATAAATACATTTTATTTGATCAATTTGTCTTATTTCATAATTATTCATTAAAAAAAGTATAGTTTATTTGCGGCACGTTCTAGAACGGAAGAGACTCTCAATATGAATATATTCCAATCAAATGAAGATATACGTCAATACTTTAAAATCCCGAAATTAATTTGTAGAAGAATTATTTCTGATCAATTGTTATTGTACAAAATCCTAAATAATACGGTATCTTCCCCGTATCTTTTACAAAAAATAGATATTAGAGTTCCTGGTCGTAATAGTAGAAATAGTATCCCTTTTTTATAACAGCCGCTCCAATACGAACTACTTATAAAATGAATTCATACATCAAGCCTGCCATTATCATAACACATACCTCATTTATACAGACATCTTCAATATAACTTTCAACAAATTCAAAGCAAAACTATTAGATAAATGTAATGCATCACAACACACCCCTTAACATCCATATTTATATTAATTATATTATTAATCGGATTTCTTTTCCTAATTTGCAATATATTTACATATTCCCTAATTACATACATATCATTCTTATACTCCTACAAGATCATAAGCTTACCCTTTATTGTGTTTTTCTATATTCTTATCATGCATATTTCAGTTTTTTAGCTTCTCCTAACTATTTTTTTCTTAGTTTTTTCATTATGTTTTATTTTAACTTCTCTTAACTATTTTTTTTTCTTAGTTTTTCTTTATGTTTTACTTTTCTAGCTACTAAAAAAAAAATTATCAGCAAAAACATGTTTTTAGGCTTACTGTTTTATTTTAGCACTCTTTCTTTTTTATGTATCTTTGTAAAGCTGTTTGTTTTCCAAATAAAGATATTATTATTATTCATATCGCCCAGGTGTAAGCCCACCATTCAAAATTGAAACGTTGCTTGAAATGACTTAAGCCGTGATTGGTGACCAGATCTGAATAGCCAGGTACTTCCCCACCTTACTATTCCACATCTTCTTAACCTTCCACCACCCTCAGCCTCACAACATACCCCAATTGGGGAAGCCATAGGCTTAATGATTCCAGACGGAGCAGATGGGACTCTTATGAGGTATTCACATAAAAAATAAAAGAAACTATATGTACTAAGGATAAATTTTATATTTGTTAGCAAAAAAAAATTATAATATATTAAAGGAAAGTGACAATTAAGTAATCGTTTTTGAAAGGCAAATATTTTATAACTTTCATCTTCATAAATTATTAAAATATCCCCCGATTATTTTAGGTATGCGGTAGTTAACGATAAATAATACATAATACTTAAAAATAATTAAATAGAATTAGAGGTGTCTCCAATAGCCACTCTTTCGCAATATTTTAAATATTGTGGTTTTATTGTTTCTTTACACGTTTAAATCTATGTAATTGTTTACAATTTGATTTTAAACCTCGCTAGAAATAAAACTATTATATATTTTAGGAAAGTGGATTTTAAATCGTTAAAAATTGTACATATTGTGATTTAATATTTCACAAGATTACGTTCTTGAAAATGAAAGCCAGCCGCTTGGTTTAGTTTGACAAAGGGGAAAGGGGTAGGTTGGTTTGCTAGTCGCTGGTGTTTTTCCGAATTTCATCAATTCCTGGAATATGCTTGGGGGTGGGTTTCGGTTTGTAAATGCTTAAGTCAGGGTAGGTGGCGGTGCTTCCAAAACTTTGAAACATTATTAAAACTGACCCTAAAAAAAAGTTTAATTAAACTTTTTCTCTATTCATTTTTTATAAGAAAAACTTTCTTTTTATACTTTTTTTAAGGTTATTCCCATCAGTGAAATATATAATATGATATTTTTAACTTATTCTAATATGATATTTTTCTCTATTGTTTAAAATGTAGAAATGGGAAGTCTAAGCTATGGACTAGTTCAATATGCCACACCTACGAGTTAAAAATTAAAAATGGGATTTGGCCTCTTCCACAAATTAATGTTCTCTACTGACTGCTATTTAATTTGCTTCCAGTCTTCTTGTGCTTTCCGTTCTGTTCCAATCCACACAGTTTTCACACAGTCCACCAACCTCTTTCTTGGTCTGCCTCTGAATCACTTCCTCTGGAGCACCCACACAGCAATAATTTTGATGTCCTGTCATATGAAATTCTTTCGAAATGTCCAACTCATCGAATTCGTTGGGTCCTAGAGAATTTTACAATGGTTTCATGCTCAGTAAAAATAAATAATATTTTTTTTCAATTTAATAAAATACTTAATTTTTACCACTTTTATTGTTTATAAAAACCGACATGTTTCGGGAGCAATGCTCACTTCTTCAGGGTTTTAATAATACTAATTTTAAATAATAGATATAAAACATGTTATCAACAAGAAAAATAATAGACATAGATAGATAATAGACATAGACAGATAATAGACATAGACAATCGTAACAATAGAATGATAAGAATGGGTAGGGGACAATGGGCAATATGGAACAATTTACAAAGGAAATAGGTTTAATATTGGGTCATTTAAAAACAATTTTTGATTATTAATAATATTCAAATTCGCATTCACACTCTTTCTGATCTCTAAAATTTCTAGTTTATCCAACTGAATTCCATTGATTCCATTGTTAAAGTAAAAGATGTGACTATTTTCCAAAAAATGGTTGGCAAACTCCGAGAGTTATTTAAAGATTTGTTTAAAGATTTCATATGCTCTTTAATCCTTATTTCAAATAAATCTTTTTTCCTAATAATAATAAAACTGTTTGTAGTAATAATTCTACAGTGATTTCAATTGGGAGGCGGGTTTGTTTACCGCTGCCCCGAAACCATTTATTGAGTAACCAAAACTTCTGCCAGTTCAGTTCGCTACGTTTGATGACTTAGCAAGGGTTATCCGGATCTTCACTCTTGGCATCGGATTTTTCTGCCCACCAGTGCGTGGCGGGCCGGATCGGGTGAGACTAGTTGAGGGAGACCTTTTGACCTCTCCAGCAGGACTCTCTCAGAACATTGCATTGCATCAAAGTGGGAGGGATGAATTCATACGTCCATCACTCGTGGACACAATGAACCCCAGATTTCTACCCACCCCTCATACCTTTCTCCTTCCCAAAATCCCCTCCTTTGTTTCTTTAAAAAGACCCTACACACACCAAAAGATGGAAAATCCTCCGAAGGAAAAATTTTTCTTCAGGGTCTCTTGTGTGGAGCTAGTGTAAAAAAATATTATGTATAGATTAATGGAGGATGTTTGCATCCTATATTTTATTTTTTACTGCTGCAAGTGATGAGAGTCTTTATAATATTGTATTCTAAACAAGGACAAGAAATTAATTTTTAAACAATAATATGAGTGTAATTTCTAAATAGAGTAGTAGATACTCCAGATACTAATATCTACAGCCTAATACTAATAATATCTGTATGTCGGACGAATATATACAGCTCATATGTTGGACAAATATCTATGAACTTCAGAGTGAAGACTAGTATCTACAGAGTTAAGGTCGGATAAATATCTATGACGGTCCCAGTGGTGACGAATATCTATGGAGCGTAGGTGGGACTAATATCTACAGAAGGCAGCTGAGCAAGAGATTGTACGGAAAAGCATAAATTACTTCAATTACGTAATATTAACCTAACCTAACTTAACACAAATTAAGTTTTTTAAACTGCATACGTAATATTACGTTATGCCAATATGCTATACATAATTGCAAATTCAACCTCTGCCAGTGCTGTAAATATTCGTCGACATCACCTGTCCCATAGATATTAGTCAGCAGTTTGAGCTGTAGATATTCGTCCTCACTTTGGTTCTCATAGATATTTGTCCGAATTGTTCAGTTTTTGGAATTCCTGTAGATATTAGTAGACGCCTCCATGGTAGATACTTTCAGTATCGCCCTAGTGAAATACCACCATTCGGAACGTTGTGATTGACCGGTCAGTGGTTGAGTGGGCATAGCGCTTGGTCCCAGGCTTGATTCCTCGGCTGGCTAAGTCCTCCATCACAACACAAGCAGCATTTTCGGCTTTCTGTGGTGGTAGTAGGAGATTTTCAAACATTGTTGGGTTATTCGTAACCCGGGAATGTTTGTCTTTCTTTTAAAAAAAATTTTTTTTAAAAATTAAAAAGAAAAAATTGGTGACCAGATCTGAATAACAAGATACTTCCCCACCTTCATCTATCTTACCTTCCCCTCCCCAATACCTTCAGACTCACAACATTCCCCAATTGGAGATGTAATAGTCACACAGGCTCCAGACACTTGGGAGCAGCTGAAACTCTTGTGCGGTACATACATTAAAAAAAACATATAAAACCACACTTAGAACATTACACATAAAAAAATCATCCGGATAGTAAGTCCTTGATAATTTGTCCCCTAGAAGGCTAATATATTATGTAAAGTTAATTTAAGGTTGTTAAAGTTTGGGAAGTCCTGATGCAGGGCCTTAGTTCCCATTTATATTCCGTGACGCCATCTCGAGGCGTATTTTATTATTAATCCTAAAAATGGCCGCTTACACCAATACAGTCTTAATTCCTATAAACACACGAAACTACCTGGGCCCTTTGCGTACTTATAGTTGTGTAGAGTTTTCTCAGGGTTGTAAAATAAGGGTAAACCAAGTTTTATTCCACCGAAAAGTTAGGCGGTATAAATAATTCACATCGCATTGACCATTTTTTAAAGAAATCGCTTATTACAGCATACAAATTAATATAAAAAACAATTCATCTTGTTAAATTTATATTTATACTACCAGACCCGGATTCACGTTGCTGTGGCTAACGAAACACAACGCCATTACCCAACCATTTTAAAATCCACACCACCCTTTTGTCAGCTGCCCGCTGCCTGAATTGAATATTTGAATTTCTCGGCTTTTCCCAACTATAATAAGCATGTTTTTTTACATATAAACCTTCGTCTCGAATCACTCTATCTATTGGTAAAAACCGCATGAAAATTCGTTGCGTTTAAAAGATCTAAGCGCACATACATTTTGAGCGACTTCATTTTATACTATGTAATGATTGTAGTTTTATTCTTATCAATTTACCTACATATTAGTAGCGGGTTCGAATCCGGCGTGCGCAAATAAATTTTGTTTGATTAAATTGTGGTATTTCATAATTAATTAATTAAAAATAATATACCATATATTTGAGGCACATTCGCCCTGTATAAGACCACCATTCAGAATTGAAACGTTGCTTGAAATGCTTTCAGCCGTGTTTGGTGACCAGATCTGAATAACCAGGTATTTCTTCACCTTCCTCTGGCCCATCTCCTTCTCCTCTCCAATATATTCAACTTCACAACATACCCCAATTATGCCATAGTCTCAATAGGTCCATACGAGAGCAGTCTGTGTCTCTTGTGCGGTATCCATATAAAAATATTTAAAAAATCTAAATAAAACTGCAACCTTAAAAAATAATAGAAAACTCAGACAAACATTACTTCTCCCAACAAAAAAAAAACCATGAGGCAATTGAATTATAAATATCTAGGATTATTTTTTTAATGCATCACTAGAAAGTAATAAAAATAAATCAGAATTTAAAAGATTTTACATTCTATCTTAAAAAACAAACTGAGATATAAACTGAATACTCTTAACATTTATTTATTATTTATTTATTTATTATTATTACATTTATTACATACAAGATATAACAATATAAAAGGAAGCTTTGACTGCCCAACTAGGAAGGTTTCCCGTTTTAGGACAGTCAAGATATCATCATGTTGATATATTTTTTTTTTTTTTTACAGTAAATACCGTACAAGAATCTCAACTGCTCCGGTCTGGAGCCAGTGAGACTATGGCATCCCCAATTGGGGTATGTTGTGAGGCTGAAGGCAGTGGGGAGGGGAAGGAGGTGGGGAAGAGGAAGGTTGGGAAGTACCTGGCTATTCAGATCTAGTCACCAAACACGGCTAAAGCCATTTTCAAGCAACGTTTCAATTCTGAATCGTGGTCTTACACCAGGGCGATACTGATAGTATCTTCCACTCTGGAACGTGCCGCAAATATACTATATATTATTTTAAATGAATTAATTGTGAAATAACACAAATTAATCAAATAAAATTTATTTACGGACGCCGGGTTCGAACCCATGACCTCCGGATTGTGAGTCAAGAGTCTTAGCCACTGGACTACGATAAATATATCTAAAGATATACCGATAACAAAATAATACACCCCATTTACACAAGAGCTTGGCTTTATTATGGTGGTACATCTTATAACAATGTAATAACTTTTTACTTTGTTCATTTCAACAGATTTTAATATTTTCTGTAAATGATTATGCTTCTGAGTAAACATCTAAATAAATAAAATAAAAATAGTTTGTGCTTATTTGGAACTTTCTCCTACTCTATTACTCTTTACTATCTACTCGTATGGCCTCAAAGATTTTAGTAAGTATCGTCAACTTATACCCTTTTGCTAATCTTCCCGTAGGCACTCCTAGAAACTGATGAATATTTTAATATTGCTATTTTTTTCACTGTTAAGTTTACATAAAATCGTAAAAATGTACATAAAGTTTGATACGACAAGTGCCTGTGTCAAACAATAAGGTGAGTGTTTGTCGATTCTTTGGCATAATCTAACTTAAAAAAATATGTACCCGTATATTCAATATGCATAAAAAAGCAACACGTTAAACATCCCTAAATGTTGAATGTTGTGGTAGCAAGAAAGGGACGAAGATGGGCAGAGGAAGATCGGAAAGTGCCCGACTATTAAGATCTAATCAGTAAAAATGGCGATAGTCAATTCAAGTAATGTTCTATTTTAATGGCTGTCACCAGAGCGATAATGGGAGTTTATATACCTAAATAATAATATGTATCATCTGAAGCTATTTCAGTGTCACCATTCACAAACAATTTACGTGACAAATTCGCCAATTCTTCACATAATGAGTTTAGCAAACAAATATATAAATGGTACATTTTTAATGTAACGATTTATGTGATTAACATGCTTAAATTTTTTTTAAAGTAAACATATTATTTCTGATATTTTCAGTTATTATTGTTATGATTTTATTTTATTCAAATTTATCCAGTTGTAAACCACTGTAACATAATAAATTATTTGTATTAACCTACTGTGTAAAAAAATTAATATTACGTAAATGAAGCCCATAAATAAAATGAATACATAAATTCACCTTTTCCTTCTCTCCATATACTGAAATGTTGGCTAAGAACCAACACCAAGGAAATTTTAAAATCAGAAACATTGAAAAAAAAAAACAATCATATATTCATGATACTTCAAAATATATCTAATATTTTTTCACTCGCTAAACAAGAATCGTCTATAATGATCTTTTGAGAGAATGGCTAAGGTTTCGTTCCCCTTATAAATTTTAAATTCGTACGTGTACAGCTCCCTAATACAAATTCAAAATTAAAACAACGCTTCACAACTGGGAAAAGATTTTAATTAATATTTTCAGCCCTTAAACTTAGATTAAAACAAGGCTTAACAGGAAAACCACGAAATATGGGAATAAAGTCGTAGACCCTTTTAAAATCTGGACAAATTCATATTCTAGTTTCATCCCTTCCGTCCCCTCTTTTTAATATAAACCCTTACTTTGGACCTTCTGCCTTATGTATCTGCTAATGCATTTGTAGTGGTGGGATGTCTTTGGTGAAGAATCAAGAGGCTGTTAAATAAACAAAACAAAACATATTTTTGGAATTTTCTAATTTTAATTTAAAAATCTGAAACTTTTGTATCGGATACTCGTGTTGTGTACAAGTTAAAAGTCCGTTCACGTTGCTTCTTAAACCACAAGACCCGCGTAGCCATCTAGTCTTGGGTCGATCGTGAACTACCCGATAATTGATACCCGCTCACGAATCACCAATGATCGATCAGGTTACTTTTTCAAAAAATATTCAATCGTTAGCATCCTTGTCGCATGATGAGTACCGATGTGGCGAGTGACTGTAGATATATGAATTTTGAAGACCGTCAACTCGAATATCATTCTCGTGACAGAAAAAAAAGATGGTTGATAATTAAAATTTAAAACATACACGTTGCTTCTTAAACCACAAGACTGTCCTGGGTGATAACCTTGATAACTGAAATTTAAATTGCGCTATCATTGCGGTTCCAGTTATCGGAGATATAGAACCATTCCTTTTTTAAAATTCTTTTGGAACCGATTTCAATGGCGGGGGTGTTGATCAGTAATCGGTTTGTAATCGGTGTAATCCACGTATCACTCTCCTGAAAGAGTCCTTTTCAGTTTCAGATTAACCATCTCTATCATCTTCTGTGTCACAAAAACTAGACTCACGACGTTCAGTCTACACAATTTACACATCTACGGCATGGTCTACCTACAGGAGCTATTACCTACGTACTCGGAAACTACAGGTACTATCGACATGATGGCCAGCGGTCGGCCGCGTAGTATTCTCTCTTCTCTATGACAAATTTTCACCTTATCTCTGATCAAAGAGCAGGTACTCTCGACCCGATCACTTCGCCAGTGGGTCGTGAGCGATCGAGTTGTGTAAAATGATCGATCGACCCATGATCGACACCACTAATCATGTGCCACAATAAATGTCCGATATTTTTTTTCCATTAGCTCCTTGATAAAAAAACGATTTTTAAAGTTCACTGTGTTAATTTGAATGGTAAATTGATCGTCTATAATTATTTTTTTTTTGGCAATGATTCTGTGGCAAGTGTTTTATTAATAATTTCAGCTTCACAAATCGCACAACTATAATATCTAGTAATTTTTCACGGGTCTGTGCTAGTTTAAAATAAGACTGACATCCACTGTTAGTTGTATCATAAAATAAATCAATAATTCTATAATAAACAAGGCATTACCGCCACTCGAGTGAGCCCATTAAAACACCTCCAGCGAAGGCTGTACAGTATCGTATAGAGCCTACAACAGTGGTTGTATTGCCGACGCACGCAGAGTTAGTTCGGCGAGGTTACCTCCCACCCCCACCCCGGATAGGACCTAGAAGCACCGCTCTGACTTAACGGCACGACATTAAAATACAAATTTCTTATCGCGAAACTGGGGTGGAATAGCAGAACTATGCGTAGTTCTAGGCGAATGTTTGATAATATGTAGAATGGTTCAGGAGAATATGGGTGAGGGCTCTAATATTTTGTTATTTTTATTTGGTTATCCTTGAATGTTTTTTTTTTGTGTAAGGATGAACGGGATGATAAAAATAAACGCATTTTGAGTTTAGTAAGTAAATTTGTCCTTTATTTATTTAAACAAGTCGAAGTGTACCAACACCTCCACCATGGGTCACCCCAGGTGGTTCACTACGCTTGGTGGCTTAGCAAGGGTACCCGGGTTTATTTGTGAGGATCTTGGCGGCGGATGCATCGTGAAATACTGGTTGAGGGACACCCTTTGACCTCTCTAACAGGTGGCACCAGTGAGACTATGACTTCCCCAATTGGGGTTTGTGATGCTGAAGGTAGTAGAGAGCGAAAGGAGATAGATAAGATGAAAGTGGGGATATGTCTGGCTTTTTAGATCTGGTAACCAAATACATAAAAGCTTAGCTAAAGCCATTTCAAACAACCTTTCAATACTTTTTTAAATATTTTTTTATTGATCTATATACGCTATATAACGCGATGTTTACAATATATTATTTGATGCCTATCTCGCTAGGGTATACCTGTGTTGAGACAGGCGTAGAGGTAAATAATTGAATATCATATACAAGAGTAATATAATTTACAATCAAACATAAAGATGATTGAAAGTGTGGGTAAATCACATAAAGAGAGTTTTCTTATAAATGAAGGAAGAGATACAGTACAGTAGTAAATCCTGTCAAATCTATTTATGGAGTTAGATTATTTAGGATTTCATAATTTTAATTTGTTTTATATGGGTAAGGACGTATGTAGATGGATATTTCTGTCTATTTGTAGTTTATTTTACAGATGTTTGCAATAGTGTGACGACAAGTACTTATAATCCATTTCTTTATAACTTGTTTGAATTTGGTCATTGATTCGGTTTGCCTAATCGTAGCTGGTAGTGTATTATGTAGTTTGCAAGCTATGTATTTAAAGTGTCTTTGTCCAAAGGTGGTTTTAGAAAAGGGAGTTTGGAGGAGTTCTTTGTTTTTGGCTCGGGTATTGTGTATCGTTTGTGTTGCTTTGTATAGGGTTATGTTGTTTTTATGTAAATTAACTAAGATGGATCTTGCGTAGAGCTGTTTAATGTCCATAAAGTTGAAGGTGTTGAAGATCGTATCCGTGCTGGTAGTAAGAGGAAGTTTAAGGATTATTTTTATTATTAGTTTTTGTGCTTTAATGATGGGGTCGAGGGCACTAGAATAAGTGTTACCCCAAGCTAAAATTCCGTATTCGATGTGTGATTGGCACAGTGAGTAATACACTGTTTTTAAAAGGTGTAGGTTGAGGAAATTACGTGTTTGTTTGAAAAAGTATATGGATTTGCGGATTTTGTTTATAGTATTAAGTATATGTTGCTTCCAATTTAGGTGTGTATCAAGGGTTGTTCCTAAATATTTGATAATGTTTACTTATTCAAGGCATGAGCAGTTACAATTCAGGTTCGGAGATGAGTTTTTACATTCGTGTATTTTTAATTGGGGGTGGAGGTTTGGTTTTGTGATATTGGTGAGACTAGACAGAAAGTATTTTGTTTTCTGTACATTGAGAGTTAGTGTGTTTGAGTCAAGCCAGTATTTAACCTTTTGAATTCCTTCCTCCGCTTGCGAATAAACGGTAGGCCAGTCTTTCGCTTGGAATAGCAGGACAGTGTCGTCAGCGAAGCTGACAATAGTGGCATCGATATCTAAGTTACACAACTCGTTACTACAAGGCAGTTTTACCCCAAGGCGATACTGAGAGTACCTTGCACTCTGAAATTTGCCATAAATATACTGTATATTATTTTTAATTATATAATTGTGAAATAGCACAAATTAATCAAATAAAATTTATTTGCGCATGAAGACCGTTGCATTATTTATGTGTGTGTAACAATGTAGTGACAATGAAGTTTATTTTACATTACAATTTATATAAATTCTCTTGACTACCCTATATTAGGGGGTTCCATGCCAACTCAGAATGAAACCAACTCAGAACCACCTCATAAAGGTCATTAAAAGGTATGAAATAATTATTTTAAAATAGCCGGTAACCCTAACCTAACTTAACCTATTTAACCAATTAGGTATATAAATATTTTCCTATCATCACTCTTAATTACCTTTCTGAGATGGTTTTCAGTTGGTTTCATTGTAAGTTGGCCGATCACAATATTAGGATCATGGTTATCGTAAGAAAGTAGTGAGAACTGTAGTGAGAATTTCTCAGCTATGTAGTGAGTTGGGAGACCCAAAAGTTAACACAGAATTTTACTCTATCATTTTTTTTTGCTGTTGTTTAACAAATTAACATTAAAAATTTGACTCCTTTATCACTCATCCCCCAAGTCCTTCTATAAACATGCAAAATTAGCGGCAAATTAATAACCACCAGTTAAATTTCCCTTATAAGTTAGCGAGCAACCCCGCATTTCTTGCGTGGATATAATGGGCGCCTACCTACCCCATCTAACACACAATCCTTCCTCTTCCTCCCCTCCTAACTACAGCCCTTAGACCGTACAGCCATACAATGCGCGGGACTTGGGCTCTTTATCATTAATATTTCATTTAAAATGAAATACGCTTGTTTTGAAGAGAAAATTTTGATGAATAAATAACTCGAGAAATTTATTATATACTCGTATTAAATAAAAATGATAAAGGTGATATTTTAAACGAATCGGGGGTCTACGTACTAATTTGTAACCTTTTTTTTCATAGGAACAAACTAGCAGATGAAAAACTTTACACAGGAGATGCTGAGGAAAGTATTTTTATTCAGGGGCTATTTCATCTTTGGAAACGCTGTGCGGAGGGTTTTAAACCTTGTGAACTAATAAATATAACACACAAGCATCAAAATGTCTTTAAAGCCACTGGAGCGATCACGCGAAATAAATAAATTGGCCTCGATTGCTCGAGATTTCCCAGAAGGTTTTTTTTTTTTTAATTTTTAGCCAACATTAGAAAAAATCATGCGTTCGAATTTTACCATGGAGACATAAAAGTTTATTATTGTGATATATAGCAAATGAATTAACTTGTATTTTATTATTTATCTCATATTTGCAAGATTTATAAAAAAAAATGAAAAAATCGTAAAGTTGCACGAATCCTGCGTGTTATTTTTACTAGAAACTGCCGTGAGGGATACTTATTCGAGTCAACATAGAATATTTTCGATTTCTGTATGTTGTCTGTAGTACATTTGATAAAATATGCTTAATCTATGGTAAAAAGGACTAAATTTTATCCGTAAACAACTGATCAAAAATTCGGCGGGAAAAAATCTTTTAAAAAATAATTTTTAATATCGTTCAAAATAGTCTAAGGAGTTCGGATTTGCGACATCTATGGTCATAATAGATAAAGCATATCAATAGCTTTGTTTCAAAATACATAAATGCCTGGCCAAGGAAATGTTTTAAATAATTACAATAAATGTTTTACGAACGATAGGATAATGTGGACCATTTTTTGACCGCTATCAATCGCAGAAAAATAAATGTGGTCATTTTTCGACTAAAATAGTGTTTGAGAGTTCCTTCTTTTAAATTGCTCTGTTGGTAAAGTTGATCATAGTATTTTTTTCATTATTTATTTTTGGGGTCTTATGCCGTGTTGCGCTACCTTATTTTTTTAAGCCAACGTTTTGGACAGCATTACAGCGTCCATCATCAGGGCGGATCTGTAACTGATAGTGGTGAAGTGTGTGCTTATGTAAACACTTTATAGTATAAGCAAACACTTCACCACTACATATAATCACACACGTACATACACATATATATATATACACTTATATAAGCACACATGTTTTCATCAAAACGGCGCTATGTATAAAATTCTCTCAAATTTTAGTATTATTCCACAAGTAGCATAATAATATGGTAGCATGCCTTCTTCAGTTGTGCTTCAAGTTCCATATTGTTTGAGCAGAGATAAACGTTAAAATGTTCCCTCTTCATAAATCTCCATTCCCCATTTTAATTAAATCCAACACGACAGCCTTAATATTTTCTTGTAATTCTAATTCTTGGTTCCGTACACACTTCGCGTGGGAGGAACAACACACTCGCGGAACTTTTCCTCAGACGCGTTTCTCAGTTAAAACTACATCCCCGCCTCCCCAACCCGGTTCACCACCCACCGGGGCCACCTCACCCCCAACCCCCGTCTTCCCCCAACAACCCCCCAACTTCTATCCCATCATCCTGGAGAATCCCCAACCCCCGTAAACCCTCCCCCTTTTTGCCCTTGCGTCCTGCTCCGGGCTTCTGCGATTCATTACTGAACGATATTTCTCTTTAAATTTGCTCTGAATTCTGAAATACAAGTGTGTTGTCGGCGGTAAGGCTGCGCGAAGAGCTGTTGCCACAGCTTTGTTTGATTTTCTTATAAAATTAAATGAAATATTTTCCATTAAAAATAATATATGTTATGCCATAGGTTCTCAACATTGTTTTGCCCACCGCCAACTTTGTGAATATTTTATTTTCTGGAGCCCGTCAATTTTTCGCGAGTCTCAAACAGGTTTTGCAACGATTATTTTAACCACAACTGGTTATGGGAGGGAGGAAAGGCTCAACCGTCACGGAATCAACAATTCTAATAAAAATAAATTAAATTATTTGTCATACCTTTTTGTTTAGCAAGTAAAAAAAGAAATTCTTTTGTATTTTAAGTGGTATCTTCTTTCTTCTTGTATTCATGATATAGTGTCAATTTTTAATAATAATAATACAGAGCATCTCAGATGACATAGGCCCTGCGGGAATTTTTTTCCTCAGGGCCTCCTGTATGGAGTTAATTAAAAAAAATACACGTACAAATTTTAGTACGTGATTAGCGTGTTTTTTTATCTTTTTTTGAACATATTTCTTTTACCTGCCCATGTCCTCACTGTGCCATCTCAACGCCCCCTAATTTTTTCTGGGTTTTCTACTGCCCCCCTGAGAGTCTCAACGCCCACAAGGGGGGATTATTGCCCACGTTGAGAACCTATGGGCTTTAGATGTATATATTAAATAGAAACTGAAAAATAAAAAGGTAATAGTTGCAACTGGAACTCGAACCCAGGATCTCTTGTCTTACCGGGACACAATATCTAAAAACCTTGCATTCTGAATTTTTTTCTATTTATATCATATTTCCCTTATACACTTTAAAAATATGTATTATTTTTAGGATAATATTTGTACATTTGCTGAACCTGAACGGTATTTACATGAAATTCTCTCGATTGAAAATAATCGTAAAGTATTCTCCGAAAAAAAAACATTTTGTTCCATTATTTAACATAGTAAACGTGTGAAAAAAAATCACAGTGTATCTTTATATGCTAATTTTTTAATAATTATTTTTATTTGTAAACGAGTTGTGTTTTATAAAACTAATTTTTAAATTTTCGCTTAATTATAATCGTTTTTTAACATTCGTATTTACATATGGGGATCGAATGCAAGACATTAGTCTTTCCGGGACAACACTCTGTAATTATTCTTAATATTAAAAATGAGATTAATAAAAATGATGAAGAATCTAATTATCACTAAAAAGTAGTTTCATCCGTGTACTCGATGACGTAGGGTTTACCTATGTCGTCTCCTGGTCTATAAGGATTATCAAGTTTAATGAGAAAGTGTCATTTAGTGACTGATATAATATCACCATGCGGGTCGAGTGATAAAAAGAGGGAAGATAGATTTTTAAAAATGTTGGAATTTGGGCAAAGCAGGACAGTCATTTAAACTTCACTTGATGGTAATAAAGTTAGGGAAGTAATCGATGGTTGTATTATGTTATTCAACTTTCTTTTTATTACATGATGTAGCCGAGCAACCAACAACGTTAAAACAATTATTCAAATTCGATTTTATAGACTGGTATCACCGGGCACCGCTCTTCGGTCTAGTGCATGACGATGCAAACTTATTCCGGTTTCAACCTTCGTTCCGTCCGCCTGCTTTTCCTCTTTGTTAAATCTGTGCTAACTTATTGTAACCAAAAGTTTCAATGTAAATATATTTGACTCGCGTTAATAAAAAGTTATTATTGAAAACCTCCATAACACACGCATCCAGTTTACAGACGTAGAAAGGCATGTAAACTGTCAAACCCTCTGGATAAAATATCTAAACATAACCCACATTGCTAAAATGGTTTTAGTTTTTATTGTATTACATTCAACTATCTATCTGCCTGCAATGCCTTTTAAGATATTTTGAGGAATCCAACTTTAAGAAAGTCATTGTCACTGGCAAAATGGAAGGTAGAAAAAGCAGAGGAAGGCCACCAATGCGCTGGAGTGACTAAGTATCACTGGCCTCCGGTATGTCGGTGACCTTGGCTCTCCACGCAGCACAGAACCGCAAGGGGTGGCGTAACCTTCTCCATCATGGAAATTGGAGTAGGGTCCACGATCCTCAGCAACGAGGAGCCGACTTAAGAAGAAGAAGAAGTGTTATATTATGAAAGTTGTACATTTTGAATTTTGATATAAGGTTTTTTTATGCCTGTAGGATATAACTTGAATAGTTAATGAATATTATTATTTGTAATTAATAAACTAATGTTAAGCCAAGATTTTTATGCATATCACAAAGGGTAACAATTATTATAAGTAATAATTATTAGCCTGAAGCACTCAACTATATTGAAAACATCTCACGAGAAAAGATACATGCCGCCAACGGGACTCGTATCCGCGTTTCGGTCTCGACGCCACCTAGTGGGAGATTTAGCCGTTACAATGCCTTTCTCATATAAAAATAAAGTTGGTTGTTTGCAAGTGGAAAAATGTTATAAGCAGTAATCGTTGAATGAAACACTAGTATATATTGAATTATTTATCGGGCAGAAGATTAGCCGACGTAGTTCAGTGGATAATAATAATTGGACAATTTGTAGATCGCCATTTTTGTGAAAAATCACCTCAAGGGCGCTTGACCGCTAAGATCAGTTGACCGGAAATCAGAAGGACGCGGGTTCGAGTCCCGTCGGCGGCATGTATCTTTTCTCGGGAGATATTTTCAATGTAGATGAGTGTTTCAGGCTAATAATTATTTCTTAGAATAATAGTTAATAAATATTTTCTAGTACGGGTTTAAAGCACAAATAATAAAAACTCAATCAAAGTGCGCTCGTGCCAATGTAAAATTTTAGATGTCGCTGTAAACCTATAAAGTACGAATAATATTATTCCAACGGAGTACAGCCGGGTCGTTAAAAACACATAATATACAAAAGACTGCCTCGCTCGCGCGTAAGACGGGAACGCTGCTTTACTGCCTGAGGGGGTCGGGATGGAGGTAGGATGAATGAAGGGGATGGAGGTAGATGGAGGAGGGGTGGTAGTTACGTAGGAAAATTTCCATCGCTCCAGTTCCGCAAATAGCGGTGTTTTTGTGCGAAGGAGGGGACTGAGAAATCTTTTATCTTATGTGCTTTCTCTTGGTATGTGTAGAAGGAAAATAGCGATGCTTCTAGTCTGTTTGCACAACTGATATTATGGATGAAAGAGTCGTAAGATTGCAGATGTAGATTGTTAGAGAAATATTTAGATTCGTCCTCAAACTCTTATTTAACTATTTTGCCCTCTAGAACAAAAAAATCATAATCTCTTCGGTGGGAAAAAAAATTCTCATGCATTATTATTTAGATAATATGGGTATTCTTACAACTCTCCTACAACATAACAAAAAGGTGTTTATGGGCATTCTGATATTATGTGAAATCCGTTAGAAGAATTGGAAGAAGAACCCATTAACGAATCTCCACATCATGCAAAAACAGTAAAATGAAAAGTAGTATTTAAATGTTTTATAGAAACTATAAAAACAAAATAAACATATATAAAAAATGCAAGTTGCATACAGCGTTCTAGTTTTATGGCTAAAAAGATAAGGAATAAACTGAAAAGGTATGAATGTGTGAATTAGGTTAAACTTAGGATTTTTAAATTTTTTATTTTTAACATATTTATATTACAAATATATTGTATACTATTGTCCTAAACGCTAGGAGTTCACCCGCATTGTAGTGGATTTTTCAATTATAAAATACATAATGATAACAAAACTGGACTTAGTTCAAAGTATATATGAAATAATTCTACATAGTTGTAATAAAATAAATTTGTCTTATAAGTAAGATAACAAAATTAGAACATATGAAGTTATGGGGATTCAAAAGTGGTTTTCTTCACTAAAAATAATGTATTGATTGAAAAAAAAACAGATTCTTTTAAAAATTTATAATAAACTGATAAGGAAACATTTATTTCGCTTCACAATATATAAAGAAACAAAAAATATGGTTCTATGCCAACTTAGAATGAACCACCTAAGAAAGGTCATTAAAAGTTATGAATAAATTATTTTAAAACAGCCGGTAACCATAACCCAACTTAACCTATTTAACCATTTTTTAAATTTTTTTAACGTCACCCATTAATGACCTTTCTGAGGTGGTTCTTAGTTGGTTTCATTCTGAGTTGGCCGATCACCAAAAATATATACGCCCAATAACGAAACTTTATGACAAGATTTTTTTTTTAAAGATAACTTTCCGACCCTCTGCTGGTCAAACGTCCTTTTCAACCCCCATGAAATCGAAACGTCTCCAAAACCGGACACACCGTTAAACGTGGATAAAACCAAACGAACTCGTTGACCGTCTTCCCACGGAAGCCCTGGGAAGCAAAACCCGTTGTCTTTTGTGAAGAGAGGCAATAAGAATGGACGAGTAGGACTTATCAGACTGATGGGGTGTTTCTGACCCCTGAGTGACCGGTCGGCTTTAGGACGCCGGTTATTGAAAGGGTAATCCAGTTTTTATTGTCCTCAAAGATATGATGTAACGGTTTGTATCGGTAAACAGGTTATTTTTTTGGATTTTGTGTCCAGTTGTTATTTAAAAAATGTTTTTTTATTTATTTAAATGGTGCACTTTTGCTAAAGGTACATAGTTAATAATGGTGATGCTATGAAAAACTAAGCTCTGATAACTATGCAAAAAATTATGTAAGAAATGAATATGACTTCGGTAATATCAGTCTTCATAATTTTTTAAAAAAATTCTGATATTTTGATCTTCCAACAAAACAGTCGTGAGTGTCCTAACATGACGAAAAGTTGACCAAAAATCGAGGGGATTCGTCAAAACGAGGTCGAACCCCCGGAGGTCAAAAAAGACATACACCCTCTGGTGTCGCTAAATTAAAACTCAATAAGACCATTTATTGTTGGGTTATTACTCAATATTCCAGTATCACGAGTATTTCATGTTTTGCTTATAAAATAAATAATGTATTTTTACCTATGCTCCATACAGGTGGCCCTGAAAAAACTTTCGAGGCTTGTGTCATCTTTTCGGATGCTGTTTGGAGGGTCTTTTTGGGGAAGAAAGGAGAGAAAATTTTAAGTTGAAAAAAGGCATGATGGGTGCAAGGCGATGTTCCGAGATTCCTGCTGAAGAGGTCAAAAGATCTCCCTTAACGAGTGTCTCGCATTCTGGCCTGCCGCGCAGTTGGTGCCATCAAAAGTCACCAAACTTAGTGAACCACTTGGGGTGACCTATGGCATAGGTGCTGGTTATCCAATAAATGGTTTATTATTATTATTATTTAGGGGATGAGGATGGTTAGTTGCTTAGTTTCTTGGAAAATGCTTAGGAAATATTATAATTATTGATGGAGTACCGGGCCTGTAATAAGTTAGTTTGCCCAACCCTGAATACAACCTCGCAGCTGTTGGGAACTTGCCTCCGTAGACATTTTATAAAGTTTACTTTCGCAAACAGCGAGGACGAGACAGGGCTGGATAAATTCTATAATTAATTTATTATGTAGATACTGTAAAAACTAATCTTTTGGGTAACTGTGGGTAATGCATCGCTCTGCATACCTCTTAGTTGGTATCCGGAACATAATACCTTGATTTAAAAATATGTTTTTTTTTTGGTATGTATAAAAGTTGTATCAAAAACGAGTTTTCTTTAAACGCACTCGCTCGTATACAAATATATTCTGTTCATTTTTTACTGAAGGTCCATCACTAGGATGGGTTTTTTCATCAAATTTCAAAGTTAATATTTAAGTTCTGTTAGAGGCCTTCTACTTCTATTCAAATTCTGTTATTATTCGCTGTGTGAAACAACGGGTCCATGATGAAATAATACGGACCCTTGAATGTAACTTTTACAGAACTTGATTTTTATCTATAAAATTTGACTTTTCAACATTAAAATGCGTTATTTATGAAATAATTTTCCCTTTTTAATTCTTTTTCGCGCTATTTTAACATGGATATCTAATTACGTAGTTTTTTTTGGCAAACATATGAAAAAAATATAACAAATTTATGTTATTTAATAAGCAATGGAAAACAACTAAGATTATTTTATGTAATTTTATCAATCTTAAATTGTCTTTTTTTATTAGGTTTACATAAAAAATCAATCCTTGGGTAAAGCATAAAATTTTTATAAAATAGATATTTATGCCCAATATTTTACTACTCAGTTTTATTTATTTTTTTAATAAATGGGCCTATGGACCTTACTAATAAACATGTTTTAAGTTTTACAGAACTGACAAACAATTGTGAATGTATCTTAAATGGTTGTTAATGAAGGGGATAGAATAAAGAAAAACAGAAATTAATTTAAGACTCCTTATAAAGTTTGTACTCACGATTGTCCTTTAGCGAGTTGGGATATATATCTTTTCAGCCCATGACATAGCAACCAACTTTGTAAGAAAAAGCCAATGCGAATTTGCGATCTATGGTATATAAACGGGATATTATTATTGTAGGATTTGCGAAGCTGAAAGCATTTATAAAAAAAAATCCTCAGGACCATTGCCTATCAAAGAAACAAATTCCCCTTTAAAAAGTTTAAAATTACGACATCTGTCAAACATTTAAACTATAGAAATTAAAATAAAGAATGATTATTATTAATTATTAAAATAATGTTGGTGCGTAGTATACTGCTTGTCAGATATTATTTTTACTCTTAAAATTACAAAATTAAAAGTCGTTGAACTCAAAAAATTCCTTACGCAGGAAAATAATTTTAAATCACTTCACGGATGTACCTATGCACCAACAACCAAATTAGCATGTTTAATTATGTAACTAAAATTTGTTTAATAAAACTCCCCTAAAATATTAATAGTAAGGTCTTACTTTATTTACCATGGCTCTCGCTTCAGGCAATTAATTCTGCCTAAATACGTCCCAGCAATCTTCTGCCATATCTCATTCTTTCGTTCTTACATACTTAATGAGTTCCTTCTTCATATTTGCTTCCATCCCTTCCACCCCTCCCCTTCCCCCCCCCTCCCGCCAAGCCTTCTTTAGCAACCCCTGTCGTTTTCTGAACTTTGGCGCTTGGAAAGCAGAATTTCCTCCCCGTTCCAAAGAGCCAGGGGTGGAATTTGAATATATTAGCAAAGCATCGATGAAGTTTATATGAGCTAAGAAAACAGTATACTATCATAATGCCCTTTGGATAAATTTGAATAAAAACGATAAGTTAAAACATGCAAGTATTATAGGTGCATGAGTTCGGTAATGTTTAGGGCAACAAAGCTTCACTGCATTCATGACATTTGCATTATTTGCAACTATAAATGTGTTCCGAAATAGCTGGCTAAAATCCTTCGAATAAGTTTTGCCGACGCCTGGGTGGGACACGAACACGAAGCCAAACTAAAAAAATCTTGAAGAGACCTACTTACATATGTTATAGGAGATCACAGTTTCCGGCAGATTGATCCAAAATTGAGCTGTTAAATATAAGAATGATACTTAGAAACGACAGATGTCAACCGTGTACAAATGTTTCCCGACTATGCACCGGTGTCGTAAGGATTAATGACTTTTTTCATTAAAATCTGGTAGAAAAGGGACAGCATTCTCATCTGACACCTACGCTCCAGCTGAAGATTTTGGATTTACTTCTAAATTATTATTATGTTATTACTGCCCTCTATCCTTTTTTAAAGTTTCGAGCCTTCGCTAAGAGTGCTCTTATGTACCGATAGACAATGGGACGGTAAAACAGGGTGCTGTTTAACGTCCAGATTTTGCCTTTATAATGTCATAATGTGTTGAATTTTATAAAAGAGCCGGTTCCCTGAGATTTTTTTCTGTAAAATAATCGAATAAAAAACAAGGCTTTTTGACTTTCGTTCTTATGAATGGGGAACCGGGCTGTATACGAGTAATTTGTCGTATTTAGAAGTTTCTTGTCACGTTAACTTAAAATTGTAAATAAAAACTCAGCAGTTCAATCTCATGAAGTGTATATTATTTGAAGAAGGACCCTACAAACTTTTACAGGTTTTATTCCGTGTAGGTATTACAATAAATTTTATCCGGGTTATTTCCAATATAAAGCTAGAATTTTCATTAAATCAGTCCAATTGAAAAGAAAAAAAAATCACTTTTTACCTTTCAGTCAGCAAACGATGTTTTGTGTCAAAATTTCGTTGTTTCTGTATCATCCTTGCTCTAGAGGCGGGAAGGCCAATGAATCAAAAATTATCCTCAAGAACAGCACTTTCTAGGTTTGGAGGGGTAGTTCCCTGTTCGCTGTACATCGCGAATTATTCACTTAAACTTTGGGGGAGTTAAGAGAAGTTTTAAGTTTAGATGCTGTTAGCGATATTCACGAAGAGGAAATAAAATTATTCGATTGTAATCTGCGCGCCTTGTATTTTAGGCACATCTTAATGGGATCAATGTGCACAATATAACTTATAATGTATGTGCGTATGTATGTATACAAGTTTAAATTTAAGATGGGTTCTTATTTGCATTATGGTAGGGTGATAGATGATGATACCAGTTACTGAAAAAACCCTACCCAAAACATGAAGTTGTAATATAAATTAATATAGCTATCTGACAGTGGGTTGGTATCTGATGTTATTTTCTTTTTTAAATCATCAAAAATCAAAACGTCTTAAGTAACCAAAAAGCAGATATTTTCAATAGCACCGAAATGTTTCATTTCACATATATTTTGAAAACAGTTATTGGTTTCCTTTTTTCCAAAATTATAGGTTTATTTTAGTTAATTTAATTCATATGGTAACACTTTAAAATTGTTTTGTAATCCATTTTTATGTAAAGAAAGTGATTTATTCTGTATTTAAAGGTACGATGAATAAATAAATAATATTCAATTTTTATAAGAAAAACTTTCATTTTAAACTTTTTTGAAGGTTATTCCCATCAGTGAAATATATCATATTAGAATAAGTTAACAATAATAATCTAAACAAAAATATGAAAGAGAACAAGACACAAGAAAACAGAAAAAGACAATGGTCGCAACTGGAACCATTTGCGACATTTATTATTACAACTTATTCTAATATAAAATAATGATCACTTTATTGATATATTATAGTCTACCGGTTTCGGTACCTCCGTACCATCATCAGGACTGTTATAAAAGCACTATCGAGGTACCGAAACCGATAGTCTATAAAATATCAATGAAGTGATATAAAACCAAGATTTTTCTTTGCATTTATTTAAAATGTCAAGTCACAATGTGTTTGCTAAAACTCTATTCAAAGCCTAGTCTCCTTCAGCACAGGATCTTCTAGTGAGGAGGAATATGAACATATTTTAGATCTCTTTTATTTTTATGTTTAACATAATAAAAATGTGAAAATTATAATATAATAATATTTTTTTTAAATACAATTATAACGGGGAGTAGAAAATACTCTATCGAAACACCTTAATTTGGATTCGAAACCTAGCTTGAAATAAAAATCCAAACCTTCTTTCTCATTCACTTCCCATCTCCACTCTATTAAACCTTACAACATACCCCAATTAGGAATGTCAAATGGTTTGAAACAGTTGGGACTCTTGTGTGGTATTCACATAAAAAAACACTTTGCAATTTCGTTGCAGGGGTAGGTACGGATGAGAGAATGTGCCAAAACTTATCACACACGCCTTGCTTCAATCACATTCATTCACCACCTCATGCATACTCTTCCATAAAACTTGCATAATATTCGATCTGAAGTATTTCTTGTGTACATAATATCATAGACCGGTCAGTGGTTGAGTGAGCATAGCGCTTGGGTACCACCCGGGCGTCGCGTGTTCGATTCCTTCACTGGCTAAGTCCTCCATCACAACACAAGCAACATTTTCGGCTTTCTGTGGTAGTAGTAGGAGATTTTCAAACATTGTTGGGTTATTCGTAACTCGGGAATGTTTGTCTTTCTTTTTAAGAAAAAAAAATATTTCTCTTGAAGGAATAATAAATTAAACATACATATTAGATCTCACTGCTCTTGGAATAGAAACGTCTCAATTAGTGCATATACAATTACATAAGAATCCTCCCTTAGTCCACGTACCCTTCTCTTGTTCCCAATTTGTTTCCTTCCCCTCCCCACCCCCTAAAACACCCATTCCAGAAATTATTTAGGTTCATCCCTCAGCGTTAGCGCCTCCATAATTTATACAAAATAAATAAAACCTTATCCCTTTCTTGTCGAAAGCATGGGGTAGATCTTAAATTAATGCCATCTTTGTTATAATCAGAGCATTAAAATGTAGAATTCTTATATATTTCGTCAGTAGATACCGCAAAATAATACACACAACTGAAATGAAATCATTTTCAGTGGGTATTAATTTGGTCGATCAGTTTCTTTTACTGATTGATTATATGTGTTGTCGTAAAAGAATGCCTTACTCACTCCTCATTCTGTTGAAGACAAACTTGTAAAGTGTGCATATTAAATTTATGAGTAGGTACCTAAATGTTGTTTTTCTAATTGGGAATAACTATTAAAACTAAACAAAGCAATGGTCTTTCAGTAACTGAGATTTTCGATTGTGTAAGGGAAAATAATGGTTATCGTGGGATGAAAAAGAAAAAAATGTGTTTTTTAATGTACATTAAAACCTTATTTTTATTTAGATCTAGACTTAAATAAGGAATTATTTTCTCACTTAAATATTCTTATTTCAATAGCGTAAGTGGGATCATGTTTCTCTTCTCAATATTGCTGTAAATTATTCATCCCAATTCCATCATTTTTCTAGCGCATTTAATAACGAAACTCTATCTAATCTATATTCCTACATAAATTATGATGACGATAAAAAGAGTGGCGGTTGATGCAAGCAATAAATTAATTAAATGCCTAGTCATCATCTTTGGGGATGCTGTATTAAGGGTATATTTAAGTGAAGGAAGGAAAGGAAGTTCTGGGAAGGAAAAAGTATGAGGGGTGGATAGGAATCTAGGGTTTATTTCTAGGTCTAGGAATCTATGATCAGTGTGTCCGGGTGTGACGGATCCCTTCCGCTGGGTTGCAAGACGATGAGAGAGACTAGCTGGAGGGTTTCACTAAACCGGTCTAAGGCAGCACTTAGACCTATTGTGAACCCGGCACAATAAATCACCAATCATAGCGAACCTATGGCAGAGGTGTTAATTATCCAATATATGGTTTACCCGCCTCCCAAATATATTTTATTTTATTTATTTATTTAATACATCAATTATCGAAGGTACATATAGTTTTTTTTTATATTTCACCCTCCATGCTACGGATGGCCCTGTGTTATAGCGGGTGAAGTTTACAGTTTGCGGATATACATTCATATGTATTCACCTATACAAAGGTTGAAAATTTTCACTAATTAATACTATGCACACAGATTCTTCTACGATAATAGAGTTTATGTAAGTAGTTATATTGAATTACAAGAACAAGGTGAAGAAGTTAAAGAATTATTGGAAAAGAGAAGTTATTATTAATATATTAAGGAATTATTGGTATATAAATCACAATAATCAGTCTTATACAAACATACAGTGCTGCTTAGATAGTAAATAAAGATAAATAAATCTTTCTCATAATATGCGAATGTATATATTCATATTGTGATAATCATATTACTGCTAAATTGCATTCGGTTTAAAAGCAATGGAATCCTTAATAATTCTTATTTCTAAATTCCACCCTCTACCCAGTGAATTTGCTAGAAAACATTCGTCTCACTTTTCCACTTAGCGCCCCACCCCCCGGCGCCATCAAAGGTCTTATTCCCCCTCCCCCCGTCATAATTTATACAAAATAAATAAACTCCCCCGCCCCCGGCCGCGAGGGGCGGTCTAAAAATCCCCGCCCCCGCCGCATTGCCACGACAAAAAGACGTGGGGGGGATTTTTGGGAGTTTGCGGGAGGTTTTTAGGGGTGCAGAGTCCTTGATACAGAGGTCGCTCACTAGTACATGAATAATATTAATATTTAGGTGTTTGACGTCATGTGTTGTTGTGGTTACAGGGAGAAAACAAAATTTTATGATAGGATCTTTAGAGAACCACAAGCCTACCTATGCAGTTAGGCTTCGCTAATAATAATAACAATAATAAATTGGACAATTTGTAGAGCGCCGTTTTTGTGAAAAATCACCTTAAGGGCGCTTTACAATTTATTGTGAATTCTTAGTTTCTATTTAATTTTATTCTTTACGGATAGACACAAAAACATACTTACCTGCAGGTCACTTCCGATAAACACTCTTTATTAGAAAGTTTATGCTTGGGAAAGATACGACTTTGCACGTGGAGGACATTATATTTAAAACACTAAACATTGCATGACTTTACCTTTTGCTACCCTCATCACTGTTGGTTTTACATTTGTATTTACAAGAAGATTAATGCCAAAGTTGAGTTAGTATTTATTTTGAAAGACTGAAGAATTGTAAGAATTTGCTTTATTTTTACACACTTAGTTATTTACTATGTCGCGAGCCGTGAAGGCGAAGGTGAATGGTTTTGAATATTGTGAATACAATTCATTCCTACTCCCGAAGGCGGTCAGAATGAAATTATCCGCAGAAATTAAAATTTCACGTGGATAAAATTACACTCGAAATTATTTTTTTATATTTTCAATGAGTAGGTATTTATATTGTATGCCAAGGTAGTTTTTATTTTTTCACATTAGCTCCACACGGGAGGCCCTGAGGAAAAAAATCCTTCTGGCCTATGACATCTCTGTGGAGTGTCTTTTTATAGAAAGGAAAGAGAGAAAGTTCTGGGAAGGAAAAAGGTATGAGGGGTGGGTAGGAATCTGATCAATGTGTCTGAGAGTGCTGGACCCATGAATCCGTCACTCTCACTGCGGTGCAGGTGATGGATCAAGAGACTCCGGCTGGAGATTTAAAAAGTTCTCCCTCAACCAGGCTCTGCCGATCCGGCCCTTGTCGAAGTAGGTATAAGACAAATCTCACCTAATGAACCCGGCACCCCTGCTAAGTCACCGGGTGGTGAACGACTTGGAGCGACCTATGGCAAGGGATTTGGTTATCTAATAAATGGTTCCTGTTGCGGCGATACTTCCAAGTTCTATTTATTCCTAATCATAAATGATGTCTCATAGGTCACACCCGTGATGTGACAGTAGTATTCGACGAAGAAATTAATACACTGCCCGACCATTTATCTATGACATTCACTCCCATACATTCTTTGATTGTCTGTCTTTATCACACAGGAATAAAGTTTTGAATTTAGAAATTATACTGACAACCGCTGAAAACAAAAGAGTGTTGCTTGCTTTCCACATTATATTGTGAGTATGTGAGACTATGGCGATTCTATTTAAATATAACGTCATTGTACAAAACTAACGCATAGTTACCTACACTTATACTCGAAATTTATTTATATTTTTTCAAGGAGTATTTTTTTAATACGGTTGAAAAAATACAATCAAAAGTTAAGTTTGGTCATTGCATCTGGAACATCTACTTATTTTGTATTTTGGAGCATATATTCGAATAAGTTCACAAACACACATTTAAAATAATATATTTTGCAAAGTTTTTTTGATGGTTTTGACTTCAAGTAATAATTACAAATAATAATAACGGCAAAAAAATATATTAGTATGTGTAAAGAATATAACGAAATATGTAAGTATAAAGCTTAAGTGATGTAACAGTGGTCATCCTTTACTATTCATAGTCACTAGGGTTGCCTGTTCTGAGGAGGCCTGCATTTTTTTTTAAAAGTGAGAATGATTTTTTGTTTAATAAAGTTATAAATATTTAGTACGTCTGAGTTCTGAATGATAATAATTTGAATGTCGAGTACCTCTACTTAAGTTATCTATTTTATTGTTTGCATTTGACTAAAAGTCACGTAAGGGCCATTGTTGTTTTCTTAATAATGTTTGTGTAATGAAATTTTTTTTTTGCGTTATGATACGAGTATTTTATTAATCTGGGATTAAACATATCTTGTGGTGGCTGCCATGTTTTCGTTTATACATAGTTGTAAGAATGACTTTTTCCCCTTTAAAGTAATACTTTTCCTAAAAAGGTTGTCGATGCCTCATTCGGGGTGTAGGTGCGCTGGGTGGCAGTACCCAGGGTGCAGGAAGCAGAAGAGAAGTAGGGGTGGTAAGACGCTGGTGGAGTGGAATTTAATGTTCACTGGAATAATTACAGCGCCGCGAGTTCTCTTGGAACAGCGCAGCTAAAATTTCAAATTAAAAAAACACAGCTTTCGCTTTTTAATGTAAGTTAACGGATTTTTCTAGAGTTATTTTTAACTTAATTTTTTCCTTCCCCTAGCTTCTGAATTTCGATTAAAAATCCCTTCTTAAATAGCTACCCAAAATCTATAATTTTTTAAAAGACAAACATTCCCGGGCTACGAATAACGAGATAATATTGGGCATTGATTGGGAAATTAGCTTTCAGAGTATTGAAGCCGCGACCCCGGGTCAACCCCGAAGGTGCTAACTTAATGCTTTGGACCGCTTGGCTACAACTGCCCTCTTTCCTTTACCGTTTCCTATCCCCTGAATAAAGGTATTTACCTTATAAAAAGAGATTGTTTTAACGAGTATATTTTTAAATAAAATATATGATACTTTATATGTAACATTACTTACTTTTTTGAATAAACACAACATAAAATAATTCACATTTGTTTACTTTGACGTACACATAACTGAAAAAAAATTAATAATCAAATAAAAAAGAAATAAAAAACTATTTACGTAAATTTGAAACCAAACTGGGGACGCTGTCCCTAGAGAATTATATTAAGAACAAAATATGACATCTTTTTATTGTTTCTTTTAATGGTATTTTTATTCACATTTCAATTTTTAACCCCATTAGGAGTAGACTGTGTTTTAGTTAATAATTTTATTGTATTGATTAGTGTATCTACCTAGTAATGCATTTGTTTATTATTTGCCTACTGACTTATGAATTCCGAGAAATTTTACTATTTCGACAAACCATTTTAGTTATATATATTTAGGTAGTCGCTTAAATGTATACAATTTAATCATTCGTGGATACACAAAAATGATAAATAATATTTTTCTGACACAAAAGAAAGCTACTCGTATGAGACCAACTTATTTGATCTATACAATACTGTATAACTTAGGCGGCTGGATCCCAATCTTCACTTCGGTTCTGGAAATATTTTGGGTAATTCTTCGGAACAAACGTCAACGGTTAATACGGAATATTTATTTCATAACAATCAATCATAATTACACAAACCCGCTAGGATAAACCCTGCCTTGCCCTCAAACAATTCAAAACCTGGGATGTTTTTTAAAATTATGATGACATGAAGCTTAAGGTTTTATCAAAAAAAAGTGCGTATTAACCGTTGACATTTGTTACGAATATTTACCATATTTTGTAATTAACAACTCGGAAATCTTTTTGGTAATGAAATAATATCTATTTATTTTCTATCAGCTCTTATCACAGCCGCTCTTTACGTAAACACCAGCTGCCCTTTTTCATTAAATAACATCTGGCAGGTGTCCACTGAACAAGAATTGTCTTGTACCCTGCTAATATTTCAAACTAGCTTTTACCCGCGGCTTCGCTCGCATGGTATTAGTGGGAAAATACTGGCATAATTATTGGCATAATTGTTATTATTCTTGCTTTTTTGTCCAATAAAAAATTATTATTGTTTAATAGAAAATTTCAAAATTTGAGAATGACATTTCGCAAATAAAAATTCTATTTTAGAAAATATTTAAATTATAGAAATTTATTTTAAGTACCTACTCCCCTAATTTATTCTGATGATTTCGCCTCAAGTAGGAAATAGTATTTTATTCATAATTGAATTCAGAGAAAAACCTAAAGAAATAACAAAATTACAGCCCACGTCAAATAATTACATAGCAACGCTATGCTTTTCGTCCGGACAATAATAATTTTTAGAGATAGGTAGATATTAACTATGACGCCAACAAAACACTATTTTTAGGGTGAATTGCCTAATTTAAAAAAAAAACATTTTTCCCAAGGTAACAATTTGTTTG
Source organism: Limnephilus lunatus (assembly GCA_917563855.2). NCBI lineage: Eukaryota > Metazoa > Arthropoda > Insecta > Trichoptera > Limnephilidae > Limnephilus > Limnephilus lunatus. Next base: position 103,499,081 of record OU830594.1, read on the forward strand.
ACGTTTGCAATAACTCGATTTTGTTAGGGACAGAAAACGTATGAAAAATAGTTGCATAACGCTACAGCTTATTCATAACGCCAGAGCTTACCGATATATATATAGCCTATGTTACTCGCAAATAATGTAGCTTTTGATTTCAGAATTTTTAAATTCTATTCGGTGTTTATTGCGTAAAAGAATAACACTCATCCATACACACTTTCGCCTTTATAATATCTATTAATTAATATCTATAAGATATAAGATTAGTAATATTCTTAATTTTCTTTTATTATTGACAAGCTGATTTCTCATACTAAAGCTTAGTATAAGAAATCAGTTTGTAGAACTTATGTGGAAACAAAAGCAATTTATAATAAAAGTTTTTAGGTAGATACACTTCAGCCCTATCTATTTTTAAGCTCAATTAAAATTCACCGTCTCTTCTTGTCCTAATCCGCACATCCAACATTCCTAATTTCCGTGATCCCTATCAAGAAATGCGCCTCTTAATCTTAAAGTACCAACAAGAAATCCCTTGATATTATTATATAAGGGGTAGTTTCGAGTTGGGGGTGGTAGGGGGTCTGAGTGGGAGAAGTGGGGTGGGGTTCAAAACAGCCCTCGGCCGCGTCTCAAAGTAGAGTAGAGAACTTTTCAAATTTACAATTTATACCGCCGAGTTCAGCCATTTTGAATTTTACAAGGATTCTCTGAGAGAGATAATGAAGAATGGAGGGGGTTGGGAAGGAGGCTGAGGGTGGGAGAGGGGTAGGAGCCAGAGGTAATAAAATATACAAGGGTGATCAGACGCTGCTGCGTTTAAATTTCCTGATTTTATTGGTGTTTCCGAACTGCGCACACAACTTGTAATAAAGCAGTCATTTTTAATGTGTTCTTCTACTTCTTGGGGTCTTCTCGACGATTTAGTAAATCGATAGACAATATAATAATAAATAACAATCTATGCATGTGCAAGGCCGGTTGGTAGCTGAGTAGACAAATGCGTCAAGTTCCTACCTAAACGTCGTGGGCTCTTTTTTTAGTTCAAGTAAAATTTTCCCCTAATAATATACATTAGCTCCACATAGAAGGCTCTGAAAAAAAATTCTGTGGTCTAGGGCTGTGTGGAGGGTCTCTTTGGGTAAAGGAAAGAGAGGTAATTCTGTGAAGGAAAAATATATGAGGGAAATATATGTTGGAATCTGGCGGTCAATGTTTCCAGGATTGACGAACGTTTGAATCCATCCCTCCCACTGCGGTGCAAGACGATATGTCGAGAGAGTCCGGCTGGAGATCTTGTCTAGGTTAAGTCTACCTCAACCAGTTTCTCACGATGAGGCCCGCCACGCAGAAGGTGGGAAAACGCATTTGTCGCTAAGACTTAGACAAACCTCAACCTGTGAACCCAGGCACCCCTGCTAAGTCATCAAATAAAGCAAACCTCCTGGGGAGATATACGGCAAGGATGTTGGTTATCCAATAAAAATAATCCCGGTTAATCCGGGGCGACAGTACCCATACCCGCCTCCTTATTGAATAATGAATGAAAATAGAAGTTTTCAAATAATGTTGTAAAGTTATTCGAAATCTTTAAATTTAATTGTTTAGTTTATAATATACTTAATTAATGTTTTCTGTCTTATTATGTTTTGTTTCGTTTATATTCATTAGTAATATCTTCTTCAAATCAGTAATTTTTATTTAATTTACACCTCCCCCCCCCCCCCCCAAAAAAACAAATAATATAATAATAGATAAATAAGCCTACTAGTAAATAATCAAAATAATTAGAAATTCGACTGTCAAAGACGACTTAGTTACAAATGTAATAACACGCATATAATTATATAATTGAATAAAATCCTTGTCAACAATCCGTCTCCCCCTCCCCCGATATGTTATGTCTATAAACAAATTAAAAAAAGGTAAAGAATAATTTGTACCAGTCTGGAGTTGGCTAGAAAGCGGTTACGGTTAAATAAATTAAAGTGGAAATAAGTTTCATATTTATTTTATTATATTTATTAATGGAATTCCGCCATGAATTTTCAGTTTCAATGATAGAAATATTAAATAAAATAAGTAATAAAAATAGGAATTATTGTTTAAAATTGAGCGCATCTGTTTAAATCTGCTAGAGTAAATTCAAACTTTTGGAGATGGAGTCGCAGCGAGTGCTGGAACTTTAAATTAATCCAATGTTCTCATTTCACAAATAATTACTTTTTTGCATTTTGTGAAAACGTCACAAAAGATTTCACATCGTTCGTAAATCCCATTAAAAGTTATTATTAATTATACATTTTTACTATGCAAATAGGAGCGAGTGTCTTGGTAATGATTGTTCTGAGCCATTTTTTATTATAAGACTTAAATTTTATTACACTTTGAATAAAAGTTTTAATGCATAATCATACATTATTTTGCTTAAGCGAATGGATTAATATTTTTGTCAATATGTGGGTCAATTTATTAATTTTGAAAAAGTTATGCATGTGAACGGCTATTCTGAACTACGTATCTTGTTATTATTTTTGTTAACTTCAAACAGTAGGCCCTTAGGAAAATAATTTTCCTCAGGGTCTCTGTCATCTTTGGGGATGCTGTATGGGGGTCTTTATGGAGGAAAGGAAGGAGTTAACCTGGGTCTTGAAGATACCTATGGTTTAGGAGTTCATCGCCCAACGCGCCCCAAAGGCTGCTGCTAGGTCCTCTCCGTTCACAAACCTGCACAACAGAAGCGGTTATAAAGGGTCTCCCTCAATCGGCTTCTCCCGATCCTGCCCGCCACGCATAAGATGGGTCGATGCATCCGCCGCTAAGACCTGAACAGACAAGACTTTATTTCACCGTGGCGATACTAAGGGTAAACTTTGAAATGTTCCTAAACTGCTCGTTCACAGATGCTGCTAATATAATTATTATGGGAAGAAACTTTTTTGCAAGTTATGCTTTTAAGGTGATATAATTTATAATCTTTTCTTTTATAGATAGCGCTTAATTATTTTAGAAAAAAACACTTTTAGCAAGTTAAATTATAATATTATTAAAATAGTAAGATGAATTAATTATTCGCGCCCGTTCAAATGCAATATGTATAATATGATTAAATAATGTTGTTCATAAACAAACTAAAATCTTTCAAGAAAGGCATACAAATGCAATATTGGATTGAATCACCGATTCAATGTTGTATTTATAAGCCTTTCTTGGAAGAATTGCGTTTTGACACGGACAAAAACTCATCTGTATATACAGACGTAACAGGACTTGCAAAAAGTTTTTATTTCTTAAAACCATGAAATCAGCGCCATCTATGAACGAGCAGTTCATGAATAATTTTATGAAGGGTTTTTTATGCACGCCATTCAATTGAAACTATTTTCAACATAACTACCATTAGGTAATAACAGCATTCGAACAATAAAGTGCGAGTTAGTACTCGATAAGGCCGCGTAATTAGCACGTGAGACTACCTAGTACCAGGGGACCTCTAGCGAATTTCGTTATAAACAATAAATGGGAATTTAACATTCAAGACGCGAACCCCAGCCCGCACAGAATTACTGTCGTTTCAGCAAAGATTCAAACCCATTTGGGCGCGCCTCGGAATGTTAATTTTCTGATTCGTTTTACCCCGCGCCGAGTCTTAACTTTATAGCGAACAATAAAATCTTAATGCGGAACCATATTGTCGATACGAATTTGTACTAACTTCAACATAGTTAAGCATTTAAAATTGTCCATAAAGATACCCATTAAGTGAGATACCTACGACATGGTCATTTTCGCCAAAGTTTATATTTACAAGTTTTTAAGTTTCATTTTCACAATTGGAACTTATAGTAAACTGAGGCGTCTACTAATATCTACAGGAATTCCAAAAACTGAACAAATCGGACTAATATCTATGAGAATCCATGTTCTGACTAATATCTATACGAGGTATGTTGGAACAATATCTATGGGAACCAAAGTGAGGAAGAATATCTACAGCTCAAACTGCTGACTAATATCTATGGAACAGGTGATGTCGACGAATATCTACAGCACTGAAAGAGGTTGGGTTAGGTTAGGTTATGTTACGTTAGGTTAGGTTAGGTTAGGTTAGGTTAGATATGGTTAAGTTAGGTTATGTTAGGTTAGGTTAGGTGCTCAGCTGCCCTCTGTAGATATTAGTCCCACATACGCTCCATAGATATTCGTCACCACTGGGACCGTCATAGATATTTATCCGACCTTAGCTCTGTAGATATTAGTCTTCACTCTGAAGTTCATAGATATTTGTCCAACATATGAGCTGTAGATATTCGTCCGAAATACAGGCTGTAGATATTAGTATCTGGAGTCATAGTAAACAATTCAGACTACCAACAAAGCACTTATATTTAAGAATCTTACGAACGGATAATTGATAAACCTCAACCTCCAGCTAATAATACCTCTTCGATTAATGATTTGCTCGTGGAGGCCGAGGACAGAAACAACAGATTGAAGAACATTATTCTATTCAACGTTCCTGAAAGCTTATCAGAATCTAAAACAACCGCTATAACAATGGATAACGATAAAGTCATCTCGGCGATAGGCGATGTTAGTGGTGAGATTATTCCAAATATGGTAAAGATGTATAGACTGGGAGTACTAAAATCCAACAAAATTAGACCAATTAAGGTCGAATTCAAGGATTCTATCTCGGCACGTGAGGTCTTGACAAATAATGTTAAGCTGAAAAATGGTATCAAAGCCAGAAGTGACCAAACAGTGTTGCAGAGGACTCAACTTCTAGACTTACGCCAACAACTTGACACAAGGAAAAATAATGGTGAAACCAATATCACTATCAAATATGTAAACTCCATACCTAAAATCATTGATTGTACGCCAAAAAACTAAAACAACAAAAAATAAAATGCTACTACCAAAATGTGAGAGGGGTCCGCACTAAACTTCCCATATTACTGACTTCAGCGGCAACTATCAGCAGTGATATTTTCATTTTAACCGAAACATGGCTCGATTCAGGAATTAATTCTGCCGAATTAGGCTTCCCTAATTTCAACATTTATCGTATGGACAGGAATTCTAAAACAAGTGCCAAATCAAGAGGGGGTGGTGTGGCCATTGCTATCTCAAAAAATCTCAGCTCCTCAAAAATATCCATGAAGTACCTATCCATCGAGCATCTTTTTGTTAAAGTAAACATTTCTAGTGGTAAATTAATTGTGGGTTGTGCTTACTTACCTCCAAATTCTGACGTCCAATGTTACATTGATCATTGCGATGAGGTTGAATCAATTTGTGCTAAAAACCCTAACACTAAATTACTTCTAGTTGGTGATTACAACCTGCCACATTATGATTGGAGTAATATGAATTCTGATAATTATTGTTCTAATGTTAATATTCGTGTAATTAGAGTTATGGCTTTGTTCTTAGGACTAACTCAGTGTAATAGTGTTCATAATATTGGTGGTCGTACATTGGATTTGGCATTATCTAATGTGTCAGATATCTGTGTTGCGATAAGTACCGAAATACTATTACCTGTCGATGTTTACCATCCACCACTTGAATTATGCTTGTCTAACCTAAAACCTATTCCTATTGTTAAAAGGGTAGTAAAAACACGAAATTTCAAAAAAGCAGATTATGAAAAAATCTCCAACCATCTCAAACAGATTGACTGGTCATTCTTGGATAGTGAAGCCGACATTAATGTACAACTTAATATTTTTTATTCTATAATTTATTCTGCAATTGATAAATTTGTTCCTTTGACGACGTACAAGGAAACTCAGTACCCAAAATGGTTTTCAAAAGATCTGATAGACTTAGTTTACCTCAAAAAATTATCTCATAAGAGATTCAAACAAAGTCGCCGGGCTATCGACTATATTGCATTTAAAAAAATGAGGGAAGACTGCAAAAAGCTTTCTGCTGAATGTTACAAAAAATACATAAGTGATGTCGAAGGCTCTATCATGAACGACTCAAATTTCTTTTGGAAATATGTCAAATCTCAAAAAGATCACGGTACTTGTATACCTACTTGTATGTCATTCGATTCTAAAGTATCTCAAAATCTCCAGGAAACTGTCAATCTGTTTGCGGATTTTTTTAGCGGTGTATATGTTAATGCAAATGTAGATAGCAATATCACATGCTCTGATTTGGTTGAGACTCTTGATATATCTGACTGTACTGTAACTATTGGTGATATTATATCCAAGTTAAAGAGTCTTGATTCCCGTAAATCTGCAGGACCTGACAAAGTTCCACCCATGTTCTTAGTTAATTGTATGCATACATTGTCATATCCTATACATAAGTTATTTACAAACTCACTCTCATCAGGTGTGTTCCCGGATCTTTGGAAGTTTAGTCTTTTGACGCCCATTTTCAAAAAAGGTAATAAGAGGGACGTAAAAAACTACAGGCCAATATGCACCATGTCTACATTACCCAAACTTTTTGAAAGTCTAGTACTAGACAAGTTGATATCCCGAATTAATCCCACCATCTCACCGCTTCAACATGGATTTATTAAAGGAAGATCAACCCTTTCCAATTTAATATTGTATACGAATGATATTGTTAATGCCTTGATTGCATCACATCAAACTGATTCCATATATACTCACTTCAGTAAGGCATTTGATAAAGTAAACCACAAAATCTTATTAAGAAAACTGAAATTGTTGGGATTTAGAGGGAATATTTTGGAATGGTTTAAGAGTTATCTATTGGGAAGGTACTTAGCGGTCAAGGTTGATTCGTTTACTTCTTATACATTTGCAGCCTCGAGCGGAGTACCACAGGGATCTCACTTAGGCCCGATATTATTTTGCTTATTCATTAATGATATAGTTAATATTTTTAGTAATGTTAAAGTTCTGTTATTTGCTGATGATCTGAAGATATATAGAACAATCAAAAATGATGATGATCGCGCCATTCTGCAGTTGAACCTGAACAATCTATTTACGTGGTGCTCTGTCAATGATTTACAACTAAACATTGGTAAATGTCAGATTATTAGTTTTTACAAAGGTAAAAATCCTCTTAAGTTTTCCTATGATATGAATGGTGTTAATCTTCTTCGTGTATCACAGATTCGTGATCTTGGTATCATATTCCATGAGAGTCTACAGTTCAATATTCACATCGATGAAATAACAAGTGATGCAATGAGAATTCTTGGTTTTATTTTGAGAATGGGTGCAAATTTTAAAAATGTATCAACATTAAAAAATCTGTATTGCTCGTTAGTACGAAGCAAATTAGAGTACAATTCCACCATTTGGTCACCATATTACAAAATCCATTCTCTATTATTGGAAAAGGTACAAAACAAATTCCTTCGGTATATTAATTTTAAAATGAAAATTCCAATTGAACTTATAAATTATAATAACTTACGCGCAGAAACCGAACTCCTTAAATTATCAGATAGAAGAGTGTTAATTGATTTGTTATTTTTATTCAAAATTATCAAATCTTTAGTTGACTGCCCTAATTTATTAGAATTAATCTGTATTAATGTACCTGCTAGACTAACTCGCAATAAAGATATTTTCAATTTTAACAATACCCTCAATACTAACTATTCTATTAATTCACCAATCCCTAGAATGCATAGTCTTGCAAATAAACATTGTGAATCTATAGATATATTTGGTGTTGACAGTTTTGCAATTTTCAAGAGACAACTCATCTCTATTTTATCTGTTAATAATTAACTTTTCTTATTTTTGTTCTTTTCATAAAACCTCCTCTCATTTAAAATCTTACCAGTAATTTATAACCTTATTTTATTTTATTTTGCTGTTCTATTTAGTTCTGTTTTATCATTGTTCATTATTATACACATATAATTGTTTGTTTATACCTACTAACTAGCTTTTACACATTGCACTTTATTGTATTTCTGGTCTTATTACTGATTTTTTCTTATTACTCCATAGTATTTCATTTCTTTTATGATGTTAAATTTTTTTATGTTTTTAATTTCTGTTGTAAAAGCCCACTAGGGCGTAAATAAATAAATAAATAAATATTTGTATATAACACATCACTGTTAACGTCAGAACTGTGGGTAAATTACACTGTATCCCGATTGCATAAGCTAAAAGTTGCCAGCAATAATGCTTATCGCTAACTGTTTCGCCTACCGAGATACTGCAGCGCTTCGGAAATTTTTCTGGAAGAACGAGTGCACTCTTTCAGAACACTTCACCGCTACCATGTGGGAAGTTTATGATTACAATCATCCCTGCCAAGGCTGTCTGGATGGAAGCCCCCCTGATGATGGGAGACGAACTCTGGGGATGATTTCTGGAGACGATATCTGGAGACAATCTCTAGAGACGATCTCTTGAGACGGGAGACAATCGAATATCCTCCATAAAGATTATCGTCATAATTTTTTGGATCTAATGTTTTTAATTTCTTTTCTGCGTTCATTATTTGTACGTAAGTGTTGTTATTTTCTTGTATGTTTTGTTATTTTTTCGAAATATGGAATATATTGCATTGTGTTACTCCTTTTTTTAGGTGCTTCAAATTTGATGTCCGGGTTTAATCTTCCTCACAGGAAAGACTAAATCCTTCCACACACTTTTCCACAAATGTTAATCTATAGTCAATCCACGCCATGTAAGTGCACTTTATAAGTATAATAAATACAAAACAATACAAGAACAACATGTCAACCTACCAGAGGCCAAATGGAACAATAATTCACCGACTCCAGATATTTTCGTATCAGTTCGGCTCTTCGGCTCGGTAGAACTCCTAACTCGACCGATAAATCCTACTGATCCTTCAATATATTTTTATTAGTTAGGAGACAATGTTTATTTTATAAAAACAGAATTTCCAACAAAAATTTGCAGGTGATTCAAAAAATTTAAAAATTGTATGAGCAAAATTTATTTATCAGGCAGGAATTTTCCGAAATATTCGATATAATTACCCTCCTCAAATTCCGTGCCGAGCTTTCAAAAACTACAAAATTCCACCCGCAGGAACAGGCAGGAGCGAGACGGCGAGCTTAACTTTAACGCAAAGTTTTTGTATGCGCTGTGGTTAAAGTGAGACGGAACTATTCTATTGATCCAAATTGAAAAATGTGGAATAGCTTTTCCCAGAATTTCCTTTGTCTAAGATTGCCCCAAGGGAAAATACGACGCCGGGGCAATTATGAACGCATGGGTTGGGGCTAACGAGATTTTTCGCCACAACTAAAATTTGATGGTGTATTTACTTAAAACAAAGAAAATTTGCATCGATGAACGTTTTCACCGACAGAAAATCAGCAATTTATAACAATATTCCACTATAAATATATTTCACTTAATTTAGAGTACCTACGTACATATTTAAGTGATAATTTATTCGAAGATTTCTTCGAGGGATATTTCTTTTTCGTTAGTTATGTATTTATTACTTATAATTGAGGGGCGGGTTTGGGTACCGTCGTCGCCGAGCTATTTATTGAATAACCGAAACCCTTGCTGGAGTGGTTAGGAAACTTAGCAGAGGTGACCAGGTTTATGGGGTTAGGTTTGTCTAAGTCTTGACCGTCGAATGCTTTTTCCCACCTACTGCGTGGAGGCTGAATCGGGAGAGACTGGTTGAAGGAGACCTTTTGACATCTCTAGTCAAACTCTCTCAACTCATCACTTCGCATCGCAATGCGAGGGAAAGTTCGTCACTTCTGAACATAATAGATTTCTACCCACCCTTCATATATTTTTCCTTCTCAGAACTTTCTCTTCTTTCTTTACCTAAAAATACCCTCCACACAGCATCCCCAAAGATTACATAAACCCTGAAGTATTTTTTTCACGGAGCCTTCTGTGGGGAACTTCCCTTTTGAAAAAATATCTTTTCATGACACAGGGAAACGAACTTGCAAATATGTTGGTTTCTCTTCGACTGGCCCATTAAACATAATAATTTCGATTAAAAAATAGCTTTGAAATTTGATGGTTCAAATTCTGTGAAACAACTGGCCCTTACTAAAGATGTTAATTTGAAAGGTTAATAATTTCTGATTACTTTCTAAAAAGTAAAAAAATAAATAATTATATTGTAAAGAAAGGCGTGGATCCTCTGATGCCAACATTTTATGTAAAATTGCGGCACAAATCTTACAATAATTTTAATATCCCGTGATTTATTTGGTAGAAAATTTTATAATTGCCCATTTCGAATAAAGATAAAAACGAAAGCTCTAATCACCGTGAAATTATCACCCCTTTTCTTTAAAATCTGTTCGAAAATTACCCTTTTTAACAACGTTTTAAATGACTCCCGTTCTCTTGGTTTGGGGACTTGCATTATCTGAATGTAATTATCAAATTATATTATATTCGCATGCCTACCTCATATTTAAAACCTTTCTAATAATACTATTTTTTTTGTTGCTTGCTACCATTTGTGGTGATTGATTTTTGGGGTATTATGCCGTGTTGGACTTACTTTTCCGTTTCGAATACGTATTTGGAACCTTGCAAAAGATCGAAGATTTTGCAAGGTCTGCACTACGACTTGTTTTTTTTTATTAGATAATGTGGTGTACAGTGTTAGTCATGTACTTAGTTTCAACATCCTTTCACAGATGTCGTTAGCGTAATTATGTATACGTAGTTCTATGGAGTCTCAACAGATGTCAGCTAAGTAATACCTTAGAAGAGTTATCTATCTACAGTGTCCATTAGCAGGGGATAATATGTCTAATGAATGATTTCGAAAGCCCGGAAAAAATCGATAACGAAATTTTCAGTTCACTATATTGTGTAAAAACAAAAACATTATTTAGAAAATAGTTAATAAAAATGTTGTTACCTGCAGTCTGGCATTTAAAAGTAGACTAAGATTTTAAATGGCAACACCAAGATTGCTCATAGGAAAAGTTTAAAAGAGCTCAACGGTCCTAATGCTTATTTTTTACTTTCCAAAAGGAGATGATTCTACAAACTACATTATATTTTATGCAAGGTGATACTTAAAAAAAATCATAATCTGCTCTTTCATAGATGGCGTTAGTTATTTTTAGAAAAAACACTTTTGCTTGTAATGGTTTAAAATATTAAGATGAATTAATTGTTAGCGCCAGTATATACGCGAAATGAATATGAATAATTAGTTTTGTCCATAAATAAACTCAAATCTTTCAAAAAAGGCTCACAAATACAATATTGGATAGAGTCAACGACACAATATTCTATTTGAATGCTTTTCTTGAAAGAATTAAGTTTTTTTATGGTCAAAAAGATATATTTTGATTCATGTTGCTTATGTATAGGCGTAAATAATTTAATAATCTAAATATTTTAAAGCAAAAAAATTATATAGCGCCAACTGTAAAAGAGTAGAGTTTAAATTATCGTAAGAACAACCTAAACCTTTTTTATTATTGCTTTGAAAGGTAGATTACTACATGAAAATGATTTTTTTTCATTTCTGAAATGTAGATATACACCAAAATAGCCATTAATTAAATGTTAACTCAAAATAAAACCATATCTAAATCGTAGAACTAAATTAATTATAAATAATAAAAACTCTAAAAAGTCGAGTATAACTTCATCGTCAAACTCGAAAGGGAAGAAATTTGAATCTGAAATTTGCATTTCAAATACAATGTGAGTAGTTTTGGTGTTGCCACAGTGATGACAAATTTTAGTATCAATTGTAAACAGGGTACACTTACCATTTGTAATGTATGTAGACACTACTCTAGCAGTCGGCCAAATTCAACCGGTTTCAGTCAAAACCGGACATTTGCCCTTAAGAGGGCCAGGTTTGTATTTGAACTTATTATATTGTTACGAATCCAGTTTACGCTATTTTATTATAAAGCAGTTTGAAGCGACACGTCTAATGCATCCTTCGTAAAAATAATTTAAGAGCAACCCGCATTTTTAATAATACCGATTGAAGTTTTTCCTTCTACGAATATCTATAGATTACTCGAATACAACAAACCTATTCAAATATCGAAATTCTTTTATTAACAGCTAAACATTTTCAATGACCCTTCCGAGCTTTCAGGTTTTATATATTTTAGAGGTCTATAGGTCTCATAAATCTTAATTACCGACATCGTTAGTTTGTATGATATTTTATGATTAATTTTTCTTTCGTGTTGCAGTGGTTTTTAAAAATGTTTTAAAAACGTTCTTAACATTTTCACAATATTCACAACATTTCCACACAGGAGACCCTCAAAAAGACAATTTCCATCAGGGCCTATATCTTCTTAGGGGATGCTGTATGGAGGATCTGTTTAGAGGGAGATGGGGATCTAGGAAGGAAAAAAGTACCTATGACCGGTAGTTAGGAATCTGGGGGTCAGTGTATCTAGGACTGACTAAAATAGGCATCCAACCCTCCCATTGCAGTGCAAGGCGAAAGAGTTCGAGTCGAGAGAGTTGCACTAGAGAGGTTGAAGAGTATCCCTCAACATGTCTCCCCCGATCCTGCCCGCCATGCAGTTTGTAGGCAGATAGAGTGGGTGATAGTTATCTTCTCCTCACATGTGTAAGAAGTGCCATTACAATATCATTCTATCTTTCTTTCTAAAATAGTTAATTATCCCTATCTTTCTGAGATTCTTTGTAGATAATAAAAACCATATTTCCCGTTTTTCAAATGCTCCTTACCTTTTTACACTGCTCCAAACCGCGAAAGAGCGAGACCGCAGGACCGTGCAAAAGTGTGTATACTTTTAGTTCACTCCCCTGCTTCTTTCCTACCCCGGGCCGCCCTCTCCGCCGGGGCAGGCTGTGGGGGTAAGAGGGGGGGGGCACCCCTATTTAAATAATATTACCCGCTTCGCGTTCTACCCCCCCTGCACCCCATTCCCCCACCCCCCGTGGCACGGTTAAGATGAAGGAGTTGGCATCTTCTGTCCCGTTTTTGCTAGGGTAGCTACCTTATAGTCTGTTTTGCTGGTTGGTTTTGTCATTTAAAACATAATAAAAAAATATATATATTTTTTTTTTTTTTTTTTTTTTTTTTTTTTTTTTTTTTTTTTTTTTATTAGGTTTGTCAACAGTGATTTACATCAAAGCTTTCACGATACAATTACACTGAACATGGTTGATGCTATCACTAATTAAAGACAAACACAACATTGATAACATAATACTTACATATATATACAATCATTCACACACACACACACCATACATTACAAAATTTTGAAACAAGTTTTTAGAACAATAATATTATAATATAAGTTTAAAGGTTTAGTTTATATAACAATATAAAAGTGAGCTTTAAATCTTGTTAATAGACGATTTGAAGTTGGCCAATGTTGACATTGTCAAATTAATTGAATGTTTTTTATAAGCCTCGTTAAAATTACGGCACATTCTTGATAAAGCTGAGTCATACCCCAGCTTAGTTCGATATTTTTTAATATTTAACGGAACATAATTTACAAGTCGTGAACCAATTCTAGGAACATTGAACCTGATTTGATGAAGTAGAAAAGGGCAGTTTATTAAACCATTAACAATTTTGAAAAGAAAATTTAAATCTGTATTTAGTCTTCTCTGCTATATATACATAAAAGTGGTTTACTCGTTATGTTATTTTTAACAACTGTTTTCTATTATTATAATTTTGCATATTTTTGTGTATGTTTGCCCAATCCTTATCCTTTAGTAGGCCTTAATAAAAAAACTGTATTATTCACATTGATACTTATAAGATAATAAGTTATTTGTGAGCATTTAAACAAATAATATTTTTCCTTGGCTTTTACTAGTTTTTGCCAAGTAATGAAAACATTTTCTCATCACACATGAGGGCACATTGACACTATTTTAATGCAATTTCCTTAAATTTAGGACATGACCTAACGCGTAGCAGTTTAGTACTAAAACTACGAAATCGAAAAGCAATGCACTATTTAATATTTCTATTTTTGAAACTGATAATTCGTGGTGGAAGTCCATTATAATAGATTATAATAAAACAAATAAAAAACTTTATTCCACTTAATTTAAATTAATTATAGATTAAGTGGAATAAAGTTTTTTATTTGTTTTATTATAATCTATTGCAATGCACTTGGTTTCCGGTCTCCACAAAGTATTTTTCAATCATCGAATCCAAGATTTGCACTTAAAATTGCCACCTCGTATTAAAGGGTAACATGGGTATGGTAGCCAATAAATATTTTCTCGGTTTTCGAAAATGTAATACATATATTAATTATTTTATTCGGAGTATTGAGCACATAAAAATAAACAACTTCTCATCAATAAATAAATAAATTTTAAAAAAATATATTGAAATAATTGGTCCTAAAAAAAATTTTCCTGGCGGTAGGCAGTATAATTCATGATAGCTTCATTTGAAATTAAAAAGCCATTTTTTTCTGTTAGTAGATAAGTATAAGCTGTCTTTGATCGAAGGATTCTCAAAAAATTGAAATTTGAAATTTTGCTAGAGTTGTATGCGAAATAATTCAATTTTTGGTACAATTTACACTATATAAGCATTGTAAAATTATTTGTTGTCAAAAAAAATCCTTCGTTCAGGAACTGGTCCTGGTCAATGATATTTTGAAGAAGTGTGCCAAATTTTAATGAGATCGGTGCATTGGTTTCTGAGAAATCGTGTTTCGAGATAACACTTACCGACTTCAAAAAGGTGTTTCGAGATAAACGCGATTGAAGTTTCAAGTATCCCGGACTTTCCCAAAGGGCAGGGCATTTGCAAAGACTCTCTCTCCTAGACTTTTATTCCAATTGACTTGAAACTTTAGGAGAATATTCTAGACATTCTAGACATATTGTACTATTAGATAATGAGATTTTTTTTTTCAATTTTTTCCGACCCATGAAACCCTTTAAGTTCAGCATTACCTATTAGTACTTTTGCTTTATGAAATGTTTGCAAGGAATTTGATGAATAAATAAAGTACTTTAATAATTTAAGAAAAAAAAGAAGTATCGTTAATTCACAACGAACATACTATATCCGCCCCTGTATTGTTAGTTTTCGTCTATACAGTTTTATGTTTACAGATAAGACGGTGTTCAGGCATTCCTTTCTCCCTCTTTTTCATTATACCCTCTCTCCTCCGACACACTAAACGCGCACGTGTGTGCGTGACGTACCTACACGTGTGTAGGTTGCGAGCGTCGGACTCAAAGGAAACGTATATACGTTTATAAGTAAATGGTTTTCTTTGACGCCTTTGCGGGGGAAATTTCTATACTCCAGGGTTTTATTAAAGATGTATTGTAGAAAATGTTATCGACGTTTCTTTGAAACCAGCGAGCTGTATTATTTTGTATTTTCATTTCAGAAATGAGAAGGCTTTCGAGGTGAAGTAATATGGAGATCAATACTAAACTTCTTGAAGAATATAAAATTGCCTTAAAAGTGTACTTTTGAATACGATGTTTCATTTTTTTAATTTGAGATGTTAGGCTGATTGGTTCTGGACAAAAAGGTTGCTAGTCACCCAGCATTGTGAAAAATTAAGATTTTGCGTTGGTACATTGATGAAGGATACGAATATACAAAAGGACTGGACTAGAAGAAGCGGTGACCGGACAACTCAGAATGAACGCAACATACCTCTTTTGAAAACTCGTTAAAAGTGATGAAAAAAATACATAAAAAAATGATTGTATGGGTTACGTTATGTTAAGTTTTTTTTTCCATATCCTTTAATGTTTTTTCAAGGAGGTGTTGAGTTGAGTTGAGTTGATTCTGAGTAGTCATGGAATCGAAGAAGCAGCTTACTTGGAATCTATTGTTTTTCAACATGACATCTCCGGACTTACTACCAACGCCCAGGCACCCAAATCCGTCAGCCACCAATAACTGGACAACTGCCCAATAAATGGAAAGAAGACGTAGGAATATAGACTAAATAAAAAATAAAAAATAAATGTATTATTATAAATTATTCTGTAGGTATTACAATTATTGTTAGTTTTGCTAGCACTGTTATTATTTCATTCCTATTTTTATTATGTTACCATTATACGGGTGTTCGGCATCCGTCGTCGAGGGGTAAGGCTGTTATTTAATTATCCGATGGTGGCGAGTTCGTATCCCGTCTTGGGCAAGTAAGTTTTATTTGACCGATTTGTGTTACTTCGAAATTAATTTATTTAAAACGACAGTGGAAGATTCTCTTAGTATCACCCTGGTGTAACATCACCATTCAAATTGAATTGTGGCGTGAAATGGCTTTAGTCGCGTTTAGTGACCAGTTTTAAAAATTGTGGTACTTCCCCATCTCCTTTCCCCCATCTCCTTCCCTTCCCACTACATTTTTAGCCTCACAAGCCCGATTGTGTCTGCCATAGTCTCACTGGCTCCAGACAGGAAAAGTTGGCACTCTTGGGCGGTATTCGAATATTTTTAAAAAATCCTAGTTTGATGGGTCTATTCTTAAATATAGAAACAAATTAATTCTTCACGTAGTTTCACTGTTGTCTAAAAAAATGAAAAAAAAATCTCTTGATATGTCATCCGAAAACAACGTTTTATAACAATTATTATAAGCGATACTCTACTGGTAGAGCATTTGACCGGATATCAGGACGCAAGTTTGAGTCCCGTCGGCGGCATGTAGGTATCTTTTCGCGGGAGACTTTTTTCAATATAGATGAATGTTTCAGGCTAACAATTATTGCTTATAATAATTGTTACCCTTTGTGCTATGCATAAAAATCTTGTCTCAAACATTAGTTTATCAATTAAAAATAATAATTAACTGTTTTTTACGTTATTTGTTTTTGGGGTGTTATGCCGTGTTGCGCTTCCTCCTTCTTTAGCCGACGTTTCGGACAGCGTTGCAGTGTCCATCATCAGGGCAGATCCGGCAGATCCGACAGATGTGACGTTTTTTTAAATCAACTTATTTTTTTCCGTATTTATAGGGTGTATCAATGACCTCCATAGCGTAGTGATCAATGCGCTTGAATTGTTTCAGAAAAATCTGGATTTGATTCCCATCACAGCCTAAAAAAATAAATAAATGTTATCTTTACATACTTATAAGAGATGCTTTATTTTCAGCACTCCATCTACCTCATCACATTTTACATATCTTCAACTTCTGGACACCATTCGTATGTAAATTGAATATTCGTGAAATCTTTGTAAAATATGTTTAATATGCGAAATCTACGAAACACTCTGGAAGAGTTTTTATTAAGATCGCCTAAAAATCTTCAATCTTCCGATTAAAAAATGTTAAAACTCTAACTAAATAAGTAACTCTTAACATTAGTTTTACATTCAACTTTTATGGGTTTATTATACCATTATAATATGGTTTATTATCCTTGGCAACACCATCGCTCAGAAAATAAGGGTAGACTTAAAAGACAAAGGTTAGTAGCAAGGGTGTAAAAAAGGAAAGGTTCAGTTAGGGGATGGGGAAGGTGGGAGTTGGGAGAGGTTTGGGAGGGGGAAGAAGGTTCGCTAAGGGTTGCAGGGGAAGAAACGAACCACAGGGGTGAAAAATCAATTGATCGTTTTGTTAAGATTGTGGAGGAAAATGAAAATGCTTACTGAAGAGAAAATGTATTTTACGGAACAATACGAAAATTATCGATTTTTGTTGTGGGAGTAATGGTATTTATAGTGGCTTTTGACAGCAAGTGGTAAATAATGGTAGGCAGATAAGAAGGGGTAGATATTATATAAATATATGTATATAAATATATGTATTAAATTGTAAGTAGTACTGCACAAAAGCCAATAGATGTTTCATATTAAATAAAAATGAATAAATTTATCCAAGACACTATCCAGATAGCATTTAGTTCTTTCTGGTTGAATCTTGCAATCATACATATAAATAGCAGCCAAAAAAATATGCGTTAAGAAAATGAAGATAGTGTTGGCAGTTCTTGATCGAAGAATGATGTAGTTAAATATTACCGAAACGGATGGGGACACATTAGCACAGTTGGTAGAGCACTGAGTCGGCAAGTCACAGGTCCTGGGTTCGAGTCCCAGATGTAACCATATCTTTTTCTGTTTCAGATTTTCGATTGAGTTTCGCTAATATCATATTTAATTGTTGGTTGTATACGTTTCTCCGCATTTTTTACACAGGCATTGCTCTAAAAAAGGTGTTCAACGATTTATTAAAAAAAAACAAAAAAAATATGATAATACATAGGAAATTGTACTATTAGATATAATTAGTAACAAAATAAATGAAAAAACGTGTTTAATTTTTCTTTGGTGGCCTCCGTAGTCTAGGATTAAGGCTCTATTTAGACTAGCAATCCGGAAGTCACGAGTTCAAATACCGAAGTTCACAAGTAAATTTAATTTATTTTTGTTTTTCATTTAAAATAATACAAGGTAGAGCAGAAAATACTCTCAGTATCGCCCTGTAAGACCACCATTCAGAATTGAAACACTGCCTAAAATGGTTTTAGACTTATTTGGTGAAGTGATCTAAATAGACAGAATCTAAATAGACAGTTTTCCTACTACTCGCTGCTATCTTAACCTTCATTAAATACCAAAACTAGGCAATGGGCATGTCATTGTGCTACTAGCCCAAAGATGTTGGGGGCAGTTGAAACTCTTGAATAAAAACGGACCGACCCACAAATAAATTGCTAGTTGACTTCAGAATCCTTCTTTGACCTCCAACTCTCCTTTACTACACTTGACGAACTTTCTAAAATCTTAGTTTTGCCTCAAAAATCATTCAACTAAATTTAAGTTATTTTCTCCAACCAAACCTTTGACAAATCATAACATAGCGTAACATGAAATCATAAATGATTTCTTATAATAATAATAATAATTTGAACCAAACTAAACAATGTTAATGTAAATTTATTTCTTCAATCAGCAAAACAAACCTGGCACTCCTAGAAATCTGCTTCTACTTTAATTTCTTACCCTGGTACCTAATATCAAAGAGGGGGGTCGGTGAGGGGATTTGGGGTGGTTTTCCAGTGGCGTGTAGTGCGGGTAGTTTCGGGGAAGGGGGCAGGAGGGGTTTCCTTTATAATGTTTAGCCTCTCGCCTTGGAAACGGGAGCGGGGCGTAGCTAGAATCTTTGCCCCCCAAAACGCTTTTTCCTCCAGTGGCGTGGCGGTGGGATGTGGGGGTCACGAGGCGTTTTTTGCCACGGGTTAAGGGCGGGCTAGACAAGAAAAACAAAAACATTTATGTATTTTTTAAATAATTTGAACTTGCACTAACTAACAATTCATTGCACTCTTCCACAGGAATAGGGAGTAGAACGGATGAAACGTCACACATTAACAGGGATCTTATGGTCAAAAATTTAAATCGTACTTTCTTTTAGATTTAACTTTATAATTTTCCTCTGTAATATTTTAACATAGGTATTTACTTATATTTCAAACTTGTACAATGTGTCCTTAGAACGGGGTACCCCAGTAAAGACACATTTTTCTCTAAAAAACTGTAAAACAAAATATATAAATAAATACAAATAGGTAAATACATACAACATTTCGGCTAAAAAGCTTCGTATACTATGGTACTAAAATCTACAATAATATTTCACTCTTATTCATAAATCAAAATGACTATGACGGCCTCCCTGGTCCCGAGGTCAGACTCTCGACTCATAATCCGACGGGTCGCAGGTTCGAACCCGGCTTACGCAAATAAATTTTATTTGATTATTTTGTTTTTAAGAGTTTTAATTTTCAATGTACAAATGTCTAGAAATTGTTACATAGTGAATGCCCAAGAAATACATTTTTTTTTGTTTAATTTGTAGTATTTCATAATTAAATAATTAAAAAAATTATATTTAACACATATTTGCGGCACGTTCCAGAGTGGAAGATACGCTCAGTATCGCCCTGGTGTAAGACCACCAATCAGAATTGATACGTAGCTTGAAATGGCTTTAGCCGTGTTTGGTGACCAGATCTGAATAGCCAGGTACTTCCCCACCTTCCTCTTCCCTATTTCAATCCCATCCCCACAACCTTCAGCCTCACAACATACCACAATTGGGCATGCTATAGTCTCACTGGCTCCAGACGTGAGCTGTTGGGGTCTCTTCTGCGGTATTCATGTAAACAAAATTATTAAGGCCGGGTTGTTTCAAAATTGTTTAATAATTCAACAAATTTTTGCGGTTAATTTCCACGTTTTGCGTAAGTTTTATTCAAGTTCTGTTATTATATCATTATAGGCCAGTGGCTTCATAAAACTGAAATTATCACAGAAATTTCTCAGATCGTGAAAATTAACTTAAAAAATTCGATAATTTGTTAAATTTTATTGAAGTAATCCATCCTATAACATTTAAATCTTAAATAAAAAGTTGGACACAAAACAGAGAAAAATCAGAAATGAAAAACATAGGTACTGACACCAACCAGTCTGTTTGGAAAAGATTTGTGATTGAGATAGAGACGTTTCTTTGGAGAAATTCCTTTTTTTTTAATAAAAAACCTTCTCATAATATTCAAGTATGATGTAATAAAGTAGTACCTACGAATTTAAGTTAACTCCTTAGTTATCTAATCGATCACGGAATTTTTTATTTTTTTTTGTTTTGTTTATTATTTTAATATTACATTAGGTTATCATAATGACGTATTGCCCATATCTCTTGGTGTGAAATGCCAATGCTGAAATGGAAATTTATAGAGTGGTTATTATCTATGTTTTTCTTTACGTAATATTATGAAATATATTATGAAAAATATTATGAAAATGACAGCAAATTATTAATTTAAAAAAAAATCATTTCTTTTGTTTTTGTAGACACATATACGATACGATACGATACGAATGTACTCCTCAGCCAGGAGCACTCCTGTCGATTTTTTAATATATGTATAATAACATTAAATAGATCTTTCAGAATACTTTGTAAATTTCTATTATAACAGTAGTTATTTAATTTTTTTAATTTTGTGGCGACCAGAACAGTCGCCCTCTTTAGCCACAATACAGTCACGCCACTGATACAGCGAGCATATTCTCGAAAGGTACAATCTACCTACAGTTGTAGTGTTTCACGCCGCATACGGCTACACATTTCGGGAAGCGCATCGAAAGGCCTCGACTCAACAGCCATCACATTCTTACGGCCGCGGAATGTTTCAGAGGCTTCTCTGCTTTGCACGGGCGCTCGATATTACTTGGCGTTCCGGGTAGCTACTCACATGGTCGGCTATATATAGCGCAGCGACACAGTGCTAGTCAGTCAGTCAGTTCCAGTCTCTAGTGCAAGTAACAGCTCACTAACACACATAGACAGTGCATTAAGTGATAACGCTCCAGTGCGGTAATCGCCAGGTCCACGACGACGTGCCGGATCCTGTGCCGGTGCATCATCAACCTTCGAGGACGCAACATCTCTCAAGAGACACAATTGCCCACGACAAGTCCCGCGGCGGGCCTTCTTGTCACGTGCGCAGCAACTCCTCAGGTTCACCGCAGCTCATCTCCGCGACTCACCGCGTCGAGCATCCATCCTGGACGTCAAGGTCATCTCCACCACCACGATGCAGAACTACATGCTGGTGACATGCAAACCCGAGGTTTGCTCCACCACTGCATCACCGACCTTCATCATTGCATCACCTAATAAGTTTGCTGTTTTAGAAGAAGTGAATTAATTTTTAATTTTTCAGAAATAATAATCTTCTTAAAACGTACGTCGTAAAAGGACCATTTATTTTACTAGAAATGCTTCTACGATGTAGATCGATTAAGAAAAAAAAACGGAGAAAATTGACATATTTAACTATTTTTTTTTTAATTTACTGTCCTTTACAATATTTCAAATATCTGCTATCGTTATGATTTTAGAGGAATTTTGGTTTTAATTTATTACGTAAGAGAGATTTTTAATTTTTTTATAAATTATTTTTAAAGTAAAACGTAAGTTAGTTTATTTGCAGTCCACCTCACTAGGGAATCTTGTTCCGAGGCGGACTGTTGTTGCTGACTGTTGAAGCTTGTTGACAATGATCGTTAATTTCCTCATCTTAATTTTTGCTGATTTCTACTTCTTCGAGTTTGTTTACTGCAGTTTATTTTAGTGTTACTTCATAATTTTAATGATTTCATCACCTTCGTGTTTACTTAACCATATTTTGATATCGTCCGAACTTGTTTATCTCCATGTGTTAAAAAAAACGTTTTTGGATGTGAGGTCCACAACTTTTTACAGAACTACAAGTTATAGTAGATACATGTTGATAATATCGATATTAGCCAAAAAGCTTTTAGCTTTTAGTTCCCAGTCAATTTCTTCTTACTTCCTTCAACGACTGCATATTTTCTTCCTACAAATGCTTCCCCCATGTATAGAAGATACCATTGTCACACGGTCTCCGGCAGATGCTCTTGTTCGATCACATAAATATTTAAAATATTTTTCATAAATTAATTACGTAGACATGTATTTCTCATCCTAATTCTTTTAAAATAAGTATATTTTTCTAAAAATCAAATCTCAACATTATGGTCTCTCTACAAGTTTACATTGTAATGTATTATCGCCTTCAGCTTAGTAGGTATCCATCGTACTCATAATCTGTAAGAAACATACAACAATATTGTTCTTCAATAACTATATTATTTTTGTGTTATTTTATTAAATTGTAGAGCAATCATCACAGGCTTGACGTGGGTGGTTTGGTATATTTATGGGCTTGACCTAGTGAGGTTAAAAACTGAACTGTAAGCATTAGATCTAAGTACATTGCAAAGAAACATAAAAAATATAACACTGTTTATTTGAAATTAAAATTTAATTTTGCAATTTATTGTGTAGACGAGCCTTTAGCACTCGAGCCAGAAAGAGAGAGAACCGCAAGGATATGAAGCGAGAAAGAACAAGAACGAAGTAAAATGGGAGAGAATATTTGTTTTATTACAGCTAAGATGGCGTCTACAAAGCGCGGGAAACTGAAGTGGGCGGGGGAGTTGGGGGAGGGGGGAATCGTGGGGATGATATAGGGGGGTGCATTGAGCGTTGGGGGGAAATGGGGGAGATGGGGGGATGGGATAAGGCAGGACGCGGCTTAGATGCTGTTTTTATACCCCAAATATCGGCTAAGTATAATTGTACAGTCTGACAAATAAATGTTGAAAAAAGAGTTAATTGCTCTGTGGCGACACCAAGATGGTTTACAGATACTTAGTATGTAGAGACAAATTGTTAACAAGAAACTGGTGAATCTGTCTGAGAAACAAACATAATTTTTATTTTAATTTTTTGGCAACTAAACCTCTTATAGCCGGGACTGAGCTTTGATGCACTTTGAAAGGGGCTAAACAGCTTATTAATCTAATAAACTTCAACTTTGAACTCCATTTACTCGAAAAAAAACACAAAAAAAAGTTACTATAAAATCGACTCCAAATCTTTCCCGCTTGTACTACACGAGTTTATAAACACTGTAGTAATTTAAAATAAAACAATAACTTTGAAAACCCTACTTTTATTTTTTATATACTTTATGCCGACCGGGTTTCGCTACAACCGTAGCTTTTATTAATTTTTATTAATTCATAAAAACAATAAAAGGATGAGGTTGGACAATTTAAAGGCACTTGAACTAAGGAAAGCCGTAAACACTAATAGTAAGGTAGTTAATAACCAAATAATTTTAAATAAAAGTCCCATACTAAGATTGTTCCCTATTGACAAAGAACACGCCCGTTCCCTTCCCAATTCTCCATCTACACTTATGCCTTCTTCCTCCTTCACTTGAGGAGTCCAGCCCATTTTGTTAAAACATATATTATCTATAACACACATGTAACTTTATGTTAGTAGAGTATTATACTGCTCTGAAAAAGCTACGGTTGTAGCGAAACCCGGTCCGCATAAAGTACATAAAAAATAAAAGTGGTGTTTACAAAGATATTGTTTTATTTTAAATTATAATGTCATATCACAAAGTAACTGCTTCATATAAACAAAAAAACTCTAATAATTAGTAGTATTATCGAAATCAGAGCTACATATTCAAAAATGCTATTTTAAACGCTTTGTGAGTAAGATTAATGCTTGGAATATATCAAAGAAGGCTTGACTAGATTTTAAATCAAGATATTTTTTTAAAACATTGCGGAAAAGATGTGCTCTTTTACAAAATGTTTAAATAAATGAGTTTTTAAAGTTTTTTCATGTCAAATAACCCCAAACTCAAATTGTGCATATCATCACATCTGATCATATTTTTCCAAAATCACCCTTACTCTGAGTTGCTAGAGTAATGTCCGGTCAGTGGCTGAGTTGGCATCGCGCTTGGTTCCCGTCCAGTCATCATGAGTTCAATTCCTCGGCTGGCTTAGTCTTTCATCATGACACAAGCAACGTTTTCCGCTTGCTGTGATGGTAGTAGGAGGTTTTCAAATATTGTCAGGTTATTCGTAACCCGGGAATATTTGTCTTTCTGATAAAAAAAGAAAAAAACATTTCCTTTAAAACTTATAATAAAGATTAAATTTAACGATCGTGCGACTTGCGTGTTGTATGGGAGAGACAGCACAATAGTGGGACAACAGTTTAGGTATATATGTAAGGGTATGCAAAGTTGTCCAGAGACTCTTCTGCATCAACCTGTACTGTCACCCGAGATAATTGTGCGATACAGTACGGTGACTATTATACCGCCATTCCATTATTACAGAAAAATCTTAACCCCTTAGGCTAATTTGTTTGCTTTTGAGAACAACTACAGGGCTCATAGAAATCGTTGTGTCTCCTTTACTATCGGGGTGAGAAATATTATCTAAACGGTTTTCACGATAAATACTCAAATCTAAAACTTAACCACAAAATAATAAAAATGTCCACCTTTACGAAACCAAAGTTTTTCACAGCAATTTAAAACTTTAGGAAATTTGGATTCTTCTCCAGTCTTACTTCTAACTACAAACTAGTAATACCACTATAACCACTTATTGCTAAAAATTTCATCCACCGGTTCATCGATCACCGATACGAAACTATGTGTACAATGATTTGACCAAATAACGCGATGCTGCGTAAAAATGTAAGAAAATTTGTAAGAAAATAGAGATTATAATACATTTGTCTAATAAAATATGTAAGTATTTAGTTATAAAAAATGTAAGGTTAGCCATTTTTAAAACTTTTTATATTTGTATTCAAAAATTTTATATTTCAAAAATTATATATTTTTTTTAACAATAAAATTTGAAAACGTATTTCATCACCGTTCATAAACAGTTTTCAGTTTTCGGATACGTTCAGAAATATTTCATTTAATACGTATGTCCGAGGCCGGAGGGGTTAAATGCAAAAGGCAAACACTAAATTAATTTTCAATATTTTGTTGTCAAACTATACCCAATATTTACCAGAATTAATTAAAATATTTCATTGTATGAAGGAAATTTGAATGTTCATTTTGTATTCACGTAGTTCAGTTTTCTTAGAATGTTGTTGGGTTGTGTTAGGTTGTTGTATACTGGATCTAGGATTATACATAATATAATACTTACTTTGGTTAAGGGCACGATAAAATCTCCTAGTGGGATTTTGATGTTATTGACCTTTTTAAGTATTCTACTTTGCATATTATTAATTAGTGATGCAACAGAACTCTGCTTCCGCCTCCGCTTCTGCAGAAGTTCTGCAAGTTTTTTCACTCCCGTTTCCGTTTCTGGTTCCGCAAACTTTATAACAGAACTTTAAACGAAGAATATATAAGGTTTTGTATATGAAGAACACCGAAACAGTCTCAAAGGTGTAAAAGCAGCCAATATACTTTGTATTAAATATAATTTACCTCTCTTTAATTTCGAGTACTAAAAGTACAAAACACAAATTTAATTAAACAAATCTTAAAAAATAAAATTCTGCTTTTTCTTCATAGTATTAACACTTCCGGTTCCGCTTCTGCTTCCGCTTCCGCTAAGATTGATTTTTGACATCTGTTTCCTTTTCTGCTTCCGTTAAGACACTTCCGTTGTATCACTATTATTAATGTTGTAGAACGGGGATTAAGACTTTATAAATCAAACTTAACTTTTGAAACTTCAACATAATTTCTTCCATTATTGAAGACAACATTTATGATCATTTAAATCAGAGAAAGATTCTGTCGCATCTAGAAATTGAACCCAGCACCTTAGCCTTGCCGGGGCTCTGCTATATGCACTGAGCTAATTCGACCCTACCCCCCTCGGCCGTATCATACTTCGACTAAGAACTACCACCATTATCTTCATTTTCTTGATACATATTTTTATTATCTGTTGTCTTTATGTGTGATTGAAAGATTCTTTCCCGAACTAAATGCAATCTAGATATTGTCTTGGATAAATATATTAATTTTTATTTTAATGTGTGACATCTATTGAATTTTCTATGAGTTCAGAATGAATATTTCTATTTTATTGTTTTAATAACTTAATATTTTATTCTTCACATAAAATGGATAAGGTAGTGTCTTCCGATATAATTGTGATTTATTTTTATGTATTTATTTGCGCCCTTTTTCGGGGCTTTTACATATGAAATTTAGAAATTACAAAGAAATATAAAGTATTTATTGTAAATAACTGAACTGCCTCAGTAACAGTATTTTGTATTTGTTAAAAGATAAATTGAAGATGTCCACTGACTTGTTATTACTTGTTATTACTTGATATTACTTGTTATTACTTGTTATTACTTGTTATTACTTATTATTACTTGTTATTACTTGTTATTACTTGTTATTACTTGTTATTACTTGTTAATACTTGTTATTACTTGTTATTACTTGTTATCACTTGTTATTACTTGTTATTACTTGTTATTACTTGTTATTACTTGTTATTACTTGGTATTACTTGTTATTACTTGTTAATACTTGTTATTACTTGTTATTACTTGTTATCACTTGTTATTACTTGTTATTACTTGTTATTACTTGTTATTACTTGTTATTACTTGGTATTACTTGTTATTACTTGTTATTACTTGTTATTACTTGTTATTACTTGTTATTACTTTTTATTATTTGTTATTGCTTGTTTTTTTTTGTTATTACTTGTTATTACTGAATTATTTCCCTCCATTAGTAGATGTATTCTGGGTAAAGAGGAATACATATGGTAGTTAGTTCCAGAATTTCTGCACTGAAATAAATCCTGAGTAATCTGGGAAAGTCAAAATAATTGACACATTTTTTTTATTTAAAGTTTAGTAGGTTTCTACTTAAATGTTTTTTAACATAATTACTGAATCTCATATGCATCATAATCATCTTTTAACTCTCGAACGGTGAGTTCTGGCGGCATGAAATTCGGACACAATTTTTGAGCAAATTCATAGGTCAACATAAATAATCTTTTTAGCTCATATCTGATTTCTTTCTTGAGAAATAGAGCTTCGAAGTATTCGTTTTTTTCTCAAGAATTAAGGTGCTAACTTTTTTGATCCATATGTTCAATAAGATCCAATATTAGTTATGAAACTCGTGCGAAGTCGGGTCCTAATTTGGAAATAAAATGAATCTATATAATAAACTGTATTTATCAATTTTAATTCACATAAAAATATGTAAAAATAAAATATTCACAAATTCATTAAAAATACAACCTAGACGTCATCGGCCGAACCCTCAAAAACGTAGTAGGTAACTTTTTTTAATGAATTCATATCGGTCATTGAAAAAAAGGGATTTTAAAATTGACCCTTCTCCGGGCAACGTAGGTACCTACTACATTCAATTTGAAAGTATAACATGAATACTTATCAAGGACACCCTTATTTTTTTCACCCTTTTTTAAACACGTTCCAATTTCAAACTGACCGGTGGTCAAACGCGAATTTCTACTTTTTAAAATGGAATAACTTGAAAAACAAGTCGGACAAGAATTCTGATTTTGAATAATTTGACTGATTTGAGTTTATTGAATAAAAACCAGTTGAGTACTGAATATTTTTTTTAAATATATAATAATGAAGAGTGATTTTAATTTGAATAAATTGGAGCACGCCATATAAGCAGATGTTTTTTTTAACAATCACAGCGTGATTACAGCATGTAAGCAATATTGATGGTACGTTTATTTTTGATGAATATATTATTTTTGTATTGGTAAAGTTGAGTTACAACTTCCTTTGGCGATAGTAAAATTATTTTAGAACCACTGCGTATTTGTTCGCAGGTCACTAACTATAAATGTAGAACACAAAGCAAACCGAAAAACTACATTTTTACTTTTAAGGTTGTCGAGTCGTTTGATAGATTTACGAAAGGATTTTGGGTCATTTTGACATCTGCTGGGAATGCTGTGTTCGTTCCAGCGTTATTTAAATGAAAAGTGCTCAGAAGAATTAGCTAGAATGATTACTTTGATACTAGTGTTGGATAGGACACGATTTCCGATTTCAGAATGAGTTTTTAGTCTGACGACCGCTGTGGTCTAGGAATACCTAAGGCTCTCGACTAGCAACTCGATGGTGACGGGTTCAAATATAGGAATGTGCAAAATACTATTTGATTGATTTGTGTTATGTCGAAATTTAATCATTAAGAATAATAAAAAGTATATTTGAGTTCATTAAAGATGAAATTTTGATAGATTTGCAGGAATAACTAGCATTCCATAAATGCCAATTCATAGAAAACAGAAATTAGTGTTTTTTTTTTAAATTAAAGTACTTATCCCATCTGTGGAGTAACAATATATTTTTTTAAGTTTTTATTCCAGAAAAAATAAAAATATATAATTTGCACCCAATTAACAAGAAATTACTAAAATCAATCCAATTTATTTATTTTAACTTAATTAGTAATATCTCAAATTGTTGATAATATTAAATCACTGAAAACATTATTAGCGAGTCCCAATCGAAAGTTTGAAACAGAAAAAAGTCTATGGTCACATCTACGAAACCGCATCACAGAAAAATATAAATAAAATATGACGATCAAATAAGAGGTGGCAGTGGCCTAATTGTATAAAGCGTTCGTCCCGGTAAGACGAGAGGTTCTGGGTTCGAGTCCCAGTTGCGACCGTTATCTTATTATTTTTCTGTGTCGAATGCTCTTTTATATTTAAGTTTAGATTTATTAACGTGGTCTTCTTCTTCAATGATATATTACATCGAAGGGAATAACCTTGAAAAATTATAAACAGAGAGTTGTTTTATTAAAAATAATTATTTATTCATTTTGACTTTTACAAAATAGTCAATAGGTGTTTATATAAATAAAATCAGATATATTTATCGAAGACATTATCTAGGTTACGAACCAGTTCATCGAACGATTGTTTCTAATGAAAAAGGTAGTTGCCAATAATATGGAAAAAATAGTCGAATAAAATATTGTTAATTCTGAAATTTGAAAGAGGTAACAGGGACCTAATTGGATAAGGAGTTCATCCCGGTAAGACGAGCGGTTCTGAGTTCGAGTCCCAATTTTGACCGTCATAGTTTTTTCTGTGTCTTGTTCTCTTTCATATTATTGTTTAGATATTAGTGTTATATTCTTCTTTAATGATATGTATGTCATTGTGTTGTATAAAGTGGTGTGTAATTAACTATATACGAAGTGTTTTATAATTCTAACCACAATTTATTTATTTATTTATTGACGCCCTATTGGGCTTTAACATATAAAATACATATAACATTTATAACAACAGTACATAACAAACTTAAAAAAAGATTACAAAATATACAAATAAAGCATAAACTCAATAAAAAAAAAATAGGAGTACATACATCTAAAGCTAATTCCACTTGGATGACTTTAGAGAACTCGTAGATACAACAATTCATATACCTACGAACAACAAAAACATTAAAAAAATCAAAACACATTAATTTTTACTTAATTACTCATATGCTTATGGAATAAGAACAATAAAAAAACAACAAACAAAAGAAAATCGAAATAAAATAAAAATTTCTCATTCATTATTTACATCTAAAAAGTGATGGACTAATTTGGCTTTAAATGAATCTAAGTTTAAATTAAATATGTCAGCGACATCAGTCAGTTCATTACCCAGCCTATGTATTCTTTCTACTGCAGAATTTGTAGCGAAGTTATTGTTGCAAAATAAAATATTCCGTCTAGTATATTTTGGAGGTATGTGTAAGGATAACAAGTTTATAGCGTCAGGGCAGTCCAACCTTGAATGAATAATTTTATACAATAAAAGGAGATCAAATATTTTTCGCCTTTCAGATAATTTTGGTAAGTTAAGTTTACAGCGTAAACTGACATAATTGATTTCAATAATAGGAATACCAATTTTGAAATTAATAAAACGTAGAAATTTATTTTGAATTTTTTCAATTTGTAAACAATGAGAGTTGAAATGAGGACACCAAATACTTGAATTGTATTCAACCTGACTTCTAACCAAAGACGTGTATAACAATTTTATGGTTTTTATGTTATTAAAGTCTTTAGCAATTCTGAGAATAAATCCAAGCATTTGTAATCCCTTACTGGTTATACTAATAATGTGATTCAAGAAGCGTAATTTGGAGTCAAAGATAACACCAAGATCGTTGAATTCAAAGACTCTTTTTAGAGTGGCATTGTTAATTGTGTAGTCGAATAATAAAGGGGTTTTAGATCTATGGAAACTGATCGTTTGACATTTGTTGATATTAAGATATAATTTGTTTACGATGCACCATTCATAAAGTTTATTTAAGTTCCTTTGTAGAGTTAAACAATCAGAAGAATTTTCGATAGATTTAAACAGCTTTAGATCGTCAGCGAATAGAAGAAAGTGAATATTATCGAAAATTAATGATATGTCGTTAATAAATAGTAGGAAAAGAAATGGTCCTAGGTGGGAACCTTGGGGGACTCCACTTAAGGCAAAAAAAGTGTATGAAGTTGTGGAGTTAATTTTTACAGATAGTTTTCTATGTGATAAGTAGCTTCTAATCCATTCGAGAAAGTTGCCGCTTATTCCCAAGTGTTCTAATTTTTCCATTAAAATGCGATGAGAAACAGAATCAAAGGCTTTGCTAAAATCAGTATAAATAGTGTCAACTTGATAACCCTTGGACAGTGCATTAGAAATAAAATTTTCGTAAAGCAATAAGTTAGATGACGTAGATCTGCCTGGCATAAAACCATGTTGAAATATTGATATAAGTGGTTTAATTTGATGCATGATTTTACTTAAAATAATCTTTTCAAAAAGTTTAGGTAGTGATGACATAATACATATGGGTCTATAATTTTCAATTTGACTTTTATCTCCTTTTTTAAAAATAGGTGTTATAAAGCTACTTTTCCAAATTTCAGGAAAACATCCTGTAGATAAAGATAAATTGAAAATTATAGTAATAGGAAGAGCTAGAACATGAACACAGTTTTTAAGTAATATTGAGGGAATCATATCTGGCCCCGAATTCGACCTGATATCCAGCTGTTTGATAAAAGTCACAACATCATTTACTTCCACATGGATGTTATGCAAGTTGAGTGAGCTTTCGATAAATTGGGATTTATCAGATAAAATGTTGTCATTGTCTTCAACATATACACTCTTAAAGAAATCTGCAAATAAATTTACAATGTCGTTTTTGTCATGACCCACCTTTTTCCCGTAAAACATTGTACCAGGAAAGTTAGAGTTATTTTTCCGAAAGGAGTTAGCGTAATTCCAAAATTTATTAATATTTGTTAAAATAGAATTTTCAACATTGTTGGTGTATTTCTTAAAACATACTTTCGATTTCCTGTTGCAATTCTTACGCAAAACAGAGAATGCGATATAATTATCTAGCGTTCTATTTATTTTATAACGTTTGTGGGCAATTTTTTTATCGTATGTTAGATTAATTAGTTCAGAATCGAACCATTTAGGGAATTTAGAAGTGTAATATTTTTGTAGGGGAACAAAGTTATCGATTGCTTCATAAATTACATTGTAAAAATATTCTAAGGCCTCATTTAAATTTGTGCTTTTACAAGTGAGATCATAAGCCCAATTATTAGTAGATAAAAATTCTATAATCTTTGGGTAATCCGCTTTTTCAAAATTACGTTTGACAATCGCGGGATCAATTACCTTAACATAAGTATTGATGTAAGTGATTATTAGGGGTGGGTGGTATTTATCGTTTGGAAGAATCATTTCATCAGAGGCACAAACATTAACACTAGAAGAATTTGTAAAAATAAGATCGAGAAGACGAGAATTGATATTGTACACATGGTTTTTCTGATGCAAATTTAAAAAGTTGGACATTTCTAAAATTTCATGGGAGCCATGATTGATGTTGTCCGGGCTCGAGGACGCGATATTCTCAATATCCCATATAATATTTGGAAGGTTGTAGTCACCCATCAGAATAAATGTAGCATCAGGAAATTTTCTTCGCATAGTTTCAACTTCTAGGTGGTGATCTTTATATGTTTGCAGGCCGGAGGACGGTGGAATATATGTGCAACCGATTATAAGTTTTTCTTTTTTTAAGGAAACCATTACAAACACTTGTTCAAGATGTTTGTGAAGGCATTTCAGTTTCCTTGAATTCAGTTTGGTTGATACTGACAATAGTACGCCGCCACCTCTTGTTTTATTGCCGGAATTTTGATATCTGTCGTTTCTGTAAATGAAATGATCAAAAAAACCCAGTTCTTGATCGTTTATATCAGCATTCAGCCATGTTTCAGTAAGGGCATAAATTTCGTAATTCATCGTTGGTATTGTAGATCTTAGGTCTTGAAGTTTCGTTCTCAGTCCTCTCACATTTTGATAGTAAATTTTGAGTTTGTTGGTCAGTTTTTTGGATTTAATCTTACAATTGTTGGGTGATTATTGATATACTTGATTGTAATATCTTGCTCACCTGATGATTGCCTATTTTTTAGTTCGATTCTTAAATTATTTAAATAGTTCCTTTGAGCAACTGATTGGTCAGGGTACATGCGGATGTTATTCTTCAGCGAGTGTTTTTTGCTGAGTAGGATTTTCGGCCATTTAGACTCAGGGAACTCGACTTTTACACCTCTCGGTTTGTTATTATCCCTTTTACCGATTCTGTAAACTTTCAGGTCAAGAGAATTGGTAGAGTTGTCCAGGTCGAAGATGATTTTTTTAATGCTGGTTATATCGTCTTTCATAATTTCAGTCTGAGTTATTGCTTCGCTTTCGGGAATGTTACAGATTATTATATTTTTTTCCCTTAAACTTTGGTCATTCATTTCAGCAATAATCTCACAGACGTTATTTGGTTGCAAATTTGTAGTGGAAACAGCAGGAGGAATATTTTTGTACACTGATAATTCACCTTCTAGAGTAGCCATTCTTGCTGCCATTTGGCCTATGGACCCTAGGATATTATTAGTTTTGGGCATTATTTTTGCAATATGCTCCTTTGTGAATTTGTTATTGGGATCCATTACGATATTAGTTAGTGCATTAATTGCGTCTTGTGCTAGAGATATGTATGTCTGCGCATCCATAGTTAGTTCGAATTTAGTTATGTAAATAAAAATTAAATAGAAGGTTGAACTCCCCTGATTACTGGTTAGCTGTCTGGAATAACGTTCGCTTCCAAGTAGTAGTGAGTAAGTATCAGTACTTTAGTCACTAGGCGTGCGGAAATGCAGGTTACCTGCCTTTGGTGTAACAATAATATTTAATACTGGATTATTGTAAAGTTATTATTAATTGTTATAAAAACTACGGGCTTCTGACTTTTATTGTTGATGACACAAAGAAATGAGCAGATTCCCAACTTTTGCACTGGAACACAATGGCACAGGAATAGTTTGTTTTTAAGCTTTATTTTAAATATTTTGTGAACAGAAATAATTCGTGACTGGTTTGGTTTACAGTTGTTGTTGTTGTTGTCTTTACAGGATGTCCATATTATTATTGAAGTTAAAACTTCTTTAGCACTGTTGTGATTTGAAATTCGATGAAACGAAAAACAGTGCTACTAAAAAAAGACAAACACATACATCTATAGGATTTAGCCTGCGAGATAATGAGATCGGTCTCCTCTTTGTGCGGTGCTTCGTAGCCTTCCTTGTCTAATTTAGTTTCCTGAAGGTTTCACTTCTAACACGTGTAAATTGCACACTCTGTTTTTTAAGTTAACCATCTTCAGCGCCGTTGTGATTTGAAACTTGATGAAACGGAAACGACACTAAGAAGAGACAAACCGTACATCTATAGGATTTAGCCTGCGAGAGAATGAGATAGAATGAAACCTTACGGCATTGGCCGCTTTGAAAACGAGCTCACTTTTCAAGGCTCCTATCGGTTGAGTTTGTGTGGGTGAACTGCACTCGATTTTTTTCCTGTTTCATGCTCGCTTTGACTTTGCAAACTTCCATATATTCTCAAATTCATTAACAATTTCCCAATATGTGTAAGAGTTGTGGCATCGCTTCGATTAGATGTTAATTATTTATTACCATCACAAAAACCCTTGCCTGTTAATAAACTAGTTAGAATCTCGCCATCTTCATTTTGACGTATAACGAGGAGAATTTATATTACTTCGGAGAGCCCGTTACTCTTTTACGTGGGGGGTTGGTGAGGGGAACCGGAGGGGGGTGTCGGGGAAGTGGATAGTGGGGTGGG
The DNA here is from genome assembly GCA_917563855.2 of Limnephilus lunatus. Taxonomy (NCBI): domain Eukaryota; kingdom Metazoa; phylum Arthropoda; class Insecta; order Trichoptera; family Limnephilidae; genus Limnephilus; species Limnephilus lunatus. Next base: position 103,533,644 of record OU830594.1, read on the forward strand.
AGTATGAGAGGGGGTTGCTACCCTGCTGCTCTGAGTTACGATCCAAAACAAGAAGACTTTAAACACTAATTACGTAATAATTTTTAAGTCTGATCAATTTTACATAATTATAAATATAATAATAATTATTTATTTCCCATAAAATAAAACAATAAAACATATGCGGAAACTTTGACTAGCCAACGAAGATCCTGTTTTAGGCCAGTCAAATTGACATATTTAAAATTCATATCATAATTTCATATTACATTGTTTACTTACATAACATGTTATTTATAGGAGGAAAAGAGTGTTAATTATGTATTCCTCATAGAAGCTTGAGTTAAATATATAATTTTGTACTAAAAATAATATCTTAAAATAAAAATTCAGTATCGAATGATTATGTTTGACAATAGATAGATTTTTGGTTATTTAAATTGCTTGCAAAAATCGAGAATCAAGACATTCATCAAGCGTGATTACAAAATATCATAATTAACATGGATGTTTAAATCACTTGCAAAAATCTAGAATCAAGACATTCTTCAAGCGTGATTACAAAATATCATAATTAACATGGATGTTTAAATCACTTGCAAAAATCTAGAATCAAGACATTCTTCAGCGTGAATACAAAATATTATAATAAAAGTGTGCTTATGTTAACAATATTCGAATGCTTTTGTTCAACAATATTCTAATGCTTATGTTTAACAATAAATATATATTTTTTATTATTTATTAGAGTAATAAACAGTCTTTATAAAGTCATGAATGACAGTGATAAGGATATTTATGTAATTGACTAATAAAATAAAGACAAATTTTAATTTAGGACCATAGTACAAAAATACACAACAATACCTATATCTGATATAAGCAATTCTGATAAAGTGCATCTTTGTACTTAAATCTACAAAAGTGTTTAATGAACTTTTTCATTTAAATTTTTATAGATATCAATTATATCTTTCAGGGACTTATAATATATTGTACCTATTTCATCTCTCTCTGGCGTACTTATATACAATATGCACTTGGTTTAGGAAAAATACACCATACCTACTTACACATAATATATCTAAGTATCTCCGAAGGGGTGTGCTGAGAGGATGTGCTCCCGAATAACAAAAGTTTAAAGCATAGTTTCAATCAAATTCAATAAGAATAAAATTAATTGTCTTTATACTCTATATACCAGCGTACACGTACAAAAATCGACAATACTAAAGTATCCTTATCACTGTCATATCTACATGAATTTATAAAAAAAAACTGTTTATAACGCTAATAAATAAAATAAAAATATATGTTATCATAAGTAGGTATCAATGTAAAATTGATCTGACTTAAAAATTCGTAATTAGGATAAAATTAATTATCTATATACTCTATATATCAGCGTATAAGTACAAACAACCGTCACGTAAATTAATTCTATAGCCATACAAACTTATTATGAGGCCGATTTTAGGTTGAAATTGATAAATAATAAACAAAAGAAAAAATAATATTTCGATGTAATTATAATTTTGGAGAATCAACTATCAGGTCAACGTATTATATGGTAAGTATATGATATGTTAAGTGTCAATTTTATGGTATAAATATTTTTTTAATTTGAGCTTCCATTTTCCAGTAAATCTTTTTAGGACAAACCTCACCCTATGAACCCGGGCACCTCTGCCAAGTCACCAAACGTAAATTCACTTGGGGTGACTTATGGCAAAGATGTTGGTTATACAATAAATGATTCCCGGAACAGCGAGCGGCGTCCATACCCGCATCCCAAATAGCTACATTTTCGGCAATGACAACAGTATCTACACATAAAATTCTACGGGCGTTAGGAAGCTTGATTTAAAATACATAAAAATCAAACCAAATAAGTGCTACCAGATGTAATAATTAATAATCTCTACAACTCAGTAAAATATAGAAGAGATTCACACGCTCACACGGTACATATATTCCTCAAGTCGGAATGCTGAGTTTAAATTAAATAAGGTACTCCCCATCCCTCCACTCCGTGGAAGCCTAGCGTTCCAGCCGCGTACTTGGCCAATTATCACGATCAAAGAAGTGGATGTAGTTCTAGATGCTGTCCTCCTCCCCCTCCCCCTTCCCCCTTCTCCCTTCCACCCTTACAGTGCCTATTGTGCAAAGATTCTGAAGGGAAATTCATATTCCCATGCTTTAGAATTGTCGCTAATTTGCTGTAGGAATTGTCCTGAAATAAATTTGCGTCTGAAATATACCATAGTTGGCGGAGTATCTCTCTGTGATGAGACACTGAAAGAAACTTATGGGATGCATATTAGTATCGTGAGAGGTTCTATGAAGAACTGTAATAAGTCATGATGTTGAGTTAATGGACGAGTCTTATAGTCAATTGTTTCAAAAAACTTGAACAATTTAGCAAATTTCGAAAGCATTATAACTTATCGAACAAAGCAAACACTTTGTGACTTGATATTTTACAAATTAAAAAAGTTATTTGCTTAAAACCACTTTATTTTATTTGTACACGTTGACCGGATTCGGTTGATCTTAACTTTCATCAGGACAATAGATATATAAACTTAATTACAATGCAGAGAAAGATTATAAGGTAAATAAAAGAAAAAAGAGAAGGCATATAAGAGAGGGAGAAAATATTAAAAATTGGTAAAGAGAGGTGGGTAGAGGGTCAGGGGAAGGGTGTGGATTACATAGGGAGAAGGGGAACAACTTCAAAATCGGGCTCTCCGTTGATCCTAACTGTACGGCTAAAATTTGGCAAATATTTTTATTTGATTTTTATATTTCTTCTTCGTGTACCCTATCAGGTCCCCCTGATGTTGGCGATTACTCTGGTAAATGCATCTCTATCTTGCGCTGCCCAGAATAGCTCCTCCACACTTCTAATACCGGTCCACTCTCGTACATTTCTCAGGCAACACATTTGTCTCTTACCAGGCCCTTAGCGTGCCTCTATCTTGCCTTTTAATGTTAAACTAATTCAAAAACTAGAAAAAATCGGCATTACAGACAAAGAGCTAAACTTCTTTAGAAGCTATTTAAATGGACGCAAACAACAGGTTAAAATACAGAATACCCTTAGTGATCAGCGCTCAACTGACTATGGAATTCCACAAGGGAGCGTTTTGGGACCGACTCTGTTCTTACTGTATATTAACAACTTTTGCAACCTTGAAATTCAAGGAATAATTGTTAGCTTTGCAGACGATACGGTCCTATTATTCGAAGACAACAATTGGCCAGCGGTATTTAAAAAATCTGAAAGAAATATTAACTTCGTTAAAAAATGGTTAGATATTAACACGCTTACCCTTAACACGAAGAAAACCAAATATGTCACTTCAAGCATCAATACTACAGGCCAATCTAATGATGATTATTCCATTAAAATACATAGATGTACGAATTCCAATGAATGCAGTGAGTGCCCCATTATAGAGCGCACATCACAGATGAATTACCTAGGGCTCACCATTGACCCATACCTCAAACGGAATCTACACACACAGAATATTGCAAATAAAATTAGAAAAACAATACACTTCTTCAGATCCATTAGGAACTTTCTTAACTTACAACTTCTAAAAACGATATATTTTGCAATCACCCAATCTATCCTTGAGTATGGTATCATTGCATGGGGAGGGGGTACTTCATCAGTTCTAGATGCTGTTGAAAAGGCGCAGAAAACAATTATGAAAATTATTCTCAAACTTCCTCTAACTGCAAACAGTGACTTAATATTTAATATAATGAGAGTATTTGATGTTCGACAGATATATGTAAAAACTATCCTCATGCATCTCTTTAAAAACAAACACGTACTTTACGAAAAAAATATATACTTAAGATTTACACGTAATTCTAACAAAGATTTTTTTATTTTTTTATTATTTATTTATTTATTTATATGCATACATATTACAATAAGTTAGAAAATTATACTTTGTCTGTCCAACTGGGAAGGATACCCGTTTCAGGACAGCCAAATTGTATATTCAGTTCATAATATTTTTAACATGTGAATGGTTTCTTTCAAGATATCATAGGATATCTTGAAAGAAACCATTCACATACTCAATATATCATGACATTGATCAATATATCATGACATATATCAAGATACATTGCAAGTTCCAGCACTCTCCACCACCTTTGGACAACGTAGTTTTAGATACTTTGCCACAAAAATATTTAACATGCTTCCTGATAATATCAAACTGAGTCAAACACAGAAAGAATTTAAAAAAAATGTTAAAATTTGGATATGTTCTAATGATCGATCCTTTACTGGTGCCCTCACCCAAACGCCTTGTCATTAATGGTTATTGTAGTAATAAAATTGCTGTTTTTGTATTGTGTATCAGTAATAATGTAAACAGAAACAAAGTATTGCTGTATAAGAACATTATATTATACATTCATAAGTAAACCATAGACAAAATTACGAGAAACAATTTTACTAAAAATTCTGCCTCAATACAGGTTCGCCTAGTGAGGCAGACTATGCGCAACTTAAAATATATATTTTGTTACTTCTATATAACAGTTCTTACCTCCATATCTGTTTTCCTATTTTGATACAGCTTTATTGGCATCAATTATTATTATAACATTATTCTTATAACAATGTTATTAACTTATAGATATTTACTTACTAATGCATCATTCATTACCTTATGTTTTTAACTTTGTAAGTAACATGTTATTGTCATTAAAGTTATGTTATTATTACTACTGTGTAAAAGAAAAGGAAGAAAATAAAAAGGGAAAATGTACTTAAAATGTAACCAATACCGACTGTAATATGATATTATATAATGTATTCATATATTTTTTGGATGAAATAAATAAATAAATAAAAGATAAATAAAATAAATAAAATAAAATAAAAAAATAAAAAAATTGGAGCAAGTGATATTTCTCCCCTCGAATTATATGACCCAGATATGAAATATTGAAATTGATTACAGATATGAAAAATTGATATTTATAATGCTTCTAAATTATTAGGCGTATTTCCACTATATTTTTATCTACATACCCTTGCCACTCCGACCACCATATTTATCAACCATAGTTTTTTTTTAATGCAGTTACGTAATAATAAGCAAACAACACAACTTACTTTTGTACGTTATAAACAGAATTGCTTAGAAAAATGTTTAAACAAAGATAACAAAAAAAATTTTAGCTTTATTTTTAGTTTTAAAGGATAACTCTCAGATTTAGGTAATTTGTTCTTACTGGTTTGTTCTAGAAACAAGAGGTATTCTATAAGAAACCCAGTGTAAGCAAAGCACCCTCCTCACCGCACGAGGCAATAATAAATAGCCACCTACCCTTCAAACATCTTTGTCTTCCGAGCTTTCCAAAGCTACAACAAAATACCTATTCCCCAGTCACAGACCGTACTGCTGGGGGTGAGTTTTGGTACGAGCTTTTGGTCTGGGGAGGTTCTACAAATAAATATCCAAAGATACTACTAGCAAAAAGCGAGAAACTTAGAGAAAATTAAATTTCTAGGTACAAAATACAGTCATTTTGATGCTGTTATTAATTGTATGTCATGACCGGGATTGTATGTATTCCAAACACTTTGTAGATTATATAGTCATTTATTTACAACACTTTTCAATTACAACTGGTAATTTTAATCAACACTTTTATAATTTTTTTGTTACAGCCCGACCCTCACAAATACCTTTAAGGATAACTTTTACAAAGGCAGTACGAATAAGAGAGAGAGACCTTTTTAAAGCCGGTAGCCTTTTTTATATCAAATCATAACAAGTCAAAAAATTGTTGGGTTATTCGTAACCCGGGAATGTTTGTCTTTCTTTAAAAAAAAATATAATAATTAAAGACCATTAAGTATAACAAGGTAACATAGTTGTCGCTAGGGACTCGATTCTTAACAAATGCTATTACCATTTTGACTTAAATATTGTAAGTTTGGTCCTATTCACCATATATTACGAATCAATTAATAATTACTTACATAACTAACTAACCACCACGCCGTTTCTCCACAGGGGTAGGCAAAGCGGACAGATCCTTGCCTTTTTCACATTCAAATATCGTCTCATACAAGCTCTTCTATTATTCTTATTTTTGACATGGCCCGACTCAAGTATCTGATTCACTTTGTCGTGCCATGTCTTCCTCGGGCGTCCCTACTTCTTATACCATACGCATTTCCGTCATATATTATCCTTACACTCCTTTCTTTGGTCATTCGCTCTATAAGCCCGAACAATCTGAGCGTTCCTTTCTTAATCTTAATAGTGACATATTTTAATCTTAATAGTGACATATTTTAATCTTAATAGTGACATATTTTAATCTTAATAGTGACATATTTTAATCTTAATAGTGACATATTTTAATCTTAATAGTGACATATTTTAATCTTAATAGTGACATATTTTAATCTTAATAGCGACATATTTTAATCTTAATAGTGACATATTTTAATCCTAATAGTGACATATTTTAATCTTAATAGTGACATATTTTGATCTTAATAGTGACATATTTTAATCTTAATAGTGACATATTTTAATCTTAATAGTGACATATTAATTATGTAAATTAATTCTTATGCATAAAATATAATTTTTGTTATTCAGACCACAATTTTTTTTTGTTAATTTTACAAAGTTTTTAATGTGTAGGGACATAATAATATGCTATTCATTTTTTTCTCTTTCTCTTCAAAGTTAGAATTATTTATATCTCATGTAATACTGCATTATCGCGCTGGATTAAATACTAGAATAAATAAAATAACAAAATTATGAAACAACAGAAAAGTTACTCGTTTTATTGATTTAATGAATAATAATAATATTTCCCAGTTTTGATATCAGGATATTGTAATTATTATATATACTCGTAGTCTGTTCAAACAAGAATTTTGTTTACAGCTTGCGGGTCATAATTGATCAGTTGAAAGTAAATTTAACAAGAAGGATCATTTTTTTTTCCTTATGCAATTCTTAATAATTAGAAGAAATAAATTAATAATATTTATATATTTTCTTGAATATTTTATGTTACATAATCCTTAAGTCTCTAAGAGCGGCAAAATAAGGGTAAGTACGTATCTACGAATAGAATTTTGAAAATTAAATTTCAACAATTCCAATAATGACGAGCATTCGTTTTCGTTGACAATTCGTTGACGCGCACGACTCCGTAATGACGTTCATGTACAATCATACCCAGTTCCTTCTCATTTGGTGGGAAATTGAGTTATATTTCAGGCGACAGCAAAGACATCTGTGATTCTCAGCGGAAACTGAGAAAGAGACGTTAAGGGTGGTTTTTCAAAGGAAAAAGCTTAGATGTTTTTGATTCTTAAATTATTTACCTTAAATTTTATATTGAATGTTTATGATTATATGTGCGTGAAAAGGATAAAATTAATCGTACTGAAGAAGTTAGTGTAAATGTGTGAAATATAGAAGGTGCCTAATAATAATACTAACTTAAGGGGGTGAAGGCGATTTTTTTTTTGCGAACTAAATAGGTAAACATACAACTCATTATTTATGTCTTACTCTGCTTCACGGTTAATACGGAATATCTTCCATTCAAACAGTTAGATTTAGCTTTATTATCACGAAAAGTGAGTATTTATGTCACGGAAGACACAAAACATGCAAAAAATAAGCATTTAATATTTTAATTTTGTTTAAATTAATTCACTTACGCGGTCGCCATTTTATTTTCACCATTTTTATTTCATAGACAATCAATCATAATTACACAAACCCGCTAGACATACCCTGCCTTGCCAAACAAACCATTCAAAACCTGGGATGTTTCTTAAAACTATAATGACATGCAGCTTTCATAGTTTAACCTCAACCTAAAAAAGGAATATTATCCGTCCATCAAACTTCGACAACACGAACGTTCCGTATTATTCGTGAGCTGGACTGAATGCATATTTACCATTATTTAAAATAGGTCAATCGCAATACACAAGACTCTTAATTTTTCACCACATAATAAATTTTTACCATTTTACAACCAAATAAACCTTTTAAATAAACAGTTTTCGCACAGTTTTCTGGCCATTTCACTCCAATTGCGCTTATATAACTGCTTAATATCTACAAAAAACAAAATACTCTGAGATTTACGTTTATTCTTCCCAACTTTTCGATCTATCAATCTGAATCTCCCATCAGCTAAGTGATTTGTTTAGTAACACTTAGCTGTTGGTCGAATATTTGCGTTGGGAAGAGCGTATTTGTGCATTTGAGGAGTGTTGAGCCAAAATTTCAACAGGTGATCAGTAGGATTGGGAATAAAGGCCGTAAGACTCCTCCATAAAGACTATCTTCTGAAATAAACATAGACATTCATATAGATATATATCATAGAAAAGACACACACAGATGGCCAAGGGCTACTACAGTAGTGATGCAACGGAAGTTTCTTAACGGAAGCAGAAACGGGAGAGGAAGTGGAACCAGAAGCGGAAGTGTTAATACTATGAAGGAAAAGCACAATTTTATTTTTTAACATTTGTTTAATTAAATTTGTGTTTTGTACTTTTAGTACTCGAAATTAAACAGATATAAATTCTATTTAATAAAAACTACCGCCCCCTGTGCAGCCGTCCATGCACCCCCACCCCCGCGCTCCTCGCTGTATTCTTCGTTTAGATTTCTGTTATAAAGTTTGCGGAACCAGAAACAGAAACGGAAGTGAAAAAAACTTGCGGAACTTCTGCAGAAGCGGAAGAGGAAGCGGAAGCATAGTTCTGTTGCAACATTATACTAGAGTACATGCCTGGGCGAGCGACCGCCAATTTACGAAATCGCTAAATAAACGTCTATTTGCAGTAACAACGAGAATCAACAACAATCGCCACCATTTCCAAACTGTTGTTGCTCGACGGCACTGGCTTGATCACGTTTGATCAAATACTTCAAAACCAGTTACGCGTCAAGGCCTAATTTCCGGTTGATCTTTTCTTTATCATCCACTTCAGCATCCCTTTCATATTCTCACATATTTCGCTTTTATTATTATTTAAAATACATAAATACAAAACATTAAAAAAAAGGTTCTTAAAACTAATTACAATAAAGTAATTTCTTTTTAACGAACTATACAACTCAATAAAGAAAACATTTCTCGTGTTTGAATTGGGGAGTATTGCCATTATAGTATAAGGTAAAGAAATTATGATATTCGAAGTAAGAAATAAATAAAATTATACAACATGACTAGCTTTTTTTATTTATTGTTTTACGTGAATACCGCACAAAGCCAGTGAGACTATGACATCCCGAATTGGGGTATGTTGTGAGGCTGAAGGTAGTGGGGAGAGGAAGGAGATAAGGAGGAGGAAGGTCGGGAAGTACCTGTTTATTCAGATCTGGTCACCAAACACGGCTAATGCCATTTCAAGCAACGTTTCAATTCTGAACGGTGGTCTTACACCAGGGCGATAGTGAGAGAATCTTCCACTCTGCCATTATAGTATAAGATAAATTTATATAAGCTGTTACCCGGCATGCGTTGCAATTCCATTCAAGAAATAGTTTCTCCCTGCAAGTCCATTCCTGCCTTCTCTCCCTGCCGATAAAATATATTTATTTATTTTCGGAAAATCGACAATTTATATTTATTTCAGTTTGTAAATAGTATTAAATAGTCAAAATAAAACCAATTATGAATTTCCTCCTTGTGGCTTTACTTCTACTGAGATATGAAATACACGCATTTTAAAACCACTCGTGCACCACTAGTATTTTTTTTTACAAATTTCATTACTCCAGAGCTTACCAATATAATTTATTTTTTTTCTTTCTTTTACATTTTTTCAGAGAAAAATCTTTCCTTACTGGGGTACCCCGTTCTCAGGACACATTGTACACGTTTTTTTGTTTCAATATAAGTACCTACCTATATACCTGTTAAAATATTACAGACGAAAATTAGAAGTTGAATCTAAAAGAAAGTACAATACATTAATATTTGTTTGGTTGCAAAATTGTATCTATCTTCTTCCTCCCCATGTCCATAATCCATATTTTTATGTTTCTATTGAAGTCGGTTATTTTTTTTTTTTGTTGTTTTTATTGTATGAGGGAGTAAATTAAATAATTTTATAGAGAAGTACTGCATATTTATTTGTCCGAATGTCGTTTTAGTTGTAGGTTGGTGGAATGTATGTTGTAATGTAGATCTTGTGAATCGGCTCGAGTTTGTATGTGTAAAGTTATCCTGGTTTTTGAATGCGTACATTAGAATATCTTTTGTGTATAACTGTTTCAGTGACATTAAATTCAGCGCCTTAAAAACATAGTCTGTAGGGGTTTTGATGGGGCTCTAAGAATAATTTTCAAAATTGCCCTTTGTGAATATAGAAACACTCTTCAGCTAAATTCAATGTTCTGTAAAAAAATTGAGTCAATTATCAATCAATTTTGATAGGGACACCCTTATCACCTTCTGGATAATGACACCCTAATCATCTAGCGGTATGAAATATACTTTACAACAATTTTCATACCTACCAAATATACATATAAAATTTCATAAAAATCGGTACAGCCGTTTCGGAGGACTGCGACCACAAAATCTGTGACACGAGATTTTTATATAGATAACAAATCTACAAAATGAACTTGAATAACATAACAGTTACTAAATTAGATATACAATATAGATAAATAAAAGTGAGAATATAGATGTAGTAGAAATAAAATAAATAGTATTACGTTTACTTAATAAGTGGGTGGTAGGTGGTAGGTACATGGAGTTACTTAGTACCTACCACCCACTGCCACCTACCACCCAAGTCAGCTCTTCCATTCCTAATATCAATATTAGGAGTGGAAGAGCTGATGATAAACTTTGCGTTCATTGCGAATCTCCACATTTCTGACTCCTGTTTTACTACACGCATGCCTCAGGGTTTTCATATCTAGAGCATTCAGTCTACGTTCATCCTTCATCTGCCAGAGCCATGCCTCACTGCCTTAAATCAGGGGTTATACTAGCACGCCATTGTGGACTGGTAGTTTAGTTTCGTTGGAAATTTTTTGCTGGCGCCAACCGCTTGAAACCTAAAAAATGTAGAGAATAATTACATTAGCGTATCGCCTTACTCAAACTGCATACAATATCATTAAAAAATGTGTAATTCACACGCGGTATAGTGTATTTAGAAAGTCGCTAGATGTCGCTTTCTTTTATTTTGCGTGTTTATTTTAAAGTGGTTTGAAGATTGGATATTGATGAAAATGTTTTATTATTGGATTTTGTAGGATTCGAACCTCCGTTCGCTTGATGTCTGTCTCTCTGGTCGCGAGACTTGTCAGGCGTCTTGCCCACTGCGCTGTGAAGGCACGCACCGAGGTGAGAATTTACCGCATTATATTAGAACCGAGTATTTGTGTAGAACAGAGTTGTGAAGCATTTCCGTTTCATCCGAATTTCAAATCACCAACGGCGCTTAAGAATTTTTACTTCAAAAAATAAAATACAATAAATTTTAAAAAAATAAAAGCTTTCTTTCAAAAACGTGCCATAAATAATTTAACAAACAACAATACACTCCGACAAGAAATGTGAAATGCCTCGCGGAACACAGTCACGAGGCAGTAGGCTGTATGTAGGCTGTACTCAGGCACCCATAAGCAGAATTAGTCAGTGAGGGCGTTCGGCTCATTTGGCAATAGCTCCTAATGCTAATCAAATAATATATGCATATTGTTATTAATTTGTTGCGTGCGTGACTACCTCACACTGCTTACTGTTTCATACTGTCAGGGTATGATTCAAGATTCAAGTCTACTTGAAATGAAACTACTGAGAAATTATTGAAATGTGATGACGTAATTTCTTATTTCATTATATATGTACCTACGTAGCATAATCTCTACAAGTCTACAACTTTTACATTCGCTCCATACAAGAGGCCCTGAGGAAAAAAATCCCTAAGGGCCTTTGTCATCTTTGGGAATGTTGTATGGAGGGTATTTTTTGGCAAATAAAAGTGAGGAAGTTCTGGGAAGGGACGAGGGATGTCAGTGAGTTAGGAATCTGGGGGTAAATGTGTCCAGGAGTGACAGAAGTGTGTATTCTTATGTTCGCAGCCAAGACCAAGAGAAACCTCACCCACAAACACGGGCACCCTTGCTAAGGCACCTAACTTAGCGAACCGCTTGGGGTGATTTGTGGCAGGGGTGTTGGTTATCCATTAAATGATTCCCCGAGCGGAGGTACCCCAACCTCCCAATTTGCCTTCATATTAGGCAATAATTATTATTTTTCTGCTGTCCGTTTTTAAACATCGTCCTCTCTCAAATTAAATCTGGTTGAAAAAACCCTCGACTCTGTGCAGAAACGGGCGCGGTCTGTTTGATAGATTCTCGTATCCTAACAAATGGATTTCGATGTCGGGCTATTCCGAGCTCAGGTGGGAAAGCTGTCCTCGTTTTAAGGTATTTATATGGAAGATGGCTCCGAGGAACTAGCGTCATTGATCTCTTCGGCACCAGTGCTTAGTCAGGAAAGAGCGCCTCTGTCGGTATAGTGTAAAGACAAAGGAACTAAGTCGCCACCCGGTTGGACAGCGTTGTTACGCGGATTTAGGTAGGGCTGCAGGAAGGGATTTATTGATGCAGGTCTTGAAGAGGCCTGGTCATGAAGGAGGAAAAACGTATGTCAGTAGGTTGTTCCACATACGATACACAAAAACGAGCCGAAGAAACGATGCGTTCTCATGATGCCTATATTAACTGTGAATGGAGTTTTACGCACGTGCATCGATGCAGTGGGGATCAATGCTTCTCGCCCCTTGGTGCTGGGCACCAAGGGCTAGCACCTCCTGCTAGACTCCATTAAAATACCTAAAGAACAGACTCAATATGCCTACATTGATTGTGTGCACTAGAGATGGCAATCGGTATATTTACAACGGATTGTCAATCAGCCTTTGTTTGCACATAATCAAGTAGGTTTATTAATTGTGGGAATCCAGCCCAGAGGTGGCATCCAAATTCAATTGTTGGGCGTACTTAAGATTTGCATAGGGTTACCAGTTGGTTATTATTGATGAATAGGAATTCCAAGTACCTTCTTTCAAAGATCTGTACAATAGAAATACATTGATTCAAATTATAAAAGAAAAAGAGAAGTATCAATTTATAACTGAAAATCGTACTAGACATAAATATATTTTTTCATGCCCAAAATTAAACACTTCCTTCGCACAAAATTATTATACTTATCAAGGAAGACTTATTTTCAACCGATTACCGGATGAAATTAGAAAAATTAATGATAAAATCCAATTAATAAACTCTGTTAAAAAAATTTTTAAAGATAATCTCAAAAAAAAAGTTTCCGACTAATCTAGAACAACTTATAACTCAGTTTCCAAGTGATACCCCGTTTTTCAAATAAGGTAAATTTTGTTTTGTTTTTAACAACCAATTACAATAACTCAAGATACTTTATTCTAATAGTAAAATTGTTTATTAGTAGAAAAATACTTTTAATTACATATCACCGAACTTACAACTTATTGTTTTTTACATTCACATAGTAATTTAAGAACTCATAACATAATATAGCATTAAAAAATGTACACTACTCTTCCAGACACAAGCTAATGCTTCTATGGAAGAGTGGTATTAACATTCGAACATGAACATGTATACTAATTATAACATTATCTAAATGTATACTATATTTTATATGCTAAATAAAAAGAAAAAAAAAATAATAATAATAATAATAATAATCCAAAAAAAAAAAAAAAAAATATGCTATCCCTATAAAAGACGCCCAGTTTCTTTTCTTCAAGATCCATGAACACGTCTTCTTTTTTTTTATCCACACTGCATTCCCAAAGATGAAATAGGCCCTGAGAGAAATTATATTCCTCAAGGAAAAGAATTTAGCCGGATTTGGTGACCAGATCTTAACAGTCAAATACTTCACAACCTGCCTCCTCCCATCTCCTTCCTCTACCAACTCATTTCAGCCTCGCTGGAGCTTTAAAATATCCATACACATAAGATATAAGAATTAACGGAAAAAAAAACACGACATTATTTTCTTTTAATTTTTGCCTATTCAAACTTATTTTTCAATTACAACATTTTTTGAGTTAATAAAATAATTAGTCAGAAAATTGCAAGGGTAATAGAGAACGTGCCCTATAATTGGCTGCCATTCAGCCAATCAGAAAATCCGAGTGACGTCACGACCAATCGGAAGCCGCTAATTCGAACTCGGAATATGGAACGCGCTACTGGAGCGAACTTTTAAATGATTCGATCTTCAAATTGATCGTGATCATTGGTTATTGATCAACAATTTGCCATATGAAAAGTTTCTATTGTCTTTTGATAATATCTAATGTAATCGAAAGTACACAATTATCGACACCACACACGATTACTGTGATGTACTACTAAACAATTCAAAATTGTATAATTTTGGTTCGAAAATTAGATCGCTTACAAATATTTTTATCAAATATTACGAGTAGAACAAATATTTTATGATTAGTATTTTTGTAAGCACAGAAAAAATGAGGTTATCAGGCCAATAAAAACTTCTTTACAGTTCAAAATCAATGATTTACGTACCCCTTATGGCTATGTTTTTTTTCTGTTTAATGCGAAAAATTAAATTATTTAGTAATTGATCCTTAAAGATTTAATCCCTTAAGATGTATATTTTGTCAGGGGGTCAAAATATTTCCGCTTTGCAATAAAATCCAAATAAATGCAAAATTTATGAATTTATCCGAAATCTAAAAACTGTTTTTGTTAGGAGATAAAATACGCTTTCAAATTTTATAATTCAAAATAAACATATAATTTTTGAAACATAAAAATTTTGCACGTAAACATAAAAAGTTTTACAAATGGCTCAGCAAAATATAAAAACGCATACATATTTTATTAGACAAATGTATAATACAGGTTATTGTCAACTCATTTTTTTAACTAGTTTTCTTTTTTAAATTTCTGTATAACATTATTTTTTTATCTATAGATATGTTTTTAGTCTTACCATCAAAATTTTTCCAAAAATAATTTGTAAACTTTCATAAGGATATTGCACATTTTTTCATCTCTCTATTTGTAAAATATTATTCTTATGTATTTTCCATATTTATACGTCTTTTCCATGTTTATAAGTAAAAATATTTGTATATGTTTTTATCTGCTGTTAATGTTAATTCGTGAGAAACAGTTTGGATGCAGGTGAGTTCTCTAGTTATTGTTTTGTATATTCTTGTCAATTGATATCTGTATCTGTATTTTCTCCTTAATAAATAAAAATTAAAAAAAAATAATTATTCATAAAATTATTCCCAAAGTTTCATTTTTTTTTTCAAACTGCGAAGCAAAACTTTGGTTTTATAAAACTGTCCATTTTACTTATTTTGTGGTTAACTTTTAAATATTATTAAAAAACGTGGTGTTTTTTATTTCTAACACCGTTATTTTTCTTAATACAAATTGTTATTTTTCATCTGTGTAAATACCTACACAATGAATTTAAAAATAAATCAAAATCTTAATTTGGCATAAAAAGAAGTATGATTCAGTTAAAATAATTGAATATTATATTATGATCGAATTAGCACAGTGGTCAGAGCAATGTCCCGTCAACGCATTGGTAATAGGTTTGTCTTCTGTTTTGATTGAAGGTGATTAATATTGTGTTCAACGATTAAATATTATATATTAGAAATTGATATTTTATTCAACATGTTATTACGTTAAAATGTTTGAAAATTCATTGATGATGATTGAATATTCATCCTAGACTTGTTAAAAGTCAATAAATGTAGTAAAAATGGATGTATTTACCCAGGATACTATACCGATTGCAATTTAAATCGGGAAGAATCTTGCAATCGTACATAAAGATTGCAGCCAAAAAAACGTTATTAAAATGAAGATAAATTTAAGTATATTATATATTATTATTATATATTAAGCGAAGTTTGAAGAAGTAAATAAATTTAAGTCCTTAAAAGTATAGTAAAGTTCATAATTACGGAAGTTTATACGGTCAAATTAGCTCAGTGATCAGAGCAAAGCCCCGGCACAGCAGAAGTCACGGGTTCTGAATGAAGATGCGACTGAAACTTATCCAGATATTTCTCAAAAGTCATCCTTCTTCTATCTTTCTTTCTTTCAGTCTCGCAATTTTAGAAAATGCCAAAATTCCACTGAATCCAATTAGTCATTGACTCATTGATCCAGTATATATCCATTAAAAAACTATTTTATTTCCAAATGTTTTTTTTTTAACTATCATATTTAACCTAAACTAACCATGGGTTTTCTTGAATGACTTAAATAGAACTAATTTTTACTTGGCATAAAATATTACTGGAAAAAATATTTAAAAATTGTCTTTTGAAGTGTAAGAAAAACGATGAATGAATATTTTTCAGTACCTACTATCAACAAAGGATTTCCACTCATTTTTGCTTTGATAATGTAGATAGGTAGTAAGTACGCACTGTACCGTAAAAATCTTTTAAAGATAGCATGTAAAATTTTTACTTTACTTTTTCAGAAAGATTGGGTTAGGTTATTAAAAAAAAACATTTTCTAGTTCACTGAATATCACCACGTATCAGAAGCCAAAAGTTAATTAGGTGTTTTTTTCGCAGTTCGGTGAATTAAGGGAAGATTTTTATAAAAGGTTCAACGGAGTTAATTTGGTATTCACAAAAAATAATACCGACAGGGATGAGAACCTAACAGCAGTTTTGTAATTTTTTTATGATTTTAGAATTATTGGAATTTTTTGGATTTTGTCTCTATGTTGTAATAAAAATATTCAAACTCAAATATGTGCGATGCTTATAAAAATATGCGTGTGATGCCAACATCGCCACCCCTAATAGGGGTGGAAACGGGCTTAAGTGTGCCAAATTAGGTGTGCGGCCTAAATTAGGGTAATAAGGACCCCAATCACTGCGCCCGTCCGCTGGACCCTCGCCATTAGGGCCCCAGTCTCCCTTACAACTGCCACGAAGGAATCTTACAGAGACATTATGGTCTTACAGACACTGCGGAGCAAATCTGACCTTTCTTGAATTGCAGCAAAATTTGAATATGTTATGTTGTTAGATGGGTGAACAATTAATAATGTGATGCTTTGGTAGCGTGTGATATTATTGTAAAGGTGAAACTGCTGGTGCAGTGAGTTTATTTTTTATGGTAGGTAGGTGGTACTTTTGTTTGTGATTGTTTTCAAAAACCGACAAGTTTTTTATCGTTTTTTTACGTTTTAATTGTAATTCCCATCGCCGTTTTTGCTCTATCCAACATTGGGAGGGGTCTTACAGAGACGCGTTATGGTCTCCCAGACAATTGTGGGTTATTCTGACCTTTCTTAAGGCTCCAGAGTAAGCGTTTAAAAATATGAAGAGATGGTTTGAAAGAAAGATATGTAAATACGAACGTTAGAGGGAGCGCGCTGATATAAAAAAGATAATAATTAAGGTAAAAATAAGAAAACAATTAATTAAACACTGTTATGATGCAGTACAAATCCGTATTACTTTAAATATAATTATTAACATCTTTATTATTTGTACTGCATCCTAACAACCCTACCCGTCGAAATCGTAATTAGGTAGGAACTTGTTATTAATTATTAGTGTGCCAGCTTTGATTTGATCGACGGCCTGGGGCGACATCTAGACAGTTCCGGCGATATACGTCACTTCTTGCGTGGGTAGATTCGGGAGAGTTGGGCCCCGTGTCTAACCACGCGACAGTCAAGAGTTTTGTGAGAAACTTAGTATTTGAACGGGAAAATAATTCATTTTAACTTTAAATAAGGTCGGGCGGTGAAAGTATTAATGGGTACGCATTGTGTGTTCGGAAGGATTGAATCCCTGTATTGGGATTAGTCGAGTTTCCTGCAACGTAAAATGGCGGCAGGCGTGCTAGAAACCCGGGATATATTTCAATCGAGATGTAATACGTGCGATCACACTTGGGACAGAGCCCTGTTTTGACGGATGACCGGTGTACCGTTAGCCCGTGATGTAATTTGCCGTTCTTTGTGAGGGAGAAGAAAATTTACGCCGACCTTGACTCTCGTCTGGACTGAGGGCGGTCTCCCTCCTTCATAATTCTTCTAGCGACAGGCCCCCTGATGATTTCCCTTTGGCGGCGGGAAGACTTAACTAATTTGATCGCGGCGTAAGGCCGCTTGATGTTTCAACTTTGGCGGCGGAACTGTCTCCAGATCTCGGCCTCGTGAGGGCCATCCAGATCCTGCATGGAAAAATGCTGCCTGGGTCTGACAGCCACTAGATGGACAGTTTATTAGTTAGCTAGCGATAGTATACACAATAAAGGAGGTCGGTTCATGGGGGTAAGTGAAATGACATATTTAAAAACCCTGATTGCCATTTGTTTTATAATAATTATAAGCTTGTTCTCACAACTCTGCCTTTTAAATTATGTACCTGACACACCATTCCTTTGGAGAGCGACACACATCATGGTTTAAAATCCACCCCCTGAGCATATTTGGGAACCACAGGTATTCTTGACGGGAACCATAACCCGTCCAGAATTGGCGCTTCCTACGGGATAAAATCTGTGGGTACCTGATCATCACTATAACACTAAAGTTGTTTTATTAAAATGTATTACTTGGCGAAAAACCCTCGTAACAATTTGGCTACCAACTAAAAAATGGCTATATGTGTGTCGCGCTTCAAGTGTTGTGTGTTTTATCTTTAAATTCATCTGTTCACACTGAAGTTTATGAACATTTATTAATGGCATAACCTGTATGCATTATATTTCAAAGTAAAGATGCCACAGGTATGTGTTATTTTAATAATCCTTGAAGATTATAAATTATTTTGTACCTGTACTTTTGCTTGCTTAAGTCTTGAATTAAAACAAATATTAATACCGGATATTAATTATGGTGAACAATAATATGTCTAGTCTATTACAAAGTTATCGACATTAACTCCATCTGTGGCCTTTACGAAAATTCAGGTCCGCCTAGCTTTGGTTTGCGTCTCCGCTACATTACGGCGGATATTTGATTAATAAAGGTTGGAAATAAAATCAACTACTCTTGTGAAATAAATGGGCCACATACATATTAATTTGAATGGTATTTTGTAAAAAAAAAATATAGGGGCTACTTACATATTCATTTAATTGGAATTAAAAAAATATATTTTCATGTAAATGGGGAACATACATATGCAAATAAAATTTCTTTTTTTTAAATTTTTAAATGAAAGCGGGAATAACAAATGAAATATTTTATGTTTTAATTTTAAGTACAGGGTTATATTTTTTTAGTTTTTATGATTGACTTAGTACATTTTAGGTAAGTTCAGACGGATTTCAGTAATTACGGTCTTCTTCCTTTTCTTTTTTTGTCAAGTTCAATTATCAGAATTCATCATGTCTACTCCGATCCCTAATGTGAACAATGCTTCCAAAGAGGAGTTAATTAAGGAACTAACAATGCGGTCCGTGGATCCAGCAACTACATTCGAGGCTTTACGCAAACAAGCGCGCGCTTTTAATAAAACACTAAAACAATCTTGTGTCCAGTCTGAGGGAGAGAATTCAGTTTGTGATTCCGAGGATGATACATCGGGAAGTAATTCGGATGACGAATTAAATAATGAAACAAAAGGGAAAGTCACCTTAATAAAAAAAACCAAGATAATTTATAAAAAATCTTCGGCGCACGGGCTAGGTAATTGGGATTACAAGTACGACGGTAAGACCTGTGTTCGGGAATTCCTGTTTTTAGTGGATGAACGTTGCAGATCACGCGGTATTTCGCACAATGAATTAATGAAGTCTTTTACGGAAATTTTAGATGGAGTTGCATTACTGTGGTATAGGTCAATTTATCATCCGGATTTGAAGTGGGAAGACTTTTCCAACTTATTGATTAAACAATTTGAGGGTGAGGGAAAACAACTCGATTTAAAAGCGGAATTGTTTAATTTAAGGCAGCCCAAGGGTATGTCTGTATTTGAATTTTCATTAAGAATGAAGGCACTCAATAACAAACTTGATGCCAAACTGCCCGAACCAGAGCTGTTGCAGTTGGCAATGAAAGCTTTGCTTCCAACTTATGCAAACCTACTGGCAGCTAGGGATTTTGTCTCTTTTGAGGATCTTACAAGGGCAGCTGCTAGGCTAGAATCACTGTCTGAAGTATCTACGTCTTCTTCTTCTAATTTCAAAGACGTTGAATTTCCGGAAAAATCTACTAACTATAGGAAGTTTTCTTCTTCCGATAATAAATATAGTTTCAATATGCAACACAAAAATTCGTACTCTCATCAAAAACAACAACGTCCTCCGAATACTTATAATAAGGTCGTTTATACACGCAATCAGCCATCTCCTCCAAATAATAGGATTATTTGTGATTTTTGTAATAAGAGTGGACATAAAGTAACGGAATGCTGGAAAAAAGCCTCCGGTACAAAAAATGCTAAAGTTGGCACCGTACATAGTAGTACCAAGCCTAATAATCAAAAAAACTAGCTTGGAGTCGCTCTGGACGCGCCCCTCCCTGTGCGCAAAGGGAGCGGGAGTGGCAGAGTTGGCTCCGACTGGTTAGACAGTTTCTGTCAACACCGTCTTCTGGGGTGGTGGGCCCGCTACCACAGAAGCCGGATGTCGCGGGTGACAATCGTCCATTTGTTAATGTATATATTATTAATAATACTTTTTCTGCTCTCTTAGATAGTGGAGCAACAGTCTCTTGTTTAGGAGGAGATAGTTTTAAGCAATTTTTAGATTTAGGCATAGAATTAACGAAAGTAGACTTTAACGTTACAACAGCTGACGGCTCGAGTCAGTCTGTTCTGGGTACTCTAACTTTGCCGGTGACGTATAATACAATCACAAGGGAGGTTGTCTTTTACGTCATTCCATCATTATCACCTAATTTTATTTTGGGGGTCAACTTTTGGAAGCAGTTTCGAATCGCACCGGAACTGTTTCCAGATGTGCACGAACATGACCATTCGGGTCAAATTAATGAATTACGAGCAATTCGCCCTGCTTCTTCATTATCGGTTTCCGAAAGCAGAGCTCTTTCGAAAATAATTAGTAAATTTGACTCTATTTCCTATGAAAAAAAAGGTTTGGGTTTAACACATTTAGTGAAGCATAAAATCATTACAACTGGTCCTCCGATTAAGCAGCGCTACTATCCTCTGTCTCCGGCTAGACAACGTCAACTCGACGCGGAAGTGGACGAGATGCTCAGGTTAGGAGTAATCCGCCCCTCACGATCGCCTTGGTCTAGTCCCGTGATTATAGTACAAAAGAAGGATGGTACGGGGAGATTTTGCCTCGACTCCAGAAAATTAAATAACGTTACGATCAGAGACAGTTACCCATTACCTCATATCCCACGTATCTTAGACAATCTGAGAGGCGCAAGATACGTATCTTCAATAGATTTGAGTAAGGCGTTTTGGCAGGTAGCGCTGGATAAAGACTCCTGCGAGAAAACAGCATTCGTCGTTCCGGGCCGTGGACTCTTCGAATTTACTCGTATGCCGTTTGGGTTAAAAAATGCACCCAGTGAACTCCAAAGACTGGCTGACGCTCTATTTGGACCAGAATTTGATGATAACGCCTTCTGTTATCTAGACGATTTAATTTTAATTTCGGAGGATTTTGATTCTCACATTAAACTACTCAACAAAGTTTTTGAAAGACTGAGAGATGCGGGCCTCACCATAAATCAAAAAAAATCTGAGTTCTGTAGATCAGAGCTTAAGTACTTGGGATACATAGTAGATTCACAGGGACTTCGCACAGACCCGGTGAAAATTGAAAGCATTAAGGATTTTCCAATTCCAAAAAACGCGAAAGGAATCCGAGCTTTTATTGGCCTTTCAGGGTATTTTAGACGTTTTATCAAAGGCTTCTCGAGTATAGCCGCTCCATTGACAAAGCTTACTGGTTCAAAGAACGGTGTCAGTAACTTCAAGTGGACACCGGAAGCAGAAAAAGCTTTTAATGATTTAAAACAAGCTCTTATAAGTGCTCCAGTTTTGTGCTGCCCGGATTTCACCAGACCTTTCTCTATCCACTGCGACGCCAGCTCGGTAGGAGTCGGTGGGGTTTTGATTCAAACCGTAGACGGTGCGGAACACCCAATTGCATATTACTCGCGTTGCCTCAATAACCACGAACGTAACTATGGTGTCACTGAAAGAGAACTCCTGGCAGTATTGGATTCCGTAACTCATTTTAGGCCTTACATAGAAGGGGCACACTTCACGGTAGTAACAGACCATTCTAGTCTAAAATGGCTGGGGTCCCTATCGAATCCAAGTGGTCGCCTAGCGCGTTGGAGTACTCGTCTGTCTCAATTTTCTTTCGACATCGTTCATCGTAAAGGTACGCAACATACAGTACCAGATGTCCTTTCTCGTAGGGATCTTGCATTAATATCAGGAATAGACTGTCGTTCTACGTCGGATAAATGGTTCCTAAATGTATGGCAGGGGTGCCAAATTTCTCCACAAAGATTTTTGAATTTTCAAATCAAAGACAATGAGTTGTATCGTCACACGAAAACCCGGTTGGACTTATGTGAGGACACCGCATGGAAAAGGGTCATTCCTCAAGAGGATAGGAAAAATGTTATTTCAGACTCCCATGACTCCGCTCGCGCCTGTCACCCAGGAGTTTTCAAAACCTATAAAAAGCTACAACTTAGGTATTATTGGCCTAACATGTACAAAGACGTCAAAAATTTTATTAGTCAATGTACTGTTTGTACGGCGCATAAGATCAGTACGGCACCACCAAATGGTATTTCTAAAAACCCTAAGAAAGTAAACAGGCCCATGCAAATGCTATCCTTAGACTTAGTGGGTCCGTTGCCTCGTAGCTACTCCGGGCATACAGTTATTTTATCTTGTGTAGATGTTTTCTCAAAGTTCACATGGTTATTCCCGCTGCGCAAAGGCACCGCGGGTAGCATAGTAAAAAACTTGGAGGAAAACATTTTCCTGGTACATGGTGTACCGAGGACCATTGTTTGTGATAATGGTCCTCAATTTATTTCGAAAGAGTTCAAAGAACTCCTTAAAAGTTACAATATTCCTTTGCCGTTTTACAACTCTCTTTACACCCCACAAAATAATGTGGTTGAGAGGTACAATCAGACATTAGGTACTGCTTTATCAATTCTAGTCGAATCAGACCATCGTAACTGGTCAAAATTTTTGCCACAGGTTCAGTCCGCAATGAATAACACCGTCAATTGCGCGACGAATTTTACTCCGTATTTTCTAATGCACGGCCGTGAGCAAATACTTGATGGGGATTTGCACCGTAATCCTATACATGAGGGGGATAGCAACGCTCAAAGAGAAGCTTCGCCTACCACATATGCTCAAAAGCTGCAAGGTTTGGCAGACGTCTATGAGCAAGTTTCTGATGCTCTACTCAAAGCGTACAAAAAGGGCGCTAACCACTATAATTTGCGTAGGAAAAACGTCGCTTATCACGTAGGAGACATAGTGTGGAGACGAAACTTCGTACAATCCAATGCGTTGAATTATTTCTCCCAAAAATTATCCCCCCGCTTCGTGCAAAATGTCGTGGTAGGAAAAAAATCGGACTTGGTATATACCTTGGCAGATCTTAAAGGTAAGATATCAGGGGATTTTCATATCAAAGATATCGTCAAATCCGACAATGTTCCAGTGTAAATTATTTTCGCTCATCAATTTCTCAGAAGGACTGGCCATCTTTCTTGAGGACTGATATTTTCACTTATATATAACTTTGGTTATTTACTTAAAATTTTTACGCTCGGGAACTTCACCGGCCTGATCAACCGGGTTGAAGAATTCCTAGCGTTCTGACAGTCTCTTCTCCTGTCCTAGGTTCGTTTCGGGGAAATTCTTGTTAACTACTCCGCGTGGGCGTATTTATAAATCTAATATTTTTATTTCATAAGTTACTCCTTTGAAACATAACCATCAACTCCGGTAATAGTACTCGAATTGAATGGATTAGAAATATACCTTATTAGCATTAGTTTTAGTTATAAACAGATTATGCGTATAATAGACTTCAGGTGAACAGATGAATAGTCAGTTAAATGCTCTTTTGAATCGTGTATGTTGTTTTACAAGAGCATAACAGCATTTCTCTCTAAATAAGTGCCTTAGGTTAATTTGTCGTACTATGTAATATTTGTTTGTATACATTTTGAAATGCAAGAAGTTACAACCCGACTGTCTCCTTCGTTTCAAGATGGGCAAAATAAGGAAGCCTTGTTTTCCACTATATGTGTACAAACGCTGATTGTTCTTGTTTCATCATTAATATTGATATGCATATAGTGACATGGCTTTACAAAAGATGTCTCGACAGGTCCAAGATTCAAATTTTAAGCCCGCATCAAACGGTGCACATAAATATTAAATTTAGTAATTAAATTAGACTTTCCAATAATAAAATATAAATAAAAATTCGCTTTCCTGCTGATGAAACAAGATACATATCTTCCTTATTTTTTCTTTTTTAGTCTAGGACAAGCTTATAATGTGGAACGACGTGCCAACTCCGTTCCTTCCACATTTTAAGTCACTTCAGTCATATTTTTTTTTTGTATCTAATTTTATTAAAGAGTCCAGAGCATATGTAGATGTTGCGAAACCTTTCCTTGTGTTCTGAGCTTTTTTTTTTTTTTCTTTTCAAAATATTGTTAATTTGTATTTGTTGCTTACTTATTGACCTCTTTATAGTCATTTTGGTGAACACACTAGTTGTTCTTGCATAAATAATATTTAAAAATTGCAAAAAATTTTCATTGTATTTAGTTATAAGTAAGTTTGGTTATGGTTGGATTGACCCTTAGAATAATCAAATTTCATTATTTATTTTGTTACTCTTCTTTATAGTTTATTTATATAATTAATTAATTTATAACATGGAAAGTTTCATTAAAATAATGCGTCAAACCTATTAACGGTTCTTATACTGATGATAGTGGCATATCACTTGACCCGATTGCACCTTCTATATTGATGGATGTATACATTATTACATTGGCACCATTCTTATGCGATGGTTGTTGACAATTTAACACTCTGTATTAACTACGCCATTTCTCTGGTATGCACCCCCATGCGACCTAGTTAGATAGGATAGTTAGGTAATCAACGAAGTGTTTTTCTTATCTCCTATGGAGAAGTAGAGGCAGTGTTATGTGAGGATTGGTTTTCCATCCTAAAAAGTGATGCCTATGTGGCTTCTTTAAAAACCTATTTAAGGAAAGTGTTGCCTTAAGGCATTTAAGTGTCGTTGTTGGTTCAAAAGGTGTTAGGTTTTAATTATTTCTTATGTTTACTGTTAAGTCCTTATTTTCTTAAGTTGTATTATTGTATTGCAGTTGTAACGCTAACGGCAGTTCGTGGCTTAGTTCGGTTTTCAACACTCATTGTACTTCATACGGCGAGTGCTTGAGGACTCCGTTCGCGTTACACCGCTTCTTTCTATGCTTCCCAGCATCATTATTCGTAAGCCTATTATAAAAAGAATGGTTGTTTCGTAAACCTGGCCATCCGGCCTTAAGCTTGATGGAGTGCGACTGGAGTTGCGAAACACCCATTCGAAATAAGTTTTTGACAAATCTAATATATTTTTTTTTCTTTCTTGTCATTTACTTTTCCAAATTTTACTGCTCACTGCTTGCTTGTATTTTATAATTTTGTTTTACTGTTTTAGAAATCCCGTGGACCGATCTAGACAGCATAGGATCAGGTTGTTTTGTGTGAATTACATGTTTGGGGGCAAACATTTGGTGGCGAGGGGGGTAATGTTATGATGCAGTACAAATCCGTATTACTTTAAATATAATTATTAACATCTTTATTATTTGTACTGCATCCTAACAACCCTACCCGTCGAAATCGTAATTAGGTAGGAACTTGTTATTAATTATTAGTTTGCCAGCTTTGATTTGATCGACGGCCTGGGGCGACATCTAGACAGTTCCGGCGATATACGTCACTTCTTGCGTGGGTAGATTCGGGAGAGTTGGGCCCCGTGTCTAACCACGCGACAGTCAAGAGTTTTGTGAGAAACTTAGTATTTGAACGGGAAAATAATTCATTTTAACTTTAAATAAGGTCGGGCGGTGAAAGTATTAATGGGTACGCATTGTGTGTTCGGAAGGATTGAATCCCTGTATTGGGATTAGTCGAGTTTCCTGCAACGTAAAATGGCGGCAGGCGTGCTAGAAACCCGGGATATATTTCAATCGAGATGTAATACGTGCGATCACACTTGGGACAGAGCCCTGTTTTGACGGATGACCGGTGTACCGTTAGCCCGTGATGTAATTTGCCGTTCTTTGTGAGGGAGAAGAAAATTTACGCCGACCTTGACTCTCGTCTGGACTGAGGGCGGTCTC
Organism: Limnephilus lunatus; assembly: GCA_917563855.2. Classification (NCBI taxonomy): domain Eukaryota; kingdom Metazoa; phylum Arthropoda; class Insecta; order Trichoptera; family Limnephilidae; genus Limnephilus; species Limnephilus lunatus. The sequence goes on from OU830594.1 coordinate 103,560,131, forward strand.
CCTCCTTCATAATTCTTCTAGCGACAGGCCCCCTGATGATTTCCCTTTGGCGGCGGGAAGACTTAACTAATTTGATCGCGGTGTAAGGCCGCTTGATGTTTCAACTTTGGCGGCGGAACTGTCTCCAGATCTCGGCCTCGTGAGGGCCATCCAGATCCTGCATGAAAAAATGCTGCCTGGGTCTGACAGCCACTAGATGGACAGTTTATTAGTTAGCTAGCGATAGTATACACAATAAAGGAGGTCGGTTCATGGGGGTAAGTGAAATGACATATTTAAAAACCCTGATTGCCATTTGTTTTATAATAATTATAAGCTTGTTCTCACAACTCTGCCTTTTAAATTATGTACCTGACACACCATTCCTTTGGAGAGCGACACACATCATGGTTTAAAATCCACCCCCTGAGCATATTTGGGAACCACAGGTATTCTTGACGGGAACCATAACCCGTCCAGAATTGGCGCTTCCTACGGGATAAAATCTGTGGGTACCTGATCATCACTATAACACTAAAGTTGTTTTATTAAAATGTATTACTTGGCGAAAAACCCTCGTAACAACACGACTCGTTTAAAAGACAGAAAAAATCTCTGGATAAATGCTTAATTGCATATAAAATGATGTACTGTGAATTTTTTCATACACGCAACATGTTAAATGACAGGACAAAGTGTGTTTTTAGTAATTTTCATAATAGGAAACTTTGCAATTTTTTCTATAGAGGGAATTTCATATAATTTTACCATTTCGGCTCTACAAATTTATAGATATTATTTAAAAAAAAAAAAAAATTTTAGGAACTTAAAAGCAAGTTTCCAAACTGTTTCCAAGTTTTTTTATTATTTTTTTATGATACAATAATATTATGTATTTTCAAATGTGAATTGAGTATGCGGGTCTCACTTGTACTTTATAATATACAATTACAATTTATAATTTTACAATTTAAAAAGACATATTTGAAATGAAATAAAATAAAACCGAGATGAAATAAAATAAAGTATAATAATAAAAGAGGTATTGAAAAAAAGGCAAATATTATGAGGCCATAAGCAACAACACAGGATCTTCCTTGAGACTCTCGGGGAGGATACCGTGGTCCCACCCATGACTGCAGTAGTCTACGCAGTATTGTATATTAGGTTAGTAGCAATGACAGTAGGTACATCATTTATGGAGACACAATGCTGTAAGAGTGTAGTAAAAAGAAAATATAGGTATTAAATAATTTCCAAATCAATAATTATTCTAATGATAAAATATCAAGTTAAGATTTTTATTATTTGACCTAAATGTGTTAATATTTGAAATCTAATTGGTTGCTTAAAAATTATAAAAAATAAATAAATAATTAATCTGAATAAACAATTCCCCGACCAACCGTGGGGTGAGTCTTGCAGACACATATTAAGGTCTGACAGACATTGCGGGACTATTTAGAGCTCTCTTAAATTGCAGCAAGTGGGTATTACAGGTGTTAAATGGCCGAAAAATTGATTTGTGATGTATTGATTCTAGTGGAAAATTGGCTGTGATATTTTTATGAAACCGGAGTTATGGTTTGAAAGCTTGCAAACTAGAATGCATTTGGGAAACTTAAAAACTTTTCCTGTGTTGTTAATTTTTTATTATTAGGTAAGCTAGTATGTACAGTGCCTACTTTATTTTGATCGCAAAGCTGAAATATGTTCAACACTTATTTTTTGTAAAATCACGAGTTTATTAAATTTATTCTTTTTTTTATTGTAATACACAAAATATAGGTTACATATTATATTTTATAAAATATTATAATAAAGGTCGTTTTTGGTCATGTATACCTTATCAGAAAAGAGGAGCTCTTGTGCCTGATAAGGGAGCCACGATTCTTACTTAGGTTGTATAATATGTAATTTTTTTTTTGTTCTGATTGGTTTATGATACAGCGTAATTCAGAATGGAGGTTATTGTAGTATTTTATGGCTTGGAATATATAATGATTTTGCATTTGAGTTGTAAATAAATTAATGAAAACTCGTGTTTTTACACAAAATAAGATGATGACGCAAAGCCAAACCGGTAGGTAAATAAATTCATAAAAACTCGTGGTTTTAAACAATATAAGTGTTTTATTTTTATTTACTGAAATGTGTTCTTCTCTGGCGAGATGCAACCTCCCCCACAAATACTTGCAACTGACTCTGACCCCTAGTTATTCCCCCTTCAGTTCTTAGGCCTTTCCACTCTTCTTCAGTATTCTTCCATGCAGTCAGTCCACAGCTTCTTCGATTTGCCTCTGATTGCCTTAATCTTCGACATAGATTTCGTTAATTTCATATGGCATTCTTTCGAAATGTCTTTTGGCGGAAATCTTTCAAACAAAGTTGCTTCTTCGAAAACTTGCCAAATGATGAATTTTCAAAAGCTCATCAATTCCACGATGATGACTTTGAAATTCGGCATTTATAAGTCGCTCATTCGCCCGCAAGATGGCGTCCCGGCGCTTCGACAAAACCCATTCGCGTCGCGGCGCGGGTAGAATTTCCCGCAATTAAAACGTAGCCGGGTACAAGTTTCCCGAGGCGTTTACCGGCACCCACCCAACTTCTGAGGAAGTATAATTTTGTAGTAATTATCGCCGTAATTAACGCAAAAAGGACGACGCGGGGACGGGTGGGAGGTGTTGGAGGTGGGGGCGCTAATGGGTTGAGACAATCGTCAAGAAATGGAAAGATATCGAGACTAATGTTTCAATCTCTTCCCCTGACAGCCAAAAATATGATAAATACAATTTTATGAAATCCTAGAAATGAAAAATTAAGTATAAGATGGTGAAAATCCAATAAAGATAAAATAATGTCATGTAATTACGTGCTATAATGATAACAAAGTTTACGGATGAATAGTTCTTTACTTATGTTTTTAGATTACTACGGCCAAATGTATTTTCGTTATTTGGCACATCTGCCGGATCGGCCCTGATAATGGACACTGCAACGCTGTTCGAAACGTTGGCTAAAGAAGGAGGTAGCACAACACACCAAAAACAAATAAGGAAAAAAGTTCTTTACCTATTTAACCACTCGGACACAGAAGCTTGTTGCATGATAATATAACATTACTGGACAAATGTATGAGGTGAGGAGAGACGTATGAGGCGTAACTGACTTACTTACAGGTTAAGTTTAATTTTTTTAACATTCAGTTTCACAGAGGAGTCCCTGAGAAAAATTATTTCCTTCAGTGCCTGTGTCATCTTTGGGGATGCTGTGTGGAGGGTATTTTTAAGGAAAGGAAGAAGAGGAAGTTCTAGGAAGGAAAAAGGTAAGAGGGGTGCGGAGGAATCTAGGGTTCAGTGTTGTCCAGGTCATCCGCCGCCAGATCCAGACAAATATCACCCCCATGAACCAATCTATCTGCTAAGTCGCCAAACGTAGGGAATTATTTGGGGTGGCCGATGGCAGAAGTTTTGGTTATCCAACAAATGGTTCCCGGGGCAGCGGTACTCATTCCAGACCCCCAAAGCGAAGTCAACCCGGTCATATTGACATTTAATTGGCAAATGCATTTTTATTTATTTTATATTATAGAAACAAACAGTATATTTTTCATAGTGACAAAAAATTACTGATATTAAGTAATATTTCATGGTGGTACCTATTATTTGCAATGACTTGTTTGTGAAATGTATTGACATGATGCTGATTTTAAATTTGGGCAGTGAATCCGAGAAAATGTCGATGTTCGTGTTCAGGAAAATATCGTTGAAAAAGTAAAGAGTTAACGGCTAATTGTCGAATTAGTTGAATACACGAGGAATAGTGCTGTATGGTGTGTAAGTATTAAAGTTATATTGAAATTAATTAAGGACAGAAGTTCGGTACAGTCGATTTTATTATTTAAAATTTATGGTTTTCTGTATCCGCCTCTCCAGACGATATCTATTCTGATACTGAATGTTTTAAATATCAATTCGGTTATAGATTCAAACATATTTGTTTTATTGTTCCGAAATATGCTTTACCGAATTCTTCGGAATGATCTATACCATAGATTCTCAACCTTTTTTTGCCCACCGCCCACTTTGACAATATGTTTTTTTCTAGCGCACCCCAACTGCTTTTACATACCATCTTGGGGGGGGGGGGGGTGGTCTCTGGGTTTCCTAAAAGTCCATTTTACATACTAGGTACCTAGTAATATTAATATGTAATCATAAGAAAGGCTATGACTCCTATTACGTTTCTGAGAAGAAGATTGTTTCAATGAGAACAATTAAAACGCATACTTAATTAAAAAGAGAAGTATTTTTATTATCGTTGAAAAGATATTGAATTTATAACTTATCTAATGAGATGGTTGAATTTGATGCGTTTTAAGAAGTTTGTATATATTAGGCTCAATAATACTTAAAAACAAACGAGGGTCGCCGCGTTCAGTAATATGGAGCCTATTTCTCTTTTTAGTTACCAACGTTGCTACGGCACTGAATCCACGTTCAGCTAAATAAGACGATGGGAATGCTATTAAAAATCATTGGACTATAGACCATAATCCTGGGTACAGTTGCGAAATCGGCTTCTGCAGCAAAAACTCTTGGTAGCCATTCTTAAATTTAATTTTTTAATTCCTCATTTGTCGTCAGTTTTATTAGTGCTTCTTCTAACTGGGATGATCCTGCTATGTAGACATTTGAAAAAGGATCCAAAACCCAGTCTGGTATGCCCGTGTTTAAAATATCCCGGAATCGTTCCTTCAAATCATTGTGAAGGTTTTCCAAGTGTTGACAGTAAACAAGCAAGTCGTTGTTCTTGAATGATTTTGCTGATAAATTTGGGAAGTTATTAAATTCTCGTCTGCCAATATTTCTTTTGTATAATAGCAGTTTGGATACAAAAGCTGCAACGCAATTTTTTGTCTTAATCAAATTTAAGTCGTCGCCTTCTTGAAGTTGGAGATTGACATCATTAAACAATTTATACAGGCCTGTCAAGTACGCAATATTGTTCTTCGATGAGGTGAGGTTGTCGCGCAATTCTGTGTCTTTGTTTCCTAGGAACTCTATCACAGACTCAAATAGATTGTAAGATCGAGTCAAACAAGAACCTTTTGACAGCCAGCGCACCTCTGTGTGAAGCAACAATCGGTTGAAACCTTCATCATTGGCAATGCAAAGCTGACTAAATAATCTGTCATTCAATGAGTTACTTCTGATTTTATTAACTGCTCTGATAACAGTGATGTATGGAGGCGTTCACTCAGATTTTTCGCAACCAAATGCTGGCGATGAATTACGCAATGCACAGCAAGCAAGTCAGGAACTTTATTTTTTAAGCACGCTATGAAGCCTTTGTGACGCCTTGTCATAGCTGGGCGCCATCCGTAGCATCTGACAAAATATTATTTAAAGGAATTTTCTTTTCGTCACAAAACTTTTTCAGTGTATTAAATATGGTTTCTCCTTTTGTATCTATTTCCAAATTTGTAACAAACAACAGTTCTTGATATATTTTCTCATCTTCGATGAACCTCACGTATGCCAATAACAATGCTTCATTGGTTGGTAAAGTGGACTCATCCAGCTGAATTGAAAATCGACAAGACTTCAGATGATTGCACAATGATTCTTCAATGTTTTCAGCCATTTCATCAATTCGTCTTTGCACAGAACTATTGCTCAAAGGAATTCGGATAATATCTGCAGCTGGTTTATGGAGCACATTGTTTATTAATTTTTTTACTGCTGGTAAAATTAAATCTTCCCCAATAGTATACGTGGTTTGCCTGTTTTAGCAATCAACAATGAGATATTATACGAAGCTCGAAGTCCATCATTGTCTTGCTTAGAAGCTGTGGAAAATTGTTTTGATATAGTTGGCTGAATTTTGTACTTCTTTTTCATGTCTTGAAAATAGGTCACATCTTTGTCTTTCGTATCCGGGTGGATTTTATTAATATGATCTTGAAGCCTAGAAGGCTTCATCGCTTCATTTGAAAATGTTTTTCGACAAATAAGGCACATTGAAGATGATGGATTTATGGGATTTTCGATAAATCCGTATTTAATATAATCCACACCATATTGCCGTATCTTCTTTTTTACTTCCGACATGGGTTTTTAATAACAAAAATTAACCAATAATTAAGTTTACTTCGCTTTATTAGTACGTGATTAGAGTGTTTTGTTTGTCTTTTTTATACCATATTTTTTTACTTGCCAACGCCCCCCTGTGCCATCTAAACGCCCCCCAATTGTCTCTGGATCTTCTACCGCCCCCCTGAAGGTCTCAAACGCCCCCAAGGGGGCGTTATCGCCCACGTTGAGAACCTATGATCTATACTTTGCTCCCCGTTTTAATGAACTTTTAGCGAAAATGCAGTGGTCTAAATGTCATGTGAGGAATTTTACTCAGTGCAATTATTATTGCAGAACCTTTTTGATAGGAGACATTCTGTGTAATATATCAACGTCAGCAAAATAATTCAAGAGAAGGACGTTGAAGGAAATGTGCATACCCGATCAGAAAAAGAGGAACAAAACTTGATATACATAAACTACCTAAGAACATACTTATAAATCTTAAAATTCAATTTGGGAGGCGGTTGTGGGTACCATTTCTTGGATAACTAACTTGTTAAGTTTAGTAGGGATGCCCTGGGTCTTGGGGTCAGGTTTGTCTAGGTCTTGGCGGTACATGCGTTTGCCCACCTACTGCGTGACGGGCCAGATCAGGAGAGACTGGTAGATGGAGAAATTTCACCTCTCAATCCGGACTCTATCGACCCATCGCGATCGCCTTGTACCACAGTCGGAGGGACCTATTCAGACAAATGTCACCACAGGACATATTGACTTCCTCTCCTTCTTTTTTACTAAAAAGACCCTCAACATAGCATCCCCGAAGATGACATAGGCCCCGAGGGATTTTTTTCCTCCGGGCCTCATGTGTGGAGCAAATGATTTTTTTTTTTAAATTAAGGCACAATGTAGGATGGGATATGGCGTCTATAAATATTCCCAACTGGCACTGATTTCTTTCCATTCTTCTTCAGTCTTAAGGTTTTCGACGTAGAAAATTGATTTACGGCCGCTGTTTCCAATCCTACTAATCAATTACTAAGCCAAAACTAAGATTCAACACTGCTCAAATGCATAACTACGCTCTTTCCAACACACAAGCATCGCTTAAATATCGCTTAATCTAAGGAAGCCGGACACGTGGATTAAGTTCGACTAAGCAAAGCAAAGTTATAAAAAGTGTCAACAGAGTGGCGCTCTGGTCACGTGGTGCCGATGCGCCGCCGGCAAAGGTCAAGCTAACACTTTATTTTTAATATATTTTATTAATTTGGTTAAAAAATATAAAATGCAAGTTTATGGATTACAGTATTTAAAAGAAATTATGTTTGTTAATAAAAAATACAATATTTAACTCTTTAATATTAATACAATTTCGACGGCCGGCGTAGTGCAGCGGTAAGGCGCTTTACTAGCACACCGAAGGTCGCGGGATCGAATCCCGGCGTGGAAAATAAATTTTATTTGATTAATTTGTGTTATTTCACATTTTATTCATTTAAAATAATATATGGTATATTTGCGGCACGTTCCAGAGTGGAAGATACTCTCAGTATCGCCCTGGTGTGAGACCACCATTCAGAATTGAAACGTTGCTTAAAATGGCATTAGCCGTGTTTGGTGACCAGATCTGAATAGCCAAGTACTTCCCCACCTTCCTCTTCCCTATCTCCTTCCCCTCCCCACTACCTCATCCTCACAACATATCCTCACCCCGATTGGGGGTGCCATAGTCTCACTGGCTTCAGACGGGAGCAGTTGGGACTCTTGTGAGGTATTCATATAAAAAAAAACATTTGTTTAAAAAATATAAAATGCAAGTTTACGGATAACAGTATTTAAAAGAAATTGAATTTGTTAATAATAAATACAATATTTAACTCTTTAATATTAATATAACGTCGAAAGTTTTTACTTTGATGCCATTTTGGGCAGGGCCAAAGTGGGCGTGGTACGGGATAAAATATTAGGGAACAACGAGAATCGAGCGTTACCTTTAAAAAATTTATAAGTGGCTTATGAGCGTAATACACGAGCCCGATTTTCAGCCCGATTCCAATTAGAGACAAAAGTCAACATTTTTCGCTTTACGCAGTCGCCGTTTTCAACTCTATTTTCATACCTACGATTTCAGTTGGCATTATAACAAACAGTATGTTTCGTGTGTTGTTGTGTGGCCATTAGCTGATGGTAGACTCAGATTGGTCTATCGAAAGGCAATTTCTTGATAATACCTAGCAGTCAAGATGTATAACCATAAAATAGTTTTATGTTAATAATGTATTGTTTAGTGTGTATATTACAATAAATTTTCCTGATTCGTAGAGATCTCTCTAGGCTTTTACTTGTAGGCCTACTTCCTTCAACTCTTCGTTTTCATTTTCCTCTCGAATAACTCCCCGCCTTTAAAGTCATCGGGTTTTCACCCCTAAACTCTGCCCCGCTAAATGTTTTAACAAATTACCACCCCATTCCCTTTTCTCTCAAAGACAATGACAAAGTTCGCCTTCTTAAGAGGAATTTCCTTCGTATTTCCATCCCTATTTGAAAACAAACCCCTTCTTTAGCGAATTCGCTGAAACTCGGGGTGGGGGCGGGAGCCACCCTTAAAGAAAATACAACCAACTATTAACAGGAGGTTCCCGCACGTACCACCTTGAAGAATTCGCCTTTTTTATCAATTTTAGTCGAAGACTACGATATTTGAAAACAATGGGTTCTGTTATGACTAATCTACTTACATTTAAAAAAAAAATCTATATTCAAAACGTTTTATATGTATTTTGAATTTTGCAACAATAACCTACATAGTCACATGACCGTATCGTGGTTGTCGATGATGATAAAAATAGTCTAGTTAAAGATATAATGGTATTTGATTAATTTGTGATATTTCACAATTTATTAATTCAAAATAATATAATATAGCACATTTGCGACACTTTCCAGAGTTCTAGATACTGTCCTGGTGACAGACCTCAATTCTTAGCCAAGTACTTCACGACCATTCTCTTCTCCATGTCTTTCACCTTCCCTCTATAACATGCTCACAACTTCCACCAATTTGAGATGCCATATTACGATTAGCAATATTTGAACTGAACCAACAAAATCTTGTATTAAATTTGAATTGATAAATTGAAGATTTGCACTAACTCTGCATAATTATTAGACACCCTCCATCAATATTCTTGAAAATAAGGAGTATAAAAATATGGTAGTTATTCCCAGAATATCTGCTCTGAAAAAATTCAGAATTCTAGTACATAAATTCTATTACGTAATGGATTTTGAAAGATAAAAAATGCAAGCAAATCTGTTCTACTAAATGAATAAATTATAATTTTATATAGAAAAAAGCAGGAGTGCCCGGGTTTATGGTTTGAGGTTTGTCTAGGTCTTGCGGCGGATGCATCTGCCGGACTCAACCAGTCTCCCCAGTTTCAGCGTGCCATGCAGTTGGTGGGTAGACGCATCCACTGTCAAGACCCGGACAAACATAACCCCACGAACCTGGGTGCCCTGTGTTAAGTGTAGAGGTGGTGGTTATCCAATAAATGATTCCCGAGGAAGCGGTAACCGTACCCGTCTCCCAGATTGATCCTTGCCTTGATCGTTGCACCAAAAAATACTTGGGTATGTTTTGGTTCTGTGATTTGAATGAAATATCTATATCATTTGATGAAAAACATCTAGGAAGCTTCGTTTGAAGAACGGGTTATGCTCACCCAAAACCAGAAAGAGAGTAGGTATTCCAGACGCCGTTGCTTGCGTAAGCTAGGGAGTAGTGGATAGAAGTTTTCCAGAGTTGCCGACGTTTGCGTTTGGAACAAGTACTATCCTACCTAGAATTATTTCCAGAACGAATACTATCATCCATAAAATTACTTTTCAAAAATTTTTATTTTATTTTCTGCAACAACTTGACGGCCTCCGTGGTTGATTGGCAAGTCTCTCGACTAGCGATGTCACGGGTTCAAATCCCAGCCTGCAAGATTCTTTTATTTGATTGATTTATGTTTTCATAATTTAATCATTTAAAAATAGTATATGTTATATTTGCGTTTTCGTTTCAGAAGTGGAAGATATTCTCAGTATCGCCCTGGTTTCAAACTAACATTCAAATTTGAAACATTGTTTGAAATGGCTTTAGCTGTGTTTGGTGGCAAGGTATTAGTAGCAAGTTACTTCCTTCCCCACCTTCCGCTTCCCCATGTCCTTCTCCTCCCCACTTACCTTCAGCTTGCCTGGGCTTTTTTCCACTTCGCAATTAATCATATAAATCAGATGATCTGTTTTCATCTAAATTTTATTCATATTTCTCTAAGATTTCTATACGGGTAATAAGAAAAGTGTAGTGAATGTGAATTTGTATGAAGTTTCAATATCTATCAACAGATGTCGTTTGTATAGTTTTGATGCGTCTCTAGGGTAGTCAGTAAAGTTGTACTGTCGCCAGTTCGCTTACGAAGAGAACCGATGATATCCGATCGATAAATAGGCACCTTCAGTGATTGTTTCTCCTGCAGCAAATCTACTAAGAAAATCCTTTAGAAAGGACGTCAATTCCAGTTAAATGTTCATTGTAAATGATTGTTCATTAGAGAAAACAACAGTACATTACAAAGAGAACATCATCAGGGCAGATGTGTGACATCTGCCCTGATGATGGACTCTGTAACGCTGTACTAAACGTTGGCTAAAGAAGGAGGTAGCGCAACGCGGCATAATACCACAAAAGCAAATAACGAAAATACTTTATGCCGTGAAAATCTAAAATCATATTTCAGTTTAAGTTAGGTTGGGTTTTTTTCAGCCACTTTTCTACAATTTTCTTTTTACCACTATTATGTTTTGTCATAGAGTGAAGTAATAAAAATTTGTTGGGAAAGATAATTCTGCTGGTTTTAGTACCTAACTAACTACCTAACCATTTGCAGAAACAGGCGGAGGTTTGGGTGGAGGGGTGTGGAAGGGGGGAGGGGGAGTGCGGGGGCGCCGGCAGCCAATCAACTATTTCTCAGTTTGTTTAATTAGTTTTGCGCTACTTTACCAACTGGAGTTATTATTCATCAAAACATGATAACAAGGAACGAATGAGTACTCGCCGCGCTCGGTTAAAGTTTCTTGGATATCGAGCACTCACTTCTTGCTTTTCAAAATTTCGAAAAAACGTCAAAAAATTAAACAATCAAAACTACCCAAAAGGCTTTCGTAGTATGCCTGTACGTAAAATAAAGTTTCCAAGGTGCTGCGGTCGTGAGGAACGAATATACACGCAATCCTGTAATACTGGCGTATAGCCTGGTTTCCTCTTGCCAAATCCCCACCACGTTGCACCCTCTGTGATGGTTAGTCTCGGCGTGGCAGCTGTTCGCGATACAACACGGGTCAAAAAGACACAGCATCTTCAAAGACGACATAGGCCGTGACCAAAATAATTTCTCTGTGTGGAATTAATTTAAAAATAAATCATCATTATGTTTTTCAGTTTTACAATTCATCATAAGAACAAAAGGCACATTTAAAAAAAAACCCTCAGCTAGTTCCATGCATCAGAGCCACGAAACAGGGTTAGTATGAGAACCCCATTATGGACATTAGCCTCATTTTTTACTGTAGCTAGCGACTACAATATTCAGTGCTCTATAAATGATAATAATAATAGTTTCCACAGAAGGTATGCACCGGTAGTGCAATGTTATATATTACATATGTAACAGTAATAAAATATCCAATATAAGCAAAAAAACAATTTATGAAACCAAAAAAACAGAAAGGATAAAAAATATTAAATCTAAATTTTGCAATTACCTAGTCGTTTATGGAAGATGTTTGGCCATATATTCTGTTGAACCATCGGGCGGTACTCAGTGATGATGTTGGTATTCCTGGATTGGCGTTTTCTGCGTCATAAGCTTCCCATGCGGTGGTGGAGAAGGACTCCAGATACTAATATCTACAGCCTGTATGTCGGACAAATATCTACAGCTTATATGTTGGACAAATATCTATGAACTTCAGAGTAAAGACTAATATCTACAGAGCTAAGGTCGGATGAATATCTATGACGGTCCCAGTGGTGACGAATATCTATGGAGCGTAGGTGGGACTAATATCTACAGAGGGCAGCTAAGCAAGAGGTTGTATGGAAAAGAATAAATTATTTCAATTACGTAATACTAATCTAACCTAACCTAACATAACCTAACCTAACCTAACTTAACATAAATGAAGTTTTTTAAACTGCATACGTAATATTACGTTATGCCAATATGCTATAGGTACATAATTGCAAATCTAACTGTGATAACCGTGGCCGGTTATCCCATGTATTTCTGGACTCCCAATATATGGATCCAGATTCCTCTGAATATGATGATCTCAGTACAGGGTGTTACTACAACAAGAAGACGTGGGTAGTCTGGTGATGTTTATTCCGGGATTATTTACCAGTTTTTCTATCAAGGAAGTCTGATGGTAAAGAGGACGAATGGACAACAACCACACCCTTTTATTCGTTCCTCATGTTGTCTCACTCATACACGCATGTCTCTTTCATACCGCAAGACATACGTTCATCACACTAACCTCTGCCAGTGCTGTAGATATTCGTCGGCATCACCTGTTCTGTTCCATAGATATTAGTCAGCAGTTTGAGCTGCAGATATTCGTCCTCACTTTGGTTCTCATAGATATTAGTCCGATTTGTTCAGTTTTTGGCATTCTTGTAGATATTAGTAGACGCCTCCGTGGAGAAGTGCTTTGTCAAGAAGGGGTCAATGTGTCCAGAAGTGACGGACGTACGAATCTGTCACTGCGAAGCAAGGTGAAAGTTCTGAAAAAAATAGATAAGTGGAAGGGAATCTGGGGATCAGTGTGTCATATGAATTACCTATGAATCCGTTCCTTCCACCGGGGTGCAAGGCGATGGGTCGAGAAAGTCCTGGTGGAGAGGTCCAAAGGTCTCCCTCAACCAATTCGCAAAGACGCATCAAGACCCTCATCCCATGTACCCGGGTACCCCTAAGTCACCAAACGCAGCAAACCACTTGGTGTGACCGGGTTTCGTGGGGTGGAGGTGCCCATACCCGCCTCCCAAATTGAGACAATCAAGATAGAAATAATGAGTTCTCGCGTCCCTCCTGGAACATTTCCGTGCGCTGCATTATCTTGGTAGGCGGAATATTTGCCGAGAGCGTATAACCAGAGAAAACCAGAAATATGTCATTTTTAAATCAGTGTTTAGACGTATTGACTCTTTTCCACAAAAAAATATATATTGATTTCTTAAGATTGTTCTTTTATCTAGTAAACGTATGTTTTAAATTTTGAGAAAAAATGTTTTTTTTTAGTATAATAAAGTTATACCATAGGTCGTTGGCAGATTTGTTAAATTTTCAAAAAAGATTTTGTATTATACAACACCCATTTCATATCATATAATCATGCAGTAAAATAAATCAATACATTATCTGGTAAATGTATGCTACAGAATGTTAATTTAAGTTTAAATAAAATCATTAATAAATATATACGTACACGTGTTTCTTAATGAAAATTAGTCAGTTTGGTATTTATTGCGCACTTACAGACTTAATATATTTCAGATTTTTTTACATACTTATTTTGCTCAGACATTATTGAAAAATGATAAATACGTATGATAAAAAAAGTACATAGTTTTATCAACACGTCTTTTAGCATTTTTGGATGAAGGTATAAATTAAAGCAAATTTGGAATGAAATAAAATCGATATTGAATTATAATTTTAAAAAGCTGGTACGGAGAGTAATTAATCTTTCTCATTGGAACCGCCCTGTACGATCGTAAGAACATATTTCGACGAAATGTGGATTTTCGGCCGCTGGCTGACTGGCTTGTTAAACGCTCTTAATGTAGTTGTCTTTATATGCCATTGGCATGCACCTTTTAATTTATGAATGTACAGATCTTATTATCATAAATTCATGATTCTTATTATTCGTATCGTCTTCTTCCTCCTTTATTTAGCCTTGCAAATTAACAAGTTATTAACTATGCCAGTCACCGGAATGAACGCTCTAAAGTAAGTTGCCTGAGGCGGGATTTTAAAGTAAAGTTAATGAGCGCAGGGAAATTTATGCCTTATTTAGTATGGAGTCGTACCGCGCGAAATTTCAAATTAGCGTCGGAGACGAAGAGCGACTCGCGCTTCGCGGGACAGTGGAGTAGAGCAATGAATATGTATTATTTTCATTATTCTTTCTTGTGGCAGATACGCTGCTGGTATCATATCCAAGGACATGCATTTGAGTCTAGTATGACATTGAAATCCAGTCGTTGAAACAAGTGTTAAATTGATGTTTTTGTTTGACTACTTTCAGTTTCTTGTGATTAACTAACTAATTAATGGAAATGGCGTGATAATTGGCGCAATCTTCACTCATGTATGGAATAATAGGATGGGGTGGTGCCCTTGATACTTTTATAAAACCTTTACAAACAACTCAAAATTATATTATCAAAGTTATGTATAATAGAATTAAAACATTTTCGACAGATGCTTTATACAAAGAATCTAAACTATTCAGTCTCCGTAAACTATTTATACTGCAAACTATGAAATATATCTTTAAAAATGTAAACAAATTCGAAAAAAATGTAAACAGAATCAACATTAGAAATAATAATGTATTCTATACCCCCCAAACACACACAAAACAAATGCAAACTCACAGTAGTTTTATTGGACCTCGTACCTTCAATAGTTTACCAAAACATATTCAAGTTGCAACAAAACTTCCGCATTTCGTAAAAGAGTTAAAATTATGGCTAAACCATACAGATGTAAAAACTCTATTTATTTAGTTTTATTTCTCTTTATGTTTCTAAAAACTCTATTTATTTAGTTTTATATCACTTTTCTCACAAACTTTACACCTATTATTACAATGTATATCATTAATTACACTTACACTTATTTAACCGTACACTATTGTATACACTTTTTGTACAAAATGTTTTAAACAATTTTTGTTTTTGCTTTATATACCCCTGTTTGTTTTTTTCTAGGTACTAAAAAAAAAAAACTTTTTTTAAATATATTACCCACGCACAGGCTGCGCCTTAGTGGGTTCCCACATTATTGTTTATGATTTTCAAATATGTAAATATAAATTGTAAAATATGGGAAAAATAAAGGAATTAAAAAAAAAAAAAAAAATTAGTTAGTTATATATAGACATACTTGGCGCACACTCCATACTTCAATTATATTCATCCATGGTCTTATACACACTCTTCATTTTTCAGATTCTCGACTTTTTATTTTTTTTATTATTAAAAACATACAACGAAGTTGCACTCCCATGAGTTATCAAAACTCATTAAGGGATCGCCAATTGGTACTTTTCAGAAGTTAAACCCAACTCAACCCAATATGTAGACACAATGTATGAATAAAAAATTTACAAAACATTTCACAGAAGCAACATACAGACACAAACATGAAGAATCACTTTACAAATATTTCACAGAAACATGTCTTATAAGATTTTATGAATTTGTATAACTCATTGACTCATTTGATTTATGTACTTAAGCATTTAATTCCGTTATCGTGCCATGTCTTGCTTCCTCGTATTGAGCACTTCACCTTGCTGGAAAGGTATTTACAATTTGAAACGACTGCCAGAAAAATAGTGAAAAATTCGAATGCATTTGTTTTGCAAACAGAAGAAGATATTGAACTACCTTATAGAAACAACAAACAACTCGTTTTTCGTATACACAATCCCGTTTTTAAGTTAAAAAAATAAGGTTTTGAGCATCTAGGAAGCACATAATAATGTCGTTTATACTCACTAGTTTTGTTGTGGCGATAATTACCTCGAGATTTAAAGGTGGAACTATATAACTATATTGTGGTTGTATTGTATTCTTGATACAGTGGTAAGTGCTTTTCCCTTTTCCTTACATATCTTGTTTTTCCTACACATTATCACCCAATTTAAGTAAACACCATTTCATCTCTGTTCGTTTTTAGTAATTACAGTCCAAGAGGATCTGAAGTTGTAATTCGAAAGCAGTTTTGGATGCAACATGTACAATAACTAAAATCTAGAGTTAATTTGAAAAATATTGGTACAAACAGGGGTAGTTTCTCTCAGCAGTGCCCTAGTGAAAGACTTACACTTGCCTGAAAAAATATGTCGCTATCCTATTTGAATGACAAAGTCATGGTGAAAAATTTAATTGGATTGGATTGGCCAGACTTTTGGATCATGAAACACAACAGCATGGCGTTTTTCGCCTTTGTCTTTTTCTATGTTTGCAACCTTCCTCTGATCCATCTCCTTCCTTCCCACTCCTTTTAATGTCACGGTTCAACTGAGAGAGTTTGGAGAATATCTGCAGTATTAAGTATTACCGTCGTATTTCCAGAACAAATATAAATTCCACATCTGCCCTGATGATGTACACTACAACGCTGTCCGATACATTGGCTAAGGAAGGAGGTAGCCTAACAAAAATAAATCCCCGTAATCGAATCTGGTTTCTTCAATGGATAGTTTTTATGTTTTTTTTAAACTAGTTTATTTATTATTTGCTGGAATCATTGTATCGCTGTCTTCGAATTTTTTAAAAGCTTTGTTTGTATACGTTGTAAAAAAAATTATCTCTAATAACAAATTTAAAATCACGTTACGCCACTAACAAAAATGATTATAAAGCTCGTATGATACCATCGCTGCCTAGTAATTCCACATTTCTGAAATACGTTTTGGATAGCGCCGTACTTTTCTAACTTGCTGTGCTTTGTATAAGTGCGTCCCTGTCACACATTAAGGTCACATCACACTTGCACGTTTTTGACGACTAGTTAGGTTAATTAAATACGAGGAAAGAGAGGGGTAGACGTTCTTTTCATCAGCTTTATTACTCTGTTGTTTATGCCTGGTTGCCAAAAAGGTTTAAATAATTAACTTTTTATATGAATACCGCACAAGAGTCCCAATTGCTCCCAACCATCTGGAACCAGTGGGACTATGGCATTACCGATTGGGGTATGTTGTAAGGCTGAAGGTAGTGTGGAGAGAAATGAGACCTGGAGATGAAGGCGAAGAAGTACCTGGCTATTGAGTTCTGGTCACTTAACACGGTTAAGGCAACAAATTGTTTAAACTCTACCATTTTGAAAATTCGCCTGTCTGCAAATTTACTTCAGTTTTCTTTTCAAGATGTTGGCCATTTTAAAGGTTCAATAAAGATTTTTTTTTTAAATATGCTTCCTTATAAGAATTTTTTCGATGTTGTGGTATTCAATATTGAGAATTGCAAGTGCGATTAAGACGTTACTTTGAGCAAATGGTACAATAATTTATTTGAAATTTTTTTATGTAAAGTACATTTCTTATAATTAAGTACCTTCTTAAAATTAAGTGATTTGAAAAGAAATTTTCTTTTTTATTTATTAAAGAAGGTAAAATTAGAACCATACTTTTTTTGGAAGCGAGGTCTATTCACAGAGTTATTAATATTTAAAGAGTCGATATAAATGCAAAAAACATTCACGTTATAAGAAGAAGAAAGAAAAGAGTTGTAATACAATTATTTTTTTCCCGCTTCGTTTTGCCCAACTCTACTCATTTATATTTCCATATTCCGGTCTTGTAATACTCTCCGAACAAGTCAAGAATTACTTATCAAAATTTTACACGTCAGCTATACAAACACGAGGAGCTACTTGCATAATATATTTAAATTTCGTGCGCTTAAAACTTTTATTTAGGTAGATATTTGCGTAAAATACTAGTACCGACTTACAGCCTTACTAATAAATAAAAATTCCCTGCAGTTAAACAGTGTTTTTCTTCTATTAGATAAAGACTAAACAAACTCTCTTTGGAATGCTTACTAATAAAAAAATACTATCTGGGCTGCAACTTTGCATTTCAGCAGGCTGACAAGTGAAACTCCCGTCTTGAAAAAGTGAGGTAATTTTGGACATACCATTCTTAATAATGGATAAAATAAATTACTAGTACGTAAGTACCAATTATTTTAAAAAACTTTGCTTAAAAGAAGCGGTGATGAGTCAAAATATTTGTTTTAACCCTTCAAATAATAAGACAATAATATCTATGAACTTTTCCTGTCAAGGTTTGCGTGCAAAACTCCCGGTTTTTCCCATGCATTTTAAATGTTCCTTTTTATTAGTTATTTTTTAACCGTTTTGGAAAAAAAAAATTCTAAAATCTAGATAAAATAATCTTTCCGATGTGTTTATTAGAAATCAACATTTTTGTTTCTAAAGATTAAAATATCGATATTGGAAATGTAAATTGGATTGAAAATACATACCTGCGATAAATGGAATTAAAAAATTAATATTTTAAATACAGATTTCCTTTCTTAAGATTTTTTAAAATAAAACTGTCACTTCACTTTTTATCACAGTCATACAATTTTATTTTAGAATTAAGTGTTTGTTACGTCACAAATAGACGCAAAATAAAATCGTCACTTATTATCGGATTTGTCAAATATCTGAACAATATAGCTCATATATTCCTAGGGCAATAAGAAGCATTATTTTTTATCGCTTTCTAAGATAAAATAAATCACAAATATTCGCATAACAGGAAGAGAGATAATATCTAAATGTTAAGACTCAAGCTCTGGGACAAGCTTGGTCTCCTGTTATTATAATGGTATATGATGCTTTGGGACAACTTGGTTCACCTGTGATTAGACGGGTTAAAAGAAATTAGAAAAATAAAAATCATATTTTTTTAGATACGATATGTTATAATGCGAGCGAAGATATTGATGACCACCGTTTTTAATTAACTGTTTCGATTCACGCAAACCTAAATGAATATGTAAATTATACTATTTTTGTGCGGGGGTGCTGTTTTGGTTGATGTGTTTAAATAGGTACCTACTCGTATATAATTTATCTAATATATATTACACTTGATCATAGTAGGTACATTGTATGTACATCCCATTTTCTTGTCTTCCGAGATTGTCCAAACGCAACCAAATCCGTAAAATAATTGAAATTCTCCGCACATTCGGGTTTCAAATCTCACATAAGAAGTACCCCTAAAAAGCTCTGATTCGACCCCAAGAACTCGTTACAAAGGCTGGAGCTACCCTTAATAAAGACCCCCTTATTATACTATTCGCGTCTGGAATAGACCGTCTTAAGCTTGCAAAGCAAAAAGCAAGCCTTTCCCTCGAAGGGGTTGTTATTTGCAAACTGCTGGAAAATGTGATTAGAATATTAAGACTTCAGAAAAAAATGTTTTATTTTCAACAGATTAAAATTTGAATAAAATAAAACGCATATAAAACTTATTACCACTTAATTTATTTTTGACTGTAGCCGGTTTCAGTCTTAAAGACTTAAAGCCATCTTCAGACTGGTACAAATAGCCAAATAACCAGAAATCCAATCATCAAAGACGACATGGCAACGGAAAACCATATAAATTTATTGAAATCCTTTCAGTCTACCCCACTCCCTCTCCCCCATATGTTATGTATATAAACTGTAGAGTAATAAACATATGTACCAGTCTGAAAATGGCTTTAATAGACTGAAACCGGTTTCGGTCACAAATAAATTGTTAATGTGTGATAAATTTAAAATGTGTTTTATTAAATTATTGTAATGGAAATCCACCACGAATAATTGTCAGTATCAAAAAAAAATTAAATGTCAGCCTGTTTATTTAAATACTGCTAAAAATCCCATTGTTTTAAACTCTAGTTCCAAAAAGGAGGCCCTGAGCGAAAAATACCTCAGTGTCTATGTCATCCTTCGATATGCGGTGAGGAGGGTCTTTTTTTTTTTTTTTTTTTTTTTTTTTTTTTAATGAATACCTCACAAGAGTCCCAACTGCTCCCGTCTGAAGCCAGTGGGACTATGGCATCCCCAATTGGAGTATTATGTTGTGAGGCTGAGGGTAGTGGGGAGGGGAAGGAGATAGGGAGAGGAAGGTGGGGAAGTACCTGGCTATTCAGATCTGGTCACCAAACACGGCTAATGCCGTTTCAAGCAACGTTTCAATTCTGAATGGTGGTCTTACACCAGGGCGATACAGAGAGTATCTTCCACTCTGGAACGTGCCGCAAATATACTATTTATTATTTCAAATGAATAAATTGTGAAATAACACAAATTAATCAAATAAAATTTATTGCCACGTCGGGATTCGATCCCGCGAAATTTAGGGAGAGGAAGCAGAGGAAGTTCTGGGAAGGAAAAAGGTTTGAGGTATTGGTAGGAATGCGGGGGTCAACGTGTCCAGGAGTGACGGACGAATGAATCCATCCCTCCTGTGGTGATGGGTCGAGAGAGTCCGGATGGAGAATTCAAAAGGACTCACTCAACAAGTCTCACTCGATCTGGTTCTCTACGCAGTAGGTGGGCAAACTTATCGACGGGGGTGTAGGTCATCCAATATATTGTGGGCATCCAAAATCATCCCGGCGCTACCCATACCCGTCTCCTAAATTAAAAGTTTTTCTTTAATATTATTATTTAAAGACATGATTAACAAAAGGTTTTACGTACTTATTTGGGACCGAACCTTCTTCACTCTATTGCGAAATCTTTACTATTAAAAATCATAATTTTATTTCGTGCAATAATATCATACTTGTCAGCAAAATTTGCAATAGAGAAAACTTAAAATAAATGTAATACAAAAAAAACACGGCCTGCCCATCGCAAAGGGGTACGCCTTGTGGGTTGAAAACTACCTCCTAAACCTCCCATAACCAACAGAAACCACCCATCCCCCTCCCAGAGGTTAGGGAAGGGCTTTTATAAAAGAGGCTTTAACGTGGGGCGTGGTTCTGCAGGATTTATCTCCAGAAAACCAAAATGAAAAGGCTCGGGTAGGGGGCGGTGGGGATGGGAGAGGCTTCTTTCCCCGGGAGGGGGCGTCTTAAGGAATAAAGCGAACCCAAACGGAATCTAAAGGGAATATAAAGGGCATCTAAAAAGGGCGAAGGGTATTATTGTGGCTGTTGGATGAATGGTTATCTGTTCGGAGAATGTTCTCAAAGGGGCTTTGGGAAGTGAACGCGAAATACGCAAATTGTTGTTCCTTAAATGTTTATCTATCTAAGCACAATCAAAATTATCTTGAGAGCCTCTTAGCGCAGTGGAAACAATGCTGATTCGTGCTTGATTTAATCACTTCCTTAGAAAGTAATATTTTTTACCTGCACCTACCTACTTCAGCGTTGGCATTAATAACTGAAATGCGAGTCCAGGGTCCGGAATTTCTGAACGTCCGAGTTGGAAAATTTCCGCCCACATTAAAAAAATCTTAACTCCCAACTTTAATATGAAGACATAACCTTTTTTACATTAGCTTCACACAGGAGGTCCTGACGAATATAATTTCCCTTGAGAGCCTATGTCGTCTTAAGGGATGCTGTGTGGAGTATTTTAAAAAAAATGAAATGAAGGTAAGGAAGTTCTGGGAAGGAAATGGAGGAGTGGGCAGTGGGTATTAGGAGTGGGTAGGAATCTGGGGTCAGTGTGTCCAGTATGAATCCATCCCTACAACTCCGATGGAAGGCGATGCGTTGAGAGATTCTTTGAGTGACCATTCTATAAATCCGATAGGAACTGGTTCCAAAAATAGCCGTTTCCTCGAAAAAATAATCTTAGGCGATTCAGGCTATTCACCGGGAAAAATCAATTAATAGACGCGTAGTAGAAATCACAACTAGATATTATTATTCACAACCGCCAATAATAATTAAATTACCATCCATCTCTCCGTACCCGGAGAACCTTGCTTGAATTAAATTCTATTACGAAAGTAGCTTTTTAACAAACTTCAAGTACGAAGATGGTTTTGCATAAGGCGCGGCGTCAGATATGTATTCGAAGTGCTCTTTAAATTTCAACCGTACAGTCGCTAGTGTAATAATATCGACAGATTATCCACTCAACCATACATATATCTACTTAAGTGTTCAATTTAAAAGTATATGTATTTCGGAGAAGTAGAGATGTAAATAGGAAGAACTACTTACTAACGCTAGTTAAGTTTCAATAAATCAGAATTTGAGACGCTGAATGATTTCATGCAAAAATAATTTCGGTTACTTACGAAACAAGTTACTTGGATGATAAAAAAACCTCCCTTATCAATCAACCCTTCACGACGTATTGGGGTCAGCGATCCCTTTTACATTTGAATCCAAGATCCACCAAGAATTTGGGGTAAAAACGCCTTTCCGGGGCAAGATTGATTGCCTATTACGGTTGCAGAACTCTGAAGAGATTTAATATGTAAATTAATTAAATTTTTTGCCCCCGGTTAAGAAGGGTTAAGTCTAAAGTCTTGAGAAAACGCGGGTTGTAATATTGATCGGTCATGAAAGGGTTAGGTTTGGGATTTTGAACAAAAAGTGTTTTAATTAATAATTGGAAACCTTCTATTTTCCGAGTACGAGGAGTAGCGATAAAGATTAATTTTCGACTTACGGTCGGAAGTTGCGAATTCTTTTAAAAATAAAATTACAAAGAACTACTGCGGTTTAAAGTGCTTACCAGACAGGCTTCTCCAGCAGGGAAAGAGCTTCTATCAATTGCCGATAGATGCCAGCAGCAGTGGAGGTCCGTGAGCTGTCAGTGAGTTAGAGTGCTAAGATTGAAAAATACGACATAAGGTACTGCGACTGAGCTGAAAATGATACATATATATAAATATTTTTTAAATTTCAACTTTTGTATGAAGATCTTCAGGATTCTTTCAGTCAATGGAAGCGCCGCATCTACACACTGAAAGATCTTCATACAAAAAGTTTAAATTTGTATGTGTATGTATGTATGATTCAATTAGCAGCTAGTATAGGCAGGTCGTGTAACCGGTGGTTAAATTATTTTTTAATATGTAAACTCATAATAAATCAGTGTGTATCCAGGACCTTATTATTATTAAGAAGTATCCTCACCGAACAAATATTGCTGATTGTAAATAACACAAAAATCACAATTACCAAATGACATGTCTTCTCAAAACCCGTTCCACCTCCTTTTCTATTATGCTCAGAAATATAATACGCAATAGAAAGATAGAACTACGAACTGTCAATGAGAATGGTCTCTTCTCATTTGAAAAATTCAATTAAACAGAAATAAAACGTTAAAATGCATATTGTATTTTATTTTGTAAAGTTCAGGCGTAATTTTTTTTTTTTTTTGCGATTATTATAAAAGAAAATGAATTTGCCACACTAAACAATAAAACCATATCCGAAAAGAGGTTTATAAATAAGAGAGTTTGGACTTGAAAGTGTTTTTTATAGACCATATACTCTATTTTTTCTAGGTTTATTAAAAGACTTATAAAAAAATTACCGATATTTTTAAAGGCTAATATATTCTCTTTACGTAGCATTTAATTGAAGCATATATAATAAGAACTCTTAAGTGATCAAATTTTCAAAACAAAAACGTATGATTTTGTATGATATTGCATTGTTTAGTATGGCTTCATCTTAATGTTATCTTTTAAACTTCAATAAATAACTTATTAATATATTTTTAATCATCCAAATCCAGTTCACCCTAAGATTCAGAATCCTTCTATCGGTTTCTTAAAGTAGTGCTAGGTCATCTATCTTACCGACCTCATATCTGCCTAACCGCACCGGGATTCCGAGACCGTATCCAGCTTCCATCTCATCTATCAACGTCCACCTTTTCAATGGCGCAACATCTATTTAAATTAAACAAAGAAAAATAATTAATTAAACCCGAGTCACGCCATTATCCCGCCTCCTTAAGACGTTCCCCATTTTCCCGGCTTTTCCCTCGACGGCGAGAAAATTGGGAGAAATTATTTATCTTGAGGGTAGCGCGGGGGGTTGGAGTGGGAGAGGGGGATGATTAATGCTCCGGTACATTAAGGGTGGCTGGGGGGGTTTTTATCTCGGCCCCACATCTAGGGCAAAAAACAATAGGGGGGAAGATGGAGAAAGCTGTATCGGTGGTTTCGTAAAGTATTATGTAAGGAGACTTTGAACAAGGACGAACAGTGTTAAGATTCAAGTGGAGCAAGCTGAAGCGATGTTCCAGTTCGCAAGACAATTAAAAAAGTTTTAAAAATCTGAATCCTAGAATGGAAACGAGGAGTAAAATTTATTTTAGTCAACTTTATATTACATCTATTTATTTTATTTTATATTATTTAAACGCCTATAGGGCTTTTTTTATATAATGCAGTACATCTTCTTTTGTTTATTACAATCAAAATAATCAGTTGATGAATTAGAGGTAACTTAAAATACAAGAAATAAATTATATGTTACTTAAAAGATAAGAGTTGATAAAAAGTAGGTTACATAGAATACAAGTGAAGTAAAAATAGATAATCTGCCAATATCCTCAAAATGTACGGGGTGCAACGTACGTACCTGAAGGATTTTAACCTGCGATTCAGAAATCACTCAGGAGCACATTTGGAGTACAACAAGTATATATATATATGTCAATTCGCTGGCAGATGATTTTTTTTTCTATTATCAAAAAATATATTTTTCGATCACGCATATACACTATACACGTCGCGAAGGTATCGCGTGATTAGTGCGCTACTTAGTGTGTTACCGTGCTGCTGGACCGAGACGGAGTGCTTATCACGTGACCCGCTACGCTGTACCCGACTACTCAGACAATCGGACAGCAATCTATTTTTGAAGTAAAACTTCTTTACGCACGCTTGACACTTGGGGGGTAAAATGATGAATACGTTACGAAAAAATATGAAATGTTACGAAAAAATATGAGACGCTAATCAATATGGAACGCTAATCGATGCGAACGCTAATTAAAGCGAACGCTAATGAAAGTGAAACGCTAATCGATATGAAACGCTATAATGAAAGCGAAACGCTAATCGATTTAAGTTGAGTTGAGTTGAGTTGTGTTGAGTCGAGTTGAGTTGTGTCGAGTTGAGTTGATTTAAGTTGAGTTGAGTTGAGTTGATGGGATGTTGAGGGGATGGGGATATTTTTATTCCTGTTATTGTTATATTGTTAACGGACGGCATAAGTTAGTGAAGTTTTACTTCAGTCGCGTGGTCTAAAGCACACTCGTTTTTTTTTAACTCCTAATATGGTCCCGAATGGCTGTTTAAAATCCTTCGGATACGTGCTATTACACACTGTGCATGGATTTACTACACTTTTTTCTTGGTCAGTAAATAAATTGATAACCCATAGATTTCTCATGTGGAATTTGATGAAATCAAGTTACTTTCCAGATATCCAGTTTCAAAATCTTAAACATACTCAACAATAATGTCTTTAAAATATAATATAATAAAACGTTCCTCCTCTGATCAATAAGTTCCTCGGCAAGCTGCGCACCGCAAGGCGGGCAAAGAAGCCGGCTTTAATTAAATTTCTAATACATAATTCAAAGTAAACACGCGGCCCATTGCGATGAAGGAATAATAATAAATACCAGGAGACGGGACCCAACCTGGAAACCTAACCGCGCCGCCACTGGGCTTGCACAGTGGTTAAAATCTATAACTTCGCTGGACAAAAATATAATTTCGATTATCGAATCTTATGAAATTTCCCGGCAAAAATTTGACAAAGAAAGAAAATGCAGTTCCAGAAAATGCAAAATAAAGAAAATATACATGTTTTCACGTTATTAAGTAAATATTCATATTTGTTGTAGTTTTTTGGCAAAACATCTTTATTTTCAATTTCTATTATGAAGGGCTAAAGATAAGTATAAGACCTTGGTAATTAGACAATGATCATTTTTTACAAGTAGTTGTTGAAAATTATACCAACATCAACTTATACCATTAAATTATTTTTTTCAAGAATTTTATTATAATATGTCTTTTAATATCACGTTTAAAATATGCTCTTTTTTCACATGGTTACCACAGGAAACTGCCTATTTTGAAAATTGCTGATGCTCAAATAGATGGAGCGGGAGGGGGAAGGTTGAAAAATGCCTTGCTATTCAGATTTGGTCATCAAGAATAGCTTAAGTAATTTTAAGAACTATTTTGATTGTGAACAGAGGTGATATACCATGATAAAACTGACAGCATCTAACACTTCAAATCGTGCTATAAATAAGTACATAATTACACTGTTAACTCATTTTTTAATAAGTTTCTTTAGCAAAGTTTGTAGATAGATGATGTTATGTATAAAATTTAGCATTAGAATAAATACAAATTTTTATTTTTTTATATTTTTGTATTTAGTTATTTAATATTTATCATGTATACAATAAGCTATTTAATATGTGTTTCCTCTATCTTTCAGTACGGTCCTCGACTCAGGTTTACTTCATCCTTTCCCCGAAAACAACCTCTACACATCTCACCTCAAACGATGACGTTCGTATTGAGGCCAAATTTTTTCCCACATATTCTCCTGTAGAGTCAAAGAAAAAAAGCCTTTTATAAAATACATGGGTGCAGCTCACACGCGCTAAAAGTGAAAACTTCAGAAAACTAAAAAAGACAAGAGTGGGGAGGCTATTAAACACCGCACAAAGAAGAGGCCGAAATAATGGGAAACACTGTGAAATGTATTCTATCTCGTTCTCTCGTACGCTAAATCCTACAGATGTATGTGTTTTTCTGTTTCTAGTGTCGCTTTTTCGTTTCATCAAGTTTCAATCACAACAGTACTAAAGAAATTTTCACTACAAAAATAATAATTTTCTCCGGGTCAAGACCCAATAATATTACCGTTCTGCCACTGAAGTAATCGTCCATAAAAAGTACCGAAAAAATCGTATTCATTTTTGTTCAGTAAATTTGGCTTTTAGGACCTCAGTGCTCTGCCAAGATTTGTTTCTGTGACGGGAAAGCGTTGACGTAGTTTTCCTTGGCAGAGTTTGGCTCGCGAAACACGGAATCTCGCACACGTGCCGAGCTAATTGCGTGCGGAGGAGAAAGATGGCTACGATAGGAAGATGGGCAAAGAGAAATCATTTTAATTTGTATTCTAGTAGGTAGATACTTGTTGTAAGAGCAATATTTAATGTCGAATGGGCTAATTATGAACATAGAATACTTTCACTTATTTAACCCAGATATTTTTTTCTTCTTAAAGACCCCGCTTTCTTAAAGAATCCCGCTTCCCGCAATCCCGTGGGATTTATCAAAATTTAATCCAGCAGATTTTCAAGATTTACATGTGCGGGATTTGAGGGATTGCGGGATTAAAAAAAAATTACACCAAAAACATGCTGTTTATATAAAAAAGCGGCGGTCAATCTTTGACAATGAAATAATAACTTAACGTGATGTTCGGAAAAGAGGTTAAACGCACTTAAATAATTACGAGAGTTGCCTCTAAGATTTCTAAAATCATGAAAAATTAAATTAATTATTGGCTATATTTTATGATTTAAAACACAAATAAATAAAACAGCACATACCCGAATCATTTTTTTGGAAAACCAACAGCTCTGCTATAGATTACCGTAAGTGGTTAGCTACGTTTGATAGGCGAGGGCGCCCGGGTTCAAGGAGTGAGGTTTGTCCGAACCTTTGCGACGGATGCATCTGCTCACCTGCTGCATAGCGACCGGATCGAGAGAGACTGGTTTAGAGAGGTTTTTTTGACCGGATTCTCTCGGCCCACCCGTTCTGGGAAGGAAAAGGGTATTTGGGGTGAGTAATAATCTGAGGATCAGTATGTCAAGGAGTGACGGACGTATGTATTCATCCCTCCAACTGTGACGCATGACGATGGTTCGAGAAAGACCAACTGGAGAGGTCATATGGTCTGCACAAACCGACTTCTTCCGATCTGGCCGGCCACGCAGCTGGTGGGCAGACCCATCCACCGCCAAGCCCTGAACATACCTCACCCCGGGTGATGAACCCGGAACCTCTGCTAAGTTACCAAACGTAGCGAATCACAAACTACAGGTTATACAAAAAAGGGGGATGAGGATGATTTTAAAATGCAATATGTTTACTAGAGTCAAAATTATGTTACAAAATCTAAATATGATGACGACAAAATAACATATAATGCATTAACAATGATTAACAAACTGAAAAATAATATCCTACCAAATTTTCTGAAGAGTAACATTATGTTTCACGAAAATGTTCACAACTATCCTACGAGAAGACGCGGAGACTTTAGGCTTCCCAAAACCAATCTTTCGTGCACACAAAATAGCGCGTTTTATAAAGGACAAAAACTTTTTAACAGCCTGCCGAATGCCGTAAAGGAAGCCTCAAGTCTTAGCACTTTTCGTAAGATGTGTGC
Source organism: Limnephilus lunatus (assembly GCA_917563855.2). Classification (NCBI taxonomy): domain Eukaryota; kingdom Metazoa; phylum Arthropoda; class Insecta; order Trichoptera; family Limnephilidae; genus Limnephilus; species Limnephilus lunatus. The sequence continues at coordinate 103,588,487 of OU830594.1, forward strand.
ATTATATGTGAAGAATGTTTTTTGATTTATAACAATCTTACCAATATTATAGTCACATAGTTATCTGTTTCCTCAAAATGTATTTTTGTTTTTGTAATCTTTTTTTTTTCCTCTTAAAATGTAACTGTATCTTTAAATTGTATTTGTATATATTATCTTACTAGATGTATGAAAAAAAAATTGCATACATCTAAATAAATATTCAAAAACAAACAAAAACTTGTAGTAACCTACTGCAGAGGTATTAGTTATCCAATATATGGTTTCTGGGGCGGCGGTTCCTATAGCCTCCTCCTGAATTGGAGGCGGGTATGGGTATTCCCCTTGTCTTGTTATTTTGGTAATTAAATTATTTTATTTATTTAATAATGCAAACTGTAGTTTATCCTGTTAAATTCATCCTAATGTTAAGAAGTTGCATTGTAATCAAAATAATAGGGCTCTAATCTAAGCCTATAATGTGACCGAGTAATGTGTCGTAAATGGGCACCATTATGTCAAAATGGCATCTTCAAAGTCACCCCTTTATCTACCCCGTGTATACTCTACCCCAAGTTATCTATGTTAGGTGCTACCAAATCTTAGAGCGAAGGCTTTTATAAGAAAGGCCCTGAAAGCCCTGAAAAGGCTCCGACTAAAGGGCAGAATAGCTTAGTCTTAATATATTTAGTGAAAGCATCGCCCTCGCATTTTTCAGATATTAACTTTATCTTATTTGTTTGAAAGTTAAATAAATGATTAATTAATGAGAAATCATTTTAAATTCATTTATGGTAACCAGTTTTTCTAAGTATGTCTTTTTCATTTTGGGAGGCAGGTATTGGTGCCGCTGCCTCGGGAATCATTTATTGGACAATTCTGCCATAGGTCATCCCAAGTGGTTCGCAACTATGTTTGGTTACTTAGCAGGAGTGCCCGGATTCATGGGGTGAGGTTTTTCCAGGTCTTGATGGCCGATGCGACTGCCCACCTCTTACGTTACGGGTCGGAATGAAAGAGACTGAGGAAGAGGACTGAATTGAGGGAGACACTTTTACCTCTCCAGTCGACTCTCTCGACCCTAACGCCATACCTCGAAATGGGGGAGATGGGTTCATACGTCACCCCTGGACACACCAAACCCCAGTTTCCTACCCAACCCGTCATACCCTTTTCCTTCCCAGAACTTCCTCTCCTTCCTTCACTCTAGCCCTTCATAAATTTGGCGTATTTTTCAGATGGTTAAAATATTTCAGTCTACAATAAAATGAGAATAAATAGAATATTTCTGAACATATCCGAAAACTAAAAACTTTTTTTGAATGATGATAAAATATGCTTTCACCTTTTATCATTCAAAATATACATATAATTTTTGAAATATAAAAATTTTTGCATGCAAACATAATGTTTTTTTTAAATGACTCCTCTTTTACTTTTATTAAAACGCTTACGTTTTTTAAACTAAAATTATTGATAACAAAAAAAAAACTCGTACCTACCTGCCGAGCGATTCCGTATCTTTTGTGGGATCGTTATTGGATAACAGACGTCATCTCCTGTCAGATTTGTGTGATTTTTACATATTTACTGTCACCTATTTTAGTTTAGAGTTTAGATCGATTTAAACAGGAATGCCTGCTAGTATGCGTGATTATTTGTTCTTTAAAGTACGTTGTACGTAGAAAAAGAAAATAACAGCCATAAAATCACACAAATCTGACAGAAGATTACGTCCACCATCTAATAACGATTCCACTAAAAATGGGGAATTGCTCGGCTGTTTTATTAGACAAATATGTTTTAAACGTTACTGTCACCTCACATTTTTTGTTGTTCCATGTAAAAATAATTAATAAAAAATTCCTTAAGTTTCAAAATTTTCAAATTTTGGTTTTATAAATGTGTACATTTTACTTTTTAGTGTTTTTGTTTTAGATTTGAATATAAATCGTGATGTTTTGCCTTTCTAACACCGTTTAGAACATATTTCTCACTATGATAGTAAGGGAGTTACAGAGACATTATGTGAGCTGGGAAAAATTCGGTCTCCTCTGATTAAACACCTACAAAAGCCCACTGCACAGCATCGCCAAAGATGGCATATGACATCTTGAGGGAGAATATTTTTCTCAGGGCCTCCCGTTTAGAGTTAATTACAAAAAATGTTATTTTTTAGCCAATAATTTAATTTGCACGTATCGGATCACTTTATAACTAAAAATATAAACAGTGGCATCGTGTTATGGGCAGTTTGGAAAGGCGCCTGGGAGCAAGGAAGTACAAATAATATTCCAGCAGAATTACGATATTTTTCGAGTGCATTTTGAAGACACTCCTGCTATTACGCGCAACTGGTATGACGAAAAAAAATCATGACCTGACTAACCAGTTACATTAACCAGTTTTGAAGTAATGGTTTCTAGAAGTGGCACTTTTTTATTTATAAATTATTTGCGCGCGTACTTGTGTGTCAAATATTTTTTTTGGGAATAAATCTAGCGTGTGCAATAGCAAGACTTACACATCTGCCCTGATGATGGACACTGCAACGCTGTCGAAAACTGACACGTTGGCTAAAGAAGGAGGTAGCGCAACACAGCGTAACACCCTAAAAACAAATAACGAAAATACTTTTAGCCGTGAAAATCTAAAAAAACGTATCTCACTCTTTTACCAGATTATGTGGACCATAATTATAATCCTTTTCGAGTATCGCTATCTGTGCGTCAAAGTCGAAACGAATCTCAAGATATACGAAATTTAGAATGATATATATTTTTTAAATCAAGTCCCTGATAATAAAGTGTTTAGGGCCGCACACAAAAGCTTGCCGGGCCGCAGGTTGAGTATGGTTGCTCTAATATATAGTTACGCTAGCGACATCTTTGGTTGAGTAGACCAGAAAAAATGGCTAATAAAATGTATAATATGATATTATTACGTATATAATAATTTTAAGAAATTCGACAAAATTTTTAAATAGTTTTCACTTTTTTACCGAAACAAATAATAATTCGATGTTTTAAGTTCAACGAATGTATTGTATAGTGCCACCTTACCAAAAATTTGCAAAGTTCAAATGGGTGAAACAATCCATTTATGCAGAACATTTCTAGCGGCAAACTGCCATCTAGCGGGGAGTAGTGTACTATCGAATTTGACGTAAATATTTTTACAATTATTCGTTATGGTTTATTATATAATACGTTTAAGTAATAATTAAATACCAAAAGATTAAATTCTACAAAAATTTTAAAAAAAAAAGTATTGTTTTGTGTAAAAAATAAAGTATTTATAATATATGTTATTTATTCCCATCAACGACTGTTTGTGGATAGGTAGGTACTACTGGCCAGTGACCCATGACATTTTTTATTTTATTTCAATATTCCTGGCTTTCACCTTTCAAGGGTGTTCTAGGCCATCATTTCAAATTATGGAGAGAGTAAAGGTTATTTTATATATTATTTTTATTTGAATGGTCAAATTTAAAAATTATCTATATGGAAGATTGGAATCGAGTTCAGACTTAGAAGAGATGAGACGTTGAATTGAAAAGAGGATGTTTTTTTAGAGAGAGACCAAAAAATATGTGATCTAAAGTTCCCACTTCTAGACCACAAAATGTAAAATATGAAGAATTTTAAAAGGTAGGAGGGATCGGAACAATGTCCAATTCTCATTCGAATAAATGAGGAATTTTTTTTTAAATGGGGGAGGGGTTGAAACCACGGTTTTGAGATCTAAGATATGGTTTCCAATGTATTTGAGCGTAATTTGTGTTCTGCAAGCTTGCCTACGTAACCGCTAATCGCATACGACGCGCGGAATAGAATCCCGGCGTGCGCAAATAAATTTTTGAGTTATTTGTGTTGTTTCACAATTTTATTAATTTAAAATAATATTTAACAGATCTGCGGCACATTCCAGAGTGGAAGATACTCTCAGTAATTGAAACCTTTGATGACCAGATCTGCATAGTCAGGTACTTCCCCACCTTCATCTTTCTTATCTCGTTCTTATCTCTCTATCCCAATTGGGGATGCCGTAGTCTCACGTCTCACGTCTCACTGGCTCCAAACGGGAGCAGGTGGCACTCTAGTGAGGCGTTCTTTAAAAAAATTGGTTACCTTTTAATTTTTATCTTATTAATTTTAATTAATTGAATGAGGAACACGTAAAGTTCCTAAAAATATACCAAGTTAAGTTTTTCTTAATTTATTTAACACTTATTAAATAAATTAAGAAAAACAATTAACTTCAACAATAAAAAATATTTTACAAAAAACTTAAATTGAATTAAAAAATAACTACATGGAAATAGCAAGCATTTACACAATTACAATGAAATAGCAATCTTAAATTGGTATAAAATCGTTTATCTAAAACACATGTACAAATTCTAATGTCGCCTGCAATAATTTACGCCTAATTTATATTTATGAGGTTGGTATCTTGTTTAGGTTCAGCTTATGGCAATTTCAAATCTTAGTGGTGTTTGTAATTTTAATAAGTTTAGTACTAAATCATTTGAGAATTACAAATTAGTAAGTTAGAATCACGCTCGGGGTAGCAACCCTGTGTTCAAATAATTGTCACGTTTGTTTATAGTTTAGAACGTGGAATAAAGATTAGAAAATATTTATAATATAATATAATCCATAACGCAACAGCAGAAAATATATTTTATATTTTATTTTATTTAGGTTTCTAATCCCAGCAGGGAGGATAGTGCAATCCAAGTCTGCCATATTAGATTTATGTACATGCAACTGTTAGGTACCTACATAAAGGGAAAAATTAGAAATAATAAAAAATAAAACAAAATTCTAAATATGATAAATCGGAACCTAATGATGATATAATATAAAAAATATTTTCAATTTGAGAGGCGGGTACGGGTACCGCCGCCCCGGGAACCTTTTATTGAATAACCATGCACCTCTGCCATAGATCACCCCAAGTGGTTAGCTACGTTTGGTGACTTAGCAGGGGTGCCAGCCGTACTCTCTCGGAAAATCAGCAGGGGGAGGGATGAATTCATACGTCCGTCACTCCTGGACTCATTGACCCCCAGATTCCTACACACCCATAATAGCCTTTTTCTTCACAGAACTTCCTTTCCTAAAAAGACCCCTCCACACAGCATCCCCAAAGATGACATAGGCCCTTAGGGAAATTATTTTTCTCAGAGCCTCCCGTGTGGAGCTAATGTAAACAAAAAAAAAACATCATACGAATAAGTAACACTATTTTTAGGGTCGTCCATCAGAGAGGTCGCCTCATCATTATCTTTTTTTTAATGAGAATACCTCACAAGAGTGATAGCTGCTCCCGTCTAGAGGCAGTGAGACTATGGCATCCCCAATTGAGGAACGTTGTGAGGCTGAAGCTAATGGGGAGGAAAAGGAGAAATCTGGTCACCAAACACGGCTAAAGCCATTTCTCATAATGTTTCAGTTCTGATTGGTGGTCTTATACCAGAACAATGACAGGGTTCAACTAAAACATAAAAATCAGTAGGTATTGGTCAGTTAGGGGCGGGGTAAGGGGTTGGTTGGTTACTCTGCAGAGTGATCAGTGACGACATATTGAAGAATTTGTTTTTGTTTGATTTAGAATAAATTTTTTAAAAAGACGTTTACCAAGTCACTGGAGACTAAAATTTCATTTGTATTTTTAACTCCAAGTAATTTTTAGTAAGGTCTACTGGTTAAAGTAAGTCAAGTACCAAAAGTTACCGCCCTTTAACACCCAGTTTAACACCTAGTTTAGCTAGTTCTAGCCCTAGTTCTAGCCCTCAGGCCTAGACCATATTTTGTCAGAAGGTCGAAATATTGCTGCTGTGTAATCAAATCAAATAAAATAAATATTTCTGAACTTTTCTGAAAACTAAAAAAAAAATTAAAGTTTAAAAAATATTCAAATTTTCAATCAAAATAAACATATAATTTTTAAAGTATAAAAATCTGCATGCAAACATAAAAAAGTTATAAAAATGGCTCACATAATTTTTTATTAAAATAACGAAAATAATAAAAACACAAACCTACATATTTTATTACTCAAATTTATTATAAACGTTATTGTGTTCTCATTTTCTGTCTTTCCTAAAAAAAATAATTAATAAAAAATTCCCGTAGTTAAATTTTTTTTCCGCATTGCTATCCGTAATTTTGGTTTTATAAAGGAGTACATTTACATGATTTTTGGCTTATTTTTAGATTTGAATATAAAGCGTGATGTTTTTTCTTTCTGTCACCGTTTATATTATATTTCTCGCTATGATAGCAAGAGACACAACGATTTCGCAACGAAAAGCGTACAAATTAGCCTGGGTAGTTAACATTCAGTATATAATATTATAAAGAATCGGCATCGAATCGATAAAGAATTTGTTTTAAGACAAGTGGTTTTTCATACTTGATACAGGAAAATAACACTGTGATAAAAAAATATTATTAGTTTTATCATATTTCTTCAAAAAATAATTTATAACGTTTTATAAAAAAACAGTCTTATATTGTTCTTACCCCATTCATAAAATATGCCATTGGTTACTGCATTAACACCGAATCAGAGATTGGTTACATACCTAATGGGCGATAAAACACAACTGTTAGTACCTACCCGTATATAGGGGTTGACGGTATAACCTACGTAGTACTTGTCAAGTACCAACTAACCCTTAAGGCTTCCCTTTCAGGGGCAATGCCCTCACTGACAAAATGTCAACTTATTAACTCATTTCCAAATAACCGCAAAAATTATATGTAAGGATTAGAAATGTAAGTTGGATTATATTGGGATAAAGTAATGAAGAGTTTTTTTGTTTATTTACATTTCAATTTTTAGTCTCACTTAGGTCTGGCCTGTGTTGAAGTAATATGGATGCTGTCGTATACCAAACTTACTATTTTTTATGTGAATACCGCACAAGAGTCCTAACTACTCCCAGCCGCCTAGAGCCAGTAGCATCTCCAATTTTTTTCACCAATTGTGGCGAGACTAAAGATAAGTGGGGAGCGTAAAGAGATGGGGAGAAGGAAGCTCGGGAAGTACCTGGCTATTCAGATCTAGATACCAAATACGGCTAAAGCCGTTTCCAGCAACGTTTCAATTCTGAATGGTTGTCTTAAACATTCACTATGGAACATGCCACAAATCTACCATACATTATTTTAAATGATTAAATTGTGAAAGCTCAAATGAATCAAATAAAATTTGCTTGCGCAAGTCGAGATTTAACCCGCGACCTCCAGATCGCTAGTCGAGAGCCTTGCCCCTCGGCCGCGGAGGCCATCATGTCTTAGTATTCACAATTTTATGTGACTTTAAAATTAGATAGCTTTCAAAACAACACTACCATCTTCATGGCAGTGTCATAGAGCAAAAAAAATCAATATTTTTTTCTGAATAATTTTAATTTTATGTTTCCATCGACGAACTATTTTAAATCTAAATGTAATGATATTATTAGTGCAAATATATCAAATAAAATCTTGCCTATAAATAATAAATCCATTTGTATGAAGTAGAAAATACATTCAAGAGGATAGCTATGGCGTCATAAAATAATCAGATTATTGAATAAATGTCAACAATACTAATCGAAAAATGGATATTTTCAAAACTATATATATAACGATTAAATTATCTGTGCAAAGGTCGCGGGTTCATATCCCGGAGTAAGCAAGTAAATTTTATTTTAAATTTGTGTTATTTTACAATTAGTCAATTGAAAATAATATATAGTATATATGCAGCACGTTTCAAAGTGGAAGACACTAAAGACAACCAATCAGAATGAAAGCGTTGATTGAAATGACTTTTTAACCATGTTTTGGGACGGATCTGAATAGCCAGGTACTTCCCCACCTTCCTCTGACCCATTGGGGATGAAATAGTCTCACTGGCACCCATAAAAAAATATTACTGACAAAATATCTCAGCTTTTTAGTTAAAATAAGATCCTTCAAGTTCATTTGCGATAAATTGGAATACCCATTTTCCTAACAGTATTATTACACCTTTCAATAGCAAGATATCCTTGATTAGCTCAAGAGGCAGAGAGTTGGGCGGATACCATAGAGAAAAGATGGCAGCGGGGAGGAATCAGTGGAGGAGTGAGTAGTGTGGTGTGAAATTGGGGTATAAGGGGTTGGGGGTGGTGTGGAGGGGGTGTAATGGCGCTAGAGGCGCAGAAAAGGGGTGAATTTCTCAAACCAGGCATCCGCGTTACCTCAAATCTTAGGACAGGGTTGATTCCGTGCGTACAAACAATGTTATTAGATTTTTTTACGATTTATGTTTAAATTTTTAACTGCTCAGCTGTAAGCCAATGAGATTGCTAGTTTCAATGACAAAAAAACGTTAAAAACTTTTCTTGGAGAAAAATTGGAAATTATTATTCTTTATCTTAACAACACTATAGCGCTTCCACGAAGAACTGGTATCTACGTTACGTCCTAACGGTTCTATGACAGTTGATCCGCTGACAATTGCCCCCCCCGGAAAACTTACGTACAATGTGCAGTAGGCTTAGGGAAAATACGGTATACCTAATTACACAAAATATCACTATAAAGTGACCCCAAAGGTATGTGCAGAGAGGATGTACCATCGAATAACAAAAGTGTATCAAGCATCAAGGAAAAATCTCCTTTTCTACGTACTGTGTATACCAGCGCATAGTACAAAAAAATTAACACTGTATATAAATTCGTTTGATATTCATACCAACTTATTAAATATTAAGGGTATTTTTTAAGTCGATTTTACGTTTTAAATTGGTAAAAAATGCACAAAAAAAATTATAGTAAATATCATTTCGAGGGGCCAACTGTCGGCGGATCAACTTTCGAGTCACCCATCTTAACTTTCTTCTTTTAATTTTGATGGGTGACAGTGATCATTCTTCTATAAATTATCGGAACCTTTACAATTGAACATGTTAATATTCTACACGTAGAATCAATAATACCCTATGTAGATGGATGATTAAGATATGTTTTTTTTTTATTTTATATTTATATTGAATCGATGTTTATCTGAATCATTACGAATCAACTATAAAATTAATAAATTACGTTAAATTATTCAATTATAAAGCAAAAAACGTTAAAGAACATTTTCACAAAAAGAAAACTAGAGATATATTATCATACAATACGTTTTGTTAAGTTTAGTATTAAGTATATTAAGTGTATGCCGTGTTGCAATTCCCCTTTAAGTTTCCACAAAAAAACTCCACACATAAATACGCTACAAGGTTCACAGAAAACTTAAAGCAAACGAAACAATACTCCATATTACATGGCCGTTAAAGTATACAACAACCTTCCACATAACATCAAACAAATTCAAGACACACACAAATTCAAATCATCACTAAAAACATTTCTTCTAAACAAATGTCACTATACTCTTAATGAATACCTGATGTAAATCAACTCTGTTTAGTTTTTATTTTTATTTTCTCATATAATGCAACGTGTAATTGTTTGGTTGTCTTATAACAAATGTCATTACACCTATTTTTGTATTTTATTTGTATTTTGTATTTTTATATGGGGTTAGCTGGAAGAAATGGGATCTACCTATAAGGTACACCCTTTGTATTTTCATATGTACAATAAATATTTTTTGATTTTGATTTTGATTTTTATTTAGCTGATTTTTTTCATTGTTTAGGTTGTTGTGAAATTTATGTTTATGTATTAAGCTTTTTCGTGCCCTTTGGGATGGTATTTCAGAAATATAATAAGATTAATTTGGTTTTTGGCGATTAGTTTTGGTGTAGTACCGGATACCAATAGCTATTAGGCTTACCCTATAATACTCTACAACTCTATATATCTGTCCTGATGATAGATAGTGTAGGTAATATAACAAAATAAATAACGAGGAAGCGCAAAACGGCCTAATAATCCAAAATTAATCACCAGGTATGATTTTTGTTTCCTTCTTACTTACGGTGGTTGTGCTTTTTAGTATTTTTTAATATAATTTAAAGAAAAATGCAATTAATATTTTAATTAATCATGGGCGAACAGAGTAATAAAGCCATAAGTAAGTAAAAAAAATATTGGCAGTATAATTTTTAGTGGCAACCCTGTTCGAGAATTTCTGCGTCCATCCAAGTGTTAACGGTGACAGCCCCTTTTCCAAGACTTGCGCCATCCTACCTGTGTGTATCTTATTTCTGGTTTAGGGACAAAATTACACAGGCGTGATCCTTACCGTTCCAATATTACACTACCAGAATTATACTTGACAAAATAACATAAGCACAAAATTACACGTGGTGAGAAACGCACGTACTTAAATTACATCTACCGGAACATATGTAGGTAAATACGATGCACATTTATGTGGAGTTATGTAAAAAAAAAATCAGAATTGAAACCTTTCCTTGAAATGGCGTTAGCCATGTTTGGTAACCAGATCTGAATAGCCAGGTACTTCCCCACCTTCCTCTACCTCATCTTCTTCCCCTCCCCACTACCTTCAGCCTCACAACATACCCCAAATGGGGATGCCATAGTCTCACTGGTTCCAGACGGGAGCAGCTGGGACTGTTGTGAGGTATTCATATAAAAAAAGTCTATCAGGTTACCCATAGATGTCGTTTTGCTGTTGATAATACTCAAGCGCAATATATACACACGAAGAGACATGTCGAAAGAACTAGGTAAATCATTTTATGACGGCGAAGCAAACCATATATTTGAATTAACTTATTTTTTATATATAAAATTAACATAGGGATGGTGTTTAAGGAACTGATTTTTTTTTTAAATTACAATTATGAAAAAATTAGATTGCCAACAAGGAAGAGAGCAAGCACCCAGAATTCACTTATGTACCAGGCCGTTCAACCTTATAAAAAAGGAAATGAAAATATGTTAAAATTAAAAATAAATAACGCCAAGATTTGCCGAAACTTCAATTCGGTATATGAAATTCCCTCGATAGAAAAAATCGCGAAGTTAAAACCAAAAATTGTTAAAAACACATTATGTTCTTTTATGTTCTTAAAATGCTACTTTAGACATTTGTCAAGAAATTTTTGCTATATTTTAAACGAGCCAGCTTTTATTTAATATTTTCACAATGCTCGCTTAATTATAATAGGTTTTTTTAACATAAGCGCACTCTCTCTAACATTTGTATTTATTATCTCCCATTCAAACCATCATCTGCTTCTTTTTGAACGCTTACTACCAGGCCTTAAGTAAGTAGGTGTAATTCTCATGTGTAATTTTGTCCGTGTGTAATTCTGGTAGTGTAATATCGATACGTGAAATTCGCGCCAGTGTAATTCCGTCACGTAACCCTTATTTCTAAGGACATTAATACACCTTCAAGGAAAGACACACCTCATACCAGCATCCTCCGTAATATGTACATTAGCGATGTTATTATTTATACGTGACGTGAATGTAGTTCGTGTGTACGTTCATATTATACATGGGCTTGTTAAGATGATTAGGTGCCAGCGAGATGAAGGAAGTAGATAGAATATAATTATATTTGGTAGGCAACTCACACGAGCATGTTGATAGAAGGTACTTATAAGTAATTTGAGATTACTAATAATAATTGAAAGGCACGATGGGCACAAGTGTTTGGTTAAAGCATAAGTTCGCATACATATTTTTAAGCAAAGTACAAAAAAATACTCCTCTGATGTTTGTGATGGAATTTCAACGATAAGTATTTTTTTTGAAAATACAACATCGATTTTTTCCTTATTTTTTTACATTATCTCTATACAGGAGATGCTGAGAAAAAACATCCCTCAGGGCCGATGACATTTTTGGTGATGATGTGTGAGGTTCTTAGAATCTTGGTAGTCAATATGTTCAGGAGCTATGAACGCATAAATTCATCCCTCCCACTGCGGAGCAAGGCGATAGGTCGAGAGAGTTCGGTTGGAGAGATGAAAAGGTCTCCCTCAGCCAGTCTTTCCCTATCAGACCAGTAGGTGGCCAAAAACATCAGCCGCCAAGACCTAGACAGAACTCACCCCGTAAACCTGGGCTAAGTAGCGAACCACTTGGGGTGTCCTATGGGATGGGTGTTGGTTATACAATAAATGGTTGGTTATACATAGCCGCCTCCCAAATTTGTATCCATATTTATGTTGACAAATTACTAATTATTATAAATTACGTACTATTACAGTTTACACTTTATGTGGTTCTTATTTCCACTTTGAATTCATTAATTGGAGTAGTTTTTAAGGTTTTCAGAATCTCAGGTTTCTGAAGAACTCCGGTCGTCTAGTGAGATTTTTCAAGAAATATTGAGCTCAGTTAATATGACTACATGAATAAGCTTCTATCAACTTCTTTGTCATTTACTTTTGCATAACTTTTACTTTTACGTGCTCGATTCAGCCATTCGATTTAATTAATATCATATCTTCAAATATTAACACGTAAAAATATATAAACTGCCAATCTGCGGCTTAAAGTCAATGAATCCACCTAGAATTCACCGTTTATCCCATGTTTTTAGCTTTCATAAAACATATAAAAACTCGTCAAATTTATTATCATTTTAATTCATAAAAATCACCTAACTAAATTTGGGTTACTGTAGCTCGAGTGGTTGGTTAATTATATTTTTATGTTGTTGAATGTTGTAAAGTATTTTTTTAAATTTAGTATTCGTACATACTCTTCTACCTAAGTTTTGGGCATCATGCCTGTTTTATGTATAAAAATTAAATTAAAAATTTAAGTACATATTTTATACTTCTTCTTCAGACTGCCTCTGGGTAGCTTAGGAAAAGAAATGTATTTCGTTATCCTATATTATGTTATTATTTCCAGATGGTTAGCCAATCGCAGTCCATTAAATCGTAATAGTTTTGTCAAATTTTTCGTATAAAAAGGTAGGTTATTACCAGTTTTTTTTTTAATATGAATTCGTGAACGGAAGACTTGAACATCATATTAATCTCTATTTTAATCATCCCACAACAACTAAGCTAAATATCACACAGGTTTGATTGAAAATTTAATCCAATCTAATCTCTAGAAAAACGTCCCGTTTGCGGATAGAGAAAGTAGCTCCAAAACGGAATGCCTGATTAAAAAAGCAAAAACACTCAGCTTTTTAAGCGAGGAAATAAAAACAGGGTAGATTTCAGCGTCACCACTACCCCTGGTAGAGGCTCTTCCTCCCCGGGCAGAGCCTCGTGTTTCAGGATTTAAACGCCGTCCTGAAAAATGTAATTTATTCACCCCGGGGGATGGTTTTTTCGCAAACTGGACGCGGTGAAATAAAAGACCAGTGTCAAATATCTCTAGGGGTCGCATGGTCGTTAAAATACCTGTTGTTGAAGTAAATTAGATACTCTAAGGGGTGCAGAAACGATGCAGGTCATGCTTCAACTTTAAAACGGTTTTGTAACAAAAAATATAATTTTCTCTTGTTTTCTTTACTTTTCTTTTGGGTTGTTCTCCATTTTAACTAACTCTCGTACTTGATTTATATTGTGTTCTTTTTACTTTTTCTAAGCAGAGAACCATCCCTTTGATAAGGCACCTGCAGGCATCCATGCCATATGCTATTTCAGCAGCCTCCATTTCTGCAACTACTCGTATGTATCCTTTTCTGGAGCGGCCAACTGATCTCTGGTATTGAATAAGTCACTCGTTTGGCAATTTGAATACAATATGTCCATATTTCAATATTTTTCAAAACAATTTTACTAGGATGTGATATATATCAAAGCTTCCGAGCTTGTAACATAGAGGGCAGTGACATGAGCTGTCCCGAAATGCCGCTAGATGGCAGGTAGTGTAGTTCGGAGTTTGGACACCAGGGCAGCCAAGGGCCACGGGCAGTCTAGAGCAGCTCTTGCAATTCAGATCCAATTCAGCTAGCCTCTAGTAAGGTTGATTATTCGCAGTCGCAACATTATAATACGCGGAGTATTTATTAAATATAGATAAATATCAAAGAACTCTATTATTCCCAAAAGTAATCTCCTTCTAAGGTGTGTTGGAGAACCTGTTTGTGTGCATTAAAACTACTGAACACAATATAGTATTTCTGTGGACAGTATCCACGCGAACAAATAAATACAAAGCAAATTTTCTCTTATTTAATAAATGTAAACAAAAATTTACCCTGTAATCATAAGATTTGTTTCTGGCCATATATTTTATGTAACTTTTTCAATTTAATTAAGGAATGATTATACAATTTGTCCAAAGAAACGTCACTATCTCAATTAAAATAATTTTTTTCAGAAATTCTTATGGCGGGTATGTACCATTATATTATTGATTACACCGATTCGACAGATTTATCCAAGCTCAAGTGAAATGCAGTATCCAACAAGACCACCACCTTGAAATGGAAAAGGAAAGTATGAACAAATTTAGATATAGACAAAATTCCAAACGTTTGAGTTAAAACAGGTATGTTACACTCAATCGATAATGTGTATATGTAACAATTAAAACCCGTTCCTAGTTACAACGCGTTTTCTGTAGTATAAACTAATTTTCACTAAATGCTTTTGTTACAACTAGAATTAACCGCTGAATATCGGTGAAAACTAGTTCTAACGAGACAAAACGCCTTTTCTCGAGATGATTCCGTTAAAACTGTTTCAACCGATGTCAAAGTTCATTATTCTGATAGTGACATCAGGTTAGGTTAGGTTAGGTTTTTAATTAACAGTTATTAAATATTTTAATATACGGTATCTGTATTTTCAATCCCGATTTCAGTTTTAACAAAGGCAGTTAGTATAAACTAGTTTTAACTAGATAAAACGCGTTATAACTAAAAACGAGTTTTAACTACTGTTACATAATATACAAATAATAAATACCTATGCGTATACTGTATGGTACAAATAAGGCTCGCAAGCTTCTGAAGCGCTTCTATTATGTTTTCAAATCAACGTTATTAGATACAAAAAGATTCAATGATTTTTTTTCAATTTAAGTGTTTAGTACTACAGATCTGAGGTGACTTCTAAATTCTGCAGTGGGTGGCACTTAGTATGTATATATTTGTGTAAGAATTAAAACAATTGGAAAACAGTTGCAGAAGCCTGATGACTATATATGTTCGGAAATATTTGTTTGTTCTCATAAATTCTATCCAAGATATTTTTAAAATAAATGGACAAAGCAAAAAATTTGTTGAAGAGATGTTGATTGAGAAATTTTGGATTTGAGATCAAAATACTCAACCAAACTGAAGAATTATTTTTGTGATCAAAAGGTATATAAAATATCAAGTAAAGATATATTTTATATGCATTTAACAGTTTTTTGCAACAAATATACATTTTTTTATATGTTATACAAACATTTTACAATATGGGAGGCGGGTATGGGTACTGCCGCCCGGGTAACCCTTTATCGGATAGCAAACACCTCTGACATAGGTCACCCCAAGTGGTACGCTTCGTTTGGTGACTTAGCATTGGAGCTTTGGTTCATGGGGTGAGGTTTGCTGCCTACCTGCTGCGAGGTGGGCAGGATCGAGAGAGAATGGTTGAGGGAGGTCTTTTATCTTCTCCAGCTAGAATCTCTCGACCCACCACCTTGCACCGCAGTTGGAGGGATGGATTCATACGTCCGCCACTCCTGGACACTGACTCTAAGATTCCTACCCACTCCGCATGCCTATTTCCTTGCCAGAGCTTCCTCTCTTACCTTTCATTAAAAAAACTCTCCACAAAGTATCCCCTAAGATGACATAGGCCATGAAAGAAATTATTGCTATCAGGGTCTCCTGTGTAAAGCTTATGTAAAAAAGGTGTTATACTATATACTCGTAATATAAAAATAGCTTTTACTCGCCATAAAGAGACTTGTGTTTGCTGAGGGAATTCATGTTTAGTTAAGAATAATCAATCAAATTTGGTGCCTAACATGGTTATCTATTTAAAATAATTTTTTTATTAGATTCAAAGTATTCGATTTTGGCTAGTACCATAGGTGAGTACTTAAGTACATTAATTTAAAGACTTTCGAAAATTGAATTTTGATTTAACATTCGATGGTTTGCAAAATGTCATTCTCAAATTGTGACGTTTTGTAAGAGTTTTTGTAATGATTAAAAAACTTTTTTTACTAAATAAAACATACAACGAAGTTGCACTCCCATGAGTTATCAAAACTCATTAAGGATCGCCAATTGGTACTTTTGAGAAGTTAATAGCCGTTAAGAGCCGAAAACAGTTGTAACAGAAAAGTTTGTGTAAATGGCACGTCGCGTCGCCAGAACTCACCATGTTTAGAATTTTTTTGCTGCTTTTATAATTAAATAAAACATTCAACGAAGTTGCACTCCCATGAGTTATCAAAACTCATTAAGAGATCGCCAATTGGTACTTTTGAAAAGTTAAACCCAACTCAACCCAATATGTAGACACAATATATGAATAAAAAATGTACAAACAATTCACAGAAGCAAACATACAGACACAACATATGAAGACTCACTTTACAAATATTTCACAGAAACATGTCTTATAAGATTTTCTGAATTTTTATAACTACTCATTTGATTTATGTACTTTTGGTGTCAAAAAGTTAAAATAAAGTATCCTCCATGATGGACTAATGAGATGGACTAAGAAATGCATAAAAAACAAAATCAGGAAAATACAATAAAAGGTACGTGCTCAAAAATATACAGACCTAATACAAGATGTTTACATACATGACAATATTTTTTTAAAAAAAGGTATAAACTGCGCCCATCATATTAGAAGTTTGGTACTTAGAGATAATCAGGGCTATCAGAACTGAGTTTGTACCTACTTATGACTCGTTTTCCAAATAACATTTGAAAAAATAGGTTTTCAAATGTATTGTCATGTGATTGTAATAATCCAGAATTCTTCTTTCAGTTTCATACGGCATCTGAATAGATAGTATCTTAAAATATAATATACATTTTTTTAAACTTTATGTTGCACGTCGCGTCGATAGAAAATCGGAATGCTGGGACTTATCTTAGCGGAGGATTAAACCTCCGACGCCTGGGTGGGGACACTGGGGGGGTCTATGTATTTGTACCCCTCCGTCACTTAACTATCAATGTAACAATAATATACAAGATTTTTTAAGTCTGAAAGCAAATCAATTATTGACAGTCGTGTCGGCAGGAGTATCACTAAAAGATAAGATTAAAAGTTCACGCATTTATGGTAGCCTGGGTGTCACGGACAATAATCAGTAAGCTGGAGGAACGATAGTTGAGATGGTATGGACACATAAGACGGAGATCATCAGACCACACAGTGAAGCAGGCAATGTCTATGGAGGTTCATCGACAGTAATTCAGAGGAAGACCAAAGAACTCCTGGATGAGTCAATGCTCCAATATACTTCAGAGAAACGGCCTGGATGAAGGCGATACCCAAAACCGATGAAGCCACAACCTGAGAACGAGAAGAGCCGACCCCAACAGCCTAACTAGGAAATGAGTTGGGACAGCGCGAGGAAGAAGATGACAGGCAAGTTATTATAACTGATTAGAATACGTATTGCAATATTTAATTAAATCTCTTAATTAAATAAAGAACCTTATTTTCATTTTTCCACTCTAAAAGCAACCCTTTCTCTTTTTTTCTAATTTGGACGTATTAATTACTTACATATTGAGCCTTCAAAAGTGCGGGGTGAATCAATTAAGCCATTTTAACCCCTTATAATAGCTTTTTTCGCATTTATTTTTATGAGGACGGCTTAAAAGGGTTAAAAAACCTCCCCTATTTGGGATTTTGGGATTTTTTTTACTTTTTTTCCTTTTTTTCGGGTTAATCCGTGAGAACGCAGGGGTCATAAAGAGCGGTGTTTACTGTACGCTTTATTAAACGGTAAAGGCAAAAGGGGAATAGGTAGGTACCTAAAGGGATGGGTCTTTCACCCCATTAGATCGGATGGAAAGTCATTTCAAAATCAGGTCATGTGACAGTTGACTTATAGGCATTTATAAAATAAAACAGTCTAATGGGCAGGTGTCTACTAACGTTGACGTTTGGCAAATAGATTTTGATATTTGCAAGGGATTGAAATACTAATGAAAATTAGGGATCTAAGGATTGTACAAGTAAGTTGGGATTAAAACTAATTTTACACAACGCCGTTTCAGCTCAGGGGTAGGCAGAGTTCTTAGACCATCACATAACTCTATTTGGCGCAGACTCCACGTTTTTCTGTCGGTTCCTTATTGCTGAGGATCATGACCTCTACTCCAATTTTCTTTATTCATTTATATCAATAAAAAAGTTGATTCTTGATACGCAAAAACGATTTGGGAGGCAGGTATGGGTACCGCCGCCCCGGAAACGATTTACCGGATAACCAACACCTCTGCAACAAGTGGTGACCTATCGCACTTCCAACTGCGTGGCAGGCCGGATCGGGACAGATTGTTTGAGGAAGACCTTTTGACCTCTCCAACAGCCTTGCGTCACAATAAATTCTTACATCCGTTACTCTTGGACACACTGACCACTAGATTCTTACTCACCCCTCATACCTTTTTCCTTTCCAGAACTTTCTTTCCTAAAAATATCCTCCACGCAGCATCCTTAAAGATGACAGACTCTGAGGGGAATTATTTTCCTCAGGGCCTCCTCTGTGGAGCTAGTGTAAAAACATGGCTCGATTATTGGATTCACTTGGTCGTACAATCTCAGTCGTCCCCGATATCTAACATTCACTTCCGTATCACAATATTCTACTTACACTCCTGTCTTCGTTCGTTCACTCTATATCCCATTCCTTCATTAAAAACACTTTTTTTAATTGATGCACACCGAATTTTTTACAGTAAGATCTTTGAGGCCAATATGAGCAAAGTGAGTCTTGTCTGATATCAGTAGAGGGATAAGCTCATGTCTGTCACTCAACATAACGTGATAGATAATACATTATTGTCCATAATAAATTTGCAACATTGTAAAAAATGAGTAAAATTTTTTTTTTTTAAATATATGAAAAATTTCATTTTTAACCTGAATAAAAATTTTAAGCTTTTAAGGATAATCTTAAAATAATTCATAATCTGCTTGATCATTATGAATTTATCAAATTTATTTATCAAAACCTTTGGTTGCAAACGTTGCCTTTTTATTTTTCGGGGTATTGTTCCTTTACATGTTTCGCTTAGATTTATTATTTCATCGATGGGTATAAACCAAGGTTCGTAGAAAATGCGTTTACCAAGGTAAGCTCATCGAGGGGGCAAAGCGGTGATTGACTAAAAATTTGTGACGTAGCTTGAAGCCCATGTTCCACTGGGAAATTTGAATTAAATGCAATACAAGTGGCAGTGTTTTACATCGAAATTTCGGCGGCCCGACGAGTTTTTGTTTTCTAAAAAGCCCCTTAAGAGCCAATTTTGGTAAACGCATTTTCTACGAACCTTGGGTATAACCTTTAAGAGTTATTCCAACAAAATTGGGATTAAAGTTATTTATTAATGTCTATGGTAATTTTTCAGATATTCAAATATTTTTTTTTATTAATAATTTATAATAAATATCTCAATGTTAATAATACTAACTACTATTGGACAATTGAGTTTAATTTAGTTCCCCAACTCCGGGGGAAAATCAAACCGCTGAGATCGAATTAGGGGCGACCGCAACTAGATTGGCGTTTAATTGGCCTGAATCTAATCCGCTTTGGTCAAAACGGGGACCATTGCATATTTTTAAATAACCCATTATTTTTATTATGTTTAATATCTCATAATTTTTAAGAATAAATAATTTTTAAAAAGGAGGAATACCTGCATTGTTGATGTAGGTATAGTACATTTATTGATTTTTGATGAAAAAATTAACAGCCTACGTGGTCGAGGAGTACCTAAAGCTCTCGACTACCAAAAATTTGAAATTTTATTTTATTAATTTGTGTTATGTCACAATTTATTCATTTAAAATAACGTATCGAGTGGAAGATACTTTCAGTATCGAAACGTTGCTTTTCAATTGTAACTTGTAAAATAACAGAAAAAAACGTGTTTTTAATACTTTTCGGAACATACTTTGCGATATTTTATTAATACGATTTACTGCTGTAAAATTAACATAAGTATATTTTTTTAGAAACTTAAACACTGTGTTCAAGAGAAATATATAAAACGGTAGCAAATTTGAGTTCATTGAAGCAGATTTCACGCAGGACTAGGCACAAAGACCCGAAATTAATATTTTTGATTTTATCATTAAATAATAACGATTATCTTATGTATAAGTACATACATATACCTAATAATTACAATACCTAATTAGATTTAGCGTACATTCTACAGTAAGAAGCCTGTAACGAAGTCAGCTTAGCGTAACATGGCGTCGTGTGTTGTGTTGATGGGAATTGTGGGGAATTATATTATATTATAATATTAGAGTACATAATGCTTATATTATTGTCATACGAGGTTATTTAACTCGGCTATAATACAGGGAGCTGACATCTGGCGGGGAGAAAACGAAACGAGGCACTAAGTACTTAAATGGGACAGTGGTTGAAGTGGAATCAGAGAGAATGATTTTTTTGTCATTGAAGAAGAATATTATGCTAATTAATCTAAACAAAAATATGATAAAGAAAATGGAACAGAAAATTAAATAGGTAACGGTCGCCACTAGGACTCGAACCCAGGATCTCTCATCTTACCGGGATAAATGCCTTAACCAACTCGGTCATTGGGTCTTCTTACTTTATATTATTATTTATAATAATATTATCTTCTCTAATATTTCTTTTATATTTTTGGCAGCTATCTTTTTAAATTATCATAATGTTTTAAAGAATTGGTTGTACTAAGATATCAGATAAACTTATCGGATTTATCCGGAAGACTAGAGATTCCGGATTCGAGTCCCAGTTTATTTATTTTTTATTTTGATACAAAATTTTACATTTCATAGTACAATCCAGTAATGTTGGCCTCACTGGGTGGCTTACCCGTGCTGAGGCCCCCATTTTATAATATAAGAATTTGTACATAGGTAATAAATTTTGGAAAAAAATGTATGTGACGAGAAAACACCGAAAATTAAGATAAATTTAAACTAAAAATAAAGATTAAAAATTAAAATAAAGTTAAAAAAATAAAATTAATGAAAATCGGGCTATATGTAGGTATTATGATTTGTGTGTTTGTGAGTGTTGCGTGTTTTATATTGGTTTTGTGTGTTGCGACCGTTACCTTTGTGATTTTTTTCTTTTCCGATTATCGGTAATGTGATAATGCATCTGAGCAGGTGGCTGCCGTATGCATATTATGAACCTCGACGGTAAAAAAAGCACCCGTGGTACGGATTTACATCTGGTCATGCGAAACTGAAGGAAAAACTGATCATAATTGGGGCTTAAGATTGTCTAGGAATATACCCTCTATATTCGTATACCTTTCACAAAATAAAGTGAAGGACCGTGTGGCGAGCCGCTCATCATTTCTTCCTTTGTGGTGACGATGGTACTTACGGGACTCCGGGAAGGTTCTTGTATCTGGAGAAATAATAAGAGCTCGCACACGTTTGATCATTTATTAATTAATCTTGTCTGACAAAATTTACATTTAAATCGCGGTAGGAGAAAATGGAAATGTGATTTTAAATTTACTATTAACGCGTGTTCACGAGGCGGGTGTCGCAACTGGAATGAAATGAGGTGCGTTACTCGGGACCGCGTTCGCCGGAACTCTACTGGTCACGTGACCGATGTTGCTAGGGCGACTGTGTTGTCATAGTTTGACGAAATAATCAGTTACTTTACAAGTACTTAATCGCATTTCCATAACCGTATTTTAATGCATGGAGATTTTTTTTTGTGGATTCAGCAAAAATGTCCGAACTGCACCCAACCACCTGGAGCCAGTAAGACTATGGCAACATATCAACTGAGGTATGTTGTAAGGCTGAAGATAAGTGAAAAATAGTAGTAGATGAGAAGAGAAGAATGTGAGGATGTTCTGCGCAAGTAAAATGTGAATAACAGGCACATTTGATTTAATCATCATGATATTATCTTATTCGCACCAAGAATTTGATAAAATGAGCTTCTGTAACGATATTTCCAATGTTGCAGCAGTTACAGGTCATTTTCATAAATTCATTTTGACTGTATTTGATGTTGCAATAAATGTTATTTTAATGAGGGTAACAGAATTTGAAAAGTTCGTCCAAAGTTAATATTCAGTCTTTTTTAAGTTTTGTTATTATTAAAGTATTGTGAAATAACCGGTTTACGTTCAAATAATAATAGAATTGAGTAAAACTTTCAGAGAACTTGAAATTTAATATATAATTTGATAAATTGTTCAAATTCTGTGAAAAAAACCCGTCCATGGGACTCAAGCGTCTCAAAAGCGTTCAAAATTATTGTTCCTTTTATATTTCATTTTCCATTTTCCATCCTTGCTACCTAATAATGAAAATAAATTAAGATTTTGACAAGTCTATGCAATTTTATTTGTATATATTACTAAAGAAATGTTGTAATTAATTTTCCACATTTACCACTGATACAAGACGTTACATTACACCATAATATGAAACCGCGAATCCGTGAAGCTCAGATAAATACATATTAATACTTATAATACATAATATACCCACTCTCCCCATCTTCCTACCGTTTGTATCATTGTATTACATAATATAATACAGCGAAGAGGGTGCCATCTTACGTCGGGTATTAGAAGTAACAACTGGGGAAACGCGACACCATCTTAATTTCTAAAAGGTGGGTAAGTAGGTACTATTCTATGACTCAAAGTATTAGAGATGGGTACTTACTCTCAATAGAGTAGATAATTATGAAACTTTGACTGGTTTTGATTGGGCAGGAGCAATGATAGTGAGCAAAAGAGATGTGATTGCAATGTTATAATTAGAGGGTCAATATAGATAGTTAAGCCTTATTCACAAGAAAGTTAAAAGCTAATTTCTCCTTCCCCTCCCCACTGGCTCCCGGTCATATTTTTGAATTGCAGTCAACAATTTTACGTTTTTAAATTTATCGTTACTATTATTATGTGCGAGGCATGTTCAGAAAGTAAGTGTACTGAATTTTTTTTTTTTTTTGATAAGTGTATTAGAAAAAA
Organism: Limnephilus lunatus; assembly: GCA_917563855.2. Taxonomy (NCBI): domain Eukaryota; kingdom Metazoa; phylum Arthropoda; class Insecta; order Trichoptera; family Limnephilidae; genus Limnephilus; species Limnephilus lunatus. The sequence continues at coordinate 103,611,584 of OU830594.1, forward strand.
AATTATAGGATATTGTTGATACACTTGTTGACTATTTTTTTCAAATATTTGCCATCCCGTTCAATGCACGTGGTGAGCCGTGGCATAAGTTTCTTTATGCCCTCCTCGAAGAATTCTCCCGCCAGCTCCTTCTCCAACTTCAGAACCACTTTCTGCACCTGCTCGTAGATTAAAAACTTATTTTCATCAATATATATAAAAATATGATAATATGAAGACGCCAATTCATGGGAATATGGAGAATGGTTCAAAACATCCCAACCAAATGAATCCAAGAGCATATTGGTGGCTAAGGCTGTATGAGGACGGACGTTTTCGTGTAAGAAGCACACTTCTCTGGTCAGAATTCCCCTCCTTTTATTTTGAATGCTACTTTTGAGTTTTTTTTGGGTATCACAATATTGTTTTGCATTGATGGTTTCAACCTGAGGCAGAAATTCGACCAAAATGATGCCTTTTCGGTCCCAAAGCACCGAGGCCGTGATTTTTTTGCCCGAAATTGTGGTTTTCAATTTTTTGGCAGAAGGGGAATTGTTGTGACGCCACTTTGGCGACAGTATTTTTTTCCAGGCGTGTAATGAGTCACCCACTATCGTCTCCAGTCACAATACAGCTCAGAAATACTCACCTTTTTTTCTTGTAGGTGTTATTCCTGCCGTGAGTAAAAAGCGGTTGACAGCACTTGGCGGGACTTTTTGCCGACACCTTCCACGCAATTCGACTCTACAACGTGAGTTTACGTACTAAAATGTTTCTGCGATGCTCGCTCTGGTCAAAAGATCCCCCTAAACCACCGCCCGTTATGGTCACAATACACTTACTTTCTGAACATGCTAAGTACTACAATCTTTACGCATTTTTTTTAAATAATACAAAATGTATTTAAAATAGATTATAATAAAACAAATAATGTATTAAATATAGTAAAATATAAAACAAATCATGTATTTAAACCTGTCAAGGGCCGGCCCCCTTCAGGCACCCCTTACCTTTTTCCTTACAAAGCATCACTTTGAATTTTGAATTGAATGTTTTGTGAATTAATTTTAAGCTATCATATATTTTATTGACCGAAACACATTTCTAGAACAATAAACTATGTACCAAAACAACATTACTTGCGTTAATTTGATAAATTGATAGGTTTTTACGATGTTTTCGTCAAGAAACACGCATCAGACTTAATCGCGGCAAATTTGACATTTCGATTCCAAAGATAAAATCATTTAAAAATATTCTGGTGTTGCCAGGTGAATGAAACTAGTGGCTATATCATCTATGATATTGGCGCAAGCTTTTCTGACCTTGTTCTTCATACAAGTTCTGTACACAGAAGGGTCAGGCCCGCATTTTCGCGTTCCTGGCAAATGACATACCAAAGGGTAACTAGATATATGTTTTTAAATATAGGTGTATTCATATTATGTAAATACCTATACTTTCTTCTGTTTTTTTTTTAATTTTTAATTGTTCTGATTGGTCAATAATAATACAGCGCAAATCAGTGGGGAGTTTACCAGTGCATCAAAAATAACAATGATCTTAATATGCAAAACCGTGCATTCACAGTTTGCATATTAAGATCACTTGAGATTAACACTGTTTATTGTTTGATAGAGAAATTTAGATGCAGTTTGCAGGCAGAAGACATCATTGATTCACATATTATTGAAAATTGTATTATTTTATCCAGGTATTTATTTTAATAATAATAAATGATAAGTAGTTCTTAATAAATGTTGTATATAATTGTTCTTAATAGTGTTTGCGAAAGCAAAAGTATGTTAATCGCCTTCTACTATCCCAAATCTCCATTCTTTATACGTCTTAAGATGAAGTCTTGCGAATTAACCAAAATCATTCAAAATCGTTGGTTTTTGGTTTGAAATATTATAGATACTTCTATTAAATATCTATAATATGTGAGGAGGACTTAGAACAAACAGATGAATTATTTATACACCTTATCGTATCTTGTGATTCTCATCAAACCTGTAATTAAATAGTCACTAATAAAAAATAAAAAATAAAATAAAAATACTGTGAGTAGAAAACATCTTGGCCTTGGAAATGTTCATCAAGTCTTTTTGTTTTTATTAAGTCTTTTTGTAAGTCTGAAAAAAAAAGAATCAAGCTTCGAAAAAATATTTTCAACTGCAAAATCTCCTACTAATGAATCCATCTTCAGATAAAGTTTTATTATATAATGTGGCAAATTAAGTTCTTTAGAAAATAATCGAAAAACATTTTAATTTAATTTTTTGTGCCTGATTTTACAATATAAAACAAAACAAGGCAATCAGCGCAGTTTTTTTCGGCATCAATTAAAATGGACGGCGTTCAACCAATTTGGATTTGAGAATTAAACTTAAGATGAAGCCATACTAAATAATGCAAAATCGTATGTTTTAGTTTTGAAAATTTGACCGCTTAAAAGTATTATAGATGCTTCAATTAAATACGTGTACAACATACCATGGTCCTTAAAAATATCGGTCATTTTTTTTTAATAAGTCTTTTAATAAGCTTAGAAAAAAATAAAGTATTAGGTCTATAAAAAACATTTTTAACTGAAAACTCTCCTACTTATAAACACTTTTTCGGATATGGTTTTATTGCATAATGTGGCAAATTCAGTTTCTTATATAATTATCGCGAAAAAAAATGATATTTACGCCCGAACCTCACAAAATAAAATATAATATGCATTTTCGCGTTGGTATTTTTGACATCACGGCGACAATACGGCAGTCGACGAATTTGTTATATCAAAGTGAACCTTATACCGTCCACCGAAGAACGACTGGCAGCCGCTCCATTTTTTCGTCATTACTCCTCCGAACGGAGCGGAGAGAAGTCGTGTTATGCTCCGCGCCGCTTATTTTCGTGAAAATCAATTTAAAAATTCCGTTTTATTACAATAAACAATGCATAAAAAAGGAATTAATGTTTTTTACAGGCCTTTACGAAATCAACATGTAAAAAAAAATCTCAAATATCTTTTACAACCTTTCCAAAAGCTTTTTCTCAAGTATTTTTATACTCCTCCCATAAAAGGGCGTGAATTCCGATTTCGATTTTTTCCTGTACTAGTGGATCGCCTTAATGCCTTTCGCATAAAGACTAGATACTTGTACATTTTGTATTAGTTAACGCCCCGCCACGCGGCGTATGGACGTCCCTGGACTCTACGTCACTTGGTTCCAATGCTAATAGACAATGCGTAAAAATGAGTTAATGTTTTTTACAGGCCCTTACGAAATCAATTTATAAAACACAAACCTAAAATACTTTCTCAAACTTTTTGCAAAAAAGTCTTCTCCAGTATTTTTAAATCCCTCCTAAAAAGAGGCGGGAATCTCTATTTTTAATTTTTAAAGTACTAATGGATCACCTTCACATAAAAATTGATTAATGTGAATAGTTTACAAAGGAGACCAAATAACAATTTATATCAATTTAGAAATAAAGTATTTCAACAACCTTCCGATTGAAATAAAAAAAAAAAAATAAAAACATCAATAAACTGAAACTCAAACTGAAGCTACACTTCATCAGGAATAATTAACTAAATAATTACCCGTTTTTCTATTTCTTTCTATTCATTATCAATCTATGTTCATTTCTATTTTATTTAGATTTTTCGAATCAATATTTTAGTATGTAACCGTATCCTATGTATGTACACCTACACATATAGATGATCCAGAAGTTTCAATTGTTCCTATTATATACTTACCTATTGCATAATGTTATTCTATTTCTGTTATAATTAGTGTAACTCGCTCATCAAGCACAAAAACTAGCTTCTTTATTGGTGATATTGCAATTTTAAATAATTTCTGTACCGATATGAGATTTATATAACACCATTGTACACTTACATATCTATATTAAATAAAATTAAAATTTAAAAAAATATTTCCGAGGCCTACCTATCTGTTGTATCATAATATAATCTAAGTTCTAGTCCTAATGGTATTATAATAATGTAACTATCTATGTATTAGATACTAGGATACTCGATACAGCCTACGACTATGATTGGAAAATTTTAAATCTCCCACCAACCCTAACCGTATTAGTCAATTCGAATGGAGTATAAACATATCGAATTTAACTAAGCATCAAAATCTGATTATATAGATATTATATAATATAAATTTAATTTTGAAATGACAGTAGAGTAGAAAGACCTACGCCTATTCAAAATTAGAACCATTTTAATTTTGTTTTTTGAGAAAAACATTTCTGGTACCTTAATTATATTGTATAATTATAGGTTAGTATTCGTTTTATTTATACTCTACAATAATGGTTCAAGGTTAACCCTTCCCGACCTGAACTAAAACTAGTAGTGGTGGAGCATATTTGGTGCGGTGACCGAATAACTCAACAATGTTGGTCAATAAACGTTATGAAAAAAAAATGGTTAAATAGGTTACGTTAATGGGATATTTTTTATCACTTTTAAAGACTTTTCGAACGGGTTTTGAAATGCCACTTTGTTGAGTGGGCATGGAACCATTTGATGCATAGCAATTGCAAGTTATTTGAAAAATGTTGGTACTTTTTTCTCAACACTTTGCGTTGTTGTTATCTTTATAAATAACCTTTAGCCTCAGAGGGAGTGCATCTCTACCCAAATTATAAAATTAAATCAAATTTTAAAAAATTACATTAAAAAACGTGAGAAAAAAATCGGTCGAAATTAAACTAAAATATCTTCTTTGAAATTATAAAAATGTGTACGGCCTGAACTTAGTAGCTGAAATCCAATAAATAAAATAGCGCGCGAAGTCAGTTATTCGAGAGGATGTTCAGAAAATAAGTGTACCTACAATATGTTGTATTTTTAAAGAAAAAATACAACATATTGTAGGTACACTTATTCTCTCCCGCCAGCTCTTTACTCCACCTGTTCTTTGGTTGAAAATTTAGTTCCATCCCTGCGTGCATTCGAGGAGGTGAAAAGATTATAACCAGACCTCTAATCAAGGGAATAAGGGGAATGGTTCAAAATATCTCAAATGAGTCCAAGAGCACCTTGGTGACTAAGGCTGTATGAGAACGGGCGTTGTCGTGCAACAAGCACATTCCTCTCCTCAGCATTCCCCTCCTTTTATTTTGAATGCTCGTTTTGAATTTTTTTTAGGGTCCCAAAATATTGTTGTGCACCGATGGTCTCCAGCTGAGGCAGAAATTCGACCAACATGATGCTGTTTCAGTCCCAAAACTGAGGCCACGATTTTTTCCCCAAAATTGTGATTATTTTTTTTTTGGCAGATGGGGAATTGGTGTAACGCCACTATCACGACTGTCGTTTTACCTCGGTGTGTAATGAGTTAATTTCACTTAATTTCCAGTCACAATAGAGCTTAGAAAATCATGATCTTCCAATTGCATTAGGTGTTATTCCTTACGCGAGTAGGAAGCGGATCATAGCACGTGACTAGCACTTGGCGGGATTTCTTACCGACATCTTTCACGCAACTGGACACTACAACGTGAGTTTACATACTATCGTGTTTCTGCAATGCTTGATCTGGTCAGGGGATTTCCCTCTACCACTGTAAGTGTTGCCAACCCTTAAAAAACAAAAAAAACACACAGCCCGTTACTTTCTGAACATGCCTAGTACATATATTAGCAATTGTAAAACGAAAACCGCCATCTTTTATTCGCTGTGATAGTAAGGAGAAAAATCTAAAATCTATGTATTTTCAAATATACAGTCGGTCTGAAGGGGTTAATAATAAGTTGTAAACCCACCCAAGTTCCTCACCTCCCGGCTTTGTATGAAATAAGAGCCCCCTGGCGACGTAATCAAAACAAACGCGCCAACTTAAATTGGGTTCTGCTGCCATCTTACGGACGGGCCGAGAAATAGCGCAAGATTAGAGGAGGAAGACGTTATTATATTATTTTGCCGGAGCACGCCTCGCAGGAATATATCTTGTGATATCGTTATATATTACACCTTGTATTTTACGCCAGGAACGCATTATAATTGGATGTGGGTTTTATATAATATTTTTTTAAATATGTATATTTACAATTTTTTTTTACTTTGGCTGTACAAAGGAGGTTCTGAGGAAAACAAGGGGGAAAATGAAGGAGAGAAAGCTCTGAGAAGGATAAAGGTATGAGAGTGGGTAGGAATCTGGGAGTCAGTGTGTCCAGGAGTGACGGACGTTTGCATCCATTCTTCCATTTGCGGTGCAAAGCGATGGGTCGAGAGAGTCCGGCTGGAAAGGTCAATAGGTCTCCGACAAGCAAGTCTCTCCCGATCTGGCCCGCCACGCAGTATGTGGGCAAACGGATCCATCGCCAAGACTTAGACAAACCTCACCCCATGTACCTTGAATCGGTAATTACATAATTATTTCTGGGTGTAAGTTGTTATTGCAAGATTAAAATAAACTCTTTCAGATTCAATAGAAAAAAAAAACATTATGCATTTTTCACATTTTCAAGAATCTATTACAACACGATATAATTTTTTTTCGTAATTTAATTTAAATTGCTAAAAGCCTGTCAGGGCGTATAATAAATAAATACATAAATTTTTGGTCAAAATTCGTAAGTAGGTAGGTACCTTTGTATGGAAATTAACCTCTTCCCGTATGGCCTGTCAAATCTAGAAATAAATAATAAAAATATCATCTTCTATTTAATTTTTTAAATACGTAAAAAAAAAATTATTTCGTTCTTTCACAATTTATAATTTTTTTTTGTAGTTTTTATAAAGTCTACGCAAGTTTTCTTAAATGGAATCTAGTGACACAACCCATTCACAGAGGCAACATTTTTATTACATATCGGAGTCACATCAGAATGTCGCAGACAATTAATCTCATCAAAAAGGTTCTGTTTTGATTATGAAAAGTATTTTGTATTTTCAATTCTCCCCAAACAACTCCCTATACACTTTTGTATTAGAATCTTGTTAGATCTTTTTTTTCAAAATAATTATGAGGTTCGATTATTCAGTGTATATCAGTAAATATCAGTGGTGTACTGTCCACATTAGGTTGAAAAGCTGCACCTACCCTATATCCTAAGAAAGACGAACCGTAAAAAGACATTTGAATAAAAACAAAATAATTTTGATGGCATTTGGTAAGGAATTTGTACTACGCTTATCGGCCACAACAATCAGCTTTTTTTTTAAATATTGACTCCATAAAGATGACATAGATCTTGAGGAAGTATTTTCCCTCAGGATCTATGTGATCTTTGGGGATGCTGTGCGGAGGATCTTTCAAAGGGAAGGAATGAGCGGAGGTTCTAGTTAAGAAAATATATGACGGGGTGAATATGAATCTGGAGGTCAGTGTGTCCAGAAAGAGTCGAGAGACGTGACAAAGAGGTCAAAGGGTCTCACTCATCCAGTCTTTCCCGATCCGGCCCACTGTGCAGTTGGTAGGCAGTCGCATCCACCACCAAGACCTGAACAACCCTCACCCCGTGAATCTAGGCAACCCTGCCAAATTTTTCAACTAATAAGTTTTACAAAAACAAAAAAAATTACCCAATCTTCAATTCACCTCTGATCAAAATAATAAAACGTCGAGGGTGGCTAAACGTCCTGGAGGAGGAAGGGGGTGGTAGAAGACGAAAGAAGGGGAAGGAGGGCGTATGGAGGAACTGCTCCGCGGGGTAAGTTTGGAGAACTATTATAATTATCTAACTTCAATTCCTGGAGGTGCCGCCCAGATTCTACTTACCCGCTTTTGCGATGTGCCCCCGTCTCCCCTCCACCGAACTCGGGGTTGTGGGGGCAACAAGGCTGTCAGGGAATTAATGCTGGGAAGATTTCTTAATGATCAATACGGTTTTTTTGTAGAAATATTATTTTCGTTTCAGCAAAAAATATTTTTTTATTTTTCAAACAAATGTTTTTAAGTTTTTTCGATTTTAATTTGTCGTGAAAGGTGCCTACCTAATTTCAATAGTACGAAATATATAATTATATAGTCATTTGTGCAATTTCCTCTTAATACAATTTTGACTCGATAGTTGACCCCCTCAAAATTATAATTATTATAAATTTATAATTTTTGGTGCATTATTTTCTAATTTCAAACCTAAAATCGACTTCAAAAATACTTTTAATAATAAGTTGCTATGTATATTGCATATCAAACGAATTATTTATAGTAGCGATTTTGTGTAGGTACGCTAATTTATACAGTATGTAGATATGTTTTTTTTCGATAATTGGGACTACACCTAAGTTTTAATGGGGATCTACTTCTAACAAGAATCTAACAAGATTTTAAGTTGTTATTATTTTTTTTACTTCTCCAAAGGAATAGTTTTGTTATCCACTAGAAAATCTTGCCAGAAAAGAGTTTTAGTTTTTTTAGTTAGATTTGAAAAGTAGTTGAAGCAAATAAATTAATTTGGTCACTTTTGACATATTTTTAAGTAATATTTGTTGTTTGTTTTTTAATCCATTAGTTTAACATCTTATAGTATCTTTAAATAGTATATGAAGTATATAATAAATCCCGATGTTTGTACGTTTAGATCTTTTAAACTAAGCGACGGATGTTCATGCGGATTTCAACAACAGATAGGGTAATTCATGAGGAAGGTTTTTAGGTGCCTATATAATTTGTCAAGGTTTTGTGTAAATTGGTTGAAATAGGGCTGGCAAGCGGGCAGCGGGCAGCGGGCGGTGGGGTGGCAAGCGGTTGGTGTGGATTTGATTTAACAGATGGCGTTGGTTATAAAGGTTGGGTAATGGCGTGGCGTTGTTTTTCGTTAGCCACAGCAACGTGTGGCCGAGTCTGCTAGTAGTGTATATAATGTTGGCATCACTGAATGTACACCCGTGCTGAGGTCCGCATTTTATATACAAAAATTTAAAAAATTAAGTACATAGTAGGTACACATTGATAAAATAAAATCGGCATATGTAATGATGTGTGTTTTATAATGGTTTTGTGTATTACGTGTACATATTTTATTTTTTAAAGTTATAATTTTTTTTGTAATATTGTTTTTTTCTTCCTTAATCCAACTAACTATACTAAGTAGTTGATCTTCGTAGGGTCATCTTTGACGCCACAATTCCCAATCTAGTGGTTCGTATATCGATGGCATCACCCACCTTTAATCGGTAACTTTGCCACATTAGCGCAAGATGTTTTCCTAAAGTGATCGTATTACTTATCTGAAATGATATCCTGTGGGGGTAGCCAGAAAGGGTCCAAAAGAGGCTGTAGTTTACCCCATCCCGCGTGCTCTGTTTGTAAATAAATACGTCAATGTAACACATTTAATCTGTTAAATACCTCAAATATATCAGTTTTTCAAATGTGGGGTTGAGGCTGAGATAAGTTCTTCGCCACGGACCCAGAATTCGCTGTTACGATTTGCCCCCCCTGTTTAAGTTTGGCTTGTGTAAGTTTTAGGTATTTACTCCAACAATAAATCCAAGTAGATCAAAGACAGTTTTTTATTGTAACCAACAGAATGTACAACAATTCTCCTGAAGCCCAACAATGGACCGATAATGTATGTTTCCTTTTAAAGGCAAACCAATGTAGAAGAGATTTAAGAGAAATCATCCTATTTATCAACTCCATTATAGGTTCTTTGGAAGGGGACAAATATAGCCGCTCCTGACATCTATGTCAAAAAATCCAGACTATAATTACTCCTGACATCTGTGCCAGGCGTAAAGAAACGTTTACCCTAAACAAAGGCTTCATTTCCTAACACTCCCAGTACAATCGAATGTAAGAAAAAGATGAAAATAAAATTAATTCTTCAATATATTCAAAAATTGACTTTGTGGCGTCATTTTTAACCGTATATATGAACTCAAATTACTTTAAAATATTTAATTTATATATTTCAAAATTTTATCCTGATTAAGAAAACATTGGTTTTTTAACATGTTGATAATTTTGATTGAATAAGTGGGCATACAAAGTAATTTAATTTCATGTAAATAAAAACAAATTTATATACAGTAGCCAATAAAAACGTGGGAATTAATTGTGGATAATAATGGTGATTTTAAAAATTAAATCGATAAAAATTACACCAAATAATCACATTTTGGCAGCTCATTAATTGAGGGACCAAAACTCAGCAATTATTGGTCTCGCAACCTCATATTTTAAGAGTGATAGAAAGTTGGTCCCGGTAAAACCGGAGGGTCTGTGTTCGAGACCACTTGCGACCGCCATCTATTTTACTGCGTTTTTTCTATTTAATTTTTCATTGTGATTTGTTGATATAATTTTCTTTGTTGATTAAATATAAGGTACAATAAGGTTTATTAGCTTCAATAAGTTATTTTCAAATATTATTCCCCACTTAAAGTTATCCGTAATAAATATAATGGTAACTAACTAATCATCACGCCGTTTCCCCGCAGGGGTAGGCAGAGAGGACGGACCGCCAAACAACTCGGTCTTGGCACACATTTCTTGCCTCGTTCATACTCATACATCGTCTCATACATGCTCTTCTATTATTCTGACTCTTGACATGGCCCGACTCGTGTATCTGATTTACTTGGTCATGCCATGTCTTTCTCGGGCGTCCCCCATATAATGGTAACTGTTTATTTCACAATAAATAACACAATACTCCTCACAGTATCCCCAAAGTTGATAAAGCTCTGAGGAGAAATATTTTCCTCGGACCGTCTAGCGTGGTATAAAAAATATATAACTGTATTCCGTTTAAATATTCTAATATTGTTATCGTTTGAAATTTAATATGAAAATAGAGTACAAACTAAGTACCTACATACTAAGCAGGTATTAAGTAAGTGTATTAGTGTTAGTGTACATAGTTACCCCCATGTGAATGTTTTCCCTGTTTATAACGATAACAAGAAGCTCGCTATTCGCTAGTATATTATGGAAAGCGGCTTCAGAATTCCTCGTAGGATGGGTAAACTTGAGCCAAACTAATTCATTTACTTCAGGTGTGTGGTGCGGTTTCTTGAAGGAATACAAAGGGGGGAACTAGGGAAGGTATAAAATAAAAATGCCCTGAGTAATTATTTAATGTTTTGTTGCAGATCTTGGATGCGTTTGGATCGGCGTAACAACCTCTGGAGTTTCACGTACAATACCTTAGTTCCAGCTGGTCTTTTGGTATTTTACTCCAGCCGTACAGACGTGGCATGCGGATATCGATACCGCCGCCCGGGAAACCATCTTACTAATATTATAAATGCGAATGTTTGTATGGATGTTTGTTACTCTTTCACGCAATACTGAATGGAATTTAAAAATACTTTCACTAATCGAAAGCTACAATATTTGAGAAAAATATAGGCTATATATAAATTGGTAAGCTCTGGCGTTATGAATAAGCTGTGGTGTTATAAAATTATTTATTATACGTTTATTATCCGAACGAAAAGCAAAGCGTGTTGCTAAGTAATTGTTTGACGTGGGCTGTCATTTTTTATTTGTTTACATTACTCTGGAGATTCTTTTGATCGCAAAAATTCAAATATGTATAAAATAGGTACTAATCTACATTTTGACCTTAGCCAACAGCTAGCGCAAATTTGATTGTTACGTTTTAATAGGTGACATCGTGAAAATTAACTTACGTTTGGTGACTTAGCAGGGTAGAGGTTGATCTTGGCGGCGGATAAGTTTTGAAATTAATATTAAAAAAATTCAACCTGTTTTTAATTATTTTAATTTTCTTTAGGTTATTCATTTTTCCTTTCAACCCACGCAAGTTAGGGGACGATGACTTCGTTTTTTATTGTTATTGGAGAGCAGGCATCAATTTAAAATAATGTAGGTACTATAACATTGAATAATTTTAAGTATCATATTGCGAGGTATCATTTGGTTGCTATGAATTCTGTCCAGTTGCACATTAATTTTGTAGACAAATGTTCAGTTCAGTTTTTATTAGTGATTATTGTTGAGCGTAGTAAGGATAAACATTCCTATGCAAGATATTTTAAAATCTAGTTAATTACGTTAAAAATGTATTAATTAGTTTATTAATTAAGTGAAATATTGTCATTTATTTGTAATCTTTTTTATTTTATTTTAAATTAATTATTTAAAAATTTTGTACATATCTGAGCCCACTGACCCTCAGTTTTTTTTGTTATAATTTAATGTTTTAGAGAAAATTTAAATACAGATGTTTTAAAATAAATAAATTTCAGAAACTCCACATTAAGAGTCAATTTTGTGGTTTAACTTTTTTTCAAATCGAATCCAAAGATTTTCAGATTATTTTTTTTTAATCTATCGCAAGGGTTTTAACTTTTTAATGTCTTTTAAATTGCCTTGAAGCCTTAATTCAGTTCTCAATGTTTTTTTTCAAACTCGAAAAAAAAAAACGTTTTTTCGAATTTCCATGTGATGTAGATTGACCAGTTTCTCGATTGTACAATGAATTTCCGGTCACCATGAAATTAAAAAAAAAAAAAAAGTTTCCCAATTCAACACTGTTGAACGATCTCGGGCGCCGATGAGGCTGTACCTACTAGTTTAGACTTAATCGAATTTCTCATCTTGCGAAATGGCATCCAAAGTTACACAGCGAAAAGTTTTAATTGAAACACCTGGCAGAAACGCGGGTTATATTTGATTTTGTTACCTGAACTAGTACGCTACTTCAATTACGTTCATAATTATTTAAATATTGACTTAGCATTAATTTCTAAATATTCCTGATAAATCTACCTCTAACAAGGATCAATATAAGCTTAAATAAGGAGGTAGAAACTAGTATTATGTTTTGTAGAACCACTGAATAAATTGAATCTCTAGAAATGTGATTCGTACCGATTTGAAAGAAAACTGACGTAGGTAAAGTACTGAGAATAATAAACTGAACACAGAACAGAAAATTTCATAAAATCTGGGATGCGTGGTCCTTAAAACTAGATGCAAATTCGCTCAACAACTCCAAACAAAATATTTTTTTATTTTTTTTTTTTAAATATTTATTACAATCAAAAAGGTTCTTAAATTAACATGCTAATATATATTACAAATTATAAAGTAGACATGTTTTTATTTACGAGAGTTAAAAACTCGTGTGTATAAGGGAAAAAATAAGAATTTAAATAACTAAAAAATGTAACTTAACATTCAGTGTGAAAAACAAAAACATTTTTGTACATACAAAAGTGAAAAGAACTTTTTGTAAATAATAATATAAAGTTAAATATTCAAAAAAAATTATTTAAAATATAAATAAAATAAGAAAAGTACCAGATAAGTAAAAGAATAAGAAAATAAGATGTCAATTGATTCTAATTAGCTAAATTATTTATGATAGAATAGTTTATTTTATTTTTAAATTTATTACTTGATTGAAACACATCACTCAAGTGTAAGTGTAGTATGTAATGTAGTGCAAAGCTGGTATACATTAATGGAGTGCATAAGCGATCCATTATGTTTTGTCCACTGCTTTCAACACGTAACATGGCATGGTTCGATTTCTTTGTAATATCTTTGTGTATCTGAAGGAGTGTATTTTTATATGTATTTTTAGCGGTGGAACTTGAAAATCTTGGAAAAGTTGTACGGTTGAATAATCTGGTGGTTTTTTTAATTATAATTTTGATTATTAGCCTTTGAGTAATCTCCAGGGGTAAAATTGAGGTATAAATATAAATATCTAAATGGTGCCGATATTAAGTCAAATGTTAAAAGAAATTAACTACCTATACCTACCAATTGCCTAACAATTGTACTCGTGTGAGATCCCATACACTTTTTTATGATCCGAAAGAGGCTTTTTTGCACCAATCAATAGAGCGAATATACTACTTAATGATTCTGCATTGACCATCATCACTTACAGACAGTTCAGCAGTTATATTTTGACGAAATAGTAAAACTTTCCTTCCCATATATGTACCCCAAATTTATAATCTTCTAAAAAACAAAATAAAAATATTAAAGATGAAGCCATACTAAATAATGCAAAATCATACAAAATCGTATGTTTTACTTTTGAAAATTTGACCGCTTAGAAGTATTATAGATGCTTCAATTAAATACTGCTTGTAGAACATACCTTGGTCCTTAAAAATATTGGTCATTTTTTTAATAAGTCTTTTAATAAGCTTAGAAAAAAAATAAGTATTAGGTCTATAAAAAACATTTTTAACTGAAAACTCTCCTACTTATAAACACTTTTTCGGATATGGTTTTATTGCATAATGTGGCAAATTCAGTTTCTTATATAATTATCGCGAAAAAAAAATGATATTTACGCCCGAACCTCACAAAATAAAATATAATATGCATTTTCGCGTTGGTATTTTTGACATCACTCCTCCGAACGGAGCGGAGAGAAGTCGTGTTATGCTCCGCGCCGCTTATTTTCGTGAAATCAATTTAAAAATTCCGTTTTATTACAATAAACAATGCATAAAAAAGGGATTAATGTTTTTTACAGGCCTTTACGAAATCAACATGTAAAAAAAAACTCAAATATCTTTTCCAACCTTTCCAAAAGCTTTTTCTCAAGTATTTTTAAACTCCTCCCATAAAAGGGCGTGAATTCCGATTTCGATTTTTTCCTGTACTAGTGGATCGCCTTAAGGCGATCCCCTAGTACTGAACCCAATCGGAATCAGGCAGAGTAAAGGACTTTATGGCGTTGACCAATAAAAACCATAGTCAGAATCAAACAACGGTCTGCAAGTACAAGTTTACAGAACGAAGTGACGCAGAGAATACAGCAACGTCTTTTCGGCCCGGAATCCGGGCATTCCGGGCGGCAACTGACGAACTGACTGTGAATACACTACACGCTATCGGCCCTTCTGCACGTGGCGTAGGGATTATATTCGCAGTTGGGTAACGCCTCTTTTAATGCACTGGGAAAAAACATCACCAAAATTTATGTTTTATCTCATTTTGTGAAGTTTGGGCGTAATATCTTTTTTTGTGATTATTATAAAAGAAACTGAATTTGCCATATTAAACAATAAAACTATATCCGAAAAGTGGTTTGTAAATAGGAGGCTTTGGACTTGAAAGTTTTTTTATAGACCTTATTCTTTTTTTTTAGGCTTATTAAAAGACTTTTAAAAAAAAGACCGATGTTTTAAGGGCCAATAGATATATGTTCTACACGTAGTATTTAATTGAAGCATCTATAATAATTCTAAGCGATCAAATTTTCGAATGTTATTCTGTATGATTTTGCATTATTTAGTATGGCTTCATCTTAACAATATCATTTTATAATTTCGATATTCAACATTAGTTATTTGAAAGAGGGCAAGCTTTTTTTAAAGATTACGTGACATCTTAACACTGGATTATATATTTTTTCATAATGAGATACTTTTATTTTTTCTATTTTCTGTCATTTTTATTGTAGGCCAACTACTGATATCGTTTATGATTAGAATTATTGATTTTGCAATATCTCCTTACCTACAGTTACATGCCTAAGTATATATTTTATAAATTTAAAAAATTTATAAAGCATTTATTTTCCTTATTTTATTTCACTATTTCATGATAAGTAGTATTTTCAATTAAGATTTATTAATTTCATTGGGTGTGTATGAGACGATGCAAGAATGTGAATAAGGCAAAGAGTGTGATGATGACGGCGCGTGATGGTTAGTTAGTTAGTTTTATTAATTTTATTTTTGTTCATCTATGTATTGCATTGTATTCCTGACATACTTCCCACTGCCATGATACGGGCATGAATCTAGAATGGTGGTTGAAAGACCGTAAAAAATAATGTAAAGTATAATAATTTGTTTCTCATATTTTGTGTTACCTGTATTTTGTCAACGCTTATATTTTATGTAACCTATATTTTGTTTTTAACGTGTATTATGTTACCTGTTTTTTGTATTTTCACTGTAATAAAAAAAAAACATGTACTACATTCCATGAAAAAGCCCTATGGGCGTTTAAATAAATAAATTCAAAAAAATAAAATAAAGGGATAGAAAAAAAGATGATATTGAAATAATATTTTTTACTCTGGGCACACGGACACTCCCATAGCTCACTTCTTTTGGTTCTCTCAGTGTACAGAGCAGATATTGGTTAGTAAGGTTTTTTCAAACTTTTCTGTGTGGGCGGCTAAAGATGAACGAACGAATGGTGTAGGTGTAGACAGAAGTAGTCGGTGGTATAAGCACCAATGATGTTACTTATGTATAGAAACAACCCTTTGGTTCTACTTGTAGGTAGGTACCTAAGAAAAATAAGGAAATGTTTAATTTTTAATCACAGTTTGATAATGCCTTCAGAAGGCGAAACAGCTGTCACGCGTAATAATAATTACCAGCAGAACTATTTCATAAATAAACTGTTTTTATTAATTTAATAATAAAATTATTGAATATATAAAATAAATAAAAATTTAAATGGAGTTCTACAAATTAAACTTGATAACAATAAATAAATAAAAAAAAATTAAAAAAATGTTTTTTTGTTTGTTTGATCATTGAGATTGTTTTTTACTTTTTCAATTTCTGTGTCTTGTGACTTTATAGCTGTTTACGAAGCTCTTTCTTATTTGAATTAGACTGGGTACCAAGTCATATTATTTGAATAGAAACATCATATATCCATTAAAAATATCTACGATTGGAATCAAGTCCTTGATAGATCTAACAAATTATTATTATCTTTATTGAAAACAATCATCAATTTCCCGAACATCGAGAATAGCAAACAATGGAAAATCAAATAACTACATTTTTTACATCTGCTCAACACATGAGGCCCTAAGGGAAAAAATCTCTGAGGGCCTTTGTTATTTTAGGAGATGAAGTATGAAGGATTGTCATTTTGGGGAACTAAAGGATAGGAAGTTCTAAGAAGGAAAAGGGTATATCAATCTGTCCAGGGGGTCAATGTGATGCAAGTATGAATCCATTTCTCCCACTGCGGTCGAGGGAATCTGGCTGGGGATTTCTAAAGGTCTCCTTCAACTAGTCTCTTATGATCCGGCCCGCCATGCAGTAGATGGTCAAACGCATCCGCCGCCAAGATAAATCTCACTCCATGAAACCGGGCACCCCTGCTAAGTCACCAAACGTGGTGAACTACTTGAGGTAACCTTTGGCAGGGGTGTTGGTTATCCAATAAATGGTTTCCGGGATGGCGGTAGTCATACCCGCCTCCAAAATTGACAGGTATCTGAAAGTTGAAAAGAAATAAAAATGTTGAACGCTTTTTAAGGGATACATTATTGTTTCACAAAATAAGCTTAATACATACCACCTGAAATGATAAGATGTTAGTAGGTATGTAAGTATTTAGTAAGCATTTTCAAAATTTACTGAAATATTCCTTGGTTGTCAAACCACCCACTTCTCCCCGTCTAATTCCCTTCCTTCCACTAGCCCCCAACTCAACTCACGCCCCCATCTCTACTTACCTCCCATTCCCCTCGCGACCCCCTATCATCATCAGCCCTCTCAGATTC
Source organism: Limnephilus lunatus (assembly GCA_917563855.2). NCBI lineage: Eukaryota > Metazoa > Arthropoda > Insecta > Trichoptera > Limnephilidae > Limnephilus > Limnephilus lunatus. The sequence continues at coordinate 103,629,026 of OU830594.1, forward strand.
GGAAGCCATCTTAAAACTATCCCCCCCTCCGTCCCGCAGAATTGGTGGGGGGGAATTGCCAAGTAGTACGACCTACCTACGTAATTACATAATACCTAACGCTTTTCAATTTTTGTGCTCAAACTGTGTTACGTAAAAAAGATTTGCGGAGATCGAAAAACCGACAGCGTTCAGATTTCAGAGCAAAAAAAAGAAAAATTCTTCTTTTACTTGCACTGTCCCAACTCATTGCCTAAGCAGGCTGTTGGGGTCGGCTCTTCTCGTTCTCGGGTTATAACTTCTTCGGTTCTTGGTATCGCTTTCATGCATCCAGGCCGTTTCTCTGTAGTATTTTGGAACATTGAGTCATCCAGGAGTTCTTTGGCCTTTCTTTGGACGACTGTCGATGAAGCTCCATAGATATTGCCTGCATCAATGTGTGGTCTGGTGGTCTCCTCTTATATACTGTACTGTTTATCTTGCTATTTACTGAGAGCACCCACAGTAGCCACTTATGGTTTCCTTTCTTACCGTTTCTTTTATTATATTTAAATTAGTTTTCTTAGTTTTGTGTGCTTGATTTTTATTGGTTTTGTAATTGTTTATTGGGTACCCGGTTAACATTGCAGCGGAAAAATTCTATAGTAACGTCTCAGAGACGAAAGCTGAACCAGCGTTTGTGTCTCGTCCATATCCCTACTATTGGGGTGGATTGTGACCCCGTCCCTGCATGCGGACACTGGAGAGAAGCCGACCCGGAGCGCTGTCTCATGGATCGTCCGCGCCTCCCCTGGGGAGAGGTGTGGGTCGTAAGGGTGTCTTGCGCGAGTAAGGGGACCCTCCGCCCTGCCTCCGATAACCCGACGCTGTCCTTCCTAGAGTCTTTGGGCGTTCTGTCACCCACTTCCAAATAGCCGTGTCGTCAATGCATCACCGGGAAGTCGGCTTAGGGGCGCGGAAACCAATCTCAAGCTTGGCTTTCCTGAAAACATGCACCTCTCAACAGGACTGCCGGGTGTATCTGTGACACACTCGCTCCCTACCAGCAACCACATGAAAATTGAGTGATGTCTTTTATGCACAATAAACCGGCAGGGTAGGCATACCGCCTACACTTGAAAATTTTATTTCTCCCCTCTGCTTTTCCCCAAAGAAAGAGGTAATGTATATATTTATTTAATTATTTAATACTAACCTGTACATATAAAGCACTTGCATACTGCTCGTTAACACCGTATGCATGCGGGGACATTGGGGGTCTAGTTTTGCTTAATTAAATGTAGAGACGTTCAAATAAAAAAAATTAGCTTCCTTGTGAGAGCCCTGAAGGAGTAACCATAAGTTACTTATACCGGGGCGGGTATGCGGTGGATAACCTCCAGTGTTTATCTTGCTGCTTATATACTTACTGTTTAAATCCGTGATACCCAGGCTACCACGAATGCGTGAATTTTTAATCTTATCTGTTATTGATACTCCTGTCGACCATCTAATCATTCGCATTTCTGCAGTTTATAGTTAGGGCTGTATATAGGGTCTATAATAATAGCAGCAATTCTTCAATTATGTTTCAATACTCATTCCGAAAGATTCACTTAGATCGATTTATCTCTCTTCTGTATTAGGTACCGATTTTAATGTTTTATCAATTTCTAATGCTTAAAGTTTTCAACACTTCATATTATCTTGCCACTGACAGTACAGGCAGTAATCGTAACAATATGTAAGTAAATTATTGTATCAGTTGTAAGTTGTAAGATGTAAGTTACAGCGCTCTTGAGGTGATCTTTCACAAAAACGGTGTCATACAAATCATCCAAATATTATTAAGTCTCTAATTTTAAGCCATAGTTGTATTAAAGCAGTCTTGTTTAATTACCCTGCACTCGGTCATAAATGTAGATATTATTACAGTCACTAGTTATATGCCTTAGTTGTTAGACACCAGTGGCTAATTTAAATTATAAGTTGTAAGTCACTAGTTATTAATCTTAGTTGTTAGTCACTAGTTATTAATCTTAGTTGTAAGTCACTAGTTATTATTCTTAGTTGTAAGTCACTAGTTAAATCACGGTTTTATATATTTTATTTTTTTATTTAATGACAATATAAAAATACAAGGTAAGCAGTTTGTTCACAGCCCTCCTCACTAGGTATTCTTGTTCCGAGGTGGAATGAATGTTGTTGTAAAAGTGCTGATCGTGAGTTGTAAGTTACTTATTATTAATCTTAGTTGCAAGCTATTAGTAACAAACCCTAATCCACAGATAAATAATTTAGAGATTTTAGAAATTAGAAAAAATGTAAATAATAAAGCAGACATAATTAATAAGCAGCAAATTTTTATAAACCCTCTTTTGAACCTTTTCCCACTTAACCGGTCTTTCCCTGCTAATGGCTTTTAAATCCTTCATTGATAAACTTTCCCCACTCTTACCCCTCCCCTTCCCTTCTACCCTTTCCTCCCATTTGTGATCTACATTTAATTTTTAAGTTTAGTATTCGTTTGATCCTGCTAAAGTGAACATTGTTCACGAAACATGTTGATTGTGTACAAATAAAAGTGATGTAAACAAAGTTATTTGTCTTTTCTTTAAAATAAATAATGCCATCACAATGTGAAAACCTTTCGGAAGAAGTTTTCTTCGAAAAATTAAATCCTAATCATAGGAAGCTATTAATATAAGTCTAAGTAATATGGTATAAGTTATATGTGTAAATTAAGTTTAAATACGCCATTGGGGTGATTTTATCTGAAAAAGAAAGTTTCACATATTTCAGATATCTGCTTTAATGTTAAGCTTTCAGAATATTCGTAGATAATACGAATCGGAAAGGCTTATAACGGTTGTAGGTTTAAATATATTTTTAACACAATTTTACGCTACTTGATGGCAACACTTTGAGAACCCCTATTTCAACTCGCGCCTTAGTTTCACGTTAAAAGGGTGAATTTTCTCACCCCCTCTACTTAAATACACCGAGCTTCCCCTCCCACTTCCACCCCGTCCTCCCCCTCTAACCAAACAAAACCACCCTACTCTGTATATCACAAGAACATACGCTTCGTAAAATTAGGTATAGGTTCTTGGGGAAGATATTATAGCTGGTAAATGGAATTGAATAGATAGGTCGTTGCCTACCAACGTTAATAAAATTTATGTATGTATTTCAATTTCTTTATTAAGTAGGTTATTACAGTTAGTTAAGTAGTTAAATACTACCTACCAAATTTAAAATACCTTACTACCTACTACGATACCTTAATATCTACTACCTTAAAATATTTTTAAAAAAAGTACCTAAACACAGGGCGTAGGTACTAACAATCATCGTTATCCACTGGCGGGCTAATAGGCCAACTTATGACAGAAAATAATATCAAAATATGACTAGGTACAGTAAATAATTGTTAGTTACAGAGATAAAATAAATTAACTCATGATTCGGTAAAAAAAATGCGATTTTCGGATTATCACAGGTCTAACGTGATAGTTTCACAGTATAACAACATATGTCAACCGCCTCTATTTAACAATTGAAGTTCCATGAAACGAGATTGTAGATATATATTTTTTTTAATCATTGATAATTGTTCACATAGGTATTAAGAAATGTATGTTTGTATTTAATTTTACATCTATGATAATCAGTTAGGCCATAGACAACACACAAAAGTCATTTTACTTGTATTTCATATTCTTCAAGAAGGTACCACGATGGGCAATTTTAAAGTAAATGATTCCAAACTTCACGCGTTTATAAATTTAACGGTTTTTTAATACAATAACAATTGTTTCCTAAAGATGTGAAATAAACCAAAGGAAGTTTATATGTCTCCATATCAAAATTCAGAGTTACAATTTTTTGAACTCTGAATTTTGAAAATAATATTATATAAGATTTTAAAAGAAAGATAATTATAATAATTATTATTTAAAATTAACACACAGCCTTTCATTATACTTACGTTAAAACAAAATCTAATTGACTGTTCAATATTAAAATTGTTTTAAAATGTTTCTAGTTTGTAAAACAAACTTTCGAACTCGAAAGTAAAGAAATTTAAATATGAAAAACAAATATCAGAGACGAGTGAGTATGTCCTCTGTCCTCTCTGAATTATGTCCTCAAAAAACAGTGTTAATTTCAAGCGACCTCCCAGGTAAGTATGGTCCTGTATTCATTCATTTTTAGGCAGCATCGCGTTCATTGGTCAAAAAAAATTGTACATAAATTTTCGTATCGGTGATCAATGAACCGGTGTATGCAATTTTTAGCCATAAGTTGTTTTTAATTGTTTGTCTAGCTTGTAGTTTTTATAGATTTTAGGCATGTATGGTAAGTTTGTACAGCGCCCTTGAGGTGATTTTTCACAAAAACGGTCCAAATATTATTATTATTAGTAGCTAATAGGTGTTCCCATGGTCATGATTTTTTTTTCAGCCGAATAAATTTCTAGATTATTATGCCAAGCTTTACCCACATAGAAACTACATAGTTTATGTAAAAATCATACATACCTACCTACCAACAACTAGGTACATTTTATAATATATCTTACATAGCCTATTTGAAATCCTTTATGTGTTGTTTTGGAAATATGATAATGTATTCCATGTATTCTTTGATGACAAGACTACCCCTAAATCTTGTGAAGATAATTAAAGTGATATTATTGAACATGCTTAGGTAAACAAACTCATATTTAACAACCCTTGCGAAACCTTTCATAAATCAGGTCTGATATATTCAAAAGACGAAATATTAATTGAAGCGATTCGATTCAAAACGGCACAACTGTAATCTCAAATTAAAAATATTTAAACAAGAAATAATTATGTATATCTATACACTGTTAGTTTTTTTTTTCTTTTTGTGAGATAGGTATCCTTGATATATCAGGGGAAGTCCAGCTCTGGTTTGTGTAATATATCATAATAATTAGTCTACGATTAGTCCTCGCATTGCTTTAGTTGTCTATGGGCTCTTCGGGTCACATGGTCCCGTTTAAGAGATGTGCCGAAGGTAACCGAAGGTCGATAGGCAGAGTCATCATAATACCAGAGCTCCGCAGGCAGTCCGCAGACAAAGCCTAGCTTCCAGTTAGAAAGGATGTTATTCCTCCGAACTATATTATCAAATTACGATATGTCAATAAACAGTCACTGTGATCTCAAGAACCTAAGTTTTTTAATAAACATTTTGTAGTACTGGAGAATATATTAATTCTAATGTATCTGGAGAGATGTAAGAGACATAACAGTTAATAAAATATTTTTGAACTTAACACTTTACACAATGTTGCTAACTTCATAAACGACATACACCCGACACGTCACTCGTAACCCAAATTAACAATGGCCGGTTATTAGGTAAATATTAAAACTGGTGGACACATATTCGCGCTCTCATTCATGCAGCACTATCTCACAAAAACTACACTTTTAATAGTGAAATCACTTAACGGGATCCCTTATCGTTAAATCCTAAGGTGGAATTTGGCCTTCATCCACAGGCTGCAGTCTTTAGCCATTCTCCTCCAGCCTACAGTCCTGCTCCTGACTTTTTCTAAGAATTCTAACCCCACTTGGTCACAATTTTCTGAGTTCAATCATCTGGCATTCTTTCTACGAACATATCTAGTCCATGTCCACTTTTGTCTGGAACCGCATTCTTGTTATGCAAATTTCGGAGGAATTTGTTTGGGCTGTTTTTTCTTGTTTTCGGATATGGTTTTCGGAGCTTTTCAGTTGAGTTTGATGCTGTATTTATCGCCCTCTTGATGTAGGTACGTGTAGGTACCTGACTTTAAAATTGAGCTTTCTTTTTTTATTAATGATTGGTATAATATTCAAGTTGCATAACGTTTACAGCGGTCATATTATCATCTATGAGGTGTATTTTAAGGATTCACATTTCAAAAAATTTTCGTGCAGGAAACTTATACATGGGGTAAAATCTCGCAACAATCATGTATATGATCAGATAAAACTACCATCTCATAAGGAACGTAACACCGTAAATAGGAATTTATCTGCGTTACTCTATCGGTATTTCATTGAAACATACTCCAAAGAGCTGTAATTGATAGGCTTCATGGTACCTAGTCGATAGATACGTCAATCGAAAATAAAACATTTTTTGGCGGATGTCAATTTAACTAACGTGTTTCCGTACCTAAATGCCAACATTTGCATTTCCTCTCTCTTACAAAATGAGCCTCTCAAATTCATTATTTTACACAACGTATCCAAATATTTCCCAAAAAAAGGCCCAAAGGCCCAGAGGGAAACTTCAGGGCCTCTACATTTAACAAAATAAGAATCCCACTTAAATTGTCGCTCGACCGTATTAAAAAAAACCTTTGCTGACACGCATCTCTGCTAAGATAGGGAGTGATTTATTAGTAAGTCGCATTCGTCGATAGTTATAGCCACACCATACTCGCCTCCAGCACAGCGCTTTATTCAGGACAACGCGACACACGCGATGCTTGGGAATGTTCTTTTGGCTTTTGTCGAAAAATTATAAGTTACTTGAGTCAATTACAAAGATCTTGCAAGTACAATTCCATGTAAAGGATTCAATTCTTATTTCGATATAAAAACAAAGAATTTTTAAAAATTAATCATTCCGTTCCGAAAACATTCGCTTCAATATCTCTCGTACAATTTCTTAGCGTATACTGTTTAGTTTCTTGGGTAGTAATCTAAATATTAATATAACATTACGGCAGGGGTGTAGCCTCCTCCAGGATGGGGTGGGGGCGGGATGGGTGGGATAAGGGTGACAACGGGGAGGGAAAGATAAGAGAGAAATATTGCGAATACACCACTGTACATGTTTAATTATAACGTAGCACTTTGTTGCCGCAAGTGTGTAGAGGGTAACTGGGATTTAAGATTTTGTTGGTACATATAATAAATTAGTGTTTGTGTGAAGACACTATTCTATCATATTCCTTATGTATTTACTGTAGCCTTCCAGGTCAGTCATTTAAAAACTGTCCTTTAGCTATAACCAGAGAAAACCAGAAATATGTCATTTTTAAATCAGTGTTTAGACGTATTGACTGTTTTCCACAAAAAAATATAGATTGATTTTGAAAAATTGTTCTTTTATCTAGTAAACATATGTTTTAAATTTTGAGAAAAAATATACAACACCCATTTCAAATCATATATAATCATGCAGTAAAATAAATCAATACATTATCTGGTAAACGTATGTTACAGAATTTTAATTTTAGTTTAAAATAAATCATTAAAAAACATGTACGTTCATGTGTATCTTGACGAAAATTGGTCCGTGTGTGTATTTATTTGCGCTCTTACAAACTAATAAATTTCAGATTTATTTATATTCTTACTTTCCTCAGACATTATTAAAAATGATAAATACTTATGATCAAAAAAATAATTGCAAAAGGCACATAATTTTAACAGTTTTATCAACACGCCTTTTAGCATTTTTGGATGTGGGTATAAATTAAAGCAAATTTTGAATGAAATAAAATCGATATTGAGTTATAATTTTTTAAAACTGGTACGGAGAGTAATTAATCTTTCTAATTGAAACCGCCCTGTATGACCGTAAGAACATCCTTCGACGAAATGTGGATTTTCGGCCGCTGACTGGTTAAAGCGTTCTAAGCGTTCACTAGGGTATACCTGTCTCGACACAGGTATACCCTAGTGAGACAGGCATATACATAAAACCAATGTAAATATATTTTATTATAGATAAATAAATAAATAAATAAATAAAATAAAAATTGTCAAAAGAAGCGAGACTAGCAATCCATAATGGTGTGTTGATTCTAACCTTAATATATGGCAGTGAGACATGGTAACTGACATAGGAATGATGAAATTAGACTGAATGTTGTAGAAATGAGATCCCAGTGTCCTAAAAACATATATAATTATGACCTATATTACAAATGTGGAGATCCAGAAAGAACTCAAGGCTGAAGTTAGTGAAATAAATAAGATTAAAAAAGAAGCATTTGGTTTGGACACGCATGTAGAGTTGAGGAAGAAAAGAGTGTAGGGAAAATATAATGTGACGTTAATAATAATAATAGTAAAAAGAAAAAGAAAAGTGTGTGGAAGGGTTTAGTCTTTCATTTGGGAAAGATTTAACCCCGACATAAAATCTGGAGCACCGTAATAAAAATAATAATAATATTATCCAGAATATATGCAGGGGTAGTGCAATGCAATACATTCCATATTTTGAAACAAAAAAATGGGTTAATGTTAAAAATAAAAATAAAGTAAATAACCACATATAAATAAATAAAAAAAAATAAAAAACTAATAAGCATGAAAAACATAAGAAAAATAATAATAAACAGTAAAATTAATTCATGCAGCTGTTTACGGAGGGTATTAAAGTGAATGGCAAAAGAAGTCAGGGATGCACGAGGAATCGTAGGCATATGGAAAGAAGTCGATTAGTGCCCTTACGATAAATAACAGGCCTTATTAATAAAATATCAATTCACGGATGTTTCATCGATTTGATATCATGATTATGCAAAGAAAAATACATTATAACACTATTTAAAAGGTGATATTTGGTATCCATAAAATTATTCACAATGTTTCTCTTTTGATTTTAAGATAATTACGCAATACGTGTCGTTTCTATTCAATTCAATCACGAGCTATGAAGTTTTCAAATAAATATATCAAATAATAATAAAACATCGACTTGGTTACGCCAATAACCTCTCAGTGAGTATTGCGATAATCTGATCCATGCACTACCCTTACACTAATCAATTCATCCCTTATTTTATTGTTTGCTTCTATCCTTAGCCTAACATAACATAACAGAAGGGTATGTATGAGACGACTTATGAATGTGAATGATGCAAGAATTGTTTGCTGAGACAAAGTTGTTTGGCTGCCTACTCCTTTTAGGAAACGGCGTGATAGTTAGTTGCGGTGAGTAGTTAAAAGACGTCATATAATAATAATAAAATAATAAAAAGCCTTTTATTTCTTGCCAATAGGTATGTTACAGAGCTATAAAAGGTCAGAAAAATTAATGTTATTTATAAAAAATGTATTATATATATCTTAAATCATTCATAAGCAAGAACCCCTCTCTCAGGGGGAGGTGAAGGCTTCCTCTAAAGAATTCCATTTATATCTTATTTTGTTCGTAGCGTTAAGAATTTCTTGTGTTTGTGTCTCTTCTTATATTTTTGACGTCATATAAGATAGATTAAATATTTTTGAAAAATACTGAAAACTAAAGTTGTTTTCCAGTCATTGTCACCCTTATAATAAATGATTAACATCCCCACCCAGACACGAGCTTACAGCCTTTTGTGAGAGGAAGCGGCTCAGATCCGAGGATGGGGGTAGCCAAGAATGGAAACGTAATGCGACGTGAAACGCGGAGGAAAGGAAGGAGCCGTGGCCGGGACATGCGGGCTTACTGAGTCGTCTCAAACTTAACTTGTCTTGAGGGAACAATGGCACCCCCGACTACCTACCCACCACCTGGGTTATAGGAGACAAGGTTGCTGAAGGTAAGGCAATGATATATCTACAAGGGATGAACTGTAAGGAGGTACCTATATTTAGAAAAAAAGTAGCCTTAACACAAACTAAAAAAATATTAGAAAAAATCATTTTCATCGAAAAATCGTCTCGAACTTTAGCACACTTAAACTATAATTTATTTCAAATTTTAAAAAATTCTTTGTTTTGACCACTTTTAATGTCTCTAAAACCGACCACCTCGGGTTTTACTAAAAACTAAAACATGTTAAAAAATTTAAGAAAGTTAAAAACCTAAATTATTTTTATTTAGTAAACTCTGAGGAAGAGAGCACCGTTCTCGAAACATGTCGGTTTTATATAAATTAAAAATGGTCAAATCAAAGAAATCTTTAAATTTTGAAAGAAAATGGTGCCACAAAATAAATTTTCTGTATTTGAAGAAGTATAATTTTTTTTATTAATTTTCAACGCACTGAGTGGTAGGCTTTCAGTTTTTTTTTTACATTAGCTCCACCCAGGAGGCCCTGAGGAAAACAATTTCCCTCGGAGCGTATGTCATCTTTGTGGACGCCGTATGGAAGGTATTTGAGGGGAGGGCAGGTATCTGGGGGTCAATATTTTCACATCAGGACAGACGTACGAATCCATCCCTCCCACTGCGGTATAAGGCAATGTGTCGAAAGAGTCCGGCTAGAGAATTCAAAAGGTTTCCCTGAACAAGTTTGTCCCGATTTGGCCTGCTATGCAGCAGGTGGGCACACGCATGTGCCGCCAAGGCTTAGACAAACCTCGCCAACGATTTAGTGTATGATATAGAGACACAATGTTCAAATAAAAAGATAATAAATTACAAAATTGTCATTTTGTATAGTAGGCACAAACTGCATTTAAATGAAAATAATATAATTATGAGAAAAGAAAAAAAAACAGAAATCAATTTTTAAATTGCAGATAGCATAAAAATAATAATATAGTTTAGGTTAATAATACGATAAAATATTATTAATAATATATCATAAAATGTATGATTCAGAAAAAAGATAAGAGAGAAATAAGATTTTATATAAATAGAAAAATATTTTTATTTAATATATGTATGATTAAAAGGTGTAAGATACAGAAAAAGATAAGAGAAAATTAAGTTTTTACATAAAAAACGCGATATTATTATGCGATGCTTCTTGATTATAAAAATATGCTGCAAAAAAATATTATTATTTAAAAGATAACCGAAAATATTTATTTCTAACAATGATCCCGAGGAAAATTGGTTATGGACGCTTTCAGCTTCACAAATTCAACAATTATTTATTTATTTACGCCCCTTTTCGGAGCTTTTACATATACAATTTAAAAATTACACGTTGATTAAACAAAATATAAATACTATATACTTCTTTTACCGACAAATATAAAAGGTATATATTTATTTTACTAAGAAATATACAGTATTTATTGTACATATCTGAACTGCCCCAGTAACAGTATTTTGTATTTGTCTAAAGATAAATTGAAGATGTCCACTGACTTGGTATAATTATTATAATATCCAGCGATTTTTCACGGGTCTGCGCAGGTCTATGATAAAATATACCGATACTATCATTATTTATAGTAATTAAGGGAGTAATAAATCATAATTTATTATTACAATAAATAATACATTTTTCAAAAATGTCTGACCAAACCCTCGCAGGTTACAATAATTTGGATAATCTGTCTAAAAATGTTTTATTTTCTGATGAGACTTTGGCTTTGAAGATGGAATTGGATTCTGACCAATCAACATCTAGGATCTTCTTATGCTTTCCTTTATAGGAAATTAGGAACATTGACGTGAGAAGCGAACGAACGAAGAAATTCAAATCATAAGAACGCGAATTTAAAATCCTTGGGAGGAACGGCTGCGCGGCCTTTTTCATCCCAAACTTAAATTTGGATTTTAGGCCAAAATACTTAACCAAACTGAATAATTATTTTTGAATCAAAATGTATAGCAAATATATACTACGGACATGTGCTACTAATTTTTTTTGTTTGTTTACATTATAATATAAAGGCCATTAAATTATTCTGTTTTTCATGATTTTAGAGGTAACTTTGGCAATTATTTGTGAGTTAAAGATAGTTATTTTAAAAAATATTTTGACCTAGCTACTACAAATACAGGTATAATGAAATACAAAATTTAAAAAACTTTAATTAAACAAAATAATTTTCAAGGACTAAAATATTTTTTTCAAACATAAAAACGACCGATTTTCTTTTGAACACAATTTTTCACATATGAATTTGAAATTTCGGACCAAAAACACACTTTTACTTACAATGTTTTATTTTCATTATTTTTACTTGGTTAGGCAAGATTATTTTTTAATAATTACCATTAACTCTCACAAACTTGTCAAAGTTTCCTCAAATTTGAATCCTTTAATGTTCTACATTCTAAAATTACAAACACAAATAATAAAGTAGCACTTATCCGTAATAGATATTTTATTTAACTATTTATTATAAAAAACAATTTCTAAGCTTGGTTATGTATTTTGGCCTCAAAACCTAATTTTTATTTTGTATTTATTATAAAGGCCGCGCTGCCGTTCTTCTTAAAAATATTATTTAGGTATTTTCTACTTACGTCCTTGGAATAGCACTTATTTTTGTTGTTGTTTTTCATTGAGTTGTTTTTATTTTACTTTAAACATTAACTTTTAACTCTGTAGTAACACCTACACATGTTTAAATTGAACTTACTTGTTCAAATACCTGACCCTTTGTTATACGGATAAAGAACACAACTGTACACGTTCAATGAATACTGCAGTCAAATAAAATAAACTTTAAAATTTAAAAAGGAAGGATGGATTTTTAAAATAGAAATAATTATTTAATTTACGTTCTTATCACCAAGACGCGTCGAAAAATACTGATATTAAAATGGGTGTAACCAAAAATCAGTTATTATTTACCCTTTAAAAATCAAATTGCCAACCTGTTTATTACTAGATAACTAACTTTAAACACGTTTTTTTAAATAATTTCCCATGATTCGAAAGTGATCCCTTGAAAACTCGTTCGATCTAAACTTGAATTTAGAATCAACAAATAGGTAAGTACAGAGTACCTACCCTATTTTTAATCGAGATTTGATAAATTTATACCGGTCAACCCTCAGGTTTGTACCGAGCTTAGACACCTTATACATCCCTTATATTACTTGATTTGAATACGACAGGTTTTTTTTTTATATAAACCGACTTATTGAAAGCAGATTTTATTGTAGGTATTAATTGCAGAAAAAAAGGTTTAAAACATCGTGGGATCTAGGCGTTTACTAACATTTTACAGCAAAGATAATAATTTAATTATTGACCGGTAAGTTGACAGGAATGAGAAAGATTCAACAAACAAAATGTTATGAAATTTCTCAATCACTTAAGGTATAAAAAAAAATTAAAAAACAATTTCTACAAGTAGTTTTAATATTTAAAAAATATACCTATAAATTTTGAGGAAAATTTTCCATTTAGTGAACAAATAACTTTTAACAAAGTGAAAGTTTTTTTTTTCTTTTTTAATTCGCAATTATCAATTTGTAATCTAAGCAAATTAAACATGATGATTTCACATTTGAAAAAAAAATCTTTACTGGACCATTTATGACGGCCGGCGTCGTCTAGGGGTAAGGCTCTTGACTCGCAATCCGATGGTCGCGGGATATAATACCACTTTGGCAAATAAATTTTATTTGTAATTATTTTTAATTAGTATTTTTATTATTTATATAGTATAATTAGTATTTTATTTAGTATTTTTAATTTTATTTGTTATTATTTTTAATTAAAAATAATAATTAATATTTGACATGTTAAAGTATTCACCAAAAAAATGTAGACATAATTTGTCTCGACGCCATCTAGTGGGAGAGTTAGCACTTATAACGCCTTTCTCACAAAAAATAAAGTTGGTTGTTTTCAGGTGAAAAATGTAATAAACAGTAGTTGTTGAATGAAGCACTAGTATATATTAATTATTTGGCGGGTGGGAGATAAGCCGACGTAGCTCAGTTGGTAGAGCAGTTGACCGGATATCAGAAGGACGCGGGTTCAAGTCCCGTTGGCGGCATTTATCTTTTCTCGGGAGATTTTTTCAATGTTGATGAGTGTTTCAGGCTAATAATTATTGCTTATAATAATTGTTAAATTTTATTTGATTAATTTGTGTGATTTCACCATTAATTCATTTTAAAATAATATATAGTATATTTACAACACGTTCCAGAGTGGAAGACACTCTCAGTAAGGCCCTGGTGTATGACCACAATTTATAATTGAAACTTTGCTCGAAATGCCTTAAGCCGTGTTTGGTGACCAGATCTGAATAGTTTTCCCTTATAATTAATAGAATCCCCTTCCCACTACCTTCAGCCTAACAACATACCCCAATTGGGGATGCCATAGACTCACTGGCTCCATATGGGAGCAGCTGAGACTCTTGCGAGTTATTCACATACAAAAAAATTAAAACGATCACCTTCTTGAAACAGAAATGGAACGCTGAAACAAATTTACAGACATACGACATGCTCAACGCTTAGTCATGCAAAAACATGCAAAACGCTTAGTCAATAATATCACACAGTAACTTATAAAACAGATGTTTCACTTTATTCGATAAAATTACAATCAGGTGAAATAAATATAACATTATCCTGAATCCTAAGACTAAACTAAATCAAACAGGTAATAGTAAGGGTGACTACAACCCGCTTCTCTTCGCTTCTTTCTAAGGCCTAACCAGTGTTCAGAGAATTTTGGTAGGCTCTATAGAAACAACCCCCTACCCCCGGTCATTCGGTCAAGCAACCCTCGGTTTATCTGTTTCTTATCTTCCTTCTGGCGACCCGTCATCCCTTGGAATTCTGATTTGTTCCCATCAAACTAGTTGGAGGGATCGGCAACTATTGCTTTATGAAACAGCGTGCGTATTTTATGTTTTGCACAATTTTGGGTTTATTTGCTTTAAAAAATTGTTACCGATTGAGTTGAGAAATATTCCATTTAATTGAATTTCATTGCATATTTTTACCTTCGGACAAAATAAAGCCCGAGACCTCAGGGGTTGAAATGACCCTCCATGTGTTTTATGATGTCCTGTTAACTTGATTTCAGAGGAAACCTTGATTTTTTAATTTTTAATTAAGAAAAAATTAGAAACATATTATTTGGACGCAAGGTCTACTGTTCACAGAACTGCTACTTAATGTACCATAGTGTTACGTATTTATTGTCAAGTTGTCACGTGTTGAATCTTCCGCTAAGCTTTGAACTGTAAAAGTTCCATCGTAAATATGTCTTCAAAATTATTACATAAAATCATGAAGGTATCATTTTGTACAGTTAAACCAGCAGAGGTGATATTCACATCATCATGAAACATTCGAAATTAATGTATGAATGTGGTAACTTTTTTCTTATAATAAAGATGGGTGACAATGAGCAGTCTTCTGTAATTAACCCCGACCTTTACAATTTAATATATTTATATTATTTATTTATTTTTATTTTAGTACATGAAACGGGCAAGATGCCCATTACTAGAAATTATAACAAAAATCGTGACCTTAACATGTCAAAGTAAACAATTTATTATTGGCACCTGTGCTGGTGGGACAATGATTTAGTAATAACGTAGTATCAATAAGTATCTAGATCGATGATTCAGATGTGTAATATTTTATTTGTATGAGGCCTCGGGCCTATTATGTTGGAAGGTCAAAATGTTTCCGCTTTGCAACAAAATCCAAATGAATGAAATATTTCTGATTCCGAAACCTAAAAACTGTTTTTGAAAAGATATTTAATACTTGCGCTTTAAAATTTTATAATTCAAAATAAGCATATAATTTGCGGAATACCAAAAAAAAATTTGAAAGCTAATATAAAATAGTTTTAAAAATGGTCGCTTCACGTTTTTTCTAACTAAGTTTACTGATAACGAAAAAATAAATAAAAACACAAGCATATTTTTTTTTACACAAATATCTAATAAATGTTATCGTTAACTCACTTTTTTGTCGTTTCATGAAAAAAAAATTAATAAAAATTTTCCAAAGCTTAATAATTATTTTTCAAATTGCATTCGGAAACTTTGGTTTCATAAATGTGTACAATTTGATTCGAATATAAGACTTGGTATTTTCTCTTTCTAACACCGTTTAGATAATCATGACATCTACCTACATGAGTTAATCCGAAAACCGAACAAATTTCCCCGAGGGGTTAATTTGTGGAAAGAAATAAAACGCAAGTAAAGTACAAGAAATGTAGCTATTATTAAATCCTTTTCCAGGTTTAAACGATACCGAAATAGTTGTCGACCCCTTCCAAAGACAAGACTGTCCCTTTAATGGACATACCAAACTCCAGTTATTCCCTTTGATTTCAACCCAAAAATTCACATTTCAAATCGGTACATAATTATCCTTCAACCCCGACAATGTTATCGTTGCTATGGAAATTTACTTTAACAAGGCGAAACCAGTTAGGCAGGTAGGTACCTTTCAATAAATTAAAAAATATTTACATTGAAATCGGAGTTTGATTTTTATTACTAGTATTGAAAACTAGTTACTTGACATGTTTTGTACCTGTTTGATTTTGATAAGTCTAATTCTAGGGCGTGGGATTTTTTTACTATGAGGTAAGGGTAGTTTGTTTATACGTTTAAACGATTATACGGTGCAGATTTTATATCCGGGTTAAATCTTTTCCAAATAAAAGACTAAACCCTTCCACACACTTTTCCACAAATGAATATCTAGTAAATTCACGTAATATAAGTGCACTATATAAGTATAATAAATACAAAACAATAGAAGAACAATACGTCAATCCACCAGAAACATAATGGGAAAATATTTCACCGACTCCAGATATTTTCATATCAGAGGGTTCGGCTCTGATGAAATCCTAACTGGTCCGATGAATCCTACTGATCCCTTAATATAAATATTTAAAAAATCTTTCGTAATCCTACATGTATTTAAAATGACAAATTGACTACTATGTACAAATTTTTTGACAAATCTAATATAATTTATACTTTTATTATTTATACGATTATAGATATATTTTATACGATTATTTTTCAAATTATGTAACTATCTATAGTTATTTATAATGTATGCAGTACAAAAATAATGCTGTACACTTAATAACTAACTAAATAATTCATATGTTTTCTTGGAGTATTTTTTTTATTAATGAAGTAGGCACGTAATACTTAATATGATGACTCAAATATGACATTTGTATATATCATATTCAAATATATTTAAGCAGGTATGTTTTTTCTTTCAGAAGCTTTTTGGCTTATGTTTGTTTCTTGAATAAACCAAAACAGGCGGCTGGAGTTAAGTGGGAATTTAAACCTTATCACCATCTACATAAGAAGTGTTACGACAGCGGCATGTTCACAAATTTTATACTTCATGGTACATTGTCCAGCCGAAGAAAATGTGTTTTTTTTACTTTCAGAAAATATTACAAATATAATTTTGGTATTTCAACCAACGATTTAAATAAATAGGTAGATATGCAGGTACCTAATAAAAAATGTACAAATCGATGGGAAGGAATTGAACCTACTAGTAAATGCTCCTATCGGACTCCGTACTGGACTTCGGGCTACGTCACGAGCTTGCAAGCGGCCCGATTCGTTTTTTTCAGAAAAGTGCCTGTATTAGCGAACTTTGCCCCCTTCCCCCGCCCCAATACAAAATTGCTGCTTCTGATGTCCGAAGCTCTCCCGCTGACCTCCAAGCGATTAATTCCTAATCATCGATTCCTTCAATGTTTCGATTAAAATATGTCGATTATCTAAATGTCTCGGTTATGCCCATCACTAGTAGATGCCTAATACCCGGTTTCGCCGGAGATTAACCTTATTATGTTTAAATATTTAGGTATCTATTTTATGTAATAGGTACCTAACCTACCTCGTATTTAAAAACATTGAACACGAACTTTTGGTATTTTTTTACAGTCGAAAGAATAATCCGTAGGTAATTTGACCGGTTAGTGATTGAGTGGGCATAGCACTTGGGTCCCATCCGGGCGTCGCGTGTTCGATTCCTCAGCTGGCTAAGTCCTCCTTCACGACACAAGCAACATTTTCGGCTTTCTGTGGTGGTACCGTTTGGTGGTGGTCAAAAATACCCTCCACACAGCATCCCCAAAGATGACAAAGGCCCCATGAAAACTTCCTCAGGGCGTCCTGTGTGGAGTCAATGGAAAAAAAATAATACTAATAAAACTTTAGGGAATAAAAAAACTTGCGTTTTCCTAGAATGACAGAAATAAAAGAAAAGATAAAAATTTCATGACGCCAGCTCTTTTTTGCTGTAGAAAACCATTTTATTTTTATTTTAAATACGACTATGAAGGTATGTTGGTTGATATTAAGAATTTCATAGCCTTACATTATTATAAACTGTCGTAAGATTTCATAAACAGAATCCAGGACGGCACCATTAGGGCCGCGGGAGGAGGTAAGAGGTAGGAGGCAGTGGAGTGTGGCGCAACGGGCGGGTGGAGGCATCCACACTGGCGCAAGCAGGTACCAGCCACTATTCACCATCTCCACTGTCTTGAGGAACCTCCCAACCAATGGGGCACCGCGGCGGCGGCATAAAGCTCCTAAGAAATCGATAGGTGTTTCCCCTTTCCCCGCTCCGCCGAAACCGCCATCTTAATTCTCACGTTTCGCGCGCGGAGCGAGCAAGAGATACAATCTCCAGCCAGAGCGAACGAGATGCAGCGGAGTAAGAACGAAGAGTGCGCGCATTCGCTATTTGAAATTCTAATTCAAAATGGCCGCCGCTTCTTAAACATTCTACGGGGGGTGGTGGAAGGTTTTTTCAGCGGGAAGCGTGGGCGTCTTGGCGGGTGCAAATAACGGGATCGGGTAGGGGGGGTGTCAGTGGGTGGGTGGGGTTGTTTCTATCCTCCACCCTCTTCAGGAAGGGTGGGTTCTCGCTTTGCTAAGATGTTAGCATAATAAGCACTTGATGGTTAGGTGTACGTGTTTATCTACCTGTATCGTATATGGTTATTTCTATCTACATTGTATGGAATTCTTACTAAAATCTGCTGAGTGCAGTTTTGGCTAAAATAAGGAGGTAGATATAATAATATTTATTATGCTATTAGGTTCTGAAAAAAAAACCAACAAAATCTTAAGAAAAAAGAGATATGAAAATGTTAAATCCACTATAAAATTAATTTATGTAGAAAGGTGTGA
This sequence comes from Limnephilus lunatus, assembly GCA_917563855.2. NCBI lineage: Eukaryota > Metazoa > Arthropoda > Insecta > Trichoptera > Limnephilidae > Limnephilus > Limnephilus lunatus. The sequence continues at coordinate 103,647,832 of OU830594.1, forward strand.
AGGTATGTACCTATACAAATACATTAAAAAAGTATAGCGGTGTAAGTAGGTAGGTTCTAATATGTACATCTGGCTTAGTTTATAATAAAAAATAAATAAAAAAAATTCTAGAATACATCAGGCAGAGGAACTAACTTAGTAAATGTCTTACAGCTAACCCAATAAAATCAAACGTTATTTTTTTTTTTAAAAGAAAGACAAACATTCCCGGGTTACGAATAACCCAACAATGTTTGAAAATCTCCTACTACCACCACAGAAAGCCGAAAATGTTGCTTGTGTTGTGATGGAGGACTTAGCCAGAATAATAATAATAATAATGATACGAGTATCTACTTATAATCAACATGGGTACACCTTATACCTACTTTCTATTTTATTATTTTTAATTATTTATTGTTATCAAGCTTTATTTAAAGATACCAATTTTTATTTTATACAGGGTGTTAAGGAACTGGCTCGACTTACTTTAACAAGTGATTCCTCACATTATTTGGAGTAAAAACATAAAAAATGAAATTTTGGTATCCAGTGACTTTTTTAAATATTTTTTATACATTTTTCTTTAAAACTAAACTTTTTTTTCTTCCACGCGTCATCACCTTTCACTCAGTCAATAACCGCCTAATCCCTCACTCGACCCTAACTATCATCCAATAGGTGCAGATTTTTTATGATTTAAAATGAAATGTCACCAGAGTCCAAAATTTCACTAACATTTATCACTGATTAAAGTCAGTCAAGTACGTCCTTTAACACCTCACATATTGAATTATATTATTATTTTATTTATAAAAAGATATTTATTTATAAACAAGTTCCGTTGTGAAATTATTACCTATCACGCATGTGGTGGTAGATATCATGCCGTGGACAGTTTTACACCGCAGATTTTGACCGTATTTTATAACCTAAATAATATTATTATTGATAATATAAAATAACAATCTTAAGGCGATCCACTAGTATAGGAAAAAATCGAAATCGGAATTCACGCCCTTTTATGGGAGGAGTTTAAAAATACTTGAGAAAAAGCTTTTGGAAAGGTTGGAAAAGATATTTGAGAATTTTTTTTTACATGTTGATTTCGTAAAGGCCTGTAAAAAACATTAATTCCTTTTTTATGCATTGTTTATTGTAATAAAACTGAATTTTTAATTGATTTCACGAAAACAAGCAGCGCAGACCCTAACACGTTGTTTCTCCGCTCCGTTCGGAGGAGTAATGACGGAAGAATGGGGCGGCTTCCAGTCGTTCTTCGGTGGACGGTATAAGGTTCACTTTGATATAACAAATTCGTCGACTGTCGTATTGTCGCCGTGATATCAAAAATACCAACGCGAAAATGCATATTATATATAATTTTGTGAGGTTCGGGCGTAAATATCATTTTTTTTCGCGATAATTATATAAGAAACTGAATTTGCCACATTATGCTATAAAACCATATCCGAAAAAGAGTTTATAAGTAGGAGAGTTTTCAGTTCAAAATGTTTTTTATAGTCCTAATATTTTATTTTTTTCTAAGCTTATTAAAAGACTTATTAAAAAAAATGACCGATATTTTTAAGGGCCAAGGTATGTTCTACACGCAGTATTTAATTGAAGCATCTATAATACTTCTAAGCGGTCAAATTTTCAAAACTAAAACATACGATTTTGTATGATTTTGCATTATTTAGTATGGCTTCATCTTAAAATTGTCTTGCCGTGATTAGACAAAGAAATGATTTGTTGTTGAGTTAATAAATCCTTAAAATATATTTATTTATTTCGCACCCGAATGAGTATTTTATTAGAAATGATTTATGTCATATTATGGATAGTACAGGAAATAATGAGCATAGGTAATTTATATTATTATGGTATTATTTTTTTTTTTTAAATACAAAATTATATGTAGGTAATCTACTTTAGCACAGAAGTACCTATTATTGTTCAATTTTGACTATTTTCTTCCTTTGTCTTTTTTAATTTTGTCTTATATTCTAATTAGGTACGTCTTTTTCTAGTTATTGTTTTACAATAAAATACCACTCTAACTTAAAAACCTCAACAGTATAACATTTAAATCTCAAATAAAAAGCTGGATACTAAATATAGGGAGAACAGAAATAGAAAATATACTGATATAAAATACAGACTAAAACCGAATCTACTGAACTGAATTATAAAAAAAACAGAATTTGATTTAATTTTTAATTATTTAACAAAATACTACATGATACATATATGGTTATAAAAAATTCATATTAATTTCTTATTTATTGTTATCAAGTTTAATTTGTAGAACTCCATTTTAATTTTTTATTTATTTTATATATTCAATAATTTTATTATTAAATTAATAAAAACAGTTTATTTATAAACAAGTTCTGCTGGTAATTATTATTACGCGTGACAGCTGTTTCGCCTTCTGAGGGCATTATCAAACTGTCTATCAGTTTGATAATGCCCTCAGAAGGCGAAACAGCTGTCACGCGTAATAATAATTACCAGCAGAACTTGTTTATAAATAAACTGTTTTTATTAATTTAATAATAAAATTATTGAATATATAAAATAAATAAAAAATTAATTTCTTATAATTAAATTATAATATGTAAATGAAATCCTCAGCACGGGAAATCCCAGTGAGTATATCATTATCTTTAGATGTTTGTAAAGAAAGGAAAACAATAAATCATTATTATTATTATATTATTATTATTGTTCTACTCTCTTATTATTTATAATATCATTCACTTGATTGAGTTATTTCTCTTTTTTCTTACCTTTTATTTATTTGAGAATTTTTATTAGCCTTCATGTGATGAGTCTTTTCTCTATTCTTCTTTTGACTTTTTTTCTTTTCTAATTTTGTCGTATTTTCTAATTTCATCTTTTCTATTTTTTGGTTCTACTCTCTTATTATTTCTATTATCCTTCGGGAAGGAGTCTGTTTAAACTCACTCACCATATTATGAAATTAACCTATGCATCTCATTTACCTACTAGACATACTCACAGTTTTGTGCGCCCAGTGACTTTTATTTTATCCTAATCTAACTATCGTATTTTTAGGTTGGCAGATAAGTATTTACTAGTTACCTACATGAAAATGTCCACAGGTTATATACTTATATAGTATTATCGGTGAGGTAGGCACCACCTCAAGTATAAGGTGTTCAGACATGAGTACCCACTTTTCTATTTGATGTTCCGAAATGGATGCTTTCTAAACGGAGATTCCGGGAAATTGTGCGCTGTGTAAATAATAACGGACTCATAAGATGTTTGCTCGACGGAGCGGTTCACGTCTAAAATTATTCCGATTGAGAAACCTATGCGGGTGAATAGATTTGTAACCATCCTGTACCTGTTTACCTGGATATAATATTGAGATCAAATGATGTAATAGCATAAACAAAAGAGCACAAGACTTATAAATAAGCTCGAGCGACAGGGCGAACTTTTTCCTCCGATTGCTCGTGATTTTTTGGGGACCATTTTGAATATTTTCTGCCGACATTAAAAAAATCATACCTACTAATTTTAATATGGAAAAATTGAAAAAAGAATTTAATGCATCTAGGGAAAATTTGACAAAAACTGGCAGCAAAGCAACCCGAGGTATTTTAAATATTGCCATATTGTGGCAAAAAGCGCTCCAGTCGATAAAGTCGTATCTTCTCCAACTATAAACATGAAAATTTATTTACACATTTGCTTGAATATTTCTATAAATGCCCGCTTTTTGCCCGTTGCAAGCAACTAATCGGTTAAAGTAGGTACTAAGCGATTTGACGTCTGAATAATATGGATGAAGCAAGTAGTGTGAGTTAAATTAAATACATCAAGAAAAAAACACAATGTTTGAATGTAGATGAAACGAAGAGTGTGCGCCTACAAAAGGCACAGGTAGTTAACCGCTCAATTTTGTACATCTGCTATTGAGCCACTTCAATCGCCTGGGTCAAGGCGTTCAGTACGGCTTTTTCTCGCAAAAAGAGCCAAGGAGCTTACTGCTCAATTTTTCACTTTGCCATTTGGGTTGTGTAGGTTGTTATGCGTAATTTGATATCAATAACGCCTAACTTCCTGTTCCAAAGAACACTCCTCCCTACCACTAAGCTACCGCAATGTAAACGATAACTGTTAGATAATAATACATTTTTCTAATAAAATGTGTATGTTTTTAAATTTTTTTCGGTATCAGTAATTTTAGTTAGAAATTACTTATGTTTAGACATTAAAAAAAAAATATTATTTTGCATTAGAAATTTAATAAAATATGTGAATATCTAATGCAATGTCAGTGTAGTGTCCAGTGTTTTAAATACAATATCCTCGGCGTGCAAAGCCGTATCTTCTCCAAGCATAAACTTTCTAATTAAAGTGTGTTTATCGGAAGTGAACTGCCAGGTATGTATGTTTCTGTATCTATTTGTAAATAGTAGAATTAGATAGAACCTAAGAATTTTTAATAAATTGTACAGCGCCCTTGAGGTGATTTTTCACAAAAACGGCGCTCTTGTGGGTCATTGATATTTCAAAATATCACCGGACCGTTACGCCTCAGTGTTATTTTACATTTTTAATATGTAAAACACAGTGACCGAACAACTCAGAATGAAATCAACTCAACACCTCCTTTGAAAAGTCATTGGAAGTGATGAAAAAATATATAAAAAAAAATGATTAAATACGTTTCGTTAGGTTAGGTTATGGGCTATTTTTCATTTTTTTTTTCATAGCTTTTAAGGCGATCCACTGATACAGGAAAAAATTGAAGTCGGAATTCACGCCCTTTTATGGGAGGAGTTAAAAAATATTTGAGAAAAAGCTTTTGGAAAGGTTGAAAAAGATATTTGAGATTTTTTTTTCCATATTGATTTCGCAAAGGCCTGTAAAAAACATTAATTCCTTTTTTATGCATTGTTTATTGTAATAAAATGGAATTTTTAAATGGATTTCATGAAAACAAGCGGCGCGGAGCGTAACACGTCGTTTCTCCACTCCGTCCGGAGGAGTAGTGAGTCGTTCTTCGGTGGACGGTATAAGGTTCACTTTGATGTTACAAATTCGTCGACTGCCGTATTGTCGCCGTGATGTCAAAAATACCAACGCAAAAATGCATATTATATTTTATTTTGTCAAGTTCGGGGGTAAATATCAAATTTTTTTTGCGATAATTATATAAGAAACTGAATTTGCCACATTATGCAATAAAACTATATCCGAAAAAGTGTTTATAAATAGGAGAGTTTGCACTTGAAAATGTTTTTTATAGACCCAATACTTAATTTTTTTCTAAGCTTATTAAAAGACTTATTTAAAAAATGACTGATGTTTTAAGGGCCAAGGTATGTTCTACACGCAGTATTTAATTGAAGCATCTACTTACTTACTATACTTCTAAGCGGTCAAATTTTCAAAACAAAAACATATGATTTTGTATGATTTTGCATTATTTAGTATGGCTTCATCTTAATGACTTTTTTTTTACTGTATTCTGAATTGGCGTAGAACCGTAAAACAAAGTCACGTGCAAATAATATTTGATGCATGGTGAGCATTTAAAAGTAGCTTTCCTCATTTTCTCAAACCTTAGTATTTGGAGATGTCAGACTAATGAACATTAAATGATGAGTACCAAGTAAAAAAGAGCCTTCTTAGAATCTATTTCTAAGACATCATTAATATCATTCGAGCACAGTTGTTACAATTAATCTGCCTAGCATCTTCCAGAGAGTATATGTATCCAATTTATCTACTCCTCCCAATTCTCCAGAGTAAGAAAGTTTCCAGCGATAATAAATCTCATCTCCGCAGAACACATTACTCCTGGAATAATAATACGAGACAAAAGCCCTAAGATAGGAGCCGAAGTTGGCTAGGTGGCAGATAGAACTATACAGGAGTATAGGCGTGTATCTATCTACTAGATAGCAGATAGCTAAGTATGACTATAGTGGATATTAGCTGGGAGCAGGGACTGGGTCCACGACTTAATCCCGCCCGTGGAACTAGCGCGAAGCACGTTCGGAGCACAATGTTATATTACAAGGAGACGCCGAGATTTCTGATGTATATTTTATACTAATGTAGATTCCCAGGAAACCATAGGCGTAGGAACAAACAAAAATCAAGAAAATCCAAGTCACTATCTGGCATACATTTGAATTTGCCTAAAATATTGCAATTATAAACAAAGATAGCAGCTAAAAAATGCGCGTTATGAAAATAAAGATAACGTAGGTAGATCTTAATCTAAAAATGGTACACCCAAGAGCATTTAATATATATATATTTTTAAATAGCAATCTCTTAAATTTATTTTCATATTACATCATACCTGATATTTATAATTATTATATTGTGTTATTATGCAACATGGTTACTCTTTGATTATTTTGTGTTAATTTATAAATGTTTTTGATATACTTATAATTGCAGATACTATACTTATTCCAGATTCTTTTTTTTTTTGTAATTGTTTTTTATGATACCTTACTATTACACTTTTTTTATGATACCTTATTGATTAATGACCACTCTTTGTAATGTTTTTGTCTAGAGGTACCTACTTATTTGTCTATACTTGTTTGTCTTTTGTTAATTTAATTGATTCCTGATGAAGGAACCATTCGTTTCCATACATGTTGATAATTTTGATTAAATAAGCGTTCTAAGTGTACAAAGTGATTTCTCTTCATTTAATTTAAGTTTTATTCAGTTTTATTGTAAGAAATTTCTCATTTTCAGATTTTTTTTTACTTTAGGTATTGACATATCAGTAAGTTTTAGGTATTTATAAAACTTAACATTAAAATTTATCCTGATACCTTTAAATTACGATTATGTATGATATTATTAAAATAGGGTTTTACATATTTTCAAAAAACGTAGTTTTGCATTTTGTATACTATTGTACGCACACACATAGATACCTGCATTGTCCTTCATAGGCTGAAATAGGTTTTTATTTTCCAATTAGACATTTCTTTTTTATGTTTTCAGGAAATGCTACATTTCAGGAATTTTATGCATCTTTGTTCAATCTCCGTATGCATTTTGTGAATTATAAACAATAAATATAGTTACATTAATACGCAATTCATTCTCCGCCACTGTCTTCCCAGCGACGCCTCACCTTTACGTGTCTCATTTCCAAACCAAAGTTATATTAAAGTTTGCTAGTGGCGTCTCGTGGAGCGGCTCCGGGGTGGTTAGGAGAGGGGTTGGGGAAGGTGGGAGTGAGTTAGAAAATGGGAGAAGGGATTAGAAGCGGGGAAAGGAGTTGGAGGAGGATTTGGCGGTCGGAGGCTGAGGATTACAATTCCGCGGGCTCAGGGGCGTAGGGGATGAATATTTAGCTAGTAGTTACGTTTACGTATCACGTGTATAAAATATAAGAATAGTCTAATATAAAGCAGATAACTGTTTCCTACATTAGCAAAACTCCGCTCATGGTGTGCTCTATATAGTATATTTTTATTTATTTAACCCCCTCGGGTATATTTATTTATTGAAAAAAATAAGAAACACATGAAAACATAAGCTGCACATCTCACTAGGGCATTCCTGTATCGAGATATGCAGTTTTACATTAAAGTAATTTAAAAAAAAAGAAACATACATATACCTAAACTTAAAAGAAATATAATAATAACCTACAAAAGAAGCACTGAGTACAGTTATTTAAACATTACTAATTAATAATTATTACAGCTGGGCAGAATGCTCATTGTTGACAAAAATAACATTATACTGTAAACTAAATATTAAAATATGTAAATACAAGGTACCTGTTGTGGCTTACCAGATGCAATAATAGGGTGATCATACCACAGTAGCATTAAATTATTAACAAAAAATAAATAATAATAAACAATTATGTAATAAATTTATATGGTTTATGAAATATATTAAGTAAATATGTAGATATTAAAAAATTAAACAAATAATATAATATAATATAACTATGAATAAACAATAATAATCAGAAGTTCAGATATTTCAACTTTGCAATAAAATTCCAATAAATTAAAGATTTGTGAGGGTTCCGAAAAGGTGATGAAATATGCTTTCAAATTTTATTATTAGAAATAACTATGTACTTTTTTAAATATCAACATTTTTGCATGCAAACAAAAAAAAGTTTTAAACATGACTCTCCTTAAATTTTTTCTACTAAAAATAAAAATATATAAAAACACATCGATACAGATGTTATTAGACGTTGTGTTATTAAATGTTTTTAACGTTAACAACATCATCTCACTTTTTTGTGGTTTCACGTAAAAATAATTCCATTATTTTGCTTAAATAGCTTCTCTGTCTTCAGTTTTGAATTTCTTGGTTGACCAATCTTCCAATAACATTTCAATCATGAACCATGTATAACTATAACAATCATAAAATAAAATTATGTCAGATAACTAATAGAAAAAAATACAAGAGGAGGGGAGTGAAATTTTTAAAAATAGTAGGTATATCTGGCTATTCAAGTCTAGTTACTAAGTATAATTCGAAGCTTTATATGAAATTAATAGGTTTACATAGATTACAATATATATTTTTATTTTATTTTAAACGGCCAAAGGGCTTTTACATACATATTTACTATGCACTATTTCAATTTCTAATCGAGTATGGTATCATAGCCTGGGGAGGAGCAAACTCTACCGCCATTGATCAGATCTCTAAAACCCAGAAACTAATTATAAAAATTATTCTAAAACTACCGATCACGTGCAGTTCGGATGAAATCCTTAGGAGAATTGGTGTTTCGGACATTAGGCAACTTTATGCAAAAAATATACTAACTTTCCTATTCAAATATAGAACTGTTTTTGACAATATCCAAACTGTTCGTGATTCGAAAACCAAGAGGCCAAATCTCTTACTTATCCCTTTCGCATAAAAAAATACAGTAACTACATTTGTTGCTTAAAAATTTAAATGAAAATAATGACTTGATCCATAGCCGACTCACGAACGAGTCGAAGAAGCGACCCGTTCTAATGTGACAAATGTCAACCGTGTATTGGGCGGGCATTTGGTGTGTTTCCCGACTACGTACCGGTGCCGAGGGGATCAATGACGCTTCTTTTCGAGTACCTTCCATTGAAATACCGAAAGAACAAAGATAGCATTCCCACCCGACGCGCCTGTACGCTAAAGGTTGCAATCCGTTTATTAAGGTGGGAGAAACTATCAAACGGACCACCCATTTCTGCCCATTTGGAGCTCAGACCAGAGGTGGCTACCAAATTCAACCGTGGGCGAACTTTCGATTTGTACAGGGTTAGCAGTTGTGTACTATTAAAGTATCTGCGGGCCCTGTACAGTGTGTACAGTACGCCCAGTTTCTGAAAGGCAAACTTAACTCTGGCTTCGTTGTAGCCACCGTACTTGAGCTGATCACTTAGAGTTACACCAAGTATATCAATGGAGGGCCTATTTGGAAGATTACTTCCGTTGAAGGAGACTAGATTTTTATTACGATTTCTTTTATGTGCTCAGATATGATTGGGTCTTTGAAACATGACATTCAACGAGATTATTTTTAACCCAAGAGAAAACATTCTCGAGATAGCCGTCCATTCTTTACTGTAAATCCCTTCGTGCCGTTGGAGTTTGTGCGCCCTTTGGGGCAGAGGTGAAACCATCAGCAACCGTCTGAATTGACCAATCCCCCAAAAAGTTGGCAAACCAACATACATAAGGATACAGGAAGTCCGTAAGATGGCAGTTTGTTGACAAGTCAACGGTGCCAAGCCCAGTCAAAGGAAATATCCAGTACAATCGTTTGGGTCTCACCGAAACGTTCCAGGCACCGCCATCAAATATGCGTCACATACGCAAGAAGATCGCCGCACGAGCGGTTCCGCCAGAATCCGTATTGACGGTCATTAATAAGTCAGTTTTGCATTCAAAGGTCATTTTGAAAAAAATATCAGTTGGAACCTTGTCCAACTGAGGTGACGATTTGCGATTATTATCGTTATCGAAAAGTATTAATACATTGCCGTCTGCATGGTTGAATTTCAGAACCCTGCTACGAGTTCATGTCTGACGCCATTTCGTACGCACAGCACCACAAATAACATCAGTCAGTGTACGTGAAATTTCAAACAAAGTTACCATTGTAATTCGGTTTCGAATTCAATAATTTATCAAAAGATGTCGCCACTTAGGTACGTCAGCAGGTCGCACGGGGACGTGCCCCCACTAGGTATAAGTACTACTAATTTGTGAATTTGAGTGTTGAGGGTATGGAAAAATTAACGGTAGGTAAAACCTAACTAATTACATATGATGTCATTGCCTGTCCCCGTTACTTTGTCCCGGTGACTAGCTATCACTAGATGACAGTGGATCCGAGGAACGGGATATTTTTGGAATCAGTTCCTATCGGATTTATAAAATGGTCACCAACACTGAGTGGGCCGAACTAAAAGCCGCCCGCAGAGCCTAACAGCAAAAACCTGCGGAGCGGGTTTTTAACTGCTAGTCGTAATTAATGTTCCCTACTCCATATTTTTACTATAGATATAAATGATACATCTATTCTTATGTTAGTTGCGTTCGAACTCGTAAAGCAACTGCTCTATAGTTACCACTTATGAATACATAATATGCCTAGACCCTAGATGTGTGACTTGTGACCAAATCATTAAAGTTTCCTTCCAAATCTCCTCCAATATCCTTTCGCCCATTTATTGTCATCCCAGGAATAATAATAGTTTACGAACCGCACCCGAGTTTCTTCCCCAATTCCGTTTTAATATTCCGGCACACACGCCTGTGGGTAGATTGAAGAGAAACGGTTGACTGGGGCGGGAGTATTGTGGAGGGGTGGGGTATGGGGGAGTAAATAAGGGGGACAGGGGGGCGCGGTGGAATCTCAGAAACACACCAGAAGCCTGTTCGCCCCCTGAATTTCGAACCCCCCCCTCAAAAAGACGCTATAACTACGCCCGCGGAATGGAAAAACAGGGTCGGCTTAGAAAACAAGCATTTTTGTCTAGTAATTATATATTTTTTAGTTCTTTTCAATCCTCATACACATTATTATTTTTAAAAATAAAAGCTTTTTTAGTGTGAATTAATCACATATTTTTGTAATTTAAGTTTAATTCGTTTATACATTTTCCTTTGGTAATTTGCGGAATATCTAAATTGCTCCTTAGGTACACCAACGACTTATGACTCAGTTTCTTTTTTCTAAAGGGGATTCTTATTTCATTTCTTTGCTCGTCTCATAAATGTGTTGGTACGGTGATGTACGGCCAACAATCATTTTTTAGATTAAAAATAAAGTTTTGAAATAAATAATTGGTTAAAATGACAAGATTTTTAACTTTTTCAAAATTTCTTTGATTTTCATATAAGAACCTTTTTTATTTGAAAATACCGCACAAGAGTTCCAAATGCTCCAACCATCTGGAAATAGTCAGTGTGACTATGGCCCAATTGGGGTCTGTTGTGAGGCTGAAAGTGGTGGAGTTGATGGAGATGGGGAGGGGGCTATACGGTAAAACCAGGGCGATGCTGAAAGTATCTTCCACTCTAGAACGTGCCGCAAAAGTACTATAATATGTTTATAAATGCTAGGTTTCATCGTAAGAACTACAAAAGAATTCACAAACATTGTTATAATCAAACAACTATACTTTGCTTATGTACGGAGCCATCTAGAGTTTGCGTCAACTGTGTGGTCTCCATTTTATGCAGTACAAATAAACAAAATTGAATTGATTCAGAAAAAAATTCAGAGACAATTCTCAGATGCGATGTTGGTATACAAAATCGTAAATAACATAACCGACTGTCCTGAATTATTGAACAGAATAGATTTTAAAGTACCTACACGGCACAAACGATCGTGTAATATTTTTAAAGAAAAACACTGTAAAACAAATTCATTCCAAAATGCTTGCCTTCTAAGACTGTGTTCAACATATAATAACATTTTATCTGATATAGATATCTTCAATTGTGGCGAAAGTAAATATAAAAAATCTATCAAAAGTGTATTAAAATGAGTACAAAACTGCATAAATGTAAAGATATATTATGTAATGACCTGTTATATGTAATATTTTTTAATGTAATATCTTGTTATAAGATTACTGTTTAATTTCTAGATACACAATGTTATATTATAATGAGGAAATCTATAATGGGTTTATCAGTTAGGTAAATTATACATGTACAAATTAATCACATTATAAACTGTTGATTTACCTAAAATAAAATAAATAAATAAATAAAATAATTTTAAATTAATAAATTGTGAAATAACACATTTTACGATATATTTTTTTTAAATTAGCTCCACAAAGTAAGCCCTGAGGAAAATGATTCAGGGCCTCAGGATCCAGTCATCTTTGGGGGTGCTATGTGGAGGGTCTTTTTAATATGTTCTGCTGGAGAGGTCAAAGGGTCTCCCTCAACCAGTCTCTCCCGATCCGGCCTACCAAAGTTGGTTGGCAGACGCATCCGCCGCACCTACCTCCTGTAAAAAGGTAAAACCTATATTTTTTTTAAAGATAAAGATTAATTTTTCATTTACACTGCAAGATTTTGGAAGATTCCTAGAAGGAGAGAATTATAATTTAAACGGAATTTTAGTGGGAATTCATGAACCACTAGCATATTCCAGTTTACTTTTTATAATGCCATAGAATGCTATGTATGCTTCTAGCTAAGAGTCAATACTATTTTAATATATTATGAAAGCTTATCAGTTCTCTTTGTAAGAGAAACATTAGATTAGCATATTGAGCACAGCATCCGGCCCTGTCTAAAACGCAAATGAAACAATAGCTCTTAGCGCAGATGTGGAACTAAGAAATCTTGGTTTTGGTTCAGGGTGTTCGAAGGAAATTTCCTTTGTAGCTAACATCAGAACCGCGCACACACACAGCCTCACCCCTGGGTGTGTTGTGTATGTGTACACAGAACACATCACACGTATTATTGTGTACACACTGCTACACAAACTTAGCGCCAACATTGTACCATATTCGAGATAAGAGAAATCTTAACAAAGATGCTGGGGCCATGTACCTACCGGGATAGGGTGTGCACTGTGCATAGTTACCGAGATAAGGTATTAAAGGTAAACCTTTAAAAGATTCAAGATTATAAATAGTTTGAAGTTATGAAAAAAATTTAAACAAGAGACGTAAATTACGTAATAATAACAATTAACAATTAAATTAAACATTCGTGTTACGTGTTATAAAAGCAAGAAATTTGGAGATACCAATAAATCCTTGCAGTTGGCAAAATGTTTGTGAATGAATCCAAAGCATTTAGAAATATTAGGAGGTTAGGTTAGTTTAGATTAGGTTAAGTTAGGTTAGGTTAGGTTTGAATTGTGTTTATTTGATATCTTAATTTTTTTCCATTGTCAAGAAAATGGTATCGGCCAAGTGGGCGCCGCCAGAATGGATGACCACTGGCCCAATTTATGGCATTTTCAATCACTCTTTTTTTACATTAGGTCTACACAGGAGTATCCAGCTCTACAAATAATATCCCCCAGGTCCCATGTCATCTTAGGGGATACTGTGTAAGTTTTTTTATGGAAAGGAAGAAGAGGAATTTCTGGGAAGGAAATAAATGAGGGGTGGTTAGGAATCTGGGGATCAGTGTGTCCAGAAGTGACGGACGTATGAATCCATCCCTTCAACTACGGTGCAAGGCAGTGGGTCGAGGAACCTCCTCAACCAGTCTCTCTCGATCCAGCCCGACATGCAGTAGATGGGCAGACACATCGGCCGCCAAGACATTGACAAACCTCACCCCATGAACCCGGGCACCTCTGCTAAGTCACCAAACGCAGCGAACCACTTGGGGTGACCTACGACAGAGGTGTTAATTATCCAACGGATGGTTCCCGGGGCGGCGGTACCCATATCCGCCTCCCTCTCTTTCCAGAACTTCTGGCGATAGGTTCTCGGCGATGCTTGTTGACATCATGAATTACTTATTAATATTATTCATATTTCGTCTTATTAATATTTCGTATCTGTTTACTTCACACTTTCACACTGACATTTACAACCTTTTCCAAAAATGATGGCATCTTCCAACAGTGATGACTTTTGCGCCATCTTGTATAATTCATTAATAATTTTAAGAATGATCATCACATATTCCCTGGCAGAATTGATGAGTTTCACAGGTTAATGTCTGATGCCCTGGACTGACTTAGATACCGGAATGCTCACCTTCAAACCTGACCATAAGAACAATAACTAAAAAACCGGTAAGAAAAGATAATTTTACCGCTAAACCGATTCACTGAAAACCGTTATTACAACCCTACCGTATACAATTATACATACAAAGTGTGTGGTGTGTAGAAATTTACATAGAAACGAACCGTGGAAATCTGAAATTGACGCGTTGTAATTAGTTCCCAGTGTTTTATTAGCTATTTGATACTACGCCCTTTGTCCTTTGAGTGCTTGAATTGCGTGTATATATATATTATATTATTATTTTCGTGTTGTGTGTATTTGCTTGTCTAAGGAGCACTCCTATCCATATCGGGTTTTAATCATTATTGCCGATAAATACCTAACAAGATCCAAGACAATAGAATTACTAATTATTTCGATGGAACGCAAAGTATTAAGTTCATGTTCTTACATAGATCAAATTATCGTTATTATAATACGTACGCTGAGCCGTGTAAAATTTCGGTATATTATGTAAGTAAATCTAGTTAGATCACAGACCCTTGAAAAAAATCAGAGTGTGCAATTTACACGCAGTAGAAGTGAACCTTCTGAAAACTAAGGAAGACAAGAGTGGGAAGACTATGAAGAACTATTTTTTTCAATCTGAGGAATGTTTTTTTTTCATATTTTTGCCGTCGAATTCCAGTGCACCTTTTAGATTTGTATATGTGTTTTCTTTTTCAGAGTGGCTAGATGTCGCTTTCTTTTCTTTTGCCTGTTCATTTTGGAATGGTTTGAAGATTGGATATCGATTTTAAATAAATAAAATTTGGATTTCGTAGGATTTGACCTTTGATTCGCTGGATGCCTGGCCGCTGAAGTTCGTCAGGCGCTTTATACCACTACACTAATGAAGGCTCGCATGGGACCGTGGATTTATCGTATTATATTGGAACCATGCACACATTGCACACGTGAATAAAATAAATATTTTATTTAAATTTTAAACTGCCTCTTGTTTTATTACAATATTATAATTTTAACGTTCTTGTTTTAATAGCACCGTTTTTGTTTATTATTATTGTCCTGTGCCCAAACAGTACTGTCATTGTTAATTTTTGTTCTCTTAGCATTGCCTTATAGCCTTAGCATACTGTATGTTCTTTGTTTCTTATTATTTGATCAATAATTTGTAAGAACTCGTAAGGAGCACTGTATGATTATTTTAAAGTTTATTATAGTTAAGCGTACTTGAAGTGAAATAACACAAAACTGCGCTCTACAAATATTACTTTTTTTGTCTTTTTCGTGTAGCCAATATCATTTATAATATTTTCTTCGACAAACAATGACGAATATTTTGAATAGGAAATATTGTAGTTATTTGTAAGCTTGCTAGAAACTTCGCGTTCGCTAATATTTGTCTATGATTCAGAAGGCTGTATGTGTAATGCATCTCCTGGGAATATCTGCAGCCTGTTTCTCCTAGAAGCTTGATTACTTTCCAAGTTTCAAAGTTTTAAGTAGAATACATTGGAACATAATATTTGTAATATAAATAAGACGTGATTATGTTATGAAACGATTATCATAATTTAAGCATGACACATTTTCTTCCTGAAGTATACATTGTAGCCTTAAAATTTTAGATATCGATAAAATCGACGGCCTCCGTTGATCAGGGTTTAGGCTCTCGACTTGCAATCTAAAGGTTGCGGGTTCAAATCCTTGAGTGCGCAAGTAATTTTTTTTTACATGAGCCCCACACAGTAGGAACTGAGGAAAATAATTCCCCTCAGGACCTATGTCATCTTTGGGGATGCTGCGTTTAGGATATTTTGAGGAAAGGAAGGAGATGAAGGAAAAATGTGTGAGGAATGGTTACGAAGCTGGGGTCAATGTCTCCAGGTGTTATGGGCGTTTAGTAAATCCATACTCCCCAGTTGGTATAAGGCGATGTTCCGAGAGAACCTGCTGGAGAGGTCTAAATATCTCCCTCAACCAGTCTCCTCCGATTCGGCCTGCCACGCTGCTTGAGGTCAGATGCATCCACCATCAAGACCTAGACCAACCTTAACCCAAGAATCCGGGTACCCCTGAGAGGCAGGCAGATATCTATGGCAGAGTTGTTGGTGATCCAATAAATGGAGGGACGTTATCGGAAATTTTAGTAAAAAATATGTAAGGTGAGTCATTTTTTAAACTCTTCATTTATGTTTTCACGAATAAATGTTATATTTCTAAACAATAAGTTTATTTCTAAAAATATTTTTGAACTCCTATTTCACCACCTTTCAAAACAGTTTTTTTTGTTTTTTTTTGATACGTTCAGAAATATTTCATCTTTGTGGATTTTATTGTAAAGCGGAAATAATGACCATCTGACAGAATATACTAAAAGCCTGAGGGGTTATAATTACAAAAGTTTAAAATATAAATAAAATGAAAGATAAATAACTTTGTTTACATCACTTTATTTTTTACACAATCTACAAGTTTCGAGAACAATGTTCACATCATCAGGAGTAAATGTACACATCAGGAGTAAGTGTACATTTACATATACATTTATTCCTGATGATGTGAACAATGTTCACGAAACATTTGGATTGAGTATAAAATTAAGTGATTTAAAGAAAGTTATTTGTTCGAAATTAATAGAATACTTAGTTTTTACCACTTTTATTGTTTATAAAAACCAATATGTTTCATGAGCAACGCTCACTTCTTCAGAGTTTACTTAAGGTGTACTTTAAATGTCAAAGAAGTGAGCGTTGCTCAGGAAACATGTTGGTTTTCATAAACAACACCCGGAAGAAGTGAGCGTAGCTCATGAAATACGTTGGTTTTTATAAACAATAAAAGTGGTAAAAACTAAGTATTCTATTAATTTCGAATTAAAATGGTGCCACAAAATAAGTTTGCTGTATTTGAAGAAAAGTTATTTGTCTTTAAATAAAATGAATAGTGCCATCACAAAGTGAAAACCTTTCTGAAGAAGTTTTCTTTGATAAATAAAATAAAATAGAAGATACATAGGTAGTAAGTATATCTACTAGGGTGGCATCATTCCAATTCGATAGTTTTAATAATCACCATCAATAACATTAAGATAGTGAATTTGTCAATGCGCCACAGGCGGCTTAAATCCATTTCTCCCACTCTGGGATTATGCGTCCCTGGAACACAAGACAGCTCCAATCCTAGGAGCTTATTCGTCAATTTATATTCCTCGTTTGTTTTCTCATTAAAACTTCGCAGAATTCAGATCTGGCAAGTTGGGTACCGGCCAGTTCATCATATTCCTTGGTCGCCCCACTCTTAGTACTGGCGCCGTCTTGTGTGTGCCAATCTTGGTGGTATTATTAAGGGTGACTATGATTTTAAAAATTGTGCTTAATATTTTTATAATTTTTTTTTCTCATTACGTAAATACATAAAAGTGGGATATTTCAGAATGCATCCGAAAACTAACAACTGTTTTTGGTTATAAAATACGCTTTAAAATGTTATAAATCGAAAAATGAAAATCAGAAAAAGATATGGTCACTTCTAGGAATCGAACCCAGCACCTTAACCTAACCGGGCGGAGCTCTACCAATGTGCTAATGTTACCCTATCCGATTCGGTCATTTATAACTGTATCAAATTTCTACTAAGGACTACTTATTAATATTTTATTAGCTGCCATCTTCATATACAATTTTTCAATTTGGGAGGTGGAATGGGTACTGCCGCCCCGGGAACCTTTATTGGATAACCAACACGTCTGCCATAGTTCACCCCAAGTGGTTTGCTACGTTTGGTAATTTAGCAGGGGTTTCCGGATTCATGGGGTGAGGTTTGTCTAAGCCTTGGCGGCGGATGACCAGGACACACTGAACCCCAGATTCCTACCCACTCCTTAAACCTTTTTCCTTCCCAGAACTCTCCTTTCCTTCCTTTCCTTAAAAAACCTTCCTTGCAGCATCCCCAAAGATGACAAAGGGCCTCCTGCGTGAGCTCATGTAAAAAACCTGTAGCGAAATAAACGTATCCATTTTTATTTAATATTCGACATCTCTTGACTTTTTAAATATCCACCCTAGACTTGCAGATTTGCCCACTTGTTTATAAAGATTGACAATGTAGTGATTCAATAAAAATAGTTAGCGTCTATGAGAAGTGTGAACCATCTACGGATTGGTTTATTGTTTAATTACCCTTAGAAAATAGATAAAGCATTAAGATTACTTATGTAGAATATGCAATAATACATTTCCTACAAAATTGAAAATCTTCGACGCGCTTTATTGTGCAAATTGTCATTCCAAATTGTGCATTATTGTGCAAATTGAAGAGGAGGGGGAGGAGAATTTAATAAAAAAAAGTTTTTAGGGGCCTTTACTTATCACAACTTATTATTTACGGTACATTGATAAAAGAGATGGCGCAAATAATATTGTTGTATTTTCTAGGAATGGTTATCTAAGAACACTATTCACTTTTTTTTCATTCGCAATCCTGGGACCGATGGGGGGAGGTATTCCCCTAAATATTTGTTTAAAATAATTAAAATTTTATTTATTTATTATTTGAAACATGTTTAATGTTACAATTTTATAACATAATATAAGATAATATTTCAATCACTCTCCTAATATAGCAGATGTTTCTGAGGAGAAGACAGCTATATATTTTTACATCTATTCAAATTTAAAATATTATTACAAAAACTATTAGTATTTTTTTTAAAAGAATTTAGATAAGTTATAAATGATGTAAAGGAATGATAAGCAAATATATAATATTACTTTAACATTAAATTTACATTAGAAATAGGAATTAATTGTTGCATAAATTTCTTAGATTTAAACCTAAATGTAATTAAAAATAAAAATGAATTTAATATTTTTAGAAAAGAAACATACGCTGATATAATTATACACAACTCATCTAACCATCCATTTTCACAAAAACTCTTAGCTTTCCATTATTTGATCAATCGATTAATTAATATCCCGCTATCCCCAAATAATTTCAAAGCTGAACTTAACACAATTAAAATAATTGCATCTAAAAATGGTTATAACCCCAAATTAATAGACGACATATTGAACAAAAAATATAAGAAAAAATTTCATTTGTCCTACATTTACCCATTGCTTAGTGATAATATCAAAAACAATGGAGGAAAATATTGTTTGTAAATCATCAAACCTCCAATTTAATCGGGAAAAAAATCCCTAATACAATACAGCCAGCTTTTTATCCCAATAATAAATTGAAAAATTATATTTTAAATAACAAGGACAAAGACCAAAAAATGAAAAAATCCGGAGTTTACCAATTGAATTGTAATGATTGCAATCATTTTTACGTAGGTAAAACTTGCAGAAATTTTGAAACGAGGATTAAGGAACACTTGAGATGTCTAAATAGCAATAATTATTCGGAATTTGCTAACCATCTAATTGAATTTAACCATTCATTTGATATAAATACTGGTTTTAAAATTTTACACACTAACGTTAGTGGTTTTCAATTAGATCTTTTAGAAATATTAGAAATTAGGAAAAATGTTAATAGAAATTTAAATATTATTAATAACAAAATTAATTTTGTGAATAACCCTATTTTAAACATATTTCCATTGTAATTTTGTCTATGATCTTCTAAGCAACCCCCTCCCCCCTGTCTATCTTCCAAGCTCCTCCTCTTTCCGACCCTCTCCCCCCCCCCCCTCCAACTAATTCCATTTCCACCCACGCCTGTCTTTCTATGCTTGATAATTTAGTTTTTAGTACATATAATGTCCTGATGAAGAGAACATCGTTCTCGAAACATGTCGACTTTTTAAATAAAGATTATTGTGGTAAAAACAAAGTGTTTTAATAATTTAATTAAATATATAATAATTTGAACAATAAGAAAAGCTGTGAGGTGGTATGAGAGAATTTTTTTTTTTTGTAATTGTTGTATTTTTCCTCCGATCTAGTATATTGGAGTAATTTATTGAATAATTTTATATCCTTCAATTATAGTGGTCAGTTCGATTCGAGCCGCGGTCTACAGTGGTTGTGTGTACCTTACCTATTTAGTGCCGTTCGCCCGTTCCTGTGCCTCATACAGATAAGAGATTATTGTTACATTTTATTTAATTTTATTTATCGTATACCTATTTGTTTGCATGAAATAGACTGCGTATTATTTTTTCAGTTTAATTTTTAAAAGTTAAGTTTTTTTTATAATGGAAGAAGACGAAGATAGGCCTCCCGACCCAGGGTCGATATTAGATTTTTCTGATTCGGAATCTAATACTAGCCAGGTTTCTATTACGCTCCCATCTCGTAAACGACGACCATCGCATAGCCTTCACATTCCATCGAAAGTTAAATCTATACCGTCGATTCAACAAACCTCGACCTCTAACGACCTTAACACCAATAGTTACATCCCAACAACTACTTTAACTAGCGATAATACAAAAAATACTGACTTACTTTATCCTGCTTCCGCTTCCGGTCCTTTTATCGTTATTGTTCAGAGAACTGAACAAGGAAAAATTATTCATCCTTTAGATTTTGGTAAATTCTTATTTGACTCAAAAAATAATAACCTTGGTATTGTTAACGGTTCAATTAAACCGGAAGGGCGATATAAATTATCTATTGAGTTTAATACTGCCGCTTCTGCAAATGGATTTGTAAAAAAAATTGACTCGCTCTCAATCCATAAATATAAATCGTTCATCCCGACATTTAACCTTACGAGAATGGGTCTTGTGCGAGGTATTCCCGCGGAGATCCCAGAGGCTGAAATTGTTGATGCTTTGAATAATTCCCACGGAACCCCGAAAGTATTAAAAGCACGTCGACTGAACTACAAGGATTCTACTGATGGAAACACGATCTGGAAACCTTCCCAATCGGTTGTTATTACATTTGAGGGACAGTCCCTACCGTCTCGTGTGTTTATTTATTATACCTCGCTTCCAGTCGAAGTTTATAAATTCCCGACTATTCAATGCTTTAATTGCTGCCGGTTTGGACATTCAAAACCTGTATGCCGCTCCCCCCCACGTTGTTACTTTTGCGGAGAAGGTCACCCATTTGATCAATGTCCGAAATCTTCCAATGATCCCATTTGCATTAACTGTTCGGGTGCACATACCGCGGTCAGTCTAGCCTGTCCGGAATTATCAAGACAGAAGAACATAAAACATAAAATGGCTACCGACAACATTTCGTACTTCCAGGCCTCAAAGTTATTCTCTCCTGCGAAAAAATCATTCGCAGAGATGACATCGTCCTCAACTCCTTTCCAAACAACCACCTTTTTAAATTCAACGTCATCTTCTCACAGAGAAACCATTCTCAAGCCAGTCAAACCCAACCCAAAATTTACTCCTTACCTTGATAAAAAACAATTGAATAACATTTTGGTCAGCCCGAATGGGAATGCCAAATCCCACACGCCCAATGGGTGTGCCATTAATGGTAATACTTCCCCTCCTGCTCTCCCCGTAATAATTTTTTTTTTTTTTTTTTTTTTTTTTTTTTTTTTTCATTTATTTATTACAAAAGATACATTATTTATACAGCAAAAATAACTTATAAAATATAATATTTATATTTCAAAATAATCTTTTTTTGATACAAATAAACTATATAATAAATTTTCACTGATTTTTTTATTTTTTATTTTGTATGATATTTCTCTTCTATAGAAGCAGACGCTTGTGATTAGAAGAGGGACGAGTATCGGGATGAAAAAATATTTAAAATATATTTACAAAATATATTTTGAATCTTTTGATTTAATTGCGGTAGATACTTAAAAAAAACAAATTTACAAGTTATATAATTTATGATGATAAATTTTATCAATTTGTTATTTTTACTTTAAATTGCTCTTTAATTGCTTTTAGTAGGCATTTATCGTCTTCGATTGTTCTTATTTTTTCAGGTAGGCTATTGAAGTATTTTTTTCCTAGATATGTGTAATGATGTTGTGCAAATGAGGTGTTACATTTTTGTGTTGGAAATATATGCTTTTGACGAGTACGACTTTCAGTTAAAAAGCTATGATTTTGTTTTTCTTTTATTATTTGGATTATTATATTTTTTCGAACTAGATCATTAA
The DNA here is from genome assembly GCA_917563855.2 of Limnephilus lunatus. Taxonomy (NCBI): domain Eukaryota; kingdom Metazoa; phylum Arthropoda; class Insecta; order Trichoptera; family Limnephilidae; genus Limnephilus; species Limnephilus lunatus. The sequence goes on from OU830594.1 coordinate 103,670,142, forward strand.
ATTTTAATACTTTAAATTCTTCAAAAATAAGGTGAGTTGGATAATCTCTTCTGAATAATATTCTTTTATACAAACTTTAATTACCCTTTTAATTTCTATCCTTACAAACAACAATACTGTACCGTCCAACGCTGCCGATTACATTAAATCTTTATCATCTTGCCTCCCCAATGACTTCGAAACTGTACAAAATTCTTCAGTGGAACAGTAGAAGCCTCTTCGCTAACAAATCTGACCTAATTCAATTACTCGACGAACACGACGTTTCAGTAGCCGCCATTTCTGAAACGTGGTTAAAACCCTCCTTTCACTTAAGAATTCCAGGTTATTATTGTCTCCGACACGACAGACCGGATGGTAAAGGCGGCACGGCTCTGATAATCCATAATTCTATCCCGTTTAAACAAATTAATATTCATTCTCCCTCCGACGATATCCAGATAATAGCAGCTGTCTTATCTGATATCACAATATTATCAATATATATTCCTCCCTCTACGACTTTTATTGAAAATGAATGGGCACCAATCTTAACCCAGATTTGTTCCCCTTATATGATCCTTGGAGATTTTAATGCACATTCCCCTTCTTGGGGTAGTAAAATAACAAATCGTTCTGGCCGCAATCTTTTAGATTTTATTGATACCCATAACCTGTGTTTTTTAAATGACGGATCTCCAACCAGATTCACCCCCCCTCATCAACGGAAAAGTGCTGTTGATTTATCTCTTTGTTCGTATTCGTTAGCATCTAAATGCTCTTGGGACATCCTAAACGATCCCCTCTCTAGTGATCATTTCCCAATTATAATCAGCTTCCACCATCAATCTAACACTTATCCCCCCCCAGTTAAAAATAATCTCAAATTTAGAACAAAAGATGCGAATTGGAGCACTTTCTCTTCTGAACTAGATAACCTTATTAATTTATCAAAATCGTCCCCGGGAGACATCAGAATGCAATGTGAGACGTTTCCGTCTATGGTTATAAATGCAGCAGAAAAATCCATCCCGAAACGCAACGCGAACATTAAAATGAGACACTCTACTCCGTGGTGGGACGAGGAATGCACTCGCTCCGTCAACTCTCGTAAAAAAGCAATTTCCCATTTTCGTAAGTGTATGTCTCTAGAAAATTTTTTATCAGTTAAAAAAGCTCAGGCAGAAACCAAACGAATTTTGAAAAATAAAAAACGTGCTGGATGGCGGAAGTTCTGTGAGAACCTGTCTCCGGAAACTCCCCAGTCTTCAGTTTGGTCTAGCTTAAAAAAATTCGGATCATCGTATTCTCCGCCGAGAATCAAACATATATCAGAAGAAATTCTTATAGGATTTGCGGATAAAATAGCCCCCCCCTCAGTGGCCGGATGTGAAGAAATGCCTTCTATTAAGCCATATCCATCTCATTCTAACTGGCTAGATGCCCCTTTCTCCGTTGATGAGATGAAACGAGTAATAAGAGCCCTTTCTGACTCTGCTCCGGGTCCCGATGGAATATTTAATAGTTTCATTAAATCATTTTCTGATATGGCGGTTGAATATTTCTTATCTCTTATTAATAATATGTTTGAAACAGGACTAATTCCGGATGATTGGAAAACTCAAAAAATCATTCCCATTTTAAAACCTGGAAAAAATCCATCTGAAATTTCGTCTTATCGGCCTATTGCTCTTTCATCATGTTTGATGAAAGTAGCGGAGCGTTTGATAAAAAACAGATTAGAGTGGTTTGTTGAAAGTCAAGATATTATCTCACCAAATCAGTATGGTTTTCGGAAAAAGAAATCTACAATGGATAATTTAAGTTTGTTCACAACTGATATCCGAGTTTCTCAATCCCTTAATTCTTATACATTGGCCACATTCCTTGACCTTTCATCAGCTTACGATGATGTTTTACTGAATGTTTTGAAAGAAAAGCTAATTAAAAAACAAATCCCCCCGAAATTGGTCCAATTTATTATTAATTTGCTCTCAGATAGGTCCATTATTATTGAGTCTTCCTCTAAATGCTTAAGGCGCAAACTATGGAGAGGTTTGCCCCAGGGTTCAGTTATTAGTCCTCTCTTGTTTAATATTTATATAAGCGATCTAGACTCAGTAATTCCTTTTTCTATCAAGCGACTTTACTTTGCGGATGATATCCTTATATATTTGTTACATAAAAATATTATTCTTGCAGCTAAGGAAATGAATTTGGCTTTACAATATATTAAAAGCTGGTTGTCAATAAATGGGATGAATCTGGCGGCATCTAAAACAAGGGTCGTGGCTTTCACGCGCAAAAGAAAAATTCCCCACTTCTCAATCTCTTTTGATAATGTGCCTCTACAAACCTCTACTCAAATTAAATTCCTTGGTCTTCTTTTGAACCATAAACTTTCCTGGCTTCCACATATTCAGATAATTTCTACAAAGTGTGAAAAGGGACTTAATATGATGCGAGCAGTTTCCAGAGTATGGTGGGGATCTCATCCTACCACTCTTAAAATAATGTATAATTCCCTAGTTCGGAGCCACTTGGATTATGGCTCATTCCTTTTTGACCCACTCCCTAAATATTTAGATAAGAAAATGGAAAGAATTCAATCAAAAGCCCTCAGAATGATTATTGGAGCTATGAAGTCTTCTCCAATTAATGCGCTTCAGGTGGAATGTGGGGAGCCTCCATTATATTTCAGAAGGCAATTCCTTGCCAATAAATATATTTTCAAGGCTTTATCGTTATCACATCATCCTATTAAACAAAGTCTTGATCGGTTAAGTGTTAATTTGAATTCTAACAAAAGATTAAGAGAAAAACAATGTTTTCCTCTCCTAATCAAAAGTTTTCATCTCTATAATTCTCTATCATCTTCCCTCCAATATCTCCAAAAAGTTCCCAATCTCCCTATATACAATATTCCATTTAAGGCAATCACTTTTATGCCGAACACAATAACATCAGTCTTTCGGAAGGATATTTTATCTTCCCTAAATAAATTTCAAAATGTGGATGATTGTTTTAAAAGCATTGTGGCTTCAAAATTCCCTGGATTTTCCATCCTTTACACTGATGGTTCCAAATTTGAAAATAAAAGATGTGGAGCATCGATATATAGTCCAGAATTCAACATCAATCTCACTTATAAATTACCTAAAGAAGCTTCCATATTTACAGCTGAATGCTTTGCAATTGAACAAGCGCTAAATCAAATCCAGGTTCTCAACATTCATCGAGCCTTACTATGTACTGATTCGCTAAGTGCTCTAACTAAAATTAGGTCAAATATTCTATGTTATCCGGAAGACAATATTATATGTAAAATAAAAAATCTTCTCAATTCTCTGAGTGAATCTGGGTTTGAGACGATATTGGCCTGGGTCCCTGCCCATTTGGGTATCGAGGGTAATGAGATGGCCGATTTTCTCGCCAAATCTGGTTCAGATTCCGGAACTATCCCACTAAATTTTAGAATTCCTATCTCCGATGTCTTCCCGATTCTTAAATCCAACATGACTCGTGCCTGGGAAGAAAATTGGGCAGTCTCCAAAATAAGAACTGGATCTTTCTATGCTGGAATTCAAAACCATATCCCTGCTAAGCCATGGTTTCACGGTAAAAAACTTTCAAAACGATTCATTTCATGTATTTCGAGAATGAGAATTGGTCACTGTTCAATTGCATCTCACTTGTCTAGAATTAGAGTTTTAGATGATCCGGTCTGCCAGTGCGGTGTGGAAGAGGAAACCCTCGACCACGTTTTCTTTAACTGTAAAAACCATTCATCTTTCAAGAACATATACCGCCGGCTTATTAAAATCACACACCAGTCCCCCCTTAACATTTCATACCTTTTATCTCTTAACAATTCTCGTGTTCATACAGCTTTATGTAAGTTTATTAACCTGAATGAATTCAATATTTAATTTGTTTTGGTGATCTAAATGAGTCCAATATTTAATTTGTATTATTATTTCCCCAATAGACTAACCGAATTTTTTTATCCACTTTAACTATTACCGGCACAAAGCACTCTTTTCAGGGTGAATTGCCTAAAACCAAAAAAAAAAAAAAAAATTATAGTGGTGATATAGTGGTGCTGTTGCAGTTCATACTAATGGTACGGATAGTCGTCCGACAGAAATAATTATTTTGTTAATATTTATTTGTCCCCTTTTAAATCCCCCCTTATATACGCCTTTGTCTTAAGTAACCACAACAATCTTATGAAATATAAAACCTCAATGGGCGTATGTGAATTAAATAACAACAAAGATAATTTAAATCTGTATTTTATTCAACTTATCAAATTTGTCAACTTGCAACTAGCGCCGCGTATCTGAGTATGCGAAAGCTGGGAAGAATTTAATATCGAACAATCCGCACAGCTCTGACTGCCAAAACTATTCAAATAAATCGGGAACCAAGAGCGACTGCAACGTGTGGACACCCTGTTCAAAACAGTTTTAAAATATGTGCCATTTTCAAATTGTCTTTTATTAAAAATAAAAATTCAATTAAGAAATTTCAAAAATTTTGTTTCGTTAATATATAATATATTAATCTGATACTTACTTTTTTTATGTTGACTTTTTGGCTTTACTTTATCTTTTAATGTTGACTTTTTTACATTTATTTCCCTTTTAATTTTGACTTTTCCCCTTCACTTTATCTTTTAACGTTGACTTTTCCCTTTACTTTGTATTTTGAAACTGACGTTTTCTCTTCACTTCACTTTCTTTATCTTTTTAAAAGATTTTGATTTTAATATTTTCCTCTTACTTTACATTACTTTATCTTTTAATAAAGATTTTTGCTATTTTTATTGTAGGTACCTATCTACACGTTTCTATCTCTCTATATGTATTGTATTGATTATTTTGTTATTATTTCCCTCGGGAAATATTAATGTCATCTATGCTGTGTGAAGGGTCTTCTTGAAGAGAGGAAGAAGTGAAAATGAATCTTAAAGAGACCCATGGTATAGAAGAAAGGAAATACAGGGGTCGCAAAATCACCGATAATAGTTGATCTTAGAAGAAGTAGTCGTAAAAACGACCGGTTCTCCATGAGACATTTCAACCGTGTACAAATGTTTGGCCTATAAAACATAGATATAGCAAACATATAGATTGTTTATAAGATTATCTACAATTAAATTATACACCTATGCTGACTGTACAACATGGGAACTAAAAATAACCAAATATTCTACCTACAGTTTGCCCAACTGTACCTTTCTAAAACTAACCACGCCAAGAGGATGTATTTCCTTTCCACCTACCATTTTCTCATATCGCCCACCTCCTTCCCCTCCCCACACCCTCACAGAAAAGTGAGACGACGGCACGGCCGCACCCCCACCCCCTGTGGGGGGTCACCTCCAGCCCCCCCTGTTCCCGGGAAAGGGGAGTGAGAGGAGGGGGGTATCTGGGAAAGAGCTATTTCTCTATCGGGGATTTCAACTATTCTGTTTGTCTTGTATCTATATTTAAAAATTAAAATTTACTTCAAACATTCTCACATTTTTGAAAAATAAAATGTAAACACTTATTAGTTATTTATTTTTTAGCATAAAAAAAAACTAGTTTGACTATTTTAGTTTCATGCGTATTTAAAAGGGAGCCCATTTGTATTTGCATTTCATTGAAATGTATACTTTTTCTTTAAAGTGTTTTTGCAGGTGTATTTTTATTGTATATTTGTTTTAAACTAGACTAGACATAAACTAGACACGTTTACCTTTACGAGAGTTAACAACTCGTGTGTAAAGGGGAATAAATAAAAATTAATGAATAACTAAAAATTATAAATTAACATTCATAGTGAAGAAAAAAAAATGTAGGTATGTACATATAAAAGTGAAAAGAACTTTTTGTATATAATAATATACAGTTAAATATTCAAAACAAAGTATTTAAAATAAAAATAAAAAAGTACTAGATACACAAAAAAGTAATAGAATAAGAAAAATAAGATGACAATTGATTCTAATTAGCTAAATTATTTATGATAGAATAGTTCATTTTATTTTTAAAATTATTATGATCAAGTTCTAACCTCAGCTCTGTCGCTAGTTGATTGAACCATATCACTCCAGTGTAAGTGTAATAATGTTTTGTTTATTTATTTGTTATAAATGAAGGTACATTCACAGTTTAATGAAGCTTTGACTGTCCAAATAGGAAGGTCTCCCATTGTAGGACAGTCAAATTGACAGGTTTCGTTTGCATTAGATATTTAGGTGCATGATGATTCATATATGTAGTAGTAAGTAAAGTTAACATTCACAAAATTATAATATGTGATATAGTTGGATAATAGTTATAGACTAGGTTCTAGAATCAAGCATCTAATATACAAGAAACATTGTTTTCGAAGTGAGTACACAAGAAAAAAAGAGAATGAAAAGAAAATAAAAATTTGGGAAGCAAAAGAAATATTTAAGTAAAGAAAATCTGGACAATAGAAAAACAACATACAAGAAAAACAGTTAAACAAAATAAAATAAAAATTTTGGAAACAAAAGAGATATGTAAGGCGCTTGTATATAATTATCAGATAACAGTTTTTAATAATTTTTCTGACTCCGTCCTGCCCAAATCTAGTAACCATTTTGTTGTAGAGTACAATATAGTTGTGAATGATAAATACTTGGAGCAGATGTGTGAGTTTGTGTATTTGGAAAGTATGTTCCAGTAGGTACGCAAGAATTGAAAGAGATGGGTTTGGGCGCGAAATTGAGTAATCTAAAAGTATGTTGCCTGTTGTATGCTGATGATGCGGTGCTGATTTCCAACAGCATAGAAGATCAACAGTCTTTCGTGTCTAGGATGAACGAAATATGTATGAAGAATGAGTTATTGATGAGTATAAGTAAGTCTAAAGTCGTGGTGTTTGAAAGAGGGAGTACGAAAACGATGTGCAACATAATTGTGAATGATGAATACTTAGAACAGGCGGGTGAGTTTGTATATTTGAGAAGTATGTTTTCAAAAGACGGGAAGGCTGATAGAGATATTGAAAGATGTGTAAATGCAGGTAATTCCATTAATGGAGGTATAAATGCGGTTGACGTCAGCAAAAAAACTATCCAAGAAGCGAAGCCAGATGGAACTGACAGAAAACGGCTAAAAGTAAACTGAATGCTGTAAAAATAAGATACCTGAGGCGTATATGTAGTAAAACCATGTATGATCGTGTGAGAAATGTGGAGATCCACAAAGAATGCAAGGCTAACGTAAGCGTAAAGAGTAAGAAAGGGATGCTCAGATAGTTTAGGTATGTAGAGCGATTGTACGAAGAAAGGTGTTTAAGGAGAATATATGACGCAAATGGGAATGTTAGATAAAATCGGGGAAGTCTGAGAAAGACATGGCACGATCAAGGGAACCAGATACTTGACCGACCATGTCAATAGGTCAGAATAATAGTATAGTATGAATGAGACAACGTATCAAATGTGAATGAGGTAAGGAGTATGCACCAAGACTGAGTTTCTTGTCGTCCTCTCTGCCTACTCCTGTAAGGAAACGGCGTGATGTTTAGTTAGTTATTTTTGTTTTATTGTTTTTCGAATTATTTTTACAAAGACTGACTAATGGCAAAAAAAAATCAACATAGGTTTATTTTTTCTTTATTCATCATATTTCTTTTTATACAGTTTTACAGGTGATTCGACTACCACGCTAGGCACATGCCCGTATTATGGTAGTCGAAATGAAGTGGTACTTTTTAGGTATTTTTTCATTTTACGTTCGCTTTTTAGTTAAGTACATACTTAGTGCTTATTTAGAGCAATTGATTACACTGAATTCCGAAAAACAAACGCATATCGAATGCTTTTCGTGAAAAATATTATTATGTCTTACATAGGCATATTTTTAGCAGCAGTAAAGCAGCTAACCTTAAATTTTTAGCATAGCATAATGCGATATGTGAGGTGTTTGTTTTATCATTACAAATATTACTATTTTAAACGACTGATTTTCTGAGTCATTTATTTATTGAGGAAATCTCATTCTCTAATGGCCGTTTCCTTGCATAGTAATTAAAGCCTCGACGAAACAAGACTTAAACTTTCTACCGGGAGGATTTTCATCTACCGCTGCACCCCCTCACAACCCGCCCGCCACTATAACCCACCCCCTCCAACCTCCAACACCCCCCACACCCCCACAGCCCCACCTTTCGACTGGGAAAACTTTAGGAAACTTTCAGATCGATAGCGCCGAGTTGTCTTTTAAATCTAATAAAATAGACGAATGGCAACCGGGGTTGTTATTACATTTTTAAACCAAACGTACTACTCAAAATCGTATCTATTATTTTCTAGTTGTGGATTTTTAGATTGTAGATAGTCTAGATTAACTATAATATTTACATCTAAATCTATATATTAATTGTTTTTGTGTTTAATTCGTAGAACCACAATTCATTTTTTTATTTATTTAATAAATGAAAATTTGATTTAAAAATTGTAATAGGTGAATGAAAAACTGTATGTACAGAGACTGAATATACGGAACGCAAGAGGGGGTTTGCGGGACGGGGGAGCGGGAGAGGGGAAAGGATGGGCAGGGAAGGTGGAAAGGGAACGCGGAATTGTGGGGGATTCGGGAGGGGAACGGGATCTGCAGGGAGAAACAATTTATTTCTGTGAATATGGCATTGCAACGCATGCCGGGAACCAGTTGGTTAAAATTAAATTTAAATTGTTATTATTAATTCTGCAAGCATTTCAGTTTTTATTTTGAGACAGCTGTTTCGGCTTACAAGGCCACTTTCAAGTTGTGGTTAAACCACTTTGAGACGACTTATTTATATGATTCTAAATTTCTTTTTTTTAATAGGGGTCTATTGATTTATTACCGGTTAACACCAATTTTCTGAGAAAAAAATAAGAGAGAGTACCTAGATACCTTATTATGTGGGGTACTTCGAAATCTGTTTTCCCCGCACTAAATTGTAATGTTTTCTTAATTGTTTAATAATGACGTTACCGCTATGACTTATTTAAGTGCGTTAAAAAAAAACTATATCAATGGTTATTCTTAAGAACATGCTACTGACGACTTATAAGAGGGACAGGCATGAAATAAATAAGAATAATATTAAGGCGATGCACGACGTCATGTAAAATTCTGAATCAGGCCGCTAACAACGACACTCCTTATGGAGATGGCGATTAGGTTTAAATTTCTGTTCAACACCTGCAGCCTGTTTTGATTTATTCTTTAAAAAAACATCGCCAAAGTGGGTGATTTATTTTATTTTGTGAAGTTAAGACACAACTTTGTAAATGCTTTACGATCATTTTCTAAAGAATTTAATTTTCCACATTATGTAATAAAACCACAACCGAAAAGGGTTTCGTAAGTAGGAGATTTTTAACTTTAAGTAGTTTTTATAGGCTTGATACTATATTTTTATCTGCGCTTGTAAAGAGATCAATCAAAAAATTATATGATTTTCTAGTTGTATTAAATTAAAGCATCTACAATATTTCTTATCAATCGCTTAGACATTTTTTAGATGCCTTAAATAATAGGGTGTAGTGTAGAAGAGTATTGTCATTTGAAATAATGAAGTTATTTTTTGGCATCCCAAAATCACTCTCAAATCTGAAGAGGCCATTACACAAAAGGCAAAAACATTCAATTTGAATAGCGGGTATGGGTACACCGGGAAACCATTTATTGAATAACCAACACTTCTGTCATAGTTTACCCCAAGTGATTCGCTACATTTGGTGACTTAGCAGGGGTGCCTGGTTTCATGTTAGTGATTTTTGTCTTGGCCAGGCGGTGAAAGTGCCTGTCCACCTCCTGCGTGGCTAGCCAGATCGAGAGAAACTTGTTGAGACCTCTCCTCTTTCTACCCAGAATTTCCTGTACTTCCTTTCCTTAAAAATACTCTCTCACAGCATCCCGAAGATGACATGGGCCCTGATGGATATAATTTTTCTCGGGGCCTCTGTGTGGAGCTCAGGTAAAAAAAATCAATTTGGAAGCCATATATTGAATAACCAACAGCTCTGACATAGGCCACCCCAAGTGGATCGCTACGTTTAGTGACATAGCAGGGGTGCCCGGTTTCATGTGGGTTGTGTTTAGATAATCATTAGTAAAGTTATTTTTAAGTTCATAAAGGCGGCGAAAAGACTTGAGTTTTGTCTTGGTCTAGACGGCGAAAGTGCCTGCCCACCTGCTGCGTGGCAGATCCGATCGAGAGAAACTGGTTGAGACCTCTCCCGCCGGACTATCTTGACCCATCGTCTTGCACCTCAGTGGGAAGGATGGATTCATTCTTCCGTCACTCCTTGACACTTCATTTCCCTAAAAAAGAACCTTCACACAGCATCCTCAAAGATGACATCGGTCCTGAAGTTTATATTTCTGAGGGCTCCTCTGAAAAGCAAATATAAAAAAAGAATTAAGGATATAGGTATCTACCTAACTTTTTTTTTGACAAATCCACTATTTGAACCTATTGTAATAACTCAACCACCGAATTTATATCACCACTATAGAAATCATGGTAAAATGTAATACCTACAACTAAGGGAAAATAGGTGGGAGGAGAAAGAGGAAGGTGGGGTAGGTGGGGGGGAGAAAAGACAGCGCGCGCAGTTAACATGCAAAATAAATACACCCCGGCGGAGCTTCGTGAAAACTTAGCTCAGTAATCATATTCCGGGAAATGGAAAACCTTAACCTGTGTGATGAGGATGATGAAATTTTGAAAATTTCCTTGAAAAATATCGAATTTCACTAAGCACATGGAATCCCTGTTTTTCATTTCGTCTGTTTGCGCAATCCTTTTCTGTTTCAAGGTGGTGGTCTTTTCAAGGCTTCAGAAGAGATTATTTTTTCAATATTACGGTATCTACTTACACGAAGATATATTGAAAAAATTATAGTCCTTGAGGTAGTGACGATCCTTCTAGTATACTACCTATTTAAGTAGGTAGGTATTTAAGAACCTACTTGCAAATCTTACGATGTCAGAGAAAATTTTGTATTTGATTAAATAAATAACAGAAAATTAGAAACCTACTTGTTTTAGACGAGAAGTCTACACAACTATTAGTTATTATTTTTATAACTATAAAATATGTATACAAGCAGTATTGCATATTTAGAAAAGGCAAATTAGCAATCTACTAAGATGACATGTCATGGATAATAGCATAATAGTTATATTTTAACTCGAACGTCAATGGTTGTTATTTAATTTGCTTATTATTCGCTTTTTATATGTTTTAATATTTAACGTTAATGAAGACAGTGAAACTCATTCGAAAATCTGAAAATAGAAAAAACATAAAAAGATATGGTAACATCTAGGTCACGAACCCAGGAACTACGCCTTGACGGAGCGCTAGGAGTGCTCCAACTCAGCTACATAATTACTTCGACTAAGAACCACCAACTTTATCTTCATTTTTAATTAAAATATTACAATTTGTGATAAAAAAAAAAAAATTAATAATCTTTTTTTTTTTAATATCAACGGTATGAATATACCATAAACTTTAAATCTTTATATTTTATTTTTCTTATCACCTTTTATGTTTTTCTTTATAAATTCGTATTTATAATTATTACATGTCTAAACATAGATAAACCAATTTAAACTCTTTTTTTTGTTTAGTAGATAAATAGATATGTATTTAATATTTTAAACATTGTTATATGAAACATGTTAGGTATATATATATAAAATAGAAATTAGATATATTCGTAGTCCTCCTCACTAGGAGATCCTGTGCTGAGGGGGCTATGCTTTGGATAAGTTTTCAGCGTCTTCTATGGTTTAACTTCATGGTTTGGATAAAGTTTTCCAGAAACTTCGACGACGATGTTTTAAGTATACTAGTAAGTTCATTTTCCCATAATTCCTTCAGCCAACACATAATGTCCTTAATGTAGCTATTTTTTGTTTTAATTTGTTTAATACTAGGTGGGAGTTTGTTATATAACTTTACTCCTCATAACAGATTATCAGCCTTACTACTTAATAGGTACATATTCATCCAAAAATGAACACTAAGTAGAAGAAAGCTAATATATTGTTGTATTAGATAAAATTTAATTTTATAGACACCCGCATTCCAAGAGTTAACGACTGAATCCCCCTCACCCCTCCTACTCACCCACTTCCCACCTTCTTTCCATCGCCCAGTCCCGTCTGAGAAGCTTTGCAACTTCTATAGAGTGGGGGGTTGTAAGGTGGATTCGACGTTGGATGAATTTATTTAAAACACTCGCAGGAATACCCTCGCAAGCAATAAACCTGCGGACTATGAGAAGGAAACTATGAGAACATTTAAAATTTTATCGTGTTCAATTAAAACACTTCTAATGTAGATGGCGATAAGGTTTTAATTCCCGTTTTACTCTAGCTGTCTATTTTGATTTACTCAGGAAACAAACACCGCCAAAAAACATATTTAATTTTATTTTTCGAAGCTCAGGCACAAAACTATTTGAATATTTTACGATCATTTCTTAAAGAATTTATTTTCCATGTTATGTAAATTAGGAGATTTTTAACTTAAAAGCAGATTTTCATGGCCTTCGTCAGAAAAAAAGAAAAAAATATTTTAAAGGAAAATAAATTCGTGTTCAACCAGCAGTATTTTATTAAGGCATTTAAAATATGTCCAAGTGATCTAATTTTCAAACCAAAATCGCATGATTTTGCGTTGCTTGATACCTTAAACAATTTATAATAAAATTGTAAAAATACACCTTTAAAATCTTTACATCTCTACAGGCTTCGCGGGGGAGTTTATTTTTTTTAATGTTTTTTTTCTGTACCTATCTATCTATGATATAAAATTTAAAAGATAATAAATATAGGCAGATTATTAAGGAACCCGTCGACAAACTGCTTCCTAGCAGTTTAACGGGACTTTGTCGTAATTACGTATCATACAAAAAAAATTAAAGGTGGTTCGGCGGCTCTATATCATAACTCTGGTTGAGTGAAGGGGAAATTGGAATTGTTGTCTGAAGGGCCGCAAGTGCCTATGCAAAATCCTTCTGAAACAAAATATTTATCATAATGACCATTTGAGAGGGCTAGTTACTTTATATATAATTTTGATTGATCTTTTTGCCGCACATTAGAGCTAATTATGCTTTTCGCTTTCTAATAAGTAGGTATATAAATTTTATTAGTTGTTTATTTTGCAAATCACCTTTCATTATTCGATTTCTAATAATATATTAAATCTAAACATTTTTCCAGGCACGACATTCCGAAATACCTTTAAATACCTACCTCTCCATCAGTAATTTTTTTCAGACATATTTTTACCAAATTTTAATAAAAGTTGTAGAATGTACGTAAGATATTGGAATGTAACAGCAACAAATAATTTACAAACGTAGTAAAAATTTATTAAATAACAAAATAAAACGTTTTCCACAGTATTTCTGAGCTTTCCAAGAAAGCTGGTTTGTTTGCAAGCTTTTTGCTTAGCTCAAGCTTTAATACCTCTGAGCATACCGCAACGGATAAATATATTCCCCGGAATCTAGGTCATCTAAAAAATATGTTAAAATTTTGCTGCATGTATCTTTCAAATTTAGTTAGAAATACAGAAAGACTTTTTTTTCAATTCTGACTCTTAACGTGGTCCGACTAAAGTATTTGGTTCACTTGTTAGTGCCATGCCTCAGCCGTCCCCGACTTCTTCTAACATTTACATTCGTGAAATATTTTCTCCTTGTGGCCTCTTGGTCTCTGTGTTTCCTCCCCCCACAACATGGGTCTCTTCAAGACCCCCGGGTGCAACCCTTCCTTTTCACAAAAAGACCCTCCACATGGCATACCCAAATATGAGGGAAAATATTTTCCTTACGAATTCCTACGTGGAGTTAATGTAGAAAAGATTATTACACTCATTTCTTCAGTAAAAATACCTAAAAAAAATTACAAAAATTAAACTACCAAATTAATACTGTTTTTTATTTGTAGACAAAATTAAGGATTATCCTAAAATCCATTTTACTTATAACGGTCATGCGCTTTAATATAAGCAATATATTATTGTTATTGGAAATCGCTTGCTGAACAAAGAAACCTGGGTATCTAAGTAAAGATCTTCCACAACATTTTAGAATAATTCGGCAATATATTTAGGTAATTTGTCAGTGGTTTCTTAATAGAAATGGCGATGATTTTTTTACCTTTTTCGTTTTTGTAAAAATTAATCTTAAAAATGAAGCCGGGCACCCCCAAACCATACTTGGGGTGACCTATGACAAATGTGTTGGTTATCCAATATTCCCTGGCGGCGGTACCCATACCTGCTACCCAAATTGATAATCTCTATCTAGCAGAATTAATAAAAAAAACAACAAAAGAATTACCCTTAATGCCTTAGTAGGTACCCTTTTTGTTACTCCTCGTGATGTATCAAAGATTTTATTCGTTTTTTTTCCCATTTGATGGAGTTCTTATGGAGGTTTAAAGATGCGTTTATATTAAATTTGGCACTTAAAAATTATATTTTTGTAAATTTTTTATTATGATCACCTTCTGAAATTTCGCGCTATGAGTTTAAAACACGGTGTGTGTTCTATTTATTTTACATAAGGAATATTCTTCCTCTCACTGAAACCAACTATCCCTTCTACAATTCGGGATATTACTATGTCGCGCAGGCTGTACGTCCCAACCTCCCCTACCCCTTCTCCCGCCCCCTATCGGAGAACCCGCTAACTTATCTGCTGCGAAGGAAGGCTCCAGGGGCGTAGCGGGAGTTCCTCTGCCCGGGTCCGGGGGGAAGGGAAGGGGAAGGGGGGAATTGGAAAAGGGGGTCGAGAAACCACTCTGCTTTTGCTACTTTGAACCCGGCCCCGACTGGCGCGGTAGGTACGCCACCGCCGCGCCTCTCTTAAAAGGAATACGTATGGGTAATCTATGTGGCAAGAAAACAATGATATTTGTAAGAAACAATTCTTCTTTTTCTAATTCTTTTCGTATTGAAGGTTGGCAATAATCGGAGAGATCTTCTTCGCATATACCACATCAGCTTTGAAATTTTTCTGTGAAATCGTTATGTGAAAAAAACAGTAATAGGTACGTTGAAGAATCTGCATATAAAATGAAAAGCTAAATCAAAAAAATAAAAGGCTAAATTAAAAACCTTGGGCTTGCAACCGTATTTATCTAAGTCTCAACCCGGTCGTCCATGGTCGAGGGGCAAGGCTCTGGCCTGTAATACGAAGATCGCGGGTTCAAATGCCGGTGTTAAAAAAAATATTATTCCCTGACCTCAAATGACTTCTCTTATTATTAGAAGAATACACTAGGTATTATTTTTTAATAATTTTTGCAACTGTGTCTTGGTACTTTGGTAATTATGAAAAGTAGGAAATTTTATAACGGTTAAAAAACTGAATTCAAATCAAAGCTTTTAAAATCGCTGGACACACCCAATAACTGTCAAAATTAATATTTTGAAACTTTGATAAAAGAAAAATAGCACTGAAAAATAGAATTACCTTTCTGAGGTGGCTCTGAGTTGGTTTCATTCTGAGTTGGCATGGAACCGTATTTTCCTATATATCGTCTCCGACGTAGATAGTTGTATTTTATAGTAATTAAGTTGAATCGAAGTGTGTGGTACATAGGAGTATGTATGTAGTTTCAACATCTTAATTTAATCTTAACATCATAATTTCAATAACATATGTCTTTAGTATTCGTAGTTAAATATAGTTCTGAGGTGTCTCAAAAGATGCCAGTTAAGTAGTACCCCCGAAGAATGCCGACTGTTGTGTTTCGTGTTTAATGCACGAAAGGTTATGGAAATAGCCGTTGATAAATGGTAGACAGCCGAGCTCCCGCAGTGTCGAGTTCTCTATCTGCAGAATAACTTAGAGATACTACCTACGACCTTACGACAACGAATTGTAATCAAGACGAACCTCAATATTTATTGCAGTTTTCCCTAACGTATTTATTTATTTATTTATTTATTTTATTTATACTGGGTTTTACAGATGTTTACACTTACATGAGAACAATCCAGTTATAAAACTCAGTTATTACACAATTATAAAAATCTACAATTACATACAATTAAATACAAATAAATACAATTAGAAAAACAAAAACATCACAAATAAAAATACAGAATTATATACAAGGTCACTCAAGTAACACATTGCAATGAGTGGTAAAAGACATATGAAATACGCGAGCATGCATAGAAGGACAATTCACACAACATAATTAGTTAGTACTTTTTAACAGCGCTAGAACTTTTTTTTTAAATCCGTACAAATTGTCAACGAAAATATCCACATCAGCGCACTCTATCTTGTTATACAGTCGACACATCTGGGTCAGAGGGCTAAAGTAGGCGATATTATTTTTAAATGTATTCATATGAAAAATGTCATGGCGTCTTAAACAATGGGAATTGGGGACATTAATTTCAATACTGTTAAGACATAATGTAGTATCAAGATGGCCGTGAATAATTTTATGTAAACATATTAGATCAGTCAATTGCCTTCTAGTTTTAAGTGTATCAATCTTGAAGTAATCACGACGTACATCGTATGATCTGAGATGGTCGTGTAGTCCACATTTGAAGGATAACATTCTTATTAATTTTTTTTGAACTGATTCTACAATGTTTTCATATTTGCAGTAATGTGGATTCCAAATAGTGCTTCCATATTCAAGTTTACTTCTAATTAAGGCATTGTAAAGTGTTAGAATTGATTGAGGATCTTTGAAAGGTTTACATATTCTGTGAATAAATCCCATCATTTTTAATGATTTGCACTTAATGTTGTTAATATGTACATCAAATATGAATTTAGAATCAAGAGTGATTCCTAGATCCCTTATTGAAGAAACTTTTTTGAGAATAATATTATTGATAACATAAGAAAAATCCTTTATAATTCTATTTCTAGTAAAGTTTAAAATGTAACATTTTTCAACATTTAAGTGCATATCATTGACAGTACACCAGTTATTGAGTGTGTCGAGGTCATTTTGAAGCAGCTGATGATCGGAAACAGACTTAATTTTACGAAAAATTTTAAGATCATCGGCGAAAAAAGCATAATCACAGTTTAATTTCGAGCCAAGGTCATTTATGAATATAAGAAAAAGCAGGGGGCCAAGATTTGAACCCTGTGGTACACCAGAAGTTACAATTATAGGGGATGATTTGTATCCATTAATAAGAACTAATTGAGTTCTGTTATACAAATATGATTTCACCCAGCGTAATAGGTCTCCATGTATTCCAATTTGTTCAAGTTTTTTTAGTAAGATGGAGTGGTTAACTCTATCAAAAGCTTTTTGGAAATCAGTATAAATTGTATCTACTTGTAATCTTTCATTAAAAGAATTACAAACATAATTACAAAATTCCAAAAGATTTGAGTTGATTGATCTTTGAGGAACAAACCCATGTTGCCTAGTGCAGAGAAGGGGTTTAAAATGTGAAAAAATACTTTTATATATCAGAGATTCAAAAACTTTAGCAAAACAGGATAGTATACTGATTGGCATATAATTTTTTATTAAAGATTGGTCTCCCGATTTTAATACTGGGACCACGTGTGCTTTTTTCCACAGATCGGGAAAAGTTCCCGTGGTAAGGGATGCATTAAAAATTATAAAAAGCGGTAAACATAAAGAGTCTGCACAGCAACTAACAAAGAAAGGAGGAATTTTATCAGGTCCTGGGCCCTTACTGGGATCTATTTTACTCAAAAAAAATTTATTTCATCTGCACTAATATGTATTTTACCCAAATTGCTTTGATTGTGTTCAGTTATGTTTGGCATTGAATCATTAGTAGATGATTCCGACTTGGTATAAACAGATGAAAAATATTTAGAGAATATGTTTGCTATGTTTTCACCGTCATTCGCGGAAATATCGTCAAGATGCATTACTTTAGGAATACTATTATTTTTTCGTAATGATTTTGAGTACGACCAGAATAACTTTATGTTACCTTGCAGACCACTTTCGACAGAGTTGATATATGATTTATAACATTCGCTTTGTATTTTTTTTGTAAATTTCCTTAAATAAGAGAATTCCCTATAATCTGACTCATAACCATGTTTTTTTACCTTAAGTCTAACTTTGTTTTTTTTCTTAAGAAGAGCAATCAATTGCTGATTAAACCAGACAGGATATTGATTTTTTGTTTGAGTACCATATTTTTTAAAGTATTTGTCAATAATTTCCCACAATTTTTCATATAATAAGATTACCATGCTATTCACATTTTTATTTTTAAAGAGAGTTATCCAATTAACAGACAATAGATCCTGTCGACATTCATCAAAGTTTCCCTTCCTGAAGTTATATTTTGAATCGCTTCTATTCATTTCTAAGAATTGATCTTTATTTTGTTTCACTATAATTTCAAATGAAGGGTGATATTGATCCAATTTGGTTAAGCCTGGTGCTATTTGTATATCAATGTTAACTTTATCTGAAAAAACAAGATCCAATAAATTTTCATTTCTATTTAGTACATAATTGAATTGATACAAATTGCAAATTGATGAGAGATTGACAAGACTATGTGCTTTCATGCTTTTATAATTAGAAGGGGAAAGTACATTATTTTTGAATGAATTGTCAGGTATCCATTTAATTTCGGGCAAATTAAAATCACCAACAAAAATAAACTGCGAATTGGAAGTTGAAAACTTTAAATACAGATCCTGTAATTTTTCAATATGTTTACAATAATTATCAACGGTTACACTAGGAGGAATATAGAGGATGCATATAAAGATGAGCGAGTTGGAACGAGACTTAATTACAAGCCACAAATCTTCATTGTCACTCTCCCACTCCGTTTTTCTTGACACAAGAAGTTTTTTAGAAACGGTGGCTAGAACTCCGCCACCTTCTTTAGACACAGATTTGGTTGACTCACGATCTCTTCTAAATATTACATATCTATCATCAAACAATTCTTCACTAAATATCGTTGAGTTCAGCCATGTTTCGGAAAAACAAATAATGTCATAATTATTGATTAAAATATTATTGCGTACACTTACAGTCTTTGTTCGAATACCCCTCACATTTTGATATAATATATTTAATGCATCAACAGCAAGTACCTCGCCATCTATTTCGGTGTGCTTAGATGCCATAGTCAATGGTGGAGAGGTCCTTCAATAGTGCTGCTTTGTAGGCCGGACAATCCTTATCTCCGAGTAATCTTAATCACTGGGATTAAAGAACACCACAAAGTGCTAAATCAAAATATCATTCTTATGATTTGAGTATCGTGCTATCCCAAAAGTTTATCAAATTTATTATAAAACGCACGAGAAAGAAATTGACAACATGTTCAAACCCTACCCTCGGTGTTTTTCGGAAATAGAAAAAAAACCGGAATGTTCTCGAAATGTCCCACGATTTTCGAAATGAATGAGTTTACTTAAACTAGTTTCAGAAAGGGTTTGATATCATTCAAAATGTATCGTATTCAATTGTCAAAAGGTCTTGGAATTTGAATAAACGAGGGACAGCAGAAAACCAGATTTTGGAAAGTGAGGTAAAGCAATATGTGAAATATACCTACCCTTTTTTCGACCGGTTTAAAAAATACGACCAAATCATTGAATAAACGGAATTAGTCTTATTCAAAATGTCCAAAAGCCTTCAGTATTAAAAAAAAATTATGTAAATACAGCAAAAGAGTCCAAACTGCTCACAACCATCTGGAGCCAGTGTCACCACGACATCCTCAATAGGCATATGTCAAGGGAGTGGGGATGGAAAAGAGATTGGAGGAGGAATGTGGGGAGTACCTGGCTATTCAGAACTGGTCACAAAACACGGCTAACGCCATTTCAAGCAACGTTTCAATTCTGAATGGTGATCTTACACCAAGGCTATGCTGAGAGTATCTTCCACTCAGGAACGTGCCGCAAAAATACATTATATTATTTTAAATGATTAAAATTTGAAATAACATGTAATCAAATAAAATGTATGTGCGCATGCCAGGATTTGAACCCGTGACCTAGTCGAGAGACTTACTCCTCGATCACGAGACCGTGAATCTCATCAATTTCAATTTCAGAGTGTGAAGAGTGTACGAGACCTCTAGGCCTGCACAAAACTGTAGATAATAAGCGCTGGCACACAGAGACGCCTGACAATCGAAATGTCTTGATAGAGATGTGTTCTCGCCTTGACGGCTGTTGAAGTTCCGTAGTATGGTCACAAGCGTCTATGCTGGACGGGCATCTTCTGCGCATTGGGGTGGAGTGGTATTGCATCTTCCACCGTGCATTGTGAGATGGAATACTCTTGCATCGGAGCATGTAGGCTGCGGTGGACGCTGGTTGCTAGTAATCGAGACGGGCTGCGCCCCAGATGGTGTATGTTCTTAGGGATAGCTGCATATCTGGCATCAGCATCCAGGGGGTGGTCGCAGCAACTCACATGTTGATTGGTTTCAGGATAATCGGTCTGCTTTTATTAAGCGTGGCGGGAGTCCATATCATGTATCTTGCTCAGGCGTTATCATCAGGTCAGAGAGATGCAAGGCCCGATGCAAGGGAGCCCCAGGCTAGCAGCCCGGAGCAAGATGGCCAGGTGTAGCGCAGCGTCTTCAAGGGCTTGGTAAGAATCAGCAAGTTCAAAGGAGCCCGAGGGTGGCCATGGGGCTCAGGCGTCAGCGTCTTCAAGGGCCTGGTAAGAATCAGCAAGTTCAAAGGAGCCCGAGGGTGGCCATGGGGCTCAGGCGTCAGCGTCTTCAAGGGCCTGGTAAGAATCAGCAAGTTCAAAGGAGCCCGAGGGTGGCCATGGGGCTCAGGCGTCAGCGTCTTCAAGGGCCTGGTAAGAATCAGCAAGTTCAAAGGAGCCCGAGGGTGGCCATGGGGCTCAGGCGTCAGCGTCTTCAAGGGCCTGGTAAGAATCAGCAAGTTCAAAGGAGCCCGAGGGTGGCCATGGGGCTCAGGCATCAGCATCTTCAAGGGCTTGGTAAGAATCAGCAAGTTCAAGGGAGCCCGAGGGTGACCATGGGGCTCAGGCGTAGGCGTCTTCAAGGGCTTAGTAAGAATCAGCAAGTTCAAAGGAGCCCGAGGGTGGCCATGGGGCTCAGGCGTCAGCGTTTTGTAGGTATTGTTCAGACACATCGGCAGGCGATGTCGCTCCGACGAACTCTTGAGGTGAAAGAGACTGCAGTCTTGAAGTTCCAACTGGTGACGACGATACTGACGTCTTGAATCAAGTAGGCGGTCTAAAGAGACGGCAGTCTTGAAGTTCCAACTTGTAACGGCGATACTGACGTCTTTAATCGAGTAAGTTCTGTAGAGGTACAGCCACAATAACTGATGACTGGTGACTGAATGAAGCTCCTCCTATTGTACTGGCTTTTATAGTAAAGGTCCGGTGTCGGTCGATTCATGTTTTAATAAATGTTATGAAATCAGTATTTTTGTACTGCCGCGTAATAATGGTGCAACAATGGTGTTGGCGGTGCGTCATCTAATTGCATCACACGTTCGATACAAAGAGATTTGAAAAAAAATCCATCTTGAATAAAAATAACATAATTACAGACAAAACACCATGGATACAAAACAGCCTGCCGATAAAATTACAATCACAAAGGGAAATTACACAACTGCCCTGACGATGGACACTGTAACGCTGTTTGAAACATTGGCTAAACGAGAAGGTAGCGCAACACGGCATAACACCCCAAAAATAATAATAAACATTCTTAATCGTGTTGAGGGAAAAAATTCCTTCTTCTTCTTGCGCCCTGTCCGTTGGCCCTGGCCAAAACCCTGTCTCAGGTTTTTCAGACGTGAGGTTCTCCTTTTTCCAGGGCCCCGTCCTCCGGCAATCTTTTCCTGCATTATGATATGTAAGACCTCATACATCTCTGGATGTCTCATCACATGTCCAAGATATATTGAAGTTTTCGGATTTTTATAGTTTTAACAACTTCTTTTTCTTTATTGATCCGAACCATAACATCTTCATTCGTAACCCTGTCCATATTCTTCTATAGATCCCATCTCGAATGCCTCAAGTCGCCTAATTAGTTTTTCAGTAAGCGTCCATGCTTCCATTCCATAAAATAATATCGAAAACACGTAGCATCTGACCTTCCGCATTCGTAATCCAAGGTTGAGATCATGACTGCAAAACATTTTTTTCTCTAAATAATTTTCCTTTATTTTCAAGCCATCCTGTAGTTCCCAACACCGACCGGAAGAAGAGCGTATATTAAAGTAGGACCTGTAAGTAAGCCGCTTATACGTACATTAAATAATATATCCGTAGAAAACGGAGGAGGGAGTGGGACGCGCAGTATGCACGCGAAGGAGATGGAAGACTGGAGGGAAAGGTTACGAGCGGCTAGATGCAAGGCAGCTCTTGGAGGTAGAATTTTCTTCGGTGAAATATAAAATATGTTTAGTTGATATATTGGTTAGGGACCATAAAATCTGAAAACTGGTAAGTTTAGTATGAGAAATTGGATAGATAAACTGACTCAACTAAAGATAAAAATATATTTTCCAAACAAAGAAAACTGCTTTTGCTTATTTAAATACAATATTTTAATTTTTACATTTATAAGACACATGTTAAATTTATATACATATGAAATAGATGTTGATTATTTTCGTGCGGTCTTCCTCACTAAGAGATCCTGTGCTGAGGATTTGGATAAGTTTTTCTCGACTTCATGACTCAACTTCATGGTTTGGGTAAGGTTTTTTTAGAAACATTTATGACGATGTTTTTTATTTACAGTTAAATTATTTTTCTGATAGTTCAACTAATGTTTTAACAAGATTTGATGTCGTTAACGTACTTATGTTTTTCTTTAAATTTGTTTGATACTATGTGGGAGAGGGTTAGATATATAAAATAAGCTGCTAAAAATTCAGGGCTTCTTTGTCCAAAACTATTATTAAGGTATACTTAGCATACCTATATGTTTGCTTGGCTCTGATTGTATGATTGTGCGAGCTTTTTGCTTTTTTTGAGGTAAGGTAAGGTAATAAGAATATTTTTGCATTGATTTTTGTATATTAGGAACATCAAACTGTTTAAAAATTTCTGTTGTTTTTTTTAAATTTTATCAATGGTATTTTTTTTTAAAACGCACCTTTTAAAAAACGGCTGCCCTACCAGTTAAATCTTAACTTTGGATTTGGCTGAAAATACCTAAAGAAATGATTTTTGAATTCAAAAGGTATATCAAATATCTAGTACGTATATGTGCTTCTTTATTTATTTGGGTTTCACTTTTGAATTATTAAATATTGGCCATTAAAGATTTTAATTTTTCATGATTTGAATGGCAACTTGGGCAATTATTTTTGAATAAACAATAAATATTTAAAAAAATATTTTACTAAATTTATTATAAAAAATATGATAAAATATAAAATAAAAAATATTAAAAAAGCATTTTGATGGCCGTAAATTTAAATTATAAATGACCTATTTACGAGCACAACGCATTTTTTTTATTATAGGTAACCAAATTTAAAAATAAAATAAAAATATAACAGATTATTTCCGTACTAGATACTAGATATATTATTTAATTTGGGTAAGGTAAGTTAATCAAAAATTAAGTTTTATGTAAAGAAGGTTGCACAGTTATTCCTCTTAATACTAAAAATGTAAAGAATTGCCAATAGAATTATTACGATACTATTTCTTTATAAAAAATCTCTTTACCTGCAAGT
This sequence comes from Limnephilus lunatus, assembly GCA_917563855.2. Classification (NCBI taxonomy): domain Eukaryota; kingdom Metazoa; phylum Arthropoda; class Insecta; order Trichoptera; family Limnephilidae; genus Limnephilus; species Limnephilus lunatus. Next base: position 103,693,874 of record OU830594.1, read on the forward strand.
CTCCATTTCCCAGCAGTCCCTCCGACAGAAAGGTGGGACATAACGGGGTGAAAAGCCTGGAGAATCGCGGATACGGGGTGGCGACACCACCCTTACGGGAAACGGGGAAGGGGAAGCCCAGGGGGGGGGGAAGAGAAACAGGGGCGCCTTATGTAAAACTAAGATGGCGGATCCTCGCAACCACCCCCTCGCCCCCCTCCCCCAACGGAAATGACGAGGGTGGCCGCTGTAAGGGTAGTTTTGTGTATGTATTTTTGATAAGTTTCGAGCCGCAATGAGAGGAGGGTTGGAAATTAATAATATTATTTATTTTCGTCAGGGTAAAAAGGTGCCTTTGTGATTTTGGGAAAACCTTTTTAAATTGTATGCCGGTTGTTTATCGCTGAGAAACATATTTTGTTTTGGAATGATAATAAAAATATATCATTGGTTATGTGGACAAGGTATGTACATAAGGGCAGGTAAGTATTAACACAAGACTGGAAGTTATTACACAAAGAAAAATATTTTTAAAAAAACAATCTTTACATGAAAACTTTTTTTTCTTTTTTAAAAGAAAGACAAACATTTCCGGGTTACGAATAATCCAACAACGTTAGAAAATCTCCTACTACCACCACCACAGAAAGCTGCAAATTTTGCTTGTGTTGTGATGGGGGACTTAAGCCCGTAATGCACGACATCTTTTTTCAGCCCGATTCCAATTAGAGACCAAAGTCAACATTATTCGCTTTACGCGATCGCTATTTTCACCTATATTTTCATACCTACGATTTCAGTTGGCATCACAACAAACAGTATGGTTCATGTGTTGTTTGCAGTGATGACAATTGAAATCGTAGATATGAAAATAGAGTTAAAAATAGAGATCGCGTAAAGCGAAAAATGTTAACTTTGGTATCTAATTGGAATCGGGCTGAAAAAAGATGTCGTGTATAACGGCCATTAGCCAGCAGATGAATCGAACATGCGACGCCCGGATGGGAACCAAGCGCTATGCCTACTCAACCACTGACCGTTCGACATATTCTTTAAATAATTCATTAACCAAGACGGCATATTATTTTGAATATTATCTACAAAGTGCCTACTCTAAATTACAATTTAAAAAATCACTCCATAAAAGATGCGGTGATACTATAGTTTCTATGGTAAGATTATTTAAATACAGATACGCCTGTAAACATTTCAAATGTGAGTCAAAAAATATAATAGATTTTTAACAAAACTCACACGTGAATTTTTAACTCATCTAAACCGCTCTTTGCAAGAAGAAAGTCTCAGTACCGCCCTAGTTTAAGACCGCCGATCAGAATCGAAATGCTTGAAATGTCTTAAGCCATGTTTGGTGACTAGCCTCTTCCACGTCTCTTTCCCCTCCGCCCTCCCTTCAGCCTTAAAACATGCCCTAATTTGGGATGCCATAGTTTCACTGGCTACGGATATTTTAAAGTAGTTAGGAATTAATATATAGTCAAGTAGTTGTTAGGTAAAGGAAAATCACTTTAAAAACGACGCATTTTAATGTATTTGAGAATACCGATAGTATCGAATGTTACAAAAAGTTTTCCAAACAAGTTTGGAACACCCCTAGGCAGTTCCCTCTTACCCGTCAAATCCTCAAGATATACAGGGCGCATAGCGACCATTATCAAATCCGTTTTAAGACTCACGATTTAATTCGGCAATATTCTTTTAACGTTTTGATTCATTTTTCAACTTCCTAACAAAACCAATTCACTATTAAATTAATTTTTTTTTTATCCATCTAGTACACCACTACATAAGCAAAGGTATCTTCGAAATTATTTATCTGTACGTAGGTAGGTATATATTTTTTTAACTTTCCAATTATTTAGCCATCGAATAGAAAAATTTTTTTTTTGAAAATAACAAAAAAAATAATAATTTAAAAGTCTTTAAAAATAGAACGGATAGTGTTCTACTCTCAATGACGTTCAAAAACTATCATTACCTATCCAGCTTCAAGTCTAATAATTAATTTATTATTATTCATTATTTTTGTGTTTTATTTAATAGAAAGTAAGGAAAATTATTTATTCATTACTCCTTAGTATGTTTACAAAACCTAAACAATATAACGCACTTAAATGAGTCATCGCATCAGTAACGTTATTATTAAACAATTGAGAAAACCTTAAAATTTGAAGTAACCCACATAATACTCTCTCAATTAGTTTCTCAGCAAATTCTTTTTCCCGTAATAAATCAATTTAGATAACTTCAAAAAATGACATTTAAAATCGTGTATTTAAGTCGTCGATTGAAAATGGCATTGTAAGCCGAAACAACTGTAACAAAAATAAAAACTAAAATACTTGCAGCAATATGTTTACAAATATGTTTACAAAACCTAAACAATATAACGCACTTAAATGAGTCATCGCATCAGTAACGTTATTATTAAACAATTGAGAAAACCTTAAAATTTGATGTAACCCACATAATACTCTCTCAATTAGTTTCTCAGCAAATTCTTTTTCCCGTAATAAATCAATTTAGATAACTTCAAAAAATGACATTTAAAATCGTGTATTTAAGTCGTCGATTGAAAATGGCATTGTAAGCCGAAACAACTGTAACAAAAATAAAAACTAAAATACTTGCAGCACTTAATAATAATATTATTAAATTAAATTTAAAAAATAAATAGATATAAAAGTCCAATAATACCTGGCTTTTTATTTAATTAATAGTTTACCAGTGGATTGAGCAGAAATGTGCTGTCACGAGAAAATTTGCCTAGTTGCCTGAACACCCCATAAGGCACCATGTAAACATGTAATTAAGTACTCTTATTCACTCAACAATGAACCTGTCATCTCTAAAACGGAATGTAAAGATCTTGGTGTTTACCTTGATAGCAAACTTATATTTAATAATCACATCGACTCAATCGTTCACAGGTGATAAAAAATGCTTGGTTTTGTTCTTCGTATAAGTAAAGTGTTCAGTAACTCGCGTACAGTAGTTATGTTATATTTTGCATTAGGCAGAAGTATACTGGAATATGCCTCGCCAATTTGGAACCCGCAGTACAAAGTATACATAGATAGCATAGAACATATTCAAAACAAATTTATAAAATATCTTACCTTCAAATTCAACAATAACCATGAATGCACTTTTCAAACTTTGCAACAAAGACGAGTAATAGCTGATTTGACAATTATTTACAAAATTTTAAATAATAACATTGACTGTACCGAACTTCTTTCCCCGGTTAATTTTAACATACCAATAAGACTTACACGCCATACAGAACTATTCCACACGCTTAATTACAAGACAAACGCAGCAACTAATTCGCCAATCAATCGTTTTCTTTATATATTCAATAATATTTATCAAAATTCTAACATCGATATTTTCTCCGATTCACTGCTCAAATTTAAAAAGAGCATCATGTCAATCATATAAATTGTTTAATGCGCATACTTAAATACATACACACATATTCACACACACACACACACCTTCTCACTACACACATTACCCTGTAATTACTTAATATGCACACAATAAATAAGACACTACAATGAAACACATAATAGGTACCCACCATGGATTATATTTATTAATTGTAATTTTTTCTCACCAATGGATAATATAATGTACTGTTTGTTTCTGTTAATAAATAAATAAATAAATGTGATCTTTACAGCATAATATTTTCCATTTCTATTCGTCCCTCACCTTCTGCAGTACCACCTCCTAAATCCCAGCCTTTTTCCCTTACGGAAACGCGGAGAAAAAGGTCTGCTAGGATTTAAATGAAGGGTAGTTTTGTATGTTTGTATTTTTAATGAGTTGTTCAGTTAAATAAATAAATACACCGGAAAATATGGAGAGATTTTTCTTTTTTTTGAATATACAGTCGTTCGGAACTTTCTCCAACCTAATAAAACTAAAAATAATTTTGTAGAATACACCTAAGTCTCTAGGACCTAGCGCATCTTATTTTTTGATTTGAATGCTCCAAACATTTATTTTTAAGAGCTTTTTATCCATTTAGGTATTATTCTCGGCGTCTAAAACCTATTAGACTTTATTTATTATTCTCTTAGTAAAAAGCTGCTGGTTTTTATACATAGCATATACCTATTTGTTATTTTTCATTTATTGCTATTACTTTAAAATTTATTTACTTAATATTATCGTAGGTTCTCTAAATAACATAACATTTCTAAAAACTAGATAACATTTCTAAAAACTCAAATGAAATGATCAAAAGCTTAGTATAATAATAATTATAAAATAAACTAGTGCAGACTCGTCAGAAATTACGGAATATTATAAGTAAATATAAAATCTGTGAAGCTTTTTTAATGTGAATACCTCGCAAGAGTCCCAGCTGCTACCATCTGGAGCCGGATGCCAGACTATAGCATCACCAATTGGGGAATGTTGTGAGGCTGAAGATAGTGGGGAGGGGAAGAAGATGAGAAAGAGGAAAGTGAGAAAGTACCTGGCTATTCAAATCTGATCACCAAACTCGGCTAAATCCATTTCAAGGAACGTTTCAAATTTTGGAATTCGATCCCGTGACCTTCAAATTGTAAGTCAAGAGCCTTACCCCTCAACCACGGAGGCCTAATATGAGTTATGTATGCTTATCAGTTTCAATTTTTTTAATTAAAGTTTCGTTAAATTAAAAAAAAAATTACGTATTACACAGGTAATATAATTTCAAATCACACCCATGCACCTACCAACGGAAATTGGTATTAACAATCAAATAGCAGAAAATTTCACCTCAAAACGTTTATACACAAAATTCATCTCCTAAAAAACAATCATCCAAAAACGTAAACCTAATTTTCACATGGCTAACCATACTTTCATGATCTCCCCACAGACCTGTAACAATCTACTGAGTCCCACCAAAAAACAGTTGTAACTTTTTCCGAAATATGCAAAGCAGAAAGCTGAATATTTTATATTCATTTTTTAGCTCAGAAAGCTCCGGCAGAGAGCTTTTTCGGGACGCAACTTTTACACGGAGTTTAATCAAAACTTTCCTCTTTGAAATAAAACGCTGGCCGTACTTCGGGCTTGATTTATAACTGGGATTTTTCGTGCATATTAAAACTTTTTCGTAAGTACGCGGGCTGAGTAATATTTTGACCTGAATATTTTTGTTTATGGTTGGGCTTTAATATGTCTGCTTGTTTATTTATGTGGTACTCTTAATGATATAGCGGATTGTACTTGGGTACTTTTTTATGAATTTCGATAAATTTTATTTATTAAGGTATTTAGCATTTTTCACCGTGCATAAATGGAGAATTTCGTGTAATTTTTCACAACATTTTAGTAACAGAGTTCTTTCTGGACAAAATTTTGTGTACTAGCAAGTAAATATTTTGGAGGCGGGTATGGTTACCATTTATTGGATAATCAACACCTCTGCCATAGGTTACAGTGAGTTTTGTCTAGGTTTTGGCGGATTTGTACGATCGCCTATTGCATGGCAGGCCGGATGGAAAGAGTATGGATGAGGGAGACCATTTGGCCTATCCAGCAATCTCAAAACATCGCCTTGCACTGTAGTGAGGGAGCAATGAAATCATTCGTCTGCCATTATTTGACCCATTAACTCCGAGATTCCTACCCACCCCTCGTACTTTTTTTATTTCCAGATCTTCCTGTCCTTCCCTCCATTTTAAAGACCCTCACCACAGCATCCCCAAAGATCACATAATTTAAACAACAACAGAAAGGATGCATTTCTGATGAAATAATAATCACATGTTACATTAATAAATTAAATAAAGTAGTAATAGTCATCATAATAGTCCAATAACAATATATTAACTAGGTACATGAAAAGTATAATAACTACGAGAACTGCTTGTTTTAGTAATGGTAATAATAATAGTCCAATAACAATGTATTAACTAGGTGGGTACATGAAAAGCATAATAACTACGAGAACTGCTTGTTTTGGATTATGAACTTTATAACACGGTAATTATATTCCGAATAACTGGAATAGCTTATACTTACATCTCGGTTTTTAGGAAAATCCTCATTTATGGTATTGTGGGAACTTTGAAAATCTGGAGTTGTTTTTCTTAGATATGGCCTTCTTAAATCAAAGAAAAAATATTCGTTCTTATGTAAATAATGTTTGAACTAGGTAGGTATGATATGTAATTGCTTTACCGTGGGTATAAAAATATTTCCACAGCATTATTTAACGCAACCAGACGAGAAGTTAGGTAAATTGATACGTTCAATTATAATCATAGGAAATACTATAAAAACATTTTCTTTAAACGTCCGTGACTTTAAAAAATTATTTAAATAATAAAACAAATATTTTACAGTTTTTCTTTACAATGTAAATAATTACAACGGGTCTGTGGTCAAAGGGATAAGGCTTTCGACTAGCAATCCAAAGGTTGCGGGTTCAAATCCGGGCGTGCACAAATGAATATTATTTGCTTGATTTGTGTTATTGAACGATTTAAAATAATACAAGGTATATATATAATGGAAGATACTCTCAGTATCGCCATCTCCATAATGGAAGATACTCTCAGTATCGCCCAGGCGTAAGACCACCATTCAGATATTAAACGTTGCTTGAAATGACTTTTTTTGTTTGGTGACTAGATCAGAATAATTAGGCATTTCCCCACCTTGTTCTTTCCCGTATCCTTTCCATCCCCACTACCTTATGTTCAAAAACTTTAATGAACTGCGCGTAAAATCCCACAAAAATGAAAAACATGGCTTCTTAAATCTTTGCAAAATAACTTTGTAGCATTATTTATTATTTAATTAATAACAGATAACTTTGTATAAACCACTTTTTAATAAACAATATCGACATGTTTCCATAACAATGTTATCTTCTTTAGGATATGTTAATATAAAAAAAATTAATGACAAACAAGTATAGACAAATTAGAATAAACTATAACATAGACAAAATATTAAAAAGTACAGGTGATTAATTGCTTAAAAATCATAAAAATAGTTATACAAAATTAAATATAAAAATTATTTAAAGAAAAATAAAATTGCATTTAGATAATAAAAAACTTTTAAGAACAAATAATTAAAATAATTAGTCTAAATCAAAAATGAAATAATTATTGTAAGTATTAATAAGAAAATAAATTAAAAAGATGGCTATTTTTAAAAAATGTTTGGTTATTTATAATATATTAAACATTTCGATATTGTTTATTAAAAAGTGGTTTATACAAAGTTATCTGTTATTAATTAAAAAATGGAAAACATGGCCGCTGCGCTTGCGCAAATCTAGAGAAATTCAGTGCAGCCAACATAAAAACGTATTAGTAGTGTTGTAGAAATGCCGTTTAACGGTCAGCGAACAGAAACAGCCTCACAACGTACCTCCAGGATCCAGGCGGTTGGGCGGTATTAGGTACCTACTAGGTTCCTAATGACGATTTTTCAGACACAAAACATTAAACTAAAGCTTTGTCGGTTTGTAATATACCTTATCATCAATGCCTCACATTTATTACTATCGAAAAATATAAAAAATCTATTCTCTGATTATATAGGTTTTAGTATCTACAAATAATTCTAACAGGTTCTCTCAAGATATATCTATTATAAATATTAATACGATTTTGTTAGATTGCTTATTCAAATAACGATCAAATCACCCACCACACTAATTCCACAAATACCTACCTACACCCATGTAGGTAGTCTGTGTAGATAAACAAGAATTTAATATATTCCCTAATCTTTTCGAACATAAATCCAAGAGGCAATTTTGTCTCGTAGGTTAAATCAACCCTTAAACAAACGAGATCGCCTTTGAGCAAAGGGGTGAATCGAATCTTAAACGCCATAAACCCATAATAATATTAGATACTTTACTACCGAAAATAGACTAAAATTTTGTTGGTCGTTATGTATTTACTTATTTATTTAATAAATACGGTCAAAGGTTTTACGTAGGCAGGAGAATTATTGAAAAACAAATACCTACCTATCTAATGATGAATTTAATTAACTAAATTAATTAATTTTTCCATTTAAACTTGGTAGTAAAATGATTGCAAACAAAAATGTTTTTTGGAACATTAAATTAATCGCTTTTTACTTTTTCATTGCATATTATGGTAACATCATTTGTGGATTTTTCTACCATCATGCTAGGCTGATGCCCGTGTTATATATTGTCTACGTCTACGTCTATAAAAAAGACATAATTACGTAATGCTAATAGATATATTTTTCTAACAGCATAATTCCTGTGATTTTATTACTTTATAAATCGCTAGAAGGAGAAAAAATAAGTAGATACTGCTAGGTAATCAACAAAACGGAAATTTAAAATTGATTTCACGAAATCAAGCGATGCGGAGCCACACGTCTATTTCCCACTCCGGACGGGACGTGACTGATACGAAATAGGTGTGGCGTGGTCAGTAGTTCTTCGGTGGACGGCATAGGGTTCATTTTAAAAACCAAATTCGTCGACTAGCGGCCGTATTGTAAAATAACAACGCAAAAATTCATATTTTATTTTAATTTGGGAACTTCGGGCGTAATTATAATTTTTTTGCGATTATTATGAAAGAAACTGAATTTGCCACATTATACAATAAAACCATATCCGAAAAGGGGTTTATAAATAGGAGAGTTTTGACTTGAAAGTGGTTTTTATAGACCTTATTCTTTATTTTTTTATATTTTTAGGGGCAGGGTATGTTCTACACGCAGTATTTATTTGAAGCATCTACTCGCATAATAAATTCTAAGCGATCAAATTTTCCAAACAAAAACATATAATATTGCATGATTTATAATGGCTTCATCTTAAATGCACTATACTTCTACAACGCAACATTACAAATTTTAAAAGAAAATGTTCTAAATAAAACTGCACCATTTAAAAATAATATAAATCTTAGACAAACATCAATTCTTCAAACTACAAAAATTAAAAAAAAAACAATAGGGCAATTTTATTCTAGAATTAAAATTTTATAATTCATCATCAGAAAATATTCGAACTGAACTGAATACTCTCTAACATCTAACACATAAAGAAAGAACTGGGTAAAAAAAACATCCAAACATGTCCCATACACAAGCCGAGCTTTATTGTGGTGGTACATCTCATAATTATAACTTCATCATTAGACTATTAATATATATTGTATTCAATATTTTCTGCAAATTATGATGTAACGTTTCTTTTCTGAATACACATTTATAAACAAACAAAAATTTATTTTATTTTACATTTGAAGGGTAACTGTTTAAGAATTTATACATCATAATATTTTCAAAATCTGGGATATTACTGACGAAATTTGAAATTCCAGAATCTTACTCAAGACATTTTAACTTCCAAAATGGCGTTGTTATTCAAACCCCGGTTGAGATTTCTGTCGCTGAGCGAAAGAGGGTGGCGGGTGTCGGGGTGTGTGCCTTGCCACCCCCACCCTCCACCCCAATCTCCCCCTCCCCCAACTCCCCCCATCCCCAACCTCCGGGATCAGTGGGGGGAAAGTAAGACGCGGGGAAATGAAAAGGAGGGTTCTTTTGCGCACACGCCGCGCGCAGGGGCGCTAAACTTTAACGGGGGAGGTTTTGGTTTGACGCCATGATGGAGTGTTCAATTTTCAAAATGGAAGCTCAAACTTTAAATAATTAAAAGAGAGAAAGTGAACATTTAATAAGTTAGAAACAGTCCCTTTAGTTATGGTGCTAATCTTACAAATCTGTGATGTAATTCATATATTTATTTCGTAAGCAATACTTTTTTTATTATTGGTTTACGGTTTTAGTAATTCCATTCTAACATAACTTTAATTAATAACAATTCTTTATTTAATAATATGTCAAGTGTATACACCCACTGTAAATGGTATAGGTTTACGGCGATGTTAACGGATGCACTTGACTTACTTTAACCAATGATTCCCGACATTAACTAACTAACTAACCATCACACCGTTTCTCCGCAGGGGTAGGCAGAGAGGACGGACCGCCAAACAATTCGGTCTCGGCACACACTCCACGCTTCGTTTACATTCATGCATCGTCTCATACATGCTCTTCTATTATTCTGACTCTTGACTTGGCCCGACTCAAGTATCTAATTCACTCGGTCGTGCCATGTCTTTCTTGGGCGTCCTGTATATGGAGTAAAAATGATTTCGTCTCATGTGTCTTTTTTAAACATTTTTTCATTCAATTTTTCTTCAAAATTAAATTACAAAAAAATTCTTTAATGTTGTCACTGTTCACTCAACCGTGTTATCGCCAAAATCCTCACTCGGCCCTAACTGTCCAAAACCTTCATATTTTTTTATGTTTTAAGTTAAAAAAATATCAGATATGTCACAGGAGACCTGCAAAAACCAATTTCACTCTTGAGACAGATGATGTTTATAAACTCAGCTGTTCCGGATGCGACAAGGTTTATGTAGTCTTCCTGAGAAGACTCAAAACGCATAGAGTACACCTCTTTACGGAGGTAATTGAAATTCACCAATATGCTATAAAAATCAATAAAGACGACGCGACGGGGCGACCTATGTATGCCAAAACTAAACGCAGAAATCCATTATAATTTATTCCTTAATTTCAGCTTTTAGAAGGTTGGAATTGGCAACACTGCACCGCATCTACATACATAAATAAGACACAACAATGAAACACATAATAGGTACCCGCCATGAATTATATTCATTAATTGTAATTTTTTTTCTCACCAATGAATAATATAATGTAGGTACTGTTTGTTTCTGTTTATAAATAAATAAGCAGACAGTTCACCACAATCTTCGAATAAAGCGCTACACTGATAGATATTTGCTACACCTTTTGTTTAAAAAATAAGTATATATTCATTTTGGTTAAGTATTTTGGCCCTAAATCCAAAATTAAGTTCAGTATGAAAAAAGTCGCGCAGCCATTTCTTTTTGTTGAAGATCTGGTTGTTAATGTACTAGTAGATTGGGAAGGTAAGAGAATATGGAGATCGGATTTGATTAGCGGACAGACCCGCCGAGTAGAATCGTGTGTGAAAAGAGATGAAGGATTATTGCACTGAAAGTATTATTTATTTCAATTTGTCAGTTAATAAGTATCAGACAGGATTTATTTAAACAATAACGTTATTTACGATGCATAAAAAATGTATTTATAAAATCGTGGATATTTTTAATAACACCGTAGGTACAAGATTTCTTATTGCTCCCAACCGTCTGGAATCATTGAAGATTGTGGCATCCCCAATTGCGGTAGATATGTTATAACGCTGAAGCCCAAGTATTTCCATTAATTGAATAAATTCGCTTGAACGCTCCTGGCTCGGCTAGGTATACTCGCGAGGCGCTCCGCCATTTCCTTTGAGAAATGAAAGGCACCATATTATAAATAGACAGTATAGAATATAGAAACGAGTAGAAAGCGATGGCGGCGGGGAGCGGAGGGAGGTGGAAAGGGGTGTCGGTGGAATAGTGTGTAGAAGCAGGAAGAAGGAAGAAGGGGAAGTAAGGGGTTGATCAATAAACATCTTGGATGGCTCCACCCGCCTGTCTTTGTACAACCGTCAACGTCTAGTTAATGTAGCGTATATTAGAACCTGTCGATTAATCATGCTTGTGAACACATGTGTATCTTGCGTCTTTACTGATCTGCTTGAGATAAAAGATTGATTTATGTATGTTCTTAAAATTGTCTTGCCGTGATTAGACAAAGAAATGATTTGTTGTTGAGTTAATAAATCCTAAGAATATATTTATTTTTTTCGCACCCGAATGAGTATTTTATTAGAAATGATTTTTTATCATATTGTGAATAGTATGATAATTTATATTATTATGGCATTAATTTTTTTTTTTAAATTCAAAATTATCACTTAGGGGCGGGTTATTTCACAGAACTTGACAAATCTTCAAATTGCAAAGTTAATTTTCAAATTTTGTGAAAGCTCTTTTCGAGTTCTGTTATCATTACAGTTATATGAAACAACTGGTCAATAACAATATAATAACAGAACTATATCATAACCTTTACAGAAAGAAATTAACTTCGAAATTTGATAAATTGTTAAAATTTCAAAGATAAAATTTGAGTTTTGTGGGGAAGTTCTATTCAAGTTCTGTTATTATTTCATCATGGACCGGTTGTTTCACAGTATTTTGTAGATATATAACGGAACTTGAATAGGACTTTCAGAGAACTTCATTATTGACTTATAGGACGGGCGGGTTGTTTCACGAATTTGAACAATTCATATATGTATTTTCAAGTTAATTTTCTAGTCCTATTCACGGCGACATCGAATGACAAACTGTAATGATACTAACCAACTAATAGTGAAATAAATACACTTTTTTTACGAGCAATACATTTTGGATTTTCCACTCCATTTTAAGGATATTTCGCGACCATTTTCATAGCTGTCAAAAGCACTATTCACAGGATAACGTATATTTTAGATTTACATTTATTTATTTTTTAAACCGAATTATACCAAACAGTAGATAAATATCGGATAAGTCAGCCCAGTTTTCTACCTATTCCGTATATTCCGAAAAACTCACGTAACTACATTCTTAATATTATTTATATCACCGAAAATATATCATATTCAGTTAACTGGCAATATTCCCGTGTTTCACAATACCTAAGTTAGTTTTAAAATAACTACCTATCGTCATATTAATACGTAAATCACAATTCGAGAAGTTTTTTTTTAAATATTTAAACATTTTTTTCAAATGCGTTTCCAGCCATAATTTTCACTTTTTGTTACAATTTTTCATTTAAGTCACTTGTCCACAATATCTATAATATCTAAACATCACCACACAAAATCCAACTACTGACTACCTACAAAAATCTCAAAATGATATCAAAAGTATTTATTCACCGAATATCGGCAAACAGGTTCATCAAAGAAACTAGTTTCAGGTTTGAATCTTGTCCTATGCTTGACCATTGAGATCTTCCCACGACCCTAATATAAAATAATCCAGTTTCAGAAATAAACTGAACGAGTTTCAGTACCTTCTGAAGGGTTAAAATGAATAATGTTTGAATGGAGTATTCACAATGCAATTTTCATAAGATTTTGATAAGATACCTATATTAACATTCTGAAGTAATTTTATTTCTATGAATTTTTAAGAAATTATTCACAAAGTTTATGTATTTTGATTCCTGCAACTCTCCTGTAAATGTAATTCCCGTATTTGTGTGACCCTGCATTCCGAATTTTAAAATCAGGTTCAGTTCTGACAGTCTTCGTGGTCGCGCGTTCGAATCCTGTCGGGTGCAACATTTTTTTTACTGATTTGTGTTTTTTCACAATTTAATCATGTAAAATAATTTCAGTTATATAATAACGGCATGTTCCAGAGTGGAAGACACTCTCAGAATCGCCCTGGTATAAGACCACCATTCAGAATTGAAACATTTCTTTAAATGTCTTTAGCCGTGATGACTAGATCTGAATAGCCTGGTACCTATCTTCCTCTTCCCCATCTCATTCCCCTTTCCACTATCTTCAGCCTTACAACATTGGGAATGCCATGGTCTTACTGGGAATTTGGAGCAGGAGACTTAAGTGATATTAACAACAAAAATAATTTGACATGTCAAAGGTATGAAAACAATCACAGTGTTTCTTTAAATGCTACTTAACTCAGATTTCGAGAGATTGTTGTACTTTTTTAAATAAGTCGTATTTCATTAAATATTTTCAAAATTATGGTTTATTGCCATCAATTATGTATATCTAATAGGTTTTTTTTATATGTACCAGCGCCGTCACTCTATCATTTGTATTTAAGTTTATCCCTTTCAAATAATTTTCAATAATCGTCATCTTCTGTTGACCGCTTATAACGGAGCCTTAATGATGAATCATTGTTCAAGTGAAAAATATTGTGGTGTAGCTATCATATATCGTATGGTCGAGAAATAGTTATTGTTACGTCGCACCTCGGTTGTTTACCGTCGGAAGAAGATACAGAAGATTTCTCTCGGATGACGTGGTTTGAAAAATTGGGAACTCTTCATGATGAAAAATTTATTTGAATGATAGCACTTAGATTCAAAACAAATCCGTATCCTAGAATTAATTTAACAAGAACTCAATGAACTCTAAGTCTATGAACTCAGAAACCGAAATTATTATTTTTGATTTATTTATGGTCAATTAGACAATTTAAATATGTAACTTGGTGGTTTGAGCAAAGTTGTCGCAACTGGCTAAAATGCTACTTGCTCAAACCACCAAGTTACGCTAACAGACTGTTAGTAAAACGTAAAAGATGGGGACTAGGCCCCCTGATCCATTTAAACAAAACGACAAGCTTAATGTATAGGACAGAATGCAACATAATAAATGCAGGCAATTGAAAACTTGCTCACCTTTTTAATAATTGAAAACTAGTTATTTCTTTCTGAATCATAGCAAAACGATATCTATAACATCATTCTAGCGAAGTGTGAGAAACAAATTATTGAATAAACTTACCTCAAAAATGTATCAGAGAAGACAGGTTTTACTGAAGTTTACCTGCACAAAGATTTAAATAATAATATTTAGTAATTGAATACCTACCTAAATAGATACTTGGCTAGGCGTGCAAGGGTAGAAACACTTATCAACCTATTTTTGTGTACAACCTGTTCGATGTCCAAGGATTCTAAGGGGAGACTTTTCATTATTAAGCTAACGCATGGTCCGTGAATTGTATGTAGGTATATGTTGATGCAAATGCGGTGATGCCTAATCAAAACAACAGTATCTCCTGGAGTGGTAGATACTATTAGTATCGCCCTGGTGAAATACCATCATTTAAACTCGTATCTAATGCTTAAAATGGTTTTCACCGTGTTTGGTGACCAGATCTGAAGAGTACATTCTAACCTTCCTCTGCCTCATCAAACTCCTCTCCCTCTACCGTCAAGCTCATAACACATCCCAATTGGGTCGACATTGACCCACAGTTGAGAGCAATTGTGACTTTTTGACTGACTATCCACATTTTTTTATTTTATTATTGTATAAAAAAATTGCATACAATTGGAATTTCTTACCCGCTAAGCTACTGCAAGTAGCTTGTCAGCAGGAGATTAGTTCCACAGATTAGTTACAACTACAAATAAAATAATCATAAACGCGTTAGCGTACCAACAACATACACAAATACACATATAACATACCTACCAACATTGTAATGCAGAATAGAAAAAATATTTATTTATATATAATATGATTTAATTCTTTTCTATTGATTTATAAATAAAACACTTGTGTTGCAAAGTTTAACAAAGAAACGACATTTATGTTTATTTATAATAAAATAATAGCAAATAAAACAAGTGACAATTGATAATTACATTCCAAGTATTCCAACTGACACTACAGGATTCAAATTTAAATGGAATATATTGCCATTACATCTCCCCTCCCCCTGGAAAGAAAATTACTGCAAAATTTTCACTCATCTTCGATGTCCTCTTCATGGTTCATAAATAAAGGTGCTGGAGTTAACTTCGAGATGTGGAAAAAATTTGATTCAAATTTTTTTCGACCAGTGTTTATCTTGTAAATTGAGTTTGATAATTTTTCTATGATTTTGTATGGTCCGATTCTCAATTCGTCGAGCTTCTTCCTGTTAAGTTTGTTTCCATTCTCCACAAAAACAGTATCACCAACTTTGAATTCAAAGTGTCTCCTGGTTTTATCGTAAATTATCTTGTTGTAATTATGTGACTTCATAGTATTTTCTAGAGCTTTTTTTCTCTCTTGAATCAAATCGTTGCCGGTCTTCTTAAGTTTTAACTCATTTGGCAAAATCGTAACATCTGTGCCGTCAAGTAGGTACTGTGGCGCATATCCAGTAACAGTGTGCTCCGTTTCATTATAGTTTTTTACACAATTATGCGCTATAGTTGTCCAAGCTACTTTTGAGTCATTTTCGTTGATTTTGCATCTAATTTTATTGACCAGCGTTTGGTTCAATCTTTCATTTAATCCATTTGAGAAAGGTGAGTTCACTGCAGTAAAAATTATTGGAATATTTTTTTCATCCAAAAATTTTTTGAATTCTCTAGAATTGATACCCGGGTATTGGTCTGAGAGTATCATGCCAATTTCATTAGTTTCTGTGGAGTTTAAGAGTTTGATGAAATCATTGGTATTTTGAGTTCTTGACGTCAAAATATATGCAAACCTCGTGAAATGATCTGATAACAGGTGCAAGTATCTCTTTGTTGATCGTGAACCCCCAAAACCGCCTATTGTATCAATGGAACATATTTCAAAAGGTTTTGTTGCGGGACCCAAGTGGGACATCAATCCATATTTATTTTCACCTCTTGATTTGTTCTTTAAACATACCTACTGCACAACTTTCGCAGGTTCTCTTTATATTATTTGTCATGTTTTCTGCTGTGTACCATGAGCTTATCATTTTTTGCATTTGTGTAATTCCTATGTGACCTAGTTCTGTATGAACATTTCTGATAAAGTCTATGCTGAATTTTTCTGATAGAATTATTTTTTCTCTTTTTTTTACTTTCTTGTAATAAACATTATTTTTCGATATCAATTTATCTCTTCTGCACTGTATCTTCTCATTTTTTACCTGATCTTTTAAGATATCTTCTAATTTTATTAAGTTGACAATTTTTAATTGCTCATCTGTATTTTCATTTGATTCCAGCACTGGGTTTCTGCTTAGACAGTCAGCTTCCAAATTTTGTTTTCCTGGAGCATATTTTATGTTAAAGTCATATTGAGAAAGATAATATGTTAAATCACCTAGCTCTTCATCGGTTCTAGATTTGAGATTCATGTTTTCCAGTGGTTTGTGATCTGAATAAACTGTAAATGGTTTACCTATCAACCAGTATTGCCAGTATCTCACTGCTTCTTTTATAGCTAAGCATTCTAAGTAAATTGCTTTTTTCTTTTTCTGGGCTACAGTAAAAGTAAGCTACAGGTTTTTCTTTTCCATCAGACTGTGTTTGTTTTAAAATAGCTCCAAGGCCTTCTAGAGAAGCATCTGTATATATATTAATTGGTAAATCTTGATCAAAAATTTCCAGGATTGGTTGTGAGCATAGTAGGTTTTTCATCGTTTCAAAAGCATTTTGGCATTTATCAGTCCAAATAAACTTTTGGTTTTTCCTTAGTAAGTTATGCAAAGGATCTAGTATTATTGCACTCTTCGGAATGTACTCATGATAAAAGTTGATTTTTCCTAGAAATTGTCTCACATTCTTCTGTGTTTTTGGAATAGGAAAATTCTTTATTGAAATCAAATTATCCTTTACTGGCTTGACTGAATTATTCTGAATTATATGACCCAGATATTTTACCATGTCTGATGCAAATGTGCATTTTGTAAATTTTAATCTAAAACCTTCAGTTTTGATTGCATTCAGCAACTTTGTTAAATGATCAATGTGTTCAGCAAAAGTTTTTGAAAATATAAGTATGTCATCTATGTAATTGACAGCAAAATCGGTTAGTTTATATTTTCTCAATATATTGCTTAATATCCTCTGAAAAATTGCCGGAGAGGTCTTTAATCCAAAAGGTAGGCAGGTCCACTGATAATGCCCCAACTGTGTTACAAATCCTGTTTTTTTTTTGTCTTCAATCCGCAACGGAATAGACCAAAAAGCTGAGTTTATATCCAGCGTTGAAAAAAATTTGCAATTTCTGGTCTTTGTCATTAGGTCTTCAATCAATGGAAATGGTTGAGCTTGAGGTATTACTATTTTATTTAAGTCTCTGAAGTCTATGCATAATCTGGATCTTTTGTTTTCTTCTTTTTTAAATGCTAGAGTGACAGGTGCAGCAAATGGGCTGTACGACTCTTCTATCAGTTTATTGTCTATTAATTTTGCTATTTGCTCTTCTATTTCCTTTTTATCTTCTACGCTGCATCTGTAAGGCCTCTTACTACAATATTTATCCACCAATAAGTCTATCTTCGCTTCATATCCATTAACAGTACCAACATCGTATTTACTTTTCGCAAACACTGATGTGTATTTGCCTATTAGTTCATTTATTTCTGTTTTTTGATCATTATTTAAATGATTTATTGTTATTTTAAAATCTTCTTCTTTAACATGTTCATTAAAATTAATTTGGTGTTTTTCTATAATGTTCTTATTTTCAGAATGTTTAAATTCAGTATTTGTTTTCATATTTGTAGAATTTTCTTCTTTTTTATTTGTATTATTCAGGCAGATTTTCTGTGATATTTGTAAGTCTTCACTTTGGATTAGTTTGAAGTCTTTTATCATGTCTAATCCAATCAAAAAATCATACTTAAAATTGTGTTCATCAATAATGTACACATCAACATTTTTCTCCAATTCAAAAATTTTAATCTTCAACGTTGTCAAACCACTCGTTTTTTTAACACCATTAATCGTTACTAAATTTGCTTCATTCAAATTGTTTCCTTTTCTTTTTAGTTTCAAAAACTTAGAATTAATTAGAGAAACATTTGAACCCGAATCATAAATTCCGTATATTTTTAATTCATCATTTAGTAATAGTTTGACTTTGATTAATGGTGTTACTATTAGTTTTTTTGATCATTTTCATTTATCTCAGTCTCTATCACTGAATTGTTTACATTTTTAATGGCATTTCTTTTAAATTTTTAGTCCTCTTTTGTTTTGAACCAGCATGTGGCTTCAGGGTGGTAACGAGTGCCCTTATTCAATTTTTCACAAATTTTACATGGCTTTTTATCCTCATTTTTATTATATTCTGCATTCCCAAATGTTCTCCTATTCATGAATCTTTTTTTGTTGACCATATGTTCATACTTGTTTATTTCATTAAATAAATCCACAGTATCTTGTAATCCTTCTCTATCGATCTTGTTAAGTATGAATTCTGGTAGTCCGGAAGCAACAAGATCTATCAAAGTACCGGTGTCGATTGATCTTCTCATATCCAATAGAAGTTTTTCTTTTCTCATAGCATTATATTCTGCATTCCCAAATGTTCTCCTATTCATGAATCTTTTTTTGTTGACCATATGTTCATACTTGTTTATTTCATTAAATAAATCCACAGTATCTTGTAATCCTTCTCTATCGATCTTGTTAAGTATGAATTCTGGTAGTCCGGAAGCAACAAGATCTATCAAAGTACCGGTGTCGATTGATCTTCTCATATCCAATAGAAGTTTTTCTTTTCTCATAGCATAATCCAACAGAGAACCATCTTTGTATCTAAATAATAGTGCGTATGTGACAGGGTTCCATCCTTTGTTTGCGAATGATTCACAGAATTTGTTTTTCCATGTTGACCACTCTGAGTTCATTGTTAGTTTAATAATCATGGAACTATACCAATCTACACAACTTTTATCCATGAACAATCTTAGTATTTCTATTTTTTTTTTCATCCATGGTCACATCAAATCGTAAACATTCTTTTTCAAACACTTCTATCCACTGGCTTGCATTTGTATTTTTACTACAGAATTTTTCTATAACAAAATTCTCAGCAATGTTTTTGAGGCTCTGTTGCTTATCTTCCATTAATTTTACCATCAATCTTCCCAGTGTATCTTCTTTTTGATGTACTTGTAAACTTTCTTCTTCCAATTCTTCGAGGTATTGGTCTCCGAACTGTAGGTTTCCATCTTCGTCTACATATGTTTTTTTTAGTTCTTCTGTCATTGTTACCCAGACTCTTCTAACCTGGTATCTTTTTTTTAAACTATTTTTTACTTTGCCAAAAGCACCACTTTTCATAATCTCCTTGTGATGGCTGGCGGATTGTAACATTTCTGGTATTGTAAACACTTTTTCATCACTTGTGACTATTTTTGTAATGCTAATAATATTTGACTTGCCATCGCCTCCAGGTAGTAGCGTAAATTCAAATTGAAGTTTCTCCATTTGTGGTTACGAAAAATGTCGTTTTATAATATGATTTAATTCTTTTCTATTGATTTATAAATAAAACACTTGTGTTGCAAAGTTTAACAAAGAAACGACATTTATGTTTATTTATAATAAAATAATAGCAAATAAAACAAGTGACAATTGATAATTACATTCCAAGTATTCCAACTGACACTACAGGATTCAAATTTAAATGGAATATATTGCCATTACATATATATATATTTTTTTTTAATACATATCATGAATAAGTTGAAAAACAGCAATACATTAATCACATCCTTGAAATTTAATGGATGGTAAGAAAGAGCAAATTATTTATTATAATATAATATAATACATATATTTATTATAATATATAATTTATTTTAATAATAATAATAATATAATAATAACATAGAATTTATATAGCGCAGTTTTGTGATATTTCACTTCAAGTGCGCTTAATTATAATAAACTTAAATATAGTGTTCTTACGAGTCCTAACAAAAATTGATTAAATAATGTAAAACAAAGAATTTACAGTATATATGGTTTTACAATACATACAATGCGTACATTACAATATTACAGTATTACAAAGCAATTCCAAAAGAACAATATTAACAAAAATTGAATACATTAGGTTACTCCCTAAGAGCCATGATTTTAACATCAGTGGGAATTTTGTTGTAGAGCAATTTTCTTTAAATTCGTATGGCAAATTTAATACATTAGGTTACTCCCTAAGAGCCATGATTTTAACATCAGTGGGAATTTTGTTGTAGAGCAATTTTCTTTAAATTCGTATGGCAATTTGTTAAATATTAATGTTATAATATATTCAAGGGTTCTTTGACCATATTTATTTTGAAACACAGGTACTTTAATTCCTTTATTTTGTATGAGACGCGTATTGTGTACATGATCCACCATTGTTTTATATGGACTGCCGGATATATGCTGCAATACAATTTTTTGCCACATAATAGCACGCACAGGTAACACATTGATTGATTTATATACGATACTAATGTCTCGCCATTGGTTAAAAATGATTTTATTTACTAGCAACTTTACCATGGCGTTTTGAAACATTTGTACATGTTTTATTTTTAATGTTTTACATGTTTTTTATGATATTTTGACTTTCTACAAAAAAATACAATATATTTTTCATTATGTTCTACACAGGATGCACAGAGCATAATAACATCCCCTATTTTCAGATTTGAGATTACTGTCAGGAGGGTATTTCAAGAAAATGAAACAAGAGGTTTTTGGAAGGAAAAATGCAGGGGTTGGCAGGAATCTGGAGTACAGTGTGTCCAGGACTGACATAGGTATGAATCAATTCGTCCCACTGCGGTGCAAGGCGAGAAAGTCCAGCTATAGACATTCCCTGAAACATCAGCCTCTCCCAAACTGGTCCGCTGGTGGTCAGACGCATCCGCCGTCAAGACGTGGACAAACCTCACCCCATGAAATTGGGCACCTTTGCGAAGTCACCAAACGAAGCGAGCCGTAATGCGAATCTCAAAGGTGTTGGTTATATAATGAATGGTTCCCGAAGTGGAAGTACCCATACACGCTACCCAAAATATTGTTTTAGGCCTTGGTTTTGTTGTAATGAATTCGCCTTTATATTTTAAAATAGTATAATATGTAGGTATGTAGTATGTACCAACATCTTGCGTTAAAAATACACATAAAAATTGGATCTATTCAAGAAATTATATTATTTAACTTTAGAGGGTAAGAATTGAAAATTCTCAAGGAAAGCGTCACAATGATTGAAATTCTCAAGGAAAGCTTCATAATATATTACATTCATGTTAACCCTTTGAGAAGGCAATAGAACTTGTTCAGTCTATTTCTGAAACTGGATTATTAAATACTGGGTTCGTGGGAAGATCTGCATTGACCAATCTAGGCTAGGGGGCTAGGGCGAGATTTAAACCTGAAGCTCGTTTGATCGAAGAACCTGCTTGCCGATATAAAGTAGGCATGTTATATTTTTTAAATCGTTTTACAAATTTTAATACTGGTCAGTGCTGAGAATTTGACAAGGGACGAATATATTTTATTGTATTGAATAAATTACTGAACTCTTTTTAGAAAAAAGTATGTCCCTTACACCATGTAATTCGGTTTTTCTTTAATAAAATTAATGATGACAATATTAGCGAAAATCTGAAAAAAAAATTTTGAAAAGATACGGTCACGTCTGGGTATCTCAGTTGATAGAGTACTGATCCGGCAAGTTATAGGTCCTGGGTTCGTGTCCCAGACATGACCGTATCTTTATCTGATTTTTCTGTTTCAGAGTTTCGCTAATATTTCTTCATTAATTAAATATTATATTTTGAAGTTTTACTCATCAGGTTAAAAATAAAAATAAGTATTCAGTTTATCTGTTTACCTACTTTGTAAACACATCTGAGGGAATACTATTTAGTATTTTTTTACATAAGACTGAGCAAACTAATCGCTTTTATTAATATTTCCCCACCTTTCTATGCACATATATTTATCTGATTAAAACGTCTGTAAGATATTGTATATTATTTAATTGGAATGTTATTCAAACCCCTTGTTGATGACTCTAACGAGAAGGATGATCCGCACACGTGACTTGTTGTGACGTCATGAACTGACCTGGGTTATCAAGTGACCGCTGGCTAGAGGCTGCAAGGGTATGGGGGTGTGTATGGGGGGCATGGAATGTCTGTGTGGGGTACATCGGATCCCCTCCAAGGCAAGGGCGATAGGGATAATAATACACACATACAGAGACTGGCCATAAATATTGACGCGCATTTAGACGTTTTCTTGATTTAAAAATAATAATAATAGCAACACAATATTATTAAAAGTATGCATAAAAGGGGTACTTAACATTAATACCGCGTCTAACTAATTATCGATTACTAATTTATCCTATTTTGCTAATCCGATTAATTCCTAGAGAGGACGGACCGCCAAACAACTCGGTCTTGGCTTACATTTCTTGCTTCAGTCACATTCATACATCGTCTCATTCATACTTACCCAATTGTGATGATGACCCAAATCAAATATTTGATTAAGCCGGTTCCTGATTGCTGAGGATAGTGACCCCCACTCCATAGTGGACAAGGCTCCTTCACTCCTCACGGACAGAACAAGGACACCATAGTACCAGACGCCATTGGTGACCTTCCTCTACTTCTTCTGCCAAAGTTAGAGTCCTCAGTTTGGCGTTCAATGTTTCCAAAGTATCTTTATGTATATAATGGTGAGCTCTGGCATTACGAAATTTGTATAAAATATTTACAATAGGGGGCGCGCAAATTGATTAAAAAAGGTGTATATTTCATATAGTTAAGCGGCAGAGAGGTAAGGGGATCACGGGAGGAGAGACGAGAGAGGGTGAGAAGGTGGGGAAGATGGAAAGGGGAATGCAAAAGGGAGGGGGGTTGCGGGACGGGGACACTCGGAAGGGGGAGAGCGGGGAAGGTGGAAGGTTAACGTATCAGGGGAAGGGGAAGCGGGAGGGGAACGGGGGCGGCATGCAGGGAAGGGGTGGGGGCCAAGGGTGGGGCGGAGGGAGAGATTAAAATCAAAATCAAAAAAATATTTCTTGTACAAATATAAATACAAGAGGTGTGGATTATGGGTAGACGCCATTTCCTCCAGCTAACCACATACATACCACGTATATGTTATATTGTAACGTTTATTCAAAGAAAAATATTATAATGTTTAAGCAAATAAGAAAAATACAAATATACAAATAAACATACAAAAATATGTTTGTTCATATGATACAGTTACTTTGTGATGTGACATACCAAGTAATAATAATCAACCTTATCAATGGCGTAGAATCTTGTACATCAATAATTTCTCTCAAAAAAGCGTTAAAAACCTCCCATCAGATATCAAACCAGCATTTTACACTAATAATAGTATAGGTAAGCTTTTAATGAACGGTAAGGACAAAGATAATAGTCTATCTCACTCGGGAATTTATTCACTCCAATGCAGCGACTGCCCCTTTTTTTACATTGTCAAAACAGCACGCAACATAAATACCCGTATCAAAGAACATCTTAGATGTTTACACAGCTCTGGATTTTCAGAATTTGCAAACCACTTGATCGAAAAATACCATAAATTTAATAGAAATACAGGCGCCACACTTATTCATAAAAACAACATTGGTTTAAGGCTAGACAATTTAGAGGCACTGAACTAAGGAAAGCCATAAACACTAATAGTAAGGTAGTTAATAACCAACTAAATTTAAATAAAATTCCCATACTAAGAATGTTCCCTATTGACAAAGAACACGCCCGTTCCCTTCCCAATTCTCCATTTACACCTATACCTCCTTCCTCCGTTACATTTATATAATATAGGTTTAAATTAGGCCGAGTCCAGCCCATTTTGTTAAATCATGTATTATCAATAACACACATGTAAATTAATTTTAGTAGAGTTGTAGCGAAACCCGGTCGGCATAAAGTATAAAAATAAAAGTGGTGTTTACAAAGTTATTGTTTTATTTAAAAAAAAAAATGTGTTTCATTTATGTGAGGTATTCACATGAGATATAGTAGCGGTTGGGGATAGCGGGGGGGTTAATTTGGAAAATCCATTCTTCTCACACATACAGCTGTATGTGGCCTGCTCAAGAGTCGGAAAACTTTCTTATTTATTCGTTTTCGTAGTATACTTCGTACCAGACGGAAAAGCAAATAATAATAGTGAATTTTTACATAGATAGTTTTAATATACCTACCTATAGGTAAGTTCTACTCTCCTAAAAAGTACAATTCTCTGCTTTATTATGAGAATGCAGGTTATTGTTGAATTTGTATTTTTATTTTGCGATTGTGCCATTTCCACGGATACCGAGTTGCCGTTATTCTGCCCGGTGCCTATGCGGCTAAATACGGAGAAGGCCACCAACATACTGAAGTGGTAGGTAATTACAGTGGTGGGCAGAAGGTTGTATGATCTGCCAAATCTCTCACCGGATAAAGTGTGCTGCGGCACTTGACCCTAAACCGGACACTCAGGACAATTACCGAGTGAGTGATTATTATGTTGTTGTTATTGATTGTAAAATGTGAATTGGGTCGAAGTGTTAAAGAGAAGTTTAATTAAAAAAAATTACTAAATTAGGTAAATAGGTACACAATTAGGAAATTTTTAATGGTTGAATCTAAAAATTGAACCCAGGATCTTCGCCTTGCCAGAGCTGTGCTATAACCATTGATCTCATTCAACCCTCTCCTCTTTAGCTAAATTTAACTGTATCATACCTCGACTAAGAATTTCCAACAACATTTTTTTTTTTTTAATATAAAATTGCGGTGCTCCAGATTTTATGTCCGGGTTAAATCTTTCCCAAATGAAAGACTAAAACCTTACACACACTTTTCCAAAAATGATTATCTAGTAAATTCACGCAATGTTAGTGCACTATATATGTAGGTATAATAAATACAAAACAATACAAGAATAATACGTTACTTTTTTCTTTTTTTTACATGAATACCTCACAAGAGTCCCAACTGCTCCCGTCTGAAGCCAGTGAGACTATGGCATCCCCAATTGGGGTATGTTGTGAGGCTGAGGGTAGTGGGGAGGGGAAGGAGATAGGAAAGAGGAAGATGAGGAAGTACCTGGCTATTCAGATCTGGTCACCAAACACGGCTAATGCCGTTTCAAGCAACGTTTCAATTCTGAATGGTGGTCTTACACCAGGGCGATACAGAGAGTATCTTCCACTCTGGAACTAATTCAATTCACTCCACAGCCTTCCTGAACTAATTCATTTCTATCCAAAATCCAAAAAAGACAACTACTTGTATATTTCGACTTTTCTTTTTAACCAGCATTTTTTAAACGTTTTCTGTATATCTTTTTGATAAGTAGTAGGTACTTGTTGGACAATTTTAATTAGTACCAACCCCTAAGCATTCGAGAAGTTATTTGTTCAATACCACACGGCAAAACAGATGCTCTATCACAACATAGCAGGACAAGAGGAATAGTGCTTTTGAATGAAAATTATTAATTAGTACATAATATTTATTTCTATTTAAATAACCTTAAAAATGTTTTCCATACGTAACTACCAATCTTCCCAAATTTTAAGAATGTTTAAATAATATATTTATACGTACCTAAATGCATAAAATCTATCATACAATAGTTTAAATAAAATAAATCAATAAAGGAAACCGAAAGATTTTTTTTAATGTGAGCGATCGATAAATTTTCACTTATCGAAGAAAGCAAAAACTTTGTGGCTTGACATTACACAAATTAAAAAACACCTTGGTTTAAAACCACTTTACTTTATTTATACACGTCATATAAAAAGTTTATTGGTTTATTGTCTTGAAGAAGGTTTAGATCAATCGAAACCGGTTGACGCGTATAAATAAAATAAAGTGGTTTTAAGCAGAGAACTTCTTTCAATTATTTTTTTTTTATTTATTTTTTTTTTTAAATGCATAAACGGCTATACTGTCTTTTATAAATAAACATATAATAGAGTACAAAAGTAAGAAAAACAATATCATTACATAATAGTAGTTTTATACTTAAAAATAACATACAATCATTTTGTGCATCACAACAAAAAATAACAAAAAATGAACAATGAGAAATATCATCATTTCATTTCAACATGTCCATATTGCATACATAAAGTTACATTTTGGAAAAATAATTTTTGAGTGCATGTTTATATTGCGCTAATTTTAAGAAATAAATGTCGCCGATGTTAGCATGTTCATTTCCCAAAATGTGTAATCGACTGATTGGTGAGTAATAACGTGATAATGTATGTGTGTTATTATAGTAGAACAGTAGAGTGAGTCTATTGTTAGCGCGACCAGGGCAATGAAATCATATTAGTTCTATTAAATCAGGGGTATCCAGGACCGAGTGAATTATTTTATATAATATTAATAGAATTATAGTAAATATTCAATATTCCCACATCACCAACAATTCCAGCAACCATCGCAAAGCAAAGTGCCATACAAATGTGACCGAATCTAATTAAAATGACCAGCGGTTAACACCACTCTCATAAATACATCGTCAGTTGGGTAGCTACCGATGTAGACCTACATTAGCCATCTGTAGATCTAGAATCTAGGTAGGTACTCACAATCAACAATAATACCGATAACACTGAAGATTAAGCCGAAAGAAGTGAAGGCATTGCGGTCGTGGATCTACGCCAGAAGTACACTGAATAAAAAATCATAGCTATGTTTCATTTATTTCTGCAGAAGCTTTTAGTGGGTAGAATTATAAAGTTAATTTATCCAGGAGTGATGGATATATGAATCTATCCGTCCCACTGCAGTGCATGGCCTTTCTTGGTCGAATGAGACCGGCTGGAGATGTTTAGGTTAGGTCTCTTTCAACCATTCTCTCCCGATCCAGCACGCCACGTAGTATGTGGGAAAACGCATTGGCCACCAAGACCTGGACAAACCTCACCCCTTCAACACCTGCAAAATTACCAAAAGTATATAGCGAACCACTTGGAATAACCTACGGCAGGGGCGTTGGTTAGCCAATAAATGGTTTCAATTTCATCGGCATGTAAGCCGAAATCACTCCACCAGAAAAAAAAAAAAAAAAGTTACCTAGTTGATTTCAACTTAAAAATAAATCAATATCTTGGAATCTATTGCTGTATACATCGGTGAAGATCATTCAAGAATTTCCTTTTTTATGTTTATTTAGCTAAATAGTGTTTAAATTTAGAAAATACGTAGATCCCGTATAAATTTAAACCTATGTTAAATAAATGTAATATTTTTACATTGAAAAAATTTTCTTTTCATTTATTATTTAATTTATAAAGTACCTACACAAAGAGGGGATTAACACAAAAATGCATATAATAAACACCAACCGTATAAAAACGGTGTATCTACCTGTAACATTGTGTAAGAATAAAACAATAAGTATAGATATGTCGAACGTCAATCAACAGCATCAAAAAGCAACAGATAATATATGATAAAATAAAAAATATATATTTAAAAATAAAAATTGCTTCGTAAAAAATGAAAATAGAATTAGCAAAAGAACTAATAATATGTTTTACTCCCCCCAAACCAATACTAAATTAATGCAAACACATAGCAGCTTTATTGGTCCTCGTACATTAAATCTTCTACCAAAACACATTCAAATGGCAGATAAAATATCACTTTACGTAAAAGAATTAAAATTATGGTTGAATGATGCAGATATTGGAACATTTTATCTATAAATTATTTGTTAACCTTCATGTTTCACTTTTCAATACAATTCTAACTTTATTTACTTTCTTTACTATAACAAAAAATCAAAAAAATTTATGTTTCACTATTTTATTTTTATTTTACCATAATGTTTTCACAGATTACTATATTTCTAAACCTTTAGTTTAAAATTTACATTTTTTACATATACTTATTGATGTATATATAGCAAACTTGTTTATATTACCCACACACAGGCAGTGCCTTAGTGGGTTCCCATTGTCTACTCTTTTCGATTATATATTTTACTTATTGGTAACTTTTACATTACTTGTACCTTATATTTACTCTTACTGTATTTAGAAATTATGCAAAATTACTTTTGTATGTAATGTAAAAAAAAAAAAAAAAAGTTTTGGTCAAGTGCAGTCAAGTGAAAATAAGAGATTCGAGAAATTTCTGAGGGCAATCGCTAAATATGTTCGGAATCTTACCACTTCAGTGGATGTTTATAGTCGACGCGCTCGCATAAGAGGTTGGGTGAAGGTTACGTTAGTTCTTTCACTTCGTTGGAAAGGAATATGGAAAGTTTAGAGTTTTCTTAGTAGACATTGTTTCATATTAATTTTGAGTGTGGCCAAGAGAGAAGATCTACATTACATTGTTATTTGTAATTTTGAAACCGGATGATAGTGTGAATGGATGTTACCGGATGATAAATGGATTTCTATCCGTAAAGACCACCCTCTAGGGACAATCTGTTCGGTGACTGACACCTACTGACTAGCGGGTGTGGACATTGGCCAAGTGATATAGGCTGCTACTTAGGTACTTGTCTAGTTGGTACGTCTGTACTTGTGTAGATCGGGTGAGTGGTGAACAGTGGACACTGACCTCTTGCGGTCATATCCTGACCTTCGCCCATTGATTCCTGTCTGGAGGCTAACACCAAACGATGTCGGGTTATTTATACACTCATCGGATTCAGGATGTTTGTACATATTGGCTTTGTTGCTTTATTAGTTCAAAATATAATAATATGCCTTAGATACTAAAGTTTTAGCCAGGTATAGCAACCTACATGTATTACATTTCAAATTTTATATCAGCTGGACTTTGACAACCTCAAATGTTTATGATACGAATGAGATCATGGGATCAAATCCCTGCGTGCATTTTTTTCACATTTATCAAATAAACACTAATAGGTATTTAATATTATACACGGTGACCGGAAACTTGAAGTAGGTATACAAGTGGGATATTTGTGATTCTATGTAATATTTGGAGTCCATTTTATGACACTTTTTGATTTGAGCTTTAGTTTTCGAGTAAATCGAGTCCTAGTCCTGTTCCTATTCGTATTCCTATTCTGTCTATATTAATATCTGCTGTAATATTAATTATAACAACATTTTAACAAAAATCTGTCTGTCTTAATATCAGCTGTATATAAATTTTAACAAAAATCTGTCGGTTTTTTATTTTGTTTTTTTACATTAACTCCACAGAGGAGGCCCTGAAAAAATAATTTCCATCAAGGCTTATGTCATCTGAGATGGAAGGAATCGTCTGTGTTAATATCAGCTGTTTAATGTCTTTTAAAATGTATCAAAGTATAGACCCGGCTCCAAAAGAATTTTTAAACCTTTAGTTGCCGAAAAAATTGAAAAAAAAAAGTTTTTAAAAATACGTGTGTTTTCAAATGTTCCTTTTGGGTTCTCTATGTGACGTCGATTCATAAGTTTCCCTTTTTGTACTGCTAGTTTCCGGGCACCGTTTATTGGTGATTATTTGCGACATGTTCCAGAGTGGTAGAAATATATCTAAAAGACCACCATTTAGATTTAAAATCTCCAAAAGAATTTTTAAACAATTTAAATTAGTAAGCTTGATTTCCATACCTAGGTTGGTTAATTAGGTTAGTTAGAACTTGCTTCAATATAATATTACCCTACGCAAAGACCAAGTAACTGAATTCGATCAGGTTTTTTCTTCTTTTGTTGAAAAAACTAGGGATAGGGGATCCACTTCAACCTGTTTTTATCTATTTCGATTGAATTTTATTTGAGACATACGTCATACCTGCCCCCCCTCAATAACAACTAAATGTATTCTAGAAGAAGGTATTAAAGAGCTGTTATGCCCTCTATAACTAGATTTCGTTCACATGATCTTTGAATTGACCTGAAGATAGTTGAATGGTAAAATAATTGCATTCAAAACTGTTGTTGGATTTTATCTATTTGCGTGTGAAAAATTACTTTACCGGCTAAAATAAATATTTCACTATGGTCTTCAAAGATAATCTTTGAGATTCCCTTTGGAAATCAAATAAATTCCTATGCAGTAAATAGATAAGATATTTATTATTGATAATGGCCTTGAACGTCGAAACAGCTGTCACAATAAAAATGTATACCAAACTTAACAACAATATTAAAATTATAAATAAAAAAATTAAATCTATAGGATATCTACATAATATAAAAATTTAGGTTCCGTATGTTTGCGTTCGCAAATCTCTGAAAGTAACCGATGGATTGACTGAAAAAATTTATAGGACATTGCATCTTAGCAGAAGTTTATTTCTATAGGTAGTGGATAAGGTCTGGCGTTATGAAATTTGTATTAAAAAAATTATGTTTGGGTCGGCAAATTTCGGAAAGTAATCGATGAATTGACTCAAAATTTTCTCTCAGAATAGTATTTCTATTTACGAGTATAATATTGGGCTTTGGCGTTATTCAATTTGTATAAAAAAATTACTACAAAAATTGATAAATGTGTGTATTTAATATATTTTAGCGGCAGAGAGGGAAGGCAGGAGAGGGAGGATAACGAAAGAGGTGGGGTTCGCAGGAAGGGTGACGAGGTGGGGAAGGTGGAAGGGGAACGCAGGCGGGGAAGGGGACGCGGGAGGGAAACAGGGATGCATGGGAATGGCCACGCTGGGAGATACAGTTCATTTCATGCAGTGGGGTAGCAACGCATGCCAGAAATCAGCTAGTGGAATATAAAAATATTAAAAATCATGGCTACCTTCATTATGTGAATATTGCACAAGTGTCCCAATTACTCCCAACTGAATGGAGCCAGTGAGACTGGATTCCCCAATTGGGGTAGGTATGTTGTGAGGCTGAAGGTAGTGGAAAAGGGAAGGAGATGGGAATGAGGAAGGTCGGAAAGTTCCTGGCTATTCAGATCGCGTCACCAAACCCTGCTAAAGCCACTTCAAGCAACGTGTCAATTCTGAATGGTGATCTTACACCAGGGCGATAAATAATCTAAAACACCATAAGAAGTAGGTATTTTTTATTTTATTTTAGCGACTATATAAAAATTATTGTAGGTACATACAAAATATAATGGTGAAATTAAGTATAAATTATTGTATTTTTTAGACCTCCTCGCTAGGGGGTCCTGTGCCGAGGCGAACTAAAGTTATTTAAATATAGTTTATTTGTCTTTTATGTCGTTTTTAGTGTCTTCATTAGGGTTTGTTCATTGACCTCTTTCAGCCATATTTTTATTCTTGATTTGTATTCATTATAATTTTTTATTAGTTTTATGTCTTGAGGAAGGATGTTATGGAGTTTGGATGCAAAGTATCTATGTAGAGTTTCTTTGTCCGAATGTGGTTTTATAACTTGGAATATTTTTTATAACATTTTTATTCGATTTTTATTTTATTAATCCCGGGTTTTAGGTATATTTTACAATATTAGTCAATGAATTGGAAATTGACATTTTTTTACATTAGCTCCACACAGCATGGCTCCTTAGGAAAATAAATTCTCTCAGCGTCTATGTCAACTGTGAGGATGCAGTGTAGAGATTTTTTTTAAAGGAAAGGAAGTATAGGAAGATCTGGGAAGGAAAAAAACATAAGAGGTGGGTAGGAATCTGGGGATCAATGTGTCCAAGTGTAACGGACATGTATACATCCATCCCACTGCGGAGCAAGGCGATGTGTAGAGAGATTCCTACTGGAGAGGTAAAAAGGTCTCCCTCAACCAGTCTCTCCAAATCCAGCCCGCCACATAGTAGACAATCCTTACCGCATGAATCCGGGCACTCCTGCTAGTCACCAAACGTGGCGATACTCTTGGGGTGACCTATGGCAGAGGTGTTGGTTATCCAATAAATGGTTGCCTAAAAAACTAATTAACACTATATTGTTAAAACTTGGATGTAGTCAGATCATAAGTATCTACCTTTACAATGTGTAAGTACATGTATTTCACAACTTCAAATAGAACGCCATTGGTTCATACTTTTATAAATGCACCTAAAAGAAAAAATATTTCCACACCCATTTTTAAAAATGCACCATTACAAATCTTCTCTCGCGTTCACACAAACGAAAAAATAATAAGTGCAAAAGGGATGCACGCTGCAAATTCTTCATAGCTCGTCATATTATTACCGGCAGAACTATTCTTAAACTACCACAAAAAATGTTTCGACTGAAACGCAGGGATTTTAGTCTTGTCTCTTTTTGTCGCGCCAATGTGGAATGGAGCAAGAATGAGATGGGCTGATATTATTACACGTTATAAACTACGAAAGTAAAGTAGAATACTATGAGCTTCAGTAATGGAAGTATGTTAAATGTGGATGTCTCGTTTTATCTTCGGTAGTTTCGTGTGTTTGGGAAAGAGATGAATGAATTGTGGATGTAGAGCAAGTTTTTAGTGGGGTGGGAATACCTGCATTTATTAAATACCTTTGTGAACGGTAAAAAATGTGTATTTATTTAAGTGCGGGGCGGTTCAATGTTAACTAGTTTTTTTAAATAGAACTTTTTATTAATAAATACCTACTACTTTATTTTTGAAGTAGTTTTAAGTTTTTAAGAGCGTCACCAGCTGGTTATTTATAGTTTCCGGGGTTTGAATCTCGGTCGCAAGAATATCCTACATGTTTTTTATTTTTATCAAGAATACCTAATTTGTTTTTAATTTATTTTTATTTTTTACGTTAGCTCCATACAGGAGGCCCTGAGAAAAATAATTCCTTTCGGGGCTTTTTTCATCTTTGGGGATGCTGTGTGGAGAGTCTTTTTAGGAAAGGAAGGAGAGGAAGTTCTGGGAAGGAAAAGGGTGTGAGGGGTGATAGGAATCTAAAGGTCAGTGTGTCTAGGAGTGACGGACGTACGAATCCATCCCTCCCACTGCGGTGCAAGGCGATGTTCCGAAAGAGTACCACTGGAGAAGTCGAAGGGACTCACTCAACCATTCTCTTCCGATCCAGCCTGCCATGCAGCTAGTAAGCAGACGCATCCGCCACCAAGACCCGGACAAACCTCACCCCATGAATTCGGGCATCCCTGCTAAGTCACCAAAAGTAGCGAACCGCTTGGGGTGAACTATGGCATAGGTGTCGGTTATCCAATAAATGGCTCCGGGGGTGGCGGTGCCCATACCCGCCTCTCACATTAAAAAATATTTTATACGTTAAATAATATTATTATTTAATTTATAAAAAATAGTTTGCTCAAGTTTTGCCATGTAATTATTACTATGCTTAACAGCTGTTTCGCTTTCATTATCAAACTGTGGTTAGGCCACTAACAAAAATATTTTTTTTCTATACCTATAATGAAAATCTGATTGATTTATGTTTTATCATACTTATGTTAAATACATCATTTTAGATTTTATTTAAAAAAAAAATAACCATTTTTGTTGGATATATAAAAAAAATTAAAATCCTAAATGATACCCCATACAAAAATGGCAAATAATTTACCGCTCTACCACGAAGTTAAATAGTCACACAATTTAGCACACAAATTCTTTTCGAAAGTTAGGTACCTAGTTACTTACCTATAAAAGCATATTCATTATGATATTGGTAGGTAGGTAGGTTACCTAGCTTATATAGAAAACTATAAGACAAAGATGAACAAAAATATCGACAGAAAAAGTGTTAATTATTACAGCCATCTCACAATATTGAAATACCCTTTTGAAAGAATATACTTGTAATATTAGACAAAACGGTACGGATACATATGCTCGTTAATGAGCAAGCTCATGAGCATGCTCATTAATTTACTGATTTGCTAATAAATTAGCAAGCTTGTTTTGAGCGTTCCCATGAATGAGTGTGCTCAAAGCCGACAATTGAACCCACATGCTCTTTATGAGCATGCTCACGTCAAACCGATGTCAACAAAAGGAGTCGCAAATAATTTAAGAATCTTCTGACGAAAGAAAATAAAACGGTTGATTTGGGTCCAAGCTGTCTACCAATCCGAAATTTTTTAGAAAATCATCATTACACAGTATAAAATGAAGTCGCTCAAAATGTTTGTGCGCTTAGATATTTTAAACTACGCAAAGGATTTTCATGCAGTTTTCACCAATGGATAGGGTCATTTAAGAGAAATCTTTATATGTATAATACATGCTTATTATTGTAGAGAAAAGCCGAGAAATTTAAATATTCAATTCAGGCATCATTATATAAGTCGCCCAAAATGTATATGCGCTTAGATCTTTTAAACTACGCAACGGATTTTCATGCGGTTTTCACCAATAAATAGACTGATTCAAGAGGAAGGTTTATATGTCAAATATTTAATTCAGACAGCGGGCAGCGGGCGGCGGGCAGCTGGCAAGCGGGTGGTGTTGATTTTAAAAAGGTTGGGTAATGGCGTTGTGTTTCGTTAGCCACAGCAACGTGTGGCAGGGGCTGCGAGTAAAAAATAAATGCTAATTTCAATAGAATGTGGTTTCACTATTTAGGTAAAGGAACTTTTGGGGAATTTGAAAAAGGCAAGTATTTTAGTGATTCTTGAGTTCCAAATACATTCGTGATTCCCATAATAAATCACTAAAAGAAAGGTTTTTCCGTCTCCCGACGCGACGCGGCGGGCCATTTTTCATATTTTTGCAAAGAATGGGCAGGCGCGAACTGAGATCGGATCGAAATGAGCATGCTCATAAGTAAACCTGTTCACGCTTAGAGGCTTCCCTT
Source organism: Limnephilus lunatus (assembly GCA_917563855.2). Classification (NCBI taxonomy): domain Eukaryota; kingdom Metazoa; phylum Arthropoda; class Insecta; order Trichoptera; family Limnephilidae; genus Limnephilus; species Limnephilus lunatus. The sequence goes on from OU830594.1 coordinate 103,729,051, forward strand.
CCACCCGCGAATCCAATGAGCATGCTCATGAATCAACCGGATTTTGATTTATGAGCATGCTCAATATGTTATTTTATTTTATTTATTAGCGTTATAAACAGTCTGTTATAAATTCATAAATTACAGTGATAATAATATGTATGTCATTGACCAATAAAAAACGACAAATAGAAATTTAGAACAATAATACAAAAATACACAACAATACCTGTAGCTGATAGGTATAAACAATTCAGATAAAGTGCATCTTCTTACTTAAATCTACTTTTTGTAAGAAACCTAGTATAGTGATTTAATAAATCTAATCTAAGTAAATGTCTGATATATGTAACATGTATTTTTATAAATAAATAAATAAAATAAGATGCACTAATCTGAATATGTTCTAGCAACGTCACTAACACACGCAAGCTATTTGTTAGCATTTGCTCATTAGTAACATGCTCTCTTGCTACTAATGGGCATATCCGTCAGTACCACAATACTTGTAGTTCTGTAAAAGTTTTTTTATAATTTTCTCATACATATTTAATAAAAAATTCTCCGAAATCACACGATTGGTAGGTATGTTGCATGGTATATCATTTTTCCTATATATAGTAAGTCAATGCAGTAGTTCGCCCTCGATTGTACAAGGTGATAAGAGACGTTCTTTACTTTCTTTAACCAGAGTTTTTTATGTCATTTGGCGTAAAAAAGTAGATGACACTTAATTTTCCGTCCGACTTTTTTTAAAATTAAAAACATAAAAAATCAATGTGTTGGTTATTATTGGACAGTTATGTGTTTGCTCGGTTACTGGACATAATGATTTTGATGCTTGTTTTTGAAAAAAAAAACGAAAATATATAGATACCACTGGAGACCAATTTTAAAAAAGTTTATTACTCCATATAATGTTGGAAATCATGGGTTAAAAAGTAAGTTAGGTATGTCTCTTAACACCGTGCATGGTAGATATAACCTATAGTATAATTTGAAAGCGGGAAGGTAACTGATATCGTTAAGAAAATCCACCTTTCCGCCCCCATTCAGCCCACCCCTCCCCCTCCCCCTACCTTAGAACATCAAAACGTTATTTCTTGATTAACAAACTTGGATAGGAGCGGAAACAGAACCTTAAGTAATACCCTTCCAATGTTTATAGAACCCCCGTTCCATAGTCCTCTAAAGCCTCATTTTCAAAAGAGTAATTTGCCAGCCAGTGACATCTAGCGGCGGTACCACCGGAAGCTGGATATTAATGAGCCTCTATTTCCCGGAAATACGTGAATGGGGCGGCACCTGACGGGGGGAGGGTGGGGCAGGTGGGGGTAGTGCGGGGGCCCTGCTTCTCGAGAAGGCTGTGCCTATCTTACCGTGGCGTCTTTAGAAGAAGGCTTCTCTCTGTGTGGGTGAAGGAAACGGAAGTGTATGTTGATACTTATTACTTATGTAGGTACAGTCAAGTAAGATGATCTTATATTGTATTTGGAAAAAAGAGTATGAACTTAAAAAATGGGAAATATTAAAGATGCATTCGGATGCTTTGGATGACACATATTTTATAATAAATAATGGGAAATACGCAATTTTCTGGTAAATAACGCGAGTTTTCGTATTTTTTACGCGACATCTGAGGATTAAGAATTTGAATAAATATTTATTTGTATCTCGGCTAGCTTACATTGAAAATGTCGCTTTTTGTATTTTTTCCGCATAATAAGAAAATGGAATAGAATATAGCTTAGAATATAGGTAATATAACATCACATTTCTTGCACAACACTACCATTTTTTTCAAAACAAACACCGCTCTTTCAAAAAAATGCACCAAAAATAATACGAAAATCGCAAAAAATAACGAGAATTTTACCAAAAATAACACCACTTTTCCAAAAAATATACAGATCAACAATTAATCATTGGCCAAACAAGGTCACATACTTTGGACAAATTGATGAATTAGGCGTAGGTACCTAGAGTCAAATACGCTCATTATATATAGAGTCAAATGTGGTTAAATTGCCTATTTTAAAATAAAGGTTTGTAATACGTGCGAAATTGTGTTTGTGAATTTTCGGTCATACTCACAAAATTTTGTCAATTTGGAAAATACTCGTATCTAGTCTATTTGGAAATACGCTTTGCCCATTTGGATATTGATTGTGATGACCGTGGCCGGTTATCTCATGATATGATATGGATCCAGATTCCTGTGATTATGATCTCAATACAGGGTGTTTGACAATAATAGGTCGTGGGTAGACTAGTTACGATTATTCTGAGATTGTAAAGTGGTTCTTCTTCGGAAGTCTATAGGTAAAGAGGACGAATGGACAACAATCACAAACTTTTACATGTTACTCATGCACGCATGTCTCTTTCATACCGCAAGACATACGTTCACCACATTGATTTTATCCATTTAGATTTCTATTTGGATCTTAATTTTGAATTTTTTTTTTTTTTTTTTTTTTTTTTTTTTATTTATTTATTTATATATGTATATTTTTTTTATCACAAACAAGTCCTGCTAAGCCAATTCAATTGGCTTGTCAGCAGGTGCTTATAATTAAGTTACATATACATTTTAAATTTTATAATTTTACATCTTATATCTACAAATTCAACATTATTCATACAAATCAATCTAAGTATAAATATTTTTTTTCCGAAAGCCAATTTTTCAGCATATATTTAACCTTATTCATAGAATTACATTGCTTTATAGTATCAGGTAATAAATTAAATATTTTCGGTATGTTGTATTCAAACGTTCTCTGTCCGTACTTATTATTAAATTTCGGAACTATTAACCCGTCGTTGCGCGTGAATCTAGTGCTGTATTTATGTTCTAATTTCTCTTTATGCTGCTGGGTAAATATATACTGAATTATAATTTTTTGCCATAGTATTGCCTTAACAGGTAAAATTTTAGCACTCTGATACAGTAATGGTGTATCATGTCTCTGTTTGAAAATATTCGGAACAACTAATAATTTTACAATTGCGTTTTGTACAACTTGGACTTGTTTCAGATTTGTTACAGAAGTATTTCCCCATATTGTTAATCCATATCTTATAATGGATTCTGCCAGTGACATATAAATTATTTTTAGTGTTTCAATGGGTAAGAAAAATTTCAATGTGTACATTCTGCCAGCAATTGATCTCAGTCTTTTACAGGTTTTTTTAATATGTTTATCCCATTTAAAAAAACAATCTACGGTAACACCAAGATACACATATTCCGTAACTAATTCTAAACTTTCACATTTACAATTAGTTGGAATATTTTTATGGATGCAATTAAAATTATGAGAAATAATATTAGGATTAAATTGGAATTTGGCCTTAGGTGATCTTATATGCATTACTTTGGTTTTTTTGGCATTAATTAATAATCCTGCATCATGAGACCATTTACAAAGTTGATTAAAGTCAATTTGCATGAGTTCAATTGCAGTTTTTAGATCTTTATGTGATATGACCAATGCTGTATCATCTGCAAATACAAAATGTTTTACAAAAGAGAAAAGTTTTTTCATTATAGTTACATAGATTATATACAGTGTAGGTCCCAATATGGAACCTTGTGGAACTCCTGCAGATACATTTTTTGTTTTACTAAAAGTATTATTTATTTTGGTACATATTTTTCTATTTCTAAGATAATCTTTAAATAAATTTAACACATTTCCTCTTATTCCAATTTTTTCTAGAGTTTTTAGCAGTTTTTTTGAGTTAATTGTGTCAAAAGCTTTAGAGTTATCGATAAATAAAACAATGACATGTAATTTATTATTTAATTGATTATTTATGTAATTGGAAAACTCTTGCAGTAGTTTTTCAGTATTTTTTTTTCTTTGGAATCCATATTGATTTGGGTCTATGATAGCGAATTTTTCAATGTAATTATTTAATTTATTTGATAAAAATTTTTCGAGAATTTTTTCTAATGCTGGTAGTATACTAATAGGCCTATAATTTCCTAGTTCAATGTGTTTTCCACCTTTAAATATTGGTCTAGTAATACTACATTTAAACTCTTGTGGAATTTTTGCTTGCTTTATTATCATATTGATTAAATAAGTAATTATTGGCCCAAGGGTTTTTATATTTCTTTTTAAATCAAACATTCTTATATTGTCAATACCTGTGCTTTTAGAGTTTTTCATTTTTTTAACAATGTTTTCAATATCAGTTATAGTAGCTCTTGGTATATATAAACTGTGAGGTAGTTCTTCCAGTACTATATTAGTAGCTTTGTGATTGCATTTATGTAACATGTTGCTGATGCTATCCGAGAAGTAATTCACAAAATCATTTGAGACAGAATCCTCAGTTCTATCTTTTAACATATATCGTGTTATAGTTTCATCACAATCGTTTTTGGGTTTACGTCCTAAGATATTATTTATCTCGTCCCAGGTTTTTTTAGTATCATTAAAACAGTTTTTAAATTTATTATTATAGTAGTTAGATTTATCTTTATTTATAAGTTTATTGACAAGGTTACGAGTTTTTTTGTATTCTGTTTCATATGTTTTGTTTGTTGGTGTACTTTTCCATTTTTTATAAAGTTTATCCCTTTTATTTATATGACATAATAATTCACTGCTTATCCATTCATTTATTGCATAAGGTCGTGTTTTCGGTTTTTGCACTATCGTTTTAGAACTACTCTTGTAAAATTTGTTAAATGAAGTTTTTATTTTTTCATATAATGAAATACAATCGTTCTCTTCTATAAGTTTACTCCAGTTATAATCTCTGATATATCTATCAATAGCCTTTTGTGAAATGATTTGAATATACTTATTTGCAAGGTCTACCTGACGTTTATGAGATCTTATATTAATAGCAGTAATAAAATGATCGGCGATATTATTTTCACAGACGCAAGCAGTTATTTTCTTGCCTCTAAATTTGGCAAATATATGGTCAATACACGTACGAGTAATTTGTCCATTTAATACAGCTTCTCTGGTTACTACATTGATGCATTTAGTTAAATAATGGTTAGTAAGTAAGTTTTCATATGAGCTTATGATATAATCTTGGTCATTAAGCAAATTCAGATTTATATCTCCAAGTAAGATAATATTTAAAGTTATGACAGTTATCAATTAATTGAAATTTGTATTTTTAGTTGTTTATCTCACTTATTAAGTAAAAAAAATCACTGTTTTATTGAAGTTATTGATTATTTAGGATGCACTTTATATTTCATTGCATTTCACAGTTTATTATTTATTTACTTCAATAAATCGTTTGTGTTATTGTATTTTTTCACAAACTATGAAATAGAGCACAGAGTCGCTTTTTTAAAGTTTAAAAACACACAGACGACGCAAAATCGCGAAATCAATATATTCTGCACTTTTTACTGCTTAAATATAGCTTTATTTGTGTTTATTTCTTTAAATTCGTATGAGCAAATATGACACGTCTAATCTGTAGGTAGATGTAATAGTTCTTTATGATTCATTAGGGCATTCATTTTAGAGATTCGGACAAGAGGTAACTTCGACAATATGAAGATATTTTGACAATTTGTAACATACTTTTCGGATTTTTACGGATTTCACCATAATTTCTACAGTATTACAGATTACAATATTTTCCAATTAGGTAGGTACCTACCATAATTGAATAGTATGTATGCATTCTTTAATACAGTATTTCGTGTAAATTATTTTCAACCGAAAGATCCTTATTTGACTGTTCTCTTCTTTTTTTCATTTCATCTGAATCTCTCGGGAAGTATGTAACTAATACAAAGCATAGAAAATTTTCTCCTTAGGCTATTGCTGAAGAACGATTTGAACGTTTTGGTAATCGGTTTACAATAAGATTTAGGAATGTGTAGTGAATTTCAGATAGACCCCTAGTTTTTGCAGTGTTGATCTAAACATAAATTAGGAATTGACATAGATTTTATTTTTTTAATTTAGCATTTTAGCTCTCTGCTAATCAAGGCGTTTTGATTAGTATTGTAAACATGACAAAAAGTAGAAGATGACCGTTAATCAATTAATATATATTTTTTTGTGTCCATCCATTCACCTCTACCTGCACATAATAGTGTGTTTGCCGAAAGTCGGTGGCGCAAGATTAATGACTGAGATCAGGAGATGTCTTATTGGAACATTCGCTCAGAACTGAACAGGCGGGTATTAAAGCATCCCCTCAACGGACCATTTATCTCTACGGGGGGAGAGGAGCGATTTGCAAGATTGAAAATGTTCGATATTTTGGTAATTGATATGGATGGATCTTCTGGAGAGGTCGCAGTGAAGATATTATAAGTACTAATTTGTATTTGAATTAGTAATAATAAGTCTATCAACTGTCAATTGATACACCAAACATTTTATCCCAAATTAATATTAAGAGGAAATTCTTTGCTTTTGCTATTCGTTAGTGGATTGAAGATTGGATATTGATTTTATAAAAATAAAAATATTTATTGTTTTGGTTCGTCAGACACTTTATACTTTATACCCTTACACTAAAGGGGACTTGCGTGGGACCGTGGATTCATCGTATTATATTGGAACTAGTACCCGTGAATGAAATAAATATTTATTGCTAAATAAAATATCTTGCCTTATCTACTACGATGAAAAATAAAGCATTATAAAAAATACCTACGAATTTTTTTAATAAAGCATTATAAAAAATACCTACGAATTTAATTAACCAATTAGGCTAATTTGTTCACTTTTGGGAACAGCTCTATCATAGAAATCGTTGTAACTCCCTACTGCCATGGTGAAAAATACGATCTAAACAGTGTTAGAACAAGAAAACTCCATTTTTATATTCAAATTTAAAAGTTAATCACAGAAATATTTAAATGGGCACCTCTATGAAACCAGTTTACCAGCGCACTTTGAAAAAAATAAAATTTTTAATTTTTATTAATTTTTTTTTATAAGAAACCATAAAAAGTGAGCTGGCGATAACGTTTCTTATACATTTGTCTAATAAAATGTGTGTGTGTTTTTTTTTCGTAATCAGCAATTTTGGTTTAAAAAAACGTAACATTAACAATTTTTAAAAACTTTTTTATGTTAGCATTCAAAATTTTCATAGTTCAAAAATGATATGTTTATTTCTAATAATAAAATTAGAAAGTCTATTTTATCGCCTATCTAAAATAGCTTTTAGTTTTCGGAAACGTTCAGAAATTGTATTTGCATTTTATTGCAGAGTGCAAATATTCTAATTTTCTGACAGTTAAATACCAAATGTCTTATAAAGTACCTACCTTCAAACATATAAACCTTATGATTTCAGAGGAAATATTTTGGTTTTGATATATTAAATAAGAGAAAATTATAAACATACTTTTTTTGTATTCGATGTCTACTTCTGTTCACAGAACGAATAGTTTACTTGTGTATATCTTTTACCTTGCATGTTATTGTTGTTTTCCCACCGCTGAAAGGTGAAAGCCTTTAAATTTAAAAAAAATATTGATTCAAGTGTGCAGTTCACACGCGGTAGAAGTAAAACCTTCAGAAAACTAAAGTAGACCAGAGTGGGGAGGCTACGATGCACCGCACAAAGAGGAGACCGATTATTAAAACTAAAACTAAACTACTTCTCTATATACACAGTATACAGAGAAGTAGTTTTATCCTTGATGCATTTGAATGAAAAAATGTTTTTTTTTTACTTTTGTTATTCGGCGGTAGGTACATCCTTTCTGCAAATTCTCTTTGCACACCCCTTCGGGGACACTTAGTTATATTTTTTGTGTAAGTATAGGTATGCCGTATTGATGCTGAAGCCAACGACTGAATAAATAAGGACACAAGTTATTGACTTTTCCATTTAATCCATTTAAAATGCATTTTCATCAGAAATTTGTCGTATTATTCAACTATTCATGATTCATTTTTATAGTTCATTTTTCTTAGAGTCGGCACAGCTTTTCAGAGCTTTTGAACTACACGCCACCAGATGATGGAAATTCAAAACTAGGGAATGATGTGAAGCTAAGGGAGTTAATATAATAAGAAAATAAGGGAAGAGGGATGTTGACAAATATCTAATAATTCAATTAAAATCAAAACCTATTACAAGAAACGTTCCAATTCGAGTTCTAGTCATGATCCTCGATGTACCTAGTGATCTCTCGATAAAATTTCACTCTGTAACATAGCAAAAAAAACGTATCATATTGGAAGTCCGCATAGTTCCGATCTCTAAAGGTTTTGAAAATAAAATACAAGAAAATGAAAATAAATACAACACTGTTTAAAAAAACTCGACTTCATCGGGTTTTGAACGCTAGACATCCACACGTGCCACTAACTTGAAAAAAAAATCGGTTCTTTGGAAAAATGCATTACAAACAATGTAGGTATCCCAAAAAATCGTAAAATTAGAAGATTTTTAAAAACTCAACAGTCCAAAAATTCTAATAAGGTGGATAAATACACCTATGGATTCCGATTGGATATAATGTACTACTACTGCCATCTATCGTGCAGTAGAATATGACAAAGGTTTTCTGGTTGGAATTTTGTTCTAATAATAATATTATTGCAAATATTAGAATTAAAAAATAACGAATATTTTAATATTTATTATGTTTAACTATCATTCAATTTGTAATAATAATTTACGGCATACGTTAATTAATTACATTATTAATACACGTCATATATGAATTAATTTGTCATTTTAATATTTTTTGTAAAGTGACATCTGCAATCCTATTCACATAACTTTTAGTAAATCTACTCCCCAACAGATGGCAGTGTACAAAAATTACTTCCCTGGTATAAAATTACTATTTTGCTCGGGACGAAACATTGTTCGAAACTTTCGGTAGAGTTGGTGAACCCGGATATACCGGTGGCGAATAAATACAAACGGATGTTAGTTTTTCTTTTATAACCCGCTTTCGTTCAAAGATCGAACTTTCGGAGCATCAGGCTGTAAAGCTAGGAATAGACTACTAACAATAACAATAATACATTTGTATAGCGTAGTTTTGTGTTATTTCACTTCAAGTGGGCTTTTCTAGAACTAGTAGGTAGTTGTGTAAGCAGTAGACTTCGCTTCCAAAAATGTATTTCTCTCTTATTTAATATATTAAAACCAAAGTTTCCCTTCGAGTTCTTAAATACCTACCTACGATAATATTTTATATAACTTGTTATTTCAAATAAGGAATAATTATAACACTTTCTACCATTCACACCCGCGTCATAATTTTTTCCCAACGGCCTAGAGCCAGTGAGACTATGACATCCCCAGTTGGGGAACGTTGTGAGACTAAAAGTAGCTGGGAAAGGAAGTAGATGGGGACAAACAAAGTGGGGAAGTGTCTGGTTATTCAGCTCTGGTGCCCCAACACGGCTACAGCCATTTCAAGCAACGTTGCGCCCTTGAGGTGATTTTTCACAAAAACGGCGTTCTACAAATTGTCCAATTTTATTATTATTATGTTACAATTCTGAATGTTTGTCTTACACCACGACGATACTGAGAGTATCTTCCACCATGGAACGTGCCGCTAATATGTACCTTATACTATTTTAACCCATTAATTAAATTTTCTCATGCATTAGGTATTATGCTTTTTACCACACATACAATTTTACCACACATATGATTTTACCACACATACAACTCACGGATATCATTTCAACCGCGTACTATATCTTTCGATGTTTAATATTTTATTTAAGAATATTATGTAATACTACGAACTAAGGAAAAATATAAAATCTTTATATTTTTTGTTCTATATACAAAAGCCTTTCAAGAAAAAAACTTTTACCGTAGTTATTAAACAAAAACATGAAAACAAGACCCGATATCTTAAACCTAGCATAAAACTAACAAAAGTAGGTGTCGGCTTAATCGGGTTTGAGTCAATAAAGCGGCGATTCTATTAACTGTTGCCTTCTCCTAATTGACATTGCCTATCGTCAGGGCAATATTTAATCTGCAGGTCGGAATCCTGAATCACTTGTACCAGTTAGGAACCTTTATTATTTATTTATACCTTTTATTTTATTTTAGAGTTCAATTACTTCAATTATAATGTGAACATTTCCTTATGCAGGGCAACTCGCTTAAGATGTTTCCACTTGAGAAGTTTTCGTGCTTAAGGCAAAGCAATACAAAGAAATACAATACAAATTATTGAAATTGATAATGCCATCGATGGGTAGGTACTATTTTATTTATTCTAATATTTTTCAATAATTCAAATTCGTCCAAAAGACAACAGAAGTTTCCTTGAACTTTTTTGGAGAAAAAATCTAGTCCATTCTAAAACCCCAGCCACCAGGGTAATATTTTGTGTATGTAAATCAAGAAATATATAAATCAGATAAATGTAAAACGTATTTAATTTGCAATTTCGAGTAGCAAAGAAAATTTTCACCTGCAAGGAAAACACAAGGTGCCACCTAAAAAGCCCCAACAAATCATGTATTTTTGGTTTGAAAATCATATCCCTTAGTAATATTTCAGATGCTTTAATTTTTTTTTTACATTATTTCCACACAGGAGGCCCTGAGGAAAATAATTTCCAACAGGGCCTATATCATCTGAGATGCTGTGTGGAGGGTCTTTTTGATGAGAGGAACGAATGAACATTGGTCTTGAAAAGACCCGTGTTGTAGGAAGGAGAACACACAGAGATTAAATACTGCGAGTAGAAAACATACTTGCCTATTAAAATAATCGAGCATTTTTTGACAAGCTCAGTAAAAAATTAGGAATCGGACTATAAAAACCGCATTTAAGTTCAAAATCTCCTACTTACGAACCCCTTTTCAGTTATAGTTTTATTGTATAACATGACAAAATAAGTTCTTTAGAAAATGATCGTAAAATATTTTAAAATTTGTGCCTCGCAAAGAAAATAAAACACGTTTTTTGCAAAAATCAAAACAGGCTACTGGTGTTAAGCGGGAATTAAAACATTATCGCCATCTACAAAAGGAGTGTCATTGTTCACAGCCCGATTCCAATTATTACACGACGTGGTGCATCGCCTTAGAAAGTTTGGTTTCTCTGTCCCTTAGACTGAATTTAAAAAATTCCCCAATTTTTCATTGTCTTCCTCTATTGCGTCTTCCAACAATCTTCCCCTGGATTACTAGTTGAATAGTCTTGCAATTGTTGCTTTTCATAATGCGATGAAAATATTGAAGATTACTTCTAAAATATATTCAATTTTTTTTTTACTGATTTTTGGCCATCCAAAGAAGAATTTCTGAACACATTTTTTAACAAAATAATAAAATTTCCAATTAGGGATATATTTGTAGACACCTACTTATTGCATTTAGGAGAAAATTCTGTGTGATTTTCTTCAATTATAAATTTTCAAAGAATTCCACTGATAAAGATTATTTAAAATATGGGAATACTCCAATAAAGATCGTGGTTCGTAGATTACAAGTTACTGTATTGACGTCATTGTAAGATTTACAGTGAATATTTATTGTTATTACTGTACCAATTACTGTTTTTAAAAAGTATGTGAAATGCTTTTTTAAAGTTCTTCAGGTGCTATTAAAAATATCACCTACTTCTGCATATTGGTTACCTAGGCTGTACAATTATTATACGAGTGGTATTAGAAAGTTCATAAACGAATTGTTATTGACATTATTGTTGCAGTGAAAGATATTGTTGTTTCGTGGGACTCTATTAGAAACATTGATTTGAAATCGAAATGAAATTATGTTCACAGAATTTCGCGTAATGGTTTTAATCTGTTATGATTTATTCAACAAAACTTAGCACATAAACCGACTCACCTTATAAATCAGTGAACACATTAACCGAAAACAACTCTATAAAAACAATAATGATTTTCTTCCAAGTTAGAAGAATCTACATCAATATTAAGATAGAAATAAAAACTGTTGTAATAATTTCTCTTTGAAATAATTTTTCTCATCCATCTTCTATAATAACAGATTACCCTTTTTCTCAAGTTAATGCCGTGTACTTTAAAGTTGCTCGCCCTCGGCACCTTCCTACTTCCACTTCTTTATCCCAAACTTCCCCACTTTGTTCAACTTTTTCATTTTACACTCGAATTCTCTCTTTCGGGGGGTGATTTTTAAAGCCTCTCCCAACCCCCTACAACCCCCACCCACTAAAGCTCCCACTGCCCACTCTGGGCGCTGGAAGGCCAAGAATATTGAGAAAAATCTTGTAAGAGTTTTTTTAAGAAGCTTTGGCAAGAAGCTTGTTTTAAATATTTCATTCTAAATTACGAATTTTCTTTTCCAAGTCAAGTATCGGGAAATTTTATAAGATATTTTTAAAAGTGGTTTGATGTTTTGATGAGCCTTGGATCTAAGTTTTAAATGGATTATATCAGTTTATTTGCATGCCATTCGAGTTATACACATATTAGATTTAGACAGGTGTTTCTGCTGTACCTGTCGAATTTTCACGACCCATTTCCAAAAGTAATAATATTTTTTTTATCCTAGTACCAGATTTGGTTCAGTTGTGACTAACGCGTAAAGAAAGCCATGTCCTTCGCTTTAGTTTCAGAAGCCACCGTTTAAGGACCTTAAACCAGCCAGCGATCTTACGAACGTACAGGGCGGTTCCAATGAGAAAGATTAATTATTCTCCGTACCAGCTTTTTAAAATTATAACTCAATATCGATTTTATTTCATTCAAAATTTGCTTTAATTTATACCTACATCCAAAATTTCTGAAAGGCGTGATGATAAAACTATTAAAATTATGTACTTTTTGTAATTATTTTTTTATCATAAGTATTTAAAATTTTTTCAATAATTTCTAATCAAAATAAATGTGCAAAAAAAATCTGAAATAGGTATATTAACTTTTAAGACCGTAAATAGGTAGGCAAAATATATGTCATGAAAAAGCGTTCGAATATATTTTTTAATGATTTTATTTGAACTAAAAATAAATTTTTCAAACATGCGTTTACTAGAAAACGTACTGATTTACAGAAAAGTATGATTACATGATATGAAATATGTCTTGTAAAATAAGATTTTTCGTTTGAAAATTTAACAAATGTGCCAACGACCTATGGTATAACCTTATTATACTAAAATTAAACTTTTTTTTTCAAAATTTAAAACATGCGTTTACTAGATAAAAGAACAATCTTTCTAAAAATCATTTTTTAATTTTTTGTGGAAAAGAGTCAATATGTCTAAAATTTTATTTAAAAATGACATATTTCCAGTTTTCTCTGGTTATACCCTATTAATGTGATACTTAAAAGAATTCATAATCTGCTCTTTCATAGATGAAACGAGTTACGCTTTAAAATATTAAGTTGAATTAATTGTTTGTGCCCGTGCATACGCAATATGAATGTGAATAAATAGTTTTGCCCATAAACAGAGAAAGGCACACAAATACCATATTGTATCGGTGATATTATTCAATATTGTATTTGTAAACCTTTCTTGAAAGATTTGAATTTGTTTATAAACAAAACTATTTATGCGTATTAATATTGCTTTTATACGGGCGCAAGCAATTAACTCATCTCAATATTTTAAGGCATAACTTGCAAAAAGTGCCTAAATATTAAAACGAAAGAAAAAGATAGATCAGATTGTGAATTATTGTGATTGTGACGAAGACAACTTTTTATGTTAAAAACTTAATGTAAGATGTTTGAAAAATAAATTGTTGCTTGGAAGGTTATATTTATCTGTACCTGCTAAAAATAATTATTTTTACAAGCTTTGGGGAGAATTCGATGTTAAATTTTGGTCAAATTAGTAGGTATTTGATGTAAACATAATTTTTAATAAAACTTGGTAATCAAGCTGTCTTCAGAATTTTGTTTTTATTTATTTTATTGGACTTTACGCCCAGCCGGACTTTTGCGTAGATTATTAGAACAGAATGATATATATGTTTGTTTATATGAATGATATATACCTATTGTGCTATTGAACATTTTACAAAGAGTTATTAAGTATGAAGTAATGCGCTTGCCAACTGCTGCGTGGCGGGCGCATATGGGAGAGACTGAGTGAGGGACACCTTTTCAACTCTCCTGACGGACTCTCTCGACCTAACGCCTTGCGCCATAGTGGGAAGGATGGATTCATACGTACGTCATACCTGGACACATTGACCATCTACCTACCCACCCCTCATACGTTTTTCTTTCCAAGAGCCTCCGGCACTTTCTTTCCATGAAAAGACCCTCCACACAGCATCGCCAAAGATGACAGCGGCCCTGAGGGATTTTTTTTAGTCAGCTTATGTAAAAATAAAAATTAAAAACAACATTTTGTCTTCTGTTCCTCGTCGGTATCTACATGGAATTTAATAGTGACGCCGATGGCAGGGGCTTACTAATAAACATGTTTTAAATTTTGCACAACTGATAAACAACTATTAATGTATATTAAATGGCTATTTATCAATTATGTAAAAAAAATTTAAAAAAGTTTATTAGTAAGGGAGTATGTAAATTAAGTAATTGTAGTTATTAGATTATCTTATAGATAAGGTCTATCGACGGAAAGTAATGGTTACATTTATTTGTTAATTATTCATTATAAAACCATCCTTATAGTTTCTCATACTAGTTGTCTGAAAAAAAAACATAAAATTTATTACCATTCCAGCATTTTGCAGCAAACATTAGTTACAAATAATCCTGGTAGATGGCGTTACATACAGTCACAAAGCAAATAAATACGTTCAAAGTTTCTCGCGAAAGAAGAAGAAAAAGCAAAAAAAAATGGTTTTCTTCCTCTTCTAAAGTGGCCCATAAATAAAATGCCAAACTGCTTTAGCGAGTCTACGGACCCTGGGGAAAGCTTGTTCATTAAAAGGTGGAACTTTGAGAAAGGGGATTTAAAAAGGTACTGGGGAATTTATGAGAATTGTAGAAATGGTTGGCGCTTTTGGAGAGCGGTCGACTTTTAGTGTATTTATATTAAATTAGTGAATCAGTGGAAATCAGGCACTGAACGCGGTAAAAGAAAATACCCCTCTACGGAGAATTTGGATAACGTAGCAAGCTATAATTTAACAATTATAGTATGTTTTTTGTCAGAAATAATTAGCGTTTATTAATAATTTTATCTTTCAAAACTATTTTCAATATAATAATATACTTACATTTTTATAGCGTTTATTAAAAAATCCGCCCATTAGTTCATGTTTTCTTACAAATGGAGAGCCATAATGAATTGAAAATAAGCAATAAATAAAATAAAAAAAGCTTTTCTGGAATAAATGCTACGTTTGACGACCAATTCAAAATATTTTCAAAATCTTTATTTCTCATTCCTTTCATCTATTTTTTCGTTTATTCGTATTGATTTAAAAGCCGTATGCTTATTTAATAACTTTTATTTATATTGAAGTACGTGCACCATATTGATTGAAATTTCTTCCAACTGACCCAGATATTAAGCAACAAACATGAAGAAGATTAAATCAACAAACATGAAGATGATGAAATCAACAAATATGAATATGACGAAATCAAAAAACACAAAGATGAGAAAATCATGATGTCACACAGTTACCATGAGTCTGCCTCGGATTAGGAATTTCGTAGTGAGGAGGACTATGACTTATGTACTACTATATTGTATTTTAATATACATTAATAAACTGTATTCGTTCGATTCATACTAGTTGTTCCGTGGACATTAGAACTCACATATATATAAGTAAGTTTTTAATTTTATCTTATTAAATAAATCAAAAACAAAATTTCCACTGAAATCATAAGATTTGTAAGTAGGTAGGTACTTAAACCATAAATTTTATGTAACATTTTTATTATATTAAACAAGGAATTATAAAATTTGTCCAAAGAAACGTTAACATCTCAATGACAATACTACTTGCAAAATTTTCTTCGGACAGGTAAGTACCATAACATAAGAAAGTCAAAATAAATTAGACGATTTAAGATTTGAAAAAATAATCTTCTCTAATACCGAAAAGCGGCCACATAAAAATTTAAAATATTTTATTTTAATACATGCATTCTTTAAATTATTTTTCTTGTACTTCGTTTTGCAAATTCACCGACATCTCAATTTTTGGCCGCACCAAAGTGAAAAGAATTATGTGCTGGTAAAAATACATAAAACTGTGGATAATGGTCTCGCGGGGTTCAAAGAGGGAGGAAGCACGATAGATGGCCGTGGAGGGATTGGAGAGGGGGGGGGGGGGGAACTCGCACCGTTTATGTTAAACCACAATAATAATTTTACTGGAAAATGGGTAAAGAAGTTAAATATTTAATGGGAATATTTTAAAGATTTTATAATAATAATCTCCCTTAATGTTTTTACATAGTAAAAATTTGGAAAATACTTTCAGTATCGCCCTGGTGCAAGACCGCCATTAAAAATCTGAACTGCTTGAAATGGCTTTAGCCTGGTCTGGTGACCAGATATGAATAGCCAGGTTTTTTTCCCTTTTTATTTATTTATTTATTTATTTCAAAAACATACGGCACAACATGTACCAGTAACATAATTATATTTTTATATATATATTATAATACAATGACAATTTTTATTATTTCCTGTCTCGTTCGGCCTCACATCATATCCCATTTGAGGATGCCTTAGTCCCACTCGCTCTAGCTAGGCGGTTGGGAGCTGCGACTTTCGTGCCTTATTCACTACCTGCACAATATTTTTTAATGTATGTAAAAATAATAAACACTATTATTTAATACAACACCTACTAACGCTGCGCCACACAGACGTATCTATGCGAGAAAGTTTGCCATTGGTCCGGAACTTGTTAAAAACCCAAATTAATATTATAATATTCTGAAAGCACGATAGTCATCAGATCACATGGTGGCCATTTAATCTTCATTTTGGGAGGCGGATACAGGTACCGCCGCCCGTACATAACCAACCATAACCAACGCCCTGCACAGGACACAAAAGGCAATCATTTGGAATCGAAATTTTGCTTTTTTTACATTTATTCCAAACAACAACACAAAATCCTTCAGGGCTTATGTCATCTTTAAAGTTTAAATTTAAATTGAGGCCTGCAAGTCTTTCCACAGCCGAACCGTTGAACTTAAGAACGAGTCGCAGAAGCGACCGCTCTCACATGACAATTTTCAACGGTGTCCATATGTTGAGCGCGCGTTTGATGTGTTTCCCGACTATGAACCACCAGTACCGAAGGGATCAATGACGCTAGTTCATCGGAGCATTTTCCATTTTAATACCGGTAGATCAAGGACAGCTTAACTAACTGACGCCAGTGCTTTAATGATTTCAATCCGGTTGTTAAGAAAGGGGAATCTATCAAATGGACAGCCCGTTTCTGCACAGAATCAGGGGTTTTTTAAGTATTTTAGAGATCCAAACCAGAGGTATAAATAATAATAATAATAATATTTCGATGACTTATATAGCGCCGTTTTTGTGAAAAATCACCCCAAGGGCGCTGTGCAAATTTATAATACCTTTATACAATCTTATTTCAACTATAGACAACAACTTATGTCTAAAAATTGCATCCACCGGTTCATCGATCACCAATATGAAACTATATGTGCAATGATTTGACCAATGAACGCGGTGCTGCTGTAAAAATGCACTGTACAGGCATAAAATATATACAATACCATACTTACCTGGAGGGTCACTAGAGAATTAACACTGTTATTGTTTATTTAGAGAAATTAAGACACAGTTCGCACGCAGAGGCCATAATTGGGAATTATAATATAAAATATGTTCTGTAATGAGCGTATTGGCAAAACAAAAGCAAAATTTTATGATACTCTCCGATAGGTATTTTTATTTAAGGGTATGAGAGCCAAAAAATGTACGTTTTTAATTTGGACCGAAATTCTGTTGAGCTTGTTATGCATCTAAGTTCCGGGGGGAGTTTATTCCAAGCCTTAGGTCCAGACACTCCGAAAGCGTAATCTCCAAATTTCATCTGCCAGATTCAACGGTAGAAGCACTTGCGTTTTGTACAGGGTCAGCAATTGTTGACTCTGTACTCTGTACACTACGCCCATCGTCTGAGAAATTGCTTTAGTCATTGTCAATGATCAGATCTGTATAGCCAGGTTCTTTTTTATCTTCCTCTTTCCCTACTCCTTCCCTTCAAACTTCATTGAGCCTCATAACGTAACCCATCGACTCCGGGCAGTTGGAACGATCTTCACATAAAATAAGTTCTAAAAAAGTATACACTAATATTGTAGCGTTCAAAACATTGAACTTCATTTTACACGCCATCTTCAAGGTAAATGTATCGGCACATCAATTTATTTTAAAATGCAATTAATATACAAAAGTTTAAATTAAAAAAATAAAGTTTCCAAAATTCACCCTTAAATTTCACCCCCAACCTGCTTGTAAATTATTTTCAAAGTGGGTAACGCCAGCCAAGAATTCTTGTACCCCGTTCTGGCTTTGGTCCACTGTATATTACCTTGCTTCTTGCTTCTTCCTGTGTTTCTTTAAATTACCCTGTTTTTCTAACATTAATTCTGTGTTCACTGTCACGTTTTGTGGAACGTGGTTTGTGGAAATTAATGAACGGTTAAAAATATTACAACGACTGCAGTTGTTTGGTTGTAAGTTAGGGTTATTTCTTTGGAAGTAATAAACTCATGAAAATATTTTTTTATGTAACCGGTTAATAGTTAAGTTGATAAATTCGTCTGGTTCCTACCCAATTTAATTCCTCTGTCAGCTAAGCACCCAATCATTACACGTTTATCATTTACCGCCTATAATGACGGTAGTGGGAGTTTTACAAATATTTTTTATCTAATTTTGTGTTGAGTGCATCATTACTTTTGAAACACACTCCTTGCTATATTTACACTCAAACATCGTCTCACTTGATCGTCCTATTCATAGAATGAAGGAGAATACAATAAATGCCATGTGGGCGTGTATTTTAAGTTTGTACGAACAAATGCATAATAAAAATTCTCTCAGTAAGAGCATTTCTGTGGCACAAAATTATATTTCAGCACTTGAATAGCCCTATATACATAAACAGACTGGACCACACTTACAATACTTGTTAACGTTAAATGAAGGACTAATTGTACTTAAGTATTTAAACAAATACGGACAAGGAACGCTGAACTCTGTGATTGCTTAAATATGTTTCCTGCCGAAATTAAAAAATGTTAAAATTTATAAACAAATATTATTTTGAAAATTTGGCTCGCTGATAGAAAAAGTTTGTAATACTCTAACACAAACAATGTCTAACTGAACCTAGGGGGACTAACTTTCTAACTGTACCAAAAGCACCCATTGAAAAAACTACTTAAAAGTACATTATTGGGATTTTTATTTTTCTCTAATATTTTTATTATTACATACATATTATATTGTAAACATTATTTAAAAAAAAAATTACAATTACACCTTTGTCACAACTATGAAATGTGATAAAGTTTCAATTTAAAAAAAAAGTATTTGGCCAATTAAAAATTGTGTTTCACCATGATTATGAAATTCAAATGGGATGAAGATCTACGATTTCAGGCGAGTGTAAGGACAGAGCGCTTTCTGAATGGTTTATAATCAAAAGATACTAAGTCAGTAGCAACATTAATTTGTTTCCATTAAAATTGGTACGGAAGGCACTTATCGTCACCGTATCGTCACACTATTGCAAACATCTGTAAAATAAATTACAAATAGACAGAAATATCAATTTACATGCATCCTTACCCATAAAAACATTAAAATAATAAAATCCTATACAATCTAACTCCAAAAATAGATTTGACAACTACTTTTCTGTATCTCTTCCTTCATTTATAAGATAACTCTCTATGAGATTTACCCACACCTTCAATCATCTTTATGTTTAATTGTATTCAAATTTATATGTTTCTAACCTAAAATATTCCTATGATATTCTTAAATACTCTGATATATATGTTTTAATTTTATTCAAATTAACATGTTTTTAACCTTAAATATTCTTATGATATTCGGAAATACTCTTATATATGATATTCATTCATGTACCTCTATGCCTGTCTGAACACAGGTAAACCCTAGCGAGACAGGCATCGAATAATATAATGTAAACATCCCTTATGTATATCAATAAATTAATAAATAAATAGTTTTCTTCTTTATTCTATGGCTCTACGTCTTCCTCGGGTATCCAAAACTTCTTCCACCATTATATATCCTCGTGTTTCCTCTTCACTTATCAAAACCATGAAAACGTCATTTTCTTTATATTATTCAATATTATGTAATAATTTCACAAACAATGTAATTGTCAAAAAGAAAATTTGAAATTATTTGTTATTTTTTTGTATTTTTTCAATGTTTTCGTGTGTTTCAATCTCCACACAGGAAACTCTTGGAAAATAATTGTCTTATCAATAACAATAATAAAAATAACAACAATAACAGTCATCTTTGGGAATGCTGTGTGTAGAGTCTTTTTATGAAAGGAAGGAGTGGTAGTTTTGGGAATGAAAAAGGTATGAGGGGTGGGGAGGAATCTGGGGAACAATACGTTCAGGAGTGACAAACATATGAATCCATCGTTCCCACTGCTCTGCAAAGCGACGGGTCGAGAGAGTCCGGCTGGAGAAATCAAAAGATCTCCCTCAACCAGTCTCTCCCGATCCAACCCACCCCATGACCTGGGCACCCGTGCTAAGTCACCAAACATAGCGAACCACTTGGGATGACCTACGGCAAGGATGTTGGTTATCCAATTAATGGTTCCTAGGGCGGCGGTACCCGTACCTGCCTCCTAAAGCGATGGTTCAACAAGAAAAAAGATTTCCAAGTTGTTTTATCTTGAAACATCCTTTTTGAAATTTTCTTTTATGCTTTCCAGGTACTGAAGTCGGGAAAGTACCGCCCACTTTAACTCCCTCAGCTAAAACATCCTATCTCCAATATCCATTACCTGAAATAATAAAATTAAATTGAATTATTCGTCCACCCCAAAGTATTTCCTTTATAAATGTTTTCCAAAGAAATCTATCCAAATATATTTATCTTATTTTCTTCTATCTTCTAAGTACGCACCTACTTAAATTCTACCCACTTAATAAAAAACGTATAATTTTTGTTAAATAAATCTTTGATTAATTTGAATGGAACCTTTTCGTGAAATATCACTTCATGGCAAATCGTACAAAATAACATTATTTATTTATTTATTGTGAAAAACAGTACCTACATCCAATAATATTTCACAATTTACAGTTAATAACATACAAACATTTAATTACATAGGTAGATTAATAATTTCTCAGATGAGTTGCAGCCTTCATATCTCAGAAGAAACGTGGTTTAACAGTAGTCATTCTCCCTAAAGGTGTGATCATTGGCAGGTTGGTCCTGCCTCTTGGAAAAATAAAAAGCTTGTGCTGTCTAGCTCTGACGAAGTTATTGGGAGGCGGGTATGGGTACCGCCGCCCCGGGAACCATTTATTGGATAACCAACATCTCTGCCATAGGTCATCCCGAAAGGTTCGCTACATTTGCTGACTTAGCAGGGGTGCCCGGGTTCATGGGGTGAGGTTTCTCCAGGTCTTGGCGGCGGATGCGTCTGCTCTCTACTGCGTGGCAAGCCGGATCGAGAGAGACTGGTTGAGGGAGGCCTTTTGACCTTTCCAGTAGGATTCTCTCGATCCATCGCCTTGCACCGCAGTTGGAGGGATGGATTCATACGTCCGTCACTCCTGGACCCACTGACCCCAGATTTCTACCCACTCCTCATACCTTTTCCTTCCTATCCTTCAATTCCCTATAAAGACTCTCCACACAGCATCCCCTAAGGTGACATAGGCCCTGAGGGAAATTATTTTCCTCAGGACCTCAAGTGTGGAACTTACGTAAAAAAAATAACATAAAACTCTCGTTAAAATTATAAACCTTTATGGTGAAGACTGCACTTTAGACTACTGTACACTTATTACGCGCCGTATATTTCACAATTTATAAAAAATACTATAAGTGTTAAAACTCGAGTAGAGTCGGGTATTAACAAATAGTATTTAATTATAGAATTATGTATAATTTAAGAGATTAATAAATTTGATAGGTAAACAAGAATCAAACGCTTTATGGTTATCTAACGTTGTAATATTTTTTAACGATCCATATTTTTCAAAATGCACATCTGTTCCTAGGCAGCTGGACTCTCAAAACTGGTTTTCAAAAATGTCCCATTGTAGGCAAATCAATAGAAAAAGACATAGTGACCCGAAAACCTAATTTGCATACCGATCAAACTGGTTTTAGCCAAATGTCGGACAAGGGTGAGTTGGCGAACTGCCCTTCCGGTTAAAAACATCCCTTAGACCGCGACCCTTTACACATTCTGTAGGTAAGGGTTGGTCATGGTAGGATTTACGGGCGAGTATGTACATAGTGTGTAGGGCAAATCAATCTTTAATCGTTAATATGACAGAAGTAGGGGACGCCCGAGGAAGACATGGCACGATCAAGTGAATCAGATACTTGAGTCGGGCCATGTCAAAAGTCGGAATAATAGAAGAGTATGTATGAGACGATGTATGAATGTGAGTGAAGCAAAGACTGTGTGCCAAGACCGAGTTGTTTGGCGGTCCGTCCTCTCTGCCTACCCCTGCGGGGAAACGGCGTGATGGTTAGTTAGTTAGTTAGTTAGTTATAAAAATTAGGGTTCCATTCTTAACCGTTAGCCACCGAGAACAATCAAACCCAGCACGTGAGAACCGGTTTGGGTCACTAAAGGATCTCTTCCTAGGGTCTAATAAACCCAGTTTCTGTAGCCAATGCAATGGACAACCCTTTATGGTCCAGATACTACTATCAATAGAACCTTATTTGATGCAATATGCTAATTTGAAATGGATTTTAAGTCTTTTGTTGGGGTCAGATATGCACGTTGGTAGGAGATGGGTTGAAATTTAAAGCATTTTTATCTTGTCTTTTGAGAAGATTTAAGGAGATGTTTTAAAATATATTTTGCAGATGTTTTAAAGAATTTTTTGAATATCTGATTATATTATCCAATGTTGTAAAATTCGTTTTAAAATAATTAAGTACTACGCAGCAGATAATTGGTTAGTAACATCTAAGGCAGTAAAAAGAATCAAATGGTGAGATATGGCGTCTTGATATTTGTGCAAGTTTTTCATCTAAGAATTTGGAGGTCAACGCAATTATTTTTAGCGCTAAACATAAATTATATGATGAGCTGTGGAGCTTTGGAGTTTGAAACATAAAAAATAATCCATGCGTGTTTATTTATCATGGAATTTTTTTAGATGTCATTACCAGTTACAAATCAAAGAACTTGCAAGCGCATTATTTAAATTATGTAAGGTTAGGTTGTTAGATTTCCCTGGTTTTAAGTTTATTTGGGAAAAGTATCTAGGAATCTGTTTTAATCACTGGAGCATTTTTGGCCAATTTGTAAACATCGTCGAGCGTTTGCTGGCCAAATTGTAGCCAAGTTGAAGAGATATTTAAAAAAAATTGATGGAATTATTTCAAGAGTTTCCGTGTGATGGATACCTAGATTAATCACAAAGATAACTTAGTATTTTCACTTTTCAAAAAAATAATAAAATTGAATTTTTTTTTCTTCTTATTGATCATGTGTTACGTATATTATAAAATGCATGATAGAATTTAAATTTATATCTGTGATTATTAACTAAGCTCCAAGGAACATTTAAAAGTCATAGAATTTTATATTCTACAAATGGGTACAACAGCAAAACGAACGCAAATATTGAAGTAAATAATACGCAGAATTCATGGGTTAAAAAATTTAACGATTTTTTGTAATTTTTTATGAATCCTGAAAATATGGAAAAAAGGTGCATTCAATGAATCTCTAATACTATAAGAAGTTTATATGTCTCCATATTAAAATTCGGAGGTATGATTTTTTAATGGGGACTGGAAATTTCCAAATCGGGCCCTCAGAAATTTCGGGCGTTAGACGCGTATTTCAATTGAACGAAGTTATGCAGAAACCAGCCAGGCCACAATTTTGGCAAAAATGAGATATTGTTTTAATCCGACTGAGAAATGTCAATTCTATGTTCTATTAAAACCTGCCAGGCCACTTTCATACAAAAATTCATAGTAATCGTCTTCTTAAATATTTGTTGATCTCCAAAACACCGTTTAACAATCTGCAGAAAGCGCCCAGGGAACTCATATTCAGCAGAAAACAGCCAGAGACAACTGGTCGATTTTGTCAGTACAACTAACATGATGACGTTTACCTGATCAGCAGAAAACGGTCACGGCGCTTGTCTGTTTTCTACACTATAGCGTTAGTACCGAAACTTTCAAGTGGCGATCTACAGAAAGCACTCTCGCGTTATAATAATAACTTGTTTCTTGGGAAAAATCAATATTTTTAAATATGTATTATCATTTATTAATAACATTGCATAGGTTCAATAAAATCCAGTAAGCTAGACTAACTGCTAGACAGCATTTTTTAGCCCGTTCTAATAACAATCTATCTACTTATATTAATTTTAAAATTTAGGAACTGAACCTATCATATAAAATTATTTTAGCGCATTGAAATAAAATATTTATAGTATATGAAATAAAAATAAAAGACAAATGAATATAAAATCAAAAAGTACAAAAGACTACATAGAAAATTAGAGAGAGACAAAAATCGATACAATTTTTTTTCAGTTTACATCTCCTTTTGAAGATTACGTAACAATTTTTATTATAACTTATTGTAATAAACGAAATGATAAATATCAAGATATTTTTATGATATTTAATAATAAAAAACCTCTACACATAAAAGATTTTTTTTAATTATGAAAATTAAATGCACACATGTTGTAAGCATGACTACAAGCATTGATTTCTAGTAGATGGTTATAAAAACCCATAATGAATATAAAATAAATAATAATGTCTATGTATATTATGTTTCACAAAGTATTACGCAATATAGTTTAAAAATTTATATTTCCTTGGAGATTTTAAAAATTTCTCGGAATATAAAATTAATATAAAATTACTAATTGGATATAATAGTAATATGTATATAACTACCGATTTTAGGTTAAATACGTTATGTCTGGCTGTTTTCTACGGAATGCGTATTTCGCAAAGTAAGGTCAGACGGTTGGTTGCTGAGCTTACATTCTCAATAATGTATTCTACAGAAAGCAGCCAGACCTCATAAAACACCAATATCTCTAAAAACCTACCCTTAAATCCACTTTAAAGTTATAAGCATTTGATATCTATTTATTATTTATAATTTTTTGTAGTAAAAAACATCCTAGGTGTTATGTAGATTTGATTATGAAATCTTTAGACAAAAGTGCTCGTATCTCCGTTGAGTTTTTTTATGGCTGGCTGCTTTCTGCATAACAATGTTCAATTATAAACGCGAGCCTTCGAGTGCCTAAAATCTATATCAATGACTAGATCTGAATAATCGGTTATTAAAAAACATTGTTTATCTCGCAGTATTTAAACAATGTTCGTCCTTACCTAGCTATACCCGTTGTCGTATTCATTACTATAAAACCTTGATATGTTTATTTAATTACGAATAATAAAGAACAGAGATGTGTTGGACTTAAATAAATAAATATTTCGAATGGAAAGTTTAAAAAAAACGGGTGGTCCATGACAAAAGATGTTGATATGGTGATGGGGTAGGTTATAGGGGTGACTGAAGATGTGCAAAGATCATTCTGGTCGTTTTTAAAGGGTTACCGGATGCTGCGAGTGTACAGGGTGGTCCCAATACCAACACATTTTTAGATGTGAAATTTTTAGATCTTTGAAGATGCTGTGTGTTATAATATGTATTATATATGTATACCCCCCAATATAATCATTACTTTCTAATAAATGGATCATTCTGATCCACTTATTAGGAATTGGCAAAAATTTTATAGATCTACTGATTAAAAATCATGAATATTTAATTCTTGTCTTGAATACTTTGTACCTCACAATGAAATAAATAAAAATTAAATAAAAATGAAAATTATAATGTTAAAAATTCAAAACCAAATCAAATCAATTTAGTTTACCTGCCTATTCCCCATGCTCTTCAGCCATATTCAAAGTGGATTTATGCAAAACAAACTGTATATAAAAAAAAATGATTGAACAGACTACATAATAATTACAGTAATAATTTTTTTGATATCAAACGTGGACATTTTTGATTGCAAGCTGAACACATATAAAAAGTCCATAAAACAGTGTTTTTCTGACATTTCATGAGTAACTTTTCTGTTGTTGTTTGTAAAATAATTCAGTTATGAATTTAATTTGATTGAGCACCTCTTATTATATTATGTTTAAATGTATTAAAAAAACTCGTCTCACGATATTTGTTCGAGATAAACTCCGAAATTACTTAACCGATTTTAATTAAATTTGGCTTACTGTCTGTAATTTGATCCAACTTAAAAACTAGGATAGTTTTTATCTCGATTATTGACCTCAAAATTTATTATGGAGAAATAAATGTCCAATAGGTAAACGTTTTTTTTAATTTTTTTTTTTTATCAGTGACTATTTAATTACAGGTTTGATGAGAATCACAAGATATGGTAATGTTTATAACTATTTCATCTGTTTGTTCTTAGTCCTCCTCACTAGGTGGTCCGGTGCTGAGGCGGACTGGTAGATTTCTTTGATTTTCCGTTATTTATTTTCTATGATGTTTTTAATTCATTCTCTAATAGGTATGTCTGCATTAATTTCTTTCACCTATGTTTTGAGTTTTTCCTTAAACTTATTTATCTTTTCTATCTTTTTCAACTTTATCGTTTGTTATGGGACAATCCTTTGTAATTATTTGTAAGTCCATAAGTTTCTAACAGATGGCGGTGTGAGTTAATTTATTGACACAACACTTGGTTATCTAGGTTGGGTAACCATCCAGTAGATGGCACTGTGTTTCGTTAGTCACAGTAACACGTGGCCAGCCATATTATTGTTTTTGTTTGTATGATTTTATTATGTTAATTCTGTTCATTTCTTAATATAAGTAGGAAATAAATAGTTGGTTGTATATTTGGTATAATGTTCTTTTTTATGTGAATACCGTACAATGTTTCTAACTGCTCCTGTCAGGATTCATTGAGACTATGGCATCGCCGAATGGAGTATGTTGTGAGGCTGGAGGTAGTAGAAAGGATGTAGGAAATGGGGAAGAGGAATGTGGGGAAGTACATTACTATTCAGATGTGGTCATCAAACACGGCTAAAGCCATTTCTCCAACGTTTCAATTCTAAAAGTTGGTCTTGCACCTAGGCAATACTGAGAGAATTTACCACTTAAATATGTATGTATTGATCTACCGCTTATATATTAATTTAAATTGTGAAATAACACAAATTAAATAAATAAGATTATTTGCACCTTCCGGGATTTAACCCTCGATCATGGAGGCCGTTAAAAATAATCAAATTTAACTGTTCAAATCCCAAAGATAAAATAATAAATATTTTTAAAAAAACAGCAATGCGTTAATAACTTTCGGTTCACCCATCATCACCTAACAATATTAGAGGGGTAGGTAGCCAGAACGACCCACCTTATTGTATTCTAATGGCCAAAGGTTAGTAGGCAAGGGTAGGTACCTACTACCTTTTTACTATAAGGAGATAGGTCACTGAATTCAACTCGTAATTACTTCCGTCATGTAAAACCCAGTCAACATTACTGACATGAAATTGCTAGCATTTTTCTATGAGTTTCTTTATGGCATTCATAATTAATTGTGAATTTTTGTAATTAAAATACAGGTGAAATAGCTCACATGCTTATTGTCCTTCAAGTTGCGTAATTTTCTATAAATTCTATATGAATAATATAATTATGCTTGAAGTCGAGTAGTTTGCCAGTTCGATTCCATGCAGGATAAAAATATTTCACTGACATGGATTCATATTTATTTTTTGTTTATATAGATTATAGAAACTTTGGTGTGTAGGTAGAAATAAAGGCGAATTACAGAAGTATTAGAAGTTGTATCACTGAAACATGTAATTAATACTTTTGAATCTAGCCATAACTTTGTGGTTATTCATTATAAATAAATTAAACAATATAACTTATCATGAATTAATATTTGGGAAGAGGGTACGGGTGCCGCCGCCTCGTGAACCATTTATTAGATAACCAACACCTCTGCTATAGAACGTCCCAAGTGGTTCGCTTCGTTTGGATACTTAGCTGCCCGGGTTAATGGAGTGAGGTTTGTCTAAGTCTTGGCGGCGGATGCGTTTGCCCATTTACGGAGACCTTTTGACCTCTCGACCCATCGCCTTGCACTGCAGTGGAAAAGATGGATTCATACGTCCATCACTAGAAACACTGGCCTTTAGATTCCTACTTACCCCTCATATATTTGACTTTACCAGAACTTCTTCGTCCTATCCCTAAAAAAACGCTAGAAATAGCATCCCCAAAGATGACATAGGCCCTAAGGGATTTTTTTTCTCTAGTCCTCGTGTGGAACTAATGTTAAAAAAAAATGTGTGCAGTTCACACGCGGTTGAAGTGAAACCTTCAGCAAACTAAAGTAGACAAGAGTGGGGATGCTATAAAGCACAGCACAAAGAGGAGACCGATAGGCTACGAAGCACCATACAAACAGAAGACCGATTATTCCATCTTATTCTAACGCAGGCGCTAATTTTTAGTGTCGCCTTTTCGTTTCATCGAGTTTCAAATCACAACGGGGCTAAAGAAGTTTATTATTACTTAACAAAATATAATGTAGCTACTAGCTGGTTTCCGGCATGCGTTGCAATGACATATTCAAAGAAATACATTGTTTCACCCTCGAATCACTTTTCCCGTGCGTCCCCTTTCCCCTCCTGTGTTCCCTTACTAGCTAGCAACATAAATTATAACCTATATGTTATTCTGATGTATGAGCTATATTATTGTAGAGTTTCATTAAAATCCATTCAGCATTTTTTGCGTGAAATAGTACCAAACACACATACATCCATACAAAAATTCGCGTTTATAATATTAGTAAGATATATCTAATGTATAGTTACATAAAACTACCTACTTTAAAAATTAATTAATTACGTTCTAGAAATATTAAAGAAAAAAAAAAACACTTTATGTAAATAAATATTAATAAAAATAAAATTGGTTTGTGTCAACCCTAAAACGTCCGAAAGACAATAATTTGGACCCCTTTCGGTCCAAGCTTAAAAACGTGTGAAAACCGGTTGGGTCACTTCCAGTATGCAAATCAGGCGCGGCCGGCGATGTATGAAAAGGAAATAGGTGAAGAATGACCCGTTGAGGGGTCAAAAGGTCGCCATTGTCCATTGCAGGTAAAGAAAGGGTTAACAATATTATTGCCATTTTTTATAGCGCCAAATTGTTCAGGTAGAAAGACTTTATTATTTCCGGGTGCTTTGTACTGAAAAACCGGTTGTTTTCAAGATTGGACCAAATGGGCTAGGAGCTATTTTAAGTTTAGTCAGTGTCGAAATTTTAAGTGATGATGTTGATTATTTTAAAGCCAGAAAAATTAAAAATTTGTAATTTAATTTTTTGCTTTTTTCATACGTAATATATCTAATTTGATTTTTTTTCATTGTGGTCAGTTTATATATAAAAAGTGATTGAAAAGGATCAGAAGATTTGGTGAAGTGCTGTGTGTTATGGTTCTTCGTTACCGGTTTTGTTAATTTAATTAATATTGCATTGATTTACTCGTATTTATAATAATTGGTGACGTTAATTTTAACATTTTTTGGATCTATTTGGGGGCGGGTATGGGAACTGCGGGCCAGGAAATCATTTGTTGGATAACCAACACCCCTGCCATAGGTCAACCCAAGTGGTACCCGGGTTCATGTGAAGTTTGCGTGGCGGGCCGGTTCAGGGGAGACTGATTGAAGGAGACCTTTTGAACTCTCAAACCGGATTTTCTCGACACATCGCCTTGCACCACAGTGGGAGGGATGGATTCATACATCCGTCACTCTTGGTCATATTGACCCACTGATTCCCACCTATCTCTTCTCATACCTTTTTCCTTCCCAGAACTTCCTCTCTATCCTTTTCCTAAAAATACGACATCTGTGGTCGAGGGGTAAGGCTCTTAACTCGCAATCCGAAGGTCGCGGGATCAAATCCCGTCGTGTGGAGATGCCATAGTCTCACTGGCTCCAGACGGGGACTAGCTGAGACTCTTGTGAGTTATTCACATAAACAGAAAACTCCGCACAGGATCCCCAAAGGTAATATAGAAATTATTTTCCTCAAGGCTTCCTGTGTGGAACTAAAAACTAAACGACATTACACTCGCTTGACATCGTAGATCTCTATCTCATACTATATTGGAAATTTAAAACCCGATTGGCCAAATATTTGGATCTCGAAACACATCCACCTGGCATTTCTTGGGTTCTTATTTATTCTATGTCATAAGGAGGTTAAATTTTCATCCCTTTTCAACAACAATTTTTTTTAGGTATAAGCATATTTAATCAAAACTAAATTCGTGGCACCCATCAAACACCTAGAGTTTAGCGTTCCAATCTAATTTCAAATTCAAATTGCAAAAGCTTCCGCCATATTTGATTCGTTTTCGAATCGCCCTATTTTATATGCCACCCCCACAAATAATTTCCATCGATTCCATTGGCCAGTTTAGTAGTTTTTTTTGTCTATGAAAAGAAATAATAAAAATGGCAACTATTCACAGTTCCCCCATTTTTACTAAATCTATTCAACAGAGAAATGCAAACAGACTCCCCCATTTTTAAATAGAACACACCCTTATCTATGAATAGTGAAAAAAAAATCAATACTACATCACTTAGGCAAACCATTTTAGGATAATTGGTTCTCCCTTGGGAATAGACGTTTGTCAGAAATAATTATATTTTCAGGACCTGTATAGATATACACCTAAATAAAACATCAACATCTTTATAACAATTGCCTTTTTTTAAATTTAATTGATTTTTTTAAAGCGAATATCGCACAGTAGTCCCAAACTGCTCCCTTCTGAAGCCAGTGAAACTATGGCATCCTCAATTGGTATATTTTGTGAGGTTAAAGGTAGTGGGGAGTGAAAGGACTTGGGGAACATTCGTTTCAATTCTGAATGGCGGTCTTACTCCAGGGCGATACTGAGAGTATCTTCCACTCTGGAACGTGCCGCAAATATATTATATATATATTATTTTAAATAAATAAGTACTGAAATACCTAGCACAAATTATTGAAACAAAAATTATTTGCGCACGTTGGGTTTTGAACCAGCGACCTCGGGATTGCTAGTCGAGTGCCTTGCCCCTCGACCATGGAGTCCGTCTTAGTATGAATCCAAAATAACCTCTTGTTCGAAACATCAAACCCTTAACGGTAAGCAACGGTATCTTTCAATTTATTCACTTAAAAAAAAAACAGTTTAAAATGTGATCGGCGCAACTATATTTAGGTGTGTCATTTCATTATGAGCTATGGAGCATGAAAATATTAACCGATTTAAGAAAAAAACGTACATAAACCAAATCCCTGTTCTACCAGTATTTCAACAGAAGATGTTCCGAGGAACTAGCGTCATTGATTCCTTCGGCACCGGTGCACAGTTGGGAAACACGGCAAACGCGCGCCCAATATTTGTACACAGTTTACATTAGTCACATGAGAACGGGTCGTTTCTACGACCATTTTTCTTTGTGTTTTCTCCCTCCTATAACATGGATGTCTTCAAGACCCAGGTTCAATCCTTCCTTTTCACAAAAAGATCCTCCACACAGCATCCCCAAATGTGATATAGGCCCTGAAGGAAATTATTTTCCTGCGTTGACTTTATATATTAAAAAATATAATATATCTGTTAATTAAGGGTATACAATTACCAGTGTTTAAATCAACATATTTTTTAGTGTCCTCTCCTACCGGAGGTTGATTGATTAAATGATAAGGGCGAAACCGGGTAGTAAAATAAGTGCATACTAACAGCGTTTTTTGTTAAAACCAAGTTAATGAATAAATACACCTTAATCAAGTGATTTTTTTTAAGTTTAGGGTGTAAAAACAATACAAATGTGCAGTTCACACGCGTTAGAAGTCAAACCTTCAGAAAACTAAAGTAGACAAGGGTGGAGAGGCTACGAAGCACCACACAAAGACACACAAAGAAGAGACCGATAGGCTACGAAGCACTGCACAAAGAGGAGGCCGATTATACTATCTCATTCTCTCGCAGGCTTAATGCTATAGATGTATGTGTATGTCTATTTTTAGTGTCGCTATTTTTCGTTTCATCGAGTTTCAAATTACAACGGTGCTAAAGAAGTTTTTACATCAAATTACAAGTGTGCAGATCACACACGGTAGGAGTGAAATCTTCAATAGAAAAAGTAGACTAGAGTGGGGAGGCTACGAAGCACCAAAAGAGGAGACCGATTATTCTATCTAATTCTCTCGCAGGCTAAATTATATAGATGTATGTGTTTTGTATATTTTTAGTGTCGCTTTTTCGTTACATCGAGTTTGAAACCACAACGGTGCTAAATAAATTTTCACTTCAAAAATGTTGGTTTTCTCACTAAATATTTCAAAATAATCGTTAATTCTGTAAGTCTTCCTTTAATGCGTTTCACTGTATTATAAATTAATTAAGTAAAATTGATGTATGTATGTATTTTATTCTCAAAGCCATTAGTGACTACAATCGTTAGAGAGTTTTCATTAAGAACAAAATAAAACAAATCACAAAACGAAGCGACACAAAACGTTACCTTCTTTAGGACAATTAAGGCACAAGGCACGCTCAGGGAAGGTGCACCGGTTTTGGGACCATTAATATATTAATACACAGGTTGTTTTAGTATTTAAATCAAAGATATTTACAAGCTTAAATTATTGATGGAAAATAACGATTTTAATTGCTCCTCCGTAATATATGTACTTACATCTTTTTTTTAAATTGAAGTCAAATGATTAGTAATTTCAAAAAACTATTTTGAGAATGATCGTTCAGGATTTCTACCTTTGACACTTTTTTAAGTCGTACATCTTTAGGTACACCCAGCAAAATGTGGTGTTTGGTTTTTAACCAAATCAACTTACATTCGCTTTTTCTTAGAAGGGGAACCTAATTTTTTTTTAAATTTTTAATTTGAAACTTTTAATTATACATAATACGTACAAATCAGGTTTTACAGTTATTTTGCACCTCAGATTTGAATTACCTTCTATTGGAAGCATTAATACTTGTGAACTTTTAATGTCAATATGCAAAGTTTGTATTAGTAATGTTTTAAACAAAATTACACAGTTCTGGTGTGAACTTCACGTACCAATACTACACTTCCAGATTTATTAAGAGAGAAATAAACCTACTGGATTCATCACAAAACACGTCGAAAAACCTAACATAACCTATCTTTTGCATTTTTTAAAGAATGAAATTTATGTAGTCCACACTTAAACGGTCGCTTTTTATCGTAATCAAGAAAGGTGTAATTTAAGTGAGTTTAAATATTTTTATGTGTAAGTAATTTCGTCAATACAGAATTGTGACCGTGTAATTTTGGTATGTGAAATTCACGACTGTGTTATATCGCTTTGACACCATATATATGATTAATTAACTATGTTTAGTCTGAATGTTACATAATTAGAAGTATTAGTGTAAAAATAAATGGCACAAAATCATACGAATTTATGGCGACAAGTGGAGTGCCACAAGGCTCTCATTTAGGGGCCATTTTGTTTTTTAATATTCATAAATGATATTGTTGATATATTTACTGATTTAAACGTTCTACTGTTTGCAGATGACATGAAACTATATAAAGAGATTAACCACATTAATGATTGCATTACACCACAAACTAACTTGAGATATCTTTTTGAATGGTGCACTGTCAACAAACTAGCATTGAACATAAATAAATGTCAGTTCATTCATTTTTCTAAAATTAAAAATCCTATATTATTTCAGTATTCATTAAACGATTAAAATTTAAATTGTGTTAGTGAAATGATTGATCTTGGCATTATATTTGACAGTAAACTTACCTTTGTATGTCATATTAATAATATTATCAATAAGGCTCTTAAGACTCTTGGTTTTGTGTTGAGAGCTGCAAAAGATTTCAATTATTTGGGTACATTTATCATGTTATATAAACCCTTGTCAGATACCAACTTGAGTATAACTCTACGTTATGGTCTCCCTTTTACAAAATTCATTCAGATAACATTGAAAAAATTCAACGTAAGTTTCTTAGGTTTATAAACTTTAAATTGCATATTCCTATACAAAACATTGATTACAATTACCTCCTGGATAAAATGTCACAATTTAAACTTTCAGAAAGAAGAATAAGCACAGATTTAATACTATTGCATAAAATACTGCATTACAAAATTGACTGTACTGAATTACTTCAATTTATCAATATCCATGTTCCCAAAAAATCATGCCGACATTTATTATCCTTTTACTTCAATAACACCAGGACACTAGCTTACCAAAATTCTCCGATTCCGAGACTCAGTCTCGGAAATAAATATTCTGATCTGGGCGATATATTTCATCTCAAAACTAATCAGTATAAATGTTGTTTATTTTATCACTTTTATTCTTTAAGACACAAGTAGACCATAACAAAGAAGTTATTTGGTAGGTACATATATACTCGTACTACCAAATAACTTCTATGCTGCTACTATGCTGCTTCTATTTTGTTTTGTGTTTTGTTTCAAGGCTCTTTGTCATTATCTTTATATTTTTCTTTATTGTTTAAATTTTTATGTATTTACTTTGATACAAATAGTTTGTAAAAATTTTATAATAAAAGCCCACTAGGGCGTGTAATAAATAAATAAATAAATAAGTAATAATATTTCAAAAGAAGCAAACACATTGTGACTTGACATACTGAGTATTTTTATAACAGTCCTGAGGATGGTACGGAGGTACCGAAACCGGTAGACTATAAAATATCAATAAAGTGACCTAAAACAAAGTATTTTCTTTTTATTTATTTAAGTAATAATAACTTACATTTTCAACCATCAAATTCATTACATATATAAAATTAAAATTTCAAATCGTTTTAAAAGAGATAAAGTAATAAGATTCAAACAGATTTAAGCAATTTATACATCAATGTAGCACAATCATACTAACAGCAACAAAGCTTGGTGCTTCATTGATGTTAAACATATATCTATATTAGAAGTGATTCTATCAACAAGACAGCTCTCTCTTATATGTATACGTAGATATAATAATTGTCACATTTGTGATTTTAATCGTATTTTCAATAAATAGTAACCACCCGATATTTCTGAAGATTAAAACGCCATTTTAACCAAATGTTTTTTAGTCTTATTTTTAACAGTATGTACCTACCTATTGCAAAATCCATAACTATTGGTTAAGACTATTTGGACTGGTTTGACTTAATACAATTTTTAATGCATATAAATTAAATGCAACTCCCTTTATAACATTGCCCATAACTGGGAAGTCCCTACTCTTTATATTTCCATCTATCTTTTCAGAGATTGTAATTTTAAAAGCGAGGGAAAGAAAATTCGAAAATACGTGATAGATCACTGGTGAAGCCATTCACACTTGCGTCTCATTGTGTTCCCCTTTCTTACTCTTACCCGTTCTCCCCTCTTCCAACTTGTCTCCCCTTCATTACTTTTCAAAACTTTATCTCCTTCCGATCAATGAAGAACATTAAAAATGAACGAGGCGGATTTTCCTAGGAAAATATTTTATTTACTTGTTTATTCTTTCATTACGTGAGGAGTTCGCTGTATATGTATGAATATCTCTAGATGCATTTAAAAACTAATCAGTCAAATTTTATTGTTTAAATAATTTAAAATTAATTATATTGTTTACGATTAACTTTCAACAATCTGGTATTTTTACTAACTAACCAAAACACCGTTTCTCCGGAGGGGTGGGCAGAGAGGATGGACCGCCAAACAACTCGGTCTTGGCGCATACTCTATACCTAATTCACATTCAGATATCCTCTCGTACATTCTCTTTTATTATTCTGACTCTTGAGATGTCCCGACTCAACTATCTGATTCATTTGATCGTGCCATGTCTCCCTCGGGCGTCCCTAACTTGTTCTACCATTCACATTTGCGTCATATATTAGCTTTATACACATTTCCTCATTCTTTCGCTCTACATATCCAAACTATTTAAGAGTCCCTTTTTTTAATCTTACTTATTACGCTTCCATCAGCCTTGCAGTTTTTTTGTATCTCCACATTTCTCACACGAGCATACATGATTTTACCACACATGTGCCTCAGGGATCTCATTTCTACAGCATTCAGTAAACTTTCATCCCTTATTTTTATTTCATTTTTACGATTCTGTAAATGTCTCTCCAAGAATTTTTAATTACCTAACCAGCTAGGTGGTAAGTAAGTGGATTACAATAAATAGGAAGAGTTATAATCATATACCTATAAATGCAGTAATATTTCGAATTGTATAATATCTACTTACAGTCGTTAATAAACTACAATGAATGTTTTTTAAATGACTGGTGAGTAGGAAAAAATAAAATGCCTACTTAGCTAATACCTATCATCTGCGCACTTATGGTGAAATCATCGCCACAAAGATTCTACTGTACCATAGACATATGAATATTAATAGACCAGAACATAAAAGGGTAGAAACCAACTACAGCGGGACGAAGAGCAAGAAGACGGTTTTAGTGATACGTGATTCGTCAAAACTCAATCTGACAGTATATAGGCATCTTGCACTATAAAATCATCATTTAGTTCTTAAAAGTAGACTCTGCTTTTGAATGAATAGACCTTTTTACATGGGAGCGCAAATTGTTCGCCGCGCAATGAACAAATTTGAAGTTCAAATACGTCAAAGTAAGGTCGCCTATAAGGTCGAGTTTAATATTTTGCTCCTGTAGTTAGTTAATACACTTTTACAAATGTTTCATAATTTACTTACCCCAGTAAACAGTGACGGGCACACGTCATGTCTCTCGGAGTGATAGTGTATGTATGGGGGTTTGGTATATTTATGGTGTATGTTCAAAAACGATCATATTATGTGATCTGAATTAGCTTAAAATAGTGTAAAATAATGCTTGCTTATGGAATGTAATACCACAATTAGGTTTATTCTCTTTTTCTCTTCTATTTTTACACGTTTTTATAGCACGAACCACCATTTTTACCGTGTTATTTACGATGAGAGCTCGACACCGGTCCGGACAAGAATGATGACGTCGCATTTTTTAGATTGACGCGTGGCTCTCGCAAGCCCAGCCGGTTCCGAAAAATGGTTCCAATAGGAGGGGGAAATAATACGCCTTTTATCGCTTAGGGTATGTCCATGTATTTTGTACGTCCGTGTACTGTACAAAGCTAGACAACTGCTGTATTAAACGTAGGTTTGGTATCCAATTTAAGAGGCGGGTATGGGTACCGCTGCCCCGGGAGCCATTTACTGGATAACCAACAACCCTACCATAGGTTACCTTAAGTGGTTCGCTACGTTGGATTAAGTCACCAAATGTAGCGAATCACTTGGGTTGTCCGGGTTCGTGGGGTGAGGTTTGTCTAGGTTTTAGCGGCGGATGCGTTTGCCCACCTTCTTCATGACAGGCCAGTTCGAAAAACTACATGACTCTCTCAGATTCATGCGTGCGCCACTTTTTGACGTAAAGACCACCCAGATTCCCACTCATCTCTCATACCTTTTTCCTTCCCAGAAGTTATCTCCTTTCTTTCCCTTAAAAGACTTTCCACACAGCATCCCCAAAGATTACGTAGGCCCTGAGGGTTTTTTTGCGCCTCCTGTGTGGAGCTAATGTAAAAAGACCAATAAAATTTTAAAAATTACATTCAAATAGATAACACCATTCCTTTTGTCATACTATGCTGTAGTAGAACATCTGTTCTACCGTGTAATTTCTTGAATAGTTTTCGAGTAAATCCAATAAAAAAAAATGTGCATTGTACAAAACATTACAAATACTCAGTATTAATTTACGGGGTAACATTAATTTTGTTCAAATCAAAGATTATAAAAATATATTTTTACTATGAATTTAATTAATTATGGCCTCAATTAATGCTACCTAAGCAGGTACCTACTTCCTAAGCTGTTTGAAGATTCTGTTTGGCAAAAAAGACATTATTTTATAAAATCTGACTTAATTCCAAGAAACCTATTTCAAAAATCATTTCGTTATGATCAACATTTTAATATCAGCGATTAATAACATTGTAAAATGAAAATTCGCAAAACTCCGATTAACTTGGAAACTTCTACAATGAGGAAGGCTTTTATGTTTTTATAC
Source organism: Limnephilus lunatus (assembly GCA_917563855.2). Classification (NCBI taxonomy): domain Eukaryota; kingdom Metazoa; phylum Arthropoda; class Insecta; order Trichoptera; family Limnephilidae; genus Limnephilus; species Limnephilus lunatus. The sequence continues at coordinate 103,767,397 of OU830594.1, forward strand.
GGAAGTACCCCCCTTTTGTTGTTTGAGATATTTATTTTTTGCCACCCCCCGCCTCCACCTAATATACCTACTCGAAAGAAAACAATGCGAATAATAAATATGTATTTTATTCAAGAAATATGCAAACAATGTACAGAGTCCGTGAACTAGTGCTACAAGCGGGAATATACCTAATGAATCTTTATATTTTAGATCTGAGCATTTCTATTTTTTAACCCTTCTGATCACAGGAGACCCAAGTTGTCCCAAAAGATCATATGCCGTTATAATAACAGGAGACCCAGATTGTCCCAGAGCAAACGTGCATTATTAAAAGTTAGATATCTCTCTTCCTTTCATGCAAACATTTGTGATTTTGTTTATGTTAGAAAGAGAAAGAAATAATGCTTCTTATTGTCTTAGAAAGATACGAACTTTTTGGTTCACATATTTTACAAACCCGATCATAAGTAACGATTTTATTTTTGACTTTAAAATAACTTTAAAAAAAATTATATGAATGTGATAAAAAGTGAAGTTACAGTTTTATTAAAAATCTTCTTTAAAAAATGAATCGGTATTTAAAATAGTAAGTTTATTCTGTTTTAAGTAGGTATTGTAATTCGAATATACGCTGGTAGATATGGATTTTTAAGCCAATTTACATTTCCAATATCAAAATTTTTATATTTAGAAACAAAAATGTTGATTTCTAATAAACACATCGGAAAGGACCTTTTATCTAGATTTTGGAACTTTTTTTTGCAAAAAGGTTAAAAAATAGCCAATAAAAAACATTTAAAATGCATGGGAAGAATCGGGAATTTTATGCGCAAACCTTGACAGGCAAAAGTTCTTAGATATTATTTTCTCATTATTCGAAGGAAAGCATTTGAAGTATTCAGAAAACTTTTGCAGCCACGCTTCGACGCATTTTAAAAGACAATAAAAAGTTAATAATAAACCCCATTTTTCTGTAGGTGTGAAAACATGGACGCTTTAGAGCCAGAGAAAGAAAGCGGATAGACCTCCTCGAAATGTGGTGCTGGAGAAAAATGCTCAGGATTCCATGGAGAGCCAGACGCACAAATGTGGACTTTCAACCATCTGCCTACAACTAGAGCGTATCTTCAGATACTTTGAACATGTTGCTCGACAAACTGAGGACTCGAACTTGAAGGAACTCGAATAAAAAAATCCATGTTTGGACTCGATTCAATCAAGAACTAAAGTGCAAATCAAAAAAAGATGTAAGTACCACATTATCGACTTCAAATGTGATGTAGATTCCCCAGATTCCCGCTTTTACCACTAATTTCCGGAAACCATGCATTATGAGACAAAAGATAAATATATACTGTTTTTCTTAAATCTTCCAGCATCAAAATTATAACACGTTATTTGTCCAATTACCTAACTAACTAACTATCAAGGCGTTTCTCCTCAGGGGTAGGCAGAGGGGATGGGTTGCCATACCACTCTCTCTTTGCACTCCTTGCTTAATTCGCAATCATACATACTATTATACTATTCTGACTCATGACGTGACTCCACTATAGTATTTGATTCGCTTGATAGCACCATGTCTTCTTCGAGCATCACCAACTTCTTCATTCACTTTATTCCTATGTAAGAGTATTTAATAAATGTGAGAAGTGGATACCTAGATGGCCATGTAGGGCAGATGAATGGAGAAAGTAGTGCCAGGAGAATATAAGCAAAAAAGTGGTACCTATCCTATGCTACAGCATATTAAGTAATTTATTGATGCATAGGTATTTATTTTTTATAACTTACGCCAATGGATAGACCCTTCGTCTTCCCACCCCCAATCTCCAGTAGCGCCCCACCCCTTGCGCCGAGGGGTTCAAAAGAACCAAGAACCAGGGGCGTAACACGGAACTGGGAGGGAGGGAGAGGGCAGTGGAGGGATTTTTCTTATTTAGCTGCGGAATAAATTCTGAAATAAACGCACCAGACGCTGGTATGTGCAATGACGAAGAATTTTGCAGCTTGTGTTACTTTTTATTTATTTATAATGTACACAACACAGGGTTAACTTAAAAATATATATAAAGGATAAATACCAACAATCCAATAACGGTGTACAACAACATGTAAGAATAAAAGAAATATTTATGTAAAACAATAACAACAAAAAAAAACAAGAGATAATAAAGTTTAGGTAAAGTGAAGTCAAGTAAAACTAAGAGATTCCAGAAGTTTAGAAAAGTTTCGGGGACTACCACTAAAACGCTTGTGAAAGAATAAAACAATAAGTAGGCATATCGTGTGTCAAGCAACAACGTCAAAAAGCAAGAGACAATGACAAGTTTGGGTCAATTGATGTCTAGTGAAAGCAAGACATTAGAGAAATTTCGGAGTTTTAAAGATCTGTGGATTATCGGCAAATATTTTTGTAATCTTTCTACTACAGTTGATATTATACAATCGACACATTTGCATAAGAGTTTATGAAAAGATTAAGTTGATTTTTTGGTAAGGAACATGAAAAGTTTCTGAGTTTCTTAAAATAGACGATAATTGGTTTTGGTTTTGATTGTGGCATGACGAAATTGGAAAGATTCTTCACGGTCACTACGTTTCTTAGCCGTTGTTCGAGCTTTGCTTATTAATGTTGGAAAATAAACTTTGAACAGCTTGACTTTTAAGTTACGTTGAATCGATTCTTCATACGATAACTCGTAACAAAATTTAATCACCGATTTTTTTCCAATTTCTTTATTATTTTTGGCCATCAGTCTTCGAACGTTCAAATTTGGACACATGCCTTCCTCAAAAACCTTTTTTTCTTACATAATAAATTCTTCCATCATTCTGATGCATCCTTCGTAGTTCTATAAACGTTAATTATAAGTACTGGTAGGAGAGGCAGTCTATGTTTGGGGTGAAGGAAGAGAAGAATGATTTAAAGCAGGAAATCTGTGCCAGAGAAAGAAACGGTGGAATAAAGACACCCCTCTTAACTGCAGGATTTTAAACGTCAGGATCACAGATAATATATTGGACATATTTCATTATTTTTATGGCGCTCTGTAATCTGGTGGAATTAAGGGATTCTCAAAGTTTAACGCTTCATTCGTCCTCAAGGATCATTACTGAGGCCACTCTTATTCCAAATTCATATTATCTGTCAATTAAACTTAATTGGCGAAAGCTTCTTGTACTCATATCACACTGCGGTAATTTACTTTGGAAAAATCTTAGAAATTAATCAGAAAAATCTCAAATGGATCTTATTATTAAGATTATTAATGGGGGCCTCAGCACGGGTAAGCCACCCAGTGAGGCCAACATTATCAAACTACGCTATAAAATGTAAGTTATTGTACCAACATAAATAAATTATATTAAACAACTGGCTAATTAAAAATACACTAATAATAAAAATTAAAAAAAACATGCATGTTGCATTTTCTTAAGCTCACCAAAAAGAAAAACACCATCTCAAGAACCATTGAGAATAGAAGGCAAAAACCTTCAAATTTTTGACAGTGAAAAGTTTCTGTAACTTCATATCGATTAAATTTTTTTAAGCAGAACACGAAAACTGAAAAAAAAGGATTATTTCACTAATTGGTGATATCCACCAATAAGGTTTAAAAATTTAATTATAAATTTATGGAGATAGGTATGGATACCGCAGCCCCGGACCATTTATTGGGTAACCAATATTCCTGCCGTAATGACTTATCAGGGATGCCCGGATTCACGGTGTGAGGTATGTCTAGATCTTTGCGGTGAATGCGTTTGCTCACCCACTGCGTGGCGCGCTGGGTCGGGAGACTGGTTGAAGGAGACCTGACCTAGACATCTCCAGCCAGACACTCTCAACACATCGCCTTGCACCGTAATGAGAGGGACGGATTTATATGTCCGTCACTCCTAGACATTACTACTTCCTACCCAGCCCTCATACCATTTTCCTTACAGAATGTATTGTTCCTGTCCTTAAAAATACTTTATTTTTCAGAGCCTCCTTTGTGGAGCTAATGAAAAAGAGAACGAATCTATTCTTAAAAAATATCATTAAAATACAAGCAAGTAAACATTACATGACATTTAACACAAGTTAAATTTGTCTTAATTTCTTACGCGATAAAAACAAACCCCCATTAAATTTCCAAACATTATTAATCAGACCTTATTAAAATATTTAACTGCCATGTTCAAATAGTAAATTTAAAAAGACTCCCTTTATTTTTCCGCAGAACAAATCTTACATAACCATCCCTTAACTTTTAAAAACCAACGCATAAAATAATTCTTGTCTCCGCTTGTTTTTAATTTTTGCAAAATTCTTTTTTCAAAAATCTTCCCTCCTGTAAATTTCTTAATTCAAAATATTCTCCCTCTTATTTATTTTTGCTGATTAACGGAGGGGGTGAATAAAAATCTTTTGACATCAGACAGGGAATAAATATAGGGTTGGAAAATAAAATTTAGATTGGCTACAAAATAAATATTTCAGCCCTTCGCCTGTCTCTCTTAGATCCGGTGGAGAATTTTGTATCGGGCCAATTAAAATAAATTACAATAATATCAAAGGATATCTTCTTTTTATAATATTTTATATTGCCAGTATGCCTTACGAAAATTTACAACAACCTGATTTTTGAAAAGCTTTTATTTTAAAAACTTATTATCGCATAATAAATATTTTCCTATCTTCGTTTATTTGCTCCACTCAAAATATCTAACAGGTAGACGCTTACAACAGCATTGCATTCTTTTCATGATCCAACGTGGTTTTGTTTGGAATTTTTTCTTCTTTTTCCACATTTGTAGTATGGGCATACATAGTTTAATCACAAAAACGCCTAAGGGAGTTTATTTGAACAGAAATCGGTTTATTTCATACTTTCTTTGACAGAAAAATATTTGTAATATTTATTCATTGTTATTTATACATAGTATTACACATTTGTGAATAACTTTGTAAGCATGCAGAAATACACCGGCTAAAAATGTGTGAAAATTAGTTGAAGTTAATTTTGTTAATTCCGAATTTGAAATGTATAAAAATACGATAAAAATTATGTTAAAAAAATCATATCATAATGGCAGGGTGGCTAGAGTCGTTGTCCTGTAAGCAGATATCCTGGGTTCGATGCCCAGTTTATTTTTTTTACATTAACTCCATACAGAGGCCCTGAGTGAAATAATTTCCCGCAGGGTCTTTGTCATCTTTGTGGATGCTATGTAGAGGGTCTTTATGCGGAAAGGAAGGATTGAACTTGGGTCTTGAAGAGACCCATGTTGCAGGAGGGAAGAAACACTGAAGCCGGCAAATCGTTCCACATCCAAGCTGTTAAACTCAAAAACGAGTCGCAGAAACTACCGTAAAATTCATATTTTCCGTGTCTTGTTCTAATTCATGTTTTTTTACGATTTATGAGTATTATCTTCGTCTTAAATGGATAAATATAATATGAACTAAACAGCTTTATTTTCTCTTTCCATCGTTAGATAAATGGTTAGGTTAGGTTAGCTGATCTTCCAATCTCAAAAAAAGGTTACTTTTTTATTGTAATATAAAGAATATGGGTTACATTTATACATACATATTTTACAAAATATTAAATTTATGGTCATCATTGGTCATGTAAATCTTATTAGAAAAGAGGAGCTCTTGTTCCTAGATACATAATATTGTTTGTACAATATATTATTTATGTTAATGCATTAAAAGTTTGGAGTAAAATTCAAAGTAAACAGCCAGTTTATTTCCCGCGAAACAGTTTTCAGAATTGTTCAGGAGGAGCCACCTAAACGAAACAGTTTAAAACTAATCGAAGAATCCGATAGCGATTAATTTTGGCGGGACGTCACATTTCCCGCGCTTTCGTTGCCGCCATTGCTCGACAGTGAAAAATCGCGCCAATTTTAAAGTTGCCAACACTGATTTAGAAAACGCTAAAGAATTTCTGAGCTAACCTTTTGGGGGTGGCGAGTATTCCTTACTTTTAATTAACTTAGGTAGTTTTACAACGTGTAGATAATTCTTGGCAACCTTAGTTAGTGGTCGATCGGTAAGATCTTCGACTTCGAATCTAGTGGTAGACAGTTTGAATCAAGGCAAAAGACGAAAATTTATGTGTATACTTCCAAACATTCCTTATGAAAGACAGTAACTCATAATCTTTGCTTTAAAAGGCTTTAGTCGTGTTTGGTAATCAGATATGATTAGCCAGGTACTTTTAAACCTTCCTCTTTCTCATCTCCGTCCCTTCCCCGCTCCCTTCAGCATCACAACATATCTAAATAAGGAATGTCATAGTTACACCGATTGGGTAAGGTTAGTTAGGTTAAACCTTAAACCAGACTTAAGATCCCGCATACCTAATTTCTACGTCATATAACATTCACTCCTTGACCACTCTTAAAAAGATACATGTTATATAAAATGTTTATCTATTCAGAGGCCAAGATGAAAAATCGATTTTATATTTACAATGAAATTCCCTCGGTAGATAAAATTCCAAAATTTTAAAAAATACTTCTCTATCTGTTAATTAACACGTTAAAGGTATGAAAAATTCACAAAGTTTCTTCAAATAATTCCTAATTCGATTATCCACAGATTTTTACTCTATTTTTGAAATGGTTGGTTTTTATAAAATATTTTTACAACAGTCGTTACTATTCATTTTAAAAGTTTTATTTGTATTAGCAGGCTCGCTCTATTACTTCGACGGTTCCACAGAACATTGTCGGATGTGCTAAAAATTGAAAATCGTTTTGTCGGCTGATTTTAATTTCCTTTTGATGATTTAAAAGTCTGTATTTTCTAAATTTGAATGTAAAAATGCAAACGAAACTTTAAACAGCTCTACTGCAAAAGTACAAAATCGCATATCCGACATTGTCCTTGCGGACCTTCGATTTGTATTTACATACATCCATTGTTTTAAACTATCTTCAGTAATCTTCTTACTCTTTATAACGCTTATAACAGAATCATAAGGCCGTCTTAATCATTCCAAAGTTGAGCTGGCGCGTAAGAATCTAATAAGTACGATGGTAAACGTTGAAAAATCCACAAGACTATTCCCACGCAACAGGTTAAAAGCTCCTACTTAATCTACAACGGCAAACTTAGAGAAAGCCACAAATTTCTCCTCCGCCATACAACACCGCTACACCCTACAACTGGAGTGGATTTCCCTTGCACCTACACGACCTCCCAACTACCTAAGTACCCGACTACCTAAGTAAGTACCTGACTATCTAAGAGTCAACACTTTCCCTTACCGCTACCAAACCTTTATGTCACTTTATGACACACATCACTTTCGCGCCAAAACATCGCGATTTGGCGCGAGAACTTTTGTTGTTCTTTTGAAAGTTGAATTGAAGGAAAGGTAAATTAAAACTTGTCGGTTTTGATATATTTGCGATATTTGGTATCATTATTTCAAGCTTTTGTAAAGGTGATTTCATGGAAATATCCAGTCCTAAAGAGTCCTAAATTCTCTAGTCTTTGAAGATAAATATTAACTCAAATTTGGCATTAATCTCCTTATAAATGTAAAACCAACAGTTATGAGGGTAGCAAAGGTAAAATCATGCAATGTCCAGTTTTTTAAATATAATGTCCTCCGCGTGCAAAGCCGTATCTTCCCCAAGCATAAACTTTCTAATAAAGTGTGTTTATCGGAAGTGACCTGCCAGGTAAGTATGTGTCTGTATCTGTAAATAATAAAATTAGTTAGAGCCTAAGAATTCATAACAAGTTTTAAGCCTCCCTTAAGACGATCCACTAGTACAGGAAAAAATCGAAATCGGAATTCACGCCCTTTTATGGGAGAAATTTAAAAATACTTGAGAAAAAGCTTTTGGAAAGGTTGGAAAAGATATTTGGGTTTTTTTTTTTTACATGTTGATTTCGTAAAGGCCTGTAAAAAACATTAATTCCTTTTTTATGCATTGTTTATTGTAATAAAACGGAATTTTTAAATTGATTTCACGAAAACAAGCAGCGCGGACCCTAACACGTTGTTTCTCCGCTCCGTCCGGAGGAGTCATGACGGAAGAATGGGGCGGCTGCCAGTCGTTCTTCGGTGGTCGGTATAAGGTTCACTTTTATATAACAAATTCGTCGACTACCGTATTGTCGCCGTGATGTCAAAAATACCAACGAGAAAATGCATATTATGTTTTATTTTGTGAGGTTCGGGCGTAAATTTAAATTTTTTTTGCGATAATTATATAAGAAACTGAATTTGCCACATTATGCAATAAAACCATATCCGAAAAAGTGTTTATAAGTAGGAGAGTTTTCAGTTAAAAATATTTTTTATAGACCTAATACTTTATTTTTTTCTAAGCTTATTAAAAGATTTATTAAAAAAAATTACCGATATTTTTAAGGGCCAAGGTATGTTCTACACGCAGTATTTAATTGAAGCATCTATAATACTTTTAAGCGCTCAAATTTTCAAAACTAAAACATACGATTTTGTATGATTTTGCATTATTTAGTATGGCTTCATCTTTAGGTGATTTTTCACAAAAACGACGCTCTACAAATTATCCAATTATTATTATAATTAGATGTATTTAATACACATAATGCAATATAATACAGTATTACGCTGTTTGAGTTTAAAAAAGTTGACGATGCCTGAAAAAAGACATGGCACGAATAAGTGGATCAAAAACTTGAGTCTATTTAATTGAAAGGTACCTACCTATGAACGATGAAGTTTTGTGGTGATCCATCATCTCTCCCTAATGAGTATAGTTTTTATTTTATATGAATACCGTATTACAGTCCCAACTACACCTAACCGTCTGGAACCATTCACAATATGGCATCCCCAATTGGGGTATATTGTGAGGCTGAAGGTAGTGGGAAGGGGAAGGGGTTGGGTGAGAGTGAGGTGACAAGTTCTGAATATTAACCTGGCTATTCAGATCTAGTCACCAAACACGGCTAAAGCCATTTCAAGCCACGTTTGTATCTATTACTGTGAAACGTGGCGCAAATTTACTATTTATTATTTTAAATAACACAAACTAATCATACAAAATTCGGGATTAAAACCCGTGACCTCCGGATTGCTAGTCGAGAGCCATACCCCTTAACCATGCAAGTCGTTTGTTAGAAAGCTGTAGATTTTTTTTTTATTGATCTATATACGTGATGTTTACAATATATTATTCGATGCCTGTCTCGCTATATCAGATCGCGGTCTTTGTTTCTCCATTTTTCCACCATTTTAACTAAATAACGATATTTATGTATATAAATATATACCTTCATACTTTGACTTTTATTTCTTACAATAAATTTTGCTTTCAATATAAAGCCATTTTCGTGAAAAATATCCTTACGCTTTACAAAGATTAGTCAAACAATACAATAGAAACGTAATTCGGAAAAATGAACTTAAAAATAAATCTATATTACAACCCACGAACATAGATAATAGGAACATGGAAGATATGCCATGAACTATGATAAGTTTTGCATCGCGTGCACGTTGCCACATCGTTCACCCAATAATACTTCTAATCGTACCTAAGCAAAGTGATGCCCCGCCTTTGTTTCTTCCTACAAATCAAGCGCATAACTTTCATTAGATAGCATTTAATATTCCGTACAGTTTGGTCGTAGCTTGGAGACAGTCGGTACGCAACCATGTCAAATCTTTGTTACTATCATGAAAGGTAATGACTGAATAACGCAGATTTTAAAACTTATAACTACAACACTAAAACTGCATAACTATTTAACTATTTCGTAAAACCTATGATCATTTTTTTCCAAAAATACTCTTAAGTAGTACATAAGTACTTATTGCCATATCTATTTGTTTCTTAAAAGAAATAAACATTTCTGCGATACAATTAATTAGCAATTTTATAATTTGTCAAAATGTTTTTCAAAACAAAACTCTTAAAATTGTACTTCGACTAAAAACTCTTTACGCAACAATAAACAAATTATTCAATAAAAATACAACATTATCGCTTGGCTCCATCCATTTCCATTAATTAAAATCATTTGAATATTCAAAAATACTGCTCCTTCAATTTCATCATCAAATTATTCGTTCCATTTTCAAACAATATTCCAGCGCGTTCCGAATTTAAAAATACTCCGAGGCAGACAACGGAAGCTCTACGCCACCCGAAGCACTTTTATCAACGTCAGAAAAAGCTCGCAAAGTAATTCCCCCCTCGAAAAAACCCCCTTTTCATCCCCCCCCCCCCTTCTGGAGAACCCCCAACCCTTGGATCGCCACCTAACCCTTCTCTCCCCCCCTTTTTTCTTCTTCTTGACGCCCATCGCTGTCCGCGCCGCCATTTTTAATTGGCCCCCCGGTCCGAGATGGGGTGGATGGGGGAAGATGGGAGAAGGTGGGGGACGAAAAGAAGAATGAGAAATTGGGTGGGGGAGGGGGGGCAATCGTAACCTCCCTACAAATCGCCTGCAAAGAATTATTCGGGGTATGAAGTGTTTTTGACTGTTTTTTATGAATTTGTTTTAAAACTCTTTTTTGCTGTGCCTACCTTCCACGCACTTTTCTAATGTTTGTACTTGAGTTTTACTATTCTAAGAAATAGATTGCTTGAATAACCATCTTAGAAAAATCTTTGGATAATAGTTAGAAAATAGAATATAAATACTTTTTTAAAATTTTGTATTTGAATTTGAATTAATAAAAAGTACTAAAACTACTATCTAATAAATCGAACGTGGGTACCGCAATGTCCGTTTCTAAAGTTAGAATTTAACTCATGCAACCATGTAATATACTCGTAGGTATAATTACTTCTATAAAATATGCACAACTGTTTGATTCCCTAATAAACTAAAAAAAAATAATAAAAAAAACATAAATAATGAAAAAATATCTTACTTCTAGCACATCGACACGCCCACAATACACATATATCGGCTTACAGCATCCGTGATTATATATCTATTCACACTACATAATTAATTATAAAAACAGTGCATAACATAATATAGGTAGGTAATCTAAATGAGTGGGAAGCATTTCCTTCCTGGAAAGAAAATATTTTTACAATAGTTTTTGTTTTAATAGAAAAGCAGAAATAAGAAAAAGTAATAAAACATAATTATTTCAGTTGTTGATGCGTGGGCAAGTAATGCGAAATGTTCCCGAGTGAAGCGTAACATTATTCAAGTACAATGTACATTTCATTTTTAAAATTGAAACTGTTTCATAAAAACGATAAAACGATTATTATTTATTCGAAATACGTATTTCTGTTGTTAAAATACTCGATAGATGCTTAGATGAATTAATTTAGTGAAGAAACCTTACGAAGACAACGCGCGTGGTCTCACTGAACTAGGTCCATTGGACATACTTTAACGGCCCTCACACACATGGCTATTCTTTTTATAAGTTGTACTACATTCATTTCTCTATTAAGCGATCCACTAGTATAGGAAAAAATCGAAATCGGAATTCACGCCCCTTTATGGTAGGAGTTTAAAAATACTTTAGAAAAAGCTTTTGGAAAGGTAGGAAAAGATATTTGAGAATTTTTTTTACATGTTGATTTCGTAAAGGCTTGTAGAAAACATTAATTCCTGTTTTATGCATTGTTTATTGTAATAAAACGGAATTTTTAAATTGATTTCACGAAAACAAGCAGCGCGGACCCTAACACGTTGTTTCTCCGCTCCGTCCGGAGGAGTAATGACGGAAGAATGGGGCGGCTGCCAGTCGTTCTTCGGTGGACGGTATAAGGTTCACTTTGATATAACAAATTCGTCGACTGCCGTATTACCGCCGTGATTTCAAAAATACCAACGCTAAAATGCATATTATATTTTATTTTTTGAGGTTCGGCCGTAAATTTCAATTTTTTTTGCGATAATTATATAAGAAACTGAATTTGCCACATTATTCAATAAAGTCATATCCGAAAAAGTGTTTATAAGTAGGAGAGTTTGTACTTAAAAATGTTTTTTATAGACCTAATACTTTATTTTTTTCTAAGCTTATTGAAAGACTTATTAAAAAAATCACCGATATTTTTAAGGGCAAAGTATGTTCTACACGCAGTATTTAATTGAAGCATCTATAATACTTCTAAGCGGTCAAATTTTCAAAACAAAAACATACGATTTTGTATGATTTTGCATTATTTAGTATGGCTTCATCTTAATCAGAGATTTTTGAAAGGTGGAGAGTATTTCGTTTGTGGTAGGACATTATCGAAATTATTCTGTACATACGAGTATATTATTAGAAAATTACCAGTGCTGAATTACACGGGCGGAATTACATACGGACAGAATTACACTCGTTAAAAAATCCTTCTTTTAAAAATAAAGCTAGGTTATATTGTTTTGTCGTGTGTAATTTCTGAAATGAATCTAATTGGTTCTTTTATTTTAATCGGCTCCATGACATTTAATCACCCGACATTTGGCCGCCCGATATTCTTATATACAAAATGCAGCCGGTTTCGGGAAATACCGTATATATATATATATATATACTTAACTAAGTGTAACTAAGTGTCCTCGAAGGGGTTGGCAGAGAGGATGTACCGCCGAATAACAAAAGTTTAAAACATGTTTTCATTCAAATGCATCAAGGCCAAAACTACTTTTATATATGAATTACATATACCAGCGCAAAAGTACAAAGAATCGACACTCTAAATAAATTCGATTAGTATCAATACTAACTAATTATTAAAGGTATTTTTGCAGTCGATTTTAGGTTTGAAATTGGAAAATAAAGCATAAAAAATTATGATTTTTGAATTTCGGAAGGCCACTATCGAAGGTTCAACTATCGGTCGCCCTTTAAACAGCGTAAACCATAGTCTTAAGCGCCCTTGATGTGATTTTTCACAAAAACGGCGCTCTACCAATTGTCCAATTATTATTATTATTATTATTATAGTCATTCCAATAACACACAAAGTAAACATTGTATTTTTTCCCAAGCATAAGAAAGTGGCTGTTGTTTAAAGGTTCTAATATAAAATGTAAATCAATTGATGCAGAAGTGGTATGGGGTGAGGGGGTGAGGGGGTGGGGGTGATAACGGGTTGGACTGGTTGTTTCTATGAAATGCAAGTCATTAGAGGACACACCAAAGCAACCCTTTTCTTAAGGCTTTGATATTTACAGATACATTAGCGGGCAAAGGGGTGCATGTCTTAAGTCGGGAGGGTGGGTGCACTACGGTTGGGCTGATAAAATAATTAAAAATACAGTGTATTTACCAGTAAATAATTTACCACCACATTTAAATATCTACTAAATTGTATTTAAAAAAAAACACAAAATACATGACAGGTTGGATAAAAAAGAGGTATTTTCGATATTCAAAACTTTAAGAAATGGCACTCAGAAACATTACATTTTACAAAGTTCAAAATGTATATAAAAAACAACGTCCAAGCGCGTTTTTTCAAATATTTTTGTTTTTGTGAATTTGTCGCAAGTTAACCGCAAAATAATTAAAATGTACATCTTTATAAAACCACAACTTCTGACCACAATTTGAAAATAATTATGAAACTTTTTAATAATCATTTTTACATGGACCGACATAAAAATGAGATGACGATATCGTTTATAATACATTTGCCTAATAACACTTGGATTGTTGTTATTTTTTTCGTTATCAGTAATTTTAGATAGAAAAAACGTAAGGTGGTTTTTTACTTTTTTGTTTCCGTTCAAAAATTTAATATTTAAATATTTATTTCAATTTATAAAATTGGAAAACGTATTTTATCATCTTTTCATAGCAGGTTTTAGTTTAATATTGTTGCAAAGCTGAAATATTTTGACCTTCCGACAAAATAGGCCCGAGGCCTGAGGGATTAAAAACATTAACATTTATTGTGGGGAAAATAGATTTAAAGTACCGCACAGAATAGATACTGTCACAAATATTTTCTCAATAAATCGTTTAAGGCTTTATAAAAATTGAAATTGGGCGGGAGCCAATAGAATTACATAAATAGTCGTCTAAAAGTGGCCTAAGTGTTTTAAAATGGAATTGAAAGCCAAAACAGCTCTCACAATAATAAGAAACTAAAATACTCTCAGTGCAGAATATTTTGGAGAATAAATATTTTTTTAAATATTTTGATGTAAAAATTATAATTTTAATTTTTTATGTAAAAATCAATATATATTTGCTTTTACGTATGAATGTTTCTTATGCGTTGCTCAACCACTCATCCGATTGCGATGAATATTTGAGGATTTGAAGTGCGTATGCCCGCGATAGTTTCTATGTACAATAGTGTGCTCTGACGTAATGAAATTATGCGTTGCTAACCATTCATCCGATTGCGATGAAACTTTAGGAATTTGATGTGCGAATTCCCGCGATGGGAGTGTAGAGGAAAACACGAGAGGGGGGAGGGGAACGCGTGAATGGGGAGGTGAACGCGGGAGAGGAAGGGGAGGCGAAAGGGTAACGGGACGAATGGGAATGGACAAGCAGGTAGAAACAATTTCGTTATTAAGTGGCATTCAACGCATGCCGGGAACTCGCTGGTGTTTTATATTAAAAAGTGAAATTATTATTATTTTTATTTTCATATATATTAGAAAAAGCGTTGACTAGATTAATGAATAATAATTTTCTAATGTTTTACTTCTTACCAGAGTATAGTTTTTCACCCTTTTCCCTTAAATGTAAAAAGGGTACTGCGTTGTTCTACCGCACCACTTCGCAAAGAGCAGACGACGAAAAATAACACGCGACAGTAAAAGTAAACACATTTTATTATTTCGGCCGGGAAATTTTATTGTGGTCGTTAAGTTTTTATTTATTGCTTCATTTTTGTCTTGGGAAATTGTATCGTGGGCAGAACGGGAAGAACGGTGCTCTGCTGGGAAGATATAGATGCTTTCGTTTTCAGGCAGCACTTTTGGCTTTCGGTGGTGGCTGAATTTTAGCGGCCTGAGGAAAGTTTCAGACCAGATAACCTTCAAAGAATTACGGAAGATGTTCGAAATTATTCTTTAATGTTAAAAACTTATTTATTTGACAGTCTCTTCTCTTTCTTTCTGTAGAATATAATAAACTTTCCTATTAACTAAGGTTTTCTTACTCTTTTTTCAAGTTTTCTCAAAATCTTTAAAATTTGAAAACTTTGTACAAAATGAAGATTTTACTCTAGACTAGCGATCCAGAGATGGCGGTATGGGGATGTGTTTACGTGTGATAGATGTGTGGTATATCAAATAAGTACAATACTTACAGATTTATTTAACTAATTACATACGAACATAACGCATCATAATTTAATACTTAAATATGAACAATTGTATATGGAAGTGGAGAGCGAACAAGTACGATTTACAAGACTGGGTATTATCCGGGAGTTTAAGATAGAATGATCTCGATGATCTTTGTTGCAGCGCGTGAGAGTGACTTGAGATAAGGCTTGATTTCTAATGGTGTATGGGGGACCAATCGGATTGCCACGAGACTGCAGATCGGTGTTCTTCTTCGATCTCCACAGCGGGTTCGAATCCCTACGTGCGCAAATAAATTTTATTTGATTCATTTGTGTTTTCACAATTCAATCGCTTAAAATAATACAAGGTATATTTGCTGCAAGCTCCAGACTGGAAAATACTCTCCGTATCGCCCTGGTGTAAGTCAACATCAATCAGAATCGAAACGTGGCTCGAATTGGCTTCAGCCGTGTTTGTTAACTAGATTGTAATAGCGGGTTACTTCCTAACCTTTCTATTCCCCATCTCCTCCCCTTCACCACGTATCTTCAGCCTCTCAACATACCCCAATTGGAGATGCCATAGTATCACTGGCACCACACGGTCGGGACTCTTGTGCGGTATTCACAAAAATATTTTTCTCTGTTTCATAAATGTTCGGTTTAGATGTGAAAAATAGAAAAAACGCTAAGGACGGGTTGTTTCGAAAAAAAATTAACGATTCATCTAATATTTGAAGTTAATTTTCACATACTGCGAAAGTTCTGTGATTATTTCAATTTTAAGAAGCAACTGGCCTAAAATTATATAAAAAACAGAACTTCAATAGAACTTAGTCAGAATGTTCAAATTGAGATCAAATATTTTATAAATTGTTTAATTTTTTTTAAATAACCCGTTCTAAGTGTTGTTTGAGGGGATATTATATAAATTCATGGTGTTAACCACAGATAATAGAAACAAAGGGAGATATGCTACGTTGGCCGCCAGACCGTGGGCGGACTACGGCGTAATACGCGTAGTATGAATACGGAAAGAATTCGTTCATTCATTTGATTTTGTGTCGTAACCGAGCACGGTTTGTGCCCGTTTTATTCAAAGTGCCGTCTTGTTCAATGCAACTATGTAAAAATACGACAAGCAATGTGAACTTCAAGATAAATTGAGTTTTATTTCACCGCTAAGTACAAAATTAAAGTGAGTTATCATTTTTTAATGATTATTCAAAGTTATAATTGACGTAAGGCCCCGGTAAAGCAAACATCGCCGCCATGACGAAGCTAGTGAGGGGGACGCGAATTCTTTTAAAAACCGACTATCGATATTTCGTAAAATTAGCAGGGCTATGTAAAAAAAAATATATACATATACAAACATATTATTTCTTTTGAATTTTTTTTTGTAGATAATTTTGTGTCAATGCTGATAGAAAAAAAATGCCATGCTTTTCTTTTCAAATCTTTATTTTTTATAAAAAAAATAATTGTTTGTTTCGCATGTGTACCATTTATCCGATTTTCAATGAAACTTTGCTGATTTTTTGTGCCCGAGCCCGCGGAGGTTTCTATATATAGGAGTATAACAGTGGGCTCTAGCATTATGAAATTATTTCCTTTACCATACATCCGAATGGGATGAAACTTTGGTATTTTGGTGTGGGCACGTTCGTGAAGATTTATATACAATTAACGGTAATCTCTGGCGTTATAAAATTTGTATATTTTTTGACGCGTGATCAGTTTGAAAAATGTGTGCAAATCATAAAGTTAAGCGGCAGGAAGGGAAGGAGTAGGGGAAGGGAATCCGGGACGACTGATCCGATAGAGAGAGGATAGCTGGGGTGGGGGAGGGAAACGAAGGGGGGGGGGGGGGTTGGCAGGGGTGAGAGAGGGATGAAGGGGGGGGGGGTTCGCGGGACGGGGAGAAGCATAACAAAAAAGACATTGGGGTGACATATGAAATTGGGGTGGCAATTGACCATGGGGTGACCTATGACCCTGATGTGACCTACGACCGTGGGGTGACCTATGACCTTGGGGTGACCTATGACATGGTTAGTCTACAAATGATTCATTTTGCTCGCACCTCTCCATAACATTTTTTCGTAACGCATTCGCCAGCTTACTCCCCAAGAAGTTGAAGTAAAAC
The DNA here is from genome assembly GCA_917563855.2 of Limnephilus lunatus. Lineage (NCBI taxonomy): Eukaryota > Metazoa > Arthropoda > Insecta > Trichoptera > Limnephilidae > Limnephilus > Limnephilus lunatus. The sequence continues at coordinate 103,784,756 of OU830594.1, forward strand.
TTCTTTACGCACGCTCGACTTGGGGGGTAAGCTGGTGAATGCGTTACGAAAATAGTGATGTTACGAAAAGTGTGATGCGAACGGTAATCGATGCGAACGGTGATAGGGCGAGGTGAACGGTCAGGCCTTGATGCACGCTTGACTTAGGGAGTAAGCTGGTAAATGCGTTACGAAGTGTTATGGAGAGGTGCGAGCACAAGGAATCATTTGTTGAATCACCATGCCATAGGTTAACCCAAGGTCGTAGGTCTCCCCAAGGTCGTAGTTCACCCCGAGGTAGTAGGTCACTCCAAGGTCATAGGTCACCCCACAGTTTTAGGTCACCCCAGGGTCACAGGTCACCCCATAGTCATATGTCACCCCAATGTTATATGTCACCCCAATCTCAATGTCAATGTCACCCCAATGTCATGTGTTCTTTTATAAGTTAGTGAAGTTTTACTTCAGTCGTGTGGTCTAAAACACACTCGTTTTTTTAAAAATGAAAGACAAACATTCCCGGGTAACGAATAACCCGACAATATTGCAACATTAAAAATCTTGTATTCCTCTCTAGTTCGAAGTCAAGTTGAATATAATTCTTCTATTTGGTCCCCTCACTTCAAAATCCACTCCGATTCCATTGAAAAAATTCAGCATAAATTCCTAAGATTCATTAACTATAAACTCGGTCTACCAATTGAATCAATAAATTACAATCACTTGATGAAAAAATTAAATTTAATAAAACTCTCAGATAGAAGACTTGTTTCTGACTTGACTTTTATTTTTAAAATTGTTAATGGTATTATAGACTGCCCTGATTTATTAAGTCTAATCACCTTCTATATACCTACAAGAACTACTCGATCCAAAATCCTTTTTAATTGCAACAACAATATCAGGACTGAGTCATTTAGATATTCGCTTATACCTAGATTGCATGCAGTTGGGAATGCTTTCTCAGAAGTAGTAGATATGTTCAGCTGCACGGAATATAGTTATAAGAAGGCTATAATAACATACCTCAATCATAATAATCAATGATACGCATGGTAATATTTATATGTAAGGCTTCTTTATCATATTTTACTAGAGATTCGGAACTACTCTTAACCATCAGACACAAGTGTCATAGCTAATAAGTGCACTATTTTAATAAAATTTATTATTTTTAATCCATAACTATTATCAAATCTCCAACTGACAGCCCTGAAACCAAAGAGCTAATTTGCTATCTATACCTGCCCAGTCATTTAAAGCAAAGTCAATTTTTAAGGTAACATTAAACTCTCTACAAAATTATTCTATTTATAATCAACTCCTAGATTTGCAAATAAATGCGAATGTGTGAATGTATGATATACCAGACTTTGCTCGATTCTACTTACCAACAAGCCACCTTTATTTTACGTATTTTTATTCTGCGCAAATTTAATGTTAATGCCCACATTATTTGTTTGGTTGTAACAAATACTTGTATCATATACCTATGTATATACTAGCTTTTATCATACATACTTCACATTTTTTTTATGTTAGGTCTTTTATAAACCTCGCATATTATTTAAATATTGCTCAACTATTTTATTTCTGTTATTTTTAACATACTGATATCCTCCTGTGAACCATTGTATCATGTATCACTCGCCAAATTTATGGCGTTTAAATAAATAAATAAATAAATAAATATTTGAAAATCTCCTACCACCACCTCAGTAAGCAGAAAATGTTGCTTGAGTCGTGATGGAGGACTTAGCCAGCCGAGAAATCGAACACGGAACGCCTGGGTGGGACCCAAACACGATGCCCACTCAACCACTGTCCGGTCATACTATGTTTCGATGTGTTTTCTATTTAGTTTTTACAAAGCATATTTAAGATGAGATGGCTGTTAGACAGCATTCAGAGTGGGATAGTACACAGATGCATGGGACTCTTGTGAAGTACTCAAATACAAAATAAATCAACATAAGTAAAAAATTAGAATTTCTTTTTATGGATTTTTACAACAAAAGCACAATTTGAATGTTATTGTGATTAATATTATTGAACAAAACCAAAAACTGTTAAAATTCTAAATAGATTAGAAACAATTGATGTGGATTTGTTACGAATGGGACACGTTACGATTTGGACACACTCATTACGATTTATCGGTTCTGAGAATAGATCACACTTATTCCGGTTTATCGGTTCTGAGAATAAGAATTTTTCATCCAAATCTCAACTGGAATAATTTTAAAATTAAAATACCGATTGCTGTCGATTTATATTGTTGCAATCTTTATTCGTTTTCATTTTAATGTATTGCTAATTGCGAATGCAGCCGATGCGTGTACGAATAGAAATCTGTCCTAAGTAATAGTGCCAACGAAAACGACAAGTTTCAAGTGTGAGTTCGAAAAGGGGCGGATACTTTAGCGTAAGCGAAGGTGTGTAATAGTATTGGTTAGCAATATCGGCGACACGAGGTAACGCAGTTCTAAAAGGTTCAAACTGCCTATAGCATATCTTGGGTTTCTAATATCTTTGGTGTTAACAGAGACATTTGACATTATTTAGAGTAAAAAATGTAGACGAAATTATATTCTCCGGTGACATGTTTTGTAGTTTTTTTTTTTTCAAAAACAAGCAATTAAATTTATTCACAGTCTTCACTAAGCCGAATAACCACCCGACTCTCCACCATTACCCCTAACTATCCAAAACTTTCTGCTTTTTAAAATGTTTTTAGCTGAAAAAAAAATCATCCAGACCAAAAAGTCATCTTTATTTCTCGCTCCAAATAACCTCGGATATCAATCTTTGTATTATTATATCTTACACAATCAATAGATTTCGACAAAGTATTTAAAATCTGATTACTAATAACCAATTAAAATTGAAAATCATTCTTATTTCTATTAACCATTGAAGTAACTAGGTACCTAACTATTACGAGTTATTCCCTTCTCCCTGTTGGCTCTATTTCCGAAACAGCACCAGATTATTTTCCGAGATTAATTAGAACGCCGAGGAAAAATTTAATTAGAGGCATTAATTTTTCAAGATGCAGCGCGCGTCCATCTGAGAAACCTGGCACTGCTAATTACCAATTATTAAACAAATTACCCACTTATTATTTCCAATTTATTAATTATAATTATTGCCAGTGGTGTTTTTATGAATACCACAAACTGATCGGTAAGGGTTGTTATATCACTACGCTTCTTCACATAGAAGCCAATAATAAAAATGACTACATATTTTTCACGGTTCTTCGCTGACATATTCTTATGTAAACTTATTAATATATCACTACTTCTTCATGTGAAAGGCAACAATAAAAATGACAACACACATTTTACGCGTCTTTGATAACATAATATTATTATGTAAACATATTTATTTAAAAAAATGCGTAATGGTAATTATATCACTACTTCTACAACCGACAATAAAAATGTTTCGACATTTTTTGTGGTCCTTTGCTTAAGTAGGTACTGTTATTATATATACTAATTTATGAAAAAAAATTAGCTTTTTTACAGTTAATTTTTCAATATTAACTTTTATTAATAGTCGATTATTGTAGAATTCGTGAGCACATTACAATAAAGAACTCCAGTCCATTTTTTTTAATGAACCTTTTAACTTAAATAACAGCATTTTTTAATTTTTAGAGATATTTTTAATAGTTAAAATAATTGTCAAAGTTTTAATTTTTCAAAATCCTCCGAAAACCACCGTATCTATGGTGGGTCGTGTGACGTCATCAATCACGTCATCTACTATAAGATCGCGAAATCAGTTGTTCGACTCGTCGCCATTTTGAAATTTGGAGTTCGAAGGAATCTCCCTAGATGTAGCATTACAATTTTTTTGTACAGTAGTTTTTGAATATTTTCAATAATAGAGATAAACTAATAAGAGATACCTTTATTTTTTAAACTGAATTATTTAGGTCTAAATAATATTTCAATAAACACGACCACTAAATCTCTTTAAACAGTATGTAAAAAAACTAATAAGATGAAATGCTGTTAATACGATGGCTTGTGTCATACCTACATTCCCGTTAGCTACATTCACTTTACAGTGATCAGTGACGTCACCACTAAACATTTTAGTAATACCAACTTGACGGCGTGTTTCAACGAAAAAAAATGCATTTTTTATTATTTTTTTAAAAACTGTACGTTTAATATTATTAAATTAAACTTATATATTCAGAATCAGCGTTTATTGGTTTATCTATATGAACATATTTTTTAAAATCCATAATATTTTTCACTGGAGTTCCTCATTCTTGATTTCAGAAACTCTCCACCCACTTTCTTCATTTTTTATTCCTATTACTCACACCAAATTTTTTAAATTTTTTTTAAAGAAAGACCCCGGGTTACGAAAAACGTGACAATATTTGAAAGTCTCCTACTATCAGCACAGTAAGCGGGAAATGTTTCCTGTGGCAAGAAGGACTTAGCCGAGGAATCGAACATGAGACCCAAACGAACCCAATGGAAGCCAACTCAGCCACTAACCGGTCATTCTTCATTCGTTATCATTAGTCAAGATTTGGAACTATACCTCATCCCAGACGAAATTACTACTATATTGTTTTTTTATGTGAATTCTGCACAAGAGTCTCAACAGCTCCCGACCACCTCAAGCCAGTGAGACTATAGTATCCCCAATTGGGGTATGTTGAGAAACGCGAGGTATCTACAGGGGAGGTGAAGAAAGTGTTGGAGAGGAAGGTGGGGAAGTAACAGGCTATTTAGATCTGGTCACCAAACATCTAAAGCCATTTCAATTCTGAATGGGGGTCTTACACCAAGGCGGTAATGAGAGAATCTTCCACTCTAGAACCTTATAACATGTAATAAAATATACTATGCATTTCTAATATAAATATACAACCTCCGTGATCCGGAACCCTCGACCTTAAATGTATAGGTCGCGTGTTCGAAAGATAGCTTGTCTGAATCATTCCACTAAACAATTTCAATTTTGAAAGTACAAAGTACCCCAGTACTATACATCCGAGTTACACTTGGACCCATAGGCACACCACCTAAATTATTATTTTTAATTATCCTAAATTTTTCCTACATGGTCAGTTATGCATTATATGTCAGTCCTACATAACTTAAGGCTGGAAATAGTGCCACGCGTGCTGTCGGTCGACCGACGACGTAGCACTGAAGAGCTTGAGCGATGGTCCTCGAACGCAGCGCGTGACCACAGCTCTTGTATAATTTACCTACATAATATATTACTGTTTTACGGTGCTCCAGATTTTATGTCCGGGTTGAATCTTTCCCAAATGAAAGACTAAACCCTTCCACACACTTTTCCACAAATGAATATCTAGTAAATTAATGCAATGTAAGTGCACTATATAAGAATAAAACAATACAAGAACCATACGTCAATCCACCAGAAACATAATGGGAAAATATTTCACCGACTCCAGATATTTTCATATCAGAGGGTTCGGCTCTGATGAAATCCTAACTGGTCCGATAAATCCTACTGATCCCTCAATATAAATATTTAAAAAATCTTTCGTAATCCTACATGTATTTAAAATGACCGACTTTTGCATTTTTATGTACAAATTTTTTGACAAATCTAATACGCCTAAATTTTGAATGAGAGAGCTAGGTATAATGCCAGTAGCCGAAATAACAAATGGTAATATTTTTATAGTCTGAGAATGCCAAATTCTTTTAATTTCATTTCCTAAATCTGTATGTATTAACAACATTATTATTATTTGTTTAATTTCGTAGTCCATTAAAATTCTGTGTGATTCATTTTCAAGTATTTTACGTTAAAAGATATAAAAAAAAACAAAATTGAATTGAAATATCTCATCATAACAAGCCATCACCGTCGTTCCTTCAATCAGAAAATAATTCCAAGTTCCCCGCGCCCCTACCTCGCCTCCGCCCCCACTTCTGCGCGGGTCGCGCAATAAAGTTAAATGAAAAAACCCCTCTTCTTTGGCCGGAATAATTCCCGACTCTGCGGATTTTAATTTTCTTGCAATTTGAATTTTAATTTTTAGCAGGCAGAGAATCGTTCTTGTAGGGGAGGATCGGAGAGGGGAAGGGGAAGGTTGGTTCTACCCCTGTTTCTTGCCGTCTTCCTCCCCTTTGACCACCCGCTCTCTCTCTTCTTCTTCATCCTTATTCCATTTATTTTTTGTCGTACAGTGGGAGAAGTGGGTTAATAATATTGTATATAGCGTCCGCTTATTGGCCTGCGAAGAAATGTCTAAAAATTGTGCGTTTTTTCTAACGGAACTACGTTAATAATCTCTTATATTAGGAGTGCTACATTTATATATGTATTTACGTCCATATTTTAATATTCTTTGCATTTTTATTTTATTTTTTATGTTCCTATAATTTTTTTTTACATTAAAGCTAAGTACTACGAAATAATGTAAAATCTTGTGTTTTTAGTTTGAAAATTTGATCATAACACATATTTTAATTATATTATATCACATGAAATTTCAAGACGTTCAGCTTAGTAGGTAAGAACCCATATAAAATTATTAACTTCAAAATAGGCTTGTTCTAGTACGACCATAATACATACCTATCATGTAAAGAAATAATCAATAAATATTTAAATTAATCGTAATATTGTCAATTAAATTAAATTTATTTCAACAGCCAGGATTTGAACCCGCAACCTCTTATGGATTGAGGCATTCAAATCTGAACTGATGCATTTAAGGCTCCGTTCCCGGCCCCAAAAAGAATAAGACGGAGAGATATGAAATTACGAATGTTAGAAGAACGCGCTAACATTTACAACGATAAAATCGATGCAAAAATCATGAAAATCTTTAATAAAACACGACTCGTTTAAAATAGAGCAAAAATGTCTCGAAAATTGTCTTAAACAGCATTTAAAGAAACGCTGTGAATTTTTTCGTATACATTACTTGTAAAATAACTGAAACAAACGTGTTTATAATAATTTTTGGAGCATACTTTGCGTTTCTATCGAGGGAATTTTATATAGTTTGCGTTTGGGCGCGACTAATGTCTAGAAATTATCTTCAAAAATAACATTTTTTTTTTAAGCTTAAAAACTTAAGGGAGGTTTGCAAGAAATCGGTTACAAATTCGAATATCGGCCACTTAAACAAAATATTTATTTAATTATTGCGTCGTCTAGAACAAATTCTTTTACTATTGAAAAATTTGATTCACTTGATCATGCCATGTCTTTTGCCATCCTTAACATAGCATATTATTGAAATATAATATAACTTTAATTAACAATACAAGCTGTGAACCAATTAATTCAATCGAAAAGTACATAATAATATTAGCTTGCACCAAATTTCGCCTAAAAACTTTCTTCGGGCAAATTAATTTAGAATCATCGTCAGTATTTTAAATAGAGATTTTCCATTTCCTCAGAAAACGCATCGGTTCATAACTTCCCTTTAAAGAAAGGCATTTAGGCTAAAACGGAGATAGAAGCCACTAGAAAGGCCCTCCACCCTCCACTAGTTCAAAAGGCACTGAATTTGGCGCACTTCTCTTTATAAAACAATTTTTTCCCTTTATACCATTTTTCAAAAACATAATTCAAAATCGTTTTAACTTTCATACGTTTTAAAACACAATAATAAGTTATTGTTGCCCCGTAGCAATTCGTTTAATTTGGTGGCGGATATGGTAACGCCGCTTCTAGAACCATTTATTGAATAACCAACACCTCTGCCATAGGTTACTCCTAGTGATGCGTTGCGTTTGGTTACTTAGCAGGGGTACCTCGGTTCATGAGTTGAGGCTTATCTAGGTCTTGGCGGCGGATGAGTGTGCCTAATTACTGCGTGGCAGGCCCGGATCGGGAGGGTCTGGTTGGGGATAACATTTAGCCTCTCCAGCAGGACTCTCACGACCCATCGCTTTGCACCGCTGCTGTGGGAGGGATAGATACGTACGTCTGTTACACTTGGACCCACTGATCCCCAAATTCCTACATAGGTACCTTTTTCCTCCCCAGAACTTCCTCTCTTTCTATTTTTTTAGCCACATAGCATCCCCATAGATGACAACTTCTACCCCCCTCATACCTTTTTCCTTCCTAGAACTTCCTCTCTTTCTATTTCTTTAGCCACACAGCATCCCCATAGATGACAACTTCTATCCCCCTCATACCTTTTTCCTTCCTAGAACTTCCTCTCCTTCTATTTATTTAATCCACACAGCATCCCCAAAGAAGACATAAGCCCAGTTGAGAAATTATTTTCCGCTGGGCAGCCTGTGTGGAACTATTGTACAAAAAAACATTTTTTTTTAAATTTTTCACATGAATAATTCAAACTTTGTTAGTTAGCACTTCGATAGTCCACAGTCGACTAAAAAGTGCATTTATCTGTGCAACCCACTTAACTACAGCCGCATTGGATGCTTAGTACCTAAAGTGTGTAAATATCTATATATATGTTACAATCATGCTTTGTTTTGAAAGTCCAATCTTGCTCAATCTATTGCAACGGCTTTTAGGGCTGGCATTCGTTACCAGCGAAAGAAAACACCCCAAACGGTGCCATTTATAAAAGTGTTCTTCTTTGGGGATCTTCCCACCCCCCCTCGCTTCCTTCCTTCCATCGGGGGGACGTCCCATCCCCCTCTGGTTAGGGAGGGATTGTGGGGGAGGTCTTTTGTCCTCTGTTATCTAGGCAATTATTTGCAGGAGTGAAGACAGCCACTCGTAGACAACAACAAGAAACGGACAAACAAATAAAAAAAATGTTTTTTTTTCGACAGGCAAGCCTGGCTGTGACGTGTATACGAAGAGTGTCAATTTTATGACTTGTGACATCAGCAATTAATGCTATCGTGGGTCAAGTACAATTTAAAGTTTACATCACTAGTAAATACTTCTCGATTTTGCCCGATCTTCATAGGCAACAAAGATTAAATAACGTGTTGTACGCAAGGTGCGCTACGTCCTTCTTTAGCCAACATTTCGGATAGCGTTACATTGTCTATCGTCAGGGCAGATGTGTCACAGCATAAAAACCCAAACATAGCTTTCCCTTTATTGTGTTTTTCTATATTCTTATCATGCATATTTAAGTATTTAGCTTATAATTATTTTTTTCTTAGTTTTTCTTTATGTTTTAATTTAGCTTCTCTTAACTATTTTTTCTTTATGTTTTTCTTGTCTAGCTACAAAAAAAAAAAAAAATTATCAGCGAAAACATATTTTTAGGCTTGCTGTTTTATTTTAGCACTCTTCCTTTTTTATGTATCTTTGTAAAGCTGTTTGTTTTCCAAATACAGATATTATTATTATTATAAATCATAGTAATACGTTTGAATCACACTAATTTGAAAGCATATCAAATATAAAACAGTTATACACCAAATTATTACGGAGAAGATTACAAAATTTAAAAGAGAAAAAAGTCCATTGGGGTAGTTTTACTATCTTATGACGTATCTATGTCAAAAGATAGTTGCTGAACTATCTATAGGTAACATTGAAGATGTCGATGCTCAATGCAGAATCGTTAAATGCCGACAACCTACATTTTAGGTTTGAAATTGGTAAATAATGCACGAAAGTTTATCATTTTATAATAATTATAATTAAGGAGGCCAACTGTCAGGGATTCTACTATCAACCTTTTATAACAACCCGACAGTTACAAAAATAACAAACGAAATCAAAGTTTAAGCATGTCCGATAATATTTAAAATTTAAACCAACATTTTTGTATCATGTTACAATCAGACAAAGTAAATAACCATTTTAAGTTTTAGCTGAAGCATTTTAAACACTGCCGTATTATTTTTAACTGCTTTCCAGATAAGAAAAGTTGCATCCAATTGCATTTGGCAGAGCGTTAAGCTTAAAGAATCCTTTAGATTGCTGCGTAGATTTTTTGCACCCTTAAAATTCAAGCGCTCAAAAAACCCCATTGAAGCCGTTTCAGATAAGGCTCGGCGGGCTCTTGGGGGTGGAATGGAGCCTGAAATGATTCACTCCAAAGAAAACTGCGGGATGTAGTTTTCAATTTGAAATTAAAGAAACTGTGGAAAGCTTGTTGTGCAACTGAGAGGGAAATTAAAAAGATTTTATCAGAATTTTTATTTTGATTCATTTGTACGAAAAATATAACAATAATAATTTAAATAAACTATCATAATAATAATATAGATTTTGTAACGTTTATATAGTTGATTGTAAAGGGGTGAATGACAGTATGTTTGGTGTGCATTGTTTTAAGTACATAACTTCGAAAAAAAAATATATTTGAATAAACCTGATAAAAACCATTAAAAAGATGCTCGAATTCCTCTTGCGCATCTCCTTCCTTTCCCTACTACATTTAGTCTCATAACATTACGGTATTCACAAGTAAAATAAATAAATAAACTATGAAATAAAAAACAAAATACCTAAGAGAAGACTTGGCATACCGTTTAAATAAAATATAAAAATAGTTATATAAAAATGGCGGCGGTTTCCATGGTTATCGTTCAGTTTATATAATAAGTAATAAATATTCCATCTTGGCCGCCATTTTTGTAAAACCGTTTGGACAGATTGTTGTAGATATGCCAAGTCCTCTCTTAGGGTATTTTATTTAGTCATTGGAAAAACTCGACATTCGGTAATTACGTCATGTTAACGTATGTGGGCACAAAACAGGCACTATAGATTTTACGGACAAATGCGTAAATAATATAATAGATTCGTTAAAATAATCATTTATGAGTTAGAGCCACACTTAACAAATTTTTAATTGTCTTAAAATTCGATATGATATAATTAATACTGGAAGTCACTATACATATATAATGTTTGAAAATACATAATATCATTGTACAAATCAAAAAAAAAATGTACATAAATACCTACCAATAACCCGAAAATCCAAGTTTATATCTAAGTGTCATCTTTTTAGTCCATACTCATTTATTATAGATTTTTTTACAGGGCTTGTGAGCATATCGATAATTTTTATTCGCTAAATGTTTTAAAGTGATCATGTTAACGTTTCTCGGCAGTCGACTGAATTAATAGTGGCACTTCACTTGGCGTTGAGTATTTGTGATTGCGTCTCGGTATGTTGTATTTGTCAATAGTTGACGTTTTGACAAACACGCAAATAAAGGCAAGTACGACTATCCACACTTAAAGTCAAATAGTAAAACACAAATATGTTTGCTATTCAGAGAGCAATTTGATCGGAACAGTATGATTTATTATTAATAATTATGTTTTTGAATCAGTCACTCAAAATAATAAGGTTTTTTTTACATATTTCTTAAAATACAGAATTCAATAGTCAGGCCTTAATCGTAGAAAAATTTCCACCTTCGCAGCGCAACGCTTTTTAATGCATTTTAAATGTTGATAAATATGATGAAGAAATATTTTACGCCCTCCAAAGCTATATTATAAAATACCAAATGGTTTTATGATAAATTTACATTTTATTATTTTGAATCAGCTGCCCAAAATTGCAAAAGTCTTTTTCCAATTTTTTTAAATATACTTTAGAACGAAAATCGAAAACATTTATTGGTTTGACCTTGGAGTTATAAAATTTTCGACATAATACATAGGTTTTGCGATACCACCAACTGCAAAGCTAACCATGTCAAGATGTATTTACCCAGTCCCTGCGGCCCGCGCGAACATATTGTAAACGGACATCTCCAGTTAATAAGGTGGATCATTAATGGTGTAGGTACATGGTTTATTTGATTTTTTTTCCTATTTTACTTCGTTGATATGCTTAGAAAACCGACATGAGCATGGTAACGTGTATTTGGCAAAAATACAAAAATGGCAATTACTTTGTCAAATATACTATCCATACGTCATGATTGTTGCCAAATATGCCAAATACGCGAATACGAACAGCCAAGTGAAGTGGCAAGATAATAGCAATATTTTGTGAAATATACTGTCCATACATATCATTTTCCAAATACGGCAAACACTCGAATACGAATAGCCAAGTGAAGTGCCACCATCAGATGTTCATCATAAGATACTCCGCAAACATACCTATGTACATTACAAATCACAACATGAACATTAGTGTACCATTTATTTTTGGTTTGTAACTTGATCATCAATTGAATCTCAGATTTCATAAACTCTTCAAGAATCCTATCGCTTGTACGAAGGACTGTTAATAACTATATTATTCTTGATGACATATTTAAAATAGTAAATTAATTAGAGCCTCAAATCTAGTCGGAGAATTAAAGTGCTGAAAAGCTCGGAGATCTTATTTCATATTAATTCATCATCCATTAAAAAAAGCTTTCAAGTACAAGCGCCGGCTCGAGAGAAACTCTCATTAAAAATGTTTTTAATTACAAACAAAAGATTCCTCGAAACGAGATATAAATTTCTCAAAATGAATACATAAAAAACACTTTCTTCGGTGGAGACTTTCTTTGTGAATTTTCCGTCTCTTTTTCACTCGCTTATTCCGGTCGCGTCTCTCTCTACTTTAATTTTCTTTATTTTTATTCAAAAGAGGAATAAGTAAAATGGGGGAGGGTTTTGGGGGTAGGGAGGAGATTGGGTGGGATAGAAAGGGGTCTAATAAAGAAATCTCTCATTTTATTTATTATTTCGTTGGCGAAGGAAAGAACGGATTAAAATGTCGTACGTTTTTAACTTTGTTCAAAGGATTTTAAATATTGTATTGTTTATTTTATTTTCCTATTATATTTTATAAAGTAAGAATGACTCATTTCCAGCAAATGGTGTAAAAATGATTGCGTAGACAGTCTCGCAGATAAATTGACTACGAATCGATGGACTGTAACAAAAACATGTTTTTTTTAAAGTTACTTAACAACTATGGGAATAGTTTGATCAACAATGGACTATGAGAGCTTTTATAATTACCGTAAATATATACGGTTACGGTGCCGTGATGACGCAAAAAATCATAAAACTTACGATCTTTATACTAATAATGTTGCAGCTCTTTCAAAAGATTTGATTGTAGGTCTGTTTGCTCCAAAGAAAAAAAGTAATTATTTTCTTGTATCCCTCCAAAACACCGCACCGTAACGTCTCCGTATACCAATACAATACCGTGACGATAATTTTGAATGTATGGAATATAGTTACAAGAATAATATTGAAGTGTGAGTGAATTCCAAAAATTCAAAACGTCAATAGACCACTTGCATGGATTTCATAACGACATAGAAAAAATCGTGTGGATAGTTTTTTTTACTAAGATTACGAAAACGTTGCTAAAATTTTTTTAGAAATGTGTCGTTTTTTTATTTTTAAATAATAAATCCATTATTTGAGCTCGTGACATCATTACATGAAAATGTTCCGTCTCCGATTATGTTCAATTAATTTTGTAAAATTCCACACTGATTAATTTTTTTATTTGGTAACTTTGATTTCAGGCGAATTTTTGAATTTGACGTTTAACATTCACTAGATTTATTGTTCGTTCTCTGCGAACTTATCCTTTGGTTTGACGATTTTACAAAGATGGCGGTGTTTTGACAGATGTTACGAAGACAACCCCGTAAATTTTATTGTCATTCGTGTGGAAAAGCTTTTTTTTTAAAAATGATTTTAGGCTATGTAATTATCGTTTTTTCGCACCCATAAAATTATTATGTGTCGTCTTTCCGGTTCATAATGGTCTGATTTTTCGATTTGTAATTTTTAAAAAATCGCCAGGGTTTCAAAAAAAAGATTAAAAAAAATATATACAGAATGTCTAAGAATATTTGCCTAAACCGGAAAAATTTAATTTTTTTTATGTAAGTGGCTTCTTGTCAATGATGGCTTTGTTTTTGTTACCATGTGTACATATTTTAGTACTTAATATTTTTATTTTTTTTCATATGATTTACGATTTGAATAAATTAAAAAATATATGAACAAATAATATTTTGACACCAAAGAAAACACTTTCTTAAACACTAAATAACAACAGTCAAAAATGAGACAAAGGGTGAACGTATGTCTGCAACCCCAAAGGAAACATACAATAATTATCATACATCTCCCTCACACGTATAAACAAAATGAAACACAATTCTCGTTGCCGTAGGTGAGCCTTAATAAAATATATATATGTTTCCTCCGAAGGAAAAAAGTAATACTTAAAATTAATGTGTAAGAAAGAGCTGCAGCATTATGACGATAAGGAACGTTTGTTTATTGCCTTTTTTTCGAATCGTCGCGGTAATTATAAAAGCGTTCAAGGGGAATGAAACTGATTTACTTTAATTTCTAAACAGCATGTTCTTATGATATTCGACATTATGGCACCAAGGAATCACTGGGTTGATCAATACACAAGTTTCCGTAAGAATCGATATTACCTAAAGTCACCGAGACATTATAGGAGGTGACAATTGCACGAGTTAATTCAATACCGACTGTTCCTTGAGTCATTACTACAAATTCTCACGCATAGGTACTATTGGCATTGGCACATATTTTCAGGTAGGATATGTACACACAAAGTGGGTAGAAAGGGGATGTATATAGTTTCGTCAACAGACAGCGTGTAGTATTGTGAATAAGCCAACTACTTATGTGCTTCGTTTCACTTTGTGTTTAATATCTTAGTTAATCATACAGAAATTCGGCATATTTTTCACATGGTAAAAACATTTCCGCTTTACAATAAAATGCAAATAAATGGAATATTTCTGAACATATCCTAAAATTGGAAACTCTTTTAGAAGTATGATAAAATACGCTTTCAAATGCTATAATTTTAATTAAACTTATAATATTTTAAATAAAAAAGTTTGCACGCAAACATAAAAAAGTTTTAAAATGGCTCACTTTACGTTTTTTCCAAGTAAAATTACTGATAACAAAAAAAACATTTTTTATTGACAATTTTATAGACATAAACGTTATCATTACCTCATTTTTTGTCGTTCCATGTAAAAATAATTTATAAAAATTTCGCAAATTTTTTTTTTTTTTTTAATTTGCGATTAACTTTGGTTTCAAAAAAGCGCACATTGTACTATTTTGGTTGTTATTTTTTTAGATTTAAATATAAAGCGTGGTCTTTTGCCTTTCTAACGCCTTTTACAACATATTTCTCACTATAATAATAAAGGAGATACAGCGATTTACGTGAGACCTATGTGAGCTTGGCCAAATTTGGTCTCGTGTGAACAGTGAAATGTATTCTTTCTTGCTAGATTACAAAAAGGTCTGAAAGTTTCTAGTTCATTTCCAGTTTAAATATTTAATATTTTTATTCGATTGTATTAGCTGTTTGTCCTGTTGCCTATTCTCATCGGAAGGTGGCTAGCATTAACACAATCTTTACCCTCCAAGCGTCCTTCTCCTACACAACTTTTGTCAGACCTCTTCTAGTTAATCGGTTGATTGATCTCTAATTTATGATCCTATTATTCTTACGTGTTTTCGTATAATAATTTCAAATGATCGGAGCTAGGGTAACTATTTCAACCCCTTAGGAAATGTAGTAAAGACTATTGAACGAATTAACGTAACGAATTAGTATAGATAGCCCTGATATATTAAAGTTGATTCACTTTCATGTACCTACCATTAGATCAAGGTTCCCTAGTATGTGCTAGTATGTATTATTGTGACAATTATAAGTCGGTCTCAGGCTACAATTCTGTAATAAATAGATTACATACAATTGGTAATTTTTATGCCAATGTTGCTGATATTTTTAATATTTCCCAACTGAAATACAAGGCTGTACTGATCAAACATTTCAGCCAAACATATTTTAATGAGGTCACTACATGACATTTTTTGTTTATTTTATTGTGTTTCTTTTGGCTTTCATCAAGTTGTTCTATTAATATCCTTCTTTTTCTATTGTTATGTGTAATTTAAAAAAAAAAAAAATATGTACTACGACTGTTAAAAAATATTTAATAAAAACATATTTGTAAATGGCACTTTGTGCCGTAAATTTTAAATAAATAAATAAATAAATAAATAAATAAATAAATAAATAAATAACAGAAAGAATTTAATATTTATAACATAACATATTTATATGTTGTTTAAAACGTTAGTTTATCAATTAAAAATAATAATTAATATTTTACAAGTTAAAGTATTTCAGCAAAGAATGCAGACATAATTAGTCTCGACGCCACCTAGCGGGAGATTTAGTATTAACAATACCTCTCTCACAAAAATAAATTTGGTTGTTTCAGTTGGAAAAATGTAATAATGGGTAATTGTCGAATGAAACACTAGTACATATTGAATTATTTGGCGGGTATTAGATAAGCCGCCATAGCTCAGTGGTCAGAGCTGCTGACCGGCAATCAGAAGGTCACGGGTTTAATTCCCGTTGGCGGCCAGTATCTTTTCTCGGAAGATTTTTTCAATGTAGATGAGTGTTTCAGGCTGATAATTATTGATTATAATATTTGTTATCTACCCTTTGTGCTATGCATAAAAATCCTGTTTAAACGTTAGTTTATCAATTAAAAATAATAATTGTTATGTCTGTTATAAATGCAGACATAATTAGTCTCGACGCCACCTAGCGGGAGATTTAGTATTAACAATACCTCTCTCACAAAAATAAAGTTGGTTGTTTTCAGTTGGAAAAATGTAATAATAAGTAATTGTCGAATGAAACACTAGTATATATTGAATTATTTGGCGGGTATTAGATAAGCCGCCATAGCTCAGTGGTCAAGAGCACCTGACCGGCAGTCAGAAGGTCACGGGTTCAATTCCCGTTGGCGGCCAGTATCTTTTCTCGGAAGATTTTTTCAATGTAGATGAGTGTTTCAGGCTGATAATTATTGATTATAATATTTGTTACAGACATAACACATTTATTTACGTATTATGTACTTTTTTGTACGCCCGTAGTGATGTTACAATGAGTACATATTATGGTAAAAAAAATTGGTTTCATATGGTTTACAATTTGAATGATTTTAAAAATATATAAAGAAATAATATTTTGACAAGGAAGATTCATTTAGATGTGTTTTAAACATTGCATTTATTTTATTAAAAGTATGGATATTTTTTGTACATTCGTTTACTAAACTATGTAGGCCAGGAATTGACGAGTTTGCTACATAATTTGTTTGTGAACATTGACAATGAAAGAGTTCCTTATGCATAGGTACTCTTAAAATAACTAGGCTAAGGAGTTTGAAACAGTCGAGCTCCGAATTTACAATTTAAAAAAGAAGTAGAAGTCGCTTATCCTTTATCTATCCTCAAATGCATGTGTGTTTATTCGTTTAGAAATAAGTATATATTCAGATACGGGTTGTAAGCATAATTACAGCCATTTTAAGCAGAGTTTCTTTCGGCTCTCAAATATCTTTCACACCGGTGTGTTGTAGGCAACTCCCCTTATTTGTTTTTGTTTGTTTTTTTAAAAATTTTTTATTGATCTGAAAAAATGGAACATATTATAATATTACTTATCTTCCATTAAAAGCATTTGTACATAAATAGGTCGATATGGTTAATATATAGTTAATATATAGAAATCACATAATCAAGACCCTTTAAGTAAAAAGAACACAAACATTCATGTAGTCAGTAAAAGAAAAATAGGTTTAGTTTTTATTGTGACATTCATGTGGAAATGGGGGAAGCAGTAGTTTTCCCATTGATTATTTCTCTAAAATACTTTTTGATAGAATTCAACAATTGTACTTTGTTATTAATGCTTCTAATTTCTATTGGTAGCTTATTGAAGAAGTATAATGGTGTTGGGAAAAATAAGTGTTTAGTTTGGGGCATACAAATACATGCTTAAGTCTTGTGCGATTTTCAGTTATGAATGTGTATGTATCCTTTTCTTTTATAATTTGTACGATTGAATTTTTCATAAATAAGTTTTAAAATGTTGGAACTTTGAATTCTTCGAAAATGCGTTCAGTGGGGAAGTCTGGAGGTTTTTTTAGTAATATGGATATCAGCTGGGAAAAGTGGTTGTGGGAATGAAGGTTAATTGAAATGGCTGGAATTTGCGGTTTCGGTTTTGTTGAGTATGAAAGATAATTGATTTGGAATTTTTCGTTGCCTGTCATAATAGAATTCACGTCAGGCGTAGCAATGAATTTCCGCCTCCCAGCCATAACTGTTAACTGGTCCCCATTCCTCGACCAGTCAGAAAAATGATTTTTTTCATGATTATTTAATGTTTTGAAATAAAATACGATTTAAAGATGCGGTGTGAACGGTGCAAACCCGCCTCTCCCGGCGTATCCGCTTCCAAGATCTGAACACATCTCAACCGATGGACTATTAAGTATCCAAACGTAGCGAAACTCTTGGGGTGACCTATGGCAGATGCGTAGGTTATCTAATAAATGGTTCATGGGGCGGTGGTGCCCATGCCCGCAAAATTATCTAACCCATGTAATTATCGGTTATTTCTTAGATACAATTGCTACAGAGGCCACCAAGGGTCCTGAATACTTTTAATATAGTTATGATTTCTTCCTTTCTACGGTGATTAAGAGGACAAAATACCCTAAAATATATTTAGAATCTTAACGACCGACGTAAGTAAAGAAGCCGTGTGTACAATTTACGACTCGCGACCCGTGTATTGGACGGACCTACTGTCGAATTTTCCCTATCAAAGAAAAGAAGAAGAAGAAAAATAATGTGGGAATCTTAACGACGTAAGTGAAGAAAGCGTGTAAACAAATATACGCCCGCGGCACAGCGTATTGAAAGAACGTACGGTCGAATTCGCCCTAACAGGTCTGGAGATTCAACCTTTCCGCCGCGTTCATTTTAATTAATTCTAAAGAACGTGTTACAAATATTTAAGATGTTTCCAAATATTTCCTACCGAAGTTATTAATTCATCGTCTAGAAAAATAAAATCTGGTGCTTACCGCTAACTTCATAGTGTAAAATTGGGTTATAAAATTTAAAATCGTTGCACGTAAAATATATTAAGGGTAAGGTATTGTTTTTATTAATCTAAAATATAAATAACTTTCATCCCCAGGTGTCTGTTTGAATAAAAAAGTTATTATAGTTACGAATTCGCCAGAAATTATTAAAATGTGAGTTATGAGCAAACAAAAATTATAATGGTTGTGTACCGCCTTAAGAGGAACGTTTGCGGGGTATTTATTGTACAAAAAATATTTTTTAATTTGATGTCAAAATACTTTTTAAATCAAATTGTAAAGTACGTATTACCTAGTATGGATGTAATTTATTTTATGTATTTGTGTAACATAGGATTAGATTAGATTTTTCATGATTTTAGAAGCGAATTTGCTAATTATTTGTGAGTCAATGACAAATATTAAAAAAAAAAAAATTTTGGCCTTTGCTATGTAAGTACTTAAGTAAAATGAAATATAAAATTGAACAAAGTTTTAAAACAATATGACGCCAAAAAGGTAGGATGAGTGTGAAAAAAATGGTATAACCAAGTGAATCAAATACTTAAGGTTAAACGCCACGTACGTTATAATCTACGCATTCACAGATGGCGCCAATCAAATAATTTTAGGTTTTTAATGTTTTTGCACATTACGCTTTAAAACATTAAGGTAAACTAATTGTTCGCGATCGTACATATTTAATTAGAATATAAATAAATAGTTTTGTCCATAAACAAACCCAAATCTTTCAAGAAAGGCTGAAAAAATCAATTTTGTATCGGTGACTCAATCCAATATTGTATTTTTCAGCCTTTCTTGAAAGATTTGGGTTTGTTTATGGACAATACTATTAATTTATATTCTAATGAAATATGTACGATCGCGAACAATTAATTTACTCTTATATTTTAAAGCGTAACGTGCAAAAAGCATTAAAAACCTAAAATTATTCGATTGGCGCCTTCTGTGAATGCGTAGATTATAACGTACGTGGCGTTTAACCGTCAAGAGTTAGCGTCAATTTATAGATGTGCATGAAGAAAGGTGTATGTGTAAAGACAGAGTCGTATAGTGGTCTAACTTCTCTGCCCATCCCTTCAGAAGACGGCATGATGGTTAGTTAGAAATCTTAAAGCACAAAAAATAAAATTTAAAACTATCTGAACTCTATTAAACTCTATTATTCATCAACTATTTGTCTCTTTTACTGTGATGTTCTTCAATTCCTGAGATGGAGATTACTTGAGGTATGTTTGGGAAAACTCCAAAAAAGATTTGGGATCGTCGAGATATCAAATTGCTTTATTTATGTTATCGGAAGGTTTACAATGAATATTTAATCGGACTAGATGTCCGTCCCATGGGAAGTTCTAAGTTATTCTGAAGCTAGACAACCCGACACTGAGGAAGCCCAGCTGTCTATCGTGTATCATCGGCTATTACCGTAACCGTCCGTGCATTAGACACGAACGATGATAGTCGACACTATTCTAAGGTAACGTCACGCACGTTATAATCTACGCATTCACAGATGGCGTCAATCCAATTATTTTAGGTTTTTAATGCTTTTTGCACGTTACGCTTTAAAATATTAAGATAAATTAATTGTTCGCGCCCGTACTTATGTAATTGGAATAAAAATAAATAGTTTTGTCCATAAACAAACCCAAATCTTTCAAGAAAGGGTGAAAAATACAATATTGGATTGAGTCACCAATACAAAATTGAATTTTTCAGCCTTTCTTGAAAGATTTGGGTTTGTTTATGGACAAAACTATTTATTTACATTCTAATTAAATATGTACGGTCGCGAACACTTTGTTTACCTTAATATTTTAAAACGCAATGTGCAAAAAACATTAAAAACCTAAAATAATTTGATTGGCGCCATCTGTGAATGCGTAGATTATAACGTACATGACGTTTAACCGATATCTGTGGAGATATCTCAAAACAACATATACCTAACTATCAATACTAAAGACACCTTTTAAAGGATGTTTAAACTACATGTGTGATCCTATCTACCACATTGACTTTTGATAGTTGACACTCTTCTAAGGTTACCTGACATCTATTGAGACTCCCTCAAAATTAGATATAATATCTATACTAGCGAAATCTGTTGAAGAATGTCGAAACTACATGATTAATCCTTGACCACATTGACTTTCACCGATAAATAATTTTCATATCGTTTATTTTTATTTCTTTTGATGCTAAGTACCGGTGACTTTAATTGGAGAAGCAGGTACCTAGTACATTTTTGAGTTCGACAAACGGAGCACCAATTTGAATTTCAAAAACGTCATTAGTGGGGCCTTTCTTATCTCGAGTATTGCTAATGGGGACCATGGGCCGGGGGGGGGGGTTGAAGGGAGACAGCAGGAGGGGGTGGGCACCCAGAGCCTTACTTTGCTACCACTGACCCTCTCCTACCCCATCTGCCTCACCCCGCCACTTGCTGAGAATGCCGGCTTTCCCCTAAAAATACAGTTATTTACATTTTTAATTAGCACTCTTTGCGAGTGCCCTCCAAAGGTTTTTGAAGCAGGGTTGATTAGAAACAAAGTATTTTGTTGAAGAAAAACATTTCAATATTTATTACAAGATGGTACTGAGTACATTTTAGATATAACAAACACTAGAAATGCCTTGTGTTAAGATTTGATTTTATTTGTATTCTTCAAAACACTCCATGCGATTGACTACTCGGTTTTTTATTCACAATTTAGGTTTGCATGATAGGATACTTAAAATGCAACTAATTACTCCCGGAGCCGGTTCCCCGTTCAAGAGAACGGAAGACGAGTAATCCTTGTTAGCTATTCAATTATTTTACAAAAAAAGGAAGGAACTGGCTCTTTTACAATAAAAAAGCCAACACATTAAAAATGTATTTACATGTAGACAGGAAACGAGTTCTGGACGTGCAAGCGCACTCTGTTTTACCGTCCCCTAGACTGTCGGTACATAAAAACACTCTTAGCAAAGGCTCAAATCTTCTAATAAAATAAGAGGGCAGTAATTATACAATAGTAATTTAGAAATAAATGTGTATTTGACATAAACATGTAGATTTGAAAGAATAACATTGTCACCTATAATTTAATACCTTTTGGATCTAGCCCATTGAGCGCTCCGTCTCTCTTACACTTGCCTGATATCGTATATCGTAATCCCATTTGAATTGCTTAAGATGAAGCCATACTAAATAATGCAAAATCATACAAAATCGTATGTTTTTTTTGTTTGAAAATTTGACTGCTTCGAAGTATTATAGATGCTTCAATTAAATACTGCGTATACAACATACCTTGGCCCTTAAAAATATCGGTCATTTTTTTTAATAAGTCTTTTAATAAGCTTAGAAAAAAATAAAGTATTAGGTCTATAAAAAACATTTTTAACTGAAAACTCTCCTACTTATAAACACTTTTTCGGATATGGTTTTATTGCATAATGTGGCAAATTCAGTTTCTTATATAATTATCGCGAAAAAAAAATGATATATACGCCCGAACCTCACAAAATAAAATATAATATGCATTTTCGAGTTGGTATTTTTGACATCACGGCGACAATACGGCAGTCGACGAATTTGTTATATCAAAGTGAACCTTATACCGTCCACCGAAGAACGACTGGCAGCCGCCCCATTCATCCGTCATTACTCCTCCGAACGGAGCGGAGAAACAACGTGTTAGGGTCCGCGCTCCTTGTTTTCGTGAAATCAATTTAAAAATTCCGTTTTATTACAATAAATAATGAATAAAAAAGGAATTAAGGTTTTTTACAGGCCTTTACGTAATCAACATGTAAAATAAAATTCTCAAATATCTTTTCCAACCTTTCCAAAAGCTTTTTCTCAAGTATTTTTAAACTCCTTCCATAAAAGGGCGTGAATTCCGATTTCGATTTTTTCCTGTACTAGTGGATCGCCTTAACGATGATAAAACAATGCTTTGTATTTGAAATATAAGGCCCGATTGGCCAGACTGTTGTATCAGAAAACACGCCCACGTCCCAGTTCATGTCGTTGATACTTGTAAAATGATATTATGAAAATTTCAAAATTATTTTTGTTCTCAAGAAATACAGACAGCCCCAAAGATATTGAAATGTAAGATATGTGCCATCCGCAGTTTTAACTGGGTGGGACTGCGCTTACGGGTGTTGCCGTTATTGTTTACCAATCAACTAATAAACTAAACAGACGTTAAAATAAATGAATGAATTATTTCCGTATTCAAACTATATTAGTAACCAATACTAATGCACACCTTCAAAAAATCAACGAAATGAACAAATTCATTTCGTATGCAAACTACTCCAATTAGATAGTAGTCCGCCGACAGTCTCGCTGACATCATAGCATATCTCTTTTGTATATCAATATCTTTGGACATTGAAGCTTTCACCCACCTATTCCCACCCCGGTATAGGCGACTTATGGTCGCCCCTTCGGAGTTCTCGCAAGAATCTATTTTTTTTAATGAACGACTCTACATTTAAAATATGTAACGATTCTAGAACTATATCTTTGGACAGCCCTGAATTTAAAAGTATTTCCATTTTCCCTACCCAACTAATACAGTATTATGGAAAATTATATAAAACGCCGAATTTTCCATCGCCATTTTCAGCCTCGGTTTATATAACTCGGGCAATTGGGCAAATAAATTGAAAAACATCGCTTTTACGCAACAAATTAATCAACACACTGATTGGCGTTGATTAAAGTTACTATTTTTAAACTAACAATATACAGTGCATTGAAATTATAGGTAAAGCCATTCAAAATCGTTGTTGACATTTATTTCTTAGGCTGTTACGAGATTTGTTCGGAAAGGTGATATGAATTATGTTTCGTAATCTTACCTAAGAAGCAGAAAATTTTGAAGCGGTTAAATTATCAACCGTGAGTTCTGGAGTCATGAATGTTCACAGCTTTTTCTCTCTTTGTAGATCGATGCTATTTACAGCTCGCTGCCATAATTCGAAATATCCTTACGGGTGTCAAAATATAAGAACAAGTTTTTCCTTTCCATTTATTTAAAATAATTTTGGCTAAGCTGGGGGCTTCCACACGAGATCCTGGGGAAAATTATTTTCCTGTGTGGATGGACTTTTTAAAGATAGGAAGGAGAAAAAGTTCTGGGAAGGTAAAGGTATGAGGGGTGGGTGGGAATCTGGGATTAAGTGTGTCCAGATCATCCGCCGCCTAGTCAATCACCCAATGAAATCAGGTTAACAAACTCACCAAACGCAGCAAACCACTTGTAGTGATCTATGGCAGAAGTATCGGTTATCGAATAAATGGTTTCCGGGGCGGCGGTACCCATTCCTACCTTCTTAATTTAAGCAAATATTACTGAAATTTTTTTATTTTTTTTCTCAGCAAAAGGTCGCGATTTCGTAAAGCCTAAGTTCAGGTATCATGCAATTTGTAAAGGTTTCGAATGTTTTGGATCAACATAGGTACATATATATATATTTACATATTTTTTACATTAATTCCACAAAGGAGGACCCGAGGAGAATATTTTCCCTCACGGCCTATGTCATCTTTCGGGATGCTATGCGGAGGGTCTTTTAAGGAATGGAAGGAGAGGAAGTTCTGAGAAGTAAAAGGTTATGAGGGGTGGATAGGAATTTATTAATGTAATATTATCTGGAGGCAGTGTATCCAGAGTGACGGACGTATTAATATATCCCTCCCTTTGCGGTGCAAAGCGATGTTTCGAGAGAGACCTGCTGTAGAAGAAAAAAGGTATCCGTCAACCAGTCTCTCCTGATCCGCCGCTAAGAGCTCTTCCATTTAACCCGGGCACCCCTGCTAAATCATTAAACGTAGCGAACCTCGTGGTGACCAATATGATCTATGAAGCTTTATAATTATTCTGTCAAAAAATACGTTTAACATTTTTAGAATTTTCCACTAAAAATGGTAATGTTCTCTAAAACAGGGTTCGAAATTTGTAAAGTCTTGTAGTAACTAGGTACTTATATAATATTGAACGGTTGTGTCCGAAACCGGCTATCAATAAACATTTGAAAAAAGGTGGTATTATACAGAAGGAGGCAAACACGGTTGTCTCCGTCACCGTCAGCATAGACTATTTTATCTCCCGGCTTGCAGAACTAACTTGCCAATGGTCATGCCAGTCAAGAGAGCTGTCTTGTTATTAAAAAGAATCACTTCGAATATCAATATATTTAACATCAATAAAGCACAATTTAAATGGGAAGTTTTGTTGCTGATAATAAATGTTCTCATCTATCTAAAATATTTTATTTACCTACTCTCTTTTAAAATTGTAATATTTTTAATAAGAAGCCATACTAAATAATGCAAAATCATACATGATCACGTATTTTTTTTTTTTGAAAATTTGATCGCTTAGAAGTATTATAGATGCTCTAATTAAATACTGCGTGTAGAACATATCTAGCCCTTAAAAATATCGGTATTTTTTTACATGTCTTTTAATAAGCCTAGAAAGAAATAAAGTATTAGGTCTATAAAAAAAACTTCCAAGTCCAAACTTTCCTATTTACAAACCCCTTTTTAGATATGTTTTTTTTAAGGTGGCAAATTCAGTTTCTTTTATAATAATCGCAATACAATTTGATATTTACGCCCAAACTTCACAAAATTAAATAAAACATAAATTTTTGCGATGTTTTTTCCCAGTGCATTGATAGAGGCGTCACCCAACTGCGAATATAATCCCTACGCCATCTGCAGAAGGGCCGATAGAGCGTAGTATATTCACAGTTAGTTTCCGCCCGGATTTCGGGCCGAAAAGACGTTGCTCTTTCTCCGCGACGCTTCGTTCTGTCAAATTGTACTTACGGACTGTTGTTGGCTACTGTTTATGGTTTTTATTGGTCAATAGCGTCAACGCCCTAAAGTCCTTAACTCTTCCTGATTCCGAATGGGTCCAGTACTAGGGGTTGAGTTGAATTGAACATTTTCCTAGAGCTGTAAGAAAATAAATATTAAAATTTCTTGCATTTTTACACGCGATATTAATTCTCGTCTCAAATATCTCGCCATAAATTTAAAATGTTAAACATCCTCTCAGACCCAATAAGGTTCTGTGTTAAAAATTAGATTAATCATGGATTATAATTATAGTCACTTAAGGAGACGAGCCAAAAAATATCCTGTTACAGGGGTGGCATAAATTCTGTCCAAACAACCCCCGCCCCCCACCCGCCCTCCGCCTTGGCACACCCCTGGCTGGGCACAAGGAAGAAAATGATATATAACAATATCAGCCCTGAATCTCCAGGACTTGCTGACATTTTTATATTGCTTAGCTGCCCTCCATACTACCTATCAATTTTTTGATAGATTAGACTATTTATAAGATATAAGCAACAATATTGAAACTGGTGTGATTTGAAACGCAATGAAACGAAAAATAGCAAACATTAAAAAGAGACAAACACATACATCTATAGGATTTAGCATGCGACATAGTGAGATGCACTAATCGGTCTCTTATTTGTGCGGTGCTTCGTAGCCTCCCCAATCTTGGCTACTTTAGTTTTCTGAAGGTTTCAATTCTACCGCAAGTGAACTGCACAAACATTTTTTTTTAAATTAGCTCCTTACAGGAGACCCTAAGGAAAATGATTCCATTCGGGGCATGTGTCATCTTTGGGGTTGCTGTGTGGAAGGTCTTTTTAGGGGGAATGAAGGAGAGGAAGTTCTGAGAAGGACACAGGCAGTGTGCTGGAGTGACGGACGTACGATTGCATTCCTCCCACTGCGGTGCAATGCGATGGATTAAGAGAGTCCGGCTGGAGAGGTCTAGTTTAACAGTCTCTCCCGATCCGGCCCGCCACGCTGTCAGTGGGCAGACACATCTGCTGAACCTGACCCCAGACGTCATGAACCCGGGCCTCCTGCTAAGTCACCAAATGTAGTGAACCACTTGGGATGACCTATGGCAGAGGTGTTGGTTATCCAAAAAATGGTTCCCGGGGCGGCGGTACCCATACCCGCCTCCCAAATTTCAATTCGAAATACTCTGAATAACACAAATTCGGCCTACTTAAATTTGTAATTTATTTTTGATAAAACATTCAATTTCGCCTTAATCACATATTAAGAACCTGGACTACGAATCCGCAAGTCGCGAGTTCGAATCCCGGTGTGTATAAATGAATTTAAGGACCAATTCCGATGATTATTTCAAATTAAATAAAAAATATATGTAAGTGCCTACATGTAATATTTTTATGGCACATTCTAGAGTGGTAGATACTCTCAGTATCACCCTAGTTAAAGACCATCATTCTGAAAATAAACGTTGCTTAAAATGGCTTTAAGTTGTGTTCGGTGACTAGATCTGATTAGCCCGGTAATTTACGACCCTTCTCTTTCACATCTCCTTCCTCTCCCCACCACTACTTTCAGCATCACAACATATCCCACTTAGGGATGTCATAGTCCTACTGACTCTAAATATTCGGGAGCAGTAAGGACTCTTGTGAAGTATTCGCAAAAACACTACACTTTTTTTTAGGTCTAGACTTCTAGACCTAGAAATTTTTAAAATATAAATTCATCTCTTACATATTAAAACATGATATAAAATTATTTAATTAAATTAAAACAAAATCAGCGAAACTCAATCAGAAAATCTGAGAACGGATAAAATTAGAAAAAGATACGGTCACATCTGGGACTCGAACTCAGGACCTAATGTGTCCCTGTCCGATTCATATTTAACTGTATCATAATTCGACTAAGAACTACCAACATTACATTATTTTTCTTAACGCATACTTTTATTGGCTGCTATCTTTATGTATAATTGCAACATTCAAACCCGAACTAAATGCTATGTAGATAGTGTCTTGGATAAAATTTTATCCATTTTTATTTTTAACACGCGACATCTATTAACTTTTCTGCAAGTCTAAGATGAATATTTATTTTTAACTTAATGAGTAACACCTCAAGTTGTAATATTGAATTAAATGAAGACAATATAACGTAATGAGTAAAACCTTAAATTGTAATATTTCATTAAATGAATACAATACTAGCGAAATTGCGCCCCGGCATGGCGAAGGTCCTGGGTTCGGTTCCTAGATGTTACCGTATCTTTTTCTGATTTTTCTGTTCTCAGATTTTCGATTGAGTTTCGCTGGTATTGTCTTCATTAATTGAATATTACAATTTGAGGTTTAACTAATTAAGTTAAAAATAATAATAAATATATCATTATTTTGCGATATTTAGCCAGGTAGTAATACTATGCAAAATAAATAGGTAGGTATCTAATTAAAATTCTCAATGGATCAAAAAAATGAATATATTTCAGTCATCATCGTGTCTCGGTCCCAAAGGGTTAAACTCCCCCCAAAGTCAACGCTATCGATCACATTTTTAATATCACCCACCTCACCCACCAATCCTCGTCCCCCCCCCCTCGCCCATCCCCTAAGTAGGCAATACAAAAATCTTCCCCCAACTTTTCGCCCCTTTTTTCGAGGAGGGAGGATTTTTGCCGAAATAAGGGAGATTTTATTTCTTACGCCTGTTTTTGGAAACAGGGTGAAAAGCTTCAAAGAAGCTGTAGGAGTGTACTTCAGATATCACTTATTATATTGAACTTCTTGAAAATTTTACAATATTGAATTTGGTGTTATATGTATGTATCTTGTTTTTGATTATTTTTTTTTAATATTTATTTTGTTATCAAAACTTAGAATACAAGTTCATAAAGAGAATGGGAAGTATTTGTATGTGTCAGGAGTGTATTAATTTAGACTTTTTCAAAGGGTCAATAGGTGTCTCATATGAATAAAATCGAATATTTTTATCCGAGATACTATCTAGGTTACAAATCAGTTCTTTAGTACTTTGTGATCATTTATGAAAGTGGTAGCCAAAATTATAGAAAAAAAATTGGTCGACGATAGGTGACAATGAATATTAAATATTAAATCGACAAAAACGAATTAAAAATAAGAGATCCCAATGGCCTAGTTGATTAAGGCGTTTGTCCCGGTAAGACATGAGATTGTGGGTTCGTGTCCCAGTTGCGATCGTTAGGTACGTTTTTATTTGTTTTTTTCCTGTTATTTTTATTAATATTAATCTTCTTCTTAAATAATTGATAAGTTTAGTGTAACTGATAATGTGAATGTGATGTTTATTTATATTTTGAATTTCGTGCGTTGTTCTGCTTTCCGATATAAATTCTACTAGGACCTGTTTATATTTAGTGATTAACAACAACATCCTCATAATCTATACACAAATTTTGTATACGGTGAATGAGAGTATATATTTGTGATTCCGTGTAGGAGTTGTCACAATAAATATTGTAAATAGATAGATATGGTAGATATTGCCCTCGATATATTTATTTTGTAAAATAAATAATATACCCTATACAAGAATGGACCAATATTTTTAATGCAGAACTTGTAATATCTGATATAATATCTGGTAGCTGCGGGGAATATGCGTCATCTTCCTTCCCAGGCGTCGTGGATTAGTCCTCCATCATTCTCCCAAAATAATGACGGTGTAAGAGTGTTTTCAAATATTGTTAGGTTATTCGAAACCCGAGATTGTTTGTAATTCCTTAAAAAAACATTAGTCGTCAATTTATAAATTCGTCACTCATCCCGGGCACTTCTGAATATTACCTATAAAGATTGCTCGAAGAAAATCTTTGCCTGTTGATATCTTTATAACTTCGCTGAAGATTAAACAAAATGCGGAAACCTTTCCCAAAATAACTATTTAATAAATGGATTATTCATCAAAATAGGGAATATTTCTAAATAAATTAGTGGGTAAGTAATGCAAGGCTTCTTGGAATTTTGAGATAATAATTGTATTCCTCTCGTTTTATGAGTGCTGTTGAAGAATTTTATCTAAATAATATTATCTTCCAGATAAGATGAATTATTGCGCAATATTCGTGGTGCGCACTCATTCCCGTTCAATAATTTGTCATATCAACAAGTTAATTTATATACCCTTAAATATATTCAGAATCTTAACGACGTAAGTAAAGAAGCCATGTATACAAATAGCAACTCGCGACCCGTGTATTGCACGGAACTACTGTCGAATTTGCCCTATCAAAGAAAAAAAGAAAAAGATAAATAATGTGGGAATCTTAACGACGTAAGTGAAGAAAGCGTGTAAACAAATATGCGCCCGCTGCACGGCGTACCTGTTGGACGAACGTACGGTGGAATCCACCCTAGCAAGCCTGGAGATTAGACCTTTCCACCGCGTTCATTTTAATTAATTCTGAAGAACGTGTTACAAATATTTAAAATATGACATTATGTCGCACTCTCGAAGTTACTAATTCATTATCTAGAAAAATAAAATCTGGTGCTTACAGTTAACTTTATAGTTGAAAAACGGGTTATGAAGTTTTAAAATCGTTTTACGTAAAATATATTAATGGTAAGGTATTGTTTTTATTAATCCTAAATACAAAGAACTTACATACCCAGAACAAGATCTGAATAAAAAAGTTAATATAGTTACGAATTCGCCGGAAATGATTAAAATGTGAGTTTTGAGCAAACAAAAATTATTAGGATTGTGTACCACCATAAATAACAGTTATGTATTTATTGGATAGTTAAAATCTGTTAAAAACATCATGGGGTCGTTTCTATGACAGTCGATCCGCCGAAAGTTAGCCTCCCTGTGTACTTATATACAATGTGCAGTCGGTTTAGGGAAAATAGGTAAACCTAATTACCCAAAATATAACTAAGTGACCCCGAAAGGATGTGCAAAGAGTAGGTACCGCCAAATAACAAGAGTATAAAATATATTTTCATTCAAGTGCATAAATAAAAAATCTACTTCTCTATATTCTGTGTATACCTGCGCATAAGTTTGGGAGGCGGGAATGGGTACCGCCGCCCCGGGAACCATTTATTGGATAACCAACACCTCTGCTGTAGGTCGCCCCAAGTGGTTTGCTACGTTTGGTGACTTAGCAGGGGTTCATGGGGTGAGGTTTGTTTGGATCCGGCGGCGGATGGCCTGGACACACTGAACCCTATATTCCTAGCCACCTGCCATACCTTTTTCCTTTCCAGAACTTCCACTCCTTAATTTCCTTAAAAATACCCTCCACACAGCATCCCCAAAGATGACATAGACCTTGAGGGAAATTATTTTTCTCAGGGCCTCCTGTGTGGAGCTAATATTTCTCACTCTTCCCTTCTTATTCCTTTCCCTCTCCAACACGACCGACCGTCCTGTTTCTGTATCTAGCAATTGCCATCATTATTAGTATGAAAACAATACAAATTTGGTTATAATTATTCTTTAAATTGATAATTAGTTTATAATTAAAAGTTCGCAATGGCAAATGAATATTGCTTTGAGATATTTAAATTAATTTGTTCCGTGATAGCGGACAGCCAAATGATATCTGCAACTTCTAAAATAAAGCGTAAAGTTTTATATTTCTTTATTTTAGGGTGTTGTGACTTTCTTTGTAAACAAAATAAAATATTTATCAATGAAACAGTATTAACAAAATTCAAACCAATTTATATTTTTTAAATATGACAAAATTACCTTGCTAATTAATAACTTGATATTTATTTGATTCCTACTATTAACATAATTATAAACGGAAAATATAGCTTGTGCAATGATGGAGGACTTAGCTAACGCAATATAAATAGGTACAGCACAGATGTCCAGGGCCAGTGGGACTATAGCATCCCCACCAATTGTTGTGAGGCTGAAAATAAATTAAAAGGGAAATGGAAATAAATGGGATAGATGAAGGACGTGTCTATTTATTTCTGGTCACCAAAGACAACTAAAGCCGCTTCAAGCAACATTTTAATTCTGAATGGTGGTCTTTCACTAGAGAGTATTTACTATATTAAAATATGCTTTTTGACATATTTTTACTATGAAATTAATAGAATAATTAGTTTCTACCACTTTTAATAAAAGTGGTAAAAACTAAGTATTCTATTAATTTCGAATTAAAATGGTGCCACAAAATAAGTTTTCTGTGTTTGAAATAGTATTTTTACTATTTTGAGTAATTGTAATATTTATTATATCGTATATCCAAGTCATAAATATCTCAATTTGGGAGGCGGATACGGGTACCGACGTCCCGGGAACTAATTATTGATAACCAACATAGGTCTCTCCAGTGGTTTGATAAGTTAGCAGGGGTCCCCGGGTTAATGCGGTGGGGTTTGTCTAGGTCTTGGAAATGGGACGAGAGGGACTTGTTGAGGGAGGTTTTTTACCTCTCTAGCAATTCACACGTTCTTTACTCCTTGACACACTGACCCCAATATTCCTACCAATGTTTCATACATATATCCTTCCCAGAACTTCCTCTCCTTCCTTTCCTTAAAAAAAGCTTTAAAAGACCCTTCACATGGCATCCCCGAAGATAACATAGACCTTGAGGGAAATTATTTTTTTAAGGGCATCCATTGTGGACGTAATGTAAAAAAAACATATGTAAGAGAAAAACATTAAAAATTTCGTAAAACATTATTCATACAAATTTAAATTTAATAAATAAAATATTTTTTCAAGTGTTCTTAGTGCCAATGTCCGTCGGTATTTTGCCCACTCTAGGTAGGGGCAAGTACTTACCCCATTTTCCTTCTTTTCTCCAGCCCGTCACTTCTCTCCTCCCCTTCCCCTTCACCTCTCCTAACTCCCCCAAAGCCACCCCCTTTCCGAAGCCCACCCCATTACGCTCCGCCACTGCCCGCCGATCCACCTCGAAAAGGCTCTTTCTTCCAAGGAGAAAAATGTATATAGCTCTTGGGAAGCAGTGCTGTGGAGTGATTATATATTCAAATGTCATGGTTTGGAAATTCTTGTACAACTTATCTAAATTTATTTTTTCTTAACTTTTTTATTTTGTTGTATTAGCTCCACACAGGAGGCCCTGGTGAAAATATTGTCCCTTAGGGCCTATGTCATCTTTGGGGATGCTGGGTAGATGGTCTTTTTAAGGAAAGGAAGGCGTGGAAATCCTGGGAAGGAAAAGGGTGTGAGGGGTGGGTAGGAATCAGGGGTCAGGATGTCGAGGAGTGACGGGCGTTTGAATCCATTCCTCTTACTGCAGTGCAAGGCGATGGGTCGAGAGAGTCCGGCTGGAGAGGTCAAAAGGTCTCCATCACTCAGTCTATCTCAATCCAGCCCAC
Organism: Limnephilus lunatus; assembly: GCA_917563855.2. NCBI lineage: Eukaryota > Metazoa > Arthropoda > Insecta > Trichoptera > Limnephilidae > Limnephilus > Limnephilus lunatus. Next base: position 103,817,842 of record OU830594.1, read on the forward strand.
CATGCAGTACGTTGGCAAACCTCCAAGACCTAGACGAACCTCACCCCATGAACCCGGGCACCCCTGCGTAGTCACCAAACGAAGCGAACCACTTGGGGAATCCTATGGTAGGGGTATTGGTTATTTAATTATTTCTTTATAATATTAACGCATTTTTGCTTTTCATAATATAACATAGTATCAGGTATAACTACAACATAAAAAAATACAGTTCAAGTAAGCTTGTAAAACAGCAAGAAATAGAAAACAGAAGTTGAGAAAGATATGTGTAGATAAAAAATCAAACCATAAATACTACAATATGTAAATACTACAATATTGCAAAAATGGAAAAATATATTTATATAATATATGTTAATATTTTATACAATAAATAGATTCTGGGGCGGCGGTAAAATAAATGTGCATGTGAAATTGATTCATATTGATTCATATATCTAAATCACGAGGTAAACCGTGTAGTAAATGCAGTTTAATGTAATAATAATAATAATAATAATAATATAACATATTTAATATACACTCATTTAGATGAAAAAAATGTTTTATCTGAACAACAAAAAGGTTGTCGCAGAAAACATATGGGATGTAAAGAACAATTAGTTATTGATTCTGTAATTCTAAAACAGATTCAAACCCAAAAACGTAATTTACATATTTGTTATATAGATTACCAAAAGGCTTATGATAGTGTCCCGCACTCGTGGCTGATAAAAGTTTTAAATATATACAAAATTAACCCAATTATTATTAGCTTTTTGGAAAAAATTATGGCATTTTGGAAAACCGATTTGCTTTTGAATTTGAAAGATAAGAAAATTATAGTACCGGGCATTTCAATAAAAAGAGGGATTTTTCAAGGAGACTCATTGAGTCCTCTTTGGTTTTGCTTAGCATTAAATCCTCTATCTAAAATGTTAATTAAAAGCAAGTTTGGAATAAAAATTAAAGGTAATACTAGAGAGAGAAATATAATTTCTCATTTATTATTTATGGATGATTTAAAATTATATTCGAATTCAGAACCAAATTTAGAGAAAATGATTAAAGTAGTTAAAAATTTTTCAGATGATATTAAAATGACTTTTGGTTTAGATAAATGTAGAACGATCCATATAGAGAAAGGTAAAATTGTAGATGGAGACTAGGGTATATTTAGAAATTTCAAAATTGAAAGTATGAAAGGGGGTGAGGTTTATAAATATTTAGGATATCCGCAATCAAATAGATTAGATCATACTAGTATTAAAAATGATATTAGGATTAAATTTAAAACTAGGATCAGAAAAATTTTGAAATGCAATCTATCTGCTAAAAATTTAGTAAAGGCGATAAATACTTGGGCAATACCTCTATTAACTTACTCATTTGGCATAATTAAATGGTCTAATACAGATTTAGATAGCTTAGAACGATTAATTAGAACTACATTAACAAAATTTCATTGCCATCATCAAAATTCAGCTGTAGAACGAATTAATTTACCCAGAAATTTAGGAGGTAGAGGTATAGTCAAAATAACATCTTTAAAACATAATCAGGTTGAAATGCTAAGAAATTTTTTCCATAAGAAAGCTGATAGTTCAGAAATGCACAAAATAATTTGAAGGGCAGATAGAAATATTTCACCATTAAACTTATACGACGAGAATGCCAGCATTCTTATAAATACCAACCAGGAATTATTAGATTCCTGGTCAAATAAAATTTTTCACGCAAAACACTTCAATTATCTCAACCAAACATATGTTGACAAATTTTCGTCAAACAAATGGTTGAGTATTGGAGAGTTGAGCGCAGAAATAGAAGGCTTTATGCTTGCCATACAAGATAGAGTCATAAATACTAAAAATTATAGGAAGCATATCATCAAAGATGCAAATCAAATTGATGATTTATGTAGAAAATGTTTGGCTTTTCCGGAAACTATAGAACATATTATATCGGGATGTTCTGTATTAGCGCCGTCCGAGTATACATTTAGGCACAATCAAGTTTTAAAAATAATTCACCAAAGTTTGGTAATTAAACATAACTTGATTGACTGCCGTAATGTACCATATTATGAATATGAACCAAATTCATTTTTAGAAAATGAATTTTATAAAATTTATTATGATAAAACTATATTGACAGACAGAACAATTAGTCATAATAGACCCGATATAGTTTTACATGACAAAATTAAGAAAATAACTTATATCATTGATGTCGCTATTCCAAATTCTTGTAATATTCAGAAAACTGTTTCTGAAAAAATAAGAAAATATACAGATTTAGGAAATGAAATTAAAAGAATTTGGCATTCTCAGACTATAAAAATATTACCATTTGTTATTTCGGCTACTGGCATTATACCTAGCTCTCTCATTCAAAATTTAGGCGTATTAGATTTGTCAAAAAATTTGTACATAAAAATGCAAAAGTCGGTCATTTTAAATACATGTAGGATTACGAAAGATTTTTTAAATATTTATATTGAGGGATCAGTAGGATTTATCGGACCAGTTAGGATTTCATCAGAGCCGAACCCTCTGATATGAAAATATCTGGAGTCGGTGAAATATTTTCCCATTATGTTTCTGGTGGATTGGCGTATTGTTCTTGTATTGTTTTATTCTTATATAGTGCACTTACATTGCGTTAATTTACTAGATATTCATTTGTGGAAAAGTGTGTGGAAGGGTTTAGTCTTTCATTTGGGAAAGATTCAACCCGGACATAAAATCTGGAGCACCGTATAAAAATAACAATAATAACATCTTTAAAACATAATCAGGTAGAAATGCTAAGAAATTTTTTCCATAGGAAAGCTGATAGTTCAGAAATGCATAAAATAATTTGCAAGGCAGATAGAAATATTTCACCATTAAATTTATACGACGAGAATGCCAGCATTCTTATAAATACCAACCAGGAATTATTAGATTCCTGGTCAAATAAAATTCTTCACGCAAAACACTTCAATTATCTCAACCAAACATATGTTGACAAATTTTCGTCAAACAAATGGTTGAGTATTGGAGAGTTGAGTGCAGAAATAGAAGGCTTTATGCTTGCCATACAAGATAGAGTCATTAATACTAAAAATTATAGGAAGCATATCATCAAAGATGCAAATCAAATTGATGATTTATGTAGAAAATGTTTGGCTTTTCCGGAAACTATAGAACATATTATATCGGGATGTTCTGTATTAGCGCCGTCCGAGTATACATTTAGGCACAATCAAGTTTTAAAAATAATTCACCAAAGTTTGGTAATTAAACATAACTTGATTGACTGCCGTAATGTACCATATTATGAATATGAACCAAATTCATTTTTAGAAAATGAATTTTATAAAATTTATTATGATAAAACTATTCTGACAGACAGAACAATTAGTCATAATAGACCCGATATAGTTTTACATGACAAAATTAAGAAAATAACTTATATCATTGATGTCGCTATTCCAAATTCTTGTAATATTCAGAAAACTGTTTCTGAAAAAATAAGAAAATATACAGATTTAGGAAATGAAATTAAAAGAATTTGGCATTCTCAGACTATAAAAATATTACCATTTGTTATTTCGGCTACTGGCATTATACCTAGCTCTCTCATTCAAAATTTAGGCGTATTAGATTTGTCAAAAGATTTGTACATAAAAATGCAAAAGTCGGTCATTTTAAATACATGTAGGATTACGAAAGATTTTTTAAATATTTATATTGAGGGATCAGTAGGATTTATCGGATCAGTTAGGATTTCATCAGAGCCGAACCCTCTGATATGAAAATATCTGGAGTCGGTGAAATATTTTCCCATTATGTTTCTGGTGGATTGACGTATTGTTCTTGTATTGTTTTATTCTTATATAGTGCACTTACATTGCGTTAATTTACTAGATATTCATTTGTGGAAAAGTGTGTGGAAGGGTTTAGTCTTTCATTTGGGAAAGATTCAACCCGGACATAAAATCTGGAGCACCGTAAAAAATTTAATAGTTTATTTTTTTTTCCAGAATGTATGCAGGGGTAGTGCAATGCAATACATTCCATATTTTGAAACAAAAAATGGATTAATGTTAAAAATAAAAATAAAGTAAATAACAACATATAAATAAATTAAAAAAAAAAAAAAAAAACGAATAAGCATGAAAAATAATAATAAACAGTAAAATTAATTCATGTAGCTGTTTACGGAGGGTATTTCATCGTCTCCCGTCTCCAGAGGGCCATCAGGGGGGACTCCAACCAGGTAGTCATGGCGGTCATGATTGCATTCTTCGATTGGCGTAGTCTGCGCCATAAACTTCCCATGCGGTGGCGGAGAAGTGCTCGGAAAGCGTGCACTCGTCCCTCCAGGAACATTTCCGTAGCACTGCAGTATCTCGGTAGGCGGAAAAGTTGACGGTATGCGTTGTTGTAAGCAACCTTTAACTTGTTCCATTGGGATGCAGTGTAGTCAACCCACAGTTCTGATGTGTACAGCGAGGTACAGAAAGCGTTGAACAATATTCATTTTACTTTTGGGCTGCATAGGTAAAAACGTCTTGACAGCATACCTGTTCTAACAGATATCGCTCTTCTCTGCCTTTCCATATCCTCGATATCCTTAAGGTCGTCTGTGATGATGTGTCCCAGGTACTTAACGCTGTGATAAACATTCATTTTCCTGTCATCTAACCATACTGAGGGTGTTTGGATGGTTTCGTTTTTGTTTTTAAAAACCATAACTACTGACTTGGTAGTATTATATAACAGGTTATGGTTTTTTGCAAAGTTTTCACAAATTCTTAGTAACTTCTGTAATGCGCTTAGTGACGGTGCAAGAAGAACCATGTCATCTGCGTAATTAATGTTGTTCACACATACTCCATGTATATGGCATCCTATTTTCGTGGCATTAAGTTTTTTAATAAGATCATCGGTATACAGATTGAACAGAACCGGAGACATGCTTCCTCCTTGCCTTACGCCACTTTTCAAATAGAATGGATTAGACAGCTCCCCCGACCATTTCACAATATTTTCTTGTTGCGTGTGCCAAATTGAAAGAATCGCTATTATATCTTCCGGAACTGCTCTTTTCCTTAGTTTTTCCCACAGTTTATTATGACGTACGCGGTCAAACGCCTTGCTTAGATCTAGAAAGCAGGTATAGATTGGCGTTTTCCTTAGTTTATAATAGCTGTAATAACATAATGTTTTGAATTTTGGTTGATTAATTTTTTTTTTTTAATAAAAAAAACATTTCCGAGTTAAGAATAACCTAACTGCCTTGAAAAACGCCTACTGCCATCACAATAAGCGAAAATGATGCTTGTGTCGTTATTTGAGGACTTACCTGATTGAGGAATTGAATTTACGACGCCTGAGGTAATCAGACGCATTTGAAGAGTCAGCCAAGGACGGGATAAATTTATAAAATCTCAAATAATGTGCAATCGGATTAAATTTACCGATATACGATAATATTATAAATATTAGCTCCTTTAATGTATCCCCCTATTTAAATAAATTGACTTTTATTTTAATTTATTATTTTTTGTTTCAGATTTTATGAGCACGCCGATGGTTTGCGTCTTCGCTTCAACCCTTTGAAGCCCCGCGCGCCCCCTCTCGTCCATCGACGCAACTTCTGCGAGCGTTTTTAGGGAATATTTAAATATCGAACGAAGGGGCAAGTAGAAAAAATACAAGGCGATGGGAAAAAGCGTTCTTCGAGTTCACAGAAATAAGCGGGGGCAAAACTGAACGGTGGAACGGGCAAAGGAGAAGCGGGGCTTGTTGTAATAAAAGAAAAACGAGTAGCGAAAAGAGATTCCCATTGCTTTTACTTCTTAAAGAAATCGGCCGATTGAAGGGGGGGTGCGGGCGGAAAGGGGGAGGTGATTTAAATAGGGAGGTTTATGAAAAGAGAGGGTGGTTGCACTAGGGTTATACTATTTCGCGCCATTGGAAAAAAAAGATGGAAGACGCTGTGATTCGGGGGAGGGGAGTTGAAAGGGGTGATATATTTTAAAATGGACGTCAGGCGGATGGGTGGGTGTCGAGGGGGTGGGGTTCGGAGAAGGGGGTTGACTTTGAAGGGTTTGTGCGATTGGGGGATGCTGCGAGAAATTTTAACTTTTCTTCTTTATTCGTTTCCGCTGTCATAATGGGAATCTCCGCTGGAGAATCCTGTAGAGGATATTGCCTTGGCAACGGATTTTTTGTACATTTAATTTAAAACATTTTAAAAGCTTCTAAAATTCTGAGTTTTTGGTTTTAAAAAATAATTTGAGAAAAGTGTTAAATAATAAAATACTTTTATTTTCTATTTGTAGTTTGTTCAATTTTAAAATAAAACTAGTATATAAGTAGGTACCTACCCATGTTCTGGGCGGAATGTGTCGTATATTTTAAATAATTATCTAATAATTACGCAGGAGTATAAAAAAAGGATAGAACGTTGTAACTTCTTCTCATTTTTTTTTTTTTTTTTTATTTTTTTTATTTATTATATAACAAAATACATTTTGTACAACAATTTGAGTAGACCCACAAAGCTGTCATATGGCAGCTTGTCTGCAGGTTCTAACAATTTAAACATTCTTAATATAATATCTAAGAAAATATTTGTAAATATATTTATAGTTTTAAGGAAACATTAGAAAAGATCACATAGTAATATTAGATAATTTAACTTACATCTATAAATATATAAGATATTTCAATATACCTGCCTAATAACAAGATATGCAGGCAGCTATATTAAGTAGTTTTCGTTCATTAACCATAGTTTTATCATTTTAGGACATAGTCTCTCATTTTTTTCAAATATTATGTTTTTATTGATTTTATTGAAAATCACTGGTATTAGATATTCAAGAGTACGGCTTCCATATTTATTTAATATTCGAGGAGTTTTTAGGCCCTTTCCTTCTCTAAATCTTGTGGTATGTTTGTGTACAAGTAGATGTTTGTAAGGGCTTTCCCCCATATTATCCATAATAGTAGTGAACCAGTGGAGACCTTTTATTATAAGTACGCTCTCTGAGCCATATAGTAGTTTTAAGTTATGTCTCTGTGTGTACATATTTGTTGTGACAATTTTTTTTATTATGGCAGTTTGTAAATTTTGAATATATTTAATTGATTTATTTGCTTTCATCGTGCATATTTTAAAATCACTCATATTAAGTATTTGAGAGTCCTAAATAAATCACGTCTTTCTGAAGCGTCCCTGACTCACTTTCATGTTATACTAAGTATATTCTTCTGACATTCCCTTCTTAGACTATCAGCACTGCATACTCAAATCATCTAAGCGGCCCTTTCTTAATGATGTTTTTGTTTTTTTTTTGTTAGCTTTTTGTTGTTCGTTTTATTAAGATCTTCTCTTTCGTATTTATTTCACTTTTTTTTGGAATAACTTAAATATGTAAAACCACAATTTGTGCTATTTAATCATTGCACACTATATTAGCGAATCAAAAACGAAATTTTGAAACCGAAAAATCATAAAAAGTACGGTAGCATCTAGGAATTGAACCCAGAACCTTAGCCTAGCCGGAGCTCTGCTTTACCACTGAACTTTCGACGCTATCCCCTTCGGTAATATTTAACTGTATGATGTAGTTAATTTAAAATTATCTTTGCATAAACAATGTTGTGATGAATGGTGTGCTTACCTATAATTGGAATGATCGCTATAACCATATTGAAAATGTTAATTAATGCAATAATTATGTGATTTATTCTTTTGGCGAGCCTATAAAAATCATCATAACACAGTATTAATAGCCTAGAGACTGTGCGGTTGAAAATTAAGAATCCGGCTAAGAATGCAACTCTGACGCCGCGCCTCACGCAAAACCGTTTTCGTACGTGGGGTTTGTATACAAATCTACTTTTGTAATAGAACCTTGCCAAAAGATGGTGCCACTCACGTTAACAGCTGGCATGAAGATCATCGCTTGGCAAGCGTACATATGTACTGTTGGATTTGTAATTTGGTGAATCTCTCCGGATATCATGAACAGGCGATTAAGGGATAAGGTGACGTGACGTTTCATGTGACGTGACACTGTTCATGTAACGTTTTGTGCCTGTAGATATGATATGGTAACTTCTTAGATATCATCCATCTCTTTATCTCTATCACTATGTAAGATTTTAATTTCACTTTCTCACTGGTATCTATATTATTATGCTTTGTCTCTTTCTGTATGTGTATATAAGCTAACACTGCATATTTTTGATCAGTTTAATTTTATACCCTGAAGATGCTTGTGTTAAGAAAACCGGTCGGTATAAAAAAAACGAGTGTGCTTTAGACCACGCAACTGAAGTAAAACTTCTGGACCATCTATATGAAAGGAAGAGAGAAAGAAAATGTGGGCGCGCACTTTTCTCACTTGCTCCTACAGTGATATGCGAAGCGTCACGCATTCGCTAGCTTACTGCCCAAGTAAAGCGTGCGTAAAGAAGTTTTACTTTAAAAAAATTAATCGAATAAATCGTGGTTACACACAATATTGTTTTAATTAAGTTAATATGTAAAACCACAAAGTGACTGCTTTCTACCAAAATTAATTGCGCCAAATATATTTGCTGTGATGCGAAGCGAACAAACAAATTCCCCAAGAAGTCGAAAGCTTGGACCATTTTACTACGAATGTCATCAATATATTGTATGTATTCAACAAAATAATGTTTTTTTAAGGATGATGAAAAAACCTTGCTCTGGTTTAATTTATAAACAACATTTGTTGAAGCATTAAAATAAAGGTTGCACGTTTATTCACAAGGAATAAGAGGGAGCCAAACCAGAAATATGTAATTTTTAAATAATTTTTTTGCCGTATTGACTCTTTTCCACAAAAAAGTATAAATTGACTTCGAAATATTGTTCTTTTATCTGGTAAAGTTGTATTATACAACACATATTTCAAATCGTAAAATCATTCAGTAAAATAAATCCATTAATTATCTGGGAAAGCTATGTTTCAGAATTTTCATTTTAGTTTAAAAAAAATCTTTAAAAAAGAGATCCGCGCTCTTGTTTAGTGACGAAAATACTTTCAATTTATTTACGGTCTTACAAACTAATATCCACATTTAAGATTGTTTTTACAATCTTATTTTGCTTAAACATTATTGAAACATTATAAATACTTATAATCATAAATAATTACAAAAAGGACATATTTTAAATAGTTTATCATCACGCCTTTCAGCGTTTTTGAATGTAAGTATCAATTAAAGCAAATTTTGAATGAAATAAAATCGATATTTTTATTTAGTAACCATATTACTTTTTTAAACTTTTTTTTAAGTATAAATATATATATTTATATGTATAATAGATAGATATATTCATAGTCCTCCTCACTAGGAGATCTTGTGCTGAGGGGGGGCTAGGTTTTGGATAAGTTTTCAGCGACTTCTATGGTTCGACTTTATGTTTTGGGTATGAGTTATTATTTTAAAAAGCTGGTACGGAGAATAATTAATCTTTCTTATTGGAACCGCCCTGTACGATCGTAAGAACATCTTTCGACAAAATATGAATTCTCGGCCGCTGGCTGGTTAATGGCCCTTAATAAATGACTCTATAAAATAAATATGAGTGTATTATTGAAGCAATGTGCAAAGTTCCAAACCTTGTAGAAGATTTTATCAAGTTGGTTGTTAGAACTAAGTTCAAGGGTAGCTAGTGAGTACCTAGTTAGATCGGAGGTAGCGGTGTGTGGGAAGGTCACGCTATATAGGACAGACTTAATACACAACCTTCGAAGGGCAATGGCCTACAAATATTATTTCTTATAGGAGTTTTATTTTTATTTAAACTAAACCTGTTTTTTTTAGATAAAACTAGAGCAGACCCGTGAAAAACCACTTTTAAGTAACTAATGAAAAAGGTTTTATATTTGTACGATTGACAATACCTAATTGCATTTTAGCTAAAAAGCGTAGACCTTTCTGAAATCACGAAATCTGAGTCTACTTTTCAAGATTAACCCTAAAAAATTAAACAAAAGAATAATACACATTTAAATTTCTGTTAAAAATTTATTTTATTATGGGTTTGTACTTTACGGACTGTCTGAATTCTTGACAATCAGAAGATTAACCCTAAAAAAATTACACAAAAGAAAGGTAACCTATGACAGGAGTGTTGGTTATCCATTAAATTACTTATCCTCCGCCTCATAATTCCTAATTAATCCATTTGTTCAGATTTCCATCAAACGAACCACCCGCTTCTACATAAAGTCGAGGGTTTTTTCAGGTATTAAAATTAAGTTTATTTTCACGGTACCTTCGACAAGTCACATGACCCCACGGTACATGACATATTTTACTTGTGGCAGTAGGTATATTTGCAGCATTGAAGTTGAAAACAATGAAATATTCACTGACAAACTGAAGTAAATAAAAAAATATAGTTAGTTTAATATAAAAATCAGTAGGTTTTTCTTTTGTCCGGTCCTCAAACAAAGCAGCGAGACCTTTAAAAATGTCACTCGCGAAGAAGGCGAGTTCTGCCGGGCCGAAGAAGCCGAAGAAGCCGTGGCCAGGCAATAATCGCGCGGAACTTTCCTTCGTCCATTTGCGAAATAAATTTCCCAGCAGAAAAGAAAATTATTTCTCGTAAAAGACAATAGAGCCCCGATGCTTTTACAAATAAGCCGGGAGACTGATTGTCTCCCTCTCCCGCGACGCTCGTCGTATAATTCGTCTCTTTCTTTTTGCGTCTTCGAGGACGTAGTATGAAGTAGAAAAGGGATAAGAAACCATAAATAAATACACATTTTTAGAAAAGGCTATCAAATTTAACCAAATAAAGCGCCATCGCTATATAAAGTTGCCTATTTATATACGGTGTCCAGGAACTCGTAGTAAAAGCGAGAAACGTGCCAGATCTGACCACACTTTTCCTGCGCACCATCGGGAACAATATAATTTTTAAATAATTTGAAAACATAAATGTAAGTGTCTAAGTGAGTCTGTAAGTAAGTGTATCCACTAACAGCCGAGTGGGATTCAATAACTATAACGCTTCTAACTGGTTGGTCTTAATTTTTCAAAACATCTGATGACCGGGCCGGACTTTTTCCGTTAATACTATCAAATAATCTGAAATTTTGTACGAAAAATGTTAAAAATCCACCCTCTTCCATCATTATAAATGGAAAAATGTCTTCTGCAATGATGGAGGACTAACTACTAGAGAACTAGAGGATCGAACCAGCAAAGCCCGAGTGGGAACCAATACCTACCACGCTCCCAACCGTTGTTAGGACGTGATATTTTAAAATAAGTGATTTTCACTTAATTTTTATTCGTCTACGGCACCTTTTTCGTGTTTTTGTATTACTTTTTTATGCATAGCGGATGGGGGTAGCAATGTGTATTAGGGTGTGTCAATTATTTCAACTTTTTATTTCATAAACGCCTGATATCTCATAAGTTGCGTCTTACAAAGAAAATGAGAACTGCTTTTTTTAATGATTTTAAATGTAAGGGAATGTAAGCAGGTGTAAACAGAAGGTCCTGGATTCGAGTCCCAGAGGTGCCAATATCTTTTTCTGATTTTTATGTCTGCAGATTTTCGATTAAGTTTCGCTAATATTGTCTTCATTTAATTAAACACGAATTTAATTTATTTTTACTTTTTCCAATAGCTACAGACAAAAATATTTAAATGTAAGAGATGTGCTGTCCCCAGTTTTTGCGAGGTGGGACTGCGCTTCCGGGTGTCGCCGATATAGTTAACCAATTAACGAATAAACTAAACAAACGTTAAACTAAATGAACGAATTCTTTCCGTATTCAAACTATATTGTTAACCAATACTAATGCACTCCTTAAAAAATCAATGAAATGAACTAATTATTTTTGTATACAAACTACTCCGATTAGGTAGTAGTCCGCCAACAGTCGCGCGGACCTCATAGCATATCTCTTTGTATTTTAATATCTTTGGCTACAGATCATTCGCAACTTTTGAGACCCCAGGCGTTCAAAAATAAGGCAATTTTTTTTCTCTCTATGGAGACCGACACGAGTTAATGTGTAGGTTCTGCTGGAGTGGGCTCTTGAACTCGGGCTCTTCGCGGGAAGCGGGTACTACTCCTACTCCTTTTTAAAATCGACTACTCTCAGAGAATTCAGTCCAGGACTCGGACCCAAACCCGGAACCCGAATGCCTCCACCGGCGTCCCCGTGCTCGCGGTCCGAGCTACTCGCAAGTCGTGAGGGTTCTTGTCCGGGTTCGAGTTCTTGTGCGGGTTCCGGCTCTGAGATCCGGCTCCGGCCGAACCCGTGAGTCCCAGTAGCCGCAACAGCACCCAGTACCCGGTCCGCACACAAGAACTCGGACCCAGGACCTGCTCCTAGAACTCGAGTAGGTACATTTAAAAAGGAAGCACGCGCGAAGGCCTCCGCCAAAACACAGAACTTACCAATCTCTAGAAGGGGGGAGAGAGCATTGCCGAAAAATAGACTTCAGATAAGGTTGGGAACGTTCGCACTATATTATGTTGCTAGCACGATGACGACGGGCGATCAGCGGGCAGTCACAAGCGCACTGACTGAGCAGGCTCGCACGTGCTCGAGTGATGTCGACGGTCACGAGACCCACAAAAAAGACATATTCGCTCGCTACACTACACTACAGTTTATGAGCGATATTTTTAATATTTGTATTTCAGTCTAGGAAGTTATGTCGTCTGAAAAGATCACTTATAAACTATCTGCTTTGGTTTCTTGTTCCACAAGTTGTTTACCACTGCGGTAGAGCACTCTTAAAGAATGGCTTGGGCAATAAAAGCAATCGGATCGTTGCTCTAAAAAGGACAATGGTATAGAAGACTCCATAATGAGGGGGGGGAGAGTATCAAAAAGAAGGGCAGGAGGGTAGGGGGGGGGAGGTCGCACAGACGATGGAGCTGGCTTCCCAGAGGCAAGGATTCGGTCCGCAAATTGAAATTTTCAAATGTAAGTGTTCACTAACGGATGACAAAGGCCATTAAAAGTATTTTAAGGAGAAATTAAAAACAAAATTATGAGAGCGTATTTTGGCTCTATGTTGGCGCTCAAGTACCTACCTTGACTGCAGTTGTAAAAAATCCAACTCAAAAGCAGGACCGTTTTTGACAATTTTCAAACTGTTCGTGACACTAGAACCAAAGTGTGCAATCTCTTTGTTCTTCTCTCAATCAATCTCACTTTCGCCAAAAAAAAGTTTTGGCCAAAGAATTTTTGGATACTTTGCAACACAACTCTACAAAGCACTTCCACTGGCCATTAGACAAAACACAATGTGTCTAAATAAGTCATGCGCCTCATACGTCATACATCTGTCTGGTAATTTTATATTATCGTGAAAATAGCTTATGGGTCCGAGTGGTTAAATATAGGTAAATCTGACACCAAGTCCTGGATTACCAGCCAAAACAAATCCAACTTCAAAGATATTATCGCAATGAACTTTTAAATATGTATTTCTTCAATGGTACGATGATGATTGTCTTGTTACTTCAAATTTAAAATTGTTTTATTATTTGTATTTTTACTATAAATATGTACGTATTAATGTTTTTTTTTATTATTATAAACTACTCACGTTTTAAAGTGCATGCTCTCAACACAGGTTTTCCTGGTAAGACAGGCATTGGACACGTAAGTCTAGAATTAATAAAGATGAATTTATAAAAAAAATATGTTTGAAGTAGGTATAAAATGACATCGATATGAGGGTAAAAAGCTTGCTTGACTTTTTTCTAACCAATTGCAAAGGAAGCTATTGAGAGGTATGTGCAACCAAAATCAAACGAATTTGTTTAGTTTCTGCTGCCCCTTAGCATACCTTCGGATGTCTGTGCTGTGCGTTATTCCTTGAATTCAACATCGCTTTGAATGTAAGTGTCATTTTAAAAATTTTCACTGCTCGCTTGAATAGTAATTCAGACAACCGATGAAATAGTAGATAACATAATATTTTTAACAAAAAAATATTCTAATTGCCTTTTTAAAAACTTGAATTTTAATTACAATAGTCACTCCTTTGAAAAGTAATGAAAAAAACTTAAGAAAAATAACCTTAACTAATGTAACCTATTTAACCAAGTTTTTTTTCATCACTTAATGACTTTTGCACATTGTTTTGTTCGGTTTTCGGAACAACTCATATACATATTTCTCATAGGAATCGTTGTACCTCTCTTACTATCATGGTGAGAAATATGATTTAAATGATGTTAGAAAGAGAAAATACAATGCTTTGTATTCAAATACACAAAATAAGACAAATATCGACATACCTTTATGAAACCAAAGTTTAGAATCGCAATTTGAAATAAATTTATGAAACTTTGGGAATTTGGGATTAACAATTTTTAAATGGAACAACAAAAAAATGAGACGACAATAACGTTCGTTATATGTTTGTATAATAAAATGTGTATATTTTTATTCGATATCAGTAATTTTAGTTAGAAAAATATAAGGTGAGCCATATAAAAAAAAAAAATATGTTTGCATGCAAAATTTTTGTATTTTAAAATAATATGTTTATTACGAATTGTAAAAGTTGAAAGCGTATTGCATTACCTTTCAAACACAGTTTTTATTTTTTTGGATACGTTCAGAAATATTCCATTTATTTGCATTTTATTGTAAAGCGGAAATATTTTGATCATCTGAAAAATACGCCAAATTTCTGAAGGATTGAACTATCAATATTTTTTTTGTTATGCATATGTATATTAAATAATTAAAAAAAAGTAAATATAAAGATAGGTAGGTACTGTCACATCACTATTGTTATATGTTGCACAACACTAGTGATAAACTAGATATATAACAAAACAGATACTAGGTACCTACATAAAAATTGAGAGACATTTATAAAAATCTTTCTAAAGCGACAGGAATAGACTGTAATGAGATAATGATTTGTAAGTGACGAGAGAAGAATAGGACGAATTGGAATGAAGAGAATGAGGGGGGGGGAATGACAGGGGATTTGGGGGGCAGAGGAAGGATACTGTTGGAAGGGGAATTCCCCGTACAGTTTCCATTCACTAGTATGACTAGGTACAATAATTACTGGATCGTGCTAAATGGGGAATGGCCCATTGCATTATCGAACCCGTATTTAGCTATTTGTTAATTTCTTATTTTAATCTGGCATCTGAAGACTTTGTAATCTACTTTAAATGTGCTCAGAGTCTCACGCTCATACCGCGAAACCTCATTAAGTTGATAAATTATTTGATTAACTTTATTGAGGAAAATAATTCTCATCAGGGCCTGTGTCATCTTTGGGAATGCTTTGTAGATGGAATTTTTAGGAAAGGAAGAAGATCTAGGGGTCAGTGTGTCCAGAAGTAACAGATGTTCATCATAACTCTTGGTTCTACAACCCCTGGTGGGTCATGGCCTCCTCAAGAGTCTTCCTTCACTTTGTGCCAGCTCTCTCCAGTTTAGAATCTCCAAAGTAGATATATATTTGAGGACGTTGTCGCCTCCATCTCAATCTTGGTCTTCCCAGGTTCCTTCGCCCTGTCGGTCTTGAGTTCAGCTTGGTGCTTCAGTGCTCGGTCATTCTCTCTATATGACCCAGCCACCGAAGTCTTCCCAGTTAAAAAAATTGTGACGTTCAGATCCTTAAACAGAGTATATAGCTCATTATTGTAACGTCTGCGCCAAAATCCATTTTCTAAAACCGGTCCGAAGCTACGCCTCAAAAATTTCCTTTCAAAAACATCCAGTGCTCGCTCATTCCTCTTAGTTAGTACCCAAGTCTCAGCTGCGTATGTTAGTACTGGTCTGATAAATACTGGTGTTTTGTACACTAATATCTTTGTGTTTCTGGACAGCAGTCTGGATTTAATTTGATTTTGTAGGCGGTAATGACAGCGATTTGCGTTCACTATGCGTTTCTGGATCTCCTCTGTGGTATTATTGTCGTTTGTTATCTGGGAGCCTATGTATGTGAATCTTAGTACCGTTTCAAAATTTTGGCTTCTACATGAGAGAGTTGAGGTTTGTTGGGCGCATCTTACGGACATGTATTTGGTCTTCTACTAGTTTACTACGAGACCCATATTTTTGACAGAACTTTCAAGATTTATATGAAGGCGTCACGTAAAGCATCTGGAGTTTTCGCGATTATGTCGATATCATCAGCGTAACCCAATAGTTGCACAGAGTTGTCAAATATCGTTGCTCTTATCTCAATGCCTGAGTCACGAATAACTTTTTCTAAGGCTATGTTGAATAAGAGGCAGACCAATCCATATCATCGTCTCACCCCGTGGAGCGCTTCAAAGGACTCGGACAGATCACTGCCAACCCTGACTCTACGCGTTACTGGGGACATTGTTAATTTCAACAGATTGATCAGCTTACGCGGTTTTCCAAACTCACTCATTGCATTGTACAACGCATTCTTATCTATACTGTCGTACGAGGCCTTGAAGTCTACAAAGAGGTGATGTGTTTCGATATTGTGTTCTAGAGTTTTTTTCCAAGATCTGTCTTAAGGAGAAAATTAGATCATTGGATCAATCCTTTGTACAAGATGTTAGATATAATTTTATAGCCGGTATTTAATAGCGTTATTCCCTTGTAAGTGAATTAATGGATTTACGAATTAATAATGATCATTTAAATTGTCTGTGTTATTATTAAATCATCTATTACTTTTTTTAAATCACAACTTCTCTTGACTAAAAGAAAATATGCCATTATTACTTATTTCCTTGTTTTCCGATAAACAAGACAAGATACCAAATAAGTAGGAATAATTATAACACTCAAATAATGTTCTCTTAATAGCTTTCTTTACGGGTGACATCGTTATTTACAGATTTACAGCTTTCTTACGAAGTTACATAAAAGATGGCTGGCTACTCCGTTTGTTTCTTTAAATCTTTACGACATACAAAAGAAAGGCGAAAATATAAGGCAAGGGCAAGGGGATTGAAATAAAAGTTAGGGGTCTCCCCCCACCCCCCATTCCCCCCCATTTCCATCCTCCTCCCCCAACACCACCCCTCTCCGGAGTTTTCTTTGACAGCGAGAAAGAATATTAAAGGAAATTGCGTACGATTTACATTTTCGGGAATACGAAATTAAAATTAAGGGCACGTTTTGGGAATATTATTCTTTTCCGAAGAATTTTGTTTTTAAATTATATTGAACTAGAGCCATTAATAATTTGTTTATTATAACACAGTTAGCCACAAACTTAGGTACTTATTAAGGGGATCGCATCTCTAGCCATTTTGTCATTTTCTTAGAATAACCCCCACGTCCCACAGAGGGAAGAGTCGTCATGAGTCAACAAAAGTAAAAATGTTTATCATTTGAAATTATCTTTTCACGCGTTTTGCGTGAAAATAAAAATATGGAAAATATCAGAATGTCAAATGTTTTCTATTAAATACCCGTAGAAAATGAAGAACGTGTATTCGTTTAGATTAGAAATGAATGTGAACGTACATCTTGTAGTCTCGAAAACTTTTTAAGAAAAAAATTACGATAATTTTGGCAAATAAATTTTCTATAACAATTTAAAATGTGTCATTTAAGATTTACCGCCAAAACGTCATGGTTTGTTGTGAACTTGGCGTTGTTAACGTCACGCCGGGTAACGTCTCTGACAGCCGGCTTACCTGCCAATAGCGTTTTCTACATCATAATGACGTTTTAGCCAGTTCGAACCGTGAATGTATAGTTTAAGATCGTTTTTATAATCAAATAAACATTTTAGTACAATGATCAGAATGGGAAAAATGAATTTTAAATCCTCTGTACATTTTTAAATTGCATTTTAAATCGGTTTAATTTGTAAATTAATTCATAGTTTGTGAAAATACCCCATTATTACTAAAGGAATTAATCTGCAACTAACGATCAGTTCTGGAGCTACTAAAACTCTCGAACGGTTACCTTTGATGTCATGAAATTTGCACCACTTGAATTATACTTCCTAGGTGAACGTTGTTAGAACACATCACCAGGTTAGGTCACCATTAGAACACATTTCTGGCATGAGGAATAGAGTTCTAATATATTTATCCCTTTTACTACCGGTAACTGCTATTGTGGTTAGGTAGATTAAAAATATGGCGCCGCAGAAACACGCCATTCAGAGCGAACTTCTGCAATTGCGCGAGCATAAATTATAAGACTGGGCCTGTGAAAGGTCCTTGTAGAATCCCAACGGGTTTGTAAGATTTGTGTTTTATACCTATGCCCAAAAATTCCCTACCTCAAGAAACTATGTGGAAAAAGCACTGAATTGTAAAAACCTATATAGATTTGAAAGAGAATTGAAGTTGTCAAATCACAAAGTTATACGTTTGGCGTGTAAGTACCTAAGGGTGAACGATTTTAGCGACAGTTGCTCACGAAACACTTTGGTATATCCGTTGATATCGTTAGTTAAAAATTGCTTTGAGATAATTACCTACGTCAGGATTTTAAAAGCTATCTTTCATCTCTCTATCCATCTATACATCTAACAATCTATCTATTTAAAGACACCGGGCAGGCGGCGTGGATTTGATTTTTATACGAATCTACAGTTTTTTTTCCGAGACCGATGAAATTTTGGAAACGACCTTCAAAACACGACGTAGGTCACTTTTTACATTAGATTTCCAAAAACTCTTTCAAGCCCGGGCGACGCCTCCGTGGTTGAAGGGTAAGGCTCTCAACTAACAATCCGAAGATCGCGGGTTCAAATCACGACATGCAAATACATTTTAAAATTTTATTTGATTAATTTGTGTTATTTCACAATTATTTTATTAATTTAAAATAAGATATAACTAGTACATTTGCGGCATGTTCCAGAGTGAAAGATACTCTCAGCTTCGCCCTGTTGTAAGACCACCATTGAGAATTGAAACGTTGCTTGAAATGGCTTTAGCCGTGTTTTCTAGATGCAAATCTGAAAAGCCAAGTACCTACTTCCCCACCTTCGTCTTCCCCATCTCCTTCCCCTCCCCACTCCTTCAACCTCACAACATACCCCAATTGGGGATGACATAGTCTCACTGGCTCTAGACGGGAGGATTTAAGACTCTTTGTGCGGTATTCACATCAAATAAAAAGCTAGTAGTATTATAAAATCCTTCGGCATCTTTAATAACAGTTTGAGAATGGCTGGCGATGGCAAAAACGTGAAAGATGAAAGCTTTTAATAATTCAGCTCTTCGATAAAATAACCGTGGAAATAATTTTCTAATCAAGTGCTTTCCAAACTTTCGCCAAATCCTCTTAGGAGATGCATTTCGAATTTCGATAATGGCTCCTTGATAAGTGAATATTCAATAATATGATTGAGAATCTATGATTGCCAAGATGGTTAATTTGTAAAAACGGAAAAAGGGTTTTTTTATGTGGGTGGGTACGACGCAAGAGTCCCAAAAGTGGAGAAGGGAAGGAGGTTGCAAAGAAGAACATTGGGGAAGTACCTACTCACCTGACCATTCCGATGTAGTTAACAAACACGGCTGAATCAATTTCAAGCCACGTTTCGATTATGTATGATGGTCTTTCGCCAGGGCGATACTGAGAGTATTTAGGTTTCATTCTGGTACGAAGGTATGAACTACCGACTCATTTTTATTAAAGACTTCCAATTTGGGAGGCGGGTAGGGGTACCCCCGCCCCGGGAATCATTTATTGGATAACCAACACCTCTGCCGTAGGTCACTCTAAGTGGTTCGCTAAGTTGAGTGTCTTAGCAGGTGTGCCCATGAGTTGAGGTTTGTCCGGGTCTTGGCGGCGGATGCATCTGTCCACCGGCTGTGTGGCGGGCCGGATCGAAAGAGACTGGTTGAGGGATGCCTTTTGACCTCTCCAATCGGACTCTCTCGACCCATCGCCTTGCTACGCAGACACACTGACCCCCAGATTCTCACCCACCCCTTAGGTATGCCTTTTTCCTTCCCAGAACTTCCTCTCCTTAAAAAGACCCTCCACACGGCATCCATCTTCTCCACCTCCAGATGACGTAGGCCATGACTGAAAGTATTTTACTCTGGGCCTCCTGTGTGTGGAGCTAATGTAAAATAATGTATTATCATAACTATAGGTATGTAGGTATTCCAGTTTTTTTTGTGTGGTATTCGAAGTGGCGAAAACTTTTTAAAGGTAAGCTCTGGCGTGATGAAAATTGCATAGCTCTTCCTGTTTGGAATTTCTGGTGAACGTTACATTTTTTTATACACTGTACATGCATCTATTGCACAAAGGGGCATATTTTTAGGGGAAATAAATCATTTGGAAAAAATGAAATCTACCGCCAACAATTGAAGTTCGGATTAAAATATTTTTTAATATTCTATGGGTACCATCTATCGACATTCATTTAAAGCTTTTACTGAATATCATCACAACGTCTAATGTAGTTCATTTTGTTTTTGGAGAAATCCGCTAGATGACTCCCGTAATAGCTTACAATAAAATAATTACCTGCATAAAATTAATTAATTTTAAAAATATCTAGATTCATTTTTTAGCCTATCCCTCAAGTCCTGTGTTATCATTGGAGATGCTGATTTGAAAGCCCTTTTAAGGAATGGAAAATCTGAATTTCCGTAGGTCTGAGGAGGGAGGTAGAAAAAATTGTGGAACAATATAATGAAACATATTATTTTTATAAGAGAGCACGGGGGCTCCATCGAAGCCAGAGTCAAGCTAGCCTCTCAGAAGTTGGACGTACTGTACAGGGCCCGCAGATAGTACACAACTACCATTCTCTAGAAACTCGTAGATGTTTTGCGTTGCTAAAATACTTCTTTCAATTAATTAAGGTTAAACGTCCCATACGTTATAATCTACGCATTCACAGATGGCATCAATCAAATTAATTTAGGTTTTCAATACTTTTTGCACGTTACGCTTTAAAACATTAAGGTAAATTAATTGTTCGCGATCGTACATATTTAATTAGAATATAAATAAATAGTTTTGTCCATAAACAAACCCAAATCTTTCAAGAAAGGCTGAAAAATACGATATTGGCAATACAAAATTGAATTTTTCAGCCTTTCTTGAAAGATTTGGGTTTGTTTATGGACAAAACTATTTATTTATATTCTAATTAAATATGTACGATCGCGAACAATTAATTTACCTTAATATTTTAAAGCGTTACGTGCAAAAAGCATTAAAAACCTAAATTAATTTGATTGGTGCCATCTGTGAATGCGTAGATTATAACGTATGTGACGTTTAACCTTAATGGCCTCGTCTCTAACGGTGAGATTCTGGCGCAAATCAATTTATTTGTACCAGAGTCTCACTCTCGCGGATGTCACCATAACATATTATATTGCCGATTGAGTCGTACAAATCTGTACCCGAATTCGCCCGTGGGAAGAGCGATATGCTATTTAAATATATTAGATAAAAATTTTGACATATTCTTCGAAAAATTCAATGAGTTTGCAAGGTTTTTGGCGCTGCATTCTCACTGTGAAAATGGTACTATTACAATTAATTAGATAAAATATCTGTAATGTTGTAAATTTTTGTACACAAATAAAATAAAATAAAATAAAAAATAAACAAGAGCTGACCCTGTACAAGCGCGCCCTACTGTTGAATTTGGCAGCCGCCTCTGGTCTGGAGCCCAGAATTCCTGAAGGAAATCCTCCACTCTGTGCAAAAACGGGCGGTCCGCTTGATAGATTCGCCTAGGTATCTACAATAAGGAACTCCAGTGAAAAATATTATGGCTTTTAAAAATATGTTCATATGTTTAGACCAATAAACGCTGATTCTGAATATATAACTTTTATTTGATAATATTAAACGTACAGTTTTCAAAAAAATATTAAAAAGTGCATTTTTAATATTCTCGTTAAAATACAGCGTCAGGTTGGTATGCTGTGTAATGCTGTGTGGTGATGTCACGATGGAAGATTCACCTGGTGATGGCATTTTGAAAAACACAACATTTCGTGTTTTTTATTTGGTTTATTTACATACTGTTAGTAGAGATTTAGACATATAATAGTTGTTGTGTTTATTGAAACATTATTTAGGCCTTCACAATTAAAATTGTGACGGAAAAGGGCTATATTTGCGGACAATCTGATATTTCCAGGATAATGTTTTTCAAATATAATACGGACTATGTACCTAAGTGCTGAATTTCGTGGGATAAAAGTTGGTTAGCAAATAAATCATCTTATTAGTTGTTTATGAAAGTAGTGGGATAAAAGTTGGTTAGTAAATAAATCATCTTATTAGTTGTTTTTGAAAGTCGTAGTAAGCTGTAAAAAAAAAAGATTTTTGATAATCTTCAGTAAATGTGCCCTATTTAAGGCTAAAGTCGTGTCAATTTTGACATTTTATTTATCTACCATAACATCGATCGTATTTTCTAATGTTTTGTTTTTCTATATTAAAGAATGGAGGAAACACTAGGGCTGGAAAATTGCTGTGAAGGAGTCGTAAAAATGGCTTAAGGGCCCTCGGTATTAAATGTTTCCAGCTCGAATTCGAATATCGAACTAGCTGCACGTGCAGCTGGCCGGTGTGTTCCATTCAAAATCAAGACACGCACAGAGCAAAACCAATTATTATTAATTAAAAATATTGTGACTATAAAAATAATGTTAAAATATGTTTTAGAATGTAATGCAATATAACGATAGCTTGATTCATGGAGGAGGTTCTCAGTTACTTAAAACATTTAATGTAACTTTTTATTTGGATTTTTTTTGATAACTACAAACAACAATTATAAACATTGACAAAAGGCTTGGCCTTTGTTCCAGCCTGGTTTCGCAGTGCGGCGGGGCACCGTTAATATTAAATTGTCTAGTTTGATTTGAGGTCACGGGTTCAAAAGCCGGCGAGGAAAAAACAAATTTAATTTAATTTATATTAGTAAATCATATTTTAGAATTAAAATAAAATGTATATAGGTACATTTAATGAATCTGTACCTCGTCCCAAAGTGGAATATACATTCAGTATCGCCCTGGTGAGAGACCATAATTCAGAATTGAAAGTTGCTTGAGAACGGCGTAGATATGTTTAGTGACTAGATCTGAATGGCCAGGAACTTTCCAACCCTCCTCTTCCCTATCTCTAAAAATGTGGACTATATATATTAGAAATATAAATGAAATTTCTTCTGAAGACACTTCAATAAAATAAAATGTTATAAAATGGTTTCCAACCCTCCTCTTCCCTATCTCTAAAAATGTGGACTGTATAAATTAGGAATATAAATGAAATTTCTTCTGAAGACACTTCAATGAAATAAAATGTTATTGATTTCTTTGAAACAATTTCTTCTTACATGTTTTGGTTTTAGCTGAAACCAATTTTACTTTACTTCTTTTCGCTATTATGCACTTTTCTAAATACTCAGAGTTTCTCATAGGCATGCAGCGATTATGTCAAGGATCAATTAATTTGGGTAGCATGCAAAAATTGTAAAAGCGTTTCAGCTGTTCAACCATATTAGTCTGCCAAAATTCGTCATCCCGTAAAAAATTTTCGATTTTTATTCCGAGTTCAGTCCATACAACAAACATACAAAAATCTTTTTTTGTCACATGTAATTGGCCCTTAACCTGGTAAAACCAATCGTGAGATGCATATACCAGTATTTCTCCATTTTTAAGTTTCCAAAAAGTAATTTTTTGGGTTTTTACTGCTTCATATATGATAATGCTGCGTGCTGTGAAAATACATTTAAATTCAATCACGGTGTCTTCAGAAAAAATTCCATCTGGGGTCGCACCCATACACGGATACTCTTCATCTACGAAAAGACCACACTTTTATATGGTAATGCATTCTTGTTCTGCAAGCTCCTTCAGGTCATTGTATTCATGTTTTTGTCCGTGTCGAATTGAATATTTGATAAGGATTGCTGGTAAAGTATATTTTTGACTAATGGAGCGCAACTGATATTTTGCCGCCGTTTGCATACTGCAGCGCATCTCGATCCACTTTCCACTAGATGCATGAAGTACCTACTGTCGCCCTTTCAATTGCTTGCCTATCTTTGGCTATGATGAAAAGCCTTTAAAAAAATCACTTTAAGCTGCCTCATACGATGCTTGGTCCATATCAGGTTTTTCTGCATTGGGACCATAATGCTGATCTTTTGCTGAAGCAAGCTGCAGGATTTTTCCTTTTCTTTTTTTTTTTACTTATAACTTTTTGATTATTTTTCTGCAAATCTTTTTAATTCTAATTGCTTTATGAATTTTCAATACTATATAGTCCAGTAAAATTAAATATTTCCACTTGCATCAAATGGGGTAGTTCTGATTTTCTTTACATATTCTATATGATGAAGGACTAATGAAAAATATTAATTTTCAATCTCGTCAGATCTCCGGATCTTGCCAAAAATCGTTTTTGTCACTTTGACCCCAAACAACAAAATTTTCTCCAAATATCATTCTTTATGTTTTTATAGTAGACTAAATCTACTACAATTTGATATATTATTAGTCACAGTATACCCTATAGTGTCTGAGATATAGGTGTTAGAAAAAAAAAGATTTTAAGGCCGATTGTATATATGTATATACATATATATACGAGATAATATATATAATCGGCCTTAAAATCATTTTTTTCTAACACCTATATCTCAGACACGAGATATATATATAATTAAAAAAATAATATTAAAAATATATGTATATAAAATATAAATGCATATAATAAAATTCAATACTATATATATATATACATACAGTATATATTTATATAGTAAGATATCTTAAAATCATAGCCATTTGATGCAAGTGAACTCCCTTAAATCCATTCTTAGTCATGCGATTCAAAAGATCTCCCCTGGCGCACTACCGGTTGAAGCGAAGAACTTTCCTTTTCTAGAGCATGGATATTTACTTTTTTAGTGGCCATTTCCATACTTTTATATTTTAAAAATATCAAATTGTTTATTTCCTAGAAACCCGAATAAATGTTAATAAAAAATTAATTCTTAATAATATCTACTATTTGACACTACACAGCTTCGACGGAAACTCACGGACGAAGCATAAAAAGGCGACGCACCATTATAGTCCCTACGCTCAACGCATAGAGTGGAATATTGTTGAAACGTCGCATGGAAGCATAATAATTACGCGGAATTTCGAACTTTGAAAAAAGATTGACACGACGGACCGTAGGAAGCGTGCGTTCACGGCCACCTCTTAGAGCCGAATGAGTAGGAGAATTTTTAGATGTTCATTATATAGTATTTAACGAAAATAAATTGTTAATAAAAGCATATATCTCGATAGAAAAATGTATTTATGATAGCTTAACGTGGCTACATCATCGATATTTTGACGATTAATAACTTAGATTGTCGTTTTAATCTGAGAATTCATGATACTCCATACAACGATTGAGATCGCTAGTAAGGAAGGCCCTTAATACTTCCAGGATAATAATTTCAACAGGGTACAAATGTTCATCATGCGCCTGACAAGTTTATCGGCTCGAGCACCTTCCACTGAAATACCAGTAATAATTTTTTTTAAATTTTAACAATGATGACGAAACCGAAGTTTTCTGAAAATCATAAATTTTTTAAAGCAGTTTTTGTGGACAATTGGGTAGGTAGGGTATTTAATATTATTATAATAAGACAATATATTATTTTTCTTATTATGATTTTATTGAAAATCTTTTTATTCTCGAAATTCTTTTAACAATAAATCCTTCGCGAACAAGCCAATATTTTAAATGCATAAAAAATCAAATATCTACAATATAAATTCAACTCTTATCAAATCAAATGTCATCTTAAGGGATGCTGTGTGGAGGGTCTTTTTAAGTAAAGGAAGTTCTGGGAAGGGAAAGACGGGTGGTAGGAAACTGGGGGTTGGTATGGATTGAGAAACGGACATACGAATCCATTCCTCCCACTGCGATGCAAGGTGATGGGTCGAAAGTCCGACCGGAGAGGTTGAAAGGTCTTCTTCAACCAGTCTCTCCCGATCCAGCACGCCACGCAGTAGGAAGACTAACATAGACTAGCCCATGATTGTACGTAAATACTAATACTAGTAAATACTTAAGAGGAACGGAATTATAAAGTATTTTAGTTCCCCAATAGATAATAAAAACAAAGGAGATGGGCCATGGTCCATTACAAGTATGAAACATTGTATATCCTTACTACTTACAAATTGCATCTAGGCACTGAGGCTTTCGTTTCTACCTAGACACCAAACGTATTTGTTGCATAACTGCTTTAACAGCCTCTGCAATTAGGTCGTAGTTTGATGACATTCAGCACACTTCCATGCCATATCTCTCTTTGATTTTTTTATGTATCTACGAGTTTACATCGAAATAACACTTTCAAAAGAATTAACATTAAAAGATGGATTCACAAGAAGCCCTGAGGAAAATAATTCCCTCAGGGCCTGTCATCTTTGAGGATACTGGGTGGAGAATTTATTGTGAAAAGGAAGGAGTGAACATGGGTCTTGAAAAGAGTCGTAAAACGAATCAATCAACGATAGAGGACCGGTGCCGCAGGAATCAATGACGATAGTTTCTCAAAGCATCTTCCATTGAAATACCGGTAGAACAAGGACAGCATTTGGTCTGATAAGAAGTTGAATATGATATGAAAAGAATATTATTTATAAAAGAAGAACACAACATGCGAGTATGACACAGATCATGTATTTTTATAAATTAAGCTTAGTTTAGAATATTATCGTAGTTTAGATATAACAACATATCTAAAACCACAGAATAAAAAAATTTGGGCAAATTTTTTTGGCAAAATTTTGTCATAATAACAAACATTTCAATAAAACAAAACAATTAAAATTAGGTTGGAAGCGATTCGGCCAAAAATTTGGCCAATATTTTGGCATAAATTTTGAAAATAATTAAATGTTAACATTATAAAATTTAATGTTTAAAATTAGATTGGAAGCGATTTGGGACAGAAAATTTGGCAATTAAATTTAATGTAGAATTAGGTTAGGGTGTTTGAAACTTCGTTAAATTTGAACGGTCTTCGTTGAACGCCGATTCTCGGCCCATTTAAGATTTTGTTTAAATTGTGATCAGCGGTCAAGCATAACGGTCATGTTGTTATGTTCGTCAGATTATCAAAATTCAATCAAAAGTCAAAACTGCATTTTTAATTTTCTACAATTTGAGCGGTCTCTGTTAAATGCCGATTTTCATCCTAAAAATTGTGATCAGCTGTCAAGCATAACGGTTCAAATATAAAAAAATCAAAATGGCGCTGATCATTGATTCGGTGGGCAACAAATCGAGGGTTTAAAGTCAAATAACATTATCTGCAAAAAACATATCAATGATTAAAGTCAAACAATGTCATTTGTAAAAAAAACACACCGATACTAATTATTATTGGTATTTTTAGAAAAACAATGTTGTCTGACACTAACAGCCGTTGTTTCCAATCCTACTGATCAACTGTTGAGCTGAAATTTTGGCTCAACGCTCCTCAAATGCACAAATACGCTCTTCCCAACGTAACTCTTCAAATCAAATCACTTAGTTGATCAGAGATACAGATTGATCATTCGAAAATTTGGGAACAACGATTGCTAGCCCTCAAATTATTGGCATGTTTTTTTTAGATAACACTAGCTGGGGTATCGGCTTGGCTCAGGGAGTTGATATGAGATTGAACTGACGTTCGAACCCACAACGGATCTTGCTTCATATACTCCTACCAATGGGTAGCCCCACCCATACAAAAAAGGCTTCAAATGGTCCACAATGTTCCAGAACATTACACAACATTCGTGAGTGTTCTGGAATGTTCCACAATGATCTAGGATGTTCCTGAATGTTCCAGACTTTTCCCGAACATTCCAGAATGTTATGGAATGTTGTGGAATGCTCTCGAATGTTCTGGACTGTTCTACAAATTTCTAGAGAGCGAAACTTCCAATCCTTATATCTTCAAAAGCATGCCATTCAGGCAAAAACAGGAACCTTCTTCATGGATGGGGGATAGAGGGCTACCACACCAAATAACTCCCTTGATCGTACCGGGACTCGTTTCTGAGTTTTAGCAGCACGCACATTGTACACTTTCCTTTATAATATATATATTGATTATTTAACTTTAAAACCTAGAATTATTTCCAGGTTTTTTTTGTAGATGACGTTATTTGACTTTAAGCTCAGAAATGTGATAGTTTCAAACACTCCAGCCTTAGTTAATAATATTCCAATGGAAGCAATTTGGGATGTACATTATTTTTGTGGAAAACATAATTTTATTTATAGTAGCATTGAAGTAAGACAAATAAAAAATATCTTTGTAAATTAATACGAAATATGTAATCTAAAAATAGTACATATTATGAGATCAACTTAGGTAATTAGATTTGGTGCTAGTTAGGTGATAAGATGGGTGCATTTTTGTGCATGTTTATAGTCAAATAAAGTCAACTTTATACACAATATTATTAGTCTTTCAGACAAGGAAACAAATTAATAAAAATTGATAATATTTGGTAGGCATGGTATAAAAACAATGTGAGGAACAATATAACATAATTATTAATTGAGTTAACTCTTGTGTAAGATTTTAATTTTTCCAATTTATCATTGTAATTTCTCTAAAAAGATGTACAATGTAATTAAAAATTTCTGGGTGTTTAAATAAAATAAATAAGTTTAAAAGTACAAATAATCTTTTGATAACAATAATTTCACAGACATAAATGTTTGCAATATTAGAATAGAATATATCAGAATGTATATTCTTTGTGGATGCAGTGTGGGGGTTATTTTTAAGGAAAGGAAGGAGACTTAGGTCTTAAAGATACCGTGTTGTAGGAGGGAGGAATCACAAAAGCTAGCAAGCCATTCCAGAACATAAAAACAACTCATTGTCTGTACTCTCAAATTGTTAGTATGTAGTTAGGTTAACTAGTTTTTCATAGAACGTTCCAATGAAATACCGGTAGAACAAACACATTGTCAGATATAAATTAATGTGATAGCACAAGATAAAAAAAAATTAAGTGATATAACGTACATTATACTCTCAGTATGAATGACCGAGCATCAAGCACCAAAGTCCCTGCTGAACTCAAGACCAACAGGGCGAAGGAGCCTGGGAAGACCAAAATTGAGATGGAGCGACAACGTCCTCAAAGATGTATCTACCTTGGAGCTTCTAAACCGGAGAGAGCTGGCAAAAAAAACCGAGATGAGTGGAGGAAGACTCTTGAGGAGGCCAAGACTCACCAGGGGTTGAAGAGCCAAGACTGATGATGATGATGAGGAGATGGTCATTGTAAGATTCTGTTGGTTCAAAGACAGAAAGAATGCCAGATATAGGATATTGAAAATTATGACTGTGACACAGAGGCAAACCAAGGAAGAGTTGGATGGACTGTGTAGAAGAGGATTGGAACAGGACAGGCAGGACTAAGGACTGGAGTTGAATAGAGAAGGACCACAACCTGTGGAGAACATTTGTGGATGAGTACAAATCCCAAATGGGATCAATGAAGACCTTCGAAAAAAGACTTTTCGCAACTTATCATGATTGTTATATTTTTGTTATAAAAGGATTACTTTTACATACAAAAATTACATTAAGGTTAAACGTCACATACGTTATAATCTACGCATTCACAGATGGCGCCAATGAAATTATTTTAGGTTTTTAATGCTTTTTGCACGTTACGCTTTAAAATATTAAGGTAAATTAATTGTTCGCGACCGTACATATGTATTTAATTAGAAAAGAAATAAATAGTTTTGTCCATAAACAAACCCAAATCTTTCAAGAAAGGCTGAAAAATTCAATTTTGTATCAGTGACTCAATCCAATATTGTATTTATCAGCCTTTCTTGAAAGATTTGGGTTTGTTTATGGACAAAACTGTTTATTTATATTTTAATTAAATATGTACGGTTACAAAAAATTAATTTACCTTACATTATTTTAAAGCGTAACGTGCAAAAAGCATTAAAAACCTAAAATAATTTCATTGGCGCCATCTGTGAATGCGTAGATTATAACGTACGTGACGTTTAACTTTAATCAATTTTATTACCTGTTTAATATGAATTAAACAAAGAAAGGTTAAATAATTTGTAAAAAAAAAGGGTTTGAGATTCTAACATATTTACATTGCTTTCTTATAAGTACAAGATTGTTTTCTATCTAGGGAATTGTCATCTGTGAAGGTTTGGTGCACAATTTTGTTCGATAATTTATAATTGTAATTTTTTTTTACATTTTTACAGCTGTACATGAAAAATAATACATAAGTAAATAATATGTTGTAACTTTGATGTTGTGTGAAGAAGAAAAAGTTGTGATCTATATGTTGTAGTATTGTTAAGCCTAGATGACATTGAGCGAGTTTACAAGCTACTATATGGGAATTTCACTATCTGTTAGTAAACTCGCTCAGTATGTATTACTAGCTAACTAGCAGATTGTGGAATATATATGAAAAAAGTTGAAAGGTGGTCAACTTTAATCGCTACTCGCTCAAGATGGCGGCCTACCAACAGCTGATTTCATAACCGTCAGAATTAGTTCGCGCGGGAGCCGCAATTCTCGCTACTGGCTAGCGTATGGTGCTAGCTGCGAGCTCAAGTTTTTTACAAAATGTCGACCGAATTGGTTCGCGCAGGAGTTGTTATTTTAGCTGCTACTGTCGCTACTGAGCGAGTAGACAGTTTTGTGTGTCATCATGACAATCTCACTCACCGATTCACCCGTTTTTAAACTTACCGGATAGTAGCTTGTAAACTCGCTCAATGTAATCGAGGCTTTAGGCACTTTTTCTATTGGGTTTTGGAAGAATCCGATATTCGACGATTCAAATATCTTGGGGACTTTACCATACATCTGCGCGGAGGTTCAAATCGAATGAAATAAATTTATTGCGTCTTAGATGAATTATTTAAGTACCGCGTGTATGATTTTTTTCAAGTCTAAGGGCTTCGTTAGTTCATCTCAATTCATTAATAAGCCAGTTATTTTATATAACGAAAGATACAATTCATATTGGTGCTTCTTTCCCATTTCTTTAAAGCGCCCTTGAGGTGATTTTCTCACGAAAATGGCGCTATAAAAATCATCCAATAATAATTATTATTATTATTCTTTCCTCTCCCCGCCTGATTAACATAACCCAAATTGGACACTCTTGCAGTAATAAAAAAATATACATAAAAATTGAGATGGACAATAATTAAAAATCAGGAAAAAAATAGAGCATCAAATTTATCATTAGAATGTGGAGATAAGATGTGTGAATGTGAGTAATTCAAATTGTGTTTCAGTGAAGTATAATGTAGGAAAGATTGTAAGAAATAAATAAATAAAATACTACTTACAGTACTAAATAATTTTTCTGACCAAATCTCATAATATAATATTATATAATTTTACTAAAATATTTTAATAATCAAATTTATGTGGAATATTAAAAACTCTAAAATTTATGAAAAAACTACATTTTTTGTATAACTGTTTTTATTTTTATTTTTAATAAACTAGAAAAATTCTTTTTGGAAAGAAATATAAATACTTAGGTGTACGTAATTTTGTAAAATTGATAAGTCTATGTACTTAAAATTTGGATTAACTCAAATCAAAACAATAAGGATCGATTTTTTTAAATAACTTTCTGTGGAAGATACTCTTAGTATCACCCTGATGAAAGACCAACGCTTAGAATCAAAATATTGCTAGAAATGACTTTAGCTGCATTTAGTGACCAGATAATTCCTAATCTTCCTCTTACCATCTCCTTATTTTCCCCACTTCCTTCAGCCTCACAACATATATCCACGGCTCCGGAGAGTGGCGAACAGTTGGGACTCTTATGCAGTAATCATATTAAAAAGGTTATATTTATTTATTTGGTGTTGAAAGATCACTCTATTGTTGGTACCATACATTTTCATATGAAATATTGATCCTTATAGAAAAAATTAATTCAAATCGAACAATAAATTTAATTATAATTAATACTTTGAATTAAAAAGGAAGATTTTAATAATATGTATGGTTTGTGTTTTCATTGGCATGACATATTTAATAATTCAGAATAAAAAAAAAATGATTGGCACAGAACAGCATTTAAATGGCGACAAAAACAATGACATCAACATTTTGACATCAGATTTAAAATTTCAGTCAGAAATTATTTAAAAATTAAATATCACAAAATAATGGAGATCACAAAAAAAATACAAAATATCAATTAATAACTTATTACATTAAAAATAATATCACTTCGTCATTTTGCAAATAATTTGCTAATACAAATATACATAATTTTAAAGCTTAGCAGAGATTCTCAAACCTTAGTTTTGTACTTCAACTTTTGAGTTTTTAATTTGAAATACTGTCAGATTAAAATTAGTTTAAATCTTGGTTTTGATATTATTTATTAGTGATACAATGATTCGCAATTTTGCAACAAATATGTGAGTAATAAAAAAAAAAATTGTGTAAATAATTTTCCACAATGCCTATGTCATCTTTAGTGATGCTGTGTGGGGAGTGTTCTTTGGGAAAGGAATAAGTTAACACGGGTCCTGAAGATATCCATGTTGTAAGAGGGTGGCAATCATTAAAGGAGATGTCAGATAAAGAGCGGAACAGGTGAAAATCTTTTGTTCGATATCAGGAGAAGAGTATATATTGCAAAATCATCAAATCGCAATCTTACAACGGCTTTTGTAATGTTAGAAATTCGATGGGAGGGCCCACATTTTAACCCCTTGTATGCCAAGAATTCAGTGGCACCATGATCATCATCATGCATGGAAATGAATATTGTAATGAAAATAAATTGCTGACAAGAAATTTGATGATATTTTTCTTGAATATTTTTTAATAAAGTACCTTTTTTAATTTTTTTTTTTTTACAAGTTGCCAACCTTTCATTCTATTCCTTATTCGTGGTGTCCGATTATTAAAACAATTTTTGTTTTACATTAGCTTCACAAAGGAGGTCCTGAGTAAAATAATTCACCTCTGGGCCTATGTCATCTTTGGAGATGCTGTGTGGAGGGTCATTTGAGGAAAGGAAGGAGATGAAGTTCTGGGAAGGAAAAAGGCATGAGGGGTGGGTAGGAGTCTGTTGACAATGTCTCCAGGAGTGATGGATGAATGATCCCTCCCATTGCGGTGCAAGACGCTGTTCCGAGAGATTTCTGCATACGTCAAAAGTTCTGACGTCAAAAGATTTCCCTCAATCAGTTTCTCCCGATCCAGCCTGAAACGCAGCTGGTGGGCAGATGCATCCACTGCCAAGACCCGGACAAACCTTACCCCACGAACCTCGGGCACCCATGGTAAGTCATTAGCATCTCTATGACAGAGGTGTTGGTTATCCAATAAATGGTTCCCGGGGCGGCAATACCAATACCCGTTCCTCCCAAATTGGACGACTAAACTCGTACGAGCGTACTCGTACTTGGCATTCGAAGGGTTAAAAATCATAAATATTATGATTGCATTTAACATAACCTAAAAAAATCATTGTATCACTAAAGCATAATAAAAAAAACTTTTATTTAAAAAAAAAAATATGGCAATAATAAAATTTGCTCATAGATAGATATTATTTACAGTGCTCATAAAAAGGGAAAACCTAAATGGTTTCACTAAATTAATCTATTACTGAAGATTGGTCATGTAAAACTAGAATTATACACTCTGCTGTAGTCAGTGAACAGATAACTCCTAGAAGTGTGAATTATTTTCGACTCTCGACTTCTAGGCCCAAAACAGGCCAATAAAATTGATTACAAGTTCAAAAAAGAATTTCGATATTTGAAAAAATATAATCAATTTCACTAGAAGTAAGTCACAATTGAGCCTACTTTGGGCATAAATCGCACTTCTATTTGCTTGTCTTTTCACTGGCTATCGTATTTCAACTCTTTTATGAATCACTTGAATTTGAAATGTTTTTTTAAATTTTTTTTTTTTTTTAATAATTGGTCCAACCACCAAATTCGAAAAGCGTACAATAATAATATATAACATTAAAATATTATATATATCAATTTACGTCTATTCACACTATTATAAGTTAATATGTAATTTACGTTTTGAAAAAATTTGAAAGATCTATTTGAATAATTAACAATTGACAAGCACGATTTTACAATGTGCATTTGTATTAAAAATCACTTATTTGTGTGGATGTTGCATATGTGATACATCGTCGGTTAACCCTCTAAGGGGGTGTCGCATATGAGATACATGAAGTTTTAATAAAACATGTATCGCATTGAAATGGCCGGCGTTGTAAAGGTTAAATTGAAATCTCACGTTAAATAAGAATCTAGATGATAATAATTGTTGATAATTTAAAAAATCTTTTTGCATACATCGTCCATTCGTCCAGCAATCTTCGTTTATTTTAAAAAAATATCATTCCATTTCGTACTTCTGGCATTTACCACTTTTTGTTCAATAGCTCCACACATGAGACTCTGGGGGAATTTTTTTTTTCATATTTGGGGATGCTGTGTGGAGGATTTTATGATATTTTTAGGGAAAGAAAAGAGAGAAAGATAAGGAAGGGTTGGGTAGGAATCTGGGGATCAATGTGTGCAGGAGTGACGGACATACGAATCATCACTGCTGCATTGAAAGGCGATGGATCAAGAGAGTCCGGTTGGAGAGGTCTAGGTTGGGTCTCCCTCAACCAGTTTCTCCCGATCCGGCTTGCCAAAAAACGCATTCTCCACCAAGACCTATGTAGACAAACTACACCCCATGAACCCTGGCATCCGTGCTAAGTCACCAAACGTAGCATATCATTTAGGGTTACCTATGGCAGGGGTGTTGTTTATTCAATAATTGGTTCCCGGGGCGGCGGTACCCATACTCGCCTCCCAATGTGGCTTTTTTAAAGTTTTTCTTTATAATCTCTTGTGAATTTGTGATGCGATAATCCCGTTTGTTACACCGGTTCTTTATCCAGTTAAGTACTTTTGAATCGGATCCTCAAAATTAAATAAAATGCTACAGAAATTCTTTGAAAAAATAAACCAGTCCTCTTCAATTTTCAATGCTAAAGAAATTTGAGAAAAAAAGCATCGGATCCTTTCAATTATCGAACCGGTTCGTTAATTTCTTTTTTTCTGTTAAAATCTTAACTGTTTGGGGGTAGTGAATTTATTGCATCCCCAATTTGGGGAATTTTGTTAGGGGAGAAGAATCATGGGGAGGGGAATGGGAAGGTTGAAAGAATCTACAATTAAAACCATTTCAAGCAATTTCACAACCACCTTGCAGAGCAGTTGCATATGCAGGGTTTGCAGATTGAACGCAAGCAAATAAATGTTGATTTAATGCCCAAATCATCTGAACATCCCTTTCTTAATCTTACTCATTATGCTTACATTAATCAGCCTTGCATTCTTTGCGGATCTCCACATTTCTCACATGATCATACATGGTTTTACACACATACGCCTCAAAGATTTCATTACTGCAGCATTCAGTCTACTTTCATTCTAACTCTGCCAGTTTCATTCATTACTGACATACTTCAGAGTAGGTACCAAAACTCCAGTGTGGATTGCTAGCTTTGCTTCTTTGAACAGTTTTTTGTTAGCACCAACTGCATTCAACCCTCTATTAATGGAGTTACCTTCGATATCTATATTCTTAAAAATACTTCCCAAATACACAAACTCATCCACCTGCTCCAAGTATTCATCATTCACAACATTATTGCACACTGTTTTCATACTCTCTCTTCCAAACAACATGACTATAGACCTATTCGCATTCGTCTTTAACTCATTCTTCATACATACTTGGTTCATCCTAGACACGAGAAACTGTAGATCATCCATAATGTTAGAAATCAGCATCGCGTCATCAGCATACAACAGGCAACATACTTTCATATTGGTAAGAGTTTGTCAAAGTAATTCATACCAAATTTCTATTTAACGTGGACCAAAATCAACTCGTACAAATGCACATCGAAGAATCGCACAAAAAACTTCTTTTAAAACTTCAAAAGTAAGCAAAAATACGTTCAGGAATATATTTTAAAATCACTTTGTTAATTAATTAATTGTCCGTAAATTTAAACACCACGATGATCACTGTTGCGCATCAAAACAGACGAAACTTCGTCGTTTAAAGTTGCACAAGGGGCCCGTGCTAGACGCTCGCGCGGTGCGGAGGCTGCGCAAACGTCAGCGTATCGTTTATAAAACAGAATTCGTTCTCGTCATCGTTTGTGAGGTAATATCCGCAACTGTCGTCGTTGGACACTTGATCACAGTTATTTTTGAAATTGGAGCGTTCGTTTTTCACTCGAGTGTTTGTCGCGGCCGCGTTCCACGAATAATCGGCGGTTTTCTTGTTTCCTTTGTACACGCAGACATCGTCGTTGTTGTTTTTCTTTTTATTTTTCTTTCGTTTCGAAAAGACTGTCGACGGGTCTAAGAAAGCATCTTCACCAAGCCGGAAATCTGTTTCATCATAGAAATAATTCTCACCTCTTCGTCTCTGTAATTCTTTGTTCTCTCGTATATTTCTATCTACATTTCGCATGATTTTCCGTTTGGAGTAGCTATTGGATTTGTCGTCTTTCGAAGAGTCGTCCATGAGGGGGTCGTGGCTTCGTTTCTCGTTTTCCGATCGGCCGTCGATGGAGTAGAAAGAACTTCTTCGACTGCCAAAGAGTTGAATGCTTGTACATCTTCCGTCTAGGTCCATACTCGATCTATGGCTGTACCTGAAAATATAAAAAAATTTGTGATTGTAGTAAACTTAATAATTTTCAAAATAAAGCACTACGAAACAAAATCAAAATATTATTTGAAATTAAAGTGCACAAACTTCGGGATGTGATTCCACATGATGGTAGAAGCAAAAAGGATAAATAACTTTTTTCGAAATTACCATTTTTTTTCCTATACAAAATATATACATATACAGATTTTACATAAATTTTGAACATTGAAAAAATCATGTTTAACATTTCTGATATAGAATCCATTACTTCCATTCCGAAACTATTTTGGCAACAACTTATAAGTGCAATGTAAAAGTGACGGAATGGAATGCATAAAATCCTGTACAAACTTGTAAGTGAAATGTAAAAGTAAAATAATGTAATACATAAAAACCTATACAAACTTGAAAGTGGAATGTAAAAGTAACAAAATGGAATGCTTAAAAACCTGTGTAAACTTATAAGTGGAATGTAAAAATAACAAAATGGAATGCAACTTGTACAATATGCAAGTGGAATGTAAAAATAACAGGGTAGAATGTATAAAAACCTGTACAAACTTGTAAGTGGAATGTAAAAGTAACAGAATGGAATGTGTAAAAACCTGTACAAACTTGCAAGTGGAATATAAAAGTAAAATAATGGAAAGCATAAAAACCTGTACAAACTTACAAGTGAAATGTAACAGAATGGAATGCATAAAAACATAGAAATGGAACGTAATAGTAACATAATGGAATACATAAAAACATGTACAAACTTATAAGTGGAACGTAAAACTAACAGAATGGAATGCATAAAAACCACAAATATATTATATTACAAATATATTATATACTAGCTGGGTTACCCGGCTTCGCTCAGGACAATAAGATAGTGTTCTGGAATGTTGCACAATGATGTTCCCGATTCCCTATTCCTGATCATTCCACGACATACTCCGCCACTCCTTCCACAACTTTCTACAGCCCTATGGAACCTTCTAGAACTTTCCGGAAGACTGTTCTAGAAATTTCAAGAGGGCGAAACTTTCAGCCCTTATATCTTTTAAAGCATGCCCTTTAGGTAAAAACGGATACCCTTATTCCCTAGGGGGGATAGAGATCTACCACACCATATAACTCCCTTGATCGAACCGGGACTCTTTTCTGAGTTTTTGCGAGCTGCACTTTTTTTTGGACTTTCTTTTATAATATATGCCATATTCAAATAAATAAAATGTTACTCCTCACATGTCCTTTTCCGTGCGTTCCCCTCCAGCGTTCCACTTTCACCTTCCCCACCACCGCTCTCCCGCTCTCCCGTCCCGCCAACCCCCCTGGCACTGCATTTTGTTGACTCCTCTCCCGCCCGGCCCGTAGCCGAAACTTTTTCTAATACTAACAATTTTAAACTCGTGATATCTTTCTAATTAAATATCCGAATTGAAAAATTCAAAAAGTTAAATAAAAGTATTGAAACTGTCTTGAATATGAAGTAATTTATTTTGATAAGGATTAAAACCAAGATACAAATAAAGAGCCTTTTCAATCGGCGACATTAAAATTAAATTTTTAAAATAAAAGAATACTTATTGTGGCATAACCATAATAGTTAGACATATGCTGTCGCGAACTTTTTTGTAAATAATAATGTGTTTTATAAAGTTGTAGTACATTATTTTATTCTATCATCAATAGTTTTCGCAGCGCACGCGATTTAAAGAATATTTTAGGTAATTTTTTTACACCCTGGGTTACATTATCGAAGTTTTAGTAAGGATCCCTAATTTTTTTGAAAATGTAATATAGCCTATGTCACCCGGGGATAGTGTAGCTTCCCAACAGTGAAAGAATTTTTCAAATCGGTTCAGTAGTTTCGGAGCCTATTCGATGCAAACAAACAAACAAACCTTTCCTCTTTATATAGTGTGTTAGATGTTAGATTATTATATGGCACAAACTTATAAGTGGAATGTAAAAGTAACTGAATGGAATGCATAAAAACCTGTACAAACTTGCAAGTGGAATGTAAAAGTAACAGAATGGAATGCATAAAAACATGTACAAACTTCGGCAAAAATAGCCAAATACATGCAAAATCACACAAATCAAATAGAAATATTACCTAAAAGTGTCGTAATTAAAGGCATTCTTGCTGCTGTTCATCAGTTCGAGTCTTCTCTTCCTCACAAGTTCCCTAAAGTCCTCTTCCTCGATATGAAACTCTGGGTTCTTGGCGTTCATGTACAGATACCCCGAGGCAGAGTTCAGCCGGAGGGTCCCCGACTGACTGAGGCACCCGGACTTTTCGATGTAGCGAGGCATCTTGTTCAGCAGACCCTTGTTTGGCTTGTTCGTTTTGGCGATCTTGACGGCGGGTGCCACGGGGGAAAGCGGATCACGATACTGAAGGATTCTGTAAATATTGTGAAGATTAATGAATGTTCTTGGATGAAGTAAGGTAAATCTAGCACATTGACAACAATCAAATGATAATGTCCTATTTTAGAAACTGATAATTTGTGGCGATGGATCTTGGAATTATTGTGAAATTACTGTAGCACACAGACGACATGAGTTTAATATCAAAGATTGTAAAGTTTACCTTATTTTATAACAAATAACCTAATTTGATGGAAAGCTTTTGTAAGGACTATTTCAGCCTTAACAAAAATATCCTTAGACTTATCTATGCCGCTGTGACATATTTTATCCATCGGCGGCTATTGCAAATTGGAACATCCAACCCCAGGTTGTCGTTACAGACGGACACTGTGGTCGAGCGGTAAGGTTCTCGACTAGTCGATAATCTGAAGATCGCGGGTTCAAATCCAAACATGCAAAAGTCTCAACTGCTCCAGTCTGGAGCCAATAAAACTATGGCATCCCCAATCGAAGGTAGTTGGGAGAGGAAGGATATGAGGAAGAGGAAGGTGGAGAAGTACCTGGCTATTCAGATCTGGTCACCAAACACGGCTAAAGTCATTTCTAGCAACATTTCAATTCTGAATGATGGTCTTACACCATGGTGATACTGAGAGTGTCTTTCACTATGGAATGAGTCGCAAGCATACTTATATATTATTTTAAATGAATAAATTGTGAAATAACACAAATCAATCGAATAAAATTTACTAGTGCACCGGGATTTGATCTTGCGACCTTCGAATTGCTAGTTGAGAGATTTACCTCTCGACCATGGGGGCCGAAAAATAACAGATAATAGTATAACACGGATAGCAAAATACATATATGTAGACTTTAGAATCTTTGATATTATACCCCTGAAATAACAGTTTTCCTAACAACAGCTTGTGTAAAAATATTTAGAAAGTGAAATTACATATTTGTTCATATGAAGCAGTTACTTTGTGATGTGACATTATAATTTAAAATAAAACAATAACTTGGTTAAAATAAAACAATAACTTTGTAAACACCACAAGTGGTGTTTACAAAGTTATTGTTTTATTTTAACCACTCCGATACATCGCGAATATGCACTTTTTACGTCTTAAACGACATGTCAGATTTACGAAAACTTTATGTTATTTCCGCTTCACAATTAAAGCTCTATAAATGAAACATTTCCGAACTTAGCCGAATACTAAAAGCTGTTTTTGAAAGGATATGAAATAAGCTTTCAAAATGTAATGTTGCAAATAAATATTAACATTTGTAAATATTAAAATTTAGAATGCAAACATAAAAAAAATGAAAAAATGACTCACGTGATGTTTTTATGTGAAAACGGTACTAAAATCACGGATTATATAAAAGACAATATTTATTCTATCTTATAAATGTATAATGAACAATTTGGTCACCTCGCTTTTTTATCATTTCATACAAGAATATTTAATAAAAAAATAACGATGTCAAACAGTGGATAGGCAATTTGGCGGTCTATCATGTGTCTGACAGAAAAGATTTTTTTTATCTATTTCTATGGACATCTGGAATAGTGATGGGTAGCTTGATTTATTATGGAGCTTCTCCTTTTTGTTTTAGGGATGTCACTAGAACAATAACGGAGTTATGACGATTTCTGAAATTCTGACGATTGATGAAACCTACTGTAAGATAATGTTGTGGAAAGTGCAATATCAAAAATATTTGTTGGATCAAGATTTCATCAAAACAATAAAATGAAAGTGATAGATAGTAAGAAAAACTTCTGAAAATATATAATGATGAATTAAATTAAACATTTTACTTTACTGTTATTTTATAATCCACTCTAGACATTTCTTCTGGGTAACCCATATTTATAGGTTTTATAAAAATAAAAATTAAATAAATTTATAAGTTAAATTTATAAATGTGTAAATTTATAAATGTGTTAAATTTATAAATGTGTTAAATTTATGAATGTGCACATTTGTATAAATTTTGTAAGTTAGATACCGAAATTGTCCTAACTTGTGGAAATATTATTATATAGCTATTCAGGAGGCGGGTATCGGTACCGTCACCCTGGAACCATTTATTGGGTAACCAACACCTCTGCCATAGGTCAACCCAAGTGGTTCACTACCTTCGGTGACTTAGCAGGGGTGCCCGGGATCACGGGGTGAGATTTGTTTTGGGGTTTTGTTCTTGGGTGGGTCTTGGTGGCAGAGTCGTCTACCCACACGGAGGGACTGGTTGAATGAGACTTTTGGACCTCTCCAGCAGGACCATCTTGACCCACCACCTTGCCCCGCAATGGGAGTCACTCCTGGACACATCAGATCCCTGCAAACTCCCCATACCTTTTTCCTTCCCAGAACCATCTCTCCTTTCTTTCCCTAAAAAGACCCTCCCAGACACAGCACCCCCAAAGATGACATAGGCCCTGAGGGAAATTATTTTCTTCAAGGCCTCCTATGTGGGGTTAATGTAAAAAAAAAAATACATATTTGTGATTTTGCATTTTCCACTGTTGTTTTCATGAGACAAAGAACATCATTTTCATTATTTGTTTTTGATGTGTTATGCAGTGTTCCGCTATCCTCCTTCTTTAGCCAACGTTTCAGACAGCGTTGCAGTGTCCATCATCAGGGCAGATCCGGCAGATCCGACAGATGTGCTGATGATGCCGGATCGGCCCTGATGATGGACACTGCAACGCTGTCCGAAACGTTGGCTAAAGAAGGAGGTAGCGCAGAACGGCATAACACTCCAAAAACAAATAATGAAAATACTTTTTCACCGTGAAAATCTAAAAACGTAACCAAAGAACATAATCTTTTGAAAAAAAAAAAAAAAATATTGCAGATGATACATTAC
Organism: Limnephilus lunatus; assembly: GCA_917563855.2. NCBI lineage: Eukaryota > Metazoa > Arthropoda > Insecta > Trichoptera > Limnephilidae > Limnephilus > Limnephilus lunatus. The sequence goes on from OU830594.1 coordinate 103,859,854, forward strand.
CTTGTGTAGATGAAAACAATTAGGATGGTAATGACAATATTAATAATACTGTTAACCGATTTAGTAAAAGTGAGATGAGAACATTCAGATGTGGTACGACGAATTAGTATTTTGAGAATGGTGTTACTTTTTCAAAACGGACGGCTTCTGCGTTCCAGAGGTTGAGTGGCGTCGCTCCGATCTCGAGGAGGCGGGTTCAATTCCCATCGAGTACAAAAATATGTTGTTTGTATCTTTTTTTCTGTTGGAAAAATGTGTTCAATTTTGGTGTGAGTGGGCCAAATCAGTTGTGGAGTATAAAATTTTTAAAAATATTAAAAAAAAAAATGTGTCATTTTATTTTTATTTATTCTCATTTCTTCTATAAACCTTTTTAACCCTAGGCTTCTCAAAGTTGCAAACAGGTTCCCTCATGTATACATAATAATATAAGTTTAAAGGGTAATTTAGAGTATGTCACCTCAATTACGTAAAACCTAACCTAACTTAGGTAAATTAGATTGCATTAGGCGAGGCCAGGTTAGGTTGGGTTAGATTAGTATCTATTTATTGTTATCAAGTTTTATATGTAGAATGTTTTTGTTTTATACATATATTAAGATAATACTGTTATTCAATTTATTAAAAACAGATATGATTTTAGATTGTCACGGCCAAAAGTATTTTCGTTATTAATTTTTGGGGTGTTATGTCGTGTTGCGCTACCTTCTTTAGCCAACGTTTCAAACAGCGTTGCAGTGTCCATAATTGGGGCAGATTTGTGAATCAATAAAGCACATCCTGTAATGCTGTAACGCTGCTTGAAACGTCGGCTACATAAGAAGGTAGCTCAACACAGCATAACATCCCAAAAATTACTAACGATTATAAAAACAGTTTTTTTATAAATAAGTTCTGCTGCATAATTCTGTATTTTTATTTGTGATGTTTTTGTTTTTCTAATTGTATTTATTTGTATTTAATTGTATGTAATTGCAGATTTTTATAATTGTGTAATAAGTGAGTTTTATAACTGGATTGTCCTCATGTAAGTGTAAACATCTGTAAATCCCAGTATAAATAAATAAATAAATAATGTCTGTTTCGTCTTCTGAAGGCACAGTTTGATAATGACCTCAGAAGGCGAAACAGCTGTCACTAGTAGTACCAGTACCAATAATTATACAGCAGAACTTGTTTAAAAATAAACTGTTTTTTTTTGTATAAATTGAATAACAATATTTACACAGCAGAATTTGTTTATAAATAAACTGTTTTTTTTAATAAATTGAATAACAATATTGTTGAATATGTAATAACTTAAAATAAGGGGGATATTTTAACCAATCGAGCAATGGCTACCCAAATTTAGGCAGTTGATTAAAAAAAAATTATTGAAGAATTTAAAAAATGTATTATTTTTTTTATAAAACCTAAAAATATGGGATAAACTGTGAAATGTAAGTGGATTCATCGGCTTTAAACCACAGTAAATTTCCGTATTAATATTTGGAAGTATATTTATTAAATCTAATAACCAAATCAAAAACCGAACACTCAGAAATCCCCATCGCTCAAGTGGTTAAAAAGAAACATTTAGCAGCATATAGGTTTCAAAGGGTTGAATGACTATGAGGTATAATGATATTTACAATAAATTGATATGAAAATACTAATGCATAGTAACATTAGGTTAGATTAAGTTTAATTTGGTTAGGTTATAGTTAAACATTTACCGACCTACAGGGTTCAAAGGATTAAACAATAAAAATATTTACGACACAAAAAGAATAAACAAAACAAGAATAAAAGTCACAAAAAGAATAAACAATACAATTTATTATCCTGGTTAATTTGCAATAATTAGGGAGGGTATGGGTACCCCCGCCCTGAGAGCTATTTATTGGACAGCCAACACTTCTGCCATACGTCATCCCAAGTGACAAGCTACATTTGGTGACTTAGCAGAGGTGCCTGGGTTTATGGGATAAGGTCCCGGGTCTTGGCGGCGGATGCATCTGAGAGACATGTTGAGGGAGACCTTTTGACCTCTCCAGCAGGACTTTCTCAGAACATTGCACCGCAGTGGGAGGGATCGATTCAAACGACCGTCACTCGGTGACACTCCAACCCAAAGATTCCTAACCAGAACTTCCTCTCCTCCCTTTCCTAAAAAGACCCTAAACACAGCATCCCCAAAGATCACAGACCCAGAGAGGAATTATTTTCCTCAGGGCCTCCTGTGTGGAGCTAATGTAAAAAAAAAAAAATGGAATCATAAAATAATTACACCGTAAAAAAATATAACAAATTGTACATTTGTGTAATGAATAAAATTTAGAAAGGGACACATACTTTTGTTGCCCGAAGCAGTTACAGTGACAGCTGCATACGCTTGGGGCGTACTCTTCTTCTGGAAACTGCATCAAAGGCGTGCCTGAAATTGAAAAATAAAATTATCAGAGGACAGTGCTTGAGTTTTCGGATATGATGCTTAACAGGGTGGTCATAAAGAGCCAGCGCTTAAACTCTCGTACAAATTTCGTTTCAGTATTTTCGAAATGTACACATTAAATAAGCTGTAATTTTAATTTTTTATATGAATACCGCACAAGAGTCCCCAACTGCTCCCATAAGGAGCCAGTGAGACTATGGCATGTTGTGAGGGTCATGTTGTTGGGGTATGTTGTGAGGCTGGGGAGGGGAAGGAGATCTTCCTGAATACTGCTCCCGTCTGAAGCCAGTGAGTCTATGGCATCCCCAATTGGAGTATGTTGTGAGGCTAAAGGGGTAGTGTGGAGGGGAAGGAGATAGGGAAGAGGAAGGTGGGGAAGTACCTCTCTATTAAGATCTGGTCACCAAACACGGCTAAAGCCATTTCAAGCAACGTTTCAATTCTGAATAGTGGTCTTACACCAGGGCGATACTGAGAGTATCTTCCACTCTGGAACGTACTGCAAATATACTATATATTATTTTTAATTTATTAATTGTGAAACACCACAAATTAATCAAATAAAATTTATTTGCGCACGCCGGGTTCGAACAAGCTACCTTCGGATTATAAGGCGAGTCTTAACTCGGGACCACAGAGGCCGTTAACCTGTTATTGGCCACTATTCACCGGCCCTCTTCTTCTTTTTTCCTAAATTTTGAACTTTGAAGTACCACTTTGAATTTTGAATCGATTGTTTTGTGGAATAATTTTGAGCTATTATATATTTTATTGACTGAAACACATTCCTAGAACAATAAACTATGTACCAAAACTGCATTACGTGCGTTAATTTGATAAATTGATAGGTTTTACGATGTTTTCGTTTTATCGCGGCAAAATTTGACAGTTCGACTCCACAGATAAAAATCATTTAAAAATATTCTGGTGCTGCCAGGTGAATGAAACTAGTTGCTATATCTTCTACGATATTTGGGCAAGCTATTCTGACCTTGTTCATCATACAAATTCTGTACACAGAAGGGTCAAAATCGCATTCAAAAATATTTTTTTTGAAGTTTTTTCCGCGCGCATGCGCACAGACCGCGCGGCTCCGGCCAATAACAGGTTTCAACATCTCCATATGTACTGAAATCAGAAGCTTTTCATATGGGGATATTTATTTATCATCAAAATTCGATGGACATGTAGATTCTGTCAACATAATCTGGAAATTTAATTATGTGGAAACAAAAAATTTTATTACTACGGCAACACCGATTTTAGAACTTGAAAAATATTGGAATTTAAGGTTATTGTCAACTTCAAAATCTGACATGTTGACTGGAAAAGAGAAATGTAATGAAGTGACTGTTGCTGACTGAGGTTTTTATAAAAATAAAATAATCTTAAAAGTGCTCTCTTCTTACAGATAGTTTTACTTTTTATTTTGATTTAACCTGTCATGGGCCCGGCCCCCTCAGGCACCCCTTTCCTTTTCCCTAACAAAGCACGATTTTGAATTGAATGTTTTGTGGATTAATTTTGAGCTATCATATATTTTATTGGCCGAAACACATTCCTAGAACAATAAACTATGTACCAAAAAAACATTACTTGCGTTACTTAAATTGATACGTCCGTTTGATAGATTCTCCCATCTTAACAGACGGATTGCAATCTTTAGAGCACAGGTGGGAATGCTGTCCCTGTTCTACCGGTATTACAATGGAAGATGCTCCGAGGAACTAGCGTCATTGATCCCTTCCGCACCGGTGCATAGTCGGGAAACACGCCAAACGCATGCCCAACATATGTATACGGTTGACATTTGTCACATGAGAACGGGTCGTTTCTTCGACTCGTTCTTGTGTTCAACAGCTCGGCTGTGGAACGATTTGCCGGCCTCTGTTTTTTCTTCCTTCTTACAACATGGGTCTCTTCAAGACCTAGATGACCTAGATGACATAGGCCCGGAGGGAAATTTTTTCCTCAGGGCCTCCTGTGTGAAGATAATGTAAAAAAAAAAAGGTTTTACAATGTTTTCGTCAAGAATCACGCATCAGATTTAATCGCGGCAAATTTGACATTTCGATTCCAAAGATAAAATCATTTAAAAATATTCTGGTGTTGCCAGGTGAATGAAACTAGTGGCTATATCATCTATGATATTGGCGCAAGTGATTCTGACCTTGTCCTTCATACAAATTCTGTACACAGAAGGGTCAAAATCGCATTAAAAAATATTTTTTTTCAAATTTTATTCCGCGCTTGCGCACAAACCGCCCGCATTTTCGGGTTTCTGGCAAATAACAGGTTAAAATTTTAATTTTTTTCTTCCGAGATGATTTAATTGATTTTGATATTTGATCACTTGACTTACCTTGTAATATCTCCCTCGGATCAGCTGGTAATCTTGTTCCCTTTGAAACTCCGCGCAGAATTTCTCCATCCGCCGTTATAACATCGCCTTCTAACCGCACGGCGCCTCGTAATGCCTGTTGAAGAACACGCCAAAAAAACATTTATAACTGTTATATAATATGGAAAAACAATGTAATAGTTGTGAACAGCGAATTCTTGGGAATGTCTTGTGGCAGTTTCTACTATATTCTCCTGGTACTCCTGTCTTTATTCATTCGTTCCGCAAGTCTATCCTTTCTCAATCCTGTTTGCAATGCTTTCTTCAACCTTTCTTCCTTTCCGGATCTCCATATTTGTAACCCGGTCAAATATGGTTTAATTCAATTCAATTTAATCATTTTAAAAACATAACACATTTCAAAGCGTTTTTAAAAGAGAGAAAATATTCAAGATAAGATAAGCAGATTTAAACTAACAGCAACAAAGTTTGCCATCTAAATTGTGCTTCATTGATTTTAAACATATCGATATTCAAAGTGATTCTATTTAACCACAAGACAGCTCTCCCGACTGGCATGATCTTTGGCAAGTTAGTTCTGCAAGCCGGGAGATAAAACAGTCTATGCTGTATGGAGATAACCATCGGGAACATAGAAACAAATGCTCTATTAATGTTCATACCGAGCATGCCCAAGAGAAAGTTGGTAGGGTAGAGCTACGGGTAGTAGCCATACTCCCCGAGGTAGAGAAATCTCAGAAATTTCTTCAGAACCTTCTCCAACATGAGGAAATACTTTATAATATACAACTCAGGGATCTCAATTCTACAGCATTCAGTATACTTTCTTCCTTCCTCTGTCAGTTCCACGCCTCACTGCCGTACATCAGGGTTGGTATCAACACTCCATTGTGAACTGCTAACCTCGGATATTTGCACTACTTCTAGTGACTACCACATTCAGTCATCTATTAATGGAGTTTCCTGCATTTTTCCATCTTCCAATGTCCTTAGCCTTTACGTCTCTCGTAAATACTTCCCAAATAAGAGAGAGGCTCCTTCAATTACCTCTCACCCCAGAAGATAGAAGCAAAATTGCCAACGTGGGAAATGCCCAACTTGTACAAGACCCCACTGAGAGACATCCTGGGTTCTCATTGCCTCGTTAACTCTAGAGCACCATCAATAGGATAAGGTGCTTCCACAGCTGTTGTGCCTACAAGATGCATAGATGGGGCCTTTAAAGAGTCGGTGATGTGGGAACACGGGGTGGTGCAGACCTTCTGGCTGACTTAGACTGGCTCGCAGACTTAGATGTCCCCTTCTGACCTCCCCACCATACGAAATAAGAAGAAGACTTCCCAAATACACTCATTCACTCTAAGTATAGAAATATTAGAAACACTTAAGATGGTTTGTTAATGATGGTTGTAAGTTGAAGATACTGCAATATTCTCACCTGTATAGCCTGCTGTTCATCTCTTCGCTCGTCCTCCGTGTTCATGGTGACGAACCGGAGCACCAGCAAGTTGAGGCAGGCGGCCACTATGGCCAGGCCAAACAGGATGAAGATGAGGGCAAACATTACATAGGAGGGCTTCGAGTTGAGGGCATTGTCTTTCTGCAGGGCTACCATGTCACCAAAACCTAAAAAGGGAACAATACGGGAGACGTAGAAATAAATTCATTTCGGATAGAAGTCAAGCATATCTTAATCTCTTGAACGTCAAAGTAGGAAAAATCTCATAATACCCCCAACAGTCATAAATATCAGGATAAAAACCAAGATTTTCTGTATATTCATGTTTATATAGTAAGACATTCTCCAGAACAACCAACTATATCTAAAAAAAAATTAACTCCACACAGAAGGCCCTGAGGAAAACAATTTCCCTGAGGGCCTATGTCATCTTTGGGGATGCTGTGTGGAAGGTATTTTTAGAGAAAGGAAGTTCTGGGAAGGAAAAAGGTACGAGGGGTGGATAGGAATCTGGGGTTCGATATGTCCAGGAGTTACAGATATGTATGGATCCATCCCTCCCATTGAGGTACAAGGCAATGTTCCGAGAGAGTACGACTGGAGAAGTCAAAGGGACTCCCTCAACCAGCCTCTTCCGGTCCGCTTCCCAAATTGTTAAGTTAATTAAATTATTAGTCGATTATTATTATTTCCCAGGTGTGCGCTAGTATTTTACTAAATAATAATTAAACTGTATGTATTGAAAAAGCTTCTAAGTGATACAGTCAGATGTCAGCAGGGAAAGTACTTCTATCGATGGCCGACAAGGGTACCTGAATAACCGGAACTGGCTCTGGCGAGCGAGTACACAGATTGTCGTGTGACTTGCAGCATAATTATTGTAAATATGTAAACTCATAATAAACCAGTTTGTTAACAAGAACCTGATGTTGTTGAATGTAAATGAAACATAACAGAAACAGAGGTCTACTAATGAAATTTTGACATACCAATGGTGGTCAAAGTGATGAAACAGTAATATACACTGTCGAAGTAGCTCCAGCCCTCAAATTTGGAAAAGGCAGCTGCCCCCCCGGCTATGATGAGCGACGAGAGCGTCGTCACAACGCAGATCAGGTCCAGCTCCGACGCTCCCGTCTGCCGGCAGTTCATGGCGCGCTTCACCGACTTTATTATCACACTGGAAACAAAAGTTAACACACTTCAAACAACAGAAAACAATGGATTCAAGAAAATTGGTTTTTATTTAAACCGCTATAACTTAAAATAATGCATATATTTTGATGAAATTTTTAATATAATACTCACCACATTACAATTATAAAAATATTGTCTGAAATTAGAGCCTACTTTGTAATACATATAACTTCACAGACTGCACTTAAGTCAGTGTTTTAATCAAATGATCCCAGATGTTGTTTTTTTTAATTTTTTATTGTTTATTGAGTTAGTATATACTACATGAATATAAACTAAAAAGCACAATGTAACATTTCATTTGATAAATTTAAATATTTTTACAGTAAGCATAACATTTCTTTTTAAACACATTCATTCTTTCTTCATTCTTCATACTTTCAGGCATTTCATCATACATCTTTAGTCCTCTATACATTAGGCAGCTCTGTGATTTTGATTTCTTCATTTGTGGCAATCGAACTCTGTTTATATTTCTTGTTTCATAATTATGTACGTCTCTATTAAAAACAATTTCATCCTTTAAGTATTTTGGCATTTGGTTTTTCATAATTTTATGCACAAAAATTAACACATTAAATATTAGCCTTTTTTATTGGAATCCAATTTAGCTCCTCTCTCATTTGATTAATCCTTGCGTATTTGCCTTTTCCCAGTATACATCTCATAGCTCTGTTCTGTATAACTTCTAGTTTGTTTAAATTTCCTTCATTGGCCAAATATAACATCGTAGAGCAGTAATCCAAATGTGGAGCAACAATAGTTGTGCACAATTGAAAAGATAGTACAAGCTACAAGACATAGATGGCTCTAGTGAAGATAGATCTTAGAGGTTATGGATTTATCCAACAGATGTCAGTGGTATAAATGTTTGCTCCTCCGTGGCGGGTACCAAGGTACAATAAATATTCATCCTAAACTTACCAAACATATTAAATAAAAATAGATTATCCAGGTGGCATTTAGAACGAGTTGAATTTTACAACCATACATAAAGATAGCAGCCAATAAAGATATGCGTTAAGAAAATGTTAGTAGTCTTTAGTCAAAGTACAATACAGTTAAATATGACCGAATCAGATAGGGTCACATTAGCTCAATGATAGAGTTCTGATCTGACAAGGCTAAGGTACTGGGTTCAGTTCCTAGATGTGACAATATCTTTTTCTGATTTTTCTGTTTCAGATTTTGGATTGAGTGTCGCTAATATTGTCTTCATTAATTGATTGAAAAGTCAATTGGCTGTAAGACAGATTTTCAGGTAGTGAAAGAGCTGTAGCCACTTCTGGCCACAGACAAAACACTAGTGCCACTAGCAGAAGACATTCGCGACTCTAAAATTCAAAATGATATCCAGTTTCCAGTAAGAGAAACACTTTAACAAGAAGAGGATTATCGTACAAACCTGCTGAGCATGTTGACCCTTTCACCGATACTCTGGAACATGACGAGGCCAAGGGGGATGCCCACAATAGCGTAGAACATGGTGAACAGCTTGCCTCCGATGGTGCAGGGGGTGGAGTGGCCATAACCTTCAAATCACAAACCAGACATAAGGAGAGATTTAAGAGATAAAAGGAGCTGCGGACTAAGCACGGACATATCGACAGCGAAGCAAAATTAGTAGGATAAACTAGCTGTCAATGTTTATTTTCCCTGACCCAAACATGACCAGCCATCGAAAAATAATTAATCAACACCCAACAATGGCAACACTGTTGCATTTTACAATGTATTGGAACACCTAAGTTATACAAATTATTAACTTTTACAAAACTGATTTTATATTTTTTTGGAATTTGTTGTCATTTGAGTGTTGAGCAAAAACAGACACGATTGGACCGGTCAAAAAACTTACGTAAAAACAACTTCTGTATCTTGCTATAAATTACGGTAAGTGACTTTTGGTGTTGTTTACATTGGTAATTTGGCAATAGATTGCTTACGTGTGCGACTTATGGAAAAAACTTATGTGAGTAAAGGCAGCCTATCATTTTGCCTTTGCTTTTACTAGAAGCGAAAGTGTCAACTCGTTTCGAAACAATTGTCATTTATTGCTTGCTAAAACTTGATTATTCCATTTCTAAAAACCTTACAGCCAGCATCAAAAATCATTTTTACACGCAATTTTATATGCAATCAACCAACAAGTAATTCAACACAAGTGTTTAAATTTCATTCAGAGCATAACCCCAATCATTTACGTTGCGAGAAACCGCCTTTTTTTGGAAAACAAAAGAAGTCACAAATTGAAGCTCGTTTTACGATCGACTACAGGCCTACGAAGACGAACGAGGGACCGCACGATAATAATATGTGAAAGAGCATGAAACAGAGTTAGGGACACCAGAAGGATAATAGGAGTCGGTTAGGATTCTCCAAGAGTTGTAGCACCAATGATAGACGAAAGAAAGCATTTCAGGGTGATATCTAAACCGCATGAAAAAAGATGGAAAAAAAGGATGGCAAAAAAGAATCGGGAAAGGCAAAAGACCGATAGGAGGCGGTCAGAACTCTCAATGAAGATGAGACTCACCTATGGTGGTCAGCACGGTGGTGGCGTAGTAAAAAGCCCCCGTGAACTTCCACTGCTGGCCGGCCTTGTGGGGTTCTGCTTTCAGCACCACTGTCTCCATCACCTTGAAGTCCTCGGGGGAGATGTTGTACTTGCTGATCACCATGTACTCGATGTCTGCAATTAAACCATAGATTAAATCATCAGATTGCAACTTAATTAAGGAGAAATACATTCTTACAAAAAGCTTTCTTCTGACTTTTTTCGAATTAAGGATTTGACAGCCGCCTTCACCTCATGGTCCAAGGTAATGATTACCCTTGAGGTCTCTCTTGAGTAGAGGAAAAAAATAAAAATCGCAAGGCTCAAAATCGGGGGAAAGGGAGGATGTGGAATCGGTTCAAACTTCAAGTTTCACAGATGACATAGCACTAGAACACGTCTCCATACTCATGCATACAGAGGGGGAGTGTCACTTCCACATTCCACCTGACGCGCTTCTGAAGGTGATTTTGTTCGCGCTGTACAAGCATGATGTGTGCATTACTTTTCAGCCTATCCTCGTAAAAAGTAAAATAATAAAATACAGCCTTTTGCCATCACAGTATCGAACTAGTGATATGGTTCTGGTCCTCCATTGAATGGATAAGATGCTTCCACAACCTCTGTGCACACATGATGAACAGGGGGGCCTTAAAGAGTCGGCGATGTGTGAATGCGGTGCGGTACGGACCACGGAACATGTGGGTAACGAGTGCACGCTCAATTCGTTCTCCAGGGTGACTCCTGGGGCCCTAGACTGGCTTGCAGACCTAGGTGTTCCCCTCCCTCCACCATATGAAAGAAAAAGGTGAAATAATAAAGAAGTGGATACCTTGGAGCACCTCCCAGCGCCGTTTCTCAGTCTCGGACTCTAGGGCATCGAAGACGGCCGCCCCTACAAGCAGGTAGGTGAAGGTGCACACGATCAGTGACAGCGTACGCACATTCTGCTTCTTCATGGCGCCTCCCCGCTCCGCCCCCCACTCTGTCTCCTCCGCGAGCCACAGCTTTGCTACCGCCGCTGCTCCGGGCGGTCTAATGACATCACCACTCACCGGTCACCACTCACCGGGACCACGGCTGGATACTCGCAATATGTTTCTCTATTTGAGGACAACAGCTGAATAACTTTCAATATAGTGCACTTATCTCTCGATTTGAGGACAACAGCAGAATACCTTTCGATATAAAGAGTGTTTGTCTCTAAAGCTTAGGACCACGGCTTAGAAACTTTAAGGACAACGTCTGAACAACTATCAATATTAAGCGCATGTCTCTCAATTTGAGAACAGCCGACAATCTCAGGTTAACGATCAATTTATGTACAATTTTCAATGTAGCGAGCAGACGTCTCTTAATCTCTCAACTAATAGGGACAACAGCTGACTAACTTTCAATATAAAGGAACAGTTGTCAATCTCTCAATGAATCTCATACTGGGAACAGCAGCTGAATAACTTTCAATACAAAGAGTACCAGTCTCTCAATCTGTCTTTGGCATCCAAATTTAGTCTTCTGTGTTATTCTTGTAAGTTCTCAAATCAAATCTCAGTGTCTGTTTTTTTTTTATGTCAATCTTTCTTTTAGTCTCTCTGACATCCTTTTTTAGCATTCTCCGTCCTATTATTTGGAGTTACACAAAGTTGAATTTCTTCAACATTCTTCTTTTATTCCAGCTACTTTATTCTATTTGTTAGAAAAGCATTATTGATTTATAGTTCGTCCAAAAAAGAGTTATGTCAGTTTGAATTATGCTCTTCACCTTATTTTTCATGATCGGAAATGAATTTGTCTAATTTAGAATGTTTATTTACTTTCCTGTATTGTTCTTGTTCATGTTTTTAAGATTCTTGAAGAATGTGTCGATACGTTGCATCATTTATCCTTTTAATTTATTAGTTTCAATATCTTTTGTCCTCGATCAATTTGTCATATCTATAATCGACAGCAGTTGAAATGTGCAATTATTTGTTCCTTAAACAGTTATTTAAAATCTAAAGTCAGAGATTTTCTCTCGTTTCTAAAAGCAAGAGCGAAATTAATTATACCCTCCTTTAGGCCAAATATAACACACAACCTTTTATGGACTGTCGAACACCTGAATAATCTCGTTAGCCTAGATAAAACTTATGTCATAAAATGTGCAAATTTAACATAGTTTTGGCTGCAAATCCACGCATTCAAACTAAATTTCTGAGATATTGTGTCTAGTTCCTCCGTTAATTATTGACTTGTGTCAACTTTTTCCAACGTAGCTTGGAGTTCGAATATCAGCGTTCGGTTATCTTTTAAATTTAAAGCAAAATCACAACACTCGAAGTGAAAATCATCAATTTAATTCAAATTGGCAAAGCAAACAATTAAATTATTGTCTTCGGAACTTCACCATCAATATTTTTACCAAATAGTGTATATTCTTGAGAAATATTTGGCAAAGGGGAGTATTTTTTTTAATTCAGTTGGAAAAATGCATCATCTTTGGCTCTTTTGGAAATGTTTTGGTTAACAGACTTCAGTTCAAATGGACAATTTAAGTGTTCATTACATTTTGGAAGACAAGCTATAAAAATGCGTAAAACGAAGAAATATTTATGCGTAAAGTTATGAGTATTTTTAATCTTCAAATATCAATCAATCACTTCTTGTACTTCAATTCTTAGCTTCTTTGAGTATTTTCCATTGCGTAATTATTAATGTGTTAACAGCGATTCCTTGCGTAATTAATTAGGGTTATTATGATTTCTAGGTGTAGATTGATCCCTTTTGATGAAATTATGTTTTGAATTACCCTCGTATGTGCGTTTATTTATAAATTCGTTCGGTCCACAAAGCTATCTATGATGAATTTTGAACACAAAATAACATTTGATGATGTAAGAACCAGGTTTCTAAGTGGTTTATTTAGAATTATTTAGGATTCTGCCATATTTTGATATCAGAATGCTGCGGCAGTGTTTGAAGGGCCTTGTAGGTTCCATTTTCTCTTAGCTTTGATCTTTCTTGTATCCATGGCAAGTCTGCAGATGTTTTATGGTGACAGGAATTGAAGGTTTGTGTGGTGTCTCCGGAATAGATTGTTATCTGAAAATAAAAAAGGAGTATTGTTATTCATGACAATTTTTAGTAGGGATTGCAATCCCGCAGGATTCGCGAGATTTTAATGTGCGGGCTACTAGGGATTTCAATCCCGCAATTCCGTAAGATTTCAGCAATATTTAATCCCACGGATCTGCAGGTTTTAATGCGCGGGATAGTGGGGATTGCAATCCCGCAATCCCGTGGGATTGCATCAATATTTGATCCCGCGGAATTGCAGGATTTTAATGTGCAGAATAGTAGGGATTGCGATCCTGTAGGAATTCAGCAACATTCGATCCTGCAGATTTGCAAGATTTTAATGTGCGGGATAGTAGGGATTCCAATCCTGCAGGATTTCAGCAATATTTGATCCCGCAGTTTTGCTAGATTTTAATGCGCGGGATACTAGGGATTTCGATCCCGCATTCTGCAGGATTTCAGCAATAATTGAACCCGCTGATCTACAGGTTTTTAATGTGCGGCATAGTAGGGATTGAAACACCGCAAACCTGCGGGACATCAGCAATATTTAATCCCGCGGATTTGCAGGATTTAAAGTGCAGGATAGTAGGAATTGCGATTCCGTAGAATTTCATCAACAATTGATCTTGCAGATTTGCAGGATTTTAAAATATGTGATAGTAGGGATTGTAATCCCGCAGGATTTCAGCAATATTTGATCCCGCCGATTTGTGAGATTGAAAAAAATACAAAATTTATACCAAAAACATACTATCTGAATGGGTGACAGGTCTCTATTGTCTATGGTTTTTACAATCTTATTCTTAAACAAAGTTTTCTTAACCCACAGCCTTACCGTACCAATTTTATTTCTGAACAAAAAAATAATAAATAGGGATAAAGTTAAAAAATTTACTTTGTCCGAGGCTTGTGTTATTGTAGATATTCTAGTCTTTAATATTTTAACATCAAACAGGAAACTGGTTGTCGTTATTTGATTAAAAAATTTAATTGAAGTTTGCACTTCACAAAATTGGAAAATATGTCTTTTAGTACATGTGTATGTATTATGATACTTTAAAAGTTTAAGATATTTTATATCAACATAAAAATGGCGTCTTTTTATGTATATTATAAAAAAATCATAGGGAACGCAATTTAACAATAATTTTTTGTACTAAAAATGAGTGTTCCAATTTTGGTACGGTAGGGTTATGGGCATCCAACGCCTTTTCTTTAAATTATTTTTCAGTTAATTGTCAGTGCACCAAAAACTGTATTTTTTTTTTTTAATGTGAATATCTCACAAGAGTCCCAGCGCTCCCTTCTGGAGCTAGTGAGACTATGGCTTCCCCAAATGGGCTATGTTGTGAGGCTAAAGGTAGTAGGGAGGGGAAGGAGATGGGGGAGAGGAAGGTGGGGCAGTTAGCAAGGTTAGAAGCTATTCAGATCTGGTCATCAAACATGGCTAAAGCCATTTCAAGCAATGTTTTAATTCTGAATGGTGGTCTTATACCAGGGCGATACTGGTACCACTCTGTAATATATATTATTTTTAATGAATTATTTGTGAAATAACACAAATTAATCAAAATATTTAAAACTTCTGGAGGTTATTCCCATCAATGTAATATATAATTGAAGAAGAAGATAACAATAATAATCTAAATGAAAATATGAAAGAGAACAAGACCCAGGATAGAAAAAGATATTGATCGCAACTGGGACTCGAACCCAGAACTTTCGTCAAACCGGGACGTGCGCGTTTACCAATTCCGCCATTGCCACCTTCTGTCAAACCGTCAAATTAGTCAATCTCATAATTTATTTGTTTGGGATTCGATCCTGCGACCTTCGGATTGCGAGTCAAGAGCCTTACCCCTAAATTACGGAAGCCATCAATTTTCCGGAAGAAGACGAATGCGAACACATAAGTTAAATTTGCATACAACTACCAGTAAAGTTCAATTCTGACCTCGCTGATCTATATTCTGGTGATGAAAATGAGGTAAGAATTGAAAATTTACCAGGGCCATAGTTTCAAAATGAAGCATTTGTGGAATAATTCGACGAATGGTCACCCAGCTACAAAGTATATTCTGAAGAGAACTACACTATCGATTGTCCCGTTGATTAGTCAGACAAAAGTTGATTAGTCAGACGAAAAACCAAATTTTAATTGAGTGTGCCCTCTATCTGGTACAATACTCAGATTACTTATAAGCACCCCAAATCAATTATAAAGCAGAAAAAACTCATAGTGAATTAAAAAAAAATAATGTTTTCCAGATTACTAGTAGGATATTTCAACATGTCATACTAATGTAACGGATCGTTATGCCTCCCAGTGTTATTTTCAGAAATTAAATTTTGATTTATGATAAGCATGGGCATATTGCTTTCCTCATTATCTCAAAACTTTATATTTGGAGATTTATAACTAATCAACTGGACTAAATTTTATTTTTTTTTAATATTTTTATGTGAATACCGCACAAGAGTCCCAACTGCTCACATTGTATCAACATTATTATCAAGAATTCAGACACTGCTTGTATCACTTAGATTGCATGACATAGCAGTGTAGTATGTATACTACTGTAAGTGTAGGAGGTGGTGCATGTATTTAATTGTTCAGAATGTGTGGACAAAAAAGTTCAGAATGTGTGGACAAAAAGGCTTTAATACCTGATCCCTGGAAGTGTTAGAAATGCATGTTAACCTTTACATGCCTGAAGGTAAAAATTACATACCATTTGATAGGGGGTCACAAAGGCCCCCACAAAATTGCAAAGCGACCATGTCTCGTAATATGTATTCCTTTTGCGTTTTCACGTAATACTCAGATATTTGTTAAGGTAATTTTTGGAGATCGCTGGCAACGGTTAATATGCACTTTTTTTTTTTAAATCTTTTGATTCACCTTAATTACATTAAAAGGCAACTATTTGCATTGGGGGAAGTGGAAAATATTTCATTCTAAATTTTTTCTTGCCTTGACGCGAGTAGGCGTTATAAAGGGGCACTTTCTTTTGAATCACAAACCATGTTACACAAACCTAGCGTAGCCGCTAAACTACTTGAAAACTGGGATGTTTTTCTTGCCTTGACGCGAGTAGGTGTTATAAAGGGGCACTTTCTTTTGTATCACAAACCATGTAGAATGAAATATTTTCCACTTCCCCCAATGCAAATAGTTGTCTTTTAATGTAATTAAGGTGAATCAAAAGATTTTTTCAAAAAAAAGTGCGTATTAACCATTGCCAGCGATCTCAAAAATTTACCTTTGTTACTATCTTACCTACTTGTTAACTGGACATAGCCCATCTTTGGCCAGTTTTCAATCGCAGACGTCGGACATTGTCGGAACTTTGGTTTCATAAAGCTGGCTGTTTTCTCTTTGTAATACCATTTATATAATTTTTCCACAATTAGATTGCCACATATGAATAACAATAAGTAAAATTTTCAAAATTTTAAGTAACCCCGACACAAAAAAGAGCTGATAACCTTGAAACGCCTGAACAGATTTTCATGAATTGTGGCTAAGAACCATCTCGATCACTTCAGCTTTCAAAAAACAAAAAACATCATAATCGGTCCATTCGTTTAGGAGCTACGTCAAATTTATAACACCTCTGCTTGCGTCGAGGGTTAAAAAATCACAGAACTGCCTAATTTATAGTGGACTAACATATATGATGAAATGCCTGAAAGTATGAAGAATGAAGAAAGAGCTAATGTATTTAAAAGAAATGTTATGCTTACTGAAAAACTTTCAAATTTATCAAATGAAATGTTACATTGTGCATTTTATATTCATGTAGTATAAACTAATTCAATAAATAAAATTTAAAAAAAAATAGTACTTAGTTAAGGGAGCCAAAATGATCTCTATGAGACTTATACGAGTTGTTCCAAAAAGCGAAGAAATTAGCCTGAGTGGTTAAAAAAATAGAAACGACAACTTTTTTAAAAATTCAGATAGATTACTGAATAGTTTTTCTAGGATTACCGTATTAAGTTATAGAGCATGTGATGTAAAAGCAACTCATTTATCTTAGTGGGGAAAGTGTGTTACCCCCCTTCGGAATGGGGGTGTTAAATTGATATTACTTCTGTTGAATACTGCCTTCCCAGAAATAATTAAAATTATTTTTACTGTGGTTACAACTGTTTTGTACTTTAATTAAGAATTGTAATTAATTTACTACTTTGTCTGCTTGCTGACAATGACACTCCAAAAAGTATGCACCAAGGAGTGATGGGAGGTCAAACCTCAGGTGGTTTGATACCAAAGTAAACATTGCAGGGTTAGGCAAGGAATTGGAGGAAGACAATAAAAGACCGGAGAAAGGGAAGTTTTTCCTAGAAGCTTCCAAGACCCGCTGACAACATATTTAAGGGAAAAGGAACCCGGAGCCTGTAGGACTATAGCATCTCCAATTTTTGTGATTGTTATGAGGATGTGGGGAGTGGATGAGAAAGGGAAGAGGAAGGTTGGGATTGGCTGTCTAATCAGCAGGAGTGTGCAATCCATAGACACTGTAAAACTGTTTTGTCCTAAAATATAAAATAAGTTGTATATCATTGAAGAAGAAGATATCTAACACCTTCGATATGCTTAACACTAATAAATCTTAACGAAACATGAAACAGAACAAGACACAGAAAATTAAAAAAAAACATATGTGTGGTCCACACGCGGTAGAAGTGAAACCTTCAGAAAACTAAAGTAAACAAGAGTGAGGAGGCTACAAAGCACCACACAAAGAGACCGATAGGCTACGAAGCACGGCACAAAGAGGAGAATGATTATACTATCTCGTTCTCTCGCAGGCTTAATCCTGCAGATGTACGTGTTTGTCTCTTTTTAGTGTCGCTATTTTTCGTTTCATCGAGTTTCTGATAGATAGATTACTAATGTTAGATACTTCTAGTATCGCCCTGGTGAAAGACCACCATTCAGAATCAAAGCATAGCTGTGAAATAAAAACGAACATGTTTAAAATTGCTTTAACCTTGCTTTGTGACCAGATCTGAATATCCAGGCACTTCTCAACCTTCCTCTTCCCCATCTCCCTCCCCTCCTCACCCTCACTCTATAAACTTCGCAACATGCCCCAATTGGAGATGCCATAGTCCCACTGTCTTCAGACTTTTGGGAGCAGTTGGGACTCTTGTATAGAATCACGAAAAAACATATAGGTATGTGTTTATAATATTATATTAAATAAATAATTTAATTGACTTACCTTTTAGAAAAAATTGTGAGCAGTTTGTTGTATCTGTGATGATATTTAGTTATTTTGTGACTATAGCTTTGTTATTGTAATTCATTAGTTTATCTGAAACAAAATAAATAATAATGTATAGATTTGTATTTAAAATATATTTTATCTAGTTAGAATCGTGAGAGAATCGAAACTGAATGCAGAAAAAAGATAGGTAGGTACCAAAGGTACTTGCAAACATCTGACAATGAAAAAATAAGACAGGAATTTAAGTACTTTGTTTTATATGGTGGAATTTACAGCAATTTGAAATGGGATTCCATCAATTTGGGATGCAAAAATGGCTGCAAAGATTGTGAAAAACGATTTTTACCATCCGACACAATGAAAAAATAACTCATAAATAAATAGTCATAAATTATGGATAAACTGAACGAATGTATCCATGTTGAATATAGCGAAATTTACAGCAATTTGAGAAGGGATTCCATCGATTTGGACAGCTTTTGTAGGAGTTGGTACACATTGGAAATAAAAATGATTTGTAGGTATTAACTTTTGACAGCTCGCAAATTGTATCAAATTACTCAAGCCAAGATGGATAATAAATTATCAAATAGTCGGCTAGTGAAGTAAAGTTATGAGAAGATCGATATACAACTGAAATAACGCGTTAATTAAAATTCCACAACACTCCACTAAAAATAGATCTCCGCTCATGACGTGAACTAAAAATAAAATCGGACGTTCACTGTCATAGGTCAACGGACGTGCAGAACTAGGTCAAACGAACATCTCAATCGGGATTCAGGATATCCGATTGATTAACGCACGTTGCGGATATTCACTTAGAATCCATAATCCGCACGCGAATCCGCCAGGTAAAACGTCAATAATAGGAAAACTTCACTCAATTTACGGAAAGAAAACACAGGTACAACCCCGCAGAAAACACGATTTTTTAACACATTTTTGAGCGAAAACAAACAAAACGAAATTTAAATCTTCTAGTACGCTCTACCAACCAAGTTTTAATGAGGTATTATTGTAGTTTTATTTACATTTTAGTTGGAATTATGTGTAATCCTGTTTCGACATCGGCCGCCGAGAGACATTTTCGACAGACAGAGCTTGCAGAAGTTGCTGTTGCGCAGAGCGTTATTTTCGTTCTTTGCACAGGGTGAGAGGGAGGGTGATTCCAACCCTCGGAAATACGGAATTTTAAACGTCACATTATTTTCGCGATGGTGATTCCAAAAGTAACGAATGCCTTACTATTATAATTTATTAATTATATTTTTTTAAGTAATTAAAATAATATGAATTTATTATCCACCAATTTGTTTTCGGAATTATTTTCCACCAGTTTTCTTCCATCGTCAGGTCGTAATATTAATTTGTTTTATATAAAACTGCCGTTTTCGCGACGATGATTCCAAAAATAAATAGTGCTTTTGTGAAAGTTATTATTTTCTACGTTTTTTTTAGGTAGGTACCTACTTAGTTTGCCGAAAATTGTTGACTTTGTTTATTTGCACGTAGGTACGATATACGCATATTATCAAAAGGTAAACTGTTAAAAAATACGCTGATTAGGCTAGTATAGTAAAGTATCTAGTATGTCAGAGCATCTATAATGCGCTAATTATATTAATTAGCTACAAATTTTCTATTATAAACCGAAACCTGCGTACTTTTTATGAACCACATGGTATTTTATGAAGCATTAAATTGTTTATATTTCAAATAGGTAATCAATTATACAATTAGTTCATAGAAACTTTACTATTTCATTGACAATTCTTTTTTAAAACATTCTTCAGTCAGTTAGGTACCTACCATAATATTGAAAAGCTCAGTCAAAGTTAGTCAGGTAGTCAAAGTTTGCCTTGTGGTGAAAATAAGGCTTATTTATAATAAAGGCAACGCAGCAGATTTTTGAAATCGAAAACGGAAACGAACAAAAAAAATCCGGAGAGACGAAATTCCAGAAGATTGAGGTGATCGAAGTGATGCTATATATAATAGTTAAATTCGGAATCAGGCCGCTAACAATAACACTTCTTATTAAAATGGCAAAAAGGTTTAAATTCCCGTATAACACCGGCCGCCTGTTTTGATTTATTCACGAAAAAAACATAGCCGAAAACCGTGTTGCATTTTATTTTTCTAAGTTCAGGCACAATTATTTAAATGTTTTATTGCGATAATGTTCTAAAGAATTTGATTTTCCACAATATACATTAAAACCATAACCGAAAATGGGTTCGTAAGTGGGAGATTATGAACTTTAAAGCAGTTTTTACAGGCCTGATACTTTATTTTTTCTGGGCTTTTAGAAAGACTAATAAAAATACTCGATTATTTCAAAGGCAAAGATGTGTTCTACTCGCAGTATTTAATTAAAACATCTCAAATATTTCTTAGATTCTTAGTAATCTAATTTTCAAACCAGAATCATATGATTTTGCAATTTTGCATTGCTTAAAACAGGACTACGCTAGAGTCAGTAAACTCTTATTAAATTATATGTTTTTTTCTTCTATAAAGCCATTGTTATGTTCATTGTTTTCTATTTGTAAAATTATGAATTTGCCCTCGTTACGTACCAATTGTTATGATTGTAGTTTTTAAATTCACAAGAATAAGTGATAAGAAATTAATATTATTTTTTTTTACATGAGCTCCGCACAGGAGGCCCCGAGGAAAATAATTTCCTTCAGGGCCTATGTCATCTTTGGGGATGCTGTGTGGGTTTTTTTTAAAGGAAAGTAAGGAGAGGAGAGTTCTGGGAAGGAAAAGGGTTTAAGGGGTGGGTAGGAATCTGGAGTTCAGTATGTCCTCGTCATCCGCCTCCAAGACCTAGACAAACCTCACCCCATGAACCCGGGCACCCCTGCTAAATCACCAAACGTAGCGAACCACTTGGGGTGACCTATGGCAGAGGTGTTGGTTATCCATTAAAGGTTTCCGGGGCGGTGGTACCCATTCCCGCCTCCCAAATTGAGATAAATTATTAAGGCGCCTCATCCGCGCTCAAAAAGAAGAAGATGGAGAGATATGTAATAACGAATGTTAGAGAAGCGCGCTTATATTTAAAGCGATAAAATCGATGCGAAAATTGCGAAAAAATCTTTAATAAAACACGACACGTTTAAAATAGAGCAAAAATCTCATGGAAGGCGTCTTAAGTATCATTTAAAGAAACATTGTGATTTTTTTTACAACTACAACTTGTAAACTAACTGAATAAACGTGTTTATAATATTTTTCGGAGCATACTTTGCGATTCTTTCTATCGAGGGAATTTCACATAATTTACGTTTCGGCGTGAAACGCGTCTAGCTGTTATCTTCAAAAATAAAATTTTTTTTTTTAAGAGCCTAAAAACCTCAAATGTTTAAAGGAGATATGTAAGAAATCGGTAGAAATTCTGGTAACGGCGGCTTAAAATTTTTATCAAGTTAAGTAAAAAGTATCAGCATTTTCCATGGTGACTAAATTTCTAGAGCATTTCAAAGTTTTCCCTGTGGAAACGACTCACCCTATCGGACGTAAATCGTCCAAAGGGGTATCAAATGATTCACCGTAAAACATTGATTAATCATTATAACATGTGAATCATCACTTCCGAACAGAAACTCGTAGTAGAGTGGAAAGTATCTGATTAAATTATTAGTGGAAGTATTTTCAAGCCTGACAAACTACTTAAAAACGTATTTTTTTCTAATTGGAAGCACAGGAAAAATAATATAAGTAGTAGACCAGTCAGTAGCTGAGTGGGCATCGGGTTTGGGTCCTACCTGGGGGGTCGCGTGATCGATTCCTTGGCTACTTAGTGTGGTGGTAGTAGGAGATTTTCAAACATAGTTGGGTTATTCGTATTCGTAACCCGAGAATGTTTATCTTTCTTTTAAAATAAAAAAAAGTGATGTAGTTAATATGGGTGTTCAATATGAAGTCCCGACATTTCCCGGGTATTACACAGAGTTTTTTCAAAATCAGAAATTTTACTCTTATTTTGAAAGTCAAGTATGCAAAATGTCATCAAAAAGTATTAAAATGCAGCTTTAATTGGTGATGCGTAAAGGGGGTGGGTGTTTTTCTCGTGTAGATAGTGACCTTCCTTCTGTTTTAAAGGTCAAGCGTGCTCAATTTCATCAGTCTCGGCATAAAACTGTAGATTTGTTTAAAAAACTTACCCACACCTATTCACTCTTCTTTGCGGATCTCCATATTTCTCAGACGATCATACATGGATTTCCACTCAGGGATCTCATTTCTACCGCATTCTGTCTACTTTCATCCTTCCTCTGCCAGCTCAATGTTTCACTGCCATGTCAGAATAGGTACCAGCACTCCGTTGTGGACTGCTAGTTTCGCTTCTTTGAACAGTTTTTTTGAAGTAAAACTTCTTTACGCACGCTCGACTTTGGGGGTAAGCTGGTGAATGCGTTACTTAAAAGTGTGATGCGAACGGTAATCAACGCGAACGGTGATCGGGCGAGGCGTACATACTGCACAACTAAGGTAAGGCGTACATACTAACCCAAGGTCGTAGGTCACCCCAAGTCGTAGGTCACCCCAAGGTCGTAGGTCACCCTAATTTCATAGATCACCTTAAGGTCGTAGGTCACCCTAGGGTCGTAGGTCACCCCATAGTCATAGATCACCCCAATGTCATATGTCACCCCAATGTCATATGTTCTTTTATAAGTTAGTGAAGTTTTACTTCAGTCGTGTGGTCTAAAGCATACTCGTTTTTTGTTAAAAATGCCATTTTATCACACGCTAATTCACAGCGTCATTAGATTCCCGTGAAATCCATTACGTACATAAGTAATTAGTTTATATGGGAATCTGTGGACATCGCAGGTCTCAGAAACGGGACTGTGACTCAAAATATGTGCATTAATTTGTTACCACGCATTCCTGGAATAAAAAAAAAGTCTGGTTTAAGATCTAAACGCACGAGGGTCCCAACTGCTCCCGACTATCCGGAGCCAGCGGGCCTATGGCATCCCCAGTTATTTGGGACAATTTGGGTATACTAGAGTGGGGAAGAGAAGGAGGTTTTTTTATTGATAATGTACACAATAGACAGAGGGTTAAATGTAACAATAGTATTATCTCTACATATTATAAATTAAAGTCCTCCGCCGCGTCTGTCTGTCTGTTCGCGATAAAATCAAAAACTACCAAACGGATTTTCAGACGGTTTTCACCAATAGATAGAGTGATTCATGAGGAAGGTTTAGGTGTATATATAATTTGCCAAGGTTTTCAATAAATTTTCAGGTCAATTTGTCAAGAATGAACAAAAGTTTGAGCGAGTTTAATTTTTATTGCACCATTTTTTCCATTGCATTGAGTAGGGTCAGTATTGCGCAATATATTTTAGTCTGTGTTTTGTTTACGTATGGTTATGGTAATGAATGCTCTTTTTCCATTTTCAAGAATTCGTTCTTTACTAACTAGATGTAGGTACATACTAACACAATGGCCCGTGATTTTTCACGGGTCTGCGCTAGTAATTAATATATTATAACAGATGACGTTCAAATATTAACTCGCATGTATTTATTACTAGCTGACCCGACGAACTTCGTACCGCCTTAAAATCAATAACTGTTGTATTAACTTATTGGCTGAATTAAATTCAGTTTTTTAATTTAGTTAAAAATTACACATTGCAGTAATTATCGATCCGCAACTGTCCGTGTTTTGTTTTTGTCAGTAGCAGAGATGGCGTTGTGTACGGATTTATATTTTTGTGATTTTCTTATTTTTTCACTTACTTACGGGAATTGGTTTTATTTTCTTTATACGTGTGAAAGAGATTTATTATAATTATCGTATTTTTCCTTTGGAGGGGAGCAGACATACGTTTCTAGCGTTTGTCTCATATTCGACAATTGACACTAAAGTGTGTAAGAAAGAGGGGCAGCATATATGTTTAAGAACAAAAGCAAAATAATATGACGTTTTTGAATTTTTGGAATTCACTCACTATTCAATATTATATTTATCACAATATTTCTGCAGCTCTTTCAAAATATGAGAACTCCCCATACAAAAATGTACGAGTAAAAGAATTTTCTTCATAATATTCGTGAATTTTTCCGATGTTTTAATGGCTATTATTTAGCCCTTATTCGGGGCGGAGACAAATCCAACAAATCAAAGATCATAAAAATTGGTCTAGCCGTTCTTGAGACATAAATGGTGTAACTAACTTGATTATTTCTGCTTAGTTGAACGTGTTACATAAGAGTTCATATTAAGTAGAAATGGATGCCAATGTTATGTTACGTTTAATGTTGGTTAGGCCACGGCATTGGCATTTACTTTGTCGACATTGACGCCAAGATCAAAATGTGTTGACGAATACAATGGTCAAATGTTTCATTGAGGGCATATTACGAGATAATATTACGACTTTTAAAATATATACCTACCTGCTCATCGTTCTTTCTCATTGTATACAAGGTCGAATGGTAAATATTCGGAACAAACGTCAACGGTTAATACGCACTTTTTTTTATAAAACCTTTAGATTCTTCTTAATTACCATAAAAGACAACTATTTGCATTGGGGGAGGTTGAAAATGTAACATTTTTAATTTTAGTTACGTAAATTGAAAATTTGCTTTCGTATTTAGACACAACGCTTCACCATTTGCAATTTGTAATGATTATTGTCATTTTATTATGTTGGTATTACTGATACTATATGGAAGGCTACATCATACCGTAACTGACTTCATGGCAATATATTCAAAGGCGCGTAACCGAAAAAATCAGTTTGTGTAACATGATTTGTGATTCAAAAGAAAGTGCCCCTTTATAACGCCTACTCACGTCAAGGCAAAAAAAACATCCCAGTTTTCAAGTAGTTTAGCGGCTACGCTAGGCTTGTGTAACATGGATTGTAAAATATCAGTAATACCAACATATTAAAATAACAATAATATTGCAAACAGAGTGATTTGACAGCGTTAAAGCAAATTTTCAATTTACGTAACTAAAATTAAAAATGTAACATTTTCAACCTCCCCCAATGCAAATAGTTGTCTTTTATGGTAATTAAGAAGAATCTAAAAGTTTTATAAAAAAAAAGTGCGTATTAACCGTTGACGTTTGTTCCGAAGAATTACCAAAAGGATATAGGATTTAGCCTGCGAGAGAATGAGATGAATGAGAGAATAAATCTCGGTTGCAAGACCACGATTCAGAATTGAAACGTCGCTTGAAATGGCTTTAGCCGTGTTTGGTGACCAGATCTGAATAGCCAGGTAACTTTCCTACCTTCCCCTTTCCCATCTTTTTACCTACCCCACTACCTTCAGCCTCACAACATACCCTAATTGAGGATGCAATAGACTCACTGGCTCCAGACGAGAGCAGCTGAGACTCTTTCAGATAAAAAAAATACGCCTGTCACTCCGGGACACATTGACCCCCCAGGTTCCTACCCACCATTCATACCTTCTTTCCTTCCCAGAACATCCTCTTCTTTTTTTCTAAAAAGACCCTTTACACAGCATCCCCAAAGATTACAATGCCACCTAGCGAAATTGTTTTCCTCAGGGGGCTTTCAGATTTAAAAAAATACGTCCGTTACTCCTGGACACATTGACCCCCAGGTTCCTACCCATCCTTCATACCTTCTTTCCATCCCAGAACTTCCTCTTCATTTTTCTAAAAAGACCCTCTACACAGCAACCCCAACGATGACAGAGCCCCCCAGAGAAACTGTTTTCTCCTATTTTTCTTCCTAATTGTTCTCCTATTTGGAGCTAATGTTTAAAATGAAAAAATCTGAAGCACCTGGCTATTCAGAACTAGTCACCAAACATGGCCAAATTTTTGTCACCAAACATGTTTGCTTTATTGCACAATATTTGGAGATAATGTTTAAAACGAAAAAAATCGGAAGCACCTGGCTATTCAGAACTAGTCACCAAACATGGCTAAATTTAGTCACCAAACATGTTTGTTTTTATTTCACAATATTTAGAGTAGGTTAGTAATTACTAACATGTTGCGCAATGTAATTTAGTGAATACTGAGCAGGAGTCCTAACTGCTAACGACTGTCTGGAACCTGTGGGACTATGGCACCTCCAACAATTGTGAGGCTGAATAATGTGAAGAGGGAAATTTCTTTGAATAATCTTTTTAATTTGTTTACAGGGACCTGTGGGGACTATTGCAGCATAGAATCAAGGGTCCATAGAGGAACTTGTAAAGGTGAGTCCAAGGACAATTATTAAGTTTATTTTCTGTTACTCGAGCATTATAATATTTTTTTTGTTTGTTTTTTTTTTAATAATAATCAGCACCATCGACGTAATTCTGTGTAAAAAGAAAAATAATTTTTCGAATTTCCAAAGTTTTAAGGTAGTTTCTGGGTAAAAAAGTTGAATTGTTTGTATGGAAAAAATAATATTCTTCGATGGAAAATACTTGTGTGGCATAAAAAAAATGGTATTTTGAAAAATTTTCTTTTACCATTTTTTCTTCTACCATCATATATAATGCCTTCCGAAGTTTGTGCGTTTTACCCGCGGACATTTGGAGTTTTTGGAAACTATTTTTTGTTTATATTGTTTATTTTTTATCAAAGTTTTCATTTTCGAGTAAATCGAGTCCGAATTCAGCAGTTGAAATGTGTCTAGGCGTACGCCCCGTTCGAAACATTTTTTTTAAACTATAATAAAAATTCTATAAAATTATAATACGTTTGTATTGTTTGTGATTTTTTTTTTATTCAATGTCTTATAGCACAGTCGGTCGACAAGGATTGATAGGATAACTTTAGGTAACTTCTCATCGTTCTAGTGTTGGGTAGGATACGACATCAGGATGAGTTTGTATGAGGTACTCAAATACTGAAATGGGGTGTTGAGGTGTCCCTAACTCGGAAAAAATATTTAAAAACAACAACAAAAAAATCACCTCGCAATCTCGAACCTCACGGATCTAATACAAAATTTCATGCCATAAAAGAATTACCTCACCTCAACACCTCATACATTTGTCCCATACGATACGTGACGTGACATGTAGTTCAATACACCAACCACCTCACACCTCACCTCGCATTTGTCCCATGCGTGACAACGTGACATGACATGTAGTCCAATACACTAACCACCTTACACTCACCTCATATTTGTCCCATACGTGACATGACATGAATGTAGTCCAATACACCAACCACCTCAAACCTCATATTTGTCCTCCCTTCATATTTGTTCAAATGTTTGAGAAGTTCAATCAATGGATTAGTGCGAAAGCCAATGTGAAGAATTATAAGCAGGCCCTGAGGCCGGTCTCCAAAGTACGGTGGGAACTGGTCTTGACGTCTGTTCTTGGTCGGGCGGCATGTCCTTGATTGCCCTCGTCGACCTTGCTCAGAACTTTTCCCTAGCCCTTGAACATCCCTTGTCCCCACCCGCTCTGTACTCCAGCCCTTTCTCTACCCAGGTTTTCCTCCCACTCCTACTTACCTCTTTACCTACCCTCCCTCTCCACCTATTTCCTCCACCCCCGCCCCATCCCGGTCCCCCGTTTCGACCATCCCTCTTCCCGATCCCCGTCCTGTGTCCTGACCCGACCCCTGTTCTATCGGCTCCCGTCCAGCGTCTCGTCCCGCGACCAGCAAGAGCAAGACCGCAAATTACAAACGTGCTTTAGTTAGATGATTAATTTTCTTACAGATTTTAACGAATAAGTTTCAATACTCAACCGTTAGATGTCACTGACGTACCCTTTTTTTGTGCACAGATTTTTTTTTTTAGTAAAAAATATACTCTCAGTATTCAACCTGGTGAAAAATCAGAAGTGAAGCGTTGAAATGGCTTTGAGCGTATTTGGTCACCAGATCTGAATAGCTGGATACTTCCCACCTTCATCTTCCCATCTGTTCCACTCTCCACCACTATCAGCCTCATAACGTACCTTATGCCATATTCTCACTTGCTCTAGAAGATGGTTTTGAGCATTTGGAACTCTTGTGAGGCTCATTTTTACTCTTGACTCGCATTGTTCCCTAGTCAAGAATTTAGTTATTATTTATTTATTTTCAACAGTTTACAATTTGACTAATTTATACATGTGTAATTTACCTAACTGATAAAACCAATGAAGGATTTCCTCATTACACTATTATATTATGTATGTAGAAATTAAACAGTAATATTACAACAACTAAAAGGTCTATATCGATAATCAATAATACTTTCATCAAGAAGTATCAAAATTCTGCTTTAAGGGTAGTAAACAATGATCTTCCTCTAGTTTTGAAGGTCAAGCTTGCAAAATGGTATCAATCTCGACAAAAAGCTATAGATTTTTTTTAAAACAACCCCCACCGGGACACTCTTATAATACGAGTACAGTCAAGTCCGCGGCGTTGCACAGGCTTTACACAGAATAGTTTTTCTAAATCAGATATAGATTGTATTTTTTCCCTCTTATTTCGAACGTCAGGTGCGCAAACTTTCACCAAAAATTATCAAAATTCTGCTTTAAGAAGTGGAAAAGGGGGATTCGGCTGGTTTTCGAAATTTTCTGTCACCTTTTTTGTCTTGAAGGTCAAGATTTTCACAGATTATAGCAATTTAGGAGGTGGGTACGATTACCGCCGCCTCGAGAAACATTTACTCGACAACCAACACCTCTGCTATAGGTCACAGTGGTTCGCTACGTATGGTGACTTAGCAATGATGCCCAGGTTCATTCAGGTCTTGACGGAAGATGCGTCTGCCCACCAACTGCGTGGCGAGCCAGGTGGGGTCGGTTTAGATATATCATTTGACCTCTCCAGCCGTACTCTCTTGACCCACCATCCTGAACCGCAGTGGGAGGAATGGATTCATACGTCCGTCGTCCGTCACTCATAACCTCTTCCTTCCAAGAACTTCCTCTCCATCATTTTCCTTAAAAGAATCTCCACACAGCATACCCGAAGACGACACACACCCTGAGGGGAATTGTTTTACACGGGGCCTCCTGTGTGGAGTTGATGTAAAAAAAAACGAGTGTGCTTTAGACCACACGACTGAAGTAAAACTTCACTAACTTATAAAAGAAGAGAGAAAGAAAATGTGCGCGCGCACTGCTCTCTCTTGCTCCTACAGTGTGATACAGACAATAGGCCTGCACTGTGTCTTAGATATACGAAACGTAACTGGCTATGAGAGAAAGAGAGAAAGAAAATGTGTGCTCGCACCTCTCTCTCTTGCCCCTACAGTAATATACGAAACGTAACTCTCTCTGTCTTTCTATCTCCACTAACTTATATCTCCGTAACGCTCTCTTCACGCATTCACCAGCTTACTCCCCAAGTCAAGCGTGCGTAAAGAAGTTTTACTTCAAAAATATGCAAAATTTCACCAATCTCGTAACAAAACTATAGATTTGTATTGTAAACAAAACCACAAGCCTACACACGAACACTCTTCTTTATATTATAGTAAAATTATTTATTGCCTTACAAACAAACGTGCTTAAAATTTCACACAACTTAAAATACTTTTATTAGTAATAGGCCCAAATCGTCTAATATACAGATAGATTTCACGATACAATAAATTATTTTTTAATGCGTACGTAATTACAAAACTTTGTTTACGTTTTGACTCGACCTTTGAACAGATCTCAAGGGCTCAAAATTGCAATGAGAATTTTAATCTTCGATTACCTACTTTTTATTCGTAGGATTTATTATTTTCGTTCATTACAGAGTGTGCCAAATGAAGTGTATTAATAAAACTGTGATAACGATTAACTAGGTCAGAGAAATTGAAAATAATATTGCGTTATAATGTCGGATGAGGCTGATAAAAATGGGAACAATAATATTTTTATCAGCGGATTTGTATCAAGACTGATTATAATGGAGCGAAAAAATATTACAAAATATATATGTGACCTCCGTGGTAATGCGGTTAAAATTATGTTTTTATGACTTTTGATCCCCGGAAATTTGATCCCTCTGCCAGTTGATCTCTCGGATACTTGATCCCTTAAATATATTATTTTTGTTCTACTTTTTAAGTGAAAACTTCTTTAGCATTGAAACTCGATGAAACGAAATATACATTTTTAGGATTTAGCCTGCGAGAGAATAAGATAGTATAATCGGTCTCCTCTTTGTGCGGTGCTTCGTAGTCTCCCCACTCTTGTCTACTTTTGTTTTTTAAAGGTGTCAATTCTAGATGCGTGTGAATTGTGTGAGTCTATGTGTCCATTGAAAAAGCAAATTATAGCCAAAGAAAATAACACAAATCTGACAGTAGATTTCGCCCGAGATCTATCTTGATCTCACAAAACATAGAGAATCGCTCGGCTGATTTTTTACATCAGTTTAATACATGCCTATGTCATATTTGGGATTGGATGCTTTGTTGAGGGTCTTTTGAGGAAAGGAAGGAGAGGAATTTCGGGGAAGGAAAAAGGTATGAGGAATGGAGGAAAAATGTACGGGGGTCAGTTTCTCCAGGAGTGACAGACATGAATTCATCTCTCCCACTGCGGTGCAAGGCGATAAGAGAGAGTCCTGAAGGGAGATCAAAAGGTTTCCCTCTCTTGATCCGGCCTGCCGCGCAGCTGGCGGGCAGATGCATACACCGCTAAGACCTATATGTCGTTTTTTTTTTAATTCGACGGTGTATCCTCACTACATACACTTCAGAACTTTCTCTCTTTCCCTTCAATAAAAAGATCCACAGAGCATCCTCAAAGATACAAGGCTGTGAGGATTTTTTTTCCTCAGAGCCTTCTATGAGGAGCTAATGCAAAAAAAACATAAATGTACGTTTGACGAGCTCTGACAAGGTCGTCTTTATTCTGAATGACAATGTCAATTGTAAATTTATCTTTGATCAAACTGATCAACATTGAAACATTAGTCCACTCACAAATCATTTAAATACCCGATGTGATCACGTAAAAGTTATTTTAGCGGTCACCCACGACATTCAATTATATTTTTATGACTCAAGAATTATACGGTACATTCATAATACTCGTACATAATAGTAAATTTATTTTGGGCTAGTAGTACTTACTATCGAATGCATATTAAATTATCTATTTTAAACTAACTTACTAACCGTCATGCCGTTTCTTCGCAGGGGTAGTCAGAGAGGATGGACCATCACTAAAATTAATACTTTCTGATTATTCAATTTGGCGTCCAATACCACCTCTTTCCATTTTTGCATTTGATTATCCAATATCCATGTATGGATTGAATAACCAGGGTGATATTACGCAGCCTTGCTTATCACCTTTTGTGATGTCAAACTACCGTTCATCCTAAGATGCCATGCTAATGCTACCCTAATTGGTGGTGCGATTGCATAGTGTGTGAGATTGTAGTACTTATGATGTAAGGATGAAGCCATACTAAATAATGCAAAATCATACAGAATCACGTGTTTTGTTTTGAAAATTAGATCGCTTAGAAGTATTATAGATGCTCCAATTAAATACTACGTGTAGAACATATCTTGACCCTTAAAAATGTCGGTAATTTTTTTTATAAGTCTTTAAATAAACCTAGAAAAAAATGAAGTATAAAGTCTATAAAGAAAACTTTCAAGTCCAAACTCTACTATTTCACAACCCCTTTTCGGATATGATTTTATTGTTTAATGTAGCAAATTCAGTTTATTTTATAATAATCGCAATAAAATTTGATATTTACGTCCAAACTTCACAAAATTAAAAACATAAATTTTGGCGATTTTTTTCCCAGTGCATTAAAAGAGGCGTTACCCAACTGTGAATATAATCCCTACGCCATCTGCAGAAGGGCTGATAGCGCGTAGCATATTCACAGACAGTTGCCGCCCGGATTTCAGGCCGAAAAGATGTTGCTGTTCTCCGCATCGCTTCGTTCTGTAAAATTGTACTTGCGGACCGTTGTTGGCTACTGATCAAGGTTTTTATTGGTCAACAGCGTTAACGCCCTAAAGTTGTTAACTCTCCCCGATTCGGAATGGGTCCAGTACTAGGGGATCGCCTTAACGGAAATTACAAAATACGTAAAAAAATGTTAATGTTATGTTTGATTTGGAGTTAAGTTCTGAAAAATTCTGTATCTTACGTTTTTATCCAGATCGAAACATTATATTTGATTTTATGTGTGTAGGTATTGGTGTTTTCTATGTGAATTGTTTCAATGATTTAGGCATGTGATATTGTGATGGTAGAGTTTATGAAATGTCTTTGTCCGTGGGTGGTATTGTATTATATTTTAATGAGATTTAAGGAATATTCAATGGAGTGCTGGTACCTACTCTGATGTATGGCAGTGAGGCATGGAACTGGCAGAGGAATGATGAAAGTAGACTAAATGCTGTTGAAATGAGATCCCTGAACAGTATGTGTGGTAAAATCATATATGATCGTGTGAGAAATGTGGAGATCCGCAATGAATACAAGGCTGATTTAAATGTAAGATTAAGAAAGGGACCCTCAGATGGTTTGGGCATATAGAGCGAATGAACGAAGAAAGTATGGTAAAACGAATATATGACGCAAATATGAACGGTAGAAGAAGTCGGGGACGCCCCAGGAAGACATGGCATGATCAAATGAATCAGATACTTGAGTCGGGCCATGTCAAAGTCAGAATAATAGAAGAGTATGTATGAGACGATGTCTGAACGTCAGTGAGGCAAAGAGTGTGTGCCAAGACCGAGTTGTTTGACGGTCCGTCCTCTCTGCCTACCATGTGATGGTTAGTTAGATATTAAGAGCGTTAAATCAGCCAGCGGCCGAAAATCCACATTTCGTCGAAAGAAGTTCTTACGATCGTACAGGGCGGTTCCAATGAGAAAGATTAATTACTCTCCGTACCAGCTTTTTAAAATTATAACTTAATATCGATTTTATTTCATTCCAAATTTGCTTTAATTTATACCTACATCCAAAAATGCTGAAAGGCGTGTGATAAAACTATTAAAATTATATACTTTTTGTAATTATTTTTTGATCTTAAGTATTTATCATTTTTCAATAATGTCTCAGCAAAATAAGAATGTAAAAAAATTGATATATACTAGTCTGTAAGTGCGCAAATAAATACACAAACGGACCAATTTTCGTTAAGAAAACATGTACTTATATATTTTTTTATGATTTTATTTAAACTTAAATAAAAATTCTGTTACATAGATACGTTTACCAGACAATGTATTGATTTATTTTATTGCATGAATATATGATTTGAAATGGGTGTTGAATAATAAATGTACTTTTTTGAAAATTTAACAAATCCGCCAACGACCTATGGTATAACTTTATTATACTAAAAATTATCATTTCTTCTGAAAATGTAAAGCATACGTTTACTAGATAAAAGAACAATCTTTCGAAACCAATTTATATTTTTTTGTGGAAAAGAGTCAATACGTCTAAACACTGATTTAAAAATGACATATTTCTGATGTTCTCTGGTTGTATGCTCTTAAGGGTGTAGTTTGATGAAGATCTAGTTATTATTGTTGATTGGAACTGTAAAGGAATGTGGAGATTGGATTTGAAGGACGAAGGATTTTGGATTTAATTTCTTTACAAATAACTTACATAGTAGTATTACATCGATAGGTGAACGGGTATTAACAATAATTTACAGAACACAAAATCATAATATCTGGTTCAGTTTTAAACAGGTCCATGATGCCATCTTACCTTGGATTTCATCATGGCAGCTGTGAGTGTTGTTACATCACCTTAATCTTAAAGTCGAGTGCAGTTTGAAGGAAGGCCGTACGAGATCTACTCCGAGTGAAATGATGTGGCTTAGTTTGTGACCATGAGGAAGAAAGGTCAGATGTGTGGTAATTATGCATCATCATAACAAAAGATTATATTTTTAAACCGCAGGTTCATTTTTTTGCTTTTGGGAACAACTCATATCTTGAGAAGTAGTATGATCTAAACCATAGATTCTCAACCTTTTTTGCCCACTTTGATAATATTTTTATTTCTAGCGCCCCCTAACTCGAAACCGAACAGGGGGGGCTTAATGGAATACCACGGACGGAGGGGGCACAATGGGATATTACGATGGGGCTACATTTGCCACAAAAGAGGGGGCGTAATGGGATAGATAAAATATTTGGATGGCCCCCAATGGGACGGGGTGGGGCAAGATAGGACCGGGTGGTATGGGTTTCTCTGGGTCTCCTACCGCCCCCCTGAAAGTCCGAAACGCCCCCCAATTTTCTCCTGGTCTTCTACCGCCCCCCTGAAGGACTCAAACCCCCCCAAGGGGGCGTTATCACCCACGTTGAGAACCTATGATCTAAACGGAGTTAGAAAGAAAAAACACCACGCTTTATATTAAAATCTAATTAACCACACAATAATTGAAATTTACACCTTGAAAATTAAAAAAAACATATAGTTTCATGTAAAAGTTGAGTTGAGTATACCGATTATAATAGATAAGCAGACCCGGCCACACATTTCTATCGCTAAAGAAACACTACTTTTATGACCAACGCAATTTGTTAAATCAAATCCACACCGCCTGCTTGCCAGCACGCTGCCCGCTTGCCAGCCCGCTCCCTTTATTTATATATTTCAACCAATTTACATAAAACCTTGACAAATTATATACCTAAAAACCTTCCTCATGAATTACTCTATCTATTGGTGAAAACCGCATGAAAATCCGTTGCGTAGTTTAAAAGATCTAAGCGCACAGTCAGCGGGAGCGACTTCATTTTATACTATGTAAAGATTCGCCTGATAAAATTTGTGTGTTTGTATTTTTTTCGGTACCAGTAATTTTAGTTAGCAAAACACGGAAGATGAGCCATTTTAAAAGATTTTTATGTTTGCATTAAAAAAAATTATTTAAAAAAATATATGTTTATTTAGAGTTATAAAATTTGAATGCATATTTCATCACCTTTCAAACACAGTTTTTAGTTTTCGGATACACTTAGAAATATTTCATTTTTTTGGATTGTATTGCAAAGCGGAAACTTTTTGACTTTCTGACAAAATAGGACCGAGGCCCGAGGACTTGACAATTAGATGGACCGCCCTCCTTTGCACAGAATCTATAAGAGTTAGCAGATATTTTGAGGCTCCAGCTAAAAGCCATTATTTTTGATTCTGAGGAAAATGGAATTCTGAGGAAAATTGAATTCTGAGGAAAATTTTGTTCTGCAGTCATGATCTCAACCTTGGATTACGAATGCGAATGGTCAGATTCTACGTGTTTTCGATATAATAATAATAATAATCTTTATTTGGAAAACAAACAGCTTTACAAAGATGCATAAAAATAAAGAGTGCTAAAATAAAACAGTAAGCCTAAAAACATGTTTTCGCTGATAAAATTTGTTTTTTTTTCGCTGACAAGAAAAACATAAAGAAAAACTAAGAAAAAAATAGTTAAGAGAAGCTAAATTAAACATAAAGAAAAACTAAGAAAAAAAAATAGTAAGGAGAAGCTAAATACTTAAATAATGCATGATAAAATATAGAAAAACACAATAAAGGGTAAGCTTATGATCTTATAGGAGTATATGGATGATTTTTATGTAATTAGGGAATATGAAAATATATTGCAAATTAGGAAAAGGAATCTGATTAATAATATAATAAATAAATATAAATATGGATGTTAAGTGGTGTGTTGTGATGCATTACATTTATCTGATAGTGTTGCTTTGAATTTGTTGAAAGTTATATTGAAGATGTCTGTATATGTGAGGTGTGTGTTATGATAGTGGCAGGCTCGATGTATGAATTCATTTTGTAAGTAGTTGGTGTTGGAGCGGCTGTTATAAAAAAGGGATACGTTTCTGCCATTGCGACCAGGAACTCTAATATCTATTTTTTGTAAAAGATACGGGGAAGATATCGTATTATTTAGGATTCTGTACAAAAACAATTGATCAGAAATAATTCTCCTACAATTTAATTTCGGGATTTTAAAGAATTGACGAATATCTTCATTTGATTGGAATGCATAAAACGACCGAAAATTTATGTAGGAGAGAAATTTTTCCTGAACACGTTCGATTCTATGAACATATGTTATATATCTTGGATTCCAAATTTGTGAGGCGTGTTCTAGGTGCGGACGAACATAGGTATAATAAAGCAAAATAAATGTATCGAGAAAATAAAATAGTTTTGATGTTCGTAGTATAAATCCTAACATTTGGGTGGCTTTAGTGACAATGTTATTAATATGTAATTGGAATGTAAGTTTGGAATCTAAGGTAACACCCAGGTCCCGAACTGATTCTTTTCTTTTAATATCGACATTGTTTATTGAATATTTAAATATTATTTTGGTCCTATTTCTCGTAAATGATATTGAGTAACATTTATCTATGTTTAGGAACAAGCAGTTAATTTTGCAATATTCGCTGAGATTATTAAGGTCCTCCTGTATTTTTAAGCAGCACGCGATATCATCGATTGGAAGGTATAGTTTCATATCATCTGCATATAAAATTGCCTTGCAGTGTTTAAAACAACTCGTAATGTCATTAATATAGATATTAAACAGGAGAGGACCCAAAATTGATCCTTGTGGAACTCCTGATGTAATATTGACCCAATTTGATTTGAAACCACTTAGCACAACAGCTTGCGAACGGTTTCTGATATATGAGTCTAGCCATCTTAGTAGATCTCCATGGATACCCGCAAGTTTTAGTTTTCTAAACAGAATGGAATGGTTAATTTTATCGAACGCCTTGCTGTAATCTGTATAAATGGCATCAGTTTGAATACGCTTATCCATATTATGAAGTATAAAGTTCGTAAAACAAGCTAAGTTAGTAGTGACGGATTTACCGCTTCTGAAGCCATGTTGGTGTTCACTAAGAATGTTCTTTAATGCGTTGGAGATTTGGTCTGCTGCAAGTTTTTCGAATAATTTTGAGAAAATTGATAGTTTGGATATTGGCCTGTAATTTTGTACAAGATTTCGCGGACCGGACTTGTATATTGGGGTTACAAATGCTTGTTTCCACATAGAAGGAAATTTACCTGTTTGTAACGAACGTTTAAATAATATTAATAATGGATACGCTAAATTCTTTGAGCATTTGGAGATAAATATAGGTGGAATTCCATCTGGACCAGCACCTTTGCTAGAATCGATTTGGTTTATGTACTTCAAAATTAGATCATAACTAATCTCTAAATCACTAATTTCGGCAACGCTGTGGTCTGCATGAGAGTTTACATTGGGGACATCACATTTCTCGTATACTGAATAAAAGAACGACGAGAACAGCTGCGAAATTTCTTGACCGGTATGAGCAATTTCGTTTTGATAATTCATAGTACTAGGAATGGATGATGTCGTACGTTTAGATTTTATGTACGAAAAGAGAGATTTAGAATTTCGATGAATATTCCGTTCTGCATTGAGAACAAAATTTTGGTGACACTCTTTGGACATATTTTTTTGCCTTATTCGTAGAATTGAGAAAGCTTCGTAATCAGATGGATTATTATATTTCTTGAATTTCGATAGATATTTACGTTTTTCTCTTGTTATTTTAATGAGGGCAGTTGAGTACCATGGTGGATACTTTAGTACTTGAATAAATTTGCTAGGTATAAATTGATTTATAACAATGTTTAATTCATTATAAAATGTCTCGATTGCTATATCTATATCAGTGTTATTAAGTTTTGTAGGCCAGTCAATGTTAGATAAGTGAGTATTGATTTCATCATAGTTTCCTTTGGCGAATATGTATTTTTGAGATTTGTTATGTACAAGCGTGGATAAGATATTGAAAGGTAAGTCAACATGTAACGCTTTGTGGTGTATGTCTTCTGGAACTAAAGGTAATTCAGGCAATAAGACTTTCAGATTTATATTAGATAAGATAAGGTCTAGTATTCTTTCATTAGCATTAGTGAAACTATTAAATTGTTGTAGGCCAGAGAAAGACAGATAATCTATGAACTGTGAACTAATCGTGGACTGATATTCTTCAGGAATAAGATATGAGTTATGATCATTTAGGGTCCATTTAATTTCCGGTAAGTTAAAATCACCAAGAATTATGAATTTATCATCCGGCAAAGACAACATTTTTTGATTAAGTTGCGTGGAGAAATTGAGCAATTGAGAATTAAATCGAAGATTTCTAGGAATATATACTGAGCATATATGTATGTTATCCATTCCACCTTGTTCCGAGGGCACCCGAATTGTGATCCAAATATCTTCATCAGTCAATTTCCAGTCATTAACAGTTGCGTTAATGTAGCGTTTTACTGCTAGCAGTGTGCCACCTCCTCTTGATTGACCTGTGTCAGTATAGTTTCTGTTGCGGATAAATACGTCATATCTAGAGTCAAAGAGTTCACCACTATTAATGTTATCATTCAACCAACTTTCAGTAATGCCTATTATATCATAGTCACTACACACAATATTTTTAAAGAAGATGTCAGTTTTAGTACGCAATCCTCTTACATTTTGATAGTAAATAGTGAACGCCATTAGAGGATTATATTAACCAATTTTATAAAATAAGTATGTAGATGATAATGATGAGTAAGAGGATTCGAATTATATAGAGTGTAGAGAAATAAGCTCGAGACTATCCTAATTAGTGATAAAAAATAAATTAATAGTTTTTTCCATGGTTTACAAAAAGTATTCATTAAAAATGTGTTGATATTAATATTAACTAGACTAAATAAGGAAGAACCCCGTCGCAAATGTAGTGGCCGTGTAATTGGTAACACGCCGAATTGTGTATTTATGTGTTGACAGTAAAGACGGTAAGTATTATAGGTGATACAGATAAGGATGGTTAGAATCACATTTAGTGTGGGTTTTAGTAGAGTATGTATATATGTAAATGTCATTATGATGATAAAGTGAGGGATGCGATATACATTAAGTTTAAAGATAAATGTTTTGCTAAAATCTAGATTATAATAAATTCTACAAAAAATAAAGAAAAATGCAAGAACTATGTCATCCTTCCAAGGTCTGCATCGCTTGAGATTAGCTTCGCTGGAGATGTATCGTTTTTTCGAAGAAAAATTTTGCAGTTCCGGACCCATACATAACGAAAACCCTTTTCTTTGGCGTATATTTTTGTTTTGTTTAGTAGCACCTTATTTGCAATAGTAAGGTGCTCGTTGATAAAAAATTATTATTTTATGGAATGGAAGCATGGACGCTTACTGAAGAACTAATAAGCGATTTGAGGCATTCGAGATGTGGATCTATACTTAAAATAAGCTGGGTGGACAAGGTTACGAATGAAGATGTTATGGTTCGGATGAATAAAGAAAAAAAATTTATTAAAACTATAAAGATCCGAAAACGTCAATATCTTGGACATGTGTTGAGACATCCAGAGAAGTATGAAGTCTTGCATCTCATAATGCAGGGAAATATTGCCGTAAGACGGGGTCCTGGAAGAAAGAGAACCTCATGGCTGAAAAAGCTGAGGTAGTAGTTTGGCCAGTCTACCGTAGAGCTGTCAAAGTCCGCGTAGCCAACATGATCGCCAGCGTCCGTTGAACAGATGGGGTACAAGAAGGAGAAGAATAAAAGGAAAATGGAGAGATGAAGTTTAGAGAGAGGATGTTTACAAAGTTCCTGAAAATTCATACCAAATCATTAAAAATGGCTAAAGCAATCTATTTTAAAACGCATTAAAAACTAACAATTCACACGTGCTCCAACTGTCCGAAACCAGCGGAAATGTCACAAGATGTCACACGGCAGAGCAGAGGTTCTAGCACAGCATAGCATGAAAAGAGGAAATGTCCTATTAAATGGTTTTAGGAAGCTGTTCTACAGTTAGTACTTGTAAGTACCATTTCAAGGCATCCTAGGTATATAATTTCGTATTCATAGTAACATGATACGCAATCGAAGGTATTGTCCACTATCAGATATGACAATGTATTCGATTTTTTCTATTTTATTTGTACTCCATCTCAATATCTTCCATTTCTGCCATTGAACACGGAATAGCCATGAATATTCTCTAACTTCCGGAATAAATACGTTAAATCAACCATAAAACACATCACAATTGCAAGGTGTTACGAACAAACAAATAAAAAACAACAAGACAATCCAATAATAATATCAAAATAAGATGCGAAAACACAATTGTGCAAATAATTCAACTAAAAAACTGCAAAAACATGAAAGGGGCTACATTAAAAACATGAGAAAGCAATTATACAATGGTTTTAGGTATACCATTTTTATAAAGTGGTATGTATTTATTTTTATAAAGCCCGATGACACATCAATAAAATCATTGTCATGTTGTGCTTAGTACATTTTTTTGAGACCGTGACCTAATTTTTTTTGCCGGTGTACCACAAGGCCTCACTTTAGTGCCTACTGGGTGATAGGGCGTGCTTTCGTCCCCCAAAATGTTTTTATAATGGTTCATTTTTCAATGTTACCGATCGTATTATTAGTATTTTATAAGTATTTGTGTGTTTTTATCAATTTGTCTCAATGTTACGATAGTTGGGAATGGTTACGACAATAATTTAAGTTTTTTTAAATTTGTAAAAAATCTTGTAATGAATCTAACTAATTAATTAGTAATTGTGTCCATAAAGTGGTAGGCATAGATAATTAAATGCCAGATAACTCTGTCTGAAACATCTTTAGCGCCGTTGTGATTTAAAACTCGATGAAACAAAAAGTTGGGACACTAAAATAGACGAACACATACATCTATAGGATTTAGCTTGCGAGATAATGAGATAGTATAATCGGTCTCCTCTTTATGCGGTGCTTCGTAGCCTATCGGTATCCTCTTTGTGCGGTGCGTCGTAGTCTCTTCACTCTTGTCTGTTTTTATCGCGTGCGAATTGCACACCATGTTTTTTTAAATATAAAAATCAGAACGTAGAAACAATATCAGGACTTAAAAAAACAACACGTGTGCAGTTCACACGTGGTAGAAATTAAACCTTCAAAAAACTAAAGTAGAAATGAGTGGGGAGACTACGAAGCACTTTTTTTTACCAATATACCAATGTGAAAGATTATTTTTTTTCCATATGTTTGTCGTTGAATTCCAGTGCACCTTTTCCTATACATTTTGTCATCTAGTGGGTGTTTGTGTGTTCTTCTTCTGAGTCGCTAGATGTCGTTTTTTTGTGATTTCATTTTCTGTTTATTTTGGGGCGGTTTGAAGATTGAATATTTATTGTACAAAAATAAAAATACTTTTTTTTTTCGATTTCGTAAGATTTTACCTTTGGTTCGCTGGATGTCTAGGTTCGTCAGGCGCTTTATATCACTACTCTAATGGATTTATCATTATTATATTAATATAATATTTAACATTTAATAAATTAAAACCGAAAATCCGTGAAATAAATTCATATTTTATTGCTATCTCATTCTTTCGCAGGATAAATCCTATGTATGTTTGTGTTTCAGTGGCGGTCCGTGAGTTTTAAGTGAGCTAGAGCGCTAAGATTGAAAAATAGGACGTTATTGACGTTGTTGCAGCTGAAAACGATTTTTTTTTCAAAATTTCAAATTTTGTATGAAGATCTTCAGGATTCTTCCAGTCAAGGGATGCGCCGCATCCACATTCTAAAAGATCTTCCTACAAAAAGTTGAAATTTTGAAAAAATTAAAATTCATTTTCAGCTACATCGACATCAGTAATGTCGTATTTTTCAATCTTAGCGGTCTAGCTCACTGAAAACTCACGGATCGCCACTGATGTGTTCAAGAAGTATTCACTTAAAATGTTTCAATAATAAAGAACTATTTAGAATACCCTGTACTAGCGCCAATATAAAATCCATTCATACGTTATTATGTCACGTGTGTTCTAACACATGTAGTAATATGTCATGTTTAAGCTTCTCATCATTTGGCATAAATTAATATGGTAATATATGTCTGTGAAATGTTGCTTAACCCACATTATTAAAAGATTCGCCAATTTGCAGAGCTGATAATCATCCTTGTACTATCATTGCGATTTTATAATCATGATTAAATAAAATTATAATTATTTACGATCATTTCATGATATTGCGTCAGTCTCTTTTTAATGTTAGCAATTTACGGAGACAAATTACCTTCCTTTATTTATTTGTGTGTTTTTTATAGGTTTTTTTTATGTGAATACATTCACACATCGCCTCATACATGCTCTTCTATTTTTCTGACGTGACCCGATTCAAGTATCTGATTCACTTGATCGTATTATGTCTTCCTCGGGCGTTCCCGACTTCTTCAACACTTCACATTTGCATCATATGTTCTCCTTACTGGGTGTCCCTTCTGAGCGGCTCTTACTTATTAAGCTTACATTAGACATGCATTCTTTGCGGATATCCACGTTTTTCACACGATCGTATGTGGTTTTACCATTTATAGGCTTCAGGATCTCTCTTCTACAGCATTCAGTCCACTTTAATCCTTCTTTTGCCTTGTTCTATGCCGAGTAACCGCTAGACCCCGACCCCAACTGTCCAACACCTACAATTTTTTTAAGTTAAAAAAAAAAATGTCACTGGAGACCAAAATTTTATTAATATTTTTTAATCCAAATAATGCCAGGAATCACTGGTTTAAAATAAGTCAAGCACGTCCCTTAACACCCTGCATAGAAAAAAAACATAGATGAAATTACTTAACTCTTACATCTTAATCTTAATTATAATCAGAATGGGGTATTTCCACAAACGAGGGATTCTGTTGAAAATATACGGAATATTAAAAGATCATTTTTCTGATTTTATTAATAATACTGAAAATGTTTATTTTTTATGTTTTCATTCAATATTATTGATTTTAAAAATGATCAAAAACTGACAAAATCAAAACGGCCCGTAGTTGGCAAATGGGATTATGACGTCACAAGCTACGCTCAGCTGAACCAGCATAAATAAATACTGTCAGGGAGCGTCCGCACTCATGACGTCACATGATGGCCACGCCCCAAAATATCGTTTTAGTGATAATTTAAAAATGAGAAACTTTAACTCGCTGTAGA
Organism: Limnephilus lunatus; assembly: GCA_917563855.2. Taxonomy (NCBI): domain Eukaryota; kingdom Metazoa; phylum Arthropoda; class Insecta; order Trichoptera; family Limnephilidae; genus Limnephilus; species Limnephilus lunatus. Next base: position 103,903,169 of record OU830594.1, read on the forward strand.
CAATTCATTCGTCAATATAAAAATAAAATAAAAATGGTATAATCATCGTGATTTTTAATTTTTTAAGCAATACAAAACGTGGAAATACCCCATTGCCACTTTCAAATAAATTTCTAATTTCTAATACGAATTTGTTAAAGTATTGGTTTTTATCGTTTTCTGTAAAGTTTTCATTTTGTGACTTGAACGATTTTACCAAATCGCACTCAATAATTTTTATTATTATTACTATTGGTTGCTGTACAGTATTGCGCTTCCTACTTCTTTTTACACCATTTCGGATAGCGAGATGGGCCCTTCATCATGGCAGATGATGTCTAGATTGTGGTGAATTTGAAGTTCGAATACGTATTTAGAAGTAATATCGGGTTGCAGGCGTTATTCCCCTTAATGTCGTTTTCTGCGTTTAATTTCAGTGTAGCCAAAAAATAATAAGATTAGCCCCGTGTATATATCGTCCCTATTAATATATATATTTTTTTTTGTAAATTTTATTTAGTTATAAAATTTTAACATTTCATGTCTGTTCGAAAACTACTTTTGGGTTTCAACTGCCTTCGTAATCAAGAATGAAGAAACGCAGCACGGTATAATAACCCTTTCTGTTTTTTTTTTTCATAAGCATGCATTCTTCAAGGCAGGCAATGCAAAACTTAACATTAAACTTTTATTTATTTATTTTATTTATTAATTTATTTTCAACTCCCTGATGGGCTTTTACAATAAAAGTTTATAATAGAGAGAAAGTTTTTTTTTAAACCAAAGATAAACTATAAAAAAATAACTAGTACACGTCATATGAGTATACAGATAAATTAAGGAAAGATAATACATTACAATAAAAGAGAAAGTTTCTAAGTTGTAAATTGCATAGAAAATAAACTAGTAGGTACTCGTACGTTAGTAATTACAAAATTTACAGGTGACTGATTAATTGTGATGTTTAAATACAAGATACTTAAAAATAAAACGGTAACAAGTTTTTACGTTATGGATTAATATAGAAATACAAAAATATATGCATTAGCCCTTATGTGATGCTCCTTAAATGTCAAAATATTCTACATAAAAGACATTATATAATCAAAGACATAAAAATATCGTTCAGGTATTTCTTAGATAATGGTAAACTTGTGTTAAATACATCGATCTTTTAACGCAATGTTAAATGTAGTAAATTCACTTTATATATATATTTTTTAACATTAGCGCCACACAGGAGGCCCTGAAGAAAACAATCCTTTAGGGCCCATGTCATCTTTGAGGATGCTGTGCGGAGGGTCTTTTTAAAGAAAGCAACGAGGAAGTTCTGAGAAGGAAAGATGTATGTGGGTTGGATAGGAATTTGGGGGTTAGTGTGTCCAGGAGTGACGTACGTATTAATCCATCCCCCCACCACAGTGCAAGGCGTAGGCGTAGGTGTCGAGAGAGTGCCAGTTTCTCCGATCCGGCCCGCCACGCAATAGGTGGGCAAATGCATTCGCCACCAACACCTTAACAAACCTTAGCCACGAACTCGGGCCCCTCTGCGTCATAAAAATCACCAAACGTAAGAACTACTTGGGGTGACCTATGGCAGGGGTGTTGGTTATCCAATAAATGGTTCCTGACCGTTACCTAAAATGGAAGAAAAGAAATAAGATAAAAACGGCCTAAAAATACCTGCACAAAACATCCCTAAAGATGACCCAGAACCCATACCATGAGAAACACCTCAGAGCCTGTTGTTTGGAGTGAAAAATATTTTCTTTTTACGTTGTTGTTTGATTGTGAAATGATTAAATTACCTCGTAAATATGTTTATTATTAGTTGACATAATCATTAATTTCCCAGAATTACTCATTACAATCATGATTTCATAATAGTACGTGCTTTTAAAAACGACGCAATAAACCAGGTATCTACTTTAAAGATTGTATATTATCTATTTTCACGGAAATCATAACAAAGACCAAAAAAATTGAGGTCGGGAAATTAATTCACTAACTAATAAATGATGATATTGTTTTTTTTTCAAATAAAAAAATTCATGTATTTTTTCATCACACGCAACTGAGTAGGCGGGAATAGCCTAGCTAGTCAAGGGATAAGCGCTGCGTCTCATTTCAGCAGCACGGTAACACACGAAACAGCGCGCAAATCCTTGTAATCCTGTCGAAACGTGTAGGAGTGTGATCCGTGGTGGTGTGTGTTTGAGAAATGTATTTTGTTTTTAATGGAAAAAAAATATCATCGGACACAAAATGACATCTGATTTTTGTACTCTAAATATGCTCATTAACCGCTGGTTAAAATCGTTCGGGTATATGCTGTTACACCTTGTGTATATGTCATACAATGGCCAGAGTTAAGAATTTGATTCACTTGATGGTGCCATGTGTTCCTCGGTCGTCCCCGATTTCTCTTACCATTTGCTTTTGCGAAAGTATAAAAAGCTTACACTTCTTTCTTCACTCATCAGCTCTGCGTGCCCAAACTATCTAGGGGTCCCTTTCTTAATCTACATAAGCCATGTATTTTTCCGGATCTCCGTTTCTAGCTTGTCATAAATGATTTTAACACATACAGGTAGGTACGCTTCAGGAATGAGATTCCTTCCTCTGCCGGTGCCGTGTCTGACTGCCATACGTCAGTGTTGGTATCAGCATGGTTTTACCAAATTAACGCCTCGGGGATCTCATTTCTAAAGCATTTAGTCTACGTTCGTCTTTCCTCTGCCAGATCCATGCCTCACTTCCATACATTAGGGTTCGTATCAGCATGGTTTTACAACATATACCTATGTCTCAGGGATCTCATTTCTACAGAACTTTTTCTTTAATCTTTTATTTGCCAGTTTCTCAGACTCACTGCCATAGATTGTGTATCAGCACTCCATTGTGGACAATGTACATAGAAATGTGTATACAAATTTCAAAACGCCAGGGCTTACCATTAAATATAGAAACACTCTTCTGCTAAAATGCAATGGTCTGTAAAAATTTTGAGTCAATTCATCGATTAGGTACTTTCCGAGATTAGCAAACCCAAACCTACGGAATATAAATTATTTTTATACAAATTTCATAACAATTCGAAACACTATTCTGCTAAAACGCAATGTTAGGTAAAAAAAAATTGTCAATCCATCCAGCGCTTTTGGAGTGTCGGGACCTAAAGCCTGGAATGGACCACAGACTCGGCAGAATTTAGAGCTAAACTTAAAACCCACCTTTTCAGACAGTGGTATCCAAAACTCAAATTCTTTCACCTTCACATTCAATGCCCGCGACACTGTAAATAACTAACCTAAAAATGTAAAGAAAAAAAAAAACTTTTTGTAAGCGTTTTTAAAGGCCTTTTCAGTAACATTCTCCAGCCCTAAAGAGTCCTAAATTCTCCAATCTTTTAAAATACGTATTTTGATATTATCAACTCCACTTTTGCCACTAATCTTTTAAAATGTAATACTTATAGTGATGGGGGTAGCAAATGTAAAATCGTGAAATGTCCAGTGTTTTAAATATAATGTCCTCCGCGTGCAAAACCGTATCTTCTTCAAGCACAAACTTTCTAATTAAAGTGTTTATCGGAAGTGACCTGCAGGTAAGTATGTTTCTGTATCCATTTGTAAATATTAATATTAGATAGACCCTAAGAATTCTGAATAAATTGTACAGCGCCCTTGAGGTGGTTTTTCACAAAAACGGCGCTCTATAAATTATCCAATTATTATTATTATTATTATTTCTTTCTGAGATTTGCGAAAGCAAATTTTTGTATATTGTAATTTAATATGTGAAATTTATAATTTAATATGTGAAATTTATATTTTAATATGTGAAACACAGACACGTCTAAATAATTTTTGATTTATGCCGAGTATTCGAATATTGGTTTCCTCATTATTTCAAAACTTAGCATTTGGAAATGTCTGCCTAATAAACTGAATGATCGATATCTGTTTTCATGAAAATCATAACAAATACCAAAATAGAGGTCAAGGATATCGGAGAAATTAATTCCATAGAGCAAATTCTAAAGAATTATTGGCCTAAAATCCTACTTTTAAAGTTAGTATATAAATAGGACATTGATGAAGGCTTTACCTTCAAGGTAAACCTTTAAAATCGTAAGGGAGGTTAATAGGCGTTTTACACGATGTTTTTTTAACCCTAGACATAGAGATTAAATCGAAATCTATACGAAAAGTGTTGACTTTACACGATTATTATTTTCATACTTACGTTACATAAAGATAGTTGCCGATAGAGAAGAAATGATGTTTTGGGATTGTAGATACAAAATCGTCAACAATGTCAACATCTTGAACATAACCATAGACCACATGGAAGCATCTGTCATTTGCCTGTGCCATTGCTGTCAACAAATCATGTACATATAATATACACACGAAATTCGCAATACACCCTCAATAAATATTTTTTATCAATTTTAAAAAACTAAACGAAATTAATATGCAAAATTTTCACGTAATGTAGTTACGTAAATATTAACACAATGTAGGATGTGCTAAAGTAGGAAGTATAGTGAAGGTCTTTGTTATGATTGTTGTTGATAATTTAGCAAAACAGTTTCAGAAAATATGTCCTGCTATTGTTAAACAAAATACAGTGTGTAGATCACACGTGGCAGATGAGAGATTTTCAGAAAACTAAAGAAGACAAGAGTGGGGAGGCTTCGAAGCACCGCACAAAGAGGAGACCGGTAGGCTACGAAAGCCTCCTCACTTCTTGTCTAGGTACTGTAGTTTTCTGACGGTTTCTTTTGCAAGGCGTGTGAATTGCACCCTGATTTTATGTAGATCATTTGTGTATCTCTGAGTTTTGGATGTGAAAACTTCTTTAGCACCGTTGTGATTTGAAACTCGGTGAAACGAAAAAGCGACACTAAAAAGAGACAAACACATACATCTGTAGGATTAAGCCTGAGAGAGAATGAAATAGTATAATCGGTCACCTTTTTGATCGGTGCTTCGTCGCCTATCAGTCTCTTCTTCGGCGGTGCTTCTTAGCTTCCCCTCTATTGTCTACTTTAGTTTTCTGAAGGTTTCATTCACTTCTACCGCGTGTGATTTGCATACTCTAATTTTTCATAATTTTGTAGTTTTATATAATATTTCTTACAACCGAATTGCATTCTTTCAAGTAAAGTTGTGCAAATTCATTCGGTTCACACACCTATTGATTTTCTACCCTACAAGATAATTATATATTCATAATTAAAGCCAGTATGAATTGTATAGTAAACAAATTAAGAATAACCCCTATACTATTTACTACTATAATTGAAGATGATATCTGCGTACTACATAATTCGCTGCTTGCCCCTACAATCGCTTCGCGTGATCGCATCTATCATGAAGCCTAACTTTGACCTTCGCGGTGTCCCAGAAAGTCGAACAACGATTAAAGTTGTGACATTTAGGTCTATCCACTGAAGAGAATGTAATCCCTAGAAATGTGATCCAAAATACCCCTTTTAAGGAAATATGATACGGCCAAATCACGTAAATCCGATAGCAATTATCGGACTTTATTAATAGGCTTGCGTCTGTACGGTTGAAATTTAAGAACCCGACTTCGAATACATCTCCGACGCCGTGCTTTATGCAAAACCATTTTCGTAATTGAAGTTTGTTAGTTTATAATAGAACCGAATTAAAGAAAGTGGTCAATAATGCCAAAGAATAGCGCCATTTAAGTAAACAGATCGCACGATATCCTGCCGCTGGCAGGTGTAAGTACCTACTACTGGATTTGTAACTTCGTGAATCTTTCCGGCCATGGAGCGATTGATGATATTATGATTATTATTGTAACTGGCAGTTGAGAATAATAATACCACGCGTCTATATATTATATATGACGTCATTGCCTGTCGCGGCTACTTTGTTCCCATCGGATTTCTAAAATGGTCCCTCATCTCCTTCCCCTCCCCACTACCCTCAGCCTCACAAAATACCTCAATCGGGGATGCCATAGTCTCACTTGCTCCAGAAGGGAGCAGCTGTGACTTTTGTGAGCTACACATAATATTTTTTTTAAATGACACCACAAAATTAAGAAAAAGAAAGAAAAAATAAAAATTGTAATCCATATTTAATTAAAGAAGACAATTTTAGTGAAACTCAATCGAAAATCTGAAATCAGAAAAATAAGAAAAAGATACTGTCACATCTGGGAATCGAACCCTGGACCCAGGACCTTCGCCTTGCCGGGGCGTGTACCTTCTGAGCTAATGTGTGACTATTTTTTTTTTGGCGGAGACGGTTTACGATTAGTTCCCGTGAGCACTTAGCCATTGGCCCATTGTGCTATCTCCCATTTTACCTCAATCCTTTAACAACAACCCAGTCCCTTTAATAAAGTTCACCAGAGTTGTTATTGAAAATGAAGCTATATCTTCTGGTTCGACAATGTGTCTTCCCAGGTCTCATTTCCCCTCTTCACTCGTCCTTGGTTTCCTGAAGGCCCCACAACGGTAAAGGGGTTCATCTCTCCTCTCCACTCTTTAGCTCCCCGAAGGCTCCACGACGGAGAGTCCACCTACCCTTGGTTCCCTAAAGGCCCCAAAAGGGAAGAGGATTTCATCTCTCCTCTTCACTCCTTGGTTCCACAAAAGCCCCAAAAGGGAAGAGTTCACAGAGATGGTCTCATTTCTCCTCTTCAATTCTAAATGGTTCCCTGAAGGCCCCACATGGGAAAAGGACATCATCTCTCCACTTCACTCCTCCTTGATTCCCCAAAGGCCCTGCGCTGGAAGAATGCCCTTCCCCTTGGTTACCTGAAGGCCCCACAAGGGAAGAGTTCATGGAGTAATCTCCACGGCTTCTCCTCTTGGTTCCTCTTACAGGCCCCAGTAAGGAAGTCCACAGAGGTGGCCTCAGCACTCCTCAGGTCCATTTTTTTTTGTCCCACTAGTGACCAGGGAAATAGAAGGTCCACTCCAGCACTCGGGGCTGTGCTGGAGTGGACCTTCTATTTCCCTAGTTGGAGTAGTGCTGGTCTAAATACTCCGAGATACGACCTTGTTTCTCCGAGGCACCGTTCGTGACACTGTTCCCTAGGACATTCAGCCTGAGCACGGTAGCTCACGCCTTGGCTTGGGATAGCTATTGCAGGTTTGTGTTTCCACTCCTTGAGCGATGGGTTCACCACACTCCCTATGTCCACTAAGAACAACTACCAACATTTTCTTAACGCATTTATTATTGGCTGCTATTTTTATGTTTGATTGCAAGGTTCAAACCCGATCTAAATGCTATCTAGATAGAGTCTTGGGTAAATTTTCATCCACTTTTATTTTTAATATACGACATCTATTGACTTTGTGGTCTAGGATGATATTTATTTTTATTTGTAACTTAATGAGTAAAACCTTCAATTGTAATATTTAATTAAATGAAGACAATATTAGCGAAATTTTATCGAAAATCTGAAATCAGAAAAACAGAAAAATATGGAATCTTGGTTCGAATCTCAGAGGCCACCGTATATTTTTCTGTTTTCAGATTGAGTTTCGCTAATATTCTCTTCGTTTAAAAAGAAATTAATAGTTCAAACAAGTCCACAACACAATTCTATCCGTGAATTCCTTCAGTGGGCATATTATATATTATAATGTTTGTTACCTTTTCCACCATTCGGCGCTTTTAGTTATCTGTGTAACACTTTCGAGTCTGGTTTCGGGCCTTTGTAGCCCGTGGTTTACTTTCATTGTTCGAGCGATCTGTGAATGCCAAAATTGCCTATTTGGGTTGGGCGAAAGTAGATTTTTGGGGCATTTCTGTCTTTCTTTCTAACCTACTTATTGCTTACTCGAGGTCTTAAGAATGGATCGAAATTATAATTAAAGTTATTGGTTTACCTTATAAGAATGAAGCTTTTCAATTAAATTTGAACTAACTAACTAACTAACCATCACGCCGTTTCCCCGCAGGAGTAGACATAGAGGACTGACCGCCAAACAGCTCGGTCTTAGCACACACTCATTGTCTCATTCACATTCATACATCGTCTCAAACATACTCTATTATTCTGACTCTTGACATCCCGTCTCAAGTATTTGATTGACTTGATCGTGCCTCTTGCCATGTCTTCCTCGGGCGTCCCCGAATTCTTCTACCATTTACATTTGCGTCATATATTCTTCTTACACTACTTTCTTCATTCATTCGCTCTACATACCCAAACCATCTGAGGGTCCCTTTACTCATTACTCTTACATCAGCTTTGCATTCTTTGCGGATCTCCACATTTCTCACACGATCATACATGGTTTTACCACACATACGCCTCAGGGACCTCATTTCAACAGCATTCAGTCTGCTTTTATCCTTCCTCTGCCAGTTTCATGCCTCACTGCCATACATCAGAGTAGGAACCAGTACTCCATTGTGGACTGGTAGCTTTGCTTTTTTTGGCAGTTTTTTATTAGCACCAACTGCATTCAGTCCTCCATTAATGGAGTTACCTGCATTTACCCTCCTTTCAATATCTCTATCAGCCTTCCCATCTCTCATATACATACTACCCAGATACACAAACTCATCCACCTGCTCCAAATTTTCATCATTCACAACTATTTTCTTGCACACTGTTTTCTTACTCTCTCTTTCAAATACCATTACTTTCGACTTACTAAATTTTTCAAAAAAAAAATTAATAAAAGAAAACAGGTTTTTACAAACTAACTTATAGATTGCATTAAACCATAACATGCTCAGATGCCTGGAGTCAATGTAACTACATATTATGTCATCTCCAATTGGGATGTTACTCGTATCAATAATAATAATTGCATAATTTGTAGAACACCGCTTTTTGTGAAAAATCACTGCAAGTATTTATTATTATTTATAATTGGTAATTACCAATTAAAAATAATAATTAATATTTGACAAGTTAAAGTATTTCACCAATAAATGTAGACATAATTTGTCTCGACGCCATCTAGTGGAAGATTTAGCATTTATAACGCCTTTCTCACAAAAATAAAGTTGGTTGTTTTCAGGTGAAAAAAAAATGTAAGAAAAAATGTAATTAGCAGTAATTGTTGAATGAAACAATAGTATATATTGAATTATTTGGCGGGTGGGACATAAGCCGACGTAGCTCAGTGGATAAAAGAGCAGTTGACCGGATATCAGAAGGACGCGGGTTCAAGTCCCGTGGCGGCTTTTATCTTTTCTCGGGAGATTTTTTCAGGCTAATAATTATTGCTTATAATAATTGTAAGTATTTATTTTGAGTTCTCAGGCTATATTTTATTTTATTATTTACAAACAGATACAAAAAACATACTTACCTGGCAGTTCGCTTCTAATAAACACACTTTTATTTTAAAGTTTATGCTTGGAGAATATTGAACGCAGATGACACTACATTTAAAACACTGGACATTGTATGATTTCACATTTGCATATCTCCATTACGATTGATGTTACATTTATGAGAAGATTAATGGCAAATATACTGTAGAATTTAGGACTGGATTTTTTAAAATTGTTTGGTGGGGTGGGGAAGGGAAGGAGATGTGGAAGAGGAAGGTTTCAATGTACTTGATTGTTCAGATCTGATCATTAAATACATCAATCGGTAGACGGGGATTAGTAAAGTCACTCCGGGAACCATTCATTGCATAAATGACACCTCTGACATAGGTCACCCCAAGTGGTTCGCTTTGTTTGGTGACTTAGCAGGGGTGCCCGGGTTAATGGGGTTTTGTTTTTCCAGGGATTGGTGGCGGACGCGTTTGCCGACCAATTGCGTGGCAGGTCGATTCAGGAAGACCCTTTGACCTCTCTAGCAGGACTCTCTCGGAACATCGCCTTGCACCGCAATAGGAGGGATGGATTTATGCGTCCGGCACTCCTATAAACACTGACCTCCAGAATCCCACTCATCCCTCATACTTTTTTCCTTCCAGGACTTCCTCTACTTCCTTTTCTAAATAGATCGTACCAAAGATGACATAAACCCTGAGGAGGATATTTTTTAGGTCCTCCCGTGTAGAGCTAATGTAAAAAAAGAAAAATGAAGGCCATTTTCTCGCTCCTTAAAGCAGAAGATTGACATTTCTTGATGCACACCTGACGCTCAAAATAAAAGGAAAACTATTACTATTTACATTTTATTTTGAATAAAACTCTGCGTAAAGCCCAGGCAACGCCGGAGATTTCAGCTATTTGTCATACATAAACTTCCTAACAATGAATAAGGCATAATTTCACTCAACCATAGATCTATAAAAGGCATAACTTGATACAACGAAATGCTACATAAAACAACTTGTGTTTTATTGATAATTGTAATAATAATAAATTTATCTATGCATTTTCGAATATGGGGCGATCTCCCTTTTCTCAGCGCTCGGCTTCAAGTAAGGTTCTACTTACCTCACTTTCTTATTATATAAAAAGCATAGATAATTTCGCTATAATCTGTGTGGAATCGAGAATAAAACGATATAATGGTGGTAATATTGTTCTTGTAATAGCGGTTTTGTCGTTTCGCCGTTAGCGTAAGTAAAATTACATTGGAAAAGGAAAATCTCATGTCTCGGTCATAGGCGTACGGAAGGAAAATTTTCATTTTAAATTGATGCTTGCTCTTTTTGGAAAAATAATTTGGGAACTAATATTTCTTACCACTATTCCTTTCAATACCTATTTGTTTACTAATATTTGTTATTAATATTTAGCTCATTTCTACGTTGGCTATTGACAATCAGAAAAGTTGTTTTTATGACAGTAAATTTTAATTTGTTTTGGTTATTATTATACAGTTGTGGCTAACGAAACACGCCATCTACTGACAACGCAATTACCCAACCTTTATAACCAACGCATTCATACTTGAATTATTTAATGCATTTTATGTTTTTTATTATCTTTCATTTTATCAACAATAACCTAGCTAATAACCACTCTGTAAATTGCCATCTCAACACAGGCGTTTCACACCTAGCGAGATGGGCAATACGCCATTACTGTACTAAAATTTAATATTAAAATAATGAAATAAATAAAATAAACGCCATCTGTTAACTTGCACACATATCAAATCCACACCACCCGCTTGCCAGCCCGCTCCCTTTATATATTATATATTTCAACAGATTTACACAAAACCTTGACAAATTATATACTTAAACCTTCCTCGTGTATCACGCTATCTATTGGTGAAAACCGCATGAAATTCCGTTGCGTAGTTTAAAAGATCTAAGCGTTCAGACAGCGGGAGCGACTTTGCTTTATACTACTAACTAGCTAACTGAATCCTGACATGGTTTAAATTTATTTTACCTCAGTAAAAAACGTAAATGAAGTTTGGTCTTTAGTGACTTTTTTGGTTTTTTTGTACTGGAAATTTAGGGCCATGGTAGAGGTTAGGCGGTTACTTGAATGAGGTGAAACGTGTAGAAGAAAAAAAAAGTTTGGTTTTGAAGAAAAACATTGGAAAAAAACATCAAAAAAGGCGACGGAGACCAAAATTTAATTCATAATTTTTACTCCAAATTATATCAGGAATCAATGGTTAAATTACAACAAGTATGTCGGAAAATGTATACGGTTCACATTTGTCGCATGAGAACGGTCGTTTCTACGACTTGTTCTTGAGATCAATAGCTCGTCTGTGGAGCGATTTGCCGGCCTCTGTGTTTTCTTCCTCCTACAACATGGGTCTCTTCAAAACCCATGTTCACTCTTTCTTCTCCTCAAATACCAAAAGATGACATAGCCCTTGAGGGAAATTGTATTCCTCAAGGCCTCCTGCTATGTTAAATGTTAAATTTACTCACAGACTAGAATTTCAAAATGTAATAATTTTTTAGAAATATATATTTATTTTGGTATCGCACGCCTCTGGTATGACGCCACGATTACTATCACGCTCTTGGTCGTGAAAGTCTTTGAAGAATGGTGTACCCATTCCTCTACTTCTCTCCATTCTACTCGCGAGTCGCGAGCCGCAAGCCACGAGCCATACAGAGGAGAAAACTATAAACTTCAATCCACGGTCACTTTGTATGTCAATGTCTGTTGTTTCAATGTTACGTTCAAGTGTGCAGCTGGGGAAAATGGACACTTTATTGATTTTAGAATATTGAGAAAAGGGAAAACTAAATTTAAAAGGAGAAATTATTCGAATTTTAATTATGGAGGCCGAACTCTTGAATTCTTGGTACACTAGTATCTTTTTAATAAAAAAAATGGAATAATTAATTTAAAATTAATATTTTTTGTCAGAAATCCTCCCATCATCCCAATCTCTTCAGAAAAAATATGTTACCACTAGCATTGAAGATAACAATTATTATAAGTAATAATTATTAGCCTGAAACACTCATCTACATTAAAAAAATCTCCCGAGAAAAGATACATGCCGCCGACGGGACTCGAACCCGCGCCCTTCTGATTTCCGGTCAACTGCTCTTATCTACTGAGCTACGTCAGCTTATTTCCTGCCCGCCAAATAATTCTTATAAATAATTTTCCCTGGAGATTTTTCCAATGTGGATGAGTGTTTCAGGCTAATAATTATTACTTATAATAAATGTTACCCTTTGTGCTATGCATAAAAATTCAACTAAAAATAATAGCATTGAAGATACAATAAAAACTATGCGACTCTGACAGGAAATCACTTGTAATAAAAGTATCTTCTCATACATTGACTTAAAGCAGATAGTAACAACAGTCCAATAATGCCAAAATTTCAAATTAATTGGCTCGTGAGAATTGGTCCATTCTGCGAAATCTAAGTATCTAATGTACCTACATATATGAATAAAAGTTAGTGAGTGTCTACGTGTCTAGTCTAGTCTAGTGACTATGATTCAATCATCAATCAAACGATGAGAACAAATTGCTGTCAGATAGGTGACATCACGTATCATGACCTACTTTTTACTTGTTAGATTGTTAGACTCTAGGAAAGTGGCAATATATAATATGTGTATAAGTGAGAACATAGCGTGATTCGTTTAAACATTGGTCCGTAATGCATAGAAGATAGTGGCTACGTGGACAAATGCGCCCATTTCCCATCCTCGCTTGTCGAGTTCAATTCCAACGCTAGTCCTCAATCATCGCACATAGTGAAAGTTTTTAAAATTCTGTTACTCTGCGAGTCGTTTCCCATCTATATCCCCGTTCCCACCCTCTTTCCCCTCCCCCGTACCCTCCCGCGTCCCCTTCCCCTACCGTATCCCCTTCCCCTCCCGCGTTCCCCTTCCACCTTTTCCGCCTTCGAACCCTTACGAAGAAATTCAAAATTTGCATGAAAACTGAATTTTCAGAATTGGATCGCCTCGAATTTTCTGACACCATAAGAGAAAGGTTGAACACATTTTTAGGAAAGGCTATTTAAATGGATAACGCCTTAAGCCGCCGCTACCCGAATTTCTATCAATTTCTCACATATTCCCCTTAAACATTTGAAATTTTTAAGCTCTTAAAAAAATATTTGTTTTTTTTTAAGATAATATCTAGATATACATTCCCCACGCCGCGCCCGAAACGCAAATTATATGAAATTCCTTCGATAGAAAAAAATCCCGAAGTATGCCCCGAAAATTATTATTTTGTTTCTGTTTCTGTTATTTTACAAGTTATATGTATGAAAAAAAATAACAGTGTTTCTTTAAATGCTGTTTTAGGCAGGCCCGAGTGATTTTTGCTCTATTTTAAACGAGTCATGTTTTATTAAACATTTTCACAATTTTCGCTTCAATTTTACCGTTTTAAATATGAGCGCATTCTCTCCAATATTCGTAATTTCATATCTCTCCATCTTCTTCTTTTTGAGCGGGAATACGGCGCCGTTAAGGTAATGTTTATAAATTATACCCTTTTATATATTATGTAACGTCCTGTATGTTTCATTGACAATGACAATATGGTAAAGTTTTTTATTGATTGATTATATTATACGTACGAGTATATTATGTGTGTGTTACTTTGAATGAACAACTACTTGTAACTGGTATGACGGTTTTCGGCTATGTCCTAAAACGAGAACATGATCAAAACCAGAAGTTATTTTCAACAATGTTTATTGTATGAATTGAAAACAGAATATGCCAGTATCGCCCTGAATACAACCAATTGAAATTTAAAAGTACCTCTAAATGATTTTTATATGAATACCGCGCGTATTGAAGTCCCAATCTCCCGATAGGCTGGAGTTAGTGGAACTATGTCATTCCTACGTCAGCCTTATAACTTACAATGTCCTCTACGTCAGCCTTACAAAATACCACAGTATGCTGTGAGGCTGAAGTGAGCGGGGTAGTGAGATAGATGGGTAAGAAGAAGGTTTGGAAGTACCTGACTATGTAGATTTGGTAACCAAACACAACTACGAGCAACTTTCGTCGTGGTGTTTCACCAGGGCGAATTCAAATTTCACAATTTAGTAGGCGGAAACCGCCGCCCCGGAAACCATTCAGTAGATAACTAACACCCCTGCCATAGGTTACCCCAAGTGGTTCGCTACGTTTGGTGAATTAGATATATATATATTATTAAACATTACTTCCTCTTTTTCAAACATGCCTGAAGATGGTATTTTGGGATGAAACCTTGAAGAGATATGTTGTTTTCATCATCAACTAAATATTTTCGTATCTTTACACCTCTTATCCTATTTTAACTATTTATCTATGCAACAGGAATCGTGCGTGTGCAAATGTAATAAGTGTATTTTTATTTATTTATTTCTATATATTACAGTTTTTACCTTATATATTTAATATTTTAACATAATATATTTTGGAATTTTTTTTTACATATTAATTAAAATAACATTTTATTATGTTGGGTGTAAGGTAGGTTTGAGAAGGTGAAACTGTTGGTTTATAATAATAATAATAATAATATTTGGCTAATTTATATAGCGCCGTTTTCGTGAAAAATCACCTCAAGGGCGCTGTACAAATAAATACATAAAAAATAATATTACTGGCTTACAACTAAGATTTACAATTATAACTAGTGATTTACATCTAAGTCTTATTGCTAGTGACTTATGACTAAGATATATAAAAGCTGACCTAAAACTGAGCTCAATGACATATATATTTACAATATGACTTAAAGTTAGAGATTTATAACTAACATATTTATTTACATTTAAAAATACTTGAAAACATCTTATAAATATCATACATTCGCCAGAATCACTCCACAGCGCCAGAAGAAGAAGGAAGTTTTTACATAATACATATTACTATTTAAGGACATGGATGCAAAATTTATCGGATTTACGAAAATGTATGGATATCTTAAATAAATTAATGAAATTAATCGCCGATCTTTACCGCATTATGATGACTCATCGCACAACATTAACCGGATTGAGGTGTTAGGTTACCACTGACAGACCATTGGTAGGTAGATCAATAGCATTTTGAGTTTTTCGTTAGTAGTTGTAGGGAATAGCAAATAAAATAGTATATATTCGTGGACATCAACAATTATTAGAGTATAATTAAATTACAAAGTTTAAATTTAATGACGAATTTATGGAAATGAGTATTTGAAAAAATGAGTTTTAAGTTTGGATTTAAATTCCGCTGGGTTGGTTATGCATCTCAATTCCATGGGAAGTTTATTCCAAGCCTCAGGACCGGATACTCCAAACGCGCGATCACCAAAATTAGTGTTCGGATTTCGCTTGGGTTCTTTCAATCTTCCAATTGCAGACGATGTCGCTGATCTAAGAGATGACTGCCTTAGACCTATATTTTCCGGAATGCATAGTTCAGAGATATAGGGTGGAGCCATTTCATTGATAGCTTTAAACACCATCCAGCATAACTTATACTGGATCCTTTCAGGACACTTCAACCAGTGAAGATTTCGGAGGTGTTCCGAAATGTGCGAAAACTTGGGTACCCCTGTGATTAGTCGTGCTGCGGCGTTGAATACTGATTGTAGTTTATCAGTTTGACATTTAGGAAGACTTGCATAGATACCATTGCAATAATCAAGACGCGATACTATATATGAATTCACAAGAAGCTTAGTTGCTTCTGTCGAAAGGTTCCTACGAACTGCCTTAAGTTGTCTTAAGTAGAAGAACCCTGTGCTAACGGTCCTATTCACCTGACTTTTCAATGTGATAATAATGTTGTATGTATCGTGAACACCTCACTAGGAGAACCTGTGCTGAGGTGTTTACGTGTTTATGATTCAGTGTGACAAGTACAGGTATTTATGTGTTGGTTTTTTTTTTTTTTTTTTACATTTTACTGGTAATGGATAATTTAGAAGAAAAAAAAAATCTATAAAGTATATATAAATATATATGTATATTTGAATAGTATACATTGATGTATCTAATATTCCTAATGGCGCCGTTTTCCAAAGGCGCGGGAGAAAGTCGAACGCCGATGGCGGGAAATTAGCTATCCGTCGTATTATTACACTGTCTGTGGTTGCGGTAACAAGATACCTAATCTATGGCCGATAAGATCGTCTATGCGTCTATTGTTTGCGATTGTCTACGTGATATGCCTACTTTGACTTGCCAAGATGTAAACTCAAAATTTGTTGCAGTGTAATCAGTGTAATCAAAAAAATATTATGCATTTCAAATTTAGAATAAAAATAATTTTCTTGGAAAATACTCTATGTATACAAGATAATTAATTAGGTACCGTTGCATCAGTTTTTTTTAGTTTTATATGATTATTTTTTAAAAATTGATTTCATGTAAAACGGTTGGACTGTTTGCAGTTTTCTGTTTTACAGAATTTTTAAAAAGTGTACGGTAAACTTTTAAAAGCAAATAGAAAGTTTGTTAAGAAATCTTTTTACATATTATATGTGAACATAATAGAAAATGAGATAGAACTAGTTTAATGAAGACGTGTTATTTGGTGACAAATATAGCACTTCGTGGCCCAAGTGGATTTAACTGCATTTTAAAATACATATATTTGAATATCGATTTCGTTTTCTTGATTGATTGAATGTATGAATGAAGTAGAATCTTGGAAGTGAAAATTAACCCACTTCTCGAGATCCGATCGAGCTGAAACTTGGCAGATTGTCGTTGACAATGCATTCTATCAACTGTAGATTTCTGGATTATTACAACCACATGACAATACATCTGAAAAGTGTTTTAATCATCACAAAAACTCTTACGAAACTGTCAAAAATGTTCTAATTTGAGATTTCGCAAACAGTCGATTGTTTAATCAAAATTCCATTTTGCGAATAAACTCTTTAAAGTAATGAATTTAATTAAAGTACTCACCTGTGATACTAACCAAAATCGAATACTTTGAATCTAATACAGAATTATAGGTAGGTACTCATGTTAGGTATTAAATGTGGTTGATTGTAATATATATTGAAAATTTGTATACAAAAAATTGTTTTAAAACTGAATGTACCGGGACTGAATATACGGAACGCGGGAGAGGAGAGGGGAATGCGGGAGGGGGGTTCGCGGGACGGGGAAATAAATATCGGTCTAATCAACTCGGGAATAGGCCCGGTTAGTAGCGTGGTTGATTCAAATAACTGGGTAGGAAGGTTCAATCCTCATTCCAACCGAAAAAAAGTTATTAAAGACATTTAAAAATTAATGTACTATAGTAAAAAAATATTTTTTTTACAATTTGATTTTTTTATCCGCATCTTTATTAAATAATATGAATATGTCCCGAGAAAACCTCGCAAAGCAAATTTTGTCTTGTGAGTTACGTTCTCGTTATGTAATTAGTTGATTTTTTATCGCCCAATACAAAATCGATCGTTCAAGGTTAACCAATGGAAAACGTTCTGTTTAATTAACTAATAATCTCCATTAAACACAGAGATAAACTTTACAGAGAAATGTTAAATTATGAAAAAACCTGTCAAAAAAATAACGTAAGAATAATGTCTTTTATGAAAACAAAGTATTTGATGTATAGAAACTTACTAAATAGGTTAATAAGAAGTTGTAAAAAGAAATACTATTGTGAACAAATTGATAACGCAAAAAATGATACCAAAAAAACGTGGAATATTATTAATGAAATAATGAACAAAAAAAAAATGGCATCAACTGATGTGAAAGAGATTAAAATAAATAACAATAGTATAACTGACAAATCGGCCATTGCAGAAAACTTTAACAACTTCTTCACAAATGTAGTAGATCAAGTACTTGAATCTTCTAGTAAAATTGATAGTACAACACCCGTAGACTCATCTTTGCATTTACTCTCAACTTACGATTCAATAAATTCCTTAGAATATTTTTCACCTATCACGATAAACGAAATTGTAAAACACATAGATAGTCTAAAGTCAACAAATTCTACAGGAATTGATGGTTTATCGGGTAACACACTAAAAAAAATAAAACATAATATTTTAATTCCATTGCTACATATTTTTAATATATCACTAAAAGAGGGACATTTCTCTGAACAATTTAAAATCTCCACCATCATTCCAATTCACAAATCAGGAGAAACGCACATATTAGACAATTACCGACCTATTTCCTTAGTTTCAAACCTCTCAAAAATATTTGAAAAATGTATCAAAAATAGAGTAATGAACCACCTAGAACAAAACAAAATTCTGTCCCAAAATCAATATGGTTTCAGAAGTAACCTAAGCACTGAAGATGCAATATTCGATTTGACAAAAAAATTGTACACATCTGTTGATAAAAATAAAAAATGCCTAGCTTTATTTTTAGATTTAAGAAAAGCTTTTGATACGGTTAACCACAATATACTTATAAAAAAAATTAATCGAATAGGTTTCAAAAAAGATACACTAAAAATTCTCACAAACTATCTCAAAGACAGAAAACAAAAAACAAAAATAGGGAATTTTTATAGTACTGAAACGAGGATAAAAAATGGAGTACCATAGGGTACTGTGCTTGGCCCAATCCTGTTTTTAATATATATAAATGATTTATGTAATCTTGTAATCCCTGGTGATATTGTATCTTATGCTGATGATACAGTAATAATTGTAAACGGAAAATCCTGGCTTGAAACTTATTTAAATGCATCAAAATGTATTGCACATGTCTCATCATGGCTATATAGTAATAGACTCTTCCTAAACAACAATAAAACATTTTACCTACCTTTTTATAAAAACAGTAAAAACAAACCCCCCAATAACCTTAAAATTAGAATTCATAATACTAACTGTAATCAAGTAATATGCTCATCTTGCTCTGAAATTGTAAAAGTTGAAAAGATAAAATATTTGGGTATATGTATTGATACAAATTTAAATTGGCATTCACAAATAAATAATACCGTTTCTAAATTGAGATATCTTACATACATATTTTACAGACTCAAAGAAGTATTGAATATTGACAAATTGAAAATGATTTATTATTCTATGGTGCAATCTTCACTCATGTATGGAATAATAGGATGGGGTGGTGCCCTTGATACTTTTATAAAACCTTTACAAACAACTCAAAATTATATTATCAAAGTTATGTATAATAGAATTAAAACATTTTCGACAGATGCTTTATACAAAGAATCTAAACTATTCAGTCTCCGTAAACTATTTATACTGCAAACTATGAAATATATCTTTAAAAACGTAAACAAATTCGAAAAAAATGTAAACAGAATCAACATTAGAAATAATAATGTATTCTATACCCCCCAAACACACACAAAACAAATGCAAACTCACAGTAGTTTTATTGGACCTCGTACCTTCAATAGTTTACCAAAACATATTCAAGTTGCAACAAAACTTCCGCATTTCGTAAAAGAGTTAAAATTATGGCTAAACCATACAGATGTAAAAACTCTATTTATTTAGTTTTATTTCACTTTATGCTTCTAAAAACTCTATTTATTTAGTTTTATATCACTTTTCTCACAAACTTTACACCTATTATTACAATGTATATCATTAATTACACTTACACTTATTTAACCGTACACTATTGTATACACTTTTTGTACAAAATGTTTTAAACAATTTTTGTTTTTGCTTTTTATACCCCTGTTTGTTTTTTTCTAGGTACTAAAAAAAACTTTTTTTAAATATAATACCCACGCACAGGCTGCGCCTTAGTGGGTTCCCACATTATTGTTATGATTTTCAAATATGTAAATATAAATTGTAAAATATGGGAAAAATAAAGGAATAAAAAAAAAAAAAAAAAAAAAATCAGTTGAAAATTACTCCTCAATATTATAAATGACCATTGACGAAAGAGAACTTGTATTTTTATGGTAATACTACTCTTGAATTCTACCAGCCAGGACAAGGATTTTTTTTAGTACTATCCATGATCCAAGGTGAAGAATATGTTGAACAATTTGTTTGGGTTCTTCGACATTATTTCTGATTTTTTTAAATGCTTCCTAATTAACCCACAATCTAATTAGTCATTAGTGGCCTTTCTCATATTATTTCTTCCCTGATCTTCCTCTCCATCCTTTCCTAAAAAACCCCCCACACAGCATCCTCAAAGATGTCATAGGCACTGTGTAAAAGTGCCTCCAGTGTGGAGCTAATCTGTGAAAAAAAATTACAACGCATTTTAACGTCTTTATTTTTTGTGACTTAAGTATTTTGGATCATATTTGGATTGTGATTTAAAAGAAAGATGTTTTGGCTCTATATTCGAAAAATTCTGGTTCTCTTTACCAAATTAGGTATAGTATGTAATAATCATTTTCTTATTGTTCTGTTGGTATTTTAAAATAACTGGTGTATGACTTACGAGTACGTCTCTTATGTCCGTAAAAATATATTTGGTAGCGAAATTTTTAAGACCTTTTTTATTTGATTCTATGAGTTATTTGACTATTCTATGACTCACCATTTTTATTATTTGATTCTATGACTGACGTTATTTTGTCCTGTGTTCGTAATTAAACGGCATTTGAATAAAAAAAATTAAGTCATTTTCATTTACCAAGTATTTACAATCTAGATTATGTACCATCTACACTTAACTTTTACCAAATTATGTACTTGCATACTTTAATATTCAATGGTAATTTCTCATGTAATAAACAATTTTTTGTCCTGTAGATATTTTAAAATAATTGTTTTGTAACTTAAGCTTTCAAGTTAAAAAAATATATTTGTCCTTATTTCACAGATCGACTAACGAATTTTGGTAACACCAATTTTAAAATGTTATTTGAATCTTTAACCGACATTATTTTATCTTATGTTCGTAATTAAAAGGCATTTGAACCAAAAAAATTAAATATTGATGAATGTACCAAGCATTTCTAATCGGGCTAATATGTACTATGTACACTAAAAACATTTTTACCAAAATGTGCACAACAAAATCGGTTTCTCGCATTTCCACCGATTTATTGCATGTTTTTCTTAAACGCTGTTTTAATGCTATTAAAAAAATGTTATTCTTGAAGATAATATCTATATATACATTCTCCACTAAATATGAAATTCCCTCGATAGAAAAAAATCGCTCAAAAAGTATGCTCCGAAAATTATTATAAACACGTTTTTTCAGCTACTTTCCAAGTTATATGTATGAAAATATTCAGTGTTTCTTTAAATGCTAATTTTAGACATTCCCTAAGGGATTTTTGGTCTATTTTAAACGAGTCGTGTTTTATTAAACATTTTCACAATTTTCGCTTAAATATTATAGTTTTTAATATTGGCGCCCTAGTCTAACATTCGTATTTACACATCTCTCCTTCTTCTTATTTTTGAGCGGGTACTACCGGGCTTTATGTCATTTTGACCATCCGGCACAAGAAAGGTTTAATTGCGACCGTTACTTTATAATTACTTCTGTATATACATCCAGGGTCATTTCATTCGATTGGCCTAGTAGTCGCAATGCCAAGGGCCTAGGCCTAGGGCCTATTACCTTTTAGGGCCGATGAACTATCAAGGGCCTACATTCTATAATATGCCTCTTAAAAAAATCATTAAATTGTATTTTTAGACCTTTAACAACAAATTTCGCCTTGGGTCCTACGAAGGTCTTAAAAGGAGACCTTCGTAAAATGAATGCGTATACGAGGAAGCTAACTGAACTATATAGCGGAACAATACCTTTTTTTACATTAACTCTGCTTCCGGACGGGAGGGCCTGATGGAAGTTTTCATCAGGGCCTGTCATCTTTTGGGATGCTGTGTGGACCGTCTTTTTGAGGAAAGGAAGGAGTGAACATGGGTTTTGAAGAGTCCCATGTTGTAGAAGGGAGGAAACGCAGAGGCGGGCAGATCTTTCCACGTCCGAGATTTTTTTATTCAAGAACAAGTCAGTGAAACGACCCGTTCACAAGTGACATAAGTCAACCATGTACCAACAAAATGTTGGACAGACTGCGACGTCGACCAATTTTGTCAGTGGGTCAAAATATTGTCATACAATTATATAATAAAATCCAAATAAATGGGATATTTCTGGACACATCCTAAAGCTAGACACTGTTTTTGAAAGATGATAAAATACGCTTACAATTTTATAAAAAATTATATATAAACATAGTATAAATAAATTAATTAATAAAAAAGTATTAAAACTGGCACACCTTACGTTTTTTCTAACTACAATTAAAGATAAGAAAAAAATATATAATACGACTTGCATATTTTATTACACAAATGTATTGTAAAAGTTATTGTAAGTAATATTGTATTGTCACCTCACTTTTTGTAGTAGATACCATGTAAAAATAATTAATAATATATTTTTTTCAAATAGCTATCCGTCTTATATAGGTGTGCATTTTACTTATTTATGGTTAACTTTAAGACTTGAATATAAAGCGTCGTGTTTTCTCTTTCTAACACCATTTCAATCATATTTCTCACTATGATAGTAAGGGAGACACAAGGATTTATATGTGACTTACACGAGTTGTTTGTTACAAATTAGCGTGATGGGTTAAAGGACTAAAAATGGACCTATGATAAATACCAGAAAGTCTGAAGAATGAATTTAAAAAAAGTTATTATTCTAATTGTAAAAATATAATTTTATGAACAACAAAATGAATGTAACCTTGCTGATAATATGCAATATTGTTAGGTAATCCTTAATTGTTATTGTTGATAATTTTTAGTCATTATTCATTATGTTTTATTTTTAATAAGATTTGTTTAACTTTATGTGCTTATATTATTATACGTATGTAAAAGCCCAATAGGCGTTTGAATAATAAATAATTGGAGATGCCATAATCTCACTGGTTCCAGAAGATTGGGAGCAGTTGGAACACGTGCGAAATTCACATTACAAGATTTTAAAATACCCGAAATAATAATAGTTACTACAGCGATCAATTCGCCAAAAAATTCGATCGCAAAGAGCCGCTAATATCTGTGGCGTACGTACCAAGTATTTTGGCAAATCGAGGTCGAGGCCAGAGCGCTCAGTGGGTCAATGCCAGTCAGAACCATATATTATATGTACATACATTTTAACATAATATATTATACATACTAATCTACAGCGATAAGTACCTGCCTAAATCAGTGCGCGAGTGTTGGTTTGTATCAGATGTAATGTTTATCGGAGTATATCTGTGTGTTTAATTTATTGTGGGTATGCGTGGAAAGATTTTCTACTACGGTTCCTTCATAGATTATTGCAGTAGTTTTGTGTGCAGTAGTAGAGAGTAGTAGATCCGAAACGAAGGTTTCTCATTTTTTCTTAATAAATCAGTACATAATAATTAAGGCACATTTATCATATTATATAAAACCCTTGTCAGATGCCAACTAGAGTATAACTCTACGTTATGGTCTCTATTTTACAATATTCATTCCGACAGCATTGAAAAGATTCAACATTGGTTCCTGAGGTTTATAAACTATAAATTGCATATTCCTTTACTAAATATTGATTATAACCTACTGGATAAACTGTTCCAATTAAGACTTTCAGAAATAAGAATTACCACAGATTTAATATTATTACATAAAATACTGTATAATTGACTGTCCTGAATTACTTCAATTAATCAACATCCATATTCCCAAAAGATCTTGCCGAAATTTATTACCCTTTTACTTCAATAACACCAGAACAATAGCTTATCAAAATTCTCCGTTTCCTAGACTTCACAGTCTCGGAAATAAATATTCTAATCTAGGTGATATATTTCATCTTAAAACTAATCGGTATAATTGTTGTACATTCTATCACTTTTATTATTCTAGACCCAAGTAGATTTATTTATTTATTTATTTACGCCTATTTAGGCTTTTACATAAGTATATATAACAACATTTACAAAAATTCTACTCATAAATACAGTGCAGGAAACAACTGTTTAAAACACTTGCACAAAAATAAATATAAAATAAAAATATTATTGAATTGATCCACACAGTATGTAGGTACAAAATATAAGAAATCCAAAATAGTTTATTACAAAATATAGAAATCCAAAAATACTGTTAATGTTTTAGACAATTTAAATAGATTTATAGAAATTTTCCCCTACTTGATGAAAAAAACTTCAATAGGGTATGCTTATATGTTGAAATTGATGTACTAAATATATCAACAACATCGGAGTATTTGTTTCCTAGCTGTTGAATCCGTCGCATAGGAGTGTAATATTGTGATATTGATGTGGAATTGCTACAATAATATGGTAGGTACTGTCTTGTTACTGACCTGCCTGGAGTATGAAAAGAGATTGCATATAATAAATCAGGGGTATCAAACATTGAATTAATGATTTTATACAAACAGATTAAATCGGAAATGATTCTACGATCAGATAATTTTATTAAATTCACTAGGAATGCCCATTTTAAAATTTACATATCTTAAAAATTTATTTTGGATTCTTTCGATGGCATGTGAATGAACCTCATAATTTGGGGACCAAACCGTGGAATTGTATTCTATATGACTCCTTACTAGTGACATATATAATGTTTTTACAGTATTGACATTATTGAAATCACTAGATATCCTTAAAATAAATCCCAACATTTTCAAAGCTTTATTGGTTATAATTTCTATATGATTGATAAAGTTGAGTTTCGTGTCAAACCAAATACCTAAGTCATTAATTTCCGTGACAGATACTAACGACATATTGTTAATGGAATAATCGAAAAATATTGGATTCTTTACTCGATAAAACCTCATTTACATAATTTTTGTATATATTGAAAGTGAGACTTCTTATCATTTTTACATTTGTACTTTTTATTTAATTATATGCTTTTGTTGTCACATTGGATTACGTATTTTCTCATTGTATTATATTTTCTTCATTGTTTGATACTCAACTTATAAACTATAATGTAAAAGCCCACCAGGGCGTGTAATAAATAAATAAATAATAATATTGAAGCTTCCGTTGTTCTGATCAATTATTAGGTAGTATTGGTCATTGTCAAAATATATATATATTTTTTAATATCAACACCAAAATCTTTTTGATGAGTGAACTAAGGTATATTTGAGAAACTCTGTTCTAGTACAAAGTAGAGGTACCTGACATACCGCGTTCGTAATTTGTAGGTTATGTATGTATTTTTATTGTGCTAGTGTGTGTGTGTTCGCACGTTCGTATGTTAGTATGTTTGATGATGATGCAACGCGCATGCGCGGTAATGACCTTAGCATTTTTATCGTAACCGCATTTGTTTAATCTTTTAATTTTAAAATAAAATAATATCGATGTAAGGATTGAAAATTTTCAATGTTGAATCGATATTTGATAAAAAAATATATTTAGGTACAGTATTAATGGTTCAGATTAATATCCCCGACAAAATATCCTCCGAAAAAATATCCTTTGGACAAAACATCCCCCAAAAAAATATGTACTAAAACTTAACCTAACCTAATATAACCTAACCTAACCCAACCTAACAAAAAATGGAAAAACATAATACTGCCATCCTGTAAAGACAATAAATTATTGTTATCTGTATTATTTTTGTCCCATTTTAATATTTTTGAACAATAATTTGTTGTCTGTATTATTTTTGTCCCATTTTTTTGTTAGGTTAAGTTTTAGTAGATATTTTGTTGGGGGACGTTTTGTCCGTAGGCTATTTTGTCGGGGATATTTTGTTGCGGGATGAAAACGCGGAGGGCTTAAAAGGGCTTTAGCCGTCTTTTGTGACCATGTCTGAACTGCCTGGTACTTTCCCACCTTCCACTCACTCATCTCCTTCCCCTCCCCATTTCGTTCAATATCACAATATTCCCCGATCGGGGGTGCCATAGTCCAACTGGCTCTAGACAGTTGGGAGCCAATGAGACTCTTGTGTGGTATTCACAAAAAATAACTAACTAACAGAGAGGACTGATGGCCAAACAACTCGGTCTTGGCACACACTCCTTGCCTCATTCACATTCATACATCGTCTCATACTTTCTGGCTTGATGTGGTCCAACTCGAGCATCTGGTTCACTTGATCGTACGGTGTCTTTCTCGAGCGTCACTAACTTCTCCTACCATTCACATTTGCGTCATATTTATTTTCTTTACTCTCCTTTCTTCATTCATTCGCTTTATATGCCCAAACCATCTGGGCGTCCCTTTTTTAATCATAACCATTAACAATGCTGCAATTTTTTAAATTTTACACCCGCAAAGTTTGTGCCATTACTTCTATATTTTACCACAAACATTGACATATAACATGTCACAATATTTCAAAAATATTATTC
Organism: Limnephilus lunatus; assembly: GCA_917563855.2. Lineage (NCBI taxonomy): Eukaryota > Metazoa > Arthropoda > Insecta > Trichoptera > Limnephilidae > Limnephilus > Limnephilus lunatus. The sequence continues at coordinate 103,929,833 of OU830594.1, forward strand.
GTTCTTCCTGTAACACATTGAAGTGCTAAAGTTGCCATTTACATAATAAATATATTAAACTTAGGTACCCATGAAAATAAAACAGGTACCTACCTGATTATAATTATAAGCTATAACGTCTAACCTTTAGTTTTTTATCTAACCTCTGTCCATTCTCGCCAAATCTTGGTTACCTAACTCGCATTACGCAAAAGCAATTATATTTCAATAATTTATGAATGTCTTGCAAATAAAAAAAATCATCTTGTAAATGATTTGTAAATAAATTACAAATTAAATATCGCCATTGGCGGCCATTTTTCAAGGACAGTTTAGCATATTTACTGGGTTTAGCCGCTTTTGGAATAAATATTTAATAAATTAGTCTGGGATAGTGTAAATTTAAAGGATGACATATATTGATGAAGGTTGATAAAAACGATGACGACACTTTTGGCGAAAGGCAATTCTTGATAAACAACAAAAAATATTCAACTATATAACTACTTGATGGGGTAAACAATAAAAAACATTCAACAATATAACTACTTGAAGCGGTAAACAACAAAAAATTTCAGCTATATAACTACTTCATGCGGTAAACAACAAAAAACATTCAACTATACAACTGATGCTGTGATTTTTAAATAAATCCCAGGTGATATTACCTATTGACATGCTATGAACTTACGTAATAGATACTAAAAACTTAATATAAAACTTTAAATTTGTACCATAATGTACTGTGTATGTCTTAATAAACACATTACCACATCCTTTATTGTTTTTTCGCCATTGAAATATACAATTAGCATGTAAATAATAAATACACTGGCCTCCCAGAGTGTTCTACTTCCTTACGGAAATGAAGTTATGTAACTACCTCAAGTAAGTAGTCATATAAATAAAATGTTATAATATGACTTTATTGCTCTGGCTTTGAAGGCCATGCGCTTGATTAGAGCATTTTAGATAAATGGCTGATGATTAGATTATCTGTGTGAACGAATTAATTACTGGACTATTAATTTATAATTTATTTAATAGTCGTTACTCATTATAATCCGGTTTCGCAGGAGCTTCAATATCTAACTATTTAAAATAAATCGTACCCGTGATACTAAATACTGTATTTATTCTATGCTAAAACGTATAAGTAGACTTAGCAGGGATCCCCGGGTTCATGAGGTGAGGTTCGTCCAGGTCTTGATGGCCAATGCGTCTGCTTACCTGCCTTGTGGTGGGCAGGATCGAGAAAGACTGGTTGAGGGAGGTCTTTTATCCTCTTCAGCGGAATCCATCGACCCATCGCCTTGCACCGCTGTTGGAGGGATGGATTCATAAATCCGTCACTCCTGGATCACTGACTCCCAGATTCCTATCCACTACTCACCCCTCATACCTATTTCCTTCCCAGAACTTCCTCTTCTTCCTTTTATTCAAAAAACCCTCCACAAAGGATATGTATAATGTGACCAGACGTCCCGTTTTCACCGAGAAAGTCCCGTTTTCAAGCAGCGTGCCCCGGTGTCTCCGAAAGCAGCGTCGCGTCGGGACGCCAAAATGTTCCGTTTTCATTGGGAAAGTCCCATTTTCAGGCAGCGTGCCCCGGTATCCCCGAACGCAGCGTCGGGACGCCAAAATGACCCGTTTTCACTGGGAAAGTCTCGTTTTCAGGCAGCGTGTCCCGGTGTACCCGAACGCAGCGTCGGGACGCCAAAATGTCCCGTTTTTGAAAAGAAAGCATTATGCGCCTACACAAACATACCGGTAATCTATTTTAATTTTTTTTTTATTATAAAGACAAAGTTATACAATATGACAGGAATAAAATAAAAAATATTTTACAGAAAAAAGAAAAGTCCCAATAAACTACTTAGTTTGTCAATGGGTACTTTTACTTTGAAGATATAAAAAACTTATTTTACTTTATTTTGCAGTTAGACTTTTTTTTGTGTTAGACTCAAAACAAAAAAAAACAAAAAAAGTCTAGTTAGAGTCTAATACAAATTATTTCTTTCGGACATAATATTTGTTTTACCATTTGTACATTTTTAATTTCAGCAGGTAACATACTTAAGCAATTTAGTATCATGTAGTCCAGCGTTATTTGCCCACATTTGTTTAAGTGCTTAGGTACAATTAGTCCTTCATTTAGAGTAAAACGAGTATTGTAAATGTGGTCCAGTTTATGTATGTATATAGGGCTATTCATATGCTGAAATATAATTTTATACCACAGAATTGCTCTTACTGAGAGAATTTTGAGATTTTGGTAAAAGTAAGGAACATTATGCCTTTGTTCGTATAAACTTTTATGCGCTAATAATTTTACTAATGAATTTTGAACTGATTGAACATGATATACATTTGTTTTACAGGAAAGTCCCCAGGCTGTAATTTCATACCTTATAATAAATTCGGCTAATGATACATAAATTATTCGAAATGTGCATATAGGAACTTAGAATTTTAGTTTATATAATCTGCTAATGATAGATCTGAGTCGTTCACAGACTTAATTTATTTGTAAATCCCATTTGAAAAAACTATCAATAATAACACCTAAATAAACATATTCTTTAACCATTTCAATATTTTCACATGTACACAATGTAGAGATATTATATAAATACATAAATATATTAAATAGCTAACCCTTATACCTATGTCGTGAAAAAAACATTACTATGTATCTTGTCAATTGTGTTGTATAAAAGTATGAGATTTTTTTACATCAAGTTTGTACGAAATAGTATATTTCAAGAATGAATAGATTTTTTCTGTGATTATTGCTCATAGACTATAACTAAAATATTGTAATTACAGAAAAAGTGTTTTTAATGTAAAAAGCGAACAATTTTAGACAGATAGTAGATGAACCCGGCCTTTTTTGTAAAACAATAATTGAAAAAAGAATTATTACCTGGGACAAAAATTTATATTTCAGTGCTCCGTAGCTCGCCATTGCGAGCTGAAAATAAGTGCGATAATCAAGAAAATACATAAATTAAAATCTGTACGAATTTCGTGACGCCAGAGCTCACCTTCCAAAAATCACTACCAGGAGTTTTGCTGCAGAAATCATTATTTATAACGATGCTAGCGCAGAACCATTAAAACTCATGGAATCGTCGGAAACCTTGACAAATCAGTTCCAATTTTGGAAACGTGTTAAAAAGTAGTATATTATTATAATTCGTTACTTCATTGCTTGTGTAAATTCTTCACAAAATCAGTTAAAATTTTCAAAATGACACTTGACAATTCAAAGCAAGTTTGAATTCATTGAAAAAGATATCACGCAGGACTAACGCACAGACAATCAAAATTGAGGGTCCTAAAAATAAAATTAAAAAATCGAAATCCTAATTAAAGCTTATATTAATTATATAAATCTATTTCTAATTAATTAAGGCATACTTGTAAATTTATTTATACTCAAATATTGTAGTGTAAAGATAAATAAATTATTTAGGCGACCTATTTTAATGCAATATCATCTACTATAAGTAATTTGTCTTGAAAAAAAACTACTCTACCAATTTTATAAGTTCCCTCTAAAAATAAACCAATGCCAAGAACGAATACTTTTTTAGTAGGCAGGTACATGCATTTTGTACAAAGAAAATGTATATTCAAACCTCGGTTAATAGTTAAACTGCTGTAACCGTAGTATCGATTGATTTGACGGTTAAGGTTAACTAAATATTCAAGAACAACATAGCGGCAAGACCAAAATCTAGGTCAGTCGAACGAATTTATTTGGTTTTGCTTCGAGAAAATTCCGCTAGATGGCAGTGCTGTCTAATTTCTGCATTGGAATGAAAAACATTTTTGTTTCCATAGAAGTGAATAAACATATATATTTTAAATTAAATTAATAATGTTGTTATTAAGTACTGCAAGTATTTTAGTTTTTTTGTTATTATTAACCCGGGAATGTTTGTCTTTCCGGTAAATATGTCTCTACCTACATATTTACAAAAAAAGATTTATTATTTAAATTTCTGAATTACCTGATTTTTTTTCAAGAAAGCGTTGTTTACTAACTAACTATATTTGCTAACATAATATCCTCTGTATATTGTCGTATTTCATAGAAGAGTATGGGTAAGAAAGAGACGGAGCGAGATAAGAACGCATTTATTTTGATGAAGTTTGCATCATTTAGCACAGGTGCAAGCGAGATGAGATAGTATTATGACAGTAGTGGCGGCCATTTTGTTTTTCCCTCGGGTAGGTAAGTGCCTTTCACTAGATGCATTTCTAGGTTATGTGAACATAAATAGATACCACTTTCTTCTGCAGCCAATGGCAGACGCAGTGGCGTACCAGGAATTAAAAAAAATACACCATTTATATAAATGTTTTAAATTATTTTTGATGCTTTGAACACTACTTGATACATTTGACATTATTGGCGGAGAAAACAGAATCCAACGAATACAAAACATATTTTTTAAATTCGCAAATTTTTTGCATTTACAAAATCACCAACAACGCTACCGACTCATTTAACATTAGGTCCACGCAGAAGGGAAGCCACTAAGCCTTAAAAGGAAAAAAATCCATCAAGATACTTTGTGGAGGGTCTTTTAAGGGAAAGGAAGGAGAGAATATTTCTGGGAAGGAAAAATAATGTGGGTAGGAACCTGAAGGTCCAATGATTCTAGGAGTAATGGACGTATGAATCCATCCCTCCCAAGGCGGAGCAAGGCGCTGGGTCTCGAGCCGTTCGTACCTAGACACGAACGGCGATAGATAGTACTCTTCTGATATCCTACTGAACTGCCATCTGTTAGGATTTATTTTGAGAGCAGAGCTTCGTATTGCAAAATAAGCAATCGACATCTATTGAAAGAAGCTGAAACTAAGTGAATAATCAATACACCTCAAAAAACGTAATGAATGACTGGTTGATTTTTGAAAACATTTTTTACACATGATCGAAAATGTCGATCTCTTTGTGCAAATTAGTAACCTTCAGGTATAATATCACGCAAAAGAAAGAGCCAAAAAACGTTTTTCGTGCAAAAAGCCACTACCCGCCACTGTCTATTACACCTGCATCCAATTTTTGTCTGCCCTTTCTCTTCCCACACCTATATTATATTAAACTTGTAAACATACCAGTTTGCAGTCGAGTGGTCAAAAGTGTCAGGTTTACACTCATTCGTCACAAGTTCAATTCTCTACAGACTAAGTCTAACATCAATAAAATAAATATAGGTACTTACAGAGTGTTAAGTACCTACCTACTTGATTTACTTTAAGAGTGTATAACCAGAGAAAACCAGAAATATGTCATTTTCAAATTAGTGTTTAGACGTATTGACTCTTTTCCACAAAAATTTATAAATTGATTTCGAAAGATTGTTATTTTATCTAGTAAACGTATCTAATAAATTTTCAGAAAAAATGTTTATTTTTAATATAATAAGGTTATACCATAGGTCGTTGGCGGATTTGTTAAATTTTCAAAAAAGTACATGTATTATACAACACCCATTTCAAATCATATAATCATGCAGTAAAATAAATCAATATATTATCTGGTAAACGTATGTAACAGAATTTTAATTTCAGTTTAAATAAAATTATTAAAAAAATATATAAGTACATGTGTTTCTTGACGAAAATTGGTCCGTTTGTGCATTTATTTGCGCACTTACAGACTAATATATTTCAGATTTTTTTACATTCTAATTTTGCTAAGACATTATTGAAAAATGATAAATACTTATGATAAAAAAATAATTACAAAAAGTACATAATTTTAATAGTTTTATCGTCACGCCTTTCAGCATTTTTGGATGCAGGTATAAATTAAAGCAACTTTGGAATGAAGTAAAATCGATATTAAGTTATAATTTTAAAAATCTGGTACGGAGAGTAATTAATCTTTCTCATTGGAACCGCCCTGTACGATTGTAAGAACATCTTTCGACGAAATGTGGATTTTCGTCCGCTGGCTGGTTATGCGCTCTTAACCAGTCCTGATATTATTTGGAGTAAAAAAGGTATGAAATTTTGGTCTCTGGTGACTTTTTAGATGTTTTATTTCAATTTTTTTCTTCAAAACCAAACAACAACAAAAAAATATTACACATGACGACACTGGTCACTCAACCGTGCAACCCTTCACGCGTTTGTTCAATTCGTACCTAAAGTTTTTTTTTTTATAGAATTGAGATAATTTTTTTTTAAATGAGCTCCATACACGAGGCTTCGAGGAAAATAATTTCTCTCAGGGCCTATTTCATCTTTGGGGATGCTGTTTGGAGGATTTTTTTGGAAGAAGGAGAGGAGAGGTCTGGGAAGGAAAAGGGTTTAAGGGGTGCGTAGGAATCAGTGTGTCATGGACGTCCTGGTCATCCAAGACCTAGACAAACCTCACCCCATGAACCCGGGCACCCCTGCTAAATCACAAAACGTAGCGAACCACTTGGGGTGACCTATGGCAGAGGTGTTCGTTATCCAATAAAGGTTCCCGGGGCGGCGGTAACCACAACCGCCTCCCAAATTGAAGATTGAGGAAGGATGGGAAATCCGTTAGGTAAGTTCTCATATCTTAACAAACGGATTGCAATCTTGAGGACAGTCGTGTTGGATGGGAATGCTTTGTTTGTTCTACCGGTATTTTAATGGAAGATGCTCCTTGACTCCTTTAGCATGTCGCACTGTCGGGAAACACGCAAAACGCGTGCCCATCATTTGCACACGATTGACATATTATGTCACATGAGAACGGGCTGTGGAACGCTTTTCCGGCCTCTGTGTTTTCTCCCTCTTACAATGTGGTTCTCTACTTACTTTCAACAAAAAGACCCTCCACAAACCATCCTCAAAGATGACATTGGCTCTGAGAGGAATTATTTTCCTCAGGGCCTCCTGTTTGGCGTTTATGTAAAAAAAATCAGAGTGTGCGATTCACACGCGGTAAAAGTAAAACCTTCAGAAAACTAAAGTAGACAAGAGTGGGGAGACTACGAAGCACTATTTTGAACAATTTGAGGATAATTTTGTCCATATTTTTGTCGTCGGATTCCAGTGCACCTTTTCCTTTATATTTGGTCATATTATTAGTATTTGTGGTTTCTTCTTCGGAGTCGCTAGATGTCGCTTTCTTCTGAGAGACCGTGGATTTATCGTATTATATTGGAACCGATGTATGTGTTTGTCTCTTTTTCGTGTCACTCACTTCCGTTTCATCGAGTTTCAAATCACAACGGTGCTAAAGATGTTTTCACTTAAAATAATAACAAATACTTTGTTTGACAGGAATGACAATTTATTTTTTATCAGTGACATTATTATTTATGTAATCTCTATTATTTATTAAAATTCCGATAGTGATTTACGTATTTTCTTACCAAAATAAATATACCTAAGTATGATAAACACGTCACTTGCTGAAGGCCGAACGTTTGCAAGAAGAAGTAGGTCAAAAAACAGTATCACGTAAGTTGTTATACTAATAGACTCTGTGCTCACTTCCGCATATATTTTACATGTTTTAAAATAACGTACGTCGTAATAATTTAGATATAATATTCTAATCCCTTGTCTGGTGGGGACTTCCACAAGGTCCCAAAACTAACATTTAAGGAGAACTCACTGTTTTATTCTGCCAACATATTTGTCACATGAGAACCGGTCACTTCTTCGACTCGTTCTTGTGTTCAACAACTACTCGGCTGTGGAACGATTTTCTGGCCTCCGTGTTTCCTCCTTCCTACAATACGTGCCCCTTCAAGACCAATATTCATTCATTCCTCTCCTCAGAAAGACCATCCACACAGCATCTCAGATGACATAGGCCCTGAGGGAAATTATTTTCCTCAGGGCCTCCAGTGTGGAGTTGATATAAAAAAAAATTCTACGAATCGGTTTATAAGAATACAAAATTATTAAAATCCAATTTTGGGGGCGGATTTGGGTACCGCCGCCCCTGAACCATTCATTGGATAACCAACACCCCTGCTGTAGGTCACTCCAAGTGCTTCGCTACGTTAGGTGACTTAGTTGGGGTGTACGGGTTCATGGGGTGAGGTTCACCTAGATCAGGATTAAACAACATGTGTTCTCAATTATGTCCTCTGCGTGCGAACTCTATCTAAATTTCTTTAAATAGACAATAAACAGTGTTAATTTCAAGCGACCTCCCAGGTAAGTATGGTCCTGTATTAATTCATTTTTAGGCAGCATCGCGTTCATTGGTCAAAATATTGTACATATATTTTCGTATCGGTGATCAATGAACCGGTGTATGCAATTTTTAGCCATAAGTTGTTTTTAATTGTTTGTCTAGCATGTAGTCTTTTTAGATTTTAGGCATGTATGGTAAGTTTGTACAGCGCCCTTGAGGTGATTTTTCACAAAAACGGCGCTATATAAATCGTCCAAATATTATTATTATTATTATTATAGTGCCCGAGGTCTCTTTTTGATCTTTGAGTTTTCTTCCATTATATCTTGTTGAACATAGGTTCTCAACCTTATTTTGCCCTTCGCCCACCTTGAAAATATTTTTTTTCTAGCGCCCCCAATTGTATTTACTTACCATCGCGAATCTGAAACTGCTATTATCACGATTAAACTTACCACAACGGGGGGGGGGGGGTCCGGGTTTCATAATATACTGTCATTTCTTAATAATAATAATACACGTAAGATTAATAGTTGGTACGTTATTAGCGTGTTTTTTAAAACTTTTTAGACTATAATTTTTTACCTGCTCACGTCTTCACTATGCGATCTCAACGCCCCCTATTTTTCTCTGGGTCTTCTACCGCCTCCCTGAAAGTTTCAAACGCTCACAAGGGGGCGATATCGTCCACGTTGAGAACCTATGTTGTAGACTGACAATTTCACACATTTTGGACTTCTACACACATTCTGTCACCCTATCTATACACGCTACATTAAGGATACTCCGATAAATTAATATTCATTTCAAAAGCTTCTATCTTTTATCTAGCTTATTGCACACTGTTATAACGCACTAACCTAACCATCCAAACCGGAAAAATGAGGTATTTGTGATTATGAAATATCTGAAAAATAATTGAAAATTTTCATATAAAGCACTTATCAACAAAATGATGTAACGTTGCCCTACGATTGCAGTGCGATAACGTTTTCGCTGTTGTGTAAAATATGTATATAAAAGTCGAGTGTGCTTTAGACCACACGACTGAAGTAAAACTTCACTAACTTATAAAACATATACTTGACATATGACTATGAGGTGACCTATGTCCCTGGGGTGACCTACGTCCGTGGGGTGACCTACGACCTTGGGGTAACCTACGACCTTGGGGTGACGTACGACCTTGGGGTGACGTACGACCTTGGGCTAGTATGTATGTCTTACCTTAGTTGTGCAGTATGTACGCCTCGCCCGATCACCGTTCACATCGATCACCGTTCGCATCACATTTTTACACTTTATTTTTAATTTTAAAGTGGAGATTGAACAAAAACTCAAATGGGCTGTTGGACAAATACGAACTGAGGCGCCGACTAGCAAAGTGTTTGGCAGAAGAATCAGAGGAAGTTCACCAATGCGCTGGAGTGACTAAGTTTCACTGGCGTCTAGTAATAGGGTGTCCTTGGCTCTCCACGCAGCGCAGAAACGCGAGGAGTAGAGGAGCCTTGTCCACCATTGAAATTGGAGGAGGGATCACTATGGACATAACCATAGACTTAAGAAGAAGATCAGCATGTGCCAGAAAGACTTCAGCGATTCCTGAGCGTTTTGTGGTAAAAAAATGTGATGTCATTATACTGTCCGGTGATATAAAATGTATTTTTTTAATATTAAAAACTTTTTTCTATCACCACTGACCACATTGCAAGACGTCGCAACGGATCACGCATGAGGATCGAACATGCTCTGCGTCGTCTATAGGGTGGTGCTGGAACGAGACAGAGTGAATATCACGTTATGTATTAGGTTGTACCCAGTGGCAACGTGTTAAGATTTTTTATTTGAAAAAGTGTCATCGGACAGCACAAATGACATCAACATTTTTTTACTTCATATATACTAGATTTTTTCCACATTAACTCTACGCAGGACGCAAAAAATTTTCCTGAAGGCTTATGTCATCTTTCGGTATGCTGTATGGATGTTTTTTTTAAGGGAAGGAAGTTCTGGGAAGAAAATAATTACGTGAGGTGGGTAGGAATCTGGGGTCACTGTGTCCACGAGTGGCGGACGTATGAATCCATCCCTTCAACTGCGTTGTAAGGCGATGGATCAAGAGAGTCCGACTGGGTAGGTCAAAGGGCCTCCTTCAATCGGCCTCTCCCGACGCGGCCCACCATGCAGCAGGTGAGCAGATGCATCCGCCGTCAAGACCTAGACAAATCTCACCCCATAAACCTGGACACTTCTGCTAAATCACCAGATGTAGTACGTACTTGGGGCGACCTATGGCTGAGGTGTCAGTTAACCAAACACACCAAAACCTCCTATGAGGTTTTGAACACACCCTCCTCCCAAATTCTATAAAATGAAACAATCTCAAAAATCGCCGATTACAGTATTTCTGGTACGTGCTCCCATACTTCCTGAACGTTGAACGTACCATCAAAACAACAACATAGAATAACAACTAATTTTGATGTAAATATATGATATTTCACATGTAAAAACCAGCTTTGTTAATTTTAGTATTTACTGAAGCATTACACTTTTGAATTAATCGACCCATCGTCTAATACAGCGATGATATTATTTTATTTTATTCTCCTACTAGGCTAACTTTAATATAATCTCTAACAATTTTCATATAATTAAATTTATTTTACCTACTTAATACATTATTGCAATAATATCATTTTTTCTTCTTTCTGTGCGTTCGTATAAGCTCATTTGAAATTAGTTTCCGGTGTACCTACCTAAAGAAAAAATCTAATTGCTTATAGCATTAGTAAACACTTTTTGTAAATTATAATGCTGTGTTTTTATTTAGTTAAAGTATACAAAATACAAAAAAATATCTACATGGGTGTACAAAACAATATAAAATATTTAATAATGTAACATAGAAAATTTTCAATATTTTAAGGAGCTTCCGACACAAAAAAGAGCTGATGATCCTGAAACGCCTGAACAGATTTTCGTGAATTGTAGCTAAGAACCATCCCCATCATGTCAGCTTTCAAACAAAACAAAAAACGCATAATAATCGGTACATTAGTTTAAGAGCTACGATGCTACAGACAGACAAACAGAAAGTCGAACTTATAACACCGCTCCTTGCGTCGGGGTTTAAAAAGGAGATTAATAATACAATTTGGGAGGCGGGTATGAGTAGGTACTCAACACCTCTGCAGTAGGTCACCACAAGTGGTTCGCTACGTTTGGTGACTTGGATCAGGGGTGGCCGGGTTTATGGAGTGAGGTCTGTCTAGGCCTTGGCGGCGTATGTGTCTGCCCACTTACTGCGTGGCGGGCTGGGTCGGGAGAGACTGGTTGAGGGAGATCATTTCCAGCAGGATTCTAAAATTAACCCACTTTCCGACGACCGAGGTGAAATTCGACTGATAGATCCAACGTCAATGACAATGAATTCCAGTGCTGTTGCAGAAATATACGTATTTCTATGAAAATCAATGACATTACAGGACTTAATATACGCAATAATCGTCGATCATATTCGGCACTTGGCACATTTGGGAGCGTGGATAACTCCAGTTTAGAAAATAGATGTACCTATTACAGTAAAAAAACTTTGTTTTTTACAATATTATTTTCGTACCCGAGAAGCATACGGTTCAGGAGAGCCAAAAAACTATTTTTCTGTAACTATTGTCTTATAACTTCTTCGGATATCCATGCTGATAGATAATAAAGAAGTACCTAATCATTAAATCAATTAGTTTAGTTTTAAAAACGAGCAAATAAAACGAAATATTTTATATGTAAAGCCTTTAAAAATAAATTAAATTCTGTTTAAAAATGAAATGAAATATTTTGTTATGACATGTGGTGTATTATGAAAGGATCAATGTTTGAAAATTGTTTACTTCCATAGAAAGTGTAGTAATGTTAGAGGCAGAATAATGCAAATGGATTTGCGTCATAATACTCAAAATGCAACTAAATCGTAAAGTCTATGTACATCTTTCTGCTTCTAAGATAGTTGTTGCACCAAAGGTAGTTGCATCCGTATACATTTTTGAAAAACCTATTTTTCTTCATGATAGGACCTATATCGTTCTGCCACTGATAAACATGATATTTACTTCAAGTCTGCATCAATAACTCATTTCTTCAAATTTTTGACTTGTATTCGAATGCTTCTCGGGTACAAATTTTTTGTACTTTGCCAAAGTGGCTGGTTTTTGTTTATTTTTAGATGCTTCTGAATACCGAATGAACGTCGTAAGTTGTTTTTTAACTTAAATATTTACCTTGTTCAATAATTAACATTGATATTAGCAACACGTAGAATATTTCTTCATTTATAATGCGATTACAAGATGGAAACAAAAACAAAAAATAGTTGAGTGTAAGCGAGAAACAAAAAAAAACAATAAATTTTTTATATTAAACAATAGTTAAGGGCCATTAGCCAGCGGCCGAGAATTCAAATTTCGTCGAAAGATGTTCTTACGATCGTACAGGGCGGTTCTAATGAGAAAGATTAATTATTCTCCGTCCCAGCTTTTTAAAATAATAACTCAATATCGATTTTATTTCATTCAAAATTTGCTTTATTTATAATTTATACCTACCTATTCAAAAATGCTGAATGTCGTGATGATAAAACTATTAAAATTATGTACCTACTTTTCGTAATTATTTTTTGATCATAAGTATTTATCATTTTCAATAATGTCTAAGCAAAATAAGAATGTAAAAAAAATCTTAAATGTATTAGTTTGCAAGACCGTAAATAAATAGACAAACTGAAGTATTTTCGTCACAAACACGTGTGCGGATCTTTTTTTAAATGATTTTATTTAAACTAAAATTAAAATTCTGAAATATAGCTTTCCCGGATAATTGATTGATTTATTTTACTGCATGATTATATGATTTGAAATATGTATTGTATTATACTTTTTTTTTTTGAAAATTTAACATATCTGCCAACGCCCTACGGTGTAACCTTATTACGCTAAAAATAAACATATTTTCTCATAATTTAAAACATAACTTTACCAGATAAAATAACAATCTTTCGAAATTTATCCTTGTCAATACGGCTAAAATTTTAAAAATAACATATTTCCGGTTTTGTCTGGTTATTCCCTCTTAAGTAGGTACCTACATACTACATACTCAAAAAATGGTAGGCAATACTTAATTTTTTTTTTCTTTATAAAGTGTGTTTACGTTGGGTTTTTCGATGATGCCTGTCTCACTAGGATATACCTGTGTCTAAACTTAAAATGTACCTATCTAAAAATTGATAGGGTGAAAGCAATTCATTCGTGATGACTATATATATTTCACATATTAAATGTGACATGGTACTGGATTTTCGAACAGTTTAAGACTTGCGTCAAGCAAAGGATGTATAGTTTTTTTTATAATATGTTGTCAACCAGGTTGAAATAGTAACATAGTTTCGAAAATAACGTTTTTTGAAAAACAAAGTTTTGCTGAAGGACAATTCAACATACAAACTGTTTCGATCGATTTCACGTAAAATGCTGTATCTCCGTCAATTATTTGAATTTCTTTAAAACATTTGGTGAGAGCATTTAAAAAAACTGCATCTTTCATAAAATAAAAAATACAACTTTTTTTACAGTGATCTGGTGCCTTAACCCTTTCAGCACTGCCCATAATAGTGCGGGATTTTTGTCCACAACGACTGTGCGGATTTTTCAGTTCAGATATGAACCCGCACGGTCGTTGTGCTCAGAAATTTAAAACCGTTTTCGAAAAAAAAAATTATAAACGGACCGGCACGATCGTATCAGCCACTGCTGAAAGGATTAATAATTCTGATAATTTTAATAAAATCAGATACCTCTTTTTCGTTGTTAGTTTTTGGGGTGTTATGCCGTGTTGTGCTACCTCCTACTATAGCCGACGCCGACGTTTCGGACAGCGTTGCAGTGTCCATCATCAGGGCAGATCCGGTAGATCCGACGATGTGTAATTGTTAGTGTAGAGTGTGTGATTATTTACTTGGAAGCGATACCGTGTCGCCAGCTTCAATCCACTACGAGCTACATGGTATTTTTTTGCGTTTAGCTTTGGTGTAGCCGTCAATTACCGGATACCAAGAGCTGTTGAGCTTAGCTCCGTCGTCTCTATTAATATTAATTGGATTTTTGTAGATTTCGATTGCCTCCGTAATCAGGCGTGATCTGTAAGTTTTGGGTCTTCCCAGGACCTCAGGAACAAATCCAAAGTAATGGCCGGTCTCAATTAAGTGCTCGGCGATTGCCGATTTATCAGGGTGGCCGAGTTTACAAGCACGAAAATGTTCAGCTATCCTTTTGGAAATCGTCCGCTCTGTTTGGCCTACATAAACTTTGTCACATCCGGAACAGCTGAGTTTATACACTCCATCTGCTTCCAGAGGAAACTTAGTCTTTGCAGACCTCAGTAGGTCGTGGATTTTAGTAGTGGTTCCGAAGACAGTCTTGATGCTTTCTTTTCTCAACAGCCTGGCAATTCTGTCTGTCACATTGTGAACGAAAGGCAGGAAAGCACAGGCTTTTGACTCTTGTTCAACTGTGTCTTCGTTCGGTGTAGATTTGGCTCTTATAATTTGCCTTGTCTGACTTGCCGGGTAACCATTGCGCTCCAGTGCATCGGTCAGCTTTATAAGTTCTTCTCCAAGTTTTGTTTCTTCACAGATTCTGGTCGCTCGGGTCACCAAAGTATGGATAAGTCCTCTCTTCTGCGCTGGGTGGTGGTGCGAATCGGCATGTAGATACCGATTTGTATGCGTTGGTTTTCTATATACTGTATGTCCTAGATTACCATCTTCTTTTCGCATCACCTCCACATCTAGAAAAGGCAGGATTTTATCGTCGTTTTCCAGCTCCATTGTGAACTTAATTTTACTGTGGAGTGAATTAAGATGATCCAGAAATTTGTTTAATTTTTCTGTTCCATGAGGCCAAATGGCGAAGACATCATCGACATAACGCCACCATACCTTGGGAACAGCCGAGGCTGTGTCGAGTGCCACTTCTTCAAACTTCTCCATAAAAAAGTTAGCTAGTACTGGCAACAACGGACTGCCCATCGCAACTCCTTCCACTTGCTCAAAAAGTTCATCCTGGAATGCAAAATATCCCGTTTTGAGGCAGTGTTCAAAAAGTTTGCAAATGTCTTCCTCATAGATCTCCTTGAGCATTGTCATGGAGTCTTCAAGTGGTACATTTGTGAAAAGGGACACTACGTCAAAACTGACTAGGATATCTCCTTCCTCAGTCTTAACACTTTTGAGCTTACTGATCAGATCTGCAGAATCCTTAATCCAGGATTCAGTTTTTCCAGTTTGCATCTGTAGCAATCTCGAAAGGTATTGGGAAAGTTTGTACGTCGGTGCACCAATAGCACTGACAATCGGTCTCATTGGGATATCCTTTTTATGTATTTTTGGAAGACCGTACAGGGCAGGAGTTCTGGAGGCTTTAACGAAAAGCCCAGATCGATCCTCTTTCCTAATACTGGAAGCTTTTATTAACTCCCTTGTCTTCAGGTCAATTTTGTTGGTGGGATTGTTTTTAATCTTCTTATAGGTGCCGGCGTCGCACAATAAGTCTTCCATCTTTTTAATGTAGTCTACCGTATTAATCACGACAGTGGCATTTCCTTTGTCGGCTGGCAGAACCAAGATGTCCTCATTGGCGCGCAATTCTTTTAGGGCCGCAAACTCTCCTTTTGTGATTTTTGGGCGGGGTATTTCAGCCCTTTTCAAAATATGGCAAGTCTCTTGTCGTATGTTCTCTGCTTGCATCTGAGTGCAATCCTTATCGAAGAAGATTGGAAGAAAATTGACAATATGACTTACCAACAAGCACTAAGATGTAAGCAGTCAACAGATGCGAGACAGAAACATAAGTTCGAGAGGCTCAACCAAGCCAAAAAAGGAGATCGAAAACAACTTGATCAAAATAAAGTTGTTATTAACATTTCGACCCTTGCGCTGAGCCCAGATGCAACTTCAGTGCTTGCTAAGGGGATGAACTACGCAGTTGCCCCCAAAAAGATACCTGTGGAATCTATCGTATGTGGTGTGGAGACAGCACTACATACAATGATGAAAGTCCACAAAATGTCAGAGTCGCAAGCAGAGAACATACGACAAGAGACTTGCCATATTTTGAAAAGGGCTGAAATACCCCGCCCAAACATCACAAAAGGAGAGTTTGCGGCCCTAAAAGAATTGCGCGCCAATGAGGACATCTTGGTTCTGCCAGCCGACAAAGGAAATGCCACTGTCGTGATTAATACGGTAGACTACATTAAAAAGATGGAAGACTTATTGTGCGACGCCGGCACCTATAAGAAGATTAAAAACAATCCCACCAACAAAATTGACCTGAAGACAAGGGAGTTAATAAAAAGCTTCCAGTATTAGGAAAGAGGATCGATCTGGGCTTTTCGTTAAAGCCTCCAGAACTCCTGCCCTGTACGGTCTTCCAAAAATACATAAAAAGGATATCCCAATGAGACCGATTGTCAGTGCTATTGGTGCACCGACGTACAAACTTTCCCAATACCTTTCGAGATTGCTACAGATGCAAACTGGAAAAACTGAATCCTGGATTAAGGATTCTGCAGATCTGATCAGTAAGCTCAAAAGTGTTAAGACTGAGGAAGGAGATATCCTAGTCAGTTTTGACGTAGTGTCCCTTTTCACAAATGTACCACTTGAAGACTCCATGACAATGCTCAAGGAGATCTATGAGGAAGACATTTGCAAACTTTTTGAACACTGCCTCAAAACGGGATATTTTGCATTCCAGGATGAACTTTTTGAGCAAGTGGAAGGAGTTGCGATGGGCAGTCCGTTGTCGCCAGTACTTGCTAACTTTTTTATGGAGAAGTTTGAAGAAGTGGCACTCGACACCAGTGGCGGCTCTCCCCTTAGGACAATGGGTGTTTGACCCCCCAAAATTATAAGACATAATAATACATTTTTATGGATAAAACTGCTCAAAGCATCGAATTGTTTATTTGAAATGAATCGCGAAATAACGGCAGGCTAGCGACGACATAGACTAGCAGTGACATCTATTGCAAAAAATGGAAGCTCCCATTCACACAGTATTCCCTGTGTCAATTTTGCCAATGCCCGATCTTCTCTCTCTATGCGCGCCATACAACAAATGAGATGGCACTATGTTCTTCGCCTGGAGTTGATATTCTCCCGCATAGGTAGTAAAGAAATCCAAACTACGCTTGGGTTATGTCCGTGAGGGAGACACCATTATGAATGTTATGTGTTGTTGAAAGAGATGGTGATATAAACATAGGTCGGTTTTGCTTTTTGCACGTATGTCTCGCATGAAACAATGGTTGTTTTTGTATTGAACAGTTCGGGAGAGATTTGAAATAATTATTCACATTGTGATTGATGTAATTTGCGACATTTCAATTTTAATTTGGTAGTACATTGGGAAGTAGATCTTTTCAAAGATTATTTATTATATTATTATGATCAATTTTCAACGGACATAGAAAACAGCTTGATTTAAAACAATTTTTGTTTTATTTTTTTTTATATAGGTATTAGGTACCGGTGTCTATTATTTCTATAAATTATAAAAAGAAAGTTTTTCTTATAAACATTGAATATTATTTCTAATCTAATTTTGTTTTTAAATTTTGGATACTTAGGTACTATTGGTGTGCACAACTATATGGAAAAGTGCCCTCTTTAAAATGATGTGCCTTCAAGTACATGTATTATGTAGCGACTTTGCAATTTACAAATAATACCTATGTAATTTGAGTTGCGGATTCATGACCCTACCTCTCTTTAAATTGATTGATAATAATGTATCGGCATTTTTCTCAATATTAAATAAAGATTAATCACTTTTTTTTTCAAATGACCTTCCACAGCTGGAGCCCTAGAGCCGCCTCTGCTCGACACAGCCTCGGCTGTTCCCAAGGTATGGTGGCGTTATGTCGATGATGTCTTCGCCATTTGGCCTCATGGAACAGAAAAATTAAACAAATTTCTGGATCATCTTAATTCACTCCACAGTAAAATTAAGTTCACAATGGAGCTGGAAAACGACGATAAAATCCTGCCTTTTCTAGATGTGGAGGTGATGCGAAAAGAAGATGGTAATCTAGGACATACAGTATATAGAAAACCAACGCATACAAATCGGTATCTACATGCCGATTCGCACCATCACCCAGCGCAGAAGAGAGGACTTATCCATACTTTGGTGACCCGAGCGACCAGAATATGTGAAGAAACAAAACTTGGAGCAGAACTTATAAAGCTGACCGATGCACTGGAGCGCAACGGTTACCCGGCAAGTCAGACAAGGCAAATTATAAGAGCCAAATCTACACCGAACGAAGACACAGTTGAACAAGAGTCAAAAGCCTGTGCTTTCCTGCCTTTCGTTCACAATGTGACAGACAGAATTACCAGGCTGTTGAGAAAAGAAAGCATCAAGACTGTCTTCGGAACCACTACTAAAATCCACGACCTACTGAGGTCTGCAAAGACTAAGTTTCCTCTGGAAGCAGATGGAGTGTATAAACTCAGCTGTTCCGGATGTGACAAAGTTTATGTAGGCCAAACAGAGCGGACGATTTCCAAAAGGATAGCTGAACATTTTCGTGCTTGTAAACTCGGCCACCCTGATAAATCGG
This sequence comes from Limnephilus lunatus, assembly GCA_917563855.2. Taxonomy (NCBI): domain Eukaryota; kingdom Metazoa; phylum Arthropoda; class Insecta; order Trichoptera; family Limnephilidae; genus Limnephilus; species Limnephilus lunatus. The sequence goes on from OU830594.1 coordinate 103,948,647, forward strand.
CAATCGCCGAGCACTTAATTGAGACCGGCCATTACTTTGGATTTGTTCCTGAGGTCCTGGGAAGACCCAAAACTTACAGATCACGCCTGATTACGGAGGCAATCGAAATCTACAAAAATCCAATTAATATTAATAGAGACGACGGAGCTAAGCTCAACAGCTCTTGGTATCCGGTAATTGACGGCTACACCAAAGCTAAACGCAAAAAAATACCATGTAGCTCGTAGTGGATTGAAGCTGGCGACACGGTATCGCTTCCAAGTAAATAATCACACACTCTACACTAACAATTACACATCGTCGGATCTACCGGATCTGCCCTGATGATGGACACTGCAACGCTGTCCGAAACGTCGGCGTCGGCTATAGTAGGAGGTAGCACAACACGGCATAACACCCCAAAAACTAACAACGAAAATGCTTTTGGCCGTGAAAATCTAAAAACTTATCAAATCAGATACCTACTTATTGAAAAATTATATTATTTATATATTTGGAATTTCACGCCCGGCTGGACTTATACATACATTATTTTTAAAACAAAGAACATCTAAATCTAAATGTGCATAACAAAATAAAAAACAAAATCCAAATCAAAATCATAACCAAATCAAAAACAAAAATAGAGTAAAAAAAAAAACAAAATACTCCACCATGCAAGATGGAAAAACTGTAGACTGGGAAAATTGCAATACATGTGAAATAATTCGAAGCAGAGCTATGCAGTTGGAATTATTAAATTTGTGGTTCTTCTTTCTGATATAAATTTTACTATGACTTGTTTATATTTAGTGAATGATGTGTTAAATATGTCAACAACATCTTTATAGTCATTAGCCAAATTTTGTATACGGCGAACAGGGGTATACAATTGTGATTCTGTGTTGGAGTTGTCACAATAGAATGGTAGATAGTGCCTCGATGTTGAATTGCGAGGTATATGGAAAGAAATCAAGTGTAATAGTTCTGGGCTGTCAATTATTGGATTAATGATTTTATGTAAACATGTTAGGTCATATACTATTCTACGTTCGGATAATTTTAATAAATTAAGTTGACATAGTAGATAATCATAGTTGATACATTCCCTTGTAATACCCATTCTGAAATTAATATATCTTAAGAATTTATTTTGAATTCTTTCTATCGTGAGTGAATGACTAGCATAACTAGGTGCCCATACTGTCGAGTTGTACTCGATTTGACTCCTAACCAATGACATGTACAATTTTTTAATGGTTTGAATATTTTTAAATTGGCTGCAAATTCTTATCACAAAACCCAACATTTTCAAAGCTTTATTTGATGTAATTTCAATATGATTTATAAATTTCAGTTTTTGATCAAAGTTTACACCCAAATCATTCACCTCGGTTACAGTTGTTAGAACTACATCATTAATGGAGTATTCATAAATTATTGGATTTTTTATTCTATGAAATCTCATAATAAAACATTTACTTAAATTTAGTTGTAGATGGTTCTCTTGGCACCAAACAAAAAGTTTATATTATATCACAAAGCCAAAGCAAAACCCGCTTTTTATTTACTTCTAGTTGTTTTTTTTTACTGTTTGAAATTGAGTTCCAGTTCAAATCACCCTACAATAACGAAATCCGATTAAAAATAAAAATAAATATTTATTATAATTCTTAATAAAACGAGATAATGCTGTAAATTGTTTGAAGAGATTAGGGTGATCGCAGAATGATGTAACTCTTCAAAAAACTACATAATCCTAGACAGAAAACCACGGAGGTCGCAAATCTATAAATATAATAATCAATATATGTTTGTTTATTTGTACGTATGTAAGTAGGCTATGTATTGCTATATTAAGCATAGAAATTGTTTGAAACTTTCAAAACACCTTTTTTCCACCCCGCGAAGGTTTCTGGATTATTACAACCACATGACAATATCTACGTGTTGGTCTGATTTTTTTTATCATTACAAAAACTCTTACGAAACTTTCAAAAATGTCACAGTTTGATAATGACATTTTGCAAACCATTGATTGTTCAATCAAAATTCAATTTTCGAATAAACTCTTTAAATTAATGAATTTATTCAAAGTACCCACCTATGGTACCTACTAACCAAAATTGAATACTTTGAATCTAACAAAAAATAGATATATTTATTTTAAATAGCTACCAATGTTAGGTACTAAATTTGATTGATTGTTTATATAATATACAAAAATGAATGTTTGTAATAAATGAAAAATGAACATTTGCAGAAAAAAATTGCAATAGGTGGCAAGCGAGCTGTTTGTACCGGGACTGAATGTATTGAACGCTGGAGAGGGGAGGGGATCGCGGGAGGGGTGGTTCGCGGAGGAGAGAAAAAGGAAGGTGGGATGGTAAAGGGGAAGGGGACGAATGGGAAAAGACACGCAGGGAGAAACAATTTCTTTATTAGTGGCATTGCAATGCATGCCGGGAACTCGCTAGTAGTGAATAAACACTTTACATTGTTCATGAAAGAGTAGTTGCAAAATTGTATATTTTTGATAAGGTGTCCATTATTTCCACAGTCCTAAGACATGAGAAACAATGAATGAATGTTACATGAGAAAAATACCAATAAAAGTTATTTTTTCAATATTATGCACCTTACGATAAGCAAATAACATAAAAAAACAATATTGTTTTAAATAACACCCTTTGTTATTTTATATGACACATGTCTTGAAATGGTGACTAGACAACTCACCAAAGTGATACTTCATCACTCATTTGAAAAGTCATTCGAATGATGAAAAAACTTAAGAAGGGTACGTTATGTTAGGTTATAGACTTTTTTATTTTATCAAATGCCACTTTGTTGAGTTGTCATAGAGGTCTCGAAATATATAACTTGTAAATAATTTGTTTTGCATTTTTTTCTCTTATTTATTCATCATTTTTCTTGGATAGCCAGGTACTTCCCAACATTCTTCTTCTTCATCTCCTTCACTTACCAAATAGGGATGGCGTAGCCCTATTGACGCTGTACAGTCTGGAGGAGTTTGGGGATCGGGTCTCTAAGTGCGTTGTCACCATAGAAAATTGGAGCAGAATCTCACAATTAAGGGAGTCATTGTTTCACTGGTCATGGGTAAAGAGATCCCTGTGAAGTTTGACATAAAAAATAAAATAATACTACATTTGGATCGTCCAGTTGATTAGTCAGACATCTCCAAATTCTAAGTTTTGAGATAATGACGAAAGTAGTATTCGAAGGCGCACCATAAATCAAATATCATTTACACGTGTTTGTGCTTTACATATTGAATCCTAATATATAAAAATTAATGTTTCATTATTTGTCCCTTATAAACTGTCCTAAACCATTCATCCAATTGCGATGAAACTTTAAGGTATTTATGTGCGTATGCCCGCAATGGTTTCTACATATAAAAGTGAGCTCTAGCATCATAAAATGTGCATAAAAAATTTTCAATGGGTGGCGCGCGAGTATTTCATATAGTTTAGTGGCAGGGAGGGAAGGAGGGTGGGGGAGAGGAATCCGGAAAGTCCCTCCACACAGCCCCCCCATAGATGACAGGCCTTGAGGTAAATCATTTTTCTCAGGTCCTTCTGTGTGGAGCCAATGTAAAAAAATATCGGGAAAATCCTTAAATTTAGTTTGCACATTTTTGCTAAACTCTGAATATATTATGTACATCTTATTAAGTTCTTATTTGGTGTAACCTTCAAACTTTTTCCTATCTCTTCATGATTCTTAAATCGTATCACAACCAAAACCTACGTAATAAATTATTATAAATAACTAATTTTAAAAATTAACACCTTACCCGTGTAAAGTTATATGTCATTGAAATATGAGGAAATAACAAATCACACACGTGTAACGTTAAATTAATATTTATTATGCACAGACTTTATGTAACCTGCAAGTTAGTTATTCTTAGGTAAGTACACAAATTCACATAACAATAGCCGACATCTAAATAATAAAATGGAGACAATATTAGCGAAACCCAATCGAAAATCTGGAGACAGAAAAATCAGAAAATACATTGGCACCTCTGGGACTCGAACCCAGGACCTTTGACTTTATAGCGCAACTCTGCCAGCCCGGAAAGCCGAAGGTCCTGGGTTCGAGTCCCAGAGGTGACAATATCTTTTTCTGATTTTTCTTTTTCCAGATTTTCGATTGGGTTTGGCTAATATTGTCTTCATTTAATTAAATATAATATTACTCATAATACTCATAAAGTAAAAATAAAAATAACTATACTATAGGTTATTATTTATATTTTATTAGGTCATTTTAAATACATGTAGGATTACAAAAGATTTTTTAAATATTTATATTGAGGGATCAGTAGGATTTATCGGACCAGTTAGGATTTCATCAGAGCCGAACCCTCTGATATGAAAATATCTGGAGTCGGTGAAATATTTTCCCATTATGTTTCTGGTGGATTGACGTATTGTTCTTGTATTGTTTTGTATTTATTATACTTATATAGTGCACTTACATTCCGTGAATTTACTAGATATTAATTTGTGGAAAAGTGTGTGGAAGGGTTTAGTCTTTCATCTGGGAAAGATTCAACCCGGACATAAAATCTGGAGCACCGTAAAAATAATAAATGTATTATTTCTGTTTAACATTTTTTAATATTTTTCGAAACCAAAAGAATCAAGTCGAAAATTTTAGGTTCCATGACAAATTTGAATACTTATGAGAAGTATTTAAATTTAAATTAGATAGAATAATAGCATTTATTTTGTTTATTTATTTATTGTTTCTTCACATTTGATATATTTTGTCTAGCATTAAATCCATTATTTTAAATTTGGGAGACGAATATGGGTACCGCCGCCCCGGGAAACATTTATTGGATAACCAACATCCCTACCATAGGTAATCCCTTTAAGTGGTTGGCTACGTTCGGTGACTTAGCAAGGGTGCCCGGGTTAACGGGATGAGGTTGTTTTGGGTATTGGGGGCGGATGCGTTTGCCTACCAACTGCGTGGCAGGCCGGATCGGGAGAGACTGGTTGAGGGAGACCTTTTGACCTCTCCAGCAGGACTTTCTACTTGTATCGCAGTGGGAGGGATACATTCGTACGTTTGACACACCAGATTCATATCCACCTCACAACTCAGAATCAACTCAATTCTTTGAAGTCATTAAAAGCTATGAATAGAAAAAAATAGCCATTAACCTTACCTAACGTAACCTATTTAACCATTTTTTTATCGCTTTTAATGATTTTTCAAAGGAGGTGTTGAGATGAGTTCATTCAGAGTTGTCCAGTCACCCCGCCCCACACGCATTTTACCTTGGTTGAACTTCCTTTACTAAAAAGACCCTCCACACAGCATCCCCAAAGATAGTACAGACCCCTGAGGGGAATTGTTCTCCTTAAGACCTTTTGTGTTAAGCTAAAGTAAAAAAAGTAGTATTGTATTTATTTTTTATATTTATTCGACGTGAACTGTTATATGTAAGTTAGCAATCTGCAAGTGTACTCAGGAACGATGACAAATTATCGACATTATCAATAAATAATCGTCTATCAATCGACCGTGCTAGATACCCAGGGATGTAGGTAGCGGGCACATAGTGATGATGAATAATTAGACGATACTGTAATTATGAAAAAATGTCTGATATCTACACCATTCACGTTATTCATATAGATGTTATCAATAGATTACAATTAGGAAACCACGAAATTATTATCTTAGAACTTAGTAAGTAGGTGGTATTGTATCTCTAATTGAAAAAACTATTATTAATTTACAGTCACTTTAGCATTTTTCTCAATTGTTGTCTGGACCTTATCTCTTACATAATTAGTAATATAGGTCTATTAGATATTACGTAATTTTTCGACTAACATAGATGATTGTATGTTATTGATTATTTAATCATCTCTTATATAAATTTTGGTTTATGTTTCATTATTACGTATTGTCTCGACGCTGGAATGAAATACGCGGTTAAATTAGTCCAATAGAAGGTAGTTTTTTAACAGAAACAATTTGTAAAAGCCCCGAAAAAGGGCGTAATAAATAAATAAATATACCTAATTCAACTCTACCTTCGATGTCACCGGTGGTGGCCGCAGCACGTTAAAGTTTCAATTTGAAAAAATCTATATATATATATATATATAAAAATGAATCCCTGTTTCCCTTGGTCAGCGTCACGCCATAACTTAAGAACGACTTTACCTATTTCATTAATTTTTTTAAAGTTTTCTAATACTTTCGAGAAGGTTCTTACGGAAAGAAAAATTAAGAAAATTGGATAATTTCAGAAAAATTAACGACTATTTTAACTTCGCACGTTTGACAGTTCGCACGTTTGATGAGTGTGAATTTAGCAGGCAGTTATTTTTTTTTTGTAACAAAAGAATTGTCTATGGATTTTTTTAAATACAGATATTTTAAATAGGTACCTATGTTAGGTACGAAATTAGATTGATTGATCTTATAGTACGCGAAAATGAATATTTGTAACAAATGAAAATTTGAATAAAAAAATTATAATAGGTGGCACGCGAGCTGTTTGAAAACTGAATGAACTTGGAATAAATATTGGTATACTTGGAACGGGGACGCACGTGAAAAAACATGCAGGGAGGAACAATTTATTTCTTTAAATATGGCATTGCAACGCATGCCGGGAACCAGCTAGTAACTACATAAAAGTGCCTATTGGGAATAAAAATGGAACCAACACGTTCAAATGTAGAGCTACGTACCAAGGTGTCCAAGGTGCGTAGAAAACGCGTTTAACGAACTGCATTTAACCAAAATGTTCGTAGAATGCGTTGGAGTCTTCAGTTTGGCGAGCAAAGTGTCGACAGTTCAAATCCCATTGGGAATGCCTAGCTCTTCAAGAATGGACATATTCGTGGGTCTGGCTATTCATGAAATTCTGAGAATTTTTCTCTAGCACCTCTTTTCAAGGACGTCTGTCTATCCGCTTCTAACGGCCATTGTTCCCAACTCTCCGATCAGCTAAGTGACTTATTTGGTAACAGTCGACTCGCCTGTTGATCGTAGAGTTGCGTTGGAAAGAGGGCCGAAATGGCTACGGCTCAGTAGTTGATCAGTAGGATTGGGAACAACGGCCGTAAGTGTCCATGTTTTACACCGTATGGAAACATGGGGAAAATCAGTGCCCGGACGCGTATTTCCTTTTCCGTGTTCAATACGAGGCAACCATGCATTGAAATCAACACGGGTTTGTAATGCCATTTTTTCTCCGAACCCGTGTCCAGTAGAAGGCAAGCGGCATCCAACTGTGCACGGGTTTGTAACGCCAATCCCTTCCCAAACCAGTGTTTAGTACGAGGCACGCGTCCTCCAAACATGATTATAACATAAAAAAGGAAGTGTGTGCATACACGCACAATATAATGGATGGGCAATAAAACGCAAACAGCTTTACTAAAAAAATAAATAAATAAAACTTTATAATATAGTAGATACTTATAACACTTTATAGTACCAATCTTTTAAAATAAATTCTCTAAAATAAACTCGCACGTCATGATAATTTTAAAAACCATCCCAGGTTTTGAATGGTTTGTTTGGCAAAACAGGGTTGTCTAGCGGGATTCTAATACATTTCTTTCCATATTCTGCTGTTATACATACAGGTACAAACTTGTCTATAATACATTCACTTATCATGCCTCGTACTGAACACGGGTTTGGGAGGGGAATTGGCGTTACAAACCCTTGCACAGTTGGATGCCGTTTGCCTTCTACTGGACACGGGTTTGGTGGATAAATGGCATTACAAACCCGTGTTTATTTCGAGGCATGGTTGCCTCGTATTGAACACGGAAAAGGAAATACGCTGCCCCGATGTGTCTCATTTCGGTCGTCTTCGGTATACCTATGTCACTCCAAATCTTTTGCATTTTACTCATGGTGTAATCTATCTTATGTAGTTGCGGGTAAAATGGGACTGCAGGCGGGTGTTCTAAACCAGTTTTAATTGAATATGAAATAATACAATCACCCCTGAGACAGAAGCATACTTAACATCGACAGACAGTCGATATAGATTATCTACTTTCCTCATAAGCGCGCCATATTTTTACGAATACAATAACATTGTGTTATTTGGGTTATGTAAAGTAATTCTTATCTGCCACACGTTGTTACGCAAATATTATTGAAGTAAAATACAGATATTAGGATGATTTCGCGTTGACACATATTATTTTATTTGGTTAGAGTATTAGGTACATAATCAGTAATCATAATGTAGTTTATATAATATAGTCGGTAATCAGTTATTAACGGATTACGTGAATTGATTACAAGGACGTGACCAGTAATTTATTCAATAAATTTGTTTTTTCTACCTTAAATTCATTGCGAAATGATCTATCCATTGTTTGAAACATTTACAGATTGTTGACAATTATTACATTAATGAAATTTCGACAGGTGGGTCAAATCCCAGCAATGGAAGGAATGGGAGAGAGCACCCGGAATGAGGCAATCAAAAATACTCATAAACGAACCAGACCCCAGGCCGACCAGGAAACTACTCGATATGGACAGAAACTCACTGAGGAAACTTGTAGGACTACTAATGGGACATTGCCATCTCAGGAGACACATGGGAGTGGAAAACACCAATAGATGCAGAAAATGTGAAGAGGATGAAGAGACTCCAATTCACAGAGTGCCAATGTACTGCCCTTGTGGGTACTAGGCTCAGATACCTGGGGAGACACATTGTAGAACCAAAAGACTTAGCCACATATCCAATGACAACTCTGGTGAATTTTTTTAAAAGGGACTGGGTTATTGTTAAAGGATTGAGGCAAAAGGGGAGATAGCACAATAGGCTTATGGTCTAAGTGCTCACAGAAACTATCCGTAAACCGTCTCAGCAAATTAAAAAAAAAAAAACAAATTTAAAAAAATCACAGCATGATAAAATCAAGATTTGGTTGTTATTGGGTAAAGATGCTACTAGTGAAATAATAATAAGAAATAATAACAAGAATAATAAAATATGTATAAATACAAAGAGAAAGAGAATAAAGAAAGAAAAGATATTAGAATAAGTTAACAATAATAATCTAAACGAAAATATGAAAGAGAACAAGGCACAGAAAAACAGAAAAAGACAATGGACACGAACCCAGACCTCTCCGTCTAACCGGGACTAGCGCGTTAACCAATTTCGCTATTGCCACCTTCTGTCAAAACGTCATAATTATCAATCGCATATTTTAAAATTTTAGAATTACATTATTATCAACTAATTATTTTTCTCCATATTTTCTTATTATCAACTAATTATTTTTTGTCGCAGTTGCGACCATTGTCTTTTTCTGTTTTTCTGTGTCTTGTTCTCTTTCATATTTTCGTTTAGATAATTATTGTTAACTTATTCTAATATGATATATTTCACTGATGGGAATAACCTTCAAAAAAGTATAAAAATAAAGTTTTTCTTATAAAAATTGAATATTCATTTAGACTTTCATAAAAGTCAATTGTTCCATATAAATAAATTCGGATATATCTATCCGAGACGCTATCCAGGTCACAAACCAATTCTTAGAATGATTGTTTCCAATAATAAGGATAGTTGCCCGTAATATGGAGAAAAATAATTAGTTGATAATAATGTAATTCTAAAATTTGAAAATATGAGATTGATAAATATGACGTTTTGACAGAAGGTGGCAATAGCGAAATTGGTTAACGCGCTCGTCCCGGTTAGACGGAGAGGTCTGGGTTCGTGTCCCAGTTGCGACCATTGTCTTTTTCTGTTTTTCTGTGTCTTGTTCTCTTTCATATTTTCGTTTAGATTATTATTGTTAACTTATTCTAATATGATATATTTCACTGATGGGAATAATCTTAAAAAAAGTATAAAAAGAAAGTTTTTCTTATAAAAATTAAATATAATAAAGAAGCTATTACATAATTTTTAGTATAAATACTTCTATTTTCCATGCCGTCACATTACATAATAAAATTAGCACATATCTATTAAAACACACGAGGCTATTATTTATAAAGATGTCTATATCGTCACATTCTATATTATACAATTAACACAATCGAGACATTGAATTGAAATAGGCAATATTGTTATTAAATAACTTAAGATGTAATGTTTTATGACTCTTTAAATAACATCTATTAGAAACTTTATAATAATTATTTTAACCAGCCAGCGGCCGAAAATCCACATTTCGTCGAAAGATGTTCTCACGATCGTACAGGGCGGTTCCAATGAGAAAGCCTAATTACTCTCCGTACCAGCTTTTTAAAATTATAACTCAATATCGATTTTATTTCATTCCAAATTTGCTTTAATTTATACCTGCATCCAAAAATGCTGAAAGGCGTGTTGAAAAAACTATTAAAATTATGTACTTTTTGTAATTATGTGTGATCATAAGTATTTATCATTTTTTAATAATGTCTGAGCAAAATAATAATTTAAAAAAAATCTGAAATATAATAGTCCGTAAGTGCGCAAATAAATACACAAATGGACCAATTTTCGTCCAGAAACATAATATATGAACGTATATATTTTTAATGATTTTATTTTAACTAAAATTAAAATTCTGTAACATACGTTTACCAGATAATGGATTGATTTTTTTACTGCATGATTATTTGATTTGAAATGGTTGTTTTATAATACAAAATCTCTTTTGAAAATTTAACAAATCTGACCTATGGTATAACCTTATTATACTAAAAATAAACATTTTTTCTCAAAATTTAAAACTTAAGTTTACTAGATAAAAGAACAATCTTTCGAAATCAATCTATATTTTTTTGTGGAAAAGAGTCAATACGTCTAAACACTGATTTAAAATGACATATTTCTGGTTTTCTCACGTTATACGCTCTTAATGTTGATGTTTTTTTTTATCAGTCTAGTAATGTAGAAAATATGTATATTTTTTTTATTTGCTGACAATCGACCAATTTTAGATATTTCAAAGAAATTGGCCATCCACCACTTTTCCTGGTAAGATTTACTAGAAGAAGAGAAAAATAAAGGCATATGAACGAGGTCATCGTCATGAGGGAAAAAATCAATTCAAATACCATTTTCTGTTTTTAAATTAGTTCCATACAGGAGGCCCTGAGGAAAAAGTAATTCCCTCAGGGCCTATGCACCTTTGGGGATGTTCTATGAAGCGTCTTTTCGGAGAAAGAAAGGAGTGGAAGTTCTGGGAAGGAAAAAGGTACCTTGAAGGGGTGCGTAGGAATCTAGGGGTCAGTCACTGCGGTGCAAGGCGATGGTTTGAGAGAGTCCGGCTGGAGAGGTCTAGGTTAGGTCTCCCTCAACCAGTCACTCCTGATCCAGCCCGCCACGCAGTAGGTGGGCAAACACATTCGCCACCGAGACCTAGACAAATCACACCTCATGCACCCGGGCACCCATGCTAAGTCACCAAATGTAGCAAACCACTTGGTGGGACCTATGGCAGAGGTGTTGGTTATCTAAATGGTTCCCTGGGCGGCGGTACCAAATGCCTCCTTTACATTGCCGAAATAAATATGGAGGTAAGAATATGAAGGAAATATAACCAAAATAATTGACGGTTTTCCAGCATTTCATTAATGATTTTCCATCATATAATGAACAGTTTTTCCAAATTTCAATATCTTTTTCGACATACATAATGCCAACTCTACTGATCTCGATTTCATAATTGTAAAGGTTATTGGAGGAATTAGCTGAGTGAAAAATATCATAGCTTCAAAAATGTAGGTACCTACATAATATATTCGTGTAGATCACCAAGCGCTAGTTCTCAATATATAAGATTTATTATTTATAATTACAACTAGAATTAATAAAATGTCACCCTTTGATTGGTCGGCAGGTTCTGAAAGAACTTACACCGCTACCTCACAGGTCGTGCGGCCGCGCGATTCGTATACTCGCACACCGGTTATCAGGTTATCACAGTTGTATACAATTTATTACAAAAGAATTCACGGTTTTTATAAATATTTAAATTGGGATTTGTTTTTTTCATACCGACCCCAGTAGGTTTGTCCTTACCGTTAACCGACAATACCGAATTACGTGTGACGTCACCCGTACCCCGTTAGACTTGGATCGTTTTTCGGGCTTTGAAAAATGTAAACTTTGAAAATTATTTCAAGCATATAATCAACATTATTTGAAAAATTAATAAGCAGGACTGCTACATAAGTTAGAAGGTGAACTTCAAAAATAAATAAAAAAATTGACTTGAATTACTTACTCTGATTGATTTGATCACACTATGAGGGAAGGCTTTATTGATGTTGAATATTATTCGCTTCATCCCAGCAGTTATGCAGAAAGCGCGATATATGGGTCATAACAATCACCTTCTCGTGCGTAGGATACATCCTATCTCTTTCTACAGCACACATCTGTCAAATTAATAGGGGGAAAAGGATGACTGACAGATTTAGTATTGTGATTGATTGTTGTTTCCATTATGGAAATAGTTCAGGAGCGAATTGGCTTAAAAATAAGTAATCTGGCCAATATGAAAGGCTTACTACAGTGTTTTCTTAAGTAAACTCCAGGCTCATCTATCTATCTATCTGAATCGGACTGCAGGCTTTGGATGGAAGAGGGACCCCCGGGATCGGCAATCCAAGAAAAAGTGAGGGATGCCTTGGTTAAAATCTAGACTCCAGAGGTCTGACTCTTGAAGAAGAAGTAGAACATTTTGACTTATGGTATCAAAGCGATCAATGAAACCAGCATAGTATTCAAACCGTCTTCTGTGATTTAAATATTGAAGAGTTCAGCTACCTAGGTACTTTATACCTAGTGGCTATGGTATGGTCCTTTGAAGGTCTTTGGAGGCCTAGAGTCGATCGTAAATCGTGTTTCTAACTTCTTTTATCTTCCAAAAACGGGGTTGATCGCACAGTGATGATAGACGTTATACTCCGAATGAAACACAGGTGTTAAATTGTTGGTAAATCGGTTAATTGCGTGTAAATAGTTCAGATAAACTTGAAATACAGATGAAATGATTTTAAATGCTGGCAGTAAGGCTTTTAGATTGAATTTCGGCAAAGAAGTTATGACAATAGGCTTACCATAGACAAAACGAAACAAAACCAAATTGGTTTCATAAAAATCAAGATGAAATGCGACGCAGGTGTTAAATATAAAGTAAAAGAGTCCATAATGATCCGAAATGAATCAAGATGAATTTAAATATAAAATGATAGATAGACGATTAAGTTAAATATTTTAAACAGGACGATACAACACTCAACAGCTCATCATAAACAACAGTAATGTGAAGCATGTCTTCTGGCAATAGTATGATGAGACTCATCATCGGAAAACAATATGAAAAAGACTGCGTTAACCTCAGGAATGGTAAAGCTTTATGCATAAATATTACGACCTCAAGCTAATGTAACAATAGTCATTAAATGTGTGTTGCATAATAATCGACATTTGGGTATACTCCATAAGACTGAATCAGTACTTACTAGCTTTCACGGTCATCTGATATGGCTTTGGGTTTTTTGTACTGCCATTCTTCATCCTCTTTATATTGTCAACACACTTATCGATTTAAATGAATTTGTAGACCTAAGCAATTAATATTCAATCAGCAACCTTATGGGAAGTAATTAAGTAATTAATTAAGATAGTGGCAAAACTCTTTATAGCGCACACAATAAAAGATGGACAATATGGACATACATCAAAACAAATCCATGGAATGGCATCAAAATCTATACTCGGTTCAGCAAAGTACTAAGGATTATCTAAAATGGCGTCGATTGTCGAGAAGTATCTATATATTACGCTGAATATGAGCAAGAAGAGATATTTCATGGAAATGTTCTGTCCTCTGCTCTGTCTTATGATGTTCTTTCATTGTTCGTCGTGACCTTCTTGGCAATAATTGACCTGATGAGCCAGGGTCTTCCACTCATGGTCTAGTGCGATAAAGAGTAGCTGTTGACATCGATGCTTTAAACGCTTCTGAGATTTGATCAGGGGATTTGAAGACGTTATATCATTATTCTTCCTCTTGCTAGTTATCATAAACTAACTTGTAAAATAACAATCAATTAGTATAATGCAATTAAGTCATTTTTGACCTTATTACATTACATTACCTTAATAGCTTAACCTGAATATTATAAGATATGCTTTCTTATATGATGCTCCTATTTTATGGCTTCAAATTCCCTTTGTCGTCCAGATTTGATCACAGGATTCTCTAAAATAATTCCAGATGTACCGATCCTGGGCGGCACTAATCCATGCAAAGTCAGATCATCACCCCATCTCATCTGTGGACGACTTCTGCTCCTCTTTCCTAACCAAAGATACTGACCTCACAATATATTTTTACTGTGATTTTATTAAATTGTCAAGTTTTAAAATTATTTTAAAAAGTTTTTTGTCGTTAGTCGTTATTGATCTGTTAACTTATAAGAGCCTGTATATTATCGCCATTTTTTGTATGAATACCACACAAAAGTACCAACTGGTCACGTCTGGAGCTAGTGAGTGAGTGTAGGTATGTGGTGAGGCTGAAGGTAGGGAGGGGGGGATGGAGATGGCAAATATGAAGCTGGGGGAGTACCTGGCTATTCAGAGCTGGTCACCAAATATGGTTAAAGCCATTTCAAGCAACGTTTCAATTCTGAATGGTCGTCTTACACCAGGGCTATAAAGAGAGTATCTCCCACCCTTTAACGTGGCGCAAATATACCTACTATATACTATTTTAAATAAATAATTTGTGAAAAAATACAAATCTCGATTCGAACCCTTGACCTTCGGATTGCTAGTCGAGAGCCTCACCCCTCGACCATGAACATTGGGTCGAAAAGGCCATGAAAATTGGGTACTATTGGTTTGCTATATGTACTCGTTACATCGAAAATCTATCTTGTTTAGATATCGATTGTTCAGTTGATAAGTCAGACATCTCCGAAAAATCTAAATTTGAGTTAAGAATGCAGTTATTTGTACAAGTGTACTTATTATATCCGGTAAAATAAATTTTTCATAAACACCACCAAAAAAATGATTAAGCAGAAAAACTTTTAGTGAAATATACAAAAAAATTATGTATTTTGGGTCACTAGTAGAAAATTTCTAAATGTTATAATAATATATCGGACCGTTATGTTTCCCGGTACTATTATATTATAGAATATTTAATTGAATGAAGACAATATTAGCGAAACTCGATCAAAATCTGAAGGCAGAAAAATCACAAAAGATATTGGTTCCACTGGGATTCGAACCCAGATACCTTAGCATTCATGGCCAACCGATTGAGCTATAGAACCCATTTCTAATTCGGTCACTTTTAACTGTATCATATTTCAACTAAGAACTACCAACACTATCTTCATTTTCTTAACGCACATAGATATTATTGGCACATAAATATTATAATTTGAGTTTTTACTCATAAAGTTAAAAATAAAAATAAAATATAGCACATTTAATACGTAAAAAAACAGACACGTGTAAATAATATTTGATTTATGGCGAACATTCGAATACTGCTTTCATCATTATCTCAAAATATAGTATATGAAGATATGTGACTAATCAACTGGACGATCGATAAGTACTAAAATTCCAGGTCTATGATATTAGAAAAATAAGAACAAGAAGCAATGTTATACTATAGGAAAATATCATCAAATGAAATACTGAAGATTGTATAATTCTGGAGAAAGTCCCTTAAAAATACCCTCCCAAAATTTGTTAAAAAATCAACGCTGATTTTGCAGAAGTGCTCATCTAAAATGATGTCAAAAAAATAAACACAAGAAGCAATTTATTTATTTCCATGTAACAGCACAACATATGCCATTAACATAATTAAATTAATATATGAATAATAAAACTACGTAAATAATCTAACAGTAAAAAAAGTAATAAGTCAAAAGTAAAGTAAAAAGTATAAAGTAAAAAAGATAATAAATAAATTAGTTGAAGGTGAGAGGTATAAACTATAAAATATCTAAAAACAAAATTATACTAAAGGTAAATCTAATCAAATGAAATACTGAAGATTCTATGTATAATTCTGGAGAAATTCTCTCCAAAATTTGTAAAAAAAAACAACACCGATTATTTACAAGGCAGAATTTGGCGGTGCTCACCTGAATTTTAATTCAGTTATGTCATCGTTTTTTCAAGGCCGGCCCATTGCCAAAAGCATAACCAGCGATAATGGTAATGACAAACACACGTATAATTTATATACCCAACACCAAGCCGATACCGCCTCTGGCCATTTCTGAATCATGACCTACATAAGGCTGATATTGGATAACCGAAATAATGCGAGAAGAACGGCGCATGGAAAAAAGTGGGCTATGACGGCACAAGGAAAAGAGGTCACACAAGGCAAACACTGTACTTATCTATACGTAATAATAGTGCTGTTAACACGCGCCGTGCCATAGTAATGGTACAGCGTGGTGAGTTTTTATAGGTTAGGTTATATATGTTTAAATTTGGTAGGGATAGGTTTGGGGATGGGACGATGAGAACGGAAAAGAGATCATATAAGACAAACACAGTACTTATCTATACGTAATAATAGTGCTGTTAACACGCGCCGTGCCATAGTAATGTTACACTCACTATTTTAAATGAATAAATTGTGAAATAGTCATAGTAATAGTAATAGTAATGGAGTGGTGAGTTTATATAGGTTATGTAAGGATAGGTTTTGCGAGGGTTAGGTTGTATATGTTTAAATTTGGCAGGGATAGGTTTGGGGATGGGACGATGCGGACGGAAAAGAGATCAAACAATACAAACACAGTACCTATGTATACGTAATAATAGTGCTGTTAACACGCGCCGTGTCGTAGTAATTTTGCAGCGTGGTGAGTTTATATAGGTTATGTAAGGATAGGTTTGCGAGAGTTTGGTTATATATGTTCTAATTTGGCAGGGATAGGTTTGGGGATGGGACGATGCGGACGGAAAAGAGATCAAACAAGACAAACACAGTACTTATGTATACGTAATAATAGTGCTGTTAACACGCGCCGTGTCGTAGTAATTTTGCAGCGTGGTGAGTTTATATAGGTTATTTAAGGATAGCTTTACGAGGCGTGCGGTGCTTTGTAGCCTTCCCACTCTTGTCTACTTTAGTTGTCTGAAGGTTACCCTTCAACCGCGTGTGAACTGCACACTTGTAATTTTTTTGTAAAATCAAATTACAATCTTCAAACCACTCCAAAATGAACAGGCAAAAGAAAACACCAAAGAAAGTGACATCTAGCGACTCCGAAGAAGAAAACATAAATACTAATAAGATGACCAAATGTATCTATAGGAAAAGGTGCACTTGAATTCGACGACAATAATATGCAAAGAATCATCCTTCACATTGATAAAAAAAAAAGTGCTTCGTAGTCTCCCCACTCTTGTCTACTTTAATTTTCTGAAAGTTTCACTACTACCGCGTGTAAATTTTGTATCTGTTTGCTTGTTGGAGTTGCCTCGTTCGGCATCATCAGTATTTTTCGTGGCCTATTTAAATGAGAGATAAAAAATATTTATTGATCACAAAACCCAATTTAATGACCAGATAGGTCTATAGATCAAACGCTAGATTTTTAAATGGTATTACTTGTATAAATACTAGGAAATAATATATAAACAATTCACCAATGCAAGGACACGCTATTTTAAAACAAATCTTAGAAATATCGGTATTTAAGAAGCTCGCCTGAAAACGTAGGAAAACATTATTATTTTTGTACCATTAATATCCGCGAATTTTTATGATGTCAAGGCTGAATAAAAGATTGTTGTTTTACAAATTGATTATTGTACTGCACGAAAATAAAAATCATATTTCTAGGAAAGGCTTTTCTGTTGTTATTAATGTTGAAGGTTTAGTAAAAAAAACTTCCCTTTTAAGTATGAATAGCTACCGCACTACAGTCCCAACTTCATTCGTTATACAATAAATGGTTCCCGGGGCGGCGGTACTATATTGCTATTGGAACGAAACGCAGTTATTGTCATTTAAAGTAATGTTTCTATTCTGAATGGTGGTCTTTTACAAGGGCGATAAAATATGCTATGATAGTGAATGCAGAAAAAGTCGGGGATGTCCCAGGAAAAGATGTCATGATCGAGTGATTAAAATTCAAGTCATGTCACATCAAGGATCGGAATATTAGAAGTGAACAAATGGAAAAGGAGATTTCTAGGTAATTACATTCTAATTTTTTTAACGCTTGCGATATAACAATTTATACAAACACAGCACAACAGTACCAACTGCCCGAAGCCAATGGACCCATTTCCGGATAAGTTGCTAGGTTGAAAGAAGAGGGTGGTGAGGGAGATGGGTAGAGGAAGGTTTAAAAGAAGCTGTTTCTTCAGATCTTATCACCAAATATGAATACAGCCATTTCAATCATCGTTTTGACGTCGCCAGGGCGTTACTGAGAGTATTTACCACAAGGAGCGCGTGACAAGATTTTGTTACGATTATAATGATCGAGAAATCTAACCACCAAACTATCACGTCGTTTTCCCGCAGGGCTAAGCCGAGAGGATAGACTACCACACATCTCTGTCTTAGCACATTCTCCTTGCCTCATCATATACACACATACATATCGTTCCGACATGACCTGTCTCAAGTATTTGATTCACTTGATCGTACCTTTTATTTCACAATAGCTCTACATAGGAAGCTCTGAAGAAAATAATTCCCCTCAGAGCCAATGTCACCTATGGCCTATGGCCCTATGGGGATGCTGTGTGAGGAAGGTTTTTTTAGGAAAGGAAGGAGAGGAAAAAAAGTTATGAGGAATGGGTAGGAATTTGGGGATCTGTGTGTCCAGGAGTGACGGACTAATCTATCCCTCCCACTGCGGTGCAAGGTGATGTTCCGAGAGAGCCCTGCAGGAGATTTCAAAAGGTCTCACTCAACTACCACTAGTCTCTCCGGATTTGGCTTGCCATGCAATTGGTGGGCAGACGCATCCGCCGCCAAGGCCCGGACAAACCTCACACCATAAATCCGAGCACACCTGCTAAGTTACCAAAAGTAGCGAACCACTTGGGGTGACCTATGGCAGAGGTGTTGGCGATCCAATGAATGGTTCTCGGAGCGGCGGTACTTATACCCGTCTCCCAAAGTGAGGTGATTTGATTTACTTGATCGTGCCTTGTCTTTCTCGAGCGTCGCCGACTTCTTCTACTATATAATACGGTATGAACGTGGGTATACTATTAAAGAACATGCAAATACTCACAATATTTCCGTTTTATGACTTAAAGAATAAACTTAATTTATTGTTTCGTTGGATTAGTACGTAGGAAACTGGATAAATAAAATTCCCGAATTTTCAAGGTAAGCGTAATAACAATTAATAATTTTATTTTATTATGACAGAAAACACGTGACGTGTCTGGAAATTTAACAGGAAGAACAAGTATTTAATCCTAGGATTTATTATAAGTTATAATTAGAGTCTTTATGTAACTAGGTGTTATTATTATTTTACTTTTCATAAAATAGAAGGAAGGATTTAGGAAAGAGAAAAAAATACTGTTTGAAAATAATATTACTGTTTTCAGGGTTGACAAAATAAAAAAATAAAATAAAAACTAGCTGAAAATGTTTTTTTTTCAAAAACGAGCCTATAGCCAAATTATTATAGAGGGGTTGCTAAATGGGTTCCACGACTTTTAATACTGCGACAAAATATTCCCGACAAACTATTCTATGGACGAAACATCCTCCGACAAAATATCCTACTGACAAAATATCTCCCCGACAAAATATTTACCTAACCTAACCCAACCTAACCTAACCTAAACTAACAAAAAATGAGACAAAAATAAACAGACATTCTGTAAAGACCGTAAATTATTGTTGAAAAATAATGAAATGTAAAATAAGGTTAGGTTAGGTTAGGTTAACTTAGGTTAGGTAAAGTTAGGTTAGGTTAGGTTTTAGTAGATATTTTGTTGGAGGATGTTTTGTCCGTAGGATATTTTGTCCTAGGGATATTATATCGAGGGATATTTTGTCGGAGTATATTGTGCCGGGAATATTTTGTCGCGGGATGAAAAGGCGTGGCACCTGCTAAATGTAATGGCCGGTTAGTAACTTAGTAGATCAATGCGTCGGGTTCACACTCGAGAGTCGTGGGTTCAATTTCTCTGCTAAATTATTAGTGAAACTGAGCGTGGCGAAGTCCTGTTTTAACATTTTTGTATTTCGTTTGTCTGTATTTTTGTTTGTACTTTCCATATCCAGTTTAAGAC
Source organism: Limnephilus lunatus (assembly GCA_917563855.2). Taxonomy (NCBI): domain Eukaryota; kingdom Metazoa; phylum Arthropoda; class Insecta; order Trichoptera; family Limnephilidae; genus Limnephilus; species Limnephilus lunatus. The sequence continues at coordinate 103,968,952 of OU830594.1, forward strand.
GGTGGCTGTTTCGGATACTGCTATTTTAGAGGGTGGATCCTTTGAATCTACATAATAATAGGTAGGTACCTAACTTCCTAAGGAAAGTTTGAAAAATAATATTATCGTGAGATAGTGACGTTTCATACAAATTAAAATTTAAAAAAAAAAAACCTGAAATAATTGTTTGTTTATAATTACTTACTATTCTTATGGTTTCGGGGGAAATTTTGGTTATGATTTAAAAAAAAAAAAAAAAATATGCCATTGTAATTGTTTGTAAAATGGCTACCGGGGATGTTTGTTTTTCTTATAAATTAAAAAAAAAACTTTTGTTCTTTAGGTTTTCTACAACACATATTTTTTTCTGCTTGCCCTGTAAGCGACAGTGGCAATGAGTGGGTGATACGTAAGATAACTCACACGTAAAGATGTATTACGTGTTTATTTAGACGTTCGCTTCTCATTGAAAATAATTTGACCTAGATTTTTTTGTTCGCCCAAATAGCATTGCCCACCGTCGTTATCTCCAACTGAGTGAGAGCATAGTACAATATACAGTTCTGTACAGATTACAGAACTGGTGTGTGTCTGTACTTAACTTGTGTGAGTCTGTACTCTACTTGTGTGTGTTTATACTCAACCTGTGTGCGCGGGCTCATTACCGATGACATAATCAGATGATTATGAGTACAATCAAATATTGGTACAATGAATATTGTCCTTGTTTTATGTTAATATGCTCCACAGAGTTATTTTGTAAGTATTATTTAGATTTCAGAAAGCATGATCCCCCGACAGGTCATCCCCCAAACATTTAATCTCTAAAGGATTATTTCTGTTGTAAGCATTCTTCATCTTAAGTTGGTTCCTTATTGCTGAGGATCGTGACCCCTACTCCAATTTCCATGGTGACAAGGCTTCTCTACTCCTCGCGTTTCAGCGCTGCGTGGAGAGCCAAGGACACTCTAGTACCAGACGCCGGTGATACTTGATCACTCCAGCGCAAGGTGACCGTTCTGTGCTTCTTCTGCCAAACACTTTGCCGGTGACTACGAGTTTCACCAATTTGGACTCCTGTCAAGCAACGTGTCAAAAATATTATAATTGTAGGCTGATTGTTCAAAGCCTATTGTGGATGCCTAGCTCTTCCAGAATGGGCACATTTGCATCTGACTGTCCATGAAATCCTGAGCATTTTCTCCAGCACCACATTTGAAGAGTGTCTATCCATTTTCTTTCGCTGCTCTAAGTATTCATGTTTCCACAACGAATCAAAATGGCCGGCGTAGCGCAGCGGTAAGACGCTGGACTCGCGCACCGAAGGTCGCGGGATCGAATCCCGACGTGGCAAATAAATTTTATTTGATTAATTTGTGTTATTTCACAATTTATTCATTTAAAATAATAAATAGTAGATATATTTGCGGCACGTTCCAGAGTGGAAGATACTCTCTGTTTCGCCCTGATGTAAGACCACCATTCAGAATTGAAACGTTGCTTGAAACGGCATTTGCCGTGTTTGGTGACCAGATCTGAATAGCCTGGTACTCCCCCACCTTCCTCTTCCCTATCTTCTTCCCCTCCGCACTACCCTCAGCCTCACAACATACCCCAATTGGGGATGCCATAGTCTCACTGGCTTCAGACGGGAGCAGTTGGGACTCTTGTGAGGTATTTATGTAAAAAAAAAGAAAAAAATATGTTTGTTTCGGTCTCCTCTTTGTGCGTTGCTTCGTAGCATTCTCAATCGTGTCTACTTTAGTTCTCTGAAGATTTCACTTCTACCGCGTGTGAATTGCACACTTTTTTTTTATTATTACCAAGCCTTCTCAAAATCATCGCAACATTGAAGGCGCCACAATGTCTAGGGACAAAGAATAATTTATTATAATTTTTTACTTCAACCTAAAATGACTACCATGCCACAGAAAAGTTGACGTATCACAAAATAATAAGAAACACCCTCAAATGAATAATACCTTTTCCCCTTGGTTGTATTCTTGTTATTGCGAGTGACCTCATATTTTTTGCACACGTTCTTGACATATTAAATAAATTGTTCTTGGTATTCGCATAATAATTAGCGTCCGCAATTTTAAATTTAATATACATTTATACACACATTTCATTAAAGTTAATCCCCTTACAATTGGGCCCCTAGCATATTCATATAAAATATTCCTTTGGTTTGTTTTTTTTTTATATGAATACCTCACAAGAGACCCAGCTGCTCCCATCTGGAGCCAGTGAGTCTATTGCATCCTAAATTGGGGTATGTTGTGAGGCTGAAGGTAAAGGGGAAGGAGATGGGGAATAGGAAGGTAGTGAAGTACCTGGCTATTCAGATCTAGTCACCAAACACGGCTAAAGCCATTTCTGAATGGTGGTCTTACACCAGGGCGATACTAAGAGTATCCTCCACTCTGGAACGTGCCGAAAATATACTATATATTATTTTAAATAAATTAATCGTAAAATAACACAAATTAAAAAAAAAAAGGTTATTTTCCCACGCCGGGATTTGATCCCGCGACCTTCGGATTACGAGTCAAGAGCCTTACTGCACCAAGGAAAATCTACTTGTCTATATACTGTATATACCAGCGTATACGTACCAAAAATCGACGCTATAAATAACACCGTTTGATATCCATATCAGATTTTTATTAAAGTTATTATTAAAGTCGATTTTCGTTTTGAAATTGGTAAATATTGCACAACAAAATTAAAATCCATACTAATATTACAAATGCGAAAGTACATGTGATTGTTTGCTACGCTTTCACACCTAAACCACTAAACCGATTTTAAAAATTAAGGCTGTATATAATGGTAAGCTCTGGCGTTATGAAATTTGTATAAATATAAATGTGTGTGTTTCATATATTTTAGCAGCAGGGAGGAAAGGCAGGGGAAGGTGGGGTACGCGGAGAGGGAATAAACGAGGGAGGGGGAAGGCGGGGTGGGTAGAAGGGAACGGGGCGCACGGGAAATGATATGCAGGGAGAATCAGTTTATTTATTTGAATGGCATTGCAACGCATGCCGCATACCGGCTAGTTTTATAATGATTACAATATCGGGGGAACAAATTATCAAGGGATCAATTACTATCGGTGAGTAAGTCGATTCTTTATTTAGGTATACATTAGTTTTTCGTAATTTAATACATTGTTTACATACGTGAAGACATTTGGAAGTTTTTTATTGTTGACTTTGAACAAAAAATAAATTTAAAAAAACAGTCATCTTCATCAACCTACGAAGTCTCCGGAAACCAAAATTTTATTGACATTTTTTACTCCAAATAATGTCGGGAATCCGTGGTTAAATTAAGTCAAGTACGTCCCTTAACTACCTGTATCTGTATAGAGTTGTATACATGTATGTAATATGTTTTTAGAATTACGCCATTTATTTGTTCATTATTACAACATGCTCAAACAAAACTGGTACACATTGTCTTTGTTTGGTTGAATCATCCGAAATGGGAGCATATGAATTAAAACACCTTTCTGAAATCTGTGTCACCTTACCGGTAATGTAGCAATAGTAGGTATTATTTAATATATTTTTATTTTTCTACTAGTTAATTAATTATTTCGTCTGATGGTTAAGAGTTTTAATAATGCTTCGTTTATATAACGAGTCTTGTTTATTATCATCTTATTTATAATGAATATTTAACTGGACTTAAGTCCGTTCTAACTGATTTGCTGTAATAATTTGGAGCAGGGGAAATGATCGCTGAAGGCCTACCTGTAAATCGCATATGATCAGTTGTCCCTTTCATATAGTAAAACTGCTGACCTCTGTTGGGACCCTTAAAGCTACAGATAACTAACTACCCATACTAATGACATCAGTTTAGAGACATGGAACTTCTTACTGATAAGTTTTTTTTAAATTTTTGCGTAAAGGTAAAAGTTTGAAAACTATTCCTACGCAGGTCGCTCAAAATTGTATCGTATTATATATAGTTATATCGTATTATAATTGTAAGTATTATATATATATATATATATATATAAAATTGTATTGTCGCCCAAAATTGGTCGCTCAAAATTGTATGCGAGTTAATAGATAAATCTTAAGAAAACTACGTGAATTTACATAAAATTTACATGAATTGATTTTCTTCTTTATTTATTTAACGCCCAGAGGGCTTTTGCATGTTTGATAGTGCAATCTCAACATTTGTAAAATAACTCTCTTTAAAAGATTTATCACCCTTCCAATCACCTTTCTGTTTTAATTCTATTCAAAGTGATATGTATTTTACCTTAAATATCCTTGTAACTACAATATTCATTTATATATCTGTACGCCTGTCTCGACACAGGTATACCCTAGTGAGACAGGCATATACATAAAACCATTGTAAATATATTTTATTATAGATAAATAAATAAAAAAATAAAAAAATTAATTCATGACAGATAATTTTTAAACAACAAAGAAATAATAAAATAAAAATTAGGCAAAAAATGCACACAAGTCATAAAAATACAAAATGCAAACAAAATACTCGTACATTTGATAGGTTTACAAAAATACAGATACGTTTAGGAATAGTTTTGGAATGAGTTTTTTACAAGATCCACAAAGTCGCCAAGTTGATGTTAAATATACGTCAACATCACCTAAGTATTGATTTCCCATAGTGTGGAATCGTTGTATCGGAGAGTGGGCAATGTAGTTCCGCTTATGAATGATACAGTAGAATAGTGTATTTTGTCGTATAGTTACTGTCGGTATTCGTAAGTTTATGAGTTGCAGAAGTTCGCAACAGTCGAACTTAGAGTTAATTATTTTTAATAAAAATGTTAAGTCGTTTATTTTACGCCTGTCTTCTAGTGTGTTTATTTTTAGAATATTTAATAATAAATTATATTTGAAGTCTTCTAGTGGGATATTTAATTTGAAATTTATAAAACGCAGTATTTTTTTGTTCGCTCAATGTTATTAATGTGAATTTTGTAAGATGGAGACCGAACTACTGAGTTATATTCTATTTGGCTTCTAACTAGAGATATATAAAATAGTTTTATGGCTTGTATGGAATTAAAGTTTGTAGTTGTTCTTAATACGAAACATAGTGTTTTCATACCTTTGTTTATAATTTGGTGGATATGATAGGCGAAACTTAGTTTTTCATCCAAAATCAAGATCTCTCATTTCCGTGGCTCTTTTTAAAGTTGTATTATTGATAGAATATTCGAAGAAAACGAAAATTTATATGCCATATTTATTTCATGATTACTATGTGATTCAAAAATGTTATGTATATCACATGTATGTAAAAGTCTGTATAGGCGAATAATATTATATAAATAACACGGAACATAACAAGTGTACCTATCAGTAACCTGAATGGATCATCTTTATAACAGAAGAAAATCTCCTTGAGCCAATTGGATAATGTGTTTTCTCTGAGAATTTTTTCCTCTGCGGCGCAATACGCTGGCCCAGTTTAAAGGGTCACCTGGACGGCATGGCGGCAGCCAAAACTCCACCTAATTCAACACGCTCAGTCAAATTCCAGTCCCCAACCCACGCTAAGCCTATTTACCTGATTACTACGGTTTTTTTTACTTTGAAACACATTAATTACTCGTGAGAACTTGATGAGTAACTGCTTGGAAATAAAATTTAAATAACATAAAACATTATTTCGACGGTCCCGAAAAACAATGTCGGATGTGCGGTTTTGTAGTTTTTAAATTGAGCTGTTTGTTCAAAGTTTTGTTTCAGCATTTTTACTATTTTTGATATTCCCCTGGAACCATTTATTGGATAATCAACAACTCTGCTATAGGTTACCCCAAGTGGTTCGCTGCGTTTGGTTACTTGCAGGGTTACTTGCAGGGTTACTGTTTACTGGCAGGAGTTTCCGGTTTCAGGGGGGTAAGGTTTGTCCAGGTCTTCGCAGCGGATGCGTCTGCCCACCTGCTGCGCGACGGGCCGGATCGAAACGAGAGACTGGTTGACGGAGGCCTTTTGACTTTTCTAGCCATACACTCTCGACCCATCGCCTTGCACCGCAATCGGATGTATGGATTCATACGTCCATCGCTCCTGGACACACTGACCCACCGATTACTACCCACCCCTCATACCTTTTCCCTTCCCAGAACTTCCCATCTTTTCCTTTGTTAAAAAGACACTCCACACAGCATCCCCTAAGATGACATAGGCCGTGAGGGATATTATTTTCCTCCTGTGTGGAGCTAATATAAAAAAATCTAATTCCGAAAATAGAGTTTATAAATTAAATTAACCCGCTTCCCGACATCATATCTGGCAAAAACTCGTCAAATAGACTCGTTGTCGATGACAATGCATTCTATCAACTTTTGGTGACAATCACAATAGGCATTTACTAGGCTTTATCTGATTATTGACAAACAGATTCAGAAACATACTGTTACGTTTTTAATAACGTTCTGGGTTCACAAACTAATAAAAACAACACGATTGTCAGTCACACTATTTATTTGCATTCCATTTACATTAATACAGCTTTATTTATTTTTACAGTCATCTAACTATGCCCAGATTTTATTTGTACTGCCTTGTTATTTTTCGTTTCCATGGTGATATCTTTATTTATAGTTTCCTTGGTGATCTATTTATTTACACTAGTGCTGCCATAGGCACCACAATGTTCTTCCCATTACATTGCCCCCTCCTTAGGGCTGTTTCGTCCCGGAACAGGCCCCGAATTCTCTTCATGAAGGTATCGGCAATCTAGTCCTCGATTGCATCGAGCCGACGCAAAGAAATGACAAGCTACAGTTTTACCATCACTTGCTTCTGACCCTTTGTGGTAACAGCATACCAGAACCAATATGCCAGTGTATCGGAAGATCTCTTCGAACATGCTCCGCAAGATCCTCCAGTCCAGCCCAATCCCATGGCCACCGAGCTTCGGGATCCCTATCCGGTTGATATCAGACTGCAACAAGCGGTCCCTCAAAACCATCAGACAGTCCCAAATGGTTCGGTACTCCGGCGTAACTTGGGTTGTCTCCCTGGTCACCAAGCAGAAGATTGGTGGTCCTTCCCTGTTGAGTTGCACCACCTCTCCGATAGCTGGTGCTTGCCGCTCCAACTCCTGTTTCACTATAAACTTATGCTGCAAAACCCTCGAAATTCCCCGTGACATGTCGAAGTCGTGTGTCACGCAGAAGGCCAGAGCATGCTCCTTTGAAAGCCCGAACAGGTCCTGCGCTATTTCTTGTGTCACTCCATGTCGGGTCTTGTGCCCCTCGCTAGCCTGGGACATGAATTGTTCGAAGGTTATTTCCTCCTCAGGGACCTTGCAGACTCGGACATGCTGTTCCGGATCATCCTGATTGTCACCCAGAAAGGGAGCAAGCCGGTTGAAGTGAACGATCCGTGGTTTCCCGTTGGGCCTCTTCCTTATCCTGTAGACCACATCGTTGATCCGCTTCAGCACCTCGTAGGGGCCATCCCAAGACCGTTGAAGTTTTGGGGAGAAACCTTGGCGCCTACGGGGGTCGAAGAGCCAGACTAGTTCACCAGATTGATAGCCCCCCTTCTCTGCCTTGACGTCATAATGTTCCTTCATCCGGTCACTAGCAGCCTCGATATTCACACGGACCCGGTCGTGGGCATCATCCAGACGCCTACGAAGGTCTGACACGTAGTCCTCACCAGCTACGTCTTCTTTCGGTTTACATCCGAACTTCAGGTCACAGGGCAGTCGTAACTCTCGTCCAAAGAGCACACTTCCAGGCGTCTGCCCCGTAGTTTCATGAACCGCCGATCGGTAAGCCAACAGGAACAAGGGCAGGTGTCGGTCCCAGTCTCTTTGGTGATCCGAGACAACCTTCGCCAGATGTCTGCCGATTGTACGGTTCATTCTTTCAACCATTCCATCAGACTGCGGGTGCAGTGCTGTAGTCCTCGTCTTCCTAATTCCCAGGATCTCGCACATTTTCTGGAACACTGCAGATTCGAAATTACGTCCTTGGTCCGAATGTAGCTCCAGAGGCACACCAAATCGACTGACTAGCTCCGTGACCAATGCCTCCGCTACGGTAACTGCTTCCTGGTTGGGCAGTGCATAGGCTTCAACCCACTTGCTGAAATAGTCGATAGCGACCAGGATATACTTGTTCCGGTTTTCGGTTGTAGGGAACGGTCCAGCTATATCCACAGCGATTCTCTCGAACGGGCTACCTACGTTGTACTGTCGCATCGGTGCTCTTTTCCTCTTGTACGGTCCATTGGCCGTGGCGCAAGTCACGCACTTTCTGCACCAATCCTTGACATCTCTTTTGCAGTTCACCCAGTAGAAGCGTTCCCGGACCTTTTCTAGGGTCTTCTTGACTCCCAAATGCCCACCGGAGGTTCCATCGTGCAACAACCGAAGGATTTCGGGAATGCGTTTCCTTGGAACCAGCATCTGTAACTTACGTGGTTCTCCATCCGGCGTTTCCAATGCCCTTCTAAGAACCCCATTTTCCAATTCAATGGAATCCCACTGAGCCCAGTATGATTTGACGTTTGGAGAAGAAGAAGCGACGTTCTCCCAAGTTGGCCGCTGTATCGCCTTCTTCCACTCCACCAGATATTTCAGTTCGGGGTCAGCCTCTTGGTCCTTCCCGATTTCTGCAGGTTCCCAATCCTCATCCATGACTCCTGTTCTACACACTACTGCTGACTTCTCCTCCATCCGCCCGCAGTGGATGCAATCCTCCGCGCAAGGTCTCCTGGATAGAGCGTCTGCGTTCCGGTGGAGAACTCCAGCTCGATGTTCGGATTCATAATCATATTCCTGCAACCGTTCAATCCATCTCGCCACCTGTCCCTCGGGATTTTTGAAGTGCAAGAGCCATTTGAGCGCCGCATGATCCGTCCTCAGCAGGAAATTCCTCCCGTAAAGGTACTTGTGAAAATGCTCCACCGACTTGACAACTGCCAGTAATTCCCTTCGCGTCACGCAATAGTTGCGCTCAGGTCTAGACAGTACCTTGCTGAAGTACCCGATGACTTTCTCCTCCCCTTCCTGGACTTGCGACAGAACGCTTCCCATACCCACGTTGCTGGCGTCTGTATCCAGTATAAACTTCCCTTCTGGTTTGGGATAGCTCAAGATAGGGGCATCGGTTAACTTCTGCTTCAAGTTTTCGAACGCCTGTTGGCAGTGAGAGTCCCAGGCAAAACAATTTTTCTCTTCGGTGAGCCTTGTCAATGGTTTGGAAATATCTGCAAACCCATAGACGAACCGTCGGTAGTAAGTGCAGAGGCCAAGGAAGCTTCTCAACTCGTGCTTATCCTTCGGTACTGGCCATTCATTGACGGCACGGATTTTTTCTGGGTCGACTGAGACCCCCATTTCGGATACCACGTGACCGAGATAATTGACTTGTTCTTGAAAAAGGTTGCACTTCTTGGGATTAAGTCTCAAGTGGGCGCCCTGCAAACGCAGGAACACCTGTTCCAAGTTCTTCAGGTGTTCCTCAAAGGTTTTGCCGAGGATGATGATGTCATCCAGATAGACCAGGCATGTTTCCCAGGATAGCCCTCTTAGTACATGTTCCATCAGCCGCTCAAACGTAGCAGGAGCATTACAAAGTCCAAATGGCATCACTGTGAATTGCCAGAGTCCCGTCCCGGTAGAAAAAGCCGTCTTCTCTTTGTCTCTTGGGTCCAACTCCACTTGCCAATATCCGCTCTTCAAGTCCAGAGTAGAAAAGACTTGACAGCCTCCCAAGGTGTCCAACGTGTCATCGATCCGAGGTAAAGGGTAGCTATCCTTCTTGGTCACATCATTGAGTCGTCGGTAATCCACACAAAAACGTGTGGTCCCATCCTTCTTCCTCACCAGTACCACTGGTGAAACCCATGGGCTGTTTGATGGCTCAATTATCTTCCCTTTCTCCATGTCCCGGATTATCTGTTCAGCTTCGTCACGTCTCGCAAATGGTAATCGCCTAGGGACTTGTCGGATAGGGTCCGCGTTCCTTGTTCTTATGCGATGCTGTACGACGTCGGTCCTTCCTAACAACCCGTTCGAGCCTTCAAAGACATTCTGATATCTGCTGATCAGCGTTTCGACAGCGTTCCGTTGTCTGGCAGGAAGTCCCCTACTGGCTCGTTCAACGAGATCTTTTAGCTGGTCTGGAAGCTTATTCGATGTCACGGTCATGTTGTTAACTTGCCGAACAACCGCCAAAACAGGTGAACCATGTCCTAACCGAGTGCCTTTCTTCAGGGTTACCGGGTAGTCATTGACATTCATTACCCTGACGGGTATTTCCTCACGGGTGCGGATTAGCGCCTTACCGACCAAAATTCCTTGTCCGAGTCCCGCACCGTCCCTCTCGGGTTCCAAGATAACAGTTTGCCCCGGTGGACACCACGTATCTAGACACGCGGTAATCAGTGTCTCACTGCACTGGGGTAGCAGAGTATCCGCACTAAGGATCACACACACCATTTCGCCACCCCCCTTCTGCAGTACCACTTCCTCGTTGTCGATCCATATGACTCTCTCTCTCAGGTCCAGCTTACAGCCCAATTTCGATAGCAGGTCCATCCCGAAGATCACTTCTTCCTCTATGTCAGCGACTAGAACCTGATGCTTGAAGGTGGTGTTGCCGATTTTGAAAAGGGCGGCTGTCTCCCCGTGCACGCACGCCAACTCCCCTGTTGCCGTACGTAGTTTCCATCGTGACGACACGATCCTTGCCTCGGAGGCAGCAATATCTGGTCTTATGATCGACGCAGTTGCTCCCGTGTCCAACAACAGTTTGCGACTTTTTCCATCCACCAGACCCTCTATGTAAATACCGCTAGATCCCCCTCCAAGTGTCGCCATAGTTACAGATGTTTCAGGAGCCTCGGTAGTACGGATCGATGATTGCCCCTTCCCATCAACCCTTTTTTTCGAGGTTTGTCTCTTTGGTTTTGGGCATTTATTACGAAGGTGTCCTGTCTGACCGCAGTTCCAGCAGCGTATCTCCCTTTTCTGTACCTTCAAAGCCTCCAGGACACGCTTCACTAATTCCTCCATGGATGGTTGCGATTCTTCCCCCGTGGTCTCCAGAGCACGTACCCGAGCTTGGCTTCTCACGGACTGCTTCACGGCCTCGAACTCCAGAGCTTGCGTCAACGCCTCACTCAGCATCTTCGGACGTGCCAACTTGACGGCCTGCTGCGTTTCACCCTCCTGCAGTCCGTCCAAGAATCTGTCGATGGCCAGACTCTCGTAGACATCGTCAGTCACTGTTGGGTAGGCGCCTCTAACCAGGCGGACGATGTCAGCTTCGAATTCTTGCAACGTCTCGTTCGGCTTTTGGAAGCGGTTCTTCAGTTGCGAGCGGTAGATCTGCTCCATGTGACGATGACCAAACCGCATTTCCAGACGTTGCGTCAACTGCTCATAGTCCTGGCGCTCTGTCAGCGGAATAGTTTGCAATACCCTTACTGCATCTCCCCGCAGCGACAGGCACAGCATCGACGCCTTCTTGATACCTGGCCATTCATTTATCATGGCCGCCGTCTCAAAGAGCGTCAGATATTCCTCCCAGGAAGATTTTCCGTCGAAGGTGGGTAGGTCGTTTCTCAACTGGGTCATTAGCGTTTGGTCGACATTAGCGTTTGGGGGCCTTGATAGATTCTTCACATCCATGACTGTGCTCTCACCACCAGTCGCATGGAGTCGCTCCTCTATTCTCCGGATGCGTTCTTCCATGTCGACTATTTTGTCGTTGAAGCAGCGAGAAATGTTGTCTAGCTTCCCTTCCAGCTGCGTCCTCATGTCACTGATGCTTTGGGAGGTTGCTTCCAGTTTGGTGTCGATATGTCGACAGAGGTCATCAATTCCGCCAGTCGTTTCGAAAGAAAAACTCTCTGGATCTTCACCAGTGTTCGCGAGAGCCACTCGTAGCCGTTGTTGCAGTGCACTCTTCGTCCCCGTTGTCTCCAAGTCACGTTCCTCAAGTTCCCGCTTTAATTCCACTACCTTTAAATCCATCAATCTGTTTTTCTTTGTCGCCATTTTTCTTGTCACCGTATAATGTTAAACAATTTATTATCCCGAACCGAACTCTCACTGTTGTAGTTTGTTTTTTTTTTTTTTTAAACCCCACACCTGACACCAATTGTTACGTTTTTAATAACGTTCTGGGTTCACAAACTAATAAAAACAACACGATTGTCAGTCACACTATTTATTTGCATTCCATTTACATTAATACAGCTTTATTTATTTTTACAGTCATCTAACTATGCCCAGATTTTATTTGTACTGCCTTGTTATTTTTCGTTTCCATGGTGATATCTTTATTTATAGTTTCCTTGGTGATCTATTTATTTACACTAGTGCTGCCATAGGCACCACAATGTTCTTCCCATTACAATACTTAGGTAACTGAAGTTACTAAACCTGAAATTATCAATATTTTTTCACATTTACACGTCGCATTTATTTAATTATTAACAATGTCCACGGTCTGTCAAATGTTTCATGTTTTTAAATAGCAGTTGATCGACGCGTTTGGGCATTACTATATTTAATTTTTTTTTAAATTCTGAGAATTGAGGCAGCTTAGCTATTTACAACTATACTATTTTTGGATATGATTTTCTGAGGAGATGAGCTTTAAGCTTCGCTCTGAATTCTGTCAGACAAATAATAGTGTGGCCGTTTATCCAGGCTTTAAATCGTGACACTTCGAAAGCACACTTAGCGAACTTAATAGGTATATCTATATACTATGTAAGTATATTATTTTTTAATGATCGGTTTGACCTACGTATCTACATCTACGTTAAGTCTTTTCGTGCCATTGAAATCCCCGCTTTAAGACATTGCTCTACATACAACTCCGTTATAGAGAAATTATTCAATTCTTAAGATTTCTGATTACGATTAGGTGCTTTCTCTGACTGTCTCTAAGATGTAAATCTGGGGCTTAAAGCTCCGTAGTAAGCGTTCAAAAAGAAGAAGAAGAAGATGTTTTGAAAGGGAGATATGTAAATACGAATGTTAGAGGGAGCGCACTAATATTAAAAAAAAAATGATTATAATTATGTGAAAATTGTGAAAATAAAACACGACTCGTTTAAAATAGAACAGAAATTTCGGGTTCGAAACCCCTCGTGTGTAGATAAATTTTATTTGATGAAAATGTCACTTCATGCAATTAATTTATGGTACATTTGCTGCATGTTCCAGAGTGATAGACACTCTCGGTAAGGCCCTTGTGAAAGACCACCAACGTTGCTTGAAATGGATTTAGCCATGTTTAGTGAGCAGATCTGAATAACCAGGTACTTTCCCACCTTTCTCTATCCCATCTCCTTCCTCTCCCCGACGAATTTAGCCACAATATATAAGGTTTTGATATGTCTTAGTAAGTACCTATTCAAGGGTAACGTTATAAAATATATTCGTACTTATATTTAACGGCCTCCGTGATTGTGTGATTCCGATCCTTGACTACGAATTAGGAGGTTGCGGGATCAAATCCAGGACTGCGCAAGTAAATAAATAACACATTCATTAAATAAAATTTATTTTCACACGAGGGGATTCGAACCCGAAACTTCTGGATTAGTTAGTCGCTTGGTCACGGTGGTGTAATCAAGATGCAAGCAGCTGTTACAAAAGTTGTTTAATTGCCGTGTTAAGGCAATTTACTCACCAAACTACAAATTACAATAATTCGGAATGGAGTGTCGTTAATAATTTCACCTGTCGCACACAGTACATATCACCATGATGTGTGTTTAGTATGTAATATGTAAGTATCTACACACTAATATATTATAGGCCCGGTAAATCAGTCAGTTCGTATCCTCGCTATATACGACATATCTCGCTCAAATTTAAGCGGGCTAAATTTGCCGCTCACGCTTTGATAAGTCACAGAATAGTTCCTATATTAGATGCCGAAGCCCTAGCAGTCACATGCCAAATCGGATATCTACGTTAGTAATATTTAACACGTTTTTACGTAAATTGAATATTTATATATGTATAGACTATTATATTTATCGTGCGATGAGGAATGTCGATGTTATTAATAATTGAAAATCAATCTAAAATATTTTTTTTTCTTTATTAATATTTTTTTGTGTTACACACATTGGTATAGTTTTACAATAAATACAAGCTTTTTTATATAAACAGTTTAAGAGTAAAGAATAATACAATAAGCAGATTAACCAAAAAAATCCCACATATGCAACGCCATACAATAGTCTGATAAGAGATTTGAAAAGTTTCAACGTCAGGACAGTTGGTTTTCAGGGGTTTATTTCATGAATGGTGCACGACAAATAGTAGTAGTAGTAGACCTCCATAGTCCAGTGGCTAAGACTCTTGACTCACAATCCGGAGGTCGCGGGTTCGAACCCGGCGTGCGCAAATAAATTTTATTTGATTAATTTGTGTTATTTCACAATTAATTCATTAAAAATAATATATAGTATATTTGCGGCACATTCCAGAGTGGAAGATACTATCAGTATCGCCCTGGTGTAAGACCACCATTCAGAATCGAAACGTTGCTTAAAAATAGCTTTAGCCGTGTTTGGTGACCAGACCTGAATAGCCAGGTACTTCCCAACCTTCCTCTTCCCCACCTCCTTCCTCTCCCCACTACCTTCAGCCTCACAACATACCCCAATTCGGGGTATGTTGTGAGGCTGAAGGTAGTGGGGAGATGCGGTATTCAATGAAAAAAAAAAAAAACTATTTAAAATTAGTGTCCTCGAATATTGCACCATGTTGATTGAAAGGGGAAACTTTATCAATAATCAACTAGAAAAAAAATCAATCCGCATGAAAATATTTTAGATTCTTGAAATAAAATATTCAAAGAATACGCATTATTTCTATGCATTCTCGCGATGACAGTAGAATGAATAGATATAGCGCTCAGGCTCACGTAGACCGCAGTTTGGTTTTTCAAAGGAAAATAAACACGTTCATCTAATAAACTAAAAGACAATTCGTTTAACCCCTTAGGCTAATTTATTCGCTTTTCGGAACAGCTCATATAGGTCTCATAGAAATCTTTGTATCTCCCTTACTGTCATGGTTAGAAATATGATCTAAACGGTGTTAGAAAGAGAAAATACTACGCTTTATATCAACATTTTACCAGAAAATAATTAAAATAAATACCATAATGAAACCGAAATTTCCGACAGCAATTTGAAAAAAAAGGGAATTTTTTATTTATTATTTTAAATGGAACGATAAAAAAAGTTGATGGTAACGTTTATTTTATATTTTTCAAAAATTACATCGTTGCTTTTTTCTAACATTCTGATTCACTTGATCGTGCAATGGTTTCCTCGGGCGTCCCTGATTTCTACTACCATTCAAATTTGCTTCATATATTTTCCTTACACTCCTTTCCTCGTTCATTCGCTCTACATGCCCAAACCACCTGAGGGTCCCTTTCTTAATCTTACTCATTACGCTTACATTAACCTTTCATTCTTTGCGGATCTCCACATTTCTCATACGATCATAAATTGTTATACCACACATACGCCTCAGGGATCTCATTTCAACAGCATTTCAACTTCTTTCATCTTTCCTCTGCCAGTTCTATACTTCACTGCCATACATCAGGGTAGGTACCAGAACTTGTTATAATATTTTAAAGCGTATTTTATAACCTTTCAAAAATAGTTTTTAGCTTTCGGATTGCAGAGCGGAAATTTTAGACCTACCGATAAAATAGGCCCGGGACCTGAAGGGTTAATAATACTGGTGAGATCTAGGCTTGCGACCAGTATACTGAAAATGTTCCAAGCTAAGCTAAACTTGACATTTTAACTAAGCTTGACATTCCAACTAAACTTGACATTCCAACCAAGCCGAGCTTAAAATCATATGACAAACCGAGCCATAATGAATGTATGATACGTTACGTGTGTACATTTGTACGTTTGTAAGTTTGTACTGCGAGTTGACCTCTATTCCCAAAGGGCCGTGAAATTCAATTCTCCCACTGAGCAAAGTATGCCATTCACGTTTTCTAGGTCGCCTAGATTCGACCAACAAACTACCTAACATTACGCCAGCTGTTTAAACAGGGTAATAATGCCACAATATATAATACAAGAGAGATGTTATCAAACACGAATTTATTAAGTACGGAAAACAACAGGCAATTTGGACTACTTTCTCCCTAAAAGATATAACTCAATTAGGACGGGGTGTTGCTAACAATTTGTATAATCAAATTTCAAATTTATGTGGAAGTCCTATACATGTTCTGTTATTATCTAAGTTCTTTGACACATTATGTCAATAATAAAATAATAACAGAACTTGAATAGAACTTTCACTGAACTTGAATATTAACATAGAAAAATTGATGAATTTTCAATTTTATTAGAACAACTCTCTTTTTATAACCTTTGAAGGTTATTTCCATTAATGTAATATATCATTGAAGAAGAAGATAACGCTAATATTCTAAACTAAAATATGAAATAGAATAAGTAACAGAAAAATTAAAAGAAAAGGTAGCAACTGGTATCATATTTTCCTTTAGATTAATATTAGTGTTATCTTCTTCGTTACTTTTATTGATTTTTTTATTATTTATTAGCCTTTTGATAGCCTAAATGGTCGAGGTTTTAGTCTCTTGACTATTAATCTGAAGATCGAGGGTTCGAATCCGGGTGTGCCAAAGTAATTTTTATTTGATATAATTTTTTTTATTTCACAATTTGTTCTTTTAGAATAATTTGTAGTATATTTGCTTGGTCCTCGTCCTGGTGTAAGCCCGCCATTCAGATTTGACACTCTGCTTAAAATGGCTTTAGCTGTGTTTGGTCACCATATCTGAATAGCCAGCTACTTTTCTCACTTGCCTCTACCTTCAGCCTAATAATATACCCCAACTGGGAATGCTATAGTCTCACTGGCTCCATGCGGTTGGGAGCAGTTGGGACTCTTGCGATGTATTCACATAAAAAAATCAATGTGAAATTCAAATAAGAAGGCGTTATATGATGTCCAGCAAGTGTAAGAGAGACAGATCGTGTGCTAAATATGTTACAAGCAAAAGGTACTCAAAAGTCAATGGCATCTTTAGTTTCCGTTCAAATCTATTTGGAAGGGTTTTCTAGAATTCCTTTTTATTCAATATCCCAAACCTTCATCGAAACATTCTAAACCATCTCCTTCCCATCCCTACTCTAAAGACTCCCACTATGTATGTAGGTACCCAGAATGGAGGCGTCATGATCCCACTGGTTCCGGGTAGTTGGGACTATTGCATTATTATTGAATTAACCTATTTAGTATCCACATCTGAAAAGCCAGGCACTTCCCCACCTTCCTCTACGATACCACCTTCCCTTTCGAGTCACCAAAATACGTCTAAAACCATTTAAAGCAACTTTATATGATCAAGCGATCTTTCACCAGTGCGATACTGAGAGTATCTACCAATCTAATAGTAAATGAGATCGCAATATCAATTTAATTTCCACTATCGACAACACAAAAGAAAAAGAAGACTTGAGATATTCATATAACAAGACTTATTACGCATTATAAAGTTGGCCACACACATGTAAAACGTTTACATATTTTTCTTCTCCTGTATCTGTGTATGGGTGTGACCTACATTTTCGTTTTCATAGGCCGCGACAAAAATAACCGCGCGAGTGTTTTTTTTCTCGGCGCTTACGTATTTTTCTGGTGTTCTCTTTTTAAAATAATGTTGTTTGGACATGGGTACACGGGGTGTTCCGGAAATTCTAGAAATTGTTCTAACCATTTATTTTTTAGCGATAAAAGAATTTAGGTTTTGCGATTACGGAAAAGATGTTATATAATTATATTCTGGGAGCATTACGAGACAGTTTATTTTGGTAGAATTATGATTAAATAATGGTATTGTGAAAGAGCATAGAACAAAGAAATGACTTTAGAAAGAATTTAGAACGCCCTCCGTTTCTCTTACACTTTTTTTTAGCTAAATACCGTACAAGAGTCCCAACCATTCCAACCGTCTAGAGTTCTAAAGCCAGTTAGACTATGCTTCCCCAATGTTGTGAGGCTGAAGGTAGTGGAGAAGGAAAGGAGATGGGGAACAGGATGGTGGAAAAGTGCCTGGTGCCTGATAGTATTTTCCACTCTGGAACGTATCGCAAATATGATACATATTTTTTTTAAATGATTATATTGTGAAATAACACAAATCAATCCAACAAAATTTGTTTGTGCATGCCGGTTTGTAGCCCGAGACCTTAGGGTCGCCAGTCGCACACTTACTTGACATCCCATTTGAATTTAATAATCATTGTAAAACACAGTTTTACATTGGAAATTTAAGACCCGAAATAGGTCAGAAGAAAAATGATTATCTCAGTGCCTTCCGTGTGGTGTTTATGTAATTTTTTTTTTTTTTAGTTTCATGATTAAAAACACTGGTAAGCGACTTTACAAACTTTATCAAGATATGTTTGCATTCAAAATAGTAATATGTTTATTTGCAATACTAAAATCTGAAAGAGTCATTCACCTTTTTGAAAAACAGTATTTTGGTTTGAAACACATTAAAAAAAATTCAATTTATGTGGAATCGAATTAATGTGAAAATCTTTCCCATGCAATCAAGATGTTGACAGTTCGTTTAAGAGATTCTTCTTGTCAATTGCTGAAGATTGTGAACTCTTCTCCATTTTCAATGACGGACACTCCAGCGCATTGGTGACCTTCTTCTGCTTCTTTTCCCTTCCAGTTTTCCAGTGACTATGAGTTTCTCCAAGTTGGAGTCCTCAGTTTGGTAAGCAATGTATTCAAAGCATCTTAAAATACGTTGTAGGCAGATATTTGATAGCCTGTCATAATGCTTAGCTCTTCCAATATGGACACATTTATGCAGCTGGCTGTCTATGAGATACTGAGCATTTTCCTTCAGCACCACACTCCGTGGGCATTTATTCGCTTTACGTTGCTGGCTCTAAGTGTCCACCTTTCCATAACGCTTAGAAATATGGGTAACATCAGATAAACATTTAAAAATTAAATCAGAGGCTGTGGGGATCATCAAGATTGGATCAGAAAATTTAATGTTAACAAGTGCGTAAAAATTAATGTGCAATTACTTTCTGAACGCATTGTGTTTTGGTTACCAGTTACCATCGGTGTCGGATTCGCCTGGACCCATAATCCGGAACGAACCGTTACCCGCCACACTAAAATACGTTACGTCGGCGTTATCCGTTACTCCGTTATTCGGTTTGTTACGACGTTCCAGTTACCTCACTGTTCTAAAGAGCGAGTCTCCACATGAGAACATGGCTCATCTGAGGAGATGGGAGAGAGGAAGGATGCAGTATTAGTAATGTGATTTTACCTTCTGTATTGCAGCACTAATTGGATAAAAATAATTGCAAAAACAAAGCATTGTTGCATTAGGTACCTACGTAAAAGCATTTATCTTGGACTATTTTCAAATATTTTAATGATCCTTCTGACTAAAGTATTGTTATATTGGAAAACATGAAAATTTTCCTCATTTTTCTCAATTTGGGAGGCGGGTATGGGTATCTCCTCCCCGGGAACCATCATCCTTGCCATAGGTCGCTACGTTTAGTGACTTAGCAGGGGTTTAAGGGTGAGGTTTGTCTATGTCTTGGCGGCACATGCGTCTTTTCCGTATTCCTGGGAGGCGGGCATATCGGGAGAGACTAGTTGAGGGGGACCATTTTTTCTCTCCAGCCGGACTCTCTCGATCAATCGCTTTATACCGCAGAGGGATTGATTCATACATCCGTCACTCCTGAACACGTTCCTACCTACCCCTCATACCTTTTTCCTTCCCAGAACTCCCTCTCCTTCCTTTTTTATTTCCAGAACTTCCTCTCCTTCCTTTCCTTAAAAAGACCTTCCAAATAGCATCCCCAAAGATGACATAGGCCCCGAGGAAAATTGTTTTCCTATGGGCCTCCTGTGTGGAGTTTATGTAAAAAATCCCCCAGGCCGTCGCCCATCGTGCTTTTTCCAACATTTCCTCACAGATTGTTTTTCACCAGGATTGAATTGACTTTTCAATTCAAGACTACGTAACCAAGAGGGCTTATTCTCGAAGGATCTATCTTATATTGTACATGAGGTAAAATGCATAATACGGAAAACCTGTTTTGTATGACAGAGTAAAAACTTTCGAAGGGGCTCTCTAGGAAATAATATGTACTGTCTGTATGGAATTTCTGCCTTAGCACAATTATTCATTTTATATTTCATTAGCATTATATATAATATTTTTAGCATACAGATAAGACAGGTTGTCATTTTTATAATCTTGATCTTGAGGGGTGATTGCGGTCCTAGGGAAAAGGAACTGCCCTTAACCCTAAAATTAACGACTTTTTCGCTGTAATCCGAGAGACCTGGAATCGTGTTTAACAAAAAAGTCGTTAATTTTCATACTTAAGGACAATTCCGCCGTCATCTAAGTGTACCGGAATGGCAGTTAACTTAGCAGTCATTGATAGTTTTAAGGTTAAGGAAAATTCATTATCCCTAAGTTGAATCGGAATCCCCCCTGGATGCGCGGCCCGTTTCACACAAATCTTAATTTTAGATTTGAGATAAAATATTTTTGTAATCAAAAGCTATATCAAATACCAAAGCAGATACGATTTTAATTATAAATTATAAAATATAGGATATTAAAGATTTATACATGTCATGATTT
Organism: Limnephilus lunatus; assembly: GCA_917563855.2. NCBI lineage: Eukaryota > Metazoa > Arthropoda > Insecta > Trichoptera > Limnephilidae > Limnephilus > Limnephilus lunatus. The sequence goes on from OU830594.1 coordinate 103,989,653, forward strand.
CAGAGGCAACTTTAGCAATTATTTGTGAGAAATGATAAACTAATAGAAAATTAATTTTACCATTTTCATTATAAAAATATAAAACAAAAAGTATCAAAAGGAAGCATTTTGATGGATGTAAATTTATATTACAAATGACCTTTTTACGAGTACGTCGGACTACAAATTTCGACCCTTCGGAACAACAAGGTTCAATCTGTTGCGGTAACGCCACGCGATAATGAACTCTAAAATAGTTTACTACAGATCCTTTTATAGCACGACGTTACTGCGCTAGATGGAACCTTGGTATTCCAAAGGGTCGATTTGTCATAATATTTAAATTATAATTACTACCCAAAACAACGCATTTTTTAAGATGTTATTTTATTTTTCATTGATTTGACACAGAAGATAAGGCAAGGTTTTCTTCTTTAATGATGTAACTCACAAAAAATTCCAAAATGAAACAAAGTTGAATTCCCTCTCTGTCATTTAAAAGAAAAGTGTATATCCGTACTAGACATTTAATATAACTTTTGATAAAAAATTTTTTTATTAAGTTTGGTTGGGTTTTTTGACCGCAAATCCAAAATTAAGTTTTATATGAAACGGGCCGCACAGCCGTTCCTCTTAATACAATATCCTTATGCTTTTTCAAGTCAATACACATCAACCAATTTCATAATAGTGCGTCGTCATGCTATTATTATTATTGTTGTTATTTAATGAAAACCATGAACTTTCGCTGCGTGGCAATGAACCGTGTCCTTCAATCAGTATGCGCGCAGTAAAATGCATAATAAACCGAGCATTTTCCTCAATTGCAAGAGTTACGTATCAGGGTTTTCTCACGGCACCCGCGCCGGCGGCACGGCCTTTCATATGACGCGACTACACTTTTATACATGACAACTTGTTTTTTACCTTGAGTGCTTTAAAAATGTGATATAATCTTGTATTGAATGCGTTGCATGAATTTGTGATGAAATTATTACGACTTCGAAGCGTTATAACCACTAATAAAGTGCTCTTTTTAAATAAGTTTTCTAAATAGTAGTTCTTCTAAAGGTAGGTATTTACTTTGCTCATAATTACCCGCGATAATTTTGCTTTAAGAAATCTAACTTTAAATACGTTATTTATTTTCTCATTTATTTCTATTCTTGAACAACCATTTTATAAATTATTACAGCGGTTTATAAGTAAGCGGTTTATAGGTAAGTAGTACAAAAATGTTCATATTCAGTAGCTGTATTTAAAAACGTTAGTTGTAGCATTTCGTGAACACCTCACTGGGAGAACCTGTGCTGTTGTGTTCGTATGTTTAGGATTAAGTGCTATTCTGTCGACATAAGTCAGAACACTGTGCCCTCCTTGATATTCGCACTGGGGGTCTGTGTGGGGAGGCTACGAAGCAACGCACAAATAGGAAACCGATTGTCTCATTCTCTCGCAAGGCTAAATCCTATAGATGTGTGTGTTTATCTCTTTTTAGTGTCGATTTTTCGTTTCATCGAGTTTCAAATCACAACCGCACGGGCGCTAAAGAAGTTTTCACTTCAAAAATCACTACGGATGTAATATAAGTCAAAAGATAATGCCCCGAGGAAAAATTGTAGCAATCAGTTAATCCAGTCAAACGATGTCATTTTATCAGTTTTATGTTTTTTTTTCTCAACATGAAAATGTTTGTATATTTCACATGATAAATGATATTTAGTTAAAGTCGCACGTGAAATCAAGCTATGAGCCTTCTTAAGTCCTATTTAACCGTTCTACTTTGTCTTGCCAACTTTTCCGCCGACGCCCCCAATTTTCTCGTTCCAATATTCAAGTAGGTAAGAAATAACGTAATCATCTTCATAAAGAAAAACTACGGAGCAGCAATTTTATGGAGGTAGGTAGTTCAGAAAGCTTAAAAAAGAACTTAATAATCTATAATCTTTTTTTCCGTTATTTGTTTTTGGGATGTTATGCCGAGTTGCGCTACTTCCTTCTTTAGCCAACGTTTCAGACAGCGTTACGGTGTCCATCATCAGGGCAGACGTGTGTAACACCCCAAAAACAAATAAAGTAAATACTTTTGGCCGTGAAAATCTAAAAAACGTATCAATCTATAATCTACGTATACATAATATTGTACTTCAATTTATTTCAATTGTTTGATTAATAAAACACTTGTGTTGCTCAGTAAAATAAAAGAAAAGACGACTTCCGGCTGTTTTTTATGTGAATTCGATCCTGATATTAACAAAGTCGTCGAAATGAATCAAATTCATGCTTTACATTAGATGAGTTTTAACTTCAAAACCTTATTTTAATGTTAATAAAAATATTTCTAAATATAATTAAGTATGAATAAGTGCGAGTTTTATTTCCTCTCATTGAAACATTATTTGATCTCAGAAATGGGATATGGGTCACACCCTATCTATTAAGATACACAACATACGGTTATGTAAAAAGGTAAGTTGTTAAAAAATATTAATACTAGATTTTTTAAATCTCAAAATGAGCCGTGGTCGAAATAAGATTGAGAACCTGGGCTCTAAAGTATACGTCAAAATCCACGAGGGCATACATATAAAGGCAGTGTTTTGTAATAGAATGAGTTTTATGAGGTACTCAACTATTTCCATATGCGATGGGTCTGTTAAATACTACTAGGGCAGAGGATCAATGAAATTTTACCCACTTGATCCAAAACAGAAGGAAAGTGACTGTCAAAATGAGATTTAAAAAAACCACCCCAACCCCATTTTCCCATAATGCAACATTTTGATTCTTTTTGAAGACATTTTGCACATTTGACGTTTAAAATAAGACGTTAATTCGTCATACCTATATATCGTCGATTTATTAATAATTTAATACATCTTTAATTAAATAAAGACAATATTAGCGAAACTCAATCAAATTCTGAAGACAGAAAAATCAGAAAAAGATATTGGTTCCACTGGGACTCGAGCCCAGATACCTTCGCTTACATGGCCAATGCTCTACCGATTGAGCCATGGAACCCATTTCCAATACGGTCACTTTTAACGAACATATATGCAGAAAAATTCAATAGATGTCGCGTATTAAAAATAAAATGCTTAAATATTTATCCAAACACTATCTAGATAGCATTTATTTCGAGTTGAATCTTGCAAACATATATAAAGATAGCAGCCAATAATATATGCGTAAAGAAAATGAAGATAATGTTGGTAGTTCTTAATCGAAGTACGATAAAGTTAAAAGTGACCGAATCGGAAATGGGTTCCATAGCTCAATCGGTAGAGCATTGGCCATGTAAGCTAAGGTATCTGGGTTCGAGTCCCAGTGGAACCAATATCTTTTTCTGATTTTTCTGCCTTCAGAATTTGATTGAGTTTCGCTAATATTGTCTTCATTTAATTAAATATTATAATTTGAGTTTTTACTCATAAAATTAAAAATAAAAACTAATAAATCTCATTTAAAAACACAACTCTGCATAACAATGCCGGGGAATTCAGCAAGTATTTCATTTGAAAGCTTTACTTGAAAAAGCTCTCTTATTAGATGTACTATTCAAGCATCCAAAAAGCCTCCGCGATCCAAGAAAAAAACATAACACGGAATTTGGCAGATCATCAACGGTATACAACAAAACGTTTAGACTCGGTAATTTAGGTCAAACCTGATTTATTTTTTCGCTGAGCTGTGAGATCATTGGACAGTTTCAACGCGGAAGAGATGGAAATGGTCTATTACGGAGGAGAGGCTGTCGAACTCTTGGGGTCTCCTGAATTTTGGAAGCTTTCAGTGTCGCCCTGGGGAAAACTAAACCAAACATCGTCCCTTAGCATCGTTTTTTATTCTGATGCGCTATTCTGTTAGCTAGAGTTTGACTACCAATAATAGTTTTGTAGGTACTCTCAGTATGGCCTGATAAAAATTTCGATCATAAATAAACATGTATGATCGAAACCTTATGCGAAATTTCAATGAAAAAAATCAAGTACCTTAAAAATTCCATCAAAGGAAAAAAATTAAATATTTAAATTTTTTCAGTAGATATTATAAAACTTTAAAAAATGCTCAACCCAAATTTAAAGGAAAAATGTGTACCGCAATGACCTAAACACCTACCTGCGAGGACAAAAACCACAAATCTACTGAACATCCCATAATAAAATTCATCTGTTGACCAGAAAACCGTAAAATCCGTGCTACAAAATTATATAATGCCCTTCCTTGGCTAAATGTTAACGAAGATGAGTAAATCATTAAAATTATGTGGTAACACTAACACAGTCTACAGTCAACAAACATGAAGATGTGGAAATCAACAAACATGAAGATGAGGAAATTAACAAACATAGTAAACAAGCATGGAGATGAGGAAATCATGAAGTAACACCAACACAACTGCTTACACTGCGCCTCGCAACAGGAATGTTCAATGAGGAAGACTGTAAATTAAATACTTCTTAGAGTTAGCTGCGTTCCACTTTAAGGCTATTCGAGTTTTTCAAAACCATAGACAACGGAATATTTATTATAATTGAACATCTTCGCCGTAGGTCACCCCAAGTGGTTGGCAACGCTTGGTGAGCAGGGGTTCCCGGATTCATGGGATGAAGTTTGTACGGATTTTAGCGACGGATGGGTGTGTCCACCAACTGCATGGTAGGCCGTATCGGGAGAGATTGGTTGAGGGAGACCTCCTGATCTCTCCAGCAGGATTGTCTCGGAATATCGACTTGCACCGCAGTAAGAGCGTTGGCTTCAACTTCCGTCCCTCCTGGACACACTGCCCTCCAGATTCCTACCCACCTTCTTCCTTCCTAGAACTTTCTTTCCTTCCTTTTCTAAAAAGACCCTCCACACGCCATTCCCAAAGATAAAATAGGCCCCAAAGGGAATGATTTTTCTCAGGGTCACCTATGTAAAAAAAAAAACAATAATAATGTTACTTTACCCGAAAACCGTGTGAAATTGAAAAATTTGCGTTTCTGCCTGAAAATTACAAAATTTCACGTAAAAACTTGTTTTATTACAAACTTTACATATTTATGTTTATAATATTATCAAAAAGTTACTAAACATCGCTCTGTAACTACTTTCATACTTCTTTTTTACTCATAAAATACTTACTAATTAAATAAATTCCGTAAACGAACAGTGATGAGGGCACCAAAGGTAAATTATGCAATGTTTTAATTTATAATTAAATGTTTTAAATATAATGTCCTCCACGTGCAAAGTCGTATCTTCCCCAAGCATTAATTTTCTAATGTTTGTAAATAATAAAATGAGCCTAGGAATTCATAATAAATTGTAAAGCGCCCTTGAGGTGATTTTTCACAAAAACGGCGCTCTACAAATTATCCAATTATTATTATCTAATCTAATCTAATCTAATACACTATATAAAGAGGTAAGATTTGTTTATTTGTTTGTTTGTTTGCATTGAATAGGCTCCGAAACTTCTGAACCGATTTGAAAAATTCTTTCGTTGTTGGGAAGCTACACTATCCTTGGGTAACATAAGCTATATTATATTTTCAAAAAAAATAGGCATCCTTACTAAAACTTCAATAATGTAACCCAAGGTGTAAAAAAATTACCTAAAATATTCTTTACATCGCGTGCGCTGCGAAAAATATTGATGAAAGAATAAAATAATGTACTACGACTTTGTAGAACTCATCATTATTTACAAAAAAGGTCGAAACAGCGTATGTCTAACTATTATGGTTATGCCACAATAAGTATTCTTTTATTTTAAAAATTTTATTAAAATGTCGCCGCTTGAAAAGGATCTTTATTTGTATCTTGGTTTTAATCCTTATCAAAATAAATTACTTCATATTCAAGACAGCTTACCTTTATGAATTTTTCAATTCGGATATTAAATTAGAAAGATAAAACGAGTTTAAAAATGTTAGCATTAGAAAAAAGTTTCGGCTACGGGCCGGGCGGGAGAGGAGTCAAGAAATGAAGTGCCAGTGGTATTGGCGGGACGGGGGAGCGGGAGAGCGGTGGCGGGGAAGGTGGAAGTGGAACGCTGGAGGAGAACGCACGGGAAAGGACATGCAAGGAGTAACATTTTATTTATTTGAATATGGCATTGCAACGCACGCCGGGAAACAGCTAGTTATTAAAAAAAACTAATTAAATTCCTCTGTACATAAAAATCAAACTTAATACCTGCCTGTATTGTACTTACTTATATCTTTCAAATTCTGTTTATTATTTTATGTAACAGGTATTCACTTATTATCACACTACTGAACAACTTACTAGTAATAATGTATACATTTAAAAGTCTGCAAGGCGTTAATAAATAAATGCATCGTTTTATCGAAAACGCGAAATTTTACGGTATCTATCCATCTGAAAGTCGAGGAAAATCCGGCCCACTTCATGTTTTAGAAATCTACGTGACTTGTAGGTACTAGTGCAATTCCTGACTGCAACTTGTAGAGTGACGTTAACCCTCATGATAGAGTAATAGTCAACTATTAATAAATAATCTATCTATCAAGTCCATTATTAATAATCTAGAAGCTCTTGAAATAAAATAAAATCATTAAAAATTAATAAAATCAATTAAGTAGTAAACAGTTAGATTTCTTAAACAGCCCCTTTTTTAACATATTTCACTTCTCCATTCCTACTTTTACTCACTTACTCTACTTACGCACCTCCCCCTTAGCTCCCACCTATGTAAGTTGATGTTCTCTCTCCCTCTTCTACTTTTTATTTAAATACTCTGTAATTCTGTATTTTAATTAACGCTAGCGATGCCACTTAGTAAATAAATTGTGTATCCCTGCGTGTCCTTTCACATTCGTCCAGTTCCTCTTCCGTATCCCCATCCCCTCCCACCTGACGCGCTCCACCATTCCGTGAACCCCTCCCGTGTTCCCCTCCCCTTTCCAGCATCCCGGTACATTCAGTTTTCAAACAGCTCGCGTGCCACCTATTGTAATTTTTCTAATACAAATTTTGATTTTTCATGTTTTACAAACATTCATTTTTGAATATTATAAGAAAAATCAATCGAATTTGGTACCTAACAGAGGTACCTATTTAAAATACCTATATTTCTTGGTTAGATTCAAAGTATTCGATGTTGGTTAGTATCGTAGGTGAGTAATTAAATTCGATCCATTAATTCAATGCGTTTATTCGAAAATTGAATTTTGATTTCACAATCGATGGTTTGCAAAATGTCATTTTCAAATTGTTACATTTTTGACAGTTTCGAAAGAGTTTTTGTAATGTTTAAAAAAACTTTTCAATGTATTGTGGTTGTAATATTCCAGAAACCTTCGCGAGGGTGGAAAGAAGGTATTTTGAAATTTTCAAACATTTAATATGCTTAATATAGCAATATAACGTTACAACAATGAGCTAAATAGGTACTCTGTTTAAGGAACTAAACGTCACAAAATTTCTAAAACTGGGAAGACTGCAATGGACAATGACTGAGCATCAAGCACCAAAGTCCCTGCTGAACTCAAGACTGATGGGGCGAAGGAGCCTGGGAAGACCAAGATTAAGATGGAGCGACAACGTCCTCAAAAAATATCTATCTTGGAGCTTCTAAACATAGGTACATTATTTTTTTATATATATTTTATTTTATTTTATTTTATTTTATTTTATTTGGGAGACCAACAGTTTACATTAATAACAGAGCATAATAGTAATTGAGTCACAATAATTGAACCATTTACAGGTTTCCACATGGGTGGATATTTGCTAAAGAAAAAATATTACATTTCAAGAGACAAGTTAATTAGGGGGGAATAGGGAGGGGATATATAGATGATTGTATTAGGATTAGATCAATATCACTTTACTTCAAAACACTTATCCCAATATTAGCTTATTCTCAAACCAAATTACTAACGGTTAGCATTAAGCTGCGATATCCGATAAAACGGTAATAAATTATTACAAACTATGTCACGGGAAGGAGAAAGTACGAAATAAATAATAATAAAAACATAACAAAATGGCGGCGACATAACCTCAAATAAGTCTAGCGTAAATGGCGTTAATGATCTAACCGCTGGAAGTAGCGAATCTTTTTCTAGAAGGTTGTGTTTCGATTTTCTCACCGGGACCTACTTTCGCCGTTGGAGCGATCTGAAGTCACTATTACTGGGAGATTACTGTAGCGGCAAGGCGGTAAACTGCACTCAGTATGGACATATTTTATAATAATGCGTCGGCTTAGTTCTTAGTTGTTCAAACGACCATTTTAGTTTTAATTCTATTTCTATTTTAAAATTAAAAATAAAGTATAAAAATGATAAGTTAATCACTTTACTAAGAATTATTTAAACTAATGAGACCTTTACTTTTAAGGAATTTTTTTCATTGAAATAATGAAAGAAAACCTTCTCCTCCTGTAAAATTTTCTTATGGTCGTTTAAACAATTAAAAACTAAGGCGACGAATTATGTAAAAAAACCTGCATTATACTCGTTCTCACTGATTTAATGAAGTTTAATTCTACGTATTTACGTAGAATTTAATTTTATTTAATAATAAAAATATATTGATGAATTGTGTAGCGCTGTTTTTGTGAAAAATCGCTTCAAGGACGCTGTACAATATAATATAATATAGGTATTTTTACAATCTTATTTCTAACTACGAAACAGACAAACCATTATAACAATTTATGGCTAAAAATTGCACCCACCGGTTCTTGGATCACTGATACGAAACTATATGTAGTAACAATGACCAATTAAGCGATGCTGCGTAAAACTTTACTGTACATACAGAAAATTATATGCAGGACCATGCTTACCTGGGAGGTCACTTTAGATTAACACTAATTATTGTTTATTTAGCGAATTTTAGGTACAGTTCACAGGCAGAGGACATAATTGGGAACACATAATATTTCATCCCTATTTCACGTCTATACCCATTCTAATTATATATTTAATGTACATAAATCATTTAGTACTATGACCGATCAGTAACTGAGTTGGCATTGTGTTTGGGTCCCACCCAGGTGTCCTGCGTTCAGATTTTCGGCTGCCTAAGTCCTCCTTCACGACACAAGCAACATTTTCCCCTTACTGTGGTGGTAGTAGATTTTCAAATATTGTCAGGTTATTCGCAACCTGGGAAATCAATAATCGATAAACATCAAAAGTTTTGCAAATTAAAGAAATTTGCGAAAATTGTTTGTGAAAAATGTCAATTCAACTCCTAAAAAACCAGTTAGTAATAAGTAAGTACATCGTACATCAACTCATTACCAAATTGTTAAATTTATTTCGATACAAAAAAGGTCTTCAGTCATAAGTCCTGAAATTCTGAACCGCTTTCTGAATTCTGTTTTTCCAAGATCGAACGGATTCATTCGATCGCGTATATCCGACTTCTTTCGTTTCTACGAGCTTCGTTAGTTTGACCCCGTTCATCAATAAGCCCGTAATTTTACGTAACGAACGACATTATTTATAAAATGTGTAAACTGATAGTTAACTGAAGCTTATATTGTGACACTAAAGAGGACGGTCTATATTATGCGGCTTTTTCCTTCCGGCTCTCCAAATATTTTATCTCAGTTGCTAAACGTGCTCATATACCGCCTAGCATCGCCTAATAAACATAAATTAAACTATGTATTTTTCATAATAATGACTGAGCACAATTCGACGGTCCCGAAGAAATGTCGGATGAGTGATTTTGTAGTAGCAGTAGAGCTGTTTAAAGTTCCGTTTCTGTATTTTTACTGATTTTGTGATGAAGAAAGAAAGTATTGATTTAATATTTAGCATAGAAATATCACATTTACGGGAATAATGCGAAACCCGGAAATGGGCTAGTCTCCTATAGTGAAATTTTATTTATTTTACACATGTATTAGAAATACAGTTTTTTTTTTTAATTTTTGGATAATACTTCGGATTGTACTTCGGATTCAAGCCTTCAAAACTTGATATTTACGGCCAAAGAGCGTATATGACATCACGAGATGCCATTGCAAACGTTTTATTCAAATTCATAATTTTTGGAAAAATTGAAAAACTAATTTTAGTCTAATTAAATGAAAATACGTTTATCTTTGTATTCACCACTATTTAAATATTTTTATTTCTTTTCTTTCAATAAAATGACGACATAAAGTGAATTTGCGATTATTGATAAAGTAATTTACTACCATTATTAACTCTTTATATTATAACATATTTTCATCAAAATTAAAATAGAAAATTAGGATAAAACCTCTTTGGGTACCGTTTTCACAGGGTCCATGGACCAACTAAACTAAATTAAGCAAAATAAAAATTACCAATTTAATTCAACCAATCACACCACACTATCCAAAATGGATACCACACTGTGTGCGGTTTGTCTCAAGTTCCCCGTCACGTAAATGAATGGCATGAAGAAAGTGTTACGCGCCAATATGGCCCACTTTCCTCGCGCCTCGCGCCATCTTGTCCACTGAGAATGCCAATGTCTCCATCTCGAGGAGACCAAGGTTAGTCGATTTTAACTCTCATTAAGTCATTTAATAGCCTAAGTACGGCTTAAAAGGAAACAATAGGTATTTTACATCTGTTGTCACTGTCACCCCCCGAATTCCGAGCGAAAGGGACAACTGCACCTCAGTCTGATTATATTTAAATGAAATTGTCAAAATCGAGGTTTTGACTCCACTGTTTTCTCCTCCTAAACTGGACTGATTTTTAAGATTTTTTTCATCAAATTTTTTTCTTTTTTTTTACATTTGCTTCAAACAGGAGGTCATGAGGAAAATAATTTCCCTCAGGGTCTATGACATCTTTGGGAATGCTGTGTGGGCGGTCTTTTTAGGGAAATAAAGGAGAGAGGTTTCTGGGAAGGAAAATGGTACGAGGGGTGTTAATGTGTAACTAACAAACGTACAGAGAGAACGGACCGCCAGACAAGTCGGGCACACTTTTGGCACACTCCTTGCCTCATTCAAATTCAAACATCGTCTCAAACGTATTCACGTAAATACTCTTCTGTTATTGTGACTCTTGACATAGCCGAGCTCTAGTATCTGTTTCGTTTGATCGTGCCATGTCTGGGACGTCCTCGACTTCTTCTACCATTCATTTTATTGTATATTATTATACGAGTACATTATCAAATTTGTATACTGAATAACTGCCGATGGCGTTCAAACTAGTCAAATATTGTGATTTTTGGAGGGTTCCAACTTCCATAAGAAGTAACTTATCAAAAAAGAAAAACGCAGTGTTTTGACAGTAGTTGATACATATTATTATGTTGTACTAAAAAAAATATTTGCCCTAGTGTCAATATCCAGAGAGGAAAAAGGGGAATACTCCACTCGCTTTTCTCATCCGCAATCAGTAGCAGAGTGGTCAAAAGCGTCGCGATCCTATGCTTACCCCGATCCTTGCACAATCAATATTTTTCCATATTTGAGGAATTAAAATATTGCGAATTCCAATGATTTTGATTTGTTGTTATAATATTATTGTTGAACGAAGTCGTCAATTGGGAAATTCTAAGTAGCTGAGTGCTGGTTCAATCGTAATTGTTCGGTAAGAAAAAGATTAAAAAAAATTAAAAACAAATAAAAATTTAAAAAAAACCTGAACTGGTGTGTTGATTGTTTTCAAGGTAGGCACATAATATTATTAACATGTTAATCTTTCGGGAATGGTCTTGAGTTCTTGAGATTATTTTCTGAACCGAGATATTACAAAATTTTTAAGTGCTTAAAAATTCCCAAGGTATTCTTGAATGTGGCAAAGTATATAAGTGTTCTCTGAAAATGATATACGAGTACTGGACAAAAAATATGTAGGCATAAAGGTTTAAAAAAATCAACAATTGAAAAATGATGTTTTATGTACAATCTTCTTCTTTGTGTGCCCTATCAGGTCCCCTCGACTCACTCTTGAAAAGGTCTCTCTGTCTTGCGCTGCCCGGAATAGCTCCTCCACACTTCTAATGCCGGCCCACTCTCGTACACTCCTTACTATCTATTTTTAATTTTCGAGATAGTTGCGCCACACTGGTGTAGCCTGGTGGGCTAGCAGCCAATTAAAAAAAAATCAGAATTCTCCTTCATCCCCTGAAACTGGCTCTTAACTGTCTAAATTTTGAAAAGTCTGAACTTACTTAATTTTTTTTTGGTTTGACTAAGGATTGAACATTCCTCCCCAGGGACTGCTAAAACAAGTGAACATCGCTAACACCTAATCCAAATCCTAATTGGATGGCACCGAGATGTAATTCGAATATCAATTACTGTAATTTTTTAAATAGATATGTATAAAGTCAATAAATTTTAGAAAAATTTATGAGTATGCATTAATGCCACAAAAAGTCGATAAAATACATTGTCATCGATAACGAGTCTATGTGCCGAGTTTCAGCTCGATCGGATGTTAGGAAATCGGTTAATTTCCACTTCGAAAATACGTATTAATTCGGATACGTTTTTAGATTTTCACGGCCAAAAGCATTTTCGTTGTTTGTTTTTGGGGTGTTATGCCGTGTTGCGCTACCTCCTTCTTTAACCGACATATCAGGGCAGATCTGGCAGATCCGATGATGTGTAGATCCGTCGGATCTGCCCTGATGATGGACACTGCAACGCTGTCCGAATCGTTGGCTAAAGAAGGAGGTAGCGCAACACGGCATAATACCCCAAAAACAAACAACGAAAACGCATTAATTCATTCACGAAAACCAAAACAAAATTCATATAGTTGCATTTAAAACATTGAGAGTGTTCTAAAATTAGTGATGTCACACAAAGTTAATAAAATTTCCATTTCGGTTGTGTTTTTACACTTTGGTTCCAAGAAAAATGGGTCACAGCAGAAAGTATAGCGTTCTATAATCTCTTCCTTGCCATTAAAAAGACATGACATGATTCCAGTTAATAAGATAGCATCGATACATATGTAGATCTTATCGAAGCGATGTAAACAAGCTTAGAGAGCGTACCCGATCTTTGCATGCACCTACCAAACGTTTCTCTTAACTCACGATAATACTGAATGCCAGAAGTAATTAGAATTTAACCCATTCTAGCACATTAAGTTCCACGTCTTCCATCGAAGCCAGATTTGTTAGCCTCTCAGAAGTACGGCTTACTATACACTCTTCAGAAATTTCCGCAGATAATGCACAATTGCTAACCCTGTGCAAATCGCAAGAGAGCCCTACTGTTGAAATTTTGCGGACACCTCTAAAAATACTTTAGTATACTTTTATTCCTGAAGAAGTGAACATGGTTCACGAAACATGTTGATAGTGTACAAAAAATAAAGTGATGTAAACTAAGTTATTTTCTTTTAATAAATAAATAATGACATCACAAAGTGACAACCTTATAGAAGAAGTTTTCTTCGAAAAATTAAAAAAAAAAAATTCTAAAAATACCATGAAAAAAACTATTGCCTTCTTTCTATAAATCTTTAACGCACAAGCCTCAGGTGAATATACCGTCCTTATTCCACCAGCATTTCAATGGAAGAAACTCTGAGGATGTTACGTCATCGATGATGATCCATTCGCCACCTCTACTGAATGCCCCAGAAGTAGATAATTAGAATTTAAACCATTTCTAGCACATTAAGTTCGACGTCTACCATCGAAACCAGATTTTTTAGTCTCTCAGAAACTATGTGACTGTACAGGGCCCCTCAGATACTTTGGTAATACACGGTTGCTAATCCTGTACAAATCGCAAGACAGCCCTCCTTTTGAATTTGACGGCCACCTCTAAATTATATTATGAAAAAAAAACCCTCACCTTTGTGCAGAAACGGGAGGTCCATTTGATTGATTCTTCTATATTAACGTATGATTTGCAATCTTTAGAGCACAAGCATCTTGTGGAAAAGCTTGCCCTTATTCTAACAGTATTTCAATGGAAGAATCTTCGAGGATGTAGCGTTATTCCCACGGACGTACAAAATTCATGGACATGCCCTTACGTGTTAAAAAACGTGTTATTTCCCCCTCCCATTGGAACCATTTTTCGGAACCGGCTGGGCGTGTCCGGACCAGTGTCGTGCTCTCATCGTACATTTTACGCGCGGACGCTGTATGTCTATGAAACACATACTTAGACATCGAGATACATAGCGACGCGAAACACAAAGCCGCTGTTTACTGGGTTAAGTAAATCATGAAACATTTGTAAAAGTGTCTACGGCAACAAAATATTCCGCTATGAAAATACTCTGAACCTTACTTTGCGAATTTGGATTTTACACATCTCTTCATACCGTGGCATGCAATTCGCGCTCCCATATAAAAAGGTCTATTCATTCAAAAGCAGATTTTACTATCAAGAACTAAATACCTAGTGATATTATAGTGCGAGGTGCCTATATACTGTTAGATTGATTTATTGGCGAATCACAAGTCTCTTTCCACTCTTCGCCCCGCCATAGTTGGTTTTTACCCCTCATCTGTAAGTTCTCGTCTAGTTATTTGTATGTCTATGGTTATTCCCTTCGCCACCGTTGCGCATTTGGGAAATACGCCAAACGCGCACCCAATATTTGAACACAGTTTATATTATTTGTCACATGATAACTCGACATCTCGGCTAGGGAATGATTTGACATCAGGATTTGTGTTTCCTCATCCCTATTACATGGGACTCATCAAGACCCAGGATCACTTCTTCCATTCCTTAAAAAGACCAACCACACAGCATCCGCAAAGATGTTCAATGGAGTCAATGTAAAAGAAATAACAAAAAAAATCACTTGGTTTATTGGCTGAAGTTATTCGTGGGATGAGGTTTGTCTAGGTCGTGGCGAAGGATGCGCCTGCCTACCAACTGCGTGGCAGGTCGGAACGGGAGAGACTCGTTGAGGGAGACCCTTTGACCTCTCCAGCAAGACTCTCTCGGAACATCTCCTTGCACTGCAGTGGAAAGAATAGATTCATACATACGTCACTCCTGGACACACTGAGCCCCAGATTCTTACCTACCCTTCGTAACTTTTTCCTTCTCAGAACTTCCTCTGCCTACTTTCCCACAAAGACTCGGGCCTTCTGTGTAGCGGTAATGCAAAAAAAAAAAATTTATAAAATCTCAAAACAAGCTTTTCGGAGATGTAACAAGTTGCCATGTAGTCTGCTACGGTCTTTTTCCACATACAGTTCATGCAACAGAACGTCGGAAGCAGACGAGGAAACTTAGAAAGGCTGTAACATAATTATTATAAATACAAGTTTAATAAATTCACTGCCAATCGTAGTGTTACCATAACATCTACCATTTAGTGTGTACCATCGCCAGCACTTCGAATAGACAGCGAAATGGATCTAGTATCAGAGAATGGGGTCAGACTTGATTTCCATTTTCCAAGTTGCCGCTGAACACTGAACAGACAATACCCAGAAGTGTGATCTATAACGATTTGAAAGAAAGTAACTAGCTGATAGCTCCGATGTTGCCCCGGCTTTACACAGAATTCATAATTTTCGAATTCAGTAATTTTGCTCTTACTTTCAAAGTCAAGCGTCCAAAATTTCATCAAAAGTATTGTAGTGTCTCTTTCTCTATAACCCTTTATAGAGATATTTGAAATATTTAATTAAATGAAGACAATATTAGCGAAACTCAATCGAAAATCTGCTGACCGAAAAATCAGTTAAAGATATTGGCACCTCTGGGACTCGAACCCAGGACGTTCGGTTTTCCGGGCCACAGGTCCACAGATTTTTTAAAGCATAATTTATTGGCTGCTATCTTTATGTATGATTGCAAGATTCAAACCCGAACTAAATGCTATCTAGATAGTGTCTGGAAAATTCCCCAATTCCTCGTGTATTCACAATATAATACAAAATTTCACAGCATTGACATTTTTAGTAATAACCTAAAGAAATATCGATATGAAGTAATGCGTACGATCGATTATTAATATGAGAATATAGAATATATCGGGAGCATCTCCTACAACCCAAAATTAATTTTAAGATATTAAAACTTCATTTCCGATGTACTTTAGCATAAGAAACTTTTGTGGCTTGACTCCAGTTCACTTGTATATTGTATATGTATTATGTAAAAGCTGTGTGATTCTTACAAATAAATAAATAAATTAATATTTTTTTAAATTTAATTTTGAACACGCGACATCTATTCACATTTCTGCAAGTCTAGGATGAATATTTATTTTTAACTTTATGAGTAAAATCTCAAATTGTAATATTTAATTAAATGAAGACAATATTAGCGTAACTCAATCGAAAATCTAGAGACAGAAAAATCAGAAAAAAATATATTGGAACGATTGTCCTGGATTCGCGTCTGGGCCCTGTACAGTACAACCAGCTTCTGAGAGGCTAACTTGACTCTGGCTTCAATGGAGCCACCTTGTGCACTGTTTTACCTTGGAACAGCCGTGCAATTCTTTGAATTTCCTGTTCAGTGTTGGCAGTGAAGAACAGTGGCTGTGAGCAGTGAAATGAGGCTACCATTGCGTTACTTTCATCAGACGAGCATAATTTGCTGCATTTCTCTTGGAGTTATCTCATAGCCATTTTCTCCAGATTATCAGCATCGTTTTCTTGCCGTGCTACCTGATGCATTGCGTGCTGGAGAAAGAATCATAAGTGCTTATTGCACGCGCCGTGGACGCATAATTGATGAGATGGAAGATTCAAATGGTTATAATGTTGCCTTCTTCTTATCTATCTGCGACAAATTGCATAAGATCACAAAATGGACGATCGATGAATCCTACATCAATACAATAAAATTTATGGTTAGTTAAAAATATTTATTATGATTTAACCCACATTTAAAACAGCTTTTGGATGAAGGAACAAATACCTCTCCACTATACTCTATAATTCACTTCCAACAACAATAACGAATACGGATAATACAAATGATTTTAAAAAACAAATCAAAAACTTACTTTATGAAATCTTTTATGGAATTAAATTAATTATTTAAGTTGGGCTTCAAACCAAATTCTTTTTGGCTTGTAAAGACAAATGGTTTGTTTCCTTCCCCACAGATGTCGGGCTATTATTACAGATAGTAATAATTGTGATCTATTTTTATCCCCTCCATGCGGACTGAAATGATGTAGATTGTAAATAAATTCGCTGATTCACGTCCAGTCTAACTCTTTTGCATTAATTTCTTTGAAACATTAAATTCGACGAGGTTATTCTTACCCCAAGAGAAAACACTCTCGAGGTAAGCGTCCATTCTTTGCTTCAAAGCCCTCCGAGCTATTGGGGTTTGAGTGCTCTTTGGAGGCTTGTCAAACAAAAAGCTATCATGGACTGTACTGTTATCCGCGTAAAAATGAATCGGTGCACATGACAAGAGGTCGTTGATGTGCAACAGAAACAAAGTCGGAGACAGAACCGTTCCCTGTGGGACGCCAGCATTTATCGAATGCGAGGAAGAGGTGAAATCGTCAGCAACCGCCTGAATCGACCTCCCCCTCAAAAAGAAATAATGGATACAAGCCATTTTGGAATATGATCTCTTGGATTTTTCTTTATTTCGTAGTTCGATTGAATAAATTAAATTATCCGTTTGGTGGAGTTAATATTTGGGTGATATTGTAAAAAAGTGCCAATAAATCTTTCAAACCTTCCAGAAAAATAAATGCTTTATTCAAGTCCCAAAACATTACAAAATCAACATTTCGAAAAAGAAACTTCATAGAATCTGAAACAAACAGTTTTAAATAAAACCTAACCCGCCTCAACAGTGCTCAGTACATCAGGAATTCTCAGTGAGGAGGACCAAGAATAATATAATATGAATTATCTTTTATCCTTTTAATTTGTGTTTGTGTAATAAAAAATATAGAATAAGCGTATTGAAACTGAATTTAGTTATTTATTCATATTATTATATACCTATGCTATTACCAAACATGTGATATACATATAGTGAGGTCGAAGAGACCAGGGGAGAGACATTTGTAAATACGGAGTCGCTTTTTCATTTTAACATTTAACTAAAAATTTAACATTCTCATAAAAAGTCAAGTTACTTTCTATTTTAAACGACTTCGAAAAGGAGGTGGTTCTCAATTCGACGGGTTTTTTTTTAAGTTTGTTACCTCAGAACTTTTGATTGTGTGAACCGATATTAATGATTCTTTTTTTTATATTTGAAAGCTGGTGCTTCCAGTTTGGTCCCATTCTAATTTGGTCCATATCTGAGAATGGGATCCACGAGAAAACCATATATGTCTTAAATTTGCAATAAGTATGTGCGCGACAAATGGACGAATAACTCAATATTACGCCAACCGATTTCGATGATTCTTTTTTTGGAGTAAGACAAATTAGTTAGTGTACTTCAGATTCACTAAAAATAAAAAATAAACCAAAATTTTAACAAAACAAAAAACGACAAAAAACACTAAAAAGTAAAAAAAAAATTTTCGTATTCTTTTACAACTTAATAATCAACTTACTTTTTCTGCTCATCAATATGTAGGTACGATTGTTATTTTTGGAGTCGGTGTCAGCCAAGGTAGGTTTGTAACTGCATACATAATAATAGAAGAGAATGTATGAGACGATGTATGAATATGAGTGAGGCAAAAAGTGTGTGCCAAGACCGAGTTGTTTGGCGGTCCGTCCTCTCTGCCTACCCCTGCGGGGTAACGGCGTGATGGTTAGTTAGTTAGTTAGTAAGTTTTAAATAGTTATAGATGAGATGTGCTTGTGTAGCACGCGCATGGCTGACACCACGGAGGAACTCTTTCCTTCCTCCGTGGATGACACCGACTCCAAAAATAACAATCGTACCTACATATTGATGAGTAGAAAAAGTAAGTTGGTTATTAAGTTGTAGAAGAATACGAAATTATTTTTTTACTTTTTAGTGCATTTTTTGAAGTCGTTTTTTGTTTTAATAAAATTTTTGTTTATGTGACAATATTTTTGAAAAATAACAAAAAAAATATATATAATCAAAAACTCTACAGATTAAAAAATAGAAACAGTTAAAAATGGTTTCCTCTATAGTGTTGCTAATTATTTATCATTGATTATCTACATAACTGCTTAAATATTTTTAATTGCTGATGTACTTTTTTTTCGATGTAACCTCTTCTAACAGATCGTATCTATCTTTCTACATTTTTATCAATTAATAATTTAAAAACAAAACTTTTAGTAGCTATTTTAAAATAGGCAGGTAAGTTTCTTTTTTGTTTCTTGTCGAATTTTCTTTTTATTTCTCTACCCTATGTTTATATTATTTTAAAATATATTATTTACATTCATAAGCAACTTCTTGTATACATTATATATTTAATATATTATCCACCAAGTGTAATATCTAAGTAAAAGTCAATATAATAGACAAAACAATATTTATGTACATGCATCAAATCTGCTAATTTTGACTGTCCTTAAACGAGTAAATTTACTAGTTGGACAGCCAAAGATCATTGTAATATGTAATGTTTTTAAAAAGTATATAAAAAAAAATAAAAAAGTAACTTTGCAACTTTCTAAGTCAATTTTTAATTTAAAGTAATAAACAATGGCTAGGAAACTAGGACAAAGTAAACACGCAGATGTGCCGTAATTTAACTTCGCACTACTTTCATGCTTCGGTTAGAGACCAGCTCAAATCTGTGACAAATCGTGACACAGCCATTGCTATATCTGTACATTAGACACTGAACATTTAGACGTTTAGTTGTTCAACATTCTAACTTCTAGATCGACATCACGAAGTTAAATTGCAAGAAATCCGCAACTATGTTTTCGTTATAACCGTTTTTCGTAATGTTCACGATTGCTATCATGAGTCATCGCTGATAGAACCATATTATCGTGAGTTATCTGGGACCTATTCGTTGAAAATTCTCCATCACAGTTTTTTATTCTAAAAGTAGTCGGAGAAAATTAAACCGTACAATTCTGTTCTGGCATGGACTTCTTGATTCACCCACATTCATAAATAGTCAATAAAATTGACAGTTTTTATTCTCTAGAATTTGATGTACTTGGTCGTATCTTATGTCACAACTTTCTGGGGCGTTTTTCATTGGATATTACAACAATTTTAGGATTTGTGAAGTATTTTGCAATCGCGTTTGTGCAAGTGGTTCGCTACATTTGTTTTTTACGCGATTTAGCAGGGGTGCCCGGATTCATGGGGTTTGACTAGGCCTTGGCGGCGGATGCTTTGCGCATCTACTTCGTGGCGGCCCGGCTCAAGAGAGACGGCTTGAGGGAGACGTTTTGACCTCTCCAGCAGGACTCCCTCGGAATATGGATGGATTCGTACGTCCTTCAACTTCGATTCCCACCCCCCCTTGTACCTTTTTCTTTCGCGGAACTTCATCTCCTTATTTTCCTCAAACGATTCTACATACAGCTTTCCCAGAAATGACATAGGCCCTGAGGAATTTATTTTAACCTCATATATGGAGCTAATTTAAAAAAAGTCTATTCAATCATCATTTAGACACTAGAATTTGAAGTACCTACTTGGTTGTGTCACGACTTCAAGTCGTTCCCAGCACCTTTTTCCGTCCAATTTCATGTCATATATTATATTACACCATTATAATATTGTTGGATGAAGTAATAAAAATTAACAAAAGTTTTTAAAAAAATATCTGGGTCATTGTCATTGCATTTCAAAGAACAAAATCATTCTTTCAAATATTAGTAAACTTGAATAATTACTAGATCTATGCAATGTCATCCATCTGTGAGACATTAAAATAAAATAAATACACATTTCAAATGATTAAATTTATAAATATTTAAAAAAAATATTTTGGAACCTATTTCGTCGCTTGTCTGATATGATACATTTTTATCAGTCCCAATTTTGATAAAGAAACGTTCATTGAACTTGAATAATTTTACGCGTTTCACAGGTATACAATTTCAAATCACGCACCCAAGCACAGACAAAAGAAATTAGAATGTTAAATTTTCTCGACGCGTTGTGATGCAAATTGTCATTTATGATTGTCCTTATAAAAATTGCTTTGCAACTGACGTTAAAAAACGAAAACCTAATAAATATTTGGAAAATACACGAACATAAAAGGCATCTTTTTAAATAAAGACTAGTTTCTTCAAAATGCAGAAGCCATACCAACCTAGTGACTAGATTTATAATCTCGAGTATCTGATTAGATACTTAAGAGGAATATAAACCATAGAAATATTTCGATATTCATGCCTGCAAATTTTAAAAACGAGCGTCTTATTTGCGCGAGGCAAGTAAGCGAAAAAGTGGTATTTATTTATTCTGTGCATAGTTTTATAAGAATAAAAAAAAAGTTAGAACATAGAAAACCTCAAAAATAGTCTTATCCATAAAGAGGTATTTAAAAAAATAATTGTTTCTTGTATTACTTCATAGTAAAGTCTTGAAAAAAAAATTTTTTGTGATTTACGCTTATATTTTTTGTTACGTAAATAATATTTTATTGTAATTCCGATATATAGAAAAGCTAGTAGAAGCTTTTATTTATCCGTGGCATATTTTTTGATATTCATACTGCAAGCCAATTCGTCTTAAAGTTTAATCTAAATAATATCTAAATAGGATTTCACGTATAAATTCACCTTAAAACTGTATCCAGATTTTAAGACACCCTGTATCGATGATCCGACAGTTAATTCTCATGGTTAGCCCCCCGAAGTTATATATATTATAAAATTATAATTTTTTATGTATTATTTACCAATTCCAATCCTAAAATCGGTTTCAATAATACCTAGTTGGTATGGATAGCCCGAGAATTTATTTGCAGTGTCGATTTGTTGTACTTAGACGCTGGTACATACAGTTAGACAAATGGTTTTATCCTTGATGCATTTCAATGATAAAATGTTTTATACTTTTGTTATTCGGCGGTTCATCCTCTTTGCAAACCCCTTTGGGGACACTTAGTTGTTTTTGTTAAGTAAATATACATACCTTATTTTCCCTAAGCATATTGTATATTCTCTGCCAATCACTGTTAGAATACGGTATTATCGGATGGGGCAGTGCAAATAAAAACATACTAAATCCACTAATTAAAACTCAAAAATCCATAATGAAAATTATACTGAAAGTTCCTGTAAGAACTAGCACTGACGAAATCTTCAACAATCTTAACATCATGTCAATTAAACAACTGTATTCTAAAACTATACTCATTTACATTCATAAGTACAAAACCCAAGAAATGACAACTTACACGTACATTAGAAACACTAGATCTCATGGTCAAAAACATATCCAACAAGTAACTACTAACACAACATTTGGGCAAAAAAGCAACGCAAAATTTGGGTATTATGGTATTAAACTTTACAATAAAATACCACTCTCACTTAAAAACCTCAACAGTATAACATTTAAATCTAACACACTATATAAAGAGGAAAGATTTGTTTGTTTGTTTGTTTGTGTGTTTGTTTGCATCGAATAGGCTCCGAAACTACTGAACCGATTTAAAAAATTCTTTCACTGTTGGGAAGCTACACTATCCCCGGGTGACATAGGCTATATTATATTTGCAAAAAATTTAGGGATCCTTACTAAAACTTCAATAATGTAACCCAGGGTGTAAAAAAATTACCTAAAATATTCTTTAAATCGCGTGCGCTGCGAAAACTATTGATGATAGAATAAAATAATGTACCACGACTTTATAGAACATATCAATATTTACAAAAAAGGTCGCTACAGCATATGTCTAATTATTATGGTTATGCCACAATAAGTATTCTTTTATTTTAAAAATTTAATTTAAATGTTGCCGATTGAAAAGGCTCTTTATTTGTATCTTGGTTTTAATCCTTATCAAAATAAATTACTTCATATTCAAGACAGCTTCAATAGCTTTATTTAACTTTTTGAATTTTTCAATTCGGATATTTAATTAGAAAGATATCACGAGTTTAAAATTGTTAGTATTAGAAAAAAGTTTCGGCTACGGGCCGGGCGGGAGAGGAGTCAAGAAATGCAGTGCCAGGGGGGTTGGCGGGACGGGAGAGCGGGAGAGCGGTGGTGGGGAAGGTGGAAGTGGAACGCTGGAGGGGAACGCACGGGAAAGGACATGTGAGGAGTAACATTTTATTTATTTCAATATGGCATATATTATAAAAGAAAGTCCAAAAAAACGTACAGCTCGCAAAAACTCAGAAACGAGTCCCGGTTCGATCAAGGGAGTTATATTGTGTGGTAGATCTCTATCCCCCCTAGGGAATAAGGGTATCCGTTTTTACCTAAATGGCGTGCTTTTAAAGATATAAGGGCTGAAAGTTTCGCCCTCTTGAAATTTCTAGAACAGTCTTCCGGAAAGTTCTAGAAGGTTCCATAGAGCTGTAGAAAGTTGTGGAAGGAGTGGCGGAGTATGTCGTTGAATGATCAGGAATAGGGAACATCATTGTGCAACATTCCAGAACACTATCTTATTGTCCTGAGCGAAGCCGGGTAACCCAGCTAGTCTTAAATAAAAAGCTGGATACTAAATATACGGAGAACAGAAATAGAAAATATACTGATATCAAATACAGACTAAAACCGAATCTACTGAACTGAATTATAAAAAAAAACACTATTTTATTTCATTTTTAATTATTAAAAAAAATACTACATGATACCTATATGTTTATAACTAATTCATATTAATTTTTTATAATTAAATTATAATATGTAAATGAAATCCTCAGCACGGGAAATCCCAGTGAGGATATCATTATCTCTAGATGTTTGTAAAGAAAGGAAGACAATAAATCATTATTATTATTATATTAGTATGGGGTATCAACTGTCATGGAATTCCTGTTTCGCCCCGTCCTGAGATCACCATTCAGAATTTAATCATTGCAGTAAATAGCTTTCGCCATTTTTGGTGATAAGATCTGAATAGCCAGGCATTTTCCGGCCTCCCTCTTCCCAATCTCCTTCTCTTTTGAACATCGTTCAACTTCACAATATTCTCTAAACTGAAGATGACGTAAAACCACCAAATCCAGCAAAAATCTGCCAAATATTTTGAATAATTTACTGTTGAAATAAAGTAACATCAATTATATAAAAGAATTTGAAATAATAGTTGAAATCAATAAATAAAAAGTTTATCAAATTTCTAATTAATTAAATAATACCAAAATATATTAGCATAGGGTGAAAGTACATGCAATAAACAAATCATTATAATTACTTATTATATATCGCCAGCCATTTAAAATGAGAGGAAATGTTTTAAAAAAAGAACAAGTTTAAAAAACGAATCAAAATAATGATAACTGCTTTTCTTCCGCCTCCAAAACCAGCCAACCAGAAACAAACAAAATTTTAAAAACAGCCAAAAAAACTACCAAAAAATCCTACCATTTGTATCAATGAACAATCATGACAATACTCTGTGTGTGCCCCTTTTGTTGAAGTTGTGAATTTTGTTTGAAATGCTTAGATATTTCAAAACGCCGTGTTCGATTTCACAACTCGTTCGCAATTCAAATTCAAAATCAGGGTCAAGTCCGTGGTGTTCCTAATAATTTGAATAGCCCGCCTCTCTCCGTTTTGTCTATGACCTACTTTTCTATGGCTTACTTTTTCGCGGTAGATTATCTATGACCGTGGATAATGTGTAGTTATTTTTTGATAAATGGGCGTATATAAAATTGCATTTCTCTTTTTATTATAGAATTAGCTCCGTTATTTCGTGAGATTATGAAAAGTGATTTTGTAACGATGGCTGAATGAAAATTTTGAATAGGTGTTATCAAAATTAGGTTAATTTTTTAAATCCTTTTTGCATAATTTGATATCTTTGACATTGATATTTTGTGTGTTAATGTGAATTTTTCAAGTCTGAAATTATTTGGGAGTGTTTTTGTTGTTTATTTTAATGCTTTTTTTAATCAGGTTTTTTATTGGGATTTTTTGTGATACTTTTTCTTTTGCAGTAGCTCCACACCACAGAGGAAAATAATGTCCTTCAGGCCCTATGTCATCTTACGAGATGTTGTGTGGAGGGTTTTTTTAAGTAAAGAAAGAAGAGGAATTCTGGGAAGGAAATAGGTATGAGAGGTTGGTAGGAATCTGGGGGTCAGTGCGTCCAGGAGTGACGGACGTATGAATCCATCCCTTCAACTGTTGTGCAAGGTCGGGGGATTCTGACTGGAGAGGTCAAAAGACATTCTCAACCAGTTTATTTCAATCCGGCCCGCCACGTGATAGGTGGGCAGACACATCGGCCGCCAAGATCTTGAAAAACCTCACCCCATGAACCCGGGCACCCTTTCTTAGTCGCCAAACGTAGCGAACCTCTTGAGGTGACCTATGGCGGAGGTGTTGATTATCCAATAAATGAATAAATGGTTCCAGGGGCGGCGGTACGCCTTCCAACATGAAAAATATAGATAATGTCATTTTGAGAAGAATATTTTGTAGAGGAATAATGTATTTTTGTTCTGACGGGAAAATACTCTCAGTATCGCTTTGGTAACAGACCGCCATTAATAATTCTATACATCTGCTCGGAGCCCGTTGGATTGTGACATTCTCAATCTGATGAGCGCTGTGAAAAATATGCGAGGAGGGTAAGAAAATGAGGAAGAGAAAGGTCGGGAAGTGCCTATCTATATCACATTAATTACATATTTAAGTTAATAGCACATTGTTATTTTTTTCAAAATGACGCTGTATAAATTTTACTACCTTTACAACCCAATTGCTTGGAATTTAGAATCATGTAATCATCAAAAATACTAATTTCGGTTGTGGGTCTGTCCGTGATTGTAACTCTGATTCCATGAACCGAGATTCGTTTTGAATATTTGGAACTGATTGAGTGAATAATTCAAACAAGTGATAAAGTAACTACAAATCTTACTAATATTATAAATGCGAAAGTTTGGATGGATGGTTGGTTGGTTGGATGGTCCTTACTCTTTCACGCAATAAATATCTAATGGAATTTAAAAATTCTTTCACTCATCGAAAGCTACATTATTTGCGAGTAACAACGGCTTTATATATTGGTAAGCTCTGGCGTTATAAATGAGCTGTGGCGTTATGAAATTATGTATCATACGTTTTCTGTACCTAACCAAATCGAGTTATTGCAAACGTCAAACAAATTGCTACCTTGGAAGCAAGGTTTTTTTTTTAAATTTTAGGCTTAAAAAGAGTGCTTTGTTGTCATTAAAAAAGGTACTTTTTTGGCGTCGTAGTTAATATCTACATATCTCTAAAAATGTTTATCTTCCGAACAAAAAGCATAACGTTGCTATAAAGCATAGCGTTTGAAGTGGACTGTCATTTTCTTATTTTTTTAGGTTACTCTGGATTCAAATATGAATATATACTAATAAAGGGAGTAGGTACTTAAAATAAATTTCTATTTCTATAATTTAAATATTTTCTAAAATAGATTTTTTTTGCGAAATGTCATACTCAAATTTTGAAATTTTCTAAACAATAATTATTTTCTTTTAGACAAAATACCAAGAATAATAACAATTATGCCAATAATTATGCCAGTAATTTCCCACTAATACTATGCGAGCGAAGCCGTGGGTAAAAGCTAGTAATATAATATTTACAGCAACTTACACAGAGTTACATACGAAATATAAACATAAAATTGATTCAGATTACTTTCGTAGTCCTCCTTACTAGGAGATCCTGTGCTGAAGGGAACTATGTTTTGTACAAATTTTCAGCGACTTCTATAGAACATCTTCATGGTTTATTAAAAAGTTATTTTTCCAATAGTTCCTTTAGCCGCCGCTACCCGAATTTCTACCGATTTCTTACATATCCTTAAATATTTACATCCCCCTTAAATATTTGAAGTTTTAAGCTCTTAAAAAATATATGTTATTCTTTAAGATAATATCTATATGTATATTCCCCACGCCAAAACGCAAATTATATGAAATACCCTCGATAGAAAAAAATCGCAAAGCATGCTCGGAATTTTTTTTTTTTGACGTCTGGTTCGGCTATTTTACAAGTTATACGTATGAAAAAATTGAAAGAATTTAAATGCTGTTTTAGACAGCACCAAAGAGATTTTTGCTCCATTTTAAACGAGTCGTGCTTTATTAGACATTTTCACAATTTTCGCTTCAATTTCACGGTTTTAAATGTAATATTAGCGCACTCTCTCCAACATTCGTAATTACATATCTCTCCATCTTCTTCTTTTTGAGCGGGGATACGGCGCCTTAAGCCAAGATTTGATGTCCTTGATGAAGTTATTTTTTATTTTAATTTGTTTAATTCTGTATGGTAGTTTGTTATATAACTTTATTGTTAAAATTCAGAGCTTCTTTGTACAAAGGTAAAATTATAAATCTTAAAGAATTATAAAAAAATAAAGATTTAATCTGAAATGATTATATTTTATTTTTGGCTTTAATTTGAATTCCAATTTACGTTATTAATTTATTTTTATTTTTTAATTATTATTTAAGTTTTTACTTTAATTTCTATTATTTTTTTCGTATTATATCGTATGCGTAGAATTAAAGGTTTGATTTAATTATTTTGTAAGTAATTTAATTTATTTTATTTTAATTTAATTTTAATACAATTTATTTTATGTTTATTATTGGGCGCACTGCTGAAAACAGATGCATTCCGGGAGAAATCCTGAATTGTAGCTGAACATTGAGTGACCTTTTCCTCAACAGAATCAATGATAAAATAACAAAATGTGTAATATTGTAAAAAAAATCTATTGATGGATTAACGTTTAATTAAAAAATAAATGTTTAATAAATATTATTATTATTATTACAATTTGGTTTATTTAGAATGTCTATTTGCTTGGCTCTGGTTTTTTATTGTGCTAGGTGTTTGTCTTTGTGTCTTTTTAAGGTGATGAGAAGAATACTTTCGTAGTGAACGGTTACGAGGTTTTTCCTAAAAAAATGTTTAAATATAAACAAAACACTACAGCATCTGGGTGAAAGTCAAGTTTACATAGAAACTAGACTTATCTATTTAAGTTCGTTATTGGAACCACACCATCCAATCAAGTACAAAAAATAATGAATATATTTTTCCTACATTGAAGTCATCAGTGCTGCAAGTGTTTTTGTCTGTAATCTGGTTGTCCTCACAGACAGGCTAATAGAGCCGGGTCTCTCAGGGACCGGGACCTTGGGGTCTGGGGTCTGGTTCTCAAGGCGGAACTGGCAACTGGCAGGCGGCATCTGCCCACTGCTGGAAAACCGCCGCCTGGGAATGCAAAACTGCATCTGTCTGCGATGCGGTCCATTGGCGTACATGCAGAAATAAATTTGGCGCATATTTAATATTAGATATATTAAATATAAAAACTTACATACCTTAAATTTAATTTTTCTGAATTTTCGGCTAAACAAGTAAATACGTGCGTGTAAAAAATTATAATTCTTGTACTAACTCGCGTTTTTATTTCTGTTCCGTATATTTATTAACGTGCGCACACAAATAAAATATTATGCATCTAAATTCTTAATCATCGATGAAGGTACTTTTTAATACATACTAATACGTTTTTAATATTAATTTATATTTTCTACTGTAAAAGTCTCGATAGTCATCGAACGGTTACGTAGTAACTCATGAATAAAATAAAAGAAGCAATTTACGACGTACGTTTCTTTATGGACACACTCCTAGATTCCCACTCACCCTTCATACTCTTTTCTTTTTAGAACTTCCTATCCTTCCTTCCATTAAAAATATCCTCCACTCTACATCTTAAAGACTATATAGGCCCTGAGGGAAATTATTTTCATCAGTGTGTAAAAAAAAATATATAAAAATTATACATAAACTAACACGAAGTAGAGTAAATCATTAAAAAGGTGATATAAAAGCAACATAACAATTATAAGACGAGGAAAAAACACAAATTACGATGAATGTGATCAACAAACACGAAGACGACTAAATCAACAAACATTGAGATGAAATGTTCAACAAACATGAAGGTGAGGAAATCATCACTGGCTTTCGCATTGAAGTAAAATCATGAATGGTTTCATAGTGCTTTCGCACAAACGAAGCATTGAATTATGTATTTCTAAACTTCAACTTAAGGTCGCTCAGTTTACACCTGCGCCTCGGGTTCCCTACAGAGTGTTGGACCATCCCAAAAAAAAGTCAAGTAACACCAACACAACCGTCAGATGAGAAAATCAATAAACATTAATATGTAGTCAACAAACATGAAGGTGAGGAAATCAATACACATTAAAATGAGGTCAACAAACACGAAGATGAGGTCAACAAATATGAAGATGAGGAAATCAACAAACATTAAGACGTGGTCAACAGACGTCAAGATGAGGAAGTAATTAAAAAATATAAATTAACACCATCACAACAATCAACAGTCCAGAATTCGGAACAGGAATCCCTAGTGACAAAGACTGTGAATATATTATTATTTTAATTTTATTTATTAATTGTTTCTTTTACATGCTTTTGGTATAATGTTTGCAATACAATTCATAACCTCACTAGGTCAAGCCTGTGTTAAAACTGTCAAACACTTAAATGTTTACAACATATCTCCAATTGTAATTTTTTTTAAATACATATTAAAGCATGTATTCCTACTTCCTAGATACAATTGTATGACGTTCAACTACCTCTTTCTACCCCTGTTGAAAAATAGCAAGTACCTATTAACAAACAGCAGATAAAAGACCACAACTTCCAATAATTATAATATTTGGATGACTTTTATAGCGCCATTTTCGTGATAAAATCACCTCAAAGGCGCAATTTCCTTCCTTTCCCCACTCCCAATATCCTAGCAACTTATGTACCTAGATGGGGGATGCCATAATCAAAAAGGCAATATTGTTTGATTAGTTAAAATGTAATAAGTGTTTTGACGACGTATAATGAAAAAGATCATATAAATAAAAATAAAACACAAGTGTTTTTTTTTTTTAAATTAAAAGTTTTGTGCCAAAAGTCACGAGGCGCCACTGATACTTGCTTTATTAAATTTAGATATCCCGAATGCGTTTCGGAGCAATGTCCTTGCGATATTCATCTTGAAATCAAGGGACGCGCAAGACGTGTTACAAAATATGTATGTATTATAAAATACGAGTACCAATGGTACCTACCGGCCATAGGACAGGTTGAACAAAGAATTATTTTTATTGCGGTAGGTGACGTTTCTTTAGACATATTTATTTATTTATGCTCGCCCTTAAGGTTTTTTTTAAACACAAAACAAGTCAAAATAAATTACATTATTAACGCATTAAAATTATGTAACATAATAATATTTCTGTATTCTGGGTATATCATTGAGAAAAGCAATTCAATTTATCCAATTTGGCACATTATTGTAATTTCAATTTTAAAGGCGTGTATGGGTACATAACAAATATTATAATCAATAATTATCAGCCTGAAACACTCATCTACATTGAAAAAATCTTCCGAGAAAAGATACTGGCCGCCAACATTTATTGGATAACCAACACCCCTGTCATAGGTCACCCCAAGTGGTTCGCTACGTTTGGTGACTTAGAAAGAGTGTCCGGGTTCATGGGGTGAGGTTTGTCTAGGTCTAGGTCTTGGCGGCACATGCGTTTGTCCACTAACTGCATGGCAGATTAGGTCGGTAGAGACTGGTTAGAGAGGGAGAGGGAGAGATTATGACGAGAGTCATTTTGATCTCTCCAGCAAGACTCTCTCGGAATATTGTAGTACGAGGGATGGATTCATACGTCCGTCACTCCTGGATACATCGATACTCAGATTCATACCCACCCCTCAAACCGTTTTCCTTCTCAGAACTGCCTCTCCTTCCTTTCCTAAAAAAAATACCCTTTACACAGCATCCCCAAAGATGATATATACCGTGTGTAATATAATAATAATAATAACTAGCTCATCACAATTCTTATGAATTCAGAGGAATTATTGGTGTTGATTTATTAATAAAAGTAAATTAGAAAATTCATTTTTGACGCGAGATCGTTCACAAATCTGCCAAATTATATCATTTTTACTTTAGTTTCTGTTGTATTTATTTTTATTATTTTTTAAATTCTATTTATTTATTGTTATATTGCTTATTTTGTCTATTTTATTGCAATACCCCTGCATTCCTTCTGAAATAAATAGTTAATATTATTATGTGACCACGATATAAGAGTTTTGATTTCCTACAAATGTCACATAAAACAGACCCGGATTTATGTTTTTTTTTACCACTTTGTAAGTGATTTTGTCAGCCCTGTTGCATCGGCCAGTGGTGCAACGACACATTGAGGTGACGAGACGCAGGAAGGTCTCGGGTTCGATTCCAAGGTCGTCAAGTGCAGGATCAATCAACGCTATCAACACGAAAACAACACTACCTTATATAGGTCCATACTTAAAGGCATGCAATAGGTATGCATTTATCATTGCATAAGTACTTATGTAAATACATACTTTTGTTAAGTGTAATCATACAATAGATAATTTACATTAGAAATGCCTTGCACATAGATTTGTTTGAAACCAATAATATTGCTAGCTCATTTAGCTAGCCCTTTTAATCACAGACCAAATCTGTCCCAGCTCACATATTTGAGTATAAAGCGTGGTGTTTTGCTTTTCTAACAGCGTTAAGAAAATATTGTTCACTATGATAGTAAGGGAGTTACAGAGATTTACATGAGACCTATGTGACCTGGGACAAATATGGTCTCCTGTGATTAAACAGGTTAACGTTTACAATAACAGGTTACGTACTTTAGGTTCGTGTAAGGTTAGGTTAGGTTGGATAATAACCTTCTATTTCGGACTTTTACACTACAATTTTGGTGAACACTAGAACCTTCTGGTACTAACCTCAATTACAACTATTTTTTATGTAATAGTAATAGGTAAGTATAACTTTCAATAATTTTCTATTGCCTCTCTCTTCCCGTCAGAGTACAATAACAATAACAACAACAACAACAACTGTAGGATAAAATAATAATAACAAGTTCGCTTTTCAGTTCTTTCTCTTTTGAATTTGAAATTGGAACAATGGAACGGCGCATAGTTGTTTTCGCGCGCGCGCGGAATCGAGGCCAAAGAAAGAGTTCCCGAGAGCCGCTTCTTTTCTCTGTTATAACAGCATTATACCGGCTGGTATATTCGTTCTTACTTCTTACTTCTTACCAACATCAGGGGTTTTCAAATGATCTTCGATGGGTTTAAATATTAAAAATGTACCATAAAAACCTGTGATGTATAGGTAAGTCATGCAGTTTCAATATCCTTCAATAGTTATACGAAGGTTTGTGCTATCTCAACAGATATCATTTAAGTATTATTTTAGAAAAGTGTCATCTATCGTTGTTCGTGTCTAATGTACGAATGGTCACGATGATAGCTGAAGGCATCTGGTAGTTGGGCAGACGCCGCCAGTCTCGCGGCAATCGTCATTTCAAGGAGCGTTTGATTTCCGATTAAAGGCATTTCACCAAAGGGATTCTGATTGCAGATTTTTTTGCAGAATATGTCATATTTAGTTTGAGATGCTGTGTGGAGGGTCTTTTTAGGGAAACGTAGGAGAGGATGTTCTGGAAAGGTAAAAGGCATAAGTTGTGTATCCAGAAGTGACGGATGTATGAATTCATCCCTCCAAAAGCGATGCAAGGCTTTGGTCGAGAGGGTCCTGCTCAAAGATATTGAAATACAAGAGATATGCTATGATGACCGCCCGACTGTCGGCGGACTACTACCTAATGGGCGTAGTTTGAAAGTTATGCAGTAGTATTGGTTAACAATATTGGCGACTCCAGGAAACACATCCCAACAGTAAAATTTGTGGATAGCACATCTCTTATGTTTTAATATCTTTGGTCCTGCTAGGAAGAAGAGGTAAAAGGTCTCCCTCAAATGGCTTCTCCAAATCTGGAAGGTCACGCAGTAGGTGAAGGCATTCACCGCCAAAATTTAGACAAACCTCACTCCGTAAACCCGGACACCCATGCTAAGTCACCAAACGTTGCGAACCACTAGGAATGACCTATGGCAGGGGTTTTGGTTATCCAATTATCCAGATATCCGCCTATTGTTAATATTATATACCCAACGTAAAATTCCCATGGGCGCATAAAAGATTAAATAAAAAAATAAGTATATACGAGATTTACACCAATTATACACAAAAACACTTCTAAACTACATTTTTGGCTTCGTCTTAAATTCGGCGAAGTCATTTCAAGCAACGTTTCTATTCTATATTGAGGTATTTCACCAGCGAGATACTGAAAGTACATACTTACCACTATAAAAAGAATTTTAACCGCTTGTTATTAATATGTTAGGATTAGAATTAGTTAGGATTAGTCTTTTCCATATTTATAAGTAAAAATATTTGTATATATTTTTTTATTTTATCTGCTGTTAATGTTAATTCGTGAGAAATAGTTTGGGTGCAGGTGAGTTCTCTAGTTATTGTTTTGTATATTCTTGTTAATTGACATCTGTATCTGTATTTTCTCCTAAATAAAAAAAAAAAAAAACAAAAACAAAAAAACAACTAGTAAAATAATTGATAACATCATTTAAATGTGCAAAATTTGCGAACCTTTAGTTGAAAGCGTCTGCGTTTCTCTCTCTGTATATTTTTGTTGCATTGTGAGTATATTTTATCTACATAAAAATGCGTAATCCGTCTCTGTAATCTACTTACGGCCTGAAATACCTGGGCTTATGGTCGCCCGTTACCAGATATTACATTATGATTTCTCCCACGAAAGGTGGAAGATTAAACTGACCATAATAATGTCACCTCAGCTTTTCGGCGACCTACAAAGATCAAGGTCGGACAATCGCATTCATTTTGTCATTTTTATACACGGAAGTTCGGTTTTTCTTTAGAAGTAGTCTAAAATGACCAACCATCACGCCGTTTCCCCGCAGGGGTAGGCCACATGCCTTAGCGTATACTTCTTGATTCATTCATCTTTATCAACTCTTCTGTTATTTATAAACTTCTATTATTCTGGCTATAGTGACGGCCTCCGTGGTCGAAGGGCAAGGCTCTCGACTGGCAATCAAATCCCGGCGCGGAGTGAGAATTTTTATTTTGTTTAAGTTGTGTTATTTCACAAGTTATACTTTTGAACAAGCATTTCTTCATTCTTTGTAAACCTAGTATTACGTTCATGTTCCACTTTCCTCTTATATTCAGATATACGTATGCTGAGTCATTATTTTAAACCATAATAGGGCCTGAAAGATGTGGCTTATGAATGAAAAGTCTATATATCTGTAAACACAGAATAAACAAAGAAGAAAAAGAAAGATGTTATAAATAAGTTTTGCTTATAATATTAATAAAAGTATATTGAGGTAGAACCTGCAGACCAGCAGCCATGTGGCAGCTTCATGGGACTATCTAATTGTCTAAATTATGTATTTATTATTATTATTATTAGTATCTATAGCAAAATTTGTACCA
Source organism: Limnephilus lunatus (assembly GCA_917563855.2). Lineage (NCBI taxonomy): Eukaryota > Metazoa > Arthropoda > Insecta > Trichoptera > Limnephilidae > Limnephilus > Limnephilus lunatus. Next base: position 104,024,074 of record OU830594.1, read on the forward strand.
TAATGTATTTATAAATTATATTATATTAAGGTATTATAAGGTACATTTTTTTTTTCACAGTCCTCCTCACTAGGGTTTCCTGTTCTGAGGCGGCCTGTAGTTTTTCCACATTTGTATTTAGTATCCAGTTGTCTTTACATGGTCTTCAGTATGTTTGATAGTTCATTTTCACTTTGTTCTTTCAACCATATTTTTACTTTTGTTTTAAATTTATTTATTTCTGTTATATTTTTTGTTTGAGTTGGTAGAGCGTTGTATAGTTTTGTCGCATTGAATTTCATATTTCTTTGTCCAAAAGATGTTTTCAAACTGGCTGTAGCTAAAATATTTTGGTTTATTGCCCTGGTTGTGTATCTATGTTGGACAGTGGAGTATTCTGATATGTTTTTTTTTAATTTTAAATAAAATATTTTTTGCATAAAGTTTTTGTATGTTGTAGACTTGAATGCATTGAAACAATTCTTCTGTCGGAGTTCTAACCGGTAATTTCAAAATTGTCTTTAGTACTCCTTTTTGGGCTATATTGAGTCGGTCCATGTGAGTGCTCAAGGCAGATCCCCATCCAGTTATCCCGTACTCTATTTGTGATTGACATAAAGCGTAGTACACTTTCTTAATGTCGTTTATGTTGAGGATATTACGGATGGCTCTAAAGAAGTAAATGTACCTGGTGAGTTTTTTTGTGATTACTTCAATGTGTGCGTTCCATCGGAGATAATCATCAATTTCAATACCAAGATATTTAATACTTTTGGAGTGTGCTATGGTAGGACAGTGGCATGATAAGCTTTGATTTTGATAGTTTTCTTGGCATGTATGTAATTTGAGATTAAAGTCATCCTCTGGCTGTCCTCTGGCTGTTATAGAAAATGTCAAATATTTTGTTTTATTGACATTAAGTGTAAGGGAATTTCTCTTAAGCCAGTTTTGCAGTAGACCAAGTCCATGTTCCGCTTCTTTGTAGGTACTTCTCCAATCTTATTATTTTGTTAAGTGTTTCGTTAAAAATAATAAAATAATGATTTAAAATGATATAAGGTATATTTCCGGCACGTTCCAAAGTGGACGATACTCTCAATGTCGCCCTGGTGTAAGACCAACATTCAAAATTGGAACGTTGCTCTAAATGGCTTTAGCCGTGTTTGTTGACGAGCTCTGAATAGCCAGGTACCTATGGTACCAGGTAGGTATGGGAAATAGGTAGCCCCACCTACTCTATTATTTCCCTATTTCCTTACTCTCCCCACTGACCTTCAACCTCACAACATACCCAATACCCAAATTGGGGATGCCATAGTCTATTTGACTCCAGGCGGTTGAGAGCAGCTGGGACTGTTGTGCGGTATTTACGTTAAAAATAACATTTTCTTGCATATTCCAAAGATTCTTCTAGAGAAGTGGCTCTCAATCTTGTTGGAGGTACTGACCCTCACCAGTTTCATAGGCGCATTCACCGAACCCTTCTTAAGAGGCCGGTATTCGAATTTCTACCGATTTCTTGCAAACCTCCCTTAAACATTTGAAGTTTTTAAGCTCTTAAAAAAATATATATTATTCTTGATGATAATATCTAGACATTAGTCGCGCCCAAACGCAAATTATATAAAATTCCCTAGATAGAAAAAAATCGCTAAAGTATGCTCCAAAAATTATTATAAACACATTTGTTTCAGTTATTTTACAAGTTATATGTATGAAAAAATTCACAGCGTTTCTTTAAATGCCTTTTAAGACAATTATCGCAAGATTTTTGCTCTATTTTAAACGAGTAGTGTTTTATTAAAGATTTTCATGATTTTTGCATCGATTTTATCGTTGTAAATGTTAGCGCGCTCTCCTAACATTCGTAATTTCATATCTCTCCGTCTTCTTCTCTTTGGGGCCGGGAACTGAGCCTTATTGGAAATCAAACCGAATCATAAGAGTCGGGGGTGTGTCTTGCCCTCCGCCGAACCTGCGATACTGACTCACCGAACCCAGATTAAGAAGCACTGTTCTAGAGCCTTCCTCTGAAAAATATCCATCATTCTCGATCTTTTAGAACAATTATCCAAAGGTCGATGATCCCTTTTCGCAATAAACCTTCTCCTTAAATTTATATTTATAAATGCACTTTTCACACTAAACTATACAACTGCACTGATGATGGACAGTAAAAAACTGTCTGTAACATGGCTAAAAGAGGTGAAAGAACAAAACGGCACAATACCCCAAAGAACAATCACGAATTAAAAAGTATTAATTTAGTCATTGAAGACAATACTAGATACTCACAAACGAAAATTTGAAACAGAAATTTCACAAAATGGTTCGGTCGCATCTCGGAATTAAACCCAGGATTCTAGCTTTACCGGGGCTCTGCTCTAGCCACTAAGCTATTCAGACCATGTCTCCTTCGACCATATTTAGCTGTATCACACTTTTACTAAGAACCACTATTGTCTTAATGCATATTTTTATTGATTGCTATCTTTATGTGTGATTGCAAGATTCCTCCCGAACTAAATGTTATTTAGATATTGTCTTGGAAAAACATATAATTTTTTCTATTTTAATGTGCGACATCTATTGACTTTTCTGCAAGTCTAGAACAATGATTCATTTTTTGGAATATTTTTAATAAGTAAATCCTCAAATTATATTTTTTAACCACTGAAGACAACATTCGCGACTCTGAAACGAAAATTTGAAACAGAAATTACATTTCACACGTAGTAGACGTGAAACCTTCAGAATACTAAAGTAGACAAGAGTGGGGAGGCTACGAACCACCGCACAAAGAGAAGAGACAGATAATTTACGAAGCATCGTCAAAGAGGAGACAAAAATTTTATCTCATTTTCTCGCAGGCTTAATCCTATAGATGTATGTATGTGTTTTTCCGTTTTTAGTGATGCTTTTTCATTTCATCAAGTTTCGAGTTTCAAATCACAACGGTGCTAAAGAAGTTTCTACTTCCAAAGATACGGTTGCATCTAGGAATTGTTTGAGTTTAATCGCTAATATCATCTTCAATGATTCAATATTATCTATAATTTGAGGATTTACGCATTGAGTTATTAAAAAAAAACAATGTTTTCGGCTGTGAGAATCTCATGCATATCATTCACACATCAGTCATTTTTCGAAATTCTTTTAAAACTTTATTTCATCTGATGTGTTTCATATTGTGCTGTCCTGATTGGAGAGGAATCCCACCAGTTTTCTAACCCGGTATCTTCCTCCCTACAGGTGCTTGCAGGATACGCTGGATACAGTCACCCAGCACTTGCCTCCTCGTGGACTATCACCAATCTTGTCTATAGTCATACTAACACTTATTGTATCTTGATTTCCCGCTAAGCTTTTGCATACTGCTTACTAACAATGTATGCAGGGACACTTGAGGTCTAGATTCGTTCAAAATTAAATGTAGATTCGTTCATTCAAAAGAGTCCTTGCGATTGCCTTCAGGAGTACTTATACCAGGGCGGGTAAGTGGTGGATAACCTCCAATGTGCTATCCTGAATTGATTATGTTCTTCCTCATACATACATGCATTTCCATAAAATTTCAAACGTTTTCATCAAAGTTTGACTGCAGTACCTGTTAAACAAAGCATTAAATACACAATATGCCTTACCTTACACAGTGTTGCGCATTATTATATTTACCGTTGCGCTGTTATTCGAGAAGAGAATAAGAATGAAAAGTAGTTTGCCGCCGCGCTCTAGTTAGCGCGGGTTCTGCCGCCAGAAGAAAGTGCTCGTAAAACCGGCTGCAGCATTTTGTGCCGCTACGGCCGCGGCGTCTAGCTTTAGCAAGGTTCAGCAATTATCAGCGGACCAAGCGGCAATATTGGTAAAAAAAACTATTAGGATTAACATACCGCAGCGGGAGTACCTTACCAACGGTAGTAAGGCAGTCTTTGAGTCTAAAATTGGACAAAAAAACTTTGGACATACATCAAAAAATGAATCTTAGAGGATTCAAATTAAATACGAACTAAAATATCTGACAAGCAAGAAATCATTTTAGGATTCTGTTTTAATTTTAGGCGTAATCTCCTCATTTGTTGTACGGATATAGGTTTAGTCCACCTTTTTGATGGGATGCAAGATAACACAAAATGATAAACGGTAGTTTAGTTCCTTCTCCTTAAACTAACCTAGCGCAGCGGGAGTACCTAACCAAGGGTAGTGTGGTAGTCTTTGAGTCTAAAATTGGAGAAAAAAACTTTGAAAAAAAAATGATTCATAGAGGATACAAATTAAACATGAACTAGAAAATTACAAACAAGAAATCATTTTAAGATTCTGGTTTAATTTTAAGAGTAACCTCCTTGCTTGGTGCATGGATATTTATTGTAAAAAGGGAATCCTAATGATTGAGTCGGTGACCAGATGACAGAAAAAAAAAACCAGTATAGGTAGATAGATATAAAAAAATAATAAAGAAACTGCACGATAGAAGCAATATGTCAGAAGACTGAAAAAATAGCTGGATTATATTAAAAAAAAAGAAAACAGATTGAAAAATTAAACCAACTAATGCCATAGTACGCTCGAAACTTTAATACCGACCTAACGATAATACAGAAATCATACAATAGGCGTGTTTAAGGTCAGAAAAGCGGCATGTCGCACGTACGTTTTACGCATCTTTATCTTTCGCTTACGGTCATTATAAAGTCATATACCTACGCGAGAATGTATCGTGTCAAGTTCAGGGCGGCATTAAAGTTTGGCGTTTAGATAGAAATACGAACAGAGGGAAATAGTTGTCATTTAACCAATATTTTGCATATTTTTTTGGGTTTAGAACATAGATTCTCAACCTTTTTTTGCCCACCGCCCACTTTGAGAATATATTGATCTCTAGCGCCCCCTAACTCGTGAATCTGAAACAGCAAGAAGGGGGCGGAATGGGATGTCACGACAGTGTTACATTAGCCACAGCGGAGGGGGCGTAACGGGACACCGCGATGGGGTTACATTTGCCACAACAGAGGGGGCGTAATGGGATAGGGAATTATTTTTGTGGATGGATGGCCCCTAACGGGATGGGATGGGGAATGATAGGATGGGGTGGGGTGGGTTTCTCTGGAACTCCCACCGCCCTCTAATTATCTCTTGGTCTTTTACCGCCCCCCTAAAGGTCTGACACGCCCCCAAGGGGGCGTTATCGCCCACGTTTAGAACCTATGGTCTAGAATAATACATCAAATTTTACGTAAATTATTTATTTATTTATTTAAAATACAGAATACAACATTTTTCACATAAAAATGGATTACAAAAAAAATAATTTCACAACGTAAACGTACCAATATGTTTCAAATTAGCTAAAATTTACACTCATACTATTCGTAACAAAATTTAAACTAAAAACTGTTATCAAAAATCATATGAAAAGCTTTTTGTGAATTGTATCGGTGCTATTAAAAATATCTGCTACTTCTGTATATTGGTTACCTATGCTGTATATTTGTGGTATACGGGAGTTAATAAACGAATTAGTGAAATTGACATAAAAGATATTTTTAGTTGGTGTTACTTTATTAGGAACCTGAAATGGAATCAATTGCAATAATGCAGTGCTGTCGATAAGGTAATTAATGATTTTAAAAAGAAAAATATCATCAGATAACAATCTTCTGTCGGAGAGTTTTATTAATTAAAGCTTTTTCTTTGGAAATTTATAATATTTTTTCTATTCCTACAATATTTGTAATGTGGCGCCGGAGAAAAATGCTCAGTGTTCCATGGACAGCTAGACGCACAAATGTGTCCATCCTGGAAGAGCTAGGCATCCACAATAGGCTTTCAACTATATGCCTACAACGTATTTTAAGATACTTTGGATAAGTTGCTCGTCAAACTAAGAACTTCAACTGGGAGAAACTCATAGTCAAACTCATAGCAAAGTGTTTGGCAGAAGAGGCAGAGGAAGGTCACCAAGGCGCTTGCTTGATGCAAGTATCACTGGCATCTGGTAATAGGCTACTAGGATGTCCTTGGCTCTCCACGCAGCGCAGAACCACGAGGAGTAGAGGAGCCTTGTCCACCATGGAAATTGGAGTAGGGGTCACGATCCTCAGCAATGACAAATAACTAAAGAAGAAGAAGAACAATATTTGTGGTAGATGGTAGGGAAGAATAACAGAATACAGTTTTCCTTAATGTCCATAGTCCACAATTCAATTCGAGCAAGTTTATCGCCATTTGCCTGTGGGTGGCGGTAGTCGGTAGGTGTTTGATGTACTGTACGCCACGGGTACAGTACGTAGAATGTACAGTACCGGCAAAAGTGTGCCATCCGTGATGGAAACGAAAGTGGCGGCCCACTTTTGCCGGCCGGTAACTGTATACGGTATACGGTGCAGCCTACAGCCGAGAACATAACTGTACAGCGCAGATGCTGCGGGCAATGTCGGCAAATGTTGTTGGAGAATGGTGATATTGAGGATGGCCGATATGAAAATGCCCGGATTTGGTGGTAAATGTTTTTATGAAATAAAACAATGTAGAGCAAAATGTAAGAAGAAAAGTTTTTTTATGATTTATTCTGAATACGCTAATTCAATGAATCAATCTATTATTTCGATTTATTAATTTGTAGAGCGCCGTTTTAGTGAAAAATCATCTCAAGGGCCGCTAACTTTAAGGTCGTGTCATAAAACTCCCCGGTCCTAAAAAGCCCTAAATTTTCCAGTCTTTAAAAAAAAATTTCAACTCCACTTTTGCCATTAATATTCTCATAAATGTAATATCAGTCAGTAACAGTGGCGGCTGGTGTTCATAAAAATAGGTGGTGCGCTAAAATAATAATAATAATGGTTTTTATTTCAAGATGTGGGAAGGTGAGTGCAATCCCACACATCCCATAGAGATATCCCATAAATCTTGGACCTACCTACTCTAATTAAAATAAATTCAATTATGAAAAAATCATAAACCTATTTGTAAATTAGGTCGATCCTCCATTATCTCTGGGTACATGCAACACATTGAGTATAAATTAATTTTATTTATTAAGATAGATTAAATTCTTTTAAAGTTTAACAACATCGTTCAATCTAAACAGATGTCATAAGGATTGTGAGGAACAACTCACTGAAAAAGCATTCCATATTCCATTATTTTAAAAGAGTTCTAGTAAAATAAATATTGATCCATCACCATTTGTAAAGTCGCCGCGATTGTAAATTCAAATTCAATAACAGTTGACTCCTATCCAGAAAATTGTATGTACCTAGATACTTATTGGCACGAAAATCGAGTTAAAAAATCGTTCAGTTTATCACACATCCGAAAGTCTTCCTTACGCTCCGTAACTCCAATGAAATAAATACTGTCATAACTCATAACAAATAATGTCCGCAATGCTTATGTTGTTATGCTGTCGTTGGTCGATGCTGAGTGAAACATAGCATGAAAAAGAGTAGATATTAAAATAAAGACACGATATGGATAATAATATGACACAAACGTGTCCCCTTTTAACATGCTACAGAACGAACCATTCCTTTTGATGTGGTGGAAATTTTTGGATCGTCACCCGCGATTTCGTAAAATTTGCAAAGCATTCAACCTACCTACGATTTTGGCTCATTATAGAATTATAGAAGAACTCCTGTGATCGCTTTGCAAAATGAACCACCACTCTGAATATAGGCACACAACGATCTGCTTTGTTACGCGCGCAGTACAGTAGGCACCTATATTACGCATGCATTATAACCGAGTATATATTGTGAACTGTGATGAGGCGTGTCGGAAATAAGTATGTTTTTTGGCGCTCGGGAATTTTTAGATTTAAATTAATCAATTAGATTAGATTTAAATTAATAGATATATTTTGGGAGTGCGGCGCTCCTCCGCACCTTAGAGCTGGCCGCCACTGGTCAGTAATGGAGGGTAGCAAATGTAAAATCATGCAATGTCTAGTGTTTTTGGTATAGCGTCCTTCTCCAAGCATAAACTTTCTTTCTTTCAGTGCACATTTACTCCTGATGGTGTGAACATTGTTCACGAAACATGTGGGTTGCGTATATATAAATAAAGTGATGTAAACAAAGTTATTTGCCTTTTTAATAAAATATATTTTTTAATAAAAGTGTTTATCGGAAGTGCATTTTACGTATCTGTTTGTAAATGATAAAATTGAATAGAACTCTCATAATAAATTGTCAAGCGTCCTTGAGGTGATTTATCTCAAAAACGGCTCTCTACAAATAATTGAATTAGTTTTATTTTTATTAAACACATTAAACCAAAAAAAAAATATTATGTTTCCAAGGAAATCATTTAAATTGTTTTGAGAATAAATGGTAATTGACAGTTAATGAAAGAGAAATTTCCTTATAATGAAACAGAAAAAAAATCTGAAATCGTGAGCTCTGACGTCATAAAACTTATAATTCTGGAATCTCAAGCTGTTACGCTATTTCTTGAGCTTTAAAATATTCACACAATTGTGAAAAATTTAAGAATTTTTATTCAATGAATTTTTTTTTTAAGTTGTTTTTTTATGTAAAATTCTGTGTTCTATAGCGCTGTGTCCATTTGCTGCGTGAATTTTTATATGGAATAAATGATAGGTATATTAAATTATTAAAATATATTCGATATTAATTCAAATCAAAACTAAATTAAGAAAAGCTGTGACTCTTTTGCGGTATTCACATAAAAAGGAAACTCAACGTAAAAAAAACATAGATTCATTCCAATCGTTAAAATCTACAAAACATCAAAACTATCCGTAATCTCAAACGGCCGCATTAGCCCCGTTGCCCGCAACATAGAAATTTAACAGTTAAATCGTGATTCGAGCGATTACATATGGACGTTTGTTAAAAGATCCGCCATATTTGTAGGTCGCCACAACCGTTTACGGTTCGTCGTTATTATTATTATTATTACATTCACCGGCAGATTTATCACCCAAATAATAGGGTATTACTACTTACTCTCTGTGAATGGTAAATTTTGTTGTTAGTGATGGCTGATGGCTGGATGTTTCTATTTACCGTAGCTTCGTAGAGAGATTTGAAAGTTAGCGAAGTAAGATATTTCTGGCCTTTGTTGCACGGTTGTCTTTGTTGTTGATGTTGATTTTGTTATTGACTTTATTATTAGCCTTGTTGTTGATTTTGTTGTTGATTTTTTCGTTGGCTTTGTTGTTGATTTTGTTGCTGACTTTATTGTTGGCTTTGTAGTTGATTTTGTTGTTGATTTTTTTGTTGACTTTGTTGTTGGTTTTATTGTTGATTTTGTTGTTGACTCTATTGTTGGCTTTGTTGTTGACGTTATTGTTGTCTTTGTTATTGTTTTTATTGTTCACTTTGTATTTTTAAAGTGAAAACTTCTTTAGCACAGTTATGATTTTAAACTCGATAAAACGAAAAATTGCGACACTAAAAAGAGACAAACACCTACAACTATAGGAATTAGCCTGCGCGAGAATGAGATATTATAATCAATATCCTCTTTGTGCGGTGCCTTATAGCCGCCCCATTCTCGTCTACTATAGTTTTCCGAAGGTTACACTTCTACCGCGTGTGAATTGCACGCTCTGATTTTTTTTACAATAGCTCTACACAGGAGGCCCTGAGGAAATTAATTTCCCTCATGGCTTTTGTCATCTTTGGGGATGCTGTGAGGAGGGTATTTTAAAGGTAAGGAATCTTAGGATGTTCTGTGAAGAAGAATGTTTGAGGTGCGAGTCAGGAATCTGGGGGTTCAATGTGTCTAGAAGTGATGGACGTGTGAATCCATCCCTCCCACTGCGGTGTAAGGCAATGGGTCGAGAGAGTCTGGGTGGAGAGTCCTAGGTTAGATCTCCCTCAAGCAGTCCCTCCAGATCTGGCCTGCCACGCAGTAAGTGGACAGACGTATCCAAGATCTTGACAAACCTCACCCCATGAGTCCGGACACCCCTGCTAAGTCACCAAATGTAGCGAACCACTTGGAGTGACATGTCAGAGGTGTTGGTTAACCAATAAATGGTTCCCGGGGCCGCTGCTGTTTTAGTTAATTTTTGTATAGGTAGTGTAGCACACATTATGTGTTTTAGTTGTACCTATGGTTTATTTTGAGTTATTAGAGAACCCTCAATCCCTTATGTATGTAAAATGATTCCATGAGAGTAGATCTCAGACAGCTGCCCCCCCTGGCAAACTTATATATACATACAATATGCAGTCGGTTTAGGGATTCCTAACAGTATACCTATTTACTCAAAATATAACTATGTAATTTTCACAACAAAGGTATAAAACACATTTTCGTTCTCATTGTATGTATTATATTGTACTAGCTGGTACCCGGCATGCGTTGCTATGCTATTTAATAAAGAAATTGTTTCTACCTGCGTGTCCTTTCCCAATCTTCCCGTTCCCCTTCCGCCTCCCCTTCCTCCTCCGCGTCCCCTTCCCCTCCCGTTCCCACTCCGCCTCCTCCACCTTCTCTCTCCCTAAACCACTCCCCCCTTCCCCCGTCCCGCGAACCCCCTCCCGAGTTCCCCTTCCCTCTCCCGCATGCCATACATTCAGTTTTCAAACAGCTCTCGTGCCACATATTGCAATTTTTTTATGCAAATTTCATAATGCCAGAGCCACCAGTAGTTTTAAACAAACCTTGTCCTGACAATAACGAACACAAAAAAAGAATTATCCAATTTGGTGCAGTCGTTCGGAAGTTATGCGCGTACATACAATTCTTAATTAATTTTTCGTAATTTCATGATGCCACTGCTCATTATTGTATACAGTAACCATCGCGGGCATGCACACATCAAATCCCCAAAGTTTCATCGGAATCGGATGTACGGTTTAGCAATACGTAATTTCATGATGCCAGAGCTCACAATTGTATACAGAAACCACGGGCATGCACACATCAAATCCCCAAAGTTTTATCGCAATCGGATGAATGGTTTAGCAACGCGTAGCGGACATACAAACACCAGCATATAAGTACAAAAAAATCGGCACTGTAGCGTTTGATATCCATACCAATTTTTGAAGGCGATTTAGTGTCCAGATTTTCCCCGAGCCAAATCGCCATTTCCTAGAGAATAAAAAAAATTGGCTAAGTCTTCTAGAATTTCAGAGGTCTTGAGTGACGAGCTGCATGGAATGCATAGCCTCATTATCTTGAAGGAAGGTCATCATAGTAAAAAAAGTGCACTTGCTTGTAAAATTAGAATAAGTAAAAATTGTTGAAGGTTTATGATATTTGAGATGTTTATTCTTGACCTAAAAGAAGAGGGACGTATTTAAATTTAAATGATGATCAAAGTACAGTTTTGAAACAATATATAATATAAACAATAGTATTAAATATGTGCTTATTCTTCTTTCTGAAAATTTCAAAAGGGACGTTTTATCCAGAAGGTGATTATAATGTAACTCTTGTATATCCTTCAATTACCTGTATCAAGTGTGTATAGTCCATTTAAAAATCTATGTACTTTCATTGATCTTCGTGTTCTTGTGTAAAAATAATTTTCCTTTAGATGTATAATGTTGTCCTTCCCGAAATGAGTTTTATTAAACTCATTGGGAGTAATGTATTATAAATTTTATGTATAAATTTTGTAATATATTATCTCTAATAAATAATAAATAAAAAATATATAATATAAAATCAATGTTTTGTACAGGAACATGCGATTATAGTTGTTTATATACCTCAGGAGTAATGACTTAAAATTTTGATGACTTAAATTCCCACGGTTCAAAGAGAATGGGACTACGATTTTGCTAAAGATAAACGCTTTTGTTGATTGTCTTAGAACATAGGTTCTCAACCTTATTTTGCCCACCATTTGCTTTGAGAATACTTTTTTGTTTAGCGCCACCCATTTTTTTAATTCACCATCTGTCGCGAATTTGAAACAGCTATTGCTACGATTATTTTTACCAAAACTTGTTATTGAGGGAGGGGGGGGGGATGTCGATAATTTGATTGAAAGTGTATTAAATTATTGTTATGCAAGTTTAAAAAAGTCGTTATTTTATTTACTGGGTTACTTCCTTCTTCCTTGTATTCATGATATAGTGTCACTTTTTAATTTTTAAACCAGATTTTTTTACCTACCCACGCCCTTACTGTGCCACTTCAACACCCTTTAATTATATCTGAGTCTTTTACCGCCCGCCTGAAAGTCTCAATCGCCCACAGATTTGATACTTTTGAGATCCTTGAGATCCTTTGAGATTATTTAAATTTATTATAGTTAAGCGCACTTGAAGTGAAATGACACAAAACTGCGCTATATAAATATTACGTTATTATTATTATTATTATCCGGAGGAATGGATTCATACGTCCGTCACTCCTGAATGCATTGACCCTCAAATTCTTACCCACCCCTTATAGCTTTTTCCTTACTTTCCATTAAAAGTCCCTCCACACAACATCCCCATAGATGACACAGCCGTTGGGGTATTTTACTTTCCCCAGGGCGCCCTGCGTGGAGCTTATATGTATAAAAACAAACAAAAAACATATCGTCAATTAGACCTGTGCCGCACACAGCTATAAAAGATAAAAGATCATTTGACTTGGCCTATTTCAGCATATTATGCCGAAATACGCCAAGCCACATGATCTTTTATAGCTGTGTGTGGCACAGGTCTTAATTACGGACCAGCCTTAATTTTCACAGATTCAAGTAGATTTATCAAATATTTGGGATTTCCAGCCCAGATGTGACTCCCAAATTCAATTTTTGGGCGTAGAGACTGAGTAGTCAGTCGAAACTAATAAACGATCGTCAACAACGATCCATTTCAAAATTACCGTAAATTTGTAAAAAAAATCGTGATCAAAAATAAGAATGTAGTGAAATTGTAAATAGCCGGTAACAGTAAACAGTAAACAGCGGATGACGTAATGACAGATCTCACTGCATTTCTCTTTCCGTCTGCCTTTTTCTTCTTCTTCGTTCCTCCCTGCCGATTTCTTCTCTGCGATGGTTTCTCTCATCACGGGCTTCCTCTGGGCATTATCTGATATCTCTGGCTGACAACCGCGAAAATCATAATACCAGTTGCTGTTTGCTAGAGGCACGCCTAAACCGCGCTAAACAGTGGTTTACGTTTACAAGCCCGAGGCATATCAAATGATATTAATCAAATTCTGCCGGAATCTTAAACAGAGATATGCAAACATTTTTTAACTAGTGAACTGTAAACTTCGCACTGAAAAAAGAATGTTTCTAATAGTCTCTTTTCTATTGAATCAAAACCAAAATTTCCTCTGAAATCACAAGATTTATTAAGAACCTAGTTAAGATGAAGCCATGCGAAATAATGCAAAATCACAGAAAATCATGTATTTTTGTTTCGAAAATTTGATCTCTAAGAAGTATTATAGATACTTCAATTAAATACTGCCTGTAGAACATATCTTGGGCTTTAAAAATATCGGTCTTTTTTTTACAAGTTTTTTAATAAGTCTGAAAAAAAGTAAAGTATTACTACTACTATTAAAAAATGCTTACTAGTGCAAACTCTCCTACTTATAAACCCCTTTTCAGATATGGTTTCATTTTTTAATGTGGCAAATTCAGTTTCTTTTATAATAATCGCAAAAAAACATTAACGCCCGAAATTCACAAAAAAAATAAAATATGCATTTTGTCGTTGTTATTTTTGACATCAATCAATACGGCCCGAACTTGACGAATTTAGATTTTTAAAGTGAACCTTATGCCGTCCACCTAAGGACTTTTACCACACCCATTTCGTATCAGCTACGCCTAGACTCTCTTGGTTTCGTGAAATCAATTTTAAATTTTCTTGTTATTACAATACACAATGCGTAAAAAAGGAGTTTTTTAGGCATTGTTCTGGTGCCTTAAAGCCTTGTTAAGGACTTGATCAAGGGAACATGGAGGCGTTTGAAGCCTCCCCTAGTACCTACCAGAGGCCCGTGTGAACTGAATAAAAAGCTTGTATAATTACATCAACTTCTTAAACTAGGGGGGGACTCATTCAGCTGACCGAAAGCGATCGAATTAAGCCAGTTGTAGAGCAGAGCCCGGTAATAAAAGGTCCTGGGTTCAATTCCTAGATACAACTGAAATTTTTTCTGATTTTTCGTTTGAGAGTTAACAGTTAATGTTGTCTTAAACGATTAAAAATAATAATTTGAGGTTTTACTCTTTAAGTTATTCCAAAAAAAATGTTACCTAAAACATAAGGTTTATAAGTAGGTAGGTATTTAAGTACCTACTTACAAACCTTTCGATTTCAAAGGAAATTTTGGTTTTGATTTTTAAATACCGCTTGTTTGCTTACCACTGAAATTCAGAGATGGCAGTATAAAATTAGTCGTAATAATGTTGTGAAAGTTTAGCCGTTTTTTTTTTATCTTGGCGTAACGCCGCGCAGTAGGCGACTAGCGTTGCGTTTCGGAACTATTTGCAATTAGAGCCCGTTCACACTTCCGTCGGAATAACGGAGGTGGGTTCCGTCGTTATGACGGAAGCCCTAGGCCCCTGTTCACACTTCCGTTTTCAAGACGGATCCTACTCTACGAAAACAACGACCAAAACATTTTATCATTCTTCAGTAGACGGTCGTGCGCACTGCGCAATGCGCACTGCGCAATGCGCAATGCGCAATGCAAATATTGCAAATTTTACTATTATAAAAGTTCCTCTTAGTTTGGGCCGTAAAAGGCCGACAGCAAAAACTTTCCCTTGGGGCTGCCATAAACAGTTATAGGTGCTATTTGAAATGTACACATACCTACTTAAAAATAAAACAATTTAAATAATAAACTTTTTCTTCAAATCGGGAATGTATTGATGTAATACCAGCTATAAAATTACTTCAGGGGTCGGACCTTATTTGTTCAAACCGTGGGAGAATATTTTGTTTGCATACTTGAAAAGGAGAAAGTACGCGAAAATCATCCAGCAATTATTATAACTAAAATGACTAAAAAACATGAATGATATGACTAAATATTTTCTTGAGATTAAATAGAAAAAATCGCATTCTGGAACGAACATGTATATTATATAATAGTATTATAAACGCCAAACGCGCGCCCCATAAAAACACAATTTGCCTGCTCGCTTGCGTCTGGGAGCGGGCGGTGGTGAAGTGTGAAGCGGGGTGTGGCGGGTTCAAAACGGATCCGTCGTCCCGCCGTATAGTGTGAACAGCTCCATTGAAATGTATGAGCCAGCGCGTTCCTTTCCGGCTTCACGACGGACGCTCTGCGTAGGCGAACTCTCCGGCAAAAAATGACGGATCCGTCTTCACGCCGGATCCGGCAAGTGTGAACAGCTCCATAGAGCCACTACAGCGGCTAGGGCCTCCGTCGTAATGACGGAACCCACCTCCGTTATTACGACGGAAGTGTGAACGGGCTCTTACTAGACCAGACAAAATTTTATGAAATCAATCATAAAAAAGTTCATGTCCATGGCATCCCAAAAATATTGATTTATTTTTCATACAATTGAAAATTTCTTTTTTACTCGTGAGTTTTACTCGGATGATTTAGCTAGTTCAAGCCTCAAGATCAAAGCGAAACAAATTTGTAAAAAGGTGTAATTTATTTGTTCAATTTGATCATTTTCTTGTGACTTTTTACTCATTTGCCTGCTTAAATAGATTTGTGGTTTTACTAGATGACTCAGCTCGTTCAAGCTTCAAGATCAAAGGTAAACAAATATGTAAAAAGGGTGTATTTGTTTGTGTAGTTATTTTATTTTCTTGGTTTTCGTGTTTTGATATTTTTACTAGTTTGCCTGTGAAATAGACTTGATACTCATTTTCTGCATGGTTAAAGTGAGTGAAATGCAGCTCTTGCAATAGAAAGTGACCCCATTTTGCAAAAGTAATGCAGTGTCCATCACGGCAGACGTAATGGCTGCCTGTTCGAGTGCATTATGTATAGACCTGGGTAGTTTCCAACCGTACTGATTTGACGGCTTGAAACGCTCCAATTAGGGTGGGCCATCAAACATTTTTTAAGATTTTGGATACTTTATGGGTACCTACCATTGATGGAGGGTAGCAAAGTGCTGATTTAACCCTTCAAAATAATATGATGAAATACGCTTTCATATTTTATTATTAGAAATAACCATGTAATTTTAAGAATATAGATTAAAAGTTTTAAAAATGGCTTATCTTACGTTATTTCTAACTAAAATTACTGATAACAAAAAAAAACACATATTTAATTTGTCAACCTGCCTGACGAAAGTTTGAAAAAAAATAGTCATTCATTATACAATGAAGTTTAACGTATAATGTTTAACATTTACTGTGGTGGTGGTAGGAGATTTTCATAAATTCTCAGGTTATTCGTAACCCGAGAATGTTTGTATTTCTTTAAAAAAAAGAAATAACGAATTTGAAACCGTCAGAAAATTAAAGTAGACAAGAGTGGGGAGGGTACGAAGCACCTCACAAGCAGGAGACCGATTATGCTATCTCATTCTTTCGCAGGCTAAATCTATAGACATATGTATGTATTTGTCTCTTTTTCGTGTCGCTATTTTTCGTTTCATCGAATTTCAAATCACAACGATGCTAAAGAAGCTTTCAATTAAAAAATCTAAAGATTTCAGAGGATGTTTAGTTTTTGAAGTTCTATTTTTAGAATATACACTTTGCGCCACAACCCTTGGGCCACGACACATATTTAAATTTTTGGCGACGACAAAAGCGTTTTATGGCTAACTTTGGATGGACCTTAGTATGGGGCCCTTTTCGAAAAAGTTTTTAATATAAAAGTAGGTACTACATACACTGACAGGCCACCCTAATATCAATAGATCTGGGAAGTTTCCAAACGTAATGAAGGCTAGAAACGCCATTATTGCTATTCGGAACAAACGTGAAACTGCATTTGTATTGTTATCGACGAGAAATTTGCTAACTGGATCCGATCAACTTGTTTTTATGTCGCCTGATGGATGTAGTAGCATTGTTACTTTTATTTGTTATTATAAAATGATAACATTTCTTTTAAATTTTAATTATTGAGTCTGGGTTTTTTTGGTTCGTTTCATAAGGTATTATTGCCTGGGGCAACCGGCTTTCTGATTGGATTTAACATGTTTGATTCACGAGTGTGTAAAAAATTGATTCAAGTTGTAGGTAAAGATTTCACGGCCATTGTTACTACTCCCCACGTGGCTTCGGAATTTGATTGAGATACCGTTGTGATGTCATTGGTAGCATCATCAGCGCTATAACCCCGTGAAAGTCCTGAAGGCCTTAATAAAATGCCTCCACACAGTATCTCCTTACAGTTTCTTTATGTGATCACCTTCATACATGTGGATTTCGGATTTCTAATATAACTTTAGCAGCCGAACCGATATTGATAGGAAATAAATAAGAAATTGATAAATGCTGGCAATACTGAGGGTGTTTTCCATGAACATTACAAAATGCCAAGCAATTACTTAAATATATTAATAATTTGACAATGTTGAATAAAGATATTAACTTTCCACATTTCGACCACTTATTTTATTTCGACCACTTTATTTTCTCGAAGATTGAACGGAATAAATTGGTCGTGTCTTAGTTAAATTATTTGAGTCTGATCGCGTTTACGACTTCTTTCAATTCTAAGAGATTCTTCAGTCGAACAACCCTTCATTAATAAGCCAGTAATTTTGCATGACGAACCGCATTGTCTAAATAAATGCGTATATTGACAGTTAGCTGAAACTTATCTGGTACTATGGAGTCCACGCTAAGATTTATCGATCGTCTGTCAGAATATCTGTTAACAATCGTAGACCGTGCTCTCAAATATTGAAAACTGATCATAAATGACAGAATTGATAAATGTATTAATATACCGATCTCCATGCCAGGGTTCCTGCGTGCCTCAAGAAAATGCCTCCACTTATTCTACACAGTATCTCCTTCCAGTTTTTTTATGCTGGTGGAAACACGGATAGGGTGTTCACCTTCACAGATGTGCATTAAGGATTTCTACTTTACTCCTTCTTCCTGATTTCTTCGTTAGTTATTGATTGCATCATTATCACAACATTAGCACCACAAGGCTCGAAGAGAGTCCTAGCGATATCTTTTTTTTTTTAAATTTATTTATTTTAAAATATAACATTCTATAAAGTTTTTATTTCAAGAATACATTATTTATTACGTTTACACATTTTTTAAGAGCAAAGTTCGTGACAAAAAGGCGGAGAAAACGAATGTAGAAAAATTTTTTAGTAATTGTAAAATAACACATACCATTCCACAATCTTCACTTTTGTTCTTGCGTATATCTCTGGTACCTAATTCTTCATGCCGGATGATGGATCAAGGATACGGTGATGATCTTCACGTCGTCAAGTCGTCTATGTTCAGGTCTTTTAACCTCCCTAAGTCCTGCTGGCATAATATAAAATTTATTACATCATCATTGTCATTTTTATAAACGGCAATTCTACATTTCTTTGAGAGTCCTTTCTGCCTTTATGGAATACCTTCACTTCTGTCGGTCTCCTGCTACCTTCTTCCAGTTTCTTATGTGGTGCTCATATTCATCTAAGTTTGGATATCCCAAAACTTCTTCGTCCCGCAAGCTAATTATAATTATAGATATAGAGCTTTCGTATTTGCAAGACTTCCTGTCTAGTGAAACAGTCTAATTTATTAAATTCATGTTTTCATAGTTTTTTTTCTCAACACGGAGCCAATAGGACTGTGGTACCTACACCTACCTGTCCTAAATTATTACGGTAATATTAAGATTGAAGAAAGTTATTAAAGACAAGGGGATGAGAAAGGTAAAAAAACTGCTTACTAGACACTGTTACAACCATTTAAAGCGAGATCAGGGTTAAACCGATGCGCGTATAGGCTGAGAAACGTTAAAAGAGACATGGAAGAGGATGGTAGGTACAAAGAAGTACCTAATCGTATAGGACATTAAACTAAACATATCTGTGATAATTAGTTCAATTATTGGGGTATGTTGTGAGGCTACAGGGGGGGAGGAAGGGGAAGGAGACGGGGAAGAGGAAGCAAGGAAAGCACCTGACTATTCCGATCTTGTCACAAAACATGGCCAGTCGCATTTAAAATAAGTTTCGATCCTGTCTGGTGGCCTTTCACCAGGGCGATACTAAGAATATCTGAGTACCATTATTATTTTGTTTTATTTTGACATTAACCCCACACAGGAGACCCTGAGGAAAATAATTTCTCTCAGGGCCTATGACATATTTGGAAATGCTGTGTGGAGGGTATTTTTAAGGCAAGGAAGAAGAGGAAGTTCTGGAAAGGAAAAATATATGATGGGTGGATAATAATCTAGATGTCAGTGTATCCAGGAGTGACGGAGGTATGAATCCATCCCTCCTGCCGCGATCCAAGAAAATGGGTCCAGAGAGACCAGTTGGAGAGGTCATAGGGTCTCCCAAAACCGGCCTCATCCAATATACATACCTATAGCGTAGCGCGTACCATGGAAATAATACAATGTTTCTTTAAACATGTCGAGGATTATTCTAAACATCAAATTTTTTTTCAGCAACTAACCTCAAACCAGTATACTAGACAAAAAGTCACTGATCTCTATTCAGACTTTCTCCTGTCATATTATTAACTTAACATTTAAACGTTCAACCGAAATCTGAGTCAAAAGTTTAACGGACCTTGCGAAACAACGTAATATCAAGTTCAGTCATCTTACGATCTTACTACAGCGGATTTCACAACCCAAGTTCAGTTCCTCGAACCGTAGAAGTCAACAATGGTAAGGTGTTCCAAGAGCCAAGTGCGTCAATGGACATTATTACCACTACTTTCATTGAGCGGTTCACGCAGTCTGTGTTTCGGGAAGAGAAACTCGATGACAGTCGCGGGTTCGTTGACTGGGCCTACGTCGTTGTTATCAAATATTATAGCTCATACCATAACTTATATTTAAATCATTTTATTACCGGATTTTCACGAGAAATGAGGTCACTGTTCAGAGCCTTGAGGAACTCCCATATGTGAGATTAGCGGATGAGAAATTAAATGATTTTATGCCGGAAATCCTTTAAAAACAGATTAAAAAGGTATAAAACGCAAGGCATTTTATTTTTGTATCATCATTTGTGTAAACTTACAGGCTTTCTCTTGTTAAGTGGGTACAAATTTTGCTTGTTTTTTTTCCACAAATTGGGGTAACAATACTGCACAATATAGGAATGATGGAGAGGAATTGGAGGAATCTGAATGTTTATGCATGGTTACTACAGAATAAGGGACGGTCCTGTGCAGGCGCAATTGGCGCCAAGTAGCCAAGGAGCAAAGACGCTGATAAAACCTAACACTTAATACAGCGCCTTTTAGGGTCTTTCTAGCGCCAAGCGCCGTTTGGCTCAAGGCCGGTCGTATACACAATAGATGTTTAGCTAATTAAATACCCATATCAAACAAAAGTAATCCTTAAAGCAACATTTTGTTTCCACATTGAAGTATGTGATCATGAAAATACTTATTATTGATATTTTCGAAGAAAACTGAAAATGTACCTACCATAATATTTATGTTTTCACCAACGATCAATTTGTGAAGGACAAATAATATTATATTGAAAATATTTTTATATGCAATATCAAAATCTTCCTTTCTTAATAAATATAAATTCACATCTGATTCTCCATAAATTACAGTAAAATGAGATAAAATCACGACCTCCGTGGTCGAGGGGCAAGGCTCTCAACTAGCGATCCAGAGGTCGTTAGTTCAAATCCTGGTATACGCAGATAAACTTTATTTGTGTTTTCACAAGTTAATCATTTAAAATAATATAAGGATTATTTGCGGCACCTTCCAGAGTGGAAGATACTCTCAGTATCGCCCCTCTATAAGACCACCACTCAGAATTGAAACGTTGGTTGAAATGGCTTTAGCCGTGTTTGATGACTAGATCTCAATAGCCAGGCACTTCCTTGCCTTCCTTTTCATTTTCTCACTCCCCATCCCCTTCCCCTCCCACTTACCTTCATCCTCATAACATACCCCAATTGGGAATGCCATAGTGTCACTGGCTCCAGAAGGAAGCAGTTGGCACTCTTGTGAGATATTCACATAAAAAGGTAAGTATACTGTCATATATCACTGTTTTCCAATCATAAAAAAAAACATAAAAATTAATTGAACTTTAAAGGGAAAGGAATTTGGGTGTCATAAATAAGAAATAATTATGTATATAAACACATATCTTAGAAAAAGTAATTCCTACAGTATGATAACGCTACAGGAAAGAGAAAATAAATTACAGAATCAAATTTACTCAATATATATTATAAAAGAAAGTCCAAAAACGTACGTCGCGCAAAAACTCAGAAACAAGTCCCGGTACGAACAAGGTAGTTAGTTATATGGTGTGGTAGATCTCTATCCCTCCTCCAGGATGACGGTTCCCGTTTTTAACTAAAGTGCGTGCTTTTGAAGATATAAGGTCTGAAAGTTTTGCCTTTTTGAAATTTCTAGAACAGTCTTCCGGAAAGTCCTAGAAGGTTCGATATGCCAAATAAATTACCAAAGATTTTAGGGTAGAGCTCTAGAAAGTACTGGAAGCAGTGGCGGAGTATGTTGTGGAATGTTTGGGAATAGGGAATCGGGAACATCATTGTGGAACATTCCAGAACACTCTCGAATGTTGTCCTGATTGAAGCCGGATAACCCAGCTAGTAAAAAAAAATAGTTTCCTAATTTTCATCGCGTAGCTCTCTACGTCAGGGACCACGTGCTTTTTGAATCCATAAACCAAAGTCGACGTCAATAGCTTGGAGGTCCTCGACCCGATGGCAAAAAGGTTTCACAATTTCGATGACAGTGACCCCCAAGGGGGCCAACAGCCAACTTTCTTTCTCCCCAAACAGCGTGACCACTTCACCACTATACCAATAATACCAACACTGGCAACTCCACCAATACTGACAAGCGTATTACTGCACTCGTACATATTATAACAGAAGACGACGTGTGTGTATGGAAGAAATTAGCAAGGCGACTTTCAAATCGCTTCAAACCGCGTGCTGGGATTTAGAAAATACTTCTGCTTCTTTGATCGACCGATTGTTGAAATCGATTATTGAGATGTCGACTTGATACACGCGAAAAGAATAGTTAAATAGTGTATTATGCGGACGTCAAAATGTAGTTGCCGACTTCTCGACTAAACACATCCTTTGCACTGTTAATTTGACAGCAACTATTGAATGAAACCTGGGTTATACCAGCGGAATACGTATTGGCAATATTTGACTGAATTGCATTGATAAAATATTATTTGATAGGTGTGAAAAGAAATTCATCAAATTGATACCTATATATAGTACAATATAGTGACGCTACAAAGGACCGTAAGATGAACATGATGACTTGGATTTAGAATTGTCGAACACTGTAAATTAATCGAAGAAGACTGCAATGATGATATGCTCGAGATCACTGAATTTCTAACATACAGTTTTTCCAAAGGGATGAACGGATAGAATGGAAGTCCACAACTCTTGGATCATATTCTAATAGTGATGAGGGTAGCAAATGTAAAATCGTGCAATGTCCGGTGTTTTAAATGTAATGTACTCCGCGTGCAAAGCCGTATCTTCTCCAAGCATAAACTTCCTAATTAAAGAATGTTTCTGTATCTAATTGTAAATAGTGAAATTAGATAGAATCTAAGAATTCTTAATAAATTGTACAGCGCCCTTGAGGTGATTTTCATAAAAAAAACGGCACTATATCTATCCCATTATTATTATTTTTATTTTTATCATTCCTTTTTCAACATAATCTCATGGATGCTTTCGGTTTTATATATACTATACATATACGATATTTTTTAACATAACCCAGTGAGATTTTGGTTTATATGATCTTTCCATATCTGATTCTCACTTCTAATCACTTGGGCGTCATATATATTACCCTGACCGAAGATTGTCTTAATGATAAGGTGCTTACGTATTACAAAATGTTTTTTTTTTAATTGAAAATGTTGCAGAGACGTGCGTATGCGTATGTAAAGTATGCAACAACATTTGGTAGATATTTAAAGGCTAGGTTACCGACACACTTCGTTTTAACTTATAGCAATTCGGGAGGCTGGTATCGGTACAGCCCCCCCTGGAACCATTTATTGGATAACCATCACCTCTGCTATAAGTAACCCCAAGTACATCGCTACTGGTAAGCATTCAAGTAAGGATTTATGGGGTGATGTTTGTCCGGAACTTGGAGTCCGAAATCGGGAGAGACCGTTGAGAACTTTTTACCCCTCCAGCAGAATCAATCAAGCTCCTTAACCAATCGCCTTACGCCGCAATGAGAGGGATAGTTTAATACTTTCATCACTCCTGGACACACTGATCCCCAGATTCCTAGCTACCACTTTTTTCCTTACCAGAACTTCCTTTCCTTACTTTCCTAAAAATACCCTCCATCCTTCCTCGGGAACTCCTGTGTGAAGCTTATGTAAAAAAGCGGTATTTGGATCGATTTTTCAATGTTGTTCAACAATAAGCCAAAAAACTGGCTTCACATCCATTGAATACATACGTAGTAGATATATAACAGCATTAGGTATCATCCATCGAGTTCGAGAACAGAAGAAGCCATATTTAGCAGCGTCCGATAATGATCGTGAACCTCAGACATTTCTAAAATCACATCTCAATCAACCCACTTTCTCAAACAAATTTTCCCATCGCTCTCTGACCGCATTAACGCCGTCCCATATGCCTCGGACAAACTCGCGGAATACCGGGTCATCCAAAATTACTAGAAACGCTCCAATATTTAACAATAATTTTAAAACCAAATCTTTAAGTACAGCACTTTCGAAAAAACAGCAAAATCTCTAACTGGCATAATGTAATTGGCACAGCTTTTTCTGTTATCAACTTCTAAGTCAATATTTTCAGGTCTTTGTGACGCGACGTTTAATTCACAAATCATTGGGCTTTAAATTAACCCATAAAAATCCGTCATGTCATACAATAATGATTCATTTGTTCGTCATGAAAATGTGCTAAAATCTACAAATTTAAATCGAAATCAAGGGCGAACCCCGGTAGCAAATCTAGTGATTAAACGGGATAGTCCGATGCTCTGTAGGGAACTCGCTTGCACAGCGCGGGTGTAAACTGTGCGCCCTAAAGTTTAAGATTAGACTTACGGAATTCAACACTTCGTTTGTGTGAAAGCACCATGAAACAATACAAGATGATGATGAAAGAAAGAGCGAAACATATTATATATTGTGTATCGATAATTACTTATTAGTTTTATTTAACGGCCTCCGTAGCCAAAGAGTAAGGATCTCGACTAGCAATCCGAAGATCGCGGGTTCAAATCCCAGCGGGCGCAAGTAAATTTTATTCGATTGATTTGTGTTATTTCACAATTAGGTATATTTGCCACACGTTCCAGAGTGCGAGATACGTACAGTATCGCCCTGGTGTAAGACCACCATTCAGAATTGAAATGTTGCTTGAAATGGCTTTAGATGTGTTTGTGACCTGTTTAGATCTGTTTAGCCCTTACCTTCCTCTACCCCATCTTCTTCACCTCCCCACTATCTTCAGCCTCACAACGTCCCCCAATTGGGTATTCTGTAAGGTAACTGGCTCAAGATGGTTGGAAGAAGTTGAGACTTATGTGCGGTATTCACATACAAAAATTAACCTAAGTACGTATCTCATTTTGCCTTTGTAGTATTTTTAATGCGTGATTTTTTTTTAATTAATTTTAGCGATTGGTATTTATTGTTATTATTTTTTAGATTTCTCAGAATTTTAAAATATATATGGAAAAAGTGATTTTAAAAATCATTAACCCAAAGAAATGATGCCTAAATTCTTAGCCTCAACCCCACTGGCCACTGGTGATCCCGAGTAGAACCTCCAAGGAAATGAAAAAAAGCGTTGTGGAACGATTTTGAATTTCTGTAATTTTTCTTTCCTGTGCAAACGTAGGTAGTTGTAAACGTTCTTATACATGTTATAATTATTCCAAACTAGGTGTCTTCTAGTGATAATATTATTGTGTGGGTTAAGGCGTAGGAACTGTACGACACGATATGGCATATTATATTAATTCTCCGGTAAAGGCAAGACACATAATTGCCACTTTGAACTTGAACGAAGAGAAAGCATGTGACGCAAAACGTTACCTCTTACTTACGAATGCGGCATCGCAGGCTGTTATGGCCGCCAGTCACAGTGGTTGCAAACCATCGTCACTTTCACGGTCAGGGAATTTTATTATACTATTTTATTTTTGTGATAAGTAGATGTTATTATTTTGGTATTTATAAAAGTACGACAAATACCAGTCGATCAGCAAACCCTAAAGTAGATGTAGGTGGGTGTAGACGAAATTATAGGATGGGGATCTACTACACATAAATACGTACAAAACCTGAACATAATTCAAAAGGGAACCATAAAGACCACACTGAAAGTACCTATTAGAACACCTTCGATTGAAATATTCTATAGCTTTGACGTACCAAATGGACAATGAATATATGCCAAAAATATATTATTGAAGCTATTCAAAAATACTGAATCCTCTACTAGACATCATATCCATCACACTAGATCGAATAAAAATGACATAAAAACATTCCAAGTTATAAAACCACATTCGGACAAAGAAACTACACTTATTTTGCGACTAAACTCCATAACATTCTTCCCCAAGACATAAAACTAATAAAAAAAATTAATGAGTACAAATCAAGAATAAAAATATGGCTGAAAGAGGTCAACGAAAACACCCTAATGAAGACACTAAAAACTACATGGAAGACAAATAAACTATAATTAAACAATATTAGTCCACCTCGGCGCAGGAACCCCTAGTGAGGAGGACTAAGAAATACAATATCTTTACCTTACATAACCATTATATTTTGTATACTTATGGAATTATTTTATACATTCGCTTAAATAAAAAAAGGTACGTACACAATATCGAGGATATCCTTGGGTTAATTTGTTCGTGGTTGGGTACAGTAGGTCTCATAGAAATCGTTGTGTCTCCCTTACCATCATGGTGAGAAATATGATCTAAACCAGTGGTTCTTAACCTTGTTGGAGGTACTGACCCAGACCAGTTTCATATGCGCATTCACCGAAACCTTACAATTACGACAGTTACAATTTGACTACTGAGCGCACCAAATTCCTTGCAGCACAGACCTCCGCCGAACCCGCGAGACTGACTTACCGAACCCCTGGAGTTTAATCGAACCCAGGATAAGAACCACTGATCTAAACGATATTAGAAAGAGAAAACACCGCGCTTAATATTAAAATCTGAAAGTTAACGATGGAAAAACATAAAAAACTATTAAAACTTATATTATAAGGTAAACTAAAGTTTTTTCAATGGGACTGTAATTTTTATCAATTTTTTTTTACATGGAACGACAAAAAAATGTGTGACAATAAGATTCATAATATATCTTTTTATTTTTTTTTTTTTTTATTATTAAAAACATACAACGAAGTTGCACTCCCATGAGTTATCAAAACTCATTAAGGGATCGCCAATTGGTACTTTTGAGAAGTTAAACCCAACTCAACCCAATATGTAGACACAATTTATGAATAAAACATTTACAAAACATTTCACAGAAGCAACATACAGATACAAAACATATGAAGAATCACTTTACAAATATTTCACAGAAACATGTCTTATAACATTTTATGAATTTGTATAACTCATTGACTCATTTGATTTATGTACTTTGGGTTTCAAAAAGTTAAAATAAAGTTTCCTCCATGATGGACTAATGAGATGGACTAAGAAATGCATAGATAAAACAAAATCAGGAAAATACAATATAAGGTACGGGCTCAAAAATATACAGACCTAATACAAGATGTTTACATACAAATACATGACGAGATTTAAGTAAGGTATAAACCGCGCCCATCATACTATAAGTTTAGTATTTGAAGATAATTAGGGCTATCAGAACAGAGTTTGTACCTACTTATGACTCATTTTCCAAATAACATTTGAAAAAATATGTTTTCAATATATCATTTCGAGATTTGTTAGAGGCATATACCTGTCTCAAATTTTCAGGCAGTTTGTTATAGTTAGTGTAGGCAATGTATTCTAATGATTTCAGTCCGAACTTTGTTGAGTGTATTTTTGATATGTGTAGTTTGTTGTGTTGTCGTGTATTATATTGGTGAACGTTGTTGTTATAGTTGAGTTTTATATTTGTGTGGGTGTTGCACTGAATAATATTTAAAATGGTGTTTGTTATCTCAAAACTAGGAACAATCTTAAATGGCAATACAAGTGCGTGACGGTAAATATCTTTAACAGGTGTATCCCAAGGCAAGCCAAAAATGTTACGTAGGGCTCTATTTTGGATTATTTGCACCTCTGATATCATTTTTTTGGTAGCAAAACCCCAGATACTCGAAAGGTATGCCAAGTGGGAGTGAATCATAGCATAGTACAAAGATCGCAGTATGGCTGTGGGAAGCAATCTACGTAGTCTGTACATTACACCGGTCACTGGAGCAATCTTTGATTTAACATGGTCAAAATGGTTTTTCCATGTAAGCCGTTATCTATTTGTCTAATAAAATATATGTGCGTTTTTTTTCCTTATCAGAAATTTTAAGATGAGCTATTTTAAAAACTTGTTTATGTTTGCGATAAAAAAAATATATTTCAATAATTATATGTTTATTCTAATAATAAAATATGCGGGCGTATTTCACTACCTTTCAAAATCAGTTTTGATTTTTCGGATTCGTTCAGAAACAATAAATTTATTGGATTTTATTGCTAAGCAAGTTCTGACAGAATGTAGTTGAGGTCTGAGGGGATTATATAAATTCTATGGCTTATAAAAAACGAACATAACATTTGTGCGATTTTTAAATGCACTTCACTATATTTTAAGCCCTTGTAAGAAGATTCCAGAGCTGTAGCTCTAACCGTTCTCGTTATAGTATTTAGAAGTTGTCAAGAATTATAAAAAATGAAGAATCGAAGTCAATAATTTCGTAATCTAAAATATGAAAATGTTCACTTCTCGACATGGTTGACAATTCCTGAATAATATCTTAACAAGATTAGAAAGTTCCGCGGAAAAGTACAGATTCGTTCGGTGTTTACGTTGGAGGATTATTATTTTTATTGCCTAACCATAACCAAACTCATAACATTGTCAATAACATCGATTTGAAATCGATACTTAATCGATTAATGTTATGACCACGTTAAAAAAGAAATTATGGCTCAGGTGTTTGATAATGAGAAAATGTATAAGTACTTCTTCATCACAGCGCTTTCCATAGGTTGATGTCCATAGTCCACAGTAGTCCTTCTCAATTTGCTTCAATCTTTTTGGACGCAGTGAGTTCACTTCTTCCTTGGTCTCCTCCAGGACGTTACCTATCCTCTTCATTATGGTATTTGGTGTCTTTTCAACAAATACCCTTTTGGCATTTGTGTCTGCTGAGGACTTTAAAAGCGAGGCTGGCAGTCCACAATGGAAAGGTAATACCAACCCTGATTTATGGCAGAAAGGCATGGAACTGCGGCAGAGGAAGTATGTATGACAGTAGATTTAATGCTGTAGACATGAGATTCCTGAGAGGTGTCTTTGGTAAAACTATGTGTGCCCGTGTTTTAAATGTGGATATCCGGAATATATTATATATACTATACACATATACGTTTTTATTAAGTCAACTTAGTAGAAAATAATTCGTCTCAGGGCTTGTGTAATCTTTGGGGATGCTGTGTGAAGGGTATGTTTAGGAAAGGAACGAAAGGAAGATCTGGAAAGGAAAAATGAATGAGAGATAGGTAGGAATTTGGGGTTCAGTATGTCTATGAGTGACGGACGTATGAATCTATCGTTCCAAGTTGTAAGGCGATTTTTCGAGAGAGTTCTGCTGGAGAGGTCAAAAGGTCTCCCTCATTCTCTCCCTCCCTCAGTCTTTGCCGAACCGGCCTGCCATGCAGTTAGTGGGCTGACGCATTCGTCGCCAGGATTCAGACAAACCTCAACCCATGAACCCGGGCACTTTCAAGTCACAAACTTGGGGTAACTAATGGCGGAGGTGTTGGTTATCCAATAAATGATACTATACCCGCCTCCCGAACTGAAAATCATGCAAGTGAAATTTAGATTAGAAGACCGGTCAGCATCTGAAATGGCATCGAGTTTGGGTCACACCCAGACGTCGCTGGTTCGATTCATTGTCTGGCTAAATCCTCCATCACGACAAGCAATACTTTCCGCTTTCTGGTGTGGTAGTAAAAGATTTTCAAGTATTGTCAGGTTATTCGTAACCCGGGGATGTTTGTCTTTCTTTAAAAACAAAAAAGAAAAATTTTATGTAAATAATATAAATAATGCACGAGACATTGGAGGGGACCCACTACTTTCCCACGGCTGTGTGAGGAAACTGATTGTTAAACCTCCTTAGCCGCACACGTCAGGACTCTAATTTTTGTAATAAGGAAGCTACATTTTTTTTAAAACGAATCTAGACCCTCCAATGTCCCTGCATGCATGATTATTAGTAAAAGAGAAAAATGTATGCAAACTTACATTTGCAGTAATTCACAAGATAAAGGCACATGTCATCATAGATGTGTTCGCCTGTTGGTTCAGCGTCATCCAGGTTCAGTTCTAGTTAGAGTGAAATAATAAAGAAAAAGAAAAATATTTACAGGTTAAATTATTTACGATTAAAACCAAAGAAAATATATAAAAAGAAAGATATCGGGTGCACGAGACAGTAGGGAGCAGATGGGACTTTTGTGTGATATCATATAATGAAATATTCACCTGACTACGGACGATCCTTAAGATAATCCATCACGCCAGTCAAAAAGGTACAGTTGTCAAAAACTAATGTTGATCATTTAAAATTTATATCCTAACACATTCTTTGGATCTTCGCAGAGCTTCAATTCTACACATACCTACTAATTAATCCTTTAACATCAACACTTTCTTCTTAAATATACACTATTCAACTACGTCATTAATTTCTTCCTCAAATAATAATTTATCATCGATATAACTAACCAGAATCTTTACGAAGGCCTGTGACCAATTAGTTGACTTCTCCATTTCAAAAAGGCTTTTAAAAAAGCCATCAAAAATCACCAATGAGAAAGAATAAATAAAGAATGATTACATGGAAAAAGAAGAAAAAAAAGTAGTATAAATACCAATGATACGCAAAAGCAGAACGACAGAAAGTACACAACTTATGATCAACGTCAAAAACCCAAATAACTTTTTTTTCATCTCTGTATCACTCTGCATATCACAGTCCTCCTCTAATATATTATGATGGGAGAGATTGAAAA
This sequence comes from Limnephilus lunatus, assembly GCA_917563855.2. NCBI lineage: Eukaryota > Metazoa > Arthropoda > Insecta > Trichoptera > Limnephilidae > Limnephilus > Limnephilus lunatus. The sequence goes on from OU830594.1 coordinate 104,054,439, forward strand.
AGAAACTCTGGTATCTTGTGCCCATTGACTTTTTTTACTACCATCTACCATCATTGTCAAGTATCAATAAAAAACCCTCTAATAGAAAAAAAGGCGAGAGTTGTTGGTAACTAATGGACTTATTTTTAGTTTTTATGTTGAGGGGTGTCAACATTTACTTCTTAAATTTTTGAATAGGGTTTGTTTAGGTCCTACAATTATTATGACATCCATTTAAATGATTTTCTTCGGTACTGAATATTGAGATTTTTGGTTTTGTAACGAAAGATTTATTGAAAACCCAATTACTCCGGGTACTTCCAAATAAAAATGTCTCGGCAAAATTTATTCCAAATACCAAAAATAAACGATCAAAAGTGTAGTTCCAGAATAGATGATACACTCTTAGTATTGTCCTAGTGAGACCACCTAATGGAATCGAATGGTTGCTTGAAATATTTTTACCCATGTTTAGTGACCAGCTCTGTACAGCCGACTGCTTTCTAATGTTTCTAATCCTGATCTCCTTCCATCCTCCACTTCATCAGTTTTATAAAATCATCATATTAAAGAAGCAATAGTCCCATTGAATCCGGGCATTTTGCACTCTTGTAAGACCTCACATAAGAAACCCAATGATAGTTATATTAAAAAAACATTCACAATTGTAATATGAACGATTTTTAACTTTTACTGGAACTGGATTGAAAAGTTAGTGGAATCATATACTGAATTCAATTCCAAGAATCGTGTTCAATCAAAACATATTAATAGATATTTGAAAAACAGGATATCCGATCATTGACCAGCCCTAGTATGTAGAAATTCACGCAATTTTTTCGCATGTCCAAAGTGTACCAAACGGCATTGACCTGGTCCGTGGTAAAAGTTCGTCGACATTGCCATTGGTGGCCGCTTCCATTGAAGACTGCAAAGATTGAAGATATATATTAGCACCAGACTACCAGGAGAAAGCGGTAGTGACGCAACCAGTGCCAATGACTCTCACAAGGAAACGGCAGGCTATCGTCCTCAATATGGAGAAGTATGCAGATTCTTGATAAATACACCTGTCCATTCTTATGAACTCCGCTTACTCTCTTGTTATTTCTTTGAACTGATTTGGGGAATTTGCTGTTTGATGACTAAGTTATGGGGTTTTGGGTTTTGGCGATGTTTGTTGTTAGAATTATGATGATTAGCTAAAAAATGAAAGTTTCTATTACAACATAAATTAGCACAAATGAGGATATAAAGGGTGATGAACTGGAAAATACCGAAAGAAAATCAGCAAGGAATGAATTCCACATGAATCCAATGATTTTATAGATAGACCGGATTCAAAATTATGGTTTTAGAAGGCAATTAAAGCATTTCAATAATGTAAGGAAAATAATGTTGAAAATTTGGTTCTTCCCCCAATTGGTTTAGTTGTTAGGTGGAAGAAAGTGGGGTGATGGAAACCTGTTTTTTGTGGTTCTCTGTTGTAACCTCTCTTTCTAATACACGCGGCGTTTGTGAGAAAGGGGAAGACATAACAACAGAGTAATCAGCTTTTTATTTAATCAGGGCCGGATCTACGAAATCTGTCGCCCTGTGCAGTAGGTACCGATGGCGCCCCCCCCCCCCCTACACTTTTATTTTGATTAAAAATCCGTTCACCCCAATTTTTTTATTTAATTTTTTTTTTTTTACACTAATTTATCAAATAAAATCAAGACATATAAAGGGTGTAACTTTTCCAAGTGACCTGCGGTAGCTCTCACACTCATTTTTTTTTAAAGAGAGAATCGCCAGGAGCCCTATACTCTCTGAATCTATTGGGTAAACATAAAATTATGGTGCTATTTTAATTATTTTATGAAAAACTCTTTTTGCAAGTTATGCTTTAAAATAATACTACGATTTGTTTGTTTGTGCCCCTACCATGATTTAAAATATAGGTTACGAGACAATGTGGGTGGTTTCGCTGAACTAGGTCCATTAGACATTCTTGAGATTTACTGCGTTTATGTATATACCCAACGCGAATATTAATAGAAAAAGCAAATACAAATTCGTTTCCATGGCAACGTACAACACAAGAATAGCATCTACAGCTTCTGACTAGCTCTAAAATCTAATAAGAATATAACCTCATATTTGTACCTTGCATTTCCCCAGCGAACAAACACCAAATTGAGCGAACAAACACCATACAAACACTGAACACTGACGTATGGTATCAACGGCTTACGAAAGACGCTTATGTACACTGACACCGTAAAATAACAAAACCAACAAATATAATAGATATTAATTACACATTTAACGAACATCAAATAATATGTCAAATCAATTATGAAACTGTCAACAGTGTCAACACGTTGCAACCTGCAAATCCTGCAAACCGTGCGATGCTTTTGTTAATGGAATTTACTGAAGATTTCATAAGAAAATGGTCTTTAACTACCTTCTAGAGACTTAAATCGTACAAAATAACTAACTAACTAAAATTGTAAACATTTTGAAAGGCGCAAGTCCGTTTGTTTGATTCTCCAGAATAAAAATACCGCGCTGTGATTGGTTATTGAGTTTGGATCGCACCCATTAGTCGTAAAAGATACATGGAAAAATAGATCTTACGTTAAACTAAATATAAGGAATTTGTAAAAAAATTCTGTAACTGACTATAAATTTGTAAGCCGTTGATACCAACCTGACGCGTGCGCATTTTGTTTCTTTGGAAAGTGTTGCTAGAGCGTAATAATTATTTCGTACTATGGGTAATTTTTAAACGATTCAGGGAATATTATAACTAAATTTTAATACAATATTTATTTTCTCACGGCGCCCTTTCGGAGTTGGCGCCAGGTTTTTTGCACGTTTTTGAACGTATGGCAGATCCGGCGCTGTATTTAATTAATTTAAATTCTCCTTATAATAAGACATATTGTATTATGTAGACTTTAAATAATAAAGTCATATCGTTCCATCTGCTTTTCTTACCACTCGGTGATACAATTTAATGAAATATCTTCATACGTGATACGGTCTGCCCATTTCATATGATAATACTTACATATGTATATCTTACATTCACTGACATACATAATATCAATTATTGTAATTGGTTGAAACTTTCAAATCGACTCTTTCGTTTCCTCTGTAGATATTTCCTTTTCGCCTTGAATATGTTCAAAATCAATGTTAAGAGAAACAAATTATAATAATATGAACTTGTTTACTGTTAAAATCGTGGTGTTCGTGAAAATGCATATAGTATTGCAGTTTGCAATAGTGCAGTCACGCTTAGTGTGTAAATTGTATGGATTTGACGAATCACCGAGTAATATGCGAAATTTCTCGAAGATTGGAGATTGTGGATTGGAGGATAAATAACCTATTTATGCATATTATGGAGTGAATGGATCAGTAAACCAATAAGCGACCTTTTTTTAATTGCAGGTGTCAAAGTATACAATCTTTGGGAGTAGGAGAAAACGAGGAATGAGACAATATGATCCAAATCCCAAAACAGCTTGACAACTTATTAATTTAGATAGATACTCGTTGAAGGGTGTAGAAGGAATATTGAAATAAGGCGCTGCCAGCTAAGAAGATAATCAAGGAATAGAAGGTATCAATGGATATGTAGGATATTTGATCAGGATAAAGAAACATCAAATACTTTTGATGCCAATTTTGTGACTTGATGAGATGGTTCAGTTAACTAGGATACTAAATACCATTTTTTGGAACCTATAGACCCAATGTTAGCCCTGAAAATATTTGTAAGACTAAGCTTTTGTCAAAGAAATATAATACGGACTCATTTTCTATTTTTATATTTGTTAGTTTTCATTTTATCCTGATGAAGAAACCATTGGTTTCGAAACGTGTTTATAATTTTGATTAAATAGTTTGTGTATACAAAATGATTTCTTTTCATTTAAGGATAATAGGGTTAAGTGAAAGAAAGGTCACATATAGATGAGATGAGCTCGCCTTCAAAGAAATGCTAGCTTTGGATGGGTGAAAGCAACAAAAAATTCACAAAACTGGACACATTTGAATGACATCTATCTCAAAGTAGGACTCTATAAAACTTATTAAGAAGGAAAGAAGGACTCAACAAAAACCGACGTAAGGGCATATCTCTGAATAATAATAAGCTTCGTTGTAACCTCTTCATATTTCTCACAAATTAACGACACAGAGAGTATGCTAGTGTCGCAGATCCCCAATGAAATCTCTGATTAAAGAAAAGATTTGTCTTGAATCTTTATAATTACTTTCATTGTAAAATACTTAAATTGCACCATTTTTGGCACTGCCCGAAATCACTCCATTAAAATTTCTTAAAAATCGGATATACACACCTTCCCATCACTCTGGTTCCAACACACAACATATTTGGAACGCGGCGTTGACCCTGTTCGTAAACAAAGCTAATGTAAGCCAGCCGGATGCTCCAACACGTGAATAATGCGCGAATGTAAACCGAAGAAAGTTTTCACACAGCGGCTGCGTTTTTGCGTAAGAGTTTCATTTTTCAATGTTACGTTTCTTCATTATGGAACCAATCGATTGATTTCGGTAAAAATTTCTTCATATTGGAATGATAATAAATATTGCTTCTAGGTTAATTTTTTTGTTTGGAAATGATTTTATTCAACATTTCGACAGCAAAGAAATGTACATCATTCATTGCATTTAATAAATTCTCGCTTATTTCATTTTCTGGTACGCTTAATTTTCTAGTAATAATTGCTTTCTAATTACATTTTTTTCAGTGGATCTATGGCATATCTATTTGAGGAATGTTGTAAGTGGGGAAGCGAGATGGGGTTTCACTTATTACCAAAATAATAGTTTCATAAAAGTTTTAATTCGTTGAAATAATGCTAAAAATCTTAGCTATTAAGAATTAAAGAAAAAATATAGAAAATAAAAAGATTAAGTTCTGACATAGACTAGAACGCGGAACATAGAGTATACGCATTTGCCAGCTTAGCCATGTCAACTTATTCTTGCACCGTCATTTTTACTACATTTGGCATCTTGTTATCAGATTTGTAATATTATTTCAAGATTAAATAATAAATATTTTATTATGAAACTATGTTTTAAAATCTGTCCTTCTCTGATCGGGTAGAGGCCTATACGAAATAGCGTAGCACTTTCTATAGCAGTAATGTTATCAATATTAAGTATTACGCTTGTTTTCATGGGTTCAATTGACCGGTCAGTAGCTGAGTGAACAAACCCGTCGGGTTCCCACTCATTAATGTTAGGAAAAGGAATAATTCATTCCTTTTCAGTTTTTTTTTTTTTAATTTTCAAATGTTTCTGGCTAGGAGGTGTTCTAGGCCATCATTTAAAATTATGGACAGAGGGTCCGTGAATGTTTAATAAATTTTTAAATTTAAAAAAAAATAAGTACCAATATTCCCGGGTTACGAATAACCCGACAATATTTGAAAATCCCCTACTACCAAATAAGCGGATAATGTTGCTTATATTGTGATGTGTTGTGTATAAGTTAATTTTATTTAAATGGTCAAATTTCATAATTATAATATTTTACTAGCTGGGTTACCTGGCTTCGCTCAGGACAACATTCGAGAGTGTTCTGGAATGTTCCAGAAAGATGTTCCCTATTCCCGAACATCCTATTCCATTACTTTCTAGAGAATTAGCAAACCATCCAGAACGTTCTGGAAACTTCTAGACTTACTTTCATACTCCGCCACTCCTTCCAGAACTTTCTAGAGCTCTTCGAACCTTCTTGAACTTTCCGGAAGACTGTTCTAGAAATTTCAAGAGGGCGAAACTTTCAACCCTTATATCTTCAAAAGCACGCCGTTTAGGCAAAAACGGGAACCGTCATCCTGGAGGGGGTATAGAAACCTACCATACCATATAACTCCCTTGATCTATTTTATAATATATATTTATTATAGTCGAGTTCAGTCTTAACAGAGCTTGGATATTGTCTACAATTTAAAAAAGGCTTGATAGAAGGGAGGATATTTGTTTAGAGAGGAACAACCAAAAAACATGTGATCTAAAATTCTCACATCTAGATCACAGAAATTACAATCTGGGCAGTCGTAACCTGGAAATTTTTATCTTAACAAAAAATCTATCTTGTAGATACTCACGCCAAGAGTCATCATCATCATCACTCTTGGCTCTACAACCCCTGGTGGGTCTTGGCCTCCTCAAGAGTCTTCCCCACTCATCTCGGTTTTGTGCCAGCTCTTCAGTTTAGAAGCTCTCAAGGTAGATACAAATTTGAGGACGTTGTCGCTCCATCTTAATCTTAGTCTTTCCAGGCTCCTTCGTCCTATCGGTCTTGAGTTCAGCAGGAACGTTGGTGCTTGATGCTCGGTCATTCTCTCTACATGACCCAGTCACCGAAGTCTTCCCAGTTTTATAAATTTTGTGATGTTTAGATCCTTAAACAGAGTGTATATTAAAACCTTGTTAATGGCGGCCCTTCGACGCTGTACCTTACTATTCAATCAACTGCGTACTGCATAGATAGATCTTCTAGAATTTTCCTCAAAGAATACCCAGAAATCTCGTAATTACACGCCATTCAAAAGAGTCAGTGATCCCTTTTCACTCTAAACTTTCTCCTGCCAAGTATAAACCAACAGGTAAACATAAACATCCCGTTCAGACGATATCTGAATCAGCAGTTTACTAACCTTGTAATAACTGCGTAATATAAACTGTGTTTAATAGCTGTTGTGTGTTCTGAAAGGTGAAGTTTGCCTGATTCTATTCTCCGTATTGTGGAGGTCGAAGTGGAATACTGAGGTTATTCAGCCAGTCTAAAGCGCACTTGGTTCAGCACTGATGTACCTCCGGGAAACTGATGAAGGTGGCATTATTACGCTGATCTTCTGTAGAATAGGGCACCAAAATAAGAAGAAGAATAATACGTATTATATTTAACCAATTTGGGAGGCGGATATAGTACTCGTAGTTTGTTGCGTTTGGTGACTTAACGAAGGTGTCCGGATTTTGAAAGTTGGGGTAAGGTTTGTCGAGGTCTTAGCGGCGAAAGCGTTTTCCCACCTATTGTGTGGCGAGCCGGATCGGGAGAGGCTGGTTGAGGCAGACCTAATCTAGACCACTTCAGCCGGACTCTCCCGATCCATCGCCTTGCACAGCAGTGTTCGTCACTCCTGGACACACTGAACCCCAGATTCCTAACTAATCCACACCTCAAACATTTTTCCCTCCCAGAACTTCCTCTCCTTCCTTTTCCTAAGAAGACCCTCCTCACAACATATCCAAAGATGATATAGCATCCTGTGTGGAGCTAATTTGAAAAAATAATCATAACATTGTAACTAGCCATGGCATATCGACCCTTTGGAATAACAAGGTTCAAAATATGGTAAAGATGTGACCGAGAGACGTGTACTTACCTGTAGATTCTCTGTTTAATATTATCCCGTGGATGCTGTGCAAATAGTCTTAAAAGAGAAAGAGACAAAAACACCTATATTGTAAGAGGGAGGAAACACTAAAGTTCTCATATCATTTCACATTATTTGAACTGGTAAAGCACAAGAACAAGTAAATTTTTTTTTTTTTATTGATCTATATACGTGATGTTTACAATATATTATTCGATGCCTGTCTCGCTAGGGTATACCTGTGTTGAGACAGGCGTAGATGTACATAATTACATATCATAATATATAAGAGTAATATAATTAACGATTAAACATAAAGATGATTGAAAGTGTGGGTAAATCACATAAAGAGAGTTTTCTTATAAATGAGGGAAGAGATACAGTACAGTAGTAAATCCTGTCAAATCTATTTATGGATTTAGATTATTTAGGATTTTATAATTTTAATTTGTTTGATATGGGTAAGGACGTATGTAGATGGATATTTCTGTCTATTTGTAGTTTATTTTACAGATGTTTGCAATAGTGTGACGACCAGTACTTATAATCCATTTCTTTATAACTTGTTTGAATTTGGTCATTGATTCGGTTTGTCTAATCGTAGCTGGTAGTGTATTGTGTAGTTTGCAAGCTATGTATTTAAAGTGTCTTTGTCCAAAGGTAGTTTTAGAAAAGGGAGTTTGGAGGAGTTCTTTGTTTTTGGCTCGGGTATTGTGTATCGTTTGATTAAAACGAACTGTTTTGTGTGCCTTTAGATTTTGAAACCTTTTGACAATTGGTTGTCTTACTAGTATTGCAACAGAAGGTGCTCGGAAAACTACTGTAATTTATCCCTCGTTAGCCGGTGCACAGTCAGGAGACACGCCAAACGCGTGCTCAACATTAAAAATTTATATTTAATATGAATACTATACAAGAGTAGGTACCAACTGCTCCCAAACGCCTGGAGCCAGTGAAACAATGAAATCCCCAATTGGGAAACCCAAAGCGAAACTGAAAGTATCTTCCACTCTGGAACGTGCCGAAATTATACCTTATATTATTTTAAATGATTAAGTTGTGAAAAATTTACTTGCGCACGCAGGGATTTGAACCTGCGACTTTCCAATTGTTAGTCGAGAGCCTCACCCCCGACCACGGAGGCCGTATTACAAAAAAATATATACGTCATAATTCATGAATCCATCCTTGTATTTAACAGATTTTTTTTTCATTTCAACATCAAAAAATATTTTTTGGCAAACATTTTTTTAAGGTAATCTCTGGTAGGTACTATACACAATCCGCCTATGATGAAAGAGGTTAACTCACATGTCCCTAACACGTATACTCGTGGGAGATCCCATGCACTTATTTACGATCCGAAAGCGAGGACTCCTGATTATCAGACAATAAACAGAGCGACTCAACTGCTTAACGATTCTGCATTGATCATCGTCATTTCCAATGTCACTTACAGATAGTTAGTTCTACAACTATCTTTTGACGCATGTCACAAAATAGTAAAACTGCCCCCCCATGCCTTTTTAAATTGTAATTTTCTCTAATATATATTAATTTATTTTATTTATTTAACGCCCAGAGGGCTTTTACATGTTTGGTAGTACAAAATTATTTCATGACAGCTGATTTTTAAAGAGATAAAAAAATAATAAAAATAAAATTAGATAAAAAATGCACACAAATCACAAAAATTAAAAAAAAAAACAAAAATACTGCGATTTATTTATTAATTATAATGTATTACAAAAACATGATAAGTAAAATATAATAACATAAAATATCTCGGAGTAATAATTGACGAAAATCTTAGATGGGACCTACATATTAAAGGTATTGCGGAAAAACTCACAAGCCTTATATATTTCTTTAAAAATCTAAGAAACGTGGTAAATAAAAATGATATGAAAAAGGTCTACTACGCGTTGTGTCATTCTCGAATTGAATATGGAATCATAGGATGGGGATCTGCTACACATACGTACCTCCACAACCTGAATACGATTCAAAAAGGAATCATAAAGACCATATTGAAAGTACCAATTAGAACGCCTTCAATTGAAATTTTCAATAGCTTCGACGTACCAAATGTACAGCAAATATATGCCAAAAATATATTATTGAAGCTTTTCAAAAATAATGAATCCTCTACTAGACCATGTATGCATAACACAAGATCGAATAAAAACGATATAAAAAATATTCCAAGTTATAAAACCACTTTCGGACAAAGAAACTATACATACTTTGCAACAAAACTCCATAACATCCTTCCCCAAGACATAAAACTAATAAAAAATCCTAATGAATACAAATCAAGAATAAAAATATGGCTAAAAGAGGTCAATGAAAAAACCCTAATGAAGACATTAAAAACGACATAGAAGACAAATAAACCATATTTAAATAACTTTAGTCCGCCTCGGCACAGGACCCCCTAGTGAGGAGGACTAAGAAATACAATAATTTATACTTAATTTCACCATTATATCTTGTATGTAACAATTATTTTATATAGTCGCTAAAATAAAAAAAAAAATAAAAAAAACACATTATTCCCAATGAGTTGAGAAGAAAACTCATTACGGGAAGGACAGATAGATATAAGTACATTTTACACAGATATTACACGTTTAAAAAATACAATATATTGAAAAGGAAAAAAAAATATATATAAATAAATAAAAAATGCATTGTCAAGAAAAGAGATTTTAGAAATACTGAGAGACATCCATACACATAAAACATAAAAAACCAAACGTATGAAGGCGAGCCAATATTCACTGGTTTAAATACATTTTCAGGAAATATTCTTTAAGCGTTTTAACTAATATTTGATAGCTTTACAAAAATACAGATATGTTTAGGAATAAATTTTTTGCAAGATCCACAAAATTCGCCAAGTTGATGTTAAATATGTCAACATCACCTAAGTACTGATTTACCATAGTGTGAAATCGTTGTATTGGAGAGTGGGCAATGTAGTTCCGCTGATGAATGCTGCAGTAGAATAGTGTATTTTGTCGTGTGATTACTGTCGGTAGGTACTATCGGTGTATAACCGTTTTACTTTAATAAATAAAATAAAGCATATTATTATGAGCTTGTAATAAGGTGCCCAGGTAACCCGCACACTGTTATGCGTGAACTTCCGAAGTTCATGTGTGAAGGTGCCGATAAGGCTGTATTGGGTAATTTTTTAGGCTATTGACTGTTGGAGTGTCAACGCTCTTCGGCTTTGAAAAGTAGGTGAACACTCACTTCTGGTAGGTAACTTTCTTTCTGTTGAACGACCAGAACCGGATTCGGAAGCAGTTTGGTCAATAACCCAAAATAACGAGTGATGAAGTGATGCGAATGCAGATGGTGGGAGGTGTCAGTGTTGCTTGGAGAAGAAGGGAGAAAACGGCAAATTAATGACGGAGAATGTCAAACCTGTCTGAAACTTGTCACACATCATCAGAGGAACAGATCTTACAGATTTTTATCTCTATTTGTCTCAACGTTAAGACGCATTTAGATAGAATTAGGCTAGAGGAAGGTGAACATATCCTAGAAAAGTTAATCAGTCAGCAATGAGATGGCATAGTCATCTTCTAAGGATTCCAGATACGTACAATACTTTCGCATGAAGACCCTACAGTTGGCGGACCCTCCGATTATATTATGATAAAATTTAAATTTTTTGGCCATTATTTAGCAATTTCAAACGTAAAATCTACTGCAAAAATACCTTTAATAATTAGTTGGTTGGATGTCAAACGAATTTATTTACAGTTTGAATGTTTTGTACTTATACTATGGTGTATACAATATACAAACAAGTAGTTCTATCCTTGAAGCATTTGAGTGAAAAAATGTTTTATACATACTTGATCGTGAGAGAAACGTGGATATCCGCAAAGAATGCAAGGCTGATGTAAGCGTGATGTGTAAGATTAAGAAAGGGACTCTCCGATGGTTTGGGCATGTAGAGCGAATGAACGAGGAAAGGAGTGTAAGGAGAATATATGATGCAAATTTGAATGGTAGAAGAAGTCGGGGACGCCCGAGGAAGACATGGCACGACCAAGTGAATCAGTTACTTGAGTCGGGCCATGTGAAGAGTCGGAATAATAGAAGAGCATGTATGAGACGATGTATGAATGTGAACGAGGCAAAGAGTGTGTGCCAAGATCGAGTTGTGTGGCGGTCCGTCCTCTCTGCCTACCCCTGCGGGGAAACGGCGTGATGGTTAGTTAGTTAGTTAGTTAGTTAGTTAGTTAGTTAGTTATATGGCGGTATATCCTTTTATGCACTTTCCTTTGGAGACATTTAGTTATGTTTTGTGAAAATAGATACATCGTATTTTCCCTAAACCGACTGCATATTGGGGAAAGCGTCTCATTTTCGATGAGAATGAGGACGCTGAATCAGACCAGGACAACCGGGATGCCTGGGGTTGCCTTATCGAAGCGATCAAAGCGACTCAAATTGGATGAAATCAAAACTCAAAAAGATGTTTTTATTCGACCGATTTGCATTTAATCTATCTGAAAATTTATTTTAAGGTTCCGTTTCGGGTTCAAGATGGTGGCCGTTTTAATGGTTCAGTCAGGATTCTTTTTTTTTCAATGTGAAATCGTCGTGTTTATTTCAACTTTTTTATTCGCATTTTTTCAATATTGGGTATTATTGAATGTTGCCATTTCTATGAACAAATTCTGTTTTTATAACTTTTTTTTAATGTAAATACCTGACAAGAGTCCCAGCTGCTCCCGTCTGGAGCCAGTGAGACAACGGCATCCCCAAATGGGGTATGTTGTGAGGCTGATGGTAATGGGGAGGGGAAGGAGATGAGGTAGAAGAAGGTGGAGGAACCTGGCTATACAGATATCGTCACCAAACACGGGTAAAGCCATTTCAAGAAACGTTTCAATTCTGAATGGTGGTCTTACACCAGGGCGATACTGTGAGTTTCTTTCACTCTGGAACGTGCCGCAAAACTTATATTACCTATTTAGAATTAAATAAAGGTGAAATAACACAAATTAATCCGAAATTAAAAATAAAGTCAAAATTGTCATGTAATTCCCAAAAAGATTTTTTTTAACATTTTACATATAATAATGGTTTGTTATAAAGTAGGTAGGTATTTAAGTAACTACTGACAAATTTTGTGACTTCAGAGGAAATTTTGGTTTTGACTTAGGGGTGAAAATAAGAAACAAACTTTTTTGGACGTGTGGTCTATTTTATTTATTTATTTATTTTCTCACCATACATTTTGTTGTTGTTTTTTTTTTACATAAATTAACCTCACTAGGACTAATGCCTGTATTGAGGTTAACAATTATAATTTGATGATGCATTTTACATACATTTTACATTACATCTATTGTTCAGACTGTTCACAAAACTTCTAGTTACCAGGTTATAAAGCTTTACGGATATGCTTGGTCAGCTTGCAAACACTATTTTTTAAGGACTTGTATAAAGTTCAAAATAAAAGGAAAAGGAGATCATACACACAACACAAGATTTAGTAAAAATGAAGGTATTTCAAATCCAAAAATTATAAATAAATACGTCAACGAAAATTAACTTATCTCGTACCTTCTATATCTCGCACCTAAGGTGTCAATGCACGTAATAGCGAATCAAATTGCACCACCGAGCTAAAAAAAAAGCTGAAAAAAAATTCAAATAGACCAAGATTTTTGTACAATCATATTGTTTCTAAACACTTATACATACATTGGTAAGAGTATCAATTGATTTTATGCATGTAATCTTTTGTATAAATATGCCCATGTGCATGTTTTGTGCCTTTTAGTGTGTGTATGGCTCTGAATATGTTGCTTGTGCTATATCAATTTGTCTGTGTATTTTATGCCTTTGTATTGTAGTCACTTGAAATGTTATTCTACTATATCTATTTTCTATGTTGTGGTTTCTCGATATATGTGCTCTTTAGTGTTATTCAGCGGGTGCTTATAATGAAGAATAAATAAATAAATAAAATAAAAAAATAAAATAAAATAAAAAATGTACCTGTATTTTAGTAGACTAAGTTCATCTCTGTGTTCCTGGTAATTCACCGCTCACGTGTTGGTGTAAGTACTATTTTAATTCTTATCAAATCTGTTCAACATCAATTTCTAATTTTGTTTTAAGTTCATGACCACTAATCGGAACACTAATGCATGCCTAAACATATATATTACTAGCTGGGTTACCCGGCTTCGCTCAGGACAATAAGATAGTGTTCTGGAATGTTGCACAATGATGTTCCCGATTTCCTATTCCTGATCATTCCACGACATACTCCGCCACTCCTTCCACAACTTTATACAGCTCTATGGAACCTTCTAGAACTTTCCGGAAGACTGTTCTAGAAATTTCAAGAGGGCGAAATTTTCAGCCCTTATATCTTTAAAAGCATGCCCTTTAGGTAAAAACGGATACCCTTATTCCCTAGGGGGGATAGAGATCTACCACACCATATAACTTCCTTGATCGAACCGGGACTCGTTTCTGAGTTTTTGCGAGCTGCACGTTTTTTTGGACTTTCTTTTATAATATATGCCATATTCAAATAAATAAAATGTTACTCCTTACATGTCCTTTCCCGTGCGTTCCCCTCCAGCGTTCCACTTCCACCTTCCCCGCCACCGCTATCCCGCTCCCCCGTCCCGCCAACCCCCCAGGCACTGCATTTCTTGACTCCTCTCCCGCCCGGCCCGTAACCGAAACTTTTTTCTAATACTAATAATTTTAAACTCGTGATATCTTTCTAATTAAGTATCCGAATTGAAAAATTCAAAAAGTTAAATAAAGGTATTGAAGCTGTCTTGAATATGAAGTAATTTATTTTGATAAGGATTAAAACCAAGATACAAATAAAGAGCCTTTTCAAGCGGTGACATTTAAATTAAATTTTTAAAATAAAAGAATACTTATTGTGGCATAGCCATAATTGTTAGACATATGCTGTCGCGCCTTTTTTTGTAAATAATGATATGTTCTATAAAGTCGTAGTACATTATTTTATTCTATCATCAATAGTTTTCGCAGCGCACGCGATTTAAAGAATATTTTATGTAATTTTTTTACACCCTGGGTTAAATTATTGAAGTTTTATTAGGGATTCCTATTTTTTTAAATATAATATAGCCTATGTCACCCAGGGATAGTGTAGCTTCCCAACAGCGAAAGAATTTTTCAAATCGGTTCAGTAGTTTCGGAGCCTATTCGATGCAAACAAACAAACAAATATTACCTCTTTATATAGTGTAGTAGAAGATAGAAGATATAGTGTAGTAGAAGATTAGCATTAGTGTTTATGATTCGAACAATTCCTTTCGTAATTTAACTTATAAATAAAAAGCTTTAGAACTTTGTGGAAAAATCTCAAAACTTTAACAGACTACAAAATAAAAAAGTTATTTCTTTCAATTTTCATCAACATGCAAGTACAGAAACTGCGATTCCATGACAGTTGGTTCTCCGGTTGGACCCCTGCATTATTTTGTAAATGCAATGTGCGGTCGGTTTAGGTAAAATACGGTGTACCTACTTAAATAAAATGAATACTTATGTAACGAAGTATCCCCGAATGAGTGTGCAGTGTGAAAAAAGTATTAAATGTATTTCCCTTCAAATGCATCAAGGATAAAACTAATTGTTTTTACACTGTATATACCAGCGTATAAGTACAAAAAATTGACATTGTAAATAAATTCGTTTGAAATCCATACCCAGTTATTATTATAGGTATTTTTGAAATCAATTTTAGGTTTAAAATTTGTAAATAATGCACAAGAATATATTAATTTATAATTATTGTAATTTCGGGGCATAACTCTCAGAGTATCAACTGTCGGTTCACCAAAACTGCTGAGAGTAAATAATAATAATATTTAGATGACTTGTATAGCGCCCTTTTTCGTGAAAAATCACCTCAAGGGCGCTGTACAAATTTATAATACGTTTATACAATCTTATTTCTAACTATAAACTAGACAAACCACTACAACAACTTATGGATAAAAATTGCATCCACCGGTTCATCGATCACCGATACGAAACTATATGTGCAATGATTTGACCAATGAACGCGATGCTGCTGTAAAAATGTACTGTACAGGCAGAAAATATATACAAGACCATACTTACCTGGAGGGTCACTAGAGATTGACACTGTGGCGCAGTTCGCACGCAGAGGACATAATTGTGAACTATAATATATAATATGTTCTGTAATGAGCGTATTTTGAAAACAAAGGCAAAATTTTATGATAACTCTCCGATAGGTATTTTTATTTAAGGTTATGAGAGCCCAAAAAGGTAGATTTTTAATTTGGACCTAAATGAACAGATAATCTGAACACCTTCAGTAAATCGGGATAGTTAAATAATGCTTTCTTGAAAATGGAAAAGCGCCGACCCATGAAAAATCACTATCACTGTCTTTACTTGTCAAGGTTAAGCATAAGATATTTAAACAAACGAAATACACATTTCAATAAAGTTCTAAACAATCAGTTCACATTTTGAAAATTACATCTTTTTTCAATTCAATACCAAGTCGAGTTCATTGAACCAGATTTCACACAGGACTAAAGCACAGAAAACCAAAATAAATATTTTTTATTGATGTCTTTCTCCATTTAATTTGGGAGGCGGGTATGGATACTGTTGCCACGGGAACCATTTATTGGACAACTGACACCCTTGCCATTAAGTCAACCCAACTTGTTTGTTGACTTTTTGGTGTCCGGATACCTGGGGTAAGGTTCGTCTAGGCCTTGGCGGCGAATGCGTTTACCCACCTACTGTGTGGCGGGCCGGGAGAGCTGTGATCGGGAGAGACTGGTTGAGGGAGATCTTATCTAGCCCTCTCCAGCCGGACTCTCTCGACACATCGATTTGCACTGGACACATTAACCTCCAGATTTCTACCCACCCCTCATACCTTTTTCCTTCCCAAAACTTCCTCTCTTTCCTTTCCCAAAAATTATCCTCCACGGATGACAAAATATGACAGAGGCCGTGAGTAAATTGTTTTCCTCAGGGCCTCTTGTGTGGAGCGATAAATAAAAGAAGAGTGGTAAATAAAAACACGACCGAAAAAATCGAGTGCAGGCGAAACTTTACCAAAACAATCTCAACCAATAGGAGCCTTCAAAAGTGAGGTCATAATCAAAGCGGCAAATGAGCCCAGACCTAGCGTCATTTCCGTTTCACATATCAACCAATAGGAGCTTTTAAAACTGACATCATAATTAAAGCGGCCAATGAGCGCAGTTTGATGCTTCGAAGGTGCTATAATGGGTCATTTTCGTTTCATCCGAATTTAAAATCACAACGGGGCTAAAGAAGATTCACTTAAATTTCACAAAAAACTACTGGCTTTTTTATTTGTTGTTAACAAACAGTTTGATAATGCCTTCAGAAGTCGAAACAGCTGTCACACGTAATAATAATTACGTAGAAGAACTTATTCATAAATAAAATGTTTCCATAAAATAAATTATAATATTATTGAATATATAAAAGGAATAAAAGTTTAAAAACACTTCAGCGTCACAGAGGGTAGTTTAAATTTGAGTGCAATTTTTGAGTGCAACATAAAATTAATTCTAATGAATCAATAGACTAATTAATGGATTAATTAATTTGTAAATTAAATCAAAACCATTTCACTACCTGATAGGATTAACACGATAAAACCTCTTTGTTAACAATTTCATGGAAATTAAGTTAATTATTGGCTATACCAATTAGCAATTATACAACACTTGGTAATGGATTTTTTCCTGATGGGTAATACTCCGTAACATGGAAAACAATGAACCTAATGATGGCATGATAAGTAATACGATATTTTGTACTTGCAGTTTATAATAACAAACATGAAGGTAGAACAAGCATGAGGAAGAACAAATAATGAAAACGAACGGTGCAGGTGCATACGTTAAATGGCAATGAGAATGTTTTTGGGAAAAGTGGTAGATTAAATCGCACCCGGGGGATAACAATGGCAGAACTCAAAAAACCTATTTTTTCAGAAGAGCAGTTTGAATATTTCGTTAAGTGTATTTAATCAGTTACAATTAATTTGATACAATCTCACACAGCAAATTAAAACGCAAAATGTTTAATATAGGTATTAGGAACAAATAATTAGGCCTCCTCTCCAGCTTCTTATCTGACAGATCCCAATGCGTTAAACTCAGTACCACAAAGAGCCAGAATTTGCCCATTAGTTACGGGGTCCCTCAAGGCAGTGTTATAGGTCCAACCCTCTTTCTAATATATATTAACGAGTTATGCAACCTAGATATCGATGCCACTATTATCAGTTTCGCCGATGACACTGTACTACTCTTCCAAGCAAAAGCTTATCGCTTATTCCAAAGCGGAGGAAGGAATTCAATAAGTAAAATATTGGCTTGACTCAAACATATTAACTCTAAATGTACAGAAAACTAAATACTTACTGTCTAGTCTCACCAATATCCCAAAGTCAAACCTACCCCCGCCATTAAAAATACACGTATGTAAAAATTCATCTCTAAACCAGAACTGTGACTGCCCATGCCTAGAGCAAGTAAACATTATCAAATATTTAGGAGTAACCTTCGATACACACCTAAATTGGAAGCAACATATACATAATACTACAAACAAAATCCGCAAATCTATATACTCTCTCAAACAAACACGCAATTTCCTTAACCTAAAACTTTTAAAAACAGTATATTACTCACTGTGCCAATCTCACATCGAATACGGAATTTTAGCCTGGGGTAATGCATATTCTAATGCCCTTGATCCCATCATGAAAGCACAAAAACTAATCATAAAAATAATTCTTAAAATGCCACTTACTACCAGCACGGATACTATATTCAATTCCTTCAACGTTATGGACATAAAACAGATCTACTCAAGATCCATACTAATTAATTTACACAAAAACAACAAAACACTATACAAAGCTACACAAACAATACACAATACCCGAGCCAAAAATAACGAACTTCTCCAAACTCCTTTTTTCAAAACCACCTTCGGGCAAAGACACTCTAAATACATAGCTTGCAAACTATACAATACACTACCAACTACGATCAGACAAACTGACTCCTTTACAAAATTCAAACAAGATATTAAAAAATGGATTATAAGTATTGGACGCCTCACTATTACAAACATCTGTAAAATAAATCACACATAGACAAAAATAACTATTCACATACAACCTAACCCTTAGAAAATAAATGAAAATAATGGAATCCTGTCAAATTGACCTTTAAATAGATTAGGCAGAATTTACTTCTCTACTTCATCTCCAACATTTATAAAATAACTCTCTTTAAAAGATTTACCACCCTTCCAATCACCTTTCTGTTTTAATTCTGTTCAAAGTGATATGTATTTTACCTTAAATATCCTTGTAACTACAATATTCATTTATATACCTGTACGCCTGTCTCGACACAGGTATACCCTAGTGAGACAGGCACATACATAAAACTATTGTAAATATATTTTATTAAAGATAAATAAATAAAAAACAAAAAAAAAAGTTTATTAACCAAAAAAATATTATATATCAAAAGTCTAAAAGCAGTATTTTAAAAGATATTTATTAGGTTTAATATTATAATAGTGTCACAATGATATTGTGCTACTATTTTTGAATAAATTCGAGTAAAATCTAATAATATAACAACGACATATTCACTTTTAAGGCTACAATAAAATTTTAAGAATTGTGCCGTTTTTATCTAAGATATCCAGGAACATTCTGCATACTTAACTCAAAAATGCATTTTTTTGACTTGTGTCACTGTTATCCCTCAGGTGCGAAATAATTATTTACTGAGAGTAATCCAGTGTTAATTTTAGTTGTCGACCGTTCGGAATTTCATCTATCTGTACCTTTGTTTGTACGTTCCATTTCCGGTTTCGAAAATCTGTTGAATCCACTTTATTATTCAAGCAAGCCTTACTTTAACTATGTTGCTTACATTTTCAATACTATGATACCTATCTGGCTGAATAAAATTTTGTCATTTAGTTAGTTTTTTTTTATTTGAATACCACGCAAGATTCCCAACTGCTCCCGTCTGGAGAAAATGGGATATATTGTGGTGCTGAAGGTAGTGTGAAGGGGAAGGAGATTGGGAAGATAAGGTGGAGAAGTTCCTAGCTCTTCAGATCTGATCACAAATATGTTTAAAGCCATTTCAAGCATAATCTGAATGGTGGTCTTACACCAGGGTCATATCATTATAATTTAATATATTTTTCTATTTTTACTATTCTTATATAATGAAATCAAATACCTGAATATAATACTGGAAAAACTAACTAACTAACCATAACGCCGTTTCCCCGCAGGGGTAGGCAGAGAGGACGGAACGCCAAGCAACTCGGTCTTGGCACACATTACTTGCCTCGTTCACATTCATAAAAACTTTCACAGCAAATTTTGAATATGTGCTGAAGAGGGTTTCAATAAAAATTAATTTTCTTAGAAGACTAAGAAATAAACCAAATAGAAACACTACCAACGTTGGCTAAAGAAGGGGGGGTAGCGTAACACGGCGTAACACCCCAAAAACAAATACCAAAAAAACTACAGAGCGCGTTTTTAAAACTATAGTTACTCCACATTTAGACTTCTGCTCTACGGTATATTTGGTCAGTGAAGGAAATTTGAACATGTTAGAAGTTACACAGAGCAGAGCTAGGAGATATACGACTGGGGAAAGGCAAGTAGAGGAGCTAAATGGGATTCCAATAAAAAAAGAGACTATTTAATTACTGCTATTTAAAGTGTTAATTATTGTGCATAAAGTTATGAAAACCCAAATGCCAAAATACTTCCACGAGGAAATTGTTCTTATAAATATACATTACGAAACCAGAAATAAATAGATAAATATAATTATGATAAATCTAATCAGAGTCACAGAACTGACTAATATATAAAGGACTACATATATATGAAGACATGCCTGAAAGTCTGAATAATGGATGTACTTAAAAAGAAATGTTATACTTACTGTAAAATATATTTTTTTGATATCGCTATGCATGTATTGAATGGCACCACATTACTGAAAAAACACTTTGAGGTTATTACTGCAACACCTCCCAGTGAATTCAGCCCGTGCCATGGTACGATGTCTTGGAAGTAATAGTTACCTCTTGGTTAACTAGCGTTATTAGCTTAATAACACCGTCTGCTATTTCTGCATTCCTGGTGCAACGTCACATCTTTCCTCATCAACGCAATACCTTGGTACAACAAAAAGGCTGCTTTTTGCCTGCAGAGTGAGGTAGTAAGTGAAATAGGTATTTGCGATTTTTCCTGTTGATTTTTAAAATTAGTTCACTTACGTGTGGGTTGTAAAATTACAAAAAATAACAATATAATTTGCTTATAATTTAAAATCTTGAACACATAATGTTATTATATTACCTTTCCTTCTAATGAAAAACATTGAAACACGTTTTAAAAATATAATGGATACTGTATATTTTTCTGATTTTCTGTTCAGATTTTCGATTGAGTTTCGCTAATATTAATATTTAATTAAATGAATAAGTGTTCGGTATTATTTGGAAGGCGGGTATGAATTCACACACTGACCGTCAGAGACATAAACATCCCTCAAACACTTTTCTTTCTCAGTATTTCCTGTCCTTCCCTTTCGTAAAAAATACCTTCCACACCAAAGTATCCCCAAAGTGTTAAGGTTTTTTTTTTTTAAACGTAACACATCACCACTTCTCACATCTATAAACATACTCACACATACACACACACACCTACCCACGACTCACATCACCCGGTAATTACTAAATATACAAATCATAAATAAAACACTACAGAGAAACATACATAGGTATCAACCATGAAATATTGCTTAATATCTGTAATTTTCTCCCCATTGTAATCAATGTATTGTTCGTTGCTTTATAAATAAATAAATAACACCCGATTGAAGCTTTAATTTCAATTTGGGAGGCGGGTACAGGTGACGTCGCCTCGAAAACCGTTTATTGAATGAACAACACCTCTGCCATAGATTACGCCAACTGTTTTTGTAACTTAGCAGGGGTGCCCAGAACCACGAGGGTGAGCTTTAATAATAATAATAATAATATTTGGACGATTTATATAGCGCCGTTTTGTGAAAAATCACTTTAAGGGCGCTGTACAAACTTACCATACATGCCTAAAATCTAGAAAGACTACAAGCTAGACAAACAATTAAAAACAACTTATGGCTAAAAATTGCATACACCGGTTCATTGATCACCGATACGAAAATATATGTACAAAATTTTGACCAATGAACGCGATGCTGCCTAAAAATGAATTAATACAGGACCATACTTATCTGGGAGGTCGCTTGAAATTAACACTGTTTATTATCTATTTAAAGAAATTTAGATAGAGTTCGCACGCAGAGGACATAATTGTGAAAATCCTGTAATATATTCTTTAATGAGTGTATTTTGGAAAGTACAAGCAACATTTAATGGTGGGCGGTGCAGGGGTACAAGGATTTGATCTTCCGAGAGACAGATTGATGTGTAAGGATTCGAGTAGTTTTAATTCAGTAAGAAAAGTGTGATTAAGACATATCATGTCTAGATCTTGGCGGTGGATGTATCTGCCAACCTGCTGCGTGGTTGGCCGGATCGGGAGAGGCTGGTTGAAGGAGGCCCTTTGACTTATCCACCCGGACTCTCTTAACCCATCATCTTGCCTCTCAGTGGAAGGATGGATTCGTACGTCCACCACTCCTGCATGGACACACTGACCCCCTATTCCTTCTAACCGCTCATACCTTTTTCCTTCCCAGAACTTCCTATCCTTTATTTCTTTAAAAAGACTATCCACAGAGCATCCCCAAAGGTGACTATGTGGAGTCATTGTAAAAAGAAAAAAACTTAAATACCTAGACTAAAAAGGCAAGGTAAGTTTCATTCGCAGTATCTTTTTAACTAAGGCATAATTTTGGTGGTTGTTCACATTTTCAACCTAAAAACACACGATATTGCACAGCATTGTAAGAATTATAATAGGTAAGTGCATCGATGTATGAATTTTGTTAATATATCGTTTTTAATTCAACAGTCGGCTGATTATCGATTAAAATAGATCTAGACATTTCTACATATATAATGAAATGCAACACGCAAAGTCCGAAACACGGAATAAAGAAGAAACCTAGACCTTTGCATTCAATGTAATACGATCGCCTATGCGGTTAGGTAAGTACCCACTTCAATCACGGAAATGACTGATCAACCGGGTAATAATTATTATGGTGTACAATTTTCCACTGTTGCAACACTGGCCCCGGTTGCAGACGAGAAAGGCATGGTGGAAGCGCGCCAATTCTGGAGTCGATGACCTTCCGTCATATCTGCATGTTTTTAGCGCCAAATGCAACATGACGTGTCATCGCAGTGCTTTTGAAACAATGGAAAAATCGGAAAATTGCGCTTTATATCACTGATTTTCAAAGTTGGAAAAATCAAGCAAAGCTGTAAGTTTTGCTATGGTGAATACAACACAAAAGTCCCAACTAAAGGAAGGATTCCGACTGATTTATCGTCATTGATTCTGCAATACGTCACCAAATGCCAATCACACGAGTACCTACCGAAGAAGGTTCTAACAGGACACCCAGGAGGTAAACAAAATACGGGCAGACCTATGCTGAGATGGGAGGATGATGTCAGGAAGGTTGCAAAAGAACTACTCCATGTCGCAGATTGGAAGACGACGGCCGAAGACACATGGCGGTGAATCTTTATCTTGAAGGAGGTCAAGGTTCGCAATGAGCTGTAGCGCCATTAAAGAAGAAGATTCTGCAATACGTCCTATGTCAAAAAAAATTTAAATTTTTTCTGGTGGAAAAGTATCCAAATGTTTGATCTTTACATTGTACCAAAGCGTTGTATGTCTAAGGAAAGTTGCAGTATCAACGATGTTATATTCTTCGATACGTAAAGTAATTTTTGTAAAAAAATTAAAACTGGTTTGGATACTTTATATAAACATTTTGTACTCTTTCTCATTTCTCTGTATAACCTACCTACTAACCTATCTACCTACTCTAATTTTTTTCCCCCTCTGAATTTGTGTAAATGTGTAAACGTTTATTTATCTGTTGCTACTTCGTTTTTTCTAAATTTTAATTTTTCTGCTCTTTTTTACATTAGCTCCACTCAGGAGGCCCACAGGAAAAAATGACTCACAACCTGTGTCATCTTTGTGGATCCTGTGTGGAGGAACATTTTATTTTTGGAAGAAAAGGACGACGAATTAAAAGGAGGAACGTGAAGGAATCTAGAGGTCAGTGTGTCCAGGAGTGAAGGACGTATGAAACCATCTTTCCCACTGCGGTGCAAGGCGATGTTCCGAGAGAGTCCTGCAGGAAAGGTCAAATTGTCTCCCTCAACCAGTCTCTCCAGATCTGGCTTGCAGTTGGTGGGTAGACGCATCCGCCATCAAGACCTGGAAAAACCTCACCCCATAAACCTAAGCACCCTTTCTAAGTAACCAAACAAAGCCAACCACTTGATTGGACCTATGGCAGAGGTGTTGGTTACCCAAGAAATAATATTGGGCCAAAAAGAGATCCCTGCGGTACTCCGCACGTGACTGCAAAAGTATTTTAAGTGAACAAATTAACCTTAAAAAGTAAATATTTTCCCAAAAGATAACTATTAAACCATTCCAATATACATACTCCCTCTTATTTCCAACAATTTTAGTTTACGTAATAAGATTCTATGGTTGCCATAGGCGGCAGCACCTATACCCGCCTCCCAAATTGCTTTGATTTCAGAGCCAAGAAGTTGACAGCACTGCCAAAGAAGTTGTAAATAGTCAAAGCGATATAGCTTTCCTGAAAGAGGGGAGAGGTCATGAAATTTATTTTTGGGAAGGTGACGATGAACCAAATAACTTTGGGAATCTCTGCTTCAGACAATATTTTCCACAATTGCCAGCTCTCCATTATTTTTGTCGTGTTATTCAATTAAACATGTTATATAAACCACAGCCAGTGTTACCGAAGGCATGTTATTGATTTTACTTTGTCATTTCAGAGAATGTGAACTCATTGCATGATCGATTCACACTCTCGTATAATATGTCATTATCAGAAATGTAAACGAGTGTTTACGTAACTCAAAATAGTTTTTTAAAAATTGGGAAGATGAAATAAATATTTCAGAATTGAAAGTATCCACCTAGAATATTAACATCACAATTCACTTATTAAAGTTTTTTTTTGTTAGCTCCACACAGAAGGCCTTGAGGAAAAAAAATCCCCTCAGGGTCTTTGTCATCTTTGGGTATGCTGTGTGGAGGGTATTTTTTTTTAGAAAGGAAGGAGAGGAAGTTCTGGGAAGATAAAGGTTATTAGGGATGGGTAGGAATCTGGGGGTCAGAGTATCCAGGAGTGACGGACGTATGAATCCATCACTCACATCTATCGCACCTAAGTCACCAAACGTAGCGAACCACTTGGGGTGACCTATGGCAGAGGTGTAGGTTATCTAATAAATGGTTCCCGAGGCGGCGGTACCCATACCCGCCTCCCAAATTGTAGTCACATCATTATTAAACAATTAAGAACATTTTAACATTTAATCAAAGGAAAACAGATGTCAAAATACCCCACAAAATAGACAATCATTGCCACAATTATTTTCTCATTGAATTGAATTTAATTGTAATAAATCGATTTAGGCACCTTCAAAATTGAAATTTAGAATCTTATAAATAAGTTATCTCAAAGTGGTCTAACCACAGTTTGAAAATGTAAGCCGAAACAGCTGACACAATAATAAAATTAAAATACTTGCAGAACCTAATAATAAAATTATTAAATTAAATTAAAAAGAAAACAACACGTCTGCAGTTCACACGCGGTAGAAGTGAACCCTTCAGAACGCTAAAGTAGACAAGAGTGGGGAGGCTACGAAGCACTGCACAAAATGGAGACCGGTTATTCTATCTCATTCTCTCACAGGCTAAATCCTGTAGATGTATGTGTTCGTCTCTTTTTAGTGTCGCTTTTTCGTTTCATCGAGTTTCAAATCACAACGGTGGTTTTCACCTCAATAATCACAATATAAGATAATGTAATAACAATCAGATTACCTAGAACCTTCCAGTAAGTGGGAAGGTACTACTACCTAGTTCAACGCTCCAAGCGCCAAGTGAAATTTCTATTACGTAGTGGGTTCACGAAGGTGCAAGTTTGTCGCAAAAAGCCGACAGTGGTTACGCAATGATAATGTTGTCGTAATTGATGGAAGTTAAAGAACTTGAATTACTGACTTGATCAATGCTAATTTATGGTATTGCAAGTTTCTCTTTGATCGGAACGTTGGTGTTTTTGTCCAAGTCTGGAACTTGTTAGGATGGGTTGTTAATAGATGTAAGCTCATCCTTTTATACTTATACTTGCTGTTTCCTGTCATCATAAATAATGTATAAAGAGGGAATAACAAAAGAAAACTGGAAATATGTCATTTTTAAATCATATTTTAGATGTATTGACTGTTTTTCAAAATTGATTTCGAAAGACTGTTCTTTTATCTAGTAAAGCTATGTTTTAAATTTTGAAAAAATATGTTAATTTTTAGTACAATAAGGTTTTGCCGTAGGTCGTTGGCATTTGTTAAATTTTTTAACAAATTATACAACACTCATTTCAAATCATATAATCGTGCAGTAAAATAAATCAATAAATTATCTGGGAAAGCTATGTTTCAGAATTTTAATTTTAGTATAAATAAAATCATTAAAAAAAAGATCGGCGCACGTGTTTTGTGTCGAAAATACTTCGGTTTGTCTATTTATTTACGGTCTTACAAACTAATGTATTTAAGATTTTTTTTACATTCTTTTGGTTAGACATTATTGAAAAATTATGAATACTTATTATCAAAAAATAATTACGAAAAGTACATAATTTTAATAGTTTTGTTATCACGCCTTTCAGCATTTTTGAATGTAGGTATAAATTCGAGCAAATTTTGAATGCATATTTAAAAAAGCTGGTATGGAGAATAATTAATCTTTCTCATTGGAACTGCCCTGTCTTAAAAGGAAACATCACCATCTTTATTGCGGGTTTGCCCGAGGCTCACATTTTAATTAATTCCGGCGAATTCGTAAGCATCCCAAATCAGTTTAATGTGTTAATTTAATATTATAAATGTGTGTTTGTTTGTCCTTAAGTCCTTTGTCCGTCTACGCAATTTTTTGAATAGGGATATTGGAGGCCTGAAATATGATATCAATAATTTGGGAGGCGGGTATGGATACCGCCACCCCGGAAACCGTTTAATGGATAACCAACACCTTTGCCATGGGTCACCCCAAGTGTTTTGCTACGATTGAAATTTTAGGGTCATGGGGTAATTTTTGACTAGGTCTTGATGGTGGGTGCGTATGCGTATGTCCACCTACTGCATGGCGGGCCTGATCGGGAGAGAGTGGTTTAGGCAGTCCCTTTGACCTCTCTAGCTCGACTTTTTCGACCCATTGCTTTGCACTGCATTGGGACGATTGGATTCACACGTCCTTCACTCCTGGACACACTGTCCTCCACGTTCCTACCCACCCCTCATGCCTTTTTCATTCCCAGAACTTCCTTTCTCTAAAAAGACCCTCCACACAACATTCCTAAAGATGAAATAATGAAATGAATGAAATTTTTTTTCCTCAAGGCCTCCTTTGTGGAGCTAATGTTAAAAAACATAGGCTACTTTTCATCCTGGTAAAACTTTTCATTCTCGTGGGAAAATCCTTTGTATGGTAATTTTTCATATATCTAGCGATATGTGTGTTTTAAATTTACGTTATTTATTTTTAAGATTAATAAGAATAATTATTAAGTAATAATTAATTTAAAATTCACAATTCATTTAAAAAAATAGATTGAGAAAATCGTTTGCATTTTCACATTTTTATTTTTACTAAATGCTGATCGGAAATTTTATTGATTTTCCTTGACGTTTTAATAAATCATTTATATATAATTGTTATTACATAATTACCTCTAATCGCGATAATCAACTATGTAACAGAGATTTCTCCGACCGTCGGGGTCGCCGCACTTCCCCTACCACTACCAGTAGAACAGACACAGAATAGAGGGGTAAATTCGCAACGGAGGGAGAGAGCACGCCGCGGCCGCGAGGCTTGCACTTAACCTAGGCTGTTATTACCGTGTTCTGTTGTGTGTCGGGGGTAATTGTATAATAAATTGAGGTATTGAAAACCAACAGCCATCTTGGATTGGCCGTGAAAGTTGCGGAAAATGCAGTCGAAAGCCTTCCAGATTTTAACTAACAAATGATATTATTGTTTTATTTTGTTTTTCATTTTATTTATTTATTACACTACCTAATGGGTATGCACATTCTTTGTTTGTAAGTTAAATCAACAGGTATTTTAAATTCTTTTAAACTAAAAAAATAAAGAAAATATAATATAATGAAAAAAAAAAGTAACAACAAAAGCGTATTATACATAATACAAAATAAAACACATTGGTAAAAAATATAAGAAGTGTCACATAAAATAAATAGTAAATGAATAGAAAATAAAATTCTCACAATAAAAAAAAATTGCAGAAATTATCCACGACTATTTGTGTCCAGATGTATAAAAGAATTGGAATGAACAATGTTTATACCGGTTTTTCTTAAGGTGAAATATATCTCCTAGATCAGAATATTTGGAGAATTTTGGTAAGAGAGTGTCCTGGTGTCGTTAAAGTAAAAGGGTAGTAAGTGTCGGCAAGATCTTTTGGGAATATTTGATGTTGATTAATTGAAGTAATTTAGGAGATTCAATTTTGCAATGCAGTATTTTATGTAATAATATTACATAAGTCTTCTTTTTGAAAGTTTTAATAGAGACATTTTATCCAGTTGGTTTTTAAGTTTACCGGAATCCCCTTTTCTAAATGTGTTATCATCCACATAATTTTTGGTTTTATTGTCTTTTCGTCTTAATTGCTTAATTTAGTTTACTTTACATAGTATCCTATTCTTGGAGGAATAGATCCTTTCCTTTTCTATTTTAATCTATCATCAAACAATGTTAAATATTCCTGCTTGAAATTATTACCGTTCTTCTTCCCAAGTGTATTCCCCATCGCTAAGGATCGTGATCCCTACTCCAATTTCTATGGTGGACAAGACTCCTCGTGGAGAGCTGCGAATACCAACTTACCAGACGCCAGTGATTCTTGGTCACTCCAGCGCATTGGAGACCTTCCTCTGCTTTTTCTGGCAAACACTTTGCTAGGAGTTTGACTATGATTTTCTCCAAGTTGGAGTCCTCAGTTTGGCGAGCAACACATGTAAAATATCTTAAAATACGTTGTAGGCAGATAGTTGAAAGCCTATTGTGAATGCCCAGCTCTTCCAAAAGGACACATTTGTGCGTCTGGCTGTCCATGGAATCCTGAGCATTTTTCTCCAGCATCACATTTTGAGGGCGTCTATCCGCTTTCTTTCACTGGCTCTAAGGACGGGTTGTTGCATGGTTAAATATTTGTGACATGTTAAATATTTGAAGTTAATGTTAACGTTCTGTGTAGGTTCTATTCAAGTTCTGTTATTATATCATTGTAGGCCAGTTGCAGTTGAAAACTGAAATAATCACAGAAATTGAATAGAACTTACACAGAACGTGAAAATTCACTTCGAATATTTGATTAATTCATAATTTTTTTTGAAATAACCCATCCTAAGTGTCCATGTTTTCACACCGTATAGAAAGATGAAGGAAATCAACGGCGAAATTAAATCAATTCGCGTTCAATGGACTCAAAATTGCTTTCAATGTATGTGTAATTTTCAAAACTGAAACCGATTGTTTGAAGAATAGTTCAGACGTGCGACACATTTTTTTACCTGCATTTATTTTAATTATCTTTTCAAGGTTGGAATTTTTTTATATCCCGTGATTTTCACGGGTCTGCTTCTGGTTTACCTAAGAGTCTATTTATATAAAGGATAATGTCTGTGGCGGGCGGCGTGGATTTGATTTTTTTTTTCAAATCACTTTTATTTCTTGGCTGATAAAATTTTGCAAGCTTGACCTTTAAAACAAGATGAAGGTTACTGTCTACATGAGATTGTTGGGGACTTCAGCTTGTATATTATTACAATGCACATGACATATACATACATAACTTTGAATGAAAAAAATTTACAATAATATATGTTTTAGAGTTCTTGCCTAATATGACTCTTGAAACCTTCAAGGCCAATGTTGAAAATGTCAAGAGACCTAGAGATATCATTTAGCAACACCATATCTCTTGTCATCCAAAGCTAGGCCAGAACGTTCTGCCGTGTGGAATATAGAGCAAGTCGTGGTGACGACCCTGGCGTTAGTTGTTCGGCGCGAACAATTTGTAACATTCCAAGAGGTATGGGCCGTCAATGTAATTATTTTATAATTTTAAAAGCTGTTACTGTAAGGGTCCCATTCCTCCTAGATTGGAAACTTTCGTAGCGCGTTTCAGAGATCAAATCCACGTGATGCATAGGTAAATTGCGGGTATTCACTATGCTTTCTCATATAAAAATATCTTAGAAATTTAAAAATAATAATCTTTTCGTAGAGTTTCGCTGAACTCTGGCAACCGTGAGAGCGGCCGTAACAGCTAACAACGTAACACAACGTAACCGCAAATGGCGGATGCAGCGTTTTCTTCTTTCATAATTACCATTCACTGCATTAATAGGCTGATGCAGAATATAGATACTATTAAACAGCAAGCTTTAATCCGCGGTGCAGCTAACAGCTAATAGTCATCTTACTTTGCATTTGCGAGTATTAAATCCGTTTTTCTAAATCGTTAAACATTTCACAAGGTAGAATCATAATGAAAAAAAACATTATTAGGCTCTATTTAGTGAAAATTCACCTCAATTGAACTTAAATTTAAGCAGAAAATCTGCGGTTATAATCTCGTTAGTTGAGCCGATATGATCCTTGAATACCAATCAAGAGATCGGCAGGTTCGAAGCCTGGTATGCGAACATATAGAAATATTTATATATTTTTATGTGAATATCTCACATGAGTCCCAGCTGCACCCGTCTGGAACTAGTGAGACTATGGCATCCCCAATTGGGGTATGTTGTGAGGCTGAAGGTAGCGGGGATGGGAAGAGGAAAGTGAAGAAGTACATGGCTATTCCGATCTGGTCGCCAAACACGACTAAAGCCATTTCAAGTAAGTAATGGTAGTACGTACACCAGGACGATACATAGAGTATTTTCCAATCTGGAACGTGCCGCAAATATAATATACATTATTTTTAATGAATTATTGTGAAATATCACAAATTAATCAAATTAAATTTATTTGCGCACGCCGGGATGCGTATTCCCAATCCCTAACGCGATTCAGTCGCTCTACCGACTGAAATGAGTTAGGGATTGGAATGCATAAATCACCTTCCAAACACTACCGCGTTTCAGTCGCCTTCGCGCTTTGTGGCTCTCTGTTTCTGTTAGGGTGACGACCATAATTATAGAAGGGTAAGCAGAGAGGATGGACCGCGTTTTTTTTACTTACGAAATCTTTTTTTACATTGAAAAAAATTATTTTTTAAGTAAAAAAAAAACGCGCGTTTTTTTTTGCACCTCTAGTGCTTGCCCATTGACATTTGGGCATTGGTAATATTGCGAGCCCTGCAATATTTTTGAATGCAACAGTTGCTGATCCTGGACAAAATTCAAATCAGCAGATTTGAAAAGAGAGCTGGTCATTCTTTGTATCACAGCCGAGGGCTCAGGGCGGTCCCCTCGACCGCAATACGACAGATCCTTTTTTTGAAGACCGTTACGATCGTGATTGTAAATTTGGCATGTCATACTCGCCATCTTGAGAGCTGACTGGAAGTCATCCTGGAGGGATGATTGGGATCCAGAGTCATCCGCCTTTGCTGTTTCTGTAGGATCCTTTTGGCTGGGAGCCATTTCTCTGGAGTCCTGCCAATCTCACGATGTGAGATTCGTTTCACAAAAGAAGATTTCATCATGCGTCATTTCAACTAACCACGTTATCAAAATGAACTATTTAAACCCAAGCAAGCCCAAGCCAGGCAGCCTTAGTTGTAGGATGTTTTTTTTTTGATTTAATATATATTTATTTTGTATTTCTAATACATTCTTTTCTTTGAAAATCAACCTAATCCTTATATCTGCCATGCGAGTCATTTTTCTCATAATAGTTCACTTTTTACATTGTTGCCACCTCATCCTAGGTAACATGCTCTCATACAAGGGCGATACTAAGAGTACCTATCACTCTGTATATATATTTATGCATTTGCGCGAGATAGGTACCTAGGTAAGGGAACTATTTTGTGGTGTGTCTCTTTGTTTGTGAGCAACTGCGGCTCAATGACTTCTAGAACTTGAATTTTTCAAAGGAAAATTTCTAATCGTCTCTTAAAAATTGACAATGTTTGTTTTTGAAAGGCAATGAGATAAAATAATTTGCAAATACTTTCACCTTCATATATATATCCTACGATTACAATATCCCGTGATTTTTCACTATTCTTCAGCGCTAGTATAATAAAGGTGTTAAGGGACGTGCTTGACTTCCTTTATTAGGAGTTAAAATGTCAATGAAATTTTCATCTCCGTTGACATTTTTAACGTTCAAAAAAAAAATTTTTCACAAACTACTTTTTTTCATTAGCTCCACACTGGAGGCTCTGAGAAAAAAAAATCCATCGAGGCCTACGTCATCTTTGAGGATGCTGCGGAGAGGTTCTTTTAAGGGAAAATGAGAAGAGGAAGTTCTGGAAAGGAAAAATGTATGAGGGGTGGGTAGGAATTTAGCGGTCAATATCCAGGAGTGACGGAAGTATGAATCCACCCCTCCCAATACGGTACAAGGCAACGGGTCGAAAAGTCCGGCTGGAAAGATAAAAAGTTCTCCATGAGCCATTCTCTCCCTGTCCGGCCATCCACCTTCTGGCAAATACGTGTGTCGCCAAGACGTAGAAAAACCTCCCCCCTTGCATGAACCCGGGTACCCCTACTAAGTCACGTAGCGACCAACTTGGGGTGACCTATGGCCAAATTAATGGTCCGTTATCAAATAAATGGTTCCCGGGGCGGCGGTACCCATACCCGCGCTTAAATTGATTTTTATAAATTCTTCCAGCTTCACACAACCTACAATTATAATATCCCGTAATTTTTCATTGGTCTGCACCAGTGCATTACATATTATATTGGAATGTTGGGATTACCTGACTATTCTGATCGAGTCATACAGCATTTCTAGTTGGCGCATGAATTAGATTGGAATGTCTCCAGCATGACCAAGAATGACTGTCGCACTGTCTCTACTTTCCGGATGTCCGCCACAAACAGCAACATCCGATTGAATTATGGATCGTACAAGGACTAGAAAGATTGTCATAACATCTTATTTGTTGAGTCATGAATAAGACAGTCACATTGTTTCATTAAAATTCATCTAAAGTTGATGCCAAATGCATGTAATAAATCAGATATGACCCAACCTTCTTCTCACCCATATTTTCCTCTCCACATTCTTATATGGAGAGCATTAGTTTCTGTGTTCCCGATAGATCATGATATGCCATAGTCCTTCTGTTTTTAGACAATTGGTTTAAGTTTGGTTAGGTTAGGTTATGCAATACTCCTTCTGTCTCCAGATGGTTGGATTAGGCTAGGTTAGGTTAGGTTATGCCATATTCCTTCGGACTCCAGACGGTTGGGTTAGGTTAGTTTCGGTTAGGTTAGGTTAGATAAGGTTAGGGTAGATTATGTCATAGATACACTGTATCCAGACGGTTGGGAGCAGTTGGGACTTTTGTGAGATATTTACATTAAAAAAAGAAGAAAAAAATCGTGCGTTCCAGCTACGAAAGTTATAATATTTTAATGTTCCAAAAATTTTAAAATCAATTTTGAATGCATTCCTACGAAATTGCGTTTCTTTTGTGATAAAAATACCCACATTATAAATAAAATCATAACTTATCATAACTAAGTATATGTATGAAACATGTAGTATTTTGGAGTTGTCAACTTTTGGCTCCATGCCATAGAAATAATATTGGTATTAAGGTATTTACGTAGTCCCACATTATATAAATCGTTTCTGACTTTACCATAATATATTGAAAGTCAATGAACCTGTTGCGACAGCACATTCATTGTATGTTTTAGAGCGTCATATTTATTTTTACTATGAATTTACATTATGTGGAAAAGTGTGGAAGCCCTTTTGCTTCTTAGAAAATGCTACATTAGTTGCATTTCTTTTAAAATGAGTCACTTTTCTATAAACCGGTCGATTTTGACACGTAAGCATATAAACACTTACGATAAGAAACTATGGCCCAGTATATCAGTTGATTTCAAACTTTTTTATGTGGTTGAAATTTCGAGCTTAGCGCTATTGGAACATATTCCGTATACGGGTAGCAAGCCTATACAGGATGTCCGGGGGTAAAGTGCATTAACTTCTGGATGTGATTCTACATGATATTATAAGCAAAAAAGATAAATAACTTTTTTCGAAATTCCAACTTTTAGGGCTTGTTTTGTGGTAAAAAGATAAAAATAGACCGGCGTGTGCCGCTAGCTTTATTATTTTCCGCTGTTACGATACGGGCCAGTCACAAACATGCTATGTTGCCACAATAGTGCCCGGCGGGCGCTCAGCAAGTAAGATCGTACCTAACACTAAGGATTTTTAGTAGGTACGTCTTTTTGTATGGGAAAAAAAATTTTGGAATTTCGAAAAAAGTTATTCATCTTTTTTACTCCTACCATCATGTAGAATCACCTCCCGAAGTTAATGCAATTTACCCCCGGACACCCTGTATATCACCAGTATTACATGGATTGCCAATGCTTTTAATAGAGGAACGTGCTTCTTTTTTCTTTGTGAAACCCAACTACTGTCTACGTGAGTGATATAACTATGCTTTATGTGGTTCCGGTTTTCTATGGTTCCGTGCGTCTTCATCCCGCGACAAAATATCCCCCGACAAAATATCCCCTACAAAATATCCTACGAACAAAACATTCCCTAACAAAATATCTACTAAAATTTTACCTAACCTAACAAAAATGGGACAAAAATAATACTGACGTCTTGTAAAGACAATAAATTATTGTTCAAAAATAGTAAAATGGGACAAAAATAATACAGACATTCTGTAAAGACAATAAATAATTGTTTAAAAATAGTTATAAAAAATAATTCAGCGTAGTGAGATACATTTTATACTTGGGATATTATATCGAGGGATACTTTGTCGGAGGATATTTTGTGGGGGATATTTTGTCGGGGGATGAAAACGCGCATTATTACCCTTTCTACTGTCATCGGAAGATCGCCATCTTTGATAGGACTGACAAGTAAATAAAATTTAGTAAATAAGAAAATTATCAAAAAATTGAAAAGGCACGTGATAGGTGAAACAACTTATTTCAGAGTTTGCTTGAAAATCTTAACTTTTACGTAAATTTAATGTAACTTTTATTGAATGAATATGACCTCATGAGCCATTGTTTTCGACCGTACGATACACCAGACAATTTATCCAATCTCTAAAAAAAATTCTAGACTGAAGTCAATTCAAAATGTACATACAAGATGCATGTCTGTGGAAGAAATTAGCGCGATGTGTGAAGAGTTATGTCAGCTATTCTAGAAGCTGGAGCCGCGGTGAATTAATATGAGAAACGGAGAAAGTTGATAGTTTATTGAATATCCCTACCTTCTTGCTTCGTACATTGGTTTCGTTTTGATGTAAAGTGTGTTCTAGATATTATTATTTATAATTGAGAAGTTTGAAAATGATTGTTTATTGATTCTGAATCTTGATAGCTGCTGACTATTTTTTGTTTAATCTTGAAACTTATTTAATTCAAGACTGATTCTGAATCCTTTTTTATACTGAAACTCTGTTGTTTCTGAATCTTGATTGATTCTAAAACTTTTTCTAAATCAATTCTTGATTGATTCTAATCTTTGTTGATGCTGAATTTTGATTAATTATTTATCTCCATTGTTTCCGAAACTTGATTGATTCTAAAACTTCATTGATTCTGAATCTTTGTTGATTTTGAATCTTTATTTATTATTTAACTCCGAACCTTGATTGATTAAAAAACTTCATTGATTCTGAATCTTGATTAATTATTTAACTCCATTGTTTCCGAACTTTGATTTATTCTAAAACTTCATTAATTCTGAATCTTGATTATTTATTTAACTCCTTTGTTTTAGAATCTTGATTCATTCTAAAACTTAATTGATTCTGAATCTTGATTAATTATTTAACTCCATTGTTTCCGAACCTTGATTTATTCTAAAACTTCATTAATTCTGAATCTTGATTAATTATTTATTTTACTCCTTTGTTTTCGAATCTTAATAATTTTTTTTTTAAAGTTTCTTTATTCATTGAAATTTTTTTATTACATAAAATTGGGGATTTTTCGACCACCATGCTAAGCACATGCCCGTGTTGTGGTGGTCTAAAACTTCATTGATTCTGAATCTTGATTAATTATTTAACTCCAATGTTTCCGAACCTTGATTTATTCTAAAACTTCATTAATTCTGAATCTTGATTCATTATTTAACTCTTTTGTTTTCGAATCTTTGTTCATTCTAAAACTTCATTGATTCTGAATCTTGATTAATTATTTAACTCCATGTGAGAAAGGTACTCAGCATGCAAGAGCGAGACGGAAGATGAACGAGTATAAAAGAAGATGTTCGCCCTTGCTCTGGCTCCTTTATCACCAACAGCGCCGAAAGCTAGGATTAGCTGTAGAACTCATTATTGTGCAATTATAATTAATACTCGACACGCGCATTATTATTTCTAAACTATTCCCTGATCACGTAAAGATCCCATTGGAAATTAACAGTTTAACAGTTATAACAGTGGCGCAGCCAATACGGAATTAAATATAACGATTGCGAGAATCGACGCGCAAAAATTGCACGCTAAGCACGCGAGTTCAATAGTTACGTGTTGTAACATTATTTTCGGGTCGGTAAAAAAGGCCGGACCGAAATTAAAAATCTTCACTGGAAGGAGTGAAGAAGAAGGGGAACACTGGAGCCAGCCTAACTTCTCGGAAGGGGGAAGATTGCACGGGAGGGTCCAGGACTTCAAGAGCGGCAGCTGGGTGTCCAGGTCACTAGACGGGTCTGGAAGGAGCCATCGTCATCAAGGATCAAGAAGCGGTTTCCTGAGAGGGTCAACGGAGCAGTACAGATTGAGGAGGAATATCGTAGGGGAGTGTTTTTCTCTTTTTTTTCTTTTCTCTCTCTTGTTGTATCATCTGGGTAGAGCAAACATGGAGTCAGGAGGATTGGGGTCCTTCAGTTTGCGTGACGGTAACTGGGAGAATTTCAAGGTCCGCCTCGAACAGTATCTCCTTGTGAATGATGACAAATACGCATCAGATGTGAAAAAAAGGGCTATTTTTCTTAATGCCTTGAAGGATGACTGTTTCTCACTTTTGGTAAATTTGTGTATTCCTAAAAAAGTAACCGATGTTAAATTAGAAGATTTAATTTCTAAACTCAATGAGTATTGTAGCATGACGAAATGTTTTTTTGAGGAGAGGTCACAGTTTTACACAGCTAAACAGAGGAGTGATGAGACAATTCGTGATTTCGCAGTTAGGTTAAAGGCTCTTTCGGTTAATTGTAAATTCGGGAATAATTTGTCGGAGAAATTAAGAGATTTCTTTGTGCTAGGATGTAAGCCCGGGAAAGTCAGGGAAAAATTATTTCTTGAAAGTGAATCGTATACTTTCGAAAAGTGTGTCCAAGTAGCAGAGTGCATCGAACTCGTAGCTTCAACGCAAGCCCAAGGTCGGGAGTTTAACTCTGTTTTAGCAAATAACAGTGTCAGCAGTGGTCGTGTTTCACCTAGTTCATATGAAAAGAAAAGAGTAAGCAATAGATTCAACCGGATGAGTAGTCCACATAAGTCGCGATCGCCGTCGCCAAAGCGTAAATGTTTCGTTTGTGGAAACGATAATCATATTTCGGCGGATTGTAGATTCAAAGGCTATACATGTAGAATTTGTGGTAAAAAGGGTCATCTAGCAAAACAGTGTAAAAGTTTTTCAGTTCGTAAAAATGTGAATACCTTGTTGTCAGATACAAGTGTCGATAATATAAATAGTGTTGAACCATATTGTGTAGAGGTTTCTTTGGACGGCATTAGAAGTAAATTCATGTTAGATTCAGGTGCATCTTGTAGCGTGATTGGCAAGGATTGTTATTTCAATCAGTTTAATAGTAATAAGTTAGTGCATGAAAACATTAGTCTACGGGGTTTTGACAATACGCTCATCAAAGTAATAGGTGCATTTACTCCGCTGGTAGAGTATAACGGACAATGCCGCCAGTTAAAGATTATTGTTGTAGGTAGCTCTACGTTATCAATATTAGGACGAGACTTCATGGAACTGTTTAACTCAGGAATTACTGGGATAGTGAATTGTGTTAATCGAAATACATTAAAAGAGCGATTAGTAAAAAAATTTCCAGAAGTTTTTACGGATAAACTAGGCAAGTTTAATAAATATGAAGTTAATTTAAGATTGAAAGATACCGCTGTTCCGGTGTTTCGAAATAATAGAATCATTCCATTCGCTTTAAAAGAAAAAGTCGAACGAGAGTTAAATACTTTAATCTCAGATGGAATAATAGAGCCGGTTCATTATAGTGAATTTGCGAGTCCTATCGTACCAGTGATTAAGAAAAATGGTAGTATTAGGTTATGTGGTGATTACAAGTCAACAGTGAATAATCAGCTGTTAATTGACAAGTACCCTTTACCTAGGATTGAAGAACTGTTAACCAAAGTCAATGGTGGGAAAGTTTTTGCAAAGATTGACCTCAAGTCGGCGTATAACCAGTTTGTTTTGAAAAAGGAATGTAGGCGTTTCACAACGATCAACACACATTTAGGGTTGTTTCAGTATAAACGGTTAGTGTATGGGTTAGCTTCTGCACCGGCTATGTTTGCAAAAGCAATGGCAAATTGTTTGTCAGGATTACAGAAGATGACATTCTATTTGGATGACATTATTGTGATCGGTGAAGACGAAGAAGATTTAGAGAGAAACGTGTGTGACGTTTTAGAAAGGTTAAAAAGTTGTAATTTAACGGTGAATAGTGAAAAGTGCGAATTTAATTTAAAAGTTATTGAGTTTTTAGGTTATAAGATAAGTGAACAAGGGATTCAACCGTGTCAACGGAATAAGGAAGCTATTTTAAATGCACCGTCACCTAGTGATTTAAATCATTTGAGAAGTTTGTTAGGCATGATTAGCTATTATCGTAATTTTATCCCAAACATGGCAAATGTATTGTCACCGTTGTACGAATTACTTAAAAAAGATAACAAATTCCAATGGGGTACAGAACAGGAGAATAGTTTTGCGATTATAAAAAAAATTTTAACTTCGGATAGGATTTTAACTCATTTCGACGAAAATATTCCTGTGAAACTTGTCACAGACGGTAGTCTCAATGGTGTTGGGGCGACACTTATACATGTATTTCAGAATGGGTTTGAAAGGCCAATAGGTTTCGCAAGCAGAACTTTAAGTAAAGCGGAAAAAAATTATTCAATTTTAGATATTGAAGCAACTGCTATTATTTTTGGAATTAAAAAGTTTTATCAATATTTGTACGGGAGAGAATTCACCTTAGCTGTGGATAACCAACCCTTAGTGAGAATCTTCGGTCAAAATAGAGAAATTCCTAAAATCGCAGCGTCTAGGTTACAACGTTATGCGGTTATGTTAGGGTCGTTCAATTTTAAGATTGAATATGTAAAGTCGAAAAACAATTGTTCAGACTTTCTGAGCAGGTGTCCGATTGAAAAGGGAAGCTGTGAGGATAAGATAGAGTCTGGTTACATTAATTACTTCGAAAATAACGGGTTTAATTTATCTCTAGACGTGATAAAAAGTGAGACCGAAAAGGACGATATGTTAAGTCAAGTTAAGAAATTTCTTATAGAGGGTTGGCCAGCATCAGTAAAAAAAGTTCAAAATAGTAATTTTAATAGAATTTTCTGGGAAAAAAGGTTAGAATTATCATTGATAAATGGGTGTATTTTATATCAACATAGAGTTGTGGTTCCGGAGTCTTTAAGACAAGAGGTTTTAAAGATGTTACACAGATCTCATTTAGGGGTTTTTAAGACTAAAGGTATTGCGAAAAGTTTCGTTTGGTGGCCAAAAATTAATCAAGATTTAGAGAAAATAACTGAAAATTGTAAGGATTGTTTAGAAATTAAACCAGAATCTCAAAAGAGTTCACTAGCAGTCTGGCCATATGAACCTGAAGTATGGTTCAGGGTACATATTGACCATGGTAGCTTACATAACAAAAACTTTTTAGTTGTGGTAGACGCTTCTTCGAAGTGGATCGAATGCCTGGAAGTAAACAGTCTGTCTTCAAAAGAAAATATTGAGGTACTTCATAGGTTATTCTCACAATTTGGTTTTCCAGCAACTTTAGTTAGCGATAATGGTACGTGTTTTTGTTCTGAGGACTTTGAAATTTTCTGTAAAAAAAATGGTATGGTACATATAACTAGTCCAATTAATCACCCTAGCAGCAACGGACAAGCAGAGAGTGCGGTTAAGATATGTAAAAATTTTCTTAAAAAAATTTGTAAACGTAATAGATTTCCATCAGACTATAAAGAGCAGTTGGGTAACTTTTTAACAGATTATAGGAATACCGTGCATGCAACTACAGGGTGTGAGCCATCATTATTGTTAATGGGAAGGAAAATTAGGACTGTCTTTGACTCTCTAATACCTAGGAAAGTGGAGGAAAGAACCAGTAATTCAGGTTCTTCTCGACAAAACAAAGTAATTCAAAAGGTTATTCAGAGCCAAGGCAATCAGAAAAGGCAATATAGGGGTAGAATTAAGACAGGTTTTGATGTAGGTCAGAAAGTGATGGCCAGAGATTTCAGATCTCAGGGTAATAGATTATGGGTCCCTGGGGTTGTAGTTGAGAAAAAAGGCAGCAAAGTATATTTCATTAAAATTAACAATTCTAATATGGTATGGAAAAGACATTTAGACCAGATAAGGAAATTACATGTTTCATGGCGGGAGGAAGATGGTCCTGAATTCATCGCGTCTGACACACTAGAACTGTCGACGGACGAATTAAATCTCTCCGGTATGTTGCGCAGTAGAAGCGACTCTAATTCTATTTCTCCATGTTTCAGGTCTAAACCGTGGCATGGACGACTTCGCCCAAGATGAGACGGACGAACGAGAGAGAGAGAAGAAACGGAAGGGAAGAGGAGAAATTATACTTAATTTTAAGTTACTTGAATAATGTATATTTTATTGTAAGAAAATGAAATATGTAACCTAATATTATATTGTATATTGTATGTAATGAAATTTGTAGCAACAGGAAAATGAAGTATGTAGTTAGGGAATTTTCAATTTTAAGTAGGGGAGGATGTGAGAAAGGTACTCAGCATGCAAGAGCGAGACGGAAGATGAACGAGTATAAAAGAAGATGTTCGCCCTTGCTCTGGCTCCTTTATCACCAACAGCGCCGAAAGCTAGGATTAGCTGTAGAACTCATTATTGTGCAATTATAATTAATACTCGACACGCGCATTATTATTTCTAAACTATTCCCTGATCACGTAAAGATCCCATTGGAAATTAACAGTTTAACAGTTATAACAGTTTCCGAAATTCTAAAACGTAATTAATTTTGAATCTCGATTAATTATTTAACTCCTTTGTTTTAGAATCTTGATTGATTCTAAAACTTCATTGATTTTGAATCTGTATTGATTCGGAATTTGAATTTATTTTGAATGTTGATTCATTACGATTCTTGATTGATTGTGAAACTCCGTTGTTTTTGAATCTTGATCAATTCTAAGAATTCTTTGATTCATATTGAAACTTGATTGTTAACAAAGTTTAACTGTTCCTGAATTTGATTGATTTTGAATCTTGATTGATGCTTATGAATCTTCATTATTTGTTAATCTTCATTAATTTCGAATCTTAATTGGTCACGTGGCAAATAAATTTTATATTATTAAATTGTGTTATTTCACAATTTATTCATTTAACATAATATATAGGATATTTGCGGCACGTCGCAGAGTGGAATATACTTTCAGTATCGCTCTGGTGTAAGACTATCATTCAGAATCGAAACGTTGCTTGAAATGGCATTAGCCTTGTTTGGTGACCGGATATTCCCTTTCCCACTACCTTTAGCCTCACAACATACCCCAATTGAGGATGCCATAGTATCACTGGCTTCAGACGGGAGCAGTTGGGACTCTAGTGAGGTATTCATAAAAAAAAAATTATGAATCCTTTTTGATTTTGAAACTTAATTTGTGGATTTTTCTACCACCATGCTAGGCACATGCCCATGTCATGGTGGCCGATTGATTACGATAATTTATTAATTTTGAATCTTGAATGATCATGACACTTTATTGTTTCTGAATATTGAATAATTTTGATTGATTATGTATCTCGATTGATCCTAAATCTTAATTCATTCTTAAACTTGACTGATCCGAAATCATGATTGATTCTGAATCTTGATTGACAGTCAAATAGATCTTACAAAATTCCATAGTTCATGTTAGAAATAACATTACGATCTCAGAATAGTTGTATCCACACAAAATTAATTTCGTAATACAGAGTTTTTGTCACCACAGAAAACAAAAACTCTCATATTATAAGAAATATGAAAACACACATAAGAATGACAGCAACATTTTGAATTCTGTCAGAAACTAGCAAAAAATAATAAATTGACATTCCGTAGTACTTTTTATTCGTTAACAAATAATTCAAAAATTATAAATGAATTTTCCCATGCTTTATAAAGTCTATCAAAATTTACGTCATCTTTTAATAATTAAACCTTTTTTATAACCCTAACGCATCCTGTAGACCCGGTATACAATGTAAGTACCTACCATATTACCAAGAAGGTATTTGCGTATATTTTCCCCGTAACGATCTTATCATTATTGGTCTAATATCCTATCAGCCGGTTTCCTCGTAATATGGAAAATTTATATATTCATTGCCAATACTTTCATAATCCTTAAGTAATAATCTTAACCATATCAGAATCAAGATTATCATATTAAAAATATGTGCCAATTTTTCAGAAATTTAATTATTTGATAACCAACATTCTAAGAATAGATAGGTTCCTTAATCAGTTCATCTAATATCCTTGCATAACAAAAGCCTCAAATCTTGAATATATTTTTTAATAATAATAGTTTTCCTTAGCAACAAAAATCTTTACTATTTCAGCTTTCCACTAGTTTTTATCAACACGGTATTTAAAAAAATGTGAAAACTGCTCTCAACCACAGGGAGTCAGTGAGACAAAATGGCATCCCCAACTGTGGTGTATGTGAGGCTGAAGGTAATGGGGATTAGAAGGAGATGAGGAAGAAGAATGTGGGGAAGTTTATGGCTATTCATATCTGGTCACCAAACATGGCTAAAGCCATTTAAAATAACGTTTTAATTCTGAATGGAGGTATTAAATGGCGATATTGAGAGTATCTTCTACTCTGAAACGTTGGGAATCTTGTGCGGTATTCATATAAAAAAGGACTCTCTCAGAACATTGCCTATATGTTCGTCACTCCTGGACATACTGGCCCCCAGATACCTACCCATCCATCATAACTTTTTCCTTCCCA
The DNA here is from genome assembly GCA_917563855.2 of Limnephilus lunatus. Classification (NCBI taxonomy): domain Eukaryota; kingdom Metazoa; phylum Arthropoda; class Insecta; order Trichoptera; family Limnephilidae; genus Limnephilus; species Limnephilus lunatus. Next base: position 104,097,700 of record OU830594.1, read on the forward strand.
GAACACCTCTCCTTCCTTTCCTAAAAAAACCCTCCACACAGCATCCCCAAAGATGAAATAAGCACTGAGGGGAATTTTTTTCCTCAGGCCCTCATGTGTAGAGATAATGTTAAAAAAAAACACAAATCAAACAAATAAAATTTACTTGCGAACGCTGGGATTTGAAACCGCGTCCTTCGGATTGCTAGTCGAGAGCTTTACCCCACAGAGGCCACTGGATTATAATATAAAGCACTTGGCACAAATTTCTTATCTCTTGATACTTTTCGCAATTAAATGTGAGTTCATCGAACGGGAAATTCAAAGTTATCACAAGTTCACATTATGTAAACATCATATACATTGGCGGTTTTAGGTTAAATACGTATGTGCAGTAACTCTCATAAAAATATAATAAAATAAGATAAAATTGTATTACAAATTTACCACGCCAAAACAGCACGCCATTCAAATTTCGTCCTAAACACTCCACCCGACAAGATGATGCTACCCAAGAACGAATCCCATATGTGCGTTTTGAATATCAGCACCTATGGGACTTTTTGTCATAATATGACTTAGGTTCTAAAGGTAGGCCTTCAAACCATGGGTATCTAATAGCTGCCCGAGTGCAACAGATTTTTCTAGCTGATAAATTTCTAGTGTTATTTTTAGTTCATAAAAAATAAGTTCATTAATAACGAATAGTTTCTTGTGTAAATTGTTATATTTACGTTAATTTATTTTGTAACCTACGAAATTATATTATTTTGCTTTAGCTACAGAATTCTTCATAATATCTTCTGACGGCCGGCGTAGTCCAGCGGTAAGGCCCTTGACTCGCAATCCGAAGGTCGCAAGATCGAATCCCGGCGTGGCAAATAAATTTTATTTGATTAATAATTAGTCTAGTGTTATATTTTCACAATTTATTCATTTAAATTTTTTTTTTTTTTTTACAGTAGATAATACCGCACAAGAATCTCAACTGCTCCCGTCTGGAGCCAGTGAGACTATGGCATCCCCAATTGGGGTATGTTGTGAGGCTGAAGGTAGTGGGGAGGGGAAGGAGGTGGGGAAGAGGAAGGTTGGGAAGTACCTGGCTATTCATATCTGGTCACCAAACACGGCTAAAGCCATTTTGAAGCAACGTTTCAATTCTGAATGGTGGTCTTACACCAGGGCGATACTGATAGTATCACAGTATTCCACTCTGGAACGTGCCGCAAATATACTATATATTATTTTAAATGAAATAATTGTGAAATAACACAAATTAATCAAATCAAATTTATTTGCGCACGCCGGGTTCGAACCCGCGACCTCCGGATTGTGAGTCAAGAGTACAATAATATTTAGTACCTATATTTGCGGCACGTTCCAGAGTAGAAGATACTCTCAGTATCGCCCTGGTGTAAGACCACCATTCAGAATTGAAACGTTGCTTCAAATGGCTTTAGCCGTGTTTGGTGACCAGATATGAATAGCCAGGTACTTCCCCACCTTACTCTTCCCTATCTCATTCCCCTCTCCACTACCTTTAGCCTCACAACGTACCCCAATTGGGGATGCCATAGTCTCACTGACTCCAGACGGGAGCAGTTGGGCCTCTTGTGCGGTATTCATGTAAACAAATGTATGAACCGCTAATAATCGGTAAATAACAGAGTCTCTTGTGTGGGGCTTATTTAAACATTGTTTTAAAAAAATCTGGGAAAAGAACTATTTTTTTAAATATGTATTGGCTGTATTTATTATCGAGATCTTTGATTATTTTTGTGTTTTACTAGAATTTAAAAAAATTTATATTCAACTAATTCATTAATTTTATTTTCAACTATTCTAAATCTTTTATGTATATTATTTTAGAGTTTTCAGTTCACTTTTAAATTCATTTGATGCTGTAAAAGAAATAATGATGGTGTTTTCGTTACAATTTGGGATTCAATATTTTTAGCTTTTATTAAAGTCGTCATTTCATCGCACCGACAAAACTGGAGTCATACATTCAAATTTCATTGCGTGAGTCAGAAGCCTCGATAAAACACTTGACAACAAAAAAAATAAAGCTGAACACCAGAAGGTTTTTGAAATAGGAAAAGCCACGTCTATCAAATATCAGACCCTATTTTTGGTTTGTTCATGAGCAGTGTGGTTATTTTACTGTGGTGTTCATCTGTCGTATTCTCATGTAAGCGGTGGCACTTTAATTTTCCACGATTTCTCCATTGGAACCTTTTGGTAACCCCAGAGCAAGAGAATGTTCTAAATGTGTGTATTACGTAGAGAAGTAACGACAGTGACCTTTCTAGGAAGATTGTAGAACAGAGAATTCTAGAACAGTGGCATGTATCTTTTTTCGTTTAAAGAGAGATAAACATTATCGAGTTAAAGATAACCTCACAGAATTTGAAAATCTCCTACCACATCACAGTAAGAGGAAAATGTTCCTTATGTCATAATTGTGGACTTAGCCAGCCAAGAATTTGAACTCACGACATCTGGGTGGGAACGAGACGTGATGCCTATGGACCACTGCCCGGCTATATAACACTTTGAACTGGAATGTCATATTGCTTTTATTGTAAGAAAAAAACGACAGCATCCTTACATTGGAGATTTGTACTCAATCTTTCATTATTGTGAACATACACTCACAATGAATTTTGTAAAAGTTGCCTCAAAGTAAGCCACATTTTACTAATAATAAAGTTTGTCAAGAGTGATTTAGGTTATGCCAGAACGTTTTTCATGCTACTACTCGTATCTCAAAAAGAGTAAGCAATACCAATGTGTTCTACAAATAATTGCATTGAACCTTATTTATTTTTTAAAAACATTACATATTACGATGACCTTTGGATATCCAACTAGAAAAGTTACCCATTTTAGGACAATCAAAATGACCAGATTTATTACACATAATTATTGTTTTGTCTATAATATTGACTTTACTTAGATATTATACTTGGTGGAAAACATATTAAAGTTTTATAGAATGAAACAAGTACTTTGTTTAAAAACCACTTTATTTATTTATTTCTGTATAAGCAGCTAGGGATGAAAGAAATTTAAGAAAGTGATTTTTAAACAAAGTAGTTGTTTCATTCTAAATAATGTCAAGCCACAAAGTGTTTGCTTTCTACGATAATATTAAAGTTTTGTTGGTAGATACAAGAAAAGTTGCTTATTAATGTAAATAACATATTTTAAAATAATATAAACGTAGGGAAAAGAAATAAAAAGAAAATTCAAAAAGAAACAAATTTTTTCAAAATTTAAATAATGTATGCTTTTCAATCTTAAGATTTATTAATTTCCCCAAGGATTCCAACTAGGTCCTTCGCTCTTCACAATATCATTTCATACCATCTTTATAAGATTATTGTTAATTTGAGGTAAAATATTATAAGAGAATAATATATTAAATGTTATTATTTATATGTTTTTTTATTTATTTTGGATGACGGTTTCGATACTTGCTGAAAGGTGGGAATAACAGATTGGAGAAGGGGTGATAGAAATGAAAATAAGGTACAGGCAGGTGGAAGAAGAAATTAAATCTGGTGGGAAGAGATCTACCTATTCAGTTTTGAAGATTGCGTTTGTCTAGGCACCACGTAGCTTATTTAATAGGCATCGTGTTTAGTATATTTACATTGAGAAGGAAAGTATGAACGATTCTGAGTATTGTGTGGGAATTTCAAGGGTCTCTCATTACTTGGATAAAGAGAGAGTTTTTGTTTGTGTACAGAGGTGTGTTAGATACCAGATATTTTCAAGAATGGCAGTGTTTGCACGAATATGCCAGCTCTGAAACAGAAACCGTTTAAAAGTTTTTTTTTTTAAATGGCAAATAATATATTTATATCTATGATTTAAATAATATTATTGTTTCTTTATCTATCAGCATGGACATAAAAATAGATATGTCTATGTCAATCAGTGTTTTTAAATATATCAGTTATTTTTCTAGCAAAGCAGAGAGATGACAAATAGTAATAATTACTTTTTTTTAGTTTGGTATACACTTTAATATTAATTAATAAATAAGACTATAATTAACAACCCTTCTTCAGGACAAGACAGTTATAGACTAATCTAAATAAAATAAACTTACTTAAGAGATTTAGAAAATAAGTTGAGAGAGATAGCATATAAGAGGGATACAAGTCATCAGAGAGTGGAGATGATTATGCAGTTAGAAGGGGGTAAAAATATTGTTTGGAAATGTAATATTTTTTTTACATTAGCCACCCACAGGAGGCCTTGAGGAAAAAAGTCACTCATAGCCTATGCCATCCTTATGGATGCTATGTGGAGGGTCGTTTTAGGGAAAGGAGGGAGAGGAAGTTCTGGGAAGGAAAAAGGAATCCATCCTTCCCACCCAGACTGGAGATGTCTAGGTTCGGTCTCCCTCAACCAATATCTCCCGATCCGGCCAGCCACGCAGTATGTGGACAAACGCATTGGCCTCCAAAACCTAGACAAACCTCACCAATGAATCCGGGCATCACTGCTAAGTCGCTAAATTGTGCGATGAAAATACCACATACAACGTGGGTTGAGACAGACAAAATGATTCGTCCCACCACGCATTAAGTTAACAGACGCATTCACCGCCAAGACCTAGAAAATTTTCACCTCATGAACCCGGGCAACGTTGCTAAGTCACCAAACGTAGCGAACCACTTGGGATGACCTATGACAGAGGTGTTTGTTATCCATAGTATATCTCTATGTTGTTATCCAACAAATGGTTTTCGCGGCGGTGGCATAAACCAAACCATTCACAAAGTTTTAATAAATAAGTAAATAAAAAAATTAAAAATACTTAGAAGCAACTCTACGATATTTCACTATTATCTGCCTGCACCTAGTACCTACTTATATTATTTAAAAATCGCATAATATAATGTGTTTATTATTAACCGTAAGTAGATTTCGTAAGGTAAGAGAATGACCCAGATTTCGGCATTACCATTTATTCTTCCCACGACTTTCTTTGCCCTCCCACGACCAAGTAAACTACGGTACGTCACCCACACAGATAATAATATCGGCGTCGTTTTGTAACACTGCATACTGCTTATAATTACTGATAATGCGATTGTTATTGTTACCTAGCTGTTGTTTTAATGAATTAAACATTAATATTGAATCAATGTATAGGTGTGACCCACTGAAGGGATTAAACAGCTAGAAATGTATTCCTTTTTTGGTAGATTCTATTTAGCTATACATTTTTTAAATTTCTAGTCGGGGACGCCCGAGGAAGACATGGCACGACCAAGTGAATCAGATACTTGAGTCGGGCCATTTGAAGAGTCGGAATAATAGAAGAGCATGTATGAGACGATGTATGAATGTGAACGAGGCAAGGAGTGTGTGCCAAGATCGAGTTGTGTGGCGGTCCATCCTTTCTGCCTACCCCTGCGGGGAAACGGCGTGATGGTTAGTTAGTTAGTTTTTTAAATTTTACGTCTGGCGGTTGCCTATTCTATTGCCTACTTACTAAAATTTTGACTTAACCACATTGAAACATAACCCACGAAAACTGCGGGACATTTGGCTTCCTTTACAATTTAAGGGAGTTCATTGAACATTTTTTAAAACCTTTGTAACAAATTTTACATCATTACATAGTATTAATTGAAGTCGCTCAAAATGTTTGTGCACTTAGATCTTTTAAACTACGCAACGGATTTTCATGCGGTTTTCACCAATAGATAGAGTGATTCAAGAGGAAGATATGTATAATAAATGCTTATTATAGTAGAGAAAAGCCGAGAAATTCAAATATTCAATTCAGGCAGCGGGCAGCGGGCAGCTGGCAAGCGGGTGGTGTGGATTTTATAAAAGTTGGGTAATGGCGTTGTGTTTCGTAAGCCACAGCAACGAGTGGGGGGGGTCTGCTAGTTCCCGAAAAATTTATATTAGGTAACCTAAAAATCGTTACAGCTTCTCTAGGTATTATTACTAACACTTTTTATACAGGTTAAGGGACGAAGCTGACTTTCTTAACTTACTATATAACCAGTCATTTCTGACATTATTTGGAGAAAAAAATATAAATGAAATTTTGGTCTCCGGTGACTTTTTTATGACTTTTTTCAAAATTTTCTTCATATCGTCACTGGTCAAAGAAAAAAACTCTTCTTCATGTCGTCAATGATCACTCAGCCGAGTAACCGACCAACCTCCTACCCCGCCCCCAACTGTCCAACACCTAACTTTTTTTTTTGTTTTTGCAGAAAAATACACGTCAATAATGTCACCGGAAGCAAAAATTTCATTTACATTTTTCATTATGAATAATATCAGGAATGACTGGTTAAAGTAAGTCAAGTATGTCCCTAAATATCCTGTATTAGCAGCTAGCATTTTATTCTTTACCTTATAAATACATTTTTCCTTTCCTGAACTTCATCTCCTTTACTTATTAAAGACCCTCCACACAGACACAGACCCCAAGAGGAATCATTTTCCTCCGGACCTTTTTTGTGGAGCTATTGTAAAAAAATACTTGGGAATCATTAATCATTCAACAGACTAGTTGTTGCCACACACTTGGTCTATTGAAGTAAGTTGCCCAATTTCGTTTTGCTAGTATATCTGCTTCAGCACAATAAAAACCTAATTTGATGGCAATATAAGATGTCAAATGTAAGAGAGGCAGAACTAGTGCTAAATTGGCAAAAACTCACCCCAAATGGTTCGCTATGTTTAATGACTTGGCAGGGGCGCCCGGATTTGTCGGGTGAAGTTTGTCTAGATATTGGCAATGGATATATCTGTCCAATTACTGCAAGGCGGGTCGGGTCGGGAAAGACTGATTGAGGCAGACAGTTTGAACACTCCAGCAGGACTCTCTAATCCCATTGCCTTGCTCGGCATCGGGAGGAATGGATTCTTACGTCCGTCATTCCTGGACACAATGACCCCTAGATTCCTATCCATCCCACACCTTTTTTTTTCAGAACTTCCTCTCCCTTCTTTCCTTAAAGAAGACTCTCCACGCAGCATCCCCAAAGATAAAGTAGGGGAAGTTATTTTCCTCAAGGCCTCCTGTGTAGAGCAAATAAAAAAAAACAGAGTGTGCAATTCACACGCGGTAGAACTGTAAACTTTGTAAAACAGACAAGAGTGGGAAGGCTACGACGCACCCAAAAAAGAAGAGACCGATTATACTATCTCATTATCTCGCAGGCTAAATCCTATAGATGTAAGTATGTGTTTGTCTCTTTTTAGTGTCGCTATTTTTCGTTTCATCGAGTTTCAAATCACAAAGGGGCTAAATAAGTTTTCACTCAAAAAACTAAAAAGTACCTACTCAGTTATTGGCAACATTCGTTTCCATGCTCCGCAACCGGGCTCGAAAAGAAGAAAATGGAGAAATACGAAATTTCGAATGTCACGACTCGTTTAAAATCTATTGGGGAGCATCTTAAGTATTATTTAAAGAAACATTGTAAATTTTTTCACAAATATAATTTATAAGATAATAGAAACTGACTTGTTTTTAATAATTTTTGGAGCATACTTTGCATTTTTTTTTTATCGGGGGAATTTCATATAATTTGAGTTTCAGCTAGGGCAACATCTAGACATTATCTTCTAAAATAACACATTTTTTTAAGAGCTTAAAAACTTCAAATGTTTTAAGGAGATATGTAAGAAATCGGTAGAAATTCGAGTTGCGGCCCCTTATGGAAAAGTCATTACTAGTGTATAATATTTGTTCAGTGGACTACTATTATTTCTGAAATGCATTCAGCTTTTGGGAGAAAAGTTTTTACAAGGTCCATGTCCATATGCAGTATAAAACATAACATGAAATAAGTTATATAAATTAGATTAAAACCTTGTCAAACCTCAGTTGAACAAGGTTCTAATTTACACATTTTTTCATTAATGGCCTTTGAAAGCAAAACCATTTCTTTTGATCATTTCTATTTGCGAAACAATTTTCAGAACCGTTTGTGTTGTATTTAAGTAGATACTTGTGTCACCAATTTCTAACATCGAATTTTAATTCAATTTATTTTACAAGGTTCTAATATCACTTTGAAACTTTTGCATTAGCCATTTTGTTTGTATCCGACAGTTGATCGTTTTTACGAGACGTAGTATTTATAGTTCATTACTTTAATCATTACTAGCTGACCCGGAGAACTAGCCCCCACAGAATCTTTAATTGCTGTGTTAACTTATTAGTTGAATTAAATTCAGTTTTTTTATTAAATTGAAAATTACGCAATGAAGTAATTCATTATTTTCGATGCGCAACTGTCCGTGTTTAGTTTTTGTCAGTATCAGAAATGGCGTTATATTTTTGGGGATTTTATTACTTTTCCACTTACTTACGGGAATTGTGTTTCATTGTCTTTATATGATATTCGATTCTATCGTAAGTACGGTAAACACGTAAAATTTTTGCTCCACAAAATTAACAGTTAATAAACCACTTAAGAACGCATTGCAGTGATTTTAATATACACAATCAACGTTTAAAGAAACACTGTGTAATAAGTGACAGTTAATATATTAATTGTGCAAGTGCAATTAGTTACAAGTTGTAATACCTACACTCAAATTTGTCAAAGCGTGAATTGAATCGCCATATTGCGCGTAACGTGACCGCCTGATTAAATATTAAGTAAACAGGGGTAACAATGGATTCGCTGACCTACACCGACCAGGCGAAGAACGCGGTAAATTTGCTCACGAAAATGGTAACTGACCCAAATAATAAATTTACAAAAGAACAACTTGCCAAAATTTTTCCCAAAACGAATGAAATACTGGAAACAATAACTGAAATGGCTGTTAAAATGGCATCGCTCGAGGGTGAATTAACTGCCCTGAAAAGTAAACCGCATCATCCCCAACCATGGCAAAACACTAAAAACAATGATATTGAAAAACAAAAAGCCATTAAAAACAAATACTGCATCCTAATTACTCCAAAAAATAATGAAACATCCACGGTAATACAGAAAAAAATTCAATAACACATGAAAAGTAGCGAACGAGGAATACACATCGAATGTATTAAAAAAATCTCCCGCAACAGGATCATAATCGAATGTGCAAAAAAAGATGACGCGACAAAATTACAAACAGTATTCTCAAAAGACATCCAGGATATTGAAAGCAAAGAGCTAACAAAAAAAAAACCGACGATGATTTTCAAAGGAATTTATAATGATTATACCAAAGAAGATTTTACTGATGACGTCATAGAACAAAATGAAGACATCAAAATCCTAACACAGGAAATGGATAAAAAAACTATATTCAATGTGAAGGCAATAATAAAAAATAAAGATAATGAAACCGCAAACTATATAGTCGAAGTAGACAAGACGACCAGGAATATTCTACTAAACAAAGAAAAAATAAATATCGGCTACCAACGTATCACCGTTGTCGATGCAAGTCCGATAATGCAATGTTACTACTGCTTACGTTTCGGACACAGTACTCGTACCTGCAAACAGAAGGAGAAAAATGAATCGCCCACCTGCTCGCACTGTGGCCTAGCCCACCAACATAAGGACTGCGTAAATATTGCTACCTCTCCAAACTGTTCCAACTGCATCGATCAAAACAATAGATATAAACTGTCGTTTCCTGTCAATCATAATGCGAACGATAAAACTAACTGTAAATATTACAAAAAAATGCTCGCATTTGCGCTACAAAAAATTGACTACTAGATATTTCTTTAAAAGTATTTCATGTCCGTTCTCAATATCTCATCTACTCGTATGTAAAACTGTTTATCTCCTGTCTATGTCAAAACATAAGCATTTTATATTATTTTCATTTCATAATATGTATATCTCTCAGTCTACAAAAAATAAAATCAGTATAAATTTTATAAAAATTAACAACTTAAAGACATCATATTTATTGAGGATAAAAAATTATAACCAGAAAATAGATAAAATAAAGACAATATGCCAGTATGAAAGACTGAAAAATATTAAGATTCTATGCTTTATTTATACATTTATTATAGTAAAATTATTATTATTTACGTTACTGGCGCATATCTTGCCCTATCACTTCTATAAATTTTGTGTGCTAAAAAATGAAAATATATTTTTATTGTTCCAACTAATTGTAAATATTACAAAAAATTACTTGCATCTACACAACAGAAGAATGAATATTAATACTAATTTAAGAGTTGTTTATAAAAGTATCCTATGTTTATTCTCAATGTCTTATATATTTACATCTGAATATCCAAAAGATATAAAAAAGAATAATTTTATGATCTATACATTAAAAAAAAAAAAAAAAATATTCTTCAACAATCTACACATTATAAAATTTGTATTCGGATTAATAACTCTATGTCACACTCTACTTTGAAAATACTCTATATATTTAAAAGAAATCAATATCACATTAATATTTTTACTAAATGGATGACTTCATAGCTAATGAATTAGAAAATAATTTTAAAATACAAGAATATGAGTGTGTATACACCGAATCATGTAATGACATAATCTCAAAGAATCTCAATAATATTTTCATTTTTCATATAAACATACGAAGTATGGAACGAAATTGGGATGAATTAATTCTAAAACTAAACAATCTAAATAAAAAACCGGACATCATAATATTATCAGAAACATTTACTAATGACGAATCACCTACTTATCATTTACCAGAATATAATTATCTTACAACCAAAATTAACATCAATAAAAATAGTGGTCTCGTCATATTCATTCACGATAAAATTAGTATTGTCAAAATAACTGAACATCCAATACATCTAGTAAATTGAATTGAAATACAATTAAAACTCGACAAAACAAACTACCACTTAATAGCTGTTTACAGAACACACGGCTCGAATATCTCGACATTTATAAATGAATTTAAACACATACTGTTAAAATTCAGTAATAAACTCTGCTTTATTGCAGGAGACTTCAATATAAACATTAATGAAAACGTAGAAAATAATTTCAAAAATGAATATATTAATTGTATGACTGAATTTAACTTCATATCGTGCATTAATAAAAATACGAGAGAAATAAAAAATCACACACCATCTTGTTTAGACCATATATGGACTAATATAAATATTAAAGATATCGACAAAATGAAATCAATTATTTGGAAAACTAATATAACTGACCACCATGCATGCATTCTTCTGTATGATAACAAAATTAAACATAAAAAATTTAATCTAACAAAGACAAAATCCTACACAAATATGACAATTTTATCCAAAAAACTAAAAAATGAACAATGGAACAACGTGTTAAATAGTTATGATACCGAGACTTGCTCAAAAAACTTAGAAAATATATTATCTCAACACATAAAAAATTCAACTACTGAAAGTACAGTCCGCATTAAACCTAATCTAAGAATTTTAAAGCCTTGGATTTCACAAGGACTTATAATATCAATTAGAAACAAAGAAAAACTTTATAAAACAGCATTGAAAAATCCTCTAAATGAAAAAGCATACACTTTTTACAAAACATTTAAAAATAAATTAACAAACTGTATCAAAAAAAATAAAGAAGACTATTTCAAAAATAAAATACTTTCTACAGACAATAACAGTAAACAAATATGGAAAACAGTCAACTTAGCCATGGATAACACTAAAAAAACACAAAAAATAAAATACATTGAACATGAAAATAAAATCATAGATGCTAATATTCAACCTAAACAATGTGCAAACATTTTTAATTCTTTTTTTGCTAATGTAGGAAAAAATCTTGCGAAAAATATCAATAAATCTATTAACCCGAAAACACAAACGATTGAAAATGTACAAAATCAAAATAATTTATCAACATTTGAAACAACCTCAGAAGGTGAAATTTTAAAAATAATAGAAGGCATGAAAGGAGGTTCGTCTCCCGGATTTGACCATATTACAGTACATTTTCTAAAATCCATGAAAATTTATTTGATAAAACCAATTACTCATTTGATAAACTTAAGTTTAACAGAGGGAATATTTCCGACAAACTATAAAAATACAATTATTTCACCTATTTATAAATCTGGAGATCCACAACAAGTAACTAACTACCGCCCAATTTGTCTAATTTCAAACATTGGAAAGATTTTTGAAAAAATTGTTAAAAACCAATTGATCAGTTTCCTAGAAAGTAATAAAATTCTTCATAAAAACCAGTTTGGTTTTATAAAGTCACTTAGCACACAAGATGCTATTGCTAATGTAACCTCATACATCAACGAATCATTGGATAAAGGTGAAAAATGTGCCGGTATATTTATCGATCTCAAAAAAGCTTTTGATAGTATATCCCATGAGATTCTCCTAAAAAAACTGAACAATATAGGTATAAAAGACAATGCGATTAAATGGATTTCGAACTACCTAAAAAATCGACCGCAAGTCGTAAAAATAAATCAGATTAATAGCGATAAAGAAATATCAGACTTTGGAATCCCGCAAGGTACAGTAATCGGACCAATCCTCTTTACCATATATGTTAATGACATTTTTTTTCAACCACTACATGGCCAAATAACTTCATATGCCGATGATACGGTACTAATAATTAGCGATAAAACTTGGGAAAAAGTAACATTTAAAGCCACCGAAGACATAAATATTTTAAAGAATTTCTTCGACGTAAATTTACTATCACTAAATGGTGATAAAACATTTGTAATTCCATTTGCAATACACAAAAATGATACCCCTAAAAACATTGATATCATCATCCATGATAATTCTACAACACATAGTAAAAATTATTGTATCCAAAACTGCACAATATTAAAAACAACAAACACAATAAAATATTTAGGAGTTATTATCGATAAAAATTTAAAATGGAAGGAACAAATTTGTCAAGTTGTAAAAAAAATTAGAAAATTGATTTACATATTTTTAAGAATCAGAAATTTTTTATCTGTAAAAAATTTATATCTAATATATTACGCTTTGGTTCAATCAACTTTACAATATGCTATCATTAGCTGGGGATCCGCATACAAAACTAATCTTTCCCCAATTGAAGTTGTGCAGAGGCTAATTATTAAAATCATATTAAAAAAACCATCTGACTACCCAACGGATAAATTATTTAAGGAATTCCAAGTACCTTCTTTCAAAGATCTGTACAATAGAAATACATTGATTCAAATTATAAAAGAAAAAGAGAAGTATCAATTTATAACTGAAAATCGTACTAGACATAAATATATTTTTTCATGCCCAAAATTAAACACTTCCTTCGCACAAAATTATTATACTTATCAAGGAAGACTTATTTTCAACCGATTACCGGATGAAATTAGAAAAATTAATGATAAAATCCAATTAATAAACTCTGTTAAAAAATTTTTTAAAGATCATCTCAAAAAAAAAGTTTCCGACTAATCTAATCTCAAGAACAACTTATAACTCAGTTTCCAAGTGATACCCCGTTTTTCAAATAAGGTAAATTTTGTTTTGTTTTTAACAACTAATTACAATAATTCAAGATACTTTATTCTAATAGTAAAATTGTTTATTAGTAGAAAAATACTTTTAATTACATATCACCGAACTTACAACTTATTGTTTTTTACATTCACATAGTAATTTAAGAACTCATAACATAATATAGCATTAAAAAATGTACACTACTCTTCCAGACACAAGCTAATGCTTCTATGGAAGAGTGGTATTAACATTCGATCATGAACATGTATGCTAATTATAACATTATCTAAATGTATACTATAATTCATATGCTAATAAAAAAAAAAAAAAAATAAAATAAAAAAATGTGTGAGGAAGATTTATTATAATTATTGTATTTTTCCTTTGGAGGGGTGCAGACATACTTTCACCGTTTGTCTCATTTTTTACTGTTGACATTTAGTGTGTAAGAAAGATATGCAGCATTATATGTTAAAGAACAAAAGCAAAACAATCAGCGCATTGGCATTATTTGGCGTTTTTGAATTTTTGAAATTCACTCACTATTCAATATTATATTTATCACAATATTGCTGCAGCTTTATATTTTCAATTTAGGAGGCGGGAATGGATACCGCCGCCCCGGATAACCAACATCTCTTCCATAGGTCACCCCAAGTGGTTCGCTACGTTTCGTGATTTAGCAGGGGTGCCCGGGTTCATGGGGTGAGGTTTGTCTAGTTCTTGGAGGCGGATGACCTGGACACGCTGAACCCCAGATTCCTACCCACCCCCTATACCCTTTTCCTTCCCAGAACTTTCCTCTCCCACACAGCATCCCCAAAGATGTCATAGGCCCTGAGGGAAATTGTTTTCCTTAGGGCCTCCTGTGTGGAGCTCATGTAAAAAAAGCTCTTTCAAACGATGAGAATTCGTTCCATACAAAATGTATGAGGAAAATAATTTTGGTCATAATTTTTTTTCGTGAACTTTTCCGATTTTTAAATAGCCATTCTGCTATTCGGGGCGGAGACAAATCCAACAAATCAAAGATCATAAAAATGGGTACAGCCGTTCTTGAGTTATAAATAGTGTAACTAACCCGACTTCGTTTTATATATTAAGATATATGGTTCTAACTCCACATCACCATGTTCTGAAGTATCAAAGTTTGAAAAGAAGAAGGTAATAGTAAAAAGGCCAAATGAGCTGCAGTACTAGTAACTAGAAACATGAAAGGGTATTGCAAAGCCCTAGCTAGTTAGAGGATTACGAAAGAATCCGTAGAATCAATTAAAAAAATCAAATTCTCATAATCTATTTAACAATTTATAATTTTGAGTTTCAATCTTGTATTGTACAAAGTATTTTAGTTTGACATATTTTAAAGAAAAAAGTTTATTTAGAACGTGGCCCTATCTTGGAATGGCATTAGGGAGGTAGGTATGGGTAACGCCACCTCGGGAACCATTTATTGGATTATCCACACGCCTGCCATAGGTCACCGTGGGGTAAGGTTTGCCTAGATCTTGGCGGTGGTTGCGTTTGCCTACTTACTGCGTGGCGGGCCGGATCGATATAGACCGGTTGACGGTGACCTAACTTAGACCTCTCCGGCTGGACTCCCTCGACCCATCGCCTAGCACTGCAGTGGGAGGTATGGATTCATCCTGAACTTATTAACCCCCAGATTCCTGCCCACCTCTCTTACCGTTTTCCTTTCCAGAACTTTCTCTTCTTTCTTTCCTAAAAATACCCTACACACAGCATCCCCAAAGATGACACAGGCCATGTGGGGAATAATTTTTCTGTGTGGAGCTAATTTAAAAAAAGGGAAATGTAGTTAGAACCATAAACAATGAATTATTATGCCCTAACTGGTTGCATATGGTTCTATCTACAACTTTAGATATATTATAAAATGTTAGGTTAACCTCCTATTTAAATATTTTCCTTTAAAATGTGTTAAACTGAAATACTTTACACAAGATTCAACCTAAAAATCAGAAATCTGTAAATAGATTATGAGAAATTGTCTTTGCAAACTTTGACCCTCAGAACATGGTAAAGCGAAGTTAGAACCTAATCCAACTAAAATGATGAACTACAAATACCCCGTCACGTAAAAATGATCAACTATCAGATACAAACAAAATAGCATTTGCAAAAGGTTCAAAGTGATGTTAGAATCTTGTTTTCTGATTTTGAGAAATTGTCTTTGAAAACTTCATTTCAATACAGAGTGAAGATAGAACCATGTCCAACTAAAGTTACGTAATACTAGATTCTAAATTCCCAATTCACCAGACAAAACTTACCATACATTATCTTCCCAATAACTATTCCGATGCTGTACCTATGTATCTTTTAAGATACAACTTAAAAAACGTGTTCCCCTGAACGCTTGGCCACGGCAGAGAGTGTTAATTTGGGGTCACCGTGTACATTAGGCATGTATTATATCTGACACGTGCTGTTATGCAACAACTGTGCAACGGGCTTTATAAAATGTGGTATTGTCGAGTCAAATCAATTGGCTGCTTTAGAGCAGAAGGCTGTTTCTCTGTACACAGATGTCGCGGGTTTAAATTACGGGGTGGGTAAGGAAAATATTATTTTATTTGGATGAATTAAAAATTATTGTAATATATTCGCATCCCCTGTACAAGGTGAAAAGGTACATACCTACTTATTTTTGTGTTTTTATTCATAAAGGGAAATAATGCAAAACATTGTTTTGAAAATTTGATCGCCTTGAAATTTTTAAATCCCTCAGGATCCCTATGTCATCTTTGGGGATGCTGTGCGAAAGGAAGGTGTGGAAGTTTTAGGAAGGAAAAAGGTTTGAAGGGTGGATAGGAATCTGGGGATAGGAATGTGTTTAGGAGTGACGAATGTATTAATCCATCCCGCCACTGCGGTGCAAGGCGATTTGTTGAGAGTCCGACTAGAGAGGTCAAAAGGCTCTCTTAACCAGTCTCCCCCGATCTGGCCCGAAATATGTGAGCAACAGCCGCTAAGACCTAGACAAACCTCCCCCCATGATTCCTGGACCCACGCTAAGTCACAAAACGTAACGAACCAATGGCTGTGGTGTTGATTATCTAATAAATAATTCCCGGGGCGGCGGTATCCACACCCGTCTCCCAAATGGAGAAATGGTGTAATATATTGGATTTGATTATTATGCAAATCAGAAGTTTCTTCCGATTCTGACTGAAATTTTTAATACTTTACCTTCGAGACAAGAAGAAAGCCTAAATTAAATTTCGAAAAACCACCCCCTTTTCCCACCCTTCACAGCAGAATTATCATACTTCTTGATGAAATTTTACACACTTAACGTTAAAAATAATAAGAAATTACTGATAACATCTGATTTCTAAATGATATAATATTTCAACAACACCAGGACACTGGCTTATCAAAATTGGCCGATTCTGAGACTTCACAGTCTCGGAAATAAATATTCTGGTCTGGAAGATATATTTCATCTTACAAATATTCTTTATACCAATACTTTTATTTTTATAAACACAATTTTACCTGTGTATATACTTTCTATTATTTTTGTTACTCTATTTTAAACGATTCGTGTTTTATTAAACATTTTCACAATTTTCGCTTTAATTTTTTCGTTTCAAATATATGCGCTCTCTCCAACATTCGTAATTACATAATATCTCTCCATCTTCTTTTTGATCGGAGACACGGTGCCTTAACCTACGTATCTTATGTTTTGACTGTTTTTTTTTTTTTTTTTTTTTTTTTTTTTTTAAGTATAATAACAGTGATTAAAAAAAACATAAAACATGTAAAAGCCCACTGGGGCGTGTAATCAATCAATATATGTAATAAAAGAAAGTCCAAAAAAACGTGCGGACCGCAAAAACTCAGAAACGAGTCCCGGTAAGATCAAGGGAGTTATATGGTGTGGTAGATCACTATCCCCTCTAGGGAATAAGGGTACCCGTTTTTACCTAAAGGGCTTGTTATTGAAGATATAAGGGCTGGAAGTTTCGCCCTCATGAAATTTCTAGAACAGTCTTCTTGAAAGTTCTAGAAGGGTCCATAGAGCTCTAGAAAATTCTGGAAGGAGTGGCGGAGTATGTCGTGGAAAGTTCGGGAATAGGGAATCGGGAACATCATTGTGGAACATTCCAGAACACTCTCGAATGTTGTCCTGAGCGAAGCCGGGTACCCCATTCGTAAATAAATATTATTGACGCCTGATCAACGCCGGGGACTTCTTTATATTAAAAGGCCTCAAAAGATATGCCCTTCGTTCGTCGACTCTAGACAAATTTCCACCGAATTACCAAACGTTGAAATATAAATTTAAAAGTCATTCTGATCAGAATCTGTCACCATTCCGTGTTACAAAATCGGAGCAAACAAGTGTATCGGAATGGATACGTTTAAATACAAAGTGCATGCGCATATCATTAGTTAGAGTTGAATACAACTAACGACTGTCTAACTCATGTTTAAACATGCCAACTCATGTTTAAAACATTTTCAAAGTGGATTTAATACGAAATTATGGATATTGGAGTTTGGTTACATCATAACGTCCGAAGTATTTAAATTAGATTTCCCATCACTGAATGCATTTTACAGAGACGAAGATTTGGTGAGCTTTTTACTATGGTGTGTCTTTTTTACATTAGCTCCACACAGGAGGCCCTGTGATATGTCATTCTTGGAGATGCTGTGTGGACGGCCTTTTTTTAAAATTATTTATCTATAACAAAAAATATGTTTACATTGTTTTTTATGCCTGTCTCACTAGGGTATACCTGTGTCGAGACAGGTGTACAGCAGGGGCGTGCACTCCATATAGGCACATAAGCACTGCCTACCCTGCCGTTTTTGAAAAACATAAGCATGTAAATAAATAGTTTATTAAAATTTATAAATAAACACTTTAAAAGATAAACGCGAAAAAGCTGAGCAACCGAAACTACGGGAGCGCCACATCAGACGGGGTACTACAAACGCGGCATAAACCGTAACTCGATTCTACACGCGCGCCCTCCGACTGCCTCACTAAAATGCGGTCTAAGCAGGAATTATTTCTGACTAGAGCTAACTTCATACAAGACATAATTCAATATTTACGAAATGCACAAAGTATAGAGTAGAACTGTCGTTTTGAATTTGCTTCTATGAGGTTTTGTTGTTAGTATTAAGCAGTGCTTTCTAGAACAAAATTAGCAAATGGCAATCAGTGACGAAAAAACATCTGTTATGTATTTCTATCAAATAGTTGTCTTTCATAAATGCTAATAAAATGTCGGTTCAAAAACGTTTGTCGTACTTTAATTCTGAAATTATCTGATAGAATATGGAAATTTTAACCAGTGAAATTTGTATTTTCCTACTGCCTACCCTGATCAAAAACTCTGTGCACGCCCCTGGTGTACAGGTATATAAATGAATATAGTAGTTACAAGAATATTTAAGGTAAAATACGTATTACTTAAATAGCATTAAAACAGAAAGGTGATTGTAAGGGTGTTAAATCTTTTAAAGAGAGTTATTTTGTAAATTTTGGAGATGAATTAAAGAAGTAAATTCTGCCTAATCAATTAATGGAGTTAAATTTGACAGGATTTTATTATTTTCATTTATTTTATATTGGTTAGGTTGTATGTGAATAGTGATTTCTGTATTTCCTTTGGAAAGGAAGGACAGGAAGTTCAGGGAAGAATAAATGTATGAAGGGTGGGTACGAATCTGGGGGCAGTGTGTGCACGAGTGACGGACGTATGAAACCACCCCTCCCACTGCGGTGCAAGACGATGATTCGATAGAGTCCTTTGAATTAAAACGTTGATTTTAATAGCTTTAGCCGTATTTGGTGACCAGACCTGAATAGCCAAATAATTCCCAACCTTCCTCTCCCCCCTTCCTTCCCTTCACCTCCCCTCCCCACTACCTTCAGTCTCACAACGTACCCTAATTTATTAAGTACCCTAATTTATTATTAATTTATTACCCAATGTATTTCACACGGACTCAATAGCTTCAGACGGGAGAAGTTGGAAACCTTTGGAGTTGCTGTGTGGATGACTTTTTTAAGGAAAGGAAGGGGAGGAAGTTCAGAGAAAAATAAAGGTACAACGGTTGGGTACGAATCTGGGGTTCAATGTATCCAGGAGTGACAGTATGAAACCATTCCTACCACTGCGGTGCCCGACGAGGGGTCGAAAGAGTCCGCTGGAGAATTTAAATACCTACTATCTTATCTTAACACCTAATTAATTTTTTAAGAAGCTTTTAAATCCCTCTTCTGCAATGACAATATAGGTTTAAAACTAAGGCAGAGAATGCTAAAATGTTATGTGTGGTCGGTCTTGGTGTATGGTTGTGAAACATGGACCTTGAAAATAAATACCATGAACAGGTTAGAGGCTTTCGAAATGTGGCTTCACCGGAGAATGCTTAAGGTCCCTTGGACCGACATGATCACCAACATAGAAATTCTCAGGCGGGCTAGAGCAGATAGGGAACTGCTTACATTAATTAAAATCAAGAAAATTTCATATCTGGGTCATATACTTCGAGGGGAGAAGTATCACTTGCTCCATTTAATATTAAAAGGCAAGATAGAGGGTCGCCGAGGGCCTGGTAGGAGACAAATGTCTTGGCTGCGAAACACACGAGAGTGGACCGGCATTAGAAGTGTGGAGGAGCTATTCCGGGCAGCGCAAGACAGAGAGACCTTTTCAAGAGTGATCGCCAACGTCGGGGGGACCTGATAAGGCACATAAAGAAGAAGAAGAAGAAGCTTTTAACCGTGAGATTCGGACTAGGAAATATGTACGATACTGAACAGGAAATTTCTTTTTTTACGTTAGCTCCACATAGGAAAATAATTTTTGAGAAAAATAATTCCTCCCAGGACGTAGGTCAACTTTCGGGATGTCGTGCTGGAGGGTATGTTTAGGAAAGGAAGGAGAGGAATCTCTTCTCCTCCCCAAAAACTACCTGCATAGAAATTTACGTGAACAATTTGCGTGTATTAGCAGTCAACAAAGTCTTTATTTTGATTGCTGACCTAAGCGGTGAATTCTCTTTGCATAATGATAAATTACACCAGAATTTGCATATTGTATTATTTACTATAATTTATACATCAATTAGTTACAATGTAAGCTTATTTATTCACAGAATCGATTAATAATATGCATATTTATTCGTACATTTCCCGTTTACCCTTCCCGTCAATCAACCCGCCATTTCTATCACATAGACATACATAGGCCCGATATATTAGTCAGTCCATATCCTTGCTAAGTACGACATTCCTCGCTCAAATTTAAGCGGGCCAAAGCTGCCGCTTAAGTCTTGGTATGGCGCAGAATAGTTCATTTTTTAGACGCCGAGGCGCTAGCAGTCATATGCCACTTCTAAAATGTACGTAAATAATATTTGAATACTAGTATATACGACTATTATATTCATCGAGTGATGAGAAATGATGATGTTATTAATTGTTAATCACTAAAAAATAGTCTGATATGGGATTTTAAAAGAGTCAACGATAGGACAGTTTGTTTTCAGCGGTTAATTTAATGAATTGTGCACTGACTCTAGAAAAACCACTGCTAATTAAAAATAGAGTACTCGCTTTTAGCACCATGCTGATTGAAGTGTGGAACTTTATCAAAAATTAGAATCTCTATTAAATTCATAGACTTCTTCTTCTTCTTCAATGGCGTTACAGCCCATCTCGAGCCTTCCTTCGAAATAAGCCTCCACCGCCCTCTGACCTCGGCCGTCGTCTTCCAATCTGAAACATGGAGTAGTCCTATTGCATCCTTCCTGACATCATCCTCCCCTCTC
Organism: Limnephilus lunatus; assembly: GCA_917563855.2. NCBI lineage: Eukaryota > Metazoa > Arthropoda > Insecta > Trichoptera > Limnephilidae > Limnephilus > Limnephilus lunatus. Next base: position 104,118,971 of record OU830594.1, read on the forward strand.
AGCCTAGGTCTACCCGCCTGTCGTTTATCTCCCGGGTGTCCGGTTAGGACCTTCTTCGGTACTCGTGTGCTTGGCATTCAGTGCATATGTCCGGCCCATCTTAGTCTTTGGAGCCTTAAATGGGTGGAGAGTCTGGAAACTTGGTAAATATCATATAGTTCATTATTGTGGCGGATTCGCCATGCCTCTCCCTCTCGCACTACTCCTAAGATTCTTTGAAGTACCTTTCTTTCAAAGATGTCCAGCTGTTCCGCTAACTTTGCTGTAAGTGTTCCCGCTTCACATCCATAGGTTAAGACAGTTTTTTTTAAATTTATAGACAATACAAGTAATATTAATGACATCTAGGCTTTCGCCTTGTATACGGATTACGTTCTAAACCGTGCTAAGCTCGACATTCCAACCAGGCCGAGCTTAAAATCAACTGATTAACCGGGCCATAGACTTTAATACAGTATCTATCCTGTATACTGTAAGCCTTCTACATGTCCATATGTCTATACGTCTATTACTCTATATGGGTATAGGAATATAAACTATTAAACCCGGACCTAGGCGAAGCGTATAACTATTGCAGCAGTAGAGTACAACTTTACGCTAGACATTGACCGAGTACTGCTAGTACAAATGAATAGGGTAACTACAAATTTCTCAAAAGCTCTGTTTATTATATAGTTTACAAAGCTTTTTATCGTTTCTATTTAATAATGTTTTTACCATTAACACATACTCGTATTCATTTATTTGCAGTACAAATTCCTTTAAACACAAAATAAAACTTTTTTGCACACAAATGGATTACAGAACAATTGTTCACAGTAAACATAGGTATAATTTAAATTAAATTAAATTTACAATTTTAGAAACAAAATGAAAACTAATAATTGTTTACATAAAGAAAATCCGTGAGTCTTCAATTCACCCGCGGTATAAGTGAAACCTTCAGAAAACTAAAATAGACTAGATTGGGAAGGCTACGAAGCACCGCAAAAAGTGGGGTCCTATTATAATATCTCATTCGCTCGCAGGCTAAATCCTATAGAGGTATAGATGTATGTGTTCGTCTCTTTTTAATGTCTCAATTTTTCGTTTCATCAAGTTTCAAATCACAACGGTGCTAAAGATGATTTCACTTCAATAATTTTCATACCTTCCGACCAACAAGGAAGTTTCTTACACAACCTAACCACCCTGTGCCTTGTAAAGCCAACACACCCAGCTGCTTTTAGCTAGTAGTAACCTTGTGGCCTTGTTGAGCTACGCTCTTTTCAAGGTCGGCTAGACTGGCTATTGCTACTAGGACTAGGTACTACTGAACTACTAAACCGGGACGATGCTATAAGAATTATATGAAGTGGTAATCCTATTGCATTTCTCGTGAATAGTCGCTTTTATAAGGCGATTCGTAACGGGAGTTTTATTGATGTTTTCTTACTCTTTAATCTATGAAATATTGATTTTTATTGAAAACTCTCTGGTACCCGTCATGCATTGCAATGCCATTTAATAAAGAAATTGTTTCTCCCTGCATGTTCTTTCCCATTCGTCCCGTTCCCCTTCCGTCTCCCCTTTCTCATCCGCGTCTCCTTCCCCTCTCGCGTTCCCATTGCGCCTCCTCCTCCTTCCCTCGCCGCATTCCACTCCCCCCTGCTTCTCCCATTCCGCGAACCACCCTCCCGAGTTCCCCTCCCCCCTCCCAGGTTCCCCCTCAAACAGTTCGCGTGCCACTTATTGCAATTTTTTATACAAATTTCATAATACCAGAGCTCACCAGTAGTTTTATACAAACCTTGTCCTGACAATAACGAACACAAAAAGAAAAGAATTACCCAATTTGGCGCAGTCGTTCGGAAGTTATGTGGTAGGTACATACATTTCGGCATACATAGATAGATGCACGAATAACTTTGATAAATGATGTTGTTACATATGTTTTTATAATCGTAGAGGACACACGGTCGCCGAGAAATTTGAATAATAGGTATTTTATCAAACTGCTGCTGTCACTGTCGCTGTTTCCCCCTCCCCCCAGAGATTTTCACGAATACGCGCGGTAATAATGACGAAGCAACTTTACTCTCTTCTAGAGATAACAAATAATGACTTTATATTGGTCATCTCGGCTACGAAATCCCTTCCAGGTATCATCTGTCACATTCCCTTCAGTCACATCTGTAAGCCTGAACGGCCTGAACGCCGAATTATTAGTAAGAGACGAAGCAATGCGCATGTAAAAATCTATATACATAAAATTCAAAATATGATTGCTTGGGTGTACATATGTGAGCATATGAGATGTCTATGTATTACTATATTAAGAATAGGAAATGTTTGAAACTTTCAAAATACCTTATTTTAACCCCCGCGAAGGTTTCTGGATTATAACAACCATAGACAATATTTATATCTGAAAAGTTTTTTAATGATTACAAAAACTGTCAAAAATGTCAAAATTTGAGAATGACATTTTGCAAAACAAATAAAAATTCAATTTTCGAATCACTTCAAATTAATTAATTTATTTGAAGTACTCCCTAATACTTTGAATCGAATCAATAAATATAGATGTATTAAATAGATACCTACGTTAGGTGCCAAATTTGATTGATTGTTCTTATAATATACAAAAATAAATATTTGTAATATATATGAAAAATTAAAATTTGAATAAAAAAAATGGTAATAGGTGGCACGCGAGCTGTTTGAAAACTAAGTGCACTGGGACTGAATATTTGGAACGTGGGAGGGGAATTGAAGGGACAAGGCTGCGGGAGAGGGGAAAGGGAAGGCAGGGAAGATGGAAGGGGACGCGGTTGTTGAACGGGGACGCACGGGAAAGGACATACGGAGAGAAACAATTTATTTTTTTAACATGGCAATGCAACGTATGCCGGGAACCAGCTAGTACAAAATAAATAAAAATTAAGTTTGTGCCTTGCCACAACTCAACCCCACAAATCGCCCATGCTGAATAGGGATATTTTGTATGTGGAACGGCACTACATAACAAGCGTTGTAGAACCTTCAACGGTGAGTCAGCTAGGGACGTTTGCTTGGGTTATATAATGCTGGCGCCACGTGAATCCAAGAACGTAGGTTATCTTGCGATCACGTAACAAAACGTTCACGATATTCCTCGACGTAACGTATCGCCTGGCAACCAATCAAAGCTCTTCTATTTTCATGCGTGATGCCGTAACGAGCCGTTTCCTTGCCGCTTTCAGACGAAGAAAAATTAATAAGTCGGAATTAATTTGTGTCGAGGTTTTTATTCATTGTTTTTGAAAAGGTGGTGAAATTGTAAAATTTTATTACATGCCTTGAAGTCTCGTTTCGCATAAAGAGTTCGGCAAGGATTTTTTTTTTGTCTTTTATGCACTTTTTTGTTTTTTAGTTTAAAAGTTGTTTAAAAAAAACATAATCTCAATTTGGGAAGCGGGTATGGGTACCGCCGCCCCGGGAACCATTAGACAACCAACACCTCTGCCGTGGGTCACCCCAAGTGGTTCGCTACGTTTGGTGACTTAGGGTGACTAGGGGTGCCCGGGTACATGGAAAGAGGTTTTTTTTACATTAGCTCCACACAAGAGGCCCTGAGGAAAATAATTCACCTCAGGGGCTATGTCGCCTTTGGGGATGCTGTGTGTAGGGTCTTTTAATGAAAAGAAGTAGAGGATGTTCTGGGAAGGAAAAAGGTATGAAGGGTGGGTAGAAATCTGAGAGTCAGTGTGTCCAAGGGTGACGGACGTATGTATCTATCTATTGCAAGGCAATGTTTCGAAAGAGTCCTGCTGAAGAGGTCAAAAGATCTCCCTCAACCAGTCTCTCCCGATCCGGTCTGCTACGCAGTTGGTGAAAGATCCGGAAGAACCTAACCACATGAACCCAGGCACCCCTGCTAAGTCACCAAACGGAACGAACCACTAGGGTGACCTATGGCAGAGGTGATGGTTATCCAATAAATGGTTCCCGGGGCGGCGGTACCTATACCGCCTCTTAAATTGCAATTTGTCCAGGTCTTGGCTGCGGATGCATCTGCCTACCTGTTGCGTGGTGGGCCAGATCGAGAGAGACTGGTTGAGGGAGGCCTTCTGACCTTTCCCACCGGACTCTTTCGATCCATCGCCTTTCACCGCAGTTTAAGGGATGGATTCATACCTCCGTCACTCCTCACACTGACCTACAGATTCCTACCCATCCTTCATACCTTTTTTCTTCCTAGAACTTCTTATCCATCCCTTCCTTAAAAAGACCCTACACACAGCACCCCCTAAGATGACGTAGGCCCTGTGGGAAATTATTTTCTTCAGGGCCTCCTGTGAGGAGCTAATTAAACAAAAAATATAATGGAACTTAACTGGTTTATATTAAATTCACTATTACACGTGAAATGATTTTATATTTAACTGTATGCTTCCTAAATAAACTTTAATATAAAAAGCGTAATTCCTACCGAGATGTCAATACACCCGATTTTTTTTTAATAATTACAAAAACTCTTACAAAACTGTCAACTATGTCACACTTTGAAAATTGCATTTCGCAAACCATCGATTGTTCGATAAAAATTCAATTTTCGAATAAACTCTTTAAATTAACGAATTTAATTGAAGTGCTCACCTATGTTAGTCACCCATATCGAATACTTTGAACCTAATTAAGAATTACAGGTATTTTAAATAAGTACCTATGTTAGGTATCAAATTTGATTGGTTGTTCTTATATAGAAATTAATGTTTGTAATATATGAACAATGAAAATTTGCATTAAAAAATTGCAATAGGTGGCATGCGAGCAGTAAAACTGAGTGTACTGGGACTGAATATATGGAACGCGGAGAGGGAAGGCGGGCAAGGTGGAGAGGGAAGGCGTGATTGGAAGGGGACTTGGGAGGGGAAGGGAAGGCAGAAGGGGAACGGGACGAATGAGAAAGGACACTGTTCAACAAGTTTAATATCCTAGGCTTATTTTTCATCAGACTTCACTCGCAACATGGCTTCTCCCCATTGCAAACAAATTGAAATAAAAAATCGTATTAATTTTATTCGAAAATGAATTGTTTCATTCAAAACACTTAACAGAAACTTTATTCTGTTGACGTAGATTCACGTTATACGGCTTTCAAATACAAAGAAAAGTTAATTCGTTCGAAAACACTCAACAAAATTACGTGCACGTAAATTAAAATTTTCCTGCGAAAAGCAGAAACATTCTTCTAAAAATGGCCACACAATGCTTTTGTATTCGAACGTTCTGACGTTCAAAATGATTTGTTAGCAATAACGAAACGATTAAACTTTCTTAATTGTTAAAAAAATCTCAACTCGCGTTTTACGTAAAGTGCAGCAAATTAAAAAGACTCGGAAAATAATATCGGCCTTTTTTTATCGTATAAAACAGGAAAAAAATATTGTTTTCTGAGTTTGTAAATTTTGTCCTCTATGCACGAGTTTCCTTTTTATTACTTTTATTACTTGACTCATTTTTTTTATAAAACGGGTTGCAATTAATAATGTTTGTGGAACGTATAATGGGTTGATTATTTAATTAAGTAACTTTTTAATGAATTTTCATTTTTTATGATACCTTTACTCTGCACGTGTATTTTTTTCTAACACGAGTTGTTAAGTACTGAGATAATTAACAGCACGTCTGAAAAATATACAAGATACAAGGTGACTGGTATATGATGGATAATATTTTTAAATTTAATAATAAAGGAGACATCTTCATTTCCTGATGTCTTCTTTTGTCAGAGGTTATGTCATTCGTTATGCAAAATAAATGGCTTATGAATGGAGATTAACTAACGAAGCTCTTAGATTTGAAAGAATTCATGTGCACGATCCGAGTTCGATCTTGGATAAACTAAAGTTATCGAAATATGGCTAAAGACCTCATTAACTAATTAACTCCCGTTTAGTGTCACAAAGAACATGTGAAGCGACAACTGATATTAAAGTTAGTATTTCAATTCCAAATTGTCAATTTATTAGTATTTTTAATTTTTACGAAGCTTTTTGACATTTACGTTTTTTACAAATCCATAGAAAGATCGGCAAGTATTTTTTTTACTCAGGGCCTTTGAGGATGCTGTGTGGAGGGTTTTTTAAAGAAAGGAAAGAGAGAAACATCTGGGATGGAAACGGCAAGGTGGGTAGGAATTTGGGGATCAGTGTGTTCGGAAGTGACGGACGTATGAATCTATCCCCCCCATTGCGGTTCAAAGCGATAAGTTGAGAGAGTCCCGCTGGAGAGGTAAAAGGGTAATTTTCAAGCAGTCTCTTCAAATCCGGATCGCCACACAGCACCCGCTGCCAAGACCTGGACAATCCTCACACCTTGAACCCGAGCACCCCTCCCAAGTCACCATAGGTAGCAAACCACGTAGAGCGATCTAAAGCAGAGGTCTTGGTTACACAATAAATGGTTCCGGTACCCATTCCCGCCTCCCAAATTAGGTCCATCATTTATGCAATTCTAATTTATTCCGTACCAATATCGGTGTAGCTTTCAACATACTCGGAAAAGCGTATAAAATCATCGATGGTTACGCCTATCGATCCGATATATTTGTTCTAGCACTTGATTTGTAAGACCTTTTTTGCTTGTACATTTCTTCTATATTAAATATAAATATAAATTCAGCAATTCTTCATCCCAGTTACCCTGTAAATTCAAGGACAAGAATCGTTAATACGTCAATCAGAAGTTCAGATTTAATCACCTTTGTTTGAGCTTTTGTTGAATGACTTCATTCAGCAAAACCAGACGTCGATTGTGATCAAAATAATAAGGCGATTGTTTTCGTCATAATTAATATTTTGTTTTATTGAAATAGTCGTTGGATTATCGGTCTAAAAAATTGTTAAGGAAAGGTCTATAGTAATGTTTACAAAAATTCTATGTCAACATAACCAACACCTATGTCATAGGTCACCCTAAGTGGTTTGCTACGTTTGGTGACTTAGCAAGGGTGCTTGGTTTGTAAATTTTGTGTAAAAAATAAAATAATGCGTCTGCCGACCAATTATTATTTTTTTTTTAAATTTTTCTTTATTCATTGCATAAATATAACGTTTTCATTATGTGTGGATTTTTCGACCACTATACTAGACTGATGCCCGTGTTATGGTGGTCGAAAATGGTGTTATGGTGATCGTATTGTGTGGCGGTTCGGATTTGGAAAGACTGGTTGACGGAGATCGTTTTACTTCTCCAGCAGTACCATCTCGGCCTATCGCCTTGTATCGCAGTGGGAGGGATGGATTCATAAGTCCGTCACTCCTGGACACACTGATCCGGAGATTCCTACCCACCTCTTCCCTTCCTTTCCTTTTTTTCCTTCCCTGATATTCCTCTTTTTCCTTACTTAAAAAAACCTTCAACCAGCATCCTCAAAGATGACGTAGGTTCTGAGGGAAATTATTTTCCTCAGGGCCTCCTAGGCGGAGCTAGTTGAAGTTAATTAACTTAACTGTAGTATCTTAACTGAGGTAAAGTAGAGTAAATCAATTTAAATAACTTCCCTTAAGTAACTTTACTAAAGTAACTTCACTTAAGTATTTTCACTTAAGTAGCTTCACTTAAGTAACTTCACTTAATTAATTTCACTTAAGTACCTTTACTTAAGTAACCACTAAAGTTACCTACTTCACTTAAGTTACTTCACTTAAGTAATTTCACTTAAGTAACTTCACTTGAGTTACCTACTTCACTTAAGTTACTTCACTTAAGTAACTTCACTTAAGTAATTTCACTTAAGTTACCTTACTTAAGTAACTTAACTTTAGGAACTTCACTTTAGTAACTTCATTTTAGTAACTTCACTTTAGTAACTTCACTTAAGTTACCTTACTTAAGTATTACTTTACTTAAGTAACTTTACTTAAGTGAGTAACTTCTGTTAAAAATTTTAACTCAACTTACCTAAGTAACATGTTTATAAAAGCCGCCAAATTTAACACGAACCGGCGTCATTTTCCTCGGGGCCAGAACTGCATTCAATAATAACGAATTATGATTCACGAACACGTCACTGCACTTTTCAGGGTCATCAGATGCAATACAGCTTTCATCCTGCAACTCGGCGTTTAACTGCATCTCTGTTCCCAAAATAGTCATCATTTTATTACTAGCGCCTTGCGTCCGGTCGGGATGTTCATATATAGGTATATTATGTGTATATCGCTTTCCTCTTGGAATACTGGAACATTCTCCTGATTTCGTTCGGACTAATTTTCCTTTGTGCTTTGGGTGTTAAGAGTGTTGATGGTGTCATGGTCAATCTCAAAGGATTTGTAACTGGCGTTTGAATTGGTTCATAAATTTTCAATTCGTCACGTTCATCATCCTGGTTGTTTTTAATCTACTTTTGCTCTTTTTATGACAGTTGGTTCCTTGATAGTTGTCCCCGGTACACTTATATACAATAAGCAGTCGGTTTAGGGAAAATACGGTATATCTACTGACACGAAAATATAACAAAGTATTTGAGAAGGGGAGGATGTACCGCCGAATAACAAAAGTATAAAACACATTTTCATTCAAATGCATCAAGGATAAAACCACTTGCTTCTCTCCACACTGCACTTATTTTTACATTAGCTCCACACAGGAGACTCTAAAGAAAATAATTCTTTATAAAATAAGTTTTTTTAGAAAAGGAAGGAAAAGAAACCCTGGGAAGAAAAAGGTATGAGGCTTAGGTAAGAATCGAGGATCAGTGCGTTCAGGAGTAACCGATGTACAAATCCTCCCACTGCGAAGCAAGGCAATGTTCCTAGTAGCCCAGTCAATGAACGCATTGAACTGGAACAAATTCGGGGAGAGCTGATTTTTTGCAAGTGAATAGTACTTTCTACAGAGAGTATTTTCCAAAAAGTCCCCACCCCTCCCCCACTTGCTTCCCCCGCTGCACCCCCCCAAACTTTGAAATTGTAGAGTTCTACAAAATCCATTATATTTCCTAAACTATAACACATATCTGAAAAATAATTACACCGTTATACTTTTAAGAAAGCTGTCTAGAAAAAAGATGGAGAGTGTTTTTTTGTTATCTACTACGGTTTGGCAAATAATAATGAAATTGTCGCCAAAAAAAAATTTTTTTTCGTAAAATTTTGATTTAAGGGTGAATATTTTTTTTGTCTGAGGAATCACGCAAAAATGTTTCAAACAAACTATTTGCCAAATTTAATAGGATTTAAAACGACATATAACATTGTTTACCTTTATCCTTAATACTGGTCAAATTTCGACTCAATCGCAGGGCGGCACGGAGTGCAGGGTATGAGGCTTGGCAGTTGAGCCCGGCCCGCAGTGGTGCAGGTGACCGATTTGTGTTTAGGTAGCACTATTTATAGTTTTAAATTAAAACACTGAGTACTTTTTCATTGGTTTATGATATTAAAACACTTTTAACATTAAAAAGTATTTGCAATAAAAGAATGTAAAAAATTATATTACAAAAATTATAGGGTAGGTTTTAGGGGACTATTATTATTATTCACTGGGCATCACAGTCGTCTTCAAATATTTCATCAGTATTTTTAGATGTGTTACTGCAGGAGAGTCCATTGCATTGGCCACACATACCAAAACAGTCTAGTCCTGCCCTCTGACAGCTGCACCACTTTCCGCACGAGGTTTTACAGTTACAAGAAATCAGCATGAGAAGTTCATTTGGAGCCGCGGGACATGTCATTGGAATAGGTGTTAACTTATATTCACTTCTTTGCCATCCCCACTCATTACACGATAGTTCATTTCCTAGCCATGTTTGAATTTGGAGGTACGTCCTAAGGAGATGCTGGCGGGCTGCGTTCTTTGTTGGTGGAAGTCTTGCCAAATCAAACTTAGATTTAAGAGACATCTTGGCATTTAAATGCTTAAACTTATCTTATTATCTAGCCTCATCAAGATTCTTGTATTTTGCCAATCCGTACAAACTTAAAAGAAAGCGTTCACCATTTTGGAAGAGCAGGTCCTTTTCCGTGTGGGGCTGAATGAAATTCTTAGCCGCATCTTTCAAATCTGTCGGTGTAGTTATTAGACTTACAGCCTTCATTTTTCCGATACCATACAAAGCAGAGGTTGTGTCACATCCTGTGACAGCATGAGCAAATAATATGAGTTTCCTTTTATTACCATACATATGTACAAAAAACTGAACAGAATACACAGTACTGGTGTTAGTAGAAGTGGCTATTGGTTTCCAAAAAATCAGCTTGTTTTCCGTTGAAGGGGCCAATGCTACTAGCAATACTAATAAATCTGTGACTGTTCCAACAACCACCACAGTGCTACCAAGCTCTATAGGTAGACTTAATCGCCTGACCCACTATCTCCGTATCAGCATCATCGTTTGCTGTTATTGTCTGTATGTTTGCAGCATGACACTTAATTTTAACAGCTTCTATTAACCTCTTTTTATTTTGAGAAATGGCGAGAAATTCTACCTGAGGTGTTGTACAGACAGTATCATCAGAAAGTATAATTTCACTTGATGTTCTTTTTGCAGCTCTTCTTGACTGCTCCTGCTATTTTGTTGTAGCGTTCTCGGGATAACCATCAAAAACTATTATTACATTTGCACCATACTTTTTAGATACATAATTAACATATTTTTCGGTAATATCATGGAAAGTAGAGACTTAAGGCCACACTACTGCATGTAATAGGTATCCACCGTCAAGGATAAACGCAGCTTCATCCTTTGTGGAGTTTATATCAACGATACCATCGTCAAATGCTTTAACAATGGAGGCTTTCTTACCTTTCTTTAAAGAAACATCAAATAAAGAAGGTGGATGTTAGTATAGTTAATAGTTCAAACTCAAAGTAGGATTTGAGCTTTGCAGGACTGTCACATACGCATAATATTCTATTAAATATCTGCTGAGGGTTGATTACAGCTTCTTTGTTTCTAATTCTGACAGACTTATTACTGGCTTGAGTAACAACCATATCCGATCTGTGTAGCTTTAGTTCAGAAAAACTTTGCCCTGTCATTTTCTTCATAGCTTTGAAACCTATCTCGTAGGCATCGTCACATGTTACGGTTGAGTCTGATACTAATCCCGAAGAAATGCAAATTAATTCACCAGGCTTTTGAGCAAAAGGGTTGTGTTGGTTTAACCAGTTTACAAATTTTGATAAGTCTTGGTTGTCCCGTAGCTGGCGGCTCTCCCTAAGCTCAACATTCTGCTCACTTGTCTTGTAGCTTAAACCCAAAAAATTATGAAATGCTAATTGTGTGAACGTGTCATCTTTGATTGTAGGAGGCCCAGCTCTTATTAGAGATCTTTGGTATCTGTCACCTTCGTGATAAGATGAACAAATTCCCAATGACGACAACACTTCTATTAAATGTTTAGATCCATACATTCTTTGTAGATATAAACACAAACTTGTTTGTATTGATGATAAAAAAGACATAGGCCTTGCAGATGCTATTATGGCGTAGTTAATTACTAAACGTCTTCTCATACTATCAGGTCCATTATCGTACAATCTCTTCTTTGTTTCAGTTGACATGAACAGATTCAGAGTTTCAGGAACTAAATCATCACCCCCACGACTAATTTCTGGAATATCAGGATAGCTTTCACAATCATTTGGCATTTTTTGAATATCTTCTCTGATTATTTCTGCGGCAGCACGTACAATTCTTGAACGTTCCAGATTTACATTATTTTCTTTATTTTTGTACCAGTCATCTAGAATCTTATAAGTAGAGTGAGACATGCATATGACAGTCTTTCTGCCAAAAATATACGTATATATCCGTTCTTGAAAATAGGCAATAAGTTGTTTTTTTAGAAATTTATCTGAGTACGGTAGATCAGTGCCACAAAGGTCTATTACTATTTCCCTTAATTTCTCTAATGTAAACTGACATTCGTCAGAATTTTCTAAGAAATTACAGAGTTTAAGAAATTTTTTGCGGAATCTTCATCTTTAGGTCTTCCTACATACTGATTTGATTTACTTTTACAGAACTTACAGAACTTCTTGTAGCAACTGCCGTGATAGCGAGCTTCTGCAGCGACCAAATCAAACACACTTAACAGTTTAGATTTAACTTTTGCACCCAGTGGCGGATTTGCAGTCTTGGCCGCCCTAGGCCCCAGGCCATGTAGCCGCCCCTTTCTCAGTACCCATCATATTGACCAGGAGTATCCAAACTTTTCAGTAAGTTCCAGTAAGTTCCTAAGGTCAAAACCGTTTTAATTTTCCTGCTATTATCATTCATAGTTGCTGCGTGGCGGGCCGGATCGAGAGAGACTGGGTGAGGGAGGCCTTTTGACCTTTCCAGCCGAACTATTTTGACCCATCACCTTGCACCGCAGTTGGAGGGATGTATTCATACGTATGTCACTCCTGGACACACTAACCCCCAGATTCCTACCCACCCCTCATACCTTTTCCTTTCCAGAACTTCCTATCCTTCCCTTCCTTAAAAAGACCCTCCACACAGCATCACCTAAGATGACATAGGTCGTGAGGGAAAATATTTTCCTCAGGACCTCCGGTGTGGAATTAATGTAAAAAAATACGCTTGCTAAATTCGCTAGTTCAATAACTGTATAATTGTCGCAGGCCGGATTGATGAAATTGGCGGACCGTTGTTTAGAGACCCCTGATATAGACTATAGACTACATAATGAATTTATTTATTGACAACTTTTGTCGAAATCGATTCAGAAATTTAGTTTACTCTAATAGCTGCTAGTTTTTTTTTATATTTTCTAAGGTTTCAAGGATTTGAATAAAACATTTAATACAGTTTTAGGTTTAATTTATTTAACAGTTTCAGGTTTATTCTCATACAATAATATATAAGTGTTTCGTGTTTCACAGTTACAATTAGGGTTGCCAGATATGGGCTTATCTTTTCCTGGACATTTCTGGGGTTACAGACGAAGTTGGGGTTTTAGAGTCGAAGTCGAAATCCAACTAAAAATGTTGGCTGTTGGATGGGCAATAGAAAAAAATATTACTAAATTACTAGTTAGGTATTTTGTATTTTAAAAGAAAAAAAGCAAATGATTATAAAACATACCTTTATTTTTTGTGAAATCTATTAAGTAACAAACTGCATACATACCAACCATACCATATACAGTCAAGGATAAAAAGTTATAGTTAGTCAATAATAATAATAATATGTTAATAATTGAGCAACTCTTTAAGACTTATTATTTATTATTAAACTTTGGTAGAAAAACAACATTAGGTATTATATATATTAAAAAAAGTTAAAATAAAAAATTGAGCATCTCTTCAAGGCTTATTAATAAAACTTTGGTAAAACCTCAACATCGGAGATTATTAACATACATAATACAGCCATGGATAAAATGTTATAGTTAGTCTCCAAACAAATAAAAGAAATCAGCACCTCTTTTAAATAAAAATTAACTTAAGGTACATATTCGAATATAAAAACTAAACTTAAAATACAAATTAAAACTTTGGTAAAAAAAATTAAGTAAAGTATTATCTAACATTAAAAAAAAACTGAATTCAAACTAAAATTGAGCAACTCTTTAAGACTTATTATTTAAACTTTGGTAGAAAATCAACATCAGGTATTATATAAATATATTTAAAAAAAAATCAAAATAAAAAATTGAGCATCTCTTCAAAGCTTATTAATAAAACTTTGGTAAAAACTCAACATCGGAGATTATTAACATACATAATACAGCCATGGATAAAAAGTTATAGTTAGTCTCCAATCTCTCCAAACAAATAAAAGAAATCAGCACCTCTTTTAAATAAAAATCAACTTAAGGTAAATATTCGAATATAAAAACTAAACCTAAAATACAAATTAAAACTTTGGTAAAAACAAATTACGTAAAGTATTATCTAACATAAAAAAAAACTGAACTCAAAACAAAAAATGAGCAACTCTTTAAAACTTATTAATTAAACTTTGGTAGAAAATCAACATCAGGTATTATATAAATATATTTAAAAAAAGTTAAAACAAAAAATTGAGCATCTCTTCAAGGCTAATAAAAATAACTTTGGTAAAAAAAATCAACATCTGGCAGTTACAATTCTCGTCTGCACTTAAGTGCAGCAAAATCATTAATTAGATCTTCGCACTCCAATTTTCTTAAAAGATCTGCTTCTATGTTAAGTAAAGCAAGATCGTTCAGCCTTTGCTCCGTCATTGTTGTGCGTAAATAATTTTTTACACGTCGTAAACAAGAAAATGATCGTTCTCCAGAACAGTTACTGGCGGGAGTACACACACACATTCGAAGAGCAATATCCACGTTTGGATAAATGGTTTGAAGATCTTCAGTTCGTAACCATTTTAACAAACTGACAGCACTGTTGCGATCCTCATTTTTCACACTGCAGTGTGCGCGAAAATGGAGACATTCTTCTGAAAAATGAGCATCTAAATCACTAGAATAAATCATTTGCAATGATTTTGCCTTTTCTTCGACTTCAGTCGGGCTTAGTTTTGTCAACTTAGTAATAAAATTAAATTTGTTATAAAGTGATTTGTAAGCACCCAGTCGTTTTTTTAGTTCTTCTGATAATGAATCGATGATTACTAAAAAAGTAGTAATTCTAAAATTTTCACGGCCGTTTTTTTGTTGCATCTCTTCACCTGTACTAGTCTCGCCAGGAAGTAGCTTAGGCTTTCGAATGCGTCGAAAATCTCTTTCATATTCCTGTAAAAAGGACAGTTTCTTGGCTTGGTTTTCGAAATCATCGAAATTATCCCGTATTTCGCCAATAAAACGAATAAGTACCTCATACAGTTCTATGACAATGGTTATGTCAATTTCCACACTCTGAAGTTTTTTACTTGTGGCGTTAATGCGATTTAGTAAGAATCCCCAAAACACAGTCATGATGGCCGTTTCAAAGCGTTCCAGCTTTAAACGAATACCTCTTGCTTCGCAAATAACGGCTTTCTTCTGTTCCGTGTCTGTTTCGATGGAGACTAACGCTTGATGGATTTCATGCCACGATTCGCGTAAACTTTTGCATGCATCTGCACGAGCTGACCAACGAGTCATTGATAGACTTTTGACGGTGAAATGGGCTTGTAGGAGTTCCCAACGCTGAGTTTATGCTGCGAAGAAATTATACAACTCTTGGAGTAGAGAAAAGAACGAACAAGCCTCTTGGCTGCTTTCAGCTGCACACTCACCTACTAAATTGAGCGAGTGTGCTGAACAGGGAACATACTCGGCAAGGGGAGAAAATTCCTTTATTTTAGCTTGTAGGCCGTTGTATATGCCTGACATGTTAGCTGCGTTGTCATAAGATTGCCCTCGGCAGTTTGAAATGTCGATTCCCAATTCAATTAAAGTTGAGGTTACAATATTTGTCATTTGTTGTGATTTATGGCCTGTGTTTGGAATGAACATGAGGAAACGTTCTACAGGTGATCCATTAGGCAGGACATATCTGATTACAAAAGTGAGCTGGTCTACGTGAGATATATCCGGCGTCGAGTCGATGATCAGAGAAAAATATTTCGCTGTTAATATTTCCATTACAATTGTCTTCAAAACTTTGTTTCCCATAAGCCGAATGAATTCTTCGCATGTTGTTGAAGAGAGATAACTCGTATATCCTGAGCCTGGATTCCCACAACGTGTAATGTGTTTGGCTAAGAACGGATCGAACTCAGCGATAAGTTCTAAAGACATCAAAAAATTTCCATTGTGAAATGAACCAAATTTCTCGTCGTGTCCTCTGAAAGACAAACCACGTGATGCAAGCGCTTTTACACATGCAACTACTCGTTTCAAAACGTTTCTCCAGTAAATTATTTCTTCATCTAATTGTATTGTTAATGCGTGGTCAATGCGACCTAGCGTGTTGCTTCGTTCGTTCATAAGCAGGACAGATATTTTGTGAGTAGACGAATTTTCATGGGTCGATACTCGGTAATTGGAATTTTTCCAATCATTAAAACCTTCCTTTCTATCAAACTGACTCTCCCCGCCATTAAAAAGAAGACAAGGTCCACAAAAAACATGTCCAGTACTTCCGGAATATATTAGCCACTTTCGCGGAACTTTTTCGCCATTTAGAAGTTGACGTTCGAATAAATTTTCTGACAACTGTCGCACCTTATCTTTGTAAATTCGCACACTCTTAGAAAAATTATTTTGAATGTTTTGATTAGCTCCGTTCTTACAAATGTAATCACGCGTGAACTCGTCGATTGTCCATTTGGCTGGATCGTCGCTGATTTCGCACAGTTCCTGATCCGGATAAGGCTGCACTCCTGGTACTAGTGGAACATCTTTGGCTTCTTCCTTTAATCCACTTGCCACAACGATAGAAATATCTGCACTTGAAGACACTAAAGAAAAATCAGTTGATATAACACCGCTACCACTTGGAACGTCGCATGTTGGATCAATGACATATGGTTTTCCAAAGAAATCGTCTAATTTCCGCGTTTTTTTAATTACATCCTGTTGTTTATTATCTTTTTCTTTAGCTCGCTTGCGACACTCAGCCCCACTTAACCTTTTCTTTCCATCCATATCTAATTATGCGAAATAACACTTTTAACGTGAGGTATCGTCCACGTCCTGTAAAATATTTCGATTTTTGATAATATTGCAGTACATACATACACGTCGCGTCGCGAATACCTTTACGAAATTAGAAAAACGCTCATCCCCTCGCTGCAATTGCTGTACGCACACTGAACGACTGAACTGACCACTGACCACTGACTGCTGTCGCCTGTCGCGAGCGGGGGCGTATTTCCAATCCCTACCGCCTTTCAGTCGCGATAGGGTTTGTTACACTGGAACGATTTCGATTGAAAAATGGACCACGGACCACTTTTATTTTTCTGCGATTGATTTTGGTCCAAAAATGGACCACATTTCCTACCATTTTTACACGGAGCTATTGCAATGCTTTATCTATTTTGACCATGATGTCACAAATCCGAAATCCGTAGGCTACTTTAGAACAATGTTAAAAATAAATAAAAATCCTTTGCCTCTTAATCCTATTCCTATGTTCCTCCTCCCCCCCCCCCCCCCCCTCCTTTTTCATATATTTTAACTAAAAATATATTTTTTTAAAGAAAATACCTACCCTTTATAATGTCACACTTTATTATTTATCATCAGTGGAAAGTTCATAATTGGCATAAATAACAGCTTATTATTGTATTATTTTGTAATCTCTGATTTATTTATTTATTATAGCTTTTGTAAGGTGATTTATGCATAACAATACCTAACGCGGTTCAGTCACTAGCGGCACTAGCGCGACTGAATCCCGGTAGGGATTGGAAATACGCGAGCGGGCGAGCGACGGCGCATGATAGGTGTGGCGAGGGCAGCTGCGGGGCGGGGGGGGCGCGCTGTGTGCTGTGTGTGAACACGCTCTTGCATATCGCTAGCCATATATTCCAATTGGGAATATATAGCGAGCGATAGGCCGAAATACGCCATCCCACGCATATTATAGCTGTGTGTGAACACGCTCTTATGAAACTTCCGAGCACGAGCGCGAGACCCTTGCGGCTAGCAATGACGTTCTCGTACGTAGAATATTTAGGTACTTAGAAAGTAATTTCTTGTTATGATCTGTGACTTTTTTGTCGCGATTGGCCGCCCCTAATATCTGGCCGCCCTAGGCCCGGGCCTATTAGGCCTAAGGGGAAATCCGCCACTGTTTGCACCCCATTTATCATCTCTTGTGTTGCAAGCATTAATCAATGTTTCTCTTATTTCCAGTTTTAACACCAAATGTATTTTTTCACGATATTTTTGAGGTAGTTAGACATTTAAAAATGTTTTTTTGTCACAAATAATACAATTTTTTTATTTTTTTTTTTATTTATTTAAATATATATTTTTTTTATTTTTTTTTTTATTTATTTAAATATATATTTTTTTTTTATCACAAACAAGTCCTGCTAAACCAATTGAATTGGCTTGTCAGCAGGTGCTTATAATTAAGTTACATATAAATTTTAAGTGTTATAATTTTACATCTTATATCTACAAATTCAACATTATTCATACAAATCAATCTAAGTATAAATATTTTTTTTCCGATAGCCAATTTTTCAGCATATATTTAACCTTATTCATAGAATTACATTGCTTTATACTATCAGGTAATAAATTAAATATTTTCGGTATGTTGTATTCAAACGTTCTCTGTCCGTACTTATTATTAAATTTCGGAACTATTAACCCGTCGTTGCGCGTGAATCTAGTGCTGTATTTATGTTCTAATTTCTCTTTATGCTGCTGGGTAAATATATACTGAATTATAATTTTGTGCCATAGTATTGCCTTAACAGGTAAAATTTTAGCACTCTGAAACAGTAATGGTGTATCATGTCTCTGTTTGAAAATATTCGGAACAACTAATAATTTTACAACACGTTTAATTCTCCAAGAAATTAAACGTGTTTCCTAAATGCCTTAGGAATGGTTGAGATGAACTGGTCGATGGGCTACACTTAACATTTGTAAAAGCTGTACTTTTTTCTACAATCCTTATGCACGGTTACGCTATCCAAACGGGTTAATTTAACATGATTATTGTCATTTCTTTCAATACTAGCGTTAATTAGCATTTGTAACCCTTTCGTTACTTTAAAAACATTTCCAGTAAGGTCTTTTTTGCATAAAATACACCATAGGTTCACTTCAGACATTTTCAGATTGAAAATTTCTTTTTAAATAATTGTTTCTCAATATTTTTACCTGATGAAGGTGGGAAAACGCGCAAAAAACTTGATTAACTGAACGCTCGGCACAACAACGTCAAAACATAACGCACAAAACTGACACACGCCTCAACCGAGATCAAACTGGTAAAAAAATATATACAGCGATGCGACGCAACAATGCGCGATGCGTCGCTTGGCTTCACGCACGCCATTGCGTTCATCCACTTTTTTCAATAGAAATTAAGAATATAAGTAAATACTGTTATACATGTTTTTAAAGCTTATTAAATTTGGCAAATGATTTGTTTGAAGTATTTTTTAATATTCTCTCAGACAAAAAGAATATTCAACTTCAAAAAAAAATTTTGCAAAAAAAAAATTTTTTTTACAACAATCTTATTATTATTGGACAAACCAATGCAGATAATAAAAAAGTGGATTTTATTATTTTTAGGAAATTTTGTAAGAAGTTCATTGATGAAATTTTTTTTCTGATATATGTTTTAGTTTATGAGATATAATCACTTTAGTAGAACCCCACATTTTAATGTTTGGGAGGGCACAGGGGGGGGAACAAGCGGGGTAGGAGTGGGGACTTTTTGTTAAAATACTTCCTAGAGTATGTACTATTAACCTGCAAAAATTTAGCTATCCCCTAATTTGTTCCAGTTAGGGCCTGTTTTTTGTCTAGATTGACTGGGCTATAGAGAGTCCTGGTCTCAGTTGGTAAGCAGATGCGTCTGCCGCCAAGATTCTGATAAACCTGGGCACCCCTGCTAAGTGAAGTCACCAAATGTACCGAATCACTTGGGATGACCTATGGCAGAGGTGTTGGTTGTCCAATAAATGGTTCCCATACCCACCTCCCAAATAGTAACAATGCAATAAGAATGTAGTGAAAAGAAAAGAAAAAGACGGTGTATAAAAAGAATTTAATATCACTATAGAGTTGTTAGTTAGTTACTTATTCTAGATAATTCCAAGATTTGTACATAATAATATTGTACATATGCGGCTTCATTCACCTCTATCCCGCCACCCAGGAATCTCTCCATATCCTTCCTCCTTCCCTTCCCCATCCTGCACCACCCTGAGCCAGTCCCGCTGCAGTCTATTAACGGAAATTCTACCGCCGGGCTATTTCTGTTGGCTCCAGCCTCGGTCGGGAGTTGAACCACAGACAGGGGATACAAGCACAATACCCAATATATAAACGGACCGGTCGCGAGTGGTAAAAAGT
The DNA here is from genome assembly GCA_917563855.2 of Limnephilus lunatus. Classification (NCBI taxonomy): domain Eukaryota; kingdom Metazoa; phylum Arthropoda; class Insecta; order Trichoptera; family Limnephilidae; genus Limnephilus; species Limnephilus lunatus. The sequence continues at coordinate 104,138,917 of OU830594.1, forward strand.
GTAATACGAATATAACATTATTTAGAAATCTTAATAGGTGTCGGGAAGAATTATACAGGTGGAAATTTCAGGTAGGTATCAGCAAATTTCAGGTAGGTATCAGCAAATTTCAGGTAGGTACCAGCAAATTTCAGGTAGATACCAGCAAATTTCAGGTAGGTACCAGCAAATTCCATGCAGGTTTCATTTAGAGGTAAGGCTCTCGACTGGAAATCTGGATCTTTTACCAAACTGTTGCTTTCACAGCCGCTGTTACCCCGCTGAATACTGAGCGAAAAAATTATCAAAATCGACAAGGATCGACGTTAATCCCCCATTTTCTCCTCAAAAACCAGTAAAATAATAAAAATAAAAGTGTTAAAAACTAAATAAGTATTCTATTAATTTTGAATTTAAATGGTGCCACAAACTAAGTTTGCTGTGTTTGATAAAGAAGAAAATATGTTCTATGTATGTACGATTTGCTTTTTTTAATATTTTGTCTAGTTTTTATACTGAAGGTCTGTTTATGTCGTTCGAACCAAGCAATTTTACCGATTTTTGGACTAACTCCAATAAGACGTAACTTATCAAAAAAGTGAAATGAACCGCTAAGTTGGTGGTCGATATCTGCATTACATTAAAAATATCTGCACTTAAATTAAAACATCCCATGGAAAGCCAGTTTCCTGTACTTTCCTCTATCCTAAGAATATTTTCAATAAATGTGTTCTGGTCACAATATTATTTCTTCCATTTTGAAATGTTACATCATTTCTTGCGGAAAAATCTTGAAAGTGATAATATTCAAGTACAAAGATGAATCAATGACACTGGCTTTTCCCACTTTTATCTGACTATTGAAAGGACAATTAATACCTCCCCATTGTTAATTAATTTCCTCGAAAACTGTTGCGTAAATACTAAATTACCTCTCAGAAAATTAGTTTGTCCTGTCCAATTATGCGACAAAAAAAGTCCCCAAGCAAATAAGCAAATTGTTCCTGCTTGCACTATTCATATCTCCACCATGTTTGTGTTTTGTATTACTACTAGCTGAAGTCACCGGTGTTGCCCGGGCTTTTTGCAGAATTTTTTTCTCTCCTCTTACTTTCATTAATTAATTAATTTATAAAAATCAAATTATCGCCGCCAGCCCATCCACGCCCAGCCCTCCACAGGGCACATACACTCTCCTTTATATCAATAGATAGATAGATAAGACAGACTGGTTGAGGTCCCCAGCGTTGCCCCGGACTTTACTTAAAGATTTTTCGAAATCAAATGTTTTTTTTTTTACATTAGCTCCACATAAGACGTCCTGAGGAAAATAATTCCTCTCAGGGCCTATGTCAGCTTTGGGGATGCTGTGGAAGGTCTATTTAGTGAAAGGAAGGAAAGGAACTTCTGGGAAGGAAAAAGGTATGAGGGGTGGGTAGGAATCTGAGGGTCAGTGTGTCCAAGAGTGACGGACGAATGAATTCATCCCTTCCACTGCGGTCTAAATCCTGCTGAGAGTCCTGTTGGAGAGGTCGAAAGATCTCCCTCAACCAGTTTCTCCGATGCGGCCTGCCACGCAGTTGGTATGCAGACGCATCCGCCACCAAGATCCGGACAATCCTCACGAACCCGAGCACCCTTGCTAAGTCACCAAACGTAGCGGACCGTAGTGTGACCTATGGCAGTGGTTTTGGTTATCCAATAAATGGCACCCGGGGCGGCGGAATCCATTCCCGCCTCCCAAATTATATTATAAATGCCTCCAAAATATCATCAAAAAGTTTCAATAGCCTGCTTCAAGGAATGGGAACAGGGAATGGCGGTGATTTTTCGTATCATCATGTTGTTAGTGTCCTTTCTTTGGTTTTAAGGTCGAGTTTCGAAATAAAGCTGTGGATTTGGATAAAAAACAAAGCCAAACTGGGATATTTTTTGTATTTGTCGTAATTAATAGATTTTATTTATGGCTGATGTCCCCGGCATTTCCTGGGCTGCAGGGTTTTTCGAAATCAAATGTAGACAGTAATTTTACTCTTACTATGACAGCCAAGTTAGCAAAATTTCATCAAAAAGTATCAAAATACTACTGCAAGAGGTGGTTTTTCGAAATTTCACGTAGACAGTAATCTTTCTCAAATTTTGACAGTCAAATTTGTAAAGTTTTATTAACTACGAAAAAAACTGTTGATTTGTATACAAAACAAATGCACGCCGCCTGCCATAAATCTACAATTAGATATACCTATTGATTTTTATTTCTGTTTGTGAATCAATCAAAAATATTACCATAAATATGAACAAAATTAAAAATGATGTAAAACTTTAAATGATAAGGGGAAAATGTTACTTGTAATATTACAACGATGTAGGTCTGAACTAGCAGAAGATAATCCCATAGCTTTTGACTAGTCATATATTAACCGTGATTAATTAAAAATGTGTTAAGATTAATTTACTTACATTAATGATTTAATAATGATAATTACAACAATCAATATAATTTTATTTCACGCACATCGCAATCACAATTCCAATGCCATCACAGTTGACATTGGCATCGCTCGAACTAAAGAAGTACAACGTTTTGGAGGACAAACGACTGCAGTTCGTTGCGCCCAGATCTATACGACTTATACATTTGCTTGCTGTTGTTTGCTTAAGGATTAATAGTGTTATTGTAATCAATAACGCAGTTGCAGTAGTGTGCATTTGAGTGTGTGTTGTGTGCATTTGAGTGTGTGTTAAGTGTGCAGTAAAGCGCAATGGTATTGGTATTGGCAGCTGCATAAGCAAGGTCCTTCCTTAACCCTACAGAATGCATTTATGACATTTTGAAACGTAAGTTATTAATTTGTGTATATCGAAAATGTTGATTCTGAGGTAATCGTCTTCGATGTTTCAGCTACCTAAATCAATTATATTGAAGCTAAAATTATAACCGAGTCGTTTTTTTATTCAATTTTATTCATCTATCATAATCTACGTATTACATTTTTTTTATGTGAATACCGCACGAGAATTCCAACTGCTCCCAACCGCCTAGAGTCAGTAATACAATGGCTTGGGGTATTTTGTAAGGCTAAAGAAAAAGGACGAGGAAGGTGGGGAAGTACCTGGCTATTCAGATCTGCTCACTGAACACAGCTAAATTACACCAGGGCAATACTGAAAATATCTTCCACTTTAGTGCCGCAAGTATACCTTATCATATTTTAAATTATTAAATTATGAAATATCACAAATTCCATCAAATAAATTTATTTGCCCCCGCAACCTTTGAGAGCCTTACCCTTCCATCCCATAGGCCGTCAACCTCATTTTTGTGGGAAATTAACTTTTTTGTTTTATTCATATTAATAGGGAAAAAAATAATACAACTGCACTTAGTGACTATTTGCAAAGATCGTGCGACAATGGATTGTAATGTTATTTGTCTTGCGTTTCAGTGTGGTAACTAAATGAAAATTACTAGCAGTTCTTTCAGTACTCCTTCTGACGTGCATATTTTTTAAAATGTATTCTTTAATATTAAATTTTTGTTTTTATTTTTAATAGATTTTAAAAATGTAAATATACAAGCGTCACCCCAGATAGAATGGTGGTCCATTTCTAAACCGCTCTCTCGTTCATATAAATAAATATTGCCAGTATATAAAATCTAATTACGAGCACTCAATATTGAATCTGCTAGCAACTATCCAGATCCAGTCGGATTATAGCATACCCAGTTGGGGAATGTTGAGGTGTTGAAGAGATTAAACCAATATTCCCAATATTTGTATGCCGGAAAGATCGTCAATCAAAATAACACTAAAATCAATGTTTAATTTTTTGCAAGTAAAAAACAAAATATAGGTTACATAATATATAAGCGTTAACAAAATACAGTTAATATAAAATAAAAGATACAAAATATAGTCCATAAAATATCGGAGTTGACGTAGTTTATTTATTTAAACGTTCATAGGGCTTTTACATACAATGCAGTACATGTTTTTTTTTTAATTATAGTGGAAATAATAAGTTTACAAAATACAGGTAGGTAGATAATATATGTTAAAAATAAAATATAGGTTACATAAAATATAAACTTTAACAAAATACAGGTAACATAAAATATGAGAAACACAATATAGTCTATAAAATATAGGAGTTGACATAAAGTAGGTACCCAATGCTTAAAATTGTTGTTCACATTAGTTTATGGCATAGGTAAAAATACATAGTTGTCACATATGGCGTTTGAAGTTTGCTAAGTTCAAATTATTGTCAAATACATACATATTGTTTAAGTATTTGTTACCATGTAAGCGTTGTATTGAAGAATGCAAATCATAGTTGGAATGAGATGTACGTATATTTTTTATTTTTATTTTTTTTTTTATTTATTTATTTATTTATTTCAAGACTTGTTTTTACATTAAAAAATGATAACATTTGCAAGGTTAAACAACATTTTTTTTTTTATTCTACTACTCCATAAGTTGAGCTCTGGGAGCTCGTGTTTATGGGAGGAGTATTTATTCACACGCAAAAAATAAAATAATAATAATGTTCTAATTAAATGTTTAAATAATATTCAAAGAACTTATGAGATAAATACAAATATTAATTGACATAGATTCGTAATTTAGGAAAAAAATTGTTATACAAGGTCAATACTTTTTTTTTTTAATATAAATTATTACATTTAAAGTAAGGATAAATTAAATTAAATTAAATTAAGGGTACAATATATCATTATCCAATTTCAGTGACTTAATTTGTTGTTTGAATTGTTCATATTTCAATGTTTCAGTTACATTAAATTACAATGTTTCAGTTATATAAAATGTTAAAGTTTGTCTAGTCGTTCGTGTAGGTTCATGTAGATTAATTAATTGCAGGAGTTCACAACAGTCGAATTTAGAGTTTAATAATTTTAATAAAAAGGTTAGGTCGTTTATTTTTCGTCTGTTTTCTAAAGTTGGAATATTTAAAATATTCATTAAAGACGGGTAATTAATGTGCTCTAAAGGGATGTTGAGTAACCCAATATTCCCAATATTGGTAAGCCAAAAAGAACGTCGATCAAAATCACACTAAAATCAATGTTTAATTTTAAGTAAATGAAAAATAATTTCGGTCTTCGCGGGGTTAATTTAACCCCAAGAGCGTTCAAGGCAGACTTTGTCAGAACAGGGTATTATTAGCATTATTAAACATTAAACATTTACAAGAAATGTACCTACTCATACATAATCACTCCTTAACTAACTTATAGCATAACTTGCATGTCAGTTCCTACTTCATAATCACATAAGCATACTGGCGTTTATAATAAATTAAACATAATGTTAAATTTTATTAATAGAAAGACAAGCATATAATCCAGGTTTACAAATAACCTAAAAATGTTTGAAATCCTGCTCCTCCATAAATTGAGCGGAAAATTTTGCTTGTGCATCGATGGAGGATTGAACTGGTTCCTCAACTTTTCATCCTGCGACAATATATCCTCCAACAATACATCCTACGGACAAAACACTCCCCAACGAAATATTTACTAAAACCTAACCTAACCTAACCTAACCTGACCTAACCTAACCTAACCTAACATTACCTAACCTAACCTAAACTAACAAAAAATGGGACAAAAACAATACAGACATCCTGAAAACACAATAAATTATTTTTAGCTATATTAATTTTGTCCCATTTTACTATTTTTGAAAAATAATTTATTGTCCGTATTATTTTTGACCATTTTTTGTTAGGTTAGGTTAGGTTAAGTTTTAATAGATATTTTGTTGGGGGTTGTTTTGTCAGTAGGATATTTTGTCGGAGGATATTTATTCGGGGATATTTTATCGTGGGTACCATTGATCTCGCGATACCTGGGCTTGATCAGCCTCAAACCAGACCCGCTACTGTTAGTTCTGTGAACTGTCAGTAGACCTCTCTACCAAAAAAGTATGTTTTAATTTTCTCTTATTCATTCCCTCAAGCTTATTTGTTCGCTTTTGGAAACTGGTTTCATAGAAATCGTTGTGTCTCCCTTACTGTAATGGTGAGAAATATGATTTATACGGTGTTAGAAAGAAAAAATACCACGCTTTGTATTTAAATCTAACCACAGAATCTAACCAAAATATACATCTCTATGAAACCAAAGTTTCCGACCCCAATTTGAAAAAAAAAATGAAGCATTGCGATTTTATATACATAATTTTTTTAATGTGAAGATAACGTTTATAATACTTTTTTTTCGTTATCAATAATTTTAATTCGAAAAAACGTTAGGTGGGCCATTTTTAAGCTTTTTTAAATAAAAAATTTAATAAAAAAAAAAAGATATATGTTTATTTCTAATAATAACATTATAAAGTCTATTTCGTCACCTTACTAAAACAGTTTTTGGTTAATGGATTCATTCATTAATATTCCATTTATTTTTATTTTATTGCAAAGCGGAAATTTTCAGACCTTTTGACAAAATATGTCCGAGGCTTTTAGTTAAGCACGGGGGTTAAATACTTACCTACTTAATTATAAACCGTTATTATTATACATACGTAAATAATTATATTTTAGAATGAATTTTTCCAAAGAAATGTCACCATCCCAATGAAATTCTTTTTTAAAATTTTCTTCAGGGAGACTTGTACCATATTGATTGTTTCTATTTTGAAGCAGTAATTTAAAAAGGCAGTACCTATACACCATCTTCAAATGGAAATGGAACGCACAAACAAATTTACAGATAGATGAAATTCCAAATGGTCGATAAAAAGTCAATAAACGGGTATGATTTCAAAATCTTTGTTTTTTTTATTTATTTATTTTATCTTTGAACTTTTTAAATTCATTAAAAAGGACTAATATTACTTAAATAAAATGAAATTGTCAGATATTATCAGTATTACAAAAAAATTAAATGTATTCTGCCATTTACAAAATCATGTAAAAAAAAGATTTTTTTACTATACCTAATACATCTGTTTTCAAATGTCATGTAAAAAAAATAATAAATAGGTTTAAGTATTGAACCTTTCTACGCAGAATGGAGTCAAGTACGCTACCAATTGAGCTAAAAGCCAATTGGATACGACCAACATTTATTTCGTTTATTGTGCTGGATCGACATCAAATTTCAGAGAAATGCCCATATTATGTCAGCGTATGTGTACTTGTTTGCCACCAAAAGTTAATAGAATGCATTATCATCGACAACGAGTCTATCTGTCGAGTTTCAGCTAGATGATCGGAAAGTGGGTTATTTTCACTTACAAGATTCCCCTTCATTCATACATTCATTCAACCTAGTAAAAAATTAAATTCAAATAGATTTATTTAAAAATGAAGAAAGTTCATATTCGTGTCATACAATTTCTTTTGAGAAGAGTGATGCATAATTTTTCTGTGAAATTTAATTTGATTACACAAAAATAACCTTTTGTATCTCAAAATTGGATTTTTCAAACCACAGCTTGTTCTAATGTTTGCTTTAAAAGAAAAATTAAAAATATTAATCTCACATAGTAACTACTAAGCCACCTTTTGTTTGCGCCAACATCATGAATAGATTTATACGTAATTATGTGATGATCTAAACCTCAGATTTTATAGCAATCTATAATAGGTTTAAAAAAGACGAACCAATTAGAGGCCAGTAAATACCGGACACCGCGAAGAGCCAAAAAAGCCACAAGATCCGATAGCCGAAAAGAAGCAGGAAGATGCAAGAAGAAGCCAGAATAGACAATAAAAAGTTATAAGATGCAAAGAAGAGACTAAAGTAGTCAAAAAATATTTTAGAAGAGTCAGGAAGATGAAAGAAGAAGCAATAAGAGAATCAATCACTCAAGATAAAGCAAAGAAGAACCGATAGTTGATTGCTATAGTGATTCTTATAAAAACTATGGTTTTTAGCAATAACCCTACATTTCAGTTGGATCGCAGCAATACGGCCCGAGAAAATGACCTTTAAAGTTTGACCCCAAGCCTTACATCAAGCCCGTAAATCATCATCATCATTACTCTTGGCTCTACAACCCCTGGTGGGTCTTGGCCTCCTCAAGAGTCTTCCTGCACTCATATCGGTTTTGTGCCAGCTCTCTGCAGTTTAGAAGCTCCTAAAAATGACGATTTTTCCAGAATTGCTACTTTTTGCAGATTTTTGGATTGGTTCGTATAAAGACTACAGTATTTTAGTAAGAATCCAAAATTTCATCCATATCGGAGGCATAGGGCCTGAGAAAACCGCTTTTTAAGTTCGCCTTACAAACGCCCGTAAAAGTGATGAATTTTACAAGAAAGCTGCTTTTTGAAGATTTTTTGATTGACTCCCATTAAAAGTGTCAGTTTTAGTAAGAATCGTAAATTTCAGTCGGATCGGCGACATAGGGCCCGAGAATTGACATTTATATTTCGACGAGTCGAAATCGAAGAGAAAAAACAAGAAAAGACAAAAAGAAGAAAGACGTAACAAGAATAGGCAAGAAGAGACCAGAAAGGCAAGAGAACTGCATGAAAACTGGCAAAAGCTCAAAGCAAGAAGCGGGAAGCGAAAAATAAAATCAACGTTCAATCAATTCCTTTATTCCTGCTCATCCTAAATTCCAGTAATGGCTTATTAGGTCTCCATGTACACCGTTCGATTAAACTCCAACCTCCGTCTAATTCTTAGAGCACGTGTTAAAAGTCCTAAAAGAATAGTACCTACTTCCTGGGACTCCAGATACTAATATCTACAGCCTGTATGTCGGACGAATATCTACAGCTCAAACTGCTGACTAATATCTATGAAAACCAAAGTGAGGACGAATATCTACAGATCAAACTGCTAATTTAACATAAATTAAGTTTTTTAAACTGCCTACGCAATATTACGTTATGCCAATATGCTATACATAATTGCAGATCCAACCTCTGCCAGTGCTGTAGGTAATCGTCGACATCACCTGTTCCATAGATATTAGTCAGCAGTTTGAGCTGTAGATATTCGTCCTCACTTTGGTTCTCATAGATATTAGTCCGATTTGTTCAGTTTTTGGAATTCCTGTAGATATTAGTAGACGCCTCCCTTCCTGGTGTACCGATCGCACCGCGATAGGAATGCTCTCAGCTGGGGTGGTACATAATAGCAAATCGCATTAGCTGTAAAAGGTATGAAAACATGTTTCGCTGCGAACTAAATAAAACGGTAGACTAAGCAAGTAAAGATAAGATGTCAGATCTGAATCGTCAGGTAGGTACTTCTCAACCTTCATTTTCCCTATCCCCTACCCCTTGATAAGTAGGTACCCCAAATTGGGAATGCCAAAAAAGAAGTCGCAAAACGTTATGTCATGCAATAGAGTCCAGATCTGAACGGTCAGGTAGATCCTTTCCATCCTACCGCTGTCCCGTATCCTTCCCCTTCCTACTTCTTCTAGCCTCACAAAATACCCCATATTGGGGATGCCATAGTCCCAGTGGCTCGACGAAAGTACGTCACAACGGAGCTCTCAGTGGCTAGACAATAAGGTGAGTCATTTTGTGTAAAGCATCATAGGAAATGATGCAGTGCTAACCTTGGGTATTCTTTATGAATTATCAGAAATAAACAATATAGAAATCAATAAATCGTTACGCAATTACAATAGAGCCTCGATTTATCGGGATCGGCTCAACCGGGAAAAGGCTTTTCCGGGACATTTAAGGAACACTTATGTTCTTTTTTAATCTTGTTGAGCAGTTCTGATAATATATGGTTTCGAAGAACATGTCAAACAGTCGAAAAAAGTAAAAAGCAGTCTCATTTAGATAGCATTGGCGGTCCATCAGTTTTCAGAGCGTTGAAAAATGTGACGTTATTGACGTTGTTGTAGCTGAAAATGAATTTAATTTTTTTTCAAAATTTCAACTTTTGTATGAAGATCTTCAGGATTCTTTCAGTCAAGGGATACACCGCACCCATATACTGAAATATCTAACAGGACTAGAAATGGTTTGCAGTGGTATGGGTGAACAATGTTGGCGACACGCGGTAGAAAACTAATAACGTTTCACGAGCAATCTTTAGTGTTTCTGGTTTCTATTATCTATATTTATTAATTACGTCCCTCAAAATCGAGAGTAGTTTGTAATTTTCACCTAGTAACAATTTATTATCAGGAATATAATAAAATTTTCTGTGAAAGTGATAACATCACAATATTGTTATTTATTTGTATAATTCTCGGCTACGTGTGTGTTCCCGCGCATAAGCAAAGTGCAATGCCCTATAAAGCCAAATGCATATAGTATATTATTTAAATAGAAATTTCCGAGATGTGGTATGTATTATTATCAGTCACGCGGTTAAGCCACATTAATTTTATTAATATTTTCATTCATATTCTATTTAAATGTGTCTTTATCATAATTTTACATTGTTAACCCTTTCGATGAGAAATTACATTAAATTGGACATGCTGCAAGACTTTCAACTTTTTGTTAGCTTAATTTTTAAATATTACTTAATTTTTTTAACAAGAAAAACTTTGTTTTTATAACTATTGATTATTTTTCCCATCAATTTAATATATCATTGAAGAAGAAGATGTATCTATTATAAAAAATGAATAGAATAATAATAAATTCATTTAGACTTTTATAAAGTTCCATATAAATAAAATCGGATATATTTATCCGTGACGTTATCTATCTAGGTTACAAATCAATACTTAGGATGATTGATTCCAATAAAAAGGGTGATTGGATGATTGATTCCAATAAAAAGTCAGTAATCTATAAACATAAAAATCTAAAAATGTTTGTATGTATGTCCGCTGTGCGTTGCTATAGAAAGCATAGGAAATGTTTCAAACTTTCAAAATACCTTTTTTCCACCCTCGCGAAGGTTTTTGGATTATTACAACCACATGACAATATGTACATCTAGAAAAGTTTTTTTAATCATTACAAAAACTCTTACAAAAATGTCATAAATTGAAAATAACATTTTTCAAACATCGATTGTTCAATCAAAATTCAATATTCGAATAAACTTTTTAAATTAATTAATCGAAGTACTCACTTATGGTAGGTACTAATCAAACAATTTTTTTTTTTGGATTTTTCTGTTTTTCTGTGTCTTGTTCTGTTTCATATTTTCGTTTAGATTATTATTATTATCTTCTTCAATCGAATATAACTAATTACTACAAAATCTCTCGGAAGCATTATAAATGCTTTAATTACATAAATACTGCGAGTAGAACACATCTTAGCCTCTGAGATAAACGAGTATTTTATTAATAAATCTTTTTTAAGACCAGTTCGCGAGTCAAAACTAGGAATCAAGGTGCATATAGGTCATATTCATAAAGTCAGAAACCTTTTACCTTCTCAGTCCACGACATTATAAATATCTAAGAATCAGTTTGCAACAGCTTCAATCACAGCTTTGGAACAATTCATCAATTTTAATAATTATTTTTCGAGCTGTGTAAAAGTTCTGTTTTTATTTTAGTTCAACTGGCCCAAAATGAAATAATGATATAACTTAAATAGAACTTTCACAGAATTTGAAAATTAACTATGAAATTTTATGAATTCTTCAAAATACGTGAAATAACCAGTCATGCCTTTGGATTACGTGTTTAAATTTTTTTACAACTGATAAAAATCATTAAGGGAGGTAAAAAAATGTAAATAATAATTAACATCAAAACGTAAACCTGCCGACAAGAACAAAATACCAGTAGCACAGAAATAAGAATGGATGTTTCCATTGGTTTTTATATTATCGTTGTTTAAAATTATTTTAAGAGGAAACCATTTTCAAAATCTAGAAATCTAGAAAATCATTTTCAAAATCTAGAAAATCTTCAACGGAATCAATCTTCTGAACAGGCCTTCCATTGATTAGCTTGGTTTATATTTAGGTGACCAGCCCATGTACGGGGGCTCCATCGAAGCCAGAGTTAAGTTAGCCTCTCAGAAGCTGGGCGTACTGTACAGGGCCCGCAGATACTTTAATAGTAGATACATAACTGCTAATCTGTACAAACCGCAAATGCGTCCCACGTTTGAATTTGGCAGCCGCCTCTAATCTTGAGCCTCAAAATACCTGAAAAAACCCTCGACTTCTGTCTCAAATCAACCCTGTCCTAGATCTACTGGTGTTTCGATGGAAGATGCTCCGAGAAACTAGGTTCTTTGATTCCTTCGGCACCTACGGTTTAATTTGGCAGCTACCTCTAGTCTGGAGTCCCAAAATACCTAAAAAAAAATCAAATCTGTGCAGAAACGGGCGGTCCTTTTGATAGATTCTCCTATCTCAACAAATGGATTGCAATATTTAGACCACAGGCGTCTGCTGAAAGATGCTCAGATGAACTACCGCCATTGATTCCTTCGGCACCGGTGCACAGTCGTGAAACACGCCAAACGTGCGCCCAACATTTTTACACAGTTGACATTTGTCACATGATAAATGTTCATTTCTACAACTCGCACTTCCTCCAACAACATGGGTTTCTTCAAGAACAAGGTTCACTCCGTCATTTCCACAAAAGGACCCTTCATACATCATCCCCGTAGATGACACAGCCCCTGTGGGAAATTATTTTCTTCAGGGTCTTCTGCACCTAGTGTAATTTTTTTATTTTATTTTAAACACATATTTTTTTATCTAATGCTGCACAGTACTCATATTTGACGCAGCGGTGAAAGGGTCACCAGACCATCAGAACAAACGCCGGTCCGATGCGATAACGCTGGCTGCGGTTGGCTATCTATGTGCATGTGCAATGCATGCACTAACACTACAGTAGCCGCTTACGTCACCGGCACCAGTACAACAGTACAACAACCATTGCCATTGCCGGTGTCGGTGAATGCATAATAATAATATGATAATATATTGTTGTTATAGTGCAGCCGAAATGCAGCGGATGGGGCTGCGGTCGAATCGCAAGGATGTTGGGCGGTTCAATACGCAAGGCTTATAAAAAAAAATATTTTTAGGTTTTTATTAATGGATGAGATTTCAATACTACTCTTCCGTTAAAAACAAGCTTGTGTTTGAAATATGAGTATATTATTGCAATTATTCATCAGTAATTAACAATAAAGGTAAATGTGTATATTGCAGTTAGTATCTAAAACCAGAATATATATTTTGTATTATTTGGTGTTGAAATTGTTACTTCTGGAAAATAAGAGATGCAGATGTTCGTGGGGTAAGAGAATTGTCCAGTTCTTGGCGACGTATGTGTTTTCCCACCTACTGCGTGACGCATACATACGACTCATACATTATTCCTTCTTAGAACTTCTCCTCTCCTTCCTTTTCATAAAAAAGCCCTCCACACAGCATACCCATAGATGAAATAGGCCCTGAGGGAATTTTGTTTTCGTCAGGGTTTTCTGTGTGGAGCTGATGTAAAAAAGTAAGATATTTTTAATATTTCTATTTTTGAAACTGTTAATTCGTGGTGGAAGTCCATTATAATAGATTATAATAAAACAAATAAAAAACTTTATTCCACTTAATTTTATTTGACCGTAACCGGTTTCAGCTCGTCAGAGCCATCTTCAGACTGGTACAAATAATTCTTAGCCTACGGTTTATATACATAACATATGGGGGAGGGAGAGAGGGGTAGTCTACAAGGAAATAATGAATTATTTTGTTACTGAGTCGTTTTAGACTGTCGAATTTCTAAGTATTTTGGTAATTCCAGTGGGCTAATTACTTTGGGTTTGTAGCTCACTTCAATATCTATTGATTAGGGAAAAACCTTACAAGTAATTCAAATTACTTGTAAGGTTTTTCCCTAATCAATAGATATTGAAGTGAGCTACAAACCCAAAGTAATTAGCCCACTGGAATTACCAAAATACTTAGAAATTCGACAGTCTAAAACGACTCAGTAACAAAATAATTCATTATTTCCTTGTAGACTACCCCTCTCTCCCTCCCCCATATGTTATGTATATAAACCGTAGGCTAAGAATTATTTGTACCAGTCTGAAGATGGCTCTGACGAGCTGAAACCGGTTACGGTCAAATAAAATTAAGTGGAATAAAGTTTTTTATTTGTTTTATTATAATCTATTAAGATATTTTTAAGATCAATTGAATCAAAAGTGGAGAAACATACGAAATACTGAAATTTTGAGACGATCACAATTTCACACTGACTGTCAAAATTTGACGTCCTCCGTGATCGAGTTGTTTGTTATTTTGAATTTAGTTGTTAAAAGATATTGGACATCGGATTATATGCATTTACATATACATAATGTATATTTGAGCCTTTTTCTTCGTTAGTGCATGTTTCAGCGGATCAACGGGATTTTTTATGATTTTGAGAACATCGTTCACCAATGTCTATAGTAAGTTGACTAAAAAGGCGGGTTATATTCGAAAAGAGTTTGTATTTATGTGGCTATAGACAATCATATTTTGTCCGTCCATTTTGTAGGAAACATGTGGAAAAGCATCGGAAACTGTGCTAAAGGAAAACACGATCAAACCTTTTGACATGTTTCCTTCAAATTGGACGAAAAACAAGGTGGCGTAGTAGGTAGTAGCGCTTTGACATTTTTGAAGTATGTTTTTATGTCACCAGCTTTATTTTTTGATGGATTTGGAAACCAATTTCTATATCTTCTACCTATCTATCTCTTCATGCATTTATTTATATTAATAATACGAACTTTTACAAACATTAAAATACATTATAATTTTGTAGAACATTCATCACGAAGTAAAATAAGCTAAATAAATTATAAAGAACCCATGCAGAAGAATATTAGGTGTTAATCTAACATTGATTATTATTATTGAGGTATGTTATTAAAGCCTGTTTGTAACTACACTCCGTGCAGTTGAACACATCTACTACTTCTGAGAAAGTATTCCCAACTATTTAATGTACTCGTATACTACAAACCGGAGGGTCCCAGTGTGGGTTTGATTTTTTAAACAAATCTACAGTTGGATTCCGAGATTGATGAAATTTATACGTGACCTTCAAAACATGAGGAATGTCACTATTTATATGAAATTTCACTTAAAGCAGACTTTTTACATTGCCTGATGACATTTTGTACACTTGACTTTCAAAGTAACCGCTTGGGATCTAAAGCTAGGCTCCAATAAACAGATTTTAAACCGAAAGAAATGCAATCATCATTGCTGATTTTTTTTTTGAACGTATGAACGAAATTTGTTGTTCTCTTGATATATTATTTTCCTTTCATGAATGCCACCATTTTGTATTAATTTCTGCCGTAATCGATTTTATGACTTCATGTGTCATTTATGTATCGAAGCATGTGTAAATTTTTTTGCGTCAAAAATATAATATTTTTATACTTTCAAAATATAGTAATGAACCGCCCTTAAAGCTGACGCAAACGGGGTACTTGAACCCTGCAGTTTCAAGGTCCGTCATCAGACAATGGATCAGACGGTCGCTGTAGTGAATAAGGCCAACCGACGCAACCCAACCCAACCCAACCCAATCAACCCGACTTAATCATCCCAAATCCACGTAATCCAACACCCGCGCAACAACTACGATAGTGCAACCTAAATTAATTTAGTTGCTGATATGGATGCATTTATTATAGATACTGGTTTGATGTACTGAATGATCTAAAGAAAAATATACGCAAGAAAGGTTTTCATCCTTTGGAAGATTTTTTGAGAAAAGATAAATGTATTAATAGGGCATAACCAGATAAAACCGGAAATATGCCATTTTTAAGTCAAAATGTAGCTGTATTGACTCTTTTCCACAAAAAAAGTATAAATTGATTTATAAAGATTGTTCTTTTATCTGGTAAAGTTATGTTTTAAATTATGAGAAAATGTGTTTAGTTGTAGCATAATAAGGTTATACCGTAGGCGGTTGGCGGATTTGTTAAATTTTCAAACAAAATTTTGTATTACGCAACACACATTTCAAATCATATAATCATGTGGAAAAAAAACAATAAATCATCTGGGAAAGCCATGTTTCAGAATTTTAATTTCAGTTTAAATAAAATCATTAAAAAAAAGATCGGCGCAAGTGTTTTGTGACGAAAATACTTCAGTTTGTCTATTTATTTACGGCCTTACAAACTAATATATTTCAGATTTTTTTACATTCTTTCTTTGCTTAGACATTATTGAAAAATTATAAATACTTATCATCAAAAAATAATTACGAAAAGTAAATAATTTGAATAGTTTTATCATCACGCCTTTCAATATTTTTGAATGTTGGTATAAATGAAAGCAAATTTTGAATGAAATAAAATCGATATTGAGTTATTATTTTTAAAAGCTGGTACGGAGAATAATTAATCTTCCTTTTCTGATTGGAACCGCCCTGTACGATCGTAAGAACATCTTTCGACGACATTTGTTTTCTCGGCCACTTTAAATGGCCCGTAACCAAAAATACTAGATTTGGCATCTCACACACGATTTTTTTTTTAAATATTTGTTTTGTTTGCTTTTAGTTACTCATATTGAAAAATAAAAATTATTTTATATAGGCTCTGGGTCAGTTTCAAAAAGAGAACCTTGGAAAGGCTTAGGGTGCAATACAACAATCATACCGTTTGATGTTCGGACTTCCCAAAATCTGCAGTGACTCCTCAAATCCAGGAGCTCGCCCTTCCGTGAAGGAAGGGCGAGTTCCTGGATTTGCATCTCTAATAAGAACCGAGGAGAAGGATTAACAACTCCAGAAATGTCGTTATCACTGAATCCCACGTTTTTATAAATTTATACACATCTTTACGACTGCATATCTCGAAATTTATTAGAGATAGAAGAAAATTTGAACAGTAAAAATTGTAGGTAATTTTATGTTGTACTAAACTTGTAAAGTTACTTTAGCCGAAATTTTTATTGGAAACGAGATATTTGAGAAAAACTAAATTTTCGCTCGATTTCGGCTGATTTTTTCAAAATGGCGGCGAAAGCTCAAGTGACCCAAGGTCGAAAACTCAGATTTTACATCATAAGATGAGTGTATAAAACATATAAAAAATTGGGACTACCGGAATAATTCCGATCGCGACCCCATTTTTTGCGCTAATTGCATTGGCCTATAAAGGTCTATGTCATCTTTGGAGATGCTGGTCCAAGAGCCTTTAAAAAAAAGGAGTCAGCTTCCGGCTTTTTGACGCTCTCCGTGGTCGAGGGGTCGAGGGGTCGAGGGGTCGAGGTTAAGGCTCTCGGTTAAAAATCCGAATATCGCGGGTTCAATCCCGGCGTGCTCAAGTAAATTTTATATGATTCATTTGTGTTTTTTCGCAATTTGTAAATTAAAAATAATATGTATTATATTTGCGGCATGTTCTAGAGTGAATTATACTCTCAGCATCGCCCTGGTGTAAGATCACCATTCAGAATTGAAACGTTGTTTGAAATGGCTTTACCTATGTTTTTTTACCAGATCTGAATAACCAGGTACTTCTCCACTTAACTCTTCCAATCCCCTTCCCCTCACCAACTACCCCAATTGAGGATTCAATTCTCACTGTCTCCTGACAAGAGCAGTTGGGAGTCTTATGCGGTATTCACATAAAAAAATAGTCAGAGAATAAGTCATAAAAACGACCCGTTCACATGCAAATTAATTCAACTTGTTACAAGTTCAATGCTGAGCACGCGTTTAGCAAGTCTCCCGGCTGTGCTCCGGTGCCGAAGTGACCAAAAATCAATTCGGAAAACCTTACAAGTAAAAGCTATGTTTGTGAAAAAAACTTTTCAGCAAAACAATTCTTTCAGACTTTCGGAATCCGGGTAAGTTATTAGGGAAAATTTTCACCTTTTAGTTCGTAGGGATTACCAAAAACATAATATATTTTCGACAAAGCATATCCGAATCTAATATATATTTCTAATACCACACGCCCACACACAATAATTGCAAGGTGCAGCAGCGCAGGAACTGCATTCACACTGCATATTGCATACTGTGTACTGTTTACTGAGTCCCAGTGACGTCACATCCGGTGGCTATCTTATTTAAACACTCAGATAGGCTTAGCACCGTATTATCGTATTTACATGCATATCTGTATATTGACTTGAAACATACATCAATGCTAGCTTGCGTGCTTTATAGAAAACATTTTTTATTAAAAACAACGTAATTTATAACTTCCCGTGTTTTGGGATGGTAACGTGATAATCCAGGAGGACATAATTCGCGATATTCTTGAAAAAATCTAATGATGTTTTTCAAGCAGAGCAATCATCAAAAATACTACATAATTGATGTTTTTGTCTGTATTGAACTGTAACTCTGGTTCAATGAACCCTAGGACTGGGATTTGGTTTGATTTTAAATGTCATTTTAACTACCAATATAATATTTTAAAAGAAAAATATTTTATTTAATTTCTTTTTGTGCAAGGGTCCCTTGAAGAAAATAATTTCCCTCAGGGCCCATGTCATATTTGACAACGCGGTGTGTAGGGTGTTTTTAAAGAAAATGGGAGAGGAGGTTCTAGGAAGGAAAAGAGTATGAGGGGTAAAAATCACGAGATAGGCTGAATTATTGATGCATCAGTTCCAATTCAATTAAAATAATTTTCCTGAATTGAAAGTGATATTAAAATTGACAGGTCAGTAAGTACTTTTTCGCTTCAATCAGTTCCATCTGTAAGTTAATTGCATTTTAGAAAAAGGAGTTATATGCCCTAACCTAACCTAGCCCTCTATCCCCCCATCCATGAAGAAGGTACCCGTTTTTATCTGAAGGGCATGCATTTGAAGATATAAGGGCTGGAAGTTTCACCCTCCGAAATTTCAAGAGTATTCAAAAGCATTCTACAACATTTCAGAACCGCTGAACATTTTGGAATGTTCGGTAATAGTCTGGAACGTTCGGGAACATTCCAGGTCATTGTGGAATATTCCAGAACACTCTCGAATGTTGTGGAATGTTCTGGAACATTGTGGACCATTCGAAGCCTTTTTTTGTATGGGAGGGGTTACCCATTGGTAGAGGCTAAATATAAAAAAGATACGTCGTGGGTTCGAACGTCAATTCAATCTCATATCAACTGCCTGAGCAAAGCCGGGTACCCCAGCTAGTAAAATATAAAATAAAAAAAAGATGTATAAAAAAAATCATTTTGATGGGCTGAAATTTAACCTACAAACAATCATTTAATTTGGTACAGAAATTCATAGAAAACAAATTGAAATTTTAACCAGAGTAACACTTTTATTTATTTTGTATTTTATTATACAACTAACAAAAAATTGCCAAAATTTCCTTTAAAACCACAAAAATTTGAATTCTGAGTCCCATCATCATTACATAGTACAAGATGAAGTCGCTCAATATGTTTGTGCGCTTAAATCTTTTAAACTACACAACGGATTTTCATGCGGTTTTCACCTATAGATAGAGTTTATATGTATAATACATGTTTATTATAGTATATAAAAGCTGAGAAATTCAAATATTCATCATTACATAGTATAAAATGAAGTCGCTCAAAATGTTATATCTTTTGAACTACACAACGGATTTTCATGCGGTTTTCACTAATAGATAGAGTGATTCAAGAGAAATGTTTATATGTATAAACATGCTTATTTTAGTAGAGAAAAGCCGAGAAATTGTGGATTTTATAAAGGTTGGGTAATGGCGTTATGTTTCGTTAGCCACAGCAAAGTGTGGCCGAGTATAAATAAATAAAAGAGCTCATATTATTCATAGACATTTGCTATACCTTTCGATTAAAAAAAATCTATTTCGGTTTCGCACGTCCTAATTTAAGTATTGTATGAAAAAGGCCTCGCAGCCGTTCTTCCTGCATAACTAACTAACCAACTAACCATCACGCCGTTTCCCCGCAGGGGTAGGCAGAGAGGACCGACCGCCAAACAACTCGATCTTGGCACACACTCCTTGGCTCGTTCACATTCATACATCGTCTCATACATGCTCTGATATTATTCCGACTCTTCACATGGCCCGACTCAAGTATCTGATTCACTTGGTCATGCCATGTCTTCCTCCGGCGTCCCCGACTTCTTCTACCATTCACATTTGCGTCATATATTCTCCTTACACTCCTTTCCTCGTTCATTCGCTCTACATGCCCAAACCATTTAAGCGTCCCTTTCTTAATCTTACTCACTACACTTACATCAGCCTTGCATTCTTCGTGGATCTCCACATTTCTCACACGATCGGTTTCTTCCTACATTATTAATCTAATTCTATTTTATTTATAAACTTTCACTTGCTAGAAACGTGTTTTTGATTTATTATAAATTATCAATGGATTACTTCTGATAACTACAGTAATAGTTGCAAGTTATATTATGTATAATTATTGCTCAGACAGTTGTTGTCAGTGATATAATCCCTAGACGTACTTAAATTCATTTATAAATATTATTATTGTAATTGCATTGTATTGCATAATAAATATTTTCTCTTATCTCTTTGTTTATTATACTCATTACAAATGATTACACAAACTGTATTATCTTCCCTCCACTGCGACGCATTACAGTAATTTCTTAGCTTTAATACGCAAATCAGTCCATAATGGTGTGCTGATATCAACGCTTACACACCGCAGGAACTGGCAGAAGAAGGATGAAAGTAGACTGGATGATGTGGAAAAAGAATATCTATAAGCTTTTTCGTGTGCCTGATAAAAACAAGTATGACTGTGTTACTAATGTGGAGATCAAACCGTCTGCGCCAATGTATTCAAGATCGAAAATTCAAGTTCTGGTGCGGTTTATATCCCCAGGTAACTCGAAAGTTGATCCTCCGAAATTAAAATAATTATTAATTTATAATTTTTAGTGTATTTATTTACTATTTATACTTTTGAATGTAGCTATAACTTTGTGGTAATCCATTATAGATAAATTAAAAGTCCTACTATGGAAGAGATATGTGGATTACATATTCGTCATTTGGACAGGATCGGAACGCCAACTCAACAACTTTCTAAACCTTTTAAATTCCTTACATAATCAAATAAAATTTACTATAGAAATAGGCAATGAAACATTAAACTTTTTGGATTTAACTTTATCTATTATAAATAATAAAATTGATTTTAGTGTATATCGTAAGCCCACATACACTGACATAGTAATTCATAAGACCTCCAACCACCCTGTCTCACAAAAACACTCCGCCTTCCACTCCATGATACACCGCTTAGTAAATGTACCAATGTCTAATAATAATTTCCTTTCTGAACTTTCTATAATAAAACAAATTGCTTTAAATAACGGATATGAATCAAGTTTAATAGATAATATCTTAAATAAAAAACTTTGCAAAATTTCAATTAATAAATATCTATACAATTCTAATAATAATAATGCTAAAGAATGGCGTAAAATTTTGTATATTAATAATTTTTCAGTTCGATGTTGCAAAAATCTTCCTTCTAATATTAAACCAGCTTTTTATACAAGAAATAATATCGGTAATTTTTTGAGGAATGCTAAAGATAAAGACCATAAATTAACTAATTCCGGATTATATAAACTCAAATGTAATGACTGTTCCTCATTTTATATTGGAAAAACAACCCGTAATTTTGAAATTAGGATCCAAGAACATTTAAGGTGTCTTAATAATAATAATTTTTCCGAGTTCGCTAACCATATCATTGAAAATAACCATAGTTTTGAAAAAAATACGGGGATAAATATTCTTCATATCAACCATAAAGGAAAACGCTTAGATAACTTGGAGGCCTTGGAAATAAAAAAAATCACTTAAAAATAATGAATCCATTATAAACAAACAAAATTTTTTATCTTATAGCCCAATCATGGATATGTTCCCCCACCCCCACTCTTAAATAATCCCAAACCACACCTCCACCTTTGTAATAATTTGCAAACACTTTGTAATAATATATTGTACCCACCCACTATTTTGTGACTGTCAAATCAGTATATGTTTGCCTTGAGGAAGGAATGGTCGTTCCGAAACCGGTCGGCTTCAAACAAATATACAAGTGGTTCAAACAAAGTAAAAAAATTGTTTAATTTATATTTATTTACTAATTGCAAACATAAAATCGACTTCAAAGACGCCTTTAATAAGCTGCTGTGGATACCAAAAGAATTTATTTAGTATAGATTTTTTGTATTTATACGCTGGTATAAACATTAGATGAGTAGTTTTATCCTTATTACATTTAAATGAAAATATGTTTTATAATTTTGTTATTTGGCGGTACATCCTCTCTTCGGGGACACTTAGTTATATTTTGTGTAAGTAGATATATCGTATTTTTCCTAAACCGACTGCATATTGTATATAAGTGTGCCGGGGGACTAACTGTAGAAGAGTGGAATCATATCTTCATATTGTTAGGTTAGGTTATAAAATATAAAATAAATATTTTTTTGTCTAAACCAAACAAAAAAATCTACTACATGTCATCACTGGTCACTCTGCTGATTAATCAACCCCTCACCCCGCCCCTTACTGATACCTACCGATTTTCTATGTGTTTTTTTTAAAAAGAACTTCATATATTCTACAGACCAAAATTTCATTTAAATTTCTTACTCCAAATAATGTCAGGAATCACTGGTTAGAAAGCCAAGTCATCCTGGATAGAATAGAACGAAAGTTTTTTTTCGGAATTAGGTTTCTATTTCTATCAGGCGATTTATGATATAGAAAGCCTGTTCTCACTGATCTATTTCGTGGGTTCTACGAAATATATCATGGAATAATTGGGGCGGTAACTATTAGTAACTAGCTGATCCGGCGAACTTCGTAACGCCTCAGAATCAATAACTGTTGTGTTAACTTATTAGCTGAATTAAATTCAATTTTATATTAAGTTAATTATTACACAATGAAGCAATTATCGATGCGCAACATTGTTTTTGTCAGTATCAAAGATGGTGTTGTGTACGGATTTATACTTTTTTTGTGGTTTTCCTACTTTTCCACTTACTTACGGGAATGGCGTTTCATTTTCTTTATACGTGTAAAGGAGATTTATTATAATTATTGTATTTTTTCTTTGGAGGGGTGCAGACATACGTTCAACTCATTTTCGTTTGTCTCACTTTCGACTGTTGACATTTAGTGTGTAAGAAAGAGGGACAGCATTATATGTTTAAGAAAAAAAAGCAAAACATTCAGCGATTGTCATTTGATTTTTAGAATTTTTGGAATTCACTCACTATACAATATTATAATTATCACAATATTGCTGCAGCTCTTTCAAAAGATGAGAATTCGTTCCGTACAAAATGTATAAGGAAAATAATTTTCTTCGTAACTTTTTTTTTCGTGAATTTACCGATGTTTTAAGAGCTATTCTGCTATTCAGGGCGGAGACAAATCCAACAAATCAAAGATCGTAAAAATCGGTCTTCTTGAGTTATAAATGGTGTAACTAACCCAACTTTGTTTTATATATTAATAAAGATATAATATTATTCGTACGATTTATTTAGCATTGGAGACTATTAAATAATTATATAAACATTCACAACTTGCGATCCTAACTACCTCGTAATAATAAGTATGGAGTTTTCTTATCTTGTTTCCAATCAGTGTCGGCACCAGTTGCAACAATGCACGTCTGCATTAAGCTGCAGTAGATTATTAGCAGTGGTGGCACGCAATGAGGATCTCAGCCCTGCTGCGACTGCGCAATGTGGCTGGCCTTGAAAAGGACACTCTGCGCATACCGTCTGCGCAACTGCCAATATAATATTATATTATGTAGGTAAGATAATGCTGGTACTCGGGGTACCTCCCACTCGAACACTTCCTGGCGGGGTGACCAACGCTTGTATAAAAGCTCAAGAAGTTATTAATAAATTTATTTAGTAATTTGAAATTTTTTTGTAAATAACTGTTGTCATTTTTATAGTGCTCTAAGTTAGTAACGGACTTCGCTTGAGTTTCGGTGCATTTAAAAAATAAACCGATGCGCAATTCACACGCGGTAGAAGTGAAGCCTTCAGAAAACTAAAGTAGAAAAGAGTGGGGAGGCTACGAAGCACCGCACAAAGAGGAAACCGATTATACTCTCGCAGGCTAAATCCTATAAAGGCATTTGCTTGTCTCTTTTTAGCGTCGCTATTTTTCGTTTCATCGCATTTCAAATTACAACGGTGCTGAAGAAGTTTTCAAAAATCAAGAAGTCTTCAAAAATCTTTTCTCGTCTGTGTTGTGACTGGACAACTCAGAAACATAAAACACATTTGAAAAGTCATTAAAGTGACGAAAAAATGGTTAGTTGATTGAGGTAATGGGCTATTTAAAAAAAAAGTTAATTTGTTAATTTAATAATGCATATTCCAATGCCCTTGATCCCATCATGAAAGCACAAAAACTAATCATAAAAATAATTCTTAAAATGCCACTTACTACCAGCACGGATACTATATTCAATTCCTTCAACGTTATGGACATAAAACAGCTCTACTCAAGATCCATACTAATTAATTTACACAAAAACAACAAAACACTATACAAAGCTACACAAACAATACACAATACCGGAGCCAAAAACAACGAACTTCTCCAAACTCCTTTTTTCAAAACCACCTTCGGGCAAAGACACTCTAAATACATAGCTTGCAAACTATACAATACACTACCAACTACGATCAGACAAACTGACTCCTTTACAAAATTCAAACAAGATATTAAAAAATGGATTATAAGTATTGGACGCCTCACTATTACAAACATCTGTAAAATAAATCACACATAGACAAAAATAACTATGCACATACAACCTAACCCATATAAAATAAATGAAAATAATGGAATCCTGTCAAATTGACCTTTAAATAGATTAGGCAGAATTTACTTCTCTACTTCATCTCCAACATTTATAAAATAACTCTCTTTACAAGATTTATCACCCTTCCAATCACCTTTCTGTTTTAATTCTATTCAAAGTGATATGTATTTTACCTTAAATATCCTTGTAACTACAATATTCATTTATATACCTGTACGCCTGTCTCGACACAGGTATACCCTAGTGAGACAGGCATATACATAAAACCATTGTAAATATATTTTATTATAGATAAATAAATAAAAAAAAATAAAAATAAAAAGATATTGCAAAGAGGTGTTGAAATGCCACTATGTTGAGATATCATGGAACTATATTCAAATTTGAAAAAGACAATTATTAACATAATTTTCATTAAATGACACTTTTTTACATTACCTTACATTTTTACGAAATCCTTCACGATATGTGTCATATTTGGGGATGCTGTGCGTAGGGTATTGTTATGCAAAGGAAGAAGAGGAAGTTCTGGGAAAGAAAAAGAGAAGTAGGTAGGAATCTGGGGGTCAATGTGTGCAGGAGTGATGGACGTATGAATCCATCCCCTCACTGCGGTGCAAGGCAAGAGTCCGATTGGATAGGTCAAAAGGTCTCCCGATCCGGTCCGCCACGCAGTAGGTGGGCAAACGCATCCGCCGCCAAGTCCTAGACAAACCTCACCCAATGTACTTTTTAATGTATTTTTTAAATGTAGCGAACCACTTGGGGCGACCTAACGCTGCAGAGGTGTTGATTATCCAATAAATGACCGCCTCCCAAATTAAGCTTAAACTACTTAAATTCAAAGCAAATCCAAATTCTGTCTAAACGAGTTCATTTAACCGTAATTATAGACACCCAACCGAAATTAGTATTTGTAAAAGTCTTCTGAAGTGGTAATATATCTATTTTACTATTTTAGTTTATTTTTATTTTTAACTTTATAATTAAATCTCAAAATGTTGCATTTAATTAAATGAAGACAATATTAATCAAACTTAATTAAAAATCTGGTGATAGAAAATTCAGAAAAAGATAAATAAAATTATCCAGACACAAACTAGATAGCATTTAGTTTTGATTTGAATCTTGCAATCATACATAAAGATAGCAGCCAATAAAATATGCGTTAAGAAAAATGGAGACAATGTTGGTAGTTCTTAGTCGAAAAAAAAATGACGGAATCGGATAGAGTGCCAATATCTTTTTCTGATTTTTCTGTCTTCAGATTTTCGATTGAGTTTCGCTAATATACCTAATCTGCATTTAATTGAATGTTTAAGTTGTTAAACTCATATCAACCCACCCTTAAATATCGCGTCGTAATATATGTATTGTTTTTAAATATAATTTAATAAAATCTTCTTAACTTTTAAAATCATGTTAACCCCAATAAAAACCAGATTTAATTATTTTTAAAAACTCTTTTAAAATGTCATGGTCAACAAATCTATTCTAGAAGATACCTCCATCGCCTGTGAACATCCTCGTCCCTGAAAGCCTTGGATCGTCTCAAAGGGTTTAATTGGGAGTCACCTGAAGGTACCTGGTAACCCGTGAAGGACCTGTTTTGTAAGACAGGACTAAATAAGGACATGTTATTGGCACGATTGTCTGACGCAAACAGGAATTTATTGAAATTATTGTCCTGACGGCCTTCGGGAAGTAATGTAGCTCAGTAATTATTATTTTATTTTTGTTTTTTTTCGCATGTTGTTTTTGAACTACCCGCATTTTTTAATTGCTTTGATGATGGTAACAATTAGTAGTTGTTACATTTTAATTGGAATTGGGGTATGTTGTGTGGCTGAGGGTAGTGTGGAGATGAAGGATGTGAGGAAGATGAAGGTGGGGATGTAACTGTCTATTCAGATCTGGTCACCAAAAACGACCAAATTTATTTTAATAAATATTTCAATTCTGATTCGCGTTTTTTTTACAATAGAAGAAGATTGAAAAAGACAATTTAATTTCTTTTTTTAATCATTTGGAAAAAACAATTTTTGCTGAGTTCGAAGAAGACAATCTAATTTATTTTATAATTATTTTGGTAAAAATAAGTTTGCTGTGTTTCAAGAAAACAATTTTATTTATTTAAAATTATTTCGTAAAAAATAAGTTTGCTGTGTTTGAAGAAGGGAATCTAATTTATTTTATAACTATTTTGGAAATATAAGTTTTCTGTGTTTGAAGAAGGCAATCTAATTTACTTATTAATTATATTCATTTTATAATTTTGTAAAATACACTACATAATAATATATTTATAATTAGTACATCGCATTATTAATTTAATTAAATTTTAATATGTAAAATTTAATATGAAATGAACTCTCTCAGCACGGGAGATCCCAGTGAGGATATCACGATCTCCACTTGTAACAAAAAAGGAAGATAATAAAATATTTATTATCATTATGTTTAATTTCGGACCTATTTTGCAGATGTGTCTAAAAATAACCCCATGTCTA
The DNA here is from genome assembly GCA_917563855.2 of Limnephilus lunatus. Lineage (NCBI taxonomy): Eukaryota > Metazoa > Arthropoda > Insecta > Trichoptera > Limnephilidae > Limnephilus > Limnephilus lunatus. The sequence continues at coordinate 104,166,156 of OU830594.1, forward strand.
CAATAATGTCACCTCCTTGTAAGGATAAAACCAGATGATCCAAGAATTCATTATTATTTCAACAAATGCATCGCAAAACGCAGCGATTTCCTGTTTCGAGCCATTATCAGTTGGCCTTCATTCGTTCACTCTCGGTTCACGGGCAGTCGGTGGACACTGTACGCTTATAGCCCGCTCCTGGCTCTGACAGAGCTAAGAGTGAAGAGTGGCAAGAGTGTGAAGAGTGAAGTGTGAAGTGTGGGGAGTACAGGGTGAAGAAGAGCGGTGAAGGTAGGGTAGGTACTGAAGGAATGGCATGCGTAGGCGAAACAGATTAGTGATATGCAGGAGGGACACTATGGTAACGCGTGTGTGCTTTTTAACAGGGTGGTCGGGAAATATGTAACTATCTTATTTAAATAATAATTTTATAGTGGTGATTTAATTTTTTTGATATTATGCAGAGTTGCACTATCTCCTTGTTTAGCGAGCATTTCGAACATTCTTCAATTTTGAACATTAAAAGTAGGATTGAAATTGTATAATGTTACGCATAAGCATAACGCAGGAATATTTCACATAACTTACCCACGGGCCCTAAAGCTAGGTGGGTGTTACCACCTGAATAACACCACGACCCGATAAACGGGTATTTTTATCTAGGTACACCGGTATTTCAATGGAAGATGCTCCGAAAAACTAGCGTCGATGATTCGTTCGGCACCGGTGTACAGTCGAGAAATAACTAACGCGTGCCCATCCTTTGTGTGTAGTTGATATTTGTCACATGAGAACGGGTCGTTTCTAGGACTAGTTCTTAGTAAGTTTGATTGCACACCCTCGTCCGCTGAGTTTCTCACAGTTGTAGTTACACCAGTATAATGTGACACAGACCAATGCTGCTAGTTCTCCCAAGAAGACTTCACTGTAATACCCGTTAAACAGACTTGGATTCTTCAACAATCTATAGCTATAGGTATCTGCATTAGATGGGACATTTTTAATGGCGTGTGAATACCGCATAAGAACTCCAAATAGTCCCAACCGTCTGGAGATGGTGAGACTATGGTATCCCTATTTGGGATGTGTCGTGATGCTGAAGTAAGTATGGGAAAGTACCTGGCTAATCGTATCTGGTCACCACATACGTCTAAAGCCGTTTTATTTACAAATTATTTATTGTACTTGTAGTCTTTTATCAGAGCGACGTTGAGAGTATCTCCCACTCTATGTTATTATTTTAATTAATTAATTGTGAAACAACAGAAATTAATTAAATAAAATTCACTTTTCACGCCGGGATTTGTACACGAGACCTCCGGTTTAATAGTAGAAAGCCTTACCCCTCGACCATGGAGACCGTTCCTCCGAAATGATTGGATTAAAGAGGCTTTATCAATCGTATGAACCTCCCTTCCCTGCAAGGACTCAAGCTGGATACTTATGCATATACCTAAGGGCTCCAGTTTAAAGCTGGCTCCAAATGTCAAGAATCGAACGTATATTGGATCATGTTGTAGGACCTTTTATGTAGGTTCACCTATATATAATTTGTATCAAATCAGGTTAGGTTAAGTGCTCAAAACTTTTCTAAAAGTAATCCACATTCCAATAACGTTTGACTAGGTTATGTTATTTATTTATTGATTAACGCCATCTTTCGGGGCTTTTACATATGATTGGTAAGAAATTTACAGTATTTATTATACAGAACTGAATTGCCTGAGTAACAATATTTTATATTTGTTTAAATATAAAATGAAGATGTCCACTGACATGGTATAATTTTTTCCCTCCATTAGTATTTTTGGTAAAGAAGAATATATAAATATGATACTCGGTCCCAGAATTTCTACACTGAAATAGATCCTGACTTCTGGTATTACGTAGTGGTATCCGGGAGCTTATCAATTCAAGCAATACCGGACTATCAACTAAATCATTTAGAATTTTGTATAGAAATAACAAGTCAGCGAAAATTCTTCTGTCTGACAATTTGAGCATATTCATATTATTTAACAGAGTGTTGTAATTCACAATAATTGCTGGAATACCCATTTTAAAATTTAGAAAATGTAAGAATCTGTTTGTATTCTTTCAACAGCTTGTTGGTACATGTATATTGTTAGGTTAGGGTAGGTTTAGGTAAGGCTACGTGGTGTTAGATGAGGTATGGTTCGGTAAGGTTAGGTATGATTTATAATATGAGAAATATTTTGAAATAACTTAAACATAATAAAGTGTTTTAACAAAGCTCCTAATCACCTTGTGATTTGTGTTGCCGCCTGGATCGTTACCAAAATACAATCCCTTCTGCAGTTCTGCAATCTGCACTCCTGTGTAAGTCTATTTGCGGACCGACTGAACTTATGCAGAAAGAAATGATGCATAACACTGCACTTGGCATCACTGCATCTTCCGCTGCACAAACTGAAGAGGTGTACCGGTAGAAGCATACTGTCTGTGCGCCCAAACTAAGCTCGATTTGTCCTTATTCTTTTGTTAATTAATTAATTGTTTTTGTGTTAGTAATAACATATCAAATTTAAATTTAATTAAATTTTTAAAACTTATTCTTTTGAGTCAATGGCTACGTCCTCGCGACACCCGAGCAACGCTCCTAACCGCTCCAAACTTGCAAAAAAATAATTAAATTAGGCAGACAAAAGGGGAAATTAAGTGTATTAAATCAATTGTGAATATTATAGTGTATTCGAGCATCGAGAAGGCGTCAGTTTGGTTGGTCAAGGTTCGAAATTTACCTTGTTCTCATACATAAGGTGTCAAAGTTTCTAAATACTATTTCTAGTAATCTATTTGCAGATTTCTGATTTTTAGGTTGAATCTTATGTAAAGTATTTTACTTTTACGTATTTTAAAGGAAAGTAGATACTTAAATATGACGTATACTGACCATTTCAGAACGTTATAGAAATGAGCAAAAAATGATGTTTCATTCATTTTTGAAAAAAAAAACCCAGCGGTTAAAACATAGAACCTTGTCCAAATAAGGTGACGAAGAGTTAAAGTAAATTAGTTTCTTTAAAATAGCTGCGCTGCGTACGTTTGCGGTAAAGGGTCAAAGGAATAAACGAGGTCATTATTTGTAACCAGTATATTAATTTTGCTTTTTTATAAAAGTGTGTAAATTGGCCACAACACTTCGCATCGGTATAAATGACATTTCTGCGGGTATTATGTTCAGTAGCTATAGTCCTGCGGCTGCGGGTCTGTGTTGCTATGCACATTGCGTTTTGAATGCAGATTTGAGATGTCGCAGATTTGCAAACAGGACAAAGAAGCAATAATAAAACCTTCTTTTTCACCGTCGTCGTCGTGTCGATGGATTCAGAAATGTTGTTTTCTTGATGATCTCTGAAGGAATTTCCACTTCGAAATTAATTGAAATTAATTTCTGACTTATTTCGCATGTATTAAAAAAATACATAGTAATTTGCGGCCCGTTCCAGAGTGGTAGATACTTGAATTATCGTCCTTGTAAAAGACCACCATACACAAACGAAACGTTGCTTAAAATCATTGTTAAATGCGCGGTATTTCCACTTCTTTTCTCCCATGAGCTTCACAAAAAACCCCGAATTGGTAGGTATTTTTTGTGGAGTCCTCATAGACACACTGATTTTGGACATCGTTATCGTTTTAAATGAAGAATTGTTCGGTTAGTAGCTGAGTGGTCAAATGCGTCGGGTTCGCTACGTAGGAGTCATTCAGTTCGTTCAGTTCCTCTGCTAGCTAAGTCCCTCATCATTTTACAGGAAAAAATTTCCACTTATCATTAGGTATACAGGATGTTAAGGGACATACTTGACTTACTTTAACCAGTGATTCTGAAATTATTTGGAGTAAAAACTGTAGGTACATGAAATTTTATTCTCCAGTGACTTTTTGATAACTTTATTTTTTCAATAAATTTTCTTCAAAATGTTTTTTTTTTCTTCCATGTGTCATCACTGGTCATTCAGCCGAGTAATCGCTCCACCCCTCATCCCATCTTACTTATCCAATATTTAATATTTTTAGATATAAACAAACAAAAAAATCACACATCAAAATAAGCACAGTAGACCAAAATTTCATTAGCATTTTTTACTCCAAATAATGTCAAGAATCAACGGTTAAAGTAAGTCAAGTAAAATTAAGCAAGTGGTTTTATAAGATGTTCATATGTTGTCAGTTTATTCAAGTTCCACTAATGTTTTTCTTTCTTTTAAGAGTGAAATATTATTGCATTTTTTATACCACCCAAGATTTCCGCAACCGCAATCTGGCCTCATTAATTTTTATTTTATAAAATAATAGTAATGCACATTGTCGTAAGAAATGCAATTTTCCTTTCACAATGACGTTATTATAAAGTTGTTAGTTGTTATGCAGACATTTATTGATAATAAAACCTTTTATTGAATCATCCGATTAGTGAGTCTCAAGGCGATGTGAGTAAGGACTTGTTATACAAGGTTGAAAAACACTTTCTTGTCACTAACCGTCACGCCAATTTCCGCAGGGGTAGGCAGAGATGATATACCGCCACACAATTCTGTCTCGCGCACATTCCTTGCTTCATTCATATTTAAACATTGAAACATCGTCTCATATTGGTGTTCTTTTATTTTGATCTCAACTAAGTAAATTTAAAAAAAATATTGATGAAACATGTTTCTTTAATGGGAATACGGCAAAACATTCCCAACTGTTCCTAAACATATTTTAATTTTTTTATATAAATGCCACACAAGAGTCCCAACTGCTCCCGTCTGAAGCCAGTGAGACTATGATATCCCCAATTGGGTTTTGTTGTGAGGCTGAAGGTTGTGGGGAGGGGAAGGAGATAGGGAAGAGGAAGATGGGGAAATACCTGGCTATTCAGATCTGGTCCACAAACACGGATAAAGCTATTTCAAGCAACGTTTCAATTCTGAATGGTGGTCTTACACCAGGGCGTTACTTAGAGTATCTTCCACTCTGGAACGTGCCGCAAATATTCTATAAATTATTTCAAAGGAGTTAAATTGTGAAATAACACTAATTAATCAAATAAAACTTATTTGCGCACGCCGGGATTTGAACCCGCTTCCTCCGGATTAATAGTCGAGGATTTTCCCCCCGAGCACGGAAACCATCAAAGATCTTGTGAAATACCACAGTTGAAATATTGATTTATTGGCTTTAGCCGTTTTTGTCGACCACCTAAATAGCCAGGTACTTCACAATTTTCCTCTTCTTCACACCCTTTCCTCCCTTACACCTTCATTGAGAATGCTATTATCATTTGCTTCAGGCAGTTGGGAGCAGTTGGGACTCTTGTGCTGAATTCACATAAAAAATAAGAAGGTTAACACTGGTTTAATGAGTGTTTAACACGGTTATTGTCATAACCATTTTTAATAATTATTTTATCTTTATTAAGTAGGGTTTTTTTTATTTATAAACAATGTTTCCTTGGGCCTAATGCACTCCTTATCTAAAACTGCAGCAAGACAAAGAAATATCGAATTGCGTCATTTTTATATGCATTTTATATTTTATTTATTGCCCTGATCTCATTCTTCATATCATAACTTCATTCTTATCATCTCGGAATTTAGTCATTAACAATTAAAAATAAAATAAATAAATACTTACACTTTATAAGGACCTCTCTCTTCAGGTCTATTAAGAAAAACATGATTACATACAATTATAATTTTTCGCAATACAAGTTGAAATTCTTGACAGCAGAGTTTATTTTTTATTACAATGTGTTTGCATCTATATTTATTTATGCAAAAAATAAACAATGACAACATGTTGTTTCAGAATTTAAAAAAAAAGTATATAGGTAGGTACCCATATATATTTATGAGAAATGTACACTGTATAAGATATATTTCAGAGAAAAAATAATAATAATGAGGTCAGTAAAAAATACTTACATACTAGCTGGTTCCCGGTATGCGTTTTTTTTTATTTTTAATACTTTAATTTTTTTATAACATTGTTACAGCATTGAACATATATTAGGCAAAAAAATAGTGAAAAACATATCTTAATGAATTTCTACGCCAATTAAGAGTGCTAGCTCTTGAGCTTGGCGTAGGAGTTATTTCATTTTTATAACATATTTTACATAGAGTGTAGATACAATAAATATAAACTTAAGTACTAGGATATTGTGACGTTAATTTGTAATATGGCATGAATTGAAGTTATAACATTTTGATTGGTGATTTTAATTTTTTTAAAGATTAAATTAACCTTTTTTTAATGATATGAAATCTGTTATTTTTTTTACTTCTTTGGGAAGATTATTAAAATATTTTATGCCATTGTAAATATAATTATTGTACATTTGTTGTGTTGAAAATAGAGGAATTTGGATGTCAAATTTATCCCTATTAATGATGAGTTAAGTTTAAATTTTCTTATTACATTTTCCTTGAATATTTGTAACATTGTATCTTTTTTTAGAGATCTTCAATTTTTGGTACTTCAAATGCAAAAATGCAATGACATATTCAAAAAAATACATTGTTTCTCACTGAATCACCTTTCCCGTGCGTCCCCGTTCCCCTCCCGCGTCCCCTTCCTAGCTAGCTATATAAATTATAGCCTATATATGTTATACTAATGTATGAGCTATATTATTGTAAAGTTTCATTAAAATCCATTGAGTAGTTTTTTCGTGAAAGAGTAACAAACAAACATACATCCATACAAACTTTCGCGTTTATAATATTATTCAGATGTAGGTAAATCTTGTTTTAAGTATATTAAGGCAATTTAACTGTAATCACGGGATAGTCCAAAATATTTAAAAATCAGTAATAATTTTGAAAATGAAAATACTATTCTGTTAAAAATATTATATGACAGGTGGGTACCTACCTTATCGCTTGTCTTAATTATTCACAATTTATGAGGCGAGTATGGTATAGCCAGCACTTCTGCCATAAGTGGTTCGTAAAGTTGGATGACTTAGCGGGAATGTTCGGGTTAATGGATCTTGGCAGTGTATGCATCTGCCCGCCAGCTGCATGGCAGGCCGGATCGGGAGAGGGCGGTTGAAGATAGCCTTTTGATCCCTCCAGCAAGACTTTCTCGGAACATCGTCTTGCACTGCAGTGGAAGGGATTGATTCATGCGTCCGTCACTTCTGACCCCCAGATTCTTACCCACCCTTCACCCTTCATTTGACGGCCGGCGCGGTCTAGCGGTAAGGCTTTTAAGGAAAAAGGCTAAGGAAAGTCACGGGATCGAATCCCAGAGTGGGCAAATAAATTTTATTAGATTAATTTGTGTTATTTCACGATAAATTCATTTAAAATAATGTATCTATAGTATATTTGCGGCACGTTCCAGAGTGGAAGATACTCTTAGTATCACCATGGTATAAGACCACCATTAAGAATTGAAACGTTTTTGGTGACCAGATCTGAATAGCCAGGTACTTCCCAACGTTCCTCTTTCCCATCGCCTTCCTTCCCCCACTACCTTTAGCCTCACAACATACCCCAATTGGGGATGCAATAGAATCAATCGCTCCATACGGGAACAGCTGGGACTCTTGTGAAGTATTCATATAAAAAAAAACCTTTTTCATTTCCAGAACTTTTCTCATTTCTTTCCTCGAAAGATCAACCACACAGCGTCCCTAAAGATGAAAGGGGCCTGAGGAAAATTATTTTCTTCTGGGCCTCCTGTGTGGAGCAAATAATGTAAAAAAATAATAATTTACAGTATCAATAAAAAGAAAAGTTTAACCCAGGATATCTGCATTACCGGGACAAAGCCTTTAACCAGTCGGCCACCGAGACCTGAATATTTCACGTCATTACTGTTTATCTCATACCTCAATAATTACAAATATCATCCTCAACAACTTCGGTGGCTGGGTCATGTAGAGAGAATGACCGAGCATCAAGCACCAAAATCCCTGCTGAACTCATGACCGACAGGGCGAAGGAGTCTGGGAAGGTCAAGATTAAGAACCTTAGAGCTTTTAAACTAGAGAGAGCTGGCACAAAACCATGATGAGTGGAGGAAGACTTTTGAGGAGGCCAAGACCCACCAGGGGTTGTAGAGTCAACAGTGATGATGATGATGATGATCATCCTCAACAAATTCCCTTAATGTTTCATTTAGTTTTATTAGGACTACATTCTCCTTCATTTATTAAATGTTACATTGATCGATATAACCTTTAAAAGAGAAGTAAATAAATATAATTTACTTGTTGCACACCGGAAATCGAACTAGCGACCTCCGAATTCGTAGTCGAAGACCTTACCCCTTGATCACGGTGGTCGTCAAAGTTAGTTTTTTTATGTGAATACCGCACAAGAGTCCCAACTGCTCCCGTCTGCAGCCAGTGAGAGAATGGCATCCCCAATAAAGGTATGTTGTGATGCTAAAGGTAGTGGGGAAGGAAGGAGATGGGGAAGAGGGAGGTAGAGAAGTACCGGGCTATTCGGATCTGCCGAGCGATTCTATATCTTTTGTGGGATCGTTATTAAATAACGAGCGTTATCTCCTGTCAGATTTGTGTGATTTTTACATATTTACTCTCATGTATTTTAGTTTAGATCATTTTAAACACGAATTCCTGCATGTATGCATGATTATTTATTCATTTAATTTACGATGTACATAAAGAAGCCATAAAAATCACACAAATCTGACAGGAGATCACGTCCGTTATCTAATAACGATCCCACAAAAGCTATAGAATCGCACGGCTGGTCACCAAACGCGCCTAAAGCCATTTCTAGCAATCTTCAATTCTGAACTTTGATCTTACACCAGGGCGATACTGAGAGTATCTTCCACTCTGGAACGGGTCGCAAATATACTTGTACCATTTTAAATGAATAAATTGTGAATCAACCCAAATCAATCAAATTAAATTTACTTACTATACCGGGATTCAAACCCGCGACCTTTCGCAAGCCTTACCCCTCAAACACAGAGGCCTTCAAAGGTACAATGTTTCCTTATTCCGATATTATTATGTAAACATTGTCGGTGTGGGATGGTTTAGTAACAGTTACATCAGTAAAAGCCATCGTTTTCTCACAAATTTGGGTTTTTCCGTCCTTGGCCATATAATCGAATGCATTGCGCCCGAAAATGCAGCGAATTATGGTACGCCTTGGAATGCAGTTTGGTGCATTTTACAGACTTCGAGGTGGGAATACGTAATGCACATTTGTCTGTAAACAACTTAATGCTAAAATGTCGTCAAGTGGTTCTGGCAATAAAATTAATAGCTTTTATATATTATATTATGCATTCGTACAGAATGGCGTACCTACATTATTATGTACTCATAATTAATCTAATCATTACTTAATTTGATTCAAACGAAATAATTAATAAGGCAGATACAATTATCGTCAATATATAGGACACGGTAATTAATCATTCGACGATCTCGAAGAACAATGTCGCATCTGCTAAAAATTGAAAATGTTTTTTTTGGCTTATTTCTATTTTCTTTTGATGATACAAAGGTCTGTATTTTCGGAATTTTTAATGAAATGAAAAATATCAAATAAACGAAACGTTAAACAGCTCTACTGAAAAATTACGAAATCGTACATCCGACATTGTTCTTCGAAATCGTTGAAATAGCCAGTCGTATTTTGTCACCCTAACTTTGTAAGGCTTAAGGGAGTAGGAAGGGAAAGAGATGAGAAAGAGGAAAATTGGAAAGCACCTACCTGATTATTTCGATCTAGTCACCAACCACGGCTTTAGCCATTTGAAGCAAAGTTTCAAACTTAAGAGGAAACCCGGTCGCCGAGAAAATAGAATAATATGTATTGTACTTACCAAACTTTTGCTGCCACTGTCACTCTTACTCCCCTGAATACTAAGAGAAAGAGACAACTACCCCTTAGGCTGATAATACTTTAATAAAATCGTCTGAATGGAGTTTTTTTTATTCCTCATTTTTCTCTCCCCAATAGGAGCATTTTCTAAGAATTTTTTTACTACCGAAAACTTTTTTAAAATGAAGATTATTTTACCAAGAAGAAAATATTTTATGTCTGTGCATTTTGCTTTAAGAAAAGATTGTCTAGTTAGTATACTGAACATCTGTTAATGGCGTTCAAACGATTTTTGCAGGGTCCTTACTCCTATCAAAAACATCAAAACGTACCGACACGCTAGTGGTTGATATCTTTATTATATTAAAAAATATTCGCGGTAGTGTCAAAATTCAGAAAGGAAATTGGGTAATACGTTTGCAGGATAAAACTGCCGCCCGGTTTTCTCTTAATAGTTAATTTTCTTTTTAATCGGTTTTAGATCTTTCCCGAAATTTCCCATCCATAACTGTGGCTCGGAAAAAATAAATCCTTGTTTTTTAATGCGATTTTAACGCTTATATGTATATAAAGAAACTCCATAAAAAAACAAGCACAGAATCGCTTAAGCCAATATCAATCTGGAAGCTACTTTTTATTTGATCATTGTAGCTTCTCTGATTGCTCTCAAATGAATGTTCTATGACATTATTTGTGGGTCACTTTTTTTAGCCTACAATGACGGAAATAATAATATTTAATTAAATGAAGACAATATTAGCGAAATTTTTAAAACAGAAAAATCAGAAAAAAAGATATTGGCACCTCTGGGACACGAACCCAGGACCTTCGGCTTTCCGGGATGCAACTATACAAACTCGTCCGATTCAGTCATTTTTAACCGTATCATACTTCGACTAATAACTACCAACATTATCTTCATATTCTTAACGCATATTTTATTGGCCGCTATTTTCATGTATGATTGCAAGATTCACCATGGATAGTAGCAGGTCATAATTTCTTTGAAAACGTTAATATACATGAATAATAAGATATATTACGTGGTAAACAGAAAACAATCGCAAACAAGTAATTGCTTTGTTTTTATACCGATCTTTGACCAGAACTCATCAAGGTAATTTTCATTACTCGAAGAAATGTCATTCCACGTTCAACAGGTTAAGACTATTGAACATCGAATCGTAGCAATAATCCATTCATTACCAACCTAACAAAGAAGATTTAAAAAATAGGCAATTCGGAGTTCAGAGGTCGGATCCCATCTGGAAACACGGGGAGTGAACTGAACGAGTAACAGACAAAGGAGCCAACAACAGTCAGTGTACTGGGTACTGTCCCAGACCTCAGACTGCCAAAACACCCGAATTATATGTTTGACCCTGAACCTGAACGCTCAAACTGTTGTAGGACAATGACAGTGAAGTTGTTGGAAGGTTTGATGGAAGACTGTATCCCACGTTTCAAGGTTATTATTTATTTTTAATTTATTAGGTACATCCTATACTGGTTTCTACATCGTCGCAGGAAAGCAATACTGCTGTAACCGCCACTTTCTATGAAAATACTTTTAATACACCATTTTTCACAGTTATTTTGCGTCGATCTATCTGGGTCCCGTGACTCTACAACGACAAATAAGAACTCTATGACGTTGGAAAAACTAGCCTTTTTTTTACGTTTGGCGGTTACGACAATATTCAACATTTAAAAGAAACGACAAAATCAATTACACGGAAACATTACACTTTCGGTTGGTGCTTACAGCATTTTCAAAGATTTTATTTGCTTTCTAATAACACTTGTCGTTTACAACAACTTGCCAGTACCCACACCCATGCGTGTTGAAAGAATTAGCGTGACGGTCTGTTTTATTACTTTACTTTTCGTTGATTTTCAGTATTCGTACGTGTTTTTTGCGTACATGCCTTCATTTTTGGTGTACACAAAAGAAAATATCAACTGCTGTAAGCGCCAAAAACATTGTACCTCTTCACTTATAAATCATTTAAATATTACCATTCGATGAATCATAATTTTTTCAGCTAAGCATTTTAAAAATGTCTTTCCGTAACGACTGGTATAAACGTCACAATTTTTTTTCTAAAATCTGAAAACAAAATTGGCTCTTGTGAACAAATTGGTTTTTGGCTGTTACAGCAGTATTAATTTCTTGCGACGACATATTTTTTAACTTTTACTGTTTTACGAGGGATATCCCGTGGCGAGATAGGCTTGTACAAATATTTTATTTTAACCGTATGTAGGTTTATTTTATTCTTTTTCTCAGTACATTGTGATACAAGTTAATTAAATTATTACATCGTTACAGTAACTACATTTTACATTAATTCACAGAATATCAGTAGTAGGTAATTTTGCCCGAGATGTTAACGGTTATTCACATTTAAATAATCAACTAAAAAGGAAGAAAGTAAGTGTAGAGATAAAGAGAAATTTTAAAATCAAGAATTGAATTGAATCAGGCTGGTGTTGGTAACAATAATGGAATTGGAGAACTTTTAATTTAGATTGGGTGAGTTAGTTGACTAATTATTCCATGACCTTTGTTGATGATCCATTGTTTGGTCAAGATTTTTAATTTGTTTGCATTTCTTAGGTTAAAATCGCAGCGTGCTTTTTTATATTAGCTCCACACACAGTTTTTTCCACACTCCCTGTGGAAAAAAATCCTTCCGGGTTTATTACAGCTATGGGAATGATGTGTGAAGAGTCTTTTCATGGAAAGGAAGGATAAGAAATTCTGGAAAGGAAAAAGATATGATAGGAATCTGGGGAACCCGACCTGCGTACACCATTCTAATTGGGGCTGCCAGAGGTCCACTGGCTCCGGATAGATGAGACTCTTCTACTCACATAAAAAAAGAAAAGAAAAAATTGATCCGCAAATACGACGTGAACATGAAATTAATTTATTGACCACTTGCCCATCTAATGAGTGACGGGCCGGATCGGGAAAGATTGGCAGACCTTTTGACTCCTCCTGCCGGACTCTCTCCACCTATAGCCGTGCACTGCAGTAGGCGGAAAGGATTCATACGTTAGTCACTCCTGGACATATTTTACCCCAAGATTCCTACCCACTCTTCATACCTTTTTCCTTTCCATAACTACATCTCCTTCATTTCTTTCAAAAAACCCTCCGCACAGCATCCTAAAAGATGACATTATCCCGAGGGAAATTATTTTTCTCTGAGCTCCTCTGTGGAGCCATTGACAGCTAATGACAATCGTAACCAAAAGCTAAAACGGTCCTTGTTTCTTGGAATAAAGTCTAAATAATTTGGGAATATTATTACTGACTTATTCTTAGAGTCAGTACGTTATTATAAAGAATTAAAATTATTTGTAGGTACGGTATGTTAGTTAGTTAGTAAGTATGTTTTTTTGTTTGTTTTTTAGCCACGAGGACACGTAATGGCTGGAGGGTTAGGCAGTGCAGTGTTCTCGGACAAACAAAGCTTGCCGTTATTAGAGCATATTGAAGCAATGATGAGATACAGGGTGGTTCAATAAAACTAAACTAAATCTAAATCTAAACTCATACAACAATTCGCAGTCTGCTGAAGCTGAAGGTAGCTTAAACATTATAATGTAAATATGTAGGGTGACCAATGTGACCATGTGTTAAAAATTGATTTGAAAAAAGATATATTATGCTATTAATTTAAAAATGAGTAAGTTTAAAAAATATTTAGTAGTTCTCTTAAAAGAAGACTTTAAATCTAATTTTATCTTGTTGATTAAATCGAAACTAAAATTTCAAAATCAATAATATTTGAAGCGAACTAAGTAATGAAGCAATTTTAACGGTAGGTACCTACCTATTGCGAAAGGCTTGCTTTGGAATATTCAAAATTTTAACCCTCTAGGCTAATTTGTTGACATTTGGGAACAACTCATATAGGTCCCATAGAAATCGTTGTATCTTCTTTACTATCATTGTGAGAAATATAATCTAAACCATAGGTTCTCAAAGTGGGCGATAACGCCCCCTTGGGGGCGTTTGAGACCTTCAAGGGGGCGGTAGAAGATCCAGAGACAATTGGGGGGCGTTTAGATGGCACAGGGGGGCGTTCGCAAGTAAAAAAATATGGTATAAAAAAGACAAACAAAAAACTCTAATCACGAACTAATAAAGCAAAGTAAACCTAATTATTGGTTAATTTTTGTTATTAAAAACCCATGTCGTAAGTAAAAAAAAAAAGATACGGCAATATGGTGTGGATTATATTAAATACGGATATATCGAAAACCCCATAAATCCATCATCGTCAATGTGCCTTATTTGTCGAAAAAGATTTTCAAATGAAGCGATGAAGCCTTCTAGGCTTCAAGATCATATTAATAAAATCCACCCGGATAAGAAAGACAAAGATATGACCTATTTTCAAGACATGAAAAAGAAGTACAAAATTCAGCCAACTATATCAAAACAATTTTCAACAGCTTCTAAGCAAGACAATTATGGACTTAGAGCTTCCTACAATATATCATTGTAGATTGCTAAAACAGGCAATCCACGCATACTATTGGGGAAGATTTAATTTTACCAACAGTAAAAGAAGTAATAACTACTGCGCTCCATAAACCAGCTGCAAAAATTATCCGAATTCCTTTGAGCAATAGTTCTGTGCAAAGACGAACTGATCAAAGCTTTCTACAATATCTCACTGTAGATTGCTAAAACAGGTAAACCACGTAAACTATTGAGGAAGATTTAATTTTACCAGCAGTAAAAGAAGTAATAACCACTGCGCTCCATAAACCAGCTGCAGAAATTATCCGAATTCTTTGAGCAATAGTTCTGTGCAAAGACGAATTGATGAAATGGCTGAAAACATTGAAGAATCATTGTGCAATCATCTGCAGTCTTGTCGATTTTCAATTCAGCTGGATGAGTTCCCTTTACCAACCAATGAAGCATTGTTATTGTCATACGTGAGGTTCATCAAAGATGAGAAGATATGTCAAGAACTATTGTTTGTTACAATTTTGGAAACAGATACAAAAGGAGAAACCATATTTAATACACTGAAAAAGTTTTGTAACGAAAAGAAAATTCCTTTTGATAATATTTTGTCAGCTGCTACGGATGGCGCCCAGCTATGACAGGGCGTCACAAAGGCTTCATAGCGTGCTTAAAAAGTATAGTTCCTGACTTGCTTGCTCTACATTGCGTAATTCATCGCCAGTATTTGGTTGCGAAAAATCTGAGTGAACGCCTCCATACATCACTGCAATATGTTATCAGAGCAGTTAATAAAATCAGAAGTAACTCATTGAATAACAGATTATTTAGTCAGCTTTGCATTGCCAATGATGAAGATTTCAACCGATTGCTGCTTCACACAGAGGTGCGCTGGCTGTCAAAAGGTTCTTGTTTGATTCGATTTTACAATCTATTTGAGTCTGTGATAGAGTTCCTAGGAAACAAAGACACAGTATTGCGCGACAACCTCACCTCATTGAAGAACAATATTGCGTACTTGACAGACCTGTATAAATTGTTTAATGATGTCAATCTCCAACTTCAAGAAGGTGACAACTTAAATTTGATTAAGACAAAAAATGGCGTTGCAGCTTTTGTATCCAAACTGCTATTATACAAAATAAATATTGGCAGACGAGAATTTAATAACTTCCCAAATTTATCAGCAGTATCATTCAAGAACAACGACTTGCTTGTTTACTGTCAACACTTGGAAAACCTCCACAATGATTGCAACGAACGATTCCGGGATATTTTAAACATGGATATACCAGGCTGGTTTTTGGATCCTTTTTCAAATGTCTATACAGCAGGATCATCCCAGTTAGAAGAATAACTAATAGAATTGACGACAAATGAGGAATTAAAAATTAAATTTAAGAATGGCTACCAAGAATTTTGGCTGCAGAAGCCGATTTCGCAACTGTACCCAGGATTATGGTATATAGTCCAACGATTTTTAATAGCATTCCTGACGTCCTATTTAGCTGAACGTGGATTCAGTGCTGTAGCAACGTTGGTAACTAAAAAGAGAAATAGGCTCCATATTACTAAACGCGGCGACCCTCGTTTGTTTTTAAGTATTATCGAGCCTAATATATACAACCTTCTTAAAACGCATCAAATTCAACCATTTCATTGGATAAGTTATAAATTCAATATCTTTTCAACGTTAATAAAAATACTTCTCTATATAATTAAGTATGCGTTTTAATTGTTCTCATTGAAACAATCTTCTTCTCAGAAATAGGATAGGAGTCTAGCCTTTCTTACGATTACGTATTAATATTACAGTGTAATTACACGTTCAAATATAATCGTGGCAATAGCTGTTAATCCCCCCCCCCCCCCCCCCAAAGATGGTACGTAAAAGCAATTGGGGGGCGCTAGAAAAAAATATATTGCCAAAGTGGGCGGTGGGCAAAAAAAGGTTGAGAATCTATGATCTAAACGATGTTAGAAAGAGAAAATACCACACTTTATGTTAAAATTAACCACGAAAGAATTAAAATTTTCATTTTTATGAAACCAAAGTATCCGACCACAATGTAAAAAAATAATTTGTGATACTTCTTGAATTTTTTTGTTAATTGTTTTCACATGAAACGACAAAAAAGTGAGGTGTTTATAATACATTTGCGATAGTTAAAAAAAAGTAAGGTGGGCCATTTAAAAACTTTTTGAAATGAAAACTTCTTTAGCACAGTTGCGATTTGTAACTCGAGGAAACGAAAAATTGCGACACTAGAAAGAGACTAACACACACATAGCCTGCGAGAGAATGAGATAAAATAATCGGTCTCCTTTTTGTGCTATGCTTCGTAGCCTCCCCACTATTGTCTACTTTAGTTTTCTGAAGGTTTCACTTCTACCGCGTGTTAACTGCACACTTGTAATTTTTTATATTAAAATTTATTTTGATAAGTGTATTTCAACAATTATCAAAAAAACAGTTTTTAGTTTTCGTTTATAAATATTATATTTATTTGGATTTTATTGCTAATCAAAATTCCTCGAGTATATTCGTACCCGAGGCATAAAGGGTTGAAACTATTTTAAATATTAATATTTTTCACATTGTTGCATTCGCCCCATTTGCGATAAAATTCACCCTTGATCGACGCGATGAATACGAACCATAATGCAGTTCTTAAATATAACAATATTATTAAAAAAAAAATTTATATATATATATATATTTTTTATCTTGCGTCACCCGTTGAATACACAATTTGTAAACATTGGTGCATTCGCATCGCAGCCGCGATAGTATTTGCCCTTGCGGAGTCCGCTAGACTGTGCGAATTTATCGGTCAGTCACTCTCACTCGTTCTGCAATGCTCGACGCACACCAATATACTCGTATACCCCCTCGAGAATATTACAGACGCGAACACTACCGTATAAGTACCACTGTATTTGGTACGTGTACTTGGTGACCCCACGAAACCATAACTATTATAAAATCATCATTTTTTGTCCATTATTTAACAAAAAATCGACTTATTTATTATTTTATTTACTCTTTTTTACGCCGTGAGGTTTTTACTCACGGCGTAAAAAAGAGTAAATAAATAAATAATAAGTCGATTTTTTGTTAAATAATGGACAAAAATTGCTGATTTTATAATAGTTATGGTTTCGAGGGGTCAATACGCTACGACGACGGCGTGACTTTTGACTCGCAATCCGATGGTCGCGGGATTGAATCCCGGCGTGGGCAAATAAATATTATTTGATTGATTCGTGTTATTTCACAATTAATTCATTAAAAATAATATATAGTATATTTGCAACACGTTCCAGAGTGGAAGATACTCTCAGTATCACCCTGGTGTAAGACCACCATTCAGAATTGAAATGTTGCTTGAAATGGCTTTAGCCGTCTTTGGTGACCAAATCTGAATAGCCAGGTACTTTCCCACCTTCCTCTTCCCCATCTCCTTCCCCTCCCCACCTCCTACCCCTCCCACTACCTTCAGCCTCACAACACACCCCATTTGAGGATGTCTCACTGGCTCCAGACGGGAGCAGCTGAGACTCTAGTGAGGCATTCATAAAAAAAAGATATAAAAAAATCATTTATTTTATTACAGTGGTTTATAATTGGATAAATCTAAAGAAAATTAAATAAAAACAATAATAAACTGAAATTTTCACAAACAATAAGGGAATAAATTTAATAACGGGCCATTACAATGTATATTTCAATTTGGGAGTATGACCACCAACACCCCTGACACCGGTCACCCCAAGTGGTTCGCTAAGTTTGGTGACTTAGGAGGTGTGCTCAGGTTCATCGGGAGACATTTGTCTAGGTCTTGGCGGCGGATACGTTTGCCGACCTGCTACGTAGCTGACCGGATCGGGAGAGACTGGTTGACGGATTCCAGTTGGAATCTCTCGACCCATCGGCTTGCACCGCAGTAGGACGATGGTTTCATACTTCCGTCACTCTTGGACTCATTGACTCCTAGATTCTTATCCATACCTCACCATTTTTTTCTTCAGTTCCTCTGTAAAGTAAAAAAGTGGATTTACTTTAAATTTAATATATGTATAAAAAAAAATATATAAATAAAATTTTCAAAATTTTAAGCAACCCCCGACGCAAAAAAGAGCCGATGACCTTTAAACGCCTGAATAGATTTTCATAAATTGTACCTAAGAACCATCTCGATCACGTCAGCTTTCAAACAAAAAAAATACGCATCACAATCGGTCCATTCGTTTAGGAGCTACGATGTCACAGACAGACACACATACAGACAGACAGACACACGGAAAGTCAAACTTATAACATCTCTTCTTGCGTCGGGGGTTAAAAATACCTCAGACGATATTGTTTACAACGCTTAAAGTAATTACTTATTTTTTACGAAGCATTCATAACAATACGCGCAAATGATCTCATTCATATTATAATTCGTTATGGGCATAGATAATAAAACACGGCAGGTAGATGGTGTCTACGACACCCCCCCCCCCCCCCCACCATAATGCCATAAACCGAGTGCATTTCACAATGTTGACAGGCCTTGGTTATATTGCGCTCTGTGGAAAACATTATGTGTGATAATACATAGGTACCTAGTTACGCCAGCGTTGATAAGAGCAGTCTGCGCTATTTTTATAGTGGTGATAAAAAATATATGTCGTGTGTTCTTATCCCTTTACGTCCTAGCGCCGAACTTGTGCTGTGGTACGAAAAACAACGACAAAATGTAATAACTAATAAATAAAATGAAGTTGTAAGATTGAAGGCAGAGGGAGAAGGAAAGGAGTGGAACCGGTTGAATCAGAACATCGACAAATCAGAACATGATAAAGTTATTTCATGTTAGATACCTTAAGTTAGTTTAAATTAGTTGTGTAAGGTTAGGTTAGGTTTCATGTTTGTTTGATATTTTTTTCACTTCTCTTCACTTCTCGCCACTTCTTTTCACTTCTTTTCACTTCTATTCTCTTTTCATCATTTATCTTCACTTATCTTTCATTATCTTCACTTCTCTTCGATTCTCTTAATCTCGCTGCACAACTCTTCCTTTATCTTCGATTCTCTTCATTTATCTTTATTTCTCTTCAAGTCTCTTCGCATATCTTTGATTATTTTCACTTGTATGATTCTCTTCACTTAGAAAAGATAAGATTCGTGCCTCTTCACTTATCTTGACATATCTTCCCTTATCTTCGATTCTCTTTATTTCTCTTCACTTGTCTTCACGTATCTTCGATTTTCTTCACTTCTCTTTCCTTCTCTCGGGTTTTTTTCACTTATATTCAATGAGCTGGTGTGTTGTGAAAACTAGCTTCAGATTATTATTATTTTTATGAAGTGGAAGGTGGTTAGTAGTTTATTGTTATAACTCTATTTATTTTAATTAAAGTCGGCCCCAGTAGTCAGCCTTGAGGTACACCAGAAGGGTCAAATTCAGAATAACAAGTCTAGATTTTTATTTACCACATCGCGAGTCGCATTTCCCCGTAATCCTTGAATGCTCGGCACATTACGACACTATTTCCTTTAATTAGTATTTATATTGCGATAAAAACCAAAAAACACCTGATGCCATGGAAATAAGCACGTCAGAGGTCCTTAGCAACTTTGATAGAGAACCATAATGAGGTAAAGGTTAATTTAATAATTCTATCGTTTTAATTTATTAACATACTAGCGGAAAATCACGGGATATTATAATTGTAGGGTTTGAGAAACTGAAAGTATTTATAACATATTTGCGTCTAGATCATCGCCTATCAAAAAAAACAATTACAGGGACGACTAGAATTTCACCTTTCGAATGAACACCGTTGGTTAACTTTGAAAATCTCAAATATAGAATTATTATAAAAATAAATTCCTACACTACCGCTTGGGTCCCACAATCAGTTGCCACGCATTAAAATGGTGCAATAATATTTCACGCACATCATCACAGACAACCGAAATTATAGATATGTTTGATGATGATAATTGTAGGTATAGGTACACGTCGCAAATCATCAAAAATCTAAATCGTTGGCCCTTCTTCCTCTTCTATATGTATAAATAAAAGGCAATGTTCTTAGGTGTGCCATCCATATAACCTCAAAAACTACTCGACAGATTTCGCTGAAAAATTCAAAGTCTGTTCTTATTATTGCCAAGATTATTTAGAGAGATAAACGAATGGTAGAAGAAGTCTGGGATGCCTGAGAAAGACTCAAAACTTTATTCCACACCATTCGTTACCCTGAGTAACGCCGGTTAAATTATGTATGTAGTTGGTTTGTACTTTCCTTTTATGTCCAAAAATTTTTTCAGCCCTGCTTAATAGTTTTATATCAATGGTAATGTGACTTTCCTGTGACATTCCTGTGACAAATAATATATCAGTAGGTACCAATATTGAATAACAATTATTTTTATCATTGTTTTTGTTTTTTGTCGGATGTTTTCGTTATTTTATCGAAAGATAACCATCGGAAAAACAAAATATTTTATGAGATTGTCCTAGGTAAGTGCTATCGAAGGGCTATAAAAAATCAATTATTTGGCTTTATGCGTTGACTTTTTTTCAAAATATGTTTTCATTTGTCATTATCATTATGCACAGGTACTATATCCTGCGATGTGTTATGGTTATTCTTTATAAATTTAATAGGTGACCCGACAATTCATTTTATACGTCATGTTTTATGCATTATTTACCGATGTCAAAACTAAAATCGGTTCCATGCCAACTGAGAATAATTAAATATTAACTCAACTTTGGCATTAATCTTCTTATAAATATAAATATAAATGTAAAACCAGAAATGATGAGGGTAGCAAAGGTAAAGTCATGCAATGTCCAGTGTTTTAAATATAATGCCCTCCACGTGCAAAGTCATATCTTTCCCAAGCATAAACTTTCTAATAAAGTGTGTTTTTCGGAAGTGACCTGCAGGTAAGTATGTTTTTGAATCTATCTGTAAATAATAAAATTAAATAGAACCTAGGAATTCATAATGAATTGTAAAGCGCCCTTGAGGTGATTTTTTCACAAAAACGGCGCTCTACAAATTGTCCAATTATTATTATTAATAATAAAGTCAAATCAACACCTCTTTGAAAAGTCATTAAAAGCTATGAAAAAAATTATTAAAAATAGCCTATAACCCTAACTTAATATAATAATAATTTATATTTCTTTTTAAAAGAAATATAAAGTATTTGTATTTTAATTAATTTGTAAATAAATAATTTCCCTCACGAAAATAATTTCCCTCAGGGCCTATGTCATCTGAAATGCTGTGTGGAGGGTCTTTTTGAGGACAGGAATGAATGAACATTGGTCTTGAAGATTATTATTTATTATCTCATCCAAGACACCGAACCGAACCACTTAGAGTAACCAATGGCAGGGGTGTTGGTTATTCAATAAATGATTCCCGGGGTGGCGGTACCCATCCCCGCCATCCAAATTGTTTAAAAAAAATTGGTAATGTAATTTTTTCCCATAATTACTTATAACAGTGATGTGATTATTTTCGGTCGTAGCAAAGCGACGTATAATCACATTAGGCGTGACGTCACGCCGGCGTGCATGCCGCGCCCTACTTACGCCCGGGAACAAAGGTTCTGTGCAAAATAAAGGTAAAAAACAATGATTTAATCAGCGACATGATGCACTCAACCTTTCAGGACAGGAATTTTGTAAATTTGAGTAAATTTTTATCAAGAGGACTTATTTTGGTAGTCTGTGATTGTAACCCTGGTTCAATGAACTCGGATTTGCTTTGAAAGTAAGTACCTACTTAGCTAGGATATCTTAACAGAAGTTTTGTTTTTTGTCATTATCAAAATTGGAACAGATTGTGTGAAGAATTCAGACAAGCGATATAGTACCTGCCTAGAATATTTTAATAGAAAATTATTTTATTTGAAATACCTATTTAAAATTGGAGCTGATTGTGTGAAGAATTCAGAGAAGCAATAAAGTACCTATCAAGAACATTTTAATAGAAACATATTTTAATTGTTGTTATTAAAATTGGAACTGATTGTGTGTAGAATTCAGACAAGCAATAAAGTACCTATCTAGAGCAATTTAATAGTAAATTTATTGTTTTATTTGAAAAAAAAATATTATCGGAGACAAAATGATTATTATATTTTTATTCAAATATGCTCAGGAATCTCTGGTTAAAATCCTTTGGGTATGTTCTATTACACAATTACACCCTGTGCATTTTGTTATTTTTTTTAAACTTTTATTTAAAACAATATTTACTTTAAAAAAACTATGTCTTGTTATGTTTCACGGGTCTACTTTAGTTTTTTTAGACCTTGAGGAAAATAATTACCCTTAGGGCCTATGTCATATTTTTTAGATACTGTGTGTAGAGTCTTTTTGAGGAGAGGAAGGAGTGGACGTGTGTCTCTCCAAGACCCATGTTATAGGAGGAGGGGGGAGGAAATACAGGGCAAAAATCCTCATCAATCGCTCTCATGTGACAATGTAAAACGTGTACATAAATATGTTGGGCATGCGTTTGGCGAGTTTCCCGATTATACTATGTTGCCAAGGGGATCAACGGCGTTAGTTTCTCGGAGCATCTTCCATTATAACACCGGTAAAACAAGGACAGCATACATACTTGACGCCTATGCTCTAACAATGGCAGAATGCTGTGCTAACTTCTCCCGCTTGGCGGCGCTGGTGTAGTTGTAGACCTGTCATTGATTGATAATTGATATTGCTTTGTATCTGGCTTGCGTGTGCATTTTGGTAGTAATATTAAAAAATGGTGGATAAATACGGTAGCTGGACTGTGAAGGAGTTAAAAAATGAATTAAAGAATAGAAAGGCAAAATGTATTGGCAAGAAAGAAGTTCTAATCGAGAGGTAAGCTAAGTAGTTGGAACATAACCTCATTCTTGTACTTCTAAAACAAATTAATTAGGTCGTATTTGTAATAATTCTAGGTACTTTAGCTAACCTTTCTTGTTTATAATGTACCCAATAATCATAATTATTAATTCCGGATTGGCTGCCTTTGACCGGAATAATAACGTTATGGAAATAAATGATTTTAAGTATGAAAGTGAGATAATAGGTATATTTTGGCCCCCATATCAATTATATCACAGCATACAGGATTCGCCTGTATTGCCACAAATAGATATAGTCGGATATCGTTAGTACAAACCAATACTTTCTTCAAGTTTACAAAGGGCAGGAAGGAATGACAATGTTTGCAGCAGTTCACAGGAAAGGACATAATATGATGAAGGAATATTTTTGATAGCTTTAGTTAGGTCTATTAATGAAGAAAATTGTTTCGTGCATTGTTATGAATGTCAGAGATCACAAAAACAATCGCTTCGAACCTACAGAAAACAGACAAAAATTGACGAAACAAAGTTTTGACATGTCTCTTTTCGTATTTAGGTCTACATTTACACTAGCGCCAACTGGTGTCGATTTGTGAACTACTCAAAATATCCTGCCCAAAGATATTGGAAATATAAGATCCTGCCATTGCGAACGAGGGGAATCTATCAAACGGACCGCCGTTTTTGCACAGAATCAAGAGTTTTTCAGAAATTTCAGGACTCGAGACCAGAAGTTGCCGCCAAATTCAAAATTTGGCGTTATTATTGAAATTTAAAAAAAAAAATCAGAGTGTCCAATTCACATGCGGTGGAAGTGAAGCCTTCAGAAAACTAAAGTATACAAGAGTTTGGAGGCTTCTAAGCACCGCACAAATATGAGACTGATAAGCTGCGAAGCACCGCACAAAGAGGAGACTGATTATACCATATCATTCTCTCGCAGACTAAATCCTATTGATATATGTGTTTGTCTCTTTCTAGTGTCGCTTTTTATTTTCCGTTTCATCGAGTTTCAAATCACAACGGTGCTAAAGATGTTTTCACTTCAATAAAAAGGTCAAACGCATTGAAAGTTCTTTCTGAAATGCATCACGCACTACCTGGAAACACCATACTGCAGCTATCGTACGGAAATGATTTTACTCAACATTGATCTTTAATTTTATCAGTAAATATGTATCCGCGGTACCCGTCTCTAAAAGGTTAGTTGCCAAACGAACACGTAACCCTACGGACCTTGAATCCGCGTGGAGTCAACGTCCAGACGGTTCGCGACAAGGTGATTGCAGCACCACTAATAACACAACCTACCTACTAACTAGCCGCTACTCACTACGACATTCTCATACTTGCAGTCCGCAAATTTCTGTTGAAGGCAAAATGAGTGTTTTAGATTAATCTTTGCTAAGAATAGGTTAATATTAAAGATATCAAAAAAATATGTTTTGGATAAATTAAAGCTTTTCCTATCGTTTCGCTTGAGTAGAATTAAAATAAATTTGTTAAATTGCTTTATAAAAAATATAAGCGTAAAATACAAAAAAAAAAGTTTTTGTGAATACCGCTGAATAGTCCCCAACTGCACCCAACAGCCTGGAGCCAGTGAGATTACGGCATTCCCAAGTATGTAAGGTTGTAGGTAGTGGGGAAAGGAAAGAAATCGGAAATAGAAAGGTGGGGAAGTACTTGTCCCTTTGTGAATGGTGGTCCTAATCCTGAGCGAAACTGAGAGTAACTTCCACTCTGGAACATGCTGCAAATATGCCTTATGTTATTTTGAAATTATTAAATTGTGAAATAATACAAATCAACCAAATAGGATTTGAACCCTCGACTTCCGGTTCGCTAGTGGAGAGCCTTACCCCTCGACCATGCAGGCCGTCATAAGAAACAACTTTTAAAAAATATGTTATGATTATTATTGGTACAGTTTTCATTGATTAACTTTATTTCTTTCTTATAAAATTATTCATAAAATCAAACGTTTCTAAACTCCGTTTGCCGTGCGATTTTTATGCAAATAAACTGTAATCGTGGTTTTATAAGGCACACTAAGAATAACATTTTTGGCTTGTGGTCTCCTCTTATCTTGCACTTGGTACTTGTTACTTCGAAAGTAACTTACTATCTATTAATCACCAAACTAACCGCCAGCACCAGCTAAAGCCATTTCACGCAACTCGCTGAATGGTGGTCTTTCACCAGGGCGATACTAAGAGTTTCTACCACTCTGGAATGTGACTCAAATATACTGCATTTATTAAATACTAGCAGACCCGGCCACACGTTTCTGTACGCCAACGAAACACTACCCAACCTTTATAAAATCCATACTACCCGCTTGCCAGCTGCCCGCTGCCCGCTGTCTGAATGAAATATTTGAATTTATCGGCTTTTCTCTACTATAATAAGCACGTATTATACATATAAACCTTTCTCTTGAATCACTCTATCTATTGGTGAAAACCGCATGAAAATCCGTTGCGTAGTTTAAAAGATCTAAGCGCCCATACATTTTAAGCGACTTCATTTTATACCCCTCTACCTGAATAGGCCACTTGCATTACATTTTTTATTTTTTTTTCCGGTTTAGGCAAACATTCTAAGACATTCTGTATTTTTTGTTTGTTTTTTTATCGTATTTTTGAAACCCTGGCGATTTTTTGAAAATTTCAATCGGAAAAATCAGACCATTTTTTATAAACCGGAAAGACGGGACATTATTTTATGGGTGCGAATATACAATAATTACGTAGCCAAATAATTACGTTTTCCACACGAATAGCAATAAATTGTACGGGGTTCTCTTCGTAACATCTGTAAAAACACCGCCATCTTTATCAAAAAATCAAACCAAAAGAAAAGTTCGCATAGAACAAACAATAAATCTAGTGAACGTTAAACGCAAATTCGAAAATTCGCCAGAAATCAAGGTGTTGCCGTTTAAAAAAAAATAATCAGTGTGGAAATTTACAAAATTAAGGGAATATAATCGGAGACGGGACATTTTCATGTAGTTACGTCACGAGCTCAAATAATGGATTTATTTATTTAAAAATAAAAAACTATAAATTTATAAAAAAATTTACTAACATTTTCGTAATCTTAGTAAAAAAATCTATCCACACGATTTTTTCCAAGTCGTTATGAAATCCATGCAAGTGGCCTATTGAATATTTGAATTTCTCGGCTTTTCTCTGCTATAATAAGCATGTATTATACAAGTTAACCTTCCTCTTGAATCACTCTATCAAATGGTGAAAACCGCATGAAAATCCGTTGCGTTCTTTAAAAGATCTAAGCGCACATACATTTTGAGCGACTTCATTTTATACTACGTAATGATTTATTAAATATTAATTAAATTTGAAATAGCACTAGGATTGAAAACTCCGACCTCTGATTTCGTATTTCGGACCTAACCGCTGGACAGTGAATTTTGAAAAAATGAGGCGGAGGAGATTAAAAAAAAGCGGCGGATCCGGTTGAATTATTTTTTTCGAAAACCGAAAATACATTTCGGTATAAAATACATCTAAAAACCCATAATACCGTTTATTGCAAATTCTCAAATACATAGCTGGTATAATGCAATACACGATTATTATTTTTTTACAAAATAAACCATTTATGTAAATTAGCCTGCGGCGCTTGGCATTCCGATGTTTTCAGAAGAAAAAAAAAAACAATGCTAATAATCAGTTGGCAGTTGGGATGTTTGGATGCCAAGAGAACAGAAGGGGACGGGAGGTCGATGACAGTTGACTTGTATTGCCAGTCTAAAGTGACCTTTCCTAATCTACTTATACCGCACACACCCACATTTTTATACAGATAACAAATTGTGAGGATAACAAATATTCAATTTTGTATATAAAAAAAATCGTTACCCGACAGTTGATCCCTCAAAATTAAATATATATTATATAAAAATCAAAATGTGTTTAAGGCTCCGCAACCGGACCCAAAAAAAAGAAGATGGAGATATACGAAATTACGAATGTTAGAGGAGAGCGCTAACATTAACAGCGCAAAAATGGATGCAAAAATTGAGAAAATGTTTAATAAAACACGACTCATTTAAAATAGAGCAAAAATATCTTGGGGAGCATCTTAAGTATCATTTAAAGAAACATTGTGAATTTTTTCACAAATATAATTTATAAGATAATAATAGATTTGAAATGGGGAACAGATTTGCCTTTAATAATTTTTGGAGCATACTTTGCGATTTTTTTCTATCTAGGAAATTTCATATAATTTGCGTTTCGACTTGGGTAGCATCTAGACATTATCTTTAAAAATAACATTTTTTTTAAGAGCTTAAAAACTTCAAATGTTTAAGGGAGATATATAAGAAATCGGTAGAAATTCGAGTTGCGGGCCCGAATTACTGTATTGCGTATTGCTATATTAAGGATAGGAAATGTTTGTAACTTTCAAAATACCTTCTTAAAATGATTATTTCACCCACATGACAGTACAAATAAAATGGAAGAAAACAAAAATAAATTCGTACTCAAAATTACAACAAAAAGACAATATTACCAAAATTTCATAACAAAATAAGAATAAAACACATAACTACACGTAACACTCAAAACCAATATAAAGCACACATTACTCACAAACACACAAAACATAATATAGGTATACCGATTTTAATTTTATTAAAGTAATAAAATAATTAATTTTACCTATAATTTTACCTTAATTATAAATTTTAATTTTTAATTAATTTTGTTTTATTAAATGGAAGCCTCAGCACAGGTGAGCTACCCAGTGAGGCCGACTTTGCTGAATTATATTTGAAATGAAAGATCAAATAAATAAATAAATAACACTGCATACATTAAAGAAAATAAAAAGTTTTTCAATCCCCACAAAAATTCTTGCGAAACTATAAAACATTTGAAAATGACCAACTGTAGATGCTATAGTCTCATTGGCTTCAAGCGGTTGGGAGCAGTTGGGACTCTTGTGCGGTATTCGCCGGCCTCTGTGGTCCAGGGGAAAGACTCTTCACTCACAATACAAAGGTCGCGGGTTCGAACCCGGCGCGTGCAATAAATTTTATTTCATTAATTTGTGGTATTCGCAATTAGTTACTTAAAAATAATATATAGTTTGCGGCACGTTCCAGAGTGAAAGATACTCACAGTATCGGCCTGGTGTAAGACCACCATTCAGAATTGAAAAGTTGCTGGAAATGGCTTTAGCCGTGTTTGGTGACCAGATCTGAATAGCCAGATACTTCCCCACCTTCATCTTCACATCTCCTTCTTCTCCCCACTTATTCAGCCTCACAACATACCCCAATTGGGGATGCCATAGTCTCGCTGACTCCAGACGGGAGCAGTTGGAACTCTTGGGCGATATTCACAAAAAAAATTAAATAAAAACTTGTAGATGTTTCGGATATTAATTCCAAGATGCCAATGGATGAATGAACGGCGTTGTTATCTAATAATTAAATATACTAACTATTTCTAGACAATGGTTGCAAAGACGAAAAGTCTAATATGGAAGTTAATTTTGATACCTTTCAAAGCGATACATAAAGACCGCAATTCTAGCTAGCTTACATTCGGAGCGGTAGGTAATAATGCATGATTTCAAATACCTAATATAATATCACAATACAAACATGTAAATGCATTATGTAAACAGATATATTTCAACCAAAGCTTTCATTAAAAAAATCGGCATTTTACAAAGCAATTCTGATATAAAATCGTCCACTTGAAAATACAGGCAAATAAGTCGTTGGTGGAAACCCCAATATCAAATAAATATAGACTTTATTTATTGCTTTTAACATTTGCACAACAAATTCATTCAAATACAATTTTACCTACATGTATAATAGTTAGTATTATATTATATACGTCATATTATTCTGTGAGCTAATTCAAATTCGTGGTTCCGTCCCAAGGTGCACCAATAATAATGCACACGTCGGTTATTACGTCACGTTAGTTTAGTGGCGTAACAATGTAGTGCCGGGAGGGGCAATCAAAAATATGAACAAGGTGTTAAGGGACGTACTTGACTTACTTTAACCAGTAATTCCTGACATTGTTTGAAGTCAAAAATGTATTAAAAAATTTGGGCTCTTTTTGAATTATTTGATTGTATTTCAATAAATAATAGAGAATTTAGAAAAAAAATATAAGTGTGCAGTTCACACTCCGTAGAAATGAAACCTTTAGAAAACTAAAGTAGACAAGAGTGGGCAGTCTACGAAGCACAGCACAAAGAGGAGACCGATTATTCTACCTCGTTCTCTCGCATGCTAAATCCCATAGATGTATGTGTTTGTCTCTTTTTAGTGTCGCTTTTGAAGAAAAAACTTATTTAAACCATTTTGATTTGAAACTCGATGAAACGAAAAATATCGTCACTAAAAAAAGACAACTCGCATACATCTATACGATTTAGACTGCGAGAGAATGAGATAGTATAATCGGTCTCCTCTTTGTGCGGTGTTTCGTAGCCTCCCCACTCTTGTCTACTTTAGTTTTCTGAAGGTTTCACTCCTACGGCGTGTGTATTTCAATAAACATATTTTAAAAAAAGACATTTTTTTAACCTTTTTTTAAATCAGTTTTGAAAACTTTTCGTAAATGCAAAATGTTTTCATGATAACCAACACCCCTGCCATAGGTCACCACAAGTAGTTTGCTACGTTTGGTGACTTAGCAGGGGTGCCCGGGTAAGGTGTGTTTAGGTCTTGCCGGCAGACGCACTTGATCGACGGTGATGGGCCGGATCGGGAGAGACCGATTTTTGACCTCTTCAGATAGTCTCACTCGATCCATCGCCTTGCACTGCAGCGGGAGGGATGGGTTCATATGATTCACTCCTGGACACACTACCCCCTACTTTCCTACCCATCCTCATACCTTTTTCCTTCTCTCCTTCATTAAAAAGAGTGTCCACACAGCATCTCCAAATACGACATAGGCCTAGAGTGAACTATTTTCCTAATGGGCCTCATGTGTGGGGTTAATGTAAATAAAATTCCAATTAATTTTTTTTAGTGGGGGGGGGGCGCTAAAAATATTTTGGGCTGCATTAAAATTCGTTCCGCCACTGCCCCTCTTTATTAGATGTATCGGTATACTTAGGCTCTACCTCCTTGGGACGCCCTCAGCCCCGGACCATCGCACCCTCCCCTCCCTCCTGTCCACCCCACCGCCCCCCGCACTCCGCCCTGCTCCTAGGCCCGCCAAAGTTCGTTCTGACTTTCGGCGACCTCGACAGAGCGATAACTCCAAAAGTTATCGATCCGCCCGAAGTGGTAATGACCTACTCTAATAATATCGCTGGATCAACACAAATGGCAACTTTTTCAAAATATACGAGTATTCTCATAAAGCATTATTGAAGTCATAGATAACTAAATTGAAACAAGAGAGATGGGCCAATAACTCTTTTTAGTAGTTCAGTGAACTTATAATAAACCTTACGTCCAAAAATGGATATTTCTATTGATCTATTTGGGAGGCGGGTATGGGTACACTCGCACCGGAAACTATTTTTTGGATAATCATCACATGGGTCATAGGTCATCCCAAGTGTTTCGTTACGTTTTGAGGTTTAGCGGCGTGCATCTGGTGATTTTAGTTTGTTTTTTTTTTAAATTAGCTCCGCACAGGAGGCCCTGAGGAATGTAATTCCCATCAATGCCAATGTCGTCTTTGGGGATGCTGTGTGGAGGTATTATTAGGAATGGAAGGAGAGGAAATTCTGTGAAGGAAAAGGGTATGATGGGTGACGGATGTATGAATCTATCCGACTTCCGAGAAAATCCCGTTGGAAAGGTTAAAAAGTCTTCCTCAACCAGTCTCTCCCAATCTGGCCTGCCACGCAGTTGATAGGCAGGCGCATACGCTGCCAATATCTGGTCAATCGTCGACCCATGAACCCGGGCACCCCTGCTAAGTCACCAAACGTAGCAAACCACCTAGGGTGACCTATGGCAGAGGTGTTATCCAATAAATGGTCCCCGGGGCGGCCGTACCCATACCCACCCCCAAAATTGTTCGCCCGGGTGTTGGTGGTGGATGCATCGGCTCACCAGCTGCGTGGCACGCTGAATCGGGAGAGACTGGTTGAAGCTGCAGCAGGACTCTCTCGGAACATCGCCTTGCACCGTGGTGGGAGGCATGTATTTTCCTCCTCCATACCTCCGTCACTCCTGTAAAGAGAAGTGACGGATAATAGAAGGGTATGTATAAGACGATGTATGAATGTGAATGAAGCAAGGAGTGTGTGCCAAGACCGAGTTGTTTGGCGGTCGATTTTATCTGCCTTAATCCTGCGGAAAAACAGCGTGATGGTTAGTTAGTTAGTAAGCAGATATTCTACTTTTCTGAAGCAATACAAGGAGGTACCCTCTCGAACGGTGAGTTTGGGCATCATGAAATTTACTCAGTCTTTTTTCAGATAGGAAATTAAAGAATAACGCCTTTTCTTTTAGCAACTAAGCTTACAAATTATCAAAACTAAGTGTTAAGCAGAAACATCCTCGACTTCTTCTACCATTCACGCTTACAATACTCATTTCTTCGACGACTTCCTTTCGCATACAAATCTATAAACAAATACATCACAACATCCAGACAACAGACGCTCCAAATCTGTGAAGTTTAGTTTGAAGGTGTCCAAAAGATAACGAAAATATTTATGACAATGCAACATTGAATTTAAAAACATGGGTTGGGCCGCACACGAACAATAACGTGGCCAATACATCAACACCTCACGTATCAAACACCTCACAAATACTAACACCTCATATACCAAATCATAATATTATTTTCCATTATCCACACACACAAAAAATGATAAGAATACCTACCTTTCTTATCTCGTTAATTCGATTCGTGCAAGTAATATAATTTGTAAGTGATTATGAAATGTTCAAACAATGCTAGAATTAAACATACAAAATTCGTTTGTTTGTGCATAGGTAAGTTGATAAGTAGTACAAAATATTCCTGCATAATGCATAACATTATTTGAGGTCATTGAACTTTTAATTAACAAACGATAATGTAGTTACCAAAATTATTTTATGAATTTGAATTGCGAATTCATTCTGTTTAAATGTTTGACGGATGCTTATATTCATTAAGAGGAAACACGGTCACCGAGAAATTTGAATAATAGGTATTTTATTAAACTGTTGTTTTCACTCTCGCTGTCGAATATCAACAAATCTATGTTTTAAAAGATTTAAATTTTAAAGTGTTAAGTGTGCACTCATAGACTCTATTTGTACGTCCGTGTGTGCACTAAATAAATAAACGTAATATTGCGTATGCGGATTTAAAAAAATAATTTAAGTTAGGTTAGGTTAGATTAGGTTATATATAAAGCAATATTACGTTATGCCAATATGCTATACATAATTGCAAATCCAATCTCTGCCAGTGCTAGATATTCGTCGACATCACCTGTTCCATAGATATTAGTTAGCAGTTTGAGCTGTAGATATTCGTCCTCGCTTTGGTTCTCATAGATATTAGTCAGCAGTTTGAGCTGTAGATATTCGTCCGACCTACAGGCTGTAGATATTAGTATCTGGAGTCGAGAACAATTCTTATTTTGAGATATTTTACATCCAAAATTGATTTTTTTTTTTTTTTTTTTTTTTAATTCCTTTATTTTTCCCATATTTTACAATTTATATTTACATATTTGAAAATCATAACAATAATGTGGGAACCCACTAAGGCGCAGCCTGTGCGTGGGTAATATATTTAAAAAAAGTTTTTTTTTTTTAGTACCTAGAAAAAAACAAACAGGGGTATATAAAGCAAAAACAAAAATTGTTTAAAACATTTTGTACAAAAAGTGTATACAATAGTGTACGGTTAAATAAGTGTAATTAATGATATACATTGTAATAATAGGTGTAAAGTTTGTGAGAAAAGTGATATAAAACTAAATAAATAGAGTTTTTAGAAACATAAAGTGAAATAAAACTAAATAAATAGAGTTTTTACATCTGTATGGTTTAGCCATAATTTTAACTCTTTTACGAAATGCGGAAGTTTTGTTGCAACTTGAATATGTTTTGGTAAACTATTGAAGGTACGAGGTCCAATAAAACTACTGTGAGTTTGCATTTGTTTTGTGTGTGTTTGGGGGGTATAGAATACATTATTATTTCTAATGTTGATTCTGTTTACATTTTTTTCGAATTTGTTTACGTTTTTAAAGATATATTTCATAGTTTGCAGTATAAATAGTTTACGGAGACTGAATAGTTTAGATTCTTTGTATAAAGCATCTGTCGAAAATGTTTTAATTCTATTATACATAACTTTGATAATATAATTTTGAGTTGTTTGTAAAGGTTTTATAAAAGTATCAAGGGCACCACCCCATCCTATTATTCCATACATGAGTGAAGATTGCACCATAGAATAATAAATCATTTTCAATTTGTCAATATTCAATACTTCTTTGAGTCTGTAAAATATGTATGTAAGATATCTCAATTTAGAAACGGTATTATTTATTTGTGAATGCCAATTTAAATTTGTATCAATACATATACCCAAATATTTTATCTTTTCAACTTTTACAATTTCAGAGCAAGATGAGCATATTACTTGATTACAGTTAGTATTATGAATTCTAATTTTAAGGTTATTGGGGGGTTTGTTTTTACTGTTTTTATAAAAAGGTAGGTAAAATGTTTTATTGTTGTTTAGGAAGAGTCTATTACTATTTAGCCATGATGAGACATGTGCAATACATTTTGATGCATTTAAATAAGTTTCAAGCCAGGATTTTCCGTTTACAATTATTACTGTATCATCAGCATAAGATACAATATCACCAGGGATTACAAGATTACATAAATCATTTATATATATTAAAAACAGGATTGGGCCAAGCACAGTACCCTGTGGTACTCCATTTTTTATCCTCGTTTCAGTACTATAAAAATTCCCTATTTTTGTTTTTTGTTTTCTGTCTTTGAGATAGTTTGTGAGAATTTTTAGTGTATCTTTTTTGAAACCTATTCGATTAATTTTTTTTATAAGTATATTGTGGTTAACCGTATCAAAAGCTTTTCTTAAATCTAAAAATAAAGCTAGGCATTTTTTATTTTTATCAACAGATGTGTACAATTTTTTTGTCAAATCGAATATTGCATCTTCAGTGCTTAGGTTACTTCTGAAACCATATTGATTTTGGGACAGAATTTTGTTTTGTTCTAGGTGATTCATTACTCTATTTTTGATACATTTTTCAAATATTTTTGAGAGGTTTGAAACTAAGGAAATAGGTCGGTAATTGTCTAATATGTGTGTTTCTCCTGATTTGTGAATTGGAATGATGGTGGAGATTTTAAATTGTTCAGGGAAATGTCCCTCTTTTAGTGATATATTAAAAATATGTAGCAATGGAATTAAAATATTATGTTTTATTTTTTTTAGTGTGTTACCCGATAAACCATCAATTCCTGTAGAATTTGTTGACTTTAGACTATCAATGTGTTTTACTATTTCGTTTATCGTGATAGGTGAAAAATATTCTAAGGAATTTATTGAATCGTAAGTTGAGAGTAAATGCAAAGATGAGTCTACGGGTGTTGTACTATCAATTTTACTAGAAGATTCAAGTACTTGATCTACTACATTTGTGAAGAAGTTGTTAAAGTTTTCTGCAATGGCCGATTTATCAGTTATACTATTGTTATTTATTTTAATCTCTTTCACATCAGTTGATGCCATTTTTTTTTTGTTCATTATTTCATTAATAATATTCCACGTTTTTTTGGTATCATTTTTTGCGTTATCAATTTGTTCACAATAGTATTTCTTTTTACAACTTCTTATTAACCTATTTAGTAAGTTTCTATACATCAAATACTTTGTTTTCATAAAAGACATTATTCTTACGTTATTTTTTTGACAGGTTTTTTCATAATTTAACATTTCTCTGTAAAGTTTATCTCTGTGTTTAATGGAGACTATTAGTCCTACAGTAATCCAAGGTTTGATTTTTTTATATTTTCGCTTATTAATAACAATTTTGTATGTGCTTTTCGATATATAATCTTGTAGAGTTTTATAAAACAATTCTAATGCTGAATGTGGGTTAGCTGTCGATCGTACATTGTCCCATTTTTCTGAATGGAGTAGATTGTTTAATGTGTCGTAGTTAATATTATTTTTTTCTAGATTACCAGAGTTTTCTTTTAAATTAGTGGTTAAGAGGTTGTGTCCATAAAATGTTGGGTAGTGGTCAGTAATGTTTGTATGTAGAGTTGAAGATGTAGTTTTGACGTGTTTGTGTGTTTTTACAAATATATGATCTAGAGTCGTGGAGTTATTCAAATTTTCTCTTGTTGGAGAGTTTATGTATGACTGATATCCTGCATATGATAAACAATCTAAGTATTCATTTATACAGTTTGTTCTTTTGTTATTTTCATTAATGTTTATATTGATATCTCCAGATAATATTGAAAAATTGAAATTTTTTCTGTTAGCCGTTTTAAAAAATGAATTTAGCTCGTTAGTGAAAAGTGATTCATTTAAGGAAGGAGATCTATATATAGCTAATATCAGATAATTACAGTTATTGTGCTTGAATGTTACTTCAATTGCATTAGCTGTTTTAAAATCTAAAATTTTGAAGGTAGTTTTCTTAAGACAATTTTTCACAAATACGGTGATACCATCGTGCCCAGTATGTTTGCATTCAGATGAAATGGTGACATATCCTGGAAGGTTATAGGGGATTACCTCTTTCATCTGTGTTTCTGTTAAAATAACAATACTCGGAGAAAAATCTAGACTTTCGAGAAGTACACAGAGTTCATCAAAATGTTTTCTTAAGCTACGTATGTTCATATTAAGAACTGAAAAGTTTATATCTTTAAAGTGATTATTTAGTTCATTAGTATCATTACAAATATAATTTTCATACAAAAAATTTTCGTCTGACATGTTGAAAGAAAAAATTTACACATGCAATGTGGTTACTTGATCCTCTATTCTTCGGGAATGTCTGCCGGCTGTCTTATTTGGATGATTGGGGCTAATTCATCTTTTCTCATCATAATGTGTCCATTTTTAGCCCAAATAAATTTGTAACCAAGTCTTGATGATTTTGCCAGGAACAGTAGGTGTTTATTTTGTGGCGTCAGTTGTTCATTAATGTATACTTTGTTATCTTCTGGAAAGTTAAAGTTTTTTGTGGACAAAAAACCGTATTTTCTTTTTTTGTCGATGATTTGGTCTCTGATTTCTTTATTTTGAAATGATACAACAATGGCTGGGTATTTGTTTAAAGGATTTCTATTTTTGATTCGGTAAATATTGGTTATTTTTGAAGATTCTGTTTCGCCTTTAATAGTTTCCATTATGTTATTCACTATTTTTGTTATGTTTTCATTATCTTTAAATGGGACTCCCTGTATTTCGATGTTATTTTGTTTGTGAAGTTGTTCTAGTTTGTTAATTTGCATTTTTATTTCCTTGTTTTCCGATTGCAGCTGTTTAATCAATATGTCTTTGTTTTTATTTTTTTCTTCGAATTCATCAATTTTGTTACTACAGAATTCAACTGATTTTGTAAGTTCTCTGAGTTCATTCTTGATCTGTTCTCTGAAAGATTTCATTAATTGTTCCGATAAATCTTCGAATTTTTTTTCCAGGAATTTTAACATCTTATTTGTATTATAGTCTTCTTCAGATTCGCTAGATGCTGCTTTTTTGGTGGCTCTCTTTTGTTTATTCATATTAATGTTTTTGATGTTCTGCAATAGATGGTGTTATAATATAGTCTGAGGGTAAGTCTTGCGCTTCTACTAATTTAAAAAAAAAAGTTGGTTTTAGTGAGGATCGAACCTCGTTCCTACGGACCTATGGCTCAGACGGTCAATGTCCGCGACGCTAACCACTAGACCAATCCGGTAGGTATCGGGAGCGAGGTAATATCGCTATATTAAAGGTAATATTGCTATCAACTGTCAGTTGCAGTTTACAGTTGGTACTTAGATGCGACAATATTCCCACAAATTACTTCACAGTTTTTAAATCACTTCAGATTAGTAATTCTTGACCGTTTCAAATGTTTAAAGTGGTAGATAGTTCACTACTGTTGCACAGTTATACAAAAATCAATATCTTTTTGAATAATACGATTTAAAAACGTTGAATTTAGATAATTTTTGCAGAGTGAAATTTGACGTGCACTGTTTGATGTAGGTACTGTTAATGATTCATCGCTATTTTCCGTGCATTCCAGGTAAGATGACCAGGTAGATAGAAGAATCATAATAAATTATTTAAAACTCATAGATAATTAATTACAGACTAACTATGACAAAAATAAATTATATATGTGTTATGATGCTTCACCAATAAGTGAGGTTAGGTCAGGTAAGGTTATTTTTTCAATTAATTATGCAATGTGTTACCAAGCATCAAAAATATTTTATCACTGCCAGTTTTAATTCAGGTCTGGATTGGCCTGGTTTAGCAAATCTAATTATTTTGATACGTGTTCTATCTCGAACACTTTCTCTTTTCCGCATCCCTTTACGAGGGATGCTATTGGTTAAGACCCCATAGATGTCACAGCTGGGATGACCGATATAAGGTCATGTGGTACCTCGAGAAAGCTAAGTTGCCTTCCGGTTCTATCCGCGCATCTTCCGTAAACATTTTTGTTAAAAGGTTTAACAAGCGGTTGAGTGAACAATTAGATTGGGTTAAGTACCTACCCATAAAGTAAGTGTAATAGTTTTGCAATTTTTTACTATTATTGCGCTGTGTCATACTTGCAAATTGATTGTACCTACTCCAAATAAAGACTAATTGTGTTTACCTTAAAACAATTGTAGATTTTATTTCATAACCGCCGCTACACTGTACATTATTGATATAATATCAGCGTAATATTAAATGTTAAATCAATCAAATTCACATTTACTTCTTATCTAGACCGCCTAAACATTTTAATATTATGTCTGTAAGGTTAGGTAGTTGGGATGGCAGGTACCAAGCAGTCTGACATAGTGTACGGAGGCATATTGAATTAACGTTTCGTGATTTCTTATCGAATTATGATAGACCGGCATGAAGTATAAAGGTAAATACATAATTTATTTGCTGGAAATTTAAATGGAAAAATTATAGTGATAATATTGTACTAAGAGTATGTTTGCTGACATTTTCGCCCCAAAGTTTGTACATTGCGATTTTGTCATGTTCCACAATTTTTATTGATTTTTTCGTAGTTATGTATTACAGAAATATATTTTTAGCTCGCAAAATTATTAGTTTACTTTATTTTTAGTCGGTTAAATACGACTTTACAACTTGAAGACATGTATTTAAATCGAATATTTAGATCAACAGGTAGAGTGTTTTTACTGTTTTCGTGACAGCACAACAAAGTGACATTTCAGCACCCCTTTGAAAAATCTTTAAAAGTATTTTAAAAAATAGCCCATAACCTAACCTAACCAAGTTTTTTTTCATCACTTATGGAAGATTTATGATGAAGTTGTATATTGTTGAGTTCTCCGGTCACCTTTTTCACCATTCTGTCCCATTTCTGCATTCATTTCGTAATTAATTTTAGGTACGTAAGAATAAATTTGTGGTGTCTGATAGCTTACACGATATGTTTGTAAAAAATGTACAGTTTTTACGTAAATTAGGACCAACATTGAAAAAATCACGTATAACATTCATGGTATAGAATGTTTTACTTTCATTCCGTACCT
This sequence comes from Limnephilus lunatus, assembly GCA_917563855.2. Classification (NCBI taxonomy): domain Eukaryota; kingdom Metazoa; phylum Arthropoda; class Insecta; order Trichoptera; family Limnephilidae; genus Limnephilus; species Limnephilus lunatus. The sequence continues at coordinate 104,205,107 of OU830594.1, forward strand.
ATATTTTATATTCTCAAATAATTCTCACTATTCCATTTCCCACATTCCCTCGTTCCCCTTTCTCTATTGTCCTCTTTTCCTCTTTCCCACTTTCCCTATTTCCATTATTCTCTCTTACCCCTTTTCCCTCTTTCCCTATTTTCTCTCTTTTCCCTATCTTCTCTTCCCCCTTTTCCCCCTCTTTCTCTATTTACCTCTTTCTCTATTTATCTCTTTCCCTATTTCTCTATTTTCCCTTTTCCCGCGTTCTCTCGCTTTTCTCTCTTTCTTTCTTTACCTCATTCCCACATTTCCTCTTTCCTTTTTCCTTTTTTCCCCCTTTCTCTGTTTCTCTCTTTCCCAATTTTCCTCTTACATTTTTTTCCTTTCTTCACTGTTTTCCTCTTTCACTATTTCCCTCTTTTCCCTTCCTTCCCCTTTTCCGTATTTTCCGCAATCCCTCTTTACCTTTTCCCTCTTTCCCTCTTTCTCTCTTTCCATTTTTGTCATTTCCGTCTTTCCCTCTATTCCTCTATCCCTCATTCCATCTTTTCCTCTTCCCACTTTTTTCTCTTAGTACCCCGTATATTATATACATTTATTGTACCCCGTATATTAGTACATACATTTTTCCTTTCATTCCTCAAACAATGCGTATTGGCAGGAAATTTCCAAAAACTAATGAAAAGTCCCAGCTTTTTCAACTTCTGGATGTATTTCAAATCATTATAAAGTACACATATTTCAATAAAGTCTAAAATCAATCAATCCAACTCTGAATTACACAAACAACGTTATTATTATCTGACCATGATGCAAGTGTTTTTGAAATTGCAATAGACCTTAACTAACCCCCACCTCCATCGGTCTAGCGAGGGCTATAACCTTCAGGGGTGGCTGCTTACCCTCGGGTGGGGGTGAATTGTGGGATAAGTCTGGGACTAACGAACAGGGGTGCTTATTGCTATACTTAAAGGCGTATTATACTTAGGAAAGGTTACACCAATTTTATTGAATTGCTACGAAAGTAGATTTAATAAAAGTTGGCGTAGGTTTTATTGATGATTTTTTTTTCAAGAAAGACAAATATTCCCGGGTATCCCAACAATGTTTGAAAATCTCCTACTACCACCACAGAAAGTCGAAAATGTTGCTTGTGTTATAATGGAGGACTTGGACTGCCGAGGAATCGAACACGCGACACCCGGGTGGGACCCAAGCGCTATGCCCACTCAACCACTGACCGGTCATGATCATTTCAATGTTGATATAATTCCTTGACAGGTTGTCGATCTATCCTTCAATATAGTTCGTCGTCTATAACACAGGAACATCCCTAGAATAGCGGGCGAAAAAATGATATTTTTGCTGAAAGGCAAGAGTTACGAGGTGTTTCGTACTTTTCGGCATACCCTACAGGGAAAAGTTTTGAGATTTTACCATACATGCGCCACAGAGATCTAATTTCTACAGCTATCAAACACGATGTTAACGTGCATTATACTAAACATCAAACTCATTCAATCTAAAAGCTCCCAATAAACTCTAGTAAACAGGTACACGTGAACAACGTACTTACTACGTAAACTACGTTGCGTCTAGCCTTTCTACTGTCTAGCCATATATCTATTATTGAACCTACTACATACATCCTCCACCGAAAGTTTCACAGAAGACTAGAAGGTAATACTAGCAGGGGAAGGGTAGGAGGGGGGTTGGTGTAAAGGTCAGTACACGCCGCCCCCCGGCCTCCCTGTCTAGCAAAGTGACTCAAGTTCACGTAACCCACCCCCGACACTGCCCCCCGACTGATACAGGGGTTAAACTACCCTAGGCAGACTGATATCCTGAAAACAGATGAATTTGCAGTTCAAAGCGTCAGTGTAAAGAACCTTTATTTGACGTTAGCGATCTTTTACTGTACGTGACTGCACACCATTTTTTTAAATATAATTTTCTTTTTCAAATTTACAAATTGAGACAAAAAGTCCCGTAAATAATTTTTAGTTATTTGACTAACGAGTAACGTAAATATTTCAACTCAATCTTAAAAAAAATATATATTTTTTTGAAGACAATATTAGCGACTCTTGAACGAAAATTTTAAACAGAAAAATTAGAAAAAGATAGTCTAAGTATGATACGGTTAAATATAATCGAAGGGAATAGGGTCGAATTAGGTCCTCTGTTCAATTTCTAGATACGAGCGAATCTCTGATTTTTCTGTTTAAAATTTTCGTTTCAAAGTCGGTAATATCGTTTTCAATGATTAAATATGATTAAGTTTTTTTTTTTGTATTTCTTGAGCATTAACTATGTAACAATTTCTAGGCATTTTGTTTTGAAGAGTTTTAATTTCCAATGTACATTTGTTACTTAAATTTTAAATTTTTCTGCGACCGGTTTTAATTTTTGTACTTGTATAGAATTTTAAGTTAGTTTTGAGTTTGCTCGTGAATGACACGGATGAGAAAAATTTAAAATTTAAGTAACAAATGTACATTGGAAATTATAATTAAGTTATTAAAAAAAACTGTTTCTACTGACGTATGTAAATTTATAAGACATATGTACATAAATTAACTAATATTGATTTTAAAAATAAATGAAATAATTTTTTTTAACTAAGTGTAGCTAATATGAATTTTTTTCAATATTTTTCTGTTTTCATATCAGTATTTTTCTATTTTTAATTTTTAGGACAAATACTTATTAATTATTTATTCGATCCCAACTGCTTCTAGCAAGCTAGTGAGTGGGCGATGGCATCCCACTTGGGGTATAGTGTGATGCTTCAGAGAGTCGGGAGACGAAGAGGTAGGGAAGAGGAAGATTGTAAAGTGCGTGGCTAGGCTAAAGTCATTTCACTTTTTTCACTAGGTAGTCTTTTACAAGTGCGACATTAAGAGGAAACCCGGTCACCAAAAAATTTTTAACAATAGGTATTTTACTAATCTGTTGTTGTTACTGTCGCTTTTAGCCCCCAGAATACTGAGCGAAAGGGACAACTCACCTCAGGCTGATAATATCTACCTAAATAATAATAGTCATAATCCTCCTAGTCTAAAACTCCTGTAAGAAGTAACTTGATTGATTATTTATAATTGATTATAATTACCTACCGAGTAAAATGTCCATATTAAAACATTCAGACAGAAGAATAAACACAAATTTAACACTGTTACATAAAATACTGCATTACAAAATTGACTGTCCTAAATTGCTTCATTTAATCAACACCTATATTCCCAAAAGATCTGGCCGACATTATTTATTACCGTTTTACTTTAACAATACCAGGAAACTGTCTTACTAAAATTCCCCGATTCCGAGACTTCACAGTCTTTTTCAGTCCATTTCACCTTAAAAATAATCAGTACAATTTTTTATTCCAAATCTTTTGTATATCTAGACACAAATAGACGTGTATAATAACTTTTGCAATTTTTGTTCATATTGCATATCTATATGTGAGATTTCTTATCATTTTTACCTATATTTTATTTTATTGAATGCTTTTATTGTTTACAATTTTTTTTTCATTGTATTATATTTTCTTTATTGTTTTAATTTTCAAATATTTAAAATAAATGTGATACTAATCTTATAAACTAGAATGTAAAAGCCCATTGGGGCGTGTAATAAATAAATAAAATAAAATAAACGCTAACCACTAAAATATATAAAAGGCAGTATAGCCGTTTATGTATTTAAAATAAAAAAATAAAATAAAATTATGAAAATATTATAATGAAAAAAAAAAATAAAATAAAAAATAAAATAAAAACCTTCACGCTAATGGTCGATATCTATGTTATATTAAAAAAATATTTGCACTAGTATCAAAATCCAGAGAACAAATCGAGGAATACGTTTGTATGGACAAAACGCCACCCCGTTTCCTCTTAAGTACCTATCTACAACTCTGGAATACATAAATATATGTCTACTTTACATTCATAAATTCAAATTAGTACATTTAGACTAATTTATAGCGCTATTACTTTTTTCTCCTCTAGAAGATAGACATAAAACTGTTGTCTAGCCTAAAGCAATAACGGTTCCGAAAAGGATGAAATAATAATGTTTTAATTTCACACAAAACATTAATATTATTTGACCCAAACGCCCTTAATATTATTTCTGCCTAGTGCCCTAACGTTATAAAAACATTTAATGATGAAAATATTTTATGAATATTATTGTTCGACTTATGAAAAATCACGGTATATTATTATTCTAGAATTTATAAATGAATTTCAGCTTTACTTGTCAGGACTAACCTCAAGTAATTTCCTACATGGAATTTTAAAAATTTTCTACTGAGAAATTTTTATTTTTATTTATTATTATTTATTTTAATTTTTTACTTGTTTTACAATTTCTTAGAGAAAAATGTGTCCTTTCTGGGGTGTGTACTTAAATGTGTACTTACCTACTTTATACAACTTGTCTGAATTCTTGACACATTTGTTAAAATTTTGAACATGACACTTAAATTCAAAACAAATCCGAGTTCATTGAACCAGAGTTATACTGCACAAGAATCAAAAGTGCTCCCGTCTGGAGCTAGTGAAACTATGGCATCCGCAATCTGGGTATATTGTGAGGCTGTTGTAGCTAGTGCGGAGGGGAAGGAGGTGGAGAAGAGGAATGTGGGGAAATTCTGGCTATTCAGTTCTGATCACCAAACTTGGCTAAAGCCATTTCAAGCATCGTTTCAATTATGAATGGTGTTCTAACACCAAGGTGATACGTTTTTCGGCTATTCTTTCTTCTTAGCCATGTTTCTCTTCAAATAAAAATATATTTATAATTTTCTAATATGATTGAATGAATTGACTGAATAATACGCATTTAAATATCTTGGAAAATCTATTAAAAAAATAATAATTCAATAAATTAAATAGTAACACTTTTTACGTGAGAAGTGGTCGTTTTTACGGCACGTTCTCATGTTCAACCAACAGCTTGACTGTGAAATTCAATAATCTGCCGACCTCTGTGTTTCCTCCTTTCTAAAACTTGTGAGGAAAATAAAATTCTTCAGAGCCTGTCATCTTTAGGGACACTATGTGAAGGGTATTTTTCTAATAAAGGAAGAAGATGAAGTTCTGAGAAGGAAAAGGGTATGAGGGGTGGGTAGGAATCTGTGAGTCAATGTCTCCAGGAGTGACAGACATATGAATTCATCCCTCCCACTACCACCACAACAAATTTCACCCCATGAACTCGGCACCCTTGCTAAGACACCAAATAGATTGTGACCAATGTTATGCAATAGATGGTTCCCGGAGCGGCGGTACCCATCCCCGCGAAATAAACCTTTAATTTTGTCGAGCTTTCAACTAATTAGTTTTTTTTATATTTTTGAACATTGTGGAAGGTCTTCCTAAAAACATCAACGGATATAATAATAATCACATGACAAACACGTGCGCTTATAATATATAATTTTGTCTTTCCGTTCGAATTCCCCTTACCAATCTACTGCGATAAACAAGTTTATAAATAATATCCCCGCATCACAGGCAGAGTGAGTAACGTTTCGGTGTGCGTTGACGCATCTCGTCTTCCGATTCGAGTAGCAAGTGCTACTCATCCGTGTTACGTCATCGCACAAATCGTAAACGTATCTGTATTGTGCGGTAGTCACCAAGCGTGATGTTACAAGACAACCAAAAGTTTATTGACAAAATTATGATAAATTGTTGAAAAGATTTTGAAAGCAATCGTGGAACTAAAAATTCCAAATCATAAGAATCTAAATTGCCGAATTGTCTAAGGTAGGGTTATAATAAAACCCATTTATCTTGGTAACGCTGACAAAGGGGGACAAATAAAATATTATCAAAATAATGTAATATTCAAGGACCTAATTTAAAAAACGACACTCACCCGACATCACTCGTAACTCCAAAATAGCAGTAACCGTTTTTTTTGTACATTGCCTCCACACAGGAGGCCCAGAGGAAAATGATGCTATATAGTGGGTCTTTTTAAGGAAAGGAAGAAGAGAAAGTTCTAGGAAGGAAATAGGTATAACATCATTAATTCAATGTTTGATACCCCTGATTTATTATATGTAATCTCTTTTCATACTCCATGCAGGTCAGTAACAAGACAGTACCTACCATATAATTGTAGCAATTCCACATCAATATCACAATATTACACTCCTATGCGACGGATTTAACAGCAAGGAAACAAATACTCCGATGTTGTTGATATATTTAGTACATCAATTTTAACATATAAGCATACCTTATTGAAGTTTTTTTCATCAAGTAGGGGAATATTTTTATAAAGCTATTTAAATTGTCTAAAACATTAACAGTATTTTTGGATTTCTATATTTTGTAATAAACTATTTTGGATTTCTTATATTTTGTACCTACGTACTGTGTGGATCAATTCAGTAATATTTTTATTTTATATTTATTTTTGTGCAAGTGTTTTAAACAGTCGTTTCCTGCACTATTTACGAGTAGAATTTTGTAAATATTGTTATATATACTTATGTAAAAGCCTAAATAGGCGTGAATAAATAAATAAATAACGGGTGGGTAGGAATCTGGGGGTCAGTGTGTCCAGGAGTGATAGACGTATGAATCCATCCCACTCACAGCGGGGCAAAGCGATGGTCAAGAGATTCTGGCTGGAGAGGTCAAAGTGTCTCCCGCAACCAATTTCTCCTGATCCGGCCCGCCACGCCGTAGGAAGGCAGACGCATCCGCCCCTAAGAATTGAACAAACCTCACCCCATTAACCCGGGCGCATATTCCCAATCCCTAACGCGATTCAGTCGCTCTACCGACTGAAATGCGTTAGGGATTGGGAAAACGCAACCCTGGCACCCCTGCTAAGTCACCAAACCTAGCGAACCACTTGGGATGACCTATGGCAGGGGTGTTGGTTATCTAATAAATGGTTCCCGGGGCGGATGTACCCTTACCTGCCTTTTGGTTACACGACTACTAAAAAAAGTGGCATTTTAACATCCCATTAAAAGTCGTTAAAAGTTATGAAAAAACTAGCCCATAACCTAACCTAGCCCATAACCTAACCTAACGTAACCTATTTTTTCTTTTTTTTTCATCACTTTTAATGACTTTTTAAAGAAGGTGTTGAAGTTGTATATTGTTGGGTCGTCCGGTCACCCTGCTTTTTATCTTTCTCATGTTCGTCACTAATTTTAAATATAATACATATTATGTATTTATAGTGGTCTGTATAAACTCAAGAAGTTACTATTTCTATTTTTAATCAGTAGAAGATGTCCGTAAACAGATCCTTGGGGAAAGCCACATAAATCATTTTAACTAAATAATATCATCACAACAACTATGAAAGGAACTTTTGAAAGATTCAACTGAATGTTCGTTAGGAAACTTTTCCCTACTCACATCTTTTGCAATTCAACTCCAAGTAACTCTTCTTTTTCTTCTTATAACATCCTTCCCGGCAAGCAGCTGCGGTGTATAAATAAACCCATATCACAAAGGGATAACACACGCCTTAACCAATAGACGGCTTCCGTTGTGTGTAACGGACCCTGGACGCGAGAATGACTGGGGCTGGTTCGCCGGTATTCCAGCCGGGCCCGGATGCGTAACAATTCTTTGCGGAGAGTTATGTAAAAGTTGTGCACGTGCAGTGTCGGAGCTAGTAGAAAGATTTATAACAACATTATTCATTCTTCAATAACCGCAAATTCACTTTTTGTCGTCAATTTAATTAAATTAAAACAATTAATAATAATTTAAAGACAACATGAATATGAATATGCCAACATTTTCGAATATGCCAACATTTTGGGAACAAATCATTCGTTTGATATAAATAAAGGGTTACAAATTTAATATACAAAAAATGGGTTAAATAATTATAAAGATTCCTTGCCAATTAGATATTATTAATAACAATAACCAAATGTTTTCCTAAAATAGCCAGCTCTGTGTGTATTTTCATACACCTATATTCATAATTATATTTTTTTGTTATTTAGACATCTTGGTTACTCTTTAATAATTTTGTGTTTATTTAAAAAAGTTTTTAATATATAAATGCAATCATTACCTATAAAATGATTTTAATAATTTGATTTTATTGTTCTTTATGATTCATACATTTAACTGATTAATCACCACTCTTTGTAATGTGTTTTGACTATATTTGTCTATACTTGTTTGCATATTTGATTTATGTTAATTTTCATTTTATCCTGACGAAGTTGGTTCTTTGGTTTAGAGCCTGATCTCCTGCGACCTCCGACATAGACATTTGCTTACACATTTATTTACAGATTATTATGTATAAACTTTGGCAGTGCATAAAAAATGTGTCACCCTAAATCCTTCTCTTATCGTTTCCATTTCTTTACTTCCTTTCCAATTTTTTCTCGTTGGGTTTACCTGCTCTTATATTGTTGCCTATAGAAATAGTAATGTTATTAAATGAGTCACTTTAAGATCCTTTTTTTTAAATTTCTTCTCATTATGTCGTTTCACCATTTTGTTAAGGAGTTTTTAAGGTTCCGTCACTAAGCCACTTAATTCGTGATCTTTATACTTTTATAGAAATAGTCTAGCATTGTTGATCTTTCTCTTCCGCATACAGTGTCCATAATCAGGGCAGATATGTAACAATTGTTCATATAAGTACACTAATTACAAATCTGCCCTAATAATGAAAACTGTCTATGAAGCGCAAGACTTCATACCCCAAAAATAAAGCACGATAATATTATGGCCATGAAAATTTCAAATCATATCTGATCATTTGTTAGGTTAGAGTTAGTTTCGGTCTCTGCAATGTAAGAATGTAATTTGGAACCTCCCAAACGCGTACTATTCCGCTTGAGTCACTTTCACACCCTCAACATTTTTAATTGTTCTTCCCATGTCTCTTTTTCTTTTTTTCCACTTTTTGTCTTGGGTTTTTTTTAATAGATTTTTCGGTAGGCCATTTGATATCTTTTCTGCTTGCTTTTTCAGAAATAGTCTTGCAATGTCGGAATGTAATTAGGAACCTCCCAAATGCATACTATTCCGCATGCTTCACTGTCAGACCCTTACTTCGTTACTTCTTTTTCCCATTCCTCTTCTTCTTTCTGCCCACCTTTTGTCCAGGGTTTTTCTGGACTTGTTGATTAGCCATCAGGAATCAGCGGTTGCTGTCGTGTAGCGTCGTTATTATTTCAGTCCGGATATATTTCAGTGCAGCCAATGGCATCACTCTCCCGGACGGGTGCTTTCGGTGCATTTTTTGCTGCACTTTTACCGTTGCAGTTTGGGTGCAAAGTGCACGGGGAAAGTATTTCGTGGGAAAAAAATAATATTTGTAAATTTATTTCATGATTGCGACATAAAGCGCCAAATATAAACTGGAACTTTATTTTGCATTCTGGTATTCAAATGCGCTGGAGTGACCAAGTGTCGCTGGCGTCCGATACTAGGGTGTCCTTGACTCTCCGCTGGTAGAGGAGCGTTGTTCACCATGGAAATTGGACTAGGGGTAACGATCGTCAGCAATAAGGAATCGACTTAAGAAGAAGAATTCAAACGCCAACTTTTTGATATGTTTTAGGTGAACACCGCATAAGAGACCCAACTGTTCAGAACCAGTGGGACTATGGCTTTCCTGGTTGGGGTATGTTTTAAGACTAAAAGCAGTACAAAGAGGAATAAGATGAGGGAATATGAAGTTCCAGGCTATTCAGATCTGATCACCAAACATGGCAAAAGCCATTACGATTAATGTTCCCATTCTGAAGAGTGGTCTTTCAACAGGGTGATACTGAGAGTATATGTCTATCACTCGGTAAACAGAGAAAAATTCCTTAAAACAAAAAATAAAAGATTGGCATATTGTAAGGAGTACACAGAGGAAGAAGATGAGGGAATAGGAAGTTCCTGGCTATTCAGATCTGGTCACCAAACATGGCAAAGGTCATTACAAGGAATGTTTCCATTCCGCAGAGTGGTGTTTCAACAGAGTAATACCGAAATTATCTACACTCGGTAAACAAAGAAAAACTCCTAAAAAACAAAAAAAAATACAGTGTGTGTAATTCACACGCGGTAGAACTGAAACCTTCAGAAAACTAAAGTGGATAAGAGTGGGGAGATTACGAAGCACCGCACAAAGAGGAGACCGATAGGCTACGAAACACCGCATAAAGAGGAGACCGATTATGCTATATCATTCTCTCGCAGGCTAAGTCCTATAGATGTATGTGTTTGTCTTTTTTAGTGTCGCTATTTTTCGTTTCATCGAGTTTAAAATTACAACGGTGCTAAAGAATCTTTACTTCAAAATTTTAAAAAAGAATTGGGGTATGTTGTGAGGCTTGAGAAGAAGAAGATGAGAGAAAAAGCACTATTATTGCTATTGAGATCTAGTCACAAAACAAGCAAAAGCTATTACAAGGAATGTTTCCATTCTGGATGGTGGTCTTTCGACAGGGTGTTACTGATAGTATCCTCCACTCGGTAAACAGAAATAATGTGACCAATAAACGCTGCAGAATTAATTAAAAAATCAGGTGTAAACCACATCAAAATGCGTTTACCCCTTTTTGTTTGTTGGTTGTTCCATTTTTAAAGGCGGCCGCTTTTGGCACGCCTTGGCGCTTTGTTGCCAGGGATAGGTGCTCTCTTCTTGTTGTTATTCGTTATATATGCGCTCCTGCTTATGCAACGGAAAGTTCCTCTGGCGAACCAAATCCTTGAGAATTATTTTTACTCTGGTCTGGACAATGCAAACGGTAGACGGTGCTCAGAGATTGAGACCATTTATCTGCTACTTTCTTATTGTTACTCGTTGTATATGATCACCTTCTTATGCAACGGACAGTTCCTCTCTTTAAATCAAATCCTTGATATATGTTTTTACTTATTTTTACTCCTTTTAAATACATTCAACCAATAGAACAATTCAGACAGTAAACTGTTCTCGAATTTCGGAATGGTTTTGAAAAAGCCTTGAGTTTTTGGGTTCATTGTTGACCGAATGGCCTCTTAATATTTGGTTTGCATCATTTTGATCTCACCCGCTTGCATCGATCAAAATTGAGCGAACGCAAAGTAAAGTCATAATTTACCCTTAGCAGAATGATCTGGTGACATGATTTTGTTTATAAATATATCCCACTGTCGACCATTTTTTTTAAATTTTACCTAAAAAATTCTTTAGGTAAAATTTATTTACTCGGAAACGAAAGCTCAAATCGAAAAATGTTTTAGCAAAAAAATGGATTCCAAATGAATTTTTAATTATTGGGTTACCTTCCCATAAGAGTTCCTACACCTCTGTAACATGGGCATATATATATATTTTTTTTTTAATTTTTCTTCATTAATGTGGGTACCAGTGTCCATAGCAAAAAAACTTAGCTAAGGGTTGCTCAATTCCATTTCACCAACAGTTTTTATTTTTAGCGTTAGCAAAATTCCAATAAAAATCAAAAATGTAATCCCAGTAATATATATTTATTTATTTACGCCCTAGTGAGCTTTTACAACAGAAATTAAAAACATAAAAAATTGAACATCATAAAAGAAATGAAATACTATGAGTAATAAGAAAAAATCAGTAATAAGACCAGAAATATAATAAAGTGCAATGTGTAAAAGCTAGTTAGTAGGTATAAACAAATAATTATATGTGTATAATAATCTACGATGATAAAACAGAACTAAATAGAACAGCAAAATAAAATAAAATAAGATTATAAATTACTGGTAAGATTTTAAATGAGAGGAGGTTTTATGAAAAGAACAAAAATAAGAAAAGTTAATTATTAACAGATAAAATAGAGATGAGTTGTCTCTTGAAAATTGCAAAACTGTCAACACCAAATATATCTATAGATTCACAATGTTTATTTGCAAGGCTATGCATTCTAGGGATTGGTGAATTAATAGAATATTTAGTATTGAGGGTATTGTTAAAATTGAAAATATCTTTATTGCGAGTTAGTCTAGCAGGTACATTAATACAGATTAATTCTAATAAATTAGGGCAGTCAATTCATATTGTATAATTGCCTACATACGTAAATTTTGGAATAATAGGATGAGGCTCAGCAGCATCAAAGCATGTAAAGCAACCAAAGATAACTTAGAATTGCATCATAAATACCATATATATTAAAGGTGCCGGAAAGGACGTTAACAGCAGAAAATTTTAAATAGTTTGTTATTCTAAGTATAAAAAAATCTATGACAAAAATATTCTGGTTCATCACCTCAGAAAGATACAGAGGCAAACACCTCACACAATCATAAAACCAGAGCCAAGCAAATACACTTACTAAATACCTACACCTAAGTGTAATACACCCTTTATACGAAGAAGCTCCGAATTTTTAACAATAAAGTTATATTAAAAACTCCTATGCAGTACCAAATAAATAAATAAATAGAAGTTTCTGAGAAAACCTTTACCCAAACCATGAAGTTGTACTATAGAAGTCTCCGAAAACTTATCCAAAACATACATAGTCCCCTTCAACACAGGATCTTCTAGTACTACGAAAATAATCTACATCAACTGTACCTATATGCGGATGACAAAAAGATTGTCAAAATCATTAAGTCTGAGATGGATTTTCTAGAGCTCCAGAATGATTTTGACTGTCTGGTTAATGTATCTTGTCAAGAAAATCGCCTTCTTTTGAATGCAGATAAATGTAGTGTAATATCTTATTCTCGAAAGAAATACACAATATTATATCCCTACATTATTAAGAACAATATTTTAAACATAGTAAATGTAATAAGAGATCTTGGAGTTATATTAGATAGTAAGCTTCTTTTTCAATTTCACGTCGAGCATATCACGTCAAAGGTATTGAAAATGTTGGGATTTATGTGTGTATGTATGTAAGTTCAGTTTTCAAAAATCCACAAACATTTAAGACTCTCTACATATCCTATGTTAGAAGCCACCTGGAGTATGCTTCTACAGTGTGGAACCCTCATTGTTCTACATATAAAGCAAATATAGAAAGAGTTCAGAAAAAGTTTATGAAATATGTCTCTTATCGCGTGCGAAATGATGAAAACTATGTCCCCGTAAACCTTAAATCTCTTGATCAACGCCGAGATATCAGAGAACTATTAATGCTCTAAAAGCTTATTCATAACTTCATTGATAGCCCATACTTACTACAAAATTGTCATTTCAGAAGTCCATTAAGATACTCGATCTCCGGACACATTTCATAGCATACATATTATAATCACTGTCATTTGTGAATTTATACAGACTGTTTATAACGCTAATAAATAAAATAAATAAGAAATCCTATCTGTATTATATTAATAGGTATTTAAAATATATCTTCTAAAAATGTAAAAATTAAAATATAATAAGATAATACTATTGTATCGACCTACGTATGCATAGTAAATGCTTGCTTTATTTTACGTGCCAGAATGCATGAATCAATTTAGTTTAAGTGTATTTTTATCGCGCAATTACGAGCATAAACAAAATTATGACATTGCCCTGCAAGAACTATGCACACCTCTCATTTTTTCAGTTCAACACGTAGAGTAGGAATTCCTAGAAATGTATCAAAAGTACACAGAGATACTTGCCAGCTACGCGACTGTGACGCAACCACAAATAGCCTACCTATATGCTATTCTTTTATGCTGGTTTCCGTACACGGCGGCAACATTTTTTTACATGAGCTCCACACAGGAGGCCCTGACGAAAATAATTTCCCTCAGGGCCTATGTCATCTCCCAAATTGGAAACCAACATTTTGTTTACCTTGATTTATATATACGTCGTATGAAGGTCAAATTGTATTTTTTCCAATCTCAATCCAACGTTTTTCCGCTAAATCCTTTCTTGCGTATTAAGGTAAATTATAGTTTACATAAACATAAATATTTTTCCACCTCCAGGGTACCTAGCATGGTCGATTAATATAATGTCGATAAAACCTGTATCAAACCTATATAACATTCAAATCAAGTTCGGATGTCATTTCTGTCAACAAGTAGTAGATGCGAATGCAACTCGCATAGCGCGCTACCAGCACTATCGGTAGTATGCACTGACGTCAAACCCGTAGCCGATGAGTCGCGTCGTATACGAACATTAGCAAAATAGTATGGCGGATACTCACGAGAAACGCGAGTACGAATGGCCTAAGTGTATCCACCGCTAAGCGAAAACTGTGGTTTAACTTAGCGGATAGGGTGGTTAACTTTTTCTTGGCGATATCGTTGATGGTCATAATAGCTTTTTTGTCTATGCAGTACATTGCACTTTATTTTTAGGAACTCCCCGTTGCTTTGAATGGCTTTACCCGCATTTGGTAACCAGATCTGAATAGTCAGGTACTTCGTCACCTTCCTCTTCATACCTCCCTCCTCTCCCTTCCACTTTCAGCCTCAGGGATGCCATAATCTCACTAGCTGCAGATCCTTGACACCGAGATACAGACTAAATAAAAAGTAGCAAGTTATTATCAATCATCAATAATAGTAATAAGATTTAAATGATTTGTACAGCGCCGTTTTCGTGAAAAATCATCTCAAGGGTGCTATACAAATTTATAAAACATTTCTTCACTTTTCATATTAATTACTTCTAATTACAGACTAGATAATCTGCCCATCAAATGCCTCAAACTCAATACGCTGTGCTAGAAAAAAAATCATTATATTTGTGTGTCGTGAAATCATTCCTGATAGCAATGCAAACAACAAATAATCGATTTTTTATTACGTCTGAGAGAATTATTTTTCCGTCAGTCTGCGCAAATATTAGGTGTCTAGTAGGTAGGAACCGTGGCACCGCTATGGGTGACGTGTCGGTGTTGGTGCAAGCTATGCATATTGCACACAGATGCAGCTGATGTGCATGTGTGAGTATGCACTAAACTGTGCACTTTGGGGTGACGCAACGGGTTGGTGGAACAGAAAAGTGAAGGGACTGCAGTTTTGGAATCTGCAGAATTAGATTGAAGGGAGATTTGTTTTGGAGATGTCCGAGAAAGACATGGGACGAGCAAGTTAACCAAATAATTTAGTAAGATCATGTCAATCGACATAAACAAGGCAACGACAATTTTTTTTTTCATTATTCACCATTTTCAAACTTAAAATCGACCTAAAAATACGTTTAATAAAAAACGAGTATGCTTTAGACCACACGACTGAAGTAAAACTTCACTAACTTATAAAATAACATATGTATTGGGGTGACCTATGATCCTGGGTGACCTAAGACCTTGGGGTGACCTTTGATCTTGGGGTGACCTATGACCTTGGGGTGACCTATGACCTTGGGGTGACCTATGACCTTGGGGTGATCTATGACCTTGGGGTGACCTATGACCTTGGGGTGACCTATGGCATGGTTATTCAATAAATGATTCCTTGTACTCGCACCTCTCTCTCTTGCCCTTACAGTAATATACGAAACGTAACTCTCTCTCTTTCTATCTTCCCTAACTTATTTCTCCCTCTCAACTTCCGTTCGCCTCGCCCGATCACACAACATTCACCAGCTTACTCCCCAAGTCAAGCGTGCGTAAAGAAGTTTTACTTCAATAATGGTATAGTATGGATATCAAACGATTTTATTTGCAGTGTCGATTTTTTGTACACACACGCTGGTATATAAAGTATACAGACAAGTAATTTTATACTTGATGCATTTGAATGAAAATATGTTTAATGCTTTTGTATTCGGTGTTTCATCTTCTCTGCACATCCCCTTTGGGGACAGTTATGTTGTAAGTAGATATACCGTATTTTCCCTAAATCATTATATTATACAAATATGCAGGGGAGCCATCATGATACTCACGATGTTACCAAATATAACAAGTTGAAGTCCCGACGTTGCCCGGATTTACAGAGAGTTTTTTCGAAATCAGATTTAGATAGTAATTATCCTCTTATTTTGTACTTTTATATTCGAAATCTCATCAATCTCGGAATAAGTAGGCTTTATATAAAACAACTCTTCATTATATTGTATGTATTTATTTTATTTTAGTTATTTATGCAATTAAATTTAATCGTTATAACTTGGTTAACCGTGAATGTTAAAATTTATTTTGATTTTTTTTTTGTTTTTATGGTTTACTGTAGCGCATTATGATACTTCCCCCCTTTGTAGAATAAGTTTTATATTTTCTTTAGCCTATAATTATTTCTGATATTTCACTAGTAGCATTTCCACCTAGCAAAAACTAAACATTGATATTTCTATTTTTGAAACTGATAATTCGTGGTGGAAGTCCATTATAATAAGAGGTTTTTCCCTAATCAATAGATATTGAAGTGAGCTACAAACCAAAAGTAATTAGCCCACTGGAATTACCAAAATACTTAGAAATTCGACAGTCTAAAACGACTTAGTAACAAAAATAATTTATTAAAATCCTTGTAGACCACCCCTCTCCCCCTCCCCCATATGTTGTGTATATAAACCGTAGGCTAAGAATTATTTGTACCCACGGACGTACAAAATATATGGACATGCCCTTACGTGTTAAAAAACGTGTTATTTCCCCCTCCCATTGGAACCATTTTTCGGAACCGGCTGGGCGTGTCCGGACCAATGTCGTGCTCTCGTCGTACATTTTACGCGCGGACGCTGTATGTCTATGAAACACATACTTAGACAGTGAAGAAGGCTTGGCGAATCACAAGTCTCTTTCCTCTCTTCGCCCCGCCATAGTTGGTTTTTACCCCTCATCTGTAAGTTCTCGTCTAGTTATTTGTATTGTATGTCTATGTTTGTACCAGTCTGAAGACGGCTCTGACGAGCTGAAACCGGTTACGGTAAAATAAAATTAAGTGGAATAAAGTTTTTATTTGTTTTATTATAATCTAACTAAACTTTGATTTAGTCATGCTGTGAACATTTTTAATTGGAGTGTCAATATCTGTGCCCATTCCAATGGCAATTTCTTAATGAAAAGATTGTTAACATTGAACTCTGTAATTGTTTCAAACAATAAATAAATAAAAATATCCTTTATCCTTTTTTTGGCAATCTGATTTCATTGCACTTCCTTGTGTTTTTATTTTTTATCCATCTTATCGAATATTGATTTTAAGCTAAATATTCATTTTGAGTAGTTACCTACCTAGAATCTTGTTATAAACCGGTTTTTTTTGCATGGGGTCCGGTTAAGTTAGGTTAGGTTAAGAATTGTTATGCTAGGTCAGTTAGTGTTTGGTTGAAGTCCTGTTTTAAGTCAACAGTTTTGCATTTCGCATGTTTGTAAGTTCTGTTTTCTCTGTAAGATGGTAGCCATTTTAATCATACGTAGATTCTTTTTTCAAATGTGAAATAGTCGTTTTTTGGTAATTTATTCTTAAAATATTTTTCAATATAATGGTATCTACCGTCCTGAAGAAAGTGTGAAAAAATAATTTTCATCAAAATAAAATGGTGACATTTCTTTGGAAAAAAATTATAATTCATTATTTTTTTTAAATGTTTGGCTTATAATGAAGTAGGTTTTAGGTATTAAAATGAATACTTACAATCTTTTGATTTCAGAGGAAATTTTGCGGTTGATTTTGCAAATAACAAAATTCGAAAGCGTAGGTACTATTTGGAAATGAAGTCTACCAATGAAAGAACTACTAGTTTATTTATTTTTACCGTGATTACCGTACAGTACATATGCATTTTTTGTGAATACCGTGGCCCACCTACTGTGTAGCGGGCCGGATCGGGAGAATCTGGTTGAGGTCGACCTACCCCAACCTCTGATCTAGGGGGAGGGATGGATTCATACGTCCATCACTCCTGGACACATTGATCCCAGATTTATACCCACCCCTCATACCTTTTCCTTCCCAGAACTTCCTCTCCTGCCTTTCCCTAAAAATAACCTTCATACAGCTTCCCCAAAGATGACGACACAGGCCCTGTCGGATTTATTTTTCTCCAGGCCAGCTATGTAAAAAAAAATTAAATTAGGTTAGGCTCTACCATAGGTCACCCCAAGTGGTTCGATATGTTTGGTGACTTAGCAGGGGTGCCGGGTTCATGGGGTGAGGTTTGTCCAGGTCCTAGTGGCGGATGCATCTGCCCTCCTTTTCCATTTCCTTTCCAGAACTTTCTACCCTTCCCTTCCTTAAAAAGACTTTCCACACAGCTCCTCTAAGATGACATAGTCCCTGAGGGAAATTATTTTCCTCCGTTAATATAAAAAAAGGTTAGGTTAGGTTAAGTTAGGTTAGGTTAGGTTCGGTTAGGCTTGTTAGGTTAGGTTAGGTAACTCCGTGTGTTCCGTTCACAAAATGATTTCGCATAATACGTCTACAATAACATATAATATAGTGACTATAAAGTTATGCAAACCTGTTTTATTCCTCGCATCTCTAATAATATCCCCATTGAAAAATATTCTCACTCCACAATGGCCACCCTTCCTAAAACTGCGATCGCATTTTTTCACCGTCTGGTATTAAAATGTAAGCACCAAAGGTCTATAAACCCAGGGCTGGGGAAACCAGGCTGTCCGATTCTAATCACAGATAATAGAAATAACGGAGATGAGTTGTGAACCGCTAATTTGTCGTCAACTTCGTTCATACATACTACTGCAAATGGCGTCTTCATTCCATGTACACACAAAACGCATAGCTTCCATTGGCTCCGCTGCTTTTATTAATCACTATTGTAGGAACTACTAGTAATTCGATTTTTAAATTCTGGCAATATAATAATAATATTAATAAAGCGTTCATTCATCAATAGATTTTTACAGCATTATACATTTTGTTCTTTCATCATTGAGTCTATTTATGAAAAGGCCACTGCTCAGCTACAATTCAGGATTTCTCCTGGAATGCAGCTGGTTTTTAGCAGTGCCTCCATTGATAGGCCACATTGCAGTCGGAGCGATTTGAAAACCAACCTAATGTTACTAATGTAACCAATGAGCGCCTTTATTATTACCGTGACGATTCACGGTTACAGTACCGTGACGGAAAAGGCAATAAACATACGACATGAGATACACAATGTACGTGGGTCTATTTCCTCCAAAGGAAAAAAATCATCATGTTCTTGCCTCTCTCTCACACACGGCATCGTAACGTGTCCGTAGACCCCTACAATACTTCTAGGCGTAACGATAATTTTGAAAGTATGGAATATAGTTACAAGGATAATATTGAAGTGTGAGTGAATTCCAAAACGCTGAAAGATTTCAATACGCTGATGGTTTTGCTTTTATTCTTAAACATATAATACTGCTGATCTTTCTTACACACTAAATAACAACAGTCGAAATTGACTCAAACCGTGAACGTATGTCTGCACCCCCCAAAAGAAACATACAATCATTATCAAACATCCGCTCACACATATTAAGAAAATGAAACGCAATTCCCGTCGCAAAAAATTTGTACTTTGTAGGAAATAGTCACACGTATTTTGCGAGTCTCATCATTATTTAATGTCTAAGAAAGAATTGCAGCATTATAACTAAAAAGAACATGTGTTTATTGCCTTTTTTGCCGTCGCGGTAATTATGAAATCGCACTTTCTGTTCCGAAACGCACTTTCTGTGCTTGTAACAATTTTGTAGATTCTTCATTTTAATCTGTCTTAAACATTAAACCTCTTTATTTTAAATCATCTTAACATAATTTTCCATTGCGTTACTATTGTCTATGCAGTTTGCTCGTAGCTCGGTAACAGTTAGCACACTTCCATGCCGTATCTCCCTTTTTCTTTTATATATGGTTTCTAGGAGGTGGGTGAAACATTATGCAATGTGCCAAGGAAAGGCACTTGCGGTTGGGAAATCGGACTGTGGTAAAATTGGTAGAATTTCCAGTGAATGCACTACATAATCTATGTTTATTTTTAAATTGCCACCAATTCCCGAAGGATTTTTAAAATAGAAATGATAATGACGCCATTAAATGAGTTAATAATGGGTTCCTATTTCACCCACGTCGGCGCCGACGTTGTGGGTTCAATTCCGACGTGGGTTTTTTTAAATACAAAAGAATATTCTTTAATTAAATAAAGATAATTTTAGTGAAACTCAATCGAAAATCTGAAAACAGAAAAATCAGAAAAAGTTACGGTCACATCTAGAACACGAACCCAAGACCTACGCCTTGCCTTGCTGATTCAGTCATACTTAACCGTATCGTACTTCGACCAACATTATCTTCATTTTCTTAACGCATATTTTTATTGGCTGCTATTGTATGTATGATTGCAAGATTCAAACCCAAATTAAATGCTATCTAGATAGTGTCTTGGATAAATTCTATCCATTTTTATTTTTAATATGCGACGTCTATTGACTTTTCTGCAAGTCTATAACGAACATTCGTATTTACTTCTCAAGACTTTATAAAAAAAATGTAAGCGTAAACCACTAAAAAATATGTTTTTTCATTAGAAATATATGAACGCATACGAGAAGCAACTTTTAAAAAGACAATTTTATGCCAAAAATTATCTGTCAAAATTTCCCTTGATTAACTTTTTTTCTTTCTTATAAAATTATTCACAAAATAAATAAAAACAATTTTGTGCTTGAAATCGTTACATCTAGATTTCATTTGCCAAGCGACTATTTTACCTATTACCTAGATTTGTAGCTATATAAGGAACACTAAAATACATACAATTTTTAAAAATGGTCAAAATTAGTGATGAATTGGTTCACAAGTGACAAGAGGTAGACCATTTAGGCGTGGACGGTGGGTTGACGACATCAAAGCTATAGCAGGTGGTACATGGACAAGAGTAGCTAATGATAGAGGGAAATGGGGACAGTTGGAGGAGGCCTTTGTCAACTATTGAATGATACTCGTTAATGTTAAAATGTGAAATGTTTATTATAAATAATGTAATGTAATTTACTGTCTGAATAAAGGCTATTATTATTTTTTTATTAATATTATTAAAATACATACAATTTTGGCTTGTGACTTACTCGAAGACGTATCAGATTCTAGTTCATCTCAATAAACACAAACTAGTACTGATAAAAATAAACGTAATACGTAACATGTTGTAATGAAATTTATTTCGGATGATGCAATCAATCTAAAATCATCTGCAGTATTTGAATGGAGAAGTCTAAATTAAAAATGTACATTATGTTGTAATACAGATATATATAATAATGTACCTATCGAGCAGCTGTACGAATTGGGTTGTTTTTAATTATTATCTCAGAAGCATGATTGCATTATCGTAACATGTGCAACTTTATCAGAATGAGATCATAGGTCGAATTTAATAGAGTATTTATTTACTTTAATATCAAGTAACAAGGTTTTGATGACAGCTAAAAATAATCGTATTAATTAAGGAATTCAACTAGGTACCATTTTTAAACATTTTATATGAATAACTAGCTGACCCGGTTACGCGTTGTTGTGGCTAACGATTATTATTGGATGGTTACCCAACCTTTATAAGCACGATCAATGTACTCAAACCGCCATCTGTTAATATGCATACAAATCAAATTCACACTACCCGCTTGCCACCCCGCTCATCCACCACGTACGGACATTCTCATATTTCAACCAATTTGCACAAAACCTTGACAAATTATATACCTAAATCTTCTTCATGAATCACTCTATCTATTGGTGAAAACCGCATGAAAATCCCAGACGCAGCGGAGGACTTTAATTTATAATATGTAGAGATGACTTATTTTTAAAGCTCTCTTAGTAAAACAATGTATTAGTTTAATTTTCATGACTCCATTTGAGTTGATGAGTTGAGCGGTGGAGTTTTGCATCTTTGGGTATGCTGTGAAGAGAGTCTTTTTAGGAAAGAAAGGCGAGGAAGTTCAGAGAAAGACAAAGGTATGTGGGGGGGGAGAGTTTGAATCTGGCGGTCTGTGTGTCCTGGAGAGACGGACGTATGAATTCATCCCTCCCACTGCAGTGCAAGGCAATATTCCGAGAGTGTTCTGCTGGAGAGGTCGAAAGATCTCCCGCGATCAGTGTCTCCCGATCCAGTAGGTGGGCAGACGCAACTGCCGCCAAGACCTGAACAAATCTCATCCCATGATCCCGGGCACCCCTACTAAGTCACCAAATGTAGCGAACCACTTGGGGTACCTATGGCTGAGGTGTTGGTTATCCAATAAATGGTACCCGGGCGGTGGTACCCACAACCGCCACCCAAGTGCGTTGATTCATGTCAAGAATCAGAATAAAATAAGAGTACGTATGAGACGATGCATTCATGTAAATGAAGCAAAGCATCCGATGCTAAGATCCGGACAAACCTCATCCCACGATCCCGGGCACCCATACTAAGTCACCAAATGTAGCGAACCACTTGGGGTGAGTTACGGCAGAGGTGTTGATCATGCAATAAATGGTTCCCGGAACAGCAGTACCCTCACCCGCCTCCAAAATGAACTGAGTCACGTCAAGAGTCAGAATCACAGAATATTATGCATGAGACGATGCATGCACGTGAATGAAGCAAAGAAATAATAAATATATTTTCCACAAAAAAAATATTTTTGGCAACCCTGGGTCTAATTCGATCGTGTCCTACAGGAGACCTCTCAAAAAATGAACTCTCAAGTTCATTAACCTCCTAGAGGTCATACCTCCATCTCCCTCGCACTCACATATAACGATACCCCTAAAATCATCTACCATCGCTACGTATAAAAATTATGACTGCAGACTATTTTCGTCTCTGTTGCACCTATTAAATTCCCAGGCGAAATGCAAATACACGATTAACTGTCTCCGTCTAAATATCTGGAGTATATCTGAGCTGCTCTAATGTAGGAAAATTAGTATTTTAAATGCAGTTCTGTGCCGTTCTAACAAACGCAATACCTATTTGCATGTATTTCGTACTTATTTATTTGGCACACTGGGTGGAGCAAGATTTTTTTTATTATCATCTCATCGAGTTTGTTTTTGAGAAAATTGAATTATTTCTCGCGGATCTAAATTAAAGTTAGTGAAATTATGATTGAAAGGGAAACGTATATTTTATTAAATGTGTTTTAAGTACTTAATTACTACGCATCTATTAAATTTTGAATATTTAATATTTGTAACCTCAAAAGCGATATCGTTCTACTTAAGATGATGCACCACATCGTGTAAAATTCGGGTTCCATGCCAACTCAGAATCAAGTCAACTCAACACCTCTTTGATAAGTCATTAAAAGCTAGGAAAACAGTCATTTTAAAATAGCTCATAACCCTAACCCAACGTACACCATTTTAACAAATTTTTATGTATTTTTTTCATCACTTTTAATGAATTTTTAAAGGAGGTCTGAGATGATTTCATTCTAAGTTCACCAAAATTCGGTATCGGGCCGCTAACAATAACACTCCTTATGTAGTTGGCGGCAAGATTTAAATTTCCGTTTAACACAAGCCGCCGTTTTCATTTATTCACGAAAAAAACATCACCAAAAAGCTTGCGCAAGTGTTTTATTTTATTTTGCGAAGCTCGGGTACAATTTTTTTTAAATGTTTTACGATATTTTTCTAACAAATGTAATTTTCCACATTGTGCAATAAAGCCATAACCGAAAAGGGGTTCGTAAGCAGGAGATATTGAACTTTAAAGCCATTTTTATGGACCTGATACTTTTTTTTCTGTGCTTATTAAAACACTATTCACAAAAACACTTGATAATTTCAAAGGAATATACTTACAAAATCTAATTTTAAATCTAAGTTATCTAATTTTCAAACCAAAATCACATAATTATGCGTTGTTTAGTAGTGCATCACCTTATGGATAAGAAATTGTCCTTAACCTTAAAATTTACGAGTTTTTCACTGTCTTCCGAGTTAAAGATTGTTGTTAACGAAAAAGTCGTTAATTTTAAAGTTAAGATCAGAGAGAAATGAAATGGTGGTTAAGGTAAAAGTCGTTAATAATTTGCAGGTTAAGGACAATTCCTTATAAATAAGTAGGAACAGAATCTCCATCCCCTGGAAATGTAGATACATACGTGTGACACACGAAAGGATAAATAAAAAAGTTAGAGACGCCTCAGGAACAGTGGCGTAGCGTGGGGGGGGCGGGGGGGGGCGGCCCGCCCCGGGTGGCACTTTTGGGGGGGCGGCAAAATTTCACAATCAATAATCATCTTGTAAAAATTTGGATTGTGGAAGTCGCGGGTTCGATTCTCGCGTCAGGACTTAAAAGTTTTTTCTAGTTTATAGTTTCTTAACATCTTTCTAAAGTTTTATATACTGTTAAAATCAAAATATTAATGACAGACGTTTTGTTTTTATTTCTTACACATACATTATTTTTAAATAAAAATGTAAATGGAAACAGTATCATTTTAGCTCTAATTGATAGTCGATTTGTGTTTTGTATTCGCGAAGCTTTGTGCGCCCTGCTGAAAGAGCATTGGAGGGTGTCCAACCACTTTCCCACGGCGTTCTAAGGAAACATATGGTTTCCTCCTTCACCGTACACCTCAGGACTCTATTTTATTGAACGAAGCTACATTTATTTGAACGACTCTAGACCCTCCAATGTCCATGCATACGGGGTTAGAAAGCAGTATGCAAGTACTTACATTAACATAATACAAAAAAATAATAAATGTTGCAGCCCGTGGAATGATTCTTCTGAAATGTATAGGATAAATAATATATACAGATAAAAGTGTTAATAAGTAAAAAAATATAAAAAATAAGAGCTGCGCCCGGTTGAGGAAGCCTGGAATAAGAGAAATAAAAAAATAAAATAAAATAACAGTAATAATATAATGCAAGTATTTACAATAATAACAGAGAGATAATAAAATGCATAAAAAGAATATATTCAGAGAGGGAATTCCACAAACCACCAGGCAGTCCCAATGACAATGTGCATGGCTATCGGCCTAACCGCAGACGAAACCCGGAGTCCGCGCCCTTTAGCCGGCTCCCCGATTTTGCCTCGAAGAAATATATGTGGGAAAGAAGAGAAAGTTTTAGAAGACTCTGGGGAAAAGATGAGCGTCGGGTTGTCGGAGGGGGGGCGGAAGGACGTCGAGATCACGCGGCTATTCCTCAGGCTTACGCATATAATTGGGGGAGGCGCGGGAGGATTGCGGGAAAACCGCTCCGGTGTGTGTTCGCCTGGCTGTATGCACGGACAGGGTCTATCCCACCCCCTTTTATGGGGTGACGACGATACATAATATGTACAGTTCAGTTGCGCCACCAAAATATGAGAAAAGAGAAAGAAATATGCTGAAAGAGCACAAAAAATTACACTTATACGGTTTTCTTCCACGTATATATCACGGTGTATATATTTTAAATTTATTATCATAGAACAGTTAAATAGCTGACAGGTTTGTGCATACTTATTCGAAGTGCAGTTATAAAATTCTAGATGCACACTATCTATGTGCTGCCAGAATCAAAGAAAAACCATTATGTTCTGAGTGTAGTTTTAATTCACCGCATACATATTTAATTAAAAGCAGTTTTGTGTTCAAAATGTAAAATTCCAGTTGTGGATTCATCTGACCACACGTTTCGAAGGAAAACATTATATTATTTGAAGTGCTTTATAACATTTTTGCAGAAAATTTATGTGCCGCCAGAATTAAAGAAAAACCTTTTTCATGTTCTGAGTGTAGTTTTAATTCACCGCATACAGATTTAATTAAAAGTAGTTTTGTGGTCAGAATGTAAAATTCCAGTTTAAGATTCGTCTAACGACACATTTCGAAGGAAAACATATTATTTGAAGTGCAGTTATAAAATTCTAGATGCACACTATATATGTGCCGCCAGAATCAAAGAAAAAACATTTTCATGTTCCGAGTGTAGTTTTAATTCACCGCTTACAGATTTAATTAAAACCACTTTTGTGTTCAGAATGTAAAATTCCAGTTGTGAATTCATCCGACAACACATTTCGAAGGAAAAACTTATTTGAAGTGCTTAATAAAATTCTTGCAGACAAGTTATGTGCCGCCAGAGTCAAATAACCTTTTTCATGTTCTGAGTGTAGTTTTAATTCACCTTCTTCTTCTTCTTTATGTGCCTTATCAGGTCCCCCCGACGTTGGCGATCACTCTTGAAAAGGTCTCTCTGTCTTGCGCTGCCCGGAATAGCTCCTCCACACTTCTAATGCCGGTCCACTCTCGTATGTTTCGCAGCCAAGACATTTATCTCCTACCAGGCCCTCGGTGACCCTCTAATTTAATTCACCGCATACAGGTAAATTTTAAGCCAGTTTATTGTTCAGAATGTAAAATTCCAATTTTGTATTCATCTGCTGACATATTTCGAAGGAAAACATAACTTTTTTCAAAGTGCAAATATAAAATTCTAGTTGCAGACAATTTATGTGCTGCCAGAACCAAAGAAAAACCGTTTTCATGTTCTGAGTGTAGTTTTAATTCACCGCATACAGATTTAATTAATAAAAATCGGCAAAAAAATATTTTAAAAAAAAGGATCACTACCACTCCCCCCCCCTGAAGAAGTACCTATATAGGGGGGGGGGCGGCAAAATTTTCCTCCGCCCCGGGCGGCTGATACCCACGCTACGCCACTGCTCAGGAAGTCGTGATAACATTAAGAAAAGCTTTTTCTTGAATCGAGACATTTAATGGATCGAAACAAGAGCAAAACTATGTTACGCTAAACATAACGTTTAAAAGTGGATGAAGAAAGGATGGTGTACAAAAACATGTGCGTGGCGTTAGATAAACTCTGTTTATCCGTTATTGTCATTGTTTGAAATTGGCTTCTAACGATAAATTAGTGACAGTCCAAAGTTTCGGTTTCGGTTTAGGTTTCGGCCAGTTTCGGCCAATAAGCGTCTCATAAAAAAATCAGCTGAATCCTGCAATCGATGTGTGTTAGATCACATCCGGCTTTAATTCAAACTTAAACTTTAACTAAAATAACTGCAAAATTTCAGAGCAGAGAGTGTTTTTTGCCTAATTTAAATAAGTTTTGGCTTCGGCTTCTGTTTCGGCTGAAAATCTAGTTTCAGTCGGTCACTACTAACAATGTCCAATTTCTATGTAACAATTACCAGATAAGAGCCTTGACTTTTAATCAATTTTCCCTTTTATCTTTTTACCTGAAAACGTTTTAGTTGACGGCAGCAAAAAACTTTTAAAAGGCATTAATTAGTTGGGAGTAAAATACCTTCTTCTTGAGTAAACGTCTTGAGGAATGTATTTTTGATTAAACCAAGTAGTGATCTGAGTATTTATTAAAGTAGTGATCTGACGCCAAAGCTCGATATGGGCTGTAGCGCCATCGAAGAAGAAGAAGAAGGGATCTGAGTAGCCTTCAAGAGGCCCATGCTGTAGGCCGTAGAAAACACAAAGGCCTGCAAATTATTCCACAGCCGAGTTATTAAACATAATAACGTGACGTAGAAGCAACCCGTTCTTATGATACAGATGGTAAACTGTGTACACAATATGTTGGGCACGCGTTTAGTGTGTGTTTCCTTTGTTATTTTACCGACTCCCTCCTACTTTTGACTGTCTTTTTGTCTACGCTTCCATGACGTCAACAGAAAATTTCTCCGCAAGTTTCTACTAAGAAAGCTAAATATTTCACCACAGGGTAGCAATATTCGCCAACGTAATCAGTTACCACCTACGAAAATGCTATTCATAACTTGTAGTTACCAAGTTACCACCCTACTAGGGCCCGAGTAACTGCTTATTTTATCGAGTACTTACAGTTTTATGTGAAACAAATAATATGGCGTTTATTGAATAGTTAAATGCATGTTTCAAAGCTCTTTTTTATTTTTTTATTATTCATCATTATTAATTTCAGACTTATAGATTGTTTTATCCTATGCCTGTCTCACTAGACGAACCTGTGTTGCGAGCAGGCGCTTAACATGAGCAGTTTATAATAATAACGCATACAAAATCATCAATGTACCATTGAAAAAATAAATTCTTATAAGTTAGTTTTGATAAAATCTTTGATATTAGTTCTGTTTTGGCTGGTAATCCAGGACTTGGTGTCAGATTTATATTTAAGATAATTGTGTTTTTTGTCTAATTGCCAGTGGATGTGTATTAAATAGTTTTGTTGCAATGTATCTAAAATTTCTTTGGCCAAAGGTTGTTTTAGCAAAAGGGATAAGTAGGAGATTATGCCCTTTGGTTCTAGTATCTCGAGCAGTATGGACATTTTCAAAGGTAGTTCTGTGTTTGAAGAAGTATGCTAATATGTTTTTAACATAAATTTTCCTAATTTCCAAGACACAGATTCTCCTAAAGATTTCATCCAAACTGCTTGTGATAGGTAGTTTTAATATAATCTTAATAATTTGTTTCTTAGCTTTAAAAATCGGATCAATGGCAGCAGCGTTTGCTCCTCCCCAGACTATAATACCGTATTCGATTAGAGATTGACATAGAGCATATTAAATTGTTTTTCATTTGATTCATGGTGGTAATTCAATTGAGGTGAAAATTCTTAACCAAGACATTTCGGATGGGAATGTTATTAAAAATTCAAGACATTTTGGTATTACAGTTATATTTTTCCAGACATTCTACGAAACTATTTGCCAATGCGTCACGTCAGTCGGACAGGGTTTTAACTTCACTTTACGTTCTTCTGAGATATGAGAAGATATTAAAGTTTTCTAAGACGATTTCGCACTCTATTTACCAGTTTCTGACTTTGAGGTTGAATCTATTTACATAGGAAGTATACTTACCATTTTAGAACACACCTAAACATGTTGCTTTAACCATATGCAACCAGTTAGGGCATAAAAATCATTGCATAAGGTTCTAACGACACTTCCCTAATGTATTTCCAAGCTAGGGACACATCGTATTTAAACATTTTCCATTAAAATATGATAAACTAAAATAATTTACACTAGATTTACTTTAAAATCAAAAATTGTTATAGGTACATTACGAAAATTCGTCTTTGCAAACTTTGCAGGTAATAAGGCGAAGTTGGAACTTTATCCAAACAAAGATTGACGAACTACATTGCGCCTCGTAACAGCGATGAACTAACTATCAGATACAAACAATGTAGAGAGTCTAAGTGATGTTATAATCTTGTAAAATAAATTCGGTTTGATTTTAGATTTTCTTCATACAAGTATCTACGTAAATACAATACATATCTATATGATTTTGAAAATTATTGGAATTTATTTATTATTTATTTGAAATGAGCAAAAGAAATGCTTTTGCATTCAAAGGTCATTTTTAAAAAAAATGTCAGTTAGAACCTTTTTCAACTGAGGTGACGATTGGTTAAAATGAAGAAAAAACTAATCCATAAAAAGAAAGTTTTTCCAACCTTTTTTAACTAATGCTAAAGAGTTAATTAAGAATCACAACTAGTATTGAATATTTTAATACACATGCTTCAAAACTAACCATAAATTAAATATTAAAACTTTTTAATATTTTTAAAAATATTTCTTTTTCGTGATTCTTTATGGCCACCCACTTTATTTGCATAAAATCACCTTCCATTTCATCCGTTATAAAATGCATCCTAAAAAACATATCTCACTCTTTCTAACACCGTATTTATAACTCTTCAGTTTATTCATCCGTCTCTTTCACACAAATTTTATTCCATCTCACTCTCACTCACTAACATCATATTTAGCACTATCCCTTTTGCATAGTGGATTTTTTATATTTTTTTTCTAGAGATATTATGGAATAATCGAATTCCAGGAGAAATAGAATTTAAAGAAGTTTTTCATTACTTTTTATAATATTAAGTGCAGTACATTAACAGAATATTGTATTTATAATTTTTTTGTTTATATTAAGATTAAATTTACTGAACATAAAAATAATTATGGGCGCTTCATTCAAAAATAAGCAAACCTACACATGTGGACTAAAATTAGTTTTAGATTTTATAGAAGTGTGAAAAAAAAAATATTTATGCAGAAGGAACATATTTTTACTTTTTGAAGTGAAAACTTCTTTAACACCGTTGTGATTTGAAACTGAATGAAACAAAAAATAGCGACACGAAAATGAAACAAACACAAACATCTGTAGGATTTAGCCAACGAGAGAATGACATAGTATAATAGGTCTCCTCTTTGTAGCCTCCTCAC
This sequence comes from Limnephilus lunatus, assembly GCA_917563855.2. Classification (NCBI taxonomy): domain Eukaryota; kingdom Metazoa; phylum Arthropoda; class Insecta; order Trichoptera; family Limnephilidae; genus Limnephilus; species Limnephilus lunatus. The sequence goes on from OU830594.1 coordinate 104,235,179, forward strand.
TCTTGTCTACAATAGATTTCTGAGGGTTTCACTTCTACCGCGTGTTAATTGCAAACTATGTATTTTTTTAAGAATGAGAAACATTCCCGTGTTACAATATTAATTGATACTATTTGAAAATTTCCCACTATCATCGCAGTAAGCGGAAAATGTTGATTGTGTCGTGATGGAGGACTTAGCCAGACGAGAAATTGAACACACGACTTCTGGGTGGGATCCAGACGCGGTGCTGGGAGGCGGGTAAGGGTACCGCCGGCAGAGAACCGTTTATTGCAATAGATTACCCGAAGTGGCTCGCTGACTGAGCAGGTTCGCCCGTTGGTTCATGGGGTGAGGTTTGTCCGGATCTTGGTGACAGTTGCGCCTTCAAGCCTTCTGCATGGTAGGCCGGATCGGAGAGAATGGTCGAGAGAGACCTTTCGAACTCTCTAGCTGACCTCTCACTCGGAATATCGCCTTAATTCTCTCACGATTCTTACGTGCATCACTCCTGGACAGATTTCTACACACCCCTCATACCATTTTCCTTCCCAGAATTTCCTCTCTTTCATTTCTTAAAAAGATCCTCCACACTGCATCCCGAAAGATGACTTAGGTCCTGAGGGGAATTATTAGAATAAGAAATTGTCAAATAGATTATGAGAATTCGTCTTCGGAAACTTTGACACCTCAAAACATAGGTAGACGAAGTTGGAATCCTATCCAATGGGATGAACTAAACCGCCCCACGTATTTAATGATTAACTGTCAGTTACAAACAAAATGGCAATTGCAAAAGGTCCTAAGTGATGTTAGAACCTTTTTGCAATTTTTAAAATAGATGGAAGTTTCAAAACGTTGATTTTAGAACTTCGTCATACAAGTATCTACTGAAATACAACACAGAAATGCTCTGAAAATTATTTAGGTTATAGAAATGACCAAAAGAAAGGTTTTTTTCATTCAAAAGTCATATTTCAAACAAATATAATGATGAACTTTGTTGAACTGAGGTGATGCAATGGTCAAAATCTGCGTAGCCTCCGAGAATTATAGATGTTTGCAAAGTAATGCACATCACACTGATAGCACTGTTATATAAAAAAAAACATCGGATTTCCCCGTCTCCGGGATTGTGAAATTTGTTATCTTTGGCTTCGTAGCATGTAGGTAAATGTAGCTCTGCTTTATATATCTTATGTAACTTTTTTCGCTAACAGGGCTATGATAATTTTAAGTTTTATAGTAAGGATTTTCAACGATTTTAAAAATATTCACACATTCAAAATTCTATTCACATCTTTTGTTAGAAGTATTTTTGAATATAATTCTACAATTTGGACACCTTTCTTTAATAATCAGATTAATATTATTGAAAGAGTCCAATGCAACTTTTCGAGGTACGTATATTAATTTTAAACTTGGAATACCGTTAGGATCAATAAATTATGATTTTTTATTATTACCTTCCTTAAAATCGTTAAGTCAAGTGGGAGAATAAATTTTTTCGATCTTATATCTTATCTTCGACCTCCATAAAACGGACATCAGCCTAGCATGGTGGTCGCAAAATCCACAAATGATCTAGCCATAATATGCAATGAATAAAGATTTTTTTTTAATCTTGGTAATATTAAAAACGCGAAAGTTTTTATGGATGTATGTGTGTTTGCTACTCTTTCACACAAAAACTACTGAATGGATTTTATTGAAACTTTTCAGTAGTATAGCTCATACATCAAAGCTATAATATATAATGACAAGCTCTGGCGTTATTAAATTTATATAAAAGAAAGTGTGTGTATTTCATATATTTTAGCGGCAGGGTGGAAAGGCAAGGGGAAGGGGACGGGGGAGGTGGGGTTCGCGGAGAGGGAAGAGACGAGGGAGTGGGAGAGCGGAAGGTGGAAAGGAATAGGGACGCACGGGAAATCAATTTATTTCTTTGAATGGCGTAGCGACGCATGCCGGGAACCAGATAGTTTTTATCTAAAATTGTAAATAATCAATTGGATATCTTTGAATATCATTAATGTTGATTAACTTTCATATTCCCAACATTAGATCAAGGTTCCCTATTATACTACAGTCTCAGGCTACAATTCGGTTATAAGTAGATTAAACACCATTGGTGAATTTAATGCTAATTTTACTTGTTTGAGTTTCTTCTTCATTGCTTTTATTAACTTTGTTCTAATTTATATTATTTTTATTTTGTTGTGTTTACTTATGCAATCTTTTTTTTCTTTCTTCTTTCTATATTGTATAAGAATTGTTATTTAATAAATTAAAATCAACATTACCTCTGAAATCCCAAAATTTGTAAGTTAGTACATAAATAATTAACTACTTAATTAAAAAGCATTTCATTTTTTTGTATTGTTTTATGTTCATTTTAAGGAATTATACAATTTGTCTCAAGAAACGTCATTATCCAAATGACCATTATTTTTCAAACAGGGCATGTGCCATAATATTGAAAAAAAAGGCGAATTAGAAAGTTTCAAACTTTATTGGTATGAGGTTTGTACGGATCTTGGCGGCGGATGCGTCTGCTTACCAACTGCGCGGTAGGCCGAATCGGGAGAGACTGAAGGGAGACATTTTAATCTCTGAAGCAGGACTCTCGCGGAACATTGTCTTACCGCAGTGGGAGAGGTGGATTCATATTCATTGTCAATCCTGGACATATTGACCCACAGATTCCTACCCACACCTCGTACCTTTTTCTTCGACCCTCCACACAGCATCCCCAAATATGACATAGAACCTAAGGGGAATTTTTTGCTCACGGCCTCCAGTGTGGTGCTAATGTAAAAAAAACTACACGCGACATCACAAACAAATTTACAGACAGACGAAGTGCAAAACGGTCGAGTTAAAACTGAAACAAGATCAATAATTACAACAAATGAAAACTCGGGTCGCGCGATCTGAGTTCGGGCGAACAACGTAGGTATAGGTACTTAGAATTGTGCGTAGTGGTGAGTACGTAGGTAACCTTTTCTAAATTCGAACAACAAGTTTGATTCACGCTGTATGCTATCAATGCATCTGTGTGACTACAGGTTGTGTTACCTATAACGTTTCTATGTGAACAGACAACAAAGAACCGAATAATTTAATCAGCTAAGTAAATAATAAAACATGACAAAATTACACAAATGAGCAAATCATATTTAAAATCTACCTAATCGCGTTCCGATAATCAAATACAAATATTTATGTTATTAATTGAGCAGTTACAAAACATGTTATTTAAATTCATAATAAAATTTCAATAGTTATCAATATTAATTCTTTGTTGCAATCATTTAATCGCAGACTGAATTACTTTCTTTGATTACAGTGACTAAATAAGATAGGTACATCGATAAAAGGGCATTGTAGGCATCGGTGTGTGCAAGAATTAAGCTCAAATTTTCCATACTTCTAGGTAAATTGATCAAAAATTTCTAAATATCGAATTACTTTCGGAAACAGATAAGTAATCAATTTAATTGGCCAGTCCTTTTTATATGAATTCCTCCTAAGAGTACCAACTGCTCCCGTCCATGAGATGTTGGCATCCCTAATTGGTGTATGTTGTGAGGCTGAAGGTAATTGGGGAGGGAAAGGAGATGGGGTAGAAGAAGGTGAGAAAATACCTAAATCTAGTCATCAAACACGGCTAGAGCCATTTCAAGCAACGTTTCATTTCTGAATGGTGGATTTGAAGGTTGTAACAGCTCGTACCCGAAGGATTTTAACAGATTTTGGAGTACAAATAGTGGATGTCATTTTGCTGTCCGATGATTTATTTTTTTATTCATTTTTTTTTTTCATAAACTTCACTACTGATCACACTCCACATGTCGATCGCGTGATTCCGTGTTTTTACCGTGCTGCTGGAAAGAGACGAAGTTCTAATCAGTCTTATCACGTGGCCTCCGTTGTAGAAGTGTAAGGCTCTCGACTAGAGGTTGAGGTTGCGGGCTCAGATCCCGACTTGCGCAAATAAATTTCATTTACATAATTGATTTGTGTCTTCACAATTTAATCATTTAAAATAATATAATGCATATTTGCGGCACGTTCCAGAATGGAAGACACTCTCACTATCGCCCTGGTGTAAGACCACCATTCAGATTTGAAACGTTGCTTGAAATGGCCTTAGCCGTATATCGTGTCTAGAACTGAATAGCCAGGTACTTCTACACCTTCCTATCCCCCATCTCATTCCCCTCCCCACTCACTTTCTACCTCATAACGGTTGACATTTGTCACACGAGAACGGGTCGTTCCTACGACTCGTTCTTCAGTTCAACAGTTCGGCTGTGGAATGATTTGCAGGCCTCTGTGTTTCTTCTCTCCTACAACATGGATCTCTTCAAGACTGTTCACTCCTTTCTCTCCTCAAAAGGATCCTCCGCACAGCATCTTCAAATATGGAAATTATTCTCGTCAGGGCCTCCTGTATGGACTTAATGTGAAAAAACTATACCCTAATTGGGGATGCCGTAGTGTCACCGGTTGAGAGCAGTTGGGACTACTGTGCGTTATTGGCATTATCTTAGTATTCACATTTAAAAAAATGACATAAAAACATCGGACACCAAAACATTTTTTACTCCCAGGAATAGCTTGTTAAAATCCTTCGGGTAGGTACGTACTGTTACTATACGTAAATTGGCGACTGCTGTGTTCTTTCAGATCACATTTCTAGAGTTTTTCTGTTCAGTGCTTTCGGTACAGTAAGAACATTGTGCAAGAATATTAATAATACCTATGATAAATGTTGTGAAGTTCAATGTTAAGTAAATGACGCATGTGCATTAATGTGGGAAAATATTCATAAAAATATTATTTATTCACTGCACATTTTTGTAAATATAATAAACTGACTTCTCAATAAATGTCAATATTGAGTATCATGGCTAGAATGATGTGGATGCAATTTAATCTATGATTCATGAAACAAATCACGCAATTTCATACTTCCATTTTGGGAATATTACTTCTTCAATTATTTCCAGAATTTTCTTTTTTATTTCTGCAGCAGAACTTCGAATGCTTAGATTTAGATGGTCGGCAGGAGTATCAATAAAAGATAAGTTAAAAGTTCACGCATTCGTGGTAGCCTGGGTGTCACGGACATAAACAGTAAGCTGGAGGAACGATAGTTGAGATGGTATGGGCACATAAGACGAAGACCACCAGACCACACAGTGAAGCAGGCAATGTCCATGGAGCTTCATCGGCAGTCACCCAGAGGAAGACCAAAGAACTCCTGGATGACTCGATGCTCCAAAATATTACAGAGAAACGACCTGGATGAAAGCGATACTCAGAACCGAAGAAGATATGAGAATGAGAAGAGCCGACCCCAACAGCCTACCTAGGCAATTAGTTGATAGTGCAAGGAAGAAGAAGAAGATTATCTTCATATTTTTGGCTTACATCTTTTTGCAATGCCTGTAATTTTTTCGCGAGTATGAGATTAATGAATTCGGTGACAATAGATCAATTGGTAGAGACGCCGGTCTCGGAAAGATTAAATGATCTGGGTTCGGGTCCCAGTTACGACCGTTACCTTTTTTTAATTTTCTGTGTCTGTTTTGAATTCGTATTTTTACTGAAAGTTGTTGATTTTATCCTCTTCATTGGTTAAATATGGCAATAAGGTACATTATGCAGGGTGGTTCTTGTCGTATACCATCATTTAAATCAAAATGTTACTCAAAATTAATTTAACAGTTTATATAATCAGATCTAATTCAGATCCTAAAATCCCTGACCCCAATCTCATTTTCCTCCCAATTTTGATTCTCCCAGGTCCTCAACATTTCAAAAAACACTACGATGCCACAATTTCAGTTAGTTAAATCTGCAGGCAGTTAGAATTCTGGTGCAAAGTCAGATAAATAGTGGACGATTCTTTCAACAACATAGGCCATAGGCCAAGTAGTTCGCTACGTTTGATGACGTGGTCGGTTGAAGGAGACCTTTTTAACTATCAGGCCGGACTCTCTCGATCCATCGCCTTGCACTGCAGCGGGAGGGATTCCTGCACCCTTGGGTTTTTACCCATTACTCATACCCTTTTCCTCCCGCAAAAGAATATACTTAGACACTCCGTTCAAATGATAGAAGACTTTCTCCGTAAGATGAAACTCGCAGATGAAAGTGCTCCAGAAAAGGCAGCCAACAAGCTGCGAAAGATGTTTACGAGCACAGGATTAATTCATTAATTTACCTTCCTGCAATTTCCAATAGAAGCGCGACGATAGATGCATTCGAGTATAGAAAAGAATCAACAATTTACCTTTCTGTAACCCAAGTAATAACTTTAGAAGTTCCACCGGAGACCGAAATATCCGAAGTATCAGAAATAAAAGGCAACAATATATTAATATTTGATCACCCAGTTGATCCGCAAAATTGACTGAACGAGAATGTTGATGTCCCGACTGCGGTTCCACAGTATCACCTCGCTCCGCTCAAAAGACGCTCCACAACGAATCCCCAAAGATTCTGGCCCTTTCTTTTTTAATAAACGGATTGAATTAAATAAGCTCTTAGAATTGAAATAAGTGGTACGCTCGATTCATAGACTTAAATATTGCACCGCCACCAATTTATTACGTTCGATCTTTGAGAAACGAAAGTGGTTGAAATATGAATAAAGACCTCAAAAACTAATTAACTCCCATTTAGTGTCAAAAAGTAAATGCAGATTTAGGTTAATATTTTAAAACAACATTTGACGATTTATTAAGTTTCGGAACGTGAAAGCACAGAAAACACGTGTAGTTTGCCAGCGTTTATCGATTTTTTTTAATGTCAATATCGGTTCGGTTATCAACAATGAAACCATGCTCGGTGTATCAATATGAAATCGTCGGAAGTTAGGCCTATCGATCCGATATTGTAAAGTTACCGATTTCTCTGTGCACGATGACACTCTAAAATGATGTTTTGGACAATAGGTACTGAAAGCTTAAAATCTGCCAGTTCTTATTTACCGAAGAATTCTACTAGCTCCAAACTTCTTTTAGAATTTAGTAGGTATCATGCTGCAAAACCATCTCATACTTACTTCGACAATATTTGCACAAATTGCATCTTGCATCGTCAAAACAGTATAACATTTCAATATTCCGCATAGTCCGATCGAAATAGATGCACCCGCCAATACATGCACCACTGCGTTTATTGCATGCATACTCACCTATATACACACAAGTCTCCGGTGCCATTAACCGATTAACCTATTCCTGTATCTTCAAGGTGAAGCGAGGATGTATGGGTGCAAGCAAGACTATCTGTCTGTATTGGCGCAACTGAGTCCAGCTGTCTGTGTTTGTGCAGTAATACTATGTCTGTATTGATTCAGATTTTCTGTATTGGTGCGTCCACCGAACGAGGAAAGGAGAGACATGAATCAAAGCGAATTCTTTGTAACGTTTCCCACGGATTGTAAAGAGTCCAATACGCGTAAAAAAATGTGGCATTAAGCAAAATTTTGGCTCGGTTCATCGGAAGATATTGATGAAGTTTTAAGGGTTATTCATATTTGGATGTTTGTGAAAATTCACCTCGATGACTCTGTATTTATCATATATTTATACTATGCTCTATCTTACTTTTAACTACAGACTAGATAAAGAATTATATCAACTTAATAATAATATATAAAATAAAAGTATTTGGTCAATATAGTTTTATATTCAATTTAAGGGTTCGATAGCCTAAAAAGTTTGGAAATTTATTAAATTCTGTTGGGTTTGTTACGCATCTTAGTTGTAAGAGATATGTATTATGTAAATGGAGCTGAATTTAATAACAGCTAAGAAAAGTATTAATTCTCATTTTGTTTCAAGTTTATGCTGATAATTTGCAGAATAAAGCCATTGCATCAGGTGCGAGACGTTTGTATTTTGAATGTTGGTGTTCCACAAGGACTAGCTAGGGTACCTACCTTGCACTCTGAGACGCATTTGTGTGTAAACTAACTAACCATCACGCCGTGTAATTGCAGAGATAGACAGAGAGGATGAAACGCCAAACAACTCGGATACGGCACACTCCTTGCCTCATTGACATTCATACATAGTCTCATACACACTCTTCTATTAATCTGACTCTTGACATAGCCAGACTCGAGTATTTTGATCGTACCATGCCTTCCTCGGGTGTACCCGATTTCTCGTGCTATTCACATTTGCGTCATATATTCTTCTTACATTACATTACATATTAGAAATTAGTTACAAGTTGTAGAATTAATACAATAATTGGTACCAATGACATGTCGCTGTTATATAATATATGTTTTTATGTGACAAATTATAAATTTTACCTATATTAAATTAGTAAATTATTGAGGGAGAGGGTGTGTGTGTGTGTGTGTGTGTATTTGTGTGAATATGTGTGTATGTATGTATGTAAGTATGCGCATTAAACAATTTATATGATTGACATGATGCTCTTTTTAAATTTGGGCAGTGAATCGGAGAAAATGTCGATGTTATAATTTAGATTTAGATTATATGCCTAAATCATCTGAGCGTCCCATTTGTAATCTTACTCATCACGCTCATCAGCCTTGCATTCTTCGCGGATCTCCATATTCCTCACACGATCATACATAGTTTTACAACACATGTACTGCCTCGGAAATCTCATTTCTACATCATTCGGTCTGCTTTCATCCTTCCTCTGCCAGTTCCATGCCTCACTGACATACATCAGTGTAGGAACCACTAAAAAGACCCTATTAAACTCAATGTACCTACATAGGGTTGTCCAATATAACTATTATTATATCAATATTGGCGCACAATCTAGGTGCAAAAGATATCCGCATTGATGCAATGGATTCGTTATCTGGTGCACATCAAATCTGTACTTGTATAGTAAATATGTCTGTGTTCGTATTGCAATGAATGATTGTATTCGCGTGGTTCCAATCCAGATTTATTCCAATGAAGTAAATTTTGCTTGCAACACTGTGTGATTTATTTTAACACAAAGGGTGAACCAGGTTTCAACTGGAATAAAGACTCCTAAAGGCCAACTATTTTTTTTGAATACCATACAACAGTCCGGTCCTGCATGCGATTTTCCGGACCCAAATGGACTATGACAAATGACATCAACAATAAGGTATGTTGTGTCAATGAAAGGAGTGAGGAAGTGAAGAAGATGGGAAATCGGAAGATAGGAAAGTACTGATCTGATAACTAAACACGGATAAATCTATTACAAAAAACTTTTCGATTGTTTTAAACGATAATTGGAATAACTGCTGTTGCTAGGCATGTACCTACACTACCTACCGCCTATCAGATGTTATCTGAAAACGTGCATAATGACTCCTAAAAGAAAAACTTTGATTACACTAGACAATTTTTTATAATTTGATAATTAGAAATAATTTGTTTATATTTCTCTACACAGAAAGCCCTACATCATTTTTGGAGATGGTCTGTTCCCGGAAAGAAAAGGGTGCGAGGGTTGTTTTGGAATTTAGGGCTTAGTGTATCCAGGAGTGACGGACGTATGAATATATCTATTGCGCTGCAGACAATGGGTCGAGAGAGACCAGCTGTTGGGGTCAAAGGGTATTCCCGAACCGGCCGCCTCTCCCGATCTGGCCAGCCACCAAAACCTGAGCACACCTCACCTGATGAGCACCCCTGCTATATCACCAAACGTGGCGAACCACTTGGTGACCTGTGGCGGAGGCGTTGGATATCCAATAAATGGTTACACCGCGGCAGCGGTACCCATTGGCCATTCCCGCTTCACAAATTGGATCGACTGAAAAAAAACAATACATAATATAGGAAAATAAAGTAAAAATCGTTCTTGGAGGATATTTGAAGATCTCCTGTCTTCACAGGGTCATCGAGAGCTGTGAAAAATTGCATTTGTCTCTCCAGGATCATTTCCGTAGCGCTGCAGTATCTCGGTAGGCGGAATAGTTGGCGATGTATGTACTCTTAGTTTTCGCGATGAATTTAGGCGAAGCCTATGTTATCCACCTTAGAAATATAACACCCAAGGCAACCTTAACGGTGAAACTTAACTTAACGGTGTCCTTAAAATCTTAGAAAATACATTAAATAATATAACAGACAATAATTAAACATTTTGTATTGTTTTTCATTTTGGCGCCTGTTTTTATCGTTAAAAAATAATAACATTAATTACTCTTATTATCATTGTCCCGATAAAAAATGTTATGCAGAAAAATTATATGCTTATTTGCTTGGAGTATTGCGCAAATATTGCGATAGAATTGGCAGTGGTTTATAAATATATTTTTTTTTTGTTTTAAATAATATTATTAAAAAAAATATATAGAATAGCATGCTGAAAGCATCTGTTGACTATGATTATTCTGCTGTTACTTTTTTAACACAGTCGCCTTTTGATATCCTTCGAGGGTTGAGCACTTATAACAAATATTTCGATTTTCTAATCTAACCATCACGCCTTTTCTCTACAGGGGTATAGGCAGAGAGGACGGACCTCCAATCATCTCGGTCTTGGCACACACTCCTTGCCTCATTGACATTCATACATCGTCTCATACATATTCTTCTATTATTCTGACTCTCGACATGGCCCGGGACAAGTATCTGATTCACTTGGTCGTGCGATGTTTTCATCGGGCGACCTTCTACCATTCACATTCATCCTTACATTCCTTTCCTCTTTCATTCGCTTGACTTGCCCAAACTATTTGAGCATCCATTTCTTAATCATCAGCCTCGCACTCTTTGCGGATCTCCACATTTCTCACACCATCATACTTGGTTTTACCACACATACATCTCAATGATCTCATTTCTACAGCATTCAGTGTACTTGCATCCTTCCTCTGCCAGTTCCATGCCTCATTATCATATATCAGGGTAGGTACCAACACTCCATTATGGCTGCTAGCTTTGCTTCTGTGGGCAGTTTTTTGTTAGCGCCAACCGCGTTCAGTACTCCGTTAATGGAGTTACCTTCATTTACCCTTCTTTCAATATCTCTATCAACCTTCAACGTTCCTATCTCTTGTAAACATACTTCGTAGATACAAAATCTCATCCACCTGCTCCAAGTATTCATCATTCACAACTTACAGCAGTAAAGTAGGTATGTAGTTTTCTGATTTGCTCTTTTCCAGAAACCATTGGTTAAGTTTACAATTGCTTTTTCCTCTTCTTCGTGTGGTAGCGACCAAAGGGAGAAGATGTGGTTGTCCTGCTTTTCTAGGATATCTGGAGTCACTTGGTTCAGCACAGCTAAAGGGAAACTGATGAAGGGGACATCATATTTTTACGATGTGTGCTGTTGTTTGAATATGTCGACATTTACATAATTTAGAATCTTTTGGCCATTTTGTGCATCATATACGCACAGCAACTGTGACTGTACCGGATTCGGTTTGGTGTGGTCCGCGATGAGAAAGAGAATCCCGGTAGTTAAACAGTTGGGTCCACATCAAGGTTTGCATTTGCTTATTCCATGTTAACGATTTATTAATTATGGCAATATAATCACATCCTTATTTAGAGATGATACTTGTAGCTTTTAGTTGCACTTGTGTAGTGTTAACGTCATCACACGATATATTTGCAACTTTTTATGCGGAGCAGGAATTTGATGTGTAGAGTTTCCTGGTTCTCTGGAGAGATCACGAATCCGAATCAGAAACAAGAAGATTGGAATTTAATTTATTCTTGAATCAGAAACAAGTAATTTGGACTTCACTTCAATTTTTAATTGGAAACAAGATAACTGGACTTCATTTGAATTCTTGAATCAGAAACAAGAAATCTTTATTTCTCTTCTTTAGTATAATGTGAGTTTGGAAGAGTGAGAAGGGTGATGCAAGAATGAGAGCTCGAACGTTTAAGGCCATTGCTAATTTGGGGGTACGAGTGACAGGTGTGCCGTTTAAAAAGTTAACAACATTGTGCGTAGTGTTCAGTAACAAATGTATGTTCAAATCGGAGCTGGACTTTTTTGTTACTTCCCCTGATATATTAAGGATATCACAAGATCAATCTTTAATCAGAAACAAAAAAAAACTGTACTACACTTCAATCTTGAATCAGAAACAAGATATCTGGATTTCACCTCAATCTTGAATCAGAAACAAGAAATCTGGACTTCACTTCAAACTTGAATACAAATCTGGACTTTCACTTCAATCTTGAATCAGAAACAAAAAAATCTGGACGTTCACCTCAATCTTGAATCAGAAACAAAAAATCTGGACTTCACTTCAATCTTGAATCAGAAACAAGAAATCTGGTTTTCAGTTCATTATTGAATCAGAAACAAGAAATCTGGACTTCACTTCAATCATGAATCCGAAACAAGATAACCAGAGTTTTCAGTTCATTATTGAATCAGAAACAAGAAATCTGGACTTCACTTCAATCTTGAATCAGAAACAAGAAATCTGGTTTTCAGTTCATTATTGAATCAGATACAAGAAATCTGAACTTCACTTCAATCTTGAATCAGAAACAAGAAATCTGGTTTTCAGTTCATTATTGAATCAGAAACAAGAAATCTTGACTTCACTTCAATCTTGAATCAGAAACTAGAAATCTGGACTTCACTTCAATCTGGAATTGATTCGGAATAATCATCATAATCATATTTTAAGAATTTTTTAAAGTGCATTTTTAAAAACCCCTGCACTTGCAAAACAAAATGCATTTTCTGTATTTTTTCCGTTATCATTTAGAGAGGCTCTTGACCTCATTTCATCCGAGGAATAAAAAATAAAGAACAAAGGCTGATTATGCGGACGTTTGCGCCCTACTAAAGTAACAAAGAATAAATAATAAGTTGTTATTAAATGGATTGAATCAACACTATTTGTAGGGCAAATGTGACATTTATGAGCCGCGCATCAACAACACCTATTCCTAGATGTTGACTTATTGGAACAGCTAATGTAATCAAGTTTTTAGGTCACATAAGGGGAAAAATCACATATATGAGGGAAAATAGTCACTGTGCTCCAATAGGTTTCCAGTTCTTACAATACACGGTGTTCAGAAACACGTAGTAAAAACTGGTTTTATCACATTTGGATTCGATTTTGCGCTTTTGAGTAAATCGGGTCCGAAGTTGGAATTTTTAGGTCAGTATTTAGGTATCAAAGTGCGTCGAAGCATGTTTGAAAAACTTAACAAAAATCTAATTCCTTAGAAAAATGTTTTTTTTGGGTTCTCTATGTTTTTTTCTATATAAGCTCCACACAGGAGGCCCTGAGGAAAACAATTCATCGGGGCCAATATCATATTTTTTGGGGATGCTGGGTGGAGGGTCTTTTTAGGGAAAGAAATGAAAGGAAGTTCGGGGCGGGGGAAAGCTATGAGGGGTGGGTAGAAATATGTTTCCAGGAGTGACGGACGTTTGAATCCATCCCTCCCATTGCGGCGCAAGGCGATGGGTCAAGAGAGTCCGGCTGGAGAGGTCTAGCTTAGGTATCCCTCAACTAGTCTCTGCCAATCCGTCTCGCCACGCAGTTGGTGTGCAAACGCATTCGCCGCAAAGACCTACACCTGCTCAACTGAAATCTTGCTAAATCACCAAACGTAGCGAACCACTTAAGGGTGAACTATGGCAAGAGTATTGTTTATCCAATAAATGGTTCCCGGGGCGTCGGTACCCATTTCGGTTCCTATCTATCACTTCGGAACGTACTTAACGCAATCATACTACAACATTTTAAATTAATGAAATGTAAAATTGTACCGTTAATTATATCTTAACTCAAGGAAATTATGCCTACTGGGAATAACCAATTAATTGGAAATTAACAGTCAAAGACAACTTATATGAAAACCCATATAATAGAATAAAATCCTTGTAGACCACCCCTCTCCCCCTCCCCCCTACGATATACATATAAACCGTAGATAAAGAATAATTTGTACTAGCCTGAAAATGGCATAAATGAAACCGGTTACGGTTAAGAAAAAAATATGTAATATTATTAAAAAATCTATTGATGAATAAACGTTTTCATTATTTATTATTATGGTACCAAAACAAAGAAATACTTGTGCGAATAAAAAGAATTCCGAAGAAAGACATACTCGTAATGAGGACATTTTTTTATGAAATAAAATGTTTTTAAATGACACGTATTGGAAATTGTGTAAATGGAACAAGGCTGTATATAAAACAAGAAGGAACCGATTTACAAAATTGCTTGTTTTGACGTCTGAAATTGTTTCCTGAAAGTTCAAAAAATATTTGCATTTTGGAACGGTGTGAGATTGTTTTAAAATATTTACTGCTTAGTGGCTGAGTGGTTGCTGCGTTTTCGGCTGATGGTTCAATCCTGTACTAGCTAAGTTCTCCGTCAGTGCACAAGAAACATTTTCCACTCATAATAACGGGTGTAGGGTGTAGGGACGAGTTCAAATAATGTCCAAATATTTAAATCCTGGGAATGTTAGAACGATACAATTATCAATTATGAAACATGCTAATAGGCCACTTGCATCACATTTTTTTTTTAAATTTCCGGTTTAGGTAAATATTCTAAGACATTCTGTATTTTATTTTATTTTTTTATTCGTATATTTGAAAATTTCAATCCGAAAAATCAGACCATTTTTTATAAACCGGAAAGACGGGACATAATTTTATGGGTGCGAAAAAACAATAATTACATAGCCGAAATCATTTAAAAAAAATAACGTTTTCCACAAGAATAGCAATAAATTGTACGGGGTTCTCTTCGTAACAGCTGTAAAAACACCGCCATCTTTATCAACAAATCAAACCCAAGGATAAGTTCGCATAGAACAAACAATAAATCTAGTGAACGTTAAACGAAAATTCAAAAATTCGCCGTAAATCAAAGTGTTGCCATATAAAAAAAAGATTATCAGTGTGGAATTTTACAAAATTAAGGGAACACAGTCGGAGACGGGAAATTTTCATGTAGTGACGTCACGAGCTCAAATAATGGATTTATTTATTTAAAAAAAAAAAAAAAAACTATACATTTCTAAAAAATTTTACTAACATTTTTGTAATCTTAGTAAAAAAATCTATCCACACGATTTTTTCCAAGTCGTTATGAAATCCATGCAAGTGGCCTATTTCGGTCGTAGGTCTGTCTGTGAATGATTGTAACTCTAGTTCAGTGAACTCGTAATTATTTTGAATTAAAGTATAATTTTCAAAATTGAAACTTATTGTGTCAAGAATTCAGACAAGCGGCAACGCCAACCCACTTTAAATGTTACTAGCTGACCCGGCAACGCGTTGCCGTGGCTAACGAAACACAATGCCATCTACTGGATGGTTACCCAAACTTTTATAACCAAGTGTTATTAACTCACACCGCTCATGTTAATTTGCATACAAATCAAATCAACGAATCCCGCTTACCAGACATTCTCCTTTAATTTATATTTCAACCAATTTACACAAAACCTTGACAAATTATATACCTAAATCTTCCTCATGAATCACTCTATCTGTTGGTGAAAACCGCATGAAAATCTGTTCAGTAGTTTTTGAGTTTATCGCGAACAGACAGACAGACGCGGCGGTAGGACTTTAATTTATAATATGTAGAGATTTAACAGAATTAAAAAATATATATACATATATATTTCAAATGTGTGTTCTTTTTTTTCGTTATTTGTTTTTGGGGTGTTGTGCCGTGTTCGCTACCGGCAGGTCCGACAGATGACACTGCAACGCTGCCGTTGGCTAAAAAATGAGGTAGCGCAACACTGCATAACACCCCAAAAACAAATAACGAAAATACTTGGCCGTGAAAATCTAAAAACGTGTATTCATTTTATCAAAAGTGTATTAAATTTATTAGGGTTCTTTTTGACGGATTTCATAATTTTTCAAGGGACTGCACTTTTTAATTTTTTTTTATGTGAATCAATTGGGATATGTTGTGAGGCTGAAGAATGATGGGGAGAGGAAGGAGGTGAGAAAGAGGAAGATGTCGAAGTACATGGCTGTTCATATCTAGTCACCAAACACAGCTAAAGCCATTTAAAGAAAGCGTTATTTACTTTCTAACTAGATTCACAAAAATATTATTAATATCCCGTATTTTTTGTGGGTCTACACTAGTGATTTAAACATAAAATTTCGTTTGTGATGTAATGTGAGTTTAAGTCAAATCGTATTGAAAATGTATGTAATAGATTAAGATCCATATTAGAAAAATTTTACCACCTAAAAAATTTGGTTAATAAAAATGGATTATACTGTATATACAATGCATTAGCAGAATCAATTATAGGATACGGAATAAATAGTTACGGATTAACGAACAAAACATACTTAAATAAAATAGAACAATTACAAATCCGTTTCTTAAAATTGATATCAGGGGAAAAAAAGTCCAGTTATGTGAAGGTGATTACAAAAAAATGTTCTCCTTATGTAATGTCCTCTCTATACACAGTAAGGTAAATTACCAATTAACGCCAGATGAATTCTGGAATACAGAATTCAAAAAACCTGTAAACCACAACTACGTTACTAGGCATAGAGAAGCACAAATGTTTATTATCAATAAATCTCAAAATGTATACGGAGATAGAACAAAAAGGCATAAAATTCTGGAAATATTTAACGCATTACCTGATATTTAACAATATCAAAAAAGAGACATCTTATTCAAAAATCAAAACAAAAGTTAAATCTGTCTTCCTCCGAAGAACATGAAATCAAATAATATAGTTCCTTTCTAATTTTTTTTCTCACCGTATGTTTGTACTGTGTAAAATATTTTTACTACAACGCAATTCATAAACATTATGATAATTAGTTTGTCGTAATAATTAGTATTTTAATATTAAGTATTATATTTAGTATTTACTATGTAAAACTGAAAAGTATTGTGTGTTAAATAATTAGAAAAAAAAATGAGAGATTTCTTACAATCAAACTGATTGATCAGTTTCGTAAGATTTGTAAAATAAAATATTGTTAAATTAAAACTGAATAAACATTTAAAAAAAAGTAAAATTCTAAAATTCATTAAAAAATATTTAACTCTTATTTTCAGTACCTAAACACACATAAATGAATTTAAACCGCCCGTTCTTAAAATTGGTGGTGTAATGGTCAGCATTGTTGACTTACTCAGTGTTGTTTTTGATTCCCGGCTGTGGCATATTTAACTTTGTTTTTTTTTTAATATCCCATGATTTTTCACTAGTATTTATTTATTAGTATAATCTGTTATCATCTGTAGCCACACACTAGCTTCTTCCACATTCACATAATATTTTTACCAAGTTTTTTAGTTGACTGCAACGGGCTAGTAGGTAAGTATTATAATTTTACATGCCAAATATGATGTGCAGTATTTATTCACTTTATCAGTTAACATTTCAACAAAGTCTTTGTCCATAAGCACTTGTTGACAAAATCAGTCAATGTTGCAATGACGTTTTTTCATACCACAAATCGCAAGCCGTATCGAATTGAGTTAGGTCATAAAACGAAGCAAACATTGGAAAATATTCACAGTTCTGTAAACAAAGTTATCTGACAAAGAAGAGGTTCATAGGCCTGGTATATTAGCCAGTCCATATCCTCGCTATGTATGACATTCCTCGCTCAAAGTTAAGCGGGCTAAATCCGCCGCTTAAGCCTTGAAATCATAACATTCATGAATCTTAACTTCTTTTCAATATCTTAATAATATTTTAAACGCGAAAGTTTGTATAAATGTATGTTTGTTACTCTTTCACGCAAAAACTACTGAATGGATTTTAATGAAACCTTACAAAAATATAGCTCATACATCAGAATCACAAACACGAGCTCTGGTATTATGAAATTTGTATAGAAAATTGTACTAGGTGGCACACGAGCTGTTGAAAACTGAATGTACCGGGAATGAATGCATGGAATGCGGAAGGGGGGAGGGGAACCAGGGAGGGGGAAGGGAACTTGGAAGGGGGGAAAGGAACTCGGGAGGGGGATTCGTGGGAGGGGAAGGAGAACACGGGAGGGGGGAGGGGAACCTGGGAGGTGGGAGGGTAACTCGGGAGAGGGTTCGCGGGACCGGGGAAGGGGGAGAGTGAAGTGGGGAGAGGGAAGGTGGAGGAATCGGAGTGGGAACGCGAGAGGGGAAGGGGACGCGGGGAAGGAATGGGAGGCAGAAGGGGAACGGGACGAATTGGAAAGGATACACAGGGAGAAACAATTTCTTTATTAAATGGCAGAGCAATGCATGTCGGAAATCAGCTAATACTCTAATTAGCCATGTTACTCAAATTTCCGGTAATTGTTTGGTTTAGTTTTCCTCCTTAGATACTAAATACATATACTCTTAGGTTTAATGTGAACTCAGAATGTTTTTTTTATTTCTAAACGGAAACTGCCTCCTGTTTTATATTATATTTTAGTTTTAATGATTCTTGTTTAATGGCACTGTTATTGTTTATCATTATCTATTGTCCTGTGCCAAAAATGAACTGTTATTGTTAATTTTTTCTCTTGGCATGTACACTGTATATTCTTTGTTTCATATTATTTGATCAATATTTTGTAAGGACTCGTAAGGAACACTACAGGATTACTTTTAATTTTATTATAGTTAAGGGCACTTGAAGTGAAATATGACAAAACCGCGCTATAAAAATATTTCGTTAATATTATTATTATATTGATTAGTCGTAGAATAGTTACCTTTTGCTCAGGATTCCATGGACAGCCTGAGTTACAAATTTGCCATTCTGGAAGAGCTAGGCATCCACAATAGACTTTCAACTATCTGTCTACTATGTATGTTACGATACTTTGGGCACGTTGCTCGCCAAACCGAGGACTCCAACTTGGAGAAACTTATAGTCGCTGGCCGCAGTGTTTGGCAGAAGAAGCAGAGGAAGGTCACCAATGCGCTGGAGTGATCAAGTATCACACCTACAGCACAGAACGAGTAGTGGAGAAGCCTTGTCCATCATGGAAACTGGAGTAGGTGTCACGATCCTCAGCAATGTGGAACCGACTTAAGAAGAAGTTCCCCTTTTAGATGCCGAGGCGCACTGAAGCGCTAGCAGTCACATGTCAAAGCTGACTACATAAATAATGTTGATTTTTTTTTTTACATTAGCTACACCTAGAAAAAATATTTCCCTCAGGGTCTATGTCATCTTTGGGGATGCTGTGTGGAGGGCTTTTTTAAAGAAAGGAACGAGAAGAAGTTTTGAGAAGAAAAATGGTAACAGGGGTGGTTAGAAATCACCCCTGCTAAGTCACCAAACGTAGCGAACCACTTGAGGTGACCTATGGTAGAGGTGTTGGTTATCAGTTATTTATATATTTATCATTCAGAATTGAAACGTTGCTTGAAAATGGCTTTAGCCGTGTTTGGTGACCAAATCTGAATAGCCAGGTACTTCCCAACCTTCCTCTTCCTCACCTCCTTCCCCTCCCCACTACCTTCAGCATCACAACATACCCCAATTGGGGATGCCATAGTCTCACTGGCTCCAGACGGGAGCAGTTAAGATTCTTGTGCGGTATTCACTGTAAAAAAAAAAAAAATCCAATAATTGGTTCCCGGGACAGCAGTACCTACCCATTCCCGCCTCCCAAATTAAATACTTCCATATCACCGAAATTTCCTGAATCAAATGCAATCTCGTAACTAAATGCAATCTAGACTGCATTTAGTTCGGTAAGATTCTTGCAATTATACATAATTATAGCAGCCAATAAAAATATGTTCAATAATATAAAAATGAAGAAAATGTTGGTAGAAGTATAGGTACTTAGTCAAAGTACGATACAGTTAAATATTACTAAAGAGGATAGGGTCCACTTAGTACAGTGTTTAGAGCAGAGCTCTGGCAATACTAAGGTCCTTAGTTCAATTTCTAGAGAGAATCAAATCTTTTTCAGATTTTTCTGTTTCAAATTTTGGTTTGAGGGTCGTTAAAATTTATCGCCATCATCGGGTTTTGAACCCCAGACATCTGAATCCATAGCCATTGAACCTACCCCTGTACCACCGAGATCAACACTTCTTCTTCAGATTTTCTTAAATCCGATATTCTCCCTTCATCTTCCATTTGAACAAAACATAGCACTTCCATCGACCGACAATGATGTCACCCTTAAAAACCTTCAAACCAGCAATAAAACTCGCTAATTTTGTACATAAGTACGTACCAGGTACGTACATTACAGGCAAATCATTTTAAAGAGGACATACTTGAATGAATATGTGCATACATATAATATAGATAGTTGAGAGTTTCAAAAAAGTTTTTTCAACTACGCGTAGTTTGGAATATCAGCCCGCAGACCTCTCTTACCCCGCAAATGTGTAAAGATACTGGGTGCGTAACAATATATTTATCGATTTCGTTTAAATTTGGGCTCGCAATTCAATTCGACAATGTTCTTGGTCGGGTTATTCAAAAAATTTGAACAATTCATCAATTTTTTTAAGTTAATTTTCACGTTCTGATTAAGTTCTATTCAAGTTTTGTGATTATATCTTTAAAGGCCGTTGCTTCATATAATAGTTGAAAAATAATTTCGTTTTTTTGGGAAGCTTAAGAATTAAACGGTCGAATTAAAGATTGCTTTTTTTTAAATTTTTAACAATTCATCAAATATTTAAAATAAAATTATCACGATCTGTGTAAGTTCTATTCAACAGAACTTTTACGGATTTTTTTAAACAACCCGTATTTAGTGTTCGTTATATCGCCAAGAATAATAATAACTTTAAAATAACAATTGGATGATTTGTAAAGCGCCGTTTTTGTGAGAAATCACCTCAAGGACGTAATAGATAATAGGCATTAAAATCTCTTGACGAACATGATTTCAAGGGCAAAAGTGATTTTTATTCATTTGTTGAGTAATTTAATAAAAAAGATAATCAACGAAAACTGTCACAGACAAGTACGTTTTTAGATTTTCACGGCCAAAAGCATTTTCGTCATTTATTTTTGGGGTGTTATGCCGTGTTCGTGTTCGTGTCGGATCTGCCGGATCAGCCCTGATGATGGACACTGCAACGCTTTCCGAAACGTCGGCTAAAGAAGGAGGTAGCGCAACACGGCATAACAAAGACAAGAACAAATAACGAAAATGTCGCAGACAAATTTAGGCATAAAACGGTGTTTTTAACAATTTGTTTCTGATATGCTTTCACACATTTCAAATGAAAAAAATTTTTTTTAGTTGTTAACGCTTATATGTTTTTTATAATATAATTAACAATTTTATTTTGATTTATGCAATGGAAACTGTAGAAAAAGCTTCAATTTAACCAAAGTATTTTATTTATTTATTAATAACTAGCTGACCCGACGAACTTTGTACCGCCTCAGAATCAATAACTGTGGAATTATTTTTTTTTTTAAATTACACAATGAAGCAATTATCGATGCTCAACTGTCCGTGTTTTGTTTTTTGAGATGAGATATTCAGCATGCACGGCGAGCTTGGGATTGTTCTGTTGACTCAGCAGCTCTGTGTGCAGCCTGATGCACCGCATGTTTAAGTCTTCGCAGTTCAGCTTGTGGAAACGTCTCTTCAAGTCTAGCAACTTTCATAGCTCGAGCTTTTGCTTAGATTCGACTTACGCTTTCGTGGCATAATTGTTATTATTCTTGCTAAAAATAATTATTGTTTAATAGACAATTTCAAAATTTGAGAATGACATTTCGCAAATAAAAATTCTATTTTAGAAAATATTTAAATAAAATTATAGAAATAGAAATTTATTTTAAGTACCTACTCCCTTTATTAGTATTTTATTCGTATTTGAATCCAGAGTAACCTAAAAAATAAGAAAATGACAGTCCATTTCAAACGCTATACTTTTTGTTCGGAGAATAAACATTTTTAGTGATATGTATATATTTCCTACGACGCCAAAAAAGCACTCTTTTTAATCAGAACAAAGCACTCTTTTTAAACCTAAAATTAAAAAAAAAAACATTGTTGCCAAGGTAACAATTTGTTTGACGTTTGCAATAACTCGTTTTTGTTAGGGACAGAAAACGTATGATACATAATTTCATAACGCCACAGCTTATTCATAACGCCAGAGCTTACCAATATATTACTGCCTATGTTACTCGCAAATAATGTAGCTTTCGATTAGTGAAAGAATTTTTAAATTCCATTCGATATTTATTGCGTGAAAGAGTAAGGACCATCCAACCAACCATCCAACCAACCATCCATACAAACTTTCACATTTATAATATTAGTAAGATGTAAATCGATTCGTAGTAAAGATTTATCTAAAATAGTGATTTAGCATTAAGCTTCTCCTCAAAATGATTTACCTGTACCAACATATTGTGTACTGCCAGAAAAATGCAAATAATGCAATACATTATCACTTCTGCGTGACATATGGCTGCAGTCTGCCTCTCTGTGAGTCACTGACCAATGAATACCGACTCGCGACGCGTCGACTCGTCGACTCGTTGACTCGCCGACCGGCAGAGGACATAGGGTTTGTGACCCGAAGAGTCAAAATACACGGGGGCGATATATTGACCCCTCCGGGGGGCCATGCCTGATCTGACCGCACCCAAATTGCGGCCCATCAAAATATTTTTACGAAAGCATAGTGTGAAAATGACTGGTCATCATGAAGTTTCTTCGCTGGGGTAGCAGAGAGGATGGACAGCCATACAAGTCTGTCTTGGCATACACTCCTGGCTTCTTACACATTCTACATTCATTCTTTTCTATTAAAATAATTGTCTTAAAGAACCAACACCGAGGTTATTATTGTTATTCAAACCTTTTTAGCACTGTTGTGATGTGAAACTCGATGAAACGAAAATGTGAAACTAAAAAGAGACAAACATGTACATGTATAGGATTTAGCCTGCGAGAGAATGAGATCGTAAAATCGCTCTCTTCTTTGTACGGTGCTTCGTAGCCTATCGTCTCCTCTTTGTGACCAACTGTTATCTACTTTAGTTTTCTGAAGGTTGCACATTGATTTTTTAATTTGTAACACTTCTTTGGCACCGTTGTGAATTTAAACTCGATGAAACGAAAGAGCGACACTAAAAAGTGACAAATATATACATCTATAGAATTTAGCCTGTGAAAGAATGGTTTAGTATAATCGGTCTCCTCTTTGTGCGGTGCTTCTTAGCCTATCGGTCCTCTCTTTGTGCGGTGCTTCATAGCCTCCCGCTCATGTCTACCATAGTTTTCTGACGGTTTACTTCTACCGCGTGTGAATTGAACGCTGTTTTTTATACTGATTTTTAGTTTTGTAATGAGAATACGCTGGAAAAGTATTGGAAATTAGAAACAATGGCAGAATGAAAAATTGTGCTAATTCGAGTACATTTGTTTTTGAAAAACAGAAGAAGGACTGAAGCTACCTTGGAAGCAAATTATTGAAGTTTTTCTTGTGAACAATCTCGTTTTTAAGTAAAAGAAGTTTGACCGTTTTGAAGTACACAATATCGTTTTTACTCTTTTTGAAAATAATTTATCTACAAAACTGTATCGTGATTGTGATGTGTGCTCCTTAACAGAGATACAGTGGTAAGTACATATTTTTTATCAGTTTTCCTTGCGTACCTTATTTTTCCTAAACGTAATATCATTCAACGGGAAAATGTTGTTGAGGAAAATATTGGTACCTAATTCTAAGATTGAGATCGATAAAAATGACGTAAAATAATCAGGTATCAATGGCCAAGTTGTTTAAGGTGTTGTCCCAGTGAGACAGAGATCTTGGATTCGATTCCGGGTTGAGGCTGTAACCTTTTTTCTGTGTGTTGTTCTATTACATGTTTCGTTTAGATTTATTAATGTTATTTTTTTCTTCGATTAAGTAATATTACATTGGTGGGTAACCACACATAATCCCCGAATGTTATTTACAATATTATACCAAACAATTAAATTTATTTAAAAATTATAATCTATTAATTTTTAATTAAAATGGGGCCACAAAACAAGTTTGCTGTGCTTGAAAAAGTAATTAAATTTATATTGACTTCTTCAAAGAGATTCCATGACGTCCTTGATGTGGGTAGGTTATGAAGATGAAGGGGTGGGGAAGTTATGGAGATGGTGAAGATGGTGAAGATTAACGTATCTGGTTATTCACACTTAGTCACCAAACACAGCTAAAGCCATATCAAGCAACGTTTCAACATATGGTGGTAATATATATGAAAATTGTCATTGTAAAACCATGTACGATCGTGTGAGAAACGTTGAGATCCACAAAGAATGCAAGGCTGTTGTAAGCGTAATGTGTAAGATTAAGAAAGGGACGCTCCGATGGTTTGGGCAAATAGAGCGAATGAACGAGGAAAGTAGTGTAAGTATAATACATGACGCAAATTTTAATGGTAGAAGAAGTCGAGGACGCCCAATAAAGACATGGCACGACCAAGTCAATCAGGCCGTGAGTCGGGCCATGTCAAGAGTCAGAATAATAGAAAAGCATGTATGAGACGTTGTATGAATGTAAATGAGGCAAGTGTGCCAAGATCGAGTTGTTTGGTGGTCCGTCCTCCCTGCCTACCCCTGCGAGGAAAATGCATGATGGTTTGTTAGTTAGTTATTTTCAAATTTGGAATTGAATTATGATAATTGTGAAATTACACATAAAATATATATTTGCGGACACCGGAATTTGAACCTGCAACCTCGAGATTCGCAATCAAGTCTTAACCTAAATTAAGATTCCCCATGTAGTAATGCCATATTCCCACTAGTTCCGGGCAGTATTTACTCACTTAAACGAGTTGAACTATTCTAATCTATTTAATGCACACAGGTAATACTTGCTGTTATTTTGCCTATTTTTGTATGCCAAAGAAGTATTTTATAATGTGTATTTATATCAGCAAGAAGGAAAATTGATTGCCTGCCTCGTTTTTTGGCGAATTGCGTATTACGTAATAAACCGCTTTATCTTTGACAATGTCATTTGGGACACCGGGCCAATGCGCTCGGTGTTATTCCATAAGGCCGAATCACGCAATCATCTAGCAGCGTTTTCATGTGAAAATATGTTCGTCCGTGCTGTTTTTCTTTAAATGTGATGACTAATTAGAGACCATATTATCAGTGGGAGAGTAGTATTACCAACCTTTGCCTTTTACATCTTCACCATTCCCTTCAGCATCAATGTCACGTGCCAAATTACACTGATTGAATTACACATTGACTTAATCACACATGGAGAGGTTTACATCAACAGGACATCTTTTTTTACATTAGCTCCACATAGGAGGCCCTGAGGAAAAAATTCACCAAGACCTGTCATCTTTGAGGATGCTGTGTAGTGGGTCTTTTTTAGAGAAAGAAATGAGATTAAGTTCTGGGAAGGAAAAAGGTATGAGGGGTGGATAGGAATCTGGGGGTCAATATGTCCCGAAGTGACAGACCCATGAATCCATCCAAGGTGATGAATTCGGAGTCCGGCTGGAGAGATCTCCCTCGACCAGTATTTCCCGATCTGGCCTGCCACGCAGTAGATGAGCAGACGCGTCAACAGCCAAGACCCAGACAAACCTTACCCTATGTAGTCACCAAACGTAGCGAACCACTTGCGGTGACCTATAGCAGGGGTGTTGGTTATTCAATAAATGGTTCTCAGTTCGCCGGTACCCGTATCCGCCTCCCAAATTCTACTTATCAAAAAACTCTGTTTTGGAAAAGAAATGGATTTAAATATTAGAGTGTTTAAGGATGTGTAAATAAATTGCGTATTTGAAAAAAACAAATATTAGTTAGGTTAGGTTCGTTTTCAACGATTTTGAAAAGTCACATGGCGGCAATTGTTGTTGTTGATTCTCGTTATTACGCTTATTTGTAGTTATGTTGTAGATAAAAATATTTATACACAATTAGTGAGAACGGCAAATTTTGGGAATGGGTGGTTTTTAAATTTTATTGCAGTGTCATTGCATATTGCGAAGTTGTTTTGAATTAAAAAAATGGAGTAGCATTCACTGACAATTCTTATACAAGGATTATAATAGTGAAAAGTCTGCCCTCAAAAAAATTCAAAATGTTCATCAATTAAATGACTAACCGGCGTTAAAGGATACTCTCATGTATGAACATTGTACATCGACGCTGGAAAGAAAATATGGCTAAAGCTCCATACATCTGGAAAGGAAAAAAGGCTAAAGGACTACTCAGCTATATGGCGTTTAAGACATTTTCCCTTCCAGTGTCGATATTAAGCACAAAACGTTGAATTAAAAAATAAATAAACTATCCACACGAAATATTAGTAAACAGAGCCAGGTACTTATAACCCTATCTTTCTCTTCCACTCCTTCATTTCCTTCCCCACTTTCTTCATTGTTAATCTCGTAGATCCACTGGCTCCAGACAGATGAGAACAAAATAAAAACAAGTTCACAAAGACTGCGGTGGTCTGATCATGTTAAAAGACGGCTAGATTATAGAACATCAAAAATACACGTTAAATAATCGTAACTATCTACCTCTTCGAAATCGACCCAGTGACAAACCGAGGAAAAAAGGGACTAGCTTATGGAATCAATTGGATCAGGAAGGGTACAGCAGAGATTCGGTGAAAAGCGCATGTGGAAGAGGCCAAATTCCGCCCTGCGAAAACCGTAATGAAGTAAGTTATATGAGTAGAAGATAACAATAAAACTTTAAAAGGGTGTTAAAGAAAGTTTTGCACTGATAAAAATATTATATTAATTAAAGTGGGCCCTTTTTACGACCTTGAGGTATTCCAAAATAAAGTAACATTTATCAATCGAAGGTTAATTTGAAAAGCTAAGTGTGTATATTTTCTGGAAATGATAAAACAGTAATGTTCGTTTTATGCGACGCATCACAGCAACAAGGTGAAAAGGTCAGGTTAAACATTGGTATATTTGTTTCCCGAGAACACTTTACGTAATGTTGATATTTGAGACCAAAATCAGAAAAACCGTCGGGGTTATTTTTATATTTACAAACAAAATGACTGTAGCCTCTCGAAAAAGTAAACAACGTGAATTCAATGCATCCTTTGAATGTTTTATATTATCAAGGTTCAAAACAAGGGGTTTAAAAAGGAGTGCTTTTAAAATTTTGCTTTCCGAAAACGTGAAGTTTTCATTTATTTTTCCTGCGAATGGAGGTCAATGATTAAAATATATTAAAAATATGTTTTGTTCACTTTAGAATAGGTCGTTGTTGGATCTAATTAGGAAGAAAAAATCATAATCAATAATAATAATAATTTATTTCACATAAAATTATACAATAAAACATATGCGGAAACTTTGACTAGTCAACTAGGAATGGATCCTGTTTTAGAACAGTCAAATTGACAAATTTAGTTTATATCATAATTTCATATTACATTGTTTAATTACATAACATTTTATTTATAGAAGGAAAAAGTTTAAGTTACGATTGAATTCCTCATAGAAGTTTTAGTTAAATATACAATTTTGTACTTATAAGAAAAATAATAATCGAAGAGAAAAAATAATATCTTGAAAAACAAATTTAGTATCGAATGCTTATGTTTAACGATTATAGATATATGTTTTGACAAAAATCGAGAATCAAGACATTCTTCAAGCTTGATAAGAAAATATTACCACTCATAAGGAATACAAAATGTGTATTAATCTTCAATATTTTTACATAAAGATATATAACTCCTCTTCTCTTCCTCTCCACAATATAATATTTTCAAATATTATGAGTTTCATAGTCCAAATGATTTCAGGGATGAAATTTTATCATATATATTTTAAATGCTTTATTACAGTTTGATAATGCCTGATTAATGACTGATTAATTAATTATTACAGTTTGATAAAGCCTTCAGAGGGTGAAACTGTTGTCAGGCGTGATAATAACTACACAGCAGAGCTTGTTTATAAATAAACTTTTTTATTATTAATAAGTTTTACCGGTGTTTGGTGACAAGATTTGAATAGCCGGGTACTTCCCCACTTTCCTCCCTCCATCTCCTTAACCTCTCAACTACGTTTAATCACACAATAAAATCCAATTGAGGATGCCATAGTCTTACCATACGGTTGTGAGCATTTAGAACTCTTGTGTGATGTTTACATAATTTAAAAACCATATTGTGTCGTTTTCACCATTCATATTGCTTGGTCACGGATATTGTGTTACAACTTAGCATGTATGAGTTAACAAGAAAAGGAAAACATCGTTTAAAATAATGTTTACCAATTGAAAAAAAAAATAATAAAATGTAATAAATTTGAAAATGATACGATATAAACAAATGACTGATTGATCACGAAATGTCAAGCAGCAATTAATAGAACGGTATGTGACTACTTCCGTTATTATTATAATGTAGAGGACATAGAACGATGATGAAACTATTTTTGGTTCCATAATATTGTAGGGATACAGCAAAGTGATAAGCCCTAATAAAATTATATTTTAAAGGGGACCCATTTCACGACCCTGGGGTATTCCAAAATAAAATAATTATTTTAAAACGATAAAACACTTTCAGCATTTTTCTGATGAAAAACTTCTCCCAATCAAAATTGAAAAGTTGCTTGAAATGGGTTCAGCTGTGTTTCTTCTACTTTTAGTGCCCTGCCCGTTCAACGGACGTTGATTATCATTTTGGCTATGCTGACTTTGTTTACTGCGGCCCGGAACAGCTCTACAGTAGACTGGCCAAACCACTGTCTCAGGTTTTTCAGCCATGATATTCTCCTTCTTCCAGGGCCCCGACGACCGGCAATCTTTCCCTGCATTATGAGATGCAAGATCTCGTACTTCTCTGGATGTCTCATTTTGCAGCCTCACAACATACTCCAATTGGAGGTAAGCGATGGATTCACTCGCTCCAGACAATTGCGAACAATTTGCGGGCTCTTTTGTGGTATTCACATTTTAAAGATCTTATAAAACTTTTTGTATGACTTAAAATGACTTTTATTATCGTAACATGCTTTGAAAGGCGAAATTCACAGCAAAAATTAATTATTTACAAATTGCGGATATTGTAAAAGATGCGTAGACGAGGCTGCAAGTGCATTATTAACACATGATGAATTTAATTACTTTAGCTATGACGGGTTCACTGGCCAATGAGCCGCAAAGGTCACCCAATGTCAATGTCTCGTATAATTCGCCCATTAACTTTGTAGACTACGACTGACCTAGGCTAATGAAGAACGGTCTATCCAATGAACAACGAATTAACTAGGCGGGATTTTTTAGAGTATTGTCTGTGTTGGTTAAGATGCGAAAGTGGACGATGAAAAAGTCGCAGGATGTCTTGGCATGATCAATTGAATCAAATTAGAATATTTAAATGAGTATTAATTGGTACCGTCTTAATTTTTTGTATATACATACTACACAAGAGTTTCAAATACTCCCGAATGTCCGGAATCAGTATAACTATGGCTTCTTCAATTGGGGTATGTTGTGAGACTGAGTGGGGAAGGGAAAGGATAGGTAGAAGAAGGTTGGGAAGTACCAGGCGATTTATTCTGATTTGTCGTCTTTACAAGAGCAATTATGAGCATATCTATTATACATACTACTCTTCAAACTGTCTGTCTATAAGATTATGGTAGCAATAATAACTCTAAAACTTTGAGCTCTGGAGAAACAAAATTGGCACAGCTTTTCTATCTGGAAGTTAAAGTTAAAATCGACTATTATAAGCTCGCTAAATGTTTTTCATCGTGAGCTACGAAGCTGTGAAATGTGGTTTTAAATTTCTAGGTGAATGCATATATTTTCAGCTCACATTCCACGTCATTCCATCATGTGCTATAGAGCTTTGAGGTATCAAATATCCATTCAAACATTACACAATAAGACAAGACAGTACATCTTATCGTGCTTTATGCCGTGTTGCGCTGCCACCTTCTCTTAACACCATGAAAATGTCCATCACCAGGGATGTTCCAAATTAATTTTTAATTAAAAAAAAATGATTTTATTATTTTTTTAATACGGGCGACGTCGGGTTGTAAATACAATACTTTTTAAAATGAAAATTTAACACATCGAAAGAAATTATTATACAACTTTAACAACAAAATAAAGTTTTATTTAATTTTTGAAAATTTAAAGTGTTACATGCATTGAATGTAGACTAATTTATTTAGTCATTGGTTATTTGGAAAAATTCTAAGAAACATTCTAGAAACTAATATTATATAACAAAAATTTCAACGTAAAAAAGAACCCGTATAAAATTCTGCAAAAGTGACCATTAACTATACAACTATACGTCATAGAGCCGCGCTAGTGTGGGACTATTCATAGACTAAAAAAACGAATCATAGTTCCTGATCACGTAACATACAGTAAATATTGTCGTAGGTCGTGCCAAGGTTAGTCGCAGTTGAAATAATCGCTGCTGGGTCGTTCTGTTCTTTATTCAAATTCAAATAATGGAACGCTCGTTGTTCCAAAATCGAAATCGTTTCAAATTTTAAATTATCGACTAGACGTTTTTTTTCTGAGTACCAAAATTAATTTCGTTTTATTGTTTGATTATGTCTGGACTCCAATTAGAATGAAATGATTGCTCATACATAAATGCATTCGTTTAAGATTTGGTATGGCGAACAGTTGAGAATTCTAAGAAATATTTAGTCAAATTGGTAGACTTTTTTGGAATTTTATTATCGTGTTGTTCATCTTCCTCTTTTTTAAAACAACGTTTCAGACGAATTGATAGTTTTTTTTTTTACATTAGCACCACATCGGAGGCCCTGAAGAAAAAAATCGCCCTCAGGGCCTATGTTATCTTTGAGGATGGTGTGTGGTGGGTCTTTTTAGATAAAGGAAGGAGAGGAAGTTCTAGGAAGGAAAAAAGTATGAGTCCAGGAGTGACGGACGTATGAATCCATCCACCCTACTACGGTGCAAGGCAATGGGTCGAGAGAATGGCAATGGGTCTTGACCGGTCAGTGGTTGAATGGGCATCGCGTTTCGTGTTCGATTCCTCGGCTGGCTAAGTTCTCCATCACGACTCAAGCAACATTTTCGGCTTACTGTAGGAGATTATCAAATATTTTCGGGTTATTCATAACCCGGAAATGTTCGTCTTTCTTAAAAAAATAAAAAAATTTAAATAAAAAAAGAATCCAGCTTAGGTCTTCTCTGCCATAGCTCTTATAGATTTTCCATAGGTCACCCTAAGTGCTTCGCTACGTTTGGTGACTTTGCAGGGGTACCCAGGTTCATGGGGTGAGATTTAACTAGATCTTTGCGGCGAATACGCCTGCCCACCTACTGCGTGGAGGGCCGGATCGGGAGAGACTGGTTGAGGGAGACCTAACCTTTATCACTCCTGGACACATTGACCCACATATCTCTACCCGCCCTTCATAACTTTTTCCATCCCAGATCTTCCTCTGCTTTGTATTCTTAAAAAGAAATATGACTTAGGGCCTGGCGGAAACTATTTTCCGAAAGACCTCCTTTGTGGAGCTTTGGCTTTGGCTTGTACTTTGGTAAAGAAAATAATTTCTGATTCCCACCCACCCTTCATACCTTTTCCTTACCAGAACTCACTCTCGTTCCTTTCCTTAAAAAGATCCTCCACACAACATCCCCAAATATCATATGGGCCCTGAGGAAGTTTGTTCCCCAGGGCCTCATGTGTGGAACTAATGTGGAAAAAAATAATAAAATATCACATTTCGTAATGTCAGACTTATATGTTATTGTGCATTCCATGACTTTGCAAATTTCATGATGCCATAATTAGCTTATCGTTGGAGATTTAAGACTTACCTCAAACAAACCAAAAAGTAGCTCAATAACAACAAAAACATTTCGTAGGAAAATATGCAGTTCCGGGAAATGTTTTTTCCAAATACTGTTTTCACTCCAGTTTTTATATTTGTATATGTAATGTATATACCTGTACGTTATTTATAAGATCATAGGTAACCTGTTTTTCGAATATGAGAATCAACATGTTATGACGGAAATTATGTACATACTACGGAAAAAAATAACATTTCTAGAAATAGTTCTACTTAGGCAACATGCGATGCACTTCACTTTTTTAGAGAAGGTTAATTTAGGTTAGTGGGGTAAATATGTTTTTTTTTAAATACCACAACAAAGGAAGCATGAGGAAAAAAAACCCTAATGGTTTATGTCATTTTGGGGATGGTATGTGAAGGGTCATTTTATTAAAAGGAAAGAAATTGTTTTAAGGGAAGGAAAAAGGTTTAAGGGGTGGGTAGGAATCTGAGTCAATGTGTCCAGGAGTGATGGACAAGAGAGAAAGTCTGGTTGGAGAGGTCAAAAAGTCTCCCTCAACCATTCTCTCCCGATCCGGCCCTCCCTAGGCAAATGCATCCACCGCCAAGAACGAGACAACCTCACTCCATGAACCCGTGGACCCCTGCTAAGTCACAAAAACGTAGCTAACCGCTTGGGACGACCTATGACAGGGTGTTGATTATCCAATAAATGGTATTATTTATAACACGTGTTACTAAACTTGTAGATTTTAGATTTTACTGGGGAATTCTCCTGTCCTGAAGAAGGTACGATTTTAGCGAAACCCGGTCAGCATTAAGAGGAAATCCGGTCGCAGAGAAATTTGAAAAACAGATGTTTTTTCTGTTGCTGTCACTGTCACTGTTAAACCCTCGAATATTGAGTAAAAGGGACATCTGCAACTCAGGCTGATAATCAAAATGTATATATCATAAAAGAAAGTGAACTACAAAATGCGTGCCGCTTAAACTCAGAAACGGATCCCGGTACGATCAAGAGAGTTATACGGTGAGCCAAATGTCCCCCATCCATGAAGAATGTTCCTGTTTTTATCTGAAGGGCGTGCTTTTGAAGATATAAGGGTTGGAAGTATCGCCCTCTAGAAATTCATAGAACAGTTCAGAACATTCGAGAGTATTCGAGAACATTCCACAACATTTCCAGAACATCGGGAGCATCCCAGATTCATATGGAACATTCCAGAACACTCTCGAATGTTGTGGAATATTCTAGAACATTGTGGACCATACGAAGCCTTTTTTGTATGGCAGAGGCTACCCATTAATAGGGTTATATAAAGCAAAATCCACCTTCTCTCTCCCCACTCCCCTCTCCCGATTCCCCCGTCCCGCGAGTCCCCTCCCAAGTTCCCCTCCCCCCTCCCGCATTCCATACATTCAGTCCCTGTACATTCAGTTTTCAAACAGCTCGCGTGCAATCGATTGCAATTCTTTTATACACATTTCATAATGCCAGAGCTCACCAGTATATACCATCGCGGGCATGCGCAAATCAAATCCCCATAGTTTCATCGCAAACGGATTAATGGTTAGCAACGCACAATTTCATGATGCCAGAACTCAATATTGTACCAATATAGAAACTATCGCGGGCATGCACCCATCCAATCCCCGAAGTTTCGTCGCAATCGGATGAATGGTTTAGCAACGCATAACCATTTCATATAGGTACATAGACAGAAGCAAACATATTTTGATGTTTATATACATATGTATATTAAAACACGCCTGTCTCGACATAGGTATATCCTAGTGAAACAGGCATAAAATAAACCAATGTTCATATGCTTTTTTATAGATAAATAAATAAATAAAAAATATCTATACATATATAACTATATATATATATATCACATTATAGGGTATCTGCTTCATATGAACATGAAAAAATGTTTTTCATTCAGCCACTATTTCGGCAAAATTCATAATGAGATAATTCAATAAACAAGGTAATCATGTTCACTTCACAGGTCGGGTAATATGCAAAATCGATAGGAAAACGTACAGCGTAATAGTCTGTATCAACAACAATGTTTTTGTTTTCGTGTTTTCGACGAAAAATGTCATGTCATTACTACAATTTGGTGTTACTACGAATGGTATAGGAACCAAGAGAATTAGAGTTTAGGATACAAGAAATCATGTTACTCCCCGTTTTAACTGGACTGTTTCGATACCGTTTTAAAATGGCGGCCGTTTTCTTTCTTTTTTCCAAATGTGAGATTTTCGTGTTTAAAACAGACTTTTTTTACTAGCAACACCGTCGTGATTTGAAACTCGATGAAACGAAAAATAGCGACACTAAAAAGAGACAAACACATACATCTAAAGGATTTAGCCTGCGAGAGAATGAGATAGTATAATCGGTCTCCTCTTTATGCGATGCGGTGAAATTTTGGTTTCGGTGTCATTTTCAACATCCACACGCCCTGTCTAGACTCTGTTGGTCGATGACTAGAAATACTCACAGAACTACTAATAAATATTAAGAAAAAAATTAGAATGTGCAATTCACACGCGGAAGAAGTAAAACCTTCAGAAAACTAAAGTAGACAAAAGTAGGGGACTGCTAAGAACTTTTTTTTATCAATGTGAAGGATAATTTTTTCCATATCTTTGTCGTTGAATTCCAGTGCACCTTTTCCTATACATTTGGTCATCTGATTAGTATTTGTGATTTCTTCTAGATGTCGCTTTCTTTTGTATTTTTCTTTGCCTGAAATTTTTTTTTGATTTCGTAGGATTCGATTCTTGGTCCGCCAAATTTCTGCAGAGGTTCGTCGGGTGCTTTATACCACTGCACCAAAGCAGACTTGCATAGGACTATTATATTGGAACCTATTATTAAATAAATATTTTATTGCTATCTTATTGTCTTGTAGGCTAAATCCTATAGACGTATGTGTATATCTCTTTTTAGTGTCGATCTTTCTGTTTCATCGAGTTTCAAATCACAATGGTGCCAAAGAAGTTTTTACTTCAATAATAGTGTAAATATCTGCATCCTTTAGAGATATATGATCCAATTTTTAGTACTTCTCGAATGATTTCTGACGTTCTACATACATATTACATATCAGGTTCAGTTTTTTTTGCATAGGTACCTCAGAAGTGCCTAACACCACCCCAGTCAGTAGTTACGTAAGGCACTAACTATTTCAATGTCACATTGGACTAGTAAATAGGAAAAAAACTAATAAGGATATAATGTAATTATTGTGTTGACTTCTAAATTGCTGGTTGCGGATAATGTTTATGTCTTGTTAGGTTATATAATGGTTTGAAAAAAGACGCCATGAGCCAAATGCAAAAGGTTACAGAAGAGAAATGAATACCACCAAGAAGACAATATGAGACTCATTCGAGCTCTGATTTTCCACATATCGTTGTTTCCAACTTTTTGATCGATCAATCTGAGTCTGCGATCAGCTAAGTGATTTGTAACGCTCGATTCGCCTGTTGGTCGGAGAGTTGCGTTGGGAAGAGTGTATTTGTGCATTTGAGGAGTGTTGAGCCAATATTTAGGCTCAACAATTGATCAACATCCAGGATTGGGAACAACGGCCTTTAGAACAAGCGAGAGGAAAATGAATAAGGATTGATAGGATAACTTAACATAACTTCTCACCTATCCCTAGCATGATTGCAGATCGCTAACGAATAAGTAACAGTTCAGAATGACTGAGCGATCTTAATATATTCGTTGTCAAGTATTTGACGTACAAACGTATGTTAGCAATCTGCAGTTGTTGTCCTTTGAAAAGAACGAAGAAAGATGAAAGGTTACCGAAAGTTATCCTATCGATGACTCGACAGTCGACAGTTGATCCGCCGACATTTATCTCCCGAAATGAATTCAATATGAAGTATATATAAAAATCAAAATGATTGCAAGCTAATAAATAACTTGCTTGGGTGTATGTATTTATATGAGTATGTATTTTAGATGTCTATGGGTTGCTAAACCATTCATCCGATTGCGATTAAACTTGCGATGAAAATTGCGATGGTTTATATATATGTACAATAGTGAGCTCTGGCGTCATGAAATTATGGGTTGCTAAACCGTTCATTCGATTTCGATGAAACTTTGGTGAGTTGTTGTGAGCATGCCCGCGAAGGTTTCTATATAAACTGGTGAGTTCTGGCATTATGAAATTTGTATAAAAAATTGCAATAGATGGCACGCGAGCTGTTTGAAAACATAATGTGACGGGACTGAATTTATGGAATGCGGAAGGGGGAGGGGAACTCGGGAAAGGGGAGTGAGGAGAGGGAAGGCGTGAGAGGAGGGGACGCGGGAGAGGAAGGGGAGGCGGAATGGGAAAGGACACGCAGGGAGAAACAATTTCCTTATTATGTGGCGTTGCAATGTCATTGTAAGGTCGATTGATAAGGGTATAACCATCCTATCAATCCTTATCAATCGACCAAGTTAGTACTTACAATTGTGGTGTACAATTTTATCATATCCAATTATTGGTTTAAATGTAACAACAAAATTTACTATCACTTTTAACCAAGACCTTTTATTAATTACTATCGATAATTGCATATTGTCCATCTTTCAAACATGACGACAAGCATAGTAATCAATATCCCTGACCTTGGTGGTGCATTGACGCCTTTGACGCCACTGAAAGTTGACAGATGACAGTACCCTGACAGTTGACAGTAGTTGACAGTCACGGCAAGCTGGCGATACTATCCCTGTGTGCAGTGTTGACAGATAAGGAAATAATTAATTTGATACAGGCAGAATCCTTAATCGTGTGACAGCAGAACCGTAATGGAAACATATTTTCAACAAACTGAATTGAATTCAACACTAACTTAACAACATTTGCAATAAAATATTTGATTTCCATTAAAGAACTTATGCTTTAAAAATTCGAACGGAGAAATGCCAAAAAAAAAGTAATGGGGGATACTAATTTTTTTGTGAACACTATACAAAAAACTAGTGTTGCAACAGAACTCTGCTTCCGCTTCCGCTTCTGCAGAAGTTCCGCAAGTTTTTTCACTTCCGTTTCTAATTCCGCAAACTTTATAACAGAACTCTAAACAAAGAATATATCGAGGAGCGTGGGGTTGGGGGGCGCGTGGACGACTGGACAGGGGGCGGTAATTTTTTATTAAATATAATTTACCTCTGTTTACTAAAAGTACAAAATACAAATTTAATTAAACAAATCTTAAGAAATAAAATTGGTCTTTTTCTTCATAGTATTAACACTTCCGCTTCTGGTTCCGCTTCCTCTTCCGCTAAGATTTACTTTTGACATCGGTTTCTGTTTCCGTTAAGAGCGCATAACCAGCCAGCGGACGAAAATTCATATTTCGTCGAAAGATGTTCTTACAATCGTACAGGGCGGTTCCAAATAGAAAGATAAGGTATTCTCCGTACCAGCTTTTTAAAATTATAACTCAATATCGATTTTATTTCATTCCAAAGTTGCTTTAATTTATACCTTCATCCAAAAATGCTGAAAGGCGTGACGATAAAACTATTAAAATTATGTACTTTTTGTAATTATTTTTTGATCATAAATATTTATCATTGTTCAATAATGTCTTAGCAAAATTAGACTGTAAAAAAATCTGAAATATATTAGTCTGTAAGTGCGCAAATAAATGCACAAACGGACCAATTTTCGTCAAGAAACACATGTACTTATATATTTTTTAATAATTTTATTTAAACTAAAATTAAAATTCTGTTACATACGTTTACCAGATAATATATTGATTTATTTTACTGCCTGATTATATGATTTGAAATGGGTGTTGTATAATACATGTACTTTTTTGAAAATTTAACAAATCCGCCAACGACCTATGGAACAACCTTATTAT
This sequence comes from Limnephilus lunatus, assembly GCA_917563855.2. Lineage (NCBI taxonomy): Eukaryota > Metazoa > Arthropoda > Insecta > Trichoptera > Limnephilidae > Limnephilus > Limnephilus lunatus. Next base: position 104,272,804 of record OU830594.1, read on the forward strand.
ATTTAAAATAAACATTTTTTCTGAAAAAATTTTACATACGTTTACTAGATAAAATAACAATCTTTCGAATTCAATTTATAATTTTTTGTGGAAAAGAGTCAATACGTCTAAACACTAATTTAAAAATGACATATTTCTGGTTTTCTCTGGTTATACTCTTTAAGACACTTTTACTCTTTAAGACACTTCCGTTGCATCACTACAAGAAACCCAACTGCTCTCGACCGTCCTTTTTTTTCATTAATTCCACACAGGAGGAAAGTAATTTCGTTTCGAGGGTCTTTTTGAGGAGAGGAAGGAGTGAACATGGAAGTGAACATTGAAGAGTCCCATTTTGTAGGAGGGAGGAAACCCAGAGGTCGGCAAATCATTCCACGGCCGAGCGGTTAACTCTAAACAAGTCGTAGAAGCGACCCGTTCTCTTGTAAAAATGTACATATTATGTAGGGTGCTCGGCGGATAATTCGGCAGTAAATCCTCTCTTCACACCCTTTCTTAGATACTTAGTTATATTTTGTGTAAGAAGATATTCCGTATTTTCCCTAAACCGACTTCATATTGTGCATATAAGTATGCCGGGTGTACAACTGTCGCGGGATCAACTGTCTCATGTTGTACGATAGCCTACAAGTACCGTTCTTAGTATTAGCTGTTAAATATTTTGTTTTTCATTTAGATTTACACAATTAGAAACAATTCAAAGTACATTGTTTACTTACCCGACTCTGAACAATATGATAAATTCATGTCAATAAAACAACAATGGCGCCCAAACCAAGTACGCCATTGCAAATACATATATTAGTTATCCTGCAATTATTACACACTGCAATTATTATGTTATTATTATTACAGTGCGTTCATTGCAGTACCTACCTATACACTGTATAGTATATACAATCACAATGTACACTGGTAATGCGCGGTTTCATCCCGCGATAAAATATCCCCGACAAAATATCCCCAACAAAATATCCCCGACAAAATATCCCCGACAAAATATCCCCAACCAAAAATTTCCCCGACAAAATGTCCCCGAGAAAATGTCCCAGACAAAATACTCCCGACAAAATATCTCCGACAAAATATCACCGACAAAATACCCCCGACAAAATATCCCTGACAAAATATCCTCGACAATATATTACCGACAAAATACCCCCGACAAAACATCCTGGACAAAATAGCCTACGGACAAAAAATCCCCCAACAAAATCTTTACATAGTATAAAATGAAGTCGCTCACGCTGTCTGTGCGCTTAAATCTTTTAAACTACACGACTGATGCGGTTTTCACCAATAGATAGAGTTATTCACGAGTAAGGTTTTTAAGGTATATAATTTGTCAAGGTTTTGTGTAAATTGGTTGAAATATATAAATAAAGCGACCGGGCTGGCAAGTGGGCAGCGGGCAGCGGGCTGGCAAACGGGAGGTGTGGATTTGATTTAACAGATGGCGTTGATTATAAAGGTTGGGTAATGGCGTGGCGTTGTGTTTGCCACAGCAACGTGTGTCCGGATCTGCTAGTATGTATATATTAAAACCTAATCTAACTTTACAGGTGTATGTATTTTTTTGTCCCATTTTACTATTTTTAAACAATAATTAATTGCTTTACGGGTGTCTGTATTACTTTAGCACCATTTTATTTATTAGGTTAGGTTAGGTTAGGTTAGGTTAAGTTAGGTTAAGTTAGGTTAGGTTTCAGTTGATATTTTGTTGGGGGGTTTTTTGTCCGTATGATATTTTGTCGGGGATATTTTGTCGTGGGTTGAAAAGTCGCGGAACCATGTACACTGTATAGTCTGTACGGCGTATTGTCTGTATTCGTTGAAAGCCACGACTCGCCGCCGTTTATATTATTTATACGCTTTATAACTTACAATCAAATTCAAGGACGATGCTTTTCATTAATTTGTCTTGCAATTTGTTGAAGAAAGTATTAAAAACATCTTTAAAATTACCTTAGACTCTCATTCTGAATTATATTATGTTATTTTTTAAGATAATTCGAGTCTAGAAGGTAATTTTATAAAATTCCATCGTTAGAAAAAAAATCACAAATTAGACTCCTAAAATAATGAAAAACGCATCTTGTTCTGTAATTATACATGTTATAAGTTTTTTTATGTTATATGAAAAAATAGAATCGAAGCGATTTTACAGTTGAAACGGGTGATTCGGCACCTATATCATCTTACCCCGTTTTTTGGAATCGCAACAAGTAAAACGATCAGCTGCCACATCTCTACTTCACTTCTTGACAGAAGGAAGAAGTGGATTCATGCAGGATTGGAGGAAGGATGTGCCGACGGCTCTCATGTGAAACATGGCGGAGACATGGGGATCAAATAGTAGAGTTATATATAACAAGAGAAAAATATAAGATTTTTAATGTTGAAATATTTTGGTAGTCTCTGCCGTTACAGAGAATGAAGCCAATCGTTTTTAATCCATTAGTAACTGTATTATTATGTGAAAGAAAATTAATACAATCCCTAATTTTATCACCTATTTTTTTCCATTAACTCCACACAGAACGTCCAAAGGAAAATAATTTCCCTGAGGGCCTAAGTCATCTTTGAAGATGCTATGTCGGGGGTCTTTTTGAGTAGAGGAAGGACTGGATATGGGTTTAAAGATACATGCGTTGTAGGTCGGAGGAAATACAGAGGCCGGCAAATCACTTCAAAATAAATAAATAAATAAGTGAATTAATTTCAAATGTGCAAGAAAGTCAAGTGAAAAATTCGCAAGCCTTTAATTGATGCAACTGTCAATGTGTTAAAGTCTGTCAGACAGGAATTCATACCATAAATTACTCTTTAGTATTTTTTATGGATATGTCTCACGTTATTAACACATAGTTGCGTGTTGGGGTAGGCCCCTTTCAATATAATCTATAGACTATCGACTAATATGTATAATATCTGCTAATTATATCGATGGGGGCACGCCCTAGATAATAGTGATGGACGGGAAACAAATTTATCGACATTTGAAATACAATGTAGGGTAAAATAGGTATTGATGAGGGATCGCCAGTGAAGAACATTTGAGGAGGATCCCAATTTTCACCACTCTACTTCCCAAAGTTCCTCTTTCTCATCTCATCGCATCTCCATTACCTCCCAACTCCCTTCAGTATCCCAACATCCCAATCATGCTTAATAATTTTTTATTAAATATTTTTATGATATATTTGGCAATACTGATTAAAAATACATATAAAGTTACATCGGTTACATAGTTACACAAGTTTTTAACAAAGAAGCAAAAAATTGCCTTTCCTCTCCATAAAGAGACAATTCCCTTGTGTTTGGTGAGGGAATTCTAGCTCAATTAGTAAATAGTGTAAGTTAGTAATAACGGATATTGTAAGTAATAAGTAAGGTTAGAAAATCTTATATAAATTTAAAAATAAAAATCATGATAAGTTTAAAAAATCATAATATAAATTAAAAAATCATTATAAATTATAAGAATCCAAAATTGCAGTCGATTCGGCCCAATAGAGCCAGAGATAACGGCTTTCAAAATCTGGCCCCAAGCCTTGCATTATGTCCACAAAAAAGATGAAATTTCAACAAATGCTCATTTTTGGAAATTTTGTTATTTACTCCTCTACAGACTATCATTTCTTAAAAGAATCCAAAATTTCACACGGTTGGGCCACATAAAATCGAAGATAACGGATTTCAAAGTCCGAGCCAAGAGTTGTACTACGCCAATAAAAATTATGCATTTTTCACTAATGTTACCTTTTGGAGATTTTGTTATTGATCTTAGACCATCCCACTAGTCAACTATCTGCCTACAACACATATTAAAATACTTTGGACACGTTGCTCGCCAATCTGGGGACTCCAAATTGGAGAAAATCACAGTCACTGGCAAAGTGGAAGACAGAAGAAGCAGAGGAAGGTCACCAATGCGCTGGATTGACCAAATATCACTGACGTCTGGTACTAGGGTGTCCTGAAGAAGTCCTATTGGCTCCAGACAGTTGGCAATTGGCACTCTGCCGCTAAAAAAAAATTGCATCATTAAAAATGCCAATATTTCCGGAAACACTAAAAATATCTATTGCCTAAACTCATCAACTTTAAAACCCATTTCCCATCGTAGTAAAAGCGAAAATAAACATAATGAATAAGAGAGAGAAGGGGAGACTTGTTGTTTACGTCACACGAGGGTCGGATAGAGGTTGGGCAGTCATTGACAGTGAACTCTGCTGCACTCTGTAATATTAGATATGAGCAACATCCATGTTTTTTATTGGATTAAAAAAATTACTTGATTTTTAAAGGTTTAGTTAAATTCTCTTAAATGCTTCAAAAATACATATTACCGGTACCCATGTTTGGTATTTGAATAAATTAAAAACGGACATATGAAAAATAGATGAAAAAATCCACAATTTGTTTATGTTGATGCAGTTGGTGCATAAGGTCAACCTTTGAATTTTGACGGTTTTCGAACTAATCTTTAATTATCGTGATTTATTTTGGGGTATTATGTCGTATTGCTCTACTTCCTTCTTTAGCCAACCTTGCGGACACCATTACTTTGGGTTTGTTTCTGGAGTCCTAGGAAGATCCAAAACGCATAGAGCATGCCTAATACGGAGGCAATTGAAATTCATAAAAATCCCATTAATATTAATAAAGACGACGGGGCTAAGTTCAATAGTTCTTGGTATCCGTTAATTGATGGCTACACCAAAACTAATCGCAGAAAACCATTTTATTCTGAAATGCCAGCTCATAGAGGATTAAAGTTAGATACACGGTACACATCTACGTATATAAACACAAACCAAAATCTTCGATTACAATTCTATCCTGATGATGAACAATCTATTGCAGTCCAAAACACTGGCTAAAGAAGGAGGTAGCGCATCTCGGTAAAATATCCCAAAAATAAATCAGGATAATACTATAGGCCGTGAAAATGTCGAACCATATCTCATCTCGATTGTTTGATTAATTTCTACTACCATGACAATTATGTGATATTTTACATGATTATTATTTATATGCTTTACATTTTTTATAGTAATACCTCACAAGAGTATCAGCTGTTTCCTTCCGGAGCTAATGAGACTATGGCATCCCCAATTGGGGTATTTTGTGAGGCTGAAGGTAGTGGGGAGGGGAAGGAGATGGGCTGAAGGAAGGTGGGAAAGTACCTGGCTATTCAGATCTGGTCACCAAACACGGCTAATGCCATTTCAAGCAACGTTTCAATTCTGAATGGTGGTCTTACTCCAGGGCGATACTGATAGTATCTTCCACTCTGGAACGTGCCGCAAATATACAAATAATTTTGAAACAACAAAAATTATTCAAATAAAATTTATTTTACCACGCCGAGATTCGATCCCGCGACCTTCGGATTGTGAGTCAAAAGCCCCACCGCTAGACCACGCCGGCTGATCCTTGAAATATTAGCCCATATTTATGAAAAATAGAAAGTGGCATACATGGAAAATTATGTATATAAAAAAGATATAATTTCTCAATTTGCAAATATTAAGCACATTTTTTGGAATTTCTCAATTGGAACCATACCGATTTTCCAATTCATTAAAATGGTTCAATTTCGCAGAATTTAAAATTGTTATCTACCTTTTATATAAATAATTTCTGGACCATAAAATCTAATGAAATAAAGTACCTAGGTGTCATTATAGATTGCCAATTACGGTGGGAGGCCCAAATTAGCTCCATAACACAGAGACTCCGTAAGTCATGCCATATTTTTTACTACACGAACGTCTGATTGTTATTGCACTAAATTATGTAAAATCGACCACCATAACACGGGCAACAGCCTAGCATGGTGGTCGAAAAATCATCTAATAATGTAACCCAATTTTGTAAGTAATGAATAAAGAAATTTAAAAAAAAAAATCATGCAAGTGGTTCATTCTCATCTCCGTAGGTATGGCCGCACATTGTGGATTTATTTACTGTATATTTTTTCGCCTCTTCTATTTTAATATTTTTATCATGAGTCGCAGTTTTATTTAGTAGTATTCGTGCGGTGTTTATTATTGGCCATTCCGGAGCCAACAGCCCAACAGCCGGCCACTTGGTGATGTCAATGATGTGCATAATCACTTATAAACGACTTTATTATTTTAAAACAGAGCGTGTCCCGATATGTAATCTTTCTATTTTTATAATGTGTCCAATATTTCTTCAAAATCTGAATCTTTTAATACTAAATCATGTTCAACTTCTTCATTTTCTTCATCTGTTTCATGTACTTCATCTACTTAATCTACATCAAATACTTCATCTAGTTTTCTACCTCATCTACTTTTTTACTTTAGCTTTTACAATTCATCTTTATCTGCTTCTTACACTTCATCTACTCTATATACTTCATAGATTTCATCCACTCAAATCGTTTAGTTAATCTAATAATATCTAATAATATAAACATTTATTCATCAATAAACTTTTGCAATTTTACACATTTTGTTAATTTATCATTGATTCTATTTACAAAAAGGTCACTGCTCCGCTATATGTATCTACATTCAGAATTTGTCATGAAACGTTGCTAGTTTTCAGCAGTGCCTCTATCTACTTCAAATACTTCATTTGCTTTTTTACCTATATCTACTTTATCTACTTTTTATTATTTTTGTATTTTATATACTTCATGTACTTTATCTACTGTATGTACTTTATTTAATTTATGAACTTTATCTACTTTCACTACTTCTGCTGTCTTTATTCATCTATTTCTTCGTCTTCATCCCTTTCACCATCTTCAACTTCTTCTCTGTCTTCAACATCTTCATTGCCATCGTTTCTTCGTCTAATTCATCACGACGGCTTCCATAGTCGAGGGATACGACAACAAATCCGGAGATCGCTAGTCCAAATCCCGGCGCGCGCAAATAAGTTTTACAGTAAATTCATTCAAAATAATAAAGTCCCATAAAGTTATACATATTTACACAACAATTTTTTAAGTAAGAAGAAAAAGAAACAAATCAAATACATACAATAAGAAAAGAAAAACATAAGGGATAATAAATAAATAATCAATTATAATGAAGGACGTAGTATGTAGTGATCTCGGGCCCAGCGCTCAATCAGGAGTGGTGCTTCGTGCTGCGGTTACCACTGTGTTATCGGAGGCCGTAATACATTATCATATACCTATCTACATATTTGCAGCATGTTCCAGAGTGGTAGATACTCTCAGGATAGGATCGTCCTGGTGAAAAAAAGAACATTAAGAATGAAAACGTTGCTTGAAATGGCTTTAACCGTGGCGGCGGTACCCATACCCGTTCCCAAATTGTTATTATTCCACAGTCCCGATATAGTTTCCTTATGGGGATCTGTAGGAATAAAAGCTTCGCCTAAAGGAAAGGGCCCATAAGAGATTATCATGGAAGAGGATTCGCTAATTCAAGGCTAAATTCCCATCACCCTGTTTGCCAATCTCCAGTGGGCGGACCATCGCAAGGAGGTCAACCAGGACGTACAGTGACCTGCCCCAACTTTAGGAGGTCAGAGACGTAACACACCAAGAGCTGAAGACAGAAGACAACAAAGAACTGATCGTTCTGAATTCTGGACTTGCCGCTGCATTCTGCGCGTTGATTTCATCGGAATTTGCTGAACGGTGCCAAGTTTTTTTCCGAATGGTCCTTTTTTCGATTCCGCTCCCGTTTGGGTTTTCTGTTTTTGGCGCCAATTCCGCCGATGACGTCAGGTTTTTGGTTCGAATTTGAGCTTTTGGATCTCATGGGCTTGTGAGGTTGTTCGTCTGGTGATCTTTTCAAGGATTCAATTCAATTTATTCATTTTTAAAACGTTACAAAATTAAAATTTCAAAGCGTTTTAAAAGAGATAAAAAATTAAGATTCAAACAGATTTAAGCAATTTTTATATCAATGAAGCACAATCACACTAACAGCAATAAAGCTTGTTGTCTGAATTGTACTTCATTGATGTTAAACGTATCGATGTTCGAAGTGATTAATTCGAAGTGATTCTATTTAACAACGTTCGAAGTGATTCTATTTAACAACAAGACAGCTCTCCCGACTGGCATAACCATTGGCAAGTTAGTTCTGCAAGCCGGGAGATAAAACAGTCTATGCTGCCGGTGACGGAGATAACCATCGGGAACATAGAAAATAATGGTTTACATGATAGCCGAGTTTTCGAACCTTCCACGAATGAGGCTTAAGAAATGTGTTGCAATGAGCACATCCCTTCTGACCCGTAGATGGTTCATACCAAGCATTCCCAATACTTCCTCAGGTAAAGAAATCTCAGGAATTTCTTCTGAACCCTCTCCAACATGAGGGAATACTAAATAGAGCGAACTATCCGTTTTTTATGAGAAAAAAATCATAATCTGTCATTAAATGGGTCGTGAGCCTTCGACGCCTACTTACTTGTGTGAATACCACATAATATGCTGACATAATCTAACCTTACCTAACCAACCCTAACTTTATTTTATTTTAATGAGTCTCAAGTCCCAACTGCTCTCCACTGTCCGGAACCAGTGGGACTAGGACTTTCCCAATTGGGATTTTTTGTGATGATGAACGGAGAAGGGACTGTGTAATCGAAGACTGTAAACGTTCGCTTAAGAAGGAGGTAGCGCAACACGGCACAATACCCCAAAATGTTGGGCCGTGAAAATCTCAAACTATATCACACGTATTCTAATTCTAAGATAATCAAACATACTAATTTCGGTTGACTGTGATGATGTGCGTGATATAAAATTCCTGCGTGGTGTAATGTAATACGTAAAATTATTCACGATCGACTTTCAATTTACAAAATTGGAACTGATTGTGCGAAAAATTCAGACAAGGATAAAGTAGGTACCTAGCACCTACCAAAATTATTTTATTTTAATTCATTAATTACCTGATAAATCTATTTCTTCAATATTCGCGAATTCCCTGTGTAGCGTAATTTTAATTTAGCGTAATTTTAATTTTAGCGTAATTTTAATTTTAGCGTAATTTTAATTAAATTAAAACACATCACTTATTTAATTAAAATTATCAACATATTTCAAAACCGATGGTTTCTCCGTCGGGATAAAATAAAAACAATCCATATAAATAAAAATGAATCGCCGAGATGTATGTACGCCGCGCATAACTTCCGAACGACTGCGACTGTACCAAATTGGATAATTCCTTTGGTTTTGTATTCGTTATGGTCAGAACAAGGTTTTATAAAACTACTGATGAGATCTAGCATTATGAGATTTGTATAAAAAAATGCAATTGGTGGCACCCGAGCTGTTTGAAAAATGAATGTACAGAGACTGAATGTATGGAATGCGGGAGGGGGGAGGGGAACTCACGAGGAGGGTATGGGAAGGGGGAGTGGAGTGGGGAGAGGGAAGGTGGAAGAGGCGGTTGCGGAGAGGGGAAGGGGACACGATAGAGGAAGGGGAGGCGGAAGGGGATCGGGACGAATGGGAAAGGCCACGCAGGGAGAAACCATTTCTTTATTAAATAGTATAGCAACGCATGCCGGGTACCAGCTAGTTATTTAATAATATATTTTCTTTAAATAATTAATATTTTACAAATACTTTCAGCTTCACAAATGCTACAACAATGTGATAAAATAATCTCAGATAAAATAATTACTGTCGTAATCGTTTTCTTTTGTAATAAAACTTCTTAAGTCAATAGCCTTTTATATTAACAGCAATTTCTAAAGCATAGTGTAAATATTCAGAATCATCATATTTTTTTAAATAATTTCCATGACATTTATTTTTTCATGAAACGGCGAAAGATAAAAACGCGATAAAAAGTGCAATGTCCTACTTTATCCTGCATAATTCATTGCATTTTTTTCCTCATTTAAATATTTTATGTATTTCACAACGTTTTAGTAGGAAACTGATATTACCAAGGTTAGGAATGTAGGAAACCAGAGATGAACTGGAAACATTTGAATTAATAATATATACTTTTGAATGTAGCTATAACTTTGTGGTAATCCATTATAGATAAATGAAACAATGTTACTTTGTTTGAACCACTTGTATATTTGTTTGAAGCCGACCGGTTTCGGAATGACCGTTCCTTCCTCAGGGCAAACATATACTGATTTGACAGTTACAAAATAGTGGGTGGGTACAATATATTATTACAAGGTGTTGTGCAAATTATTACAAAGGTGGAGGTGTGGCTAGGGGTTATTTAAGAGTGGGAGTGGAGGAACACATCCATGATTGGGCTATAAGATTTTTAAAAAAATGTTTGTTTATAATGGATTCATTATTTTTAAGGGATTTTTTTTTATTTCCAAGGCTTCTAAGTTATTTAAGCGTTTTCCTTTATGGTTGAAATGAAGAATATTTATCCTTGTATTTTTTTCAAAACTATGGTTATTTAAACTGGTAAAAAAATATTATTATTAAGACACCTTAAATGTTCTTTGATTCTAATTTCAAAATTACGAATTGTTTTTCCAATATAAAATGAGGAACAGTCATTACATTTGAGTTTATATATTCCGTAATTAGTCAATTTATGGTCTTTATCTTTAGCATTCCTCGAAAAATTACCGATATTATTTCTTGTATCAAAAGCTGGTTTAATATTAGAAGGGAGATTTTAGCAATATTGAACTGAAAAATAATTAATATATAAAATTGTACGCCATTCTTTAACATCATTATTATTAGAATTGTATAGATATTTATTTATTGAAATTTTGCTAAGTTTTGTATTTAAGATGTTATCAATTAAACTTTATTCATATCCGTTATTTACAGCAATTTGTTTTATTGTAGAAGGTTCAGAAAGGAAATTATTATTAGACATTGGGACATTTACTAAGCGGTGTATCATGGAGTGGAAGGCGGAGTGTTTTTGTGAGACAGGGTGGTTGGAGGTCTTATGAATTACTATGTCAGTGTATGTGGGCTTGCGATATATACTAAAATCATTTTTTTTTAATTTGTAATAGATAAAGTTAAATCCAAAAAGTTTAATGTTTCATTGCCTATTTCTATCGTCAATTTTATTTGATTATGTAAGGAATTTAAAAGGTTAAGAAAGTTGTTGAGTTGGCGTTCCGATCCCGTCCAAATGACGAATATGTCATCCACATATCTCTTCCATAGTAGAACTTTATTTAAAAGGGAGGATATTGAATTAAAAACAGTTGTTTCCAAATCATTCATAAATATATCAACAATTAGAGGACTGGTGGGAGGTGAATTAATAATTTTTTTTTTTAATTTCACAATAATTTTACTAAGAAATTTTATTTGAGGTTAACCGGGTCATTATACTACAGCGTGCGGTATGTCGGCAAATTTACACTATGTCGTGCGGTCCAATAACACTTTTCAACCACAGCGTGCGGTCTATAGGCAAATTTCCACAATAGCGTGCAGTCCAATAGCTTTTTTTACCACAGCGTGCGGTACCTACATCGATGTTTAAACCACAAAGTGCAGTCTATTGGCGAATTTACAGTATGGAGTGGTCTAGTGGTACTTTTTAACTGTAACTTTCTGTACCTACGTCGATTTTAAAACCATATCGTTAGCTCTATTGGCTAAATTTTCACTATAGCGTGTGGTCTAATGGTACTTTTAACCGTAACGTGCTGCACCTACATCGTTGTTTAAAGCATAACGTTCAGTATATCGGCAAATTTGCACTATAAGGTGGGATTCAATGGAACTTTTAACCATAACGTGCAGTAGGTATCTACACCGATGTTTAAAACATAATGTGCGGTCTATCGGCAAATTTGCACTATAGCGTGCGGTCCAATGACACTGTACCATAGCGTGTTGTACCTACACCGATGGTCAAACCATAATATGTGGTATATTGGCAAATTTGCACTACAGCGTGAGGTCCACTTGCGCTTGTTAACCATAACACGCTCTACCAACACCGAGGTTCAAACCATGATGCAATCTATCGGAAAATTTGCACTATAGCGTGCGGTCTAATGGTGCTTTGTAACTATAACGTGCTGTATCTACATCGAGGTTTTAACCATAACTTGTGATCTATTGGCAAATTTGATAGCGTTCGATCTAATGGGACATTTTATGCATTAGTAGCGGTACCTATATCGATGATTAAATCATAACATGCGGTCTGCCAGTAAATTTCCATACATCGGGCGCACTGTCGGGAGATTTACACTATAGCGGATGGAATAATGGTATAGGTATTCTCGATCGGGACATTATATATGTATTTGTAAAATGCATTAACTTTGTGGCTCGCCATAATTTACATTAAAAACACATATAAATTTGTTGTAGACCACTTTTATTTTATAAACACTCTGCCGGTTTCAGGAACCACCCCTCCTTCGTCAGGAAATATAATATTCTTCTGACGAAGGAAGGGTGTTTATAAAATAAAAGTGGTCTACAACCAATTTATATGTGTTTTTATTGTACATTATATATGGTTTATTGTTTTCAAGTTTAATTTGTAGAACTCCATTTTAGTTTAAAGTTAAATTTTTAAAGGTATTGTAATTATTTTTGAAAATTTTTGTAATTCAAGGTTTAAATTAAAAGTCAGAGAAAAACATATTTTTTACAATTTATTTTAATCCTCGCTTTAAAAATGTATTAATAATCAAATCTGTAAAACATTACCAATTTTCTCCCCATAACTGTATTTTCCCCATACGAGCTCCCGAAGCGTTGGGCGCCACTCGCCCCACTTTGTATGAAAGTACAGTCCGGCCCCCGTCTTTTGATGCAACGGCCTCGGGTCACCTTGAATTAGCTCTGGGTCATCGTTCAGAGCGCCCAGTCAGAGCACGCCGGCGCGCCCGTCATAATAACGTGCAAGTATATGGGTTATGTATGTTATATATATTATATTTCGAGTGTGAATGCTGGATTCTTCTTTGTTCTCGGATTTATTGGAATTTCGTATGCTTTGTGAATATTTTAGTGTTAGTGGATGTATTGACTTGTTTATTCGTGAGTTGTTGATGCATTTTGAATTTGAAGGATTGGATATAATTTTTTTTTATTTGTTTTGCCATAGAAGAGTTGTTAGGGCTCAGAGTTAATGAGACAATAGCCTTCTTCTTTGTAGAATTTTGTGAGACTGAAGAAAGTTTCAAAGATAAAAGGGAAATGGACGATAATCGTTAATTGGCTATCGGTTATATAAAAAATCACACAGAATGCCATCTTAAGCCGCCGCTACCCGAATTTCTACCGATTTATAACATGGCCCCCTTAAACATTTGAAGTTTTTAAGCTAAAATACTTATTATTTTTGAAGATAATATGTATACATTCCCCAAGCCGAAACGCAAATTATATGAAATTTCCTCGATAGAAAAAAATTTGCAAAGTATACTCCAAAAATGTTTATTTTCCCGTCTGATTCAGTTATTTTACAAATTATATGTATTAAAAAATTCACAGTGTTTTAGACAGCCTAAGAAATTGCTCTATTTTAAACGAGTAGTGTTTTATTAAATATTTTCACAATTTTCGCTTCAATTTTATCGTTTTAAATATTAGCGCACTCTCTTCAGCATTCGTAATTACATATCTCTCCTTCTTCTTATTTTTGAGCGGGGATACGGCGCCCGTAATAATTACTGACACAGACCAAATATTCAACATGTTTGACGTGCTAGATATACGCCAGTTATACATAAAAACACTACTAAACTACGTTTTCACCAAAAAAACAAATTTCAACAAACACAAACGATCATTAATAGATCAGTTAGACAACGTACTAAATATATTAAACACAAGCTTTTGACAAAGACACCATAAATACCACGCAATAAAAGCATTCAACAATCTTTCACTCGATACACAAAATGAGGAAAACAAAACAAAATTCGGATACAAAATTAAAAGGATTAAAGAACAAAAAAGACAATATTACAGAAATTGTATATCGTCAAAGAATAAAACATGATACATAATACTATCTATAGCCAAAAACATATTATTGTGTACAACCGTACGTCATAATATTTGCTGATTATTTAATATTTTATTGAATTTTATTAAATTGTAAAATGGTGGCTTCAGCACGGGTAAAGCACCCGGTGAGGCCCACATTATGAAATAGTTTTTTAAAACACATGAAGTTAAAACATTAGATAACATATCAAATTAAAAAAATTGTTAGGAAGAACTTTCCTAGTTAGTTCTTGTGACTACTGCATAGCTTGGGTGACGTTTGACTCTTCATATATATAAATGTGAATATAGCGAAGGGGCGTACCTGACAGAAGTTAATATGTAACATTCGATCTTATGTGTACATCTCTGCAGCTAAAAGACATGAAAGTTAGCTACATAGATAAATAATAAATAGATACGTTTTTCGTAACTACGGCAATTTTTTTTAAAGTTTAAAGTAATACCTAATACCTACCTATACAAATTTCATTTTCTTAACTTCAGTACCTACAGCCTACGATGTTTACCGAAGTGAAATGAAAGTTCTAATTGAGTTTGACACTTGACATTATCGAAAGATTCTGTATGTCCTTTAAATTTGGGAGGCGGTTATGTGTTCCGCCGCCCCGGGAACCATTTATTAGACAACCAACGTCCCTGCCGTAGGTCATCCCAAGTGTTTCGCTACGTTTGGTGACTTAGCAGGAGTGCCCGGGTTCATGGGGTGAGGTTTGTCCAGGTCTTGGCGGCGGATACGTTTTCCCACCTACTGCAGGGTGGGCCGGATTGGATGACACTGGTTGAGGGAAATCTTTTGATTTCTCCAGCCGGACTCTCTTGACCCATCGCCTTGCACCGCAGTGGGAGGAATGGATCCATACGTCCGTCACTCCTCGACATATCGACTCCCAGATTCCTACCTACACCACACAGCCTTTTCCTTTTCTGAAATCCCTCTCCTGTCTTTCCCTATAAAGATCCTCCACACAGATGACACAGGCCCCGATGGCAATTGAATTCCTCAGGGCCTCCTGTGTGGAGTTGTTGTTAAAAAAAACAAACGAGTGTACTTTAGACCACACGACTGAAGTAAAACTTTACTAACTTATAAAAGAAGAGAGAAAGAAAATGTGCACACGCACTGATCTCTCTTGCTCCTACAGTGTGATACAGACAATAGGCCTGCGCTGTGTCTTAGATATACGAAACGTAACTGGCTATGAGAGAAAGAGAGAAAGAAAATGTGTGCACGCACCTCTCTCTCTTGCCCCTACAGTAATATACGAAACGTAACACTTTCTCTTTCTATCTTCACTAACTTATATCTCCCTCTCAATTTCCGTTCGCCTCGCCCGATCACACTTTTCGAAATGCTCTCGTCACGCGTTCGCCAGCTTACTCCCCAAGTCAAGCGTGCGTAAAGAAGTTTTACTTCAAAAAGACAGCGATAGGCTGACCTCGAGAGCAATTGGGTGTCGAATGCAAAAGAAGCTATAGGAGAAAAATTGTAGAGTGGGAAAAATTCCAGTCTGTGAATTAGCGCCATGATGACGATGAAGCATTTTATGTTACAACTACGCAAAACGTAAATACTAACTGCCTGTAACCAAATCCTTGAGGAATTCCGCAGTCCAGTCAATTTGAACCAGAAAAAACTAGATGGTACATTCGTAGAATCCCGCATATCAAGCGTAAAATTAGTTGGCACAAACATCATTACACCATCCATCTAGCACAGATTCCCAGCATCATTATTACAGTCATAACTTCCTGTGAAATCCAATAATTAGTCTCTGTGGGAATATGGAAAAGTTGCGCGACTCAGACATGGAGCCCGTGACTCACAATCAGGAAGATTTTGTTTAAATTTATTACCACGCATTCCTGGAAAAAAATTAAAATTAATTATTGATAGTGAGTGTATGCTGTGTTTGATAACATATAGGTATTATTATACTAAAACGAACTTAATTTTTTAATTTTGTAAAAATTGTTGTGACGATTATGTCGATACATAAAACAGATTACCTCTGAGAATGCTGTGTTTTGTATATTATTTTAAGTATTATGGAAGGAAAGAAACGCTGAAGTATTCCACAATGATAAATAATTATAATTGTAAATATGACCTGTTTTCATATGCCATATTTCAAACACCAGTGGTTGTTGGAGAGCATGCTTAAAACAGTGTTTAAAAAAGCTTAAGTTATATCTTTATAACAATTTTTCTGTCTCTTGGTAAGAACAGATGATCAAAAAAATTACCTTACTTATCCTTTGTTAAGTTGTCCACTAACGGCCGTTGTTTCGAAATTTTCGATAAATAAATCTGAGTCTCTGACCAGCTAGGTGATTTGTTTATTGATTAACCTGTTTGTCGGAGAGTTGCGTTGATAACAGCGTACTTGTGCATTCAAGGAGTATTGAGCCATATTTGTGGTTCAACGACTGATCAGTGGGACTGGGAACAACGACCGTAAGTGTGTGACTACCGATTGACCATCATCCATGGCGGAACAGTCAAATCTTAAAAAAAAAATTGTTGGATACTATGATTTACCCGCAGGAAAAAGAATGTTGGAAAATCTAAACATCCCTGTCAGTGGTGTAGTTTGGGGGAGGGAGGGGGAAAGGGCCGCGGGAATATTTTACACATGAACTCTGTTTTGTCATCTGCATCATTCTCATTTCTTTCGTACACTGTGATTGACGTGAATTAGTGAAAAGTTGTTATTCTGAAAAAACAACGTAATATGGGATAGTTCATTTTTTTGTAATAAACGATAATTTCGAAAAAGGTTTTTACACCTTTGACTGGGGTAGTTTAGTCGTTAATTCGCTGACGAAATGTAAAAGCGTCCCAGATTTCGTTCAGTAATCGATTCTTTGGATAAGAGGCCACCCTCGCATTACTAGCACCGTCATTCATAATACCTAAATTATTTTCTTTATAATATTAGGTAGGACATTATCCAAAATCTAATTTTAGGATAAAAAATTCTTGGGTAGACACCACGTTCATTCTTGGGGTGACACCATGTTATCCACACCGGGTGCCACTCATGCTAGCTACGCCTCTGGGCCCTGGATTATGTGAAGAACGACACTAAATCCTTTGGCAAAATAAACTGTAAGAACTTGGCAGGATAAAGACAGGAGTGTAGTCGCTTTCTAGAGGCAGCCAGGACTCTCCAAGGATTCCAGAACAGATAATGGTGAAAATGACAACCCTTAAAAATCCAAAGCATTGCTTGAAATAACTTAAGATTCCTTCCAACAATCATCTTCCTACTTCTCTCTGGATACATAATTTCACTGTCACAGAAAAAGGCTTGCGTCACATAAAACACAAATTAACAATATTAAGTAACAAATGAGCCAACACACTTCCTGCAAACACACAATCAATTTTCAATATCCAACCAAATTTTCCTTATTATATTGGTTTTCCTCCCATACAAAATTGATTGCTTGTATTGACTCAGTGTTAGGTTTTCGGGGTGCATCATAAATGTCAAAGGTCCCATAGGGTGAATAACCAAATCGCCGAATTAGTATAAATAGGTACAGAAATTGAACCCACCTACTCAAGAATTATGAGCTCTTGGTATAAAAGCTATTAAATTGATGAGATTTTGTTCGACGAATCCGTACGATTTTTTTCTCGGAACGGGCGGAAGTTGGAACCCCCCGAAATTATGATGTGATTGTACTGATGCATAATATGAACAATGGCTTCATAAGCTTTGGATTGATTTTCTTTGTGATGAGCTTTGAAAGTTTTTCAAATATTGCAGAATGCAAATGCTAATATTTATAATACATTCTTCTTCTTCGTATGGTGGAGTGGAGTGTAGGTTAAGTATCCAGTGAATTGGGAGTTACTTATTCAGCACAGATGTGACTAAATGAAACTGGTGAAGGGGACGTTCTTCTTCGATATGTTCTGTTGCACACAGAAGGTCGTTAGAAAAATAATTTCATTTTTCTTATGTCATCATTGGGGATACTGTGTGGAGGTTCTTTTGAGGAAAGAAAGAAGGTATGAGGGTTAGGAAACTGTAGATCAACGATGTTTCGAGAGAGTCCTGCTGGAGAGATCAAAGGATCTCTCTCAAACAGTCTCTCCCGATTCGACCTGTCACGCAACTGGTGGGCAGACGCATCCGCCACCAAGACTCGGATAAACTTCATCCCATGAACTCGGGCTTCCCTGGTAAGTCACTAAATGTAGTGAAGCACTTGGAAATAAATGGTTCCCGAGATTCCCGCCTCCCATAATTGTGTTATTATTTGACGATGATTTCATTTTCACAACATAACATTGTAGAAATTAAATAATCAATATAGTTTATAATTTGAAATATATATTATCATGTTAATTTAAGTACCTTTATGATTGTAATAAATAAATTAAATAAAACAAAAAAAATGTATATATTATAAAAGAAAGTGTGCTTGTCGCTAAAACTCATAAACGAGTCCCGGTACGATCATGGGAGTTATATGTGTGGTAGCCCTCTATCCCCCATCCATGAAGAAGGTTCCCGTTTTTAACTGAAGGGCGTGCTTTTGAAGATAAATATAAGGGCTGGAAGTTTTGCCCTCTAGAAATTTCTAAAACAGTTCAGAACATTCGAGAGTATTCGAGAGCAATCCACAATATTCCAGAACATTCCGGAACATTCTGGAATGTTTGAGAATAGTCAGGAACGTTCGGGAGCATCCCGGAACATCCCAGATCATTTGTGGAACATTCCAGGACACTCTCGAATCACGTTGCGGAATGTTCTGGAACATTGTGGACTATTCGAAGCCTTTTTTGTATAGGAGGGGCAACCAATTTGTTTGGGGTATATAAAGCAAGATCCGTCGTGGGTTCTAACGTCGTTCTAACTCATATCAACTCCTACGCGAAGCCGGGTACCCCAACTAGTAAATTAATAAAACGCAGACTACAATATGATCCATAGCATTGTTATGTAACTTGGCTATGGAGGTATTAATAAATAAATGAATAAGTACTGGGAAAGCTGTAATTTAGCTTGGTGTCTCACCCTCGGAATTGTGTTGAGTCATGCTCGGTTCTTGGTTCTTGGTTTGCATGCATAAACTATTTACTCCTGTTTGCTATTTCATAACTTAAAAGCCACGTAGCAGGCAATTTCGAATGACGTAATAATCGCCGGTCATTTCTAAATTTTCCTCCTAACTCTAAATCAATTAAAAATGAACTATACCTATATGATTTCCTTAGTAGGTAATAGTTCCTTGACGGCCTCTGTGGTCGAGGGGTGAGGCTCTTGATTCGCAATTCTGAGGTCGTGGGTTAAAACCCCGGGGTGCGAAGAGTTCTTTTTTTGGTTAATTTGTGTTATTTCACAATTTATTAATTAAAAATTATACAAGGTATATTTGCGGCACGTTCCAGAGTGGAAGATGGCTCTCATTATCTCCCTGGTGTAAGACCACCATTCATTAAAATGGCTTTAATCGTGTTTGGAGACCAAAACTGAAAAGCCAGTCTCCCCCTCTTCCTCTTCCCATCTCCGTCCACTCCCCACTACCTTCAGCCTCACAACATACCCGAATTGGGGATGCCATAGTCTCACTGGCACCAGAAGGTTGATTGAGACTCTTGTGCGGTATTCAAATAAAAATTAAAAAAGGTAGGTACTTTGATGAAAATTTATAAAAACAGTTCTTAACAATTTTTACACCACTTTTATGTTTTATACTTTATGCCTACCGGGTTTCTCTACAACCGTAGCTTCTTCAGGGCAGTATAATACTACACTAAAATTAATTTACATGTGTGCTATAGATAATGCATGATTTAACAAAATGGGCTGGACTCCTCAAGTAACAGAGGAAGGAGGCACTAATAGTAAGGTAGTTAATAACCAACTAAATTTAAATAAAAGTCCTATATTAAGATTGTTCCCTATTGACAAAGAACACGCCCGTTCCCTTCCCAATCCTCCATCTACACCTATATCTCCTTCCTCCGTTACTTGAGGAGTCCAGCCCATTTTGTTAAATCATGTAAAAAAAAACAATTATATTACTAGGGCAGACCCGTGAAAAATCACGGGTGAGTCGGAACTCTTCTCAAAATAGTTTATAGGTAGGTACCTGCTTTATCTCTTATAGGTAGGTATATAATATGGATTACTTTTGCAGGCGGTGGTAAATAGGTACTATCAGTATCGCCCTAGTAGGTATAGCACCATTGTGAATGGTTTGGTCGTTTGAAGACCGGAACTGAATAGCCAGGTACTTCTAACCTTCCTCTTCCTCGCTTCTTTCACTTCCCCATACTCTTTAGCCTCACAATTGGGGATGCTATAGTCCAACAACCGACTCCGGAGAATTGGGATCAGTTGGGACTCTTCTAGTTCGATTTTGAATGTTTGTCTTTCACAAGGGCGGTACTGAGAGTAATTTTAACAATGAGGTTTGGAATTGTCCGAAAAGTAGATAAACGGTAGATAAAGGTCCCTGAGACGTAAGTGTGTCCTATTTTTTTTACATTAGTAGCACACTGGAGGCCCCGAGGAAAACAATTTCCCTCGGGGTAAATGTCATCTTTGAAGGAAAAGGTATTTTTAGGAAAAGAAGGAGAGGATATTCTGGGAAAGAAAAAAGTGTGAGGGGTGGGCAGGAATCGGAGGGTCAGAGTCGAGGAGTGACGGACGTATGAATCCATTCATCTCACTGCGGCCCAAGGCGATGGGTCGAGAGAGTCCGGCTGGAGAGGTCAAAATGTCTCCCTCAATCAGTATTTCCGATTAGTAGGTGGGCAAATGTATCCGCTGCCAATACCTAGACACCCCATGAACTTGGGCACCCCTGCTAAGTCACCAAACGTAGCGAACAACTTGGGATGATCTAGTACATACAACAAATTTTCCTAGTCTTGGACAAAAAGAAGTATAATTTTTTTGTATTGTTAAAAAATAATGTATTATAACTAGCAGACCCGGCCACACGTTGCTGTGGATAACGAAAGACAACGCCATTACCCAATCTTTATAACTAACGCTATCTTTTAATTTGCATACATAACTATCAAATACACACCGCCCTCTTGCCAGCCCGCTCCCTTTATATATTACATATTTCCATCAATTTACATAAAACCTTGACAAATTATATACCTAAACCTTCCGTATGAGTCATTCTATCTATTGGTGAAAACCGCATGAAAATCCGTTGCGTAGTTTAAAAGATCTAAGCGTACAGAGAGCGGGAGCGACTTTGCATGTTAAGATAATGTGGAGAGGGAAGGGGTCCGTAGGCCAAAAGATTTTGGGAACCACTGTCCTAGCGTATTCTGAATTTTTCATTTTCATACAAGACGTGTTAATGAAAAGTATTGGTCAGTTATTGGTCATCGATGACGCACGTACGACCTGTCTCAGGGATTACTACAGGCAGACGCAAGTGTTATGAACAAGATTAAGAAAGATACTTTTGTAGTGCTCCAGAGAAATAAATGTCAAACAAATATAATCTGAGTTTTGGTAGCTTTCAAAATATTCCATTATTGACATTCAAATTAATGCTGTTTTCCTCATTTTTATTTTGATAACATCGGTGAACAAACTATTGTCCTTATTTCGACCTTATTGACTAGCCATCAATGATTTAAAATAAGAAAACGTCTAAAAACAATCATTAAATATAATAATGTAAATATTATGTTCAACCAGTTTTTCCCTCGACCATCGAAAACAATTCCCACAAAGGAAAATGCACAAATGAATATCATTGCATAACTCATTTTTCATAATAATAGTAAACAAAAATTTGTCGTGTTTATTATTATTATTCATCAATACATAATACGTAATGCGTCATTTTGAATATAATTCAATTGCGCAACTTTAAATTACGTTACTCATACAAAATTTTTGCGGCACGTTTCCAGGGAAAAGTGAATCATAACATCGCAAATTGGTTCTCGGAACATCTAACGGAACTTTGAGAAAATTTTGCGAAAGCTCCGCCGTCCGACCGGCGCCGCGGTCGGCGCACGAATGAGCGATTCACGTTTACGGTTTACGTTATGTGTGGTTATGTTGTGTGTGTAGTGTCGCAATACAGAACGGTGAACGAGACTGTGCGCAGTGGGTTGTGCGCAAAGCAAATGAGTGGAGTATGGTCAGGTCTAGACGTTTAGCGTACTCTAGGGCGGCAACACCTTTGAAGCTTTAATGTGTTGAATTGCGTTTTTTTTAGATAAGTTAATATTTTCATTAATTACGGCAATCATAATGAGTAAGATTAATTTCATCGTAATCCTCGATGATTGATGGAAATGTATTTTACAAGTTGACAATCGACATCCTATGCCAATCTGAGTCCAATAGAAATCCAATAAGATTTTATGAAAATTGGTGGAAAATTGCAGCATTTCAGATGAGATTCTCTCGGATTCGTAAATTAACAAAAATTTTGAATTAAACAATGTGTTTATGTTTTATATTATTGTAATGCTGTGTATACATGCACGAACATGAACGCGAGCCGAGCCACGAATTATGGGAAGGAAACGCCGCGTGCGATTGCTTCATTCCTTTCCCGTAGTTCGTTGTTCGGTTCACGAACATATCTATTTGTTTCATAATACGCATAATGTTTTTTATGCTCTGATTTCGATTGTTTAGTTTGACGAACCGTTTAAAAATGACTCGGTGTTGTAAGAGTAAGGAATGCTTTATAATTAAATTGAAAACTTTTGAATTATGTGAGCAATTCTTGTAGATAACAAAAATATTTTTTTTTTTTTACGTTGTGTTTGTGCAAATTTATTTATTTTATTCTGTATTTTGAACGTCAATGCAAAACAATTATGAATACTATCTATTAATGAAATTCTACTTTTTTCACACATTGTTCTTAAAGATTTTATTAAATTTAATTGTTTACTGCCAGGGGTTTCTCATTAGTTTTTGAAGTAAAACTTCTTTACGCACGCTTGACTTGGGGAGTAAGCTGGTGAATGCGTGACGAGAGCATTACGAAAAGTGCGATAGGCAAGGCGAACGGAAGTTGAGAGGGAGATATAAGTTAGTGAAGATCGAAAGAAAGAGAGAGTTACGTTTCGTATTACTGTAGGGGCAAGAGAGAGAGGTGCGTGCACATTTTTCTCTTTCTCTTTCTTTTTCTCTTTCTCTAACATTTTATTTTTCTCTTTCTCTCATAGCCAGTTACGTTTCGTATATCTAAGACACAGTGCAGGCCTATTGTCTGTATCACACTGTAGGAGCAAGAGAGAGCAGTGCGAGCACACATTTTCTTTCTCTCTTTCTCTCATAACCAGTTACGTTTCGTATATCGACATAGTGTAGGCCTATTGTCTGTATCACTGTAGGAGCAAGAGAGAGAGCAGTGCGCACGCACATTTTCTTTCTCTCTTCGGTGTAGTTTTACTTCAATCGTGTGGTCTAAAGCACACTCGTTTTTTTAAATGAACATATTAATATCTAACGTTGTTTTCTTTACTGTTTTATACTTGAAAATTAATAAGAAATAATTGTATATTTCAGATGTATCTAAAATAATTGTGAATCCTTTCAGGTTTAAATGGATTTTGCTAATAAGTGTGAATGTGTAAAATGTAATCTATAAATTTTCCAAAATTTCAATACATAAATTTATTTCTACGTATGATTAACACAGTAAATGGGTGAATTCAAATCTTTCTTTATTAAATGTTTTATTTATTATTTCTGTGCTCCACATACAGTTTACAGATAAATGCAAGTGTGAGTAATACAAAAAATGTTCCTGATATATAAAACATTAAAGTAAATAATCAGTAAATTGCTAAGTATTATTGTTTTGTGAACAGTAAACTAGGTAAACCTGTACTGAGGTGTTCGCATGTTTTCGATTAAATTTTCTTGTATATTCGGTTAGTAACAGATGAAGTAAAAAGAAGCTGTGTTTCAGTTTTACAATAACAGCGATTTCCAATATGGTTACAATGTCATAAAATGGCGTACGATACCGCCCACCTAATTTCCGCTTTTCCCATTCCGCCGACGTAGCTCTCTGCGTGTTGCGGCCTCCGTGGAAAACGTTCCCAACAACACGTTTCCACGCAGACGGGCCGCTCCCGCCACGGCCAGTCTCGTTTCAAACTTCGAACGTTTCGGTCGCTCTACTGATTCCAAGTTCAAAATAAACAATAACCGTATTTAAAAACAGTTCGCCGGTCGCAAGACCTCGAATCTGCAAACAATTTTCAGTCTGTCGTCAGACGCCGCACAGAGTGGACGTGTTTTAAAAACTTGTATAAAACGTACGCAATCATCGCTAGCACATTGTGGATGAAAATTATTTCTACTGTGAAATAACTATTATACAATTTTATTGAAATTGAGTGGAATTCATGCAACTTTTGTGAGTGACAAACAACAAAACATTGTGGATTTTAGTGAAAAAAAATAATAATAAAAACGTTTTTTCATGGATTGTCATTTGTGATTGTGAATTTAACAGAATTTTTAGTGACTTTACGTGCTATTATAACAATTCAAAAAGGATTATTGATTGTTCTACACTATAAATAATAAGAATATTGTGATTGTGAACTTTTTTTGCAATTTTGTGACATTTTCAAGTGACATTTTTTGTGACAATTCTTAGCAAAAGTGAGTCACTTGTGATTTTGAATTTGACTTTACGAAGATTTGAGGAAATTTTTGTTACTCAACGGGATGCCCGTTGATATTGCGACCAACTTGAATGTGGGAAGGTCTTGAACAGCTGGAATATCGCCGTTTAGGAGAAGAGGTGAGTCTATATATTTATTTAAATCCAACTCATTTCCACCCACCAAATTATTTCATAATACTTCATCTATTCATAATAATTGATACTCAGTTTTTTTTTATTCTCATTGTTGTTAAATATTACCAAAAAAAATTAACAAATATTGTCAAAATTTGACTTAACCTAAATAAACAATTTAAGTATAACAATGTATCAATAAACAATACGACGTCAAAATTATTCCCAATAAATCACAATATTTTTGGCAAAAGCATTATTTATAAAGTCCCAATAGAAATAACATAATTTGTTGGCATAATAAAAAAAATATTTTATAGAGATATTTTTTAAAGTTTGTATTCTAGAACAAATGACTAAATTCAAAAGTTTATTTTATTTTTATTATTATTGTACAACAGAATTTTATTATTCTAATTACAGTGTACAATTTAGTTACCATATCAAAATTTAGGCAGGTGACTCTTCAATAATAGTTTTAAATAAACATGTTTTAAATTTTACACAAATGATATACAACCATTATTGTATGGAGTATGGTCGTTTAAGTTCACTTACGTAAAATTTAAAACATTTTTATTAGTAAGGACTGTAAGGAGGTAAAAGTATTTAAATTTAGTGATGAAACAAAAAGTTGTTTAAAGTTTGCATCACGAATTATGTATGTAGATACCTACCTTCTTTATTTAAAAAAAATAGTTAAAATTTTTCAAAAATAATTATCTTACCTGATATAACAGGTTTTTTATGCATTTTGATAACAATCTTTTTTTTATTTAACTTTTTAAGCTTGTGTAGTTATCATGCAATCTTAATTTGAAAACAATATATTTTTTTTACCTACATACGTTAAACAGATTATATTTTTATTTTTGGGGTATAGTGCCATGTTGCGCACTTACTCCTTTAACCAAAGTTTTGGACAGCTTTACAGTGTCAATCATAAGAGCAGATGTGTAATATTGTTCATCTAATGTTGGATAAAGGAGGTAGCGCACACGGCACAATGCCCCAAAAATAAATTACTATAATACTTTTGTGTCGTAAAAATTTCACTCCTTACCGATTATATTTGGATATTTTAACCCGTTTTTAACTATTTTTTTTTTAAATCCGGTTAAACACAAAAGACAGCTTTCAAAATGCACAATTTTTCATGATGGTAATTAAAGTATAAATCTTTTGTTTGCGATGTGTAAAGGTTAATCAGCCAAAATATTTACAAAGAGCCGCGTTAAAAATAAACATGTTGATATTTTAAAATTGAAGGTAATGTTTACAATTCTTTAGATATTCTTTACGTTTTATTATTCAATTATTTGACGTAAATATATTTACATTTATTTCAAGTATTTTTTTAATATTATTATTTAATAAAATCTTTGTTAAGTGATTTATGGGACACCCTGTTGTAAAAATCTAGCTTCCTGTTGTACGCATTGACTTATCAGTATTTTATAACCACCTTGTAGATAACAAATATAGACTAAAATAAATTTAACAACTTATCTATTTATAGGAACATTTTAATATTGTTATCGTCACCGATTACATTCAAATTTATTTTATAAATGCTGCTTTGTGATACTGCCGAGAGATGGCACTACCTTATTAAAAATTTGACTAAATTGTAACTCGCTTATTGTGTTGGAAATGATTTTATAAATCCATTGATGAGAAAATTAAAACTTACGTAAGGCAAAAACACGTGCTGGTTCATTTTCACAAAGGAACAAAGGCTATTAAAATTGGGTCTGCAATATTGAATCTTTTATGGTAATATCTATTGAGGAAGATTTATTCAAAATATACGTTTTTTAATCAGAATTTAAAAAAAATATTTCCTTTGTAATTATCAATACTTAGAATTTTTAAAAATCTGCGTAAATTTCGGATTAACCATTTGGGAACTTGCCCAAATTCTGTGAATTATTTCAAAATTCTTATTAACTCCCTCCATCTAGCACGATTGAGGAAGAGAACATTTTGAATATTCAAAAAAGGAACATGGAACAATGATCTTTTTTTTGTTACATTCGAATTTCGGATGTTACCTGTTGAAATTCTGTGAAAAAATTAATGAACCTACCTACCCACGTTATCTGATATCTTCATCATAAAATTGATAATTCTGTTTCCTGTTGATTGAATTATATCTCTAGAACCACGAGATCTGGCACCATGCAATTTGGACAACTTTTTCTGTATAAAATTTTCAGGTTAACACAACTGTTTTCAGCTCGTTGCAATTATTCCATCACGAGTTAGAGAGCTTCGAAATATATGTTTCTATTTATGATATTCTCAAATTGTATACCAAATGAGGAAATCGTTGCTGATTATTGTAATTATAAGTGGTAGTATTTATGATATAATTTCATGTAATTACTGCAATTTTCATTTTAAATATGTAAATATGTATGATTATTTCAACGCAGATAAAATTTATAAATAAAGAAGTAGGAAAATCAAGGTAATTTTCAGGAAAATAATGCGGAAATTACATTATTTAAGATTATTATTAAAAACAATGATTCTCAAAAACGCTTTTGACTATGTGTTATATTTTTTGATAAAGCAATGAAAATTTATTTAAAAATGTCTTTGTTCCAATTTTCCAAAACATTTTCATTGCACACTAAATATTATGTAGATAAAACAATTAGAAATGTGATGTTGGCGTGTCCGTGTGCCAAATTGAGCATAATTTTTCATTTCTTCTTTTGAAACTTTTTCAAATATTGAAATTCGAAAAATAATGGTCTATCTGCTGCAGAGGGGTCGAGAGGTCTGATGTATATTGACGATAACTGTTTTTTTTCATAATAGGTATAGATCCCAACCTTCTTGTTTCCGTCTTCTTCTCGTTCCCACTCCTTAAGCCTTACAACATAATATCCCAATTTGTAGTCCTATTGGCTACGTAAAGTCAAGAACAGTTGAGACTCTTCTGCAGTGTCCACTTAAAAAAAATCTAGTGCAGTTCACACGCGGTAGACGTGAAACCTTCACCCATACGATCTCAACCAATAGGAGCCTTGAAAAGTGAGCTCATAATCAAATAGGCCAATACGCTCTGCTTGACAGAGCGCGACGCATCGTAGGTACTGTACGTAGGTAAAATTTCATTCTATCTCATTCTCTCGAAGGCTAAATCCTATAGAGGAGCCCTGAAAAGTGAGCTTATAATCAAAGAGGCCAATGCGCGCAGCTTGACAGAGCGCGACGCTTCGTAGGTATTATACGTAGGTAAGGTTTCATTCCATCTAATTCTCTCGCAGGCTAAATCCTGTAGATGTATGTGTTTGTCTATTTTTAGTGTCACTCGTTTCCGTTTCATCGGGTTTCAAATCACAACGGTGCTAAAGAAGTTTCACTTCAAAAATATACTCGTAACAAAGGTGATTTTCACTGGCCTATCAGAGGTTTACGTGTCAAAAGGGCAACCATTTTCTTTCGTATTATAAAATTCTAAAAGCAGACAATTTAAACAGTATTTTGTTATAATATGTTTTTCTTTGTTCAATTTTCCTGGATAAATTATTGAAACCGTGCCACATTCGTCGTGGGTATATTACGCGGAAACTAAAATTGAAAACACTTTGTCTTTGCGACGTTACGTCGACATTAGAAGGTCTTGGTATAACGCTGCGTTTTGTGACTTAGCACAATTTTATGTAGATGAGAAGGTCTGCGTTCTAAGTCAGCACTAATTGTGATAATGGGTAGATTTTAACCTCACTTTGTTATTATGTTTTTTTTTGCGTGACACAATGCAATACAAGACTTTTTTAGCACCGTTGTGATTTGAATCTCTATGAAACGAAAAATTACGACACTAAAAAGAGACAAACACATACATCTATAAGATTTGGCCTACGAGAGAATGAGTTAGTGTAATCGGTCTCCTCTTTGTGCGATGCTTCGTAGCCTCCCCACTCTTGTCTACTTTTGTGTTCTTAAGATTTCACTTCTATCACGTGTGAACTGCACACTTTTTTTATGTGAATACTGCAAAATAGTCCCAACCGCTTGGAGCTAGTGATACTAGTGCATCCCCGATTGGGGTATGTTGTGAGGCTGGAGGTGGTAGGGAGGGGAAGGAGATGGTGAAGAGGAAGGTGGGGAAGTACTTGGCTATTCAGATCTAGTCATCAAACACGGCTAAAGCCATTTCAAGCTACCTTTCAATTCTGAATGTTGGTCTTACACCAGGGACCCGTGACCTCCGGATCGGTAGTCGAGAGCCTTACTTTACCCCTCGACCACGGATGTGGATGTTGTGAGGGTGCAGGTATTGTGGATGAGAAAGAGGAAGGTGGGAAGATCTTGCTATTTAGATCTGGTCATCAAACACTTCCAATGCCATTTCAAGCAACATTTAGTTAAATGTTAAATGAAATTTATGCATAATTTGCAACATTAATTGTATAATATTTTCCATCGGCCTTCTAGAGTTTGAATGGGATTATATAATGTATACTAGTATTTAGTTGGACTAGGAAATTATGAATAAAACTGTTAATTTCAAGCATTTGTAAACTAAAAGATTGACGTCAGATGATAACGGCTTTCGGCAAGTATTAATTTAAATGAGATTTAATTATGTAAATTAAAAATTAAATCCTGACATATCATAATAATAGTAGCCACAGTAATAGTTGTAAAAAACTTAGCCATATTTTTTTTCTTGTGAATATAGCACAAGAGTTCCAACTGTCCGCAGCCAGGGGCACTATGGCATCCCAAATAGGGGTATATTGTCAGGCTAAATGAAGTTTTTTTTCTGTGAATCTCACAAGAGTCCCAGCTGCTCCCGTCTGGAGCCAGCGAGACTATGGCATCCCCGATTGGGGTATGTTGTGACTTAACTTCCAAGTCATAAGATGATCTTTAAAACGTTGGCCATTCTAAAAGTAACCTTTTTAAGTGAATTCCGCATAAAAGTCCCAACTGCTCCCAAACTTCTGGAGCCAGTGAGACTATTGCTTTCCCAATTGGGGTATGTTGGGAGGGTGAAGGTAGTGGGGCGAAAAGGAGATGTGGAAGAAGAAGGTGGGGAAGTACCTAGCTATTCAGATCTGGTCACCAAACACGGATAAAGCCATTTCAAGCAATGTTTCAATTCTGAATGGTGGTCTTACACCAGGACAAATGGGTAGGTAAGGAAATTGGTAAGAGGAAGATTGTAATTTGGGGGGCCGGTACCATTTGTTGGATAACCAACACCTCTGCCATAGGTCACCCCAAGTGGCTAGCTACGTTTGGTGACTTAGCTGGGATGCCTGGATTCATGCTATGAGGTTTGCCTAGGTCTTACTGCGTGGTTGAGGGAAGTCTTTTGATCTCTCCAGCCGGACTTGACCCATCACGTGAAATCACAATGGGAGGGATGGATATATACTTACGTCACTCCTGGACACACTGATCACAGATTCCTATCAATCTTTCATTGAAAAGACCCCCCACACATCTTTCATTGAAAAGACCCCCCACACATCCTCTAAGATCCCTCACTCAACAGATCCAGTCACTTAACTCTGCTAAAGCTATTTTAAGCAACATTTTAATAATTCTGAATAGCGATCATTCACCAGGGTGATACTGCGAGTATTTACCATGTATTAGTCATTTTTAACTGATATTGATTGACGTAATACGTTTATAATTTCTGATGAAATAGTTTAGTTGAATTGTAGTATTATTTTTGAATAATTTGTAAGGTGGAAAATACATACATAACCTTGACTATCGAAGAAACCATTTTTTTTTGCTTAGTGTATTGCGCAATATAATTGTTACATGATTCTGTTAATGTCAAATGTGAACCAGATGTTCACGAGGAGGTGTAAATTCAATTATTTATACGTGAATATCGCATAAGAGTCCCAACTGCTCCCAAATGTCTGAAGCCAGTGAGACAATGAAATTAGCATCTCCAATGATTGTGGCAGGAGATAGAAAGAGTAAGATGGGGATGTAGATTTCTAGCTCTACAGATCTGGTTACAAAACACGGTTAAATCCATTTAAAGTAACATTGAACGCCTTACTACGTTAGTTATGTACATACATGAATTGGACGGTATTCTTGAAGAACTCGAGAGGATTAAACGTAAAATCAAGATTATCATATTATCTACTACCCGGTTTCGCCAAAGTTTTTGACCAGCAATCCAACGGTCGCAGGTTTAAATCCCGGCCTGCACAAGTAAATTTTATTTGTGTAATTTCACAATTTAAACATTTAAAAAAATATTAGGTATATTTGCGGCACGTTCCGGAGTGGAAGATACTCTCAGTATCGCTCTAGTGTAAGACCACCATTCAGAATTAAAACGTTGGTTGAAATGGCTTTAGCCGTATTTGGTGATCAGATCTGATTCCCATCTTCCTTTTCTCTATCTCTTTCCCCTCCCCACTGCCTTCAGCCAAATTACTCCAATTGGGATGCCGTAGTCTCACTTGCTCCAGGCGGTTTGGAGCAGCTGGGACTCTTGTGCGGTATTCACATAAAAAATACAATTTGATCAAAAAATTCAAAGATTTGGAATAAACAATGCGTCTTGTTTTTCGGCAGTCAAACGTAATATGTTTCAAAGCTCCATAGCTCATTGTAAAAAGAGTGCAAAATTCACAACGCCAGAGCTCACCATTATAGAGTTTAGTGGTAACTTACAGTGTAGATTGTAACAAATATAGCTTTGCAATTAGATGTGTTGCCACTATTGATACTTTCTTTGTTCGTTTGTTTCATCTTTGCCCAACTGCAAAGTTAGATATGATAAGCTCTAGAAGGTTTTTGACCTTGTCCCTTTCCAGCAAAAACATTGTTGTGTCACGTGACATTTTGTGTTTCCTGTTTCCCTTTTTCAAACACAGATGTCGTGTTTTGAAAAAATAACACAATCAATTTTCCGGACCTTCGGCGCTGCAATGTTGCTTCCGCTTCATAGCCAACCAACTACCTGCTACTTCCGCATTGCGAAGACTGCGCGACTGTATTAATAGCAATATAAATAATAATAATAATTATTATTTATTTATGATAAAGGCGGGAAACAATAAAGTTACGGCTATTTAAAAACAAGGCCGACGCGTCGCTCAACTGGTTAAGAGATACTAAAATGCACAAAGGATAATGTTATAATAAAACAAAACATAAAATATACCTTTTAATGTTACAGAAACAGTTATAAAAGACCTTTGAAAATATCTTAAATTAAATCCAACCTAACTAAGCTCGACACGCTAATACCCGCTCAAAAAGTAGAGGAAAGATATGTTAATACGTATGTTAGAGAAAGCGCGCTAATATTATAAACTATAATATTTAATCGAAAATTGTGAAAATGTTTAATAAGATAATAGAGCAAAAATCTTGCGGGGGTTATCTTAAACAGCATTTAAAGAAACAAGTGAATTTTTGTCATACGTATAACTTGTAAAATAACTGAAACAAACGATGTTTATAATAATTTTTGGAGCATGCTTTGCGCCTTTTTTCTATCGATGCACTTTCATATAATTGATGTTTCGGGGTGGGAAATGTATAGATATTATCTTTAAGAATAACTTATATATTTTTTAAGAGCTTTAAAACTTGTTTGTAAAAGTGTTTAAGAAAAATATGTAATAAATCGGTAGAAATGCGGGAAGCCGGGCTTTACGTGCTAAGACTTAGAACGAAGCTGAAAGCTAAACCACTGTTTTAGATTAATCTTTATCGGTTTAAATTATAAATACAAAAAAATATGTATTCAATAAATTAAAGCTTTCCTTAACGTTTCCCTTGAGTAGAATTAAAATAACGTCGTTAATTGCTTTATAAAAAATATATGCGTAAACTACTAAAAAATGTGTTTTTTCATTAGAAATATATGAGCGCATATCAGAAACAACTTTAAAAAAATGATGTTTAATGACTAAAATTATATGCGACAATTTCGCTTGATTAACTTTTTTATCTTTCTTATAAAATTATTCACAAAATAAATTAAAACCAATTTTTCGCTTGAAATCGTAACTTCTAGACTTCGTTTACTATATTCGTGTTAATACAAGGCAGACTAATAAAATTAATAATACATACATTTTTGGATTGTGGCTTCCTATTAAGTGATAAATACTTTCATTAAATGTTTAGTTACTTGATCTGAATAGCCAGGCATTTTTCAATTTTCCTCTTCGGCACATTTTCACCTTCCTGCGTTATTCAGTCAGAAAAACGAACATAAGAAATGCCACCGTACGATTTTTTTCTCCATTTGGTTAAAGGTCAGAAAACAACTTGTAACAAAATGTAAAGCGCCCTTTTGTGCGGAATTTACAATAACAAAAACAAGCAGTTACCTATAGCACAAACAAAGGATTTAAATAATGTTATATCATTATTGTTATTGTTATTGCTCCTATAATTAACATAATAAATAATTGTAATAAAATGAATGTAATTAAATACAACGCACATTTTAATGAGATTAGTTAATAACCTCTGTCGCTAGATGGCGCCGTATTGCAATAAGTACTTTTATTTTTCACTTATCATACATAAGCAATTGAGTAAAGAATGTTTGTCATGGATTTAAAATGTTGAATGGATACCTGATACAGCTACAGAAGTCAATTTTTTACTAGCGAGTACCCGGAATGCGTTGCTATTCCACTCAAATAAATTAATTGTTTCTTCCTGCGTGTCCTTTCCCATGCGTCACCGTCCCCGCCTACCTTCCAACATCACGCGAACCTCTCACGCAACTCTCGCTAAACTATTTGAAATACACACATTTTTCAAAATACTCGCGCACCGCCTATTGTAATTTTTGAAGTGAAAACTTCCTTATCACCGTTGTGATTTGAAATTCGATGAAACGAAAAATAGCGATGCTAAAAAGAGACAAACACACAAATCTATAGGAATTAGCCTGTGAGAGAATGAGATAGTATAATCGGTCTCCTTTTTGTGCAGTGCTTCGTAGCCTATCGGTATCCTCTTTGTGCGGTGCTTCGTAACCTCCCCACGCATGTCTACTTTAGTTTTCTGAAGGTTTTACTTGTACCGCGTGTGAATTGCACACTTTTTTAAAATACAAATTGGACAAAAAAGTAGCCAAAATTTTTATATATAAAGATTTCTAGAGGTTTATTAGAATTACACACTCTATTTTTTAAATACAAATTTCATACCGCCAGAGCTTACCATTATATAAGAGAAACCTTTGCGTGCGTGCTCATTACAAATCATTAAAGTTTCGTCGCAATCGAATAAATGGTATAGCAACGCATTCGGGACAAAAAAAGAAACCTTAATTTTTGTATATAAAGATTTCTAGAGGTTTATTAAAATTACACACTCTATTTTTTAAATACAAATTTCATACCGCTAGAGCTTACCATTATATAAGAGAAACCTTTGCGTGCGTGCTCATTACAAATCATGAAAGTTTCGTCGCAATCGAATAAATGGTATAGCAACGCATTCGGGACAAAAAAGGAAACCTTAATTTTTGTATATAAAGATTTCTAAAGGTTTATTAGAATTGCACACTCTATTTTTTTAATACAAATTTTATAATGCCAGAGCTCTCCATAAAATAATAGAAACCTTTGCGTCCGTGCGCATTACAAATTATTAAAGTTTCATCGCAATCGAATGAATGGTATAGCAATGCTTTCGGGACAAAAAAAAAGCCTTAATTTTTACGAACAAATATTTCTAGAGGTTTATTAGGAATTATAACTCAACTTGTGTTGTTGTATAAGGCTATAGAGTTATGCAAAGCAGGAAATGCAGTCGAGGTGTTCATCTGTCAAGGTTGGCTTACATCATTAGAAATACAAGCATAGCTTTTATTATATCTGGACCGTAGTAGAAAATATACTGCATTATAAAATTACGCGCATTTTTTGCGTTACACGGGTAGCGAGTTAATGAGTGAGTTTTTTTTGTTTACATTAGCTCCATTAGTATAGGGAGCTTTACCTAAGGAAAAAATACCTCAAAGATGCTGTGTGAAGATATTTTTAGGGAAAGGAAGTTCAGGGAAGGGAAAATCTGGGATTCAATGTGTCCAGGATTGATGGAGGAATGAATCGATCTTTCCCACTGTGATGCAAGGCGATGTGTCGAGATAGTCCGGCTGAAGAAGTCTATGTTAGATCTCCCTCAACCAGTCTCTTCCAATCCGGTAGGTGGGCTAACACATTCGCCGTCAAGACCTAGACAAACCTCACCACATGAACGTAGCGAACCACTTGGAGTGATTTATGGCAGGGGTGTTGGTTATCCAATAAATGGTCACCCATACCCGCTTCCAAAGTTGAATACATCACAAGAATTCCAGCTACTCCCAAACGTCTAGAGCCAGTGAGACAAAGGCATTCCCAATTTTGATACGTTTTGAGGCTGGAAATAGTGGGAAGACGAAAAATATGAGGAAGAGGAAAGTAAGGAGCACCTAGCTATTCAGATCTGGTCACAAAACATGAATAAATCAATTTCAAGCGACTTTTTGGTAATGCATGCTGAAAAGTATCGTCTGCTCTTATGCAATAATTGAGGACTTAGTTAGCAGTGGAATTGAACGTGAGCACCAGAAGCATTTGTCACCCCAGCCACCAATCGGTCAAACCCGTTTTAATTCTTGCATAATATAGCCATAAAAATGAGGAATGATTCAGATTATTGGTGATTATGATTCAAACATCCACAAGATTACATCATTTTGCTCGTGTCCATTGACATCAACAGCACTAACGACCTGGGCGGTATTTTAACCTAGCCCACTTTTCAAAAGACGCAGATTCAAAAATAGAACGCGGAAGAGAACGAAGTTTTTTTTAAAATTCTGTATTCGAAATAATAAATCAAATCTTTTGCCAATTTTTTTTACAGCGAGTAAAAAAAATAGTTGTTTGGGTAATATGTACCGATAAATTTCATCAGATGGGGTTTTGTCAGATTTCACGACGCCAGAGCTCACAGCAGTAATTTTTTGTTGTCTTATTTACCTTGTTGAATGAAAACAGAAGAGATTTTTTAACAATTTTATTGTCGTGACGCCAGAGCTTACCACAATCAGCATTTCTGCTTGTGGAGATACTCTGGTGTAACACCGCCATTCAGAATTGAAACGTTGCTTGAAATGGCTTTAGTCATGTTTGGTGAATAGATCTGAATAGCCAGGTACTTCCCCACCTTCATCTTCTCATCTCCTTCACCTCCCCGCTTATCTTCAGCCTCACAACATACCCTAATTTGAAAATACCAAAAAAAAGGTTTTAGGCGTCAAATCCAACATATTCGAAAACAATTTGTTTTAAATCTGAATAGCACGCAATGGTTTTAAATTGAGCAGAACCAGTGGATCTACGACGCCCCTGACATTGTATTAAGTCGTCAGGTCTCGTAATAAGTCATAATAAATTTATGCAGAATTTTCTCCGTATGCGATGTTCTTTATTTTGATTCCGAGAATTGGCGCGCAATTCTGACGTTTAATTTCGCGCGCAATTATTCAATCGTTCTGGGAAAGGCGGGAAAAACACGTTTAAATCAAAATGATCCTTCTTCCTTCTTGTTATTGTTATTGTTTCAACAAAATCGCAGGAAGATGACGTAATAACAATTTGCTAGTAGCATTGTTTTACTGAGATATGTTTTACTGCGTTTTGTTTTGCTGGGATTTGTTTTGATGTTATTGGCGGCCACATTGGATCATTGTATTGGGAAGTTTGCGTAACCTGTGTGATTAATAAACAATTTGTATTATTGATGCCAATACAATCGAACCATTGTTCGTGAATACATTAACCAATATTGGTATATTATCGTTATGCCATCATTCTTCAATTGAAACTTTGTTGAACCACATTACGGTAATATTGCAAATATGATGAGACGCTTATTCGGGTCACCTGATATATGGATCACATTATTTTTAAAACACGATAAATAAAGGAATCTTACATATTATAATATTCTTTAATTGTGACGACTATAACGTTGTAAATATGATGATTTGCTTATTCGGGTCACCGGATAAATGGATCATATTTAAAACACGATAAATAAAAGAACCTTACACATTATCATGTTCTTTAGTTGTGACGACTGCAACGTTGTAAATATGATGATATGCTTATTCGGGTTACCGCATATATGGATCGTATCATTTAAAACACGAAAAAAATTAATATTTCATGTTATCATATTCTTTAGTTGTGGCGACTGTATAACTGATGGGACGGTTATACGGGTCACCGGATAATTGAATCATATTATAAAGCACTTGATTAATATTAACTGACATGTTTTAAATTTCCACTTTCCTGTTTTGATTTACACAAGAAAAAAGCGTTTTTTTTATTTTATTTAGCGAAGTTCATGCACAAATATTTAAGTGTTTTGCGATCACTTACCAAAACACTAAATTTATAAACAATTAAACCATAACCCAAAGCGGGTTTCTAAGTATGAGATTTTGAACTTTAAAGCAGTTTTTATAGGCCTGATACATTCTTTCTTTATTTTTTTCTAGGCTTATAAAAATACTTATTAAAAAAATACTCAATCATTTTAAAGGCCGAGATGTGTTCTACTCGCAGCATTTGATTAAAGCATCTAACATGTATCTAAGTGATGAAAACATATATATGATTTTGAGTTACTTTGTAGTGCTTCGCTTTAAATATTCCAATATTTGTATTATTTTCACTATCAAACTAATTGTCCTTGAAAAATCAACATTCCATAGCAAAAGTTGTTAAATTTGTACCTTTTTTTAATTCGTTCATAAAATATTTTATGAAAAATAAAAATAAAATATTATCTATCTAACTGTTACATAGTTAAGTGATTGCATAAGAGATACTTATCGATATATCGTAAATTATTACACTTAAAAAAAACTAGCTATTCGCGTTTACATAATTTCCGGGCTAGATATAGTTACCTACCACATATAAGGTAGATATATCATATGTACAAAACTAATATGTTATGTGTTGAATATATTAGGTAGTATGTAACATGTTACTTGACAGATCAATAAAACTATGCAAATTGATGATTAACTCTACAAGGAAGAGGAGAACCTGTTTATATGCTACTATGGCCTTAACATGGGTATACGGAGGCTAACTAACTAACTAACTAACTAACCATCACGCCGTTTCCCCGCAGGGGTAGGCAGAGAGGACGGACCGCCAAACAACTCGGTCTTGGCACACACTCTTTGCTTCACTCACATTCATACATCGTCTCATACATACTCTTCTATTATTCCGACTTTTGACATGGCCCGACTCAAGTATCTGATTCACTTGATCGTGCCATGTCTTCCTCGGGCGTCCCCTACTTCTTCTTCCATTTACATTTGCGTCATATATTCTTCTCACATTATTTTCTTCTTTCATTCGCTCTACATGTCCAAACCATCTGAGGGTCCCTTTCTTAATCTTACTCATTATGCTTACATCAGCCTTGCATTCTTTGCGGATATCCACATTTCTCACACGATCATACATGGTTTTGCCACACATTCGCCTCAGGGATCTCATTTCGACAGCATTCAGTTTACTTTCATCCTTCCTCTGCCAACTCCATGCCTCACTGCCATACATCAAGGTAGGTACCAGGACTCCATTGTGGACTGCTAGCTTCGCGTCTTTTGACAGTGTTTTATTAGCGCCAACGGCATTCAGTCCTCCATTAATGGAGTTACCTGGAGGCAAGTTGAAATAATACCTATGATACAGTATGGTATTATAGCATGGGGTGGAACTTGTAAAAAATACACATATTCGCTTAACATGCCACAAGAATTTTAATTTAATAAATTTCTAGTTAAACCACTTACGTTCTCATCTGAACTTCTATTTAAGTAATTTTCAGTCTGAAAACTAAATGCATTTTACTTTTTACAAAGAAAATACTATAAATAAAGCTGCACCATTTAAAAATAATAGAAATATCATAAAAACATTAATTCTCGGAGTAAAGTTTTTTCATTCGTTACTACATTCGAAATATAAATAACATTAAAGATTTTAAATTTCATCTTATAAAACACACGGCAAATATAAATTGAATTCTCTAACATAAAAATTAAGACATAACCATACACACAAACCTTGCTTTATTATAATGGTATATCTTATATAAAACAATGTATATATTTTATAGTTTTAAGTGTTTTTCTGCCTCTTAACAGAAACATTTAAAATAATATTTCGGTTAACGAATAGGATGAGTAATTTTCGCTGTCTCCAAAATACGTAAAATGGGAATATTTCACACCTGAACACTTTTTTACCTTACTTATCAAATAAAATCAAATACTTCGATGAAATAATCTGAAAAATGTACTGTTACCAACGTAAACAATTTTTTTTTTAAATTCACTTCAAGAACGCCTTACAAAAAAAGGTTGTAGCAACTAAGGATGTAAATTAAAACAAAATTAAATTAGCATTTTCTTTCAACTTACCCCTTTGCTCATTTGGCCCCACTTTGCCCGGTTGGCACATGACCGTGGTAATTCTAGTTACGGCATGTTTTGTGCCGCTAACCTTACGCGCCAATTACGGGGACGCTGTTGTGCGTAATAAAGAAGATGTTTAGTACGTGTGCCCGGAATCGGAACTATTATCTATCACCGCATATTATGTCTTCAATAAACAAACAGAATCACATTTAAAGATCAACAGTATTTTGAACATGTCCCTTACCACAGTTGTGTAGCCAGTTTTGAAGAATACAGTTTTTAAATAAATCACTCACGGGCTTCACTTTATTGTGATTTTTTATGGTGAGATTCCATAGATAGATGGAAAAATTCATCAGACAGAAATAAATCACGCATTCGTCCTCTCTAATACTAGCACGGAAGTAATATTATCAAATATTGATTTTTTCATCCCAGTATCAAATTTTCTTGTATTTATACTGAAAATTTAAATTTTTCTTTTAGTGCCCCTCCAACTAAGAGTCTCCTTTGTCATATTTGGGGATGCTGTGTGGTGGGTCTTTTGAGGGAAAGAAAGGAGGGGTGGGTAAGAATCTGGGTGTCATTGTGTTCAGGTGTGATGAACGTATGAAGACATCCCTCCCACTTTGGTGCAAAGCGATGTGTCGAGAGAGTCCGACTAAAATATCTCCCCCAACCAGTCTCTCCCGATCCGGCCCGCCAAGCAGTGAAATAATAGGTTGGCAAAAACATTGGCCGCCAAGACCTAGACAACCCCATGAATCCGGGAACCCTTGCTTAGTCACCAAACGGATCGAACCACTTGAGATGACCTACGACAGGGGTGTTACTTATCCGGTTATGCGATCCCCATACCCGCCTCCCTAATTTTTGACTATCATTAGGGCATTTTCCCCCTTCAGATTTAGCCCAGAACCAGTCACGCTGGTTTCAAACACATGTAAAACATGCAGTGCTGTATTTTTTTCTACCATGTCTTCCAACAATATATCCATTCCTCATAGTTTGACCAAGATTTTCCATGGCAATCGCCATGTGAAAAATGCTATAGAATTTCGTGCTTCATAAGTTGACAGTCACGATAAATCACTAGTAAATAATTAGGGTCTGATTTATGAAATATTGAACACATTAAGCGGCTAATTAGATTAACCGGCGCAACCCTTCCTAAAATTCGTTTTTTTGTGACAAAATCGATATTTGTTTGGTTTTAAAATTGTGTGAGGTATATTGAACACAGCATGGTGATCTTTGGCACTAGGAAGAACAGATTTGAGTAGATTTTATAAATATTATACGACCCAGAAATTTATTGGTAGCAGTTTGCAGAAATAAAATGTCATGGTAACATTTTATTAACTTTTATTGAAGTAATTATTATTTAATCACTTCCTAAAGCCTCGTAAATTATGTATGTTTATAGATTTAAGCCGGATTTAATAAATTAAAATATACATAAATAATTTGATATTTGTTAAAATACAGAGAATAAAAACGAAACGAAAAAGAAACGTCATTGATGATAATCAATAAAAGAGAGGGAAGTGGGGAGGGAGATGTGAAAGATGTTGGTGGGGTTAGGTTAGGTTAGATAAAATTCAATTTTCATGCACAGATGCAAAGAGAGTCCTTTATAAAAATCGTTTTAAAAAAATCAAAAATCAAAATTTTGCTAAACTAAAGAAGCGGGGGAGAGAAAAGAGAAGTGGAGGGGGGAGGTTAGGACATACCTGGATATTCAGATCAAGTCACTAAACACAGTTAGGGCTATTTTGATTCTGAATATTGATCCCTTACTAGGTCGATGTAGAAAGAATTCCACACTCTGAAAAGTTGTGGAAATTTTCTATTATTTATATTTTCATTTGATTCGAACCTGTAACCTCTGTGGCCAAAGCAAAGTGTCTTACTACCTCTCTAACACACGTATGAAAAGTCTACTACAATAATAAATTGTCTTCTTTTTCTTTTTTAATTTTTATCTTTCTTATAAAAGTTAACCTAATAAATAATAAAAGATACCCACGCGTAATAAAGTACGTCATGCATTTAATTATAATTATTTTCTCGCAACAGTTATGTATGTCAAAGTATTATACAATGCGATTACGCCGATAACTGTTCTTCATAAATTATTTAGTACACACTGCCGAGATGAGACTCGTAATGTAACCGTGAATGTAACTGTATATATAAAAAAAAACAACAAAAACTCGTTTTGCCTCATTTGAATGACCTGCTGACTCCAATATTCAATAATAAAGGTACTAAAATAATAGTGCTCTTGCATACTTAAACATATGTAGAAGAAATCGGGCAGATGTGAAACGATCAAGTGAATCAAATACTTGAAAGAGTAATTATAACCAAATAAAATTTATGTAAATGAAATGAGGAATTGTTGAATTGATTCAAGGATGTCCAAGAGAAGATTCATGGAAAGTGGAAAGATGTGATAGTGGAACATAAGACTTCCTGAGTTGTTCAGGACTGAAGCCTGGAGAATAAAGAGTGTCCCGATGAAAGCAAAACTCATGTAAGAGAAGGCGTCCAAAGAAAAAGAAGTAGACCCTAAATTACGAATATTACGAGAGACTGAAAATTTGGCTCTTTTAATGTTATTTGTTTTTTTTTATTGATCTATCTGATAATCTCTTGTATACGTAAAATAACACATTGAACTCTCGAATTTCGAATAACTTGCCAGTTTTCTACCTGCTCCTTCAACGAGGGTCTCTCTTTGGCAATTTTTCACTTTTGTATCCTCTTTTACCGGATTTGGCTATCATCAAACTCTTGCCAAATAAAAAATAATATTCTAGGAATGATACAACCAACAATTCAAAGACATACTTATCTAATAACCTCAATTATTAAATTTTATCCATGCTTACAAGTAAGTAATCCTGATTATTTAGCAATAGCTCGGTTAGGTTAAGTGCCTAAGGAATTTCTCAAGCCCAGCAGTAGAAGTAGTAGTTTCACACGCGGACCGTATTGCTTATGATTCCCTCTCTTCCCCTCTCCCCTCTCCTTCTCCACTATCTCTCTATTCCACAATGTGTTGCGGAACTCTTGCTGGCCTTCGGATATGCTCGGAAAATGAACCATTGAATAACTTAGAACGTGGATAGAAGAACGATGAAATAATTCCTGTAATATCAGAACGATGGATGTGGAAATTACCTGAGTCTAACATTTCCTATTATATTATTGTGTTTCGAAAACGACTGCCGCTGGTTGCAACAAAGATTTCATTAAAAAAGATATACATTAAAATTACGAATGAAGTTTTTATGTATGACTGTAAATGTACATAGCCAGAGTTATGGTATGGTAAACCCCGAATCGGGGACGCCAAAGACCAATATTTGCACAAAGCTCTCAAGCAGACTCTCGTGCGGTAATCATGTTAATCAAATCCTTTCTACAAACCTCTGTGGAAAAATTGCATAATTAAAACAATGATTTTCGGATTCTACCCCCATTTACCTACAATTCATGAAACATCGTTGTATTTTTTCTTTGTTAATTTTTGAATGGTTTTACATTTTC
Source organism: Limnephilus lunatus (assembly GCA_917563855.2). Lineage (NCBI taxonomy): Eukaryota > Metazoa > Arthropoda > Insecta > Trichoptera > Limnephilidae > Limnephilus > Limnephilus lunatus. The sequence goes on from OU830594.1 coordinate 104,315,604, forward strand.
TATTAGTACCCAGTTTATATGGTAAACAATTAACAGTTTTATTTTACTCTTCATCTGCTACTCGTTTTTCCTCTGCAGTGACAGGCCCCAAGTCGGTACCCTGCGTAACACCACATTACTTAACTTTTGTAACTAGTAACTTATTGCCAAGAGCGTGGAATGGGAAAGGAAACTGCGAATTTCGAACTTGCAGCATGCAATAATGCTTATCGGAAATATGGCGTAACAATCAACGGAGGTGCCGAGCTTGTCTCCACTTATCTCAGTACACAAATAGATGCTGTGGTATATGGTAACCCGTAACTTATTTCAAAAACAAACAAAGAAACTTAATATTTCTCTCATACTTATTGTTTTGAAAAAAACTTTTCCACTTACAACCAATTGTCCATTATAAATACGAAAGTTAGGATCTCTCAAAACTTTTGGCGTGTATCATAATTTTTATCAGCGCTACAGAGAGTCCTTGTAGTCTCTTGGATACGCCTAAACTTCTGCCGTTCTCCTATTGTTATTATTCAGTTTCTTATGCTTAAGGATGATCAGATTAGATATTCCAATGCTCCTTCGTTCTGTACTTCCATCCTTTCTGCAATATTCGTGTCCTGTCCAACATAGTAATCCTAGATCTATAAATATTGTTATTAAATACTCTTCCAACAGTTGGTATAACATTCGGATATTCAAAAACCATTGTTTTTTTTTAATATTTAGATCTCCCAAAACTTTTTCGTTCTGCTGTCTTGTGGTAACACATGACAACTGGCCTGTATTTCAATTACACTTTAGTATACTCACATAATTTATCAATTGTTGCAACTTAGCAAATTACTTTAAATTTTTATAAAATTAATAAAAATAGGGTGAATTTGCAATGATAATTTGCAACAAATCAACATCTGGGTCGCAACGAACAGTAGTTGCAAACGCAGCCACGTTAGGTTGCTCGGTTGTGTTGCGAGATGTTGCGAAGTCAGCCCGCTGACCGTGTGCCGGCAACATGAAGTGACGCAACTGATTGCAACACGGCGCAACTCCAATCTGTGCAGTTGCGCATTGCCTACTATTTGTGCCATTGCGAGTACCTTTAATGCCACACTAATGAAAAATGTCACACGGTGGTTAGATAGGCGTCAGATCTGGCTAAACTATTATCAACCGCTCTATTTTCTTTGTCAAGACTTTTGCCCAATTCTTGTAAAAGTAAATGTTGAGTAAGGTTAGTAATACTTATGGCTTCTTGTGTTATTTTTTGACAGTTTAAAGCTCGTTGTGAAAATGAAGCTTAAAAATAATTATGAGCACAATTGCGTTGACCTAGAAATTCCAGACAAAAAAGCTGTACCACCTTCATTTCCAAACGGTGGGTTCTAGCGTCCTGAAAATTGTACAGATTTTTCTATCTTAAATTTGCAATACGATTACTATTTTCAGCTCGTAAAGTTTCTTCAATCATGAGCTAAGGAGTTTTGAAAAATCAATTAATTTCATGCTGCGTTTCGTGATTTTCACGGGTTTAGCCACTAGTTTATAACAAACTAGCAGACCCGGCAACGCTAAAAAAAACACAATACCATCTATAAATTAACTCACACCGCCATCTGCATACAAATCAAATCCACGCCGCCCGCTTGACAGCCCGCTTGTCAACCATATACAGATATTCTCCTTTTAATAATATATTTCAACCAATTTACACAAAACCTTAACAAATGATATACCTAAACCTTCCTCATGAATCACTCTATCTATTGGTGAAAACCGCATGAAAATGCGTTCAGTAGTTTTTGAGTTTCTCGCTAACAGACAGACAGACGTGGCGGAGGACATTAATTTATAATATGTAGAGATTATTGATGATGTTAGTTATAATTAACTGTTTTTATTTATACATTATTCATTAGTGACACGCCATGGTGGCGGTATTAATGCACAAGCGTCTGCCCGCAGCGTGCGTGTCACACGTGACCGATTATCGTTCACATTAGCAACGAGCTTGACTGTAGCAGAAGCGAGAATATATTTTCTAAAGTGGCATAATTGATTTTAGATAAGTAATCTGTTACATCTCTTTCAATGTAGGTAACACTGAGTGATATTTTAAAGTTATTATCTTACTTAACCTAACCTAAAACAGATTTCCAATATATATATTTTTTATCGTCTTTGTTGACCTCCTTGTCTCTTGTCCTCTTGGATTAAGTTGAGTATCGTCTTGATTCAAAGTTACCATTAATTTTCTAAACGACACGTCAAATGGCTTTAGCTATGTTTTGTGACCTATTGGTCAGATACTTTCTAACCGCTTCATATCCTCCTCCACAACTTGCTTCAGTTTCACAACATTTCACCAATGAGGATGTCATACTTCCACAGTTAAAAAAAGTAATTATATTATTAGCTAAGTTAGCCAGTTTTCATGCAAACATTAATTTTATCATAAAAGGTATATTATTTCACAGTGGCAACACAGAAATAGGCCTGTTTCATTATATGGCAATTATTATTATTACAAATGGTTATTATGTGCAACAATTACAAAAGCGTTGGGCGCCAGTTGCGAAACGTGACATAATAACCAAGCGATTAACGCTCTTACGGTTAAGACCAATAGGGTCAAAGTTGCGTTCTATCTATGCGTAGAGGTAGCTGTTTGTTAGGTAAAAGTACTATCAAGCGAATTAAGACTTTATTGCTGTGGTTATCAGGGTCATAATGGCGTGCATGAAATACTAATGGTAATATTTTGTCAAGCGATTTTAGTCTTTATTAGAATGCTTATTAAGGTCATAGTGGCATGTATGTTGTAGTGGCGCGCGCGTAAGGTATTGCACCGAACCTAACCTCAAAAGTTTTGCCTTACGACCGAATTTCGCAATAGATGTCGTTGACTTGTTGCGCAGGAAACGCGCTGCATAAAATTTTCGAGATCGGAAAAACTTTGTGAAATGTACTCGACTAAGTGCAAGAGTTACGACATTTAATGCTTAATATAGTTGCAATTCTTGTCTTTGGCACTTTTGTGAACGGATATTTCAAGATATTTTAGTAAAAACACCACAATTGCAAGTAAAATATACTACATAACATATGTAAACAATGGTGTTACAATTTCCAGTAGTGCACATGAGTGTATATAAAATATGTCAAATGTATTGATGTTCAGGTGCATCCTCAAAACACCTAGAAAAGTAACCATTTCTAATTTAGAAGTTCTTCATCAAGTGGTCAAATTTTCCCAAATTTTATTGGGTAAAGAAGAAAAATCTGTATTGTTACGCACGGAAAAACCTGAACGCTAACGAAAACCAAAGATTAATATGGAAGATAGAAGCATTTGGAATTTTGGATATAAAAAGCATTTAAAAACAGCGATAGAAAACCTAACCAAATTAGAAGTTTTTCAGCTAATTTTTAGCAATAATTGTGTTAGATGTAAAATGAAGAAAATTTCAAAATCTTAGTCACATTATGAATCATCAGTTGCAAGATCAGCAAAATGAAAATCCCTGGGAAGATTGGTGGAAGTCATGGTATATGATTTGAATGCCATAATAAAATTTTTCAAAAATCATAAGTTTTTAACAAAGGGCTAAACGAAAAGATTCAGAGTGAATTAATAAAGGTTTGAAATTTCTATTCGGATTACAAAATGTACAACATGACACAGTTTCGAAATAAAGCTCGATCAAATGTTATACACAATTCAAAAGCTCAGTTCTCAGTGATCACAATTCTAAAATAATAATGAACGGCTTATTTCGACAATAAACAATATTGTGACAAGGTGAGTCAATAAACTGGCTTCGTAGTCATAAACGGCGGACATATTTGTCGTAAAAGCTGGCTGGACAATCATTGGAGTAATAGGCAAATGATTCATGATATTTTAAATAATATCCAAAGACTTCTTTAAAATTTGGCAATTTGAATCACTTGAATGGGTGCATCATATTAATATATTCATGTTTAATTTGATTGGCTATCATTTGGATAATCTTCATTCTGCAAATAGCATTCCGGAACTTTACCAGTCACATAGATTCTAAGTCAAACGCCGTCACTTTTGTTATAAATAGGGTAGATTATATATTATTGACTCATCGTGATGTATCCAACAGGATAATCAATATCAAATAGGGTTATCTAAATCATGATCAAATGGATCAATTAACATAGTCATATAGTAGGCTTATCTATTTAGGTCGATTTGCTCCGGAAGCTAAAATAGGCCAAATGAATCATCGCATTTTTAAAATAATCCAATTATGCATAAGTTTTTGCTTACACCCTTTTGAATCATCAACCATTATTCATCATGGTACGTACATACATCATCAGCGCTACAACCCTAGTAAACATCTTCACTGCTACCTGTCTTGATTCCATCCAATTCCTAATACCTTATATAGTTTTTGACTTCACACCATCCAACCACCACCATGAATCATTGTCATCATCATTCCTGTTTATCTCCTGCTGCTTTTCTCCAGATTTAAGGCTGCTGTTGCCTCCACACTATTCAATCAACAAGCTTAGCTTCTGTAACATCTTGGTCATCTTTAATCTTCATAATGATTCTTAGTAATTTGTTTAGCAATACATCATCAGCGCTGCAGCTCTTTGTGTCTTGGCCACCTCCGGGAGATACTTCAACTGATTCCTCTCTCCTCTTATATCCATCTAGCTCTTTGCGTTTTACTCGATCTGAATCGTCTTCTATGATCTTCAAATCATTTTAATCAACTTCAAAATTATCGTTTCCCCACGCTGTTTCGCAACAGCTTGATCTTGCAGCAACCAGCCCGGTCATCGCCTTTTGTCTTCTCGTGCCGTGAATCATACTACGTTATATTATTCTGTTACGTTTAACGATTACACCGACACTCTTACATAACTTAGCACACGGCTTACCGTGACGGTGCCGCCTCCGGGAAACTGGGTTAAGAGCAAAATGTACCGTTGATTACAGCATTCTAGGTGTCGTATTGCGGGAGATTGCTGACAACGACAACCGGCGGATTGTGAGTTGTAAAAATTGGAATTTAACTGAAAAACAAAAATCTCTTGTATGATCTAGTTTTGGTAAACTCTTTCCCCCTCTCTTTCATTTCCTGTTAATATTATAGGTGATAAAGGGTTATATTGTCATCTTTGCAGATGCTGTGTGGAGGGTATTTTTGGGGAGAGGAAGGAGTGCACATGATGTGGGAGATAGTAGTCACGGAGGCCAGCAAATTATTCCACAGCCGAGCTGTTGAACTAAGAACGAGTCGTAGAAGCGACCTGTTCTCATGTGACAAATGTCAACCGTATATATATGTTGGAGGACCTTCCATTTTAATGCCGGTAGAACATGAACAGTGAACAGCTTATCTACCTAACCTATGTGGTCTAAAGATTTCTGCGCAGGGTCAAAGTTTTTTTTATTTTTTGATTTTTGTCAGGTGGCTGACAAATTCGACAGCTCTTGCTTCCTTCAGGTGACCATTTGTTCAAAGTGTACCCAGTTTCTTATTTTCACAAATAGAATTCATTTACTGTCTGTAATTTCTTTGACAAATCAAATATTACCACATTTACATCATGAACTATAAAGCTTTTAAAAATCGTCAAATTGATCATTCTACTATCAGAATAATCGATTCTAATGGTTAATCAGAAAAAATGGTACCTGCTAAAGTAGAATTAGTTTCTTCTTTTGTGTTGTGACAAAAAGTAAGTTACGCGTACTTAGCGTAAAACTCGTATTTTGTATTCATCCCTTTCTTCCTTTGGCATTATTTTAATTTATAAAGTTAGGTTTAGTCGTTATTTAGTCTTGTGATAATACACAGTATGCTACCCCTGCACAAGTGTCTTCTCCGCGAAGATGTTGGTACTCTTACATTTAGTATCTGTTTGACACCATTTGCCACCCATTCATTTCAAAACTAGTTCTTTTGCAAGTGGCTGGCTTACTGTAAGCGAGCAAGCCGAGTACCGTACAATGCCGAACTACAGTTGTTGAGCTGTTGAACGATGAGGGCTTATGAAGACAAAAAAAACACTAATCAGAAATGCAAAACGGTAATATCAACATTTGGAGCATGGGCTGATTGGACCCGATCTAATCAACAATCAAAGTTTTTTCTTTTAGCTGTATTTTTTTGTGTCGTTTCTTCTTAATTGTTTTAGCATCTTCCATCATCGGAGGTTAGTTAGTATCAAATTATCACTTTTTCCGTGATTTTTTTTTTTTCGTCTTATTTTATGTGTGTCTTTTACCATAAGATGTTGGCTATCATCAATTTAATTTGTCGCTTTTTCCGTGACTTCTATTTCATTTGTTTTTTTCGATGTTTTCTTCTATCAGGTGTTGGCCGTCATCAATTTAGTTTTTCAATTTTTCCTTGACTTCCATGGATAAAAGCATTTTGAATTACTGATCTTGTTGAATGTGCTAATATTTTGTCGACATTCAGACCTACCCAAATCAATTAAATACATCTCTCCTTTTCCTGCTAACACGCTCTCTTATCGAAGGTTGGCCTTTCATCATTTGCGATCTTTATCCGATCAATGGGTCCACTTCTTTCTATTACTCATTTCGAAAAACTAAACTTATATGTATCGTACTTGCTTCTTCTGGTGACCTCTCTTATTGCCAATTGCCAGTCATCTCTTCATTTTTTAAATGCATCGTGCTCCTAAATATCGTTAATCAGACCTTCAAAATCTTGTATTCCCTCTCGTATCAGAGATTGTCTATCATCAGAGCAAACTTTACCCTGCAGAATGCAATGCAATTCTTCACTTGGATTTTTCTTAGTTTTTTCCTTTATTACTCGTAGATTAGCCAAAAATAATTGTTCACTTGTAATGAATTCAGCCCTGCGGCATTTCAGTTTGTCCTACATTAAACCAGCATTATTGGGGTAACCAGCAAGCTTTGCACAATAAGTGGCGCAGAAATTATGCAAAATATTACGATTCGATTAATTCGTTGCACAAATGACGGTGTCTTAACTATTCCACCACCGTCTGATATCTCAAATCTAACTGGGTTATATTTTAGAGTTTGTAACATTGTTTCTTTTTATTCTTTTTACAGTGAATCGTGCGATTAATGATGTAAACTGTTGTATATTGTTACATCGAGTAATATTGCATTGGAAAACGTAATAAGTTCAGTTATGAAATTAGTATGCCGGCCGCTGAATGGTAGAATGGTGTTTAAAGCTGTATGTTTTCGGTGATCTCATTTTATATCATTTAGTTTACTCTGCTAGTTTTATTGAGGTTAAATAGGCCCCACACCTTTAGTTATTAAAAACTGATATTTTGTATAGTAAAATAATTTGATTGTATTTATTTATTTATTATATATCCTAAACATTAACGTTAAAATTAGTAAAGGACCAAATTTTGATCCTTGAGCCTTTGACACTTTTTTCATCTCATTGCAGTTATTGTTAAATTTGATAGATTTTAAATAGTTAAACAACAGTACTGTCTTTATGAATATTGTAATAATGCAATTCAGTGAATTTAGTGTCTTGTCTTGATCAAAAGGAATAATTTGTAGAAATTATGATATTTCTAACAAATAATTAATAGTAATTATTATTCAATTAAATGACGGTTTAGTAGACTTTCCTTACTAAAATTTATATTAAAACAATCAAATGACACAATTCGCAGTACATTAACAATGATTAAGTATTTTAATAGTGGAGTACCTAATTCAAAGCCTTGCGGAACTCCTGTTTTTTTTTAATCTAAATGTTCTGTAGTAATAGTAGCACGTGTTCTTCTACTTGGAAAGATACCGTCAGTAGGGCAGTCAGCCAATGAGCGGACCTAGCCTCCTGCACCTACTCGCCCTTCCACTCCATTCACCCACCGACACACTAACCACGAACACCAACTGGCTGACGGAACCGCTATAAGAACCGGATTGCGAACGGAGGAATTCGCTTCGAATCATCTCTCGGGTTAGCTCCGCTTTAACTGAGCGCGTGTTGCTTAACCCCGATCTTTCTATTGCACTTAAACTGGAATCACGACTTAATTCACCTAGTTAACAAATAATAATTAATCATCAGTTTTGGTTTACTTAAAATTGTGGCTATTTGGACATCGTTTTGCACCAAAATACTCTGTTAAATGTTTGATTTTACAATTATTATAAGCAATAATTATCAGCCTGAAACACTCATCTACATTGAAAAAATCTTCCGAGAAAAGATACATGCTGCCAACGGGACGGGTTTGATTTTAGTTTGTTTGTTAATATCAATACCTTTAGGAAATATGAAGAGAATTTAGAAATCCCTCTTCTTCTATAGTTCAATTAGGTGGAAAGCAAGCTCCGATTCCTGTGGAAGTTGAATACCATGTCGTGGAACTAGAAGACATGATCAAAAATATCATGATATCAATGGCGAAGTTTAAGACTGGGCTACCTTTTGTCACAGGAATAAAGTGAAATATAAGAGAGAGCACAAAAGAGTTCTTGCAGGAGATATGTAGACCATCTTTAGCCATTTTTTGTATCAATCACACCAAAGGTGTTGAGTAGTCTTAAATAAACCAGATCTACTGCATTTACCTAAGTATTTAATATCTCTTAGTCTCGATTGAAAAAAAACTTGTCATTTATTAGTGGAACAGGATTTATCTAAGTATTTTTTCAAGATCACGCGTTTCCTATAAGTTATTCTTAGCTTACCTAGATTTATTCTGCATTTTTTAATGCTGCAACACAGCGTTGTAATTGGTTTCCTCCTCACTAACGGTACTCATCTATGGTGACTTACTTTTGACAGATATGAGCGCGCGATCCGCGATAAAACATCGTCTATGCTTTTTTATTTGCCCCACATTTTAAATTCTTCAAACATTCGATGAAGTTATTTCTTTATCTTTTGTTTGCGCGGGTTGAATATTCGAGCATTCCTTTGTCTGAGACTCATCGTGCTTTTGATTCGCAATTTTAACAGTATTTTAGGATGAATAACTATTCTATTTTAAGTACATTTTAGTCATTTTAATGCTAAATCATTATTTTAGATTAATATTTGCTACGAATCAGTTCACATTATAACATTATAAGTACAAACAATATGCTTTGGATAAATTTAAGCTTTTTCTACTAGTTCAAGAGCCCGTGACGATCAGACCTTCGTTATTTTATAAAACCTGAAAGTTTCTCTGTGTAGGTATGTCCTTATAACAGGTAAAGACGATCCCCGACTATGAAGTTTGGATCACGGTGGCTTTGAAAGATATTATATTAATTAATTATAATTGTACTTAGTTAAAGTATAAAAGATGAATTTTATATATGTTACTTGAGGAACTAGCAACATATGTTTTCTCAGTAATCAGACAGTTTCGATGGTTCCTTCACCTTGTAAAACACATTAAAAGTCTACCGTAGGTGCGAGCGCGATATATACATGCGACCATACTCCAGCCGTACTCTCTCGGAACATCGCCTTGCACCGCAGCGGGAGGGATGGATTCATACATCCGTCACTTCTGGACAAACTGACCACCAGATTCCTACCCATTCTTATTACCCTTTTCTTTCCCAGAACTTTCTGAAAAGACCCTAAAGATGACATAGGCCCTGAGGGGAATTATTTTCCTCAGGATCTCCTGTATGGAACTAATCTAAAAAAATATTTAAACAAAAAAAAAACTGCTCAAATTTATTTTTTAGGACAAAAGAACTGTTGTGTTTAAAACTCGAACAACATTAAAAAGTTTTACCAGAGTCTTTGTCTTTCATAATAACTCACACATCGTTTAAAATTGGAGTAGTTTTTCTTTATTATAACTATTAAATATTTACGTTATGAACTATTTATTGAATAACCTATTATTGTCAAATAAACTCATTTGGCCTACGTGTGGCGATAAGCTATATTACGACATACCAAACACAGTAGTGCCCTGAAACTGGATGATAAGCCACATAATGACTTGAATAAATCATTTCATTATGTCATTATACAATATCAATACTGGTTTTTCTAAATATTTTGTCTGAACGTGCTACCTTTGGACTTGTAATTCGACTTGATGACGTTTTTGAGATTCCCAGAACAAAAATCAATGTTTGTAAAACAAAAAAATTGTAATAATATTTAGTATTTGCTTAATTTTTTTGGACTTTAAACAATTATTATGCAAGTTTAAACATTTTGCATAGATTAATAGATAAAACATTCTGATAAAGGTTAATTCACAATATAGATACCTCGATTTTTTAACCCTTTAAGTCCTGAATTAAATTTGGGAATGGTAGAAATATTTGATTCTTGATTAACACCTTGTAGAAAAATTATTTGAATTTTTTGTGAAGGTCCTGAGGAAAAATCCTTCCCTCCCACTGTGGTGCTAGGCGATGAATCGAGAGAGTCCGACTGTAGAGGTCAAAATGTCTTCCTCAAATAGACTCTCCTGATCCGGCCCGCCACGCAGTGGATGGGCAAAAGCATCCGCCGCCAAGACCTAGACAAACCTCACCCCCCATGAACCCTGACACCTCTGCTAAGTCACCAAACGTAGCGAAACACTTGGGGTGACCAGGGGTCACGGTTATCCTATATCACTTTCATATTTTCACTAAAGAGCCGTTCGCACACGCTAAGTATTTTAGTCGAGTAGAGAATAATATATAGTAGTAACTAAACGCGTCCGAACTCCACAATTCCACGACCTAGACACTCCTCACCCCCATTAACCCGGACACCCCTGCTAAGTCATCAAACGTGGCGTACCACTTACGTTGACATATTGCAGGGGCGTACCATACATAATTTTACAAATTTTAAAAAATCACGTGAAAAAATAATCAATTAAAAATATGTAAATGTTTAGACGACAAACACAATTCACAGAAATTCAAATGTAACATTGTCATCAAATTAAGATTTAGCGCCATTTTGTTTTTTTGTCATTTGAAAAGTCCCCGTTAAACGCCTATTCTTGGTGCGTTTAGCTTTATATCAAGTTGTAATAATCTGACAAGCTTAACACCATGATAGTTGCCCTTTTCTGCTGATAAAAATTTGTTCAAAAACTGAAACTATTTAGCGGAAACCTTACAAATGTCAAATTAGAAAATGGCGCTGAATGGCTACGTTTGAATTTCTGTGAAACAACTAGTACCTACTTAGAGTACATTAGATCTAAAGGGGTTAATTTATGCAAGTACCTACCTCGATCTTTTAAAATAATCTTTAGCATACCTTAGATAAAAAAGATGTTGCTGAAATTTTGTTTGATTTGGAAATTCCTCGTTTTTGTTTTCGGATATTAGTTATGTTTGAGTTGAAAATTCTTCGGGATGACATTGTAAATTCAACAGCATCTAACATAACATGATAAGAAGGTTTGATCAGTTATTTAAATAATGTGTATTCGTACGTAATGTGGAGATGATTCAACATTTTATAATTTAACAATGAACGCATTACTGAAAAATGTTCTCTCATAACAAAGTAGCATCAGCAATTAAGCTGTATTCTAAAAATTAGTATCTTAATAAAACGAAACAGTATAAAAGTACATATTTATGTATGTTGGGAGAGCTCTAGCGTCGTGAAACTTGCACAACTCATTCTGTTTGGATTTTCTAACCCAACGCAACAATTTTGAGCTTGCTAACTTATTTTAATCATGAGATATATAGCTTTAAAATATTATTCTGATAGTAACTATCAGACAATAAGACGCCATATTGTTTTTATTTCGAAAATTTACAATGCTATTATTGTGTAATTAAAATAGGTGTAATCCATACGAAACCGGGTAGCAAATACAAGTAATATAGCTTTTTGATTAAACAAATCTAATTTCTATGTTAGGCTTAAGTTGGATTAGATTAGTTTGAGTTGGGTTTATGTTGGATTAGGTTAATTTGTGTTGGACTTAAGTTGGGTTAGGTTAGTTTCAGTTAGGCTTAAATAAGGTTAGGTTAGTTTGAGTTGGGCTTATATTGGGGTTTGTGTGATTTAGGCTTAAGTTAAGTTAGTTTTGGTTGGGCTTATGTTGGGTTAGGTTAGTTTGAGTTGGGCTTAAGTTGGGTTAGGTTAGTGTAAGTTAGGCTTAAGTTAGGTTAGTTTAAGTTGGGCTTAGGTTAGATTAGGTTAGTTTGAGTTGGCCTTAAGCTAGGTTAGTTTAAGTTGGGTTATGCTAGGTTACGCTGTATTATGTTAGGTCCGCTTAGCTTAGATTAGGTTAGGTTTAGTTAAGGTTTAACCTCATCTATTCTACCATATAAAGCGCTAAGCATATTATCTTGTTTTATATGCATATCAAAAACATTCATTTATAGTTGGTAATAACAATAATTTATTACTATGTACTGAAGACGTACATGGGTTTCTTATCGAAGGTCGGTGATGTTCGATTGTCTTACAGAAGGTCAGTTGTTTTGTCTCAGTAGCTGTGGCCGTCGCCTTGACCCAGGAAGATGGAAACAAACGTGTCCCCGAAACGTCGCGCGTGCAGCGCAATTAAGGTCGGCCGCGCTGGCGAGTTCCTATGGACTGCGGCCAACAACGTTTCGAAAAATACGTGCAATTTATTTTACGCACCTGGTTTAATAGATTGTTGGGATTATAAGATATTTACGTTTACATTAACATTAACATTTACATTTACATTTTGTTATAAATCATTAAGAAAAACTTATTATATGATTTTTTTTACTAATTTCGTTTACATATTTTAGAAATATATGTTTATATTGAGTAAGATATCATTTAAAATAAAATTAACCTAACTTAACCACATTTAAAACCAACATTTTGCATTCATTTGTCATTCATTTTATCTTAACAGACGGATTGAAATCTTTAGAGCACAGGCGTCAGGTTGGAATGCTGTCCTTGTTCTACCGGTATTACAATGGAAGATGCTCCGAGGAACTAGCGTCATTGATCCCCTCGGCACCGGTGCATAGTCGGGAAACACGCCAAACACGCGCCCAACGTTTGTACACGGTTGTCATCAGTCACATGAGAACGGGTCGTTTTTACGAATCGTTCTTGAGTTCAACAGCTCGGCTGTGAAACGATTTACCGGCCTCTGTGTTTCCTCCCTCCTACAACATGGGTCTCTTCAAGACCCATGTTCACTCCTTCCTTTCCTCCAAAAGACCCTCCACACAGTATCCTCAAAGATGACACTCTTGTCTGCTTTATTTTTCTGAATGTTTCACTTCTACCGCGTGTGAATTGCATACTCTATTTGTTTTAGGTAGTAATTATTAACCTGAGTTGCAGTTGAGTTAGCTCAGTATTCGGTGGGTAACAACGACAATGACAGCATCGGTTTGGTAAAATACCTTATTTCCTGCTAAAAGAGTTAAAATTGTTTATAGTAAGGTCCTGTCATACTATGCAACTCAGCAATTATTAGAAGAAAAAAGCTTTAAACAATATTCCGTAGATGGCAGTATAAAACTTAATAATTTTCATAAAAAATGAAAAACATGAAAATCTATAGTCATTATTATCAATTTAATGTAATTGTGTAATAATTAAACGTAATTACGCTGATGATACAGCTCAATTTGTTACGTAAAGTAGCCTTCAATACACTGACAAGGGAGGATGGTCTTAAACAATACATACAAACTGTTAATTCTGTTATTCAGTACAGTTGTATAATAGTTGGTGGTTATCACGTTTTAGCCATTACCTAATAGTATCATCACATGTACACTTTGCAAGCGGGAACAAGGCACGTGTACCTTGCGCAAGGGAGCATAGAGGTCACATCCGCGTGACACGTTACATAAAAATATGATAATAATCGCTATTTGTCAGGATTAAGAGCTAACGAAATTACAATGTGATGGGTCTGTGATGATAGTGGGGCAAGTAAAAATGTTTCTGATCGGTTTCATGATTATAATGGAACAAGTTATTTGTATTTAGAATTTAAAATATGGCATCGGATCTTATTTACTATTATTTTTAAAATTAGGACTTAAAAGGAGGCCTTCAGGAATATAATTCCCTTCGGGGCATGTATCATCTTTAGGGATGCCTTGTGGAAGGTTTTTTTAGTGAAAGTGTTTTTTGGTGAGGAAGTTCTGGAAAGGAAAAAGGTTTGAATCTGGGGGTCAGTGTGTTCGGAAGAGACGGACGTACGAATCAAACGCTCCTAGTGCGTTGCAAGGCGTTCTTCCGAAAGATTTCTGCTGTAGAGGTCAAAAGGTCTCCCTTAACCAGTCTCTCCCGATCCAGCCTGCCACGCAGTTAGTTGGTATAACTGTGATGATCGATAAAAGGTCAAGTTTTAGTGATAAATAGCAAGTTGCTTCCCGGTGCTTATCGCGCTACTTCAAGTGAACATCTAGCAGGACTGACCCAAGAGACGCTTCGTAAACCGTCTGTTTCAGAGTTCAGCTAACCTAGAGAGAAAAAAACTCGTCAAAACGCTTTTGATAAAACGAAGAGTTATGGGAACAATTAGGTTTTCTTTGGAAGGACCTACAGAAGTGTAGCCCGTTTCTCAATGTTACACTGTCTTGCTATTGCAGAACTGTTATAAATACGAGTTATACTTCCAAATTGATTGTACCTACCCAAAATAAAAGACTAATGGTGTTCCCCATTAAAATTCCCAGAAATCCCGTTATAATAAAATATTAATATAGAATAAATTATATACTAAGTAGGTACGTTACTTCAGAAAGCAGACATCTATTAAAATAACTATTGTATATTGATATCAGTATTGTACTTACATGTCTTTAATATTTACGTTATCGAAATTCTTATGAAATAGATAATAATAATCTACATAACTTTATTATTATCACGTTACATTTTTGTCAAGTAGCAAAATTACGTAAAACGATCAATGAAGTTATATGTGTAATTTTCTTTGTTTGATAATGAGTCTGCAATTATAATTGCTTACGAAATATCCTGTAGCGATTAAAATACAAATACGATTTCAACATTATATCTAAGTACCTATGTTATTATTACATTATTTTATCGCTATAGATTTGAAAATTCAGGGAATTTTATTTTTCAAAATTTTTTTAAAGAAACTCAAGCCTAGACGTGTTAAGTTTGCAAGTGCGTATAAAATAATAGAGAATTGTATTTATTGAAAGTTTAATTTTTTGGAACCATTTATTGGATAACCATGCCATAGGTCACCCCAAGTGGTTCGCTACAGTTGGTGACTTAACAGGGGTGCCAGGGTTCATGGGGTGAGGTTTGTCTAGGTCTTGGCGGCCAATGCGTTTGTCCACCTACTGGCGGCCCGGATCGGGAGAGATTGGTTGAGGGAGACCTAATCTAACCTAACCTCTCCAGCCGGTCTCTCTAGACTAGACCCATCGCCTTGCACCGCAGTAGGATGGATAAACCAAACCTAGAGACATTTTCCCCCAGATTCTTACCCACCCCTCATACCCTTTTCATTCTCAGAACTTCCTCTTCTTCCTTTCCCTAAAAAGACACTTCATACAGCATCCCCAAAGATGATATAGACCCTGAAGGAATATTTTATATGGAGCTAATTTAAAAAAAAAATCTTACTGCGCGAAGCATTAAAAAACTCTCAAATTATGAGTTCTGGTGTAGTGAAATTCGCACAGCTTTATCTGCGTGAAATTTATAGGTCAATGCCACTATTTTCAGATCTACACATTCTTTCCATCATGTGACAAAAACACAAATAATTCAGAGAAATTTTAATTTAATTTCATATAAAAAATTAACCATTAGTACTGATCGAACTGCTAGCATTTCAAAAGCGACTCTTCTACTCTATTTCCAACCATTTCTGAGGAATCTTAACTTCTCTTTTTTTCGTGACTTCCGCAATTTGAACAGCGCTTTTAATTTTTATAAAAACAAAAACCAATTCTTGTCTAAAAATAATTCCCCTTAACACTTCCAATGGAACTAACCCCATGCATATTTCCTGTTAGTCACCAACATACACTTTTAAAGAGGAAGTAACACATCTATTTTTATACGAACAAAATGAACTAAAATAAACCATTTCTGAAAGGGGAGTGTCGTGTGTATCTACATAATAAAAATAACAAACGATTTTTCTTAGTTTTAAAATTTGAAAAAAAGCATGTACTTACTTTTAAATTTGATGGCATTTAAAAATAAAAACGCTTAATGCATTCACTCGATTTAATCGGTTATTGGAATCAAATTATATTTTTGCTCGTTTATTAGAATCACAACATTTATCGGAATGTTTCACTTGAGAAACCTTTATTGCAATCATTCGGTTTAGATCGGTTATTGGAATCAAATGATATTTTTGCTCGTTTATTAGAACCAAAACGTTTATCGAAATGTTTCACTCGATAAATGTTTATCTACGGAAGGGTGCTGCCGAGCGATTCTATATATTTTTTGGGATCGAGATCTCCCGACGGACGAAATCTCCTATCAGATTTTCTATAACTGTTATTTGCTTTTTCTATGGGTATCAGGCCAGCTTCGCGGATTAAAAACGAAATCTGACATCGGCCCATAGAAAAAGCAAATAACAGCCATAGAAAATCACACAAATCTGACAGGATATCTCGTCCGTCAGGAGATCTCGATCCCACAAATCGCTCTGCAGGTCACTTTTAAACAAAGCGGTTTAAATCCATTTTGAGTAACCGATTATAGTACCTACTGAATGAAATGAAACAATAAGGCGATACTGAGGGTATCTAATATTAGTATAAAAAATAAATAAATAGAATCAATGTTTCTTATTAAAAATCGAAAGCATTAATTATCGTGTTATTATAATTTCTGATACAATCATCTCGTGACATAATTTAAAATGGCGCTACAAGTCAATTACCAGTATGTTTTCCCATTCACGTGACAATATTATTATTGTATAACCTTTGACTCTCGTCACTCGATACCTACGTAATACTATACATTATAACATAACATATTATAATACAAATACATTATATAAACATGTCCACTTATTGTAAGGTTGACCACAATAATAAAACACTACGTTACACAACATGTTATCAAGTTATCAGCGAAATGTAATACGTAATATTTAATAAATCTATCCCTTTATCAACTTTGTCTCACAATAAATTCAAACAACTTCTTAACCTCTCAGGCCTAGTTCTATTTTGTCGGAATGTCAAAATATTTCCGCTTTGCAAAAAAATGCAAATAAATGGAATTTTTTTTACATTAACTCCACACAGGGGGCCTGAGGAGAACAATTTCCCTTAAGCCTCATTTCATATTTAGATATGCTGTGTGCTGTGTGGAGGTTGTTTTTAAGGAAAGGAGGGAGAGGATGTTCTGGAAAGGAAAAAGGTATGAAGATGTATATAGAATCCACCCCTCCCATTGCGGTACAAGGCGATGGATCGAGTGTACGACTGGAGAGATAAAAATGTCTCCCTCAACCAGTCTCTCCCGATCCGGCCCGCCACGCAGTGGGTGGGCAAACGCATGTGCCGCCAAGACTTTGACAAACCTCACCCCGTGAACCCGGGCACCCCTGCTAAGTCACCAAACGTAGCGAAACACTTGGGGTGACCTATGGCAGGGATGTTGGTTATCCAATAAATGGTTGAGGTGTCAAGGACTTTATAATGACACTAAAAAAAAAACAAATATTTTAGTAGACAAATGTATTAAAAATGTTTATCGTTTTTGCCATTTCATGTAAAAATAAGTAATACAAAATCTCAAATTTCATTGACTTTTTTAAATAGCGGTCAGAAACTTGGGGTTCATAAAAGTGTGCATTTTAATTATGTTGTGATTTAAATATAAAGCTTGATGTTTTCTCTTTCTAGTAGCGTTTAGATCATAATTCTCACCATGATATCAAGGGAGACAACGATTTCTATGAGACCAATATGAGTTGTTTCGAAAAGCGAACAAATTACCCTGAGGGGTTAAAAATAATAAGCCACACAATTTTGTAAATATATTTTTATCTTAAACATAATAATAACATTTATACAACTGGTTAATACTTGTTTTGAAAATTTAAACAAAAACAGTGTGATTTAATAAGTAATAAAATATATTTCTGTATTTTTTTAATCATCTAAGTTAACCTAATAACCCTTGAAGAACTTTAATAATTTATTACTCTTACATAACAGTTAATGTTGTGTTATTATTTATCTATTGAAAGAAAAATGATTTCTAAAAAGTGTAACAATGAAATTTACTCATTCGTAATAATTTTATTATTACCAGTTGTTTCACAGAATTTGAACAATTATTCATCAAATTTTGCAGTTAATTCCAAGTTCCACAAAGTTTTCTGTTCAAGTTCTCTTACTGTATTCGAGACTAATAAATGTCAAATCTACTAAAAATTGAAAATCCTTCCGTTGCGTTATTTTTTTTATTTAAAATCTGTTTTTTAGAAATTGTTAATTAAGTCTGTCTGTCTGATCGCGATAGACTCCATGCTCATTACTGAACGGATTTTCATGCGGTTTTCACCAATAAATATTGCCCGTTTCACAAAAATTACCCTATAATACCTACCTATAAACAACATTATTGTATTTTTCATACCAGCATTACATCTGCCCCAAAAGGTTACCAATGCATCATCTGTCTTTCTATTCGCAATAACTCAAAATCTACTAAACGGATTTTCATGCGGTTTTCACCAATAAATAGAGTGATTCGTGAGGAAGATTTAGGGATATAATTTGTCAAGGTTTTGTATCTATTAGTTGAAATATATAGTTAAAGGATGTATGTGTCTGTACGTGGTGGACGAGCGGGCTGGAAAGCGGGCGGTGTGGATTTGATTTGTATGCAAATTGACAGATGGCGTTGGTTATAAAGGTTGGGTAACCATCCAGTAGATAGCGTTGTGTTTCGTTAGCCACAGAAACACGTGTCCAGGTCAGCTAGTAACACTACATTTCTTGATCTCAAAAACAAAAGTAAAAAAGCATAAACGAAACTTTAAACAGCTCTACTGCAAAACTACAAAATCGACATTGTTCTTCGAGAAAGTCGGTATCATTATCGTCTAGCTGTTTAGCATAACTAAAATATTAACAGAACTTGAATAGAACTTTCAAATTAGATGAATTCTTCAAATTCTGTGAAACAATTGTAACTTACTCTTTTAAGCACCACTTAAAAAATTGATTGACTTAAAACCACTTTGAAAATTGACCAAACAAAAATATTTTTCATGCCGAATAACCTAATTTAATTCTCGACAAAAAAAAAATGATTTACGCACGAGTTTCGAACTCAAAAAGAAAACTTCATAAAATGTTCATTTTATATGTATAGAATTTTTATGACGTTCAACGTTTATGAAAAACCTTCGAAAATAAACTGGAAAACATTTTTTAATTTAAAAACAAATGTTTGCATGGAATAATTTTTTAAATAATAATGATTGTTTTCGACGTAACACGCTTTTGTCGGGCGTTCTTGAAAACGGTTTCTTACGTCGTCACTGCGTAGGAACCTTTTATTACTATTATTATTTCGTTGTATATCACGTCGAAAACGTGAATTGAATTGGTCTCGCGTCGGACAACGTGACAACGTAACCCCCTGTTACGAGCAACGTGGGGTAATGTGGGTAGCTCTGCGTTTCAACAAACTCACCCCAACCTACGCAAGCAAACATCGCGTAATACGCCAGAAACTGTTGTACTTTTGAAACTCGCTATATAACAATATGCCCAGCGCTGTAGATTTTTCTGAATGAGGTCACATAATTACCCCCAGTACTGTAGATTCTTCTGAAAGTGAAAGAAAAATACGACCAGTTTTCTTGTACCTCGAAAGTTAATATATAATATTATTAATAAAATTACCAGTAGGTACTTTTGATTTTTCTGGAAGTTGTCCATTTTTGTTTTGTTTTGTTTTTTATTTTCCCTTTCGGAGCCAGTGAGACTATGGCATCCCAAATTGGGGTATATTGTATGGGAGGGGATAGTGATGGGGAGAGGAAGATAAGGAAGACCTGGCTATTCAGATCTTGTCATCAAACATTTCAAACAACTTTTTAATTCTGAGTGTTGGTCTTTCACTGAGGGTATCATCCACTCCGGAAAGACCCTCTTGTTGCACTGTAGGTACTACTGAAAGTTAATATTGCATAATATGACCAGTACGGTAGTGTCACACAAAAAAGGGCAAGTGAGTCATACACAAGTATTCCTACAATCATGAATAATTATTGAGAATTATGAGTCAAAAACGTATTTTTACGTTAAAGTTATGACACGTTTATATAAGTTATCATTGACAAACATTTCATTCGTTCGATCATTCAAATCGATCATTTGATTCATTTGAGTCATTTGATTAATTTGTTTCATTTGATTAATTTACGTAAGTTCGTTTATTTTGTTCATTGAATTCATTTGACTAGCTTTTACCTGCGCTTTTATACGATGAAAAATAGCCTATGTCACTTCTTAGTCTTTCAACTATCCCTTAGCAGAAAAATCACTTTAATCGGTCACACCATTGCGACGTAAAAGAAGGACAAGCAAACACACATACAAACACACTTTAGCATTTAAAATACATATTAGTTAGGCGAGGTTTATGATGTTTTCGACTATTTAAATAGGTATATGGAAAAATTCGTTCTAAGATAATGTTTTTCGCAATTTCCTCGGAATTTCACTATCCGGGCGGCCTCAAAATGACCTCATTTAATCATCAGATTAAAGCCTACTCAATAAATCATCAATCAGATTAAAGTCATGAATATTTTAATATATTGTCATAATTTTATTTTGAAGAGTTTTATTTCACGGGTATATTTGTTACTTAATCCGCGTTTTAAGTTACAAATGTACACGACAAATAAAACTCCTTAAAAATGTCTAAAAATTGTTACATAGTTAATGCCCAAGAAATACAAAAAATGTTCATCAAATCTTCAAACTCTTCAAAAAATTAAAACTGCATTTCAGAAATACATCCAAGAATCTCGAACGGTGATCTTTGATGTCATGAAATTTGTGCAAGCTTTACACAATAGAATTTCAAAGCTAATGCAACTTTTTCAATTTTAACATTTTTTTCATCGTGACATATGGAGCTTTGAAAACTCCAATTCTTGAATTAAAAAATACAAGTATTTGAATGTGATTTGAAATTTTTACGACGTAAACAAATTATCGTGATTTATTTTTGGGTTATTATGCCGTATTGTGCTACCTTCTTCTTTAGCCAACTTTTCCGACAGCATTACAGTGTCCATCATCAGGGCAGATGTGATGATTACACATCTGCCCTAATGATGGTCACTGTAAAGAAGGAGGTAACGAAAAACAATATAATAACCCAAAAATAAATCACAAATTTGCTCTATGTTCAATAAGTGTGCATATTTTAGAAATGCACCAATAAATTTGTAAAGTTCTAGGTAAGGCTATAACTAACTTACAATGTAAAAAGTGTAAAAAAAAAACATAATTCGTGCACAGTTAAAAATGCACAAATTCGGTTGTAAATTTAAAAACAGCATTTTTATTGCGACAAATACACGTTAATAAAGTCGAAAAACGTCGCTTTCAAAATCTAGGTTAAATTTGACGGCCCCGTTAAAAAAGAGATGAAATCTGGGCTAACTGTGGGTTAACCGTTAACCGGCGGTTAGCGTGAATCGTGGGATATATTAACACCGTTAGATAGAGGCAGGATAAGCCGTACTTACTATAATGCAATAAACAATGTTAATTCTAGCAAACTAACAGATAGTATTTCATAATTACAGCTGTTATATATTTTTTTTTAATTATAAAGAAAGACAAACATTCCCGGGTTACGAATAACCTGACAATTTTTTTTAATTATTATTTTTTCATATGAAACCACACAAAACCAACCGTGTCTGTAAAGTGTAAAGACAGGGAGACTACATCACCTCCCTGTTGGGCAACGTTATGATTTGGGTTATGGTAGGGGCTGCAGGAAGGAATTTATTATTGCGGATCTCGAAGAGGACTGAATTATACGATATACCACATTCAAGCCGACATATATACAAACACATTGAAGAAACGACCCGTTCAATGTGCACCAATGTACACGGGATGCCACTAGCTCCTTTTTAAGCATACTTCATTAAAACACCTGCAGAACAGACTCATCATGCCTAAATTACGTCTGTGCATTAGAGATGTAATCGATCTGTTAACAATGTACCGCCCTCCTTTGCACATAGTCAAGCAGGTTAATCAAGTGTTTTGGAGCTCCAGCCCAGAGCTGGCTCCCAAATTCAATTATTAATTGAGATTTGTACAGAGTTAGCAGCCAGTTTTTTCAAAGCCAGATTTATTCAGGGACAATTTGAAAAACTTCTACCACCGGAAAATATTGCTTGTTCAATAATGGTTAGTAGAACATCGAACCATCGACGTCTGGATACGAGCCCACTGTTTTTAACCACTCAGCTGATAATCCGTATTTGCGTGTTGAATTTCTTCGAACTCCTGACGTCATAAGCTATATAATTTACTACGTGCACTTATCAATGGAAGTTATAAACGTAAATGACGCAAGTGAAATGAATTTGATCGATAAACGCTATTAAAACCGTTGAAGTATGTACTTAGTACATATATGAATAAATTTATTAAAACAACCTACCTTATTCAATTCTGACTAATTGATTAAATTAAAGATACTACAATGATAACAGTCCTATAAAAAGCAGTGATTAAAACATTAAATTGAACCAATAATTACCTTATTAGGATTTTTTTTAATAACTCATACATTCTTACATTTTTTCAGTTTCATAATACGAAAGAAGTTAACGAGTTGATTCACAGATTTTTGCTGCAACTCGAACATTCAAAGCTTCATAACGAATACGACACAGCGAGTTGAATATAGTTGCATTGTGCTATAAATTTCACACAGAACACACTGTGCAAATTTCATAACGCCAACATTCGCCGTTTAAAAGTTATTGCTTAGATAAACAAACATATTTTTAAAGATTCATAGCTCATAATAGGAATAATATTTTGCGCTGAAAATAATTGCGTTGACCTGATAATTTCATGCAGAACAAACTGTGCAATTTTCATGACGCTAAAGCTCACCGTTTAAAAGTTTTTGCTGCATCAACATCACACTAACCAATTTTCCGCAGTGTAAATTGAGGTAGTTTTTCATTGCCAATTTTAAAGTGTATTTGTATATTGGTATAGTTTGTACAACAGTTGTATAGTAAAGTTCATGTGTTACGTGAGGCAGGTTCACGTTTGGTGACACGTGAGTACGACATTACTGAAGCACACTTAAATTATTACGAAATCGAATTACGCAACCGACTATACGTCGCATATACCAGAGAGAGGGGGGAAATCTATTACGATACATAAAAACATACACACATAAAAACACGATACTATACGAAGTTTAGTTTGGCGATCGGCCGCCAGGCGCCGCCGCCACCACAGATAAAATGTTTTCCAGTTCGTTCAATTAATTCAAATTTTCCGTCGTGGAACGTCGTGTTGAGCGCTCGCAAATTATTTCAAATTTCGAACATAAATATTAAAAGTGATGAAGTGAAAAAACAAAATTGAATAAATATTCAATTAATTTTAACGATATTGTGATTTATATAAAGTTTTAAAACAGATATTAAAGTTTTGGTGATTGTGAAATATTATCAACAAAAAAGGATTACATATTGAATTTTTTTCAAGATATAATTAAAAGGTGAGATTTAATATATATATATTTTTTTGCTTAATTATTATATAAATTTAAACTTCCTTTTTTAAAGTTTTGGTTAATTTAAACGCATAATGTAAATATTTATTAATTTGAGGCCACTAATCATTTTGATAAGAAATCGTATTAAAATTAATTATAGATGATAATTTTACTGAAGTTCAATGAATTCTTGGTACATTTATTTGCACCAAGGTTGTTCGTGATTAAACATGATTTATTTTAATCACAATAAATAATATTATGATATTAAAGTAGATTTATTTATTATATAATGCTTCAATAATAATTATATAATTAGTTTGATAACATTTAGTTTGATTTAATTTCAGAAAAAATATTTTAGTTGTTAAAAAATTTACAATATTAAACACGTATTAGGTTAGGTTAAGTTGGATTAAGTTAGGTCAAGTTCAAATTTATCACTTTCAAAAAAACATATTTTTAATTTTTATATACTGCTAATCGTAATCGATCAGTCATCATTTCTAGACATATATTTTATTTTACAATATAATATAAAATATATTTTATATGTTCTATTATATTATTATGCAAACTAACGCGACATCTATCAACTATGAACACGTGAAAATCCGACGCCATAGTAAATTCGACGCCATTTATGGTATGGCGTCGTATTTTCCTTTATTTACTAATTTAAGGTGTTTATCTGTCTAAGTTGAGCGTAGTTCTATCAAAACACGTGTAGAGAAATGTAAAGTGTGGACTCGCCTTAACGATTGTATATTATTAGAGTATTTGTGCCAAGTTCGACATTTCATAAAACACTATTTATTTTATTACGCTAAGAATTTAATGAAAATACCCACCATAATCCGATTCATAAAATACTTGATGAAATTTGAATTGAAACATGTTTACGTTGTTGGAAAACATGTTTTGGTACACTCCTATAAGATGGAAACAACGTCAAAATAAATTCTTAGAATTATTATACGTTAAAAAAACAATAATGTTTTGCTTTCTCGCAAAAATTAATACACTTGAAAAAAAACAAGGCAAAAACAGTTTAGATGTTTTCCACATTTTTGAGTTGTTCAATTTATTTTCACGCGGTTATGCGATGCTGTTATTTAATAAAATAAAAGCTTTACTAAGTACCAACCCGGTTTCGCCCAAATTCACAAATTTCATCATTTTTTTTCTTCTTTAAATTAATTATTAGAAACTGGTAAACTTTGGATAATTTCTATAAAAGAATCATTTGCGTTCACGGCGATGGAGAATCCTACTTTTAAAATTTCAATTACTTAAAATGAATTTGTTTTCGTCGTATGGGATGACAAGTGACAGCTATTTATTTTGTATTGAAATTTTTAATGCACTGTTTCGCCCCGAATGTAAATAGTTGTATTTTATAGTAATAAAAGCGAATCAAAAGGTTGACCGGTTTCGCCCAAATTTAAAATTTCTGCTTTAAAATACAAAATCCAAGCAATGTATAAATTCGATACATCAATTTTGAAAAAATTTAAAAAAAAAATTGTCACTTATTTTAGGATCAATTTCAAAACCTCCCCAAACCATTATTTAAAAGAATAGCCATTTATTACATATTTTCCTTATATACTGTAAGTTTTAAAGCTCTTAAAAATATATGTCATTCTTGAAAATAATATTTCTACCTACATTCCCCACGCCGAAACGGCAATTATATGAAATTCCCTCAATTAAAACAAATCGCACAAAGTATTAATATAAACACGTTTGTTTCACTTATTTTAGAAGTTATTGTATGTATGAAAAAATTCACTCTTTTTTTTATTTTTTTTTTATTAGTATCTATAGCAAAATTTGTACATAATGTATTTATAAATTATATTATATTAAAGTATTATAAAGTACATTATTATTTTTTTTAGGTATTATAAAGTAAATTGTTTCTTTAAATGCCATTTTAGACAATCCTCACGAGATTTTTTCTATTTTTTAAACGAGTCGTGTTTTATTAAACATTTTCGCAATTTTCGCTTAAATATTATCGTTTTTAATATTTGCTCGCTCTCTCTAACATTCGTATATACATATCTCTCCATCTTATTCTTTTTGAGCGGGGTACACCGCGAGATGAGATATAAAATATATACATAATAATACCTACGTATTATTCATTTGAAAGTTTATTATAAGTGCAGTATCATCCTTCCTCGTGTATTATAAATCTACGTATCTCCAGTTATATTTATTAGCACGTGTTGTTTCTCTATGTTGTTGTCTTATTATATAAAACGGTCTTCTGTTATGGCCATTAAGCAATCTACGTTGTCGCTTTTAGTCGTGATTGGAGGTTATGCGAGTTACATAAGCTAGCTATCTGCCAGCTAGATATCCTGCCGATAGGTACCTACTCGCCTACGTGGAACTGGCACGTGCCAGTATAACAACGAATGTCAGGGTCGGTGGAGGAAAAACGTGGATTCTTATATATATAAATTGTATGTATCTCGCAGATAGCTTAAACTTTGTTTCATTTAGTGGCAGGATAACACTGTGGCAGATAAAGTTATATTATTAGGCTTTGTAAACTGCTGCTATATCTAATTTTAAACAAGGATAATATCGTAAATGGTGGATTGATTTATACAGATGTTAAGGGGTGAAATTTTGGTCTCCGGTGACATTTTTAATGTTTTTTTTTTCAACTTAAACATAAAAAATACAGTTAGTATTGGATAGGTATGGTCAGAGTAAGGGATTGAGCAGGTACTCGGCTGAATGAAGTAGAAGTATTCTTCTATATGTCAGTGATGACATGTAGAAGAAAAAAAATAGTTTGGTTTTGAAGAAAAATAACATCACAAAAGGCCATCTTAGACCAAAATTTCATTAACATTTTTTACTCCAAATAATGTCAGGAATCACTGATTGAAGTAAGTCAAGTACCCTTTATGTAACTTCGCGAGCTTAACTTAACCTCAGTGAAAATAGGAGTCAAATGTTGACCTAACCTAACTTTAGGCCCTTTTTTAAACATAATATTAGAAGATGTAGATTAAATTAAATTAGTTCTGGGTGCCCTAGAAAGATTTCGAGAAAAACGTTAATTCGTGTAGTATCAAGAGTCGATATTACAGAAGAGTGTGTAAGAATGTGAACGAAACAATGAGAATAAACCAAAACTGAGATGCATGTCTTTCCATCCTATCTGCATATTTTGGCGAAGATTTTAAGTAATAGTAAGTAAGGTTAGGTTAGTATTTCGTGTGACACCCACGTGATGTCAATAAATTGAAATATCACACTTCAAATACAATTTATATTGAATCATTAAAGATCGAACGTAGTTACTTAATTTAAAAATAGAAATACGTATTGTTATTTTCACGGAGCCTTCGTTAAAATTAATAAATAATGTTATTTTTATGTGTTTGCAATCACCCAAAACCTGTACGACCGTCCAAAAGTAATTGGTTTACATTACGAATTGATAAGTTGATATTATTTGTTATTGCGTGGTCCCAATTTACGTAGGTAATTCCTACGCATTAATGTTATTACCATCAGAATTAGTAATACGTTAGTAATTTTTAACAATTGTTTGTTAATTTTTTAAAGTTCATAAATAACTTCTCATTTATTTTATACGAGCGTGACATAATTAGACTTGCACCATTACAAATATGTATATATTTCAATCATAAATAACTATAATGACATATTATACTGCAACGAAGAAAATGGATTATGACATATTTAAAAAAAATTGCATCACATAATAATGTTATTATTAAATTCCTTTTTTATTGCCCATTGAATTTCTTTTTTAATGTGAATACCGCACAAGAAAGAGTTGGGAAGGAGATGAGATTGGAAAGCGGAAAGTGTGGATGTATCTGGCTATTCAGATCTGGTCACCAAACATGGCTAAAGCCTTTTCAAGCTAAATTAAGCAATTATGAAGATAAAATCGTAAAAAACATTCTAGACTGCTTTTATGTGAATACCGCACAAGAGTCCCAATTGCTCCTGCTTCGAGCCAGTGAGACTATGATAAAATTGGGGTATGTTGTGAATCAGTGGGTAGTGGGGAGGGGAAGGAGAAGGAAGGTGGGTTAGTACCTGGTTATTCAGAACTAGTCACCCAACACAGTTGAAGCCATTTCAAGTTACGTTTCGATTCTGAATGGTGGTCTAACAACAGGACGATACTGAGAGTTTTTTCCACTCTGGAATGTGCCGCAAATATAACATAATATATTTTTAAATTATTTAAATGTGAAATAACACAAATACCACGCCGGGATTTGAACCCGCGACCTTCGGATTGCCAGTCGTGAGCCTTACCCCTCGTCCACGACGGCGTTAAACTATTGTATAAATAAAGGTAAAATTTAAAACAAGGCATAATATCCCCAAAAATCACTGAAAACAGCAACATTTTCTTCCGATGAAATATCAGGAGCACAGAATGTATGAGGAAGTTGGCATTCTACGTATTTTGTATGGGGAATATTGTATAGCAGGTTATTAAATTTATTATGTTGAGAAAGGAAGTGTTTTGCGTATTACGAAGCGTATGACGTCAGCATCGATCTTGTAGGAGATCTATTTATAAGTATCTTATTTAAAAATTACGCATTGGTTTAGACATTGGAAAAAACTATATTAATTTACGTACCTCTTACGTAGTTTGAAAATTTATAAAATAAATATTGAATAAAATTAAACATATCATACAAACCTGTAAAAAAACTGACAAGTACATTGTTTGATTCCACGACAGTTGGCCCCCGGCATACTTATATAAAATATGCAGTCGGTTTAGGGAAAATACGGTATACCTACTTACACAAAATATAACTAACTGTCTTTGAAGGGGTGTGCAGAGAGGCTGTACCGCCGAATAACAAAATTGTAAAACATATTTTCAATTCAAATGAATCAAGTATAAAACTATTACCAGCGTACAAGTGCAAAAAATCTACACTGTAAATAAATTCGTTTGATATCCATACCAACTTATTATTAAAAGTATTTTTTAAATCAATTTTAGGTTTGAAATTGATAAATAATGCATTAAAAAATATAATTTTAAAATGATTTTAATTTCGGGGAGCTAACTTTACTGTTGTCCGGGTATTAAATGTCGGGTCACCACATTATTTTTTAGAACTAATACAAAAACTCTTCATTTTGAAATCATGTAAAACGTTATTTTTGTTAGGTTAGGTTATTTTTTTTTTCTTTACTAGGTACCTAATAAAAACTTTTTTCTTGTTTCTTGCTAGAATAATCTTTTATGAAGGCTCTATATTTTCAATACTAGATTGTTGATTGTCCATTCTATAAAATAATGACTGCTTGTTCTCTGTGAGGTTCCGTTAGTGCCTGTTAGTTCACAATTTCGCCGCCAGGGAAAGTATTTCGTATAATTGTTTTTTTTTTATAATATGTATTACTATTTGATGGTCCGTTATGTCTCGAAGTAACTGGATCAAATAATCATCAGATTAAACTGCGGTACTTTTGATTCATTATTCATCAATTGCATACCGTTATTGCTAGGCGAATAGATCTACCAGTTCCTTGACTAATTACCGCTTGCAGACAAACGGTATAAATAAAATATCTAGTAATAAAAACATTTTTATATTGCGGTTTGCATCTTCTTACCACAGTATCGTTTCATTAAGATTTTTTATGTGTTTGTTTTTATTTTATTCCATTAAACTCGCGGAATTCTTTCCCCTTTCTAAAAAAACGTGTTTTAAATTTTACATTGTTAACTGATAAACAACCATTTAAAGTGTAAAATTTAAAACACATCAATTGAGGCCTTTAATGTATTATATCCAACTCCATTTATTATGTCACTTTTGAATTTGAACTGTGTTGAAATCTCGACAAAATGCTAATGATGTGTTTTCGTTTGTTTCAGACAAAGTCGTCTCTGCGCTTCGCGCGGCCCCGCCACAATATGGTGGCCGAGTTCATCATGCATCAGCAGCAGCAAGCCCCTCTGCATCACGCGCAGCCCCCTCTGCAGGCTCCCCCGCCCCAGCAGCACCCGCACTACTCCTCGCAAGCCTACAGCCCTCCCCCCAGCTCCCCACGAGGCCCGCCCTACCCTCAGCACGAGGGCTCCGGCGGCCTGGTCAGCATGGGACCCCTCAGCACAGATTCACACAACTCCGACAACTATCCTCCTGGCTTCGACTACAAGAGGAAAGACTTCTTCTCACAGAGGAAGCAAAGGGAGTTCATCCCTGACAACAAGAAAGATGACGGTTATTGGGATCGTAGAAGGAGAAACAATGAAGCTGCTAAACGATCACGCGAAAAGAGGAGGTTTAACGATATGGTGTTAGAGCAAAGAGTTGTAGAACTATCAAAAGAAAACCACGTATTGAAAGCGCAACTAGATGCTATCAAAGAGAAGTATGGCATCTGCGGAGAAGCTTTAGTCAGCATTGAACAAGTTATGGCCACCCTTCCAACGTGTGATCAAGTCCTATGTGTGACAAAAAGATCGAAACTCTCTGGTAATTCTACACCAGTTCTATTTCCTCCAACGCCGCCTTCCACGTCAGTCAATTCGGCGCCGCAGCATCTCAATGCTCCCCCTCCAATGTCACCCCCTCCTCCACCCCATCGCAGCCCCATGAGTCAAACACCTTATCCGGAACCTTGCGAGTATCCACCTTACCGTGGACACTTTGAAGCCAGCGCCGGAAGCGTTTTGAACCTATCTAGATCAAGGAGAGCGCCGAGTCCTTACGAAGTTTCAAGCCTTTCCGGATCTGGAGACGAACACTGCGATAGCGGTTCTTATGGACAACAAGAACCAAATAACAGCCTACCTTTGAAATTGAGACACAAATCTCATCTTGGTGATAGGGACGTTGCAGGCGCCCTCCTAGCCCTGCAACACATCAAACAAGAGCCTGGACTCAGAGCTTCACCCCCGTGGGACGGAGAAGGTTCAAGCGACGAAAGAGACTCTGGAATCTCCATGAGCCACGACTATCAAGGAAGACCGCCAATGTCTCAAACCTCCATGCCCATGAGCCAAGAACCCGAAGACGACGCTCACCTAAAATCCGAACTGGCCCGTTTGGCAACAGAAGTTGCCACCCTTAAGAACCTAATGAGCCAAAACAAAGCCAGAACGATGGCTTCGATGCACCAAGATTAGATTATTCAAAAAAACAAAAAGCTTCATCCGGAGGAAGAACAGAACTGTGATTTTTTTTACCGATAAAATGTTATGTTAAATATTTATTTAAAATTTTATACCATAATTATTCTTAAAGTAATAATATTACTGCAATGGACGGTTGAGTTAAAACGAAATAAATTATAAACCAAATGTATAAAAAAAGAAAGAAGTGTTGAATGGTAGATAATAATTCATTTTATTGAAGTTTGGACAATTTTAATTGGATTTGGAGGGGAAGTGTTATGTCGGAATTGCTCGAAATGTTCCTAGATGCGTTAAATTTAGAAAAATCGAACTTTTTACATATTTTTTATATCATTGCTTCAAAAAAAAAATACTAACTGAAACAAAACAACTAAAAAACATTCGAAATTTTTGTAATAAATACTATTATTATGATTTGTTTCAAGTTATTGTTACTTTAAAGGAGATTGTAAATTTTTGTACATATTTTTTATTCCTATTTGTAAACTAAACTTTTTCACAAAATATAATATATGTGTTTAAAATCAGGCATTATTGTATAGCGCGTGCATCTTATTTATGCGTATTATAAGTAATTCAAAATATTTACACACAAAAAGTATCTGATTTCTTTTAAGAGCTTAATAGGGAACCAAAAGGTATTCATTGTTTGTTTGTTTTTTTATTTTTTTTTTTTGTGTATGTCATTGTAAATTTTTTGTTTTACTTTTTTTAAACATGGGCCCATGTTTGAAAACCCAATCATGATCATTATTAAATCCTATTACTGGTTATTTTTTGGTCAAGCATTACAGAAAACAACTGCTCTCGGTGTTGGAACTAATCCAATTGTCTCTTTTTTGCATAGAAAGCTGTCATACATAATTAAAAAATTTACCTGTAATAGAAAAATTATACCAAAATTTTATATTTAAAAAATGATTTTAAAAGTCATTCTGCAATTTTTTTGTTGTTTTTTTTAATATTTTTTTTTAAATTTTTATCGGTTGTATTTAAGTTGTTTTAATTTCGGATCTTAGTTTACGAATTATATTTTTATTATTTATTGAACTTGTAAAAGCGTATTTTGAGCTTTTAAAAAATATTTTATTGTAGTGTAAAATATATTTTTCAAAAGTTGAATTTTGGAAAAAAAACTGAATTTTGTTTACGCTTTGATGTGAAAATATTTATTATAAAAAAAATGCCTTTTTGATCGACCGAGTGTCTTGAACGAAATAAAACAGCATTCTGGTCGATTGATTTTTTTGATATTTGAGATATGGTGATAAAACGTCTTACTAAATTTAAAAAAAAACCTCTATTTATCCAGTACTATTTAAGTGAAAAATGTAAAATATTATTTATTTTGTAAAACACTATGTTTAAAAAGTATCTATAGGTACAACATGTATAAAATTTATATGTTTTAAGAATAATAAATTTTCCAAGTGAAACTCTTCTTTGATTCCTTGACTCCCTTTATATTCCTTTATACTCGTTTGTGAACAATATCAGTCAAAGTTATTGTCATCTGTATACGATGACTATCAATTTAATAATTGGTATATATATTCGTAGACGCCTGAGGAAGACATAGCACGATCAAGTGAATCAAATACTTGATTCGGGCATTAAGTAAATAACAAGTTTGTCGATCGTCTAATTGATTAGTCAGACATCTCGGGAAATTCGAAATTTGAGTTGAGTATGGAGTTATATATAAAAATTTACCCTCTATCTGGTACAATACTCAGATTACTCATAAACACCACCAAATCAATTATAATGCAGAATAACTTGTAGGTAATTTAACAAAATGTTTTCTGAGTATTTCAAAATGTCCTGATAGTGTAACGGACCGTTTTGCCTCCCGGTGTAATTTTATAGCAAATTTAATAAAATGTGTAAAACACGTGTAAATAATATTGCGAGCATTTGAAAACTGCTTTCTTATTATCTCAAGACTTAGTATTTGGAGATGTCTGGCTATTAAACTAGACGATCGATATGTAGATGATGAATATCAACTGCGAAAGATATGGCACGATCAAGTGAATCAAATAAGTACTTGGATTCTTTTTTTAATTTTTGTGAATACTTTAGAAGAGTCTCAGCTGCTCCCGTCTGGAGGCAATGAGACTATGGCATCCCCAATTGGAGTATGTTTTGAGGCTGAAGGTAATGAGGAGGGGAAGGAGATGGGGGAGAGGAAGGTGGGGAAGTACCTGGCTATTCAGATCAAGTCACCAAACACGGCTAAAGCCATTTCAAGCAACTTTTCATTTCTGAATAGTGGTTTTACACCAGGGCGATACTGAGACTATCTTCCACTCTGGAACATGCCGCAAATATACCATATATTATTTTTAATGAATTAGTATTGCGAAATAACACAAATTAATCAAATAAATATTTGCGCATGGCGGGATTCGATCCCGCGACCTTCGGACAACGAATCAAGACCCTTCCCCTAGACTACGGAGGCCGTATGGTGGTATTCATATAAAGAAAGAGAAGTAGGAATGAAATAGGTAGTTTTTTGCATTAACTCCACACAAGAGGCCCTAGGGATGTTAATTTTTCTGTCATCTTGGGGATGCTGTGTGGAGGGTCTTTTAAAGGAACGCTTCGGGAGGAAGTTCTGGGAAGTAAAAGGGTATGAGGGGTGGATAAGAATCTGGCGGTTAGTGTCCGAGAGTGACAGACATATGAATCGATCCCTTCCTGTGCAGTGGAAGGCATGGGTCGAGAGAATCAGGTTGGATATTTTCGAGGATTTCCCTCAAACCGTCTCTCCTGATCCGGCCCGCCACGCAGTAGGTCCGTCAGCAAATGCACCCGCGCCAAGATCAAGGCAAACCTCACCCCACGAACCCGGGTACACCACTTGGGGTGACCTATGGTATACCTTGGTTATCCAATAAATAACCGCCTCCCAAATTGAAAAGTAAATGAGGAGTGTTTATTTTTTACATTAACTCCACTCAGAAGGCCCTGAGGAAATAATTTTCCTTTCATCTTTGGGGATGCTGTGTGGAGGGTCTTTTAAATAAACTGCTAGAAAAAAGGTTCTTGGAAGTAAAAACATATGAGCATCTGGAAAGATATGGCATCGCTTTTCGGTCCCACCCAGGCGTCGCGTGTTTGATTTCTCCATCACGACACAAACAACATTTTCCGCTTACTGTGGTGGTAGTAAGGGATTTTTTAAAAATATTATCAGATTACTCGTAACCCGGGAATGTTTGTCTTTCTTTTAAAAAAAATATTAATTGGTCCCTCCCACTGCAGTGCAAGGCATTGAGGGTTGAGAGACAGCAGTTGGGAGGTCAGAGGATTCCATCAACTCACCAAATTTCCCGGCACGTTTGTGGCCTTTGATCAGACCTTACCGCATGTATCCGGGTACCCCTGTTAAGTCAACAAATTTAACGAAACACTTGGGGTGTTTACCTTTGGCAAAGATTGGTTGTCCAATCAATGAATGGTTCCGGGGGGGGTACCCATACCCTAACTAACTAACCATCACGCCATTTCCTCGCAGGGGTAGGCAGAGAGGACGGACCGCCCAACAATGCGGTCTTGGTACACACTCTTTGCCTCACTCACATTCATACATCGTCTCATACAAACTCTTCTATTATTCTTACTTTTGACATGGGGGGCATACATTAATTACGTGAGCTCAAAATGGGGGGGTCTAGCAAAATCTCACGTTACTTGAAAAGAATATACGAAATTGCAAAAATTTATCTCACTAAGGGGGGGGTCTAGATTGAAAGAAAAACTGCTCACGTAATTAATATATGCCCCCCTGGCCCGACCCAAGTATCTCATTCACTTGATTGTGCCATGTCTTCCTCGGGAGTCCCCGACTTCTTCTACCATTCACATTTGCGTCATATATTCTTCTAACACTACTTTTTTCATCCATTCGCTCTACTTGCCCAAACCATCTGAAGGTCCCTTTCTTAATCTTTCTCATTATGCTTACATCAGCCTTGCATTCTTTGCGGATATCCACATTTCTCACACGATCATACATGGTTTTACCACACATACGCCTCAGGGATCTCATTTCAACAGCATTCAGTTTACTTTCATCCTTCCTCTGCCAGTTCCATGCCTCACTGCCATACATCAGGGTAGGTAGCAGGACTCCATTGTGGACTGCTAGTTTGGCTTCTTTTGACATACCAGCATCCCAAATTTACACATACCCGCATCCCAAATTTAGAGTGTGCCAAGATAGAATTATGGGGCGGCCTATCCTCTCTGGCTACCCTTGAAACCATAGAATAAAGAAATTATATATAACATTAGAAGTGCCTTCCATACAAATTTGAAAGGAAACAAATGTGCTATTGACTTTTGGTTTTAGACCATTTAGCATACGTTCTGTCCCTCTTACACTTGCCTGAAATTGTATATTGCCATCCCGTTTGAATTGCGTTATCATGGTGAAATGAAATATAGGCCGTATGAAAAAATCAGTATGAAAATATAGGCCGAAATTAGGCCTATAATTGACACTTCTCATGTTGTTCCTTATTCAAAGAGTGAAATGGAATAATGGTTAATTATTAATTCTATGGGTAAACTAGTCCCGGCAAGAGCTCGTGCGATGTTCGTCTGTTTCTTCTCACGCGTCTTGTTTGAAAACTAAAAAGATAGAAGCTACAAGAACGATGACGTCACATACGATTTCTCGCTGGGACCAGTATGTTAAGGGAGTATTTCACCAACCTCCTAATAGCTTACCACGGACGTACAAAATATATGGACATGCCCTTACGTGTTAAAAAACGTGTTATTTCCCCCTCCCATTGGAACCATTTTTCGGAACCGGCTGGGCGTGTCCGGACCAGTGTCGTGCTCTCATCGTACATTTTACGCACGGACGCTGTATGTCTATGAAACACATACTTAGACATCGAGATACATAGCGACGCGAAACACAAAGCCGCTGTTTACTGGGTTAAGTAAATCATGAAATATTTGTAAAAGTGTCTACGGCAACAAAATATTCCACTATGAAAATACTCAGAACCTTACTTTGCGAATTTGGATTTTACACATCTGTTCATACCGTGGCATGCAATTCGCGCTCCCATCTAAAAAGGTCTATTCATTCAAAAGCAGATTTTACTATCAAGAACTAAATAGTGATATTATAGTGCGAGGTGCCTATATACTGTTAGATTGATTTATTGGCGAATCACAAGTCTCTTTTCTCTCTTTGCCCCGCCATAGTTGGTTTTTACCCCTCATCTCTAAGTTCTCGTCTAGTTATTTGTATGTCTTTGTAGCTTACACACAAGAATGGAATATTATTAAATAAACAAATAAATACTCACAACATGTAACTAAAAAAAAACTCGGCTAACTTATCCTATGTGTAGCCACTGTTTATAGGTTCAACCCTCGACCCGTCGCGTGGGGTCTTTAAAAACCCAGGTTTTACAGAAATGCTTATTATGTACATTTTAAATATTCCCACTGATTTCTTACTTTAGGTAGCTTCCTAAAAGGGTCTATACTTGCGATGTAAGATACAGACTTATGTTTCGGCGTAAGGCTCAAAAAAATCAACAAAATTTCATGAAAAATCAAGTTTATATGTTTTTTCATTGTATTTTGTTGATTTTTTGTAGTAATAATAATAAGTCTGTATCAATCTCAACTAGTTATAAGATTGATAGAAATTGGTTAGATTTTTCTTTAAGTTTACTATTAAAAAAGTATGATCCAAAATTATAAAAAAAATGTTCCTTGTTCATTTTTAAGCTTTTGCATTGAAAATAAATATCTAATTTTTAATATTTCTTTTTTATTTCAATGCAGTAATTATCACCTTAAAATAACACATACAATGTATGTTATAATAACAATTTAATCATATTTATTTTTGGGGTCTTAAGCGACCCCGCGCGACACCTCGAGCTGTAAACTCAGACTTTT
The DNA here is from genome assembly GCA_917563855.2 of Limnephilus lunatus. Classification (NCBI taxonomy): domain Eukaryota; kingdom Metazoa; phylum Arthropoda; class Insecta; order Trichoptera; family Limnephilidae; genus Limnephilus; species Limnephilus lunatus. The sequence goes on from OU830594.1 coordinate 104,352,453, forward strand.
TAAATAAGTAAATGGGGACTGCCAATGCATATTTATGTAGGTTCATATTTTAATTAAAAATTGCCAATATGTTAGTTATTGTAGTTAGTTAATATTTTTACATAACTGATTGGCGTTTTGACTTTTCGGATTGCGAATTCGTGGACAGATCCGCCAGCATTAACAGCCTATATCAATTTCTTATTTTTTCCCTGTCGATATCGGTTCGGCTACCAAAAGCGAAAAAGTGAAACAAAAAGGGATATCGATATAAAATCATCGTTAGTTACGCCTATCGATCCGATATTGTAAACTTATCGATTTCACCATGCCTAGAGCTCGTGATCGTGACATCTTATCCCGCAATCCCATTTGGTTGAAATGAAAACTTCATAATGTTGATCTTATGCGGGGTCCATTGTGTTTGTGCTTCCCGTGTTCGGCGGAAAACAAAACTTAAACATCTCATCCCGGGTGAAGCGGGAAGGCAGGCGGGGTCCAGCGGGGGGGGGGGGAGAATTCATTTTTTGACAGAAGTCGCGCGGTGCGGTCCGTGTATGTAGAAAAATCGGAACGGATTTTTGTGGTTATGTGCTATGTATGAGCGAACATAATCACGAGTTTAAAATATTATTATACCTAAATATAATATAATAATAGAAATATTTGATAATATAATATCAAATATTTATAATTAGTCTGTTGTTGACGTAAATATTTACGTACTTTAGAGTAGAATTAGATTTTAGATAGATAATAGAATTTAGATTCTATAGTTCTAAATTAGGTCGTGCAATAAAATGACGTTATTATATAATGTCATTGGTGCAATAATCGATATTAGTCTGAAATCTTTCCTGATAAACCCTGATCTGTGTTTTCTTCCTGATGCAGGTAGCATCTTTTCTACACATCATGCAAACGATAAACGTCAAATTTTTTGGTACGCGGACCTAATAATTATGATTTTAAGTTGTAAATAAACACACTGTCGTAATGGATGATTATTTCTTTCGTGAACTCACTTGTAAATAAAGTCTATTAATTTATTAATCGGTTTCAGAGACACGGGAGAAATTGACCATTGTAAATCGATATTCTATTTTTGATGCTACGTAATTATTTACGTAGCAACAAAACGTATTCACTCTAAATTCTTAATAAATAGTAACTTTAGGTCGTGCGTATTAGTCGGAAATCTTTCCTGATAAATAAATATCTATTAAAATATCTGTGTTTTCTCCCTGATGCATCTCTTTTGTCATCAGAACGCATTTTAATATTGATATAAACGTCAAGTGTGCGTGCCGTGGACACGTCCGTACCTCAGACCACTTGTCAAATTGTGTGGACCGCGCGAACTTCACCCCAAACGATGTTGGTGTAAAGTTATGGCCTTGAGTGTTGGCAAAAATTGTTAAACATTTATGACCTTGATTGTTGTGTTGGACTGTCAAAAGTCTGGCGTTTGCCCGCGCAATGGACAAAGCTAAACACAGTTTTGCATATGAAATTAAAACAAAGAATAGTCAATGGTCAGACGGATCACTATACCCGCCCACATCGCATTTCTCGTATTCTTAGTCACCATTGAATATGCAAATTGCTATTTATAATATTTTATTTAAATTGTACATGCTAAATAATTTGTATTACTTATGATAATTATTAAATAATAACTCTTTAGCTGATGATACAACCTCTCTGCGGTCAATAGCTCTGCCCACTTGACCACCGAAGCAATATTCGTCAACTAATCAACCACAAGCAAATACCACTGAACAAAAATAATACCAAGAACTGTAATTTAAGGACCCCGCATTTCGAAATTCTACCGATTTGTAACGGTTCCATGACAACCCAACAAAGTGGCATTTCAACACCCCTCTGAAAAATGATCAAAAGTGATAAAATAAATTAAAATTACCCCTAAACCCAACCTAACGTATCCTTTTTAACCAAGTTTTTTAAGTGAGAACTTCTTTAGTACCGTTGTGATTTGAAACGAAAAATCGCGACACTAAAAAGAAACAAACACATTCATCTCTAGGATTTGACCTGCAAGAGAATGAGATAGTTTAATCGGTCTCCTCTTTGTGTGGTGCTTCGTATCCTCCCCACTTTTGTCTCTTTTTTCTGAAGGTTTCGCTTCTACCACGTGTGAATTGCACACTCTGATTTTTTTATTTTTTTTTCTAAATTTTTAATGACTTTTCAGAGGGGTGTTGAATGCCACTTTGTTGAATTGGACACTGTCGACTAATCCGGTCACCGTTTATAAAACACTTCTCTTGAATACTAAGAAACTTGTATTATTTTACACAACCGATAAACAACCCTTTGTGTATTATAAACGACTGCGTACCAGTTGTGTAAAATTAAAAACAAAATTAATTAAGCTCTGTAAAAATGTGGGTGTTTTTTGTTAATATAATCTCAATATATTTGTCTAGTTGAAAAATAATATCATTTTGACTGCACCAGTTACGAAGCGTATCAATCTCATTTTGAAGCAAATCGTGGTCAGAATTGTTAGAAATTTTACAATAAATCTTTAGATCATCAGAAAAATAGATGTGATCGCAACTAAATATTAATGGAAGATCATTAATAATTATTAAGGAAACAAAAGGGCTAAGATGGGACCCTTGGGGTAAGCCTGAGGTTACGACTGTGAGTGATGACTGTTACCCTTTAATAAGTAGATACTAACCTTCATACCTTGTCATTTTATCAATTTAAAATTCTCTTCACTGCCTTAGTAAGAAGTAAATTAGAATACAATTCCACTGTTTGGTCCCCATACTATAAAGTACATCAATTAAAAATTGAGAGAGTTCAACATAAAATTTTAAGGTTCATTAATTTCAAACTCTCTGTACCCATTGAACCAATTAATTATGATAACTTAATGAAAGTACTTAATTTAACAGATTTATCTTGTAGAAGAACCAAGAGCGATCTGGTACTTTTTTTCAAATTAGTTAATAGCTCAATTGACGCCCCGGACTTAACGAAACTAATAACATTCCGAGTACCAAATCGTGACACGAGGCTTCCAAAGCTGTTCTTTGTTTATCCGTCAAAAACTAACTATTTCATTAACTCCCCAATTCAAAGACTACATAGGCTTGGAAATAAATTCGATTCCGTTGACATTTTAATTTATTCCTTACCAATATTTATATCAGAAATTTCTAACATTGTGCTTCACTTCTTAATGTTAAGGAAGAGAATCATTAATATAAAATTATTTTGTATATTATTGTTTCTATTTCAATTATTATTCTATTATAATTATGTTTTATTACTAATGTAAAAGCCCTAAAGGCGTAAATAAATAAATAAACCTTCCAAACCATGATCTTCTTTTTTAATAATAGTTAAAATATAGTATATCGCTAATTTATTTTAATCATTTTGACCTAGACACCTAGACAGGTCGACAAAATTGATCATTTCGTCGAGAAAGAATAATTTCGAAATTTGCAATTTTTTGATCAAATTAACCAGAATATAGTTTAATATGAATACGCCCATAAAACACTTCTACAGGGTTTTCTATTCGGCAGATACTGGAACCTGACAAATATGATGCATAATATTCCAGAACCGAATAATTCCAGTATTTCACCACACAATTGTCAGCCCACATATCAGACGATATTCCAGGAATACGAAATATTCCTATTATCTTAACCCCGGATAGTTAACGTTCGTCAAAATAACGAACATCTTTAATGCTTCTGCCGAGAATACTGTAATCCAAAAAAAAGTATGTTTCGAATTTACACCTTTTATTTAGTTGTAAGAGGGCATATATTAATTACGTGAGCAGTTTTTCTTCCAACCTAGATCCACCCTCCCCCAATGGTGAGATAAATTTGGGCCACTTCGTAAATTCTTTTCAAGTAACGAGGAATTTTGCTGGACCCCCCTCCTCCTTTTGAGCTCAAGTAATTAATGTATGCCCCCCTAAGACATCCAATAGACTTTTTATAATTACCGTGACGATTCACGGCACGGTTACGGCAAAAATGGCAATAAACATACGTTCAATGCTGCAGCTTTTTCTTACACATTAAATAATGGCAAAGAAAAATACGAGATACACAAAATAAGTGTGTATTTCTTCCAAAGTACTACTTTTTTCTTTGGAGGAAACAGATATATCTTATTATGGCTCCGCCACAGCGACAGGAATTGCATTTCATTTTTTTTATACGTCTGAAGGAAATGTATGATAATTGTGTGTTTCCTTTGGGGGGGTGCAGATATACGTTCACCGTTCGTCTCATTTTCGACTGTTGTTATTTAGTGTGTAAGAAAGAGCTGCAGCATTGTATGTTTAAGAACAACATTGACATTTTTGAATTTTTGGAATTCACTCACACTTCATGATTATTGTTGTAACTTGTAATTCGAAGTAGTATTGTAGGATTGTAGTATCTACGTAGATGTCACGGTACGGTGTGTGAGAGAGATACAAGAAAATTATGACTTCTTTCCTGTCATCTTGTGAAAAAACTGCAGCATTATTATATTAAGAAACGTATGTTTATTGCCTTTTTTATGCCGTCACGGTACCGTTACCGTGAATCGTCACGGTAATTATAAAAGCATCTAATCGAGCGTAACAAATGTTTACTAATTAAAAATTTGTTTTATAATAAACTACCTGTTCATGTTTATTTTTATAATAATATCGATAAAGTAACAACAGATTGATCTGTGACTACCTTCATAGTACCTTGAGTACTTCTCTTTTACTCATAATATACTAACACTTATTGAAATCCTTTGTATTACCTTACATATTAATTAAACTGCATACCTACTTGTATTGTACTTACTAATAAACAGTGGCGGCTCTCCCCTTAGGACAATGGGTGTTTGACCCCCCAAAATTATAAGACATAATAATAATATTTTTTTACGGAATAAACGGCTCAACGCATTGAATTCTTTACTTGAAATTTGAAATGAACCGCAAAATAATAGCAGTTAGCGGCGACGACTCGCCGGGTGACGAGCAGTGACGTCTATCGTGTCAAATGGAAGCTCCAATTCTCACAATATTAGATCCCTGGGTCAATTTTTGACTTGCCCCCGCTATAGGATATCTTCTGTCTCTATGCGCGCCATACAATAAACGCGATGGCACTATGTTTTTATCCTGGAGTAAAAATTCCCGCGTATAGGTACCATAGAAACCCTAGCGACGTTTTGGACATGACCGAATGTCGTGGAAGGGAGACAGCATTACGTCTCTTATGCGTTGTTGAAAGAGATGGCGATACAACATAGGTCGGTTTGCATTTTGCACCCATGCCTCGTCCATTAGTGCCCCCCACACGCACACTTCGGAGCGACCGAGTCCCACGCCACTTCAGGCCGCCGCGCAGAAAAGTCTCACGGTGAACTGCGCTGCAAACCTATCGGTCTGTACTTTTCTGCGCGGCGGCCTGAAGTGGCGCGGGACTCGGTCGCGCCGAAGTGTGCGTGTGGGGGAGCCTATTGTATTTGCACAGTTCGGGAAAGATTTTGAATAATAATTATTTACGTTGTTATCGGCGAAGTTTCAAATTCAGTTTGGCGGCACATGGAGAAGTAGATATTTTCAAAGATTATTAATTATTATATTATGATCACTTTTCAACGGACATGGAAAACAGCTTTTAAAACAATGTTCGTCTTTTAGGTTCCTAACCTAAGTGACAGCAGATTCTATAGGTACATTTAATTATCTAGTTACAGGTAAATCATTTGAAAGGGACCTTTGCTTGTGTGGTGGTGTATTAGATAGATACAAAATATCTAACATAATTTAATAATAAATCTCTTTTTGTTAGGTAGCTCAAAAATGCAAAAAAAAAAACATCGTCAAATTGAAACGCAAGTCTAAATTTAAATTAAATTGATAAATGTCTTTTCTCACCCAATATCTTTGGGCATTTTAGGGGTAAAAGGGGACTGCGGATGTGTGTTTCAAAGTCAATTTTTGTTTTTAAATTTTTGATATTATCGGTTTCTATTTTTTCTAATCTACCTACCTAATTTTGTTTTTAAATTTTGGATACTTAGGTACATACTATCGGTGTGCATAACTATATTGAAAAGTGCCCTCTTTAAAATGATGTGCCAGCAAGTACATGAATTATTTAGTGATTTTGCAATTTATAAATAATACCCATGTAATTTGAGTTGCGGATTCATGACCCTACCTATCTTCAAATTGATATAGATAATAATATGTCGGCATTTTTCATAATATCAAAAAAAGGTAATTTCACAATTTCTTTTCAAATGACCTCCCATACCTGGAGCCCTAGAGCCGCCTCTGCTTATAAATGTAAAATTCTGTTTATTTTTTTATTTATTTTTATTATTTCCAAATAATTATATTGTTATGTAACATGTAATCACTTATTATCACATTCCTGAAAAATTTACTTATAATTAGCCTCCAAGGCGTTAATAAATAAATAATTATAATCGAGAGGCATAAAAGTGGTGTTTTCAATAAAATCTCAACATTCCGTATTTACTAGATAAAATAAAAATTATAAAAGCCTGTTTTGATATTTTCACGGCCAAAATTATTATCGTGATTTTTTTTAACCTCAATAAAAGCTAACCATTCAAGTCCTATTTTTTAAAAAGATTTTTATTATACCGCGATTTATTTTTGGGGTATTATGAACACTTCAACGAAATGTTGGCTAAGGTAGCACAACACGGCATAATACCCCAAAAATAAATAACGATAGATTAAAAAAAAACCTAAAAAATGGACTTAAAAAAATGTTCGTCAAAACGGCGAACGGTTAGCTTATTAAGGTTCAATAACAATGTTGGCTGTCTAGGGTTAACATAAGCTCAATTTCTCGGAATATCCAAAGGTCATTGTTGTCATGTTAATGTCATTTGACACTTTAGTCATGCGATCGCAAAGTTTAATGTTTGATGTTTAAGATGTGGGAGGATGGATGATCGCTGAATAGTGGCTGACTGGAAATGACTTTAGCCGTGTTTGGTGACCAGATCAGAATAGCTAGGTTCCTTCCCACCTTCCTCTTCCCATCTCCTTCCCTACAGCATCTGACAAAACTTCTAGCTGCGCTCATCCGTCTGGAGCCAGTGAGACTACGGCATCCCCAATTATTGGGGTATGTTGTGAGGATGAAGATAGTAGAGATGAGAAGGATATGGAAAGAAGGAAAGTGGGAAAGTAACTGGCTATTCAGAGCTGGTCATTAAAAAGCAATTTAACATTTCATATTTCTTTTTATATTACCAATACCAAAGTTGATTGATACGAAAAGTCCACTAAAATGACTTACTATGTCCTGTTTTCATTGTCTTTTTTAAAAGAACGCTAAAATAAATATTAAATCTTGCGGGATTTCTAAATTCTATCGGGTATTTTCTAGTCCAAGGGTGTCCAACTCAGATAGTTTGGGGAGGCAAAAAAATTACTTGGATTTTACCGTTAATATTTACCGATAATTTGGTGTCCAAAAACGCTATTATTGTGAAACCGCCACCTTCGGCGCTAGAAGGCATAAACTGACTATACACCCGCCTATGTGTGACCTTTTCACTCTCCCTCCACTTATTAAAATCAGGTCCATTGAATTCGATCATCCGAGAAATGTACAGAAAAAATATACTGGTTCAAATTGATTGCGCAAATAAATTCCCAATGTGGCCATGCGCCTGGCACTTTTCAAGGAATAAAACCCCCATCGCAAGTCCGGGGTCTAATAATAAGAAAGTTCTAATTTCACAAAATATATGTGATAAATTTATGAGAATGATTTTTTCTTTTTTGCATGAATACCAAAATCTAAAACATAGAAAGTTTAAAACTTTATGTTGGGCCGCAATGTTTTTTTATAATTACGCACAATTTGACCCGCAGGTTGGGCATGTCTGTTCTAGTCCGAATACAGTTGGACTAGGGTTATGTTTGTAGGAGAACAGTTCTCGTAACGGCCTTTATAAGATATCCATGTAAGCTAGTTGACCTCATTTAGTATCTGAAGCCGATCCTGGAAATAATAAAAATATGGCACAAAGCGATAACATGACTTATCTGCAATTGATATTTTGTGTCATTATTTTGCTCGTTCATTTTTATAACAGAGATATAAAAAAATTAGGTCAAGTACTGACGCTTGCTTATTTTATAATATAATGTATTGTTTTTATTTTTTATTTGATACAACTATACATACAAAAGATATCTTTACATATTTTAAAACATTATGTGTTAATGTAGGTCTCACTGGGTGCTTTGGCCGTGCTGTGGCCCCCATTTTACAATTTAAGAAAATTGAATAAATTAAAATAAAACCAAGATGAAATAAAATAAATTACATTGAATAAAATAACATACATTAAATATTCTGAGGTAGGTACAGTTGTGTAATAATGATGGTGTTTTGTAAAGTATTGTGAATCAGGTTATATCTTCTTCAGTTCTGGGTTCTGGGTATCGCTTTCATCCAGACCTTTCCTCTGTAATATTTTGGAGCATTGTGTCATCCAGGAGTTCTTTGGCCTTCCTCTGTATGACTATCGATGAAGCTCCATAGACATTCATTGCCTTCTCACTGTGTGGTCTGGTGGTCTCCGTCTTATGTGCCCATACCAACTCAACTATCGTTCCTCCAGCTTACTGTTTCTGGCAGTGACACCCAGGCTACCACGAATGCGTGAACTTTTAATCTTATTTTTTAGTGATACTCTTGTCGGTCATCTAAGCATTCGCATTTCTGCTGTTTCGAGTTGCCTAGAGTAGGAGTTGTACATAGTCCAGCATTCGGAGCCATATATTATCGCACTTTATCGCATATCGCACGGGCATTTTCGGGTCACACAAGATTCCTGTAGCAGATCTAAATTTAATCCATCCCACACCTATTCTATGAATGACATCGGCTGCACATCCTCCGTCTCTGGGATGAGTGAGCCCAGCTACTTAAATGAGCCACAGTTGGCTAATGTTACTCCATCCAGTTGCATCGAAGGAGTTACAGCATTTGTGTCTTCAAATGATAAATACAAATATTCAGTCTTTTTTCTGCTGATTTTTAGGCCATTATCCTCCAGGATCTTTCTCCACCTTTTCAGGTTATTCTATAAGACACAATGATTATCTGCTATCAGTACTACAGCATCTGCAAAAAGCATAATCTTGAGAATACTGTTTATTTCTTGAATCGTTAGATAATTCATGACCATTATAAATAAAAGTGGGCTGAGGACAGATCCTTGGTGTACCCCCACCTTAATTAGAAGAATCGAAGAACTAATCAATAAAATCTTGAAATATTTAGGTGGTTTGCCGTGCCACACATAGGTTTTTTAAAACTGTCTAGTTTTTCACAAACCCAACAATTTACCTACTTATGCATATCAATTTCACAAGTAGGCAATAGGCATAAAATTATGTTGAAAATAACGTTTCAATTTGTTACAACGCAATGGTACTAGCCTAGCAAGTTTACAAAAACAATTTACGCAAAATCATAATTGCGCAATCCATTATACATTATTACTTTATTTACACGTTTTTCGGATTTAAATTATAGCTCGTTATTTTATTGCAGATTGCAGTGCCATTATTTTGCAAATTGAATTGAAATTTTATTTCGATGTTTATAGCTTTTACAGTCGAGTATTTTTCAAATCTTGGTTTTATTATTGAAAAATCACACGGTCGTTATTACGAATGAAAATATTTATAGGTTATTTCACGTGTTTTGCAAGAGATTAAATGTAATGTATTACTAAAGTTTAAGTTAGGCAACCATAATAATTAGGTACGGATAAAGTACCTTCCCACCTACGGCGATAAGAATAGGTAATATGTTTTTTCTTTTTTAATTTGATAATAGTATTGCATTGCAATGTTCATAAAAATGTTCCGATAAATCGCTCTTCTGAAACAAACTGCCACAAGAAAAAAATTGAGTATTTTGTGTGTAACTACTCCAGTCAATTTAACCAAATTCTTAGCAAAAAGTAGGGTAGTTTTGAATTTTTTATATATAGTTTTTGGGTTACCACAATGGTGTTAAAACCAAGTTTTCGAAAACGGTGAACCCCTATGCCCGGCGTTACCACGCAAAAATAATTTATTTTTTGGTTCTAACAGCGATATTTATTTATTTGTCATAAAAATTAGTATCCGACCGAAACAGGATTTTCTTCCGAAACCGAAGCTTTTTAAGCCATGTTAAAAATCTTTTTTTTATTGAAATTTGGATTATTTTTTACACTTATATAGACAGTTAACACGTGTTAAATGAAATAAAAAACAATATTTGAGGTATATGAAAACCTTTTTTTTCTTCATTTTACTGCTATAAAACAAACTAGAATTAACAACACATGTTAACTACTTCTTGGAACCAAAATTTGTCAATAATCAACACTTTAATTATAAATGTAGGACCTTAATTGGGTATTTTAATGTAGACTAAATTTAACATTTATTGAGATCTATTGATTGCAGTTAGTTGTGTATGATTACACCCTCCACACAGCTTCCCCAAAGATGTGATAGGCCTTGAAGGATTTTTTCAGGGCCTCCTATGTGGCAAAATATACGTGTACAGTTCACACGCGGTAGAAGTGAAATCTTCAGAAAACTAAAGTAGACAAGATTGGGGAGACTACGAAGCACACCGCACAAAAAGGACACCGAATATTCTACCTCATTGTTTCGCAGGCTAAATCCTATAGATAGATGCATGTGTTTATCTCATTTTGTGTCGTTTTTTCGTTTCATCGAGTTTAAAATCAATGCTACAGGGTGTTTTCTCTTTTAAAAAATTCTGTATGCAACCAATGCATATGTGTGAGTACTGTCTTTGAGTCATTTCTTATTGCGATACTTATAAGAACGATTACGACTTCTTTATTCGGCCCAAATGGCAACTTCAGACCCGGATAAATGTTAACCCATTGACACACTGGTCGAGTTTACGTGTCTGCTTGGGTAGAGGTGAGCCCTGGTTCAACGTACGAGGCTATAGTACTCTAGTCAGGCAGTACGCGAGAGTTCTCTTGGCGGCAGGTAATATGTACATCCTGATACCGACTGCGGCACGGATCGACGTCTGGGTAGTTGCAAAGCCGGGTTAATTGCATTGCAACAATAATAATGTTTCTTCTGTTGTCCGCGTTGATAATCAACTGTTTGTAGGTATGTTGAATGTTGATAGCAATGTGATTTTCTTTAGAAAAACTTGGAAAAACAGTTGATTTCTTTATGAACTAAATATCTGTAAAAACTAACAAGCATCAGTTTTTTTGAAGTAAAACTTCTTTACGCACGCTCGACTTAGGGGGTAAGCTGGTGAATGCGTTACGAAAAGCGTGATGTGCGTTGCGAAAAGTGTGATGCAAACGGTAACGGTAAGTAAAGGGCGTGCTTTTAAAGATATAAGGGCTGGAAGTTTCGCCCTCTTGAAATTTGTAGAACAGTCTTCCGGAAAGTTCTAGAAGGTTTCATAGAGCCATAGAAAGTTCTGAAAGGAGTGGCGGAGTAGGTATATCGTGGAATGTTCGGGAATAGGGAATCGGGAACATCATTGTGGAACATTCCAGAACACTCTCTAGTTTATAAAAAAATATACCTAAGCGTAAACAACTAAGAAATGTATTTTTTCATTAGAAATGTATGAACGCATATAAGAAACAATTTAAAAAAAATACAATTTTATGGCTAAAATCTTCCGTGACAGTTTCCATTCATTTACTTTTTTCTTTCTTGTAAAACTATTCACAAAATAAATTAAAACCACTTTTGCGCTTGAAATCGTGACCTCTACATTCCGTTTGCCAAGCGATTTTTATGCCTATTACTTGTATTAGTGGCGATATACGGCAGAATAAAAAATAAAAAAATTGGGTTATGGCTACCACTGAAGATTTAAACAAAACCCTAAGAAATTTAAACAAAATAAATAAGTATTTTTTTACATTAGCTCCACACAGGAGGCCCCGAGGAAAATAATTCCCATCACGGCCTATATTATGCCATCCTTGGGGATGCTGTGTGGAGATTTTTTTAGGAGAGGAAGTTCTGGGAAGGAAAAGGGTATGAGGGGTGGGTAGGAATCTGGGGGTCAGTGTGTCCAGAAGTGACTTATATATGAATCTATCCCTCCTACTGCGGTGCAAGCCAATGTTCCGAGACTCCTGTTAAAGAAGTCAGAAAAGTCTTCCTCAACATATAATATCATTGTCCTCAACCAGTCTCTCAGTCGATCTGGCCTGCCACGCAGTTGGTAGGCAGAAGAATCTGCCGCCAAGATCCGGACAAACCTCACCCAATGAACCCGGGCACCCCTGCTAAATCGCCAAACGTAGCGAACCACTCGGGGTGACCTATGGCAGAGGTGCTATCCAATACATGGTTCCCGGGGCGGCGGTACCCATACCACCTCCCAAATTGTGAAGTATATTGTGTACATTTCGTACTTTATCGCTTGTCTGTATTCTTCTTTCCATCAGTTCCAATTTTGAAAGAGTTCATTGTACCAGAGTTACAATCACAACCGAAATTAGTATTTTGAATTGAAATATAAAATTATTATACCTACTATAACAAGGGCATACCATATCATTCACATGGAGGGGTAAGACCCCAAGGGGGTGGGTTAATCCTGGGGAGAAAGGGACAGGGAGGGGGAGGTTGGAAAAATTATTAGGAAGGTTTTTGGGACCTCTAATTATCACAACTTATCATTTACATCGCATTGAAAAACGAGATGGTGCCAATATACATATAATATATTTTATAGTTGTATTTTCCAGGAATGTATAATCTACGAGGCAGAAAGTCGGGAGCAGTTCTCTTGTGTGTTTTTTTTTATATAAATTATCCTACCTTTTACATATAAATTATTTTACCTTTTTTATAATAAACACAGGAAAAGTAAAAATATGTATAATATTGTATTATTTTAAAAAAGGTAATTAATAAAATTAGAGACATCTCTGCCCGCAAGTCCAAAGCTTATGTACAACGGATACGAAATAAAGTTTTTTTTTATCGTGTTAAATTAGTTCACATAAAATACCATAGGTGGTGAAAACTGTCAAATGAGTAATGTCATAACAAAGATTGACATTTTTATGTAGGGTAAAATAATTATAGTAGTTTTATTATGGTATAACAAGGTTAGTTGAAAATGATAATATTTCTGCGAACCTTGGTTATGTACTACATTCAGTGTGGACAGTGGCGGATTTGCAGTCTTGGCCGCCCTAGGCCCCAGGCCATGTAGCCGCCCCTTTCTCAGTACCCATCATATTGACCAGGAGTATCCAAACTTTTCAGTAAGTTCCAGTAAGTTCCTAAGGTCAAAACCGTTTTAATTTTCCTGCTATTATCATTCATAGTTGCTGCGTGGCGGGCCGGATCGAGAGAGACTGGGTGAGGGAGGCCTTTTGACCTTTCCAGCCGAACTATTTTGACCCATCACCTTGCACCGCAGTTGGAGGGATGTATTCATACGTATGTCACTCCTGGACACACTAACCCCCAGATTCCTACCCACCCCTCATACCTTTTCCTTTCCAGAACTTCCTATCTTTCCCTTCCTTAAAAAGACCCTCCACACAGCATCACCTAAGATGACATAGGTCGTGAGGGAAAATATTTTCCTCAGGACCTCCGGTGTGGAATTAATGTAAAAAAATACGCTTGCTAAATTCGCTAGTTCAATTACTGTATAATTGTCGCAGGCCGGATTGATGAAATTGGCGGACCGTTGTTTAGAGACCCCTGATATAGACTATAGACTACATAATGAATTTATTTATTGACAACTTTTGTCGAAATCGATTCAGAAATTTAGTTTACTCTAATAGCTGCTAGTTTTTTTATATTTTCTAAGGTTTCAAGGATTTGAATAAAACATTTAAAACAGTTTTAGGTTTAATTTATTTAACAGTTTCAGGTTTATTCTCATACAATAATATATAAGTGTTTCGTGTTTCACAGTTACAATTAGGGTTGCCAGATATGGGCTTATCTTTTCCTGGACATTTCTGGGGTTACAGACGAAGTTGGGGTTTTAGAGTCGAAGTCGAAATCCAACTAAAAATGTTGGCTGTTGGATGGGCAATAGAAAAAAATATTACTAAATTACTAGTTAGGTATTTTGTATTTTAAAAGAAAAAAAGCAAATGATTATATAACATACCTTTATTTTTTGTGAAATCTATTAAGTAACAAACTGCATACATACCAACCATACCATATACAGTCAAGGATAAAAAGTTATAGTTAGTCAATAATAATAATAATATGTTAATAATTGAGCAACTCTTTAAGACTTATTATTTATTATTAAACTTTGGTAGAAAAACAACATTAGGTATTATATATATTAAAAAAAGTTAAAATAAAAAATTGAGCATCTCTTCAAGGCTTATTAATAAAACTTTGGTAAAACCTCAACATCGGAGATTATTAACATACATAATACAGCCATGGATAAAATGTTATAGTTAGTCTCCAAACAAATAAAAGAAATCAGCACCTCTTTTAAATAAAAATTAACTTAAGGTACATATCCGAATATAAAAACTAAACTTAAAATACAAATTAAAACTTTGGTAAAAAAAATTAAGTAAAGTATTATCTAACATAAAAAAAAAACTGAATTCAAACTAAAATTGAGCAACTCTTTAAGACTTATTATTTAAACTTTGGTAGAAAATCAACATCAGGTATTATATAAATATATTTAAAAAAAAATCAAAATAAAAAATTGAGCATCTCTTCAAAGCTTATTAATAAAACTTTGGTAAAAACTCAACATCGGAGATTATTAACATACATAATACAGCCATGGATAAAAAGTTATAGTTAGTCTCCAATCTCTCCAAACAAATAAAAGAAATCAGCACCTCTTTTAAATAAAAATCAACTTAAGGTAAATATTCGAATATAAAAACTAAACCTAAAATACAAATTAAAACTTTGGTAAAAACAAATTACGTAAAGTATTATCTAACATAAAAAAAAACTGAACTCAAAACAAAAAATGAGCAACTCTTTAAGACTTATTAATTAAACTTTGGTAGAAAATCAACATCAGGTATTATATAAATATATTCAAAAAAAGTTAAAACAAAAAATTGAGCATCTCTTCAAGGCTAATAAAAATAACTTTGGTAAAAAAAATCAACATCTGGCAGTTACAATTCTCGTCTGCACTTAAGTGCAGCAAAATCATTAATTAGATCTTCGCACTCCAATTTTCTTAAAAGATCTGCTTCTATGTTAAGTAAAGCAAGATCGTTCAGCCTTTGCTCCGTCATTGTTGTGCGTAAATAATTTTTTACACGTCGTAAACAAGAAAATGATCGTTCTCCAGAACAGTTACTGGCGGGAGTACACACACACATTCGAAGAGCAATATCCACGTTTGGATAAATGGTTTGAAGATCTTCAGTTCGTAACCATTTTAACAAACTGACAGCACTGTTGCGATCCTCATTTTTCACACTGCAGTGTGCGCGAAAATGGAGACATTCTTCTGAAAAATGAGCATCTAAATCACTAGAATAAATCATTTGCAATGATTTTGCCTTTTCTTCGACTTCAGTCGGGCTTAGTTTTGTCAACTTAGTAATAAAATTAAATTTGTTATAAAGTGATTTGTAAGCACCCAGTCGTTTTTTTAGTTCTTCTGATAATGAATCGATGATTACTAAAAAAGTAGTAATTCTAAAATTTTCACGGCCGTTTTTTTGTTGCATCTCTTCACCTGTACTAGTCTCGCCAGGAAGTAGCTTAGGCTTTCGAATGCGTCGAAAATCTCTTTCATATTCCTGTAAAAAGGACAGTTTCTTGGCTTGGTTTTCGAAATCATCGAAATTATCCCGTATTTCGCCAATAAAACGAATAAGTACCTCATACAGTTCTATGACAATGGTTATGTCAATTTCCACACTCTGAAGTTTTTTACTTGTGGCGTTAATGCGATTTAGTAAGAATCCCCAAAACACAGTCATGATGGCCGTTTCAAAGCGTTCCAGCTTTAAACGAATACCTCTTGCTTCGCAAATAACGGCTTTCTTCTGTTCCGTGTCTGTTTCGATGGAGACTAACGCTTGATGGATTTCATGCCACGATTCGCGTAAACTTTTGCATGCATCTGCACGAGCTGACCAACGAGTCATTGATAGACTTTTGACGGTGAAATGGGCTTGTAGGAGTTCCCAACGCTGAGTTTATGCTGCGAAGAAATTATACAACTCTTGGAGTAGAGAAAAGAACGAACAAGCCTCTTGGCTGCTTTCAGCTGCACACTCACCTACTAAATTGAGCGAGTGTGCTGAACAGGGAACATACTCGGCAAGGGGAGAAAATTCCTTTATTTTAGCTTGTAGGCCGTTGTATATGCCTGACATGTTAGCTGCGTTGTCATAAGATTGCCCTCGGCAGTTTGAAATGTCGATTCCCAATTCAATTAAAGTTGAGGTTACAATATTTGTCATTTGTTGTGATTTATGGCCTGTGTTTGGAATGAACATGAGGAAACGTTCTACAGGTGATCCATTAGGCAGGACATATCTGATTACAAAAGTGAGCTGGTCTACGTGAGATATATCCGGCGTCGAGTCGATGATCAGAGAAAAATATTTCGCTGTTAATATTTCCATTACAATTGTCTTCAAAACTTTGTTTCCCATAAGCCGAATGAATTCTTCGCATGTTGTTGAAGAGAGATAACTCGTATATCCTGAGCCTGGATTCCCACAACGTGTAATGTGTTTGGCTAAGAACGGATCGAACTCAGCGATAAGTTCTAAAGACATCAAAAAATTTCCATTGTGAAATGAACCAAATTTCTCGTCGTGTCCTCTGAAAGACAAACCACGTGATGCAAGCGCTTTTACACATGCAACTACTCGTTTCAAAACGTTTCTCCAGTAAATTATTTCTTCATCTAATTGTATTGTTAATGCGTGGTCAATGCGACCTAGCGTGTTGCTTCGTTCGTTCATAAGCAGGACAGATATTTTGTGAGTAGACGAATTTTCATGGGTCGATACTCGGTAATTGGAATTTTTCCAATCATTAAAACCTTCCTTTCTATCAAACTGACTCTCCCCGCCATTAAAAAGAAGACAAGGTCCACAAAAAACATGTCCAGTACTTCCGGAATATATTAGCCACTTTCGCGGAACTTTTTCGCCATTTAGAAGTTGACGTTCGAATAAATTTTCTGACAACTGTCGCACCTTATCTTTGTAAATTCGCACACTCTTAGAAAAATTATTTTGAATGTTTTGATTAGCTCCGTTCTTACAAATGTAATCACGCGTGAACTCGTCGATTGTCCATTTGGCTGGATCGTCGCTGATTTCGCACAGTTCCTGATCCGGATAAGGCTGCACTCCTGGTACTAGTGGAACATCTTTGGCTTCTTCCTTTAATCCACTTGCCACAACGATAGAAATATCTGCACTTGAAGACACTAAAGAAAAATCAGTTGATATAACACCGCTACCACTTGGAACGTCGCATGTTGGATCAATGACATATGGTTTTCCAAAGAAATCGTCTAATTTCCGCGTTTTTTTAATTACATCCTGTTGTTTATTATCTTTTTCTTTAGCTCGCTTGCGATACTCAGCCCCACTTAACCTTTTCTTTCCATCCATATCTAATTATGCGAAATAACACTTTTAACGTGAGGTATCGTCCACGTCCTGTAAAATATTTCGATTTTTGATAATATTGCAGTACATACATACACGTCGCGTCGCGAATACCTTTACGAAATTAGAAAAACGCTCATCCCCTCGCTGCAATTGCTGTACGCACACTGAACGACTGAACTGACCACTGACCACTGACTGCTGTCGCCTGTCGCGAGCGGGGGCGTATTTCCAATCCCTACCGCCTTTCAGTCGCGATAGGGTTTGTTACACTGGAACGATTTCGATTGAAAAATGGACCACGGACCACTTTTATTTTTCTGCGATTGATTTTGGTCCAAAAATGGACCACATTTCCTACCATTTTTACACGGAGCTATTGCAATGCTTTATCTATTTTGACCATGATGTCACAAATCCGAAATCCGTAGGCTACTTTAGAACAATGTTAAAAATAAATAAAAATCCTTTGCCTCTTAATCCTATTCCTATGTTCCTCCTCCCCCCCCCCCCCCCCTCCTTTTTCATATATTTTAACTAAAAATATATTTTTTTAAAGAAAATACCTACCCTTTATAATGTCACACTTTATTATTTATCATCAGTGGAAAGTTCATAATTGGCATAAATAACAGCTTATTATTGTATTATTTTGTAATCTCTGATTTATTTATTTATTATAGCTTTTGTAAGGTGATTTATGCATAACAATACCTAACGCGGTTCAGTCACTAGCGGCACTAGCGCGACTGAATCCCGGTAGGGATTGGAAATACGCGAGCGGGCGAGCGACGGCGCATGATAGGTGTGGCGAGGGCAGCTGCGGGGCGGGGGGGGCGCGCTGTGTGCTGTGTGTGAACACGCTCTTGCATATCGCTAGCCATATATTCCAATTGGGAATATATAGCGAGCGATAGGCCGAAATACGCCATCCCACGCATATTATAGCTGTGTGTGAACACGCTCTTATGAAACTTCCGAGCACGAGCGCGAGACCCTTGCGGCTAGCAATGACGTTCTCGTACGTAGAATATTTAGGTACTTAGAAAGTAATTTCTTGTTATGATCTGTGACTTTTTTGTCGCGATTGGCCGCCCCTAATATCTGGCCGCCCTAGGCCCGGGCCTATTAGGCCTAAGGGGAAATCCGCCACTGTGTGTGGATTTGTTTGTTTATGATTCAGCGTGTTCCGGATCATTTCCTCGTAAACTTGTAAGTAGACAATATTATTTTATCCTTTGATATTTAACTTATTATTACAATTCTTTCAGTGAGAGCAATTCTGTGGTACAAAATTATATTTCAGCACATAAATAATCCTTTATATATTAACAGGCTGGAACACAACCATAATACTCGTTTTAACTTTAATGAAGGGCTAATTGTACCTAAGTATACAAATAAATATGGACAAAGAACGTTAAATTACATGATTCCCAGTTGTTTAAATCACTATTATAAGATCTTTAACGTAAAGAACCCGTTAGACAAACTGCTAAAAAGTAGTTTATCGGGACTTTTTGTCTTGTATTTGTAAAGTGTATAAAATAAAAATAAAAATAAAAAAATAAAATAAAAAGTTTAAAACCAATGCTAGGTACTTGTTTTATCAGCAAGCGTAATAGCTGTTTTTTCCGTTATCGACATCTCGTTACATTACTACTTTATTACAATCATAAATAAACCATTACAATAATTCAATAGGTATCTATACTACTAGTTTGACAGATAAAGATTTTTTTTTTTTTTTTTTTAAAAGAAAGACAAACATTCCCGGGTTACGAATAACCCAACAATGTTTGAAAATCTCCTACTACCACCAGAGAAAGCCGAAAATGTTGCTTGTGTTGTGATGGAGGACTTAGCCAGCAGAGGAATCGAACATGCGACGCCCGGGTGGGACCCAAGCACTATGCCCACTCAACCACTGACCGGAAGATGATGATGATGATCCAAAACAAAAATAAGTACAGAAGAAATTTCGAAATAGATTTTTTTTCTTGCTAATAAATTGTTAAAACCATAGAGATTCGTTTAAGTTTAAATAATTATGCAGGTAAATATTACGATTATATAAATGAGTAAGTAGGTACTATTTTCTACTTTGACAGCAAAATCTGTACAAATTTTGCTATGTTCTTGACCTCTCCATCTATTATTTTCTTTACTTCAAAAAGTTTCACTAGGTAACCATTCTCCGTGGGTGGTTTGGTATATTTATGCATTCTCGCAGGGATAGGCGGAGAGGATGGGCTGCCACACAACTCTATTTAATCAGTTAGGGCAATATTTTGCTTCATTCACATTCTTTTCTATTGATATGGCTTTAGCCATGTTTGTTAACAAGATTTTAATGGCGAGGTATTTCTACGCTCGTATTATTATTTTCTACAGTTTAATAACATCAATAAAAATAACAAAAGACAAACAAGTATAGACAAATAAGAACTATAGACAAAAATTTGCATCGCCCAAATTTTCAAACTTTTAATCCTTGAACTGATAATTTATGATATATCTAGACTTGCAATTGTCAAAATCAAATATGGAAAGTAAGAAACACTCTTTGTTTCCAGTAAATTCTTAATTCAAACGTTGTTCATATATGACAAAGATGGACATTCAAAGAATGTGCACGTACAAACGAAATAAAAGGTGGGACCGGGCAGCGTTTTCGTATTCAAAAGTTCGGTCGAATACTGCCTCAGGACTGACTAGAGTAGGAGGCCTGGGCGATTTTGAGGCGTCAAGTGATCAAGCTTTTAGAGCAACGTTATTTTGCAAATGGCGGTGATTGCTATTGTACTCGTCGTTATTGCTAATTGTATGTTTTACCGCAAGCGTGCAATGACGTTATATATTATAAATAGACTCGCCATAGTCTCACATACTCACAATATAATGTGGAAAGCAAGCAACACTCTTTTGTTTTCAGCGGTTTTCAGTATAATTTCTAAATTCAAAAGTTTATTCCTGTGTGATAAAGACAGACAATCAAAGAATGTATGTGTGTGAATGTCATAGATATATGGTCGGGCAACGTATTAATTTCTTCGCCGAATACTGCTTTTACATCTTAAGGCCCACTAGAATAAAAGGTCCGGATGCCTGCAGGACTTTGATGTGTCGAGCTACACAATAAATACAATAGGGCAATGACAGTTTTCAAATGGTGGCGGTTGTCGTCAATACTTGTTGGAACCGCTGATTTATGTGTTGTTTTACCGCAAGAAAACAAATAAACAGAGTGTTTAGGCTGATTAGTCTATTTTAAAATAGTAAAGGTTACTTAGCAACAGTAATTTGGCTGTTGCGCGTCCAGACCCTTTACTTTAGTAGGCCTTGAATTTTCTCTGATGACGTGTAAAACCGCGGGCGAGAAACATGAAATTAATTGTAATATTTATAATAATTGATAATAATAAGTAATTTGCATGTACTTACAAATGAAGTGTTATTCCTTCGCCTTTACGACTATTTGCCGTGTAATTGAAGAATTTTCTCATCACACAGGAGGGCATTTTGGCGCTTTGCAATGCAATTTACTTACTGGTAAGTGCTGGTAAGACACTACCTTACTCGACGCATAGCAGTTTAGTACTAAAGTACTAGAAATAGAGACCATTACAATTGTCCTGTATTTGGCTTCCCACTTTGAGATTTCTACCCCTCGTCCAGTATTAACGTCATTGCAAGCGTGTAAATAAACGGAGTGATTACATTATTTTAAACAGAAAGTTTACTTAGCGATAACACTTATTTCGTAATTTGGCTGTTGCCCGGACCCTGTACTGACCCTGTCTGCCTTCTCTAATGACACATAAAATCTTCCGGAGGAAAACAATGACGTTATATAAATAGACTCGCCATAGTCTCACATACTCACAATATAATGTGGAAAGCAAGCAACACTCTTTTGTTTTCAGTATAATTTCTAAATTCAAAACTTTATTCCTGTGTGATAAAGATAGACAATCAAAGAATGTACGCGTATGACTGTCATAGATATATGGTAGGGCGGCTTATTAATTTCTTCGCCGAATACTGCTTTCACATCACGGGTGTGACCTATGGGTGTGACTGAGATAACAAGATACTCTCACTCGGTTACACAATGGACAGGGAAGGGTAAAGAATACAGTGACGTATTATTATAAAATTAATGGTAGTAATTATAATAATTGATAATAATAAGTAATTTGCGTGTACTTACAAATGAAGTGTTATTCCTTCGCCTTAACGACTATTTGCCGTGTAATTGAAGCATTTTCTCATCACACAGGAGGGCATTTTGGCGCTTTGCAATGCAATTTACTTACTGGTAAGACATGACCTCACTCGACGCGTAGCAGTTTAGTACTAAAGTGCTAGAAATAGAGACAGCTGCAATCGTCTTGTGTTTGGCTTCCCACTTTTAGATTTCTACCCCACGTCCAGTATTAATGTCATTGGAGGAAAACAATAAATTGTATTATATATTAATAATAAATCGATAATAATAAGTAATTTGCATGCATTTACTATGAAATGTTATTCCTTGGCTTTTACTAGTTTTTGCCGAGTAATGAAAACATTCTCTCTACTTAGAGGTAGCGTACAAGCTTATGCGACGCGTGGTAGTTTGGTAGTTACTAAAACTACAAAATCGAAAACATTACAATTGTCTTGTTTTTGGCTTGCCACTTTGACATTTCTACAGCATTTCTATATCTATTGTAACATCATTGCCTTGAACAACTCAATTTTAGAGGCGGGTATGGGTACCGCCGCCCCGGGAACCATTTATTGGATAACCAACACCTCTGCCATAGGTCACCCCATTGGTTCGCTATGTTTGGTGACTTAGCCAGGGTGCTCAGGTTCATGGAGTGAGTTTGTTCCGGTCTTGGCGACGGATGCGACTACCGAACAGCTGCATGGCAGCTGGATCAGGAGAGAATGGTTGAGGGAGTCCCTTCGACTTCTCCAGCCGTTCTCTCTCGGAACATCGCCTTGTGCACCTCAGTGGGAGGGATGGATTCATACGTCCATCACTCCTGGACACACTGACCCCCAGATTCCTACCCACCCCTAATAACCTTTTCCTTCCCAGAACTTCCTCTCCTTCCTTTCCTAAAAGGACCCTCCATACAGCATCCCCAAAGATGACAAAGGCCCTGAGGGGAAATATTTTCCTAAGGACGTCCTGTGTGGAGCTGAAAAAAAAGGCTTTTATCATATTTTTATGTGATTACCGCACAAGAGTCCCAACTTCTCCGAACTGTCCGAAGCCAATGGGACTATGTCTTTTCCAATTGGGATATGCTGTGATTCAGAAGGGAGTGGGAAAGAGAAAGAGATGGAAAGTGGAAGGTTAAGAATTATCTGGCTGTTCAGATCTAGTCACCAAACACGGTAAAGCCATTTCGAAAAGTTTGATTCTGAATGGTGATCTGTTGCTAGGGCGATACTGATTGTGTCTCATGATCTGTCACTCTGGCCTGTATATACCAATCCAATATTGCATAATGATTGTTTGCAGTTTTTTTTTTTAAATTAACATCTCGGTTATCTCAATCTGCTGTTATCTGAATAAATGAAAGCCGAAAAAAATTATGAAGGATATGTTACTAGGAAAAGCATATTTTGAACTTAGTTGCTTATTTAAAATTTGACCTATTTAGCGTTATGTATTTAACTTTCAACAACGAGACTTTCTTTATAACTTTTTTATTTTTACACCAAAATTTGGTCGCCTTCAAAGTATTCATCATTGGAGTGTATGCACTTACTTCTCCAACCTTTTTTTCCACTGTTCAAAACAATTTTGAAACTCATTGATTGAAATGTCTTTTATGGCCTCCAGCAATTTTTGTTACACTTTTTCTACATGTATGAAAACATTCCCTTTCAAGTTCCATTTCATCCTTCCGAACAGAAAGAAGTCACAGGGAGACAGGTCGGATGAATAGGGCGGGTAAACAATCGGGGCCATTCCATTCTTGCTCAAATACTGCTTTACACAAAATGCGGTGTGAGCAGGTGCTTTGTCGTGGTGCAAGAACTAGTCCCCTGTGCACCAAATATTCGACCTTTTTTCCTGATGCTCTCTTGCAACCTCTTTAGTACCTCCATGTAGAACTGTCAGTTTGGCCCGCAGAAACAACCTCTGTGTGCACAACACTTCTGAAATCAAACAAACAAATGAGCATCATATTGATGTTCGATTTCACCTGGCATGCTTTTTTCGGACGAGGAGAGAGAGCACTCTTCCATAATCTTGATTGTTGCTTAGTTTTGGGATCGTACCTACATACTCATCGCTAGTCCTTGGAAAAAAAAATGGGTCCTCTTTCAGTTGATTTTTCAATTAATGGCAGGCTCGAAGGCTCTCTCTGATTCTCAGACAGGAGACGAGTTTTCGAGAACGCCATTTCGCATTTCCATCGAAAAAAGAAATCTGGATTTACTTAAAATTAAACTTTGGACGAATGCATGGTCTCACATGCTTCGCACACTGACTGAGAAAGAGTTTCCGTACAACAGCCAACCACACAAAACCCGTTCTCCTTCCACTTCTCCCGTCTACCGCCAGAGTCTCGTTACTTTTGGGTTCCCCCTTGTATATGTCATAGTGAGACATTTTTTCACATTAATGTCCCTTTGGCCCAGTGTGCGTCTAAATAAAGTTGTAATTTTTATCACACAAGAGGGCGTTTTGGCATTCATTTGCCCAATTTGGTTAGAGAGACAACATAACCTCACATGACAGATAACAATATATTACTAAATCGATAAGGAAGTCAATTATTTGCTTGCCACTTTGAGATCTCTACAAACTGTACAAATTTTGTAATGTCATTGCTTGTCGGTATATTAAAGTTCCAAACTCTACAGGCATATAATCTTAATGCACGTAACCTATTTATATTTCAAAGCCTGTAACAAATGATATTGTTTATCAGATTCAGTCACTTGCAGTTGTTCAGACTCAATATCAGCACACATTCCCAACCAGTGATTGTTGACTTTGTGTTAGGTAGGTACATCAAATTCATTTTAAATTTGTTAAATTGTTGGGTGAGACAAAAATATTGCTGAGACAGAAACTGATAGAGGAAGGACGAAAGTAGGCAGGAGGTATTTCACCATCCTTTTGATAGCTTATCCATGGAATAATGAATATTAATAAATAAAAACAATAAGTTGAAAACTGTGCTATTTATTTTGATATACACATAGCCATTATAGCCATATATAGCCATTATTCGTAAGTTTAAGTACCGAACAGTAAATTCTAATGAATAAATTAATCTTGAATCTCAAATAATTTTTTTTTTTTTTTTAATTGTTTATTTTACACACTTTACAAACATAAGACAAAAAAGTCCAGATAAACTTTTTTTTAGCAGTTTGTCTAATGGGTTCTTTACATTAAATATCTTATTATAGTGAGTTAATAGTTAAATTTTTACAATCATATAAAATAATAATAATTTTTTTTACAGAAATATAGCAAAAAGAAAAATTATGAAAACATATACAGGGCGAGGCAAATGTAATCATCCGATGTTCTTTTGCTGTAATTTTTTTTTAATGAAAAACTTTGGTTCTGCTTGTGAAATTCGTTTATTTAATCCATTAGAAATTTTTCCATCAAGTCGAGAAAATGATATCGGCCAAGTGGCCGCCACCAGAGTTGATAACCATACGGGCCCGTTTTATGGCATTTTCCATCACTCTTGCCAGACCTTCGGGCGACAGGTTCTCGCATTCCTGGCAAATATTCTCCTTAAGGGCTTCAAGAGTCTGAGGCTTAATGACGTAAACCCGCGACTTCAAAAAAACCTCGTAAAAAGAAGTCTGGAACGGTTAAATCGGGTGATCTTGCTGGCCATTGCAAATCACCAAAACGAGAGATTAAGTGACAGTCGTTTGAGTTACATGAAGTCACTTTATTAGATTATGAAATATCATAAAGGTAGATATTTACATGTTTTGATTTTATCTTACTGATAAGAAAAGTTATTTATGCTTGTTTAAAATGGTTTTAACAGAGTAAAAAATACCCTAGCGAGGAGCAAATAAATAAGTGAGAATTAACTTTATAACCAAAATGTTAACTTTGAATCGTCCTTTGAAATTGTCTTGTTTTTTTTTATTATAGAGTGGAGTCTTATAGTTCCCGTGAACACTTAGACCTTAGAGATTTTACCTCATTCCCTTAACAGTAACCCGGTCCTTTTTTCTAAAAGTTCACCAGGGTTGTCATTGGATATGTGACTACGTCTTCTGGTTTCACAATGTGTCTTCCAAAGCCTCATCTCTCCTCTCTACTCCCTTGGTTCCCTGAAGGCCCACTCAGGCCCCACAAGATGGAAGAATCCACTCCTCCTTGGTTCCCTGAAGGCCCCAAGATGAAATAATCCACTCCTCCTTGGTTCCCTGAAGGCCCCAAGATGGAAGAATCCACTCCTCCTTGGTTCCCTGAAGGCCCCAAGATGAAAGAATCCACTCCTCCTTGGTTCCCTGAAGGCCCCAAGATGGAAGAATCCACTCCTCCTTGGTTCCCTGAAGGCCCCAAGATGAAAGAATCTACTTCTCCTTGGTTCCCTGAAGGCCCCAAGATGAAAGAATCCACTCCTCCTTGGTTCCCTGAAGGCCCCAAGATGAAAGAATCTACTTCTCCTTGGTTCCTTGAAGGCCCCAAGTTGAAAGAATCCACTCCTCCTTGGTTCCCTGAAGGCCCCAAGATAAAGAATTCACTCCTGCATGGTCCTTTGATGGCCCCAAGATGAAAGAATTCACCTTTCCTAGGTTCCCTGAAGACCCCACAAGGAAAGAAGGCTCCATCTCTCCTCTTCACTTCTCCTTGCTCCTCTGAAGGCCCCACGATGAAAGAATTATTGGTTACCGAAGGCCCCACAGGGGGAGAGTTCTAATTAAAGCCTGTCCACCATATAAAAAACAGAATTTCTTTTAATCCTTTACTAATCTTGTTTTTATAATTTTCACTTGCAGATCTGATCCCAACATGGTAAACACCACATTTGTAGACAGTCTGGTAGATATCCCCATAAAAGAATGGTCCACCCTGAGGGAGAAATTCCGGGAAAACTTTCCCTACGGAGTAACAGGCTCTAATGCCCTGAGGAGCTCCTTTCTTAACAAGACCAAAATACCCGACTTTCCTGTTTCGGTTTGCGCCCCCTTTGGCAACACTGATGATGGATTTGTCTGCCTTTGGAATCAGGTAAAAGTAATTTAATTTATTTTTAATGAAATCCTGTACAAATTGGCAATGCGCAACACTGTACTGTTTAACAGCCACATCTGATCCGGAGCCTTAAAATATCGGAAAAAGCCCTTCCATCTTAACATACGGATTGCAACCTTTGGATCACAGACATCAATTGTAAACCGGTATTAATGATCCTTATGGCACTGCTGCACAGTTGGCAAAAATACCAAAAGCGCTCCCAATATTTGTGAACAGTATCATTTTTGTCACATAAGAATGGATTACTTATTCCAATCGTTATGTTCAACAGCTCTGCTATGGAATGATTTGCTAGCCTCTGTGTTTCCTTTCTCCTACAAGACCCAATTAACTTTCTATGACATAAGCCCTTAGATAATTTCTTACCCACAGGGCCTCATGTATGGCGATAATAACAAAATTATTTTTAATTTTTAGACTGACCTAGCCACCGAAATTGGAATCTACTTACTCGGAGATGAGAAGGAAAAGTTGGTGGAAGCACTGATCAAGTCCAAGAGGATAGACTGGGAGAAGCGCGTCTTGTTTTGCTGCATGATGCCCAACCTGGTGCAAGCCGTTTACGACATCATCAACGCAAAGGGCATAAAGTCTGGACTTGATGAAACGTACATTGCCTTTATTGAAAAGGAAAAGGCTTTAGCATTTGATACCACGTAAGTTATTTTTAACTAACTAACTACCCAACGGGGTAGGTAAAGAAATGGATGAAGAATAAAAGCTTCATTAAAATTCATACATTGTCCCATATATACTCTTCTGTTTTTATAATTTTTCTCATTTTCTTGACTCTTGACATGACTCACTTCCAGTGGCGGCTCCTCACAGTCCCCACCAGTTATTCTAGAAACATGCTTTAAAAAAATTGGCAATTCTTTGTGTTCACAAAAAATAATTAATGCGTTCTCAACACAAAAGTAATTAACAGTTGCAGAAATATAATCTAAAAAATTAATTTGGATAATTTTTAGGCTCGAAATTTGAGGAGTTTCTGCGAACGAACGTGCGACCGCTCTCCTTTCTTCCTTAAAGCATACTAATACTAGCGCAGCGCGAGCAGCCGGCCACTTTGGATTTGTTCGGATTCGACTCGACACTCGGCACATAGGCACTAGATAATAACGCCCGCTTGACTGTGCGCATTGAGTTCTGCGCAGTTAGGGGACAGCACAGCGATCTATTCCTTCTAAAATGAAATCTTTGCTCACGTGGAATATTTTTGTATCGGATTTTAAGGATCCGCACACGCGCACTTGAACCATCTATACCATAATCATGGGGATAGACTCGATAGAGTGTTTGTTTTTCGTTCTAATTGAAGTAGATCAGTTACGCACGGGCCGGAATTCACGTTAGGCGTTTTATAATCGTATTTGACGTTTAGTAAATATTAATATTGTTATTGATTGATCGGATTATTTCTATAGTGCCGTTCTTGTGGTAAATACAAATCAAAGGGTATTTAAACGGAATTACCTATAATTATCTTGTGTTATTTTTATTAAACTTAATATTTATGTATGTAGGTACCTAGTTGGTGTTTCTGGTAGGTACGTGACTTATCCTCTGATCTATTTTACTTCATATACTTTCATTATACTTTTGTAAGAAATTAAAAATCTTTTAAAAAGAATTAATGAAGTCGACTTTCAACTGAAAAATATATTCCCAGTATACTTTTTGGTGGTGATACGGAGTGTCCTCAATCTGGGTATAAGATTTGAAACTAATTTTCTTATATATTTTAAACATTTATCAGAAAGTTTTACAAAACACGAAAATTCGTAGGACCACATGACAAACGCAAACAACTCTTTTTTTTGTTGGTAAAACAAAAACAACATAAAAAACGTGAAAGTATCTACACAAAAAATGACGGTCCCCACCACCAAAAATGTGCTCGAGCCGCCACTGCTCACTTCATCACTTGATCATGCCGTGTCTTTCCTCGGACGTCCCCGACTTCTTCTAACATTCACCTTCAAGTCACTCCTTTCTTTATGCTTCCATTCTACATGCCCAAACCATCTAAACCTCAATTTCTTAATCATGTCCATAATGCTTACTTCAACCTTGCTTTCTTTCCGGATCTCCACATTGTTGGCACGGCCATACATGGTTTTACCACACTATCGTCTGCCTCACGGATCTCTTTTCTACTTTCATTATTCCTCTATCAGTTTCATGACAGACTCTCTTCCATACATAAAGGTTAGTATCAGCACTTCACTGTGGACTGCTAACTTTGTTTTTTTTTTAAGTCGTTTCAACTTTGGTTTTGTTATCCTTAGAAAAGTCTCTTCTCACTGAACTTATTCATAGATTCTATGAAATAGATCATAGAATAGAGAAGGTGTGATCCCAGCTTCACACATGGCTTTTTTGTCCTAACAAACCTACCTTTACCTTCCTCTTATGGGAACCACATTATAGTACTAACCCATATTTTAACAAGTTGGGCATTGGTTCCTTGTTGCACAATACCGTCCAATTTATGAATCTGAATGTATTTAGTACATTTTAAAATTCCACCAGAATATTCAAGACATTTTCGGCTTTACAACAACGGTATTTTGTATGTGTTTTAGATACAACCAAATGTAGTTTTTTTATTCTAGTCCTCCTGCCGATGTGAAGCTAGCCCCCTCCACTTTGGAACACACTCCCATCATGGACTCCGTGTGGCCTCACCGCTACCCCGGCTCCCTGATCTACTTCCAGAAGATGGTGGGATGGGGAGCAAGTTTGGCGCTGCTAGGGCAGGCGGGCGACCTCCGGGGCTGGGTGCTCACCAGCGTCAGGGGGGACATGCACGCCGTGCACGTTCTAGAGGTAACTATATTTTGTTTGGAAAATGCCCCCATCATGGACTCCCTGTGGTTTGTGACCTTTGTGTATGAGGGAAATGGCATTAAAGCAAGACAACAGTAGGTTTATAAAGAGCATGCATTGTTGCCCAGGCTCTCTTTATTATTTTATTATGAAATGCGGTATTATCTTTGCCCTTTTAAAGCACATAAATAGTTGTACACTTTCTGTTGTTAAAATAAAGTTTATTTCAACAACAGAAAGTGTTTACTCAACTCTACCATTTCATTGATTTTGATTTAAAAAATAATTAAATCCGCCTTCGTCGTTATACTGGTATATATAGTTTAATATTGTCAGCAAATAACAAAAATCCCACAAATGTTATAAATAGAACTGTCATTTATAAACCTACAGCCTTACTCATAATGAAACCCTACCACGACTCTACCGAGTCGCGGTAACTACACAGGGGGGTACACTACACCTCTCAGAGTAAAAATCTTTACTCATCTTCATAATGTTACTCGACAGCTGTTATGATTTTTTTGCGGTAGCAACACTCTGTTCCAAAGCTGAAAAACGCGGTAAATTTGGCATTTCGCGGCGTGTTGCCAACTTCACGTTTATTCATACGTCAACAGAACAGAACAGCGTCAAGCGTCAATATATTCGAATTCCTTATTTTAATATGTGTGCAGTCGATGGCACCCATTATTCCGGGAAAACGTTTTAATGCTTGGAAATTTGCAACTGTTGCTTGTTGTTCTTCAATACTTTGTGGCATTTTAATGTACTGTGGAGCAAGGCGGGCAAATGCAGTTGCAACCCTTTTAGCTATACGGGACATTGTTTGTTGGCTAAATCCGTGTATGTCGGCACAATCATCCTGTATCTGCAAAAAAAAATGTTATAAAAAAATAATAACAATAAAGCCTGTTTGGTTAACGATTTCGCTGATTTGTTTCACAAGAACGTAGGTAATTATAAACACTGTCTCACCTCGTTTCTACCCCAGTATCGTATTGCACAAAGAACTTGGAGATCGGTAGATATTTTGCCACCCCGTTTATTGTTCACATCCAAATACGGCCGCACCAAATCAATCAAACGTCTCATATTAACTTTTGTAAATCTATATTTAGACCTAAAATCTCCTTCCGTAAGTGCCGCAAATGGATCGTACCTTTTTTTGTACCTTTTCGGTAGCCGTGGTACACGAATGCCGCGAATACGGTCAATATTTGCCAATGCTCCATTCAAAATGTCAAGATTCTCGTAAAAGTTCGCCATTTCGAAAGTTACAACGCCGTGGTAATGAGTTAACCCTGGTGACCGGTCGGTTTAAATTCTGACAGCTACTACAACTCCCCGTACAGCGACGCGGGTAAGAAAACACGGACGCGCGCCATGTTGAGTAACAATTTCACCTACCCCGGCCTTGCTCTCGTGGTTGTATCTTATTTTGTGATTATGAGTAACACTGTTAGAAAATAATAGTGGTCCTAAATTAGTCCCTTGAGGTACCCCAGAATTCGTGAAGTAAGGTTTTGAAGCAAATAGCCCATAAACTACGTATTGTTTTCTGTTCTGACAGATAGGCTCTATGCGGTCAAAATGATTGATGAATGTGTTTGGATTGTCTTGAAGCAACTTGAATAGGAAATGAGACGGGTTTTTTGGTGAAACCGAACGTAATAATGATAGAGAAAAACATCTTTGGTTTCTCACGGAGGATAGCAATCAATTGCACGAGCTACAGGAATAAAGTAAACTAATAAAATAAAGTAAACTCATTCATTATGTGTTTTTGAGATATCGGATATAAATATACTTGAAGACCTTCAGCGAGTGGACTAAAATTGTTAAATTATAATAGATATAAAATAAGAAAACTCCAATATCTTAGTATCTTTGTCAGTTTATGAGGATTTTAAAATACAAGATAACCCAATTGATAATCCAGGGAAACGAAAGGACATCCAAGAGATTGAAAGGAGAATGAGAAGCTAAATTTTTTAAGTTTGTTTAATAATGTTGTCATCCAATTAATTATGTTAATTACAGCCTATTGACTAGTATTTCGCCAACCCAATATCACAGTAAAACCCCAATGTAAAACACTATTAAATGGCAAAGTCATTACTAGACATCGGATTATATGCACTAACAAAGTGCCAGAATATGCATGCAAATATGCACTAAAAAAGGCCGAAATATGCACTAAAAGCTCTCGATATTCCTAAAATATGCACAATGCCAAATCAAAAAACCATTTTTATTTTTATATATTTTAATTAAAGACAATACAAAAACAGCGAAATATTCTTAAAATTATGCATGGTTTTTGTGACAATATACAATTAAGTATTTTTCCAAATTTTCGATGTTTGTCACCCAAAACGCTGTAAACGACTTCTCTACGTCAACTGACGTCATCCGACGAAATTTAAAAAAATTGGCGCCATTTCTGGAGATACCTGTTTATACAGGGTATGTATGATCTGTGCCGTTGATGTAAGCATTAATGTTCTTCATGTCTTCAAGACTTGGATTTTTAAACAAAATAGCGTCTAACTTTTCACGAATCTTTTCTGATATTGAATTGGGAAGAGCGTTGGCGAGTTCAATCATTGTTTCCAGTATTTCTATTGATTTAAATAGAGGAAGGTTTTTTGTTTCCAATTTCTCTATGGTATCTGGTAACTTGTGGAAATGTGTTGAGATGAGGGCGATATTCTGTATAATGGATGCGTCTTCAAAAGCTAAATATGCACGATTGGGAAAAAAGGCTGAAATATGCATTAACGCCGTAATTAGAGAGTTATATGCATTTGCATATGCAAATATGCAAATGCATATAATCCGATGTTTAGTCATTACAATCAGTTAGTCCTGGAGTAAAGAGTGTGGTTAAGAGAGGAGCACAATTATTGGAGTGTTGGTCACGATCCTCAACACGACTGACTTTCTTTTGGGTACGCTCAGAATGAACCATCTATGAATCAAAAAGGTTGTACACATTGCTACGCATTTCTTCAGATTGGTTCGAGGATGGTTTGAAAACTTGGCTATCATGGAGTACATTCATTTCTATGTTCCCGATGGTTAGCATCTCCAAAGAGAGCATAGACGGTTCTATATCCCAGCCTACAGGACTAACTTGCCAACGGTCATGCCGGTCGGGAGAGCAATCTTGCTGTTGAATTAATTTGGATATTGACATATTTAGTGTTAGTGAAGCTTCCTTTAAAATACAAGCTCTATCAATGCTAGTATAGCTTGTACACCTACCACTTATGTTTAATATACATAATACTCTTACAAATTTATTTTAAAACGTTTTTAAATGTAAAATTTTGTAATGTTTTTGAAAGAATGAATAAATTGAATTGAATTGAACATCGGGGCAATGACTCAAGTAGGTAACATTGTGCTAACTTGTTATTTTATATTCCAGGATCACAGAAGAAAGGGATATGCCCAGTTACTGCTTAGAGTCTTGGGAAAGCAACATGCGGAGAGTGATAGAGAAGTTTTTGGCTGTATCGTTACTAAAAACTCTTCTTCTAAAGAGATGTTCCAGAAGATGGGATTCAAAAATGTCGTCATTACTTCTTGGATCTTTACCCTCTAACAGACTATCACGCCTTTTCACCGAAGGGGCAGGCAGAAAGGGTTGATCACCACACAACTCTGTCTTGGCACACACTACGTGCTTCATTCACATTCATACATTGACCCTTACACATTCTTGTTAGGTATTCTAACTTTTGATTCACTGATTAATTCAATTATTTGATTCACTTTCTCGTGCCACGACCACTGTTTTGATCATGCCGTGTCTTCTTTGGGTGCACCGGCTCCCCTGCTAAGTCACCAAACGTAGCAAACCACTTGGGGTGACCTGTGGCAGGCGTTTTGATTATCCAATAAATGGTTCCCAGGGCGGCGGTACTCATACCCGCCTTCCAAATTGAGACTTTATTATTAGCTTGGGTGTGTCCTCCTTCATATATGAATACTCTCCGTTTAACACTAAATCTCGGCCCGTTCAGCATTTGATGAAATTTTGATTAGCTGTTATTATTAGCAGTGGCGGCCGCTGCCCTGAGAATGTGGTGGTTCACTGACATTTTCATTTTTAATTATTAATTTATTTTCAAACAAACTGTTATTTCCTCTTATATGTTTAACACTGGTTGCACTCATTTTGGTAATAAAATTATATATTAACAAATTATGTTATTAGTATTTAACATAATCAATACAAAACAATGATAATTATCACGTCACGGGTCAATATAACGCCGCGACGCTAGACGCAGGCTAGACTGATCACAGATCTACATAATATTATGAGCTTCGCTGAAATTCGATTGTATTCGTGTCACCTTGGGTCATGGTTCATGGTCAATCGGTAAACTTCGGCAAGTATCGGATTATGTTGGTTGCGTGTGGCACACGGATTCGAGCCAAATTCTGGTACAAATAGCGAAATCGACGCGCTTCCAATGTTTTAAATATCCCATACAAAAACATGATTAGGTCCATTTGCAAAGGAATGCACACGGCCGATATGAGATGTACTTAAGGAGATTAAAAGAGTTCTCTGTGATAATATTCGTAGCATTATATTTGTAACTAATATTTTTAAATGATTAAAATAGAGATTTTATAGAATTAAATTAGAGAAATTAAATTAGCCATTATAATTTGCTAGTGCTGCACACGAACACACTTTGCGACCAGCCGCCCTTGATTATTAGCTGGCCATTATGCTTGACAACTGATCGCAATTTGATCAAAGGCTGAAACAGACCTAAAATCGGCGTTTCACGAGGACCGTTCAAATATCAAGAAATCAAAATGGCATCAATTTGACGATCATCGAGTTTGAAACAACTACATATATATGTTTTTAAAATAATAAAATTTATATTTTTAAATTAAATTAAATTAATATTTTAAAATTAAATTAAATTTATTAAATTTATATTTTAAAATTAAATTAAATATAATTATAAAATTTATATTTTAAAATTAAATTAAATTTAATTATAAAATTTATATTTGGAAATTAAATTAAATTTAAAAAAATTATATTTTAAAATTAAATTAAATTTATAAAATATGTATTATAATTAGTGAGAATTGACTGTCATTCCCATCAATGTAATACACCATTGAAGAAGAAGATAACAATAATAATTTAAATGAAAATATGAAAGAGAACAAGACCCAGAAAAACATTAAAGACAATGGTCACAACTGGGACTCGAACCCAGACCTCTCGTCTAACCATTGTATTGCCAACTTCTGTCAAACCGTCATATTTGTTAATCTCATATTTAAAATTTAGAATTGACAATATTATCTTCAACTAATTATTTTTCCATATTACGGGCAACTACCCTTTTTATTGGAAACCATCACATAAACGTGCGCGTTAACCAATCAGAGGTCTTGGTTCGAGTCCCAGTTACGACCATTGTGTTTTTCTGTGTCTTGTTCTCTTTCATATTTTCGTTTAGATTATTATTGTTATCTTCTTCTTCAATGATATATTACATTAATGGGAATAACCTTCAAAAGTTATAAAAAGAGAGTTTTTCTTATAAAAAATTGAGAATTGACTGATTAAAATAAATTGTACTTTACGATTTTATTTGCTTTGTCAAAATGTTTTTTCTTTCTTTTTAACCCCTCAGGCTAGTTTGTTCGCTTTTCGGAATAATTTATATAGGTCTCATCATAGAAATCATTGTGTTTCCCTTATTATCATGCTTATAAATATGATCTTAACTTCTAAACGATATTGGAAAGAGAGAAAACACCACGCCATATTCAAATCTAAAAGTTCACCAAAAAAAGTTAAAATTTACACCTTTATGAAACCAAAGTTATCGAACACAATTTTTAAAAAAATTATGAAACTTTGTAAATTTTTAATTAATTATTTTTTTACAAAATAAAAAAAAGTTGGGTGACAAGAATGTTTTATTTATTTATTGCTTTTTCACAATTTAAATACATTTTTAGCATGTAACTATTAACCCCACCAGGATTCACCTGAATCGGTGTTAATAATTTCACAATTTAATAAAAGTAACACACAAATATTGGTCATTACCAAACAGTTAAGTAAAAGCAAAATAATAAAATTTAAAAATAAAATGTTAAACGGAGGAAAGAATGTTTATACATTAAATTTGTCTAATAAAATTTGTAAATGTTTTTTTTATATCAACAATTTAAGTTAGAAAATTTGTGAGGCGAGCCATTTTTTAAACTTTAGTTTGCATTAAAAAAATTATTATTGAAATCTTAAATTAATATAATTATTGAAAAATCAAGCAGGCAAATTTTTTTGTAACCCTTTGATTAAAGGTTTCTGTTATTGCTATCAACTAATATTTTGTATTGATAATTACTTTATTTATTTAAAAAAAAACAACAACATTTTGGAGATAGCCTTTCCAAAATTGCTAAATATTGAAATGCAATTTTCTCAGGATTGTGTTTTAGTGACTTAGTGGACTTTGCCAGTAGACCGTTGATATAATAGATAAATTTTGTATACAGTTTTTTTTACATACTTTTCGACTACCCGCTAGGCACTTACCTGTATTATGGTATTCAAAATTTGTGCATGTACCTAATTATGCATTTTATGTAATATTAAATATTACAAATTTTGTTAATTATATTGTTTTGTTTAATACAATGTATTATTATAATAAGGAATTCTATAACTGGTTTCTCAGCTAAGTAGATTGCCAACAGGTTCATGGGGTGAGATTTGTTTGGGTCTTGGTGGCGGTTGCGTTTGCCCACCTACTGCGTGGTGGGCCAGATCAGAAGGGACTGGTTGAGAGAGACCTAACCTAGACCTCTCCAGCCGGACTCTCTCCACCCATCGCCTTGCACCTCAGTGGGAGGGATAGATTCATATGGGGGCACCCATTAATTACGTGTGCACTTTTTCTTCCAATGTAGACCCCCCCCTCCCCCTCGGTGAGATAAATTTGGGCCAATACGTACATTTTTTTCAAGTAACGTGAGATTTTGCTGGACCCCCCCCCCCCCCCCCCGTTTGTGCTCACGTAATTAATGGATGCCCCCTATGTCTGTCACTCCTAGACACACTGACCCCAGATTCCTACCCACCCCTCATACATTTCCTTCCCAGAACTTCTTCTCCTTCCTTTCCCTAAAAATACCCACCACACAGCATCCCAAAAGATGACATAGGTTCTGATGGAGATTTTTTCCTCAGGGCCTCCTGTGTGGAACTAAGTTAAGAGACTGTTGATTTTGCTAAAATAAAATAAATAAAAATAGGTAAATAAATAAATTACCTTACTTCTTGAAATAATGAAAAAAAAATTTTTTCAGCAAATCTTTTTAATATTTTAATGTAAAAATAATAACTGCTAGTTATGATTATTGTGTTATTACTGTAAATATATTTATATTCCCAAAGACAAGAATTTTTTTTCCTTAGTTTATTTTAAATTATTATTGTCTCTAGTTTTACGATTTTAGTTATATGTCAATATCGCACAGGAGTCCCAACTGCTCCCGACTGTCTGCAGCCAGTGGGGGATGGGGAATGGGGTTATGTTGTGAAGCTGAAGAGGGCAGGGAGGGGAAGGAGATGGGAGAGAAGGAAGTTAGGGAAATACCTGGCTGGAATCATCTGGTCACCAAACACGGCTGAAGCTATTTCTAGCAATACTTTCACAAAGTTAAACAAAATTTTCACCTAGGGACTATCATACACAACAATGAAACTTTAATAATTACAAACACAGATCATTTATCTTCTTCTTCTTGTGCCCTGTCCGTTCAACAGACGTTGGCTATGCGGACTTTGTTTACAGCGACCCGGAACAGCTCTACAGTAGACTGGCCAAACCACTGTCTCAGCTTTTTCAGCCATGAGGTTCTCCTTCTTCCAGGGCCCCGTCTTTTATTTATTTATTTTGAAAACGTTACATATTACGTCTTCATAATGATCTTTGGCTGTCCAACTAGGCAAGTCTTCCGGCAATCTTTCCCTGCATCATCACATGTCTAAGATATTGAAGTTTTCGGATTTTTATAGTTTTAATAACCACTCGAGCTACAGCGATTTTTAACTTTGTCCGCCGATTGCTCGTGATTTTTTGGTGACCACTTTGAATAATTTTCGCCGACATTAAAAAAATCATACCTCCGAATTTTAATATGAAAAAATTTAAGGCATCTAGGAAAAATTTGCCTAAAACTGGCAGCAAAGCAATGCGAGGTATTTTAAATGGTGCCATATTGTGGCATAAAGCGCTCCAGTGGTTTTTTTTCTTTTTTTTATTGATCTATAGTTCCTAATTATACATGGGAACCGAAAACTCGTAGTACAAACAATGACGTTATATATTATAAATAGACTCGCCATAGTCTCACATACTCACAATATAATGTGGAAAGCAAGCAACACTCTTTTGTTTTCAGCGGTTTTCAGTATAATTTCTAAATTCAAAACTTTATTCCTGTGTGATAAAGATAGACAATCAAAGAATGTCATAGATATATGGTAGGGTGGCTTATTTTTTTCTTCGCCGAATACTGCTTTCACATCACGGGTGTGACCTATGGGTGTGACTGAGATATTAAGATACTCTCACTCGGTTACACAATGGACAGGGAAGGGTAAAGAATACAATGACGTATTATTATAAAAATGATTGTAATAATTATAATAATAAGTAATTTGCGTGTACTTACAAATGAAGTGTTATTCCTTCGCCTTTACGACTATTTGCCGTGTAATTTAAGCATTTTCTCATCACTCATTAGGGGGCATTTTGGCGCTTTGCAATGCAATTTACTTACTGGTAAGACACGACCTCACTCGACGCGTAGCAGTTCAGTACTAAAGTACTAGAAATAGAGACAGCTACAATCGTCTTGTGTTTGGCTTCCCACTTTGAGATTTCTACCCTGCGTCCAGTATTAATGTCATTGAGTACAAACAGGAAAATGAAAAATCTACATCACAGAGAATCCAAAAAAAAAAATTCAGTCTGTGAATTTCTTTTACTTTATTTTCGGCAACTAATGGTTAAAAATACTTTTGAAGCCTGCTTCGACGCATTTTAAGACAATTAAACGACTGATATTAACCCTGGCTGCCTTTTAAAAAAAACTAAAAATTCAAACTTTGGACATTAATACTCTTAGGACTTGATTTAGTCCAAATTAAAGTAAGTACATATGTCATAGACTACACAATGACGTTATATTTAAATAGACTCGCCATAGTCTCACATACTCATAATATAATGTTTAAACTTCGAAATTAATTAAAAAGCCTGAGTAGGTGTTAAACTGGATCTGTCCGATATTGTAATTTCAATTAAAATCGCTGGCGTTCAATTCATATTCCGATGAGCTGTAAGCCCTGACATACTTTGTGGTGATTTTAATTTTCGCAAATGCATTTTTCAGGGTGTGATATTTTTTTCCTGTCGAACGCAAAAACGCATTACGTACTATTGTTTTAAAATAATGGTTTTTTGTAATTTGAAAATGCGAGTATGTTAAAATTTGAAAGAGATTTAGATAGTTCGTGTAGGTTAAAAAATAATAATACTTGATTTTTTTAAATATTTATTTGGAGACTCGAAACATGAATTAAAAGAGGAATTAAAAAAAATGCTTTTAATTTTATTGAAGAATAGCTTGTTCCCGGCATGCGTTGCAATACGATATAATGCCAGCTAACTTTATAAATTATATAGCCTATGTCACCTGGGGATAGTGTAGCTTCCCAACAGAGAAAGAATTTTTCAAATCGGTTCAGTAGTTTCGGAGCCTATTCAATGCAAACAAACAGACAATCAAACTGTTCCTCTTTATTATAGTGTAATAGATTAACGCAATCATTCAGCGGTTTTCAGTTTAATTTCTAAATTCAAAACTTTATTCATGTGTGATAAAGACAGACAATCAAAGAATGTATGGGAGTGAATGTCATAGATAAATGGTCAGGCAGCGTATTAATTTCTTCGCCGAATACTACTGTCACATCACGGGTGTGACCTATGGGTGTGACTGAGATAACAAGATACTCTCACTCGGTTACACAATATGACAGGGAAGGGTAAAGGTGGGTAAAGCCTGACACACGGGCAAATATTTTTATATTTATTATATGAGTTTTCATTATTAATACAACATTGGTACTATTATAGTAGTATTGTTAAGTACATATTTTATTATACAGTACAGGTTATAGGTTCAAATGATTATACAAATCTATACAGATTAATAACACCTAGGACCGTTACTATTTACAATTTTCATCAACGACATTATTAAATTAATGAACGCGTTACCCTTTGTACGTTTTACCCCATCTTTCCCAATGGAATAAAACGAATGCGGGACGCTGTGTGAACCGACTTACTGTTAGTAGGTTGTCCTTGTTATGCTTATGTCACTTTGTGATGCAATTTGCGCTGTCTCCTTTTCGACTATTTGACGAGTAATTGAAGCATCTTCTCATCACACAGGAGCGCTTTGCAATACAATTTACTTACTGGTAAGACACGACCTCACTCGACGCGTAGCAGTTTAGTACTAAAGTACTAGAAATAGAGACAGCTACAATCGTCTTGTGTTTGGCTTCCCACTTTTAGATTTCTACCCCGCGTCCAGTATTAATGTCATTGAGACTACATAGATAAAAGCTATGTTAAAAAAAAGTTGTGCCGCAAATCACTCCAAATATGATGAACCAGTCTCCTTGCTTGTTCTGCGAGTTTCCGGACATCGTTGTGTATATCTATCAGCTATCTAGATTGCATACATTGTTCTAAAACAGAACTTCTTACTTTGCTTTTCAAATATTGTTTTAATCGAGGTCAAATATTCCCAATGTTTTGAAAATTAAGTTTACAAAATTTCACCAATCTCGGAATAAAACTGTAGAGAGTTAGGATTAGAAACAAGATAAGGAATGTACAAGAAGATTAGGATTAAATTATTAAGATTAGGATTCATGAGTCATGAGAAAGTCAAACATAACCCCACATTTGAAGTTATAAGTTTCTATAATTTTGAATTTTGATTAATTTTCGGTGTTGTCATTAATACTAAATTTCTGAAATAAAACATTTATTCTTGTTCAATGAAAATAAATATAGTACCTACCTACTCCAACGCTAACATGCTTGGCAATAGTGGCAATATGTTTATATCTAAGAAATACTTGATTTTTTCTATGACTGTTGACTGTCACTGTCAGCTGTCAAACGACAACAAAATATTGTTTACAAATTTGGCTACTTGCTTTTGTTTAATGTGCAAATCCATGCATCGTAATAACTTATTTATGAATTAAACATTTTTTGATTTGTGCCAACAATTCGATTTAACAAGTTATTATTGTTAAAAAGGTATTACTTATGTATTTCATTTTAGTGCATGAAACGGTATATTGATCAAACCTTACACGAACATAAGAGTAAAAACAATTAATTATATTAAATAACAATAGTTTGCTAAGTAAAATTTATAAAGAGGGTAATGACAAACAGTGTATGGAGTATTTTTGTATTACGTATTTTTATTGTTGTTTTTGCTTGCGTTTATTTAACTTTCGAGATATTTTAGTGTTTTGATATTCAGATGGTATTTCAGAAGTTAAAATGGACAACGCCAACACTTTTATTCTTCCACACTTGCTTGCCGATGTCAATCTGATGAGTTTATGCCGAACTTGCCTTTCTAGTGAAGGTACTAAGGTGTCCCTTGAGGATAGAGTGGACTTGGAAGATATTTTGAAAGCGATAATCATCTCTAGAGTAAGAATATTTTTTAAAATTATAACAATAAGGAGTGTTCAATGCAATTTTGTTTTTTTTTGAGATTTTAATGGTCCCCCGTTAAGTGCCGGTTCTCTTCGGTCCATTTTAGGTTTGACCAAATTGTGATCAATTTTCAAGCATAACCGTCATGTTATGCTTGAAAATTTCTTGTTATGGGTATGCCACTCCAGGAATCGTTAATTATATTGTACAATCAACCCCCTTGCCATAGCCCGTGGTTCGCTACGTTTGGTGACTTAGCAGGGCTCATGGGGTGAGGCTTGTCCGGTCTTGTTGGCAGATGCGTCCCAACAGCTGCTTGGCTAGCCGGATTGGGAGAGCCAGTGAGGGAGACGCTTTGACCTCTCCAGCCGGACTCTCTCGACTCATCGCCTTGCACTGTAGTGAGAGGGATGATTGATACGTCCGTCACTCCTGGACAAACTGGCTCCTGGATTCCTACACACTTTTCCTTCTCAGAACTTCATTTCAATCCTTTTTCCTAAAAGAGACCCTACACACAGCATCCCCAATGATTGCATATCTAAGGGCCTTCTGG
Source organism: Limnephilus lunatus (assembly GCA_917563855.2). Lineage (NCBI taxonomy): Eukaryota > Metazoa > Arthropoda > Insecta > Trichoptera > Limnephilidae > Limnephilus > Limnephilus lunatus. The sequence continues at coordinate 104,394,613 of OU830594.1, forward strand.
GAGTTAATGTAAAAAGAAAATAAAATAATGTCATCACGAGCTAATAATGTGATAACAACAATTTATTCAAAGGTTATTTTGATTTCGTCAATTAAGTATGTTGTGAGGCCGAAGGAAGAACGTAGGGGATGGAGATGAGGAAGAGGAAGGCTGGGAAGTACCTCGCTCTTCAGATCTTTTCACCAAACATGGCCAAAGCCATCTCAAGCAGTGTTTTGTTCTGAAAGGTGGTTTTTCACCAGGTTTATTGAGAATACCTGCCACATTGGCTTCTTTGTTGTAATAATGAGTATATTTCTTTTAGCTTGATGGAGAAGAAGGTTTCCCTACTGACATTTGCATGCCGTGTATGGACGTGATTGACTCTTTCCTTAATTTTAGACTCAGGTAATAAAAAAATTCTTATTTATACCAACATATCTCAATATTTATCAAACTAAATATCATTTTATAAAGAGTTCCAATTTAAATAAACTCACAATTATAAAAATACATTGAAAATGTTATGTGATAAGTATTTTAACAAGACCTTAATAAAAAATGAGATCGTAAAAATATATAAACTATTGAGAATCTTGTTACCCAAACGTGAATGTTCTTTTTTTTATTTCTAGGTGTCAACAGGCAGATGAAACACTTCGAAAACTTTTAGCACAAAAGAAACTGCAAAATAAAATCGAGTCTAGCGGAGACCCATCACTTTCTGTTGTAAATAGTGAGGAAACAAACCATTATATCGATCAAAATATTACATTAAAATGTAACGTGAACAATATAAAATTATTTGGCTGTAAATATTGCAACTACAGTACTAAATTAAAATCAGAATACGTCCAACATCGACAAACTGTTCATAATACGATAAGAAAACAAAAAAAAATTAAATCCAATGATGCTTACTTAATTGAAAAATCTGATATTTTAAAGAATACAGGCCCGAATTTTACTGAAAATGGTTTCAAGTGTAACTTTTGTGATTACATTGCGAGTACAAAAGTAATGATTTTGACACATCGTAAAGTGCATAAAGTTTTGAAAACACTTCAATGCGAACATTGCAAATTTCAGACAAATCTACGCGCGAGCTTACAAGCGCATATTCGAATACACACAGGCGATAAGCCATACTTATGCGATCAATGCCACTTGAAATTTACGCAATTGGCACACTTGAAACAGCACCAATTCACACACTCGACCGAAAGGCCATTTGCTTGTGAACAGTGTAGCTATCGTGCGAAAGCAAAGCGCCATCTTGACAACCACTTAAAAACACATTCTGGTGATCGCCCATTTATGTGTGACTCCTGTTCGTTTCGCTGTGCTAATAAAGTTAACTTAATGTCGCATAAAAGAAGTCACAGCGATGTCAAGTTGTTTCAATGTAAACTATGTCAGTATTCATCCAATTTCAAAAAGAATCTCTCTATGCATGTGGCTAAGCACTCTGGTGTTAAGTCGTTTGAATGTGGATTGTGCGATTATCGAGGGAGTTGCGCGCAGAATTTGAGGGCGCACATGACGTCACACTCGAACGAAAGAAAATTCGCATGTGCTGATTGTAGTTTTCGTACAAAGACAGCTTCAATGCTCAAAAAACATACAATGACTCATAATGCGAGTCGATGAGGACTTACAAACAAGAATTTATCGGTATCCTTTACATTGACTGTAAAATAGGGGGTGCTGGTTTTCTAGTCGGCTAGCTGCTGTGCGTTCAGGGCCTGGTCTGGTTGCTGTGAAGTCCTAGATCCTAGGAGAGAGAAGTTGGCAGTCCAAGGAAGTGAAAGATTGGAAGTCAAATGCAGTTGTAGAGTTCAGTTCATGTTTTGGCGCTGTATATATATGCTAACGCGTGGCCGTGTGCAATATGGGGGTGCACTTGTCAGAACTACCCCTTGAATGAGATGCATTTCTTTGCAGTTTCATGTATTCCTGAATAAGGTTTAATTGATAATATTAATTTATGAATGCAACATTACTCTTTTTTGCCGCTGTATCTCATGTGAACTACTTTTTCCTAGCATTTTTTAGCATCAAGTTCAGTATAAATTGTACACTTTGAATCTTGGAAATTGAAAAGTGCAAGCGTCCTGCGTAAATTAGTCAATGATTGGAATCTGAACTTAGGGAGAGTCGAAAGTGAACGTATGCTGTTTAACTGATAAACAAAATTACCTAACTTTCCTGTTAACTAGACCAAAATTCCTAAAACACTTCATTTAGTTCTGATATTGCTTCGCAATGTTTCGACATCCTTTTTGATGTTTTTATACTGGAATTTATGGTTTTGCGCCCCTGAAGCCTGTCTGCTGCATGTACTCTTAGGTACATCACTGCTGTAAGGCGCATCACATGCACGTCGCTAACTCTGTGTGAAACTTGGTACCTTACAGCGGCAATGATTTATGATTTAAAATAAATAAACAATATACAACACAACAAGTATGACGTACGAAGTATTGCACCAATTTCACCAAAGTAGCACTAAATCGGGTACTATTTACTTATATTCATAGTTTCTGTTTCATAGTTTATATTTCTATCTATATGTATTTGCAGTCATTGTTTTTATATTTTAGCAGGATTAGTTCAAGACTTGAGCGCGGTATATATTCATATTGTCGTATAATATAATATGTTCTGAAATCATGTTTTTAATCAGTTAAAATTATGATGTTTGCACATAATTTATTACACGTTGTAGTTATAACGCAAAAAATCATATAATTAATACATACATAAATTATATCTAATATTGTAAATTTTAAAGTAGTTTCTCCTATAAGTGTACTATGTATTAAAAGTTCACACTTCTAAACACATAACCTAACATAACTTCATATCTTTATGTTTTAAATCTTATTGTAATTCCTCCATCTTGTTATCAGGTACCTGGTTTACATTTTTCAATACTACTAAGTTATTTATTTATCTCATACTCTGTAAATCTGAATATATTATTTGTTACCAGATTAATTCGGTTAATTTGGTAAATCTGATTATAATATGTGCTACCTGATTACTTTTTCTACTTTATCACAAAAAAAATTATATATATGTGTGTATGTGTATGTATGTATATGTATATGTGTGTGTGTACATATATATGTATACATATATGTATGAATGTGTGTATGTATGTATGTATATGTGTATGTATATATGCATTTATACACATCTTCTTTATTGCACAACTTAGTTTCAGAGAAAAATGAGTTTTTTGTTATGTAATTATGTACATTTCATGAATAATATGAACTAAACGTCAATTTGTCTGTCCTGGAACGGGAAACTTTCCTAGTTGGACAGGCAAAACTTCCTATTATGTAATGTATGCTCTCTTTTTGTATCTATGTATAAATAAATAAATAAATAAATCAGTGGGTTTCAGCCCGACATCGGTATGAAAAAACCTTTGTAAGTACTTAATGTAAACATTGACATATTTAATTTTAACTTAAGATGAAGCCATACTAAATAATGCAAAATCATACAAAATCATACGTTTTTGTTTTGAAAATTTGATCGCTTAGAAGTATTATAGATGCTTCAATTAAATATTGCGTGTAGAACATAATAACTTGGCCCTTAAAAAAGTCTTTTAATAAGCCTAGAAAAAAATAAAGTATAAGGTCTATAAAAAAACACTTTGAAGTCCAAACTCTCCTATTTATTAACCTCTTTTCGGATATGGTTTTATTGTTTAATGTGGCAAATTTAGATTCTTTTATGCTAATCGCAAAAAAAAATTAAAATTTACGCCCGAACCTCACAAAATAAAATATAACATGCATTTTCGCGTTGTTATTTTTGACATCATGGCGACAATATGGCAGTCGACGAATTTGGAATATCAAAGTGAACCTTATACAGTCCACCGAAGAACGACTGGCAGCCACCCCTATTTTCTGTCACTACTCCTCCGGACGGAGCGGAGAAAAGACGTGTTAGGCTCCGCGTCGCTTGTTTTCGTGAAATCAATTTTAAAATTCCAATTATTTCAATAAACAATGCGTAAAAAAGGAATTAATGTTTTTTACAGGCCTTTACGAAATCAACATGTAAAAATAAATTTTGTTTTTGAATTTTTGGAATTCACTCAATATTCAGTATTATACTTATCACATCCCACTATCATTTCTGCGTCCTTTCATTGGATCGACATTACTGCGTCTGTCTGAAGGACTTGATTTTACATAGTTTTAACTAAAGTATACACTAGCTTTTAAGCGTTTGATTGTTGCTAGGTATTTACATTTTTGAAAAGAATTAATTTAACCGTTTCTGTGCCAAGAGCGAGATATCTCGCATTCTTGGCCGTGCCCAGCAGGCCGGCCATAGAAAAATAGCGAGTATTCTCGCTCTTTTTGAGCCTCTGTATCATACATATGTCCCATTTTTTATTAATTTAAAATATGGAACACACAGAGACATCTATTGGGATGATTTTAATTTTTTTATTTTGATTTTTTTTTTTTTTTTTAAATAAGATTTAAAAATGATTTATTTTGATTAAAGTTTACGGCCTGCTGTGCACAGCTACATTTCTACCTACTGGCATTTAAAAGGTTAAAAATATACAAAACGAAAAAAACGCCTTTTAACGTTCCACCAATCTGAACTCCTTTTATATTCAATGCAGTGAGGCATCCTGCGTATATTTACTTTAATTTGGTCGACAATGCAGCGTCCAATTATATATTCGTTTTTATGTTAACGACAAACCAACGTCTTGCGACGTTGCCGCTTATTCGTTCAAGTTTGAGTAGATGACTGTATAGGTATTTATAGAATATGAAGGCGCCAATATGACTGGCCCATACGTCGCGGACTCTTCTCAACCCGACGGCAATGCGCACGTAAAATTAATTAAATTGCAATGGGATTTTTTGAGACTTATCATTCAGAATAAAACGTTGCTTGAAGTGTGATTAGTTATTTTTAGTGACTAGATCTGTATTGCTGGGACCTTCATATGCTTCCTCATCTCCCCGGTTTGATTGCGCATCACGATAGTGATTACTACATTAGTATGGCAGTGGACTCCGGTGTGGTTATTTCAAAAAAAATATGAAGTCCTTTCATGTTAATTTTAAAGATTGAACTTTAGATATAAGGGGCTAATTATTACTACAACACGATTATCAGTTAAAATTTTATGTGACCTACCTAATTACAAAGAAACCGTAGACTTCGGAAAGAGTAAACTTTGGAGGCGGGTATGGGTACCACTGCCTCAGGAATCATTTATTGGGTAAACAACACCTCTGCAATAGGTCGCCCCAAGTGGTTCGCTACGTTTGGTGACTTAGCAAGGGTGCCCTATAATATGCTATGCTCATGTGATGAGATGCCTCTGCCCACCAGCTGCATAGCTGGCCGGATAGGGAGATAATGATTGAGGGAGTTCCTTTAATTTTCCTGTGTGTGGATATTTTTTATAAAAAACCTTTTAATTCACCTATTATAAAAGACGACTATTTGCGTACGGTTACGAATAACCAGACAATATTTGAAAATATCTTACTTTTTTACGTTACAGGAAGCCCTGAGGAAAAAAGAATTCCATCAGGGCCTATGTCATCTTAAGAGATGCTGTATGGAGGGTCTTTTTAGGTAAAGGAAGGAATAGAAGTTTTGGGAAGGAAAAGGGTATTAGGGGTGGGTAGGAATCTGGGGGTTAGTGCGCCCAGGAGTGACGGACATATGAATCCATCCCTCCCACTGCGGTGTAAAGCGATATTACAAGAGAGAACGGCTGGAGTAGTCAGAAGTAAGAGAGAATGGTTCCCTCAACTATTCTGTCCCGTTCCGGCCAGCCATGCACTTGGTGGGCAGACGCATCCAACGCCAAGACCCTGACAAAACTCAGCCCGTGAACCCGGGCACCCCTGCAAAGTCACCAAATGTAGCGAACCGCTTGGGTTGACCTACGGCAAAGGTGTTGGTTATCCAATAATTAGTTCCCGGGTTGGCGGTACCCATGCCCACCTCCCAAATTGAAATTGAAAAGTCAGAAGAACTAATCGAAACTAAAAGAATAATACCACTTCTAGTAAATTAGTTTAGGCAATTTCGTCTTTATTTTTAGAAATAAGCATGGATGCCGTGATTTAATATTAGTTTCAGAATGAATTTTAATTGACTTTTCGAGTAAGAAGTAAAATCATGGCTTTCAAAAAAAACGCAGCTTCGGCAAATTTAATTTCAACAAAATAACTATTATTTAATGCGTAAACAATGATGATATTGTTGCAACATTGTCTTGGTGATATTGAAATATTAATTACATACGTTTGACAAAGATCCATCCTTATTGTAGTCATATTTAGCGCCAATTTTGAATAATCCAGCTGATTTTAATGTAATCTTGCGCAATGTGCGATATTTAAGTACGATAGCTTTGTTTTCGCAGAGAACAGAAGACACGCCATTAAAAAGCGATGTTGCCAAATGTAGGAGTTGCGATACGCTAGTCAATATGCGCATCTACTGTAGCGCCGCGGCTCGCCGCTCGGTGATAAAACACTGAACTAAAATAGTATATTTCAGTTGATTTAGGTACCAAAACCGCGTCCGGCTTATTTTCGTTTTTGAACTGTATGAGGGTACAGGAGTGGAGAAAACTTGAAATAACATGTGTTCAATCCTGCGTCCGTATACCGGACGCAGAATGACGGTCGGACGCAGGATTGAATGAAAGTGGATCATTAGAAGACGCAGCAATGATAGCGGGATGTATATATTTATATATACAGATATATTTTTTTTAAATTTTTCTTTATTCATTGCATAAATTATTTACTTCCATTATAAGTGGATTTTTCGACCACCATGCTAGGCTGATGCCCGTGTTATGGTCGATATCGGTGGTTATTGCTGCAGCTCTTTCAAAATATGAGAATTCGTTCTTCATTCAATTAATATTTTTTTTATTCGTGAATTTTTTCGATGTTTTAATATCTATTCTGCTCTTCGTGGCGGAGACAAATCCAACAAATCAATGATCATAAAAATTGGTCCATCCGTTCTTGAGATATAAATGGTGTAACTAACCCGACTTTGTTTTATATACGAGGGCTGTCCGTAAAATAAGGTCTCCAAGGTGCTGCGGTCGCGAGGAACGATTTTACGCATAATCCTGTAACACTGTTATGTAGCCTGATTTCCCCTTGCCAAATCCCCACCACGTTGCACCCTCTGTGACGCTTAGTCTCGGCGTGGCAGCCGTTCGAGATCGAGCTTCCACTCACCGCACCCGCCAGGTATGAGTTACGCTCTGTAATTTGTTTTTAAACTTTTTCTTCGGCGAATCTGAATGAAGCCACTGGGATTGTTCATTTGTCTCTGATATCATGTAGTGTATCCAGGTCTCGTCCCCAGTCACAATTGAGTCCAATAATTCTTCGCTATCGATGTCGTAGCACTCAAGGAATTCACGGGCTGCTTCAACCCGTTGTTGTTTGTGATCTTCGGTGAGCATTTTTGGGACCTATCTTCGGCAGACTTCATGGTCTTCCAAATTTTCTGTCAAAATCTTGGCAATAGTAGTCTTACTGATATCAGGGATCATATCACAGAGCTCCCGAACCGTCATCCGTCGATCTGCAATCACTGCTCTTTCTTCTTCTTCTTTGTGTACTCTATCAGGCCCCCCCGACATTGGCGATCACTCTTGAAAAGGTCTCTCTGTCTTGCTCTTTCCACTTTGGCAATTTTTTCGTCTGAAACCGATAGCCGTCGGGCACGTTTTTAAATTCTCTGCACCATTTGCGCACGTTTTCGCACTCATACACTTTTCCGTACACTTCAAGAAGCTGAGAATGAATTTCCAACGGGGTTTTGTTCTTTGCACAAAAAAACTAATTATAGAACGTAATTCACACCTGGCAGGTGCGGCGAGCGGAAACCCCATTGCGAACGGCTGCCACGCCGAGACAAAGTGTCGCAGAGAGTGCAGCGTGGTGAGGATTTGGCGTAGGGAAACCAGGCTACTTGCCAGTGTTGCCGGATCTCGTGTAAAATTGTTCCTCTCGACCACAGCACCTTGGGGACCTTATTTTACGGACAGCCCTCGTATTAAGATTTTATGATACATACATTTTAAAAATTTTTTTTTTAATGCCGGCAACCCGGGCGTTTATTGTTTTAAATTATCGTTATTACATGTTATATTACTCTTTATAATTATTGAATTGCTTAAATGAATTAATAAATAAAATTACAAAATAGTTTTCTGATTTATAAGTCCTTAGGAGGTACTTTGGCCCAAACCCTGATTAAAAAGCTTATAAATATATTAATTATCATCATAATTATAATGCATTGTACGCATAAAAAATAAATATGTGTATATAATTTATATAAATATATATTCAAAAGTGTATATTATAATATATGTATGGATATTATTTGGGACCATTGTTATTTATTATATATGTCAATAATAGACATTAATGAGACATTGTGTCCTATGCTGACGACACAGTCCTACTACTAAAAGCAAACACCTGGTCTGAATTAAATAAAATGGCAAATACAGATATCAATGTACTAAAATTATGGTTTGATAAAAACCTGTTGACTTTAAATTCTAAAAAAACCTATTTTGTACCATTTTTCATTAAAAAACAAGAAACACCTAAAGAAATAAACATAATACATAATCCACTCTGTGAGAAATACAGAAAACCACAAATGCAATATATTATGTACCAACATAGAAAGGAAGACCGATATTAAGTACCTGGGCATAACAATAGACAGCGTTTAAAATGGTCCCCACACATAATATTCTGAACAAAAGAATAAGGAAACTAACATATATATTTAGATGTTTAAGAGATATTTTAAACGAAAAATTACTTCGAACCACATACTTTGCTTTCTGTCAATCAATTATACAATACGGTGGGGGCGGTACATATACAAATCAAACACAAACAATTTACATATCACAAAAACTAATAATAAAAACAATTTAAAAAAAACCCTACTCATATTCATCAGAACTTTATTCAAACAATTGAAGGTCAGAAAATTAAGTGCATTATACTTTTATCATGCAACATTACAAATTATGTAAAAAATGTAAAAAAACAATAGGAAATCTAAAAAAACAATAGGACAGTTAAATCATAAATATCTCGGAGATAAATTTTTTAATTCAATACCTGAAAAAATCAGAAACATGAATACTTATACAAAAGAATTTAAAACTCATTTTAAAAATTATACTGAAAACATAAACTGAATCATGTAAAAAAAAAAACAATAGATTCCCCCCATACACACAAGCCCTGCTTACTTATTGGGGTACATCAAATATATCTACCATGTAATTAATTACTGTACAAAATTTATTTGTAATTTATGTATCTATTTGTTACTAATAAAAAAAAAATATTATATTACGCATTTTATAAAGGGCGTCTGGGGATAAAGTGCACAAACTTCGAAAGGTGAATCTGCATGATGTACAAGTAAAAAGAAAATTAAATTTCAACATTTTATGGTAGTTTTCGTTAAAAAATTGTTTGTGTAGAAAAAAGTACATTCTTCTATGGAAAAATATATTTGTTTGGTAAAAATCAAATCGAAAAAAGTTATTTATCTTTTTTACCGCCTTCTACCGTCATTGTTGAATCACCTCCCGAAGTTTATGCACTTTCACCCCGGATACCCTGTATAGATAACCTTATAAGAAAAACCTCCATTCATTTCAAATTTTTTAATATATAAATATATTGACTTTGTATACATTATATAGTGTGTTTGTATACATTTATTATTGAGCTACATTTTAATGTAAAAAAAAAAAAATTCCGTAAAATCCAACAGTTTGAGAATTACTCGTATCTTCAATTGAACTTCGGCACTGTCAAAACTGCTAGCTAAAAATAATATTAATAACTAGCGAGTTCCCGGCATGCAATGCCACTTATAAAGGAACTGTTTCTCCATGCGTGTCTTTTCCTATTGGTCCCGTTCCCCTTCCCCTCACGCGTTCCCCCTCCACCTTCCCCGCCTTCCTTCTCCCCTCTCCCACAAACCCCCTCCCGCGATTCCCTCCCCTCTCCCACTTTCAATGTATTCAGTCCTGGTAAATTCAGATTTTCAAACAGCTCACGTGCCACCTATTGCAATTTTTTTTTACAAATTTTTAAGAACAATAAATCAAATTTGGTACCTAACATAAGTGTCTATTTAAAATAAATATAATTTTTTATTAGATTCAAAGTATACGATTTTGGTTTTTTCTTTTTTTTTTTTATGTGTATACCACACAAGAGTCCCAACTGCTCCCGTCTGAAGCCAGTGAGACTATGACATCCCCAATTGGGGTATGTTGTGAGGCTGAGGGTAGTGGGGAGGGGAGGGAGATAGGGAAGAGGAAGGTGGGGAATTACCTGGCTATTCAGATCTGGTCACCAAACACGGTTAATGCCATTTCAAGCAACGTTTCAATTCTGAATGGTGGTCTTACACCAGGACGATACAGGGAGTATCTTCCACTCTGGAACGTGCCGCAAATATAAACTATATATTATTTTAAATGAATAAATTGTGAAATAACTCAAATTAATCAAATAAAATTTATTTGCCACGCCGGGATTCGATCCCGCGACCTCGGTGTATGAGTCAAGCGTCTTACCGCTGCGCTACGCCGGTCGTCAAATATGGTTTAGTACCATAGGTGAGTTTTTTTTATATGAATACCACACAAAAGACTCAGCTGCTCCCATCTGGAGCCAGTGAGTCTATTGCATTCCCAATTGGGGTATGTTGTGAGGCTGAAGGTAGTGGGGAGGGAAGGAGATGGAGAAGAGGAAGATAGGGAAGTACCTTGCTATTCAGATCTGGTGACCAAACACGGCTAAAACCATTTCAAGCAACGTTTCAATTTTGAATGGTGGTCTTACACCAGGGCGATACTAAGAGTATCTTGCACTCTGGAATGTGCCGCAAACATATTTTATATTATTTTTAATTAATATTAAATTAATCGTGAAAAAACACAAATTAAACAAATAAAATCAATTTGCCCATGCCGGGATTCGATCCCGCGACCTTCGGATTGCAAGTCAAAAGCCTTACTGTTAGACCACGCCGGCCGTCAATTAGTTCTTCGATTAAATTGATTAATTTAAAGAGTTTATTTGAAAATTGAATTTTGATTTAACAATCGATGGTTTACAAAATATCATTCTCAAATTATGACATTTTTGACAGTTTCATAAGAGCTTTTGTAATGATTAAAAAAAGTTTTCAGATGTATTATCATGTTGTTATAATAGTCCAGAAACTTTCGCGAGATTAGAAATTGTTTTTTACATGAGACACGCCAAACTCCTTCACGAGGGTTACATTTGATTCACCGGCTTCTAAACGGTTTAATATAGCACTTTTTTCTTCAATTGAAAAACACTTTCGCTTCATGAAAATCATTGTGTCGAGCATTTAACATAGTTACAACAGATGATAAGCACTGACTGTGATTTACACGTGATAATAAGGTTAGGTGTTAGTATGTGGGGAGTAGCCAGGCACGGAAAATAGGCGAGGAGCGGGGCGACGAGGTGAGGTATTGGTGCATAGGTTTTGTTAATAAAACACTCCGAGTCGTTCTAACTGGACGAATTATCATTAAAATAGGTTGCTCGCTAAAATTGGAGTCATACTAAACAGATATGTTTTCCTAGTACCTAACTATGAAACCTAACTTGAGTTTACATGGTCGTTGCTAAAAATGGTAAGCCATTATAAGCGAAGTCGTTATATTCGAATTCTGCTGTATATAGATATTCATCGACCGATTTAAAAGGTTATTAGCATTAGCCAAATAACCACCCTTCCTACATTGAGCAGTTCAATGCACTTGGCTGAAATTGATTTCACATTTGTAAAAATATTTTTAGTTTTCAGTCATTTTAATAGATGTCGCAAATGCAAGACATATATGTCATCATTTATTTTTCTTCAAACGACTATGGAACCCCTATATGCAATTTTACAAAGTATTAGAGGTAAGTGAAATCCAAACACACAAATCCTGATAGGGTTCGCCGAGTCTTAAAGGCATTTTCTACAAACTTGAGTCATGCCTGCATACCGTACATCAACATTAATTCTAATTATATTTTATTTGGCTAAAATGATTTCTTATCTTAAAGTCACTTCGAAATTCATTTCATGTGCTATCAATAATTAGGCAGGTTTTTTATAGATAACTGATTCACTTATCAGAACTGATAAGATATGGTGGTAGGAACTTCATAAGACTGCATCAATAATTACAATTTCACAGGAGTGCATAATTTACCCCACATTTAAATATTCAGTTAAATTCATTGTTATTATACTAACTTCTCTTGTGTTGTGCTTCACTAGTCACTTATAACATAGCACTTGGTTCATCAGTGATTGTGCTAATCCTCGCTGGAAGAAAACTTGTCTCAGGTAAGTCTTTTTTTGATGTCAACCGGCTTTTAGCGAATTTGGCGTAATTGCGGGTGTGTGATGGAATAAGTGGAAATTCAATATGTTGTAAATCCGCACTTCTTCATATAGATCCCATCATTTGTAGTCAACTTAACTTCCTAAGTAGTTGTATTTTTATTTATTTCTGACGGATTTTGCATTTTGGTCTTAATTGTCTCGTAATGCTGTTTTAACGCAAAAGATAACACGAAAGATACAGAAACGATTTATTGGGAATAAGGGAATATGTTGTATGTATTTGAAGAGGTGAAGAATAGACAATCTGGCACAGAGTTATCTAATTGTCAAAAAGTCGAGCTACTTATAAATTTTTTCAGAGTCTGTATCCTGTTGTCTGTATTCGTTTAACCACTGGAGCGATTATGGTTGAAAAATAGACCACTTTTATTTTATTGCGATTGATAGCGGTCCAAAATTCGACCACATTTTCCTATCATTCGTTAAACATTTATTGTAATTATTTAAAACATTTCCCTGGTCAGCCATTTATTTTAAAACTAAGCTATTGAAATGCTTTATCTATTATGAACGATGTTAAAAAAAAAAAAATTTCACATCAAATTTTTCATCAACTGTTTATGGTTAAAATTAAGTCCTTTTACCATAGATATGCACCTTTCATTATCAAGTCACTCCAGTAGTTAATAGTTGCCTTTTGTGCTTTTACTAGTGGATCTAGAGAATTAATAGTTGCACTTCCCCAAGACAGTACAACACTTGAGAAACACATCCTAAAATATAATTATAAGTGGAAAGACAAATGAGACACTTGCTTTTATTTTTATCGGCTTAGAAAAATACAGTGAATTAGAATTTACACAATTTTTGTTATTTGCTTATGACGTCACCGTATAAAATTAATTGATTTTGCTTCTTATCCATTTTTCTTATCAACATACTTACATTTTAATTGAATATAAATTTAACGAATTACAATTTACTTTCTTTTATACATCAGCCGAGCGATTCTATATCTTTTATGGGATCGTTATTAGATGAGCGATTCTATATCTTTTATGCGGACGTTATTAGATAACGGGTTATTAGATAAATAGATTGTCAGATTTGTGTGATTTTTTTGGCTGTTATTTGCTTTTTCTATGTAAAACGTATGTTAAATGAATAAATAATCATGCATACTTGCAGGAATTCTGGTTAAAATGATCTAAATTCAAATATATTTGTAAAATGTAAAAATCACACAAATCTGACAGGAGATAACGTCCGTTATCTAATAATGATCCCACAAAAGATATAGAATCGCTCGGCAGGTGTATTATGATGTAATGAAAAGAATTATTTTTCTTTTTATTACTCGCAATTATAATTAGTTATTACTACATATTATATTATTATAATTTAGTTAATTATTATGATGCTAGCGAGTTCTCGGCATGCGTTGCAATTGCCACTAATATAGAAATTGTTTCTCCCTGCGTGTCTTTTCCCATTTGTCCCGTTCCCCTTCCGCCTCCACTTCCGCTCCCGTGCCCCCTTCTCCTCACCCGTTCCCAAATATTGTTAGATTTATAAATTTAAATTAAATTCAATTCAATTCTGAGACGCGTACATACACCAAAAACAAACTGTTGATAAAAATTCGTTTACTTAAAGAGTTTATTCGAAAATCGAGCAATCAAATTTGGTACCTAACACAGGCACCTATTTAAAATATCTATAATTCTTGATTCGATTCAAAGTATGAGGTGAGTACGAGGTATGAGGTGAGTACGTGAGTATGAGGTGAGTATGTGAGTACGAGTACGAGTACCTGAGTACGAGTATGAGGTTAGTAGGTTTTAAAGAGTTTCTAAAATTGAATTTGATTGAACATCATTGTTTTTAAAAATGTCATTCTCAAGTTTTGTCATTTTTGACAGTTTCGCAAGAGTTTTTGTAATGATTAAAACCTTTCGGATGTATTGGTAATGTGGTTGTAATAATCCAGAAACCTTTGCGGGGGTAGAGAGACGGTATTTTGAAAGTTTCAAACATTTCCTATGCTTAATATAGCAATACATAGACATCTCATGTACTCATAACTCATATACTTACGTATATAGTGTTACATTTTCTAAAAATTGTTGTGGTTTGAAAATATTAACCGCTATAAATTAAAACCGCTTTAAATTTCGTTTCTGACCAAAACCCTCGACTCTGTGCAGAAACGGGTGGTCCGTTTGATAGACTCTTCTATCTTAACAAACGGATTGCAATCTTTATAGCACAGGCGTCGGGTGGAAATGCTGTTCTTATTAGACCTTTCAATGGAATCCGAGGTACTAGCGTTATTGATCCCCTCGGCATCGGTGCATAGTCAGGAAACGCCAAATGCGTGCCCAACATATGTACATATATGTTTGACATTTGTCACATTAGAACAGGTCCTTCTACGACTCGTTTACTCCCTCCTACAACATGGGTCTCTTCAAGACCCAAATTCAATTCTTCCTCTCCTCAAAAAGAATCTCCATACAACATCTAAAAATGAATAATTTTCCTCAAGACCTTCCATGTGAAGTTGATGTAAAAAAAATAATCAACTTGCAAGTGGCTCATTGTCATAATCTCTTATCGTTTCAAAATTGAAGATAACACCATTGGCAGAAATTAAATATTCTTGAAAATATTCAATCATTCTATGAATTTGGAGATAAATATCTAATACTGAGATAAGAGGTAGAAAACAGGTTCTTATATCTTATCTTATCTTACCACTGCTGTAGAAAAGTTCTTAAATAGGTCTCTGTCAAACGTTAATTGCTTTCGAGAAATTGTATCTCTTTGTCCAACACAAAAAAGAAAACTATATGAATACAATACATGTCTCCTTATATACGAAATAAACAATAAACTCACACAAATAAACACAGAATTCATTAAAACGTCCCGAGTACACCAACACTTTACACAATAACATACATTTAAACACCATCCACACTAAC
Source organism: Limnephilus lunatus (assembly GCA_917563855.2). Classification (NCBI taxonomy): domain Eukaryota; kingdom Metazoa; phylum Arthropoda; class Insecta; order Trichoptera; family Limnephilidae; genus Limnephilus; species Limnephilus lunatus. Next base: position 104,410,062 of record OU830594.1, read on the forward strand.
TATGATAAATAAAGACCGGATTATATGCAACAAAAACAGCCCAAAATATGCATGCAAATATGCAATAAAAATAGCTAAAATATGCACGAAAATCCATAAAAAGGGCCAAAATATGCACCATGAAATGGTACAGGAAGTAGTATTTTTAATTTTTTTTATTTTATTAAGCCATTAGTTCTCAAGGATAACAATCGAATTTTCGAAAATATCAATTACAAAATGTATTTAACAATGAAATTTACAATTTACCTTTAAAAACTTATATAACTAAGTACTGTTCTAAATGTTCTGTAGACAAATTGTGTCTATGAACGCTTAATATATTTTTGTAAGCGCAAAGGAGCATGCTACGTCTGCTGATGTGACTGGACAGAATTTAAATTTGGGTGCGATTTTTTAACTCATTGTGCCGGGCAAAATTTCACCTGCCCAGTTGATGAAGCTATCAATTGGCACAAGGGTTCAAACCTGGGTTATTGTTCAGTAAATTTTAAAAATTTTCTTTGAGTTTACTCTGGAGGAATAGCTTTGAAAACGAGGAATTCATAAGGCGAATTGTCTTCATAACCTGAATAGATTCATCAACGCCAATCCATGAGTTTCAAGCGTTTTAAACTTGCAGGTATGTAGGCGAAATGAGGGCTAATCATAGCTAGATTTTTATTTTTTAATACTAGCATCGTCAAACGCTTCTTTGCACTGGAAAACTGTCGAAGCCTCTGCTCTATCGAAGTCATTGATAATACCCTTGATGTCACTATGTGTAAATATGCAAGATCTCAATTTGTTTGCTAAAATATGCAATTACCGCTGAAAAGGGTCTAAATATGCAAATGCATATGCAAATATGCAATTGCATATAATCCGGTCTCTAATGATAAACAATCCATTGGTTACGAGGGGGGCAACTTATATATATATATGTAATTGCCTCCCAAACGACATAAAAACCAAAAAAGCTGGGTAAATTAAAAAAAATATATTAATTTTTATTCTTGATAAACAAAGTAATGAAATAGAATAGCGCTATATTGTAATATTTAGTTTAGTTTAACTTGTTTAATTATTTCTAGTTAAATGAGTGAAAATTTAATTTTCTTTTTACTGGAATCAAAAAAAAAAACACCTCTTCTATTGAGTATGGTTTTGCGTTATCAAGCACTTTATAAGCATTTTAAGACTTTTTTTTATTTGTCATATTACATAGAATTTAAATATACTTGCTTGGGTGTATATGAGTTATCTATGCATTGCTAAACCATAAACCATTCATCCGATTGTGATGAAACTTTGGGGATTTGATGTGCGCATGCCCGCGATGGTTTCTATATACAAGAGTGAGTTCTGGCATCGTGAAATTATGCATTGCTAAACATTCATCTGATTGCGATGAAACTTGAAAAATGAGATTTGATGTGTGCATGCCCGCGATGGTTTCTATATATACATATAATAGTGAACTCTGGCGTTATGAAATTTGTATTAAAAAAATTACAACGGGTGGTACGCGAGCTGTTTGAAAACAGGGAAAGCGCGAGAGGAAATGGAGGCGGAAGGGGAATGGGACGAATGTGAAATGACATGCAAGTAGAAACAATTCCTTTATAAAGTGGCATAGCAATGCATGCCGGGAACTCGCTAGTAAATTATAAACTTAATATTACTATTGAAAATATAAACTACAGCTGTCTGACAGAAGATTGTTATCTGATGTCGTTTTTCTTTTAAAATCATTAATTCCCTCATTGACAGCTCTGCATTATTGCAATTGATTTCCATGTCCCTAAAAGAGTTACATGAACTTAAAACATCTTTCACTGCAACAATCATATTAAAACCAATTTGTTTATGTTCCCCCTTATATCACGTAAACACAGCTTAGGTAACCAATATGCAAAATTAGCAGACATGTTCAATAACATTGAAAGAACTTACTAAAAAGCATTTCACATGTTTTTTGAAAACAGTTAACCACTGGAGCGATCACGCGAAATAAACAAATTTGCCTCGATTGCTCAAGACTTCCCAGAATGTAATTTTTTAAATTTTCACCAACATTAAAAAAAATCATATCTGCGAATTTTAACATAAAGACATAAAAAATATTATTATGTTATAGCCAATAAATTAACCTGTATTTTACTGTTTATCTCATATTTGTAGGATTTATAAAAAAATATTAAAAATTCGTAAAGTTTATAATTGCGCGAATCCTGCGTGTGTTTTTTACTTGAAACTACCGTGTATTCGAGTCAACCCATAATATTTTCGATTTCTGTATGTTGTCTGTGGTATACTTGATAATGAAAGGTGCATATCTATGGAAAAGGGACTTCATTTTATCCGTAAAAAGCTGATCAAAAATTAGCAGGAAAAAAATATTAAAAAATTTATTTTTAACATACATAAATAAATAAATTGATAAAGCATTTCAATAGCTTCGTTTTAAAATAAATGGTGGAAATGTTTTAAATAATTACAATAAATGTTTAACAAATGATAGGAAAATGTGGTCGAATTTTGGACCGCTATAAATAAGCAGTAAAATAAAAGTGGTCTATTGTTCGACCACATTTATTCCAGTAGTTTACATTTGTTTCCAAAATTGTAAATTTTGGTTAGTTTAAATCATACGTTTACACTGTACAAAATTGTCTTATCCATTTTTATGTAAAAAAAGTTTTATTCTGTGTTTAAAGGTATGTATTTGTACAGTAAATAGATTGTATAATTCAGCTCTTTACTTAGGTACCATTCCCTTAATAACTGATATTTCTCTTTCAACACATTATTATCTCGAAATGCTTGCTTGGGTAAATTATTTGTTTGTGGTACACACTCGTAAGTATTACATATGTTGATCACTATCTGTTAATGACGTTGTTTGAATACAATACCAACACCGGCGTTGTTGTAATTTTACAGATTCATTCTCCAGTACATCATCTCTTCAACATGCAAGCGGACGCGGGTTTAATTTATTGTACTCCAAACTGGCAGGAAACCCTCCAATTATTTGAAAACATCGAAGACAACAATAAAAAAATGGTGTTGGAACCATACCCAGATGAAAAGGTGTTGGCAGCAATGGCAAAATTGGCGTACACTAATTGTACAGGGAAGCTGGATCTGCCCAAAGGATGGCAACTTCTTACCACGGCACGGAACAACTCTTGGCGTAACGGGTACTTTGGCTGCGCGTTCTGGAACCCATCAGAGCAACAGGTAGTCTTGGCCCACAGAGGGACAGACCCTTCGAAGGTGGGGGCGCTCTGGGTTGACGGGAAGGGGGTTTACTTTAATAGTTATACAAATCATATGAGCTCAGGAGTAACTTTTGCCGATACCATCAAGCAGGGAGTTCTCAAAACAAATCAACAACGTGGCAGTCGCATCGTCTTGTCCTTGACAGGGCATTCTCTGGGAGCATGGATGGCCGGGGTCTCCACCCTGACCGTGAAACACCTGAAGAGGGTAGGTAATGACTTCTTAAGGGTTGCCAGCCCCCGAGAAGGCCTCCACGCTCACACTCTGGCCTTAGACAGCCCGGGTGTCAAGGACATGCTTGTGAAGATACAAAGAGATTACGATGAGAGGTACAACCGTTCCATCTGCATCAAGCAGTTGGACATCACCATCATTTTGGCAACTCCAAATCGTGTGAACTGTACTGGATTTCACGTGGGAGATGTATATCAGCTGGAAAACGTAAACACGCACAGTATCGACAATTTTATCAAAGCTTTTAGTGAAGGGAATAAGAAACTTGCCGTACAGAACTGGCCCGAGGGATTAGTTGAGCGCGAAGGTTATGACGAGCTAGAGATGTACATCTTGCATTCGAAAGATCTAAAAGACCCCCCGGCGAGTTCTAGTGGCAGCGACCAGACCACACAGCAACTTGAAGAAAATGCTGTCAGTGCACACACAGATGAAATACAGATCCCATGGAAGTACCGAACTAAACCCTGGTTGGGAAACACCTGTCACCTGGGAGTGTTTTCTGTGGAAGAGTTAAATTTTATATCTAATTGGAGCTTATTCCAAAGTAATACGATAATGAAGCTAACCAAAATTGAAAAGTTCACAGATAAACAAAAGCTTAAAAAATTAGATGTTCCACCATTTGAAATTCATAGTAACAGAAACATTATTACTTGTAAAACACTGGAATATTTAAAGAAGGTTATTGGATTAACCAAAGCATTGCTGCGCTGGTTTCCTACAGAGATCATGCATGCTGTAACTAAGCAGAACAAGAATATTAAGGGAGCCCCCTTATATATGGCTGGCCGGGCCTACCTCCGCACCTTGCCAGATATTCTTGACTGCGAGGACACCTTAGGTTTGGAGTCTTTCCTAGAATCCTCCAAACAAGTTTTACAAATTGAAACTTGTGATCCCAAATTTGAAGCTGCGAGATTAAAAAATATCTTGCAACAGATTGAAAATACATCTTTGGATGCAAAATACTTGAAAGCAAACTGTCAAACATTTTTGTGCTGGAAAGATTACGTTAGCATCGAATGTTTAAACGAGAGCGATGTCACAATTGATAACCTGCTTGTTCTTCAGTTTTCTTCTCCAAACGATAACTTACACCCAAACTTCGATGTTTGGAAAGGAATATTAAAGAATTTGGTAATGTGCAGCCACAAAAAGCTTGTTATTCTATCACACCAGATTGATTGGAAAAATTTAATGGATTTGGGACTAACCATTACAAGTAAGACTCTCAAAGTTTTTGAATTAAACGACCTGACTCCAACATCTAGAAATTATATATTTGCAAGAGATGCAATAGAAATGCGAAAAGAAACTCTAAGCCTCGGCATATTATTGGGAGATGAATGTAAGTCCAATGACAAAATCAATCAAATATTATCACCAATTATGAAAAAACTTGCGACAGACTCCCAGTTCAAAATTAAAATTGAAAGTAAGCTTCCAAAGCTTTGTCAATTAGATTCGCTCTCTTCCAAAGGGACAAAGCGAGTTGAAAAAACAAAGATTGAAGCATTGCTGCAGAGGAGTGGGGCCGATGGACCACTGCTGGTCATTAGTGACCCAGACCAGCTCGGCCAGGACTACTGGGGGGAGGTGGCGGAGGCAGTACGGGGGAGGATCTGCACCTCTGAGGAAGATGGTCCGGGTCTGTTCCTGGAAAAGTGTGGAGAGGAGCCAGCCAGAGTAATATATTGGCTATATTTATGCGCAGAAGGCCTCACTTTAAAGGAAGTTTACAACAGCAGCCTCTACATGCCCAGGAAATTCAAAACTGGTTTTATTATTGATTCTATGGATAAATTCGTTCACTACAGCGGACATAGGGATAAATTTATATTCATTGATGCGGAAGACAAATTAACACTTATTAGCTCCTTTAAACTGTCCAAGGAAGCTGAAGAATTATTTGTCTTGAAAGATCATTTCGAAATTCAAATTCGATCTCGTGAATTGAATATCGGAAGTTTAAATGACAAAGAATCGATCAACAAACATTTTTTCAAAATGCTGAATATTAAGGGCAACCCGTGTCTGGTCTGGCAATATTCCCACGGCTCTCTGGATGGCCTGCGTCCCTTCATCACCAGGGACCTAAGCGATCCCATCGCGGAAGATGTCTTCAGCAACACAAGGAAGAAGCTGACCATCATTGCTGATGATCCTGGTATGGGAAAGACTACCAGCCTGACGCGCATATCGGAACTCATCCGAGACTCTTGGATACTGAGAATCGATCACAACTACTTTACAGCTATTGACAAACTACCTTCGAAACTTACCCTGCAATCAGTCACTAAATGTTTGATTCATGCTTCGGGTTTATCTCCTAATGACGATTTGTTGAGCAGTCTTTTAAAGCATTGCCTCGAAGAGAATAGTTCGAGGCAGGTTTGTCTTTTGGTGGATGCCTTTGATGAAATAACTAAGGAAAACACCAAAGTTAAAATGTTGCAACTTCTGAAATATTTAAGAGATTTCACAAATTGTAAAACAGTAGTCACCTCACGGGTGTACCCGCAAGAATTGCTTGAAAATGAATTGTCAGAATTTTCTGTACACTTAGATAAAATTACAGAAACAGAACAGGAGGATTATATGATGAATTCCTGGCTTCCGCACCTGGATTTGGAACTCCCGGAGCGCGGAGAGTCGGAGAAGGAAAGACTGCGCAAGTTTGCCAGAGAGCTGCGGGAGGAGGTGGAGGGAGTGCTGAGGGAAGACGTAGCCAGCTTTATGGGCATCCCGCTTCAGATTCGAATGCTGGCCGAAGTGTTCCTCCAGCAGGCCATACAGTATGTGGTATCTCCTGAACAAGAGCAGAACTTGATTAAAATCACCAATCTTTTCAACTTGTATAATCGGTTTATTGAAGTCAAGAAATCAATATATTTTGAACAGAAAAGTATTTTCAACAAAGGTCTTCCAGATTCATTTATAAATGATATGGTCATGAAAATAATGGAAAACCACTGTGTCCTAGCTTTCCAGTCCCTGGACCCAAAGTTTGCTGCAGAATATTTCACAAAAACAATAATATCTGACCAACAGTTGAAAGACATAAGCGGACTGGGGCTAATTCAGGCTAATATTGGGGGAACCTTTCCTTTCATTCACCGGACGTTTGAAGAATACTTTTGCGCAGATTTCCTTGTCCAATGGCTCAGACAAGGAAGTCAGGGAAGACCAACCAAAGAACATATCAAACTTGTTAAAGATGAATTGTGTGTTTTCTTGCTCAGACCAGAATATTATTTAATTAGACAGTTCGTAGAGTCTCAGCTTAAAATTATGTCACCACCAATATCCAGCAATGTACTGGAAAATAATCTGATATTTTATCAACACTGGTCAGCAAATCGTCAGCTATTCTTCCACGACCATGTCAAAACTCCATTACACATAGCAACTGATGAACAGAACAGGCACACATTCGCAATCCTCCTCAGCGGCCCCAGCAATAGGACATCTGAGGAAGCATATATCTCTTTGATGGCAGCAAGAGACAAGGCAGGGAGGACCGCACTGAACATTGCATTGGAGAATGGGAATCGCGACATTATAAAGCAAATTACAGAAAATATGGGAAGTTGCTCGTACGAATCACTACTTAAACTTATGCTTGCGAATTTCGTAGATTTTGAAGGAGACAGAAATCACAACTCGTTTAGCGAATATTCTCAATATACCCAGCAATCAAAAAGTTTAAAAAAGGCCTTAATGAGAACTGAGCAGATCAGAAAACAAATCACTCCCTTTATGGCAGCGGTGAAAGAGGATGACTACAGTGCTGTGCAAAAGATCTTAGATGGCATGGAAAGTGACATTGAGCGATCTCACTTACTGATTGCCATTGATAGTCGGGGCGATACTGCAATCAATCTCGTAGCAAGTAAAAAAGATAACATGTTATTCAAACTATTTGCTAAACAAGGAGTTTGTATGTCATATGATAAACGTGAACAGAATCCTTTGCATTGTGCAGCAAAATTCGGACACATCAGTACAGTGAGTTTTTTACTAAATCAATCGAAAGAAACTTATGACAGCATTAAAACAATAAAAGATGATAATCATTATTGTGAAGAGGCAACTGCATTACCACATACTGAAATGTATAAAATGTTTTCTTCTATAAAAATAAAGGATGGTTCTACTGCTTTGTTATTAGCTGCGCAAGGAGGGTACTATGACGTAGTGAAAGAACTGGCAGCGATCGGAGCAGACATCCACACAAAAAATAATGATGGCTGGACTGCATTAATACACGCTGCACGTAACGGACATCTCGAGGTTGTCGAACTACTTTTGAAGAACAGAGCTGATTTGAACTGTCAGAATGTAGACGGTGACTCTGCTCTATTCTGTGCGGCTAAAAATGGTCACCTTGCCACAGTACGCATATTGTTGGAGAAAGGAGCAGACATCCATACAGTAAGTAATGACGGCTGGACTGCATTAATGCAAGCTGTAAATGGCGGACATTTGGAGGTTGTTGAACTTCTTCTGTCAAATGGTGCCGATTTACTCCCGGAACTAAACTCCCGGAATAAAAATGGTTTCTCTGCTCTTCTGGACGCGGTTCTTAAAGGGCACTATGATATAGTCCGCAAACTGTTGGAGAAAGGAGCAGACATCCACATAAGGGATATAAACGGCAGAACTGCATTAAGGCTAGCTGCTAGTAAAGGACATTTAGAGGTCGTAGAACTCTTATTGTTAAATGGAGCTGTTTTGAACTCTCAGGATGAAGATGGTTACTCTGCTCTTCTAGATGCAGTTCTAAATGGTCACCTTATCACAGTGCGCACACTGTTAGAGAAAGGAGCAGACATCCACGCCATTAATAATAACGGCTGTACCGCATTAATGATAGCTGCAAGTAAAGGTCATCTGGAGGTCCTTGAACTACTTCTGATGTATGGAGCTGATTTAAACTCTCAGAATACTGATGGTGATTCTGCTTTATCCTGTGCGGCTAATAATAGTCGCCTAACTATAGTATGCATTCTGTTAGAGAGAGGAGCAGACATCCCTACAGGCAATAAAGAAGACTGGAGAGCATTACAGCAAGCTGTAAATATAGGAGGCATTGAAGTAATTAAAATCCTGTTAAGTAGTGCCAATTTATCCTCGGAACTAAAAATACACAGTGAAGATGGTTATTCCGCTCTTAAAGAGTATATTGACATAAGATGCAAAACGGTGGAGAAAAACGAATTAAGTAAAATGGAATTTTTCAATACTAGCTTGATGCAAGTTAAAAGACGTATGGAGACTGCTAAACTTCGGTCAAATACTGCCGATTTAATCCCAGAACTCAACTCACGGGTTAAAAATGGTTTGTCCAATCTTCTCGATGCGATTCTTAAAGGGCAATATGACACAGTACGCACACTGTTGGAAAAAGGAGCTGACATCCAAATGAAAAATATTAAAGGCAGGACAGCATTAATGCTAGCTGCAAGTGAAGGAAATATAGAGTTCGTTGAACTCCTGCTGTTAAATGGAACTGATGTGAACTCCCAGGATCAATGTGGCGTTTCCGCACTTCTAGAAGCGGTTTTCAACGGTCACCTTGCCACAGTACGCAAACTGTTAGAGAAAGGAGCAGATATCCACATAAGCAATACTAACGGCAGGACTGCATTAATGCTAGCTGCAAGTGATGGATATCTAGAGATCGTAGAACTCTTATTGTTAAATGGAGCCGATTTGAACTCTCGAGATGAAGATGGTCACTCTGCTCTTCAAATTGCAACTTTTAATGGTCACCTTGCCACAGTTTGCAAACTGTTGGAGAAAGGAGCAGACATCCACATAATGAATAATTACGGCACAACTGCATTAATGCTAGCCGCAAGTGAAGGATATCCAGAGGTCGTAGAACTATTATTGTTAAATGGAGCTGATTTGAACTCCCACAGTGAAGACGGTTACTCTGCTCTTCTATATGCCCTTCTTAATGGTGAGCTTGCCACAGTACGCACACTGTTAGAGAAAGGAGCAGACATACACGCAATTAATAATATCGGCTGGACTGCATTAATGCAAGCTGCAAATAAAGGATATTTAGAGGTCGTAGAACTCTTATTGTTAAATGGAGCCGATTTGAACTCTCGGGATGAAGATGGTTATTCTGCTCTTCAAATTGCAACTTTTAATGGTCACTTTGACACAGTATGCACACTGTTAGTAAAAGGAGCAGACATTCACATAAGGATCAATAATGGTAGGACTGCATTAATGCTAGCTGCAAGTAAAGGATATCTAGAGATCGTAGAACTCCTATTGTTAAATGGAGCCGATTTGAACTCCCAGGATGAAGATGGTAACTCTGCTCTTTTATATGCAGCTTTTGATAGTCACCTTGCCACAGTACGCACACTGTTAGAGAAAGGAGCAGATATTCACATTATGAATAATAATGGTAGGACTGCATTAATGCTAGCTGCATGTAAAGGACATATAGAGGTCGTAGAAGTACTATTGTTAAATGGAGCTGATTTGAACTCCCAGGATGAAGATGGTAACTCTGCTCTTCTATATGCAGCTTTTATTGGTCACCTTGCCACAGTATGCACACTGTTAGAGAAAGGAGCAGACATCCACATAAGGTATACCTACGGCAAGACCGCATTAATGCTAGCTGCAAGTAAAGGACATATAGAGATCTTAGAACTCCTATTGTTAAATGGAGCCGATTTAAACTCCCAGGATGAAGATGGTTACTCTGCTCTTCTATATGCAGTTCTTAATGGTCAGCTTGCCACAGTACGCACACTGTTAGAGAAAGGAGCAGACATTCACATAAGGAAAAATTACGGTATGACTGCATTAATGCTAGCTGCAACAAAAGGACATCTAGAGGTCGTAGAACTCCTATTGTTAAGTGGAGCTGATTTGAACTTTCAGGATGAAGATGGTGACTCTGCTCTTGGAGATGCAGCTTTTAATGGGCATCTTACCACAGTACGCACATTGTTAGAGAAAGGAGCAGATATTCACATTATGAATAATAATGGTAGGACTGCATTAATGCTAGCTGCATGTAAAGGATATCTAGAGGTCGTAGAAGTCCTATTGTTAAATGGAGCTGATTTGAACTCCCAGGATAAAAATGGTGACTCTGCTCTTACAAGAGCGGCTTTTAATGGTCATCTTGCCACAGTTTGCAAACTGTTGGAGAAAGGAGCAGACATTCACACAAGGGCTAATGGCTGGACTGCATTAAACTGTGCTGCACGTTATGGTCATCTAGATGTTGCCAAATTGTTATTACTGAATGGAGCTGATTTGAACTCCCAGGATATAGATGGTGATACTGCTTTTCTCCACGCGGCAGCTGGTGGGCACAGTGATATTGTGGTACTCCTGCTGCAGAGTGTTGTTGATGTCAACTATCAGCGTGATGATGGAAGAACAGCCTTGTCATGGGCAGCTCTTAAAGGACATAAGAATGTTGTGGAGGTCCTTCTACAGCACAATGCCGATGTATCCTGTCAGGACAAGGATGGGAAGACGGCTCTCTCCTGGGCGGAAGAAAATGTACACAGAGAGGTGGTTGATCTTCTTCGCAGCCACCAGGAAGCCGACCCAATAGAACGAATCTCCTCTTTAATAAGTGAACCATCATGTAGTAACAACACTCTTTAAGGGCAGTGCCTTTAGAAGCTCTAAAGGACAAAAATAGACAAAAAAAATAAACACCTTCAAAATAATTAAAACTTTAACATTGTGGAATCGTTATTAATAATGTTAGATCAAAACGTAAACTAATTAAACTTGTGATACAAAGTAAATAAATAAATTAACGTGTTCAGGACATATCAGTGACTTTACACCCCCAGTGATCTGTTCTCTAATAGCCGAACTCATAAAAACTATATAATGTTATCTCATTAATAACGAATATGTCCAGTGTGATTCAGTGACATTGCAGCCGTAGGGACCTGTTCTTTAATAGCCTTACTCATAAAAACTATTTACCCATAAGCTTGTTTTCACGATAATATAACATTACCAGACATATATATATATGACGTATGAGGCGTACCTGACTTATTTAATGAAAGTGTACAGTGCAATTCAGTGACATTACACCCATAGGGATCTGTTCTCTAATAGTCTAACTAAAAATAAAACTGTTTAATAATATCTCATTAATAATTAATGACAAACTATTCAAGTGTGCTCTTCTAACTTCAAATTACTACAAAAGAGGTTCTTGTTCTTGGTTGAACAGAATAGCCCCGTGAAACATTCACTAAAGTGTAAGTCAGTCTACGCCGTGACAAGTTGGTAGAGTTGAGTAGTGAAGTTATAGCTACCCTGGGCAGTCCAAGGAAGAGACAAGGCAGATGAAGCACGTATTTACTGAACTAGGAACCTTCTGCATAACTTACTCCAACAGGTAAACTTACCTTTCTTTGAACTAGCTTTATATGCGACTCCCTCACTAATAAACTTGTTTTAAATTTTACTCAACTGATAAACAATCATTTATCCAATATTAAGTAATGACTGTTTATAATTTTTATCAGTTGTGTTAAATTTAAAACAATTTTATTAATAAGCCCCGGATTGAATTTTCTTATTTTATACTTATAGAGTAACTATAGTAAAACCAGGCAAAGGTCATACTCACCTCATCATGGAGCATTCGAAAGGAACGTACGAACGTAAGTTGCTTCTTATAATATTGATGGGTGACTATAACCATTCTTCTACAATGGCAGAATGCTGTGCAAACTTCTCCCGCTTGGCGGCGCTGGTGTAGTTGTAGACCTGTCATTGATAAAAATGATATTGCTTTGTATCTGGCTTGCGTGTGCATCGTGTGCATTTTGGAAGTAATATTAAAAAATGGTGGATAAATACGGTAGCTGGACTGTGAAGGAGTTAAAAAATGAATTAAAGAATAGAAAGGCAAAATTTGTTGGCATGAAAGAAGTTCTAATCGAGAGGTAAGCTAAGTGGTTGGAACATAACATCATTCTTGCACTTTTAAAACAAATTAATTGTGTCGTATTTGTAATAATTCTAGGTACTTTAGCTAACTTTTCTTGTTTATAATGTACCCAAAAATCATAATTATGAATTCCAGATTGGCTGCCTTTGACCGTAATAATAACTTTATGGAAATAAATTATTTTAAGTATGAAAGTGAGATAGTAGGTATATTTTGGCCCCCAGATGAATCATATCACAGCATACAGGATTCGCCTGTATTGCCACAAATAGATATAGTTGAATATAGTTAATATAAACCAATACTTTCTTCAATTTTACAAAGGGCAGGAAGGAATGACAATGTATGCAGCAGTTCACAGGAAAGGATACAATATGATGAAGGAATATTTTTGGTAGCTTTAGTTATGTCTATTAATGAAGAAAATTGTTTCGTGCATTGTTGTGAATGTCAGAATTCACAAAAATAATCGCTTTGAACCTACAGAAAACAGACAAAAATTGACGGAACAAACTTTTGACAGGTCTCTTTTCGTATTTAGGTCTACATTTACACTAGCGCCAACTGGTGTCGATTTGTGAACTACTCAAAATATCCTGCCATTGACGGGACCTTTACAATATAATATATTTATATTAATAACTTAGTATACATACCTACATCGATAACACAAGCAACATTTTCGGCTTTCTGTGGTGGTAGTAGGAGATTTTCAAACATTGTTGGGTTATTCGTAACCCGGGAATGTTTGTCTTTCTTTAAAAAAAAAAAATAATAATATGTTATTTGTATGAATACATTTACAAATTTGTGGAATTAAAATAAAAATGTGACTTGTTAAAGAATTTTATTTATTTATAAGCACATAATATTTACTTGTACAGTCAAAAATGTATGTCTGAAGAAATAAAATTTGATTACTTACATTTAAAAAATAATTTTAATTTCGTAAAAATAAAACAACAGGTAGATATATAATTTTTTTTTATATTAAGTGTTCTAAAAATTTCAATATTCAAAATTTTATGGTCGCCTCGCCATCTCATTATGTAACATTTTGGAGGCGGGTATGAGTACCGCCGCCCCGGGAACCATTTATTGGACAACCAACACCCTTGTCACAGGTCACCCCAAGTGGTTCGCTACGTTTGGTGACTTATCAGGGGTGCCAGGCTTCATGGGGTGAGGTTTGTCTAGGCGAATGCGTTTGTCCACCTACTGCGTGGCGGACCGGAACGGGAGAGAAAAATTGAAAGAGACTTAACCTAGACTTATCCAATTAGACTCTCTTGACCCATGCATTGCACCGCAGTGGGAGGGATGGAGTCATACGTCTGCCACTCCTGGATATATTGAACCCGAGATTCCTACCCACCCTTCATACCTTTTCCTTTCCATAATTTCCTCTCCTTCCTTTCCCTAATAAGACCCTCCACACAGCATCCCCAAAGATGAGGGGAATTATTTTCCTCAGGACCTTCTGTGTGGAGCTAATGTAAAAAAAAAACACTTGAATTGGAAGTGTTAGAAATCTAAAAATAATTCTTCTAGAACAGGAACTTTTTTACTTTATAACAATAATACCTGCATTAGTTTTATGATAAAATTATCAAAGAATAAGTGTATGTGATTAATGTAAAATTTCTACTTCATCGTGTGCGAATTTTATAAACATTGTATGCACTTTATTAATTAAAGCATTTCTCTTTTTTTGCTTGTTTTTACATTGGCAATACCCTAAAAAATCAAAAATTCGAAAGAAGCATGTTTATGAAATGTGTATAGGAAGACAATTCAGAACATTCGACATTCTAGTTAGTATGTTCTGCCTTTTTTGTTTTCATAAAAGACGTGTGAGAAGGAAGATTTTTGTTGACGGCTTTTAGGGCGTTCATCGATGACGTAGACACGATCTCTCCCTGAGATGAATACCCATAATATATATTTCCTAGGCATAACAAAAAATACAGAAAATTATTATTACTTGCAGTTAATCCTTTTGAGTGTAGGTAACCATTTTATAAATCTGATAAGGACTGGTTCCAAAAATAGTCAGTTTCTCGGATCCACTGTGATCCAGTGACAACCAGTCACCGAGTTAAAGTAACCGTGACAGGAGAGGCAATGACGCCATATGTAATCTCTCCATATCCGGAAAGATACTTAAATTCTATTAATCCGTAGTACATATACCCAGGGAAGAAACATCCACATGCGAGCTGCTGACGTAAGTGGCGACATCTTGAATTCAAAAACGGAATTACAACGATAGTTAATTTTTTTTTATTAAACACTGGTAACTTTTTTTTCTCAATAATTATGTCAAATTATACGATTCTGATGAAGCGCGTTCAAGTCCCAGCAAGCGCAAGAGTGTTTTATTTGAATTATTTGTGATATTTCACAATCAAATCTTTAAAAATAATATATAGTAAATTTCCCGCACATTCCAGAGTTGTAGATGCTTTCAGTATCGCCCTGGTGAATGACCACCATTAAGAATCGAAACGTTGATTGAAATGACTTAAGCCGTATTTGGTGACCAGATCTGAATAGCCAGGTACTTCCCCACCTTTCTCTTCCACATCTCCTACTCTCCCACTACCTTCAGCCTCACACTATACCCAATTGGGGGTTCCATAGTTTCACTTGTTCCAGAATGGCATGAAGTTGGGAGACTTGTGCGGCACTCACACAAAAATAAAAATATAATTATTTGTTTAATCTACAGATCCCTGTCACCAATCACTGGGGACCGAAACAGTCAAGAAAGTCAAATTACAACTCTTGTTATTTTATACCTCTCGAGGGGACAAGCATTCTCGAGGCAGCCACATTCTATCGATGTCCACCACTTGAGGGGGCCGGCACTCTAAAGCGAGCCACATTCTATTGATGTCCCTGTACACCACTGGAGGGGACCAGCTCACTCAAGCAAACCACATTCTTTTACCAGCACTCCAAAGTGAGCCATGTTCTATCGTTGTCTCTGTATACCACTTGAGGGGACAAGCAATCTAAAGCGAGCCACATTCTATCGATGTCCCTGTACACCACTGGAGGGGACTAGCACACTCAAGCGAGCCATGTTCTATCGATGTCCCCTGACACCACTTGAAGGGCCCGGCACCAAAACCACTTTAGGTGGTTTTACCCAAACTCTCAAAACAGCGACATTTTATCTCTGGCCCTTACCATCACTCGACAGAAGTAACTTATTCAAGGTAGGTTTACTATTAAATATTATAATCAATAATTATCAGCCTGAAACACTCATCTACATTGAAAAAATCTTCCGAGAAAAGATACTGGCCGCCAACGGGAATTGAACCCGTGACCTTCTGATTGCCGGTCAGCAGCTCTTCAGAAGGTCACGGGTTCAATTCCCGTTGGCGGCCAGTATCTTTTCTCGGAAGATTTTTTCAATGTAGATGAGTGTTTCAGGCTGATAATTATTGATTATAATATTTGTTATATACCCTTTGTGCTATGCATAAAAATCTTGTTTAAACGTTAGTTTATCAATTAAAAATAATGTTGGAGTTTTACCTACCATTAAAACTCTTATTATGTTGTCTTGCTCATCCAGAATATATATATAATGTGAGATATCGCGCTTATTTCTCGCTAGCGCCCGTCGTATCTGTCGCTATATCTTGAATTTCCCGCCTTCCTTTTGTAGCTCCCTTCAGTTGTATAATTGTCACCTTGCAGTTGGCGTCCTGAGATGCCATATCCTTCAATTTGGACTCACCAAGCAGAGCTTGAATATATATTCTGGATGAGCAAGA
This sequence comes from Limnephilus lunatus, assembly GCA_917563855.2. Classification (NCBI taxonomy): domain Eukaryota; kingdom Metazoa; phylum Arthropoda; class Insecta; order Trichoptera; family Limnephilidae; genus Limnephilus; species Limnephilus lunatus. The sequence continues at coordinate 104,426,328 of OU830594.1, forward strand.
CAACATAATAAGAGTTTTAATGGTAGGTAAAACTCCAACATTATGTGTGTCGTTGCTCATCCAGAATATATATATAATGTGAGAAGTGTTTGTTATCGCTTGGTGACAATTCTAAAGCCAAAATTGTGACTATTACTGTATTGCTTGAAATAACTTGGTCAAAGACTGAGAGTGAATGGGTGGATTCAGCACCTCAACATTGAGACCTCTGATCTGCTTTCTATAATATTTCTTGAAAGTGTTTTCTGAACGCCAGTTTCCTCTTTCCAAAATGGTGTCTATAGGACACTCTTCCAGCCAACTCCTTGAGGCTACTGCTGATCTCAAACTCCCAGGGGAGGCATCAATCCCAGCGTCCTTCAAAATTGTTTTAATCCATCCACCAATAACAGTTCTCGAGGCTGGCCTGGCAGGCCCCAATGTGGAAATAAACAGACATTCAACACCAGCTTCGTGTCTCCTGTTCTCACCCAAAGATATAAGCTTTCTCAACCAAAATATAGGATCTATATTACAATCCTCTGCTTTGCAAAGTTTCCAACCAGACTGTCTATGTGTAGAGGTGTCTGTTTTAGAACCAAAAATTGGCCATAATATAATGTGATCATCATTGTCCACAAGATTATCAGGAGATGTATGTAGTAAAGTCAGATCATGTACTCGTCTTCCTGATGCCAGAAGTAAAATCACAGAACATCTACGAGATGCTTCAAAAAGAGTCAGGTCCTTTGGAGGATTTTTACAAAGCCAAGATACCAAGTATCCTGGATCCCAAGTAAATGCTCTAGGCTTCTTATTTGCAGAATTTCCTATACCTCTCATCACTCGCTTGACCAAGGGATGATTACTTATCCTCAAATCGCCGTTGGGGTCACACAAAACCGACACTGCAGACTTGTGAAGTGCTATAGTACTGGGAGCCAAGCCTTTCTTCACCCTTAAGTATGCCAAAAACCGTGCCAGCTGAGATCCCGAAGGGTTATTAGGATGCGTATTATTAATGGAGCACCATTCCTTCCAGCTCTTCCATGCCATGTGATAAGTTGAAAGCGTAGATTTGCGCCAACCCGCATTCAACAGAGCTTTCTCTTGCTGTGACCAATCGTTCAATGCTTCACTCCACCCCCAATCTTCCACACCTGTAGTTGGAGCTTCTGGACCTGTTGAGGATGAAGTCCTGTCGATAAGTCTATCAAGTTGTCGACCAACATGGGTATTATGTGAGGTCGGTCTAGGGCTCTTCTCTTTAGGTCTGGTAACCAAAACACTTTTGGCCAATTTGGGGCTACGACCAGGTACACCCCTGATGACTTGTTCAGGTGTGCAAGCACTCGTGGCATTAAACAAGGGGGAGGAAAGATCCATGCCAAGGGGAAATGCCAACTCCTGCTGAACGCGTTGTGAAACATCGCTCTCTTGTCGTGGGAATCTATCGAGACATACTGATCCACGACGTGAGCCCTCGAAGAAGCGAATAGGTCCACTACTGGATTGCCCCACTTGTGAAAAACAGCTCTTACCGCTGGGGGAAGAAGGTGCCATTCTGGTAATGTCATCCCTCGGGATAGATGATCCGCGAGGCCATTGTAGCGTCCTGGCAAATATTGGACTTGTAAAGCGATTCTGCGCTTGTCCAAAAGAGCAAGAATCTGAAATGTCAGATGAAGGAGACCCATCGACTTGGTGCCTCCCTCGTTCCTCAAGTAGGCTACGACTGTCCTGTTGTCTGATTGAATGAGTAACGAAGAACTTCTCAAATTCTGAGTCACAGATGTTAAGGCATTTAAGATTGCTGTCATCTCCTTTATGTTGCAATGTCCCCCCCTCTGACTGTCTGTCCAACAACCCGACAGAGGTACATCGTCGATCAGGGCTCCCCAGCCGTGATCCGCCGCATCCGTAGTCAGAAAGTGTGTTGGGCTGGGAACATGAAGAGTTGAAACATGATCTAAGTTGGTCATCCACCATTTCATTTCCGACAAGACCTCCTTCTTTATCGGGGACTTCTGCTGAGGGGTCAGCTTCAGCATTAACTGCAACTGTAATTGCATCAGCCGAGTATGGAGTCGACCTCTGGGGACCACAAAGGTAGCAAAATTCAACTTCCCGAGAATACTCTGAGCTTCTCTTAGAGTCCATCTTCGTCTTGTCACGAAGCCCCGAAGTGAATTCCAAAGACCTTGGCGTCTGAATTTGGTCAAATACTTCTGATTTAGATGAGGGTCCCACACAACTCCCAGGTATTCCACTGATTGTGCTGGCTGACTGATACACTTCTGGAGATTCAGTGACCAACCTAACCGCTCCAACAAATGAAGGGCTTCCCGTGTTTGACTGAGGAGGACCTCTCTGGTCTGATGGGCCAGGAGAAAGTCGTCTAGGTACACAATGACCCTGATACCCCGTCTCCGCAGGATTTCTGCAATCCAATTTGTGATAGCTGCAAAGGCCTGTGGTGCACTGCTCAAGCCTTGAGGCAGGCATGTCATCTGTAAGTGAAGACCTCCGTAATACAATCTCAGAAAGCAACGGTGAGCTTTTGCGACCGGTATGTGGAAGTAGGCCTGCGAAAGGTCTATTTTTGTCATCCAATCGTTGGCTTGAAGAAAGTGTGGGACTTTGTGGTGAGATATCAGAGAAAACTTTTTCCAAGCTACATCTAAATTGAGAGCTTTTAAATTGAGGATTGGCCGTTTTGAGCCGTCGCTCTTTTGAACAAGAAAAAGTGTTGATAGGAAGGAGGCATTGTCGCCAGCTCTTTCCAGTGTACCATCTCTCATCATCTTTTTTATTTCGAGGGTCATTTCCGGGGTTACCTTCGTCTTGAACCTCCTTGCGGAAGCATGGCTTGGACTTATCAACAAGGGCTTTCGGATGAATGGTATGCGGTATCCTCTTATCATATGTAAGATGGTCTCTGGGGCATCTAGGGCCCGCCATTCTCTCCAATAATCCTGTAGTTGACCCGCCCGAAATGGTTGATTGTCACTTGTTGAAGCGGCCACGAGAGGTCTGCCCCCTCGCGCCACGCTTCTGTTCCCTCCCCCTACGCCTCGTACCGGAGGAATAGTGGGGGTCTCGCCCGTGGTCTGCCCGCCGGGGAAACGAGGGAAATGCCATATTTTCCTTTGATGTCTGCTTGGGGGGAAAGGCAACAACCTCCTTAGATGTTGAAGGGCGGTTGTGCGCCGAGTGGCTACCCTGAGGTAGGCGCACTGGATTAAAGCACTTTGTTACACCACCTAGTTTCTGCAACTGAGCGGACATTGCTTCTTCCCCAAAAAGATGAGTGGAAGAAGGAGGAATTCTGCTGAATAGCTTCCGTTCCACTCCCGTCTTACAGCTGCCCAAAATCTTATCCCTTCTGTGCTGAATTACTTCAGCTCGCTTTCCGCACGTTATCTGCAGTATATCGTCGGAGCATTTTATATACTCGGAGTCCTCTCCTAACAGGATGTTCAGTTGTTCCTCTAAAGCTTCACTTGACAGAGAACCTTCTGAACTACTTCCCCATTTTATAAGTTCCTGGAGAGCCTGTTGAAGGCACTCTCTCTGCTTCAATGAGGCATGCGTTACCGCAGCCAGCATCCTTTCCATGGCAGGAAATATCGGAGAGGCGGTGTCAAATGCCAGCACCTCACAGTTTACTTCCAGCTCCTTGAAGCCTGGATCAGCTAAATATTCCTTTAAAGCAGATGCGTAGCGGACATTGGCCCAGTCGCTCGAGTTGAAGCGTTGGAGATTCTCCACCAAACCCAGATGTGTTGTAGAAGGTTTTGGCGCTGCAGACTCCTTCAGAACAGTAGAGGGACCCGGCATCTGATACTGCCTTTCAGGCGACAACGAGCAAACGCTCCCAGATGCATGCGAAGATGCCGCTATATTTGGCGTGCTGACAGTGGTTTCCTGCGTTGACCTATCCATGACAAGATCCTGCAGGGTCTTGACCTGATATGCTAATCTTTTAAGCAGATGTCTGTCATTCCGCTTTCGTCTTTTCGTACGCCTGCGACGCCTACTACTCTTCGATGCCGAACCGCTAGATTGCGAACTCGAAGAACTGGTTGACATTGAACGGCGTGGCCTTCTTCGATCACGTCGTTTAGAGGTTACATCCTCTACTACATGCTCCTTGTCTAAGGGCATTTTGACCCGTGCACAAAAAATGTTTGGGTACGCGAAGGAAAGCGGCGCAGTTTATTCTGCGTAGCAGTAAGACGCAAATAACTTTATAAATAATCGCACAATCACTCAGCACTAGATTTACACAAAATTACGACAATTTGCGGGTAGCAACAGATTCGTTTTCGTTAATATAATTACGAAACAAAATTTCACGACCGGCGTAGGTGAAATAGACGCCAAAATTGAAGGATATGGCATCTCAGGACGCCAACTGCAAGGTGACAATTATACAACTGAAGGGAGCTACAAAAGGAAGGCGGGAAATTCAAGATATAGCGACAGATACGACGGGCGCTAGCGAGAAATAAGCGCGATATCTCACATTATATATATATATTCTGGATGAGCAACGACACACATAATAAGGTTTACTATTGTTTTAAACCCAGCTATGTTTATGTTTTATTACAGCTTTTACGCTTTAAAAACAGGATTTCTACATGCTCATAGTTGTTTTGGGTGAAAGCCGCATTAGCGCCCCTCCACTTAAGCCGACACTTCAAATTGCTTTGCAGCGTCCATCATCAGGTCAGATGACGATTATGTCACCTGCAGTCTAACACAATACTTTTTTTTTATCTAATCATATCAGGGAAAATAATTTTAATTTACAATATTTTTTTCCAAACAATTTTTACAAGGTCCTCATTTGAGGTGACCAGCAGTCTCAAGGCAGCATCTGTCTCAGGATTTCAATAGGAGCGACAATCCCTAGGCAGGTTTATTAAGTTTTATCAGTGTCTTTTTTTGAATGCATGTTGTAAAATTGAATTTATTGAATGTTTTCTTTGAAGTAAAAAAAGATCTTCCATAAGAATATTATACTTTCATTGATATTAACACACTTTTGGCGGGAAGGGTGGTTCTACTTTTTTGCCGGTCCTACTTGAATGCATGACATTTCTGTCAAATATTTTTATATAAATATTGTACACCAATCTCTTTGTAAGGGTCTCAACTATAAGTATAAAACATGCAAATAATATAAATTGTATAGCTCATGTATGTGATATTTGTATCTTCCCCGTCTTCTCAAGGTTTGTCTTTTGTGGGGAAGAATATTTGATCAAAAGGAAACTTTCACTTTGGGACTGGAGATGTGCAAATTATTCTTTTTTTTAATGATTTGTACCAAAGTGAAAACCATTTTTTAATGTAAATTTAAACATACATTTGCTACACATGAAATGTCACTAAATGGTCCAATCCTGACTTTATCTCTGTATATGAGGTCCTATTACAAAGCAGGCTATAATTTTGGACAATACTTTTATAGTTGGAGTGTGGTGAGTTTTTTTTTTTCATTAACTCCACACAGGAGGCCCTGAGGAAATACTATATAAAACAAAAATATTCAAATGTATGTATTACTTTCAAAGAAAAATCGGTTTAAAAAAATTCCGTTTTCTCAAATGGATTCTTTGTTTTAGCCCGTCTCAAGTGTGTTCATTTTAAATAAAAGCAAATGATCCGTCTCTTGACTACCGTTTAGTGGATGAATGCTCCCAAGTCAGTTGTGTCATGATGTGTAATTAAACCTGCATCATTAATATTTTTTAGATTTAAAATTACAGATTTTTATTTTAAAAACCTAAAAATTAAAAGTAAAAATTATTTATTTTAGCTAACCTAGTTGTTATTTGCTTCAGCTACGGTTCCATCACTGATGAGAAACCGACACTCTACATATACACATTCATTCTTTGTACCTGGAAATTACTTGAGTGGACCAGCACTATCAAGGTAGCCGCATTCTACTGATGTCCCTGGATATCACTTAAGTCCAGCAACACTCTCAAGGCAGCCACATTCTACCTCTGAACCTGTAGATCACTTGAGTGGACCAGAACTATCAAGGTAGCCACATTCTATTAATGTCCCTGGACATCACTTAAGTCCAGCAACACTCTCAAGGCAGCCATATTCTACCTCTGAACCTGTAGATCACTTGAGTGGACATTCCCCTTGAATGGTTTCATAACTTTCTTTACATCATCATAGTTGATGGGGTTGTTTCCCAGTTTTTAATTTGATGGAAATTTTTTGTATTAAGGGGAACGGCTGCACCATATTTTTCATAAAAAAACTTCATTTTGGATTTTAGGCCAAAATACCCAATAAAACTGAAAAATGATTGTTTTAATCAAAAGTATAGCAAACATCTAGTACGGATATCTACTACTTTATAGATTTGTGTTTTAAGTTATAAAACTATGCACAGATGTCAATAGATGCCACTACAAGTCAAATATTTTAATTAAATATGACGGCGTTTTAATAATAGTTATAGTAATAATGCAACGTTTCGGGCATATTCTTTTGGGCATTTTTTCGGCCATACTCGTGGAGAGGTTAATGCCCAAGAAATAAAATAAAAAATACAATTCTGAATACTGGCATATTTTTGATTGTTTGAATTAAAGATGTACTCATTTTGTAATACTGCACTTGTAATTCGTTACAGATGCTATATCCTTGATTCTGGACATCACTTGAAGGAGTAACACTCTTAACGCAGCCACATTCTATCTGTCCCTGGAAAGCACTTAAGGAAGCAACACTCTCAAAGCAGTCACATTATTTCTATGGCACTGGACAATGTAAACATCGCTTGAGAGGAAAAACACTCCTGTTCCTAGAATTAAAATCCTGTATGCAGAGATAATAAAAAAAAACTTTGAATATACGCATTATCTAATAACCTAAAACTTCAAGCATCGAACAAAAAAACATTGGCAAAAGCTTTTAAGAGACATTTGCGCGGCTAGTTTCGGCCCGTTTCACACAAATCTTAATTTTGGATTTGAGATCAAAATACCCAACCAAGATAAAAAAATATTTTTGTAATTAAAAGGATTATCAAATATCTAGTACGGATGTGAGCAACTTTATTTATTTAATTAAATGAAGACAATATTAGCAAAACTCAATCAAAAATCTGGAGACAGACACTGTCTCCAGATTTCCGCTAATATGCATTGTCTTCATTTCACACCTCTGCCATAGGTCACCCCAAGTGGTTCGCTACATTTGGTGACTTAACAGAGGTGCCCAGGTTCATGGGGTGAGGTTTGTCCAGATCTTGGCGGCGGATGCGTCTGCCCGCCAACTGTATGGCATCAGCCGGATCGGGAGAGACTGATTGAGGAAGACCTGTAGACCTCTCCAGCAGGACTCTCGGAACATCGCCTTACCAGCAGTGGGGGGAATTTATTCATACGTCTGTTACTCTTGGACACACTGACCCCCAGATTCCTACCCACCCCTCATACATTTTTCCTTCCCACGACTTCCTCTCCTTCCTTTCCATAAAAATACTCTCCACACAGCATCCACAAAGATGGCATAGGCCCTAAGGGGAATTAGTTTCCTCAGGGTCTCCTATGTGGAGCTAATGTAATTTTTTTATTTTTTATTATATATTTAATTAATAATTTGAGGATTTGAAAATAGTAAATCATATATGTTTGCTTTATATTATAAAATATAAGCTACTAAATATTTTTAATGTTTCATTATTTTAGAGGCAATGCTACTTGAGGCTGTTGATTTTCTAGACAAAATGGTTTCAGTTGCAACCAAATGACAAGAAGGTGGCCTATATCCACATTTCATAATGAGTTCTGTAACTCATCGGGATTGCCCTACCAAGAAATAAAAACAATAATATGATTGATGTTTGATGTTTCAATGCTTGCGCATTATACTGTGACACTAATACAGACTGGAAACATTTATATTTAATAAATATGTACTACAAATAATTAGATTTTATATTTAATTTAAAACTATCACTGCTCATTTTGAGGAACCGAGGAAGGTTAATTGTATAATGTTGAAATGATTTTATTAAACTCATTGGGAATAATATATCATTAATACTGTTGTTATAGCGTAGGGATCTCGTCCGCATCTCGGAGTATTTAGACCTTACTCCAGCACTCGGGGCTCTGCTGGAGTGAACCTTCTATTTCCCTGGTCCCTCGTGGGACAAAAAAATTGGACCATTCGAAAACTAGGGGCCTTTTGAGAACCTAAGAATGTGTTGAGGCCACTTCTGTGGACTTCCTTTCTGGGGCCTGTAGGAGGAACCAAGAGGAGAAGCCGTGGAGAGGAGAGCTGAGGCCACCTCCATGAACTCTTCCCTTGTGGGGCCTTCATATTATCACTAACCACTGGAGCGATTGGGGTTCAGTTTTTGATTTCGCCATTCGATTTAATTAATATCATTCCTCAAAATATTAATAAGGAAACATATAAACTGCTTACTGCGGTGTAAAGCTAATGAATCCATCTAAATTTCACCGTTTATCTCATATTTGTAGGTTTGTTAAATGTGGTCCAATTTTGAAACGATATCAAACGCTGATAAATAAAAACGGTCCAAATTTGGACCTAAATCGCTCCAGTGGCTAAATAAATAAATATAAACTACTCTATTTGCTATGTTTTTTTACATACAAAGTATGTATATTATTAAGTGTATTTCAAAGTAGTAATTTTGTAATGCAGTATTTTATGCAATAGTATTAAACTATGTGCTATTTTTTTACATACAAAGTATATTTAACTACTCTATTTATTATTTGATGTACCATTTTGGTTACCTACTTACTTATAAGTAAAATTGTCTTTTATAACATATGAGACAATGAAACGGGATGATTTGGGAATGTCACTGCACAAAAAGTAGAGGAGAGGCGAGCTTGCACCATCAACGCTGTGAATCTAGAGAGCTGAAGTTAGTTATCATGGATACTTGGTCGATGAACAAAGCGCATTTGCCGTCAAAGCGTATTACCAAAATGGGGAAAGTTTAAAGGAACCGGCCCTTATTTTTTTTCAAAAACAATGCTAGGAATGCAGTACCTGCCACACAGCATTCCACGACATGCCACACAGCACAAGCGCCAATGGGTTAACTAAGACGGGCATTCTCCAATCGTCTTATGAGTAAGAACGGCGATATTCCATGGCCACCTCGTTCTCCTGACTTATCCGCATGCGACGACTTTCTTTAAGGGTACCTAAAAACAAAAGTGTTTCGAAGTAATCCCTCAAGGACTATCCAGGCAATAAAAGAAAGGATTCACAGTGAAGTGGCCGCAATACCGCTAGAAATGCTGTACAATGTTATGGCAGCTTTACAACGAGGCTGCAAGAATGATTGCAACAAAATGAAGGCCGCCTTTCGGACATTATTTTAAAAAAAATGAACAATTGTGCAAATACTCAATATGTATTTCCATTTGCCGTCAAAGCGTATTACCAAAATGGGGAAAGTTTAAAGGAACCGGCCCTTATTTTTTTTGAAAAACAATGCTAGGAATGCAGTACCTGCCACACAGCATTCCACGACATGCCACACAGCACAAGCGCCAATGGGTTAACTAAGACGGGCATTCTCCAATCGTCTTATGAGTAAGAACGGCGATATTCCATGGCCACCTCGTTCTCCTGACTTATCCGCATGCGACGACTTTCTTTAAGGGTACCTAAAAACAAAAGTGTTTCGAAGTAATCCCTCAAGGACTATCCAGGCAATAAAAGAAAGGATTCACAGTGAAGTGGCCGCAATACCGCTAGAAATGCTGTACAATGTTATGGCAGCTTTACAACGAGGCTGCAAGAATGATTGCAACAAAATGAAGGCCGCCTTTCGGACATTATTTAAAAAAAAATGAACAATTGTGTAAATACTCAATATGTATTTCCATTCATGTAGATTATGTTTTTATCAATAAATTTTACAAAAGATGTTTTATTGAATGTATTCAGATTTTTTGAAATCGTCCCGTTTCATTGTCTCACGTGTTACTATTATAGTTAGATAGGTACTAATTTATAAGTAGTTGTGAAGTTAGTTATTTAAAAATAATCTTAATTATCTACTGATTTATTATTATTTTTAAAGCAAATTTAATTTTTTATTTTCAAAATTTGCTTAGTTATTTCTTCCCTGTGTTTAGTAAAAAGTGTAAATGTACATTGTTTAAATTCTGTCTTTACCGTAATAAATAAAAAAAAAAACAAGTAAAATAATAATTTTTATTATTAATTACCAATAAAAAAGAGCCCTTCTTCATATAAACCTCAAATTTGGATTTGAGGTCACACCAAACTGAATAATTATCATTATTTGAATCAAAAGGTTTGGCAAATACATATGCTGTATGTGTGCTATTTTATTTATTTGTGTTTTAAATTACTATATACAGGGTGTTAAGGGACATACTTGACTTACTTTAACCAGTGATTCTAGACATCATTTGGAGTAAAAAATGTAAATGAAATTTAAGTCTCTGGTAACATATTTGATTTTTTTTCGACAAAAAAAAATCTGTAGGTTTTGGACAGTTGGTGTCGGGGTGAGGGGTCGGGCGGTTACTCGGCAGTACCTACAGCCTCACAACATACTCCAATTGGGAATTACTATGTCATCCTCAATTGGATTCATCCCCCATCCCCCAGGACTGGCTCCAGGCGAGAGCAGGTGGGACTCTTAGGCATTCACAAGCATCCCAACTGGCTGGAGCGAGTGGGACTGGCTCCAGACGAGAGCAGTTGGGACTCTTAGGGCCAGTTGTTTCGGAAAACCTGAACAATCGTTCAGATTTTAAAAATGTAACACAGTCATTCCGTTGATTTTCGTCAAATCAGAATTGGGTTGTTTCAACTTAAATTTAACGTTCGTCAGATTTGAAAATTTCACACAGTGTTCCCAGCCGAATCGGACAATTATACCAGAGAATTATTTTTTTCGGAGGCCCGAATTATTTTTACGATGGCAACACTTCACATTTACGTCAGCGGCAAGCGCGCATTTCTTCGCGAAACAAAACTTCACAACAAACTTTTTACCGCCATTATCGACGCTTGTTATTATCTGTTGTTAATCTCAATTTTGTAAACCTATATTACAATGGATCCCAACTTACTGTGAGTATTACACACTATTATCTCTATGTGCCATAATAAGTATGAATAAATAGTAAAACACATTGTTATAACTTATAACCGTACAAGTAGTTGGAAAGCATTTTTTTTGCTTGTACCTGTGTGAAGTTTCACTGTATTAAGTATGTGGAATTTCGTTTTTCTGACATAAACGATCGACAAAACGAACAAAAAACATTTTAATCGAGGACATCTTTATATTCTTATTGGCAGTAACCCAATGTTTTTAATCGTTGTGAAATGAGACACTTGAACTATCTACAAGCGTTGAATTTTATTACTTCTGGAATGTTCGATTCCGCTATGGAATGAATCATTGCGGCAAATTTTATGTTATTAGATTAGTTTATTTATGATTATTATGTATTCTGCCACTTTAACGTTTTATGTATGAATATTACGGTGTTTTCAAATAATTACCTATGCTTCATATGCGTATTTAAGTTTATATCTGAGATTTTTTGTTACGAACTTATACTTAGAAATGTTAATGTGTTTTCAGAAAGGGAGCAATTTTTCTGCAGCTGAGTGCGATCGACTTGAATTGTCATAGCCGTATTCTTACCAAGAAGATAACCGACGCAGTCAGCTTCCAACAGCGAGAGGCGACGTGACACACCATTGCAGCAGAATTCAATGGCGAAGGCTCCTTCTACCGTTCTGTCAAGCAGCTCCGAGCTCCATTTGATACATGAAACGTCGGGCAAGACAGGTTGAAATCTTTTTCTTAATTGGTATTACTCTGCTGTTAAATTAACTGTAACATTTAGAAATTGGTAGCGTTGAATCATTCAATTCATGTAGAATGAATATGTTTATCAATTGAGTTTTTGCTTCAAGGACGGTAGCAGAGAGATCCAAGAGCGCTTAAAGACTGGCGGTGGAGCTCCAGCAGCACCAGTGAAGGAGGAGACCACTTTTATGCGGAGCATAATGGCCACGTCAATTGACAGTCTCCCCAGCATCTTTGACGATGATGTCGACACTTAAGTGCTGCAGGAAACGGTGGTGGAGGCAAGTGTTATGAGCGACACAACCGAGGTGTATTATGGTTTAGACGGCCATTTTTCTATTACATGTAAGAACTTACAATGATACCTTATATATGGGTTCTCCATTTAAGGTAAAATTAATTAATGCATTTTTTATGTATTTGTGCAGTTATTAATAATATTTACATGATATGAATGTATGATTTTGCCAATTCAACCGATTTTTTTTTTTAAATGTAGATTGTTGAGACAGGAAGAAGCAATATTGAAGGCCAAACCATGCTAAAACTAAACAGAGATATGCTCTTGCAAACTGTTCACCATCTATCTACAAATTAAAGAATTTAAAGGTATATGTATAGATATCCATCGATATCCAACGTTGTTTTCAATAATTTTTCTCTTAATAAAAAGACAAATAACTTTGTTTACATCACTTTTATTGGTACACAATCAACATGTTTCGTAAACAATGTTTACTTCATCAGGATCAAACGTATTGAGTATACGTTTGATCCTGATTGAAGTTATTTGTCTTTTTATTAAAATAAATAATGCCATCACAAAGTGAAAACCTTTCCGGAGAAGTTTTCTTCGAAAAATTAATTTTTCTCTCTTTTTCATGTGCACAATTCTTATAAAGTATTTTCTTGCTTAAAATTGATATTATTACCTATCCTAAAACATTTTTAAATGTTACATCATGTGCTAACTACAATATACAATGTGCACGCACAACGGTAAACTCCAGTAAGGCCACAATTTTCATTTCTTTCTTTTTGTAATCTGTAAACTAATAAATATGCAGATTGTATATGTTATAATTGGTTTTTCTGCTATGCATATTTTAAATGCTACGTGACCTGTTACTTGTGTGGCGTATATATTTTTTTCTTTTAAATACTTGTTAATTAATGTTAACAAGGTCGATGGATCATTCGCACTAAATCAACTAGTCCATTCAAAATAGTCTAGCGTCTGGAGTATATTACGTTCATTATATGTATAAAGATGTTTTTTGTTGTAAAATACTTTCTCCTTCGAGGGAGTAATTGCTGTAATTTGACTGTTTTTATATATAAAGACTTATCTCACTCTATAAATATATATGTAACAATTTGAATTTTTATGCAAATTAGTTAACGCTGCAGAGTTGGTTAATTCGTCAAAAACAAACTATTTTATTATTTCCCCAGTCCAAAGCCTACATGGCATAGAAATACATTCACTGCCATTGAAATTTTCATTTATTCCATAATAAAAATTTAATTATAAATTTCTAACGTATTGTTTTACTAATGGAACAGTAAATATTTACCATATGTAATATATTAAAATATGTACCCGACTTTTCTGTTGGTTTTTTTTCTATTTACTGTAGGTACCTATATTTATTTCTCTTTTCTTTTAGATAGTTATATTATTTTGTTCCTCTCTTTAAAAAGAGCCCCAAGGGCGTAAATAAAATGAAATATATTATACACGTTGGTAATTTATTTATTTATTCAAGGCATCAGCAACCAAGTATAACCTGGTCGAAGACATATATAAGGTAATAATTAGATGGAAGAATGCTGTTGCAGTTGCTGTCAGCTCATTCGCATTTAATAATGATCTAACACATTTTAAGGTTTAACGTCACATACATTATAATCTGCCCATTCACAGATGATGCAAATCAAATTATTTTAGGTTTTTAATGCTTCTTGCATTAATGTTACGCTTCAAAATATTAAGGTAAATTAATTGTTCGCGCCCGTACATATATAATTAGAATATAAATAAATACTTGTGTCCATAAACAAACCCAAATCTTTCAAGAAAGGCTGAAAAATACAATATTGGATTGAGTCACCGATACAAAATGGAATTTTTCAGCCTTAGAAGATTTGGGTTTGTTTATGGACACAACTATTTATTCGTATTAAATATGTACAGGCGCAAACAATTAATTTATCTTAATATTTTAAAGCGTAACGTGCAAAAAGCTTTAAAACCTAAAATAATTTGATTGGCGCCATCTGTGAATGTGTAGATTATACAGATGGCGCCAATCAAATTATTTTATGTTTTTAATGCTTTTTGTATGGTACGCTTTAAAATATTAAGGTAAATTAATTGTTAGCAATCGTACATATTTAATTAGAATATAAATAAATAGTTTTGTCCATAAACAAACCTAAATCTTTGAAGAAAGGCTGAAAAATACAATATTGGATTGAGACACCGATACAAAATTGAATTTTTCAGCCTTGAAAGATTTGGGTTTGTTTATGGACAAAACTATTTATTTATATTCTAATTAAATATTTACGATCGCGAACAATTAATTTACCTTAATATTTTAAAGCGCAAAAAGCATTAAAAACTTAAAATAATTTGATTGGCGCCATCTGTGAATTCGTAGATTATAACGTACGTGACGTTTAACATTAATTAACATTTCCAATACTATTTATATTATAAACAAAGTAATTTACTAGCTTTGTAAAACATTAAAGAATAAATCGTTATAAATAAATAGAAGATTATATCATTGAAGAAGAAGCTAAAATAACCTATAACCTTCAAAGGTTATAAAAAGAGAGTTGTTTTTATGAAAAATTAAATAAAAGTGATTGAAATGTTGATTATTTTAAATAAATATATTATTTTGAAAATCAAACGGCTTTTATTATATCCTCTCTTGTACCGATTGTGCGTATGTGTCTCTCCAGGTGGCAGATGTTATAGAAAGTGCTGAGATTTAAGCCTATCATCCCAAGGGTCGGTAAGGAATCCACATAAACCCAGTGCTGTAACAGTGTAACACCCTCGGCAGTAAAGTATAGTTGGCTAAAGTGAGTCAACGGTTTGCAGTGCAGTGTGCAGGCTTTTACAGCACTCGATTTATAGTACAGAAAGAGGTAAGATAAGACTATATATACTTTATAAAGGGCAGGATTTTACTATCTATTTGTCTATCCATCTGGCAAAATATGAGGAAGAAGATTCATTTATACAACATATTTTAAATTCCTAATAAAGACATGCCTTATTAATGTCAGTTACAGGTTTATTTCAATATGCTAGGTCATGACTCCAGTTCTCAAACTATGCAATTTTCTTTGTGAGGGTCGAACCAGTTATATAGAATGTTATGAATCATAACTTATGATGGAGCCAGTCCTTTATTCTGTATTTATGAACTCTACTGTGACTCGAAGCACTGTTCTTAATATAGGTACTTAGACAAAAATCATGAAGTACACAATTATTTATAATTGCAATCCACTAACAAACTCGACTTCTTTTATATCTTGTATGAAATCGGAAGTTGACCGAAATCAGAACCTTCAGTTGTCACCACGTACACCTAACAAAATTTCTATGTTCTCACAAGAAAAATGTCAATCACAAGAAAAAGATTTCTTTTATTATAAATTATTGTAGACCCATAAATTAACACAACATAAATATAACATGGCAATAGATTGTAACATCATCTGTTTACACCAAAAATAAGTTTGTATTTTTTTTCAATGTTTTCACCAGTGTTTACGTCATTTTCTATCTCTAAAACCAACGATTTTCGACAATATTATACGTTGAAAAGATATCTAAACTTTTTCCCACAAAGCCATTTGCTATTTTGCCATTCTGAAGTTTCGATCGTTGTGTTTTTTTTGCGTTATAATATGCAAAAAGTCAAGCCATAATCACTACTTTCGGTAGTGCAGAGTAAAGCAGACCTGCCCGCGAGCTGTCAGATTGTAATTTTCCACACTTCTGCGCATGTGCCGCCCATCATTTAGTTGTAACCGGCGGATTTTGGCCGTTTACAAAATCTGACGAATCCTTCAGATTTGGCTTGAAATTTCATTTGACGGACGGTGAAACAACCCAAATTTCGTTGATTGACGATTTTGACGGTCCGTCAGACGTGATTTTTTCCGAAACAACTGGCCCTTAGGCATTCACAAGTATCCCAACTGGCTGGAGCGAATGGGGCTATGGCATTATCAATATGGCAGGTACTCAGGAACACCCGAAATTTGGAATTTATTTAATCATAAAAATAAAAATAAAACAAAGATTGAGAATCAATACATATTTTATTTTGAGAAAATAGCAGTATAATTATTTCTACAACTATTTACACATTAAAATAATATTACAATAAACCAACAGAGCCACTTTGTAATGATTGTATGATTTATTTATTTATTACACGCCCTAGTGGGCTTTTCTTATAATTTTTTTACAAACTATTTGTATCAAAGTAAATACTTAAAAATTTAAACAATAAAGAAAAATATAAAGATAATGACAAACAAACGTTGAAACAAAACACAAAACAAAATACATAGATAAAAATGTAAACAGTAACTAAGAATCCTCACAATTGAATTTAAAAGATTCTACAAAACAAAATAGTAGCAGCATAGAAGTTATTTGGTAGTATGTACCTACCGAATAACTTCTATGCTCTGGTCTATTTGTGTCTTAAAGAATAAAAGTGATATAATAAACAACATTTATACTGATTAGTTTTGAGATAAAATATATCGCCCAGATCAGAATATTTATTTCCGAGACTGTGAAGTCTCGGAATCAGAGAATTTTGATAAGCTAGTGTCCTGGTGTTATTGAAGTAAAAGGGTAATAAATGTCGGCATGATTTTTTGGGAACATGGATATTGAGAAATTGAAGTAATTCAGGACAGTCAATTTTGTAATGCAGTATTTTATGCAATAGTATTAAATCTGTGCTTATTTTTCTTTCTGAAAGTTTCAATTGTGACATTTTATCCACGAGGTAATTGTAATCAATGTTTTGTATAGGAATATGCAATTCATAGTTTATAAACCTAAGAAACTTACGTTGAATTTTTTCAATGTTGTCTGAATGAATATTTTAAAAGGGAGACCATAACGTAGAGTTATACTCAAGTTGGCATCCAAGGGTTTTATATAATATGATAAATGTGCCCAAATTATTGAAATCTTTTGCAGCTCTCAACACAAAACGAAGAGTCCTAAGAGCCTTATATTTTCTCACCTTTTAAAGCTTCCCTGGACTACGACAAACATTTCAAAATCAAAATCAGCTAAATCGGCCCAGCCGTTCTCGAGTTTTAGCGAGACAAACGAACACCAATTGATTTTTATTTATATAGATAGATAGATATCCTTAATGTTTTTGAAGTGAAAAAAGTGAAGTGAAAATTTCTTTATTACTGTTGCGATTTGAAACTTGATGAAACAAAAAAGCGACACTAAAAAGAGACAAACGCTTACATCTGCACCAAATGGTACTGGGCCGCACAAGGACCTGCTTAAAAATCAAAATTTCGTAAAAAAAAAATAGAATATACACAATAAAATCTTACTTCTTACTAATATTATAAATGCGAAAGTTTGTATGGATGGTTGGATGATCCTTACTCTTTCACACAATAAATATCGAATGGAATTTATTAATTCTTTCACTAATCGAAAGCTACTTTATTTGCGAGTAACATGGGCTATATATATTGGTAAGCTCTGGCGTTATTTTATTTTTATTTTATTTTATTTTTTTGTAAGAAACAAACAGCTTTTACATAATACATGTACAGTGAAATATATAATTGAACTGGAGTCAAGCCACAGAGGTTTCTTATGCTAAAGTACATCGGAAATGAAGTTTTATTATATTATAATTAATTTTGGGTCATAGGAAGGGGAGAGGAAGAGGAATATAGGAAAAGGATAGGAGATGCTCACGATGTATTCTCATATTAATAATCGATCGTACGGGTTACTTCACATCGATATTTCTTTAGGTTTTTACTAAAAATGTCAATGCTGTGAAATTTTGTATTATATTGTGCGCATTCAAGAGGAATTGGGGAGTTTTTTCTAATGTTTGTTCTACAAGAGGGTAAATAAAATAAATCGGATTGCCGGGTTGATCTTGACGGAATATGAAAATTTATTAAATTGGTAAGTTCTGGTGAGTCCAGGCCATTGTTTAGAATTTTAAACAATAGGATTTGATCAAAAATTAGACGTCGTGTTTGGAGGGATTTGAAATTGTGAAATTTAATGGATTCGGTATAATTTGAAAAGTGTAATTTGAATTTATAATTTAAGTGTTTAAAAATTTTTTTTTAATTCTTTCAATATGGGCTTGGTATAAAGGAGTTCAGATCGGTGTACAGTGTTCCAAGTGCGGGCGATTATATGAGGTGTAAAGGGAATATAGAGTGTTTATGTTGTGGAAGGGTTTTGCTATACGAATTATAAACCCCAGCATTTTATTGGCCTTGTTAATTACTTCATCAGTGTGTTGGATAAAGTTTAATTTGACATCCATTGTTACCCCAAGGTCACTGATGTATTTTACTTCATTGTTATGTGCGCCGTTCAGTGTGTATACAAAGGAAATTATATTTTTATTACGTATAAATGTTAATTTATTGCACTTTGAGATGTTAATAACAAGTTTGTTTAATTCGCAATAGACAAAAAGACGATTGAGGTCTTCTTGGAGTTTTGCAGTCATTGATTGATTTGATAACTAAGTATATTTTTTTATCATCTGCATATGCTAGGTAATTAGCATGTAAAAAACATTTGTAAATATCATATATATATACACATTAAATAATAAAGGGCCTAAATGAGAACCTTGAGGTACACCGGAGGGCACGGAAAAGAAGCTGGACTTTGTTCCCCCAATTGAGACACTTTGAAGTCTACTCCAAAGGTATGAAGTGAGCCACTGGAGTAAGTCACCATGGATGCCTAACTGTTTTAATTTTTGAATAAGGATGAAATGGTTTACCTTATCGAAGGCCTTAGAGTAATCAGTGTAGATTACATCTACTTGGTTTCTTTTGTCCATATTGCTCGTTAAATATTCCGTAAAATTTACCAAGTTTGTTAGTACTGATCTTTTTTGAAGAAATCCGTGTTGTTGGTTTTGTATATTGCGAACAATTATTGTGTAAATTTGATCGTAGACAACACGTTCAAAAAGTGTACTAAATACCGTGAGTATTGAGATTGGGCGGTAGTTTTCAATGTTAATTTTTGAGCCTGTTTTATGAATAGGGATTATAATTGCTTCTTTAAACTTTGTGGGAAATTTACCTTCTTTTAGTGACATTATAAATATGTTAGTTAAAGGGTAAGAAAGAGTTTTGGCACATTTTTTGACAAAATATGGCGAGATACCGTCACCACCAGCACCCTTACTAACATCTAAATTATTCAGGTATTTATTGATCAATATTTATGTTACCAATCGAGGAATGATTATTTACAAAAGTAGAACTATCAAGTGTGATGGTATTGTTCGTGCTCATATCGCTTACGTAGGTGGACTGAAAGTGTTTAGAGAATAATTCACATACTTGATGAGCGCCGGTGCCTGACTCGTCTTTAAGGTGCATGATTTGTGGGATGCCGGTAGTTTTACTTTTGTTTTTAGCGTAATTCCAGAGTTGTTTATTATTAGTCTGAATGTTAGATTCAACCGAACTTATATATTGATTATAGCAATGCTTCTGTAGGTGTTTTTGTTGTGTACGTTTGATAGTGAACTCTATGTAATCTATTGAATTATTATAGGATTTCCATTTTTTTATGAAGTTTTTGTTTTTCTTTAATAATTTTGATTAGAGGAGTTGAATACCAGTTAGGAAATTTTTTCATTTTGACGATGCATTTGGGGACAAATTGGTTGATGGTATTATTTAAGATGTTATAAAAGGAATCAACTACTTCGTCAACGTTCGAATTTTCCTTAGTAAAAGACCAGTCTATCGTTGACAGATGTTGGTTAATTAATTCATAGTCGGCTTTTTCAAACAAGCATAGTACTTTAGGAGGAGTGTTGATAATTGGAAGAGTATCGATTTGTAATGTAATTTGAAGCGATGGGTGGTGCGAATCTTCACTGACAAGAGGATTGCATGCACGAGATACATGGCATTTCTCACTACACATGATTAAATCTAGGATTCGGTTACTAGAATTTTTTATGTGATTATGTTGTTTTAATTCGGAGTAATACATTGTGTCAGTGAGTGAGGAACTAATTGTATTTAAGTTTGTAGGTGTCAAGTGTGAATCATGCACTTTCCATATTATCGTAGCCATATTAAAGTCTCCAATTACAAGTAAAATATCATCGGGATATTGATCTTTTACATTAGCAAGTAAGCAAAGGAATGAACTAAGAGCGGTTTCATATCCATGACCTTATGGGAGATATACACAAGCTACATGGATAGTACGTTTGGAGGTATAGTTAGAGGGAGGAATAGTGACCCAAATGCATTCAGCATTGCATGAATAAGCTGTGGCGTTATGAAATTATCTATTATACGTTTATTGGCAAAGCGTGTTACTAAGTAAATGTTTGACGTGGGCTGTCAATATTATTTCTTTGATAGTGAAAATTCAAGTATTAGTATTCTATGTATGTATAAGACTAATTACTGTGACTTAATATATTAATAATAACTTCTCTTTTCCAATAACTCTTTAACTTCTTTACCTTATTCTTATAATCCAAAATACCAACATAAACTCTCTTATTGTAGAAGAATCTGTGTGCATAGTATTAATTAGTGAACATTTTCAACCAATACTAATGAATGTAATCCGAAAACTGTAAACTTCACCCACCATAACACAGGGTCATCCCTAGCATGGAGGGTGAAATATCATAAAAAAAACTATATGTACTTTTGATTTTTCATGTATTAAATAAATAAATAAATAATAAATAAATAAATATGAATATTTAGTGTAGGTAGATACAAATATAAAATAGGTACTTATTTTGACCTAAGCCAACAGCTATACTAATATTATGAATGCGAAAAGAAGCGTATTTGATTGTTGATTGATTGGGGGAGGGGGAGAGGTAATGCGGGAGAGGGGGGGGGGGGGGGGGTGGGGGGGGGGGGACGAATATGCGAGCGAAGCCGGGGGTAAAAGCTAGTATTAAATAATTATACACAAAAAAATACAGTGGAACCTCTCATGACAAGCACCTCCCATAACGAGTAATTCGCATAACTAATTGAAAAAAACGCTCCCTTAACGAGCGACATTTCGCAATGAGAAGTCCCATGGGAAGTCTTATCTTCACATCACTTACTTGTGAGCCGGGACTTCCGTGCCAGTTCGTCAGTCTCTGGTTAGCACTCATTCCGCTAGCACATTAGTATCGCATGTGCTCATACATTTTTCCATTTTTTTTGTTTTTTAAATTTGTAATTTTTTAAGTAAGACTTCTTTACGCAAGCTTGACTTTGGGAGTAAGCTTGTGAATGCGTGACGAGAGCGTTACAAAAAGTGTGATCGGGTGAGGCGAACGGAAGTAGAGAGGGAGATATAAGTTAGTGAAGATAGAAAGAGAGAGAGTTATGTTTCGTATATTACTGTAGGGGCAAGAGAGAGATGTGCGAGCACACATTTTCTTTCTCTCTTAGCCAGTTACATTTCGTATATCTAAGACACAGTGCAGGCCTATTGTCTTTATCACACTGTAGGAGCAAGAGAGAGCAGTGTGCGCGCACATTTTCTTTCTCTCTTCTTTTACAAGTTAGTGAAGTTTTACTTCAGTCTTGTGGTCACACTTGCACACTAGTTTTTTTTCATTATTTGTAAAATTTCGGAACATGAAAAAGGTTTTTCTCCACAGTGAGCCAGCATGTGGATTTAAAATTGTCACTTTCGAGAACACGAATATTCGCAGTCGGAAAATTATAAAGTTTTTCCGCCACTGTGAGACGGCTTGTGGATTTTTAAATGTTCCTTTTGAGAACATGAATAGTTGCAGCAGGAACATGAAAATGGTGTTTTTCATTAGATTAATTTAATGGAAGAAAATAAAAGAAGAAGATTCCTTTCATGAATCATCTCAAAAAACCTTTAATAATTCATCTCAATATTTTAAAACATAACTTGTAAAAGTGTTTTTTCCTAAAATAATTGGAATCTGAGAACACATTGACCCCCAGATTCCTATCCACCCCTGATACGTTTTTCCTTCCCAGAACTTTCTATCCTTCCTTTACCAAAAAGATCCTCCACACAGCATCCCCAAAGATGAAATAGGCCCTTAAGGAATTTTGTGTGGAGCTAATGCAAAAAAAAATCATGAGTAACAAAGAATAAAGTTTTTTAAAGAATAAAAAATTTGCCTCGATTGCTCGCAATTTTCCAGATTATTTATCTAATTTTTTGCCAAGGTTAAAAAAAACATACCTTCCAATTTAAACATGGAAACGTAAAAACGTATTATAGTGCTATATAGCCAATGAATTAATCTGTATTTTACCGTTTATCTCATATATCAGGATTATATTGTAGGATTTATAATTTTTTTTTTTTTTAAATAGTAAAGTTTATAACCGTGCGAATCCTGCGTGTTGTTACTTTGAAACTGCCGTGAGGGGTATTTATTCGAGTCAACATAGAGTATTTTCGATTTCTGTATGTTGTCCGTGGTATACTTGATAATGAAAAATCTATGGAAAAAGGACTTAATTTTAACCGTAAACAGCTGATCAAAAAATCGATGTGAAAAAAATAATTTTAACATCGTTCTAAAATAGTCTACGAAGTTCGGATTCGCTCCAGTGGTTAACAACATTCTTTTATACTTTTTCAATTACTGAATAACCTCACAGACTGCCCTCAAATGTTAAGTATCATAAATATTCATGTCCTTGATAAATCTACTCGATTCTTTTCCACTCTGACATCCATAGCACTAACTATTCATATCATTCAACGCTAGTGCGATTTCACCCAACTGCCGATACATACATATACAGACCTTTTAGATATTTTCACAACCTCTCCGTCCTGCATAAAAAAAAAATAATTTTGAATATATCTGATACGTTTATGTAAAATGATAAGTAATGATGTTTGTAAAATGATGTTTGTAAAAGATGTTTGTAAAATGATAAGTATTTATTGTACTGATGTGCATTATATGTACTGATATGTTTTACATAATGTTTATAAATGTTCGACGTTGTTGCATCCGAAGCTATCTTCGAAAATGACAGCCTCAAATGCAATTGGCGAAATGGACTGTAAATTACTAAAACAAACAAGAAATGATTGCAGCTGAATGCTTAAATGTGTTTGGTAAATTGTGGACTACAAGGAAGTAAGGAAGACCAAGGCACTTACCAAATTAGAAGGCGAACACATAACTTACAAAAAACACTTCCTTCCAATGTCACAAGTCGACTTGTAGTAACCAACTGTTGGTTGGTATTGTTGTCACGGTTCCCAGCTTTCTTCAGCAATGTGACATGGTTGGGGAAGGTAGGAAGGATAAAATGACGTCCCGGTAGGTACTGTGCACATTACCATTTCAAAACCAAACAGACGTACATAATATATTATATCCGCATTTAATAAATAAATACTAGAGACGGCTCTAGGGGTCCAGAAGTGGAAGGTTATTTAAAAAAAAATGATATTGTGGTACAATATCAAAGTAAATATGATAATATTTATTTGTTGATACCTCACAAGTTTGAGAGTCAAATTACATTTACAATAAATTATTTCATGCAACAAGCGTACAATATGCAAAATCCACCTAAATTTATCAAACCATCTCTTTCAAATGCATAATGTTCATCATGCTCTCTCCCTCACGGCAATGACCCAAACTGTCTTCAGAATCCAAAAGCATTTTTACTAGGCGACATAGTGTCATCTCATTTATTGTATGGCGCATAAAGAGACAGGAGACATGATACTGGGACATTTAATAAATTGACCCAGCCAATCACAGTGTGTGGAAAGGAAAGCTTCCATTTAAGACGTTAGATGTTACTGCTTGCCGCTGCCTGCTATCTCGCAGTGCATTTCAAATACATTAAAATAATACCATTTGTTTGATTTGCATAATAATATTATCTTTTACTACCATATTATAATTTTGGGAGGCCTTTGACCAATTGACCTGAGGGAAGGACCGCCATTGATAAGCGCCCTTGAGGTGATTTTATCACGAAAATGGTGCTATAAAAATTACCCAATAATAATAATAATTATTATTATGATAAATACCAATATCGACAGTTCGAGTGAGAGCTAAGGAACCGGTTTCCTTGTAACTGGGACAGGAACATCGACCATTTTAATTTTTCTGACTGCTTCTTAACGAAATCATGATCGATACCTGTGTTAAGTGATATATCAATGCCTATGTTCGTGAATTTTCATTTTATCACTACACAGCACATTCAATAATAACAGGAATAAAGAATTGAAGTTTGAAGAATAGAGCTCCAATTCATCCCAGAACAGTCCCCATATAATTATGACTAGGTAGATCTAATAAAACATGGAAGCTTATACGGTTTAAGGTTGTGCCTAATTATGGAGGCAATTGAAATTCACAAAAATTCCATTAATATTAATAAAGACGACAGGGCTAAGCTCAATAGTTCTTGGTATTCAGTAATTGATGGCTACAACAAAACTTTATTTATTTTATTTTATTTATTTAAATCCTTTATTTTTCCCAATTTTACATTTTATACATACATATTTTGAAAATCATAAGAGTAATGGGACCCACTAAGGCGTAGCCTGTGCGTGGGTAATATAGTTAAAATAATATTTTGTTGTACCTAGGAAAAACAGGACAGTAGGTATTAAGCAAAAACATAATTAAAATTTGTCTAAATAGTTTGTACAAAAAGGGTATACAGTAGTGAACAGTGTAATAATAAGTGTTAAGTTTATGTGAAAAAATAAAAGTGATGTAAATTATAAAAGTAAAGTTTTAACATTTGTATCGTTAAGCCATATTTTTAAGTCTTTTAGGTATTGGGGAAGTTTAGTTGCTACCTGAATAATTTTCGGTAAAAGATTGAAAGTACGAGGTCCAATGAAACTGCTGTGCGTTTGCATTGTTTTGGTATTCGTTTGGGGGGTATAAAATACTAAACAACCATTTTAAATTATTCTGTAATACCAGGTCGTGGAGGATTGGAGTTGGCAATACGGTATCGCAACTAGACACATAAGCACACTCTTCAGCATAATCTTCGATTACACACTGCCCTAATGACGGATATTACAATGCTGTCCGAAACATTAGCTGAAGAAGCACGTAGCGCAACACGGTACAATACCTCAAAAATAAATCACAATAAATGTTATACAGGTTGTCCTTATAACTTCTGAGTTTGCGATTATTAGAAAGAATTTTGTTGTAGAGATAAACGATCACAACTTTCATCAAATTGTACTCGGAGAAATATTGAGATACTTTCTTGGCCAATATTAAGATACCCTAACAGAAGTTAATCTCTTATAGAATTATCCTGAGGCAGTCCAAGTTTGACTTTTACTTATTCTTGTTTACATTTTTCATGAGGTTTAAACATTATACCTACTTTGATATGGCTTTCAAACTGACATCTAAATGTGTTTAAATAGGCATTGTATGGTAATGTGCACAAAACATCCCAGCGCATGCTGTTATGGTTTTTATGTTCAAGAACCGAAGGACAATTTATTCCGTTAACCTCTTCTGAAACAATCCCCTCCGTCCCCCTCCCCCCCTCCCACTGCACCTCTTGTAATAATTTTGTCTCCCAACATTATCTGTAATCTATCTGTATCTCTTACTGGTATAAGGGTGTCGCCTATTCTATTGCTATCTCTTTCACTCATTATTTAATTTTTTTTTATATACATGTGACTGTAGACTGTATATAATTATCTTTAGTTGATATAATAAGCCCTGATGAAGCTTGAGCTAAGCTAAACCTGGTTGGCTGTTAAATATTAATTCAAATAAAAAGTGGCGTTTTACAAAGTGTGTTTTTTTCATTTAATATATAATGTCACACCACAAAGTATTTGCTTCCTTCGATAAAACAAAAAAATCATTCCATAACCTAGCTTCGGGATGTCCTGCTCTTGTGGCAGTGGAAGACTAACATTATAAAAACCTGTATAACATTCCGGCACACTTCATTTTCCGCACACTACCGCTATTTATTCAAGCCTTTGAACTTGGTATTTTAAGACGGAGGTATCCTTGTGTGTGATAGCAGCGGTAGCGACGCAAGGACAAAATAATTTTACATCCTGAATTATCTTCATCTCTAAATCATCCTGAGGTAGTCCTGAGCTGACAATGCAGCAAGTTCAACAGCTGACAGGTGTGGCCCAAGTTGAACTCCAATAATTTAGTCCAATCTACATTGGTGATCCCGACATGATCCTGAAGGACGTCAATGCTGAAAGGATTCAAATATGAAGATGATCAGGCAGAACAAATCACCAGCGAGAGATCTGGAAGCCCTAAACCCTAGATATGCCGCAGAGGTGTGAAAATCATCCCAAACCCACCTTTGGAAGGTGCGAACCAAGTGCTTAAGATAGAGCTGGAACGCTGCCTCAGCTCTACCAAGGAGCAGAAAATCCGTCGACTTCTAGAGCACGAAGAGATTTAGGACCGCAAGACTTCACACTCTGGTAGGAATAACAGTTCCAGGTAAGATGTTATGAACCTTTTAGAAGGGCCGCTGTACCGAACACCATGCAAGTGGTCCTGATAGAGAAACAGATCTGGCCAATGTCATTACGGACACCTCCGGTAATGATAAAGAATCTTACCTGGAGTCTAAAATACAGCAACTGACATTGACACAACGCCAATAGATTCACGATTTCAGTACTGGCATGTGATAAGAGATAAAAGATAACAAGCTAACAAGAGATACAAGACAACAAGCTACAAACACTAAAGACATTCCTTCTCTTCCAGCCGCCACCGAGATCGCATTCACAGAGCGAGAGTGAAGACCATCGTGTCGACCGCATCAACGATTAGAAGCAGCTACATGGAATTATTAAGACTCAAACCCTGCACCTTCCCCTCGAGAAACAACATGGGCTCATTTTCCAGTCGCCTTTTCATCACCAGCAAACAAACAAAAGTACAATTTCTGATCGAGGTGAGTGCAGATCTATGCATCTTCCAAACAAAGTTCAAGGAGGACACGAGAAGCAGGCTTATGAACCGTCAGCGACTAACGGCACTACCAATGCGACATATATGCGATTGCCTGACCCTGACTCTAAACATAGGACTCAGGCGGAACTTCACCGGAGGTTCATCATCGCCGATTTCTTGAGACCTATTTATTATTCGGAATATTAGTTGACGATTCAAGGGCATAGCTAAGGCATCCACATGGGGGGTGAGTTCGACCTTAAGGGGGGGATCGATACCGGGGGGGAAGCAAGGGAGAAAGGGGGAGGGTATAATAGATTAGGTTAAATAGAGTATACAGCTCATTGTTATAACGTCTGCGCCAAAATCCATTTTCTGAAACCGGCCCGAAGATACGCCTCAAAATTTTCCTTTCAAAAACATTCAGTGCTCGCTCATTCCTCTTAGTTAGTACCCAAGTCTCAGCTGCGCATGCGAGTACTAATCTGATAAGTGTTTTGTACACTAATATCTTGGTGTTTCTGGACAGCAGTCTGGATTTTATATGGTTTTGTAGGCGGTAATAACAGCGATTTGGGTTCACTATGCGCTTCTGGATCTCCTCCGTGGTATTAGGGAGCCTAGGTATGTGAATCTTTGTACCGTTTCAAAATTATGGCTTCCACATAAGAGAGTTGGGGTTTGTTGGGCGCATCCTACGGCCATGTATTTGGTCTTCTGCTGGTTTACTGTGAGACCCATATTTTTAGCAGAACTTTCAAGATTTATAAAACATCGGGAGTTTTCGCGATTATGTCGATATCATCAGCGTAACCCAATAGTTGCACAGAGTTGTCAAATATCGTTGCTCTTATCTCAATGCCTGAGTCACGAATAACTTTTTCTAAAGCTATGTTGAATAAGAGGCAGGCCAACCCATCTCCTTGTCTCACCCCGTGGAGCGCTTCAAAGGACTCGGACAGATCACTGCCAACCCTGACTCGACATTGTTAATTTGGGGGACATTGTTAATTTCACCAGATTGATCAGCTTACGCGGTATTCCAAACTCACTCATTGCATTGTAAAGTGCATTCCTATTAATACTGTCATACGCGGCCTTGAAGTCTAAAAAGAGTAAAAAGTACGATGACACATAGGAAAAAGCTCAAAATATTATTACAAATTTTTATTGTTAACATTTTTCACCAGGTTAAAATATTATAATTACCATCATTGTTGCATCTGTCAGAGCTTAGATGCTTAATACAAAAATAATACCGCCTGGGTAAAATAAAATAAAATCTGGTAAAAAGCCCGTAAGGGGTGAGGGGATCTTTATCTTCTGTATTATGAAATATCAATTCGCTTTTACTGGATATAAAAGTCAATACTTGTTAACACCGATACAGTAATTCGACATGAACCAAGATGGGGTCACAACCATCTAAGGAAGAAATCATCGTATCGCAGGTCACAGGGGACATTCACGTGGTGACCCACCGACTACAGTGGGTGATTTTATTAGTCTATAGCCTTTCAACTCCTCATCAAGACCTATGTGTGGAGTATCTTGATGTACGGCTGCGAAACATGGTGCCTATCCGAAAGAGATAAACGGAGACTAGAGGCTTTTGAGATGTGGTCCTATAGAAGATTATTAGGAATTTCATGGAGAGACCACATTACAAATGAGGAGGTTCTCCAAAGTATCGAAGGAGGAAGGCACCTGCTCAGGACCTTGTCCGAAAGGCGTGCAAGATGGATCGGACATGTTATACGACAAGAAGGTCTCTTGCATACCATAATGGAGGGTATGACCGAGGGGACAAACTCTAGGGGACGCCCACGCCGAGAGTACCTGGACGACCTGCTGGTGGACGTGCGCTGCTCATCATATGCAGAATTCAAAAGAGCCGCACAAGACAGGGAAGAATGGAAAAGAAAATTAAAGGAAATTGCTGCAAACCAATCCCAGGATTGAAACCAGAGAGAGAGCCTTTCAACCTTACTAAAAAACCTCGTGAATATTTTATTCAATTGATAAACAACCACGGATGTGAAAACATTACTAATTAAAAAATCCTAGCGTAGGAGTGTAGCGAACCCATCGCTCAGGGAGTGGAAACACGACCTGCAATAGCCATCCCAACCCAAGGTGTTAGCTACCGTGCCTAGGGCTGAATGGCACTGGGGAACAGTGTCACGAACGGTGCCTCCGAGACACTAGGTCGAATCTCGGAGTATTTAGACCTTACCCCAGCATTCGGCCACTCTGCTGGGGTGGACCATTTATTTCCCTAGATGCTCGTGGGATCAAATATGAGCATTAAAAATAAAACAACCATCAACGATGAGGCGCCCTTGGGGAACCCGAGGGGAGAGGAAGGGACAGATGAGGCCACCTCGGCGGACTCTTCCCTCTTAGGGCCTTCGAGGAACCAAGAGGAAGTGGAAAGGAGAGATAAGACCACCGAAGTGGACTCTTCCCTTGTGGGACCCTCGGGGAACCCAAGAAAAGAGGAACTTCAAAAGAACCTAACACGACTGGATCCTCCAGGGGATTCAGATGCGGGTAAGCAGGGACCTTCACGGGACCTGCAAACTAACTCCCGTAAGAACACCCACCTCCAACCGGGACCCTCGAGGAACCGGGGGAGAGGGGGGAACGTAAAGGAGGACCGAGAAAGATGTGGTAAATTCCCTTACGGATGACATGGGAAAAATCCGCATCAACAAAAGACACAGTGAAACTGCGAGGAAAAAATACAACAAGGAGAGGCGGGGTTCCGACCGGGGACCTCTGGCACAGGGAACCGGTCAGGCAAAGCCGGGAACCTCTGGAGTCAACTGGCGACTAAAGAGAGGATACCAGGAGCAACCAGGGACTTCTAAAGTCAGCTGGGGACAGCCAGGGACCTCGAAGGACAGACATGCCGAGAGTCAAAAACCAGGGACAGACTGGAAGCAAACGGGGACCCTACAGTGTAACCGGGAGCAACCAGGAATGCCCAGGGAACAAAAGGTCGGGAAGATGAGTAGGACCTCACCGAAACGTAAATCCTCCGGGCTTACACCGGAAAATGTCTGGAAAGAGCCCCGAGGAACTCCCACCCCTGCCACCTATGCGGAAGTCGCTGACAATAATTTTATTTATAATTTCTCACCATACATTTATTGTGGTTATTTTTTAAATAAAAAATAACCTCACTAGGACTAATAGCCTGTGTTGCATACAAAACACTAAAATATAGAACACTACTTTCACACAAATCACTAAAATATAAAAACTACTTTCATATTTTTTGTATTTCTTAGGCATTACTATGTAACAATTTCTAGACATTTTGTTTTGAAGAGTTTTAATTTTCAATGTACATTTGTTACTTTAATTTTAAATTTTCTGCAACCGGTTTCGACACATCCATGTCATTCACGAGCAAACTTAAAACTACTACTTTCATAACACTAAAATGTCATGTGGAGAAAGAAAGAAATAAAAAAAAATTAGGGTGGCTATTGTCCATAGGAACAGTGAGGAGGAGTTTACAAGGGAGCAGGGGTGAAGGTGCCGGCGATCTGATTCTGAGCATCCCAAAAGGACAGTTCAGACCCGGATTTGACGACTGCTTCATTCAGAAGGGTTCTGAGAAAGACCTCCTCCGACAAGGAGTCAGAGAAATGGCTGAGGGAGAAGTGCCTACCTTACGGAAATGGCAGGGTTGTGATCTGGAGGTGGTAGGGTTAGATGAACTGCCAAAGTATGTGAAGGTCAAGGTGATAACCCCAGAAAACGGTGCAGTAAGCACCCAGAGGCTGCTGCAACAGCTGGAGAACCAGACCCCGCGGCTTCACACAAAAAAGTGGATCGTCCACGACTCAATCAGGGAGAAAGATAGTATCGCCTGATCATGAGCATGGACGAGGACAATGTGAAGGTACTGCGGGAAATGGGAATTCACAGTGCGCGGACCCAACACCTAGGAGCGGATATTGGATGTAAGGGGTAAAGACTAAAACCCCAAAAAATGGCTAAAAACTTACATTTCGTCCAAACAAACTTATTTCGCAGCCCAGCAGCGGCTGTCGTGCTCAACGGGAGAGTTACCCACAACTGTGTGGATGTCGCGCTGATTCAAGAACCCTTGACTTACAGGGAGAAAGTCAGAGGACTAAACATGAACCAAGGTTTACTCTACTACAATCCGCAAGCATTTTCATTAGGTCAGCATGTTTTACCCTGTTAAATACCTTTTCGTAGTCAATAAAACAGGAAAAGACTTCCTTTCTTTGGTCACGACACTTTTGCAATAGTACGTCGACAGAAAATAATGCTTCACGCGTACCAAACGCATTTCTGAAGCCAAACTGAGTGTCATCCAAGTCCTGCTCGCACTTATTGCGTATCCTGGCATGTATTTTGGCATGCAATTTGTATTTATTCCTCCATAACAAACTTTCAGTGGTAAGTGTATTATACTGGGTGTCCAGAAAGGTTATAGGGGTTTTTTTTTATTTGTGACGTCATAAAACAGCGATGCGGGGATGCGGGATATGGACAGTGTCGATCACTACGTCGTGGAGATTAAGTAGCAATGAGGTCGTACCCAGGGACGCACGGAGCTTTTTGCATGCGAGCCTATTACCAAGACGTTGATTCTATAGTCAGCGCTGAGTGTTTTTGTCATGCGGAATATCATTCTCCCAATGCACCAAATGACGAGAGCATTAGAAAATGGATTCGGATGTTCAAAAATACCGTATCAACTGTGCGAATTTAAAACACGGGTCACCTGCGGTCTACTAGGGGTGAAAAAACAATCGAAGAAGTAAGGGCTTCGGTTGGCAAAAATCCATCGTTATCCATTCGCAAATAAAGTCAAGCACTCAATATCAAAAAATCGTCTTTGCAGTTAATTTTGAAGAAGGACTTACATCTTAAAGCCTTTAAAATCCAGGTGGTTCAAGAACTAAGGCACACCGATTACGCTAATCGACTAATATTTGCCAATGAAATGATAGAGAGGTTCTCTAACTTTGAAAACATTCTGTTTAGCGACGAAGCCAACTTTAATTTAAATGGCTATGTTAATAAGCAGAATTGTCGCTACTGCGCTGAGGAGAATCCAAAATGGAAACATCACCGACTACTCCAAAGCTCAAAGGTCAGTCTGGGCTGCAATATCTGCTAAAGGCATCACCGGTCCGTTTTTCCACGGAGACCGACGCGGGCGAGCACTCACACCATTATTTTTTCAAAATAATTTGCATGTTTTTACTAATCTTCGCCCAAGGTTAGAGGAGTGCCAGCAAAGTGAGGGTCGTTATCTAGACACCATTATTTTTTCAAAATAATTTCCCGTTCAGTGTCTGTAAATAAAATATAAAAAACCTATTTGATTATTTATATTTCTTATTTTATTCAACCATCAAACCCCCTATACCCTTTTTGGACAATTTGTACTTTGAAATTATTATTTCACTTAGCAAAAAGCATTTTATTTTGAAAAGCACAGTATTATAATTACAATGTACAAATTTACATTGAAAATGAAACTTTTTAAAGCAAACTGTCTAGAAATTGTTATAGTTAATTCCCAATGTTTGTCCTACAACCCCATACCCCATAAATCTAGGGAAATTCTCCTCACATTCTAGGGAAATAATTTTTTGGGCATACCATCCCTGCACCAGGAGGCACCTGGCACATGCCTGGCACCAGGCTGGCACACTGCGCAAATGTCACATTGATTTGTTTGGCGTGTATTTAGAGATCAACTCAACAAACTGGTCCATTGTCAACATCTTATCACCTACCTGCCACATTACTCTACCAGAATACAGCGTACAGAACTTTCAGCGAACGACAGACAGCAGCACCCTGGGCGGTAGGTCTTCCCTTTTTCTGTAGCAAGGGCCACTTATCTTACATCAATTCTCGTTGCTATCAGTCAAGAGTAGTGTTTTAATTAGATAGCTAGATAATAGATTTGGTCGATCCAGGGATAAGCCAAATTACTATATTATTCTATGTTCTCATTTGTTTGCAAGTATTTGTTTTAATCTTGTGTATGAATGTACATAAATGTAATTTATAATTCCTGTATAACAATTTGTCCGCCTTCAACGTGTTGGGATTTCGATTGGTTAATTTACAAGGATTTTAATATATGATGGTTGGATCACCCGTTTCGTTCTCCCCTGCGTGTCACGACAGGCCAAGGCCGACTATTTGGGTCTCAGCTATTCAAGCAGTTAAGCCGCTTGGCAGGGACGACTCAAATAAGAACTAAGCCATATCATTTACAAGTGTAGCAGCCGTGCCACCGCTGCTAAATACCTTTGCAGGATACCGACCCGAAAACCATAAAATCAACACGAGCGGGAATGCGAAGAAAGCTGAATCAACAAAGTATTACGAAACACGAATTTAAATATCGATCAATGACACCCGAAACGAAAACCGCTGACCAGGCAAAGGCATTGCAAAACATTCATTCAATGACCGGGTAGACGAAATACTCTACCCATGCTAAAATAATAAATAAAATGAACAATGGAGCCCACCGTCAGCGATCCTGCGGGTTCGAGGTCCGGACGCTTCACTCCCACCCATGGAAACGAGAACAAAGGGATCACTTATATAAACAGAGAAGGACCTACTCAAGGAAGCCACTCGCTCCGACAAGACCGACTCGCCAGAACATAACTCTACCCGCGCGAACACGCTGTACTTAATCTTATCCACTTTTGCATTTACGAGTATTTAATTTGATTCACCAATAAATATATCAAATCTTTTGCGAGTTTGCTGTCCATCTTCTCCAGCGTTGTATCCGAATACCTACAGTGGTGACCCCCGACGAACACACGCAACATCGCCTTCATTATCAGCCAAAAAGCCAACGAGAGGTCCAGTGACAGCACCAGCAACGAACTAAAAACAGTGCCAAAATGCAGCAGCCGAAACCGAGTGGAAACGCGGCTGCCGAAATTAACAGAGTGGCGGTGAGGATCCCGCCGTTCTGCCCAGACGACCCGGAGATGTGGTTCTGCATGGCAGAGAGGAGTTTTGAGGCATCAGGCATCGTCGCAGACCAGATCAAATTTGGCTACATCCTGGGAGCCTTGGAGCCAAGATACGCTGCCGAGGTACGAGAGATCATACTCAAACCGCCTGAAACCAGTGCCTACCTCCTGCTGAAGACTGAACTGACCCACCGGTTAAGTTCAACACAGGAACAGAAGACGCGCCGGCTCCTAGAACACGAAAAGATTGGGGATAGGAAGCCGTCTCAATTCCTGCGCCACCTACGCACTCTAGCGTGTGTAGCAGTACCAGATGAGGTACTCCGAATGCTGTGGATGGGCCGTCTTCCTCACACCATGCAGATGGTACTGACGACACAGAAGGACGTTATCCTGGACAAGGTGGCTGACTTGGCAGACGCAATTGCAGACTCCACAAGCAGAGCTCACATCGCAGAGATAACGCCCGGACTTGATGCGCAGTTAGAAGATTGACTGCATAAGCTGAAGATAACATTAAAATCGGAGATACAAGACCTACGGGCCACGCTAAGGAACGAGATCCAAGGCGTCAATGCTCCCGAGCCAACATACGCGTCCGCGAAACCCTTCGCAATCGGGATCGGGTTAGGACACGCTCGAAGAGCAGAGGTGAAGGCTATCGCCCACGTTCTCAGAGCAGGAGCGGAGAAAGAGAGGAGGACATGTGCTGGTACCATCGTACTTTCGGAGAAGCCGCTCAAAAGTGCAGAGTCCCCTGCACATTCCGCTCGGGAAACGACCAGGGTATGCACTGATGACGGCCAGTAACTCCTGCCCGACTTCCAGCCGCCTATTTATTACCGACAAAAATACCAAAATTCAATATTTGATCGACACCGGCGCAGACCTCTGCGTCTTCCCCAGGAATAAACTCTGTGGACGTTATGACAAGCAACCGTACGAACCAGCAACGGCCAATGGAACCATCATTTCTACATACGGGAATCTCACATTGACCTTGCACATCAGACTCAGGCGAGACTTCGTGGAGATTCGTCATCGCTGATGTCTCCAAACCCATCATTGGCGTCGATTTTTTAGCCCATTTTGGGCTGCTGGTTGACGTCAAAAATCGCCGCTTGCAAGACCAGACCACGAAACTATCAACTCAAGGACGTAGCAGCACTTGCTTCTGTAAAAACCGTAAGAGGATCAACTACCTACCACCAACTACTACAAAAATTCCCTGACCTAACTCGCCCCGATGGACAGATGAGAGAGAACCCGGAACGCAACCAAACACCATATTCGAACGACTCCAGGACCCCCCGTCAGCGGAAGACCCAGGCGGCTCGCACCAGAGAGATTCCGCGCCGCAAAGAAGGAGTTCGAGACCATGGTGCGAATGGGAATCGCCAAACCTTCCGAAAGCTGCTGGTCATCACCACTCCACATGGTTCCTAAAACCGACGACCAGTGGAGACCCTGTGGTGACTATCGGGGTTTGAATGCTAGAACAATACCAGACAGGTACCCTGTTCGCCACATCCAGGACTTCGCCCAATCACTCCGGGGCAGGAAATTTTTTTCTACAATTGACCTGGTCCGGGCGTATAACCAAATTCCGGTAGCGCAGGAAGACATCGCAAAAACAGTAATTACCACTCCATTCGGACTGTTCGAATTTCCTTACATGTCTTTCGGACTCCGGAACGCCGCACAAACATTCCAACGCTTTATCAACGAAGATTTGCAAGGACTGGAATTCTGTTATGCTTATATTGACGACATACTTATTGCATCTACTTCGGAAGAAAAACATCTGCAGCACCTAAAAATCCTTTTCCGCCGCTTAGAGGATTATGGAGTAGTTGTCAACGCTGCAAAATGTAACTTCGGAGAATCAAGTGTCAAATTCCTAGGATACTTGGTCTCCAGCAAAGGTACGCGACCGCTACCCGACAAAGTAGAGGCAATCCGACAATACACACGGACGACAACCACAAAGGACCTGAGATGTTTTTTTGGGTATATTGAACTTCTACAGACGGTTCATACCTAAAGCCGCAGAGTCTCAAGCACCGCTCAACGAATTTCTACAAGGAAACGCTAAGGGCAAAACACCATCGAAACCATCAAGGCTTTCGAAGAATGCCGAGAAACTTTGGCGCAAGCGACATTGCTGGCACACCCGGAGAGTGATGCCCAAGTAGCCATCATAAGTGATGCATCCGATACCACCGCCGGGGCAGCATTGCAACAGCTAGTGGATGGCCAGTGGGAGCCCTTGGCATTCTTCTCGAAAAAAACTAAGTCCAGCAGAGAGAAAGTACGGAGCATATGACCGAGAGCTACTTGCGATTTATTTAGCGGTCAAGTACTTTCGGCATATAGTTGAAGCAAGGAAATTGACATTCACGATATACACAGACCACAAACCAATCACGTATGCTTTCGCGCAAAAAGTAAAAAAATGCAGTCCACGGATATACAACACGTATCCGGCAAGGATAATATAGTTGCTGACGCATTATCCAGAATTGACGCCATCGAGACACCTATTAACTATGCCAAGTTGACAAAAGATCAAGAAACCGACGAAGAGGTGAAAGATTATCTTCAGGAAGGATCGTCCCTACGACTGAAAAAGGTCATAATTCCTGACACGAACACATCTTTATACTGTGACGTGTCAACTGGAAAATCGAGACCATTTGTTACGACAAGATTCCAAAGAGCCGCATTCCACACGATACATAACCTTTCTCACCTGGGAATAAAAGCCACTACCAAACTCATAACACAGCGTTATGTCTGGCCTTCCATTAAAGCAGACTGCAACAAATGGGCAAGAAACTGCCAACCCTTTCAACTTAACAAAGTAACGCGACGCGTAAACGCTCCACATTTATTCCACTACTTGACTGTAAAACAAATATAGACCATGTACAATCAGTGCAAAATTCATTGGTTAAATTATTAGCTGAAAAAAATTTATACAAAGAAAGGCATAATATTCCATACTTTTATCAGAGTCTCAAAGTTCTTTCAGTCAGAGCAATTCTGTGGTACAAAATTATATTTCAGCACATAAATAACCCTTTATATATTAACAGGCTGGAACACAACCATAATACTCGTTTTAACTTTAATGAAGGGCTAATTGTACCTAAGCATACAAATAAATATGGACAAAGAACGTTAAATTACATGATTCCCAGTTGTTTAAATATGTTACCTGCTGAAATTAAAAACTGTGCCCAAAACAAACAATTGATGAATTTACTGAAGACTTGGCTTACGGAAAGAATTAATTTGTATTAGCTCACAATGACATATTATTCTAAAGACTTTAAAAATGTTATTTATGTTTTCAAAAATTTATTTTTATCTAGGTATATTTCTGTAAAAAATTAAATTTTATTTTATATAATTGTAAAAATGTAACTATTAAATCACTATAATAAGATCTTTAACGTAAAGAACCCGTTAGACAAACTGCTAAAAAGTAGTTTATCGGGACTTTTTGTCTTGTATTTGTAAAGTGTATAAAATAAATAAATAAAAAAAAAAAAAAAAAAACAAGGCAACTTCCCACTGAATTCGGCAACATTCGAACACGTCCACATCGATATCGTTACTATGCCAATGTCAGAAGGACATAGGTATTGCTTGACGTGTGTGGACCGATTCACAAGATGGCCTGAAGCTTTCCCCATCAAAGATCAAGAAGCGAAAACGGTCGCCCGCACATTCTATGAAGGATGGATTACACGTTTTGGTGCACCAATCCGGATAACCACCGACCAAGGAAAACAATTCGAATCTAAATTATTCAGACAACTTAACCACTTGGCAGGGACGAAACAAATCCATACAACGGCCTATCATCCAGCGGCAAACGGGATGATAGAGAGGTTACATCGCCAGATGAAAGCAGCTATCAAATGCCACCAGACTAACCGATGGACAGAGACATTACTAACCGTGCCAATGGGAATACGAGATGCTTGGCGAGAAGACTTGAAATGCACATCAGCAGACTTGCATATGGAGAGCCGCTCCGCCTTCCAGGAGAATTCTTGAACGCGAGTGGTTTTGTGAAAATCCTAAGTCAACAAATGCAAAATCTCCGACCGGTAGAAGGAACACGTCATAACAGTAGATGAACCTTCATATTCAAAGATCTTCATTCGACCACCCACGTTCTGTTACGAGACAACACTATTCGTGGACCACTACAACAACCGTATAGCGGTCCATACGAGGTTATAAAACGCAATGGGAGAACATACATCATTCTCATAAAAGGGAAAAAAACAGTTACCATACACCGTATCAAACCAGCATACATTATCGAGGAAGGAAAATCAACTATAATCCCTTCAACAACGCCATCAGCCATGTCAGTACCAGATAAGAACACAGCGGTAAAGATAACGGACCAAGAATCAAGTACAAGGATAACAAGGAGTAAAAGGAGCGTCAGATTTCCCGAAAAATATCAAGCATAATATATTATCGTGGAAATAATAACAAAGTTTACAATCAAATACAATGCAGAAATATTGGTATGAATAACAATGCGATTGCATAAGCGAAACCCGAAACAAAACATAGTAATAAAAATAAAACAAAAACAAAGTACTGTACTAGATCACGATAAAACAAAAACAGAGTACTGTACTAGATACGAGATCTGGAAGGAGAATCCATTTCCCGCAGAGATATTCCAACACCATAACTGATTTAAGTTAATTACGTGTAGTTTTATTTTTTAATTTTCTAATTTGTGAAACCCTGACTTGCAAGTATTATGAAAAGTGACAAGTTGCAAGTTTACAGACTATAACAATGAATTGCTTTAAATATTTTAAACAATTAACATATCGTTACATTATAGAAATGCTGATACAGTATACTAATAATAAGAATTCTGATTAATTTTATAATAAACCCCGCGTATTTTGCCCCCCATTAACTGTCAGTAAAATGTCACTACACGGGTTTTTGTTTTTCAATGAACCAGATCTACATGAAGCTGAAAATTATCATTTAATTCCTAACGCTCACAGGAGAAGGGTGGTCAAAACTCTAAAGAGGAGGTAATTACCAAGCTGGGGGAGAATATTCAAACTCCACATATCATATTTCAAAGACGGCTTTGATTTTGGTGTGCGCAATCATTGGGATTGCCACGGTTTTCATTTTCTGGAGGCTGTGCCAGCGGAAGATGACGACCAGCATAATAGAGAGGATCGTGGGGCGAGGAGAAGCGGGTGGCATGCCTGCTAATTTCCCTGGCCAACTCCCAGTGTAAAATTGAAAAGCTTCCAACAATAGTTTTCAAGTGTTTTTGATTGTTAATTCCTCTGAAGATCCTGAGATTTGTTAAAGTGTATTTTTCTTTAAACAAAATCAAGATATTTTTATGTACACATTTGGTTTCATAACTGTATTGTTCATCGTGCTGATTTATTGCAATTTCCTTCAATTGTTTTGTTTACAATGTTGTAAATGTACCCTTTAAAGGTTATTTCATTTTTGAAAGATAATTTATTTTTGTATTCAAATTGATAACCACTGTTTGACTAGGGGGAAGTATATGGCGGTTACGTCACGGCTCATTCCCCCACCTAATATCATTGTTCATAACTATGTAGCCCGTTCAGGGCGCTCAGTTAATAGCTCACTAGCTCACAGCGGACGTGTTGTTCGATATGTCTATTCGGTAACTAATTTGTATCGAAGTTATATTCCTTCCAACAAACATTTCAAATCAATGGCAAGTTCATTCACCAAGCATTACGACACCGGAAACGTAAACAATAGTGCGATAACGAAAGGACGCACACAGCTGTTTTAAACAAACCTCAAAAGGAGGGTACATACAGGATGATTCCGTCAGCAAAATTTTAATAAAATTATTTCGAAACAATCGTATTATAAAAGGAGCTACAAATAAAAAATTACTTCAGTCGACAACCAGCACACCTTTAACATGGGACAAGCATCAAGCAAAGAAGAAGTCATCATTGCCCAGACAGGAGACATCCATGTGGAAACAAATCGATTGCAATGGGCAACTCTCAGCATACTGTCAGGCATATACTACACTTGGAGGAGATGCCGGAAGCATTACAGAAGTCAAGCATTGGAGGAACTGAGGGTCAGCGGGGGACCGACACAACCCTAACGAATCGTGAGGCTCCACCTCACTGGGGGTGGACCCTGTAGCAACCGTGCCACCGCTGCTAAATACCTTTGCATGATGCCAACCCGAAAACCATAAAATCAACACGAGCGGGAATGCGAAGAAAGCAGAATCAACAATCAGACAACAATGTATTACGAAACACGAATTTAAATATCGATCAATGACACCCGAGACGAAAACCGCTGACCAGGCAAAGGCATTGCAAAACATTCATTCAATGACCGGGTAGACGAAATACTCTACCCGTGCTAAAATAATAAATAAAATGAATAATGGAGCCCACCGTCAGCGATCCTGCGGGTTCGAGGTCCGGACGCTTCACTCCCACCCATGGAAATGAGAACAAAGGGATCATCATCTATATAAACGGAGGAGGACCTACTCAAGAAAGCCACTCGCTCCGACAAGACCGACTCGCCAGAACATAACTCTACCCGCGCGAACACGCTGTACTTAATCTTATCGACTTTTGCATTTACGAGTATTTAATTTGATTCACCAATAAATATATTAAATCTTCTGCTGAGTTTGCTGTCCATCCTCTCCGGCGTTGTATCCGAATTCCTACACATTATAGAAATGCTGACCCAGTGTATAGAATTCTGATTAATTTTATAATAAACCCCGTATTTTTTGCCCTCATCAATTAACAGCAAAATCCTACACGAATTTTTGTTTTTCTATGAACCAGATCTACATGAAGCTGAAAATTATCATTAAATTCCTAACGCTCACACGAGATGGGTGGTCAAAACTATAAAGAGGAGGTAATTCCCAAGCTGGGGGAGAAGTTTCAAACTCCATGTACCATATTTCAAAGACGGCTTTGATCTTAGTGTGCGCAATCATTGGGATTGCCACGGTTTTCAATTTCTGGAGGC
This sequence comes from Limnephilus lunatus, assembly GCA_917563855.2. Lineage (NCBI taxonomy): Eukaryota > Metazoa > Arthropoda > Insecta > Trichoptera > Limnephilidae > Limnephilus > Limnephilus lunatus. The sequence continues at coordinate 104,467,541 of OU830594.1, forward strand.
TGTGCCAGCGGAAGATGACGACCAGCATAATAGAGAGGATAGCGGGGCGAGGAGAAGCAGGTGGCAGACCTGCTAATTTCCCTGGCCAACTCCCAGTGTAAAATTGAAAAGCTTCCAACAATTGTTTTCAAGTGTTTTTGATTGTGAATTCCTCTGAAGATCCTGAGATCCGTTTAAGGCTTAATTCCCGGCCCCAAAAAGAAGAAGACGGAGAGATATGAAATTACGAATGTTAGAAGAGCGCGCTAACATTTACAACGATAAAATCGATGCAAAAATCATGAAAATCTTTAATAAAACACGACTCATTTAAAATAGAGCAAAAATCTAGCGATAATTGTCTTAAATAGCATTTAAAGAAACGCTGTGAATTTTTTCATACATATAACTTGTAAAATAACTGAAACAAACATGTTTGTAATAATTTTTGGAGCATACTTTGCGATTTTTTTCTATCGTTTGGGCGCGACTAATGTCTATATATTATCTTCAAGAATAACATATATTTTTTTAAGAGCTTAAAAATGTTTAAGGTGGTTTGCAAGAAATCGGTAGAAATTCGAATACCGGCCTCTTAAGTGCATTTTTCTTTAAACAGAATCAAGATATTTTTATGTATTTGGTTTCATAACTGTATTGTTCATCGTGCTATTTTATTGCAATTTCCTTTGATTGTTTTGTTTACAATGTTGTAAATGTACCCTTTAAAAGTTATTTCATTTTTGAAAGATAATTAAACGTTGTTATGCAGAAAGCAGCCAGCCATAAAAAACTCAAACGGAGATACGAACACTTTTGTCTGAAGATTTAATAATCAAATCTACATAAAACCTAGGATGTTTTTTACTTCAAAAAATTATAAATAATATGTAGATATGTAATTCTTATAATTTTAAAGTGGATTTAAGGGTAGGTTTTTAGAGATATTGGTGTTTTATACGGTCTGGCTGTTTTCTGTAGAATACATTATTGAGAATGTAAGCTCAGCAATCATCCGTCCGACCTTACTTTGCGAAATACGCATTCCGTAGAAAACAGCCAGAGCTACCAAATACACTAAATATATGAAATTATGCTTTATTATTTAACTCAAAATCGATAGTTATATAGTTATTACTATTATATCCAGTTAGTAATTTTATATTTCGAGGAGTTTTTGATATCTCCAAGGAAACATAAATTTTTAAACTTTAATACGTAATGCTTTGTGAAACATAAGAAACATACATAGATATTATTATTTATTTTATATTCATTATGGGTTTTTATAATTATCTACTAGAAATCAATGCTTGTAGTCATGCTTATAATATATATGCATTTAATTTACATAATTGAAATAAATATTTCAAAAAATTATTTTATAATAAGAGGTATTTTTATTATCAAATATCATTAAAAAAATCTTGATGTTTATCATTTCGTTTATTAACACAAGTTATAAGAAAAATTGTTGCGTAATTTACAAAAGGAGATGTAAACTTGACATGTTCGCATAGTGGGTAATGATATTGCTGATTCCTTGGCAAAACAAGGAGCGTCTAACCCTACCGTTACCCTCGAAAACCATATTCCCTTATCTGATATTTTTTCCATCCTCAAAGATAGATCCCGCAATGCTTGGACAGAGTATTGGAATATTGCTAGTCAATCCAAGGGTGCCTGCTCAATACAAAGGATTATCCCATCAAAACCATGGTTTCAAAAATTCCCCCATTTTTCCAAAAAAGAAATTTCTTCCCTTATTCGAATGAGAATCGGAAATTGTTCCGTTCCTTCTCACCTTTTTAAAATTCACGTCCTTGAATCCCCAGATTGTACGTTCTGTGGTCTAGATGTGGGAACTTTTAATCATATATTTTTTGGTTGTCCCTCTCTAAATAAATATCCTCTTTTCTATGAAGCGTTATCTAAAATTGCCTCCCCTCCATTCAATATCTCATCTCTTCTAAGTCTGAACTCTACTCCAATATTTCATATAATTCTTAAATTTCCTCATTTAAATAAAATTTATATATAATTTCAACTTTCCTTTCTCTTTAATTTTGAATGATGGCCTAGAACACCCTTGAAGGGTGAAAGCCAGAAATAATTGAAAAAAAAAAAAAAGATATAAACTGAAAAAAAACTTGAACTGATTTTTGTCTCTCTCTAATTTTCTACGTAGTCTTTTGTACTTTTTTGATTGATTCTTATTTCATTTACTATAAATATTTTATTTCTATGCGTAAAAATGATGTTACATAATAGGTTCAGTACCTAAATTTTAAATTAATATAATTAGATTGTTATTAGAACCCGCTTACAAATGCTGTCGAGCAGTCTTTCAGGACTTCATTGAATTTATGTAATATTATTAAAATGATAATATATACTTAAAATTATTGATTTTTCTCAAAAATCAAGTTATTATTATAACGCGAGAGCGCTTTTTGTAGATCGCCACTTGAAAGTTTCGGTACAAAAGCTATAGTGTAGAAAACGGACAAGCGCCGTGACCGTTTTCCGCAGATCAGGTAAACCTCATCGTTAAAATGTTAGTTGTACTGACAAAATCGACCAGTTGTCTCTGGCTGTTTTCTGCTGAATATGAGTGCCGTGGGCGCTTTCTGCAGATTTTTTAAATGGTGTTTTCGTGATCAGAAAATATTTAAGATGGCTAATACTATGAATTTTTGTATGAAAGCAGCCTGGCAGGTTTTAATAGAACATAGAATTGACGTTTCTCCGTCGGATTACAACAATTCAATTTATTTTTGTGTTCAAATTGTTACCACTATTTGACTAGGGGGGAGTTATATGGCGGTTACGTCACGGCTCACTCCCCCTACCTAATATCATTGCTCATAACTCATAACTAAGAGGACCAAAGCGGACTAGCGCAAGGACGGACGTGTTGTTCTTTATGTCTATTCGGTAACTAATTTGGTTCGAAGTTATATTCCTTCCAACAAACATTCCAAAGTACCTACCACCTCTCTCATACCCTGACCATTAAAATATTGATATATTTCTTCATTGAGAATTTGTTTACATTTTTCATGAGAATTTATTATGTATTTATAACAACTGGGCCAGAGCCAATGGTCCCTGGAAAAGTTTTCTACTGTAATTTAATAACTTGTGTCAAGTGACTAACCACAAGAGAAATGAAATCACCATGCAGAGATGGCGAGAGTTTAATTTGGGATGCGGGCATGGGTACCGCCGCCCCTGGAGCCATTTTTTTGATAACCAACACCTTTGCCACAGGTCACCCCAAGTGGTTCACTAAGTCTGATGACTTAGCAGGAGTGTCCGGGTTTAGTCTGATGGCGGATACGTCTGCCAACCAACTGGGGGGCAGGCCGGATTGGGAGAGACTGGTTGAGGAAGACCTTTTGAACTCTCCAGCAGGATTCTCTTGGAACATCGCCTTGCACGCAGTTGGAGGGATGGATTCACGCGTCGGAGGCACCGACACCCAGAGCCCTTGTGCCTTTTTCCTTCCCAGAACTTCCTCTCCTTCCTTTATATAAAAAGATCCTACACACACCATCCCCTAAGATGACATAGACCCTGAGAGAAATTATTTTTCTCAGGGCCTCCTGTGTGGAGCTAATGTAAAATAAAGGAAAAATCCCAATGACTCATACGAATTTTTCAGTTTTTGCTGTGCCAGTATAATCATCATTTTGCAGAATGACATCATTGCTAATGATATTTATAATGAAAGGAGGAATTACAATGAAAAGAATAACCATTTTCTCTCTCATTCCTTTCTGGTTATCAAAACATTGATATATTTCTGAAGTCAGCAGACAAGTATTGTTTCCTACGCACTATTGCTACACTTATGAGAAGCATCACCGAATTCTCAAATTCGAGAAGCCAGTGTCCAGTGTGTTTATTATTTAAGAGCATATATTTTATAATTTAAAACACAATTAAGTAAGCATGTAACCGTACATTTAATTATAAAAATAATTTTCAGTTTGGTTGGGTATTTTTGCCTCAAATCTAAATTTAAGTTTTGTATGAAAAAGGCCACGCAGCCATTCCCCTTAAAAACATTTACAACAAAAGTGCTCGCATCACACAGATTATTCTGTAGAATGACCCCAAAAGTTATTATGTACATTAAAAGAAGGACCCTTTTTTTCTCTCTTGCATTTCTGGCCATCAAAATTTTATATGTTGATGTTGATATTATTTTATTTCTTCATTGAGATATTAAATTTTTAAAACTGGATAGTTGACAATCAAAATCGCAGTAACAATTTTGTAGCATGTTTAAACTTCAGTGGTATAAATGTTTTTAACTTCACAAGGTCCAAAGGCAATAGTGAAAGTAATGCATATCCACATAACTGAATAAAAGTTATGGATGTATGCAATTCATATCACGCATCACGTAAATCGTACAGCAGATGAAAGTTAACAATCAACTAAGTGAAATAGTGAACAGATTTTGGAATTCCACAAGGAACTGTATTAGGTCCTTTATTATTCATATTACTTTGTCACAATGGAACAGGCTTGCCCAAAGAAGTGAAAACCAACCATTGTAAATTTTCATTATTGTGTATTTGCTACAATTATAATGTAATGACAATAATAATAATAATGATTGCACAAAATAATTTGCAAGGCAGACAGAAATATTTCGTCATTAAATTTATACGACGAGAATGCCAGCATTCTTATTAATACCAACCAGGAATTATTAGATTCCTGGTCAAATAAAATTCTTCACGCAAAACACTTCAACTATCTCAACCAAACATATGTTGACAAACTTTCGTCAAACAAATGGTTGAGTATTGGAGAGTTGAGCACAGAAATAGGAGGATTTATGCTTGCCATTCAAGATAGAGTCATTAATACTAAAAATTATAGGAAGCATATCATCAAAGATACAAATCAAATTGATGATTTATGTAGAAAATGTTTGGTTTTTCCGGAAACTATAGAACATATTATATCGGGATGTTCCCGAGTATACATTTAGGCACAATCAAGTTTTAAAAATAATTCACCAAAGTTTGGTAACTAAACATAACTTGATTGACTGCCGTAATGTACCATATTATGAATATGAACCAAATTTATTTTTAGAAAATGAATTTTATAAAATTTATTACGATAAAACTATTTTAACAGACAGAACAATTAGTCATAACAGACCCGATATAGTTTTACATGACAAAATTTAAAAAAATAACTTATATCATTGATGTCGCTATTCCAAATTCTTGTAAGATTCAGAAAACTGTTTCTGAAAAAATAAGAAAATATACAGATTTAGGAAATGAGATTAAAAGAATTTGGCATTCTCAGAAGATAAAAATATTACCATTCGTTATTTCAGCTACTGGCATTATATCTAGCTCTCTCATTCAAAATTTAGGCGTATTAGATTTGTCAAAGAATTTATATATAAAAATGCAAAAGTCAGTCATTTTAAATACATGTAGGATTATGAAAGATTTTTTAAATATTTATATTGAGGGATCAGTAGGATTTATCGGTCGAGTTAAGATTTCATCAGAGCCGAACCCTCTGATATGAAAATATCTGGAGTTGGTGAAATATTTTCCCATTATGTTTCTGGTGGATAAACGTATTGTTCTTGTATTGTTTTGTATTTATTATACTTATATAGTGCACTTACATTGCGTGAATTTACTAAATAATCATTTGTGGAAAAGTGTGTTGAAGGGTTTAGTCTTTCATTTGGGAAAGATTTAACCCGGACATAAAATCTGGAACACCGTAAAATTGTCTTTCTTTCTTAGTTACATCTAGAGATAATGATATCCTCACTGGGATCTCCCGTGCTGAGAATTTCATTTACTTATTATAATTTGATTATAAGAAATTAATATGAATTTATTATAAACATCATGTAGTATTTTTTTTTAAATAATTATAAAGTAAATAAGATAATGTTTTTTTTCTAATTCAGTTCAGTAAATTCGATTTTAGTCTACATTTGATATCAGTATATTTTCTATTTCTGATCTCCCTATATTTAGTATCCAGCTTTTTATTTGAGATTTAAATGTTGCAATATTGAGGTTTTTGAGTGAGAGTGGTATTTTATTGTAGAGTTTAATACCATAATATAAGAAGCTTTTTTGCCCAAATGTTGTGTTAGTAGTTACTTGTTGAATATTTTTTTGACCATGAGATCTAGTGTTTCTAATCCTACGTGTTAGTTGTTATTTCTTGGGTTTTGTACTTATGAATGCAAATGAGTATAGTTTTAGAATATGTATAGTTGTTTAATTGACATGATGTTAAGATTGTTGAAGATTTCGTCAGTGCTAGTTCTTACAGGAACTTTCAGTATAATTTTCATTATGGCTTTTATATATATGGCATATATTACAGAAATGTGAAGTTATGATACAAGAGGAACAAACCGGTGAATACAAACTGATAAAAAATATTAACAGCATTTCCCTCATCTGAGCTATTCATTCTTTGTGAGAGAAACAAACGTTGGGACTTGGGTTTTATTTTATGCCATCTTGCTGCTGGTACAAGATGAATTTAAGTCAAACATAGAAGCAATTGTATTATTATGTTTTGGTGAGATTACTTATTCTTGTTTACATTTTTCATGAAAATTTATTTTGGCTAGAGCCAATGGTCCCTGGACCAGTTTGCTACTCGCGTAACTCGTGTCAAGTGACTAAACACAAGGGAAAAGAAGTCACCATGCAGAGGTGGTGAGAGTTTAATTTGGGAGGCGGGCATGGGTACCGCCGCCTCGGGAGTCATTTTTTAGATAACCAACACCTTTTTCACAGGTCACCCCAAGTAGTTCGCTACGTCTGATGACTTAGCAGGAGTGCCCGGGTTTAGTCTGATGACGGATTCATCTGCCCAACAACTGAGTGGCAGGCCGGATTGGGAGAGACTGGTTGAGGAAGACCTATTACCCTCTCCAGCAGAACTCTCTCGGAACAACATCTTGCATCGCAGTTGGAGAGATGGATTCACGCTTCTGTCACTGCTGGGTAAGGTTCGGGAGTGTTCTATAAGATTCGATAAAGCTGTAGAATGTTCTGGAAAGAGTGGCGGAGTTCGTCGGTAAGTTTGGAAGGTACCGAAAAGTTTTAGAAGGTTCGATAAAGCTGTAGAAAGTTCTGGAAGGATTGGCGGAGAACATCGGTGAGTCTAGAAGGTTCCGAAAAGTTCTAGAAGGTTCGATGAAACCGTACAAGTGGAACTTGAGTCAAACATAGAAGCCATTGTATTATTATGTTTTGGTGAGATTACTTATTCTTGTTAATATTTTTCATGAGAATTTATTATTTATAACAACTTGGCTAGAGCCAATGGTCCCTGGACCAGTTTGCTACTTGTGTAACTCGTGTCAAGTGACTAAACACAAGGGAAAATAAGTCATCACGCAGAGATGGCAAGAGTTTAAATTGGGAGGCGGGCATGGGTACCGCCGCCTCGGTAGCCATTCTTTTGATAACCAACACCTTTGCCACAGGTCACACCAAGTGGTTCGCTACGTCTGATGACTTAGCATAGTTCAGTGTAAAGATAGTTTGAAAAACGTAGTTATTCTGTTTCATCCAGTTCAAGATGCAGGTTTGGCTTCCATGACAGATACTTCATCATGACATAAAAAATGTGTCGAAGCAATACTACAACAATGATTTGAAAACGTAAGGCAACCTTTGGGTTTTTTCTCAAAGAAATTGAGCAAAACACAACAGAAATATAGTACTTATGATCGTGAACTTTTGGCAATTTACATGTCCATCAAACATTTCCGCAATATGACAGAAGGAAGAGAGCTGATAGTATTCACAGACCATAAACTACTTACTTTTGCTTTAACAAAGAAAATTTTAAACTCGAAAGTTTAAGAACGCCTCGAAGAATTAGACAACTTGATTTTATTTCACAGTGTTGCTCCAAAATTTAATAAATTCAAGGAGGTGACAACCCTGCTACAGACGTCATGTCACGAATAGAAGAAATAACTATGCCTTGCTTATTTGACAGTGAATAACTCGCAACAGAACAAAATAAAGATGCAGAATTGCAACAGCTTAAAAAGCAAGGTAATCTTAATTTCAAATTGATTACCATCCAATATTCAAAGGATACCAATAACTTGTGAAATATCGACAGCAAGTGCAAGACCATATTTACCTTTGAAATTCTACGAAAGAGCACTGACCTCTGTGCATAGCACGACTCATGCTGGTACCAAGGTAACTCGACTGCAATGAACAGAGAAGTTGCAGAATGGGTAAATAAATGCTTACCTTGCCAGAAATCAAAGGTTGGTAGGCACACAATATCACTGCTTGGGGAATTTCATGATGTATCCTATTAAGAACACTTGCATATCGACATCGTCGGACCACTTCCGATTTCCCAAGAATATCGATACTGCGTCACCATGGTGGATCACGAAACTTCGTGGCCATAAACCATTCCAGTCAGAAACATCGATGATATTATTACAACAGATCAGGGTCGGCTGATTTATTTAATCAGCTAATAAGAAAACTCGGAATCGAGAAAATCCACTCTACAGCCGACAACCCAAAAGCAAACGGCAAAGTATAACGCTACCACCGTACTCTGAAGGCAGCCCTTATGGTAAAATTTAAAGTACTACTAATTGGGTACAGAAACTACCCATTATATTGTTGGGTCTTAAATCAGCCATCAAGGCTAACAAAAATTACAGCTCTGCACAAATGGTATATTATTTCTACCCGGAAATATTTTGGTGCCTTTTGAGCCGAAAATAAATGACACAGACCTTACGAAGACATTCTTGGATCAGTTCCGAAATGTGTCATTCCCAGATGGTAGAATCGCTACAGACAAGACAGATTTTCATTCACACAGAGTTAAAAACACGTTCACATGTTTTTCCTCAAAATGATGCCAAAAAAAAGTTTAATGCCACCATACAAGGGTCCTTATGAAGTTTTTGAAGGAAAAGAAAAAAATTTAACATCCTTATAAATTCAAAAAAGGTCAATGTATCAATTGAACGATTAAAACCGGCTTATATCAAGGATGATACGGAAAACAATCAGCCGGACCTCGCAGCGAATACACAACCAACGATAAGCAAAAACATTCAACCCACCTGTACGAGATCTGGAAGGAGAATCCATTTCCCGCAGAGATATTCCAACACCATAACTGATTTAAGTTAATTAAGTGTAGTTTTATTTTTATTTTTTAATTTTCTAATTTGTGAAACCCTGACTTGCAAGTATTATGAACAGTGTCATGTTGCAAGTTTGCAGACTATAACAATTAATTGCTTTAAATATTTTAAACAATTAACATTTTGTTACATTATAGAAATGCTGATACAGTATACTAATAATAAGAATTCTGATTCATTTTATAATAAACCCCGCGTATTTTGCCCCCATTAACGCTCAGTAAAATGTCAATACACGGGTTATTGTTTTTCAATACACCAGATCTATGTCAAGCTGTAAATTATCATTTAATTCCTAACGTTCACACGAGATGGGTGGTCAAAACTCTAAAGAGGAGGTAATTCCCAAGCTGGGGGAGAAGTTTCAAACTCCACGCACCATATTTCAAACACGGCTTTGATTTTGGAGTGCGCAATCATTAGGATTGCCACGGTTTTCATTTTCTGGAGGCTGTGCCAGCGGAAGATGACGACCAGCATAATGGAGAGGATCACGGGGCGAGGAGAAGCGGGTGGCAGACCTGCTTATTTCCCTTACCAACTCCCAGTGTAAAATTGAGAAGCTTCCAACAATAGTTTTCAAGTGTTTTTGATTGTTAATTCCTCTGAAGATCCTGAGATTTGTTAAAGTGTATTTTTCTCTAAACAAAATCAAGATATTTTTATGTATTTGGTTTCAAAACTGTATTGTTCATCGTGCTGATTTATTGCAATTTCCTTCGATTGTTTTGTTTACAATGTTGTAAATGTACCCTTTAAAGGTTATTTCATTTTTGAAAGATAATTTATTTTTGTATTCAAATTGATAACCACTGTTTGACTAGGGGGAAGTATATGGCGGTTACGTCACGGCTCATTCCCCCATATAATATCATTGCTCATAACTATGTAGCCCGTTCAAGGCGCTCAGTCAATAGCTCACTAGCTCACAGCGAACGTGTTGTTCTTTATGTCTATTCGGTAACTAATTTGTATCGAAGTTATATTCCTTCCAACAAACATTTCAAATCAATGGCAAGTTCATTCACCAAGCATTACGACACCGGCAACGTAAACAATAGTGCGATAACGAAAGGACGCACACAGCTGTTTTAAACAAACCTCAAAAGGAGGGCACATACAGGATGATTTCGTCAGCAAAATTTTAATAAAATTATTTCGAAACAATCGTATTATAAAAGGAGCTACAAATCAAAAATTACTTCAGTCGACAACCAGCACACCTTCATCATGGGACAAGCATCCAGCAAAGAAGAAGTCATCATCGCCCAGACAGGAGACATCCATGTGAAAACAAATCGATTGCAATGGGCGACTCTCAGCATACTATCAGGCATATACTACACTTGGAGGAGATGCCGGAAGCATTACAGAAGTCAAGCATTGGAGGAACTGAGGGTCAGCGGCGGACCGACACAACCCTAACGAATCGTGAGGCTTCACCTCACTGGGGGTGGACCCTGTAGCAGCCGTGCCACCGCTGCTAAATACCTTTGCAGGATGCCGACCCGACAACCATAAAATCAACACGAGCGGGAATGCGAAGAAAGCTGAATCAACAATCAGACAACAATGTATTACGAAACACGAATTTAAATATCGATCAATGACACCCATGACGAAAACCGCTGACCAGGCAAAGGCATTGCAAAACATTCATTCAATGACCGGGTAGACGAAATACTCTACCCGTGCTAAAATAATAAATAAAATGAACAATGGAGCCCACCGTCAGCGATCCTGCGGGTTCGAGGTCCGGACGCTTCACTCCCACCCATGGAAATGAGAACAAAGGGATCATCATCTATATAAACGGAGGAGGACCTACTCAAGAAAGCCACTCGCTCCGACAAGACCGACTCGCCAGAACATAACTCTACCCGCGCGAACACGCTGTACTTAATCTTATCCACTTTTGCATTTACGAGTATTTAATTTGATTCACCAATAAATATATTAAATCTTCTGCTGAGTTTGCTGTCCATCCTCTCCGGCGTTGTATCCGAATTCCTACACATTATAGAAATGCCGACCCAGTGTATAGAATTCTGATTAATTTTATAATAAACCCCGCATTTTTAACCCTCATCAATTAACAGCAAAATACTACACAAATTTTTGTTTTTCAATGAACCAGATCTACATGAAGCTGAAAATTATCATTAAATTCCTAACGCTCACACGAGATGGGTGGTCAAAACTATAAAGAGGAGGTAATTCCCAAGCTGGGGGAGAAGTTTCAAGCTCCATGTACCATATTTCAAAGACGGCTTTGATTTTAGTGTGCGCAATCATTGGGATTGCCACGGTTTTCAATTTCTGGAGGCTGTGCCAGTGGAAGATGATGACCAGCATAATGGAGAGGATCACGGGGCGAGGAGAAGCGGGTGGCAGACCTGCTAATTTCCCTGGCCAACTCACAGTGTAAAATTGAAAAGCTTCCAACAATTGTTTTCAAGTGTTTTTGATTGTGAATTCCTCTGAAGATCCTGAGATCCGTTTAAGGCTCAATTCCCGGCCCCAAAAAGAAGAAGACAGAGAGATATGAAATTACGAATGTTAGAAGAGCGCGCTAACACTTTTGTCTGAAGATTTAATAATCAAATCTACATAAAACCTAGGATGTTTTTTACTTCAAAAAATTATAAATAATATGTAGATAGAACCGATATTTTTTAATCTACATGATCATATTTTTTATAAGTCAAAATATTTTTTTCTCAACTTCCTTATTGAAAGATGTTATGCAGAAAGCAGCCAGCCATAAAAAAACTCAAACGGAGATACGAACACTTTTGTCTGAAGATTTAATAATCAAATCTACATAAAACCTAGGATGTTTTTTACTTCAAAAAATTATAAATAATATGTAGATATAATTCTTATAACTTTAAAGTGGATTTAAGGGTAGGTTTTTAAAGATATTAGTGTTTTATACGGTCTGGCTGCTTTCTGTAGAATACATTATTGAGAATGTAAGCTCAGCCATCCGTCCGACCTTACTTTGCGAAATATGCATTCCGTAGAAAACAGCCAGAGCTACCAAATACACTAAATATATGAAATTATGCTTTATTATTTAACTTAAAATCGATAGTTATATAGTTATTACTATTATATCCAGTTAGTAATTTTATATTTCGAGGAGTTTTTAATATCTCCAAGGAAATATAAATTTTTAAACTTTAATACGTAATGCTTTGTGAAAAATAACATACATAGATATTGATATTCATATTCATATGAATATTCATTTTGGGTTTTTATAATTATCTACTAGAAATCAATGCTTGTAGTCATGCTTATAATATATGTGCATTTAATTTACATAATTGAAATAAATATTTCAAAAAATTATTTTATAATAAGAGGTATTTTTATTATCAAATATCATTAAAAAAATCTTGATGTTTATCATTTCGTTTATTAACACAAGTTATAAGAAAAATTGTTGCGTAATTTACAAAAGGAGATGTAAACTTGACATGTTGGCATAGTGGGTAATGATATTGCTGATTCCTTGGCAAAACAAGGAGCGTCTAACTCTACCGTTACCCTCGAAAACCATATTCCCCTATCTGATATTTTTTCCATCCTCAAAGATAGATCCCGCAATGCTTGGACAGAGTATTGGAATATTGCTAGTCAATCCAAGGGTGTCCGCTACGCCTCAATACAAAGGATTATCCCATCAAAACCATGGTTTCAAAAATCCTAGGGGGGAGTTATATGGCGGTTACGTCACGGCTCACTCCCCCCACCTAATATCATTGCTCATAACTAAGAGAACCAAAGCGGACTAGCGCACGGACGGACGTGTTGTTCTTCATGCCTATTAGGTAACTAATTTGGTTCGAAGTTATATTCCTTCCAACAAACATTCCAAATTACCTACCACCTCTCTCATACCCCTATGACCATTAAAATATTGATATATTTCTTCATTGAGAATTTGTTTACATTTTTCATGAGAATTTATTATGTATTTATAACAACTGGGCCAGAGCCAATGGTCCCTGGAAAAGTTTTCTACTGTAATTTAATAACTTGTGTCAAGTGACTAACCACAAGAGAAATGAAATCACCATGCAGAGATGGCAAGAGTTTAATTTGGGAGGCGTGCATGGGTACCGCCGCCCCCGGAGCCATTTTTTTGATAACCAACACCTTTGCCACAGGTCACCCCAAGTGGTTCACTAAGTCTGATGACTTAGCAGGAGTGTCCGGGTTTAGTCTGATGGCGGATACGTCTGCCAACCAACTGGGGGGCAGGCCGGATTGGGAGAGACTGGTTGAGGAAGACCTTTTGAACTCTCCAGCAGGATTCTCTTGGAACATCGCCTTGCACGCAGTTGGAGGGATGTTATCACGCGTCGGAGGCACCGACACCCAGAGTCCTTGTGCCTTTTTCCTTCCCAGAACTTCCTCTCCTTCCTTTATATAAAAAGATCCTACACACACCATCCCCTAAGATGACATAGACCCTGAGAGAAATTATTTTCTCAGGGCCTCCTGCGTGGAGCTAATGTAAAATAAAGGAAAAATCCCAATGACTCATACGAATTTTTCTTTTTTTGCTGTGCCAGTATAATCATCATATTGCAGAATGACATCATTGCTAATGATATTTATAATGAAAGGAGGAATTACAATGAAAAGAATAACCGTTTTCTCTCTCATGCCTTTCTGGTAATCAAAACATTGATATATTTCTGAAGTCAGCAGACAAGTATTGTTGCCTACGCACTATTGCTACACTTATGAGAAGCATCACCGAATTCTCAAATTCGAGAAGCCAGTGTCCAGTGTGTTTATTATTTAAGAGCATATATTTTATAATTTAAAACACAATTAAGTAAGCATGTAACCGTACATTTAATGATAAAAATATTTTTCAGTTTGGTTGGGTATTTTTGCCTCAAATCTAAATTTAAGTTTTGTATGAAAAAGGCCACGCAGCCATTCCCCTTAAAAACATTTACAACAAAAGTGCTCGTATCACACAGATTATTCTGTAGAATGACCCCAAAAGTTACTATGCACATCAAAAGAAGGACCCTTTTTTTTCTCTCTTGCATTTCTGGCCATCAAAATTTTATATGTTGATGTTGATATTATTTTATTTCTTCATTGAGATTTTAAATTTTTAAAACTGGATAGTTGAGGATCAAAATCGCAGTAACAATTTTGTAGCATGTTTAAACTTCAGTGGTATAAATGTTTTTAACTTCACAATGTCCAAAGGCAATAGTGAAAGTAATGCATATCCACATAACTGAATAAAAGTTATGGATGTATGCAATTCATGTCACGCATCACGTAAATCGTACAGCAGATGAAAGTTAACAATAAACTAAGTGAAATAGTGAACAGATTTTGGAATTCCACAAGGAACTGTATTAGGTCCTTTATTATTCATATTACTTTGTCACAATGGAACAGGCTTGCCCAAAGAGGTGAAAACCAACCATTGTAAAGTTTCATTATTGTGTATTTGCTACAATTATAATGTAATGATAATAATAATAATAATGATTGCACAAAATAATTTGCAAGGCAGATAGAAATATTTCGCCATTAAATTTCTACAACGAGAATGCCAGCATTCTTATAAATACCAAACAGGAATTATTAGATTCCTGGTCAAATAAAATTCTTCACGGAAAACACTTCAACTATCTCAACCAAACATATGTTGACAAACTTTCGTCAAACAAATGGTTGAGTATTGGAGAGTTGAGCACAGAAATAGGAGGATTTATGCTTGCCATTCAAGATAGAGTCATTAATAAATCAAATTGATGATTTATGTAGAAAATGTTTGGCTTTTCCGGAAACTATAGAACATATAATATCGGGATGTTCTGTATTAGCGCCACCCGAATATACATTTAGGCATAATCAAGTTTTAAAAATAATTCACCAAAGTTTGGTAATTAAACATAACTTGATTGACTGCTGTAATGTACCATATTATGAATATGAACCAAATTCATTTTAAGAAAATGAATTTTATAAAATTTATTACGATAAAACTATTTTAACAGACAGAATAATTAGTCGTAATAGACCCGATATAGTTTTACATGACAAAATAAAAAAAAATAACTTATATCATTGATGTTGCTATTCCAAATTCTTGTAATATTCAGAAAACTGTTTCTGAAAAAATAAGAAAATATACAGATTTAGGAAATGAGATTAAAAGAATTTGGCATTCTCAGACTATAAAAATATTACCATTCGTTATATCAGCTACTGGCATTATACCTAGCTCTCTCATTCAAAATTTAGGCGTATTAGATTTGTCAAAGAATTTGTATATAAAAATGCAAAAGCCAGTCATTTTAAATACATGTAGGATTATGAAAGATTTTAAAAATATTTAGGTATATTGAGGGATCAGTAGGATTTATCGGTCGAGTTAAGATTTCATCAGAGCCGAACCGTCCGATATGAAAATATCTGGAGTCGGTGAAATATTTTCCCATTATGTTTCTGGTGGATTGACGTAATGTTCTTGTATTGTTTTGTATTTATTATACTTATATAGTGCACTTACATTGCGTGAATTTACAAAATAATTATTTGTGGAAAAGTGTGTGGAAGGGTTTAGTCTTTCATTTGGGAAAGATTTAACCCGGACATAAAATCTGGAGCAGCGTAAAATTTTCTTTCGTTCTTAGTTACATCTAGAGATAATGATATCCTCACTGGGATCTCCCGTGCTGCAGATTTCATTTACTTATAATAATTTGATTATAAGAAATTAATATGAATTTGTTATAAACATCATGTAGTATTTTTTTAAAAAAATAATTATAAAGTAAATAAGATTTTTTTTTTTCTGATTCAGCTCAGTAGATTCGGTTTTAGTCTATATTTGATATCAGTATATTTTCTATTTCTGATCTCCCTATATTTATATTTGTTTTTGACCATGAGATTTAGTGTTTCTAATCCTACGTGTTAGTTGTTATTTCTTGGGTTTTGTACTTATTAATGCAAATGAGTATAGTTTTAGAATATAGTTGTTTAATTGACATGATGTTAAGATTGTTGAAGATTTCGTCAGTGCTAGTTCTTACAGGAACTTTCAGTATAATTTTCATTATGGCTTTTATATATATGGCATATATTACAGAAATGTGAAGTTATGATACAAGAGGCACAAACCGGTGAATACAGACTGATAAAAAATATTAACAGCATTTCCCTCATCTGAGCTATTCACTCTTTGTGAGAGAAATAAACCTTGGGACTTGGATTTTATTTCATGCCATCTTGCTGCCGGTACAAGATGAATTTGAATCAAACATAGAAGCCATTGTATTATTATGTTTTGGTGAGATTACTTATTCTTGTTTACATTTTTCATGAGAATTCATTTTGACTAGAGCCAATGGTCCCTGGACCAGTTTGCTACTCGTGTAACTCGTGTCAAGTGACTAAACACAAGGGAAAAGAAGTCACCATGCAGAGATGGTGAGAGTTTAATTTGGGAGGCGGGCATGGGTACCGCCGCCTCGGGAGTCATTTTTTAGATAACCAACACCTCTGTCACAGGTCACCTCAAGTAGTTCGCTACGTCTGATGACTTAGCAGGAGTGCCCGGGTTTAGTCTGATGACGGATTCGTCTGCCCAACAACTGAGTGGCAAGCCGGATTTGGAGAGACTGGTTGAGGAAGACCTATTGCCCTCTCCAGCTGAACTCTCTCGGAACAACACCTTGCATCGCAGTTGGAGAGATGGATTCACGCTTCTGTCACTGCTGGGTAAGGTTCCGGAGTGTTCTATAAGATTCGATAAAGCTGTAGAATGTTCTGGAAAGAGTGGCGGAGTTCGTCGGTAAGTTTGGAAGGTACCGAAAAGTTTTAGAAGGTTCGATAAAGCTGTAGAAAGTTCTGGAAGGATTGGCGGAGAACATCGGTGAGTCTAGAAGGTTCCGAAAAGTTCTAGAAGGTTCGATGAAACCGTACAAGATGAACTTGAGTCAAACATAGAAGCTGTGGCAGCCCTGCTACCATCTCACAACACTGTGACAGCCCTGCACTGAGCGAACGTTCTGGCGGCTACGATGGTATCAAGTTTCGCTGACGAGACGTTTCGAGACGCGCTACGATAAACAGCGACCTTCAAGAAGCCTGGAGACTCTTCCCGAATATTCTACCGCTACTGCACCGCGCTTGCACCTATATAAACGATGGACCGACGGACACCAGTCAGTCAGAGCCAGAGAGAGAGAGTGACTTCTTCTTCACGGCGCGACTTTCTCCTGCCTTCGAGTACGAACTCAGTGCTTACTGTTCTATTTTACATTAAGTAAACTTTGTTACCTTGTGAATAAATTACTTAGTGCTTCGAAAGTGTCTTATTATTCTCTACCACTACACACACACATACACCACATTGTATTATTATGTTTTAGTGAGATTACTTATTCTTGTTTACATTTTTCATGAGAATTTATTATTTATAACAACTTGGCTAGAGCCAATGGTCCCTGGATCAGTTTGCTACTCGTGTAACTCGTGTCAAGTGACTAAACACAAGGGAAAAGAAGTCACCATGCAGAGATGGCAAGAGTTTAAATTGGGAGGCGGGCATGGGTACCGCCGCCTCGGTGAAGACTCGCAACAGAACAAAATAAAGATGCAGAATCGCAACAGCTTAAAAAGCAAGGTAATCTTAATTTCAAATAGATTACCATGCAAGATTCAAAGGATAGCAATAACTTGTGAAATATCGACAGCACGTGCAAGACCATATTTACCTTTGAAATTCTGCGAAAGAGCACCGACCTCTGTGCATAGCACGACTCATGCTGGTACCAAGGTAACTCGACTGCAATGAACAGAGAAGTTGCAGAATGGGTAAATAAATGCTTACCTTGCCAGAAATCAAAGGTTGGTAGGCACACAATATCACTGCTTGGGGAATTTCATGACGTATCCTATTAAGAACACTTGCATATCGACATCGTCGGACCACTTCCGATTTCCCAAGAATATCGATACTGCGTCACCATGGTGGATCACAAAACTTCGTGGCCAGAAACCATTCCAGTCAGAAACATCGATGATATTATTACAACAGATCAGGGTCGGCTGATTTATTTAATCAGCTAATAAGAAAACTCGGAATCGAGAAAATCCACTCTACAGATGACAACCCAAAAGCAAACGGCAAAGTATAACGCTACCACCGTACTCTGAAGGCAGCCCTTATGGTAAAATTTAAAGAAATACTAATTGGGTACAGAAACTACCCATTATATTGTTGGGTCTTAGATTAGCCATCAAGGCTAACAAAAATTACAGCTCTGCACAAATGGTATATGGAACTCTGTTATTTCTACCCGGAAATATTTTCGTGCCTTTTGAGCCGAAAATAAATGACACAGACCTTACGAAGACACTCATGGATCAGTTCCGAAATGTGTCATTCTCAGATGGTAGAATCGCTACAGACAAGACAGATTTTCATTCACGCAGATTTAAAAACACGTTCACACGTTTTTCCTCAAAATGATGCCAAAAAAAAGTTTAATGCAACCATACAAGGGTCCTTATGAAGTTTTTGAAGGAAAAGAAAAATATTTAACATCCTGATAAAATCAAAAAAGGTCCATGTATCAATTGAACGATTAAAACCGGCTTATATCTCGGATGATACGGTGAACAAGCCGGACCTCGCAGCGAATACACAACCAACGATAAGCAAAAACATTCAACCCACCTGTACGAGATCTGGAAGGAGAATCCATTTCCCGCAGAGATATTCCAACACCATAACTGATTTAAGTTAATTATGTGTAGTTTTATTTTTATTTTTTAATTTTCTAATTTGTGAAACCCTGACTTGCAAGTATTATGAAAAGTGTCATGTTGCAAGTTTGCAGACTATAACAATGAATTGCTTTAAATATTTTAAACAATTAACATTTCGTTACATTATAGAAATGCTGATACAGTGTACTAATAATAAGAATTCTGATTCATTTAATAATAAACCCCGCGTATTTTGCCCCCATTATCTGTCAGTAAAATGTCACTACACGGGTTTTTGTTTTTCAATGCACCAGATCAATGTCAAGCTGAAAATTATCATTTAATTCCTAACGCTCACACGAGATGGGTGGTCAAAACTCTAAAGAGGAGGTAATTCCCAAGCTGGGGGAGAAGTTTCAAACTCCACGCACCATATTTCAAACACGGCTTTGATTTTGGAGTGCGCAATCTTTAGGATTGCCACGGTTTTCAATTTCTGGAGGCTGTGCCAGCGGAAGATGACCACCAGCATAATGGAGAGGATCACGGGGCATCATTTTCAATTCAATTTTCAAAATTGAAAAGCTTCCAACAATAGTTTTCAAGTGTTTTTGATTGTTAATTCCTCTGAAGATCCTGAGATTTGTTAAAGTGTATTTTTCTTTAAACAAAATCAAGATATTTTTATGTATTTGGTTTCATAACTGTATTGTTCATCGTGCTGTTTTATTGCAATTTCCTTCGATTGTTTTGTTTACAATGTTGTAAATGTACCCTTTAAAGGTTATTTCATTTTTGAAAGATAATTGAACGTTGTTATGCAGAAAGCAGCCAGCCATAAAAAACTCAAACGGAGATACAAACACTTTTGTCTGAAGATTTAATAATTAAATCTACATAAAACCTAGGATGTTTTTTACTTCAAAAAATTATAAATAATATGTAATTCTTATAACTTTAAAGTGGATTTAAGGGTAGGTTTTTAGAGATATTGGTGTTTTATACGGTATGGTTGCTTTCTGTAGAATACATTATTGAGAATGTAAGCTCAGCAATCATCCGTCCGACCTTACTTTGCGAAATACGCATTCCGTAGAAAACAGCCAGAGCTGCCAAATACACAAAATATATGAAATTATGCTTTATTATTTAACTTAAAATCGATAGTTATATAGTTATTACTATTATATCCAGTTAGTAATTTTATATTTCGAGGAGTTTTTAATATCTCCAAGGAAATATAAATTTTTAAACTTTAATACGTAATGCTTTGTGAAACATAACATACATAGATATTATTATTTATTTTATATTCATTATGGGTTTTTATAATTATCAACTAGAAATCAATGCTTGTAATATATGTGCATTTAATTTACATAATTGAAATAAATATTTCAAAAAAGTATTTTATAATAAAAGGTATTTTTAGTATCAAATATCATTAAAAAAATCTTGATATTTATCATTTCGTTTATTAACACAAGTTAACAGAGTGAAAATTATCATTTAATTCCTAAAGCTCACACGAGATGGGTGGTCAAAACTATAAAGAGGAGGTAATTCCCAAGCTGGGGGAGAAGTTTCAAACTCTATGTACCATATTTCAAAGACGGCTTTGATTTTAGTGTGCGCAATCATTGGGATTGCCACGGTTTTCAATTTCTGGAGGCTGTGCCAGCGGAAGATGATGACCAGCATAATGGAGAGGATCACGGGGCGAGGAAAAGCGGGTGGCAGACCTGCTAATTTCCCTGGACAACGCCCAGTGTAAAATTGAAAAGCTTCCAACAATAGTTTTCAAGTGTTTTTGATTGTTAATTCCTCTGAAGATCCTGAGATTTGTTAAAGTGTATTTTTCTTTAAACAAAATCAAGATATTTTTATGTATTTGGTTTCATAACTGTATTGTTCATCGTGCTGTTTTATTGCAATTTCCTTCGATTGTTTTGTTTACAATGTTGTAAATGTACCCTTTAAAGGTTATTTCATTTTTGAAAGATAATAAGGAAGTTGAGTCCATTTTTTTTATTTTTTTTTATCAATGTTCGCATTCAAACTTAAATACTGGTATTTTTTTTTTTTTTTTAATTTCGTTTTCATAGTAAAATTAATTCTCAAAGTTTAAATTTTATTAAGCCCGCCAAAACGAGTGGAATCCGAGCGGTAAGAAGCGGGTTGTGGGTGTGACGTCATTTAAACTGAGAAAACCGCGTCAGTTGGGCATTTTGTATGGAGATTTTTTAAATTCTTCAATAAGGAATTCCAGTAATTTTTTTTATCAATGTTAACCGTCTATCAGAATTGACGTTATTTAAAAAAAAGAAAATTGATCAAGATTTCATAGTTAAATTAATATTTAAAGGTAGAATTTTTGATTCTCGCGCCAAAACCCTTAACAACACGGTATTGCTGTCGCTGGCCGATTGCCGTTGGTTGAAGTGCCAGCAGCCAATTCATTCCGCCGCGCAAAAAAGTAAAGACCGAAAGTAAGATAACGGTTTACAGCCCAGTTCACCGTGAGACTTTTCTGCGCAATCAATAAATTTAATATACTTGCTCAAAACTAGTGAGGTTTATGGCCAAACATCAGATGTCAGATGGGTAGAATACGTAATGATTATTATTTAATACTGTAAAAATGTATTATATTTATTGTAACATACAAATGAACACAATTAATAAATTGATGTATTTACTTGGAAGCTTTAACTCCACAAATTTCAGCACTAATGTGATCAGTATTATCTCTTTTGAATATAAAATCAACATGTCAGAATCAACGATTTGTAGGTAGTCGGACTGGCCTTGAATATATCCGATTTCTGACATGGTATGTGGTTTTTTAAACAGATTTTGCATTACATAAACTTTGTTTACTAAACCATTAAATATACCAAACCACCCATTACTAAACTTAAAAAGACTTTTAGGGGATAGAATGCAAAACCGTTAGGCCCATAAGTAAACGACGTTTGGCCTATACACCTCTCTCATCATACACAAACCATCTCTCGTGTAATAGAAAGAGATGCACCATAGACATTTCGGTGATCCGCTCTTCATACAAACTGAGGTTCCTATGACGTCAGAATACTTTCGACCATTCATGAAGCGTTTGTAGTTCGTAGCTTTTTGATGGATTTTTAAGAAGGTTTAATTAATTCTAAGAATAACAATATAGAAATATATTTATATATTTAGAATCGATATTTTTTAATCTACATGATCATATTTTTTATAAGTCAAAATATTTTTCACTCAACTTCCTTATTGAACGTTGTTATGCAGAAAGCAGCCAGCCATAAAAAACTCAAACGGAGATACAAACACTTTTGTCTGAAGATTTAATAATCAAATCTACATAAAACCTAGGATGTTTTTTACTTCAAAAAATTATAAATAATATGTAGATATGTAATTCTTATAACTTTAAAGTGGATTTAAGGGTAGGTTTTTAGAGATATTGGTGTTTTATATGGTATGGTTGCTTTCTGTAGAATACATTATTGAGAATGTAAGCTCAGCAATCATCCGTCCGACCTTACATTGCGAAATACGCATTCCGTAGAAAACAGCCAGAGCTACCAAATACACTAAATATATGAAATTATGCTTTATTGTTTAACTTAAAATCGATAGTTATATAGTTATTACAATTATATCCGGTTAGTAATTTTATATTTCGAGGAGTTTTTAATATCTCCAAGGAAATATAAATTTTTAAACTTTAATACGTAATGCTTTGAGAAACATAACATACATAGATATTATTATTTATTTTATATTCATTATGGGCATAGACATACAAATAACTAGACGAGAACTTACAGATGACGGGTAAAAACCAACTATGGCGGGGCGAAGAGAGGAAAGAGACTTGTGATTCGCCAATAAATCAATTTAACAGTATATAGGCACCTCGCACTATAATATCACTATTTAGTTCTTGATAGTAAAATCTGCTTTTGAATGAATGAATGTAAATATTGATATATTTCTTCATTGAGAATTTGTTTACATTTTTCATGAGAATTTATTATGTATTTATAACAACTGGGCCAGAGCCAATGGTCCCTGGAAAAGTTTTCTACTGTAATTTTATAACTTGTGTCAAGTGACTAACCACAAGAGAAATGAAATCACCATGCAGAGATGGCGAGAGTTTAATTTGGGATGCGGGCATGGGTACCGCCGCCCCTGGAGCCATTTTTTTGATAACCAACACCTTTGCCACAGGTCACCCCAAGTGGTTCACTAAGTCTGATGACTTAGCAGGAGTGTCCGGGTTTAGTCTGATGGTGGATACGTCTGCCAACCAACTGGGTGGCAGGCCGGATTGGGAGAGACTGGTTGAGGAAGACCTTTTGAACTCTCCAGCAGGATTCTCTTGGAACATCGCCTTGCACGCAGTTGGAGGGATGGATTCACGCGTCGGAGGCACCGACACACAATGGTTTTACTAGTATGGGAGCGTCGGAATTAAATCGAAATTTCAAATTGCAGGGACCATAAAATTTTGTTTCTATATCTTGACATTAAATACCAGCGCATCTTTTCCCACACCACCGAACTCAGCAAAACGTTTCGTCGCTGCGTAACACGTCAGCAAAGTTTGACTTCCCGAGCAGTCAGGACGTTTGTGTGAAAATGCAACGTTTATTATATAATATTTAGGGAGTGTTTAATTTTAACACTTGCTGGCAAACTTTTTTCTACATGAATTCAATGCCTTCAGGTATGTACTAAAGATATTAAGTTTTTTTTTTTCATTTCCTAATTTGACAAATTTGGGAAATATTTAAAAAAAAAACATCTAGTGAATATTAAAAAAAAAAATACGATGATTTTTGGAACAGTTAAGGTTTTAGTTTGATATTTCCTAATATTTCGTAAATGTGCTAATGTACTTTTATAGCTGACCTATTTTAGTATCATATTAAGAAAAAAAATCTTGCGCATTTTTGCGTCTCTACAGCCCAGTAATTTTTACATAATTTGCTTCCTGTAAAATTTGAGTGCTTCATAAATATTATTTTTGACACAGGTTCGTTTTCAAAGGATTTGTTCTTAAGATAAAAGGAGTTATTTGATATAGTGATGAACTCAAAGTGCCAACAGATGGAAAAACGATTTTTATATCGAAATAAAACTCATAAATTGCCCCAAAGAAGGCTGTAAAAAAATTTTGGGCTTCAAATTCTGCTTTAAAACAAGATGGACAATTGCTTATCGAAATAAAGCTAGACTTTTGATGGAAAATAAAAAAAATGGCTTGAGACTCCGATTTGTTTTACATTATATGAGATTTCTCTTGAAAAACAGCACGGTCGCGGTCGCCCGTAAATACAATTTGAACACTGTTCTGACCGATCCAAACGCTTATAAACCAAAGATCTTCGGAAAATTTCACCTCTTTCTCATTTGGCGTTTGCAACGAAAACCTTTGGACTATCTGGACAACCGATTGCATCAAAATTGGTAGGAAATATTATTCGTTCACCTAGGAGCGCACCTGTGTACAGAAAAGTGTTTAAGGTATTTGATGATAATTGCTCTCGACGGATGTCTGATGAGGAAGCCCTCTCAACCATGGTGGAAGCCAAGCTTACGAAGCACCAGTGCAATGCCATAAGATCGAAAGATCCAGAAAGGTTTCCGCCGTACAATATAGTACTTGAGACAAAAAAGGCATGCTATCCAAAAAAAAGATATACCAATCACTCATACATCTGCAGAAGTAACAAAGAAACAAAGATTTTAAAAAATATCGCGAGAACTATTATAGAAAATGCTCTCGTGAAAAATATAATGAGGATGTTTTTAATTTAATGTTAGTTACATCTGACCTTGTCATAACTAGTTACAGGCAACTCCAAAAAAAAACAATCTAATCGTTTTTCTAAGGAAGTTTTTGATTTAATAATTCCTTCGGAAATTCATTATTCAAATATCTTTAAAACCGACGATGATGATGATTGTTTATCGTCCGTTTCAGAATATTAAAAAGCAAAATTGAATATAAATAGTTTACCAATTAAATTAGAGCAGTTGACCGGATATCAGAAGGACGCGGGTTCAAACGGTTCAGACGGCGGCATTTATCTTTTCTCGGGAGATTTTTTCAATGTTGATGAGTGTTTCAGGCTAAAAATTATTGCTTATAATAATTATTTTATTTCTTCATTGAGATTTTAAATTTTTAAAACTGGATAGTTGACGATCAAAATCGCAGTAACAATTTTGTAGCATTTTTAAACTTCAGTGGTATAAATGTTTTTAACTTCACAATGTCCAAAGGCAATAGTGAAAGTAATGCATGTCCACATAACTAAAGAAAAGTTATGGATGTATACATTCATGTCACGCATCACGTAAATCGTACAGCAGATGAAAGTTAACAATCAACTAAGTGAAATAGTGAACAGATTTTGGAATTCCACAAGGAACTGTATTAGGTCCTTTATTATTCATATTACTTTGTCACAATGGAAAAGGCTTGCCCAAAGAGGTGAAAACCAACCATTGTAAACTTTCATTATTGTGTATTTGCAACAATTATAATGTAATGACAATAATAATAATAATGATTGCACAAAATAATTTGCAAGGCAGATAGAAATATTTCGCCATCAAATTTATACGACGAGAATGCCAGCATTCTTATAACCAACCAGGAATTATTAGATTCCTGGTCAAATTGAATTCTTCACGCAAAACACTTCAACTATCTCAACCAAACTTATATTGACAAACTTTCGCCAAACAAATGGTTGAGTATTGGAGAGTTGAGCGCAGAAATAGAAGGATTTATGCTTGCCATTCAAGATAGAGTCATTCATACTAAAAATTATAGGAAGCATACCCAAATTCATTTTTAGAAAATGAATTTTATAAAATTTATTACGATAAAACTATTCTAACAGACAGAACAATTAGTCATAATAGACCCGATATAGTTTTACATGACAAAATTTAAAAAATAACTTATATCATTGATGTCGCTATTCCAAATTCCTGTAAGATTCAGAAAACTGTTTCTGAAAAAATAAGAAAATATACAGATTTAGGAAATGAGATTAAAAGAATTTGGCATTCTCAGAATATAAAAATATTACCATTCGTTATTTCAGCTACTGGCATTATACCTAGCTCTCTCATTCAAAATTTAGGCGTATTAGATTTGTCAAAGAATTTATATATAAAAATGTAAAAGTCAGTCATTTTAAATACATGTAGGATTATGAAAGATTTTTTAAATATATATACATGTAGGGATCAGTAGGATTTATCGG
The DNA here is from genome assembly GCA_917563855.2 of Limnephilus lunatus. Classification (NCBI taxonomy): domain Eukaryota; kingdom Metazoa; phylum Arthropoda; class Insecta; order Trichoptera; family Limnephilidae; genus Limnephilus; species Limnephilus lunatus. Next base: position 104,493,812 of record OU830594.1, read on the forward strand.
TCGAGTTAAGATATCATCAGAGCCAAACCTTCTGATATGAAAATATCTGGAGTCGGTGAAATATTTTCCCATTATGTTTCTGGTGGATTAACGTATTGTTCTTGTATTGTTTTGTATTTATTATACTTATATAGTGCACTTACATTGCGTGAATTTACTAAATAATCATTTGTGAAAAGTGTGTTGAAGGGTTTAGTCTTTCATTTGGGAAAGATTTAACCCGGACATAAAATCTGGAACACCTTAAAATTGTCTTTCTTTCTTAGTTACATCTAGAGATAATGATATCCTCACTGGGATCTTCCGTGCTGCGGATTTCATTTACTTATAATAATTTGATTATAAGAAATTAATATCGACGCTGGAAAGGAAGAGTGACTAAAACGCCACATCGAGTGAATATGAGTTATATATGCAGTCCAACTTAGTTTTTTTTTCTGCGTCGATTGGTCCTAGTTTCATTGCGATCCGAGCACTTTGATGGCGCTTTAGTCACCACAAAATAGCTACTTTTAAAAAATTTCATTGACTTAAACGACAGCAAATATGGTCTTTTAATATGAGTGCGACTTAAGTCATCTTAGATTACGTGTGGTAGAAGGTTACATCACTCTTCCTTTCCAGAATTTTATTCAAATTGTTTGTAAGCTTTTTTTACCTTCTATGTTTTAGAATAACACGTAGAATTAGCTTTTTTTCCTTACCATGAAATGGCTATTGAAGTTACTTAAGCACACGTTCCCTACCATAATAAAATATATAATTCAGATTAGTATTTCTTCCCTACCCGTTTTAATAATATATTTGTTGTTAAGTCAAATAGGTCATATAGAAAATCACTAACAATGTCGCTTTAGCTGTTTTTCCTTTCCAAAAAAAAAAAAGATTTGTCGCTTTATTTAATTATGCTTGCCACGTTTTACAGTTGATTTGGCGAATAAATCATTTTAAATATATTGATCGTCATTTTGCTAATGTCGCTTAGATCTACCATTTTACCATCAATTTATTCGGAAGCACCCACCTATAAATATAAATCCGGATTCCACGGGCGCTTTAGTCCTCCAAGAACAGTCCGGGTGAACGAACGTCCGTTGCTGCGCGGTTCATTGTTAACAGGTTACAAGTTCGAGCATCGGATATTTTTATTCTTTAGTGTAAGCTTTGTCACGAGTGTGGTAAGTAGCAAAATTAAGATTGATAATGTATAATTAAGTTCTTCCTACGTCACATGTACAATTTATAATATTATGTTTTGGTGGGTATATTTATAAAATCATACTAAAATATTTAGTAATAATAAACATACATAAAATATTATACTGTATTGTCTAAGCCAGTCAGTCCAAAGCCTCAGAAATAAAATGCAAAAAAATTATTTGGACTTTTTGTCAGATGATAAATATGCCTTAGATTTTCAGTGGGATTCCAAGTCATGGAGTGGTTCATCAAGCTCCGACTCTGTAGTTGGGAATATTGAAGAAGGATCGACTAAAAAAAGACTTTAAAAAAAAAAGAAAATCGATGTAGATGGAAAGGTTGGCGAAAATGCGAAAAAAAGAAAACGCATCAATAAAAAAACGGAAAGGTCCATTTTAATTCAAAGTGGTAAAAAATATGAGCGAAAAGATGGTTCTGAAGTACCAGAAAAAATGAAAAATAATACCTGCAAAGACAAACCCTGTGGTAAAAGTTGTAGTGAAATTACAGACGAGAAAAGACAACACATATTCAATTTTTTTTGGAGCTTGATTTCAACCAGGAGGCGTGATTGGCTCATTGCGATGGCGCAAAAACAAGAAGTCAAAAGAAAAAGAGTCAAAGAGCTAAGCCGACGTAATCATACGTACTTTTTATTTTATAAACGAAGGGGAAGGGCGACGTCAAGTTTACCTGAAATTCTAACTGAATACTTTAAGCCAAAAATTCTTACACTATACCCTGTCCAATGCTGACTTTGGCGTTTCAAAGTTGGATATGAGAGGCAAAACAATTGCAGCTAAACTAACTAACTAACTAACCATCACGCCGTTTCCCCGCAGGGGTAGGCAGAGAGGACGGACCGCCAAACAACTCGGTCTTGGCACACAGTCTTTGCTTCACTCACATTCATACATCGTCTCATACATACTCTTCTATTATTCCGACTTTTGACATGGCCCGACTCAAGTATCTGATTCACTTGATCGTGCCATGTCTTCCTCGGGCGTCCCCTACTTCTTCTTCCATTCACATTTGCGTCATATATTCTTCTCACATTATTTTCTTCTTTCATTCGCTCTACATGTCCAAACCATCTGAGGGTCCCTTTCTTAATCTTACTCATTATGCTTACATCAGCCTTGCATTCTTTGCGGATATCCACATTTCTCACACGATCATACATGGTTTTGCCACACATTCGCCTCAGGGATCTCATTTCGACAGCATTCAGTTTACTTTCATCCTTCCTCTGCCAACTCCATGCCTCACTGCCATACATCAAGGTAGGTACCAGGACTCCATTGTGGACTGCTAGCTTCGCGTCTTTTGACAGTGTTTTATTAGCGCCAACGGCATTCAGTCCTCCATTAATGGAGTTACCTGCATTTACTCTTCTTTCAATATCTCTATCAGCCTTCCCATCTCTCGTAAACATACTACCCAGGTACACAAACTCATCCACCTGCTCCAAGTATTCATCATTCACAACTATATTGCACACTGTTTTCGTACTCTCCCTTTCAAATACCATGACTTTAGACTTACTTACATTCATCATTAACTCATTTTGCATACACACTTCGTTCATCCTAGACACGAGAGACTGTAGATCTTCCATAGTGTTAGAAATCAGCACCGCATCATCAGCATACAACAGGCACCATATTTTCAGATCACTCAAATTAGCGCCCAATCCCATCTCTTTCAATTCTTGCATCCATGTATAAATTGAATAACCATGGTGACATTACGCAGCCTTGCTTAACACCTTTTGTGATGTCAAACCACCCCGTAAAACCACCGTTCACCCTAACACATGCAACGCTTCCCTCGTACAGAGACGCAATTGCCTGTATGAGATTTGTATTCACTCCATACTTGGACAACACCTTCCATAGCTTTTTCCTGTCGACTCGGTCGTATGCTTTTTGTAGATCTACAAAGGCACAAAAAAGTTTTTGGTTTTTTGCCAGAAACTTCTCAGTGAGCATACGCAAGGAGAAAATCTGGTCCATGCATCCCCTTCCACTCATAAAGGCACCTTGCACATCCCATATTTTATCCTTTCTTTCCATTCTTACCCTTTCAATCAATATTCTTCCGTACAACTTGCCGACTGAACTTAGCAGGCTAATAGCTCTATGATTCCCACATTCCATACGTGACCCTTTACCTTTGTATAATGGCATGATTACAGCCCTTCTCCAATCTAATGGCGTGTAACCCTCCTCTAAACACTGGTTAAAAAGTTTGCACAACCATGTGAGAATAATACGGCTATCTCCTTTAAAGTATTCGGCCGCAATATTGTCGAAACCTACAGCCTTACCATTCTTCATGCATTTTATCGAATTTTTAATTTCATCCATGCTGACAATTTTTTTTTTTTTTTTTTTTTTAATTCCTTTATTTTTCCCATATTTTACAATTTATATTTACATATTTGAAAATCATAACAATAATGTGGGAACCCACTAAGGCGCAGCCTGTGCGTGGGTAATATATTTAAAAAAAGTTTTTTTTTTTAGTACCTAGAAAAAAACAAACAGGGGTATATAAAGCAAAAACAAAAATTGTTTAAAACATTTTGTACAAAAATTGTATACAATAGTGTACGGTTAAATAAGTGTAAGTGTAATTAATGATATACATTGTAGTAATAGGTGTAAAGTTTGTGAGAAAAGTGATATAAAACTAAATAAATAGAGTTTTTAGAAACATAAAGTGAAATAAAACTAAATAAATAGAGTTTTTACATCTGTATGGTTTAGCCATAATTTTAACTCTTTTACGAAATGCGGAAGTTTTGTTGCAACTTGAATATGTTTTGGTAAACTATTGAAGGTACGAGGTCCAATAAAACTACTGTGAGTTTGCATTTGTTTTGTGTGTGTTTGGGGGGTATAGAATACATTATTATTTCTAATTGCAGCTAATAAAACAAAAGCCGATCTATTCTATTACAGTCCGCAAGAGATTACATAAAAAAACTTACCGGCAGTGCCATCTCGTTATTGTACAAGAGTGGTATCCTACTCAGACTTTATTGGATGGGACAAGATAAGTGATAGGTATTTCAAAGGTATTGCTGGAAAAATTAACAAAATAAGAATTGCCACATTTAAAAAGAATTTAAACAAAAATTTCGTAAAATATTCCATGGCCGACGACGCTCCAGTGGAAGAATTTGAAATTTTACTAAAAACAAAACATTTAAACCGGAGCCAATTTACACAGATATGTTACCGATATCCTGAAAGAAATATTCCGATTTAATTAAATTGTGCACAAATAACACCATTCCATCTCTTTATCACAATGAATATAAACAATTCAAAATTAATAACTTTAAAGACATGCTTTTGGAATCAGACATTGAAGACCCAGATCATGACAATTAACAGTCGATCAAAGTGTCTTTATTTATTTTTGCATTATTTGCAATTAATAGCTGCACCTTTCTAGCTTGTTTTAATTTATATTAAAATTGTAGACCTGCAGAGTGTAGGCCATTCATTTTAATTTTTTCATATTTTAATGGCTTTCACCCTCCAAGGGTTGAATATTATACTATATCGTTATTTGCTCATCGTAGCGTATTGTTTTTTTTTTTTAATAAGGCTTCTTAATTTCAAATTAATATTAATTGAAAAGTTTAATTTGTAGGCCATTAATCCCTTTTTTCCATTTTATTTTCCAGCTTTACCCTTCAAGGGTTAAATATTATTTAATATATCGTTATTTGCTCATCGTAGCGCATTATAACATGATACTATATTCTTTATTTCAAATTAATATTATTGAATAGTTAAAATTGTAGAAAGCAACTATGATACAAATGTTTTGGCGATCGAAATATAATAAAATCCGTGTTTTTTTATATTTTTTTTCTTTTTTTAACCAATATAATACCCCTATGACCATAGTTTAAATATGTATTCGTCATGTCCGTAAGTCTTTATGTCGGTCAAGATATCACTTACGGTGGATCATTAGCCATTATTGCTTGGAATATCTATTACTTTTCTAATGATAAGCTTTTATTCCTCACTAGATTATTGGTACATTTGTACGTAAGGTATTTTTCCTCTCCTATTAATGTGTAGTACAAAGAATTTAGTTATTTATCCTCGTGTGAAAATAACATAAACATGCACATTAGTCATTTTTCCTGCCTAAATTTTTAGGCACTTTTGACTAAAGCGCCATTATCTTCGGAATTGTTAATATTATTAAAAATATATGTATTACAATTGATTAGGTTTGGTAAATGCATTTATAATTTTCAAGCGGCAACAAAATCAGATAATCGTTTTCAGAGTTATGATTTTTTTAAACTTTCAAACAGCTCTCCTGAACATTTAGCATAATGGCGCTTTAGCCATTTATCCTTTCCAGCGTCGATATGTATTTGTAATAAACATCATGTAGTATTTTTTTTTAAATAATTATAAAGTAAATAAGATAATGTTTTTTTTTTCTAATTCAATTCAGTAGATTCGGTTTTAGTCTATATTTGATATCAGTATATTTTCTATTTCTGATCTCCCTATATTTAGTATCCAGCTTTTTATTTGAGATTTAAATGTTACAATGTTGAGGTTTTTGAGTGAGAGTGGTATTTTATTGTAGAGTTTAATACCATAATATAAGAAGCTTTTTTGCCCAAATGTTGTGTTATTAGTTACTTGTTGGATATGTTTTTAACCATGAGATATTTTAGTCTAGTGTTTCTAATCCTAGGTGTTAGTTGTTATTTCTTGGGTTTTGTATTTATGAATGCAAATTAGTATAGTTTTAGAATATAGTTGTTTAATTGACATGATGTTAAGATTGTTGAAGATTTCGTCAGTGCTAGTTTTTACAGGAACTTTCAGTAAAATTTTCATTATGGCTTTTATATATATGGCATATATTACAGAAATGTGAAGTTATGATACAAGAGGAACAAACCGGTGAATACAAACTGATAAAAAATATTAACAGCATTTCTCTCATCTGAGCTATTCACTCTTTGTGAGAAAAAACAAACGTTGGGTCTTGGGTTTTATTTTATGCCATCTTGGTGCTGGTACAAGATGAATTTGAGTCAAACATAGAAGCCATTGTATTATTATGTTTTGATGAGATTACTTATTCTTGTTTACATTTTTCATGAGAATTTATTGTGTCAAGTGACGAAACACAAGGGAAAAGAAGTCACCATGCAGAGATCAAGTCACCATGGCGAGAGTTTAATTTGGGAGGCGGGCATGGGTACCGCCGCCTCGGGAGCCATTCTTTAGATAACCAACACCTTTATCACAGGTTACCCCAAGTAGTTCGCTACGTCTGATGACTTAACAGGAGTTCCCGGGTTTAGTCCTGGTTGAGGAAGACCTTTTGACTTCTCCAGCAGGACTCTCTTGGAACATCACCTTGCATCGCAGTTGGAGGGATGGATTCACGCGTCTGTCACTGCTGGAGGCACTGACTCCCAGAGTTCTATCCACCCCTTGTGCCTTTTTCCTTCCCAGAACTTCCTACCCTTACTTTATATAAAAATATGGGGTAAATTTAACCCGGACATAAAGTTGTAAAAATTAATTGATTTAAAGAGTGCCGTTTTTGTGAAAAATCACCAAAAGCGATATTTTTAATGACGAAAGGAATTACTACAAGGAAAACAGAGCCTATTTGGAAAAAAATAAGGTAAATTTTGGATAGGGCCTGACACGCTTATTATGAATAATTTTTAGAAAAAAAATTTATATTCGCCTTAGGAAAAGGAACTTTTTGCATTTCGGGCGGCGGAAAATTATGCATTTTAATTTTCAATTGCGTAAAACCAAAATTCACTTCGCGAACCGATGGGCGACAAACCGCGGCCATTAGGTAAGTCACTGTTATGTTGGTATCACTGATGCATTAACAAGAGCTAAATACGACCATAGCCATCTTCGTGGGAAGATGGCTACGGCTTTTTTTTTTTGAATTTTTCGTTTATCTTTATTATTATTTTTAGTACATTATATTTTTAAAAACTTAGATTGCCATATTTTAAAAATATAAGCGATAATGATATACAAAAATAAATTGAGAGTTCCGAGTGTACCCATCTGTCAGGTGAGCCGTTCGACGCCAAGCCACTTACGAAACCTGCCGCTGTGCCCCTCACCGCTGTCGCGTGTCAATATTATTGAACAAATTTATAATATTAATAGTCCTTTTAAGATTGCCTAATAGTCCATAGTAGTTGGAAGTTCGAAAAACCAACGCACCGTCGCTGAAAGAGCTGCGTTCATCCGTAAAACGACGGAAATTTCCGAAACCCCGTCCGTTTCATATCGGTTTCGCTTGTTTTATTGAATTTTTCTTTGATTGTTTTGTTCACAATGTAAATGTACCCTTTAAAGGTTATTTCATTTTTGAAAGATAATTTATTTTTGTATTCAAATTGTTACCACTATTTAACTAGGGGGGGGAGGTATATGGTGGTTATGTCACGGCTCGCTCCCCCCACCTAATATCATTGCTCATAACTATGTAGCCCGTTCAGGACGCTCAGTCAATAGCGCACTAATTTGGATCAAAATTATATTCCTTCCAACAAACTTTTCAAATAACCTACCATCTCAAAACATTGATATATTTCTTCATGGAATATTTACTTAAGTTCATTTGGGTTAATAAACCAGAGTACTGCAATAATAATAATGAAACTGCAACGAGTTCAAGAAGTTACTTTAAATTTTAAGCATAAAAATGCAAGCCAGTATTTGCCACGTTGCACATTGCTGGCACCTAGTTTGTAACCGTAACTTTTATATGAATGCCCACGACAGTTCACATTGCTGGCACCTAGTTTGTAACCGTAACTTTTATATGAATGCCCACGACAGTTCATGTCTGGACTTTGCTGTTTGCTTTTTGATTTTTCAATCAATTGAGTAAATTATCTATACTATACTAGGAAGTGATGCAGTGAGTCAGGCACCAATATGAATCATGGAGCAATCCAGGGAGTACTAAAACAAGTACACACCGCTCTATTTGAAGCACGTAACCTACACACGTTAAGGAAATTTGTCGCCGAAAAATAGGGACATCTATAGTGATTCATGACAAATTTATAGGGACTTTTAGGGACTATTTCTAGAAAGCCAGACATTGATGCAAATGAATTATTATGTTTCGGTGAGTATTATATAATTGTATATAGTATTATGTACTTATTCTTGTTAACATTTTCATGAGAATTATTTATAACAACTTGGCCAGAGCCAATGGTCCCTGAACCAGTTTGCTACTCTAATATAATAACTTGTGTCAAGTGACTAAATACAAGGGAAAAGAAGTCACCATGAAGAGATGGCAAGAATTTAATTTGGGAGGCGGGCATGGGTACCGCCGCCTCGGGAGCCATTTTTTTTAAACCAACACCTTTGTCACAGGTCACCCCAAGTGCTAATGATATTTATATTGAAAGGAGGAATTACATGAGAATTATTATAATGAAAAGAGTAACCTTTTTCTCTCTCATGCCTTTCTTGCAACAAAACATTGATATATTTCTGAAGTCAGCAGACAAGTATTGTTGCCTACGCACTATTGCTACACTTATGAGAAGCTACACTGAATTCTCAAATTCAAAAAGCCAGTATCAGCCAGACAATCATGAAAAATTGTATTATTAAAGGGCATATATTTTATAATTTAAAACACAATTTAATAAGTTAGCACATATCCGTACTTTTGATGATAAAAATAATTTCAGTTTTGTTAAGTATTTTTGCCTCAATCCAAATTTAAGTTTTGTATAAAAAAAGGCAGCGCAGCCATTCCCCTTAAAAACATTTACAACAAAAGTGTTCATATCACGCAGATTATTCTGTAGAATGACCCCACAAGTTACTATTTACATGAAAAGAAGGACCCATTTTTTTCTCACGCATTCATGTCACAAAAATCGCACAGCAGGTGAAAGTTGACAATCAACTAAGTGAAATAGTGAACAGATTTTGGAATTCCACAAGGAACTGTATTAGGCCCTTTACTATTCGTATTACTTTGTCACCATGGAACAGGCTTTCCCAAAGAGGTGAAAACCAACCAACCAGTTGTAAACTTTCATTATTGTGTATTTGCTACAATAATAATGTAATAACAATATTACAGAAATGTGAAGTTATGATACAAGAAGAACAGACTGATGTATACAGACTGATAAAAATATTAACAGCATTTCCCTCATCTGAGCTATTCACTCTTTGTAAGAGAAACAAACTTTGGGACTTGAGTTTTATTTTATGCCATCTTGCTGCTGGTACAAGATGAACTTGAGTCCAACCTAGAAGCTATTGTATAATTATGTTTTGGTGAGATTACTTATTCTTGTTTACATTTTTCATGAGAATTTATTATTTATAACAACTTGGCTAGAGCCAAAGGTCCCTGGACCAGTTTGCTACTCGTGTAACTCGTGTCAAGTGACTAAATACAAGGGAAAAGGAGTCACTATGCAGAGATGGTGAGAGTTTAATTTGGGATGCGGGCATGGGTACCGCCGCCTTGGAAGCCATTCTTTTGATAACCAACACATTTGCCACAGGTCACCCAAAATGGTTCTCTACGTCTGATGACTTAGCATATACATCAGTTCAGTATACAGATAGCTTGAAAAACGTAGTTATTCTGTTCGTAGTTTGTAGAAAAGTGACGTATGTAATTCTCGTTTAACCATGTTCAGAAGTTGGTCACATTTTTGGTGTATTACCTGACTATACACCGGTGTCGAAGGTATCAATGATGCTGGTTCTTTGGTACATCTTCCATTGATTTATACCTGTAAAAGAAGAACGGCATTCCCACCTGGCGGATGTGCTCTAAAAATTGCAATCTGTTTGTTAATATAGTGGAATCTATCAAACGGACCACCTATTTCTGCACAAAGTTGAGTGTTTTTTTTAGTATTTTGGGGCTCCAGACCAAATTCAACAGTGCAACTTGCAATAAAGCACAATGCACAATTGCACCGGGTCAGTACTTAAGAGCTATCTGCACTTTCTGCAGGCCGCGTCCAGCTTATGAGAGTTGCTATTTATGTTTGCTAAATACCTTCCTGTTCTCCATTTCCTTCGCCTATCCATACCCTTTAGGTTAGCCTAACAACCAGTAAAAGATAACTTCCGAAGTGGAAGGACACCAGAAGAGAAATATGAATAAACCCCTAAGAGTAATTTCATAACACAACTCCCCTTCTTCATGTAAAACTATTGTTCAAGCTTCTAAAAGCGTATGCGAAACCAGCAAAGTTTGTTCATTTGTGACAAGAGCAGCGCCGGATCTGCCATACATTCAAAAATGTGCAAAAAACCTGGCGCCAACACCGAAAGGGCGCCGTGAGAAAATAAATATGGTATTAAAATTTAGTTATAATATTCCCTGAATCGTTTAAAAATTACCCATAGTACGAAATAATTATTACGCTCGAGCAACACTTTCCAAAGAAACAGAATGCGCACGCGTCAGGTTGGTATCAACGGCTTACGAATTTATAGTCAGTTACAGAATTTTTTTACAAATTCCATATATTTAGTTTAACGTAAGATCTATTTTTTCATATATCTTTTACAACGAATGGGTGCGATCCAAATTCAATAACCAATCACAGCGCGGTATTTTTATTCTGGAGAATCAAACAAACCGACTTGCACCTTTCAAAATGCTGTCAATTTTAGTTAGTTAGTTATTTTGTACGATTTAAGTCTCTAGGAAAAGGTAGTTAAAGACCATTCTCTTATGAAATCTTCAGTAAATTCCATTAACAAAAGCATCGCACGGTTTGCAGGATTTGCAGGTTGCAACGTGTTGACACTGTTGACAGTTTCATCATTGATTTGACATATTATTTGAAGTTCGTTAAATGTATAATTAATATCTATTAGATTTGTTGGATTTGTTATTTTACGGTGTCAGTGTACATAAGCGTCTTTCGTAAGTCGTTGATACCATACGTCAGTGTTTAGTGTTTGTATGGTGTTTGTTCGCTCAATTTGGTGTTTGTTCGCTCAACACAGGAGAAATGCAAGGTATAAATATGAGGTTATATTCTTATTAGATTTTAGAGCTAGTCAGAAGCTGACGATGCTATTCTTGTGTTGTACGTTGCCATGGAAACGTATTTGTATTTGCTTTTTCTATTAATATCCGCGTTGGGTATATACATAAACGCAGTAAATCTCAAGAATGTCTAATGGACCTAGTTCCGCGAAACCACTCGCATTGTCTCGTAACCTATATTTTAAATCATGTTACGGTCACAAACAAACAATTCGTTGCATTATTTTAAAGCATAACTTGCAAAAAGAGTTTTTCCTAAAATAATTAAAATAGCACCATAATTTTATGTTTACCCAATAGATTCAGAGAGTATAGGGCTCCTGGCGATTCTCTCTTTAAAAAAAAACGAGAGTGAGAGCTACCGCCAGGTCACTTGAAAAAGTTACACTCTTTACATGTCTTGATTTTATTTGATAAATTAGTGTAAAAAAAATAAAAATAAAATAAAAAATTGGGGTGAACGAATTTTTAATCAAAATAAAAATTTTGGGGGGGGGTGGGCGCCATCGGTACCTATTGCACAGTGCGCCAGATTTCGTAGATCCGGCCCTGGACAAGAGTGTTGTCGTAATTTGTTGCGTGACGTAATTCACACGCGGTAGTAGTGAAACTAGAAAGTCCTTAGATGTCGCTTTCTTTTTTTTGCTTGTTTTTTTAAAGTGGTTTGAAGATTGGATATTGATTTCACAAAATAAAAATGTTTTTTTTTTTGGATTTTGTAAGATTCAAAACCCCGTTCGCTTGATGTCTGCCTCTCTGACCGCTGAGACTTTTCAGGCACTTTTCCCACTACGCTATGGGTGGCACGCGCCGAGGTGCGAATTTTCCGCATTATATTAGAACCAAGTATTTGTGTAGAACTGAGTTGTGACGCATTACTGTTTCACCCGAATTTCAAGTCACTAAAGGCTAAAGAAAAAAACCGCTAAAAGGTTATAAGTTTTAGAATTGTTTCATTTTCTAACGTAACGCAATAGGTTATGTGATAGAGACGAAACAAAAAGGTAACAAGAAAATGTGAAAAATGTATTTTTTCTACGCAGGAGTAGCGTACGCAAATAAACCGCAAACATCACCGTGAACACTTAACCCAACTAGTACGATTACCCTACACGAAAACCCTTAACCCGTATAGGAAGGAAAGAACAACATTTCCACAATTGCACCTCAGGCTTTTTATCATTACATAGTATAAAATGAAGTCGCTCAAAATGTTTGTGCGTTTAGATCTTTTAAACAACGCAACGGATTTTCATGCGATTTTCAACAATAGATAGAGTGATTCAAGAGGAAGGTTTATATGTATGCTTATTATAGTAGAGAAATCCAAATATTCAATTCAGGCAGCGGGCAGCTGGCAAGCGGGTGGTGTGGATTTTATAAAGGTTGGGTAATGGCGTTGTGTTTCGTTAGCCACAGCAACGTCTGACCGGGTCTGCTAGTAACTTAATAAAATCATCAAAATCGAATCAATGTTTTGTATTCCTCATTTTTCTTCTCTAAAAGTGAACCGATTTTTAAGGCTCAGTTCCCGGCCCCAAAAAGAAGAAGATGGAGAGATATGAAATTACGAATGTGAGAAGAGCGCGCTAACATTTACAGCGATAAAATTGATGCAAAAATCATGAAAACCTTTAATAAAACACTGTTATGAAATAATTAATCTTGTCTTTACTTCTTTTCAACGAGTCTAATCACGTACCCTCATTTAAAAAAAAATAATATCACATTTACTTTATTTTAAACGTCGAATTTTAACTACTCATTTATTTATTTTCGAAAGAATACATATAGGGTTTTGAAGAGAGCAAATGTTCACTTGTTGGGAGACTGCCTTGGAGGTAGACAGTATTCTGAGAGTCAACGTGATTTTTCCATATTAATAATGTAAAGCATTTAAAAACGTTTACGTAAACGTGTACCGCTTGTTTCGTATTTTATATGGCATAATGCCATAAGTAAAATGTCTTAACGATATTCGGAGTTTACATGAGACTCGTTGTTGTGTATTTCTTTTTAATTCAAAATGAATCATTTTTTGCAATGTCGAACGCGTGTACCGAGGAGAATAATATAAAATTTTAATAAGATTTTATTTGTAAGTCTTGGAGATTCCAACAATCTGTCTGTCGGATTGATTATTACAATGTCTATGGAAAAGGATTTGTTCTGACAACCGTTGCACCTGGCTCATTGATGGATCACGGATGATAGAAAAACAAACTCCCTGGGCGGAGTACTTGCATTTTACTGGAGCGGATGGCCACACATTTTTCATCAATTATTCGTTGCTGTCGGTGAAGTTTAATTTAGATGGCTAGTTAATGATTTTGGTCGATCCAGGGGGGTAAGCTACCATTTATTGTTGTTTTGTTTTCATGTTAAACACTGTGCAAATGTTTAATTTATAAATATATATTGATTTCTCAATGAATGCCGTTTATCACTTCTATCCTAGAATTGACCATAAAGTGTATAATTCCCAAGGCCCCGAAAGAGGATTTTGCTCTACAGTCTGCTAGCCTGGTCCAACGGCCAGTGGCGCCCTTAAAAAAAGCTAACAAAACTGGGTAAACACAATCACATTCCCTGACATTTAAATCTTTTACCTACATGTTATTCTTTTAAATGTAATTTGTAATTCGCCGCCGGGGAACTATAACAACACGACTCGTTAAAAATAAAGCAAAAATCTCGCGATAATTGTCTTTAATTTTATTTAAAGAAACACTGTGAATTCTTTCATACATATAACTTGTAAAATAACCGAAACAAACGTGTTTATAATCATTTTTGGAGCATACTTTGCGATTTTTTTCTATCGAGGGAATTTTATATAATTTGCGTTTCGGCGCGATAAATGTCTAGATATTATCTTCAAGAATAACATATATTTTTTTAAGAGCTTAAAAACTTCAAATATTTAAGGGAGGTTTGCAAGAAATCGGTTGAAATTCGGAGAACCGCCTCTTAAGATTGTTTTACTAACTGTATTAGAAGAAAATACTCTATGTCTGTACATTTTGCAGTTTCAGAAATACATTGTTTAGTTTGTATACTGAACGCCTGTCGATGGCGTTCAAACCAGATAATTTTAACGATTTTTGGAGGGTCCTAACTTGTACAAGAAGTACCAAAAAAGCAAAATCTATTTTATATTAAAACATATTTGCAGTACTGTTAAAATCCAGAATGAAAATTGGGGAAGAAGTTTGTATGGACAAAACGCCGCCCGGTTTCTTGTTTTTTGTTTGAAAATTAGATCGCTTAGAAATATTTTAGATGCTCTAATTAAATACTGCGAGTGGAACACATCTTTCTTTGCCTTCAAAATAATCGAGTATTTTCTTTAATCAACTCTTATTATAAGTCCAGACAAAATTAAGTATCGGGTCCATAAAAACTGCTATAAAGTAAAAAATATTCTACTTACTAGCCTCTTTTGGGTTATGATTTTTATTGAATAATGTGGAAAATTAAATTCTTTAGAAAATTATCGTAAAACATTTAAATGTTTGTTCCCGAACTTCTGAAAATAAAATAAAACACGTTTTTTGGCGATGTTTTTTCTTAAATAGGTACATCAAAATAGGCGGCTGGTGTCAAATGGGAATTTAAACCTTATCGCCATCTACATAAGGAATGTTATTCTTCAAGATGCAGGTTTGACTCTCATGACAGATGTTTCTGAAACATGTGTCGGAGCAGTACTTCAACATGTTGAAAACGTATGGCAACCTTTGGGTTTTTTTTTCAAATAAATTGAGCAAAACACAACAGAAATATAGTACTTATGATCGTGAACTTTTGACAATTTACACGTCCATCAAACATTTCCGCAATATGACAGAAGGAAGGGGGCTGATATTATTCACCGACCATAAACTGCTTATTTTTGCTTTAACAAAGAAAATTTCAACCTGTGACATGTGACACACCTCGAAGAATTAGACAATTTGATTTTATTTAACAGTTTTGCTACAAAATTGAATAAATTCAAGGAGGTGACAACCCTGTTACAGACGTCCTGTCGCGAATAGCAGAAGTTACTTTCCCTGGCTTATGTGACAGTGAAGAACTCGCAACAGAACAAAATAAAGATGCAGAATTGCAACAGCTTAAAAAGCAATGTAATCTTAATTTCAAATTGATTACCATGCAAGATTCAAAGATACCAATAAATTGTATTGGTTTCATAGTGCTTTCAAAAAGAAGTATTGAAATCCGTAAGTCTAAACTTAAACTTTAGGTCGCACAGTTTACAACCGCGCTGTGCAAGCGGGTCCCCCATAGAGTATCGGACCATCCCACTTGTGAAATACATACAATCGTCGACACTATGTGCCAGACCATATTTACCTTGGCAAAATTTAAAGAAAACACTAATTGGGTACAAGAACTACCAATTGTATGGTTGGGTCTTCGGTCGGTCATCAAGGCTGACAAAGGTTACAGCCCTGCACAAATGGTGTATGGGACTCCGTTACCTCTACCCGGAGATATTTTCGTGCTTTCTAAGCCGAAAATAAATGACACAGACTTTACGAAGACACTCATGGATCAATTCGAAAATGTGTCATTCCCAGATGGTAGAATCGCTGCAGACAAAAGACAGATTATCATTTACCCAGATTTAAAAATATGTTCACACGTTTTTCTTTAAAATGAAGCAAAAAAAAAGTTTAACGAAACCATACAAGGGTCCTTACGAGGTTCTTGAAGAAAGAAAAAAAAAAATTCATCCTGATATATTCAAAGAAGGTCCATGTATCAATTGATAGATTAAAACCGGCTTACAAGATCTGGAAGGAGAATCCATTTCCTGCGGAGATATTCCGTTACCACCGTAACTGAAATTTAAGTTAATTACGTGTAGTTTAATTTTGATTACATATTTTATTTTCTAATTTGTGAAAAACTGACTTGCAGGTGTTATCAAAAGTGTCATGTTGCAAGTTTGCAGACAATAACAATGCCTTGCGTTAAATATTTTAAACAATAAACATTTCTACATTATAGATTTGTATGTAAAATGCATCCTCAAATTATAATTATAATTATTAACCTCAATACAGGCATTAGTCCTAGTGAGGTTAATTTATGTAAAAAAAAAAACAACAACAACAAAATGTATGGTGAGAATATAAATAAATAAAATAAAAAATAAATAGAAATGACAGTGTACTAATAATAAGAATTCTGATTAATTTTATAATAAACCCCGCGTTTTTTGCCCTCATTAACGCTCAGTAAAACGTCACTACATGGGATTTTGTTTTTCAATGCACCAGATCTACGCCAAGCAGAAAATTATCATTTAATTCCTAACGCTCACACGAGATGGGTGGTCAAAACTCTAAAGAGGAGGTAATTCCCAAGCTGGGGGAGAAGTTTCAAATTTCAAAGACGGCTTTTATTTTGGTGTGCGCAATCATTGGGATTGCCACGGTTTTCATTTTCTGGAGGCTGTGCCAGCGGAAGATGACGACCAGCATAATGGAGAGGATCACGGGGCGAGGAGAAGCGGGTGGCAGACCTGCTAATTTCCCTTACCAACTCCCAGTGTAAAATTGAAAAGCTTCCAACAATAGTTTTCAAGTGTTTTTGATTGTTAATTCCTCTGAAGATCCTGAGATTTGTTAAAGTGTATTTTTCTTTAAACAAAATCAAGATATTTTTATGTATTTGGTTTCATAAATGTATTGTTCATCGTGCTGATTTATTGCATTTCCTTTGATTGTTTTGTTTACAATGTTGTAAATGTACCCTTTAAAGGTTATTTCATTTTTGAAAGATAATTTATTTTTGTATTCAAATTGTTACCACTATTTGACTAGGGGGTTATGTATGGCGGTTACGTCACGGCTCACCCCCCCCACCTAATATCATTGCTCATAACTATGTAGCCCGTTCAGGGCACTCAGTCAATAAGCGCACTGGCTCACGGACGGACGAACACTTGTTCTTTATAAACCTTTGACTTTCTCACAAACGTACATTATCACATACGCATTAACGTAAACATCTACATGTGCGTAATAACTAAACAATTGTGATAAGTTCTGCTAGTTTGTTTATGACATAGCTCGTTGTGACTTAAACTGTGACTAGGAAGTCACGCAGTGAGTCATGCACCAATATGAATCATGGAGCAATCCAGGGAGTACTAAAACAAGTACACATCTGGTGTTACCGCTCTATTTGAAGCACGTAACCCGCCACGCTAAGGAAATTTGTCACCGAAAAATAGGGACATCTTATAGCGATTCATGACAAATTTATAGGGACTTTTAGCGACTATTTCTATAAAACCAGACATAGAAATTGTTGAATGTTTTGGTGAGATAACTTATTCTTGTTTACATTTTTCATGAGAATTTATTATTTATAACAACTTGGCCAGAGCCAATGGTCCCTGGACCAGTTTGCTACTCTAATTTAATAACTTGGGTAAAGTAACTAAACACAAGGGAAAAGAAGTCACCATGCCAGTGATGGCGAGAGTTTAATTTGGGAGGCGGGCATGGGTACCGCCGCCTTGGGAGCCATTTTTTAGATAACCAACAAACTTTGTGGCCAGAAACCATTCCAGTCAGAAACATTGATGCCGAAACGATAGCAGATGTTTGAACTGATCACTCGAGGTTTGGTTATATTACAACAGAACAGGGTCGGCAGTTCGAATCTGATTTATTTAATCAGCTAGTAAGAAAACTCAGAATCGAGAAAATCCACACTACAGCCGACAACCCTAAAGCAAACGGCAAAGTGTAACCCTACCACCGTACTCTGAAGGCAGCCCTTATGGTAAAATTTAAAGAACTACTAATTGGGTACAAAAACTACCCATTATATTGTTGGGTCCTAGATCAGCCATCAAGGCTAACAAAGATTACAAATGGTATATGGGACTCCGTTATCTCTACCCGGAAATATTTTTCGTGCCTTTTAAGCCGAAAATAAATGACACAGACTTTACGAAGACACTCATAGATCAGTTCCGAAATGTGTCATTCCAAAATGGTAGAATCGCTACAGACAAAAGACAGATTTTCATTCACAGATTTTAAAACACGTTCACACGATTTTCTTTAAAATGGAGCAAAAAAAAGTTTAACGCCACCATACAAGGGTCCTTATGAAGTTCTTTAAAGAAAAGAAAAAAAAATTGCATCCTGATAGATTCCAAAAAGGTCCATGTATCAATTGATAGATTAAAACCAGCTTATATCTCGGATGATACGGTGAACAATCAGCCGGACCTCGCAGTGAATACACAACCAACGATAAGCAAAAACATTCAACCCACCTGTACGAGATCTGGAAGGAGAATCGAGAGGTTAATACGTCAAGTAGAAATGCTGCAGTTGGAGATAGCTGGTTTGCAGAGAGAACCACGAGGCCGCGAGCGCTCAGTTTCAAGAAATCACGGGACCGCCGTCGTGCCCCGCAGACTGGTGATCAAAACTACCTATGTTGGTATCATTTTTGGGTTTCAGGTTATCAGGTTTGGTCAAAAGGCCCGCAAGTGCAGAGATCAGTGTACGTACAAGCAAAAAAACTAATCGAGATAATTGGCATTGAAAATACATCTCGACTGTATGTATAACCGACCGTAAAGGTGGTATTAAATATCTGATTGATACTGGTGCTGACATTTCTGTCCTGTCATCATGAAAATTTTCCTCATCAACAACAACTGAATACAAATTTTATGCAGCAAATGGGATAAAGATAAATACATATGGAGAAAAGTCTCTAGTTCTTGATCTTGGACTAAGAAGACCACTGCGTTGGACGTTCATCATTGCCGACGTAAAACAATCAATAACAATCGGAGCGGATTTCCTGCGAGACAAACAACTTTTGGTAGACCTACATGGAAGGAAACTGGTGGACAAGGTGACGAATCTAACCACCAGTACAGCAATTTCAAAGGGTGA
Source organism: Limnephilus lunatus (assembly GCA_917563855.2). Taxonomy (NCBI): domain Eukaryota; kingdom Metazoa; phylum Arthropoda; class Insecta; order Trichoptera; family Limnephilidae; genus Limnephilus; species Limnephilus lunatus. The sequence continues at coordinate 104,513,059 of OU830594.1, forward strand.
GAATGTTAACATATATGCAGTAGACATAAACGATCCATACTATAAGCTCTTATGAAAATACCCCGAGTTAATAAGAACGGAATTAACAAAGATAAACAATGTGCTTCTTTTTGCCAACACTTAATATCTACACCTTCATCATTACGCAAGTTTAAAATAATATGCCACAAAGTATGCCGCAGATGCTAAATATCCTATATATATATTAAGAATGCTGTGAAAAGCATAAGTTACAATTTATTCATCTTTGTCATTATTTAAAAGAGAAAAGGATTATTTGAGAAATAAAGAATGAACATTAATAATAATTGGATAATTTGTAGAGCGCCATTTTTGTGAAAAATCATCTTAGGCTCAGTGATTATTGCAATCACTTGAGAATTTTGCTCACATGAACCATTTACCAATTAATATATATATGCGCACATCGCGTAGATATTCTGGTCATAAGTCAAAACAGTAAATTTTATAGGAGAGCGAAAACAAATGATGATTGATGAAACAAACGGTCCCGTCGAAGAGAGACACTAGCGACATCTCGCGGAGATAGAGTGATCAATATTATATAAAACAGAAATTTTTGACTTACTACCCTTTTCTACATGTAGAAAACTTTACTTGTATATTGTGCCGCCTAATATCGATACCTACCTCTTAAACTTGACAGTTGCTTAACTCACGCTCCGCAAAAATAGAATTCAAACAGTTAAAAGTGAACCGCAATTCTTCACAAGTTATATAATCACAACAGTGACTTCCGGTCTATTAAATTAAATAACTAATTATCTGTATGAGTGCACCTAAATATAAAAAAAGTAGTTGGAACAGTAGTAGTAAAAAAATAAGTTGGAACACGCTCCGCAAACAAATAGAATTTATCCAGTTAAAAGTGAACCGCACCTCTTCACAAGTGATATAATCACAACAGTGTCTTCCAGTTTACTAAATTAAATAACAAATTGTGTGTACGAGTGCACCTAAATATAAAAAACAGTAAAAAAATAAGTAGAAACTTATTGGAAGTGATAAACGGCAAACGTCAAGTAAGTGCAACAATACAATTAATTGTTCATTAGTTCATAAAATCAGAAGTATATAAAAGTGAAGTTGGAACTTATTGGAAGTGATAAACGGCAAACGTCAAGCAAGTGCAACAATACAATTGTTCATTAGTTCATAAAATCAGAAGTATATGTATAAAAGTGAATTTCGCCACTTCGCACAACAGATCAATACATTTTATGAACTAATGAACAATACAATTGTTCATTAGTTCATAAAATCAGAAGTATATAAAAGTGAAGTTGGAACTTATTGGAAGTGATAAACGGCAAAAGTCAAGCAAGTGCAACAATACAATTGTTCATTAGTTCATAAAATCAGAAGTATATAAAAGTGAATTTCGCCACTTCGCACAACAGATCAGTAGCAGCGTGGATTAATGCGCCGCCACCTCGTGAGTTCCGGCCCGAGTTCGATCCTCACACCGGCGAAAAGTGTTATTGAAATTCTTTTTAATTAATAATAATTCCTAAACTTAATACAACAACAGCCCAACATCATTACACATACTCAGCCATAAAATGCTTTAACGAACTCCCCAAAGAAATACAATCGGAAAGGAATTATGATTTTTTTAAACAAAAACTTAAAAAACATTTTAGTATCAACTAGATTTAGGTATGTGTTACTATGTGCCAACTTATATTTCCATTATGAACAAAAAATGCCAACTTATATTTTCATTATGTATAAAAATCTTCCATTATGTACAAAAAAAATTCAAACTTATTATTCACTATGTATATAAAAAAGTAGTTCTATAACATCCAAATTGTAACAACTATTAAGTATGTATAGTACTGTCAATGTGATAGTGCTCCCTCTCTAAACACGAGAATTTCTCAATTAGGGAGGTATTGTTACCACTGATATTATATATGTTTAATTGTATATTATATGTATTGGTTAATAAAAAAAATTATTATATATTATGTAAGTGAAAATTAAGTTAAACAAAGAGAACAATAGCAAGCACACAATAAAAACAGTACAATAAAATGGTTGAAAAGTAGATTACAGTTTGCAATGTAAAAATCTCAGCCACATTCCTAAAAATGTGTTGCCGATTTGCAAATCAATCACTGTGATTACTGTCTTATCCTACTAATACTAATTTCGGTTGTGACTCTGTTTGTAACTCCAGTTCAATGAACTCTGGAACTCAGATTAGCTTTGAATTTAAATGTCATTTTCAAAATTGAAAGTTTTTGCTTGGTGAATTCAGACAAGTGATAAAGTAGATATGTACCTAAAATATAATATTATTTTCTTCGAGTAGGCCACACTGTGTATGTCCGTAAAAAATATGCAGAAAGGAGAATGGACATACACCGTGCGATGGTGTTTATAGAAATCCTCCTAATTTTTTTTTTTTTTTTTTAATATCTGAATAATTCAGTTATTTTGATGTTATGTGGGTAGTTTTTGAACAAATTTTAATTTTTTACATAAATATAAAATTAAACATTTTAACCGACCCAGGCGTCGCGTGTTCGATTCCTCGGCTAGCTAAGTTCTTCATCACAACACAAGCAACATTTTCCGCTTTCTGTGGTGGTACTAGGAGACTTTCAAATATTGTTGGATTATTCGTAACCCGGGAATTTGTCTTTCTTTTAAAAAAAAAATGTATTTATACAGGGTGTCCAGGGGTAAAGTGCATTAACTTCGGAAGTTAATTCTACATGATATTATAAGTAAAAAAGATAAAAGACTTTTTTCGAAATTCCAACTTTTAGGGGTAGTTTTGTGATAAAAAGATAATGTGATAAAAAGGCGTGTGCGGCCAGATTTATTATTTTCCACTATTACGATACGGGCCAATCACAACCATGCAATATTGCCACAATCGTGCCTGGCAGGCTCTTAGTAAGTAAGATCGGACCTAACACTAAGGATTTTTAGTAGGTATGTCTTTTTGTATGGGAAAAAAATATTGGAATTTCAGAAAAAGTTGTAAATCTTTTTTAGTCCTACCATCATGTAGAATCACCTCCCGAAGTTAATGCACTTTACCCCCGGACACCCTGTATATAAAATTGCATATGCCAAGATTCGAACCCGTGCCTCTGGATCGTAGTCTAGGATCTTAACCATTTGACCGCGGAGGCTGTCAACTACGGTGATGGATTATGTTGTTATTGGATCCACCAGCCTGTTTATCGCATTGATTCCACCAGCCTATAAGTGACTAGATTGATTTGCATTGATGACAAGTGATTACGTTATAAATGTACAGGATAATGTTACTTGTGTCTTCTGTTCTTCAATTCTAGCATTGACAGGTACTGGAGAAAGTTCTGAAGTGTTCGCCTTTGAAGATGATGTCTCTCATAAATCTCTGCATGCCAAAAGTCAGAGTCGCATTTTTTTATCAGCTCATGTTCCATCTGCTGGAAAGAAATACATATTAGAATATATTCAAGTTCTAAGACTTTAAAATTATAGGATTTACTTAAAAATGAAAGTAAAGTCATTACATTTCGTAGCTCTCAATGCAAGCAGGCTCATCTTATATATGTAAATTTTTTAGGAGAGTCCAGACATGGGTTTTTTTTTAATATGATATGGTATATTTCATCTGCAGCGATACGGTATATTCATCTGCAGGGATATGGTATATTTCATCTCCAGTGACATTGATACAGTGATACGGTATATTCATCTGCAGGGATATGGTATATTTCATCTGCGGCGATATGGTATATTTCATATATAGCAATATGGTTTATTTCATCTGTGTTGATTTGGTATATTTCATCTGCGGTAATATGGTATATTTCATCTGTGGCGATATGGTATATTTCATCTGCGGAGATATGGTATATTTCATTTGCAGCGATATGTATATTTCATCTGTGGCAATATGGTATTTTTCTTCTGCAGTGATATGGTATATTTCATCTGTGTTGATATGGTATATTTCGTTTGCGGCAATATAGTATATTTCATCTGTGACGATATGGTATATTTCATTTGCGGCAATATGGTATATTTCATCTGTGTTGATTTGGTATATTTCGTCTGCGGCAATATAGTATATTTCATCTGCGGCGATATGGTACTTTTCATCTGCGGTGATATTAGCAGCTATATGGTAGATTTCATCTGCGGAGATATGATATATGTCATTTGCAGCAATATGGTATATTTCATCTGCGCTGATATTGTATATTTCATTTGTGACAATATGGTATATTTCATTTGCGGCAATATGGTATATTTCATCTGCGGCAATATGGTATATTTCATTTGCGGCAATATGGTATATTTCATATGTGGAGATATGGTATATTTCATCTGCGGTGATATGGTAATTTTCATCTGCGGTGATATTAGCAGCTATATGGTAGATTTCATCTACGGAGATACGGTATATTTCACCAGCAGGGACGTGGTATGTTTCATCAGCAAGAATATAGAATATTTCACCGGCGATCTCGTATGCTTTGTCATCTCGTTAGTGGGCATTTTAGAAGGGATCTTCTTTGGCACGGACTCAGTCACAACGAAACTCTGAAAGTTTTGTCAATGTATTGTCATTAGTTACTCCTGCTTTGATTGAAGTTTTCAGATGGATTGTCTCTTTATTGCAGTCTTATATATACATATTTCGAGTGCTTCTGACAGTCTCTCCAAATTTATGAATATTATGACATACTTATTACAATGAGACATTATCGTATAGCATTGGGTCATCATTCATCATCGATGAACATTTTGGCATGATGAAATATAAATTTAAAAACTCCATCAACGAGATCTTTTTCAAAGTTTTCCTTAAATTATGGATAATTCACATCATAAATAGTTGCATCCATTCTGGATTAACTTTGGGGATCTTCTCTTCAGTACTTCAGAAAGGCGAGTCATTTTAAAGTAGAGCTTTCAAAACGGCGGCAAAAAACAAAATGGCTGATAGTAGTGCGTCTAGTAGCAAATCTGCAAATAAAAACAAATACCTATGTAAGAACTTGAAAGTCACAATGCTGATTTAATATAGCAATAACGGATAGAAGGATGTTAACAACCTATTAGAGCTGGTAATTACTAGGCATGAAAAGATTTCAAAATGGCACCGGCGTCACTTTGAAGGTTGAATTATTAAACTAGTTTATAGCTCAATTTGCAGAAAAAAACATAGTTATTTATTTATTTATTTACGCCTATTTAGGCTTTTACATATACACATATAACAATATTTACAAAATTGTACTCATAAATAGTGCAGGAAACGACTGTTTAAAACACTTGTACAAAAATAAAATATAAAGTAAAAATAATATTGAATTTGATCCACACAGTATGTAGGTATAAAATATAAAAAAATATAAAATAGTTTTTTTCTTTCAGCCGACAAAATACTATTAATGTGTTAGTCAATTTAAATAGCTTTATCAAAATATTCCCCTACTTGATGAAAAAAACTTCAATAAGGTTTGCTTATATATTAAAATTTACGTACTAAATATATCAAGAACATCGGAGTATTTATTTCCTAGCTGTTGAATCCGTCGCATAGGTGTGTAATATTGGGATATTGATGTGGAATTGTTACAATTATATGGTAGGTACTGTCTTGTAACTGACCTGCCTGGAGTATGAAAAGAGATTACATATAATAAATCAGGGGTATCAAACATTGAATGAATGATTTTATACAAACAGGTTAAATCGGAAATGATTCTACGATTAGATAATTTTATTAAATTTAATGAAAAAAGTACGTTATCGTAATTTAGACATTCACCAGGAATGCCCATTTTAAAATGTACGTATCTTAAAATTTTTTTTGGATCATCTTGAAAAAAATATATTAAAAGATGAAGGTATTATAAGATATTGGTCTGATTCATGGGGTGAGGTTTATCTGGGTCTTAGCAGCAGATGCTTTTGATAGCCAGATTCAAACCTGAATATATATTTCATATTCACTCCTGAACACACTGAATCCCGGATTCCTGGCCACCCTTCATACTCGTACCTTTTTCCTTCCCAGAACTTCACCTCCCTCCTTTCCCTAAAAAAACCCTCCACACAGCATCATGACATAGGCCCTGAGAGAGTTTTTTTCCCTCAGGGCCTCCTGTGTGGAGATAATGTAAAAACAAAAGCATGAAGACATCATCTAACATCCAAAATTATTAAAAAATAATAAATCAAAAAATTCAGTATTCAAAGCATTTCACTAATTTCATTGTTATGAAACAAAAAAAAAACAAAAAAATATGTCTACAAAAAAAAACATAAATCTTGTGATAAACTAAGCAAAAAAAAAGTATGAAAAAATCAAATGAAATTGGAATGATGAAATGTAAAAATGTGCTTTAACAATTGGAGCGATCACTCGAAATAAATATATATTTGCCTTGATTGCTCGAGATTATTCAGAAGTTAATTTTAAAAATTTTTCACTAACATTAAAAAAATCATACCTTCGGATTTTAACATGGAGACACACAAACTTATTATAGTGCTATATAGCCAATGAATTAACCCGTATTTTACCGCTTATCTCATATTTTTAAGATTTATAATAAAAATATTAAAAAATCGTAAAGTTTATAATCGCGGAAATCCTGCGTAATTTTTAAACTTGAAACTGCCGTGAGGAATACTTATTCGAGTCAACATAGAATATTTTCGATTTCTCTATGTTGTCTGTGGTATACTTGATAATGAAAGGTGCATATCTATGGAAAAGGGACTTAATTTTATTCAAATACAGCTGATCGAAAATTCAGCAGAATTTTTTTTTTTTTTTAATTATTTTTAACATATTTCTAAAAAAGTTTACGAAGTTCGAATTTGCGACATCTATGGTCATTATTGATAAACCATTTCAATAGCTTCGTTCTGCGATAAATGGCTGGCCAAGGAAATGTTTTAAATAATTACAATAAATGTTTTACGAATGGTAGGAAAATTTGGTCCATTTTTGGACCGCTATCAAACGCAGAAAAATAAAAGTGGTTCATTTTCCGACTAAAATCGCTCCAGTGGTAAATAGTAGCTAGAAATACACCAAAAATTGAAAAGATTTCACATTAAAGTGAAGAAATTGAATAAAAAATTGAATTTAAATTAATTAGAGTATGAAAATAAGTAATGAATACCTATATAAAAACATTCCATAACAATGCAGTATTTAAAGACTTACCTGATGTTGCAACGTTTCTTCCCAGAAGCTGACGATACTATGAACAAGACATCTTTCCTCCGAAAGCTCAGTATTTCATAGCAAGTCAGTTTGGTTATGCGGCAGAAGAGTTTTCAAAATGGCAGCGAAAAACGAAATGGCCGAAGGTGCAACAACAAATCTGCAAAAAAAAACAAATACATACTTTTGTAAGAACTGAAAAGTCTAAATGTTGGTTTAATATGGGAATGATATTAAATTTTTAGTCAATGTTCACAGAAAAATAGAAAAAGGTAGCAATGGCGGAATTGGTAAACGCGCGCGTCCTGGTTAGATGAGAGGTTCTGGGTTCGAGTCCCAGTTGCGACCATCATCTTTTTATATTTTTCTGTATCTTATTCTCTTTCATATTTTCGTTTAGATTATTATTGTTTTCTTCTTCTTCAATAATATATATCATTGATGGGAATAACCTTCAAAAGTTATAAAAAGATTTTTTTTCTTTTAATAAATTGGAAGTAAAAATCATGAAATATTTGAAAAATGTGCTCAAAAAAGTTTAATTCTCTCAAAAATTGAAAAGATTTGACAATAAATTCAACAAACTGAATATAAAATTGATTAGATTATGAAAAAGGAAAGAGTGTAAACACTTTTCCCCTTTACACAACTGATAACCATTTACGTATAGGAAACGGTTTGAAACTTCTGTTTTAAAATTTAAATTGCATTTATTAATAAGGGGGTTAAAGGTTAAGATTCTAAATTCTAGAACAATAGAGGATGAAAGACTCACCCAACATGACAATTTTCTCCCCCAAGAGCTGGTAAAATCTTCTCTCAGAGTTCAGTGAGTATTTCAGAAAAGCAAGTCACTTTGATTATGTGGCAAAAGCATTATCAAAATGGCGGCGAAAAACAAGATGGCCACTGATAGTGCGTCAGCAAATCTGCAAAAAACAAATACATAAATGTTTAATATGGAGACAACATTTATAAAGAAGTTCAAAATCAAATAAACAATTGAATGAAAATTTTTCAAAATGGAGCCATCAAAATGGGGGAAGCTTCACTTTACATTCTGTCAACAAAAATGGTCTAAAATTAAACAATTTAAATAGATTACGACTGAATTTACAGAAAAAAAAAACATACTAACATTGGGAAAATCATGATGTCATCAAAATAAAAATCAGTCAAAATTGAAATACCATAAATCTTGTAATAAACTAAGCAAACGTAAAATCAAATGATATTGGAATGATGCAATGTAAAAATGTGCTAAAAAAGTTGAATTCCCTCAGAAATTGAAAATATTTCACAATAAATTGAATATAAAATTGATTAAATTATGAAAAAAGCAAAAAGTTTAAATATTTAGGATAAGATTCTAGAACAATGGGGGATTCTAATGACTTACCAGAAATGATGACATTCCTTCACAAGAGCTGACGGCACTATGAACTAAGAAACTAAGATGGCGGGGAACAATGGAAATTTTTTGGAACGCTATGGAACATTATAGAACATTCTGCAATGAGAAGGAAAGAGAGAGAGAGATGAATTAGATTGGTCCATGCATGCCACAGAAAGAGATGGAGGGAGTGGCCTGATCTTTCAATAAATTAACAGGGCTGTGAGAAATATATTTATTATAATTGGATATAAATTCGAAATTCCCAAAAATGAATATTGATAAACATACATATAGGAGTATATATTTTATTGTAAATACCGCACAAGAATCTCAACTCGTCCCATCTGTTCAGAGCCAGTAGGACTATGGCATCCCGTATGGTATGTTGGAGGAAGGTCTGGAAATACCTGGCTGAAAGCCTTTTTTTATTTGAATACCGCACAAGAGTTCAAACCACTCCCAACCATCTGGAGCCAGCCTATGGCATCCCCAATTGGAGTATGTTGTGAGGTTAAAGATAGTGTGGAGTAGATGGAAATGGGGAAGAGGAAGGTGAGGAAATACCTGATTATTATATTCTATTTAATCTTCCGTACTTTCATGAAATATTTTTACTGGATAATGGGTGTCTCATATTGTTTTTCATTTTTTCTTTGATCGTTACGCGCCAAACACATATAACGGGGGGACCGCATCAGCGCACATTTTGCGTGCGAGCGTTTTATAAAAACAACGATTTTTACATTATTGTTCGCCCTCTTTAGAGACACATTTTCATTTAACCACTTTGAGAAATGTGCCATGTGCGAATTTAATCAAGCATTGCGTACAGACTGGGAACACAATGCCGGATAAATCAACTGGGCCCAAAAGGACATCGTGGACGAGCACGAATGCCGAACGCGTTCGCATTATCGGCCCTTACTTTTTTGAAGACGACCGTGGTTGCGCTCAGACAATTAATTCTGATCGATATTAAGCTAAATATTCCAATTCAAAATATTAACTATGTCCTTTTGATGAAACAACTCAACATAATTACGCTGTCAGATAGGCGGATAATCTTTGACCTTGTACTATTAAATAAAATTATTAATAATTGCATTAACAACCCTGAAATTCTCTCCAAAATAAAATTTTACATACCGACCAGAAATACGAGACAAAGTGCTACCTTTTTCTGTGACAATTTCAAAACGAATTATGAGGCTCATACACCTATTAATAGAATGCATCATCTGGGCAATAAATTTGGGAATACTGTAGACATATTTAAAGATTCCGTATTAGTCACAAAACGAAATCTTTATAATTATTTTAGTAAAATGTATGATTTCACAACTCCGTAGTGAATACACTCTATATTTCTATTTTTTTTTTTTAGTTTTTATGTCTTTTTACAAATTTCGCTTTCCATACCTATACATTTAATTTGTCTTAAATGTATCATAAATCAATATATATTGAATACAATGTATTTGCTAACACAACTGTATTACTTATGTATATATCTTGTAAAAGCCCAGTAGGGCGTAAATAAATAAAATAAATAAATAAATAGATATTGCCATATGATCAGGACTTTTTTGGCTACAGAAATGCAAAATCAGATCGGATACAACCGCAACACATTTTTCCAACAAGATGGAGTCACTTCTCATGTTACAAATGACTCCCTAGCTGCTCTTCATAAATTATTCACTGAAAGAGTAATAAGTCGCCGAGGAGACATCTTCTGGCCACCGAGGAGCCCAGATTTCATGCCTGCTGATTTTTTTCCTACGGGACTACTTTAAAAGTAAAGTTTACAACCCATTGCCACCCAGCCTGGAGTTTTTAAAGCAAAGAATCACAGACAAAATTAACGCTATTCCAAGAGCGATGCTCCAGCGAGTGATTGAAAATTTTAGTGCCAGGCTAAATGAGCGTGAAGAAGTGGGTGGTGCACACTTACACATGGTTATTTTTCATAAATAAAATTTTAAAACCTGCTCTTTAATTTAACAGTAATTATAACCAATTCCAAAGAATTCTGGTGTTTTATTTTTAAGTATCAAAAACGAAAAACAATATGAAACACCCCATATATTGTTGATATTGATATATTTTTACTACAAGTTGAAATTTGTGCCAGCCCTGTTTCAATGCAGTGTTGCATTTTGCCATTGTCCTCCTTTGGAAATTTTTGTTATTTAAAAATAAACCAAACAATATACCTCAACTAACTTAGCCATTAATTTATGAAGCCATAAGACATAAATCATAACACTCATACAGAGGAATTCTAAACTATGGTTGTAATAATAATAATAATAATAATATATAGAGCGCCGTTTTTGTGAAAAATCACCTCAAGGGCGCTGTACAATTTATTCAGAATTCTTAGGTTCTATCTAATTTTAATATTTACAAATGGATACAGAAACATACTTACCTGCAGGTCACTTCCGATAAACACTTTAATTAGAAAGTTTGTGCTTGGAGAAGATACGGCTTTGCACACGGAGGACATTATATTTAAAACACTGGACATTGCATGATTTTACATTTTTTTTGCTACCCCCATCATTATAAGTATTACATTTTAAAAGATTAGTGGCAAAAGTGGAGTTGATAATATCAAAATATGTATTTTAAAAGACTGAAGAATTTAGGACTCTTTAGGGCTGGAGAATGTTACTGAAATGACCTTTAAAAATGCTTATAGTTATTTTTTTTTTCTCTACATTTTTAGGTTAGTTATTTACAGTGTCGCGGGCATTGAATGTGAAGGTGAAAGAATTTGAGTTTATGGATACGACTGTCTGAAAAGGTGGGTTTTAAGTTTTGCTCTAAATTCTGCCGAGTCTGTGATCGTTCTTAAGTCATGTGGCAGTCCATTCCAGGCTTTAGGTCATGACACTCCGAAAGCGCGCTCGCCGAACTTAGTATCTGGTGTGCGCTTTGGTTCCTTTAACCTTTCAACAGCTGACCTCAGAGTTGACTGTCGAGAATTGGAATGTAAGGCTGAAGGGAGTGGGGAGAGGAAGGAGATGGGGAAAAGGAAGTTGGGAAGTACCTCTCGGCTGTTCAGATCTGTTCACATTTTTTTTTAAATATAAATAAAGACAAAATTTGAATTCCTCCAACTTTTTAAAATCCTGTCTGGAGCCAGTGAGACTATGGCATCTCCAATTGGGGTATTTTGTAAGGTATTTTCTGTATAACTTCCTTCCTCGTACTTCACAGATTTGTCGTAAGGAATTTTGGTGCACTTAAGACTCCTTTTTAGTTGTTTCCAAAGCATCCATTCCAAAATTCCTTTCTTAATATTATTCATCACGCTTACCTTGCATTCTATCCAGATCTCTACATTTAAATTACGGCCATACATGGTTTTACCACAAAAACGGCTCCGGGATCTCATTTCTACAGCATTCACGTCACAGCATCCTTCCTTTACCAGTTCCATGCATCACTGCAATACATCAGGGTTGGTATCAGCACTCCATTGTGGACTGCTAGACTTTTTAATTGACTCCGTCCTTTACTTTACAAAAAAACATTCATATAATAATATTGTGTATTCATTTTATTCCCTAAGGTGACACAGGCCTTGAAATCTCAGGATCTCCTGTGTCAAGTAAATATAATATAATACAGTACAATATCACTAATCTGGCACTTCAATAGACCGATACGTCCAATAATCCGGCACCCTAAAAGTCAGTCGATGTTCGGTCACAAAAACTTCGATAAATCTGTCAATTCATCAAATAAACACAAGTAATGTTGTTTTTATCAATAGTTTACTGTTCAAAGAATGTGTTTCGGTAAGTAAAATAAATGATAGTTCAAAATAAATGCACAACATATTACTTCAAAAATATTCTTTCTGAGATTTCATACGATGTATGGGCAAAAAATCCTGGCATTAAAAAAAAAAGCAAAATATAGTAGACCACGTTTTTTCTCTATAATGCAGTAATCCGAACATTCCAATAATCCGGCACCCTCTGGTTTTTAATAGCGCCGAATTAGTGAGATTGTACTGTATATAAATATAATAATATATAAAAATAAAAAAATTATTTTGAATCTAAGTACAAAAAGAGTAACTGAAGTAAAGTAAATGATTTTTTTTTTTAAATTCAATATAATTTCAAGGTTTTACTCTTTATAGCTACTACTTACTCTTTATAACTTTGCAGGCGGCCAAGAGAAACAAATTAAATACATTATGCATTTTTTATATCTATTTTCTATATTAATGACATGGTGAAAATATTTTCAAAATGCAAAGTACGATTATTTGCCGATGATACACTTATATACTTAATTGGAGATAACTATGAAGAACTAATAAATATTGAATATAATGAACTAAATGATGTATCAAGATGGCTAAAAATAAATAAGCTTAAATAAAATACAAAAAAAAACAAAATGTATGGTGATTGGATATAAGAAGTCATCCAGTGAAAGCAAAATTAAAATTGATGGTGAAATTATTGAAAATGTAACTGAAATGAAATAATTAGGAGTTATATTAGATTCCAAACTAAACTTCAACGGACATGCCGAATATACCCAAAAGAAAATTGGCAAAAAGATATCTTTTTTGGGAAGAATTCGGCCTAAAATTTCCGGAAAAACCGCCATCACCATTTACAATTCAATTATTGCTCCACACTTCAACTACTGTTCAAGTATCCTTTTCCTGTGTAATGAAAGAGAACAGAATAAGTTTCAAATTCTCCAAAACAGAGCAATGAGAATAATTCTCCGAAGAAATAGATTTTCGAAAATAAATAAAATGTTAAAGGAACTTAATTGGTTAACAGTGAAACAAATGCTGACCTTGAACACGTTGATATTTATTCACAAAATATTAAACAACATGTTACCAAAATACTTCTCAAATAAAATCGTATACAATAAGGACATTCACAGACATTACACAAGGACGTGCAAGGAAATAAGATTAAACAAAAAGGACAAAACGAATACGCAAAACAGTTTGCTATACAAAGGAATTAAGTTATATAACACACTACCAGAAACTCTAAAGTCCTCACCAATTGAAAAGTTCAAGATGTATTGTAGGAGCTACATAAAACAAGAAAAAAAGAAAGAAAAAATATAGTGAATTTGAAATATTATAATTAATTAGCTGAAATATAAAATATTATAATTAATTAGAAATTTGTAACCTTAAATGTACAAAATAAAATTCAATTAAAAAAAAAAAAAAAAAAATAAATAAATAAATAAAAAAAAAATATTACGAGGGTAGGCTGAAAAATAATGCACACATGCTTGTACAGCGCGAACAAAATGACCCTTAGAAGCGCACCAGGTGGGATATGGAAGTGACATTGCTCCTCTACAAGTATGCGCAAGTTTGAGGTTGTTGAATTCATCCAGTGTATTTTGAGAAGCGGAAGTATGGAGACGTGTTTTAGTGTTATGGCAAAGCAAGGTTAACAGCTTGCTGTTATCGAATTTTTAACTGCTGAAAAAGTGACTCCTACTGAGAATCATCGTCGTTTTAAGGATGTTTATGGTGACGATGGTGTTGATAAATCGACTATAAATAGATGGGTGCGCCCTTGAGGTGATTTTTAACAAAAACGGCGCTCTACAAATTGTTTATTATTATTATTATGGGTAATAAAATTTCATGATTGTGAGTCTGGAAAAACAATGATTGTTGATGAAGCACGCAGCAGACGTCCAATCATTGATACAGACGATAAACAATCCAAACTCGTCCAAGATTTCATTCAAAATGACCGGCGAATTACTCAAAAACGTATCACAAACCATTTTGGAATATCTCAGGAACACGTCGGCTTCATTATTGATAATTATGATACCGTAAAGTCTGTGGATAATGGGTACCACGCCGTTTCACAGATGAGAATAAATAGCGTCGATTAGAGCCTCTGCAAAACCTGAAGTTTGAACCGATTCCACACCCTTCTTAATCCCCTGATGGTTTTTTATTATTTTTTTCCTTTACACAAGAGACACCTCAAGGGTATTCATTCCATCTCGTACGATGAGGTGAAGGCAGCTGTCAAGTCCTGGATTCGGGAAATGTCAGAAGAATTTTTCAGTTAAGTTGTAGGTACTCAGTATAGGCTGGTAGTCGAGTGAAGAAAAACGAGGTTGCGTGATGAAAAACCTTTAATGAGTTCCAACAATAATTGAAAACACACAAACACGATATTGAATAGTATTACTACGAAGTTTCACACTCGGTCAAGGTCGATCGCGGATAGAGGAGGCGAGCTGCGGTAATGTTGAATTACTACTGAGTCGGCTGTTGCTGGGCGCTCTTATATAGCCCGACGAGTGGAGCATTGGCAGTAAATTAACACTCGCCTGGTTTCTAGAAAGAGCCGGAACTGTGCATTGTAAGCGTACAATGATTCGAACCTTTTCTGGAACGCCCGTGGTAAGTAGGTTCGCGGCTTTGTCCCGATGAACTACGAAGCTACCGTTCAGTCACGTACCGTCCGTGGCAGACGGCTGACGGGAACGCTCTAGTAGTTTCGCTTGCATACATTTGAACACAGGCGCCGGTTCTCGAAACATCGATAAGTTTCGGGGCAATCCCAATGCGTGGGATAGCAAAGGCTGGTTGCTACAAAGTAATGGAAAAACTTATCACACATTGGGATAAATGCGTTAGCCTTAACGGTGACTATGGGGTCGTCCATTAATCACGTGATGTTTTTTAGCAACTTTTTGACCCCCCCCCCCTGGTGACATGTGGTGAGGTTTTAGGCTTACCCCCCCCCCCCCCCCCCCCTTTAATTATCGACATGTTGCCCAACGAGTTTGTGGCAGATGAAAACCTCGATGATAGCGATTCGACTTTCAAAGCAAAGCTAAATTTTTTTTTTTTTAGCGTTAGCATTTTTTCAAAAGATAAGTTGATGGTAATACTATTGAAGTATTATTGATGGTTCTATCTAAGTTGTGTAAAGAAAGAATAAAAGCTTGCTTCAAGTGTGCGATAATAGGACGTTCACCTTTAGAAATTGTGCATTCAATGAAAAATAAATACACGTGATATCACATTTTACCCCCCCCCACCCCCCCTCGTGATGTTTGGTAATTTTTTTCCGACCCACCCCCCCCCCCCCCCTCTTTCGAGCCTCACGTGATGGACGACCCCTATGTTGAAAAATAAATATACGATTTTGAAGCTCAAGAATCAAACTTTAATTAACTTTTTGTCTGATCTTGCTATTTGTTTTGGTTTGTGTTTTACAGGCATGTGTGCATTACTTTTCAGCCAACCCTAGTAATTTAAAAAAATTATGATAAGTTTTTAGATTTTCACGGCCAAAAGCATTTTCGTTGTTTGTTTCTGGGGTGTTATGCCGTGTTGCGCTACCTCCTAACACATCGTCGGATCTACCGGATCTGCCCTGATGATGGACACTGCAACGCTGTCCGAAACGTCGGCTATAGTAGGAGGTAGCGCAACACAGCATAACACCCCAAAAACAAACAACGAAAATAAAAAAAATTATGTTTATTTTTTCTTAGAATGACAAATATTCCCGGCTGACAAAAAACATGTTTTTCAATAATATCTGAGTTCCCCATGCTAATGGCTGAAGTTCAGGACTCCAAAGATCCCAATATTGGAAAAGGTTTTATTGAGGTTAGCATGGCTGAAGTCCAGGGCTACAAAGAACCCAATATTGGCAAAAGTGTTAAGGGGTTAGCATGGCTGAAGTCCAGGGCTACAATGATCCCAATATTGGCAAAGGACAATCAGAAATTAGTATACTCACAGTCAAGGATTGGATTGGCATTGCATTTCGGAGAATTAAAAATGCACATTGGTTGAAAGCACTCAAGTTCCACTTCTTGGAACCTAGAAACACAACTCACCTATCTGATTGTGACCAAAGATTAGAATGTGATTCTGACACTGTTGAATTGGGCAGCCACCTCTGGTCTGGAGCCATAAAATACCTAAAAAAAATCCTTCAATCTGTGGGCTTCAGAATGGATTACCCCAAATAAAATGGATTACATTCTTTGGAGCAGATGTAGGGGTATTGCTGACTTTTCTATCGGTATTTCAATGGAAGATGCTCTGGGGAACTACTGTTAGTGATCCCTTGACATTCTACACATTAAAATGGGTCGCCTTCTAGAACTGATTCTTGAGTTCAACACTCGACTATGGAATGATTTGTTAGCTTCTGTGTTTCATCCGTCTTGCAACATGGGTCTCTTCAAGAATTCCTTTCCTGAAAAATACACTCCACACATGATATAGGTCCAAAAAAAATCATTGTGGAATTGAAATAAAAAATAAACGTGATCGTGGCTGCAACATTTTAACTTTTTTTTGTCAAAAAATCGAATCAGCACTTTTTTTTGACATTTGAAAAGCAGACTCCCTTGTTAACTCTGATTTTCGATACAAGAGTGTTTGATAAAACTTTTTGAGATGGGTTGTTCAGTCTTTGCATAGCCAATAAAATTTGATCAAACGTTGACTGACCGAGAGTAGGTGGTTGACGAAGACCGTTACTTCACAAATGTGTGGCAACAATCATAAAATTACTAACTAACCATCATGGGCTTTCTAGGGCATCCCCGACTTCTTCTACCATTCACATTTGCGCCATATATTCTCCTTACACACCTTTCCTCGTTCATTCGCTCTACATGCCCAAACCATCGGAGCGTTCCTTTCTTGATCTTACTCATTACGCTCAGATATCCACGTTTCTCAACATGGTTTTACACACATACGCCTTAGGGATCTCATTTCTACAGCTTTCAGTCTACTTTCATTCTTCCTCTGCCAGTTCCATGCCTCACTGCCATATATCAGGGTACCAGTACTCCATTATGGACGGCTAGCTTCACTTCTTTAGACAGTTTTTTGTTGATGCCAACGGCGTTCAGTCCTCCATTAATAGAGTTACCTGCATTCACCCTTCTTTCAATATCTATATTAGCCTTCCGATCTCTCGTAAACATACTTCCCAAATAAACAAACTCATCCACCTGCTCCAAGTATTCATCATTCACAACTATGTTGCACATTTCACTCTTTCAAATACCATCACTTTAGACTTACTTACATAAAATTTAAAAGGCATTATTTGCCGATTTGATGACAGGGGTTCCAAAAACCAGATCTTAGACATCATTATTAGATATATAACATAAGAAGAGTTGGTCACCCCTGAAAAAGAAACTCTTAAAAAACTTTACAAACCTCTGGAACAACCTGAATTTGGAATTTGTGATTAAAGAAAAACAAAATTTATTTTTATTTTATAAGAATAATTTATTATTAACACATTAAAATAATATTATAAATAATCTAGTTTTAATAATTATTGTGGACTTTTGGTTATAAAATAAACATTAAATTTGAACACCCTAATAAAGTAAAGTCATTGTACGGGAATGTAGGTATGACACAAGCCATCGTTTCAACAACATTTCATCTTATTCATTTATTTACATAATGTTTATAGAGATTTAGTTGTTGTGTTTATTGAAACATTATTTAGGCCTAAATAATTCAGTTTCAAAAATAAAGGTATCTCTTATTAGTTTATCTCTATTATTGAAAATATTCTAAAACTACTGTCAAAAAAAATAGTAATGCTACTTCTAGGGAGATTCCTTCAAACTACAAATTTTAAAACGGCGGCGAGTCGAACAGCTGATTGAGCGATCTTATAGTACAGTGGTCTTCAACCTTTTTGAGCCGGCGTACCCCTTGTCTCTCACTACAGATTTGTTGTTCCCCGTACCCTCAATCTATCCTTTTTACACGTGTAATGAAAGACGTGTTTCATTTGTTATTTTTAAAACTCTCATTATTACATGAATTCAACAATCATGTCACAAGAATAAAATTAAGTAATGCAATTTTATACAGTGTGCAACACAACTTCAGGCATTTTAACCAGTGATTCTACATGCGTGCAGCGTTATTGCGTACCCCCAATTCGGCTTCGCGTACCCCCAGGCAGGGGCGTGCACAGAAATTTTAGTGAGCTAGAGAGCTAAGACTGGAAATGTATGATGATTTTTATCCAGCGTTTATCACCCTGAATAAAAAATCCTCATACAAAATATTAAAATTTCGAAAAAAAAAATCATTTTCAGCTACAGCAACATCATTTACGTCGAAATTTTCAATCTTAGCACTCTAGCTCACTAAAAACTCTGTGCACGCCACTGCCACCAGGATTAACTGATTCAGTGTTTAACTATCCTTTTTTATACTTTATTTTTAATTTTAAAGTGAAGATTGAACAAAAACTGAAATGGTCTATTGGACAAATACGAACTGAGGCGACGATATATTGGCGCCATTTTAAATGTCTCCGATTACTTTTCGGATAAAAAAGGCAATTATCTCCTTGATTCAGCAATTTTTTTTTTTAAATATTTACAGCTCGCACTTTTTTAATTTGGACTTAAAAGGGTGCTTAAATAAAGAATAAAAAAAAACGAAGCTATTAAAATGTTCTATCTATTATGACCATAGATGTCGCAAATCCGAACTATCTAGACTATTTTATAACGATATAAAAAAAATAAAAAATAAATATTTTTTTTACGCAGTATTTCTGATCAGCTGTTTACGGTTAAAATTAAGTTCTTTTTCCTTTCATTATCAAGTATACCACAGACAATAATACCTAAAAACGAAAAACGAAAATTAAATTTGTAGGTTACAAATAAATTATATGTAGGTACATCGATCAATACAATAAATAAAATATTATTTGCACGTGTCTGTGTTTTACATATTATTAAAGATCATTTATAATAAAAACGGTCTGGTACATTGCTATAACATTTTGAAATATCCTGCTAGTTACCCAGAAAACATGAACATTTTTATTTATTTTACTATAAGTTTTTGTGCACTATGATTTGGAGATGTTTATGAGTAATCTGAGTATTGTACTAGATAGAGGGTACACTTTTACATATAACTGCATACTCAACTCAAATTTTGATTATTCGGAGATGTCTGACTAATCAACTGGATGATCGACAGATCTACAATACAAACACAAAGCCAGTGGGACTATGGCATCCCCGATTGGGGTGTGTTGAGGCTGCAGTGAAGGAGATGGGGAAGAGGAAGGTTGGGAAGTACTAGGTTATTCAGATCTGATCACCAAACAGGGCAAACATAGTTTTAGCAACATGTTAGGACTATACTGAGAATATCTATCACTCTTAAACAATTTGAGTTAAAAACAATAATTATAGATAAGAGATAGAAAAACAATCTGTTTCAACTGTTGCACATAAAACTAGAACCATTTTTTAATGGCCATTAATCGGCCAGCGCTCGAGAATTCATATTTCATCGAAAGATGTTCTTACGATCATACAGGGCAGTTCCAATGAGAAAGATTAATTATTCTCCATACCAGCTTTTTCAAATAATTACTCAATATCGATTTTATTTCATTCAAAATTTGTTTTAATTTATACCTACATTTAAAAATGCTGAAAGGCGTGATGATAAAACCATTAAAATTATGTACTTTTTGTGATTATTTTTTGATCATAAGTATTTATAATTTTTCAATAATGTCTAGCAAAATAAGAATGTAAAAAAAATCTTAAATATATTAGATTGTAAGACTGTAAATAAATAGACAAACTGAAGTGTATTAGTGTCACAAAACACGTGTGCAGATGTTTTTTTAAATGATTTTATTTAAACTAAAATAAAAATTCTGAAACATAGCTTTCCCAGATAATTTATTGATTTATTTTACTGCATGATTACCTATATAATTTGAAATGTGTGTTGTATAATATAAAATTTTATTTGAAAATTTAACAAATCTGCCAACGACCTACAGTAAAACATTATTGTACAAAAAATAAACATATTTTCTCAAAATTTAAAATATAACTTCACTAGATAAAAGAACAATCTTTCGAAATCAATTTATAAATTTTTGTGGAAAAGAGTCAGTATGTCTAAAATTTGATTCAAAAATGACATATTTCCGGTTTTGTCTGGTTATTCCCTCTTATATGCATTTATGTGGAAATTACATTACAATATCTTAAATACAAGTAACAATTGTTTACATGTTTGTCAAGTTTTGATTATTTTCTAGTAATGTAGCTTACATCAGGTGACATGTACTTATTGATAAAATAATTTATAATTTTTATAGACTTGTGCTATTATGCCCAAATGGACTTTTAACATTTTAAGACAAATACATTTATTATTGCGATGTAGAAGTAAATGATTTGCTCATACAAACAGTAAAAATGAGTCAACTAGTAAATTTTCTGCATAATTTTCTAATTCCTTTACATCAACCTCTGCATATGAATTACTCGCTGCATGGTATCTAGGTGCAGTTGAGCATCTTAAAGACTCCGTCCTGGGGGGTGAGTCTGTATAACGAGGCGAACACAATTATAATTGTTCTTGGGAACGAATTCAAATAATTCAGACTAATTCAAATTCGAATTCAAATCATTTTCCGTATGCATTCTGCTCCCATATAGACTCATCCCCATACGTTCTCGTTGGCATATTAAAGGCATTAAGGGATGTCTATATACCATTAAGAAATTTACAAAAACAATTGAAACACAAAATAGTTATTTTTAATAAATTATGATTATAATGAGATTCTACTGCAGATCTAATAACAAATTTTTCAATACATATTTGAACGTAAATACACTTTTGCAAACAATTTATGCAGTAATTATGAAAATCATACAAAACCTAACTATTGTTTTCTGTAGAAGCAAAATGTTGGCACTTAAAAAAATTATGTAAAAACCACAAGAGTTCCTACTGCTCCCTATTAATTGGAGACAGGTAGACTATGGCTTACCCAACTGGGGTATGTTGTGAGATTGAATGTTGGGGAGGGGAAGGAGAAAAGGTGGATAGGGAAGTACTTGGCTATTCAAATCCAGAGGTCTAGCATTATCAGATTGATAACTTTGCAATGTGGGTTCGATATGCGTAACATCATTAAACGAATAGAGCAGTATTGTACTTGGTTATAAAAATAAGTATAGTTTTAAGTCACTAGTTATATAAGTCTTAGGGGCCATATCACCAATCTCTCAAAATGTTGAAGTCAACTATGGGTCACATAATTTTATAGGCAGGAGAATCCTGCCCATAAACCAGCCCGCATTTCACCACATGAAAAATGGTCTCAAGAAGTTATTCGGGTCTAGAGCCACGCCTGTCGATCGCCCATCTAAAATGGTGTCGTTTCTATGGAATCACAAACATTAACAGTGTTTGACAGCGTTCGTTATTATTGTTTACGGAACTATAAGGTAAGTTGAACAGGTTTTTGTTGTTTTTTTTAATTATTGAGTGATTTCACAAAAGGATTTAGTTGAATTCATAGATTTCTTGTTTTTTAAGATGAATAAGCGAGAGTGAAGCACAACTTCACAAGAGAAGAATGCGACATACCGATGAATATAATTCACCAGTTTAGTCATTGAAAATAAAACTAGCAATGCCGTTTTCTGGAAGGAAATGTAAGTGGCCTAGAAAGCTGTAGTGGTCAAATTTAATTCTTCTACATCAGGTATAATAATAACCAAGTTAAATAAAATGGTGATTTCAACCGTTGAATCATTACAGTGTTTTTAACATTCATTGTGTTTTCATTTATAGGCTTCAATGAAGGTGAAGTATGGGGGGCTGAAGAGGTTGGTTCGGCAGAAGAGCGCGAGAATTTAATTAGCGCATTACGCGAAAAACGAAAGGAAACGAAGAAAGAGCTAAAGATAGAGACCCTAATAACGACGATAAAACAGCAGTGATCACTTTTGACCTCGAAAATATATTTTGCCTTCCAAAAGCCCCAGTCTCATGTTTTCTTTACTCAAGCCAGTTAAGAGTTTACAATTTAACAGGACACTGCAATGTAAACAAATCGGCCACCAATGCTTTGTGGGATGAAATTACAAATGGCAGGAGTGGAGACGATCTGGCAATGACCCTAATAAACAAATCGGCCACCAATGAATTGTGGGATGAATCCACAAATGGCAGGAGTGGAGACGATCTGGCAATGACCCTAGTAAACAAATCGGCAACCAATGCATTGTGGGATGAAACCACAAATGGCAGGAGTGGAGACGATCTGGCAATGGCCCTAATAAACAAATCGGCCACCAATGCATTGTGGGATGAAACCACAAATGGCAGGAGTGGAGACGATCTGGCAATGGCCCTAATAAACAAATCGGCCACCAATGCATTGTGGGATGAAACCACAAATGGCAGGAGTGGAGACGATCTGGCAATGGCCCTAATAAACAAATCGGCCACCAATGCATTGTGGGATGAAACCACAAATGGCAGGAGTGGAGACGATCTGGCAATGGCCCTAATAAACAAATCGGCCACCAATGCATTGTGGGATGAAACCACAAATGGCAGGAGTGGAGACGATCTGGCAATGGCCCTAATAAACAAATCGGCCACCAATGCATTGTGGGATGAAACCACAAATGGCAGGAGTGAGACGATCTGGCAATGGCCCTAATAAACAAATCGGCCACCAATGCATTGTGGGATGAAACCACAAATGGCAGGAGTGAGACGATCTGGCAATGGCCCTAATAAACACCAATGAATCATGGGATGAAAACGAAGGCCGACAGAACTGCAGCCTACGCCAGATAATATGTCCAGAAGAATACACACATGTCATTGGAGACAATATGATGTACGTGTTTCATAAGCAACCAACATCATTACAGGCACAATGCCTACAAAACCAACAGAATTTAGTCATTTCAAAATCTGTACTTGTAACTAATGACGAGTGCAGTACACAAGGAAGAACCTTCACTACGGGAAGAATGGTTAACCAAGGGACTCATCACATATTCAAAGGCAGAAATACATGATCTGAAACTACCTATCCTGCATGCAGATGAAATACAAGAACCACACAGAGAATTCCGTACTCCTACTACTACGACGAGATTTGACAGGTCTATACAAACCACAGTAACCAGCTGCTTGGTGTAATAACAGCAATTGGTTATATCCTATGGAAAATATATAAATCTTTGCAGCACCAAGGAGTTTCAATTTTAGGGGTTGAGTTAACCACCGAAGACAACCCTCATCTCGCAGTACATCCTCTGCAACCTGCCCTCGGGCTTGGGTATTTCAAAACCAATTGTTATTGTGCACAACACTCATAGTCCTGTCAAGTTAGCTCAAAAACTAGGGGTAAACACCTAAAATAATATGAATTCGGCCCCCTTATACATGGATGTCTTGGGCTACCTACGCACTTTGCCCGATATCATGGATTGTGAGGACAACTTGGGGCTGGAGTCATTCTTAGTATGAATTCGGCCTTTTATACATGGCAGGCTTGGCCTACCTTCGCACTTTGTCCGATATCATGGATTGTGAGGATACCTTTGGGGCCTGGAGTCATAATTAGTATAAATTCAGCCCCTTATACGTGGCTGGCTTGGCCTGCCTCCGTATTTTTCCCGATATCCTAGACTGTGAGACACGTTGAGGCTGGAGTCATTCTTGGAATAACATCATTATATATGAAATGTGAAAAAATTTATTCAAGGTCAAAGTTCGCAAATATGGGTTTTTTACATTTTTCAGCCAAACGGTAAGTTTTATCATAAAAATATGACAGACAAAAATATTGTAGATCATACAATTATCTATAAAAAAAATTCTTACAACTTTTTTTTCTAAGAATCACCATTTCTGAGACATAACAATTCAAAAAGTGGAAAAAGTTGTCTTCTCCATAATATGCACGAGTACGCCGCCTATATATATATATATATATAGACAGCTCATTGTCTATGGTTAAACTTGACAAGTTGCTAAGAATTTGCTCTAGTAAAGAAAGTTATTATAAAAACAATTAACTAATCCATATTTTGCTCAAATATATCAGTGAACATAGTGCTTAAAAAGCTGTAGAGAGTGTTGTATATTTACACATATTGCATGACTGTGGATTACAAAAGTGGCAAAAGATAGCTGCAGACTTGACAGCTGCAAATAACCATCACAACAATAACATTTATAAATCGTGAAGTTACTTTTATAATCATTTAAGGCCTCATAATGAAGACTCTTTTTGAATAGGATTTGGCCCCTGTTTAAATTGAATTTGCTTACACTCTTTTTGAATAGATTTGGTCCCTATTTAAAATGAATTTGCTTCCGCTCTTTGGATGTTTACAGCACTTGTTGCAGCTATTGCTTCTCTACTTGTTTCTTTGAAGATTGGTGATGAAAAAATCATAAGTCTCATTGAATGCACGATATTTAAAGAAGTGCGATTGTTTTTCCTCCTCAAGCACGTGAATCCAGTAATAAAGACTCTTTTGAATAGGATTTGGTCCCTGTTTAAATTGAATTTGCTTCTGCTCTTCTCTCTCCTCCTCTGCGATTCCTGGGGAATTTCAAACTCTTCTACTTTATTGTGTAAAGTGTTACGTTGCAAGAGATAAAGATTAGAGTCCTTTAGTACTGTTGCGTTGCGAGGAGGTAGTGAATCAAGTCCCAGTGCGCAGACTCGCCGCACCCCCCCCTCTCCGTACGCAGAGGTCCGTGACCCGAGCGCCGGCCAGCGCCGCCAGTTCTCCGACCGCCACCCAGCGTACGACATCTCACGTAATTTGCGCCTAAACGCGTCGGAGAGGCAATTCCCCCGTGTTCTACGCACTCGGAAACCGTTTGTGCTCGAAATGATCGCCACCACCGTGCCTGTCGGCGATCCAGCCTGATGACAGAGTACCACAAATCTGGAGCTAGCTGTAAGTCAATACTGAATTTTACCCTTTTGCGTGCAATGTAAATTCGTTCCCCTATAAAAACGTGTAGAGAGAGAGAATCTTCCGCGAACAGACTTAAAGTTTTAGGTTAGCCTAAGTAACCCCTGTTACCTTGCGCCGAGACTGGCAAAACTGTGTTAACTATTGTGAACCTTAGTTGAATAAACCATTTATGTTGAAAACCAGTGTTTTTGATTGAGGAAGGAGACCCGGCGGTGGTGCGAGAGGAAGGAGAAGTACACATCGAACCATAAGCACTCGCCTTGAGACTAGGAGGAAATCGTGTTTGTGCCGAATCACTGAGCTAACCGATTGGACAATTGCATGTTTTTTATCCGTAGATTTAAGCTGGCGCTGACCCCTGGAGGCTGGCAAATAGCCGCCGCCACGTGGCTTGCTAACAAAAGTCTCATAATAAAGCTTCTTTATAAATAGGATTTGGCCCCTATTTAAATTGAATTTGCTTCCGCTCTTTGGATGTTTACAGCACACGTTGCAGCTATTGCTTCTCTACTTGTTTCTTTGAAGATTGGTGATGAAAAAATCATAAGTCTCATTGAATGCACGATATTTAAAGAAGTACGATTGTTTTTCCTCCTCAAGCACGTGAATCCAGTAATGAAGACTCTTTTTGAATAGGATTTGGTCCCTGTTTAAATTGAATTTGCTTCTGCTCTTCTCTCTCCTCTGCGATTCCTGGGGAATTTCGAACTCTTCTACTTTATTGTGTAAAGTCTCATAATAAAGCCTCTTTTTAAATAGGATTTGGCCCCTATTTAAATTGAATTTGCTTCCGCTCTTTGGATGTTTACAGCACACGTTGCAGCTATTGCTTCTCTACTTGTTTCTTTGAAGATTGGTGATGAAGAAATCATAAGTCTCATTGAATGCATGATATTTAAAAAAGTACGATTGTTTTTCCTCCTCAAGCACGGGAATCCAGTAATGAAGACTCTTTTTGAATAGGATTTGGTCCCTGTTTAAATTGAATTTGCTTCTGCTCTTCTCTCTCCTCCTCTGCGATTCCTGGGGAATTTCGAACTCTTCTACTTTATTGTGTAAAGTCTCATAATAAAGCCTCTTTTTAAATAGGATTTGGCCCCTATTTAAATTGAATTTGCTTCCGCTCTTTGGATGTTTACAGCACACGTTGCAGCTATTGCTTCTCTACTTGTTTCTTTGAAGATTGGTGATGAAAAAATCATAAGTCTCATTGAATGCATGATATTTAAAGAAGTACGATTGTTTTTCCTCCTCAAGCACGTGAATCCAGTAATGAAGACTCTTTTTGAATAGGATTTGGTCCCTATTAAAATTGAATTTGCTTCCGCTCTTTGGATGTTTATAGAACTTGTTGCAGCTATTGCTTCTCTACTTGTTTCTTTGAAGATTGGTGATGAAGAAATCATAAGTCTCATTGAATGCATGATATTTAAAGAAGTACGATTGTTTTTCCTCCTCAAGCACGAGAATCCAGTAATGAAGACTCTTTTTGAATAGGATTTGGTCCCTGTTTAAATTGAATTTGCTTCTGCTCTTCTCTCTCCTCTGCGATTCCTGGGGAATTTCGAACTCTTCTACTTTATTGTGTAAAGTCTCATAATAAAGCCTCTTTTTAAATAGGATTTGGCCCCTATTTAAATTGAATTTGCTTCCGCTCTTTGGATGTTTACAGCACACGTTGCAGCTATTGCTTCTCTACTTGTTTCTTTGAAGATTGGTGATGAAAAAATCTTAAGTCTCATTGAATGCACGATATTTAAAGAAGTACGATTGTTTTTCCTCCTCAAGCACGTGAATCCAGTAATGAAGACTCTTTTTTAATAGGATTTGGTCCCTGTTTAAATTGAATTTGCTTCTGCTCTTCTCTCTCCTCCTCTGCGATTCCTGGGGAATTTTGAACTCTTCTACTTTATTGTGTAAAGTCTCATAATAAAGCCTCTTTTTAAATAGGATTTGGCTCCTATTTAAATTGAATTTGCTTCCGCTCTTTGGATGTTTACAGCACACGTTGCAGCTATTGCTTCTCTACTTGTTTCTTTGAAGATTGGTGATGAAAAAATCATAAGTCTCATTGAATGCATGATATTTAAAGAAGTATGATTGTTTTTCCTCCTCAAGCACGTGAATCCAGTAATGAAGACTCTTTTTGAATAGGATTTGGTCCCTATTAAAATTGAATTTGCTTCCGCTCTTTGGATGTTTATAGAACTTGTTGCAGCTATTGCTTCTCTACTTGTTTCTTTGAAGATTGGTGATGAAAAAATCACAAGTCTCATTGAATGCACAATATTTAAAGAAGTACGATTGTTTTTCCTCCTCAAGCACGTGAATCCAGTAATGAAGACTCTTTTGGAATAGGATTTGGTCCCTGTTTAAATTGAATTTGCTTCTGCTCTTCTATCTCCTCCTCTGCGATTCCTGGGGAATTTCGAACTCTTCTACTTTATTGTGTAAAGTCTCATAATAAAGCCTCTTTTTAAATAGGATTTGGAACCTATTTAAATTGAATTTGCTTCCGCTCTTTGGATGTTTACAGCACACGTTGCAGCTATTGCTTCTCTACTTGTTTCTTTGAAGATTGGTGATGAAAAAATCATAAGTCTCATTGAATGCATGATATTTAAAGAAGTACGATTGTTTTTCCTCCTCAAGCACGTGAATCCAGTAATGAAGACTCTTTTTGAATAGGATTTGGTCCCTATTAAAATTGAATTTGCTTCCGCTCTTTGGATGTTTACAGCACTTGTTGCAGCTATTGCTTCTCTACTTGTTTCTTTGAAGATTGGTGATGAAAAAATCATAAGTCTCATTGAATGCACGATATTTAAAGAAGTACGATTGTTTTTCCTCCTCAAGCACGTGAATCCAGTAATAAAGACTCTTTTTGAATAGGATTTGGTCCCTGTTTAAATTGAATTTGCTTCTGCTCTTCTCTCTCCTCCTCTGCGATTCCTGGGGAATTTCGAACTCTTTTACTTTATTGTGTAAAGTCTCATAATAAAGCCTCTTTTTAAATAGGATTTGGCCCCCATTTAAATTGAATTTGCTTCCGCTCTTTGGATGTTTACAGCACACGTTGCAGCTATTGCTTCTCTACTTGTTTCTTTGAAGATTGGTGATGAAAAAATCATAAGTCTCATTGAATGCATGATATTTAAAGAAGTACGATTGTTTTTCCTCCTCAAGCACGTGAATCCAGTAATGAAGACTCTTTTTGAATAGGATTTGGTCCCTATTAAAATTGAATTTGCTTCCGCTCTTTGGATGTTTACAGCACACGTTGCAGCTATTGCTTCTCTACTTGTTTCTTTGAAGATTGGTGATGAAAAAATCATAAGTCTCATTGAATGCATGATATTTAAAGAAGTACGATTGTTTTTCCTCCTCAAGGATTTGTCCCTTGTTTCTTTTGAGTTTGTAGTCTAGGGGAATTCCTGGCAAATTTCAAACTCTTCTACTTTACTATGTAAAGTCTTATAATAAAGCCTCTTTTTAAATAGGATTTGGCGCCTGTTTTAATTGAATTATCTTACACTCTTTACTTATGTAGTGTAATGTGTTAAAATCTTCAAGCAAATCCTGGGCAACGCAAACCATATCGGAACGAGTAAACAAACCCCTCATTCCGCTCCTTCCCGGTTCGTGCTAGGGACAGAATCACGCGGCCGTTAGATGCATCACCAATATAGAGCAGCGCAATTGAAAGAGACAGGAAACTCCCCACACCTCTCCATACTTCGGTCAGAACTAGGGAGCGAATAAACAAACCCTTCACCCCGCTTCTTACTTTGGTTCGCCACAGGGAGCGAGCACGCGACCGTTAGGTAAACAATTAAGCAACGGACAGGAAATTCCCCACGCCTTCCTCATACCTCCGGTCAAGACTAGGAAGCAAGTAAACAGACCCCCCGCCCCGCACCTCCCCAGGTCCGTCGCAAGGAACACTCGTCACGTACGCACTTTTCGATGGGTATATAAGCTACCCGATCGCCCGCCTCAAGCAGTCGCGCCCAGAATCCCAGATAATAAGGTCACGTCAGTACGTACCGCACCTACGCGGGCCCGGAGCACGAAGCTCCGGGCTGTCACTTAAATTCGTTACGAGAGTTGCACTCAGGAATCCAAGTTACGCTAATAATCAAAGTAAAAGCAGTGCCGGGAGAAAATAGCACAAACCCGTTTAAAATGTAATCTAAACATCTCGTTATCGCACCGATTCGTGTCCACGCGCCGCACCATATACCTAGACTGTTTACCTAAGTGATAACAAGTGATTTAACCAATAATCCATACACAGAAAGACTCTAACAAACGACTTTTATAATAGAGACTAATTCGTACGCAAACGTTCGTGTAAATACCTAAGGCCGACCAAAGCTCAACGAACCGGAGGGTCTGGTCCCGGTTGCGAGCTCGTAAGGACACTTCTGCGTCACTGGCGAGGTGACCTAACTGCATACTCACTTCCGACGCCTGGGCACCCAGCCTGCAGGCGTTGGTACTCCACACCACCCCAGCCACTCACATCCGACGCCTGGAACCACCAAGAAAGCACCACGGCAAATCGTATGGTTTCCCCTTTAATGTTATTGTATAGAATTCGTGTTGAGCCAATATAGGTAGGAACACTTTCATACCTGTCATACATTCAGATTTCGCAATACATGTTTTAAAGTAAATAACCTGTTTGATTTGACAATAACCTGACCTGAACAATGGTATGTGGGTTGAGAATCCGCCCCTGAGAGTCACAGCCTGGGAGAGAGTTTCTACATAATGAAAAAGAGATAGAAGGAGATAAGGTAAGAATCCCGTAACGTTACAGTAGTCTCATAATAAAGACCCTTTTTAAATAGGATTTGCTCCCTGTTTAAATTGAATTTGCTTCTGCTCTTCTCTCTCCTCCTCTGCGATTCCTGGGGAATTTCGAACTCTTCTACTTTATTGTGTAAAGTCTCATAATAAAGCCTCTTTTTAAATAGGATTTGGCCCCTGTTTAAATTGAATATGCTTCCACTCTTTACTTAGGTAGTCTCATAATAAAGCCTCTTTTTAAATAGGATTTGGCCCCTGTTTAAATTGAATTTGCTTACACTCTTTACTTATGTAGTCTCATAATAAAGACCCTTTTTGAATAGGATTTGCTCCCTGTTTAAATTGAATATGCTTCCACTCTTTACTTATGTAGTCTCATAATAAAGCCTCTTTTTAATTATAAGGATTTGGCCCCTGTTTAAATTGAATTATCTTACACTCTTTACTTATGTAGTCTCATAATAAAGACCCTTTTTGAATAGGATTTGGCCCCTGTTTAAATTGAATTTGCTTACACTCTTTACTTATGTAGTCTCATAATAAAGACCCTTTTTGAATAGGATTTGGCCCCTGTTTAAAATGAATTTGCTTACACTCTTTACTTATGTAGTCTCATAATAAAGACCCTTTTTGAATAGGATTTGGCCCCTGTTTAAATTGAATATGCTTCCACTCTTTACTTATGTAGTCTCATAATAAAGACCCTTTTTTTAATAGGATTTGGCCCCTGTTTAAATTGAATTATCTTACACTCTTTACTTATGTAGTCTCATAATAAAGACCCTTTTGAATAGGATTTGCTCCCTGTTTAAATTGAATTTGCTTACACTCTTTACTTATGTAAAGTCTCATAATAAAGACTCTTTTTAAATAGGATTTGGCCCCTGTTTAAATTGAATTTTAGGTTGTCTCAAGGATTGTTGCACTGGGATTGTAATATAATAAATATGTACTGAGTAAGTAACGAAACGATGAAAGTAGTGGTATTTCACGTTTGGAGGAATTGCTCCCGACTCGAATATTAATAATGAGTTTTGTTGTCGAAAAGTAAGTAAAAATGAATGATCGTTTATATTGAGAACTCACCTTTACATAAAGTACTTTAATCTATACACAACCAATGTATTCATGTTTGCAGCGAACGTGGAAACAATTTTTCGGCGGGGGAAATCGACTTGTTAAAAGATGTAATCCAAAAATATGGAAGTGTGATTTTGTGCAAGAGAATTGACACATTGGGCTCACGTGACAAGGAAAAAGCCTGGAGCATGTTGACAAGTGAGTTCAATGCGTCTACAAAAGTACTCCGGACAATGAAACAATTAAAATATAAGTGGGAGTATATAAATCCTCATTTTATGTTATCTCTTATATATTCATGATGATTTCGCTTCAATATAATTGAAAAAAAATGTGTGTTTTGTATATTTTAGGAAGCTGAAAGGCAAAAAACAGTCACAACAAAACACAGGTGGTGGACCTTCCCGTCAGACACTTGGGAGTGGATTTTCAGCTTCATGAAGGAATCCATTGTGGGGATTTCGTCAACATACCATGGAGATTGTAAGTTGTCACAGACACATCGCATTCCCAAGGAAATAAATGTATTTAGTATGATGTGCCACGTCAAACACAAATAATGAGACATGAAATGCTGAAAAATTATTAATTGTACGGGAGCTCATGGGTTCAGGTAAGAAATTGTCTAATTTTATGTACTGTTACGGAACACGCTTTGCAAAGTTACGATTTTAAATTAGAAATAAACACCGTTTGGGGCTGCCTGCGCATATCCCCTGCACAGGCAAGCGACGCGCTGCGCGAATGCGGGCCAAAACCACTCTGTGTCAGAATTCCTTGGACGCCGCCACTAGCTACACGCGATTTTTGTACTGCTCTATGTTAGCGAGCTAGCATATTAAAACTGCGGTGAATTTTTTGGAACAATGTCGGACACTAACGTGGGCCGTGACTAAATGCCCCAGCGGAATAGTTTACCGTTCTGAGCACGATGTCGGCGGTAGTTTTCACCTTGCCGTGTGCGAACAAATGTGTCGGACGCCATGCTAAGGCCCCAGCAGTTTGCCGACCAGCTTGGAGTCCAGCCATCGCCCCATGCAGTCTGTGTGAGTCCATGTATTTCCCCTCTTTATTTGCAAGTGCCATATTCATTGTGTAAACACGCGGCTACCATGTGCGCGGAGTACAGGCGCTGCTTTATTTGCGAGTGGGATAGGAAAGACTGGCCAAAAAGGGAATCTCTTAACTCCAGAGCAAAAAATATTTTAAATCCTCCATTAGTGCAGCCTGACAATATACTTTTACCACCTTTATAAAACATGGGCTCATGAAAAACTTTGTGAAAGCTATGGATAGGAGTGGTGATGGCTTTTTATATTTGAAAGAGAAATTTCATAAACTCAGTGATGCAAAAATTAAAGAAGGCGAGTTTATTGGAACTCAAATCAGACAGTTGATGAAAGATGAAATATTTAAAGAAAAGCTTAGTGATTTGGAAAAATCAGCTTGGGAATCTTTCATGAAAGTGACTTTAAATTTTCTCGGAAATCACCGATCAAGTGACTATAAAAGTATTGTCGCGGAGCTGTTATTTACTTTTAATTTTAAGTCTTTGGACTGTAATATGTCATTGAAAATACATTTGCTACATTCAAATTTAGATTTCTTTCCTGAAAATTTAGGCGCTTTCAGCGATGAACACAGTGAAATATTCCACCCTGACATTTCTACAATAGAAAAACGATATCAGGGCAAGTGGAGTCCAAGTATGCTGGCGGATTACTGTTGGACATTGTAACGAGACATCCCTAAAGCAAAATACAGAAAAAAATCATAAAGTTACTTTGTCATTAAGATTGCAATATAACGAAGTATCTTCATTTTGTTGATAAAAACTGAAATTATCTGAAATACATCAAAATGAAATTACGAAAAAACTATTTGTATTAAAGACATTCTAATTTTATTTCTATTATCCTTATCCTTGTTCTAAACGTAACTAGACAAAAGTTTTCATGTTACATACAAAAAGTGTTTTTTTGTTGACCGGTGTTTTTAGATTTGGTTTGATTAGAAACTATTTCATTTATTTGTGTTAGAGCTTTCTGAGTGCAACACTAACTTTACTCTAATTATTGGCGGCACTATTAGTTTTTTTGGTCCTCACTTTGCAATTCGCATTTTAATTCTGAATTAATAATTCAGAATTAATAAAACGAATTATTTTTACATTCTTAAATATACTATATTATGCAAAAAAAAAAGCACTTTTTTTTTTTCTCAATTTACCTATTCTCGGTCTCGGCTCTCGGTCTCGGCCGAGAACGAAAAACCTGTCTCGGTCGACCTTTAGAACCTTCAAAACAAAAGATTCAAATGGACTGAAGGCATCAGCCAGAAAGGACGTAAAAAGCTAAAGTTAGTGCCAGGAATGAGCGTTGCGGAGCAATTACTAACAGATCCAGAAGAAAATATTGTGCAACAGATTTTATCGGAAACGAAAGGGGAAATGGTAAACATCATGCCCAGCACGAGTTCCAGAAAAACTCGTAGCAATGATAGCTGGAGTGAGGTTAGTGATAAAATGTCACTGAGAGATTCGTCTGAAGAATCACTTTCTGATATGGAAAATGAGCCACCAAATGCCTTTGAAGGCCAAAATCAAGATTTGCAACTGTTAGTGAGAGAGGTTAGTTAAGTTGATGGATCTCTTAAAAATATATGTGATTTTCATTTATAGTTGCATTTTTCTTAATCCTGAGTCACTTCCGATAGCGCAAAGTAAAAAAGTAACATATTTCATTGCTCCATAGCATAAATAAACGTAAAACTTAAGGAAAGACATGGTGGAGCAAAGTTACCCTTGTCAAAGGAACTACTTTGCTCCAAAAACAAAGGTTTAAAAAATCAAAACCATTAAACTTCAAAAAAAATTCTTGTCTTGCTATAGCTTAAATATGCTTCTGATCGGTCAAACCAAAAGAAGAGATATACAATACGCCTTTCTCAATTTCAATTAAATTTCTGAAAGTGGAGCAATTTGGTACAAATTAGGAACGGTTTATGGTAGTGATTTAAATTTCAACTCCGAACATGGGAGGTGTTAACAGGACCACTCTCCGGCGGATAACGGCATTCATAGTCAAGTTATTTAATGTGTAAATTAAATTTTCAATGGCACAGATAACGGCATTCACAGTCAAGTGATTGAATGTGTACATTAAATTTTTACTGGCACAGATAGCATTCACAGTAAATTGATTGAATGTGTAAATTAAATTTGGGACTCTGAACTTATAACTCACCACTTGTTATGTTCGCACATATCTAATTCAAAAAAGTTGGAGATTCGCTGCCTTCCACACAGGCTGAGAACTGTTGCAGTAATTATAAGTTCATAGTTCAAGGTTCGCCGCTCGAATCAGCCACGGGTCACAGGCAAGAAGCTATAAAAGGACTTGAAGCCAGAAGCCGAGTCTCTTAGCTCGCGCCGCGTTCACTGAATAACATCGTATACAGTACACTCGCCGGTTCTCTCTCGCATGGCAGTTGTTGGTGTCCGCCATTTAGAAGTTACCGCGTTCCTTCCTTGACTGGAAGCAGTTCCTGATGTCGGCCTGATTGTCTGCTGGTTGGCCCCCTTTGCCACGAGGGATGAACGAGAATCTCCTTGCTGTCTACAAGGGCCATAAACCTCCGCCATGGGTGTCGAGGTCAGGCAACTCTCACTTTCTTCGAGAAGTGTTCGTCAAGGTACCTCTAACCATTCCTAGTTTCCGAGCCAGTAACTTCCAGAATTAGTGTCGTTTCAATCTATTCATACCTTCTATATTATATTATGTGGCAGGCCTTAAAGTGTTCCAACCTTCTTGTTGTAGTAATTATACTATATTTTCATAAATGCTATCCTCACTATTTGTGCGTTTCATTTGCATTATCAAGTCTACCCTGTCGAGAGTGCCGAACCTACCCTGAGATTATGTATTAGTAAAGCTCGTACTTAAGAGTTTTATAAGTGGTTATTACCTATAAGCAAGATACAAGATAATGGCTCATTCAAGAGAAATAAAACAGGTAGCAAAACTCTGCTCCAAAGCTGAAATACGCCAACTTCACGTTTATTCATATGTCAAAATATTATTCAACGAGATTGTTTTGTGTTTCACGTTTCAAAAATAACTAAGAATGGACAACATCATGAACAGTAATTCGGATGTGGAAACGAAAAGGCGTATGTGTAATAAAAATTGGGGTGACATTGAAAAGCTTTTTTTAACTTTTTATCTTGGCTGTATTGTATTGTGTTGTTTACTTGTTTGAAATTAGTGTGTACCTAATGATTGTTTTCCTTGAAGGCCTTATTGAAGGATTGTGTGGCGGAACACGTCAGAAGCATCAAAAATAAAAACTCGGATACCAACACTCTGGTTGCCAAGAGGGAAGCTTGGAAGCTCGTTTCAGTGAAGTAAGTATACCTCCATAGTTTATACCAAACGACCTTGCATATTATGATGTAACGCTGGGTTCCAACAGTGTAATTCCGGAGAAAAGGTCCTAGAATCCACCCCTTAACCAACCCTACTTATATTGAAAGGATTATGGAAGCTGATTGTTCTTCAGATGAAGACCCAAACATTCCCGATCAATCACCAAAAGTTACTCCTTCTCCTAGTGCGACCTACTATAAATGGCGGAAATGAAGGCATCACGCGCCTCCCCAGTATACTTCTCACAAGTTTTCACAATACCAACAAATTCATCAGTTGATAGGATCTTTTACTTCAAGAAAAGGGATTGGTCGTCCTCAAACTACATTAGCTGACAATATCAATTCTATCTATAATTCATTATCCTGAAAAATGTACACTTCGTAGATGTGGTTATTGCAGCATGTCGCTAAAAGTGGTACGAAGCTTGGTAGCATGCAACATTTGCACTGTTTGTCTGGTCAAAAGAAGAAACTAACGAAGCCTTAGAATTTTTTAACATTTTATGCGGCACCATGTATCTCTGATCAAATGAAGAAACCAACAAAGCCTTAGAAATGTTTATTGAATTTTGTTTTTGATTTTATGTTGTACCATTAATATGGTCAAAAGAAGAAGTCTTCGAGGCCTGTTACATCACATTGATAAAAGAGATGGTGCAAATAACATTGTTGCCATTTCTACCCCCTAATCCCCCCCCCCCCCCTTATTGGCCTAACCTAACCTGACCTAAGCGAGGGAGGTCGAGATCCTAAAAAACCTCATTGAAAAGTATGGCAACACAATTTTGTGTAAAAAAAACTGACGCATTGGGCTCACAAGCAAAGGAGAAAGCATGGTTACATGTTACAAGCGAGTTCAATGCGTCAACGACCATCTTGAGAACTGTGAAACAACTAAAATATAAGTGGGAGTAGGGTGAGTTGGGGTAAATCTGAAGATTTGTCATTGTTTGTTTTGTCAAATCATTTATGAAGATTTGGGGGAAGATCGAAAAACTCGATTTTCGCGGTATTCGTGCAACCTATAATTTGCGCCAATACCTCTAGAGGAGCGCTATTTCATTACGCTTCGCACCCCCTTCGGTCGGCTCTAAGAAGCTAAAGTGTTAGGCTGTGAGGCGCGAGTTTTGAACAGGTGAAATTTCGCGGAAAATTGTGAGATAATCGATCTTACCCCCATCAAAAATATCTCCGGATCCAGGTATGCTATTGAATTGATTTCAAATCCATTTTGTATTTTTTTTTAGATAAAAAATAGTTTAGGAAGGCTCCAGTACCTAATCTGCTTTGGTTTCGGCTGTAGCTGTCTTTTCGATCTTCCCCCTTGACATATTTCCCGGGGGAAGATCGGAATATGACCCTTCCGGCCTTACCCCTTTTTCAGTTTCCATACAAATAGCCACGTATTCCCAAACTAAGAGGTTCGTGGGGGCACATTTATGGTGGTGATAGTGCTTAGTGCAGAAACAGCTCTGTACCGGGCGGACACCGCTATTACCATATTCGATAAATGCGAGTATCGATTAGAGACCAAAATCATTTATATAACATAGACTGTTTATATAAATGATTAAATGGTTAAGTTTTAAAAATGTGTAGCTTTTAATTTTTTTCAAGGTTGTTGTGCCGCGGAACTACTGCAGAAAAGCATTGCGAGCTATATGTTATGCACAAGCCGATGTTTTATCTGCTAATGCAGCTTACTCTACTTACAGCTTACTCCAAGGTCAGCAGATCTTGATGTTAATAATCGTTTAATCGAACTTTCTAGGTCAAATCGAGCCGTTTAATATGATCGATCTTTTCGTGTTACTGGCCCGCTCATTTGGAACAAACTTCCCTCAGCTCTTACTAATATCCAGAACTTGGCTGAATTCAAAAGGGCCTTAACCTGTCATTTGCCGGGACCTTAAATTTACGGGCCGGTCAAATTTCAAAAATAAAATATTTT
This sequence comes from Limnephilus lunatus, assembly GCA_917563855.2. NCBI lineage: Eukaryota > Metazoa > Arthropoda > Insecta > Trichoptera > Limnephilidae > Limnephilus > Limnephilus lunatus. The sequence goes on from OU830594.1 coordinate 104,550,809, forward strand.
AGTTGCGATTTTGAACCTTTTGTTCAAAGAAACTGTACCAAGGAAACGGTTAGAATAGCTTCCTTGACTCTTCTTCTTGATACAACGGAACACGTAAATCTTCTAGTCATGTGGCAACACTCCGAATTCCTTCTAGAACAAACCGTTGGCGTCATTCGCCATTCCATTTCACTTGCAGTAAAACACCGATAAATCTGGATTTTTTCAAACACACGTAAGTAATGTTGATTTTATAGATACTTTATTGTTCACGGCATGTGTTTTGGTAAAAATAATGTAAGATTTCTAAAAATAAACCGAAAAAATATGACCTAAACGCGGGAGCATCTTTTTGTCACAAAATTTTTTCATTTCGTATTGCCGTATGTAATTGTAATATCGGTTATTTTGCAAGCTTTATTATGCCATTTTGTAAGGAAATCAATTGTGATTACGTATCAAAGTGTTTGTTTTGTTCTTAATAGTCTGTAATTTAGGAAAAATAAAACTCCGCGCCATGGACGGCAACAAATTTCTGCCGCGTAAATTTCTTAAGTTTCTAGAACGATATTTACCTAAATATACCATATTAGTATAACGATTTCAACGTCATTATGTAAAGAAATCTATTGTGATTATGTACCAAAGCCTTTGTTTGGTGAATATTTACTTGAAATATTATAAATAAATAGATTCCCGAGGTCGGTCGTATGCACACATACTTGCAAATATTTTATGTTAGTATGGGTGTTCTCCTGTCGGTCAATGTGCGAACTAATGAATGCGAAACTACCGACATCTTACGGTTATTATTGTAAAACACACATTTTGCTTGAAGCCGGGATGGGTGGCCAAAAAAAGTATTCAAAAAAAGTATTCAAAAAATTTATTATTATTTTTATTGTTTTATGAAATTACTATTTTTCATAAAACATTGAAAAATATATAAATATATTTTGAAAATTGTAATCAGTAACAAAAAAATTGATCAGTTATATAGGGTGTGCAAATTATTCTTCAAAATTATAAGAAACTTTCTTCAAAATTATAATATTTATGATTGTTTCTATTGTTATAGAATGGCAGATCAGATACGCCCCATGAGCGATGATGGAGGAAGCGAAGGCGAGGAACAGTATGCAGTCGCAACGGTATGTTGTGTATTAGTATTAGGTTGGTTGTACGCTTCATCCTTTTCAAAATTGAAAGACATTATTGCAACAATAAATGTTTATAGTTTCAGATTCCTGGTTGGACCAGGGCTGGTGAGGGCGGGTTCCCGGTTGGTGAGGGCGGTGTACCTACGCCCTCAACGTCCTCGACGGCTCCCCCGACTCAGGTAATTATAATAACACTTGGCTAACGTATACAGTGCCATTTTTGTCTTGTATTACCTCAAGAGCACTTTACACAGCTATATATATTTTTTCTTTCCGTCTACAGCTGTGCAACAACATATTAATGGAGTTCATCAGATACGAGGAGATGCACCCCACGGAAAGTGATATGGAATCCCTCGCCGGCGATGAAATCAGTGAGGTTGATTCTTCTCTCATAGCTCTTTTTGTAATCCGGAACGCAACTTGATACCTACGCACACGCGTCTACGTCGCGCTGTCGTTTAAAAATTGTTTCAAGAGTTTTTATTACTCTCTAGCGAAAATAAAATGAGTGATCCAGTGCTCCAAGAATTGAGGAACATTATTCTCGATCAAGGCAAGATAATTAATGAATTGTTAGTGCGACTAAAGTCCGTTGAAGCAATCTTGAATCGCGAAGTGACAAATACAATACTACCTACTACAACTGTCGGTAACATCGCGCAAGGTACGAGTACCGTCTCGAAAGTACCATCGCCCGCGCCGGGCCCCAGTACCAGTACCAGTGTGAGTGACGCAAATGTGTATGTGTCACAAGCGTTGCAGCCAACTAGCTCGCCGCCCCCTGCCGCCCCGCTCCACCTCGCCCTTTCCAGTACTCACGCTTTCGTAACCGTAGCGCCTGCGAGCGGCATCAATGCACGCAGAATGACAACTAGATCCAGCGCAAAAAAACAAGCATCCGGGGAAGATAACACCTCCGCGTCTGCAGGGACATCTGATACACAAACGTCATCGGTATTTTCCCCGACGTCCGAACAGACGACAGCGCCTGTAAAGTCATACAGTGATGCCGTCGTCAGCGGCAGACGCATACGGTTTCGCCCAATTTCTAAAGGGACAGGATTTACGGATGAAAACTTGGTGGCCATCCCCAAAAATCTACACCTACATGTATTCATGTTCCACCGGACAACCACGGAAGATCAAATAACTTCATTTCTAAAAAAGAAGAAGCCAGATTTTGAATTTACAGTAGAGAAACTCGTTACGAGACACGAACGGTATGCCTCATTTAAAATAGGAATTCCTGAAAAAAGTTTCAAATTTTTCATGGACCCCACGATCTGGCCTGAAAATGTAGCCTTCAACGAGTGGTCATTTCGGAGGCCACGACCCAAAACCAAGACGGACGACACCAACTCACAAGAAAACCAACATTAGTGGAATCAATCAAAAAGTGAGAAGTTTACATGATGGTGCCGAAAAAATCACCGATTTAACGGACGAAATGACATCATATAATAATAAAACAGGATATAACGCATGTCTCAATATAATGCATCAAAACGTACAATGCATTCGAAATAAAATCTTAGAATTGGAAAATATTCTGTATGAAAAAAACATCGATGTACTCTGTGTTAGCGAACACTGGTTACAAAAGGATGAAAAGACTTCTATTAATTTCAATGGTTTTAAATTAGGTTCAATTTATTGTCGAGAGAGCCATATCCATGGAGGTGTCGGCATTTACTTAAACGAAAACATTGCATTTAAAGAACTAGAATTTGTTAAACAAATAACGAAAGAATTTGTGTTTGAATGTGTTGGTATTGAAATTCCAAAACTTAAAATGATAATCTGTACAATTTACTATAATGACTCTGATATTAATTTTTTTTTTGAACAACTTGAAATTTTACTAAACAAAATTTGCAAAAACAACAAAAAACAAATAATACTGTGCGGAGACTTAAATATTGATATAAGCTACAAGAACAAAAACGCCGATTCACTCAAAAACACACTAAAATCACACAACATACGTTTGATTATTGACAAACCTACTCGCATACAAGGTAATAAAAAAAGTATAATAGATCACATGGGTACAAATATATCAAAAAATTGTTTTACATGGGAAGTCACAGAATTAGCTATATCAGATCACATGGCACAGTTAATGCACATAAAAATAAAACATAATATAATCCAAACTTGGTATGCAAAAAACAATTATTTTACAAAGAAAATACTAAAATGTTTAACGATTACTTATATTGTATATGTTGGGAACCACTGAAATCATTTGAATCCGTCGATGACAGTTATGAATACTTCATTAATGAAATAAATAATGGTATGAAGCTTTGCTTCCCCTTTAAACAATATAAATATCCCCAAAAACATAATATAAATTGGGTAACTCCTGGTATTAAAATATCTATTAGACAAAAAAGACATCTGTACATGAAACAAAAAAACACAAATGACCTTACAATCATAAACCATTACAGACAATACAAAAAAATTCTCAGTAAAGTAAAACAGGTAGCTAAACGGAATTACAATAGTAAACGTATTCAAAACGCGCAGAATAAAACCAAAACATCATGGAACATAATAAAAGAGAACTCAAATAATTCAAATTCTAAAATTAAACCAAAAATCTGTCTTAAAATAAATGATAACCTGGTATCAGAACCAGAAAACATTGCAAATGAATTTAACATTTTCTTTGCACCACCGCCACCACCACGAAATACAACTCTTCATCCACAATCTGCTAAAACAATCACAAACAAACTGTCGCGATCATTCTATATAACGCCTGTAAACAAGAAGGAAATTATCAAAATCATTGTAGAATTGAAAAATAAAAGCAGTGTCGGCACTGACAAAATCCCTATAAAAACTATTAAAGCATGTGCACAAGCATTGAGTTACCCGTTGGAAATATTAATTAACAAATCTTTTGAGTCAGGAACCTTCCCAGAACAATTAAAACAATCTATTATTGTACCTTTGTATAAAAAGGGACCTAAACAGGAAATCTCAAACTATCGACCAATATCCCTATTACCAAATTTTTCAAAAATATTTGAAAGAGCCATGTACAATCGCATTTATAACTTTCTCGAAAACTTTGAGATAATATGTCCACAACAATTTGGATTACGTAAAGGCCGTTCAACAACACAGGCAGTCTTTAATTTTTTAAACAAAATTCTTGAAAGTATTAATGTGAGCAAAAAAACCGTAGGTATTTTTCTCGACCTCTCAAAAGCATTCGACAATGTTGACCATAAGCTTCTTCTAATTAAACTTGAACATATGGGTATAAGAGGTTTAGCATTAAAATGGTTTGAATCATATCTAAAAAACCATGAGCAGAAAGTCCAAATTCCAAATATCGATGAAAAAATGTTTCAGTACATGGTAGAATCCAAATGGAGAAAAATTAACAAGGGTGTGCCACAAGGAAGCATCTCCTCTTCCTTATCTACATAAATGAACTTCCAATTATTGCTGGCACAGAATGTTCAATGTTTGCTGATGACACCGCTTTGTTGTTTAAATGTAATGGAGACGTTGACGAATTTAACAAACATGTTAACGAGACTTGCCAATTAATAGCAAACTGGCTGTTATCACAACATCTGTCACTCAACACAAATAAAACTCAAATTTTAAAATTTTGTCCAGTGCAAGCTACACCTATAAACATAAATGTAAACTTTAATAATAATATTATCGAACACTCCCAAACTTGTTCACTGCTGGGAATACAACTAGATACCAATATAAACTGGAAAGAACATGTATCAAAAATAGTAGCAAAAATCAGTAGCTTTTCTTTTGTTCTAGGTACACTGAGAAAAATATTGAACATTGAATCAGTAATAGCCGCATACTATGGTTATGTTTATTCAATAATAAAATATGGTATAATTTTTTGGGGAAACTCAGTAAACGCTAAAGATGTTTTTATCATCCAAAAAAGATGCATGCGTAAAATTACAAACTCTGCTCGTCTGGATTCATGTAGACCTTTGTTTAAACATCTGAAAATTCTGACAGTCACAGACATATATATAATGGAACTATGCATGCTAGTGCGATCATCTACAGTCAAGTTTCCACAAAAAAACTCGACACATAAATACGCTACAAGATTCACAGAAAACTTATCAATTCCCAAAGCAAACAAAACAATAGTCCAAAAAGGACCATATTACATGGCCGTTAAAGTATATAACAACCTTCTACATAACATCAAACAAATTCAAGACACACACAAATTCAAATCATCACTCAAAACATTACTTCTAAACAAATGTCATTACACCTTAAGTGAATACCTCACATAAATGAAACACCTATTTTTGTATTCTTGTTATCTGTATTTTCTTATTTGTATAAAAATTATAATATTATTCTTTGTATGAACATTATAATATAACATGTATGTGGTTAGCTGGAAGAAATGGGGTCTACCCATAAGCAATACCTTTTGTATTTTTTAAATGTACAATAAATATTTTTTTGATTTGATTTGATTTGATTTGTATTTGAAAGAAACTCTATTTTACTTATGTAAAATCTAATAATTAATACACTTTTCGAAAAGGACTGGACCCCTTTTCGAATTGACTTTACTTCCATTTCTCTTCCTTCTCTCATAGCTCTTTTTGTATTTGAAAGAAACTCTATTTTACTTATGTAAAATCTAATAATTAATTCATAAATTAACCGACTCTATTTAGCAAAGAAATCGTCTTGACTTGGATACCTAGTCACTGCGGTATCCCTAGAAATGAAAAGGCCGATTCATTGGCGAAAGAAGCCATTATTTCGGGGGATATTTTATATAAATTTTTAAAAGCCTAATTTCATGCGGCCAGGACGAAATCAAATAAATAAACCTTTCACTCGCCCTAACTTTTTACCACTGCACACTCAAAACTCGTTCAAGCCTCATAATAATGGCCCTCAGAGCAGTCTGGCGTGTTTTTGGTCTGTCTCAGTATTCTTTAATAATTAAGGGGGATATTTCATATATTCAGCCACACAAGGACGGATGACTTTGTTTCTTTGTTTGTTCCTGATAGGGAGTGACATTATAAACATTTTATAGGGATAAGACATTATATGAAACATTTTACAATAATGAATATAAGAACTTTACAAAGGTATAAACAGTTTACGATGATTTAAATATTTTACAGTGAAAAGACATTATATATTTTTCATTATTGTTAGTTAATTATGTTGTTATTGCAAAGTTTTTGTTATTTATTTTCACTATTTTTTGTTATGAATTGTATATTGTTAAAGGTAGGTTCAATATGTGTAACGATGTTCTTGTTATGTTAAGGTAAATTTTACATGTAGTACTTGGAAGGCAATGGCCGACAAAGGTGTCGATGAGGCTCGCTACCCATCCCATCGCCAACCCTTTGGTGGCGCAAAGAGGAGGACGGAACGCGAACAATATCGAATTGGTACATGGAATATCAGAGGAGGTATGGAAAGAAAGATGACGTACTTTGTGTAACCGAGTATGAAAAAAGAGAGCGGTACAATGCTGCATAATGATAGGTTCGTCATTTGGTCTGGGAAACCAGATACCGAGAGCTTGTCAGGGTGTTGCAGCGCTACTGTCTCCCAGAATGGTTGAATGTATGTTGCAGTATGATTGGGTAAGTCCGAGAATAATGTGGATCCGATTCAAAATTGGTTTGACAAGGAGGGTGTTTCTTGTTATTTGCTATGCCCCCGTTATAATATATAATATTAAAATTTTGATTGATACGGGAAGCTCCAAATCATTTGTGAATAAAAATGTTAACAATTGATTATTCTGTGACTAAATGTATCGATGAAGAATTCACTGTGCAAAAAGCACACTCTACGACAACCCATATAGCTACCATGATGTCTTTTTGGAAAAGGTATTCGGCAACAATAATGCTGAAATGCGATTTAATATTTTTAACTTCTTCAACAAACACGATGTATTAATGGGGATGGATTTGTTAAAATTAATGAATGCAACATTAATATTAAACGATTGTAAAAACTATATGTTAAAAACTCCAACAAGACCAATTCACCTACTCCATGTAATGAATATGAGAGAAATAAGGATTTATTTTCTTGTTAATAATCTAATTGCTCACCTCACGTAAAACACGGAAACAAATTCAATAAAAAAAAAAGGAACCTGTGTATCAACGTGCTTATAGGATGCCATATGAACAGAAGCTTTTAAGTTTTTGATGAAATCATCCCGGACCAAGCGATTCACCTTGGGTAGGTCGGGTCCATATTGTCAGGAAAAAAGTCAACCAATCGGGAATAAAAAGGTGAAGGATGGTCATAGATTATCGGAAACTTAACGAACAGACACGTAGACAAGTTTCCCCTCCCAAATATCGACAACATATTTTCGCAATTGTACGGCAATAAATACTTTTCCACCTTAGATCTGACAAGTGGGTACCATTATCAAGTATACAGGCCTACACCCAGTTTGTGATTTTAGCGGCAATAAACGCTCTAGGAGACTGGATGTTGGCGGGTGGAAACGTCTAATTCATACGTTTCGAGCCTCACTTGCTCACTTCACTATGGGTATTGTTGCGATGGGGCAGCGCGTGGGTTTTGATTTAAGCAAAAAAAAAAAACTACAAATTAGAAGCATTACATACAAACCTTAAATCAAACCATTAATTTTTTATTCTCTACAGAAGTGTTTTCAATTTGAAAAAATGGTTAACAAATGCGTTGTTCCATGTTGTAAGGGAAATTACGATACCGGACCAAAACGTCATACTTTCAATGTCCCAAAATAAAGTTTATATTTGTTTTGCTTTTTTGTGTGAACTCGGCGAGGGAGGTCGAGATCCTAAAAAACCTCATTGAAAAGTATAACAACACATTTCTGTGTAAAAAAACTGACGCATTGGGCTCACAAGCAAAGGAGAAAGCATGGTTACATGTTACAAGTGAGTTCAATGCGTCAACGACCATCTTGAGAACTGTGAAACAACTAAAATATAAGTGGGAGTATATGAAGCGCGTCGCAAGAAAGGTAAAACATCAGTACTCATTTGATATTATCTTTGATTTATTCATGACGATTTCACTATTTCTTGTTTATAATTTTAAAAAATGTATGTTTTGAATATTTTAGGAAGCTGGGAAGCAGAAGCAATCCATCATAAAAACTGGTGGTGGACCTCCTCCTCCGCCAATGTCCGACACTTCGGAATGGGTGTCTAGTGTAATGAAGGAATCCATTGTGGGGATAACTTTAACATATGATGGAGATTGTAAGTTCTCATAAACATGTCATATTCTGCTAAGGTCTAAAAAAACAAGTCGGCTTTATTCTTATATAAATATTCTTCATCTTTTCAGCCACACCAAACAATGATGTTCCATTGAATGCCGATAAAGTGTCCATTATCCAACAGCTCATGGGTTCAGGTAAGATGTTCTCTAATTTGACACATATTAACAAATATGTTGTATAAATGCTTAATGTCCGTGTGGCCAAGCAGGTAAACAAGGGATTTACAAACTGCAATTAGCAACTGTCCCATCAAAAACTTGATCGCAATTACTGTCATCATTTCTTTAACCAGGAAATTGTTTTTCCGCCAGATCCCATAATATATAAGTTAAGTACATAGAGTACATTAAATGCTGTAAATTAAAATTGGTACTCTGAACATGGGAGGTGTTAACATCACCACTCTCCGGGGAGCTGGCTGGCACAGATTACAGCATTCACAGTCAAGTGATTGAATGTGTAAATTAAAATTGATACTCTGAACATGGGAGGTGTTAACATCACCACTCTCCGGGGAGCTGGCTGGCACAGATTACAGAATTCAGTCAAGTGATTGAATGTGTAAATTAAAATTAATACTCTGAACATGAGAGGTGTTAACATCACCACTCTCCGGGGAGCTGGCTGGCTGGCTGGATTTAAATGTAACAAGTGATTTGACGGAAAGTGATTTAAATGTGTAGATATATAGATGAAATTGACATGTTGCCATATTTAGATTACAGCAGAGGCAGCATTTTGGGAATAGCTTACAATAGTGAAAACACAGCTACTACTGCCCGTGTCTTTACTCTCTCGTTATGAAGAAGTAGTCCATACTTCCTGTTAAAACTATGAATGCAGTACAATAGTTTACTATTATTAAAAAAATTATAATGGGTCTTCGACAGAAAAGCTATGATGTCTTTCAGCACCCCTCCGCAACTTAAAACTATCTACTGCCATCCAACCAATGAAAGTTTACCTTTATTTTATATTTTAGATTCTGTCGTAGATTGTGATGTATAAGAAATAATTGGATTAATCAGAAAGACATTCATCAAGCATTATTGTTTCCAGACTTCCCCGATCATATGTCTGAATTGGTAGCTGTGTTTTCTTCCATAAAACGACTTCATGAATTAGAATGTAAAAATTTAGTCAAGTTTGCTTAAGGATTAACAATGAAATCTCCTTGTCCAAGTCCTTTAGAAAGACAAAATGTGAAGCTTGTTCAAAGTGTGTTTAATGAATTTGTTCAACAGGCATTGATAATTCTAGGTGAGCAACATAATATTCAACAACCGCTGATATTATACATTTAATTCGCACATGGAGAAATATTGTGAATGTAAAAACTCCATTGAAGGGAATAAGATTTCGAAATCCCCTTCAGAAACCACTATCTTAACCTGGTGAAGAAAATATAGCATTTTTGGAACAATGTATTAAATGGTTAGATTTATGGAAAGCTTCAAATAATAATTTTAATTCACTGACGAGAGAAACTCACTTAACTATCACACATACAATCCGTAGTCTTTAGAAATGGCTGAATATTGTATAAATACTTTAAAGTTCAAATATTTTCTTCCGGACAAAATTCAAAAAGATGCATTAGAAGATGTTTGGTAGGTATAGAACTATGGCAGGTTCACAATATTTAATATCAATTAGACAAATATTTTAAGAGGAGTCAAAGTTGAGAACAAAACATCTGCTACCTTTAACGTTGTCTTCGTCTGCGCATGGCCGTATAGAGATTGACATTGTTCATTGTGAATCCGAAACTGAACCCTAGGCCTATACCAACCAGTTCAAATAAGCAACCAAATTTCTCTTTTTCTGGATTATATAAAACATTTACTGAGAAAGATTTCTAACAAGCAGAAGCCAGTCTCCCTGTTTTTACAAATCTCGCAGGTTATTGTGCCCAAACCGTTTTAAAGAAACTTAAATGTACAACATGTTCCAATTCCATCACTGTCGATAAAAGATAGATTTTAGTTACTCTTTAATAAGGAATATGGATTGAGGTGGTTTATTATGTCCTCACCCTGACATTGTCAATGGCGTCATTCATAACTATGTCACCATTCAAAAGCTGTTATCAACCAAACTAGAAAAAATGTTTTTAGATTACAATAACCAGCGTGGAATTAGTATTACAATTGATGCTACCAATGATAGAGATTTTTTCCTAACAGATTTCAATTGTCCCGCTGGAGATTCATCAAATATTATTTTGCAAGATTGAAGATTTTGAAGGGGACTTTTTGGCGGAACTATTGGGGAGAGGCGTGCCAGAATAAATTGAGGTGGAAGTTGTCAGATGCAGCCTGGGACCCGAATGGGGAAAAATCGATGCTCACGCACTTTGCCAGGTATTGGGAGCTGACAAAGGCCCTAAATATAATCAGTTCGCCGACCGGTGTAATCAACGAGATTATGGGGCATTACCCAAAGGAGACACAGGCATTGTGGTTCTCTCGAGAACAGGGGAACGATTTGGATGCTACCGAGTTCCTTAGAAGGACAGACAACATGGGATTACCAGAGAGATAGAGAGGGGGAGAGAAGAGGGAGCACCAATTTTACAAGACATTTAAAGGGACACCACCCGAACGAGAAAGAAGTACATAATACAGTATTTGTCAATGACTGATACCGATCCAAAAAAAAGAAGAGAGAAGTTAAGGAACCTCGTAAATTAGGTGTAAAATAGTTTGTTTTGGAAGGAAAGGAGATTTGCTACCTATTGGAGAAATATTAAGGACAAAACAGCAAATCTTTAAAATTTCGTGATTAGCAAAACATGCTTAGGCTTGTTCAAACGTTCTACGTTCTACAAACACAGCAAAAATGCAGAAAAGACTGAAGAAAAAATAAAGACATGCCAGAAAACCACAAACAATGTGCCATTTCAAATCAGTTCATATTTATTGTACCAAACCTATCTTCAGCTTCACAATCCTATTCTACCAAACTTCAAGAACTTCAGGACACTTTCTCCCAAAGCTGAGAAATGATGACATATCACTTTTGATTAAATATGATCCACTGATAACATCTTTTGGTTCAAGGTTGCTAAAGAAAAAGAAAGAACGGGGGATTCAAAAAGGTGTATACTCCAAATTGAGGAACCTAGCAAATTTGCTGAGTATTTATAATGAGGTAGTTTTTTTATTGCTTAAAAAATTTAAGCAAAAAATTACGATGATGTTGGCATTTTTATTATTTTTGTTGACGAATAAATTTTCTACAGCGAATTAATGCTTCCCATTTTTGAATTACCGCTAAAACGATATTTTGGGGCGTAGCTATCGTGTGACATCATGAGCGAGGACACTAACTGACAGTGTTTATTTATGCTGGTTCAGCTGAGCGACACTTGTGACGTCAAAAACCCATTTGCCAACCACGGGCCGTTTTGATTTTGTCAGTTTTAGATCGTTTTTAAAATCAATAATATTGAATGAAAACATAAAAATCAAACATTTTTAGTAGGATTATTAAAATCAGAAAAATAATCTTTAAATATTCTGTACATTTTCAACAGAATCCCTTGTTTGTGGAAATACCCCATTATGAAAAAGGACCCAGCTGTGAAACAGTTCAAACATACAGGGTGTTAAGGGACGTACTTGAGTTAGATTCCTGACATTATTTGTAGTAAAAAATGTAAATAAAATTTTGGTCTCTGGTGAAATTTTTGATGTTTTTTTCTACAAAAACATAAAAAAACGGTAGGTGTTGGACAGTTGGAGTCGGGGTAAGGGGTGGGTCGGCTACTCGGCGGAGTGACCAGTGATGACATGCGGAAGAATTTTTTGTTGTTGTTTGATATTGAAGAAAAAAAATTTTAAAACAAAAAAAAAGTCACCAAAATTTCATTTACTATTTTTAGTCCAAATAATGTCAGGAATCACTGGTTAACCCTTTGCTCCCCGACGGTACAAATTTGTACTCGCCTATAAAACTCATCGTATCTTCTATCCCAGAAACATTTTTTTTTATTATTATTCTTGGCAATTATTATTGGACATTCTTTTACAAGTCAGCCATTTTTTAAAGCTTAGTTTCGAAAACTGACACCAGGGGATCAGTTTTGCATTGAGCTGTCACATGGTTGGTTGAGTTATTTTATTGCTTGTTTTAAAACATAATTATTGTGATAATGGATTCAGGTATGTGTGATTTTATATATTATTAATATGCAATGAACATTTTTCTTCACACTAATGTTTATTTCGTGTATTAATATCCTTTCTCTTATAAAATATATGAATTTTTATAACCAGTACGATTTTGTACCGTCAGTGACTTGGCTATTTATTTTTGTAGGACTTTCGCAAGATGATATTGAGATGTTGCTGTTGGAAGATCTTCCAAATATTGATGTTCCGTCAGAAGTGGAGTCTGAAAATGATGAAGATGATGAATATGAACCCCGTGGGAATCAAACTACAGGTTGTGATGATATTTTTCTAAGAGAATCCGGTCAGAATACGTATTCTTATCATGAAAATATTTTGCCCGCGGATGCTCCTGGTCCTTCAAGTGTATCCGACTCTACTACTTCTCCATTTATTAGACTACCAGAACCGCAACGTAAGTGGAAAAAAAAGGATTTTGTTACCAATGTACCACCGTATCAATTTGAAGAAGGTGTCTCTGGTGATTTGTTTGAAAACTGTGAAACACCTACTGACATCTTCCTGAAAATGATTGATGATATTGTTGATCCAATTCTGTATCAATCAAATTTATATGCAACACAGAAAGGCAAAACATTGAATCTGAAGAAGGAAGAACTTTTGGCATTTATCGGGATGAATTTTCATATGGGTTATAACAAACGACCTGCATGGACCGATCATTACTCGTCAGCTATTGACTTGAACAATCCTGTAATGTGTTCCACAATGCCACGTAATAGATTTTCAGAAATTTTGGCTAACTTGCATTGCAATGATAACAAGAACATTCCGCCAGGATGTACTGACAAACTTTATAAGCTTAGACCAATGGTTGATAGTCTCAATAAATCTTTTGGACGATCGTATAATGGAACTAGAGAACTGAGTGTTGACGAATCAATGATCAAGTTTAAAGGTCGATCAGCCATGAAACAGTACATGCCCATGAAACCAGTAAAACGTGGTTATAAAATGTGGTGTATTGCTGACCAAAAGGGGTATATATTTAAACTTTCTGTATACCAAGGTAAGGATGAGCAACTCCAACAAGAATTTAAAGACCATACTTTAGGTGAGCGAGTTGTCTTAGGTCTGACCAAAGAGATGTGGGGTTCTGGGAGAATTGTCGTATTTGACAACTATTTTACGACTTTAAACTTGGTTGAAAGATTAAAAAGAGAAAATATTTTCGCCTGTGGTACAGTCAGGACAAATCGAAGGGGTTTGCCAATTAATATGATAGCGGATAAACTTATGAAACGTGGAGACTACGACTACCGATTCTCTGATATGGGTATTGGAGTTTTCAAATGGAAAGATAATAAAATGGTTCACTTGATATCTAACTACCATGGTAATGAGGAAACTGCAGTAAACAGAACCCAAAAGAATGGATCCAAGTTGGAGTTTACGTGCCCAACAATAGTTAAAAATTACAACCAGTTTATGGGAGGGGTCGACATGGCTGATCGTTTACGAGCACTGTATTGCGTTGACCGAAAATCAAAAAAATGGTGGCACAGACTGTTTTGGGGGCTGTTGGATGTCGCATTTGTTAACTCATATATTATTTATTGTAATTTACTTGAAAAAAAACCTCTAAAAGAGTTTCGAAGAAATGTCTCTATGGGACTTATATCGCAAAAGAAAATTGAAACAAACAAAAGAATCTCTATTGACGCTAAAAGTGCAGGCCCTTCAAAACGTAGAAAGGTTGAGTATTCAGTTGCCAAAGACGTTCGTTTGGGAAATAGAGGAATACATTGGCCAGTAATTGTAAATAAAAGAGGAAGATGTGAAGTTTGCAGTAAGAAAAAGATTCAGTCCAAGCCCAGTTCTACGTGCAGCCATTGTAAAATATTTTTATGTTTGAATGAAAAAAAAAATTGTTTTAATGAGTTTCATGATGTAAAAATATAATGTCCATTTTCTGTCAAAATTGTAACCTCTTAAAAAATAAATACTTAAAAAAGCATTAAAATTTTTTTATTACCTATTGCCTGACGGTACAAAAATGTACCGGATGAATTTTCCCTATAAGGAGTTTTCAGAAAATTCCAAAAAAAATCATAAATGTTTTTTAAGCTTTAAGTAACATATAATTACAAAAAAAATGTACAAAAGCCTGTGAAATCTATGTCTGGTAGGCAAAGGGTTAAAGTAAGTCAAGTACGTCCCTTAACACCCTGTAAAATAGACCCGAAAATGGAAGATTTGTCTATATCCACAAAAATTATTTGAAAAAATAAAAATATTTATCGAGGCAACTAGATCATATTGTCACCTTGATAAATATGCAAGCATCGGCATCCCAGAAAAACAGTTTAGAATAAACAAGAGGCTCGAGCGTTAAATACGCTTGACCGCAAAATATGACAAAAAAACAGTTCTCATTTGCAAAAAAAGCTTTTTTTATCTATTTTAGGCATAAAAAAATTAACCACATATCAAATGTACTCAAGAGGTCCTTCAATCATTATGGTGGCATGGCTAAAGAAAACCAGGGAGTGACCATCGAACTATTACTTTTTGCCTAAAAAAAAAGGTTGCAGCTCCAAATTTCATAGTCATTTGAAGGTTCTGAGCCACACTACTGTTGACATAAGTCAGACAGACCAAAGCCTTTATATAAATGTGGAAAATGTTCAGCAAAAACAAGACAGACCCAGCCTTAAAATATAAGCAATCATTCTTCCGAAAAATACTCAATATCAAGTATAACATCAGGTTTGGAAATCCTCGAGTGGATATGTTTTCTCGATGTACTGAATTTAAGAAGCAAATCAAAACATCCGCATGATCTGAACAACAAAACTGATGTTGTTTTATCAAGCTCACAGTCCTAAAACAATAGACTAGAAAACTACAACAACGAGCGGACCTGCTGACAATTTCATTTGATTGCCAAAAGAATATGTGCTGCCTAAGTTACTTGATTAGTCTACCTATTTCAGTAGGCAGTAAAACTTTTACAACTTGAGTGACGTCGTTTCAATTCGACCAAACAAAATGTCCATATTTTTTATTTGAATGAAGCGAAGAGCCATAATGGTTTGAATGAAATTGCAAGTGCAGTTTTCTATGTTTTAAAAAACTTAAAAAATTAAGACTTGCAAGGAAAAAAAACTATTCATTTGTGTGCTGACGATTGTGGAGGGCAAAATAAAAACAACTTTAATTGGCATGTGCATGAAATGGTTTTTCAATCACATGCTCACATTAGAAGTCTTCGGAAGTACTTTGAGTCCTGAGCGTGCCTGTTAACGAGGACGATGAATACAAGATAGAGTTCTTCAAATACAACTTCCGGTGCTTCTTCACTTACGACAAGTTCTGCGGCGGATAAAATTCGAATTCTGAGACTGCCTGTTATCGAGGACGATGAATGAAAGATAGAGTTCTTCAAATACAACTTTGCTTCTTCACTTAAGACAAGTTCTGCGGCATTTAAAAAAAACATGTTCCAATTCCATCACTGTCGATAAAAGATAGATTTTAGTTACTCTTTAATAAGGAATATGGATTGAGGTGGTTTATTATGTCCTCACCCTGACATTGTCAATGGCGTCATTCATAACTATGTCACCGTTCAAAAGCTGTTATCAACCAAACTAGAAAAAATGTTTTTAGATTACAATAACCAGCGTGGAATTAGTATTACAATTGATGCTACCAATGATAGAGATTTTTTCCTAACAGATTTCAATTGTCCCGCTGGAGATTCATCAAATATTATTTTGCAAGATTAAAGATTTTGAAGGGGACTTTTTGGCGGAACTATTGGGGAGAGGCGTGCCAGAATAAATTGAGGAGGAAGTTGTCAGATGCAGCCTGGGACCCGAATGGGGAAAAATCGATGCTCACGGCCCTACGTCCCAAAGGCCGCCCACCCGCCTCGTTGTGGCCGCCCTACGTCCCAAAGACCGCCTACCCGCCTCGTTGTGGCCGCCCTGCGCTGTTTAGTGCCGTCTTCCGCCTGCCGCCTACATAGGATAACCAAGGTAGCTTTATTAATTATGAGCCATTTAGAGTCTAGATAGCCTTACAAGCCTTATGTACATGTCACCTTGAGTAATTCACATTTAGATTACCTCTTGTTGTATGTTCAGTATAATAAATGATTATTAAAAAGTTAAGTGTTTCATTCACATCTTGTATCAGCAGAACGAGGGCCATTCCCATGATAACCCTGAGAGTAAGAGAGGCTTAAACGCTTCATCTTTTTTAAGTATAACAATATTTATAGCAGTGACAATGTTAATGACCAGAAATAAACACCACAAGATCTAAGAGCACTGGTCAAAAGATCCCCTTCTGATAAGTAGTATTTTTGGCAAAACAATGGCAAGAAATCGTTACCAGATATTGCTCAGTATGCTGCATATGTCAGACCTTGCTACTCAAATTGCTGGTGATAAGTTAAATAAAATTGGAGTTCTAGTCAATCACACTAAAAAAAAGTTCAAGGAAACAATAGTGCCATATGAAAATCTATGCATTGATGAGAGCATTATAGAGTTTAAAGGATGTCTTAAGTTTACAGTATATTCCATTGAAAGTGTATTAGCAAAAACAAAGCGCATTTCGGTTTTCTGATTAGTCGGCGCATGGGCGGCCGACTGGCGCAGGCGTGGCGACAAGAATGTTTGTATGTCAACGTATCAGACTGAACACGGTGAAGGCAGGTTTGTATTTGTGTCCGCGCGAGGCGGCGCCGATAAGCTTTACCGGAATGAATTCTTAATTCCTGCTCGCCGGTGACGCCGGTCAGTGAAACTCAACGTTGCCATGTCCTTGGTTTTTATGTTTTCGTGGATTTTTGATCCTTTCATGATTTAGTGTCCTCTATGGTCACCTCCATGGTTATTTCAAAAACAATGTCGAACATGTCATTAATTAACAACTGTACTTTTGGAGTGGGATACGATTTTTAGCATGGGTCACAAGGGGAAATCCCGAAATCAGGAATGTAGTTCATACTTCGGTTTAAAATTTTTTATCCTTGAAGCATTTTCATTTTTGGGACATGACAATACTGGTGAAGCTTGTTTTTAATGGAATCTGATATCAAAATGAGCGACCTACTAATTGCCGCTGTTTTCAACAAATCGCCAATCTGGGATATATTTATACGGATATAAAGGGTCCGCCATCTAAAGTTTTTTTTTTCAACTAGTGCTTATTTCGTGAATGGTAACACTTAGCTCATGTCTGATTTGACAGATAATTAGTTTTATCCTTCCGCTGAGCGAATATGGTTGTGTATACGCTTGAACAACGCTGGGAAATATTGCGACATTACTTTTGCCGATTTTGCCAAAAAAATCATCTTTTCGGATGAAGCTCATTTTGATCTTGGCGGGTATGTCAACAAGCAAAATTGTCGTATTTGGGGCACAGAAAACCCGCACGCATACATTGAAAAGCCGGTACACCCAAAACGAGTCACTGTTTGGTGCGGATTTTGGTCCAGAGGCATAATTGGGCCATTTTTCTTTGAAAATGAGCAAGGAGTGGCCGTTACAGTCAATGGCGATCGTTATCGGGCCATGTTGAACGAATTTTTGTTCACAAAAATTGAAGAGGAGGATATTGGCAACATTTGGTTTCAACAGGACGGCGCTACGTGCCACACAGCCGAAGCTACACTCGATGTTTTGCGCCCTGTTTTTGAAGATCGCATTATCAGCCGCAGAGCTGATGTCGTTTGGCCACCTCGGAGCTGCGATTTGACACCGTTGGACTATTATTTGTGGGGTGCCCTCAAAGATAAATGTTACGCCGACAAGCCAGAGACAATTGACGCTTTAAAGGACAATATTCGTGAAGCCATTGGTGAAATACAGCTGCACACAATCGATAATGTGCTTAAAAATTGGACCGATCGTGTAGGCTACTGCATGGCCAGCCGAGGCAGCCATTTGAATGAAATTATTTTCCATTATTAACCGGAAGGATTGTACTTATAAATAAAAAAAGAAATTTGAGAAAATATTCAGTAGTTTTTTTTTTATAGCATTTTCAAAAAAAAAAAGTTATTTGGCGGACCCCGTATATATTTATTTCAGATTTCTCCCCTGGAACCAGCAGTGTCCCTGTTGCTGCAGTGGTCACACGGAAAAAAAGATGGTTTCTCACGTAAGCATATTTCAGCTTTTTTATTTGATCATCATTGTTTGATATCTGTTGTTTTAAATAATGTAATCATTGTCCTGAAAATTGTGTTCTTCTAGATAAGAGCATTTCATGCTATGGGCCAATTTCAAAACTCACCCCAACAAAAAAAAAATGAAATTGGAGATATTGGGGACCAGGCGAAGGTTGCAATATATCCCAAAAAAATATGTCATTAAAGCAACGTCTGCGAATTGCAACTCACTTCAATTTGTACATTTGTTACATAAATTTTTGTGTTGAAAAATTTGCTTGCTTTATTTACTAAGCGGTTAATTATTTCAGTTTTATATCCATTCATGGAAGAAGAAATAAAAAAGGAAGAAATAAAGAAGGAAAGAAGAACGGAATAAAATCGTGATTCCACATCAGAGATAATATACAAGTTTTGTCAAATGTTTTACATACTGAACTTGTGAACAGTTTACATCCTATAAATGGGATTTGTTCGAAGATGAAGTCAGTAATTGTGCTAGTGAAGTTGCATTCCATACGATACGATTGTACCACCTCAGCCAGGAGCACTCCTGTCACGGTGAAACCGGTACACCAGGGGGGCATTAATTTGTTAGGACTTGGAACACATGCTCTCGAAGATAGGAAGGAGGATGGAGTTTAATCGACCGGTATAAATGGCAACCTAATAAGCCAATATTGGAATTTAGGATGGTCAGGAATAAAGGCATTTGCTTGGAATATTCTCTTCAAATCTAAATCCTGTGGTCTTTAAATTCATTATGTCCCAAAAAAATCTTAGCCCGCGTCATAAGAAAGGTCGAAGATATAGTCGTGCCGACAAATCTTTGTCACTGGCTGTTTATAAGAGTGGGCCCAAATGTTATAGATTTCAGTCCAAGATTTTTGCATTACCTTCACCTTTGTCACTGGCTGTGTCACGTAAATAATTATCAATTTGTGATATAATTATTTACCTGACCACTAACCTGGTAATTTGAACAGCCTGTATTGGACTGGCAACACTTTTTTCTCTGATTTTTGAACCGGGTCTTTTTCTATGGACTTTCTTAAAATTTCACCGTCAGGGAACCGGTGAATTTTTGACGAGGTCACTCAACAAGATGTTTTGAGTTTATTATTTAACTTTTTCGGGCTGGATTTTCGGTTAATAATGTGTGTGCCGCTTGTGAAATGGTGAATTTGAATTCTCCGCATGCGTAACCTTTTTGGGTTTTTGTTAAATTTGGAGTACGCGGTGTGTGGCCGTATGGCTTGGGGAATCGTGCTGAGATTCCGGATAAATCGCAAACCATCTGTTTTGGAGATGATAAATTCCGCGCAAAACCACTACGTGGATATGCTCCGGTTATAAAACTGTGACGCTAACGATTTATTTGTGGCCCACCGTCGGAGGAAACAGCCTCGCTAAAATCACCACGCTCTGGCACCAAGATGGCGTCCCTCGCGCTTGTAGGAAATAACCTGGCATTTGGCCTTTAGCGCCTTCATCCCGGTACGTGCTCGTCGGATCCATCAGGCCCGGACTCCTGGCCGTCTGGAGATTCTTCACGAGATGTTTGCCCCCCTTCATCCGGAGTCCTCCGTTGGCGATCGCAGGATTGCTTGCCGTCACCTTCCGTTCGCCGTTTTCCGTAATAGATTTAGAGAATAGAACCGTTTGCGTTGGTCCACAGGTATGAGGGTTTCTGTTATTAATTTTGTTTAACTTGATTTGTTGTAAAATACACATTTATGGAACCTTCCCAAACATTCTTGTTTTTTATTATTTGGAACAAAAAAGCAGAACCTTACATTTTCCCACATTACAGATCGCTAGGTCCCACATCAACCTGAGAGAGAGAGACATGGTGATCTTCATGCATAAAAAATAACCTTATAGCTGTTTATAATGCCGGCGCCAGACATGAGTTTAAAGAAGTGATCAAATAAGTGTTCACATGTGTGGCACGGCATTTGATACTGTTGTCACTTATTTGAGCACTTAAGTGCGCTTTGCCGTTCCATGTCGGTTTCTTTAGCGCACATCGAAGGGATCAAAGTCCAAATGTTTGTATACCTGCCATACTGCGCGAAGCCCAGTAGTGTGAGCATCTCCATGGACAGGTGTCGTTCGTAAACAACCAAGCGAACTAACGAGAGTGGAATAATGAGAGCGTTTTCTAGTTTATAGAGTTGTTAAAAGGAGAGCCAGATATATGGGATCCGAAAGGTAAAGGGCATAAAAATCAAAATAACATCAATGACGCCTGGAACCGAATTAAACGCAACTTTTCAATACCTTGCCCTATTGAAGGATTGAGGCGAAAAAGGAACATAAGAGTGGGCCGAAATGTTACAGATTTTTGTCCAAGCTTTTTGCATTACCTTCACCTTTGACCTTGAAAAATGAATTAGCTTCGGTATCAGCACTGCAGACAGTTTTAAACTTTCCACAAAAACGCAAAAGAGTTCATTTATACATACTCCAGCAACGATGTTGTCCCACTACTCTTTAAAATTCGAAGTAATTCTTGAAAGTCTGCAGGAACCAATTGTAGATCCAACAATTTGGAAAGAAAATCCGGAAATCAATTATTACATCCCAAAGGACAACGCAAAAAGTGAAAGTCTAAAACTGCAGTTCCCGGTCTGTCTACGTTTGGCGAATTATTTTATTACCCCTTAAGTCCTCAAACAAGGATGGCAATATCTCTCACAGCTCTGAAGCATGTAAGTTTTCCCGACCATACATACTTATTCCCTCCCAGTTCACCAAATGGTGCAGAAAAAGATTCATGTGATTTGGAGAGAGATGGAACATTTAAGATTTAAATTTTGTTTACATGAACTGGGACAGTTCTGACGATTTTTAGCATGGTCACACGGGGAAATCAGGAATGTAGTTCAAACTTCAGTTTAGAATTTTTTAACCTTGAAACATTTTCATTTTTGGGACATGGCAATACTGGTAAAGCTTGTTTTAAAATGGAATCTGATATCAAAATGAGCGACCTACTAATTGCTGCTATTTTCAACAAATTGCCAATCTGGGAGGATAAGAGAAATACCTTACATAGCAACAGAAATGTTGTTGACAAGTGCTGTAAAGAAATCAACAGGATAGCATTTAGAAATAACCTCAAATAATGTCACAAGTGAATTCCTTTCAGGCATGTACATAACATATTATCTATCCTGAGGTTTTTTTTTCATATTTAAAGATACCAATTGTTTTATTCCTTAATTTCAAGAAAGAATTCTCCAACAGCAAAAAATCACCGTCTGACGAACTCGGCATTTCGTAAAAACTGACAGCTGCTGTCAGGCTACCACGCAGGTAGCGCAGGTTTTATCCGCTTTCTGTTTATCCACACCTCGGCGTCAACTGCCGCCGGTGGACTCGGGCACTGAGCACCGTTAATCTGAAAACCGAAACCCGCTTGGTTTTTGTTCGTACCCAAACATCATCGATTTGGAATAAAAATGTTTGTATGTACGAACAATGTCTTGGGGCTTCAGGAGCTGTTGTCACCACTATCTTAAAGGACTACTTAGGTAAAGGCCACAAATTATATGTAGATAATTGGTACACTAGCCCAATGTTATTAAAAATTTTGCACAACCATCAAACCGGACTAATGAAAGCAAATTTGGACAAAAACCAAAGTGCGGTAACTTACAATTGCCTGAACAGAGGAACGACTGAAGCCAGGCTGAGTCCAAATGTGTTTGTGGGTGATGAAGCTTTTCCATTAATGAATGGAAAATTTAATGCAGGCTTATCCAAGAGTAAGATTAACAGACAGTTAATTTTTTTAATTACAGACACTGTAGGAGCACGCAAAAGTGGTTGAAAATGCATTTGGCATACTTTTTTTTTTTACATTAGCTCCACACAGGAGGCCCTGAGGAAAAAATTTCCTCAGGGCCTATGTCATTTGAGATGCTGTGTGGAGGGTCTTTTTTAGGAGGGAGGAATGAACATTGGTGTTGAAGAGACCCATGTTGTAGGAAGGAGGAAACACAGAGGCCGGCAAATCGTTCCACAGTCGAGCTGTTGAACACAGAACCGACCCGTTCTCATGTGACAAATGTCAACCGTGTACATATGTTGGGCACGCATTTGACGTGTTTCCCGACTATGCACCGGTGCCGAAGGGATCAATGACGCTAGTTCCTCAGAGCATCTTCCATTGAAATACCGGTAGAATAAGGATAGCATTCCCACCCGACGCCTGTGCTCTAAAGATTGCAATCCGTCTGTTAAGATGGGAGAATCTATCAAACGGACTGCCCGTTTTTGCACAGTCAGAATTGAGAGTATATAGGAGAGCATTTGAATGTGAAATCCAACTGGTCGACAAAATTACCGTAGGCAACAGTTGTGAAGCTATAGCATGTTTCCAAGTACTTGGAAATCAAGAAAATTTTTGTTTCAGTCGAAGAGGCCAAGGGCCTGTGGAAGAAATTACGAGATGGCTATCAGCAGGCAACAGCCAGAAACAAAACAACTACCGGACAAGCGGCAAGTCATATGCAAAATGGAAATATTACCATCTTATAGAATTTATTTTACCGATGTTGGCAAACAGACCGACACAAAGTAATGTCAGTACAACCCCGGAGCAAAACCCCATAGAAGTTGCTAGATGGTTATCGACAGGCAACAGCCAGAAATTAAACAACCGGAATGGCAACAACACCAGCTGCAAAATGGAAAAATTATCACCTTATGTAATTTCTTTTACACATGTTGGCAAACAGACCGACACAAAGTAATGTCAGTACACCCCCGGAGCAAAACCCCATAGAAGTTGCGAGATGGTTATCGACAGGCAACAGCCAGAAATTAAACAACCGGAATGGCAGCAACACCAGCTGCAGAATGGAAATATTACCACCTTATGGAATTTCTTTCACAGACGTTAAAACGACGTTTATTATCAATAAGGTGGTGTAGCGCCCGGTATTTTCTCCGACGCACGGATCCGAATACTTTCTCCCTCACACGCATAGCGCCGTTTCGCTCAGCAACTATCGCTTCGATGCCCGGCCGAAAGGACACCCCATTGGCCCAAGCTACCACCACCCTCCGTCGTCAGCCAGCCACTGCAGGCCCCACCCGGCGCTAAGGGGTATTTAAGAGCGTGCTGACCTATATCAAATCAGTGTAGCCGGACTCCTGGTAGACCTCAGCAACAGCATCCTAATGATCAGTGCTAAGTTAACAAACCAATACCAAGTCGAGAGAACCCTCTGGGTCCTCCTTGGGAATTAAAGTAACCGTGCCCTAGTGGACATTACCTGCCATGCATCTTTTGCCAAACTGAGGGACCGCAAACGTCAACGTCCGCTCCGGCGTAGATGGGATAGCCTATGAAATCGGATGGAGTCATACTAGTTTTACGAGATACGTGACCGGTCCCGCAGGATTAGACGATAGAATTTGAATAAATTTCTTCGCACGTATACTAATGAAATGGATATCGGGAACGCACTTGGCACAGTGCAAACTGTAATGCCTGAAAAATATATGAAATTTTTAGGCGACCTGATTCAACTTGTAAATGTTCAGGTTCCACCAGCCCAATGGGCCGTACTGCAAAGATAGATTGTTAGACGACACAAGCATGAATCCCTTGCCTAATTTTTTGGAGAAAATGGATTATTTCTGTAAAGTGGTAATGATCCTGCGCTGCAGTTACACACAGAGCAGATCAGGCCGCCCCGCTATCTTCGTGAACTGACAAGTTGCAAAAGAAACATATTATGATAGAGCGGCCTTTCATTGTAGCAGAATACAATCGTCACATGGGTGGTGTGGACTCGATGGACTGCATAATGGGCCACTATAAAAATAGACTTCGCATTAAAAGTTGGTTTATAGAGCTATTTTATGATTTTCTTGATATGACCATGTGCAATGCATGGTTGCTATATAGAAGAATTCATGCTGATACCAACAATAAGGATCGGGTGCTAAATTCCACCGATTTTAGGCTAGAAATTGCTGAGACGTTAGTAAAATATTAAAAAAAAAAAAAAAAAAAAAAAAAAACTAACCGGCTCAAACGTACCAGTGACATAGAATCACTGATCCAGGATAAAAAGAAGAAAGGACCATGCCAGTACATACCACCAAAAGATGTCAGATTGGATCAGGTCACTGTCCTATATCGACTGAAAACAGGGGCTACACACACTTTATTTATGGTTTAGGTGTGTGGCACCTCTAGTGCTTGCCCATTGACATTTGGGCATTGGTAATATTGCGAGCCCTGGAATATTTTTGAATGCAACAGTTGTTGATCCTAGACAAATTCAAATCAGCAGATTTGAAAAGAGAGCTGGTCATTCTTTGTGTCACAGCCGAGAGCGGATCCTTTTTGAAGACCGTTACAATTGTGACTGTAAATTTTGGACGTGAGACACGCCACCTTGAGAGCTGACTGGAAGTCATCCTGGAGGGATGATTGGCATCGAGAATCATCTGCCTTTGCTGTTTCTGGAGGGTCCTTTTGCTGGGAGCCATTTCTCTGGAGTCCTGCCCATCTCACGATGTGAGATTTGTTTCTCAAAAGAAGATTTCATCATGCGTCATTTCAACTTACCACGGTATCAAAATTAACTACTTAAACCTAAGCAAGCCCATGCCAGACAGCCGTAGTTTCAGGATGTCATTTTTGTTTTAATACATTTCTTTTGTATTTAAATTACCATCTTTTCTTCAAAATCATCAACCTACTCCTTACATCTGCCATACAAGTCAATGCCCATAAATAATCTACATTGTATATTGTTGTCTCCTCATCCCAGTCAACATTTTGGCGCCTAACGTGTTAGGATATTCTTTGGGATAAATTGTATTGTATTTGGGATGTAATTTTAAAAAGAAAAAATTCTGTTTCTGTCACAAAATTTTGTTCGATACTATGTCACATTTTATGTTTACCTTTAAGTTCCCTCATGGCTTTCATTCGTAAGATTAGGTTTATGTTTCATTTGTAACAATAACAATGTATATTGATCATGTTTGTAGAGGTTTTTAAAAAAAGAAAAATATGGTTGGATGATTTTTCGGTGAAAATAATTTTGGTGTCATCCACACATTGGCATTTGTTTAAATATTCGTGTGTTCTCGCCTTATCAATAGTCTATGGTAATATTCTGTGGTTTTCATCATCTGTCAGTGTCAGTTCATGAGTTGTTTTTCTGTATATTTGGTTTGTTTTTCAAGATGGATTTGATAATATAAAACGGAAGTCCAAAGCTCAGCTTTCTCTTGCACTAAAAGATCGTAACATTACACCTAAAATAAGAGTTGTCTCGATGCGTGCGCAAGCTATCAGATTTAACAATAATAGTAGGGGAAAATAATCCATTGTTCAGAACATTCAGATGATAGTTTTTCAGATTGCGTATCAGATAAAAACTTACGACGTACATCAACAAAATATGTGACACGCGAACCGAAATTCCATGGTTTACTAGATTGGCAGCTGAAATACGACGGCAAAACAGACATCTGTGTATCTTTGGAACGCGTAGAGGAATTACGCCGAGTTAGACTTATAAATGATAAAGAACTTGTTCGTTGTTTTTCAGACATATTAATTATATCGCACACCTAGATAAAGGTTAGCACAACTCGAAATAATCCAAAATCGAGTTAATGAGATTTTCGGAATCAGCGTCGAAAACTGCACAAACAACAAAGACTCCTGTGTAAAAATCTCCATCAATAACAATGTAGAGGGCGCATAAGTCAGTCTTTCTGAGTTGCTCCGTGAAACCCCCCCCCAACAACAGTAACCCATCTGCAGTTAAGATCTACCAGCCGTAGGGGAAGGTTGTGCCAATACGCACGGAGACGGGATTATTTCGACTTAGTTTTGTATTCGTGATTAACAGCAGTCATTAAGCGTGAGTTATTTTGAGTTGTTTTGTTATTTGTGATTGAATTTGTCTTATTTCTTGGGCGTTCTGCATATCAATTCCACTTATTCCGGTATTGTTTACAAAATTAAGTCATTTTAATTTTACTAATTCATAATAATTTAGTGTTGATGAAATTATTTTACAATATTTGTGTTGGTCGGGTATTGCTGGCTAAATTTAAAGTGCCTCTAATTCTTAAGCAATAAATGCTATTGTTTATTTTGATAGAGGCATATTTATAGTTGTCCTTGTAGTTCTGAAATTGATTTTTATACATTTTTATTCTTTGAAATACTGCAATTTATAAACATTTTTTGAGTTAGTATAGTATTCGTGAATTTTAACTAAGTAATTCGCATTTTGCTACAGATCATGAAGGGCCGTGGGCTATTACTTATACAGGAGGCGATGGAGGCTATCTCAAATGAACCGGAGAACAGTTTCACGGAGATGGAGCTTCGAAAAAACTCAATAAGTCCTTCGACGAGCACCAAGGTGATAGAAAAAACCCCGAAAAATGACACCACGGAGTTACAAAAGAACTCAACAATGGTAGCATCACCATCAACCAGTACCGAGGTAAAACGTACTTACTATATCTCACCGGTTAACAGCGATGGTAGTGATTTCGACGATTCGGATGCGGATCCACTCTTCAACCCACCTCCCACAGAGGTAACTCACCGTCCATCACTCGTTGTTCCAAGAACAAAGTCTCGTTCCTCCAGTACTACCTCCTCATCCAGTTCTAGCTCATCATCTAGTAGTTCCAGCAGCAGCTCTTCAAACAGTTATTATACAGAAACAGGTAGTTACTCTGTGCCATCTGCCACGCTGGATTCTGCTAATCTTTTAAACGAGAATCCGCTTGCTGAAGCTTCCACCTCTCAACCGATCATAGAGCAGTCTGCTGATCCTGAAAGCCTTCAAAGGGGTAAGAAAAGGATAAAAAAACCCTGCCGGTTGGTCCTCAAATATTAAGAAATCTCGACGAAACACCGGGAAGGCTTATTTGAGTTCAAAAAATAAGAGCGTCCCTGAAAGAGCGGTCCAGCCTCCATGCCAAGATAAGTGCAAATTGAAATGCAAAACTAAAATAGATGAAATATTACGCAAAACTTTGTTCGATAGATTTTGGGTACTAGGCGACATTCAAAAGCAAAGAGAGTTCGTCGCAAGGCACACTCAAGAAATTAAGCCTAAATACAGATACAGCAGTACCCAAAATTATAGGTCACTTAATTCTGCATTTTTCTTTGAGGTTGAAGAGATTCGTATTAGAGTCTGCAAGACTTTTTTTAAAGCTACCCTCAACTTAAGCGACCAGTTCATTAGGTTATGTGTTTTAGATGCCTTTATTGTTGCCTTTTCGATGTAGTTTTTTTTTGGAACCTAATTTATGTTAACTGAAAACGTTAAACTAATTTATTCAAAGTTTCATAGATATCTTAATAAAATAATGTAAGTGTTCATTTTATTTTCCAAGCTAAGAAGTGCTGTGTTTTTTTATTGTCTTCATTTGTTTGTTACCTTAATATTAAATAAAGATTTCATGATTTCAAAGAAATTCTGAATAGTTATGGTTTTGATGATTACATATTACAATAATATATTAGATTTTAGGGAAAAAGGTTCAAAATAAAAGTCTGATTTAATTTAGTAAATAGTTTAAAATCTTCTCGGTGAGTCTGATTATAATAATTATATTAGTTATGTGTTTTAGATGCCTTTATTGTTGCCTTCTCGATGTAGTTTTTTTTTGGAACCTAATTTAAGTTAACTGAAAAAGTTAAACTAATTTATTCAAAGTTTCATAGATATCTTAATAAAATAATGTAAGTGTTCATTTTATTTTCCAAGCCATTTCCTAAAGAAGTGCTGTGTTTTTTTTATTGTCTTCATTTGTTTGTTACCTTAATATTAAATAAAGATGTCTTGTGATAATAAAATGTTTTATTTTATGATTATATTATACAAAATATCCAAAACATAATTTAGATACACTACTCTTTCTGTGAAGATTATAGAACAAAATATACAGAATAAGAGTGCATTAATTCAAAATTTATCACTATTACGGAATCAATTTGAGTTGATAAAATTATTTAACAATGATTTAGTCACGAATACTAAAATAACACGAAATTAATTAATAAACAAGTGATACGTGTATTTGACGGTAAGTAATTGAGAAAATAAATATCCTAGTAAAATAACATACAATATCATATAACAATATTTTTAATCGGTTATATAGAAATTGAGTTAAACGTTTTTCGCTGTTCCTGAAAAAAGAGGTTTTTTGAGTTGTGCTAACCTTTATCTAGGTGTGCGATATGGTTCAGCTTTTTTTTTCAAGTTTTTTTTTCTTTTGTACTAATTTGCACCAAAGTGAAAATCAATTTTTTATAATGTAATAAAATATGTTAGTTTTTTACACATAAAACATCATTAAATGGCCTGACACTTCTTTGAGGAGAAGAAAGTAGGCTTTAATTTGAGACAATACTTTTAAAGTTGGGGTGAATGAATTATTTTCAAAGATACTGCGCCTTAAAACAAAATCCACATTCCCGAAATGGTTTCCTGTTTTGGCCTGCATGAAATATGCACTGACAGCCCTCCTACAGATGGCAGTTCGGGTTAAATCGTAATGACAGTGTTCCTGATCCTAAAACCATCCGGAAATGGATCAGTAATGTAAAGTTGACAGGATCTGGAGTTCCCAAAAAAAACCAGTTGGGCGTCCTAAAAGTTTACAAACACCTAAAAACATTGCGGCAGCAAGAGCGTCAATTGTAAAGTCTCCAACCCGATCTGCGCGGGAACATGCCGCTGCGCTTGGACTATCGTCCAGAACTGTAAGCCGAATCTTACACTCAGACCTTCACCTGCACCCCTACAAGATGATGCTTGCACAGGAATTGAGCCCACAAGATTTTGTGAAGCATAGAGATGCTTGCATTGCAATCGTAACTGCTATACCCCTCGGCACTTTTTTATGGATTAGTGACGAAGCACATTTTCATTTTGTGGAACTTCTTCTTCTTCTTTGATGGCGCTACAGCCCATATCGAGCCTTGGCCTCCTGCAACAGTCGCCTCCAACTCGTCCTGTCCTCAGCGGTTGACTTCCAGTTTGGTACCTGGAGAAGCTGTGCTGCATCCCCTCTTACCTCGTCTTCCCACCTCAGTCTGGGTCTTCCCACTTTTCTCTTTCCACCTGGGTGTCCAGTCAAAATTCTTTTTGGGACGCGTGTATCCGGCATTCTCTGTACATGCCCAGCCCATCTCAGCCTGAGGAGTCTCATGCTGAGATGCTAGGGGCCTTATATATGTCATACAATTCTGTATTGTGCCGGATGCGCCACTGTCCGCCCTCTTTTACGGGTCCACATATTCTTCTCAGCACTTTTCTTTCAAAAGTATCCAGCATTTCAGCCATCTTTACCGTCAGTGTCAGCGCCTCACATCCATATGCCAATACCGTTCTAACAATGGTCTTATATATGGTTATTTTGGTGTGGAACTAAACAAACTAAATTTTTAAAAGTTTAATTTTCGTACATTTGTTACATAAATTTTTTTGTTAAAAAATTTGCTTGCTTTATTTACTAAGCGGTTAATTATTTCAGGTTTATATCCATTCATGGAAGAAGAAATAAAAAAGGAAGAAATTAAGAAGGAAAAAATAAAGAAAGATGAAATAAAATCGTGATTCCACATCAGAGATAATATACAAGTTTTGTCAAATGTTTTACATACTGAACTTGTGAACAGTTTACATCCTATAAATGGGATTTGTTCAAAGATGAAGTCAGTAATTGTGCTAGTGAAGTTACATTCCATACGATACGATTGTACCACCTCAGCCAGGAGCACTCCTGTCACGGTGAAACCGGTACACCAGGGGGCATTAATTTGTTAGGACTAGGAACACATGCTCTCGAAGATAGGAAGGAGGATGGAGTTTAATCGACCGGTATAAATGGCAACCTAATAAGCCAATATTGGAATTTAGGATGGTCAGGAATAAAGGAATTTGCTTGGAATATTCTCTTCAAATCTAAATCCTGTGGTCTTTAAATTCATTATGTCCCAAAAAAATCTTAGCCCGCGTCATAAGAAAGGTCGAAGATATAGTCGTGCCGACAAATCTTTGTCACTGGCTGTTTATAAGAGTGGGCCCAAATGTTATAGATTTCAGTCCAAGATTTTTGCATTACCTTCACCTTTGTCACTGGCTGTTTATAATGCCAGCGCCAGACATGAGTTCAAAGAAGTGATCAAATAAGTGTTCACATGTGTGGCACGGGCATTTGATACTGTTGTCACTTATTTGAGCACTTAAGTGCGCTTTGCCGTTCCATGTCGGTCTCTTTAGCGCACATCAAAGGGATCAAAGTCCAAATGTTTGTATACATGCCATACTGCGCGAAACCCAGTAGTGTGAGCGTCGCCATGGAGAGGTGTTGTGCGTAAACAACCAAGCGAACTAACGATGGAGTGAAATAATAAGAGCGTTTTCTAGTTTATAGAGTTGTTACAAGGAGAGCCAGATATATGGGATCCGAAACGTAAAGGGCATAAAAATCGAAATAACATCAATGACGCCTGGAACCGAATTAAACGCAACTTTTCAATACCTTGCGCTATTGAAGGATTGAGGCGAAAAAGGAACATAAGAGTGGGCCGAAATGTTACAGATTTTTGTCCAAGCTTTTTGCATTACCTTCACCTTTGACCCTGAAAAATGAATTAGCTTCGGTATCAGCACTGCAGACAGTTTTAAACTTCCCACAAAAACGCAAAAGAGTTAATTTATACATACTCCAGCAACGAGGTTGTCCCACTACTCTTTAAAATTCGAAGTAATTCTTGAAAGTCTGCAGGACCCAATTGTAGAACCAACAATTTGGAAAGAAAATCCGGAAAACAATTCCCGGACTGCAGTTCCCGGTCTGTCTACGTTTGGCGAATTATTTCATTACCTCTCAAGTCCTCAAACAAGGATGGCAATATCTCTCACAGCTTTGAAGCATGTAAGTTTTCCCGACCATACATACTGTGCTTATTCCCTCCCAGTTCACCAAATGGTGCAGAAAAAGATTCATGTGATTTGGAGAGAGATGGAACATTTAAAATTTAAGATTTGCTTACATGAACTGGGACAGTTCTGACGATTTTTAGCATAGGTCACACGGGGAAATCATGAAATCAGGAATGTAGTTCAAACTTCATACATCATTTTATATTTCGTGAAAAGTAATAACATTCTGTTTGGTTCCCGAACATTGGATAATGTGACGAATATATTATAATTTCAGACGTCTCCCCTGGGCCCAGCAGTGTGTCCCTGTTGCTGCAGTGGCTACACTGAAAAATGATGGTTTCTCACGTATGCATATTTCAGCTTTTTTGTTTGATCATGTAATCATTGTCCTGAAAATTGTGTTCTTCTAGATAAGAGGATTTCATGCTATGGGCCAATTTCAAAACTCACCCCAACAAAAAAAAAAAGGAAATTGGAGATATTGGGGACCAGGCGAAGGTTGCAATATGTCCAAAAGAAGTACGTCTCATTGAAACAACGTCTGCGAATTGCGACTCGGTACAGAAATAAAACCTGCTTGGAAGTCTAAATCCTGTGCTCTTTAAATTCATTATGTCGCAAAAAACGCTTAGCGCGCATCATAAGAAAGGTCGAAAATATTGTCGCGACAACAAATCTTAGGCACTGGCTGTTTACAAGAGTGGGCCGAAATGTTATAGATTTTTATCCAAGCTTTTTGCATTACCTTCTCTTTTGACCTGAAAAATGAATTAGCTTCGGTATCTCTTAAACTGTGGATTAATTAATTTTGAATTAGCTTCAGCATCTCTTAAACTGTGGATTAATTAATTTTGAATTAGCTTCGGTATCTCTTAAAATGTGAATTAATCAATTTTGAATTAGCTTCGGTATCTCTTAAAACCTCTCACAGGCCAGAGCCTCTGGATTGAGTTCCTAACAAATTTTAAAAAATATATATATTTTGGATGCGATTTTGACCCTTTTGCATAAAGAAACTGTACCAAGGAAAAGGTCAGAATAGCTTCCTGCATTCTTGGTCTTGATATAACGGGAACACGAAAAACGTCTAGCAGCGCGGGATAAATTTTAAAAAAAGTTTCTAGAACATGTTGCGTCATGTTTCATTTCACTTTCAAAGCGTCGCAGTTGATAGTGCGACCGGTCCCAACAAAACGCCGATAAATCCAAATATAATCAAAAAAACGTAAGTAATGTTGGTTTTATACATACTTTATTGCTCACCGCATGTGTTTTGGTAAAAATAATACTCGAAATCCAAAAATAAACCGTAGAAATATGATATAAAAGTGATGGCATCTTTTGGTTTGAAATATTTTTCGTGTAGTATTGCAGTTTTCGGATGATAATATCGTTTATTTCGCAATGTTTAGTATTTCATTTTGTAGAAAAATCAATTGAGATTACATAGCAAAGTGTTTGTTTAGTTCATATTTATTCTGTAATTAAAAATAAAATTCTGGGCCGTGACGCCAACAAATTTCTGGAGGGTAAATTTCTGAAGTTTCTAGAACGATATTTACGTAAATATACCATAATAGTATAAATATTTCTACGTCATTATGTAAAGAAATCTATTGTGATTATGTATCAAAGCATTTGTTTCGTGAATATTTAGTTGAAATAATAGAAAAAAAATGCATCCTCAATCCGGTCATTCTCACGCACACATTCATGTTTTTTTGCATGTGTGTGGGTGGACATCTGGCGGGCAGACGAATTCGTGAGCGCTGACATCTAGCGGTTCTTTACGAGAAACACATACTTTGTATGGGGCTGTACTGGATGGCGCAAAACATTATTCTTTATATTTATTATTATTTTTTGATTTTTTATGAAATTACTATTTTTTATAAAACATTGAAAAATATACAAATATATTTTAAAAATAGTAATCAGTAACAAAAAAATTGATCAGGTCTATAGGGTGTGCTAATTTAAAAAAAAATTATTATTATATTATGGAAAAAAAATTACGGAGTTATAAAGAACTTTCTTCAAAATTATAAATTATAATAACTTTCTTCAAAATTATAATATTTATGATTGTTTCTATTGTTATAGAATGGCAGATCAGATACGCCGCAGAAGCGAAGATGGAGGAAGCGAAGATGGAGGACAAGGTGTAGAAATGCATTCGGTGATCGCAACGGTATGTTGTGTATTAGTAGTAGTTGTACGCTTCATCCTTTCCAAAATTGAAAGACATTAGTGTAACAATAAATGTTTATAGTTTCAGATTCCTGGTTGGATGGCTGCCGGAGGCGAAGGTCCCACACCCTCAACATCGACGGCTCCAATGACTCAGCTAATCATAATAACATTCGGCTAACTTATACAGTGCCATTTTTGTCTTGCATTACCTCAAGAGCGCTTTACACAGCTATATATATTTTTTCTTTCCGTCTATAGCTATCCAACAACATCTTGCTGGAGTTCATCGGATATGAGGAGAAAAATCCGACGGAAAGCGATCAAGAATCCCTCGCCGGTGACGATATCGGTGAGGTTGAATCCGTCGCCTCCGATGAACTTCCAGCAATAGAAGATGATGATGATGATGAGTGGGAGCCGTCAGAGGAGGAGGAAGACCAGGACCATCAACGTGAGGCGCGGGAAGTCCAACCCGAGGCGCAGCAGCTCGCTTGGTCGGAGGATTTCTCCACATTCTCGGGTCAACGTGAACATTTTGCCGTCCTTCAGCCTGGCCCATCACCAGAAGTGTTCCCTCCGACAGTACCTATGTCTGCCTGTGATGTCTTCTCCAAAATATGGGACTTGGAAACAATGACCTATATCGTGGAGGAGACTAATAGGCGTGCATGGAGCAAATTGGACGAGTTGTCGAAACTCTGCGATTCCTGGATGTTTACAGCACTTGTTGCAGGTATTATTTCCCTACTTGTTTCTTTGAAGATTGGTGATGAAAAAATCATAAGTCTCATTGAATGCACGATATTTAAAGAAGTACCTTAATTTTTCCTCCTCAACCACGTGAATCCAGTAATGAAGCCTCTTTTTGAATAGGATTTGGTCCCTATTTGAATTGAATTTGCTTCCGCTCTTTGGATGTTTACAGCACTTGTTACAGCTATTATTTCTCTACTTGTTTCTTTGAAGATTGGTGATGAAAAAATCATTAGTCTCATTGAATGCACGATATTTAAAGAAGTACCTTAATATTTCCTCCTCAACCACGTGAATCCAGTAATGAAGCCTTTTTTTAATAGGATTTGGTCCCTATTTGAATTGAATTTGCTTCCGCTCTTTGGATGTTTACAGCACTTGTTGCAGCTATTGCTTCTCTACTTGTTTCTTTGAAGATTGGTGATGAAAAAATCATAAGTCTCATTGAATGCACGATATTTAAAGAAGTACCTTAATTTTTCCTCCTCAACCACGTAAATCCCGTAATGAAGCCTCTTTTTGAATAGGATTTGGTCCCTATTTGAATTGAATTTGCTTCCGCTCTTTGGATGTTTACAGCACTTGTTGCAGCTATTATTTCTCTACTTGTTTCTTTGAAGATTGGTGATGAAAAAATCATAAGTCTCATTGAATGCACGATATTTAAAGAAGTACCTTAATTTTTCCTCCTCAACCACGTGAATCCAGTAATGAAGCCTCTTTTTGAATAGGATTTGGTCCCTATTTGAATTGAATTTGCTTCCGCTCTTTGGATGTTTACAGCACTTGTTACAGCTATTATTTCTCTACTTGTTTCTTTGAAGATTGGTGATGAAAAAATCATTAGTCTCATTGAATGCACGATATTTAAAGTACCTTAATTTTTCCTCCTCAACCACGTGAATCCAGTAATGAAGCCTCTTTTTGAATAGGATTTGGTCCCTATTTGAATTGAATTTGCTTCCGCTCTTTGGATGTTTACAGCACTTGTTGCAGCTATTGCTTCTCTACTTGTTTCTTTGAAGATTTATGATGAAAAAATCATAAGTCTCATTGAATGCACGATATTTAAAGAAGTACCTTAATTTTTCCTCCTCAACCACGTGAATCCAGTAATGAAACCTCTTTTTGAATAGGATTTGGTCCTTATTTGAATTGAATTTGCTTCCGCTCTTTGGATGTTTACAGCACTTGTTGCAGCTATTGCTTCTCTACTTGTTTCTTTGAAGATTGGTGATGAAAAAATCATTAGTCTCATTGAATGCACGATATTTAAAGAAGTACCTTAATTTTTCCTCCTCAACCACGTGAATCCAGTAATGAAGCCTCTTTTTTAATAGGATTTGGTCCCTATTTGAATTGAATTTGCTTCCGCTCTTTGGATGTTTACAGCACTTGTTGCAGCTATTATTTCTCTACTTGTTTCTTTGAAGATTGGTGATGAAAAAATCATAAGTCTCATTGAATGCACGATATTTAAAGAAGTACCTTAATTTTTCCTCCTCAACCACGTGAATCTAGTAATGAAGCCTCTTTTTGAATAGGATTTGGTCCCTATTTGAATTGAATTTGCTTCCGCTCTTTGGATGTTTACAGCACTTGTTGCAGCTTGTGATGATCTCGCCTTTGGGCCTATGAAATAATTCTTTAAAAATTGAGAGATCGATTTAGAAATATATTTAATTTTGTAACAGGGAATGGTTTCAGCATACGATTCTCTGTTCCAAATTCTTAAGGGTGATTTATTGATCCGGATCACTAGGATAAACACGTGTGCCAAAACACTTTGGTTGAAGAAGGAATCCTAAAGGATATGTCATTATCAAGTCAGGGGCGGCCGATGAATATTTACCCGAGTGGTGACTGACTTTAACGCAAGCAAATTGATTTGCGAAACAATTATCTGGTGAATTTTCTATGGCAGTAGGGAATTGAAAATTAGGCAATAAAGATTAATCGTTGGTGTATTTAAATATACTAGAGCAACGCGCCGATTAGGGGTTAAAATATTTAACATATTTGTCAAAATAAGATTGCGGAATTCGTTAAATAGTGACGCACGCAGAAAGAACGAAAACGTGTACAAGCATATATAATGTTATTATATAACCAATAGAGTCAACGCAAGTACTGATGAAGAGTAGAAGATGGAAGTACGCCACTGAGCTCTTCTTTTAAGCGTTATTGGGATAATTTTTGACTCCGGCGCAGACAAAATTAGTTGGTATTTTGTTATTTAAAGTTACACACAAAAAAATAGCAAACATGAAAATTGCACTGAATTCTTGAAATTTGGGATGTAATGTGACAGAACACTATTAAACGTTGAAATATGCATATTGGCAAATATGCTTGTCACTTGAGATTTTTAAGAGGTGACCAATGAATTGATGAAGCCACACAAAGAGAAGACAGTCGGGGGAGAGTCGGGTTGGAAGACAGTCGGAAAAAGATCCTGGGGGGGCACAGTCGAGGAAAAAAAAACCATTGAGGTTTAATAAACGGTAGAATAATAATTTGGTGCGCGTAAACGGGAATAATTCATTTAATTAAAGAGAAGACAGTCGGGGTAGAGTCGGGTTGGAAGACGGTCGGGAAAAGATCCTGGGGGCGCACGGTCGAGGAAAAAAAAACCATCGAGGTTTAATAAACGGTAGAATAATAATTTGGTGCGCGTAAACGGGAATAATTCATTTAATTAAAGAGAAGACAGTCGGATTGAGAACAGTGAAGGTTTGGTCGTTGGGGAGCAAGGTTTAAATTAAAGGATCGAGGTTTGATAGTCGCGAGGAGACCAGTTTGGTGCTTCTAAATCGGGGATATTTCATTTTAATTAAACAAAGGATATTTCGTTTTTATTAAACAAAAAGAGTCCACGCGAATAAGGAAGTCAGAGATTGCGGCTTGCGAGTTCATATCTGTGAAGTTA
This sequence comes from Limnephilus lunatus, assembly GCA_917563855.2. Lineage (NCBI taxonomy): Eukaryota > Metazoa > Arthropoda > Insecta > Trichoptera > Limnephilidae > Limnephilus > Limnephilus lunatus. The sequence continues at coordinate 104,588,426 of OU830594.1, forward strand.
AATAATATAATTTGTAAATTGAGGCGGTCAATGTCAATTTGATGTCAATGCGGGACATACTTTCGGGGTATTTATCAGGGACAGGATAAAATTTAATACAAACCGACGCGAAAGTTAGACCGAAATAATAAGTGCTTTAATTAGTGATTAATCAATTAGTGCACGAGGGATGCTGGTTTTGGATTGTGATTCGTGCATGTCGTATTTTGGTGTGCATGAAGGGGGTAAGTTTGACAAATTGAATTAATTATTAACAACATTAATGTTTGGATTTCGTACAAACTAGGGTTAAAACAATAGAATTATCATTACTCCCCGTGTATTTTAATTGTTTATAATTGTTCGCCTTGCTTGTAGTTTTCTAGATTTTAAACATGTTTATATAGCGCCCTTGAGGTGATTTTCCATAAAAACGGTGCTATGTGGATCGTTCAAATATTAGTATTATTATTATTATAGCTACTTTAATGAGGCCTTTAATAAGGAACCATGTCATCCAAGTCGGATGATTTAATAGAAAAATTATAACGGTAATATTTAAAAAGCTATCGGATAATTATCGGTAATCGTAAAAAAAAAAGGGCGTTCCCTCCGTAAGTCGATCCGGGGCTGCCTGATGTTGACCGGCGACGATTCTTGAGACAATACCGCTGTAAAATAATAATTTGGGGTTCAATGAACTAAATACTATTTGAAGCACAAAAGGCACTTTCGGACCATAAATCTTAGACGAGGGACTTCATTTAAAGGACGGGATATTGAAACCACAAAAACAATAATAAAATCCTTTAAAAGTGCTTGGTTGGTGAACGAGAAAACTAGGTATAACGGGTGATAAAATACATAGGTGTAGAATATAGGTATAAATTAATGTGTAAAGCGCCTTTGAGGTGATAATTATTATTTACGAGTCTCACAATAATATTTTTAAACGTAGCTAGGGGACTATATTTAGGGAAGGGTTTTAGGCAAAGGCATTAGGTAATATAACAGTTTATAAAAGGAGCGTAGCATGGGCACCTTTGTTTACTAACAAAATCTGACATAGTTAAATTCCCACTCCTAAAATTTCCCATACCTATTCCAAATTTTACGTATCACAACAAATCTATTACATAGGACTTTACATAAACTTGGTTCGATATCTTATCGTATACTCACCTTTTGGGTTTACATTAAGGTATATTTCATTCGATATATTCGATTTAGCAAAAACTTTCATATTGTCGGTTGAATGAAGCCTTCGGTAGGTATTCATATTTTAAGCGTAATGCACTATATCCACCTACATAATTAACAAACTCTTTTTCTTCAAACTTAATTGAGCAGGTTACGACTCGAGAATGGACGGCGGTTGTCGAATGGATTTACGGGTCCAGCTTTCCTATTACACCATGAGGAAGTATCTCACGCGACTTTATCTGGGGGCGATGTGATCGAAATGCAGGTGGGCTTACACTATTTTTCTAATGTGGAGGCGAAGTAAGCGATGGTCGTGTCTGGTCTGAGCAAATTGGAATCCCTTGTGATCACATCTCGGTAACGTGGATCTCGTACCCGCTGTAGACCCGATTGAAAGCGTGGCTGGAGCCATTTCATGATGTCGACATATGTATGTCACTAAGGCATTGGGGGACTTCAGGAAAACAAAGGACGTGCACCCATTTCCCCCTCCCTCTACCGCCGCTCCGAGGTACCAGCGGATAAAAGTTGTTGTCGCGGGAGGTCAATTTGATGCAGAACGGAGATTACGATCTGGCCGGACTACCTTCGTCATGGGGGAAACGAAGTGACGAAATTTGCGTGGGCTTCACTACCTTTAGGTTACGCTCGTGTGGGGACTGCCTTGTCGGCGGAACGAAGGGAACATGACATATGGAATCGTTTTGCCAATCGTTCGGCGGTTCTTTGTTGGAATCCGGATAAGTTTCTTAACTTCCACAAAACTAGAAGTAGGTATCATCCAGCGTCAGGTTGGGAATGTACTCTGAACGAAAGCGCAGCAGGGGAAATAGAAGGGAGGGAAGCCAGATTCACGACCTGGTGCCTTTCATTCTTGGACTCAGCACCCTGGAAGCCGAGCTTGACATTCCCTCTTTGAGCTGATATTTGAGTTTGAGCTTGGGGTACGCCTATCGTAGAGCATATGCCCGTGACAACATATCGGGGAAGGTCCCAAGTTACGCTTGTGTATGTTATGCGAGAGGACGTATTTTTCATTCAAATCAAATACCGATGACCATCGCGATTGCAGGGTGGCGCATGTTTCTGTAACGTGCCTAGGAAAAACGTAATCAATATTTCTACTGGTTCGACGTTTCTTTGTTGGAATCCGGATAAGTTTTCTTAACTCCCTCACACTAGAAGTAGGGATCATCCAGCATCAGGTTGGGAATGTACTCTGGACGAAAGCGCAGCAGGGGAAATAGAAGGAAGGGAAGCCAGATTCACGACCTGGTGCCTTTCATTCTTGGACCCAGCACCCTGGAAGCCGAGCTTGACATTCCTTCTTTGAGCTGATATTTGAGTTTGAGCTTGGGGTACGCCTATCGTAGAGCATATGCCCGTGACAACATATCGGGGAAGGTCCCAAGTTACGCTTGTGTATGTTATGCGAGAGGACGTATTTTTCATTCAAATCAAACACTGAACATGTCGATTTTCATTCGTCGCTTGCGACCTTAACATTCTCTGGAGGCGTTGGAATTGGAATCTGATTTGGCGGTCCATGACCATCACCAGATCAGTTGGGCTATGGAGGAGTCCAATTACTTAAACAGCACATGTTCTGTCTCATGTTAATCCAAAATACCTACTAGTAGAATCAAATTAACAAAATAAAACAAGCTTGCTAACTAACTAACTTCATTTAGAACTGTGAGTGTAGAATTATTGCACTCTGTATTGCTTTGATTGTAAATCTTGTGTTAGAATATACAAAAATGTCAAATTATTTTTATGATAGCATTTTATAGAGCCGCAGAGAGCACGCGACATCGCATCGAAAGGTAGGATCCTATCAATTCGCCGTATAAATGCTAATTTATATACTAGATGCTAGGAGGGAAATGCGGATTACTTCAAGAAAAATAGTCGTCGATGAGCGTAGGTGTATGACAGGTGTTAGGGGAGGAAGCTGAACGAATATAAATAGATAATTAGTTAATTTTCAAGTTAGTCAGACTCAGTCATTGTTCTTCGAAGCCTTGCAAATTGTAACACGCCATACCTAAAAGAACAAGGGTTTACCACAAATAAATTATTAATTAAATTGGATTAACTATACCAAAGCACTAAAACAAAAAAGGACACAACATTGTGGGGTTAATTACAAATTGATTAATTAGAAGCATCTCGTCACGTTCGCATAAAAGTATTACGTGATGGGGTTGAGAAGGCGCTGCAAAAGAAATGCAGGGGAGAGACGCGAGAACGGGCGAGCTACGAGTTTTTAAGAGCCGGGCGGGGTTGCGCCTGTAGTTGTAGCAATTGGATCAAAAAAAAGTATAGGGACTACTTCGTAGGGCGGGGGTGGGGGGTTTATCACAAGCTATTGCTTCTCTACTTGTTTCTTTGAAGATTGGTGATGAAAAAATCTTAAGTCTCATTGAATACACGATATTTAAAGAAGTACCTTAATTTTTCCTCCTCAACCACGTGAATCCAGTAATGAAGCCTCTTTTTGAATAGGATTTGGTCCCTATTTGAATTGAATTTGCTTCCGCTCTTTGGATGTTTACAGCACTTGTTGCAGCTATTATTTCTCTACTTGTTTCTTTGAAGATTGGTGATGAAAAAATCATAAGTCTCATTGAATGCACGATATTTAAAGAAGTACCTTAATGTTTCCTCCTCAACCACGTGAATCCAGAAATGAAGCCTCTTTTTGAATAGGATTTGGTCCCTATTTGAATTGAATTTGCTTCCGCTCTTTGGATGTTTACAGCACTTGTTGCAGCTATTATTTTTCTACTTGTTTCTTTGAAGATTTGTGATGAAAAAATCATAAGTCTCATTGAATGCACGATATTTAAAGAAGTACCTTAATTTTTCCTCCTCAACCACGTGAATCCAGTAATGAAGCCTCTTTTTTAATAGGATTTGGTCCCTATTTGAATTGAATTTGCTTCCGCTCTTTGGATGTTTACAGCACTTGTTGCAGCTATTATTTCTCTACTTGTTTCTTTGAAGATTGGTGATGAAAAAATCATAAGTCTCATTGAATGTACGATATTTAAAGAAGTACCTTAATTTTTCCTCCTCAACCACGTGAATCCAGTAATGAAGCCTCTTTTTGAATAGGATTTGGTCCCTATTTGAATTGAATTTGCTTCCGCTCTTTGGATGTTTACAGCACTTGTTGCAGCTATTGCTTCTCTACTTGTTTCTTTGAAGATTGGTGATGAAAAAATCATAAGTCTCATTGAATGCACGATATTCAACCTGTCCTGTGCCGTTGGTCATCCGGTGGCCACGGCCGTTATTTAAAAAAAAAAAAAAAAAATTTTTAGATGCAATTTTGACCCTTATGTACAAAGAAACTGTATCAAAGATAAGGTCAGAATGGCTTGCGCCATTCTTGTTCTTGACGTAGCCAAAGACTAGAATGCTTCTAGTGCCTCGGAATAATTCATATAAAACATTCTATGGACAAGTTGCGTCATTCATTTTCAACCGCCGAAATCGCCGACACAAGTGAAAACCGTCCACCAAAAAACGTCGGAAACTAGGAAATTCGTCCAGTAAACGTAAGTAATGTTATTATTTATACATAGTTTATTGTTAATAGTACGTGTTTTGGTAAAAATATTATACGATAGCTCGAAATAAGCCGACAAATTTTGACATCAAAGTGAGAGCATTATTTTGTTTTGAAAATTTTTCGTTTTCGTTTTGAGTTTTGAAGACGAAGTATCTTTTATTTTGCAATGATTATGCATTCATTTTATAGACAAATCAATTGAGATTATACATCAAAGTGTTTGTTTTGTTCATATTCAGTTTAGAATTTACAAAAAATAAAGTTCCGGGGCGGGACGCCCGACATTTTGTTCGCGGGCAGAAGCGTCATCTTTCTAGAACGATATTTACGTCAATGTTCGATGATATTATAAAGTTTTTACATCATTATTTAGAGAAATCTATTGGGATTATGTATCAAAGTCCTTGTTTTGTGAATATTTAGTAAAAATATTGTAAATAAATAATTCCCGGCGGCATTCATTATCACACACACACATAGTTGTATTTGTATGTATGTGTGCAGACCGAGTGCTGCTACCTGGTGTTAGAAGTAAGGAACTTTGAAATTTGCCAGTGCTGCCCTCTGTGATAAAATGCGTGAAATATAATTTTTCTATACGATTGTACTGGGTGGCAAAATTAATCCATGTGGAATATATTATATTTATTTTTCAATGTTTTATGAAAAATAAATATAAATATCAAAAAATTATATCAGTTATACAAAATTAGATCAGTTATACAGGGTGTGCTAAAAAAATTTTTTTTGCTCATTATATTATGGAAAAAAAAAGCGAAGTTATAAAGAACTTTATAAAATATTTATAAATACAAGCGTATTGATGATTATATTATATGATGATGAAATACATGATTGTTTGTATTGTTATAGAATGGCAGATCAGTCCCCGATGGACGTAGAGGGAACCGTTGAGGGTGACATTGAAGCATTCCTCGCGTCAGTAGAAGTCCTCGCGTCGGTATGTTGTGTATTAGTAGTAGTTGTTGAAAGACATTAGTAACAAAATTGAAAAACATTAGTGTAACAATAAATATTTATAGTTTCAGCTGCCGGATCGAAAGCGACTGAGGAATGACGCGGAGGCTGAAGCCGAACCGACACCCTCAACATCCTCAATGACTCAGGTAATTATAATAACTCTTGGCTAACTTCTGCAGCGCCATTTTTGTCTTGTATAACCTCAAGGATGCTTTACATAGCTATATATATTTTTTCTATTCTGTCTATAGGAATCCAACAACTTCATTCTAGAATTAACCGGATTCTCCGACGGAGATGACGATGATGATAATTTTGGTGACATCTCCGTCGGCAGTGATGAAGAAATCGCAATGGAGTTGGTTGGACCTGAGGACGACTTGGAGCCCTCGGATGGGGAGGAAGAAGACATCAACCCCGAGGATGAGACTTTCTCGGGTCAGCGTGAGCATTGAAGTTTCGTGTCTATTCATTGTAATTTTTTGGAGGACAGAAACAAAGTAAAAAAAATTGAATTTTATAATAATAAATTTATTTATGTGTAAAATGATTTTTTTTCGTAGTCCGGAGCCATACCTCTCGACCAAAGTTTAAAAATGTGTTTCATGTATTATAAAACTGAAATCAATATGATGGAAAAAAAAACTTTAACTTTTATTTTTTATTGAACCACACAGTATCTGAATTTAAAAAAATGTATTTTGTGTATTTTCATAATACTTATATGAAATTGAAATAAATATTGTAGCGCCCAGTATTTGTCCAACGCACGGATCCGAATACTTTCTCCCTCACACGCATAGCGCCGTTTCGCTTTGCAACTTTCGCCGAGCTACCAAACCGAAAGGACACCCCATCGGCCGTAACCACCCCCATCCCCCGCGCCAGCCGGACGCTGCAGCCCCGGCACTAAGGGTATATAAGGGCATACTGACCGATCTCAAGTCAGTGTGGCCGGACTCCGGGTAAACCAAGCAACAGCATCCTAGTGGTCAGTGCTAAGTTAACCAACCGGTACCAAGTCGAGAGATCCCGCTGGGTCCTCCTTGGGAATCACAGTAACAGTGCCCTAGTGGACATTACTTACCGGGCACCGTTTTCCCAACTAAGAGACCGCGGGTCCTATGTTGGAGTGTGTACCTCAATACGTTAAGTGCTGAGTGAGGACAATCTTTAAACTCTCAGTGATTATATCGTGTGCTAAACTGTTCTGTACCTACTCTTTACTAAAATTATAAGTTATGAACCCTGTATAAGTTGAATAAATTACCATTGTGGATATTGACTATCTCTTATATTAATACCCCGCCACAATATATTAAAAAAATATAACCAATTTTTATTTTCATGATATTTTGTGTCAATCTGTACTGTGGTTTGCCTATCTGTATACTATTTGAATTGAATTTGCTTCCGCTCTTTGGATGTTTACAGCACTTGTTGCAGCTATTGCTTCTCTACTTGTTTTTTTGAAGATTGGTGATGAAAAAATCATAAGTCTCATTGAATGCACGATATTTAAAGAAGTACCTTAATGTTTCCTCCTCAACCACGTGAATCCAGTAATGAAGCCTCTTTTTGAATAGGATTTGGTCCCTGTTTAAAATGAATTTGCTTCTGCTCTTTAATTATGTAAAGTCTGTCACCTTACAATACCATACTTGATTCAAGCTTGTGGTGAGATCATAAGGTGAAGGGGATAAAAACAATTTAACATTTTGCGAATTGCTGGTGTCGAAACTCTGCGATTCCTGGATGTTTACAGCACTTGTTGCAGCTATTATTTCTCTACTTGTTTCTTTGAAGATTGGTGATGAAAAAATCATAAGTCTCATTGAATGCACGATATTTAAAGAAGTACCTTAATTTTTCCTCCTCAAACACGTGAATCCAGTAATGAAGCCTCTTTTTTAATAGGATTTGGTCCCTATTTGAATTGAATTTGCTTCCGCTCTTTGGATGTTTACAGCACTTGTTGCAGCTATTATTTCTCTACTTGTTTCTTTGAAGATTGGTGATGAAAAAATCATAAGTCTCATTGAATGTACGATATTTAAAGAAGTACCTTAATTTTTCCTCCTCAACCACGTGAATCCAGTAATGAAGCCTCTTTTTGAATAGGATTTGCTCCCTGTTTAAATTGAATTTACTTCTGCTCTTCTCTCTCCTTCTCTGCGATTCCTGTGGAATTTCGAACTCTTCCACTTTATTGTGTAAAGTCTCATAATGAAGCCTCTTTTTGAATAGGATTGGGCCCCTGTTTAAATTGAATTTGCTTCCACTCTTTACTTATGCAGTCTCATAATAAAGCCTCTTTTTAAATAGGATTTGCTCCCTGTTTAAATTGAATTTGCTTCCACTCTTTACTTATGTAGTCTCATAATAAAGACCCTTTTTGAATAGGATTTGGCCCCTGTTTAAATTGAATTTGCTTACAAGTCTTTACTTATGTAGTCTCATAATAAAGACCCTTTTTTGAATAGGATTTGGCCCCTGTTTAAGTAGCTAGAAATCACTATCACAAATATGTAAGAATTTCGTTCTTTACAGGCGCCCTTAATTAGATTTCTTTGTCATACTTTATGTTACCAATGTTGGACGCGTATGCCGCGGGTAGTGCCATTGAAACTTTCAGTTGAATATCGCGGTGTTGGCGATATTTGACCACCCCTGTAGATTGATTATTTGAATAGTCTCATTTGCTATGTACAGAGGATTACCACAATAAACTAGTTGCTTATTTATTACAAATTGTTTAAGCTGGCTCTTTCATTGTTGCAATTCCTACCCACTGACGCCATCATGGTGGTCCAGCATTTCACAGTACATTATTCTGTAGCGGATTGGCGACTAATTCCAGGAAGGATGCAAAAATGGTAGGTGAGAAACTGGGTAAAGAGATTACGTTATAAGATGAGCTTAGAAACATATTCAAACGTTCCAAATATTCTACATTGCGTGTGGAGAATATGGGGGAAAACAAGGGAGCTCAGCCAGAAGGGGAACAAAGCAAGGTTGAGAGAGAGTGTGGAAAAACAAATTTTTCACATGGAAATGATAAACAAGTAATTTCACAGGAAAAGCCAGCTGAAGATTGCGAAAAAAAAAAAAAAAAAAAAAAAGGCAAGGAAAAGAAACTATTGCGATAAAATAAAATATTGAAAAAGAATAAAGAAAAATATAAAAAAAAAAAGAAAAAAGAGGAAGAAAATAGTGCGCCGAAAAACGTTTTGCAGGTTGTGGAAATGTTATCGCAGCAGGAGAGACTTTCATTTTCCGGCGGAAATCAAAACCCCATTAGTTTCCTGGAAGACTTAAAGGAGTATATCAGAAAAGTGAAACGTACCGATCCGTTGATTGTCGTGCGGGAGAATTTGAAAGGTGAGGCCAAATCCTGGGCGAAGCTTTATAACAAACGCTGGGAAACGATGTTGGATTTCGAGCGAGATTTCTTAGCTACATTGTTATGAAAATATTTAACAAAGTAAGTCATAACAATTGTAATCAGGTACTGATTACCAATATTAATATTGTCTATGGTTTTTTTGACAGCCATATATTGATGCAAATAGGCAGGAAGTGTTTGATTCTTGCCTGGCTCTCCACTTCCCCGCGGGGCCCGATTGGGCACGGACCCTGTGGGAACGTCACAGTGCCAAGTTTAAATATATGTGAAATTTAAAAGTCGAGCGGAGCAAATGCTCTTTTAAATTAATCAAGGCATCCAAACCTGGATGATTATCAATAATAAGTTCGTGTGCGAATCGCGAGTAAATACGCATGGTGCGTGAAACAAGACCGGATCCGCGAACGTAAATCGCGTGTCGGCGTATTCCGGAGAATCGAGATTCCGTTTGTAGAATCGATGTGTCGGATGGTAATCCTCGCTCGCTTTGAACCTATTGACTGTCGGAATCGAGTATTAATTGCTTTTATATCGGATGAGATCCGTATTTGGGGGCGAGATCGCATTTTACCCACTTTGCCGCGAAGTCACGCTAACACACGGATGGAAGGATACCGGAGGTAATCCACGGGGTCCCGGTATATTTCTGGCCTGTATACTGTACGAGAGACGAGCTGGCAGGCTGGATGCCGCTCTGAAGCAGTCGCGGAACACTGGAGGAAGGCGTCCCCATCCATCGGTAGAGACATAGTAGAATAGGTTTAGTTATACGGTCAATGATGGGGGTAAGTTTTCACCTGTATTTGTAAACCCTTACTTCTAATGAAATAGATTCTAATTGTGTTGACAGAAGATCTTGTCTTTCATTGATTGAGATTACTTGTGAATAAGCACCTCATGCCCATCCCTGATGATGAGAATCAAATGCCTACCCGCTGAGTCAGCATACCTTGTCCCCGGCAAGGTTTGGCGTCCGAGTTCCCGTCGGGAACAAAGCTGACCACAGTGATGGCCATTATAATATTTAACATATGTACCTACATATAATCATACACCCACTTAACAAGCGGTGTTTTAACATTAAACCCATCAATATCCCTACTCATTAAAACCCTACATATCAACATATTGGGGAGACATAAAAAAAAATGAGGTTCGCCGTCGTCTCGCCGAAGGTATACATGATAACAAGAAGAACATATCTATGCTCACTCACTTCGCCAACTATTAGGAGCTTGCGAAAGCATTAAAAATTACGGAGACATCGTTAGGTGTAGTTGATGAAATTATGAAGCACTACCCTAAAGAGATACAATCGCTATGGTTTTCAGGACAAACAGGAGAAGAAATTATCGCTGAATGGAATAAATTGGAAATGAATGAGAAAAAAAAATGTAGGGAAATTAGGGGCTTTAATAACATTTTTGAAGACAGAGATTACGAGGAAGTAAAAAAGGGTAGCAATTTACCGTTATTACCGGAGGCCAAAGCACATATAGACAACACGGAAGTTCATTGCCTAATAAATATAGGAAGCCAAATCACATGTGTAGCTCAGGAATTTTACGAAAATTATTTAAATGATCAAGTACTTTATCCCATTATGCCTGTGACAGCGATACAAATTAGAGTGGCAGTTGGTCACAAAAGCCAAAGGATATCTAGATTGGTTTTAGTACCATTACAGTTTGGTTATGTAACAATAATAAAAATTTAATTAGACCAATTATTTTAGGTATCAATTGGTTAGACGAATATACAGCTGAATTTAAATGTGGGGAAAACAGAAAGTTAAAAATAAAGACAGGAAACGGAAAGAAAGAAATAGAGTTGGTAAATTTATCAATAACGCATAGAAAGCTTAAAGGAGAGATTAGCGGTCAAAATTGCAAAAGAAAAAAATTAAATAATATTGAAATAAATTCCGAAACAAATGATACGACGTGTCTCGAACGAAGAATAAAGACATTTCTGTCCAGGTTAAAATTGGATTTAAAAGGAAAAGAAGGTTTGGAAAGAATTTTAATGAAACATAAAAATGTGTTTAGAGATAGGCCAGGTTTAACGAATTTGTATACTCACGAAATAAGAATGACGGACGAAACGCCTTTCGTAAAACGCTCTTATCCAGTACCTTTAGCCTATAGGGATAAAGTTGATGATAAAATTAGGGAATTGGAAAATCTAGGTATAATTAGTAGGGAGGCAACTCAATTTTCCAGTCCTCTGACGTTTACATTAAAAAAGGATGGAACGGTTAGGATACTATTGGACGCCAGATTTTTAAATACTAAAATGGAAGCAGAGGTAGAAAAACCACCACTAACTTCTAAGATTATACAACGTTTCCATGGTGTTAGGTATATTACAACAATAGATTTACAATCTGCCTATTTTCAGATACCTATTAGTCGGGAAAGCCGAAAATATAATGGTTTTGTTTACAATGGAAAATCATATGTTTACAAGGTACTACCGCAAGGATTAAAAACATCAGTTGGGAGTTTTTCAAGAGCGATGGACCGAATATTAGGGCCAGGGTTGCGAGAGTTTTGTGCAAACTATTTAGATGACCTAATAATATACACGTGTGGGAGTCAAGAAAATCATTTTGAACATGTAAATGCGGTGCTAGAAAGATTAGAGTCAGCAAACATGACTTGTAAACTCGAGAAATGTCAGTTTTTATTCAGAAGTACGTATGTTAGGACATATTATTTCGCCCTTCGGAGTTCAAATGGACCCCGATAAGATAGAAGCAATAAAAAGTTTTCCAGTACCCAAGAAAATAAAACAGGTTAGAGCTTTCCTAGGACTTTGTAATTATTATCGTAGATTCGCGAATAAATATGGAGAAACTACGCGGACGTTATGTGATTTATTACAAAAGAATCAAGTGTGGCGGTGGGGTGAATTAGAACACCGTGCATTTGAGGAGATAAAATCACTATTTTTAGAGTCAGTTATATTACACCATCACGATCCAAATAGTACCTACTACTTACAGACAGACAGTTCAGGATTTGCAATCGGAGGTGAGTTATATCAATTAGACAAGGATGGGAACCATCACGTGATTGGATTCATTAGCAAAGCTTTAAGGGGACCAGAGTTGAAATGGACTACGTCAGAACAAGAGTTATGGGCGATAATTTATGCATTACATAAATTTGAGACATATTTAAGAGGAGTACATTTGATAATTAGAACGGATCATCAAGCACTGACATTTTTGAAAAGTTGGAAAATGTATAGCGGTCATTTAACTAGATGGATTTTGTATTTGTATCAATTTAACTTCACGGTGGAAAATGTTAAAGGAAAAGAGAATATAGGACCTGATATTTTGTCTCGTTATTCATGTGATGCGGAAAACGTACAAGAAGAGAAAAACAGAAATAGCAGCTTTTGCAGTAAAAAGTAGAAAACAGATTCAAAAACACTTGGAAAATATATTTGAGCTACAGAAACAAGACACATTTTTAGGAGAAATCTTGGGATATTTGCGCAAGGGAAAATTCGGACCACCAACAAAAGATGTAAATAGGTATTTGAAAAATTACAAAAAAATAGGTAAAACCTTATATTACACTACAGGGTTAAACAAGACGGTGTTGGCAGTACCACAAGAGTTGACTGAAGAGCTAATAAAAATTATACATTTAGAAATTGGACACGGAAGAATGTTTAAAACAGGTTCAGCTATGGGAGATCGATATTATTGGCCTGGAATGAATCGAGATATAAAACGGATAGTAAAGGGGTGTCACCTTTGCCAGCTGGCGAAACGCGAAATTCGACCAACTGTAGGACCAAGTAAATCCATATTAACCAAAGAAATAGGACAACTAGCCATGGCCGATCTTTACGGACCACTACCGAGAGGGATGGGAGGGGTGAAATTCATATTCGTGATACAAGACTCTTTCAGTAGGTTCGTGAAACTATATAAATTAAGAATAGCAAGTACTAGGACCGTGTTAAATTGTGTGGAGGACTTTAATAAAACAATACACATAGATAGAAGCTCTATTAACTGACAACGGGTCACAATTTACATCAAAGAAATGGGAAAGCAATTTGGATAGAATGGGCATATGAATCTTACATACTTCAGTACGAAATCCTGGACCGAATATAACGGAGCGCGTAAATAAAGAGTTAGGGAGAATTTTTCGTATTTATTGTCACGAAAAACATACAAAGTGGGTGGCTTTCCTTAAAGAAATAGAGCAAACATACAACAATTCAATTCACTGTTCAACAGGATTTTCACCAAATGAAATTGCTTTCGGAAAATCAACCTATAGTTTAGACAAGTATACACAGGGATGTGGAAAACCTACGAAAACAATAGATGAGATAAGATTAGCGGCACAGAAAAACTTAGAAAAGAGCGCTGCAAACTGACAGAAATATTATAATCTCAATAAAAGATTAGTAATTTATGAAATAGGAACTATGGTCAAACTGAGAGAGATTACACAATCGAGTTTATTGAAGAAGGAAATCAAAATTTTCATCTTCTTTACGAGGGACCATTTGTAATTGGTTCAATTCCGTACAGTAACACCTATACGCTTATTGATCCGGAAACTCGGGAAATAAAGGGAGATTAAAGTGCCAATGGAAATCATCGAATTGTGATTGTGAATTTCACAAATATTTGAAAATTTAAAAACACGTTTGAGGAAAATAAATATAAAAATGTTAGGTTACGTTTAAAATTAAAAGAAATTCTACAAAATACAAGCTTTATTTGCGAGGGGCGGGTCGTCTTTAATTCCTTTGTGTTGAGTGGACAAATTACTTAATAAGCGACAATCCTTTTAAAATACGAGTAAGAAATAGGTATTAGTTAAATTTCATTTATTTTGATTTTAACCTGTCATTTGCCGGGACCTTAAATTTACGGGCCGGTCAAATTTATAAAAATTTATAAAAATAAAATATTTTAGTTGCGATTTTGAACCTTTTGTTCAAAGAAACTGTACCAAGGAAACGGTTAGAATAGCTTCCTTGACTCTTTTTCTTGATACAACGGAACACCTAAATCTTCTAGTCATGTGGCAACACTCCGAATTCCTTCTAGAACAAACCGTTGGCGTCATTCGCCATTCCATTTCCGGCAAGTACCATTCGCGCGTGCTATCGCTTGCAGTAAAACGCTGATAAATCTGGATTTTTTCAAACAAACGTAAGTAATGTTGATTTTATAGATACTTTATTGTTCACGGCATGTGTTTTGGTAAAAATAATGTAAGATTTCTAAAAATAAACCGACAAAATATGACCTAAACGCGGGAGCATCTTTTTGTCACAAAAATTTTTCATTTCGTATTGCCGTATGTAATTGTAATATCGGTTATTTTGCTAGCTTTATTATGCCATTTTGTAAGGAAATCAATTGTGATTACGTATCAAAGTGTTTGTTTTGTTCATATTTAGTCTGTAATTTAGGAAAAATAAAACTCCGCGCCACGGACGGCAACAAATTTCTGCCGCGTAAATTTCTAAAGTTTCTAGAACGATATTTACCTAAATATACCATATTAGTATAACGATTTCAACGTCATTATGTAAAGAAATCTATTGTGATTATGTACCAAAGCCTTTGTTTGGTGAATATTTACTTGAAATATTATAAATAAATAGATTCCCGAGGTCGGTCGTATGCACACATACTTGCAAATATTTTATGTTAGTATGGGTGTTCTCCTGTCGGTCAATGTGCGAACTAATGAATGCGAAACTACCGACATCTTACGGTTATTATTGTAAAACACACATTTTGCTTGAAGCCGGGATGGGTGGCCAAAAAAAGTATTCAAAATATTTATTATTATTTTTATTGTTTTATGAAATTACTATTTTTCATAAAACATTGAAAAATATATAAATATATTTTGAAAATTGTAATCAGTAACAAAAAAATTGATCAGTTATATAGGGTGTGCAAATTATTCTTCAAAATTATAAATTATAAGAACTTTCTTCAAAATTATAATATTTATGATTGTTTCTATTGTTATAGAATGGCAGATCAGATACGCCCCATGAGCGATGATGGAGGAAGCGAAGGCGAGGAACATTATGCAGTCGCAACGGTATGTTGTGTATTAGTATTAGGTTGGTTGTACGCTTCATCCTTTTCAAAATTGAAAGACATTATTGTAACAATAAATGTTTATAGTTTCAGATTCCTGGTTGGACCAGGGCTGGTGAGGGCGGGTTCCCGGTTGGTGAGGGCGGTGTACCTACGCCCTCAACGTCCTCGACGGCTCCCCCGACTCGGGTAATTATAATAACACTTGACTAACTTATACAGTGCCATTTTTGTCTTCCCGCAGGGGTAGGCAGAGAGGACGGACCGCCAAACAACTCGGTCTTGGCACACACTCTTTGCCTCACTCACAGTCATACATCGTCTCATACATTCTCTTCTATTATTCTGACTTTTGACATCTTACTCATTAGTGTAAGTGTGAAAGACATTAGTGTAACAATAAATGTTTATAGTTTCAGATTCCTGGTTGGAGAATTGACGGCGGCGACGGTCCTACACCCTCAACATCCTCGACGGCTCCCACGACCCAGGTAATTATAATAACACTTGGCTAACGTATACAGTGCCATTTTTGTCTTGTATTACCTCAAGAGCGCTTTACACAGCTATATATATTTTTTCTTTCCGTCTACAGCTGTGCAACAACATATTAATGGAGTTCATCGGATACGAGGAGATGCACCCCACGGAAAGTGATGTGGAATCCCTCGCCGGCGATGAACTCAGGGAGGTTGATTCCCTCGCCTCCGATGAACTTCCAGCAGTAGACCTGGACAATGATTGGGAGCCGTCAGAGGGGGAGGAGGAGTCGGAGGACGACGACGACGAGGACGAGGACGAGGACCATCACCACGGGGCGCGACGGTACACTTGGTCCGAGGATTTCTGCACATTCTCGGGCCAACGTGAACATTTTGCCGTCCTTCAGCCTGGCCCATCACCAGAAGTGTTCCCTCCGACAGTAGCTATGTCCGCCTATGACGTCTTCACCAAAATATGGGACTTGGAAACAATGTCCTATATCGTGGAGGAGACGAATAGGCGTGCATGGAGCCAACTGGATGAGTGCACGACTGAGATGGGAATAAATCTTTCCCAACATTCCAGGCTGAAGGAGTGGCAAGATGTTACGGTCCCTAAAATGTACGTAGTTTTTGTTATGTTTATATACATGTCCATTTGTTTTAGAGCTTGCATATCAGAGTACTGGACGACAGATATTTTAGAGATGCCTAAATTTAGGGCTCTAATGTCACGTAATAGGTTTATTCTGATACTTAGGTTCCTACATTTTGTTGACAATGATAAAATTTCTAGAGTCGGTTACCACAACAAGCTTTCAAAAGTTAAACCACTATTGGATAAGATGAATCAAAAGTTTTCCACTCTATATATTCCCCATGAAGACATCAGCATAGACGAGTCTCTGTTGCTCTGGAAGGGTCGCCTTGGCTTCAAGCAGTGCATCCGAACTAAGGCGGCTCGGTTCGGCATCAAAACATACGAGCTGTGCGAATCGTCAACAGGGTATTTGTACCGCTTTAAGATGTATGCGGGGATGAATACGGAGGTCGAAGAGGACCTTCTTGGGTTTTCCAGTAAAACTTCTAAAGTTGTACTCGAACTCATGGAGGGGCTCTTTGACAAAGGGTACTGCCTCTACATGGACAATTTTTATAACAGCTTGCCTTTGACTAGGTACCTGAAACAAAGGAATACCGATCTAATCGGTACCCTTAATCGCACCCGAAAGATGGTACCTCAAGTTATTAAGGACATGAAGAAGAGTGTGCCACGGCATACTCTTATTGGTAGACACTGTGGTGACATCACAGTCCTTGCTTGGAATGACATTAAAGTTGTCTCCATGGTGTCTACCTGCCACAACATCGACACGGCAGAGGGTAAAAGAGGGATAGAGAAATACCAAATGCCTCGATCTGTGATCCAGTACAATCGCTTCATGGGGGGAGTGGATACCAAAGATTCGCTGTTATCCACTTACCGCATGGAGAGGACGCGGGGTGACAAATGGTTCATTAAGGTATTTCGTCGCCTGCTCAATGTCAGCATCGTGAATAGTATGGTGATTTATAGGCAGCTCCACAAACAAGACCAGGGGAAGGATATTCTTCACCGTACATTCAGGATGCAATTGGCAGCTGAGCTTGTAGAGCGACACTACCCCTCTTTGGTCAAACCCAAACCGACGTTTCCCATCGCCGAACACACTCTTCCATGGATATTAGATTAAATCTTTCACTTGGGACATTTTTTGCACGAAACTCCACTCATGAACGCTAAGGGTCAATGCGTTCGCCGAAGGTGCTTAGTTTGTTCAATGCATAAGCGACGAAAGGAGGTCGCTACTATTTGCAAACTGTGTGATGTTTTCCTTTGCGTAGGGCAGTGTTTTGAGGATTACCACGTAAAAAAAAATATAATTTAGATTCCCTTTTTTTTATTTTCAAATCGTTTTATTTCCATTCAATTCTCTTTTTTTTTTACAAAACTATAAAAATTGCCATGAAGAGGAAATTCATTATACCCAATAGTGGCAGTCCCAATTACAGTTCAGGGAGTTTGTCGCTATTTGTTGTTTTTTTGTATATTGTTATTGTTTGTTATAATATTATTTCGATGTTGTTATCTGTGATGTGTATTTGTGCATCATTTGAATATGTACAAATGTTTACTGAAACAAGTGCATTGTGCATCTTTGCATTGGTATGTTTTTGTTGTTTGTTGAATGGGTGTTGTCATTTGTTATTTGGATGTTGTTATATGTGATGTGTATTTATGCATCATTTGAATACAAATGTTTACCGAAACAAGTGCATCTTTGCATCAGTTGAAGTTTCGTGTCTATTCATTGTATCGTCCACGTTTGTGGCAAGGGCGGCTGGTTGCACAGTGCGTTCGTGTGCAGCACTGGTAAATTATATCGGCTAAAATTACTTTATAATATCTTACTGAAAAATATAAAATCTATGAATCTCATTAAAAACATCACCTACCAATATAATGCCTAATATAGGATGAATCAGGGAGAGCGGATTCTCTAAGTTCCGCGCGAAGCTGCCTTGTTCCCCGCGTGCAGGCCGATTGCACGCGGAACGAATTATGTTTTTGTACCGAATATCCCAAACATCGCCAGCGCGCAACGCCAGCAATATGTATGAAAAATTAAGCTATATTCGTGTGCCACCGGGCGGCCTTTATCATACAAACTTAAATTTGGATTTGCGGCAAAGATACTCAACCAAACTGAATAATTCTTTTTTTAATCAAAAGGTACAGTCAATACCTAAATTTTACATATATTTTCTTTTTTATTGATTTGTGTTTTAAATTATAAAATTAAGGGATTCAATTTTTTATAGGTAACTTTGACAATTTTGCCCACGTACTGTTTATACATTGCATATAAATACTATTTGTATACTGTTTATAATGAAATATAAAACTAACTAACTAACCATCACGCCGTTTCCCCGCAGAGGTAGGCAGAGAGGACGGACCGCCAAACAACTCGGTCTTGGCACACACTCTTTGTCTCACTCAGATTCATACATCGTCACATACATTCTCTACTATTATTCTGACTTTTGACATAACCCGACTCAAGTATCTGATTCACTTGATCGTACCATGTCTTCCTCGGGCGTCCCCGACTTCTACCATTCACATTTGCGTCGTATATTCTTCTTACACTACTTTCAAATTTATTTTATTTTATGAAATATAAAATAAAATAAATTAAACATTGTAAAAAAAAGAGTTTTTTGGATTGAAATTCAAAATTTATTTACGAAAAATTTAACGATCTTCTTAGTGCAGAAAAAAGATCTGTACAAATAATTATTTTTTTTATTTAAAAGCGATATGTAGAAGTTTTCCCCCTTCGAAAACGGCTTAGAATAGAACTTCTCTCCAAATAAGATAAGTGGAATCATTTTTACCTATTGTTGCTTAGGTACGGATTATCAGTGAACCACCACATTTTCAGGGCAGCGGCCGCCACTGGTTTGTGGTGAGATCATAAGTTAAAATGCTTTTGAGAGTCTTTGGCGAGTTCTGATGTGTCGATGCTTTCAGCCATCTTGTCTAATGTCTTAAAATTGAATTGTGGAAGGTTCTCTTGATCTCTAGAGCTTCCGCTCTTTATTTATGTAAAGTCACATAATAAAGAAACTTTTCATAAAGGATTTGGCCCCTTTTTGAATTGAATTTGCTTCCACTTTATATTCGTTTTTTTCTGATTATTTTGAAAGAGCTCTTTTTGTATTTACAAGATACTCGACACGTTTCAAAAAGGATTTGGCCCCTTTTTGAATTTAATTTGCTCCCTCTCTGTTATTTATAAGAATTTTTACTACTTCTACTACTTCTTTAGATCCCTTAAGGTGCGTCCACACCAGTAACAAAACGTGTTACAAACAGTTATATAACCAATGTTATGTAACTTGTTAGAAATTCAACTGAAAAATGTTGTATAACACGATGTTGTGTAACTTTTTTTCTGTTTTTATAGCAGGTTACATGTTACCCAGAGGTTGTCGGTAAAGATCAAAGGAATTAGATAACTTGGTTGTATAACAAGTTGCAAGCTCGTCCACACACACAACAAAACAAAAAAAAAAACACAAAAAACACAAAAAACAAACAACCCACCTTTCAGTGTCCTCCCATCAGTTGATGGAGAACTATCTGTAAGTGAGTGTGTCTGAGTGCGTGGAGTTTTTTTTAATTTGACTGGCGTTCTTTGTTTTGTGTATTTTGTGAGGTATTTTTTGAGGTCTTTTGGAGATGGAGTGGACGAAGGAGAATACCGAAAGATTGATTGAGCAGTATCGTGAGAAAGCAGTACTTTGGGATCCACAACACAATGAATACAAAAACCGTAATAAAAAGCAAGATGGTTGGGCTGATCTAGCTTCCGATTTTGAAGGAAACGTGGATGAGGTGGAGAAGAAAGTTCGGATGCTAATTGGACAATTCCAGCGCGAATTGAAAAAAGGGAAGAGTGGAGACGGAGCTGATGCCCCTTACAAGACCAAATGGATATATTTCCACTCTCTGCTTTTTCTAAAAGATAAAAACACACCGAGGCACCAACAAGAAGTCGGACAGCAGCTCACGGGTGAACTGCAGCAACCAGATGAGTCCACACAGGCGTCAGATCAGGCACAGGTAAACACACTTCAGTTTTAATTAAACTTTAATTAATTTTAATTACATTTTATACAGTTTAATTTTTCAACTTTAATTTAGTAGTTAACTACCTATTTAGTAGGTACCTACATAATAATTATTTGTCACTAAGAAGAAAGTGGGAGGAGAAAAACAATGTAGGTAGGTACCTACTTAATCCCTCGCATTCAGTATCTGTTTTGCCACGGCACTGATCCCTCTTCAGATTGAAAAAAAGCGCTGATTTCATTACGAACCATTCTGCCGACGTCGGAGGGTTTTCTCGGGATCCTTCTGAGCCGCAGAAAGGTATCTGTTGGTTCACCCACGATTCTCCAATGTCCAGGTGTAACTTCACCGGAGGAGGTATCTTCATCATCGAAGGTCCCAGGGGGGGTGTACGATGATGCTGATTGACTTTTTCGAAGAAAGTTGTGGAGGAGGCAACAAGTTAGGACAACATTTTCTGCAGTTAGGGGCTCAAGAAGCAGGGGTTTTCTGAGGACTCTGAATACAGCTGACATTATACCAAATACATTTTCCACAGTGCGCCTTGCTCTGCTATGTCTGCCATTATATATTCTCTGTGGCGAACCTTTTGCTTGTGCCCCCGGATACGGTTTCATCATGTTTGGCAGTAACTGAAAAGCGTCGTCACACACAAAAACGTAAGGAGTTGGCAGTGTTCTCCCAGGCAGAGGTGTTGCCGCTGGCAAATGTAAATGTGATGTTTCAAGAAGCCTCTTGAACTCTGTACTGCCAAACACGCCACCATCAGATATTCGCCCTTGGCATCCAATGCTGACATAAGTAAAACAGTAGTTTGCGTTGACGATGGCCATAAGTACAATACTGAAATACCCTTTGTAGTTGAAATAATCACTACCGCTGTGTTTGGGAGCTTGCAACGTAATATGTTTCCCATCAATGCTGCCACAGCAGTGAGGATAATTCCATTTTTGGTCAAAGTCAGCAGCTAAATCAAGCCATTCTCCTTGACTGCTTGGGGTCTGCAAAAAAAGAAAATATTTCATCATATACTTATTGTTGACAACCCACTTCATTTCTTTGAATTAATGAAATTTGTTTTTCTTTATAGGGGCCAGAAGAGACACAGACAGAGCAAGAACAGTCTACTTTCCTTCCGCCATCTCAAATGAAAAGACCCAGCAAAAAGAGATCCCACAACGACAGTATGGCCAGGGAAGCATACGATGTAATGAAAAAGCTTAGCGCCAGGACCAGGGACGAGTTTGATGTATTTGGGGAACAAGTAGCTATTGCCCTGAGAAATTTGAAAGATAAAATGTTGGTGGTGGACACGAAACATCAACTTACTAACATTTTGTACCACGCAGAAAGGCAAGATCTACGCGGAAGACCACAAGTCTACGGTCATGGAAGCCCACAAGTCTACGGTCAAGGAAGCCCACAAGTCTACGGTCAAGGAAGCCCACAATTCTACGGTGACGTAAGCCCACAGTTGCACCCTAGTACCCAGCAAGTCTACTCTGCTGTCAGCCCAGATGCTTACTCTGCAGCTAGCACATCTGCCGAACCTAGCCCCGTTGACCAAGCAACGACTGACTCCTTGAATTTACTGGATATGTAATTGGCTTTTTAATTGTTTTTTTTTTCTTCATTTTATTTAGCATTATTGAAAGTAATAGTATATAAGTTTGCATAATATATATTAAAGTTTGCATAATAAAATATTTGTTTGAATATAATTATTGATATACATACCTTGATTACATCCTTCAAGAAGACAATAAGGGCCCTACAGACTTCAGGAACAATCTTGGAAATACTCTGCTTTGAGATCTTGAATAAGTAACTCAAGCTTTGATAGGAATCACCACTCGCCAAAAATCTCAGAGTAACTGCAAGCCTTTCTCTTGCAGGTATAGCCCATCGATAATTGGTGTCCTGCTTTGCAATAGTTGGGGCAACATTGATCAAGAGATATTCAAAGTCAGAACTGCTCATTCGAGCGAAATTCCGAAAACTCCCATCATCCCTGATTTCCCCACTAAGGGGATCTCTACCGTCTTCCATCAGATCCTCCATCAGGTGAGTTCCACTGTAACGATGTCGAGCTTCCAGCGAAGGTCGCACCCACCATCTGCGCTCAGTTGGTTGACGGTGAGTTGATATAATTACACAGGCCGCGGCGGCCAGCAAAACCTCTTCCTCCGAAGCCATGATTACTACTGAATCCTCAAATGATTGAAAGTGTTGCATTTCTTGTTTCATGAGGTGTGGACGCGTTTGCTAGTTGTAACTTGTTATATAACAAAATTATAAAAGTTGTACAACAAAGTTTATACAACATATATACATGTTTTAAAACAATTGTTATACAACTTTGCTATTTCGTTACCGGTGTGGACGTACCTTTACTAATATCAGCTGCATATAAATATCTGGCTAGGCCATAATCTAGAGGGGCAATAAAATAGACAGCAGTTCTCAGATGGATTGTGTTTATCATTCATATGTTGTGTTTATATATCTCTTTACATATGTAAACAAAAGTACTTGTGTTAACATAAGTAAAGTGAGTCATCAACTTAGATTAGTTCCTGCACATCCCTGATCAGCTGGAGCGCTAGGTTGAAGGTGATAATAACAATTTAAGAATTTTCTCTCTCTTTATATTCGTTTTTTGCAGCTGTGGAAATTGAATTTCTCTTGATCTCTATCTGCATCAGAACTAAGGGAACGGGCCGGTTTCAACGCTGGAAGTTGACAGCACACGTTGCAGCTGTTGCTTCTCTTCACTTGTATTTGAAAGAAACTCTTTTTTACTTATGTAAAATCTAATAATTAATACACTTTTCGAAAAGGACTGGGCCCCTTTTCGAATTGAGTTTACTTCCACTTCTCTTCCTTCTCTCAGAGCTCTTTTTGTATTTGAAAGAAACTCTATTTTACTTATGTAAAATCTAATAATACACTTTTCGAAAAGGACTGGACCCCTTTTCGAATTGAGTTTACTTCCACTTCTCTTCCTTCTCTCAGAGCTCTTTTTGTATTTGAAAGAAACTCTATTTTACTTATGTAAAATCTAATAATTAATACACTTTTCGAAAAGGACTGGGCCCCTTTTCGAATCGAGTTTACTTCTCTTCCTTCTCTCATAGCTCTTGTTGTATTTGAAAGAAACTCTATTTTACTTATGTAACTACCAGACGTAGCTCATTTTCACCCAATTGTGACCCTTGATATGCTTTCAAGCTTCGCCTCTTTTATACTTGTTTAACAAGTCCTTCTTCTCCTCGGAGTCGAAGTAATGTAGTTTTTTTTTCAAAATCTCAATCTGTTTTGAAGCTGTGTATTCAACAATGCTCGGTCTAGTTGTTGTCCATGGACTTCTTGTAATTAAACCCAAGAACCAATCCATTATCCTTTTGGCCAAGGACTAATCGGAAGCTTCACTTCTGGTTAACGGACAACGTGTCGGTAGGAGGTCAGTCGGGACAAATGACACAAAAACACATAACTCGTTGTCTGGGGAACGAACAAGAAAACCCCCAGGTTTGTGAAATTGGAGCGAGGGTCTGTCTTTTCTCACAATCATGTAGAAGTTTTAAAATGACCCCTAATCTTTTGTCAAATGCACGCGAAAGATTAGCCTCTTGGTATAATGTGTATTCAAATTCTCATCTCATTGTTTTTTTTTTTAAAAAAGAACCCACTTTGGTAAATGTAAACAGTCAGGAAATCTGCTGGTTGGTTATTTATAAGATGTAGCCCTTATATGAACTACCAGACGTAGCTCATTTTCACCCAATTGTGACCCTTGATATGCTTTCAAGCTTCGCCTCTTTTATACTTGTTTAACAAGTCCTTCTTCTCCTCGGAGTCGAAGTAATGTAGTTTTTTTTTCAAAATCTCAATCTGTTTTGAAGCTGTGTATTCAACAATGCTCGGTCTAGTTGTTGTCCATGGACTTCTTGTAATTAAACCCAAGAACCAATCCATTATCCTTTTGGCCAAGGACTAATCGGAAGCTTCACTTCTGGTTAACGGACAACGTGTCGGTAGGAGGTCAGTCGGGACAAATGACACAAAAACACATAACTCGTTGTCTGGGGAACGAACAAGAAAACCCCCAGGTTTGTGAAATTGGAGCGAGGGTCTGTCTTTTCTCACAATCATGTAGAAGTTTTAAAATGACCCCTAATCTTTTGTCAAATGCACGCGAAAGATTAGCCTCTTGGTATAATGTGTATTCAAATTCTCATCTCATTGTTTTTTTTTTTAAAAAAGAACCCACTTTGGTAAATGTAAACAGTCAGGAAATCTGCTGGTTGGTTATTTATAAGATGTAGCCCTTATATGAACTACCAGACGTAGCTCATTTTCACCCAATTGTGACCCTTGATATGCTTTCAAGCTTCGCCTCTTTTATACTTGTTTAACAAGTCCTTCTTCTCCTCTGAGTTGAAGTCACGTAGTTTTTTTTTTCAAAAACTCAATCTGTTTTGAAGCTGTGTATTCAGCAATGCTCGGTCTAGTTGTTGTCCATGGACTTCTTGTAATTAAACCCAAGAACCAATCCATTATCCTTTTGGCCAAGGACTAATCGGAAGCTTCACTTCTGGTTAAGGGACAACGTGTCGGTAGGAGGTCAGTCGGGACAAATGACACAAAAACAAATGACACAAAAACACATAACTCGTTGTCTGGGGAACGAACAAGAAAACCCCCTACTTACTTATGTAGCAGTGCTCGCCCCGCCTTACATCTTAACTTATTTCAGAGTCTGTTGATTTGGATAATTAATAGTCTAATAATTAATACACTTTCAAAACATCCTTCTCTCAGAGCTCTTTTTGTATTTGAAAGAAACTCTATTTTACTTATGTAAAATCTAATAATTAATACACTTTTCGAAAAGGACAGGGCCCCTTTTCGAATTGAGTTTACTTCCACTTCTCTTCCTTCTCTCATAGCTCTTTTTGTATTTGAAAGAAACTCTATTTTACTTATGTAAAATCTAATAATTAATACACTTTTCGAAAAGGACTGGGCCCCTTTTCGAATTGAGTTTACTTCCACTTCTCTTCCTTCTCTCATAGCTCGTTTTGTATTAGAAAGAAACTCTATTTTACTTATGAAAAATACTTGTGTTTACATAAGTAAAGTGAGTCATCAACTTATATTGGACAAAATTAGTTAGGTAAAAATCAACATTGGGGCCATAATCAACATTGAGATCTTCAGAATCTAATTCATCACTACCGAAGTTGATGTTGGATAAATAAAGAGAAGTGGTTCTCATCCCCAATTCAAAGCACACCATCGTAGGAACCAAAGTAAGTTTCAAAAAGGACTCAGCCCCCTTTTTGAAATGAATCGGCTTCCTCTTCTCTTCCTGGAAGGCACTTTCAACAGCCAGTTCCACAAACAGAGTGCAAAGGCAGCAAAGCAAAACGACGTTGTTTTGTGTGCAAACATACATCCATAAGGAATCCACAAAGGAAAGAAACAAAATATATGTGTTATGAGTGTGACGTTGCTCTCTGTGTACACCCGTGTTTCATGGATTACCATACAAAAAAAAAATACTAATTGATTGTATATTTTATGTACATAGTTAACAGTTTTATCCAGTTTCGTTTCTTTATTAGTGCTAAGTGAAAATAATTGTGTTGTATATATTTTTTTACTATTTTGTTCATGTGCCAATGGTTTGTGACTCCTGAAAAACAGAACCCGATTTTTTGTGATAAAAGCTGACAGTGGTAAGTACGATTTTTTTTACAATTTTTGGGTCGTTCGTATTATCATAAAGTATACATTTAATAAAAAAATTATTTATGTAAAAAAAGCTCACTCCCCAGAGCATGGCCAGCGTTTCGTAACTTACTCCCGGAAAGGTTAATGAAATGGAGAAAAAACTGGATGTTCTATTTGCAAACCCTTCAGATTCAGGTAGCTACATATATTGTGATAAATTATTACTATCAATGACATAATAAAAGTGTTTTTATGTAAAATTATGTTATAATGCGTTGCATTTTTAGGTTATGGTCTCGATAAAAACGCTTTTCACTGTTATTTTAATAATAATACTTGTTGATTTTCACATGAGTATATAATAATTATGCTTATTGTTTTTTTATGTTTTTAATGTGTTTTGTTATTTTATAGATAAAAATATATCCAGTACAAGTGAAGACTCACCAATTTCTGAACATAAGAGAGTCGTAATTAATGAAATGGAAAAAAACTGGGTGATCTATTTGCAAACCCTTCAGATTCAGGTAGCTACATAATAATTACTGATAATATACAATAATCTTAGGTATTTTTCATTACATATGAACATTACGTTAGGTTATTGTGAAATGTTTTAGCAATTAACAGTAGTGATGCTTAGTTTTGGAATATTACATTACCTACTACGAATTGTTTTATTTCGAATATTACATTTTTTTTTTTTTTAAATTATTTCTGGCTTTCACCCTTCAAGGGTGTTCTAGGCCATCATTTAAAATTACAGAGGAAGGAGAGGAGAATTTATATATTAATTTTATTTAAAGTAAAGGTGAACAGGGATTATTGCATGATAACTGATCTAATTCCCACACTTTCGTATTGGGAACTGTTCATATAGTATTTTCATGTGGCAACTTACACAATAAACGTCAAACATTCTGTGAATTCTATGCGCATTGCGTTGTCTATGATTGCATCGTCTCATATAAATTTTGTGATTAATATTAATAATAATGAGTTTTGTTGTCGAAAAGTAAGTAAAAATGAATGATCGTTTATATTGTGAAATCACCTTTAAATAAAGTACTTTAATCTATACATAACCAATGTATTCATGTTTGCAGCGAACGTGGAAACAATTTTTTGGCGAGGGTTATCGACTTGTTAAAAGATTTAATCCAAAAATATGGAAGTGTGATTTTGTGCAGGAGATTTGATACATTGGGCTCACGTGACAAGGAAAAAGCCTGGACCATGTTGACAAGTGAGTTCAATGCGTCTACAAAAGTACTCCGGACAATGAAACGATTAAAATATAAGTGGGAGTAAATAAATCCTCATTTTATGTTATCTCTAATATATTCATAATGATTTCGCTTGAATATAATTGAAAAAAATGTGTGTTTTGTATATTTTAGGAAGCTGAAAGGCAAAAACAGTCACAACAAAACACAGGTGGTGGACCTTCCCTTCCGCCAATGTCAGACACTTGGGGGTGGATTTCCAGCTTCATGAAGGAATCCATTGCGGGGATTTCGTCAACATACCATGGAGATTGTAAGTTGTCACAGACACATCGCATTCCCAAGGAAATAAATGTATTTAGTATGATGTGTTCGGATGCAGTAATGTCGATTATCTCTTGCCACGGTGTGATGGTGATGACTACTGTTATCTCATTATTTCATCATGTTTTGCAGGCAGTTCAGTTATTTTTATATATTAAACTTTTTAACAAAGGTTATGCCTAAATAAACAAGCCGGTTTGGATTTTATATAAATGTTATTCATCTTTTCAGCCACGTCAAACACAAATAATGAGACATTAAATGCTGAAAAATTATTAATTGTACGGGAGCTCATGGGTTCAGGTAAGAAATTGTCTAATTTTATGTACTGTTACGGAACACGCTTTGCAAAGTTACGATTTTAAATTAGAAATAAACACCGTTTGGCGCTGCCTGTGCATATCCCATGCACAGGCAAGCGACGCGCTGCGCGAATGCGGGCCAAAACCACTCTGCGCCAGAATTCCTCGGACGCCGCCACTAGCCACACGCGATTTTTGTACTGCTCTATGTTGGCGAGCTAGCATATTAAAACTGCAGTGCCTTTTTGGAACAATGTCGGACACTAACGTGGGCTGTGACTAAATGCCCCAGCGGAATAGTTTACCGTTCTGAGCGCGATGTCGGCGGTAGTTTTCACCTTGCCGTGTGCGAACAAACGTGTCGGACGCCATGCTACGGCCCCAGCAGTTTGCCGACCAGCTTGGAGTCCAGCCATCGCCCCATGCAGTCCGCGTGTTCATGCATTTCCCTTCTTTATTTGCAAGTGCCATATTCATTGTTTAAACACGCGGCTACCACGTGCGCGGAGTACAAGCGCTGCTTTATTTACGAGTGGGATAGGAAAGACTGGCCAAAAAGGGAATCTCTTAACTCCAGAGCAAAAAATATTTTAAATCCTCCATTAGTGCAGCCTGACAATATACTTTTACCACCTTTATAAAACATGGGCTCATGAAAAACTTTGTGAAAGCTATGGATAGGAGTGGGGATGGCTTTTTATATTTGAAAGAGAAATTTCATAAACTCAGTGATGCAAAAATTAAAGAAGGCGAGTTTATTGGAACTCAAATCAGACAGTTGATGAAAGATGAAATATTTAAAGAAAAGCTTAGTGATTTGGAAAAATCAGCTTGGGAATCTTTCATGAAAGTGACTTCAAATTTTCTCTGAAATCACCGATCAAATGACTATAAAAGTATTGTCGCGGAGCTGTTATTTACTTTTAATTTTAAGTCTTTGGACTGTAATATGTCATTGAAAATACATTTGCTACATTCAAATTTAGATTTCTTCCCTGAAAATTTAGGAGCTTTCAGCGATGAACACGGTGAAATATTCCACCATGACATTTCTACGATAGAAAAACGATATCAGGGCAAGTGGAGTCCACGTATGCTGGCGGATTACCGTTGCACATTGTAACGAGACATCCCTAAAGCAAAATACAGAAAAAAATCATAAAGTTACATTGTCATTAACCTGTCCTGTGCCGTTGGTCATCCGGTGGCAACGGCCGTTATTTACAAAAAAAAAAAAAAAATTTAAATGCAATTTTGACCCTTATGTACAAAGAAACTGTATCAAGGATAAGGTCAGAATGGCTTGCGCCATTCTTGTTCTTGACGTAGCCAAAGACTAGAATGCTTCTAGTGCCTCGGAATAATTCATATAAAACATTCTATGGACAAGTTGCGTCATTCATTTTCAACCGCCGTAATCGCCGACACAAGTAAAAACCGTCCACCAAAAAACGTCGGAAACTAGGAAATTCGTCCAGTAAACGTAAGTAATGTTATTATTTATACATAGTTTATTGTTCATAGCACGTGTTTTGGTAAAAATATTATACGATAGCTCGAAATAAGCCGACAAATTTTGACATCAAAGTGAGAGCATTATTTTGTTTTGAAAATTTTTCGTTTTCGTTTTGAGTTTTGAAGACGAAGTATCTTTTATTTTGCAATGATTATGCATTCATTTTATAGACAAATCAATTGAGATTATTCAGTTTAGAATTTACAAAAAATAAAGTTCCGCGGCGGGACGCCCGACATTTTGTCCGCGGGCAGAAGCGTCATCTTTCTAGAACGATATTTACGTCAATGTTCGATGATATTATAAAGTTTTTACGTCATTATTTAGAGAAATCTATTGGGATTATGTATCAAAGTCCTTGTTTTGTGAATATTTAGTAAAAATATTGTAAATAAATAATTCCCGGCGGCATTCATTATCACACACACACATAGCTGTATTTGTATGTATGTGTGCAGACCGAGTGCTGCTACCTGGTGTTAGAAGTAAGGAACTTTGAAATTTGCCAGTGCTGCCCTCTGTGATGAAATGCGTGAAATATAATTTTACTATGTGATTGTACTGGGTGGCAAAATTAATCCGTGTGGAATATATTATATTTATTTTTCAATGTTTTATGAAAAATAAATATAAATATCATAAATTTCACAGAGTACTTAAATGGAACAGTGTCATATCCGGAGCAAAATTCAAGTTACTAGATATCTTGAACCGATTAAGGATCCATGTTCCAGAGAAGACAACTATCATATCAAAAAATTATATCAGTTATACAAAATTAGATCAGTTATATAGGGTGTGCTAAAAAAATTTTTTTTGCTCATTATATTATGGAAAAAAAATTGCGAAGTTATAAAGAACTTTATAAAATATTTATAAATACAAGCGTATTGATGATTATATTATATGATGATGAAATACATGATTGTTTGAATTGTTATAGAATGGCAGATCAGTCCCCGATGGACCTAGAGGGAACCGACATTGAAGCATTCCTCGCGTCAGTAGAAGTCCTCGCGTCGGTATGTTGTGTATTAGTAGTAGTTGTTGAAAGACATTAGTAACAAAATTGAAAAACATTAGTGGAACAATAAATATTTATAGTTTCAGCTGCCGGGTCGAAAGCGACTGAGGAATGACGCGGAGGCTGAAGCCGAACCGACACCCTCAACATCTACGTATCGGGCTCCAATGACTCAGGTAATTATAATAACTCTTGGCTAACTTCTGCAGCGCCATTTTTGTCTTGTATAACCTCAAGGATGCTTTACATAGCTATATATATTTTTTCTATTCTGTCTAAAGGAATCCAACAACTTCATTCTGGAATTAACCGGATTCTCCGACGGAGATAACGATGATGATAATTTTGGTGACATCTCCGTCGGCAGTGATGAAGAAATCGCAATGGAGTTGGTTGGACCTGAGGACGACTTGGAGCCCTCGGGTCATTATATTATGGAAAAAAAATTGCGAAGTTATAAAGAACTTTATAAAATATTTATAAATACAAGCGTATTGATGATTATATTATATTTATTTATTTATTTATTTATTTATTTATTGTTTGAAAATATTACATAATACAATATAGTGAACTTAAAATGTCCAACTAGGCAATTGCCCGTTTTAGGACATTCCAGTATGATAATGTTTTTACATGTAAATTATAGTACATTATAGTGTTGACTATTCTGTTGGTAAAATAGTACATATGTATATTCATATTCTAGAATACTTTCAGTTATACCACGACATTTTTTACTATTGTTTAGCTGACATAATAAACTAAAGAAATATTAATAGATAAAACAAGAAAAATGAATTTGAAAATGAAAATGAATGAAGAAATTCTGTTGGTAAAATAATACATAAATGTATATATTCATAATCTAGTATACTTTAAGTTATATCACGACATTTTTTTGCTATTGTTTAGCTGACATAATAAACTAAAGAGATGTTCATAGATAAAACAAGAAAATGAAAAATAAAAATGAAAGTAAAGAAGGAACTTTTCCTTTAAGGAAAAATATCACGAAGAATTGAGCAATTTTCGAAGTTACTTTATGTAAAAATACAGTTACTGTAATGCTAATATAATACCAATATAAATTAAAATGTAAAGAACAAAAATTACAATTCAATTACTGTTGTTTAGCATATTCTCGCATTCAGCTCTCCCCAAGACCAGAAGCCAATTAGTAACCTGCATACGCAGAATATTAGTACTCATTGCCTTCCATGCATCAGGTATGAGATTGAGCAATTTAGGGCCTAGGTATGAGAATTGTCTCTGTGCTAAAGATGAGGAAGTGGTGGGCGGAACTATTGGGTTTTTTTTTGCATGTCTTGTATTATGACAGTGGTTTACGGAAGCGTAGTGGTGCCTCTGTTTTTGAGTGTGTAATATGATTTTCCTTATGTATAATTGTCTTACATCAAGAACACGAAACTCTGCGAACAATGAATCGCTAGGGTACCTGAAAGGTTTTTTCAGTATGACTCTTATAAGCGATTTCTGGGATTTAGCTAAGGGATCGAGTATAGTTTTAGCACAACCGCCCCAACCTAAGGAAGCATAGTCTAATATGGAATTACACATTGCAAAGTAAATTCGTTTCAAATCATTTACGCATAGAATATTTCTTATTGCTATGAACAGATGTGTAAGTTTCCTGACCTTTGTGGAAGTTAAGGCTATATATTTGTCCCATCTCAGAAATTTATCAATGATAATTCCTAGGTATCTTATATTATCCACACATTCTAAGGTATTGCATTTACATGTAATAATGTCGTTGCAATGGTATATTCTAATGTTAAGGATTTCTTGTGGTTGACCCGCTTGAGTTGAACTGAAGCAGATGAATTTCGTTTTATCCGAGTTTAGAGTGAGGAGATTACTATCTAGCCACTGTTTAACTTTGTTTATGCCGAATTCAGCTTTACTGCAAGACTCATTCCAGGTTTTGCCTTCAAATAAAAGTACTGTATCGTCAGCAAATGTAATTATGTGGTCTGCAAAGGAAGTATTACATAAGTCATTTATATAAACATTAAACAGTATGGGACCTAGAGTACTTCCTTGCGGTACGCCATATTTAATATTGGCTGGATCACTTAGAGTACCGTTAATATCCACTCTTTGGCTCCTGTTTTCTAGGTAACTAACCAACCACTTGAAAATTTGCCCCTGTATCCCAATTCGCTGTAGTTTATTCAGCAGAATTTTGTGCGAGATAGTGTCGAATGCTTTAGCTAGATCTAAAAAAAGTGCAATGCATTTACTACCTTTATCTAGGTTATTGGAGATGATTTTTGTCAAATTAGCGATGGCGTTTTCAGTGCTTAAACCTTTGCGAAAGCCGAATTGTCTATTAGAAAGGATGTTGTTATTTTCTAGATAATGGGTGAGACGGTTCTTTACAATTTTCTCCAAAATTTTTGAGACCGAGTTGAGCAGAGAAACCGGCCGGTAGTTATGTATCAGTGATTTGTCCCCACTTTTATGCAGTAAAATGACGATTGACTGCTTTAAATGGTTAGGGAATTTCCCTGACTTAAAGCTTAGATTCGCAATGAACGCAATCGGTAATGCTATGTATACTTTAATGATTTTTAGAAGATTCGATGAAATCTTATCGGGACCACATGCTTTTGATGACTTAAGGTCGTCAATTATCTTCATGACTTCGTTAGATGACGTTGTGATTGAGTCTATTTTGTGACCGATATTAGGGATAGTTAAATTGGCGAGAGCGGTTTCTGATTTCTTACACTTATCGAGAATTTTTTTCGCAAGTGTGTCTCCCACAGATGAAAAGTAACAGTTTGCAAAGTTTGCCATATCTTTGGGAACTTCAGAGTTTGATGTGTTAATGTATAGCGATTTAATTTCTGAAGATTTATTGATTTTGGATTTGGTTATGTTGCGAAAGGTATCCCAAAAACGTTTTGGATTGCAGTTGTTTTCGTAAATGAGTTTCTTATAATAATTTTCTTTCGCCGATGTAATTAATTTCTTACACAAATTCCTATACTTTTTATAATAACATTGTAATACCAAATTCTCAGGATATGTTTTTGCCTTTTCATGAAGATGATTTCTTCTGTGAATCGATTTAACTAGACCCAGGGTGATCCATGGTGTGAATTTAATTTGTTTATTAGATATGGTTATATTACTTGTGTGTTTTAATATGTACTCGTGTAGTTTGGTAATAAATTCTTTCATTGCTAAGTCAGTGTCTGATTGATCTAGAACATTTAGCCAGTTTTCTGCGCTCAAGTCCTCAATTAAATTATTGAAATTAGTTTTAGCAACGTATTTAATTTTCGAAGAAATGGGAGGCTTGTTTTTAAGACAAAGAGATGTTGTATAGTGGTCTGAAATAGTTGAGTGTATAACATAAGTGTCAATAAAGTTAATATTTTTCACATTGATGTGATCAAGACAGGATTTATTCGAGCCCTGTTCACGGGTAAAGCTGTTAATAGTCTGTGTGAAACCATTTTCCGCAAGTAGACATAGATAATCGATTGATTGACGGTGGTAATCAGGGATAGTATTAATGTTTAAATCTCCCATAATAATTTGCTGTTCAAATTTTTTAGCATTGTTTAAAATTGATTGCAGTGAAAACAGGAAGGGGTCAATATTGATGAAGGAAGGAGATCTGTAAATGGCAAATATGCATATGTTATTATTCTGAAATATGTTATTATTATGATGATGAAATACATGATTGTTTGTATTGTTATAGAATGGCAGATCAGTCCCCGATGGACCTAGAGGGAACCGACATTGAAGCATTCCTCGCGTCAGTAGAAGTCCTTTCAGCTGCCGGGTCGAAAGCGACTGAGGAATGACGCGGAGGCTGAAGCCGAACCGACACCCTCAACATCTACGTATCGGGCTCCAATGACTCAGGTAATTATAATAACTCTTGGCTAACTTCTGCAGCGCCATTTTTGTCTTGTATAACCTCAAGGATGCTTTACATAGCTATATATATTTTTTCTATTCTGTCTAAAGGAATCCAACAACTTCATTCTGGAATTAACCGGATTCTCCGACGGAGATAACGATGATGATAATTTTGGTGACATCTCCGTCGGCAGTGATGAAGAAATCGCAATGGAGTTGGTTGGACCTGAGGACGACTTGGAGCCCTCGGGTCATTATATTATGGAAAAAAAATTGCGAAGTTATAAAGAACTTTATAAAATATTTATAAATACAAGCGTATTGATGATTATATTATATGATGATGAAATACATGATTGTTTGTATTGTTATAGAATGGCAGATCAGTCCCCGATGGACCTAGAGGGAACCGACATTGAAGCATTCCTCGCGTCAGTAGAAGTCCTTTCAGCTGCCGGGTCGAAAGCGACTGAGGAATGACGCGGAGGCTGAAGCCGAACCGACACCCTCAACATCTACGTATCGGGCTCCAATGACTCAGGTAATTATAATAACTCTTGGCTAACTTCTGCAGCGCCATTTTTGTCTTGTATAACCTCAAGGATGCTTTACATAGCTATATATATTTTTTCTATTCTGTCTAAAGGAATCCAACAACTTCATTCTGGAATTAACCGGATTCTCCGACGGAGATAACGATGATGATAATTTTGGTGACATCTCCGTCGGCAGTGATGAAGAAATCGCAATGGAGTTGGTTGGACCTGAGGACGACTTGGAGCCCTCGGGTCATTATATTATGGAAAAAAAATTGCGAAGTTATAAAGAACTTTATAAAATATTTATAAATACAAGCGTATTGATGATTATATTATATGATGATGAAATACATGATTGTTTGTATTGTTATAGAATGGCAGATCAGTCCCCGATGGACCTAGAGGGAACCGACATTGAAGCATTCCTCGCGTCAGTAGAAGTCCTTTCAGCTGCCGGGTCGAAAGCGACTGAGGAATGACGCGGAGGCTGAAGCCGAACCGACACCCTCAACATCTACGTATCGGGCTCCAATGACTCAGGTAATTATAATAACTCTTGGCTAACTTCTGCAGCGCCATTTTTGTCTTGTATAACCTCAAGGATGCTTTACATAGCTATATATATTTTTTCTATTCTGTCTAAAGGAATCCAACAACTTCATTCTGGAATTAACCGGATTCTCCGACGGAGATAACGATGATGATAATTTTGGTGACATCTCCGTCGGCAGTGATGAAGAAATCGCAATGGAGTTGGTTGGACCTGAGGACGACTTGGAGCCCTCGGGTCATTATATTATGGAAAAAAAATTGCGAAGTTATAAAGAACTTTATAAAATATTTATAAATACAAGCGTATTGATGATTATATTATATGATGATGAAATACATGATTGTTTGTATTGTTATAGAATGGCAGATCAGTCCCCGATGGACCTAGAGGGAACCGACATTGAAGCATTCCTCGCGTCAGTAGAAGTCCTTTCAGCTGCCGGGTCGAAAGTGACTGAGGAATGACGCGGAGGCTGAAGCCGAACTGACACCCTCAACATCTACGTATCGGGCTCCAATGACTCAGGTAATTATAATAACTCTTGGCTAACTTCTGCAGCGCCATTTTTGTCTTGTATAACCTCAAGGATGCTTTACATAGCTATATATATTTTTTCTATTCTGTCTAAAGGAATCCAACAACTTCATTCTGGAATTAACCGGATTCTCCGACGGAGATAACGATGATGATAATTTTGGTGACATCTCCGTCGGCAGTGATGAAGAAATCGCAATGGAGTTGGTTGGACCTGAGGACGACTTGGAGCCCTCGGATGGGGAGGAAGAAGACATCAACCCCGAGGATGAAACTTTCACCTGGTCCGAGGATTTCTCAACCTTCTCGGGTCAGCGTGAGCATTTTGCTGTCCTTCAGCCTGGCCCATCACCAGACGTCTTCCCTCCGACAGTCGCTCCATCTCCATTTGAAGTCTTCTCCAAAATATGGGACTTGGAAACAATGTCCTATATTGTGGGGGAGACTAACAAGAATGCGTGGAACGAGCTGGACTCGAGGACGACTGAGGATGGATTGAATTTGTCAACCCATTCCAGGCTGAAGGACTGGCAAGATGTTACGGTCCCTGAACTGTATGTAGTATTCGCAATGTTTATGTACATGTCCGTTTGTAATAGAAATTTATTATCAGATTACTGGACAACAGATATTTTAGAGATGGCTAAATTTAGAGCTCTAATGTCACGTAATAGGTTTTTTCTGATAATGCGTTTTCTACACTTCGCTGACAATAATTAAATTTCTAGAGTCGGTTACCACAACAAGCTTTCAAAAGTTAAACCACTATTGGATATAATGAATGAAAAGTTTTCCACTCTGTATACTCCCCATGAAGACATTAGTATAGACGAGTCCCTGTTGCTCTGGAAGGGTCGCCTTGGGTTCAGGCAGTGCATCCGAACTAAGGCGGCTCGGTTCGGCATTAAAACCTATGAGCTGTGCGAATCAGCAACAGGGTACTTGTACCGCTTTATAGTGTATGCGGGGATGAACAGAGAAGTCGAAGAGAACCATCTTGGGTTTAAAGGTAAAACTTCTAAAGTTGTACTCAAACTCATGGATGGGCTCTTTGACAAAGGGTACTGCCTCTACATGGACAATTTTTACAATAGCATGCCATTGACTAGGTATATGAAGCGAAGGAATACCGATATTATCGGTACTCTCAGTCGTCGCCGAAAGATGATACCTGAAGTTATTAAGGACGTGAAGAGGAGTCTTCCGCGGAGTACCATTGTTGCTAGACACTGTGGTGACATGACAGTCCTTGCTTGGAATGACATTAAAATTGTCACCATGGTGTCTACCTGCCACAACATGGACACGGGGGAGGGGAGAAGAGGGAGAGAGAAATATCAAATGCCTCTATCTGTGATACAATACAATCGCTTCATGGGGGGAGTGGATACCAAAGATTCGCTGTTATCCAATTACCGCATGGAGCGAACGCGTGGTCACAAATGGTACATGAAAATATTTCGTCGCCTGCTCAATGTCAGCATCCTGAATAGCATGGTGATTTACAGGCACCTTCACAAAGAAGATCCATCGCCAATTCTTCACCGTAAATTCAGGTTGCAATTGGCATTAGAGCTTTTAGCGCGTCACCTTCCCTCTTTGAAACCCCCCAGACCGTCTACTTCCTCCGCCGATAACAATCTTCCCACGCATGGCAGATTAAATCATACAGGAATGCATTTTCTAGGCGAATCCTCAGACACGGACGGTACGAATCGACGCATTCGCAAAAGGTGCGTACTGTGTACAATTCGTAAAAAATCAAAGCGGATTACTACGTATTGTAAACAATGCAAAGTTTACCTTTGCATTGGGTGTTTTGAGGAATACCACACGTTGAAACGTTTAGCATAATTTTTTTTTAACTTTAAAATCATTTTTTTTCCATTTAGATTCCCTTTTTTTATACAAAACTTTAAAAATTGCCATGAAGAGGAAATTCATTATACCTAATAGTGGCAGTCCCAATTACAGTTCAGGGAGTGTGTCGCTATTTTATGTTTTTTATTTTTTGATGTTTTTAGTTGTTGTTTGTTTTTTTAATGTTGTTTGTTATAATGTTATGTTGAAGTTTCGTGTCTATTCATTGTAATTTTTTGGAGGACAGAAACAAAGTAAAAAAAAAAATTGAATTTTATAATAATAAATTTATGTATGTGTAAAATGATTTTTTTCGTAGTCCGGAGCCATACCTCTCGACCAAAGTTTAAAAATGTGTTTCATGTATTATAAAACTGAAATCAATATGATGAAAAAAAAACTTCAACTTTTATTTTTTATTGGACCACACAGTATCTAAATTTAAAAAAATGTATTTTGTGTATTTTCATAATACTTATATGAAATTGAAATAAATATATTAAAAAAATATAACCAATTTTTATTTTCATGATATTTTGTGTCAATCTGTACTGTGGTTTGCCTATCTGTATACAGAATGCGGCCATCTTGGAACATGCCTAGGAGAAAGAGGTGGGAAATTTGGTGAAATAAACTCTACATTCTTGCATTGTTTTTGATATAAAATCATTGTGGAAAGATTAGATTTGAGGTATTATCAGAAAGATCGTTTTATCTACATTATTTTCATGTAATTTTCGAAATATTTCGCAAACGAAATGTCATAAATATTCAGTTCGTAAGATTCTCCTAGAAATGTCAAATTTTTGACGTCATAATGACTAATTATATTTTTAGCATTATTTTTTTGTGGGTTTCTAATACAAAAAAATATTATTAGTAACAACAATTGTATAAACTATCAAAATATGAAAGAATTGTTATCATAAACTAAAGAAATCAGACACAAAAAAAATGCGAAAGTGCACACTTGGTTTTCGATTTTTTTTTGAAAAGATGAAAATATTTTACATTTTCAAAGAAGTACCAATGTCATAATTTCTTTGAAAACACCCTTGGATTGTTTTTTGTCACGTAGGGTGTCTATTCAGGTTTGTGTAGAAATAAAACAATCAGTCCATTTTCACATAAATATATTTATTTACGATTTGTTTCCGGAATGGGAAAATTTTTACATCATTTTTTTGCTAAAGTTAGCTATTCTGGGAAAACTTGTAATGATATTATCATGTAATATATATGAATAATAAGATACATTATCTGGCAAACAGAAAACAATCACAAAAAAAAACAATTCCTTTGTTTTTATACAAAATTCGAGCAAAAACCGGGAAGGTAATTTTCGCACACTTTTTTTCAAATCGGGGTGGCGAGTTAGGCACACAAGGGGTTAATGCGGTGCAAAAAAATAATCAAAATGGAGAAATTATCAATTTCACATCTGAATCTGACTCAATTGACAAAATATCGCACCAGGCAGTACCTGAAAATTCATCTTTACTCAAAAAATCTACTTTGGATGGAGTCGATATTAGCAACCTTAAAGTAAATCCGTCTGGAAAGAAGAAATATTTCTGTTGTTACTGTAAAACATGGGGGGTTATTCGGCTGAATGATCAGTGACGTCATGCAGAAGAAATTTTTTTGTTTGATTGTGGAGAAGAAAAAAAATAAGTCACCGGAGACAACAATTTCTCATACGATTTTTACTCCAAATAATGTCAGGAGTCACTGAAGTAAGTCAAGTTGGTCCCTTAACACGCTGTATGTAAATACATATACAGTGAAACCCTCTTAAGAAGTTTTCCAAGGGACCGGAAAAAACAAACTTCTTAAGCGGGAAAACCTTATGTGTGGGAAAAATTGGGCCAATATAGAGCCGAGGGACTGAAAAAACTAAACTTCTTAAACCACGAAACGTCTTAAGAGAGAATTTCTTAAGAGGGTTTCACTGTAATATAATTATTATACTCGAGTCATACAAAGTGGTTTTTTTTTTTTTTTAATTCTGTCATTTTTAGTCTATTTTTATTTATTTAATATATGTTTTTTTTTTTTCAATAAATACCCAAAATTTATAATGATAGCTTCTCCTCACCATAAAGAGACAAGGCTCTTGTGTTTCGTGCTCAAAAAATAAAGTCATCAGGTAATAAAATATTGTAAATAATAACAAGAAAATAATAAGAAAAAATAACACAAGGTTTGTCGGTAACGGATTTAAAAAAAAAACTAAAACAAATATGGACTCTTGCAGTAATTTTAGGTAATTTTTCAATTACAACTTTGATACATAAGACATAAGATTTATGGATCATTCATTTCTGCCTTCCAAGATTTTAGCCATCTAACAAAAGCCTTGTTTTTAACCATTCTGTAATAGTCAGTGCCCTTTACCACTACATTACAATGTATATGTCATATACATTTTTAGTATGTACTAAAAATGGATATTTCAATTTTGTGTTTCAGCATCCCCCTATGGAAAAACGAGAAGAGTAAAATGGAGCGAAGAAGAAAGAAAAGCAGCTTCAGAATATTTCGGTGACTTTAAAGCTCTTAAAAAATTGCCCTCGCTAGATGAATGTCATTCCACAATAATGAGGAATACAGTGCTACGTAAAAGGCAGCCACAGCAGTTGAAAACATGGATTGATAACCAAAGAAGAGCAGAAACCCGCCGTCAATCGTATGCATTTAAAAAAGGCCTTTTATAGGTACCTAGTAATGCCTAGCATAATCCTTATTTTGTCAAAACCGCTGATTGAGGAAGGAGAATGATGATTTCAGTAGGAGTATATTTGAGGCTGAGTGTTGAAAGAAAGACGGCAATCTCCAATTATTTTCATTTTTAATAATTCGCATACAATGTCTTTTTTAGATCTTTTGCCGTACCATAAAGCATAATTTTTGCTTTTAATTTTTTCCATTAGTTACAGTCTGTGTATATTTTATTGTGATTAAATGGTAGATTATTTAGTTATTTTCAATTAATTTCAATCAAATGTTGCAGAACCAATAACATTTATTCAAAAATGTATTTTTGTTTCTCTATCCATCACCATATCTAACTCATTTTGTTTCAACACGCCTCATTTAAAAAAATTATGTAATAAATTTTGATTAAAAATTTCTCGTCTATGGGCAGATACCTCTTATCAAATAGACTCCAAAATTTTGGAATATCTAAATTTCCTACCTGAGGGTACAAATCATAGCGTCTCTATGTTTTATATAGGTATCGCTTACACTGACCTACGTCTTATTTTTTTCTAATCGATGGTGATAATGTGATAACCAATGTTTATAAATGGTTTTTCGATATTGTGGTGACAGCTTTTATGTTATAATATCTATGTGTTTTTTGTACATAACTTGCCTCAATTTTCTGCAAAAACATTTTTTTTTAACTACCCAATCTTTTAACAAAATGCAAAAGTATGCTGCAGTGCTTTTATTTGTACTGGAGTTATTGTTGATATTATTGTTTTAATATATTTCTCTTTAAACTTTGCATTACAATATGCACCTCTCAGGTGGGTAAAATATGTATATTCAAATTGTTGTAAATAAAAGTTTCCACTTGTAAGTAAAGTTGCATTTTCCGCATTTTGTTTTTTAAAAATCCAGTGGTGTCAAACAAAATTTCTTTGTAAAATAAATAAAAAGAAAGCAGCACTAATTTAAAATCACCCTGCCTAGCAATTCCGTATTTTTTCTGAGATCGTTATTGGATAACGGACGCTATCTCCTGTCAGATTTGTGTGATTTTTATGGCTGTTATTTGCTTTTTGGGGGCATCCATTAATTACGTGAGCACAAACGGGGGGGGGGTCCAGCAAAATCTCACGTTACTTGAAAAGAATATACGAACAAAATTTATCTCACTGAGGGGGAGGGGGTCTAGATTAGAAGAAAAACTGCTCACATAATTAACCCGGCGACACTCGCTACCGGGTAAAAAATACCACAGAGTACAAAAAATTTGTTGTATTTTTTTTCTACGCGTTCTGGCAACCCAAGATTCTAAGTACCTTCAAGCCGATAGTTCACACGCCCTCACCCCGCGCGGCGGTCAGTTCGCGCACGGCGCTTGTTAACAACGGACGTGTAAAGTGAGTATGGGCAAAAAATACCCGGTAGCGACGATCCTTGTTCCATTATTTTTCGATATATTTACGACTATGTTTTTTGTTTTAGAGCTGTAATACAATGAGTATTCCTCTGAGTGACAGTACAATATAACAGCTGCTTCAAGAAGAAGACAGCGGAGAAGAAAATGTGTCAGAAATAGAAGATTTTGAGGTGAATAGTGAACACGAAAGTGAAACTGAACAAGAAGCTGATAGTTCAGACGCGCCCTCAAATTCAGAAAATGTTTTTGACCGTCTACCTTCAGATTCAGAAGTTGAAGAATATGAAGAACTACGTCCAATAGATGAAGAATATTTAGAAGATGTGCCATTGAAGTACCGGATGCGAGGAAAGTTTATTGGAAAAGATGGATCTACTCAGTGGAAAGTTCTTGCGCCAACGCAACGTGTCCGCACAAGATCCCATAATCATTTACCAGGACCTATTGGTGAAGGAAGATCGTGTACATCTATGTTAGAAGCCTGGGATCTTATGATTCCGGAAACTTGTCTACAAAAGATAGTCTATTCCACTAATATTTACATTCAAGAGCAGAGATCAAAATTTTCCAGAGAACGCGATTGTAAGAG
Source organism: Limnephilus lunatus (assembly GCA_917563855.2). Taxonomy (NCBI): domain Eukaryota; kingdom Metazoa; phylum Arthropoda; class Insecta; order Trichoptera; family Limnephilidae; genus Limnephilus; species Limnephilus lunatus. The sequence continues at coordinate 104,631,091 of OU830594.1, forward strand.
TACAGACATTGTGGAACTTAGAGCTCTTTTAGGATTACTATATTTCTGCGGAAGACTGAGAAGCGGTCACCTGAATACAAGAGATCTCTGGGAAAAGGATGGAAGTGGTTGCGATGTATGCATTGCCACCATGTCACGAGAGAGGTTCCATTTTTTACTGCGAAATTTGCGTTTCGACGATATTCGAACAAGGGTTGAAAGAAGACAAACGGATAAACTGGCGCCTTTTCGCGAGATTTTCCAAGAGATCGTTGACAATTTCAAAAAATATTACAGCGTTGGCAACGATGTAACGATTGATGAAAAGTTGGAGAAGACTCGTGGTCGGTGCCCATTCAGGCAATATACCCAGCAAGCCAGGTAAATATGGCATAAAAATTTTAGTGATGGCTGACGCGCGAACCTTTTATACCACATACAACATGGAAGTCTACGTTGGAAAAAATGACGGTCCATATGATCACAGCAATTCACCAAGAGATCTTATCTTGTCAAGCGTTTGGTAGAAACTATAAGAAACAGCCACCGAAACGTTGTGATGGATAACTGGTTCACCAGTTTGCCCCTATTGAGTGACTTGCTCAATTATTATGGATTGACAGCACTTGGCACTTTGAGGAAGAATAAAGCTGAAATCCCACCTGTTTTTACGACAACTAAGGGCCGAGATATTCACAGCTCCCTTTTTGGGTTTCAGAAAGACTGTACTGTAGTCTCGTATGTCCCAAAAAAAAATAAAGTAGTGCTCTTGGCTTCAACTATGCACCATGACGGCAAGAAAAGTTCTGAAGAAAACAAAAAGCCGGAAATGATTATGGACTACAACAGAACAAAATGTGGTGTCGATGTTGTAGATGAGATGTGTGCTACCTACTCAGTGTCACGGGCAACCAAAAGATGGCCATTAGTACTCTTTTATGGTCTTCTGAACGTCAGTGGCATCAATGCGTACGTTGTAGTGAAAGAAAATAAAGAACATAGCAGATTGGTTATGGTCCAGAGAAGAATTGCCTTGAAAGATCTGGCTTTGAGTCTTGTGATGCCGCAGATAAAAAAGCGATCATCGGTACCTAATTTGTCATCATATATAAAAACTAAAATAAAGTTTTTGGTCAGTGACGACTCGAATGACGAACACACATCCGCCAACGCTGATTCATCCAGGTCGCGTCCGCCTATATCTGCTTCTCGCTGTGCTGTTTGTGAATGGAAGAAGGATCGGAAAACGAAGACGGTTTGCGAATTGTGCTTCAAAAAGATATGCCGCGAGCATACAACCCCAATATGTGATGATTGCTATGATAGAGTGAAGTAGTTTCGTTTTTCGCAAAATATTTGAAACAGTTTGTTTAGTGTTGATTATCTCAATGTTCACTCAGTATAAAGGTATCATTATTTTTTATTATTTAAGGAGTGTACCTAGTTTATTTTCGATACCGATCTCAATTTTGCCAAATTTGTAATAAAAAAAAAATATTATTGTTGATTTTTGTAAGATTACTAAGAAATTTTTTATTTTTTTTTATTGTTTTTTAGGATAAACTCTAAATACAAAAAAATAAACATTAAAACTTGCATTTGTAGTTTTATTTATGAGCAATAGTACCAATAACACAAATACATTGTCAAACATTGTAAATCAAAACTTCTTTTTGAAAATAACGGCAATTAAACTCTGTGGTATTTATTACCCGGTAGCGAGTGTTCATGTTCGTAAATACCTAGCGAGTACCGCCGGGTTAAATTGAATTTGCTTCCGCTCTTTACTTATGTAAAGTCTCATAATAAAGACGCTTTTTAAATAGGATTTGGCCCCTGTTTAAATTGAATTTGCTTCCGCTCTTTACTTATATAAAGTCTCATAATAAAGACTCTTTTTTGGCCCCTGTTTAAATTGAATTTGCTTCCGCTCTTTGGACATGTTGACAGTAATAAAAACAATTTAACATTTTGCGAATTGCTGGTGTCGAAACTCTGCGATTCCTGGTGAATTTCAAACTCTTCTACTTTACTATGTAAAGTCTCATAATAAAGACTCTTTTTAAATTGGATTTGGCCCCTGTTTAAATTGAATACCAGACTAGATTCAAGCATGTAATATTTAATATGTTGCCTTAAATTGAAATATGTATACGTTATTTAAAGAGGTACGATTGTTTTTCCTCCTCAAGCACGTGAATCCACATTTTAATAAGCTAAATCAATATTATTCTCAACATGAAACACAATAAATAGGATTTGGCCCCTGTTTAAATTGAATTTGCTTCAGCTCTTTACTTATGTAAAGTCTCATAATAAAGACTCTTTTTGAATAGGATTTGGCCCCTATTTAAATTGAATTTGCTTCCGCTCTTTGGACATGTTGACAGTAATAAAAACAATTTAACATTTTGCGAATTGCTGGTGTCGAAACTCTGCGATTCCTGGGGAATTTCAAACTCTTCTACTTTACTATGTAAAGTCTCATAATAAAGACTCTTTTTGAATTGGATTTGGCCCCTGTTTAAATTGAATTTGCTTCCGATCTTTACTTATGTAAAGTCTCATAATAAAGACTCTTTTTGAATAGGATTTGGCACCTGTTTAAATTGAATTTGCTTCCGCTCTTTACTTATGTGAAGTCTCATAATAAAGACTATTTTTAAATAAGATTTGGCCCCTGTTTAAATTGAATTTGCTTTCGCTCTTTACTTATGTAAAGTCTCATAATAAAGACTCTTTTTGAATAGGATTTGGCCCCTTTTTAAATTGAATTTCCTTCCAATCTTTGGACATGTTGACAGTAATAAAAACAATTTAACATTTTGCGAATTGCTGGTTTTGAAACTCTGCGATTCCTGGGGAATTTCAAACTCTTCTACTTTACTATGTAAAGTCTCATAATAAAGACTCTTTTTAAATTGGATTTGGCCCCTGTTTAAATTGAATACCAGACTAGATTCAAGCATGTAATATTTATTATGTTGCCTTAAATTGAAATATGTATTCGTTATTTAAAGAGGTACGATTGTTTTTTCTCAAGCACGTGAACCAACATTTTAATAAGCTAAATCAATATTATTCTCAACATGAAACACAATAAGTAGGATTTGGCCCCTGTTTAAATTAAATTTGCTTCTGCTCTTTACTTATGTAAAGTCTCATAATAAAGACTCTTTTTGAATAGGATTTGGCCCCTATATAAATTGAATTTGCTTCCGCTCTTTGGACATGTTGACAGTAATAAAAACAATTTAACATTTTGCGAATTGCTGGTGTCGAAACTCTGCGATTCCTGGGGAATTTCAAACTCTTCTACTTTACTATGTAAAGTCTCATAATAAAGACTCTTTTTAAATTGGATTTGGCCCCTATTTAAATTGAATACCAGACTAGATTCAAGCAAAAAACAATACGTCTATTCCCAACGAATCAACTTCAGAAAATCCAGCAATGGAAACTCTTATTGCTCAACAGAAACAACATGACATCCGATCATATACATTCCTTTGTCCAACGCATGACGCCAACTGGCTTGTAGTGTAACAAAACTTCAAGACCCCCTCTTTCCAATGAGACCCTCCCCACCCCTTTCTGACCACGCCTCGCTCGTCGGCGTCCAATTCAAATCAGCAAGTTTCCGTGCCGCACCCTGTATGAACGAAAGTGGTAGACAGCTTCTAAAATAGCCAATAATCTCGCTCCGTCACACTGTAATTTTTCTCTGTTTTTGTTAATACCCTAGAGTAATAGGCTATCGGATGCTCTGCGTCTGAAAATTCTTGGGAGAGGCAAGCTCCAATTGCAAAATTAGAACTATTACATTCTCACAGTATATGTCCCGGGATAAGTTCTTATTGATACTAAGTGCTTTACATTTCAATGACAACGAAGCTGATGCCACTAGTATCGGTAAAATAAAGCCACTAATATAATTTTTCAATGACCGGATGGATGTTATTTACACACCCCAAAAACATTTATCGATTGATGAGTCTTTGGTACTGTGGCGAGGGAGGCTCATTATTCGGCAGTACATGAAAGGAAAAAGGCAAAGTATGGCATCAAGTTGTACATGTTGGGAGAATCTCACGGCTTGGCTATGAAAATACTTGTATATGGTGGTTCTGCCGACCAGGAGTTGGGTGGAAAAGATCACACCAGTAAAGTCGTGCATAAGCTGATGGAAGGGAGCACCGGAGTTGGTCACTCGCTATATATGGATAATTATTACAATAGTGTTCCTCTGGTAGAAAATTTACTCAGCCAAAAAACTCACATAAGGGGCACTTTGAGAAGCAGCAGAAAATGCAATTCAGATGAAGTCGTAAAAAAAATAAAAATTGGGGAGTCTGTGAGCCAGTACACTGATAAGGATATTTGTATGACAAAGTGGAAAGTTCGACGAGAGGTATTGGCCATATCTTCCGAATTTGATGGCGAGCTTACAGAGACCACAAATCGTCACGAAAACGTGGTTATAAAGCCAACAATGATTATAAAATATAACAAATTTATGAGCGTTATTGATTTTCCCGACCAGATGTTGGCATACTATCCAATTAGAAGAAAAACTTTGCGGTGGTATAAAAAATTAGGCATCCTTATATTTCAGACGATGCTTTTGAATTTGTATTACTTGTATGATATGAATAGCGAGAGAAAAATGTCACTAAACGACTTCAGACTTCAAGTTATTGAAAAACTTCTGGGTCCTCCTCCCCCATTAGTACCAAGGCCACAAAACATTACACACCTCCCAAGTTTTTGCCCGAAAGATGATCATGGCAAAACAAAAAGAAGAAGGTGCAAGTATTGCTGGAGTGAAAACAAGCAGAGAAAGGACTCCATATTTTGTTGTCTTCAATATCCCGACGTACCAGGATTGTGTTTGGAACCATGTTTCCGCATATACCATGAGAGGAATGGAGAGTGAATATTTTTTTTACTACTTCTAGAAATAGTTTTATTTGTCATTGATAATGAATAAATAAAACATTACCTATTCTTCTTTCTTGTTTTATTTTAGAAAAAAAAAAACAATATATAATGTTGTCTATTCAAAATTTGTGAGCATGTAAACACTCCTTTAATTTGCTCAACCTTTCAGAAAGACCCTTTTTTTATACCTGGAATCGGCTTTAAACTCACTTCAAAAAAGGCAAGTATTTTCAGTATGGCATTAATATGTACGAATTTTAGTTAGCAATGAACGTGTTAATAAGCTGCCCAAATAATAAATCTGAGCGAAAAAATAAAAGTTCGTACTCTACATATGTACAGCGCCCTTGAGGTGATTTTTCACAAAAACGGCGCTTTATAAATCAGCCAAATATTATTATTATTAGTATTATCAATTTTTTCTAACAAATAAATTAACATACTTACCTTCAGTATAACTTAAAGGTTAGGTAGTAGAAAAATGTTTCTGACTCTAAAATAAAAATTCATACTCTGCATCAATTTTTTCTCTGACTGGTAAGGTCAAAGAAAGTACTATCCTAGTCTTCCATATCACTTAAACTGTGGATTAATCAATTTTGAATTAGTTTCGGTATCTCAACTGTGAATTAATCAATTTTGAATTAGCTTCGGTATCTCTTAAACTTTAAACTAAAGAAGTTTCTACCTTGACCCAACAGCCAATTCCAGGTAAAGATGATCAGGCAAGGTAGTGATACATTTCCCTCACCATCTCACGAGGAGTTGAGTCTCTTAGTAGCTCTTCAGTACAACCCAGCCATTTGATAATACGACCATCGCGGAACTTCTTTGTGGAAAAGACAGACACAAGTGGTCATCTCTAAAGTCAAGATCACGAAGCAGAATAGCTTCAAGAAATATAATTCATGTTAGACCTGGACATTCACACTCGTGTAAAACTGAACTGGATCCTGTAAAATGCTTTTATTTTATATTACTGACGATATGATTGAGATTATTGTGACTCGCACCAATACTGTACCGGACGTGATTTTGACTCAAAATAATTGTATTTAACCACTCGGAACATTAGAGCGTCAAAAGACGCGAATTTTATAATAGCGGTCAAGACATTAGAGCGTCTTTTGACGTAAACGCGCGAGATTTTACAAAAATTGATTTATTTCCATCACTAGTATACGGATGTTTTCAAAAATATCTATGGAACTTAGAGATTAATTTTCTGAGCCGAATGGAACTTCTATCTTGTTTGACTATCATTCTCTTTGATTTTGCTCAGCACCCTAGTGACGTTTTTCGTGTTTTGAACATAAATACCCAATAATGGACAAGTAAGTAATTATTGTATTGTTGAGATGGGTAAAGTTCGGATTATGGGCAAAATTCCTAAAAAATAAAACTAGTTATCTTTATACTAACTTTGGGCCGGGGAATCCGAATCTGAAAGAATAAGGTTGGGGCAAGCAAATATAAACTGAATTACACGACTTAAAAATTTTCGATACACAAACAATCTGCAATAAATTAATGACACATCTTTTTATGGGCGATACTCCGAAAGAAGAAATTTAATTATCTATATAATAACTTTGGGCTGGGAAATCCGAATCTGAAAGAATTAGGTTACACTCGGCAATATTAACTGAGTTAAACGACTGTACAATTTTGAATTCACAAACAATTTTAAATGGTCATCTTGGACGCTTTCTGACAATAAATATCATAGAAAAAACCAAAGATATTATATATTACCACATAAAATTAAGTGTTGCCATTAAGCAATAATATCAATAACGTAAAAAAAAACATGTTTATAATTTCAGTAATTATTTTTTATAAATTGTATTCACTTTTGTATCACAAACCATGTTACACAAACCTAGCTTAGCCACTAAACTACTTGAAAACTGGGATGTTTTCTTGCCTTGACGCGAGTAGGCGCTACGAAGGGGGCACTTTCTTTTCTATCACAAACCTAGCGTAGCCGCTAAACTACTTGAAAACTGGGATGTTTTCTTGCCTTGACGCAAGTAGGCGCTACGAAGGGGGCACTTTCTTTTCTATCACAAACCTAGCGTAGCCGCTAAACTACTTGAAAACTGGGATGTTTTCTTGCCTTGACGCGAGTAGGCGCTACGAAGGGGACACTTTCTTTTCAATCACAAACCATGTTACACAAACCTAGCGTAGCCGCTAAACTACTTGATTGGTGGTTATTGTGCCTATGCTTACTGAAAATTCATATGTATGTTGATTGTTTAGTTGGAATTTATATACTGCAGGGTCGACAAGCAATTATTTGTTAATAATGCCTAAAGGAACCAAAAATAAAAAGGGGTACTGGCAGAAGTACACCAATAAGTACAAGTAACGTGATTCTACCCAATATATATTTGTTTTTTTTGTGTTTTCAACAACATTACGTTGAAGGACAATTGGTTTTCGGCGGCTACAAACGTGGTTCCGGCCGTGTGTTTATGGTAACCGTCGAGTCTCGGAGTTCCGAAACTTTGATGCCCATAATCGAAAAATGGATCGAAAAGGGCACAATTATTATCAGTGACTGTTGGAAGGCATACGACTGCCTGTCAGACTTAAGGTATGTACACCAGACGTTGAATCATTCACTAAATTTCAAGGACCCTGATTCTGGAGCCCATACAAATGCCATCGAGTCCTCTTGGCGGGCAGCCAAGTCTTCCATGTCGTCCAACCTTGCTCGATACATGTTTCTGAAAAGTTGCAAAGAACGCCGGAAGGATCCTACTCTGGAGTTTTACCGTTTAGCTGGGCTCTTATATGACCCGCGTATTCAACAGGAACCCTTGGAGACGTGTGAGTCTGACAAGGATATAACGGACGAAGAAGACTTGTTCGATTTATAAGGTATGTTTTTCTGCTGTTATCTATTCACATTGATTCATATAATAACATTGATATTGGTGACCGGTCTACGTCACAACTTTTTAAGACTACGAATTTTCACACTTTTGGTCTAAGAATACGGCCGTTGAGATAATAATGGTAAGCGATTTTTTAATATTTTTGATGTTTTCATAAAAAAAATATATATTTAGAAACGCATATATTTACTTATAAACACAATACAATTGTGCATTTCATAATCTTTCCAAAACAGTTTTTAGAATGAGGCTACGTTTCCCAAAACGTGATTTATGAAGCTTTTAGTAAAAAACGTAAATAACACAAATATTATCACGTTTTGACAGTTTTCAAAGGCACACATAATAAACAAAAGCCTATGTCTGAGAGGTTAACAAATCTCTTATCTTTCCACTGTATCATACACCAAGAGAACTTAGCAGCATGTATGTCCATTGCCGAAATAGACGCCGTAATGAAGACTGCAATAAGTATAGTTAATTATATTAGAACACAAGAACCGAACCACAAGAAATTTAAAAGTCTTTTGGAAGAATTGAACAGTAACTATAGTGACGTTCTTTTACATACCTCGGTGAGGTGGCTAAGCCGAGGAAAAGTTCTGGAACGGTTTTATTCTTTGAGGCATGAAATTATTTTGTTTTTACAGCAAAATAATTAAATTTACAGCGAACTTGATAATGATGGATGGTGGTGTCTTTTAGCTTTTCTGTGTGATATCACAGAAAAACTTAATGAACTCAATCGTGGCTCACAAGGCGAAAATAAAATCATTACACAGATGGCGAATATTTGCTTTTGAAGAGAAACTAAACATCTACCACGAAGAAACTGTAATAAAAGCTAATCAAGAAAATGTACATGTTTCTGAAGAAAACTATAAAATATTTTTAAATTATTTAGCTGCCTTAGCTAAGGAATTTAAGAACAGATTTCAGGACTTACGTTGTGTCAAGAATTGTTTGTTACTCATAGAAAATCGAATTTAAGAACGATACTAATCTGAAAGCCATTTTTGAAGAAAAAAGAGAGGGAAAGGATTACATCCATTTTTGGAAATTAGTTCCGGATAAATACAAGACTGTAAAAAATTGTGCCTTCCTGCTCCTCACATTGTTTGCATCAACACGTCTTTGTGAATCATCATATTCCAAAATGAAATATGCAAAAAACGTATACAGAAATTGACTTACTGATTCTCACCTTAATGACGTATTGAGGGTAGCACGCAGCAATTATAAACCCGATTTGTCTAAAATTGTTGAAAATTTATCTCAATGTCAAAAATCACACTAATATTGTAATAAACGCTTGGATATAAGGAAAATAAGTAATGTTCTACATCCATTCTAAGAAGTGCTCTGAATTCACGGGGATCTTCTTGACTGTAAGTCCATGGTCAAAATCCATGGTCTCATCCAAATGTAATTTTCCTTTTCCTGCAATATTATTCTCGCGCTAGGAGCGGTTTGAGAATTTTCGTATTTTTTTTTAATTAACTTTTTGCGAACCATTGTCACGCTAGTCTGCAGCGGCGCAACTGACTGACTGACTCGGTTCCAAATTAAAAATTACGTGTAAACACCTACTCGTTCATCCAACTGTCTCGGCCTAGTATCATTTTACTGTCTCGTCACTCTACTCGGTCTGTGTGATCCAGGCTTTAAGCTCGGAAGCAGACGATATAATTATTCCCCATTGTCTTACCTCCCAAACACCCACATAAATGTGAACTTTTGAGCAATAAAAACCTTTTTAATGTATTTTGAAGATTTTTTTTCAATTCACCCTTCAAATCAGGGACTGCTGTCCCACCCTGTACAATGGGATTATTTATCTTCCTCTCTTTACCCATAATTTAACCAACAAACTAAGAAGTGTCTTAGACTACCAGGGACCGCGCCGTGTAGATAATATACGCATAGCGTTAGAAAAAAGTGCAAGTCATGTTAAAAAGAACTTGGTAAATAATTTTGTATTACTTTTTTTGAACCGCAGTGCTTTTCCATTTAATGTGACCTTAGACGGTCTCCACACGGTGCTGCCGCAGCACCAACTGCTGCAGAACTTTAGTTGACTGTAGTCAAAAGCGCCAGCCGTATTGTTATTACAATAAAAATACGGCTGGCGCTTTTGACTACAGACTATACGATTTTTAGTCAGTTCTTCGGCAGTTGTTACTGCGGCAGCACCGTGTGGAGACCCCTTTATATATTAACCAATCTCAAAACTTAGTATTTGGAAATGTCTAACTAATCAACTGGATGATCGATGTATGATGTGTAAAATGACAGTTTAACAAAAATAATGTTGGACGCAATCTAAGAAATTAAATGCGTCACATTCTGTAACAAAACCCGAGATTAAAAGAGTTTTCTACTGTAATATAAAAAGGACATAGGAAATTTATGTGGTTAAGGAACAGGGTGGTTAGACAGGGTGATTGCCAACACTCTTTGCCCACCTTGAAGAGATGTTGATCATCCCAAGTAGTCAATACATATACCTAATGGCTTTCCAACATACAGTATATACAGAAAACAATAGCAACATTTTGTGATGTAGAGCATTATCATTAAAAAATAATAAGTGTCAAACTCAAATTATCCAAAATATGTAACAATAATAAATCTAACAGCAGTAGTCGCGTACAGCAGACCAACAGATGCACATGTTGGTTGGATCCAACATGGTGTAATTCATGTTGTATAGATGTAAGCTATACAGTTATAATGTGAGAGAATGTTACTTGGTTGGTTGGATGTTCACAGCTTGCACGTTGGGGCACACTGGCTGGGGCTTGTTGGGGCACGTTGGGGGTTGTTGGGGCACGTTGGGGCTTGTCGGGGCACTTGGGGCTTGTCGGAGCAGGTTGCTGTTGTGGGTGGCCATGTGGGTGAACAATCTGCCACTCTCGGAGGTCAGGATATCATCTATCTTCACAACCTGCAATTTAAACAACTTTTAAGTAATCTATGCATGTTTTTTTGTATTTATTTTTAATTAAAGTGACAGTATACGGATAGTTCCAGCAAGCACTCAGGCAGTGGGCCCAGTGTGCTAACTTCCTTTTCATCATATTCCTTTGAGCTTGTTTCTAGGTCCCATGAGGGTCCCTGTTTTCCTGCTAATGAATTCCCTGGAGGATCCTGTAGTGAAAAGAGTTTTTCCTTAAAAACATCCACCTGTTTGGGTTCCCTGATAGCCCCAAGAGGGAAGAGTCCACCCTGGTTGTATCAGCTCTCCTCTCAACTTCCCCTTGGTTCCCTGGTGGCCCCAAGAGGGAAGAGTTCAGAAAGATGGTCTCAGCTCTCCTCTCCATTCCCCCTTGATTCCTCGAAGGTGTCAAGAGGTAAGAGTCCACCCAGGTGGTCTCATCAGCTCTCCTCTTCACTCCGCCGTTGGTTCCCCGAAGGCCCCTCATGTTAGTTTTTTTTTTTAAATTTGAATGGTCCATGTTTTGGTTGCACAAGTATCTCAGGAAATGAAAGGTCTACCCCAGTAGAGATGGGTAAATTCTGCATTTATCCAGAGGCCTCTGAGACTTGCTTCCTTTTAAAAGTACCTGAGTTCTTGAGCAGGTCTCGGGAGCCACTCCCGACTCGCAAATGGCCCGACTGTGCAAAAGAATTCGAACGCGCAACCTGCTCCCGACTCGCAAATGGCTCGAACAGAGACGCTCAGGTTCCACCCTAGCCGGACCTCGGAGCCGGAGCTCGCAAAAGAATTTGAACGCGCGACCTACTCCCGAATGGCTTGAAGCTCGGGCTCCACCCTAGCCGGACCTCGGAGCCCACAAAAGAACTCAAACTCGACCTACTACCGACTCGCACATGTGGCTCGGCCCGCCGAGTTCCGGCTACAAGTACTGCACCGGGTTCTTTGGGAGTAGTCGATTTGATGAGTGATGGATTCACCACACACCCTAAGCTCTGCTCATAAAGTTTTACCTGTAAGTTTAAATTAAGCCACATTTTCACGTTATATGTAAGGTAGTAAAGAGCATACCTCTGAATCATCTTCAGGAACGGACACAGCATTCTCTTTGCTTGGTTCATCCTCGTTGCTTTGTTCATTCTCGTTGCTTGGTTCATTATCGTTACTTGTTTCATTCTCATTGCTTGGTTCATTCTCGTTGCTTGTTTCATTCTAGTTACTTGTTTCATTCTCGTTGCTTGGTTCATTCTCATTGCTTGGTTCATTCTCGTTGCTTGGTTCATTCTCGTTGCTTGTTTCATTCTAGTTGCTTGTTTCATTCTAGTTGCTTGTTTTATTCTCGTTGCTTGGTTCATTCTCGTTGCTTGGTTCATTCTCATTGCTTGTTTCATTCTCGTTGCTTGGTTCATTCTCGTTGCTTGGTTCATTCTCATTGCTTGGTTCATTCTCGTTGCTTGGTTCATTCTCGTTGCTTGGTTCATTCTCGTTGCTTGATTCATTCTCGATGCTTGGTTCCATTCTCCATGTGAGTCTGCCAACCCAGCTCTTATGGCGGCTTCTCTAGTTACTCGTTAACATATTCTGCAAAAGATAAGGACACCATTAATATAATGTTATATCCGGGGTACTGTACACCACCTGAGTTGGTTGTACTATAATAGCTGCTTGGTGCAACTTTCAGTGACCAGCTCAAGTACTCCATACTTAGGGGGCTCCATCGAAGCCAGAGTTAGAAATTTGGCCTTTCAGAAGCATTTCCAAAGGCACAAAGATGATTTTCTGTTATTTTAAACTTAATATCTTGTTATTATACATAATTTTATTACAAACTGCTTATGTTTTAAACTGCACCTGCTCTCAACACAGGAGTTCCTAGCATAACACAACATTAATTGTAAAAAAAAAAAAAAAACTAACCTAGTCCGAACGGGCCTCGATGTCAACTGATTTTGTATCTAAGCACTTAGCTGAAGTTTGGCAGTAAGTATGCGTTTCTAATAGATAAGCATAAATAAATAACACTCCGCAGATATAATATATCTTCTTCATCTTCAAAAATGTTTTACTAATCTCAGACAAAATGCTTTTATATTCAGAGCATGCAATGTATTTGATAAGAATTTTAATAATATATACATATTCTCATGTAATTTAAGCACCTTAAAAAAATGTCATAGCTAACATTAAATAATTTTTTGAGCGTTTTGCAAATTATCTCATTATTGCTGTGAATCCTTTCCAGTTACTTGCCATTCGACGTACTATTATGTTCACTCTGAGTTATGTACATATTATTATTGCTATTGTGTAGTGAGAATAGATTTCTGATTCTGACTACTTTACATTTTGAAATTTAGTAAACAGATTATTAGTTTATATTAGGGGTCGTCCATTAATCACGTGATGTTTTTTAGCAACTTTTTGACCCCCTCCCCCCCCCCCTAGTGATAAGTGGTGAGGTTTGTTTTAGGCTAACTCCCCCCCCCTCAAAATCACGTGTATTTTTTTTAATACAAAATATAAGACGTTCACCTTTAGAAATCGTGCGTTCAATGAAAAATAAATACACGTGATATCTCATTTTACCCCCCCCCCCCCCTCGTGATGTTTCGTGATTTTTTTTCTTTTATAATATATTATATTGATTATGTGTACTATCAATGTTATTATTATAAATGTAAAATATCTGTTGATTTTCCCTAATAAATAAAATAAAATCTAGCTTAGCACCAAGCGAAGTACTTCGGTGTGGCCCCCCCCGTCTTAGAATTTATATCCCAGAGTAAGCAAAAATAATTAACATAAATAGAGTCACAGCTCACCGGTGGTATCGCTCATCTTTCTGATGACGGCATTCTATCGGCATGCCATATGTCCTTCCAGGGCTGCTGCAGGAGGCACCTTGAGGCCCGCAGAGTCTACAGTACCAGGGGTTGCTGCAAACATTTTGCTCCGGATGTACCGCGACAGGGATGCAGAGGTTATCTTTTTCTGTGGAAATAAAATATTAAAATTAATAACGTTCAAACCAAGGTCGGCCTATGAGCGAAATATCCAAGCGATTGTGGTCCTGCTATTGAGAGCTTGATAAATTAGTTAGATTTTACTACCTGCTTTAAAATCGGGAATAACGAGTGATGTTTCTTTTGTATATAAAAATACGGTAAATATGCAGTTGGTCCACCTCACGGATAATACGGAATGTTTGTGTTGTCGAAGTTTGATGCACGGATAATACGGAATGTTCCTTTTTTAGGTTGAGGTTAAACTACAAAAGCTGCACGTCATCATAATTTTAAAAAAACATCCCGGTTTTGAATGGTTTGTTTGGCAGGGTATATCCTAGTGGGGTTGTGTAATTATGATTGATTGTCTATGAAATAAAAACGGTAAATGCACAATGGCATTGCTGCGTAAGCAAATTAAATTTTTCAAAATTAAAATGTTAAATGCAAATTTTTTGCATGTTTTTTTGTCTCCCGTGACATAAATACTCACTTTTCATGATAATAAAGCTACAGTTTGACAATTAAGTGTAGAAAATAAATGATGGCGCTGCGATCGATTTCTTGGTTTTAAATGGCAACACCGTGATGGCTCATAAGACAATGAATGTATGTTTTAAAAAACCCTTCAGCCAAAATGCATATTTCATAACGTGTTTGTATTTTCATAAATTTTGCACAAAAACACATAATTTAATAGAAGTAAAATAAAACAAAACAGGTTTTAAGTGGGCGTTTATTTTGTTATAAAAACGTAGGTACATAGGTATTTAAAAATCTGAGTATATTTATTCAACACCCGACATGTAATAATTATTGTCTTAGTCCTCATATGATTCTTCTTCTTCCATATCTTCATCTTCATCTAAACGTTTTATCAGTTCATCTATATCATCATATAGAGTACTTCCTCGTGCATAATAATCTGCCTCGATTTTCATCACGTTTTTGCAACAATTTTTTTTTATCATCAACACTTATGCTATTTTCCGTTTTCCCGGTGTTTCAAATTTTCCAACTGCCTTTTCCCTTCCTTGACGATTTATCTTACTTTTCAGATTTACCTGTATGTGGAAAACATCATTAAAATGATTATTCTATAGAAGGTAGTTTTAAAAAAGCACACTTGTAAATATTGATTTAGAAAGAAAGAAAAAGAAAATTAAGAACAAGTTACATTTCTAAGAGTTTAAAGAAGTTGCATATTATTTATTTTTTTTAAATTGAGTTATTCCATTTTTCTTGTGGCCTAATATTAACTGTCAAATGGAAATGTCAAATTCGGATTTTTAAACATAACCTCAAATCAAATTGTAATGGTTATAATCGCACAAAAATTGGCATAAATCTTGTAATACTAATGAAATTTATTAAAAAAAACTATACCACGTACCATTCATTTCTGCAGTTCGTTTGTAAACTTCTTTCAAATTGGATAGGAGCTTCTTCGCACGATATTCAGCTAGGCAGCGTTGAAACACGCAGTTTACAACTTCTCTTGCACCACTACATATTGGTTTGTTCATTTTAATTCAATTCAAACAATGCACAGGCAAACAATGAAAAAAAAAACACTAAACGAGCGATTTTCAGTGTGTTCTACATGATTGAAGTCAGTAAAGCCAAGAGCCATACAAAATGTCATTGACAAAACGAGTATTTCGGTGTTACCATAGTAATGAAAAAATTTAGTTCCAAATTAATTAATTTCTACACTTTCTTGCCAAACAATAAATCTAACTGTTTGTGGGCTTAGAATTAATTAGGTACTCAGGCACCTACTGGTCGGCTGTTGCTCCAGATTCAAATATTAGAATACTAGCTGGGTTATCCGGCTTCGCTCAGGACAATTCGAGAGTGTTCTGGAATGTTCCATAATGATGTTCCCGAATCCCTTTTCCCGAACATTCCACGACATACTCCGCCACTCGTTCCAGAACTTTCTAGAGCTCTATGGAACCTTCTAGAACTTTCCGGAAGACTGTTCTAGAATTTCAAGAGGGTGAAACTTCCAGCCCTTATATCTTCAAAAGCACGCCCTTCAGGGAAAAACGGATGCCCTTATTCCCTAGGGGGGTTAGAGATCTACCACACCATATAACTCCCTTGATCGTACCTGGACTCGTTTCTGAGTTTTTGCGAGCCGCACGTTTTTTGGACTTTCTTTTATAATATAGATATATATTGATATTGATTATATTACTTTTGTTTTTCTCTATCACAATGTATTAAAAATCGAAAAACTATTTCAGTTTCATTTTTATATTCATCACCTCCTACCTACATTGGTGACCCCGACGTGCCACATACTTCGGTGATAAAATTTTGCACGGCAATCATCATCAACATGTAACAAGTGACCCGCACGCATTTCTACGTTCTCCAGGGCAGCTTTCTCGAGGATCATCACCATGTCTCAAGTTACAAGGCCCACCGCGTTTTCAGCTCCTGAGAACAGCTGTATCCCGCGACTTACAAGGTTCGACGCCACCTTCAGCCCAGGGATCAGCTCACCATTTCATGGCAATCCGAAGACCACCGCGCTTCGCTGCCATGGAAACACGCTCCGCCTCGCCAGGACTACCTGCTGGTGGCTCAGCTCAGTGCCACTCACCGTTCACCTCCGCGACTCAAAGCGTTGAGCAACAGCCTGGAAGATCTGGTCATCTCCACCGCCACGGTGTCGAGCAACACGCCGGTGACCTGCGGATCCGAGGTCTGCTCCGCCGCAATTTATTCAAAATATTACAAAAATATTCCGTATTATTAACGAGTAAGCGGAGTAAGACATTATTAATAAAAATAATCATTTTTTGTTATAAGATGCACTCAGTAAAACCTTTCGGCGTGAAGGATTTCCACATTTACCAAAGATAATAATGAGATTTGCGATATTACGTAAGTAATCGACTTTGAATCGGTCTACTTGAGTAGAAAATAATCATTATTTGCGTTGTTTTCCTTCGATTACAAATTCCCTATGTTAGTAGATGAACATAACCTCAAAGTGTACTCACGGGAAAGGGAAACCGGGTGTGAATCCAAACTGATCCAAATGCCACCAACCATGCACCAAAGATCGCCATCTTTACAAAAGATCATAATATCGGGAACAGGGAACGTGAATACGCAGCACATGTTATAATAAGAGATCATCTCTCAAAGCGGCTAGACAAAGCTGGTCGACATTTTGTGCAAACTTATCTATCGTATTATCTTTGTTATAATGAAAATAACGACCACCTACGAGACAAGAGACTGGTTGATGTTTAAAAAAATTTACCTGCTTCTTGTTTCTCGAACGTTCAAAACAATAACAAATAACAATCAACAATGATGATGAATGATAAATAGAGAAAGGAAGCGGAAGTATAGATAAATAATCCAATCCCATAGATATAAGTGTGGCCAACTCGATTTTATAAATAAAGCCAGTCATCACCCGAAAAGGAGCTAAAAAATCAACCACATATTATAAAACAAGTTTTTTCACTATAATAATAAATCTATTTTCAATGCCTTGTCGCGTCATTTCTTGGGCCAGCTAGTAGCCAATTCCAAAGTTTTTTTTTTACTTTTGAATGTTATAGCTATAATTTTGTGGTTATTATAAATAAATTAAAGTTTTAGAATAAATTAAAGAATGTTATGGCTGTAATTTTGTGGTTATTATAAATAAGTTAAAGTTTTTAGATTTTCACAGCGAAAAGTATTTTCGTTATTGTTATCGTCGAGGTAGTGCAATACGGCATAACATCCCAAAAACCAATAACAAAAATTAAACAATATTTCTTTGTTGGAAAAACTTTTTATATTTTATTAATGCTGGCCGGTTTCAGAACGACTGTTCCTTCCTTGGGATCAAATTACCAAAATATAATGACTTGACAATTACAAAATAGTGGTTAAGTTATTAAGTACAGACTATATTAAGAATGTGTGGTAGGGGTGGGGGCGTGGCTATGGATTATTGAAGAAATGGGGGAGGAAACAGAACGGATCTATCATCTTAATATTAATAAATATAATCCTATTATAGCGGGAGAATAAAATAAAATTTATCCACGCTTTTCTTTTTGAACACAAATGAGACTTTATTGGGTGGGTACAAGCCATTAACACAAGTAGACAGTTCAATAATCGTAAAAACAGTAGTAACTTAAATGTACAAGCTTTATGGTTATTATCACAATATTAGCCCCAAAGGAAACCAATTATCCTTTAATCACTCGTCACTTTATACAAAAGATTCACGAGTATGCTCCTTCAATAGAGCCCGGAAGTTACCCCAGAAAACTTGGCAAGTAAACTTAAAATCTAAGGGTACGCTTGTCTTTATATAGGTACCTATTGGCCCGCTGCCCCTAGCGGCAGCGTTAGTAAGAGACAACCAATGCCAAACAGAGAAAGTATTCGAGCGTGAATACTTCTCAAATACGCTCAAAATAATTAGATTTGTTACACTATCTTAAATTTGTTCTTTTTCAATGTTCGTTCTGTTTCCTAATTTTAATTGTTTCTTCAACTGTTTTTTAATTGTCAAGTTATTACATGTTTGCCCTGAGGAAGGAAAGGACGTTCTGAAACCGGTCAGCGTTAATAAAATATATCAAAGGTTCTAACAAAGAAATATTGTTCCATTTATTTTTTTTTATTTTTTGGTTTGGCGGAGGATTGAACCTTCCTCCACATGGACATTGAAGCTTTCACCCACCTATTCCCACCCCGGTATAGGCGACTTATGGTCGCCCCTTCGGAGTTCTCGCAAGACTCTAATTTTTTTGAAAAAAACGACTCTACATTTAAAATATGGAACGATTCTAGAACTTCAATGTCCCCGCATACGTTGTTAGTGGGCGGTATGCAGGCGCGCCTACAGAAATGCACTGTTATGGTCAGTTCTACAATTCTAAAGCCCATGAGTAACTCACCGCAAAGCGGTAAGCCTCATGGACAGTCAAACAGGGTGTTAGTGACTAGGCTAGGGCTGTAAAAAATACATAAGAAAACAAAGTAAGTAAAACCGTCATGAGTGGGAAGTTCATGACGGCGACGGACCACACAACAGTCCTGCAGGCAACACCGTGCTCTGTCCATGTAAAAGAAAAACAAAAAAGTAAAGAAGTATATACAATGAGGAGCTGGTGAAACCAAAATTCAGCCACCGGCAGTCCCCTTAACAGTGAAGGGGGCTGATTGTTAGGCCTCCCGACAACCGGCAGCGTCGTCAGTAAGCCAGCTACCCGGTGGTGCCTAGACGATAAGTAAATGGAAATCCAAAGAAGACCCTAGGGAGAGAAGCGTCGGGTCGCTGGAGGCGGGACGGACAGCTTTCGGATGGCGTTTAGCCCTCTCCTCAGCCTCTTCATGTCATGGGGGGTGGCACGGGGCCAAAAGCTGCCCCACCAGAACCATAAGAACGACAAGTCACGTACACAGGGACATGTTCTAGTCCATCCCCTTAAATGGGGAGAAGGACGATACAACACAAGCAACGGAGTTCAGTACTCGCACGTTGTCACAGACTGAAAAGAAAAATATATATAAAAAAACACAGAAGTTGAACGAATATATAGAAAAAAAAGAAGAAAACCAAAGGCGTGAAAAAAAATAGAACTAAATATTGTACAGTCGACATAAGCGCTTATGTACGCCTATGTAACTGGACCCAAAGTCTAAATTGGAAAAGAATATACAAACAAAGAAATACATATATACAGTAGTAGATGATAATACAAAAGATGTAAAAAGAGAAGTAATCAATGTAAAATATAAAAAGTACAACATAAAATTTAGTTACATAGGAAATAAAAAAAATAAAAAAAGAGAACCAACTTATTAGCCATAAGACATAAAAATGTATAAATAAAAACAAGAAAACAAATAAAATAAAACTGTACATCCTGGGCAAATAATAAAGTAAAAATCATAGAGTAAACCGTGGTAATCAGGAACAAGTACACCTGGTTTCAAAAAAATTCAACTAATCAGCGACTCTAAGCTCAGGCCATCTCTCAACCTCCACATGGACATTGGAGGTTATTATCCACCACTTACCCGCCCTGGTATAAGTAACAGATGGTTACTCCTTCAAGGCTCTCGCAAGGACTCTAATTTTTTTGAAAGAACGAAGCTACATTTAGTTTAGAACGAATTTAGACCTCCAATGTCCCTGCATACGTTGTTAGCAAGCAGTATGCAAGTGCTTAGCGGGAAATACAAGATACAATATGTGTTAGTATTACAAAATATAGACAAGACAATGGGACAGGTTGGTGAAAGTCCTCGAGGTGGCAAGCGCTGGGTGATTGTATCCAGCGTATCCTACAAGCACCTGTTTGGGAAAAAAAACACAGTACAGAAGTAATACGAGCATGGCAAACGGTTGGGAGTCCTCTCCAATCAATTGGCAGTCCCAGCAAGAATGCGCATGACGTTCGGTCTAGCCGTGAACCACACTCAGCTTCCGCGCCCCTTAGCCGGTTCCTCGGTGATGCCTCAAAGAAAAGTAAATGGGAGATTGGGGGGGAAATACCCGACGACCCTAAGGAATTCAGCGTCGAGTAGCCGGGGGCAAGGCGAAGGAGAGCCGAGGTCGCCCCCCCCAAACCTCAGGCATGCACATGTTGCTGGGGGTGGCGCAAATGATTTTAGAGGGCACCGTGCCGTCGTCGACTGACTCCTGTTGACGCAGGGACGAGGTCTAGTGCACCCCCCAGAAGGGGAAAAAGAAACATAACAAAATATATAGATGCAGTTCAGTTCAGCCTCCTGAGCGAAGCAAAGTAGAGGTTGTGATACTAAAAAGAAGAAAAAAAAACATAGAAACCAAAACAAACGCAAGGAAAAAAAAACAAAGTTGAGTATGTAAGTTGGGTCACAACAGTGTTCCTTGGAATAGGAAAATGGAAAACAAAGAATATAACACAAAAATGATGAACAATAATAAATAGGTATCTCGATAAAACATCGTCTAGCATAGCTTAGCGAAATCTAAAATAAACAATGCTTAAAGAAATAAAATAAGCAAAAAAAAAAAAAGATAATTCACACAAAAATAAAAGTAATAGAAGCAAAATGTATACAATAAAATAAGATAATGGTATATACGATAGAGGCGATATAAAACATAAAATTCTAGCAGTAGATGTAATGCAGTAATAAGGATGTCCGTGGATTCAGGAGCAGATACACCTGACACCTACATGATTTTACAGCTAGTCAGCGACTCTAAGATCAGGCCATCTCTCAACCCAGACTTTCGTAAATTTCCTCAAGCACTCAAAGTTCACCTTATTCGAAACGAGATCCGCGTTCCAAGCTGGTCTCGTAGTAACTTGCAAGCCATCGAGCATTTCCTCTCGGGCATCCATCATAATCTCACAATGCCACAGAATGTGCTCGGCTGTTTGGTCCGTATTGCCACACGCGCAGTTTGGATGGGGGGATAGAGAGAGACTGTGCAATCTTCCCCTAAACTCCCCATGCCCGGACAGTAATTGGGTCACATGGTGGTCCCTTACAATGTGTGCCCCTTCCATTCTGAGTTTAACTGACGGGAAGAAGGAGTAAGTCCATCTTCCCGTATTCGACCTGTCCCATCGTTCTTGCCATTCTCTCAACGTTCTTTCTCGCATCTCTCTAAGAAGACCTGGGAGGGAAACCGCTCCACCTGGTATTAGCTCAATACCATGGTGGGTTGCAGTTCTTCCTCTTGTTAGAAGCTTCTTTGTTAACACCTCCCTAATTTCAAGATCGATAGGCAAAACGCCGGCCAAAATTGGCAAAGCGTCCGAAGCGACTGTTCTGTATGCACCCGAAAGCGCCAGCAAGGGGACTCGCTGGCCTCTCTTGAGCGCCGAGAGTATGAGTGAATTCTCCAGGCGGTGCTCCCACACAGAGGCCGCATACGAGACTTGCGCCACGTAGGCCCCCCTGTATAGGAGATGGAGCGCTGGAGAACGCAGTCCCCACTCGGCAGTAGAGATTCTTCTCAATTTCAAGAAGAGGGCCTGGGCCTTACTTGACACGCTTTTAACATGGGTCAAGAACGAGGACGTTCGATCCAAAGTGACGCCTAGGTATGAAGTGCTCTCAACGAATCGGATGTTGGTATCACCCATTTTGATGGTGGGATTTCTACTTCTATTGAGGTTACCCTTCATCATGAGTCCCATGGTCTTGTGGGGAGCAAAGGTCAGCCGATTTCTCTTTCCCCATTCTAAAATCACACTTAAAACCTCTTCAGCTTTACTCTCAACTTCCTTTCTGCTGTTCCCCGAGACCAGAACAAATTTGTCATCAGCGTAATCTACCGAGATACATCCCTCAGGCAAGGGCAGCCTGGAGGAATCGTCAAACAAAATGTTCCAAAACTCAGGTCCAAGGATTGAACCCTGAGGACAACCCATGTCAACTTTTCGTTCAATCAGATAGTCTCCAAAAGAAAGGATGACCGTTCTGTCGCAGAGGTAATCAGAACAGATCTTGAACAGATTTTGTGGACATTTCCTATTTTTGAGCTTGACAAGTATCATCGGCCACCACGCATGATCGAAGGCACCAGTAATATCGAGGAAGATTCCTATTACGTACTTCTTTTGGCAAGCCTTCACCCATTCAAGCGCATACGTGATGGCGTGCTCAGTGGACATACCAGGGACAAAACCAAACTGCCGCTCGCAGGGTGGGGATAAGGTTTGACGTAAACGCTGCCTTATCAGTTTCTCCAGGATCTTCCCCAGGACAGGTAGCAGGGTGATTGGGCGGTACGCCTTCACGTCCGACCTTGGTTTATCGTTTCCCTTTGGTATAATCCTAAGCACGCCCCTCTTCCATTCAGAAGGGAAATTTCCTCTTCTCATGCATGTATCCATCACCTGGAAGAGCTCCTCCTTGGCGTGGATCCATACTTGCTTCGCTATTATTCCATTGAGCCTATCATGCCCTGGTGCCTTCTTAAGACCCAAACCCTTGATTATCAGCTCGATTTCCGCTTTAGTTACTGGTGTCATCCTTACCTCCTGGGCGAGGTTTCTCGGTGGGAGCCGTGACAGATTTCTAATCTGTTTGTGGTGGTCGTTTTCCCCAATTACTGAATCTACAGGAACTAACTTGCCCAGAAGTGTATTGAGAGTGGATGCCACGTCCGCACTTTCAACGTTCATTCCATCCTTTTCGGTTATTACGCTACTTAAATACCGGTCAGAGCCTTTTCCCGTTTTATCAATGGCGCTGTGGATATCCCACGGGTTGGCGTTGCCCACTTCTTGTACCCAATTATGCCATGCAGCTCGTTTCGCTGAGAGGACAGCCTGTTTGAAGGCTTAACGGGAGCCACTGAGTCGTGACTGAAGGGCGTATGTCTCCTCCTGCGTACACTCGCCACGTCTGGACACGCCCAGGGCTCTATAGGCTCTTTTATAGGCCCCTTTCAGCGAAGTCAGCTCACATGGACAGACGCTTATAATATTATGGTACGGCCACAAGTTCGAGTTGGAAGGTTGGAGGTTGGAGTTGAGAGGCGATCGCGACGGCCAACAAGCCGTCCGCAGTCGTCCACACATCAGTCTGCGAACGGCAGGCGATCAAGACACACACTGCATACCGCCTATCATTAACATGGCAATATTATTACGGGAGAGTGGTATGATAATTGTTTGAAAAAATTTCATATGTATACTTCTACGTAATAATTGCAGGCAACTGATAAGATGCAGCATAGCCACAGCTGTTCAACGTCCGCCATTTTGGAGTTCAGAGTAGGAAGGTTGAAGGTTGGCCGCAACCGCGACAGCCACTGCACGATCGGCCAACCTCCTTGTTCAGAGTTACGTAAGGTTGGCTTCGGTGTGGAAGTAGCATTAAACTGCTATTAACCTAAAAAATGGATGGGACTCAAGGGCAGATCCAGCTTTGGCACCAGGTGAGGGGGGGGGGGGGGGGAGAGGAGTCACATAGTCGTGGTCGAGTCACAAGAAGTTATAATTTAATGTTGATAATAATAGATGATATTAAATTAATTAAGTATTCAAAGTATTTAAATAAAATGTACATTGTGACAAAAAATGTATTCAGTTTGGATTCATATAAAAACATTATGTTTAACAATTTTAATAAGTGGTCCACCTAGGTCCTGGACCCAGCCCAGGGGGGGAGGGTCATGATCCCCATGACCCAGCCCAGGGGGGGAGGGTCATGATCCCCATGACCCTCCCCAACCCCCTGGATCCGCCTTTCTCTCAACTCTCAACTCTCAACTCTCAGCTCTCAGCTCTCAGCTCTCAACTCAACTCAACTCAACTCAATTCAACTCAACTCATATCATTGATTAGCGTTTCACATTGATAAGCGTTTCATATTGATTAGCATTTCACATTATTTCGTAACGTGTCACATTTTTTCGTAACGTTTCATATTTTTTCGTAACGTTTCATAACGTATTCATCATTTTACCCCCAAGTGTCGAGCGTGCGTAAAAAAGTTTTACTTCAAAAAATAAAGATTTCTACACAAAAATACTAAAGAAATAACTCATGAATTATCATTTTTCGTTCATGACTTTCGTATAAAAATAGACACTACTAAAAAAACGAGCTACGAAGAAAAATCACTTTTTTGTAGCAGATAGTCTCAATTTAGAGTTGAATATTGATCTTAATTGTGGCCGTCATGCGCCAGCTTCAAAAAGTGTTTAGCTTCTTCGCTTGTTTATTCAGATAATCAAGTTCCTTTTTTATACAAAACTCGTGAACGAAAAATGTTTCTTCTCGGAATTTTTCTATTCGCCCCTCGTTCCATAGACTATTTAAGATTTTTTGGCTCCTTTCCGGGTGACGTTTTTATTTAAAAAAAAAATCGAGTTGGCAACACTGAATGACATATTTAGTTGAAACTTGAAACATGATTGGTTTATTTATGCTTGAAACCCGCCGAATTTTGACATTAATTTGAGCTGACCACTATGATTGGATGATGATCGGTTTATTTATGCCAATATTTTAAGCAACAAATGAACAAATGATGACCGCAAGGTCCGTCTAACCGGGACGAGTGCGTTAACCAATTTCGCTATTGCCACCTTCTGTCAAAACGTCATAATTGTCAATCTCATATTTTCAAATTTTAGAATTACATTATTATCAACTAATTATTTTTCTCCATATTAAAAATTGTTAACTAATTAATTGAAATTGGTTAACGCACTCGTCCCGGTTAGACGGAGAGGTCTGGGTTCGAGTCCCAGTTGCGACCATTGTCTTTTTCTGTTTTTCTGTGTCTTGTTCTCTTTCATATTTTCGTTTAGATTATTATTGTTAACTTATTCTAATATGATATATTTCACTGATGGGAATAACCTTCAAACAAGTATAAAAAGAAAGTTTTTCTTATAAATATTGAATATTCAATCTTAATCAGTCAGCCTTTATTTTTAAATCATATATCAATCGCACTACTCAAATTTAAAGAAAAATATGAATACCCTGCTGACCAACACACCTACACTACAAGGTCGAAATCCTCAAAACTACCGCAATTAAATACATCTTTTGGCCAGAAAAACCATAATTTCCATGCTACAAAATTATATAATGCCCTTCCGATTGAAATTAAGAACACCATGGAGGGAGATACAAAAGTTTAAAAAAGACATCAAATTATGGTTAAGTAAACAGGAAGATGAAGAAATCATTAAAATGATGAAGTAACCGCAATGCAACCTGCAGACAACAAACATAAATACTTTTATTTTATTTTGTGATAATCAAGAAACTAGAAGATGAGGAAATAAAGATCAGCACCCATTCAGCAACATACAGTCCGCCTCGGAACAGGAATACCTAGTGAGGAGGACTGTAAACAAACCGCATAACTTGATATTTTTTACTTATTTTGTAATTTTACTTTATCTAATATTGTCATTAAATAAAAATAAAAAAATAAAATAAAATCATTCAGTCTCTATTTGAACTAAAAATAAATATAACATAATTATCACTCAAATAACCAAATTACGTAAAAAACAAAATTACTTTTTTAAACCTAATTTGTTTAGGTACCTACACTAAACAAAAAATTCTCTTTCTTCTTAAGATGAAGCCATACTAAATAATACAAAATCATACGTTATTGTTTTGCAAATTTGATCGCTTAGAAGTATTATAGATGCTTCAATTAAATACTGCGTGTAGAACATATTTTGGCCCTTAAAAACATCGGTCATTATTTTTATAAGTCTTTTAATAAGCCTAGAAAAATATAAATTATAAGGTCTATAAAAAACACTTTGAAGTCCAAAACTCTACTATTTATAAACCTCATTTCGGATATGGTTTTATTGTTTAATGTGGCAAATTTAGTTTCTTTTATGATAATTGCAAAAGAATATGAAATTTACGCCCGGCCTCACAAAATAAAATATTATATGCATTTTTGCGTTGTTATTTTTGACATCACGGCGACAATACGGCAGTCGACGAATTTGTATCTAATATTAAAGAGAACCTTATACCGTCCACCGAAGAACGACTGGCAACGCCCTCTATTTTCTGTCACTACTCCTCCGGGAGGAGCGGAGAATACACGTGTTGGGCTCCGCGCCGCTTGTTTTCATGAAATCAATTTAAAAATTCCATTTTATTACAATAAACGATGCATAAAAAAGGAATCAATGTTTTTTAAGGGCCTTTACGAAATAAACATGGAAAAAAAAAATTCTCAAATATCTTTTCCAACCTTTCCAAAAGCTTTATCTCAAGTATTTTTAAACTCCTCCCATAAAAGGGCGTGAATTCCGATTTAGATTTTTTCCTGTACTAGTAGTTCTTATAAAATTAAAACAAACACTTTATTTTAACCACATAACCAAATAATTTCTTCTAAACTTTGGGCATATTGTATGGCACTCGTTTTAATGAACTAAAATATAATTATTATTTTTCATTGATAAACTAACGTCTAAGACAAGATTTTTATGCATAGCACAAAGGGTAACAATTATTACAAGCAATAATTATCAGCCTGAAACACTCATCTACATTGAAAAAATCTTCCGAGAAAAGATACTGGCCGCCAACGGGACTTGAACCCGTGTCCTTCTGATTGCCGGTCAGGTGCTCTACAACTGAGCTATGGCGGCTTATCTAATATCCGCCAAATGATTCAATATATACTAGTGTTTCATTCAACAATTACTGCTTATTATATTTAAATTAAATTAAATATTATTAAAATTAAAAAGTACCTACCTACCGATAATAACAAAATATTTTTAATGCAAATGATACTCTTTTTAATGAATAACAATAATATAATTAAAATTAAAAAGTACCTACCAACATACAGTAACAAAATATTTTTGATGCAAAAAATACTTAATGTATGAAAAAAATAAGCGTTTTCTCTCAAACTAAATGAAGAGCTTTCATCTTAGGAACAAAATAATTTCTTCTAAATTTTGGTCATATTGTGTGACACTCTTTTTATAATTAAAATTATAAAGTACCTACCTACCTACAACACTAAAATATGTTTAATGCAAGATATATATGAAAATAAATAGAGTTTTCACACAAATCAAGTCCTGACACGACTATGTACGCAGGAAAATGACTCTTCATGGCTCGCAGTTCAGTGCACCGAACATGTCCGATCGCAGAACGAAACCTCCCGAATTCTGTTTCGGTTTCGGCCTTAGTTTCGGCTGGATGGTGGCCGAAACCGAAACTAAGCCGAAACTCGTTTTTTGGCCGAAACTAGGCCGAAACCGAAAGTTCGGTCGGACACTAATCCTTGTGGTTGGAATGATCCTGTTGCGCCTGCGTCTGTAACTAGTGGATAAAGTTGGTATTACATTGTCTCTTTTAGCCTTTAGGTCGGTGGTGTTAGTGGTTGGCATTTTTTTTTGTGCAAACATTGTGCGACAGATAAAGGTGTAGGCCGGGAGGCATGCCACTTTTCGGTCGCCTAATGCGACGATTTCTATAACGTAGGGTTGGTATAGAAGTTTGGTATGTACTGTTGTTACATATATCATCTGTTGTTACATATATCTATCTGATGACTTAGGGTTTGTTGTTGCTGGGTCTCAATCTATTGGCAAGCGGATTGCCAACAGAACCGGCCCTACCTCATTGTAGCCGACTGATCTAAGATTCCAGATTTAGTCCAGTATTTTACCCTTTTTAAGATGGCTAAATAATTTATTCATGTGATAATCTAGTCATCGTCAGGGGATCTTAGTACACCCCAAATATAATTTTCTTTCTTAAAAATATTCAACACATATTCGTAAATTGCTTTGTGTAAATCAGTGCCAAAATTAAGCGGTCGTTAACCCATTGGCCGCCACCATCCTCGAATGGGGACATTCAGATTTGGTTTGTTCCCATCATCTAACCTTTGGGGTTTATTTTTTTTTCTCATATAGGTGCTATAATAAACAAAATATTACAATGAAAATGGTAATATAAAATAAAAGAGGTTTTTGAGTACTTTTAAGTTTATTTCCTCAATAATAAATACAATTTCATAGAAAGCTCATGACATGCTCAGTGAAGACAACTCATTCAATTTTCATCACGTAAATCTATATTCTGAAAGACTTAATAAATAGCTCTAATGAACACTTAACTGTAAACAAGAGGAAATTTTATTTTCTCAAATAAATAAACCATTCGATATAACAATGCAACACTGTTACATAAACTTACCGTTTCAAATATATCGCACACTTAGTAAAAGATCACCCTAAGTCCAAATAGATTCTTTATTGGGAAATTCACAAAAAAAATTAATTTATTCTTTGAATGAGAATGTTTAGATGTAAATAATAATGTTGATTTTTACTATAATGTTAATGAAATACTGATACAGGTGATATGATCACGGTATTCAAGTTGTATATATTAATCATTTTTTTAGTTTTTTGGTCTTACAATAGTCTTGTACTAGGTTTGCGAAATGTTTTAACATATTCGTAAATAACACGCTTTGTGATAGTTCTTTAAAGTTATGTACATTTCAGTTGTGTTTACAAATAAAGTGATTTTTTGTCAAATAAACATCTTTCGATGTTAATGTTAAGATTTTAATATTAAAGAGCACAAACAACGTGTGATACTCCGTTTGACATGTTCGTACTTCTGTGATCAATAAATAATCATTATTTGATTCAAATCATCTTTGCTTTTAATCAAAGTATCTGCGATATTATTTGTTGTTTGTTAAACAAATATTATAAAGTTTTCCCTACTTTACATTATGATTATGCAAAGCTTAAGTTTGAGAATCAGAATATAAAATTGATACTATAAATGTTTATTCAAATCACAGCTAAAAATATTCCAAAATAAATCAACACAGGTGCCAACTGGTTTCATTGTCCGTCATCATATTGAAATTATATTTGGTTTTACATTAAAAAATAGTAATATTCCCTATTTTCCAAATGTGCTGTAAGCTACTAGTGTCAGGAGACGCAATAATTCATACAATTAGAGAGTAAATTAAAACATATCTTACGTGAAGTGTTCATTCGGAAAAAAAAGTGTTGGGAAAAATGTGTGAAAATTTTGCGAAAAAAAAGTTTTTTTAATCAAAATTCAACAATTTTTTTTTTCTATTTTAAATTATTTTCATAAAATCTTAGAATTAGCTTTATGATCTCAGTTTTTACCTCAGATTTCGTGCAAAATACGTTATAATTAGAGGAGGTATCTTCATGACAGTGCTTTTTCTCAAAATAATATTGATTTTATTACAGTAGTATAACGCTTGCCGTATTGATTTAACCTGCAATAGCAAAATATATAAAGTTACAGATACGATTATAATATTGGCAAAGTGACGTCTGTTTTAGCAAGAAATATGGACGAAAAGTTTCATGAATATTTTTTATAGGTATCTTAATTCGAGACAGAATCTGATTATTTTCAAAATGGACAGAGTTATTTTAACGCTATAATTGGTTTCGAAAAATATTCTATGTCTCTTGCTAACCGTAATACCGATTAATGATTTAATTATTTGCCAAATCTAAAAATATCAAGGCTACCAAATGATACCACCGAGTAAAAATTATGCTATAATATTATATGAAAGCTAAACTCTTAAATGGTTTATGTTTATATAAAAAATCGTATGTTTATCCAAATTATTAGCTTCATTAACAATATTAAATAGTTTTGAACAAGATACAGTAATTAAAAACACAGTAATTAAAAACAATCCGATGCTTCTGGCGCTAATACAAGATATTGTGTTTTCATCCAAATGTTCAACAGTATGGCTGGATTAACGTTTACCGTCAATTTACTAAGAACAATCCTCAAATTATGAACAATTTCTTGCGTGGGCATAAATAAACTACAGACTTTCCTTAATTTGAGGTAATATTAGTTAGGCAGTGATAAGCACGTCTTACTCTTAACGAACCCAAACTGAACATCTTGAAAAAGCCCCGAACTCGAAAAATCGCACCAGACAACATCAATGAGATTTAATAATTTGAATTTATATAAAGCTTTCCATACAAATTTCTGATAATGTATTTTGGTTGAAGTTTCATGCTTGCGAATCTTCATTTGTTTTGATGGAACAACAAAAAAAAAGTTAGAAATTTATTTCGACAAATACGATTGATGTAATGTTGAAAAAAATATGGCAAGAGCAAAAAGTTAAGTGTTTGGTACTTACATAATTCAATACACTCTGACCAACAATCTTGAATCCGGTATGTACGAAGTTTCATAGTATTTTGCATTGTAAAAAAGGCTTTTGTTGATTTTGTCAAGATTTGGTTTATTCAAATGAATAGTTTTTAAAAGAGAAATACCATATATCCGGGACTGAATATCCGATCTTTTGCCATTGACTTTTTATATATTCATGCAAGGTACAAAGTATTACGTATAACAATTTGTAATAACAACTTGAACAAAATTCAAAATATGTATAATATTTGAATGTGTTACTAAACTATATAAAAATTTACCGGAAAAACAATAGGTATGCACAGTTTCTCCAAGTTCATTAAAGATATTTATCATTTTTTAAAACTAATTTTAACACATTCGCTGCCGCTAAATTTTGAGGACAAACTATACGTGCCCGATTGGGTACGGTGGCAGCGAACAGGTTAAATTGGCAAGTAAAACCAAATAAATTATAATATTATATTTTGTAACTTTGCTTCTAACTACCGACCTGTTTTGTCCATTAATGTGCTTTGTCACATATATTGTTCTATAGTTTCATCTAACAGAAAATAATTTGAAAATAAAGTACTTAGTTGAAAATAATTAATTTTTGCAGAAAATTTATTTTGCTTGGCATTCTAACAGAATTTTAAAAATGTGTAAAATATAGTATTTTTAACACATAGAAATTTAGAGGAATAAAAACCACGAAACAATAATCTAATGCTAGGATTTGTGCGTTCACAGATGAAGGAATGTAATGATAGATATAATAGTAATAGGTAAATGTTATTATATTTTAGAAACTTCATAAACATAAATAAAAACGTCATTGACGGCATTGACGCACAGTTTCGAGTAGAGATGCAACGAATAGTGATTGGGCCAAATACCGAATATTCGCGCGTACACGTTACCTGACTGGTGCGGTGCGTGGGGAGCGAAGGGGCGGGAGTATTTGGCTCATTCGCGTCTTCGCGAGCAGATCGTATCATGGTATCATGACACGTAGTATGGTGGAAAATGTAAAATGTTTTTATTTTTTTCAAAATAACTGTAAAATGTGAATCCACATAAAAATAAAGGCGAAACGGTGTATGTAGAAACGAAGATTAAAATTTGTCTTACTATTAAACTTTACTATTTGATAGCAAATTAGCAATATTCTTCAATTTTCTTTATAAAATTGGGCTACGATTTTTTCACTCGATTTGATGTCTAGGAACTTCCTTTTTAATTTTTTTTTTTAAATCTGAATTCTGCACAAGTGTCCCGATTATCCGGAGCCAGTGGGACGGGATTCGTTGTGCGGTGAAAGGACAGGAAAGAGGAAGTAGACGGGAAGAGAAAGATTTGATTAAAAGTACCTTGTTATTCAGATCTACTCGTTAAACACGGCTATTGCCAATTTAAGCGATGTGAATGATTCTGAATTTCATCGGCTGATTATCTCTCTGCCGTGCATGTAGGTACAAATTAATTTGAGTATAAAGATGAATGAAAAAATGTTTAAACAAAATATTATGTCTTCATGCTAAAAACTTTGTTCATTTATTTATTTATAATTAATGAAATGTTTTGTCTTTCTGCAATGGCCATTTAGATTAAGATTTTACTGTGATATTCGGATAGCGGAATTATAATTGTTACAATTGGTACATTTTTGTTCTAGGATTTAAAATAAAGCGATGTTACATATTGCCACTTATCTTTTCATAAATGTAGTACTAATAGTGATGGGGGTAACAAATGTAAAATCATGCAATGTCCAGTGTTTTAAATATAATGTTCTCCGCGTGCAAAGCCGTATCTTCTCCAAGCATAAACTTTAAATTAAAATGTGTTTATTGGTAGTGACCTGCCAGGTAAGTTTGTTTCTGTATCTATTTATAAATAGTAAAACTAGATAGAACCTAAGAATTCTTAATTAATTGTACAGCGCCCTTGAGGTGATTTTTCACAAAAACAGCGCTCTGCAAATTATCCAATTATTATTATTATATACCAACCGAGACAAAATCGTTTTAAAAGCATAATATTCCAAATTATTCAGAGGTATATCTTTTTTCAACTCTTACGCACAAAAAAAATATCCACAAGCTAACTCCATACAGGAGCCCCAGGGGAAAAGATTGATTTAAATAATAATATTTCTGAAAAAGAAAATAAATGAGTTATGTTAATAAATTGAATATATTCTACTCAAGTCTTGATTGGATAGAATAGGGGGATATTTCCCCATCCCCTTGATGGCTTATCTATGGGATAACATATATTTACGGTTTATTAATTTATAAAATCAAATTTTACTATTCGGTACTCGAACCTATGAATAATGGCTATATATCGGTAAGTTGGCCGAGTTTTCTACCTATTGCGAGTATTTATTTATTAATTTTCATTATCATATGGATAAGCCATCAAGAGGATGGTGAAACACTCCCTAGTTCTAATAGTTGTTAAAATTCAGTTAAAAATCATTAACATAATAATATTTGAATATAGCAAAACAAAAAAAGTACTTATTGTGGCTGGAAATTTTATAAAGATTTCACAGAAATAAATAAAAGTTTAAAAAATAAATGTAACGTCATTATCGAAGTTTCATAATAAATTAAGAGTCATTATTGAAATAATTTGAAAATAAAATAACAATCGTTATTCAAGTTTAATAATAAATTATTAGTCAATAATAAATTAATGTCTACATTGAAGTTTTTAAATATGTGTAATAGTCATCATTGAAGTTAATAAATCAATTGTCATTATTGAAGTTTCAAAAAAAGAATAGTCATTCAAGTTTCATAATAAATCAAGAGTCATTAAAGTTTCATAATAAATCAATGGTCATTATTGAAGTTTGAAAAAGAGAATAGTCATTAAAGTTTCATAATAAATCAATAATCATAATAAAGTTTAAAAATAAACGAATAGTAATTATTGAAGTTAAATCTTAAACAGAGCTAATCTTTACATTATCTTGCCCCCTCTCAATTCCATTAGTAGTAACTCTTAACACCAATCAGTCGTTGAAACATGTTTCTCTAGCCTACCATGACCCTTTGCCATTTTACCAGAAGCTTCTCCTCACCAACATCTCTCTTCAATTTTGGGTCGATGCATAAAGCTCTAGCATTTTTGCGTACAGGTTTTAATAAAATAACAAAATATCTATTCACAGTATCTTAATTGATACCAATAATATTATCGCTGTATCAATTATGATAGATACTGATGATAGATGCTCGTGGTGGTTCCACTCAACTGGAATCTGTGGAAGTCACAGTTAAACAGTCATAGCAACAGCTAAAAGTCGCTTACAAGCGGCTTGTATTGGTAGCTGAGTGAATGTGCTTTAAAATGCTGATATACTGTTAAAACTGCGACAAAAACATTACCACAAAGTTTGAAAAAACCAATGAAATGACTTTCCCGTGGGAGATGTTTTTATTTAATCAAAATTACTAAGCATTAGGCAAGAATGTTAAGTTTTTTGTCCAATACAGTGAAACCCTCTTAAGAAGTTCCCTCTTAACCCCCGACCCGTCGCGTGGGGTCTTCAAAAGCCCAGGTTTTACAGAAATGCTAATTATATTTACATTTTAAATGTTCCCACTGATTCCTTACTTTAGGTAGCTTCCTAAAAGGGACTATTCTTGACGCTAGCGCCTTGAACATTCGGTCTGCGCATGTGCGATGTGAGATACAGACTTGTGTTTCAGCGTAAGGCTAAAAAAATAAACAAAATATCATGAAAAATCAAGTTTATATGTTTTTTCATTGTATTTTATTGATTTTTTTGTTGTAATAATAATAATAATAAGTCTGTATCAATCTCAAATAGTTATAAGTTTGATAGAAATTGGTTAGATTTTTTTTTTAAGTTTACTATTAAAAAAGTATGAATCAAAATTATAAAAAAATGTTACTTGTTGATTTTTAAGCTTTTGCATTGAAAATAAATATCTCATTTTTAATATTTCTTTTTATTTCAATGCAGTCATTATCACCTGACTATAATCAGTTAAAATAACACATAAAATGTATGCTATAACAACAATTTAATCATATTTATTTTTGGGGTCCCAAGCGACACGGCGAGACCTCACGTTAAAAAAAAACCACGGAAAGGGTCCCACCACTTCGAATTGTTTACCTCCTTTGTCGTACATGTCATGATTCTAATTTGTTTTATAAAAGCAGCTACGTTTAATTATTACGAACGACTCTAGAGACCCTCCAGCTACTAGCAGATCCGTAGACGTTAGGGTAATCTCGGCGTGGTTCAGTATGGTTTGTGAGATTTCATTTGTCTGTTTAACGCAAGTGAACCCTCTCTGCACCACGAGGTTAACAATTAAGAGAATGCGCCTGATGGTAGAAACACAGAAAAAATTGGTGGGAGGTGGAAAAAAATTACCAATCACCGTTCTAGATTCCCGAAGAATTCTGAATATCTTTGGCAAAGCTGGACAGTAGAAACATGAAGGGAAAAGCGCATTCTTCAAGCTGTTCAAATCTCTGTCTGTATGGACTATTATAGACTATTTCATAATATATCTATGGCTTCGAAAGCCAAAATTGCTATGAACTTATGCACCAACCCATTAATTTGTGTTTTTAAGGTACCCAATGATACAAAGCCTAAAAAGCACAATACATACATACATACATTTAAAATCAACAAACATAACATTCAAATATAATATAACATTATGCTTACATATTTATTTATATTAGTATGGAGAAGTGGTATCTAATTATATTTTTTGTTTCATATAATATATACACATACATGTTATTAATTAAAAAGTGAATTACAACAATAAATAATCATTCATTGTCTTAGAAAAAATGTCTTGACAACAAATGTGATTAAAAAATGCCACATTTTTTGCAAATAACACTCAAATTATACAATATTTTGTGATGTTTGTGTGAAAATCATAAGCATTACATACAATTTTGAATTAAGAGAATCGAAATACAACAAAAAAATACAGATCTTTTGGTCGCAGCCATTTTTCATCTCGAATAGTGTATCACAAATGAATTTATTTGGATGCCACAAGGTTCCTCTATTGGACCTACCTTATTTCATACAACATTGTTTATTTTTAAATGTTATGATTCATTAAAGTTTTCTGTGAGAGATCGACACCGTGAGGTTTGTAGCACAGTCTAAGGTATGTCAAATAAATGTAGAAAAAAGGTGGATTAAAAGTAAAATGATTTAACTTTAAAGGTAAGCATCCACAGGTCCGCATCGTATGCAATGGACGGATCGCATCAAATGGATTTATTAGGAATAGTGCGACAACTGTATTCGGATTGCTGAGGCGACGGCCATTTGCAATCGCAGTGGACACACTTGTACGACGAACTATACAAAGAACTATTTATTTATTTATTGAAAAAATAAGAAAAACATAAGCTGCACATCTCACTAGGGCATTCCTGTATCGAGATATGGAGTTTTAGAATAATGTAATTAAAAAAAAAGAAACATACATGTACCTAAACTTAAAAGAAATATAATAATAAACCTACAAAAGAAGCACTGAGTACCTACAGTTATTCAAACATTACTAATTATTCATTATTACAGCTGGGCAGTATGCTCGTTGTTGGCAACAATAACATTATACTGTAAACTAAATATGTAAATTCGTTTGGTCCGATCCATTCGATTTGCAAGAATTGGACCTGCAGATGCTTACGTTAAGAAAGCACTGTTGAACAATTGCATAATTTACACATTAGGGGGCATCCCCATCTAGACCCCCCCCCTCCCCCTCGGTGAGATAAATTTGAGCCAATTCGAATATTTTTTTCAAGTAACGTGAGATTTTGCTGGACCCCCCCTCCCCACCGTTTGTGCTCACGTAATTAATGGATGCCCCCTTATGTGTAAACACAGTGTTCAGAAATGATTGGTACTTTTCTATAAGATGATTATAGATCTATGATTTAATGTTATTTAATATTCAAACATCGATTATTCAGTTGATTAGCCAGACATCTCCAAATACTAAGTTTTGAGATAATGAGGAGGGCAATTTTCGAAGACTCACCATAAATCAAATATTATTTACATATGCTATAAAATAACACCGGGGGGCATAACGGTCTAGTACATTAGTATGACATTTTGAAATATCCTAATAGTGATCCAGAAAACAACACTATTTTGTTTAATTCACTACAATTTTTTGCGCATAATAATTGATTTGGTGGTGTTCATGAGTAATCTGAGTACTGTACCAGATAGAGGGTACATTGTTACATTAACTGTATATTTAATAAAATTTCAATTTTTCAAAGATGTCTACCAATCAACTGGACGATGGATATGTGGCTTTTAAACGCATTGTGCATGGGATAATTGCATTGAAAAGTATTTTTGATGAATATAATACCAAAGAAGCCATTTATTAAATGTTTAATCACCATAATTGTTCCGAAATTGGCATTAATTACTAAGTGTTGCCGTAGTAATGAAAAAAAAAATTTCACTCTATAAAAATTCGGCACTTTCTTGTTAAAACGATGCAACTCAGTTATTATGGAAGTACCTAGCTGAAATTAATATAATTGAATTGTGATTTAAATTGACTAATAAATCAATCAGAAAGAATTATAACAAAGGTCTCAATCACGTTGTCAGCTTTCCCTCTCTAGCATGTCGTGTAAGATACATATATAATATTAGTTAGTGAGTTAATAAAGCAAGAAGGAACAGGACTAGGACTATGTCTGGCAGAGACTAGGTCCGGCCTTACATAAAAGTGACAATCTTTACATGTTTTACTCCCAAACACACCAACACCCTATATTTTATGATTTGCAAATCTTTGATGCCAATTTTTTAAATTAACGCATTTCAGAAATCACGAAAAGCAAGGAGAAATAGATTAGTAATTCATTTGAAATTAAAAGTTATAAGATGGTACGAATTCTTGACACTTCGGTCAATGACCGTTAAAATAATTATTTTCTGTTAAAATGTATTATTAGGTACTTATACTTTACAGCACATCTGAATTCTTCAGTTTCAATTTTGATAATGAACCAAAGTTGTGCAGGACACACACTCAATCGAAATTTGTATTTTTGATTGTTTATACTTTACTTATCTCAACTGCTCCCCATTCTCCGTAGCCAGTGGGACTATGGAATTCTAAATTGGGGTTTGCTGTTAGGCTGAAGGGAGTGGGGAAGGGAAGGAGATGGGGAAAAGGAAGGTTGAGAAGTCCGGAAGTGTTCAGATTTGGTCGCCAAACACGGTTATTGTAACTTCAAGCTACGTCTCAATTCTGAATGCCGGTCTCCAGGGCGATACTGAGAGTAGGTTTCTTTCATTCCGGGAAGTTACTATTACATATTAGGCTTTTCAACATTTTCGTTAATTGTTAAACAATTGAAAACTATGTGACAAACAATGCTTCTAAAAAAAGTTAAATGAATAATTTAAAGCTGAAGATATTTGCACTGACTTGAAAATTCCAGGCAGAAAAAGCTATGCAAATTTCATAACATCAGCATTCGCCATTCTAGACTTTTTACTTACAGCGAATGATTTATGGTGACCGGACAACTCAATAAAGTGGCACTTCATCACTCCCTTGAAAGGTCATTAAATAAGAAAAAGAACTAAGTTAAATAGGTTAGGTTATGGTCTTTTTTTTACTTAACCATATTTAATAACATTTCAAAGGTGTGCGTGCATCTTTGTTGAGTTGTCAAGGAAACATAAAGATGGATATAAATGGAAGGCACACAGTAGGTATAATAAGTGTCTGTTAACAGTTAAAAGATTATTCTATTGAATGTAGCTATAACTTTGTGAATATCCAAAATTAAAAGAAACAATATTACGGTTTCAGTAAATTTTTCCCCGAGGAAGAAACCGTTGTTCTGCAACCTGTGGTTTAAAAAAAACCTATAAAAGATTTGTTTATTATGAATGATTACAGATTATTTATTTCTCCTTCCTGCTTAACTGGAGTTTCCTTGGATTTCTTTTCCAGATGAAACCGTCAAAATCACATAAAAGATTTGCACATCACCAGCACCAATTATCATAATCGTCATCAGCATCCAACTCGTGATACAATTAATGATGACCATTAAACTTCATCACAATAAATCAGCTCTATCTTACATAATATCTAACAGGCATCAATTATTGATTAATTTATTTTCACAATTACGGTAAGTAATAGTATCGATAATTGTTTACATATTTCAATTATGTCGATCGTAATAAAAGATAAGAATTCCTACGTGGAAAGCGTTGTCTAGGGCCGTGCTTAAACACTGTCGTTGCCGCCCTCTTTCTTGCCCCAGAAGTTGTCGAATCTCGTCCGCGCCTTTTCTAGGACTTCGGCGGCGATGGACGCCTGGCTGTTGGGCGAAACCACGGCCGTGTCCACTCCGTGGCTCTTTTGCGTGGCCTCCGTGGGCTTGAAGGGACCTTTGATCGCGTCGTTGGACGGCTCGTCTAGGACTATCTTCGGGCCGGACAATCGCACCTCTATCACGGGAGAAGGATGAGTATCGGAACTAGACGAACCCCCGCCGTTAACTATCGGCTTTGCCACGTCTAACACTTTCATTTCGTCTATGGGGGTCAGACTGGGCGGGCTTGTCGGGGTTTTAGCGTGTTTATAATTGGCTACGTTCGGTCTCTGAGATATCTCTACGGATTTGGGTGGCGTCACCTCCTTAGCCGAGTGGCCGGGTGACTGGTGGACCGGGGCCACTTCTGAAAATGTATCGTGTTCAAGGTAACATTAACTAAACTGGAAAAACCAAGCCAAACAAACAAACTCAAAACAGGTAGTGACAGTATAGAGGAAGGTGCGATAGAATTCCATGCAACAAACAAAATTAAAATTAAATTATATTTAACTAAGACTTAACTTTTTAGCGCTTAACGCTCTGTTACGATATTAATAATTGAAACAACATTAATAATATTCCAACAGTATGATTTTGGAAAAGACACAGACAATAGTAACAGGGTAATTAGCGATAATGGACGGTTAACATTCTTGGGTGATATTAAGTAGTATTCAATGTTAATGGATGTTTAACATTATTGGGTGAATAATGTTAACGGGTGAATAATATAAATGAGTAATTAACGTTAACAGATGAATAATGTTAACCAACCCGGAGGCGAAATTTGTTAATGCATCCATCTGACAAACGAGACAATTCTCGGCTGAACCCAAAACTTTTTCTTTTCTGTGTGTTTCTAATTCATAAAATTTATTATTAACATTGTTTTAATAATTAATAAAACAAAATAAATTCACTTCATAAACAATTATATTCTTTTAAGCTAGTTAATAAATGAATCAGTTATTGGACATTTTTACTACATACATAAATACATACAGCGATGAAAGTTACTCAATGTTCTCAAAACTTTCTACCATTTTCATTTTAAACACATTGATATCTTTTTAATGGAAAATGATTTAAGCTGTTAAGCGTAAAATGGTGCAAATTTATCACCTACAAATTTGTTACTAAAAACAATAATTATTGATTAAATTATTAAAAATGATTTAATTCTACCATGATTGTAATAATGAACTCCGTTAATTTGCACACATAAAAAATAAATTTAAAGATGAAACTTTCTCAAGCACTTTATAAAATGATTAATTTCCATACGTTTGCAAGCACCATACATAATAATTTATTTGATAAGAATGATGGAATTTTGCACACATTCAATACAATAAATGAATATTATTTTCTTTTCCACATGCCAACTTCAATACTTTCTAATTTTAATGAATGATTTCATATTTATCTACTAAGATCATTTTGACTAGAAAATTAATGAATAATTTTTTTAATAGGTTATATCAAATTTTAAAAAGTCAGTGTTTATCGAAAAAAAAATTCTGAAGCGATTTGGTCGCCGTTTCAAATTTGTTAAAAAATATCTAAAAATTGTATTATTTTCTTATAAAAGTTCTATTATAATTTTACTGTTAAGTAATAATACATTTAACTACATTTATTTTTTCATATCCTATTCTAACATCGAATCAATACGTTCATATTATTATTTATATTTTTCTATATTATTTACAGCAAATATAAATTACTTTTAGCGGAGGCTAAAATAGATAAACTAAAAATAATGCATTAAAAGATTTTAAAGCTGACTTTATCTAAAAAGCATTGGCAACAAAAATATATATATTTTTTGGCAAATAAATAAAACATGTTTTTTGTGTTACTGTGGTGGTGTAGTCAAAAGATGGTTTCAAATTTTATAAAGCCTATATCTGTGAAAATACAAAAAAATTGCGTTAATAAATGTTTGCTCCGACCGAGGAATTAATGACATTTCGTTTTCGGTCCGTTGTCGATGAGCTACTGCACAATATCTGCACCAAAAAATAATAAAACAAATAAAATGCTGCAATCAACCCGTTACGATGCGAGAACAAATTCTCGTTTACACTACGAAACAATTGCGGATATCAGCTTCCATTTCGTCTGTTTTCGTTAGAATCAATAAACAAATAAAATGCTGCGATCAACCCTTTACAATGCGAAAACAAATCTTCTCTATTACACTACGAAACAATTAGCATCAACGTCATCCATATTTCGTTCATTTTCGTTTCAATAAGACTTCTGTCCTTTTTCTGAATCTGATTGTTTCGCGAGCTGCAATTGTTTCCGAGTTCATTCGTTGGTTGGTGTTTATTCTATGCGGTGCTTTGCTGGGTGGCGATTGCAACGGCCTTTAGTTCCGTACCTGGCGGGCCGGGGCCAAGGTTGGCGCGGTCGGTGTTGTGCGTATTGGTGTCCAGCGGGGCCGAGAATGAGGCAGAGTGCGTGTCATCCCCGCCCCACCCACCCCGGAAGTCTGACCCCGGACGCTTGATCAGATCATCTGGAAATTACATTATTAGGTTAGCTAAGTACCAAATTGTACTACAAAGACACTTGTATGTGTTGCCTGCCTCATTGAAACAACCCGCAGAAAATACACCCACAAATCATAGAATCCAACTAATGGTTTTAGTCTGGATCAAAACAAAGGGTACCTACTAGTGATGTAACAAATATTCGCATTCGCGAATATTCCCATATATTTGCATATTCGCAATCGCATTCGCATTCGCAAAGTTTGAGCGAATGTTTTGCGAATACGAACATCAGAAAAAAAACACAATACATTAGGTTAATAAAAAATCCATTTCGTTTTATCGACACATTCTTGAAGCGTTATGGATTTGGTACTTTGATAGGAAGATGATGCCAGTTCAAATGTTTTAGATGCCTTCAATTGATTTTTCATAGCCGTTGTAGTTCTTCCTTTTCTAGAATATTCCTTGTTACACAGCTTGCATTTAGCTCGTTCAGCATCGCAAAGTGTAGAATAAGTCCAAATTTCACTAGAATTTGATTTACTCATATTAATCACTAATCAATCACACTCTAACCTTAAAATTCACTTGTTTTTGTTTACAAGCAAACGAGAAAAGAAATAAAACAATCGATCAGCTTTTTTCGGATCAACTCGGAAATTCTCGGAACAAGATGCAAATGCTATGCCATACATAATAGGCGCCAAATTAAAAAAAAATCAATTTGCGTATTCGCATTCGCATTCGCGAATGTCATTAGCAGATATTCGCATTCGCATTCGCGAATGCTCAAAAAATGACATTCGTTACATCACTAACATTAATACATACACATAAATGTTATGTTACTCTCCAATAGAACATTCTTGAGAAAGGAATCAGGAAGGAAAAATCTTATTCTTAGTACAAAAATGAAAAAGTTTTACCTTACAATAAAACTTATATTATGTACTTAGCTTTATTTAAAACCTATATAGTGAGATAAACATTACCATTTTGCAGCCAAATTCGACG
Source organism: Limnephilus lunatus (assembly GCA_917563855.2). NCBI lineage: Eukaryota > Metazoa > Arthropoda > Insecta > Trichoptera > Limnephilidae > Limnephilus > Limnephilus lunatus. Next base: position 104,673,478 of record OU830594.1, read on the forward strand.
TTTCTTACCAATATTCGTGTGAAATTTTCAGTTTAAATCTCCCGCCAATGTCACCTGGCAGTTCCAAAAGCATCTGTCAGGCGGCGTTGCGTTGCACGGCGTCATGACGCTAACAATTATGCGCCATTAGATCTCATCAGGCAGCCCTTGCCTAGGTTTTAAATAAAGCTAAGTACATAATATAAGTTTTATTGTAAGGTAAAACTTTTTCATTGTGCATAGGCTTTATTTAAAACCTATATAGTGAGATATTGTTTGTTATCGCCTGGTGACATGATGCTAATGTGAATCAATTAGGTATAATATTTATATGTTAGAAATAGAGGCAAGGCTTCTAGAAATGAGCTAACCAGTTACAGAGGTTGAAAAAGGTCAGCAACGGATGGGTCAGTGTTGATTCGGCCAACCGATTCTGCAATTTCCCTTCTATAGAACTTGGCAAAGGTATTAGGAGTTCTCCAGTTGCCACGTGACAGTATATCATCCAGTTTATACTTCTGCAACCAGTTCAGAGATGCCACCGCTGAACGGATGCTGCCAGGTGGATCCTCTATGCCGGCATCCCTGAGGACTGTCCTAATCCAACCTGCAATTACTGCCCTGGAGGCCGCCTTCGCCGCTCCACAAGTTGTAATAAATAGATTAGGAAGTATCGCCTGCGTTCTCCGTTCCCTTGACAGTTCTATGACCTTCTCTGTCCAATAGACGGGGTCTATGTTCCTTGTCTCAGAGCGAGCCAGCTTCCACCCTGATTGCTGCCAGTCTGCCAAATCCGTCTTGGCACCAAACACTGGCCAAATGGAGATGCCTTCACTGTCCACTGACAGTCTTTCAGCTGTGCAGTGGAGCAAGGTGAGATCGTGGACTCGGCGCCCTGATGCCAAAAGTAAGATTGTGGCTGCTCTTCTTGATGCTTCAAAGAGAGTTATGTGTTGAGGCAAATTCTTCTCCAGCCATGATGAAACAATCCTCGGGTCCCAAATGGGTGGCCTCGAAGGCTTTATTCTAGCTAAAGATATCCCTTTTAGTATCTTCTTCACTATCGGATTGGAGTTCAGCTTTCTATTGTCCTCTGGAGAGCCTAAGGTACACACCACTGACTTATGCACTAAAATGGTACTCAGCGATAGCTTTTCTCTGATGTGTAGGTCGGCTAGGAACCTGGCCAGGTCCTCCGCTTTGGGACGTATGGCATCGAGCTGATTTTCCGACGCCCAGTGCTGCCACCTCCGCCATGCCGGAGCATAAGTGCGAAGGGTAGAACTTCTCCACCCAGATCTAAGAAGCTCCTTCTGCTGAGTTGACCAGCTTTTTAGGTTTTTGTCCCACCCCCACAAAGCCAAATCTCCAGAATGAAGGACTCTACTTGAGGAGGAGGGTTGTTGGTCCTGGTGTCTATCAGGGCTTTTTCTAGATTGTGAATCGTGAGAGGTGGACCTAGGGCCCGACACTTCAGATCCGCTCTCCAAAATGCCCTCTCCCAACGAGGAGCCACTACCAGATACAATCCCTTTGCACTGTTTAGGTGGCAAAGAACCCTGGGCAAGAGGCACGGGGGAGGGAAAATCCAAGCCAGCTGATAGTCCCAGTCCCTGCTAAAAGCGTTGTGGTAGTCTGCTTTGTCGTCCTGAAAATCAAGAGAAACATACCTTTGAACCACGTGTGCTGTCTTAGAGCCAAAGAGGTCTATCTCGGGTCGTCCCCATTTTCTGAAAGCTACCTCTGTAAAAGAGGGCAGCAAGTGCCATTCGGGTACAGCACGATGACGAGATAGACAGTCCGCTACTTCATTGAAACGACCTGGTAAGTATTGTGCTGTCATGGAGATACAGTGTTTGTCCAACACATCTAGCACTAGCCGAGTACAGTTCAGGAGTTGAGTCGACCTGGTACCACCCTCCTTGCGGAAGTAAGATACGACAGACTTGTTATCCGATTGGATCAGAAGACCCGAGCCGGATAGCTCAAGCGCGTGAGGAGACAAGGCAGCCAACACGGCGAGCATCTCCTTCAGATTGGAGTGAAGATTTAGCTGATCTTCAGTCCACACACCGCTGAGAAGTCTCTCGTCTAACTGGGCACCCCAGCCCTGATCCGAGGCATCGGTTGTCAGGTAATGCTCAAACAGCGGCAGATGTATAGGTGACGTCAGGGTGAGCGATCGAACCCACCATCTCAATTCCCGAGCGGCAGCTGCAGGAATCGGTGATAACTTCCAAGGGTGGTAGTGTCTGAGTTCTAAGCACCCTTTTTGTATATATCGGCTGTTGAGTCTGCCTCTTGGAACTGCAAAACTAGCAAAGTTTAAGAGTTTAAGGAGCCCAGGAGGCTGCGCCCCTTATTTAGTGACCACCTTCCTGTCTGAATCAAACCCTTTAACAGATAAGATAGGGCTAAAACCTTGTTCTGAGGGAGAGACTTTTCGTTAGTTACAGTATTCCAGCTGATACCAAGAAATTGGACTTGTTGTGATGGTTCCAGAATTGACTTGTCAAATTGTATCTGCCATCCCAATTCTTGTAAAAACTCCACCATTTCGCCAGATTGGCGCATTAAAGTAAGCAGGCATTGGTTTACTAATAAAAAATCATCCAAATATACTATAATTCTCATCCCTCTCTTCCGCAATTCCTGCGCTACCCAGTTAGTGATGGTAGCGAATGCCTTAGGTGAGGTGGCCAGGCCAAAGGGGAGAGATGTCATCTGCAGGAGTTCATTCCTATAGATGAGTCTAAGGAAACATCTATGATGCTCACTCACAGGCACATGGAAATAAGCGTGCGTTAGGTCTATCTTAACCATCCAGTCATTCGGTTGTAGAAAAGTAGGAACTCGATAAACGTTTACCAGACGAAATTTACTAATAGTCAAAAAATTGTTTAAATACTTTAAGTTAAAGACCGGTCTCTTTGAACCATCTGATTTGGGGACGAGAAACATGTTAGAAATAAATGAGGGAGTGGCAGGTGCCGACTCTAAAACTTTAAGGGCCTTGAGTTTTTCAATTTGTTCCGTCATTGCCACGGAAGTCTTAGTAGCGAACGGGGAATTAAATAAATCAATATGATTACTCAGTGGAGGTTTTGAAGAAAATGGAATCCGGTAGCCCTCTAACATCTTAAGGATGATAGTAGGGGCGCCAAGGTTCCTCCACCTACCTGTGAATGAGCGCAACTGACCCCCCTGAAAAGAGGGGCCTTGTTTAAAACCTCTTACGATCCGACTTCCCCGCCCTTTCCTTGGGCCTAAACCTATCTCGGCGAATGAAAGCTTTTGCAGTTCTACGGGCTGGTTCCTGACCTCGGCTCTCTGGCTGCTCCCTTCTCGCGATAGTCCTCCCCTGCTGCATTCTGGGACGAAAGGGCTGCAAGTTCTGCACTGCAACGGGCTTAACGGGTGGAGCAGGTCGCGATGTGCTAGGCTGAGGAGCGAAGCACTTCATCACTCCTCCCAACCTATCCAGCTGCGCCGACAGGATGCTTGGATCGAAGAGATATTCAGATGTGGGTGGGATCTTTCTTATGGCGTCTCTAACGAACCCGTCGCTGATGCTCCGCAAAACCCCCTCTCTTCGGTACTCAATGTGGCTTGCCCGTTTTCCGCAGACCATCTGCATGATGTCTTTAGACACCTTCTGGGACTCGGACCCCGCGGCGAAGAGAGACTGAACTTTCTCATAAAGAGTGGAAGTGCTCAGCTTCGTGCCCGGTTCCGCGCTCCAGTTGACCAGCTCCTGCAGGGAGCCCTTCAAGAGATCGGCATGTAGCGAAAGCGCATTGGTCAGGGATCCGCAGAAGGAGTCCGTTGACGTACTGGCCGATTCTTCCTGGGCTACACGCTTCAACTCCGGGTTCAATGTCAACATTGAGAAGAGAGGGGTTGCTGCGTACGACTTCTGGATCTCGAGGTAGCGGACGTTGTTCCGGTTGGCCATCCCCAGATGCTGAAGGAGCTCTACCCTTTTCACCCTCCCTGGGTCGGCCAACGGTATCTTCGGCTGCTTTAGTTCAGTCGTCCACTCCCCGAGATCCAAGGCACGAGACGGCAGAGGACAGGTGAGACCCATCCCTTCATCTCTGTCGGCTTCCCTCGCCAATTCCTCCAGGAGCGACGCGGGGGTGTCCAGGGAGATGCTGTCGTCGTCTTCCGAGGCGTCACGGATAGGGACATCCGCCCGCTTCTCCAACAATAGACGCAACATTTCCTGCATCTGGGACATTTGCGTTGTGAGCACGTCAATTCGCGGGTCGCCGGTTGTGGGCTCACATACCTTCTGCCTCTTGGCATCACCGCAGACCCTTGAACGTTTGCCCCGCGTGTCTGTATGAATTATCTTCATAACGTCCGCCCTCGAAATCTCGGCTTCGCGATCCGAACTTCCCGAATTCGACATCACAAACAAAAACAAAACACAAAAACAAAAAACACACGAAACTGGAATATAATTTCGGAATTCGAACAGTATAACTGTTAAAAAAATGTCTTCGAAATTATAAATTTTGCGCAAAATACTGCAGAATAACAATTTTACGGTATTTTGATGTTTCAAAACAAAAACAAACGTGTTTGACCTTCGCAAAATAAATGCTAATGGCGCATAATTGTTAGCGTCACGACGCCGTGCAACGCAACGCCGCCTGACAGATGCTTTTGGAACTGCCAGGTGACATTGGCGGGAGATTTAAACTGAAAATTTCACACGAATATTGGTAAGAAACGTCGAATTTGGCTGCAAAATGGTAATGTTTATCTCACTATATAGGTTTTAAATAAAGCCTATGCTACATAATCAGTTAATTTTTTTTAAATTCCAGGATATTCCAAATAAACAACATGAGACATAACCCACATCTCTCCGACAATACTTTCTTAACCCTCAGGCCTCGGGCCTGTTTTGTCGGAAGGTCAAAATATTTCCACTTTGCAATAAAATCCAAATAAATGGAATATTTCTGTCCACCTCCAAAAAATAAAAACTGTTTTTGAAAGTTGATAAAATACGATTTTTATAATTCGAAATAAAAGTAAAATTTTGATTGCAAACATAAAAAAGTTTTTAAAATGGCTCACCTTACGTTTTTCCAACTAAAATTACTAATAATGAAAAAAAAAAAAAAACACACATATTTTATTAGGCAAATTACAGTCAATTCACTTTTTGTCATTTCATGTAAAAATAATTACTTAATAAAAAATTATGAAAGTTTCATACATTTTTTTAAATTGCGATTGGAAACTTGGTTTCATAAAGGTGTAAGTACATTTTAATTATTTTGGGTTAATTTTTAGATTTGAATATAAAGTGTGGTGTTTTTTTTTCTTTCTAACAGTGTTTAGATCATATTTCTAACCATGATAGTAAGGGAGACACAAATATATAAGTTGTTCTGAAAACCGAACAAATTAACCTGAGGGGGTTTTTTTTTGGAAGACCTTTTTTTTCTCCTGTAAAATTTAGATTTTGAGGGTTACATGCTTTTCTAAGCACAGTGGATATTATTAATACAATAAACTCACCGCTTTTGACGTTCTGCGTCACGGTGAACGTCTTGCCCGTGTCGAGTGGCACGGTCCAGTTGACCGGGTCGGGCGAGCGCATGTTCATCTGCTCGGGGGACTTGACTCTAGTTGGCTCCGGCGGAGACTTGACTACGGGAGAGTCATCCAGCAGAGTCCCGCGGTGGTCCCGGAACGCAGATCCTGAACGCAGCGGAATCGCATCGTCATCCTCTGTAAGCGAGACAAATAAGTATCCATGGAAACTTATAAAAAGTTTAATTGCCCGTGTTAAAAAATCGTTAAATTTAAAATGCATGAATTCTTCATATTATTTACTTTAAAATTGGCATACGTAGTACCTGTTTGGAGAAAATTAATTATTATGACTTCTAAATGTTGTCTATAGCCTAGTTGATAATCGCCGATATAAATTTAAATTCGAACATGCATTTTTTAATATGTAACACACGATCAATGATTTTGTAAGAACAAATATTTCAATAATTTCGGTTCTCGAAATGTCACTAACCAATAATTCAGAAGAAATGCGAGACATCTCTTGTTGAAAAGTGAAAATACTAAGTTATTTTTATGATTAATCAAAGTATTCGACGCATGGGAACTTTTGAAATAATTCTAATAAATGTTTTAAATATCTTTTTAAATTGGCCACATTTTGGCTAGTGAACGCTCGAGGGTGTTTGCAAATTTGCCAAAATGTGCCCAAAATCGCTCCAGAGGATAAAAGTTAATCTATTTGAATAATAAATCTCTTTTTTTAAAAGCATTCTAATACAGTTTCCACGTCCTTTAACAACAAGCAGATTCACATTAACGACTGCCTCGCGGTATTGGGATCATGACGGGGTCCCCTGTTTCGGGCGTTTAAAATTTTACTTACCTTTGACATAATGCTATGGTTTACAGTAGTGTCATTGCTGTTGTTAAAGTTAATCAATTCAACATATAACCTGTTTGTGTGAAGTCGTAAGCTGCAAACACTCTTGAACTGTGAGCTTTGGCGTCATGAAATTTACACAATTTTCTGTCAGGAGCTTGTAGGTCAACACAACAATCATTAGCTCGCATATTTGCTTCTATCACGAGTTATGGAACTTTGATAATCTTTTTAACTGTCAAAAAAATCAGACAAGGTGCCTTATTGTGGGTTTTCCATATTGTCATATTTATTCAAATTTTAAATGTGCGATTGATGAATATAGAAGTTGTCCAAAGAAGCAAGGACAGCAGTCCATAATGAATTGCTGATGCCAACCCTGATTTATAGTAGTGAGGTAAGCCATTTGGGTATTATATACGAACGGACGACAGTTGACTTTTCTGTATAGTACAACTTAACTGACATCTGTTGAGACCCCTCAAAACTGCACTTAACTACCTATGCTAACTACACACATATTCTTTTACACTACAGATAGTTAGCAATCCCACCAACTGCAAAATAAAGCTGTCCTAAAATATTTTCTTACTTTAAGAAATGTTGGAAGTTTTGAGTTAGGTATCTCACTTATCACGAAAATTCCCGCAATTCCAGGCTTTATGGCTGAAGCTGTCAACTAAGGGTAGATTTATAGTTTCGGCTAGAGATTATTAAGTTCTGTGCGGTGCGGCACGCACTAAAATGGAGGTACATATTTCGTAATAATGGTCTATTTATGTCACCTCTTCTGGAGATCAATTTTTGAGAGAAAATTTCATAAATTCATGGCGTAGAGGTGTTGGAAGCGTGTGATATTGCTCTATCTTGCTGGAACCATGTTCTTTGATTATAATCAAGAAAGTTTTGCAGTTCAGGCACCAAAAATTGACCAGTATCTCCATATAATGCTCTAAATCATAGGTTCTCAATCTTATTTTTCCCACCGCCCATTCTGAGAATATTTTTTTTTCTAGAGCCCCTATTTTTTTCAATAATTCGACTAAAAATATTTTTAATTATTTGTTTTACCTTTTGGTTTAGCAAGTTAAAAAAGCAATTCTTCTCGTATTTTAAGTACCGGGTTGCTATCTCCTTCCTTCGTGTATTCATGATTTAGTGTCAATTCTTAATAATAATAATAATACACGTAAGGTGATAATATTAAATAAAAAAAAATTTCATATCATCCAATTTAATGTAGATCTTTAATGTTGATGTCGCAGCCCATGCAGTTACTTCAAGTGAATGCAGGGGTTTTTGATGCCTGCGTTTTGGGTTCGTTGCACTCCAGTGACGGCAGTTTTGCTTGTTCACATGCCCATTGAGATGAAAAAAAGCCTCATCCGAAACTTTCTCCTTACTACAGTCGCCGAATCACTGTTTTTATAAAATTCTCGCGAGCACCACGCACGGTCTGCTCCCGAGAAACGCTCCATAGTAACTGATTTCCTAAAAGCCAGGCTATCGATTGACTTGCACCCCGTGCCCCTCAGACGTGAACTTTCTTTTGGGACACATGCATAATAGTTACTTACTCACCTGTAAGGTAGAAGGAAGTGGGGATGGGTAGGAAATGAGAAGGGTAGATGAAAGAAAGGGAAGTATTGATGTATGATCACTAAAATGGCTAAAGCCATGTCAAACAACATTCTTAAAGGTGATATTGATAATAAATAGGTACCACTTTTTTTTTATCACTATTGGGGTTTTTCTTAGGTCCATAGTTGCATTGACCTAGAAATACCAGACCTGAAAAGTTGTGGAGATTCCATGATGCCAGAGCTCACCGTTGGATAGTTTTTAGCTGGACGTATGCACATATTTTCTGATTTAGAGAGAGTGTATATTTCACAGTTTAATAAATTATTTATTATGAAATTTTAAGACGCTGAAAAAAAAGACAGCGACACTGTCTTAAGAAATTTCCAAGGGACCGGAAAAAAAACTTCTTAAGCGGGAAAAATTAATATGTGGGATAAATTGGGTAATTCAGTCTTCAAGGGACTGAAAAAACCAAACTTCTTAAGCAAGAAACTTCTTAATTGGGAACTTCTTAAGAGGGTTTCACTGTATATGACATATTTTAAAGATTATTAAATAGGGAATAGGTCCTACTTCTAAACACGAGTTAAGTGCTATAGTTAAGAGCTTGTAACATTAATAGCTTCGTCCAGACACTTCAGGCAGAGCATGTGAGCCATTCCCAACTAGCAAGTAACTTAATAAATAATTTGAAAATTGATGGAAACGCCCGAATACATTAATAAAGTCGCAAATGATTTCACACGCTTTTTTTGCCTTTTGACTACTCATTATAATTTGCTAGTTGGGAACAGCTCACATGCATTGTGTGGAGTGTCTAGACGACTATTAGAGAACAACAATAAACACACATTCTATATAACATCATGTACCCACATTCATCTTTCTGTTTTTGCGCCATTTGTAACATTACTGTTAAGTGACACAATTTTTAAAAGGTTATTTCTAGCAGAAAGAGTGATTGTAGACAAATTATTGGCACCATCATTTAGTAATTTATATTTTGCGAAAGAAGCGACAGTCTGACCAGCAAAAAGCAATTTTATTTCTGTTATATGTATAAATATATTAGGACAAGTATTATATTAGTTGAAACATAAACTTGAAAAACTAAAACTTAGGTTGAAACTTACACTTAAGTTGAAGCTTACATTGTTGAAACTTACACTTAAGTTGAAGCTTACACTGTTGAAACTTACACTTAAGTTGAAGCTTACACTGTTGAAATTTACACTTAAGTTGAAGCCAACACTTAAATTGAAACATACACTTAAGTTGAGCAACATTGACCAGTTGTGGAAGTAAGTTTCATAATGTGTGCTCTAGAGGTTGAACCCTAAAAAGGAAGATGCCAGAAGACCAGTGCGTTATACACTTAACCACCAAACCAATTATGTAATATTATTTTGGATTCAGTTCTCTAGGTTACAATAAGAAAAACATTTTGTTCAATGCAGAGCTCAAAAGTGTTGAATGAGGCTAAATATACATTTTATTAGACTCAGCATAATTAGTTTCAATATCAATAAATTCAATTTATTATACCACATCAAAAGATTCATAATTATCGAATTAGATATGAAATAATTATATTCAAAATCATGGGACTCAAAATTGTTGCATGCCTAACATCATTAGATTGAACATCATTGGATTCAATTTGATAATTGAATTCAACATGACAACTGCATTCAACATCATTGGTTTTAATATCTTTATAGAGCAAGAACCTGTGACGATCAGACCTTCGTTATTCTATAAAACCTGAAAGTTTCTCTATGTATGTCCCCAATACTGGTAAAGACGATCCCCAACTATTAAGTTTGGATCAAGGTGGCCTTGAAGGATAGCAGGTAGCAAAGGTTTATAAAATTGCACCTCAATTTCAAGAGCATTTTGCTCCTACTTTTACAAGGTAGTAAGTAGTCTGCTAGCGTCGAAATTTCGAACTATTTCGCTCCCACCCGCTTGCATGTATATATCGCGCCCGCATCTATGGTAGACTTTTAATGTGTCTGACAAGGTGAAGGAACCATCGAAACGGAGAAAACATATATTGATAGTTCCTCAAGTAACATATAAAAAATTCAGCTTTATTTGTACTTTAACTTAAGTGCAATTATAATAAATTAATATAATATCTTTCAAAGCTACCGTTATCCAAACATCATAGTCGGGGATCGTCTTTACTTGTATTAGGGACATACACAGAGAAACTTTCAGATTTTATAAAATAACGAAGGTCTGATCGTCACGGGCTCTTGAACTATTAGATTCAACATAATATTATTCATATTTATGACATTATTTATTTATTTATTAAAATTTATTAATCACATTACACTGGTGAAATTGAATTCAATTCAACATCACTAAAATCCACATCATTGGATTAATCATTGCTGAAGGTACGATTATTGTATTCAACATGTTAATTGAATTCAACACTTCTGGAACCAATATAATTGAATTTAATACATTGAACGCATATCTGAGTCCCTTATTTTTATTTTAGACTTATTATTTCTTCTTTAGAAGAAATAATTCTCAAAAATGTTAATCTTTTTGTAACTTCAAGGATTGATTATTTTTTCAAACACAAACAACTAACATTGAGTGAGTACTTACCTTAAAAAATATACATGTTATTTACTGAATGTTTGGTGAGAAAGAGTTCATGCAAACTACTTAGATGAATAAATAATAAAAAAAGGGTAATTTGAAAGTTATTATTCATTTTTTATGATATTGTTTTGAACAGTCATAATTTATTATTGGTGTTTGCGGAAATATGCAATCTTGTGTAATATAACTTCTGTTTGACAGGATAACTGTCACACATATATGGTTGTCGCACATTCATATGATTGTCACACATATAATTGTCACGCGTATAACTGTCACAGATATAATTACCACACTTACAGTTGCACAGCGCGAACTACAGCGTGGATATAATACGTTTCCAACACATTATTATTAGCCTTGTAATTTAACTAAATGCCTTACAGAAGCGATAGATCCTCAGTGAAACAAAAGTTTAAGGCAAATTCGGAGTGAAGCTGCACAAAATTTAGTTAAAAAGTAATTATATTAACTTTTGTCTTTATTTGCACAAAATGGAAATTCCTTAATTAAATTAGTCTTTAATTAAAAATTAGTATTATTGCGTTATTATAGATTTATTAAAATAATCATTTTCAACTTTTCAAAGATCTACATTATGTTAGTTTCAGAGTAGTCATTTTTTGAGCTTTCATTTTTTAGTTAAACTTGACATGGTATTGTGTGTGTACGTATTATTAGATTGAATTAGATATGTAATTTTATGTTGAATTAATTATAAAATGTTATTATTTTAACGACCTACAAATCCTAAATTATATATGAATTTTAAATAGTTGAGTCAACACATCTTAAAACTCTGCCATCCCATCCAATTCATCCATCTCTATTTTTCAAAAATGAATGTGAACGGAGATTTGAGAGACGCGTTACTTCTGTATTGATTAAAATTTCTGAGTTCGAGTCTCGGTCACTATCTAATCTTATTATTTTCTGCGTTTTTTTCTATTCTTTCAAAATTAAATTACTAACCAAAATCCGTTTCCCACAGGGGCAGGCAGAGAGGATGGACCTCCGCAAAACTCTGTCTTTCCACATAAAAAATACTCCTTGCTTCTTTCAGATTCAAACATCGCCTTATACATACTCTTCTGTTATTCTGACTCTTGACAAGGCCCGACTCAAATATTCGGTTCACTTGATTGTGCCATGTTTTATCCAGGTGTCCCCTACTTCTTCTACTATTCACTTATGCGTCATATATTCTTCTAAATCTCCCTTTCCAACCATCCAAGCGTCTCTTTTTTAATCTTATCCTTCAGCTTTGCATTCTTTCCGGATCTCCAAATTATCTGTAACAAGGAATTTTAGTACGTCTCCACACATATGACTTCTTCTTCTTCTTTGTGTGCCTTATCAGGTCTCCCCGACGTTGGCGATCACTCTTGAAAAGGTCTCTCTGTCTTGCACTGCCCGGAATGCTCATCCACACTTCTAATGCCGGTCCACTCTCGTATATTTCGCAGCCAAGACATTTGTCTCCTACCAGGCCCTCGGCGACCCTCTATCTTACCTTTCAATATTAAATGGAGCAAGTGATACTTCTCCCCTCGCAGTATATGACCCAGATATGAAATTTTCTTGATTTTAATTCATGTAAGCAGTTCTCTATCTGCTCTAGCCCGCCTGAGAATTTCTGTGTTGGTGATCATGTCGGTCCATGGGACCTTGAGCATTCTCCAGTGAAGCCACATTTCGAAAAGCCTCTAACCTGTTCATGGTATTTATTTTCAAGGTCCATGTTTCACAACCATACAGCAAGACCGACCACACATAACATTTTAGCATTCTCTGCCTTAGTTTTAAGCTGATATTGTCATTGCAGAAGAGGGATTTCATTTTTATGAACGCAGTTCTTGCTGCTTCAATTCTGCACCTAATCTCTATATCTGGGTCAAGAGTCTCCGTGAGGATACTGCCGAGATATCTAAATCTCTCCACATTTTCGACATTACAACCATTTAACTGTATCATTGATCCAGAGTGATCTAGTCGTCCAAAAGTCATCCATTTAGTTTTATTGACGTTGAATGCTAGGCCCAGTTGCTCACCAGCATTATTAACAAGATCTAATAGGTCTTGGAGGTCACTGATACTGTCAGCTAGTAATACAGTATCATCTGCATATCTTATGTTATTAATGACAACTCCTTTGATCTTGAGACCCTTCTTGGTATTACTTAGGGCTCTTTTGAAGACATAGTTGGAATAGATATTAAATAATAGTGGCGACAGGATACAGCCTTGTCGTACTCCACGCTGAATGGCGATTGCATTAGATCTCTCATTCCCATGTCTTATTTCTTAGATATGACTTAGAGATCTTATTTGTACAGCATTCTGTCTACCTTCATCCTTCATCTGCCAGTTCATTATCTGACTGCCATATGTCAAGGTTTGCATCAAAATTCTTCTTCTTTAGGCAACATTACGGACAGTGCGCAAAACGCCATTGCTTCTACATACATAAATACAAACTTCACCACAATCCACGCATCTTCCCTGATGATGGACACTGTAACGATGTCCGAAACGTTGGCTAAAGAAGGAGGAAGACCAACATGGCGAACAATTAAAAAATAAATCACAACATTACTTTTGGCCATGAAAATTTCTAATCATACCCGCATTATTATTATTAAATCTTTAACTGACAGCCCTGAAACAATTAGCTTATTAGCAATACCTGCTTAGTAATTCCAAACAATGATAACTTTGAAGGTAACTATAAACTCAATACAAATTTTCTCTACTACTCGGTGACTATAAATTTAATACTGTTGACAACTTTTCTGACAAGTCCCCTTTGTTTACATCTTTTTTATTCTAAATAATCCTAAAAAATATGTTCTCTGTTAATATAACATTGATTAATAGTTTAGTAACACATACTAGTATCCTATACCTAAATACTTGCTTTTATCACACATACTTTGTCAAATGTACATTCATATTTTGTTATTATTGTAATACTGATAATCTCCTGTGTCACTGTATACTTATAATAATATCATGTACCTATCACTTGAATGTAAAAGCCATTCTATGGCGTTTAAATAAATAAATCATAGTTTATTAAGATTTTTAGTGAATTTCCAAAACAAAAAACAGAACCAAAATACTTGACGTCCACAGTTGAAAGTGTAATTTATCTAGTAATTGAGCACACTACTTTGTGATTGTTGGCCATCGTTTGGATGGCAACGTTTACAGGTTGTTTGTTGCTAGACGCAGTACGAACCTATGGTTATGCCAACTTTGGCGCGGTTAGCTTTCCTTTTAGGCGAGGAGAAGGGCGCGTAAGGCATTCGGGGAGCGGGCAGCGCCGCGCCATCTGCTGACGGATTGTATTTATTGGTTGTGTTTAGCGCCAGCCCTAGGTAGAAACAGTGTGGAATGGCCAACTTGGCGTTTACAAGCAGCAATATCATATTTACCCACCCACTGGCATGCAATACACATTTTATAATACAATCAATTCCGTTTGATTGGTTTATCTGGGACAAAACCCAAGGAACATATAACAAATACTTTAGATATCTGGGACACCATTCCATTTAGTAGGGATAAATCCCAAGGAACAGAAACAAATACTTTAGATTTCTGGGACACCATTCCGTTTAATAGGGATAAATTCCAAGGAACAGAAACAAATACTTTAGATATCTGGGACACCATTCCGTTTAATAGGGACAAATTCCGATCTGAAGTCAATGTAAGGTGTATGATATGCGGCACCGGTCAGAAGAGGGGATGCCAAATTTTTGGGAATTGGGTTATAAGTATTAATAGGTAATGTAAAAAAATATGTATTTTAAAGAAGAGTGAAAAAACAAATTATGAAGCAGGAAATGTAGTTGAACCTCAAAATGATATTTATTTGTATTAATAATGATTATTAAAAATAGTAAAAATGTGTTTTTCAACTCTCCTGTAATTTTTTTTTCATATGTTTGGCTCTCAATGTGTCCCAATTAAGCGGAATTGATTGTTGATAAGGATTTCTAATAGATGAAATGAAACTAAATGGTAAAACCAATTAGAGAGTCAGAAGTACTATGGCAACCCCAGCCTGGAAAAAAAATATGGTCTTAGTTTACAGTCTTTATGTAGTAGTTGTAAGTCAATAATTATTATAAGTCACTTATTATAAGTAACTTTTTATAAGCCACTTATTATAAGTAACTTTTAATAAGCCACTTATTATAAGTCACTTATTATAAGTTACTTATTAGTAGTCACTTATTATATACTCTTAGGTCAATAATAATTATAAGTCGCTAGTTAAAAGTCACTGTCTTAGTCATAAGTTTTAGATTGGATAAATTAAGTTGCAAAACGCCTTTGAGTGCAATTGCCGATTTGATAAAGATGTCAAATTTAACAGGGGTTCGAACAAGTATGTTGTAAAAATTATTGTTTAAAATCATTAAAAATAAAATTAAAGTGTTAATGAATGAATCAATTATGTAATAAGAAACTGGAAAAAATATGGAATAACCCGACTATTGATAATGAAATTACAAGATTTGACATCACAGCAACAAATTTTACCATAAGGATATTTTATTTGACAGCCTTTGTGGTCGAGGGGTAAGGTCGCATGTTGAAATCTTGCATGCGCAAGTAAATTTTATTTGAATAATTTGTGTTATTTCACAATTTATTCATTAAAAATAATGTGTAGATACCAAATATATTCCAGACTGAAAGATACTCTCAATATCGCACTGGTGTACAACCACCATTCAGAATTGAAACATTGCTTGAAGTAGCTCTAACCACGACCAGATCTGAATAACCAGATAATTTCCCCCCCCCTATCTTTAGCGTCACAAAATACATCAATTGGGGATGCCATAGTCTCTCTGGCTCCAGACGGTTGGGAGCAGTAGGAACTCCTATGCGGTATTTACATAAAAAAATTATGTTTTATTATAGATGTCAATATCTTATAGATAAGGCTATAGTGCTCCAAAAGTATATTGACATTAAACGCTCCTTGCGTTTTTATGTTAAAAATCAGTCCTTGTCGTCATTTTATTTGAATTATTAGGAGTTGATTAAGATTGGGATGATTCCATCCATCACAAACATTTATGACTATCAAATCAAATCAACACAACGGTTATGTCGTTACTCTTGACATATTAAATAAAAACTAAAACAGGCCAAGGTCCGCATTTAACGGGAACCATTCAAGTAAGTATTCAAAAAGCCGCAGATCGTCATTAAATGTGATGGAGATTGTAACACCCCTAACTTAATAAAATAAATAATTTGATTATGTATTATTTTCGTTATGTATTAAATGCCAATGGGTTATGAATGGTTACCAATGCATGAAAAGCAGAGTTAAAGAGAGAAGAAATTGACTAATAACTAAAGATGAATTAATACAGAAATGAAGGAGCTACAATGAAAGATTTTCTTTTACATAATATGAAAAAGGATTCCATGACAGTTGATCTCCCGATAGTTGACCGCCTGGCAAACTTAAATACAATATGCAGTCGGTTTATGCAAAATACAGTAAACCTATTTACAAAAAATATAACTAAGTGTCCCCGAAGGTATGTATGTGCAGAGAGGATGTACCCCCAAATATCAAAAATGTAAAACACAATTTCATTCAAATGCATCAAGAATATAACTGTTTACCTATATTCTGTATACACCAGAATATAAGTACAAAAATCGACACAATAAATAAATTCATTTGATATCTATACCAGCTTATTATTAAAGGTATTTTTGAAGTTGATTTTTGATTTGAAATTGGTAAATAATACACAAAAATTATAATTTTGTAGTCATTATAATTTCGGGGTTCGGGGGATCAACTGTCGGGTCACCATAAAAAGCTAACTCGTATGGAAGAAATATAATATTATATCAATACACTATTATTTCAAGACAGAAACAATTTCAAATAAGTGATAATATATGGAGTTATAAAATTTAACGACAGTTAAAAAAAACATTTTTTGTTCCATTGATAAACAAATAGATTTGGTAGGTACGGCTAGTATACGATTTCGAGCTCCGTGCCCTTATTGAAAGAGCATTGTAAAGTTAGAACTCTATAAATAAATATCTGCAATCCCTCTCTTGGTGACGGTATTAAATAAGATTTATTGAAATACATAAATATTACCTCTGATTATTGTGATGTATTTTTGGGGTAATATGCTGCGCTGTGCTACCTCTTGTTGCAGTCTTGAACAACTGGTGTATTGATATATTTTCTATTGTATTACCATTAAACTAGCAACATTTTTATATGTTGTATATTTATTTAGGGTTTATTATCGAAAAAACATGGTTAATACGGGGGAAAAACACAGTAAGGGCCTTCGCTTGTGGAAAAACTGAAATGAAACCAGTTGCTGCACGACTAGCACTGCATTGCATTGTTAACAGGTTGCCATGGTAGCGGCTCACGAACTGTCAAGTTTTCGAATAATCTGTGATATGTTAGATCAGAAAAATAACGAATGCGTCGGCAACTGGTTTCATTTCAGTTTATCCATGAGCGAAGGCCCTAACACGAAATATAATTTACATACAAATAAAAATAAAACATTTGTGCACTTACAAATACAAATCATAATCCACACAGAAGTAAAATAAATGTAATTTTTTTATTATATATATTTTAAAAAATCCGTTTTTTCAATCGACATTTTAAATCTGATGGTGAATTAGACGATTTTAGCTAGCGTAGCTTGTTTATCAAAATTATTGTAAACTAATCGGTATATATTACGTGGTTTATTTATTTATACAAAATTCACCCTCAACTGAAAAAATCATCATGTAAGTTGAGTAAAATTACTAATTTAGATTTTAGACTTGTCAATATTAGGTAAATGTAATTTAGGTAGATATGGTACATGTCAAACTTTAATGCCGACCCGAACTTAATGTGATCCATTATCGGGCAAGTACTTTAGAATGACCGTAAGCGAAAGATAAATATGCGTAAAACATATGTGCGACAGAGAAAGGCATCAGCGGGGAGGCATGTCGCTTTTCTGACCTTAAACTCGCCTATTGCGATCATTTCTGCATCAACGTCAGGTCGGTATTAAAGTTTAGCTTGTACTACACCTACTTTTTGTTGATGGTTTATGGTGATGGAGTGAAAAAATTGTGGGATCATTTAATCATTTTGTATTTTTTAAATTATGGAAAAATTAAAAAATATTTTGGCAAAAATGATTGATGAACCCAACAGATGACAATTTATAAAAAGACCTTCAAACTGTTTATCTTTGGTTATTTTTTTATTTTTATTTGTAATACCAACTGTTATTCAATTTGAAGGTTTTTTATTCAAACATTACGAAAAAATTCTTTAATTTCATATAATAGGCAGATTTAGAAATTAAAGATTCTTTTCATAATGTTTGTTGCAAAAAATAAAAAAGATGAGGAAAGAAAGAATGAGATGATTTGTTGATTTTTACATATTTTTTTTTATTTCAAGGCAACTATTTGGCACACAATATTATTTCGAACCATTTAAAAAAACCGGCCATTGCAAATGAACGTATTTTTAAAAATGTCAATCCACAAAACACTATCTTAAATAGAAAATTTTAAACTTTTTTAAAACCTATAAATGTAAGCAGTTTTGGCACATTTTTACTAAATTCATTACATTTTATAAACTAATATCAAATTTACATCAACAAATGGAAAAATGTAGAGAAGATATTAAATTTGTTAAATGCCATATAATTTGTTAGGCTTAGTTTTCAGAACTCTCGTCATATTTGAAATTTTTCAACAAATCGTCCAAGTACGTAATTTTGATTTGCTTGCTGGATTCTCAGCCCATCAGCATTAGCTCAAATTTTTAGTTGGGTTGTTTATAAGCCGGCAAACATAATGGTCATGTGACGGGAGTTCAGAGAACTGGGACTAGTGCCATTTGTTAATTTATGTTATTAAGTTTTAATGTATCTTTTGTTAAATTTATTTATTTATAACACTTAATTTATACTTAATGAATTCACTTGTTATAAAATCTATTTTTTATTCTAAAAAGCTGCTTGTAAGAAAGCACAAAGCTAGATGTCATGATAAAATCTTTTTTTAAATTGAAATTATATATTACGCATAATATTATCATAATATTCAATATGTAAAAAAAATATCAGCAGCATTAAAAATATGTTAAAGCGTTTATAAAATTCTGAATGCATTAGAATTTTTTCTTGAACTGAAAAACCCACCTTACAAGGGGTATTCTATATGAGCTTTTATTTATTTTTACTTATACTCTTTTTTAACAATATATTTAGCATGAAACATATAAAATAGTAGTATATAACTAAGACAAATAAGAAAAATGTGCAATAAAAATAAGCAATTGGTTATTTACAAGGAAACATAATATCTAGGGCAGTGGTTTTTAACCTGGGTTCGATCAAACCCCGGGGGTTCTGTGAGTCAGTCTCGCAGGTTCGGCAGAGGTCAAGACTCACCCCTGACTAAGAAGGGTGAATGCGCATACGAAACTGGTGGGAGTCAGTACTTCCGACAAGGTTAAGAACCACTGATCTAGGGTATTTCACCATTTCTGAGTAAACGTTGAATAGGATAGAATAATAATAATAGAAACCAGTAGAGTAGGTTTAATCACAGGATAAAATGGCGTAAAAAACAGACATTTACTTGACAGATTGTTTCAGTCAGCGGTAGTGAAACAGATAAAATAATACGCTTTGAACAATCGACAGCATACTCGGAGGTGGTGAAATACTAATTTATAGGGAAAAATCCATAGCTAAAACATCAAACATGGAATTAGAAAGGCAAAATGAATAGCAGTGCTTTAGTGAATATATTATAAAATATTTTGACCAGGTTTTTTGATGAATTTCATAAATACAAAATAATCAATAGATTTTGAAATAATTTGATTGAAAGGTTTCGAAAGATGAACACAACAAGGCGATGCACCTCAGCGTGAAACATACAGAATCAGGCAAAATCGCGCACTGCGAGATGGCGATAAGGTTGAATTTCCCGCTTAGCCGCCTGTGTTGATTTATGCAAAAAAAAACATCTCCAAAATGCAAGTTTTATTTAATTTTATTCAGGCACAAACATGAAATTTTTTTATGTTCGATAATAAACCATTTAATTTACAACATTATACAGTAAAACCATATACGAAAAGCGGTTCGTAAGTAGGAGATTTTGCACTTCAAAGCATTTTTTATAGGCCTAATACTTTTTTTATAGGCTTATAAAATGACTAAAGGTCGCCAAGAGGTGTTCTACTCGCAGTATTTAATTTAAGTATCGCAATATTTCTAAGTAATTTAATTTTCAAACCAAAAACACATGATTTTGCATTACTTTGCAGTAATCAAGAAAAATAAAGAAATTAACACTAGAAGTGGTTTCCATTAAACTTTAATAGAAACAAATGTGCTACTTACTTAGTATCTTTCGGTTCTAGCCATTTACTCTCTCTGTCTTAGTCTAAGTCCTAAGTCTTACTCTTGCCTAAAATTGTATATCGCCATCCAATTTGAATTCTATGCAGTAATGAAATTATTTCACCATATTTTAAAATTAAAGAAGGTACCTATATATTTTTTAAAAGAAAATGGGATGGCGATATACAATGTCAGGCAAATATAAGAGAGACAGAGAGCACGCTAAATGGACTAGAACCAAAAGGTGATAAGTCGGTTTCCATTTAAATCTAGATGGAAGGCGTTTCTAGTACTTTGAGATAAAATTATTCTTACTTACAAAGGATTGAATAATTTTATATTGATAAATTACATATTTTTAACATAAATTAATTAGGTAATCATGTATGTGTGAATTTTTATTGCATTTGGATATAATTATGGTGTGAGTGTGCTCTTCTATTGATAATTTACGAAAGGTTATGTTAGGTTTGTGGAGAAAAATTTTTCAGAAAAAAGATTAAAAATACAAGCCAATGTGAGCCTTTATTTCGGCCCCAAGCCATGAACCATGGTGACCCGATAGTTCCCCCCCGATATTATAATTATGATAAAATAATAATTTTTTGTGCATCATTTATCAATGTCAAGCCTAAAATCGACTTCAAAAATTTGTTTAATAATAAGTTGGTATGGATGTCAAATGAATTTATATATTTAGTGTCGATTTTTTGTACTTATACACTGGTGTATACAGTATATAGACAAGCAGTTTTTTTTCTTGATTCATTTGAATAGAAATATGTTTTATACTTTTGTTATACGGCGATACATCTTTTCTGCAACCCCTTTGGTGACACTTCATTATATTTTGTATATAAGTAGGTATTCCGTATTTTCCCTAAACTGACCACTTTTTAACCACTGTAGAGCTTTTTGCCACAGCATGGTACTATTTAAAATACCTCGGATTGGTTTGCTGCCAATTTTGGCAAATTTTCACTTATTTGTAAGTAATTAAGTAGAAGTTTACGATTTTATAATATTTTTTTATAAATCCTACAAATATGTGATAATCGACAAAAGATATGTGAATTCATTGGATATATAAAACTATAATCAGTTTGTATGTCTCCATATTAAAATTCGGAGTTATGATTTTTTTAACGTGGGCGGAAAATATTCAAAATGATCACGAAAAAATTTCAAGCAATCGGAGAAAAAAGTTTTAAATTGCGCTGTCGCTCCAGTGGTTATATACAAGTATTCTGGAGGGCAAACTGAAGTTGGAAGTGGCCATATATTTGTTACAAACCTCAGAATCGACATGAGCACATATTTCAGCCTAAGTTATGAATCTAACTGTATATATCGATGAAATAATTAATATGAGCGCATGTTTCAAACCTTAGGATTGATATGAACACATATTTTAAATCTTAGGATTGATACGA
Source organism: Limnephilus lunatus (assembly GCA_917563855.2). Taxonomy (NCBI): domain Eukaryota; kingdom Metazoa; phylum Arthropoda; class Insecta; order Trichoptera; family Limnephilidae; genus Limnephilus; species Limnephilus lunatus. Next base: position 104,694,975 of record OU830594.1, read on the forward strand.
ACACATATTTTAAATCTTAGGATTGATACGAACACATATTTTAAATCTTAGGATTGATATGAACACATATTTTAAATCTTAGGATTGATATGAACACATATTTTAAATCTTAGGATTGATACGAACACATATTTTAAATCTTTGGATTGATATGAACACATGTTTTAAATCTAGGATTGATGTGAACAAATATATTAAAACTTGGGATCGCTATCAACACATATTTTAAATCGTCGGATCGTTATGAGCACATATTTCAAACCGTAGGGTCAATATGAGCATACATTTCACAACTTAAAATCGACAAAAACACAATATATTTCAGACCTATATATGTTTTATGATTATACCATAATACCAAATAAATTACCAATAGGAGCACACTCACAATAATAATATATGCAACAATAATATGGCAGTGCAACGTTGCAAGCGAGCTGTAAACACATTTGAGAAGAAAAGGTAAATGGATAAAACAGAACAGTGACAATTCAGAACATTATGAAATAATAGGGTAAATATTTATTATTTAAACACACTCTTAATTGTACTACACATAATTATCAAAAATAATACTTTGCTTCAATTTTTACCGTAAGAAAAAATTATCAGAACAAAGAAGATAATACTAATAAATTAAAACAAAATTTTTAAAAGAACCATATACGGATGGTATAGCGATATACAATGTCAGGAAAGTGTAAGAGAGACAGAGAGCGTGCTAAAAGGGCAAAACCAAAAGGTGCTAAGTTGGTTTCCATTAAAATCTACATGGAAGTCATTTCTAAGAGTTAAAATTTTTAAAAGAGATAAACTTGTAGTGAATTAAACAAAATGATGTTTTCTGAGTCACTAGTAGGATATTTCAAAATGTCGTACTAATATATCAGACCATTATGCCTCCCAGTGCTATTTTATAGCATATTTAATAATATGTATAGTAAAACACAGAAATGTGTTAATAATATTTGATTTATGGAAAGCATTCAAAAATTACTTTCCTCATTATCTCAAAACTTGGTATTTGGAGATGTCTGACTAATCAACTAGACGATCATATGCTAATCTGAAAACAATACTTTCTGTTTTTGGGGTTTTTACTAGAGATGCCACGAATAGTGATTTTGCCGAATACCGAATATTCGGCTAGGCTCTCGGCTCTCGGCCCTTAGTACATTTCGCGGGTAACATGTTCCGACCTGCTTCATTGAAGTGCTTGCGGTATCTATGCCGTGGGCGTATTTGTTTTACATACATATTTGCGAGTAGATCATGTCACAACACGCATTATTTGTTGATTGTTACATCAAATTGTGTTACTTATAATGTGCATATCTTAAAAAATATCACCAATAGATTTTAAGAATCAAATATGCGATTTTTTGTTAAAATAAAAAATTTTGTGAGTAATATTTATTACGCATTTTTTTTCATGATTTGGTATTCGGTATTCGGCCGAATGGTTCACAATATTCGGCCGAATACCAAATAGTAAAAAAAGTAGCCGAATGGGCCGAATACCGCGTAGTAGCCGAATATTCATGGCATCTCTAGTTTTTACCCTCGGCACACAGAGGTATTAGAATACGGGAACTCGTCATTTCAAAAAGTTAAGAGTATGTCTAAATAGTAAATATTTTCTAATAATGGGTTAGGTTAGTTTAGGTTAGGCGAGTTGAGGTTAGGTTAGTTTATTCAAAGTCCTATATTGTCACAGTTCTGTTTTGCCCTGAAACTGATGGAAAGATATAGGTTAGTAGATAGATATAGGTCAATTATAATCTCCACTGACCGACGGGCTTGCTGGGCCGGCGACGTTCCTCGGGTTGACTCTGGCTGAGCGGCTTGGGGTCGGCTGAGCGCGGCCGACGCTTCGGGGAGCGGAAGAGCGGCGCAGGCTCGGCGCTGGCTCCCCGCGCACCTATAACGAGATTCAATTGCTTTCGAGGACTTGTTCGAGCGCTGGCGCGGCCCGGTTTTGCTGCAAAATTAAAATCACAGACGGATTAAGCGGACGACAGTTGATTTGAAGATGGATGAGGTGAATGAAGGAATGTGGCGTGTTGTTGCTAATCGAGGAAACAAAACCAAAACACGTCTCTCACTGAGAAAAATAATTTCCCAGAAGGCCCATATCATCTTTGGAAGGTTTAAAGAGAAATATATATCTACCCTGGAGCTTCTAAACTGGAGAGAGCTGGCACAAAACCGAGATGAGTGGAGGAAGACTCTTGAGGAGGCCAAGACCCACCAGGGGTTGTAAAGCCAACAGTGATGATGATGATGTGGAGGGTTTTTAGGAAAGGTGAAGTCGGCAGACTCCCAATGCGGTGCATTTGGTAAACTAAGTCACCAAACATAGCAAACCACTTGGCGTGATCTATTGCAGAGGCGGTACCCATTCCCGCCTCCCAAATTGAATGTCTTCTGAAATATGTCATCTGGAATGTTGTGAGGCTGAATAAATTGGGGAAGGAAGGGAGATTGGGCAGAAGAAGGTTGGGAAGCACCTGGTTATTCCGATCTGGTCACAAAACACATTTTTCAAGTGAAGTGTCGATTCTGAATGTTAGTCTTTAGCAGGTCTGAGAGTATCTACCACTCGGGAACATGCCTCAAATATACTATTTCTATATATTTGAATTAAGACAAATTAAAAAAAAAAATGTATATTTTCACACGCTGGAAGTTGAATGTGCAACTTTTCGATTCATGGCTGAGGATATTAACCACTCGACCACAGAATTCGTTGTAATGTTCATATTGGCAGTCAAAATGTTCGTTGGACAGTCCATTTATGTTTTTTTTAAAACTGTTCTGAAAGTCTATACACGTATTCAGTGCAGGTATTGTGTAGGAGCTATTTTGATGAAAATCTGGGCGAAGCCCCCCACAGGGCCTAGTAAGAAAACTGGTGGCATCCGGTTAAAAAGTGCAACATTTTAAAAACATTTTTTATTATGTTAACGGATTTGAAATCTCCTTTTGGTTTTTATGGTTTGGTTCCCCGATTAGTGTTTAGAAAAGATCCATAATGGAAATATGGAAAACTTGAATCAACGACATGCGTGTTTGAATGAATAAAATTACATAGGTACAAACATACAAAGAGTGAAGGAAAATAAAAATAATCTGATGTTTGTAAGAGGAACTGGTACGCCGCTCTTTTCATACCAAACTTAAATTTAGATTTGAGGCCAAAATACCCAACAAAACTGAAATTTAAAAAATCTAATCATGTAATAAATATCTATTACTGATTACTAGATCTACTAAGTACTGTATTTGTTTGTGATTAATTATAAAATACAGGCCATAAGAAAATGAAAATTTTTCATGATTTAAGAGGCAACTTTGGAAATTATTTATGAGTTAATAATAATCATTTAAAAAAAATATTTTACTATGTGTGTTTTGCAAGTACTATGAGAAAATACAACATAAAAATTATTAAAATGATCAGTAGAAGCATTGTGAGGAGCAAAAATTTTAGTTACAAATGTCCGATTTTCGTTTGAACACACATATGTCATATATAAATTAAAATTTCTTCCCACAAAAACACTTTTTTATCATTTTTAATTATATTAAAATAATAGGTTAGATAAGATTATTTTTTAATTATTACAATTAAATGCCAAAGTTGCCTCTAAAATGGTGGAAAAATTAAATTCTAATGGCTTATTTTATGTCATAATTTAAAATGCAAATAAATAAAGTAGCACATAACCTTTACTAGATATTTGCTATACTTTTTGATTACTTTAATAATATTTCAGTTTGGTTAGATATGAAAGCGTCAAATCCAAATTCTTGTTTTTTTTATTAATAGACCACGCAGCCGTTCCACATAAGGATTGAAGATAATGTTGTGGGATGAATGAATAAGAAGTAAAACTTTATGGAAAAGTAATTATTTAAATACCAAATCTTTTTTTTTTTCAAATATGTTTATGATTTTAATGGGTTGATCAAAAAGTTCATGCTTTGGATTTTTTTTTTAAATTTGTCTTATAAAAATAATGATCCCCACACACCCAACAAAATTTATGAAAATAAATATTAAGAGTCTCAACTGCTCCCAACGCCGAAGGCACTGTTACATCCTCAAATGGGATATATGTTGTAAGGTAGCGGAGGGGGGAGGAGATGAGGAAGAGGAATGCAAGAAAGTGCCTGACCAATCAGATCTGGCAACTAAATACGATTAAAGTCATTTGAGCAACGTTTCGACTCCGAATTGTGGCCTTTCACCAGAGCGACACTGAGAGTATCGACCTACAACTCTGAAGTGCTGCATTTTTGACGTTTTTTTATTTAAATATGCAGCTTGTATCATCTTAGATTTTGTATTACTTTTGCAAGAAAATGGTTGTTGGTACGGAAGACTATTTTTTTTTTAAATATTTAAATATTTTTTTAAAACCAATACTCTAATTTATCTAAATGGCACAAACTTTCGTCAACCGATCAAACCAATACAACACAGATTAAAATTATTAAATTATATTATGTTAAAATGTTTTGGGTTTATGATTTCTGGCTATGGGTGCAACTTCTACAGAAATAAATAAATAATGTACGTTTTTAAATATGATGTAAAATGAATAGAAAAGTTAATTTATATAATAATTTACTTACAACGAGACAGGCATTAAAGCTGGAAAAGGTACAGTAGACAAAGACAGACACATACCATTAACATAATCCATGCGGCTTTGAATATAACTTGACGTCTGGTAGGTTCAGCACTATACGGTGCAAAATGTCACTTTGTAAATTTCTAACTCAAGCAATACTACGAGTAGATATGATTTATCTGTAAATTTTATATGAATAGTTAGGAAAATGTCTAAGTTGACATGTTTCACAGAATTTGAACAATTGATCAAATTTCAAAGTTGATTTTCAAGCTCTGTGAAAGTTTAATTCAAGTTGTGTTATTATTTGAGTGTTCAGAGAAGAAAATGGCCAATAATTATATAATAACAGAATTTGAAAAGAGCCTTCACAAAACTTAAAAATTAACTTTGAAATTTGATGAATGGTTCAAATTCAGATAAAAAAATTTCAAATTTAATTTTCAAGTTATCTGAAAGTTCTATCAAAGTTCTGTAATTATTTCAGGTTGTGAAGAAACTGGCCAATATAATAATAGAATTTGAAAAAAAACATTACAGAACTTAAAAATTTACTTTTAAATTTAATGAATTGTTCAAATTCTGTGAAATAATGCATCCTAAGTTTTTCTAGCAATAAAAATAAATTCTTTTACTGTAATTGTAATGGCTTCTATCAGAAATTTATTAAGGATGGGTTATTTCACAGAATTTGAACAATTCGTTAAATTTCAAAGATAACATTCATAAGTCCTATTCTGGTTGTTATTATCTAAGCTACCAAATATCATCTAAGCTACCGAAACAACCGGCCAATGAAATAACAAAATTTGAATAGAATTTTAACTTTGAAATTTTATGAATTGTTCAAATTCGGCAAAAGAACTCGTCCTAAGGACCAATTGTTTCACAGAAATTCAAATGTAACATTGTCATCAAATGGCTATTCAGCACTATTTTGTTTTTTGACAATTAAAAGATCCGCGCTAAACTTCGAAGCTAGGTGCGTTTCAGCTTTCTGTCAATTGTAACAACATGATAGTTGTTCTCTTTTGCTGATCACATTTTTTTCAAAAGCTGAAACGGACATTCAACCGTCAAAAAAAAGACCTTAATGGCCATTTGATAACAATGTTACATTAGAATTTCTGAACAACCCGTCTTCAGTGTGTTTATATTGGATCAAAGTTTGTGTAAATAATTATTGTAGTAAGTTTTATGTTTGTGGAGAATGTACCTGCTGTAAGTCTGTAAGTGAATGAAAGGACGACGAAAATCCATAGAAAAATATACCTATTTTCGACTGTTTAGGGATTCATCTTCGTTTGAATCTTTGATAGCTTTTGCACAAATGATGCAGTGAGCCGCTTATGGTTAGTTAGTTGGGGCCTTACTGATAAATGTGTTTAAAATTTTGCACAACTGATAAGCAATAATTAATGTGGGGTAAATGAGTGTTTATCAATTGTGAAAAAGTTTATTAGTGAGGCGGTTAGTGTTTGTAAAATGTGGATAAATGAATTTTAAATATAATATCGACCACAGTATTTAAATTTGTTGTAAGAGGTATTGAATTTGTAAAACTTACCTACTTTAGTTTAATATTGCAACACATAATTTTTAAGCACATTGAATAAGAACTTCACAGGAACACATTGCGGTAAAAGACATTCTTTAAATTAATGTAAATACATATTGTTATATTATAGATCACGCAATTAGAGTTGACCCAAACAACACTTACGGTGTGCACATTTTATCCTTGTAAAACATCACCGAGAAACAGCCCGGTCTTGCTTAATTACTGATATTATTAGCCAAAATGCGACAACAACATCATTTGTTAATAAAATTTTGCTAACTAAAATATTTTCGAAATTTTTTTAGAGTTTTCTTTTCATTGCATTAAAACCATTTTTTCGATTTTATTTAGAAATTCTTTTGAAATTTGAAACATGCTGTATGCAGACAATGCATTTTTGTTTGCGTCAACTCTTGCTGTGATACGTATATAGAACATCATTGAAATAATAAAAATTGTACATTTTTACAGTCAGATATAATATATAGAAAATATTGTTAGTTATATTTTACACTTAATATAAAATTTCTAGTGCTCTGAATTGATTGTCTTAATTATCAACAACTCATGACGGGTTGTTTTGCAGAATTTGAACAATTCATCAAATTTCAGAGTTAAAATTCAAGTTCTGTTATTATTTCAACATGGGCTTGGATAATAACTGAATTCGAATAGGACTTTCACAATACTTGAAATTTATCTTTAAAATTAGATGAATTTTTCAAATTCTGTGAAACAACCCGTTCTAAGTGTTTTTCAGAAAAAATTCTATGGTCTCCTATCGAGGAAAACTATCTTTCATAATTTTTTTTGAGGCCTATAGAAAGAAATATATTGGTGTCAGGCAATACAACAAACATTTAATAAAATCGCATCTTTGGGAGTCAATTTATGTTCCCAACCTTCCTTTATTAAAAATATGATGGTTTTATTAACGACATCATCTACGTGTGCATTTGTATTCGGATAGATCTTTGCACACAATATACAGATGGATATTAATAGTGCACAACTGCTAACCCTGTTCAAATCGCAAGTGCAGCACATTATTGAATTTGGCAGCCATTTTGATTTGGAGCCCCAAAGTACTTGAAAAAAACTCATGATTCCGTGCAGAAACGGGCAGTCTGTTTGATAGATTCCCCTATAATAAAACTTCACCTCCAAGTAAATTTAACATAGGAGACCTTTTTGGCTTGACTTAATTTAACTTTGTACATATATATATCTCTCTCTCTGGTTTCAATCCTGGGATTGGTTTGCAGCATTGTTTTTGTATATATATATGTACCTCTATATTATATGTATAAGCTGTTTGTCTGTTACAAAATAAATAAATAAAAATGATTGCAATCTTTAGAGCACAGGCGTCAGGTGGGAATGCTGTTCTTGTTCTACCGGTATTTCAGCGCATGTTGATCCCCGAGAAACTAGCATCATTGGTCGCTTCGGCACTGGTGCACAGTTGAAAAGTACGCAAAATGTGTGTCCAACACTTGTCACATGAGAACTGGTCATTTTTACAACTTGTTCTTGAGTTCAACAGCTTGGCTGTGAAATTATTTACCAGCTTCTTTATTTCCTCCCTCCTACATGATGATTGTAGTATTATAATATTAGTTTATGATCAGTTCCATCATTGTTTTCCGTTGTCTATGCTATATTCGGATCCCATGATGTCGGCTAGGACGTTTGTTGAAGATAGCCAAACACGGGCAGGCAAGTCAACCTTTTGCGAGAGCTCCTCAAACAAAATCTAGTTTCCCAGTTACAAGGACTTGGTTCCCTTTAAACCATAGGTTCTCAACGTGGGCGATAACGCCCCCTTGGGGGCGTTTCAGACGTTCAGGGGGGCGGTGGAAGACCAAGAGCAAATTGGGGGGCGTTTCAGACTTTCAGGGGGGCGGTAGAAGACCCAGAGAAACCCATCTTACCCCTTCAGTGCTCCAGATAGTTCGCCGGCAGGACGTACGTCTTGTTCGCTGCGCGCCGTAATTTTAAAATTATTAAAATGATTTACAAGTTTATCCTAATTGATATTAACGAGAAAACTAGTATCTGAGAAGTGGTTCTCGAGAGAAGTCATCTCGAATATAGAGATCAAACACGCTCTTCATAAGCGTTGGAAAACTGGAGACCTTCAGAGTGAATACAATCTGTTTAGTTCTTACCGAGTGTTAGTTAGGCGCGAGTTTCGAGTGGCCTATCGAGCCTACGTGTCTGAAATCGAGGAAAACATCACGCATGATCCCAAGATGTTTTGGCACTATATAAAATCCCTTCTGAAGGATGGTGGTCTTGAACACACTATGATGAAAGGTAATCAAGAATTTCGTGGCTTGAGTGTGGCTAACGCATTTGCTGATCATTTTCAATCGGTCTACAATAAAGACCTTCCACTTTTAGACATTAATAATACAGCCACATTTACTACCAGAGGAGCTTCAAACTTTGATTTTGATATATTTACGGAATCTGACCTTATGAGTGCCATAAGTCTCATGAAGAACTCACCCTCTATCGGAACAGACTTCGTTCCCGTATTTTTTATTAAAAGGTGCACCGAGTTCCTAAAACACCATTATGTGTCTTATCATTAACTTCGCTATTAGAACTTCCAATTTTTCTGAACTATGGAAAGCTTTAAAAAATATGCCCTATTTTTAAGAAAGGTTCGAAAAAGTTAATCGAAAATTATAGACCAGTTGCCATACTATCAGCTCCTGCTAACACTAAACTATTTCAACAATTAATTTATAAATTCCTTATGCCTCAGATAGCTGCATACATTATCCCCGAACAGCATAGTTTCAGGAAAGGAAGATCCACTGAAACCAATCTGATGGTTTTCACCGACTATGTTGCTAGGTCCCTAGATAGTGGATACCAAGTAGACTGTTCGTATAACGACTTCCCCAAAGACTTTGATACTGTGAATCATGATATCTTACTCATAAAACTTGCCCAGTTGGATTTTTCCCTTCGGATGTTAAAGTTTTTTAAAATTTACCTCAAGAACAGAAAGCAATTTGTGACACACGGAATCTTCCAATCTGCTGAATTTTTCGTTTTTTCTGGGGTTCCCTAAGGATCGATCCTACGGCCTCTTCTCTTTTCTATTTTCATTAATGACATTGCTGGAGTCCTCCGTTTTTCTCGCTTTTTGCTGTTCGCTGACGATCTAAAATTATTTCTTCTAATAAGAAATATTGAGGACTGCCAGCGCCTTCAAGCTGATGTTGATAACATTTCAGAATGGAGTCAACGAAATATAAAGGATCTTGGTAGTATGTATGAAAGTAAGCTTTATTAGTAATTTTGTCCTCATATAACCGTCAGTGTTTTTCGAATTTTTTGAAAGTAAGCTTTATTAGTAATTTCGTCCTCATATAACCTCAGAGTTTTTCGCGATACCCGTGCTCGGAAGATTTTATACTTCTCCCTGGTACGCAATAGGTTGGAGAGTGGTTCGCTTATCTAGAATCCTCATAAGATGGGATGATCCCTTATGTTTGAAAGGGTTCAAAAAAGTTTCTAAGATTTCTCTACATGAGAGAGTACGACCACTATCTATGGATCTACCTGGCGAACTTTCTTCTGGGCATGCTGGGACTTCACTTCCTGCAGTTCAGAAGAGAGGAGTATGCCGCCACCCACTTATTCAGACTGCTGCGAGGCTATATTGAGAACTCAGCCATTTTGGAGCGCGTGAGTCTCTATGTTCCAGATGACTAACTTAGAGAGCGTCATCATAGATTATTCGATCTTCCTGCCTGTAGGACTAACTTGCCAATGGTTCTCCCGGTAGGGAGGAGTATATTGCTCCTGAACCAAATCTTCTCCGAGATTGATATATTTGGCGTCAGTGAGGAGAGATTCAAAAGGGAAATTCTTTTGATTCTTGAAAGAGTCTCTCCACATTGACGAAATCTTCACCAACGCCTGAATTTTGTTTGAAATTGCCATATTTCTTGCCTTATTTCTTATAAATAAAAAAGTCAAATTTGTAATGGTGTAAGAAATTAATAAAAAAATATTATTCTTATATCCCATTTCGCCCCATCCCATTATTAGAAGAAATAATTTTAGATCGTAAGCGAACAGCAAAAAGCGATAAAAACGGATGACTCCAGCAATGTCTTTCAATTTTTTTGAAATTGTCATATATCTTGAAAATCATTTTATGTATATACTCCCCCCCCTCCCCCCATCCCTCCCCTCCCACCACCACCGTTGTGGTAAATATAATCGTGACGACAATTGTTGTTTTAGATTCACGAGTTGGGGGGCGCTAGAAAAATTAATATCCTTAAAGTGGGCGGTGGGCAAAAAAAGGTTGAGAATCTATGCTTTAAACCATATCTTTATTTTAATGAAATAGCAAAAACAGTCACTGTGATCTTGAAAAACTATTAGTATTTCAATCAAAACAGAATAGTACTGAGATACTTACCAAAACTAATAATAAATACAATATTTCTGTAGAAGATTACAGACCTCTTCAAGACCAATTTTCACTCCTTCCTGTCCTCATTTTTTTCCTTTACATATTTTTTGAATATAAGTGAGGATGTTTCAATAAATGATATAATATTTAACTCTACTAATATTGCCTCGACACCACAATATTTATTTCAATACACCTCACTCTCCACCATTAATAACAAACATGACAAAAAGACACTCAGCATTCTGTCGTATAATTTAAAGACTGACCTTCAGACACGGAAGTATTGTCAAAGCTATGTCCCTGCAGCTTTCTGCGCTGGGCTCGCTGGGCCGGTGTCTCCTGAGGGATCTTGGTCTCCTGCAGCTTGGCGTGGATGGACTGGTACGGAGCCGACTTGAAGGACTTCAGCCTTTTGCTGGGACTAGTCCTCTTACTGTCGGTATCTTCCCCCCCGATGACCCTGGAAAAAACATATTTTTGGTGCGTTGTTGATTTTTGGGGCCCAACTTGGGGCAGATAATGAAAACTAAGAACATAAAAATTGTTGTATTGATTTTTGGCGCCCAACGTGGGGCAGATGATGAAAATTAAGAACATTAAATTATTTTATTGATTTTTGGCGCCCAACCTGGGGCAGATGATGAAAATTATAAACATAAAAATTATTTTATTGATTTTTGGCGCCCAACTTGAGGCAGATGAAAAAAATTATGAATATAAAAATTGTTGTATTGATTTTTGGCGCCCAACGTGGGGCAGATGATGAAAATTATGAATGTAAAATTGTTGTATTGATTTTTGGCGCCCAAGAAATGATGATAATTGAAAAATAAAAATTGTCGTATTGATTTTTCGCACCCAACTTGGCCTTCGAGAGGTTATTCTGCATCCTAATACAAGTAGAAAAGAGAAATAAACTTTCTAAAAGGTTTTTGATAAAAAAGTAGAATTGTTCAAAGGGAATACTTTTTATGCCTTTTTTATTGCTAACATCCGGTAGAATCACCTCCTGAAAGCGGACTTTGCCCCTGGACACCATGTGTTTTTCAGAATATCAGCTACTAAGTTACAATATTCATACTTAATTCTTTGTTCAAAGACATTGTGAAAACGTAGGAGTAAGGTTTCTGAACAGATAATACCAAGAAATTTGGTCTATATAGACTAGAAAGAAAACTTATGTCGCACAACTGACAAGAAACTAATTCCATCACGCTTGTACCACGTGTTATGCACCGTCTCGTTCCTACAGCATTGGAAAAGGTAAGGAACGGTGCAGATCACGCTGACTTAAGATTCTTTTTGGTGGCAACACGTGACATTTTTTTGTTGTTTAATTTTTAATTGAAATGTTATTGCCATCAATATTTTTTTAAACTTTAAATAAGCTCAGGAATCGTTGGTTAAAGTATATTTAGTAGATTAGTCTGTAAGACAGTTTAAGATAACCGCTCTCCGTTAGGGTGGAGTAAAACTGCCCACCTTGGTAATACAACAAAGAGATGTAGTTATACATAATATCAGATGATATTTTTATAAAAGTCTGCTCAAAAAGAGAAAACTTAAATGTATATAATTTGTTATTACTTATTCAAGACTAGTTGTTTTAGAGATATTATGAAAAACTACGAAAATTTCATAAAAACTTTCATTGATCTTTTAATAATATTTTCTCTTTGCACAAAATACCAAAACATTCACTGTGTGCATAACATAAGTACAATAATGTGTATTTTATTACTCTTGATTATGTAAAACTTCTTAAAATGCTCATTAGAAAAGCTTATGTTATGGAAAATAATCAATAATGCTTTTGTAATAAGTAAAGAAAGACTATAACATTTAACTGTTTTATCGAATCTGCAAAGGAAAAATGGCTAAAGAGACATACAGCTGTGATATTAAAGATGAATCTACACAATAAACTACGTTAGAGTTTCTCAGGGCCTGGTAGGAGACAAATGTCTTGGCTGCGAAATATACGAGAGTGGACCGGCATTAGAAGTGTGGAGGAGCTATTCCGGGCAGCGCAAGACAGAGAGACCTTTTCAAGAGTGATCGCCAACGTCGAGGGGACCTGATAGGGCACACAAAGAAGAAGAGTTTCCCACATGTTCTGGGAAACTCTAGAAAACTTAATTTGATGAACACAAGCAGAAAAATACAATACATATTGTGTAAGATATTTAATGTCACATATAACATCTGATCACATGATCTTCAATGTAAATCTTTAATGTCACAGCTGTATGGCGCTTTAGCCATTTTTCCCTTCCAGATATATTATGCCTCCACTTACACATTGTCGTACTTAAAGAAAGGTTTTTTCCGCTTCACCCTAACGTCCACTAATCAATTAATTTAATTCTCAACCATGTGCAGATACTTTCAAAATTACTTGGTAAATTTATTTACTGTACAGGAAAAGTTCTAGGCGTGAAAGCATCATGATAATATATTGTGTGTCCCTTTATCTCACCTGTGATTAGTGGAGGCCAGAGACAGGGCGGAGAGAGACGACCTCCTGGAGACCTGGTACCACAGCTCCATCTGCTTGTTGTACAGCTCTGTCAGGTGGTCTGGAGCCAGTTCGGTTCCCCAGCCACGATACTGTGTTGGAAATGATCATGGATTGCGTATATGACTTTTGAATGTTGAACTCAATGATTAGAAATCTCATTTTCATCGGAATGCTTTACAGATAATGATTTTATGTAAAGAAACATTTGTGGGTTACGAATAACCCAGCCACATTGGAATTCATCATACTCCAATCTTAAAATTGCAATGATAGAGGACTTGGCTAGCAGAAGTTTGAACTCATGACACCAGAGGGGCGATTCTGGTTCCACCTAAGGATAAGGAATATCGTTAACCTTAAAACTAATGACTTTTTATTAACTGCGATTCCAGGGGGAGGATTCCAGTTCTACTACAGGATAAAAAATTGTCATTAACCTTAAAATTATTTAGATACGATTAGAGTTCTCTCGGATGACAGCAGAATTGTCCTTAACCTTAAAATTAACGACTTTTTCGTTAACTGCGATTCTAGTTCTCTTGGATTTTGGAAGTTGATAATTTTACTGTTAGGACAATTTTGCTGTCATCGGAGAGAACTGGAATTGTAGTTCACGTGAAAGTCGTTATTAATTTTAAGATTAAGGATAATTCCTTATCCTTAAGTATAACCGGAATCTCCCCCGAAATTGCAGTAGTAAAAGTCATTATTAAATTTAAGATTAAGGACAATTCTTTATCCTAAAATAGAATCTAAATACCCCCCCCCCCCCCCCCCAGTTCTCTTGGATGAGAGTGAAAAAGTTCTTAATTTTAAGGTTAAGGACATTTCCTTATCCTTAAGTAGAACCGAATTCACCTTTCTGGGTAAGCACCTAGTTTTGACCACTCGGTAAAGACATTTCTTTTAAAAAATTCGTAATATTATGTAGGAATCTTGGTAGGAATAAATAGGAATTTTGGTTCACAGACACAAAAGAATTCTCAGGGCACAAATTTGATGTGCCCCATTTTTAAAATTTATGGAACTTCATTTTTTTTGGTGGGAGAAGTACAATTTTTACATATCTTTACAATTTAATTTTGTATTACAGGCACAAAAGTAAGTGTGTGCCCCACTTAGAGGGCACAAAAAGCATGTGTGTGCCCCACTTTAAGAATTATGTGCCCCACTTTAAGAATGGACTTTAGATTTTTTGGTTGGAAGAAATGTAAATTTTTTAAATATTTTCAAGATTGGGGCCTTATCAGAAACCAAATCAAAAATCTCCTGGCATAAAAGCCAAAGAGTAGGTAAGCCATTAAATTCTGCTGTTTGTATCAAAATACAAATCCCAAGTTGAAAAAACTAACAACCATTATGCTATTTTACCAAATGGGTATACATATATAGACGTCCAAATTGATAGACCAGGAGAACAAAACCAAGTTTCGTGGAGTTTGAAGGCGGCATGGCCGTCTCCCTTTCTGTGATTTGTCAATACCTAAATGAATCTGACAATATACAGGAGGCTCACTTTGTAATATCACCATAAATAAAATCTGCTTACGAATTTTTAGTCCTTTTTACAATGGTAAGCAAATTACTGGTTGCGTAAAAAACTTTACTACTATCCCAAATCGGATAAACAAAAATTTGGGCTTATTTCCAAAATTTAATATTTTGTTCAGATCTATCAGACTGCCCTGCGAACCGTTGCCTTACTATAACGAACTTCACTTCGTTATTTCAATATGCGCTATTCAGCAGTCAATGTAAAACTGATTTTGTAGTTTAATCAAAGCATTCTCTAACTCTGCTCGTGTCAAAAATATCGTCACATCGTTTGTCTCCAGCTTGTGGAAATGATGCCCAGATTTTATGTTATGGCTAGTCTATCAATTTGAATGTCTATGCACACGAGATAAATATTCTTACATTTTCTGTCTTTCCAACTTTTAACATGCCCTTATTCAGTATTCTTCTAGCTAGAGCAATATTCAGAAGGTCTCCGAGTATTGTCGCGAGTTCTACACTCAACAAGAAAATATCGAGTGATTTTTGAAAAGTATTACCTGCTCTACACTCTCGATGAGGCCACCCGCAGGAGCCTGAATCCAAGCGTGAAGTAAACGGCTCACTTGTTGAAAGATGCGAGACCGAACAGGGTAAATAATGAAGTGAGGTCACTCGTCGAGAGTGTTGAGCAGGGATGATTGGAAGCCCGGTGGAACAGTGAACACTTGTGGAAGACAAGATGTGTGATACATACCTTGTACTCGCCGGCACGCTTGCGCAGGTCCAGCACCTCGCGGTACCACGAGTCGGCATTCTTCATGCCCAGCGACTGTAGGCCGGCTGCCTGCAGCGCGTTGTCGCCCCTGTCTCTCGTGGTCGTGTTTCCGGCGGCCAGTAGCGCGCCCTCGGGCTCGTCGGCCCCCCTCGCGCCCTTGTCAGCCCCCTGGTCCGCCCCTTTGGCGGCCCTGCGTTTGGTAAACGTGCCTTTACTGGCCTCGTACACGTAATGCGAGAAAGGTCTAAATTTCTTTTTGTATTCGCTTTTGTTGTAGCCTTTGGAGGACTTAGCGGGTTCCCAGGGCTGCGAGTCGCCGCTGACTCCGCGCCTGATTGACGCGATGGCACTACGGAAGGTGGTCTTTCTGGAACATTGCACACCATTGCCGCGTTAGCTGTCTGTTCAATCAATCAATCTATTCTTAATTCCTAATTCTTAATGTTTTACTGTGACTTAGGTCTATCGTCAATTCATTTCACTTATGTCAATCGTCAAATTATAAGACTATATTTAAATTGTTTAATTTTTCATCTTATTCCTGCTGTATTTCTGTACTATTGTCATTGAAGATCTTTATCATATCTTGGCGTATCTTTTGAATACATTTTTTATTTGCTTCCTTTTGTTTTGAATACAATTAGTCTCTTTTTTGCATACTTTGATAATAACTTCATTTTATTGTTTTGTATGCCTCTCAGATAGCTTTTTTTTTCAAAATGTTAATTACCAAATTACGGGGTTACCGCGAAGATTTTAACCGAAAGAAAATAAATTTGTTTTACCTAGCTTGTCACAAAAAAATAATAGTTTGCGGGTATCTGCTTCTTCTTAACAAAAAAATAATATAATAATAATATAGGTACATACATAATACATATGATATTTAAATTAGAATATGATAAAAATGGTTGTAAGACGAAAGATTAACAAGAATTTAGAAGTTATTGATTTAAATCAAAAAGAGAAGCAGCATTTGCAAATTTTAAATATTCAAAACTGCTTAAAAGTTCTGCTTTGGGAAAATTACAATAATTATTCAATAAATAGCTTAATTTACATAATATAATGGAAAGGGTTATAATAAAGTGGGATTATAAAATTTCATTCATATTTGAAATTGGTCGGTCATTTCCAAGTAAATATTAGAAGACCCATGCTTTTGGAGGGAAGCCAATCACAGAGCCAATTGCTTGTAAATTCAGAAGATGAACATTTTCGTGTTTTATTGTTTGATAGCAACATTGAGAGAATTGTGTTAGATTCAAGAGTGAGTTTGTTTACCACAGGACAAAACTTAGAACTATCAAATAAATGAAACATTAAAATAATGAAATATAATAGGTTTCTAGACTTAATAAATAAATAAAATAATGAATATTTGAAATAAACGACTGTACACAAGTGCGAATACAAAAACACCGATAAAATGATTCAAAACTATCATTCATGAGACTAGAGCACTAAACTGGACTATTATTATTTTTATTATTTGTTCGATCTTTGATCGTGGCAACTTTTTTTATATTGCGATTCGATTTTCTTTTGCTGTTCTGTCGACAGTGACCAAAAAGAAACTTAGACTTTTCTCTCGAGTTATGCTTTTTTTCATTTCAAGACCAGAGAGCAGTGGATAAAACAGAAATTATGATTTTTATGTACAAATGATTTGAAACACGCCTTCATTTCCTTTCGTGAAAAATGGAGCTGAAAATTTAGGAATTAAATCTGATTTATTGGATATTTGTCTCTTTGAATGAAGAAGTTTAGTTTAACGGTTCTGGAAAGGAAATGAGCGGTCTTCAAGGATACCATGCATTGATGCACTGAATGCCAAATCCCAGCAATAAGAAGCGGAAATATAAGTAATATAGTCTACAGTGTTTTGTTTTCTGAAAGTTAAGCCAGTCATGCGGCATCAAAGATGATTGCTTTTGATATTAATTTGTGTTCAATCTGATTAGAGAATTATAATACAGTATCGCGGTGCAGGTTAGATGAGATGAATAGGTATTCAAAGCCACTTACCTTCGAAATTCAATTAGAAATAACTAAATCATTTTAAAAACTTTATACAAAAATATTTGTTGGGTTTTCGCACTGTGAACTCCTCCAATTTGGAAGGCGGCATCGAAATCGCTGCCCCAGGAACCGTTTGTTGAATAACCAACACCCCTTCCATAGGTCATCAACTGGTGACTTAGCAGAAGTGCCTGGATTCATGGGGTGAGGTTTATCTAGGTCTTGGCGGCGGATCGGGAGAGACTGGTTGAGGGAGTCTTGCACCGCAGTAGGAGGAATGGATTCATACGTCTGTCACTTCTGGACACACTGATTCCCAGATTCCTGCCGACCCCTCATACCTTTTTTCTTCCCAAAACTTCCTCTCCTTCCTTTCCCTAAAAAGCCCATCCACATACGTAGAATCTCCAAAGATGACATAGGCACTGGGGGAAATTGTTTTCCTCAAGGCCTCCTGTGTGGGACTAATGTAAAAAAATAATTTCTAGACAGTGGTCGATATCTGCTGGCAACAGTCTGTCCGCTCTTACACAATTGCAGTGACTTATAATTATGTTAAACGTATTGTAGGAAAACTACGGCACTTAATTTGAATTTTTATATGGTCCACAGTATGTCAATTGTTGAAAATTCACTGAAATCTACTGAACTATACTAGAAATAGAATACTCCAAGAATTTCATTTTATGTTTGA
The DNA here is from genome assembly GCA_917563855.2 of Limnephilus lunatus. Lineage (NCBI taxonomy): Eukaryota > Metazoa > Arthropoda > Insecta > Trichoptera > Limnephilidae > Limnephilus > Limnephilus lunatus. Next base: position 104,713,135 of record OU830594.1, read on the forward strand.
TACTAAGTTAGTAAGTGTTGAACCCAAAATATAACTTACTACTTCAAGAATGGGGAATTTTTAAACCCTTTGTCCATTTTCCCTTTATCCGTATTAAGTAATAAATTTCCCCGCCTTTCATTGCATTCTCGCAGACATTTCAATCTAGTTCTAAGCTAGTCCGAAAAAGTTAAATTACTGAAATGTTTCGTGAAAGCTGGTGAAGCCATTGTCAAACGTTTTGCATAAACTTCTAGTACTATTGAATTTAAAAGATTACAGATAAAGAATTTTGTTCACCAGAAACACCAGAAATATTTCTGTAATTTTTTATGTGGCAATCAAAGAACTGATCCAAGATGTCAATTTTCACGAAATTCATAAAAGTGCCAATATCTCGAAACCCTGTGTGGAGCTAAAAAAAATAATTTCCTTCAGGGCCTGTGTCGTTTTTGGGGATGCTATGTAGAGTGTCTTTTTACATAAAGGAAGGAGCGGAAGTTCTGGGAAGGAAAAAGGTTGACTAGGTTGACATAAGACTTAGACAAACCTCACCTCGTGAACCCCAAGTCACCAAACGTAGAGAACGACTTGGAGTGACCTACAGCAGAGCTTATGGTTATCCAATAAATGGACAATTCCCGGGGCTGCGGTACCTATTCTCGCCTCCCAAAAAACTAGAGTATTATAAAGTTATTCTGATCTGTCATGAGTTGGCCTATTAGCCCTTCAAAGAATAATGTTAACACCTGCATGTGTGTATAGAGAGATAGATAGAAGATAGCTAACATTGTATAGATTTAACACCATCCTATTTGCAGCACAGATTAAGAAGGACTTTATTTTGTCAAAATAATAAATACATCTAACAGAAGAAGGCCGACACTGCAAATATAGTGCTTCATACTGCAAACATGATTCTTCGACACTGCAAATGCAGTGTTCTAGCCCCTAAAGGTTAATATGTGAAATACAATTTATAATATATCCATTTTATTAGATTATGACATAAGCGACTATAATAGGAAGTGACAGAACTGATAAGATAGAACACCAAAAGCCAGTAAGCGACCAAATCTACAGTGTTGTGGGTAAGTTTCAATTATAATACATAGGTGGTATGTAATGTAGTACTTGTCTAGTAAAGAAAAGAGTTTAGTCGACGAACCTGTTGGTAGGGGGCGCTTCTCCTTCCCGGAGGAAGTCTTCGATGTATTTCTTTCGGTCGTCATCGTCGTCCGTATGATTCATCAATGGCTCCATCTCTGGAGGGGCGCCTATACAAATACCTACAAAATATCCATTAGTTTTTGTCGTGTCTCTTTATTCCCAATATTAATACAACATGAGATGTGTTGGGTGTGATGGACAAGAGGTCTCATCCACCCTACAATACAAAATTATATCTCAATTTCGGGAAGCCTACAGGAATTTTTTTTGGAAAAAACATTAGCATGAGGATGGAATATTTCAAATGGTGCCGTGACCAGGAGTACTATAGATCATATGAGATAGGACAGAATGGAACATTTCAACTGGCGCCGTGACCAGGAGGTTAGCTAAGCCACATCACAAATGGTGAAGTGACCCAGCAGTAGGAATAGATCATGGGAGATATGGTATCTTTCAAATAATTTTAAGGTTCGTGTGAAACTGGACAGATGTCCTTACTAGACTAGGCTCTAAGTAGTTCTGCAGCTCCCACTGGCGGACTAGAGGTGCCTGCCCAACTTGCAATCTTCGTAACCGTTCGTACCTAAGACACAAACGACAATAGAAGGTACTCTGAGTGTCATAATCGGCTGTAATCTGTTGGGATTTAGCAATACTTCGTATTACTAACTATTCTATCGATGTCTATTGAAGGAAGCTGAAACTATACGAATAATCAATACACTACAGTTTTACAAGAGATGAAAATTCAGTCACTCGACGTTCTTCAGAGATGACTCTAGATGGCTGTGCCTTATGGATTTGCAAACTTACAAAAAGAATTAAGCCATCCGCTCATGGAGAAACTCAATAAAAACCAGTTGGCGACGCAATCGCTATCCATAGGAAAGGAACTTGTAAGTTTCATTGGCGATCCGCACACAGGTTGTGAGCCGTTATCATGGCAATTTTCGAATAATTTGCAAAAGTCAATTCAGAAAAATATCGATTTTGTTCAGGAGGTCGATAAATTGTGTTGTGCCGTGAATTGAGTTGCCGACCAGTTTTCGGTTTTTCCATGAGCGATGGCCCTTAATTGTAATAAATTAAATATTTTTCTAGCTAAATAATTAGCATTTTGTAACTATAATCACTGATTTTTTAAACGGGAATACCTCAAGACAGAGGTTTACAAACACCGCCCTACAATCCAACTTCAATTGAATAATTTCATTCTAACTATTTGTCTTTGTATTAGGGGTCGTCCCATCATCACGTGAGGCCCGAAAGGGGGGGGAGGGTTCGGATAAAATCACGAAATATCACAAGGAGGGGGGGGGGGGGGGGATATAATGAGATATCACGTGTATTTATTTTTTGTTGAACGCACGATTTCTAAACCAAATGCCAGTCAAAAACAACCTGCAACCTTAATGTCTGTGATTTTGGGTAGGGGGGGGTAGTCTAAAACCTCACCACATCTCACCAGGGGAGGGGGGGGGGGGGGGTTAAAAACATCACGTGATTATTGGACGACCCCTTAGTACAAGAATTTCTATTAAAACAAATATTTTGTATTACTACAAAACGTTGAAATGTTTTCCCTCTGAAATTCTCAAGCCTTGTATAAAAATATATTCTTATTTTCAATTAAGTTGTTTATATTGATGTACATAATAGTTGTGTCAGCTACCTTCATTGGGCCGCCTCCTCGCTTGCTGCGCTGCCTTGAGAGCGCCCATGGAGGCACTTTTGCGCGGAGCCCCGTCTACGTAGCCTGCACCGATACTGGTGTCACCTGCGCGGGGCCACGCGTACTGGTTGCGGTACTCGCTGCCGCCTCTCGTACGCTCGATGGATGGCGATGTAGCCTATGGACAACACACAATACACACATCATCAATTTTTTGATATCACAGATGTTTGTTTAAGGTGATACTCAAAAGAATTCATAATGTGATCTTTCGTAGAATCTTTTAAAAGTATCACATTAAGAGCTTACCTACAGATAATATATGTATAGCTAAGCTATCCTAGATATATTTGGAAATATATTTTATAACTTTAAACACAAATAAATAAAATAACTCACATTCGTACTAGATGTAGAAAAGTTCAAAACCTTGACTTTTTTTTAGAAATAAAAATTCTGTTTTATTTGAATATTCCATCAACAACACAGCTTTAGAAAGAATCACGAAAATGAGAGATTTCGGAAATATTTGGGATGAAAAAGTAAGTATCGCCAATCAAATCTATTAAATTGTGAACAAAGGTATGAAAACACTTGGTTTTAAGAACAACCAAAAACTTTAATTCCATTTAAAATCTTAAAATTTTACATTTCTTTCTTCTTTCCATATTGAAAAAAAAACATGTACGAAAAGGACACTGTGTCGTTAATTATAAATTATTAAATATTTTTTGCCTCAGTAAGAAAGATAAAGTTATTTGGCGATGATTTTTTGATTTGTGTCCCAATATAAATCAATCATCTGTAAATTAAATTTACGCCTATCAAAATGTTCAAATTCTAGTTGGACAGTCAACGCTTCTTTGTATTATTGTAACAAAATTGTTACAAGAATACAATCTGATGTATTCTTTGTAACAAAAACAAATAAATAAATAAATAAAAAATAAAAAAAATACAAGCATTAAACTGCAGTTGTACTACTTATACGTATCTCTAGTCTCTAGTTAGAAGCCTAATTGAATATAATCCAGTAGTTTGGTCTCCATCTTACAAAATTCACATTAATCAATTGAGCAAATACAAAAAAATCTACGTTTTATAAACTCTTAATTAAATATCTCATTTTTAGAAGACTTAAAATATAACTTCTTATTAAATATTCAGCGCCCTTGAGGCGATTTTTATTGAAAACAGCGCTATATAAGTTGTCAACATTTATTATTATTATTATTCTAAAAATACGTAATTAGACAAAATTAAAATACAACTAGAAGACATACGTAAAATGAACGACTTAATTTTTTAATTAGAAATTCTAAACTCTAAATTCGACTTTTGCGAACTCCCACAACTCATACGAATATGCACAGTTATAACACGACGAAATACACTATTCTACTGCACCATACTATATATATAGCGCAACTAAATTTCCCACTCTCCGATACAACGATTTCACACCATAGGAAATCAATACTTAGGTGAAGTTGACATACCTATAATATTGGCTTGGCGAGTTTTGTCGATCATGTAAAATATTTATTGCAACACTATTTCTAAACAAAACTTGCATTTTTGTAAATCTATCGCTGTATTTTTCAGTTTTTGTTTCTTGTATTTTTTATCTAATGTAATTTTATTTTCACTATTTCTTTCTTTAGTTTCAAAATTTCCTGTCAAGTTAAAATGTATAAAAGCCCTCTGGCATAAATATATTAAAACCATAGGGCTTTATTTATTACATAAATATATGAAAAAGATATTTAATATAGGTTCCTATCGACTTAAAAACGTTGAGTACTTTGACCTCAAATCCAAAATTAAGTTTTGTGTGAAAAATGACGCGCAGCCGTTCTTCAAACGAACACTGGAAATTAATTTAAAAAATGATTGGACTGAACATAAACATTACGGATAATGGTAAATAATTGTTCTCTAAGAGAATAACTCAATTATAACGTATAGAGATATTGACTAGGGCAGAGAATTGCGGCAAAATTCTATCTTCGCTTCATAGCGATTGTACCTATTATTTGAGGTTTTCGGCCATCTTTCATTGGCATTACATACTGGTTTGTTCGTAAGCTCATCGATAATTCACAGATAAGCTGGGCAAAGGCGATTGAACACCCGCAAACGTCAGAATATGATATTCTTGACTCGGATTGGGATCCCCCCTGGCTTATTACAGCTTAAATACGGCTTCTCAGATTCTACAGCCTAAACCAGTGCCGTACTGACAAAGATGCGCACGTGGAACGCGGAACCAGGGCGTAAATAATTGTAGAAGGCGCAAAAAATATTTAATTTTGGTTGAGTATTTTTTCGCTCGCATTTTAGAGTTAAATTAACAAGCTAAAGTGTACGTATCAAAGTCAGAGTGGACACGACCGCAGTACCCACAGACGAATTGCTTACTTTCAGCATGTTACAAGCGTGCTAGACTTGATAAAAGAAAATTGCATGAAAATTAAACAAACAAAAAAAATTACCAACTAAAAGAACACATTGGAAAACTTTTCGAATTCAAATTCGAACCGGAGTACGCTTATCATTTTTCACTAAAAACAATGATTAATGCGTAAGCGAGCTACAAGGCTGTTTCTCAGTGACATTTCAAGGACATGATTGCCGGAAGTGTATAAATAATACTCGTATATGCACAAATATACACAATTGTGTTGCTTAGGTCAACTTTAATTTATGTATATATTATATATAAATATTTAGAGATGTCTGACTAATCAATTGGACGATAGATGTTTGAATATTATAACATTAGATATTAAATGCTCTAGAATCACAATATCTTTTCGGAAAGTACCAATAATTTCTGTTCACCGTGTATAAGTATAATGTGTAAATTATAATTATAATTTAAACGTTATACATATATAAACGGCTAGTCAACTGGACGATCGATATACGGTTTATAATTAAGTAGGCAGGTATTTAAGTGGATTATCTACTTACAAATCTTATGAATTAAGAGGAAAATTTGGTTTTGATAATAGAAAATTAGACATACGTCTTTGGACGCGAGGTTTACTGTTCACAGAATTATTACTAGCAATGGCTTTACGGACTGAATTTAAATGTACTTGATCCGGTCCTGCTTTCACGTAGATAGAATCAATTATTTCTTATTCGACAGTAGAAACATATTTTATCGTAACTACAGGTGAAGGTGATTAGAAAACAGCGACCCTACTTTAGCATCCTGAAGTGTAATGGATTCATCTCCCAGCAACCTTTGCCAGTAAATAATATATTAGCTTTTGAACGAACAATAGGTACTTACTACTCGCACTTTGCTACGTAGAGTTTATTGGAAAGGAGTTTTGGTAATTGCATTGTTAAACATTTTCATAAGAAAGATATTCGCTATGGCTACATGAAACACTCGAGTATTAGGTATTATTAAGATGAAGCCATGCAAAAATGTAAAATCACACAAAATCATGTGTTATTGATTTGAAAATTTGATCGCTTAGAAATATTACAGATACTTCAATCAAATACTACATACGAGTAGAACACATCTTGGCCTTGTAAAGAATTGAGAATTTTTTATAAGTCTTTTTATAAGTCTGGAAAAGTATCAGACCTGTAAAATTATATAAAATATTTCTTCCTCAGAGACTCCTGTGTGGGGATTATGAAAAAAAAATCTAATTACGGGGTACAGGATGGTTTACACTTATTTAAATAAGATTCGGTTTTGGTTTCGGCTGCTACTAAAACAGAAGCCGAAATTCGGTTTAATTTTCGGCTGAAAATCTAATTTCGGTAGGTCATTAACTATTAATGCTAAAATATTCAATAAAGATAGAACAATGTTCGTAGTTTTAGTCGTAGTTCGGTTTACAACTGAAATCTGTAACGGTCGATAGTTAGAATGAAGCCTGCCTTTAATCCCAAACAAATAACACGGATGATTGTAGTGATTTCCCGTAACGACATGTACTCGTATGCCAGTAAATATGGATGTATGTCGTTAAGTTAAAGTACCTCTCACACCTTCAAATGGCACCATCATTTGATAGAAAAGGAAATAATCTGCTGGGAATGTGAGCACCAACACATTTTCATAATTTTAGTGTCAAATAATATTTTGTATTGAGCAGTGGCGGCTCGTGACTTTTGGGTGTGCTAGGGTGCTAATATTTAAAAAATGGCATCATGGATGTTGTCGCACGCGATTTTTTTTTAACTGCCAAACTGAAACTTCCTGAAATTTTTCATACAAAAAAATGATTTAAATTTTTTTTTTCGGCTACAGCAACATCAATAATGCCATTTTTTAATATCACTCTAGCATACCCAAAACTCACGAGCCGCCACTGGTATTGAGCATAGCTTTTTCTTTGCTACTTTTAATAATAATAATAACTAGCAGGCAGCTTTTTGACGGGCCTCGCCCAATTGAGTAAAGTTACCTGATAGTAGAGTTTCACCCCATTTTTATTTATTATTTATTTATGTATACAAATATATTTTTTATTATTATTTTTTTTTTACATGAGCTCCACACAGAAGGACCTGAGGAAAATAATTTCCCTCAGGGCCTATGTCATCTTTGCGGATGCTGTGTGGCGGTTTTTTAAGGAAAGGAAGGAGGGGAGAGTTCTGGGAAGGAAAAGGGTTTAAAGGATGGGTAGGAATACGGGGCTCAGTGTTTCCTAGTCATCCACCTCCAAGACCTAGACAAACCTCACCCCATGAACCCGGGCACCCCTGCTAAATCACCAAACGTAGCGAACAACTTGGTAGACCTATGACAGAGGTATTGGTTGTCCAATAAAGGTTCCCGGGGTGGGGGTACCCATTCCCGCCTCCCAAATTGTATGTACAACAGCAATTATTAGCATGTGTGCAAAAACTTATCACATAGGTAGGTACCTATTCATTTTTCTGATATGAATGTCATTTAACTTCGTTCATTTGAATTTTACTCGATAAATGAAAACTAAAGTAACAAACTCCCATTCTAGGAAATTTACTGCCAATCAAAACTCAAGAAATTAAAGATGTCGAAATTGTGTTTTTGATATAAAGAAATTTTTGATTCAGGAAAACATTGAGGTATATAAACAGGAAAATGTTATAATTCTGAAAATTAAACAATCTTTTGGAAAAATCGAAAAATTGATAAGAAAAGAGGTTAGAATTTCCTTTAATAGACATTTATCCTTTTGATATTATGCGAAGTTTGGAAATTTACTTTGTTGAGAAATTTTAAATTTTCTGAAAAAATTCTTCCGGAAAAATTGGAATATGAGAAAACTACAGCTCGAAAAAAGGTCGGAAAAATGTTCGTGATTTTTTTGTAAGAACATTTAAACATTCGTCTTTTTTATTTTGTTACTAGCTTTTACCCCCGGCTTCGCTCGTATATTCGCCCCCCCCTCCCCCAACCCTCCCCTACTTCCCCCCCCCCCCCCTCCCCTTCCACTAATCAATCAAAAGTCAAATACGCGCCGTTTTGCATTCATAATATTAGTATAGCTGTTGGCTTAGGTCAAAATGTAGATTAGTACCTAAGTATTTTATATTTATACACTAAATATTCATATAAGAATATTCATATTTGAATTTTTGCTATCAAAAAAATCTCCATAGTAACCTAAACAAATAACAAAATTACAGCCCACGTCAAACAATTACTTACCGACAATAAACGTATAATAAATAATTTTATTACGCCACGGCTTATTCATAACGCCAGAGCTTGCCAATATATATAGCCTATTTTTCTCGCAAATAATGTAGCTTTCTATTAGTGAAAGAATTTTTAAAATCCATTCAGTATTTTTTGAGTAAAAGAGTAACAAACATCCGTACAAACTTTTGCCTTTATAATATTAGTAGGATAGTAGGATTAGAAATTTGGGAAATTTCTGATCCTGGAAAATTATATTTTTCTGAAAATCTTATGGGAATGTGAAAATCGGAAAATTGTTTGGAAAATAGGTCGGGAATTTTCTTTTCGGTCGGGAAGGAAAAAGGTATGAGGGGTGGGTATGAATTTGGGGGTCAATGTGTCCAGGAGTGACGGACTAATGAATCCACCCCACCAACTCTCCCGATCCGGCCCGCCACGCAGCAGGTGGACAAACGCATTCGCCGCGATAAGCAATGTTTCGAGAGTCTTGCTGGAGAGGTTAAAGGATCTCCCTCAACCAGTCTCTCACGACCCGGCCTGCCACGCTGTTAGTGGCAGACACATCCGCCGCCAAGATCCGGACAAACCTGACCCCATGAACCCGGGCACCCCTGCTAAGTCATTAAACGTAGCGAACCACTTGGGGTTACCTATGGCAGAGGAGTTGGTTATCCAATAAATGGTTCCCGGGGCGGTGGTACCCTTACCCGCCCCCCAAATCGCGATGTTTTTTTTTCAATTAAAATCAATAAAAATATGTTTCACACGTCGCAACTAAGTTGTCGGGTATAGTCTAGTGGGTCACTTGATAAGCATTCCGTCTCGTTCCAGCACCACGGTAACAAAACGCGAATCACTAATTATGGGAAAGGAACGAAGTAATTGTTGCTTCATACCTTTCCTACAAATCTTGGTTCGTTTCGCATTTTGTTACAAGCATGTATACGCAGCCTAAAACAGTGTGAATATCACGTGATCCCGTCGCGACGTGGAGGAGCGTGATCAGTGGTGACGCGCGATTTCACTGATTTAAAAAAAATGAAGAGAAAAAAATATTATCGGACATCAAAATGACATCTACTTTTTTACTTCTATGCTCCGGAATCGCTGGTTAAAATCCTTCGGGTACGTGCTGATACACCCTGTATACTCTATGTATAATAACTGCCTTCTCGGAATTGAATTGGCAAAAGGCCTTCTGGAAATGTTAAATTTCCTTTGAAATTGGACAATACCCATGAATAAACAAAAACTTCCAGACATCTCGTTACTTCTTACAAACAGCGAGATAGAGCTATAACATCCCACGCAACATGAACCATGTATATTTACTAGTCTTTTAGTAAAGTTAAATCAATTGCTGTGTCTCTTGTTATTCTAAATTTATTCGTATTCATGTTTTTTTCTTTTGTTCGTCCCTCAGGCTGATTTGTTTGCTTTTGAGAACAACTCGTATAGGTTACTTAGAAATCGTTGTCTCCCTTTATATCATGGTGAGAAATGTGATCTAAACAGTGTTAGAAAGAGAAAACACCGCGGATAATATTCGAATCTAGAAGATAAACACGAAATAATTAAAATGTACCAAAATGAAACCAAAGTTTTTGATAACAATCAGAAAAAAATTAAACTTTGTGGAATTTTATTAATTATTTCACACCAGCAAAGTTTGGGTACCAACTACCAATCCAAGAAGGTGCAGCGTTTTCTAATAAACTATTTGATGAGTTTTCTGGCATCAAAGAAGGCACCTAGAGTGCCTTCCAATAAACTGTTTGATGAACCTAAGAAGGCGCCTAAAGCGTCAGTCAGTTCAATGATTTTTTTGATAAACTTTACTGGCACCCAAGAAGGCACCTAGAGCGTCTTCCTACGAACTATTTCATAATCTCTACTGTCACCCCAGAAGACACCTAGAGCATATGAATACATAATATTATAATATCATATTACAGTCGGTATTGGTTACATTTTAAGTACATTTTCCCTTTGTATTTTCTTCCTTTTCTTTTACAAAGTAGTAATAATAACATAATTTTAATGACAATAACATGTTACTTACAAAGTTAAAAACATAAGGTAATAAATGATGCGTTAGTAAGTTAATATCTATAAGTTAATAAAATTGTAATAAAAATAATGTCATTAAAAATGCAAAAGTCGGTCATTTTAAATACATGTAGGATTACGAAAGATTTTTAAAATATTTATATTGAGGGATCAGTAGGATTTATCGGACCAGTTAGGATTTCATCAGAGCCGAACCCTCTGATATGAAAATATCTGGAGTCGGTGAAATATTTTCCCATTATGTTTCTGGTGGATTGACGTATTGTTCTTGTATTGTTTTATTCTTATATAGTGCAATTACATTGCGTTAATTTACTAGATATTCATTTGTGGAAAAGTGTGTGGAAGGGTTTAGTCTTTCATTTGGGAAAGATTCAACCCGGACATGAAATCTGGAGCACCGTAAATAATTAATGCCATTAAAGCAGTATCAAAATAGGAAAAAAGATATGGAGGTAAGAACTGTTATACATATAGAAGTAACATAATATATATTTTAAGTTGTGCATAGTCTGCCTCACTTGGCGAACCTGTATTGAGGCAGAATTTTTAGTAAAATTGTTTCTCGTAATTTTGTCTATAGTTTACTTATGAATGTATAATATATGTTCTTATACAGCAATACTTTGTTTCTGTTTACATTATTGCTTGCTGATACACAATACAAAAACAGCAATTTTATTACTACAATAACTGTCAATGACAAGGCGTTTGGGTGAGGGCACCAGTAAAGGATCGATCATTAGAACATATCCAAATTTTAACTTTTTTTTTTCAATTCTTCTGTGTTTGACTCTTGATTTTTGTGGCAAAATATCTAAAACTACGTTGTCCAAAGGTGGTAGAGAGTGCTGGAACTTGCAATGTGTCTTTGTTAGAAATACGTGTAAATCTTAAGTATTTTTTTTTCGTAAAGTACGTGTTTGTTTTTAAAGAGATGCATGAGGATAGTTTTTACATCTATCTGTCGAACATCAAATACTCTCATTATATTAAATATTAAGTCACTGTTTGCAGTTAGAGGAAGTTTGAGAATAATTTTCATAATTGTTTTCTGCGCCTTTTCAACAGGATCTAGAGCTGATGAAGTACCCCCTTCCCATGCAATGATACCATACTCAAGGATAGATTGGGTGATTGCAAAATAGATCGTTTTTAGAAGTTGTAAGATAAGAAAGTTCCTAATGAATCTGAAGAAGTGTATTGTTTTTCTAATTTTATTTGCAATATTCTGTGTGTGTAGATTCCATTTGAGGTATGGGTCAATGGTGAGCCCTAGGTACTTCATCTGTGATGTGCGCTCTATACTGGGGCACTCAATGCATTAATTGGAATTGGTACATCTATGTATTTTAATGGAATAATCATCATTAGGTTGGCCTGTAGTATTGATGCTTGAAGTGACATATTTGGTTTTCTTCGTGTTAAGAGTAAGCGTGTTGATATCTAACCATTTTTTAACGAAGCTAATATTTCTTTCAGCTTTTTTAAATACCGCTGCCCAGTTGTTGTCTTCGAACAATAAGACCGTATCGTCTGCAAAGCTAACAATTTTTCCCAGAATTTCAAGGTTGCGAAAGTTGTTAATATATAGTAAGAACAGAGTTGGTCCCAAAACGCTTCCTTGTGGAATTCCATAGTCAGTTGAGCGCTGATCACTAAGGGTATTCTGTATTTTAACCTGTTGTTTGCGTCCATTTAAATAGCTTTTAAAGAAGTTTAGCTCTTTTTTCCATAATGCCGATTTTTTTCTAGTTTTTGAATTAGTTTAACGTGTGATATTGTATCAAAAGCCTTATAAAGGTCTAAAAATATTGAGATACGGGCACGAAGAAGACACCTAAAGTGTCTTCCAATTTAAGTCAGATGAGCTTTGCTATTAACCAAAGAAAATACCTAGAGCGTCAGTCAGTCCATTTTCGATAAAACTTTACTGTTACTCAAGAAGGCACCTAGGGTGTCTTCCAACGAACTATTTGATAATCTCAACTGCTACCTAAGTAGACACCTAGAGCATCTTCTTATTCACTATTTGATGTTCTTTAATGGCCCCTATGAAGACACCTAGAGTGTCTTCCAATGAACTTTTTGATAATTTTACTGGTACCCAAGAAGACACCTATGTAGATCATCTTCTTATGCACTATTTGATGATCTTTAATGGTCCCTATGAAGACACCTAGTGTGTCTTCCAATTAACTTTTATAAGCTTTACTGGCACCCAAGAAGACATCTAGAGCATCTTCCAACGAACTATTTGATAATCTCTACTGGTATCCAAGAAGACACCTAGAGCGTCTTCCAATGAACTGTTTGATAAGCTTTACTGGCACCCAAGAAGACCTAAAGCGTCTTTCAGCGTCTTCCAAGCGTGAACTCTTTGGTAATCTTTACTGGACCCCAATTGCTCGATAAGCTTTACTGGCACTCAAGAAGACACCGAAAGCGTCTTCCAGTGAAAGGTTTGGTAATCTTTACTGGACCCCAACAAGACACCTTGAGTATCTTCCAATGTACTGTTTGATAAGCTTTATTGGCACCCAAGAAGGTACCGAAAGCATCTTCCAGTGATCTATTTGATAATCTTTATCGGATCCCGACAAGGCACCTAGAGTGTCTTCCAATGAAATATTTGATAAACTTTACTGGCTCCCATGAAGACACCTAGAGCATCTTCCAATGAACTGTTTGATAAGCTTTACTGGCACCCAAGAAGGCACCTAAAGCGTCTTCCAGTGAACTATTTGATAATCTTTATCAGACCCCAACAAGGCACCTAGAGTGTCTTCCAATGAACTATTTGATAAGCTTTACTGGCTCCCATGAAGACACCTAGAGCGTCTTTCAATGAACTGTTTGATAAGCTTTACTGGCACCTAAGAAGACCTAAAGCGTCTTTCAGCGTCTTCCAAGCGTGAACTATTTGGTAATCTTTAATGGACACCAATTGCTTGATAAGCTTTACTGGCACCCAAGAAGACACCGAAAGCGTCTTCCAGTGACCGGTTTGGTAATCTTTACTGGACCCCAACAAGGCACCTTGAGTATCTTCCAATGTACTGTTTGATAGCTTTATTGGCACCCAAGAAGGTACCGAAAGCATCTTCCAGTGAACTATTTGATAATCTATATCGGATCCAATCAAGGCACCTAGAGTGTCTTCCAATGAACTATTTGATAAGCTTTACTGGCTCCCATGAAGACACCTAGAGCGTTTTCAAATGAACTGTTTGATAAGCTTTACTGACACCCAAGAAGGCACCTAAAGCGTCTTCCAGTGAACTATTTGATAATCTTTATCAGACCCCAACAAGGCACCTAGAGTGTCTTCCAATGGACTATTTGATAAGCTTTACTGGCTCCCATGAAGACATCTAGAGCGTCTTCAAATGAACTGTTTGATAAGCTTTACTGGCACCCAAGAAGGCACCTAAAGCGTCTTCCAGTGAACTATTTGATAATCTTTATCGGACCCCAACAAGGCACCTAGAGTGTCTTCCAATGAACTATTTATAAGCTTTATTGGCTCCCATGAAGACACCTAGAGCGTCTTTCAATGAACTGTTTGATAAGCTTTACTGGCACCCAAGAAGGCACCTAAAGCGTCTTCCAGTGAACTTTTTGATAATCTTTATCGAACCCCAATAATGCACCTAGAGTGTCTTCCAATGAACTATTTGATAAGCTTTACTGGCTCCCATGAAGACACCTAGAGCGTCTTCAAATGAACTGTTTGATAAGCTTTACTGGCTCCCATGAAGGCACCTAAAGCGTCTTCCAGTGAACTATTTGATAATCTTTATCGGACACCAACAAAGCACCTAGAGTGTCTTTCAATGAACTATTTGATAAGCTTTACTGGCTCCCATGAAGACACCTAGAGCGTCTTCCAATGAACTGTTTGATAAGCTTTACTGGCACCCAACAAGGCACCTAAAGCGTCTTCCAGTGAACTATTTGATAATCTTTATCGGACCCCAATAAGGCACCTAGAGTGTTTTCGAATAAACTGTTTGATAAGCTTTACTGGTATCCAAGAAGACATCTAGAGCGTCTTCCGATGATGATTGATGAAGTTTGGTGGATGACTGCTAAGGTAACTAAGTATTGAGACGTTTACCTTTTCCTCGACGGTATCGGTCCAATTTCGGGGTCCGTTCGCCTGCGCGTTTCGGGGTCCCTCCGACTTGCTGCGGCGGTCCCGGCTATTAGCCAAGAACTTTGTGCGCTCCATAGACTGAAAATGCCAAAAGCCACTCAAACAAAACACGACAACAAATAAAAATAGCACCTGAAAGAATCTTGACAAAAAAAATATATCACAGAGAACAACTTCTGAAAGTAAATAATCTGTTTCGGCATCCTATAAGCGAATAAGCAAACGTCTTCGTGGAATCAACCAACAATGCGATTTCTCCCATCCTAGCAGAAAGAAAAATGTAGGAGGGCTCGGTCATCCGACCATTAATTGGCGCCCATTTTCCGATCACTTTCGATTAGTTTCCTTTAGCTAGGACTGGAAAAATCGGATCCGTCTCTTAAGACCCTACATTTCGAATTTTTACCAATTTTTAACATAATTCGTTTTAAGTTCGTAAAAAAATATACTTATGTTATTTTTTAAGACAACATCCGTACGTTTGCCGAATCAAAACGCTAATCACATGAAATTCCCTCCATGGAAAAAAACCGAGAAGTATGCTCCGAAAATTATTAAAAACACATTCTGTTCTGTTGTTCCACATGTTAAAGGTATGAAAAGTGTGTATCTAATACACAGTGTATCTTCAAATGCTACTTTAGACATTTGTCAAGATATTTTTGTTCTATTTTAAACGAGTCGTGGTTTATTAAATATTTTTACAATTTTCGCTTAATTGCCATCTTCACCTAAACTGCCCTCTTACATTCGTATTTATATAATATCTTCCTTTCAAGCCATCTTTTGCTTTCATCCAGAAATTAATTTTATTTAATTTTTCGCCAACATTAAAAAAATCATACCTCCGAATTTTAACATGGAGAGTATGGAGACATAGAAACTTATTATAGTGCTATATAGCCAATGAATTAACCTGTATTTTACTGTTTATCTCATATTTATCTCATCTCATAAAAATATTTAAAAAACGAGTGTGCTTTAGACCACACGACTGAAGTAAAACTTCACTAACTTATATCTCCCTATCAAATTCCAATTAGGAAAATTTGGTCCATTGTTGGAACGCTATCAATCGCAGAAATATAAAAGTGGTCCATTTTTCGACCAAAATCGCTCCAGTGGTTAAAACCACCTTTTCTTCGATATTTTCGTCCCATTCATAGAAATATATTGTAAGTCTCGCGGAATCTTTCTATCCGGATATCCCCATCCACGAAAACGTGTCAGTAAATAGCCTCGTCCAAGACCGATTAAAGTACTTAGCTGTCGCTAAGTAAACTTCAGTGTTTAAATTCACTGTCTAATCTCGCTGTTTATTTCATATTTTGCTTGCGGTAAAACAACACATAGGTACATCAGTAGTATCAACTAGTTTCAACAACCATCACAGCCATTTGGAAACGTCGTTGCTCGATGGCACTGACTTGATCACCTAACACTTCTAAAAACGTCACGCGCCCAGGCCTGAACTCTAGTCGGCCTTGGCCTCTTCTGGTATGATGAACGTGTCAAACAAAATAAAATAATTTGGTTTACTTGAATAACGTTGTAAATGTCAACAAAATCTGACGCTTGATTGATAAACTTGCTTGAAACTATTTTACTGCGGGAAAAAATAATTAGTAATAAATATATATTTATTACAATACCTACTATGATACTGAACATCGATAAAATATTTAGTCGATGATACTAAAGAATGAATTTTCCAAAAGACCACATCCCCAATACCAATAGCAATCTTGTTTATATTACCTACCTACACACAGGCAGTGCCTTAGTGGGTTCCCATTACCTACTCTTGTCTATTATATGCATATTTTAGTTATTGCTAACTTTTTCATTACTTGTAACTTATATTTACATCTTACTGTATTTTAGAAATTATGTATAATTACTTTTGTTTGTATGTAGTTACAATGGGAAAAATAAAGGAAAAAAAGTCAAATTATTTCGTTGATTATAATTTTTTTTTTCATGTTTGGAGATGCCATTTGGAAGGTATTTTTGAGGAGAGGAGAAGTGAAAATGGGTCTTAAAGAAATTCATGTTGTAGAAGGTGGGAAAACAGACATTCCACAGCCGGAACTCAACAACGAACCATGGAAAAGATCCGTTCTCATGATGCTAGTTCCTCGGAGCATCTTCCATTGAAATACCAGTAGAACAAAGTATTGCTGATTTTGTAGAAGATAAAACGATAAATAATGAAATTCTCACACGTATAGGTCGTACAACTAAAGTTGACACAAACAACACATAAATTATGTACTTAGGATAGTTTTTATTAGAGCATGTGTATATATTTCCGACGGCAATTTCCTTGCGAAAAGTCACGAAGAAATAACCCTCTACCTTGCTTACGACTACCTATTGTTTTCATCGAAAAATGGAGAACAAGTGTATACGATGATCCGTGTCTTTCAAACATCAAAAGACGCAGAATAAAATACCCGTCTAAATGAGGCTACGATAGTTAATTTAGGGAACCATTAGTTTGGGAATTTAAAAAGGCAAAATAATTTGCGAGAATTGGGAATATGGGAATGGGTATCAAAAAATTTAAAGCCCAGCAAAAACTAATTGAAACTGACATATTCCCAGATGCGTAGATAAACGCTAAAACCCCGGGTCTCTTCACCGCAATTTCCGCATCTCTTAGACCCGCCTTTATTGTATTTTGATTGTATTCGATTCTCGTGATAATTATTGTGTATGTATTATCGGTTTAATAAAACAAATCAAACAAAGGCATGGTTGAGTAAAAACAAATTAACGGACAGAGTATTTTGGCATACTTTTGTACACAGAAGACCGACAGTAATAGATTGTGTAGGTACTTTATGGCACAAACTGATACAGACTCATAAGAGTCGTTCTATCTCCTGTTGTATTACTGTGAGATACATTATAGAAGCAGTGTTAGAAAGTGGCAATACCACGCTTTGTATTACATTTAAAATTTACCATAGAAAATTCCCAATAATTATAATATATTCCAAAAATCGACAGCTATTGTTTTCACATTGCTAAAGTTTGTGTTTTTTTTTTTAACTAATTATTTTTAAATAGAAGGAAAAAAGTTAAATCACAATAACCTTTTTAATACGCTCATGGAATTAAAAACATTTTTAGATTCTTAAAAAAGTGGTATTTTTACATTTTACAAGAAAAAAAAAATAACCGGTAGGTAAGTGACAAAACAATTGTAAACAAAATTCAATTTTTAATATTTCAAATTGTATATTTATGTCCGTTTGTGATATTATTACCTAATATTGTAATATTATCTGCATTAAAAACAGGGTTTTATTATTGGATACGTTCAAAACCAGCGAAATTATTTGAAATTTCATTTCGAACGGAATATTCTTAATATCTTTAAAACGAAACGGAAACTTTACGACGAAAAAACTTTCAAAAGAACCCCACGAGCTAAGGTTGTTTACAGAAGTAACAGTGGTTCATTTAAGAATAGTTTACCCTAGCTCTATCCAGGGTGGAAGATCCTTCCCTCCCACCAGAGGGAAGGCCAGCCGCAGGTCCATCGAAGATCTCGTTGGTCTTGTAGGCCAGTCCAGGGTACTTCTTCCTACGGGGCATCGCGGGCTCGACGCTGGGCGCTGTAACAAATGAAATGCACGCTGTAGATCTAGCCTAGATGAAGGTACCAGGCGAAGATGAACAAAGCCAGATTAGGATTAGCCAATGAGAATACAGTGGATTGGGTAGAAGCATAAGTTCAACAAGTTTTGGGTTTCACCAAAGCTAAGCTGTACAAATGAACAAAGCAAGAATAGCCAAAGAAAATGCAGCGGATTAGGTCGATGGAATAGTTTTGAAACGAATTTATCGAAGTGAAGAAATAAGTTGTTTAAGATCGCTAGTGTCCAATATAAATAGAAGAGAACCCTTTACTGACCCTTGCGGTACACCAAAACTGCAACAGTTTGGACTGATGCATAAGTTTGAGACATTTTGGTTTTCAGTTTAGCTGTACAGATTAAGTATAAGTGAAGAAATGGATGGTTCCAGATCATTGATATAAAATATAAATAGAAAAGGCCATAGTACTGACCCCGGCGGTACACTACAGAGTGATCCAGAAAGCTTCTATCTGACATACTTTAACCTAGGGTTGCCAACCGTCCTGTTTTCCCAGGACATGTCCTGTTTTTTGGGGTGTCCTGGATAGTTTTTAAGCATCGTCCTGAGTTGTTAAAGAGTCCTGTAGGACTTATGTTTTAAAATTCGCGCGCCACTACTCTCTCCAATCGTTTTGTCACTGGGCTCGCGCCGGGCGTGTGAAGTTGACTCTTTTTTCAGTGCAATATAACTATAAAAATTGGGTACTGCTTTTATACATATATAGTCCTGGCTTTAAACCGAAATGTCCTGGTTTTTCTACCTTCAAGTCCTGGATTTCAAAGTTTGGAAATGGCAACCCTACTTTAACCTAGTAAGATTTTAAAAACTTACTTAAATCTAAAATAATTCCTTGATTCTTTGTACCTTTTCAGTGTTATTGCATTGTTTATTGTTCTCTATACAAATATATACTTTTAAAAATACTTTGCTCTTGTTGGTTTGTTGATTTCTTCACCTTCAAATAGAGTTCTTTAGGTTGTGGAATGAAAAAAAATGTTGGAACTCAATCATAAATATTACTGGATCTTTTGCACATTAACAAACTTTTGCACCGATCGTTCTTACGCCAGAATAACCACCACCGATATATACATTTTTTAAGCGATTTTCTGTAGCAATGTGGTATTTACATCAATCAAAGTAATACATAATAATATGAAGTAAATAAAAGCAAGATAGTGGAGATTCTACATTCTACAGTTTTAAGCGAATATAGTAGTTTGCATTTAAAACGATTAGATGGTGATATAGTTTTGTACTCAAAGCATTATTGTGGTTAATGATAAAGCTACTATTTTTTAAAGTTAGAAGTGGTTATTTTTATGAATTTAGAAGAGATTGACAAGTTAAAAGCGTCAAAGAACGGTATCAAAGTACAGAACCGAATTATTAATGTCTGATTCGAAACTCAGTACCTACTATGTGGTGAGATGAAAGATTTATGAAGAGTGAAGATTGACAGTATGTCCATGTTTGCTGTTGAATTCTAGCGAATAGCATATTATAAGTTTAAACCTGAATCGGAATGCCGCGGGGTTGTGACATTGGTCTCCTCGCTGTAAATACTTGCAAATAAATATGAAACACAACGACAAAATAACAAGACTTTACCCAACGAAGAAACCTATTCCAAACCCGTAGACAAAAATCAAAACAACTAAAATAACACAACTAATACGAGATTTTTGGAATCAACAAGGTGGGTTTACCACAAAGATGCATCCTAGGACCACTGGAAAAATATATAAATTACTTACTGTATATCAGATTCCTTCAATCACCCAAGACATTATCATATTCACCCGACATTATCATAAAACACACATAGACCATACAAAATTAAACGCGCCAAGGCTTGGAATGCTGAAATGTCGAAATGCTTAAGAACTGACCCTTGGGTTATTTTGGCGTAAGAAAGCCTTGATGAAGTTGAAAAAAGAAAAAGTTAAAAAGACGACAACAGAAGAAGTATAGAAAATGCTGGATATGTGGATAAAAATTCAGATGATGGGAAACCAAAAATCATGACCAAGTGGTTACCCCGTTGGAAGTGGCCTAAATTCAGAACGAGGAAGAGGTGTATTGACTTCATGAAAGAGAATTTGAGCAGAATGGGAAGGCCTGAGAAGCGGAGGTGGCGATTGGCGATCGGACGCCGTCAGAGGAGAACATTTGTAGAGGAGGCGATATCCCAGCTCATAAAACCTGTGATTACGATGGGAAATGGATAACGTTGCAGGGATGCTGCCGATTTCGTGATACTTGTTTAAATATTGTGAAAAATGAGTAAAAAGTTCAGGGTAAGCTGATCTTCTAGAACTGCGCCAAAATTAATTTTTACATGGTCGGAGTTATTCTACTCGTAACTTTAAACCCTCATAACACTGTGATTAATATTCAAAAAAGACAAATTGATCCCTTACTAAAAGTTGAAAATAAAGGCAATAGCAAAAATACCAGTGAAAGAAGACAACAGCGACAACTGTAATAGCTTCAGATATACCATAAGATGCCCTCTCATACCATTAAGTGTCTTATATTTTATACTTTATTTAAATAATTAATTGCCGACGAAGACAAAACCAAACAGGATAAAAATACAGTCATAAGTAATGAAAAAGCTTCAGCTAACACCAATTCATGTATACCACAAGAATTCCCTCTGATATCACTTATATTGTTCCAAAAAAGTTACCTTGGATGGATGTCCAAAATGCAAAACAACGTACTAAGGCAGCAATTCAGAATGCCACAAGGATTCCCTACGTTATAAACATAATCAATTACTTCGCACACATATGTCATAATACCAAGAACAACGGATGAAGACGACAGCCATAAGTTATGAAATAGCCTCAGCTGTACCGATTCAGGTATGCCGCAAGGATGTGAGAACACGATAAGGTTGAGCTAATTTAAGGCATGGTCCGTGAGTATCATACTACTACTTGCGATCGCGAGAGTTCTCTTTAATAAACACGAAACAATACTAACAAGAACGAAGACAACAGCCATAAGTAATGAAATAGCCTCAGCTAGTACCTGAATAGGTATGCCACAAGGAAGTGACGTTGGTCCTCTCACCTCTGGGTCCATTGGCGGCGGCCTGCGAGGGTAGTGGGGCCCGGCGCACGACGGGCGCGGGTTCCTCGGCCCCGTTGGTGATGATGTTGACGGGGCCCGACGGCGGCACGCCAGCCTGCGCCCGCGCCCCGCGGTACTCGTGCCATCGGTAGGTGCTGCGGTATTCGGAGTGCAGCTGCGGACAAACGATAGCTTAAATTAAAACTCAGTGGTGACACAATTATTTATTGACATTGGTCGGGCAAAAAAAATTACAATACTAACAGGCAGCACGGGTAAAATTGTACTTTCATAATATGTTTCGAATGAAAATTTAAAAAAAAAAGTGCATTAAATTATTTCTGGCTTTCACCCTTCAAGGGTGTTCTAGGCCATCATTTAAAATTACAGAGAAAGGGAAAGGTGAATTTATATATTAATTTTATTTAAATGTATAAATTTCAGAATTATATGGAAGATTGGAGTCGAGTTCAGACTTAGAAGAGATGAAATGTTGAATGGAGGGGAGGCAATTTTAGATAACGCTTGATAGAAGAGAGGATATTTATTTAGGGAGGGACAACCAAAAAATATGTGATCTAAAGAGCCCACATCTAGACCACAGAACGTACAATCTGGGGAGTCAAGGATGTGAATTTTAAAAAGGTGAGAAGGAACGGAACAATGACCGATTCTCATTCGAATAAGTGAGGAAATGTCTTTTTTGGAAAAATGGGGAAATTTTTGAAACCACGGTTTTGATGGGATAGTCCTTTGTATTGAGGCGTAGCGAGCTCCCTTGGATTGACTGGCAATGTTCCAATACTCTGTCCAAACATTGCGGGATCTATCTTTGATGATGGAAAAAATATCAGATAGGGGAATATGGTTTACGAGGGTAACAATAGGGTTGGACGCTCCTTGTTTTGCCAAAGAATCTGCAATATCGTTACCCACTATGCCAATGTGTCCAGGGATCCAAACAAGAATTACGGTTTTTCCAGAGCTTTGAATGGAGGCTATCAGCACTCTAATGAGGCATACAAAGTGATCATCAGGATGAAGAAGAGGACAGGATTTAAGTTTTTGGAGGGAACTGAGAGAGTCAGAGAGAACAAGGGAATGTTCACAATTATTTTTGATTATATATTTGAGTGCTTCAATTATTGCAATGCACTCAGCAGAGAATATTGAAAATTGGTTTGAAATTGAATAAAATATTCTATCATTAGAATTATTGTGGTAAACGTTAATACCTATACCACAGTTAGGAGAGTCAGGAGATTTGGAGCCATCAGTAAATAAAAGAGAAGAGTTGGGCCATTTAGAAGAAATAATGTCATTGAACATATTATTAACAGTACGGGCTGGGAGATTGGAATGACTTTTAAGGATGCCGATCCCTTCCAAAATTGTTGGGGATAGGGTGACGTGACTATATTTTAATTTGTATAGTGGAAGAAGATCATTTTGGATAATTTGAAGCTCTGAGAGAGAGCGAAAATTTTTACAGATGGCAGGAAGAGATTTAGTTCGAGCTCTGATTGTAGATGAATGTGTTGAGTCTTTGAACAACGAAACTCTGGGAATAACCTGATGACATTTAGAATTTAAACATTTAAGAACAAATTTGTCAGCAAACAGTTGTCGCCTTAAATAAAGTGGGGGATCAGAACATTCCACTTGAAGGGAATTGATGGGCGACGACTGCATCGCTCCAGTTATTATTCGCAATGACTTCGATTGAATTTTGTCTAATTTACTGAGTGCATTTTTGGAGGCAGTACTAAAAAGTGGGCAGGCATAGTCGAGATGACTTCGAATAAGTGCATTGTAAAGCAACTTAATGCAGGTAGGGTGAGCACCCCACCAAACGCCAGTCAATGATCTGATGATATTTAAATTTTTTTCACATTTAGTAACTATATTGAGAATATGGGAAGACCATTTAAGTTTCCTATCAAATGTTACTCCCAAAAATTTTACTTCAGAGGCGTTGGGGATTGGAGAGTTTTTAAATAAAATTTGAACAGGAGGATTTTTATGACGGTTTGAGAAGGTGACACACTGACTCTTTTTAACTGAAAGTTCCAGACCATTTAGTAGATATACGATTACGTACTAAATATGTAGATGTATATATATATTTTTTTTTTATCTTTTTTATGTTATTTGATTTTTTATCTGGTAAATCCGTTTTATTTAATGTATACTTTTTTATGGCTGACAGAGTATTGCACCCACCGCTCTGTTCGGCTGAAATAAACGTTATTATTATTATTATTATTATTATTAAAGTGAGCCATGTGCAAAGGGCATCCATGGCTTCATTAATATATTTGACGGCAAGTGGGATGATTTTGGATGATAAGTAGAAAGCTAAATCATCTGCGAACTCAATAACTTTTACTTGAGGGGGAATAGAGACATGCATATCGTACGTGTATATATTATACAGTATAGGGGATAATACATCGCCTTGGGGTAAACCTTTCCAAATTGATCTACTCTGAGGAGTAACATCTGGTAGTTCAATGAAAATTTTTCTATCAAGAAATAGATTAATAATAGATTGGACAAACATGGGGGGAAGGCCAAGGCCTAAAAGTTTTTTTTTAAGGATTGGGATGGAAACATTGTCAAAGGCACCTTCTATGTCTATAAAGACTGCAAGACATACTTCATGGTTAGAAATGGATAAATTAATATCAGTGCTGATGATGGCAAGGTTATCTTGCGTAGATTTTTTTTTCCTAAATCCAAATTGAGATGGAGAGAGAAGCTGATTACTTTCGACAAAAAATTCTAACCGGTTTTTAATTAATTTTTCATAAATTTTACTGAGGGTGGATGAAAGAGCAATTGGCCTGTAGTTGGATCCAGAATTGGGTGATTTGTTTGATTTTAGGATTGGGATGATTATTTGAGAACTCCAGTCATCAGGCATTATGCCAGACTGAAAGATTTTATTTAAGATGCTTAGGAAGTGATTTAGAACATTATCATTACTATTTTTGATAATGCTATAAGGAATACCATCTCTGCCTGGAGATGAGTCTTTGACTGTTGATAAACAATTTTTTAATTCAATTAAAGTGAATGGAGAGTCTAGCCAATGATCAGACATAGGAGTGTTGTGGATGGGAGTTATTTCATCTAAGTTAGGTACAGAAGGGGGGGCAATTTTGTCCAAGAACTCGTCTATCCATTTAGAATGAGACGCTCGAGGAGATGTTGAACTGAAGGAGGATCGAAATCTTCGAATCATAGACCAAACTTCCAAAATTGGAGTATTCGGAGATACTGAACTGCAGAAGTTGTACCACCCGGATCTTTTTTTTGACCTCAATACCCTTTTGGCATTGGCTTCGGCATTTTTGTATATAAGATAGTTCTCCATAGTCATATTGTGACGATACGAAAGAGATTTAGCTTTCCGAATTCTCACTACCTTAGAACATTCCTCATCCCACCAGGGAGTCGGAGGGAGTTTTTTAAGAGATTTGGTTTTACGGGGAGGATTTGATTTATGTATTGCAGTTATGAGCATCGATTTGAAGTTATCGTAGTCATCTTTGACAGATAATACATCGGAAGAGGGTAAATTTTGTATAAACTTATCCATATGCGAGTTAAATTCGTCCCATTTGGTGTGTTTTGTTTTAATCTTCGTCGAAATATAGGACTTGTCTGAATGGAAAGAAGTTTGATAAGTGATGGTGATCGGGAAATGATCACTGGAGAAAGGATCGGGGGACACCACCCACGAGGAGAGAGGTGCCAGATTTGTAGAGCATATGGAGAGATCCACTGCACTGCGGTTTGTGTTGGGGCGAGAGATTCTCGTAGGAGATCCGTCGTTCAAAAGGAAAAGGTTGGATTCATCTAAAAAATCCATAACATTTCGACCATCTCGATCAGAGAAAGCAGAACCCCAGACGGGGGAATGGGCATTAAAATCGCCCAATAAAAAGAATGGAGGGCTTAGTTGACGGACAATTTGTAACCAAGCTTGCTTATTGAAGTGAGATGATGGGGGAATATAGATAGAAACAAAGGATGTGTCCTTTATTTTAGCTGCAACCATTTGAAAGTCAGCATTGGGGGGTTTGATGTTATTTATTGGGGAAAACGGAAGGGATTTTTTAATAAAAAGGGCAGCACCGCCGCCCGTACCTTCTAGGCGATCATCACGGAGACAGGAGTACCCTCCTACATTAAAGTGGGTGGATGGAGTAAACCATGTCTCCGAGACAGCAGCCACAGAAACAAGGTTTGAATTTAATAGGTTAAGAAGGTTCGATTTGTTAGAAATAGCACTGCGGCTATTCCACTGAAGTATTCTGACATCTTGAAGTGCCATTTTGAACAAATGATTTTAACGTGGAAATAATAGAAGCAGCGTTGGACGGTAGATTAGTTTGAGAAGAAATTAGGTCAATTAGAAGCATAATAAGAGTTTGTATAAATGAAGAATTATCTTGTGAGAGTTGTTCAGAAAGCTTTTGATGGTTTGTTGAGGACGAATTATAGTTGTTTGCGCACCCATTTGAGGCATTTGAAAGAGGAGAACCATTGGGATTTAAGAGAAGTGAGTTGTGTTGTTGCCGATCGTATCCAGGAGCCAGTTTAGAGACAGGGTTTTTGTACATAAATTTAGTTGATCGAGAAGATGTTGAGGAGAAGGGGAGAGGGTTGGATGGAGAGTTACTGGATAAAACCTCGGCAAAAGATTTTTTGACAGGCGGGAATAGTTTAGAAGCCTGCAGAAAAGACAAGTTTTCAGAGGCCATGGAAATTTTTATATTTTTTTGGCGAGTTTGTTCAGGACAAGAAGAGTGAATGGCGGAATGAGCGCCTGAGCAGTTAAAACATTTAGGTGAAGAGAGAGAAGAACATTGGTCAGCCGTGTGGTTTTCTCCACATTTGAAGCATCTGGGAGGGGATCTGCATGCAGCTTTGGTATGACCAAAACGGCAGCAATTGAAGCATTGGGTGGTGGGGTAAGTATAAATTTCAACTGGTAAGGAGTTGAAAAATAAATAGATATGGGAGGGAAGAGATTGTCCTTCGAATGTGATCACAACAGATTGGGAGGGCTTCCAGGAAACATTGCCCTCAGAGGTGTCCTTATAATTTAGCCTCCTGGCTTTTATGGGATTGCCGATATGTTGAGGGGTTGAAAGAGAAGACAGAATTTCTGGAATGGACAGATCGGTCGAGATACCCCTGACCAGGCCCATACGAGTGACATTGAAAGTTGGGATGTATGCCTTGAATTTAGAATTAGATGTAATAAAAATGTTTTTAATAAAGTTGTTGGCGGCTGAACCTGAGAGGAATTCAACAGAGATTCGGAAGCGACCCTCGGCTTTTACACCTCCGGGCTTAATCGAAAGGTTCTTGTTGGTTGAAAGGAATTTACCAAATTCAAGAGGATGTATGGTTTTACCTTGCTCAGTTTTTTGCGCATAAATAATGTAGGGGCCACAGGAATGAGTAGAGTAAAAATTGGTTGGAGGAGGTTGATGAAGATCTGGTAGAGACTGAGAAGTAGAAGGAGAGTCATGCTTTACTGGGGAAGAGGGACTAAACTTCCTTTTTTTTGTGGACGTTAGAATGACAGATTCACTGTCAGAAATTACAATATTTTCACCATCTGGAGGGTCAGGGGGAGGATCTGGGGGCTTTTTAGGATGTCCAGGAGGGAAATCCTCCTCCATTGTTCACAAAATTACAAAAAAAAATATGTATGGAAAGTGACAGTAGTGAAAAAAGGTTATAAATATCTGGAAATCAGCGACGAAAAGTGACTCCTGGAAGATCAGAGGGGAGAAGAATCCTCAAGGAACAACACACTACACTTTATTGACCAGAAAACATAAAAAATATTAGTTAAAATAATAAAAAAGATTATTTTTTTAAGAGAGAAAACAAAACAACTGATGACAGCCAAATGTTCAAAATTCGCAAAAAGTGCATTACTTGTGTAAAAACCCTAATCTTATTTTGCAGCGTATTAAATATTGTGTCCTCTTTTTTTATGATAACACTAGCTGAAATTCCAGATGTTGTTCGGGCTTTTCGCAGAGTTTTTCGTAATTTTTTATTATTCATTTTAAGCACCCGCTAAACCGCCAAAGCAGTTTGTCAGCAGGTCAATTTAACAATATTAATATAATACTAAAGCACAAATATAACAAGAAACCACAATATACAAAATAGATACAGAAGAATAACTTTTAAGTAAAGAAAAGAATTGATTTTCCTCTTATTTTGAAAGTCAAGTTTGCAAAATTTCATCAAGAGGTATCAACATTTTGCTTTGGAGTTGGAAAAGGGATAGGGCGGTTTTTCATGTTTTTAGAAAAAACATGTAAACAGTTTTTAAAAATACAGTGTGCAAAATTTCATGAATCTTGAAATAAAATTGTAGATTTTTATGAAAAACAAACACACCCACATACATTCTTCATTGCTTAAAACTACGTAATGAATCGCAAATAACGCACAAAAGGTGGAGAATGCATGGGAAAATAAAATTGATATTGTTAAACTTGGTGTCCAACAAGGAACTATATTAGGGCCTCTACTCTTTCTAGTACATAACGTTACAAATGAAAATGACCTAAAGTGTCCTAAAGGTTATAATTATATGGTTTAGGTACCTGGTAAAATTTTCTCGTTTGCCGACGATACTACATTAACAGTTCAAGGAACAGTTCAAACCGTTCAGTTTTGTACACCATTGACATTTGTTGCATTGTGGGACGTTTTGCCGGTCTCTCAGTTTCTTCCCTCCTCAAGACCAATGTTCACTCCTTCTTTTCCACATATTATCCCCAAAGATGACACAGGCCCTAAGGAAAATTATTTTCCTCCGGGCCTCCTGCGTGGCGTTAATTCAAAAAATGGAACACATCGGTAGACACAACCCAAAAAGCTAACAAATGTTTTGCTATTATCAGGCTAAATAGAAACCTTCTTACTTTAAATTATGAAAAAACTATTTTTGTTTCCTTTCTATAACACTCAAAATTGTAAATAAACTAAGATACTTACTAATGTATACGTTTAAACGAAGATGTAATAATTCGTCACCTCAGTTCTTAATTGTCCAAACGACCATTTTAGTTTTTGTTCAATCTCCATTTTAGAACTAAAAATAAAGTAGTAAAAATTATAGTTATTCACTTATCTAAGAATTATTTAAACTAATGAGACCTTTACCTTTACGGAAGTAGCTTTATCTTAAACCTATCATAATGTTTCATTAAAATAATGAAGGAAAAACTTCTCCTCCTGTAAAATTAACAAATGGTCGTTTGGATAATTAAGAACTAAGGCGACGAATTGTAGATTATAACAAATGATACGTACATTTGATTTGAATGTACAACGCGAACGAAGGATATAAAAGAAAAGCTTGCATGTTAGTAAGGTCTCTTTACCTTTAGGCCTCCCCAGAGTAGTACCTTAAATGTAATACATATAAACTTGGAGTCAATATTAATATTGTACCGATCGCGAACTATAGTGAACATTTTGCAATATTAAATTGGCGCATCCATTACACACAGTAAACATAAAAAACATGAAACGTGCTTAATGCCCAGCTTCCCGCATTTCTACCGATGTATTACATATTTTCCTTAAATACTGTGAGTAAAAAAAATGTTATTCTTGAAGATAATATCCATACATTCCCCACGCCGAAACGGTAATTATATGAAATTCCTTCGGTAGAAAATATTGCAAAGTATGCTCTGAAAATTATTATAAACACGTTTTTTCAATTATTTTACAAGTTATATACATGAAAAAATTCACAGAGTTTCTTTAAATGCTATTTTATACAATCCCCATGAGATTTTGTCTCTATTTTAAACGAGTCGTGTTTTATTAAACATTTTCACAATTTTTCTCTCTAACGTTCGTTTTTATATATCTCTCCATCTTCCTCGTTTTCAGTGGGTATACCGCGCCTTAAGATGCACTAATGTATAGGTAATTTTCGTATATATACACTATGAATAGTAGAGGTCCTAATACAGTTCCTTGTGGGTCACCATATTTAAAAATATCAAAATTCTCCAATTTTTGTGCATTGTTTGCGATTTAGTATGTAGTTTTAAATGAAGAAGAAGAATGTGGGCGTGGCAGTTTTCTATAAAAATCTGCAGTTCACTAGTTCATTCGTTTGTTTACTATGGACTATAATTGGCTTGGGCGTAATCTGCAATAATCACATCTAAGAATGTACACACAGTCAGTTTAGTCGTAACCCGGGAATATTTATCTTACTCTAAACTTAAATTAATATCAATCGGCGCAATCTCCTTCAAAGCCATCTACCCTTAGCTATTCCACATGTCATTCATTCATAGTTCCTACGAGTGCCTGTAGTGCTGTAGTGGTGCACTTTTTCACAGCGCACGAGTGCACTAGTAGGTAGCTAGTTGCGCAATGTATTGTGTATTCGTCCTGGTTATAGCGCAAAGGCAATGAACTGCAGGGGCAATGCACCACCGGATTCCTGCACTGAACCTTGTATGCAGGCAAGGTCAGAGCGTATGATTTACGGCCAGGGGTGGGGAACAAAAAGTTGGCACGTAAAACATGTGCATTTATTATATGTAGAGACCGGAAAAAATGTGAATTGCATTTTTTGCATTTTTTCAACGCTTTTTGTAAAGCATGCATTATTAAAGTTACTATTTTTTTTAAATAGTAACGTTAATATTTCTGCTAAAAATGGACAGTTTTCTATGGTAAATGACCTTATTAGAGAAAACCGGCTGTCGTTTTGTCCGTATAAATGTTTTCCCCAATTTCATTTATGGTTTTTGACGCTAGTGCAAACTGCAAATAATTTTTAAAATAATATACGTAGATATCGCTCACTAGGCGTGTCTTCTTATAGGAGTTACAGCCCTTGAAAAAATGATTAAATTGTCAGGGTTTGAACGCCATCAACAGACGTTAAGTATACAAACTAGATAAAGTATTTAAAAATAAGCACAACATACAGACGTAGACTACTTTCTTGTAAAATTGATAAAAAATGGAAATATAAAATAAAATCAAAAAAGTTTTGGATGAGAAGAATAGGGAATACAAAACCTCGATTTCAACGATTTTATTTGAGTACTATCGCCTGAGGTGCAGTTGTCCCTATAGAGACAGCAACAGTTTGGTAAGACACCTATTATTCAAATTTATCGGTGACCGTGTTTCCTCTAACTGTTTTTTTTTTTTAATTTATTTAAGCGACTATATGAAATAATTCTATAAGTATACAAAATATGTATAATAGTTATGTTAGGTAAAGATATTGTATTTCTTAGTCCTCCTCGCTAGAGGTTCCTGTGCCGAGGCGGACTAAAATTGTTTAATTATAGTTTATTTGTCTTCTATGTCGTTTTAGTGTCTTCATTAGGGTGTTTTCGTCGACCTCTTTCAGCCATGTTTTTATTCTTGATTTGTACTAATTATTTTTTTTTATTAGTTTTATGTCTTGGGGAAGAATGTTATGGAGTTTTGTTGCAAAATAAGTGCAGTTTCTTTGTCCGCATGTGGTTTTATAACTTGGAATATTTTTTATATCATTTTTGTTCGATCTAGTGTGAGGGATACGCGGTCTAGGAGAGGATTCAGTATTTTTGCATAGCTTCAATAATATATTTTTGGCATATATTCGTGGTACATTTGGTACGTCAAAGCTATTGAAAATATTAATCGAAGGCGTTCTAATAGGTAATTTCAGTATGTTCTTTATGATTCCTTTTTTAATTGTATTCAGGTTGTGTGTGTATTTTTGTGTGGTAGATCCCCATCCTTTAATTCCATATTCAACTCGAGAATGACATAACGTGTAGTAAATCTTTTTCAATTCTTTTTATTTACCACATTTATTCGTTTTTTTAATGGAAATATATAAGGCTTTAGTATTTCTAAAAACTCCAAATCAGGACGATGCTGATAGTGGGAATCTGCAACTCTGGAATACCTGCCCGTAGTCCCATCTTTCCCCGAAGTAGTTATACGATACACAACACCACTACACAAGCAAGAATCTCTTTAAAATTTAAAATGGTTCTCTTATACTCAAGTACAAAGGAATTTATTATGTCAGGAAATCGACCATACAAAAATATTTGTTCAAAGCCACAAAGCCTATTCAAACATAACTTAATTAATATTTCATACCGCGATAAGTTTGCCTTTCAAGATCAGTGGCTTTATTCATTTGGTATAATGTACACGAAGGGCCTGGGATGGCTTATTACTTTACTAGCAAACCCAGCCACACGTTGCTGTGGCTAACGAAACACAACGCCATTACCGAACCTTTATAAAATCCACACCACCCGTTTGCTAGCTGCCCGTTGCCCGCTGCTGAATTGAATATTTGAATTTCTCGGCTTTCATCTACTATAATAAGCATGTATTATGTATATAAACCTTTCTCTTAAATCATTCTATCTATTGGTGAAAACATCATGAAAATCCGTTGCGTGGTTTAAAAGATCCAAGCGCACAAACATTTTGAGCGACTTAATTTTATACTATGTAATGAGAAATCGACCGCACAAAAATGTTTGTTCAAAGCCACAAAGCCTATTCAAACATAACTTAATTAATATTTTATACCGCGATAAGTTTGCCTTTCAAGATCAGTGGCTTTATTCATTTGGTGTAATTTACACGAAGGGCCTGGGATGGCTTATTACTTTATTACGGTAGACCTTACTGTAAATTTATGGCAGTATTGTAAACGAAAAGCCATATCTATTTATTTCAAAAGATTGACGACCTCTATCGCAGAGCGGTAAGTGCTTTGCTTTTTGGTAACAGAGGTGGGAAGGGTCAACTGTTTTAAAATTTTATTTTTAATGATCAATACCGAACACAATTGCCGACTTTGCGGGAAAGTGGAACTACGGCGTCTCCAAATGAGGTGTGTTGTGAGATTGTAAGGAGATGAAGGAGAGGCAGGTTGGGAAGTATCTACCTGGATATTCTCAGGTCTGGCCACCAAAAATGGTTAAAGTCATAAACGATATTTTGTGGTCCGTTTGATAGTTTCCCCGATTGCAATCTTTAGATCACACATTGTTCTTTTCCTAGTGGTATTTATTTATTTATTTACTAGCTTTTGCCCCCGGCTTCGCTCGCATATACGCCCCCCCCTCTCCATACCCGTTACATTCATTTTTCACGATGTCACCTATTAAAACGTAACAATCAAATATGCGCTAGCTGTTGGCTAAGGTCAAAATGTACATTATTATCTATTTTATACATACTTGAATTTTTGCTATCAAAAGAATCTCCAGAGTAACCTAAACAAATAACAAAATAACAGCCCACTTCAAACAATTACTTAGCAACACGTTTTGCTTTTCGTTCGGACAATAAACGTATAATAAATAATTTCATAACGCCACAGCTTATTCATAACGCCAGAACTTACCAATGTATTAGCCTGTATTAATCGCAAATTATGTAGCTTTCGATTAGAGAAATAATTTTTAAATTCCATTCGGTATTTATTGCCTGATAGAGTAACGAACACACATCCATACAAACTTTCGCCTTTATAATATCTATAAGATTCACGCCTTGAAGGCTTTTACAATATCACGTTATTATAGACACATATGCTATTCAGGAGTACAATTATAAGCATGTAATATATAACATAATAACCTGAACTTTAAGGATATAAGCCGAATTAAAAAGAAATAACAACAACAAAAAATATAAGAAGAATAATACTAAAATTTACATCAGAATTTTAGAAATTTCTGATATAAATTTAGGTAAGGAATAAATGAAAATATCAACCGAACTGACTATATTTCCAAGCCTATGTAGTCTTTGGATTGGAGAGTTACTGAAATAGTTAGTTTTAGACGGATAAACAAAGAACAGCTCTGGAAGTCTCGTGTCACGATTTGGTACTCGGAATGCTATTAGTTTTGGTCAGGTGCATCAGTGATCCATTAACTAATTTGAATAATAGAACCAAATCGCTCTTGGTACTACACGATAGGTCAGTTAATTAAGTATTTTCATTAAGTTAACATAATTAATTTGTTCAACGGGTATGGAGAGTTTGAAATTAATGATCGATTTAAATGAAAGATGCTCCAAGAACTACTGTCATTGATCCTTTCGACATCGGTGCATAGTCGGGAAACATGCCAAACATGATGATGGACATTTGTCACATGAGAACAGTTTTATGACTCGGCTCGGCTGTGGAACGATTTGACGGCCTCCCTCCTATAAGGTCCATGTTCACTCCTTCCTCTCCTTAAAATATCCTCCATACATTATAAGACGACAGTAAAAGACGATAGACCCTGAGGCTATTAAAGCGGTACACAACCCTAATAATTTTTGTTTGTTTAAAACTCACATTTTAATCATTTCCGGCGAATTCGTAACTATAATAACTTTTTTTATTCCAACAAAACACTGGGGATCTAAGTTCTTTGTATAAAAACAATACCCCATTAATATATTTTACGTCAAACGATTTTAAAACTGTATAACCCGTTTTTTCAACTACAAAGTTAGCGGTAAGCACCAGATTTTATTTTTCTAGACGATGAATTAATTAATAACTTCGGGAGTGAGACATGGAGTCACATGTTAAATATTTGTAACACGTTCTGCAGAATTAATAAAAATAAACGCGGCGGAAAGGTCGAATCTCCAGGCCTGCTAGGGTGAATTCGACCGTACGTTCGTCCAATACGCCGTACCGCGGGCGTATATTTGTTTACACGCTTTCTTCACTTAGTCGTTAAGATTCCCACATAGTTTGTCTTCTTCTTCTTGTCTTTGATAGGGCAAATTCGACAGTTTTAATTTAACTTATCAGGATAATTTGTTCGCATTTCGTTACAACTCATACAGGGTCTCATAGAAACCGTTGTATCTTCCTTACCATCATCGTTAGAATTTTTTTTATATGAATACCGCACAAGAGTCCCAACTGCTCCCTTCTGAAGCCAGTGAGACTATAGCATCCCCAATTGGGGTATGTTGTGAGGCTGAAGGTAGTGGGCAGGGGAAGGAGATAGGGAAAAGGAAGGTGGGGAAGTACCTGGCTATTCAGATCTGGTCACCAAACACGGCTAATGCCATTTCAAGCAACGTTTCAATTCTGAATGGTGGTCTTACACCAGGGCGATACTGAGAGTATCTTCCACTCTGGAACGTGCCGCAAATATACTATATGTTATTTTAAATGAATAAATTGTAGAATAACACAAATTAATCAAATAAAATTTATTTGCCACGCCGGGATTTGATCCCGTGACCTTCGGTGTGCGAGTCAAGCGTATTGCCACTGGACTACGCCGACCGTCAATACTATCTAAACGACGTTAGAAAGATAAAATATCACGCTTTATATTCAAATTTAAAAGTTAACTACAGATAAATTAAAATGTACACCTTCATGAAACCAAAAAACTTAGTTTCGAAAATAGTTTTTAAATAATTTTATTTTATATAGGTACCACTCTATTTGATAAATCTTTCTATCAGAGACTAATATAACGTCTTAAAGGAGACGATTCAAGTCTTCCCATAATTAGTTCTGGTTCCTGCCGCACTGCGGTGGTGTACACCCTTTCTATACATAGACAACTTGTACATAACGTGTCATGCCAACTAACCCCCACTTTACGGCCCCCTTCACTTCTCCCGTTCAACCACCTAACCCCCCCCCCCTCCCTCCTAGCTCAGGCAACCCCAACCTGCGGCCCACTTGAAGATTTTTTGCGGCCCACAATAGAATTTTCTGCTTTCCATGTTTTGTATTATGGTATTAAAACAAAAAAATCGTTCACGAAAATCTAACACATTTTTTTCAATAGCTCCACACAGGAAGCTCCAAGGAAAACAATTTCCCTCGGAGGTCATCTTTGGGGATGCTGTGTGGAGGGTATTTTTATAGAAAGTAAAGAGAGTAAGTTCTGGGAAAGAAAAAGGTATGAGGGGTGTTAGAAATCTGGGGTTCAGTGAGTTCTAGAGTAACGGACGTGCGAAACTATTTTTCCGTAGATGAGAAAAGCATCCGCCGCCAAAACCTAGACAGGCTTTTACCCCATGAATCCTGGCATTCCCGCTAAGTCACCGAACTAGCGAACCACTTAAGGTGACCTTTGGCAGGGGTGTTGTTATCCAATAAATGGTTCCCGGGGTGGCGGTACCCATATCCGCCTCCCAAATTGTAAAAAATTAAATTATATTTTGTGAAATTAGAAGTTCAAGTGAAAAAAGGTCAAATAACCTCGGACTCTCGATAGAGGTTTTTATTTATTGCTTGAAAAGTGCTAGGCAAATGAGCGCAGTGATAATTTATTTTCGCAATGCCAAAATGTTTCATATGGGCAAAATTTTACCTTTTAAGGCAATAAATATGGCACAAAATTATAATTCAGCATATATTATATTTACCCAGCAGAAACAGCACTAGATTCACGCACAACGACGGGTAAATAGTTCCGAAATTTAATAATAAGTACGGACAGAGAACGTTTGAATACAACATACCGAAGATATTTAATTTATTACCTGACAC
Organism: Limnephilus lunatus; assembly: GCA_917563855.2. NCBI lineage: Eukaryota > Metazoa > Arthropoda > Insecta > Trichoptera > Limnephilidae > Limnephilus > Limnephilus lunatus. The sequence goes on from OU830594.1 coordinate 104,749,175, forward strand.
TATAAAGCAATGTAATTCTATGAATAAGGATAAATATATGCTGAAAAATTGGTTATCGGAAAAAAATTATTTATTTCGGAATGCATGAAAAAATGTTGAATCTGTAGATATAAGATGTAAATTATAACTTTTAAAATGTATATGTAACTAAACTATAAGCACCTGTTGACAAGCCAATTCCATTGGCTTAGCAAGACTTGTTTGTTATATATATATCACATACATATATATATATAAATATGTATGTGTGATTTTTACATATTTACTGTCACTTATTATAGTTTATATCGTTTTAAACACGAATTCCTGTAAGTATGCATGATTATTTATTCATTTAATGTACGTTATAGGTAAATACAAAAATCAAATAAATCACACAAATCTGACAGAAGATCACTCCGTTATCTGGATAACAATCCCACAAAAAATATAGAATCTCTCGGCAGCATATTTTTTCCGCACATTTCTCGGAAGATCGAGTGCAACTGACTAGATTTGAATAAGTGGAGGGTGAGTGCAAAGGACACACATAAGCGCATGTATAGTCAGTTTAAGCCTTCTAGCATTGAAGGTCGCTGTTTCACAAAAAATCATTTTTGGACACCGAATTACCTGTAATATCCGCCATTTACCTCTATGCATGAACGGATTTAACGATCAGTATTTACCCCTCCCCCCTTCCCCTTCCGGAGGGGCCGGCCTAAGCTTAGTAATATGTTTTTGGCCCACCAAACGACCTGGGTTGGGAACTCCTGCCCTAGCTCCTATTTCCCAGGCCCTGCCCTAAAGGATGGTATCACCAAGCAGGAATGCAGCATTTTTGTCCCGATATATTAGGTTTGCTGATTTACAGGACATTTGCCATTTCAAGTCTAAAAATACAGCCTAATTTAAAGGAGGACAGAATAATAAGATTTATTTGCAGCAGTGTTGCAATGTCCCAAAAATAAAATAAAACTTGTTTCAAGTACAAAAAAACAATGTGTAGAAGGATAAAAAAAACATGTTTTTCGTAAGCTTTTTATTGAGAATATATATTTAAAAAATAACGGAACTTAAGTAAAGAATTTATAATGTTTTATTAAAAACAATCGTTTTATAATTTTCCCTCGAATAATTGGAAAAAAATGTTAAAAAAAAAACAAATAAAAATATATATTTATTTATGAAAGAGTTTTTACTTTAAAAACGATTTTTTGTTTTTGTTTTTATTTGTTTATTTATTTACGCCCTTTTTCGGAACTTTTACATATGACATTTAAATTGCATTGTGATTAAATAAGATAAAGTATTTATTGTAACTGCCTCAGTAACAGTATTTTGAATTTGTTTAATGATAAATTGAAGATGTCCACTGACTTGGTATAATTATTTCCCTCCATTAGTATTCTGGGTAAAGAGGAATACATATAGTAGTTAGTTCCAGAATTATCAGGTTTAATTTGTAGTACCTACTCATTAGAATGTGATGTTTTCTCAGGTCGATGAAATGAGGAAGAAAAATATCCCCTACAACTACATTTTACAGTATACATATAGGGTGGGTAGGTACCTAATTAAAGTTGCCTGTATGACATGTTCATTCATTTGTTTTCATTAATATTACTTATTAACAAAGTTAAATTAGATAAAGAGACGTTCTGAACCCGTGCTCAATTTCAAGAACTACACTCCTGATGTCAGGATATCCCCACGTGACCCATGTTAAAAAACGTACCCCACTCAAAAGTACATACTTTTGTTGACCGATAAAAAATGTTTTTAAAAATTGGAGGTCGCAATGACCCAAAAAAACATGAAAATTAATTCCGACATCATAGAAAAGATTCAATATAGGTTACAGAGGTATATGAACTATAAATTACACATTCCTGTACAAAACATTGATTATAATTACCTGCTGGATAAAATTCCCTTTTAAAACCTTCAGAAAGAAGAATAAATACAGATTTAATACCATTACATAAATTGACCGTCTTGAATTGCTTCAATTAATCAACGTCCATATTCCCAAAATATCTTGCCGACATTTACTACCCTAAACTAGGACACTGTCTACCCCGATTCCGAGACTTCACAGTCTGGAAATAAATATTCTGATATGGGTGATATATTTCATCTTAAAAATAATCAGTATATATATCGTTTTTTTTTTCAAATTCTTTCTAGGCACAAATAGACGTGTATAATTTCTGCAATTTTGGTTTATATGGAATATCTGTTTATGCAAGACTTCTTATCGTTTTTACCAATGTATTGTATTTTCTTTATTGTTTTAATTTCGGAGTATTTAAAATAACTGTGATACTCAACTTATAAACTATTTTATTTTTATTTTATTTTAAACTAGAATGTAAAAGCCCATTAGGTCGTGTAATTGTAATATATATATACATCCCGCGTTCAACATGATTAAACCCTATAACCATCTAATAGTCAACAGATAATTTATTATGTTGTTGTACGAGCAAGAGAATCCGGTAACGCCTGTTGCTAGGCAATTAGTTTACTTTAGTACACCGGAGCGCCTGTTGTCTGCAATCTGCGTAACATTTTGTAATACATATTGCTTGAAAGGCGCAATATTTCATTAAGCAAGAGGGATTATTTACATACACTTAGATATGCGAGGAATATTATGATTTAGTTACTAAACTTGGAGAAAATGCATATTTTGAAGCAATGCAGCTTACATAAACGACTCAAGGCATAATAATATATATTTAGTGCATGTACACGCATAATAAATGAGATGATATTAATAAAAACACCACTAGTAAACTACTTTGTATGAACAAATAATAATGCTACCAAAACCTTGAACGACTCTATAATATACCTAGGCTCATCTATAAATGAGGAAGGAAGTTGTGAAACAGGATTAAAAATAAGAATTTGCATGACAAAAGACGCCATTAATAAAATGCTAAAGATGTGGAGTGACAGGCATAAGAGACCATCCATAAATTATGTCACACGGATTTCATGATTTTTTGACCCCCTCCCCCACCCCCTATCTTTGAGACCCCTCCCCCCTAGTGAGACGTCACATATTTTTCAATTTTACATTTAAAAATAATCAAAACAGTAGTTCAATTTTTTTTTACATGTGACTTCACAGAACTGATGACCCCCCCTACACTTTGTCATACCTCTCTACTCCCCCCCCCCCTTAAGGTGTGACATAATTTATGGATGACCCCTAACGAAGACCATCAAGATGAGACTCGTCCGGGCGTTGATTTTCCCCATATTTCTAAACAAAGTGGAAGCATGGACACTTAGATCGAGAAAGTGGATAGACGCCAATGAAATGTGTTGCTGGAGAATCCATGGACAGACAGACGCACTGTGTCCATTCTGGAAGAGCTAGGCATCCACAATAGACCTTCAGCTATCTGCCTAAAACGTATCTAAGATACTTTGGACACGTTGCTCGCCAAACTGAGGATTCCAATTTGGAGAAACGCTCATAGTCACTGGCACAGTGGACGACAGAAGAAGCAGAGGTACTAGGGTATCCTTGGCTCTTCACGAAGTGCAGAACCGCGAGGAGCGAAGGGAGCCCTGTCCACTATGGAAATTGGAGTAGAGGTCACGATCCTCAGCAATGAGGATCCGATTTGAGAAGTACTAACTACCCATCAGGTTGTTTTCACGGAGGGGTATACCGCCACACAACTTTGTCTTTGCAAACGCTTGTATTTTTAAGCATAGGGGGCACTGACGACTGACGGGCCGCTAAAACTAATTTAGTCGATGACATTTTTTTGGCGATCGGTATTTTATCCGATATTGTTGATAAAACTTTTTATCGTGTCGATGTTAGGCTATCAAGTTAGGATAATATACAGATATACTCATCTAGAACTGACGGCCTGCGCCAAATAAAACTAATTAAGTAGACGACATTTCGTTGGCGACCTGTATTGTAACTGACATTGTCGATAAAACTTTTATCGTGTCGATGCCGGACATAACTGTATATCGACAGGACATCTCTAGCATGACTGCAGATTGCCAATGAAAAAGTAACCGTCCACAATGACTGAGTGATCTTAATATATCCAACTGCAACTGCTGTTTGTACGTTAGCGATCTGTAGTTGTCCTAGGGAACGATGAGAAGTTACTGAAAGTTATCCTATCAATCCTTATCGATCGACCATGCTAGGACCAGAATATCTAGCATAGTCGATCGATATAGGTTTTATCGAAAATGTCGATAACTTGTCATTGCTCCTGAGCACAACTGCAGGCCGCTAACAAACAAACCACAGTACACGTCAAATAAATTAGGAACCCTTAGTTGTTGTGAGCTGTTGTTTGTTCGTTAGCGGCCTGCAGTCGTGCTCGTGAGCGATGACAAGTTACCGAAATTTTCGATAAAACCTATATCGATCGACCATGCTAGAACCACAGGTGTCTGAAACTCCAAGGAAATTTATGTCTAGATTTAACTCCGCCAGGTAGCATAGCCATAAACTTGATTTTTCCAGTTTATACTTTGAGAAAAATTGTTCCCAGGAATATTTATGGTCTTGTGCTGGCTTCGTTTAGCAGTAGAGCTGGGATTTGTAGAATAAAAAACTAACTAGTAAACCAACAGAATTTATTACAAAAAGTGAGCACATTACTTGGAAGGAATAAACTGGTTCTTTTAAAGGGTTAATAAATTTATGTTCGCAGTTAGTTTGATAATTAAATTAGCAAAAACGAAGAAAAAATTTATAGCTTAATTTGAATAAAATAAATTAAATTAAATTAAATTGTATTAATAGTGGTTGAGCGGATATGATTCTCGGCTACGAATCTAGCGGACGCAGGTTGAAATTCAGGCGTGCATAAATATATTGTTTGAGTTATTCAAATTTCCCATACAAAATTATACGAATGTAATATGTATATAGGTACTGGCACACCCGTGAAAAACTTGATTTGGTTTTTGTAAATGGTTCATACAGGATGCCCTGAGTAAAATAATTTCCCTCGGGGCTTAAGTCATATTCGAGAGGAAGTTCTGGGAAGGAAAATGGTGTGAGGGGTCGGTAGGAATCTGAGTATCAACGTGTTGAGGAGTGACGGACGTATGAATCTATCTTTCCCACTACAGTGCAAGTCGATGTTCCGAGAGAGTTCTGCTGTAGAGGTCAAAAGGTTTCCCTTAATCGGTCTCTCCCAATCCGACCCGATACGATGTAGGTTAGCAGACTCAACTGCCGCCAAGACCCGATAAACCTCACTCCACGAATACGGGCTACGTCAACAAACGTTACGAACCACTTGGGAAGACCTATGGAAAGTTGAAATAAATTATACATTTTTACTTTAGAATGTAGTACATATTTTTACTTTAGAATATAGTACATATTTTTAAGATTTTCAGTTATTATGTAATATTATTACTATTTTATTTTTGCTATATAAATGTATGTAATGTAATGTAATAAATAATAAAAAAAATTAAAATAAATAGTTATGCCCGAAGAAGTGTTTTAAAACTTGTTTATTGTGTATAAAAAAAGTGATGCCAAGAAAATGATTTTTTATTTTTTTATTAAATAGTTGAATAAAGGTTTACTTAGGTCAATTTTCGCTGTGTGGTTTAATCTGTGCATCCGATGACGTAGGGTTATGTGTTGTGTGCTAACGGTCTACAACGCGTCCGTAGCAAAAAAGTGTCTGGCTTGAAAAATTAATGACCGTGCATCAATTCACATTACAATAAAAGACTCCGCGCTGAACATCCCCCCCCCCCCCTTGTGAATGGGGCTTTATTAACTGTTAAAATAGTGTAAATGAAACTCGTGGTTAGAAGGAACATTATTGATACAGTCAATTCTTTTTACACATGGAGTTTTTTTTACACGATTTTGATGTAGAATAGATCTTTTCAATTTGGGAGGCGGGTGTGGGTACCGCCGTCTTGGAAGCATTTAATGAAATGATGAAGGTTCGATACGTTTGGTGACTTAGCAGGGGTGCCTGGGTTCATGGGGTGACGTTTGTGACGGATGCGTTCCCCACCGCCTATTAAATCGGGAGAGACTATTTGAGGGAGACCTTTTGACCTCTCCAGCCGGACTTTCTCGTGACATCGGCTTGCATCGCAATGGGAGGGGGTGAATTCATATGTTCATACACTTCTGGACTCATTGGCCCCCAAATTACTACCCACCCCTCATACCTTTTATCTTCTCAGAACTTCCTCTCATTCCTTTTCCTAAAAAGATCCTCCACACAGCATCCCCAAAGATAACACAGGCTATGACGGATTTTTTCAGGGTGAATTCATATGTTCATACACTTCTGGACTCATTGCCCCCAAATTACTACCCACCCCTCATACCTTTTATCTTCTCAGAACTTCCTCTCATTCCTTTTCCTAAAAAGATCCTCCACACAGCATCCCCAAAGATAACACAGGCTATGACGGATTTTTTCAGGGTGAATTCATATGTTCATACACTTCTGGACTCATTGCCCCCAAATTACTACCCACCCCTCATACCTTTTATCTTCTCAGAACTTCCTCTCATTCCTTTTCCTAAAAAGATCCTCCACACAGCATCCCCAAAGATAACACAGGCTATGACGGATGTTTTCATCACAGCCTCCTGTGTGGAGCTAACGTAAAAAAATCTATAACTATAAAATTCTATAAGAAGTGGGTTACTATTTAATACTAAGTACCCACGGACGTTCATGTTCGACGGTTTTGCTCGATCGCATACGTTGACTTGGAATTATGCTCATCGTTGCGTCCACACGCTCGAGTGGCGCGCGTCTCGTGTCGAGCAACTCAAGCGGCTCGAGGCGCCGCTCAGTCGGCTCAGATATCTTTGGTTTATTTGAGGTCAAATGTCAAATCTGCTGACTTCGATTACCATTTGCACTCTTTTTCACGATATAAATTAATTAAAATTTCAATAACAACGAGAATTTTTTTGCATCTCCACACAGGAGGCCCTATCATCTGAGGTGCTGGGGCCTATAATATCTGAGATGCTGTGTAGAGGATCTTTTTGAAGAGAGAAAGAAATGAACATTGGTCTTGAAGAGACCTATGTTGTAGGAAGGAGGCCGGCAAATCGTTACACAGACGAGCTGTTAAACACAGGAACGAGTCGAAGAAGCGACCCCTTCTCATGTGATAATTGTCAACTGTGTACGGAAGATGGCGCGCGTTTGGCGTGTTTCCCGACTACGGACCGGCGCTGAAGGGATCAATGACGCTAGTTCCTCGGAGCATCTTCCATTAAAATATCGGTAGACCAAGGACAGCATTCCCACCTTACGCCGGTACTCTTATATTGCAATCCGTTTGTTAAGTTAGGAGAATCTGTAAAACGGACCGCCAGAGTTGAGGGTTGTTTCAGGTATTTTGGGGCTCCAGACCAGAGATGGCTGCCAAATTAACTATGGGGCGCACTTGCGATTTGTACAGGGTTAGCGGTTGTGTAGGTAGGTACTATCTTCAATATCTGCGGGCCCTGTACAGTACCACCAGTTTTTGAGAGATTACCTTAACTCTGGCTTCGATGGAACCCCTGATATCTGAGCTGGCCACTTAGAGTTACACCAAGCATATCAATGGAGGGCCTGTTTGGAAGATTGCTTCCGTTGATGGAGACTAGATTTTCATTTCGATCCTTTTCGACGTAATCAGACATGACTGGGTCTTTGAAACATAAAATTCAACGAGAATATTTTTACCCCAGGAGAAAACACTCTTGGGGTAACCGTCTATAACTCCGAATATCCATTTTTGTTCTCCAATTATAGGGGCAATAAGCGCATCTAGACGTTGAGACATGCTCTACTGAATTTATGTCGAACATCAACAAGAATTACGGATATTGAATCTTTATAGCATCGAACAAAAAGGCATCGAGTGAGACGATACACATGTTTAGGCACATGTTCGAATGAGTTTAAAACCATCGAACATGAACGGGCGAAGGTATTTAGCATAACACTGATGAACTATGACCTACACTAAAAATTACGTAAACAACAGTTTACAGAAATAACCCCAAGGCAACTAACCCCCTGTTTACAATATTAGGTAGGTACTATTCTACTATTATTCAGAAACATTTAACTGCGTCGTAACACAGAAGGAAATGGCTTTGGATTGGACTGATTGGAGCAAGATTTTGAATAGCTAATGACTGATAACATCGTACTCGTATGCATGCAATTAGAATAAGCCATCTTTAGAAACGTATGGATATTTTTAATATCTGTACCTGCTGGGTCATGGAGGAATATCTTGATTTTATTAGAAAGGAGAATGGAAAGTTTAGGGCTCACCATTCAATGTAAATAATTATATTTATAAGTAAACGAAGAGATAAGCATTTCTAAGACCCGGATATCAGCCAGTCCATATCCTTGCTTTATAAGCGGGCTAAAGCTTTAATAAGTCGCAGAATAGTTCCTATTTTAGACGCCGAGGCTCTAGAAGTCATATTTGACATTTACGTAAATAATATTTGAATGCTTTCCACTGAAATTTACGTAAATTGCCTAATTTTACAAGTATATACTATTATATTTATCGGGCGGTGAGAAATGACGATGTTATTTTGATAATCAATCAAAAATAGTCTGATAGATGGATTTTAAAAGTTTCAAAGTAAGGACAATATGTTTTCAGGACTCCAGATACTAATATCTGCAGCCTGTATGTCGGACGAATATCTACAGCTCATATGTTGGAAAAATATCTATGAATTTCAGAGTGAAGACTAATATCTACAGAGCTAAGGTCGGATAAATATCTATGACGGTCCCAGTGGTGACGAATATCTATGGAGCGTAGGTGGGACTAATCTCTACAGAGGGCAGCTGAGCAAGAGGTCGTACGGAAAAGCATAAATTACTTCACTTACGTAATACTAACCTAACCTAACTTTAAAATTTTAAACTGCATTCGCAATATTACGTTATGCCAATATGCTATACATAATTGCAAATCCAACCTCTGCCAGTGCTGTAGATATTCGTCGACGTCACCTGTTCCATAGATATTAGTCAGCAGTTTGAGCTGTAGATATTCGTCCTCACTTTGGTTCTCATAGATATTAGTCCGATTTGTTCAGTTTTTGGAATTCCTGTAGATATTAGTAGACGCCTCCGTTTTCAGTCGTTAATTTTATTAATAGTGCAAAGATTCAAAACAAAAACTAATAAAAATTATTGTACTCGCGTGTGCTATATGCTGATCGAAGTGGTGAACTTTATTAAAAATAGCTCGTAAATTAAACCCGCCTAAAAATAAACTGCCGTCGTTTTTGAAAGATGCCGTCGTTTTTCCCGGCGCAGATAGATGTCCCGATGAAGATGACAGTAGAGAGTCTAGTGATATACCACACGAATGGACAGTAGATTTGTTTTTCATAGAAAAAAGTAACATATTCCTATATGAAATTCATGGACAATACACGTGTGGGTGACATCTAGGCATTCGACCTATGTACGGATTATGTTTCAAGCTGTGCTAAGCTCGACATTCAGACCAAGCCGAGCTTACGATCAACTGATATACCGGGCCTAAACAAAACACAAGTTACTATCACGGCTTATCTCAAATATATGTAAGTTCGGAGATGCAGGTATCATCTTGAAAGTGATCTTAATCTCATGGTGCGTATACACTCGCGAGCCGAACCAAGAATCCTGGCAAAGGAACGAACCAATCGCAAACCGTGATGATATTTTTTTTAGGTTATTCTATTATTATAATTTTTCATTGTATAAATGAGAATAAAAGAAATGTGTTTAATGAAAATCGTATTCCACACAATTTCAGTTTATTAGTAAGATTTTTTCACACACGATTGTTTAACATCACATTTATTAGTGTTAATAATGTTTTACTTTTTTTAAATTCACGTTCTTACTGTCCCTACATTTCTCTTTCCCATCTTATTGTTCCCAACCCACCTTCAGCATCATAACATACCCAATTTGGGAGGCGGGTATAGGTACCGCCGCCCCGGCAAACATTTATTGGATAACCAGCACCTCTTCCATAGGTCATCCCGAGTGATTCAAAACGTTTGGTGACTTAGCAGGGGTACCCGGGTTCATGGAGTGAGGTTTATCCAGTTCTTGGCCGCCGATGCTTCTGCGATCGAGAGACTGGTTGAGGGAGGTCTTTTATCATCTCCAGCCGAAATCTCTCGACCCATCGCCTTGCACCGCGGTTGGAGGGTTGGATCCATTCGCCTGGACACACTAACCCCACCAGATTCCTACTCACCCCTTATACCTATTTCCTTCTCAGAACTTCCTCTCCTTCCTTTCCTTAAAAAAACCTCTACACAGCCTCCCCTAAGATGAGATAGGCTCCATGGGAAATTAGTTTAATAACTTTTTACTGTACTATTATTTTAAACAACTACTTGAAACTATTATTTCTGTATTAATTATTATCACGTTTTTGATATTTTTTTTACAACGTGCTTACACCATATACCTACTATAATTGTTTAATAACCACATGATTCATAATCACATAATCATTAACCACAACTAAATATTATAAATGGAACTTAACTGTTATTTTTAATTGGTAAACTAATGTTTAAGGCAAGATTTTTATGCATAGCACAAAGGGTAACAATTATTATAAGCAATAATTCTTACCCTTTGTGCTAGGCACAAAAATCTTGTCTTAAAAAACGTTAGTTTATCAATTAAAAATAATAATTAATTTTTGACAAGTTAAAGTATTTCACCAAAAAATGTAGACATAATTTGTCTCGACGCCACCTAGCGAGAGATTTAGTACTAACAATGCCTCTCTCTATTGGCGGGTATTAGATAAGCCGACATAGCTCAGTGGTAGGCAATCAGAAGGACACGGGTTCAAGTCCCGTTGGCGGCATGTATCTTTTCTCGGAAGATTTTTTCAATGTAGATGAATGTTTCAGGCCGATAATTATTGCTTATAAATTGGTTTAAATTATATTCACTATTTAAATACAACTACTTTGCACACAACTGTATGCTTCCTAAATAAAAATTAATAAAATAAAAAATTAAAATACCCATCTTCCCAACTATGTATACCACAGTTCCACTGATAATAGAGAGTTGGAAGTCTGGTGGGTATATACATTTATATGACTTCCTTTTCAAGGGAAAAGTTTGAAGAGATTTCTATGAGATGAACCAAAAGTTTTACTTCTATTCCATTTCAATGTAATTGGATTCAAAATAAATAGAGAAACTTACGCAGACAGGAATTTATTAATATCTGATAATACACAAAAGGGTGAAATTCCAAATAAAATTATTTTCGGCGCGTTTTTTTTATTAATCTAGGTATCAATATCGGTATTATACACGGTGTCTGGAAACTTGTAATACTATCGGCTTGGTGAATCTAAATTACATTATTTGCAGTTGATTTTGTCAGGTAATTATTTTTTATTTAATTTTTTTAGTAATTCGTAATTTTTATAAAACTTCAATATCTTGGACATGTATTGAGGCATCTAGAGAAGTATGAGATCTTGCATCTCATAATGCAGGGAAAGATTGCCGGAAGACGGGGCTCTGGAAGAAGGAGAACATCATGGCTGAAAAATCTGAGACAGTGGTTTGGCCAGTCTACTGAAGAGCTGTTCCTAGCCACAGTAAACTAAGTCCGCATAGCCAACATGATAGCCAACGTCTGTTGAGCGGACAGGGCACAAGAAGAAGAAGTGTAAATGCATTTTAAAAGTTGTCGAAGCGAAGATCCGGCTCAAAATGATTTTTAAATCTTTAATTGCCGAAAAAGGAGAAAATTTATTACTGAAGATGAGATATTTTTTTAACAAAATTTGACTACAGGATCTGGTTTACTCGTGTTATTGGTTTACCATCCCTGATTTATATTGAACATAATTGCCAATTGACAGTAGTTCGTAGGATGACGCCAACAATGGCCTAATTATTATTATAACTGGGTATTTTATCTGACAATTCCCAAAGTAAAAGAATATATTTTATGAATTCGCAGGTAAGTGGAAGAGAATTGACCAAGATAATTTTTTTTTCTTCTGATTCCATATCTAAATTTTTGCATAAGAATTCCTTACGATTTTTTGTATGGACGTACTCAATAGTAAATGTTACATTTTAAAATGTTATTCGGGTATGGGTACCGCCGCCTCGGAACCATTTTTGTATAACCAACACCTTTGCCATTGGTCACCCGAATAGTGGTTCGCTACGTTTGGTGACTTAGTAGGGATTCCCGGGTTCATGGATTGAGGTTTTTTATGTCTTGGTGGCGGATGCATCTGCCCACTAATTGCGTGGTGGGCCGGATCTGGAGAGGTCGGTTGAGGGAGAACCTTTGATCTCTCCAGCCAGACTCTCTCACGAATCTCTCGACCCGTCAACGTCGCCTTACACCGAAGTGGGAGGGATGTATTCATACGTCCGTCACTCCTGAACACACTTACTAAGATTCCTACCGTCCTTTCATACCTTTTTCTTACCAGAACTTCCTCTCCATCCTTACCTTTAAGAGACCCACAAAGGATATTTTTTGGTGAACCTAATTAGGTAGGTACTCTGAAAGGTGACGCATTTTATTGTAGAACTGAAATATATTTTAACATTTCGCTTTGCGAAAACTTTGTTTTTCGAAATATTCATTTAAAATTCTCTTTTGTCAAAATTTTCAATTTTCAACTTCTTTGTAAATCACGATGGCCTTCAACAAATAATAAAGTCTAATAGTTAATTAAATTTGAAATTAAATATTATCATAAAATATTAACCCTCACTTCCCACTGTCCCACGAAAAAAAAGTTTTGCAATTATTCAATTTCTCTTTGAGAAAACGTTCCTAACTTTGCTACGCTCGGCCAATTACCAAAAAATGTATTTCCGGGCAATGAAATTACTTTCCGGGTATTAAACCTGTAAATATTGGGTCCAGTTATCAGACGTAGACACGTAGACAGTCCAGACGGCAGACCAGGCAGGCCGGGCAGACAAGGAGGGCTGGTTGTGTCGCGGCGCCATATTGATCGATCTCTCGGATAATGGCGGCTGTACAGCCTACTTATATATTATTATAACCCCGTGCCAAAAATAAATGGCAAAGGTTTCGGCCGGAGAGATTTAAAAAGGCTAGTCAAATCGCAATACCGGACGCGGATTATCTGGGACGCAGTCATAATGGTTTGCGTCTTTGCTAATGATATTGTGGAGAAATGACGATAGGTGGTGTTTGGTTAAAGAGATATTATCTATCATTAATCATTACATAATATAAAGTAAAGTCGATCCCGCTGTCTATACGCTTAGATCTTTTAAACTACGCAACGGATTTTCACGCGGTTTTCACCAATACATAGAGTGATTCATGAGGAAGGTTTTTAGGTATATAATTTGTCAAGGTTTTGTGTAAATTGGGTGAAATATATAATATATGCGAGCAGCGGACAGCGAGCTGAGAAACGGGCGGTGTGGATTTGATTTTTTTTTTTTTTAAAGAAAGACAAACATACCCGGGTTACGAATAACCCAACAATGTTTGAAAATCTCCTACTACCACCACAGAAAGCCGAAAATGTTGCTTGCGTTGTGATGGAGGACTTAGCCAGTCGAGGAATCGAACATGCGACGCCCGGGTGGGACCCAAGCGCTATGCCCACTCAACCACTGACCGTGTTGTATGCAAATTAACAGATGGCGGTGGTTATAAAGGTTGGGTAACCATCCAGTAGATGGCATCGTATTTCGTTAGCCACAGGAACGCGTTTCCGGGTCAGCTATAAAAAAGTGATACTTTCACCCACACAACCTCAACCAAAAGGCGCCTTGAAAAGTGAGCTCATAATCAAAGCGGCCAATGCGCGACGTTTTGAAGGTAGGTACTGTACGTACGTAAGGTTTCATTCCATCTAATTCTCTCGCAGGCTAAATCCTATAGATGTACGTGTTTGTCTCTTTTTAGTGTCGCTCGTTTCCGTTTCATCGAGTTTCAAATCACAACGGTGCTAAAGAAGTTTCACTTCGAAACAGAGTGTGCACTTTAAAACAGTGTGTTCACACGCGGCAGAAGTGAGGCCTTCAGAAAACTAAAGTGGCAATAGCGGGGAAGCTACGAAGCACCGCACAAAGAGGAGACCGATTATATCGCCTCGTAGACTAAATCCAATAGATGTATGTATTTGTCTAATTTTAGTGGAGCTGTTTTCCGTTTCAACGAATTTTAAATCACAAGATTTCACTTAAAAAGAAGAGTGTGCGATTTTGGGCGCTGATCTTTCTCTTTCCTGACTTTTTTACTCCCTGACTGGCCGATGCATGTTGTATATTGTATCTTGTATTTGCCGCTAAGAACTTGCATACTGCTTGCTAACAACGTATGCAGGGACATCGTTCTAAACTAAATGTAGCTTCGTTCTTTCAAAAAATTAGAGTCCTTGCGAGAGCCTTGAAGGAGTAACCATCTGTTACTCAGGGCGGGTAAGTGGTGGATAACCTCCAATGTTGGCCGATGCATGACCTCTAATTTACAGCACTTCGTAGGATGGTTTTCCTTCTTTCGTTCATATTATTTGTATTTATAGAGCCTAAAGAATGAATATGTTGTAGAAACCTGCTTTTTTCGGTACCTACTCTAGATTTTTATTTTTTGCCCCACCCTAAATCAAAACCTCGCTACGCCCATGCTGTGTAGTTACACATACACACACCTACACACTTAGGCACATCACCCAGTAATTACTAAATATACATACCATAAATAAGACTCTCCAAATAAACACATCATAGATACCCACCATGAAATATACTTAATATCTGTAAATTGTCTCATCGCTATAACTAATGTACCGTTTGTTTCTATATAAATTATTAAATAATATCACTTCACAAAATATCTGCTTCATATAAACAAATAATTCATTTGGGGTTTTTCAGGTACTATTTATTTTTATCACATAGAATGTTAAAACTTACCCTTATTTCAAAACCTGAGAGCATTTTCGATTCTTCTTTATTATTTTGTTTACCTCATGTAGAAGACTTGCACTCACTTTTTCCACAAAACAATTTTTTTAACAGAACTTTACTTTTTAAAACTTTGAAAAAAACTGCGCATAACCATATTAATTTTTGCAAGTGCACTTTATAAAATGTTTTGTAATGAAATAGATTTTTTTACAAGGTAAAATATGAGATAATTTTTATTAAATAAAAAATTTCATGAGTTTTATTCAAAATTTTTCCTAAACCACAGATATTTTTTTTATAGAATCTTCATATACACGGTGTCCCGTATTTCGTAGTAAAAACGGAAAACTGATGAATCTACACCACATTTGACATCCTCCGTGGTATATTGGTAAAGCTCTCGACTAGCGATCCGGTGGTTGCGTGTTCAAATCCAGTTCGCGAGCGCAAGTAAATTTTATTTCTTTGATTTGTGCTATTTCACAATTTAATCATTTAAATTTAATAGTTCCAGAGTGGAAGATATCTTAAGTAACGCCCTGGTGTAACAACACCATTCGAAATTGAAACGTTGCTTGAAATGACTTTAGCCGTGGTTGGTGACTAGATCTCAAAAGCCAGGTACTTTCCCACCTTCCTTTTCCCCATCTCCTTCCCCTCCCCATTACATTTAGCCTCACAAAATACCCCAATTGGCGATGCCATAGTCTCACTGGCTCCAAGTGGATGTGAACAGTTGGGATTCTCACGCGGTATTCGCTTTAAAAAATGAGGAATGTCGATTTAATAGCATAACTTTTTTTGGATTTAAAAGTGAAAAAAAAACGGTCGCCGGCAATCAATACCTGCTGTTAATATCATTCAAAATGCGTTGAAGTGTAGACCAGGCTCAAAAAGTTTGTTGCTAAAAAAGAATACAAAAAAAGTTTAAAAAATCGAAACCCAAACAAGTTTTTTGGGTTCGCCACTTTCCCGTTTGTACTATGAATTTTCGGATACCGTGTATAACCGGCATAACTAACCATTGACCCAGATAGATCGTTATTGAAATCGAAATGCTATGAAATATTTCCATATTTTCTTACTACGAAAACGAAACAGAAACTCAAACTGAAAACCTTATTTAAAACTGACATGCAAAACAAATGCCACATTTCACGGTGCTGTGAAACGAAATTCACACTGAAATTATTATGCTCCACCGGAACGAAAAATGACCTTTAACAAAATAAAGGTCAAATAACATCACAAACTCTTTACATTACATGTTAAATTACACGTTTTTAAGCTCATAACGTCGTTATTCAATTTTAGACGTGAAAACATTATTTGACATAATATTATATAACACATTTTATTTTAATGTTATTTAATGTTATATTAACGGTCCTTCACATGTTCTCGTAAACACATTGAGTCAATGAGAAGATACTCGTACCTATAAATCGTCAAAAAACTATTTATATATAATTACAAGTGATTAACCAATTTAATCACAGTAGACCGAATTCGTTCCAGCTCACATGGGTCTAAAAATCGTCCTTACGTTAATGTTTTAAACGGTTTTAGAAAGAAAAAACTCGACGCTTTAAATTCAAATGAAGAATTTAACTAGGTATAGAAAAGTTCTGTGTATTTCTCTATGAAACCAAAGTTTGCGATAGCAATTTGAGAACAATATATAAAATTTATAGCGATAGCAATTTATTCAATATTTATTTATGAAACAAAAAAGTGAGGTGAAAATAACGTCCACAATATATCGCTTAGTAAAATATGTGCGTGTTTTTTTTTTATTTTCGTTATCAGTAATTTCGGATAGAAATATCGTAATGTGAGTAATTAAAAAAACTTTTTAAAGTTTGTATTAAAAAAAATTATATTTTTGTTTCTAATGATAACTTTTGTAAACGTACTTCATCACCTTTCAAAAACAGTTTTTAGTTTTCGGATAGGTAGGTATGTTTAAAAATATTCAATATAATTGGATTTATTGCAAAGCGAAAATATTTAGAACTTCTGACAAAATACGGCCGATTCACGAGATATTGCACGTTACATTGAACGTTATCTAAATTTATATTAATTACGTCTTACTCCGCTTCACGGTTAATACCAAATATTTATTTCATAGACAAGCAATCATAATTAAATTAATAAATAAAATAAAATAAATAATTACAAAGACCCGCTAGGATAAACCCTGCCTTGCCCTCAAACCATTCAAAACCTGGGATGTTTTTTAAAATTATCATCACATGTAGCTTTCGTAGTTTAACCTAAACCTAATCAGTGTTACTCATAATCAAAAAATAAGATACAACCACGAGAGCAAGGCCGGGGTAGGTGAAATTGTTACTCAACATGGCGCGCGTCCGTGTTTTCTTACCCGCGTCGCTGTACGGGGAGTTGTAGTAGCTGTCAGAATTTAAACCGACCGGTCACCAGGGTTAACTCAGTACCACGGCGTTGTAACTTTCGAAATGGCGAACTTTTACGAGAATCTTGACGTTTTGAATGGAGCATTGGCAAATATTGACCGTATTCGCGGCATTCGTGTACCACGGCTACCGAAAAGGTACAAAAAAAGGTACGATCCATTTGCGGCACTTACGGAAGGAGATTTTAGGTCTAAATATAGATTTACAAAAGTTAATATGAGACGTTTGATTGATTTGGTGCGGCCGTATTTGGATGTGAACAATAAACGGGGTGGCAAAATATCTACCGATCTCCAAGTTCTTTGTGCCATACGATACTGGGGTAGAAACGAGGTGAGACAGTGTTTATAATTACCTACGTTCTTGTGAAACAAATCAGCGAAATCGTTAACCAAACAGGCTTTATTGTTATTATTTTTTTATAACATTTTTTTTTGCAGATACAGTATGATTGTGCCGACATACACGGATTTAGCCAACAAACAATGTCCCGTATAGCTAAAAGGGTTGCAACTGCATTTGCCCGCCTTGCTCCACAGTACATTAAAATGCCACAAAGTATTGAAGAACAACAAGCAACAGTTGCAAATTTCCAAGCAATAAAACGTTTTCCCGGAATAATGGGTGCCATCGACTGCACACATATTAAAATAAGGAATTCGAATATGTTGACGCTTGACGCTGTTCTGTTCTGTTGACGTATGAATAAACGTGAAGTTGGCAACACGCCGCGAAATGCCAAATTTACCGCGTTTTTCAGCTTTGGAACAGAGTGTTGCTACCGCAAAAAAATCATAACAGCTGTCGAGTAACATTATGAAGATGAGTAAAGATTTTTACTCTGAGAGGTGTAGTGTACCCCCCTGTGTAGTTACCGCGACTCGTTAAAGTCGTGGTAGGGTTTCATTATGAGTAAGGCTGATGAATATAACTTCGAGAACACGAGCCTTCCGTATTATCCGTGAGGTGGACTTATATTAGCTTTTACCAACATTATATTACGAGCTCGCACAGTATTAGGAAGAATTTACTGTACAAAGAAATTTCCCTCAGGAGTGAAATGTGTTTTTAGAATGAAAAGTAGCCTATGTCACTTCCCAGTCCTTTAACTATTCATATGTAAAAAAAACACGTCGATCAGTTGCTCCGTTGCGACGTGAAAGAAGGACAAACAAACACACTTTCGCATTTATAATATTAGTTAGGAAACAAAATAATATTATTATATATTAGCGTTTGGCGGATGCATACGCTGCCACATCAAACTAAATATAAATCAATACCAACTGTTTATATTACACGTTTTTTTACCATATTATATTATACGTTATTTAATATATTATTAACACGGAAAACTGGCGTTTGGCGTATCAAACTAAAATTTACAAAACAGGCAACTATTTGTATTACACGTCTTTTAATCATATTATATTACACATCATTTAATATATTATTAAATGACACGGAAAACTAGCGATTGGCGTACTTTACGCTGACATATCAAACTAAAGGTTTAAAAACAATACCAACTGCTAACATAATTCACACGTTTTTTAAACCACTTTACATTACATGTTATTTATCACATATATTTATATTATTAAATGACACGGAAAAGTGGCGTTTGGCTTTATACATACGCTACCGTATCAAGTCGCGAGTCGTAACTGACGCCGCGAGCCGTATCGACTCTATTAGTCCCTCTAAAATAGTTATTGCTGAAGTCTGAAGCCACTGAATAGACAATTCATAGAAGTGAAAAATATGCCGAACAGAAAAAATAATAATTTTGATAATTTACATAAATAAATTATATTATAGTGTTCGGAATCTAACAGCACTAGCGGAAAACTGTGAATCCACGTCAAATGATCACAGATTTTTTTTTTCTATCTGTGCTTTTCGATTTTTTAAAATTTTTGATTTTTTAACTTTTTTGTTGAATCATAAAGGGTTCAAAAAAACTTGATCCGGTACCATAAATTCTAAATTTGGATTCGATTTATCCGAAAATGAAAGCTCAAATTAAAAAAGTTATACCACAAAATCGAATCCCAATATGAGAAAGATTCACCAGTTTTTTTAATTGTATCGTGAGTTTCCGGATACCATGTATAATACCAGCTTTCTTCTTCCAATCCCAAGACGTTTCAATGAAATAATTAGAACTGACTATTCTTTGGAGCATCGAAACGCTGACCTTGTTCTACCGGTATTTCGACGGATGATGCTTCGAGGTACTTGCATCATTTAACCCTTCCGCACCGGGAACACGCGTGGCCAATGACGTTTCCTTGACATTGGCCACGTGAGGACGGGTTGCTTCCCCCATGCAGACCTCAAAGATGTAGGCATTGAGGTAAATTATTTCCCCCCTGAATTTTCCTGCGCGGAGTTAGTATAAACATATTTAAAAGTTAAGTTAAATTTCGATATTTGATTTAACCCTTTGGCTAATTTGTTCGCTTTTGTGAATATAGGTCTAATAGAAATCGTTGTGTCTCCCTTACTATCATAGTGCGAAATACGAAAAAAAAGAAACTTTGGGAATTTTTTATTAATTATTTTTACATGAAACGACAAAAAAGTGAGGTGATGCTAAAGTTTATTATACATTTGTCTAATAAAACATGTGTGTGTTTTTATTTATTCTCGGTACCAGTAATTTTAGTTATAAAACTACCTAAGGTAAACCATTTATAACACATTTTTATGTTTGCATTAAAAAAATTAATACATACCAAATTTTTAGTTTGTTTCTAATGATCACCTTTCAAAAACAGTTTTTTTTTTCAGATACGTTCAGTAATATTCCATTTACTTGGATTAAATTGCAAAACGGAAATATTCTAACCTGTCAATACAGAATATGCTCGAGACCTGATGTGTTAATTGATATATTAAGCTTACTTCGAGCTCACTGACACGCCCATAACACACTTGTATAGGCGCATTCTTCAATTCAGTGTCTAAAATCGTGTTTTTACTTCATGGACCCAAAACGGCGTTAATTAACGTACAAATGAAACAATAACGCCCCGTGAAGAGACGCTCTTGGAATCGTAATTATTTGCAGCGGTGTTGGCTGTTGGCTGCTCGAATCGTCATATTATTGTACACGTAATCTTCCGCCATTCTGTCTGCGTAAAATATAATTAGGACAGTAGGTGTCGGTAACTGAGTTTAAATGAGGTGAACATCTGTTATTCCAATGATAAAAAGATAATATAGTAGAGAAACAGGGCACACACTAATGTTGGTGATAGAAAGTCTAAGCAGGAAAGAGTTAAGTACATTTTAGTATCTAATGTTGGTGATAAAAAGATACTAACTAACTAACTAACCATCACGCCGTTTCTCCGCAGGGGTAGGCAGAGAGGACGGACCGCCACACAACTCGATCTTGGCACACACTCTTTGCCTCGTTCACATTCATACATCGTCTCATACATGCTCTTCTATTATTCCGACTCTTCACATGGCCCGACTCAAGTATCTGATTCACTTGGTCGTGCCATGTCTTCCTCGGGCGTCCCCGACTTCTTCTACCATTCACATTTGCATCATATATTCTCCTTACACTCCTTTCCTCGTTCATTCGCTCTACATGCCCAAACCATCGGAGAGTCCCTTTCTTAATCTTACACATCACGCTTACATCAGCCTTGCATTCTTTGCGGATATCCACGTTTCTCTCACGATCGTACATGGTTTTACCACACATTCGCCTCAGGGATCTCATTTCTACAGCATTCAGTCTACTTTCATCCTTCCTCTGCCAGTTCCATGCCTCACTGCCGTACATCAGGGTAGGTACCAGCACTCCATTATGGACGGCTAGTTTCGCGTCTTTGGACAGTTTTTTATTACCGCCAACGGCATTCAGTCCTCCATTAATGGAGTTACCGGCATTCACCCTTCTTTCAATATCTCTATCAGCCTTCCCATCTTTCGTAAACATACTACCCAGATACACAAACTCATCCACCTGCTCCAAGTATTCATACTGTTTTCGTACTCTCTCTTTCAAACACCATGAGTTTAGACTTACTTACATTCATCATTAACTCATTCTTCATACATACTTCGTTCATCCTTGACACAAGAGACTGTAGATCTTCCATACTGTTAGAAATTAGCACCGCATCATCAGCATACAATAGGCAACATACTTCCAGATTACTCAGTTTCGCGCCCAATCCCATCTCTTTCAATTCTTGCATACAATTATCCATGTATAGATTGAATAACCACGGTGACATTACGCAGCCTTGTTTAACACCTTTTGTGATGTCAAACCACTCCGTAAAATCGCCGTTCACCCTAACACATGCAACGCTTCCCTCATATAGCGACGCAATTGCCTGAATGAGCTTCGTATTCACTCCGTACTTGGACAACACCTTCCATAGCTTTTTCCTGTCAACTCGGTCGTACGCTTTTTGTAGATCTACAAAGGCACAGGAGAGTTTCTGTTTTTTTGCAAGAAACTTCTCAGTGAGCATACGCAATGAGAAAATCTGGTCCATGCACCCCCTTCGACTCATAAAAGCACCTTGCACATCCCATATTTTATCTTTTGTTTCCATTCTTACCCTTTCAATCAATATTCTACCATACAGCTTGCCCACTGAACTAAGAAGGCTAATAGCCCTATGATTCCCACATTCCATACGTGACCCTTTACCTTTGTATAATGGCATGATTACAGCCCTTCTCCAATCTAATGGCGTGTAACCCTCCTCTAAGCATTGGTTAAAAAGTCTGCACAGCCATGTGAGAATAATACGACTATCTCCTTTAAAGTATTCGCCAGCAATATTGTCGAAACCCACAGCCTTGCCACTCTTCATGCATTTAATTGATCTTTTTATTTCATCCATACTGATTTTGGTAACATTCACTCCATCATCGTTCATAACCGATTCACCGCTGGGATCACAACAACTCGGGTTACTTTCGAAGACTTCCTCGAAATATTTCATCCGTCGCTCTTTAATTTCATTCTCATTCGTCAACATTTGTCCATCTTTCGATTTTATCACTTTCATGCTTCCGTTCTCTTGTCCACTCCGGGATCTTTTGACCTCCTTCCAAAACAGTTTTATGTTTTCTTGGAAGTGGTTTGTCATTTTGATTCCCTCTTCTTCTTCCAGGCGTTTCTTTCGTTCTTTCACCCCAACACTTACTCTTTTCTTGCATATCTTATACACTTCTTTCGCTCGATCTCTCTCTTCGCTTGAAACACTCCCAATCGCTATCAGACGTAACCATGCTTTCTTCTTCTCTGAGACCAGTGCTTTGGTCTCATCATCCCACCATGCATCACCTTTTTTCCTACCTTGCTTACTTATTCCACACACATCTCTAGCAGATTCGCATAGACTCACCTTAATGTGGTTCCATGTTTCCTCTATGCTTAGACCTTCCATTTCCTTCTCATTCAATCTCATTTCTGCACAATTCTCATATTCACTTCTGACATAATCGTTTTGTAGTTTTTCTATTTTGATAAAAAAGATATAGAGAATTTTTATAAAAAGATACTTATATCTTATATTAGTAGAAACAAGGTACAGTAATGTTGGTATAAAAAGGTTAATCTTATCAGGAACGTGGTATATTTTAATAATGTTAGTGATAAAAAGATATTTAATAGGATCGAAGTACATTTTTTTAGTAATGTTGGTGACAAAATATATATCTTCATAGACGAACAAAGTTACCTACAGTAATTTTTATGATAGAAAGCATTAGTAGGAAATGGGTGGGTAGGTACATTTTAGTTAAGTTGGTGATAAAATGATACATCCTACTAGGAACGAGATACATTTTTAATAATGTTGGTGAAAAGAGATTCAATAGGAACAAGGTACATTTTAGTAATGTTGGTGACAAAATATATATCTTCGTAGACGAACGAAGTTACTCGTACCTACAGTAATTTTGTACATACTAACGTATGAATCCATCCCTCCCACTGCGGTGCAAGTCAATGGGTCGAGAGATTTCTGCTGGAAAGGTCAAATAGTTTCCCTCAATCAGTCTCTTTTTATCCGGCCAGCCACACAGTAAATGGGCAGATGCATCCGCCGCCAAGAACTAGAAAATCATCGCCCAATGAACCCGAGCACCCCTGCTAAGTCTCCAAACGCGGTGAACCGCTAGAAGCGACCTATGGCAGGGATGTTGTTTATCTAATAAATTATTCCCGTACCCATACCTGCCTCTTAAATTAAAAGTTAAAACGAGGTACAGTAATTAATGTTGGTGATAAAAATATGTCTCAGCAGAAAAAAGTGCAGTAATATTGGTGATAAAAGTATGTGACCCGGGACAAGGGCGGATTGGAATCCCCCAGGATGGAATTTTTGTGTACTGTGGAGATTCCATCACAGTAGATACTTAAAAGCAAATCAAATTATCAGAGTTGTTAAAATAACGGAAAGAACATGAGTCAAACTTTTGTCTGTTTCTGGCTGGAATTGCGATTTTTTTTCGTTGCATCCCATTCATGCACTTGCAAATTAAAGATGATAATCAGCGTTTGCGAGAGCGGTACGGTCGGGAGAAAGCGCGGTCGGAAATGCCCCCCCCCCCCCCCCCCCCCTTTTAAAGTTGACAAACTCAAATTTCGACTTCATAAAAAATTGGTCCGTCTGGAATTGTGCTCTTGAGGGGTGGCACCCGGGGCGGGCCGCCCCCCCCCTCCACCCCTTGTGCCCCCCCCAGAAAAAAATCCTGGATCCGCCCTTGACCCGGGACGTAAAACTAGTTAGAAATGAGAATCTGTTATTATTTCGGTGATATGGAATGAAATGGAACGAGGTACATTTCAATAATATTATAATACAACATGTAAACATTATATGCCTACCAGTACTTCACACTAAAACTACTAATGTACTAGAAATCATAGGTGCTTATAAAATTTATCATATCGGATAACATAATCCAGGATTTTTTACTTTTTATATATTTAAATCTTTGTAGGTAACTTTTTAGAGATATCTTATGTTTCTACCTTTTGTCTTTTATTGTTTTATTTCTCACTTTAAATTTTAATTTTAATTTTTCCTAATAATTTATAGTTTGTACTTTATACTTTATATTTATACTTTACACTTTATAATTTACTTTTATACATTTTACATTTTATTCACTGCTTATTACCTTACTTTTTATTTTTTTTCTTAAATTTCACTTACATTCTTCATGTTGCTGTACTATTAATAAGTATGTCAATTATGTTAATTGCACGTGTTGTGCCGTACATGTGTAAATAAATAAATAAAGTTATTTATAAAAAGTTGTGTCTCAGTATCTACACACTGAATAGAACTAAGGTAATATCACTGCCGGCGATAAAGGAAAATATGTGCTGGTAAAACAAATTGATTAAGTATCCCATTTTAACTTTATATGAATACCGCATAGGTGTCCGAACTGCCCGTGGGACTGCGGAATCCTTAATAGGGAGGAGAATCAGATAAGGAAGAGGAAAGTTCGAAAGTATTTGGCTAATCAGATCTGGCTACCAAAACCGGCTAGAGTCAATATTTCAAACAACGTTTCGACTCTGAAAAGTGGCAGAGGAAGGGATTGCAAAGCAGACATGTAGCGGTAGGGGATAGCAGGGAGGAATATACGGAAGGAGTGAGGGGTAGGAGAATCTGGGGGGGGGGGGAATGAAGGTGGGGGTAAGTTCACAGGAGGCGGAACGAGGGAAGTGCGAAGACGGGAATTATGGATGGGCGGAAGAGGAGGGGGGAGGGGAACGTGTGAGGAGGGATTTTCAGGACGGGAGGGGGGAAGGCGGGAAACGGAGGGGAACGGGAGCGGGGACGTTAAGCATGGGAACGTTTCCGGTACTGAGGGAAATAATTACTACCACTGTTAGTTAGTCAATTACAATTATTATAAAGACAGTGATAAAAAAAAAATAGCACAACTGAGTACAAATGAGACATCAGTAAGTAAAGTCATCATGATATCATGTTATTTAAGTATTATATAACGCACTTCCATGCCTAAGTGGTTCGGAGATCTTCTATTTTGGGATGCTGGTAATTCAATAACAGTTGAAAGTTATTATACAGGATAACCCGAAATTCCCTCATAATTAAAGCTTTTTCGTGAAAGGTAAATACTTTTCGTTATTGATCGGTAAGCGGCCAAGCTAGTTACAGACGAGAAATGTAACTTAAAATATGTGTGGGCTAATATTACGCAATCAATTAAAAGAAGGATTTGCGTGACAAAAGACGCCATGAATAAAACGCAAAATTTTGGAGTGACAGAGGCATTACGAATACCACCAAGATGAGACTCGTCCGGGCGCTGATTTCCCCCATACTTCTATACGGTGTGGGAACATGGACACTTAGAGCCAGCGAAAGAAAGCGGATAGATGCCCTCGAAATGTTGTGCTGGAGAAAAATCATGATTCCATGGAAAGCCAGACGCACAAATGTTTCCATTCTGGAAGAGTTAGACGTCCACAATAGGCTTTCAACTTTTGAACACATTGCTCGCCAAACTGATGACTCCAAAATGAAGAAACTCATAGTCACTGACAAAGTGTTTAGCAGGAGTAGCAGAGGAAGGTCACTAATACGTTTACTGGCCATCCTGTACGTCAGTGTCTTTGGCTATCTAACCAGCGCATAACAGAGATGAGTAGAGGAGCCTTAACAGAGGAAATTGGAGTAGAGGTCACGATATTCGGCAATGAAGAACTATTATATATCACAATATAACTAACTAGCCATATACCTTACAACATATATGTTGGCAATATTAATTTCTTTTATAAGGTGTTATTTTTTCTGTTCAATTTTTACAACAACAAAAAACAATCGATAAGTGAATTCATTTGAAAATTAATGTAAAACTGTAATGTCTTTACATAGTAGATTACAATTAATTCACACAGAGCGCACGCAAAAAAACGCTCCACAAAGTTCATCTGAATTTATAGCATATAATACATTAAAAACAAGAAAATTATCGGTAAACGTTTTCGTGAAGAACAGTTCCGTGAAATACCCTACTTTAATGAACTCTGACCGGTTTTATTAAGTGATTAAGTGAATTAATAATTTTTTGCAAAGTGACAACTAGTTTTGCCGTTGAAATACCTATCAGACTCTTTCTAAACGTACTTCTGCAAAGATTATTTATATTGCACTTATTTGACACTACGTCACAGACGGTTAACGGCCAAGGGGCAAGAACGGTCACCGGAACGGCTCAGCTTTCTGAAGCAAGTCAGTTCGAATCCTACTCATTCTGATTTTTTTTTTTTTTAAGATATCCTACTCTTTCTTAAAAAAATTTTTATACCTCTTTCAAAAGAATTTTTTATTTTTATTTTTTTAACCAAAATAAATAATACTATATAAAATGGATTCTCAAGCGTACATAAAAGTGGCCAAAGACGCCGTAAATATACTTACTAACATGGTTATGGACCCCAATAGTAAATTTACCAAAGAACACATTGCGAAAATAATTCCGAAGACGAATGAAATACTGGGAACGATAGCCGGTATGGCTGCCAGAATGGCAACTCTCGAAGGAGAACTTATAGCATACAAAAGCCAACCACCTCATCCTCAGCTTCCTTCAAGTACCAGTGCGGACGTTTCTGGAATATCAGAAACAATAGCTGAAATGGAGGAGAGAAAAAAACGCGCCAATAATATTATAATGTTCAACGTTCCTGAGAGCACAGCAACAATGCAATCCGACTGCATAAACGAAGATCGCAATCAAGTTTCCAGTATACTTCAAAAAGTTGACAACATTGACACCACCCACCTACAAATGTATAGGTTAGGACGAAAAAGTGCTGAAAAAACTCGCCCTATCAAGATTGTACTACCAGATTCGAACCAAGCCAAACTTGTACTACTGAAAAAAACTATACCTTTGGATAAAAATACCATTAAAATAAAATACGACCTAACCGTACTGCAACGTCAACAAATTACAAGCTTGTGGAAGGAGTTGGAAAATCGACAAAACAATGGTGAAACAAATTTAACTATAAAGTACATAAATTCAACACCCAAAATAGTTAATTCACTCCCAAAAAACTCGTCAAGCCGTCATCGAGAAGACTCTACTACCAGAACGTCAGAGGCCTAAGGACAAAGCTGAATGAATTTAGGATAAATGCCCCAATTATTTCACACGATGTCATCGCTCTTACGGAAACCTGGCTAGAACCGTCGATCCACTCAGCGGAGCTCGGTCTACCCTTTCATCAGGTCTACCGGCTCGACAGAAATATCAACACCAGTTCCAGATCCAGAGGTGGAGGGGTTCTTATAGCAGTCCACAAAAAAATGTCCTCAAAAGTGTTAAAAACTAAAAATCGTGATGTTGAACAAATTTTCATTACGGTAAACGATAAACATTTAAATTACGTCATTGGTTGCGTGTACATTCCTCCCTCAGCTAATATATCTATATATAAAAACCATTCTGAAGATGTTGAACTTTTAAAATCAAAATATAAAAAACATAAATTTATAATTTTTGGAGATTACAATCTTCCAAATTGTGATTTCAACTGTATTGATTCCCAATCAATAACATTATGCGAAAGGGAAATCTTAGACATGTCAATATTTCTGAATCTCACCCAATTTAATAACGTTCATAATTTGAATAATCGCCTACTAGATCTTGTTTTTTCAAATGAAGAAGACATAGTAGTTAGTAAAGCATCAGAAGCTATCCTTCCCATAGATAATCATCATCCTCCACTGTCAGTAATTATTCCAAACAATGTAAAAAGAAGTAATAAACTAACAAGTTCTAGTTATAATTTTAAAAATGCCAATTACAATGAAATTAATGAACATCTCAGCAAAGTGGATTGGTCGTTTCTCGAGAAAAGCGATATGAGCTATAACATAGATTCGTTTTATTCCAAATTAAATGCCATTATCGTAGACTGCATACCATTAATTGAATACAAAGAATTAAAGCATCCAAAATGGTTTAGTAAGGAATTAATCCAACTAATAGCTAAAAAAAAAAACATACATAAAACATATAAAGAAGAGAGATCCCTTCCAAATTATGTAGAGTTTAGTAAAATAAGAAAAGAATGCAAAAATTAAAACATTTTTGGAATTTCACAAAGTCATTGAAAAATGATGACGTTAGTATACCCTCTAACATGTGCTACGAAAGTAAAAGAGCCAACGACACTCAAAACATAGCTCACCTATTTGCAGACTTTTTTAAAAGTGTTTATGTCCGTGACTCAACAGCAGTCAATGATTGCTCGCCCAGTTTTTCCTCAGATCATTATTTAAATTTATCTAATGTAACAATTGAATATAACGATGTACTGACTCAGCTAAAACAACTGGATCAAAGTAAGAGCGGTGGTCCTGATAATATCCCACCTGTTTTCTTAAAGAATTGTGCCACCACTCTTGCATATCCACTACATTTTCTTTTCAACCAGTCGTTACAAACGGGACATTTTCCTGAAAAATGGAAATACAGTTTCCTCACCCCGATATTTAAAAAAGGAGACAAAAACGAGGTGAGCAATTATAGACCGATCTGCCTGTTATCAACCATTCCAAAATTGTTTGAGAAACTTATTTTAAATAAAATCATCCACTGTATCAAGCCAGTAATTTTACCTAACCAACATGGTTTCACTTCAGGAAAATCTACCTTGTCTAATCTTTTAATTTACCAAAACTATATATCCGAATCCATGTCTAATAAGTTACAAGTTGATTCAGTCTATACCGATTTCAGCAAAGCATTCGACAGAGTTAACCATGAGCTCTTGTTAAAAAAACTTCACAAATTAGGAATAGTGGGGTATTTATACGAGTGGTTTAAAAGTTATTTAAGTAACAGGCAATTAGCCGTTAAAATCGACGGCTTTACTTCATATATATTTATCGCTACTAGCGGCGTTCCGCAAGGGTCACATTTGGGACCAATTTTATTTTTGATATTTGTGAATGATGTTCTTTCTATTTTCAACGATGTTCAAGTTTTAATGTTTGCGGACGATATGAAAATATATAAAGCTATAAGAAATATTAATGACTGTCAAACATTGTCTAATAACTTGTTTAAACTTTTTGTTTGGTGCCAAGAGAACTATCTACAACTTAATTTAAGTAAATGTCTTATTATGAGATTTCATAGAATAAAAAATCCAATAATTTATGAATACTCCATTAATGATGTAGTACTAACAGCTGTAACCGAGGTGAATGATTTAGGTGTAAACTTTGATCAAAAACTGAAATTTATAAATCATATTGAAATTACATCGAATAAAGCTTTGAAAATGCTGGGTTTTGTAATAAGAATTTGCAGCCAATTTAAAAATATTCAAACCATTAAAAAATTGTACATGTCATTGGTTAGGAGTCAAATCGAGTACAACTCGACAGTATGGGCACCTAGTTATGCTAGTCATTCAATCACGATAGAAAGAATTCAAAAAAAATTCTTAAGATATATTAATTTCAGAATGGGTATTACAAGCGAATGTATCAACTATGATTATCTACTATGTCAACTTAATTTATTAAAATTATCCGAACGTAGAATAGTATATGACCTAACATGTTTACATAAAATCATAAATTCAATAATTGACAGCCCTGAACTTTTATACTTGATTTCTTTCCATGTACCTCGCAATTCAACATCGAGGCACTATCTACCATTCTATTGTGACAACTCCAACACCGAATCACAATTGTATACCCCCGTTCGCCGTATACAAAATTTGGGTAATGACTATAAAGATGTTGTTGACATATTTAACACATCATTCACTAAATATAAACAAGCCATAGTCGAATTTATATCAGAAAGAAGAACCACAAATCTCATTTATCCAACTGCATAGCTCTGCTTCGATTTATTCCATATGTATTGCACTTTTCCCAGTTTTCAGTTTTTCCATCTTGCATGGTGGTGTGTTTTGTTTTTATTTCAATTTGTTTTTTACTCTATTTTTGTTTTAAATTTGATATTTGATTATGATTTTGATTTTGATATTGATATTGATTATGATTTTGATTTTGATATTGATATTGATATTGATATTGATATTGATATTGATATTGATATTGATATTGATATTGATATTGATATTGATATTGATATTGATATTGATATTGATATTGATTCTGATTTTGATTTTGATTTTGTTTTTGTTTTGTTTATGATTTTGTTTTTTTTTTTTATTTTGTAATGCACATTTAGATTTAGATGTTCTTTGTTTAAAAAAATGCATGTAAAAGCCCAGCCGGGCGTGAAATTCCAAATAAATAAATAAATAAATAGTATAAAGCAAAGTAGCTCCCGCTGTCTGAACGCTTGGATCTTTTAAACTACGCATCGGATTTTCATGCGGTTTTCACCAAGAGATAGAGTGATTCATGAGGAAGGTCTAAGTATATAATTTGTCAAGTTTTTGTGTAAATTGTATGAAATATATAATATACAAAGGGCAAGTGGGCAGCGGGCAGCGGGTTGGCAAGCGAACTGTGTGGATTTGATATGCGTGCAAATTAACAGATGGCGTTGGTTATAAAGGTTGGGTAATGGCGTTTTCAGTAGATGGCATTGTGTTTCGTTAGCCACATCAACGTATGGCCGGGTCTAATAATAATAATAAGCCTTTTTATTCTGGACTTCTGTTAGGTATACTAAACATGTTCTTGATTGTTATAATAAATCCCGAAGCTCAGTTTGCCTCTTGGCATAGGCCTCCTCTCACATTTTCCACTGGGACCTCTCACGCGCAACTCTTCTCAATTCATTTCCAGCCGTTAGTTTCAGGTCGTCTTCCCATCTTATGTGTTGACGTCCTCTACTTCTCTTGCCATCTCTGGAATACCATTCAGTGACATTTTTACACCATTTCTCTTGTGGACCGCGGATCATGTGACCTGTCCATCTCCACTTTTGTTTTCCCGGGTCTGCTAGTTAATAAATAAATCGTCAATCTGATAAACTTTTTAAAGTAACTTGACGACAAAATCTAAAAAGACCCCAGGGGTGGTACAAACAATCATATTTGCTTGCACCCTCTTTACACGAATAACGTTGGAAAATTACTAATTTACCTGAATATAAGCAGGAATAGTAGCACATTTCCACGTACTTCAGATAACCTTTAATTCGTTTAAGGGTGCGCCGGATAAACAGAAAGAGTGGTAGGGTAAATTAATGTACCATAGTCAAATAACCGTGAAAGCTAAGACTAGTGAGGGTTGTTACAATATTGGTTTTTGGAAGTACTATCCGATATTGTAGACATAATATTATTATTAGAACATGGTGAAGTATTTGTGTACCGACTTGGTTGGCACTTCGAAGCCAGAGGGAAAACACGTTCTCGTGATGTTTGCTAATAATTAAGATATGTACATACATAATAATATTATTAGGTAGACAGGTACGATAACGCAATGATTTGACAATATTCTTAAGGGTTGTTCATTTTTTTTAAAGTGAATACCTTACAAAAGTCCCAGCTGCTCCCGTCTAGAGCCAGTAAGACTATGGCATCCCCAATTGGGGTATGTTATGAGGCTGAAGATAGTGGGAGGGGTGGGAGATGGGGACGTATATTGCTATTCAGATCTGGTCACCAAACACGTTTAAAGCCATTTCAAGCAAAGTTTCAATTCTGATTTTTTTTTTACATTAACTCTACACAGGGGGCCCTGAGGAAAATAATTTCCCACAGGGCCTATGTCATCTTTGAGGACGCTGTGTGGAGGGTCTTTTTGAGGAAAGGAAGGAGTGAACATGGGTCTTGAAGAGACCCATGTTGTAGGAGGGAGGAAACACAGAGGCCGGTAAATCGTTCCACAGCCGAGCTGTTGAACTCAAGAACGAGTCGTAAAAACGACCCGTTCTCATGTGACTAATGTCAACCGTGTACAAATGTTGTGCACGTGTTTGGCGTGTTTCCCGACTATGCACCGGTGCCGAGGGGATCAATGACGCTAGCTCCTCGGAGCATCTTCCATTGTAGATAATACCGGTAGAACAAGAACAGCATTCCCACCTGACGCCTGTGCTCTAAAGATTGCAATCCGTCTGTTAAGATGGGAGAATCTATCAAACGGACCGCCCGTTTCTGCACAGAGTCGAGGGTTTTTTTAAGGTATTTTGGAGCTCCAGACCAGAGGTGGCTGCCAAATTCAACCGCGGGGCGCACTTGCGATTTGTGCAGGGTTAGCACTTGTGTACTATTAAAGTATCTGCAGGCCCTGTACAGTACGCCCAGTTTCTGAGATGCTAACTTAACTCTGGTTTCGATGGAGCCCCCATACCTGAGCTGGTCACTAAGAGTTACACCAAGCATATCAATGGAGGTCCTCTTCGGAAGAATGCTCCCGTTGAAGGAGACTAGATTATCATTTCGATTCCTTTTAGACGTTATCAAACATGATTGGGCAAACATTAAATTCGACGAGGTTATTCTTACCCCAAGAGAAAACACTCTCGAGGTAACCGTCCATTCTCTGCTTCAAAGCCCTCCGAGCTATTGGGGTTTGTGTGCTCTTTGGAGGCTTGTCAAACAAAAAGCTATCATGGACTGTACTGTCATCCGCGTAACAATGAATCGGTGCACATGACAAGAGGTCGTTGATGTGCAACAGAAACAAAGTCGGAGACAGAACCGATCCCTGTGGGACGCCAGCATTTATCGAATGCGAGGAAGAGGTGGTCTTACACCAGGGCAATACTGAGAGTATCTTCCACTCTGGAACGTGCCGCAAATATACTTCGAGTATATAGTATATATTAATTTAAATGAATTAGTTTTGAAATAACACAAATTAATCAAATTTACGCTCGCCGGTATTCGATCCCACGATCTTCAGATTGTGAGTCAAGAGCCTTACCCCTCGACCACGGAGGCCGTCAAATTGCTTCATTGTTGAGGATCGTGACCCCTACTCCAATTTTCATGATGGACAAGGCTCTTACACTCCTCGCGGTTCTGCGCTGCGTGGAGAGCCGAGGATAACGATGTACCGGACGCCAGTGATATTTGGTCACTCCAGCGCATTGGTGACCTTCCTCTGCTTCTTCTGCCAAACACTGCGGCCAGTAACTATGAGTTTCTCCAAGTCGGAGTCCTCAGTTTGACAAGCACGTATAGCTTCATCTTAAGATGAAGCTATACGTGAAATCACTATTTAGATTAATCTTTACAACGAATCGGTTTACAGTACGAATATAAAAAAATATGCTACGGATAAATTGAAGCTTTAACTACCTTTTCTACGTAACAGAATTACAATAAAATTATTATTTACGTAACAAAAAAAATAAACGTAAACCACTAAAAAAAAAGTTTTTTCATGACTTTACTATGAAGTAATGTTAGTAACAATTTTTAAAAAATACCCCTTTATGGCTTAGACTATTTTTGACGTTTTCTACGTTCTAACTTTTTTTCGTTCTTATAAAATTATGCACAAAAAAAATAAAAACTGCTTTGGCGCTTACGTCAAATTTTTAGAACCGTACTAATTCATACGATCTGCGCCCAACGCTTGTATTCCACCATAATGCCGCGAGCCGTGGCCAGCAACGGACGTGGGATCTGTGCCCGTGTTTTCGAAGTTTTTTACTTGCAATATACGTAGCGAATTCGTTGTTACAGCGAGCATTTTTGGTTCTCAAACAGCGTGAGCTCAAAATGAGTCAGCATCAACTATTCCTGATTTCAACTCTTTTGATGTTCAGAATGTTATATCATTTGAGAAATTTTAGGTTGACGAATATAATGCTTAAATTCATTATCGGTAGGATTAATATTTTAAAAGAATAATTTTTAAATATATGTAGCTGTGAGCTGTTCCTTGAAAATGTCTAATACTGAGATTTGCTTGCCGGGGTTTGAACCCGCGATATATTGTATTTGTTTAAATTATGCTCTTTTAGGATAAATTCAGAATAGGTAGATACAAATTATTTATTTTCACCGTTTTTTTAAGTGTGTGTATCCATAAATTGATGTATATATTGTACAATATTTTTAAACCTAGCTGTGAGTTGTTCCGTCATCATTTCTAATACTGAGATTGGTTTGTTGATTTATTTGCAAAAATTTTAGTTGTAAATGAATTTTACAAAAATTTTAAATGCGGAAATTTGATAAAAGTGTATGTAAATTTGATAAAAGTATATATTCCTAGTTTTGTAAAAGTATGTATTAGTTACATTTTGTTAATATATATGCATATTATATTTCACTTAATCAAGTTTCTTTTTATTAATATATGAAGCTGGGAGCTGTTCCTTGATAATGTCTAATACTAAGATTTGTTTGCCGGGGTTTGAACCCGCGATATATATTGTATTTGTTTTAATTATGCTCTTTTAGGATAAATTCAGCATAGGTAGATGCAAGTTATTTGTTTTCACCGTTTTTTTTAAGTGTGTGTATCCATAAATTGATGTATCTAATTTACAATATTTTTAAACCTAACTGTGAGTTGTTCCGTCATAATTTCTAATACTGAAATTGGTTTGTTGATTTGTTTCCAAAAGTTTTATTTGTAAATGAATTTTACAAAAATTTAAATGCGGAAATTTGATAAAAGTGTATGTAAATTTGATAAAAGTACAAATACCAAATTTTGTAAAAGTATATATTAGTTACATTTACATTAGTTTATTAGTATGTATTAGTTACGTATATATATTACATTTCACTTAATCAAGTTTCTTTTTATTAATACATGTAGCTGGGAACTGTTCCTTGATAATGTCTAATACTAAGACCCGCAATCTCCGGATCGCTAGCTGGCAGCCTTTCCCCTCTACCATGGGTCGAAATTTTACTTATAATTTTAAAATATTATATTGCATTCGTTTTAATTATGCTCTTTTAGGATAAATTCAGCATATGAGGATGCAAGTTATTTATTTTCACCGTTTTTTTTTAAGTGTATGTTTCAATAAACTGATGTATCAAATGTAGAATATTTTTAAACCTAGCTGTGAGTTGTTCCGTCATCATTTCTAATACTGAGATTGGTTTATTGATTTGTTTCCAAAAATTTTATTTTTGTAAATGAATTTTACAAAAATTTTAGATGTGGAAATTAGCTGTGAGTTGTGAGCTGTGAGAAAACCTAGCTGTGAGTTGTTCCGTCATCATTTCTAATACTGAGATTGGTTTATTGATTTGTTTCCAAAAATTTTATTTTTGTAAATGAATTTTACAAAAATTTTAGATGTGGAAATTTGAGTATATGTAATTTGGGTATTTTGAAAGTGTATGTAAATTTGATAAAAGTACATACCTATACCTAGTTTTATATAAGTACGTATTAGTTACATTTTGTTAACATATATACATATTATATTTAACTTGAATCAAGTTCCTTTTTATTAATATTTATATGTATTTAAAATAATATGTATTAATAATTCACTTTCATAAAATTTTTTAGATTGTAAATAAATAAAATCAATTCAAATTTTATAAACATTTACTTTTATTAGCATTCCCCATAGTTTGAGGATTCTCGATCCGCTCCCGCCTTGGCCGCTGCTGGTAAAATAGAATTGACGGTATTCATCCACCGGGTAACAAGGTATGTGTAGAAGCATCGGCGAACGGAGATCTCGCTGGGCGCTTCTTACGTATTGCAAGCACCACGTCATAGCAACAGTATTTATTTCAAATTACTTGCCTCGTGCAAATCAGTCCAAAATATGACGGTACCCGGCGCTCGGTTTTAGATTTAATAAAACACAAGAATCGAAATATTTCTAGCGTTTATATTCCTCTTAAAATACATTGTAGGCAGATAGTTGAGAGCCTATTTTGAATGCCTAACTCTTCCAGAATGGACACATTTGTTCGTCTGTCTGTCCAAGGAATCCTGAGCATTTTTCTCAAGCACCACACTTCGAGGGCGTCTATCCGCATGTTTCCGCACCGTATTGAAATATGGGGGAAATCAATGCCCGATTACGATTTTTCTATTAATAATCGCTCAATTCGGTACGTCTTCAGTTGAAAAAACGTGTTTACGTCACTGTACAAACACGTTACGAAAATATTTGCAAAAGAAATGGCTTTATATTACGATAATTTTTATGTCAACATTAAGAAATGCATAAAAATGCTTTTAAACGAGATAATATGTTATCTGGGGAAATTTTCACAGCAGTAACAAATTGTTTTTGGAACACATATAAACTGTTTCCAGACAACCATGGAATTTTTTAGTCTGCATTGGTAAAATTACCGTGGTTTCAGATGTTTCTAACAAAAGTTTTAATTTTATGAATCGACCAGTTGATTAGTCAAACATCTCCAAATACTGAATTTTGAGAAAATGATGAATCAAATATTCGAATGCTCACAATAAATATATCAAATATTATTTACACGTGTCGGTGTTTTACACATTAAATTTGCTGTAAAATAACACCGGGAGCCATAACGGTCCGGTACATTAACCAGACAACATCGGGTTTGATAGAATAAAAGTTTTTTTTTTTAAAGATGGACAAACATTCCCGGGTTACGAATTAAGAATAACCTAACAATATTTTAAAATCTCCTAATACCACCAGAGTAAGGACGTAAATTATTATTATTAAGGGTGACCTGTGGCGGGGGATGTTAGTTATAGTTCCCGGGGAGTTTGAACCCATACCCGCCTCCCAAATTGAAAAAGTCAAATCAATATCCGATTTTTTTAAAACTCTGTATAAAGCACGAGCAACGCCCGAGATTTCAGCTTGCGATTTAACCGAGTTATTGGCCAAGCGTTCCGAAGCGCCTGGTTCCCAGATAAGTTACAAATAACCTGACAATATTGCTTGTGCAATGATGGAGGACTTTGCAAGCAGATTATTGGACTTGCGACACGCCTTGATGAACCCAACGCATTTGTTCCTTCAGCTAACAGATTCATAAGCTATCCCAAGCCGCCGCGGAAACCAGAGTCTTAAGAATACAAAACTGGTGATGTAAGAGTGACAACAAATATAATATAACAATCACTTGTTGTTTGCTTGTTAGACTTTGTGATTTGTTAAAAGAAATCATAAAAAATGGTTTAATTGAATTTTTGTTTATTCGACTTTCCATTTCTATTAGCGATGGAGTTTTTGTACGATGTTTTGTCGAGTTTTTCATTATTTATGTTTGTGAGTTTGGTATTATAGGATCGAAACCACGATTTGCTCTGTATTCCATATATGGCAGAACGTATGTTCTGGCCCAGCATAGCATGCAAAAGATATGATGCTGCTTGAGGATACTCTTGACATTTTCAAAATTGACCTCTTGAATGTTTTAACGCGTGTAAACTACATTATTGTTATTTTTTTTTATTTATTTATTTAAAGTTAATTAAATTATGACATATGTATTATAATAGAATCACATTAATCTGTAATACAGATGATTAAAAATAAATAAATAACAATTGTTTAGTGTAGGACGTAGATATAATAAATGTGATCGTATATGTAGGTAACATACTTTCAATGATAAATTATGGCATTTTAGGAATGGAACTGGCAGAGGAAGGATGAAAGTCAACTGAATTCTGTATAAATGAAATACCTGAGGCGAGTGCGTGAACAAATTGATAAGACCGACATTTATTTAGTTTATTGTGTGCTGTCATCGAATTTCAGAGATTGCGAATATAATATCCGCGTGTGTGTGCGTGATTGCTATCAAAAGTTGATAGAATGCGTATCAGCTGGATCGGATGTCGGGAAGTCGGTTTATTTCCACTTTTAAGTTTCGGCTTCATTTATTCAATCAAGAAAACAAAAGTAAAATTCAAATGATTGTTTTTAATACATCAATATGTATTATAAAGATAAACGCCCGGGTTGCCGGCAATTAAAATAAAAAATGTACCAGAAATTAAAAGCAAGAAATGGATTGAAAATTTTTTCGTAATATTTTGATAATTATCATAGCTTTTCAATCTCCAATTGAAGATTACGCAATTAGATGTATTTTTAATTTATATGTCAGAATCGCACAGTGCTGAAACTGCTCCCAACCGTCTGGAGCCAGTGAGACCATGTCATCCTCAATTTTGGTTTGTAAGGCCGAAGTAGTGGTGAGGTTAAGGAGATGAGGGAGAGAAGGGTGGAGACAGGAAAAGGAAGAGGAGGTGGAGGGTGGAGGAGGAGGAAGTTGAAGAAGTGGCAATTCAGATTCGGTCACCAAAAACGACTAAATCCATTACTACTGCGATAATTGGGGTATTTTGAGGCTGAAGGTAGTAGGAAGCGAAAGAAGATGGAGAAGTATCTTGCTATTCAGATCTGGTCTCCACAGACGCGATACTGAGAGTATCTTCCAGTCTAGAACATGCCACAAATATACTATGCATTATTTTTAAATAAAAAAATATTTCTTCTCAAGTTTGTTTCTCATTGCTGAGAATCTTGAGCCCATCTCTAATTTCCATAATGGACTAGGCTCCTTCACTCTTCGCGGTTCTGCGCTGCCTGGAGAGCCAAGGACATCCTAGTACCGGACGCCAGTGCTACTTTGTCACTCCAGTTGGTGACCTTCCTCTGCTCCTTCTGCCAAACACTTTGCCAGTGACTATGAGATTCTCCAAGTTGGAGTCCTCAGTTTGGCGAGCAGCATATCCAAAGTATCTCAAAATGCATAGATAGTCTAAAGCCTATTGTGGATGCCTAGCTCTTCCAGAATGAACACATGAATAAACAATCTAAATTAATTGAATACAATTTTGTTGCTCACACCGGGACTTGAACTCGCGACCTCCAATTTGGTACTTTCATTCATTTTACTTAAATATTTCCGCTAGTAAATAGTAAGAGAGCGGTTAACTTCAACAAAACAAATTATTTTTTCTCGTACAAAGATGAAGAGAAATCTGT
Source organism: Limnephilus lunatus (assembly GCA_917563855.2). NCBI lineage: Eukaryota > Metazoa > Arthropoda > Insecta > Trichoptera > Limnephilidae > Limnephilus > Limnephilus lunatus. The sequence continues at coordinate 104,788,530 of OU830594.1, forward strand.
TTGAATAGATCCCGTTTTATATTTCTTCTAATTTCACGGCTGAAATGGTTTTTTCCGGTCGGCGACTAAACTGAATTCTTTTTGGTCTATGGTTGATCAGCACAGCTACTAAAATAAAATACAGTTAAAGCTATAATTGAATATATTTGTATATGAATGGCGTCAACACTTTCATTTCGATATTAGACATTCAAAAATCGGAAAATCGAGCAAGCGAATATTTTAAATAATTTATATATTTTTTAATTGGAATAACTCTTGTTATCTATATACATATATTTTAACGAATATTTTTATTTTACTAGTACACCTATATCCTAACTTTTATTTATCTATGTACCGTACATCTATTTTATTAGCTGTTAAGTTAGTAAATTTCTATATTTGTTATCATTCTTACAAGTTTTATTAAGTTTTATTTTTTCTTTATCTTTTAATGTAATGACACGACCCCCCAATTTAAACACGAGAAATGTTTTTCTTTATTAAATTGGGCAATTTCATTAACAAAAAAATTACTGTATTGTAATTAGTTTCTTGTATTTTTTTTTCTGTAAATCTGTCATATGTATGTATTTCAAATAATAAAAAAAAAACATATATATATAAAAATCTAAAAATGTTTTTATGTCTGCTATGCGTTGCTAAACCATTCATCCGATTGCGATGAAACTTTGGGGATTTGATGTGTGCATGCCCGCGATGGTTTCTGTATACAATAGTGAGCCCTGGCATCATGAAATTACGCACTGCTAAACCGTTCACCCGATTGCGATGAAACTTTGGGGATTGGATGTGTGCGTGCCCGCGATGGTTTCTGTATACAATAGTGAGCCCCGGCATCATGAAATTACGAAAAATTAATTAATTAAATAAAAATGAATCGCAGAAATGTACCTATGTACGCGCATAACTTCTGAACGACTGCACCAAATTGGATAATTCTTTTTTTTGTGTTCGTTATTGTCAGGACAAGGTTTGTATAAAACTACTGGTGAGCTCTGGCATTATGAAATTTGAATAAAAAAATTGAAATAGGTGGTACGCGAGCTGTTTGAAGACTGAATGTATGGAATGCGGGAGGGGGGAGGGGGGGAGGTAAACTAGGGATCGGGGAGGGTAACCTGGGAGGGGGGAGGGGAACTTGGGAGGGGAGTTCGCGGGACAGGGGAAAGGGAGGGAGTGGAGTGGGGAGAGGGAAAATGGAGGAGGCGGAATGGGAACGCGAGAAGAGAAAAACGCGGGAGAGGAAAGGGAGGCGGAAGGAGAACAAGACGAATGGGAAAGGACACGCACGGAGAAACAATTTATTTATTAAATGGCATAGCAACGCGTGCCGGGTACCAGCTAGTAAATAATAGCTTTTGAAGGTTAAACACATCAATGTTATTTATGCAACATTACAGAATGAAAGACTACATAGGTAATATTAATAAATCTAAACAAAAAAATGAAAAGAACACTGAGAAAAATAAAAAGGTAACTAGGTGGCAACTGGGAACTGGGACTCGAACCCAGGATCTCTTATCTTACCGGGACAAACGCTTTAACCAACTTTTTTTTAAAGTAATTTTTGTCAATCTCATATTCCAAATTCAGAGTTAACAATATTATCATTAACTAATTTTTCCAATAATTTTAGCTGCTATCTTTTTAATTGATTGCTACCGCTTTGATTTGGCGAAACCATGTTTTCTATTTCTGACCTCCTTATGTTTTGTATCCAGCTTTTTGTTTGTGTTTTAATCTCAATGTTGTCGTGATTTTATAATGAGAGTGGGATTTTATTTTGTACCATAGTATTAGAAGCTTTTTTTGTCCAAACGATTTATTCGTAGTTGCTTGTTGGATTTGATTTTGACCCTGAGATCTATTGTTTTATTATGTGTGTCAGTTATTTTTTCTTGTGTTTTGTATTTACGATTTTTGGATTTGCTTTTGACCCAGAGATCTAGTGTTTTATTATGTGTGTCAGTTATTTTTTCTTGTGTTTTGTTGGATTTGCTTTTGACTCTGAGATCTAGTGTTTTATTATGTGTGTCAGTTTTTTTTCCTTGTGTTTTGTATTTACGATTTTTGGATTTACTTTTGACCCTGAGATCTAGTGTTTTATTATTTGTGTCAGTTATTTTTTCTTGTGTTATGTATTTATGATTGTTGTATTTGCTTTTGATCCTGACATCTAGTGTTTTATTGTGTGTGTTAGTTGCTATTTCTTGTGTTTTGTATTTATGGATATAAGGGAGTATTGTTTTTTTTAATAGAGTTGTTTAATTGACATAATGTTAAGATTTTTGAAGATTTCTTTGTGTGGCGGTTCATTCTCTCTGCCTACCCCTGTTGGGAAATAGAGTAGGGATTAGTTAAATAAATTGTTAGCAATATACACAGAGTCTTCTCACTATGAAAGATATCAATGCAATATAATCTTTTTTTGTTTTTAAAAGATCACCCAAATTCATTACGCTTTGAAAATTCTCGAAAAAAGGCACGGATTACCCATATTTCGTGCTAATAAAGAAAATCTTATAAAAGTGTTTCAATCGACAAAATTTGAAATTGAATTTGGTTTTGTATAAAACGCGAGGTATCTTTGCGTTGCATCTTAATGACACTATTAAAACTGGCGACAAAGAAGTCATAAAAATGGTAATTTCTCAACGGGATGGTTTTTGGAAAGGCAGAGGGAAGGAGATTGGATGAAGCTTCCAAATACAAACATCGATTAAGATTGTTGTAATGGTTATTTAAATTTTATTATTTAACCGCTTCAATCTATCGCGAATACTTATGCACGTTTTTCGTCTTAAGAGGAATGTAAACGCTAAAAATATTTCGATTCTCATGTCTGCAAAATTTAAAATCGAGGCAAGTAAGCGAAAAAGTGTTTTTTTTTTATTTATTTATTCTGTGCATAATTTTATAAGAATGGAAAAAAGTTAGAACACAGAAAACCTCAAAAAGAGTCTTAGCCATAAACCAGTATTTAAAAAAAAAATCTTGTATTACTTCATAGTAAAGTCTTGAAAAAACATTTTTTTTTGTGGTTTACGCTTATATTTTTTGTTACGTAAATAATAATTTAATTGTAATTCCGATACATAGAAAAGCTAGTAAAAGCTTCAATTTATCCGTGGCATATTTTTTGATGTTCATACTGTAAGCCAATTCATCGTAAAGATTAATCTAAATAATATCTAAATAGGATTTCATGTATAACTTCACCTTAAACGAAATGTCAGATTTACAAAAACTTTGTGTTATTTTCGCTTCACAATTAAAGCTCTATAAATGAAACATTTCTGAACGTAGCTGAATACTAAAAACTGTTTTTGAAAGTTTACAAAATAAGCTTTCAAATTTTTATGTTACAAATAAATATTAACATTTGTAAATATTAAAATTTAGAATGCAAATATAAAAAAATGTAAAAATGACTCACGTTATTGTTTTATGTGAAAACGGTACTAAAATCACGGATTATGTAAAAAAACAATACTTATTTTATCATATAAATGTATAATAAACAATTTATTCACCTCACTTTTTTATCATTTCATGCAAGAATATTTAATAAAAAATTTAAAATGTCTAGCGGCGCGTAGGCGATTTGGCGGGTAAAATCTGTATCTACCGTGTATCTGACAGAATAGGTATTTTTATGAATTTCTATGGACAACTTAAATAGGGATGTTCAGCTTGATTTATTATGGACTTTTTACTTTTTGTTTTAGGGATGTCACTAGAACAATAACGGAGTTACGAGTATAACAATTTCTGTGGAAACACACGCGTTGACGTGAAAACATGCTTATGTCTGTGACCCATGAGGGTCTTTTTAAGGAAGGGAAGGAAAGAAAGTTCTGCGATTAAAAAGGTATGAGGGGTGCACACAGGAGGCTCTGAGGGAAACAATTTATTTTCTTTGGGGATGCTGTGTGGAGGTTATGTTAAGGAAAATGGAAAAGGAGAGGATGTTTTTGGAAGGAAAGAGATATGAGGGGTGGGTAGGACGAACGTATGATCCATTCCTCACATAATCAATAATATCACCATAGGTGATCGAACGCATCCCATGAACCCGGGTACCCCTGCTAAGTCCAAAACCAAACGTAGCGAAACACTTTGGGTTACCTATGGCTGGAGTGTTGCCTATCCAATAAATGGTACCCGGGGAGGCGGTACCCATATCCGCCTCCCAAATTGTGAACTTGACAATTATTGGCATCAAAAGTTCAACGCTCTATTCACCAACTGAGAAGTCAATTGGTAAAACAACACCGTACTATACTACCGACTGCTAACTACTGGCAACTATATCTATTAGTTGGTAGTGGGGACAGCCAATGTACCAATTGAAGTAATGATTTGTAAAGAGGGCAACACCGCACATACAAATTATTCACATCCAAGTGCAAAAGGTCGCATCAGAGCAGACGAGCACTTATAAATAGCCAATAATACAACGAAACTATAGCCTGTTCAACATTAAAATTAAAATATAATATTAAATTAAGGTACTTATGTACATAATATATATTTTAATTAAATTAAAATATATAGGGGGGGGGGGGGGGGGGGCAAAAGCTAGTTTAACATAAAACAATAACTAAAAAACACCACTTTTATTTTTTATACTTTATGCCGACTGGGTTTCACTACAACCGTAGCTTCTTCAGGGCAATATAATACTCTACTAAAGTTAAGTTACATGTGTTATAAATAATATAGGGTTAATTTTAATTTCGTAAAAGCCCTAAGGGCGTAAATAAATAAAGTACCAAAATCTTTAAAAAAAATGGGCTACACTCCTCCAGCGAAGGAAGAAGTAGGCATGAGGGTAGATGGAGAATTGGGAAAGGAAAGGGAATGTTATTTGTCAATGGGGAATAACCTGAGTATTGGATTTTTATTTAAATATATTTGAATGATAATTACTTTACTACCAATGTTTTTGGCTTTCCTTAGTTCTAGAGCTTTTAAGTTATGCAATCTGGATCCAGATTAGATAGAGCGGACGTTTGGTCCAGTTGAATATTCATTGTAAAACCAGACGATAACGTTAACAAAGTAACTAGTAATCTCGACGGACCTCGAGCTTAATAAAAGATTCACAAACATATCTCAAGTAATTACAATCACCGGGATTGAAGAACATTACATCATTATTATGTTGATATATTAATGATGTGATATGATAATAGAAACGTATACGTTGAAGCGGTGTGCTAAGAGTTCCTGTATACATTAAATAAATCACTGAGAATAAAACATCGGCGAAAAGCAGGTACAAAATGTAATACACAGGTAATTTTAATTACGTAATAATACATTGGATAGGATACGTTAAAGTCATTCCTCTCGCCTCGGAATTATGTAATGGGAATTAATTATCCCAGAGTTATGAAAGACTAGGGTCGGACTGAGAGCACACGGTGCCCCCGTGAAATTCAATTAAATAATGATAATTTTTATTTTAGTAATTTGCACATTTAAGTTTAAAAATTTCTTTTTAATTGTAATATTTTATTTTGCAGCTAATTAATTATAATATTTCATATTCACCATATTTTTTCTAGTTTAATGTAGCTCCTACAATACATCTTGAACTTTCCAATTGGTGTGGACTTTAAAGTTTCTGGTAGCGTGTTATATAACTTCATTCCCTTGTACAGTAAACTGTTCTGCGTATTCGCTTTGTCCTTTTTTTGTAGCCGATTTCCTTGCACGTCCTCGTGTTATGTCTGTGAATGTCCTTGTTGTAAACAATTTTATTTGAGAAGTATTTTGGTAGCACGTTGTTTAATATTTTGCAGATAAATATCATCGTGTTAAAGGTCAGCATCTGTTTCACGGTTAACCAATTTAATTCCTGTAACAATTTAATTATTTTTGAAAAAAGTATCTGGTAGTATGGTAGTATTTAAAGTATCAGGGATCATTTATTGGATAAGCAATACCCCTGCCATAGGTCATCCAAAGTGTTTTGCTACGATTTGTGACTTAGCAGCGATGCCCGGGTTCATGGGGTGTGGTTTGTCTAGGTCTTGGCGGCGAATGCGTTTGCTCACCTACTGCATGGCGGCCAAGATTCGGAGAGACTAGTTAAGGGAGGTCTAACCTAGAGCCCTCCAGTGGGACTCTTGCGACCCACCGCCTTGAACCGCAGTGAGAGTGATGAATTCTTATGTCCGTCATTCTTGGACATATTGACCCCCAGATTCCCAGAACTTCTTCTCCTTCCTTTTCCTTAAAAGATCTTGCTCACAGTATCCCCGAGGATGACACAGGCCCAGAGGGTTTTTTTTTGCTCAGGGCCTCCTGTGTGGGGCTAAAAAAATCGACACGATAAAGCCAAATCAACAATATTGGTGGCTAGTTGAAGTCCACAGCGTTGAGTTTCAAAAAAGTAATAACAAATTTATTTATTTATTGTTGTTATACGCCCATAGGGGCTTTTACATAGATTGTAAAATAAGTTTTAAGTTATCGAGTTAGAATTTATACCAAAAGTTATAAAAGTAGGTAAAGAAATATTTGACAAGAACCTAGAACAAAATATAATATAAAACATTACAATAACACATCAAATCGTTAAATAGATTATACCCACATTACAATAATTTGTAGGATTCCACAAAGTGTTGGTTTAAATTACATTTTAGATTATAAAGGGAATCAGCGAATATATCTATAATACCACCAAACTTGTGGCCCAGATCATGCATCCTATTTGTAAGTGAGTGTGATTGATAGTTGGTTGTGTATGTATGTGTTGCAAAAGAATGTTATATTTTGTCTAGTATTCCTTGTCGGTACATAGAGTTTAATAGCAGCAACGATGGCAGGGCTGTCAATCAGGTTAAATTCATATAGTTTAGTTGTAGGGAGGGGATCCAGGAGGGGGGGGGGGGGTGGCGAAGGAGTAGGAGTGGGTGGCGGGAGGGGGGACGAGCTCAAAACACTTTCTTTATTTTAAATTAACATGAAATTTGGCGATATTTTTTTTATAAGGAGTGCGTGATTTCGGTCGATTTTGTTTTTCTTTCCACAATCATGTTTGTACAAATAAGCTATATCTGTAAAATCTGTATCTGCTGTCTGTTGAAGGCCCCTTATCTCTTGTTCAATGACCGCGAAAAGCGCAGAGCCGCGATGCAAGTAACAGGCAACGCTCGGCGACTCTAATCGTTAATTTTAGGTATAGGTAGTAGCGCACTTGCTTACCACCATAGCGGTAACGGGTTCGCTTCCGGCTATAGCAAAAACACCTTTATATGGCGTTTATTATTCATGGAAGTATCTTATTCAACAATTAAATTGTCATAATTGTGCAGCCTTATGGTTTTATAGTTGAACAAATTTAGCAAGCAAATAATATTAGATTTAGAAGATTGTCTTTTATACATGAGTGACAACGAAGTATTCATTTATATGTATTGAAGTGAAAACATATTTAGCACAGTTGTGGTTTGACACTCGGTGAAACGAAAAATAGCGACGCTAAAAAGAGACAAACACATAGATACATCTATAAGATTTAGCCTGCGAGAGAATGAGATCGAATAATTGGTCTCCTGTTTACATTATTTTTTTTTTACATTAACTCTATGCAGAAGTTGCTGAGAAAAATAATTTTAAAATAGTTATAAAACTTTAAAGATGCCGTGTGGAGGGTCTTTTTGAGGAGACGAAGGAGTGAACATGGGTCTTGAAGAGACCGAAGAGAGAGAAGAAAGAGGGTCTTATATCAAACGAACCGCCCGTTTCTGCATAGAGTCAAGGATATCCTGGGGCTCCAGACAAAAGTTGGCTCATTATTATTAAGCTTGTCCAACGATTTTGAAAAGTTACTCAATTGAATTGTCATAATGAATCAAGCGACCTCATTGTTTTATATCTCTACATGTTATAAAATAAAGTCCTCCGCCGCGTCTGTCTGTTAGCGATAAACTCAAAAACTACTTAACGGTTTTTCATGCGGTTTTCACCAATAGATAAAGTGATTCATTAGGAAGGTTTAGGTAAATAATTTGTCGAGTTTTTGTGTAAATTGTTTGAAATATATAATATATAAAGGAGAAAGTCTGTATGTGGTGGAAGAGCGGGCTGGCAAGCGGGCGGGGTGGATTTGATTTGTATGGAAATCTACAGTTTTATGCCGAGGTTGATGAAATTTTGCACATGTCACCTTCAAAACAAGAGGAAGGTCACTGTCTAAATCTGATTTCGAAAACTCTGTGTAAAGCCGGGCATCGCCGGGGACTTCAGCTAGTTTAAATTTAAGTAAAACTGTGTTTTTTAACCTGTGAGTGTGTTTTTTGACAGTGATTTGTCATTTTTATATAGCACTAGAATCTTCCAGCTGTTTGTAGCCAGTAGGACTACGGTTTCCCCAATTGGAGTTTGTTGTGGAGTGGGAGTGGGGAAAGGAAGATGAGGAAGAGGAACTTTAGTAAGTTCCAGACTATTCAGATCTGGTCACTAAACACGATGAAGGCCGTTTCAAGCAACGCTACCATGCTGAATGGTGGTCTTAACCAGGGCGGTACTGAGAGTAACAACCACTCTGGAACACGTCACAAATATATTACACATTATTTTATTACATAATATTATGTTGAAAATAATTATAATTTATTTATGCAAACCGGGCCCCGAACCAGCGAAATCTGGTTTCCTAGTTGTGGATCTTAACCGCTCTGCCACGGATGTTGTCTAGATGTAAACAAGAACAAGATAAAGAAAGGGATACCTAGACGATTTGCACCTGTAGAAGAGATGAACGGTAAATGACAGGTGAATGCAAAAATCCGAGATACCCCAAGAAGACATGGCACGATCAAGAGAATCCAATACTTGAGTCGGATCGAATTAACGGAAGGATAAGCATGTATGATAGGTAGGTTCTATAAACCTACATAAAAATGTATATTATATTATATTTATGTTATGTTGGCAACAGACGAAGATATTTGACGGCCTCCGTGTTCGAGGGGTGAGGATCATGACTCGTAATCCGGAGGTCGTGGATTAATTCATTAAAAATTATATATAGTATACTCGCGACACGTTTCAGAAAGATAATCTCAGTATCACCCTGGTGTAAGACCACCATTCAGAATTGAAACATCGTCGCTTGAAATCGCTTTAGTGTTTGGTGACTATATCTGAGTAGCCAGGTACTTCTTCACCTTTCCCATCTCTTTCCCTTCCCCACTTACCTTTAGTCTCACAACATACCCCATTTGGGGATGCCATAATCTCACTGGCTCCACTGGAAGCATATGGGACTCTTGTGAGGTATTCACATAAAAAAATATATACAAAACCACGAAAATATACAAAACACTTCCATAAAATTGGATCTTATTTTAAAAAATACCTATGTAAAAATGTTTTTATTTTATTTAAACACAGGTTTAATTACCGAAAGTAATAATATCAACAATATTTCGCAATGAAAACAAAACATCATTTTCAATAATTAAATATTACCTACCTACTATCAAGTTTTTTTTATTTGAATATCGCACAAAAGTCGTGGACGTCCGAGGAAGACATGGCACGATCAAGTGAATCAGATACTTGAGTCGGGCCATGTCAAAAGTCAGAATAATAGAAGAGAATGTATGAGACGATGTATGAATGTGAGTGAGGCAAAGAGTGTGTGCCAAGACCGAGTTGTTTGGCGGTCCGTCCTCTCTGCCTACCCCTGCGGGGAAACGGCGTGATGGTTAGTTAGTTAGTTAGTTAGTCACAAAAGTCCAAACTGTTCCCGACCTCCTGGAGCCATTGAGACTATGGTGTCTCCAATTGGGGTATTTTGTGAGACTGAAGGAAGTGGGGAGGGAAAGAAGATAGAATCACCCAACCCGGCTAAAGCCATTTCAAACAACGTTTCAATTCCGAATGGTGATCTTACTCCAGAGGGTGATAATGAAAGTAGGTATCTTCCACTCTGAAACGTGCCGCAAATACACCTTGTATTCATTTAAATTATTAAATTGTTAAATAACACAAATTAATCAAATAAAGTTTACTTGAGCACGCGGGATTTGAACACACAACCTTTGAATTGCTGGTCGAGAGCCTTATCCCTCGACCACGCAAGCCGGCAAGGCGTAAAAGCTTCAATAATAAGTTATAAATAATGGTTATAAAAAAGCACTATTTAACTCAAAAGAAAGTTAAACACATTAAACTACGACATATTCATGAAAAATACGTCAATCTAGAATAAAAATCACTTGTAAAGCAACGAAATTTAAATTGGGGACCCACCCAGAAAATTTACAACGCACAAAAGGAAAAATTTTCACAATTATTTAAAAAAAACATTATTTCAAATCATCAATATTCGTGATTATAATTTAAAAAACCATAGATACATATTTGTTGTATTAATGAAAAAGGCAACGTTCTAGAAAAGAAATGACGAAATTTAAATTAGGGACCCACCCAGAAAATACACAATCAACAAGAGGGTGAAAATTATTACTCACGTTTTCCATTTTCACAATCAAACTCTGTACGTTTTCCTTTGGCCAGACGTTTCGATCAGTACAAACATCCTCAGACACCAGAAACGATCATAAACCACTGTTAAAACATTCACTAAACAACCACATTGTCAAAATAAAAACAATTATTAAATATACATTAGTAGTTATACATTAATATAATATATTAAACACAGACAGGTCTTAGTAATTCAGGCAGGCGAACGAAACGTCAAAGATAACCTAGAAACAGTGTGAATTACTGTACGTGGTGCGCGCGAACGGACATTTGGTAGAAAACTGATTCTTTGCGCAGAAAATTTAAGGCCGAAGGAAAATGGCTGAAGGCGTGTCATCGGCTGTCTCCCTCTGTGGCTATCGGAAAATGAAATGGGGGAATTCGAATAGACTGTGATAAATCGCCGGAGTTAACCCACTCAGCAACAGAGACTAGACACTTCAATTAATTTATATTATTTTAATTATGGATAAACGAAGACAAACGACAATTCCCGGGTTGAAACCAGGTGAAAACCTGACAATACTTAAAAAAACTTCTAGGTAGGTACTACCATAATTTTATTTGAAAAATATTACATTTTTAATAACTTTTGAAGCTTATTCCCAACAATGTAATACATCATTGAAGAAGAAGATAACGCTAAGAATCTAAACGAAAATATGAGAGAGAACAAGACATAGAAAAAGATAATGGTCGCAACTGGGACCTATTGAGGAACCTGGTTGAGGAGGTCTTTTGATCTCTCTAGTCGGAATTCCTCGATCCATCGCCTTGCACCTTGAAGGGGTGTACGTCTGTCACTCCTGGACACACTGACCCCAGATTCCTACCCACCCCTCATACCTATTTCCTTCCCAGAACTTCGTCTTCTTCCTTTCTTGAAAAGGCCCTGAGGATCTTCTGCATCCACTTTATTATTCAAGCAAGCCTTTCTTTGACTAGATGGCCAACTTTGTCGCTTTTTTACTATAGTTCGGTAAAGATTATTTTTACTGTCGCTTTTTAAACGAAAAAGCGACAGTAAAAAGAGACGAACACATACATCTATAGGATTTAGCCTGTGAGAGAATGAGATAGTATACCTAATCGGTATACTCTTTGTGCGGTGCTTCGTAGCCTGACGGTCTCCTCTTTCTACGGTGCTTTGTAGCCCATCGGTCTCCTCTTTATGGGCGGTGCTTCGTAGCTTCCCCACTCTTGTCTACTTTAGTTTTCTGATGGTTTAACTTCTACCACGGCAAATTGCACACTCTGAAATATATTATATCGTCGTGTTATTTGGACTTTATTATTCGCATTTTTTCAATATTTCCAATACCTACCTACCTTTTTGAAGAACGAATTATCATTGAGATACGACTTTTGTTTTTTTTTTTTTAAAGAAACAAACATTCCCGGGTTACGAATAACCTGAAATTATTTGAAAATCTTCCACTACCATCACAGTAATCTGCTAATGATGCCAACTCAGCTACTGACCTTTTATTTGGATAAATTGCATAATTGATTGTTTGAAAAAAAAAGAAAAAAATTAAAAATCATAATTTATTAAATGAAACAAATCACATTTGATGTACCACTTCTTTAATTAAAATTATCAATATGTTTCGAAACGAACAGTTTCTTCATCAAGATAAAATGAAAAAATGACGGACGGAATTTATTGCACATGGAGAGAATTAAACTCACTTTTATTACACCTTCTGCATTAGTTAAAATTTTCAAAAATGAGTATTTTTTTAAGGAAAATAATTTCCCTCAGGCCCTATTTCATCTTTGGGGATGTTGTGTGGAGGGTTTTTTTAAGGAAAGGGAGGAGAGGAGAGTTCTTGGGAAGGAAAAATGTTTGAGGGGTGGGTAGGAATCTGGGGTTCAGTATGTCCTGGTGATCCCTAGCCAAGACCTAGACAAACCTCACCCCGTGAACCCGGGCACCTCTGTTAAATCACCAAACGTAGCGAACCATTTGGGGTGACCTATGGCAGAGGTGTTGGTTATCCAATAAATAGTTCCCATTCCCGCTTCCCAAATTGTGTATAATAAATTTCAAATGTGATAAAAAAGAAGTTGTTATAGATTTTGCTTAGTTTATTTTCAGTAAATATAATTCTCTCCTAACAGAATATAGAAATATCTTGTGTAAGCAAGTGCACTGAAGGGGTTATGTCTGGAGTGGTCAGTTCGCGTGTTCTGTGATGGTTACCACCGGCTCAAGGGGTGCTAGGAGGTACCTGTCTGGCAGTGGCTAGTACATATCAGGTACTTCTAGTAGCTACACGGCACTAGCACCACAGGTACACTAACCCCCTCACCCGGTTGACTCAGGTTTAATAAGTTTTTTCAGACCAAACAGATGTATAAAAACATAGGTTTGCGTTACGGGACAGGGATATTCAACATTTTATATTTGTGGACCGCACAGCTAGTAATTTTGATAACTTTATTATTTAAGTTTGTTTTTGGGACAATATAAATTATAATTATATGAAAAATTGTTAAAAAATATATATTTTACGATTCAACCTGATACAGTCGTTTTTAATACTTACAGCAATACATACATATAAAAAAATAGGTTCCGTATGTCCGGGTTGGCAAATCTCGGAAAGTAATCGGTGTATTGACTCAAAAATTATACAAAACATTTCATTTTAGCCGAAGAGTATATATATAATGGTAAGCTCTGGCGTTATGAAATTTGAATTAAAAAATTACAACTGACAAAAATCTACTTGGTGCTGAAAAAATTAAAAGTTGTTAAAGTAAACCCTGAATACATTACAAAACTAAAGTTAATTTGACACATTAATATCCATTAAACACAGAAAATGTAAAATTTTGCCGGATACATTCGGATACATTTTTAAATGTCTCGATGAATTCAAAACTTAAAGAAAAAATACGTTTTGAAAAATCGTTACTTCAATATTTTTTATCACACTAAAACACGAATTAAATAGTTGTAATGATAATCACCTGATTTCCTAGATTCCATCATAAAGATTCAGAAAAACACAGTAGTTATAATTGAATTATCACGATGACGTGCACACGTCTATTCGCAGAGAGATAAACTAAACTTGACTGACATAAAATTACTCGTTCGCGTTTCGAGGTAGTGAGTATTTGCGATGATGCCATACGTCGCAAGCAGCTAAAATGTTATTTTCTTTTAAAATGTCTAAAAAGATTAGACATTTAGGTACCCAATTAAATTAAAATGAAATCCAGAAAGAAACGTAGGATTTTATAATAAAGTAAAGGTAGATACCTACCTCAAATTGTTAACTATGGGCCGGTTAAAACAACAAGCTTAGTCCAAATTCAAGTGAATGCATTATAAAATCTGGGATTTTTTTTATTGCTGCCGCTCCGGGAACCATTTATTGGATAACTAATGCTTGACGACTTAGCAGGGGAGCCCGGATCATAAGGTGAGGTTTGTCCAATATATTGCTGCAAATGGCTTTAGTCGAGTTTAGTGACAAGATGTAAATAGCCAGGTACTTCACAATCTAACCTCATCTACTTCCCACCCACTCCTCTTGCCTCACAATTGTAGTGTAAGTTTCAATGTTTCTCAACAGATATCGTTAGTGTAGGAAGTTTTATGTAGTTTTAATGTATCTTGGCAAAGGTCGGTAGTTGTACTATATGAGAGCAAAAACTGTCGCGCGTTTGTGTCTAAAACCCGAACGGTTAGGAAACTGGCGACGGATGCCTCTCCTCATCGTATCGGGAGAGACTTGTTGAAGAAGATCTTTTGATTTCTCCACCAGGAATCTCTCGGGTCTTCGCCTTGCACCGCAGTGGGAGGGATGGATTCATATGTCCGTCACTGCTGGACACACAGCCCCCCAGATTGCTGCCCACCCCTCATATCTTTTTTCCTTCCCAGAACCTCCTCTTCTTCCTTTTCTAAAAAGTACTTTCCTCACAAGATAACGAAGGCCCTGAAGGCAATTATTTTCCTCAAGGTCTCCTGTACAGAGCTTATTTAAAAAAAATAAGTACCGCACAAGAATTCAAATAGTTTATTTTTACATTAGCTGAGGCCCTTAGGAAAATAATTCCCCTCAGGACCTGTTTCATCTTTGTGGATGCTGTGAGGAGGGTCTTTTAAGGGAAAGGAAGGAGAGGAAGTCGTTGGAAAGAAAAAGGTATGAGGGGTGTTTAGGAATCTGGAGGTTAGTGTGCCCAGGAGTTACAGACGTATGAATCCATCCCTCCAACTGCGGTGCAAGGCGATGGGTTGAGAGAGTCCGGCTGGAAAGGTCAAAAGGCCTCCCTCGACCAGTCTCTCTCGATCCGGCCCGCCACGCAGCAGGTGGGCCGACGCATCCATTGCCAAGACCTGAAAAAACCTCACCCCGTGAACCCGGGTACCCCTGCTAAGTCACCAAACGAAGCGAACCACTTGGGGTGCCTTCCAAATTGGAGCATGTATTTAAAAAGGTTAGAAAATCTAAAAATGACGGCACTATATTACGAGGCTGACCATTTACATTTTTTTAATTCATTATCTGGATCCGAGGGTTTTGGACTCCTGCTGTAGATTGCAGATTGGTATATTTAAATTGAAATCAAGTTTGCAACAACTTCATGTGTATGCAATGGTCGATTATAAAAAGGTTTCTTCCCTATTCTATTTTATCTTCAGCTGTTATTTTTCAACCGAGACCATCAATCACATAAGACATAAGTAACTAATTAACCTCCATGCAATACGGCGGGCTGAAGGTTGGTGCTATGGCTCAGTTGGTAGAACATAAAATTTGATGCGAAAATTGTGAAAATGTTTAATAAAGCACGACTCGTTTAAAATTGAGCAAAAATCTCGCGGGAACCATCTAAAAGAGCATTTAAAGAACACTGTGAATTTTTTCACACAAATAACTTCTAAAATAATTGAAGTGAACGTGTTTATAAAAATTTTCGGAGCATACTTTGCGATCTTTGTCTATTTTTTTTAAGAGCTTAAAAACTTCAAATGTTTAAAATAGATATGTAAGAAATCGGTAGAAATTCGGGTAGAAATTCGGGTGAACGAATGCAATTCTAGTAAGTGTAAATTAACCCACTTCCCGACATCCGATAGAGTTGAAACTCGGAAAATAGGCTCATTGACGTTGACAATGCATTCTATTAACTTTTTGTGGAACTCACGTACACACACGCGCACACATATCCATTTCTCTGAAATTGGCTATTAGTTGGCCCAAGAGATGCCCCGAATATTGAAAATAGATGTATTATGGTAAAAAAGTTGTTTTATTATGGAATGATTTTTAATTCATTCGTTCAAACAATCTTTCAATATACACCTACTTATAAATTTTAGTATATTGCGTCTGTATATCATGAAGTACTTTAATTGCTACTAACCTAATATATATATATATATATATATATATATATACCTTTAAAATATGAAGTGGGATGAACCAGTCCCACGGAAGATTGGACTGGACTTTACCTAAAACATGCGAACACCTCAGCACGGGTTCTCTTAGTGAGGTGTTCACAAAATACTACCACTTGGGAGGCGGGTCTGGTTACAGCCGCACAGTGGTTTTTAATACCCCAAAAGTCGGAATCAATTCACACGGAGCGTTTACAGGAAAAAAATGTGATATTTTATTTCTGTATGGGTTAAAAAATTAAAATATTCGGTTTTAGTAAACAAAAATTTAAAATATAAAAATAAAACTAAATAATACTTATGTCCATATCCATGCAAAAATAACGGCCGAGTAATGTTTAATTTTTGCTTTTTAACATTCTGATACGGACGATGAACAATCATCATCATCGTCGGTGTTAAAGATATTTGAAGAATGAATGTCCGGAGGAATTATTAAATCAAAAACTTCCTTAGGAAAACGATTTAATTGTTATTTTGGGAGTTGCCTGTAACTAGTTATGACAGGGTCAGATGTAACTAACGTTAAATTAAAAACATCCTATTACATTTTTCACGAGAACATTTTCTAAAATAGTTCTCGCGATATATTTTTTAATCTTTGTTTCTTTGTTACTTCTACAGATGTAGGAGTGATTGTTATATCTTATTTTTTTGTCCCAGATATGCCTTTTTTGCCTCAAGTACTATATTGTACTTGATAACCTTTCTGGATCTTCAATCTTATGACATTGTACTGGTGCTTCGTAAGCTTGGATTCCACCATGGTTGAGATGGCTTCCTCCCCAGATATCCGTCTAGAGCGATTATCATCAAATACCTTATACGCTTTTCTGTACATAGATGCGTGCCTAGGTGAACGAATAATATTTTCTACCAATTTCGATGCAATCGGCTGTCCAGGTGGTCCAGAGGTTTTCGTTACAAACGCCAAATGAGAAAGAGGTGAACTTTTCCGAAGATCTTTGGTTTACAAGCGTTTGGATCGGTCAGAACTGTGTTCAAATTGTATTTCTGGTGACCGCGACCATGCTGTTTTTTAGGCGAAATCTCATACAACGTAAAACCAATCGGAGTCTCAAGCAATTTTTTATTTTCCATCAAAAATCTAGCTTCATTTCGATAAACAATTGTCCGTCTTGTTTTAAAGCAAAATTTGAAGCCCGCAATTTTTTTACAGCCTTCTTTGGTGCAATTTATAAGTTTTTTTTTCAATATAAAAATCTTTTTTCCATCTGTTCGCACTTTAAGTTAATCACTATATCAAATAACTCCTTATGTATTAAGAACAAATCCTTTGAAACCGAACCTGTGACAAAAATAATATTTCTGAAGCACTCAAATTTTACGGTAAGTAAATTGTGTAAAAAATACTGGGCTGTAGAGACGCAAAAATGCGCAAGATTTTTTTTAAAGATGATATTTATATAGTTCAGCTATAAAAGTAGATCAGCATATTTACGAAATTTTAGGAAATATCAAATTAAAACCTTAACTATTCCAGAAATCATCGTTTTTTTTTTGTGCATTCAAGAGACGTATTTAAAAAAAAAATCCCAAATTCGTCACTGTAGGAAATGAAAAAAAAAGCTTAATATCTTTAGTACAAACTTGAAGGTATTGGATCTATGTAGAAAAAAGTTTGCCAGCAAGCGGTGTAAAAAGTAATCAGTCCCTAAATATTATATAATAAACGTTGCACTTTCACATAAATGTCCTGACCACGGAGGGAGGAAATCCTTCCTTCGTGGTCCTGACTGATCGGGAAGCCAATCTTTACCGACGTGGTACGCAGCGACGAAACGTTTTACTGAGTTGAATGGTATGAGGAAAGATGCGCTGGTATGTGATGTCAAGATGTAGAAACCAAATTTAGTAGTCCCTACAATTTGAAATTTCGATTTAATTCCGACGCTCCCATACTAGTAAAACCATTGTGCGCCGCCCGGTAACCATTTATTGGATAACCGCAGAGGTACGGATACACATGCTCATTACTGGTATGTTGTCTTGCTACCAATGAGCAAATGATACCTAGTTGCATGTGTGTCACGCTTAAATGAGCATGCTCATTTATTTGTGGGTGGAAGGGGTAATAAGCATGCTCATTTATGAACATGTGTGTCAGTACCATAATACCTGCCATAGGACACGCCTTGTAGTTTGCAACGTTTGGTGACTTAGCAGGAGTGCCCTCGGACATGGGGGTGAGGTTTTTCTTGGTGTTGGCGGCGGATGCGTTTGCGTTTGGAACGGATCGGGCGAGACTGGTTGAGGTAGATCTTTTGACCTCTGCAGCCGGACTCTCTCGATCCATCGCCTTGCATCGCAGTGGGAGGAATGGACTCATACTTCCGTCATTCGTGGACACACTTACCCCCAGATTTCTACCCACCCCTCATACCTTTTTTAGTTTCAGAACTTCCTCTTCTTCCTTTCCTTAAAAAAGATCCTTCACACAGCATCCCTAATATAGACCCCGAGGGAAATTGTTTTCCTTAGGGCCTCCTGTACATTTACACATAGTTACTGATTTATCATTTTGTATGACTGTACTTATTATTTATGTATGACTGTACTCATTTTAAGACAGTTGCAAATCATAATGCAAATAGAGCAGTAACAATACTGCTCTATTCGTATTATGACTTCGTATTATGATAGTAATTATAAAAATATGTGATTATAAATGTAAATAAGTATGTTAGTCGTAAATAACTAATTTTAAGAGAGTTGCAGGTCATAATACGAATAGAGCAGTAACAATACTGCTCTGTTCGTTTCGTATTGTATTATGGCTTGCAATTACATGTACAAACTCGGTTATAAAAATAAGTATCGTTCTAAATCACTAGTCATAGAAGTCTTAGTTGTAAGTCATAGTTATCAATCTTAGTTATAATATAAGCCACTTGTAGTATATAGGTATAGATTAAATGTATAAATGAATTTATAAAGCTCCCTTGAGGTGATTTTCGCACGAAAATGGCGCTATAAAAATCATCCAATAATAATAGTTATAATTATCTATGTAAATTAAAAACATCTGTAAATAGTTTGTGCGAGAATGGAATAAATAAAAATCTTTATATTCGCTTAACTACGAAATATGTATCATAAATCAAAAATATTGTGTCAATAGTTGAAGTCGCCGGCGTTGCCCGGGCTTTACACAGATTTTTTTTACAGTGACCTCCCAAAATTTTATCAACCTCGGAATGAACCTGCCGATTTGTACACAAATAAAATACATGCATCCATTTCGCACGCCTGTCCACCACATACTTTCCTCTTTATACTAGACTAGCTGGCAACCGGCATGCGTGGCAATGCCATATTCAAAGAAATAAATTGTTTCTCCCAAATCCTCTACCCTCCCGCGTTCTCCCGCACCCCCTCCCGCAAACCCCACTCCCCGTTTCACATATTCAGTCCCAGTACATTCAGTTTTCAAACAGTTCGCGTTCCACCTATTACAATTTTTTCATTCAAATTTTCATTTTTCGTGTATAAATTTTCATTTTTCGTGTATAAATATTCATTTTTGTATATTATAAGAACAATATTTAAAATATCTATAATTTTAAAAATCTATAGACAATTCTTTTAAAACAAAAAAAAAAACAGCTGCCTGCTAAATTTAATTTCATCAAACTGTCATACGTGCGAAGTTAAAATTTAAAAAATACATATATTAAATTCTCTGTGCATTTTCTTAATTTTTCTTTCCGAAGAACCTTCCACAAAGTATTAGATAACTTAAAAAAACGATGAATGATATAGGTAAAGTCGTTCGTAAATGTCTGAGGTTTGTAATTAAACACAAAAAGCCGATTCATATATGAGACGTTTATTGACACTGTTAGCAAGTTCAAGGTTATCTATCAAGTGAAGTGACAGACCTGCCAACTATCAGAATGTGACAGCTGATGCATTACTATTACCAACATAACAGTTCGGAAAGTATGGCGTGACCAAGGGAAACAGGGATTCATTTTTATATACATATATAGATTATGAATACCGAACACACAATCACTAGAATAACTGATTTGATAAAAAATGAATTTCGCCAGTTTACTTCCGACCTTTCGACTCTTAGGCCAATAAAATAGATAATCTAATAAAGAAAGAATTTCGATATTTGAAGAAATTCGATCAGTTTCACATGAAGTAAGATAAAATTGACCTTACTTGATCCACACTGACACTCCCACAACACTATTCTACAGGTTTATATCTTCGCTGACTAAAATTATGTTTGGACTGTTTGGAGTATTGGATATACAAGAGAACAGTTTAATTAAATGGTCTAAATACCAGCGTTAAGCGTGGCTATATAAAAATAAACAAAAGGAATTAGTTTTGTCAGTACCTACAATACCCAAAAATTGAATTGAATTAACAATTTCGAAAGTGATTACTCTTTACTTCCGCACTGTTAATAGCAGTGGCGTAACGTGACTTTCTTCTGAAAAATGGTGTGAGGAGGGTCTTTTTAGGAAGGAAAGGAGAGGAACTTCTAACAAGAAAGAAAAAGATATGAGGAGTACTAGGTAGGAATTAGGTGTCAGTGTGTCCAGTAATGACGAACGTATGAATTTATCCTTCCCACTGCGGTGCAATCCAATGTTCCGAGAGAGTTTTTCTGGAGAGGAAAAAAAAAAATATTTTAAATTTTTCTTTATTCATTGCATACAAAGTATGGTTAAATTATTAGTGGATTTTTCGACCACCATGCTAGGCTTATGCCCGTGTTATGGTGGTCGATAATATGGTCACCATATGCAAGTAACTTTTATTTATTGAATATGTTTGACTATCGTGATACGGGATATAGCCTAGTATATTTTATGGTAGTCAAGAGAACTCGAATAAATTGCAATGTGTAAAAAAAATTATAACTAAAAAAAAGGCTTTCAACTATCTGCATTTTAAACATACTTTGGACACGTTGCTCGCTAAACTGATGACTCCAACTTGGAGAAACTCAAACTCACTGGCAAAGTGTTTGGCACTCAATAAGAGGAAAGTCACTATTGCGCTGGAGTGACCAAGTATCACCATGGAAATTGGAGTAGGGATCACGATCCTCAGCAACGAGAAAAAGACTTAAAGGCCTTTAACCAGCCAGCGGCCGAAAATCCACATTTCGTCGAAAGATGTTCTTAAGATCGTACAGGGCGGTTCCAATGAGAAAGATTAATTATTTTCCGTACCAGCTTTTTAAAATTATAACTCAATATCGATTTTGTTTCAATCCAAATTTGCTTTATTTATACCGACATCCAAAAATTCTGAAAGGCGTGATGATAAAACTATTAAAATGATGTACTTTTGTAATTATTTTTTTATCATAAGCATTTATAATTTTTTAAATATGTCTGAGCAAAATAAATGTGCAAAAAAATTCTGAAATATTTTAATTTGTAAGACCGTAAATAGATGGACAAAATATATAAATTTTCGTCATAAATTAGTGTTCAAATATTTTTTTAATGATTTTATTTAAACTAAAATTAAAATTTTGAAACATGCGTTTACTAGATAACGTATTGATTTACAATAATGTATGATTACATGATATGAAATATGTCTTGTAAAATAAGATTTTTCGTTTGAAAATTTATCAAATCTGCCAACGACCTGTAGATGGTATGGTATAACCTTTTTTTAAAAAAAATAAACATTTTTTTCTCAAAATTTAAAACATACATTTACTAGATAAAAGAACAATCTTTCGAAATCAATTTATATTTTTTGTGGAAAAGAGTCAATACGTTTAAAATTTGATTTAAAAATGACATATTTCCGGTTTTCTCTTGTTATACCCTCTTAAGAAGAAAGTATAATAACAGATTTTGATAATATCTAAGTAATAAAACGGTGACATTATATAATATGGCATGTTTTATTTATTCCGGTTAGCGCTCGTCGCTTTCAATTGAACTTGGATCATTTCCTCTTCCTACGAAACAGGGGCTCTCAATCAATATCTCCACTGGCTTAATATTCATTTTTGTAATTCTTAATATTCGTTCTGTAATTTTTGGATTTATATTTATTACAATTTATATTTCATTTTGAAAGCAAAAATATGAAGGAATAATATATATCTGGGGTGGAAGTGAATCAGCATTTTTTGCGCAAAGAAATCGATTAATAGTCTTCATCACCAGGCGGTTCGATTCTAGCATTAGGCCTCAGATATACAATCTAAAACGAAACAACAAAAAACTTCAGTTTTGCATTTGACGGCTGGCGTGGTCG
This sequence comes from Limnephilus lunatus, assembly GCA_917563855.2. Lineage (NCBI taxonomy): Eukaryota > Metazoa > Arthropoda > Insecta > Trichoptera > Limnephilidae > Limnephilus > Limnephilus lunatus. Next base: position 104,810,746 of record OU830594.1, read on the forward strand.
AGAGGTAAGGTTCTTGACTCGTAATCCAAAGGTCGTGGGATCGAATCTCGGCGTGGGCAAATAAATTTTATTTGATCAATTTGTGTTATTTCACAATTTCTAGCCGTTTTTCCTAAGTAAAATGACGGGCAATCATTACATTTAAGCTTTAAGCTTATAAACTTATTAATCCTTAAAATTAATCAAAGTTTATCTAGGTTATTATAAGTTTAGAAACCAGCTTTAATTTCTGTACGAAATTTGGAAGCACATGAGGATGAAAAATTATTCATCAGTAAAATTCTATGCCAACCATGGTTTTTATTGTGTCTGATGATGGGTGTATTATTATACTATAGCAATTTATTAATAGACCTGAAATTTTGCTTTTTGCAATGATGTTATTAATTAAGGTATGGGGGGTATCGGTTGTTGTTACAAACGATTTTATTTTAGAGATTTCTTCAGTAAAGTTAACTGACATGGTGATTCTGAGAGTAGATTTCTACCAAGAGTGGCGGGTAGTCGTAGCTTCGCCCTGGTCACCATTAAAAATGTATTTATATGCATCTGCCTCATAATATACACCAACTGGGAATACCATAGCTATGGACAATTAGGAACGGTTGGGACCCTTGTCTAGTATTAACATAAAAAAATGAAAAAGAAACATTCTGAACGCTCCTTGAAAAGACTTTTACCGTGGTTGGTGACTAGATATAAACAGCCAGGCGCCACCCCACCTTTCTTTATCACACTACTTCCCCACCCCACAAGTTCAGCCTCACAACATACACCAACTGAGGTAGCCACCATTCCGCTGTTCCAAACAATATTAAATCATTTCGGTAAAACAATTACCGTTAGTCCATCGCTACGTGCTGTCATAAACATGAACAAACTTTAAAATACTTTTGTTGAAATACAGTTAAAACCATTTTTATTGCGGAAGAAAGACAAAATAGTCACCATAAAGTCAATTTTAAGGTGTACTTTTTACTCTCTCTACATGAAAATCCCTCCGGTGAGATGGGCGTAACAAAAACCAGTGTACCCAAGTTTATAAAAAAATTATGAAAAAATTGTATAACAGTTATGTTTATGTATTTTTTGGAAGAAAATTTATTTTATAATATTTTATGTGATGCATATGTAGTAATACATAATTCATGTGTAGATATTTTTGTGAATTTTTTTTTATAAAAAGGGAAATTTAGAAGACACAATACTTTTATTCAGGGAATCTGCAAGAAAACAGTAATTGAAATGAAAAATGAAAAAAATCTTTTACCTCGTATAAACAATAAAAAATTAAAATTATTATTCCCAGAGACAATATAACAAAAAAAATATATTTTGGATTCATTGTTTGTTAAATATAAATGTTGATTTCTTGGAAATATATTTGTACCTTAAAGGATAAACCACGTAAGTCCTTAACAAAATCTATGGCTGTGAGTGGTTTATGCTTTAAAAGGTATAGATATTTATCAACATAGAGTATTTATGTTATTAAAACATCAGTTTCATGGAATTCTTATTAAATTTACACTCTCACAGTCAGAAATAATATAAATGGAATAATATGTCAGAAATAACCCCACTTTTTCAATACGGGAATCCCATGGGTCAGTCTGCCAAAATGCGACGTTGTCAGCTCTCTCGCAAATCAGTTAACCCGTCAATTTATTCGGCTTTCGTAACAACTTATTTAGGTCTCTTAGAAATCGTTCTCTCCCTTCCTATCATGGTTAGAAATATGATCTAACGGTGTTAAAAATTACCACGCTTTATACGCAAATCATTAAAATGTACATCTTTATGAAACCAAAGTGTCCGGCAGCAATTAAAAAAAAAAATGAAACTTTGAAAATTTTGTATTAATTATTTTTTATACACGAAACGACAAAAAAGTGAGTCGTAACATTTGCCTAGAAAATTATGAACATGTTTTTAATTTTTTTTTGTTATCAGTAGTAATTTTAGTTAGAAAAAAAGTAAGGTGAGGCATTTTTAAAACTTTTTTATGATGAAAAAATATTTCTATTTAAAATTATATAGCGTTTTTCATCACCTTTCCAGAACAGTTTTTAGTTTTTGAATACATTTAAAAATATCCCATTTATTTGGATTTTATTGCAAAACGGAATTTTTTTTGATCCTTTGACAAAATACGGTCGAGGCCTGAGGTGTTTAAGACATTCGTTATTAGTAAGAATTCAAAACAAAGCTGGTACAGTCTTTATTCAATGTGTAACTAAAACCGCTTAGTTAGGATGTGTTTTTAATAGTAAGGTTTATTATGTTTTTGAGTTGTTTACGAGTCAGGAGTTGATATCCCCTGATGTACCAGTTTTTCATATTCAATATGACCACGTACAACGCTGTAGGTACTTACTATACTTGATGCTTTATGTGTCTTCGTATGTAGCCAGTGGCGTGCCGTCCATACTAAAATATTCCTATGTGCGCATCTTGTATTTTTAAAGTGAAAACTTCTTAAGCATCGTTGGGATTTGAAACTCGATGAAACGAAAAATAGCGACACTAAAAAGAGACAAACACATACATACACATACTATAGGATTTAGCCTGCGAGATAATGAGATGGTATAATCGGTCTCTTCTTTGTGCGGTGCTTCGTAGCTTTCCCACTCCTGTATACTATAGTAGTGAAACACGCTAAACCCACACCCAACAAATATGCAGGGTTGACATTTGTCGCATGAAAGCGGGTCGACTTGTACTCGAGTTCAACAAATCGGAATGATTTGCCGACATTTGCCGGTCAAGGCCCATGTTCACTCCTTCCTCTCCTTAAAAAGACCCTCCACACAGCACCTCAGCAGGTCAGTGGCTGAGTTGGCATCGTGTCCCACCCAGACGTCCCGTATTTAATTCCTCGGCTGGCTAAGTTCTCTATCACGACACAAGTAACTATTTTCGCTTACTGTGGTGATAGTAGGAGATTTTCAAATATTGTCAGGTTATTCGTAACCCGGGAATGTTTGTCTTTCTTAATTTTTTTTAAATATGACATAGGTCCTGAGGGAAATTATTTACCTCAGGGCCTCCCGTATGGAGTTGATCTTAAAAAAAAACGTTTTTTTAATTTTTTTAATATGAGTTACATATATACATATATATTTACAAAATATTATAATAAAGGTCGTTTTGGTCATGTATATACCTTGTCAGAAAAGATGAGCTCTTGTGCCTGATAAGGGAGCCACGATTCTTACTTAGGTTGTAAGTTATAATTTGTTTTGTATAAAATATTTACTTTTTACTGCAAGTTTTTTTTTTTAATTGTTTAATTTTATTTGGGTATTTGTTCTGATTGGTTGATGATACATGTTTTGTAAATGCACGATAAGCGCATATTAATATAAAAAATAAAAACGTTTTCTTATTCATAAAGAGATGTGACAGTAGGTACCGCGCGCCACTGGGAGAGAGGTAACTACATTGCTTGATGCAGTATGCGTGCTGAATATAAATACCTCAATGTAATACCGTATACGAATAACATCGTCATTTCTTCCCGTAATACATACAGTTCCGAATAATAGAATTTACAACATAACAATATATTATACCTTAATTAAAATTCGCTGCATTATGATATGTTATTCCGTGTTTTATTTCTGGAATAACTGAGTAAAACTTCTAATTTGAGTTTGCAGAAAAGTCAATCAGCGCTTTTATAAACTGTACCGGGAACGCAAAAAAGACAATCAACCTATGCCCCTATAAGCTCCTCAGGGCCTTCATCAGGGTCATCTTTGGGGATGCTGTGTGGATGGTCTTTTAAAGGAAAGGATGGATATGAAGGCCTGAGAAGGAAAAGGGCATGAGGGTAGGTAGAAATCTGGGGTTACCCACTGCGGTGCAAGGTGATGTTCCGAGAGAGTACCACTGGAGAAGTCAAAGGGACTCCCTCAACCATTCTCTCCCGACCCGGCCTGTCATGCAGCAGGTGGGCAGACGCGTCCACCACCAAGATTCGGACAAACCTCGCCCCATGAACCCGGGCACCCCTTGCAAAGTCACCAAACGTAGCCAACCACTTGGGGTGACCGATGGCAGAGGTGTTGGTTATCCAATGAATGGTTCCAAAAACAAGCCTCACTCATTAGTTTATTAATCAAATACTTTTTTACCTTCAGCTAATAATTATTATTTATTAGCTTATAAATTGAAAATTCTACCTGTATTTTAAAAAAAAACATTATTTTCAACATGTTTTTTTTAGAATAAATATAACCTTTTAAAGAACGCTAATGACATTTAAATTACACCCACATTATTCATTTTCTTGTGACTTTGTTGGGTTTGGGTGATCGATTTTCCGTAGCCCCTGCGTAATACGTTCTCACAATGAAAATTCCTTTTTCCTCGCATAAATTAATCAACTTGTTCAATAAGTCTACACTTAAACTGCCCTCCACACTAACAACACTATTCTTATACAAAGTAATACAAAATCTAAGGGACAGTTAAGTTGTTTCACAGAAATTCAAATGTAACGTTGTTATCTAATGGACAGTCATTTTTACATTTGAAAGGTCTTCCGTAAACGTCGGTTCTAGGCCCGTTTTAGCTTTTGAACAAACGATGATTAGTAAATTGTGGTTAGTTGACATGCTTGTCAACTAACCACAATTTAATAGAAACGATTCTAAATTGAATTGAGTAAGTGCTTGTTTTTTGTTTGTTCGTTGGCGATCTGCGGTCATGTTCTAGAACGATGATAAATTATCGACATTAGCGATGAATTTTTTATCGATCGACAGTTAGGCACATATCCAGGGGTCAAGCACAAAGAAATCGATAACTTTACAATATCGAATCGTTAGGCGTATCTTCCGGTGATTTTATATCGATAAACCGAGCACGGTTTCATTATTGACAGCCGAACCGAAATTGAGGCCGATTAAATAAGAAATCCATTCACGCTGGCAACATTGGCGGACCTGCCTACGAATTTATGTCCCGAAAAGTCATCAATACTAACCTAAATATGCATTGGCAGTCCGCATTTACTTTTTGACTTAATTAGTTAATTAGGAGTTTATTCATATTTCAACCATTTTCGTTTCTCAAAGATCGAACTAAATAAATTGGTTTTTTTTTTTACAGTGAATACCGCACAAGAATCTCAACTGCTCCCGTCTGGAGTCAGTGAGACTATGGCATCCCCAATTGGGGTATGTTGTGAGGCTGAAGGTAGTGGGGAGGGGAAGGAGGTGGGGAAGAGGAAGGTTGGGAAGTACCTGGCTATTCAGATCTGGTCACCAAACACGGCTAAAGCCATTTTCAAGCAACGTTTCAATTCTGATTGGTAGTCTTACACCAGGGCGATACTAATAGTATATTCCACTCTGGAACGTGCCGCAAATATACTATAAATTATTTTAAATGAATTAATTGTGAAATAACACAAATTAATCAAATAAAATTTATTTGCGCACGCCGGGTTCGAACCCGCGACCTCCGGATTGTGAGTCAAGAGTCTTAGCCACTGGACTACGGAGGACGTCTTAGACGATTGCGACTTAGACGCACTATTTAAATCTATAGATCGCGTTTACGAGTACTTTCATTTCCCAGAGCTTCGTTAGTTCAATCCGTTTATCAAGTATCCCAGTAATTTGCATAAGAAAGGACGTTATTAAAAAAAATACACGTGTATACTGATAGTTATCCGAAGCCTATGGAGACTGCTAAAATATAATCGTCGCGCTTCGCAGTAGGTCGGAATATACGGTAACAATCGTTGACCGTGCTTGCAAATATTGATAACTCTTTAAATTAGTCAATATCATACTGAAATAGGATTTTATCGATCGTCCATGCTGAACATCCAGTAGCTAGCGTGAAAGCCAATATTGACATGATAAAAGTCAACAACATTGGTCCCAGGGCAAAACTCAAATTATCCACTATCGAGCACATTCAGAAAAAGCATAATTTATTTTTTTCGTTTTTTCTTTCATCCACTAAATGTTTAAAATACGTTAACATCAAGTAACGTTGAATCCAGTTGAATCCATTATAAAAACCACGCTTATTCACCACAAAAGCATTACGTGATGAAAATATGAACCACAAAACATATTGTACGTATGTAAATATATTATGTTTCCTCTCTGAACTTTGTGTTTAATGTTTTTTTTTTCTTTTCACTTAACATCCCTAACAATAGAGAACCGATAGGATAAAGGGAAAACGGGAAAGCATGGAGGAAAAGTGATGCCGGATTTGAAAAATGAACACTGGTGATGAAAAATGCAAAAAACGTTTCACCGTTTTACAAAATAAATCTATTTTATCAAACCTTCTTTTAGAATGAATACATGCAAACCTTGGAAGTGGAAATAAACCCACTTCCCGATATCCGATCGAAACTGAAACTCGGCAGATAGACTCGTTGTCGATGATAATACATTATAATATCAAAATCAACAAATATTTATTGTACAAATAAAAAATACAAAAGGTGTAGCTCATGGGTAGACCCGATTTCTTCCAGCTAACCACATACACGTTATATTATTATGTTTATACAAAGAAGAATATTATAATGTTTATACAAATAAGAAAATACAAATATATCATTAAAAATACAAAAATAGGTGTTACGTTAAAATTATGTCAGGTATTCACTTAATAAGGTGTAATGACATTTGTTTATAAGTAAAGTGTTTAGTTACGATTTGAATTTGTGTGTATCTTGTATTTGTTTAATGTTATGTGGAAGGTTGTTATATACTTTAATGGCCATGTAATATGGTCCTTTTTGGAATATTATTTTGTTTGCTTTTGGTATTTATAAATTTTCTGTGAACCTTGTAGCGTATTTATGTGTTGAGTTTTTTATGGGAACTTGACTGTAGATGATCGCACTAACATGCATAACTCCATTAAATACCTATGTCTGTGACTCTCAGAATTTGAAGATTTTTAAACATAGGTCTAGGTCTACATGAATTCAGACGAGCAGAGTATCAGTATCAACTTGTGTCCATTCTGGAAGAGCTAGGCATCCACAATAGACTGTCAACTATCTGTCTACAACGTATTTTAAGATACTTTGGATACGTTGCTTACCAAACTGAGGACTCCATCTCACTGTCTACTAGTCACTGGCAAAGTGGAATGGAGAAGAAGCAGACGAACTTAAATTTCAATAGTGGACAAGCCGACAAGGCTTCTCCTCTACTCGCGATTCTGCGCTGCGTGGAGAGTTGCAGACACCGATGTACCCATCGCCTTGCACCGCAGTGGGATGGATGGATTCAAACGTCCGTCACTCCTGGACACATGCCTACCCCAGATGCCTACCCACCCCTCATACCATTTTCCTTCACAGAACTTCCTCTCCTTCCATTCCATTAAAAATACCTTAAAATATGCCTTAAAATAATAGCTTGAATTGAGCCTGATCTAAATAATAACATCTTTTAATTCATCTAAGATAATAACCTGGCTCCACACATTTTCAATATCTTCCTAACACAAACAAAAACTTACGTAACCCCAAATAACTCGAACTGGCCGTTCAAAAGATTTTTTAATATGGTTGATCGAAAAGGAAAGAACAGATGTTCGAAATATCCTAAATAGCTAACACGAGTACATATATTATAGACACATTTTACATAATTTCAAATTTTTTTATTACCTATAAAAAAGCAGGGTAGGTACTGCTTTTTTACAGTATTAATTATCATGTTCACACTGTATTTATACTTTCTTTTTAATTAATTACCATGTAACTCCTGTATTTATATTTATTTTCATGTGAATTTTAAATTACATAGTCAATCATTTTATGGAATTATATCAAATAACAAAATTTAATATATATATATATATTTTTTTTATCTTTTATTTTGTCTTTTTATATTATTTATTTTTTATCTTTTTATACCCATGTCTATTTTGATTCATCATATATATCAGTAAATAAAAATTGTTATTTACCCGCCTCGGAACACTTTGTCTAGTGAGGTGAGTAAAAGAAATCTATGTATATACCTACATAAATGAAAATAAATTAAACGCCCGGTTTGCCGGCACTGAAACCGCGTTTTTGATGAATAATTAAGGTTTTGGTTGTAAAAACAAGTCCTGGTCTCACTACACGAAGCCTGACCTTTTGAAATTACATCTTTTGTTTTACTTTATCTTAATTTACAAACATTATTCTAAATTTACCCAACCATAGACCACAAAAAACCCACTGTATTCTCCATTAAACTTTATAAACTCCTAAAACAAAATAATGACATATTCGCAGCATACATGACAATGTATTGTTATGTACTCGCCCGGTTGGATGGAGTATTTTTCTCGTTTAGGGAGCGTACCCGGGTTTAACAATCCCTTTAGGATTAGGGCAGCAGAGAGTAAAGGAGGTCCGGGTTAGTAGGGTGGAATTAGTGGGGTGGTTCGAAGGTAGGGATGTCACCAAATAACCGGGTTTCCACAAACGGGTTTCCAAAAACAGGTTTCCAATTTAAAAAATAATCCAACAGGTCGTCAATGACAGTGCATAAAATGATAAATTATGTTTTTATAAACAATATTAAGTGACAGAAAGATGATTTTTTTTTATTCAAATATGGGAGGTGGGAGTGGGTACAGCCGCTCGGGGAACCATTTATTGGATAACCAAAACACCCCTGCCATAGGTCACCCTTGTGGTTCCCTACATTTGATGACAGAGCAGAGGTGCCCGGGTTCAAGGAGTGAGGTTTGTCTAGGTCTTTGAGACGGACGCGTTTGCCCGCCTACTGCCTGGCAGGCCGGATCGGGAAAGACTGGTTGAGGTTGAGGGAGACCTTCTGAACTCTCCAGCATTGACCGCAGTAGTAGGGGTGGATTTATAAGACTGTCACTTCAGAACCTCAGATTCCTACCCACCCTTCATAACTTTTTTTTCCTAAAACTTCCACGCCTTCCTTTCTCCAAAAAGACCCACCACACAGCATCTTCAAAGATGACGTAAACCCTAGGGAATTTTTATTCTTCAGGGTCTCCTTTTTTGGGTGGTAAAAAATTCCCGGCGTTGGTCGTGCTTTTTAGGAATCAGATTTAGTTATTTTTAAACGTCGAGCGTGCACAATTTCATCAAGTAGTGATTCTGTTTTGGGGTGTATTTTTGAAATCTCATGTAAACAGTGAACTTCCTCCTGCTTTAAAGGTCTAGTGTGGTCGAGTGAAGGTTGAGTGTCATCATTATGGGAATAAAAAATCAAATAAACGCCGCCCGCTGCAGATACTCTGTCCCTGATACTGGTTAGACAGGGTTCTAACTTCACTTTATCTAAGACTAGCTATTACCCGGCATGCGTTGCAATACCATATTCAAATAAATAAAATGTTACTCCTTGCATGTCCTTTCCCGTGCGTTCCCCTCCAGAGTTCCACTTCCACCTTCCACGTCACCGCTCTCCCGCTCCCCCGTCCCGCCAACCCCCCTGGCACCTCATTTCTTCACTCCTCTCCCGCCCAACCCGTAGCCGAAACTTTTTTCTAATACTAACATTTTTAAACTCGTGATATCTTTCTAATTATATAATATCTGAATTGAAAAATTCAAAAAGTTAAATAAAGGTATTGAAGCTGTCTTGAATATGAAGTAATTTATTTTGATAAGGATTAAAACCAAGATACAAATAAAGAGCCTTTTCAAGCGGCGACATTTTAATAAAATTTTTAAAATAAAAGAATACTTATTGTGTCATAACCATAATAGTTAGACATATGCTGATGCGACCTTTTTTGTAAATAATGATGTGTTCTACAAAGTCGTGTTATATTATTTTATTTATTTATATCTGAATTGAAAAATTCAAAAAGTTAAATAAAGGTATTGAAGCTGTCTTGAATATGAAGTAATTTATTTTGATAAGGATTAAAACCAAGATACAAATAAAGAGCCTTTTCAAGCGGCGACATTTTAATAAAATTTTTAAAATAAAAGAATACTTATTGTGTCATAACCATAATAGTTAGACATATGCTGATGCGACCTTTTTTGTAAATAATGATGTGTTCTACAAAGTCGTGTTATATTATTTTATTCTATCATCAATAGTTTTCGCAGCGCACGCGATGTAAAGAATATTTTAGGTAATTTTTTTACACCTCGGGTTACATTATTGAAGTTTACTTATATTATGTTACCCAGGGATAGTGTAGCTTCCCAACAGCGAAAGAATTTTTAAAATCGGTTTAGTAGTTTCGGAGCCTATTCAATGCAAACAAACAAATCTTACCTCTTTATATAGTGTAGTAGAAGTAGAAGTAGATTATATAGTGTAGTAGATGTAAGGTGTCAAAGCTTACAAAAACGATTTCTAATAATCTATTTACCAGATGTGCCCATCTGCCCTAATGATGGACACTGTAACGCTGTTCAAAAAGTTTGCTAGAGAAGGAGATAGCGCAACACGGCATAACACCCAAAAATAAATAACGAAAATACTTTTGACCGTGAAAATTTAAAATCATAACCACCAAACCATATTGCAGAAAAAATTGTAGTGAATTAAACAAAATGTTGATGTTTTTCGGGTCACTAGAAGGATATTTCAAAAGTTCTCTAATGTAAGGGACTGTTATGCCTAGAGGTGTTGTTATTTTATAGAATACTAGCTGACCCGGCAAACTTCGTACCGCCTCAGAATCAATAACTGTTGATAACTTATTAGCTGAATTAATTTTATTTTTTTTATAGCTAAAATGAATACTCAAAATGAATTAAGAAATGTAATTCACGTGACAGCAAGGCATTTGCTTTATTAAAGCGAATTGAAATGATTCACGTGGCATTATTGTACTACTTTCTGTTAAACTATTTGCTGGATGGGTTGCACTTGGGTCGATTCCCTTCATTGAAGCACCTTGTGATATACGACATAAGTATACGACGTAAGCGAGGAACTGGCGAGTTTGCAACATATTTTTGGGGGAATGGCGACATTGACATATGTAGGTCCATAAGCTTAGTGAGTCGAGTAGGTATTCTTAAATTGACGTTCCCATATTAATATTTTAAAGAATAATATTATTTATTAAATCGAATGGCCAACTCGCTCGAGTGGATAAATGAAACCGCGAATATAAAAACCGTTTAAAAATAAGAGATTACTAAATAATGCAAAGTTTCCGCCCTCCTTGTTTAAATTCTATGACTATCAAATTCACAATCAAGTGAGCCCTATACTCCTATATCCCGTAACGGCGGCGTAGAACATTCCACAAAAAGATGATTGCCCGTAAATAAAACACGTCATACCAGTGATGCCATATCCTAAAAATAAAAATAAAACACGTTTTAGGGGTAAAAAAACATTTTGTTTTGAAGAGTTTTATTAACGTGTACATTTATTACTTAATGTGAAATAAAGTGATGAAATTAAAATGATATTAATGTGAAATAAAATTACGTGTCTGCAGGTGCAGTCCACACGCGGTAGAAGTGAAACCTCCAGAAAACTAAAGTACAAAAGAATAGGAGGCTACGAAGCACCACACAAAGAGGAGACCGATTATAATTTCTCATTCTATCGCAGTCTATAGATGTGTTTGTCTCTTTTTAGTGTCGCTTTTTCGTTTCATCAATCATAACGGTGCTTAAGAAGTTTTTTCTTTAAAAATGGTCGCCAGCTGTCCAAGACAAGCTAGACAAGAGTGGCTATGAATCACCGCATAAAGAGGAGACTAATTATACTATCTCATTCTCTCGCAGGCTTAATCCTATTGATGTATGTGTGTGTTTATCTCTTTTTAGTATCGCTATTTTTCGTTTCATCGAGTTTCAAATCATAACGGTGATTAAGAAGTTTTTTCTTTAAAAATGGTCGCCAGCTGTCCAAGACAAGCTAGACAAGAGTGGCTATGAATCACCGCATAAAGAGGAGACTGATTATACTATCTCATTCTCTCGCAGGCTTAATCCTATTGATGTATGTGTTTATCTCTTTTTAGTGTCGTTTTTTCGTTTCATCGAGTTTCAAATCACAACGGTGCTAAAGATGTTTTCACTTCAAAAAAACAATGAGCAAACATTTTAATTAGAAAATAACGGTATCTAATTAAATCTAAAACAATGCTTTATTAAAAAATAATCTTTTTATAATTTTCTTTTGAATAATAGGAAAAATATTGTGTTTTTGAAAAAAAAAGCACCATACAAATAAATGTTTAGGTTCATGAGATGAGGGGGGAGATATTCTAGCATAACTCCCACAACACTATTTATTTTTTCTACACTTTACAGTAGTTGGTATAGGTACAGTACACGGATCAAATCATTGATGCATAAATCGTCCCAATAGGTGAGTTTAAGATTAAAAAAGCGGCATACCTCCCTCCGATGCCATTCCCTGTCGCACATATGATTTACGCATCATTCTCTTCCGCTTACGGTCGTAATAAAGTCATACCTATTACCTGCGCAAGAATGGATCGTAACAAGTTCTGGTCGGCATTAACGTTTGGCGTGTACATCTAATAAAAGTTATATGTTATTATGTGTATTCATATTGATAAAGATAATAACTAGATACAGAGACACAGCAAACACGTATCTACTGATGTTCAAAAATCACAGGATTCCGTCAAACTAAAAAATCGTAATTCATTCAAAATTAGGTACAATATTGTTGGTGACCGATAAAAAAAACGTGTTTTGTTCGAAGTGGTATTTTTTCAAAAAAACATGGAAGTATAAAATGACCCAAAAAAACACAAAAACATGGTAAAAATCATGCATCTGGCAACACTGCGCCATACTGATTGTTCGATGGGGTGGCGAAATTTGGGGTGACATTTCGCTGTTTGTAAGTCCACACGCAAGGGTTTATGTAGATTGCAAGTTAACTTTAGTTTATTTGAATTGTGAACTTTGGTTTACTTTAGTTTAAAGTTGTAATAACTAACTAAAGATCACGCTGTTTCCGCACGAATCTGTATTGCCTCGAGGGAAATTGTTTTCGTCAGGGCCTACTGTGTGGAGCTAATGTAAAACATCATTAATCTTTAGTATGTAAATTCTTTGTTAATAACTTTGTCAAGGGTGGTTGGTGATTGTTGATATTAAAAAATATTTGCCGGAGTGTCAAAATCCAAAGAGGAAACTGAGGAATACGTTTGTATGGGTAAAACGCCCCCGGTTTCCTCTGAAGGCCTCCGTTAAACGCCAGAGCATATGCCCAATATTTAACCACAACAGTTGTATGGTTGTGGATGTCAGCTGATCATAAATTGGGATTTTTTGAAATGTCAACAAAAACAAAAAAAATGGTGACCTCAACATTAACTTATTTGAAAACCTCTTGCAATCGATCGTTTAATCCTAGCCACTGCTGGTGCTGATGTAGACCTCCCTTCCAACACCACTTTACAGCATACGCAGTGGAGGTATGTCCATTTAAATTGGCTTGCCTCCAAGAATCGAATTTTCCTAGTCATAGGTACATTACTGCCTTTCTTCTTCTTCTTCTTCTTTTTTTTAAATGGCTTTTCACCCCAAGGGATTACTGCCTTTCGTACCTGACTTGGCAAATACACAATTTGAAGGAACAGCAAGTAGGAGTTTTAAAAGCAGACAAGTTTTTTTTTTTGAACGCAATAAATTTAAAACGAAATGTCGCATGGGTATCTTTCATACAATACAGATCAGAGAATTCCGCACAAGATTTTCAACTGATCCCAACCGTCTGGAGCCAGTGGGACTACGGCATTCTCAAATGTTCTCACATGTTTATATGTGTAGCATTTTTTTGATTCCATACATATCTCCATCGCCTTCAGCCTCACAAAAAATTAAAGACACATACATAAGAAGTTTTTGATTCACTCGATCGTGTCATGTCTTTCTCGGACGTCTAGACTTCTTTTAACATCTTTTCTTTTCGCGTCGTATTCTCCTTACACTCATGTTTCATTCATCCGCTCTACCTGATCTTCAAACCTGATCGTTGTTCACCACACTTTCATCAGTCTTGCATTATTTTCCATACCGGCACACGGTCATACATGTGCTTCAGGTATCAAAAATATTAATGTTGTAATTATGTACATCCAAAGAACTTTTTTTCAGCTATGAAACACTGAAAAAATTGCCAAAAACCTCAAAAGAAATTCCATTTGAGTAAGTACCTTTTTTTAAATCTCTTAGAATCTTTTTGGGCATAAAGGCAGTTATACCAACATAATGTTTTTTTTTTCTGCAAACTCATCAATAAGGTAAGTAAAGGTAGGGAGGTAAGTTAGTAGGCTACTAAAGAAACTTACTCTAGGTTAGTATAGATTCTGAAAAATAACCTCAAGGATACATAAATATATTTTAAATGTTATATAATTAATATGAACATACCTTGTCTACAGGCATTGACGGACAAGCTCTGCACAAGTTCCAGAAAGACCCAATCATCTGGAATTCTTCTTTTGCACTTTTTTTAAATTTCAAAAAAGATTTCCGACCACTTCGCGCCTCGCGGTTTAAATATATTTTTTATTACGGCAACACTGATTCATTTTTCCTAATTTGAAAACTCTTATATACCTAAGATATAAAATAGTTATTTGTTAATATTATTGCATATTTTCGGGGAGTATGGAGGTAATTTCGCAACAATCTTTAGACGGTATCGTCACATTAATATTATTCAGGAATGAAGCACAGAGCTATTAAATAAATTGCCAAAATGGCGACGACTGTATTACATGTCTAGCTAAGTTTTGCCGCATTATTGAAAAAACAGATGTGAAGAACGCGAGGAACTAACCAAATAATGACCCGGCACGCACCACGAAGAGTCGCTTATATGATTTATAACTACTGTTTTGAAATTCCAACAAAACTACATCGAAACAATTTGTTACAAACAATTGTACGAAAATTCTGTATCAAAGATCAAATACAAGATATCAATAATAAAATATTAATGTTTAAATAATTAAACCGTTTTTATTTTGAAACCAAGTTTCGTCGGTTCTAAAGACATCGAATTTATATAGATCGTAAAAGTTTTGAATAAATAATCAATTTTCCTGTAAACTATGTACAAAAGTGGCCCGCTGGAAAGAATGTCCAAAAAAATCACGCCACATGGTAAAACATTAAAAGTAGTTTGTTTTTTAAAATGCCGCAATAAAAACACATTATTAATAAAATCACTGTGTTAAAACACGCCCTACTACAAAAACATCCCCGAAGATTTCCAAATCTGACGTTTAAACAGCTGTACATAATATCATCACTTCATTTTTATAATGGAAAAGAGCAAATCGCGGAAAACTCCTTAAAATGTCAATGTCGGTTAGGCTACATATTTGTGTTCGAAATTATGAAAGAATTTTATAAACATCGATCTTATGTCTGGAATCCCGTAGGGCGTTTATTTTCACATATTTATGCGGAAAATTTAACACCATTGCGCTTTCACAAAATTTACAAAATCAAATTATTAAATTATGTCAGGTGTTACATTTTCTTACCGAAGAACAACACTATTGACAATCAAATCATGCGATGCAAAACTGTGCATAAAATTTCCTTCCTAATTTTTCCTGCAGACGATTTCCCGTACCAATCTCTGTAGAGATTTAAAATGTTTAAATATAATAATAACACACATTACAATGTAATAAATTACACATTACTAGTATAAATACTGCGTTAGAAAATTTCGTGACTGGAACAAGTCAATGCGGAAGAAAGTCGGCCATCTGATAAATTTGACATATGAAAACCGCATTAACGGCAGCGCAAAAAAACTGTTGCGGATTTTTTCCCCGCTTTCCCCGAAAACATAAAAAGATTCCGCGTTATCTAATTGAACGGAGGTGTAGTACCTATTTGATATTATTAAATTGTGAAATATTTTAAAAAATGTTTAGGGGTAAAACAAACGTTTCCGGGTAGCGGCTCAAACGCGACTTATGTCAAATCCGTTCGTTGGTATATTTCCCTCCGACCGTAATACTGTTAGAAAAATCAATACATTCGGGCCAATAGCCGGTACGCTAACCTCCATAGCGTGGTTCCCTCTATCGTCATTCCTAGAACATTTCCCTCCCTTTCACCCCTTGGAGATAGCTCACCCCGCAAGCAAGATGGCGATATAAGATCTTGGTCCATCTCTTCAATCGACATTATTAATATTTCACCGAAAATTTTTGCTGTATTGTGAGATTACACTCTCAAAATACATTGATATTTTTACTGCTTTATTAAGATTTAGTTCATTTAAAAAATGTTTTAAATCATATTTGAGAAATTTCAAAATATTTTTATTAGTTTATTAGTCAAACGGACATACATACACGCTACTCAAAGCATGGAAAATGCATAATTCCTGTAACAAAAACCACTTTTTCACAAAGGCAGTACTCATACATCGCACCCAAAATATTCAACACGTTAAATAACGACATCAAAACATCAAAAACACTTACTCACTTTGCAACCGGTGTGCATAAATGGATATCTGAAAAGGGGCGAAATTTCTTTAAGGAACATATGAACCTATACCACCAGTAAATAATTTAAATAACTTGTATATTACAGAACAATATATTCCTCTTTCATATTCATCATTAAAAAATGTTTAACACCACTGACATGTTTCTTATACTCAAGTATTTATTACGAAAAATATTGTGACAATAATTCCATATTTGAGTACATATTTTTAGCCTTAGCTCAAACGAAAATTTACACAAAAATTGCTGATATATATCTATATACCTATGTTACCATAACACGCACATGCAAATCACTCATCAAGATATAACTTATCCATACTTTCTTACCAAATAGTACTTTCTTTGATTTTATATTGTATTTCTATTTTTTTATAAATACACTTGAACTTAATGTACTTGTATTTTTATTATATTTTAATTGTATTTTAATTACACAAATGTACTTGTATTTTTTTTTTGATACATGCTCCTTGTATTATTTTTAATTCAATAATACGTATCTTCTTTCATATACTTTTCATATTATTTTAATTTTTCTGTTTTCCATACTTATTTTTTATATTCGTATATCTTAAACGTATGTAGATATTTTGTATTATTTTTAATTCCTTTATACTTCATACTTGTTTTAGATGTATAAATTATTTTATTTTATTTTTATATTATTTTGTTTTTCATTCAACTTATTTTATACTTAACATAAAATTGGCCACTACAACACGGGCATGTGCCTAGTGTGATGGCCAAAAATTACCCATTTACTGTATATGTAAACTTTACTGAATAAAGAACATTAAAAAAAAAAGTTACACTATAAAAAATATATAAATATTTCCATCTGAAGTCGTCACTAATTGTATTAGTCTCAACCAAAGTCTCAACCATTGTCTGTGCAAGTAAATAAATGAAATTAAAAATTATTACAAACATTTATCACATCACTTACATAATCTTTTGCATATTTAAACGCCCGTGTTGTATTATGCGTAACAGCTGATCACAATTTATTAAAAAAAGATGAAATTAAATAAATTTAAAAATAATGGCCGATTGGCGCTTTTGAGAATACCGCATTTGAAAATCTGTGAAACAACTACCCCGTGTTAAATAATTTTTGCTTCAAGTTTACTTGGTTGTTTACTATTTCTTCCTCATTTTCATAGTCGATTTGGGAGGTGGGTATGGGTACCACCGCCCCAGTAACCATTTGCCAATCCCAAGGCTCATGGGAGTGAAGTTTGTCCGGGTCTTGGCGGTGGATGCATGTGCCCATCAACTGCACTGCAGTCAAGTGGGAGGGATGAATTCATGGCACTATAGGTCAGCAGATTGTTTCGTTCTGCGGGTACATTTCATTGCTTTCCCGTGGTCAACTTTCTATTTTCTGACTTCGGATTCCTCAAGATATGCCCAGGAAATTGGTGAAGTCATCACATCCGCGATGGATGGCTTCATGGTGTGGGCTCAAAGCCGTGGTTCAGTCGACAATACTCTGAAACATTGCGACGAAAAAACGCGACTTACCAAGCCTACAACACATCTCGAACGTCCGAAAACAGAATTATATATAACAAAATGGCAAAGGAGCAAGAGGATCATAAATAGGTCAAAAATCGAGCACGACCTGCAGATCAGTAGAAAGCTGGCTGCGTTCCCACATGGCAGCAGAGTGTTATGGTAGCTTACGGGCTCAAAATTTTGCAATTTTTGAAAACCCAGACTGCCACCTCTTACCAGACCTGACGGCTCTCTAGCAAATACTGCCGCCGAAAAGGCAAACATGTTAGGGAAATTTTCGCAGAAAACTCGCTATGACCGAGGTGCTATTCCGCCGTCGTTTCCTCATTGCGGTTTTCATATGAAAAAGCTGAGGATCCGGCATTGGGATATACTTCAAGTCTTACTAGGGTTTGATGTTGTTAAAGCTAGCGGGCCTGACGGAATACCTGCTCTGGTTTTGCGGAGGTGTGCTGCAGAAATAGTTCCAATTTTGACGACGCTTTTCAAAATATTCCTCAAGTCTGGCTCTGTGCCCTCTGGTTGGAAAAAAGCGATTATTCACCGTATTCCAAAGAAGGGCGACCGCTTCAACCCGGCCAACTACCGCCCCATAGCGATCACGTCTGTTCTATCCAAAGTGATGGAACGTGTAATCAACGACAAACTGCTCACATACCTCGAGAAGAACAAAATTATTAACGACCGTCAATACGGATTCCGGCGGAACCACTCGTGCAGTGATCTTCTCGCGTCTGTGACGCATGTTTGGGGGCGGTGCCTGGAACGTTTCGGTGAGACCCAAACGGTTGGACTGGATATTTCTAAGGCCTTTGACTGGGTTTGGCACAGGAAAATAACTTTCCTCAGGGCCTCCTGTGTGGAGTTAATGTAAAAAAAATATATTATGTCCGTCACTCACGGACACACTGACCATGGAATAACTACCCCCTTCACACCTTTTTCCTTTCTAGAATCACTTCTTTCTGTTCTTAAGCGGCCGAGAATTTTAATTTCGTCGAACGATGATCTTGCGATCGTACCCTTGCAGCTGGTACAGGGCGGTTCCGATGAGAAAGATTAATTATTCTCCATGCCAGCATTTGAACATAATAATTCAATATCGTTTTTCTTTCATTCAAAATTTGCTTTGATATTCTTATATACCTACATTCAAAAATGCTCAAACTCGTGATGATAAAATTATTAAAATTATGCACTTTTTCTAATTATTTTTTGATCATAAGTATTTATAATTTTTCAATAATTTCTAAGCAAAATAAGAATATTTAAAAATATATATATTAGTTTTTAAGGCCGTAAATAAATAGACAAACTGAAGTATTTTTTCACAAAACAAGGGCACGGATCTTTTTTTATGATTTTATTTGAACTAAAGTTAAAATTCTGAAAAGTAGCTTTCCCAAAGAATTTATATATTTATTTTACTGCATGATTATATGAATTCAAATGCGTGTTGTATAACACACTGATTTGCCACCGGGATGACCACCGGGTCACTGGAGCCAGGATGCGGCTAATGGCCTCCGATAACACAGTGGTGATCGCAGCCTTCCAGCACCAAGCGCCACACCTGAGCGAGCGCTGGGTCCGAGCTCACTCCAGACCACGTCCTACATTACAATTGATTATTTATTTTATTTTTATTATCGCTTAGGTTTTTTTCCCATTCTATTTACTTTTTTTTAACTTTATCTGTTGTGTAAATATGTATAACTCCATGGGACGTGTGGGATTACTCTGTCCTACCCACATCCTGGAATAAAACATTATAATTATTAATACAAAATTTTGTTTGAAAATTTATCAAATCTGCCAACGATCTGCGGTAAAACCTTATTGTGCTAAAAATAAACATATTTTCTCAAAATTTAAAACATAGCTATACTAGTTTAAAGAACAGTCTTTTAAAGTCATTTTTTTGTGCAAAAGAGTCAATACGTCTAAATTTTGATTTAAAAATGACATATTTCCAGTTTTCTATGGTTATTCCCTCAGACCCTTCTCACAGCACCCCCATGATGACATAAGCACAGAGGGAAATTATGTTACTTAGAACCTTCTGTGTGGAGATACCTACTGTAAAAATGAATAACATAGATGGGCTTAAATTAAATAAAATTATCTTTAGCGTTTTTCTACACCAGTAATTTTATATTATATGTAATCATTGGAAGAAGACAAAGGAAGGGATTTTTTATTTATTAATCTTAATAGTACAAATAACACATCTACATTATACAAAGTTTTTGAAGTGAAAACTTCTTAAGCACCGTTGTGATTTGAAACTCGATGAAACGATAAAGCGAAACTAAAAAGAGACAAATATGTACATAAATCTAAAAGGATTTAGCCTGCGAGATAATGAGATAGTGTCTCTTTATGTGGTGCTTCGTAGCCTTTTTTTATTTTTTTTAATAAGTTTGTCAACAGTGATTTACATCAAAGCTTTCACAGATACAATTACACTGAACATGTTTGATGCTGTTGATGATCACTAATTAAAGACAAACACAAAATTGATAACATAATATTTACATATACATTACAATCATTCACACATACACATACCATACATTACAAAATAATAATAAGTTTTTGCAACAAGTTTTTAGAACAATAATATTAAAATATAAGTTAAGGTTTAGTTTATAAGTTTATATAACAATATAAAAGGGAGCTTTAAATCTTGTTAAGAGGTGATTTAAAGTTGGCTAACGTTGACATTGTCAAATTAATGGAATGTTTTTTATAAGCCTCATTAAAATTACGGCACATTCTTGATAAAGCTGAGTCATACCCAAGCTTTCCCAGCCTTCCCACTCTTGTCTACTTTAGTTTTCTGAATGTAAATTGCACAAACTGATTTCTTTATAAATAATTTGCAGCGAAGGGACTTTAAATTCTTTACAATCTGATGTTGGAGTAATCACATAACTTTAAAAAAATATTTTATTAATATTTTTATGATGATTTCTGAAACGTCAAGAGCGAAGTTTTGAATGCACCACCCCAACAACAATTACATATTACAATTATTGAGTTAGAAAAAAATAGATGATTAATGAAGACAATGTACGATCTTATTTAGGAATCGAACCCAGGACCTTGCCGGGGCGGTGCTCTACTACTGAGCTAATGGGACTTTATCCGATTGTCATATTTAACTTTATCATATTTCGACTAAAAACTACCAATATTATCTTCATTTTCTTAACGCTATCGTTATCCATATCTGATTTTTTTTTTATTTCTGACTTTCGATTGAGTGTCGCTAATATTGTCATAATTAATTAAATAATACAATTTCAGATTTTATTCATTGTTAAAACAAACAAAAAACAACATTTAACCTTGCAGAAAGACGTCGCGTATTAAAATTGAAATGGATGAATTTATCCAAGACACTATCTAGGTAGCATTTAGTTCGATATGAATCTTGCAATCATACATAAATATATCAGCCAATACAAATATGCATTAGGAAAATGAAGGTAATGTTGGTAGTTACTAGTAGTTGTCATCATTAATTAAATATTAAAATTTAAGGTTTTAAACATTAAGTTAAAAAACAAAAAGACGGTTCTTAATAAGTTCTCGTAGTTCTGAATAAGACGGTTCTCATACGTCATACATATGTCTGGTAATGTTATGTGAAAACAAAATGGGTCCGGGTGGTTAATAGTCTAAAATTTAAAATTACCGTATTCTAATAAAAATGTACAGTAATTTTCTTTACATTTCTACTCTTGCAATGAATTGTAATTTATTTTAACCTACTTAGAAGCAATTTATACGATGTTAGAACTATTAAAGAAATATACAAGGATACGAAAAGAAAGATTAATGGTAATAATACTGTACAATAATCGGAAACCAAAAATATTTCCATAAATACCTATTATTGAGACAACCGATAATTTTTTTAAACTTTCTTACTAATATTATTTGGAGTAGAATTATGAATGTAGGTAACTCAACGAGTGTTGAGATGATTAACACACACTTGGGAGTGTATATATTTCGGTGCAAGTGTATATATTCTTCGGACGGCAATGTCCTTGAGAAGTGTAAATGAGAAACACCATTTTGTCTTGCTTACACCTAATAACTGTTATTGGCGAGAAGGGGGCAGCAAGCATACACTTTGATCAATTTTGAATATAATATGAAAAGTTTTGAGAGTTGTTCGAAAGCGTGTCATTTTATTCAAATTGTGTTTTTTTTTCATTTGAATTTTGTTTTACGAGGTCGAATAATAAACTTGATAGTACATTCAGTATAGCATGCATCTGCGTGAGTACCGACTTTGTTCGAATCAACTCGTTTCGATACTTATTGGTACATCAGTCCCATCCCTATTGCTCTTATTGGAAGATGAAGTACCTACGTTGTACAAAATATCACCGAAATGACTGAGATCACAGAGTTGGCAACACCAACAAGGGGAAATACCTTCAGGTTGGCAGTTCTGAAATTTACAATAATGCTCACTTGTGTCAGAATTATATACTGTTAATATTTCATTGCGGAGCTGAATTAATTAATTATTTTGCGCACCATGTGAGTCACGAACTAACAATTTCTATACCTTATTATGTTGTTTATCCGATAATGGCGTGAAAGCCCCGAAAAGTCGAGGCGAATCCACTTTCTTTGGCCGCCAATGTTTGTGTGTCTACCAGACGTTCTATAACTTGTAACTTGACCAACCTTTATTGCCGAAAAACACTCCCTTGTTGTCAGAAAATATTCCCATCCTGTCAATACTTGACTACGACAGTTTAATTATAAACAATTCAACGTATCTAAATGGTAATTGCCACAGAAATATTCTTCAGTTTTGTGATATTAACCACGACAGCCGTAGACGGCCTAACTGTCTGGCTGAGTTTTACATCAAATTATTGGTTTTTCTCAATATTTAACCATCACATTCAACGAAAACACTGTTTAAATCATCATATTCATGATAAAATACTGTTTCTATCAATTTTAAATGCAATTTGCATTGAACGTTTTTGTATTCACGTAAAATAATGGTTGACAGTTGTGCCATAAACATGTCTTATGTCGTTTACGTCAATATTTTAGTGAATTGTTATTATTCTAAATTAAATTATGCAAACATAAATACCAGTTTTTACCTTCTTTTTTAAAGCACGTAAATCTCTATCTAATCTTTCTAAAAAGTTTTTTCGATTTTTGTCTGTTCACCAAAGAAGACTATGTATAAATGTGAATGAAGCAAGGAGTGTATGTCAAGACAGAGTTATGTGACGGTCTTTCCGTTGTCTACCCGTGCCGGAAAACGGCGAGCTGGTTAGTTAATTAGTTTGGTACTTATTACAGGTTTTCAAAGTAGATAATGCCTTTCCTTGAGAATAATTTATTTATTTACGGTACGAGAATCGTGTACACAATAAATAATTTTTATTAGAAAAGTTTACCAAACAATTATAGAGTGTAAACAAACCAATACGATTCAAATTAACTAAAATTTACAATAAGACTATAGAAAACAAAATGTAAACTAATAACTCTGTTCGATCGTTCATTTGTTTGTTTTTTCGTTAAAGAAAGAGAAAGCGACCCACGGCTTAATAATCCAATAATAAATTGCGATAACAATAATTAAATTTGAAGAAACCAATCAATGAAAGATCAACTGGGTTATGAAATTTTTTCTGAAATGCTCACCTTTAAGCTAGCTCCAGACTACTCACGATGTTGAACGGGGTTAGGCAAATATGATAGTGTGGAGAGACTTCGTCCAACGTACTACGGTCAACTTTCCCAAGTACTTTGTCGAGGAACTTCGCGCGTAGTCTGGAGGTTTCTTGAATACAGCTGGTAAATGACGAATATTACTGATAATTTTCCCGATAATTCGGTGTAAAGTGTCCAAAAATGCTATTATTGCGAAACCGCTAGAACGCATAAACTGACCACACCTATGTGTGTCCTTAGCGCTCATTCCCCATTTATTAAAATCAGCCCGGTTGCGTTTGATATTCCAAGAAATGTGAGGAAAATACTGGTTGGAATTGATTGCAATTATAAATTCCTAGTGCGGCCATAAGCCTGGCACTTTTCAAGCAATAAATCAAAACTCCCATCAAGATTCCAAGGTGTAATAACAAAAAAGTTCTAATTTCACAAAATATAATATAAGTAAATGTGATAAATTTAAGTGAATGATTTTTTCGTTCCAATATCCATAACATAGAAAGCTAAAAATTTCATTTTGGGCCACAAAAAATCATCAATTGATTCTTCCACAGTTCCTCTTCTGACCACCTGTATAGTTTTCTGTGTCAAGCTGTAAAAGAGAATGCATAATTAGTGATGCATAATATTGGATAAGGTAGATTGGTGAATTGTCATTTAGCTTTCGCAATAATGAAGCGTGAGAAAAGAAATTTAATTAGTTTTGCAATGCAGATTTTTCAAGGTACCGTAAGTCCCCAAGAAAGATAACGACTTTAAAATTCTAGCTGATTTCTGATCATCAATTGGCCAATTTTAATACATTCTAGTTTATTTTTATTTGCAAACTTCATAAGAGTTCCATCTGCCAGGAACCGGTGGTTCTATGGCTCATTCCCATTTGGTGTTAGTTATGGTTTTGAGAGGAGTGGAAGGTGAAAGAGACGGGAATGTTTTGATTAAAATCTTCAGAATTCACTCGATTGCCGGATGAAGATGCGCAAAAATTAACTTTAGGAGTTTTGCTCATAAGTTTTTATTTATACATATCTATTTCATGTTTGGATCGTAAGGCATTTCCCCAGAATAGTTAACCCCCTGACTAATTTGTTCAGTTTTCGGAAAAACTCATATAGGTTTCGTGGAAATCTTTGTCTCCCTTACCATCATGGTTAGAAATATGGTCTAAACGGTGTTAGAAAGAGAAAACACCACACTTCATATTCAAATCTAAAAGTGAACCACAAAATAATTAAAATGTACCCCTTCATGAATCCAAAGTCTCTCACCGCAATTTGAAAAAAAAATTAACGACTCTTTGGGAATTTTTTATTAATTATTTTTACATGAAACAACAAAAAAGTGAGTTGACCAGACCATAATGTTAATAATACATTTGCTTAATAAAATATGTGAATGCTTTTATTTTTTTCTTTATCAGTAATTTTTTAGAAAAAAAGTAAGTTGAGCCATTTTCAAAACTTTTTTTATGTTTACATTAAAAATTTTATATTTTTAAAACTTTATGTTTATATCGAATTATAAAATTTTAAAGCATATTTTATCACCTTTCACAGCAGTTCTTTATTTTCGAAAATATTCCATTTATTTGGATTTTATTGCGGGGCAGAAATATTTTCACCTTTCGACAAAATGGGCCTGAGGTGTGAGGAATTAATCTAAAAAAGCTAGTGTTTTTTTTCTCTTTCTAACACCATTTAGTTCATATTTTTTACTATGATAGTATTTTTTTTTTTTTTATACTTGCGGAGACGGTTTACAGTTAGTTCCCGTGAGTACTTAGGCCATAGGCCCATTGTACTATCTCCCATTTTACCTCAATCCTTTAACAATAACCCAGTCCCTTTAATGAAGTTCATCAGAGTTGTCATAGGATATGTGGCTAAGTCTTCTGTTTCCACAATGTGTCTCCCCAGGTATCTGAGCCTAGTTCCCACCAGGGCAGGACATTGGCACCACAAGTGAATTGGAGTCTCTTCATCCTCTTCACATTTTCTACATCTATTGGTGCTTTCCACTCCCAATAGCTGCATGTGTCTCCTGAGATAGCAGTGTCCCGTTAGTAGTCCTACCAGTTCCCTCAGGGAGTTTCTGTCCATATCGAGTAGTTTCCTGGTCCGTCTGGGGTCCGGTCCGTTTATGAGTACTTTGGATTGCCTCATTCCGGGTGCCCTCTCCCATTCCTTCCAGTGCTGGGATTTGACCCACCTCTCAATATGTAATTTCAATATTAAATTATGATTCCGCAAGTGGTGCTTTCGTCCCTTTCCTTGCTATTTCATCAGCCCGCTCATTGCCCTAAATACCCTTATGTCCTGGTACCCATATCAGTGTTATTTTATTGATGGTAGCGAGTTCTGTAAGAACAGTCCTGCATTCCATCACCAGTCTGGAGTCGCTTCGGTTACTTTCCAGTGCCATTAGGGCTGTCTGGCTATCAGAACAAATAGTTATGTTCTTATTCCTGTACCCGATGCGTATATTCTCCTGTGCGCAGGCCATGATGGCTTTCATCTCAGCCTGAAACACAGTGCAGTGAGTTCCTAGAGGTATACTGAGTTCCCTCTTGGATCCCTGTAGAAATACCCCGGCCACCGTTCCTTCCTCCATCTTGGACCCATCTGTGAACCAGATTAGTTCCTGTCTGGAGGTTGGACCTGGTGAGGTACATCACATCAAACTGCTGTCTGAAGAAGTATTCAGCTTTTTTGCCGTCCTGCTTCATTCCAGATGTCGGGCTAATTGCCCTCAGTCTTATTCCGATCTCCGTATGACTGTTTTTGGGCAACTCACCTCTCCAATGACCTTTGCATTTTAACCTGTAGGCTGCCGCCATCGCCGCCCCCTCTATTTCTAAGTTTAGTGGGGGTAGGTCCAGCAGCACTCCCATGGCAAGTATTGGAGTGGTTCGCATAGCTCCTGTGATTCCTCTGCATGCAAGTCCCTGTATGTGGTTGAGCGTGGCCATCACTGTTTTCAGTGTTGTACTCCTCCACCAGACCAAGGCTGCATGCATGATTCTTGGTTTTACAACGGCTGTGTACAGCTGTTGCATCATTTTGGGTTTGAGTCCCCACGTTCTGCCGCAGATTCGCCTAGTTGCCCACATGAGAGCACAGGCTTTTCTGCCCACAGTTTCCACCTGGTTTTTCCAGCTCAGTTTGGCATCTATGATGACCCCGAGGTACTTAACCGTGTCAGAGGGTTCTACCTCCTTTCCGTAGAAGGTTGGATTGCTCCATCCCTCTAGTTTCCTTTTACGTGTAAAGATTACTAGTTCTGTCTTGTCTGGATTGACCGACAGCCCTGTTTCTTCACACCATTCTTCCACTGTTGCCAGTGTTGATTGTATTTGGCCTCTGGACGTGTCTGCATCCCAATGCCTTATTATGGTTGCTATGTCATCCGCATACCCTTGAGTATACAGGCCCCTGTTGTTGAGTTTCCTACTATGATAGTAAATGAGACCCAAGAATTTCTGAGAGACCTATATGAGTTGTTTCCAAACGCGAACAAATTAACCTGATGGGTTAAGCAACGTTTCGATTCTGAATGGTGGTCTTTTACCAGGGTGATATTAAGAGTATCTACCACTCTAATGACATTTTAGATATTATATTGATGGAAAGAAAGATTGAAAGAAATCCTGCATGTTGTACTTCATTATGAGTAGTATCTGATAATGTTATTTTTGTTCCAGAAACCAACAACTTCTGAACAGTAAAGTATCACCAGTGAGTTCCATCGAAACCAAACATCGACATGGTGTTATCCTGCCTACGGAGATTTGAACGCTCGTTCAACACTGCCGCCGATAATATATCCGTCGCCAATACAACTTAGCCGTCGAATTACGTACATTCCTTCTAAATAAATCACTCAAATTCAGAACTCTATTCCGTTTAATCATAGAAAAGCTATCCAAAAGATACTCAACTATTTGAATTATAAGAACTATTCCATTTAACCATAGAAAAGTCTATTCAAAAGATACTCAGCTATTCGAATTATAAGAACTATGTATTCCATTTAACCATACACACAGCTATTTGAATCGTAACAACTACATATTCTAATTATCATAGAAATCGTATCTCACATATTTTAAATATCTTTTAGGCACGCATTCTGCAATTTTTAAATCAATAATAGTTTGAAAATTTTATACTCCGTAATAATAAATGTGATTCTAAAGAAATCTTAGAGCCCTGTAATCTCATTGTTATATAAATTAAGTGTGAATTCCAAGTGTACATATATATTTAAAATTTGCATAAAAAAGACTGATTTCCAGATTCCAGTAGATTCTACATTAGATTATCATATTTTGAAACAGTTCTGTATAAAATACGGTTTTGTTTAGTTCTCGGTATATTTGTTTGTGGGGGGGTGTTGCGTGCCGTATATTTTTAGACCGATGTGAATATATCCGGCAAGATTTTTGGGCGCGGGGGGGAGGCGAGGATGGCGCGCAAGGCGGACTCATCTAGTCGCCTCATCACAGTGTCGGTAGTTGGATTATCAGGTAAGCTATTTTTATAAAATAATTGTTTATTTTTTACTTTATGAGTAAAACCTCAAATTGTAATATTTAATTAAATGAAGACAATATTAGCGAAACTCGATCGAAAATCTGAAAACAGAAAAATCAGAAAATACACACACACATCAAGGTCATAATAAAATTGGATGAAATTTATCCCACTATCTAGATAGCATTTAGTTCTGGTTTGAATCTTGCAATCATGGATTAATGTACAAAACGTACTTACATAAAATAGAACAATTACAAATCCGTTTCCTAAAATTGATATCAGGCAAAAAAAAGTTCAATAAGGAACTCCAGTGAAAAATATTATGGCTTTAAAAAAATATGTTCATATAGACCAATAAACGCTGATTCTGAATATATAACTTTTATTTAATAATATTAAACGTACAGTTTTTAAAAAAATATTAAAAAGTGCATTTTTAATATTCTCGTTAAAACACAGCGTCAGGTTGGTATGCTGTGTAATGCTGTTATGGTGACGTCACAATAGTAATCACGGTAATGACTGGTTTATTTATGCTATACGTCATTTATATGGGAATTTAGGTATGACACAAGCGAATGTTCTATATATTTCTTATTTTTGAAGATGTCGTAAAAGCATATACCTTTATAGAAAGTTAATAGAATTGCCTTTTAGATTTTTGTATCTGACATATACGATTGTGTTTGAAAAATGCAGTATTTTAAGTTTCAAAATGAAAAAATTTAAAAAAAACAGCCGACTGTAAACATATTCTATTAAATGGTCGAAAAAATTAGGAAAATTCAAAATTTAAAAAATACAGTCCTCTTACTTTATGAATTTGGAATAAAACTGTCACTTCACTTTTTATCTCGTTCATACAATTAAAAACGATAAAAAAATATTATAATAATTCCGAAAAAATAACTGAAAAAATCCGACATCTTGGACTCGGTTTTACGCAATTAATGCGTTGATTTCTCGAATTTGTATTTATTTACACATGCATAAGGCTTTTACATTATCAAATAATATAACTTTTATGGAAGTTTTATTAAATTCACGCGGAAAAGTCATAAAAATTATAGAGAAGTAACCTTTGATTATGTAATGTCAGTAACCTAAAAACCGAACGAAACTAAATCACCAAAAAAACATTATTTAAGGACTAAAACTGAAAAAAAGTACAGGCAGCATTAGTACTTATGCTGAATTACACTAATATCACAGTGAATTAATCATTTAAACGCAAATTATCATCAAAAACAGCAAACTGCAAGTTACGTCATTCATTGTTTTGCAAAGAATTTGATTTCGCCATTTGCAATAAATAAGCCATTAGCCAATCAACGCGTTATAATAAACAAGATGGCCGCGCGCCTGCGCAAATCTATGTGAGATTCAAGAAAACCAACATAAAAATCTTAAATATATGAATCGTTATTTTAGTAGATG
This sequence comes from Limnephilus lunatus, assembly GCA_917563855.2. Lineage (NCBI taxonomy): Eukaryota > Metazoa > Arthropoda > Insecta > Trichoptera > Limnephilidae > Limnephilus > Limnephilus lunatus. The sequence continues at coordinate 104,840,454 of OU830594.1, forward strand.
ACGTCACAAAATTCACCATAGATATGGGTGTTTTCGAGGGATCTCCAAAAATTAAAACTTTGAAAATTATTTTAACTATTAAAACTAACTCTAAAAAAAAAAAAAAATATGCAGTAATTTAAGTTAGAAGGTCATTTTTCATAAAAAAAAATAAAAAAAATGGACTGGACTTCTCTATTATGTGAAGGTGATTATAAAAAAAATGTTCTCCTTGTGTAATGTCTTCTCTATACAGTAAGGTAGATTACCAATTAACGCTAGATGAATTCTGGAATAGAGAATTCAAAAAACCTTTAAACCACAACTACCCTACTAAGCATAGAGAAGCACAAATGTTTATTTTAATAAATCTCAAAATGAATACGGTGATAGAACAAAAAGGCATAAAATTCCAGAAATATTTAACGCATTACCTGAAAATATTAAAAATGAGGCATTATTCAAAAATCAAAACAAAAGTTAAATCTTTCTACCTCCGTAGAACATGAAACTAAATAATATAGTTCCTTTATTCATGTTTTTCTCACCATGTGTTTGTGCCGTGTAAAATATTTTTACTACAATGCAATTCATAAACAATAATAATAATTAGTATTTTGATTAGTATTTTAATTTTAAGCATTATATTTAGTACCTATTTACTATGTAAAACTGAAAAGTATATAGTATTAATTAATTAGAAAAAATGCGAGATTTCTTACAATCAAACTGATTGATCAGTTTCGTAAGATCATTCGAAGTATGGTACAGTTAAAAATGACGGAATCAGATAGGGACACATAAGTTCAGTTGGTAGAGCTCCACCCAGGCTAGGCATAGGTCCTGGGTTTGTGTCCTAGATGTGACCGTCTTTTTCTGATTTTTCTTTTTTCAGATTTTCAATTGAGTATCGCTAATATTGTCTACATTTAATTAAAACATTAAAATTTGAGGTTTTACTCATTAAATTATTTTAATTGTCATTTTCTAAATTGGAACTGATGCGTCAAGAAATCAGACTATCCTGTGATTTTTTACGGGTCTGCACTAGTATAATGCAAAATATAGAATTTATTGTTATCAAGTTTAATTTGTAGAACTCCATTTTAATTTTTATTTATTTTATATATTCAATAATTTTATTATTAAATTTAATAAAAACAGTTTATTTATAAACATTACCAGCAGAACTTGTTTATAAATAAACTGTTTTTATTAAATTTAATAATAAAATTATTGAATATATAAAATAAATAAAAAAAAAAAAAAAAAAAATCAAAATATAGAATATCAAGAATAGCATACAATTTTAATAAAATGATTTGTAAAGGTGCCCTTGAGGCGATTTTTCACAAAAACGGCGCTATGCAAATCATCCATATTAATATTATAAGTTTATAGGCTTTCAATAGCCGTGGTGTCAATGTAGTACTCATTTCCAGAACTGAATGTGAAATACTATCAATGGATTTGATGTAATTTGCTCCAACTTACAGTCTAATAATAGCTAATGCGCTCATACTGTCATTCTATTTACTGATGCCAGCAAACTGGCATGAATGATATTACCACTACCGTGTGATGACTGAACCCTGTAATTGCTGGCATTAATCATCATTTCTATCAAATACAATCTCCACAGACAAACATAATTAACCCTTACATCATTTTGTTTGCTTTTGATGCAATTGATTTTCAAATTAAATTATTCTATTTAATTAATAACTGATAACTTTGTATAAACCACTTTTTTTATAAAAAAATAACATATATTAACATATCCTGAAGAAGATAACATTGTGTTTGAAACATGTGGATATTGTTTATTAAAAAGTGGTTTATACAAAGTTATCAGTTATTAATTAAATAATAAATAATGCCACAAAGTTATTTTGCAAAGATTGAAGAAATAAATTATTCTAATTTATTATAGAAATAAATCGTTCCAATTGGTTTTCAAAATAAAACGTTCCAATTGATTTTTGAAAAACATTTGTTCTTATTGATTTCCGAATTAAATTGTTCCAACTGTTTTTGAAATTGATCATTCCAATTATTAAGTAATATTTGAAATAAAACGTTCCAATTTATTTCCGAATTAAATTGTTCCAACTGCTTTTGAATTAATTCATTCCAATTCTTGTTTATCTTTCATTTTACTTCTGTAAAAAGATTTTGCAATTTATTGGTTATATTTAGAATTATGTTATCAGGAGAGGATAGGTAGGGGAGAAGGGTGCGGATGAAATGAACCAATTAACTAATTATTTTGATGTTTCAACTTGCGCGGATGTACGTAAATTGGTGTAATTATTTAATTTGACGTCCAATCATTTAATATTTGGCATCAACCTTAGGAAAACTAATTTAAAATTAATTATTTGTGATCTAGTAAATGCAAACGACAAGATCTTTGGCAATGGCAAGAAATTTTGTTGAGCGGTTAAGATCCTCGAATATAAATCCAGAGATTGGAGGATAAAATCCTGGTGTGCGCTAATAAATTTTATTTAATTTATTTGTGTTATTTCACACTTAATTAATATAAAATAGTAATATTTAATTAAATGAAGACAATATTAGCGAAACTCAATCGAAAATCTGGAGACAGAAAAATCAGAAAAAGATATCGGCTCCTCTGGGAATCGAAACCAGGACCTTCTGCTTTTGTGGCAACAGCTCTACCAACTGAGCTAAGGTGTCTATATCCAATTTGGTCACTTTTAACTGTATCATACTTCGACTAAGAACTACCAACATTATCTTAATTTTCTTAACACACATATTATTGACTGCTATCATATTCAAACCTGAACTAAATGCTATATACATAGATAGTGTCTGGATAAATTTTTATCCATTTTATTTTTAATATGCGACATCTATTGGCTTTTCTGCAAGTCTAGGATGAATATTTATTTTTAACTTTATGAGTAAAACCTCAAATTGTAATATTTATTTAAATTACGACAATATTAGCGAAACTCAATCAAAAATCTGGAGACTGAAAAATCAGAAAAATCCCGGGTTCGAGTCCTAGAGGTGTTAACATCTTTTTCTGTCTCCAGATTTTCGATTGAGTTTCGCTAATATTGTCTTCAGTTAATTAAATATTACAATTTGAGGTTTTACTCATAAAGTTAAAAATAAATTGTAAATTTGCACACACGCGCCACAATGGTAGATGCTCTTAGGGCCAGTTGTTTCATAGAGCTTGTCAATTTCATATTAATATTCACGTTCTTTGAAAGCTCTATTTAATTTCTGTTATCATAAATATGGACCAGTTGTTTCACACAAAAACTTGAATAATAACAGAATTCAGAATTTGAATATAACTTTCACAAAACTTATATATTAACTTTGAAATTTGATAAATTGTTCAAGTTTGATAAATTGTTCATGTTCTGACCCTTAGTATCTTTCTGATGAAAGGCCATCATTCAGATTCAAAACGTTGCTTGAAATGGCTTTAGTCATGTTTGGCGACCAGATCTGAATAGCCAGGTACTTCCCAACATTCGAATTTCCCCATTTTATTTTATTTTAGTTCACGTGACTATTAGGAACATAAAAAGAAATCAATTGCAATTGATACAGGGCTTTCAATGAGGCAATCAATGATTTTAAAAAGAAAAATTACCTCAGATACCATTCTTTTCTTGGACAGCTTTATTAATAATGGTGTAACTGTGTTATTTCAGGGACCGAGAAGGAGAAAGGTCAGCTGGGAGTGGGCAAGTCCTGCCTATGCAACCGGTTCGTCCGTTCCAAGGCAGATGACTACACCACGGAACACATATCCGTCCTGAGTCAGGTAAACCATTACACGTATTTCTCTAATTTTCTCTCTGGATTTTGACACTAGATCTAATATTTTTTAATATAATACATACTTAAGATATCGACCACTAGTGTACCGGTATGTTTTGCTTTTTTTGCCCTCCAAAAATTGTTAAAATTGCCTGGTTTGAACACTATCAACAGACGTTCAACGTACAAACAAAAAAAAGCAAAAGTACAGACATGTACTCATTCGCGTTTCCTGTTGCGTAAGAGGTGTGGGCTTGGGTGCCAAAATGAACAATCTGAAAGTATGCTGTGTGTTGCATATGCATTAGTCTTAAGTCAGGTAAATCGTATTGAAGATTGATACATCTTTTTGGCGTTTCAATTCATATCATTTCAGGCTCCATCGAAGCCAGAGTTAAGCTAGCTTCTCAGAAGCTGGGTGAACTGTACACTACTGTATTGTATTGATTTTGGCAGCCACCTCAGGTCTGAAGCTCTAAAATATCTAATAGAAGCCCTTGACTCTGCAGAAACGGGCGGTTCGTTTGACATATTACAATATTTGGAGCACATATGTCAGGTGGGAATGCTGTCCCTGTTCTACTTGTATTTTAATCTAGGTAGGAACTGGCATCATCGATGCACAGTCGGAAAACACTTGAGAGAACGGGTACGACTCGTTCTTGTGTTCAACAGCTCGGCCGATTAATGATTTGATGTCCTCTGTGTTTCCTTCCTCAAGGACTCCTGTGTGGAGTTAATATTAAAAAAATCCATGTTTTGTTGATCATGATTTCAAGTGATTTGAATCTTTTATTTTTTGATATATTCTTCAAGATTTTCTGACGCATACTTCTTAATAATTCATAGAGCATTTAAATTATCAGTGACTTGTAAAATACTTGAGAAGATCATGTGATGGTATTTTTGCATTTGTATGTTAATTTCGTTAACGCCTGGTCATAATTATAGGTCATGTAATACATGTTATTTGAATACTGACTCTGACTGATTTTTGTGGTAAATGATTTCTATGTAAATAATATATTAAATTAATTGTAAATTGCGTATACTACCAGCCTTACTAAAAAAATCACTTCCGAATTGTTTATAAGTCTTTTAGTTACACATTATAAGACTGTACAATTTTAGATTCGATTTGATACTAATAAAAAAAATCTGTTATTTAAATTTGGCAACACTGCATTTTAATAAATTTTGCATCCTATGAAAGAGCAATTATTTTTTACCACACGCCGAGTGTCCTGCGCGGTATTAATTGACAGTTATTTATATTTTGTAATCTATACGAAAATCATTTTCTTCATAAAATTGTCAATTTACTATTTATATTTGTATAATTTTAATATATTTACAACTTATTAGTGTTATTTTTCGTAAGTTTTAGTCAAGTTATTATGCAATAGTCGCATTAGTACGGACGAATGCATCTGGTTCCCACCTGGAGCCTGGTAGGTTCAATTCCTCTTCTAGCTACTTCTTATTCCTCCATCATCTCCAATCATTGCACCTTTTATTTTTGTATTTGAATACCTCACAAGAGTCCCAACTGCTCCCGTCTGGAGCCAGTGAGACTACGGCATCTCCATTTGGTGTATGTTGGGGGGCATCCATAGACATACAAATAACTAGACGAGAACTTACAGATGAGGGGTAAAAACCAACTATGGCGGGGCGAAGAGAGGAAAGAGACTTGTGATTCGCCAATAAATCAATCTAACAGTATATAGGCACCTCGCACTATAATATCACTATTTAGTTCTTAATAGTAAAATCTGCTTTTGAATGAATAGACCTTTTTTATATGGGAGCGCGAATTGCATGCCACGGTATGAACAGATGTGTAAAATCCAAATTCGCAAAGTAAGGTTCAAAGTATTTTCATAGTGGAATATTTTGTTTCCGTAGATACTTTTACAAATGTTTCATGATTTACTTGACCCAGTAAACAGCGGCTTTGTGTTTCGCGTCGCTGTGTATCTCGATGTCTAAGTATGTGTTTCATATACATACAGCGTCCGTGCGTAAAATGTACAATGAGAGCACGACACTGGTCCGGACACGCCCAGCCGGTTCCGAAAAATGGTTCCAATGGCAGGGCGAAATAACACGTTTTTTAACACGTAAGGGCATGTCCATATATTTTGTACGTCCGTGGGGGCATCCATTAATTACGTGAGCAGTTTTTCTTCTAATCTAGACCTCCCTCTCCCCCTCGGTGAGATATATTTGGGCCAATTCGTATATTTCCCCCCCCCCCCCGTTTGTGCTCACGTAATTAATAGATGCCCCCTTGTGATGCTGAAGGAAAGTGGGATGGGAAGGAGATGGGAAAAGGAAGTACCTGGCTTTTCAGATCTAGTCACCAAATGCGGCTAAAATTTCAAGCAACATTTGAATTCTGAATGGTAGTCTTATATCAGGACGATACTGAGAGCATCTTCCACTATGTATAGAACATCCTGCAAATATACCTTACATTATTTTGAATTGATATCGGCGCACGCCAGGATTTTGAACCCGTAACTTCCAGATCGCTAGTCGAGAGCCTTGCCCCCGATCAAGAAAGCCGTCACATGAAATATTTTCTTTTTATAAGTGGAATAAGAGTTTTTTTTTCTTCATATTGTCAGGTTTGTAACCCGTAAATTATTGTGTTTAAAGATTTTTTCCTTACCCACTTGTATTTGTTTTATTTCCAGACTGACTTCAGTGGGCGCGTGGTAAACAATGACCACTTCCTTTACTGGGGCAGTGTCAGCAAGGAGCTGGATGACCAGGAGGTGGGCTTCAATGTGGTGGAGCAAACGGAGTTTGTGGACGATGCTTGCTTCCAGCCCTTCAAGGGTAAATATACCATTATACTCCCATACATCGAGGAAGCTGGTACTTACTAACTAATCAGTTCAGCTTGTGGGACAATTGAAAAAAAAAAAGTTGGCAACTCAATCGATATTCACAGTGCGAATTTCATTGGCAGTCCGCACACAGGCAACTTCTCAAAGACCAGTTGTCAAGGCCGACGCAACCAGTCACTCGCAATTTGCAATATTTTAGTTTAGGTCGTTTTAAACAAGAATTCCTGCAAGTATGCATGATTATTTATTCATTTAATATACATTGTACATAGAAAAAGCAAATAACAGCCATAAAAATCACACAAATCTGACAGGAGATCACGTCCGTTATCTCGATAACAATCCCACAAAAGATGTAGAATCGCTCAGCTTATTCTTTACCACCCATCAAGCCCTTTTCCTTCCCAGAACTTCCTCTCCTTCCTTTCCCTAAAAATACTTTCCACAAAGATGACATAGGCCCCGAGGGAAATTGTTTACCTTAGAGCCTCCTGTGTGGAGTTAATGTAAAAAAATAAATATTGTTTGGGCTTGTGTTAAATCAAATCAAGTTTTCTAGAGTTAGATGCTCAATGTACCCATTTAAGCCCACATTAACGTGTAATATTTGAAAATATGTAATATTATTGCATTAATAAAAAAATATTAAGTCATTGAATTTTTGGAACATGTAATTATTTGGAAGTGTCTGTGGTAAACTTTTAAATGCAAGTACAAATTAAAAGTATTGGTTAAATCATATCTCACAGTAATACAAAAGGATTAAAGAATCCTTATCAGTATGTGCCGTAAAATACACAAGATTGATGTACTGTGTAGTGTAGAGGTACAGAAAGACTTAAGGGGTTAAAATTAAAATTTGAGCAACAATGTCTGTATTTTTATTTGTCCTTTCCAGCTGGCGGTAAAACAGAGCCCTACTCCAAGCGATGCGCCGCCCTTCGTCTGCAGTCGGCCGAGAAGCTCATGTACGTGTGCAAGAACCAGCTGGGCATCGAGAAGGAGTATGAACAGAGGCTGCTGCCCGATGGCCGGCTGACCATAGACGGTTTTCTGTGCGTCTATGACGTCAGCCACGTGCCGGGCCGCTCCTGGGATAAGCAGGTAACCATTGTTTTTAGCAAGCAAGTCATGTATGAATGCAAGAACCAGCTGGGCATCGAGAAAGAGTACGAAGAGGGGCTGCTGCCCGATGGCCGGCTTTGCAATAAAATCACATAAAAGACTCAAGGAAAGTGCTTATGTTTTAACTCTTTTTATTGAAAGCCTTTTTCCAATTTTATTTGTTTTTCCATCTGGTGTGTACACGAATAAATCAGAAGGTTTTCCGACCCGTGAGCAGGTTACATATAGCTGTCATTGTGAGAAGCATAGATTTTTCAAAATTACCCCCTGCTTTCCCCTACCGTTACTATTTCTCTTTTGCAACCCCTCCCTCTGACCCTCCCTCTGCCCTGACCTCATCCCCCACTCCTCTGTCACTCCTCCCCTATGTGTTCTTTCACATGCGTCCCTCTTCCCCAATTTTTTATTAATTATTTTTGCATGAAACGACAAAAAAGTGAGTTTATATTACACTAGCAGACCCGACCACACTGTGGCCAACGAAACACAACAACACGCCATTAACCAACTTTAAAACCAACGCCATCTGTTAAATCAAATCCAAACCGCCCGCTTGCCAGGCCGCTCCCTCTATTTATATATTTCAACCAATTTACACAAAACCTTGACAAATTATATACCTAAAAACCTTCTTCATGAATCACTCTACCTATTGGTGAAAATCGCATGAAAATCCGTTGCGCAGTTTAAAAGATCTAAGCGTACAGACAACGGGAGCGACTTCATTTTATACTATCTAAAGATTTGACTAATAAATTATGTATGTAATTTTATTTTTTTTCATTATCAGAAATTTTAGTTAGAAAAAATGTGAAATGAGCCTTTTTACATTGTTGGCAAAATTTTTAAATTCAAAAAATTCTGTGTTTATTTTGAATAGGCCACTTGCATCACATTTAAAAAAAAAAAAATCCCGTTTAGGCAAATATTCTTAGACATTCTATATATATATTTTTTTTAATGATATTTTTGAAACGCTGGTAATTTTTTGAAAATTTCAATCCGAAAAATCAGACCATTTTTTTATAAACCGGAAAGACGGGACATCATTATATGGGTGCGAAAAAACGATAATTACTTAGCCGAAAATCATTTAAAAAAATAAAGTTTTCAACACGAATAGCAATAAATTGTACGAGGTTCTGTTCGTAACATCTGTAAAAACACCGTCATCTTTATCAAAAAATCAAACCAAAGGATAAGTTCACATAGAACAAACAATAAATCTAGTGAACGTTGAACGCAAATTAAAAAATTCGCCGGAAATCAAAGTGTTGTTATATAAAAAAAAAATTATCAGTGTGGAATTTTACAAAATTAAGTGAACATAATCGGAGACGGGCAATTTTCATGTAGTGACGTCACGAGCTCAAATAATGGATTTATTTATTTAAAAATAAAAAAACCATACATTTTTAAAAATTTTTACTAACATTTTCGTAATCTTAGTAAAAAAAATCTATCCACACGATTTTTTCCAAGTCGTTATGAAATCCATGCAAGTGGCCTATTATATATAAGATTTATATGTATTTCATCACCTTTCCAAAACGGTTTTTAGTTTTCGGATACATTCAGAAATATTCCTTAATAATAATAACCTTTGGTTTCACAGTTCATTTAATTATTTTGTCAACTTCAAGATTTGAATATAGAGCATGGTGTTTTCTCTTTCTAACACCGTTTAGATAATTTTTCTCACCGTGGCAGTAAGGGAGACACGGCGATTTCTATGAGATCGTACAAGCTGCTTGCAAAAACTAACAAATTGGCTCTACATGTAATACCGTCTGTCCACAAAACTGAACAAATTAGTCTGAGGATTTAAATAAATAATTGTTTGTCCCATTTCAGTCGGAGCTGGTGGCGGGCATCCTGACCAACGTGCTGAAGACCAAGAAGCCAGTGGTGCTGGTGACGACGAAGAACGACGAGGCGGCAGAGCGGGGGGTTCGCGAGGCGGAGCGGCTGCTGAGCTCGCGGCGAGAGTGGCGCGCCGCCGTTCCGCTCGTGGAGACCTCCAGCCACCTTGGAGTCAACGTGGACCATGCCTTCATGCTGCTGGCCCAGATGGTGGAGAGGGCCAAGACACGCCTGAAGGTACAACCATACCCTTTTCATGAAAATCTAGTTTTTTTTCATAATATTTTTATTTTTGTATATTTCTACTTACGCCTACCATGGTGACCTGACAGTTGGCATCCTGAAATTATAATAATTATAATATTTTGTGCATTATTTACTGATTTAAAACCTAAAATCCACTTAATAAATACCTTTAATAATAAGTTGGTATGGATATCAAACGATTTATTTACTACATATATTTATTTACTATAACTACTGGTATAATTTTCAAGCTATGGAAGGTGTTGTCCAAGTATGGAGTGAATACAAATCTCGTACAGGCAATTGCGTCTCTGTACGAGGGAAGCGTTGCATGTGTTAGGGTGAACGGTGGTTTTACGGGGTGGTTTGACATCACAAAAGGTGTTAAGTAAGGCTGTGTAATTTCACCGTGGTTATTCAATCTATACATGGATAATTGTATGCAAGAATTGAAAGAGGTGGGATTGGGTGCGAAATTGAGTAATCTGAAAGTATGTTGCCTGTTGTGTGCTGATGATGCGGTGCTTATTTCTAACACAATGGAAGATCTACAGTCTCTTGTGTCTTGGATCAATGAAGTGTGTATGAAGAATGAGTTAATGATGAATGTAAGTAAGTCTTAAGTGATGGTGTTTGAAAGAGAGAGTACGAAAACAGTATGCAATATAGTTGTGAATGATGAATGCTTGGAGCAGGCGGATAAGTTTGTGTATCTGGGTAGTAAGTTTACGAGAGATGGGAAGGTTGATAGTGATATTGAAAGAAGGGTGAATGCAGGTAACTCCATTAATGGAGGACTGAATGCCGTTGGCGCTAATAAAAAACTGTCAAAATGCAGGTAACTCCATTAATGGAGGACTGAATGCCGTTGGCGCTAATAAAAAACTGTCAAAAGAAGCGGAGCTAGCAGTCCACAATGGAGTCCTGGTACCTACCCTGATGTATGACAGTTAGGCATGGAACTGCAGAGGGAGGATGAAAGTAAACTGAATGCTGTTGAAATGAGATCCCTGAGGCGTATATGTGGTAAAACAATGTATGATCGTGTGAGAAATGTGGATATCCGCAAATAATGTAAGGCTGATGTAAGCATAATGAGTGAATGAGATTGTGTGTGTGTAGAGTGGATTTGATATTTGCGAAGATTGACTGACGAAGGACCTTGAATTTTGTGTTACTGTTTACTGCTTGGAACGAGGAAAAACATATGCTGCATATAAAGGAAAGGACTCACCGAAACAGGATAAAGAACTTGTATGCTGGCAATTTTGTCTTCTTTCTCCCCGTCCAATTGGCACTGAAAACAGCAATAGGCGTGCGTTTCGTGTACACGGCGAACACGGCGGAATTAGGTTAACAGATAGCGGGAGCACGGGGGCTATAGGGTATGTTGCGGCGCGGGCTGTTGATTGCAGACTGACGTGGTGAAGGTAGTTATAGGTGCGGATTTTGGGAACAAGGTAGGACAGGATTTGCAACAATATTAATACCAATCCCAAGCAGTAACAGTATGTATGTGTGCTATGTAGGTGTGTGTATGTGTGGGTATATGTATTGGCGTAACCATGCCCCCCGCCTGGAAGGGGATGAAAGAATCCACTTCCATAAACCAAAAGAGTGCCAATACGTTTCAATGCGCAAACAAAATTATAATGACACGCGGTAGAATGTAATAAATTATGTAAAAGTTACGAAAATATTATGTAAGTTATATAAATGCTTTACCAAATGGTCAAAATGACTGATATAGCAAGGAAATAAAATGAATAAAAAACATTGAAACAAAAAATATGACTTGAAAGGATTCAATAAATAATACTGAACCTGCGGTAGATAAAACTAGTAGGGTTTGGTACCTATTTAACAATGAAACTAATCTAATTGATTTTTAAAAATTAAAGTATTATGAACTAACTTCTAAGATGTCGTTAAATCTATTGTGACGGTAAGGGACAGAGTTTAACGACTGCCCTGCGGTATGTTCCGGAGTTAGTTTTAACTTCCGCAACCCGGATCACCCCATCTGCCCCGGGGTAGACATTGACTATTACCCCAATAGGCCATTGAAGGGGCGCGATGTTGTCACTCTTAATCATTACTACCGTGCCTGTCTTTACCGAATTAGCATTTGTATTCCATTTCTGGCGAGCTTGCAAAGTATTTAAATACTCAATTCGCCATCGGTTCCAGAACGTCTGAACAAGACGATCCACGAGATGTTTGCGTTGTATCAAGTTGACTGGCTCGTCTGACAAATCAGCAGCGGGTAAAGATTTTAAGGGAGTGAGCGTTAAAAAATGCGCGGGGGTTAGCGGCAATGGAGCCGAAACATCGTTAACGCTAAGTACAGATAGCGGGCGTGAATTTAGAATTGCTTCAATCTGAGAAAGCACTGTTTGCATCTCTTCATAAGTCAGTAGAGAGGTGCCTACTATTTTATTTAAATAACCTTTCAGGCATTTAATGTTACTTTCCCAGATCCCACCAAAGTGAGGAGCTTGCGGTGGATTCATCTTCCATTCGATTCGATTCTCCAACAGATTGTCTGAGAATTCCTTTTTGTAATTGGGTGACTCTATAAGTGCAAATAAAGACCTTAAATGGGATTTGGCTCCCACAAAGTTCGTTCCATTGTCGGAGTACATTATACTCACAGGACCTCGACGAGAAAGGAAACGCTTGAAAGCGTTGAGGAAGACTTCGGTGGAAAGATCCGAAGCGAGTTCAATATGAACTGCTCGGGTCACCAAGCAAATAAATAAGCAAATGTATGCCTTTTGACTTCGCACCCCCCGACGTCTATAAGGGATTATTTGAAGCGGGCCAGCGTAGTCAACCCCCGTGTGAAGAAAAGCCTTAGCTTCGCGGACGCGGCATGCGGGTAAATCTCCCATTAATGGGAATTGTGGTTTAGGATTGACTTTGAAGCACGTATTGCACTGATGCACACGTTTCCGAACCAAATTGCGCGAAGAAAGTATCCAAAATCTTTGTCTTAGCAGCGACATCAGTAACGTAGGACCCGTATGTAGGTTCTTAATATGATAGTAGTCTATTATTAAATTGACTACATTATCACGAGCGGGTAATAGAATGGGATGACGACTGTCAAATTCTGTTTCAGCATTACTCAATCTGCCTCCTACCCTTAGAATTCCGTCATGAAGAAACGGATTCAATTTTGCAATCGCTCGCCGAACCTTCTTCCCATCTTTGACTGCCTTTATATCTTCGGAGAAATGTTCTTGCTGTATAGAATTTATAACAGCGATTTCTGCAACTAAGATATGGCTTAATTCGAATGCTCGTGGTAATTTCTTAATGAAACGAAAAACATAAATTACTATTCGAATTAATTTCGGCCATGAACTAACACGAGAAGCTAGTGCACACAATAACGGTGGAGCAATTGTTTTGGGGCGGTTATTGTCTTGAACGGACATCAAAATTTTTGTTTTTAATTCGGGTGGATCAGATATCGATTTCGTATCAAAACGTTGTAAAGGCCAATCACTTTTAGGTAATTGGGCAAATACGGGACCGTTAAACCATAACGGATGGTCTATTAGCTGAGCGGGAGTAAGACCCCGCGATAAGCAGTCGGCGGGATTGTCTTGACCTCTTATATAATGGAAGCATTCAGCCCCAAGATGGTTTTGTATTTGTGAGACACGGTTGGCAACGAAGGTCTGCCATTTTGCAGGCGGTGAATTTATCCAAGCTAGTGCAACCGTGCTGTCGCAAAAAACTAAAGTCGTATGAGCTTTTGAATTTGATGTGTAGGTATTACTGACCGTATGCATTAATCGTGCAAGTACTAGCGCTCCACATAGTTCTAATCGCGCAAGTGAAATCGTCTTAGCCGGAGCGACCTTGGATTTAGCGCATAATAAATTAATTGTGGTTTTATCGGTATTCGGACAGTAAACATGTAAGTAAATAACACCTCCATATGCGCGTTCGCTTGCGTCTGAAAACCCGATAAGCGTTAATACACATTGGGGTTCGATTCCTAAAAAACGAGGAATTTTAATAGATTGCAGTAATGGCAATTCCTTTTTAAACTGTCGCCAAAGTGTGACAACTGTTTCAGGAGGAGTATCGTCCCAATTCAGGTTATACTCCCATAGAGATTTAATTATCAGCTTAGCCAATAATACAACTGGTGCGGCGAAACCCATCAAATCCCAAAGACGAGCAATCGTCGAGAGAATATTTCGTTTAGTACACGTTCTTTCGTCGGTGTGTACGACAAATACAAAATGATCAGAAGCGGGTATCCAATGAAGCCCTAGTATTTTTAGGTTTTCATCGGGATTAAATTCCACATGTTCCTTAACACGACGAGCTGTAGGAATCGTGGATAAAAACTTTGGAGAATTAGAAGAGAATTTTACAAGGTCGAATCCTCCGGCAGCGAATAACTGAATTAATTCCGTCGACAACTCGGTAGCTTCCTCGACTGATGAGCAACTGGTGACGAAATCATCCATGTAGAATGAGCCATTTTCCACCAAGTTTGCCGCGAGTGGGAAACGAGGTTTTTCATGCGTTGCGAGTTGACGCAGTGAACGCATGGCCAAAAATGGGCTACAAGACATGCCGAAAGTGACGCGATTAAATTCAAACAATTGTAAAGGGTCACTATTGTTAAATCTATACAGCATGCGCTGATAACGACGGCATTCTTCTTGCACTACGATTTGTAGGTACATTTGTTTTATGTCAGCGGTTATAGCTATTGCGAACAATCTGAAATTGAGGATAATGCGAAACAAATCACCTTGTAAATTCTTTCCGGTATGTAGGATGTCATTAAGCGAATAACCCGAATCGGATTTCATACTCGCATCTAGCACCATGCGAATTTTAGTAGTAAGTTTATCTTCACGAACTACAATATGATGCGGTATAACGTAATGAGGTAAGTCAGAATTGTCGACCGGCGAAATGTACCCTTTCTGTAGGTATTCGCGTAATATTTTGTCATATTCTAACTTTATTGCGGGTTGAGATATCAAGCGGCGTTCGAGAGATCGAAACCTGCGTTCGGCGGCGGGTAACGATTCACCGAGAACAGAGGGACTGTTTCGAAACGGCAACGCGACGATATAACGACCTGCCGTGTCACGAGAGGTAGTGAGTTTAAAAATGTCCTCACACTCTTGTTCATCAGGCGTTAAAAACTTCTCATCTGGAATGTCTTCCAATTCGAAGAAGCGCGACAGGCAAAAATCATTATTTTGCGTGAACGTACAAAATGATTGCGTGGCGTTTATACTTGGGTTTTCAATCATCGTTGGGGCAGTACCCAAGATGAGATATCCCAAAGTGGTTTCAATAGCAAATGGCTGGCCGAGAGAACCTGATATTTTGTTTGCCTTTAGAATGCGAGCAAATATGTCACATCCTAAGATAATATCAATCTCACCGGGCGTACAGAATGTTGTGTCTGCTAAGGGCAAATTGTCAAGATACGACAAAGAGGAACGGTTAATGTTAACAGTAGGCAACTCACTGGTTATAGTTTCTACTACATATGGTTTAATCGTATACGACTGAGTGATGTCATAGCGGGAATGTAACTTTAAGCAAGTTACGCCATTTGTCACATTTCTTACGTCACCTATTCCCGTGACGTAAGTACTTGGAGATGACCGCACCGTAAGATTCAAGCGTGAACAGCATTTGCGCGTAATTATGTCCCTTTGGGAGCCGCTATCTATTAGAGCCCGTAACGTCTGTACCTGGCCCTTAGCGTCTCTGGTAGTGCAAACAGCCGTTCCTAAGAGTGCAGTAGTATTTGCACTAGGGCATGAATTTGTTACACATAGCGAAACCGGATTCAAAGAATTTAAGTTATCATTATCGGCATCTGCTTGTAACGCGGGAGATGGTATTGGGTCTGTTTGTGACTTTCGCCCATCAGTTTGTTTGAAATGCAATAAACTATGATGGTTGAGCGCGCATGTTTTGCATGTACTCTTTGATTTACAAGCTTTTGTGATGTGCCTAGTACTGAGGCAGTTCACACAAACTCGAATATTCGATGACTTAATAAAGTTAAATCGATCGCGTGGTTCTAGACTTGTGAATTTAGAACATTGGTATAAAGGGTGCGATCCCTTTTGACAACAAAAACAAATTTCGATGGAGTGATTATCGATTTTTTCGACATTAATAAATGCCTTTGCGGAATTAGTTTTTTGCGGTTTAGCGGTATAATTAATGTTTGAGCCAACGCGGCTCGAGGTCGGTTGCGTGAATTGCGCGCGGTTGAGAATTCGTTGCTGTTGTCTTACAAAGTCGATTAGTTCCGCGCTGGAAGGTAAATTTTCATTATTTTTAATAGAAGATTCGAAAGCCTTTACAGTCTCTATGTCAAGCCGTTTAAGACCCAGTTGTAGCAATATGAATTCTGCGAGGTCTTTTATTTTTAATTGCTTCAGCGCGGCGATGTTAGCGGAGTATGCATCTGCGAAATTCTCTAAAGAAGCGGGCGTGGCCGAGTTAACTGGAGGCAATTTCAGCAATCGGTCAAAGTATGATTCAGCAAGAACGCGTTGATCATTATACTTAGTACACAATGCGTCCCAAATAACTTGATAATTTGTACCAGTAGGCGTAATAGTTTTGCAAATATTTAATGCTTTTCCGGTTAATTTAGACATCAGATACTGCATCTTTTCAGCATTATCCAGAGAATCATTCAAATGTATAACCGAATTATATGTTTCATAGAAAAGAGGCCAATTATCTAATTTTCCGTCAAAGCACGCTATTTCCAAAGGCGGTAACTTAATTTGACGGCGAGGTTTCGCAACTGGATTGGACAGCATATTTGCTTCGTTATATTTAATAACCCCGAAGAGTTCTTCAAATGCATTTAATTGAGAGTATTCAGCAATTGCTTCCGGATTCAATTCCAGTTCGCAATCCACTTTTTCATCTAAAATTGTTATAAATTCAGAACGAATTTTTTCAACAGTAGTTGCGCCTGACAAAAAAGATTGGCGATTGCTAATGCTTTCCGAAGCTTTCCTTATCTTGTCATACACCGACTGTAAGCTTGCAAAGCTAGCTGATAGTTTAGCATTTAAACGTTTGAGACGTCTTTCGTCCCGAGACGACCCGGATGACGCGCTTGTAGCCATTTTATTTATTCCGGTTATATTTTACAAAATATGAGACGATAAACAACTAAAACTGCGGTTAAAATAATGTGTCTGTATTATTTATGCGGAATTAATTAATTAATATTTAATAAATATTTAATTACTTCACAGTGATAACCGCACGGGGTTAAATTGACTGGTGAGCTGTGAAAGGTTAACAGATGCGCCGTGCACTACGTCGGTAAATCATTAACAAATTATACATATTACGATCGTATTATTCTATTTGTAATGTAATCCAATAATATAAACAATACGAATATTAGGAAATAATCGTATTATTTATAAGGTAGGTAATGCGATTTGATTAGCAAGATATAATTACATGAGTTATCAGAAATAAATATCAAAGCAGTGTCTTGTATCTATTTATTCTAATAGCGGGTAAATATGTTATTTCCAACCATAATACGATAGGTATAAAGAAACAAAATTACTCATGTAGGTATATCAAACTGCGGGAATGCGGGTAATTATTTATATGCGGTATTGTAAAAACGTATTCACACTCTGCTGGATTATTATCTACTAATATTATGGTTCAAAAATGTCCGGCTCGTTTGGATCAAGATGAATGAGATTGTGTGTGTGTAGAGTGGATTTGATATTTGCGAAGATTGACTGACGAAGGACCTTGAATTTTGTGTTACTGTTTACTGCTTGGAACGAGGAAAAACATATGCTGCATATAAAGGAAAGGACTCACCGAAACAGGATAAAGAACTTGTATGCTGGCAATTTTGTCTTCTTTCTCCCCGTCCAATTGGCACTGAAAACAGCAATAGGCGTGTGTTTCGTGTACACGGCGAACACGGCGGAATTAGGTTAACAGATAGCGGGAGCACGGGGGCTATAGGGTATGTTGCGGCGCGGGCTGTTGATTGCAGACTGACGTGGTGAAGGTAGTTATAGGTGCGGATTTTGGGAACAAGGTAGGACAGGATTTGCAACAATATTAATACCAATCCCAAGCAGTAACAGTATGTATGTGTGCTATGTAGGTGTGTGTATGTGTGGGTATATGTATTGGCGTAAGATTAAGAATTAAGGGGACCCTCAGATGGTTTGGGCATATAGAGCGAATGACCGAAGAAAGTAGTGTAAGAAGAATACATGACGCTAATGTGAATGGTAGAAGAAGTCGGGGACGCCCGAGGAAGACATGGCACAATCAAATGAATCAGATACTCGAGTTGGGCCATGTCTAAAGTCGAAATAATAGAAGAGTATGTATGAATGTGAGTGAGGCAAAGAGTGTGTGCCAAGACCGAGTTGTTTGGTAGTCCGTCCTCTCTGCCTATGCTTGCGGAGAAACGGCGTGATGGTTAGTTAGTTATACCGTACTTTCCCTAAACCAAACTGCATATTATATATAAGTATGTGGGGGGGGGGGGGCAATTGTGGGGGGAACAACTGTCATGGAACCGCCTACTACAATAATAATAATAAATATTTTATTATCTTCCCTTTTTTTTTAAAAATAGAGATTATTTTTGACCAGAGTTGGGTATCAAATAGAGATCATTTTTGACTTGAGCCAGATAATCATCTTGAAATAACAATAGTGACTAGATCTGAACAGCCAGGTGCTTTCCAACTTTCTTCCCGATTTCCTCTTTCCTCTTCCCACTCCTTTCAACCTTGCAACATTCTTTCGAAACAGATGAGTGGGTTTATTGCATGGCATTCTACCCTTGTTTGCCTACCTCTAGTAAATGCTGTACTTATGAATTAAAGTCAAATTACTTTATAATGAAACTTAGAGGGGGGGAAGGGGCAAACCCAAATCAGCAGAAGAATTGAATTGTAATAGTTGTATTTATGTTTGGCTTTGTAGGTGTGCAGCTATCAGGAGGCTTTGGGCAGAAGAAAAGATCAGCTGGACGGAGTAACAGAAGCCTTCCAACAACTTATCAGAACTCATGTCACGGATCACAGGTAACAATCAAATAACTTAAATATTCATTTTCCTAATCAGTTACTTTTGATGCAGAAAATAACATTAGCGGACTTATGTACGATTATTATTACTGAACAGTAGACTTCACGTCACAAAAGAATGTTTCTAATTTTCTCTCATTTGATAAATCAAAACCAAAAATTTCCTCTGTAATCATAAGATTTGCAATTTCTTTATATGTTTCGTTTCAAGATGTGGGCCATTCAAATGGTTCAATAAAGATTATTGTTTTCAAATGTGAAATCTTTGTGTTTATTGGATTTTATTTTTCGCATTTATTTCAATATTATTAAAACACTTTCAGTAAAGTTATTTTTTCAGATGTGCAATTGTAATGTTTATTAGCATTTTTTTAATATTATGGTAAAGCCCAAGGTTCGTAGAAAATTTGTTTAACAAGGATAGCTCATTGACGGGGTAGAGCAGTGATTGGCTAAAAATTTGTGACGTAGCTTGCAGTCCACGTTCAACTGAGAGATTTGAATTAGCTGCAATACAAGTGGCATTGTTTTACTTCAATGTACAATTCCTTATTTAATTATTAAAAAATGTGGATTATAATTAAGTTAAACATAAATAAACCAGATTGTTATAAGAATCTACTGATCATTGTGTTATCCTCCATAAGTTAAGTGTTTGGAGCATGTAAAAAGTACAGAACACAACAGTATCTAATCTTTCTTGGTTAATTAATAAATAAAATAATAAAAATTTTCATTAGAGTCTACGGAAAGGGATGTTTAACTAATTGTTGTGTCATTTCCAGAGAGACCTGGGCCATGGCCTCACGGCGTCTGGGAGGCCGCCCCGAGTGGGCAGCACTGTCCGGCGCACTGGGAGACGACGCCCTGCGCCGGCTGCTGGGCCGTCACGCGCGTGCCCTCAGGGACTGTCGCCTGCAAGAGCGCCTGCGTCGACACCTGGCACGCCTGCCCTCAGTCCTCAGGCAGCTGCGTCTGGACACGCATGACAGGTACGCACTCACTTACTCACAGATATCTCGCTGGGAGTAACTGCTGGGTCATTGAAACAACCTGCAGAGAATACGAGGAGATCAATAGAATATATTTTAAAATTTTTTTTTTTATTATTTTTTATTATAATCTTTATTTATCAAGTTACATAGGTGATTGTGCTGTGCCTGTCTCACTAGGAATTCCTGTGTTGAGAGCAGGCGCATTTTAGCATAAGTGGTGTAACACAAAAATAAGGATAACAACAACAATGTTATTTACATTTAAAGTAAAAGTACAAGGACAATCAGCATCGTACCAATGGGAAAGCATGCATTAGGAGGTTCCAAAAATATTGTTAATATATGATCTGTCTTTGCTAGTGATCCAAGACTTGGTATCTGATTTGTATTTTAAATAATTAGTGTGCTGTCTAATGGTCAGTAGAAGCGTATTAAAAAGTTTTGTTGCAAAGTACCTGAAGTTTCTTTGCCCAAACTTTGTTTTGGCGAAAGAGATAAGTAAGAGATTTTGCCCTTTGGTTCTCGTATCAAAAACAGTTCTATGTTTAAATAGATAAGTTAGTATATTTTTTGCATAAAGTTGCCTAATGTCCAAAACACCGATTCTCCTAAAGATTTCATCCAAACTGCTTGTGATCGGTAGTTTTAGAATAATTTTTATAATTAGTTTCTAGGCTTTAGAGGTCGGATCAATGGCGGCAGCGTTTGCTCCTCCCCAGGCTATGATACCATACTCAATTAGAGATTGACATAGTGCACAGTAAATTGTTTTGAGTTGGTTCAAGTGAAGAAAGTTACGAGTTTGTCTAAAGAAGTATATAGATTTTCTAAGTTTGTTGGCTGTCATGATAATATGTTCTTTCCACTTTAAATTAATTAATAATTGCATTGGTTGGAGAAAAAAATTCAGATGAATTAAAAAATCCTATGTTGGTCTTTTTGATGTTATCGATATTTTTCTTAGATCTAAAGGAAACTCATCTTAAGGCTCTCGACTAGCTATCCAAAAGTCGCGGGTTCAAATCCCAGGTTGTGCAATTAATTTATATTTGATCAAGTTGTGTCTCTTTAGAAATTATTAATTAAAAATAATATAAGTATATTTGATGTTTGGGGGCGGATGCATTTGCCCACCTACTGCGTGGCGGGCCGGATCGAGAGACACTGGTTGAGGGAGGCCTTTTGACCTCTCCAACCAGACTCTCTCGACCCATAGCCTTGGACTGTAGTTGGAGGGATGATAAAAATCACGTTGACTGTCGAAAAGCAGTCTACCTCTCGAGGCCACTTCCCAACAAGTGACGAGCTTGCTTTTCCGAACATCTGATGTCTATTTCGAAAAAATAATTGAATCGCTTAGCTTCCACTTATTATTTTTAATTATTTTTCCAATTATTTTTAAAATGAGGTACCTGACTAGACTCTGGTGATAAAATAAACATTGGATTATTTATTTCATAACATTATTGCAGAACTAACTTGCCAATGGTTATGCCAGTCGGGAGAGCTGTCTTATTGTTAAATAGAATTACTTCAAATATCGATATATTTAACATCAATGAAGCACAATTCAGGCGACAAGCTTTGTTGCTGTTAGTATGATTGTGCTTCATTGATGTATAAATTGCTTAAATCTGTTTGAATCTTAATATTTTATCTCTTTTGAAAAGCTTTGAAATTTTTAATTTTGTAATGTTTTAAAAATGAATAAATTGAATTGAATAACAATATCACTCCCAGACACACTGACTCTCAGATTTCTACACACCCGATGCCTTTTTCCTTCCCAGGACTTCCTCTCCTTTCTTTCCTTAAAAAAACCCTACACACAGCATCCTCTTAGATGACATAGGCCCTGAGGGAAATTATTTTCCTCAGGGCCTCTTGTGTGGAGCGAATGAAAAAAAAACCACTAACGTTACTTTATAAATTTATTAATAATTTTAATATTTTGTTTGTCCAGCAACGAGTGGTCTCGCATCGTCAGGCAGATCCGTTCTCATCCCGAGGCGGGACGGTTCTTCCTGGAATCGGATGCGCCCTGGACGGAAGATGCTCTGTCGGGAGGGTCAGAAGATGACGAAGATGACACGCAGGAAGATGGGGAAGACGGAGACAAGGTATTGCCGATATTTTTTATTAGTATATTTACCCATCAGCCTGCGTTTATAAGTTGAACGACTCAAAAACCTTGGTCTTATTCGTCTAATGAGACTGTTCGTCTAATGATGGGAACTTAAATCCTACAATTCCCTGAGGACCTACGTCATCCTTGGAGATGCTGTGTGGAGGGTCTTTTTAGGTAAAGGAAGGAGAAGAAGTTCTGGGAAAGAAAAAGGCATGAGGGGTTAGTGGGAACTGGGGGTCAATGTGTCTAGGAGTGACGGACGTATGAATCGATTCCTCCTACTGTGGTGCAAGGCGATGGGTCAAGAAACCGGCTGGAGAGTTCAAAAGGTTCCCCTTAACCGGTCTCTCCCGATCCGGCCTGCCATGCAGTAGTCGGGCAAACACATCCGCCGTCAAGACCTAGACAAACTTCATCCCATGAACCCGGACACCGGTGCTAAGTCGCCAAATGTTGCGAAACTGTTGGTTGTCCAATAAATAGTTTCGGGACAGCAGTACCCTTACGCCCCCCAAATTGAAAATCTTGTGTGGTATTATATTATATTATTATTATTATATTATGACAAATGTCTTGGCTGCGAAATGAACGAGATTGGACCGGTATTGAAAGGGTGGAGGAGCTATTCCGGGCAGCGCAAGATAGAGAGACATTTTCCAGATTAATCGCCAACGTCTGGGGGACTGATAGGGCACACCAAGAAGAAGAAGTGTGGTATTATTCATACAAAAAAAAAACTGATGGAAAAACTGTTCGGTGTCTTTGAATCCTCCCAAAAATAAAAACATTAGAACCCTGTTATTTCGAACTCTATAGAACTTCAAAAACCAAATTTCGAATCAAGGAATTCTCACGTAAATCAAAATTTGAAGAAAATTGTTAGTTTTTGTGTTTTGTGGTTATTGTTGTTCAAATTTATGGGATTTGAATTAATGAGTTCTATACTTAGCAGTCGATTGGTTGCTCTGGACCAAAATTTGAAGCAAGACCACAAGTTCATCTATCAAACTTAACTTAATGGAAACCGATCCAACCCAATATTTGAATGACTTGATGATTTATCCTTACCTGTTTTTCTCATTCAGCCACTGATTCCGATGGATGTCCTGGACACCCCTGAAGCTGCAGCCATTTTCCGCACTTATCTGCAGGACTCCCAGCAAGAACAGAGAACTATAGAGTAAGTTTTTACTTTTACGTCTGTAGCTTTATTACTTTTTGAGGATTATGACCCACACTCCAATTGCCTTGGTGATCAAAGATCCTCCACTCTTCCCGGTCCTGCGTGAAGAGAAGAGACTAAGAAGAAGTCTTGAAGAGCAGAATTACGGACCAGAGTAAGTCTGTGGTTTCTCATCTCTACCTTTCTTTTATCCTCCATTATTGAGCAATTCAAATTTTTTATCGCACCGCAAAGAATGAAATTTAGTAGAACAAATGCGTGACCCCTTTCCTTTGAATAGAGGGGTGATCACAGCTCTTCTCCAATCAAATGGTGTGCATTCCAACTCATTTATTATTAATAATTGTCTAATGAGACGTCAGTCACACATTCTGCTTTTTTGCTAAGTTGCAATTTTAACCAACAGATGGGGTCGGCAGTTCAAGAAGCTCCTGGAGGAGACGCGCTACGTAACTCCGGGTAAGAGACTGTCGGAGGTGCGCGTGTTCTTCCTGGGGCGGGAGTGCTTCGAGGCGCTGAGCGAGCGCGAGCAGAACGCCATCTACCACCAGCATCAGAAAGACCTGCACCACGCGGCCAAACTCAACTTCCAGGTGGGTTCCCTAGATCCGTATATTAATTAGATAGGATCCTAGACACTCCGAGTGGCTCCAATCAACTGGTGTCAACTTTTACCCTTGGCGCATGACTTAATTATTAGCTGTTAAAACTGAGGAAAAACCATTTCCATGAAGTTTATCAAAGATGACGGAGTAACTTTTCCGAGGAATGTTTATTTTTATTAACACATTCACGAACGCAACGTCTGTTGACGTTGTTTTAGGGGAGAACTGGTATGACAAAAAAATCTACAGTAAAATTTCAATCGATCGTTCCTCGAATGATCGTTTTTAATCCATCGTTTATTTCTTCCAGTCCCGAATTTATGCCACATAGATTGCATCGATTGTTTCTCTACGCATTGTTTTACTGCATTCGTCGTTTAAATCTCCCAGTTTTTGTGAATATTTTTACTCAATTGTATTAAAAATATGAATGTATATTTTAAAACCATTATTTCGTAGCTAAATGGTAAACAATGAGCACTTTCCTTCCTTTTTTTAAAACTATATTGACTGTAACGTCGGTATATTATATTATTTATATACAAAATGAATAACATGGGTCCCAGAATGGTACCCTGTGGAACACTCATTCATTAATTTGCAGGCAGCTAATAGAGCAACTTTTTTAATATTGAAATTATCTACAATGGCGATACCATCAACTACAGAGTTCAGTGTGTTGATCTAGAAGTCCTTCTTCATCATCATTAGCGAATTTGCGTTCAGTGATGAACTTCTTTGTCTGAATTTTGTTTATTACTTCGGATCGTCATACAACTGTATGTTTTATCGAAGTTTGGTTGTTGTTTTTTTTTAATGTTGGAATCATTTTGTAATAGTTCTGTTTGTGGTTTCAGGAACTTCTGTTGGAGCATGCAGACCTATTTTATCACTTGAAGAGTCTGTCTCCATCAGGCACCATCACACAGGACGACATCAAAGAGATCAATGAGGTCATTCAGGACGATTTTAGGTTAGTCTCAATTTTTGGTCAGCAAATAGTTGCCTTATGAATATGTAAAATTGTTTGGGGGCCATGCGACCGTCGTGCGCGTGCGCTTGTGACTGCCCGTCTGATCGCCTGTGTTCATCGTGATTCGTGTCGTGCCTAGCAGCATTGCGTAGAGCAGATGTTTCGAAAAATATTCCCAAATCTGAAGTACATTTTTCTTCAACGATATTTGATAATTTTTTCAATATTTGATGACATGATATTATTTTTTCGAGGCCCAATCAATTAAATGTAATTTTGTTTAAAAGAGAGAGTGCGAAAAGAGTGTAATTATGAATGATTGTCAATCGCACTCGTGCAAGTCTGCTCAATCAGTGCGCTTGTGACTGCCCGTCTGATCGCCTGTCATAGTCGTGCTTCGTGTTGTGCCTAGCAGCATCATACAGTGCAAATGTTCCCAAACCTTATCTGAAGTACATTTTTCTTCAACAATCTTACTTCTTACTTACTATTATAAATGCGAAAGTTTGTATGGATGTATGTGTGTTTGTTACTCTTTTGCGCAAAAACTACTGAATGGATTTTAATGAAACTTTACAATAATATAGCTCATACATGAGAATAACATATAGGCTATAATTTATGTTCCTAGCTAGGAAGGGGAATGGGGACGCACGGAAAAGGTGATTCAGGGAGAAACAATGTATTTCTTTGAATATGGCATCGCAACGCAAACCGGGAACCAGCTGGTATTTGATAATTTTTTCAATATTTGAAGACATATTACTTTTTTGAGGCCTGATGAATTAAATGTAATGTTTTTTGAAAGAGTGCAAAAAAAGTGTGTGATATAATTGTAAATGATTATTTGGAGTATATTAATTTGGTGCTTTATTTTCTTGCAGATTCAAGATACTGGACAAGGCAGAGCAGGATAGGAAGCTGGTGCTGTTCCAGCACCTCGGCTTCATACATTGTCCGCTGCCCGAGCATTGTCCGGCCCTGCCCAACTGCGCCGATCAGATGGCCATCACCGCTTTGGCCCAGCAGCTGGGGTGAGTTAGATCGCAACTGTATTCGTGGAAGATGTTGGCGATACGCGGTTTCATACTATTAATGATTCGTGGCCCATCTACTTTGTTTCTATTATCTTTAGACTGTAGTATAATATGGTTATGACGGATTGTATTGTGTTATTAATATAATTGATTTTTTCAGATCTGTGACTGGTGATAATCAAGAAGGATCGGAGTGGGATTTTGATCCGGAATCGGACAACCTCAATCTTCTAATTTTAGGGGTAAATACTACTTAAATCTTTCATATTATAATTCATACACATTTTGATTAGGGCACTAGAACCCTGTTAATTCAAACCCGATAATTCATAGCCTGTTATTTCGAACACCGATAATAATTAGGTACATATTCTCAAACAATGAAATTGCATGTTTCTTTGGAAATGAATCATACTAATTAGAGCATTCTGAGGACAGAATTTTTTGAAAAGAGTGGCAGTCCTGCACTGCAGCACTATCATTTGAATTCAAAATTGTACTGAATTGTGTCTCGTATGATGTCACAAGACACCATTGCATACGTTTTATCCAAATAAATAAATAATGATAAATGACAATTTAAAATAAATTAAAAAATTATTAAAAAAATAAAAAAAATTATTAAATAAATTATTATTAAAAAAAAATTATTTATATTTTTGGGGACATGGTAAAACCAATTTTACCGTCATTATTATCTCTTTAAATATAAACATTTTCATAAAAATAAATGATTAGGAGAAGTCCTCGTTCAAACCCTGACATGTATGTAATTTAAAAAAAATTATAATTTGAAATTTTGTAAAATGGAGGTTTTGTTAAAAGGTCGCCTTTACTTTAATAAGATAAAAATTTTACGGTGCTCAAGATTTTTTGTCCGGGTTGAATCTTTCCCAAATGAAAGACTAAACCCTTCCACACACTTTTCCACAAATGAATATCTAGTAAATTCACGCAATGTAAGTGCACTATATAAGTATAATAAATACAAGAACAATACGTCAATCCACCAGAAACATAATGGGAAAATATTTCACCGACTCCAGATATTTTCATATCAGAGGGTTCGGCTCTGATGAAATCCTAACTGGTCCGATAAATCCTACTGATCCCTCAATATAAATATTTAAAAAATCTTTCGTAATCCTACATGTATTTAAAATGACCGACTTTTGCATTTTATTATATTATTATTTTGTGGTAGAAATTCATTGTAATATTATGATGATTGTGCCTCATTTGATGATTGTGTATTGTTTTCAGTCACCCGTGGTAACTGATGAAGTCCTGAGAAGAATAGAGTCCGCCACATCCGGTAGGGTGGCCTGCAGGTCCTCCACCACCCTAGACCATCACATTCCCAACTTTAAACCTAATGGTAAGTTTACTCATTTAGGAACACTAAAACTGGTGGTGGATACTCTCAGTTTCGCCCTGGTCAAAGACGACTATTTGGTAATGGCTTATGCTGTATTTTCTAACCTTTATATTTCCATCTTCTCCCCACTCCTTCAGTCTCACAACATACCCCAATAGAAGATGCTATGGTCTCACTGACTCCAGGTTAAATCATTCTGTTATTCCTCCACACCATTTCATTTTGGGAGGCGGGTGTAGGTACTGCCGCCCCGGGAACCATTTATTGGATAACCAACACCTCTTCCATAGGTCACCCCAGGTGGTTCGCTACATCTGTTGACTTAGCAGGGGTGCCCGGGTTCATGGGGTGAGGATATTAATGTCTTGGCGGCCGATATGTCTGCCCACCTACTGCATGGCGGGCCGGATCGAGAGAGACTGGTAGAAGAGGTCTTTTGACTTCTCCAGTTGGAATCCCTCGACCCATCGCCTTGCACCGCAGTTGAAGGGATGGATTCATACATCCGTCACTCCTGGACATACAAACCCCCAGATTCCTACCCACCCCTCATACCTATTTCAGTTGAGGTTTAATGAGGTCCACGTCTTCTGAGTGAAAGAATTCTGATCCCTGGCAATTTAATAATTTAATGGTCCATCGTCCATGACAAGGATTTTCAAGGACTGGAATTTTCACTCATTTCATTCATTTGAATGAATGCATTTTTCCAGGTTGTTTCTGGGTGTATTGGGACCAGGAATCTTTTGAAAATGTCCGAGACGCCGTGGAACGAAGTCTTCTGTCCAATTTGGAACAAGACGACCATTCACAGAGCAATCAGGTTTGTCAATCTCCTTTTATATGCATGCGGGATAAATTGGCCCCTTTAAAAAATGTACGTCTTCAAGGGAGTAGTGATAAAGCAGAAGTACGAAAACTTCTTTTGCGGGAACCTTATAAGTGGATTTCTTTTTTTTCTCCCACGCAAGTCTCCTTTGGTGTAGTGGTATAAAGCACCTGACTAACCTTTGCAGACATTTTGCTGACCAAGAATCAAAATCTATATCTAATCTTCAAACCAACCCAAAATGAATAGGCAAAAGAAAACACAAAAGAAAGCGACTCCCAAGAAGAAAACACAAATACTAATAAGTTGACCAAAAGTATAGGAAAAGGTGCACTTGAATTCGAGTTAGGTACTTTCATCGGTCTCCTCTTTGTGCAGTGCTTAGTAGCCTCCCCACTCTTGTCTACTTTAGTTTTCTGAAGGTTTAACTTCTACCGCGTGTGAATTGCACACTCTAATTTTTTTATTTTTCTGTGTCTTGTTTTTTTTTTCATATTTTTTTTAAGATTTACTAGTATTATCTTCTTTTTCAATGATACAAAATCGCATGGTTTAGTTCTCGCTACTTTCTGGTTTTCAAGAAGTTTGTAAAGTGGCTAATGGGATCTGTTTTTGCGTGTGTTTCAGAGTCTTCCGATGGTGATCTTACTTTTGCTCCAGCCAACAGTGGGCGAGCAGGAACTAAGGCAGCTGCAGGACGATGGACAGAGCCTGAGTGAAAAGTTAGTCCCACAATCAATAACAAACAAATTTTAAATTGTACAGGGCCTGCAGATATTTAATTTAGTAGAAAACTGCTGATTGTGAACAAATTGCTAGTACATCCTGCTGTTGAATTTCGTAGCATCTATAGTTTAGAGCCCTAAAATACGTAAAAAATACCCTCGATTCTATGCAGAATCGTATGTTCTGTGTCATAGATTCCCCATCTCAACAATCAGAAAGCAGTCTTTGGAGCACAGATATCAGAGCTCTAGCACCGTGAAATCGATAACTTTACAATATCGGATCGAAAGGCATAACTTCCTATGATTTTATATTGTTGTCCTGAGCACGGTTGCACCGTTGACAGCCAAACCGATATTGACAGGAATAAATAAGAAATCGATAAACGCTGGCAACATTGAAGGTGTTTTCTATTTGACACTCCGAAATGTCAAACACAAAATAATTATGTAAAATATCAATAACCTAAATATGCACTGGCAGTCCGCATTTACTTTTTTACACTAAACGGGAGTTAATTAGTTAATGAGGTTCTTAGTCGTATTTCAACCACTTAAGTTTCTCAAAGACTAAACGGAATAAGTTGGTTGCTTCTTAGTTGAATTATTTAGGTCTATGGATCGTGTATATGACTTCTTTCAATTGTAAGAGATTCATTAGTTGAACTCCGTTCATTAATAAGCCAGTAATTTTGCATAATGAATGACACTATCCAAATAAATGTGTTCATTAACGGTTAACCGAAACTTATTTGGTACTATGGAAGTCGGGCTAAAATTTATCAATCGTCGGTCAGGATAACTCTTGTTACCGTGATGGCAAATATTGATAACTGACCATAGTTGACAGATTTAGTCAATATCGTATTGATCGTCCGTGCTAGACTTCCAGAATGCTGTCCTTGTTCTACTGGCATTTCAACTTGCATCATCGATCCTTTCGGTGCCGATGCACGATCAGAAAACATGTCAAAAGAGCTCCCAAGATTTTTACATGATTGACATTTGTAATATTAGAACAGGCCGCTTCTGCTGCTCATTCTTGTGTTCAACAGTTCGGCTGTGGAACAATTTGCTGGCTTCTGTATTTTCTCCCTTCTACAACGTGATTCTGTTGAAGACTCAGAGTCAATCCTTCCTCTTCTTAAAAAGAATTCAACATATTTTGTTCCCCAACTATTATATTATTTTTATTTTTCCCATCAATCCATTAGTTCATCATCAGTTTGGGACGTACAGTATGGGTACTGGCGCCCCAGGAACCATTAATCGGATAGCCAACACCACGACAGCATGGGTCACCCCAAGTGGTTCGTTACTAGGGGATGCCTGCGTTCATGTAGTGAGGTTTGTTCAGGTCTTGGCGGCATACGCTCTATTTTCTTGCACCGCAGTGGGAGGGATGGATTCATAAATCTGTTACTTTTGGAAGCATCTTATACCTGTTTTCTTTTAGAATTATCTCTCCTTTCTTTTCTTAAAAAGACCCTCCACTCAGCATCAACTATAGGTTCCACAGTCCCGCATACTAAACATGTTGTTGAATGTTCCAGTGTCCACTGGGCGTACTATGAGTGCCGCGTGGAGGAGCTGGGCAACAGTGGCGGGGTGACCACGGCCCTTCGCCGCCTGCCGCGAGCCCGACCCGCTGTCCCACGGACCCTGGCCCTGGCCGACTGCTTTCATGCAGACATAAGGTATCTATTACCTAATTTCCAACTCCTGATTCAACCTGTTAAATCGTATCAGAATATCATATGTCTATTAAAAACTCATAGTCAAAATGCATCCAGATGTCTTTTTGTATCTGACCAGAGCATTGGCCGTTTTTGCCAAAGTTTGTACATTGCATATTTGTCATGTCCCACAAATTTGATTGCTTTCTTCATAAGTTACGTGTATGGAATGTTGGAAAGTTATGTATTTTTAGTTAAAAAAGTTTTAATTGAAAGTTAATTTGTTAATTTACTTTATTTAGTCAATTACCCCTCAGGCCTCGAATATATTTTGTCAGAAGCTGTTTTTGAAACATACAATTTTAAACACATAAATTTTTTTTATGCAAACATAAAAAAGTTTAAAAAATTGCTCACCGTACGTGTTTTGTAACTAAAATTACTGATAACGAAAGAAAAAAATAATACATATTTTATTAGACAAGGTATTTTAAACATTATTGTCACCTTACTTTTTATTGTTTCATGTAATAATTGATTAAGAAATTCCCAAAGTTTCATAATTTTCGGAAACGTTGGTTTCATAAAGGTGTATATTTTAATTATTTTGTGGTTAATTTTTAGATTTGATTATAAAGCGTGGTGCTTTCTCTTTTTACTTTTTAGATACCGTTAATAGTAACGAAGACATGATTTCTATGAGATATATACGAGTTGTTCCCAAAAGCGAACAAATTAGCCTCAGAGGTTAACATTTCTGATGTAAAATCTGTTACTTCCATTCTGAAACTATATTGGTGGAAAGTTATTATTGGAACATATAAATAAAGGAATGTAACGTGTTAAATCATAGACAAAAGTTTGAAGAAGAAGTTATGATAGTAATGAGTGCACTGTGCTTTTTCAGGATAATAATGTGCCTATTCTGCGGGGACCCCTTCCCCGTGGAGAATGTGCTGGCCCCTCTCCTGCTGCACCCCACCTGCTGCCTCACCGGGGTCAGCTCCGTGCTCATCGACACTTTCCTGGGGGACTCCAAACGCAATGTCGAGGTGGGTTTCTACAGCACCATCAATATTGTTCTTACACTGCTGCTTGCTCTTCAAGTAATATTAATAATAATGATACGGTTGTTGCTTTCCAGATTATTGTTTCGAGTTATCACGGAGCCAACCAGTTCAGGGAGGAGTTGATCCACGGCTTTGTGCTCGTCTACTCGGCCAAACGGAAGGCCAGTCTTGCCAACCTCAAGTACGTATCAATCTTTAATGATTTACTTCTGAAGATAGCCTCGTATGAAACATTCTGAATTATCAATAACGTGGTTTGAATTTCTTCAGCGCCTTCTCGATGAACATACCCAACCTGCCCATTCAAGTGGTGGCCGTGGCGGAGGGAGCGGGGGCGTTCTTCGGCTCGGAGCTGTCGCAGATGCTGCTCACTGAGGGCAACGCGGCTGCCGACCGGCTGGGGGCCCACTTCTGCACATACACGCCCTCCTGTCACAGCAACTGTGAGTACACGCATCAAACAGTCACGTCAAACTTGCGGCTGATGCACATGTGTGTGATTTTATAGAATTGCTGACAAATACATGTGTGATCGGAAGGCACTGTGAGTACACTCATCAATCAGTCATGTCAGTTTTGACTTTTTGCTTGTGGCTGACGCAAACGTGTGTGATTTGGAAAGTCAGACCCATAGCACAGCTGACACATGTGGTCGAACGGCACCTGAGATTCAAATCAAAATTTCAGAGTTTTTTAGGACAGAAGGATCTTCTCTGACTTATTTCTATATAAAATTCTAAATGATGCATTTAAAGGGTATAAAAGCGAAACCGCCAATATCCACTAATGCAAAATGTTCAGCATTTAAAAAAAAAACAATTAGCATATTTCCCAAAGTTCATATAGGTCTCATAGAAATCGTACTATCATATTGAGAAATACGATGTAAACGGTGTTATAAAGAGAAAAGACCACGCTTTATTTTCAAATACAAAATCTAAACACAAGAAGTAAAATGTACACCTTTATGAAACCAAAGTTTCGAATCGCAATTCGAAATATATTTGTGAAACTTTACATGGAACTTTGACATGGAACGACAAAAAAGTGAAGTGACAATAACATTTATAATGCATTTGTCTAATAAAATATGTATGTGTTTTTCGATATTAGTAATTTTAAAAATATAAGGTGAGCATTTTTAAAACTTTTTAATTTTTGCCTGCAAAATTTATATATTTTAAAAATTATATATGTATTTTGATTCATAAAATTTGAAGGCGTATTTATTTTATCACCTTTCAAAAAAAGATACATTCAGAATACACTTTCAAAGATACATTTTCAGATACATTCAGAAATATTACATTTATTTGAATTTTTTTGTAAAGTGGAAATATTTTGACCCTCTGACCAACTACTTCAGCATTTGAGTTCATCTAATGTTGTCTAGCCTGCTTTTTGAACCAGTACAAATGTGTTGTAAAATAAACACATTGTTGTTGTAAACCTCTTAGTACAAATGTGTTGTACCCCGATGTATTGTCTATCTTGTATACATGTGTAATGAAAGACATGTTTCATTTGCAATTTTTTAATACTTTCTTTTTACATGAATTAAATAATCAATCACACAAATACAATAAATGCAATTTTATACAGAGTGCAACACGACTTCCAGAATTTTTATCCAGTGATTCTACATGTGAACAAATTGAACAAAACATGATATTGCATTCCCCCAATTTTTGCTTTGCTTACCCCAAGGGGTTTGCATACCACAAGTTGAAAACCACTGATCCAATGTATTATTTTTCCTTACAGCTGCCTTCTACACGCCATTCTTCAAAGAGGTGTGGGAGAAGAAGGGCGAGATTGAGCAGGCCTTCCACCTGGAGGAGGCCCCTCATCCGGGGCTCCAGGGGGCCCTGCCCGACGTAGCGGAGCCCCGGCCGAGGCCACCACCTCGGGCTGACAGCTACCATCTGAACCACAGGTTAAATACATTCTTCTTTAATCGTTCCCTCATTGCTGAGGATCCAATTTCCTTGGTGAACCAGGTTCATCCACTTCTTGCTCTCCTGCGTTGGACATAGGTGATATTTTATTAGTCCAACCATGAATTTCAAGGCCATGAGTTTCTCCAGGTTCTCAATTTAGCGAGCAATGTCTCCGAAATATCTTATGATACATTGTAGGCAGACAGTTTATGGTAGTCTATATGTCTAGGGAAAAATAATGGATTATAAGAAAGTAGGACAACCAATCACTTACCTCTGCAAAGGCGAACAACACTATTACAAAAAATATAGTTTATTTAGTTCCACCGCGGTACCTCTAGGTAATTATCGCCACAACCACACAAATAAGTATAAAACGATCTTGATACGGTCAAAACATAAATGAATATATATGAACACAAACAACCAACAAAATGCTCCCAATGTAGTCCTAAATCTTCTTCCGTTTTTTTCAGAAACAAAAGCACTTGAATTCACCCATGTCATTGTTCCATTTTCAAATTCTTTTCCAGCAAGGTAATGTTGTTAGGGAGGGTAGGAACTGGATAAATGACATCCTGGTAGGAACTACGCATATAATCACTTCAAAACCAAACAAGTTGCTTTATTAATTTAATGATATTTGATAAGTCCAATGCATCAGTGATCTTTCTTTGTTTTGCCTGCCAAACACTTTTCCAGTGACTGAGTTTTTCCGAGTTCTCAATTTAGCGAGCAACGTCTCCAAGATATCTTCTTAATAAGATACTATTGTGGATGTCTAGCTCTTCATATTTGGTTACTTGATTTATTTATTTTATTTTTATTTTTTATTATGTAGTGCCGTTCCTTATCCAGAATATTCCTTAGTGAGAGATGACATCTCTGTTTCTATCCGATTTCGGTCTCTCTTCTCCTTTTACCGTGAAATTTTCAAATTTCGCGCGATTTTTTGTTCCTTGGTGATCGCAAATCACTGCTACCAACAGTTAGGCGCTCGCTAGCGTCTGACGCGACGCCATTTTCTTCAATTGGCGTCTAATTTCTATCGCGAACGGTCGTCTAGTTACAATATTGCGATATAAACCAGAAACTAGATTTCTTCTCCAAAATTATTACGAAAATCATTACGCAATGTCAGAAAATAATGTATCTCCCGAAGCGGTTGAGATTTCCGCGTCCGCGAGTGTAAACCGTGATGAAATACGAAAAACGAAACGAAAGAATTTGTGTTCCGACTGTTCCTCTAATGAATCCGTTTGTGACAATAAACGAAAAAGACGAAGGCGACGCCGACGCTCACCAAGTTCCGACAGCTCAACTTCCATGAGTTTTTCAAGCAGGGCTTCACGCTCCAGAAGGCGAGGAATGGCCCGTTCTATTAAGAAATTAACTGAACAAGTAGGCAGACTACAAAATTTTATTCTGCAAGCACCGAGGTCAAGATTCGCAGAGAATGCAGCCTCAGATAATATGTCCATCGCAGAGACGGAGAAAGAGTGTTCAACAGTATCCGGGCGTAATACTTGTGTTTTTCAAATGCCGAGTCCCACCATTTCTCTTAAAGAACCCTTAATGACTGCTCCTCCTCAAGACAGACTTGAAGTGTTAGAGCGTCTTCAACGATTTAATCAGAAAGATTGGACCAATGTGAGATATAACAAGGTCATTAAGGAACACCTTGCCGATCCGGGCTTTAAGGAGCTTGAGGTGAACTGTGAGTTGCAACCTTACGATTCTGGGTCTCCTCAACAGGTCGCTATTGAAAGATCTTTCGCGGCAATAACACATGCAGCTCTCAAACACAGGGAACAACTGCAGAAGTCTCTGCAGAAATTGGTCGAATGGGGATTTGAAGTACAGGATGTCTCTCCAGAAACCCTGTACGAGAAAGTTAATGAGCTGTTTGGAGGTCAGAACGACTTACAAAAATGCTCCGATGACCTGCTGCAAATAACATGCGGAAAACGGGCAGAGATAATTGAATTTAGAAGGGACAGGATTCTCAATTCCTGTAAACAGAAATCAGACAAGAAAGTTCTTATGCAGATCCCTCCGACTTCCTCTCATCTCTTCAATGAGGAAGCCCTCTCTACCCAATTGCAGAAATTGGGAGGAGTAAAGAATTGTTTTAGGCCCTTCTCACAAGTCATCACTACCGGTCCACCAAAGGAGGGGTCTGATACTAAAAAGGCTTCTAAGCCTGTTCAATACTTTCGGGCCCGAGATTCCTTTCCGACCCGAGATTTTATTCCATCTCGAGAATTTTTTCCATCCCGAGAATCCTTTCGCCCGAGGGGGGCAGACCCCCAAAGGTATCCCCAGCCCTCCACCTCTGGTATTAAAAGGGGGGGAAAGGAGAGTAACAAGCGACCGGTGCGAGGGCAGACCTCTAACCGACGCTATTACAGGGGTGCATGACTGGAGGCCATTAAAGTTTCAAGCGGGGCAATTGCTGAATTTCAAAAACAAATGGGCAGCTCTAAATGCTCCCAAAGTTGTTCAAAAAATCATAGGGGGATACAGAATCCCCTTCTTTACAAAGCCCCTATTATTACGCCCAACTGCCTTAACTTTGAAAAGATTTGTGACAAATACAACCCCAGCAATGACAAAAGAAATAGAAATTCTCAAAAAACTGAATATATTGGAACCGGCAGTCAACAACTCCGGTTTTCTCTCCCAAATGTTCCTGGTTCGAAAAGGGGACGGAAGCAACAGACCTATTCTCAACCTGAAAGGTCTCAATCACTTTGTGTCGGTAAGAAAATTTTCTTTAATGTCGCATCAGAAAGTTCCCGAATTTCTCCAACCACAAGACTGGATGACAAAAATAGACATATCTCACGCATATTTTCACATCCCAGTCGCAGAGTCTCATCGTCGTTTTTTGAGGATTGTGTACAAAGGAGAGCTTTTGCAAATGACATGCCTTCCCCAGGGCTTGAGCAGTGCTCCACAAGCCTTTGCCAAGGTGACCAATTGGGTTGCGGAGACCCTACGTCGTCAAAATGTGAGGACCATTGTATACTTGGACGATTTCCTTCTGGCCCACCAGGACAGGGAAATTCTGAAGGTCCAAACAAATCTATTTCTGAATCTACTAAGAGACCTCGGTTTGACTGTCAATTTGAAAAAATGTGTCAGCGAGCCGGTACAAACAGTGGAGTATCTGGGTGTAATGTGGGACACACAACGCGGTCGGAAGTCACTGAACAGGAGAAAGTGCGAAGACCTTCAACAATCCCTTCAAAGGCTTCAGAAAAAGAAGAAGTGGAATGTGAAGGAGGCCCAGAGAGTTCTGGGAAAACTAAATTTTGCATCATTCGTCACTCCAAGAGGTCGTCTTCATTGCCGAAGGATGCAACTACAAATGCACTCCATGATGAAACTTCCCATACGAATGAGAATTATTATAAAGGAACCCGTAATGAAAGACATATCATGGTGGGCACAGAATGTAAAGGTCTTTATGCCACTACACGTCCCCGCTGCCTCTCATTTCCTCTCGACCGATGCAGCAGATCATGGCTGGGGCGCTCAAGTGGACGATATTCCGATTGCGGGAAATTGGACCAGGGAACAGCAGAATTGGCACAGCAACTTGAAAGAGATGTTTGCCATACTAAATACCTTGAAATACCAGAACAAACGTTTGAGGAGTTCTACCGTTCTAATACAGTCAGACAACAGAACAGTCCTCGCTTATTTGAGGAACGAAGGAGGGACGAGATCCTTGAGTCTACTTCATCTGACCTTTCAGATTCTGTCTCTAGTAGACAAATACAATATAACCCTGCAAGTTCACTACCTACCAGGGCGGTACAACGGTCTTGCGGACCATTTGTCCCGAGGAACCCGTCTACCGGAGTGGCACCTTCTACCTCCTGCAACAGAACAGATATTTCACAAATGGGGCAGACCCACTGTGGACCTGTTTGCCTCTCACACGGCTCATGTTGTGGACAAATATGTATCCATAGACAGGAAAGACAGAGCGGCATTATTTCACAATGCTTTCAGCAGACCTTGGCACTTTCCTCTTGCATGGGTGTTTCCGCCTCCTTGTCTAATTCCCCGAGTGCTTGCTCATCTGAACAAATCCACAGGAATTTATCTGCTAGTAGCTCCCAAATGGACAAAAGTATTTTGGCTACCAGACTTGAAACAGAGAGCCTTGTGCCTACCTCAGGAGATCAAGAATCTACAAGAGATACTGATAGATACCACCACAGGCTCCCATCCCCAGCAAATACTTCAACTAGAACTGCAAGTGTGGAAAATTGGGGCTGGGATGATGCATTGCAAGGATGGTCTGATAGAGAAAGAGAGATTTTAAAATCCAGCTGGCGAACTTCAACACAAGCTTCTTATAAAGCAGCGTGGATTAGATGGCGTGAATGGTGCTCATCCAACCATGTTAATTTCAAAGATCCAATGGGAGCCCAGTTGGCAAAGTTTCTAGCGCATCTCAAAATATCGCTGAATTTAGCTCCTAGCACTATAGCTTTGCATAAATCGGCTATTTCAACTTTATGCAATCCAAATAATGAAAATAGACTAAGTAACCATCTTGTGGTGAAGCAAGTAATGAAGGGAATAGTAAACAGCTCGATTAAAGTGCAACGGGATACAATATGGGACCCGAGACAGATATGTTCTTGGCTTCAGACTAACAATCCAGAAACTATAACCTTATTTGAAGCATCCAGAAGGTGTGCAGTCATACTCCTGTTAGCCTCAGGGCGAAGGGTACATGATCTGACACTTTTGAGATTAACATCGGAACATTTCATTGATATGGATGATCATATTATTTTATGGCCTGCATTTGGTTCAAAGACAGATTCTGCAAAGTATCAACAATCAGGATGGAGATTAAACTCCTCATCAAATCAATCCACCGATCCTGTATTTTGGCTTAAGAAGCTGTGTGTTCTCTCAAAGGACAGGAGACAAGAGGCACCTAATATTGATAACCTGTTTTTATCCACATCAGGTCCAGCCAAAGCAGCTTCTAGAACAATTATCGGTGGATGGGTCAAGACAATACTTAGAGATGCTGGTATTGAGGCCTCTGCGGGGAGCACTAGGTCGGCAGTGGCTTCACTTCGGTGGTTTGAAAACTGTTCAATAGAGGACATTTTGGAAAAGGGAAATTGGCAGAATGAAAATACCTTCCAAAAATATTATAAAAAAGAAATAAGGCAATCCAATATTCAGGAGCCGGGGACTTCGTCGTCCTTGACAAACCTGTTTAATCCAATCATTCGCCTGAGGGGGGCAGACCCCCAAAGGTCTTCCATTTCTGGAGACAGAAGGAGAAGCGATCATTGTGAGGGCAGACCTCCAACCGGCGCTTCTTTATGAAGATGATCACAATTGGCATCAACACTGCCACCAGACGATAGCAGACAATTCTCACTAAGGAATATTCTGGATAAGGAACGGCACTACATAATATTGGAGTTTTACCTACCATTAAAACTCTTATTATGTTGCCTTCCTTATCCAGAATATTCCTCATCCCCTGTCTGGTGAGACTACAATTGAAGAAAATGGCGTCGCGTCAGACGCTAGCGAGCGCCTAACTGTTGGTAGCAGTGATTTGCGATCACCAAGGAACAAAAAATCGCGCGAAATTTGAAAATTTCACGGTAAAAGGAGAAGAGAGACCGAAATCGGATAGAAACAGAGATGTCATCTCTCACTAAGAAATATTCTGGATAAGGAAGGCAACATAATAAGAGTTTTAATGGTAGGTAAAACTCCAATATTATTTATTGTAATACAATACAGTGAAACCCGAATTTTACGTCCCCAGATTTAACGTTTTCCCGCCAATTACGTGTAATTATTTCGGTCCCGATATATTTTAGTACATTTATACCCCCTTTTTACGTTTTTTTTCCCGCAATTTACGTCGAAAATATTCAAAATATGTGAGTTACGCGCGCTTGACACGGCCGAGCAGTGATTGGTCGGCAAACTGCGCGAAACGTGGTGATTGGCCGACATCTTTCCATTTTTAGCCGGCCGTGATTGGTCGGCGTACTGCTCGCAACGCGGCGATTGGCCGACATCTTTCAACTTTAGCCATGTGTAAAATGCTATAGCATCTGTCAGTTTGTTTATTTACGCATCTGTCATTTGGTTTTGACTCGATTCGTGATTTGAGACGCTTTTTTCCGACATTATTCGTGATAATCGTTTACACACAGTTTTTACGTTTCTTGTTTTGTTTTCGTAAAGTTAATTACGTTCGTAATGTCTCAACAAAGAAAAACTGTCAGTTCAGTGCGAGAAAAGGAACATTCTCGAAAAAGTTGATAAAACAAGTTGGTTAGTTTTAAATTGAATCGGTTTACACTTGAATGTCGTATTTTTACAAATTTACTTCGTATATATGAATTTAAATGGCCGGCTGCGGCGGAAATCGGCTGCAAAAATTCGATTTACGAGGAAATTTATCATATTTTTACAAATCAGCCGCGAAAATTTGATTTACGCGGACATTATGCGGAATTTTTACAAATTTATTTCAAAGAGGTATCTAAATTTAGAGAGTCGGCCGCGAAATTTCGATTTATGCAGAAATATATCGTATTTCAACGAATTTACTTAGAATATCTATACCCCCAGTATTGAAGAAAAGAACATTTTATTTTTTATTAAAAAAATCACATAGATTAGTTTGTTACATTTTTTTCTGTTCTAATTCTTTTTCAATCATGTATACACATTTAAAAGTTTCGTCTTGAAAGCAAACAATGCTGGAAAAAAAGATTTTAAGACCCTCGATGTACTTTATTGCTTCTTCTTTTGTTGGAATAACATTTTTCTCTTCATATACATGATTATATTAATAAAAAATAAAATTTAAAGGGTTCTTTTCTTCAATTCACCAATATACATGATTAAATAAATAAAAAACAAAATTTAAAATGTTCTTTTCTTCAATACCCCCCATTTACATTTTCCCTCCGTATAGGTTTTTTTTTTTCGGTCCCTTAAAAAACGTAAAATAGGGGTTTTACTGTATGACAGAAAAATAAAAATATTTTACAGAAAAAAGAACAGTTCCAATAAACTACTTTTAAGTAGTTTGTCAATGGGTGCTTTTACTTTGAAGATATAAGTAAACTTATTTTACTTTATTATGCCATTAGAATTTTTTTGTGTTTGAGTCTAATACAAAATTATTTCTTTCGGCGAGCCAATTCTTCAACATAATATGTGTTTTACCATTCATACATTTTTTTAAATTTCAGCAGGTAACATATTTAAGCAATTGGCTATCATGTAGTCCAGCGTTCTTTGTCCATATTTGTTTATATGCTTAGGTACAATTAGTCCTTCATTTAATGCAAAAATTGTAAGTGTGATCCAGTTTATTTATGTATATAGGGATATTCATATGCTGAAATATAATTTTGAGATTCTGGTAAAAGTACGGAACATTATGCCTTTGTATGTATAAACTTATGTGAGCTAATACAGTAAAACCCCTATTTTACGTTTTTTAAGGGACCGAAAAAAAAAAACCTAAACGGAGGGAAAATGTAAATGGGGGGTATTGAAGAAAAGAACATTTTAAAATTTGTTTTTTATTTATTTAATCATGTATATTGGTGAATTGAAGAAAAGAACCCTTTAAATTTTATTTTTTATTAATATAATCATGTATATGAAGAGAAAAATGTTATTCCAACAAAAGAAGAAGCAATAAAGTACATCGAGGGTCTTAAAATCTATTTTTCCAGCATTGATTTGTAAAAATATGATAAATTTCCTCGTAAATCTAATTTTTGCAGCCGATTTCCGTTGCAGCCGGGCATTTAAATTCATATGTACGAAGTAAATTTGTAAAAATACGACATTCTAGTGTAAACCGATTCAATTTAAAACTAACCAACTTGTTTTATCAACTTTTTCGAGAATGTTCCTTTTCTCGCACTGAACTGACAGTTCTTCTTTGTTGAGACATTACGAACGTAATTAACTTAACGAAAACGAAACAAGAAACGTAAAAACTGTCGATTATCACGAATAATGTCGGAAAAAAGCGTCTCAAATCACAAATCGAGTCAAAACCAAATGACAGATGCGTAAATAAACAAACTGACAGATGCTGTAGCATTTTACACATGGCTAAAGTTGAAAGATGTTGGCCAATCGCCGCGTTGCGAGCAGTACGCCGACCAATCACGGCCGGCTAAAAATGGAAAGATGTCGGCCAATCACCACGTTTCGCGCAGTTTGCCGACCAATCACTGCTCGGCCGTGTCAAGCGCGCGTAACTCACATATTTTGAATATTTTCGACGTAAATTGCGGGAAAAAAAAACGTAAAAAGGGGGTATAAATGTACTAAAATATATCGGGACCGAAATAATTACACGTAATTGGCGGGAAAACGTTAAATCTGGGGACGTAAAATTCGGGTTTCACTGTAATTTAATTTATGAATTTCGAACTGATTGAACATGATTTACATTTGTTTTACAGGAAAGTCCCCAAGCTGTAACTCCATAACTTAAATTTAATAGAATAAATTTAATTTCAATAGATTCAGCTAATGATAACTAAATTTAATTTAATGTGGTGTTGTGTTTTCCAGGAATGACGGCTATCAGCTCCCAAGCTCCCTGGACTTGCTTCTGGGGTCACAGCAAGACAGTAATAATACTAATCACAGGGGTGGGTACATGAGAGGTACATATCTTTTGTATTGTGATCGTTATGTTTAAGTTTTTTTTAAATTTGTATTATTCAAGTGTTTACAACGACAGAATTCTCAGTAAGATCGGTTAAATTGTATGAAATATTTCCTTTCATTCAAATTTGACAATCCTTTTTCAATGAAGTTAAGATCTGGACACATTTTTAAAAGTTCAAAAAAATCTAAATCACAATAGAACCCCGTTAATTCAGTATCCACGGTAACACCCTCAAAAATCAAATTTACAAATTGCTGGAACTTTTTTCGAAATATTAAGACAAAATTTGCAGAAAAGTCAAGTTCTGCAGA
Organism: Limnephilus lunatus; assembly: GCA_917563855.2. Classification (NCBI taxonomy): domain Eukaryota; kingdom Metazoa; phylum Arthropoda; class Insecta; order Trichoptera; family Limnephilidae; genus Limnephilus; species Limnephilus lunatus. The sequence continues at coordinate 104,883,023 of OU830594.1, forward strand.
CGGCCTGTTAAATTCAACCATCTCGTTTTTTCAAATTGTCATGATTTTACTGTCTGTCAATTTTTCACGTAGGTTTTAAGTATTTTCACTCCTCGTTCCAGAGTTAACTCCTCAGGTTAATTTTATGGGCTTTTCGGAACCACTAGGTCTAATAAATAGGTCTAATAGAAATCATTGTGTTTCCTCAACTATCATGGTTAGAAATATGATCTAAATGGTGTTAAAAATACAAAACACCACGCTTTATATTTAAATTTAACAGTTAATGACAAGATAATTAAAATGTACACCTTTATGTAACCTAAGTTTCTGACCGCAATTTAAAAAAAAAATTATGAAACTTTGGGAATTTTTTATTAATTATTTTAAATATTACATGAAACAACAAAAAAGTGAGATAATGATAACCTTTGTAATAAAATATGTGTGTTTTTATTTTTTTTCATTACCAGTAATTTTAGTTAGAAAAAACATAAGGTGAGGCATTTTTAATACTTTTTAAAGTTTTGCATTAAAAAATTACGTGTTTATTTTTAATAATAAAATTTGAAAGCGTATTTCATCACCAAAAACAGTTTTTAGTTTTCGGGTATGTTCACAAATGTTCCATTTATTTGGATTTTATTGCAAAGCGGACTCACTGACAGAATATGGTCTAGGCTTGAGGGGCTAAGAAACTGGTGAGGATCCGCTATTCAGAACGGAAATGTTGGCCAAAATGGCTGACCAGTTCTGAATGGCCAGATACAACGATTACCTACTTATTTTTTAAAGTGAATTCTTTATGAATGGATCATAACACCACAGTGTTTCTACTTGCACTGTTGAATTTAAATCTCCCTTACTAAATACTTTTGTTTTTGGTGATATTCCTCAATCGGGAGTTTGCTTTGGAGATATTGTCCGGCATGCTTTGTAACCCTTATATACCGTATTATTGATCGTCTGTTAATTAGTCAGACATCTCCAAATACTAGGTTTTGTTTTATTCTTTACAAATTATTTGTAATATCCATATATCCGCTTCTCAAAATACAATGTCTGAATTCAACGACCTCAAATCTGCCCATGCTGATGCATTAGGTGTAATAGAGGTGAAATGTCACTTCCACATTCCACCTGGCGCACTTCTGAAGGTCTTTTTGTTTGCGCTGTACAAGCATGTGTGCATTACTTTTCAGCCTACCCTCATATAACACATCAGACATCTCCAAATACTAAGTTTTGCATTGTAAATTGTTTGAATCTATTTACAAGTAATCTGAGTATTGATAAAATAAAGTGTATGCAATTGCATATTTAACTCAAATTGGGTTTTTAGATTTGTTTGACTAATGAACTGGATAAATGATATTTGCATGTTGAAATTACTGCTGTTAATGAAGTTGTCTGCTACAATGAATTTCATGTTTTTTTTACAAATTTATCGTATTAATTACTAGAGCAGGCATGCCCAACATGTGGCCCAATTGAAGAGTTTTTGCAGCCCAAAATGAAGTTTTAAAATTTTTGTATTATTAATCGTACGGAATCTTGTCTTTTGCGATGTCACGAGACACCTCTGCATACGTTTTACCCAAATCCTCTTTAAAAGCTCATAACTTCGTCATTTTTGGAGATATCTAAAATTTGGTTTCACCATCATTATTAACTCTTTTAATATAACACATTTTCATGAAAAAAAAATAGCAGACAACCATATTCTTATTGTAAATGTTGTATTTTTGTTTTTTAACTATGTCATTTTTATGTCTAGGTTTCAACGTGTACCCCCCGCCCTCCACCCCCCCTGAACCTGCCCCCCCAGACCACAGACTACCCCCCGCCGACCTATCACGTACGTCAATCCAAAGACAACTTCTTCCTTGTTCATTCAACACTGTCTTCCAGTCTCCACATGTTGTGTTCTTCTACAACTAAACCATTAACAAAGTGATCATGCTTTTCCATTTTCTGAACTACAGTAATCCCTCAATGTCCGCGGTTTTTGCTTGTCCGTGGTCAAAAGGTAACAAAAAAAATTGTTACAGCTGTTTCGTAATTAGTCAAAAATTAAATGCTATGAATTACTGGTATTGCACACTCAGGAATCACTGATTAAAGTCTTGTACATTATTCTAATACACTATGCATATGTTCTTTCGTTGCATACTTAGGTCTTGATTAAAGTCTTGTACATCCTAATACACCCTAAATTTGTTCTTACCTGGATAATCTCAATTCTGGTACAAATTACTGGTGTTGCTCACTCAGGAATCACTGATTAAAGTCTTCTACATCCTGATATACCCTGCATATGTTCTTACCTGGATGTTATCAATTCTGGTATGAATTACTGGTGTTGCACACTCAGGAATCACTGGTTAAAGTCTTGTACATCCTAATACACTTTGAATATGTTCTTACCTGGATGTTCTCAATTCTGGTATGAATTACTGGTGTTGCGTACTCAAGAATCACTGATTAAAGTCTTGTACATCCTAATACACTTTGAATATGTTCTTACCTGGATGTTCTCAATTCTGGTATGAATTACTGGTGTTGCGTACTCAAGAATCACTGATTAAAGTCTTGTACATCCTAATACACTTTGAATATGTTCTTACCTGGATGTTCTCAATTCTGGTATGAATTACTGGTGTTGCGTACTCAAGAATCACTGATTAAAGTCTTGTACATCCTAATACACCTTGAATATGTTCTTACCTGGATGTTCTCAATTCTGGTATGAATTACTGGTTTTGCACACTCAAGAATCACTGATTAAAGTCTTGTACATCCTAATACACCTTGCATATGTTCTTTCCTGTATCTTCTCAATTCTGGTATGAATTACTGGTGTTGCGCACCCATGAATCACTGATTAAAGTCTTGTACATCCTAATACACCTTGCATATGTTCTTTCCTGTATCTTCTCAATTCTGGTATGAATTACTGGTGTTGCGCACCCATGAATCACTGATTAAAGTCTTGTACATCCTAATACACCTTGCATATGTTCTTACCTGGATGTTATCAATTCTGGTATGAATTACTGGTGTTGCACACTCAGGAATCACTGGTTAAAGTCTTGTACATCCTAATACACTTTGAATATGTTCTTACCTGGATGTTCTCAATTCTGGTATGAATTACTGGTGTTGCGTACTCAAGAATCACTGATTAAAGTCTTGTACATCCTAATACACTTTGAATATGTTCTTACCTGGATGTTCTCAATTCTGGTATGAATTACTGGTGTTGCGTACTCAAGAATCACTGATTAAAGTCTTGTACATCCTAATACACCTTGAATATGTTCTTACCTGGATGTTCTCAATTCTGGTATGAATTACTGGTTTTGCACACTCAAGAATCACTGATTAAAGTCTTGTACATCCTAATACACCTTGCATATGTTCTTTCCTGTATCTTCTCAATTCTGGTATGAATTACTGGTGTTGCGCACCCATGAATCACTGATAAAAGTCTTGTACATCCTAATACACCTTGCATATGTTCTTACCTGGATGTTCTCAATTTTGGTATGAATTACTGGTTTTGCACACTCAGCAATCACTGATTAAAGTCTTGTTCATCCTAATACACCTTGCATATTTTCTTACCTGAATCTTCTCATTTCTGGTATGAATTACTGGTGTTGAACATTCAGGAATCCCTGATTAAAGTATTGTACATCCTAATACACCTTGCATATGTTCTTACCTGGATGTTCTCAATTTTGGTATGAATTACTGGTTTTGCACACTCAGCAATCACTGATTAAAGTCTTGTTCATCCTAATACACCTTGCATATTTTCTTACCTGAATCTTCTCATTTCTGGTATGAATTACTGGTGTTGAACATTCAGGAATCCCTGATTAAAGTATTGTACATCCTAATACACCTTGCATATGTTCTTACCTGAATCTTCTCATTTCTGGTATGAATTACTGGTGTTGAACATTCAGGAATCCCTGATTAAAGTATTGTACATCCTAATACACCTTGCATATGTTCTTACCTGAATCTTCTCATTTCTGGTATGAATTACTGGTGTTGAACATTCAGGAATCCCTGATTAAAGTATTGTACATCCTAATACACCTTGCATATGTTCTTACCTGAATCTTCTCATTTCTGGTATGAATTACTGGTGTTGAACATTCAGGAATCCCTGATTAAAGTCTTGTACATCCTAATACACCTTGCATATGTTTTTACCTGAATGTTCTCAACTCTGGTACGAATTACTAATTTTGCACATTTTTTCTAATGAGGGATTACTGTATTTTCATTAAAATTCAAAATTCTTTTAAAATGTATTTAATATTTTGTGTAGTTTGTTTGATAATAATTAGTTATGTAGTAATTTGTGTTTTCATCATATTTTAATGTTATCTCATGCAGCGGATTTGAATTGTTCAGAGGATTCTTTGAGCACACACGAATCAGGTGATTTTCCATCTATTTAGTATTTTAAGTTACACAACTCGCTACCTACTTGTTAGTTTCATGTCTACCAAAAGCTAAATTGTCTCTCCTTATCTTATATTTTATCTCATCCATTAAGAGTTACCAGGTCCCTTTGATAATATTCGACTATGCTTCCTGGTTCCACAATGTATTTTCCCAGGTATCTGAGCCTAGTTCCCACCAGGGCTGGACATTGGGCACCATTAGTGAATTGGTGTCTCTTCGTCCTCTTCACATTTCCTGCTTCTATTGTATATTCAAACTTCCTCTTCCCTCTGACACAGTCCCATTGGCTCCAGACAGTTTAGAGCAGTTGGGACTCTTGTGCAGTATTAACCTTTTTTAAAAAGCAGTTATCCAAGAAAGGCTTATGCCCCCCTTATTTTGTACACATAATTATTAGACCCATATTGGTAGATGTGAATCTAACAAGAGGCAAGAAATCTTCTCCATTTATTATTATCATATTTGTATTTTTGACAACATACTCTGCCATACTCATTTGAAAAAACTGTACCAGAAAAAACTGTACCAGAACTAAACGGTGAATCATGTTAATATTTCTTTAAACAATTCTTGACGTAGTCTCATATTATAGTAGTGAGCACATCAGCCTTAAAATATCAGTTTATTTGTGATAATTATTTATTTATTTAGAAATTATGTCACAAGTGCCATTTACATACATGTGTGTCAGTGGCGGTCCATGAGTTTTCAGTGAGCTAGAGCGCTAAGATTGAAAAATACGACTTTATTGATGTTGTTGTAGTTGAAAATTAATATTATTTTTTTTGAAATATCAATTTTTTGTATGAAGATTTTCAGGATTCTTTCAGTTTGGGGATGCGCCGCATCCACATTTCAGTATAGCTTCATACAAAATGTTGAAATTATGAAAAAAAATTAAAATCATTTTCAGCTACAACATCAATACTTTGTTTTTTTTTTTAAGCAGTCAGTTTAGAAAGAAGAAAGTAAAGTAAAATTTTAAGATTACATAAGTGATGACAAAAGAAAAAGAATATATATTAGTAACAAGTTAATGAAGATTCTCTCGTTATCGCTCTGGTGTAAACTACCTACCATTCAGAATTGAAACATTGCTTGAGATGGCTTTAGCCGTGCTTGGTTACCAGTTCTGAATAGCCTGGTACTTCCCCATCTCCTTCCCCTCCCCACTACCTTCAGCCTCACTACATACCCCAATTGGGGATGCCATAGTCTCACTGGTTCCAAATGGGAGCAGTTGGGACCCCGTGCTGAATTCACATTAAAAATAAACTAAAACAAACACCTGTTTGGACTGGCCAAGAGCTCGAATTATACTATACTAGCTGGGTTACCCGGCTTCGCTCAGGACAACATTCGAGAGTGTTCTGGAATGTTTCACAATGATGTTCCAGATTTCTTTTTCCTAATTCCCTTTTCCCGAACATTCCACGACATATTCCGCCACTTCTTCCAGATCTTTATAGAACTTTCCGGAAAACTGTTCTAGAAATTTCAAGAGGGCGAAACTTCCAGCCCTTATATTTTCAAAAGCACGCCCTTTAAGTAAAAACGGATACCCTTATTCTCTAGGGGGGATAGAGATCTACCACACCATATAACTCCCTTGATCGTACCGGGACTCGTTTCTGAGTTTTTGCGAGCCGCACGTTTTTTTGGACTTTCTTTTATAATATATAATGATTAGATAGAAAAACGCTATGGTAAAAGAGGTTTTCAAATACTCTACGATTGTTTGTAACAATGCATATTTGTCTTTTAGAAAAAAATGAAAATAAATAAACTGCCATTTTGTATGTATATTTGCAGATACGGGCGGCGGGTGGGGCATGGTGAACGCACGCTCCGCCACCACGGGAAGGACGCGTGCGCCGCCCCCTCCACGTCATCGTCACGCACACACGCTCAAGGTTCAGTCCGCTGTAAGTACCCCTTACTCCGTTATTACACCTTTTTAATTTATTTATTTTTACGCCTAAAAATACTTTTAAACAATACGAAATCACTAACTGACCCGGTCATGCTTCGTTAGCCACACTGTAACGCCATCTACTGGATGGTTACCCAACCTTTTAACTCACACCGCCATCTGTTAATTTGCATACAAATCAAATCCACACCACCCGTTTGCCAGTCCGCTCGTCCACCACATACTTACATTTTCCTTTAATTATATATTTCAACCAATTTACACAAAACCTTGCCTAAATATATTATATACCTAAACCTTTCTCATAAATCAATCTATCTATTAGTGAAAACCGCATGAAAATCCGTTCAGTAGTTTTTGAGTCTATCGCGAACAGACAGACAGACACGGTGGAGAACTTTAATTTATAATATGTGGAGATAAGTGTGCACTGTACATAGGAGCATGTCTGTATTATAATATAGTAAGTTTCTCTATAGTCCTCTCACAGATATTATGTTTTACTAGTACTGGCCAGCATCTCAGTACTATTCTGTATTGATTAAAATACTTAAGATGAGTTGTTTCAAAATATTTGATGAATTCATCAAATATTTGAAGTTAATTTTCACGTTCTGTGTAAGTTCTATTCAAGTTCTGTGAATATTTCGGTTTCATGTAGCAACTGGCCTATAATGATATAATAACAGCACTTGACTAGAACCTCCACAGAATGTGAAAATAAACTTCAAATATTTGATTTTTAGAAATTTAATTAAATTTAAATTTGATATGTTATTATCGAGTTCTGCAAGTATTTAAGAATGTATTTTAGTTACAACTGTTTCGACTTGTAAGGTCATTTTCAAACTGTGGTGAAGCCACGTACGGACGACTTATTTATAACATTTTAAATGTCAGTTTATGAAGGTGTCCAAATTGATTTATTACCGGTAAATCCAATTTGCAGAGACACTAATTGCGAGAGTGATGAAGTGGGATTCCGAATTTTTCCCTTTTTTGGTTTCACTTGCACTAAGTGCAAGGGTTTTCTTTATTGATTTAGAATGGCTTCACTGGAAATGCTTCACTGGAAATGCTTCACTGAAAATGGCTTCAATGGAAGTGGCTTCACCACAGTTTGAAAATGAACTTACAAGTCGAAACAGCTGTAACTTAAATACATTCTTAAATACTTGCAGAACTCGATAATAACATATCAAATTTAAATTTAATTAAATTTCTAAAAATTAAAATGGAGTTCTACGAATTAAACACAAAAACAATTAATAATTAATTCAAATATTTGATGAATTCATCAAATTTTTTGAAACAATCCGTCCTTATAAATTCTTTGAGATCTGTGACTATTTTTATTTTGCACTATACAAGTGTTGTTTAAATAGACAAACGTCCTTGTATTATTGAAGATCTTCTCAATAAATGGGTATTCATTCATCAGCATCGAATAGAATCAATATGTAATGTATTGATAAAATGTTGTTAGTTTTCTAATTGTGGTTGTGTGTTTTTTCTAGCAACCGGGAAAGCTGGAGTTGAGCAGTTATGCCATGGTCTCCGGAGCGCTGCAGCAGATGTCCCTGAGACCACGCCCGCCTACCACCAGAAAGGTGACATAGATCCCTTGCATTTGTTATTTCTTTAGTTGTACATTCAATACATAGTGAAACATTATCGTTTGCCATAACACACAGATTTTCCTAGCAGGTTAAGCAAAAAATATAAATTATAGGTACTATAAGCATCCACCAAGTATTTTATAGACAGGGCATATGAACCTTAATTTTAACACCGAAACCAAAAATATCGGTTTAAGAAAACAATTATAAAAAAAAGTGCATTATCTCGCAGTCGAAAGATCGAAAAAGCATTGTTTTTTTTACCTTTTGTTGGTCTGCACGGAGCAAATTTAACTTCCAGTAAGTTCGTTCCAACACTTTGTGAAGATCATTTTTCGAACACGAAATTGAAGCAGTTAGAAATTTTATTTTAGGTAGGGGCTCTCACGGATTTTATCATTAACTAGCTGGGTTACCCGGCTTCGCTCAGGACAATAAGATAGTGTTCTGGAATGTTGCACAATGATGTTCCCGATTTCCTATTCCTGATCATTCCACGACATACTCCGCCACTCCTTCCACAACTTTCTACAGCTCTATGGAACCTTCTAGAACTTTCCGGAAGACTGTTCTAGAAATTTCAAGAGGGCGAAATTTTCAGCCCTTATATCTTTAAAAGCACGGCCTTTAGGTAAAAACGGATACCCTTATTCCCTAGGGGGGATAGAGATCTACCACACCATATAACTCCCTTGATCGAACCGGGACTCGTTTCTGAGTTTTTGCGAACTGCACATTTTTTTTGGACTTTCTTTTATAATGCATGCCATATTCAAATAAATAAAATGTTACTCCTTACATGTCCTTTCCCGTGCGTTCCCCTCCAGCGTTCCACTTCCACCTTCCCCGCCACCGCTCTCCTGCTCCCCCGTCCCGCAAACCCCCCTGGCACTGCATTTCTTGACTCCTCTCCCGCGCGGCCCGTAGCCGAAACTTTTTTCTAATACTAACATTTTTAAACTCGTGATATCTTTCTAATAAAATATCCGAATTGAAAAATTCAAAAAGTTAAATAAAGGTATTGAAGCTGTCTTGAATATGAAGTAATTTATTTTGATAAGGATTAAAACCAAGATACAAATAAAGAGCCTTTTCAAGCGGCGACATATTAATTAAAATTTTAAAATAAAAGCATACTTATTGTGGCATAACCATAATAGTTAGACATATGCTGTTGCGACCTTTTTTGTAAATAATGATGTGTTCTATAAAGTCGTAGTACATTATTTTATTCTATCATCAATAGTTTTCGCAGCGCACGCGATTTAAAGAATATTTTAGGTAATTTTTTTACACCCTGGGTTACATTATTGAAGTTTTAGTAAGGATGCATATATTTTTTTTAAATATAATATAGCCTATGTCACCCAGGGATAGTGTAGCTTCCCAACAGCAAAAGAATTTTTCAAATCGGTTCAGTAGTTTTGGAGCCTATTCGATGCAAACAAACACACAAACAAACAAACAAATATTACCTCTTTATATAGTGTAGTAGATAATATAATCAGCTATATGAAAATTAAAAAAATATATGTATACCTTATAGATAGCTTCAAGGTGGCATATCGACAAAAGTAACAATTGATAAAAATCTTACATTTCTTTCTAGCAAAACAGCTACGTCGTGCACTTTTGCCACAAAATAAAAGATCTTTGCTGATTTCGCGTACATTTTTTTAGCTTGTACAACTTTTCATCAAGTGGGGTTGTCAAGTTCATCTCTATATCTTGTGATGCACTGCTTTTCAGGCTTGCTATTGGCCAATAAATTTATAAATGACATGGGATTTGAGCAATAAAGTTTTATATTCTAGGGAACTTGCATATATAGCTAGGATTTTGAAGCGAAGCATCGGATTTTTATGGGGAGTGGTACTATTAAATTTCTCTTAGGTGGTGTTATTTTTTAGATTGAAATTAGTTATGGGAAGGCTAAACTATTGTTATTATATATTGTTGACTACAATCTATTCAAAAATAATACATTTATTTATGTCCATACGCTGGCAATATCAGTTCTCACCAACAATGTTGTAACAAAATAGCCATCAAGAAAAGAGCCATGCTTGGCATCTTCTTGTGAACGCCTTTGGGATGCTTTATGGATGTTCTTTTTGAGGAAAGGAAGGAGTGAGAATGATTGAGTCCCTTGTTGTAGGAGGGAGGAAACACAGAGACCGGTAAATCAAAATCGGTAGCAAAAGGATACCCTTTGGCAATGTTAGTATATTTTGATATTTTATCCAGTGGGTCTAGCAGTTTACAAACTTTGCCACGTCTGTAAACTGGATGCATGTGTTGTGGAGGTTTTCAATGATAACTCTTTATTTAACGCAAGTCAAATATATTTACAATAAAAACTTTATGTTACAATAATTGGCACAGATTTAATAATTATCTTGCTTAGAGAGAAAGCAGGTAGAAAGACGAATGCTCGAACCGGAATGAATCTGCGATATCATGTATCCGGCCAGAGAGTGGTGGCCGGTGTTACCATTATATAAAATCCGATAAATATATTATTTTATCAATTATTATAAGCAATAATTATCAGCCTGAAACACTCATCTATATTGAAAAAATCTTCCGAGGAAAGATACTGGCCGCCAACCGCAGTAATTATTGCTTATAATAATTGTTACCCTTTGTGCTATGCATAAAAATCTTGTCTTAAATGTTAGTTTATAAATTAAAAAATAATAATTAATATTTGACAAGTTAAAGTATTTCATCAAAAATGTAGATATAATTTGTCTCAACGCCATCTAGCGAGCGATGTTTCTCTCACAAAAATAAAGTTGGTTGTTTTCAGGTGAAAAATTTAATAACCAGTAATTGTTGAATGAAGCACTAGTATATATTGAATTATTTGGCGGGTTTTAGATAAGCCGCCATAGCTCAGTGGTAGAGCTCCTGACCGGCAATCAGAGGGACACGGGTTCGAGTCCTGTTGGCGGCCAGTATCTTTTCTCGGAAGATTTTTTCAATATAGATGAGTGTTTCAGGCTGATAATTATTGCTTTTAATAATTGTAACCCTTTGTGCTATGCATAAAAATCTTGTCTTAAACGTTAGTTTATAAATTAAAAAATTATAATAAATATTATTTTATGGTTGTTCGTTGCTCGCTACAACCCCGTTAATGAATTATTTGTATGTTTTCAGGCCCACCATGGTTCCACCCAGGGTCACCACGGCAAGTCCACCTTTGGCCACCATCATCCGTCAGGAGTCAGCTCCGAAACAGAATTGGATGCCCAGTACGCTCAGGTAAATATATCCAGAAAGACTCAATTCAATTATTCATTCATTTTATGAACATTACAAAATTACAATTTCTATTTCAATTCATTTTAATTACAGTTTCTATTTCAAATGTTTGTCTCTTTTTAGTGTCACTTTTTCATTTCATCGAGTTTCAAATCACAACGTTGCTGAAGAATTTTCCACTTCAAAAATGTTGGTGTTCTATAAGTACTGGAAAAATAGTGTTCTCCTTGTTTTGATCCATTCGGAAGCCTTTTATTTTTATTTTGGTGTAATTTTTTTTTATTTACCTCGGGTTGTTTCAATAAGATACGGATATATAACGCTAATTACATTATTTCCAGATCAAAGAGTCGGGAGGCGGTGGCGGGGGCAACGGGGGCGAGCGTATGCTAGGGCTGGCGCTCGACGCCCAGCACGCCCGGGCCAAGATGCGCCACCGACGCGAGAAGGGCCAGCCCTGTGAGTTGCCTGCCAAGACGGGGCACACGCGTGAGTTAAATGGGCGTGCGGTCATTCTGGTTCTAATGTATATATATGCATGTTGGGTTCGCGCTGTCACGAACCAAAGGAAATTGGTTGTGTAGTCAAAAAATTATTCATTTATGTCCATACAGTAAAACCCCTATTTTACGTTTTTTAAGGGACCGAAAAAAAAAAACCTAAACGGAGGGAAAATGTAAATGGGGGGTATTGAAGAAAAGAACATTTTAAATTTTGTTTTTTATTTATTTAATCATGTATATTGGTGAATTGAAAAAAAAGAACCCTTTAAATTTTATTTTTTATTAATATAATCATGTGCATGAAGAGAAAAATGTTATTCCAACAAAAGAAGAAGCAATAAAGTACATCGAGGGTCTTAAAATCTATTTTTCCAGCATTGTTTGCTTTCAAGACGAAATTTTTAATGTGTATACATGATTGAAAAAGAATTAGAACAGAAAAAAATGTAACAAACTAATCTATGTGATTTTTTTAATAAAAAATAAAATGTTCTTTTCTTCAATACATGAAAAAATAGGGGGTATAGATATTCTAAGTAAATTCGTCAAAATACGATATATTTCCGCATAAATCGAAATTTCGCGGCCGACTCTAAATTTAGATACCTCTTTGAAATAAATTTGTAAAAATTCCGCATAATGTCCGCGTAAATAAAATTTTCGCGGCTGATTTGTAAAAATATGATAAAATTTCCTCGTAAATCGAATTTTTGCAGCCGATTTCCGCCGCAGCCGGCCATTTAAATTCATATGTACGAAGTAAATTTGTAAAAATACGACATTCTAGTGTAAACCGATTCAATTTAAAACTAACCAACTTGTTTTATCAACTTTTTCGAGAATGTTCCTTTTCTCGCACTGAACTGACAGTTCTTCTTTGTTGAGACATTACGAATGTAATTAACTTAACGAAAACGAAACAAGAAACGTAAAAACTGTGTGTTAACGATTATCACGAATAATGTTGGAAAAAAGCGTCTCAAATCACAAATCGAGTCAAAACCAAATGACAGATGCGTAAATAAACAAACTGACAGATGCTGTAGCATTTTACACATGGCTAAAGTTGAAAGATGTCGGCCAATCGCCGCGTTGCGAGCAGTACGCTGACCAATCACGGCCGGCTAAAAGTGGAAAGATGTCGGCCAATCACCACGTTTCGCGCAGTTTGCCGACCAATCACTGCTCGGCCGTGTCAAGCGCGCGTAACTCACATATTTTGAATATTTTCGACGTAAATTGCGGGAAAAAAAACGTAAAAAGGGGGGTATAAATGTACTAAAATATATCGGGACCGAAATAATTACACGTAATTGGCGGGAAAAATTTTTTTATCGTAAAGAAAAACATAGGCAAGACTGACAAAAGGGGAAATTTATGATTTGGATGAATAAATTTTACGTTGTTTCTCCTTAACACCTAAGGCTAATTTTTTCACTTCTGGAAACAGCTCATCCAGTGATGCTAGTCACCGGGACAAGCCATGACATCATATGTAATATGTTTATGGCCGCGTGATCACAACTAAGTATTACCGTCAATCTTTCCATATCCGGAGAGATACTAAAAGTTCTTAAATTTGTAGTAGGTACACATTCATTATACATCTGCCAGGGACACATTCATTATTCGAAATCAATGTTTCTCCCTTACTGTCATGGTGAGAAATATGATCTAAATGGTGTTAGAAAGAGAAAACACCACGCTTTATATTCGATTCTAGAAGTTAACCACAAAAAAATTAAAATGTTTACCTCTATAAAACCAAAGTTTCTGACCGCAATTATGAAAAAATTTAGAAACTTTGTGAATTTTTTATGAAACGACAAAAAATTGAGGTGACAGTAATGTTTAAAATACATTGGTCTAATAAAAATTGTGTTTGTGTTTTTCTTTTTTTTCGTAATCAGTAATTTTTGTTAGAAAAAACATAAGGTGAGCGATTTTTAAAACTTTTTTTTTATTTGCTTTCAAAATTACAATATTTTAAAAACTATCCGCCTTACTCATATTCGCAGAATAAGATAATACCACAGTAATACGAACGGGTTAGGTGAAATTGTCATTAAAATTTCACCTAACCCGTTACTGTGGTATTATCTTATTCTGCAATTATGAGTAAGGCGGTTTATGTTTGTTTCAAATAATAACATTTAAAAGCGTAATTCATCACCTTTGAAAAACAATTTTTAGTCTAACTGGTACATTCAGTAATATTCCATTTATTTGGATTGTATTGCAAAGTGGAAATTTTCCGACCTTCTGAGAAAATATGCCCTAGACGTTGGGCATGGTTTGTGAGTATTGTTCAACTATCGAACATGAGAGTTCGTCTAAATGAGACTACTCCCTTTTTTCATTATGCATTTATGCATGTTTTAAAATGCCTACCAATTTTCTGAGATTCTGTGACAGCGTGATATTATTTGTTGCAATGGAAACTTAATTTTAACATTGGAACCTTTTTATAAGCTTCAAACAATTTATTTATGGATTAAATTCATTCTAGTTGCATAGAGAATTAAGTTCCCATTGCATAAGGCCAAATTGCTCAAAGTGAGATTAGCAACTTTAAGGTAGGGTTGTCTTAACTTCCTTCACATTTATTTGATTGGTTCGTCTATCTTAACAAACGGGTCAGTCTTTGGAACACAGGCGTTAGGTGGGATGCTGTCCATGTTCTACTGGTATTTCAATGGAGGATACTCCGGGGAACTAGCCAAATATGTATGTGGCCAACTTTTGTACACAATTTACATTAGCCACATGAGAACTAATCGCTTCTACTACTGTGAAATAACATACTGGCTTTTGTGTTTCCTCCCTTCTACCACATGACTCTTTCATTTCCTCAAAAAGACTCTCCACACAGCATCCCCAAATATAACACAAGCCCTTTGTCAAACATAACTGTAGTGTTTGACGGCCGGCGTGGTCGAGGGGTAAGACTCTTGACTTAAAATCCGAACATCCGGGATCAATTCCCGGCGTGGACAAATAAATTTTATTTGATTAATTTGTCTTTCACAATTAATTCATTCATTAATTCATATTTGTGGCAGGTTCCAGAGTGGAAGATACTCTCAGTATCGCCCTGGTGAAACGATGAATTGAAACGTTGCTTAAAATGCCTTAAGCCATGTTTGGTGACCAGATCTGAATAGCCAGGTACTTCCCCACCTTCTTCCCTATCTCCTTCCACTATCTTCAGCCTTACGTCATACCCCAATTGGGGATGCCATAGTCTCACTGGCTCCAGACTGAAGCAGTTGGGACTCTTGTGAGGTATTCACATAAAAAAAAATAAAAAAAATGTATACAGATAAAAATAAATACATAAGACTTTCGAACTTGCTTACAGGCTTTTCATTCCTTCTTTCACATCCATACATTCGTCAGAACATTACATCTCTGAACTTGGTTTATTACAATAACAGTCATGTTGCTATGCTTGACGGTCGATCCCGAATGATTTGATCGAAAACCGAAACTTGCCAAGAATTAATCAAATATGACAGAGGTTGAAACATCCCAAATTAACAGTTTTAAATTGTGGTTTTACGCACTTTGAACAAAAGGCTGAGTATTTAGAACTAGAATGACGATAAAAATATTGGATGTGGGAATTTCAAAATTAAAATTTGTTTATATTATTATTATTATATTGTGATTTGTGTATATTTTCTCCCATCGCCAATAATCCATTTGACTCTATTTGCACTAGCCGTAAGAACTTTATGATAACGATGACACTTATTTTATTATTAACACACTTTGGGCGGGAAGGTAGTTTTACCTCTTACATAGGACCTTTTGAATGCCTGGAAAGGCTTTGCCGTCAAATATTTTTAAATAAATATTGTACACCAATCTCTTTGTAAAGATACCGACCATATTATGATACAAGACAGGGAAATCTTCTTTTGTGTGGGATAATATTTTAACAAAAGGAAACTTACACTTTGGTACTGGAGATGTGCAAATTGTTATTTTTTTCTTTAATGATTTGTTTCAGAGTTTAACGTCACTAAATGGCCAAACACTGACTTTAACT
This sequence comes from Limnephilus lunatus, assembly GCA_917563855.2. NCBI lineage: Eukaryota > Metazoa > Arthropoda > Insecta > Trichoptera > Limnephilidae > Limnephilus > Limnephilus lunatus. The sequence goes on from OU830594.1 coordinate 104,898,866, forward strand.
TCTGTCTATGGAGTCCTATTACAAAGTAGGCTATAATTTTGGTTAATACTTGTTTAGTTGGGGTGTGGTGAGTACTATAGAATTTTTTTTATTCAAATGTGCATATTATTTTTTTCGAAGGTATGTCTATTTAAAACAAATTCCGTTTTCTCCAATAGGTTCCTTATTTTCACCCGCCTGAAGTGTGTTACGACTGGGTCTGTGGCTGGGTCGGATGGGTACTCCCTTTGCACTCTGATTATAGTCAGGGTCCGATATTGTACATCAACAGCCACAACTCAATCCTTTTCTCGCACAAGCTAAATTTGGCTAAATAAAAAAAGGAAAAAGAAATATTTGTTAAAATCAAATGTTAATTTTTTTTTGTCTTTTGTAATTTACCTTTACCAATAAATGAAACTCTAATTATTTAGGTTGGGACATTTCACAGAAATTCAAATACAGAGAAATTCCAGTCTTATACATATGTAATTCAAGGCTGGAATTCTTGACGGTTGTTCCTAAAGACATCTTATAATATCTTTATTATATCCAGCTTTCTCTATTGATTTTACTTTACTTTTTTTTCTGTCAACACTTCCAGTCTTATACATATGTAATTCAAGGCTGGAATTCTTGACGGCTGTTTCTAAAAGCATCTTACAATACTCCGTCATGTTCATTATATCCAGTTTTCTCTATTTATTCACTATACTTTTTTTCTGCTGCCAACTCTTCCAGTCTTATCCTTATAATTCAAGGCTGGAATTCTTGACAGCTATTCCTAAAGTCATCTTATAATATCCCCGACATCTTTATTATATCCAGCTTTCTGTATTGATTTTATTATATTTTTTCTTTTCATTACATCCAGCTTTCTCTATTGATTTTACTATAATTTTTTTGTCTACTGTCAAGATTTCCAGTCTTGACACAATGAGGCTGGAATTCTTAACAGCTGTTCCTAAAGACGTCTTATGATATCCCCGTCATCTTCATTATATCCAGCGTTCTCTCTTAATTTTACTATACTTTTTTTTCTGCCGTCCAAACTTCCAGTCTTAACACAATAAGGCTGGAATGCTTTACAGATGTTCCTAAAGGCATCTTGCAATATTTCCCATATCTTAATTACATCCAGTTTTCTCTATTGATATTGCTTTATGTCAAAACTTCCAGTCTTGACACAATAAGGCTGGAATTCTTGACAGCTATATACGAAAGGCGTTTTATAATATCCCCATCATCGTCATCATTTCCAGCCTTCTCGGAGACGGACAGTGAGTGCTCGAGTGTGGAGGAGGAGGTGGGACGAGCGGGGGCGGGCGGACGCCGAACAGTTGGAACGACCAAGCCACACCACCACAAGCCCTATAGGAAGAGGTACACGTATTTCAATATGCACTGCCGTACCTATATACGGGATCGGCTAGCCAACTTTCGCACTCTAGTGTCTAAACAGAAGACGGAAGAGTGAGTTTGACGATTTTGTTTTTTTGTAATGAGTATCATTTATTCTGTAGAACAAGGCCAGGCGCACAAGGTTGACTTCTGTCAAGACAGTTATAAAATCCATTGTATTATGTGAAGCATCATGCATGTCGATCATTCAGTTGATTAGTGAGACATCCAAATACTAAATTTTGAGATAATGAGGAAAGCAATATTCGAATGCTCATTATCAAATATTATTTAAGCGTGTCTGTGCTTTACACATTAAATATGCTATAAAATAACGCCGGGAAGCATAACGGTTCGGTACATCAGTATGACATTTTGAAATTTCCTACTATTGACCCACATACATCAACATTTTGTTAAACTGCTTCGATGTATTGCGAATATGCGAGTTTTTCGTCTTAAACAAAATGTCAGATTTACAAAAACTTTGTGTTATTTCCGCTTCATAATTAAAGCTAAATAAGCTTTCAAATTGTTATATTACAAATAAATATTAACATTTGTAAATATTTAAAAATTAGAATGCAAACATAGAAATTAGTCACGTGATATTTTTATGTGAAAACGGTACTAAAATCATGGTTTATGTAAAAAACAATACTTATTCTATCGTATAAATGTATAATAAACAATTTAGTAACCTCACTTTTTTATCATTTCATACAAGAATATTTAATAAAAAAATAACAATGTTTAGCGGCGGTGACAATGAATAGCTCTTTTTATGTATTTCTATGGAAAACTTGAATAGGGATGTGCAGCTTGATTTATTATCGACCTTCTAATTTTTGTTTTAGGGATGTCACTAGATCAATAACAAAGTTATAACAATTTCTGTGGAAACACACGCGTTGACGTGAAAACACACTTATTGTACTTGACTGCTATCGTTACATTATCGTGTATATCCGCTTACGTATCTAATTGGTTAATAAACTACAAGTTTTTCGACATTATAATTGATTTGGTGGCATTTATGGGTAATCTGAATATTGTACCAGATAGAGGGTACACCTTTACATATTATAAATAACTTCATACTCAACTCAAATTTGATTTTCGGAGATATCTGACTAATCAACTGGATGATTGATGTAGCTACGTATTAGGGTGACTTTTTAGTTACTGCAATACATTTTGAAACATTGACGAAATCTTTGTCTGACAAAAGTCATCCTTGCGAGACTGGTCTAAAATTTACTTAGAGGTGAGGGAATTTTTATTATGTATGTATATCTTTAACCAACCGGATTTAGTTCAACCTGAACCTTCATCAGGGGTGTATAAAACATATTAAATAAATTACCGAGTTACCACAATTGGCGATGCCATAGACTCATTGGCCCCATACCTGCTGATCTGTCAAGGAATGCTGTTATTGTTCTACCGGTATTTCAATGGAAGATGCTCCGAGAAACTGGGCACCGGTGCATAGTCAGGAAACACACTAAACGAGCATCCAACATATGTACACGGTTGACATTTATCACATGAGAAAGGGTCGCATCTTCAACTCGTTCTTCAGTTCAGCAGCTCGGTGGATCGCTTTGCCGGCCTCTGTGTTTCCTCCCTCCTACAACAGGTTCACTCCTTCTTCTCCACACAGCATCCCCAAAGATGACATAGGCCCTCAGGGCCCTCTGCGTGGAGTTAATCGTGGATCGATTTGCCGGCCTCTGTGATTCCTCCCTCCTACAAGACCCATGTTCACTCTTTTCTCTCCTCAAAAAGACCCTCCACACAGCATCTTCAATGATGACTTATTTCCTAACGGAAAATTTTTCCTCGGGCCCTCCTGTGTGGAGTTAATGTAAAAAAAAAATTAAGTACTTTTGGGACCAGTTTGGACTCTTATCAACATAAAAATAAATAAAAACCTGTAGAAACATCATAATACCTTAACATTCCTCTTGGTGAATTGGTGCTGGTATGAAGGACAATCAACAATGTAGAATAATTATTATTCATTTAAATCTTTCATGTTTTTGTTTGTAGACTGGTTTTATTATTGCGTGGTACTAATGAGAGATTATTTGTTTAGGTTGGTAGCAGTGCCGGCACCCAGGGCCCCTCGGCTGGGGGTGTTTGTGGGACCCCCCGAACTGCCCAGTGGCTACAGGGCCAGAGAAACAGGTAACAATCATAATTTTTTTTTAAGTTTTCTTTATTCATTGAATTTTTTGTTACATGAATTGAGGATTTTTTGACCACCATGCTAGGCACATGCCATGTTGTGGTGGTCGATTTTCTATAAAGGCTAGCTATTCTCCAAGCCTCGTCGCCGTCGAAAGTACGTCCATTGGTCGACTTGGTTATTCTTGAGCTTGGTCGAAGGAACACACTTAGACGCCAAACGTCAAAAGTCATTCCACACAACGAGTGAGTCAAACCAGTAGAAACAGAGCAGCGTTTGCAAGTTGACGGCCAGCGTAGCGCAGCGGTAAGACGCTTGACTCGCGCACCGAAGGTTGCGGGATCGAATCCCAGCGTGGCAAATAAATTTTATTTCATTAATTTGTGTTATTTCACAATTTATTCATTTAAAATAATAAATGGTATATTTGCGGCACGTTCCAGAGTGGAAGATACTCTCTGTATCGCCCTGGTGTAAAGACCACCATTCAGAATTGAAACGTTGCTTGAAACGGCGTTAGCCGTGTTTGGTGATCAGATCTGAATAGCCAGCTACTTCCCCACCTTCCTCTTCCCTATCTCCTTCCCCTCCCCACTACCCTCAGCCTCACAACATACCCCAATTGGGGATGCCATAGTCTCACTGGCTTCAGACGGGAGCAGTTGGGACTCTTATGAGGTATTCATGTAAAAAAAAAAAAAAAAAAAAAGGGGTGGGTTGTTTGCGTATCTATGCTTATTGGCTGCCAAAATCTAGTATGGTTTTCCCGTGCTAACTTTCACACCCGCAAAGACATTGTATGTTTTTATAAAGTCATTTTAAGGTTCCATATTACAATGGCTGATTTACCAGCGATGTTTTGGTTGCTCAGTCATGTCAAATATTATCAACTCGTAGAAGTTATATGCGGTAAAAATATGTTTATCAACTGTTTGACATGGTGTGACATTTCAAGCTTACATCACATAAATCTAAAAAACATCAAGAACATAGACAATATTCACAGGGCTGCCAATATAATCATTTCTTCGACCGTTCGACGTTCAAGAATATGTAAAAATGAAACATTGGACAAAGTTCGTCACAATGACTAGTAATTTTTCGATTAACGATTGATGGTCATTCGGTAATAGCTACCCAGTACTTTAACATATGCAATATAAACAATGTGAGAGAATATAAAAGAATGTAATAAATAAAATAAAATAATAAAATAGTATAGAAGAATATAGTAGAACATAAAATAATATGAAAAGTATAGAACCTAAAAAGTACATACATGAAAGAATATAAAAAGTATGAAATTATAAAATCAAAGTAAGAAGTAAGAGTAAGCAAATAAGAAAGGATTATTATTATTATTATGAAAATCTATATGTGTGTGTATATATTGGTAGGTGCAAAATAACGTACCTACCAATATAACCACACACAATTTTTGTACAAATAAATGTTAGAATTCATGTTTCAAGTCCGGCGAATTACACTGGACATTGGAGTGATTTATTATTGTTACAGTAGTTTTCTCAGTTGGTGGCACTGGTTACTGAGTACATGGAACATGTAGGCATTGAGTACACAGTGGTGCCAAACAGTTTTAAGTAATTAGTTTAAAATAATAGTTAAATCTTCTTCTTTTTGGTGTTATAGACAGCCCTGATAAACTTAACCTGATTTATTATTGTAGAAAGCAATCACTTTGTGGTTTGACATATTTAATAAAATAGAATACTGTTTTGTTTAAAACCACGAGTTTTATTAATTTTTTGAACTGACCGGTTTCGCTTTACTCAAGCATTATCAGGGTACAAATTAATACTAAACAATAAGTCATAATGTGTGCTTATATAAGACAAAATATAGAGGGAGACAAAATTTAGAGGGAGACAAAATATAGTGGGAGACAACATGATACAAATATAACAAACACATGTTTCTTATATTTGTATCATGTTGTCAGGCCGTCGATGTGTTTGTTATATTTGTATCATGTTGTCTCCCTCTATATTTTGTTTTATATAAGCACACATTATGACTTATTGTTTAGTATTAATTTGTACCCTGATGATGCTTGAGTAAAGCGAAACCGGTCGGTTCAAAAAATTTATAAAACTCGTGGTTTTAAACAAAACAGTATTTTATTTTATTAACCTGATTTCCTTCCATACGTCAACGAATACTGCTCGATCCAATCCTGTGGGACTAGCTGTCGATGGATCACGTATCATACAGTCCACTTAGATTAGGTTGAAACAGGATGAAACAGGGAAGGCCTCAGACTCTTGATTCTTGAGTTTTAACCAGTTTTTAATTATATTGTTGCAGGCAAGGAAGAGTCGAGCGAAGGCAGCGGAGGGGAGGGAGGAGGAGGTCCTCCCCCCACGCGGGTGGGCTACAACCTGCTGCACAACACAACACCCCCCTCCCTGCCGTACACCTCCTGTGAGATGGATGATCAGGTAACCATACAATACACCATTCAAACTAACTGTCAACGAACAATATCATGACACGAGAGGGGATGGATTGTAAATCTTTATTTGTATGAGACCAGACAAGTGACGGCGTTTTAAAGTCAAATCACTGGAAATGATAATTGGAAAGGAGAAAGCTCCTACCTTTGCTGGATTCATATGCTGTGATGGTCCAATCTTGGTGGTGGCTGCTCTTCTACCATGATAGCGATGGTTATTGTTTACCGTCACTTTTGCATTAGTTAATATTTTTCGATTTTTAAAGCTAGAATTTCAAGAGCGAGGGTGAACGATTTCACAACTTTTGATTTTTCAACTGAATTAAAATGTGGGTAATTTTCGATTTTTGTGCAATATTGTGTATGTGTGCCAGGTAGGTAGTCAACAGCTTCTTCTTCTTGTAGTAAGTAAGTAGGGCCTTTCAAGAGAGTGACAAAGGGAGAAAATAACAAAGCAAGGAACTTGGGGAAAATGGGTTTCAGTTCATAAGTTGTTTCAGAAACACTAACATTTTTGAACGATTAATTTGCATAATTTGTCTGAAAAAATTAATATATCATATAGTATCAAACTGTTGTCTCTAAATAAAATACTGATGTAAACGCAAACTGTGAGTATGTACGCTTTCAAAAGATATAAGTTTTTCTTCGATAACTCAAAAACATAAACACTCATTTTAGGGGATTTTGCAATTAAACATTATAGCCTACATGCTCGGAATCAGCATTTGTTAATCTATATCACTGGTTTTCAACATGGGCGATAACGCTCCCTTGTGGGCGTTTCAGACTTTCGGGGGTCAGTAGAAGACCCAGAGGAAATTAGGGGGCGTTTCAGACTTTCAGGGGTCAGTAGAAGACCCAGAGAAAATTAGGGGGCGTTTCAGACTTTCAGGGGGGCGGTAGACGACCCAGAGAAAATCAGGGGGCGTTGAGATGGCACAGAGGACGTGGGCAGGTAAAAAAATATGGTCTAAAAAAGACAAAAATAGATAATTGAAACTTTATCATGAATACAAGAAGGAAGGAGGTCCTTAAAATACAAAATAAGTGATTGCTTTTTTAACTTGCTAAACATGAAGGTGTAACAAATAACATAGGTATCTATATGAATATCAGGGTGTCCGGGAGTAAAGTGCATTAACTTCAGGAGGTGATTCTATATGATGGTAGGAGTAAAAAAGTTTGACAACATTTTTCCAAAATTCCAACTTTTTTTTCCCCATACAAAAAGACATACCTACTAAAAATCCTTAGTGTGAGGTAAAATTTACCCGATAAATTTGCTATGAGCTGGCCGGGCCCGATTGTGGCAACGCTGCATTGGTTGTGATTGGCCCGTATTGTAACAGCGGAAAATAATAATGCTGGCCGCACACGCTGTACTAATTTTATCTTTTTACCAAAAAAGTACCCCTAAAAGTTGGAATTTCGAAAAAAGTTATTTATTTTTTTTACTTATACTGTCATGTAGAATCACCTCCCGAAGTTTATGCACCTTACCCCCGGACATCGAGTATGTTATAAGTCATAATATTTTTCACTCAAGTTCCTTATTGCAAGCCGAACAACAATATTATCATCATCAGATTTTGAAGTGTCAGTATTATTAATTCATCATGTTGATTTGTTTCCAGTTGTCATCATGCAAGGAGTCCTCGGCGCAGGAGAACGAGACAGGGCGAGCAAGGAGATCAGGCTGGGGCAGATTGAATCCCACACATCCCAAGGTATTTATCCACTCAACTGTCCCAAAACCAATAAACTGACATTCCGCCCAAAGTCTGAACTGTCCTAATGTCACAAAGTGGCTTCTGTCACAAAAGGCTTTTTTTTAATTCTCTTTGTGATGTAGGTTACCAGTTTTCCCCTTGTACTATAAGTTTCCGTACACCTTGTATATTTGTATACATCGATACACATATAGCCTTTTGCGTAGGTTAATTCTTTAATGTCGCAGCTGTGTGGCACTTGCCATTTTTCCTTTACAGCGTCAATATGTACTTACCTGAGATAATTTTTTCAAGGATTGGGGAGGCAAGTCCAAAGAGTCAAAGAAGAACGCCAGTCAAAATGCCGTTGTCAACAATCAAGGATGGGGCCCACAGGTAAACATCTGACACTTTCCTTTTTACTATTACGCTGTATTTACACTGCACATAGAAAGTCTTTTTGAGGAAAGTAAGTGATATACTGGGTTTTGAATAGATCCATGTTGTTTGGAGGGAGGAAACACAAAGATCGGCTGATCATTTCACAGCCGAGCTGTTGAACCCAAGAGTGAGTCGTGGAAGTGGCCTGATATCATTTGACAAATGTTAACTGCAAATGTAGGGTGCGATTTTGGTGTTCTTCCTTTGAATGTGCACCGGTGCCGAAAGGATCAACAACGCTAGTTCCTCCAAGCATCTCCCATTGAAATATCGGTAGAATAAGGACACCATTCTCACATCTGCTCCAAAGACTGCGACCGGCTTGTTAACCCTTCAAGCCTCAGAAAGACATTCAACCAAAAGCATCACATTCCATTAGAGTCGCTTAGGGACAGATCTCACCCCACCCATAATTATTTTTTTTTTCTATAATGAGGAGATATGTGATTTTTTCAATTTTTATACTTGATTCCATGGATAAAATCCTAAAATTTTCCAAAATATATGATTACAAACTGGCAAGATTTTTCCGTGACAGTTAGAAGTTAAAAAAATTATTAACAGTTTTCTTACTACCCTAAACAAAAATTTTGTGTTTTCAACTTCGACCAAGTATACCCTAGACAAGCCCTCTCATAGTAAGAATCAGAATAAAATAACGCCAGTAACAGTAATTTCGCAATACAACTCTCCTTCCAATTCCGCCGTCTTGCATACAGAGTTCCCGGCAATATACAACTGACCACCAAGTTATCCTATTGTGTAATTTGTCAAACTAATACATCAACAGTTGTTCACGGATTGGACGCGTGAACAATATCCACAAGTTGTATTGCATGTAAGTGGTTTTCAAAGTGTGGGTCAAGAGACATTCATAAATTTAATTGGAAAAAAATATTTTTTTACTTTATAATGACAAAGCGATTTAATTTCGAAGGCCAGTATGGGTACCGCCGCCTCGGGAACCATTTATTGGATAACCAACGCCTCTGCCATAGGTCACCCCAAGTGGTTCGCTACGTTTGGTGACTAAACAGGGGTGCCCGGTTAATGGAGTGATGTTTGTCCAGGTCTTGGCGGCGGATTCGTCTGATGGTCCGTAAGCTTAATGAGTTTAATAAAAAAATCCATTCATCGTTTGCTTGAAAATATTTATGAAAAATTCACCTTTTTACCGCCCACGCACCGTGGGCTGCCCAAGTTGGTTGCTCATCATTAACACAGTGATGAGAAACCAGCGGTCCGCAAGCAAAATTACTACAAACTACAAACTAAAAATGACCACAAAAAAATATTAAAAAATTGCTAAGAAAAAAAAATGTTCAAAGGCTTTTATTCTGTTTTGCAAAAGGTATTAGCCAAAAACTATAATCTCTCTTCAAAGCACAGATAATAGAAACAAAGGGAGATATGCTACGTTGTCCGCCAGACCGTGGGAGGACTACGGCGTAATACGCGTAGTATGAATACGGAAAGAATTCGTTCATTTATTTGATTTTGTGTCGTAACCGAGCACGGTTTGTGCCCGTTTTATTCAAAATGCCGTCTTGTTCAATGCAACTATGTAAAAATACGACAAACAATGTGAACTTCAAGATAAATTGAGTTTTATTTCACCGCTAAGTACAAAATTAAAGTGAGTTATCATTTTTTAATGATTATTCAAAGTTATAATTGACGTAAGGCCCCGGTAAAGCAAACATCGCCGCCATGACGAAGCTAGTGAGGGGGACGCGAATTCTTTTAAAAACCGACTATCGATATTTCGTAAAATTAGCAGGGCTATTTAAAAAAAAAATATATATATATATATATACATATACAAACATATTATTTCTTTTGAATTTTTTTTTGTAGATAATTTGGTGTCAATGCTGATTTGTGGTAGAAAAAAATGCCATGCTTTTCTTTTCAAATCTTTATTTTTTATAAAAAAAATAATTGTTTGTTTCGCATGTGTACCATTTATCCGATTTTCAATGAAACTTTGCTGATTTTTTGTGCCCGAGCCCGCGGAGGTTTCTATATATATATTGGAGTATAACGGCGGGCTCTAGCATTATGAAATTATTTCCTTTACCATACATCCGAATGGGATGAAACTTTGGTATTTTGGTGTGGGCACGTCCGTGAAGGTTTATATACATTTAACGGTAACCTCTGGCGTTATGAAATTTGTATATTTTTTGACGCGTGATCAGTTTGAAAATGTGTGCAATTCATAAAGTTAAGCGGCAGGAAGGGAAGGAGTAGGGGAAGGGAATCCAGGACGACTGATCCGATAGGGAGAGGATAACGGGGGTGGGGGAGGGAAACGAAGGGGGGGGGGGGGGTTGGCAGAGGTGAGAAAGGGATGAAGGGGGGGGGGGGGGGTTCGCGGGACGGGGAGAAGCATAACAAAAACGACATTGGGGTGACATATGACATTGGGGTGACATATGACCAAGGGGTGACCTATGACCCTGATATGACCTACGACCGTGGGGTGACCTATGACCTTGGGGTGACCTATGGCATGGTTAGTCAACAAATGATTCATTTTGCTCGCACCTCTCCATAACATTTTTCGTAACGCATTCGCCAGCTTACTCCCCAAGAAGTTGAAGTAAAACTTCTTTACGCACGCTCGACTTGGGGGGGTAAGCTGGTGAATGCGTTACGAAAAGAGTGATGTTACGAAAAGTGTGATGCGAACGGTAATCGATAGGTGATAGGTGATAGGGCGAGGTGAATGGTCGGGCCTTGATGCACGCTTGGCTTAGGGAGTAAGCTGGTAAATGCGTTACGAAGTGTTATGGAGAGGTGCGAGCACAAGGAATCATTTGTTGAATAACCATGCCATAGGTTAACCCAAGGTCGTAGGTCTCCCCAAGGTCGTAGGTCACCCCGAGGTAGTAGGTCACCCCAAGGTCATAGGTCACCCCACAGTTTTAAGTCACCCCAGGGTCACAGGTCACCCCATAGTCATATGTCACCCCAATATTATATGTCACCCCAATATCAATGTCAATGTCACCCCAATGTCATGTGTTATTTTATAAGTTAGTGAAGTTTTACTTCAGTCGTGTGGTCTAAAGCACACTCGTTTTTTTTAAAATGAAAGACAAACATTCCCGGGTAACGAATAACCCGACAATATTTGAAAATCTCCTACCACCACCTCAGAAAGCAGAAAATGTTGCTTGAGTCGTGATGGAGGACTTAGCCAGCCGAGGAATCTAACACGGAACGCCTGGGTGGGACCCAAACGCGATGCCCACTCAACCACTGTCCGGTCATACTATGATTCGATGTGTTTTCTATTTAGTTTTTACAAAGCATATTTAAAATGAGATGGCTGTTAGACAGCATTCAGAGTGGGATGATTCACAGATGCATGGGACTCTTGTGAAGTACTCAAATACAAAATAAATTAACATTAGTAAAAAATTAGAATTTCTTTTTATGGATTTTTACAACAGAAGCACAATTTGAGTGTTATTGTGATTAATATTATTGAACAAAACCAAAAACTGTTAAAATTCTAAATAGATTAGAAACAATTGATGTGGATTTGTTACGAATGGGACACGTTACGATTTGGATACACTCATTACGATTTATCGGTTCTGAGAATAGATCACACTTATTCCGATTTATCTGTTCTGAGAATAAGAATTTTTCATCCAAATCTCAACTGGAATAATTTTAAAATTAAAATACCGATTGCTGTCGATTTATATTGTTGCAATCTTTATTCGTTGTCATTTGAATGTATTGCTAATTGCGAATGCAGTCGAGACGTGTACGCATAGAAATCTGTCCTAAGTATTAGTGCCAACGAAAACAACATGTTTCAAGTGTGAGTTCAAAAAGGGGCGGATACTTTAGCGTAAGCGAAGGTGTGTAATAGTATTGGTTAGCAATATCGGCGACACGAGGTAACGCAGTTCTAAAGGGTTCAAACTGCCTATAGCATATCTTGGGTTTCTAATATCTTTGCTTCAAAGTATTGAATCAGCTACTCAAAACATTACGTTTTTTGCATATAATAAATAAAAAATGACTGAAATTAGTGGTTATTTAAAGCCCAGAAGTAAGCCCTCAAAAAGAAGAGGAAGGGGAGATAAGTAAATACGAATGTTAGAGGGAGCGCGCTTATCTTGAAAACGATAATATTTAAGCGAAAATTGTGAAAATGTTTAATAAAATATGACTCGTTTGAAATAGAACAAAAATCTGACAGAAAATGTCTTTAAAAGGATTTAAAAATACAATGAATTACGAAATTTTTCATATACCTATATATAACTAGTAGATCTGTGTTTAATGTATTTTAAAGGTTTCCGTTTTACAAAGTAACAAAAATTATCATGATGAAATATTGCATATATTATAATACATATTGTAATTCCGAACGAAAATAAACCAACACCATTTATTGGTTTGACCTTGAATGTAGTAAAAATTTTGTCTGGCAATTTTTGCCCTTTTTGAATCAACCGCCAAAATTTAACATTTCCAAATGAAAAAATCGTTAGCATTCATTGTTTTGGCATTGCGGATATAAAGTTTTCACCTGCGGCGCTTTATTTTTACCCACTTTGATAGTTTTATTAAACAAATATTATTTTACAATATGTAAAGTAGGTTTGCGATTCCACAGACAACAAAGTTAACCAGGTTATGTTGTACTTACCCTTCCACCAAGGTCCGCATAGGTGCATAATAATAATGGATACATTAATAATACTTCGACTAAAAAGGTTGATCATTCATAAAAAACAGCGGGTGGTGAATTTATGTAACTATAATTATAATTTATGGAATTAGTATAATTTATTTTATTATTGAAAGCGGGTCGCGTTTTAAAAAAGTTTGAAAACTCTTCCAAATTGTGATACTAGCCCTCCTTGTATGTATTAGTAGCCGAACTATCGTAACGTCACAAGCAGTGCGGTGATTTGATGACGTAGGAAACTTTGATGGTAACTCGAAGTAACTCTTTAACATTATTACGTTTATTGAAACGCTGCCTAAAAGACATCTGTAAGGTATATTTTTTTTGTTGTATTCAGATAGCTGACTACATTTTCAAAAATAAAGTCCGCGGCGTGTACCTTGTACAATATTCGGAAGTGGTATATTTTTGTGTTTTAAAAAAATTAACTCGGTCCGGACGGCTGACACACAAATTAGTTTCAGTGTAGATCTTTTAGACCGATAAAAGATACAACACAAAGCGCTATGCGATCTGAACGGTGCACAACAATGCAGGCGCTTTTTCATAAATTGGCCTTGAGCCTGCTTTTGCTGGCTTCTTGCGTCATTTTGAATTTCACAGGGCACGTCTAGATATCATACGTCAATGGTTTTCAAAATATCGAATTCTTTAAAAATTATGAATATTTTGAGTCGAAATGTTTCCGTAATATTTTTTGTTAACATTTTCATGTTTGAAATTAAACTGTTATTATTTAGAAACATCAATGTTTATTTCAAATACAAACATCTGAAAGATAATTTAAACCAGTTTCTAGAATGGTATTTGTTTTTACGACAACTTCAAATATAAGAAATACATAGCACCTTAATAAATACCCTCGGAACTTACTGAAATTCCACAATAAATTTAGCTGCTATCATATATTTTATTGACCGAAACACATTCCTAGAACAATAAACTATGTACCAAAACAACATTACTTGCATTAATTTGATAAATTGATAGGTTTAACGATGTTTTCGTCAAGAATCACGCATCAGATTTAATCGCGGCAAATTTGACATTTCGATTCCAAAGACAAAATTATTTAGAAATATTCTGATGTTGCCAGGTGAATGAAATCAGTGGCTATATCATCTATGATATTGGCGCAAGCGATTCTGACCTTGTCCTTCATACAAATTCTGTACACAGAGGGGTCAAAATCGCATTCAAAAATATTTTTTTCGAATTTTTTTCCACGCGCATTTTCGCGTTTCTGGCAAATAACAGGTTAAGGAATGGGTAGGAATCTGGGGTTCAGTGTGTCCTGGTCATCCGCCTCCAAGACCTAGACAAACCTCACCCTATGAACCCCGGCACCCATGCTAAATCACCAAACGTGGCGAACCCCTTGGGGTATATATATATATTCCCCTGTTATGTTGATTCTTCCCACCGTACTCCCCCTCCCCCAAAATCACCCCTCCCACTACCCTCAGCTAATAAAACCTATTAATTTTTTACCTGTATAAATTTTAAGTTAGTTTTAAGATTTGCTAGTGAATGAGATGGATGTGTCGAAACTGTGTAATGCTAAATAAATACCAGCATTGGTTTAAGATATGAAAACACGTTGGTCCAAAGTAATGTATAAAGTAATAATTAACAATTCTTAGTCAATAAAAATTAAGCACGGTGGACACCAATGTAATGTAAATGTAATGCCTGTCAATATAACGCTAATGTGTTGTGAACACGTTGTTAAAAGTAAATCTTTATGAATTAATTAAGGTATAATATTAAAATGAAAGAATTCAGACAAAACAAATATAATTATTATTTAAAATACAGAACATGAGACAGATTACATATAAAATAAAATTTAAATACTCACGGTCGCGTTTAACCTACGATAGAAACTAAACAGTTAGAAATTGTAAATTAATTGATAGCTCGCAGTGTATTTAAGATAAATATTTAATTTAATTAATATTGCGATATCCTCTCTTCTATCAAGCGTTATCTAAAATTGCCTCCCCTCCATTCAACATTTCATCTCTTCTAAGTCTGAACTCGACTCCAATCTTCCATATAATTCTGAAATTTGTACATTTAAATAAAATTAATATATAAATTCACCTTTCCCTTTCTCTGTAATTTTAAATGATGGCCTAGAACACCCTTGAAGGGTGAAAGCCAGAAATAATTAAAAAAATATATATTGCGATGTAGAAAGAAATAGCTCACAGAAATGATGAATCCATCGAAGTGTGCCTCGCGTTGAAACAGACGTCCACCTTCCCTGGCCTTCTATCTGGAACTCCTTTTGAAAAAATTCCTGTGCTTATCGTTTGTTTTCCAATAGACGAAACTAGTATTCCATTTTGTTCTCATTTGAAATAAAATCAATTTGAATTATAATCAATTTGTAGACAACAACTTGGTTAGGTACTGGGTACTTATTTGCATTGCAATTCCAAACTGTTGTTACAAAATTAAGTAAAAAATGTACATGTGAAATAAAACTCTTCAAAACAAAAAAATATTTAAAATACTGAAGAGTTAACAGGGAAATGTATCAAACGAACGGTGACCGGACAACTCGGAATGAAATCAACTCAACACCTCCTTTGAAACATCATTAAAAGCTATGAAAAAAATATATAAAAAAATTTATTAAATAGGTTACGTTAGGTTAGAACTTTTAATGACATTTCAATGAGATGTTGATTTGATTTGATTCCGAGTTGGCTTGGAACCAAAACGAACCACCTGTTTGTACACAGAGTCGAGGGTATTTTATTTGACTAACATAACAATGAGCCTCTTTTTTTTATGTGTTCCAGGGAAATAATGGGGTGCCTCTATTCCTAGAGAAGTGTGTGAACTTCATCGAGGCGGAGGGCCTGGGCGCCGAGGGCATCTACAGGGTGCCCGGAAACAGGGCGCATGTAGATCTGCTCTTCAAGAACTTCGATGAAGGTAACAAACAAATTCTACACACCTACTACTACAGGCCAAATAAAAGCATTTTGATTTTCATTATAGGTACCTTTTTTTACATTAGCTCCACTCAGCAGGCTCTGAGGAAAGTAATTCCCCTCGGGGCCTATTTCATCTTTGGGGATGCTGTGTGGAGGGACAGAAAGAAAGGAGAGGAAGTTGTGGGTAAGAAATAGGGGTCAGTGTGTCCAGGAGTGACGGACATATGAATCTATCTCTTCCACTGCGGTGCAAGGCAATGTTCCGAGAGAGTCCTGCTGGAGAGGTCAAAAAATCTCCCTCAACCAGTTTCTTCCGACCTGCCATGCAGTAGATGGGAAGACGCATCCGTCGCCAAGATTTTAACAAACCTCACCCCATGAACCTAGGCACCCCTGCTAAGACCCCAAACGTAGCGAACCACTTGGGGTGATCTATGGCAGATTTGTTGGTTCACCACAGTTTGAAATGTTTTCGCAAGGTGAAACAGCTGTCACGCGTAATAATAATTACACAGCACAATTTTTAAAATCTTAATAATAAATTAACAAACCGTTCTTTAAAATGTTTTTTTTTAATTAAAATATAATATAATTGATTCCAAAAGAAACATTTAACTGAAAAAGTATCTACCTTCTAAAATTCCTATAAAATTGATTTATAATTTGGTTAACTAAATTGACAAAAATGTCAGAATAATTCGAAACTCACTCATTTTTGCGTTGCTTTACAACCCGATTTGCAGACAGTTCGGTTAAAAATGAGCATTTAGATCCTGCATAGAAAATTCCCACAATGGGCTACGCTGCTAACTTTAGCGAACTTTGCTTTTCTGCGCTGGGTCTCGTTATTTCAATATGCTCTCTTCGGTGGTCAATATACGACCAGGGCTGGGCAGTATTTGAATTACTTGTAATTGAAATACGTATTTGAAATACAAATACGTATTTTGTATTTGTATTTCTATTACTTCCTAAAAATGTATTTTGTAAATGGTATTTCAATTACTTTTTTAAATTATGGCTTCAAAATACATTTTCAAATACATTTAGCGATCTTAATAATGATAATGAAAAATAAACTGACGTAGATAATACATAGATTAAATAAGTTAGAATCCAGCGCAATATATGTTAATATTTAGAGTAAGTTTGCAACACTATTTGTATCGTATTATATTATTAGTGTCTGACCGAAACAGGACTGGAAAACTGAAACCGAATCTTCGGTCTCATTTTTGTTTCAGTCTCAGTTTTGGCCGAAACCGATTCTTTTTTTAGCTATTGTATACTGAAATTTGGCTTATTTTTACACTTATACAGACAATTAACACGTGTTAAATGAGTGAGACAGGGATGCTCTCTGTCACCTGTTCTTTTTAACGTTTATATACAGAGTGCGATTGACGACTTGAGAGAGAGAATGAGTCACAGAAAAGGTGTAAAGATACACGGGCAAAAGGTGGATATGATAAGGTTTGCTGACGATATTGCTTTGGTTGCTGAAAGCGAAGAAGAACTGCAAGAGGCCTTAACAACCATGCAAAGCATTCTTCAAAACAACTACAACATGAAGATAAATAAAGACAAAACAAAGCTGCTGACTGTAGGCCGAACGCAACACCAGATGAGAGTAGAGATGGCAGGAGTTCCACTAAAGAACACCAAGGAGTTTGTCTACCTCGGGAGCAAAATAACATGGGATGGTCGGTCTAAGAGCGAGGTCGACAGCCGTATACACCAGGCTAAGCTTGCATTCAATAAAAGGTCGAAAGTAATTGAATCAAATAATATAGACCTAAAACTGCGAATACTCCTCATCAAGACCTATGTGTGGAGTATCTTGATGTACGGCTGCGAAACATGGTGCCTATCCGAAAGAGATAAACGGAGACTAGAGGCTTTTGAGATGTGGTCCTATAGAAGATTATTAGGAATTTCCTGGAGAGACCACATTACAAATGAGGAGGTTCTCCAAAGTATCGAAGGAGGAAGGCACCTGCTCAGGACCTTGTCCGAAAGGCGTGCAAGATGGATCGGACATGTTATACGACAAGAAGGCCTCTTGCATACCATAATGGAGGGTATGACCGAGGGGACCAACTCTAGGGGACGCCCACGCCGAGAGTACCTGGACGACCTGCTGGTGGACGTGCGCTGCTCATCATATGCAGAACTCAAAAGAGCCGCACAAGACAGGGAAGAATGGAAAAGAAAATTAGAGGAAATTGCTGCAAACCAATCCCAGGATTGAAACCAGAGAGAGAGAGAAATGAAATAAAAATCAATTATTGAAGTATATGTGAAAAGATTTTTTTTTGATATTACTGCTCTAAAACAAACAAAAATTAACAAAACATGTTAACTACTTCTTGGAACAAAAAATTGACAATAATCAACACTCACATTATAAAGGAAGGACCTCATTAATTGAGTATTTTAATTGCGTTTACATTCACAATATTCTTAATGAAAATGTTAAATGAAATAAAGAAAAAAAATGAAGTATGTGAAAAAATATATATATAAATATTTTTTTATATTAGTTCCACATAGGAGGCCCTGAGGAAAATAGTTTCCATCAGGGCCTATGTCATCTTAAGGGATACTGTGTGGAGGGTTTTTTTAAGAAAAGGAAGGAGAGGCAGTTCTGGAAAGGAAATAGGTATGAAGGGTGGGTAGGAATCGGAGGGTCAGTATATCTAGGCATAACGGACGTATGAATCCATCCCTCCAACCGCGGTGCAAGGCGATAGGTCGAGAGATTTCGGCTGGAGAGGATAAAAGACCTCCTTCAACTAGTCTCTCTCGATCCTGCACACCACGGAGCAGGCAGGCAGACGCATTGCCCCCCAAGACCTGGACAAACTTTACCCCATGAACCCGGGCATCCCTGCAAAAACACCAAACGTAGCGAACCACTTAAGGTGACCTATGGAAGAAGTTTTGATTATGCAATAAATGGTTCCTGGGGCGGCCTGTATTACCGCTACATTACTGATATAAAACAAACAAAAAAATTAAAAATTAACAAACTACTTATCGGAACAAAAATTTGGCGAACTTCACGAACGCAGAGTTTCGGTGCGGCCGAAGGTTCGGCAGATTTTCTGCCGAAACCGAAACTGATGCCGAAACTAGATTTTTTTGCCGAAACCGAAACCGAACCTTCGGTCGGTCACTATATATTATACTTATCATTGCTTTGTATTGTATATTTTTGTGTCATAGTATTAGATTAAGCACTATGGGAATAATTTGCTGAATACTAAATTATTTTTAAGTTACGAGTTTTTACAGTAGAGCGCATTTGAAGTGAAATAACACAAAACTAATTATAATAAATGTCATGTTATTATAATAATTATTATTATTATCTAACACCTGGGTCCTATACCACAAAAACAAGTGGAGCGAGGATGAGATGTTTCTTCTAAACAATATGATTGGTCAATTTTTGCACGTCTCTGTTTCACTCTGCTCAGCTTTGCTTTTATGGAAACGCACCCTTAGTAAAAAAAAAAAAAACGCACACTTACGACAATTTATTGCAACCAAAGGTTCTACCAAAACCAAATGTATTTTGTATTTTGTAATTTGTATTTTGTATTTGAAATAAAAAAATGGTTAAAATACTGTATTTTGTATTTGGTATTTCAAATACACGACTTCAAAGTATTTTGTATTTCGTATTTTAAATACATGCGAACAAGTATTTTGTAATTTGTATTTTAATTACAGCAAAGCATGTATTTTGCCCAGTCCTGTATACGACTGATGTCGTATTTTATTCAAAACATTTTTGAACCTTCCTGGTGCCAAAAATATGGTCACAAGCTTTGCCTCGAGCTCCTCGAAATGATACACAGATTTTAGGTTAGGACAAATCTATGAATTTGTATGTCTATGGCAACACGGCATAATAATCTAGAAATTAATCACAAAAATTATAAGTTCTATTTTGTGTTTGATGATTAAATCTTATAACATCTATTGTACTTCGAAAATTCCATGTTCACTCCACAACATCTATTTATATAAGCAAAATAATGTCTCTTTCAGATCCTAACATATCTATAACGCAGCTGGATATTCCGGTGAATGCTGTGGCCACGGCTCTGAAGGACTTCTTTTCCAAGAGGTTGCCTCCGCTCTTTGACGAGCCTACCATGTCGGAACTCGAGGATATTGCAGGTAAATCTGACGGACACAGTATAACCCGCTTATTGCATGTAACAATATTTTACACTATACATTAAACCAATCTTCCCAACATACCTTCCAATGATATGCACGGTGTAACTTTAAGTGAACAGCTTAGGTAGAGGGCTTCATCGAAGCCAGGGTAAAGTTAGCCTCTCAGAAGCAGGGCGTACTGTACAGGGCCCGCAGATACTTTAATTAATAGTACACAACTGCTAACCCTACCCCACAGTTAAATTTGGCAGCCACCTCTTGTCTAGAGCCCCAAAATACCTGAATAACCCTCAAATCTGGGCGGAAACGGGCGGTCCGATTGATAGATTCTCCTATTTAAACAAACGGATTGCAACTTTTAGAGCGCATGTGTCTGGTGGGAATGCTGTCCTTGTTCTACCATTGTATTTCAATGAAAGATACTCCGAGGAACTAGCGTCATTGATTCCTTCGGCACCGGTGCATAATCGGGAAACACGCCAAACGTGCACACAACATTTGTGCACGGTTGATATTTGTCACATGAGAACGGGTTGCTTCTTCGACTCGTTCTTGAGTTCAACAGCTTTTTATATTCAAATCAGCCTTGGTAGATTCCTGTGTTAGTATATGTAATATATGCCTAATCCACAGGCATACATTAATTATTGTGTTGAGGCTCTTCAATAGGTCCTTGTCACAATCTGGTTTATTATTGAATTTACTTGTTTATAATATATTATACTACTGGGTCACACAACCAATCTTAACTAGCTACTATGTAATTGTATCTGGGCCGGCCAGCGAGCTTTAACCGACCCCAGAGGCAGTGGCCATTCGGGCAACCTCGGCAGCATCTGTCGGAACTTGAAAGAAGCTCTAAGTCTAACGTCATCTATTGATATCAACAAAAACTAAGCAGTGGCGTGCACAGAGTTTTTAGTGAGCTAGAGTGCTAAGATTAAAAAATTTGACATAAATGATGTTGTAGCTGAAAATGATTTTTTTTTTTCCAAATTTCAATATTTTGTATGGAGATTTTTTTATTCAAGGTAGGCATACCTATAGGTATGCCTACGCTAGATAAAAATCTTCATACAAAAAATTGAAATTTCGAAAAAAAATAAAAATCATTTTCAGCTACAACAACATCAATAATGTTGTATTTTCCAGTCTTAGCCCTCCAGCTCACAAAAATTTCTGTGTACGCCCCTGGCCGTAAGTGCCTTTTCAAAACACTACAGTATCCATTGAATGTGCTTAAATCATATGTATCTATGTTGTAGGTTCTCTGGGCAACACGGACCGCAGCGGTCGCCTGTTGGCTCTGAGGGCGTTGATAGCGGAGCGATTGCCGCAACACCAGCGCGCCGTGCTCAAGTACATCTTCCATCATTTCACCAGGTAACCTTGACTTGTGCCAACATTGTTAGAATTACCAGGAACTTGATATATTTATATTATAGATACTTTATATTCTCCCATCCTAATATCATAATAAAAGGCCATTAAAAAAGAGGCAAAGACAATGACATTTCACTTAGTGCCTGTTCAGGAGGTGCGAATTTGCCGCAAATCGTTACACGCGTAGGCAAAGTACTGGGCGCCAGTACATTGCCTCCAGAAGCATCGCACTTGTTTAAAATGTGCGCGTAACTCGCGCATAGTACTAAGGGCAATGGAGTGGCAAAATTTTGATACGATTCCTTCTGGACGCAAACGTAAGCGCGTAACGATTCGTCCCTTCTGAACAAGGTCTTAGCACCAGTTCTTTCCGCATAATTTGAACAATTCATCAAATTTCAAAGTTAGTTTTGAAGTTCTGTGAAAATTCTATTCGAGTTCTGTTATTATTTCAGTTATGTGAAACAACATGCCAATAATGATAGAATAACAGAACTTGAATAGAACATTTACAGAAATTTTATGAATTGTTCAAATTCTATGAAACAACAACTGGCACTTTTTGAAGTGAAATCTTCTTTAGCACTGTTGTGATTTGAAACTTGATGAAACGTAAATAACTAAACTAAAAAGAGACAAACATACATCTATTGGATTTAGCCTGCGAAGAATGAGATAGATAATCGGTTTCCTCTTTGTGCGGTGATTTGTAGCTTCCCCACTCTTGTCTACTTTAGTTTTCTGAGGGTTTCACTTCTACCGCGTGTGAATTACACTGTTTGCAATTGCATTGTTTTTGTCATCTTTTAAGATGCTGTTTGGGGGGGGGGGGCATATTTTTGAGGAGTTGAAGGAGTGGACATAGGTTTTGAAGAGACACATGTTATAGGAGGGATTAAACACAGATACAGAGAGACACTTAAATTCTTTTAAAGTTACTAACCATTTGAATATTTTCATAATTTGCAGGATAGCGGACAACTCAAAGCTGAACTCGATGGACTCGAAGAACCTGGCCATCTGCTGGTGGCCGACCCTGTTGCCCGTGCAGTTCACCGACATGGCGAGGTTCGAGGCCACCCGGCCCTACCTCGAGGACATCCTGCAGACCATGATCGATCAGTTCCCCTTCCTCTTCTGTGGACAGGAGGCGGCCGTCATGGTCTGAGGTCGCTGGACGCTCGTCCTGTTTGGCGATTACTACTGAAGCGGACGGATTTCACCATCAAATGGTTGATTTTTACCTTTAGATCATCAAAACAAGTGAATTTCACCATCAAAATAGGTGAATTTCACCACAAAATCATCAGAACAAGTGAATTTCACCATCAAAATGAGTTGCGTCTATGTGACGGCATCTAATCTTGCCTTTTTGGAATAACATGGCATCCTTACTGACTTTGTCAAAGCATTTTGGCAAGCTTAACTTGTGTGGTTGTCTTAATTATGTTGAATTAATTGGGCATTTAGAAATACTGGATGTGAGTGGGGCCTGTTGAAACATTAAATTCATTACTTAAATCCCATCTTTTACATCAAAATTAGTTCACCATCATGGCATCAATGCAATGAGGGCTTTTCAAAACTATGTGGGATAAGAATTAGGCTTGTCGATTCATTGTAGCAAGCATTAACTAATTTAAATCCATCACGGTATCTAATTATGTTACATCGTAAGTCAAAATCTGCTAAACTGAGGGATAATGAACTTTAAAGTATCTTATCTCAACTGTCTGTTAGTGGCATCTAATTATGGCCAGTAAGTCAAAATTTGTTAAACTGGAATAATATACTTTGAAGTTAACTTATAAGTACATTATCATGTCTGTTAGTGGCATCTAATTATGGCTTAATCGTAAGTCAAAACTCGTTAAACTGGAATAATGTACTTTGAAGTTAACGTATAAGTACATTATGCTTAACTATCTGTTAGTGGCATCTAATTATGGCACATAGTAAGTTAAAATCTGCTGAACTGGAATAATGCACTTTGAAGTTAACTTATAAGTACATACATTATTTCAACCGTCTGTTAGTGGCATCTAATTATGGCACATTGTAAGTAAATCTGCTAAACTGGGATAATGGACTTAGAAGTTAACTTAAAAGTACTTTATCTCAACTCTCTGTCAGTGGCATCTAATTATGGCATATCATAACTTGAAATCTGCTAAACTGGAATAATGGACTTTGAAGTTAACGTATAAGTAGGTACATTATCTGAACTGTCTGTTCGTGGCATCTAACTGTGGCACATTGTAAGTAAATCTCCTAAACTGGGATAATCGACTTTGAAGTTAGCTTATAAGTAGGTACATTATCTGAACCGTCTGTTAGTGGCATCTAACTGTGGCACATTGTAAGTAAATCTCCTAAACTGGGATAATCGACTTTGAAGTTAACTTAAAAGTACTTTATCTCAACTCTCTGTCAGTGGCATCTAATTTTGGCATATCGTAAGTTGAAATCTGCTAAACTGGAATAATGGACTTTGAAGTTAACTTATAAGTACATACATTATTTCAACCGTCTGTTAGTGGCATCTAATTATGGCACATTGTAAGTAAATCTGCTAAAATGGGATAATGGACTTAGAAGTTAACTAAAAAGTACTTTATCTAAACTCTCTGTCAGTGGCATCTAATTATGGCATATCATAACTTGAAATCTGCTAAACTGGAATAATGGACTTTGAAGTTAGCTTATAAGTAGGTACATTATCTGAACCGTCTGTTAGTGGCATCTAACTGTGGCACATTGTAAGTAAATCTCCTAAACTGGGATAATCGACTTTGAAGTTAACTTAAAAGTACTTTATCTCAACTCTCTGTCAGTGGCATCTAATTATGGCATATCGTAAGTTGAAATCTGCTAAACTGGAATAATGGACTTTGAAGTTAACGTATAAGTAGGTACATTATCTGAACTGTCTGTTCGTGGCATCTAATTATGGCACATTGTAAGTCAAAATCTGCTAAACTCAAATAATGAACTTTGAAGTTAACTTATAAGTACATTATCTCAACTGTCTGTTAGTGGCATCTGATTTATACTTATTGAAGTTGTTAATTTGGGTTTATTAAAACATTAAGATATCTTAAAACATGAAGTGGTACGTTTTTAAACACCACAACATTTTAATTGTGCGATTTTATATATCCAGGCATCTCTTGTGTTTCCTTTTTTGAAACATCAAGGCATCGTTTTGTGTTTTGAAAAATCACGAGTATCTTAACTATTTCTGGGCGACCGTCTCAACATGATATGTATGTAAATATAGCATCAACATTCTCAAAATATTTTAGTCAGTGCAGCTACATCTTAAGACATAATCAACATTTGTCAGAATTATTTTGCTTTATCATTTAAGTATTTCTAAAAGGTTCTTACCAGAATACATGAATGCCCTTAAAAGGTTAATTGTGTGTTTTTTTAAATACATATTAGATTGGAAATAAATGAGCTGCCGTGTTGCTTAGAACCATGCTGTCGCTGATTGAAGCAGTCTGCGTATTTCTTGCCTTCAAGTATCTGAATTTCTCTTCAATTCATCTTGATTGTGTATTTTAAAATTTAGAAAAATTTCGATTGCTGATTACGATATATTGAGGAATCTGAAATGCATGTTTTGATTCGTTAAAGATTCTTTGAATTGTGACATACCTGTTCGCCTATAGTTGGTGCTATTTTCCTTTCCAAAGAAGCACTTACAAAACCTTCATATTGACATCTGATGGCGGCAATTTTTGATCAAATCTGGCGGAAATTCAGAACAATTTAAATATAACTTGAGATTGGATGTCGTGACCCACATTTAGACAAAATTACTATAACATTGAGGATGCTAATCGAGTTTCTCTCGTCTCGGTAATCTAACAACGAAAATATCAGTATGTTTGCTTGCCTCTAATGAAAATATGCGTATGTCAAATGTTTTCGTTCTGAATTCTGGCAAAAAATTATCTCTTGGACTCCTGGATGAAAGGTCCTATATTTAGTCTAAGTTTTGTGGTCAAATCACCGATCTTTGTAGATTTTTCTCAAGTAATTGATGTACGTGACTACTTTATCTTTAACCGGTGTAAAAGCTTTGTGAATTTTGCAACTATCGCCAATAATCGTAACTTTTCAAATGCAAAATGAATTATTGCTCCAGTCATCATTGTGTTGTAATAAATTAAAAAAATGAACTAAATATTATTATTATTGTTATTTCATAATTTTGTTAAGATTTATTATTATTTATTTTTTAATTGGCCAGAAAATTAAGTGCTAATAATTAAAGATCATCACATTTAAGTGCAATACTTTGATTGCGTGATATTATTTATTGTGATTAATTTGTCATAATTAATTAAAACTGAAAAAAGCAAGTTTGACAATAGTTACTATATTATAAACATAATACAATTAACATAAAGTTACATTGCGATTATTTTATTTCACATATTTTTTTAAATTCCAAAGTGATCTGTGCGTAGTCATAGATGTCGTTGAAAAAAAGGCTTATGTTATTAAAAAAAAAAAACATTGATACTTTTATAATGTATGGCTAAAACTATGTAGAAACAACATGTGTTATTCTTGTCTATGTTATTATGTATTTTTGGATAAAATTGATGTGATTTTACAAGGATTTAACAGTACAAGTTGATAAGTCCACCACTTCCCCAACCCTCTGCTGCCCTGGTCTTTAAGCTACATATAAGACAATTTGCCATAAATAGTTTTGGGGCGCCGCAAGGGTTAGATTTATAAATAATGTTAACTAACTACACTAGAAGTAATCAATTATTCCTACCTTACATGCGAAAATCATTTTTAAAAACCACACTAATAAATAAAAACTTTTCGCCATAGAAATAAGTCTTCTAAAATTTTGTAAAATATTTTTCTTGCTAAATGAATTATTGACGCTATAAATCTTTAGTGTCATTATATAAAAAAAAATTCATTCAGTGCCATAAGTCATTTTCCATTCTACCAGTTTACAACACAATTTACAATGGAATATCTCAACAATAATCTCACAATGGAAAAATCTCAAATGGATATTGTATTTTGCAGAATGATAAGTGAATCTGTTATTAATATAGGCGTACAAAATGTGCGATCAAACTATTTGTATATTAGACCTAGGCAAGAGCGGTGACATAATATGAACGTTTACACTATTGGCATTTTACAAAACATAATGTAATACTAATTCTAAGACACAATGATTGGTTGAGCAAAGGTGAGATACATAATAAATAAATGTTTATTTGTTTCTTTCTTTCTTTTGGGATTCTTTATAGTCCGTCTCTCTACGTGTTGTATAAAGCGCATCTAGACTTGGTTAGGTTAGGATAGGTTAGGTTAGCTCGTGCTAGGGATCGTTAGACTGATTAATTAGACGGAATATTTGCCAGGAGAATTTGAACGGATATCCACATAATATTTTGTTTTGACTGCTTGTTGGTTTTAAGATTCTTTCATTAATTTACGTGTGATTTCATGGATATTTTAAATACATCAGTGGGTTTTCATGAATATTTTCAATACTTCTGTGGGATTTCATGAATGTTTTCAATACTTCTGTGGGATTTCATGGATGTTTTCAATACTTCCGTGGGATTTCATGAATGTTTTCAATACGTCCGTGGGATTTCATGGATGTTTTCCAACGCTTCCGTGTGATTTCATGAATGTTTTAAATAGTTCTGTGGGATTTTATGGATGTTTTCAAACGCTTCCGTGGGATTTCATGGATGTTTTCAATACTTCCGTGTGATTTCATGGATGTTTCTAAATACTTCTGTATGATTTCATTGATGTTTTCCAATGCTTCTGAGGGATTTCATGGATGTTTTCAATACTTCCGTGGGATTTCATGGATGTTTTCACCACTTCTGTGGGATTTCATGGATATTCCGATACTTCCGTCTAATTTCATGGATATTATGAATTCTACTGTCTAATTTCATGTTTTATTTAACCCAACGGCTGCCATTAGCATCTATCGATGTATGAACGATCTGTGCCAGAACTGCCATTTACACCATACGATGTAAATCGCCAGTATGAATTTGTATTGAAACACCGAAATAGCTGGCGTACGGTAGAGAAATAATGTTTTGGTTTGGGCAGCCATTGGGTTAATACTTCCATGCAATTTTGTGGATATTGTGAATACCATACGTACTACTTTATATTTTTCATGGATACTTTTGAATACTGCCATGCGGCTTCATGAATAATCTGTATACTACTTTAATTTCATGGATACTTTGAAGAAAAGAACTTTGTAATTTCATGGATATTACAAAAATACTTCCAAGTATTTTCATGAATTTTATGAATTCTTGCCGAGTAATTTCCTGAATACAGTGAAACCCTCTTAAGAAGTTCTCTCTTAAGATGTTTCGTGGCTTAAGAAGTTTGGTTTTTTTGGTCCCTCGGTGCAAAATTGGCCCAATTTTTCCCACATATAAGGTTTTCCTGCTTAAGAAGTTTGTTTTTCCGGTCCATTGGAAAACTTCTTAAGAGGGTTTCACTGTATTACAAACACTTCTCGAGTAATTGGATACTTTGAGTATTAAAGTGTAATATCATGGTGAGCTTCAAATGCAAGTGTAATGAATGTATCTTATTTTCTATTTCTTGTAAATTTTGATGAAACCAGAGTCATATCATTTTTCTGGGAAAGTGTGAAAGTATGTATATAGTCGAAGAGTTTTCTGGATTTCCTAGTAGTTTCACATCACTATGTAATACAATATCTCGCTGAGAGAAAGAAAACTACATCTTTCCGCACAAGTTGTTCCAGATGTTGCCAGCATTGGGCGGCATAGAGTATTATGTGGACTTCCCAAAATGCCTACATCTATTAAAGAGTGTTGCCATGAATGTATGTTAATGCCTAGTTTGTAAGGTGGCCATGTTCAATATACATTGAAACAAATAAAATATATATATTATTACTATATATACTTCATGCGCTTTTTGTATTGGAATTAATGTCAATTTATCGTTACGTAAGCTTGTATATTTATTTTGCAATTAGAAATGTAAGCATAATAATTTAACGAGTGGTTATTCTAATTTTAGTGAAATGTTTTTTTTTTTTTAATATTTATTTATTTGGATTTTATTGTACCTGCAATTATTGGGAAGTGCGCCCATTTCATGAAATATTATATTGTTATTTTGTTTTCATTGAAAAAAGTTTTTTTTTTCATTTTTCTCACTTTTGCTTTGAGAATTTTTTGCAACATATCTACAAACATTTTCTATGAAAATGAAAAAAAAAAATTTGAGAGGTGTTTTGAGAAATAGACTCTTAGAGCAAGAATTAAATTGCATAATATTACTAATTTGAGATTATTTTTTTATAAATGTTATCATCACAAAAGAAATAAGTTGGTACTTTTATATATGTAGTTTTATTCTTCAAGTATTCTTAGTTGTATTTCACATTGAAATCTCAAACAATCTGCTTTTTTTCTAATGCATCCATCACTTTTTCTTATATGTAATATTATTTTAGCATTTTTTTAACACATTTATATAATTACACCACAGCGAAATATCGCTTATTTTCCCGATCATTTAGTTTTTTTTTTAGAATCAATATTTAAGCTCTTTGATCTCTAACAAGCTTGAGTATTATTTATATGTTTCCAAGTGAAATTAAATTTTTCCAATTTGTTATATATATATATATATGTCTCTGGAACATTTAGTATTGATAATGATGCTTTCTCATGGAAATTGATTAAAAAGTAGAATCAATGCTTCAGTATGTATAATAGTGATACGGAAAATGTCTAGATTTAAGAATATTTAGTCATACTGTTAATAATTTTTTTTATTTAGTAAAAGTGATATGTTTTATTTTGTTTCAAATATTTATTTCTTTTTTAAGAGAGACATTTTTATTTATTTTGTCAAATTTAAAAGAATATCACTTTTGTATTCATTTAACTTCAACTAATGACTGAACAGACAAAATGCAGCATTATTTTGAAAATTCTGTAAATTATTTTCTAAAAAAAAAAAAAAAAAACTTGTTTTGCACTCATAATATTAACTGAGGTAAAATTTGTTTTGAGTAATTTCTCAAAATTGTGCATGTACGCACAAACTTGTTAATTTTATATTGGCTCGTTTCAATTATTGACATTTAAAATTTGTTTTGGTCTCCATTTTTCCAATAATTCTTCTGTTGGTATTACTGTTGGTGAGTTGAACACAAACAATAATTTGCAGCTAAATGTATTAACAAATAAGCATTGAATATGACTTAGAATTTCAGGTTATGAATTTTAATGTTATGCAAGTTTTTGTACTGCCATGGTTGAATAAAAAATAAAGACAAACGAAAAAGAACAAAAAAAAATGACAAACTGTTTGTTTTTTAACAATGGTGATGACATAGTAATATATAATTAGGAAAAAATGGTGTCTATGAATTAATAATGCTGCCTAATTTAGGGCCATTCCGTGCGTGTTGTCGAGTTCAGGGAATCATGGCGGAAGGAGGATTTTTTAATTTATATATGTAATTGTAACAAATACAATGCTCACTGAATGTATTCAAATAAATTATTTCAAATGCACTTTCATTATTATTTACCTTTCCTGTTACTTTTTGTATTATTGCCAAAATTATATATGCAAAAAACATATCTGAGTACTCCACACTGCCCAACATAAATGCCCAACAAGGGCAACAAGCCAAAATATAAACCATAATAATATGTAAAAGCCTGGGGAGTATAAATCACCCCAAAACTTGCTAGGCAACATCCCCTTAAGGCTCCGCAACCGGGCTCGAAAAGAAGAAGATGGAGAGATACGAAATTACGAATGTTAGAGGAGAGCGCTGACATTTGCACCGCCAAAATTGATGCGATTTGCCAAAATGTTTAATAAAACACGACTCTTTTAAAATAGAGCAAAAATCTCTTGGGGAGCATCTTAAGTATCATTTAAAGAAACATTGTGAATTTTTTCACAAATGTAATTTATAAGATAATAGAAACAGACTTGTTTTTAATAATTTTTGGAGCATACTTCGTGATTTTTTTCTATCGAGGGAATTTCATATAATTTGCGTTTCGGCTTGGGCAGCATCTAGACATTATCTTCAAAAATAACATATTTTTTTAAAAACTTCAAATGTTTAAGGGAGATTTGTAAGAAATCTGTAGAAATTCGAGTTGCGGCCCCTTAAAAATGGTGATGTGTGAATTTACTTCGCAGACAAAATATATAAATACCGAGGCCCATCGTGCCTCGCTCCAGTTGAGGGAGCGGACTCCGATATCGGCAGAGACAGGAGATGAATTAAAGGCGAGCAGTTGTGTAGCGAGTTGAGTCTTTATTTGGCTACTTAGTGACGATTTTTGTAATTGTTTTAATTACCCAAAGGGGATTTATTGTTTTAATGTAATGATAATTTCCGGATTAGGAAATGGGCAGTTCGTAAAGTAAAAAGGAGATTCAATTATGGGATTTAAAAAACCGCTTGTTTTGATAGTTGACACTAGTGTACCAGCACAACCATTTGTGTAATCTACGTAGCTTTGCTGTTGTGTAGTTTGCGGAATCTCTTTTCGACAGGCGCCCAGTATGCGCCTTAAAAAGGGGTTTCCGCAATCTGCGTAGCTTTGCGGTTGTGTAGTTTGCGGAATCTCTTCTCGGCAGGCGCCCAGTAAAGGCCTTAAAAACGGAGTTTCCACAATATGAGTAGCTTTGCAGTTGTGTAGTTTGCAGAATCTCTTCTCGGCAGGCGCCCGGTATGCGCCTTAAAAACGGAGTTTCCGCAATCTGCGTAGCTTTGAGATTACGTAGTTTCCGGAATCCTACAACTCGAAAAAGTGGCATTTCAACACCCCTTGAATGAAAAAAAAATGCTAATAAAAGTTATAAAACAAAAATTAAAATAGCCGATAACCTAACCTAACGTAAGCAATTTTAAAAAAATCATCACTTTTTAATGTCTTTTCAAGTTGTTGGAGTTGTCCGTACACCGAGACGTATTGTAGTTGAAATATTTGATGATCCGATGCTGGCAACATTGCGTTCTTTAAGTTGTTTTTATCTCTGTTATTTTGTCTTCACTTTGAACTTAGTTACAATAAATAACTTTGTACCATGAATTATTGCGTTTTCTTAATTACAAACCAACAGTAAGCATTATCAAACCTAAGCTTACAATCAAACGCAAATATCAAATCAAGTAGGTACTAAACGCAACAAATTCGATTGTAAAATCGATTGAAGACACCATCCCTATTCCTCAACGCAGCTGTCAGATCGAAAATTAAAAGAAGAAGAAATGGTGGTGAGCAAAGTCAATCAGCGAAAAAAATGCGTCTTTCTTGCTTTACTGGTTTGACCACCTTTTAAAAACTGGATTTAATCGGCAGAAGGACAGGCGAATGTAATAATGTCCACAATCAGTTATAATAATTCAATTCTAAAAATGTGAATTGTTTCAGTGCGAATTTTCGGCGCTAGTCAGCGGTTTATTGCCCTCTGACTCGACCTGTCACTTTGGTAAAACGTTGTTTTCTTTTATTGTAGCTCGGCTTTCGGCTCTCCGCAGCGAGGAAATAGGATGTTACGCGTTAAAAAGGAGCCTAAGGACTCTTCTAAGTCGGATGAGGACTTTGTAGATTGTTCGAGTGTCATGGATTTCTCGCTCAAGAAAGGACATATGCTTGGGGTAGGTCGCCTTTCAAAAATCATTTTCGGTTCATTCTTTTTAAAATGAGTTCAGTAATTGAGTGCCAAATGTCAGGGAATAAAAGATACAAACAATATTATAAGTTCAATGTTATTAAAATTAACGGTAATTATCGGTTCGGACTGGACACGCTTATTACGAATAATTTTTAGAAAAAAACTTCAGATTGGCCTTCATTACTATAAAAGGAAACTTTTTGGCTTGGGGGCGGCGGAAAATAATGCATTTTAATTTTCAATTGCTTAAAATTAAAACTCACTTCGCGAACCGATCGGTGACTGTCAGCGGCCATTAGGCACGTCGCTGTTATGTTGGTATCACTGATACATTGCAAAGAACTAACATTTGTTTTTATTTCACAGACAATCAATCATAATTACACAAACCCGCTAGACAAACCCTGCTTTGCCAAACAAACCATTCAAAACCTGGGATGTTTTTTTAAAGTTTGATGACATGCAGCTTTCGTAATTTAACCGTGTTTTTACGTATCCCACGAAGTTGGCCACAGTAGTATTCAGTTATTTGCAATGTATCAGAGATACCAACATAACAGTGACGTACCTGATAGCCGCGATTTGACATCGTGTAGATTCGCGAAGTGAATTTTAATTTACGCAATTGAAAATTAAAATGCATTATTTTCCGTCGCCCCCAAGCCAAAAAGTTTCCTTTTATAGTAATTAAGGCGAATCTAAAGTTTTTTTCTAAAAAATTATTCGTAATAAGCATGTCCAGTCCCAACCGATATTTACCAAATTAACAAGCGTAATTAATAAGTATAATAATAATAATAATACCTATACCTACCTAATTCAATTCACTAAGGTGATCAATATATTTATAAGGTAACGAATATAAAATAGTAATTAAAACATGAATCGTTAGGTTTTATTAATTTGTGAAAACGCCGCCGCACTTTTAAGCACAGATTTAGGAAATCACATTTCATTTCAACAATTACTACAAGAAACAACTATTTACCTACACAAAATAGGTTATTAGGTTGTTAGTTTAGGTAAATTAAGTAAGTCATGCGTATTTAGTTTGAAACAAAACTTCGTAAATGTCAAATCCATACAAAAAAAACATGGCGGCAAAGAAGATGTTTTATGTGGGCAATTTTTAACTATGAAAATCGTACTTTTAATGCAAATTTTTCCGTCTATCATGACTGAAACCGATGGTTCTTGTGGTAATTAAGTTTAAAAGTAGTTTACTTTTCAAAATGTATGCCTATTTAAAGTGTAGCGGCATGCGGCGATGTTTTCACAGTTTACCAACATTTTTGATAAATATTTGGTAATTACCTGCCGCAATTTTAGGCACAGATTATGGAAATTACACTTCACTACATGTCCAATTTAGTTTTTGTTCAATCTCCACTTTAAAATTAAAAACAAAGTATAAAAAATGATTGTTAATCACTTAATTAAGAACCATTTCTAATGAGACCTTTACCTTTACAGAAATAGCTTTTTTATCTTAATCACCTATCATAGTGTTTCATTGAAATAATGAAAGAAGACCTTCTCCTGTAAAATTTTCCAATGGTCATTTGGACAATTAAGAACTAAGGTGATGAATTACTACAAAAACAAATATCTACATGCACAAAGTACGCTATAAGGTTCTTAGTCTGGGTAAACAAGTAATTCATGCGTGTTTAGATTGAAATGTAACTTTGCAAATATAAACCCAAACAAAAAAAAATCAAAATGGCGGTAAAGGGATCGTTTTATAAGGGAAATTTTGAACTTTGATTGAATAAAAATTGAATTTTAATGCATCTTTTACCATCTATCCAAACGTAATTAGTTGTTTCTTGTAGTAATTAAGTTGAAATAAAGTGCAATTTTTATAATCTGTGCCTATTGAAAGTGCGGTGATTAGGAAAATATTTACTGTTTGGTGACGTAGTAAGGGTGCCCGGATTCATGGAGTGATGTTATTCTAGATCTTGGTGACGAATGCGTTTGCCCAACTACTGCGTGGCGGGCAGGATCGGGAGAGGCTAGCTGGGGGAGACCTAACTTAGACTTCTCCAGCCAGAATTTTTTGACCCATCGCCATTGCGCCACAGTGGGAGGGATGGATTTGTCCTGATTGGATTTGTGGATGATTTTGTCCATCACTCCTGGATACATTGACCCCCAGATTCCTACTCACCCCTCGTACCTTTTTCCTTCCCAGAACTTAAAACTGATTCCTTTCCCTTAAAACACCCTCCACACAGCATCCCTAAAGATGACATAGGTCCTGAAGATTTTTTTTCCACAGGGCCTCCTGTGTGGAGCTTAATTTAAAAAAATATATTATTGTGGAGATAAAATCGGTTATATAAAAAAAAAATCTTTTTATGTCTTGGATAAAAAAATGTCATATAAGCCAAGAACACCCTTGAAGAGTGAAAGCCATAAATTAAAAAAAAAAAAAAAAAAACAGTAAAAAGTGGTGCTTTCATTAATTATCTAATTTTTTTCTTTCTTTCTATTTTCAGAATTTTGAAATGAGGATTGAATACGATGGCATTATTAATGATAAAAATGAACCTCACAAACCTGCAGTTGGATCTGCTGCTTCTGGCTGTGATCTCCAAAGCCAGCCATTGGAATTAGTCAACAAACACCCTTCAACGTATCAATTCGTGAATATTAAGCAAGAATATTTTGCCGATGACGGAAATGAACAATTTAAACGTTGTACCGTGATAAAAGAAGAATCTCCCGACAGTGATAATGATAAAATAATGTGCAGTGAAGGAAACTTCTCCAGTTCTTCAGAAAATTTAAGTGAAAGTATCAAAGACTCCGATAACAATGATTTCTCTTCAATAATGTCTCCTACGCTTGCCGCTAGTGGCTTTAACGTCGGTAGCATATCCGGTGTGTCAATTGCCAATCTCACAGGTAAAAAGTTGTACGATTTTCCCAAAAAAGACTTAAAAAAACGCAGATATTCAAAAGAGACCAAAAATGAAAGTAAGAAGGCAGCCGCGCGGAAAGAGAGACAGACGTATCCGTGCGATCTTTGCAGCCATGTCAGCAAAAAGCGCAGCGATTTAAAATCACACAAATTATCACACAGTGAAGAGACTCCGCACGTTTGCGAGGAGTGTGGAGAAGCCTTCAGAACGCTGAGTAGTTTGTTAAGCCATGTTAAAACACACACGGGGCTGAAGGCTTTCCGTTGCGATCAGTGCGATTATTCCAGCAATTTCACCAACAGTATTAAAACTCATAAAATAATGCACTCTGGCGAGAAACCACTCTCGTGTTCAGAGTGCTCCTACACTTGCGGACGAACAAGTAACTTGAACAGACACATGTTAAGACACTCACTTGTTCGAACCTTCCCTTGTGATATGTGCAGCTACGTCAGCAAAGACATAACCATCCTGAAGGTACATAAATTGGTACATACGGGAATGAAACCTCACGTGTGTAACGTCTGTAATCGATCGTATGTCACGGTCAAGTCACTAAACCACCACAAAAAGAAACATTTCAAATCTAATATTGGATTAATGTAGTTTGTCATTGAATGGATCTTAAATATTTTAAGGTTGTTGCATTAATTACACTTGAATTCTGTGAAACACCCTGACCTAACATTACCTCGAAAAGTGTTCTTAAATAATTTTATATGTACATAGATTGTTGTGTTTCGTTGTTTAGAAAAAAATAAATTATTAATTGGTATTTTAGAGAATTGGGAGATAGGTATAATGTTATCTATAAATAATGTTGTTTGACTATTTTAATAGTTACATTATAACGAATTGTTTTCACAATTACACGTCGTTTTCGGCCTGCAGTACCGCCAATGCGACAATATTTCATAAGTGATATTTTAATGCCATAGAATGCTGAATATTTGTTTTTTTATAATGTGTAACACCACATACTATGTCTTTTTTTCCTGAACAATTTGATCCATGTCGCATTCGCGGTATCGCATGCCAAATGACGATGTGCAGTAACCTTGTGGTTAAACATTATAAAAACATGTATATTTGAGTTTAAAGTCAATTAGTTTTGGACACAATTTTGCCTTCATCAGGGCATTACATCAATTAAATTAAAAATACATGAATTAAATCACACACCAAAAAATTCTGTTGTTTTATAAATTTGTATTTTTATCTCTGAATGGTAAAGTGATTAATCTATGCCCCACGAAAACCGTACTTAAGTTAGATCACTCGATCTCCGTGAGATGTCGCTAGTGTCTCTTTTTTTCGACGGATCCACTCCTGTAAAATTTACTTCTTTGACTTACGACCCTCTTTAACAGATGTGCCAAATGTCATTTTGAAAATCTTAACATAAATTTTGGTTTTATAATTTATGGAAATTTCAAAGTGCTCTGTACATCGCATGTGCATCATATTTTACGGCGACCTCTGTGGTTGAGATCCGATTAAGATCCTGGCGTGTGCAAACTAATTTTATTTAATTAATTCATTATTTTATATTTAATTAAAAATAATATTTAGCATATTTGCAGCGCATTCCAAAGAGGTAGAGATACTCTAATATCATCCAGGTGAAAGACCACCGTTCAGAACTGAAACATTGCTTGAAGTTGCTTTAGTCATGTTTGTTGACCAGATCTAAATAGCCTGTTACTTCTCCAATCTTCTTCTCCCCCATCTCTTTCCCTTTAAACCTTACATTATCCCTCAATTGGGGATTCCACAAACCCAGTGTCTCCAGACAGTTGTGACTCTTGTGCAATGTTTACATAAAAAAGTATAGTTAATATTGTGTCTGAAACTGTTAGACTAGACTAGACTCAAATGAAGTTGTGTATACAAAGAAGTATTTTAAATTTTGAATAATTACTTGCTTATTGATGTATGCACTTCACATAAAAAAATTACACTAAATGCAAAACAACAAAATTCCTTTTATTAACCATTCCATCCCAAGAGCATCGATTTTTGGTTGCACCGTAATCCCTCACGGCACACTTAGATGTTATCCACTAAAGACATACATAAATCCATAGAAGTCTGTTATGGGCGTGTCTCAGTGGCGGATTTGCCCTAAGGCCCATGTAGGCCCGGGCCTAGGGCGGCCAGATATTAGGGGCGGCCAATCGTGACAAAAAAGTCACTGATGATAACAAGAAGTACCTAAATACTCTACGTACGAGAACGTCATTGCTCGCATCGGGTGTAGATTAAAACAACTTCCCGCATACAGATTCACTCCTAAATTAAAATCATCTGCTTGATCTGTGTGTAACTATTCTTTAAGCTTGTGGAGTCTTGATTTGTGAACACCCCCCCCTTCCCGCCCCAGGGCCACGGTTAATTTTTTTTTTCAAATATTACATGTATCTATACATTCTATAAAGTTTTTTATTTCAAAAATACATTATTTATTACGTTTACTAGATAACAATTTTAGTAATGGTAAAATAATTTTTTTTTAAAATATAAAACAAATCAAACAAAATTGTCAAACGTTGGCCGGTCCGCGGTGATAAAAAGGTTGGGGACCACTGGTCTATATGATGGTTATTGAGAAAGGGGTGGCTGGTACTTACTACATGGCCTGGGGCCTAGGGCGGCCAAGACTGCAAATCCGCCCCTGGCGTGTCTACATGCCTGAATTAAGTTCTAATTTTCCAGACTTCTGGTGAAATTCGGGGTCTTAATGTCAAACAAAGCTATCTACAAATAATTCTAGGGCTTAAATTCAAGCAACGTTATCTACAAGCAGACAGACCAATATTTATTATTGGTATGTTTTTGCGTAGATAATTTATTTATTTATTGTTTCTTTACATGGTAAGTGTAATGTTTTCAATACAATTTATAACCTTACTAGGACAAGCCAGTGTTGAGGTTAACTATTCTACAAAATAATATAGTTATTGAAATAATAATGTTTGATTCTAAGCCCTCGAATTATTGGTATGTTTTTATGTAGATATCAAATCGGAAATGAAGCAATGCTTGTTTATGGCATAACTGTGTTTAAGATCTTAACCACTCAGCAACGTAAACAGATATACACGTTAATATGACAATAGGAGTCATGTACAATAAGCGTGTTTTCTTGTCAACGCGTATGTTTCCACAGAAATTGTTATAACTCCGTTACTGTTCTAGTGACATCCCTAAAACAAAAAGTAGAAGCTCCATAATAAATCAAGCTACCAATCACTTTTCAAGTTGTCCATAGAAATACATAAAAAAGACCTATTCTGTCAGATACACGGTAGACTGACAAATTACCTCCCGCCGTTAGACATTGTTATTTTTTTATTAAATATTCTTGTATGAAATGATACAAAAGTGAGGTGACAAAATTGTTTATTATACATTTATACGATAGAATAATTATATTTTTTTACATAATCCGTGATTTAGTACCGTTTTCACATAAAAACACCATGTGAGTCTTTTTTACATTTTTTTTTATGTTTGGATTCTACATTTTAATATTTTCAAATGTTAATATTTATTTGTAATATAACAATTTGAAAGCTTATTTTGTAACCTTTCCAAAACAGTTTTTAGTATTCGGCTACTTTCAGAAATGTATCATTTATAGAGCTATAATTGTGAAGCGGAAATAACACAAAGTTTTCGTAAATCTGTCATTTCGTTTAACACGTAAAAAGTGCAAATTCGTGATAGATCGGAGTGGTTAAGTTGATGCATCATGTTGTGTAAAATTCTGGGGTAGGCTGCTAACAATAACTCCTTAACAACTCTCCTTATGTAGATGGCGATAAGGTTTAAATTCCCGTTTGACACCAGCCGCTGTTTTGATTTTAAGAAATACTGAATTCAAGAAAGGTTTCTATGGTGAACTCTGGCATTATGAAAATCGTATAAAAAATTTACAATAGTCGGTGAGTTGTTTGAAAAATTTGTGTAATTCATATATTTTACCGGAGGGAAAGGGAAATCCGTGTGGGAAGGGGGAAGGCAGGTAAATTGGAAAGGGAACTCAGAAGGGGATGGGGTCGTGGGATTGGAATGGGGTAGGGGTGAAGGACCCGCTGGGAAGGGATGGGATACAAGGGTCGGGCAGAGAGAGGGATTCCGAAGGAGACATAGTAGCGGTAGGGGATAGTAGGGGGTAAATTTAAAAAATCCATGCTTCCCACACGGACAGCTGTATGTGGCCTCCTCACGCATCGGAAAACCTCCTGATTTATTCGTGTATGCACCAAACAGAAAAATAAGAAATATTATGTGTCCAAAAGCACCTCGGTAAATAGAATTAAAACACAAACCTTTTATTTCTTTAACCCGTCTGCTTGCTTAGGAATAAATACATCCCAAAACACGTAATCGCGTTATACTTTCACAAGACCAAAAACGTCCCAGAGCGACCTTACATTTCGCCCTCTCGCATCTCTCTTCCTCTTATGCAAACATATGTATTTTTCTTTTAACCAGAAGGAGTACAAAATAATGCTTCTTATTGTCTTTGAAATGTGAAGCTATCTTGCATAGATATTTTACAATCTCGATCCAAAGTGACGGTTTGACTTCGGTTTGACGAAACCGAGGCTTCCGGATTGTGAGGTGCGAATATATTGAACCAAGCAGACGGGTTTTAAGTGGCTTTGCAATGCATGCTGAGTACTCACTAGTTGGTATATGAAATGAAAACAGCAATATTAAATAAAACATTTTATTATTGTTGTAAGAAAACGATTTTCTAATATACAACAGTATTGTTATTTAACACGAAAACTTTCAGACGGGATTTACACAATTTACTCGTTACAATATTGGGGAGGTACAAAATTTTATGTTGGGCACACTTGACTTAATAGTGAATTACATTTCACAAGGGTTTGGCATTTACGAGACTAAAATCCAAAGTGTTTGACGATACATACTCAATATTCAAGTCGATATACTATGATTTATAGAAAAATTTTAAAATTTGATAAACATCCTATGTGAGTCAAAAATTTCAAATGATTTCGAGTTTCATAAGAAACAATGTTTAAGTTTTCATACAAAAAAAGATTTAAATGTCCTCTTATTGAGAAAATGTCTTTACAAAGGTTTATTTGAAATATTCAATACATTATTATCATTTTGGTTAAAATTGGTACGTGGAATTAATTCATAGGTTATACCACTTTTTAATATTAAACAAAGATGGAGTGTTTTGCAGAAATTCAAATGTCAATCAGCGACATTTTGTTTTTTTCATACTGGCCAGTCTGAAAATGGCTTTCGAGCTGAAACTGGTTACGGTCAATAAAATGAAAGTGGAAATTACTTTTATATTTGTTTTATTATAATGATAGTTGTACCTTTGTGTTGATCAAAAATTGTTTAAAATTTGTAACGGATGAGGAATCGGCTGATTGCCCATTTACATTTCTGTGAATCACCCTAAATGATAACATGAAACTTATGTCTCATTGGTATATTTGGCATTACATTAAATTGGTTTGTTTGGCAGTATTGTTTTATTGACAGTGCTGATAAAATTTGGCAAAAGTGGCAAGTTACTTTTCTTGGCTGTTCATTGTGCAATATATCCGCCAAAACATCTTGAATATTTGTTTTATTTTTTTTTATTTGCCTATCTAATTTACCATATTTTTTTCACTAAAGTTTAATAATAAAATTAAGAAATTAATGGTTCATCTATTTGTAGACACAAAAAAAATTCTTGTACCAATACTCTCGTCACACTTTATGACCAGCAAATCAACGATCGGTGCCATTTTGATTTTTTGACATTTGATTGGTCCCCATTAAACGCTGATTCTCGGCCCGTTTTCGCTTTTGGTTAAATGATGTTCAGCTTTCAGGCACAATGGTAAATAATCAACGGTTAACCATTCCAATGTTAAAAATTCTAAATAGCGTTTTTCATATTTGATGCTCATTAAATGTGACGAATGTTTGAATCATCCCAATGTAAATTGGGTTATATTATGTTTCTCGGTCCGTTTCAGCGTTTGATCAAATATCAGGTTGACAGCTGATCACAATTTGATTCAAGGTTGAAACAGATCGAGAGTTGGCGTTTAACGGAGACCATCTATGATTTGATTTTCACCAAAATGTGACAAAAGCTAAAAACAACCTGACTTAATTTGTTACTGAATTAAAGCAATTGTAAGTGACCCACTTCTTTAGTGAATAAATACTTGAAGAACCCTGTCAAAAAATTGTTTAAAATTAGGTTTTTAACTGCAAAATGTTACCTCTTCGAGTATGGAAGTTAATTATAATGTATTTACATGTTCATGTGGCTGCATTGCATCTTTAATTTCAAGAATAAAAATTATCAAAAAATCTTAACAAACATGAAAAGATCTTCATTTTAATATGTGCCATTCAAAAATATCTATCTCCAAAAATTCTTATTTTAAAAAGTGTCTTTTCAAATCGATGAATGTTGGGGTTTTCACAGAAATTGAAATGTAACATTGTCATAAAATAGCCAATCAGTGGAATTTTGTTTTTCGTTTTACTTTTCTTTCAAATTATGATCAGCTGACAAGCATAGCAACACGACAGTTGTGCTTTTCTTAACACAAATTAACACAAAAGCTGAAACGGACCTTGAATCAGCGTTTAACGTAGGCCTTTCAAATGTAAAGAAAAATGGGGCTGATTGACCATTTTATGACAGTGTTACATTTGAATTTCTGTGAAATACGCCAAATTGAATATCAATTTGAAAAGATGCTTTTACATAATATAAGAATTTTTGGAGATAGTTAATTTTGAATGTGCATATATTAAAATGGTTATATTTTTCATGTTTGTTAAGCTTTATTTAAAAAAAAGTTTGATTTCTTTTGGAAAGTTAGTAATGCCAACTAAGCGTATCAGATAAATATGTTTCCGTGTAATTTTTGTACAAATTAATGTCAACTTCATATTGAAATACAAGAAAACATATTTGTTAAACACAATTTTAAAAAGTTTGACAGTTTAAATAAATTATGTTTAGAATATTTCACATTTGATTGTCGATCGGCACCATTTTTAAATTTTCCCTGTTAATTGTTGATTCTTGGCCCGTTTTAGTCAGATTCCATTATCCACTGGAGCAACAGCACAATTTAAAACTTTTTTCTCAGATTCCTGAAGAATTTTTAGGTGATCAATTTGAATATTTTCCACCCACATTAAAAAAATCATACCTCCGAATTAATATGAAGACATACAAACTGATTATAGTTCTATATATCCAATGAATTGACCTATCTTTTGTAGATTATCATATATTCGTAGATGTATGAAAAAAAATTATAAAATCGTAAACTTCTACTTAATTACTTATAAATAAGGGAAAATTTGCCAAGATTGGCAGCAAAGCAATCCTAAGTATTTTAAATAGTGCCATATTGTGGCAAAAAGCGCCACAGTGAGTAAGAAAGTAAAAGAGCTCCAGTAAGCTTTACGGCTGATAACAATTTGGCCAAAAGCTGAGATGGGCCGAGAGTCGGTGCTTAACGGAGACCGTTCAAACATCAAAAATTTAAAATATCGCTGATCGTCAATAAAATGAAAAACACCCCTGTTGGTTTAAAACAATTTGTTTCCATTAAGTGGTAATTCACCACACCTTAAGTAAACTATTGAGTAACTACCCATCGAGTAACTTTAATCATAGGATTGACATGGCTGTAAAACAGACATTTATTTGATGGACAGCATTACCTGGCAGTGATGAAACAGATAATTTACACTACTCGACGAGCAGTAGCACTAATAAGTTTACTCAAAGGTAGTGAAATACTACATTAATCTATTAATGGTAGGCCACAAAGTAAAATAAGAAGTGTTTAGACACCTACCAATACCTACTGCAGACACAAAAACCAAAATTAATGTATTATTTTTATTTTATTAGAAGTGCTGTTTTAAGGTTTTAAGCTTGTAAATCGTAACATTCTAATGGTAAATTGGTACCCTCTTGTTTAATTTTATGTTCC
The DNA here is from genome assembly GCA_917563855.2 of Limnephilus lunatus. Lineage (NCBI taxonomy): Eukaryota > Metazoa > Arthropoda > Insecta > Trichoptera > Limnephilidae > Limnephilus > Limnephilus lunatus. Next base: position 104,941,999 of record OU830594.1, read on the forward strand.
AGAACAAAGTTTAAGGACCAGTTGTTTCATAGAATTTCAATAATTTGTCAAATTACAAAGTCAATTTTTAAAACTGTGTGAACGATATATTCAAGATCTGTTATTATTCCATTATGAGCCTGTTGTTTCACATTACTAAAATAATAACAGAACTTGAAAATTAAATTTGAACTGTTCAAATTTTGTGAAACAACCTGTCCTAAATGATTTTCAATTTTGCGTGGGAATTTAATACTTTAGGTTGCTTCTTTGTATTCCAATATAGAATAAGACACCATCAATAAGGGAAGAAGGCACCCATAGACACCAAACTTTTATGTACATAATAATGTACAGTAATCCCCCTCTATCTACACTTTTGCTTTATTTGCATTCAAGAGGTAAAAAAAAGCTTTTTGTGAAATGATGTAATTTAGGCAGTGCAGCTATGTCAGCATCCTACATTGACAACTTTAGAAATTTAAATTACAATTACCGATTTACAAATGTAAGTGTGAGATATTTGTTGTTGGCAAATGATAGATTTCTCAATATTAACTATAAATGTTAAATTTCTGTGTAACGGGTGACATGGCATCGAATCCATGATTTTATTCATCGAATCCATGGGTTTAGTTATCCACAGTTCATTATCAACAGTTTTGCTAGCCACAATTTTCTTCTCTGCAGTATCAGCTGTTTTGCTATCTACAATATGCTATCAGCAGTTTTGCTGTCTGCAGTATGCTATCTGATATTTTGTTACCGGCAAAATGCTAGCTCCTGTTTTGCTGTCTGCAGTATAATATCAGATGTTTTGCTCTCTGCAGTATGCTATCTGGTGTTTTGCTGTCTGCAGTATGCTATCTATTGTTTTATTGTCTGCAATATGTTATCTGGTATTTTGCTGTCTGCAGTATGCTATCTATTGTTTTGTTGTCTACAATATGCTATCTGCAGTATGCTATCTGCAGTATGCTATCTGCTGTTTTGCTGTATGCAGCATGAGAGTTATTAAGCCTATTCCCTCAGAAATTTTGGTATTCAAGCTTTTGAAAACCATGATTTTGATATCCATAGTTTTGTTATTCACAGTTTTGCTGTCTGTAGTTTTGCTATCTGCAATATGTTATCTGGTATTTTGCTGTCTGCAGTATGCTATCTATTGTTTTGTTGTCTACAATATGCTATCTGCAGTATGCTATCTGCTGTTTTGCTGTATGCAGCATGAGAGTTATTAAGCCTATTCCCTCAGAAATTTTGGTATTCAAGCTTTTGAAAACCATGATTTTGATATCCATAGTTTTGTTATTCACAGTTTTGCTGTCTGTAGTTTTGCTATCTGCTATTTTGCCATCGGCAGTTTTGCTTTCAACAATTTTTCTTCCACTGCGTGTTCATGTACTACAAAGTTATCTGCATTGTATTGCATGAACCTAACATTGCATGAATAAAGGATTACTGTATTTGTGACCCAAGGAAAGAGAGAGAGAGGGGCAAGGAGAAGAAACGGAGGCCAAGAAGGAAGGCTTTGAAGGCGCCATTAATCGTATCACAACATATCACATTCAACACTCCAACAATCAAACATAGCCTAAATGGCTTTCACCATTAATATGGCTCCCTTAATCATTTTCTGACTGAAATTATATATTCACATCAATCTAGCTGCTGTGATTCAGTGATTAAACCACAATTCATTTGCAATATGTAGATAATTTAGAAACAGCGTAAATAATTAGGCATTTTAAAAATTATGGGTATTGTTAGATCACGGCGGGTCTGACGCTTGCTGTGACAGCTTAGTTGTTTCGCGCAATCACCTGGCAGTTACCTTATTATTTCTTTTAAAGCATAATAAAATAAATAATGTATTTTCAACATTTAATACATTTTAGATTTATTTAGGCTCTCAAAAAATTGTCTAAAGTGGTGGGTATAAAATTGATTGAAGTATTAAAAAAACTCATTATCAGAGTTTGAATGAAACATATATAAAACTGTGTTTAATAATTAGATTTGAATTGCCAGGCTCTTCCCAGTATTCATATTTAACCTTTCTCCTTACTAATTTTTTTACCATAGTCCTGTTTTTGAACCTATACCTACATATATCATTTTAGTTAAAAAAATCTGTTAAATAGTTACAACATTCACGCTTGACATCCAATTTCAAATTTTTAATTGTATCTATAAACATAATATGTAAATGTAAAATTTTAAATTCAAATAGAAAGCTTTGTATTTCGTCTTTCTAAAACAGTTTAAAACATAAGTCTGACCATGATAGAATAGAAGATAGAAAGAGTTTTATAAGGATGTATCAGTCGGTGACAGATAGATAAAACACGGTGTAACTCAACAGATTTTGGTGTTTTGCGACAAATACAGCACAACTTAACCCAGGTGGCTAATGTATTGTTGTACACGAAAAATATTGTTTGACAAAAATTATAAACTTTCAATCAATATTTGTAAATAGATTATTTCTTACACTGATTTTGAGCACACAAAATTGTTTCTTATACTGTGATTTTTTTTCTATTTTATCAACATTTTACATCGCAAACTTATTTTTCTATAAATTACAATTTTTTAACCACCCCGATTAAAGTACCTAATTGAGAGCCTTTTTTTGATAATTAATAATTACAGTCAAACCTTGGATTGTGAGTAACTTTGTTTGCAAGTGTTTCAAAAGACAACCAAAATTTTGAAATAAATCTTTCTCAATAAATGAATGGTTTTGCTATACACAGATACAAGCAATTTATCTGTAAAAGTCAATTTTTTTTAGAAAAGCACCACCCTTGTAAGGCTGTAGACATGGATAATAGAAAAAAAAAAGAGATTTGTCATGGAAGCATGCCGACTGTCGGAAAACTACAATCATACTACGATACTACAAAGCTGTTATCCAATGAAAAAATACTTGAAAAATCCTTGACTTAGTGCAGAAACGGGCGGTTCGTTCAATAGATTCACCTATCTTAACAAACAGATTGCAATCTTTAGAGCACAAGCGTGTCTTTTGTTCTACTAGTATTTCAATGGAAGATACTCATGAGAACGTGTCGTTTCTACGACTCAGTCTTGAGTTCAACAGCTCGACTGTGGAACAATTTGTCAGCACTCATTTGTGCACTACTTTCTCTCCTTAAAAATACCCTCTACACAGCATTTCTAAGTTGACATAGGCCCTGAGGGAAATTATTTTCCTCAAGGCCTTATGTAAGGCCAAGCTGCCGAAATGAGGTACTTGAGAGGAGTGGCAGGGGTTACGAAATGGGATCAAATAAGAAACTCGACGATCCGAGATGATCTAAACATTGAACCACTGTTACTCTTCATACAAAAATCGCAACTCAGGTGGCTTGGGCATGTACTAAGGATGTCTGATGACCGAATTCCGAGGAAAATACTGAGTGCGATTCCAGAGGGTAGACGTCCACTGGGCCGCCCTAGACACAGTTGGGCGAGGCAACTCCAGAAACTGTGTGAGGAGAGGATGGGTCTACCATGGACGGAGGCCAAACAATCAGCACAAGACAGGGACGTATGGAGGAGCCTTGTCGATGCAATGGGTTCCCGACCTGAATAGGTCAAGGGGAAGAAGATGATAATGAGTAATATGAGTGAATGGTATTGGGACACTTTTGTTATAATGGTCTCGTTTTTCTATTATCAATGTCTATAGCAGTGCGACAGATGTATCTGTTCAACTAAAAATCAACACTTAAACAGATTCTGTTATTTCTTATGGAGAAATTTGATTTGATACAAGTGTTTTGGAAAGAATATGTTTCTGGAACAAATTATGCTCATAAAATAAGATTCAGCAGCATAACCAAAAGGTTTGTAGGGACCAAAAAAAATGTACAAAGAAAGTTCTTCATGGAGCTTACAGTCACTTTCCAAATATATAAAGCAAGTTTTAACACTGTAGTGTTTTAACACTTTGATAAAATTCATTTCTCAAACTATACTTCTCTTTTCTTTACTTTCCTAACTTCTTACCTACAACAACTTGGCCACATTTAAAATGTTTTAGTCTGTTCCACTGCTTGCTAGAGTAAAAGTAAGAGTAAGAAAAATTGCCAAAGTTAAATTTCACCAAAATGTGTCTTTCAATCATTTTAACCGCACGTTTTACCTCATTTTTAACTTTTGCTTTCACTTTCAGAAAACCCATAGTTATTCTGCCATTTTGACAGTTATATTGGAGGCATGGCATGAAATTTCACACTTCAACATTGATTATTATTAACTGCGATTAATATTATAAAAGATGATAGTGACAATGAATTGTTCATACAATATCTTGCACTGAAAACTAAAAACATTTCGACCTTGTGTTAATAATATGGTTACTTGGTACGATCTCGATTTATTGGCGGGGTATTGCACATCGAAAGATCTCGTAAAATTTGTAATACATCAAATTCAAGGAAATATTACAACTACCGGAAGTAAAATAATATTTTTTTCCATATAACATCGTATATATTGTAATAGGTCGTCATTTATTTTAAATATTTATGCAAATATTTTTATAGGAACAAAGCTATCAGATCCTACAAGTTTCTGTGGTTTTCAAATTAAATTTTCAGTGTGGATAATTTTGAGGAATATTCTGCTTTTTATACTGGCCACACTAATAACTATTGTTTTAGCAAAAGTACACTTGAAACAGCGCGTGGTCCAATTTAACATCTTTGTAACTTTAACTGATAGTTAAAATTTAAATTCAGCTCAAGATTTAGCTTTCTGTTGAAACAGACGGCCATTGACAGACAAAATTCAACATATCGATTAATAATTTTAATATTTTAAGTTAATAAATTTCGACACTGAGTTATAAAATTTAACGTAATATTTCAATATATATATATCTACCTACACTCAAACAATTAAATAATTTCCAGTTTGAACTGGTAAAAATAAATTCATGTACCTAATAAATATTTATACCAAAAACAATTGTATTATATTTACTAGAAACAACAATATGAAAAAAAGGAATACAAATTTGATGTTTAAAATAGAAAATGATGGTTTTCGCACAATTTACATTTATACACATTTATTTACCATAAATTTAATTTAATATACACACATAAGTAATAAATATTTATTTCATTCATATTTCACAGTCCTTGAAAGTTATCCAATTTTATTTAAAATTATCTAAATAATTTATTATTTATTGGCCACATAGAAATTTGTTTAAATATATAATATATACACACAATTAATTTTACTTGTGTTTTAGAAAATTATATTTTTTTTCTTAAAAATTTGGTTAGAATATTTAATAATAATAATTTTAAACTTGCCTTAGTTTAAAAATCGATAAAATTAAAACCAAATAATACAGCTAACATGAAAAAGTAAATAAATAGTGAAATTGAAAAAAAAATATATCATGTCTTTTTTTAAGAGTTTATTGAAATTGTTTTAAATGCATTAAAGTAAGTTTTTTTTTTAAATATTTAATTTAATTACAATAATAATGAAAATGGCAACAGGTATCTCACATTTCTGTTAAAATTAATACATACAAGGAAATTGTATCTGTGATATTTTTAAGCTTGGAATAAAATTTATATATTTTTGGTAGTGTTCCAAAGATTAAAATCTTCAAGGCGTCATGAAATTTGCACAGAATTGGAATTTCTAGACCAAAATGAAAATATTTATAGCTAACAACGTTATCGCTATCGTGAGCTATGGAGTTTAGTAATATCCATTTTAAATTCCAAATAAATATGATTTAAGATTTTCACGGCCAAAAGTATTATCTCACTTCTGCCCTGATGATGGACAATGTAACACTGCCCCAAACCCTAAAAATAACAAAAAATTATCACGATTATGGTTTACGATACTATCAATTCAAAACTTTTTTTAAATAATTTTCCTTATTGAAAAATATAGATCAAACAATACGGTGTATAATTTTTTAGTCAATTAAATAGATATTTCAAAGCTCCATATGATAGCTTAACATTTAAGATAGAAAAAGCTTACCATTTTAAATGTTTTGATGATTCAGAAAACATATTACATTTGCAAATACAGTGACACCCTCTTAAGAAGTTTCGTGGCTTAAGAAGATTGGTTTTTTCGGTCCCTTGGCCCGACATTGGTCCAATTTTTCCCACATATAAGGTTTTCCTGATTAAGAAGTTTGTTTTTCCCGGTTCCTTGGAAAACTTCTTAAAAGTGTTTCACTGTATTTAACTATATATAAGGCAAATGTCATTTTTAAGTTTCTGAAAGGTTAATTTTTTTCCGTTAGAAAAGATTTTAGTTACAAAAAGCCTTCATCAATATCTTAAGAAGTAATGAACACGAGCCACCAGAAATCGGTGCAATCTTACCGAGCCGAACTTCGCTACTTCCAAACTTTCGTTGAAAATATAAAAATTAACACAAGATAATATTTTTATAAAATTACGAAAATCAACAAATTGAATAAAATTTATCTATAATGAATTCATACTAGACATTGAAAATAAAAACGCGATATTTATTTAATATATCAACGGCCCAGAAGAACAATGTCGTATCTGCTAAAAATTGAAAATTGTTTTGTTGACTTATTTTGTTGATTTAAAAGTCGGAATTTTCGGAATTTTAAATGAAATACAAAATATCAAAACAACACTATCTTTCTTGATCTCAAAAACAGTAAAAACGAAGAAACGAAACCTTAAACAGCTCTACTGCAAAAACTACAAAATCGGATATCCGACATTGTTCTTCTGGACAGTCGATACGATTTAATTTCTAAGTAACACAATTTAATATTAAATGTCAAAGTCTTATGTTTAAGATGCTTTGGTCTTTAGATTGAAAGCAACATTTAAAAACAAATTACACAAGTTAAGAAAGTATTTAAATTACATCACACCTTCAATGATTTTGGATTTAAAACATGATGCACATAATCATTTTTAATTTCACGAGGTGATTTTTAAATTATCATTCAATCGTTTTTATCTCAAATTCAGGAAACTTCATTAAAGTCTAATTAAGGTTCTAATAAGATACGTGCCCGATTAGTAAAATAATCTTAAATTTAATGTCAAATTAGATAAGTCCCGAATGTCAGTGTCGGTGACTCATACAAGCTTGTGACACTGGAGCTAAATGCGACACATTAGCCGGGCATGACACAGGATTTGGGTGTTACACAGAAGCTCAACATGACACATTAGCTTGTTGGGTGTTACACGGAAGCTTATAGCTATGTGCCACTATAGCCAGATTATGCACAGAAGCTCAATGCAACCCAACAATATAGCTTAAGGTGATACGGTGGCTATTGTTTGTCACACCGAAGCTAGATGAGAAACGTGAGTTTGTTGTGACAGTTGAGTTGCTGGATAACACACAGTAATAGCTCAAGGTGACACAGTAGCTTATTATAAATTGACACCAAAGCTAGATGAGATACATGAGGTTGTTGTGACAGCTAGGTAACATATAGTAATAGCTTTAGGTGACACAATAGTTATTATTTATGACACAGAAGCTTGATGAGACACATGAGTTTCTTGTTACAGTTGTTATGTTGCTGGGTAACACACAGTAATAGCTTAAGGTGACACATTAGCTATTATTTGTGACACAGAAGCTAAATGAGACACATGAGTTTGTTGTGTCACAAAAGCCGATTCAGACATGAGCTGGATAAGACACCGATGCTGGTTCTGATGCATGTTGTATGTCACAGAAAGTGAGTGTGATACAGTGCTGGGTGCCACAGAGCTAAGTGTGACACTGGGCTGGGTATGACGGTGTCACCGTAGGGGCCCAGCAGATGGCTATAAGAAGATAGGCCTCCGCTATAAGTTTCCCCGTGGACCAGCAGAGGGTCTCGTTGGGCTGTTGGAGTATTGGGCCGGTGAACCACTGCTGTCCGGACCGAAGCCCTGTAAAAGAAACCATAATCGATTAGGTTTATAATGTCTCCTTTCTTACAAGTACCTCTTATTTTCTTACTAACTTAACTTACCATCAAACCGCTTCATCGCAGGGGTAAGCAGAGATGATGTACCATCGCACAACTCTGTCTTGGCACTCTCTTCCTTCATTTACATTCATACATCTTCTCATAGCACTCTTCAATTTTTCTGATTTTTTACATGACACGACTCAAGTGTTTGATTCACTTGATCGCGCCGTATCTTCCTCGGGACTCCCCAACTTCTTCAACATGTTTAAACCTTATAAACGTACCTTTATTAATCTCATTCTTTAAGGTTAAATGTCACGTACGTTATAATCTACGCATTCACAGATGGCGCCAATCAAATTATTTGAGATTTTTAATGCTTTTTGCACGTTACGCTTTAAAATATTGACATAAATTAATTGTTCACGATCGTACATATTTAATTAGAATATAAATAAATAGTTTTGTCCATAAACAAACCAAAATCTTCGAAGAAAGGCTGAAATATACAATATTGGATTGAGTCACCGATACAAAATTGAATTTTTCAGCCTTTCTTGAAAGATTTGGGTTTGTTTATGGACAAAACTATTTATTTATTTTCTAATTAAATATGTACGATCGCGAACAATTAATTTACCTTAATATTTTAAAGCGTAACGTGCAAAAAGCATTAAAAACCTCAAATAATTTGATTGGCGCCATCTGTGAATGCGTAGATGATAACGTACGTGACGTTTAACACACTTCTTATTTGAACGCGAGCGATTCCCGCCCGTAACTTCGCAAACAAATGGTTCTATGGGGATCCAAAGGATTGTCCCCGCAGATGCTTGAATTCACATACTACTGCGCATGCGCAGTTGCATACGATCGCGAAACAACGCAAGGAAAGTATGGGGATAGTTCGGATTGTCCCCCAAGTGCGCAGTAATTCTGCGCACTGAGAAATAGACCTGCTTTTTTTTGCGCCGTACATTGTTCGCTGTACGCGCGTAGGGTCTTATTAAAATCATCCGGAATAATTGTTTGTATTTTATTTCTGCTAATGTTAATTACTTTTATGTTTAAAGAATTCATTCATTTTGGCGGCATCGAATGTTATTTCCTTTAGTAGATTTTGAGTATAACTGGTGGGGACTGTCCCCATTGTCCCCCTGTAAAGAACCGCCACTGGTCATTTGAATTAGAGAGCTGCCGCGAAATGTCATTTCTTTGTACTGGATCTATCAACTTGACAGCTGTCATCCGCATGTTTACGCAGTTCCACAATTAAAATGACCCCCTCTCCTGTTTACGACTTAGAGGGGGTCGCATAACTTTTCACATATCGCCTCAGGAGCGGTTACAGCGCATAATCTGTATCGTCTATGGTTTATCTGCGCATCTTCTTCTAAGTTGTGACGGGTCTGTATGGGATTGTATGGCGAGCGTTATTGTGCGTGCGATGATCTTTTATCTTTGCGTGTGACACCTACATTACTCTTACTTCAGCCTTGCATTCTTTCTAGACGTATACATGTAAAGGAAATATATTCCCTTTAAATTTGAATCCTGGAGTGTCAGTTAGAATGTAATTATCAATTGTCACTTGTTTTATTGTTCTATTATTTTATTGTAAAATATCAATTTTAGTCAGAAGAAACCATTCAAAGAAAAAGCATATAAATAAACATAAATGTCAGATACATTTTTAGATTTTCACGACCAAAAGCATTTTCATTGTTTGTATTTGGGGTGTTATGCCGTGTTGCGCTACCTCCTTCTTTAGCCGACGTTTCGGACAGCGTTGCAGTGTCCGAAACATCGGCTAAAGAAGGAGGTAGCGTAACACGGCATAACCAAAGACATTAATACTGGACGCGGGGTAGAAATCTCAAAGTGGGAAGCCAAACACAATACGATTGTAGCTGTTTCTATTCCTAGTACTTTAGTACTAAACTGCTACGCGTCGAGTGAGGTCGTGTCTTACCAGTAAGTAAATTTCATTGCAAAGCGCCAAAATGCCCTCCTGTGTGATGAGAAAATGCTTAAATTACACGGAAAAAAGTCGTAAAGGCGAAGGAATAACACTTCATTAGCAAGTACAGGCAAATTACTTATTATTATCAATTATTATAATTATTACAGTTAATTTTATAATAATACGTCATTGTATTCTTTACCCTTCCCTGTCCATTGTGTAACCGAGTGAGAGTATCTTGTTATCTCAGTCACACCCGTGATGTGAAAGCAGTATTCGGCGAAGAAATTAATAAGCCGCCCTACTATAGTATATCTATGACATTCACACACGTAAATTCTTTGATTGTCTATCTTTATCACACGGGAATAAAGTTTTGAATTTAGAAATTATATTTGAAAACCGCTGAAAACAAAAGACTGTTGCTTGCTTTCCACATTATATTGTGAGTATGTGAGACTATGGCGAGTCTATTTATAATATAACGTCATTGGGCATAACACACCAAAAACAAACAATGAAAAAACATAAATGTTGTTTCTTTGTTAAACTTTGCAACACAAGTTTAACAAAGAAACGACATTTGACACACAAGGGAATCACTAAAAAGCTTACGAGACTTGTATATTTCTTCAAAAACCTAAGAAACATACTACCTAGGAAAGACATCAAAAAAGTATTTTATGCCTTATGTCATTCCCGTCTTGAGTACGGAATTCTAGTATGGGGATCTGCTACAGCAAATCATATTAACCTCTTAGATATTGCTCAGAAGAGCATTATAAAAACCATACTAAAATTACCCATCAGAACCCCCTCAAAAGATATTTTTAAGTGTTTTGACATTCTAAATTTAAAACAAATGATGCCAAGAATATTCTTATACATATTTTAAAAACAGAAAATCTCCTAATGAAACTCGGGTACATGACACAAGAGCCTCAAAAAAGGATATACGAGATGTTCCAAAATTCAAGACAAGTTTTGGCCAAAGAAACCACATATATCTGGCAACTAAACTTTACAACATCCTTCCTCCAAGTCTGAAAAAGTTAGAAAAGATAAATAAGTTTAAGGAAAAAATCAAAACATGGGTGAAAGAAATTAATGCAGACATACTAGAGAATGTATTAAAAACATCATAGAAACTAAATAACGGAAAATCAAAGAAATCTACCAGTCCGCCTCAGCACAGGACCACCTAGTGAGGAGGACTAAGAACAAACAGATGAAATATTTATATACCTTATCATATATCTTGTAATTCTCATAAAACCTGTAACTAAACAGCCACTAATAAAAAATTATTTTTTTTTTTAAAAGTGTTTTATTTATAAATTAATAGAAAGGAATTAAACCTCTCAACTTATTATATATTGTTACGATACGCCCTTTGAAGCGAGTAGTTTCGAGAACGCGAGCAGCTAGCCCACAGTTCCGCCGCCGCCTCTCCCCGCCCCGTATCCTGTTTACCTCCCCGCTTGCCCGGCGACTCCGCAGTCCGCTGCGCTCGCCACACAGACGAAATCCGAGCGCCTTGGAGAACGCACGCTAGCGGCTCACTGTAGCCGGCGGACCCAATTCAACGGGCCGCGATGTATTATTGAAATACCTTTGAGTATAATTGGCCTTTTGCCGCACCATAGTTCGGTCTATTTAGACTATGAAAGTGCCTGATGAAGCTGCCACATGAGACGAGGTTCCTGCCAACCTACATGTAAGCTGTATCTTGATTTCCTCTTTAAATGTTGTCCGTAATTCAGTGAAATGTAGGGCCCCCGCGGAAATCACGACTCGGAGAGTTTCGTTTTGAGAGACAGTCAGGGAGAGTTAAACACTTTAGCTAGGTTTGTGTAATTTGCATTTCTTGTAATTGAATTGTACTGTAAAAACCTATGTATGTGTTTGAGTTTACAATACATGTCTAAATGATTTAACATTGTTATTATTCTGCTACGGCGGGAGGATTGTTGACCAGTGAGGATCCCGTGGGTCACCGAAGGATGGAGAGAAGTTCCCTAGCCTTGAGCTGCCCACCCCCCTGAATAGAGAGTACCATAGTCCCGCTGAGAGCTAGCCAGGGACGTGTTGGTGTGCTGATGTTGGTTTAGAAGCCGACATCGGGGTACCCTAACAATTGGCGCATCAACGTGAAGCCTGGAATTTTTTTTCTCTATCTCGGTCACTTTGCGGGACCTTCCTCTGTCAAAATCCTTCCCGCACAACAACTATTTTGTAAAACATTAATTATGCCTTGTTATTCTACAGTGAATCCTGTGAAAAAACCACAGAAAACAATATGTAAATCAGATCCATAACAGATCTGATTGTAATTATGAAATTAAATCGCATGTGAAACGGCCATTTTGAGTACCCGAAACGCCAGCTTTTGACCGCGAATCTGAATTGCGTCACCAAGCGGCGGGCGCGTTAGCAACAGCAATACCCGCCAAATCCAACGGCCTTTGTTTCACGCGATATTCCGGATTGCGCGCAAATGCCTTGTTCCCGCCGGAATCCTAACCGACTGTTGCTAGGCTGCGTTTTAAATCCAAACCGTTTTTTATGACTGAACCGGGATACCAACGGAAATCATTGATTCTGGAACCCCAGTTATTTTGCGAATTCCTTAATGAAAATTTCGGACTTACGTATTTTTATTATTTCTGCACAATATACCAATTGGCCCACTTGTGTCTGTCAAATTAGTACAATTTAATGTTTCTCCAAATGGACAAAATAATGACTTTCTTTCCCCATTGTACATTATAGGTACTGTTTTTTTTCAGCATAAGTGAAAGTGAATTGTGTTTTTTCCCTTACATAAGTGAAAAGTGGAATAATAATAAAGCCAATGACTGATTCCATGAATAAATAAAATAATTTTAATATGGTTGGATGCAATAAACCCCATATTCAGTCATTTTCATCCGGAAGTTTGTCCTTTATTTGCCAGAAATGTGCCTTTTGTGAACTTTAGTGCCTTTCTCAGTGCAAAGTGTTTTGTGAAAATAAAAAACCTGTTTTCTAAAGGTCAATCCTGGCAAAATTTTTCTAAAATAAATAAATACTTGTGAATTTCACAGTTTTCTCAAAAGTGGTCAGTGAAATACAAAAACCTTTACCACTAAGGTCTTTCCACGCAAAATTTTTTCTCGTCTGCCTCTCCTTGACAAGAATTCTGGTGTCATGTATACAAAACACATTTGGAAGTGCCAACAGTGATCACCAAGTGAAAAGTGCCTCACAAAAATTAATTTTTGCGCTTTCTAAAGGAAACCCCTGGCCAATTTTTTTTCTTCTCCTCACCACCCAGGAAACTCGCAATGGAGGACAAGCAAGCTATTACACCATCCAACTTGGGTACCATTCCCAATGTGCATAGTTTATCCAAAGCCCACTTACAAGGCTGCTTTAAGGGATAGAGGACTCTCGCCATCAAGCAAATCTAAATCTACATTGAAGGCATATGCACTTTTATTCAACAAAAAGTACATTAGGAGAATAAATCTCGCCCCCTCCAACGAAAATAATTCATGTTCGGCTACGCAAGTTTTGGATAATCTTGACAAAGAACCTACGCCGCATGTAATGATAAAACAGGACGTCGCACCCATCTTGACACAAGATAAAACTTACGATTTATCCTCTTGGAAAGTCAAATATAATGGCGTCTCCGATGTGCTGGATTTCATTGACCGTATTGAAGAAACGGCTACAATCAAAAATATCCCATTCGAGATTCTACGGAGAAACTTTATAGAACTCATCTCCCCAGAATTAATTCCGTGGCACCGCATCCAAAAGACTAAATGCAAAGATTGGAATAAACTCAGAGCTGCCCTAATCTCTAGCTTTGGAAAAAAGGAGGCCCAGCACCGGATCAAACTATCTCTACTATCTATTAAACAACTAGTAGATGAACCTGTGGCTACATTCATAGAAAGGGCTGAATCCATCAACATCAAGCTTTCACATCCTGTTCCGGAAGCTGAACTATTACCAGTCATAACTGATGGCCTTTTAAGCAAATACGAGAACATCATCACCTCACAGAAAATTGCATCCCTGGCCCAGCTAAACGAAGTCTGCCTCCTCCTGGAATCATACCAGGATAGGAAGAACATAAAGAATGTGTCGAATAATGTGGTTGTGCCAAGCCGTTCGTCTGGTTTAAAGCCAGAATTCGACAACAAAAAAGTGTGCTCTTTTTGCAAAAAAGTAGGCCACCTGGCCGCTACTTGTTTCAAGCAAGCAAGACTTCTGGAATCCAAGGAACCCCGAACCTCCAAGAGACACCACTCTAGGGACCGCTCTCCTCCACGCGACGAACTGCGCAACATTTTCAAGAGATCAAGGCACAATGCAGAAAGGTTACAAAACCCAAGCGATGTCAAACCTCAGGTGGATTTCTCCAAGCCCCCACCAAATTTCTACATGAAGAGGCCAAAAAACTAAATAATAACCTCTCAGGTACCCATTCTGAACCAAGGTCTAAAGAATGGACTGATTGGTTATCACACATTAAGTATTTTAACCAGACCTTAAATGTTTCCTCGGTTTGTTGCAAACAAGCTAAAGATGGGAGACCCTATGCTCTTTTCTCTGTTAACAATGTGCCCTTTTCCGGATTACTTGATAGCGGTGCATCTGTCAGCTGTCTTGGCAACAATGCTCACCTGCCTTTTGTTAACAGTGATTTTAAAATTTCGCCACAAACAACACACCTGACGACTGCGGATAATGTTTCCCAGCCGGTCATCGGTACCCTTGCACTGCCAATTAATTGTAACAATAAAATAATTACAATCAATTTTCTAATAGTGCCCTCTATATCCCAGAATTTCATCCTTGGCGTTGACTTCTGGAAGGCTTTTAACGTTGCTCCCCAAGTATTTAATACTCTTGGCGAAACCTCCACTGCTGCTCAAATTAGTGAGATCCGCACAATAATACCTCACGAAAATTTAAGCACGGACCAAGCTCTCCAACTAAAGGAAATGGTCAATAAATTCGAATCAATATCTTTCGAAAAATGTGGATTGGGTTTGACAAATTTGGTAGAACACCACATTAAAACCAATGGCCCACCCATAAAGCAACGTTATTACAACTTAGCCCCCCAAAAGCTTAAACTTTTGGAAAAAGAACTTGATGAAATGTTAAAAATGGGTGTGGTGGTTCCCAGCAGAAGTGCATGGACCAACCCAACTCTTTTGGTTTCTAAAAAAGATGGCTCCGCACGTTTCTGTCTTGACAGTAGACGTTTAAATTCTTGTACGGAAGCTGACGCATACCCCTTACCTTACGTCCACGCGACCTTAGACCAACTGCGCAACGCCAAGTTCATCTCCTCTGTTGACCTAAGCAAAGCTTTTTGGCAAATACCTTTGGACGCAGAATCGTGTGAAAAAACTGCTTTCGTTGTACCTGGTAGGGGAATGTTCCATTTTAAAAGATTACCCTTTGGTCTAAAGAACAGCCCCGCCGAATTACAAAGACTGATGGACAAGCTCTTCGGTCCTGAAGTCGATAACAGCCTGTTCTGTTACCTTGACGACCTCATCATCGTCAGCGACACCTTTGAAAAACACATATTAATGTTGGAAAAGGTTTTTCAACAACTCAAGTTCGCTGGTTTAACCATCAACTTGAAGAAGTCTGAATTCTGTAAGTCCCGTTTACGTTATTTGGGATTCATTGTCGACGAAAAAGGTCTAAGAACAGACCCCGCTAAGGTGGAAGCCATGGCAAATTTTCCCCGACCCAAAAACGCGAAGGAAGTCAAAGGTTTCCTTGGACTTGCAGGTTACTACAGAAGATTCATCAAAGACTTTTCCACAATTGCAGCCCCCTTAAATAAAATTACCGGCACCCGTAAAGGTGTCAGCAAATTCCGATGGTCTGCTGAAACTGAAGAAGCGTTTACAACTTTAAAAAATGCCCTTCAAAAAGCCCCCGTTCTGAATTGCCCGGATTTTGCACTCTCTTTTACCCTCCACACGGATGCCTCCAACGTAGGAATCGGTGGAGTCCTAACCCAAGAGTTCCCAGATGGCGAACACCCTGTAGCGTATTTTTCCCGTACACTAAATAAACACGAGAAAAACTACGGAATTACCGAAAAGGAGTTATTGGCTGTATTGGATTCTGTTCACCATTTCCGCGGTTACATAGACGGTAGCAAATTTACTGTAGTCACAGACCATAGTAGTTTGAAATGGTTGATCTCTTTAAGTAATCCCTCCGGTAGACTCGCTCGTTGGGCCTCCCGTTTGTCTCAATTCAATTTTGATGTTGTACACCGTAAAGGCGCGGACAATATTGTTCCTGACGCTCTTTCAAGAATTGAATTGGCTTCATTAAATGTTGACACAATTGCCCCCCCTCCATCCACAAAAGATGAATGGTACTTGAAAATCTTCGAAGGTTGTAAAAATAATCAACAAAAGTTTCCTAATTTTATCATAAAAGAAGGACAACTATACCGTAATTGCAAGGCACCACTATCCATCCTCGAAGATTACTCTTGGAAACTTGTCGTTCCCCTCGAAGGAAGAGAACAAATAATAATTGACAATCATAGTGCTCCCGACTCTATACACCCAGAAACTTTCAAGACGTATAAAAAGATTTCCTTGAAGTATTACTGGCCTGGTCTTTTCAAACAAATTCGCAATTACATCTCTAAATGTGAAACTTGTAAAGCTTATAAACATAGCACGGCAGCACCTGCCGGCCTAATGGGTAACCCCAAACGCGCTGACAGACCCCTACAGTCATTGTCAATGGACCTCGTCGGACCTTTTCCTCGAAGTTATGCCGGACACATGCACATACTTAGTGTAGTGGATGTTTTTACCAAATTCTGTTGGATCTTCCCTTTAAAAAGAGCCAACGCGTCCGCCATCATCAAACTTCTGGAAAAACACATTTTTATACCTTACGGAACACCCAGAACCGTAATTGTTGATAACGGAAAACAGTTTATTGCCCAAGAATTCAAAGAATTTCTTGCCAAATACGGAATCAAGGACATTTATTATAACACCTTGTACACTCCCCAAAATAACACTGTCGAACGTTACAACCAAACAATCAACACAGCTCTAGCTATTCTAGTTGATAAAGATCAACGCACTTGGTGTAAAAACCTAGATAAAATTCAGGCCGCTATGAACAACACTGTTAACCTGGCCACTTGTTACACACCTTTCTTCTTAAAACACGGTATGGAACAAGTCGTCCATGGTTCTCTACATAGGGACACAAACTTTCCTACGTCATCTGCCACCACAAGCAACCCTACCGCAGACTATGCCCATCGCTTGGAAGAACTGTCGGCCATTTACAGTGAAGTCACTGATGCTTTGCTCCTGGCTCACCAAAAGAGTGCGGACAGATATAACTTACGTAGAAAACATGTCACCTTCAATACAGGAGACATAGTTTGGAGAAAGAACAACACACTTTCCCAAGGAGCCATGTATTTCTCTGCTAAGCTGGCACCACGTTTCGTGAAGGCCAAAGTCCTAAGGAAAATATCAGACCTAGTGTACTCCTTGTCTGACTCATCTGGAAAGCACATTGGTAATTACCACATTAAGGACATTGTAAAGTCTGGAAGTGAGGAGTCAAGTAAAACTGCCCCCACTATCTCAGCAAACGTAAAATGATCCAGTATGTATCACATTTTTTTTGTAAGCTTACAGAGTCTTACTACGTCAGGCGTGTATTGTGTCAATCACATGCCCATCGTTTCGTAAATGAAACAAGTTGTAAATTATTTTGTAAATTAATGCGTACTCTCCTTGAAGTTACTTTCAAATGTTGTTTTTGCACTGTTTTTTCTTTCCCTCACGGCAATTTTTTTTCTTTTATTTTTTTTCACCTGTTCTAAAACTGATCACTTTGGAACGGAGACACTTTTCGAGTTTCATGTTTGGGAAGTCGCGAGCCCATTTATTGTCTCAACACGTACACTACGCAATGTTCATGCCATGTCATACCCTGCCTTGTCATGTAATTTTGTAATTTTTTATTTATTTTTTGTTGCATTTTTGTCGTGCGGAAAGGAACTTTCTCATTTGTTTATTTTGTTCATGTAAAGTAGTTGACAATTGCCCATCGGCGTGTCGTTCTAGAAGTCGGGTTTTGTAAATTCCAAAGTGTTAAATTCCGACTCAGAACCAGTTAACTATTTTTACAATTTTTTCCTTTTATCTTGTTCATCATGAGTTGTAAAACCTTCCGAGGTATCTCCAGCATGAAAATCAAACAGTGGTTACTTACATAGTCGCCCCTCGTGTATATAAGTTTTTTTCAATTTTTTCCTCTTAAATTAAAAATTGATGGCGTCCTACCCAAATTCATGCTCTTGTACCCAAATTGGATATCGACACGTCCATTTTGGAACTTGTATTTATAAAACCAATGTTTGGTCTTTATAACCCTGTATATAAATCAATTTGGCTCGTTTCAACTAAAGTACGTAAAACCGAATCATCCGGTCTTTGGTTGTTATAACAAAGCCACCTTTTTGTTATTTTGTTTTTTGCTTGTACGTTACGTATGTCTTATATGACACGTTTCAACCCTACGAGACAGGTTAAATAAAACCTTATGGTTATCCTGATTTTGGAATTCACAACTTTTAGGTGTCCATTTAACCAAGTATTTGCAACCCAAATTGCACATAACCTGGTATGTTTGTAACTGCACAAAGGGTATGTAAAACCGTAATTGGTCCCTTTTCTTTGGTCTTCCTCACTGCAGGTTGCCACAACAGACAGTATGTAAAACCATTATAGGTCTGTCTTTGTTTTAAATACTTGGTGTAAGTAGAATTATACTCTGCCATCACCCTTGTATTTTGTAACACATGAAGTAGCATCAAATTGTCTATCTTCTCTGTCGTACGCTCTTGGGCTACGGAGTTAGTTAATCTAACGAATCTTTATAAAATGTGTTAAAATCAAGCATCGTTAACGTTTATTGTGTTGTATTTAAACGTAATCCACCGTCATAGGAGAGATCCTTAGAACATCCACCGTCATAGGAGAGATCCTTAGAACATCCACCGTTATAGGAGGGATCCTTAAAATACCTGCCACGATACGAGAAGTTCGTCATAATCACTTTTGCTCATAGCTAAATGTTATTGAGTTGGTCGTGTGACATATTTGTCATGAGTACCACCCTTTCTGTACAATCTATTTTGGTCGTGTGTCATTCATTTGTCATGAGTACCGCTTTTGTATTTTGGTCGTGTGTCATTCATTTGTCATGAGTACCGCTTTTGTATTTTGGTCGTGTGTCATTCATTTGTCATGAGTACCGCTTTTGTATTCTGGTCGTGTGTCATTAATTTGTCATGAGTACCACTTGTATGTATAATTGTGTACAACCCTTGTACACGAGACGTGGAGACGTTAAAACACTTACCGTGATTCGTGCGAACGACATAATATCGGCCTTGCCATCTTCTTTAAGAGGCATTGTATAAACTCTTGACTTCTGTCTATAATTGAGTTTTATCTTGTATGTACTTACATGTTTTTGTACACTATACGTGGAGACGTTAAAACACTTACCATGAGTCGTGCGAACGAAATAATATCAAACCTTTTGTGTGCGATCTACGAAATGTAGTCCACAACCCTTTGTTGTCATTCAACGCCAATGCCCGTGGACCTCCTGTTTTTTTACTTCTTTGCAAAAAGGAAAGAAGCCCAGGAGTATCTACTATCCCAAAAGGACTAGTTTGTAGCTTCACTGCTAACTATGGGGCATAGTGCTGTGGGAGTTAATCGATTGAGCACAAAACCACCCAACTCGTTGTCTGGGGAACGGATAAGAAAACCCCCAGGTTTGTGAAATTGGAGCAAGGGTCTGTCTTTTCTCACAATCACGCAGGAGTTTTTAAAATGACCCCTAATCTTTTGCCCAATACACGCAAAAGATTAGTCTCTTTGTTAATGTGTATTCAAATTTCTCCTCATCCTTTTAACAATTGTAAAGAGTCAGGAAATCTGCTGGTTGATCAGGTTTCATTCTCACATGGAGTTTGAAGTGGAAATTAGTCCAGTCTCTAGCAAGTTTCGTCACTCAACTCCTTTCCTTTTCCTTTCCTTTCTCCTCACCATCATGTTCTCAGATATATGTTATGAAGAGGAAAATCTGTTGTTAACCATAATTCGCCCTCACTGGGAGTGCGAATCGGTAAACTAACCAATTATCAGCAGGCTTTCTCCCTCACTCTCTGCATATGTCTCACCTTTTGTTTTTTTTCTCAATTTCACGAAACACATTCATGAATGTTGGATATGTACGATATGCACTTGGCGTACCGTCTGTCTCCTTTTGACAACCTTTATTCATGAATTGGTTTCTCTGCTTTTACCGTGACTCATTCACGACTTCTTTGTCTTGTTCGTTGAAATTCTACAAAAATGTTACCACCTTTATGTTAACATAGGCCATGGAAGGCCGGTTGTTTTTTAACCAAGATATATTGTCACTCGGCAAACGCCAAGTCATCCTGGTAAAGGAAAATGTTCATGTAATCACAATTTAGTTAGAAAACTCTCTCTTCGTCACTCTCTGGGTCGGTGGTTAAAACTTCGTTTATTTCATTATCTGGACACATTTTGTTTCTCTCCAAACCTTTTCTTCATTGGTCCCTAGGCAGGTAAACTTCAAGAATTTTGCTCTAATAATAATTTCTCCCGGATTAAAAAGAAGCCCAGGCGGATGTCATCACCAACAGCCAAGCTGAGCTCCACTTCCTGACAGCACGCGCTGTGGTTACTAGGTCCCTCCTGCTGCCATTTTTCTACGCATTTGTTCCTGAAAGCACAGACCATACCGCCCATATGTATGTTGTTTTGTCGTGCCACAGCAAGTTGAGTTGTCCCACTATACATTATGACACTCTGAACCACCTTTTGGGCACGCTAGCTCCTAGGTTTGTTCTTACTCTTGCTATCAATGCCAACCATGTCGTCTCTTGCGCTGTCATGCAGTGACGCATATATCGTCATGTGTAAACCATCATTACCTTGACCTCCAGTATTCGCTGAATGCGTACCAATACAAGTTATGTTGAGCTACATTATGCTTCAATAACCATTATATACGATCCGTGTTTACCTTAATAACACTTAGGATTCGTACTGGCATGTCTGCAGACACTGGATTCTCCTCTTCAATGACCTCTGTAACCATAGTCGCGGCACAGCAACCACAGTCCCCACTTCGTGAACTTCGTCGTCTTCGACAAAACCAAGTGTTTTCTAAGGCCCAAGTGTACTTTTGAGTGTTATCTCAAAGGGGTCTGATTACAGTGATAATGTAATCCTTAGAATCTGTGAAACCACGTCCTCCTCTTCGAAATTCTCCGAAACCAAACAAATCCACGCTTCGCAAACTTAGCTCCCAGACCAATGAAACCTTAGAATCACACAGGCATTTTTGTTCTTGTTGTTTTTTTTGTTCTTCAATTGTACAAATATGAATTGTTATTTTTCAATTGCATAACCATGTATTGTTATTTTTCAATTGCATAACCATGTATTGTTATTTTGTTCAATTGCATAACCATGTATTGTCATCTTTCAATTGCATAATCTTGTATGTTGTTTCACACCATGTACTTTCACCAAAACTGTTCTTTTCCAAACATTGTATGTACCCCTCACCCATTCCCTACAAACATTGTGTCCTAAACTATAACATAAATTGCATGTTCTAGCTAGGCATCTCTCAAGCAACAAATCTCTCAAAAACCCCAATGGAAGTTTAAGAGGATTTTTTTTCCTACAGCTCCATTGCCACGTCGCTTTTTTTCCAAGCGCGGGGGGAAGTGTTACGATACGCCCTTTGAAGCGAGTAGTTTCGAGAACGCGAGCAGCTAGCCCACAGTTCCGCCGCCGCCTCTCCCCGCCCCGTATCCTGTTTACCTCCCCGCTTGCCCGGCGACTCCGCAGTCCGCTGCGCTCGCCACACAGACGAAATCCGAGCGCCTTGGAGAACGCACGCTAGCGGCTCACTGTAGCCGGCGGACCCAATTCAACGGGCCGCGATGTATTATTGAAATACCTTTGAGTATAATTGGCCTTTTGCCGCACCATAGTTCGGTCTATTTAGACTATGAAAGTGCCTGATGAAGCTGCCACATGAGACGAGGTTCCTGCCAACCTACATGTAAGCTGTATCTTGATTTCCTCTTTAAATGTTGTCCGTAATTCAGTGAAATGTAGGGCCCCCGCGGAAATCACGACTCGGAGAGTTTCGTTTTGAGAGACAGTCAGGGAGAGTTAAACACTTTAGCTAGGTTTGTGTAATTTGCATTTCTTGTAATTGAATTGTACTGTAAAAACCTATGTATGTGTTTGAGTTTACAATACATGTCTAAATGATTTAACATTGTTATTATTCTGCTACGGCGGGAGGATTGTTGACCAGTGAGGATCCCGTGGGTCACCGAAGGATGGAGAGAAGTTCCCTAGCCTTGAGCTGCCCACCCCCCTGAATAGAGAGTACCATAGTCCCGCTGAGAGCTAGCCAGGGACGTGTTGGTGTGCTGATGTTGGTTTAGAAGCCGACATCGGGGTACCCTAACAATATGTACATACATAATATGGTTAAACCTTATTTATTACACATATGTCTCAAGGAAATCATTTCTACAGCAATCAGTTTACTTTTTCAGAGACTTGTATACTATTGCATCCTAAAGGTCGAAGCCCAGAATCTTTCCTACCGCCTGTTAAATAAACCATCCGAACCAAAGTGTTTTGTTGACATGGGAGTTTTTATTTAAGAGCTTGTGAGACAAACCGGAGTTACAACAATTTCTTTGGACAACTTGAGGAGTATGTTATGTATGGTAAATCCTGTTGGGTCATCAGTGCTTGCCATTAGAAAGGTGTAGAGCAGGGGTGTCAAAGATACGGCCCGCGGGCCGCATGTGGCCCTCGGGCCCTATCAATATGGCCCGCGACCATTTTAGTTTAGCACCATCCAGTGAATTGAACAGTTCTGCAATTTTGGTGTTGGTTAGCGACTATATAGTGCTCTTAACACACCCTCATGATATAGATATCGCACATAAACAATTATTATGCCTTGTTGTCGTTTTCTGTAGATTTGTCAACCTGGAGTGCATACCACGGTGATGTATTAATCCTCTCCAACAATTGTATCTCACTGTCTTCAGCTATTTCCTCAATGCGCCTAGTCACAGTGATAGCTGACAAAGTCACAAATCTTCCCCCCAAGCCGTCTCACCGTGGAGAAAAACCTTTTGTATGTTCCGATTGTAAATATTTACGTGCTAGAAAGGTGACTTTAAAAACTCACAAGTTAACTCATAGTAGAGAAAAACATTTTCATGTTCCGACTGCAACTATTCATGATCATAAAAGAAACATTTAAGAGTCCACAAGCCGTCTCACAGCGGAGATAACCTTTTTCATATTCCGACTGCAACTGATCAAGTTGTCGAAACTACCACGAATTTGACACCCGAAATCAATGAGCTTATCAAAAATAAGAGAAGTCAGGTGTCCAGCTCAAGATAATTTACCATTTTACCCTCCTTTTTAACATTAATGAAAATTTATAATTACTAGGTACATATCTAGCTAAATAAAGAATTTAACAATTGAGTATGGGTTTAATTTTTAGTCTGGCCCGCTTTCACACGCTAAATCTTTTAAACCGCCCTTAAGAAAATTCAGTTTGACACCCCTGGTGTAGAGTTAATGTCCAATTATCGTAAATGGGAACTCACCACGGACAATTGTTGACCGGACATATTCTGCTGAATCTGCTGCAGTTGAGCTTGCTTTCTTTGCCTCTCTTGCAGCAGGAGTTGGTGGGCAGCCCTGCAACATACAATTAATTATATACATGTATATATATGTATAATGATTCTTTGTGCCTTTTTATAATCTTTGAAGATTATTAACCTGTAGGGGTCGGGAATAAATTTTGTTTGCTGTCCTTCTTGAATGGCTTAAATTTTTATGTTTGCAACACTACCGTAAACCATTCATTGTTTTTTTTTTTTTTTTTTTTTTTTTTTTTTTTTTTTTTTTTTTTTATTATTAAAAACATACAACGAAGTTGCACTCCCATGAGTTATCAAAACTCATTAAGGGATCGCCAATTGGTACTTTTGAGAAGTTAAACCCAACTCAACCCAATATGTAGACACAATTTATGAATAAAACATTTACAAAACATTTCACAGAAGCAACATACAGATACAAAACATATGAAGAATCACTTTACAAATATTTCACAGAAACATGTCTTATAACATTTTATGAATTTGTATAACTCATTGACTCATTTGATTTATGTACTTTGGGTTTCAAAAAGTTAAAATAAAGTTTCCTCCATGATGGACTAATGAGATGGACTAAGAAATGCATAGATAAAACAAAATCAGGAAAATACAATATAAGGTACGGGCTCAAAAATATACAGACCTAATACAAGATGTTTACATACAAATACATGACGAGATTTAAGTAAGGTATAAACCGCGCCCATCATACTATAAGTTTAGTATTTGAAGATAATTAGGGCTATCAGAACAGAGTTTGTACCTACTTATGACTCGTTTTCCAAATAACATTTGAAAAAATATGTTTTCAATATATCATTTCGAGATTTGTTAGAGGCATATACCTGTCTCAAATTTTCAGGCAGTTTGTTATAGTTAGTGTAGGCAATGTATTCTAATGATTTCAGTCCGAACTTTGTTGAGTGTATTTTTGATATGTGTAGTTTGTTGTGTTGTCGTGTATTATATTGGTGAACGTCGTTGTTATAGTTGAGTTTTATATTTGTGTGGGTGTTGCACTGAATAATATTTAAAATGGTGTTTGTTATCTCAAAGCTAGGAACAATCTTAAATGGCAATACAAGTGCGTGACGGTAAATATCTTTAACAGGTGTATCCCAAGGCAAGCCAAAAATGTTACGTAGGGCTCTATTTTGGATTATTTGCACCTCTGATATCATTTTTTTGGTAGCAAAACCCCAGATACTCGAAAGGTATGCCAAGTGGGAGTGAATCATAGCATAATACAAAGATCGCAGTATGGCTGTGGGAAGCAATCTACGTAGTCTGTACATTACATCGGTCACTGGAGCAATCTTTGATTTAACATGGTCAAAATGGTTTTTCCATGTAAGCCGTGAGTCAATTAAAAGTCCTAGATACTTCGCGACATCTGTTTGTTCCAGTTTGTTTATTCCCAGGGAAATGTTTAGGCGTTGTCCTCTCCTATTCCCGAATAGCACATAGTGAGTCTTTTTAATATTAAGGCTAAGTTTATTAATTCTCAGCCACTCGGCTAGATGAGCCAAATCCCTTTCCATGTCCTTTTCCATTTCGTTTAAATAAGTATTATGGTAGAATAATATTGTGTCATCAGCATAAAGTTGAAGTGTACCTTTCACTCCCCATTTTGCAATATCATTTATATAAATCAAAAATAATAATGGTCCGAGAATCGAGCCCTGTGGTACACCACATGTTATATTTCTATGATCACTTGATTATGTTATCACGTGATTATGTTGTTATTAAACTGCTATCATAATAATAAGAAAAAAATATATAAAATGAAAGTTAATATGTAAACTTGATTTTGCCATTATTAAAACCCACAATTAATTTCATAAAAAGTTTTTAGAGCGTAATATAATGAACCCTGTTCAGCTAAAAGTTAGAATAGTGGGTGTACTGACCTGTCCATTTCTTCAGGAGTCATGTCCAGTGCCTCCTGCATCTCTCTCGAGGTAGTTTTGATGAATTCTTGATCACAGTATTTGCCTAAACCCTGTTCAGCTAAAACCTGCAAACAAATCGACAACAGTCAAACACACTTGTACACAAATCTCTTCAGAAAATAGATACACATATGTATCTACCAGGAAAAAAACTTATCTAAAATTACTTCGACTTTACTGACAATTTGACGCCCAATTTGGGAAGCAGATATGGGTACCGCCACCTGGGAAATCATTTATTGGATAATCAACACCTCTACCATAATCTATAATGGTCCACTACGTTTGGTGACTTAGCAAGGGTGCCTGGCTTCATGTGGTGAGGTTTGTCCGAGTCTTGGCCCCAGATGCATCTGCCCACCTGCTGCATGGCCTGATAAAGATACTGGTTGATGGTGGCCTTTGACCTCTCTAGCCGGATTCTCTCGACCTATTGCTTTACACCGCAGTCGGAGGGATGGATTCATACATCCGTTACTCCTGGACACACTGACCCCTAGATTCCTAACCACCTTATACCTTTTTCCTTCACAGAACTTCTTCTCCTTCCTGTCATTAAATAGATCCTCCACACATCATCCCCTAAGATGACATAGGCCCTGATAGAAATTAGGACCTCTTGTGTGGAGCTAATGTAAAAAAGAAAATTTTTTAGAGATTACGGTTCATTTAAATATGCTACCAATAGATTTTAAAGTACAAAGAGAATAACAAATAACCTAGATAAGTGTCTCATGAAGTAAAAAAACATAGCACTTATACATATTTTGCCAAAAAAGCTAAGTACTTACATTGCGAATAACTTCTCAGTAATACAATAATTATATGTAATAGGTTATATATTATATTATGTAATAAGTTTCTTTCAACAAATATTTTTCTAAGCACAAATTTCCTGTAAAGTGTAAATGGAAGAAGACTCACCCTGCACACCAGACTTTCGGCGGAACCAACAACCCCGAGGGAGTTAGTCCTCCTATCGGCGGGGCTGCCGGGCAGGGACTGCGCATGCCGGCCATTGCCCCCCACACCTACGCACAACACGCACACACATTACATAAACATTACCTTATATTACATTACATAACATGGCATTACATTGGTTAACAATAGATGGAAAGGCTGGTAAGGACATTGGAAGGAGGGTGAATGCAGGAAACTCCATTATTGGTGGACTGAACGTGGTAGTCGAGGCTAATAGTCCACAAAGGAGTGATGATTCCAACCCTGATATAAGACAAAGGATGAAAGTAGACTGAATACTGTCAAAATGAGATCTCAATTTTATTGGTTGAACCATGTATGACAGTGTTATAATATAATATATTTTTTTGATCTTACTCCACACAGGAGGCCCTGAAGAAAATAATTTCTTTCAGGGACTATGTCATCTTTAGATATGCTATGTGGAGGATCTTTTTGTGGAAAGGAAGGAGTGAACTTGGGTCTTGAAGAGACCCATGTTGTAAGAGGAAGGAAACACAAAATCGTTCCACAGCCATGCTGTTGAACTCGTGAATGAGTTGTAGAAACAACCCGTTCTCATGTGACTAATGTCGTGTTTCCGATTGGGCACCGGTGCCGAAGGAATCAATGACGCTAGTTCCTCAGACATCTTCCATTGAAATACTGGTAGAACAAGGACAGCTTTCCCACAAGAATGCAATCTGTTTATTAAGATAGGAGAATCTATAAAACGAACAGCCCGTTTCTGCGCAGAGTCGAGTGTTTTTTGCAGGTCTTTTTTGGGGCTCCAGCCAGGGTTGGCAGATCATAGAAATCAGGAAAGAATGCAAGCATAATATTAAGAAAGGTACGCTTATGTGGTTTGGACATGTAGAGCGGATGAACGAAGAAAGGACTTTGTGAGGAAGGAAATGAGACGAGAAAGAGGAAGTTTGGGCAGTATCTGACTTTGATTCAAGCAACATTGCGATTCTGTATAGTAGATCTCGGCAATTGATACTGAGGACCACATTGAAAAGATAATATAAAGTTTTTTGGAAAACTGTAGAAGGAGATCGCTTAAAAATAACAAACTATTTAAAAATTAATCATAATAAATAATTACATTTCAGTAAGAGCATGATTTTAGATTTCTATTAATGATTTTAGCAAAATTGATATAATTTTTTAATTTTTTTCTAATGCAACAAAATTAAAACGTTTTTGTGGTATACTTACATTGCGATAAGTTTTGTTGAAAACAAATGCATAAGTAATTAGACATATTTTACACAGAATACACAAATTAATAAAAAAACAATAATAATTATTATAATTAACATAGCTTGGTGGTCGAAAAATCCACAAATTATTTAACCATCAAAGCAATGAATAAAGAAAAATAAAAACATTATTATGATATTATTCATTACTCGTCCATTAAAAATTAGTTACTTGATTGACACCAAACAAATTATACAAATATTTTTTAATTAAAAACAACATTTGAATCAATTAAATAAAACAAAGACAATTTTTTTCCTTTTAAAATTTTGGTTCAATGAATGTAGTTACTTAGTTATGCAGAAATTCATGTAAAAGTACTGTGCAACACCTATGCCGTCTTACTCATAATCGCAGCATAAGATAATACCATGATAATACAAATGGGTTAGGTGAAATTGTTGTACAAATTTCACCTAACCCAGGGCTTCCCAAACTGTGAGTCGCGACGCCCCGGGGCGCCGCGGGATCATCCCAGGGGCGTCGTGAGGCAATCTTTATAGCGTCTTCCACACGCACACTTCGGAGCGACTGAGTCCCGCGACACTTCAGGCCGCCGCGCAGAAAATTCTCACAGTGAACTGCGCTGTAAACCTATCGGTCTTTACTTTTCTGCGCCTGAAGTGGCGCGGGACTCGGTCGCTTCTGAAGTGTGCGTGTGGGAGACGCTAATAGGTTGGCTCGTTGGCTGTCTGTGTTGACGCGACCGACTCAAGTGAGTGCCACGCACATTGTGATGATGCGGCTGCCGGTGGGAGCGGGGGCTAGTGCTAAACCTCGTTTTGAGAAACTATGCTCAGAAAAGCAAGCACATCCTTCTTAGTAATACCAAAGAAAAAAATTGATTTTTTATCTTTTTTGTTTGCTTCCATTTTTGTTTTTATTTTGTGTTCTTTATTTTCTAATAAAAAATTTAGATACTATTTGGAGTTTTTCTGACAAATTTTATTAGGTAACGTACTCATACTACGTGACCCGTTCAGGGGGGGGCTTCAAAATACTACGCTTGGTACAAATGAGCGGCGGGGGGCTTAGATTTTTAGTCACCGGGGAAGGGGGGGGGGGGGGGAGGGGGCGTCGCAAAAATATGGAAACTTCCCAAGGGCGTCACAGTTGAAAAAAGTTTGGGAAGCCCTGACCTAACCCATTCGTATTATCTTATCCTGCGATTATGATTAAGACGGATAGAATTTAATGTTCATCCTATTCATGTGGTAAGAGAGCAAAATATCCAACCAAACTGAATACATAATAACATTTTAATCAAAAGTTATATTAAATCACTGGAAAGGGTATACACATATGTATATGCTGTTTTATTTATTTTGTTTCAAATGATGATATACAGGTAAAATAATTCAATTTTGATTCATATTGGAGGCAGCTTCGGAATTTTGTTTATGAGTTAATTATTTAATTATAATTATTAATATCTTGCTTTATCTATTGCATAAATATAATGAAAAATAAAATAAGACATAGTAAAAAACATGATGGTAGTAATTTTAAATTATATAAAATTTGTGTTCGTTAACAGGTCATCTGTAGTTTAAATTTAAACCCAATAAAATGCTTGCTTGTAAAATTACCTTTTTTATGTTTGTCATTTATTCACAAATAATTGCCAAGTTGTCTCTAAAATCATGAATTATTAAAATTTTAATTTTTTTTTTTATTATTGTGTATTTTATTTAGATATAAAATTTGACATCTTACATCTAATGGCCTATATTTTATAATTTAAAGCATAAATAAATATGGTAGCACATATATTTGATAAACCTTTTGATTATAAAAATATTTTTTCAGTTTGGTTGGGTATTTTGTCCTCAAATAATTAAAGGTATTTAGCGAATATTAAATAGAGATTAGAAATCTACAGAATAATTCTTTTTTTAGTGGTACGGTTGAATTTAAAACTTTTTGGCAATTTATCGCATCAATCTTTGATAATATATTGCGCATTACTTTAACATGAATTTCTCATCTTGTAAATTTTCCTTTTTTTTAATACACCTTTTCATAATGCTATCCAATTTAGAACACCAAGAATATAATAAAATAGACACTTACTACCAATTCAGTTTCGTATGTTAAAATACCAAACATTTATACACAATATTATATAGTTCGTACGTTCAACGGCAATCCAGTCAGGCAGGTAACTTGACGAAAACCATGCAACATAAATATATAATACAAGGCAAGCAGGATTCAAATTTGCTTTCAGTTTGAGGCTTCAAGCAGCAAAATAAATTGGGAGAAATAAGATATATAATAACGCAGTGCTGAGAGAAAAAAAAAATCATGCGCAAGAAATAGATTTTTTTATTCGCGATAGACATTCAAGTTGCATAGAACAGATTTTCAGAGAAAGAGTACATAAAATTGCTGGGGATCTTTTGAAAATCATTGATGTTTGATTCGGGTAAGGGAAGTTTTTATGCATACTTCCAATATTCATTTTCAGAATAGGAAGAGTTCAAATATATGAACTGCCTCCCAGAAGATAAGGTCTTTTCAAAGGTAGCTGACATTCTTAATGTTAAAATTATGCAGGATATAGCATGGCTAACGAATGTTTGTCCGAATTTCAATATTATATTGTACTTGGTTGGGAAAGAGAAACAGAAGTCTCATACAGAAGTGATGGGATACTGATCTAAAAATATTTGTCGCCAAGAATCAGCAATATTGGGAATATTTGAGGTAGTTGCTGAAGGAAGTAACTGAAACTGTCTTATGACGAAGAATAATAGATTTCTGTGGACATTATACAATGTTAAATGTATGCCTAGATACATCTAGGACATACAGTAGTTGCAAAGCAGCTTTTAGTGCATTCAGGAATTAGACGGTTGCAAGTTGGTTGGAATGTTTCTTACAGCAACAATAAACAATTTGATTGTGATTATGTTTGTCTAGGTAAAACATACAACATACATCATGTCGAATTAATGCAAGGGGACATCAAGGAAATAAAGTAGTTGCTAATATAACAGTTGCAAGTTGTTTGGAATGCAGAAGGGTTGTCGCAACGACAGTTTACTCTATGTCAGACATGTTGGTGGGATGGTTTGTTTGTTTCAAGGGGCGTAAGACAGCAAGCCCGAGACTAGTGGGTGCAGGTCTGCAATCTGCACTAGGCTGCGGGCGCGGGGAACAAGCATGCAGCGAGGGGGACACGAACAACACCGTGTGTGAGAACCTTGGGCGGAAGTAGTGTTTGAAGTTGCCGGGTCAGCCGACACAGCCAAGCCAGCCGGGTCAGCCGGGGAAGGCGGGTGAAAGCTCGAGGAGAGGAAGTCTGGTGCGTGTAAAGCGTGCGTGTAAGGAGGGCCCGACTCCGCGGAGGAGTGGCGCGAGCAGCCGCAGCGGTCGCCGTGCGAACAGAGCAGACATTGACGCGAATCACTACTGCTGCGCTTGCCCAGTCCGAGTTTCTTCCCGCCGAAGGGCACCTCGTCCCACGCGCCCGTCCGCGCAAACACCGACACGCTCTTGGGGATGTTCCGCACCGCTTCCCGGGATGACGCCACGCAGTCTACGGACTCGGACTGACCTTTGGCCCTGAACGACGTCTTGCGTAGGTTGTCCGCGCTCAGCAGCTCTATGGCGTCCTTGGCCTTGATGCGCAGCGCGGACGCCGGCGGGCTGGGGGACTGCTGCTGCCGGAACAAAAAGTGCTTGTTCTGTTGTTGCGCAAACTGCGCACGCTTCCTAATACTACTCTGGTTTACTTCTTGTCTGTTTGGACTCCGGCTCTCTCTCCCTGTCTCCGAGGTGTTGAAGTATCTCACATTCTCCGCGTCTACTGAGAGGTTTCTCCGGAGATTGTTAGACGAGGGTGACACCTGATGCGAAAAGGCGAATGGGATATTCGCCGCCGCATTGTATCCGTAAGGTGTGAGTTGATTCGGTTCAGACGGAGGTTCGAAAGTAGTCGTCGCAAGCAGCGGAGATATCTTTTGGATTGCTCCGTTTTGTATTGATGGAGATCTGTTTGGCGACTTTGCCGTTATCGTAATCTTTTCATTTGAAGAAGTGAGACTCTCTCCGCTCTCGGGATGGATCTGTTTCCTGGAGCCCCCAGACACCGGAGTAGGTAGCTGATAGGTGGTGAAGTCTGTAGTCTGATGTTGAGGAGCGTTGGCGGCCGCCTTCTGAGTGTTGGGTGCGCCCGTGAGATAGTTCATGCAACCGAAAGCCAGCCCTATTTGCCCGAGCATTTCAGGATAGTTGGACTTCTGAGAGCTGCTCCGATCGATGCATGATTCAAAGTGTAAAATGTAATAATAAAAAAGGAAACCACACGCCATGCAAGTGTAGGGAGTTTGTTCCAATCCAAACCGTGATGTGATAGCACGAAAGAAAAGAAAAACAGTATTAGTGATCTCTGCGGCTATCAAACATACAAACCAATAAAAATCACTCAGTTAGTATCTACTCAGAGTTCTCTACCTGTAATACATTCTGTTAGTTAAAAAACACACAAGGCAGCTCCGTTAAAACAATTAACAACCGACCCGTGAATCCATTTTCCTCATTTGAATTATTTCTATCATAGAGCTCATTGGGTTAAATAATTGATCATGTAATGGTATTCGAATTTATGTATCTGCAATATCTTTGCCCTTCGTAATAAGATTTTACTGAAATGTTGGGATGGCTGAAAAATGCAGACTGTAATAAATTTAACATGTTTTATCTTGTACGATAAATAACAATGAAGAGAGACCGAACAACCTTGCATGCTCTTTATATTCCTACAGCAGTTGTCTCGCTTTCCTGTAATTTTTCTCACACAAGATTTCAGTTGCACATTCATTACAGTTTCCTTATTTTTATAAAGTTTGTATGAATCACGCAATCTAAAAATAACCTCTCTTTGAATCTAAAATCTAGATAGCATAGGCAGAATTATATTAAATTGGAGTCTAGAAGTCTAGAGTCTCGAGTCTAGAGCTAAAGTGCCATATAGTTAGCCTATTTGTGACTGGGAGATCTTTAAAGCGTTGTCCCCTTTTGCAGTAATTTATTCAATTATGAAATGATTCTACACAACGAAAACTAACTAAATGATAGACCATCACACAACTCTGATTTTACATATTCTACTTGCTTCATTCAAACTTATGCATTGTATCATAAATACTCTTCTGTTATTCTGACTTATGGTTCCATTCAAGTAAGTATTTGATTCATTTGGTCTTCTTAGGGCATCCCCAACTTCTTTACTGTCCATGTCTTTCTTCAGCTTTGCACTCTTTTTGGACCTCCATCTTTGTAACACAGTCAAACACGGTTTTAACATATGTACGCCTCAGAGATTTAATTTCTACGACATTCAGTTGTTTTATTATTTTATCCTTCCTCTGCCAGTTCCATGCCTCACTGCCATAAATCAGGGTTGGTATTACCATTGTGGTCTGCTAGCCTCACTTCTATGGGCAAATTTTATTAGCGACTACCGCATTCAGTTCTCCTCCATTAAGAGAGTTTCCATCCATCTCAGCATTTTCATCCCTCATAAACATACTTCCAAAATATACAAACTTATCCAATTGCTCCAAGTTTTCATCATTCACAACGTCTAGTTGATTGCACAAACTCTGTTTGAATGTGATTGAGTTAGGACATGCGGTTCAACCTTGTGCACTCGTTTCGGCATTTGTTATAATGTGTGAATTCCATTTAACGAATAACATGATTCTCTGTTGTGCATTAACATTGAAAGCGGATATCGATACAAAAATACTTATATTTAACATTTAATCAATCACATCAAGTGGTAAACATTAAAACTGGGGGCTGTTTTTCATTGTTGTCTAACTGCATTGTGTTGTTTCATCAATTCAAACATCAGTGTTCCACTAGTGCAAATATCAAGTGTCCCATTAATTAAAACATCAAGTGTATGAGTCACATTCATTCAAACATCAATAAATAATTTATTCCATCAAAGGCAAGTGTTCTATACAATCAAACATCAAATAAGTAAATGCGTTACATTAATTCAAACATCTAATGCTTGTGTGCTCCCTCATTCAACTATCAATAAATAATTTGTTCCATCATATGCAGCCGTTCTATAAAAATAAACATACACTCAATCAATCCAAATATGTACCAAATACATACATAATTGTGTTCCATTAATTCAAACATTCATTACATATTCTCAATCAATCCAAATACCAAATACATACTTGTGTTCCATTAATTCAAACACCCATTACATATTCTCAATCAATCAAAGTACCAAATACATACTTGTGTTCCATTAATTCAAACACCCTTTACATATTCTCAATCAATCCAAGTACCAAATACATACTTGTGTTCCATTAATTCAAACACCCATTACATATTCTCAATCAATCCAAGTACCAAATATCTACATGCGTTTCATGAATTCATACATCAAATAATGCAATAATGCAATCATGGGTGGCACGAAAATCGCAATACTAAACAATAAACCAGCGATATAAATGAACACAGAGAGGATCAACAGTCAGTGAATGGATTCAGGAGTCAGTGTTGGAGTTCAGAAAGCCTCAATAACACTCAACACGATGGCCAGGGCACTTACTGTTGTTACAGTGTACATTGAGAAAATCTGCAGTGGTTTTTCTGAAAAATAACCACACATTGTTGGTACGTCTAAAGCACAGGGTACACGACAGCTAGACTGGAAGGTAAGGAAATATGAGGCCTCCGTTTAAAGTTAAAACATTGCAAATTTTTGAACATTGAGAAAGATGAAAATTTACTTGCTGTCATTTTTTTTTTTTTTTTTTTTTTTTTTTAAATTTAAATGGTCCCCGTTAAACGCAGTTTCTCAGCCTTTTTCAGCTTTTGAACACATTATTGGCCGAAAAGTTTAATTCTCTCGTTCTTAGGCTTTATAGCTGATCAAAATTTGTTCAAAAGCTGAAACGGGCCGAGAGTTGGCGTTTAAGGGGACCATCCAAATGTTTTTTGGCCCTTAATGTTACATTTAAATATATCGGTGAACTTAGGGGGTATATTTCTTTTCATTTGTGAAAAATTTCTCTCATTTAATGTAATAAATTTTACGCAACTTTAAAATGGCCTCATCTTTCCAAGTAGAATAATTGCTCCTGTTTGCTTGGATGAAAACAATACGTAATGTTTAAAGTAATCCATTCCAAGTAATCAGAAGCCATGTTCATAGATTCCCCAAGCACCTATACTTTAATCAAGACTTTTATGTATGAATAATACACCAAAATTATAAAATACACCAGAAAATAATCCATTTGTTTACATATATTATTTCTTTTTCAAATATAGCAAACTTATTTTGATGCACCATTTATTTGATTCCTTCTCTCACCCCCCACCCTTGTAACCTTCCCCCCTCCCCCTTTTATCCCACCATTCCTTCTCCCACTACATCTTTAACCTAACCTAACCAAACCTAATCTTACCCCCCCCCCTCCACCCTTCTTGTCCCCTTTTCTCCCCCCCATTCCTTCTCCCACTATTATGGCGATGCACTTCTAAGGGTAGGGTTATACTCGTAAGTTTTTTCCTGTAAATAGCTTTTGTAAGCGATTTATGGCCAAATTACCAATGTAAACGACACCAAAAGTCACTTAACGTAATTTAAAGCAAGTTACAGAACTTGTTCTTCCAGAAGTTTTTTGACAGATCTAATTGCGCCCGCGCGATCTTCCAGCCTTCTAAACAGCTTATAAAATCATTTTGATAAGCCAAGACGTTTGCTGTAATATTTTAGGCACTATCGGTAAAAAAGAAATCTGCAATATCGATGATTCGGCGTGCTGACACCTGTTGGCTTGTAGCGTGGCGTCATGGTGGCGTCAGTTCAGTTTACGGTTTACGCGGTAGTGGTTTGTTTGACATATATTTAATCAAAATGCCCCCCAAACGAGCAGACGTCAAGATTTGGAGTAAAGAGGATACTAAACAATTGATTGAAGTCTTTGAAAGCAAGCCTATATTGTGGGACTACCAAAGGGCGGATTACAAAGATAGAAACGCACGAAGCAATGCACTCGCTACAATCGCGGAAGTGTTTGCAACAACGCCGGAAGAGATAAACCGGAAAGTACATAATTTGAAGGGGCAATTCCTGCAGGAGCTGAAGAAGGTTAAAACGAAGAAAAGTGGAAGCGGAATCGGCGATTTATACACTTCTGCTTGGGTGTATTTCGACACGTTAAAGTTCCTGGACGTGGGCCTCGGTACGGAGACCACAGACACGTTGGTAAGAACATTTTTTTATAAAAAGTGTACATAGATTCATGTTGAAGTTTAATTAATCATGGATGAAAGTAGATCGAATGCTATAGAAATGAGATACCTAGGAAAAAGCCGTGATGGTTAGTCAAGTATTTTCTTTAGATTAGGTACCTATGTCGATGCTGACTCCTGGGAAATAATGTTAAAGTTCTCGGACCGTGGTATAGATATAGAAACAACTGACACATTGGTAAGAATATTTTTTTATTTATAAAGTGTAGGTGGTAAACATGTTCATGATCAAGTTTAATTATTAATCATCAAGTATGAAAGCAGACTGAATGCTCTAGAAATGAGATGCCTGCGGGGAAACGCTGTGATGGTTAGTTTTTCTAGGTTAAACACGTTGATACTGCCATTGTAATTCCCCCTCAGGTGAAATGAAATATTCACTGAATTCATCTCGAATTAGTTGTCCACTTGCAGGTAGATTGTGATTTCTATGCCTTTGTTCTAGAGGTAATAGGGTTTCACGAGGCAAGTCCTCCTCTCTTCCTCTATCACTAGACAAATCCCCACCATACCGTGGAGCATTATTGCCACACATCATAAAATTGTGTAGCACACATATCGTTGAAACAATTAATTCAACCTTTTTAGGGGGAAGTTCGATACGGTTTCTTAAAAGTCTGTATCTGCTTGCCATTACACCAAATACACTTTCAACCATAGCCCTGGCCCTTGATAAACGATAGTTGTAAACTCGTTTAGCAATAGGTTGGCTTTTGTATGGGTACGGCTTCATTAGATAATTAGATAACGCAAAGGCATCATCAGCCACCAATACATAAGGCATCGGCTTCTGCCTCCCCGCCAGAGGTGTGGGAGGGGGGAGTCTCAGTGTCCCTTGCTCTAGGCCATTAAATAGTGCTGTATTACGGAACACACCCCCATCAGAAACACGGCCAATGCAACCACTATTCATATATAGAATTTTATAATCTGCGTCCACGACGATCATTAAAACTATACTGTATGTTCCTTTGTAATTATAGTATATGCTTCCACTATTCTCTGGACATTTAATGACTACATGTTTTCCGTCCAGTGCTCCAATACAATGAGGGAATTGCCATTTTTGGGCGTATCTGTCAGCAACATTAATCCAATCTTCTTCTGTTGATGGCAACTGTAAAAAAAATACAAAAGGTTTTTATTTTTTATTTTTAGCAAGACATTACCGGCGCTGTGGGAGAGAACCCTTTGGTGGAGGAGACCCTTGTTCAACCTCGGCAAACGTCGGAGCGGCCAATCGCGCAGCGTTCAGCGAAGCGGAAGAAGGAGTCAGATTTGCTGCAGAAATGTGGAAAGATTTTGGAGGCATCGTTGGATGACGACCAAATATTTGGGGACTACGTAGCTTCGTCACTACGTAGCCTTACTGATAAAAATGTTAAAAAAACATTGAAAATTAACATTCAAAAAAATGTTATTAGTGCGATGGAGAAGGACACTTCCCCTATAAATGCAAGTGCATCTGAAGTGCCATCAACAAGTGCTTCCTTAAATCCAGTGCCATCAACAAGTGCTTCAAATCCAATCTACTTAAGTGAAGTAGATGATAATTCTGCAGGACAATACTACGAGTATAGTATAGTAAATTGTGTGGAAGCAGAGTTGTCGGAAGATGACATATGCTAATTTTTCTTTTTATCTTATTTTCTACTGGGCTTTTACTTAATTTATCCCTTTATTTGTATTTTCTGTTCCATACAAAAACTTAAAATAAAATGAAACATGCATATACCACACTGTTTAATTAATGTTGTTCTAACAGGTTCCATGCCAACTCGGAATGAAACCAACTCAGAAACACCTCATAAAGGTCATTTAAAAACTATGATAAAATAATTTTAAAATAGCCGGTAACCCTAACCTAATTTAACCTTTTTATATTTTTTAAACATCACTCTGACCTTTCTCAGTTGGTTTCATTCCGAGTTGTCTGGTCACCGTTCCAACGTACCTTCAAGAAGTTGTCCTTGAATGTACCATAAATAGCAGCACATACCTCAGGTATAATTAGTGATATAGTAGACTTAGATATTCGAAACAAGTACATTAGGGATACATAATTATCTCCTGAAAATGGAAAAAATAATACTTTAGCTTGATAAACACACATAAGTAGCTGTTTTGGGTCGTCATATGACAGCTTTATTTTTAAATAATGCACTCCAATAATTCAATGACATTATTTGTCATTATGTCATGTAAAATAAACAGATTTCGTTGAGAGAATAATGAATTTAGAATTAGACTTGAACATAGGTAGATCGGCTGTCAAAGTTTACGACATATTTATGAATACGTAATAAGTACATTACCTGATGCCAAAAATCGAAGAGTCACCATTAATTTTTCAGCTGGTGAAATAGCTTTTCGAAAATGAGTATCCTTCTTTTTAATTAGCGGTCCGATCCTTTCCAACAAAAATTCAAAGTCAGTTGCCGTCATTCGGATAAAATTAAAGAATTGCTGTTGGTCCTCCATTCTTAATTCTGCCGTTAAACGAACAAAAGCCCCATCAACTGATCTTCTTTCAAGCCAACTCCTAATCCAACATTTTCTGCGGGCCCTAACGGTCTTGTTTGTCAAAACTGTGTAAATTATCGCAGCGGCAACCCGTTGTGCGCGTGAAGCCATCTTCATATTAACCTTAAAATCTTGACTTTTACGAATTGACAGCTGTCAAAGTCAGCGGCAACGCAAGCCGTCTCACAGCTGATGAAATTACGTATGTAGCGGTCCCCATGAGAACTCATCAAGTTAAATTTCCGAACAGCTTCTGCGAGCATTAGTTACCAGAAGTTTGACACGTATGTAAACGCTCCTGTGAGTGATCTGTCAAAATCTTCCGTAATCCGTAAATTCTAATTACGAGTATAACCCTTGCCTAAGCAATGCATAATCATGTGATTTTGGTTTTAAAATTAGATCACTTAAAAATATTTTAGATGCTTTAATTAAATACTGTTAGTAGAACATGTGTGTTTGCCTTTGAAATAATTGAGTTTTTTTTATTAATCTTTTTATAAGCCCAGACAAAAATAAAATAAAGGTCTGTAAAAATTGCTTTAAAGCTAAAAATCTTCAATTTACGAACCCCTTTTCGATTATGGTTTTGTTGTATAATACGGAAACTTAAATTCTATCAAAAAGATTGTAAAACATTTAAATATTTGGGCCTGAGTTTTGCAAAATAAAATAAAACACGCTTTTTGGCAATGTTTTTTGGTCAATAAATTAAAACACGCGGCTGGTGTTAAACGGGAATTTAAACCTTATCGCTATATACATAAGGTGTGTTATTGTTAGCGGCCTGATCCTGAATTTTACACAACGTGGTGCATTAAATTATGTCTATATTTATAAGTAAGTTTTAAGTAAACTCGGGTGAGGTTAACATTGCTCACAAAACATGTCAATTATATCTGAACAATTAAAGTGGTTAATACTAAGTGACTATTATTATTTTTTAAATTTATTACTTCTATTGAGGGGTGAGACCAATATTTTTCAGTATTAATAAAACTCCCCCCTTATACTATGTTCCTAAAATCATTTGATAATAAATGCAATCTC
Source organism: Limnephilus lunatus (assembly GCA_917563855.2). NCBI lineage: Eukaryota > Metazoa > Arthropoda > Insecta > Trichoptera > Limnephilidae > Limnephilus > Limnephilus lunatus. Next base: position 104,981,823 of record OU830594.1, read on the forward strand.
CAAGTCAGTAATCATTATTACAACATCTAGTAAAGGTGTGACAAGTTAAGTAATGGTGGGACTCACTCTAGCACTTGGTAAATCTTCTCCGAGTCTCCGTTGAGGATAAGTGGCCTCATGGGGATCTGCTCTTGATTGCCGAGGCCCACCAATTGGCTGTTGGGCCCAGCTAGTTGGTTGTTGGGGAACACCGATCCGTACACCCCATCAGGGACTATGTTTTGGCCCGGGAATCTGAAATAAGTGATTAAAATTTACATATATATATATATATAAATTTAAAGTGAATGCCGCACAATAGTCCTAACTGTAAGGAGCATGTGGGACTATGGAATCTCCAATTGGGGTATTTTGTACGGTTGTGAAGGGAGTGGGGATGGAAAGGAGATGACGAAGAGGAAGGTGGGAAAGTATCTGGTTCTTCAGATCTGGTCACCGAATAATTCGATTCAGAATAATGGTAATTTTTTTACAGACCATCCACACATCACGCACAGGAGGCCCTGCTGAGCGATTCTCATTTTGTGAGATCTAGATGGATCTCGGGCGAGATCTCGTGTCAGATTTGTGTGATTTTCTTTGGCTGTTATTTGCTTTTTCTATGGGTCAGAATTTCAGTTGTGAGCTGTCACGTATTTTAGTTTAGGTCGTTTTAAACACGAATTCATGCAAGTATGTGTGAATATTTATTCATTTAACAGCCTTAGAAAAGCACACAAATCTGACAAGAGATCTCGCCCGATATCTATCTCGATTGAGACGGATAATTCGAGTTTAACACGACCTAAAAGGTCTCCCTCGACCAGTCTTTCCCAATCCGGCCTGCAACGCAGCTGGTGGACAGATGCATCCACCGCCAAGACCCGGATAAACCTCACCCCATAAGCCCGGGCACCACTGTCAAGTGCAGTGTTTTTTTATTGCTTACTTGTAAAGTAGAAGTTGAAGCTAGTAGATTTACAAAGTGAACTCACATGTTGTTAGGAGTGTGCGTTGCTCCCAGTCCCAACTCCCGCTGCATCATGCTGCTCAGGTGGTTCCCCACTCCTTCACCTAAACATAACCATTTCAAACATATTATGTAAAATGATACCTTCTTACATGTACAATGACGATGCGATGTGATGTACAATTTGTTTTTGATTTTGTCATGCTTACTTAGAAGTTCTTTGTAATAAATAAAAAAAAATAACATGTAAAAGCCCAGCCAGGTAAGAAAAAATAAATAAATATTTTACTATAGATTCTCAACTACTTACTTCAGATATCTTTACTATCAGACTGAAGAGAGATAGCTTTTAAATGTATTATTTTATTAAAAACGATTTTTTTTTTAAAACCGAAACTATTATTAAATTTTTAACTGACAGCCCTGAAACAGTTAGCTAATTAGCAATACCTGCTTAGTAATTCCAAACAATGATAATTTTGAAGGTAACAATAAACTCAATACAAATTTACTCCACTACTTAGTGTCTATAAATACTGTTGACAACTTTTCTGACAAGTCCCCCTTGTTTACATCCTTTTTATTCTAAATAATCCTAAATAATATGTTCTCTGTTATTATAACATTGATTATTAATTTAGTAACACATACTGGTATCCTATACCTAAATACTTGCTTTTATCACACATACTTTGTTAAATGTATATTCATATTTTGTTATTATTGTAATACTGATAATCTCCTGTGTACCACTGTATACTTATAATATCATGTACCTATCACTTGAATGTAAAAGCCATTCTATGGCGTTTAAATAATAAATACATATATTATGAAATTGTGAGTGGCTAAATAATTAACCATCGTGCCTAGTTGACATAACTATATACATCTCTCTTCCTCCTTCCATCCAAGTACCAATCCCTGTCTGACAGTCTGTGGCCAATTTATCTAGGTGTGATATTTACAATAATAAATCATGGAACAATCAATCTATAAAAGGACCACATGCAATGATCAACTCATATGGTGATCTCTCAGTGAATTTAATATTGACTCTTTGATTTTGAATACATTTAATTTCTTCATTATAGTTTTAGTTGCAACCTGCCTTATGGCAGTACATTTGATTTCTTTATTCTAGTTTTAGTTGCAACCTTTCTTATGGCAGTACATTTGATTTCTAGTTTTAGTTGCAACCTGTCTTATGGCAGTACATTAATTTGATTTCTATTCTAGTTTTAGTTGCAACCCATCTTATGGCAGTACATTTGATTTTTTTACTCTAGTTTTAATTGCAATCTGTCTTATGGCAATACATTTGACTTCCTCAATCTAGTTTTAGTTGCAACTTGTCTTATGGCAATACACACGAATAATTTGACTTATTCAATATAGTTTTTTTATTAACCTGTCTAGTGGCAATACATTTAACTTCTTCAATCTAGTATATAAAAGCCAACTGCTTGCAATCATTTACTTAATCAAATTTCAAAGTTAATTTTGAAGGTCTGTAAAAGTTCCATTCTTCCTATCAAGGCATGTATGCACCTTCATCCTTTCTGCATTTCCTAGACCTATTAATGTTTTCCACCCCAACAGCTGCAGAAATAAGACAAATATCTTATAATTCTACTAGCTTGTTCGGTAGATTTCATGACAAATTTAGTGTAAATCATGATTTGGGGTTAAGTTAATAGAAAGTATATAAATAAAACTTACCCCTAGTGTTGGAAGAGGGAGACAGCTTCCCTCCCAGAGGGTTCTGTCCCGGGCCTCCCCTCCTCCTATTTCCTCCCCGTCCTCCCCCTCGTTTCCTCATGGATGACCACACTCCGCCAAAGAGTGAATGATTTCGCTAAAAATATATCATCCTATGTAAAACTTGAAGTTGGAATTTATTTCAGTGCAGTAATTCTGGGACTAACTACCATATATGAACCTTACCATGTACCTCATTGTCCACAACACTAATGGAGAGAAATAATTATGCCGAGTCTGTGGACATTAGACGGCCTCCGTGGTCGAGGGGTAAGGATCCCGACTTGTAATCCGAAGATCGCGCAATCGAATCCTGGCATTGGCAAGTAATTTTATTTGATTAATTAGGTATGTTATTTCACAATTAATTAATAAAAAATAACATATAGTATATTTGCGGTACGCTCCAGAGTGGAAGATACTCTCAGTATCGCCCTGGTGTAAGACCACCATTCAGAATTGAAACATCGCTTGAAATGGCTTTAGCTGTGATTGGTGAATTGATCTGAATAGTCAGGTACTACCCCATCATCCTCTTCTATTTCGACTTCCCCTCTCCACTTACCTTCAGCTTATTCTTTCTATCAAGGCTTCAACACAGATAAGCCTCCCAGTGAGGACAACATTATTAAATTATACTATAAAATGTAAACTAATGTATCAAAATAAAAAAATAAAAAAAATCATTTGCGAAATAACACTATATCAATATCAAAAAAACAAAATTTACTGCATGCCGTGATTTGAATGAGAAGACCCGAAATCTGAACCCACGACCTTCGGATTGCTAGTCGAGAGCCTTACTCCTCGACTATGGAGGCTGTTAAAGTGTTCATTTGTTAGTTCCAAAGAAGTTTCTAAATAAGTACTCATTTGAATATGTTTAACACTTACTCTGTGCATGGGTTCTGGCATATCATCCATAGTATCGTCAAGTGTTCCAGAAATGGCTCTCTTGAGCTCGGGACCAGCTTCATGTAAGGTCCTCAGACCCGCTTGTAACGTGACCGTAGCTCCCGCCAATCCTGCCTCTCCTTCACGCGCCTCCTGCTCTTTCCTCTTCTTAAATCTGTTGTTACGTTACGCCACATTTCCAGACGGCAGAACCATTTCAGTTTTGGACGCAGCCAATTGAAGAATTGGTACGATATTCCATCAGATTGAAGAAAATTTGATTGATTGATCAAATATTTTTTTGTCCAGTGGCATCAGGTATCAGATATTTGATCAGATGGTATCAGATGCCGTGATGTATAAGAAGTTGAGACGGTTATGTGACGTCACATCACAGGCACAATCCAGAGGCCAGACAGAGAGAGAGCAACAACAAACAACAAGCAAACATGAAACAATGGTGACAATAATAATTTTATTTACAGTCATATTTTAAAAATATATATTTTGAGCATTTCTTTAAAAGATTAGAGAAAATAAATAAGATTTATCTTATTATTATTTACACTGTGTTCTACGCTCACACTGCGAAACTTTGGGGGGCGATTATTCATGAAAAATTTCTTTAAAAGATTAGAGAAAATAAAAAAGATTTATCTTATTATTATTTACACCGTGTTCTACGCTCACACTGCGAAACTTTGGGGGGCGATTATTCATGAAAAATTTATATAAATTATAATTAAATATCTTAACCACTCAAGGGTTCACGTTAACAATTGAAATGAGCGTTCAACGTCTGGAATTTCTGAACGTCCAATTTGGAAATTTTTTGCCCTCGTTAAAAAATCATACCTCCGAATTTTAATATGGAGACATATAATCTGTTTGAAGTGTTAGAGAGCTATTGAATGCACCTATATTTAACCAATTATCAAAATTATAAATCTTCTTTAAATTTATAAATGCACGAATTCTGCATATTATTTACTTTGAAATTGGCATACTTCTATATGTTGTCTATAGACTAGTTGAGAATCACAGATATTAATTTAATTTTAAAGTCAATTTAGAAAATATTAAATATTATGTCTTCTATATGTTGTCTATAGACTAGTTGAGAATCACAGATATTAATTTAATTTTGAGCATCCATTTTTTATTATGTAACACATGATCAATGATTTTTGTAAGAAAAAATATTTCAATAATTTCAGTTCGTGAAATGTTAACATTTAAGTATGGACGTGAAGTCTCAGAGGCTACACGCGGTTCTCAAGTTTTTTATTTCACACACTTCCCCTTGCTCCCTGCAGCCGATCGTCTCAGTAGCTTCATTTTTAGTAGCAAAATAGACAATGAGGGAGGAGGTTGCGTCGCTGGGTGCATAGCACGTGAGTAATAATCATCCAAATATTGGCTGAAGCTGTCAGACTCCAAGTCCACATATAAAATATTTTGATAGTTTTTCTGCTTTTTTTAAATTTGTGTTACGAAAAATGTTTTTTTTTTACGTTCGTATATTAAATTAGTAGATAAAGAAGTTTTTTGTTCTAGTATTAGATTTAGTTACTTTTAATGTGTCAAAATGATAAGTCTAAAAAGTGATATGATAGTTGATTTTTCATATTTTGTATAATTATAATAAAGAAAATTCATTACAAATACTTATTTTTTTTTATTAAAGACCTATATTTAGATACGGATAAGGGTTTGCCGCGGTTCGTAATCTGTTTCTAGAAAAAATTGTATGTGTAGTTTATAATTATAATAAAGAAAATTGATTACAAATACTTATTTTTTTCTTATTAAAGACCTATATTTAGATACAGTTATGGGTTTGCCGCGGTTCGGAATCTGTTTCTAGAAAAAAATTGTACGAGTAGTATATAATTATAATTAAGAAAATTGATTACTAATACTTATTTTTTTCTTATTAAAGACCTATATTTAGATATAAATAAGGGTTTGCCGCGGTTAGGAATCTGTTTCTAGAAAAAAATTGTATGTGTAGTGTATGTAGCTGAGAGACTCCACGTCCGCACTAGTGTTAAAAATATTTGACGTCCATACTTAAAGGTCAATAACAAATAATTCAGAAGAGATACAACACAAATCTTGTTGAAAAAAGAAACTACTAAGTTATCTTTGTGATTTAATTGAAGTAGGTATAACGCTCGGGAACTTTTTAAACAATTTCAATAAATATTTTAAAATATCTCTTCGAATTGGCCACATTTTGGTCAGTGAATGCTCGAGGGTGTGCAAATTGGCCAAAAGTGGCCAAAAACGATCAAGCGGTTATTTTTGTGTGGTTTACAATATGTTTGTATAAACACACCTTTATAATTATTATTTCCTCACAGTCGGTCAGCTGTTCTGTTTGATTTGAAATTTAAGGGTGGATATTTTTTTATCTGAACACGTGCAAAAAAGTAAAGCTACGGTTATCCTGCTGGACAATATTTATAACATTTTTTGTGATTAGAATTGCTTTGTTTAAAAAACTTCATAAGGATTTTTTTCTTAAATTATCATGAATAACCACCTTCCAAAGTTTGGCGTACGAACGTGGAACATGGTCTATAAATGCAAAAATTATTTTAAATATGTATAAGAAAAAGGCATTATCAGCTCTACTTTAAATATTGAAAAAAATATTCATTATCCACAATAAATTTCACCGGGATTTGAACACCGGGACCTTTGCAAAGTTCTATCGAACTTTCGAACGTATGGACATATGAACGTGTGAAAATATGAACATGTGAACATACAAACACATGAACATATGAAAATATGAAGATAATTTGAACTGAAAAGTGATGTAGATATGCTCATTGCTTGAACTAAGAAATCATTGTACATATTTACAAAAGTATTATTTTATTGAAAGTAAAAATCTATCAGTCAAAAATCAGGATCCACTACTTTTATTTTTCAACCATTTGTTTGGCTTTTATTTTTGGAATGTTAGATTTTTCAATGCTAAAAAGTTTAACATTTTATATGGAAAAAAACATATAATGAAAATTTTTCATTCAAACATGCCATGAAAAAAGATTTCAATTTTTTTTATAATTTTTGGAAAAAAATACATGTTTTTATTTATTTTGATTATCACAATAATTCAGTCTCCATTGAACATTAAAAAATACATATCATGGGAAAAAAATAACAAAAAAATTACAACAAGTATGTGAATAAATTATTTAAAAGTGTTGGTGTAGGTATTTAAAAGCGTGTAAAAAATATTATATACATGAAATGGGTAACATAATTATAAAATACAAAAAAAGCAAAACCAAAAATTGTAACTTCAAAAGTAGCAATCTTAAAATTATAAAAATAAATCTATGAAAAGTACAGACACATCTAAGATTTTTGAAAACACTTTACCACTACTGATTAAAAATATAACTTTATCTTTTTCTACTATTACTACTTTAACGATTAAACATCTGTTTGATAAGACAGCTACAACAAATTTCAATATTGTAGCTCATAGTCAATGTAAATTGCCAATTAAACCATTTTGTTTCCAGTTTGAGTTTATTTTATAACATCACTGATATCATCAACAGTTTAAAGCTACTGACTGTTTATGCATTTTGAAAATATTCCCATGCCACAAATTCTTTAATCATTTTTTAAACAGTTTGATCTGGTATTTATTCTGTTAAATCATTATTTTATGTTTATTATTCACAAAAATTAAAGCTATCAGCTATTAACTAAATTTGTAAACAGTTTGAAATTACTGATTGTTTATGCATTTTGCAAATATTCCGATGCCACAAACTCTTTTATCATTTCGCTAACGGTTTGAAGCTATTGATTGTTTATGCATTTTGCAAACATTCCGATGCCACAAACTCTTTAATAATTTTGCTAATAGTTTGAAGCTACTGATTGTTTATGCATTTTGCAAACATTCCGATGCCACAAACTCTTTAATAATTTTGCTAATAGTTTGAAGCTACTGATTGTTTATGCATTTTGGAAACATTCTGATGCCACAAACTCTTTAATAATTTTGTAAACAGTTTGAAGCTGGCGAGGGTTTGCTCAATTTGTTAACAGTCTGCAACTTAATACAATTTACATATTTTGTAAACAGTCTGAAGCCAAGTGTTTACACATTTATAAAAATTCTAAATCTACTTATTATCTAGTCATTTTGTAAAAAAACTGAACCATTTTATAAACAGTTTGAAATTGGTGGTTGTTTGCAAATAAATGCTTTAGCAATTTTTAAAATATTTAATCCCTTTTTTTAATATGTCTGTACTTTTGTAACAAAAAGCATGCTCTCTCAGTACAGTAGGTAGGTTGGTTAGCTCTGAGGGTCTCGGTATGGTAAAGTTTCATAGTTTGTAAAGAGCTTGAAACTCAAGGGAACATTCACAAAAATTTACAAAATAAACAAGGAAAAAGTGCATTTTCGACACTTGTGTTTCGGTGGTAATGTGTGTATTGAATTTATGTAAAACTATTTTGGTATTTGAAAATTTTAACAGTCATGTTTAATTAAAACCTTTGATTTTGAGAAGAAATATTGAAAATTAGAAGGTTATCAACGCTTCAAACATGAGTAAATGTTTAACATGTGACTGTCCTAGAACGGTAGACCTTCCTAGTTGGACAGTCAAAGCTTCCTTATACTGTTAATGTATTTTTATAACAAATAAATAAATAAATAAGAATGGGTCGAAAGCTAAAACGGACCTAAAAATGGTGGGAAACATTTGAACATCTAAAAAGCAAAATGGCGTTGATTGTCCACTTAATGAAAATATATGTAATTTAAATTTATGTGGAATATTCCAACCTAACGACAGGTTTTAAAAAAAAAGACAGATTCATCAAGAACGTGTACACAGAACGTGAAAATTAACTTCAAATATTTGATGAATCCGTCAATTTTTTAGAAACAACCCGCCTTAAGGATTTAAATGAGTCATGTTCAAATGCTAGTAAAAATAGAATATTAGTGTCTTTGGTTGGGAAAGAGAATCAGAGGCCACCAACAGAAAAGAGAACTGACGGTTTCTGACGGGAGAGTGCCGCCACTAATCGGCAATTCTGGACATATTTTAGGAAAGTCTATGTCCAAAACTGGACTCCTGAAGGCTGATGAAGAAGCGTGACAGATTTTCTAAGGAAATCTGTCTTTTGAAGACTTTTCACAGAAATGGCCAAATTCGGAATCACTAATTTGAACTAAAAAGCTAAATATTTTAAACTAGTCACTACAAAATCTTAATCTAAAAGTAGGAGGATTGAAAAAGGTGGCACTCACTGATTTGATTGAATGTCAGTTTAAAAAAATGGAAAAAATAACTTATCAAACCTTGCAAAAACAAAGCTGTGCAAAATCCATACAAGCAATTAATTTTTTGATCAATAGGAATAGTGGTATGGAAGTTTGTATTGGTGGGGGTTGATCAGAGCCTGCAAATAGGTTACTTCTCTTCTATAATGATAGAATAATGATTTTTGTACTTTGTTGTGATGATGTATAATGAAATGTGATGGGAAGTGACTGATGGAAAAGTGCTTCATAAAAAACTGAGGGATTCACTGTATAGTGTGCCATGTTGTACAGATTGTTTTCAAAGCTTGCAAACTCATACTGTCAAATTATTTGCAAATCTAGCATCAGAATGTTTGCATGTCTAGTGTTAGAATTATTGCAAAACAAGACATTGTCAGAATCATTGCAAATCTAGTATCGGAATGATTGAACAATATTTAGTGTCAGCGTGATTGTTAATCTAGTGTCAGATTGATTGCAACTCGAGTATTAGAATGATTTCAAATCAACTTGTCGAAAAATGCAAATCAACTTATCGAAAAATGCAAATCACGTGTCAGAATGATTGTCCACCTAACGTTAGCATGATTAAAAATCTAGTTTCATATTGATTGCAACTCGAGTATTAGATGATTGCAAACCAACTTGTCGAAAAATGCAAATATGTCAGAATGATTGTCCACTTAACATTAACATGATTGAAAATCTTGTGTCAGATTGATTGCAACTCGAGTGTCGCATGATTGTCCACTTAAAATTAGCATGATTGAAAATCTAGTGTTAGATTGATTACAAATTAACTTGTGGATAAATGGAAATCAAGTTAGTGTCAGAATGATTGCCCACCTAACATTAGCGTGATTGAAAATCTAGTGTCAGATTGATTGCAACTCGAGTGTCAGAATGATTGTCCACTTAACGTTAGCATGATTGAAAATCTAGTGTCAGATTGATTGCAACTTGAGTGTCAGAATGATTGTCCACCTAACGTTAGCTGTTAGAAAATCTAGTGTCAGATTGATTGCAAATGAAATGTTAGAATACTTGCAAATCTAACTTCAGAATGCTTGCAAATCCAGTGTTAGAATAATTGCAAATCTAATGTCAGAATGATTGCAAATTCAGTCTTAGAATGATTGTAAATCTAGATCAAATGTCAAATGTCGAAAAGGCACTCTCAAAAATAAATTAGATTTTTTTTTAGAAAACCAAACGTGTAACGAACAAAACCAAAAAGGTGGGTATAACTAGTTTAAAAGGGGAGACGAAAATGTTTGAAACAGATTAAAATAAAACATATTTCCAGATGCTTTGTCTTTTACCACATTGAGAGCTCATACGGTTAATGCTATTAAGTAGATTCGGGACTAAGGACGACTGGCGTCTCTCTTCTACTTACGCGTGATTCCTACGAAAAAAAGAGACAGAAAACCAAAAAGAAGCAACAGCTAAATAATAAGAGAAACAATATAAAATTAATAATAATTTTTTTAAATGATTATTTTGCTTCGATATACAATTATTATTTCAATGCTATTTTTACTTTATGAGATTTCCTAAAAAAAAAAAATATTTTTTTACATTATTTCCAGACAGGGGTCCCTGAGGAAAATATTTCCCCTCACGGCCTGTGTCATCTTTGGGGATGCGGTGTGGGGGGTATTTTTTAGGAAAAGAAGTTCTGGGAAGGAAAAAAAGTATGTAGGGTGAGTAGGAGTCTGGGGGTCAGTGTATCCAGGAGTGACGGACGAATGAATCCATCCCTCCCACTGCGGGGCAAGGCGGTGTTCCGAAGGAAGCCCAGATGGAGGTCAAAAGGTCTCCCTCAACCAGTCTTTTCCGACCCGGCCTGCTACGCAGAACTGAGGTGAGCAGAACTTTCCGCTGCCAATATCGGACAAACCTCACCCCATGAAACTGGGCACCCTCACTAAGTCACCTAACGTAGCGAACCACTTGGGGTGGCCTATAGCAGAGGTGTTGGTTATCCAATAAATGGTTCCCAGGGCGGCGGTATGGACGTTACCATACGAGTAAAATAGTTCCTATATCCCATATACGAAAAGTCCACTTAAGTGAAATGTTGACAAACATTTTTTTTAATAATGGCTTATTTAAACGATTTATTGTAGATAAATTAATGGAAAAATGTTGCAGACGTTTTTTTAAATCTCAAGTAAAAATAAAGCATGGAAATAAATTGAAATAATGAAACAACGAAAGTTAACTTTTTTTAATGCAAAAAATAAATATATTTACGTTAATAATATAAAAAAAACTAACTATAACAACGTGTTAAGAGCAAATTAATATTGATAATAATAATTATTATGTGTGATAATAAAATATGTTGATAAACTTCTGAAAATAATAAAAAATATTTAATATAATATATTTTTGCATAAAAAAAATTGACATATTTGGTCTTAAAAAATAAACGGGTAATATTGTTACAAATTAATTTTATTTAATTTTAAATTCAGTGACGTGGCAAACTGGTTTGGATATGAAGTAGATTTTTATGCCTAGTCACCAGATTTGTCTAGTCACCGGATTTGTCTAGTCACCAGATTTGTCTAGTCACCAGATTTGTCTAGTCACCAGATTTATCTAGTCACCAGATTTGTCTAGTCACCAGATTTGTCTAGTCACCAGATTTGTCTAGTCATCAGATTTACCTAGTCATCAGATTTGTCTAGTCACCAGATTTATCTAGTCACCAGATTTGTCTAGTCATCAGATTTGCCTAGTCACCAGATTTCTCTAGTCACCAGATTTGACTAGTCACCAGATTTGTCTAGTCACCAAATTTGTCTAGTCACCAGAATTGACTAGTCACCAGATTTGTCTAGTCTCCAGGTGTTTGCCACGCCACTGTTAAATTTAAAGCGAATTGTTTGATATAAAGCACATAAATTTCTAGATATATTAATTCTAAACTTTATTTTTATGTTTTGTACATCCTGCATTAATGTTTTAAAAAATAAACTGCTTTAGATATTATGTAAGTTGTATAGGTACATATATATCTTATACGAATCCATCTCTGCATTGCATACAAGTGTCTTCGTTCTACTGGTATTTTAATGGAAGATGCTCTGAGAATAAATATAAACTCAATACAGTTTATTTAAAGAACTAAAAAGAATCAATGTACTTGTAAATTCCCTGTTAGATTGAAATTTTGAAATGTATTTTCGGATTTTGTGTATTTGACAATCACAACTACGAAAATTATATTTTTGAAAACCAAAACTGTAAAGCTAAAGACGGCACATTTAAAATTTTTAAAAAATCTACTTTTCAACGATATACAGGTGTACAAACTACTACTGTAGAAGTTAAGTCACAATTTACGATCTAATGTGTAGACTAATAATTGCAGGTGTTTGTCAGGAAAATTCTAATGAAAACAATTTTAGTAGCTAACTTTTAGGAAATTATTTAAACGTTTTGAAAAAACTGATGCAAAATGATGTGTTACATTATTTTGAAAGCATCTCTTTGCGTGATGGAATGTAATTAAAAAAAAAACCTACATTTATTCGCTCGCCTGAATAGTACCAGTTTGTCACTTTTAAACTTCTCCTATTCTGTCTTGGAACGGGCGATTTAAATAAAATAAAATAATTTTCTTGTTACAAAATTTCTTCTTGCTAAAAATATCCCATCATTACTTGTAATATTCTGTCTTTGAAAAATTCCCTCATTGCTAAAAATATTTTCGCTTAAAATCTCATTGATAAAAATATCTTATTACTAAAATTTCCTATTTACAAAAAATCCCTCAGTGCTAAAATTCTTTCTTTTCAAAAATACTCTCATTATTAAAATTTCCTAATTGCTAAAAAAAATACCCTTATTCACTCACTCTCTCGTAAAGTTCTCTTTTTAAAAAATTCCCTCTTTTCAACAACACCCTCATTATTACAATTCCCTCTTGGTAAAAATACCCTCACTTACCCTCTCGTAAAATTCTCTCTTTAAAAAAATTCCTTCATTGCAAAAATTCCCCCATTGCTAAAAAATTTCTCTTTACTTAAATTTCCTATTTACAAAATTCCCTCATTGGTAAAATTCTCTCTTTACAAAAACACCCTCATTATTAAAATTCACTCATTGCAAAATTCCCTCGTTATAAAAATTTCCTCATTGCAATTCCCCTGACAAAACAACCGCCAAGTGTAGGTAAATTATATAATATAAAATGAGTTGTTGCGGTCACGATGGACATAGTCCCTACCTCCTGAAGTAGTCCTGAATGAGGAAGGTGGCGTAGAACTTGCCGACGGTGACCTCGTCATCGATACCAGGCGGAGGCACGACCTGGTCAAGCAGTTTGGGAGAAGTGCGCTTCCAGATCTTGCGGATCACGGAACGGAGTTGGGAGTTGCAGTCATCAATATTTCCTGATTGGAGGTTGAATTATTCATAAACAAAATATGTTAAAGGTTTTTAAATTATTTCAATGTTAACACACTTTTGGCGGGAAGTTCTACCTTTTACGCTGGCCCTACTTAAATACCTGTAAAGGCAAATATTTTTACATGAATATTGTACACCAATATCTTTGTAAGGGTCCCAACTATACATAAGTGTATTAAAGTATACAAATTGTGATATAAGTCTTGCCTATCTACTTATCTCTTTGTCTTTTTTGGTGTGGAAGAATATTTTATCAAAAGGAAACTACACTTTCGCACTGAAGATGCGTAAATTGTTTTTTTTTTGTAATTATTTATATCAAAGTGAAAACCATTTTTTTGTAATGTAATAAAATATATCCTCAAAGATATATCTACCTTAAATAATTTGGAGCTTCTAAACTGGAGAGAGCTGGCACAAAACCGAGATGAGTGGAAGAAGACTCTTTAGGAGGCCAAGACCCACCAGGGGTTATAGAGCCAAGAGTGAAGATGATGATGAATAAAATATTTATTTATTTATTTATTTACGCCCTTTTTCGGGGCTTTCACATATGAAATTTAAAAATTACAATAAAAATACAAATACTATATATTTCTTTATACATAACTGAACTGCTTCAGTAACAGAATTTTGTATTTTCTTAAAGATAAAATAGAGATGTCCACTGACTTGGTATAATTATTTCCCTCAATTAGTATTCTTGGCAAAGAGGAATACATATGATAGTTAGTTCACCGGACTATCAACGAAATTATTTAGAATTTTATATAGAAATATCAAGTCAGTGAAAATTCTTCTGTCTGACAATTTAAGCATATTCATATCATTTAAAACAGTATTTTAGTTCAACATAATTGCTGGAATACCCATTTTAAAATTTAGATGACGTAAGAATTTGTTTTGTATTCTTTGTATCTACATTTTTTACACATAAAACGTCACTAAATGGCCCACTTCTGTTAATGAAGTCCTCTTATAAAATAGGCTATAATTTTTTACAATACTTTTATATTTGTGGTGTGGTGAGTACTATATAAGAAATTCTTTCAGATGTACATATTATTTTCAATGATATATTGATTTAACCCGTTTTAATCACAAGAGACCATATTTGCCCCAACGCACATAGGTCTCATATAAAACGCTGTAACTCCTTTACTATCATAGTGAGAAATATGTTCTAAACGGTGTTAGAAAGGGAAAACACCACGCTTTATATTCCAATCTAAAAAATAGCCACCAAAAAAGTAAAATGTACACTTTTATGTATACAAAGTTTTGATCCGCAAATTGAAAAAAAAATTCTAAACTTCGGGAATTTTTTATAAATTATTTTTACATAGAGCGAAAAAAAAGTGAGGTTACAATATGTGTTTGTTATAAATTTGTCAAATAAAATATGTTTGTGTTTTTTTTTTATTCTTATTATCAGTAACTTTAGTTAGAAAAAATGTAAGGTGAGCCATTTTGAAAACTTTTTTATGTTTGTATGCAAAATTTTTATAATTAAAAAAATATAAGTTTATTTGGAATTATATAATTTGAAGGCGTATTTCATCACCATTATAAAACAGTTTTTAGTTTTTGAATGTGCTCAGAAATATTCCAAATATTTGCATTTTATTGTAAAGTGAAAATATTTTAATCATCTGAAAAAAATGCCTAATTTTTTAAGGGTTTTCAAACAAATTCCATTTTCTCGAACAGGTTCCATGTTTTCGCCCATCTGAAGTGTGTTAATACAGAAAAAGAGTCCCAACTATCTGGAGCTAGTGGGACTAGACGTCTCCATTGGGGTATGTTATGTCGTTGAAGAGAGTGGGAGTTACTTGTCACTCTCCACATGTCACCTCTGTTCACTTACCTTCAACTTTAATCTTCAGAGACGTCCTTACGACAGCGAACAAGGTTGCGTTGAATAGCACCGTGCCATCACTGTTGAGCGGCATGTTCATGGACACCAAGCGTTTGCACGCCACACGGTGTGGACACAGCTTGCCGAAACCTGCACAAATAAGTCAAATCAATGCATATTATCTGGGTCAATAGATACTGTTAACCACTAGAGCGACGGCGCGTTTTTTATTTTTTTCCTCGGATTGCTAGTGATATTTTAATGACCGTTTTGAATATTTTCCGCCAACCTTAAAAAAATCATACCTACGAATTTTAATATGGAGGCATACAAACTGATCATAGTTCTATATAGCCAATGAATTCACCTATCTTTGGTTGTTTATCACATATTCCTAGGATTTATGAAAATAATATTATAAAATCGTAAACATTCAAAACGGAACTATTCTCAGTATTGCCTCCCTTTAAACTCGCCTAGTAAGTTCAAATTTCCCTCCACATTGAATATTTTCTATTAGGTTTCTTTTAAATGGTCTAATTTATAATCACAACGTATATATGTATATAAGAAAACCGAATTTTGATAAGTTTTGAACTGTTGAATGTTCCCTTTGAATAATTTTTGACACAAATTTATTCGAAAAATGGCGATACTTTTAATTGTACTAAAATGAAATTCTTAAACGACTCACCAAAAATAGCTGTAGTACATCAAACAGATACATCAATTATCTTAAATACACAATACCAATTAACTCGATTATTGGTTTAATTATAGAAAATATTGCATTTTCAAAAATACACGACGATCGGAAAAATATGTCAAAAACATAACCATAAAGCTTTGTATTTCAAATAATCACTGAGTTTATAAGTTTGAAACACGTTGAAACAGTTGAATGAATTACTAATTCAATTATTATAACACTGGTACACAAATTTGTTATAAACATTCACTAAAATATGATAAAAAACCCGAATATTAATTTGACAGCTTCAGACCGTTTAACATTTACAGAGATCTACCAAATATGAATTTTGAATGGAATATTTAGCGTGCATTACTAGAGTACACTGCCATCTGTTGAATTTTAATAGAAGTAGTTTCTTTCTACCAACGCAAAAACGTCAAAATGGAACCACGGGCTTATTTGAAAATATTTCAAAAAAATTTTAATGCATCTAGGGAGAATTTGCTGTAATTCGACAACTTAGCAAACTTAGTTTTTGTAAATGGTGCCGAAATTCGGCAAAAAGCGTTCCAGTGGTTAAGTCATTACTTTTGATTGACTAGTTACAAATCTAAGTTGTAGCTACGGTAGCTGCAAGTAATAAGTCTTATTGTTAAGTTGTAGGTATTATCGTTTTTTGAGTTTTGGGGTACTAAGCCATGTTGCGTTTTCTTCTCCTTTAACCAACGATTCAGACAGCCTTGCGGTATCCATCATCAGGGCAGATGTTTGAAAAGTGTCATGTTAATTTGTGTACAAGTGATACCGTGTTACATGAGTTAATCCTCTTAATGTGGTTTTCTATGCTTAATTTTGGAATAACCGTCTAATACCGGTTACCACAAACAGTTTAGTGCGGTGTATAGGTTAGTCATGTAGTTTCAAAATATTTCAATAGATGTCGCTAGTATAGTTAGTTATACATAGTTTTTTCAACAGATATCAGTTTAGTATTATTTTAGAAGAGTATCATCTATCATTGTTCGTGTATAATGCATGTTATGATAATAGCCGAATTAATAATGCAGGGTGTCCGGGGATAAAGTGCATTAACTTCGGGAGGTGATTCTCCACGATATTATAAGTAAAAAAGATAACTTACTTTTTTCGAAATTTCAACTTTTAGGGGTAGTTTTGTGGTAAAAAGGTAAAATTAGACCTGCGTGTACGGCCAGCTTTATTACTTTCCGATGTTACGGTACGGACCAATCACAACCATGAATGTCGCCAAAATCGTGCCCGGCAGGCTCTCAGTAAGTAAGATCGTACCTCACACTAAGGATTTTTAGTAGGTACGTCTTTTTGTATGGGAAAAAATGTTGGAATTTCGGAAAAAAGTTGTTAATACCCTGTATAATATAATAACCGATTGGTAGATGGGCAAACACCATTAGTGTCGCGGCCTGCAGTGGCAGAATAACTTTGAGCCAACCAGGACAAAGACATCTGATCCAGTTAAATATTCATTGTAAACTTTACAATAAACGAAAATAAAGCAACTTGAACTCTCAACGAACCTCGATCTTATTTGGAAGTTTCCCAACACATTTCAAGTAGTCTTTATCACTGGAATTAACAGATACTACATTTAGCAATATTTGAAAATAGTTACCTAGGGGCGGACTGATCTTCCTCAGCAATGTGACAACATCCAAATGTTTGATTCTTCCCTTAGCGTCTGGATCGTATTCACTCCACAATCTAAAACACAACATTAATTCAGTCATTCGGTCAGCATTCTAGTTTACCTACACATTATAAAAAATATGTACTTTCCAAGGACATACGAGTACAGTTCTCTCTTAGCAATCCACTGCTCAATTATCCAACAGCAACTTTATTATTTTATTATTTCATTTAAAAGCACAAAATCAAGCTATATACGGCGGACTACAGAAATTTCACAATAAAAACTGTTTTTATGAAGTACTCGTAGATATTTAAAATTTTTTTGCATATTTCAAATGTTTTTTTTTTACAATAACCGGAGGCTCTGGGGAAAAAATCCCTCAGGGCCTATGTCATTTTTGGGGATGCTATGTGGAGGGTCTTTTTAGGGAAAGAAAAGAGAAGAAGTTCTCGAAAGGAAAAAGGTATGAGGGATTTGTAGGAATCTGGGGGTCAATATGTCCAAGGGTGAAAGACGTATGAATCCATCGCTCCCATTGTGGTGCAAGGCATTGGGTCAAGAGAGTCTGACTGGAGAGGTCTAGATTATGTCTGTCTCAAGCAGTCTTCCGATCCGGCCCACCACGCAATAGGTAAGCAAACGCATTTGCCACTAAGACCTAGACAAACCTCACCCCAAGAACTCGGCACCACTGCTAAATCACCCAACGTAGTGAACTACTTGGGATGACCTACGGCAGGGGTGTTGGTTATCCAATAAGTGGCTCCCGGGGCAGCGGTACCCAATACCTGTTACCCAATTTGTATGCACTATAATACATCGCTTCCACCAATTGGACAATGAGCGGA
Organism: Limnephilus lunatus; assembly: GCA_917563855.2. Taxonomy (NCBI): domain Eukaryota; kingdom Metazoa; phylum Arthropoda; class Insecta; order Trichoptera; family Limnephilidae; genus Limnephilus; species Limnephilus lunatus. Next base: position 105,000,238 of record OU830594.1, read on the forward strand.
TTTTTGGCGTGGCGGACTACTGAGAGAGCACTGTAAAATAAATACATGTAATAATGTGATAATAAATACGAAATATTACACAATTTTACCTTATAAACTCATCTAGATGATGTGGCCCCAGAATGGACCAATCCCTGGTGAGGTAGTCAAAGTTGTCCATGATGACAGCAACAAAGAGATTGATGATCTTGGAATTTGTAAATAAAAAACTGTTTTAATTTTGATATCCTCATTATGGGAACACAATATTGTAACTTCCTTCTAAGCCTTCCATCAATATACTTGGGAGTAATTAATAATTCAGTGACCAGCTCAAGAAAAGAGGCTCCATCGAAGCCAGAGTCAAGTTGGCCTATTGTATGGCGCTTATAGGGACTGAAGATATCATAGCCATGGACACTTTATAAATTGACCTAGCAAGGCGTAGGTTTGTCGGAATGGGAGCTTCTCTTCGAAAAGTTAGATGTCACTAGTCTACCACTGTCGCTGCCACTGCCCACAATTTCGCAGTGCATTTCAAATAATTTGAGAATAAGTACTAGTCATAGACCATTTGACCAAAGGAACGGACCGCCCCAGCTTGTTTCTGCAGTCATGGCCCCAGTCATGGTCATGTCCCCATTTGCCCTATTTTAACAAATGGACTGCAGTTTTTAGAGCACAGTTGTCAAGTGAGAATGCTGCCCTTGTCTGCCAGTATTTCAATGGAAGATACTCCAAAGAACTAGCGTCATTGATCCCTTCGGCACCGTTGTACAGTGAGGAAAAATGCGAAATGCGCTCCCAACATTTGTGCGAAAATGGGTCGCTTCTACGATGTTATGAAATGGTTGTTCAGGACCGCAGTCTGCAGGGTGGAGATTGTTTTGACCATAACCGATATTACAGGGGAAAAGAAAATAAAGGTCTAAAGATGGCAGCCTAGATGGATAAGAGGAAAATCTTACCAAGAAAGAGCAAAGGACGTAGAAGGAGATGAAATAGGGGAAGGCGATACTGCTGCCACAGCCCTCGTAAGAGCCGCGATCGTCTGATGCGTCATCGCACTTCACGGCCAGTCGCGAGGAACAGTCCAGCATGATGTCTTGCCACGCCTCTCCTACCATAATCAAATAGGGGAAATATATATACATTATTTTAATGTGTGTAACTGATTATTTTTACAATATAAAAATAATGTGATAATTGGCAAGTTCCTTCGTTATAAGTAAATAAATAATTATGAGACCTGTGGCAGATCTGAAGAGAACTAGCACAGCTTGAGGGAAAGACTGGAAATTGTTGTTTCGGTGGATAGCTGTCTCTGAGTTGAGGGCAATCTTTCCAAATACCTGCAATTACATCAAAGTTAGGTTAGGTTATGTTAAGATATCATTACCTCCAGGGTAAACTGTTATATTTATTGACCTCTTAAATGCCAGCGTATTCATATGGATATGTCTAAAAAAATCCTTTCTCTGAATATAACTAGCTTATCTGGGGACTTCATATCCTCTATGTAAATTCAATACTGCCTATGAGCCAATAATTTAAATACATATATGTTTTTTGGAGCTTTCAGTTAAACAGCACAAGCCATATTGATGGTGCCTTCAAATTGAGAAATTGATCAATAATTTATTTTTATTTTTTAAAGAAATACAAAATTCCCGGGTTACAAATAACCTGGTGATATTTTAAAATGTTCTACTCTCACTCACAGTAAGCGGAAAATGTTGCTTGTGTTGTGATGGATCGAACACACGACGCCTGGGTTATTAATTAAATTATAGAATATATATCAAAGTGAGATTAGGTTGCATCCCGACGACAGCTTATATGAAGAACAGCATCACAATGCGAAGAGTCTCGAAGGACTTGATGATGAATTAAAAAATATATAATAAAGTGAGGTTACGTTAACTTTTTGACAGAACGCTTAGATTCAATTGTGTTATTTTAGGTTAGTTTTTTTGTTAACCTGCATCCCGATGACAGCGTATATGAAGAACAGCATCACGATGAGCAGGGCTACGTAGGGCAGGGCCTGGAAGGACTTAATAAAGGTCCACAGCAGAGTCCGGATACCCTCGCCCTTCGACAGCAATTTCACCAGTCGCATCACTCGGAACAGACGGAAGAAGTTGATGGAGATGATCGAGGAACCGGGCTGAAAATTTGTACAAGAATTTATAGCTTTCAATAATGTTTGATAATACGAAGAAAATGCTAACTCAAATCCGTTTTCGGCAATGTTCGGCTATAAAGCTCGTGGTGGAAATGAAATTGCGAGCTGTTATAGTTTGAAATTACAGAGAGAAAAAGCTGTTCAAACTTCATGATGTTCACAATTAAATACATTTTTTAATGCTCCATAGCCCACGATAGAAGTTAAATGTTGGATTTACTGAGAAATTCTAAAAATAATATTTTGTGTAATTTTCCTGATCACGGGTGTGGCGGAGATGGCATGATATGCTTACTCACTTACAAGTAGACGAATACGGATGTATGAAACAACCTACTGCCAGTAGGTTGTCCTTTTTATGCTTATGTGTTGTTATCTCATTTTCTCTAATGGCACTAAAAACCTTCAGGAAACAATTTTAATAATAATTTAAAATTTTCATGTATTTACGAATGAAATTTTATTCCTTAGCCTTTTCTAGTGTTTGTTGTGTAATAAAAAACACTTTTTCATCACATATGAGTGCATTTTGGCACATTTTATGCAATTTAATTAGAGATAGCATACGACTTTACAACACCCACGTCAGTTTGGTATTAACCTCTCCCGAGTATGGCCGAAACGGTTCGGCGAAGCGAAAAAATGCCCAGAAGAGTATAGCCGAACAAAATTTTATTTGTATCATCAAAAATGGTTATTTGGCCTCCGTGTATTGTAAAGGACATTAACTGCACCACAGATGGCGAGCAAGTGTCCATTTAAAAAATAATTTGAATTTTCAAATAATGTGTTATTGCGACTAGAACCTTCAATTCAAACATTGTGAAATTTTGCTCTCGTCGGGTTGCCTTTGGAATCTGGATTTATTTCTCATTTATTATATCTAATATATTATATTACATTTGTGCGGTGTTTATTTAAGGTGTGGAGACCATCTGGAAGAGCCGCCTTTGCAGAAAGACTTTCGCTTTACAGGTTAGTGTCGTTTTTATACATTTAGACCAGCCGAGCGATTCCGTATCTTTGTGGGACCGTTATTGGATAACGGACGTTATCTTCTGTCAGATTTGTGTGATTTTTACATATTTACTGTCACATATTTTAGTTTAGATCGATTTAAATACGAATTCCTGCAAGTATGCATGATTATTTATCAATTTAATGTACGGTGTACATAGAAAAAGCAAATAACAGCCATAAAAATCACGCAAATTTGACAGGGATTACGTCCGCTATCTAATAACGATCCCACAAAAGATACGGAATAGCCCGGCGGTGCATACCATTTTTGATATATTTTTGGTCTGCGAAGTAAATTATAAATCATTATTTTTAAGGGCATAATGTCCGGTAAACAATAATAAGTAACTTATTGTCATAAGTTTTGGGACAATTTACACGTTTAACATTTAACATTTAATGGACACTGAAAATGAAGAATATTTTTAATAAAAAGGGTTAGTATCGTATATAATAAGAAATGCACTATATATATACATATATATACACATACATAAAACATCAAAAAATTGGATACGATTTGAAATTTTCACAACTAAAAGTATTATCGTGATTAATTTTAGGGTTAGTATGCCGAAAACCTCATGAATTCCACTAATTAATATACATTAATTACCGACCCCAAACTGATTGACACGCACAATACGATATCACTTCTACATTTTTTATTTTTTTATTTTTTTTTAAATTTTTCTTTTATATAAACACACACTTCTCAGCAATCTATAAACATCTCTAATGATGATGGATACTGAAAGGCTGTCCAAAACATTGGCTAAAGGAAAAGGAATCGCAACAAGGCGTATTAACCTAAAAATTAATTACGATAATCTAAGAAATTGATTTAAAGTATTAAACATTGGTAAAGGTTAGTACGATTATAGTGTTATCACCAAAAGGAAAGTGCCAGAAGTTTATTTAGTCAAAGGTTCTCCGGTTTAGATTAAATAAATTTTCTGTGAAATCGCCTTTAAGATCTTTGCTGATATTTATTTTTGAGCGACAGTCAACCATCAGCAAAAAAGAAGATCGAAATTATTAAAGAAAGAAAATCAGTAATTTTTAACTAGACTGTTTTTCCATGCAGACATTGTTTTTCTTAGTTTTTTTCTTTTTTAATCTGAACTCCGCACAAGAGTCCCAATTGCTCCCAACCGCCTGAAGCCAGTGAGACTATGGCATCCCCAATTGAGGTATGTTGTGAGGCTGAATTTCAATTCTGAATGGTGGTCTTACACCGGGGCGATACTGAGAGTATCACCCTGGTGTATGACATTCAGAATTGAAATGATGCTTGAAATGACTTTAGCCGTGTTTGGTGACCAGATCTGAATAGCCAGGTACTTCCCCACCTTTCTTTTCCCCATCTCCTTCCCCTTCATACTACCTTCAGCCTCACAAAATACCCCAATTGTGAATGCCATTGCCTCACTTGCTCTGGACGGGAGCAGCTGGGACTCTTGTGAGGTATTCACATAAATAAAAAAAATGTCTGTTTTGAAAAACTGTCTATTATCTTAATTTAAAAAAAGTATTATTATTGATTTTTAAAGACATTACCAGTAAGGGCTGACAAAAAAACTTCAGTAAATAAAAAGATAAGATAAGACAATACCATAATTGATAAGGTGATATTTTAATTTTTTTTTTATATTTAACTAACTTAGTAGAGGTAATATTTGAAAATAAAATTATTTTAATTGCTAAATAAGATTGATTAAATATGATAATGCAATTACATTACCCGCCTCACTAACAATGACAGTTCTGAGATGGGTAAAAAATGGATATACAAGATGGACACTACAATTATTGCAGTGCTTCGTACCATACGTGGCCACGATTCTTTAATACTGCAAATTCAGGGGTCTGACCCCTAGGGGTTAATCATCTTCACAGAATATCTATTAAGTCTTTAGAACCCAACCTTACCAAGTGGGTTAGTTTGTTAATATTTTTAGAATTATTATTATTATTTTTAGTAAGAATCCATCAAGAAATGTTCTTACAAACAACATGCAATTTGTTCTTTTACTCGTAGATACTAAAATATATAAGTTATAGAATAATTTTAAATAGAGTTTGATTAATAAAGTAACTTTTGAGGCGTTAGTAAGGCAGCCAAAAACTTTCCAAAAAACAATCATTCAATGAACAAGATGCAGTGTCGAGCATTTCAGAACCATTAAAATGAAGAATGCAAATAATTAGCTGTAAAGCATAGACGGGTTTTCAAGAATCTTGTTCTGTAATGTTTTATAATGGTCTGTAATGTTCTGTTAGGTTTCGTAATGTTCTGCAATATTCTGTAATGTTCTATAATGGTCTGTAATTTTCTGTTATGTTACGTAATGTTATGTAATATTTTGATGATTTAAAAAGCTGTCTTAAATTGGTACTTGGTATTTTAGGAAAAAGTTTTTAAAATGTTGTAATGCAAAAGCATCAAAGTGATTGTTGATTGAAAGCAGTGCATGTGTTTATAAAAAACTTTTGGTCTTAAAATGGGGTTTACTTTTTATTTGAGTAGTACAGCCCAGAATGATAATAATGAATTAAGATGTTCGCAAAATAATGCCAGGAGTAATGTTTTATGTTTAATTAGTAAAAGTCAAATGAAATAAGTGGGATTGGGCGCGAAATTGAGTAATATGAAAGTATGTTGCCTGTTGCATGCTAAATATGCGGTGCAGATTTGTAACAGTATAGAAGATCTATAGTCTCTTGGTCTAGGATGAACCAAGTATGTATGAAGAATGAGTTAGATTGTCAAGGCTAAAGTCATGGTGTTTGAAAGAGAGAGTACGAAAGCAGTGTGTAATATAGTTGTGAATGATGAATACTTGGAGCAGTTGGATGAGTTTGAGTATCTGGGAAGTATGTTTACGAGAGATGGGAAAGCTGATAGAGATATTGAAATAAGGTAACTGAAGGTAGGTGCAGGTAACTCCATTAATGGGCATTAACAAAAAACTGTCCAAAGTAAGGAAGTTAGCAGTCCACAATGGAGTTCTGGTACCTAATCTGATGTATGACAGTGAAGCATGGAACTTTCAGAGGAAGGATGAAAGTAGACTGAATGCTGTAGAAATGAGATCCCTGAGGTATATGTGAGGAAAAAAACATGTATGATTGTGTGAGAAATATGGAGAACCGCAAAGAATGCTGATGTAAGCGTAATGAGTAAGATTAAGAAAGGGATGCTCAGATGGTTTGGGCATGTAGAGCGAATGAACGACGAAAGGAGTGTAAGGATGACGTAAATGTGAATGGTAAAAGAAGTCTGAGAAGGACAAGCCAGGCATGACCAAGAGAATCAATAAGTCGGACCTTATCAAAAGTCAGAATAATAGAAGAGTATGTATGAGACAATGTATGAATGTAAATAAGGCAGGGAGTGTGTGCCAAGACCAAGTTGTTTGGCGATCTGTCCTCTCTGCCTACCCCTGAAGTAAACAGCCTGATGGTTACTTAGTTAGTTAGTCTGTGTTTAAAAAAAGCAGTGTTTAAAAAAAAGTTATTGTGTGATTGAAGAAATTATAGAAATGATCTGACAAACATAGCATTAGATTGGTTTAGCGTATGAAGTGAAAAGAACATATCAATGTATGAAGAAAGTCATCGAATAGTCCTTCGACGATAACAACAAGAGTTGCGGATAACAACGGAGCAAGTCCCAGACAGAGTGGCAGCACGCTTCGTGCGGTTAGATGCGGCAATCGTCATTCGACCACTATAATCATGTACCGACCTTGACGCCTTTGCTTACGTTCACTTCCGAGTAGACAATGTCGATGAAGCTGCCCAACACGATTATGAAATCAAACACGTTCCACGCGTCGCCAAAGTAGTTCTGAAATGGTTAAACAATTCACATTTAATGGCTTGAATGCCAGATAGTAGTTCTGAAATGGTTAAACAATTCACATTTAATGGCTTGAATGCCAGATAGTAGTTTTGAAATGGTTAAACAATTCACATTTAATGGCTTGAATGCCAGATAGTAGTTCTGAAATGGTTAAACAATTCACATTTAATGGCTTGAATGCCAGATAGTAGTTTTGAAATGGTTAAACAATTCACATTTAATGGCTTGAATGCCAGATAACAAGACATAAAAATCATTGAAATATTCAGAAGGATCCAAAGAGTGCAATAATTCTAGTTCCAACGATAGTTCCGTAGAGGAGGAAAATGGAAAATGAGGAAAATAATTTCTTTCAGGGCCTACGTCATCTTTAGAAATGCTGTGAAATATCCATACTTTCCTCCAAAATGAAGTCCTTTGTCTATTATTTAATTTTTCTTAGATTAGGTACTGTTTTTCAGTATTTATGAACTGGATGCTACAGATAAATAGATTTAACTTACTTTGAATCTAAAGGCAGCCAACTTGAATACAAACTCCAGCGCGAACACGGCCGTGAATATCATGTTGGCAACATCCAGGGTATCCGTATACAGATCTGGCTGTCTGTAGAACTTCATGGCCAGTGTTATGGTGTTTATCATAATCAGTATGAAGATGGTGTACTCAAATGGCTGTGAAGTCACAAACCACCATACTTTGTATTGTATCCGGTGCTTCGGGATGTATCTGGAAGAGAAATTGATGACTTTTAACACATTTTTGGACTTACATATTTATATAAACACTCATTTTGATGGTTCTTCAAAGGTAGGGTTATACATTATAATAATCAGCTCAGCAAAAAAGGGTTTTTGTATCTTGTTCCATAATGATCTGTAATGTTCTACAATATATGTTAACTTTTGTAATATGTGTTCTGTAATAAAAAAATCTAAATCCATAAATAGATTTGACAGGATTTACTACTGTACTGTATCTCTTCCCTCATTTATAAGAAAACTCTCTTTATGTGATTTACCCACACTTTCAATCATCTTTATGTTTAATTGTTAATTATATTACTCTTATATATGATATGTAATTATGTACCTCTACGCCTGTCTCAACACAGGTATACCCTAGCGAGACAGGCATCCAATAATATATTGTAAACATCACGTATATGGATCAATAAAAAAAAATAAAAAAATATGCTGTAATGTGCTGCAAGGTGTGTAATGTTCTGTAATGAAATATAATATTCTGTAATGTTCCGGTGGTTTCAGAAGCTGCCTTAATTTGGTTATTGTGTGTTTTAATGACAATGTTTTTTTTTAATGTTTTTTTATAGTTGCATCAACAGCTTTTGATAGTTTAAAAAAATAACTTAGTTTACCTTCTAACAGGTTTAGCCTTCAATGCGAACTCTATGCAGTTCCTTTGGTTCTTGTCTAATTCACAATTCTTGTATTCTTGTTCTCCCTCATTCTGGAAGGTGACAATGACGAAACCTACGAAGATGTTTACCTGGAACATTCAAAAACATTCTAAAACACAGTACATATTTCAAAAACTCAAACAGTTTATTGATGTGAACACCAGCAAAAGCTTTATTTTCTGGAGCCAGTTGGACTATTGCACTCTAAATTAGGTAGTGTTGCAAGGAGGAAAGACAAGGGACGGTGTGTAGAAAGGGGAAGGAGGAAATTGGAATTTCTTCCTCACTACGATCTAGTAACTAAACACAGCTAAATAATAATAATTAAACAGTTTGTTTTAACCACCGCTTTTAATATGAAGCTATGCAAAATAATGCAAAATCATTCAAAATCATGTATTTTTGTTTTGAAAATTTGATTGCTTAGAAGTATTATAGATGCTTCAATTAAATACTGCAAGTAGAAAATATCTTAGCCTTTAAAAATTTCGATCATTTTTTTTATAAGTCTTTTAATAAGCCTAGAAAAAAATAAAGTATTAGGTCTATAAAAAAACACTTTCAAGTGCAAACTCTCCCACTTATAAACCCCTTTTCGGATATGGTTTTATTGTTTAATGTGGCAAATTCAGTTTCTTTTATAATAATTGCAAAAAAAAAATGATATTTAAGCACGAACTTTACATATTATTTATGTTCACAAAATAAAATAAAATACATATGCATTTTCTGATTATAATTTTTTACATCAATCAATACGGCTGGCACTCGACGAATTTGGATTTTTAAAGTGAACCTTATGCCATTGGCTTAAGAACCATGCACTTGGCACACCCATTTCGTATCAGTTACGCCCCGCTTGTGATGGGGAGTAGACGTCCTAGACTCCGTGTCGCTTAATTCCGTGAAATCAATTTTAAATTTCCTTGTTATTACAATAAACAATGCGTAAACATGGAGTTAATGTTTTTTACAGGCCTTTACGAAATCAACCTGATTCCAAAAGCTTTTTCTCAAGTATTTTTTAACTCCTCCCAAAAAGAGGTGTGGATTCCGATTTCGATTTTTTCCTGAACTATTGGATCACCTTAATGTACATTAGTAGCAAGAATGTTGTAAGTACTTACCATGAAGAAAGCTATGATAATAATATATATAATATAATAGGCAGCTACTATTGGACGGAAGTTGTGTATTGGACCATAATCTTCATCGTTGGAGTCTATTGATACATGGAGAAGGCTGCAAACATAAAGCAAGTAATTATATTAATTATACATATAACTTATAAATATTAGCTGACAAATATTTCTTTGATGTATGGCAGATGTTGTGAATGGTTTTTGAATGAAATAACGCCTTCTTCACTGCTAATAAACATGTTTGAACCGCTCCGATCTCTTGCGAATATCCAAGTTTTTCGTCTTAAACGAAATGTCATATTTACAAAAACTATGTGTTATTTCCGCTTCACAATTAAAGCTCTATAAATGAAACATTTCTGAACGTAGCCGAATACTAAAAACTGTTTTTGAAAGTTTATAAAATAAGCTTTCAAATTGTTATATTACAAATAAATATTAACATTTGTAGATATTAAAATTTAGAATGCAAACATAAAAATAAATTTATAGTGACTCACGTGATGTTTTTATGTGAAAACAGAACTAAAATCACGGATTATGTAAAAAACAATACTTATTCTGTCATATAAATGTATATATAATAAACAATTTAGTCACCTCACTTTTTTATCATTTCATACAAGAATATTTAATAAAAAAATAACAATGTCTAACGGCGGGTAGGCGGTTTTGGGGTTTACCCAGGGGCGTGCACTCCATATAGGCACATAAGCACTGCCTACCCTATCGTATTTGTAAAACATATCTAAGCATGTAAATAATATTATAATTTATTAAATTATTGCTATATAAAAATAAACTAAGCAACCGAAACTACGCGAGCACCACATCAAATGGCATACTAAAAACGTGGCATACATAAACCGTAACCAGAAACTACACGCGCCCTCCGACTGTCTCACTAAAATGCGGCCTAAGCAAGAATTATTTCTGCTTAGAGCTAACTTCATACAAGATATAATATCAATGTTTACGAAATGCACGAAGCATAGAGTAGAACTGTCGTTTTGAATTTGCTTCTATGAGGTTTTGTTGTTAGTATTAGGCAGTGCTTTCTGGAACAAAATTAGCAAATGGCAATCAGTGACGACAGTGACATCTGTTATCTGAAGTATGAAGTACGCCAACGGCCTTTATCAAGGTCATCTCGGATATCCAATAATTGACTTGTGATAACATGCATAAATGAAGCGATTATTAATTATTATTATTATTATTTGGATATTTGATGTGGCTTAGATAATCAAAAACCTACATCATCTGCAGCAACTTAGCAACGAAGGGAGTTACCTGTGGTAAGTTTATTTTTTATTTATTTGAATCAAGTCGGTGGTTTTCCTACTGCCTACCCTGATCAAAAACTCTGTGCACGCCACTGGGTCTACCATGTATCTGAATAGGTCTTTTTATGTATTTCTACGGACAACTTGAATAGTTATGGGTAGCTTGATTTATTATGGAGCTTTAACTTTTTGATTTAGGAATGTCACTAGAACAATGATGGAGTTATAACGATTTCTGTGGAAACACACACGTTGACGTGAAAACGCTCTTATTGTACTTGACTGCTATCATTATATTATCATGTATATTCTCTTATGTGTTGGAGTGGTTAAATGTTACACAATTGATAATCAACAATTTAGGAGACGTTTATCAGTTGTGTAAAATTTAATAAGTCAGGTACACCTCATATGTCATACATATGTCTGGGGTCCTAGCGTGGGCGATGAATAAGGATTGATAGGATAATTTTCGGTAACTTCTCATAGTTCCCTAGCTTGATAACAGTTCTCAATGACTGAGTGTTCTTAATATATTTAATGTCAACTGTTGTTTGTAAGTTAGGGATCTGCAGTTGTTCAAGAGAACGATGAGAAGTTACCGAAAGTTATCCTATCAATCCTCATCGATCGTCCATCCTAGGACCCCTGGAAATGTTATATTATCGTGAAAATAAGCTCATTGGTCCGAGTGGTTAAAACACATTTATCAGTAAGACCCTCAGTCTTTATTTAGACTAGAAACTCTTATAATTGGGAACTAGTTGGTAGGATCGCCGGAGACCAAGAACATCCTGTCTATTGTGGTCTCAAAATCTCTCTGTTGCTAGAGCCTTTACTTAGTTCTGAATCGGAGGGGCGAACCTATATACTAGAAACATCTCTTGGATAACTCTATAAACTCCGAGACTAGCACTAGAGCCACCTATGCTATATAGTTCAAACTATCACAGCAGTGAGGCATGGAACTGGCAGAGGAAGGATGAAAGTAGCCTGAATGCTGTACAAATTAGATCTCGGAGGTGAATACGTGCTAAAACATTTCATGACCATGTTAGAAACGTGGAGATCCGAAAAGAATTCACTGTTGACGTAAGCATAATGGTTAAGATTGAGAAAGTGACGCTTAGATGGTTTGAGCAAGAAGAGCGGATGAATGAAGAAAAGAGTGTAAGGAGAATATATGATGCGGAAATTAACGAAAGAAGATATCGAGGACACCTGAGGAAAACATTGCACGATCAAGTGAATCAAATACTTGAAAAGGAACATGTTAAGGAGTAGAATATCAGTAGAGTAGGTATGCATGAGACAATATATGAATGTGAATGAAGCAAGGAGTGTGCGCTGAGATAGAGTTGTGGTGGTCTATCCTCTCTGTATATCTCTGCGGGGAAACGTTAAGACTCTGGCGTTCATACCGTCTCTCTAATACAAGACTTGTGTCGCACATTCATAACACTAATACTAATTTTTACAGTGATGATGTGGACAGGGTGATACTGAAAGCAACTTACTTGGGCCATCCTTCAAACGTGGATACAGTGAAAAGTGTTAACATTCCCTTCATTACATCATCAAAGTGAAATCTGTTCCTTTCCCATTCTCTTTCCTTCATGGAAGGCTTTGTCAGGTCGCCATTGTCAAATACCAGGTAGGTACCCCTGCAACACACAACCAACACTCAATTATGTATGCCACAGTATTAATATAAAGAAAAGACAAGTGTTATATCCATAGATAATACAAAGTAAGAGAGAAGGCATAAGAATTATGTACAAATCGTAAAAAAAAAATGTTGAATTTAGCAATCACCTTTGGCCTGGAGCCGCAAAATACCTGAAATTGTTTTTTTACTTGAACAGGCGGTCCGTTTCGTAGATTCCTCACCAAGGAGGCCTTGAGGAAAATAATTTCAATCACGGCCTATGTCGTATTAGGGGATTCCGTGTGGAGGGTCTTTTTTAAGGAAAGGAAGTAGAGGAAGTTCTGGGAAGGAAAAAATTCCAGGAGTGACGGACGTGTGAATCTATCCCTCCAACTGCAGGGCAAGGCGACGGGTTGAGAAAGTCTGGCTGGAGAGGGCTAAAGGCCTCTCTTAACCAGTCTCTCTCGATCTGGCCTGACACGCAGCAGATGGACAGACCCGGACAAACCTCACTTGATGAACCCAGGCACCCCTGCTAAGTCACCAAAGGTAGCGAACCACTTGGGGTGAACTATGGCAGAGGTGTTGTTTATCTAATAAATGGTGTTAATGGCTCATCTGCATTGATGCTAATGGCCCGTCTTCCTAGTTTTTATTATCTGTGGTAATGTGTAAGATCTTGGCATTTTTCTGTTTTGATCAAATAAAATCACACAAATCTGACGGCAGTTTTTGGCCGAGAACTATCTCATTCCCACAAATATATTCAATAGATCGTCAGATGTTAAGCATAAACAGCAACAAAAACATTATGCTTGACAGATGATCACATTTTGATCAAAAATGAAAATAGGCCGAAATCAGCGTTTAAAGGGGACCATTCAAGTGTAAAAATTTCAAAGTGGAGCTGATCTTCGATTTGATGATACTTTTTTTCTTGCATTGATTATACCGAATTATGCGTTTATGTTACATTTTCACTTAGTCATTACTCCGTTTGACACTGAAAAGTGGGTGTTACACTTCATCACCTCAGTTCTGATTTGTCCAACAGACATTTTAGTTTTTGATCAACATTAAAATTAAACATTATAATTTTTTTAATTAATCACTTAACTAAGTATTATTTAAACTAATGAGACCTTTAACTTTATGGAAATGGCTTTATCTTACACCTATCATAATGTTTCATTGAAATAATTAAAGAAAACCTTCTCCTCCTGTAAAATTTTCTAATGGTCTGTTGGACAAATACGAACTAAGGTGATGACTTATACATAAAGCTATTGTTGACAGAACTTTAACTTACTTGCATTCTAGTTTAGTCATCTTTGAACCATCAGTACATGAGAAAAACTTCCCCTAAAATAAGTAAAAAATAATTAAAATGCATATGTATATTTATATTTTTGTTTTTTTAAGTAAATAAAATTTTTGATTTTAATTAACTTTTTTTAAAACAAAGCAACTCAACTCTCGAAAACTCGGTTCTTTTGTATTTATAATTGAATATTTATATTCGTTGAATGTTTCTACAAAATTGTTTTCATGAATGTACATATATGTGGAAAAGTTAGAATATTTAACAGGTCACTTGCTTGTATTTTATAATGAGTTGAAAAAAACGCGTGAATATAATGTTTCCACTAAGTAAACATACAGTTTTTTAATAAAATAAACAAATCTGTTTTTTTAGGTCGTGGCATCACCATGTAAAAATATCTGGTTTAATAAAATTAACCGCAAATTTTTTTTGACAACTTCCTTTTTCAGACATTGAACATAAATTTTTTTTATGATTTAATAAATGATTTTATCGTAAAATATTTGGATTAAGTTATGTCTAAAATTAACATTGAATATGAATCTAGGAAAAAATAAATTATATGAGATGTAATATTTTAGCTACGCCCACGTTTTTTCTTCTGTCATTCAGGTGAATTTTTTTTTTTAAACTGCTTTTTGTCTAATCAATTTTTTTACATCCTTAAAAAAGTATGCCTAGTCCTTACGGTTTATAAAAAACTCAGTAAAAATCGCCCTCGTTTTAAAAGTGCAATTAAAAAAAAATGTTATGGAAGTCTCAGAACTTTTGACTGAATTGAAAAAAAAAATTAAATTGTGATGCAAGTGGCCTGTTGAAAACAGTACTTTTAATTTACAGTATGGGGGCGGCGTCCATAAAATAATATGTCCCAAAAGAAGGGGGGTTGGGTGGAAGGAGGAATGGAGGGGAGGGGGGGGGGGGGGGGTGGTAGATGGTACGATGTCATAAAGGGTGAAGAGGTTGTTAACATTAATTTAAACATTATTTCTATCACAAAATTTGAAATATTTGTCAAAAAACTAGCAAGACACCAAATTGTATTCAAAATTTTCCAAGAATATATCGGCCAATAAGTAAGTTGGGATCGTTCTTAGATAGCAGATGTAATCTCCTGTCAGATTTGTGTGATTTTTCTGGCTGTTATTTGCTTTTTTATATGTACATTAAATGAATAAATAATCATGTGTACTTGCAGGAATTCGTGTTTAAATTGATCTAAACTAAAATATGTGACAGTAAAAATGTAAGGATCACACAAATCTGACAGGAGATAACGTCTGTTATCCAATAACGATCCCACAAAAGATACGGAATCACTCGGCTGGTAGAAACTAATGCTAACTTATATATTTTGATAAATTATAATATATACCTACCTACTTTTAATCTATATATTTTTTAATTATTATGTATGAAAAAGTGACAGTTATTGGTAGTTACTCTCAGTATCGCCATGGTGAAAGACAACCTTTCAGAAACGAATGGCTTTAGCCATATTCAGTATCGAGATTCGAATAGCCTGATATTTCCCAACCTTTCTCTTCCCCATCTCCCTCCTTCATAACACATATATAGTCCTACAGGCTCCGGACAATTAGAAGCCATTGGGACTGTTAGGGAATATTTCTATCCTGTTGCCTTTCCTAAATATTTCTTACACACACACCTACCTACCTACATACTTCCTCCTACCTACGAATGACATTGCAACTCAGTGCAGTTATACCTTCGAATAAGAGAACAGTGTATTACCAGTGTATATGTGTATTAATCGTATCAAATGCTAAATTACATTATAAGTTTATTAAAAGTCTTAAAATTCTAACTGTTGGTGACCAAACAATATGTGCACAGTTTTGAACATTTATTGGAATGTGAATTCTTATGTGGACACCATCGAACCAGCCTGCTACATTATCCTAAAGTGAGTTTTAAGCTTCCTATTTACCCACCTTCTAAGAAAGTTTTTAACAGGGACTTTAGCGTGGTATTCACATAAAACAAATATATAAATAAAGTGGTGGAGATTTTCATAAAATCAATTATAATATGTACATTTATGGACGGCCCCCATACAAATTGTGTGATAAAAACATGTCACACATCCCATAAAAATGTGTCGTAAGTCAAAATAATTTTCTAATATATGTTTTATTACGAAAGTAAAGTGATTGTGTTCGAAAATGAAAACCGTGTTTAAGTTCAATCACTAAGTCTCCGCCAGATGTCGCTAGTATCTTTTTTCGACACGGCTACTTGTTCATTATTCGTTTATTTATTATCACTCTCCTGTAAAATTATTTTTTCTGACTTATGACACTTTTCCATGTGATATGCGAAATGTATATTGTATAGATTGTCATATTGAATTTGTGTAATACATACCTTGAAGAGTTGAACACCAATAACAGCAAACATGAACTGAAGTAGGTAAGTCACTAACATGATGTTTCCTATTGTTTTAATGGCGACAATTACACATTTGACTACATACTACAAGTCCCAAAACACACAAAATTATACAACTCAATTTCCCATACAAAATTGATTAAAACACATTTTTTGTGAATACATAAATAAATTTACAAAGGATTTTTTAATTTGATGAAGGTAAATGGGAAACAAGATTTTTTTAGTATGCGATGAAGGTACCATTCAAATTGTTAATTATTTTACAAACATCACAGGACATAATATGTAAATGGGAAACAGATCAAGCGATTATTTGGTTCCAGAGGTGTGCAGCAGTCAAAATGGCCGATGGGTTCAAAATGGCCGATGGATTCAAAATGGCCGATGGTAATTCAAAATGGCCGATGGGTGGAGGGTCCAGGAGTCACGTGGCGGGCAGCGAGGGAGGCGGAAAAGATAAAAACACACACGCATTATAGCATCTACTATATTATTGTATGTAGATATGGTCTCAGTAGCTCAGTGGAAGAACAAGACCTGTCATAAAAACTTATTTAAGACAAGCACACATACATGTTTTCATATGTAGCAAACACTTTGTGGGTACACATAATTATAATAATGAAAATTAAATAACTTTGTTTATTTCTACTCTATTATATTTATCCAACCGGTTCGACCTAAACCGTCCTCAGGGTAAATAAAAATATATTAAATAAAATACAGGATTACATTTCTAAAGACAAAGAAAATAATTAAACCCATTCTGACACCTATAAGCTTAAACGTAATGATTGCCCAGCATTTTATATACATAGGTAAAATGGCTAGAAAAAGGAAACGTAATTTCGAATTCCCATTTTTGTTGTATCTAAGTTTCTAAACGAGTCAACAACCACTAATCAAAGGAATTTTAACAAAGGATCCAAAATTGTTTACTTCAAGATGATCAGATGAAAAAATCTATTTATTGTTGTATTTAAATGATGTTAATTTTATTGTGATTTATTTTTGGGATATTATTATATGATGATTAATTTTTCATTTTATACATACATATTTTGAAAATCATAAGAGTAATGGGACCCACTAAGGTGCAGCCTGTGCGTGGGTAATATAGTTAGATAATATTTTGTTGTACCTAGGAAAAACAAAACAATGGGTATTAAGCAAAAACATAATTAAAATTTGTCTAAATAGGTTGTACAAAAAGGGTATTCAGTAGTGAACAGTGTAATAATAAGTGTAAAGTTTGTGTGAAAAAATAAAACTGATATAAATTATAAAAATAAAGTTTCAACACCTGAATCGTTAAGCCATATTTTTAAATTTTTATGTATTGGGGAAGTTTGGTTGCCACCTGAATAATTTTCGATAAAAGATTGAAAGTACAAGGTCCAATGAAACTGCTGTGCGTTTGCATTGTTTTGGTATTTGTTTGGGGGGTATAAAAACATTATTATTTCTATTGTTGATTCTGTTTTCATTTCGATTTTTTTTTTTTTTTAAAGATATATTTCATAGTTTGCAGTATAAATAAGTGATCTTTATCTATTTGGTGGGTTGCAAATACTGAAAAACCTATACTATTTAGGCATCTCAAATGTTCAGCAACCCTTATTTGAACATTTTTAGCTATTTTATCTACCTATATAAAATGCTGGGCAATCATTACGTTTAATCTTATAGATGTCAGAATGGCTTAAATTATTTTCTTTGTCTTTAGAATTGTAATCCTGAATTTCATTTAATATATTTTTATTCACCCTGAGGACGGTTGAGGTCGAACTGTTTGTTTTTATTTATTTTATTTTCATTAAACAAAGTTATTTAGTTGTCATTATTAAAATTATGCATACCCACAAAGTGTTTGCTACATATGAAAATATTAATATGTGCTTGTCATAAATATGTTCCGTGAGGTTTTAAAGTCGATAATGACGATAATATGATAAAATAAATCATATTTAATACATCTCAAATGATACCATTAAAACTTTACACATTGATTGCTTACATCGAAACTTTCCACATCAAAAAATAGTTTTCTTTTTGCAAATTGAGTGCTCTTTTAACAAAATTTATTTGTTTAGAAAACTATGACAAGTGATTGTTCTCAAACTAAGCCACTGAATATAATATAAACACGGAATATAGTGCAGGCCGGAAAAATGATACGGAGAAAAAATAAGTACAAATACAATTTATTAATTTCAAACAAATTAATAATTGGGGAGTTTTAAACCAATAATTTCTGATTATTATAGTAATATGCAAATCTTGTTCCATACTTTATGGGAGTATTTTGATTTTGAAAAAGATCTTAAAATTCAAATTGTTATTTTAAAATAAAAAAAAATTACAAGTTTTACCACTGTTCCTATTTAGATTAGTGCCACACCTGATATTGTAAATACCAATGAAACCTCAATGGTTTTTCGATTCTATGATAGAAAAACTCAACCTTTGAAATGCCGGATTCCAGTTTCAATTTACATGTTAGCATTTGTCCAATACAAATTGCTCCTTCGAGCCGGATCTGACCAGGACCAATTTTTCCCATTCAAATTAGTTCTTTGCCTGTTCTGCGCGCCTTATGCTTGTCGACTGTAATTTTATAATAACTTACTAACTTGTGTTTTATAAAATGATGTTTTTGTAAAATTTTCAGATAAAAAGTGCATGTTATGCAACCTACATGTTTTTTAAAATTTAAAATATCAGTGCTTTTCCCAGAATAACTAAAAACCTATAATCAGAGAAATGATTTTTTTTCTGCCTCGTATTAATAAAAAAAGATTAAAAAAAACGTTGTAAAAATGTTTTTATATTTTATTGTATTTTTATAAAGCTGAATAAGTGTGTCTGACACACACAGTCAAACATACTAATTTCAGTTGTCTGTGCGTGGCTGTTTGTCCCCGTGAATTCTGGTTCAATGAATTCAAATTTGCTTTGAATTTAAGTGTAATTTTCAAAATTGGAATCGGTACCTACTCGCATATAAGGTATAATATTTTATTATTTCCAAAATTGTTAACTGATTTGCCAAGAATCAATAAATCAGGCTTTTCGGTGATTTTTCACAGGTTTGCGCTAGAATAAAATCTTGTGAGATTTTCATGTAAAACATACAGTAAATAGTACTATCTTTGAAAATCGAAAACATTTTTGCTTTCACCAGTTACATACGCATTTATTATAGTTAGCACATGTTTAAAATATATATTATTACAATTTTTGAATTGTGTCGAACTTTATAAATGCAACACTCGAACATGCCACAAACAGTAGAAAAAAATCCATATCCAGAAAAGATATTGCTGAATGCCGTTGCCATACAGTAACTCCGGCACACGGCGAGTAAAAATCTTGCATATTCGATAGGCATCTACGGCACACCAGAGGTTAAGCGTGGCACTAGCTTTTAGGATTACAGTTAATGAGATCAGTTTAAATATTAGCATTTGTCCCACATAAATTGGTCATTCAAGCCAGATCTGTGCATGACCAACTTGTCCCATACAAATTGGTCCTGCTCAGATCTGGCTTGAAGGAACAATTTGTGCGCGCTCCACTTATCTCAAATAAATTGGTCCTTCGAGCCGGATCTGAGTAGGATTAACTTGTCCCATACAAATTGGTACTGCTCAGATCCGGCTCGAAGGACCAATTTGTGCGCACTCCACTTGTCCGATACAAATTGGTCCTTCGAGCTGGATCTGAATTAAACTTTGACTAACTTATCTTAATTTTCAACTCAAAATAATGATGATACAAATATGAAGATGAGTGAGACAACATTTTAGCAATTTACATGCTGAAATATCCTGCAAAAAATCAACACTTGTTATTATATTCCTAAGTTAAGGTAAGGGGCACGCGTCACAATATTAGAGATACATTCAATGAATGATACATTTCTAGGGGTCACCATCATAGGAATGCTTTTTCTCTAAGGGAAAATAAATCAAAACGGGAAAAACAAACAAATAATAAATCGTCAAGAATCGTTTTGGATTTGCCAGAACAAAAAATTTAAATAAATCTTTCAACAAAATAAAACAAACACCTTTGGGTTGGCACCAACATTTGGTTTTGTTAATAATAGAATTAAAAATTAAGATATTTACAGTGTGTATAATATTTTTTAGTAGAATATTTAAAATTTTGATTTGAATATTAAATTACATATATACTGTTAGTCCAGAAAATAAGGACCTAACATCGAACACCAATGTTGTGAATTAAAAAAAGGATATCTTTTGAAAATTTTGTTTTTTAAATGGGTGCTTGCTACGCATTTCAAAAATTAACTGAGGTATTTTTGGCTTATAATTAAAATCAAATAAAAGGTTGTAGAGTGTTTTAAATTTTGCTCGGTAACGTTCACTGTCAAATTTGAAAAGACGTTCATAAGTAATTCATCTTTCCGCCTTCTTGAATTTTTGACATTTGAACAGTTCATGTTGGGCTGCATATAAACCAGAGAAAAAAATGCTCAAGACGAACCACAAATTATAGGAAAGGAACAAAGCAACTGCAAATAGCGCGAAACCTGTGTTTGCTTCGTTCCTTTCCTATAAATCGTGGTTCGACTCGGGCATTTTTTTTCCCGTTTACACGCAATATTAAACGTCGATTCTCTGCACATTTCAGTGTTAAATCAAATTGTGATCATCTGTCAGGGATAATCGTCATGTTGTTATTCTTGACAGCTGATCAAAATTCGATTAAAAGCTGAAACGGTGCGAAAATCGGAAATTCATAAGAACCATTTAAGTGAAAAATAAATTTTATAATCGATTTATATGTTTCCAAAAAAATTTCAAATATTGCATTTGGAAACGTCATTTTTAACCCATTTCGAGCCAAAACTGGAATTACATACTTATTTGATTTTAGTTGTAAGCCTTATTTTGAATGAAATTAAACTTTTTTTTTGATCGGACAATTCCAAATGGCCTTCCCGACAATTTACGGTTTGAGCAACGGAAGGATGAAGCAAAATTTAAACAATATTAAAGTGTTTTAGATAAAAACCAAAGTTAAATATGGAGATACAAACCAAACAGTATCACACTGGTGTTCACATGCTAAGGCAGTTGTTTATGGTTATTTCTTTATTTAGGATTTATCTATGGATTTAAAGCTACTGAACCTCGTATATTATTATCTATGATAAAAACACTTTTTAGATTAAATAAAACAAATATTTGTTTATGTCAGTTATTAGAATATTTATTTACCATGTCGACCAGATTCGAAAGAACTTCTTTAGAAAGAAATAATAAATATTAAAGTTAAAAAATAACTATCTAATCGTCACTCCGTGTATCTGGACAGGTAGTCAGATAGAATAGGATGAACCACCACACAACTCTGTCTTGGCAACACTTCATTCACATTCATACATTGTCTAATATATACCTACACTTCTGATATCCGCTCGAGCGATAGTGAAATCTAACTGGATTCCTTGGCTTTAAACCACAGTAAGCAGTTCAAAATAATAATTGTAATTAAATCGAATTGCTCAATCAATAATAGGTATGATCAATAATAATTGCAATTAGATCGAATGCCTGAATCAATAATAGGTATGATTAATAATAATTATAATTAAATCGAATGCCTGAATCAATAATAAATATGATCAATAATAATAATTGTAATTAAATCGAAATCACTAATAGGTATGATCAATAATAATTGTAATTAAATCAAATGCCTGAATCAATAATAGGTACGATTAATAATAATTGTAATTAAATTGAATGCCTGAATCAATAATAGGTATGATCCATAATAATTGTAATTAAATCGAATGCCTGAATAAATAATAGGTATGATCAATAATAATAATTATGATTAAATCGAATGCCTTAATCAATAATAGGTATGATCAATAATAATAATTGTAATTAAATCGAATGCCTGAATCAATAATAGGTATGATCAATAATCACTGTAATTAAATCGAATGCCTAAATCAATAATGGGAATTATCAATAATAATTCTAATTAAATTGAATGCCTGAATCAATAATAGGTATTATTAATAGTAATTATAATTAAATCAATTGCCTGAATGAATAATAGGTATGCTCAATAGTAAATGTAATTAAATTGAATGCCTGAATCAATAATAGGTATGATTAATAGTAATTATAATTAAATCGAATGCCTGAATCAATAATGGGAATGATCAATAATAATTGTAATTAAATGGAATGCCTGAAGTAATAATAGTTGTGATCTATAATAATTGTAATTAAATCGAATGCCTGAATCAAAAATAGGTATGATCAATAATAATTATAATTAAATCGAATGCCTGAATTGAAAACAGAATACCCAGAAATCTCTATCGCTCAAGTGGTTATTTGGACTCTTGACATGACCGACTGAAGTATTTGATTTTCTCGAACGTGCCATGTCCTTCTAGGGCATTCCTGACTCTTTTTTCACCTTAATGTCATTAGTCATTATATTTTTCTGGCACTCCTGGCTTTCTTCATCTGCTCTACATGCCCATTTAAGCGTCCCATTCTGAATCTTCTTCACTAAGCTTCTTCAGTTTTGCATTCTTTCCTGACCTCAGTTGGATAAGGTTCTAGCTGACATTTTTATTCAAAAATGACCTTTAAATACAAAACTATTTCTTTCGCCTTATTTTCATAACTAAAATAATTTTCAGAGCCATCTGTATTGTATTTCCATAGATACTTGTGTGATGAAGTTCTAACGTCAAGTTTTTAAAACTCCCATTTATTTTACAAGGTTCTAACGTCACTTTAAACCTTATGCAATTGCAATTTTGTTTGCATCTGACAGTTTATTGTTTTCACGAAGCGCAGTGTAGTTCGTCTATTTAATTGGATAGGGTTCTATCTTCGTCTTACAATGTTCTAAGGTATCAAAGTTTGCAAAGATGAATTCTCATAATCTATTTAACAATTTTTGATCAATCTTGTATAAAGTATTTTAGTTTAATATATTTTAAAGCAAAATATTCGATTACAAAGGTATCATATCTTGAAATGGCAGGAAATGTAGTTAGAACCTTATGCAATGAATTATTATATCCTAGCTGGTTGCGAATGGTTCTATCTGCAGGTTTAGGTATGTTCTAAAATAATAAGTATACGCCATATTTAAATAAGAAATCGTTTTTGCAAGCTTTGAAACCTCATAATTCAGGCGCTCAGCGGAAGAGTGGCCCAACTCACATCGGCAAAAACATCATATTTTTATAAATTTTTGTCATTTCTATGAAATCACAGTGGTCCAATTTTAGTTTTCACTGATTTCAAAGGATATTTGATAGATATGACCAAAATATATAACAAATTATGTTTTCGCTGATAAAGAATTTTTGTGGGTTGGGCCACTCTTCCGCTGAGCGCCTCAATTTACTAAAAATAAGGCAAAGTGTAGTTAGAACCCTGTCCAACCAAAATAACACTTTATAACAAAGTCAAACATGGTTTTAACACATATACGCCTCAGGGATTTAATTTGTACAGCATTCAGTCTACTTTCATCCTTCCCCATCCAGTTCAATGCCTTACTGCCACACGTAGTGTAGGTATCAGCACTCCATTGTGGACTGCTAGCCTGGCTCCTTTGGACAATTTTTATTGTTATCACACACATCAGCCATTCAACTCTTAAGAATCTCAAATGTTTCTTCCTGTATTTTTTGTACCCTTATTTTCTATGAGTTCTTCTGAAATCGGTGGACATTTTAAATAAATTTAGTATGTATTTGTTAATAATAAATTTAATCAAATTATGACTTGTTTTAAGGTATTTATTATGTAAAACTAATTTGTTGTTAATATTATTTCATGAAGTTAGATTCATAAAAACGTGAAAGATTAACAATACACTGTGAAGAAAAAACCTATTTAAAAAACATGTGTAAATTTCATCATTGGAGGTGCAGTGGCTTATTAGTAGCACTTGGTAATTAAAAGAGCAAATAAATAAATAAATTACATACCTTAGAAATTGATGAAAGACGTCTTTGTGTAAATAATAATTAATAAATAAAATAAATAAATTTTAAAGAGTAATGAAGAATGTCCAGAGAAAGAATAATTTATTATTTAAAAATAGGAGTCTTTGAGAATTGAGTTGCGACTAAGAAACATAAATATTAACTGAAATTTTAATTAAGTAAACTTATATTATAAGTATAGCTTGACATGAATAACTTTGTAGTAAGTAGTGTCGCTAACATAGATATTGATGATATCAGAGCAAAATAAATAGAAATGAATCATTTTCAAAATACATACTATAAAACAATCATTAAAATGGAGAAACATTTACATTTTTTTTATCACGGGTATACTTGAAATAATTTATATATTACTCTTAGATGGCGATAATTTAAATATTTTAGGAAAAAACTCACTTTGCAAGTTATGCTTTAAACATGCTTTAAACAGCAAGTTATGCTTTAAACAGGTATGCCCGATCTGTGGCCCAATTGAAGTTTCTTGCGGCCCACAATGAAGTTTTTAGCTATTGGATTTTGGTATTTATACAAAAACGGAAAAAATCATTTTCGTAAGTTTATAACATTTATATTATATTTGTGAAATAAGAAATTTCTTGTTATTAGACCTCAGAATCTGATGGGGTTATTGATTTATTGCTAGAAAAGTGCCAGAGATATGGCCGATATTATTAAATTAGTTATGAACTCATCCAAAATCAGATATTTCTCGAAATTTCACAAGAATAACATTTTTGAACACCGAATTAACGGTAATATCCGCCATATACCTGTATTTATAGACAGATCTAATGGCCAGCATTTCAGTAAATCCTGACTGCCCCCACCCCCCCCCCTCCACATTTTTTAAAAAATATTTGTGGCCTACCAAAGCTCAATACATTTTTTCTGGCCCACCAAATGATTTGAGTTGGACACCCCTGCTTTAAAATATTTAAATGAATTATTTGTTTGCTCCCGTACATATGTAATATGAATGAAGAGTTTTGTTTGTATTCAAATTCAATTCTTGCAAGAAAGGCATACAAATACAATATTGGATTGAATCACCTAAACATTTTGTATTTGTATACCTTTCTTAAAAGAATTGAGTTTTTATACGAACAAATCTATTCATTTATATATTCATATTGTATATGTACAGGTTCAAACAAATTGTGATACATTTTAATATTTTAAAGTATAACTTCCAAAAACTGTTTTCCTAAAAAAAAAAAATTAACGCCATCTAAGAAAGAGTAGGTTATGAATGCTTTTAAGTTAAGTTTACCATTAAAGTGACACCAGATAGTCCTATTTCTGAAATTATCAGAACTTAATAGGACTACAATATTTGTGAATCCCAAAACCTTTAGAATAATATTTTGTGAATTGTTTTTTCATAGGTTTATCCCATTTATATCATGAAAACAAAAACAATTACGTTTCAAGATATTTTTTGATAGTCGAATAACAAAAAACATAACCGCCTGCAAAGTTATCCGTGTCAACCTATATTATTTTAACCCAAAGGTGCGGAAAACAATTGAAAAAATTGAACTTTAAGTAGATCTTTTTTTAACAAAAGTATAAAAAATTACCAGTTTTTACCAAAAAAATTTATAAAAAGCACTTCTCGTTGTAAAGATGTGTGAATGCTTTTACCTTTTACATGTTACTAACAACTGATAATATTAGAACTATTGAATGCATAACATTATTAACCAGATAACTATTTGAACAATGTCTACCAAAATTTAGGCATGTGATTTTAAAAAATTATGATGAATTGTAAATTTTTAAATCTTTTAAAATCGATAGACACTAATATACTTCAAATATAAATGACACGAAACTATTAAATCGTTGAGGAATTTATAAAATTAATGTCTTTGCATTTTTATATAACAGCTTCACAATTAAATGGACACATGTTTGAATATAACCAAAACCAATAAATTTGACACTTGCAGCAGTTGCTCCCAATCCAACTGATCAACTGTTGAGCCAAAATATTGGCTCTACACTCTTCAAATGCGCAAATATTCCTACGCTCTTCCCAACGCAACTCTCCGACCAACAGGTGAATTGAGCATTACTAAACAAATCACTTAGCGAATTGGAGCAGGAACAGATATATAGAATCGTAATCATGAAGTATATCAGGTTAAATAAAACATTCAGACACCTTTGTGACACCCAGTGCCGGTGGCCGGGCAGGATACGGGATACAGGGTGGTGGGAAATGACCTAGCGTCCCCTTACCTTGAACATTTGCACGCCCATTACGGCGAACATAAACTGGAGAAGGCACGTGACCAACACTATGTTTCCTATGGTCTTTACCGCCACTATCACACATTGTACTACGTGCTACAGACAGAAATCAAACCCATTAAAATAAACAGAAGTTCATAGATAAAAATATAAATTCAACAGTGTAGAAATTCCTAAAAACTAGGAAAAAGCCTACATTAAAATAATACATAATATCGACAATGGAATGGAAAAATGGCTAAAAACTGACATAAAAGATGAATATACACAATAAGCTATATTATTTGTTAGCGCTTTTGTTCTATGTGGGTATTGAACATTTATTCTTCATTAGCCAATAATGGTTGCAGGATTAATTATAAATGATAATTTTCACATTTGAAGATTGATTATTTTATTTCCACTTGCAATAAAATTACCAACTACAATTATTATCAGAAGTTATAAAATATTATACTGTATTTACAACGCATTAGCAGAATCAATTATAGGATACGGAATAAATAGTTACGGATTAACGTACAAAACATACTTAAATAAAATAGAACAATTACAAATCCGTTTCCTAAAATTGATATCAGGCAAAAAAAAAGTCCAGTTATGTGAAGGTGATTATAAAAAAATGTTCTCCTTGTGTAATGTCCTCTCTATACACAGTAAGGTAAATTACCAATTAACGCTAGATGAATTCTGGAATACAGAATTCAAAAAACCTGTAAACCACAACTACCCTACTAGGCATAGAGAAGCACAAATGTTTATTATCAATAAATCTCAAAATGTGTACGGAGATAGAACAAAAAGGCATAAAATTCCGGAAATATTTAACGCATTACCTGAAAATATCAAAAATGAGACATCTTATTCAAAAATCAAAACAAAAGTTAAATCTTTCTACCTCCGTAGAACATGAAATCAAATAATGTAGTTCCTATCTATTTTTTTTTTCTCACCGTATGTTTGTACTGTGTAAAATATTTTTACTACAACGCAATTCATAAATATTATAATAATTAGTTTGTCGTAATAATTAGTATTTTAATATTAAGTATTATATTTAGTATTTTAATATTGAGTATTATATTTAGTATTTACTATGTAAAACTGAAAAGTATATTGTATTAAATAATTAGAAAAAAATGAGAGATTTCTTACAATCAAACTGATTGATCAGTTGCGTAAGATTTGTAAAATAAAATATTGTAAAATTAAAACTGAATAAACATACTAAAAAAAAATAAAAAAATATGAGAGATTTAGAAAAGATGATTTAGAAAAGGTACCACAAAGAAAGGCCGGATCAGCCGGTCAAAACAAAACCAGAATGGAATAACGGAATAACATTCTGCTGTGACATTTACCCGCTTGGTTTCATGGCGGCGCTAGTGGGCTGGGACGCCAGCGTATTGCTAGTGTAGAAAATAATTTAAATAGGTTATTTTCAGTACCTTTCCACAGTTCATTAATTCAAGTTTATCATTGAAGAAGATAACATTAATAATCTAAACGAAAATATGAAAAAACAAGACACAGAAAAATAGAAAAAGATAATGGTCGCAACCTTCAAAGATAATGGAAGTAACCTTCAAAAGTTATAAAAAGAGAGTTGTTCTTATAAAAAATTGAAATCAACGATTCTCGAGTTTCTCACATGTTCTGGGAAACTCTAGAATACTTGATTTGATAAACACAAGCACAAATAAACAATATATCTTATTGGATAGGTTCATCTTTAGCCATTTTTTTCTTTCTAGTGTCGATATGTTGATAAAACCAATTCTTCATTATCAAATGTTAGTAAAACCGGGGGCAGGGCTAATTCTGCACAGGCGCAATTGGAGCAGTCCACTCCGTGCGCCGACTTGCCAAGGGGCTAAAGAATTAAGGCACTGACAATGCATAACACCTAATGCTGCATATACACATGCAAAAAAAGCGTGAGCCAAACCACAAATTATGTGAGAGGAAAAAAGCAACCGCAAGCAGTGTTTCGCAAAGCCTGTGATTGCTTCGTTCCTTTCCCATAATTCGTGATTCAGCTCGCACATTTTTCTCATGTGTATATGCAACATAACACAGCATCCTTAAGGTTCTTACTACCAGGCGTCGTTTGGGTCAAGACTGGCCAAAGATATTGAAATATAAGAGATGTGCTATCTGCAGTTTTTACTGGGTGGTACTGAGTTTCCTGGTGTCGCCGATATTGTTAACCAAAACTACTGCACACCTTCAAAAAATCAACTAGATGAATGAATTCTTTCCGTACTCAAACTATGCCCATTAGGTAGTAGTCCGCCAACGGTCGGGCGGCCATCATAGCATATCTCTTGTATTTCAATATTTTGGAGGACGGCCCTAGCCATCAATATAGCCGAAAGTCAACATAGCAGAATATTGTCATAGTCAATTTCCATTAGAATTGAAAAATCTAAGGACCAGTATCTATTTTTAAAAACACATAGATTTCGGTTATTTTTGCGTGCGTTAGTTAGTCCTGCGTGAAATCTGGTCCACAAATTTGCTTTGAATTCAAAAACTGATTCGTCAAGAATAAAAAATCCAGACTATCCTGTGATTTTTCACAGGTCTGCGCTAGCTTAAGTAATATTATTAATGCGCCTATATCCTAGTGAGACAGGCATAAAAAACCCAATGTAAATATACTTTTTATAGATAAATAAAAAAATAAAAACATTTAAAAAAAAAAAACTATACAATACTAAAGAACTCGAATAAAAAGTTACTCTTCTTAGACAAATACTATATTATAATAAATTATAACGTGTTTTCAAACCATGAGGTTTGTGTTCAAAACATATATGATGGATAACTAATTCATGTAATTAAGAATTGATAAATGTGAAGAGTTTTGTTACAAACCTTAAGACCCTTTGCTCTGTTGATAGCCCTGAGAGGCCTCAGCACCCTCAGCACCCTGAGGATCTTCACCACGGAAATAGCTCCCGAACTGAAAACAGCCAAAGGTAAGCATTATTTAATAATAATACCGTTCATCTGATTGCGTTGAAACTTTGGTGGTTTGTTGTGCGCACGCCTGCAAGGTTCCTATATATAATGGTAAAAATTTGTATAAATGAAATTGTGTGCATTTCATAATATTTCAGCAGCAGGGAAGTAGGAAAGGGAGGGTAACGAACGAGGTGGGGTTTGCAAGAGGGGAGAGGCGAGGAAGGTGGAAGTGGAAATCTGGAGGGGAAGGGGACGCGGGAGGGGAACGGGGACGCATGAAAAAGGACAGGCAGGGAGAAACAATTTATTTCCTTGAATGGCATTGCAACGCATTTCGGGTAACAACTAATGATATATAAAAATCAGCTAAAACCAAGTAGACAATAATAACAGTTTACAATTACCTGAAGAACATGGATATAAGTGAGACGCAGACTACTAGCAAGTCCAGTAGATTGAAGGCGGATCTGCAGAAAGCGCCCTTGTGGAACACGAACCCGTACGAGATCACTTTCAGCATCAGCTCCACGGTGAACACGGTTGTGAAGAAGTAGTCAAAGTAGTTGAGGATCTGCAAGCAGGAGGAGGTCACCGCTGATTCCACTAGCTACCGGGTCTACTTACAACACCGACTAGTCAATCAACCAACTTCAGAAAGCAATAACAATCATTTCAACTATTTATTGCGTTTACTTGTCAATCTTTTGGACGCTCCGATTTTCAACCTTCGACGAAGTTTCTGCAGTAATCAGTTCCGAGAATGGATCTAACACACCCAATCTAAACTAACCTAACCTAACACATCAAAACAAATTCATATTTAAGTTAAATAATGTTCACTTATCTCTTTTAATCTGATATGAGGATCTAGTACATTTGAGTCTTGCTTGCTCTTTTTTTAAATTATCACCACACAGGAGGTCCGGAGGAAAAAATTCCCTCAGGGCCTTTTTCATCTTTGGAAATGCTGTGTGGAGGGTATTTTTAGAAATAGGAAGGAGATGAAGTTCTGGGAAGGAAAAAGGTATGAGGGGTGGTAGGATCAAAGTGTTCAGGAGTGACAAACATATGAATGCATCCCGCCCACTGCGGTGCAAGGCGGTGGGTCGAGAGTCCGGCTTGCGAGGTCGAAAGGTCTCCCTCAACCAGTATCTCCCAATTCGGCCCTCCACGCAGCAGGCGAGCAAAAGACCTAGACAAACCTCACCCCATGAACCTAGGCAACTATGGCAGAGGTGTTGGTTCCCGTGATAAACTGTTCCCCGGGCAGCGATATCCATTCCCGCCTCCCAAATTGGCATTATTGATATGCATTTTATTATATTGATAGATGTAAAATAAATCCTAAGGAGGAATAAGAGATGTCTTCGGAATGTGGTTCGAAATGATAGTACAACTTCCAATATTGTAGGTAAAATTGTACAATTATTTAAACATCATTTCTTCATCAGATCAGATCAGACTCTAGAAGAGTAGTAATGTTGCATCTATGTAAGTGCAACATTGTCACTCTTCACCACCAGTGTATTTATCGGATATGTTCGACCTTACACCATAGATTTAGTAGGTACTAGTGCAGACCCGTGAAAAAGTACAGGTTAGTCTAAATTCTTGACAAATCAGTTCCAATTTTGAAAATGATACTTTAATTCGAAGCAAAATTATTTAATCAATTTAACCAGATTTCATGCAGGACTAATATTTCACACACAGACAACTGAAATTAGTATTTTTGGTGACTTTGAATGGATAGTATTAATGTTTAAATCTCCTATAATGATAAAAAATGTACATGTCATTTGGCTGTGATAAATTTTTCTATTAAAAATAAAAATATATATATATTTCAATAGATAGCTTAATGGAGGGTTGAAAATTGGTGTCCATATAATTAACAAGTAATTTACAAAAACATGCTTGATTAACACTACATACAAACAGACACACATATTGTGTCGCATCTCTCTAGGACAAGGCAGATTTGACTTAATGTTGTCATCATTTTTAGGTTAAGGTAACCAACAGAAATTCAAATGTAACATTGTCAACAAATGACCAATCAGCATAATTTTGTTTTTTTTTTTACATTTGAAAGGTTCCCATTAAAAGCTTATTTTAGATCCATTACAGCTTTCTATCAAACGGTAGGTAATCTGAAAAGCTCGAAGCAGATGGCGCTAGTGTGCTCGGAGGTCATTTGCATGACATGACAGCTATGTGATACGGTTTAAAAGATATAGTTGCAAAGTTTTAAAGGCATTTTTCTTAAACGGTTGGTAAATATGGTGTTTGAATCATCAAGGAGTTATTAAAAAACGAATTGAGAAATTGAAACGCAAAAAAAATTGTGAAAAAGGAAGATTTATAGCGATTTATTTTTGAGATATTATGCCGTGTTGCGCTACCTCCTTCTTTCTTTTTTCGGACAGCATTACAGTGTCCATTATCAGGGCAGATGTGTAATCAACAATTGTGATGAAGTGTGTGCTTATGTATTATAGATGCAATACCATGTTACCACCAATCCTCTAAGAGCTGGTTTTACAATTTTGGTGTAGCCGTCAATTATCGGATACCAAACACTGTAGAGCTTAGCTCTGTCATCCCTATTAACCACTCCGATACATCGCGAATATGCACTTTTTACGTCTTAAACGACATGTCAGATTTACGAAAACTTTATGTTATTTCCGCTTCACAATTAAAGCTCTATAAATGAAACATTTTCGAACTTAGCCGAATACTAAAAACTGTTTTTGAAAGGATATGAAATAAGCTTTCAAATTGTTATGTTACAAATAAATATTAACATTTGTAAACATAAAAATTTAGAATGCAAACATAAAAAAAATTAAAAAATGACTCACGTGATGTTTTTATGTGAAAACGGTACTAAAATCACGGATTATATAAAAGACAATATTTATTGTATTTTATAAATGTATAATAAACAATTTGGTCACCTCACTTTTTTATCATTTCATACAAGAATATTTAATAAAAAAATAACGATGTCGAACAGTGGATAGGCAATTTGGCGGTCTATCATGTATCTGACAGAAAACATTTTTTTAACTATTTCTATGGACATCTTGAATAGTGATGGGTAGCTTGATTTATTATGGAGTTTCTCCTTTTTGTTTTAGGGATGTCACTAGAACAATAACGGAGTTATGACGATTTCTGTATAAACATACGCGTTGACGTGTAAACACGCTTATTGTACTTAACTGATGTCGGCATATTAACGTGTATATCTGCTTATGTTGCTGAGTGGTTAATATTAATGGGATTTTTATGAATTTAAATTGCTTTCGTAATTAGGTGTGCTCTGTGCGTTTTGAGTCTTCCCAGGACTTAAGAAACAAATCAAAAGTAATGGGCGGTTTCAATTAAATGTTCTACAATTGCTGGTTTGTCAGCCGAGTTTACGTACTCGAAAGTGTTTTGAAAAACTTTTGGAGATCGTCCGTTCTGTCTGGCCTATATAAACTTTGTCACATCCGGAACAGTTAAATTCATAAAATCCAATGGTCTCAAGTGGAAACTTAGTTTTTAAGGCCTCGGTAGGTATTGTATTTTTGTCATGATTCCGGAGACAATCTTGATGCTGTCTTTTCTCAGTATGCTGGCAATCTCGTCCGTCACATTGTGAACAAAAGGCAAGAAAGCGCAGTCTTTTGACTCATGTTCAATTCTGTTTGAGTTTGGGATAAATTTTGCTCTTATGATTTGCCTTATCTGTCTCACGGGGTTACCGTTTCTGCTGATCACAATGTGTTCAAAAGCTGAAACGTATCAAATCGGCGTTTAACTTTCAAATGCAAAAAGATAAAATGGGTTTGATTAGCCATTTTATGACTATGTTACATTTGAATTTCTGTGAAATAACACTCCAATCAATTTTTACCATAATTTCTTTCATTTTGCCTAAAGTATAATTTCATTTTTGCTATAGGTAGGTAATATTATTGTGAAGTTGGTTTTCTATATTTGAAATACACCTATAAGCTAAAAAATTATCTGTACATAATACACTGCTTTTTAATCGCTTGAATATAATGTACCTACCTACTTATTCAAGTGAATTGATTTTTTTTTCTAAAAAAAGCAAACATTATAAAACTGAATTATTATTTTTAATTGGTAAACTAATGTTTAAGACAAGATTTTTATGCATAGCACAGAGGGTAACAATTATTATAAGCAATAATTATTAGCCTGAAACACTCATCAACATTGAAAAAATCTTCCGAGAAAAGATCCCGTCGGCGGCATTTATCTTTTCTCGGAAGATTTTTTCAATGTTGATGAGTGTTTCAGGCTAATAATTATTGCTTATAATAATTATTATAAAACTGATTTATCTAGGATGTGTTTCATAGCGTATGGCTTTATCATTATTTACACTAAAAATTGAAATTTACATAGGTAAAGGGAATAAAAATATCATTCACTTTTTCAAAACTTGCATTCGTAATTTTTTTATAATTTTATAATTTAATATAATGACAGAAGAACACTCTTGTCTGTAGGTTTAAAGACTATAAAACTATATCTTGAAAACTGCACGTTAAGGAAGGTTCTAAAATTTGATGACACGGGCCGAGAATAGATAGTTGATGTTATTAGACTGTTATGTGAAGTGACGAATTTAAAAAATCAAAATGGCATTGGACGTCGATTTATGACGACATCAAGTAAGTAAGAAATGTAAGTTCTTAACTGTGACCAATTATATATATAGACAAGGCCTATGGGTCTAAAATATGACACCGGAAACCAAAATATTGGTTTACGAAAACATTTATCAAAAGGAAAGTGCATTGTCTCACAGTAAGATCGCAACTTTGGTTTTTACCTTTTGTTGGTCTGCAAGAAGCAAATTTGTCTTCCAGCAAGTTCAGGGCAACGGAATAACTAGCTTTGCGAAGATCATTTTTCAAACACAAAATTGAGGCAGTTAGAAATATTTTAGCAATGGGCAATTGCGAATTTTATTATTAATAATTTAATCAGTTATACGAATGCTTCAAAATATATATACCAATCAGATAGATTTGAGAAAAATAACAATTGGTAAAAATGTTTAATTTTTTCCTAACAAAACAAGTACGTCACACAAGAGATACGATGGAATTCGATGGATAGTTGTATTATGAAATTACTCACAGGTGGCGCTTCTTTTGGGTTGAAATTACTTATGGGAGGGCTAATCTGTAGTTACTATATTGATGGTTCTTACCGGTGATATTTTAGAAAAAACTTTTTTTCAAAACTTTAAAAATATTTCCCTGATATCCACAATCCTTTCAGTCACATACATTAAACAGTATAATACAACATCTAGTCTACTACAATAAATTCATTCAATTCTCTCATTAAACTTGGATCTAATTATTAATCAATATGGTTTTGATTGTTATTGCCTTTACCAATAAGAATATTATTGTTGGTTCGGGAACTAATTTTCATGATATAAAATTATAACTATTTATTTTATTATTAGTGAAATCCATTGAAGAGAAAAAAAACCTTTAGAATTGTGTTATGTGCACAAAGTTAGATAATTCATATTTTTAAATATCTAAATTTTTTCAAACAGGTAGTCAAATTTTACCAGCCTCTCCGGGAACTAAGAGTCCAAAGGTCTCATGTAAATTGGTGATATTGGTTGTTTTCTTTCAAATTAACCAGTTTAGATCACACTTCTAGGGAGTTTCTAATCAGTGGTTTAATTCTTTAAAATAACATTCCCTAATTAATTGCAATCTTTGAACACATTGCAATCTTTGAACAAATTGCTATCTTTGAACAAATTGCAATCTTTGAACAATTTGCAATCTTTAAATAAATTCTAATCTTGGAATAAATTGCAATCCTTGGACTAATTGCAATCTTTAAAAAAATTGCATTCATTGAACAAATTGCAATCTTTGAACAAATTGCAATCTTTGAACAAATTGCAATCTTTGAACAAATTGCTATCTTTGAACAATTTGCAATCTTTAAACAAATTGTAATCTTTGAACAAATTGCAACCTTTGAACAAATTATAATCTTTGAACAAATTGCAATCTTTGAACAAATTGTAATCTTCGAACAAATTGCAATCTTTGAACAAATTGCAATCATTGAACCAATTGCATTCTTTGACCAAATTGAAAACTTTGAACAAATTGCAATCTCTGAACAAATTGAAAACTTTGAAAAAATTGTAATCTTTGAGTAAATTGCAATCTTTGAGCAAATTGCAATCTTTGAACAAATTGCTATCTTTGAACAATTTGCAATCTTTAAACAAATTGCAATTTTTGAACAAATTGCAATCTTTGAACAAATTGCAATCTTTGAACAAATTGCAACGAACGACTGGCTTGCGACTACGAACGAACGGCTTTCTACTACGAACGAACGGCTTGCGGCTTGATCGAATAGCAACATTTGAAAAAATAAAAACGAACAATAATCTTCGGATTGTAAAATAATACGACACATAATCAGTTTGCAACTAACAGTAAATATATCTATATTGTGAGATTGCATTTTACAGGAATTACAAATAAGATTGCAATAATAATTTACAATCAATATGAAAGTTATTGCGGAAACCCCCACTTCTACTACAAAACTTACCGCCCAATTCCGCTGGAATGAAATGATTATAATACTTCATTATTATTGTATTTGTTGCGTGTGCGTGTGGTTTTACGCAATGAAACTATTTGAAGACTTTAAAAGTTACGCAATATCAGTTGCAGTTCTCAAGTCTTTAAACAACAACAAATCATGATTAGTTTTTTGCATTTATTTGCATTTATTAGTATGTATTTATTTATCTTCTTCATATAATAATTAAAGTAAATTTTAATTACATATATGAAGAGTCACATCAAATGAAGTGCTTGTTATTTTGCACTTAAGTACTGAGTCAATATTGTAAAAGCAGAATTTTCTCAAATCTTTTCCATCTCAACTCCCTCCCATATAACAAATTATTATATAATATTGAGAATGTCGTAGAACCACAGACTGCTATTAAAAAACTTTGTCATTGAAACAAATAATTTAAACGGTTTTTAGATCAAAAACTTGATTTTATGAATATCCTAGTTTATCAAACATCACAAAGACCCATATTTTAAAAATACATATTATAGGTTTCGCAAATAGATTTAACCCAAACAACTTACACTTATGATTGTTTGTATTAGTGCATATAATATATTATTCACTTGCAAAACATCACTTAGAAATGGCCCCTTGTCTTGCTAAAGCCTTTTGGCTTGCAACACCTTACGAGCTCTTTTTAATTATGCAGTTTAAAAATGAATTTTAATTTCACTGGAATTTTATTTTTTGCGTAATAACGAGTTTGAAAGATGCTTAATACAAGTAATGCATCTGTACGAGTACTGTTTGGGTCAACTCTGGCTGCGATACCTGCAATGTCTATTCTGTATATTTTTCAAATGAGGTTAAAGCTACGTAGAAGAAATATGCAAGTTTAGTTTCAATAAGCACAAAATACGAGAACAGATTTATCACTTACAAGATTCCTTTCGGATCCAGCATTCAAAGGATCCTCAGCAGCCAACATGGCTGAGGAGAACATGATGCAGACCAGGATGACGTTGCCAAACAGAGAGTGGTTGCATAACCAATGGCAGAACACTCGGAACCTTGGGGAACATTGCAGGAACATAAGTGGCATGTATATATGTATAAGTTGTAAGTCTGCCTAACCTGTGCTATACTTGTAATATAAACTGATTAAGTTAATATATGTATTTTAGTGAATTTATGCTAATCTCTTGGATATAGATACCGATGGGCTGAACTTTTATATGAATACTTGTAATATCCAGTTTGTGGAAGACTGCATCGAAAAATAATCATGCAGCATTGACTTAACCAAAGAAACTTATTTTCAAACCCATGTAAAGTTAGGTTATGTGAGAAATTCTGAAAAGTAAATAATTTTGAACAAGTACCAGATTTTAGTATCGAAGTTCATAGAATATCACCTAACATAATATTAAATTTTTCTTTTGATAGTAACTAAATTTTGATAAAAAGGAAATATTCATAAATCTAACACAACATGTATTTAAAGGAAACAAACAAGGACTTATATTTATTTATATAATTATATCTTTGACCACTCAAGCGATAGCTTAATTTTAGATTTAACGTTTTTTTTACATTATCTCCACATAGGAGGTCCTGAGGGAAAAATTCTCACAAGGCCTATATCTGCTTTGGGGATGCTGTGTAGGGGGTCTATTTAGAGAAATGAAGTAAAGAAAGTTCTTTGAAGGTAAAAGGTATGAGATGTGAGTAGGAATTATGGGTTAAAAGTGTCCAGGAGCGACGGACGTATGAACCCAACCCTCACACTGCGGTGCAAGGCGATGGGTTGAGAGAGTTCTGCTGGAGAGGTCTAGATAAGGTCTGCCTCAACCAGTCTCTCCCGATCCAGCCCGCCACACAGTAGGTGGACAAACTTATTCACCGCCAAGACCTTGACAAACCTCACCCCATGAACCCGGGCACATCCGCTGAGCCTACCAAATGTAGCAAACCACTTGGGGGGATCTTTGGCAGGGGTGTTGGTTATCCAATAAATGGTTTCCGGGGTGGCGGTACCCATACCTGACTCACAAATTTAAAAAAAAATTGGGCATGTGCACTCATTCCAAAAATTATACTAACCAATTACAACAAATTTATAAACTGTTTATTGTGGTTTAAAGCCAATGAATACACCTATATTTCATCGTTTATCCCATGTTAATTCATAAAAATCACCTACATACCTAAAGTTACCCAAATTTGAGTACCTATCGCTCAAGGGTAAATAAACCACTCCAATATATCGCGAATAACTTTTCATGTCAAACGACACATCAGATTTACGAAAACTTTTATTTTATTTCCACTTCACAATTAAAGCTCCATAAATGAAACATTTCTGAACGTAGCCGAATACTAAAAACTGTTTTTGAATGGTTACAAAATAAGCTTTAAAATTGTTACATAACAAATAAATATTAACATTTGAAAATATTAAAATTTAGAATGCAAACAACGCTATGTTTTTATGTGAAAACGGTACTAAAATCACGGATTATATAAAAACAATACTTATTCTATCGTATAAATGCATAATATACAATTTAGTCACCTCACTTTTTTATCATTTCATACAAGAATATTTAATAAAAAAATAACAATGTCTAACAGTGAATAGGCAATTTGGCGGTCTATCATGTATCTGACAGAAAAGGTTTTTTTAATGTATTTCTGTGGACTACTTGAATAGTGATGGGTAGCTTGATTTATTAGGGAGCTTTTACTTTTTGTTTTAGAGATATCACTGGAACAATAACGGAGTTATAACGATTTCTGTGGAAACATACGCGTTGACGTGAAAACACGCTTATTGTACTTGACTGATGTTGTCATATTAACGTGTATATCTGCTTACGTTGCTGAGTGGTTAACGGTGCTAGCCAAATTCAGTTGGCTATCGCTTGAGTGGTTAAATATGCACACATAATTAGTTAGAAATCTTAGTATAAATTATAAAAACAAAAGAAATCACATTTAAAAAAAACTAAAAAATAAACGTTACATAGTAAATTCATTTAAATTCAATTATTAAAGGGAACTCTCCTAAAGGGCGGTCTCCTGCGATCGTTTTTACAAACATTTTGTGGAACGTTAGGTCGGGGTCACAATGTTTTTGTTTTTCGTGGCCGATAAAAATAAAACATTTTGACCCTACCCAAATGTTTTGGTTTTTGTCGGATGTTTTGTAAAACATTATGTCGCAGAAAACCGACCTTAACATTCAGTCAAAGACAAAGCTACAAAATGCATTCAATAGATGGCACAAAAACAAAAAACAAAAAAAATTATGTTATTAAAATCATTTGAAAACTGTCAATATTTTTAAAATTTTGTTATTTCTTATATTGGAATCAGAAGTAAAAATTTTGATGGTTTTCAAAGTTGCAGTTTGACATACTTACCTCTGCAGGCGATTAAAAGAAGAATTGACAATGCTTTTTTATATATAACATAGATTTTTTTGCATTAAAAAAATCTACACTAGCTACACTCCCGATTGCACAGTTAAGTATGTCGATCTGTACACAAGCTAGGGTTATAAACATGGAGAGCAACAAATGCATATTGATAAGTACCACCTACAACATAAAAAACTATGCGTGCTTAGATCTTTTGCAACATTTAGGACTTCAGAAACTTAAGCCCAGCTGTTTCGCAGAGATGCAAGTGTGACAAAGTCATCAAATGGCCATTCAGCACCATTTTGTTTTGACAAATCTGATAGGAGATCACGTCCGTTATCTCGATAACGATCCCACAAAAGATATAGAATCGCTATGCAGTATTAAAAAAATGAAGGTTAGGTACATTAATGTTGTTCATGCACTAAAAGCAAACTACATTAAATGTAACGATAATAACACTTATCTAGTTACTTATGTTAGGAAAAATGTACATAAATGATATCTGTAGCAAAAGAGTAAGAAAGTTATTTATTACTAAAATGTTTAGCGAAAAAATAAAAAAATAAATCCAAAAAATAGCAGTTCCATAAAACAAATAGGGAAAAAACTGATTTGTAAATTTTTTTTTTCATTCAAATGCCATGTTTTGTAAGAAACTTATATGGAAAACATGAAAAAAATCACTACAATGTTAACATTTAAAGAAAATCATGGCTACACATAACATAACATTTCCAAACACATTAATTTGACGTATTTGTTAACAACTACTTTAGCAACACGTTTACTTTAATCTATGTACGTTCCAAGTAAATAAACAATCAATTTGGTCAGATATGATTCGAGGTTTTCACGACCAAAAGTATTATCTTGATTTGTTTTTAGGGTATCATGCCATTTGCGCTACCTCCTTCTTTAGTCAACATTTCGGAGAGCGTTACAGTGCCCATCATTGTAACACATCTGCCCTGATGATAGACATTATAATGCTCTCCGAAACACATGCTAAAGGAGGTAGTGCAACGCGGACAAACCCAAAATACAAAGCGTAATAATAAATTTGGTCATTCGGTTGGTTGAAGATACAAACATTCATTGTTTAAACATCAAACATTCAAAAATAAAAATATATTGATCTTTCGGTTGTTTGTAGATAGTAATGTATTTTTTTATTCCATGTTTGGTGTTGCTGCAAATGGCAGTCACAAATGACGGTCTTGCAGTCGGTTGTTTACTTCTACAGACTTACAAGAGATGAGATTTTAATGGAGGGGAAGCAATTTTAGATAAGATTTTTTGTAGATGGTGTAAGTGCATCTTGTTAAGTTTGGTTGGTCAGAGATAATATTATAGAACTCGATGTACGGTATTATTTGTACATTATTTAAATTACGAACAAGAAATTACAATGAGTCGGTGTTAATCTTGACAGTGATGTATAAATTTGTAAAATGTTTATAGCATCGCTATTAGTGTTCGGTTGTAACAATATAATACGAAATACCTATACATTTAAACATCAAACATTCCAAACACGATGTTAACATAAATATCTACTGCATCAGTTGTTCTGAAGAATGGATAACTCGGTTGTTCCGGGATATACAAACAATTTCAAACTACTGCGCTTCGGTATATGTACATTCCTGGGGTAAAACAATTATCGGTTGCAGTTCCGTTCACCTGTTTGTCGGGGAGAATACGAAGAATGAACTGAACGGCGTTATCGGTTGTTTTTGGTTGGCCATGTTGACTTCCGAGACGCGGCGCGGTCTCGCCGACGCCTTTGGCCCCGGTACG
Organism: Limnephilus lunatus; assembly: GCA_917563855.2. Lineage (NCBI taxonomy): Eukaryota > Metazoa > Arthropoda > Insecta > Trichoptera > Limnephilidae > Limnephilus > Limnephilus lunatus. The sequence goes on from OU830594.1 coordinate 105,041,623, forward strand.
TCTGGTTCCTCTGCTCCTATTGGCCGGACGGTCGACCAATCGGGGGACAGCACATTGTTAGGACAAATATCGCCGAAGCCAAGTTAGTTATGTACATGAATTGGACACGTACATCGAGGAATATTTTGCTGGACAATTCAGTGTAATACAAGCGTTATATCCAGTATTCCGTACCTAATAAAAGGTAGGCTATAGGCTGGTATACATATTTCTTTCCTTATATCCTAGACTTGCTCATTCCACACTCGTGCACATTCCGTTTCAGCTTTTGCAATACGCCCACTTTCATGCCAGCTTTTGCATAACGAACTTAACATATTTATTACTTATAAATATGAAAAAAAAATTATAAATCTAATCGAAAAACAGTTTGCATGTAACTATATGTTCATACATCTTTTTTTCATTCTTAATTGATGTTTATAATATTATAAGTTTTCCTATTAATGTTCATTAAGTAACAATAGTTATTTATCGTTAACAAAGAAATCATAAATAAATAGGAATGCACAAATGAACATAACAATGAAACAAAAAAATGTTAAATAAAATTAATAATCTCAGCGCAAATAAAACATTTGTAAAAGTAAAATTGTTGTAAATAACTGTTTGATTTCAATCAATAATAATGAAGCGTAATGAAATATAAAATTTACAGAATAAATAATTGACGTAATAAAGATTTAATAATTAAATGAAAAGCGAATAAAACAGACTTCACAATAGAAAAAAAATATATATGTGAAAGCGCCATTGAAATAGAAAATGTACATAGGAACTTCGGTACATTATAGATTAACTGTGAAGACATCACGAATATTTCTAACCACTCTCGTGTTCAGTATGTAATTAAATATGCTGAAAAATAAATAATTTTTTTTTACATTAGCTCCACACAGGAGGCCCTGAGGAAAAAAATTTCGCTCAGGATGCTGTGTGGAGGATCTTTTTTATGAAAAGGAAGTTCTGAGAAGGAAAAAGGTATGAGAGGTGGGTAGGAATCTGGGAATGTGTCCAGGAGTGATGGATGTATGAATCTATCCCCCCCAATGCGGTGCAAGGTGGTGTTCCTCACCATCACCAAACGTAGCGAAAAACTTAGGGTGACTTATGGCAGGGGTATTGGTTATCCAATGATGGTTCCTGTGCGGAGGTACCCAAACCCGCCTCCAAATTGAAATTTACACATTGTATTACCTCAAATAGCTTAAGATAATGAAGAGCCACCGGACAAACTCTATATATAAGTACCTGTATATCTCACACAAGACATTAGTGGCATATTCATTTAAGTAAGTATCGGATTCACCGATCAGTTTATCGCAGTGGTCATAAATATGTTTAAACTTCTATCAAAGATTATTTGTGTACCGAAGGGTCTATGTAGTTTTTCTTTGTCTATGGGCGGACATACACAATATAGAGTAGCCAAATGAACTAAATTCAATGCCGATTAAAATAGGTTAAACCATAGACAAGAGGCCCCCAAGCAACCATCCCACCGGCGTATCCCATCTGAATGCATCCAACGTCTATGACATCACTTATAATAAATTTTTAACACTTAAATTTAAGTATCAACATCAATTTCACAATCAGAATAGATACACTGAACAAAGAATTTACAAAAATTTACCCAGAATTTTTTCCTCCAAAATTTGACAATGTTTAATTATGCCCACAACACCTTTGGTTGAAAATTAGTCAATGGCCTTCCACGCTAATGACCAAATTCTTTAAATAGTATTGCAATTAAAGATTCAATCGAAGATCTAAACTATATTTTGCAAAAAAAAACCTCGAAAATATTTCTCTAATACCATTGTAACTAAATATATTTTTCTCAAAATAACATAACTACATAGTAGTTTTGTGAACATTAGACCTAGCATTAAAAATATAATGTTTCTAATTTTCTCTTATTTAATAAATCAAAACTAAATTACCTCTGATATCATAAGATTTGTAAATGGGTACTTAAATATTTACCTACTTAATTATGAGCCATAATATTTTTATGTCAAATAAGCATTGACACAATTTTTATAAAGAAACGTAACCATCTCAAAATGTACAGGCAAATGAAATGCAAAACAGTTACGTTTGAGTTACGCTCAGTCAATTAGAAAATCGATAGAAAAATATATTTAATTAAATGAAGACAATATTAGCGAAACTCAATAGAAAATCTGGAAACAGAAAAAGATATTGGCACCTCTGGGACTCGAACCTTTCCAGACACTATCTAGATAGCATTTATTTCGGGTTTGAATCTTGCAAACATACATAAAGATAGCAGCCAATAAAATATGCATTAAGAAAATGAAGATAATGTTGGTGGTTCTTAGTCAAAGTATAATACAGTTAAATATGACCAAATCGGATATCGACAACTTGGCGCAGTGGAAGGCCGAAGGTCCTGGGTTCGAGTCCCAGAGGTGCCAATATCTTTTTCTGATTTTTCTGTTTCCAGATTTTCGATTGAGTTTTGCTAATATTGTCTTAATTTAATTAAATATTACTATTTGAGGTTTTACTCAAATAAGTTAAAAATGAAAAGAAAAATATATTTATGTAAAGATAGCAGAGTTGAATTTACGATTTTTTGGCGATTATTAAATCTTCGATTGAATCATAGATTTTGCCGTAATTTTTCATAAATTAAGTCTCTAGTGTGGAGGGCAACGTATTAATAACACCAAATCTCGGCAGAGAGGACAGAACACCAAACAAATCTTGTTTTAAAATCTTAACAGGTTGGCTGCCATAAAATTTTGAGCCACGAACCGAGCCCAAACGTTTCTAATCAGTGATATTGGCAGCGAATCGCTTGAACAGGAAATATGAGCACCGTTAGTTTTTATTATTCAGTGATGTCTTATCCGTTTCGTGTGCACCAGTGAAATAGTCAATAGCACCGAATGGCGACGTGGGCGGTACCTGTTTGTGTTGGAGAAAACAAAGAAAGAACTGCCGTCCGGAATGGGTTTCTTGGCGTTTTTTATCTCCACATCGGACAGTCGCCTCGGCCTGGCTGAGGACTTTTTGCTCTTTGGTTCTGGCACAAATATTACACATTACACATCATTACACGTATTTTATCAAAGTAAAAAAATACATATGATTATGTATTATTTTGTCACGGTAAATTTAAAAAAAAATTATATTTCAACAATGTGTTTTATAAAAAATAACCGACTGTTATTCTTAAGTTTGTTTGTGGGACATTCTTAAATACAAGTATGATAAATTAATTAGATACTTCTTACATTAAAGGTATTTTTAATGCATTTATTTTTTCGCATTCGGAATAGATCATGCCGTTAGAGTTGACCCAAATAAACATACGTTGTGTGTATTGGTACATATGTATACACTTCCAACAGAAAATAATCCTTGCGAAACATCACTGAGAAACAGCTTTTTAGTGAAAAAGGGGCAACAAGTGTATATGCAATGTTCTAAATTGTATATTTGAAAATTTTTACAATGTGCTTTTCTTTTAATCATATTATATAAGTAATTTTTTGTCTGAAGCTAAATATCAAGTTTGAAACGTGCTGTATCAAAAAACACATCAGTTTTTGAGTCATCTCTGGCTGCAATACCTATAATAATACATGTCAACAAAGTTTCAATATGCCATAAAAAATTATGTCGCTGTTCAGACAAAAATCACCAAACCGCAACACACATTTTTGAAAGTCTGCAAATTTGAAAGTTAAAACATATCACAAAAACTAATACGGTTTTAAAGTTTATGTAATGGTTTTAAATTTGAATGTATTTATTTTATTGGTCAGTTATATTATTAACACTGTTATATATGAATTTATAAAGACTGTTTATAATGATAATAAATTAAATTAAATTAAAATAAACTCAGTTTCAAAGTTTTATCTTCCCCCAAGACAAAATTCACTAAACTTTAAAAAGTCAATGACCAATTTCACTAAGCTTGTAAAAATCACTGACCACACAATCTTGTGAAATTCAGCAACCATGTTCACCAATAATGGAAAAGGCAGTGACCAAATTCGCCACCATGGAAAGACAATTATCAAATTAAGTAAAATTATAAAAAGTCACGGATAAAGTTCGTCGAGTTTGTAAAAATCAGGGTACAAATTCACTACGCTTGTAATATTCAGTGAATAAACTAATTAATCTTGTGAAATTCAGCAAACAAATTCACCAATAAAGGAAAATTCAGTGACGAAAATCACAAGGCTTGTAAAAATCAGTGACCAAATTCACTAAGCTTGTAAAATTCAGTGACCAGGTTCACCAAGCTTGTAAAAATCATTGACCATACTCACTAACCTTGTGAAATTCAGCAACCACATTCACCAATAATGGAAAAGGCAGTGACAAAATTCACCAATCGTGGAAAGTCAATTATCAAATTCAATAAACTTGTAAAAGTCAGTATCCAAATTTACTACTCCTGTAAAAGTCAGTAATCAAATACAGAAAAAAAGCATAAATTTTTCTTTTCTTTAACATTCAAACTTAGATATCTCAAAACTTGTGCATGTGGGCTGGTAATTTTTGCCTAAAAGGAGAAGATAAATATTATTATTAAATTTAATATAAATAAAAGCTTAAATTTAATATCAATACCGAAACATTGTTTGACGAGTCAGGAAACGTTGAAAAGTAAAAATGACTATGAGAAAATAATACTAGACTACCATGCATTTTGTTACCTTGTTCATCATTGTTCTCCAATTGGTCTTCAATTTCTTCGTCTTCCAGCTGTTCCTCGTCTTCATCTAAAGGCACCATTCTTTCGGATCCCGTTTCATCATATTCGTCTCGTTCCGAACTGAAACATGTCAGATAAAAATTATATTTAAAAAAAATTATAACTCACAATAATTCCCACATTCTGAGGGAAATGCCTTTTTAAATTCTTAAATTATTTGATTACCACACACGAGTTTAAACTGTCTATGGTATCCCCATTTGGCGTATGTTTGTGAGCTGGTGGTAATGGTGTATTCAATTTCAACTGTTATTTGTATGTTGAAACTATGACAAGTTACCGAAAATATCGATAAAACCTTTCGATCGACCGTGTTAGGTTTCAATTCTAAATTGTGATCTCTCACCGGAGCGATACTAAGGTCATCTTTCAGGATGTTGTGTGGAGAGTATTTTTGAGTAAAGGAAGAAGTGAATCTGGGTCTTAAAGATACCAACTTGTAGGAGGAAGGAAACACAGAAGCCGATAAATTATTTCACACCTGAGCAGTTGAACATAAGAACGAGTTGTAAAAACAACCCATTTTCATGTGGGGAAATTTTTTTTGAGTTACAAAAATGACATTTGATAAACATCATCATCACAGGGGCTAAATCCCAGGGTGGAATTCGGCCTCTTTCAAAAATATCTTCCACTGGCTGCGGTCATTCGCCAATCATTTCCAATCCTCAGTCCTTCCCTTCATACTCCAATCCTCTTCCACACAATCCATACACCACTTCTTTGGTCTACTTTTGAGTCACTTCCATTGTGGCACATCTGATAAACAATTATTCTGATTGACTAACTTTTCAGTATCATACATGTCTTCGTTGGCATATTCTTCATCCGTGTTGACAGCATCACCAGCTCCAATAGGAGTTGGACTGTGAGACTTCTGCGCATCACCCTAAAAACAATAAATAAACTTAATGTAAATACTGAATGCAAATTCCTCAATCAAGTTCTTAAAAATTACACTGACAATATTCACTAAGTTTGTAATTAATTTAATTCACTAAGCTTGTAAAAGTTACTAACTACATTCAGCAATCATGGTGACCAAATTCACAACTCATGGAAAAGTCGATTATAAAATTCAGTAAGCTTGTAAAAGCCAGTGATCAAATTCACCAATCATCGAAAAGTCAAAGATCAAATTTACTAAGTCTGTTAAAATTTGAATCGAGGCTATGGTCCGCGGAATGCAATTTATTCAAGTCAGAAGACACATCATTCAAACAGCACATATTAGTCAGAAGTTCCTAATTTATTCCTTGATATGCCCGCAGAGAATCGGTTCGTCGTTAGTCCTCGCGCGCCAAGCCTCATATTAGGGCGAAACTTCTCACTTCGGACTCTGAACTTCTGCTAATAAAAAGCCGAAAGTTAATCCTATATTTTTCTCCCTCACACGTGCGTAAATTATGCAATGCGTTTAGCAACAAAACGATGTTTATGTATTATTGTTTTTTTTATGATATTGTCTATCTAGCCGATAGCCGTAAACAAAACAAACATCAGTCGCTGTCGTACCGTGATAAATGATAATCGAGTGATTTGTTCCTTTATTTTTGGAATAAATTGTATGACGCGTGTCGCTCAGACTTTTAATTAGTTTTATATTTGACGCATGGTTTTAACTTCACCATTGAGGTAGGTGCATTTAAAAATATATTTATTTATACTGGGTTTTACAGATGTTCGCACTTACGTGAGAACAATCCAGTTATAAAACTCAGTTATATATTTGAGTGGAGCTTATTCCAGGTGACCGGATCGGATATACGAAAGCGTGATAATAGTATATATATATTTTATGTGAATACCGCACAAGTTCCAACTTCTCCCGTCTGGAGCTAATGAGACTATGGCATCCCCAATTGGGATATTTTGTGAGGCTGAAGGTAGTGGGAAGTTTAGATCACGTAAAGTGAAACAATTTTAAGTTTAATAAATAAAACAAAATTGGTGAAACTGTAGGGTGAACCATAAAAATTGTTTAATTTTAAGATTTAATTGCTAGCCTTTATAAATATATTTTTCTGATCAAAAAAATTTTTTTTTGCAAAATAATAATATTTTTGGTACCTACAATTTTTCAGAACGACAAAATTCACCCTATACGTAGTGAAAACTTCTTTAACACCGTTGTGATTTGAAACGCGATGAAACGAAAAATAAACACATTCATCTAAAGGATGTAATCTGCGATATAATGAGATCGTATCATCAATTTCCTCTTAGTGATTTTTTTAAATTTTTTATTTTATTTATTTTTTTTTATTTTTTTTTATTTTTTTTTTATTTTTTTTTATTTTTTTTTTTTTGAATTAAAGGAATGAATAAAAGGAATCAATTCAAAAGGCCGGGGGAATCAGACTGAATCGATTCAGTTCTAGGAATGAATCTGCCCATGTCTACTATTTAATGTTCCCTTTGAATAATTTTTGACACAAATTTAGTCGAAAAATGGCGACAATTTTTATAAGACTAAAATAGAATTCATATAGGACTCACCAAAAATAGCTGCAGTACATCAAACAGATACATCAATTATCTTAAATCCACAATACCAATTAACTCGATTATTGGTTTATTTATAGAAAATATCGCATTTTCAAAAACACACGCCGATCGGCAAAAAATGGGAATAACATAACCACAAAATTTTTGTTTTTTAAATAATCACTGAATTTTTAAGTTTGAAACACGTTGAAACAGTTGAATGCATTACTAATTCAATTATTATAACACTGGTATACAAATATGTTAGAAACATCCACTAAAAAACAATAAAATGCCGCATTTTCAACTGACAGCTTCAGACCGTTTGATATTTTACAGAGACCTACAAAATATGAATTTTCGATCCAATCTATTTAATCAAAAAACTAGAGTACACTGCCATCTGTTGAATTATAATAGAAGTAGTATCTTTCTACCTACCCCAAAAACGTCAAAATGGAACCGCGGGCTTATTTGAAAATATTTGAAATTTTTTTTTAATGCATCTTGGGCGAATTTGCTGAAATTAAACAACTAAGCAAACTTATATTTTGTAAGTGGTACCGAAATTCAGCAAAAAGCGTTCCAGTGGTTAACTGAGTTGGTTTTTTAGAAAGATAAAGTTTTTCATATTACCCTGAACCACGTATGCTTATATTAGGTATATGTAAGTAAGGTAATAAAATAAGTTAATGCAGACCTCTGCTTCTTCCGCTTCTTTTTCAATGGCCGTTAGAGATTCAGCGTCTGCAAGATTGTCCACAGCGATGGCCAAGAAGACGTTTAGCAAGATGTCTGGTGTTTCGAGCTCATATTAAGGATATAATATAATGAAACAAATTTGAAATTATCAAATACAAACATAATATAATAAAACAAATTAGCACATATATGAGATCAAAGTTTGGTTGACATTTTATTTTAACTCGAGAACGCCTTACATTTCGCCTGTCTATAAATTTGTTTGTATCCGGTCAATCCTGTCAAGATGGTGGCCGTGTTGGATAGTAACTTTTTACTCTGCCAGAGTTTGCATAAGCAGTACGAGCTGTCAAATCGAATTAATTAACATCACGCAAGGTCTATCGTTCATGGCCTCCATGGTTTAGGGGTAAGGTTCTCGACTCGAAATCCAACAAGGATCATCCAACCCTATTGTTACCCTCGTAAACCACATTCTCCTATCAGATATTTTTCAATCATCAAAGATATATCCCACAATATTTCGGCAGAGTATTGGCACATTGCTAGTCAATCCAAGGGAGCCTGCTACGCATCAATACAAAGGACACTCTCATCAAAACCGTGGTTTAAACAATTCTCCCATTTTTTCGAAAAAAGAAATTTCCTCATTTATTCAAATGTTAATTGGACATTGTTCTGTTCCTTCTCACCTTTTTAAAATTCACTACTCAACGCCCCAGATTGTACATTCTGTGGTCTAGATGAGGGAACTTTCAATCACATATTTTTTAGTTGTCCCTCTCTAAACAAATAACCTCTCTTCTATCAAGCCTTATCTAAAATTGTCTCCCTCCATTCAACATCTCTCATGTCTTGTAAGTCTGAACTCCAAACTTGCACAAAATTTTAAAAATTGCTCATTTACATAAAATCAACACTTATATATTATAAAAGAATGTGTACAAAAGTGTATGTCCCGCTAAAACTCAGAAACGAGTCCCGGTACGATCAAGGGAGCTATATGGTGTCGTGGCCTCTATCCCTCATCCATGAAGAAGGTTCCCATTTTAACCTGAAGGATGTGCTTTTGAAGATATTAGGGCTGGAAGTTTCACCCTCTAGAAATTTCTAAAGCAGTCCAGAACATTCGAGAGTATTCGAGAGCATTCCACAACATTCCAGAACATCCCGGAACATTCTGGAACAATTTGGAATGTTCGGGAATAGCGAAATGGAACATAATTGTGGAACATTCCAGAACACTCTCGAATGTTGTGGAATATTCTAGATTTTTGTGGACCATTCAAAGCCTGTTTTGTACAGGTGGGGCCACCCATTGGTAGGGAATATAATTGGTAGGTAAACAAAGCAAGATCCGTCATGGGTTCGAACTTCAGCTCAATCTTATACCAACTCTCTGAGGGAATCCGGATACCCCAGCTAGTTAATATATAAATTCACCTTTCCTTTTATCATAATACAATCGACAAATTACAAAATTGGTGTGTCACAAATAGTTTGTTCCTCAATATCAATAAATGTAAGACACTAACGTTTTGTTGAACAAAGACCCCACTATCTTTCAAATACACAATAGATAACAAAATCTTAGAAAAAGACAATGAAATAAACACTAGGATTTATAATCAGAACAATCAAAGACTTCAACTCGTTGGAAGTTATAAAAATCGTATATTTGTCACTCGTACGCAGCTTGTTGGAATACAATTCCATAGTTTGGTCCCCATATTATCGAATTCATATAAAAAATATCGAAAGAGTGCAGCACAAATTTTTAAGATTTATTAACTTCAAGTTACACATACCTATTCAACACATTAACTACACATCCTTACTAAATACACTTAAATTGCATTTCTTAGAAAACCGAAGAAAAATAAATGACCTAACTTTTTTGTTTAAAATTATTCATTCTGAATTAGATTGTTGCGAACTCCTGCATCTCATCGATTTCAGGGTACCCAATCGAGCAACAAGGCAAAACATATTATTCTGCAACAATAATTCTGAAACGAACTACCACATACATGCACCTATTTCTCGACTTCACACATTATGAAACAAATTCACCTCTAATATCGATGTATTTGACACAAGTTTACCATTATTTAAGAAATACCTGAACGATACTTTTATGTAGAATATTTTGATATTTAAGGAGTATCACATAGGGGCTAATGCATATATTTGTATATGTATTTCTATATTAATCCACAATGTAAAAACTTGTTACCGTTTTATTTTTATGTATCTTGCATTTTGTCATGTATTTACACATCACAACTAACCAGTCACCTGTTAATTTTGTAATTACTAACATTCGAGTACCTACTAGTTTATTTTCTATGCTATTTACAACTTAGAAACTTTCTCTTTAATTGTAATGTATTGTCTTTCCTTAATTTATCTGTATACTCATATGACATGTACTAGTTATTTTTTATAGTTTATCTTTTGTTTTTAAAAACCTGTCTCTGTATTATAAACTTGTGATGTAAAAGCCCATCAGGGCGTTGAAAATTAATAAATAAATGATAAAATAATTTGAAATGATGGCCTAGAACACCATTGAAGAATGAAAGCCAGAAACATTTGAACAAAAAAAGGAGTAAATCTGGAGAGAGTTCTCCTATTTTTACAGTTATTATTTTATAAAGGATACAGTTTCCGCATATGAAGAGAATTATAAAGTAGATGCAGGCCAGCACGCCGAAGGAAGCCACTCCCCCGTACGCCTCAATTCCCACGTACATCACCGCATTCCAATCTTCACCCGTTAATATCTGGAAACACAAAAATAAAATCTATTATTAAATAAATGCCACTGATGGTTTGTAAGGGTAAGGCCAGGTTTAGTTAAATAATTTAAGATTAGGTGAGTGATCAATTTGGGTTGCACTAAAACCGTTTGTGGGATACCCAACACCCCTGCCATCTGTCATCCCAAGTGGTTCGCTACGTTTGGTGTCTTAGTGGGGGTGCCGGGGTTCATGGGGTGAGGATTGTCTAGGTCTTGGCAGCGAGTGAGTTTGTCCATCTGCTGAGTGGCGGGACGGATCGAGAGAGGCTGGTTTGAAGGAGGCCTTTTGACCTCTCCAGCCGGGCTCTCTTGATCCATCTTCTCGCACCGCAGTTGGAGGGATGGATTCATACGTCTGTCACCCCTGGACACATTGACTTCCAGATTCCTACCAATATATCATACCTTTTTCCTTCCCAGAACTTCCTCTCCTACCCACCACATAGCATCCACTAAGATTACATAGATCCTGATGGAAATTATTTTCCTCGGGGCATCCCGTGTTGAGCTTAGGTAAAAAAAAAACGCTACATAACCATAAAGCATCCCTTTCTTAATCTTTCACTAATCTATCTCCAGCATTACATTATTTCCGGATTTCTACAGAATTCAGTCTACTTCCTCTGCCAGTCTCATTCCTCACTGCCGTACATCAGGGTTGTTAACAGCACTCCATTGTGGACTTCTAGCCTTGCATCGTTGGACAGTATTAGATTTCATTAACACTAGAGGGATCGCATGGGTGACACATGTCACCCAGGGTGTAATATTGTTTAATAACTAATGAACGAAACGCGCTTCAGTGCTGCCCTCTCAGGTATTCCTCAAGTACGAATCATCCCATGTGTCAGTAGTGCGCCATCACTCTAGGTGGGTGGACTTGTGCGCAATTCGTTTATAAAGTCCGTGGGTGACGCATGTCCCCCACGCGAGCAAACGAGGAACTTTTAGAAAACGTTTCATTGCGGTGGAAAACATAGTGAGTAAAATAGTGTGCCCTAACTGTGATGAAGTTGCTTCTGAATTACAATAACCCATTTGTAAACTTTTCAATAAGATGATTCACTTACCAAATTAAGGTTTTGAAAAAAAATTAGAGACTGATTATTCACAATGTGTAAAAATATGCAATTTTTTGCAGAAGTTTAATTTTTGTTTATATTTCAATTCAACTTAAGCCAGAGGTTCCCAAAGTGGGTGCCGCAGCACCCTGGGGTGCCGCGGACAGAGGTCAGGGGTGCCGCGAGGCGCCCACAAACATTTTATGGAATGGAAAATCAATACAAACATTTTATGGAATGGAAAATCACCCACGTGGCCGGTCCGCGCTCTGGGAATGGATTGGGTGGGAGGCACAGGAGTGGGGATATTGTTGTGGTGCTGCGCTTGCAGCGGCCGCGTGCCGCATTCACTTGTAGTTTTTTCATTCAAGACTTCATCATTCAGGAAAAAACTACAAGTTTGGAAGAGAAAAATAGGAGGCAAAGATTGTTTTCCAATATTGATACAGTACATGGAGTTAAGGTTTCAAATGACTTGCTGACCCTTTTCACAGAGCACATATCACAGTTAACTGACTGGTTTGCCAAGTACTTCGCAGAAGACCAAGTGGAGAAGTTTGTATGGATCCAAGATCCATTCCGTGCTCAAGCTCCTCAAGATTTTACTATGCAGGAAGAAGAAGATTTAATTGACCTCTCGACCGACAGCAGCCTAAAAATGAAATACTTGGATTTGACGGAGTTTTGGATATCAGTCAGAAATCAGTATCCGATTCAAAGTGGAAAAGCTGTAAGGGTCCTCATTCCCTTTGCTACTTCATATCTGTGCGAAGCTGGATTTTCAGCGGTTGCAGTTATAAAGAGCAAATATCGCTCAAAAATAAATGTGGAAAAAGAAATAAGGAGTAGCTGTATCAAGCCTTATTCCCCGGTTTGAAAAATTGTGCAGCGAGCTGCAGGCTCACCCGTCGCACTAAACAGTTTTTGTACTTGTATTGCATTTTTTTGTAAGTTTTCCTATCAATAAATGCACTTATTCATTCATTTTACGAGTTGTATTATTCAGTGGAGTAGGTAAAAAATTTAACCTCCGTGTCCTGGGGGGGGGGGGGGGGGGGGGGGGGTGGCTGCTCTTGGGGCGGTCCCGAGGCTACCACAGATAGACATTATATGACAGGGGTGCCGTGAGAAAATTCAAATTTTCTAAGGGTGCCGCGACTTGGAAAAGATTGGGAACCCCTGACTTAAGCGATTGTTAAGTTTTGTTAAAGTATTAGTAAGTAATAAAGTTGATTAGTCATAATAAAACTAATTAGCTTTCCCTCACGAGCTTTCGAGTAAAATTCTGGATGCGAGCCCTCTAGTGTTAATAAAGTGTTTGGTGTTACTAATGAAGCATAAATTATAATATTATAAAATCTAACCTGAAATACGGTGAGTAGAGCCTGCCAGAAGCTGTCGAAGTTGGAGCGCACCTTGTCTTGGGTGGGGTCGAAGTTGAACCTGCCCCCAAACACCTGCATACCCAGCAGGGCAAAGATCACTATGAACAGGAACAGCAGTAGCAACAGTGATGCGATGGACTGGATGGAGTTCAGCAGAGAGGCCACCAAGTTGGACAATGAGCGCCAGTATCTGAAACATGCAAAAACGTTCATCATTATACCTGGAAATGCCAAAACATTCATCATTATTTCTGAAATATACCAAAATATTAATCATTATATCTGAAATATGCAAAAACATTTGTCATTATATCTGAAACATGCCGAAACATTCATCATTATGTCTAAAACTTGCCAAAACATTCATCATTTTATCTGGATCATGCCAAAATATTCATCAGTGTACATTTTACTCCTGATAAATTAAAAATTGTTCACAAAACATGAAGATTGTACACGTAAAAATAAAGTGATGGAAACTAAGTTTTTTTTTTTATAAAATAAATACATAATGCCATCGTAAAAAACCGGTTATAAGAACTTTTCTTTGAAAAATTAACAAGTTACAAATCTCATTAGTTAATTGCTAACTTTAAGTCACTAGTTATAAATTTTAGTTGTAAGTCACTAGTCAGTAGTAATAAATATTTACTGTAAGTGATATGTTATAAATACATTAAACAAATTAAGTTGTAAAGCGCCCTTGAGGTTGTTTTCCCACGAAAATAGCACCATAGAAATAATCCAATCATTATTATTATTGATAAAAGAGAATATGATAAAATATTTAATTTGGGAGGCGAGAATGGGTACCGCCGCCCCTGGAACCTTTATTGGATAACCAACACCTCTGCCATAGGTCACCCCAAGTGGTTCGCTACGTTTGGTGATTTAGCAGGGGTGCCCAGGCTCCCCAAACCCCAGATTCCTACCCACCCCTTAAACCCTTTTCCGTCCCAGAACTCTTTTCTCCTTCCTTTCCTTAAAAAAACCCTCCACACAGCATCCTCAAAGACATAGGCCCTGAGGTAACTTATTTTTCTCAGGGTCTCCTGTGAGGAGCTCATGTAAAAAAAAAGCAAAGGTGAGTTTAGGTTAGGTTAGGTGTGTATATCTTATTTCTCCACTTTTATTTAATGTTCTATTTTGTGAGGTAGTAGGATTTATAACAATTGACTGACTTGGTGACTTTGAAGACTCGGAGCAGCCTGACGCAGCGCAGCACGGAGACTCCGAGGGGCGGCATCACCTTGGTGTAGGTGAGCACCATCTCCCCGATGGAGCCAATCACCACAAAGCAGTCGAAGCGGTTGAACAGCGATACAAAATAACCCTGGAATCACAGCAATCATTTTCAAAGATCTAAAATCACTTTCTCCAATTTACGCACACACCATTCCCCAATTAACTTTATATACATATTCTTTAACCGGTCTGCTTGTTTAGGAATAAATACATCCCAAAACACGTAATCGTGTTATTCTTTCATAAGACCAAAAACGTCCCAGAGCAACCTTACATTTCGCTCTCTTGCATCTCTCTTCTTCTCAGGCAAAAATATATATTTTTTTTAACCAGAAATAGAATGAAATAATGCTTCTTATTGTCTTTGAAATACGAAAGCTACCTTGCATAGATATTTTATAATCTCGATCCAAAGTGACGGTTTGACGAAACCGAGGCTTCCAGATTGTGAGGTGCGAATATATTGAAGTGTAAATTTAACAATGTCAAGCTGTGGGTATCCTAGGGCAGGGGTCGGCAAATTTTCATGTAGAAGAGCCAATTTGTCAAAGAAACAGATTAACAAATATATCAGAGAGCCATATTATAACGGGGGGGGGGGGGGGGGGGGGTTGTAATCGTACTGTGGTAAATGTGGTGGAAAGATTATTACGATTTGCTTTGCGTTATCTACAATCTTACTGTAATATCACACTTCTGCCCATTTAAATTCTATAAACTGACAGATTCCTTATTAAATTTAAACCAGTTTTGTGTTTGGAATGCAAAACATAATTCCAGTTACAGATTCATTGATGTCTGAAGAGCCCCAGATGCCTGTGCAAAGAGCCGCAAATTCCGACCCCTGCCATAGGCTAATAAATGCCTACCATATTCAAAAACCAGGATAACTTTACACAGACAAACTCGAGCCGATTCACAAGATCTACATTACAACATACATTCCACAAACCTACAACTAAAACGACACACATTTGGACAAAGAAATATGCAGTACTCCCTCTTACAATAAAAACATTAAAAAAAATAACCGACTTCAAAAGAAACATAAAAATACGGATTATGGACATGGGAAGGAAGAAGATAGATACAATTTTGCAACCGAACAAATATTGTATTGTACTTTCTTTTCGATTCAACTTAATATAATACGATAATTTTCGTCTGTAATATTTTAACATAGGTATTTACTTATATTCAAACAAAAAAACTTGTACTATGTGTCCTTAGAACGGGGTACCCCAGTAATGACACATTTTTCCCTGAAAAAATGTAAAACAAAGAAAAAAAAAATATAAACAATGGTACATACCTGAAATCCTAAACTGTACATTTTGAGCATCATTTCCAATGTGAATAAAGCTACGAAGAAAGTGTTTGTGTACTCTTGAAAGTTGTCCAGCCACACTGGTTGGCTAGAAACAGAACAAACAAACACAAAACATCCATAAAAACAGAAAGAATATAGGAAATTGTGTACTTTAAGCTTAGTACATATATACAGGATCTTTCAACAAGGACGCTCGATTTTAAAATATCAATAAATCAAATTGTATGTGAGATATCCACTCAATTTTGTATTTATTTGAAAGTACATTTTATGGCAATAAGTGTAAAATATAAAGTTGTTCAAATGTCGTAGTCTTGACCCAAAATAATTATCAGAACCATCTGTGTTGTATTTTTATGTATGACAAATTTCTAACATCAAACATTTTAATCATTAATTTTACAAGGTTCTAACACCAGTTATACTCTCTCTTTTGCTTGTATATGGCAGTTGATCATAATTACGAGGCGCATTATGGTTCGTCACTTCATTTGGATAGGGTTCTAACTACACCTCACCATTTTCTAAGGTTTCAAATTTCAATGACTGTCGCATAGATCTGGCTGAATTTGCTGCATGGTGTTTGTTATGTTGACTTTGAGGGCATCAATTGTTTGCGGTTTATTCGCATAGACCTGCGATTTAAGATAGTCCCAAAGGAAGAGGCACCAAATGCATTCCGAGAATGAAGTTATTGTTTGGTGTAGATTTTGGTCTGGTGGAATCATCGGTCCTTACTTCTTCCAAAATGAAACTGACATTGCCATAATCCTCAACAGCGAGCGCTGCTGATGGATTTTAATTGGATTCTGGCCTAAACTGGATGATATGAATACCATTAGCATGTGGTTCTATCAGGACAACGCAACAAGCCACACAGCACATGCCACAATGGACATTCTGCACAAGCAATTTGAGGGCACGGTTATCTCGTGCGGCGACGACGAGAACTGGCCATCGAGATTGTGCGATTTAAAGCCTTTAAACTTTTTCCTTTGTGGGTAATTTATATCGCAGGTCTAAGGAAATAAACCACAAACAATAGATGCCTTCAAAGTCAACATAACAAACGCCATCCAACAAATTCAGGCAGATTTATGAGACCAAGTCGTTGATAATTGGACCTCTCGAATACATGCCACCAAACAATGCCGTGGCGGATATTTAAATGATGTTATATTATATTAATAATTAAAAAAAAGAGTGGATATCTCATACAAGACTTGTTTTATTTAGATTTTAAAATTGAGCATCCTATTGAAAGACCCTGTATATATATTATGTCAACATTAACAATCAAATAACATGCATGTGAGACTCACAGATAGTGCTCGGAAGCCAGCACTCCAGTGTTGAGGAACACCAGCACAATGATGAGCCAGTAGAAGGCCTGCGACTTGACGGCCTTTCGGCAGGAGCGTCGAAGTCGCCGGTTCACCTTCTCCATGTTCTTCTTCCAGCGCCGGAAACTGGACTCCTGAACCGCCTCTCCGTCCGGACCCAGCCCGTCCGAAGAGTCGCCCACGTTCAGGGCTTTGCCTGCATCATACCGAGACAACATAAAGATGTTTAACACAAACGATTCCACGACAATCGATCCCCTAAAAGTTTGCCTCCCTGGCATACTTATATTCATTATGCAGTTGGTTTAGGGAAAATACGGTATTTACACAAAATACATAACTAAGTGTCCCTGAAGGGGTGTGTAGAGAGGATGTATGCATATGTGTGCATATTGAAGGAATGGTTTGATGATAACTTACTTAGTCTTAATGTAGAAAAAAACATCATGTATACCTTTTTATCTTAACAATCCTGTCACTGAATCCAATATTGGAGTTGTAGTACACAGTCGTTTGTGTAAAGGAGGAGAATGTAACGATAATTTTAAAATCCTGAAGAAAACCCCAGATGTCAAATACATATCTAAGGATCACTATAGAAAGTAACATGAAATTTAAGAAACATGTCGAAAACTGTGTCAAAAGAATTAGAAAACTTACTTACATTTTTATACAATTAAGAATTATCCTAAATCTTTTCTTTTCTCTTGTGCAGTCAGTTTTGCAGTACGGAATAATCGCATGGGGAAGCATCTATAAGAATAATCTGTAGTAATCCAATAGTAGTATCCGACACAGAAAATTATCGTCAAAGTTATTATTAAAAAACCAAGAATTTTCCCAACCAGGGAACTTTTTGAAAAATTTAAGGACCTGTCGGTTTCAAAACTATTTAAAAAAATTGCTATTTTAACAGTTTTTAAAGAATCTGAAGTGTCCTCAACATGAAGTGTATGACCTAGAACATTTGGAAACATGTTTGTACCTAGATGCAACACGACAGCTGCACAACACAATTATGAATATGTAGGCCCAAAGCTGTTTAACAATTTATCCGACACAATAAAAAGTGAGAAAAACTTTTTAAATAAAAAAAATAAAAATTACGTTGTATTTTAACAGATAAGCAACAGATTGACTTATTTTTTATCGATGATTATCAGATATATTCTGTTGCTGTTCTGATGCTAATATTTTGTTGATTGTCTATTTCTATAATATATGTATTTTTCTTATTGTACAATATTTTGTAATATCTTACAGTATTTTTTTAAGTATTTTATTTCCATTTTGTAACTACACATATTATCTATAAGCAGTTCTAAATATATAACATAAGTACATAGACTAGCTCCCCAGTTAGACCCGAGAATATTTCTATACTAATTGGGTAACCAAAAAAACTGATGAATGATATGTTATGAGATGATATTATAAATGTGAATATTTACTTTTTATCTAAATAAAAAAAAAATAAAAAAAATGTTAAACTGAATAACAAAGAATAAAACTTGTTTTCATTAAAATGCTTTATCGATGAAACTACTTGTTTATTTATTGTATATACCAGCGTATAAGTACAATAAATTTGTACTGTAAATAAAAATTCGTTTGATATCTATACCACTTTATTATAAAAGGTATTTTTGAAATCGATTTTGGGTGTGAAAGCACAAAAAAGTATAGTTTCAGGGGTCGGATCAGCAACACAATAAGGTTAGGTTAGGATTGCTGTTTGTTTGTTATTTTTCTGCACTTTTCTTCAAAGTTCTATTTTGTCATTGAACCAACTCAAACGAATTGGATTTGAAGAGATAATTACCGTCTTGATTGTTCTGCCTATCATCTTTCTCCGGCTCAATGTCCTCGGCCTGCGTGATCCAGTCCAGGTATCCCCGCAGGTCCTCCTCGATCTGCTGCTTCTCTCGGAGCTTCTGGAAGTCTCCACGCGCCTTGGCCTTTTCTCTCTCTTTTGAGAACTCTCTGGAACATTGAAGAACAAGTATTTAAAAGAAAGCAAGCAATGCACTTGCATTTTTGTATACACCTGTTTCTACACAATGTCAAGGTTTTTTTCAGGTATTTTCGAGCTTCAGACCATAGGTGGCTGTCAAATTCAACAGTGGGGTGTTCTTGTGATTTGAACAGGGTCAGCAGTTGTGAGTTATTAAAGTATCTGCGGGCCCTGTACGGTACGCCAAGCTTCTGAGAGGCTAACTTAATTCTGGCTTCGATGACCCCCCGTGCCTGAGCTAGTCACTTAGAGTTACAAATCAATGGAAAGCATGTTGGGAAGATTGCTTCCATTGAAGGAGACTAGATTGTCATTTCAATCCCTTTTAGTCGTAATCAGGTATGTTGGATGGATGTGTAATGAATGATAAAGTATTTGGAGACCTACCCAGACAACACACCAAGAATTAGGTTCATGACGAAAAAGGCACCCAGAATCACCATGGATACGAAATACATCCACTGCCAGCTGTTTCCCATTGCATCTTGGATCTGGAATCATTTCAACATCAATCAGCTTAATCGGGAAAATTACATACTTAATAAAGAAGCAATTGGAAAAGTATTATTTATCACTATTGATTATAAAGATAATAAATATTTTTCTGCGTAGCATGAAAGCCAATAAGCCATAAGAGAAAATACTTTTATCAACAATATTGGTTATCCCTCCCGCACCAGAGAGGGGGATTACATATCCCCCAAACGTGAGTTTTGTGTGATATTTATGTTTATCACAAACTCGGTAAGTTAGATAATCCTAGAAAAACTATTCGGTAATTGATCTGCAAAAATATATATATATATTAAATAATCTATTCAATTTTGACTAAATTAACCTTTCCTGCCTCCCTGCTGACCTCCATTACTTTTTAAAAGATTCCTCGCCGCAAACAAGCTGCGAGCGCGGACGTAAAAAGTGCATTTACTGGAAAGGGCAAAGATAATATGAATTTGAGATACCCTCGATTTTGTACTCTCTCTTTTACTGTTTTTCATTAATCAATAATTGACTGCTGAGCGAAGATGGGCGTTGTACGATCAAAAGATAGGTATAAAAAATAAATCAATATCATCAATATAATATAAATAGTGTAACTAAAAAGAGAATTGGGAAAATTAAAACACATGATCGCTCCGCGATATATGGGGGACCCTAGTGAACCCCCTTCAGGTCATACATGAATTTTACCTACAAGTACGTATAGATTTAATAGTCCACATTCGTAAGAAAATTAAAGCGGCATTTTAATAAATTGGGACAGATCTGAATTTGGGGAAGCGGATTTTTTGTAGTTATTCATGATATCACAGGTAAAGGTATTAAAGGTCAGAGCCCGTTCACACTTCCGTCGGAATAACGGAGGTGGGTTCCGTCGTTATGACGGAAGCCCTAGGCCCCTGTTCACACTTCCGTTTTCAAGACGGATCCTACTCTACGAAAACAACGACCAAAACATTTTATCATTCTTCAGTAGACGGTCGTGCGCACTGCGCAATGCGCAATGCGCAATGCAAATATTGCAAATTTTACTATTATAAAAGTTCCTCTTAGTTTGGGCCGTAAAAGGCCGACAGCAAAAACTTTCCCTTGGGGCTGCCATAAATAGTTATAGGTGCTATTTGAAATGTACACATACCTACTTAAAAATAAAACAATTTAAATAATAAACTTTTTCTTCAAATCGGGAATGTATTGATGTAATACCAGCCATAAAATTACTTCAGGGGTCGGACCTTATTTGTTCAAACCGTGGGAGAATATTTTGTTTGCATACTTGAAAAGGAGAAAGTACGCGAAAATCATCCAGCAATTATTATAACTAAAATGACTAAAAAACATGAATGATATGACTAAATATTTTCTTGAGATTAAATAGAAAAAATCGCATTCTGGAACGAACATGTATATTATATAATAATATTATAAACGCCAAACGCGCGCCCCATAAAAACACAATTTGCCTGCTCGCTTGCGTCTGGGAGCGGGCGGTGGTGAAGTGTGAAGCGGGGTGTGGCGGGTTCAAAACGGATCCGTCGTCCCGCCGTATAGTGTGAACAGCTCCATTGAAATGTATGAGCCAGCGCGTTCCTTTCCGGCTTCACGACGGACGCTCTGCGTAGGCGAACTCTCCGGCAAAAAATGACGGATCCGTCTTCACGCCGGATCCGGCAAGTGTGAACAGCTCCATAGAGCCACTACAGCGGCTAGGGCCTCCGTCGTAATGACGGAACCCACCTCCGTTATTACGACGGAAGTGTGAACGGGCTCTCAGTAGTTTTACAAGGCAGAGTTGACTTACAGAATACAGCACGTCCGTCCAGCCCTCCAGGGTGATGCACTGGAACACTGTTAACATGCTGAGGCCGAAGTTATCGAAGTTGGTGATGCCAAAGTTGGGTCCCTCCCAGTATAGAGAACAAACCTCTCCCTCGGCGCAATGAAACCCCTCGTCACCACAAGGGTGAGGCTCGTCCACTATCTTTCCTGCAGATAAGCATTAAAAAAGAATTAATAAGGTTCTTTATTAATAATCTTTAATAAAAAATTATAGGCCAATCAGTATACTATCCTGTTTTGCTAAGGTTTTTGAATCTCTGATATATAAATATATTTTTTCACATTTTAAGCCCCTTCTCTGCACTAGGCAACATGGGTTTGTTCCTCAAAGATCGATCAACTCAAATCTTTTGGAATTTTTAATTATGTTTGTAATTCTTTTAATGATAGATTACAAGTACATACAATTTATACTGATTTCCAAAAAGCTTTTGATAAAGTTAACCACTCCATCTTACTAAAAAAACTTGAACAAACTGGAATACATGGAGACCTATTACGTTGGGTGAAATCATATTTGTATAACAGAATTCAATTAGTTCTTATTAATGGATACAAATCATCCACTATAGTTGTAACTTCTGGTGTACCACAGGGTTCAAATCTTGGCCCCCTGCTTTTTCTTATATTAATAAATGACCTTGGCTCGAAATTAAACTGTGATTATGCTTTTTTTGCCATATATAGTTAAGACCGGAGCCTTCATTTTGACGGCTGGCCGAAGCAATGTGACGATATAATGCTTAATAATTATTGTATTGGTGTGATTTTTTTTCACATTTCATGATTTATGATTTTACAACTATAGTGAAAAAAATAGGTACGGGTCTTATTTAGTTTTTGAGATATATCGACTTATATCTACAAAGACCGCCGCCGTCAATGTGACGGTTTGGGCCATAATGCTGAGTTTGTCTACAACCTTCTTTACCCAAGTTTGCAACATGTCCATTCCTCCTAGTTTATGATAGTAATTTATAAAAATATAATAAAAAATATATCTCTGTACATATACCAGAGTTGGTTTAGCTGGGTTAGCGCCTGAAGAACTGACAGAATCATTTATTGATAGGGAGTCTTTTTAGGAAAGGAAGGTGAGGAAGTTCCGGGAAGGAAAAGGATATTAGGGGTGGGTAGGTATCTGGGGGTCAGTGTGTCCAGGTGTGACGGACGTATGAATCCATCCATCCGTGATGTTCCGAGAGAGCACGGCTGGAGAAGTCAAAGGGACTCCCTCAATCAATCATTTCCGATCCGGCCTGCCATGCAGCTGATGGGCAGACGCATATTTATTTGTACAGCGTCCTTGAGGTGATTTTTCACAAAAATCGCGCAATATAAATTAGCCAAATATTATTATTATCTGCCGCCAAGACCCGGACAAACCTCATACCATGAACCCGGGCACCCCTACTTAGTCACCAAAAGTAGCGAACCAATTTTGGTTACCTATGGCAGAGGTGTTGATTATCCAATAAATGGTTCCCGGGGCGGTATTACCCATATCCGCCTCCCAAATTGGGAATTTGAACGGGGAAGGTGTGTTCAGATCTTGGTGGCGGATGCGTCCACCAAACGACTGCGTGGCAGGCCAGATCGGGAGTGACTGGTTGAGAGAGATCGTTTGACCTCGCCAGCAGGACTCTCGGAACATTGCCTTGCACCGCAGTGATAGGAATAGATTCTTACGTCTGTCACCACACTGATCCCCAGATTCCCACCCACTCCTCACACCTCATTTAATTCCCATAACTTATACTTCTTCCTTTCTCTATAGGTACCCTGCACACAGCATCCCCAAAGATGACAATGCCCTGAGAGGAATAATTTTCCTTAGGGTTTTTTTGTGGAGCTAATTTAAACGAAAAAAGAAAAGAAACTGGGCCCTATGCCATCTTTGGGGATGCTGTGTGGAGGGTGTTTTTAGGGAAAGGAAGGAAAGGAAGTTCTGGGAAGGAAGAAGGTGTGAGGGATGAATAGGAAAAGTTGTTAAATTTATCCAGGAGTAACGGATGAATGAAGAAGGTGTGAGGGATGAATAGGATAAATTGGTAAATGTATCTAGGAGTGATAGATGAAGCAATCGATCTCTCCCACAGCGGCGCAAGGCGACGGTTCGAGAGAGGTCCTGTTGGAGAGGTCTAGATTAGGTCTCCCTCAACAAGTGTCTCCCGACCCGGTCGGCTACGCAGTAGGTGGGTAAACGTATTCACCACCTAGATCAGACAAACCTCACCCAATGAACCCGGGCACCCCTGCTAAGTCACCAAAAATAGCGCGAACCACTTGGAGTGTCCTATAGCAGAGGTGTTGGTAATCCGATAAATGGTTCCCGGGGCGGCGGTACCCATATTCGCCTACCAATTGGCAAAAAGTGATCAGCAGTCAAAATGACGGTCGTGGTCTTTATAGGTATGGAGAAGTACCCGGTCTTTCTAGTGTTAATGAACCTACTGTATATAAAATCGACCACCACAACACGGGCATGTGCCTAGCATGGTGGTCGAAAAATCCCCAGTGTATGTAATGAAAAATCTAATGAATAAAGAAAACTTTAAAAAAAAACATTGATAGTATCAAAAATGGAAATTCCTTCCTAAAATTGTCACAAATATCAATATGTACAAATGTTGGGATGGGATGGTAACGAAGAAAATACTTTGTAATACATATAGTTCATAGTAATACATTATTGTATTATAGGCGGGCAAATCTATCAATCAACCTCATCAATGATGCTAGAACTATGAAGCAGTTTCCATTGAAATGCTAGTAGAACTTGCAAGGAAGGCATGATGATAGAAGTTAGGTTAGGTTAGGATACCAGTACAGTGAGAGGAGAACCAAATGGAGAGAGTCATACCAGTGGAGTTGTTATGGCAGGCCTTGTGCAGCTTCCCAGAGAAGAGCTCCAACCCGATAATGGCGTAAATGATGATGACGAAAAGCACCAGCAGAGCGATGTGGAATAAAGGCACCATGGCGCGTAATATAGAATTCAAGACCACCTGCAAACCTGCAGACAAAAAAAACTTATGTTAATATACAGTCGAGGTGTTTCACATATATTCAAATGAAACAATGTAAAGAGGTCAATAATCAAGTATTGGTGCACAGACACTATTGCTACATTTATGAAGAGCTGTACCGAATTCATCAAACTCAAGAAGTCAGTGTTTACTAATATGTGGACTTTTTAGAATTCACTACGCGATGACCGGCGGCTGCCTATTACCTGGATGGAGTCATTTTCCAAAATCGCTGACGAAGCGATCGAAGTTCAACGGAGGGCGATGGAGATTCTATGACACAATATTGGAGTTAGATAGAAAACAAAACTCGTCAGTTTTCGAGTTTTACACATGTGATCAATGCCGATAGCCTCAATGAAATACCTGTAGAACAGACTCAGCAAACCTGCACTACGCCTGTGAATTATAGATGGCCACCGTTCTGTTAACAATGAATTATCAGTCAGAGGAACCTGCTTTGTACAGAATCAAATAGTGTTTCGGAGATCCAGCCCAGAGGTGGTTTCCAAATTCAACATACGCAATCATCAATACTTAAAGACGAACTTGCACATAATCAAGCAGATTCATCAAGTAGTGTTTGGGATATGCAGCACAGTGGTAGTTTTATCGAAATTCAACATATGCAATCATCAGTACTTACAGATGAACCGCCCTCATTTGAACTGAATCAAGCAGGTTCATCAAGTAGCGTCTGGGAGCTCCAGCCTAGAGGTGTCTTCCAAATTCAACATGATATACTTTCATAAATACTTACAGACAAACCGCCCTTCTCCTTTGCACCGAATCAAGAAGGTTCGTCAAGCGTTTTGGGAGATCCAGCCCAGAGGTGGTCTCTAAATTTAACATGATACTTACAAACGAGCTCCAGCCCAGAGATGGCTTCCAAATTCAACATGTGCATTCATCAGTACTTACTAAGTACTCCGGACAAAAGCATTACAGACGAATTGCCCTTCTTTGCACATAATCTAGCAAGTCATTTGGGAGCTCCAGCCCAGAGGTGGTTTCCAAATTCAACACATGCACTCAACAGTACTTACTTGGTACTCCGGACACAAGTCTGAGCGGCCGCAGCACCCTGAAGGCTCTCAGCGCTTTCACGTCGAAGCCCTCCTTCATTATGTTGGACAAGACTGTACTTATCATACTGGAACACACAAAACATTCATCAATTACTTCACAGATAAGTCATTTTAATTATTATAATAGATAAAAGAAACATGAGCATGGAGATGGGCCACGACTACAACTATTATGGGCGATGATTATTACTGATTTTCTCTTATCTTTATGTATAAAAATCTCGCATCACAATGTTTGTTCGAAATAAACTCCGAAACTACTTTACCGATCTTGATGAAATTTGGCTAAGGTACTGTGTGTAATTTGGTCCAACTTAAAAGATAGGATAGTTTTTATCTCGATTATTTAACCTCAATATTTATTATGGCGAATTCAATGTTTGTTTTAAGACAATGCTTTGTAATTATTTGTAAGTTCCATAAGTTTCTAACAGATGGCGGTGTGAGTTAATTTATCTAATCATCCAGTAGATGGCGTTGTGTTTCGTTAGCCACAGCAATGCGTGGCTGAGTCAGCTAGTTTTTTTTTTATATTTATAAAATATTACAAATAGGCATAGTAACAAAAAGATAAGTACGGAAAATTCAAGAATTTTTAATAATAGATTTCAAGATTTAAAAGAAATAATAATCATAGATAAGTAAACTCTTATAGTAGTTTCAGATAATTTTTGAATTTAAGCTGGAATTAATGATTATTTTCGATAATTTTAGATTTAACGGGAGGTTGTCAAAATAAATTATACCTAGATAGAGATAGGTATTTGCAAATATGTCATTTACATTGATGATAAACAGTAATGGTCCCAGGACGGTACCTTGAGGTATGCCCAAGTTATTCATATTTTGTTACTAACCTTACTACTAAAGTTAATCAAAACCAAATCCTCAGAAATCACAAAATTTGTGAGTAGGTACTTAAATACCTATGTTCTTACTTATACAATTTGTCTAAAGAAACGTCACTACCTCAAAGACAATTCTTTCTTAAAACTTTTTTCAGGTAGGTACAAGGTACAGATGCCATGATATTGAAAAAATTCAAATAAAGAAAGTCCAAATAAAAAAACCTCAAATAGAAAAAATCCAAATATAAGCAACGATTACACATTTGAAAAAAAAAACTTTTCTGAATCATTAAAATGGACATTTGGAAATAGAATGTGCAAACAAATTTACAGACAATTGAAATGCAAAACAGTCGAGTTAAAACGTGAACAAATACAATATTCAAATGTGTCCTCTTTAAAACGATTTGCCTGTACAATCATTATTTTCTTAAAGTAAGATCTTCCACACAGCATCCCCAAGGATAGAAGACCAGAGAGAATACTCAAGTCCTCCAGTGCTCCAGTGTAGAGTTTATAAAATATTAAAATCTATTTACATCATTGACGAAGAAACAATACGGCCTAAGCAATGTACAATCGAAAATTCCATAGAGAAGCGAATTCTGCCAACATCTCTAAACTTAGTTCAAAATACTACCACTAGATATCGCGCACAGCGGCAAATAGGCAATAACCGACATTGTTTTTTTTTTACATTAGCACTATACAGGAGGCCCTGAGGAAAAATAATTCCCCTCAAGGACTATGTCATCTTTTGGGATGCTGTTAGGAGGGTCTTTTGAGGAAAAGAAGTTCTGCGACGGAAAAAGGTATGAGGGGTGGATAGGATTCTGGTAGTCAACGTCTCCAAGAGTGACGGATGTATGAATCCATCCCTTCCACTGTGTTGCAAAGCAACATTTCCAGAGAATCCTGCTGGAGAGACCAATCAACCAGTCTCTCCCAATCCGGCCTGCCACGCACCAAGACCCTGACAAACCTCAACGTCATAGAAGATTGATACTCCTCAAAAGTTTTTTTGTTTCTCAGTACTCTATACAATTAGATTTTTGGCAATTGGGTGTTATTGTTTATTCGTCTATGATATGTAAATACTTAATAATATAAAAGAATGCAGACTCACCCTATGACGACTATAGTAAAATCGAGCATATTCCACCCGTTTCTTAAATAAGCTCCCTGGTGCATCACAAAACCATAAGCTATAATTTTCATAACACATTCTGCTGTGAATATTACAAGAAAAATGTATTCAATTTTTTCCTGAAATGAGAAAAAGAAAACGGAATTAATAAAATTTGAGATTTTCACATTTCCGCTATATCGTTGCTCACCGCGTATATCATTTTACACCAGTTTTCAGGAGGAACAAAAAACAGTTTAGTTGAAATGAGGAGCTTTTAAATTTAAACTTTTAAATGAAATGAGGAGCTCAGTATCAAAGTGGGAAATGCGCCAATTTTTCCGAAATGCATAGTTTAATTGATTACGGTAGTATGTCTGATTCTCTAACTGAATAACTGAGAAAATCTATTGAAAACGGACAATTACAAGAAATCGCATGTTAAAGTTTGCAACTCATGTTTGCAACAAACTCGGACATACAATACAAAAGCGTCACAAAAAGTGTCATGGCGGCTGCTATTTTCAGTCAGACACCAACCGCCAAATTTGATAGTGGGTTGACTGTTTTAGGACGAAATTTGAGGTTTATCGAAGTTTTTCAGCTTAATATTGACCAAAATACGATAAAAATTATATTACTAATGGTCGCAAGCGCGTAACAAACTCAGAAAATTAGAAACTAGCAAAAGAAAAAATGTCTTTTCTCGTTTTAGTACCAAAAGCGGATATAGCATTTTTAAATTTAAAAATAAAATAGTAAGAGTATTAAATTATGGAATGTTATGTATGGCTTGTGATTCTTTACACGCCAAGATTATACAAGTAGAAAAAAATATCAGATATTTCATACCGGCATACTCGAAACAAAAAATTCACTCTACTGAAAAATAATCCAAATGGCTTACGTCCCACTTTGATACTGAGCTCCTCAAATAGCACATCTTTGATAAAAAAAGGTCAACTAATATTAGGGATCAGTTATTTGGAGAAGTATTTTTTTTTTCATTAAAAACATATTTTGATTAGGTATTTTAAATGACATTGGCGGTGTAACACAAAAGAAAGGCGAAATAATGAGATGCGTTGATCTCAAAGACATTATAAAATATGAGTGTCCCTTTCTTATCCAATTTTCACCAACGTTTCGGACATCGTTACAGTCTCCAAAACGTTAGCTAAAGAAAACGTCATGATACCCCAAAAATATACCACAGTAATACTATTTGCATTGTTTTCAAAGCATCAACCAACTCCAATTTGTTTACATAAAAAAAAATTAAATGTTCCTGTTAAATGCCAATTCTATGCCGTTTTCAGTTTTTCTACAAACTGCGATCAGCTTATAATCATAACAACATGGCCATTAAGCTTGTCAGCTGATCATAATTTGTTCAAAAGCTGAAATGGGCCTAGAATCGGTGTTTAACAAGGACCTTTCAACTGATTGGCGATTTGATGACAATATTACATTTGAATTTTTGTGAAACACACCCAATGACGTTATATAAATAGACTCGCCATAGTCTCACATACTCACAAAATAATGTGGCAAGTAAGCAACACTATTTTGTTTTCAGCGGTTTTCAGTAATTTTTTAATTCAAAAGTTATTCATGGTTTATAAAGATATGCTACTTCCACACCGAAGCCAAACTTCGAACTCGAACTTCCAACGCACGAACTACCCCTTCTACACAATCGTCCGAAAGTTTGAAGTTGGAAGTTGGCCTTGGTGTGGCCGTACCATAAGACAATCAAAGAATGTGTGTTTTAATGACGCATAAAATTGTGGGATGGGAAACATGAAAATTAATTGTATTGCTTATAATAATCGATAAATAATAAGTAATTTGTGTGTACATATAAATGAAATGTTATTTCTTCACTTTTACAACTGTTTGCCGTGTAATGCCATTTTCTCATCACACAGGAGGGCATTTTGACACTTTTTAAATGCAATTTTCATACTGGTAAGACACGACCTTACTCGACGAGTGACAGTTTAGTACTA
This sequence comes from Limnephilus lunatus, assembly GCA_917563855.2. Taxonomy (NCBI): domain Eukaryota; kingdom Metazoa; phylum Arthropoda; class Insecta; order Trichoptera; family Limnephilidae; genus Limnephilus; species Limnephilus lunatus. The sequence goes on from OU830594.1 coordinate 105,071,204, forward strand.
AAGTACTAGAAATCGAGACTAGTGCAATTGTCTTGCTTTTGGCTTCCCACTTTAAGATTTCTACCCCGCGTCTAAAGTGTATAAAGTCATTGAACACACCCACCTAAAAATATGAAAGAAAACAAATGACATCTGTCAAGCCAATTAATAATTGTGAAGATAATGAAAGAAAGGATAACTTACCAAATAAGAATTAGTAACGTTAGAGTCGCCCATGGGATAGGGCGTATATACAGCTAAAGCCACGCAGTTGGCAAAGATTGTCGTTAAGATCATCCATTCAAACGGTCTGAGGTAATGGAGTTAAGAAAAAAATTGTGACAAGAATATGTTCAAAATACGAAATAATTTTAACAACATGGGCTCTATTTAGAATGCTTTACACAGGACCTGTGACGTTAAAATTCGTCCATTAGCTTTTTTTTGGTGATAACCAAAAAAAAATCCTAATTGGAAATGTTTGGTTTCGAAGTAAGAATGCTTAGTTTTTACTGGGATGTGATTTATCTAGTTCCTACCTCTTCCTAACCACCACCTTGCTGGAAAAGTATTTGAAACAATGGCAAAAAAAAATTTCGAGTGCATTTGTTTTGAAAACAGAAGAAAATTGTAACTACCATGGAAGCAAGTTATTGGTGTTTTTCATGTACACAATCTTATTTTTAAGTAAAAAGAAGGAATTTGACCAACTCCGAAGTACATAAAATCGTTTAGTACTCATTCTGTACTTTATTATGGCGCTAATTACCTCTAGGTGTCGTGATTGAACTATATACCTATATTGTGATTGTGTTGCGTGCGCCTTCACAGAGATACAGTGGTAAGTGATTGTTCATCCCTTTTTCTTCCGTACCTTATTTTTCCTACACTTATTATAACCCAATTCCACCAATCACCAATTCAACTTGTTCCGTTTTTAGTATTTACAGTCGAGCTCCTTCGTAGAGATACAGTGGTAAGTGATTGGTCACCCCTTGTTTTTCCTACACTTATTATCACCCAATTCCAGCAATCACCATTTCGACATGTTTCGTTTTTAGTATTTACAGTCAAGCTCCTTCGCAGAGATACAGTGGTAAGTGATTGGTCATCCCTTTTTCTTACATACCTAGATTTTCCTACACTTATTTTCACCCAATTCCAGCAATCACCATTATTTGACTTTTTTCGTTCTTAGTATTTACAGTCATTATAAATACATCTGAAGTTATAATTAAGTTTTGGATGCAATGGGCAATATTTAATGTTTGCAGATGACTCAAAATTATATTGTATGATCAAGAAGCTGCGCCTTTTAGCAAGTTGATAATATAGACTCAATCGAAAATTAGGAAAAAAGATTTTTTTTGTTAACTTTTGGCGTTCCAAGAGACAAAACTAAATTTAGGTTGCCATGAGGGGTGTCTCTATTACCCCAAGCATTTTAATGCCATTTTGACCATTTATTCATAAATTTTATTGCAAATTATTCATATGGCTTACACATTTAACGTGTTTAATGATGATCATAATTTTATTATAAAATTGTTAATTTTCATTCATTACGGCCGATGACTGGGATGGTAAAGCAAAACGAACTTTTTCGAACGGGGTCATAGTTTACAGTTTACCATTTAATAATAATAATAAAACGTTTATTCATCAATAGATTTTTTACAGTATTATACATTTAGCTCTTTTATCATTGAGTCTATTGATGAAAAGGTCACTGCTCAGCTACAATTCAGGATATCTCCTGGAATGCAGCTGGTTTTCAGCAGTGCCTACATACAGTATCGACTAACAGTACAACTCCTATGTCCTTATTAGAGTGGTACAGAATGGTTGCAAAGGATACTTCCACTCCACCACGTCGATACACAGCTTCCTAACGGGGTTCTTGAGGTCGAGACACCACAGGGCTCTCTGGGGCCGCTCGGGCTGCACCTTGCCCCCGCGCCTCGGAGCCTTGCGGGCCGCGGGCGAGGGCTTGACGATGGGCGCATAGGCGCTGAGGCCCGGCGCCACGGTGGAGGGGGGCGCCGCGGTGGAGGGGGGGGGCGCCGCGGCGGGCGTGGCGCCGCCCTCGGCATCGGCGCTCATAGCCACCCTGCCCTGCAACACCGCATTACAAACTATTTATATATCCATATATTTATGTATTATACACGGTTAAAGAAAGTGACCAAAAGTTAAGAAAATTTAAGAAGGGTTATAAAATATTAAGAAAGATTAATAAAGATTAAGAAAGGTTAAGAGCGTATAACCAGCCAGCGGCCGAAAATCCACATTTCGTCGATAGAGGTTCCTACGATTGTACAGGGCGGTTCCAATGAGAAAGATTAATTACTCTCCGTACCAGCTTTTTAAAATTATAACTCAATATCGATTTTATTTCATTCCAAATTTGCTTTAATTTATACCTAAATCAAAAAATGCTGAAAGGCGTGATGATAAAACTATAAAAATAATGTACTTTTTGTAATTATTTTTTGATCATAAGTATTTATCATTTTTTAATAATGTCTCAGCAAAATAAGAATGTAAAAAAAATTAAATATATTAGTCTGTAAGTGCGCAAATAAATACACAAATGGACCAATTTTCGTCAAGAAACACATGCACTTCTATATTTTTTTATGATTTTATTTAAACTAAAATTAAAATTCTGTTACATACAATTACCAGATAATGTATTGATTTATTTTACTACATGATTATATGATTTTAAATGAGTGTTGTATAATAAATGTACTTTTTTGAAAATTTAACAAATCCGCCGACATCCTATGGTATAACTTTATTATACTAAAAATCATAATTTTTTATGAAAATTTAAAACATACGTTTTCTAGATAAAAGAACAATCTTTCGAAACCAATTTATAATTTTTTGTGCAAAAGAGTAAATACATCTAAACACTGATTTAAAAATGACATATTTCTGGTGTTCTCTGGTTATACGCTCTTAATAAAGTTTAATAAAGTTAAGAAAAGTTAAGTAAAGAAAAGCAAAGTTAAGATAATTTAAGAAAAGTTATTGAACATTAAGAAAAAATTAAGAAATAACAAAAAAGGATAATAAAGAAGTTTTTTAAAAGTTACCTAATAACATGTAAGAAAACCTAAGTAAAGTTAAATAATGTTAAGAAAAGTTAATAAACGTTAAGAAAAGTTAAGAAAAATTTAAGAAACGTTATGAAAACTTCAAAAAATTTAAGAAAAGCTAAGAAAACTTCTGAAAAGCGATTTACAGACAAACTTTTTTTTAAATTTTATCATTGAAAAAATTTTTTCTGGTAATTATTTTTTTATAAATGTGTCGCGGTACTTTGTATGTATAATTTTTTGAGTTAACAATTTATTTGTGTTTATTGCCAGATATGTTTTATCAATTTACTGAGAGTGGTGAGTTCTGGTTCGACTCGACCACATTGCAAATCAACTGTCTGTAAATTTTTTTCTGTGTTCTATATCCTTTCAATCCTGTCAAGATTGTAACGGTATTTGATAGTACATTTCTACTTCGCCAGAGGGTATGACCATTGCGACTGTTGCGAGCTGTCAAATCACAGAAGCACTATTAAAATAAAAAGAATAAAACATACCTGGCAACCGTTTCTCTACACCGACCCGTCTTGCCTCCTCTTCTGGAAATCAGTTTCCCTCCAAAAGTGTCCAATTTCACACTTCGAATAAGACTCGTAGTGATTCTTTCTTCCATGCGATTTATTTCTCTTTTTTTTCTAAGCAAAAGAAATCTTTAATACATTCTTGTATTATAACATTATTACTCCTGTATAATATTCAATAAAACTAATAAATATTTTATTAATTTGGTCTGTTATATAAATACATTTAAGTATAAACGATTGTTTTCATCCGTCTTTTTAATAGAGTATAAGTACTTAGAAAAATCTTAATATTTTTAAAAGTATTCTTATTTTATTATTTTTTTTTCTTTTGTGTCTATGGATAAGTATCTGGACTGTTGCGGAGTAAATTCCAGTAGTTGCTTTGGTATATTTGTGCTGTCAGGAAGTGCGCAGAATTGGCGGTGAGTATTGGAGGAGAGTTGTGTTTTTGGCTGAAGGTAAATAGTGCTGTGATGAGAACAGAATCTCAACAATGGTCCCCTGAAAATAAAGAAAACCACAATTAAAATCACGAAAAATAATACATAACAACATTTTTACTAAACACTCTTTTATATATATATATAACGCTTTTGGTCATATTTTGGCCTATTTGAAAACACCCTCGAGCGTTCTCTTGCCAAAATGTGGCAAATTTGAAGAGATATTTTAAAACATCTTTTTGAATTATTTAAAAAATTCCCGCGTATTGTAATCTTCGATTAATTTCAAAGAAAACATAAGAGTTTCATTTTTTAACCCCTCAGGCCTTATCGGAAGGCCAAAATATTTTCGCTTTGCAATAAAATCCAAATAAACGGAATATATCTCAACGCATCCAAAAACTAAAAACTATTTTTGAGAGGTGATAAAATACGCTTTCAAATTTTAAAATTCGGAATAAACATATAATTTTTGGGAGATATGTATGTAAGAAATCGGTAGAAATTCGGGTAGCGGCGGCTTAAGTTCTAGCTTTGCCCGGCTTTAGATCATGTCTCTAATTTTAGATCTGAAAATATTTAACTTATTCAGATCTAAAAGTAGTGTAACTAAACTCACCATTAGTGATTTTTCCTTTCTACCCACTGTTAAATACAAATTTATGTTAAATTAATTAAAGCAAATCACTTTGTAAAACACCGTTTAATCAAATGTATGTCATTAAGTAGGTACCTTAACAACAGTGCTTCTTCGATTTAAATTTTTTTTTTCTGAACAAAAAAATGTTTTAAAAAATGTGATTTACAGTGTCCTATATATTCAGTGTTATTGCGCATAATAATAAATAATATTTGACAGTTAAATTGGTGTTGCCAACCTACAAATTTTGTAAATCCTTTTTTAATATTTTCTACTCTTAATTGACAGACTATACGGCCAAAAATCGTAATATTTTGTCAATGTTGCCTAAAATATGGCGTCTTTTATAACAATAGTCGTTAATTATACGTGTTAAGTTACGCACGTCGTTAGTCCGCCGTTATTCCGTGGCTAAGTCAAAGATCGATAGTCATGTTGACGTGGGCAAATTTATTGTTATTATGATGAACAGACTGCCTATTACAGCCCGTGGACTGTGGCCTGTGGCCTGTAGCCCATTGCCTATGGCCTGTGGTACCGTGTCTTTATGGCCTACGTTATGTACAGTCGTCTAAATAGAGCAGTAATGCACAACCGGCGCCGCGGCGGCAGGAGAGCCGATTTCGTAGCCCAAATAATCTTGGCTTAAAAAAAAAAGAATTAATTGGTTTGACCTTACGTTTGCAGCAAAAAGTCAAAAGAATGAATAATGAAATGATTTGTGATCGATAATAAATTATTCGTTTTGAATTTTTATAAATTCACAAGCAATTTCCTGGATCTTGGAATATTTTTTTGCAATTAAGATCCTGTAGTAAGCGGGTCAAAAAGTAGAAGAACGGGCGATAACATTTAAGCGAAAATTGTGAAAATGTTTAATAAAACACGACTCTTTAAACACACATAAAATCTCGTAGGAAATGTCTACAGCATTTAAAGAAAAACTGTGAACTTTTTCATTCATATATCTTGTAAAATAACTGAAAAAACGTGTCTATAACAATTTTCGGAGCATACTTTGCGATTTTTTTCTATCGAGGGAATTTCATATAATTACCGTTTCGGCGTGGTAATTGTATAGATATTATCTTCAAAAATAACATATTTTTTTTATAAACTTTAAAACTAAGAACGGGTTGCTTCAAAAGATTTGACGGATTCGTCAAATAAATATATTCATAATTAAGTTATTTTCACGTTCTTTGTAAGTTCTATTCAAGTTCCGTGATTATTTCAGTTTTATGGAGCAACTGGCTTAAATGATATAATAACAGAACTTGAATAGAACTTACACAGAAAGTGAAAATTAACTTCAAATATTTGATGAATTCGTCAAAATTTTTTAAACAACCCGTCCTAAATATTATAAAACGGTAAAAAATTTGGAATGTCGCGGCTTAGGACGAAACCGGTCGGCGTTTTGTCCATACAAACGTATTCCCCAATTTCCTCTCGTGATTTTTACATTGCTTCAAATGTTTTTTAATACTAGCGTGTCGATAAGTTTTGCTTTTTTGATAAGTTACTTCTTATAGGACCATCCAAAATCGTTAAAATTGCCTGGTTTCAAACAGATCAGTATACAAACTAGACAAAATATTTGGTAAAAAAAATTTTAAAATTGGGAAAAACGGGGAATGCATTACCTCGATTTGATGATTTTATTTAGGTACTAGCTGGTACCCGGCATGCGTTTTAATGCCATTTAAATGAATAAATAAAAACTCCATTTCCATCCCCGTTCCCCTCCCGCGCCCCCCTCCCCTCCCGCGTTCCCCTTCCACCTCCCCCGCCTTCCCTCTCCCTCGTCCCCCGTGTCCCCCGCGACCCACGAACACGTTGGAATTTTTTAATAAATTGGCACGCTGGCTAAAAAGGTTGAGCATCACTCTAAATAGAACCTTATTAATGTGGCAGCGGTCAGCAAAATGATTGGTATTTTCCTAAGAGTAAAATCATAGTTCCATGGTATTTTCAAAAGCTTTTGTAGAAATTGATGCTGCCGCGTCTTCCTCGGGCATCCCCGACTTCTTCTACCATTCATATCAGTGTCACATAACATTCTTCTTACACTCCTTTCTCTGTACATCCGTTATACACGTCCAAACTATCTAAGCGTCCATTTCTTATTCTTATCCATTAAGTACGCTTACATCAGCCTTGCATTCTTTCTGGATCAACTTATGTATTTGTAAACAATGTGCAGTCGATTTAGGGAAAATACGGTATACCTACTTACACAAAATATAACTAAGTATCTCCGTAGAGATGCGCAGAGAGGGTGTACCGCCGAATAAGAAAAGAATAAAGTATGCTTCATTAAAATCTACGTTAAAACTACTTACATAAATATGCTGTATTTATTTATGTCATAGCCTGTGGGACAGTGTTTCTATAACATTCAATGTAAACCAGCACTCCACTATGGATAGGGTGAATACCGCACAAGAGTCCCAACTGCTACCGACTCATGAACTCCGAAGTCAGTGGGACTATGGCATGATTAAATTAGGTATGTAGTGAGGAAATGAAGTAGATGAAGGTTGGAAAGGACCTTACAATACAATTTGGGAGGTGGGTATGGGTACCGCCGCCCCGGGAACCATTTATTGAATAATAAACCAACACCCCTGACATAGGTCACCTCAAGGGGTTCTCCACGTTTGGTGACTGATCAGGGCTGCCCGGGTTTATGGTGTGAGGTTTGAGGTCACTTACTGCGCGGCGCACCGGATCGGCAGAGACTGGTTGAAGTAGCCCTTTTGACCTCTCCAGCTGGACTCTCTCGACTCATTGCACAACAGTGGGAGGAATGGATTTATACGTCCGTCACTCCTGGACACACTGGCTCCCAAATCCCACCCACTCCTCATACTTTTTCCTTCCCAGAACTTCCTCTCCTTCATTTCCCTAAAAATACCCTCAACGCAGCATCCCCGAAGTTGATATAGGCGAGGAAGTTGTCTTCCTTCCTCGGTGCCTCCTGTGTAGAGCTGACGTAAAAAAATCTGGTTATTGGTTATACTGGAATGATGATCTTTCACCAGGGTGATACTGAGAGTATCTACCACATATAATTTGCTTATGTATGTCGCATGTAGTGCTCTGACGTTTGTTATTGTTCGGCGACGTGTTTTCGTACGTAATAATAATTATTGCTTGTGATTTTGCTTCTTGTATGGGTTTTCAATCAAAACAAACAATTTCTAGCCACAATTTGATGTTCCTAAGTCTGAAACTCAATTATTTATTTGTAAGCAATTTATTAACCCCTTAGACCTCGGGTATGTTCTGTTATAAGATCAGAAAATGTCTACTCTGTAATAAAATCCAAAAAAATATATATATTTCTCAACTTGGCCGAAAACGAAACACTGTTTATGTAAGATGATGAAATATGCTCCCAAATTTTGAATTAGCAAGCATAAGTAAAACTTTATGAAATATATAAATAAATGGTAAATGGTTACTACACACAGTGGTAGGTAGATACTTTCGGTATCGTCCTGGTGAAATATCACCATTCAGAATCAAAAATTATCTGAAAATGGCTTTAGCCGTGTTTGGTAACCAGATCTGAATATTAGAGGTTATCCACCACTTACCCGCCCTGGTATAAGTAACAGATGGTTAATCCTTCAGGGCTCTCGCAAGGACTCTTGAAATTTTTGAATGAACGAATCTACATTTAATTTTGAACGAATCTAGACCTCCAGTGTCCCTGCATACGTTGTTAGTAAGCAGTATGCAAGTGCTTAGCGGGAAATCACGATACAATAAGTGTTAGTGTGACTATAGAGAAGATTGGTGATAGTCCATGAGAAGGCAAGCGTTGGGTACCAGATCTGAATAAGCATATACATCCCAACATTCCTCTACTTCACCTCCTTCTATTTCCCACTCCCTTCAGCCTCTCTAGAAACCTCAATTAGGGAAGCCATAGCTCCACTGGCTCCAGTCAGTCGGTAACAGTTGAACTCTTTAAAATAGCTGAAACTGGCGCCAAAGCAGGCGAGCACTGTCGTTAATAAATTGATTATAACCCTGCGCCAATTATTGCGCCTGCATAAGCAAGGTTTTTAATCAGTCTGTTGCGCCAGCCACCGCCAAACGCAGCCTGTTCAATTTTGTGGATCGCAAATTAATTAAAAAACTAGAATTTAATTAAACCTGTCTATCAAAGAGAGCAGAGGTTAGGTAATAAATAGGTAGACACTGTTGGGTTAACTTTACTGTTTTGACTGAGATCGTATTTTGCCTACGGTTTCATTTAAGTATGTATCTATACACTAGCTGACCCGGCGAACTTCTTACCGCCTCAGAATCATTAAATGTTGTGTTAACGTATTAGCTGAATTTTTTTTATTTTTTTTTTATTTAATTATTTTCATATTACATTAGGTTATAATAATGACGTATTGCCCATCTCACTAGGTGTGAAACACCTGTGTTGAGATGGCAATTTACAGAGTGGTTATAATCTTTGATTTTGTTTTATTAATATTATGAACATGACAGGTTGATATAAAATCTTTTTTTTCTAAGTAATATACAATTCAAGTATGTTATATGAACATTGCAGTAGGTACATGGTTACATATTTACACACAGTAGGCATAAAGGTAAGAATGTTATTAAATACTCCTGATAGATATGTTTATTTGAGGTGACCAATGATTCTACTTTTAAATGCACTTTTGCTTTGAGTGTTTCTTATTTCAGTAGGTAGAGAATTGAATAGCTTTGTTGCATTATATTTAAAAGTTCTTTGTCCATAAGAGGTTTGACAAACTGGGATGTTAAAAGATTTTACATTTGACTCTCTTAGGGCTCTAGTGTTTATTCGTTCCTCCATCATGTGTGTATTTTTAAATTGGTGAAGCAGAATATTTTTTGAATACAGTTTTTGCAGGTTAGGAACATTTAGTGTCTTAAAAATAAAATCAGTGCTCGTTCTCAACGGGACTTTAAGAAAAACCTTCAAAATTAGTTTTTGAATCTTTACTAAAGGCTCCAGGCAAGTATTTGTGGCACTTCCCCAGTTAATAATACCATATTCAAGTGATGATTGTATGAGAGCACAGTAAACTTGTTTCAGTTGTTTTATATTTAATATATCTCTAACATTTTTAAAGAAATAGACGAATTTCCTCAGTTTTGTCGTTAATCGTTTTTTGTAATTAAATTCAGTTTTTCAATTGCGTTTCATTTCCTTTATACGTGTGAGGGAGATTTATTATAATTATTGTAGATATTTTTCTATGGAGGGGTGCAGACATAGGCTCACCGTTTGTCTAATTTTCAACTATTGACATTTAGTGTGTTAGAAAGAGGGGCAGCATTTTATGTTTATGAACAAAAGCAAAACAATTAGCGCATTGAAATTTGACGTTTTTGAATTTTTGGAATTCACTTACTACTCATTATTATACATATCACAATATTTCTGCAGCTCTTTCAAAAGATGAGAATTGGTATACAAAATGTATGAGGAAAAGAATTTTTTTTCGTGGATTTTTCGGATGTTTTAAAATCTATTCTAAATCTAACAAATCAAAGATCATAAAAATCGGTCCAGCCGTTCCTGAGTTATAAATGGTGTAACTAACCCGACTTTGTTTCATATATTAAGATTTATTTTTTGTAATGCATAATAACTAGTCACATTAGTTCTCTTATTATCTACTTAAGTTGTCTATGGGCTCTTCAGCTCACATAGTAGTAGATTATACACTTAAATGACTAATACGATTAAGTAGCGGCTGCGCGACCTTTTTCATACAAAACTTAAATACAGATTTGAAGTCAAAATACCCAACCAAATTGAATAATTATTAATTTTTTTAATGAAAAGATATTGCAAATATCCAATATGGATATGTGCTACTTTATTTTATGTATTACTAGCTGGTACTCGGCGTGCGTGGCAATGCCATTAATTGTCCTTTCCCGTGCATCCCCGATCCCTTCCACCTTCCCCGCCTTCCCCCTCATTCGTCTCTTCCCTCTCCACGAACCACACCTTCCCCTTGACTTTTCTCCCAGCCCCTAAAATATATGAAATACTCAGATTTTCGTTTATACAAATTTCATAACCCCAGAGCTTACCATTATATGCAGCCTATGTTACTCGCTGATAATGTAGCTTTCTGTTGGTGAAAGAATTTTTAAAACCGGTATAGTGGTTTAGGCGTGAAAGCATAACAAACAAACACACGCACTTTCGCATTTATTAAGTATGGATTTGTGTTTTAAAATTCAAATTTGAATAATTTCGAACTTTTTTTGTAAATTAATTATACTTATTAACGAAATTTTCTCTTGCATCAACCGTTAACACGGTTCATAAAAAATAGAACATTTTCAAAAAAGCGTTTTCTTAGACGTAGCAATTTTAATTTATATACGACAGATTTGTATTCCAACTTAAATCAGTCATTTGTAATTTAAATTTACGCTCATCTATTATATTTTTATTTTATATTTCATCATTATTTTTATAGTAAAGAGAGTAAAACTATTTTTTTAATAATTATCACTCAAATTATCTCACAAATAATTGCGAATTTTCCTTCTAAAATCATAAAAAAATGTATTTTTAATGGCTTATATTTTATAATTTAAACACACAAATAATTAAGGTAGCAAATATCCATACCAGATATTTTGTATACCTAAGGTTAAACGGAACGTACGTTGTTTCAATCTACCCATTCACAGATGGCGCTAGTTAAATTATTTTAGGTTATAACACTTTTGCAAGTTATGCTTTAAAATAATTAATTGTATGCGCCCGACATGCGCAATATGAATACGATTAAACAGTTTTGTCCATAAGCAAACTTAAATCTTTAAAAAAAGGCTAACAAATACAATATTCGATAGGAGTTACCGATAGGAAATTGTATTTGTCAGCCTTTCTTGAAAGATTTGGGTTTGTTAATGGACAAAATTATTTATTCATATTCATATTGCGTATTTACGGGAGCAAACAACTAATTCGCATTAAATATTAGAGCATAACTTGCAAAGTGTTATAACCTAAAATAATTAAATTGGCGCCATCTGAGAATGCGTAGATTATAATTTTTTTGTTTTTTTTTGTTGTTTTTGTTATGTATTTATGTACATTTCTTGGAATAATATGAACTAAACCTGTCAATTTGTCTGTCCTGGAACGGGAAACTTTCCTAGTTGGACAGGCAAAGCTTCCAAATATGTAATTTGTACTTTCCTTTGAATCTATAATAAATAAATAAATAAAAAATAAATAAAATAAAGTACGTTCCGTTTAACCAGCGGCTGCCATTAGCATCTATCGGTGTACGAACGATCTGTGCCAGAACTGCCTTTTACACTATACGATGTAAATCGCCAGTATGAATTTGTATTGAAACACCGAAATAGCTGGCGTACGGTAGAGAAATAATGTTTTTGTTTGGGCAGCTAGCCGCCGCTACCCGAATTTCTACCGATTTCTTACATATCCCCCTTAAAAATTTGAAGCTTTTTAGCTCTTAAAAAAATATGTAATTTTCAAAGATAATATCTATACATTCCCCACGCCGAAACGGAAATTATATTAAATTCCCTCGATGGAAAAAAATCGCTAATTATGCTCCGAAATTTATTATTTTCACGTCTGTTCAGTTATTTTACAAGTTATAGTATGGAAAAAATCAGTGTTTTTTTTAAGTACTGTTTTAGACAGCCCCCAACATTTTTTTGCTATATCTTAAACGAGTCGTGTTTTATTTAACATTTTCACAATTTTCGCTTTAATTTTACCGTTTTAAATATTAGCGCACCCTCTCCAACATTCGTAATTACATATATCTCCATCTTCTTCGTTTTGAGCGGGGATATGGCGCCTTTAAGTAACATTTTCAAAACTTCAAATAAGGAAATAAATAATTTTTCAAACATTCTTCGGGCAGGTAGGTCAAGATACTTAAATGACACTGTCCTGTTTTGTCAGTCGCTATTATTTGTGATTTCGTTCTAGTTTCACATAGTAAGCAGTCAATCCGAGGCGGTTGATGACAGAAGAAATCGAGGTCGGCAACACCAAAGTTTCTCGGCCAAGAGTACAAGATAAACTAAATGGAATATGGAATAGGGTAATGTTGACATTTAGCTTTAAAAGTGTCGCATACCGGCTTTTCATTCACCACCGAAAGTCGTGTTTTTCTATGCGGCACACTTTGCTATTTGTTTTAGGCAAGCTTGTAAAGTACCTACTGAGAATTCCTAGGCCCTGAGAAAAATAATTTTCATCCGGGCCTATGTCATCTTAGAAGATGCTGTGAGGAAGGTCTTTTTAAGGAAAGAAAGGAGAGGAAGTTCTGGAAAGGAAAAAGATACGAGGTAATTATAATATTCTTCTTTGTATATACATTATAATATTTATAACATGTATGTGGTTAGCTGGAAGAAATGGGGTCTACCCCTAAGCTACACATTTTGTATTTTTATTTGTACAATAAATATTTTTTGGTATGATTTGATTTGGTATGGGTAGAAATCTGGGATAAGTGTGTTCAGGAGTAGGGAATGCAATCTCGTTCTCGCGAGAACTCGGCCATTTTTAGCGAGATTGATCTCGGACGAAAAAAGGGCGAGATCCCGCGAGTTTAACGAGATTGCACTCGACCTTAAAAATGTCTTATTCGAAGCACGGACTGACACGGACGGAGTTGTAATCTGTAATTTCTAATAGTCTGACTAATTGGTATATTTTGTTAATTAATCTGTAATAGATATCTAATGGATCTACTGAGTAGATTTTATTTAATCGATAATAATATCTCAGTTTAATAGTCAACTCAACTTAGATAATAAGTTTCATTTTTTTTTACTTCTCGTTGTTTTGTTTGTTATAAAAGAACTGTTTTATTACAAAAGATTTTTTTGATATTAGAAGAGAAGACTGGTTGTTTCTTTCATTTGTTATTTGATAGATTCGTATTAAAAAAATATAGACAAATACGTTAAAAAAATGTTTGATGCATAAAAGTCTATTGAAAAATTCGTGAAAATAAATGTTTCTCTTATAATACTTATAATTTTTATTATTTCTTTCCTAATTTATTCAAATATTGTGATTATTTGCAAAAAAAACGCATAAAACTGCCAAACTCGTGAGATCTCGAAATTGGCGAGATCTCGCAATATTGTTATTCATAAACTTTCCTTCAAAACTTTTATTAAACTTTTATTCATAAAATCCAATTCCACGAGATTTGCATTCCCTATTCAGGAGTGACGAACATATGAACCCATTCCTCCAGCTGCGGTGCAAGGCGACGGGTTGAGGAAGTCTGGCTGGAGAGGTAAAAGGGACTCCCTCAGCTATTTTCTCTCGATCCAGCCCGCCATGCAGCTTGTGGGCAGACGCATCCGCCGCCAAGACCCGGAAGACGAACCCCTGCACAACGAACCTATGGCAGATGTGTTGGTTATCCAATAAATGGTTCCCGGGGAGGCGGTACACATACCCGCCTCCAAAATTGTAAATTTATGTAATGTATGTTATGTACTTCACAATACGTTAATTTTAGGGCCATAAAATTGACAAACTGATCTTGAAAATATCAAGGAGGATACGGTGTTTCTACTTATGTCGACAGAATAGCATTTCATCCCAAATATGTGAGCACCTCAGCACAGGTTCGCCTAGTGAGGTATTCACAAAATACTACTAGGTACTTACCTATTTACTTACAGTTACGGATCAACGTTTTTTGCTTATTACCTATTAAACTTATTATCTATGTAATAATCTATAATGTGTATGTTTATTATATAAATAAATAAAATAAATAAATAGATCGTATAATCTGTTCTTAAATTGGGTGGAAATCCGTTGTTTTGGCAGAAAATTACCACTTTGTACAAAGAAAAGGATTAGCGATTGATAGCTTGATTGATGATGGAATAATTCTGCCAATCATTCCCGACCTCGCAGTTGGAAACGGGAACCATTATTGGGTGTTGAGTCCTATCGCCTTGATTTATTGCTTCTTTTTACAAGAAAAAAATACTAATATTTATCACTGAGAAAAAATGTTAGGTTCACTTTGGCACTTTGCAAGAGATAACATTTTTACTTATTCTGTGAAAAGACTGCTAAAAATAACACGAAGAAATAATATTACATTCTGAAAGCAAACGTTTTGTGAAGTGACGATTTAAAGAAAATTTTATATGCAAATATTTAAGAGAGTATAACCAGCCAGCGGCCGAAAATCCACATTTCATCGAAAGAGGTTCTTACGATCGTACAGGGCGGTTCCAATGAGAAAGAGTAATTACTCTCCGTACCAGCTTTTAAAAATTATAACTCAATACCGATTTTATTTCATTTCAAATTTGCTTTAATTTATACCTTCATCCAAAAATGCTGAAAGGCGTCTCGATAAAACTATTAAAATTATGTACCTACTTTTAGTAATAATTTTTTGATCATAAGTATTTATCATTTTTCAATAATGTCTCAGCAAAATAAGAATGTAAAAAAAATTGAAATATATCTATTAGTCTGTAAGTGCGCAAATAAATACACAAACGGACCAATTGTGGTCAAGAAACACACGTACCTACTTATATATTTATTTATTTAAACTAAAATTAAAACTCTGTAACATACGTTTACCAGATAATGTATTGATGTATTTTACTGCATGATTATATGATTTGAAATGGGTGTTGTATAATAAATGTACTTTTTTGAAAATTTAACAAATCCGCCAACGACTTATTCTATAACTTTATTATACTAAAAATTATCATTTTTTATGAAAATTTAAAACATACGTTTACTAGATAAAAGAACAATCTTTCGAAACCAATTTATAATTTTTTCTGGAAAAGAGTCAAAACGTCTAAACACTGATTTAATTTCTGGTGCTCTCTGGTTAAACGCTCTTTATACTACTCTTCCATGCATGGCAGGAAGGAAGTCCCCGGCAACCCCCGGGCTTTACACAAAGTTTTCGAATTCAAATGTAGACAGTGACCTTCCTCTTGTTTTGAAGGTCACATGTGCAAAATTTCATCAACCTCCACATAAAAGTGTAGATTTGCATACAAATCAAATCTACGCCGCCCGCATGCCAGCCCGCTCATCCACCACATACAGACATTCTCCTTTATATTTCAACCAATTTACACCAAACCTTCCTCATTAATCACTTTATCTATTGGTGGAAACTGCATGAAAATCCGGTCAGTAGTTTTTGAGTTTATCGCGAATAGACAGACAGACGCGGCGGAGGACTTTAATTTGTAATATGTAGAGATTGGATAGTTGTCGTGATTTATTTTTGTGTTGCGCTATCTCATTTCGCACATTGTTGGTTGTATTGAAGTGTGTGCTTATTTTTTTGTGAACATTGCTGAAGAGTCTCAAATGCTCCCAACTGTTAGGAGCCATTGGGCCTATGGCATCCATAATTAAGGTATTTTGAGGGGCTGGTGGTAATCGGAAGGGGATAGGGAAGAGGGAGGTTAGGAAGTGCCTGTCTATTCAGATCTGGTTATCGAACATGACTGAAGCAATTTCAAGAAACATTTCAATTCTGAATGGTGGTCTTACACCAGGGCGATACTGAAAGTGTCTTACACTCTGGAACTTGCCGCAAATTTTATTATACATTATGTTAAATGAATAAATTTATTTATTTTGAATTTCACGCCCGGCTGGGCTTTTACGTGCATTTTTTAAACAAATAACATCTAAATCTAAATGTGCAAAATAAAAAAATAAAAACAAAATCATAAACAAAACAAAAACAAAATCAAAATCATAACCATAACCAAATCTAAAACAAAAATACAATAAAAAACAAATTGAAATAAAAACAAAATACTCCACCATGCAAGATGGAAAAACTGTAGACTGGGAAAATACAATGCATGTGAGATAATTCGAAGCAGAACTATGCAGTTGGATTAATTAAATTTGTTGTTCTTCTTTTTGATATAAATTCTACTAAGACTTGTTTCTATTTAGTGAATGATGTGTTAAATATGTCAACAACATCTTTATAGTCATTACCCAAATTGTGAAATAATACAAATCAATTACATAATATTTACTTGCGAACGCCGGGATTTGAACCCACGACCTCCGGATTGCTAGTCGAGAGCATTAATATCCTTCTTAATATCTAACCTAACCATTTCGACTTTTACACAAAAAAATCGTTAAATTTCAAAAATTACTTGAAGCTTTCACAATTTCTACGTCTAAAAGTGAACAAGTTGCCAACCAATCATTTATACAATATCCTTGGAAGTATTCATAAAGGATCTCTATAAGGGTAGAGTAAAGGTTTAAGGAAGGCTTCGATATTTCTATTTGAGCCTTCGCCAAGCTCCCTAATTAAGGTGTATCCCCTCCCCCGCACGTCCGAGCTGGTTTCTACTCCGGAAATTCGCCGGAACGCACGTGCGTGCTTGCTAAGATCGTGATACGCAAACGCCACGATTGGCACTTATATATATATGTACATGAAGATTTTCGTAAAATAGGTAAGTAGTTACATGTAGTTTTTAGGTTTAACCCCTCAGACCTCGACTGTATTTTATCAGAGGGTCAAAATTTTTCCGTTTTGCAATAAAATCCAAATAAATGGAATATTTGTGAATGTATACAAAAATTAAAAACTGTTTTGAAAGGTGATGTAATCGCTTTAAAATTTTATTATGGAAAAAAAATAAAATTTAGCAAGTAAACATAAAAAAAATTAAAAATGGCCCATCTTACGTTTTTTCAAACTAAAATTACAGATAAAGAAAAAAACACATACATAATTTATTAGGCTAATGCATTATAAATGTTACCGTCAACTCACTTTTTTGTCGTTTCATGTAAAATTAATTCTGAAAGTTTCATAATTTTTTTTTTTCAAATTACAATCGGTAACTTTGAATTCATAAAGGTGTACATTGTAATTATATTCGTTTGTATCATATTTCTAAACATGGATAGTAAGGGAGACAAAACGATTTCTATAAGACCTATATTAGAGACTAGACACAACGATTTCTATAAGACCTATATTAGAGACTAGACACAACACAACACAATGAGAGATGTAATTCAGGAGGCACTGCTGAAAACCAGCTGCATTCCAGATGAAATCGTAGCTGAGCAGCGACCTTTACATCAATAGAATCAACGATAAAAGAACAAAATGTATAATACTGTAAAAAATCTATTGATCGATAAACGTTTTTATTATTATATGAGTTTTTCCGAAAACTGAACAAATAGATATGACAGGTTAAGAAATCAATACCTAGTAGTATTACGTGAGAGAGACAATATTCGGGTTTTAGACCCTGCAAAATTAGACATTCGGATTCAAAATTGGGAAAAACTGAAAAAAAAGGAAATAAAAATGGGGTTCTTGCATTTTTGACAAGGATCCTAAGGCCGGCCGAGATAGAAAACTTTATTTTCACTAGGCCTCAGTCGTTTATAAGCGCCTGTCCGCACAGCAATATTTCATTCGCGCGGAAATAAATCCGCACCGTATCGCGTTCAATTTGCGTCAAACCACAGATTTTTTTCGCACGATATTTTTACTGCCAGTGCGGATAGCCCTTTAAGATTCCATGTGTCACAGAATTTTGCGAAAAAAAACGCGCGGTGAAATATCGCTGTGCGAAAAGTCCCTAAATACCAAACATTACTGGACTATCAACAACTAGGTACCGTAATAACTCGGTCACTCGGTCTTTAGTAGGTGAGTAACTTACTTTGCGTAGGTGGCTAACTTTGACTAACTTTGAGTAGGTGGCTAACTTTGACTAGATTTTTAACTTTGACTAGGTGGCTAACTTTGACTAGGTGGCTTACTTTGACTAGGTGGCTAGTCAAAGTAAAGTAAGCCACTTAGTTAGCCACCTAGTCAAAGTTAAAAATCTAGTCAAAGTTAGCCACCTACTCAAAGTTAGCCGCCTAGTAAAAGTTGGCATTCGGGTTAAAGTTAGCCGTCAAAATTGCCACCAAGTTAAAGTTAGCCATTTAGTCTATGTTAGCCACTAAGTCAAAGTTATCCACCGATTCAAAGTTAGCCATCTAGTTAAAGTTAACTACCAAGTCAAAGTAAGCCGTCTAGTCAAAGTTATCCACCTATCAAAGTTAGTCATCTAGTCAAACTTAACCATCTAGTCAAAGTTGACCACATAGTTAAAAATTAGTCATATAGTCAGTGTTAGCCACCTAGTAAAAGTTGGCCATCTAGTCAAAGTTAGCCATCAACTCAAAGTTAACCACCTTATCAAAGTTACTCACCTAGTAAAAGTTGGCCATCTAGTCAAAGTTAGCCATCTATTCAAAGTTAACCACCTTATCAAAGTTAGCCACCTAGTCAAAGTTGGCCATCTAGTCAAAGTTAGCCATCGAGTCAAAGTAAGCTTGAATCATAAAGTGGGTGCATCAGATTTTAGAAACTAGAAACTGCATGTTCAAACAAATTTAAAGAGAGGTGAAATTCCAAACAGTCGATTTAAAATAGGACCGCTACGCTCAGTTAATTATAATGTACTACGGAGATACCTGTAATATTATATAAAATGAATAATAGCGGATTAGTTCTGAAATGATGTTGCTAACCCATAAGAGAAATAGGTTATACCAAGACTATAAATCACATTCAAATTACTATTTGAACGGAGAACTTTTCTTATAAGAGAGCAAGGTTTTATATTGTAAGAAAAAGCTAGAGTTCGCACTGATTTTTCTGAGAATTTTTCGAGAAAAATCAGGCAAGTTAGTCCCTGGGAGCCAGTTACCTTACATTCTCAATTCAAACACGTTTCTACACTACGCCAGAGTTCTAGCTGAGATTTTAGTATGAATAATTGAAAGAGAAAGCTTTTTTCTCACCATTTTCTTTTTCGTAAGATTTGAGAGTGTGAGACAGAATTATTTTATAAAATTTGACCTCGCAAAGTGTTATGGTAGGGCCACACTGCGGCCAACTACCAACTTCAAACGTTTGGACGATTATGTGGAGGGGTAGTTCGTGCGTTAGAAGTTCGAGTTGGAAGGTTGGAGTTCAAAATGGCCCTGGATCGCCTCCGAGGGACTCCAGATACTAATATCTACAGCCTGTATGTCGGACGAATATATATAGCTCATATGTTGGACAAATATCTATGAAATTCAGAGTGAAGACTAATATCTACACAGCTAAGGTCAGATAAATACGAGTATCTATGACAGTCCCAGTGGTGACGAATATCTATGGAGCGTAGGTGGGAGGTCTACAGAGGGCAGCTGAGCAAGAGGTTGTACGTAAAAGCATAAATTACTTCAATTACCTAATACTAACCTAACCTAACCTAACCTAACTTAACATAAATTAAGTTTTTTAAACTGCATACGCAATATTACGTTATGCCAATATGCTATACATAATTGCAAATTCAACCTCTGCCAGTTCTTTAGATATTCGTCAACATCACCTGTTCCGTAGATATTAGTCAGCAGTTTGAGCTGTAGATATTCGTCCTCACTTTGGTTCTTGGAAGACGAAAGAAGTCAGCATTGGAACTCGATTTACGACCGACTCCAGATCTCCAGAGACCACCCAGGCGCATACAACATATATGTGAATATCACATATTTAACATAGTGCACGCCAAACTTTAAAACCGACCTGACGTTGATCGTAAATCATCACAAATGGTTAGTTTAAGGACAGAAAAGTGGCACCCTCAACCAGTCTCTTCCGATCCGGCCTGCTGTGCAGTTGGTGGGTAGACACATCCGTCGCAAAGATCCTGACAAACCTCACTCCATGTACCCGGGCACGCCTGCTAAGCCATCAAACGTAGCGAACCAGAGGTGTTGGTAATCCAATAAATGGTTCCCGGGGCGGCGGTACCCATACCCGCCTCCCAAATAACTACTTCACTTCAAGATCCGCACTAATAAATCACTTCCTATGGTCCCTAGCTTAACCCGTCTTACAACGCTGCCCAACAGGGTAGAGGTAAAGTTTCCATGACACTCCGTACAGACAGGGGCGCTCTTGTGAATTGTAAAATAAAAAGTATCAACCACTCTATCAAATTCGACATTATTGTCGCCGCAACAATAAAGTTTTATTTTAGTAGCTTAACAAATCCTTGTACAAAACAATCGACAATTAATTTGACATTTGATGGACATTTCCATTAGGGGAAAAACATTTTACTTTTATTTAGTTTTGGTAAAGTGCTTCATAAAATAAATCTACTCGTGGAAATGGATTTAGCAACACACAAGGTGACTACATTTATACATGCAAATAATGTAACAAGTTTAGTGGTTGCTTTCCTTTAGTAATGACAATAATTAGACGTTATAAAGTTCTCTGTTAGTGGATACCTTTAGGTACCTGAAGTATGACATTTCGGAATTATCAAATTGGTAGCATCTATATTTTTTTCTAGATATGGTGTGACAGACGCATGACGAAGACCACCAAGATGATACTCGTCCGGGCAATGATTTTCCCCATATTTCTTTACGGTGTGGAAACATGGACACTAAAGCCGTGTATTCACCGAGAAACATTGTTTATAAACACTGTTTCAGAAACAAAATCTACGTGTTTCTGAAACAATTTAATATATTTCTGAAACATGTGAAACTGTTGCGGTAAACACTAGGTGTTTCTCGCGATGTTTCTATGCTCCCCGATTGGAGTGGAGAGCACGGAAACAAATCAGTTTAGCAACAGCTGTTTACAAGTGAGGATGGACGTGTGTTTCAGTTGTTTATAAACATGACGGTAGTGTGGGACGACAACATCGTTTTTCAATTAATATAATTATTTGAAACGAATCCGATATTATGGGACTGCTCATATTTAAAAAAATATTTGGAACAACTGAGCGTGGACGGCCAAGTTCCCGAAACATTGTTTCTATAAACATCGACGTGTTGTTTCAAAAGTTTCCAAAACATTGTTTACAATTTTAAGTCAACAACTACTTGAACCGCTCACATATTTAATTAATCGTAGTTTAAAAGAAGGAATTTTCCCGAGCTTACTAAAAAAAGGCCTTATTATTCCAATTTTCAAATCAGGACAAAAAAATAATATTAACAACTACAGACCCATTACGTTACTAAATACCTTTTCAAAAATTCTGGAAAAAACTATTAAAAAACAGCTTCAACACTATCTGGAAACAAAACAAATACTGTCGTTGAACCAACACGGTTTCAGGAAAAACATGAGCACAGAACATGCAATAGCTACTGTTACAGACTTCATAACACAAAATCTTGACGCTAAAAAAAGAGTTATTTCAATTTATTTAGACCTATGTAAAGCCTTCGACACAATCTCACACGAAAAACTTTTCAAGAAGTTAAAAAACATTGGTATTAATGGAGTAGAATTCGACTTAATTAAAAGCTTCATGTCTGACCGAACTCAACAAGTTAAAATTGACAACAAGATAAGTGAACCACTTCTAATTACATACGGAGTCCCACAGGGGAGTGTACTTGGCCCTTTATTATTCCTCATCTACATAAACGAGTTGTGTAACATTGATATTGAAGGTAAAATCGTGACCTTCGCTGACGATACAGTTCTTCTCTGTCAAGCTGCCACATGGAAAGAGGTATTTATAATAGCAGATAAAAGTTTGTCAATTGTTAAAAAATGGCTAAACAGTAATACTCTTACCATTAATACAATCAAAACAAAATACATCACACATAGTATTACACAAAGAGGTCAACCTCCATCAAACATAGACCTGTTTCTGCATGACTGTGAACAAACTGTATCCAATTGTCAATGCGAGCATATTGAAAGGGTCAAACAAACAAAGTACCTAGGGGTTATTATTGATACACACTTACGCTGGACTGACCACATAAACTTCATCACGAATAAACTAAAACGAGTCATGCACCTAATAAAATCCATTAAAAACATTTTCCCACTAACAATACTCAGATCCATATACTTCGCACTTTGTCAATCCATTGCCACATATGGAATACTGGCTTGGGGAAGTGCTACAAATATAGCAATTGACCCAATTCAAAAGATACAAAAAGCGATAATTAAACTAATCCTGCAAGTGCCATTCTACACAGATTCAAGCGAAATTTACAAAACATTAGAAGTCATGTCAATAAAACAACTTTATGCTAAATCTGCTCTGCTACACCTCCTCCAAAACAAACTCCATATTCCAATGCAACCGAAAACAATAAAAAAAACAAGGTCCTTAAAAAATGTAACCCTAAACATACCGATAACACACACCACACACGGACAAAGACATTTTCAGTATTACGCAACCAAACTTTTTAATTATATGCCCATTACTCTAAAACAACTACTAACTACACATACATACACAAACATTAAAAAAAACATATCACAGCCTGGATCAAAAATCAAGATATTCACTTTATACAAAATTTCCTAATCCCTAACCAAACATAACAAAACTATAAAAAAGTAAAATAAATAAACATATCTTACAAGAATTTTACAACTATTCATATAAACATATATATTTATATATACTTTATATATATATTTTCTTCTAAATAATCCATTACCATTAAAATGTAAAAAAAAAAAAACCAACTTTCTACTACAACACATAAATACCTGTACTTGTCACACTGAATCATAAACACGTAAACACCTCAGCACAGGTTCTCCTAGTGAGGTGTTCACGAAACATACAACATTATAAACCAACAGTTTCACCTTCTCAAACCTACCTTACACCCAACATAATAAAATGTTATATTAATTAATATGTAAAAATGTTTTCCAAAATATATTATGTTAAAATATTAAATATATAAGGTAAAAACTGTAATATATAGAAATAAATAAATAAATAAATAAATAAATAAATAAATAAATAAATAAATAAATAAATAAATAAATAAATAAATGAATACATGGCTTTGAGCCAGCGAAAGAAAGCGGATAAACGCACTCCAAATGTGGTGCTGGATTCCACGAACAGCCAGACGCACAAATGTGTCCATCCTGTCTTCACAATAGGCTTTCAACTATCTGCCTACAACGAATATACGTTGGACACGCTGCTCGCCAAACTGAGGTCTCCAACTTAGAGAAACTCAAAGTTACTGGCCGCAGCGTTTGGCAGAAGAAGCAGAGGAAGGTCACCAATGCGCTGGAGTGACCAAGTATCACTGGTGTCTAGTACGTCGGTATCCGCAGCACTCCACGCAGTGCAGGACCGCGAATAGTGGAAGAGCCTTGTCCACCATGGAAATTGAAGTAGGGATCACGATTCTCAGCAATGAGGAACCGACTTGAGAAGAAGATATTTTTCTGCATAGTTGGTAAAGCTGGCCGTCTGTGCAGAGGAGTCAAGAAGTCAAGGTAGGCCTTGAGCCCTCACCTCATTCTTCGACAAGTTCTCACAATTTGGGAGGCGGGTATGGATACCGCTGCCCCGGGAACCATTTATTGGATAACCAACACATCGGCCTTAGGTCACCCCAAGTGGTTCACTACGTTTGGTGATTTAGCAGTTGTGCCCGGGTTCATGGGGCAAGGCTTTTTTTACATTAGCCCCACACAGGAGGCCTCGAAGAAAATAATTCCCCTCAGGGTCTACATACATCATATTTGGAGATGATTTTTAGGAAAGGAAGGGAGGAAGTTCTGGGAAGGAAAAGGGTATTAGGGGTGGGTAGAAATCTGGGGGTCAGTGTATCCTAGAGCAGTTGGAATAAAGAAAATTTTGAAAAAATAATTTAAAAACTAATTTTCACCAAAAAGAGGAGCGCAATGTCTATATTCTATAGCCAGTGATTCCCAAAGTGGTCCAGGTGGACGCCCAGGGGTCCACGAGGGACTCGACGGGGGTCTACGTTGGCGTGATAAAAAAATGGGGGTCCACAAGTTGTAAGTGGGGGTCCATGAAAATTTATCTGGTTTCGATAGGAAAGAACAAAAATGTTGGCTTGGTTTTACCTACCAATGCAGGCAGATAAAAGACTATTAAAAAAAATAGGGGAGAAAAAAAAATTTCGGTGATTTTTAACAGGCTGTATTTTGTTAAAAAATGGTCGTATTGAGATTTAAAAAAAAGCATTTTTAAGCTTTAAGATTCTAATTTTCAGTTATTTGGAAACTTTTTAAGGAGCTACGGTTCTCATGTAATCCTAACAGATAGCGCGAAAAAAAATTTTTGCAAATATTTTTCTTTTTTTTTGGTCCACGGGCTTGAAATTTTTTTTTTCAGATAGGTTGGCTAATGGATCAGTTTTTTTAAACCGCCGAAGTTCAGCGACTGTTAATTATAAAAACTTGCATATTTGATATTGAATTCAAATTATTTAATTCTGTAATAATCCACTGCTAAAGAAACTGGTGTGGGCTCTAAGCCGTGGTTCATTCGATAATGCTCTGAAGCAGTGCGACGAAAAAACGGGACTTACCGAGCCTACAACACATCTAGAACATCCGAAGACAGAAAGCACACAACAAAATGGCAAAGGATACCAAGAGAATCATAAATAGGTCAAAATTCGAGCATGACTTGCACATTAGCAAAAAGCTGGCTAGAAGTCCGCATGGCAGCAGAGCATTCTGGTCGCAATTTCTGCAAATCCAGTCTGCCACCTCTTACCAGACAAAACACTGCCACCGAAAAGGCTAACCTATTAGGAAAAATGTTTGCGGAATACTCAACCCTTAACGACAAAGGTGCTGTCCCGACGTCGGTTCCTCACTGCTGTTTTCATATGAAAAAGCTGAGGGTCCGGCATCGAGAAGTACTTCATGTTTTACGAGGACTTGATTTTAATAAAGCTAGTGGGCCTGACGAAATAACTGACCTGGTACTGCAGAGGTGCGCTGCAGAAATAGCTCCAATTTAGACGAAGCTTTTTAAAATGTCCCCGAAGTCTGGTTCTATGCCCTCTGGTTGGAAAAAAGCGGTTATCCATCCTACTCCAAAGGATGACCACTCTAACCCGGCCAACTACCGCCCCATAGCGATCACATCAATTCTGTACGAGGTAATGGAACGTGTGATCAACGACAAACTGCTCATATACCTTAAGAAGAGCAAAATTATTAACGATCGTCAATACGGATTCCGGCGGAACAGCTCGTGCGGCAATCTTCTCGCGTATGGGACGCGTGTTTGGGGGCGTTGCCTGGAAGGTTTCGGTGAGACCCAAACGGTTGCACTGGACATTTCTAAGGCTTTTGACCGGGTTTGGCACCGAAGACTTGTCAAAAAACTGCCATCTTACGGACTTCCCGCATCCTTGTGTACGTGGATTGCCGATTTTTTGAAGGAGAGGTCGATTCAGACGGTTGCGGATGGTTTCACTTCTTCTTCGCACTCGATAAATGCTGGCGTCCCACAGGGACCAGTTTTGTCTCCGACATTGTTTTTGTTGAACATCATAACCTTTTGACATGTGCACCAATTCATTGTTACGCGGATGACAGTACAGTCCATGATAGCTTTTTATTTGACAAGCCCCCAAAGGGCTAACAAATTACAACGGCTCGGAGGGCTTTGAAGCAAAGAATGAACGGTTACCTCGGGAGTGTTTTCTCTTGGGGTAAAAATAATCTCATTGAATTTAATGTTTCAAAGACCCGATCATATCTGATTACATCTAAAAGGGGTCGAAAGAAAATCTAGTCTCCTTCAACCACACAGCATCTTCGAAAATGACATAGACCCTGAGGGGAATTATTTTCCTCAGGGCCGCCTGCGTGGAGCTAATGTAAAAAAAAGAAACGGGCCGTCCGTTTGATAGATTCTCCTAATTTAACAAACGGACTTCAATCTTTAGAGTAGAGGCGCCGGGTGGGAATGCTATCCTTCTACCTTTATTTCAATGGAAGATGCTCCGAGGAACTGGTCATTGATCCCTTCGGCACCGGTGCATAGTCGGGAAACACGCCAAACGCGTGCCCAACATATGTACACGGTTGACATTTGTCACATGAGAACGGGTCGCTTCTTAGACTCGTTCTTGTGTTCAACAGCTCGGCTGTGGAAGGGTTGCCGGCATCTGTGTTTCCTCCTTACTACAACATGGGTCTCTTCAAGACCAATGTTCATTCCTTCCTCTCCTCAAAAAGACCCTCCACACAGCATCTCCGTTGACATAGACCCTGAGGGAAATTATTTTCCTCAGGGCCTCCTGTGTGGAGTTAATGCAAAAAAATCATATTATTTTAATAAATAGAACACAAGAAATATACTATTTTTCTTTTTATTTATACCACTTCGAATTTAGGGTTGGAACTCAACCGCAACGCAAATTTCCATCGTTAGATCTAATCTTCACATTTTTGACGAGTTTTGGGAATATGGTAGAAATGTAGCAGCAGGGGGTCCACCGGAACCTGTAACATTTTGAAAGGTGTCTACGATAAAAACAAGTTTGGGAACCTCTGCTCTATACTCTATCTATACCATCGATAAAATACCGAGTATATCGGATCAAACTCAAGATTTTGGTTCGCTAACTTAATCGTGCAAGGTTTATTATCCTTTAGTATTATCATATCTTTTCTATCTTTCTTTCTTCTATTTTCTCTGTACTGTACCTACGTATTGTGTTATTTATTTTATTTTTTTTTATTTTTTATTTTATTTTTTTATTAGGTTTGTCAACAGTGATTTACATCAAAGCACAGATACAATTACACTGAACATGGTTGATGCTATCACTAATTAAATACAAACACAACATTGATAACATAATACTTACATATGTATATAATCATTCACACACACACATACCATACATTACAAAATAATAATAAGTTTTTGCAACAAGTTTTTAGAACAATAATATAAGTTTAAATGTTTAGTTTATAGGTTTATAAGTTTATATAACAATATAAAAGGGAGCTTTAAACTTGTTAAGAGATGATTTGAAGTTAGCCAATGTTGACATTATATTTTATTATTGTTATTTCTGTTATTTAACTAGTAGCTTTTCCACCAAGTAACATCTAGACCTGGATTTACGCATGATCTGAACACTTTTAATTGTAGTGTTAACATATATGCACATCCCAATGTCAATTTTATATTAACACTCTGTAAATGTTGCAAACAATAAACCAATAAATGTCTTTCTGGAATGTCCCCGACCTATTTCTCCATCCACTTGCACCCTTGCGTATTATATATTTTACAGGATAGCTTCGTTCGATGTAAAACGGTGAACATTTACCTTACTTTGTGGAATAAAGAAAAAATAACATTTAACTTCTACTGTGAAAGTAACGAAAAATGTTGTTGGAACTTGCTGGGCCTTTTTTTCGTTGAATTGAGTCAAGGACCAGTCGAAATTTGTGGTTTCAACAATATCAACAAGAGGCTACGTGCCACATAACAAGTAAGGATTGCAAATACGACGCTTTCAGACAAAATAATATTTTGTTCTAGTCCTTAGATATTTTATAAAAAATTATTTCTCTTGCTTGCACTTATCACATCAGAATAGCGATTCTGTATCTTTTGTGGATACGGAATCAATTCCACACGTAATCTCCTGTCAAATTTGTGTGATTGGGCTTGCAATTACTTTTTCTATGGACTGTCATATTTCAACTAGTTTAAAACACGAAATGTATGATTATTTATTCATTTAATGTAGTTACGTTTTAAAGTTGTATACCATGGATTTGACATTTGCGAAGTTTCGTATCAATCTAAATACGCATGAATTGCTTACTTTGCCCAAATTAAGAACCTGTTTAAGGCTAAGCTATTGAGGCAGTATACACGTATAGAATAATAGTTTTTTTTCGTTATTTTACAGCAGCGTTAGTATCCATCATCAGGTCAGATATGGACACTGTAACGCTGTCCGAAACGTTGGCTAAAGAAGGAGGTAGCGCAATACGGCATATCACCCCAAAAACAAATAACGAAAATACTTTTGAATACTAAAATCTAAAAACGTATCAGAATAATTGAATATTTGGAGATGATATACATTAATTATTCCATTAGCCGCCACCCTTTTAGGCACGGATTATGGGAATTACACTTCTTTTCAACAATTTCTACAAGAAACAACTATTTACGTGCACAAAATAGGTTAGTAGGTTTTCTCAATTTGGGCAAATAATAATAAGTAATTCATGTTTATTTAGACTGAAACTTCGCAAATGTCAAATCCATGGTAGGATTCAACTTTTAAACGTGCATTAAATGAATAAATAATCATGTTTACTTACAGCATTTTGTGTTACTAATTGAAAAACGATAGCTTACATCATAAATAAACCGATCCGCCGACATATCAGTCTGTAGAAAAAGCAATGGCAAGCCGTAGACAATCACACATATTTGACAGGAGATTACGTATGGAATCAATTCCTTATCTACACCACAAAAGATACAGAATTGCATGGCAGGGCGACACTGAGAGTTTCTTCCACTCCGGAACGTGCCGCAAATGGTGACCGGACAACTCAGAATCATATAATAATAATAATATTTGGATGATTAGTATAGAACCGTTTATGTGAAAAATCACCTCAACGGCGCTGTAGCATTAACACTCCCTTTGAAAAGTCATTAAAAGTGATGAAAATGATTAAAAAAATGGTTAAATAGATTACGTTAGGTTAGGTTATGGGTTATTTTTTAATTTATTTTTCTCATAACTTTTAATGTCTTTTCAAAGGGGTGTTTAAATGATTCTGAATTATCATTATGTTAACTGATTAATTAAATTGTGAAAACATAAATCAAAATAAATTTATCTGCGCACGCCGGAATAAGAACCCGCGACCTCCGGATCGCTAGTCGAAAGCCTTGCCCCTCGACCACGGAGGCCGTCAATCAACAATTATTAATTTATGTCTTTCAAATAAGAGTAGAAAATATAAAAAAATGGAATAAAAAAATTTTTAGGCTGGCAACACCAATCTACCTGTCAAATATTCTTTTAAAGTGCAATGTCACTGAAAATACAAAACACTGTACACACATTTAAAAAAACATATTTTGTTCTTAAAAAAAAATTAAAATCAAAGAAGCACTGTTGTTAAGGTATCTACTTAATGACATCAATTTGATTAAATTGTGTTTTACAAAGTGATTGGCTTTCATTTAATTTAACATAAATTTGAATTTAACAGTAGGTGGAAAGGAAGAATCATTAATGGTGAGTTTAGTTACACTACTTTTCGATCTGAACGAGTTAAATATATTCAGATATAAAATTAGTGACATTATCTAAAGCCCGGGCAAGGCAAATACTTAAGCTAATATTAAATAAATGTGAGCAATTTCTAAAGTGTGCTTTATATTTTATTACAGTATCGTTATTCTTTCATTATGTTAACACAAAATTGCAAACGTATAATAATAATATACCTATGTATATGTAATTCTAATTTTGAGATCAGTGGGTCTCTATATTGCAATGAAAAAATATTTTTTTCACTTTTATGCCTTTTTAATTTTTGATAAAGATGTAGGTTACACAGCTTTAGATTACCACCGTGCTTACATTTTTAGTATTGCCATTTAAACAACAGTGGCGCCCTATTATGTTTTCTACTCTTATTTGACAAACTGTACAACAATTTTGGTACCTACTATCGCCTGTCTGAATCGTTCCGACAATCAGTTCAAATTTTGAAATTCAATTCAAATCCCACTTCTAAAGGTCATTGAGGTTCACAGAGACATACCACCAAATTATTATTTTTAATTTGTGCGTCACCCTTTGAAAGCTTTTCAAATTGCCCTAATTTTCTTAATAATTCCAATTTTTTAAATGGTCACACGGTGACACGCTATACAGCAATTAATATGTTAAAAATGGACGAATAATTTATTTTAAAACGTTGCTTTACATAAATAATACATAATAATTAGTATTTTACATTTATGTTTGGCCATAATTAGACTATCCTGAAATAATCATAATAATAAAAATAAATAATAATTATTATTATTATTGCTTATAATACATTATAAGCAATAATTATTAGCCTGAAACACTCGTCTACATTAAAAAAATCTCCTGAGAAAAAATACATGCCGCCGGCGGCACTTGAACCCGCGTCCTTTTGATTTCCGGTAAAATGCTCTGACCACTGAGCTACGTCGGCTTATCTCCTACCCGCTGAATTATTCAATATATGCTAATGTTTCAATCAACAATTACTGCAAGACGCGGTGCATATCGCTTAAATTTCGGAAGTGGCGGATATGTAGGACAGGCTGTTTTAAAAAATTTGAATAATTCTAGGCCAGTTGCTTCATAAAACTAAAATAACCAAGAACTTGAATAGAACTTTCACAGAAAGTGAAAATTATCTTTAAAAATTTTATGAATTGTTTGGTGATTTTTTTTTTAAACAACCCTTCCTCAGTGAGAATAACCAGACACAACCGGAAATGTTTCCTTTTTAAATCAAATTCCAGATATACAAATAGGTTCTTTTCTACAAAAAATATGTAAATTGATTTCGAAAGATTGTTATTTTATCTATTAACTAG
Source organism: Limnephilus lunatus (assembly GCA_917563855.2). Classification (NCBI taxonomy): domain Eukaryota; kingdom Metazoa; phylum Arthropoda; class Insecta; order Trichoptera; family Limnephilidae; genus Limnephilus; species Limnephilus lunatus. Next base: position 105,102,432 of record OU830594.1, read on the forward strand.
CTTTTGCCCCCGGCTTCGCTCGCGCCACTCCCCTATATTTCTGTTTTTTTACATGCTTATTTTGCTTAGACATTATTGAAAAATTATAAATACTTACGACCAAAATATAAATACAAAATTTCATCATCACGCTTTTGCTAACATTAAAGTAGTATATATTAAAGCAAATTTTGAATTCAAGAAAATCGACATTGAGTTATTGCTTGGTGCGGAGAATAATTATTCTTCCTCACCGGAACCTCCCTGTACAGGTGAAAGGGTGCGATCGCAAGACTATCTTTCGGCCATCGCATACCCGCTGAAAAAGACGAAGATGGAGAGATTTGTAGGTAAATACGAATGTTAGAGAGAGCACGCTAATATTAAATATGAAGAAAAAAAATGTTAAAAAGTTTAAACCACCGGCGCGACTAAGGTCAAAATATGGACCGCTTTTATTATTCTGCGAGTGGAAAACACGACTCACAAATAGAGCAAAAATCTCGTGGGGATTGTCTAAAATAGTATTTAAAGAAACACTGTGAATTTTTTCATGCATAAAACTTGTAAAATAATTATTGAAAATAATTATTTTCGGTGCATACTTTTGCGTTTTTTTTCTATCGAGAGAATTTCATATAATTGCCGTTTCAGCGTGAGTAATGTATAGATATTATCTTCAATGATAACAACAATTTTAAGAGCTTTAAAACTTACAGTATTTAAAGAAAATATGTATGTATGCAATAAATCGGTAGAAATTAGAAATACGGGAAGGCGGGCCTTAAATTTCAAACGTGGCGGATATTGGGCCTTGATGTTATTACGATCGTACAGGGCGGTTCCAATGAGAAAGATTAATTATTCTCTGTACCAGCTTTCAATATCGATTTTATTTCATTCAAAATTTGTTTTAATTTATACCTACATTCAAAAATGCTTTAAGGTGTGATGATAAAACTATTAAAATTATGTACTTTTTGTAATATTGTTTTGATCTTAAGTATTTATCATTTGCAATAAGCAATATAAGAATGTAAAAAAAATCTTAAATATATTAGTTAGTAAGACCGTAAATAAATAGACAAACTGAAGTATTTTCGTCACAAAACATGTGCGCGGATTTTTTAAAATTATTTTATTTAAACTAAAATTAAAATTCTGAAACATAGCTTTCCCAGATAATTAATTGATATATTTTACTGTATGATTATATGATTTGAAATGTGTGTTGTATAGTATAATAAAAAGATATATTTGAAAATTTAACAAATCTGCCAACGACCTACGGTATAACCTTATTATGCTAAAAATAAACGCATTTTCTCATATTTTGAAACATAACTTTACCAGATAAAAGAACAATCTTTAGAAATCAATTTATTCTTTTTTGTGGAAAAGAGTCAGTACGGCTAGAATTTGATTTAAAAATGGCATATTTCCGGTAGTTTCTGGTTATTCGCTCTTAAATTTCTAACAACGTGGCGGATATTAAATGGGTGACCGGCGAATTGGTATGTGGTACGAGTGAAACGTTTGCTTCTCGTCAATTTATTGTACATTAGCTGACCACAGTTGACTGTCAATGCGCAGGATGATAGTTGGAAGTGAGCCAAGTGAGCCGGCCTCGATACAAGCGAGAGTCAAGTCAGCTAAGTCTGTTAGTGGAATGGGACTCGAACTACAATCATTGCAGTAGTAGTCTCTAATCTGATACACCGGCTATTTCAAAACAATGATATAATACCACCAATGTTACTAACTCGTTCTCATCGACTTGTTTCAGAGGAACTAGCATGGCTGTATCGACAACTAATTTTGTTTATCGATGGGATAAACCAACTATCGACGTTAATTTATCTACATTAAGGCGCCGTATCCCCGCTCGAAAAAAAGAAGAGATATGTAATTACGAATGTTGGAGAGAGCGCGTTAATATATAAGCGAAAATTGAGAAAATGTTAAAAAAAACACGACTCGTTTAAAATAGAGCAAAAATCTCTTGGGGGCTGTCTAAAACAGCATTCAAAGAAACACTTTGAATTTTTTTAATATAATATATAAAATAACTGAAACAAACGTGTTTATAATAATTTTCAGAGCATACTTTGCGATTTTTTTCTATGGAGGGAATTTCATATTATTTGCGTTTTGGCGTGGGGAATGTATAAATATTATCTTCACAGATTATATATATATATACATATATTTTTTTTTAAGAGCTTAAAAACTTTAAATGTTTAAGGGAGATATGTAAGAAATCGATAGAAATTCGGGTAGCGGCGGCTTAAGACGATCCATAAAACCGTATATCAATACGATGTTGTCCAAACCGTTATCTATGGTTAGTTACCAACACCTCTGCCATAGGGCAATCCTAGCGGTTTGAAACGTTTGGTTATTTAGCAGGCGTGCCCGGATTCATGGGGTGAGGTTTGCCTAAGTCTTGGCGGTGGATGCGTCTAGCCTTTTAGTGCTTGATTATATCGGGAGAGACCAGTTTAAGGAGACCATTTGGCCTATCTAATAGGACTCTCTTGACCCATCGCCTTGCACCGCTGTGGAAGGGGTGAATTCATCGTCACTCTTGGACCCACTAAACCCCAGATTTCTACCCACTCCCATACCTTTATCCTTCCCAGAACTTCATATTCTTCCTTTCCTTCAAAAGACCCTTGGAACTTTCCTTGGAACCCTATGTTTAGAATCCTTATAGCCAGCTTCTAGTTAGGTCGACTAACGTGGTCAATATTATAAATACGCGAAGAATATAATAAATCCAGATAAACACATGAATCAATTATTCCCAAGAATAATAATAATAATAATTGGACAATTTGTAGAGTGCCGTTTTTGTGAAAAATCACCTCAAGAAGTAATCTCCATCCATAGGAGAATGTGTTAGTGTGTCTGAATTACCCGACCACCACATAATGTTAAAAAAGGACTGACGATCGATAAAGTCCTATATCAATACGGTATTGACTAAATCCGCCTTGGTCAGTTATCAGTATTTGCGAGCACGGTCAACAATTGATATGAGATATTTCGACCGACGATTGATAAATTTTAGCACGGCCCCCATAGTATTAGATAAGTTTCGGTTAACTGTCAATAAACACACGTTTTTTAATAATGTCGTTCGTTATGCAAAATGAATGGCTTATTAATGAACGAAGTGGAACTAACGAAGCTCTTCGAATTGAAAGAAGTCGTGCACGCAGTGAGTTGAATCCGTTCGGGCCAATGACGCTACACCGGTTCGGGATTCGGGAACCGAAAGTTGTTCACATAACGAGTTGTGAATAAATTCCTCATTAACTAATTAACTCCCGTTTTAGTGTAAAAAAGTAAATGCGAACTTCCAGCCAATGCATATTTGGGTTAGTATTACATTTCAACATTGCCAATCTCCACATATTATTATAAATCAAAGTCCTCCGCTGCGTCCGTCGGTCTGTTCGCGATAAACTCAAAAACTACTGAACGGATTTTCATGCGATTTCACCAATAGATAGCGATTCATGAGGAAGGTTTGTGATAATTTTGTTAAGGTTTTGTGAAAATTGGTTGAAATTTATCTATAATTAAAGGAGAATGTCTGTATGTGGTGGAAGAGCGGGCTGGCAAGCGGGCGGTGTGAATTTGATTTGTATGCAAATTAACAGATGACAGTGTGAGTTAAAAGGTTGGGTAACCATCCAGTAAATGGCGTTGTGTTTCGTTGGCCATAGCAACGCATTATCGGGTCAACTAGTTTATTAATATTTTTACGTAGTTTGGCGTTTGACATTTCGGAATGTCAATTCATAGAAATTATCTCCAGTTTTCTCAGCGTATATCAATTTCTTATTTATTTCCTGTTAATATCGGTTCGGCTGTCAACGGTGAAGCTGTGCTCGGGACATCGATATAAAATCGTCAGAAGCTACGCCCATCGATCCGATATTTTAAAATTATCGATTTCACTGTGCTAGAACCCCTGAGTCGATCGTGAACTACTCGATCATTTTAACCCGATCACGAATCACCATTGATCCATCGGGTCAGTTTTTTTAAAAGATTCGATCATTCAGCACCCGTTGGGTGTGGCGAGCAGCCATGGATATTTAAAAGCCCTGCGACAATTCATTTCAGATTATCCATCTCTATGTTTACTTCACGAGAATGAGAATCATAATTCTATGATCAATGATACACCTTTGATCTACTTATAAGTGTCAAATCTACCAATGATCTACTTAATTACATCAAACGAAAGTATTCTATCACAAATCGGATACTTACGACTTACGACGTAAACTAATACAGCAGCGGCCGGCGACGGCTCATCATCCATGACATTTTTATCGCAGTTATTTATTTTTTGAATTCATTACATCATCCCAGATAAAGGACAACTCCTCTGTATTGAATATCTTTCTATGTTGTAGATTTGATAAATAGGACATAAGAAAAGGGACATCCTTAAATAGCAGCCCTTTCTAACCATATTCTACGTTGTCGATTTGAATTAAATAAATTTACTAAAAAAGCCTTTTCTAAACTGTTTTGCAGATTTGATAACCACAGGACTAAAAGACAACATCCAAGAAACAGGACACCTCCTCTATATTGAATCATTTTCTTAGTGGTAGATGTGATAAGTATAGAACTTAATATTTAAGAAAAGGGACAACGCCATTTCTAATTTGTAGATTGATACCACGGGACTAAAGTACATAATCCAAGAAACGGGACACTATCTCTATAATGTAGACTTTTCTATGTCTTAGTTTTAATAATCAAAGGACTAAAGGATACAAATCAGGAAACAAGGACGTTACCACACCGCTATAAATAGACATTTCTAAGTTGTAGATTTGATATCTACAGAACTAAAGTATATAATCCAAGAAACAGGAAAACTCCTAGATAAAATGGGCTTTTCTAAGTTATAGATTTAACAACCAAAGGACTAAAAGACACAATTCAGAACACATGAAACTACCTATATAAGTAGGTATTTCTAAGTTGTTGATTTGATATCCACAGGACTAAGGTATATAATCCAAGAAACAGGAAACCACCTACATAAAATGGGCTTTTTTAAGTTATAGATTTAACAACCAAAGGACTAAAATACACAATTCAGACAACATGAAACTACATCTATAAACAGGTATTTCTAAGTTGTAGATTTGATTTGTTGTAGATTTTAGTTGTAGATTTCTAAGTTGTAGATAACCACAGGACTAAAGTATATAATCCAAGAAAGAGAAAACCTCCTTCATAAAATGGGCTTTTCTAAGGTATAGATTTTATACCCACAGGACTAAAGTAGGTACATAATCCAAGAAACAGGACACCTCCACTACATAACAATTTTTTCTATGTTAGAGATGCGATAATCAAAGGATCAAAGTATAAAATCCAAGGAAAAAATCTTATAAAATCTCTCATTCTCCATAAAATCTAAGTTGTAGATTTGATATCCATAGGACTAAAGTACATAATCCAAGAAACAGGACACCTCCTCCATAAGATAAACATTTGTAAATTGTAGATTTGATACCCACAGGACTAAAGTATATAATCCAAGCAACAGCACACCTCCTCCATAAGATGGACATTTGTAAGTTGTAGATTTAATATCCACATGACTAAAGTATTATAATCCAAGAAAGAGAAAACCTCCATCATAAAATGGGCTTTACTAAGTTATAGATTTTATGTCCACAGGGCTAAAGAACATAATCCAAGAAACCGGACACCTCCTCCATAAAATAGGCATTTCTTTGTTGTAGAGTTGATACCACAAGACTACTGTATACAATCCAAGAAACAGGACACCTCCTACTATAACAGACTTTTCTAAGTTGGAGATTTAATAATCAAAGGACTAAAGGACACAATCAAAGAAATAGGATACCGCGTTTTCGAATTGTGTGATAACCACAGGACTAAAGTATATAATCCAAGCAACAGGACACCTCCTCCATAAGATGGACATTTGTAAGTTGTAGATTTAATATCCACATGACTAAAGTATTATAATCCAAGAAAGAGAAAACCTCCATCATAAAATGGGCTTTACTAAGTTATAGATTTTATGTCCACAGGGCTAAAGAACATAATCCAAGAAACCGGACACCTCCTCCATAAAATAGGCATTTCTTTGTTGTAGAGTTGATACCACAAGACTACTGTATACAATCCAAGAAACAGGACACCTCCTACTATAACAGACTTTTCTATGTTGGAGATTTAATAATCAAAGGACTAAAGGACACAATCAAAGAAATAGGATACCGCGTTTTCGAATTGTGTGATAACCACAGGACTAAAGTATATAATCCAAGCAACAGGACACCTCCTCCATAAGATGGACATTTGTAAGTTGTAGATTTAATATCCACATGACTAAAGTATTATAATCCAAGAAAGAGAAAACCTCCATCATAAAATGGGCTTTACTAAGTTATAGATTTTATGTCCACAGGGCTAAAGAACATAATCCAAGAAACCGGACACCTCCTCCATAAAATAGGCATTTCTTTGTTGTAGAGTTGATACCACAAGACCACTGTATACAATCCAAGAAACAGGACACCTCCTACTATAACAGACTTTTCTAAGTTGGAGATTTAATAATCAAAGGACTAAAGGACACAATCAAAGAAATAGGATACCGCGTTTTCGAATTGTGTGATAACCACAGGACTAAAGGACATACCTAACCCAAGAATTAGGACATCTCCGCTATTGTCACGCTCCGTGGGAAGGCTGTGTAATTAATGAACGGCATTAATTCACTAGTCTAATGAACTAGTCTAGATAACAGATTTTATAAGTTAGAGATTCGATAATCAAAGGATTAAAGGACACAATCCAAGAAATAGGACACCGCGTTTACTACGTTATGAATTTTGTGATAACTACAGGACTAAAGGATACCTAACCCAAGAATCAGGACATCTCCGCTATTGTCACGAGCCGTGGGAAGGCTGTGTAATTAATGAACGGGATTAATTCACTAGTCTAATTAACCTGCACAGGGCGGAGAAGTGGGGGGGGAGGTGCTTGTGCTGAAATATTAATAAGTGTGAGAATTGCCAGTAATAAAAGATACAAGATTCCCTTTAATGCTTTAACTGGTTTTGTTGTCTGAATTGTTATTTTTTTTACATTAACTCCACACAGGAGGCCCTGACGAAAATAATTTCTCTCAGGGCCTGTGTCATCTTTGAAGTTGCTGTGTGGAGGGTCTTTTTGAGGATAGGAATCAAGGCCCATCTATGACATGGTTTTGAGGTAAATTATTTAATTATAAAAAAAAATAAAATCATTGTTGTGAAACCACATACATTAGTTTTTAATGGATTTATGGTGAAACACATAAATTAATTAAGTAAAATTATGAACTCGCGACCTTCGAATTCACAGTCGAGAGTCTTATCCACCTACCGTGGAGAAGGATGATATTCCTATCCTGGTGACGATGACCCGATAATTGATCCGCCGACAATTAGCCCCCCCAAATTACACTTACTATAAAATTATTTTATATTATATATATATTTCTTTTTTTATTATTTTTTTTTAAGTTTTCTTTATTCATTAGATTTTTCATTACATACATTGGGGATTTTTCGACCACCATGCTAGGCACATGCCCGTGTTGTGGTGATTTGAAATTATAGAGAAAGTTGACAGAAAATCAGAGATTACATAATAATACAATAAAAAGATGTTAATAATGCCATTCATGAACTTTCCACTGATGATAGTGAATGATAAAGTGTGACATTGTAAGGAAGTTTTCTTAATTAATTTATTTTTTAGTTACATTACAGGAAAATAGAAATAGGATTAAGAGGAAAAGGACGGGAATATAATATAGGGATTGAATTTACATGCATGTCTCGACACGTGAGACAGGCATCGAAAAACCCAATGTAAATATACTTTTATAGATAAATAAATAAACTTTCTGGTTGTATGTCACGTAAAGTCGAGTTAAAAATGTCAATGTGGTAATAATTTAAGTTAAATGAGTGTGTGCATCTGTAGATAAATGAGTTCTACTATATTTTTTGTGCATTCTTTACCAATTTCAAACGCAAAATCGACTCCAAAAATACCCTTTTAATAATAAGTTGGTATGAATATCTAACGAATTTATACACAGTGTCGATTTTTTGTACTTATACGCTGGTTTACACAGTATATAGACAAGTAGAGTTTTCCTTGAGAAATTTGAATGAAAATATGTTTTATACTTTTGTTATTCGGCGGTACATCCTCTATGCATATTCCTTCCGGTCATTTAGTTATATATTGTATAATTAGGTACACCGTAATTTCCCTAAACCGACAGCATATTGTTTATAAGTATGCCGAGAGGACAATTGTCGGCGGATCGACTGTCATGGAACCCCTGGTGACGTACGCAATTATATATGCCGTGAAATAAATAAAAAAATTCTCATAAATGCGACAAAATCTCCAGACCTTATTTCAGTAAACCCCTCTCTTCATTTTTGAGTTATGTATTGGAGATTTATTTCAAGTGGAGGGCACCCCTGTACAATTTTACCGCAAAGGCTTTTGGTTATACGCCAGGCGTTTCAACTGCCTACAAGCTTTACACGAGGGTAGATCGTAGAATATATAATAGGAGCGGATAGTCTGTAGAGGTGTTGCCACGTGCATGGTTTTACTCGGTTTTTACCGTGTTTTCATGTTTTTGGGGTCATTTCCACCTCCAACGTTTTTTCAAAAAAATCACGACGAACAATACATGATTTTTTGCCATTTAACAAAAGCGTGTACTTTTGAGTGTGATAAGTTTTTTAGCATGGGTCACGTGGCTAAATCAGGAATGTAGTTGTTGAATTTCAGCACGGGTTCACAATGTCACTTGATCTAATTTAATTTTATCAATAGGTATTATAGATAGCTAATAATAAAACTTAGATGTGACCGCGTCCCAAAAAGAATTATGACTGGACACTGGTCACCCATGTGGAAGGAGAAAAGTGGGAAGACCCAGACTGAGATGGGAAGAAGAGGTAAGAGGGGATGCAGCACAGCTTCTCCAGGTACCAAAATGGAAGTCAGCAGCTGAGGAAAGGAGTTGGAGGCGAATGTTGCAGGAGGCCAAAGCTCAATGTGGGCTGTAGCGCCATCGAAGAAGAAGAAGATGTGACCTATTTTTTTTGTTTCAGATGTTCGTTTGACTGTAATATTGCTTTTTTATTTTTACGTTTTTTTTTTTCAAAAACTTTGTTTTGTTTCTATTGTTCCAAAGAAAGTTGTGAAATGGTTACTTTTAATAAAGCATTATAGATTGTTTACTTAGGTATCGTTATTTTCTTATTTATATCATTACATAGTATAAAATGAAGTCGCTCAAAATGTCTGTGCGCTTAGATCTTTTAAACTACGCAACGAATTTTCATGCGGTTTTCACCAATAGATAAAGTGATTCAAGAGGAAGGTGTATATTGTATATGTATAATACATGCTCATTATAGTAGAGAAAAACCGAGAAAATCAATTATTCAATTCAGGTAGCGGGCTGCGGGCAGAGGGCAGCGGGCAGCTGGCAAGCGGGTGGGGTGAATTTTATAAAGATTGGGTAATGGTGTTGTGTTTCGTTAGCCACGTGACTTATATATCCGGGTCTGCTAGTTCTCAATAAATGTGCATAATCCTAGTGTGACTTATATAGCCACAAATTATATGTAATGGGCATCAAAATCGCTTGGCAAATGGTGTCTATAAACGCTCGATTTCAAACCCAAAATGGTTATATTTATTTTAGTCATAATATTGTATTTTTTTGAGTTGTTTCTTACATGCGTTCACACATTTCTAATGAAAAATTATATTTTTTAGTAGTTTACGCTTATATATTTACGCATTTTGGGAGGCGAGTATGAGTATCGCTGCCCCGGGAATCATTTATTGGAATACCAACACCTCTGCCATAGGTCACTTTAAGTAAAACGCTGCGTTTGGTGATTTAGTAAGGGTACCCGGGTTCGTGAGGAGACGTTCGTCTCGGTTTTGGCGACGAATGCGTTTGCCCACCTTCTGCGTGGCGGGCCGGATCGGGAGAGACTGGGAGAAGAAGACCTAATCTAGTCGAACTCTCTCGACCCATCGGCTTGCACCGCAGTGGGAGAGATAGATTCATACGTCTGTCACTCCTGGATTCCTACCCACCACTCATACCTTTCCCTCCAGAACTTCCTCCCCTTCCTATCGTTAAATAGACCCCACATACAGCATCCCGAAAGATGACATAGACCCTTTGGGAAATTATTTTCCTCAGGGCCTCCCGTGTAGAGCTAATGTAAAAAAAGTAATACAAATCATTTTTCTGTTACCAATAATGTTAAAATGTATGTTTAAACAAATTTTCCTTTAAAAAAAATGAAATAACACTCATTACCTAAATAACATTTATTTGTCCATGTCGTCATTTGAACCCGCGACATTCGGATTCATAGCCCAGGATTTTTCCGCTCGACAACGGTAGACAAATGAATATCGAACGTTATTAATACCGTAGCGTCTGCGTGGTCGAATTTAAGAATCCGGCTTCGAACGCATGTCTGCAGCCACGTCTTACCCGTCGCACCATATAAACATCCGTGTACTTGGATTTTCAGACAAAGCTACTGTTGTAATTCGGTTTCTAATTCAAGGATTCGTCACAAGACGTAGCCTGCATAAACCTGCGGAGCGGGTTTTTAACTGCTAGCAATTTTTTTTAGCCGCTCCAAATAAGAAAGTAAGTTAATACATACTTGAAAATCGCTGGGAAGGCCCAAATACATGATAACAGTAACAATTTATTGATTTCATACAATTCATTTTGCCCTTCTGACTGCTTAATTATTTGTATTTGCTAGCCGAGAAATACTCACGTGCGGAACTAATAATGAAATTAATGTGACTAAAATATTGGAGCTTATAAAATTTAAACTAAAATCGTTCTAGCTATTTAACCCCTCGGGCCTCGACAAAAATATATGTATGTTTCATCAAATATTCCCGCTTTCGCAGTTTTTAACGTATTTCAAAATAATAAAAAACATGCTTTAGAAAGCAGATGAACGACTCTTTCAGATTTTAGTATTACAAATCGACATATACCTACCATATATGCAATTATTCGATGATGTGTACCGCCGCCCCGGTAATCTTTTATTGGATAACCAACACCCCTACCATAGGTCAACCCAAGTGATTTACTACGTTTGTTGATTTAACAAGGGTGCCCGGATTCATGGGGTGAGGTTTGTCTAGGTCTTGGCGGCAGATGCTTTTGTCTACCTGTTGCATGGCGGGCCGGATTGGGAGAGACTCTCCAGCCGGGCTCTTCTTACTCCATCGCCTTGCACCGTAGTGGAAGGGATGGATTGGGATGGAGATTGGACGTTTGTCACTCCTTGGCTCCAAAGGCGTGATGATAAAACTCTTAAAATTATGTATTTTTTAAAATTATTTTTTGATCATAAGTGTTTATAATTTTTCAATATTGTCAAAGCAAAATAAGAATGAAAAAAAACTTAAATATTATAGTTTGTAAGACCGCAAATAAATAGACAAACTGAAGTATTTTCGTCACAAAACACGTTTGCAGATCTTTTTAAAATAATTTTATTTAAAATAAAATTAAAATTCTAAAACATAGCTTTCCCAGATAATTTATTGATTTATTTTACTGCATGATTATATGATTTGAAATGTGTGTTGTATAATACAAAATTTTGTTTGAAAATTTAACAAATCTGCCAACGACCTACGGTAGAACCTTATTGTACTAAAAATAAACATATTTTCTCAAAATTTAAAACATAGCTTTGCTAGATAAAAGAACAGCCTTTTGAAATCCATTTAATTTTTTTTGTGGAAAAGAGATAATACGTCTAAAATTTGATTAAAAAATGACATATTTCCGGTTTTGTCTGGGTTGAAGCACTTCTAAGTAATATAAAATCATGTGATATTGGTTTAAAATTGGATCGCTTAGAAATATGTTAGATACTTTAGTTATATGAGTAGAACATATAAGTATTTGCCTCTGAAATAATCGAGTATTTTTTTATTAATCTTTTTATAATATGCCCAGAAAAAAATAAGGTAACAGGTCTGTAAAAATTGCTTTTCGGTTATGCTTTTATTGTATAATGTGAAAATTTTAATTCTGATGATCGTGCCTGAATTTCTCAAAATAAAAATTAAACACACTTTTTGATGTTTTTTTCCTTGAATAAATCAAAACAGGCGGCTGATTTTACACGGGAATTTAAACCTTACCGCTGTCTATGTAAGGAGTATTATTGTCAGCGGCCTGATTCAGAAATAACGACCTGGTAAATCGCCTAGTTTTATAAATCGGATAAAATTATAAGATACGATAATGACCACTCTTTGCGTCAATCCTGGAGTAGATATTTTATATAGGGCGCTTTATTTTTAACCCTTTACGAACCCTACTTAACCCTATGACACAGGACTATTGACATGGGACACGGGGCATGTGAAATGGGACGAACGATAAGCTTTCGGTACCTACTCTTACTCTAAGTATGATTTATTCTCTTGGTCTTCGGTTACTGTGAATTTCAGTGAAATGTCAATTTCTTCAAAACATGAGTTGGGTTGAGGTGCTACCATTGAATTTGGTATAGGAACACGGTACACGGTAGTAAAAAAAATGCATTACTTGCACGCAACATAAAAACTTAGGCCCGGCTTCCCGCATTTCTACTGTTTTATTACGGTTTGACTTTTAAAGCTCTAAAAAAATATATGTTATGTATACATTCCCCACGTCGCGTCGCGTCGAAACGACAATTGAAATTCTTTCCATATAAAAAAATCTCCGAAAATTATTATTGAAGATTATTGATTGAATTTCAGCGGCGTGTTAGCAATAATAAATGAATGCTGATAGAAAAAACTAATAATTATTTTATCTATAATCGTAATTTTCCGATAAGATATTATAGATAAATAATTTCCAATATTCGGAAACTTAATTCAATTTAAATGGGAATAACTATTGTTATAATAACTTTTGAATGTTATACCCATCAATGTAATATATCATTGAAGAAAATGTGAAAAGAACACGACACAGAAAAATAAGATCTAAACTAACATCACCCAATGAACCCGGTCACCTCTGCAAAGTCATCAAACGTAGCAAACCACTTGGGGTGACTTATTACAGAGATGTCTTACCCAAGCGCCTCATCGCGAGTTCATTTTCAGGTTATATTGTCAGGGAACGAGTCTTTCTTAAAAAAAAATCTAAAAATAGGCATAAATGTAAATGAACGTATACGATTTGGAGAAATACACCGGCAAAAAATGTGTATATTCTTAAATGTGCCTTAAATCACCACAAATATAGATAACAGGCATAAAAATCGCTTGTCAAACAGACTCTAGAAACAGTCGATTTTTCCGGAAACGTGGTTTTTATTAATTTTATAGAAATTTCAAAAGTTATGTTATCATAGATAATCTTAGCCATAAAATTGTATATTTTTTATTTTGTTTCTTGTATGCGATCATACATTTCCAATGAAAAAACATATTTTTAGTAGTTTACACTTGTATTTTTTTTTAAACGTAATTAACAATTTTATTTTGTTTCTACTCAAGCGAAACTCTGAGAAAAGCTTCAATTTATTGAACACATATTTTTTGCTATTCATAACATAAACCGATTCGTAGTAAAGATTAGACGAAAATAGTATTTTTACAGATTCGTCTTAACTCACCATCACACCGTTTCATGTAGGAGTAAGCAGAGAGAATGGACCGCCACACAACTCTCTCTTGGCACACACTCCGCGCTTCATTCACATTTATACATCGTCTCATACAAACTTCCGTCTTAATCTAACAATTAAATGACCTGATGCAACTTACCGATTGTAAACGGATTGGTAGAAAAATCACATCTAGTGTTCATAACTTAAACACAATAATTGGTGTATTTTGGGTTTACACATATTATTTATACTTAATAATTAATTACAAACACTTGGGATTATTATTTTCAATAGACAAATATACAAATAACACCAATATATGAATTATTTATAGATATTTTTGTTTAGAAATTAATCCTATCTAATTTTCCCCCTGAGTCACTGCTTTTTTAGTAAAATTTCTTTAGAAAATGTTGTCAATTTGTAAAGTTTTTCATTATTTTCACTTATTAGATGTTTTTTGAACATTCTGTCAGTCAGATACGCACTACAAAATGTCAATATTGAACACAAAAACGAAAAGATAAACAAAACAAACTATCCTTATATATTTTATAGTGTTTTATTGGTAAAAAAAAAACACCAATTACAGCAACAAATGTGTTTTTTAGATTAATTTTTCATTTTTTTACGGTTGATACAAAAACTATTTGAAATAATAATTTTCAAGACGTTTTATAAAATGTTTAGATTTAATGAAGTATGTTTTAGTTTCAGTGATGTGAATAATTATAGATCACCCGTTTTCGACATGACGGCTTCCGCGCATTTTTCTAGAGAATCGCTGCACATCGCGGTACACCCAAGTTTCCTCACAAGCTGGTCGGAAATAGGGCATTTTCGAAATGCGGCGCAGGCAAAACGCATCATAAATTCACTGAAAACCGACACAAACGTTTCACACGCACTGCAATATGTAATGCCGAACCATAATCTATGCAACCACACGGAACTAAACACAATCACTTAGAAAACTGACAAGTTTTCGACCAAAACGCTCGCAAACCGCCTGAAATCTGTCACTGCGCCATTATGTTTCGACTTTACAGTCCTTTGGCCACATTATATCACAAATTTTTCCATGTTTTGAATTGTCACTTGACTGTAGAATCATTTTGACATCCACCGGGGCGATTTCGGTCGCGCGACAACGTATAGTTTTCCCTTTATTTTCATCTATACATTGTTCTGTGCAATCTCCCTGTGGAAATGGGCAGGAAACCATCGTTCTCACCCAACAAAACAATCTGGAAACAGTGCGAGAGAGACGCAGCAATCAGCATTGACGTTGGATAAACGTCAAACAGCGCCCGAGAACTTGCGAGGTTTTCCGGAAATGGCCGAAGCTTTCCGAATGGCAAGTCGTTTTCCCTACCACCACGCCTCGTATTACCGGAGTGAAGTTGTTTCAAATTGTGGGAGCTTTTGATAACGTTGTGAAGTTAGCTACAGAATCAGCTGTCAAAAACTTGGAAAACAATCATTATTATTGAAAACATTTTGTATTTACTGCTATTAATTTATTGTAGAATGCTTTAGCTTGCTTATAATTATGAATTAATGGAACTATTTTGTAATGAATTCACTGCATGTTAGTTTTTTGGTTATAAACCTAAATACTTGATTCTGTGCAAAAGAGGGCGGTCCGTCAGACCAATTGCCATCTCCTAATGCACAGGCGTAATGTGGATAGTGGATATGCTCGAGTCTCTTCTACAAGTATTTTTATGGAGCCTGCAGCATTGATCCCCGGTGCATTGGTGCACGTGCATCAACGGACACGAGCGGAATACCATTCACACTTGATGTTGGCTTGAGAATGGATAGTTTAATCGACTCGTTTTTGTGTAAGTCGGCTCATATGTGGAATGAGATACCGGCATCTGTTTATCCTCCTTCATTTAATATGGGACTCTTCAAAATCCGCATTAATAAATCCATTCCTACAGCCCTTCCCTTAACTCGCCTCACTACGCTGCCCAACCGGGTGACAACATAGTCCCCTGCCTTTAGAATGTACAGACAGGGGAGCTCTTGTGAGATGTCACAGGCCGGATCGGGAAAGACCTTTTTATATATCCAGCCGGGCACACACGACCCATCACATTGCATCGCAGTGGGAGGAATGGATTAATAAGTCCGTCACTCCTGGACACACTAACCCCCGGATTCTTACCTACCCCTCATACCTTTATCCTTACTAGAACTTCCTCTCCTTCCAATTCCTAAAAATACTCTTCAAACAGCATTCCTAATGGGATTTTTTTTTCCTCAAGGCCTCTTGTTAAAGCTTATGTAAAAAAAAATGATGGAATGCTTTCACCAAGACGATACTTTTTTTACTCTGAGGAAAATAATTTCCTTTAGGGCCTATGTGATCTTACGGAGTGAAGTTGTTTCAAATTGCGTGTGTGAGGAGTATTTTTGAGGAAAGGAAGGAGGGGAATTTCTGGGTAGGAAAAAAGTATGAGGGGTGGGAAAGATTCTGAGGGTCAGTGAGTCAGGAGTGACGGACGTATGATTCATTCCTCTCACTGCGATGCAAGGCGACGGGTTGAGAGAATCTGGCTGAAGAAGCCAAAAAGCTTCCTCAACCAGTCTCTCTCGATCCGCCCCGTGAAACCGAGCACCCCTGCTAAGTCACTAAACGTAGCGAACCACTTGGGGTGACCTACGGCAGAAGTGTTGGTTGTCCAATAAATGGTTCCCGGGGCGGTGGTACCCATACCCTCCTCCCAAATTAAATACTTACAGGACATACATTATTTGTTAGTTGCATTACAAAATTAGTTGGCTTAATGATATGTTTATAACAAAGCAGGATATAACCTAACTATCACAAGAAAAATATAACAATGTTTGGCAAACCGTTTTCTAAACAAATCATTTTATTTGCATTTGAAACATCCGCCGATTTGCAACGATTACGTAATCCCTTGATGTTTAATTCATACGGATTTGAAATGAAACTGTTTTCGTTCGTAATGTACATTAGAATTTTCGAATGCTAGGTTATTTGTTCACCACTCTAGTGACAGCGCGATTAAAAACTTTTTCCTCCGTGATTTTTTGGAGATCATTTGAAATATTTTCCGCCCGCGTTCAAAAAATCATACCTCCGAATTTTAATATGGAGACATACAAACTGATTTTTCTATATAGCCAACGAATTTATCTATTTTTTTCGATTATCTCATATTCGTAGGATTTATAAAAAAAAAAAATTATAAAATCGCAAACTTTTTTCCAAAAACTTTGTTATAAAAATGTGGTCCAATTTTGGACCGCTGTCAATCGCAGAAAAATAAAAGCGGTCGAAAATGTTGATCTTAGTCGCTCGAGCGCGCTGGAGCGGTTAAATAATTGTATATGATTACAAGGAAATTTTAATAATAGGTATTGTACCAAAATGTTGCTGTCACTGTCGCTGTTAGCCCCTGAATAACCCTAACTGCATCTCAGACTGTTAATGGACAAATGCATCTTAGACCGATGATAAATAAATAAAATCATCAAAATCAAGGTTTTGTTTTCCATATTTTTCTCCTCTGAAACTGGCCCGATTTCTAAGATTTTTTTTATTAACCATATTAGAAGAAAACACTCTGTAAGTTTTTGCGGTTTTTCAAAAATACATCGCATAGTTTGAATATTGAACGTCTGTTGATGGTGTTCAAAACAGGCAATTTTAAGAGGCCGCTCTCCGAATTTCTACCGATTTCTAGCAAACCTCCTTTAAACATTTTAAGTTTTTAAGCTCTCAAAAAATATATGTTATTTTTTAATATAATATAGAAAAAAATTGCAAAGTATTTTTTTTTTTCAAGTCTGTTTCCGTTACTTTACAAGTTATGTGTATGAAATAATTCACAGTGTTTCATTAAATACTGTTTTAGAAAACCCCTTAAGAGTTTTTGATCTATTTTAAACGAGACGTGATTTATTAAAGATTTTCATAGCTTTGCATCGATTTTGGCGCTGTAAATGTTAGCGCTCTCTTCTAACATTCGTAATTTCGTATCTCTCCATCTTTTTCTTTTTGGGGCCGGTAACGGAGCCTTAACGATGTTTGGAGGGTCCTAACTCCAAAAAATAAAAAATATGCCGATACGTTGGTAGTCGATATCTATATTATATTAAAAAATATTTGCACTAGTGTCAAAATCTAGAGAGGAACTTGGGGAATAAGTT
Source organism: Limnephilus lunatus (assembly GCA_917563855.2). NCBI lineage: Eukaryota > Metazoa > Arthropoda > Insecta > Trichoptera > Limnephilidae > Limnephilus > Limnephilus lunatus. Next base: position 105,120,386 of record OU830594.1, read on the forward strand.
TGTATGGACAGAGCGCCGCCCGTTTTCCTCTTAAATAGCGGCCTAATCTTGACTGACTTCGTGGTCGTGAGGTAAGGCTCGTATTTGCGGCACGTTCTAGAGTGGAAGACTCTCTCAGTATCGCCCTGGTGAAAGACCACCATTCAGAATTTAAGCGTTGCTTGAAATAGCTTTAGCCGTGTTTGGTAATCATCATCCTCTTCCCCATCTCCTTCCTCTTCCCACTACCTTAAGCCTAACAACATACCCCAATCGGGGATGACATAGTCTTACTGGCTACAGACAGGAGCGGTTGGGACTCCTTTGCGATATTCACATTCACAAAAAAGCGCAGACTCGTCAAAATTAGGGGATATTATAATTGTAGAATTTGTGAAGCTGAGAGATCAAAAATATTTGCCTCAAAATAAAACAATTACCTTGATTCCCAGTGATCAGAACCCATCGGGCTACCGACCTTTCTAAATTTCGATTTTCAATACCGACATTTATTTCGTAAGGACTATAATTTCTGTAAAATGCGTATCGTATGTGTCCTTGTATTTGTGAGTAATTGCCACCAAAAGTTGATTGAACACATTGTTATCGATAACAAGTCTATCTGCCGAAGTTCAGCTCAATCAAATGTCGGGAAATGGGTTAATTTCCACTTCCAAGTATGTACCTATACATTCATTCAATCGAGAAAATAAAAGTGAAATTCAAATAAGATGTAGTTAAAAAAAGAATATCGATAATTAAAAAAAAATATCGATTTAAGTAAGAAGAATTTGACCTTACTTCTGGCACATACAAACGCCCACAACTGACTTCCTTCAGGTTACCTCTTCGGTGCCGGATTCGGATAAATTTATCAACAGGTGTTGCCCAGCATTGCGTAGCATTCAATCTATATATAAAATTTAATACGATTAGCGCCACACACAACTATTCCTATATAATAATACCTCTAATTATTGTTGTTGGTCGCATAACAAGAAATATAATTCTATTCATTGCAGCTATGTTAAACATAGATAATAGAAACTTGCGAGATGTGTCATGTACCATTATTATATCGTGCGCACAACGCATATCGCCAATATCTTAACCCCTCAGCCACGCGATTCTGTGTCTTTTGTGGATACGGCTTGAAATTAATTTTTATATGGGCTGATGTGTCAGCTGTCAGCGCTGTCGCCGACTTCAACTAGTTAAAAACACGAAATGCGTAATACGTGATTTATTTATTCATTTAATGTAAATACTTTTAAAGTTGTATTTGATCGATGGTTATATACCATGGTTTTGACACTTGCGAATTCGGCGACAGCGATGACAGCTTGAAGCTTACACATCAGCCCGTAGAAAAATAGACAATCGCGCGATTACGTATCGAATCGATTCCGTATCGAAAAAAGATATAGAATCGCTCTTCACAGGCTGATTTGTTCGCTTTTCAGAACAATATACAAAGATCTCTTATACATCGTTGTATCTCCCTTACTACCATGGTTAGAAATATAATAAAAACGGAGTTAGAAAGAGAAATCGCAACGCTTTATATTTCAATCTAAAAGTTAACCACAAAATAATTAAAATGTAGACCTTTATGAAACCAAAGTTTCTGACCAAAATTTAAGTGGAAATTAGGATTTTTTTACTAATTGCCTACTAGCGAGTTCCCGTCATGCGTAATAATGCCGCTTATAAATAAATTGTTTATCCCTGCGTGTCTTTTCCCATTCGTCCCATTCCTCATCCGCATTTCCCTCCCATCTCCCCTTCCCCTCACGTGATCCCCCTCCACCTTCCCCGCCTTTCCTCTCTCCTTTCCCGCGAACCCCCTCCCGCGATCCCCTCCCCTTTCACGCGTTCAATATATTCAGTCCCGTTACATTCAGATTTTCAAACAGCTCGCGTGCCACCTGTTGCAATATTTTTACAAATTTTCATTTTTCATGTTATAAATATTCATTTTTGTACCTTTATTATAAAAACAATCAAGAAAATTTGGTATCTAACATGGGTACCTACCTATTTAAAATAAATATATTTTTTGATTAGACTAAAAGTATTCGATTTTGGTTAGTAGGTAGGTACCATAGGGTATTAATGTCTTTGACCATAGGTGAGTACTTCGATTAAATTCATTAATTTAAAGAGTTTCAAAATTTTTAATTTGATTGAACAATCATTGTTTCGCAAAATGACAGTTTCGTAAGAGTTTTTGTAATGCTTAAAACTTTTCAGATGTATTGTCATGTGGTTGTAGTAATCCGGAAACCTTCGCGAGGGTGGAAAAAAGGTATTTTGAAAGATTCAAACATTTGGTTTGCTGTAGCAAAGTACGAGAATAGTCATAGATTTTTTCTTCATGAAACCACAGAAAAGTGAGTTGACGATAACGTTTCTAATCAAACATGCTATGATGTCCGCGCGACTGTCGCAGAACTACAGCCTAATGCGCGTAGTTTGCATACAAAAGTAATTTGTTCATTTTCTTGATTTTTTGAAAGTATGCATTATTATTGGTTAACAATATACATGGTTTGAATACGGAAAGAATTTGTTCATTTAGTTTAGCGTTCGTTTAGTTTATTCGTTAATTATTCGTTCGTTTAGTTTATTCGTTAATTGGTAAACAACACCGGCGACACCCGGAAGCGCAGTCTAACCTAGTAAAAACGGCGGATAGCACATCTCCTTATATTTCAATATCTTTGTTTATAATACTTTGCCTAAATAAATATATATGTGTGTATTTTTTTTTCGTTTTAAGTAATTTTAGTTAAAGTTAATTGTAAGGTGAGCCATTTTAAAACATTTTTATGTTTGAATTGAAAAATTAATATTTTTAAAATACTAGTATATATTGAATTATTTGGCGGGTGGGAGATAAGCCGACGTAGCTCAGTTGGTAGAGTAGTTGACCGGATATCAGAAGGACGCGGGTTCAAGTCCCGTCGGCGGCATTTATCTTTTCTCGGGAGATTTTTTCAATGTTGATGAGTGTTTCAGGCTAATAATTATTGCTTATAATAATTGTTATTTTTTAAATTGTTCATTTATTTCGAATTATAAAAATTGAAAGCTTATTTCATCACCATTCAGTTTTTAGTTTTCGGATATATTCAGCAATATTCTATTTATTTGGATTTTATTGTAAAGCGGAAATATTTTAACCCTCTGACAAAATATTAATGAGGCCTGAGGGGTTAAGCGAATAACTTTCATTGAATAAAAAATATTTTTTCGGAGGTATGATTTTTTGAAAGACGGCGGGAAATTTCCAAACCACAGGAGCAACAAAGTACTGGCTCTCAAGGTTGAAACCGATTATATCACGGATTGCTCCATTGGTTAATACAATATTCATAAGTAGGTATGTATTTGATGAATGTGTGCCAAGACCAAGTCGTGTGGCGGTCTATCCTCTCTATATATCCCTGCGGTAAACGACGTGGTTAGTTAGTCGATAGAGTAAAGTAGAGGTAGTAATCAATTTGGGGGACGGGAATGAGCAGTGGCGGTTCTTCACAGGGGGACAATGGGGACAATCCCCACCAGTTACACCCGAATCCGACTAAAGGAAACAACAGTCGATGTTCTTTCTTCACCAAAATGAATGAATTCTTTAAAAATAAAAATAATTAACATTTGCAGAAATAAAATACAAAAAATATTCCGAATGATTTAAATAAGACCCAACGCGCGTATAGCGAACGGCGTACGGCGTATGAGAACAGCGGAGTCCATTTCTCAGTGCGCAGAAGCTACTGCGCACTTGGGGGACAATCAGAGCTATCCCCTCGTTTCCTTCGCGATCGTATGCAATCCGCGAGAACCGCGCACGCGCACTGGTATGTGAATTTCACATACCATGGTGATCATCCAATAAATCCCCACGACAAACTACTGAACCATTTGTTTGCGGAGTTTCGGGCGGGAATCGCTCGCGTTCAAATTAAGTTCGAAAATATTCTTGCAACGTAAGCGTTATTTTTATTATACCTAGGTACTATATTGTAAATTGGTATATATCTATAGATATTTTATATTATTTTGTGTTTAGATATCCGATTAGCATGATTAGAGCATCAACAATTTTTTTTGAGAAATTTTATATTATATTGTGGGTGGTGAGATTACGGTACAGTACGTAGAAATGTCGATCCCCACCATCAAAGAAGTGCTCGAGCCGCCACTGGGAATGAGTATGGCGCGCCGCTCCGGGAACCATTTATTAGACTAGCAACACCTCTGGCATAGGTCAGCCCAAGTGGTTCGCTACATTTGGTGACTAGGCAGAGATGCCAGAGTTCATGGGGTGAAGGTTGTCTAGATCTTACGGCGGATGCGTTTGTCCACCTTCTGAGACTGGTTGATGGAGGACATGTTGCCTCTCCGGCAGGACTGTCTCGACAAGGGACATACTTGACTTACATAGGTACTTTAACCTGTAATCTGTAATTCCTGACATTATTTGGAGCAACAAATGCAAATGAAATTTTGGTCTTCGGTGACTTTATATATGTTTTTTTTTTAAAGTTTTTTCTAAATAAACATAATAATTATTAATAAATAATAATTTCTTCCACGTGTGTGCACTGGTCACTCAACCGAGTATACGACCAATCCTTGCCTCTAACTGTCCAATACCTTGTTACGAAAAAAAAAGTGTGCAGTTTAGTTTTCTGAAACCTTCAGAAAACTAAAGTAGACAAAAGTGGGGAGGCTACGAAGCACCGCATAAAGAGGTGACCGATTATTCAATCTCAATCTCTCGCCGGCTAAATCCTTTAGGTGTAGGCACCTATGTGATGGTCTAATTTCGATTTTTCGTTTTTTTCGAGTTTCAAATCACAACGGTGCTAAAGACGTTTTCACTTAAAAAAATAACTTCATGAAATTCTGAAACTTTTCAATTACCTAAGCAAATATTTCATTTCAACGTGGTTATTGTGACATTACCAATCAAAAAAGTATTGGTTTCGACATCTTTTGAACTGTCCTCACAGAGGGTATTGTTTTAGTGATTCCGGTTTAACCCTCCCCTTCCCATTCTCCTGTTTAACGCTCTATTCTACTGGAAGTAGGAGGTCGAGTAGACAATAGAGTATAAAGCAGACGGACGCGGGGAACACGAACCTCTCCACAGAACAAAGGGAGTCATTCCTTTTCAATCACCACTCCATTTCCCGTGGCATTGAATTGCAATACCCACTCGTATACCTACAGTTCGGGATTTCCCGTTTAACGATGGCGCGTGTGTACTCACGAAATACTGTCAACTGAAATAAATCATTTACTTTTAATGTAATATACTCTAATATTCATATGTCTATGAATATACTAGTGCGAACCCGTGAAAAATCACAGAATGTTATAATAAAAATGAAGAATTTGTGAAGCTGAACGAAGCTGTACTAGGGTCAGCGCCGGATCTGCCATACGTTCAAAAACGTGCAAAAAACCTGGCGCCAACTCCGAAGGGGCGCCGTGAGAAAATAATTATTGTATAAAATTTTTGTTATAATATTCCCTGAATCGTATAAAAATTACCCATAGTACGAAATAATTATTACGCTCTAGCAACACTTTCCATAGAAACAGAATGCGCGCGCATCAGGTTGGTGTCAACGGTTTACGAATTTATAGTCAGTTAGAGATTTTTTTTACAAATTCCATATATTTAGTTTAAACGTAAGATCTATTTTTCCATATATCTTTTACCGTCTTTTACGACGAATGGGTGCGATCCAAATTCAATAACCAATCACAGCGTCGTATTTTTGTTCAAAAGAATCAAATAAACCGACTTGCGCCTTCAAAATGCTGACAATTTTATTTGTTTTATTTTGCACGATTTAAGTCTCTAGGACGAATAAGTATGTCACAGGTGAACGAATTTTTAATCAAAATAAAAATTTAGGGGGGGCGCTATCGGTACCTACTGCACAGGGCGCCAGATTTCGTAGATCCGGCCCTGACTAGGGTCAGTCAAAAAGTAATGCCTCCTATTTTTTTCTCCTTTAATTGGCAAAAAATAAATAATTCAATTACATTATTGATGTAATTAATTAAAAAATGTCGAAAACCACAATATTGACGATTAATTTGTCACTTTTTAATAGATTTCCATTTTCAAAGTTTTGGTCCATCCTTTTATATTTATTTATCTTAAAAATGGAACATATTATAATATTACTGGTCTTCCATTAAAAGCATTTGCTTGTGGATGGAAAAAGAGTTTACATTTCATATGTGTATGTAGGTACAATTAATATAGTCACGTGTTTCACACAGTTAATACAATCTAGTTAATGGAGTTAATACATTATTTTTAATTGATAAACTAATGTTTAAGACAAGATTTTTATGCATGGCACAAAAGGTAACAATTATCATTATTTGATTATTAAAGGGTAGTAATAATTATTAGCCTGAAACACTTATCAAAATTGAAAAAATCTCCCGAGAAAATATAAATGCCGCCGACGGGACTTGAACCCGCATCCTTCTGATATCCGGTCAACTGCTCTACCACTGAGCTACGTCGGCTTATCTCCCACCCGCCAAATAATTTAATATATACTAGTGTTAGTAATAATTACTAGCCTGAAACACTCATCTACTTTAAAAAAATCTCCCGAGAAAAGATACGAAAAATGTAATAAGCAGTAATTGTTTAATGAAACACTAGTATCTTTATACTGAATTATTAGGCGGGTATGAGATAAGCCGACGTAGCTCAGTGGTCAGAGCATTTGACCGGAAATCAGAAGGACGCGGGTTCGAGTCCCGTCGGCGGTATGTACGTCGGCGGCGCGAGGTCATCATACCAGGATTCTACTGTGGGTATATTCCATACTTTCAAAATTATTGTCACGGCTAGTATCTAGTATTGGTACGGTCTACGGAGACGTCACGGTGTGGTGTATGATGCAAGAAAATGATGACTTTTTCCTTTGGAGGAAACAGACCCACGTACATTGTGTATCTCACCTTTTGAAAAATCCGCAGCATTATTGTATTAAGTAGGTAATATAATTATATTTTTTCGTTGACAAATAAGGGAGCCTTTATCTTTCGAATGAACTACGTTAGTAAATCTAGTAAAGTTGGTAAATAAAGCTTTGTGGAAAATAGAAGAAAAGCAGACCCGTGAAAAATCACCAAATCCGACTTTTCTTTTCAAGATTCATTTCATTACTTTAAAATAGTGTAGATCTTGTACCATCATAAATTGTAATATTCATAAATCAATTCGTAGATACAAACAACGTATTTTTACTATAATACATGTACTTTTATCATGTAGTGATACAGTTTCCACTTTCTACGGTCCTACTTATCGAACGGTACCTAGAACCTAGTTTCGCTATCATTTCATCGAATTTCAGAGAAATGCGGTGTACGTGAGTGCCACTCGGTTTGTAGAATGAACTGTAATTGACAACGAGTCTATCTGCCGAGTTTCGATTTTTCGAAATTTTGTTGTAGGAGATGATCTCATTGAAAAAACGGTAGACTGACCAAACCACTGACTCGTGTTTTGCTGCCATGATGTTCTCCTTCTTCCAGGGCCCGGACTTCCGGTATTTCCTTGCATTATATAACAGTACATAAATCAAATGAGTGGTTATAATAATTCATAAAATCTTATAAGACATGTTTCTGTGAAATATGTTAAAGTGATTCTTCATATATAATATTGTGTCTGTATGTTGCTTCTGTGAAATGTTTTGTAAAATTTTTCTTCATATTACATTGTGTCTGCATATTGGGTTGGGTTGGGTTTAACTTTTCAAAAGTTCCGATTGTCGATCCCTTAATGAGTTTTGATAACTCATGGGAGTGCAACTTCGTTGCATGTTTTATTTAATAAAAAAATCTACAATATCATCTATCTAAAAAAAAAAAACATCTTCATTCGTAACTCTGTCCATCCAGCTTATTTTAAGTATAGATCCACATCTCGAATGCCTCAAGTCGCCTTATCAGTTCTTCAGTAAGCATCCATGCTTTCATTCCATAAAATAATACCGAAAACACGTAGCATCTGTGTATTCGCATTCGTAATCCAAAGTTGAGATCATGACTGCAGTTACGCCACCTTTATTTGCAACAATTGCTATTATGAAGCTGATGATGGTATTAAATCTTCCGAATAATAATGATACAACAGTGTTTCATTAATTTAATTGATAAATAAAACTTCTAATTGTTCCATATTAATTTAACTTTCCATTGGTCGATTAGGCTACCCACGACCTATTTTGTTATAAAATACCATGCGGTTGCTAAAAGGTAAAATCCTTCAATAAATAAACCAATGTTGCATTTTATTGCTTGCAAATGTTTCAGCTTTTTCACGCCTTAAGTCTTAAGTGCTTTAACGTAAACCAATTTTACAAATACACATTTTTATTGTTTTAAAATCCTTTATAGATTCTGAAAATAAAGCAATCATTTTGAAAACCCAAATAACTCCTCGTAAAGTTATCACAACAAATTTGAACTAAACTAGGTCATTTTTTTACGTTAGGTCCACACAGGAGGCCCTGGGTAAAAAGCGTCAGGACCTATGTCATTTATAGGGATGCTGTGTTGAGGGTCTTATAGAGGAAAAGGAGAGAGATTTCTGGGAAGGAAAAAGGTATGAGGGGTGGGTAGGAATCTGTTAATGTATCCAGGCGTGCCGGACGTTTGAATCCAGTCCTCCCATTGCGGTGCAAGTAGAAGGGTCGAGAGAGTCCGGCCGCCACGTGGCAGGTGGGCAAACGCGTTCGCCGACAAGATCTAGACAAACTCACCCAAAAAGGGCACCCCTGGTAAGTCACCAATCGTTCATACAGTTTACATGGACGATAAGTTCTAGTAATACAAACATGTATTACAGAATAGGCATTTAAAGAATTCAATTTATCATGATTTTAGAGGCAACTTTGACAATTAACGTTAATTAAGTATATGTGAGTTAATGATAATTATTAAAAAAATACTTTTACTCTATTTACCATATAAAAATAATGAAAAAAATATAAAAACACGATTTAAAAAAGCATTGTAACGGGATGTAAATTCAAATTACAAACAACTAATTTGTGTTGGAACAAGAATTTGTATTACACAAATTAAAATTTCTAACCAAAGAAACGCTTTTTTATGGTATTTATTCTTTATTTTTCATTATTTGTCGCAGTATGAAGGACACGATTATTTTTCAATAATTATAATTTACTGAAAAAATGCCAAACTTGTCACAAAAATCATTGTCAAAAAATTCAAAATTGAATTCCTTGATGGCTATCCTATCCTACTAACCCTACTAATATATATTAATATTATAAAGGCTGTTATGAAAATATTGAACATTTCATAGCAATTGTAATCAGGTACTGATTACTAATATTAATATTGTCTGTGGTTTTTTTGACAGCCATATATTGATGCAAATAGGTAGGAAGTGTTTGATTCTTGCCTGGCTCTCGACTTCCCCGCGGGGCCTGATTGGGCACGGACCCTGTGGGAACGTCACAGTGCCAAGTTTAAATATATGTGAAATTTAAAAGTCGAGTGGAGCAAATGCTCTTTCAAATTAATCAAGGCATCCAATCCTGGATGATTATCAATAATTAGTTCGTGTGCGAATCGCGATTAAATACGCATGGTGCGTGAAACAAGACCGGATCCGCGAACGTAAATCGCGTGTCGGCGTATTCCGGAGAATCGAGATTCCGTTTGTAGAATCGATGTGTCGGATGGTAATCCTCGCTCGCTTTGAACCTGTTGTCTGTCGGGATCGAGTATTAATTACTTTTATATCGGATGAGATCCGTATTTGGGGGGCGAGATCGCATTTTACCCACTTTGCCGCGCACGCCGTGGAAGTCACGCTAACACACGGATGGAAGGATACCGGAGGTAATCCACGAGGTCCCGGTATATTTCTGGCCTGTATACTGTACGAGAGACGAGCTGGCAGGCTGGATGCCGCTCTGAAGCAGTCGCGGAACCCTGGAGGAAGGCGTCCCCGTCCATCGGTAGAAACATAGTAGATTAGGTTTAGTTATACGGTCAATGATGGGGGTAAGTTTTCACCTGTATTTGTAAACACCTTACTTCTAATGAAATAGATTTTAATTGTGTTATCAGAAGATCTTGCCTTTCATTGATTGTGATTACTTGTGAATAAGCACCTCATGCCCATCCCTAATGATGAGAACCCATGCCTACCCGCTGAGTCAGCATACATTTGCCGGTCCAGGCGAATGTTTGGCGTCCGAGTCTCCTAAGGAGACAAAGCTGACCACAGTGATGGCCATTATACACATTAATATATGTACCTACCTATAATCTTACACCCACTTAACAAGCGGTGTTTTAACATTAAACTCATCAATAGCCCTGCTCATCAAACCCTGCTACCGAAGGTAGCGTAGCAAATGGCGATATGTGCACCGTATCAAATGGCGCAACAACGTGTTGGTCTCGTAATAACTTATTCACAGGTAGATCTGCTTGTTACAAAATATTATGTTATAATTCCATGTGCTAGCATCCATCTTAGTCATATTACTGCAGGTGTCACAATCACTTTGTTGTTGTGATGTCCATAACCTCAATTTATTTATGTTTGTCATTATAAATAATGCTCAGAAAATACATAACGGTAGTATACAATGTGTAGGTACTGCTTTAATCAAAATCAATCAACAGCAATTAATGTTTAGCTAACAAAATTATCTATGATAATATTGATAATTATCTATTCCGATTTTATCTTTGACACAAGTGTCAAAACAAGTGTCGTGTTTTTACACTATCAAATATTGAAAACTGATGTTAAAAACAATTTTCTAAAACTTATATTACATTCTTATTTATGAGGTTAAATAAGAATATAAGGTAATAATTAATAATTATTCAAATGTTTATAAATATTTATTGAGAACTAAGTGACATTATGTTCATAATTACGGAGGTACATTAATCAAAACAACAAATAACTTTGCAGTAATAATGATAACTTTTCAGTTTAATTATAATAAAAGGTACATGTAATACAAACATTTTAAAAATCTATATGCACAATATTATTCGAGCTTTCTATAATGCCGGTACACATTCAAATTATGACTTAGTCGAAAATAAAATTACCTACACTATTAATATTTTAAATATTATCAAACAAACGATTTGTTTATGTTTCAAAATATGTACGTACTACAACACGTGCAAATTTCTGTCAAACTGTGTACATTGTCATCTGTCATGATGAAACCAAAGCATGCGAATATATTTTTGTTTATTATGCAATTACAAACGAATGACTTTATTAAAGGGATCATTCATAATTTATATGATATATTATCATTTCAAATGTTTTAAATAGTTACGAGACAAGAAGTTTATTTTAATAACAGCTGACAGCAGTCACAAATATTTTGTTGTTGATTGTTTATTTTCTAATATCAAACTTGATTTAAAAAAAAACTATAGACGACGGTAGCAGTCGGTCTATTTAAATTTTAACACGGTTTAAATAAATTCGTTTGGATAAATCGGTACTTATTATTATTTTTTTTAATATTGATTACTAAAAGCTGCGTCATAATATACTAAATTATTATTAGAAAAAGGTACCTATTATACAGTGCATTTCATTAGAGATATGAACTATCTTTGTAATTATTACGAACAAAAAGGCAAGGTTGCCGCAATTTTTTTTAAAAATCAAGGTTGCCACAAATCATTAAATGTTTTCAAACACAAATCAAGGATGTCACAAAATTTATAAATTTTGTACTGAACAAATCAAGGTTGCCACAAATTTTAAAGTTTATTCAACTTAAAATTTATTTATTTTTCTCAAAAATCAGGGTTGTCAAAAAATTTTTTTTTCACAAATTTTTTTTTTTTTATCTTCACTTGTTATCATCATCATAAACAACTATAATAATAACAATTATTTTATTTTTCATAAATAATATTTTCAAATATTTTTTTTACAAGATGTCATATTTTATAAACATCATCAATTACAAATCTAGTAAAGATTTATTATACCATCAAAATTTAAATAAGGGCAAACATAGAGCTAACATGGAGTCACTCGATTTTCTCTCATTCTTTGCGCAAGGAATGCAGAAATTTCAGGGTTACCAATGCTGGTTAGAAAGTTTCTTTCTGTCTAGTTTTTTTGAGGTGGTGGGCCTATCACCACAAGATTCGAGAACGGTTGAAATAATCGATTGTATACCAATATACATAATTACAAATAAATAAAAAAAAAAACAATTATTGTCAATTGCGACATTTTCTTAAATTCAGTTTTTTACAAAAACGGGCATAATGTTTTGGTAGTTTGTGGACTTAGAGAATTCAAAGTTTTTTTACTTTCTTTTCAAAAAATTTTTTTTTTGGGACGTCGATGTAGTTATTCTGGTTTTGTTTTCCTGCCGTGCTTGAAGTACCGCGAGATACAATATAACATCAGTTAACACATCATTATAAAATTATGGAAGTACAATTGGAGATTGATACTTTTCCATATTTTGTCCACTTGTTCCGAAGGGATGAGAGTAGTGTATGCCGCTACCTATTCGTAACGCTTCGAATTCTTCGAACGTTCATCTTCATTCCGGGAGACGGAGTAACTATGGACAGATTATAGAGTTTGTGCCATAGCAGGGCCGTTGCCTGACGTTTCGGAACAGTATGCTGCAGCATCAGAGTGAAGGCGGAGGATCTATTGCCGTAGATGATTAGGCTGCCGGAGGTAGAAGGTCCGTTATCACGCTGATCATTATTGGACATACCACAAGTGATAGATAAATCACTTCAGTATTCTCAAAAACAAGTCACAACATACGCTAACCAATACTTAACATTACATTACATTGGACTCATAGAGTGAGCCAATCGCTTTTCAAGCCCATTTATTCAGAAAACAATACAAATTAATCAAAAGTGAACAGTAAATAATTCAGTCAAAAAATATCATATCATCAACATAGAGAATCTAATCATTGACTTTAAAAAAATGTAAATTCTGCAAAGCCGAGTTTATATAGCTAAGTTATATGATAGTTTCCCAGAGGCTGGCCAAACATCCGAATAAATTTTCAATACATATAAAATTCTATTAAAGATTTTATTATCATCATCATACAAAACGTACGACAACAACAACAACAACAAAAAAATAAAATCGAGATATTTTTAATTTTTAAATCAAGGGCATCATTTTTAATAACAATTCTGAAAAATTGTTTTGAATATAATTACAATCAAGTAATTGTCAACAATGACATATGTGATATTTATTATCATTCTTTTTACAAATAAAGGACAATTTACACTAAATGTGCAAAGACTTGGAGAAAGTATTGAACAATGACGCAACGTCATTATTATAATTGGATGGGAGTTGACGGAGGTATATTCAGTCTAATCAACTGGGTTCTGGTGTTCAACTTACCATTATCATTGGAGGGGAGTTAACTGAGGTATATTCAGTCTGATCAACTGGGTCCTGGAGTTCAACTTACCTTTCCTTGTTAGTTCCGAAGGTAAGGGTGGGTTTGTACCCCAACCGCAACGTATCGATCCGGTGTCGATTACGTTTACCTTACATGACAGACAGAGGGCGAGAGATGCTTGCTGTCTGCTCATCAAACTCTGAGCTGCTGACTCAGGGTACGGAACACAGTGTGCTACATCGTCAGTCGGAGGGCAGTGAATCCGTTGCCTATAGAAGGGTTATTCCTATGGGAGGCGGAAGGACTGTTTGCCACTGATCCATGTGCATACGCAGTACTACGTGGTGTGAAACTTGTTTGAGTGGTTCGGGTTGTTCTTGTAGTTTTATTAGCAACCCCAACACAACATTCTACAAGTATTTCATAAACTCTATTTGAAATCGAGTTGTATGTACTTCTTTTTCACACGGTACTAATGGTAGTGATTTCGGGGAAATCACATTTATTTTTCTCAAAGATATCAAGTCACAATTAATACGCGCACGCCTTTATATTGTCTTACGTTATACTCTACGTTAGAGTCAATAAAATTCAAGCCCATATAATTTGTCACACATGACTCAAAAAAAATCATATCAAATTTCAAGCATCATTGAAATAAGTCTCAAATTGAAGTCTCATACAAAAAAGACTATTTAACAAAATGTCTCGTAACTCAATCTCAACTGTCACTTAATTTGTGGAAATGTTTGCACATGGAATTGAAAAAAAACGTATGTCAAATTTAAACATGGTACATTTTATTTATATTTATATTATAAACTTTGTGAATTTATGATTGGAACATGCAGGAGTGACAGCCCATCATTTCTTTATGTTCCGTATTGTAAACCTTATGAAACTATAAAATTAGAACATACAGATATAACAGCCCATTATTTCTTTATGTTCAGAGTTTCAATTTTTGTTATTTTTTTAAGCTTTATGAGATGTCATATTACTGTGTACGCAAAACATCTTGCTTTGTTGTCTGCGAACAACGTACCGTTTTTTTTTCCTAAATAAAAAAAATAACATTAATATTTACACAATATTTTAACTACTATGAAGTGGATTTATATATTTTTCCTTGTTGTAAAGAAAAAACAAAGGTATGATACAACTAATATATTGTTTTTGGATTGTATAATTGGTTCAGTAATTACCACCCCAAAAGACCGAAGTTAGGAAGTATAGTTAGGGATACTCTTCGAAGGAAGTTTTTTTTTCCAAAATGGAAGTAAAATCAGTGAAAAGTGCAGATGGTACACCATCTAAAAAGTGTTGTCTGTTATGGCTGTTTAAAAAAAAAAGGTTTTTTTAAACAAGTGATGCCTAGTGCATAATTAATGTTCTTATGAACGATATAAATTGTTTATCTATTTTGTTGATACTAATTATAACTATAATAATTTTTGAAAATCTCATGTTACAGATGCTACGTCTACGGTAGTCCTCGACGAGAGTCATTTGTTCAACACCCAGCGTCTTATATGCTGTGGGTGCTTACGGACCCCGTGCACGTATCATCTCATTTGTAAGCTATGATATGCTGTTTTATGTTATAATTATCAGTTTGTTACTATCCATATTCTGTGATAATATGTTTATTTTTTATAATGCTATATTTCAGTACCCCATCAGGCCAAGCTAGTTAGTTAGGAGCGTGAGTTTATTTTTGATTTTTGGTTTTTGTTTTGTGTTTGAGGGCAAACACGTTCGGGGCGAGCGGGGTATTGTTATGAAAATATTGAACATTTCATAGCAATTGTAATCAGGTACTGATTACTAATATTAATATTGTCTGTGGTTTTTTTGACAGCCATATATTGATGCAAATAGGCAGGAAGTGTTTGATTCTTGCCTGGCTCTCGACTTCCCCGCGGGGCCTGATTGGGCACGGACCCTGTGGGAACGTCACAGTGCCAAGTTTAAATATATGTGAAATTTAAAAGTCGAGCGGAGCAAATGCTCTTTCAAATTAATCAAGGCATCCAATCCTGGATGATTATCAATAATAAGTTCGTGTGCGAATCGCGATTAAATACGCATGGTGCGTGAAACAAGACCGGATCCGCGAACGTAAATCGCGTGTCGGCGTATTCCGGAGAATCGAGATTCCGTTTGTAGAATCGATGTGTCGGATGGTAATCCTCGCTCGCTTTGAACCTGTTGTCTGTCGGGATCGAGTATTAATTACTTTTATATCGGATGAGATCCGTATTTGGGGGGCGAGATCGCATTTTACCCACTTTGCCGCGCACGCCGTGGAAGTCACGCTAACACACGGATGGAAGGATACCGGAGGTAATCCACGAGGTCCCGGTATATTTCTGGCCTGTATACTGTACGAGAGATGAGCTGGCAGGCTGGATTCCGCTCTGAAGCAGTCGCGGAACCCTGGAGGAAGGCGTCCCCGTCCATCGGTAGAAACATAGTAGATTAGGTTTAGTTATACGGTCAATGATGGGGGTAAGTTTTCACCTGTATTTGTAAACACCTTACTTCTAATGAAATAGATTTTAATTGTGTTATCAGAAGATCTTGCCTTTCATTGATTGTGATTACTTGTGAATAAGCACCTCATGCCCATCCCTGATGATGAGAACCCATGCCTACCCGCTGAGTCAGCATACATTTGCCGGTCCAGGCGAATGTTTGGCGTCCGAGTCTCCTAAGGAGACAAAGCTGACCACAGTGATGGCCATTATACACATTAATATATGTACCTACCTATAATCTTACACCCACTTAACAAGCGGTGTTTTAACATTAAACTCATCAATAGCCCTGCTCATCAAACCCTGCTACCGAAGGTAGCGTAGCAAATGGCGATATGTTTTGTCACACATATCAAGGCGAAAGTTTGTATTGATGTATGGATGTTTGTTACTCTTTCACGCAATAAATGCTGAATGTATTTTAATGAAACGTTACAGAAATCAGAGTAGGCTATAACTTAGACTTCTGGCATTATGAAATTTGTATACAATTTTACGTTTATTGTCCAGACGAAAAGAAAAGCGTTGCTACGTAATTGTTTGACATGCGCTGTCATTTTGTTATTTGTTTAGGTTGCTATGGAGATCCCTTTGATAGTTAAGATTTACAGCACGTGTTTGATTGTTACGAAAAGGGGGGAGGTAGGGGGGGGGGGGTGCGTGCAAAGCCGGAGGCAAAAGCTAGTATTTTATAATTTAAAACACAAATATATCAAATATCACACATACGTACTAGATATTTGCTATACGTTTTTATTAAACAGAATAATTGGTTAAGTATTTTATCACCTCATTGTTTCATGTGTTGGCATGTTTTAGATTATTATATATTATTTAAGGCGTTCCAATATTACAGGAAAAAATCGAAATCGGAATTCACGCCCCTTTATGGGAGGAGTTTAAAATTACTTGAGAAAAAGCTTTTGGAAAGGTTGGAAAAGATATTTGAGTTTTATTTTACATTTTGATTTCGTAAAGACCTGTAAAAAACATTAATTCCTTTTGTATGCATTGTTTATTGTAATAAAACAGAATTTTAAAATTGATTTTTGATTTCACGAAAACAAGCTACGCGGAGCCTAACACGTCTATTCACCGCTCCGTCCGGAGGAGTAATGACAGAAAATAGGGGTGGCTGCCAGTCGTTCTTCGGTGGACGGTATAAGGTTCACATTGATATTCCAAATTCATCGACTGCCGTATTGTCGCCGTGATGTCAAAAATAACAATGCGAAAATATTTATTATATTTTATTTTGTGAGGTTCGGGCGTAAATTTCTTTTTTTTTTTTGCGATTATCATAAAAGAAACTAAATTTGCCACATTAAACAATAAAATCACATCCGAAAAGAGGTTTATAAATAGGAGAGTTTGGACTTCAAAGTGTTTTTATAGACCTAATAATTTATTTTTTTCTAGGCTTATTAAAAGACTTATAAAAAAATGACCGATACTTTTAAGGGCCAAGATATGTTCTACACACAGTATTTAATTGAAGCATCTATAATACATCTAAGTAATCAAATATTCACAACAAAAACGTATGATTTTGCATTATTGGTCCTTAAAACGGTTCTGTAAAGTGGTGGATATGTTGATGTAGATGTATAGTTGTAGGGAGTATTGATAAATAGATGTGAAGAGAACTAGGAGTAAATGCGTCCTTTCCACGTGGCCGGGAGATAAGATATCCCCCGATGCAATGCACTTAGCTGGGGCTCTCTTGAGATATAAAGCAAGATGGTGGGATGACATGAGACCCCGCATTCTGAATTTCTACCGCCATATTTATATAACATACTTTATTTTTATTTATTTATTAGCAGACCCGGCTACACGTTGCTGTGGCTAACGAAACACTACACCATTACCTAACCTTTATAAAAGCCACACTACCCGCCTGCCAGCTGCCTGATTTGAATATTTGAATTTCTCGGCATTTCTCTACTATAATAAGCATGTATTATACATACAAACCTTCCTCTTGAATCACTCTATCTATTGGTGAAAACCACATAGTTTAAAAGATCTAAGCGTACATACATTTTGAGCGACTTCATTTTATACTTGCTATGTAATGATAATGATTTTGTAAGAAACAAACAGCTTTTACATAATATAAAGTGATAAATATACAAGTGAACTGAAGTCAAGCCACAGAAGTTTCTTATGCTAAAGTATATCGGAAATGAAGTATTAATATCTTAAAATTAATTTGGGTTATTGGAAGGGGAGAGGAAGAGGAATATAGGAAAAGGATAGGAGATGCTCCCGATACATTCTATACTCTCATATTAATAATAATCGGTCGTATCTACGCGTTACTTCTTATCGATATATATTTGGGTTTATTATTACTAAAAATGTTAATGCTGTGAAATTTTATATTATATTGTGTACATTCACGAGGAATTGGGGATTTTTTTCTAATATTTGTCCTACATGATGGTAAATAAAATAAATCGGATTGTCGGGTTGATCTTGACGAAATTTGAAAATTTATTAAATGGGTAAGTTCTGGTGAGTCCGGGCCATTATTTAGAATTTCAAACAATAAGATTTGATTAAAAATTAGACGTCATGTTTGGAGGGATTTGAAAATTAATAGATTCAGTATAATTTGAGAAGGGTAAGTTTAGTTTATAATTAAGTGTTTATTTTTTTAATTTTAATTCTTTCTATTCTTTCAATATGGGTTTGGTAAAAAGGAGTCCAGATCGGTGTACAGTTTTCCAAGTGCGGGCGAATATATGAGGTGCAAAGGGAATATATAGTGTTTATGTTGTGGACACGGACGTACAAAATATATGGACATGCCCTTACGTGATAAAATGCGTGTTATTTCCCCCTCCCATTGGAACCATTTTTCGAAACCGGCTGGGCTTGCGAGAGCCTCGCGTTAATCCAAAAAATGTGACGTCATCATTCTTGTCTGGACCAGTGTCGAGCTCTTATCGTACATTTTACGCACGGAAGTTGTATGTCTATGGAACACATACTATGACATCGAGATACATGGCGACGCGAAACACAAAGTAAAGTAAATCATGAAACATTTGTATAAGTGTCTACGGCAACAAAATATTCGACTATGAAAATACTCAGAATCTTACTTTGAGAATTTGGACTTCACACATCTGTTCATAACGTGGCATGCAATTCGCGCTCCCATATAAAAAGGTCTATTATTTATTCAAAAGCAGATTTTACTTTCAAGAACTAAATGGTGATATTATAGTGCGAGGTGCCTATATACTGTTAGATTGATTTATGGGCGAATCACAAGGCTCTTTCCTCTCTTCGTCCCGCCATAGTTGGTTTTTACCCCTCATCTGGAAGTTCTCGTCTAGCTATTTGTATGTCTATGGTTGTGGAAGAGTTTTGCTATACGAATTATAAATCCTAGCATTTTATTGGCTTTGTTAATGACTTCATGGCATAATGGTTAAAAATGTATACTTAAAGAATATTTAAAGACAATTTGTCAAATTATGATTATCGTTATAAATATGTGTAATTTACGTTCATTCATAATTATTGATATTTCCACGGCGAAAAGTAGTATCGTGATATACACAAACATCGCTGACTCCCATCCCTAAAAATAAATCACGATAACGGCTACAACCAGTGGCGTAGCTAGCATGGGTGGCACCCCGGGCAGATAACGCGGTGTCACCCCCCCCCCCCCCCATTAAAGGTGACAGACGCAAAATTTAACTTCCTAAAAAATTGGTTCGCCCCCCTCCCCTCGCTACGCCACTGGCTACAACATCATTATGACATAGAAAACGCTAGTGACTGTCAATACGGTTGTCAACATTAATTGTTGGCTGGCGTGACGTCAACAACGCCATATTGGTATATTTTAGTTAATCGGTAGGAATCTTGGGTCAGTGTATCCAGGAGTGACGGACGTATGAATCCATCCCTCCAACTGCGGTGCAAGGCGATGGATCGAGAGTCCGGCTGAAAAGGTCAAAAGGCCTCCCTCAACCAGTCTCTCTCGATCCGGCCCCACGCAGGTGGGCAGACGCATCCACCTCCAAGATCTGGACCAACCTCACCTCATAAACCCGGGTTGCGTATTTCCAATCCCTATCGCGTTTCAGTCGCGCTACCGACTGTAACGCGGTAGGGATTCTTATGCATAAATCACCTTACAAACACTACCTAGGCAAACGCTACCCCATGAACCTAGGCTAAATCACCAAACGTAGCGAACCATTTGGGGTAACCTATGGCGGAGGTGTTGGTTATCCAATAAATGATTCCCCGGGCGGCGGTACCCATACCCGCCTCCCAAATTCAAATACATATATAAAAAGCACTCGTTATTTTAGCGAGTGTTCTCCACAAACGATATTTCACATACCTCTCGAATTACTCATCGTGTCTGGGTACAATGTACAATACGATACACAATCCCGAGCCAAAGCTGAGATATTATTTTTTTCTATAGGATTGAAATTTAAAAAAAATCGCCAGGGTTTCAAAAATACGTTAAAAAAAAGAAAGAAAGTCTTAGAATATTTGCCTAACCGGATTTTTTTTTAAATGTGATGCAGGTGGCCTATTGGATAATAGCCTGTCGAAGAGATGGTGCAACTAGGTCTAAAACTGAATATACATTCAGTTTTAGACCTAGTTGCACCTAGTTGCACATAATGTATATTCAGTTTTAGACCTAGTTGCACCATCTCTTCGACAGGCTATTATCCAATAGGCCACCTGCATCACATTTAAAAAAAAATCCGGTTAGGCAAATATTCTAAGACTTTCTTTCTTTTTTTTAACGTATTTTTGAAACCCTGGCGATTTTTTTAAAATTTCAATCCTAAAAATCAGACCATTTTTATAAACCGGAAAGACGGGACATAATTTTATGGGTGCGAAAAAACGATAATTACAACGTTTATAAAAATAACGTTTTCCACAAGAATAGAAATAAATTGTACGGGGTTCTCTTCGTAACATCTGTAAAAACACCGCCATCTTTATCAAAAAAATCAAACCAAAGGATAAGTTCGCATAGAACAAACAATAAATCTAGTGAACGTTAAACACAAATTTAAAAATTCGCTGGAAATCAAAGTGTTAAAAAAAAAAATTATCAGTGTGGAATTTTACAAAATAAAGGGAACATAACCGGATACGGGACATTTTCATGTAGTGACGTCACGAGCTCAAATAATGGATTTATTAATTTAAAAATAAAAATAAACTATACATTTCTAAAAAAATTTACCAACATTTTCGTAATCTTAAAAAAATCTATCTACACGATTTTTTCCAAGTCGTTATGAAATCCTTGCAAGTGGCCTATTTCAAGTGTTTTTTTTGGTTTGACTAAGGATTGAAACATTCTCCCCAGGGACTGGCTCTTAACTACTGTGGACTTTAAAATATTTAAAAAAAGTATTTTGTCATGCGAATTCTTCTTTTCACGACCTCCTTCGTCGATTAACTTATAGACGAACTTGGGTATTTACGGTTGTTCACAGTTTGTAAGTCTATGAGAGCATTATTTGTTCTTACAAAGGTGTTTGCCCTGTCGACCACCATCCGTTTTTTTTTGGCCTCGTTACACACAGCTATCTCAATTTGGAATGTCATACTCACACATTGGCTCCGAGCTAAATTAATATTTTATTTATATATTCGTCCCATTTGCTTTAAGTCGAATGATGCTGAATTCTCAGGTAGTGAAGTGTGTAAATTACTCACAGTGTGTTCGTAGAATTTGGCCAATGCGCTCTTATTCGGTGAAAAAACAACATGTGCCTGTACGAGTGTAAAAATAAAGCTCGTAAGCTCGGCCCGGTTCGGTTCAGTTCGGTTTTGTTGGAAAGGGGTAATAACTTCTGACTTGACTCACTTCACTATTCCTGGGGAACCGCTGACATTTTCAACGTAACGTGTGGACAGAGAATATTGACACTTTAATAATCATAACTTGAATTAAATTAATTTATTTGAACACCACTTTGTTGACTGTAGGTATATACATTGCACCCTGGGGATAACAATGGCACAACTCGAAAAACCTATTTTTTCAGGAGAGCAGTTAGAATATTTCGTTTGAGTTTATTAAATCAGTTTATTAACCAATAAAAAAAACATTATTTTTAAAAAGTTGAAAAGGAGTAGGTATATTAATATTTATTATGTTTAATATTATAATAGTGGTACAAAGATCATTGAATCACTATTTATGCTTGAATTCGAGTTAAATATGATGATATAAAAAAATATTTCGCTTTTAAGGCCACAATAATATTTTTAATAACTGCCGTTGTTATCAAAGATATGATAGATATTCAGGAACATTTTGGCATACTTAACTCAAAATAGAATTTTTTGACTTGTGCCACTGTTATTCCTCGGGTGCAACATATGTATCGAGGCTGAAAAGGAAAAATGACTTAAGTGTCGTGCAGCTGTAACGTTAATGATGAACCTACACAAAAAGTATATTGTTTTTTTTTGTGCTTGTGTTCATCAAATCAAGTTTTATCGAGTTTATTTAGGTGATTTGATGATTTTTTTTAACATCCTTGCTTTCCTCAAAAAACCTCCACACAGTATCCCCAAAGATGACATGGAGCCCGGTGGGAAATTATTTTCCTCAGGACCTCCAGCGTGCAGTTGAAGCAAAGGTTATAAAGGCTGCTAAATGTAAAATTTCACGAAAATCGTTCTAAAATCCTGAAAAAATTGCTAAACGTTCAATAACCGAAAAAAACAAGGCTATAAACATACGTTCCTTATCGCTATGATGCTTCAGTTATTTAAAAAAAAAGATGAGCTACATAATTTTTTTTTTATTTAAAAATATAACAAGGTTACAGTTTTACAACATAATATAAAAATTAATATTTCAATCACTCTCCTAATAAAGCAGGTGCTTGTGTTTAATAGAGGACATCTAAAAAAAAATTACATTTGTTTAAATTAAAACAAAAAATATTAGTAATTTAACAAAAAATATTAATATGTATTGATATGTTAATTGTGTACCATTAAAAGTGATGTAAACAAAGTTATTTGTCTTTTTATTAAAATAAATAATGCCATCACAAAGTGAAAACCTTTCCGAAGAAGTTTTCTTCGAAAAATTAAAAAATATTAGTGATTTTATGAGAAAATACAGATAAAAGTAATAAAAATATAGGTTAGTTAAAATAAATGATTTAAAGTATTGATAAGGCAAAAACATATTTTTAAATATGCAATACATATTTCTAGATATAATATACAATAAGTTAAGTTATGAGGTGGTACTAGAATATTTTAATTTAATTTTTTTTAAATTTTTTTCGTAGCTTTCTTCCGATCGTATATCAAGGGGTAATTTATTCAATAATTTTATACCCTTGAATACATAGTGATGCTGTGCTGTTGTGGTTCGCACTAGTGGCACGGTAAATCCTCCAACAGATATTATTCTTTTGCTTATATTTAATTGTGGTAAATTATTTTTACTAAAGAAATCTTTATGTATTTGTAATAGTGCAATTTTGTCATAGATTTTTGTAAGTGGGGGAACCGGGAAATCTTGAAAAACATTTGTAGTTGGATAGGCGTAGGGCTTTTTTAGGATGATTTTTATTAATATTTTTTGAACTGTTTCCAATGGGAGAAGGGTTGATTTGTATGCACCCCCCAAGCCACGATTCCATATTGTAGTACAGAGTGCGCAAGTGCATAATAAATATCTTTTAGTGTTTTTAATGAAACAGTATTTCTTAATCTAAAAAATATATAGATCAGTTTTCTCATTCTGTCTACAATGTACGTAGGTCTGTTTCCCCCAAAGGAAAAACATTTTCTTGCATCTCTCACACACACCGCTGCAATACTATTAACCGAGACAATAATTTTGAAAATATTGAATATAGTTACAAGCATAATATTGAAGAGTGAGTGAATTCCAAAAATTAAAAAAAAAATTAAATGTCAATGCGCTAATGGTTTTGCTCTTGTTCTTAAACATATAATACTGCAGTTCTTTCTTACACACTAAATAACAACACTCTAAAATGAGACAAACGGTTAACGTATGTGTGCACCTTTCCCCCCTCCAAAGGAAACATACATTCGTTATCATACATCTCCCTCACACGTATAAAGAAAAAAGTAGTACTTTGGAGGAAACAGTCACACATATTTTGTGAGTCTTATCTTTTGTTTCACCATTACTTTATGTGTAAGAAAGAGATGCAGCATTATAGCGATAAGGAATTAGGTTTATTGCCTTTTTGCCGTAACCGTGAATCGTCACCGTAATTATAAAAGCACTCATTGGTTAAATACAACATAACACGCGTATTAGCTCTACAAAAAAAACGTAACTAACGCACTTTAGCTTTCTGAAAAATACAATATTTTTAATTGAAATGTTTGCAACTCACGCCGGGCCATCCGATACTCGATAATGTCCCTGTAACAGTCAACACTTTTATTATAACCCAAAATTTTAGATGCCACCTGGTCCTCGTGTCATCATTCTCTCCACCGAACAAGCCTAACATAATATTATCGTGATCTATTTTTGGGTTAATATGCCATGTTGCGCTGGATCCATGACAATTCAGAGTCACGCAATTTCAACACCCCTTTGAAAAGTCATTAAAAGTTAAGAACAATAAAATTCCAAAATTGCCCATATCCTAGCATTTTTTTATCACTTTTAATGACTTTTCAAGTAGGTGTTGAAGTTACATGATTCTGAGTTGGCTGGTCACCGTTGCGCTACCCCCTTCTTTAGCTAAGGTTTCGGACAGCATTACAGTGTCCATCATCCCCCTCAGATGTGTAATCGAAAATTGTGGTGACGTGTGTAGGTACTTCTGTATGTAGATGCAATACCGTGTTACCAGCTCCAAACCTCTAAGAGCTGGTATTGCAGTCAAATTTAAAATGGTTTTCTGCGTTCTGCTCAAAATGAAGAAGATGGAGAGATATGTAGGTACCTAATTACGAATGTTGGAGAGAGTGCGCTAATATTTAAAACGGTAAAATTTAAGTGAAAATTTTGAAAATGTTTAATAAAACACGACTCCTTTAAAATAGAGCAAAAATCTCTTGGGAGCTGTCTAAAACAGCATTTAAAGAAACACTGTGAATATTTTCATACACATAACTTGTAAAATAACTGAATCAGACGTGAAAATAATAATTTTCGGACCATACTGTGCGATTTTTTTCTATAGAGAGAATTTCATATAATTTGCGTTTCGGCGTGGAGAATGTATAGATATCTTTAAAAATAACATAATATATTTTTAAGATCTTAAAACTTCAAATGTTTAAAGGAGGATTATGTAAAAAATCGGTAGAAATTTAGGTAGCTTAATAAATTGATCGCTTTTTAGATGAATTAGGTAATTAAGTTTATTTTTTTGATTTTTTTCTGTTTGATATCTTTCATTTCCAAGAGCTTCGTTAGATAACCCCCATTCATTAAAATGACGGTTATTTTGCATAACGAACGGCATTATTCGAAATGATTTGTACATTGACAGCATGTACTCAAGAGGCCACGCTAAAATTTATCAATCGTCGATCGGGATAAATCTTATCAATTGTTGACCGTCCTCGCAAACATTGATAACTGACTATAGACGACAGATATTTAGTCAATATCGTATTATAATCTCGATCATAATCAATTTAAAGGGTTTTACCGATCTTCCGTGCTACATCTTCTGGTATTGCAGACACTCGTGTAGATAGGTGGGCAATATAAGTATCGCCCAGGTGCGCTTTAGAAGTTTTTTTTTGCAATAAATATTTCCCTCAGGGCCTATGTCATATTTGGAAATGCTGTATGGAGGGTCTTTTAAAAGAAAGTATAAAGAGGAAGTTCTGGGACGGATAAGGTATGATGGGTGAGTAGGAATCTGGGGTGAGTGGGTCCAGAATTGACAGACACATGGATTCATCCCTCCCACAAGGCGATGTTTCAAAAGAGTTCTGCTTGAGAGGTTACAAGGTCTCCCTCAACCAGTCTCTTTTGATCCGGCCTGCAACGCACCTGGTAGGCAGACACATTCGCCGCCAACACCCGGACAAACGTCACCCTAAGTCACCAAATGTAGCGAACCACTTAGAGTGACCTATGGCAGAGGTGTTGTTATCCAATAAATGGTTCTCGGGGTAGCGGTACCCCTACCCGCCTCCCGATTGACAATTTGGTGACAATTTCTGAATGTTCAGGTACTTAGTTCCCAAATTTCAAATACAGTCGGGAGTTGAGTTGGGACCCGCATAAAAAGCGGAACAAATATTTATTTGCTTCTTCAGGTTTTGGATCCGCGTTCTCTTCGCGTGCCAAGGGGCCGTTCAAGTATTACGTAACGCACTTGGGGGGGGGAGGGGGGTCTTGTAAAACGTTACTGTGCGTTACGGGGGGGGGGGGGGGAGTTCGAACAACGCGTTACGTAACATGTAAATAAAAAATAGGGAATTAGAAACTTAATGCACATTCTTAAGGATATGTCAATGTTTGGGTAAATTGTTTTATGTTCTTTATTTCTTAGAACCTAAAATGCAAAATCGCTTTGGTTTTTCGGAGCAGTTCTCCATCTCAAGCTATTGTTGTTAAATAAGATTGTAAATGGATACATTCATCAAAAAAGCACTTTTCTAA
Source organism: Limnephilus lunatus (assembly GCA_917563855.2). Lineage (NCBI taxonomy): Eukaryota > Metazoa > Arthropoda > Insecta > Trichoptera > Limnephilidae > Limnephilus > Limnephilus lunatus. The sequence continues at coordinate 105,147,049 of OU830594.1, forward strand.
ACCTCCAAAATTATGTCGTTACTAACAAACTTTCTAGCACTCTTTTGAACTTCTTCAGTGTTCAAATTTGGATGGAATAAAAATTTTCTGATTTTTCTCCACTGTGGGTAAATTTATGATTTTTTAGATATCCCTTTGTAGTACATGAATAGTTGCAGTCAGTACACGAAAAAGGTTTTTCTCTTCTGTGAATCATACTGTGGATTTTTAAATCTTCCTTTTGAGAACTTGTATAACTGCATTCGGAACATGAGGAAAGACAGTGTTAATTTGTGGAGATCCGAAAGGAATACAAGGCAGATAAAAATAATAATAATTTCCAATTTTTTTATAAATAGCAACACGAATAAATGAAATAAACAATATTTATTTTATTTATTTATTTATTTCAAGAATTTTGTTTTTACAATACAAATGGTTACATGTGCAAGGTTATACAATAATTCATTTTATATTACTACTACTCCATAAATTGAGCTCAAGAGCTCGTGTTTATGGGAGGAGTATTAACATGCAAAAAAAAAAAATAATAGTGTTTTAGTGAGATGTTTAAACAATGATCAAAGAACTTATGAAAATAAATACAAATATTACTTGACAAAGGTACATAATTTAGAAAAAATAGTTTTAGAAGGACAAATAACAGTATACATATATACTTTTAATATTAGATATTACAGTTCAAGTAAGGGTAAATTAAATTAAATTAAGGGTACAATATATCATTATCCAATTTCAGGGACTTAATTTGCTTTTTAAATTGTTCATATTTCAATGTTCCCGTTATATTAATTTTGTTTTTGGACAATAATATATTGTACCATTTTACACCTAAATACAAATAGTGATGCTGAGCCGTGGTTGTTCTAAGCACAGGAATGGCTATTAAGCCATAAGTTTTAAATCTATTGCTTATGCTATCAGAGGGGTGAATTTTTTGAATAAAATATTCTTTATATATTTGATATAAGGCGTTTCTCTTATACAATTCTATGATTGATGGTACATTAAATTCCCGAAATAATTCTAGAGTAGGGAAATCGTATGGTTTCCTAAGGATGATTTTTATAATTATTCTTTGAATTATAATTATGGGCTGTAAGCTGTAAGGAAGATTTAAAGGCCCCTCCCCACCCAATAATGCCGTACTGTAATAAGGACTGAATTAATGCATAATAGACCATTTTTATAGTTTTTTTGTTTAAAATATTTCGTATGTTATAGAATATATAGATTAGTTTTCTTATTCTTTCCACAGTGAGATTGATATGATCTTTCCATTTAACATTTTTATCTATTAGGATTCCAAGATATTTTACATTGTATCGCGAGTAAGTTGTTTTATTTATTACCGTAAACGCGATTAAAACAAGAAAAAAGGTATTTAAGCGACTTTCCAATACTTTGCGAAAATTAATTGTGACTTTCAGGTAAAAATTGTCACTTGTGCGTTACGTAACGTTTAGGGGGGGGGGGTGTTCAGGAAAACGTTACGGCACGTTACATGGGGGGAGGGGGGTCAAAAATCTTCAAAAATCGCGTTACGTAATACTTGAACGCCCCCCAATGAGCTTGCAGCTCTTTTACATCCTACTGATTGGTTTCATAGTGCTTTCACACAAACGAAGTATTGAAATCCGTTGGTCTAAACTTAAACTTTAGGTCGCACAGTTTACACCCGCGGTGTGCAAGCGGGTTCCCCACAGAGCATTGGACCATCCCATGATGTTACAAGTGTTAAACTTGATCATAATCAATTTAAAAATACATCTATTTAATTACCTACAAAATTCTATCCTCGGTTTTAAGCGTTGTTTTTGAGCAACACGCTCAGAAAAAATAATAAAATAAATACCCAAGTCATTACATGTGTGTAAATATAAATATATTCGGCTGCTGAGCGAAATATCAGAGGCCGTTTTCACCAAGACGATATTGAAAATTTCAACGTATTTGTTACTACGTCCGCCCACTACAAGAATCTACAATATGTCTACAAGGGACTTAAGTATCAACACAATAATAAACTTATTTGTGGAGATACAATGTGTTTTTATTTAGACATACCTACATTTTTCGGGGATACAGGCATGAATCACTAACGTCTCGTCTTCCGGTGGTGATTGTTTTATATTATAATGAACTCGTCGAAGTCTAATAATATATTAATAGATAAGTCATCGAGGTTAGTGTATGGATGATTTTATATTTACTGTGATAATTCACGGTAACGGTATCGTGGTGACATAAAAAAGATAATAAACATACGTTCCTTGTCACAATATTGCTACAGCATGACATACACAATAGTACGTAGGTCTGTTCTCTACAAAGGAAAAAAACATAGTTTTCTTGCATCTTTCCAGAAAAAAATGTGTACAAAGCAATCATTGTACCACACATAAATTAGTGTAGCAGCATTATATTCTTAGTCAACGACGGATTAATAAAACAAATTACAATTCTAAAAAACAGAGCTATGACACTATATTGAAGAAAAATAGGTACACTTCAGTCAAGAAAATGTTGAAGGAGTTAAATATCTTGTCATTTAAACAAATTATTTACTTTAATACTATATTGTTAATCTACAAAATAATCAATGACCAGTGGCGGACTAAGGGGGGGGCGAAGGGGCGGCCCGCCCCGGGCCCCCGATTCTGGGGGGCCCCCAAACGCCTCCATGTTCCCTTGATAAAATTCTAAACAAGGCTTTAAGACACCATTGAAAAAAAATAAAGTTTTTTTTGTTTCATTTTGTGATTGCACTTGTTAAAAATGCTCTCACCAATTTTTTATAAATAAATTCTAAAAATTGACGGAGATACAACATTTTGTGTAAAACCATTTTAAACAGTTTGTATGTTGAATTATCCTTCAGCAAAACTTTGAAATTTTTTTTTTTTAATGAATTCTATTTTCGATATTTTATTGTACATTTTCATCGTTCATAAAAAAATGGAAGGGGGCCATTTATAAAACAATCCCCTACCCCTACCCGATGCGGGGCTTCTAGGCAGAGGCCTACACTACCTTATGGACAATAGGGCCCTGCCAAGGCCGGCTTAAAAATGCGGGGACCCCTAGGCAATGCACGTCTTGGGGCCCCTACCCGATGCGGGGCCCCTAGGTAGTGGCCTACACTGCCTTATGGACAATAAAGCCCTGCCTGGGCCGGCTTAAACATTGCGGGGCCCCTAGGCAATGCACAGCTCGGGGACCCTTTACCCTAGGGGCCCCTACCCGATGCGGGTTTTCTAGGCAGAGGTTTACACTGCCTTATGGACAATAGTGCCCTGCCAAGGCCAGCTTAAAAATGCGGGGGGCCCTAGGAAATGCACGTCTCGGGAATGAAATAAAAAAGTGGCATTTTTTGTGAGCTGGTGCCATTAAAATATGCTAAGTACCTATCTAAGAGGTGTTTTGGAGTTGGGAGGTCCCATACAAACATCATCCCATACAGACAAAATAGGAATAAATAAATACAGCCTGAACCGGTAATTTACAATTTTTAAAAATAAATGTCCCCGGGGGCCTGGAAAATTTTCATAGGAGGCCCTTTATAAAAAAATCCCTACGTGGTCCCATAGTGACTGGATTTTCTAACAGTTTAAGCCGCTGCTACCCGAATTTCTTACATATCTCCCTTAAACATTATTCTAAACACGTTAGTTTCAGTTATTTCACAAGTTAAGGTTGTGAAAAAAATGTTTTTTTAAATGATACTTAAGACGCCTTCCACGAGATTTTTGCTTTATTTTAATCGAATCCTGTTTTATTAAACATTTTCACAATTTTCGCATCGATTTTACCGCTTAAATATTTGCGCCCTCCTCTTACATTCGTAATTACATATCTCTCCACCTTCTTGTTTTGAGCGTGAATGCGGCGCCTTAAGACTTGGTGCATGCAAATCGGATGTATAGTTTTTCTAATATGTTGTGTTATTTCGAGAAAAATGCGTTAAAAGTTTTTCTGAAGGTTAATTCTTCATACAAGGGTTTAAAACTTTTTGATTTTTTTTTTAGAATTTCCTTAAAACATGTGATAGCATTATTAACAAATGCATTTTTTAGAAAATTAAATACAAAAAAATTACATTTTTTTACAGTGAGGCCCCCCAGGACCAGAGGCCCGTGTGAACTGATTAAAAATCATGTAAAATTATATCAACTTTTTATACTAGGGGGGGCCTCACTCAGCTTTGCCGCCCCGGGCTTCTGACGGGCTTAGTCCGCCACTGTCAATGACCATACCTCTATTGAATTAATAAGAAAAATTGACAAACTACAATGCAAACATACACATGAGACGAGGAAAAGAAATGAACTAAGACTCCCCTTCAGGAAAAAAACACAGAGTCAAAAGTCATTGATGTACGGAGCATTGAAGATATTTGGAGAATTACCAGAAGAAATAAAATTGGAAGAGAGCATAAAGGCATTTAAAATTAAATTGCGAACATATGTGATTGATTTGGTGTAGATGTGTTATTTTAAGTGTATGTATATATATATATATAAGGATTGTATTAGGACAGAGATAACTATGTATGTCACTAGTTTTAAGTCAGTAGTAATAAGTCTTAGTCGTAAGTCGTAAGTCACTAGCTACACATAAGTCTTAAATGTAAGTCCCTAGTTATAATTTTGAATCTTAGTTGTAAGCCTGTCGTATTAATTTTATTTTATTGTATGCTTATATGTACAGCGCCCTTGAGGTGATTTTTCACGAAAACGGCGCTTTATAAATCAGCCAAATATTATAATACGACAATAAACAAATAAATAATAATAAATAATCTCTCTCACACACCGCACCGTGACGTCTCCGTAGACCCTACGATACTACTTGCCGTGACGATAATTTGGAAAATATGGAATAAGAATAATATTGAAGTGTGAGTGAATTTCAAAAACTAAAAAACTCAAATGTCAATGCGCTGATGGTTTTGCTTTTGTTCTTATGGTACTGACACACATGCTCATAAATGAGCATGCTCATTTCCCTTCCACCTGCGAATCAATGAGCATGCTCACAAATCAACAGCTGATTTGTGAGCATGCTCATTTGGGCGTGACACACATGCTACAAGTATCCCTAGCATGGTCGATCGATATAGGTTTTATCTAAAATGTCGATAACTTGTCATCGCTCCCGAGCACGACTGCAGGCCGCTAACGAACAAGCAACAGTTTACTTCAAATAAATTAGGAATCCTTAGTCGTTGTGAACTGCTATTTGTTCGTTAGCGGCCTGCAATCGTGCTCAGGAGCGATGACAAGTTACCGACATTTTCGATAAAACCTATATCGATCGACCATGCTAGGACCCCTGGTAGTATTTGCTGATTAATAGCAAGAGAGCATGCGACTATGTGTCCGTAGCTCTAAACATATAATGCTACAGCTCTTTCTTACACACTAAATAACAACTGTCGAAAATGAGACAAATGGTGAACGTATGTCTGCACCCCCCCCCCCCCAAAGAAAACACACAATCATTTTCATACATCTACCTCACACGTGTAAAGAAAATTAAACGCAATTCCCGGAGGAACTTTGGAGGAAATAATCACACGTCTTGTGTGTGCCTCCCGCCTGATCGACAAGGCGAACACCTTTGCGAACTAATGCTCTCATAGACTTAGAAACGATTTGCCGACCACTGTGTTTTCCCCCTCTTACAACATGAATCTCTACAAGACCCAGGTTTACTGCTTCCTTACCTCAAAAAGACCCTCCACACAGCCTCCCCAAAGATAACATGGACCCTTACGGGTAAAATTTTCCTCCGGGTCTTAGGAGTATTTTGTTGAGCCGAAAATTCTGGTTCGCCCTTATCGTTTTTATTCGAGTCAGAAAATGAAAAGCTTATTGAAGTTGATTTGGCTTTTTGTTTACGTCCGATTTTTTTATGAAGCTTTTAAAAATACTCTAAAGTTAAAGCACCGCAATGTGCTTCCAAGCGCGAGCCAATTAAAACGGCCCGAAAGTGGCACACCCAATAATACCCCTCTTGATAATAATGCTTTAGCGGTAGATACCTACTCTCAGTATCGCCCTGGTGGTGAAAGGTTAACACTTATAATTGAAACGTTGCTGGAGATGGCTTTAGAGATATTTGGTGAGCAGATATGAAAATATCCAAGAACATCCCAATCTTCCTTTTCTTTTCTCGTATTTTTCCCTTTCCCATCTCATTCTCTCCTCCATCTCCATCCCTTCCCTATCTCATTCCAATTTTTGTTATTACGTTACCTCTAACAGAGGCCTCTAGGAGAATAATTTCCATCTGAGAGGATTTTCTGGAAAGATAAAAGGTACGGAGGGTGGGTAGGAATCATGGGGTCAGTGTGCCGCATTAATTCATCCCTCCCACTGCGGTGCAAGCCGGATGACTCAAGAGTCCTGCTGCTAGAGAAGTCAAAACGCCTCACTCAACCAGTCTCTCTCGATCCAGCCCACCAAGCAGCATCATCATCAGACGCATCCGCCGGCAAGACCCGGACAAACCTCACCCCGGGCACCCCTGCTTAGTCACATACATAGTGAATCAGTTACGGTGACCTATGGCAGAGGTGTTTGTTATCCAAAAAAATGATTCCCGCGGCGAAGAGGTACCCATGCCCGCCTCCCAAAGTGTCTCGTTCGCTTGCCATCTCCTTTCCTTTCCCATCTTTTTACTTTCTCCATTTTCTTCCCTTTCCCACATTTTTCCCTTCCCCACATCCTTTCCGTCCTCATTTAATTTCCTTTCCCGTCTTCTTGCCTTCTCCATTTTCTTCCCTTTCCCGTCTCATTTCCTTTCATATATTCTTCCCTTTCCCATTTTCTTCCCTTCCTCATCTCCTTCCCTTCCCCATCTAATTTCCTCATAGTCTTTCCTTCTCCGTCTGGATTATAGAACGCTGTGAATAACAATTAATAATAACTCTATGATTAGTACATAGAGGAATCCATGACTCAATTCGGTGCTTTCATTTAGAGGAGATGGAATGATACGTTTATGACTCGATTCTATTAGAAAGAATGAATTCTAACAACATATGGCCTCGGAAGAATGTAATAATCATAAAAGAGTATTTACAAATTGTGTTACATTTAAAAAATACCCTACAATTTAACACGGTGGCCAGTAAGTCAGTGTCAGAACACTTAAGTAGGTGTTATAACAAGTCATTTCATCGAATATAAATTACAAGGTGACGCAAAAGTCATCACCCTACAGGAAGATGCCATAATTTTATAAATGGCGGCAAATGTCAGTAATGCTTTGATATTTGTGTAGTCAACATATACAAAAAGCACATCAACAAGGCATAAATCGCTATACTCCTCACGAACGCGAAGAAACGCTTTTCCGAGTCGCCTAATCTCTCGTTTTGGTGATTTGCACTGGCCGGCAAGATGCCGTTCCAGACTCCTTTTCGTGAGATTTCTTGAAGTCACGAGTCTATGTCAACAAGCTTCAGACTCTTGAAGCCCTCAAAAAGAATATCTGTCTTGAATGCGATAACCTATCTCCGGAAGTTCTGGAAAGAGTGATGGAGGCACTGCTGAAAACCAGCTGCTTTCCAGGCGAAATCCTGAATTGTAGCTGAGCAGTGACCTTTTCATCAATAGACTTAATGATAAAAGAACAATATGTACAATACTGTAAAAAATCTATTGATGAATAATTGTTATTTATGGAAGATGCCTAAATCGGGCCCGTATGGTCATCAATTGACGGCGGCTTAAATAATGGAAAAAAAATGAAGACATCTAATAAACACAATCTAAAAGCAAAACCAAAATTTTTCATTCCGTTTATTTTATATGCTATCAGTAAAACACAACGCACAAATCAGCAGTAACAACGAGTATCAACAACAATCGACGCCAGTAACACGATGGCATTGACTTGCTCACGTGGCACTTCAAAATATGTCGCGCGCCAAGGCCTGTTGCCTGTAGTCAACCTTGTAACAATAGAACTTGCTAATAAGCAAAATTCGTCATCCGGAATGCCATTCTCAAATCGTAAAATTCAAACTGAAACATGCAAAATAAACATCGCCAAAAATCATATTTTATTTTGTGAAGCTCAGGTAAAAACAATATATTTTTTAAAACTTTTCTGGCAAAAAAATATTTAAAAAAAACTTAACTTGCAACATTGAGCTCTTTTATAATTACCCTGACGGTTCAGGGTTACGATTCCGTGACGGCAAAAAAGACACACAAAATACGTGTGACTTTTTCCTACAAAGTACCTACTACTTTTTCCTTGCCTTGTGAGGGAGATGTGTGATAATGAGTGTATGTTTCCTTTAGGGGGTGCAGACATACGTTCACCGTTTGTCTCGTTTTCGAATGTTGTTGTTAAGTGTATAAGAAAGAACTGCAGCACAATTTTAATAATAATTGGATTATTTTTAGGGCGCCGTTTTTGTGAAAAATCATATCAAGGGCGCTGAATTATATGTTTAAGAACAAAAGCAAAACCATCAGCGCATTCACATTTGACATTTTTGAATATTTGGAATTTACTCACACTTGTATCTAACTATATTCCATACTTTCAAAATTATCGTCACAACTAATAGTATTGCAGTGGTCTACGGAGACATCACGGTGCCTTGTGTCAGAGAGATGCAAGAAAATATCACTTTTTTTCATTTGGAGGAAACAGACCTACTTTTTTTAATAATAATAATAATAATAATAATAAAAAAAAAAAAATAATAATAATAAAATATAAAATTCTTCACGCAAAACACTTCAACTATCTCAACCAAACATATGTTGACAAATTTTCATCAAACAAATGGTTGAGTATTGGAGAGTTGAGCGCAGAAATAGAAGGCTTTATGCTTGCCATTCAAGATAAAGTCATTAATACTAAAAATTATAGGAAGCATATGATCAAAGATACAAATCAAATTGATGATTTATGTAGAAAATGTTTGGCTTTTCCGGAAACTATAGAACATATTATATCGGGATGTTCTGTATTAGCGCCGTCCGAGTATACATTTAGGCACAATCAAGTTTTAAAAATAATTCACCAAAGTTTGGTAATTAAACATAACTTGATTGACTGCCGTAATGTACCATATTATGAATATGAACCAAATTCATTTTTAGAAAATGAATTTTATAAAATTTATTATGATAAAACTATTCTAACAGACAGAACAATTAGTCATAATAGACCCGATATAGTTTTACATGACAAAATTAAAAAAATAACTTATATCATTGATGTCGCTATTCCAAATTCTTGTAATATTCATAAAACTGTTTCTGAAAAAATAAGAAAATATACAGATTTAGGAAATGAGATTAAAAGAATTTTGGCATTCTCAGACTATAAAAATATTACCATTTGTTATTTCGGCTACTGGCATTGTGATTTGTCAAAAAATTTGTATATAAAAATGCAAAAGTCGGTCATTTTAAATACATGCAGGATTACGAAAGATTTTTTAAATATTTATATTGAGGGATCGGTAGGATTTATCGGACCAGTTAGGATTTCATCAGAGCCGAACCCTCTGATTTGAAAATATCTGGAGTCGGTGAAATATTTTCCCATTATGTTTCTGGTGGATTGACGTATTGTTTTGTATTTATTATACTTTATAGTGCAATTACATTGCGTGAATTTACTAGATAATCATTTGTGGAAAAGTGTGTGGAAGGGTTTAGTCTTTAATTTGGGAAAGATTTAACCCGGACATAAAATCTGGAGCACCGTAAATGATTTATTGTCTTCCTTTCGTAGTAACATGTAGAGATAATGATATCATCACTGGGATTTCCCGTGCTGAGGTTTTCATTTACATATTATAATTTATTAAAAGAAATTAATATGAATTAGTTATAAACATATGTCATGTAGTATTATTTTTTAAATAATTATAAAATAAATAAGATAGTGTTTTTTTTAATTCAGTTCAGTAGATTTGGTTTTAGTCTGTATTAGTATTTGATATCAGTATATTTTCTATTTCTGATCTCCCTATATTTAGTATCCAGCTTTTTATTTGAGATTTAAATGTTATAATGTTGAAGTTTTTGAGTGAGAGTAATATTTTATTGTAGAGTTTAAGGGTATTCTCAAAATATTTTTAGAAACTTTACGCCGATAGATGGTGCTATTTTCAATATCGTCTAATAAAACACTTTTAACACGTTATGCTTTTTTAATATTGAGATGAATTATTGGTTCGCGAACGTATGTTAGTAATATTAATCTATATTTAAAAAAAAATTGGTACCTATAATTACATAATCGTAGAGAACGGGTGAAAAATACACAATTTCATTGCATAAAAAATATGCACAAAAGACATTTTCCACAGCTCCGCGCGCGTTGGTAAAGAACATTTTTATTTACCCAACCAAAAAACATTCGCGAAAACGATGTATTTCAAAAATTTTACGATGTTCCGCATGCGTGGAAGAGAGACGCGAGATAGAGGTTTGTTGTATTCAGTAAATTAAATCAACGCCTGGGAAGATTGAATAAATTTATAAAAGGAACCGGCTGGGAACAACGGCATGTGTGGCGGGAGCTGGTGTTAACTGGACCTTTTTTTAGAGGCCGCTTTTGCTAAACGGTAACAAGCGATGTAGGTACATACCTACTCATTAACCATGCATTCTCTCGGTTGCTTGCTCGCTAATATTTCGCGAATAAGTCAAAAAGTTACATTTAATTCTTACATTTCTATGGGGCGCATTTGTCAAACCAACGAAGTGGTTAGAATTGCCAGATGGAGAAACAAATTTGTCGTGTGCTCAAGTCAGGATAACAACATCACAATACATAATAATATAGTATGTGGTGTGATTTCATAAAATTGTTGACACTCAAACTGGCAGAGGAAGGAGTACAAGTAGAAATGAGATCCTTGAGGGGTATGAGTGGTAAATCCGTGCATGATTGTTCTACAAGCGTCAAATAGATAATATAATATGTGTACTGTATCAAGAAAGAATGCAAGGCTAAAACTGGGATCCCACATCATCTATTTCATAGAATCTATGAAAAATATCGGTGAGAACCCGATTTCTGTACAATAGAAACACAAAATCGACTTCAACTTTCGTTCTGCGAAATCTAACAATTTTTTTTCTGTTATTGTGATACCAACTAACATTATAGTATAGTGTCTCTTGAGATCATTTTTCGCAAAAAACGGCGCAATCAAGCGAATTAATTATTTGGTAACAGTCAGTCGGAATAATAGAAGAGATGTGGATGAATGTGAATAATCGTATTCCTCACATTCTCTTTCAACTCTTAGTTGTGACCCATCCTCTCAGCGAGAAAACGGTGATAGATAATTAGTAAAAATTACACGATTACTACAGAATGTAATAATTACTGCAGAATAAAATAATTTAATTGTTAAAATTAAAATAGTTATTAAAATATTTATTAGTAATCAAAATATTTATTATTTAATTTTAATTTTATATAAATTACTACAGAATGTACCTAGAAAATGTGGATATAGAGCGAATTAATGAAGAAAGTACCTAGGTAGTATAAAAAGAATATATGACGCAAATATGAATGGTAGAAGAAGTTGGGGACGCACGAGGTAGACATGGCACGATCAAATTAATCAGATACTTGAGTCAGGTCATGTCAAAAGTCAGAATAATAGAAGACTATGTATGAGACGATGTATGAATGTGATTGAGGCAAATAGTGTGTGCCAAGACCGAGTTGTTTGGCGGTCCGTCCTCTCTGCCTTCCCCTGCGGGGAACGGCGCTCTACAAATTGTCCAATTATTATTATTATTATTATTAGTTAGGTAGTTACCGAGAAAATATTTGTAAAAAAATTTGTTACTTAGTCTTGGATTCACTCTCTACCTTCGATCAAGTATGCTCTCTAATAATACTTTTGATTCTTATAAAGAGCACGCCTCATTTTTATGGAATAACAATAATGCGTTGTACAAAGTCGAAAAAAGCTTCAAACTCGTGGCAGACGGACGAGAATCGGACAGAATGTAGGTACCCAGCTCGATCTATGCATTTTATTGTTTAGCAAGTCTCAATAACAAAATAACTAGGCGGGCGTCTAGTGATAGTTGGAGATTTATGAAAGTTCTAAATAATTACAGTCGTTCTCACTATAATTATATAGTTAATTTTTCCTTTTTTACTGCGTGCCAAAACCGCAAATGTTCCTTGCGCCGAGTAATACTGGAACATTCATAAAAAAGCAAAACGAACATTCTATCAGAATAACAAATCGCGCCACGCAAATTGACATTTTTACTACAAATATACTGACCACTTTAACACCATAGGAATGGGTTGAAAGCGTGCACGTGAAACGTATGGCTCGCACATAGGTTTGTCTCCTTCTAACGCAGATTAGGGCATTTTGGCTAGCAGTTTCTGCACAAAATAATTAATTTTGTTAATTTAATTACTGGGTTATTATAAGTGATAGAACTGTGAAATTTTCGTTCGCGAATTTTTCATTATGAGTATTATTTTTCGACATTAAAATAAATAAAATATTATCTGTAGTTTTCAAATGCGGTTGAAAAATAGATTGTATGGGAATGGTCACATCTGTTTCACCTACCATAATATGAGAAGCTTTTTTCCGAAACGTTGTGTTAGAAGTTACTTGCTGTAAATGTTTTTGACCATGAGATCTAGTGTTTCTAATGTAGGTACGTGTTAGTTGTTATTTCTTGGGTTTTGTACTTTGTGTATTGTACATTGTGTATCTAATATTTTTAAAGAGCTACAGCATTATAATGATAACGATAAGGAGCGTATGTTAATTGCCTTTTTGCCGTCACGGTACCGTAAACGTGAATCGTCACGGTATTAATAAAAGGTCCATTAATCAGTAAATGCAAATCCAAAAATAATTTAGATTTTATGCTACAGAGTATTTTTACAGTTCTGAAAATATACCTACTCGTATATAAAAGACCTGGTAAAAAATACCAAAGGCTCAAGACGTGTTCTACTCGCAATATTTAATTAAAGCTATCTATAATATTTCTAGGCGATCAAATTTTCAAACTAAAAACATGATTTTGCTTAATTCTAACTTCAGGTTGAAACAGGTCCGATCTCAGATAAAAAAGTTATATTACAATCGAATTCCACGTCAAAAATAGTTTTTATTTAGCTTCAACAGTAATTAACAACTGCACAACTACATCTGTTTTTTACAGTTGTAAAAAACAGGATCTCATGAACTGACCCATTTAAAAATAATTCAAGCTTACGACACTAACTAAAAAAAACTCACCGAGTTTTACAAGCAGACTTGAGCTTTTACTCCATAACCGATGCACTTGTAACTTTTATGACGAATACACACTAGAAACAATCCACTTTCACACAAAAACGTCACTATCACTTTCTGCAGATGAAACTATACAGAAATAACACTTCAAAACTAGTTTCATAACCACACTTTTTTCCGAGATGTCACACTTCAAACGAAGCTTTCACCGATTATTTTAAAGCTCTGCTATTTTCTTTCAATGCGTGAAATTCACTAAATCCTTTTACGAAAGAGTCGAATTCGTTTGTCGACATTATTAGCGGCTATTTCCGACGTTGTGTGTTCGGATTACTCGGGTCCGACGATGTTGAGGTGTCGCGACTAGCATTATTGAGAGGCAATAATGTGTGCAGGAAAGCTCAGTAGCTCCGGGTGATATAGATTCTTCTGCAGTTTGTGTTGGCTACTAATATTGCGTGGTGTTGGTATGTACGAGTAGTTATAACATCCGAGCACTGCTTCTCAATCTGAGGATCGTGGCTCCCACTCCAATTTCCATGGTGGACAAGGCTTCTCTCATGGCGCGGTTCAACTCTGCGTGGAGAGCTTTGGACAGCTTTCTCTGCTTCGCTTGCCTTCCACTTTGTGAGTTTCTCTAAGTTGGAGTCCTCGGTTTGGCGAACAACGTGTCTAAAGTATCTCTAAATACGTTGTAGGCAGATAGTTGAAAGCCTATTGTGATTGCCTTCGGGGATGGACACGTTTGTGCGTCTGGCTGTCCATGGAATCCTGAGCAATCTAGGATCAATCTTTTCAATGTAGAATCTGCATAAGAAAGAAAAATCACTCTCTCGTGTCTTGTACGATGAACTTCTTCTTGAGCTGTAGCTTCCTTTTTTTACATTTATTAGTTCCACACAGGAGGCCCTGATGAAAATAGCTTCATTTAGAACCTGTGTCATATTTGGAGATGCAACGTGGAGAGTATTTTTAAAGAAAAGAGGGAGCGAAACTTTTGGGAAGGAAAAAGATATGAGGGTTGGGTCAGTGTGTCTAGAAGTGACGTATGGGTCGAGAGAGTCCAACTGAATAGGTCAAATAACGGTCTCCCTCAAATTTTCTCTCGATCTGCCATCAGCAGCTAGTGGGCAGAAGCATTCGCCACCAAAATCAGGATAAACTTCTCCCCATGAATCAGGGCACCCCTCCTACGTCACTTGGCGCGGCGGTACCCATATGATTGTGACCCCCCATTCCAACTGTCCTGAAGTACCCAGCTCTTCAACTCCTCGCGTTCCTGCGTTGGATGCCTGTGATACATAATCACTCCAAAGCATCAGTGATATTGCTTTACTGCCCCTGCGAAACCCTTGCCAGAGTCCATGAATTTCTTCTCTATGTTTGAATTTTCAATTTGGTTAGTATGAGATTGTTAGATACTGTGCAGAATCAGTACAAAATATTGGTGATTTTTTCTAAAATGATTATGAAAATCTGGTAACTTCATTTATTTATTCCTTTTCTTTCTATAGAATAATGAATAAATAATATTGCTGAATGAATTACCCATGTTGCCAGAGGTTGCCAGTAACAATATAATGCGAAACAGATACGGGAATAACCTGCCCTGAGCCAAACGGCTCCTGGCGCTAGCAAAAACCTCAAGTGCTTTGCTTATCAGTGTACCTTGTTCATCTGTGATCTGAGGGTAATTTTTTATTGATTATACTCGCACAAATCGCACCCGGGGGATTACAATGACACAACTCAAAAAAAGTATTTTTTCAGGAGAACGGTTTGAATATTTCGTTTGATTGTATTATCACTTTATTAACCAATTAAAAACATTATTTTGCAAAAGTTGAAAAGCAGTAGGTATATTAATCTTTATTAGGTTTAATACCACTATTTTTGCTTGAATTTGAGTAAAATATTATAATTTTAAATAAAAATAAAATATTATAATTTGACCAGTCAGTGGTTGAGTGGGCATCGCGTTTGGGTCCCACCCAGGCGTTCCGTGTTCAATTCCTCGGCTGGCTAAGTCCTCCATCACGACTCAAGCAACATTTTCGGCTTACTGTGGTGGTAGTAGGAGATTTTCAAATATTATCGGGTTATTTGTAACCCGGGAATGTTTGTCTTTCTTTTTAAAAATATTAAAAAAAAAAATTAACACAGATAAAAAATATAAAAAAAAAATATATCACAGATATATTCACTTAAGGCCACAATAACATTTTTAAGAATTGTGCCGTTTTAGTTTTCTGAAGGTCTCACTTCTACCGCATGTGAATTGCACACTGTTTTTTTTTATTGATCTATTATATGACGTATTTCATATAATCTATTTTTTTATGTGAATACCGCACAAGAGTCCCAACTGCTCCCAACCGCCTGGAGCCAGCGAGACTATGGCATCCCCAATTGGGGTTTGTTGTGAAGCTGAAGGTAGAAAGGAAGGAAATTGGGAAGATAAAGGTGGGGGGAAGTACCTAGCTATTCAGATCTGGTCAACAAACACGGCTAAAGCCATCTCAAGCAACGTTTCAATTCTGAATGGTGGTCTTACATCAACGTGCCGCTAACACACCTTATATTGTTGTGAAATAACACAAATTAAACAAAAGAAATTTACTGGCGCTTTTTGCTGAATTTGAATCCGCGACCTTTGGATCACTAGTCGAAAGCCTTACCCCTCTACCACAGAGGACAGGCTTTCTATGCGGTTGAAACCCATAGATATATCGATTTCAACTTTTGTTCTATGAAATAAACAATAGACCATAGAATGGTTAACAAAACCAAAATTGTCTTATTTTTTAATGCGAATAACGCGCAAGAGTTCCAACTGCTCCCAACCGTCTGTGACCATTGATTGTGGTGTGTGGCGAGGCTGAAGGTAAAACGGCGGAAAGATGAAGGTTGGGAAGTAGGTACCTGGCTTTCCAGATCTGGTCACAAAATACGGTCAAATAAAACACACATTTCATGCAATGTTTCGATTTTGAATTGTGGTCTGTCAGGCGATTTAAATTTCCAGAGGTTTGACTAGTTCCAGTGACACACAAAACGTTGCCGATTTAAACACCATTATGGTTCGTAACTCGATGAAACAAAAAAGGTACACCAATAATATTAATAATAATAATTGGCTAATTTGTATAGCGCCGTTTTAGTGGAAAATCACCTCAAGAGCACTGTAAAAATAAATATATTAAATAATTAATATTACTGGCATATAACTAAGATTTACAATTATAACTAGTGACTTAGGTACCTCTAAAACGAGAGATAAACATATAGGTACATCCACAGGATTCAGCCTGCGAGAGAACGAGGTTGAATAATCGGTCTCCTCTTTGTGCGGCGCACAAGGAGCGCTGGTATATTCCCTGATGTATCGCAGTGAAGCATGGAACTGGCAGAAGAAGGACGAAAGAAGACTGAATGCTGTAGAAATGAGATCCCTGAGGCGGACTTGTGGTAAAACCATGGATAATCGTGTGAGAAATGTGGAGATCCGCATAGAACGCAAGGCTGATGTAAGCGTAATGAGTAAGATTAAGAAAAGGACGGGTTGGACATGTAGAGCGAATGGACGAAGAAAGAGGTGTATTGAGAATATGTGACGCAAATGTGAATGGTAGAAGAAGTCGGGTACGCCCGAGGAAGACATGGCTCGATCGAGTGAATCACTTACTTGAACCGGCCTATGTCAAGAGTCAATATAGTAGAAGAATATTTATTTATTATTATTATTTATTAATTTTCAACGCCCTGGGCCTTTACATTACAAGTTTATAATACGGAGACAGTTTTTTTTAAAAGACAAAAGATAAACTATAAAAAAATAACTAGTAGGTACCTACACGTCATATGAGTATACAGATAAATTAAGGAAAGATAAAACATTACAATAAAAGAGAAAGTTTCTAAGTTTTAAATAGCATAGAAAATAAACTAGTAGGTACTCGTATGTTAGTAATTACAAAATTTACAGGTTACTGATTAATTGTGATGTGTAAATTCATGACAAAATGCCAGATACATAAAAATAAAACGGTAACAAGTTTTTACATTGTGGCTTAAACTACTATACACTACACTATATAAAGAGGTAAGATTTGTTTGTTTGTTTGTTTGTTTGTTTGCATCGAATAGGCTCCGAAACTACTGAACCGATTTGAAAAATTCTTTCGCTGTTGGGAAGCTACACTATCCTTGGGTAATATAGGCTATATTATAATTTTTTTTTTAAATAGGCATCTTTATTAAAACTTCAATAATCTAACCCGAGGTGTAAAAAAATTACTTAAAATATTCTTTACATCGCGTGCGCTGCGAAAACTATTGATGATAAAATAAAATAATGTACTACGACTTTGTATAACACATCATTATTTACAAAAAAGTCACCGCATCATATGTCTAACTATTATGGTTATGCCACAATAAGTATTCTTTTATTTTAAAAATTTAATTAAAATGTCGCCGCTTGAAAAGGCTCTTTATTTGTATCTAGGTTTTAATCCTTACCAAAATAAATTACTTCATTTTTAAGACAGCTTCAATACCTTTATTTAACTTTTTGAATTTTTCAATTCGGATATTTAATTAGAAAGATATCACGAGTTTAAAAATGTTAGTATTAAAAAAAGTTTCGGCTACGGGCCGGGCGGGAGAGGAGTCAAGAAATGAAGTGCCACGGGGGTTGGCGGGACGGGGGAGCGGGAGAGCGGTGGCGGGGAAGGTGGAAGTGGAACGCTGGAGGGGAACGCACGGGAAAGGACATGCAAGGAGTAACATTTTATTTATTTGAATATGGCATTGCAAAGCATGCCGGGAAAAAGCTATTATAGAAATATACAAATACATGCATTAGCCCCTATGTGATGCTCCTTAAATTTCAAAATATTCTACATAAAAATATCGTTCAGGTATTTCTTAAATAATGGTAAACTTGTGTTAAAACATCGATATTAGAGGTGAATTTGTTTCCTGTGTGTGGAGTCGAGAAATAGGTGCATGTAGGTATGTGGTAGTTCGTTCCAGAATTATTGTTGCAGAATAATATGTTTTTCCTTGTTGCTCGATTGGGTACCTTGAAATCGATGAGATGCAGGAGTTCGCAACAATCTGTCAACAATATGTCGATCATTCAGTTTATTAGTCAGACATCTCCGGAAAATCGTTATTTGAGTTGAGTAGGTAGGTAGGTACCTATATGTAAAAGTGGGTGACCGGACATTAACTCAATAATGTACAACTTCATCACTCCTTTGAAAAGTCATTAAAAGTGAACTTTGGTTATATAGATTACGTTGGGTTAGGTTTTTAGCCATTTTTTTAATCACATTTAACGGCTTCTCAAAGGTATGTTTGAAATGTCACTTTGTTGAGTTGTCGTGGAAAGGTGTTGCTTATGGGTAGACCCCATTTCTTCCAGCTAACCACACACATGTTTTATTATAATGTTTATACAAAGAAGAATATTATAATAATAATAAAATACAAATGCCTATACCAATAAAAATACCAAAATTGGTGTTTCATTTGTTTACAAGGAAAGTGTTTAGTGACGATTTGAATTGGTGCGTAAATTGTATTTATTTAATGTTATGTGGAAGGTTGTTGAATACTTTAATGGCCATGTTATATGGTCGTTTTTGGAATATTGTTTTGTTTGCTTTTAGTATTATAAATAAGTTTTCTGTGACCTTGTAGCGTATTTATGTGTTGAGTTTTTTGTGGGAACTTGTCTGTAGATGATCGCACCATGCATAACTCCATTAGGTACCTACCTACATATGTATATATATATATATCATGTCTGTGACTGTCGGAATTTTCAGATTTTTAAACATAGGTCTACATGACTCCAGACGAGCAGAGTTTGTAATTTTTAGGTTAGGTCAGGGGTCGGCAGTTTGTCAGGTGAGAAGAGCCAAATTGTCATGGAAACAGGATAAGAAAAGTACTAGAGAGCCGCATATATGTAATAGGTATACGTACTATGTAGGCATAGGATATGGACAACATCTATGCAAAGAGCCGTACGCGATTATTATTCCGACCCCTGGGTTAGGTTACGGGCTATTTTAAATTTTTTTTAGTAGCTTTTTTATGTCTTTTCAAAGAGGTGTTTAATTGACTTGATTCTGAGTTGGCAGCAACTGTTTTAGCTGGTTATTTCTTTAACATGTTTGGAAGCGCTGCATATCGGGGCGCGAGTTCGCTAGGCGTGCTATTAATACTCGGGAGAGGCGAAGCACGCTGCACGGGCACGCCGCGCATTGACACCGGCCATTGGGAGCACTAGGACGTGCAAGTGGATGGTGCTACCGATTGGTGACGACCAAACGCCACTCTACATGCCAATAAATTAATACTTCGCAAATACCTACCTACCGCTGGTGGCAACATCGGCTTCGTAACATCTCCTATTTCTCACAAACTGTGCAGTGTGCATCCATCAGTGTGTTTGCAACGGATCTCTCAACAGCAGAAAAACTGATAGGAAAATTACTAGAAGTGTGATGTATACCAATCGGAAATGTGGGGGGGTCTTTAAAAGGAAAGGAAGGAGAGGAAGTTCCGGGAAAGAAAAAGGTATGAGGAGTGTAATTTGGGGGTCAGTGGGTTTATGAGTGACAGACTTTCAATGGGGGTTATCTGCCCCGGGTGCCACCCATGCTAGCTATGCCACTGGTCTCCCTCTACCCCTCTCTCCCAATCCGGCCCGCCACGCAGTAAGTAGGCAAACGCATCCGCCGCCAAGATCTAGATAAACCTCACTTCATGAACCCCGGCTAAGCACCAATCGCATCAAGCAACTTGGGGTGACCTATGGCAGAGATTTAGGTTTTCCAATAAATGGTTCCCGGGGCGGCGGTACTCATACCCGCCACCGGAATTGGTGTTTCTCTTTAGTGGACCACTCTCTAGTGGGACCACACAAATGGAAGCATCAAGTACCTACTAATTTAAAATGCCCCAAACTATTGGGATCAAAGAGGGTTGGCTAAGAAAAACAGATCTACATTCTGAAGTTTAAAATACAATAAATTCTTTTCAAGTAAGTATGTCTATTATGTCTACCCAGCACAGTTATGTACAAGATATTTTGGCGCCGTTTTTGGCAGAAGTTCTAAAACCGCTAGTAGCGACATCTATGATTTTTTAGTGAATATTTTTTTATGAATCCATTCCTTGAAAAGCGAGTTCCACAATTATTTACAGGACGTGTGTCATTATGAATATTTTGAGGACCATAGAAGCAATCCAACTACTTTGCATTTTTTGAGATTTCGATTGATTACGAAGCTATATTGAAAGCCCCATCAACTACATCCGATGTTTGAAAACAGAAATAGGTAAGTACTTCTTTCCCATAAAAAAACAACTTATAAAACAATAAGGTTTTTTTTTGACATTGCTACCACACAGTAGGTCCAGAGATAAATAATTTCCCTCAGGGCCTATGTCATCTTAGGGGATGGGTGGAGGGTTTTTTAGGGAAAGGAAAAAGAGGAAGTTCTGGGAAGGAAATAGGTATGAGTTGTGGGTAGGAATCTGGGGTTCAGCATGTCCAGAAGTGACGGAGGTATGAATCCATCCCTCGATCCGGCCAGCCACGCAGCAGGTAGGCAGATACATCGGCTGCCAAAACCTTGACAAACTTCACCCCATGAACCTAGGCTAAGTCATCAAACGTAGCAAACCACTTGGGGTGTCCTATGGCAGAGGTGTTGGTTATCCCGGGGCGGCGGTACCCATACAGCCTCACATAATGGAACACTGCTAACAAAGGTGTTGCAGTGGGCCTGACCTTACTGTTGATAAAACTGAGTACAACATCAGATTTCAATCGTCTTGGCGGGCTTTGAAAAATGCAAACTTTGAAAATTTTTTAACTAAGAAATTGACATTTTTAAAAAAACAACAAATACTGGTATTTAAGTTAGAAGGCGAACATTCATAAAAAAATTAGACTGGAATTCCTTATTGGCAAAAAATCTTTAATTTTTGCAAGAGGTACCGATACTAATTTTTCAGTTTGCAACCTAATCATTTATAACTAGCACTAGCTCTGCAGGTTTTTGCTGCTAGGCCCTGCGGGCGGCTTCACCCAGTTGGAGTGTACGTAACCATTTTAAAAATTCGATAAGAACTGGTTCCAAAAATAGCCAGTTCCTTGGATCCACTGTGATCCAGTGACAGCTAGTCATCGAGTAAAAGTAACCGTGACAGGCAATGACGCCATATTTAATATGAAATTCCACTTACACAGATGTTATTTGTGGCGCAACGCGTACAGCATGCCGTCAACACGCACTCGAAACCGGATTCTGAAATTCAACCATGCAGACGCTGGGGTTTTAATAACGTTTGATTTTTTCTAAAATAGTATGCCGAGTAGTCAACGAAATAAATGTGGTAAACCAAATAAAAATTTCAAATCACCAAAAAAATAAATAACACCAAATTCAACAATATATTTTATTCAACATTGACTCCGAGTGAACACATAACATTTCAACGTGAATAACAACAATTCGTTCATTATCGCATACGTAATACTTATTCAATAACATAACAATTACCTTAAACTTATAACAAACTCATCACTCCAACTCGTACATTACACGTCTGTTACGACTCGTACAAGTTATATGTTATTATGTATTATACTTTAGGCCAACTTCCTTGCATCATTTCTAGCCTCTCCCAGCACAAATTCTCATGGAGGGTAACTTAGTTATTATGTATTGCTTATTCTGTAAAATGTGTTATTATTGTTACAATTTTTGGATGCAGTGATATATATGTTCTTATGCATGATTAAATAACGTTGCAAATTATGAAATATAGTCATTGCTTTTTACTGAATGCCAAAATTAAAAAGACAATCAAATTTAGCTACAAAATTGATGTGTTTGATGAATTGAAATTTTGTTTCAAAGATTGAAATAAAAGAAAAATGTTATTATAATTTGATGTACTCATACTTGTAATGTAATTCAAATTTAATTTCAAAGTTTGATGTAATTTAAATTTAGTTTCAAAGTTTGAAGTTCAAATTTAGCTCTTAAAATTTGATCTAGTTTTGATTTCAAAGTTTTATGTAATTAAAATTTATTTGCAATTAAAAAGAAGTTTCGAATTTAACTTCAAAGTTTGATAAACTTTAAATTTAATTCCAAAGTTTGATGTAATTCAAATTTCGACTTCAAAGTTAGATACACTTTAAATTTAATTTCAAAGTTTGATGTACTTATTCAAATTTAGTTGCAAAGTTGGATATTCAAATTTGGACTTCATAGTTAGATACACTTTAAATTTAGTTTCAAGTTTTGAAGTTCAAATTTAACTTCAAAGTATGATGTAATTCAAATTAAGTTTCAAAGTTTGATGTAATTCAAATTTACTTTCAAAGTTTAATGCAATTCAAAAAAATATCAAAGTTTGGTGTAATTTAGATATAGTTTCAAAGCTTGATGTAATTCAAATTAGTTTCAAACTTTGAAGTAAATCAAATTTAGTTTCAAAGTTTTAAATAAATTTCAAAGTTTGATGTAATTTAAAAATAGTTTAAAAGTGTGGTGTAATCCAAATTATTTAGTTTCAAAGTTTGATATGTTTCAAATAATATAGATTTAACATTTGATGTAACTCACATTTAGTTTTAGAATTTGATGTGAATCAAATTTACATTGTTACAATTTTTTTTAATTTCAGTTAGATGCAATTCAAATTTAGAACAAGGTTTCAAAGTTTGATATAATTTAAATTTTGTTTCAATCTTTTATTAATTTAAATGTGCGATGTAAATCAAATATAGTTTCAAAGTTTGATGTAATTTAAATTAAGTTTCAAAGATGAATGTAATTTAATTTTAATGGTTACATTAATTTTTGGTATTTGTTTATATTATGATATTGTAATAAATAAAATTGAGGAAAAAAGCCAGGCCAAATATGACTGTTATAACTAAATCAATCTCAGTACTTCATTTCCAGCCTTTATAATAATAATATCTACTTATTGCAAATACTTATGCATGTAAGACGCATTAATTACATTCATAACCTATTTATCTCGTCTAAAATAAAACCAATCGAGGTTCAACCGGTCCTATCACTTCCTTCCCATGCGACCTTCACCCCTTCTCACGATATGATCATTTCAACCTTTCCCTAAATGCTTTAAATATTATACTGCACGTCTGTTATGTGTTAAATATAGGTTATGTAACACTTCGAAAAACATATATTCAATGTCAATAGATTTTAAAAACACGTCTATTTGTTTCAATTGTTTTAGGATAGGATTGAGAGAGATCCTACCCACCCCTCATACTCTTTTCCTTTCCAGAACTTTATCTCCTCAAAATGAACCCCCCCCCCACACAGCATCTCCCAAGATGATATAGGCCATGGGTGAAATCATTTTCAAAATTAATGGAATACTTAGTTTTATCCACTTACTTACTTTTAATAAAAGTGGCTAAACTAAATATTCTATTAATTTTGAATTAAAATGATGCCACAAAATAAGTTTGCTGTGTTTGAAGAAATTATTTTCCTCAGGGCCCCCTGCGTGGACCTAATGTAAAATAAAAAATAAAAAAAGCAACATATCGTTTCTAAATTTGTGTGATTACAAATTCTGAAAATACTCTTTTACCAGGGCGATACTGAAAGTATCTACCTGCCACTATTTGAGGTATACTGTTTGGTTGAAGGGTATAGGTAGGGGAAGAATTGAAGATATTTATTTTTTTAATTTTAGAGAAAAAATAATTGAAAAAAAAAGCATTGTAAAATCAGTGTTTCAAAAGTGGTCTAATCTAATCTTCCCATAGAATACATGTTTTGCAGTGTTACATTTAGCATTAATATGCATTTCCTAAGTCGATGCTTAAGACTAGATATTATAAATACTCAACATCGAACTCGGCACTTACCTAGCTTGAGAAAAAGTCACATAGATAGCGTTACTTAAGCTTAGTTTAGATTCGTCAGCGAAAAGGACACATTCATTGCCGGCAAAGAAAAACCCTCGTCCAAGATGGCCCGGTAATATTGGACAGGAAAAGGCAGCGATACTGATAATGGCACCGTGGAAAAACTTGGAACTTGTTAAAAGCATTGAAGTATATTACGAGCCAGAAGTGCCTTCCACGTTGTTTTGAAAGATACCCACTGTAGTGAAGACTTAGTAACTTTTGGTTCTAGCCTGTTTAACACGCACTCATATCTCACACCGTATATCACCATTCCGTTTGATCGAAATGAAAATTTCAGAATGACGGTGAAAAAATTTCTGCATTTGGAATTTAAGCAAATAATGGTCAGACTTTTGGGTGATGAAACACACCCACATTGCATTTCTTTTTGTACGGTTGAAAACAATAAATGAAATATGAATACATCCAACTTTGACTGATATACGGCATACAGTAGAATCCCACTTATCCAACCTTTATTATTCGATATTCTGCATTATCCAACAATCTGGATTATCCAAAAATTGATTTTATTCTAAATTTTGGATTATCCAACCTTCGATTATTTGACATTCTGGATAATTATCCAACAATCGATTATTCAAACGGGACTGTCCAACCTTTGATTATTCAATCACATTCCAAAAATGGAATACTTCTGGATTAACATCCAACCTATTTATGTATTTGTTAGACATTGTGCGTTATCAAACCATAGATTATTAAACATTCAAGATTATCTAACCTTTGATTATTTGAAATTCCTGATTATTCGACATTCTGATTTATATTGCTTTTGATTATTCGACATTCTGGATTATCCAACATTCGATTGTAGGACATTACCAATTATCCAATCTTCGATTGCTCGATTTTCCCGACTATCCAACCAAACATGGCTCTACATTATTATTTAAGTATTTTGATGTTATGTGATTGATGTAAATATTACATTTGAAGTTGTATTAACACCCCAGCCTTAGTAATTATTGTTGAACTTTCCGATATCTCATTTTGGTTGAATAATCAGGACCTGCGCCAATATACGGGAAGGATGTGATTTTGAGATAGAGGTTTGAATGATTTCTGTTAAAGTGCAAATTTATCACGTTGGGCCAAAAAAAAAAATCTAATATTTGAGTGTTTTGGTTTAGAAAACGACATATCAAAATAATTTTAATGACTTGGATAGAAAATATAGTACTTCTTAAAATACTGAGTACACGTCTCCAAAAATATGACACTCTTTGCCGGTTAAAAAATGTTTAAAAAGTGCATTTTATGATGTTAACCCACCGAGAATCATATGAAAACAATTTTTGAAAAACTTCAGTTTAATTTTGTGCGTTATGTCGAGACAAAAAAATATTCACCCATAAATTGAACCCGCAATCCCTGGGTGGGAACCCGATGCATTTGTGAACTCATCCGTTAATCCTAGATTGATTTTTCATTTCCCAGTTAGACATACTAGCTTGATCAAAAAGTTTTAGGACCGGCCAACGCGTAACGCTGTCCGTCACCCGATTGGAATTTTTTTTTCTTTGGCGGGTTACTACATCTGTCATTAACATTTCCCTCCAAATTTCAGCATCATAGCTTGACATTTGTAAAAGTTACGCTGTACTGAGTACCTCCTTTTTTTCAAGTTTGAAAATGGCACCGTTGCACAATGTGATCCTGTTCAACACGAATACTACCCAGCAGCCTTCAAATTCACCTGATCTGGCTCCCTGCGACTTTTTCCTGTTCAACTGACTTTTAAAGAACGCTTTACAGCATCCGAGAGAATGTCATGAAAAAATCTAAAACGGCTCTGATGGACATACTGAAAATTATCAAGTACTAGCGGTGTTTCCAGGATTAGATCAAATCGATTTTGATGAATAAACTTGTATTTTCGATATTATGAATTAAGCCTTAAAACTTTTTGATCAAGGTGTTAAGTCGCAAACCTTAAAACACGGTTTAAAGATATCACAATTTGAAATATTTGTCGATTTCTCATTATTTTGCTATAGAAAGACATCAAAAATGCTTACAGCTATATAAAACTGTAAATTTGAGCATTTTTTCAAAGAATAATTTTATAATGTGACTTCCAATATAACGCAGGGTCTCGGTGGGTCAAGAGTGCCGAGAACATAGAATAAAAAAGAAAACCAGAAGTGCTTTCATTTGAATTTCGAAATGTAAGGCCCAATTGGCCAATTATTTGTATCACAAAACATATAAGCAAGTCATTTCTTGTGCTCTTCTTTATTCTATGTCCGAGATGAAAGTAAAAGAAATGTGTGGCATTCTATTAACTCTGCCTACCCTTACGTGACGCAGCTTGATAGAATAAGAATATTAATACAAAAACATTATCTATATTACCCATTAAAGTTTGATATTTTTTGAGAATGAAATTTTTTTTTTAATATTAGCGCCTGCATAATTAAGTACACAATATAATGTAATATTACATTTAGAAGTAGAGCCAAAATGCTTCGATGAATAGTATTATTTAAGTATACGTTAGAAAGTTCGCTGTAGAATATATTAGCAAAAGATATCATAGTCACATGAAGTTGTACACTTAAAATAATATATGTAGTCTCTATGTTTAAAGATAATATATAATGTATTTATTATATACCTAAAAATATGTGTTTTTTTGTAGTTTTTTTTAAAGATTTATAATTAAATACAATATAAATAGTATGTAGATAATAATCACTTTCCATTTTAGCCTTATCATAATAATGCTATATATATAATAATAATAATATTTTTTCTTTCCTACAACAAAAGCACACTTAGAGAATAATAACATCGTATCGACAATTAGAGTAACGACTCCTTTGATAGCTTATACAATAAATTATCCATATAAATAATCACGTCACATATTATGGGAGATGTCTTATAAGTTACTTACAGTACATAATATGGGATTTGTGAATGTTTAAATAAATAGAATTTATGACAAAATACGAATAATAGAATAAATATACATAATATTAATATGATTATGATATAATGTATGTATCGTTATTTTAATTTTGTATATTTTGCGACAGAAGTTATTGAATGTGTTTTAGAAATCATTATTTTAATATTTTTCAGCGCTACACAGTTGGCGAATCTGTCAAGGCCGGGGGCACATTTTGACACAATGTGTTTTAGTGAAACTTAGTGGCTCACGGCATATATCGGGTTAAGTCATGCACAGATTTCTAAAAGAAAAATTTTAAATAAACTTTGGTAGACATTACGAAATGAAAAATAATCAAGTTATAAAAGCTTACAATAGTCTATATACGAAGCGAAACTTACAATCTAATTATTATCGCAAGTTTTAAGTTTAAAGTACATTGACAGAAGCTTATATATATTATGTATATGTATTATTAGGGTGAACTATAATAATATTATCTCCTTTGTTGATGTCTACGGCCTGTCTAACCGTTGGGTAAATACATTACATTATTCCTATTTATTTATCGTCAGATCATGTCTGCTATGAAAGGCAGTTTTCCTAGACCATATAAACTATCTTCCATCTTAACTTACATTTGAACTCTTAAGAATGTAGATAGGTATGTATAAATCGGTAACTTTGATTTATTATTGACTTTTCGCCACGTCACTTCATCAGAGAGGTAACTAAGATACCCCGATCGTCTAAATTAAGTTTGCTTACACAAAATATTGGGTTTATCGAATGGTAAATAATTTGTCACTTATGAAGTTGTTTTTTTTTTTTTGTAAATCATTTATCAAAATGTCGGATGATTTGTTAATACTTTGTTAAAAATATATACGGTTTAATTTTCTCGCTGCGATGGGGTCATGAGCCAAAATTTGAAAGAATAGAACTTACAAGTTTGTAAATATTGCAAATCTATGCGGTTTTAAGTTAGCATATTGTCCATTTAGAATAAAGTAATTAAAACTGACGAGTATTGACCATAGATAAAAACCAAGGAAGACATGGCATGAAAGCATGCCGACTGTTGTTGAACTATGACCAAACTGCACAAGCACAGACAGACAAAGCGGTTATGCAATGAAAGTTGTGTATATGGTATGTAGAAAAGTCGAGGCACCGCTGCGCGTAGATGCGCTTTGTAGTTTCATGTCCCCCTTCTATCTGTTATCTATGGTTTTGACAAATAATGAAGCAATAATGACCAACAAATATAACAATAAACAAATTTATTATACAAGACCTTTCGTAATATGAGCACTTGATTTCAACTGTGAGGCAGTCTAGCTACCTGAACATCATCAATTTTCACCAACACCGTTTATTATTATGGTTTTCATCTTTTGCCACTAGATGGCACTGAACATTATTATTGTTTCCATCTTTAGCCACTAGATGGCACTGACCATGAAAATCGTATATATATTATATAAATAATTGTATGACATACATGTGGCAATGACATGGCAACGTTGAATGCATAACAGTGTATATTGTACATACGGATATAACAAACATAATTTAAAAACTATTTTCAAACTCAATAATCGTGTAAACATTTAAAAACAACAACGGTAACAATTTTACAAAGATAATATAATAATAATTGAGAACAATATTGCTTTGGTGAGTATATTATAATATTTTGTGCACATTTCAACAAGGTAAATCAATACAAATGTTAGTAAAAATTTTTCTTTAAATCTTTCATAATATGAACAGCTAACCGCTTATACACGATGACAAATCTATGGAATTTCGACGCATAGACAATTCTTAATGTGTCAGGAGTGGTAAACGTCACTTAACAGCGGTTTAATTTTACTTGTGACTTTTATAACTGACAATATTCACAGACGAAGTCTGCAATTTCTTACAAAACTACTGTTGATGTAAGTGAAGTCATGAACTCTAAGGTCCAGTTCTTTTGCAGAAATTCAAATGTAATATTATCAAATGGCCATTTTGTTTTTTTCACATTTGAAACGTCCACGTTAAACGCTGATTCTATTTTTTAATTTATTTCCTTTGAAAGTTCCGCGAACATCCAAGGCGGGGAGCATGGTTGAGCATTGCAATCCGTGCAGATTACAATGCTCAACCAGGTGAATTTCATGTAAAGATTGAATTTCTGTGAAACAACTGGCCCTAAGATTTATTTTACAGGCCTTTTGGCCATGGTATTGAACTCGATCCATCTAAATGCAAATCAATTGTCCTACTCACGCGACTATCAATGTAAATAGCCACCTTTTATTAACAGTTTCATAATTTTATTTTTCAAGAAAAAGCTTTTATTTGTTTTTTAATGTTTCACTAAATTTATCCACGTTTGACACATTAAAAATTGCATCTTGTAAGAAAATACTTTCCATTATTATTTTAACAAACGATATGCAAAATCAATGTGATGCCATCCAGTATTTTGGAATTTATCAAAAATAGTGAAAAAGATTATAAAACAGGACAAAAATAGATTTTAAATTATGTTTTTAACAAGTAACATTATATTTATTTATAATTTTATATGAAGGTTGAAAACTACCAAAAAAACTTATATAAAATACATCACAAACAACTGTAATTGTTTTAATGAAATAATACTGTTCATGTGTAACTATTTTTGGCATAAAAATGTAATTTAACGCATTTATTAGTATGTTTTCTTGAGTCATATGTTCTTTCCATTGATTGTAATAAAAAAGTTGGAAAATAGTTATGTTTAAAAAAGGATGGCATGACATTACATTGTATACACATAATTGACAGCTTTTTCCAATTGATTTGTTTCAGTCAGCAATCCAATCAAGCATCTATCAATAGTTTTATAAATTAAACAATATCAATACAAAAGTGTTTTGTAAATTAAACAGTATCAGTACAAAATCAACAAGTTTTTTTGTAAATTAAACAATGACTTTATAAAATCAACAAGTTTTTTTGTTGTAAATTTTACAATAGCTAAGAAAGATGCGTGAACTGTAAGACATGAAATGAAGCCACTAGCGCAAGAATGACCTAACCCACCTTTTTGAGAAATTGAGTTCATCATCCTTCGTAATCATGTCATTATACAAAGGTAAACATATGGAATGTGGGAATCATATGGTTATTAGCCTGCTTAGTTCAGTTGGCAAGCTGTATGGTAGAATATTGATCTCAATTCACACCTATTTGTGACATAATGACACGAGAGAAAAAATAATCAACCACATTTCTATAATGAAAACAAGATGGCACCACAAATAATACTTTTGCAATTATAGTAAAGCATCAAAATACGCTTGACGTAAAGAAAAAATAATTTCTGCAAGGAAAACAAGATAGCGCCATAGACACCTTTTCGCAATAAAAAGAAACAAGTTTTTTCTATTTATCGCACATTCCATAGAAAAATGTTGTAAGTCAAAAAAAAAAAATTTTACAGGAAAGCGAAAACAAATGATTGATGAAACAAGCGGTTCCATTGAAAAGATACACTAGCGACATGTCGCAGAGATAGAGTGATCTATCTTAAATATGGTTTTCATTATGGGCATACGCAATCACTAAAAAATAAAATTTTAGAAAACAGAAATTTTGACTTGCGACCCTTTTCTACGGAATGTGCGATATATAAAAAGAAACAAGTTCAAAAGAAATAAACATTTTTTATTAATGTTTTTGTCAAATAACATAAATTCTCAGTCTCATTTATCTGAGTTGTGCCAATTCAGGGTTAAACCACTCTTGCGCTACTGTTTTCAAATTAAACTTAACACAAACAATGTGAAAGCCTTATAACATTGTTTTTTTTTAAAATTATTTATTTAGTTAACAAACATTTTCCAGCATATTACTTTCATACCTGTTGTCTTTAGGATATCGCGAAATTCGACTTTCTATACCAACAAATAAAATTTATATTCAATAGGAAATAAATAACAAACAAAAAATGGAATGATAGCTTGTCTTTGAAATTTTAACAAAATACTTAAGTTTTTTAAAAATTAACAAGAAAATTGTTACAATAAAGCAAAGAACTTTTGAGTATTCTTCTAAATTGCAAAAAAAGGCGGCATCCAAAAACCAAAACAAAAAATACATAAATTTTATATATCATATTTTAGTATTTTAATAATATTTTTTGAGGGTGCGGATCGCCTTTTTAATTAATGTATAAATAACTTTTATAATTTTTTTCTTACTAAATTTAAATAATTTTATATTCGCAACAAAAATTTTTTTGTAGTACAACTAAGGAAAAGTTTTTTCGCAGTCTAAAAAGTTCCACAACGGAAGGAATTATAATATGAAAAATTCACTAACAATAAATTCAGTTTGAAGACGGCCAACGCTGAAAGTGGCCCACCTCTTAAAAACACAACCGTTTTATTTTTTTCAAAAAATTTTCAGGTCACTAAAAATAATGGCTTCTTGGACTAGATCTAATAGCTTCACGTTTTTCTTTCCTGTATTTTAATATTTGGCATGAGTCAAAAACACATTTCTCAAAATGAATCTGAAAAAAAAAACACTTGAACACGTCTCGTTCGTGTAGCAGGCGGACATTTTGAAAGTGGACCTACTGACATCTATTGATTTTTTAACAAAGCTTTTACCTACGTAACAGTTTCCTGTAAATGGATGCCTCAATCAGCTGTCAAACCATCATATCGTGGGGTAATGACGACAACTAGTTAACTACGAAATCAGCGTTTTTGAGTTACACTAAAAGCATAACTCTATTTCCTCGTCTATAAATGCTACAAACAAAAAAGTCAATGGAATATGTTTTTTGTGGGTATCTCCAAAAAAACGGTATCATTCAATTCTATAATTAGGTAACTCTAGAGTTACCTAAGAGTTTTCCATGTTTCAATTTAGGCAACTAGACTTAGCTAGTTATAGCACTAAAATTTGTGAAATTGCTCAAGTAGCTTACCTAGGTAAGTCAATCCAGTTTTATAAATAAATACATTAAAAAATGATTAGCCATTTTCTCATATCCAAAATATAAGAGTACATATTACGATTCCCAAATTATCAATCTACGATTTAACAATACTTATCAGTATAAATATAAAACAACTGATTTATTAGATTGATTACCATCTTATAATTCAATTTCCCAACAAAGCTGATTTCAGAGTTACCTAGTTGTAGTAATTACCCCACGATATTATTATATGTTTACATTTAAATGAATTGCAACACTAAGGATGATTTTTTCATAATAAACATAGATAACAATCATTTTTTTTTGGGATTTAGGTATAAATGTTGCCATTTAGCAAACACTAGTGTAGATTTATAATCATTGAGCATTAAAATATAAATATAGTTTGAAACTGAGATGCATTCTGATGTTGTACGAAGACATTAAAATCTTGTAGTTCAGTTTGAGTACAAAATTTCATGCCCACCACGGACGTACAAATAGATGGATCTGCCCTAAGTGATAAAAGGCATATTATTTCCCCCTCCCATTGGAATCATTCCATTTCGGAACAGGCTGGGCTTGCGTCGAATGACGCTTGAATCGCGTTGAATCTAAAAAATGTGACGTCGTCATTCTTGTCCAGACCAGTGTCGAGCTCTTATCGTACATTTTACGAAATAAAACGGCAAAAATTGTGGCTTGTGCTATAAAAACGTGTAAAAATAGAAGCGAAAAAGAGGATAAACCCAATTGTCGTATTACATTCCATAAGTAAGCATTATTTTACTTTATTTTAAGTTTATTCATATCACATAATATGATAACACATACTATGACATCGAGATACATGGCGACACGAAACACAAAGCCGCTGTTTACTGGGGTAAGTAAATTATGAAACATTTGTAAAAGTGTCTACGGCAACAAAATATTCTACTATGAAAATACGCGAACCTTACTTTGCCGTTGGACTTCTCACATTTGTTCATATCGTGGCATGCAATTCGCGCTCCCATATAAAAAGGTCTATTCATTCAAAAGTAGATTTTACTTTCAAGAACTAAATGGTGATATTATAGTGCGAGGTGCCTATATACTGTTAGATTGATTTATTGGCGAATCCCAGTCTCTTTCCTCTCTTCGTCCCGCTATAGTTGGTTTTTACCCCTCATCTGTAAGTTCTCGTCTATCTATTTGTATGTCTATGATGCCCACCAATTTATAATGTAACCTTTAGAGCACGGTCCCAATCTGTTTTATTTTAACGTTAACATTTTAACATTAACTCCACACCACACAGGGAGTCCTGAGGGAAATAAACTATCCCAGGACTTAAGTCATCTTAAGGGATACAGTGCGGTGAACATGTAAATGTTTTCCAGCTGAAAAATCTTGACAGTAAACTATCTAATAAAAAAATTTACAATAAATGTTTGAAAAACATCATAATTATTGAGTGTCAAGTACAACAACGAAATAGCGTTGGCTTTTATAAAAATTCGCCTGCGAATTTCAAAGCTGATTTTATATGGGCTATTTTAAAAAAATGGCGTCAACTCGAAAAAGGTTGGGTACAAAAAGAAGCACACAACGTTTTTTTCGATCGACGAATGAATTTACATAACAAGGTTCTATCTGATGATGAGCTCTAAGGTAACTTTCAATAGAGCCTGTTATCGTATATTACCGCAGATGGAACGGTAGTCAGAGTGCATCTCAGTCAAACACAAAAACAAATGTATCGAATCGAAGTCTTGTATATTACGGTAACCGGACAAATCGGAACAGCGACAAATCAAGAACACTCATATAAAGTCATGAAAGACAGAAACACAAAATCAGGTCAACCAGGTTAGGTTAGGTTAGATTTTAGGCAGTGTTTTGAGTTTTGACCGTTCTGAAGAGCAATTCTACATCTTTTGTGGGATCGTCATGAGATAACGGACGTGATCTCCTGTCAGATTTGTGTGATTTTTACATATTTTAATTTACATCGTTTTAAACACGAATTCCTGCAAGTATGCGCGATTATTTATTAATTTAATCTACGTTGTACATAGAAAAAGCAAATAACAGCCATAAAAATCACACAAATCTGACAGGAGATAACGTCCGCTATCTCATAACGATTCTACAAAAGATATAAAATCAGTCAACTGATTTGTCATGGAAGCCTAGTATGTATACTTATATATATCAACGCTGAAAAGCAAAAATGGCTAAAGCACCATACAGCTGTGACATTAAAGATGAACCCATGCAATAAACTATATTATTTCAGCCATTCCAAGTTTCGTACAGGACATTTTAACCTTGTTTTTGATCAATGTAAAAAATTACTTATATTTCTCTAAAAAATGTAAAAATATTCCAAACTATTTTTTAGTAGTCATTTTATATCCTCCCAACTTTTGGCATTTTTTCAATAATAATAACTCTTAGAGAGAATCACAGAGTTTAACAAAAAAAACATGGCATGTTAGCTGAGGTGACCATAAAGTTTCCCGCCTTTAGATGCATATTTTCCGATTAGTCAATACTGAAAAAATGCCATAAGTTGGGAGGATATAAAATGACTGCTGACAAATAGTTAGGAATATTTTTACACTTTTAGAGAAATATAAGTAATTTTTACATTGATCAAAAACAAGGTTAAAATGTCCTGTATGGAACTTGGAATGGCTGATTTGATTGTTTTTGTGTTCATCAAATTAAGTTTTCTAAAGATTCCTTGATTTGATGAACACAAGCACAAATAAAAAATATAGCTTATTGTTTAGTTTGATATTTAATATCACAGCGGTATGGCGCTTTAGCCATTTTTTCTTTGCAGCTTCGATATACATATTACATGGTTTGTTTGGTTGATGTTTGTTTTGAGCTCTCAGTAGATGTAGGAGTTCATGTTGATGAGCGGCATGGGCATCTTGTTGTGGGCCTCCTGATGGGGGGGCAGGTAGCAGGGGGTGGGCTGCGGGGGAGCGGGGTGGTAGAGCGGTGGCTGGGCCAGCTGAGCGGGATGATGCGGGTGATACTGCACCGGGGAGAAGTCTCGCGGGTGGAGCATGACGTAGGGATACGCTCCCGGCATGGATGGCGCTGCGGCGTATCCGGGACATGTGGTATATAGACCCGTCGCTGCAAATATATAAATCACCAATTTAAAAATGATTGCGACAAATTGTTTATACATATTTTACCCCGTATTGTCCTTGCGATCGTGCCATTTTATTATATTTTACATTAGCTCCATATAGAAGACCCTGAGAAAAATAATTTCCTTCAGGGCCTGTGTCACCTCTGACATCCGTGGTGGAGGGGTAAGGCTCATGACTCGGAATCCGAAGGTCGCGGGATCGAATCCCGGTGTTAATTTGTGTTAGTTCACAATTAATTCATTTAAAAATAATATAAGATATATTTGAAGCACATTCCAGGGTGGAAGATACTCTCAGTATCGCCCTGGTGTAAAAGCACCATTCAGAATTGTAACATTGCTTGAAATGGCTTTAGCTATGTTTGGTGACCAAATCTGAATAGCCAGATACTTCCCACCTTCCTCTTCCCATCTCCTTCCACTCCCAACTACCTGTAGTCTGAGAGTTTTGCTGGAGAGGTCGAAAGGTCTCCCTCAACCAGCTCTACCGATCCGGCCTGCCATGCAGTTGGTGGGACATACCCACCGCCGAGACCCGGACGAACCTGGACGAATCGCCCCACAAACCCAGGCACGCCTGCTAAGTCACCAAACGCAGTGAACCACTTGAGGTGGCCTATGTCAGAGATGTTGGTTTTCCAATAAACGTTATCCGAGGTACCCATACCTGCCTCCCAAATTGAAAATGGTGAGATTATTGAGTTGTTGAATAAGCGAGCGGCTGGTTACTGAGAGAGTGCTGCTCTTTTAACCATTAAAGTCTATTTTTTTTCTTTTTTCGGAACAACTCGTATAGGTCTCATAGAAATCGTTGTACCTCGTTTACTATCATAGTGAGAAATATGATATAAACGGTCTTAGAAAGAAAAAACACCATGCTTTATATTCAAATTAAAAAAACTAACCACAAAAGAAGTATGTAAAATGTACACCTCTTTGAAACCAAAGTTTCGAATCGCAATTTGAAATAAATTTATGAAACTTTGGGAATTTTTTATTAATTATTTGTACAATGTCAAATTCAGTAGTTCTCAGCACGCATAGACTCGAGCGTTAAGAACAAGGGGTTGGTTTTGCCCCAAGATATTGAAATATAAAAGATGTGCTATTTGCAGTATTTACTGGGTGGGACTGCGCTTCCGGATGTCGCAGATATTGTTTACCAATTAATGAATAAACTAAATGAACGAATAATTAATGAATAAATTAAATTAACGTTAAACTACATGAACGAATTCTTTCCCTATTCAAACTATATTGTTAACCAATACTAATGCACACCTTAAAAATATCAACAAAATGAACAAATTCTTTTCGTATGCAAAATACTCCGATTAGGTAATAGTCCACCGACAGTCGTGCAGACATCATAGCATATCTCTTTAATATTTCAATATCTTTGGTTTTGCCAGATATCCACCACAATAAATGAAGAGTGGCAGACCTTATAAGATAGGTTAGGTTATTAGTATGTACCGTCATATCCGGGCATGCTCTGCGGGTAGAGCATGTACTGGGGGGCCACCATAGGCTGTCCCTGGTGGTAGAGGGTGGGGGGGCGAGGGAAGCGGGGGGCGGGGGCGGCCTGAGCCTGCTGCGGGGGTGCTGCGGCCAGGCTGGACTCAGGGGTGGTGGCGGCACTGCCGCGAGGAGACTCGCGGCGTAGCATTGCAGCTGTGTTCATGGCGGACTGGAAATAAACAAAACAAATTCGTTCATATTGAAATAACGGTAAATGCAGGAAATTCCTGTTGAATGTCAGACGTATTTTGAAAAACCGTGCAGATTTTACCTTGTTGCTTTCTGGTAAATATCCATATAAAAACAAAGCAATTTTTTGCAATTGTTCATGTATATTACGTGATAATATCCTAAGAGGTTTTTTCCAGAATAGCTAACTAAAAAAAAAAAAAAGATTAAAAAATCTCCCATTTTGAAAATAATTATCAAAAAATATGATCACACAAATATAAACTGATTTTATTATTTCTATGCAAATCTGAATACATACCCAACATGAAAAAACACAATTCAAAGGAGTTTGCAAATAAATAAAGATCTTTATACGTATATGAAAATGTAGAACTTCGATTTTTTCGCCTTTGACAGTTGCAAAAAATGACCCGCAAAGTCATAGAAAGTTCATTTAAAAATATTCTAGAGTAGCTAGATTAATGAAAGTATCGGTTACGTCACAAATGATTTTGGCGCAAGCAATTCTGACCTTATCCTTCATACAGTTTCTTTACACATAAGGGTTAAAATCGCATTAAAAAAAAAAATATAAAATAAAATTAAAAAAATAAAAATGTGGCCGCGGGAGGGATTCCAGCAATTGACATGACTGTTGTGTTGTTTTGAAGTGAACGTTTTTTTGAAATGTCTCCATCGACGAAACGACAAAGTGACACTAAAAAGAGACAAACACATACATCTACAGGATTTAGCCGGCGAGAAAGTGAGGTAGAATAATCAGTCTCCTCTTTGTGCGGTGCTTCGTAGCCTCCCCACTTTTGTCTACTTTAGTTGTCTAAAGGTTTCACTTCTACCGCGTGTGAATTGCACTTTTTCTCTATAATGTTATGAAAAAAATGACATAATGAAGAAACATAGAAATATTCTTCAGTTTTATAATATTTTGCAGCTAAATAAGCGTTCTTCATAACACAAATAAGACATGATATGAGGCTTTCCTGTAAAGAAATACAGTAACTATATTTCAGAATGAAAAATTATGATATTCAACACATTTGCGATGCACTTTTTCATACATAAAAAAAGTCAAGTGACGAACCGACAAGCTACAATAAGATACATTTTTCCTCGCCAAGCGAATAAAATTTATTTTAGTATGCTAGGAGCATTTTTTAAGATTCAAAATACCATAAAATCAAGGTAAGTGCGGTGAGTTCCTAGCAAATCCACTGTGTATTGTGCGCTTTTATAATTACCGTTCACGGTTACGGTACCGCAACGGCAATAAAAAGGCAATAAACAAATGTTCCTTATCGCTAGAATGCTGCAGCTCTTTCTTACACATTAAATAATGATACACAAAATATGTGTGACTGTTTTTTTCAAAGTACTACTTTTTTGCGACAGGAATTGCTTTTCATTTTCTTCATATGTATGAGGGAGATGTATGATAATGATTGTATGTTTCCTTTGCGAGGGTGCAGACATACGTTCATCTTTTGTCTCATTTTCGACTGTTGTTATTTAGTGTACCTATAAGAAAGAACTGCAGCATTTTATGTTTAAGAACAAAAGTAGAACATTGGCGCATTAACAGTTTCAAAAATAGAAATATTAACATTTGTGTTTTTGAATTTTTGGAATTCACTCACATTTCAATATTAATCCTTATAACTATATTCCATACTTTCAAAATTATCGTCACAGCTAGTAGTATTGTAGGGTCTACAGAGACGTCACGGTACGGTGTGTGAGAGAGATGCAAGAAAATTATGACTTTTTTCCTTTGTAGTAAACAGACCTACGTACATTGTGTTGCTCATATTTTGAAAGAGCTAGAGCATTATATTGTTAAGGAACGTTGACCGGCCAACTCAGAATGAAACCAACACAGAACCACCTCAGAAGGGTCATTAATAGTAAAGGTAAAAAAATATTAAAAAATCAGTTAAATAGATTAAGATTGGTTAGGGTTACCAGCTATTTTAAAATTATTTTTTCATAGCTTTTAATGGCCTTTCTGAGGTGGTTCTGAGTAGAGATGCAAAGGAAGTGTCTTAATGGAAGCAGAAACGGAAACAGATGTCAAAAGTAAATCTTAGCGGAAGCAGAAGCGGAAGCGGAACCGGAAGTATTAATACTATGAAGAAAAAGCACAATTGTATTTTTTAAGATTTGTTTAATTAAATTTGTATTTTGTACTTTTATTACTCGAAATTAAACAGAGGTAAATTATATTTAATAAAAAGTAATTTGGCTGCTTTTACACCTTTGAGTCTGTTTCGGTGTTCTTCATATATTAAACCTTATATATTCTTCGTTTAGAGTTCTGTTATAAAGTTTGCGGAACCAGAGAAACGGAAGTGAAAAAAACTTGCGGAACTTCTGCAGAAGCAGAGTTCTGTTGCATCACTAGTTCTGAGTTGGTTTCATTCTGAGTTGGCATGGGCATCCTTAAGGAAAATATGTTTATTGCCTTTTTTGCCATCATGGTATAAAAAAAGCGTACAATGGTTGAAAGAATGAGATTCCTGAAACGTATGTGTGGTTGTGTACCTGCTGTGGCTGCATGGGCGCCTGTGGCTGCATGGGATAGGCCGCTATGCACAGGGGGCCCTTGTGGGGACCTTGGGGGGGCAGGGGCAGGTAGTAGGGCTCCCCACCCATCACGGGGGACAGCTCAGGAGAGAACTGGGGCGCCTGAAACATCATATATTATGCTTAACTGATGACAATCAACTCCAGGATATATAAGACGAAACGTGGGCAGCATTGTGTCCATAAAAACATATTTCCCTATTTCCTCCCTGGATTTTGACACTAGTGCAAATATTTTTTAATATAATATAGACATCAACCTCTAGCTTGTTCCTACATTTTGCTTTTTTTGATAAGTTATTTCTTACAGGAGTTAAGTTAGGTTAGGTCCCTGCATTTTGCTTTTTTTGATAAGTTATTTCTTACAGGAGTTAAGTTAGGTTAGGTCCCTGCATTTTGCTTTTTTTGATAAGTTATTTCTTACAGGAGTTAAGTTAGGTTAGGTCCCTGCATTTTGCTTTTTTTGATAAGTTATTTCTTACAGGAGTTAAGTTAGGTTAGGTCCCTGCATTTTGCTTTTTTTGATAAGCTAGGACCCTTCAATAATCCTTAAAATTTGCCTATCTTGAACGCCATCAACAGATGTTCAATTTACAGACTAGACAATGTATTTTAAAAAAAGCAAAAATTCACACATAGACTAGCGCCACAAATTCCGCCACACTGGACGGAAATTCCGCCGCGTAACTTCCGCGGTTGCAGCCACCCTGAATATTCAGTGGCAGATTATCAGTCGACTGCCAACGCTTATACGGTGTGGTCGTAATGGATCCGATAGAAGTGATAGCTATTTATGAGGCATTAGAAGAAGAAAGAATAAGAAAGCGTAAATATTGGGTTCATCCCTTAAATACTCTTCGACTAGAAATTGGGCAATTTCATACCTTGTATATGCAACTAAGACATTATCCAGATAAAGCATTCGAATGTCCATACAATCATTTGACGTATTGTTGAATTTAACGAAGGACTATGTTACCAAGCAAAATACAAAACTTAGATCGGCTATATCTCCGGTCGACCGGTCAGTGGTTGAGTGGGCATAGCGCTTGGGTCCCACCCGGGCGTCGCATGTTCGATTCCTCGGCTGGCTAAGTCCTCCATCACAACACAAGCAACATATTCGGCTTTCTGTGGTGGTAGTAGGAGATTTTCAAACATTGTTGGGTTATTCGTAACCTGGGAATGTTTGTCTTTCTTTTTAAAAAAAAAAAAATAAAAATCTCCCGATGTTTCTATTTCACTATCCCAATTGTCGTAAAATAATTTTGCTATTTCTTCCCATGCTTGTTTCTTTCTATTTTGCACCTCGATAATAAATCGTTCTGTGTCGAACATCCTGTACGTGCGCTGTCGCCGCGGATTGTCCGTCGAATGTGGCGCGATGCATACAAATACCTGGAATGCGACGTCGCCGATCTTACGCCGACGGAAGATCGGTGCGCGGAGGACGGAACAGACGCGTCTGCGAGCGGTCCGCCACGGAGAGACCGATCGTCCGCGTAGTGTGCTCGCTATTTGTAATTTATATGCAATTACATGTATTGCCGTTCCGTCAAGTGTGGCGCTAGCCTTAGAATACTATCTTTTAATATGGTTGGTGAAAAAATTCTTAAAAATCAGCTAAGATTTGGAAGAAAAAACAAGGGAATGCAAAATCTTGATTTTGAATATCAGCCTGAGGTGGAATTGTCACTATCGCTCAATATTGTACATAAGCGTCCTGACTGCGTATATGACTTTCTCTTGGGAATACTGGGTATAAACCATCTAAGTGTTAGAAGGGATGTGCTCATTGTAACAACATATTTCTTCAAACTGATCCGTGGATGGATTGAAAACTCGACTATCATGGAGAGCATTAGTTTCTATGTTCCCGATAGTTATCTTCGTCACCGACAGCATAGACTATTTTATCTCCCGGCTTGTAGAACTAAGTTGCCAATGGTCATGCCAGTCGGGAGAGAGGTCTTGTTGTTAAATAGAATCACTTCGAATATTGATATGTTCAACATCAATGAAGCACAATTTAGACGGCAAGCTTTGTTGCTGTTAGTTTAAATCTGCTTATCTTATCTTGAATATTTTTTCTCTTTTAAAAACGCTGTGAAATGTTAATCTTGTAATGTTTTTAAAATTAATAAATTTAATTGAATTGAATAACCCTTTAAATAATCAAATAGATTTATACCTGTTTTCTTACAGCTTGAGCAATTCTGAGCCGTCCCATTGGAGAGAACATCACACCACCATACTGGAAACAGAAATAAACAGATTGGTATGTGGGTGCAGGTCAAAGTGGGATGCTGAGGTTATTCAGCCAATGGACAGCCTCAGGAGTTACTTGGT
Organism: Limnephilus lunatus; assembly: GCA_917563855.2. Lineage (NCBI taxonomy): Eukaryota > Metazoa > Arthropoda > Insecta > Trichoptera > Limnephilidae > Limnephilus > Limnephilus lunatus. Next base: position 105,189,021 of record OU830594.1, read on the forward strand.
TCAGCAAAGGTGTGCCATAGAGAAACTGATGAAGAAGACATTCTTTTATGGCATGTTCTGTTGTTTAAATATGTCCAAATTCAGAATCCTTTAGGCCCTACTTGTACATCATTTATGCAATTGTTACAGCAACTGTTACTTACAAGGAATGCAGTTTTTATTAGTGGGGTCCATATCTTCCAAGGGAGGATGATTTGTACAGGGCCATTTTTGTGAAAATTCACCTAAAGAGCGCTGTGCAAATCTCTACATATTATAAATTAAAGTCCTCCGCCGCATCTGTCTGTTCGCGATAAACTCAAAAACTACTTAACGAATTTTCATGCAGTTTTCACCAATACATAGAGTGATTTATGAGGAAGGTTTAGGTATATAATTTGTCAAGGTTTTGTGTAAATTGGTTAAGGAAAATGTCCGTATGTGGTAGAAGAGCGGGCGGTGTGGTTTGATTTGTATGCAAATCTACAGTTTTATGCCGAGGTTGATGAAATTTTGCACATGTGACTTTCAAAACAAGAGGAAGGTCACTGTTTAAATTTGATTTCGAAAACTCTGGGTAAAGCCCGGGCATCGCCGGGGACTTCAGCTAGTTTATGTGTAGCTTCCCAACAGTGAAAGAATTTTTCAAATCGGTTCCATAGTGTCGGAGCCTATTCAATGCAAACAAACAAACATCTTACCTCTTTATATAGTGTAGTAGAAGACCACGAAAGCCTAAAAAGGTGAGCTTTTAGTTTGGATCTAAATTCTGCTAGGTTTGTTATGCATCTGTAGCTGATGATGTCACTGGTCTAAGGGTTGACTGCCTCAGACCAGTGTTTTCCGGGAGGCATAGTTCAGACATATTAATAGGGTCATTTCATTGATGGATTTAAACATCATCCAGCACAATTTGATCTATTCTGTTCTTCTGGTCTATTCTGTGCATAGATTACTAATTTATTTACAAGGAGTCTAAGAAATAAGTTTAAGTGAGAAAAGGTGTGCAGAATCTGCCAAAGTAAATATTTCCTGTGAATGCAAATACATATACTATATAAATTTATTACATAATTGTTTATTATTATTTATTTTTTGTTAATAATTTAATGCTACTGTGGTATGATCACCCTATTATTGCATCTGGTAAGCCACAACAGGTACCTTGTATTTACATATTTTAATATTTAGTTTACAGTATAATGTTATTTTTGTCAACAATGAGCATACTGCCCAGCTGTAATAATTATTAATTAGTAATGTTTAAATAACTGTACTCAGTGCTTCTTTTGTAGGTTAATTATTATATTTCTTTTAAGTTTAGGTATATGTATTTTTCTTTTTTTTTTTAAATTACTTTATTGTAAAACTGCATATCTCGATACAGGAATGCCCTAGTGAGATGTGCAGCTTATGTTTTCATGTATTTCTTATTTTTTTCAATAAATAAATAAATGCATTTGGTACGCACAGGCATGGATGGAATCTATGATTGGACAATAAAAGTAATGATGTATGTAGTACTGTTAATATGTAAATAACAACCATTCAAATTGATTTCAACAATGTTAATTTCAAAATAAAACCAGCAATATATATCAACGCTGGAAAGGAAAAATGGCTGTAGCACCATACGGCTGTGACGTGCTTGTGTTCATGAAATCTAGTTTTCTAGAGTTTCCCACATGTTCTGGGGAACTCTACGAGTACTTAAGGTAGTTAAGTTAGGCAAAATTCTGTGTTTCAATGGAAGGTGCTCACCTGTTTTACGATGGCCTTGGCATCCTTTGGATTGGCGAACGTCACAAACCCGTAGCACTTGGACACTCCTGCCCGGTCATAGATGATCTTTGCCGCCGTGATGTGCGAAAACGACGAGAAGAATCTCCACAGCTCCTCATCTGCTGTCTTTGCGGAGAATCCACCGACGAATATACGATTAGGGATGACCGTGCCGAACTTGGGCGCGTTGTACAAGATGTTATCGTCGGAATTCTCGGCTTTATCGTCGGCGATACCATTCGGTTTGTCGAGAAGAGGGATTTTGTTTTCATCAATCTTTTCTTGCTTGATGGGTTCGATGGATTTGATTGCCGCTTTTGCCGGGTCCATTGTAGCGATACCGTTTGGTATTCTCGTTGGAGGTTTCTTGTCTTCCACGATCCGGGAACTGTTTGGTGTCTCACACTTTGTGAAATGCTTCTCTTTCGTGATCATTTTGAAGTGTTTATCTTGTTCTTGGGAGGGTATGGTGTTTGGAGTGCTACACTATAGTGGTATATAGTGTACCGTGTGTATTGTGAGTGTCTCGTCTGGTGTCTGTGATGCTACGCTAGCAAGGTCTAGTCTACAACAACGGGGTATCTGTGTGTATTTCAACAATCAACAAGTAAGTTAGTTTGTGCCCTGATAAAAGGTAATTATTTGATAAATCCTCTGTACGGAGTGTCCGTATAACGATGATAATTTTTTCAGTCGTTGGGCGGGCCCAATAGCAATAACAGATTACTTTGTATTATTGTCTAGGTAAATGGCTACTGTCTTTGGTTTGTGGATACTTAAAACGATGTAACAATTATATTCAACCTCTTGCACGTGTCCTACTACATCACGTGTCGACCCGTGTGTGCATTTTAGGCAGCGAGATCATCTGATCTTTGCTGAGCTGCAACAGCGCTGCTAATTCATTAAATATGGCATTGCATTGTTGGTGCAATTTTTTTTTGTATTTCGGGTATAATATTCAAAAATATTATGTCTCTCAAAATAGATACATTTTCCTAATGTGTAACGTGCGACTCCGTTGGAGCTCTATTGGGATCTGAAAAAAAAGATTTAAAAATAGGTTATAAATTTAAATGTCATCTTTTTACTTTTTTCTTGTTTTTTTTAAAGTCAAAACTTGATTGTGACTTGAAACCTGATGAAATGAAAAAGTGACACTAAAAAGAGAAAGACACATACATCTACAGAATTTAGCCTGCGAGAGATTGAGATAGAATAATCTGTCTCCTCTTTGTGCGGTGATTTGTAACCTACCCATTCTTGTCTAATTTCTGTTTTCTGTCATTCTACTAAATTAAATTGTGAATACTGCACAAGAGTCTCAACTGCTCCCAACCTTCTGGGGCCAGTGATACTATGGCATTCCGAAATTGGGGTATACTGTGAGGTTAAAGGTGGTGGGGAGGGGAAAGAGATGGGAAGAGGAAGGACTCTTTTATTATTTTTTTTCATAAAGGTACCTACCTAAAGGCCTTAACAAAGTTTGAAAAAAGAATTGTCATCAAGATAGTGAAGAAAGATTCTTTGGAGAAATTGTGCAATTCCTTTTTTGAAAAATAACTAACCATCACACCATTTCTCCGCAGGGGTACTTCGGTCTTAACACACAATCCTTGCCTCATTCACATTCATTCACCGTCTCATACATACTCTTCTATTATTTTGATGATTGACATGGCCTGACTAATTTGTTGGCTTTTGGGAACAATTAATATAGGTCTCATAGAAATTGTTGTCTCCCTTACTAAATATGGTTAGAAATATGATCTAAACGGTGTTAGAAAGGGAAATTTTTATTAGAAAAAAACGTAAGGAGAGTCATTTTTAAAACTTTTTTATGTTTACAAGCAAAATTTTTATATTTCTAAAATTATATGTCTATACCTTTCCAAAACAGTTTTAGTTTTCGGATACATTCAGAAATATTTCATTTATTTGAATTTTATAGCAAAATGAAAATATTTTGCACCTCTGACAATATATTCACTGTACACGCTTAATACAAATATTGTTTTAGAAAAAACCTTTAGATTCACTTTAATTTTTTTATTACATGAGCTCTACACAGGAGGCCCTGGGGAAAATAGTTTTTTTTTAAGGAAAGGAAAGAGAGGAGAGTTCTGGGAAGGAAAAGGGTTTATGGGGTGGGTAGGAATCTGGGGTTCAGTGTGTCTTGGTCATCTGCCTCCAAGACCTAGACAAACCCCACCCCATGAACCCGGGCACCCCTGCTAAATCACCAAATGTAGCGAACCACTTGGGGTGACCTATGGCAGGGGTGTTGGTTATCCAATAAAGGTTCCCGGGGCGGCGGTACCCATTCCTGCCTCCCAAATTGAATTTAATTACTCTAAAAGACAATTATTTGCATTGATCAACATTTTACATGATTGAAATATTGAATACAGTATTTTTCATCGCCCTGAATGCAAAAAGTTGTCTTTTATAGCAATTAAAAGTTTTTTTCTAAAAAATATTCTTAAAAGCATGACCAGTGAATTCGAAATTTTACCAAATATTTTTTTTGAAAAAAACTTTTTATTCATCATAATTATTATAAAAGTGTAAGTGCATTTGGCATGATGAAAAAACCTGCATTAATTTAAATTACGTGAAATGAAAATTTACTTTCACCATACGGGATGACAACTGACACAGCCATTTACAATTTATATCCGTATTCTATGCTATCTATTTAAATTTTGAAGGCAGTGTTTTTGTCCGTATTCTAGGCCATCTTGTGTTTAAATTTTGAAGTGTTTATGTCCGTATTCCATGCTACGTATATGAATTTTTAACGCAGTTTTTATGTCCGTATTCTATGCTACCTAAGAGTATTTAAATTTTGAATGCAGTTTTTATATCTGTATTCTATGCTACCTACGAGTATTTAAATTTTGAATGCAGTGTTTATGTCCATATTCTATGCGACCTATTTAATTTTGAATGCAGTGTTTATGTCCATATTCTATGCGACCTATTTAAATTTTGAATGTAGTGTTTATGTCCATATTCTATGTGACCTATTTAAATTTTGAATGCAGTGTTTATGTCCCTATTCTAGCTAGCTATCTAATCAAATTTTGAATACAGTGTTTTGCATCACCCGAATGCAAATAGTTATATTTCATAGTAATTAGTTACTCCTATTTTGTTGAACAGTTTATTAAGGTTCTTAGTTTGGGTTTCAAAAAGAAAAATAGTTTTTGGTAATTATGAAATTGTGTGATATTTGTAATAAATTTTTATTTAAATTGTCAGACATCTCCAAATACTAAGTTTTGAGATAATGAGGAAAGAAATATTCTAATGGTCGCCATAAATCAAACATTATTTACATGTGTCTGTGTTTCACATATTAAAAATGTCATAAAATAATACCGAGAGGCATAACGGTCTGATACATTGGTATGACATATTGAAATTTCCTATGAGTAACCCAGAAAACAAATTCACTACAGGCTTTCTGGATTGATTTGGTGGTGTTTATGAGTAATCTGAGTATTGTACCAGATGGAGGGTACATTTTTACATATAACTGCATACTCAATTCAAAATACGATTTTTTGGAGATGTCTGACTAATAAAATCAACTGGACGATCAACATAATGTATAAAGTTGGAACCACCTAACCTAATATACAGGGTGTCTGGGGGTAAAGTGCATTAACTTCGGGAGGTGATTCTACATGATGGTAGGAGTAAAAAAAATTAATAACGTTTTCTGAAATTCCAACTTTTTTTTCCCACACAAAAAGACATACCTACTAAAAATCCTGGTAAATATACATTTGGTCCACCTCACGGATAATACGGAACGTTTGTGTTGTCGAAGTTTGATGCACGGATAATACGGAATGTTCCTTTTTTAGGTTGAGGTTAAACTATAAAAGCTTCATGTCATCATAATTTTAACCCGTCTGCTTGGTTCAATATATTCGCACTTCACAATTCGAAAGCCTCGGTTTCGCGCCAAACCGTCACTTTGGATCGAGATTGTAAAATATCTATGCAAGATAGCTTTCATATTTTAAAGGCAATAAGAAGCATTATTTCGTTCTCTTCCTGGTTAAAAGAAAAAAATACATTTGTTTGAGTGAGAGGCAGAGAGATATATAGCTTTTAAAATGTAAGGTCGCTTGGGACGTTTTTGGTTGGACGGGTTAAAAAACATCCCAGGTTTTGAATGGTTTCTTTGGCAAGGCGCAGGGGATGTCTAGCGGGTTTTTGTAATTATGATTGATTGTCTATGAAATAAAAACGGTGAAAATAAAATGGCGTTACCGCGCAAGTGAATTAATTTAACCCTTCAAAAAGCATTTTTTTCAGATGGTCAAAATATTTTCGCTTTACAATAAAATGCAAATATTTGGAATATTTCTGAGCACATTCAAAAACTAAAAACTGTTTTATAAAGTTGATGAAATACACTTTCAAATTATATGATTCGAAATAAACATATATTTTTTTAATTATAAAAATTTTGCATACAAACATAAAAAAGTTTTAAAAATGGCTCACCTTACGTTATACTGATAATAAAAAAAAATAAAAACACATACATACATATTTTATTAGACAAACCTATAACAAACACATATTGTAATCTCACTTTTTGACTCTCTATGTAAAAATAATTTATAATTTTTTTTATTTTATTTGCGATTCAAAACTTTGTATACATAAAAGTGTTCATTTAACTTTTTTGGTGGCTATTTTTTAAATTGGAATATAAAGCGTGGTGTTTTTCCTTTCTAACACCGTTTAGAACATATTTCTCACTATGATAGTAAGGGAGTTACAGCGTTTTATAAGAGACCTATGTGCGTTGGGACAAATATGGTCTCCTGCCATTCGACGGGTTAAACAAAATTAAAATGTTAAATGCATATTTTTTGCATGTTTTTTTGTCTCCCACGACATAAATACTCACTTTTCGTGATAATAAAGCTAAATCTAACTGTTTGAATAAAAAGGATTAGTAGAAGCAGAGTAAGACATAATTAATAAAATCCTTAGTGTAAGGTAAAAATTACTCGATAAAGTTGCTGTTAGCTTGCCGGGAGCGACTGTTGCAACGTTGCTTGGTAATAATAATGCTGCCTGTACACGCAGGTCTAATTTTATCTTTTTACCACAAAATTACCCCTAAAAGTTGAAATTTCGAAAAAAGTTATTTATATTTTTTACTTATACTATCATATAGAATCACCTCCCGAAATTAAATGCACAATTTTAACCCCGGACACCCTGTATAACTGTAATAACACTACTCGCAAATTCTCATTAGTATGATGGTGCAAATTGAACGTGCTAGCTCTCGGTAAGATATTAAGGAAAATAATATTCCGTCTATTATAACCAACTAACCATGACTAACTAACAACTAATCACTCTCTACGCTTCCGACAGGGGTAGGCAGAGAGGATTGCCCACATCACAACTCTGTCTTGACACACACAAACAGTTATTTTTACAATGAGATCTAAAAACATTGATTACATGGTAATAACAAAGTCCAAATACCAATTTAAACAGAACGAAACCTTCAAAATTAAAACCCTTTCGGTTTTTAGCAATGAATAACATTTAGTCAACAAGTTTTGTGCATTCAATTCCAAAAACGTGCCAAAAATCGATAAAACAACACTCAAGAATCTCATCTGTCAATACCACCAGAAAATATTAATATTTGGGTAAAGTTCGGTTTATGGGCGAAATTCCTAAAAAATAAAACTAGTTATTTTTATACTAATTTTGGGCCGGGGAATCCGAATCTGAAAGAATTAGGTGGGGGCAAGCAAAATTAAACGAATTACACGACTTTAAAAATTTCGATACACAAACAATCTGCAATGAAATAACGACACATCTTTTTATGGGCGATACTCCGAAAGAAGAAATTTAATTATCTATATAATAACTTTGGGCTGGGAAATCCGAATCTGAAAGAATTAGGTTACACTCGGCAATATTAACTGAGTTAATGACTGTACTATTTTGAATTCACAAACAATATAAAAGGCCATTTTGAACGCTTTCTGACAATAAATATCATAGAAAAAAACCAAAGATATTACATATTACCATATAAAATTAAGTGTTGCCATTAAGCAATAATATCAATAACGTAAAAAAACATGTTTATATATTTCAGTAATTATTTTTTAATAAATTTTATTCACTTTTGTATCACAAACCGTGTTACACAAACCATGTTACACAAACCTAACTTAGCCGCTATACTACTTGAAAACTGGGATGTTTTTTTGCCTTGACGCGAGTAGGCGCTACGAAGGGGGCACTTTCTTTTCTATCACAAACCATGTTACACAAACCTAGCGTAGCCGCTAAACTACTTGAAAACTGGGATGTTTTCTTGCCTTGACGCGAGTAGGCGCTACGAAGGGGGCACTTTCTTTTCTATCACAAACCATGTTACACAAACCTGTTATCTATTCACATTGATTCATATAATAACATTGATATTGGTGACCGGTCTACGTCACAACTTTTTAATACAACGAATTTTCACACTTTTGGTCTAAGAATACGGTCGTTGAGATAGTCATAATTCATCAGGTTAATGTGAGTAAGTATCGTGTCGAAAGTTTTACGTTATTGATATTATTGCTTATGGCAACACTTAATTTTATATGGTAATATATAATATCTTTGGTTTTTCTATGATATTTATTGTCAGAAAGCGTTCAAAATGGCCTTTTACATTGTTTGTGAATTCAAAATTGTACAGTCGTTAACTCAGTTAATATTGCCGAGTGTAACCTAATTCTTTCAGATTCGGATTTCCCAGCCCAAAGTTAGTATAAAGATAATTAAATTTCTTCTTTCGGAGTATCGCCCATAAAAAGATGTGTCGTTATTTCAGTGCAGATTGTTTGTGTATCGAAATTTTTAAAGTCGTGTAATTCGTTTATTATTGCTTGCCCCCACCTAATTCTTTCAGATTCGGATTCCCCGGCCCAAAATTAGTATAAAAATAACTAGTTTTATTTTTTAGGAATTTCGCCCATAAACCGAATTTTTTCCTAATATTTTAACTCAACGTGAACGTAAAAATTACGAAATGGTAAAATATATTCACTTACGTATTTACGTCAATAATATTGTATAAAAATCGAAATGAAATTTTATACTATTTCGTTTACAATAATTTCACAATAATATTAAACGGAATTAACCAGATCAAAATAAAGATAAATGTAAATATCACGTTAATTTGCAAAAATGTATTCGAGACTTGCACATGAGAGACGCACTTGCAAGGAACGAGGAATTACAAAATGGATTTGTTTCAGACTAAAATCGAACTCGCAACTTTAGCGCTTTGATTCTCCCTGAATATGACCTCAAATCAACTGCGTTATGATGGAAAATGACGCCCTGCATCATTAGTTACATTTAAATAATCGAAACTTATCAATTAAACAAATAAATTCGACTAACAGGTGTAAAATATGAACCCATGTTTTCGTGCGATTTCGAGTACAACCGTCCGGATCGAAAGCGCACAATTAGCGTCAGGTCAAATCGTCAGAATAATACGTGAATACTGACATAGGAATAAAGAAATAACATTAAATAAGAGATTATTGACTTACAATAATATTTCAAGTGCACTTCTACATAATAGCACTCTGAGACTCCCGTAGACTTAGTGAAAAAAATGAAAAACTAGGTCAAGTTGTATCTTACAGAATAATATTAAATATTATAGGCAGTCGGTGTTGCCCAGTAGAAAAATAAATTCCCTAGCAAATGCACAAAAAATCCCTGTAGACGCGAAACTCCCTAGATTTTGACAGTTAACATTTTTTATCCTTTCGGATTTGAAGATGTTTTTTATAAACTACCAAATTTGGCCTTTGTTGACTTTTGAACGCCACGCACCACTTCATGCCGCCGCGCAGAAAAGTCTCACAGTGAACTGCGCTTTGCCGTTATCTTACTTTCGGTCTTTAGTTTTCTGCACGGTAACCTGAAGTGGCGCGTGGCACAGTCGCTCCGAAGTGTCCATGTCCTAAACACCGTCGCTGGTTCAAATTCCAACATGGGCAAATTTTATGTGATTAATTCGTGTTTTTCCACAATTAATTAATTTTAAATAATATATGGAATACTTTCGGCACAGAATTCCAACGTGGTAGATACTCACAATATCACTCAAGATAACCATAAGAAACAAAAAGTTGCTCGGAATAGCTTTTACATTGTTTGGTGACCAGATGTGAATAGCCAGGTACTCCTCCACCTTCCTCTACCTCTTCCCCATCTCCTTCCTCTTCGCAATACCTTCAACCGAGTAACGTACCCCAATTGGGGATGCCATAGTCTGACAGGCTCCATACGCTTGAGAGCAGTGGGACTCTTGTGCGATACTCACGTAATAAATCTCATTTCTGCAAAAACGTGTTTTCTGATGAGAAGAGAATTTCTTTTTTAATCAATTAATAGGTAAATTACCATAAATAATTACATAAAATATGTCAAACAGGCAGAATCCTTCATTTCCTGAGAAAGTACGTTTTTTATAGATTAGAGGTTAAGTCAAAACAGCGAAGATATACGGAAACTAGTTGTATTATTTAAAAATGGAAGGATTTAAACATCTCCTATAGTGTTCGTGAACGTAAAACAATGAAATATAATAAAACAACCTAACTATAACTATAAGAAACTTTGAAGTAAGGGTTAAAGAACATCTCAGGGCATTAAATGGCAACAGCGAGTCTGAGTTCGCAGATCATTTAATAAAAAATAATCATAATTTTGACAAAAACCATGGACTTAAAATATTACATACAGGCTATAAGGCATCACAGATAAATAATTTAGAGATTTTAGAAATTAGAAAAAATGTAAATAATAAAACAGACATAATTAATAAGCAGCAAATTTTTATAAACCCTCTTTTGAACCTCTTTCCACTTAACCGGTCTTTTCCTGCTAATGTATTTGAAATCCCTAATTGATAAACTTTCCCCACTCTTACCCCTCCCCCTCCCTCCTACCCTTTCCTTCCATGTGTCATCTATATTTAATTTTTAAGTTTAGTATACGTTTGATCCTGATGAAGTAAACATTGTTTACGAAACATGTTGATTGTGAACCAATAAATGTGATGTAAACAAAGTTATTTGTCTTTTTATTAAAATTAAATAACCATAATTTTGTGTTTCCTTCAGGGTTAGGCCGGTTAGGCAAGAAAGATAGACTGCCATATAACTCTGTCTTAGCACATACTCCTTGCTTATTTAACATTCATGCATACACTTTTATTGTTGATTCTTGACATCATTTTGGGAGCGGGTATGGGTACCGCCGCCCTGGGAATCATTTATTGGATATCCAACACCTCTGCCGTAGGACATCTCAAGTGGTTAGCTAGATTTAGTTACATAGCAGGGGTGCCCGGCTTCATGTGGTGAGGTTTTCCCGGGTCTTGGTGGTGGATGCATCTGCCCACCAACTGCGTGGCGTGGAGACTTCTGACATCTCCAGCTGTTATCTCTCGACCCATGGCATTGTACTTTCGTACGTCTGTCACTTCTGGACACACTGATCAATAGATTCTTACCCAATCATACCTTCTTTAATATCCTTTCCTTAAAAATACCCTCCACACAGCATCCTCAAATATGATATAGGCCCTGAGCGAAAATATTTTCTTCATGGCCTCCTGAGTGGGATTAATGTAAAAAATATGACCTGATTCAAGAATTTGATTGTCTTGATCATGCCTCTTTCATTTTTTAATTACTTTCATGTCATACATTCTCCAAGAACTCATTTCTTTGTTTATCCGCTCCACGTCCATAAATGTAAGCTTCCCTTTCTTAATCTTGTTAACTACGCCCTTTTAAGCTTCAGTTTCTTTCAAAACACGGTCAAAGTTTGGCCAAACCTGGTTTCACGTCAAATCTAACAGCTTTCAGTCTACTTTCATTATTCCTCTGCCAGTTCCCTGCCTCGCTACCATAGATCAAGGTTTGCGTTAGTTCGTAAGCATTTTTTTTTAGAAATCGGTGCAGCGTAAGAAATTTGGTGTAAGGCATTATGGTTATTTTATATTATTTATGAAAGATGATTTAGTAGAATGTTGTAAAAAAAGGAATGGAAAAAATCCGTCAAATAGTTCTACCTAGATTTATTTACAAACTCCCTTTCTGTCTTGGTACTTTTTTCTCCCTAGATCTGGGGATACTTTCCATTAATGGCAGCCCTGGCCTAGTACAGAAAGAGCTTCACCGCTCGAACACAGAGCGCGCCGCCGGCGGCCATGTGACGCAGAGTAGCCAACCGAACAAACATATCGCCAAATTTTTATTAATTTATTTTTTACCATTTAATCCAAATCTCAAGAGCCCGGAGCCAATCTAATTTTTTGTATTGTATGAGTGATTTCAACAAGAAGTGAAGAAGTGAAGCGGAACCCGGAGTCATAATAATCAGAGAACAATGATACCTAGTTACTCAAGTAGGTACCTACTTACAAATCTTATGATTTCAAACAGGAAATTTTGGTTTTGATGAGAAAATAAGAACTCAATTTTTTGAACGCGAGGTCTAGGTATACAGTTCACAGAACTATCAGTTTAAACTTACATTCAAGTTTCCTTATCTCCATCTTCTTCACTTCCCCACTCCCTTCAGATCCAAAAAATGTGCCCCAATTGGGGACGCCATAAACTCATTGGCTCCGGCAGTTTTGACTTTCGTGCGGTATTCACAAAATTAAAATACTTTTCTACAGTTTTTCATATTCAATTTCTTTTGCAGTTTTATATTCAGTGATTGGCGTGCCTGGCCGACACGTGATATCAGTTTAGTTAGCGATTCTGACGCCAGGGCATGGCGGCATTTTCAATAATTCGGTTATCACATCACTTATTCATTTACGTAGTTATGCAATACATTTTCTACAAACCTTGATAATAATAGACACTTCCCATCATATTAGCATTAATATATCGGGGCGCACCGATGAATAGTCACTTCCATAATAAAAACCTAATTTAAAAGTTGGACTTCAAAAAATGTTCGTCAAAAAGTCGAATGGTTAGCCTGTTGAAGTATTATAATATATGTAATAACATAATAACCTAAGGTTAAAACAGTCTAAATTTATTTATTAAATTAGTGACAAATGTATTTAATAAACCCTACATTCAATTCAATACGATTCAGAAGTTGAATTAATACTCGTACAATCAATATTCATTCAACATAACACATACTTCATTGCATAATAATAAAACGTTTAGGACGGGGTGTTTTACAGAATTGAAACAATTCATCAAATTTCAAAGCTAATATTTAAGTTCTATGAATTTATTTATTTGAGACACAAACAGGATATTTACAAAACATTTTTGCAGGTAATATAAAATAAATTCTAATAAAATATAAATATCCCTAGACTAATGTGTCTGCAGTAATAACATTTGCGTATTCACAGAAGCAACATGAAAAACAATGTAAGTATTATTTATAGATAACTTTTTTTCGCCCTCACCTTGAATATGCTAGTGTTATTTGGTCACCTTTCTATGCTGTCCACATATATCACATTGAATCTGTACAACATCGCTTCCTGCGAGGGATTGCTTGGAGGTTAGGACTTGAAAGAGGCGATTACTCGTATGATGAAATTGAACAAACTTTAAATATTTCTTCTTTAGAAAAACGTAGAAAGGACTCTGATCTAATAAGCATTTTCAAAATTATCCACAGTATTACTGACACACCTGCTTTGTTACAACTCATCCAGTTCAACATCCCTTCCCGTAGACTCCGAAATAATGAATTGCTGTTCCTCAATCAATATTCTACTAATTATGGATATCATTCTCCTTTATCCAGAATGTCGAGACTTGTCAACGCAAATCAAAGCACTGAATTTTTTGGTGTAAGCCTAAATGACTTTCGGCAGTCGATACGCAATGTGATTTTTTAAAGTCTTTTAAATCCGTCTTCAAGCTACTTATGTACTTTTATATTATATGTATTTATATTATACTATCTTCTATATTTACTTTTATATTATATGTATTTTGTCAATGCTCTTCATATATATGTATTCTCCTTCCATTGTCATCTCTCTTTTTTATTCGTGTTATTGTTATATTGTTATGTAATGGACTATTCGTCCGTAAATAAATAAATAAATAAATAACTTAAAAACTAAAATACAAAATTTGAAAACTAAAATACAAAATATTGAAAACTAAAATACAAAACTTGAAATACATAATAAAAATATGAAATATTTATGAAGAGATTATTGAGAAGTAATGAAACAATTTTTTTTTTTTTTTAGGTGCACTATTAACAAGATTATTTACTGAAGCAATCACAAGAAAAACAATGTGAAATATTTATGAAAAAATATTTATATAATAATAATATTGTTTGGATCATTTCTATTTCGCCATTTTCGTGAGAAAATCACCTAAAAGGCGCTCTAAAACATACTCGTAATGTATACATTTAACCTATACCCTACCACTTAGACTTACAACTTCGATTTATGACTAGTGGCTTATAATTAATTATTAATTTATAGTTAAATTTCAGATGGTCAAAATATTTCCGCTTTACAATAAAATCCAAATAAATGGAATATTTCTGAACGTCCGAAAACTAAAACTTGTTTTTGAAAGATGATAAAATACGCTTTCAAATTTTACAAATAAAAAAACATATAATTTTTGAAATATAAAAATTTAGTACGCAAACACAAATAAAGTTTTTTAAATGGCTCCCTTTACGTTTTTTCTAACTAAAATTGCTGAAAACGAAAAAATATAACAATATAATACAATACAATTTTTTTTTTATAATACCTACATATTTTATTAGAAAAATGTATTATAAACGTTATTTTTACCGCACTTTCTTGTTGTTCCATGTAAAAATGATTAAAAAAATCCCAAACTTCCATAAATTTATTTCAAAATGCCATTCGAAACTTTGATTTCATAAAGACATTTAATTATTAATTTTACTTCGTATTAAGAAATTTTACTTCTTTTATGATTAGTTTTTGTATTTATTGACCACGCTTTGTATTTTGAATTTAAAGCATGGTCTTTTCTCTTTCTAACACCATTTAGATCATATTTATCACTATGATAGTAAGGGAGATACAACCATTTCTATGGGACCAACATGAGTTGTCCCTTAAAGGGACAAATAGACTCTACGGGTACTAGATATTTATGAATAACATACCTACTTATTTACATTTACAAATACATAATTATTATTGTTATGATTACTGCCTGTGATGTGAGTGTTAAGTTATATATTATTAAGTTATACATTACAAAAAAAAAAGTTTACGCGTAATAAATTGTCATAACATTGAAGTGGGTAGTCAAGAAGAAAGATAAATCGTTCAGTGTGAAAGTGGGTGGTTTGGTATATTTATGGTGTGAAAATACTATTCAAGTTCTGTTATTATCCAAGTACTGCGAAAAGATCTGCGCACGATAAAATAATAATTAACAAAACTTGAACACACATTTAACTTGAGTTTGAACTGTGTAATTTGATGAATTGTTGTTCATATTCTATGAAACAATCCGTCCTTAGATTTTTATCGGCTAATTCCTCTATTGCGTGTGAAAAGCCGATATGATAAGTTATATTAAAATATAATATGCGTTAATGTGCGAGGAAATTCGTCTCTTTGGTAAAAAATAACAGTTCAATGCGACGTTTTAGATTATTGATGATAACCCTGCCCATACCATGTCATTTTTTAAATGCCTTGCTATGATCCATCATAAAAGTCTAGAAAATTGTGGACGCTGATATCGTAAATGATTTTTAAAAGTCAAGATGGCCCGGCGTCATTGAGGCAGGGTCAATATGACCCTGCAAGTTTTTTATATGAAAAATTTCTTAGAAGTAATATCACCCCTCCCCTTCATGTACCTCACTTTAATCTTCATCGCCCGACAGCGACACGACGTGTGTAAAACTGCGACCGGGTAAGTATGACCCAGCTCAACGGCGACGTTGCTGCTTTGGGCCAATATATTTTTTTCATATTTTATATGTGAAAAATTTAAAAAAGACCAATTATTTCTGTAATTAATATTATAATGATAGAAAGGTTAGGTAGTATAGATTTGATTTAAGTATATTTTTGTAAGAAACGATATTGTATTTGTTATATATATTATAAAAATCGAATTTAAAAGTTAAAAATTATTTTATACAAGGTAAAATAGTACCAATTGTAACAGGGTCATAATGACCCACCTAAACGTTAGTGTAACTCTTAAGGAAAAAAGGAATGTAGGAGGAATAGATGGAAATCTGTGGGTCAGTGGGTCTAGGAATGACATGATATGAATCCATTTCTCTCACTGCGGTGCAAGGCGATGCTTTGTGAATGTCCTGCTGAAGAGGTTAAATGGTCTTCCTCATCAGTCTGTCCTGATCCAGCCTGCCATGCAGTAGGAGGGTAGACATATTTATGAACCCTGGTACCCCTGATAAGTCACCAACGTAGCGAATCACTTGGGGTGACCTATGGAAGAGGTGTTGGTTATCCAATAAATGGTTCCCGGAGCGGCGGTGATAGTTTGGTAGTTTGGTTTTGATTTTGGTTTGATGGATGTGGTTATAGAGAAAAACAAATCGAAGAAACTTAGTGCAAGAGAGTCAAAAAGTAGTCAATAGTAGAGTAAAAAAGACAAAATGCGGTTTTGCGGTAACTTTTTGCAAGAACAACATAAGGGTAGCATTTGGATGTAAATAATATTATGTGGGTACAATCGGTTACATCGCTTGTGTATCCGACATGTTAAGTCATATTAATATACTAGCAGACCCGGCCACACTTTGCTGTGGCTAACGAAACACAACGCCATTACCCAACCTTTTATAAAATCCACACCACCCGCTTGCCCGCTGCCCGTTGCCTGAATTGAATATTTGAACTTCTCGGCTTTTCTCTACTATAATAAGCATGTATTATACATATAAACCTTCCTCTTGAATCACTCTATCTGTTGGTGAACACCGCATGAAAATCCATTGCGTAGTTTAGAAGATCTAAGCGCACAAACATTTTGAGCGACTTCATTTAATGAAAATGATATAATACTGATTCCCTCCTTTGTACCACGGTATACTTATAATATCATGTAGGTATCACTTTTATGGCGTTCAAACAAATAAATAAACATTTCACGCAAAAACCGCATTTAGTTTATCATTATAGTTATTTATAGTTATTTTTACGTTAAACCCACAAAGAAGAAAATAAAAAGAAAATATTAAGAAAATAATTTCTCTTAGAGTCTGTGGCGTTTTTGAAGATTCTGTGTGGAGGGTCTTTTTAAGGAAAGGAGGGAATCCCAACCTTTGTACACGGTTGACATTAGTCACATGAGAACGGGTCGTTTCTACGACTCGTTCTTGAGTTCAATAGCTAAGAACGATTTGTCGGCCTCTGTGTTTCCTCCCTCCTACTTCGAGACCCATTTTCGCTCCTTTCTCTCCTCAAAAATACCCTTCACACAGCATCTTCAAAGATGACATAGGCCCTGAGGGAAATTATTTTCCTCAGGGCCTCCTGTGTGGAGTAGTGTAAAAAAAAGAAAAATAAGTTACGGTAAGGAAGAAGGTATGAGGGGTCGGCAGGAATCTAGGGGTCAATGGAGTGAAAAACATATGAACCCATCCTTCCTGTTGTGGTGCTAGATGATGGGTTGAGAGAGACCAGCTGGATAAGTCAAAGGCCTCCCTAAACCGGTTTCTCCGACCCGACCCACCACGCAGTTCGTGGGCAAATGCATCAGCTAGCAAGACCCAGGCAAACCTCACCCCATGAATCCGGGCACCCCTGCTAAGTGATCTATGACAAATGTGTTGGTTATCCAATGGATGCTTCCCGGGGCGGCGGTACCCATGACCGCCTCCCAAATTGATTGACTTAATAATATAAACAGGGCTTGTCAATTTTACTGCCCTAAAACGGAAATCCTTCCTAGTTCACAATCAACGTTCTCTGATACGAGTATGTGTGAATAAATTTTGTTTTGGAAATACATACTTACTTTGAATTCGCCATTTTCCGTTGATCCAGAAAGCCAGCCAGCCTTTGCTTATACAGTAGTAACCCAGACAACTAAAAGATGCGCATTAAATATATTGTTTAAGTCGCTATCTTTGCTTGTATAACAAATGGTTCCCGGGGCGGCGATACCCGTACTGACCTTCCAAGTTGCAATACTCAGATTGAACAGGGTTGGTCTGAGTTTACCTGGTTTTGAAAGCAACAAAGTTCTATCTCCTTTTTTCAAATTTTGTTGTTTGCCTGATGTTCCGAAACATAAAAAAAAAGTTTCAATACTTTCTTCATGTTCACTTTTTCATAAATATCATCTAGTATATTATTATTCATGATTCAAATTTCGATTCTCAATGTTTGCACAATGCACATGGCAGATAGAACCTTGTTTTCCCAAAACACGATATCTAAAAATAATTTTATTAGGTAGTGATTCAAATTTCGAATCTCAATATTTGCACAATGTACATGGCAGATAGAACATTGTTTTCCCAAAACACGATATCTAAAAATAATTTTATTAGTGATTTAAATTTCGAATCTCAATATTTGCACAATGCACATGGCAGATAGAACATTGTTTTCCCAAAACACGATATCTAAAAATAGTTTTATTAGTGATTCAAATTTCGAATCTCAATATTTGTACAATGTAGGGTAGACTGGGGACAATTGAAACACGTTATGATTGAAACATCTCAATTTACTCGAAAACTATAATACTTAAGAGTGTGATACAATACTCGAAACTCCGTCAGGTCTGTTGGGACGTTTCTACAAAAACGCAGTAGACGGCGAGTGACTCAATCGTGCGTAGGGGACATTATTGAATTTCGCACTAAAACGTAAATATTTAAGACATTATTGCTTATCTTATAACTCATTTTACTCTCGCAGCTTGACGAAATGTTTCATTACATTCTGTTCTTTATCTATTTAAGAGTATTTATAATGAATTTGCGTGGCGTTAATGTCTATTTAAAAGGCATGTTTTTGACTTTGAAGCAGAAAATGTAGCGTGGGGATGTTTGAAACAACTCGTGTGGGGATGATTGCAACGTTTCAATCATAACCATGTTTCAATCGTCCACACTGAGAGAAAATTTAAAAGTTATAATGAAAAAAGGTCAGAAATTTAAATCATTAAGTATTATTCAAATTCAAATCATTAAGTTCAATGTACTTCTGTGATCTTGAATGGTGAACTTCTGTGATCTTGGTTGATGAAATCGATCTCATTCGACCACATTCGACGTCACACACCCTCACGTGACAATTTCGTAATAACATATCTTTATTGATTTTCTTTTCTTTTTTCTTTTGATTTTCTTGATAACTAAAAAAAAATCAACTTTAATAGTATACATTGTTTTATCAATTATGTAAGTACAAAACAACAGAGAGAAAAAATATGTTATGAAGAAAGTGTGTTCCCCTTCTCAAGAAACCGAGATTGCAAACTATGCTAAAAAAACAGCCAACATTTACCTATTTTGGGCTATCTTCAAAAGATTTAAGACAATTGGCATTTGATTTGACCACACAAGGCCAAATTCATGGTACACAAATGGGATGGCTGGAATAGAATGGCTCCGAGGATTTTTGCGCGCCATCCAAAATTTATTATCTATAAGATGTGCCCATGCCACGAGTATGGCACAAGCAACAAGTTTTAATTGACATAACGTTGATGAATTTTTCAACAATTTAGCGAAAGTTATGGATAGTTTTAAATTTGAACCAAAGGACGTCTATAACGTAGATGAGACCGGTGTCACAACTGTTCAAAAACCTAATCGGTTTATAGCCAGGAGAGGAACTCGGCAAGTAGATGCAGTAACGTCGGCCGAACGAGGAACTTTCATAACTGTCTGTAGCGGCAAATGCAATTGGCAACTCAATTCCGCCGATGTTCACATTTCTACGTATCAATTAAGCCATTTCTTAGAAGATAGTCCGATTGGTAGTATCGGTACCACGAACCAATCTGTCTGGATGCAAGAAGAAAATTTTACCAAATTTCTTATTCATTTTCAAAAATACACCATTTCGTCCTTAGATCGCAAAGTTCTTTTATAACTTGATAATCATTCATCGCGGTCGAATCCTACGAAATCAAAAAAGAATATTATTTTGTAAAATCAATATTTAGTCTTCAAACCATTCCAAAATGAACAGGCAAAAAAAACTACACCTAGAGACTCCGAAGAAGAAACCACAAATAAGATGACCAATGTATAGGAAAAGGTGCACTGGAATTCGAGGACAAAAATATGAAAAAAAATCACCCTTTACATTGATAAAAAAAAGTGCTTCGTAGTCTTCACTCTTGTATACTTTGGTTTTCTGTATATTTCACTTCTACCGCATGTGAATTGCACACCCAGATTTTTCTTTTCTTTTAATAGATAATATTTACTTGTTTAATAGATTTTAATGCCACTTAACAGATTATTTAAAAAAAAAATCTAAAATAATGCGATATTTTGTATAATGATGTCACATCCCAAACCATAAATTCAATAAATTTTTATTTTTTCGACTTCTTAATTGTTAAATTTTACACACAAAAAATGCTCTTAATTCAGAGGTAAATTCTACATTGTTATGATTGAAACAGTGTTATGGTTGAAACAAGCACTTTTGTATGGAAGCAAAAAACTTATTTTTAATACCGTTCTATTCTGCTCCAGGATAATATCGCAGTAAAAGTATGTTGATTATGCCAAATACTCATAATAAGTATAACTAAGAGCACGTTAACATAAGTAATAAAAAATATATTTAAAGTTGTTTCATTTCAAGACATTTATGTTTATAATTTTTAAAATACTTTTGATATGTTTAATCACTATTCATGATCTCATTGAGTACTGTTTTAATAATGAAAATGTTTAAAATTGATTAACATTATTCCAATTATTCCATAGATATTTAGAGTGTTTCAATTATCCCCACATACTGTTTCAATCGTCCACACTGTGGGGATAAATGAAACAGTTTTCCCCATCGTCTTTAAGTGGTCATTGTAGCTTACCTGTACGAGTTGTGGCCATCCAATAAATTTAATTTGATAAATCGATAGATCATAGAACATCTGGTATAAACATCTTATCCATAAATACAAAAGAAATATTACTGCACCTAGTTAAAGTAAAAGTGTTTCAACCATCCCCAGTCTACCCTACATGGCAGATAGAAACTTGTTTTCCCAAAACACGACATCTAAAAATAATTTTATTAGTGATTCAAATTTCGAATCTCAATATCTAACTTAAGTGCACATGGCAGATAGAACCTTGTTTTCCCAAAACACGCTCTCTAAAAATAATTTTCTTCGCGAGTGTGACAAAGAGATCCGCATCTATTCATGCTAGTAAAACAGAGATGAAGGCATTTTGGGTTCTGATTTGACCACAGAACATTTAAGGTCCTATATGGTTTTCAGGGCTAAGTTACACAAGCTTGTTTTCACGATAATATACTATTACCAGACACATGTATGAGGCTTACCTGACTTATTAAAGATATTTACCTACTTTCAAGAAAGTATTAAATACAGTACAAAATAAAACAGATAATTCTTCTCTTCAAAAATTTGGCATTTTTTCAGACAGTCAAAATATTTTCGCTTTACATTAAAATGCAAATATTTGGAATATTTCTGAGCACATTCAAAAACTAAAAACTGTTTTAAAGGTGATGAAATACGCTTTCAAATAATATAATTTGAAATAAACATATATTTTTTTAATTATAAAAATTTTGTATACAAGCATAAAAAAGTTTTCAAAATGGCTCACCTAACTTTTTTTCTAACTTAAGTTACTGATAATAAAAAATAATAAAAACACAAACATATTTTATTACCTATACAAATGTATAACAAACACATATTGTAACTTCACTTTTTTGTCGCTCAAAGTAAAAATAATTTTTAAAAAATTCCCGAAGTTTCAATTTTTTTTTTTCAATTTGCGATTGAAAACTTTGTAAACATAAAAGTATACATATTACTTTTTTGGTGGTTATTTTTTAGATTGGAATATAAATCGTGGTGTTTTTCCTTTCTAACACCGTTTAGAACATATTTATCACTATGATAGTAAGGGAGTTACAGTGTTTTATATGAGACCCATGAGCGTTAGGACAAATATGGTCTCCTGTGATTAAACGGGTTAAAGACTGATAATTAAATGTAGAAGAAAAGGAGGGCGCTGCAATAATTTTCTTCTTAAGTCGGTCCTCATTGCTGAAGATAGTGAACCCTACTCCAATTTTCATGGTGAACAAGGCTCCTGTACTCCTTGTGGTTCTGTTTCTTCCTCTGCTTCTTCTGCCAAACACTTTGCCAGTGATCATGAGTTCCTCCAAGTTGGAGTCCTCAGTTTGGCGAGCAACAGTATCTTAAAAAGCGTTGTAGACAGATAGTTGAAAGACTATTGTGGATGCCAATCTCTTCTAAAATGGACAGAACATTTTTACGTCCAGCTGTCCTTAGAAATGAAATGCAATAGTTTAGATTGCTTTAAATGGCAACACAGGGTGGGTTAAAACATAAAATCTTGCAATTTTGAAAAGTGCATAAAGTCCAAGTGCAAATTTTTAACCGAGCTTAGCTAATTCCTATTTTAAATCGGTTTTTCATTTGTCTGTTGTGTTGTTTGTTATGTTCCGGCTGCGGTTCAAGATGGTTGCCGTATAGGATACTGCCTTTTTATTCCTCCAGAGTTCGCATTATCGTGATTCCTATTATGATCTGTCAAATAGGAATGATCAATGTGATGGTACCTACTCGCCGGAAGAAAGTTTTTTAATTTCTTTGGACAAATTGAAAATTTCCTGTTCTACCACTGTTCTTTTTTGTCACTTTTCTGTTTTGTAACTGTTCTGTTTTGTCACTGTTCTTTAAGTGAAAACTTCTTTAGTACCGTTGTGATTTGAAACTCGATGAAACGAACAAAGCGACACTAAAAAGGGACAAACACATACATCTATAGGATTTAGCCAGCGAGAGAATGAGGGAAATAATCGGTCTCCTCTTTATGCGGTGCTTCGTAGCCTATCGGTCTCCTCTTTGTGCGGTGCTTCGTAGCCTCCCTACTCGTGTCTACTTTAGTTTTCTGAAGGTTTCACTTCTACCGCGTGTGAACTGTACACTTTGATTTTTTTATCACTGGTTTTGTCACTTTTCTGTTTTCTCACAGTTCTGTTTTCTCACTCTACCGTTCTGTTTTGTCACTGTTCTGTTTTACCACTGTTCTGTTTTACCACTGTTCTGTTTTGTCATTTTTCTGTTATATCACTGTTCTGTTTTGTCACTACCCTGTTTCATTTTGACACTGTTCTGTTTTGTAGCTGTTTCTGTTTTATAACTGCACTCAAAAATACATCGAGTAGTTTTCATGTTCTGTGGTCATGGTAAAACCAAAAACTGCCGAAGAGAACGAGATGTTCCACAGAAGAAAACAATTTTCCATGGACTCCGGACCACTGGCGACCAGTGGCGGGACGTGAGGCATGAACTAGATTGTATTGCCGCGTACTGCACTGGTGGATATGCCAAAGGCGGCACGTCAAATAACGTGTTCTTGTTTTATCAAACTTCAAGGTTAGAAATTGCAGGAAATTTGTTCGGCAAAAATAACTGAAAGAGTTGTCAACGTTTTTTAGCTTTGTTTTGGCATTGCAGTGTTTTGAAATACTCCCAACAAAATTTCGCCATTCAATGATAAACTTCAAGAGGTATAACTTTTCATACAAATATCTTTTATTTGGTGACTTTTATTAAAAAAAAAGGCAAACGTTTCCGGTTTACTATAACCTTAAAACCTTACTACCGTACTGATTTACATACTGATTTACAAGGAATTGTTTAAAATCAGACATAGATACCTAGTGACGATCACACTGGAACCCATGAAGAAAATAATTTCCCCCAGTGCCCATGTCATCTTTGGGAATGTATTTTGGGGATTGTACATGTAACGGTATTTTTTAAAAAAGGAAGGAGACGAAGATCTGGGAAAGAAAATGTATGAGGGGAGTGACCTGGACAGTGTGTTCAAATTTCATCAATCGCGGGATAAATATGTAGATTTGCATTAAAAAAGCCACACCAGTACCCTCGTTTTTAAAACTATAGATAGATACATAGTTGAAGTCCCCGACATTTCCTTGGACTTATGCAGAATTTTTCGAAATCAGATGTGGATGTGGATCGTAATTTTTCTCTAATTTTGAACGTCAAATGCTCATATTCATTAGTAGATATTTTGTTAGGGGATGTTTTGTCGGAGATATTTTGTCGTGAGTTGAAAAGTCGCGGTACCTTCTTTAAATATATATAAAAAGATAGATAATATTATAGGTACTACTGAAGTCCACGGCGTTGCCGTGCATTAAGCCAAATTTTTCGAAATCTGATATGGACAGTAATTTTCCTCTAATTTTGATTGTGTCAAAATTTAAAAAAATAAAGCCACACCAGGACACTAGATTATATCAATAAATTCATACCCACCCCTCGAACTTTTTTTCCTTCCCAGAACTTCCTTTCTTTCGTATCCTAAAAATACCCTTAAGACGACCTAAATATTTATTTATTTATTTATTGACGCCCTATTGTGCTTTTTCATAACAAATACAAGTTTCATTTAAAACAACAGTATAGCACAAATAAAAAAGATCACAAATAAAAATATACAAATAAAGCATAAACTCAAAATAATAAATAGGAATACATCTAATACTAGTTCCACATAGATGACTTTAGAGAACTTGTAGGTACAATTCATATACCTACCTATCTACAAGCAACAAAAACATTAAAAGAAACTAAACCTTTAATTTTTACTTAATTAAATACTCATTGTATGCTTTTGGAATACGAACAATAAAAAAACACAACAAACAAAAGAAAATCAAAATAAAATGATTTCTAATTCATTATTTATATAAAATATATTCAGAATCTTAACGACGTAAGTAAAGAAGCCATGTGTACAAATTGCGACTCGTGACCCGTGTATTGGACTGACCTACTGTCGAATTTGCCCTATCAAAGAAAAGAAGAAGAAGACAAATAATGTGGGAATCTTAACAACGAAGAAAGCGTGTAAACAAATATACGCCCGTGGCACGGCATATTGGACGAACGTACGGATGAATTCACACTAACAGGCATGGAAATTTGACCTTTCCGCAGCGTTCATTTGAATTGATTCTGAAGAACGTGTTTCAAATATTTAAAATGTGTCTCCATGTCTCACTCCCGAAGTTATTAATTCATCGTCTAGAAAAATAAAATCTGGTGCTTACTGCTAACTTTATTGTTGAAAAACGGGTTATAAAGTTTTAAAATCGTTGTACGTAAAGTATATTAATGGTTAGGTATTGTTTTTATTAATCTTAAATACAAAGAACTAACATCCCCAGTGTTCTGTTGGAATAAAATAGTTATTTTAGTTACGAATTCGCCGGAAATGATTAAAATGTGAGTTTTGAACAAACAAAAATTATTAGGGTTGTGTACCGCCTTAACACAGCATCCCCAAAGAATACAGGCCCTGAGGGAAATTATTTATTTAGTAAAAAAAAATAGTTTTTTGAGAAAACTTGGCGCACGCCATTGGACTCTTCAATATCTCAACTTTTGGCGGGCAGAATGAAGAGTGTAGAGAAGGGAGTCGTGTGTGTGGTTTGAGAGAGGAGAGGGGGGTTTAAGTGTGGGGTAAGTTTATTGTAAAGCTTCGTTCACAAAACGCCAGTGCTTAAGAATAACACTTGGCGTAAAACCATCCTTTACAATATTTGGCCGAAATACACTTCTAAGGATATTTACTACTAGTTCTATGAACACAACCCCAAAACTGTGTGTTTCTAACTTTATCTTATTTAATAAATCATATATATAAGTGGGTATTTAAATTCATAAATAGTTAATTATAAACCATGTATTTTATGTGATATTTTTTAATTTTTTAAATAATAATAATTATTATTTATTGTTTAGGAGCATTTACAGAGTATTAACATGAAAAAGTTATAAGATTAACAACATATATATATTAATAATCCGCTTAAATATGTTTAAGATTGGTTTTACTCTTTAACCACTGAAGCGACAGCGCAATTTAAAACTTTTTTCTCCGATTGCTCGAAATGTTTTGGTAATCATTTTTAATATTTTCCGCCCACATTAAAAAAACATACCTCCGAATGTTAATAAAGAGACATACAAACTAATCATAGTTCTATATAGCCAATGAATTCGCCTATCGTAGGTCGGTTATCACATATTCGTAGAATTTATAAAAGAAATATTATAAAATCATAAACTTTTACTTAATTACTTAAAAATAAGTGAAGATTTGCTAAAATTGGCAGCAAAGCAATCCGAAGATTTTAAATAGTGCCATATTGTGGAAAAAAGCGCTCCAGCGGTTTTAGAAATAACAAGTTATACAATAAAACTGGAAAACTCCTAGTTGGACAGTCAAAGCTTTCTTATAATGTATCTGTATTTTTATGTTCAAATAAAAATTAATTAAAATATAAAGAGAGGTAAGAAAAATAAAAAAAAGGTTAAAAATATAAATTAAAATAGAGGCTAATAAATAGAGTAAATAACAACCAGCCACATTCGAGTTAAAATTAATATAACTATTCTCCGTGACTTTAAAATATGCGAAACTGTTTTCATAGATATCTATGTAGCCAAATTCAGGGGGTTTTTCAACACCCTTTTGATAGCTTATCCATATGATAAGGAATATTAATAAGTAAATCCTTGCAATAGGTAGAAACATCGGCTAAGTTAGCAGATATGTAGCCAATATTCATAGGTTCTCAAACTCGAACTTTATAAATAAATAAATCTTAAGAGCCACTAACCAGCGGCCGAGAATACAAATTTCGTCGAATGATGATCTTGCGATCGTACCCTTGCAACTGTACAGGGCGGTTCTGGTGAGAAAGATTGATTATTCTCCATACCAGCATTTTAACATAATAACTCGATATAGATTTTATTTCATTCAAAATTTGCTTTAATTTATACCTAAATTCAAAAATGCTGAAAAACGTGATGATAAAACTAATAAAATTATATACTTTTTGTAAATATTATTTGATCATGTAAGTATTTATAATTTTTTAATAATGTCTAAGCAAAATAAGAAAGTAATTTTTTTGTTCAAATATATTAGTTTGTAAAACCGTAAATAAATAGACAAACTGAAGTATTTTCGTCACAAAACAGTGCGCAGATCTTTTTTTTTAATGATTTTATTTAAACTAAAATAAAAATTCTGAAACAAAGCTTACCCAGATAATTTATTGATTTATTTTACTGTATAATAATACGATTTGAAATGTGTGTTGTATAAAACCAAATTTTGTTTGAAAATTTAACAAATCTGCCAACGATCTACGGTAAAACCTTATTGTACTAAAAATTAACATATTTTCTCAAAATTTAAAACATAGCTTTACTAAATTAAAAAAAAACAATCTTTCGGAATAAATTTATAATTTTTTGTGAAAAAGAGTCAATACGTCTAAAATTTGATTTAAAAATGACGTATTTCCGGTTTTGTCTGGTTATTCCCACTTAAATCGTTAATTCAAATATACGTTATCCTATGGATAAGCTATCAGGAGAATGGTGAAACACCCCTTCAATATTATTACATAGACAACACATTCGAGACAGCGGATTGAAGTAGAATATTAGAATAAGGAATATAATTTGTCCAAAGAAAAGTTACTACCTCTTTGAAAATTATTTCTTTAATCTTTCTTCAGACAATAAGCATAATGATGGAATGCGAATAAGAATATCTTTACTAAACCATTAAAACGGTCACCATCTTAAATCAGAAATTGAACTTTGAATGGCGTTTATCGACGTAGATTTTACAAGTTATCCCGTCTAGAGCCCACGTTATAATATTCATGTACAAGCTGTTGAAAGAATATAATATAAATTATTACGTTTTCTTAATTTTAAAATTGGTATTCCGGCAATGTTGAACTACAACACTCTTTTAAATGGTATGAATATGCTGAAATTGTCAGGCGGAAGGATTTTTACTGACTTGATATTTCTATATAAAATATTAAATGATGTAGTTGATAGTCCAGAATTTCTTGCATTTATAAGCTCTCTGATTCCACTAGGTAATACTTGAAGTCGAGGATTATTTTAGTGAGAACATTCTGGAACTAACTACCATATGTATGCCTATTTGCCCAGAATACTGATGGACGGAAATAATTATAAAAAGTCAGTGGACATCTTCAATTTTTCACTAAACAAATACAAAATGTTGTCACTTTATTTTTTTTTAAATTTTTTTTTTATTTATTGAGTTAGTTTATACTACATGTATATAAACTAACTAGCTGGTTACCGGCATGCGTTGCTATGCCATTAAAAGAAATAAATTGTTTATCCCTAAATGTTTAGCTTTAATATATAAATAAATATATGGATATTTTCATGCGTCCCTTTTCCCTCCTGCGTTCCCCTTCCATCTTTTTGACATTGACTTCCCTCCCGTACGGCCCGTATCCCAGTGACGCCTAGATCACATAAGATGTTGCCTAACTAGCCGAGGGGGGTGACCGGCGACCACGCAATTTTTTTTCTAAAACTTACATTTTTAAGCTCGTGATATCTTTCGAATGTGATGTCCGAATTGAATAATTCAAAAAGTTATATAAAGGTATTAAAGCAGTCTTGATTTTGAAGTAACTTATTTTGATAAGGATTAATATCAAGATACAAATAAAGAGCCTTTTCAGGAACACTTATTGTGGCATAACTATAATAGTTAGACATATGCTGTCGCGACACTTTTTGTAAATAATAATGTGTTTTGCAAAGTCGTAGTACATTATTTTATTCTATCATCAATAGTGTTCGCAGCGCACGCGATGCAAAGAATATTTTAGGTAATTTTTTTACACCTTGGGTTACATTATAAGAGTTTTAGTAAGGATCCCTTATTTTTTTGAAAATAAAATATAGCCTATGTCACCTGGGGATAGTGTAGCTTCCCACCAGTGAAAGAATTTTTCAAATAGGTTCAGTAGTTTCGGAGCCTATTCAATGCAAACAAACAAACAAACAAACAAATCTTACCTCTTAGATAAGCACAATGTAACATTTCATTTGATAAATTTAAATATTTTTACAGTAAGCATAACAATTTTTTTTAAATACATTTATTCTTTCTTCATTCTTCATACTTTCAGGCATTTCATCATACATCTTTAACCCTCTATACATTAGGCAGTTCTGTGATTTTGATTTCTTAATTTGTGTCAATCGAACTCTGTTTATATTTCTTGTTTCGTAATTATGTACGTCTCTATTAAAAACAATTTCATCCTTAAAGTATTTCGGCATTTGGTTTTGGTTCACTGAGGCAGTTCAATTATGTACCTACAATGAATATATTGTATATATTAAAGTGTAAAAGTCCTTAAAAAGGGCGTTAATAAATAAATTATATAAAGACGTTACGTAGTGATTTATAACGTAAAATACATGAAATATTGCAATTATACGATTAATATATATTTTTTATGAGTAGGGCAAGTGTGCAAGTCAGACTGGGAAAGTCCGGAGAGGAGAATTGCATACGTTGCGTACGTGTGCTCTGCGTGTAGGTACTTACCTTTGAAGAGACAGAGCGCGTGCTAAATTGGCTAGAACCAAAAGGTACTAAGTCAGATGCAACATTCGATTATAATCAAATCTATGTGGAAGGCATATATATGTAGTGTTCTTATTTATTCTATGACTGTAACTATGTACGAGTCGATTTCATGACAGTTGATCCTCTGACAGTTGCCACCAGACATACTTACATATATACAAATGCAGACGGCTTAGTGAAAATACGGTTTGCCTGCTTCAACAAAATATAACTAATAGTGTCCTGAAGGAGTGTGCAGAGAGGTGAACCGCCGAATAACAAAGTATAAAAATATTATTAAAGACAATATATATACAATAAATACACATATAAATTTGTTGTAGACCACTTTTATTTATGAACACTCTACCGGTTTCGGAAGCACCCTTCCTTCGTCAGGAGAATATTATAACTAAAAGTGGTCTACAACAAATTTATGTGTGTATTTATTGTAAATTATGGCGAGCCACAAAGTTAATGCTTTTTACAAATATACAATGTATATAAGTCGATTTTAGGTTTGAAAATGATAAATACGGCCTGCGTATTTACCAAAGACGGTCTCTCTAGTCGAAGGGCAGGGCTCTGATAAGCGATCCGGAGGTCACGTGTTCAAATCCCAGCGTGCGCAAGAAAATTCTACGTGATTGATTTGTGTTTGCTCAATTTAAATCACTTACAATGATATAAGGTATATTAGCGGCAGGTTCCAGAGTGGAAGATACTCTCAGTATCGCCCTGGTGTAAGACCACTATTCTTAATTAAAATTTTGCTTGAAATGGTTTTAGCCGTGTTTAGATCTGAATAGCCAGGTACTACCTCGCAATTCCTCAATTGGGAATGCCATAGTCTCACTGGCTCCAGACAACAATAATATTATTAATTAACAAACTGACAAACTTCAATCCGTGTTTAATCGTTTAATGCAGCGGCAAGGCTCATAACTGGGGTCTCTAAATATTCGCACATTTCAGAACACCTTCGTAACCTTCACTGGCTCAAGTGCCCTGAAAGAATCCAGTACAAATTGTGCTGGACGGTGTTTAAATCAACCAACGAAATGGCCCCACCTTACATCTCTGAATTATGCGTCCCGGAAAATATCGGTCCGAGGCAATTTACCCTTAGATCAGCAACTTTATCTACTATATGCAGACTAATAAAACCTAAACGAAAACCAAATACTAAGTTTGGAGATCGTGCTTTTGGAGTATCTGGGCCTAAAGCTTGGAATAGACTCCCTCCGGAATTGAGATGCATAACAAGCCCAACAGAGTTTAGGTCTAAACTAAAAACCTACCTTTTTGGGCTCTCATACCCTTAATTTAAATATACCTATCTAAGAGAATCATACTGGTATTGTCTATGATATGTCTAAATCACACTTTTCTTACCGAATTAAAATTACTCGAATCCTTACACATCAATCTGTCTCTAGGAAAATCAAATCCTTGTACTACTGCACCGCCCACCATTAAATGTTGCTTTTACTTTCCAAAATACACTCATTAAAGAATATATTACATATTAATATTAAAATATTTTTCAGGATTAAAAAACATGTGTTCACAATTATGTCCTCTGCGTGCGAACTCTATCTAAATTTATTTAAATAGACAATAAACAGTGTTAATTTCAGGCGACCTCCCAGGTAAGTATGATCCTGTATTGATTCATTTTTAGGTAGCTCGCGTTCTTGGTCAAAACATTGTACATATATTTTCGCATCGGTGATCAATGAACCGGTGTATGCAATTTTTAGACATATGTTGTTTTTAATTGTTTGTCTAGCTTGTAGTTTTTCTAGATTTTAGGCATGTATGGTAAGTTTGTACCGCGCCCTTAAGGTGATTTTCAGAAAAACGGCGCTACATAAATCGTCAAAATATTATTATTATAACAATTAAAAAAATATATTTTTTAATGATAATAACTATGAGATGATGTAAGAATGTTAATATATGTTCCAATACAGAGTTGTGTGGTGGTCCATCCCCTCTGCCTACCCCTGCGGTAAACGGCGTAATGGTTAGATAGGTGGAAAGTTAGACAGTGGTCTTTCAATCGGGCTATGGAGTAAGTAAATTCTGGTCCGGTCCTGTGTGACCACCCCTTACGAGTAAAGATAGCGACTTGAATAATATATTGGATGCGTGTGTGTTAGTTGTTTGGGGAACTACTTTATAAGGGAAGGCTGGTTTTGAAGGCTTGCTCGACCAACGGAAAATGGCGAAATCGAAAAATGTACATATTTATTTATTTCTTTAATACCCAATTTATCCAAAGATATCAGAGAACCTTAACTGTTCAACTAGGAAGAGTTTCCGTTTTAGGACAGTCAAATTGACAAGCCCTGTTTATACGACTATGCGGATTATGTCAATCAATTTTGGAGGCGTTTATGCGTACCGTCGCCCCGGGAACTATTAATAAGGTTTACCAACACCCCTGCCATAGGTCACCCCAAGGAATTCGCTACGTTTAGTGACTTAGCAGGGGTGCCCAGATTCACGGGGAGAGGTTTGTCTTGGTCTTGACGGCGAATGCCGTTTGCCCACTTAATGTACGGCGGGACGGATCGGGAGAGACTGGTTCGGGGAGACCTAACCTAGACCCTTCCAGCCGGAATCTCTCTACCCACCGTCTTGAACCCCAGTGGGAGGGAGGATTCATACGTCCGTCACTCTTGGACGCATTCACCCCCAGATTCCTATCTATCTGTCATACCTTTTCCTTTCCCTAAAACGATGAATGATTTTTTCCTCGGGGCCTCATGTGTGGAGCTAACATAAAAAAGTGCTAAAACGTTGCTTGAAATGACTTTGGCCGTGTTTGGGGACCAGATCTGAATAGTCAGGTATTTCTCTCTCTTCTACATCTTCTTCTCCTCCCCACTACCTTCAGCCTCGCAACAGAAGATGTATCTAGGCAGTAGGGACTATTGAAAAAGGAAGTTTTATTTTCATATAACATCATTTTCCCTTTTTTTTCTGAAGTAGAAAATTGGGAGGCGGGAATGGGTACCGCCGCCCCGGGAACCTTTATTGGATAACCAACACCTCTGCCATAGATCACCCCAAGTGGTTTGCTACGTTTTGTGATTTAGTAGGGGTGCCCGGGTTCATGGGGTGAGGTTTGTCTAGGTCTTGGAGGCGGATGACCTGGACACACTGAACCCCAGATTCCTAACCCACCCCTATACCCTTTTCCTTCCCAGAAATCTCCTCTCCCTCCTTTCCTTTAAAAAAACCTTCCACACAGCATCCCCAATGATGACATATGTCCTGAAGGAAATTGTTTTCCTCAGGGCCTCCAGTGTGGAGCTCATGTAAAAAAAAGAGAAACAATGTTGAAACATGCTTTATGCAAGCAATGCGTCTGTATGAGTATCTACTTTGAACGGCTCAACTTCAAAATCAAAATTTAATTTTCCATTTTTCTAATCACTGCATCACCCCTATTCTAGTATGGCCAAGCAGGCAAGCCTATGTGCCCCTTCAGCCGAGGGGCATAAGTGCGTATATCGCGTGCAGTCTCCCCGTGGTCAGAGGCCGATAGTGTTCACCGCTTTTCCGCGGTGCAGAGCCGCATTCGGTCATCGGACGATCGGGGACTGCCAGTATAGTGAGCGCACAACCAATGTGGGCAAAAAAAATCGATGGTATTAATTAATATTACTTTAAATTTATAATAATTTATCCGGTGTATCTCCATTTTACAATAAATCGCACTTTTTAAAATTTGAATTTAAAAAAGCGTCAAAACTAATAAAATCAACTATCAATAATTTTGTAGTTTTGCTTGCACTAAAAATAGACAAAACGATCATTTTGAGTACAGATACTTGAGTTTACCCTCGAGTTACCAGACACAACTGAAAAGTGACTAAACCGAACACGCTTAAATAATAGGTGAGGTTAGTTGAGTTGAGGAAAGGTTAAGTTAGATTTGGTAAGATTAGGTCTGCTTTCTTTTTATTTGTCTTCACTTTTATTGAATGTTTTGTTTTGTGACTGGTGCGTTTATCCACTGTTCGGTTTTATCACTATTCTGCTTTATAACTGTTCTATTTTGTCATCATTTTGTTTAATCACTGATTCGTTTTGTCGCCGCTTTCTATAGTCTCTGTTCGGTTTTTTCAGTGTTTTGTTTTGTCACTCATATGTTGACTAATGTGTTTAGTCACTGTTCTATTTTGTTACTGTGTGTTCTATCACCGTTGTGTTTAGTTACTATTCCGATTTGTCATTTTTCTGCTTTATCACTGTTGTGTTCAGTCACTGTACCGTTTTATCACTGCTTCGATTTGTAACTGTTCCGTTTTTTCACTGTTCCTTTTTGTCACTGTTTCGTTTAATCACTATTTTGTTTTGTCATTATTCTGTATTCTCACCGTTCTGTTTTGTAATCTTCGTTCTCTATTTTTCTCATGTTATGTTTAGTAGATGTTCGGTTTTGTAAATCGTGTGTTAGGTCACTGTCTATTTTGTGACTGTGCTGTTTGGTCACTGTTCCGTCTAGTCAATGTTCTGTTTTGACTGTTCTATTTTGTCTATGTTCTGTTTAGATATAGTTCTGTTTAGTTATTGTTCTGTTTAGTTAGAGTTTTGTTTTGTCACTATTCTGTTTTGTCATAATTGGTTTTGTGTTTCAACATTCTGTTTTGTCATAATTGGTTTTGTGTTTCAACGTTCTATTTTGTCATAATTGGTTTTGTGTTTCAACGTTATGTTTTGTCATAATTCGTTTTCTGTTTCAACGTTCTGTTTTGTCGTAATAGGTTATGTGTTTCAACGTTCTGTTTTGTCATAATTGGTTTTGTGTTTTAAAGTTCTGTTTTGTCATAATTGTTTTGTGTTTCAAGGTTCTGTTTTGTCATAATTGGTTTTGTGTTTCAAGGTTCTGTTTTGTCATAATTGGTCTTGTGTTTCAACGTTCTGTTTCGTCATAATTGTTTTGTGTTTCAACGGTCTGTTTTGTTCTGTTCTGTGTTATTATTCATTTCTGCCATTAAACAATTGAAATGGGGTAATAAGTTGAACTCACAAATTAGGCCAACGGAATATCAATTTTTGCAAGTTTCCCCTGACTGGGTGTCCAGTCCCAGTCCCTCCCTGTGCAGTGTTCAGCATGGTAGCCAGTAGTAGGGGCTGGCAGGGGTGGCAGGCGCTGGTAGTGGAGCAGCAGACAATACTCAACCGAGCTGTTACTGTATCACCCCCTCCCCTACCACCACAGTTGGATGTGCCGCGCCAATATCGAAGACCTCAATTCCTGACATTTTTCGCTAGATGGAAAAAACGTTAAAGATGACGAAATTTCGATTTATTTTTGTAAATGTATATCGCCCAGGAATATCAATTCTGGTATTTTAAATGAAGATCCTTCCTTTGACACTATTGCACAGCCGGAAGGTAGGTCAAACGCGTACACATTGTATCACATCTTCACACCTTCCAAGCTCTCCTTAGATTGAAGATCGCCACTAGACTTGATAGGCTGTTGACAATGACTACGAATTCTAGAAAACATTACTGTCCACTGTCCAATAGAAAACACACGATCGAACCAACTATTCACACACTCAAAAAATAACTACACATATCATTAATTTTTCAGAAGGATTTGCACAAAATACGTAACATCTTTTCAGACGCTGATATTTTACATTTGTCCTAAGGACAATTTGGTAAAGGTATATTGGAAAAATTATATCAAAAGTTAATTACAAACCCTCTACCCCCGCTGTGTGTAAGTAAGATCGTTGAGTTATTTTTCTAATTTTCATTGCTGTTTTTTTTGTTTTAATTTATTTTATCTATGAACATTATTTTATGATGCATGTATTATATTCATGTAATAACATTATCCATCTAAATACTTATAATCTGTGCTTTTTTAAAGATTTTCCTTTGCTACGAATTCCACTTAATGCAGAGGTTCCCAAAGTGGGTGCCGCGGCACCCTGGGGTGCCGCGGACAGACGTCAGGGGTGCCGCGAGGCGCCCCTGATGTCTCTACTAAAAATCAAAATTGAAATGAACGAATACAAACACAACACATATCTGTGCGAAGCTGGATTTTCAGCGATTGCGGTTATAAAGAGCAAATATCGCTCAAAAATAAATGTGGAAAAAGAAATGAGAGTAGCTGTATCAAGCCTTATTCCCCGGTTTGAAAAATTGTGCAGCGAGCTGCAGGCTCACCCGTCGCACTAAACGGTTTTTGTATTTGTATTATATTTGCATTTTCTTTGTAAGTTTTCCTATCAATAAATATACTTCATTTTACGAGTTGTATTATTCAGTGGAGTATTTAAAAGGGGGGGGGGGTGGCTAGAGAATTGTGATCTTGGGGGTGACACTCGGTCCCGAGGCTACCACAGATAGACATTATATGACGGGGTGCCGTGAGAAAATTCTAATATTCTAAGGGTGCCGCGACTTGGAAAAGTTTGGGAACCCCTGACTTAATGTATGATTTTCTTTAAACACTCGAGCGACAGCGCGATATAAAACTTTTTGCTCCGATTGCTCGTGATTTTTTGGAGATCATTTTGAACATTTTCCGCCCACATTAAAAAAATGATACTTTCGAATTTTAATACGGAGACGTACAAACTGATTATAGTTATATAAAGCCAATTAATTAAACTATCTTTTGTCGATTATCACATATTCGTAAGATTTATAAAAAAATATTATAAAATCGTAAACTTTTGTCCAAAAACATTGGTTAAAAAACCTGGTCCAATTTTGGACCGCTGTCAATCGCAGAAAAATAAAAGCGGTCCATATTTTGATCTAAGTGGCTGTTATGTTATTTCTGTATATAATATGATTCTTGTGCGGAAAATTCACTGTTTCACGCAACCATGTAACATGTTTTTAATAAAAATTTATACTTTTTGCTTTCCTAATAAACTAAAAAAAGCTTTAAGTTTCACTCTTTCAATTAAAGTGCAAAATTACTAGTTATCCGCCATGCTTTACCTTGTTAGTATGGCGTGGTGTTTTCCAAAATGTTTCACATCTATATTATATAAATATAAATTTTAAATAAAATAAACTAGGAAGCTAATAACTTAATTTGTTCATATCTATTGTTCATATCTATCTATCTGTTTTCATATCTATCCCGACGTAAATTGTGGTTTTTCTTGGGTTTTTGTTATTAGTTTTTTAGCATTTTGTTAGTATTTAGAAGTTAGAAGTAAGCTGAGTACGGAAATTTTACCCTCCATTTTGTTATGAGTTGAGATAATGATATGGAGGCACTGCTGAAAACCAGCGCATTCCAGGAGAAATTCTGAATTGTAGCTGAGCAGTGACCTTTTCATCAATAGAATCAATGATAAAAGAACTAAATGTATGATACCGTAAAAATCTATTGATGAACAAACGTTTTTATTATTATTTTTATTCACATTCATTATAAATGTTTTTTTAATTTATTTTTTTAATTACTAATTTTTTTGGTACATGCATTGGTATAATTTTACAATACTTAAAGGTTTTTTTTTATATATATAAACATTTCAAAATTAAAGAATAAAACAATTAGCAGATTAACCAAAAAAATCCCACATAGGCATCGCCTGTTCGTGTGTTATTGTTTTGAAAACACACAAGTATACTCCGTATACTTGTGTGTTTTCAAAACGGTTAAAATTTGACTCATATACATACATTATATTTGTAGATATTAAAGCATGAAATTAAATAAACAAAAAAATTAAATTATAAATACAATTAGTGTTTACTGAATTACAATTCAAACAACATGTTAATAAAGATTAAAAGTTTGTTAAGTTATATCAGATCAGATTTTATAGCAAGTAAATGTTTGTATCAATGGTATTCATCCAAGACTTTATTACATTTTTATATTTGCTGAACGAGGATATATTTTCACATTCAATTTTTGTAGTCTTATAGAGAGCGTTATACATTTTTGGTGCAATAAAATACGCCTGTCTTTGCGTAATATTAGTTTTACACGGTGGAACTTCAAATACATTATTTAACCTATTACTAAATCGGTTTTCATTTTTGGTAAAAAGAATATTTCGAGAAAATATATATTTTAAACATTGTATACAGTAAATTTTTCTTATCTCTAACAATTCAGCTTCTTGAAATAATTGCAGGGAGAGGTAGTTCATATCTTTTGCAACATTATTTTTAGTATTAATTTTTGGGTTATTTCTAGTGGCTTAATGTGAAAATTAATGATTAATTTGTGTTATTCCACAATTAATTCATTAAAAATAATATCTTGTATATTTGCGGCACGTTCCAGAGTGGAACGTAGGTACTCTCAGTATCGCCATCATTCAGAGTTTAAACGTTGCTTGAAATGGCTTTAGCCGTGTTTAGTGACCTGGTCTGAATAGCCAAGCACTTCTCCACTTTCCTCTTCTTCATCTCCTTCCCCTCAACTACCATCAGCCTCACAACATACCCCAATTGGGGATGCCTTAGTCTCACTGGCTCCAGACGTGAGCAGTTGGGACTATTGTGGGGTATTCACGTTAAAAAAAAGCTGGGACTCAAACCCAGGATCTTTTGTCTACCAACGCCGTAACCAACTCGGCCATTGGGACATTTTATTTTCAAATCATTTTTGTCGATCTCATATTTCAAATTCAGCAATAAATTATCTTCAATACACCGGTTTCCTTCACAGAACTTCCTCTTCTTTATTTTTTTCCTTTAGTTATCAATGTCTGCCAAGTGAAAAAGACGAATTCGTAAATTTGAATTTCGATGAAATAGCTATCAAAATGCATTATTTTGCTTCCATATTGAAACAGAACCCTCTAATTTGAGATTGGGGTATTTTACACATAAATTATGGTAATTAAGGATGTTCAGCCTATATATCTGAATAAATACCGCTTTTTTGTCCATATGTTGCATACCTACGCAGTTACTTAGGGGGCATATCTCACGTTACTTGAAAAGAATATTCGAAGTGACCCAAATTTATCTCACCAAGGGAGGGGAGGGGGGGTCTAGATTGGAAGAAAAACTGCTCACGTAATTAATGTATGCTCTCTTATTGGATGTGTTTTTGACTCTAAGATCTAGTGTCTTGAATCATTTTTAGGGTATCGTGCCGTGTTGGACTACTTCCTTATTTGGCCAACGTTTCACGCAGCTCGGTATTGTCCTACATACATAAACACTCTTTGATTACATATCTGCCCTGATGATGGACACTGTAATGCTGTCTGAAACGTTGGCTAAAGAAGTAGGTTTTGTTATTTATTGTGCATTGTAATTATGAATATAAAGGAACATGAGAAAGATAAGATTTTAGCACTGGTTGTTTAATTATTGATATGATGTCATAACTAATGTTTTACAAAAATACCTCTCCATTGATAGATCCAGTAGGTAGGTACATTTTGTAACCTAACCTAACTCTGTACAAACGGCAAGTGCGCCCCACGGTCGAATTTGGCGGCTATCTCTGATCTGGAGCTCCAAAATATCTGAAAAACCTCGACTCTGTGCAGAAACTGGCGGTCAGATTGATAGATTCTCCCATCTTAACAAATGGTCTGCAATCTTTAGAACGGTGACCCGACAATTCGTCCGGCGAAAATTCATCCGGCGACAGTTCATCCGGCGACAGTTCATCCTGCCGAGAGTTCATCCTGCCGACAGTTCATCCTGCCGACAGTTCATCCGGCCGACAATTCATGTTCATTTAGAAGATTTTTTCTTCAAGTAAGTATACAAAGAGGATATACGGCCGTACAACCAAAATCGATATACTTATATCTGAAGGCATCTTGAGTGGAAATCCGCTGTAAAAATATTTTTACTAACAATAATTTCGACTCTCCGAAGAAGCATGAGTGAATAACAAAATACGACATACTTATACGTGCAGTCGGCTTAGCAAAAAACCGTAAAGATTCCTACTTGCATATAATATAACTTTTTTTATCAGAAATAAACACCATCTTTTTTGGGTGAATTGACTAATTTGTTAGGTTAGGATAGGTTAGGTTAGGTTAGGTTAGGTTAGGTTAGGTTAGGTTAGGTTAGGTTAGGTTAGGTTAGGTTAGGTTAGGTTACAGGACTCGGTCTTGAGTTCAACAGCTGTTAATGGGTCTTGAAGGTACTCCTTCCTTTTTACATAAAAACCCTCTGCAAAGCATCCTCAATTCATAGGCCCTGAGGGAAATTACTTTCCTCAGGACCTTCTGTGCGGAGTTAATGTAAATTTTTTTTCAATTGCGCTATGTTCACAATTTCCTCAGATTTTCACGAATTTTCTATCAACCGCCGTGTTCTAGAATTCCCCCCCATAGTCTGTAGGAATAGTCGGGTAGTGTCTGCCATTTGTTAGTTAGTACCAAGCAGTCGCACGTAGGCGTCGCCCGCGTCTCTGGGACCCTCGCCGACAGAGAAATGCCCTCACTGGCCGCAGTACCAACAGCCGCGCTGTACTAACCCGACCGCCAGTCAGATAGTGTCTCTCAGAACCCCGACAGTGTCATACCGTTCCCCATATGATGTAACCTACACAATACTCAATGGATTTTAGTGTCGTTTATTTTGTTTGATAAATTATTCATTAATTAATATATTAATAACATTTTGCGTGTGTTGTGATAAGTCTAGTATATATCTTATTGAATTAAAATTAATTATAGTGTTCTTCAGTTTCATATGTTGTGATCAGTGCAAAGGAAGATTAAACTGAACTATGGATATTTGATCTCTACATATTGTAGGGTTACTCAGTGCCAAGTTTTTGGATATATGCACGTATGTATTGCACGTTTTCTTACTTTTAGGTTAAGTTGTGCTAGACCTAACGATTTTCCGCCGGGTTGGACATAACCTTAAAAAATACAAAAACCCTTCTTCAAAAAGCATTCAAATACATCGAAAAACCATCCATAATGAACTCTAATCAACAAAACACTAAAATATCTATCAAAATACACAAATTTTCTTTAATTTCTACGAATATTTGTTTCTGGTACTCAAGGATTTTTCCTCTTTTTGCGTTAACGAATTCTACACACTAAATTAGTGTGACTGTTACACAAAACTATACAAATATTTTAACAACATTGAAAAGTCTGAAATGGTTTCAAAAAACCGTTTTTTATACTTAAATACATGATCAAAGATCAAAAGTAACGCATTATGTATTTTTATGTTATATTATTATAACTGAAATACAAAACAAATTCTAAGTCTTTAAACAGTACAGAACACTCTTAAATTCTTTCAGAAAGATCGACTGAAACACATTAAATGATGTTTTTGAGTATATTTTGATTTAATAATTTGCATTTAATTATCAGAGATCTGTTTAAATAAATTCTTTACTATTTGTCATTAAAATATTCTAAACTAAACCAAACTAGGTACTTAACAGAAATTTTATTAAAAAAATCGTCTGAAATGCATTAAATGTTATTTTTTAAGTGTATTTTGACTTGAAGCAATTATAACAGTATATTTTTATGAAATATTTAAGTAAATATGTCAATAAAATACGAGTTTAATGTAGAAATTATTAATATTAATCTATTCTATTGAGCACCGTGTTAGAAATTGTGCGCCTAGAGTTTGGAATTCAGTCAATCTCACCAACACGAATCGTGCCAATGTGATTGAACGGTGTTTTGGAAGTGTTGCGAATTTGTCGTAGAAAATTGACAATATCCTTGGTAAATGTTTGCCATACTAAAATATTTGTAAGTATAAGAAATAATACATACATACTTATTCGGATTGAGGTTATTTATTTTCTTACTAATCTATTTCTTATGAACATTGAAAAAAATGGTATATACAATTTTGCGTCTAGTTTTTCAGGTATTTCAAACGTCCATATCTCGTCGACTTAGAAAATTCAGGCAGGAACAGCTGTGATAATTTAATGTTATTTTTTTTTTTTAATTGGAACATGCAATAAGTCGTCCAGACTTTCGAGTATTTTAAAGCTCCGTAGCTCATTAAGGAAATTATATTTTTATCTGAAAATAATTACATTAAGTTCGAAATTCCGCAGATAGAAAAAGCTGTGTAAATTGCATGACGCAAGAACTCTTCGAAGTTTTAGTGAACAGTCCGAAAAGTTTTATTGAGTATTTTTTATGTTATTCCCAACAAAACGGAATTTGTATATTTATTTGAAAATTTTAATTTTATTTCATCAGAAAAGATTTTTTTAATACGTTCGCTCAAATTATCAATTCGTTTCATGTAATTTTGACAGCCTTGCTTTTCAAGTATTTCTTGATCAACGTTTCTATTTTCATCTCTGCACGTCATTTCCATCGTGGTCTCTGTATACCACTCTGAGGCCGTGAAAAAATTGATGTAGAACCAAATAAAAATTTGCATAATTTTCAATTATTTAATGAGAAAAGGCTATCGTAAAAAAATTCTTAAAATAAAGCGAAAATATAAACGACCACCTATCAAATATATAAAAATATAAATATTAATTAGAAAATTATTACAAAACTAAATTAAAAAATAATTTCCCAAAGGGCCTAAGCCATCTTAGAGCATGCTGTTTAGAGGGTTTTTAAGGAAAGGAAGGAAATGAATAAATTACATGTTCTGGGAAAGAAAAGGGATTGATGAAGGAATCTGGGGTCAGTGTGTAACGGATGTGAGTGACGGATGTCTTAGTCACTTTTCCCGATCCAGCTTGCCACGAAGCTGGTGAGCAGACGCATCCATGGCCAATACTCGGACAAACCTCACCCAGTGAACTCGGGCACCCCTGCTAAATCACCAAAAGTAGCCAACCACTTGAAACGGGTGCTTCGCTGCCGTTGTGTTTATTCAATAAATGGTTCCCGAAGCTGCAGTACCCAGACCTGCCTAACAAATTTCCTAACTTCAGACGTTTTATCTCTTCATAGTACGTAAAGGGTATTTCTCTTAGGTATTTTCACTGTTTTTATTTTTTCTCTAAAAAAATAAGAACAAAAATAACGATATTGATGTTATTTTTATGTTGACCAATAAATTTTCTACGACAAATTAAAAGGTGCCATTTTCGATTTGCCGTTAAAATAAAATGTTCGTTTTTATTCATAAATTCGGCGGCGTTGACGTCACGCCGGGCAACGTTGATGACAGTCGTCTTAGCAGAAAGTGGCGTTTTCTATGTCATCATGACGTTGTAGCCAGTTGGAACCTTTTCGGAATGTGTTGTCTTTCAATCAATAATTATAATTAAAAATATTCAAATTACGCATTTTTAGTACAATTATCAGAATCATAAAAATAAACTTTGAATCCTTCACACATTTTTAACGGTATTCATATTTCGTGAAATTACTCCATTCAATTCTGAAATTTGTACATTTAAATAAAATTAATGTATAAATTCACCTTTCCCTTTCTCTGTAATTTTAAATGATGGCCTAGAACACCCTTGAAGGGTGAAAGCCAGAAATAATAAAAAAAAAAAAAAAAAACTAAAACGCACGCTAGTACCTACGTTCCACTGTGATTATTAAAAGGAACGCCTTTTTCATACAAAACTTAATTTTGAATTTGACGCCAAAATACCCAACCAAATTGGAAGGTATTTTTTTAATCAAAAGATATAGCAAATATCTGGTAAGGATGTATGATAGTTTATTTATTTCTGTTTTAAATTATAAAATACAGGCCATTAAACAAATCAATTTTTCATGATTTTAGAGGCAAATTTTGGCAATTATTTGTGAGTTAATGGTACTTATTAAAAAAAAATTGCTCCATTTATTATAGTAATATGACTAAATATATGAAAAAAATTCAAATTATAAAAAAAACAAATTTTATGGGCGTAAATTTGAAATTTTGAAAACAATTTTGTCGTATATAAATTCCAATTTTACACATGAAAAGACGTTTTTTTAAACTTTTTATTTTTCAGTATGTTATCACAGTAAATCAGGCAAGTTTATTTTTTAAATAATTATGATTAGCTCACAAAAAATAATTATTCAATTTTGTTGGATGTTTTGGCCTCAAATTCAAAATTAAGTTTTGAATGAAAAAGGCACCGGTTTAAAAATGCTGTGTGACCAATATGAGAAATGAATTTATGTTTGAAGTGATTACATTGAAAAAAAGTTAACTTTTATTACTCTATGCTCTATTCCCATTTTACCCACATCTAGAACCAGCAGTATTTAATTAAAGGGTATATTAAATTTCATAACCGTTAAATTTTCAAA
This sequence comes from Limnephilus lunatus, assembly GCA_917563855.2. Taxonomy (NCBI): domain Eukaryota; kingdom Metazoa; phylum Arthropoda; class Insecta; order Trichoptera; family Limnephilidae; genus Limnephilus; species Limnephilus lunatus. The sequence goes on from OU830594.1 coordinate 105,232,829, forward strand.
TCAAAAACTCACTACGACGCATTATACGTAATAATGTTTTAAGGCATTATTCAATGAGTTTAAAACGAAATGTTTTATTACCGATATCAATTCATCCGTAGTTATTATATCACAGAAAATGGGCACTTAATTTCGACGATATGGATTTTGCTTTTAAATCTACATGCAAAAACATAAAACTACGATAGTTTGGAAAGAATATAAATAACCTAAGTAATGCAAAATCGTGTAATTTGGTTTTGAAAAGTTAAAAAAATTTAGAAGTCTTGGAAATATTTAAATTTTGTAATTAAATACTCTCAGTAAACAAATATATACCTACCTTTGAAATGATGAGTATTTTTAAACGACGTCGAAAAGGAGGAGGTTATCAATTCGACGGTATTTTTTTAATTTTTAATTTTTTTCGTTTGTTACCTCAGAACTTTCGATTGGGTGAACCGATATTGATGATCCTTTTTTTATTGGAAAGCTTTCCGTGTGGTCGTATTTTAATTTGGTCCAGTTCTGACAATGGGATCCATGAGAAAACCATTTATGTCTTAAATTTGCAATAAGATGTGCGCGACAAATGGAAGAATAACTCAATATTACGCCAAATGATTTCGATGATTCTTTTTTTGAAGTAAAACTTATTTACGCACGCTCGTCACTAAAAATCAAAAAATAAACAAAATTTTAACAAAACAAAAAACGACTTAAAAAAATGCACTAAAAAGTAAAAAAATAATTTCGAACTATTGTTATTTATGGAGTTGGTGTCAGCCAAGCTCTCCACATCTCACCTATGTATGTATGTAGTTACCTTGGCTGACACCGACTCCAAAAATAACAATCGTACGAAATTATTTTTTTACTTTTTAGTGCATTTTTTTAAGTCGTTTTTTGTTTTGTTAAAATTTTGTTTATTTTATTAATTTTTCAATAAGCCCAGAAAAAATCAAGTATAATATCTATAAAAACTTCTTTAAAGTTACAAATAACAAACTGATTTGGAATAATTGACGTTTTTCCTAGCGTTTCCATTGAAAATGCCGCGCCCTTCTACCGAGTTATTACACGTTTTCCTTAAACACTAAGTTTTAAAGCTCTTAAAAAATACATGTTATTTTTTAAAATAATATCTAGACGTTCCCCACGCCGAAACTCAAATTATAGAAAAAAAATCGCAAAGCACGCTCCGAAAATTATTATAAAAACGGTTTTTTCACTTATTTTAGAAGTTAAATGTATTAAAAAATTCACAGTGTTTTAGATGTTACCCACGACATTTTTGCTCTATTTTTAACGAGTCGTGTTTTATTAAAAAAACATCACAATTTTCGCTTATATTTTATCGTTTTAAATATTAGCGCGCTCTCTTTACATACATTCGTATTTACATATCTCTACATCTTTTTTTTGAGCGGGTGTACGGCGTCTTAAAATATAATGTTAATTATTGTATAAAAATATAAACGTGGACTAAAAAATGTATCTTTTCATTAGAAATGTATAAAAAACAATTTAAAAAAAAAAACAATTTCATGGCTTAAATTATCTGGGAGAGTTTCCATTGATTGGCGTTTTTCCTTACTTATAAAATTATTCACAAAATAAAAAAAAACACGTTTGTACTTCAAATCGTGACCTCTGGACTCCGTTTGCCAAGCGAATTTTATGCCTATTACCTATAACCATGGCGATATAAGGCACACTAAGAATACATACATTTTTGACTTGTGGCTTACTCTTAACGGTCTCCTCAGTATTTCAGACTTGAAGATACTTTCAGTAATGCCCTAGTGAAAAGCTACCATTCAAAATCAAAACGTTGCTTGAAATGGCTGTAGTCATGTTCGGTGACCAGATCTGAATAGATCTAAATTTCCCTCTTACCCATTCCCCTCCCCACTACCTTAAAAACATACCTAAATTATTGGGGATGCTATAGTCTCCTTGCTTCAGATATTTCTCACACGATTATACATACATGGTTTTACACAAATATGCCTCAGGGATCTCATTTCCGTAGCATTCAGTCTACTTTCATCATTCGTCTGCCAGTTCCATGCCTCACTGCCATATATCAGGGAAGGTTCCATAACTCCTTTGTGGACTGCTAGCTTACTTCTTTGGACAGTTTTATGTTAGCACAAACCGCGTTGAATCCTCTATTAATAGAATTGCCTGCATTTACCCTTCTTACAATATCTCTATCAGCCTTCCCATCTCTCGTAATAAAACATATTAAAATATTCACGAAATAATATTTGCAGCAGCAACTCTTTAATAATTTTTTTTTCAGTAAATCGGTTTAAAGAATGTATTGTCATAATTATTTTACCAGTAGATCAGTTTAACCGGTACTAAATCATTTTAGGAACCATACAAATTCCAATTATCGTGGAGGGGGGGGGGGGGGGGGGGGGAATCATATGAATTTGCCGTTGGGAAGAAAATAGGTATGAGTAGAGGGTAGGAATCTGGGGTCAGTGTATCCAGATGTTAAGAACATAAGAATCCATCCCACCAACCCCGATGCAAGGCGATGGGTCGAGAGATTCTGGCTGGAGAGGATAAAAGACCTCCCCCAATCAGTCTCCTTTGATCCTGTACATCACGCAGCAGACAGGCAGACGCATTGGCTGCCAAAACCTGGACAAACCTCATTCCGTGAACCCGGGCACCCCTGCTAAGTCACCAAACGTAACGAACCACTTGGGGTGACCTATGGCAGAGCTGTTGGTTATCCAATTAATTGTTCCCGGGGCACCGGTAATCTAATTGGTATTTGTGTTTTCTTCTTCGAAGTCGCTAGATGTCGCTTTCGGATATTGGATATTGAATTTACAAAAATAAAAATATTTATTTTTGCTGTCGTAGATTCGATCCTTGGCCGGCTTAATGTCTGCAAAGGTTCGTCAGACGCTTTATTCCACTACGCTAAAGGGGAATTGCGTGGGACTGTGGATTTATCGTATTATATTGGAACCGAGTATCAGTGAATAAAATAAATATTTTATTGCTACCTCATTCTCTCGCAGGCTAAATCTTAGAGACAAACACATAGATGTATGTGTTTGTCTCTTTTTAGTTTCGCTCGTTTCACTTTCATTGAGTTTCAAATCACAACGGCGCTAAAGAAGTTAATATTACACCTACCTACTAAATCTTGACAAATTCAATTTCAATTTTAAATTATTATCTTTAATTGATAAACTAATGTTTAAGACAAGATTTTTATGCATAGCACAAAGGGTAACAATTTATTACCAGTAATAATTATTAGCCTGAAACACCCATCTACATTGAAAAAATTTCCCGAGAAAAGATACATGCCGCCGACGGGACTCGAATCCGCGTCCTTCAAGGCAGTAAAAGAAGAAGGGCATGTATCTTTTCTCGGGAGATTTTTTCAATGTCGATGAGTGTTTCAGGCTAATAATTATCACTTATAATAATTAAAATAATCTTATTGCTTGCAACGCAATTATTTAAGAATATTTTGATTAAATTATTGTTTCAATTTTAAAACTGACAGTTAAATTCAAAGCAAATCCGAGTTATCTATAGAAATTAGTATTTATTTTTGTAAAACATATCAACTTCCTGCCCAGCGTGTACCGGGCAATATCTTGGAAGTTATTTATTACAAATGTTCAATTCGCGACACACAAATTTTTTGTCCGGTTTCGTCCAATTAACGTTCATTAAATTGTCAATTTATGCATTACTCTAATTTTATTGTTCCCGGCGTGTTCACTGTTCACTTGCACAACTGTACAGTACAGTACCTACAATACTGTATGATTGTATTGTGTTTGCCAGCACTCGCTAATATACTGTTCTGTCACACAATAATTATTACGCTGAATAATTCAACATTAGATCAACTCGCTCTTACCGGTCAGCTTTTATACATTCTAATACACTGTTTTATTATTTAAGAAGAAAAACACTAATAATCTAAACGAAAATATGAAAGAGAATAAGACACAGACAAATAGAAAAAGATAAAGGTCGCAACTGGGACTCGAACCCAGAACCTCTCGTATTTCTTATTTTCTTCTTCGATGATATTAGGTCCTTACATATGAAATTGGCGTTTTGTATGGGAGGAACTTTGTATGGGAGCTTATGGGAGTTTTGTATGGGAGCTTTTTTACCTTACCAATTTGCTTCAAGTGGATTAAAGTAGTTTTATCACTAACACCGCAGCCTGCAGCTAACTCGGACGTGGTTTGCGATGGATCCGCTTCCACAATAGCCTTCAATTCTTCATTAGGTATCAACTTTGGTCTCCGGTCGTCCATGGGCTTGTTCTGCAGGTCGAAATTTCCAGAACTAAAACGTTGGAACCAAAAACGCACTATGTTTTTTTTTGCGGCACCGTCGCCATACACATCATTAATCCTTCGAGCCGTTTCTGCAGCACTGGTGCCACGGTGGAACTCGTACTCGTAAATAACGCGATATTTCAAGTTTTCCATTTTGTAAACTAAGTGACGCAAAGAAAAAAAAAACAATTAAGGAAAAAAACAAATGAATTATAATTTTCGAAACACAAATACATGAGTAAATAGTTGTATAAATTTGAATTTGGAATTCCTAACCAAAGAGAAGATATTTGAGATCAAAGTTGCCAGTACGGCAAAACGCCAATTTCATATGTAAGGACCCAATATATTACATTGATGGGAATAACCTTCCAAAGTCATAAAAAGAGAGTTGTTCTTATAAAAAATTGAAGGTTTATATAGACTTTTATAAAAAGGTCAATATATGTTCCGTATAAATAAAATCGGATATATTTATCCGAGACGCTATCTAGGTTACAAACCAGTTCTTAGAATGATTGTTTCCAATGAAAAAGGTAGTTGCCTATGATATTGAAAAAATGTCGTAGATAATATTGTTAATTCTAAAATGTTTAATATGAGATTGACAATTATGATGGTTTAATGGAACGTGGCAATGGCTGAATTGGTAAAGGCGCCCGTCCAGGTTAGACGAGAGGTTCTGGGTTGGGGTCCAAGTTGAGACCGTTAAATATTTTATTCTATTTTTCTATGTTTTGTTCTCTTTCATATTTTCGTTTAGATTATTAGTGTTATCTTATTCTTCAATGATTTATTACATTGATGGGAATCACCTCCAAAAGTTATAAAAAGAGAGTTGTTCTTATAAAAATATTACTTTTTTTTTTTTCAAAGAACTTAGCGGTGTCCTGTTTTGACTCGACATCTTTGTGATTCATACGTCCGTAACTCCTGGATACACTGCCCCCTAGATTCCTGCCCATCTATCATACATTTTTCCTTCCCAAAACTTCCTCTCTTTTATTCCCTTAAGGAATTCCCCACAGCATCTCCAAAGTTGTCATAAGCCCTGAGTGAAAATATTTTTTCAGGGCCTCCTGTTCGGAGTTAAAAGAAAAAAAGCTTTAATTGAAAGAAATTAAAAATGAAATTAAATTTAAAAAAAATCTTTAATTAAAAAGAGCTTTAATTTTAGCTCGCGTTACATAGGTTATATGCTCGGTCGTAACCTCAAGCTTGTTCCTAATATAGAAGCTCTTGGAATAATATTGAATGCTCTTGAATACTCTCGAATGTTTTGGACTGTTCTAGAAATGGCGAAACTTGCAGCCCTTATATCTTCAAAAACACGCTCTTCAGATAAAAATGGGAACCTTCTTCATGGATAAAGGGCTACCACACCATATTACTTCCTTGATCGTACCGCGACTCGTTTGATTTGACCCATGAAGAAGGTTCCCGATTTTAACTGAAGGGCGTGCTTTTGAAGACAAAAGTGCTGCAAGTTTCGCCTTCTGGAAATTTCTAGAACAGTCCAAAACATTCGAGAGTATTCGAGAGCAGAAGTAAGAAAAAACTGAGCTTACTTCGGGCACGTAGACTCACCCATAGCACACTTATATCTCTTCAGTAGTCGGTTTTAAGCGTCCCAACTTCTTCCAACTATCTTGGACGTTCTGACTATGGCATCCCCAATTTGCAATTTATGTTGTGAAGCTGAAGGTTGTGGGGAGGGAGAGGAGCTGGGGAAGAAAGTGGTTGGGAAGTTCCCGACTATTTAGATCTGGTCACCAAACACAGCTAAAGCCATTTAAGCAACTTCTAGATTCTGATTAATGGTGATCTGGAATAAACATATAATAATAAACGGAGATAGTTTTATTATTTACGGTTACCCGACAGTAGATCCGCCGACATTAGACCTTCCGAAATGATAATATTTACTATAAAAATATATAAATATTTTTTAAATTATTTACCAATTTCAAACATAAAATCGACTTAATAATAAGTTGGTATGAATATCATATTATGAATGTATATGTTACAGTTTTATATCAATTTTTATTTATCTATAAAAAATTATTTATCTTAAAACTCGTTTTTAGTTATAAGGCGTTTTCTCTAGCTAAAATTAGTTTTTTTAATAGAGAAAACTGAAATTGGGATTGAAAATACAGATACTGTTTATTAAAATATTAACAATTAAAACCTAACTAATATTGTTAACTAAAAACCTAACCTAACCTGACCTAACCTAACCTAACCTAACCGGATGTCACTCGACCAATCAGAATAAAGCACGATGAACTTTGACATCGGTTGAAACAGTTTTAACTGAAACATTTCGAGAAAACGCGTTTTGTCTAGTTAGAACTAATTTTCAGTGATATTCAGCAGATAATTCTAGTGGTAACAGTGGACAGGATAGCAAAAATGTCTGGCAGTACATATTCGATTTCCCTTCTTTCAAAAGTAAAATAGATTTTTCCATGCGTATCATTTGAAACCGCCCCCTAGTTCCTATTGGTGACAGTAAATAGAGATATTTTGGAAAAAAATCTGATAAAAATAAATGCGCCCAAAAAATGTTTTATATAAAAATGAATGGAATTGTATTATAATAGTTAAGAGGAGGCGGACAAGATCTTCGTACGTCTTTTCGACGGACTCCGTGGTCGAGGGGTAAGGCTCTTGACTCGCAATCCAAATGTTGCGGGATCGACTCACGGCGTGAGCCAATAAATTTTATTTGATTAATTTGTGTTATTTCACAAATAAAGTATATTTGCGACACGTTCCAGAGTGGAAGATACTCTATGTATAGCCCTGATGTAAGACCACCATTCAGAATTGAAATGTTGCTTTAAATGGCTCTAGACGTTTTAGGTGACCAGATCTCAATAGCCAGGTTCTTCCCCAACCTCCCTCCTCTCCATCTCCTTCCATTTCCCACTACCTTCAGCCTCACAACATACCCCAATTGGAGATGCCATAGTTTCACTGGAGCAGCTGGGACTCTTGAGAGGTATTCACATAAAGAAACCTACGATTCAGCACTCAAAAATGGCCCTGGAGGTCTAGATAAAACCGTCGGAAGTTGAGCCTATCGACTTGATATCGTTATTATCAATTTGGTGGAGTGACTCCCTGAACATCATTTTGAAGGCAATATTACAAAATGACTTTTCTGTAAATTCAACGTTTCAATCTGTTTCAATTCAACCACTTTGAATTTCCCTTGTCTGTAAATTTGTTCGTGTTCCGGATTTATTTAATCATGTCAATATGGTAGCCGTGTTTGATAATACCTTTTTATTCCGCCAGAGCGCGCTCATGCACACGAGTTGAGAAATCGGAATTATGAACATTACGCGAAGTCGGAAATACTGGTATTTAAGTTAAAAATTTACGGTGTACAACTTATTTAATTGGCAATCTTATAAATTAATATTCCTGACTGCAACGTCATAGAATTTCCAGATAAACCACTCGTAGTATTTCTAAGTTACTAATTTTTTTATTAAAAAATTCCTAAAATAAAATTAATATATAAAATAATACCCCTAAGAAACACCCCTTTCCAAAATCATTAAAAGTGCTGAAAAAAAAGCCATAACCTAATCTAACGTAACTCATGTAACTTTTTTTTCATCACTTTTAACGACTTTTCAAAGAAGTAATGAAGTGCCACTTTGTTGAGTTATCCAGTTACCGAAAAGCATGACAGTAGTCTTGTTCTAAAGTTAAAATGGACCTAGAATCAGCGTTCGGAAATTTTATTTTTGGCTATTTGTAAAAACCAAATGTATTGTAGTAAAAATGTGTACATAATGTGTGCACAAAGTGTTTATTGTACATATAAGGATAAGCATATATGTACCAGATGGGTCAAAAGTTTTTACCCGATGTTCTTAGAAAAATTTTAGTTCTGATTTTGTATTGTGTTTATTTGATGTCTGAATTTTCTTTTCATTGAGTCGAGAAAATGATTTCGGCATTTTCCATCACTCTTTCCAGAACTTCCGGTGATAGTGTTACCGGAGTCATCCAGGATAACTTCCAATCAGCTCCCAAGATGGCGTGTATGACGTCCAAAATTCACAATCACGATCGTAGTGATCTTCAAAAAGGATCCGTCGTGTTGAGGTCGAGAGGACCGCCTTAAACTTTATGGCACCGAACTGGCTGAATTTTTGGATTCTTACTAAGAACCATAGTCTGTACCCGAATCAATCAAAAAATCAGCAAAAAAGAATTTTAATTTTCGTCATACAAAATTTTCATCGTTGTATAGGCCCTTTTTCATGTTTAGGTTCGGCTTTAACTTTAGAACTATGGCACCAAATCGACTGAAATTTTGGATTCTTGCTAAGAACCATGGCCTGTACCCGAATCAATCAAAAAATCAGCAAAAAAGAATTTTAATTTTCTTCATACAAAATTTTCATCGTTGTATAGGCACTTTGTCAAACTTAGGTTCGGCTATAACTTTGGCTCCATGGCACTAAATCGACTGAAATTTTGGATTCTTGCTAAGAACCATGGCCTGTACCCGAATTAATCAAAAAATTTGCCAAAAGAAGATTTTGAAAAAAATATCACCGTTTTCACACTTGGGTTCGCTCGTTTTAGTACTTGGGCTCGGTGTTTTTAATACTTGGGTTCGGGGTCATAACTTCGGCTTTATGGCACCGAACAGGCTGAATTTTTGGATTCTTACTAAGATCCATGGTCTGTACCCGAATCAACCAAAAAATCAGCAAAAAAAAAATTATTTTCGTCATACAAAATTATCATCGTTGTATAGGCACTTTTTCAAATTTAGGTTCGGCTATAACTTTGGACTTATGGCACCGAATCGACTGAAATTTTGGATTCTTGCTAAGAACCATGGCCTGTACCCGAATCAATCAAAAAATCAGCAAAAAAATTTTTTAATTTTCTTCATACAAAATATTCATCGTCGTATAGGCACTTTGTCAAACTTAGGTGCACCGAACTGGCTGAATTTTTGATTCTTACTAAGAACCATGGTCTGTACCCGAATCAATCAAAAAAATAAGCAAAGAATGGCGTGCTTTCTTTTCACATCTGCTGATTTGAATCTGTGCAGGATCAACAACTGTTGCATTCCAAAATATTGCAGGGCTCGCAATATTACCAATGCCCAAAAAATGTCAATGGGCAAGCATAGGAGGTGCAACACACCGAAACCATACATAAAGTGTGTATAAGAGGGTGCCCACACCTTGTTACAAATACATTTATGTAACAATAGGTTCTCGCATTCTTGACGGATATTCTCTTTGAGGGCTTCAAGAGTCTGAGGCTTGTTGACATGACTTCAAGAAACCCCTCAAAAAGTAGTCTGGAACCGTTAAATCGGGCGATCTTTCCGCCAATGCAAATCACCAAAACTGATTTTTCCGCGTTCTTAAGAAATATAGCGATTCATGTCTTGTTGTCATGTATTTTGTATCTATTTACCACACAAATTTCAAAGCAGAACTGACATTTGCCGCCATTTGCAAAAAATATGATATCTTCCGATAGGGTGATGACTTTTGCACCACCTTGTACGTTTGTACTGTGCAGTCTGTATTACACGAGCGGGGAGTCTGGATTGCGGCCGGGTTTACGCGATGCGCTGCAGTTGAAATGACATATAAGGCACATAAAGTTGCGCCCACTTGGCGCAAACTTACAGGGGTGTGAAAACTTGTGTGCACGTATATATTATTATATCGATCGTCCAATTGATTAATCAGACATCTTCAAACATTAAGTTTGAGATAAGGGGCCATCTATAATTTACGTCACCCTTAAGAGGGGAGGGGAGTAGAGAAGTGTGATATTGTGTTACGAAGAAGGGGTATGGGGAGGATCATCAGCTTTGTGACGTCACTTTAACAAAACAACTGCGACACATGCGACTGCCATAAAAATATTTTACCCTATCCCATTACGCCCCCTTCGTTGTGGTATCCCATTACAACCCTATATCATATGACATATAGGCCATTAAAGGATTATATTTTTCATGGTTTTTGAGGCGAGTTTGTCAATTATTCGTGAGTTATTTATATTTATAAAAAAAATGATTTAGCTCTATTTAATGTACAGATAAAAAATATAATAACGATTGAAAAAAGAAAGAAAAATAATAACGATTAAAAAAGAATTTTGATGGGCGTAGGTTTAAATTGAAAACAAGCGATTTACGCTGAAACACCACGCTGCCTATATGTATTATAATTTGAATAATAAATAAATAAATTAGCACACATCCGAACAAAACATTTTGTATACTTTTAGATTTAAAAAAATATTATTCAGTTTGGTTCAGTATTTTGGCTTTAAATCCAAATTTAAGTTTAGTATGTAAAAGGACAAGCGACCGTTCCCCTTAAGAGGGTAAAACCAGAGAAAACTAGAAATATGTCATTTTTAAATCAGATTTTAGACGTATTGACTATTTTCCACAAAAAAATATAAATTGATTTCGAAAGATTGTTCTTTTATCTACTAAACGTTTGTTTTAAAATTTAAGAAAAAATGTTTATTTTTAGTATAATAAGGTTATACCATAGGCCGTTGGCAGATTTGTTAAATTTTCAAAAAAAGATATTGTATCATACAACACCCATTTCAATTCATATAATCATGCAATAAAATAAATCAATACATTATCTGGTAACCGTATGTTTCAGAATTTTAATTTTAGTTTAAATAAAATCATTAAAAAATATATAAGTACATGTGTTTCTTGACGAAAATTGGTCCGTTTGTATATTTATTTGCGCACTTACAAACTAATATATTTCAGATTTTTTAGCATTCTTATTTTGCTTAGACATAATTGAAAAATTATAAATACTTATGATCAAAAAATAATTATAAAAAGAACATAATTTGTATAGTTTTATCACGCCTTTAAGCATTTTTGGATGTAGGTATAAATTAAAGCAAATTTGGAATGAAATAAAATCGATATTGAGTTATAATTTGAAAAAAAGCTGGTACGGAGAATAATTAATCTTTCTCATTGGAACCGCGATGTACGATTGTGAGAACACCTTTCGACGAAATATGTGGATTTTCGGCCGCTGGCTGGTTAAACGCCCTTAAGTAGATGTAATTATCTCCACGTATGATTTAGTTCGCGTGTAATTTTTGTACCCACCGACATGATGTTCAAGCCTGTGTAGTTTTGTCGTGTAAAGACGTCCATGATGTATCAAAATTGCCAACTGCTCGACAACAAGAAAGGATAGGAGACAAAATGGCTGCATGGTGTAAAATTTAGTACATATTAACGATGCGCAGTGGGAATTATATGGCTTATGGCTTTAATGCATTTAGCTTAAATACTAAACTAGTGCCAGATATGTATTCGAGTTTCTAATCGATAATACAAAATGAAGAAAAAACTACACTTTCAAAAATGCTGTCCGAAATGATACGAGTAACTAAAGCAGGAATGGCATAACTACCAAAAAAATCATTATTATTTTTTTTTGTTCATATGAAGCAGATACTTTGTGATGTGACATTATAATTTAAAATAAAACAATAATTTTGTGAACACCACTTTTATTTTTTATACTTTGTGCCGACCGGGTTTCGCTACAATCGTAGCTTCTTCAGGGCAGTATAATACTCTACTAACATGTTACATGTGTGTTATAGATAATATATGATTTAAAATAATTGGGCTGGACTTCTCAAGTGAAAGAAGAAAAAGGCATAAGTGTAGATGGGGAATTGGGAAGGAACGGGCGTATTATTTGTCAATAGGGAACAATCTTAGTACGGGACTTTTATTTAAATTTAGTTGGTTATTAACTTCCTGAATATAAGTGTTTATGGCTTTCCTTAGTTTAAGTGCCTCTAAATTGTCCAAACTTATACCTATGTTGTTTTTATGAATTAGGATGGCGCCCGAGGTTCTATCAAATTTATGGTCTTTTTCGATCAAGTGGCTTGCAAATTCCGGAAATCCAGAGCTGTGTAAACATCTAAGATCTTCTTTGACACGAGTGTTTATGTTGCTTTGCCTATATAAAAAGGGACAAAGTGAATAAATTCCCGAGTGAGATACACTATCTTCCTTGTCCTTATTAGTGTAAAATGCTTGTTTGATATCTGATGGGAGATTTTTAACGCTTTTTTGGAAAAAAAATATTGATGTAAGTACAAGATTCTACGTCATTGATAAGGTTGATTATGATTACTTGGTACATTATTATTATGAGGTGGACTATTGTATAAAAATTTACTTGTGGACAATTTTATAATTTTTTTTTATTCAGAATGTTGTTGACTATATTTGGATTGTAACCATAATTTATAGCGATTTGTTTGATCTTAGATAGTTCTATTGCAAAAGTTGGTATTTGTAACCAATATGTGAATCATAGAATGAAAAGCTGAATGTTTATGGGAGTTGGGTGGTTAGAGGAATTGTTAATCTTTATATCAGTGAACGATTTTAAATTCAATTTTATTATTTATGATTGATAATGTAAGATCTAAAAAGTTTAAGGTTGAATTGGTTCCTACTTCTATGGTGAATTTAATTTGTTTATGGAAGGAGTTCCTAACCAAACGCAGCACACATCGTCAACGTACCTCTTCCACACAAGCACGTTTTTTAATAATGGTGATTTACAGTTAAAAATATTATTCTCTAAATTGTCCATGAGAGCATTTTTTTATTATTGTAACATCGTTTGTGTTATTTGATTGTAGTTGACAATGAATTAGTTGTGAAAATCTTAAATCATTCCTGATTACACATCTGCTCTGATGATGGAAACTGTAATTCTGTCCAAAACATGGGCTAAATAATGAGGTTTTCCAAGGTTTTATAATAATGTTGAACCTTTTAAAGAATCATGTTCACATATTAAATTACCATTCGTAGACTCGTCCTACGCCTAATGTACCGTTTTCATGAAAAGGCATCGGTAAAAGAAAAATAATTTTCAAAGGTTACCTCTACAGTTTTATAGAGATAAAGGTACAAAGAAATTATGTATTTACAGAGTTACAAAAACGTTTATAAATATAACATGAATGGATGTCTGGGGCCATTGAGTAATAAAGAAAATTAGAACACAAATACGGTGTGGGGGTTTTTCGTGATCCAAAATTTGAAGAGCCATTTTTTTCCGATATTGACAAAATTGTCTACAACGTTTTTAGATTCTCACGGCCAAAAGTATTTTCGTTATTTGTTTTTGCGATGTTATGCCGTATTGCGCTACCTCCTTCTTTAGCCAACCGTTTCGGACAGCGTTGCAGTGTCCATCATCAGCGCCGGGCCTTTAATTGTGTATGTTTTAAGCAGCTTCGAGCATTGATTATCTTATTTTTTCACATTAGCTCCACACAGGAGGCCCTGAGTAAAATTTCCCTCATGGCCTATATCATGTTTGGGGATGCTGTGTGGGAGTCTTTTTAGGAAAGGAAGGAGAAAAGACATGTTCTGGGAAGGAAAAGGGTATGAGGGGTGGGTAGGAATCTGGGGGTCAGTGTATTCAGGAGTGAAGGACACATAAATCCATCCCTTCCACTTCGGTGAAGAGTTCAAACGTCTCCTTCAACCTATCTCTCCCGATCCGGCTCGTCACGCAGTAGGTGTCTGCATTATTTTTGTCCCATTTTTTGTTAGTTTAGATAAAGTTAGGTGAGGTTAGGTTAGGTTAGGTAAGATTTTAGTAGATATTTTTTGGGGGACGTTTTTTCCATAGCATATTTTGTCGGGGATATTTTGTCGCGGGATTAAAACGCTCAGAACCATTAGCAGTACCTAGTAATGTTGACTCAAAATTATTTATTCCTGTAAGTAAGTTATTCGATCTTTAAACCTCTTTCGTAACCCTTTTCTGGTATGGGATTTATTGTATAATGTGGAAAATTAAATTCTATAAAAAATGATCGTACAACATTTAAATATTTGTGCCTGAACATCTCAAAATAAAATAAAACACGGTTTTGGCGATGTTTTTTTTATGAATAAATTAAAACAGCGGCTGATGTTAAACGGGAATTTTAAACCTTATCGCCATCTTCAGAACGAGTGTTATCGCTAGCGGCCTGCTCCCGAATTTTATACTACATAGTGCATGGCCTTAATGGTTTAATAAATAATGTGAAGTTTTGATATTTATAGCCGTACACATTAATCTGCCCGTGAAAAACCACGGGATGTAACTTGACTTGCCAAGAAGAAGGCTGACAAATTATATTTCTACATAATCAAAAATATAAAATACATACGGAGTAAAAATAATAGTCGTCTTGTTTACATATTTCAGGTAGCTACTGTGAAAATAATGAGTTGATGGTGTTTGGATGAGAAAATATTAATTTTTTATTGTTTGCACACACGAAATTGATCAGTTTTTATCTTGGGAAGCCTAAGTGATTTTGTTAAATCTGGTTAGTTATTGGTTCGTGTATAATATGTTATATTCTGTACACACAAAATTGATCAGTTTTTATCTTGAGAAGCCTAAGTGATTTTGTTAAATTTGGTTAGTTATAAATTCGTGTCTAATAACTAACTAACTAACTATCACGCTGTTTCCCCGCAAGGGTAGGCAGAGAGGACGGACCGCCAAAAAACTCGGTCTTGACACACATTCCTTGCCTCGTTCACATTCATACATCGTCTCGTACATGCTCTTCTATTATTCTGACTCTTGACATGGCCCGAATCAAGTATCCGATTCACTTGGTCGTGCCATGTCTTTCTCGGGCGTCCCCGCCTCATTCTACAATTCACATTTGCGTCATATAATAATAAGTTAGATTCTGTGCACCCAAAATTGATCAGTTTTTATCTTGGGAAATCAAATGATTTTGTTAAATTACTTAGTTATTAAATCGTTTTTTAATATGTTTGATTCTGTATACACAAAATTGCTCAGTTTTTATCTTGGGAAGTCGTTTCAAATTTTGTTAATTTTTTTAGTTATTATTTGGTGTTTGATACGTTAGATATGTTAGAATCTGTGCACATAGAATTGATCAGTTTTTATTTTGGGAAGTCAAATGATTTTGTTAAATTACTTAGTTATTACTCGACCACCATAACACGTGCATCAGCCTAGCATGGTGGTCGAAAAATCCAGTAATAATGTAACCATATTATATATGCAATGAATAAAGAAAATTTTTAAAAAAAGGTGTTCGATAAGTTAGATTCTGTACACTGTGGGAAGTCGTTTCAATTTTTGTTAAATTTGGTTAGTTATTAATTCGTGTTTGATATGTTAGATTGATCCTATGTTAGAATCTGTACACATAGAATTGCTCAGTTTTTATCTTGGAAAGTCAAGTGATTTTTTAAAATTTGGTTAACCTAACCCTTAATATACTAACCTAACCTTACCTAATATTTCGTATACTAGTTAATACACAGCACAATCCATGACAGCACACCATTTTCCGTATCGAGTAAAACGTGTAGGGTGTCAATAACTTTATATTTTCGAAATGTTTCCTCAATAATTCTCTCAATCTCCCTCACACTTCCTTCAATCTATCCTCAAACAACCCTTAATGTTTTCTGAACCTTTGGTTGATCTCGTACAATCTTCCCCTTTGCTAATAAGTTCTTTAGAATAATTCACATGGACGCAGAATTCTAGAATTTCAGGGGTTGATTTCGAATAGAGCTCGGCGTACGAGAAAGGGGGTTGGGAGGCTTGAATTGGGAGTTGGGTGGGGGGGGGGGGTGTTGCAACAATAAAAAGGCTCGAGGACACGGAGATAATGGGAGGCCGGGACGCCGGCGGGACGGGGAGGACGGGGAAGGAGCGGGGAAGGAACGGAACGGGACGGGGACGGGACGGAACGGGAACGATGCCAGATCTAGCGACTGGCAACGCAGTTTGCTGTCAGAGATTTGGAATTTTTAGTTTACTCGTGGCAAAGTTAGAGTTTTTGTATTGAATACAGTATAATATGAATACATGTTATATATTACTAAACCATATACCTCATATGTGTCGCAATCCCGCAAGTACAAGTATAAAATTCAGAATTAAAGTAGAACTGAAAAATCACGCGATATTCGGAATGAGGCCATCTCCTACTTAATTTTTTATTTTGATGAAAATGTTTTGTACATATTTAAAGAGATAATAACGACAGTAAACTTAGTTTATCGACTTCTCCAAAAATGATGAAGTTACGAGTTTTAAAGTGAGCTTGTGTAAAACGTGTGCAATGACGTCACACGATTCAGTACAATTCATAATTCGAATGACAGTGCTGCAGTACCGTGTTGTCACAAGCTTTTCGGTTTCAATATTTTGATAGCTTGTCTTCGTTACTATTGTGTATTTTTCAAAAATTCAAAACGTTAAAACCTCAACATGCTTTAATTAATCTGATAATTTATTAAAAAAATAATTCTTTGTTGTAGACAGCCTTATTCTCGATAACCGGTTCCAATTTTCAAAACCGCAATTTTAACAATTTTCCCTATCCCCGGAAACTGTTTATTGGATAACCAACACCACTGCCAAAGGTCACCCCAAGCGGTTTGCTAAGTTTGATGATGGGAAAGCGATGTCCGGGTTCAAGGGGTGATATTTATTCGGGTTTTGGCGGTGGATGCATCTGCCCATCTGCTGATCGGGAGAGACTGGTTGCGGGAGACCTTTTGACCTCTCAAAGGGCAGGGATAGATTCACACGTCCGTCAGTCCTGTAAACATTGACCCCAGATTCCTTCCCATCCTCGTGCCTTTTTTTCTTCCCAGAACTTCAACTCCTTTCCGTCTTCAAAACACCCTCCACATAGCATTCCCAAAGATGACATAGTCCCTGAGGGGAAATATTTTCCTCGGGGCCTCTTGTGTGGACTAACGTTAAAAAGTTATCAGTTTTGAAAATTACACTTTAATTTAAAGCAAATCGGAGTTCTAGAGTTCATTGAAATAGAATTAAAGGCACAGAACCGAAATTAGTATTTTTGATTATTATAAATAATAATAAATCTAGTAGGTACTAAATTATTTGATTTAAAAAAATGTTCTTTCTTTATTTAAAACTAGTTTTTATCATCCGTGAAATCACACATATGGATGAACAACTTTACTGTAAGGAAGTAAGAGAATTGCTTTTCTTTTGAATTGCTTTTTAAAGATTTGGAAGGTTAAAGTTCATTAAGGCGATGCTTGGTGCTAAATCACTATTTCAGATAAATCTTTACTACGAACCGGTTTACATTATAAATACAAAAAAAATATGCTTTGGATAGATGGAAGCTTTTCAGGAAGGCGTAGTCCAGCTGTAAGGTTCTTGACTCGCACTCCGAAGGTCGCGGGATAGAATCCCGGCATGGCAAATAAATTTTATTTGATTAATTTGTGTTATTTCACAATTTATTTATTTAAAATAATAAATAGCATATTTGCGGAACGTTTCAGAGTGGAAGATACTCTAAGTATCGCCCTGGTGTAAGATCACCATTTAGAATTGAAACGTTGCTTGAAATGGCTTTAGCCATGTTTGGTGACCAGATCTGAATAGCCAGGTTCACCCCACCCTCCTTCCCCTTCCCACTACCTTCAGCCTCACAACATACCCCAGTTGGAGATGCCATAGTCCCACTGGCTCCAGACGGGAGCAGTTTGGACTCTTGTGCGGTATTAATGTAAAAAAAAATACAATTGTTAATTATTTTACAAAAAATATAAACGTATACATATAAAAATGTATTTTTTTAATTAGAAATGTTAAATTTTAAGTTTGAGTTGAGTATGCAGTTATATGTAAAAGTGCTGGTACAATACTCAGATTACACATAAACACCATCAAATCAATTATAAAGCACAAAAACTTGTAGTGAATTAAACCAAATGTTTATATTTTCTGGGTCACTAGCAGGATATTTCAAAATGCCATACTAATGTGCCGGACCGTTATGCCTCCCAGTGTTATTTTATATCACTTTTAACATGTAAAACACATGCACGTTTAAGCAATATTTGATTTATGGTGAGCATTCGAATATCGCTTTCGTCATTATCTCAAAACTTGGTATTTGGAGATGTCTGACTAATCAACTGGACGATCGTTGCATTTATTCACTGCCTAGAATTTTAATGAACGAAAATAATTAGGTCGTGAACATCTGTAATAAATTACAAAAGAATTTTCTCCCCAAAAAAGGACGTTAATAAATAAATCTTCTTATATATATTATAAAGGCGAAAGTTTGTATGGATGAGTGTTATTCTTTCACGCAATAAACACCGAATAGAATTTAAAAATTCTTTCACTAATCGAAAGCTACATTATTTGCGAGTAACATAGGCTATATATATTGGTAAGCTCTGGCGTTATGAATAAGCTGTAGCGTTATGCAATTATTTTTCATACGTTTTCTGTACCTAACAAAATCGAGTTATTGCAAACGTCAAACAAATTGTTACCTTGCAAAAAATGTTTTTTTTTAATTAGGCAATTCACCTTAAAAATAGTGCTTTGTTGGCGTCATCGTTAATATCTACCTATCTCTAAAAATGTTTATTGTCCGAACGAAAAGCATAGCGTTGCTATGTAATTATTTTTGACGTGGGCTGTAATTTTGTTATTTCTTTAGGTTTTTCTCTGGATTCAAATATGAATAAAATATTAATTCGTACTTGAGGCGAAATCATCAGAATAAATTAGGGAAGTATGTACTTAAAATGAATTTCTATAATTTAAATATTTTCTAAAATTGAATTTTTATTTGCTGAATGTCATTCTCAAATATTGAAATTTTCTATTAAACAATAATTATTTTTTATTGGACCAAAAAGCAAGAATAATAACAATTTTGCCAATAATTATGCCAGTATTTTCCCACTAATACCATGCGAGCGAAGCCGCGGGTAAAAGCTAGTAATAAATAAATTGAGGACGCCATAATCCAGTTCGGACAGTTGGGAGCAGTTGGGACCCTTGTCCAGAATTAATCTAAAAACGGGCAATATTATTTATAAATAAAATAAGCGTTATTAATACCAGCACAGAATAATTCCACAGCAATTAATGTAACTTGGGTTTTGTTGAATTAATTCGTGTGAAAATTTAGCGGACATTTTGCTTCCGGACTGTGACGGCGAATTCCCGCCGATAAAATAAAAAGCCGCCAATTCTGTAAAATGCACCGCTGTGCGCGCTGCTCATTATAACGTTCCAAGAAATTTAATAAAGTGCGTTCGTGGCGTTGGCGAACCTGATCTGATAACACCGTGGATTAATGGTACAGACGCTTGACTTAAATATGGGTGAAAAATCAAGTCCAATTTATGTGGTAATTACTAATGATGTTGTTATTTTTTATTAAATAAAACATACAACGAATTTGCACTTCCATGAGTTATTAAAACTCATTAAGGCATCGCCAATTGGTACTTTCGAAAAGTTAAACCCAACCCAACCCAATATGCAGACACAATATATGAAGAAAAATTTTACAAAAAAATTCACAGAAATAACATACAGACACAAAATATATGAAGAATCACTTTACAAATATTTCACAGAAACATGTCTTATGATTTTATGAATTATTATAACCACTCATTTGATTTATGTTCTGTTGGTGACAAAAAGTTAAAATAAAGTATACTCCATGATGGACTATAGAAAAAAAAACAAAATCAGGAAAATACAATAAAAGGTACGGGCTCAAAAATATACAGACCTAATATAAGATGTTTATATACAGATAATATACAGACCTATTACAAGATGTTTACAAATACATGACAAGATTTAAAAAAGATATTAACTGATTATATATTAAGGAATAATAGAAGAGCATGTATGAGACGATGTATGAATGTGAACGAGGCAAAGAGTGTGTGCCAAGATCGAGTTGTGTGGCGGTCCGTCTTCTCTGCCTACCCCTGTGGGAAAACGGCGTGATGGTTAGTTAGTTATATAATATGTATTTATATTTTAGTACAGTGACAGTCGCAGATAAATTCATTATTAATATTATTTGGATTTAATTTTTTTTAAATGTGATACCTCACAAGAGTCGCAGCTGCTCCAGTAAAACTATGACATCTCCAATTGGGATATGTTGTGAGGGTGAAGGTAGTAGGGAGAGGAAGTATATGGGGAAGAGGAAGGCGGAGAAGTATCTGGCTATTCAGATCTGGTCATCAAACACGGCTAAAGCCATTTGAAGCAACGTTTAATTCTGAATGGTGGTCTTAGACCAGGGCGATACTGATATTGTCTTCCACTCTGGAACGTGCCGCAAATAACCGCTTTCTTTTGCTCTAAGTGTCCATGTTTCGACACCGTATAGAAATATGGGGAAAATCAAGGCCCGGACGAGTCTCATCTTGCTGGTCTTCGTTATGCCTCTGTCACTCTATGTATATCTTTTGTATTTTACTCATGGTGTTCAAGAATCCAAATATTGTCAGTATTTGCAACTTGCATGACTGACTTTTAAAATAAAAATAATAAATAATTATTTTTTAGAAATTCATTAAAATTAAATTTGATAATATTATTATCGAGTTCTGCAAATATTTTAGTTACATCTGTTTCGACTTGTCAGGCCATTTTCAAACTGTGGTTAATCCAATTTGCAGAAACACCAATTGAGAGAGTGATTATGTGGGATTCCGAATATTTCCCTTTGGTTTCCCTTGCACTAAGTGTAAGGGTTTTCTTAAATGATTAGCTAAATGAGTCATAGCTATGACTCATTTAAGTGCATTATATTGTTTAGGTTTGGTAAACATTCCAAGTAGTGGGGAATAAATAATTTTCCTTACTTTATTAATTAGCGTTATGTTAGGATCATTCGTTCGTTTATGGATTTCTAATTGTTCAAGCAAATTTAATCTAAGACCCTATTGTTCTATATGTAATAGTTTTGGCTGGTTGTTTCTAAGTGGAACGTGATTTTTCGCTGACAAAATGCATCTGGTATCCATTCAGGCATCGTGGGTT
Source organism: Limnephilus lunatus (assembly GCA_917563855.2). Taxonomy (NCBI): domain Eukaryota; kingdom Metazoa; phylum Arthropoda; class Insecta; order Trichoptera; family Limnephilidae; genus Limnephilus; species Limnephilus lunatus. Next base: position 105,254,121 of record OU830594.1, read on the forward strand.
CAGTCCATCAGCAAGTTAAGCCCTTCATCATTGAACTAACAACGTTATTCAAAACCCGGGAAAGTTTATCTTAAAACATATAAAACTAACTAAACATACGTCGTTTCCCCGCAGGGGTAGGCAGAGGGGACGGAACGCCAAACAACTCGGTATTGGCACACATTCTTTACCTCAACATTCATACGTTGTCTCGTACAATAGGTACTCTTCTATTTTTCTGACTCTTGACATGGCCCAACTCAAGTATATGTAGTATATTTGATCGTGCCATGTCTTCCTCGGGCGTCCTCGACATCTTCTCCTTACACTCATTTCTTCGTGCATTCGCTCTACAAGCCCAAACCATCTCACGGTTCCTTTCTAAAACATATATTGTCCCAACGGAGTCCATAAAAATATACACAGTGTGTTAAAAGACGTACTTGACTAACTGTATCACCAGTGATTCCTGATATTATTTGGAGTAAAAAATAAATTATATTTTGGTCTTTGGAGAAAAAAAATTAAATATGTTTTTAAAAGGCGGGTAGAGGTGTGGGTCGGTTACTTGGATTTTTTTTTGATTTTGAAGAAAACAATTTTAAAATACAAAATCATCAAAAAAAGTCACCGGAGACCAAAATTTAATTTACATGTTTTACTCCAAATAATGTCAGGAATCACTGGTAAAAGTAAGTCAAGAACGTACCTTAACAACCTGTACATAGTTTGCGGAATTAGAGTAGAACATCGATATGAACTTCCAAGAAATTTAATAAAATGCGTTTGTCGATCTTTGGTCGATGTTTACCCAAACCAGGGCCAGTAGTGTGCAGGCTCTTTTGGAGCAGTCCGCTTCGGGCGCCGAATCGTCAAGGCGCCAAAGAGCCAATAACCGTTTGACCCGGGGCCGGCCCTGACCTAAACAACACAAATTTATTGTATATTGGTTGTGTGTATTGATGCCATTGCAAAACGTTACCGAGAAACAGTATTATGTCTTGTTTTCGCCTAAGTACCTACTGTACATACGAAAATCTCCTAGACAAAACCTCCTAGATCACAAAGCCAGGACACTAATTCAAATCAGCCTCCTAACTTGTATGGGATCCCACAAAAATTGTCATTTTACATATTTTTTTAAATAAAAATAAAGTTTTGGGAGGTTTTCATAAAAGTTAGAAGCCTGATTATATTCAGTGTCCCGGCCGTATATTCTCTGATCTAGGAGGTTTTGACAGTATCCGCAGTTTCTTAATAGTACACAACTGCTAACCCTTTACAAATTGCAAGTGCGCCCCACGTTTTAATTGGAACTCCAAAATCCTTAAAACTCACGACTCTTTGTATAAGCGGGCTGTCTTTTTGATAGATTCTCCTATCTTAACAAACGGATTGCAATCTTTAGAGCACAGGCGTCGAGTGGAAATGCTATCCTTGTTCTACCGATATTTAAATTAAAGATGCTCCGAGGAACTAGCGTCATTCATCCCCTCGGCACGAGTGCATGGTCGGGAAATACGCCAAACACGCGTCAAACTACACGTTTGACATTTGTCACATGAGAACGGGTCTTTTATAGCTCGGTTGTGGAACGATTTGCCAGCCTCTGTGTTTCCTCCATCCTACAACATGGGTCAACTAATTCATTGTACAACTAAAGTTAGCGGTGAGCACCAGATTTTATTTATCTAGATGATGAATTAATAACTTCGGGAGGTATTCATTTAGAAACATCTTCAATATTAGTAACACGTTCTTCAGAATTAATTAAAATGAATCCGGCGGAAAAGTCGAATCTCCAGGCCTGCTAAGGTGAATTTGACCGTACGTCTGTCCAATAAGCCATGCCGCGGGCGCATATTTGTTTACACGCTTTCTTCACTTACATCGTTAAGATTCCCACATTATTTTTCTTCTTTTATTTGATAGGGAAAATTCGACAGTAGGTCCGTTCAATACACGGGTCGAGAGTCGCAATTTGTAAACACGGCTCCTATACTTACGTCGTTAAGGTACTGAACATATTTCAGCGTATAGTGTCGTCTTAACGTAAAAAAGTATTTCTAAAGCCATTTCAAGAAACGCGCAACATTTCTATTCAGAATGATGATCTTTCACCAGAGGTATACCTACTGATAGTATCTACCACAATAAATTAGTAGGCACATAACCCGTTCAGTATTGCGTTCATAACATTGCAACGCTGCGCAAAACCACGCTTCCATTTATACTATCCGAAAATACACCCAATGTTCCAGTTCCCGAAAAGATTTCAGTGCATCAACCTTCACTCCCACTGCATTCCACCCGCCCCCCCCCCTCCCCCTACAGATTCACCACCGGATCCCCTCAACACCCCATTTACCACCGAGATCTCCCCCACTCGTCACCCTTCTGCGCCACGCCTTGCCATGCTTCCCAGTGCACAAAGGTATGAATAACGAAATAAGTTGGTCGAAAATGTTTCTAAAAATAAAGTTAAAAAACTAACCAATTAAAATAAAATCTGAAATTATAATGTAATTTTTTACGCCCTTTAATTTATACGACGAGAACGCCAGCATTCTTATAAATACCAACCAAGAATTATTAGATTCCTGGTCAAATAAAATTCTTCATGCAAAACACTTCAGTTATCTCAACCATACGTATGTTGACAAACTTTCGTCAAACAAATGGTTGAGTATTGGAGAGTTGAGCGCAGAAATAGAAGGATTTATGCTTGCCATTCAAGATAGAGTCATTAATACTAAAAATTATAGGAAGCATATCATCAAAGATACAAATCAAATAGATGATTTATGTAGAAAATGTTTGGCTTTTCTGGAAATTATAGAACATATTATTTCGGGATGTTCTGTATTAGCGCCGTCCGAGTATACATTTAGGCACAATCAAGTTTTAAAAATAATTCACCAAAGTTGGGTAATTAAATATAACTTGATTGACTGCCGTAATATAGTACCTACCATATTATGAATATGAACCAAATTCATTTTCTAAAAATGAATTTTATAAAATTTAATACGACAAAACTATACTAACATACAGAACAACTAGTCATAATAGACCCAATATAGTTTTACATGATAAAATTTAAAAAATAACTTATATCATTGATGTCGCTATTCCAAATTCCTGTAATATTCAGAAAACTGTTTCTGAAAAAATAAGAAAATATACAGATTTAGGAAATGAGATTAAAAGAATTTGGCATTCTCAGAATATAAAATTTTTACCAATTGATATTTCGGCTACTGGCATTATACCTAGCTCTCTCATTCAAAATTTAGGCTTATTAGATTTGTCAAAGAATTTATATATAAAAATGCAAAAGTCTGTCATTTGAAAAACATTTAGGATTACGAAAGATTTTTTAAATATTTATATTGAGGGATCAGTAGGATTTATCGGTCCAGTTAGGAGTTCTACTCTAGAAAATATCTGGAGTCAGTGAATTATTTTCCCATTTGGTCTCTGGTAGATTGACATATCGTTCTTGTATTGTTTTGTATTTATTATACTTATATTGTGCACTTAGGTACATAGCGTGGATTGACTTGATGATCATTTGTGGTTAAGTGTTTGAAAGGGTTTTGTTTTTTCCTGTGGGGAAGAGTTAACACGGACATGAAGTCGTAAGAAATAAAAAAAAAAAATTATGTGACTCCATAGATTGATGTTATAGTGAGTGCTAGATATTTTTCTTTTTTTTAAATATAAGCTCCACACAGGAGGCCCTGAGAAAAATAATTCCCCTCAGGGCCAATGTCATCCTTGAGAATGGTGTATGGAGGGTCTTTTTGGGAAAAGGAAGGAGAGGAAGTTCTGGAAAGGAAAAAAGGTATGAGGGGTGGGTAGGAATCTGGTGTCGGTGTATCCAATAGTGACGGACATATGAATCTATTCTTACCACTGCGGTGCAAGGCAATGTTCCGAGAGAGTGCTGCTGGAGAGGTCAAAAGATCTCCCTCAACCAGTCACTCCCGATCGAGCTTGCCACGCATTTGGTTTGGCAGATGTATCTACCGCCAAGATTCGGACAAACCTCACCCCAAGAACCCGGGCACCAACAAAGTCACCCAAAAGTAGCAAACCACTTGGGGTGACCTATGGCAGAAGTGTTGGTTATCCAATAAATGGTTCCTAGGGTGGTGGTACCTATACCCGCCACCCAAATAATAAATAAGATATTTGAATGATTTACAAATTATTACTTTTTTCATTTGACACAAATCATTATTTTTCTCATTTATATTACTTGTCTACGTGTTCCACATACATCGATAAAATATCCTTGCAAACGAATGGCTCGAAGGAAAGAAAGCCTTTTTCTTACATATATTATATAATGAAGTAGAGACCTTTGCGAAGAGATATTATACAATATTCATAGCATAAAATGTTGAATAGAAATGCCTTTCCCGCCTTTAAAGTAGAGCCGCCATTAGATAATCTTCCATTGAATATCTTTCCTTCATGAAGTTCATTTAGAAAATCGTTATCTTGGCTCATCAAAATATACTGGTAAGGAACTCAAGTTAATACTCGTATTGTTATTATTTTTTAACCCCCGACGCAAGGAGTGAAGTTGTAAGTTTGACTTTCTGCGTGTCTGTGTGTCTGTCTGTGCCCTCGTAGCTCCTAAACGAATTGACCGATTACGATGCGTTTTTTTTGTTTGAAAGTTGACGTGATCGAGATGGCCCTTAGCTACGATTCGTCAAAATCTGTTCAGGCGTTTCAAGGTCATCAGCTCTTTTTATTATTGTTGTTAGCTCCAGTAGGGATCTTAGACGCATAATGAGTACTTATGCCTACGATACACGACATCTTTTTTCAGCCCGATTCCAATTAGAGACCAAAGTCAAAAATTTTCGCTTTACGCGATCGCTATTTTCATCTCTATTTTCATATCAACGATTTCAATTGTCATCACTGCAAACAACACATGGACCATGCTGTTTATTGTGATGCCAACTGAAATCGTAGAAATGAAATTCGAGATGAAAAGAGCGATCACGTGATGCAAAAAAATTTGGCTTTGGTCTCTAATCGGAATCGGGCTGAAAAAAGATGTCGTATATTGTAGGCATTGCTTTATTTTCAAACATAGCATCCCAAATTTAGGTTTAATTTCAACCACCACAGCACGGGCATGTGCCTAGCATGATGGTAGAAAAATCCCCAATTCATGTAATAAAAATTTCAATTACTAAAGAAAACTAAAAAAAAATAATTTTGCTAAAATTAAAAAACAAGATTCTTATATATTTTTTATCAAAACACAACTCACATCATAACAATAATTTATATACTTAACCTGCAATATAATATACGCTCAAATATACTCTAATCGTCAGGAGCCATCGTACTATGATGCCAACTCATGGGGTGAGGTTTGTCTATATCTTGGAGACAGATGACCAGGCCACACTGAACTCCAGATTCCTACCCACCCCTTAAACTTTTTTCCTTGAACCTCCCTGAACTCCCCTGTACTTATTTTACTTAAAAATTTACACCACACAAAAAAACCCTCCACACAGAATCCTCTAAGATGACATAGGCCCTAAAGGAAATTAATTTCCTCAGGTCCTCCTTCGTGGAGCTCATGTAAAAAATAAACCTGACGTTTTGATTTTTATTCAGTTTTAAACAACATTTTTTTCTTTCTGCGTTTAAATAATAAAACTTTATATATATTATTTTTCGCTTGAGTTTCTTGTCATCTTGAAATTTAAAATCCATTTTGTTCAGCTTGTCTGACAATTTTTGACTTATTGCCATTTAGCAGCGGGAGTGCGATGTCAAAATTCGAATGGTTGTATTTTTGGCCAACTCAAGTCGCATTTTAGACCATTGTATGTCCACACACAGAACTACAGTGTTATACATAATATAATATACCCTTTTCCAGTATCACTATTATTTCAGAAAGCACATTTCTCCCGCTGAGATTTCTCCCTACCGCATAGCTAGGGGGGTGGGACTGGGGGAGTGAGTGGGTTAGTATTTAACGTCTGCGTTGAAAATTTAAACGCAGGATTATAATGGTTTTTTTGGCTGTGCGGTCACGGAAGTAATTAAATGAAAAATAGTACGAGTCGGAAAAAGAAATATGGCTGGTCTTTGCAATGCAACCAAAACAAAACATTTCATAGGTACAGTCCGAGGAATGCGGAAAGTACGTTGCACTTTTGTAGCTTGTACCTAAGAGAAAAATCATTTGTTAAGCACCGTAATATATCATTTATTTTTATCATGGTTGGTTTATAATTATGTATGACTTTTAAATAAGTATCTCAAAGATTGGGTTTCATGTCTCTATGAATTTATTATATTCACTAATCTGCTAGGTTCTTACCTGAACGCACGGCAAATGGAATTTAGTCTATTTTGATTTACATAATTCAAAATTGACTAAATTCTAAGGTAATTACTAATAAAAGCCTAGAAACAACGGTTCATTCATAAATACATGCAAATAACTTATTTTTACAAAAAATACAATTATTTCCCGAAGATTTTTAGTGCCATTAGAGAAAGTGAGATAGCAAACGTAACGACTTTTGAGCGTAAGAAGGGTAACAAACTAGGACAGTTAGTCGTCTCAGTATCTCAGTCAAACCCATCATAAAAAAATGTAGTATTCGGTGTTAATACGAAAACGCAGCCAGTCCGATATCTATGTCGTTGATACATAGGTCTCCTTTGAATGTCCATCTTTATCACAAATGGATAAATTTTGAATTAAGAATTAACTGAAAATATAAGGTGCTTCCTACTTGCCACATTCTATCTTGAGTTTGTGATAAAATGGTGAGCCTAGATATAATGCATAAAGTCACTCAAGCAACTACTAACTACAAATACATGTACAATTCTTCACAAAAAAACACACCAATCAAACAACAAGGTATTCAATTTACAATTTACTCTAAACATTATAACACCTAACCAAACACTAATATTAAAAAAAATAATAATAAAAACTTTGTTTTGAGACAAAAACTAATACCACAATATTATACATACCAGTGGCGCGGGGTCCATAGAAAAATATACCTGCCTATTTTTTCAAAACTATTATTTATTTTAAACATAATCTAGATGCTATGAATAACTGTATATATAGATCCTAACTGCAACTAATCTTTAATTTATGTATTCGATACTGCCGCCATGGGTCAACCCACAGTGTCCTTCTTGACAATATAAGGAGGACACGGTGTTTCTACTTATGTCGACAGAATAGTATTTATTCCCAAACATGGAAACACCTCAGCACAGGTTCGCCTAGTGAAGTGTTCACAAAATACTACTAGGTACATACATACAGTTCCGGATCATTGACATTTTTTTTCATCTTGTTACTAAACTTAATATCAATGAGTATGATCAAGAATAGAAATAAAATAAATAAATAATTAAATTGAGTAACAATACAGGTAAAGTAACCCAAAAAAGAAAAAAAGGGTTTTTCATCAAAATACCTCTATTTTTGAACACTTGATCTCAAAGTCTTCTGATCTTATACAAAAATAATGTATTACTACTATTATTTCTGATGTTTTCTCGAAATCCATACCAATGAGAAGCCATGATTTCCAGCTTAGCATTCAGAACGCAATTCTCCTTCCCTTATTAGTATGCTTGCTCGCTACGTAAACTGAGTGAAATGGACTAATAATAACCATTCAAATCTGCGTTCTTACAACAAGGAACGCATTCACATTGCATACCTAATTTAGCACAACTCTATTGGTTGAATTCAGAAGTTTCCATAGGGAAATTCAGATTTCTGTCGATTAAATTAATATTTTTGTTTTTTATTATTTCGGAGACCAACAGATTACAATGAAAGGTTTTCGCTTGTTATAATAATATTTGAAAGATGATAATTAAGAAAGATTACAACACAAATTGTTTGAATGTGAATAAGGTGGGGGTAGGATGGACGGGGGGTCGGTCTAGTTTAATCATAGTATACTAATAATAACATACATAACAAAAAAAGGAAATTCACAGAATTGTGGTAGTATTCGATGAGTATCTATAGTTGTTGTACAGAATCGAGAGATCGCCGCCGCCGGTGTGATTTTACTGAGTGTGATGCAGAGTTAAAAATGTCAAATTGTGTATAGTGTGTATTGAAAGTGTGTGATGCACGACAAATTTTAACTGATTTTAAGTCCTTGGATTGAATGAAAACACTCTACATTTCACTAGTTAGAAGTCAAGTGGAATATTATTCGTGTATTTGGTCCCCTTTCTATTAAGTATACTCTAACAAAATAGAACGGGTTCAGCACAAATTTCTTAGGTACTTAAATTTCAAGCTCAAAATTCCAATAGAAAACATTAATTATTTAAGTTTGATGAATCGACTTAATTTAATTACGCTATCTGACAGAAGAATCATTTTAGACCTAATTTGATTATACAGAGTCATGAACAACCTAATTGATAGCCCTGCCATCGTTGCTACTATTAAACTCCATGTACCAATAAGGAATACTAGACAAAATATAACATTCTTTTACAACACATACACAACGAACTATCAATCACACTCACTTACCAATAGGATGCATGATTTAGACAATAAGTTTGGTGGTATTGTAGATATATTTGCTGATTCCCTTTATAACCTAAAATGCAATTTAAACCAACACTTTGTGGAATCCTACAAATTATTGGAATGTGAGTATAATATATTTAACGATTTGATATGTATTGTAATGTTTTATGTTATATTTTGTTCTATGTTATTGTGAAATATTATATTCTTTAAAATATTTATTTACGCTATATTCTTCAAAAACTACTTGTATATTCTTAAAAAATTTCACTTTTATAACTTTTGGTATAAATTTTGATAATAAAATTAGGTCTGAAATGATTCTTTTGTCAGACAGCGTCATTAAATTAAGTCGATTCATCAAACTTAAATAATAAATGTTTTCTATTGAAATTTTGTGCTTGAAATTTAAGTACCTAAGAAATTTGTGTTGAACCCGTTCAATTTGGTTAGAGTATACTTTATAGAAAGGGATTTAAAAAAAATTTATTATAATACTCTTCACATGCTGTGTTCTTCAGATTGAACTGTGTCAACAGTATAACCTTAACAGAAGCTATGGATACTCTATTCCTCTCCTTTGTCACCCGCTTTGGGTACCTACCACAAATATAACACTGACACAAAACGTCAGAAAAAGTCAGGGATTTTGGCAGGAAAACTAATTTTTGGATCTGGTAACCCTAGGCGTATATGCGATTAGTATACATTTGCATAATGTTTAACCATATTATAATTCAATGTGCATGAGCATGAAGAAAGGCAAAGAATTCGCGCCGCGTGTTTTTTGTTCATATTGGTTAACATCAAATTTTCAAGGTCTGCTCCAACTTCCTTCAGGGAACAACGACTCCATAAAGCGTTGTTTATTTTTTCCATTCTCCTTTTATCTGGTCGTAAAAATCAACATCCCTTAAAAAGAAAACAAAGAACAAGCGAAACGTACGCTCGACTAAACCGGGCTGCAAAAGGACCAAAAACTTGGAAAGAATCCTAGTTAGAATTTCTCTAACAATTTTTTTCAGTTTTTCTGTGAACTGGAATACCTATGAAATAAGGGAAGAAATAAACCTGATACCACAATAAAGTAATTGTTGTATGTGCTTATTAGGAAATCAAATGCAATCAATACAAAATATTACGTACTAATATTCGTGCATTGACTAGAAATAAAGTATGTCTATATCGTCACATTCTATGGCATTATAACACAAACAATAATAACAAGTATCACAATAGTCACGTATTTTTTCGCTCCACAATATTTAACAGTGTACATTGATCTAAGGAGTCTTTTTTAGCGATTTTTAGTTGCGAGTGCTTGACCAAAATCTAGATTAACTTGTGTAATCATAGTTGCAGCTGCCAACCGGTAAATATTTGACTAAAAATCTCAACTGTCACCCGAGTACAATACACATACTTATACAAGCCAAACAATATCGTGTCATAGACAACTCAGTTACAGGGTTGACACCACCGTATTATACAAATTAATTAATTAATAAAAATCAAACTTAAAATGAGTACCACTGATGCACTTTCGTACATTAATAAAGCAAAGGAAGAAATAAGTACCTTATATACTAGCATTACTGATCCAGGGTTGAAACTAACTAAAGATCAGATGACTAAATTACTCAACAAACTTTCAAACCTCTCTGGCACCATGTTAGATGTTGGTGTCAAAGTTGGAATCCTCGAGGGACAGGTTAAGTCCTACGAACATATGGTCTCATCAAAATTGATAGAACCAAACTCACCACATGAATCTTTAAACTCTTCCAACTTATCAATGTGCGAAGCCGCTGATGAGCTCGAGGAGAGGAAAAAACGGTCGAAAAACTTAATTATTTTCAATTTTCCCGAAAGCTCAGCCTGTTCCCAAATCGACAAAATTACCGACGATACGACGAGAATCTCAACGACACTAACAACTCTAAACTCAACCATCACACGAGCCAACATTACGACCTTTCGTCTGGGGATCAAGAAACCGGACAAACCCAGACCTCTAAAAGTTATGCTTGATAATCCCATCCAAGCCATAGATATATTGAGAAAAAAAAACAGCATAACCGAATACCCTGGTATTAAAATTTATTCCGACCAAACTCCAGCCCAAAGAAACTATCTCGCCAATCTACGATTAACCCTAGACCAAAGAACTCAAAACGGTGAAACAGGACTCACAATCAAATACAAAAATAATAAACCAGTAATTGTAAATAATAATCCAAAAAACTAAAACCCCTATTGGGTTACTACCAGAATATTAGAGGCTGCCGCACCAAACTTAATGAGCTAAGATCATCGATTCCAATCCATCCCTATCATATATATTTCCTGACTGAAACTTGGTTGGATCCGTCCTTTAATACAGAAGAACTAGGCTTCACTTCTCACAATACCTACCGCTTTGATAGAAGTACCACTACCAGCACCAAATCAAGAGGAGGGGGTGTATTAATATCTGTCACCAAATCTATAACTTCATCTAGATTAAAATGCAAACACATTAATATAGAACAACTTTTCGTACTTCTCAAGACGAACCTGGGAAAAATTATTCTTGGATGTGTTTATATTCCACCCGGATCAATAACACAAGTTTACGTCAATCACGTTGAAGATGTAGAGGCCCTCAAGCTCAAATATCCGGAAGCCAGGATGCTGCTAATCGGTGATTACAATATTCCAAATATAGACTGGATTACCCTAAGTAAAAATCCAACAATCCACTCTAATATAACTGCTAATGCTCGTGAAATTATAAATATGTCTAATTTCCTAGGTCTCAAACAAATTAATAATGTATACAATTCTAATCATCACCTATTAGACCTTGCATTTAGTAGCGATCCTTCAGTAGGGTTAAGTAAATCCATAGACCCCCTTCTCCCCATAGATTCCCACCATCCTCCCTTAAACATCACCATTATGAACAACTTCCCTAACACTCACTCCAACACTTTTCCTAACCATTCATACAATTTTGCCAAAGCAGATTATCCACTGATTATAAAATACTTAGAAAGTGCAGATTGGTCGTTTTTAGACAAAAACCTAAATTTTAACCATAATCTTGAAACTTTTTACTCTATACTTAACACCGCTATCGAAAAATATGTACCATTATTTCAATTCAAACCATCAAAGTTTCCCAAATGGTTTAATAATGACTTAAAACAATTAATAAAAAACAAAAAAATCTGGCACAAAAATTTCAAAGAGAGCAACTCCATCTCAGACTACAAAATATTTCATAAATATAGAATTGAATGCAAAATACTGACCAAAAAATTATATCAAACATACATACTCAACACAGAAAAGTCTATTTCTTCGGACACTAAAAATTTTTTTACACACATCAACTCACTAAGAAAAAATAAACCTAGCCTACCTACTTACATGCATTTCGAAGGGAAAAGCAGTAGTGATACTAATGATATCGTTAATTTCTTTGCTGACTTCTTCAAAAATGTTTATGATAAGGATAATCCAAATGTTCAACTTCCACCCTTTCATCCAAAGAAATCGGTCCACATTCCCGCTTTATATATAAATATTCCGGATGTTATACGTAAAATAAAGTCACTCAACATAAAGAAAAAAGCGGGTCCTGACAAAGTTAGTCCTGCCTTTCTAATTAACTGTGTATCGATACTAGCCAAGCCACTATGTCAAATATTTAACCAATCACTAAATTCTGGTTGCTTCCCTGATTTATGGAAAAACTGTTATCTAACACCTGTATTTAAAAAGGGAGATATTAATGATGTCACTAATTACCGACCTATTTGCATGCTCTCAACTATCCCCAAATTGTTTGAAAAACTTATCCTTGACCAAATCTCCACACATATTAATAACATCAAAGTACCTAATCAACATGGCTTTATGTCGGGAAGATCCACCCTAACAAATCTTTCCTTGTATGAACAATTTATAGCATGCTCACTTGAAAATAGAAACCAAGTTGATTCAATATATACAGACTTTATAAAAGCCTTCGACAAAGTCAACCATGAAATTCTTCTCAATAAACTTAGCAAAATGGGAATAGAGGGTAAACTATTGGAATGGATAAAGAGCTACTTAACTAATAGAATTCTCCAAGTAAAAAATAATTCTAAACTATCACACAAATTCATGGCTTCAAGCGGAGTACCTCAAGGGTCACATTTAGGCCCAATACTGTTCTTACTTTTTATAAATGATATTGTCACTGTTTTTGATAATAATGTTGAAGTGTTGCTTTTCGCCGATGACCTAAAACTATTTAAACGTATAAAAACAATAAATGACTGTATTCATATTCAAACAAATTTAAATAAACTACAAGATTGGTGCGAAACTAACAAACTTTATCTAAATATTAGCAAATGCCAGATAATAAGATTTTTCAGAACAAATCAATCCCTTAACTATCAATATAAAATTAACAATGTTTCCCTCACTTCTGTCAGTGAAATTAATGATCTTGGCATTACTTTCGATTCCAAATTTAACTTTCTTACACATATAAATACAGTAACCAATAAAGGATTAAAAATGCTAGGCTTCATTCTTCGAAATGGCAAAGACTTTCAAAATATTGCAACATTAAAAATCTTGTATTCCTCTCTAGTTCGAAGTCAAGTTGAATATAATTCTTCTATTTGGTCCCCTCACTTCAAAATCCACTCCGATTCCATTGAAAAAATTCAGCATAAATTCCTAAGATTCATTAACTATAAACTCGGTCTACCAATTGAATCAATAAATTACAATCACTTGATGAAAAAATTAAACTTAATAAAACTCTCAGATAGAAGACTTGTTTCTGACTTGACTTTTATTTTTAAAATTGTTAATGGTATTATAGACAGCCCTGATTTATTAAGTCTAATCACCTTCCATATACCTACAAGAACTACTCGATCCAAAATCCTTTTTAATTGCAACAACAATATCAGGACTGAGTCATTTAGATATTCGCTTATACCTAGATTGCATGCAGTTGGGAATGCTTTCTCAGAAGTAGTAGATATGTTCAGCTGCACGGAATATAGTTATAAGAAGGCTATAATAACATACCTCAATCATAATAATCAATGATAGGCATGGTAATATTTATATGTAAGGCTTCTTTATCATATTTTACTAGAGATTCGGAACTACTCTTAACCATCAGACACAAGTGTCATAGCTAATAAGTGCACTATTTTAATAAAATTTATTATTTTTAATCCATAACTATTATCAAATCTCCAACTGACAGCCCTGAAACCAAAGAGCTAATTTGCTATCTATACCTGCCCAGTCATTTAAAGCAAAGTTAATTTTTAAGGTAACATTAAACTCTCTACAAAATTATTCTATTTATAATCAACTCCTAGATTTGCAAATAAATGCGAATGTGTGAATGTATGATATACCAGACTTTGCTCGATTCTACTTACCATTAAGCCACCTTTATTTTACGTATTTTTATTCTGCGCAAATTTAATGTTAATGCCCACATTATTTGTTTGGTTGTAACAAATACTTGTATCATATACCTATGTATATACTAGCTTTTATCATACATACTTCACATTTTTTTTATGTTAGGTCTTTTATAAACCTCGCATATTATTTAAATATTGCTCAACTATTTTATTTCTGTTATTTTTAACATACTGATATCCTCCTGTGAACCATTGTATCATGTATCACTTGAATGTAAAAGCCAAATTTATGGCGTTTAAATAAATAAATAAATAAATAATTATACAATCTACATATTCGACACATTGTATTAAAGGTGACCGGCCAACTCAGAATGAAACCAACTCAGAACCACCTCAGAAAGGTCATTAAGAGTGATGATAAAAAATTGGTTAAATAGGTTAAGTTAGTTAGGGGTTAACGGCTATTTTAAAATTATTTTTTTCATTGCTTTTAATGACTTTTCATAGAGGTGTTGAGTTGACTTTATTCTGAGTTGGTATGGAACCGTATAAAAATAGGTAATATTTTTATTGAATAACTCAAGATGATAGATTTTAGGAGTCGTTAAATAACGTCTATTAGGAACTCTAATGTGAATATTACTTGGACAATGAGTGGATTTAAGCTTGTTGTGGATAATTTTGTATAAACATAATATCAAATCAATTGCTCCTAATTCTTAACTAGGCATTATCAGCCATTTTTGGCATAGATATAGGTTTAGATGGTTCCATGACAGTTGATGCACCGACAATTGCTCCCCCGGCGTACATATACACAATGTGCAGTCGCTTTAGTGAACATACGTTTTTCCTAATTACACAAAATAAAACTAAGTGACCCCGTAGGGATGTGCAGAAAGGAACCGCCGAATAACAAAAGAATAAAACATATTTTAATTTAAATCCATCAAAAAAAATTATAAAGCTCCGAATACTGGACTATATACAACTCAGAACTTGCAACTCGAATGCTTAGATAGTAGGCAGGAGTATCACTAAAATATAAGATTAAAAGTTCACGCATTCGTGGTAGCCTGGGTGTCACAGATACAAACAGTAAGCTGAAGGAACGGCAGTTGAGATGGTATGGGCACATAAGACGGAGACCATCAGACCATAAAGTGAAGCAGACAATGTATATGGAGCTTCATCGACAGTCATCCAGAGGAAGACCAAAGAACTCCTGGATAACTCAATGCTTCAAAATACTTCAGAGAAACGGCCTGGATGAAGGCGATACTCAGAACCGAAGAAGCTACAACATGAGAACGAGAAGAGCCGACCCCAACAGCCTACCTAGGCAATGAGTTGGGACAGCGCACGGAAGAAGAAGAAGCATTAAGGAAAAATCTGCTTCTATATTTACTGTATGTACCAGCGCATAAGTACAAAAAATCGACACTGTGTATAAATTCCTTTGATATTCATACCAACTTATTATTAAGGGTACCTTTGAAGTCGAACTGAATAACTTCTACATTTGAAATTGGTAATAATGCACAAAAAATGATAATTTTGTAATAAATATCATTTCGGGAGATCAATTGTCTGGAGATCGACTGTCGGATTACCGTTTAGATATAGGTATCGGAAATATTATCATAAATACTGAATCGCAATATTGCAATACAATAAAATGAAAGCAAAATTCGATTCAAGGGTTGCAACCCTCATCTCTAAATACAATTTTCGATCGGCGAAAATATTCTAAATTGGCAAATTCAAGTCTGCAACCAAATTAAGTTATTAACTTGATAGACAATAGCCTCATTAATATAGATTTATTCCAAAAACCAGCCCCCCTTTGCTAACAGGACATTGCACTTTTAGGAATCGCCTTTTCGGAGAATTTCGTTCTTGGGGTGAGGGCAGACTCGATAAATAATAATCTCCTGCCTTTGTAACTTCCAAGGAATGTTATTCGATTATTTCAATCGAATTTGCGAATAAATCTGGAATATTTAAATTGAACTCCGACAGTGTGCATTTTATTTTTTCGTTTTGAAACCATCTTCCCCCGTTTAGTTGCGAAATTTATAACCTTAGATAAAATAATAAAAATTTAGATTAATGTTTTACGTAAAATGTAAGTTTTTTTATTGTAGAGGTAAGTGGCCTAACTAATCAAGAAAAAAACAATTAAAGAGATAAAGAATTTTAATTAATGAATGCTATAAAAATGTGATCAATAGGGCGTATTTTTGAAGTGAAAACTTCTTTGGCAACGATGTGATTTGAAACTCGATGAAACGTTTTGGGAGGCGGGTATGCGTATCGCCACCGGGAATCATTTATTGAATAACCAACACCTCTGCCATAGGTCGCCCCAAGTGGTTCGCTACGTTTGGTGATTCAGCAGGAGTGCCCGGGTTCATGGGTTGAGATTTGTCAATGTATTAGCGACGGATGTGTCTGCCCACCTGCTACGTGGCGGGCCGGATCGAGTGAGACTGGTTGAGGGAGGCCTTTTGACCTTTCCAGCCGGACTCTCTCGACCGATCGCCTTGCACCGCAGTTGGAGGGATTCATACGTCCGTCACTCCTGGACACAAACCCCCCGATTCCCACTCACCCCTCATACCTTTTTCCTTCCCAGAACTTCCTATCCTTCCCTTCCTTAAAAAGACCCTCCAAACAGCATCCCCTAAGATGACACAGGCCCTTAGGGAAATTATTTTCCTCAGGGCCTCCTGTGAGGAGCTAATGTAAAAAGAACGAAAAATAGCGACACTAAAAAGAGACAAACGTATAGGTACATCTATAATAGGATTTTGCCTACCAGAGAATGAGATAGCAATAAAATATTTATTTAATTCATTGGATACTTGTTTCCAAAATAATGCGATAAATCCACAGCCCCACACTTTGGTGTAGTGGTATAAAGCGCCTGACAAACCTCAGCGGCCCAGACACCGAGGATCGAATCTTACGAAATCCAAAAAAAAAAAAAATTTTGTAAACTCAATATCCAATATTCAAACCACTCCAAAATGAACTGACAAAGGAAAACACAAAAGAAAGAGACATCTAGTGACTCCGAAGAAGAAAACACAAATACTAATAAAATGATCAAAAAATGAACCTATAGGATAAGCTGCACTGGAATTCGACGACAAAAATATGGACAAATTCATCCTTCACATTGATAAAACATTTAGTTTTTTAAAAGTTTCCCTTTACCGCGTGTGAATTGCACACTTTGATTTTTTTATTGTTAACCCCTCAGGCCTCGAGTATATTCCATCAGAAGGTCAGAGTATTTCCACTTTGCAATAAAATCCAAATAAAATAAATCTTTCCGAACATGTCCAAAAAATTAAAACTATTTTTGAAAGGTGATGAAAACAGGTTTCATTTCAAATTATATTATTAGAAATAAACACATAATTTTTGAAACATTCAAATTTTTATTGCAAAAAATCTTTATTGAACCATTAAAACGGCCACCATCTTATACTGGAACCGGAATGTAGGTGACAAAATTTTTTACAGACAAATGAAATGCCAAATCGAGTTAAAACAGGAATTCGCTACTCTCAAATCAATCAACTCAACTCTCAGTCAATAAAAAAAACTGACTTTTTTAATGTAAAACATTCGTCTAATTTTTAATTAATTTATCTATGGTATTACATATCCACTCCTACCTCTCAAAAGACCATTAACACAGCATCCTCATAATTGACATCTGCCCTGAAGGAAATTCTTTTCCGAAGTGCCTCCTGGGTGGAGTTTTATGAATAATAGAAATGTATAATACAGTTTTAACGGTGAAGCCGCCGCTACCAGAATTTCAACCGATTTCTTACATATCCCTCTTAAATATTTGAAGTTTTTAAACTTAAAAAAAAATACGAGTATGGTATTTTTGAAAATAATATCTATACATTCCCCACGGCGAAACGCAAATTATATGAAATTCCCTCGATAGGAAAAAATCGCAAATTATGCTCCGATAATTATTATTTTCAAGCCTGTTTTAGTTATTTTAATTTATGAAAAAACTCACAGTGTTTCTTTAAATGCTGTTTTAGAAGCCCCCAAGAAATTTTTGGTCTATTTTAAAAGAGTCTTGTTTTATTAATATCATATTAGCATAAGGAATACTTCTATTGGTGGACTAACTACACCACCCATACGAACCACAACAGCGCAGAATCACTATGTATATAAAGGAATAAAATTATTTAATCAATTACCCGCCGATATGCGAACAGAAAAAAATTACGACAAATATAAAAAAAAAATTAAATCATATTTTGGTAGTCCCACCATATAATTTTAACTTTTATTAGATATGTTTTTGACTGTTTGTTATTCCAAAGGTTTTATGTACATCCTATATATATTTTGTTTAATTACCCTTTTAATCTTTAAAAAATATGTTATTAAGTCTAAATCTATTCATAAGTTAAGTTCTTAAGTTTGTTATAAGGTTTTGAAAAAAAAAAAAAAGAAAGTTATTATCAAGTTGTCCTCTCCTAAACACAAGCACTAGCTTTATTAGGTGAGTATATAAAATATGTAATTTTAGAATGAAATAAACTTATTGTAAAAAATTTACTCAATAAAAAAAAAAAAAAATTAAACATTTTCGCTTAAATTTTACTGTTTTTAATATTAGCACACTCTCTCCAACATTTGTAATTACATATCTCCCCTTCTTCTTCTTTTTCAGCGGGGATAAGGCGCATAAAACAGCTAAAATGGTAAAATAAAAATCTTTCGTTTTTTGTTCTAACTTCTGAAAAATATTACCTGCTCAAACTCCGCGAAATTTTATCGCTTACCTATTGCACTTAATAACGATCTTAAAGTAAAAGAATGATTCGGAGATTTCTAACATTTATTCACAACTTCTGCGATGCTAAATTCTGCGGGAAAAAGTATCTCGTTTTTAGAATAAAAAAAGCCTTCTTTACGATCTTAAATGCACGTTGAAACAAGTTCTGACTGCAGTCATAAAGAAAAGAAATGGCCATAGAAAAGCGAGAGTCGACTTAATGTAGATTCACGCATTGAAGCACAAGATATGGGCTCAGCCAGACAGGAAAAGCACAGCGTAGAATGGAAGGATAGGAACAGGGCCGTTATAAGGTATCAAATAGCCCTAGGTAGTGAAATTATGTCCTTTCCCCCCAATTTCATCCACCACAAATATTTGAAAAATAATTAAGTTTTTTAAGTGAAAATTTCTTTAGCACCGTTTGATTTGAAACATGATGTAACGAAAAAGCGACACTAAAAAGAGACAAACAAATACATATATAGCATTTAGCCTGCCAGAGAATGAGATAGAATAATCGGTCTCCTCTCTGTTTCGGTTTCCTTTTGTGAGGTAAGTACTTCGTAGCCTTCACATTCTTGTCTTCTTTAGTTTTCTGAAGCTTTCATTTCTACCGCGTGTGAACTGCTTGTGAATTATTTTTTTTGTTTAAAAAAAGATAAACACTCCCGGTTTCTAAGCATTAAAAAAAACTCTATCATATTATAGAACTAGTTATTCTGTGAACAATAGACCTCGCTTCCAAAAAAGTATGATTCTAATTTCTCTTATTTAATTAATGAAAACCAACATTTCCTCTGAAATCATAAGATTTGTAAGAAAATACGTAAATACCTGCTTCGTAATTATAAACCATACATTTTTTATGTATTGGTCAAAAGAAACGTCATTATCTAAACTATTTTTTTTTCAAACTTTCTTTAGGCTAGTAGATACTATAATATTGAAAAAATACGAATAAGAAAGCCCAAATAAACGCGACAATTTCATGTATGAAAAAAGAATCTTTCTGAACCATTAAAACGGCCACCATCTTGAAACGGAAACGAAACGTAGGTACAGACAAATTTATAGACATACAACACACAAAACGGTTGAGTTAAGGCGATCTACTAGTACAGGAAAAAATCTAAATCGGAATTCACGCCCTTTTATGGGAGGAGTTTAAAAATACTTGAGAAAAAGCTTTTGGAAAGGTTGGAAAAGATATTTGAATTTGTTTTTACATGTTGAATTCGTAAAGGCCTGTAAAGAACATTAATTCCTTTTTTATGCATTATTTATTGTAATAAAACGGAATTTTTAAATTGATTTCACGAAAACAAGCGGCGCGGAGCCTAACACGTCATTTCTCAGCTCCGTCCGGAGGAGTAGTGACAGAAAATAGGGGCCAAATAGCTGCCAGTCGTTCTTCGGTGGACGGTATAAGGTTCACTTTGATATTACAAATTCGCCGACTGCCGTATTGTCGCCGTGATGTCAAAAATAACAACCCGAAAATGCATATTATATTTTATTTTGTGAGGTTTGGGCGTAAATTTCATTTTTTTGCGATTATCATAAAAGAAACTAAATTTGCCACATTAAACATTAAAACTATATCCGAAATGAGGTCTAAAAAAACCTTAAAATTTATTTTTTTCTAGGATTATTAAAATACTTATTAAAAAATGACCCATATTGTTAAGGGCCAAGATATGTTCTACACGCAGTATTTAATTGAAGCATCTATAATACTTCTAAGTGATCAAATTTTCAAAACAAAAACATATGATTTTGTATGATTTTGCATTATTTAATATGGCTTCATCTTAAGGCAGGACTTTGCTATGCTCAGTCAATTAAGATGAATTAAATTTACTTTAAAAATGTGTTTCGTTATATTTATGATGTAGGAGGGTAGCGTAATTCCACACGTCCTATATATTTAAACACATTCATAGTGTAATAAAAATGATAATCCAATAAATATTAAGAAAAATAAGTAAAATAAATAAACAATAGTCAATTATGCAGGGCGTGGTCTTGAGTGAGCTCGGGCCCAGCGCTCACCCAGGAGTGGCGCTTGGTGCTGGAAGGCTGCGGTCACCATCGTGTTGTTGTAGGCCATTAGCCGCATCCTGGCTCCAGTGACCCGGTGTCTTATCAGGCCTGCGAATACATTCAGACCTAATTCCGTAAACATAGGCGATGAGTTGCTGTATCTTCTGCATCTAAATATAATTCTGCAGAATATTCAGGCAAGTTTAAAAGAGACAAGGTGCTTGCTAAAAGGGCTAGAATCTAAAGGTACTAAGTCAGTGGCACATTGGTTTTCTTTCAAATCTACACGGAAGGCATTTATAGCGTGTTATTATCTTTTCGGTGTCTACTACTACCTATCATTATACGCAAAAATATTGCTGGACTAGCAGAGGAAATGAACCCACAAAGTCTGGGCGGGATCTGGGAACTTAACGCATTTGTCAACTCTGCTAATAACCAATCTTACCTAATATGGAAACTTTATTTTATTAAATACTAAATAGATCCTTCCTAGAAGTCGATAATTTGCATTTAAGAACATTCATAATGAAGGCCTTCGTAGTCGA
This sequence comes from Limnephilus lunatus, assembly GCA_917563855.2. Classification (NCBI taxonomy): domain Eukaryota; kingdom Metazoa; phylum Arthropoda; class Insecta; order Trichoptera; family Limnephilidae; genus Limnephilus; species Limnephilus lunatus. Next base: position 105,275,544 of record OU830594.1, read on the forward strand.
GGGGTAAGGTTCTCCACTAGCTATCCGGAAATCGCGGGTTCAAAGTTCAATTCCCGGCGTGCTCAAGCCAATTTTATTTAATTAATTTTTGTTACTTTACAATGAATCAAATAAAAATAATATAATATCCTGGTCTATTTCTATTAAGAAGAAACTGTCAGTATAGCCCCGATGTAAGACGTTGTATGAAGTGGCTTTAGCATTGTTTTGTAAACAGATTTGAATACTGACCAGATACTACCCTTCTTCCTAACTTTTTCCTCCTCCATTTCTATCCCTTCCCCATTGCGTTACATCCTCACAACTTACCACAATAAATGGGAATGTCATAGTCCCACTGGCTATGAACAGTTGGAAGCATTTGGGATTATTGTACAATAATCACATAAAAAAATAAAGAATTTTGAATCCATTTCGCGCGAAGTACGATCAATTTTCACTCACTTTGGGACACGTCGACGCGAACACAACGCAATTATATCGATTTATAATATACCAATCGTCCAGTTGATTAGTCAGACATCTCCGTAAAATCAAAATTAAAGTTGAGTAACTATGCTATTACATGTAAAAGTGTACCCGCTATCTGGTACAATACTCAGATTACTCGTAAATATCACCAAATCAATTATAATGTACAAAAACTTCTGGTGAATTAAACAAATTGTTGATGTTTTCTGGTTCACTAGTGGGATATTTCGAAATATCATACTAATTTACCGGATCGTCACGCCTCCCGGTGTTATATTACAGCATATTTAATATGTAAAATATAGGCACATGGTGAGCATTCGAATATTGCTTTCGTCATTATCTCAAAACATGGTATTCGGAAATGTCTGACTATCAACTGGACAATCGATATTTCCAATGCTATAAATTTCGGTGAAATGTTGCCCCTAGAATTCGTCACCCTGGGCAGCTGTCTAGATTGCTTATGCCTAAATACGGCCCTGGATTAGAGGCACATTAAACTGATAAGTTATACCCCGCAGTGGGATGATTTAAGTAAAATGTTCAGTTTCTATAACATACGCTCGCAATAATATTTATATTCTTGAATAATATGGAAATTCATTTCAAATGGTTTCTCTTAAATCTTGTTGCAAAAGTTGAATGCACTCATTTCTGCGAGGCATTATTAAAAAAAATATCAATGGTGGGAGAAATTATGGGAGGAGCAATCGTAGAAATAACTTTTTGGGAGAGCCAAATCTAAATCACACAAATTCATCTCTTTATTTTGACTAGGAAATCATAATATACCAGTAATTAAAAAAAAATAACCCGTAAAAACAAAGTATTTTTGTCTACAATACATGTGGTTTGACTGAGGAACCTTCCAGAGTTGTTAAATGTATAAGCAAAATATCAATGTAAAAAAATCTGAAATATATTAGTTTGTAAGTGTGCAAATAAATACACAAACGGCCCAATTTTTGTCAAGAAACACATGTACGTATATATATTTTTATTTATTTTATTTAAACTAAAATTAAAATTCTGAAACATATATTTCCCAGATAATATATTGATTCATTTTACTGCCTGATTATACGATTTGAAATGGGTGTTGTATAACACAAAATCTTTTTTGAAAACTTAACAAATCTGTCAACAACCTAAGGTATATAACCTTATTATACTAAAACAATTTTTTTTCTCAAAATTTAAAATATACGTTTACTAGATAAAAGAACAATCTTTAGAAATCAATTTATATTTTTTTTGTGGAAAAGAGTCGATACGTCTAAAATCTGATTTAAAAATGGCATATTTCTGGATTTATCTGGTTATACCCTCTTAAGGCAAGTTGGTAAGGCCGAAATTATTTATTTCGTTTATTTAATGCTTGTCCTTGTGTGAGTATGTGCGTGATTTCCATCAAAAGTTAAGATAAATGGTTCCCGGGCAGCGTTACCAATACCCGCTTCCCAAATTAAATTGTCTTCAATGATTAAATATTATAGATTAGCTTTTACTTATTAAGTTATTCCAAAAAAAGTATTAAGAATGAAACAAGTTCTTTGTTTTAAAGCACTTTATTTTGATTTATATTTTTAAACTACATATATGTTTATTGTCCTGAAGAAGGTTGAGATCCACCAAAACCGTTGAACAATTATAAATCAAAATAAAATGGTTCAAAACAAATAACAGGTTTCATTCTGCATAGTGTCAAGCCACAAAGTGTTTGCTTTCTTTGATAATAAAAAAATATTCACCGTAGACTTGTTGGAAAGTCAATAGACGTTGAAATGTAAAAATGCATATATACATCCAAGACACTATCCAGATTGCATTTAGTTCGGGTAGAATCTTACAATCATACAATAAGAAGATAGCAGCTTATAAAATAATGCGTTGGTAGTTCTTGGTTAAAGTATGATACCATTGATATAATTATATAAATATATATACCTCAATGTATGATACAGTTAAATATGACCGAAGAGGTTATAGTCGAAATAGCTCAGTGGCTAAAGTGGAGCCCTGGCAATTCATTTCTTAGATGCGAACGCACGTTTTTCTGTTTCAAAATTTTGAGAGTCGCTAATATTGCCTTCAATGATTAAATATTACATTTGAGGTTTTACTCATTAAGTTATTCCCAAAAATAATGATTTTTGAGTAAGAGTTGATATCATTACATAGCATTAAATGTTTATGCACTTAGATCGGATTTTCATACGGTTTTCACCAATAGATAGAGTGTGTTATGAGGAAGGTTTATATGTATAATACATGCTTATTATAGTAGAGAAAAGCCGATAAATTTAAATATTCATCATTACATAGTATAAAATGAAGTCGCTCAAAATGTTTGTGCGCTTAGATCTTTTAAACTACGCAACGGATTTTCATACGGTTTCCACCAATAGGTAGAATGATTAAAGAGGAAGGTTTATATGTATAATACAAGCTTATTATAGTAGAGAAAAGCCGAGAAATTCAAATATTCAATTCAGGCAGTGGGCAGCGGGCAGCTGGCATGCGGCTGGTGTGGATTTTATAAAGGTTGGGTAATGGCGTTGTGTTTCGTTAGCCACAGCAACGTGTGGCCGGGTCTGCTAGTTATAAGTAATATTTCGTAAAGTAAGAATGTTTGTCATTCTTAAAAAAAAAATAGTTGTTATTTTTTGTGTTATTTATTCCAGCAAAAATTCTTTTTTCAAAGCCTTCGTAATAACGTAGATAAATACATTTTATCCACAGAATTTTCTTCTTGTTTTTGTTAAATCGTCTAGAAATAAACAGAACATTCCAAAACAAAATAATGTTTAAATCTGCTGAAAAATTGCGAAGATTCTTGCATCTAAAAAACGAGATGGAATTTCTGTATAGGCTCTCGTCTTATATCCAACCTTGACATTTGCCTCAGATAGGCTAGGACTAGGAGGTGACCTTCCCTATTGATCCACGTTACACATATACGCTGTAATACATACAATTATTGTCTGTTAAAGATATAAAAAAAACATCTCTTAGGGAATACATTTCTTATAATATTACGATACTATCCGGGGAATCTCACATAAAGATTTTAGTGCAAAAGTCTTGGATCAGGCCTGGCAAACTTCGGATCGTTGGTTTTTTTGTATATAATAAATATTACTCTATAAAACTTATTTAGCTAGGATTAAATTTGCGAAAAAGTACCGACGTAATTATTTTTTAAAATATTAAATTTTTTTTTAAAGTTCATTAGGTAATGAAGTAATTCTCGCAGCTCTCTGAAAATATCCTATTAGTGACTTGGAAAACATTTCGTTTACCGATCGTTTGACTGATTCGTATAAAATGTTTTTCTGCATTAGGGATGTGACTTTTACATAAATAATCGATTCTTTTTATTAGCATGAAAAATCGATTTATAAATAAAGATTTTTTAGAAAATTAAAATTGCTTAAAAAAAATTGATTTTCGTGCGGAAAAAAAGATTTTTTTCATAATCGATTATTTTTTGCAAGGCACCAAATCGACTGAAATTTTGGATTCTTACTAAGATTCATTGTTTGTACACGAATCAATCAAAACATCTGCCAAAAGAAGAAATTAAAAAAATCATCGTTTTAACATTTGGGGTCGGTCGTTTTAACACTTAACATAGGTCATAACTTCGGCCCTATGGCACCAAACCGACTGAAATTTTGGATTCTTTAAGAATAAGGGTTGTGACTTTTACATAAACAATCGATTCTTTTTCTTAGCATGACAATCAGTTTATAAATAATCGTTTTTTTTCTTAATAAATGATTTTATTTCACATCCGAAGTCTGCATTATAATGGTTTTGGTGGTGTTTATGAGTAATCTGAGTATCGTACCTGATAGAAGGTACACTTTTACATAGAACTGTTGCATACTCAGCCAAAATTTCGATTTTTTGGAAATATCTGACTAATCAACTGAACTATCGATATATAGATCGATGCTAATTAACTACGAGTAGAACAAAACACATTTTGAAATGTTTGTTGTAATTGCATTAACATAAAAGGGCGAGTTAAAGGTAAAGAGTTGATGTTTTGGTTCAAATATTATGAATTGGATAGCCTAAAGTCCCTAAAGTTTCATAAATGTTGGCAAGCCCTGTGTTGGATGTATACGCAATGAAGACGAGATTCATCGTTCATGAAATTATTGTGGTCGAAGAAAAATTACAATTCCAACTGTATAGTTAATATCTACCTACCATAACACAAATTTTGATCAACTAGCAGATAAAATCAAGCTTTGGCGGTTTTTTGCTGCTAGGCCCTAAAGGCTGCTTTTTGATGGGCTTCGCCTAATTTAGTAAAAGCAACGAACTCCCATTAACTAAACTGCCAATCAGAACTCAATAAATTAAAGAACGCTGAAATTGTTGAACTTGGCATAAAAGTGTAGCACGGTTAATTGGTCGAAAAATGGTTCGCGAAATTTTAGTAAAAACATCATCTTTTTGATTTTGTTAAGTGGACTTATGAAATTTTTGATGTTGAAAAATTTTTGGTGCGGCACAAAATTTGGTTGCCGAAATTTTTTTTTGGGAAAATTTGAAAATTATTCGAAAAAATTTGTAGGAAAATTGTTCGGGAAATCGGATCAGAAAATTGTTCGGGAAATTCCAAGTTTTCTTTGTGAGATTTTCTCATCGAGAATGCTGTTAGAAAACTTCAAATTTTCTTTTAGAAAATAACAGAGAACACCACTTCCGATTAAAACAATTTATTTATTTATTTATTTATTTATTGAAAAAAATAAGAAATACATGAAAACATAAGCTGCACATCTCACTAGGGGATTCCTGTATCGAGATATGCAGTTTTACAATAAAGTAATTTAAAAAAAAAAAGAAACATACATATACCTAAACTTAAAAGAAATATAATAATAAACCTACAAAAGAAGCACTGAGTACAGTTATTTAAACATTACTAATTAATAATTATTACAGCTGGGCAGTATGCTCATTGTTGACAAAAATAACATTATACTGTAAACTAAATATTAAATATGTAAATACAAGGTACCTGTTGTGGCTTACCAGATGCAATAATAGGGTGATCATACCACAGTAGCATTAAATTATTAACAAAAAATAAATAATAATAAACAATTATGTAATAAACTTATATAGTTTATGAAATAAATATAATATATTAAGTAAATATGTAGATATAAATAAATTAAACAAATAATATAATATAATATAATTATGAGTAAACAATAATAAACAATTTAATAATAATAAGTAAATAAACATAAGTAAATAAAGTACACAATAATTATGAGTAAATACTTATAACAATAAGCAAATTAAAAAGTACATAACAATAAATAGGTTAAGTACATACAGAGTAATTAAATATGGATTGTATCAAATATAGCTTAATTCCATAGTGATTTATGATATAAGCGACAACATGGGTAATCCAAAACCATCACTCTCAGTTAGTATACATATTTTGACCATTTTCTTGAATAAATGTGATGTACCAATAGTTTTTATTTTTTCATTGAGCATATTATAAAGCAACGGAGCTTTATATGAAAAACTTCTTTGTCCAAAGGATGTTTTGGTATATACTGGCTGATACATTAAAGAAGAGCCCAATCTAGTGTTGCGTACTTGTTGAGATCTTTTAGCAGTGATAATGTTGTTGAAAAATTTACAGAGAGCATGTATTATGTACAATTGCCTTATTGTCATAATTTTGCTTTCGCTATATAATAACTGTGATGAATACATAAAACTTTTCTTGAACATTATTTTTAAAATTAATTTTTGTGCAATATTTAAAGGCTCTAGAGCTAGAGTAAGTCTTGTGACAAGAACCCCAACAAATAACGTTATATGAAAGTATTGATTGAACAAGAGCATAATAAACAGTTTTTAGTGTAACTTTGTCCAATATATTTCTTAGAGTCTTGAAGATATAGGCTAGCTTTCTTATTTTGTTTGTTAATATAGCAATATGATTGTTCCATTTTAAATGTTTATCAATAACTAAACCAAGATATTTGATATTGTCTACTCTTTCCAAAGATTGACAATTACACTTCTGCATGCAACAATGTATTTTTAAAGAGCGGTCCAAAGATGGTTGATTTACAGAAGAAATACTAAAGGTAATATATTTAGTTTTGTTCATGTTTAAGGTTAACAAGTTTTGATCAAGCCAATTTTTGACTGCCCTTAATCCTGTCTCGCACTTAGCATACGTTTCATCCCAAGTATCACCAGAAAACACTAAAACAGTGTCATCTGCAAATCCAAACTGTATAGTCATTAGGATAATAATATTATCAGATACTTTAAGAGTGGAATAATTAATGAGTTGAACCTCAAATAGTTATGTTTTTTTATTTATTGAAGACAATTTTAGTCATTACCAAGCGAAAAATTTGGAAGATAAAAGACATATAAAGATTCGATCGCATCTTGGAAATGAACACTTCTTGCCGGGATATATTCCTTGACATCTTCCTTGCAAGGAACATTCCTCCGAGAAAATTTTCCTTACCGGGAAATTGTTCTGCTCACTGAGCTAACTCGACAATTATCATCAAAATTTTTCAATTATATCACTGATTTCGCAATATTTTTCTGTTAAATACTATAATAATGTAATAATGTGGAGGATCAAAGTAAACAATGTTGCTGATGGTTTCACCTTTTATAATAACGTTATATTTGTATAGCGCAGTTTTGTGTCATTTCACTTCAAGTGCGCATTCAGTAAAATGCTGGCGTTCCACAGGGATCGGCGTTGGCTCCGACTTTATTTGGTTGCGCGGCAATTACCTAAAATTGTCGTGACATCATGTAAACCCAATCATTGTTACGCGGATGACAGTACAGTCCATGATAGCGTTTTGTTTTATTTGACAAGCCCCTAAATGCCTAAAAGATACACAAACTCCTTTATTCGGAAGACTTTGAAGCAGAGAATTTATAGACGGTTACCTCTGGGCATTACCTGTTAGGGCAATAATAACCTTGTTGAAATTAATGTTTCAGAAAACCCAGCATGTCTGATTACGTCTAAAAGGGGTTAAAATTTCAATCTAGTCTCCGTTAAAGGAAGCAATCTTCCCAACATACCTTCCATTGATACGTACGGTGTAACTCTAAGTGACCAGGTCACCATCGAAGTTAGAGACAAGTTAGCCTCCCAGAAGCTTAGCGTACTGTACAGGGCACATCACTACATACTCGAATTATAAATTAAAGTCCTTCGCCGCGTCTGTCTGTCTGTTCGCAATAAACTCAAAAACTACTGAACGGATTTTCATGCGATTTTCACCAATATATAGAGTGATTCATGAGGAAGGTTGAGGTATATAATTTGTCAAGGTTTTATGTAAATTAGTTGAAAAATATAATATATAAAGGGTGGACGAGGTTAATGAAATTTTGCACATGTGACCTTCAAAACAAGAGGAAGATCAATGTCTAAATTTGATTTCTAAAACTCTGTGTAAAGCCCGGGCATCGCCGGGGACTTCAGCTAGTAATTTAATAGTACCCAAGGTGTGCTCCACTGTTGAATTTGGCAGCAACATCTGGTCTAGTGCCCTAAAATACTTGAAAAAAGACTTCAAACGCTAAAAGTGTACTTTTGAATTCTGAACATCATGGGTTTAGCAAAATTTATCACTTTATAGTGTAGTAGGATTTTCTCAAATATTATCGGGATTGTTTCCCTTTCTTAAAAAAAGAAACATTAACATATTTGTATATCTTATTCTTCCTTGCACTGTTCCAAATCATTGCCTAGGAAGGCTGTTAAGGTCGGCTCTTCTCGTACTCAGGGTATAGCTTCTTCGGTTCTGGATATCGCTTTCATCCAGGCCGTTTCTCTGTAGTATTTTGGCCCATTGAGTCATCCAGGAGTTCTTTGTTCTTCCTCTGGATGACTGTCGATGAAGCTCCATAGACATTGCCTGCTTCACTGTGTTGTCTGATGGTCTCCGTTTTATGTGCCCATACCATCTCAACTATCGTTCCTCCAGCTTACTGTTTATGTCCGTGACACCCAGGCTACCTCGAATGCGTGTACTTTTAATCTTATTTACTTATTTATATATCTATCCTAAAATTTATACTGTCAAGGTCATCTGAAAACTTTCCGGTTCAAAACAATCAATACATCCTCCAAAAAGAAAACTTTACCCTAATAAACTATATCCTTATTGTAATACCATCATCCTTCGTGTAAACATGAAAAAACATTTGACCTGATTCAATACCAAGTAACCCCTTAGTAGGCTTAAAATGAATTATGTTCTGACCAGAACAGGGGGAAAGATGAAAACTTTTTCTCCCCTCCCCGTCCATTAATTCTTTTATCGAACATTCCCATCCCTTATTTTCCGTATACAGTATGAATCAAGACGAAATAAAGCGGGTACATAAGCAAAAGGGAAGCATTTTAACCGGTTCCATGACAACTCAGAATCAACTCATTTCAACACATCTAAACAACAACTGCAACTCTTAATCTTACGAATACCGACAGTCACGTCAAAATACGCTATTCTACTGTAGCATTCATAAGCGGAACTAAATTGCCCGCTCTCCGATACCACGATTCCACACTATGGGAAATCGGTTCTTAGGTGATGTTGATATATTTAATATAAACTTGGCGAATTTAGTTGATCTTGTAAAAAAACTTATTCCAAAACTATTCCTAAACATATCTGTATTTTTGTTAACCTATGAAAGCGCAGTATTTTTGTATTTTTATGACTTGTGTGTTTTTTTATCTAATTTTATTTTTATTATTTCTTTATCTGTTTAAAAAATCATGTGTCATGAATTAATTGTACAGTGTAATGAAATAAATAAAATAAATAAATAAAATCATCAAAAGTTACGAAATTATTTTTATTGAAAAAAAGTTGAATTCATTCTGAGTTGTCCTGTCTCCATTTTAACAAGCGATTTTAGAGCACCCAACGACTCAGTTGCGATGTTTTTATTACTTTTTTTTTGTGCGTATACCTTACAAGAGTCCCAGGCTGCTCCCGTCTGAAGCCAGTGAGACTATGGTATCCCCAATCGGGGTATGTTGTGAGGCTGAAGGTAGTGGCGAGGGGAAGGAGATGGGGAAGCGGAAGGTGGGAAAGTACCTGGTTATTCAGATCTGGTCACCAAACGCGGCTAAAACCATTTCAATCAACTTTTCAATTCTAAATGGTGGTCTTACACATGGGCGATGCTGAGAGTCTCTTCCACCTACATATTATTTTAAATGAATAAATTGTGAAATAACACAAATTAATCAACTAAAATTTACACCATGGCGAGGCTGAGAGTATCTTCCACCCTGGAACGTGCTACAAATATACTACGTACTATAATTTTACATGAATTAATTGTGAAATAACACAAATTGATAAACTAAAATTTACTTGCGCACGCCGGGATTTCAACCACGGAGGCCATCATTGGTGTTGTGCACCTTGTGGTGGATGATAACCATCATCTCTGCCAAGTGGTTCGCTACGTTTGGTGACTTGCAGTGGTGCCCGGGTTCATGGGGTGAGATTAATCCGGGTCTTGGTGGCAGATGCGTCTGCCCACCAGCTGCAGGGCAGGCCGGATCGGGAGAGAGTGGTCTAGGGAATTCCTTTGACTTCTCCAGCCGTACTATCTTGGATCATCGCTTTGCATCGCAGTGGAAGGTGAGTATTCATACATCTGTCACTCCTGGACACACTGACCCCCAGATCCCTATCCACCCCTTATTCCCTATTTCTTTCCCAAAATTTCCTCTCCTTCCTTTCCTAAAAAGACTTTCCAAACAACATCCCCAAAGATGACATAGGCCTTGAGGGGAATTATCTGTGTGGAGCTAATGTAAAAAAAAGTTGGTGTGTTGGTTTTTATTTGCATTTTTTTGTTAACCCTCTGTCTGTTCTTTACACTATAAATAAAACAAAATAGCCTATTTGGGGATGACTTAGTCCCACCGGCACCAAACAGTTGGGACTCTTGTGTGGTATTCACATAAACAAGCATTGAACTCAATTTGCCTCTCTAAATATGTGTCGGTTGACAACCCTTCATAAATATATGGAGTCATAAACGAATAAATCACAAGTCTTCAAGAAAACACTGCGAGTTATTCAACTTTAATAACTTCATAGTTAATTGTTAGATTTATGTCAGTTTCAGAGTTGTCTTGTTTATTATCACTTTTGCCAAGTATTATTTTGTATTTCGGTAACTTTGTATAATTATTGTTAATCGAGTTTTGATAAGAAGATCATATATCTAGTGAAGAGTCACAACTTGCAACTTACTTAGAATTAGAAGTAATATATTTATAATTATCAGCTATTTAAAAACCATTGTTCAGAATCGAAACGTTACATTTAAATGAGCAAAGCTATGTTTGGTGACCAGATCTGAATAACCGGGTATATTTAAGCCGCCGCTATCCGAATTTCTATCGATTTTTTACATATCCCTCTTAAACATTTGAAGTTTTTAAGCTCTTAAAAAATATATGTTATTTTTGAAGAAATATCTGTACATTCTCCACGCTGAAACGCAAATTAGGTATATGAAATTCTCTCGATAGAAAAAATTCGCAAATTATGCTTCGAAAATTATTATTGACAGATGTCGGATCTACCGGATCTGCCCTGATGATGGACACTGCAACGCTGTCCGAAACGTCGGCTAAAGAAGGAGGAAGCGCAACACGGCATAACACCCCAAAAAAATAACGAAAATGCTTTTGGCCGTGAAAATTTGAAAACGAACCTACTATTTTCAAGTCTATTTCAGTTATTTTACAAGTTATATGTATGAAAAAATTCACAGTGTTTCTTAAAATGCTGTTTTAGATAGTGCCAAAGAGATTTTTGCTCTATTTGAAACGAGTCGTGTTTTATTAAACATTTTCACGATTTTCGCTTCAATTTTACCGTTTTAAATATTAGCGCACTCTCTCCAACATTCGTAGTTACATATCTCTTCAACTTCTTCTTTTTGAGCTGGATATTGCGCCTTAACGTCTCCGACTAATTAATTCGCTTTTGGGGTTTAGAAAAGTCCAACATTCACGGTACGAGTACATTAAATAAGAATTAGTTAATCAGTGTATCTGGGTGGGGACATTTATGATTAACTTTAGCTAAAACATCTCAAACAACATTAAAAACATCAAAAATGTCGTCATAGACCAAAAGTTCATTCATATTTTTTACTCTAGTTAATGTCAGAAATCACTGGTTAAAGTAAGACAGGTACGTCCGAAGAGAACTGGAGACATGCTTTCTTCTATCCTTACACCACTTTTCAAATAAAATGGGTACGTTTTTTATTTAATTAATTTTTTTATAAAATTAAATTTTAATTATGTTATTATCAAGTTGAATTAAAATGTGACCACGCCGACTGTAACGCCACGTACATCGGACAAACGGATAAATCATTCTCAATTAGATTCAAAGAGAATATACAGTGTTTTAATAATAAAAAGTGGTTTAATCACAGTTCGTCCAACCAACCACAGTTCTAACTGTGGTTGGAACCAAAATGGTCTTGTTAATTGAAGCAGCTGAAACAAAAATACATACTTAAATACTTGCAGAACTTAATAATAACATTATCAAATTTAATTTTAATTAAATAAATAAATGGAGTTCTACGAATTAAACACAAAAATAATGAATAAAATGGATAAATTTGCTGTACCGTTTTAACAATTTATCTTTTTCCAGTTTGTTAAATATTTTGGCCTCATATTCCAATTTAAGTATTGTATGAAAAAGGGCGCGCAGACGCTCCGATTAACAATACACCCCAATAATGGATTACATTATTGGGAATAATAATAATTATTATTATTGAAAATCACTCAATTTTGATATCTCTTGCTTATTGAATATTCATTTCGTGGAATACGTGCGCCTTGTAGAGCAGAATTCGTAAAAACCTCCCGATATTATGCGTTACGTTACTAGGCAATAGTTCGGTTGGTATGAGAGATGGGGTGGATTGTGGGAGGAATAAGGAGGGGGTAAGTTGATAGGGGATGAAAAGGGGGGTTGCTGGGGGGAGGGTGGTGATAAGGATTTATGTGTTCTCGGACCGAGTGGAGACGAAATGACCGTAAGCGCTGCATCTGCATTAGCAGTAAGGAGAAGATGGTGATTTCAATGCGGACAAATGTTCACTATTAGACTTAACAAGTATTCTGTACATCGATCGTCCAGTTGATTAGGCAGATATTTCCAAATACTAGGTTTTGGGATAACGAGGAATACAATATTCGAATATTCACCATAAATGAAATATTATTTACATATATATATCTGTGTTTTACGTATTTATTTACTTATTAAACGCCCTTTTGGGCTTTCAGATATTTTTACATTTTCTGTGATTAAGTGCGTACAGGTATTAAAAACAATTTTAAAGGTAAGACCTACCAAAAAAATATGATAAAATGGGTATAACACGTGGTACCTAGGTGAAGAAATGAATTTTAACAATGAACATTAAAGAAAGAAAAACCGTTTTTGGATTGCAAGTGGCATAAAAAATAATACAACGGTTCCATGCCAACTCAGAATCAACTCAATTCAAATCATTGAAAAGTCATTAAAAGCTATGAAAAAAAATAATTGAAAAATAGCCTATAATCTAATCTAACGTAACCTATTTTACCAATATAGATATATTTTTTTCATCACTTTTAATGACTTTTCAAAAGAGTTGTTGAGTTGAGTTCATTCTGAGTTGTCCGGTCACCAAAATGACACCGGAAAGCATAACGGTCCATTAGTATGACATTTTGAAATTTAAATTTAAATTTAAATTTAAAACCCATAAAACATTTTTTTTATTTTATTTTCACTACAAGTTTTTCTGCATTATAATTGGTTTGGTGGTGCTTATGGGTAATCTGAGTATTGTACCAGATAGAGGGTACACTTTACATTAACTGAATACTCAACTCGAATTCAGATTTTTTGGAGATGTCTGACTAATCAACTGGAAGATTGACAAAATAATATATAGAAAACAACCTTACACTGCCACCAAAGAAGATACAAGCGGAAGAAATTTCTTATCGATTGACCGTGCTAGGGGGTCAGGACACAACATACTTACTTTAAATGAGAATGACACACAGTTGAGCGGTATTTTATTTTTTTAATCCTCTAATAATCACCAACCTCCGATAAAAGAGTATAATAAATTACAAGTTTACTGGAGCCGTATTTAATGGTCAGTCAATATGTATTGATCGTCCATTAAATGCGTAAAACCTTCCTCGTGAATCACTCTATGTATTGGTGAAAACCGCATGAAAATCCGTTGCGTAGTTTAAAAGATCTAAGCGCACAGACAGCGGGAGCGACTTCATTGTATACTATGTAAAGACTAGCAGGTTCCCGGCATGCGTTGCAATGCCATATTCAAAGAAATACGTTGTTTCTCCCTGAATCACCTTTCGCGTGCGTCCCCGATCCCCTACCGCGTCCACTTCCTAGCTAGCTTACGTCCTCAATACGTCTAAACACTGATTTAAAAATGACATATTTCTGGTGTTCTCTGGTTATACGCTCTTAAAGTTGTTTAGCATGGATTTGACATTTGGGGAGTTTCGTTTCAGTCTAAATATGCATGAATTGCTTTGAGGCCCGGATTATGGGAATTCCAATTCATTTCAACAATTACTATAAGAAACAAATATTTACGTGCATAAAATAGGTTTTTAGGTTCTAAATTTGGGCAAACTAAATAATTCATGCTTATATAGATTGAAACCAAACTTAGAAAATGTCAAATCCATGCTATACAACTTTAAACGTACATTAAATTGATAATATTCACGTATACTTAAAGCATTTTGTGTTTCAAACTAGTTGAAAAGGCAATTGCAAACCATAGACAATCACACAAATTTGTCCTGGTTACATTAAATAGGACTTTGGAACAAGTAGATCTCGTAAATTTCTTTAGCACCCTTGTGATTTGAAATGAACGGAAAAAGCTACACTAAAAATAGACAAACACCTACATCTATAGGATTTAGCCTGCGAGTGAATAAGATGGAATAGCCTGATGGAACAAAAAAGCGACACTTAAAAGTGACCAATACATACATCTATAGGATTTAGCTTGCGAGAGAATGAGGTAGAATAATCGGTCTCCTCTTTGTGCGGTGCTTCTTAGCCTCACCACTCTTGTCTACTTTAATTTTTTGAAGGAATCACTTATACCGCGTGTGAACTTCACACTGTTTTATGTTCTTTTGCTTATATTTATTTATCTGTGAAATTCATTTTTCGTTTATTATATTTTTATACCGTTGATATTAAACGCATTAAATAAATATAGCATGCTTATAATGAGAGTTGTAGTTAGTAGGAAGATTAATTTAAATAATTTATTGTTTTTCATAACCCTTTAATGGAATGTTTACCTGTCTTCACAATTAATAAAAAGTAATGACCATTTAACCCTATGTAAGCATATTGTTTGTTCCACATTTTTGTCAATCCAAAACTAAAATCGGATACCAAGTTATTTTTTTTTTAGATTCGTAGATTGTAAATGAAGGCTTTCTCCCATCTTTCCCCAGTCAATACCATCCTGTGTAGATTTCAATAAATCTAGCATTATTTCTTTTCGAATACAATATTGCAAAAACACCCAAATGACTTGAAAATAACAATATTTTTTCCACAACATTAAGAGTTGGAGTTCTATTTTGATAAATCTTCCGACACTTACGAGTCACTTGGCTCCCCCCTGTGAAGAACGACACTTTGTATTAGGGGAAGTAACTACCCTTTGGCTTTGGCTACAGCCTTATTCCATGGGTGTTCAATCTCACGACTTTCGCGAGGATGTTTCGGCTATATTAAAATATTTATTACAGAAAATTTACAAACAACCTTCTGGAATATAATTATGTTTCGTGGGCGGGGGTAAGGTCTTACATCTCCTTTTCTGTTATGGTTGGATATAATATAAACAGATTTAGAATGTGAAAATGGTAAGTTTTTTCTTTGCATTTAAAAGGTTACGATATTTTACAATTCCATAAAACAGACAAACAGTTCACCCGGTCAAGGTTTACCAATTTTTAAATAATTATTTTTGGTAAATATGCATTGAGTCCACCTCACGCATAATACGGAACGTTCGTGTTGTAGAAGTTTGATGCACGGATAATACGGAATATTCCTTTTTTTAACTATTAGATAATCAAATATGACATTATTTGTCGGAAGTACCAATCTTATGAAATCAAAATAAAAACAAAAAAGTACGTACTTTGAATTATTGGGTTAAAATTCAAACTACGAAAGCTACATGTTGTCATAATTTAAAAACATCACAGGTTTTGAATGGTTTATTTAGCAAAGCAGGATTTGTCTAGCGGGTATGTGTAATTATTCTAATAATTTTTTTTCCATGTTCTGCTGTTATAAATACAGGTACAAACTTGTCAATAATCCATTAATTTTGTTTTATATGGCAATCTTTTTTTTCTATGGGATTTGCAGCATTGATTTATTGTCTCTCAAATGTTAAATAAAAACGATAAATATAAGATGGCCTTACCACCTAAGTGAATTAATTTAAACAAAATTAAAATGTTAAACGCATATTTTTGCATGTTTTTTTATCTGCCCTGACATAAATACTCACTTTTCGTAATAATAAAGATAAATCCAACTGTTTGAATAAAAAAATATTCCGTATTAACGAGTAAGCGGTTCAATGCATAAATAATAAAACCATTTATAAAGCGATTATAAATGTGTTTTTTATATAAATAAAGTTTGCAGAAAAAAATATCGGTAAAACTTTAGCACTGTTTGCGTAAAGAAAATTTAATATTTTTATTTAAATATCTGAAAATGTCATTTATCTGCTTTCAAAAACAATATTTCATTTTGGAATACGTTTAAAAAAACGAGTTTATTAAATTTGAAATCGTTTTCAAAATTTGATAACATGATTTTTTTGTCTAGATCCGAGGGGTTAGTTGTTGAATTAGTGATGTACAAATCGACATATTTAAAAAATTTAATGATGTTTTGAAAATCGGATAGATGGTGTAAATACAGTAGCGAAGCCGAATTTTTAAGCGGTCGCTTGGTAAAAGTGACAATATGCTTATTTATATAAATGCTTGGTTTCTTCTTAACGTCTTATGTTTTATTTTGGTTAAGAAATCATTAGTCCTACGAACATAGGACCAAATAGCATTTTCGTTTTCAGATTTTCACGGCCAAAAGTATTTTCGTTATTTAGACATCTGCCCTGATGATGGACACAGTAATGCTGTCCGAAACGTTGGCTAAAGAAGGAGATAGCGCGACACGCCATTTTTTTTATTTAACAAGAGCTCCACACAGCGGGCCCTGAAAAAAAATAATTTCCCTCAGGGCTTATGTCATCTTTGGGGATGCTGTGTGAAGGGTTTTTTTAAGGAAAGGAAGGAGAGGAGAGTTATGGGAAGGAAAAAGGTTTAAGGGGTAGGTAGGAATCTGGGGTTCACTGTGTCCTGGTCATCCGCATCCAAGACCTAGACAAAGCTCACCCCATGAACCCGGGCACCCCTGCTTAGTTACCAAACGTAGTGACCTATTGCAGAGGTGTTGGTTATCCAATAAAGGTTCCCGGGGCGGCGGTACCCATTTCCGCCTCCCAAATTTTAAACATAACATCCCAAATAGAAATAACCAAAATAGCGTTGGACAAAAATTCAAATTATATATTTATTTCTTATAATAACATTTAAAAGCGTATTGCATCACCTTTCTAAAACAATTTTTGGTTTTCCGATACTGAGAAATATTCCATTTATTTTGATTTTATTGCAAGGCGTAAATTTTTTGACCTCCTGACAGAATACGCCCGAGGCCAAAGGAATTAATTAAGCAGAGAAAACATTTCTAGTCGTGCCGATCGGCTAAAACGGCCACCATTTTGAACCAAAACCGGAACCTAACAAACAAATTTACAGACAAATGTATTGTTGTCAAAAGTTATCGAACCTTTGTTTGCATTATTTGTTGTTTAGGGCCGTGGGTTGGCCACACATGCTTTAGAGTTTTAGACCTTATGTAATATATTATGTTTTTATATAATAGCTACAATATATCTATATCATTTTGTTTGGAATGGAAATGAAAAAATGATAAGTATTTTCACATGAAACGACAAAAAAGTCTGTTAACGAAAAAGTTTATAGTATATTTGCCTTATAAAGTATGTATGTATTTTAATTTTTATTATGTTATCAGTAATTTTAGTTTTTTAAAATTATGTGTTTATTTCGACCTAGTTGAAGTCCCCGGTGATGCCCGGGCTTCACACAGAGATGTAAACAGTGACCTTACTCTTGTTTTGAAAGTCACGTATGCAAAATTTCATGAACCTCGGCATAAAACTGTAGATTAGCATACAAATCAAACACACACCGCCCGCTTGCCAGTCCGCTCGTTCACCACATACAGACATTGTCATTTATATACTATATATTTCAACCAATTTACACAAAACCTTGACAAATTACATACCTAAACCTTCCTCATAAATCACTCTATCTATTGGTGAAGACCACAATGAAATCCGTTCAGTAGTTTTTGAGTTTATCGCGAACAGAACGACAGACGCGGCGGAGGACTTTAATTTAAATTATGTAGAGATAAATAGAGATTATAAAATTTGAAAGCGTTTTTCACCACCTTTCGAAAACAGTATTAGTTTTTGGCTACATTAGGAAATATTCCATTTATTTGGATTTTGAAGGTCGAGAAGCCGTTTTGATTCACACAGTCATGTTAGAAACTTTATTTTTTTGCAATATTTATTATTTATAAGTGTAATCTCTAGAGTGTAGCATTATTTTTAATGCTTAACTGTTTTTTCTGAGCATTTTTTGCTTTTTCTTCGTTGAACCAAACCATAGGCGTTTATTGTATATCTCGTTTATCGTAGGCTATTTATGAAGTGTTTTATGAAAAAAAAAATGGTTGCGAAAAGAAGTCGGGGATGTATCAGAAAGGGTTCCATGCCAACTCAGAATGAAACCAACTCAGAAGCACATCAG
Organism: Limnephilus lunatus; assembly: GCA_917563855.2. NCBI lineage: Eukaryota > Metazoa > Arthropoda > Insecta > Trichoptera > Limnephilidae > Limnephilus > Limnephilus lunatus. Next base: position 105,294,133 of record OU830594.1, read on the forward strand.
AAAGGTCATTAAAAGCTACGAAAAAATATTTTTTAAATAGCCGGTAACCCTAACCTAACTAAACCTCAACCTAACTAACTATTTAACCAATTTTTAAATATATTTTATTGTCACTCTTAATGACCTTTCTGAGATGGTTCTGAGTTGGTTTCATTCTGAGTTGGCCGGTTACCCCCAGAAAGATATGATACGTTTAAATGAATTAAATTGTTGAATTGGAATAACATTGGGATTTGGGCATTTACCTAGAACATAAACAGAGAATGGGTCACGGGAGCGAGGAAGTTTTGAACGCTTTTATAATTACTCTGACGATTCACGGTTAAGGTACCGTGACAGCAAAAAAGGCAATAAACATACGTTCCTTATCGCTATAATGCTGCAGCTCTTTCAAACGACGAGATACACAATGAACGTAGGTCAGTTTGCTAAAAAAAAGTGATAATTTTTTTACATCTCTCTCACACACCGCACCGTGACGTCTCCGTGGACCCCTACCAATACTACTTGCCGTGACGATAAGTATGGAATTATGGAATACGTTACAAAGATAATATTGAAGTGGCGGTACCCAAATAGAAGTATGGAATATAGTTACAAGGGTAATATTCAAATGTGAGTGAATTCTTTCGTACATACTAAATAACAACAGTCGAAATGAGACAAACGGTGAACGTATGTCTGTACCCCCCAAAAGGAAACATCCAATCATTATCATACATCTCCCTCACGCGTATAAAGAAAATGAAACGCTAGGTAGAAGTAGTAAGTTTAAGGAAACAGGCACACACCTGTTTTGTGTGACACACCTTTTTAAATGTGAATGAATTCTTTCTTACATACTAAATTAATTACAATTGTCCAAAATGAGACAAATAGTGAACGTATGTCTACACCCCCCTAAAGAAAACTTACAATCATTATCATACATCTCCCCCACACGTATAAAGAAAATGAAACGCAAGGAAAAAGTAGTACTTTGGAGGACACAAGCACCCATATTTTGTGTGACTTAACATTATTTAATGTGTAAGAAAAAGAGGCAACACGATGAGGAACGTAGGTATGTTTATTGCGTTTTTTTGCCGTCACGGTACCATAACCGTGAATCGTCACTGTAATTATAAAAGCGCTCATTTGATTCTGACTGATTTGATTTGAATAGAAATTTTAAAGAACTCAAATATTTATTTCGAAATTCGAGGAATTGTTAAATTTATGTGAAAGAACTCGCCCTTTTTCTTACGTATACATATACCTTTCTAATATCTGCACTATCTAATAATGTATGATTTTTTTAATATTAACTCCACACAGGAGTTTATCTTTAAAGACGCTGTGTGGAGGGTCTTATAGGGAAAGGAAGGAGTGAACCTGGGTCTTGAAGATGTTGTAGGATTGAGAATACATAGAGGCCGTGAAATCCTTTCACAGCCGATCTCGAGAACGAGTCGTAGAAGATACCCGTTCTAATGTGACAAACGTCAATCTTGTACAAATGTTTGGCATGTTTCCCGACTACACACCAGTGCCGAAAGTATCAATGACATTAGTTCCTCGGAGCATCTTCCATTATAATACGGATGGAAAAAGGACAGCATACCTACCTGACGCCTGTGCTCTAAAGATTGCAATCCGCTTGTTAAGATAGGAGAATCTATCAAACAGTCCGCCCGTTTCTGCAAAGAGTCAAATATTTTTCAGGTATTTGCTAAAGAAGGTGGCTGCCAAATTCAACAATGGGACGCACTAGCGATTTGTACATGGTTAGCAGTTGTGTGCGAACTGTAGTATCTGCGGGCCTTGTACAATATGCCCTTCTGAGCGACTTAACTCTGGCTTCAATGGAGCCCCCATACCTGAGTTGGTCACTTAGAGTTACACCAAGCATATCAACGGAAGACTTGTTGGGAAGATTACTTCTTACATTAAAAACATATTTTTTATATGATGATAAATAAAGACAAAACAAAGCTGCTGACAGTAGGCCGAACGCAACATCAGATGAGAGTAGAGATGGCAGGAGTTCCGCTAAAGAACACCAAGGAGTTTGTCTAACTCGGGAGTAAAATAACATGGGACGGTCGGTCTAAGGACGAGGTCGACAGCCATATACACCAGGCTAGGCTTGCATTCAATAACAGGTCAAACATAATAGAATCGAATAATATAGACCTAAAACTGAGAATATTCCTCATCAAGACCTATGTTCCTATATATGAAGTATCTTGATGTACGGCTGCGAAACACGGTGCCTATCCGAAAGAGATAAACGGAGACTAGAGGCTTTTGAGATATGGTCCTATAGAAGACTATTAGGAATTTCCTGGAGAGACCACATTACAAATGAGGAGGTTCTCCAAAGAATCGAAGGAGGAAGGCACCTGCTCAGGACCTTGTCCGAAAGGCGTGCAAGATGGATCGGCCATTTAATACGACAAGAAGGCCTCTTGCATGCCATAATGGAGGGTATGACCGAGGGGACAAACTCTAGGGGACGCCCAAGCCGAAAGTACCTGGAGGACCTGCTGGTGGACGTGCGCTGCTCATCATATGCAGACTTCAAAAGAGCCGCACAAGACAGGGAAGAATCGAAGAGAAGGATACAGGAAATTGCTGCAAACCAATCCCACGATTGAAACCAGAGAGAGAGAGAGATAAACTACCCATTATCCTTTGCAATTTCCAAAATACAATTTTGAAAAACTCACAATATTGTTCGTGCCAAATAGCACCCGGAGTTGCCCTGGGGTGAGTTGTCCACTTGTCTGGCCCGGGGTAGTTTGCATACATTACTCCCCCGTCGAGACTTTCCCTGTAAATGGGTAAATTTGTAAAATTGGTTTTTCATCCCAAATATCGTATTACCTGAAAACTATTACATTTTGACGAAAGTAACAAACAGATTTAATTTTACAGTGTAAAGGCAGTGGGAATATATAGCAAGCCCGGTTGGTTAGCGTTGTGAAGCGGGTTAAGGGAGGGGCAGGGATTTATTGATGCGGATCTTGAAGAGGCCTTTATATCATTTTCTGGGAGGTGGTGCAGACAAACGTTCTCTTAGTATTCATCATTTAGTGTGTAAGGAACTGCGCATTATACTCGTATGTTTAAGAACAAAAGCAAATTAGCAGCGCATTGAAATTTGGCGTTTTTGAATTTTTGAAATTCACTCACACTTCAATATTATTCTTGTAACTATATTCCATACTTTCAAAAAATTATCAAAACCCGTACAATGTTAATTAACACATGATCTGCACACAAACTATAATTTATGTGACCAGTCGGATTATCGCCGTGGCTTCCTGTTCGGCGGCAATCCAAAAAAGTGCGGCGGAAATAGATGAATGGAGTTGCCAAAGTAAAAAAATCAAAAATTCGGCGATCCAACAATATAAGTAAACGGCCAGGTGAAGGTTTAATAAGTCAGGCTAATAATTATTCTACCGAAATAAATATTATCGTGACAAAATAATAATTCTACTACATATATTTTTAAAAACATCATTCATTTTTAAAAACATTGCATTTTTGGGTATTAATTTTAATATATAAACGACAATTCTTTGTTCCTACGTAAATAGGTAATTTGTATTTTAAATTTACACCCATCAAAATTTTTTCATTTACTAATTTAATTTTTTTATTTTATAGTTTATTAAATTTTTTTTTTATGTTTTTCATTAACTCACAAATAATTGATAATTCCCAAAGTTGCCTTTAAAATCATGACACATTAAAGTCTTTAATAGCCTACATCTTATAATTTAAATCAAAAATAAATAAGGTAGGTCATACCTCATACCCATACTAGATATTTGATATACCTTTTGTTTGCAAAAATAATTTTTCAGTTTGGTTGGGTATTTTGATCTCAAATCCAAAATAAGATTTATATGAAACGGGCTGACAAGGGCCGCGCAAACGATAAGATAAAACTCTTAAGATGTCATTATAATGCATTTAGCGATTACAAAATCGAAATTAAAACCACGATATCTAAGTGCTGCGTATGGATTAAATCTCTGAATTCTTAAAACGAGTACTTTTGTAAGATTTTGGTCGCTTGTATCGAGGGCTGTTTTAACAAACAACAATAGTACAAATAAATGAAGGCAATATTAAATTGTATATTGGAGTTTTCTTGCAAAGTCCTTATCATTTATGTCCTTTATGGGTCGCATAAACGCTTTGCTTAACGTCTTTATTAAATTTATAAATCTTTAGTGGTAAAACTTTACCCTCTCGACTCGAGGGGTGAAACCAAATAAAGATATGAGAATAAAATGTGTAAAGTTTGTAAGAATGATGATATTGTAACCTTGAAAATGACCTTACCTTACTTAAACTAACAAAATCTTATTTTCGTACTTACTTTCTACATCCTAACAAAGGAGAATATTTTCTATAAAGTTATTTTCTTACACATAAGCCTCTGGGGAAAACAAAAATCCCTCAGGGTTTATTTCATCTTTGGGGATACTGTGTGGGGTTTTTACAGGGAAAGCAAGCTCTGAGAACGAAAAAGGTATGAAGGGTGGGTAGGAATCTGGGGGTCAATGTGTCCTAGACCAAAACCCAACTCTTCCCAGCTGTTCAAAGCCAGCCAGCCAATGGCATCACCAATTGGGGTATGTTATGAGTGAGGGGGTGGTAGGTTATGAGGTAGATGAATTTAGGGAGGTACCTGGGGTTCCCTGATAGCTAACCCCCGACAGTCAGCCCCCCAGCATACTTACATACAATATGCAGTCGGTTTAGGGAAAATATGGTAAACCTACATACACAAAATATAATTGAAGGAGTGTGCAGAGAGGATGTTCCGCCGAATAACAAAAGCATAATAATAATAATAATATTTGGATGATTTGTACAGCGCCGTTTTTGTGAAAAATCACCGCAAGGGCGCTGTACAAACTTATAATATATTTCTAAAATCTTAACTATATAATATGTTACAAACATCTTATGGCTAAAAATTGCATCCACCGGTTCATCGATCACTGATACGATACTAACCAATGAATGCGATACTGCGTGAAAATGTGTATATACTGTTTATTCATAAATATAAAATATACAGGACATACATCTGGGAGGTCAATTGTTTACTAAAAAAATTTAGATACACTTCGCACTCAGGAAAACATATTTTTATTCAAATGCATCAAGGATAAAACTACTTGTTTGTGTACTGTATTATTTATAACAGCGTATAAGTACACAAAATCGACACTGGAAATAAATTCGTTCGATATTTATACCAACTTAATACTAAAGGTATTTTTAAGACGATTTTAGGTTTGAAATTCGTAAATAATGAAAAAAATATATCATTTTACAATGATTCAATTGGTAAAGGCTTTATCGGTAATGTCGGTAACATGACTGCAGATCGCTAACTAACAAACAACTACTTTTCAATAGGTTGGTAACAAGACTACTTTTCTTACTTTCTTTGACGTCAACTGTTGTTTGTGCGTCAGAGATCTGTAGTCGTGCTCGGGAACGATGAGGAGTTATCAATACCAACGATAAATTCTTAATCAATCTACTGTGCTAGATAACTAGGTTACTAAACAGGGCTTAAGCCATTTCAAGCGACGTTTGATCTGAATGCGTGGCGCGTGCGAAGCCGGGGGCAAAAGCTAGTCAACTATAATGCAGAAAAACTTGTAGTGAATTAAACAAATTATTTATGTTTTCATCGTACCGGACCGTTATACTTCCCGGTGTTATTTCAAAGCGTATTTAACATGTAAAACGTTGCTTTCCCCATTATCTCAAATCTTAGTATTTTGAGATGTCTGACTAATCAACTGGACGATCGATATATCGTCTCAATAATCACAAACATAAAAGAGGTCACCTACAAAATTCATTTTCAATCAGTAAAAAAACTAGGTGTTCTGACTCCAATCCAAGAAGAGACTTCGTAATTTATTGTTTCTTCCAGTGGAGACGTGTGACCTGTTATACAAGTCACGTAAACATAACATTTTAATGCTATCGGCCTGTTAAATGAGTCGTGGCGTTTAAGAGGTTAAAACTTTTCCTAAAAGATTTTGCTCTAGAAGAATTCGAGAGAAATTCAGCGCCGTTTTGACAGACTTAAAGTAGATATCTGGAATTCTCTGAGGGGGGTGGGTGGAGAAAGGGGTTTGGGTTGGATATGGAATAAGTGGATGGGGGAGAAAAAAAGCATTGCCGCAATAAAAAATAATATATCCTTTCGTAGCGCGATCGAAGACTCGGCGGCGATTTTGGCCCGACGCCATTGAATGTGCCGCTGTTTTTTCCCTGTTTTTTTTACGTCTGTTTTCTAGTCTTATTAGACGGGCAACACTCCTCTTGTATTCAATATCCTCAATTAACAGTTAAGTTAGACCTTTAGCGTTCCGTTTGTGGTTTTTCTATGTGATTTCAGGTTGGATATCGCTGTTTTTATGGCGATTTTAAAGGGAGTTTTTTTATCGTCAGTCGAAATGAGCAGTTTAAACCAATTCCTTCGTATTCGAAGTAGTTACCTGATTTTGAAAGTAGGTCAAGCATTCATAACTAGGTGATATCGATAAGACAAACTAAGCTGTCGACTTTTGTTTATCGATAAACTTAGTAAACTATAAACACTATGGATAGAGAAAAGAGTGTCAGAAGTCAATGGTAGAAGAAGTCTACGACCAGAAGGCAGACATGGTATGATCAAATCAATCATATATTAATATACATGATGAAAATCAAGTAACTAAGGCCTCTATGGCCACCTCGAAGCTGTCGACTAGCAATCCGAGGGTCGCGGTTTCCAATCCCGGCGTGCGCAGATACATTTTATAGGTATGTTTGATTTGCGTTATTTCATAATAAATCATTTTAAAGTAATGAAATTAAGCGTCCTTGAGGTGATTTTTCACAAAAACGGCGCTCTACAAATTATCCATTATTATTATTAAATATTTGCGGCACGTTCCAGTGTGGAAGATGCGCCGAGTATCGCCCTGGCATTGCTTGAAATGGTTTTAGCCGTGTTTGGTTACCAGGCCTGAATAGCCAGATACCTTTGTCTTCCTCGTCTTCTTCGATTCCCTATTACCTTCAGTCTCACAACATACCCCTATTGGGGATGCCATAGTCTCGCTGGCTCCAGGCGTATATGAGCAGTTGACTCTTGTGCGGTATTCACATAAAAAAACATAAACTGTAAAGTCAAAAGTCGGAATAACAGAAAAGTACTAATGAGACTATGTACGAATATGTACCCTGTTGTATGGCAGTGAGGCATGGAACTGGCAGAGGAAGGATGAAAGTAGACTGAATGCTGTAGAAAGAGATCCCTGAGGCGAATGTGTGGTAAAACCATGTACGATCGTGCGAAAAACGCGGTGATTCGCAAAGAATGCAAGGCTAATGTAAGCGTAATTAGTAAGATTAAAAAATGGATGCTACGATGGTTTGTGCATGTAGAGCGAATGAACGAGGAAAGGAATGTAAGGAGAATATATGACGAAAATGTGAATGGTAGAAGAAGTCGAGGAGGTCCAAGAATTAGATACTTGAGTCGGGCTAATAGAAGAGCATGAATAAACAAGGAGTGTGAGCCAAGACAGATTTGTGTGGCGGTCCATGCTCTCTGCCTACCCCTGCGGAAAAACGACGCGATGGTTATTTAGGTAGAGCATTGTAACACATATTTTTTACAGGGAAGGCAAATAACACATAAGGACCAATTTTGTGAAGAAAATTTAGATTTTTTTTTTCTTGTAAATACCGCACAAGAATCCCAACTGTACGTACCATAGATATTGATATATAAGAGATGTGCTATCGGCAGTTTTTACTGGGTGGGATTGTACTTCCTGGTGTCGCCGATATTGTTAATCAATACTGCTGTGCACCTTAAAAAAAAAAAATTAATGAACGAATTCATCCGTATTCAAACTATGCTCAGTAGTCCGCCGACGCGACGGTTCGGCGGACATCATAGCATATATCTTGTATTTTAATATCGTTGGTACGGACCTACTAGGATTATGACATTCTAAAAAGCATCAAATGAGAAAGGGGAAGGTGGGTATAGCTTCATAATATATAATCACTAAAGATGGTTAAAGTAATTTCACGCAACGTTTCAATTAAATGAACGATGGTCTTTCACCAGAGTGATAAAAGTTTAATACAGGGCTACGATTAAAAGTTTTAGTTCCATTACAGTTGGTCCCCCGTCAGTTGGCTCCCCGGCATTTTTATATGCAATATGAAGTCGGCTTAGTCAAAATTCAGTATGCCTACTTAGACAAAATATAACTAAGTGTCCCCGAAGAGGTGTGCAGAGAGGATGTACCGCCGAATAAAAAATGTGTAACATTCAAATGCATCAAGGATAACACTACTTTTATCACTAAATTCATATCATTATTATACATCATGTTGTTGCAACAACAACATAACTACATGTAAATGCAATACCTTGGAATGTAAAGACAGTATTAAATATCTTGGAATAATCATTGATAAATTTCTGAGATGGGACAAACACATAGATTTAACTTCCACAAAGGTCAGGAAACTTACATTTCTGTTCATGGCAATTAGAAATATTCTCTGCGCAAAAGACACAAAGCGAATTTACTTTGCAATGTGTAATTCCGTAGTAGACTATGCTTCCTTAGGTTATGGCGGTTGTACTAAAACAATACTTGAACCCTTAGCAAAATCTCAGAAATCACTTCTAATTCTTAAAAAACCTTTCAGATACCCCAGCGATTCATTGTTCGAAGAGTGTAGTGTTCTTGATGTAAGACAATTATACATATATTACATACTCAAAAACAGCGACACCAATACACTTCCGTAGACATGCAAAGAGGAACCTAGTAGTTCCTACCACCACTTCTTCCTGTTTAGCTCAAAGTCAATTCTCATACTTAGGCCCTAATCATACTTAGGTACTGCATCATAACAATTGCTTAATCTTATACCCGATGCATGGAAATCAAAAAGTGATAGCATTCTGCGTTAACCGGCAAATGATTGGCTTCTGGTCTTAGGCTAATGCTAAATATCAGTCATATTTTTTTGTTTGTTTACCTCTCCTATATATATTTGTATTACATTAATATTATTTTTATACTTTGTCTCCTTTTCTTTATCTATTTTTTTTTAACAAGAGAATGTTCATAAATTCATCGAAATCAAAATTCGACATTCTTGGAATGGTTGAAAAGCATACACGTTTATAATTTTTTTGTTTCTTTTCGAATTTTCTTTTTATTTCTCTTCTCTAAGTTTATATTGTTTATATTATTTTAAAAAATATATATATTTACATTAATAAGCAACTTCTTGTTTATTCCAACAAAACTTTTATATATCAACCACCAAATGTAATATATAAGTAAAAGTCAATATAATAGAATAAACAATATTTCATGTAATAAATCTGCTCATTCTGACTGTCCTAAAATGGGTAAGCCAAAGATCATTGTAATATGTAATATTTTAAAAATGTATGTATTCTGTATACTAGCGTATAAGTAGGTTAAAACATTCGACACTCAAAGATGTATTTGATATCCATACCAACTTATTATTGAAAGTAATTTTTATGTCGATTTAAGTTGGAAATAGATAAATAATGCATTATAATTTCTCTGGACCAACTGTCCGGGGTTCAACTGTCAGTTCACCGTATATTTAGCTGTTACATTTTTGCTTCTTTGTTTCTAGTCACAGTGTTTCCTAATGTCTATTTGAGAACCAAGGTTTTAAATTGTTTAAAATTAAAGACATGCTTCCCCATTCGTGGATTCGCAAAAAACGTTTGCACTAATCTTTCACAACGTAGAATCGATTTTGACGAGCACCTTACGCCTGCAGAATTCGTCATATGACACGATCACCGGGTAATCATAAAGGATGTTTTCTGAAAGAACATATAACTCTACTGGCTAATGGTCCCTAGTTTACGACCCCTGGTTAACGGTCCTGCACATGGCGATAAAATTCTTGAAAATATTCTACGTAATCTCAGATTCAATCGAAGATCTAAGACCCGGTATTTCAGTTGCTCTTTAAGCTCGCTATGAGAGATATTCTATCTCGCTAAGAAGCTTTCTGGTCGGTGCCTTTGCAAGATAAACCGACTTACTAGTATACCGCTGAAGTAGTACAGGAGTATACCACTAAAGGAGATAAATTTTTCCTTTTTATTGATCTTAAATTTTGTCGTTATTTTATTGGTGAAAGATGTAAAAATTTCAAACTTGAAGGTATAAAAAATATTGAATAATTGATTATAGATTATAATTGAATAATTGATTATAGATTATTGAATACTTGATTATGGATTATTGAATAATTGATTTAAGATTATTGATATATATATATATATTTTTTTTTCTTTATTCATTGATTTTCTAGTTACAAGATTTAAGGATTTTTCGGCTAACATGCTGGGTAAACGCCCGTGTTGTGATGGTCGATATAAATGATGTTTGATAATTAATTTTAGATTATTGAATAATAACTGATTATTAAATAATTGATTAAATATTATTGAATAATTGCTTAAAGATTAAATAATAATTGATTATTGAATAATTGTTTATCTATTATTGAAAAATTGTACATTAAATAATAATTGATAAAAATGATTGAATAATTGACTACAGATTATTGAAAAATTGATTGTAGATTTATGAATAATTAATTATAAATTTATGAATAATTGATTACAGATTATTGAATAATTGATTGTAGAAAAGACCTAGAAAAACATACCACTATGAATCCGATCACTTCTGCTATTTTCTGTTAGCGAATCACATGAGACTTATGGCAGGGATATTGGTTATCCAATAAATAGTTCCTGGGGCGGCGGTACCCATACCCGCCTGCCAAATTGTGCCTGCTATGTGAAAATGAAGACATACAACAATATTCTTGAGTTTTATTACATTTTTCAACTAAATAAGTGTTCTTCACAATAAAAATAAGTCATACGAGGTTTTTTTAGTAAAATAATCAATATGTATATATTACTATGACTTTCAACAGCATGAATTATGACATTTGAGACGGAAGATTTTTCAGTGCAATATATTTGCAAGTGACGAAATGACAGGCTGGAATAATACTAAGAAATATATTTTAGTACGCCAGGAACATTTTTAAGGTACAAAATACCTTAAAGTCGAGGCAAGTACTGTGATTTACTGGCAAATCCACGGTGGATCCGCCGGCATACGACGATGTGTACAAACGTCAGAAATCCACGGTGGATTTATTGGCATACTAGAGGTTAAGGATGGTTTACTTTGTATTAGAAACGTTTTTATTTGCATTCTATTCTCTGTGTTATACGATGTTTTACAAGGCGAGGAGCAATGAACTGTGAACTATAAAATTCCCAACTTTGATCAGCAGTTTATCTTTTATATCTAGCAAGAAACCACTGTGAATCTTTTGAATATTGCGTGAAAACAGATTGAGTGAGTATTCACCTTAGAATTGAGAATTTTACGTATGAGTAATGAAAAATAAAATGTGTGTATATTTGATTCCATGACAGTTGACAGTTCCCTGGCATTCTTAGGGAAAATACGGTAAACCTATTTACATAAAATATAACAAAGTATCACTGTGCAGAAAGGATGTACCGTTACTTAACAAAAATATAAAACATATTTTCATTCAAACGCATCAAGGATAAAACTACGTTTCTATATACTGTATATACCACATAAATATAAAAAAATCAACACTTTAAATACATTCGTTTGATGTCCATACCAACTTATCATAAAAGGTATTTTTGAAGTTGATTTCAAATATATAATAATGCAGAGAAATATATAATTTTTTGGGGCCGACTGACCTGGTCACTGTATATTTGACTGTGCCCTCGACCGTTTCTAATTTCATCTATTTGTAATTTTGTTTGTTACGTTCCGTCTCCGGTTCAAGATGGTGGTTGGGTTGGATACTACTTTTTTATACCACCAGGGTTTGCGTGAACTACTACACCTAGTACTCCGAGCTGTCAAATCCGAATAATTAATATTAAGGTACCTATCTGCAATATCTGCACGAAGAAAGTTTAAAAAAATAATATATCTATTAAAAATTTGTATAATTCCTTATTTGAATTATGTACTCAATTTGGGAGGCAGTTATGGGTACCGCAGCCATGGTAATCATATTGGATAACCAACGGTCACCCCAAATGGTTCGCTACGTTTGGTGACTTAGCAGGGAGCCGGGTTTATAGTGTGGGTGAGGTTTGTCTAGGTCTTGGCGGCGAACGCGTTTGCCCACTTCTGCATGGCAAGCCGGATCGGGAGAGAATGATGAGGGAGTCCCTTTGACTTCACTAGCCGGATTCTCTCTAAAATCTCAAAACATCGCCTTGCATCGCATTGGGAGGGATGGATTCATACGTCGGTCACTCCTGGACACACTAACCCCCAAATTCCTACCCATCCCTCATACTCTTTTCCTTCCCAGAACTTCTTCTCCTTTATTTCATAAAAAGATCCCCTAAACAGCATCCCCAAAGATGACATAAGTCCCGAGGGGAATTATTTTCCGCAAGGTCTTCTGTGTGGAGCTAATGTAAAACAATGCGGATATCTTTTTTTAAATATTTTTTTTTATGAATACCGCACAAGAGTCCCAACTGCTCCCGTCTGAAGCAAGTGAGACTATGGAATCCCCAATTGGGGTATGTTGTGAGGCTGAGGGTAGTAGGGAGGGGAAGGAGATAGGGAAGAGGAAAGTGGGGAAGTACTTGGCTATTCAGATCTGGTCACCAAACATGGCTAATGCCATTTCAAGCAACGTTTCAATTCTGAATGGTGGTCTTACACCAGGGCGATACAGAGAGTATCGTCCACACTGGAACGTGCCGCAAATATACTATATATTATTTTAAACGAATAAATTGTGAAGTAAAAGAGTATCTGCAATTTTACCGAAAACTTTAGTTTTAATTATTGCAATACGTATTAATGATAATAACATAAGTTTTATATTTATTTGAAACACCCAGTTTATATGCTAATCGTAGTTTTATGTACAGTAGTCCCTTCGATTCCCCATAAATTGGTCATGCCCAATAGATCGCCTATAAAGGAGGGGAGGGAAGATATAAAAAATCCTATTAAGGCATAGCTCCTTTCCAAAGGCTATTGAAGAGATCTGTGATGGTAGGATCATACAACTGTGGTGGAAGCAACCAATATTCAAACTTCTTATTTGTTAGGTTAATTGAGTGGATAAATGCGTCGGGTTTCTACCTAGATGTAGGGACATGATATCGAATAGAAAGTATCGATACTGTACTCATGAGTAGTATCGAAAAAAAAAAAGTAACGTCGTACTCGCAAAAGTATCGATACTTCAAGGTATCGAGTACATTCATAGGGCGGCATTCCTCTAAACAATATACGCAGCACAGAATTCACAGATTAAAAATAATTTGAATATTATGTCAGGTACTTACTGTCCTAATTCAACAGGGCCATCTATTCGTTCCATGGCACACTAGATTGCTTATGCTTGCAATTATACCAACGCAATGGAATGTTTTAGAAGGTTTGCTATGATTAAACTAGATGGCGTTGCCATAGACATACTTAGCCACATCTTTAAGGGTATATCGATACTTGTCAAAAAGTACTCATTGAGTAAAAGTATCGAATACAAAGTATCGAGTACAAAAGTATCGGTATCGAAAGGAAAAGTACTCGATACCACGAAGTATCGATATTTTTTTCGTGTCCCTACCTAGATGTCGTGTGTTCATTTTCTCTGCTATTCATCTCTTCCTCATTTGGAAATCATCCACTACAATGATGGGATTAGGAAGAATGCAAATATTGTTATGTTATTCGTAATTCGGGAATGTTTGATAGGGGAAAAAAGGTTGAAAAAAGCTAGCAAAGGATTCAACCCAGGACGTCCGGTTGGAACCATATATACTTAATATGAACAGGTTTCTTCAAATCTATTTCTTTAATTTTTTACATGAATACCGCAGAAGAGTCCCAACGGCGCCCAACAGCCTGCAGTCAGTGAGACTATGGCATCCCAAATTGTGAGGCCGAAGGTAGTGAGGAGGGGAAGAATAAGGTGAGGAAGAGCACTTGGCTATTCAGATCTGGTCACCAAATACGGCTAAATCCATTTCAAGTAACGTTTCCGAATGGTGGTCCTACACCAAGGCGATATTGAAAGTGTCTTCCATTTTGAAACGTGCAGCAAATAATATACTATATTTATATTGAATACGTTTTTACATTTTCACGGCCAAAAGCATTTTCGTTATTTGTTTTTGGGGTGTTATGTCGTGTTGCGCTACCTCCTTCGTTTGCCGACGTTTCGGACACTGCAACGCTGTCCGAAACGTCGGTTAAAGAAGGAGGTAGCGCACACGGCATAACACCCCAAAAACAAATAACGAAGATACTATATATTATTTTTAATTAATTAATTGTGAAATAACACAAATTAATCAAATACAATTTATTGGCGCACGCCGCGACCTTCTGATTATGAATCAAGAGTCTTCGACCACTGAGACCATCACACATAACATTCTATTATTCTGATTCTTGACATGGACCGACTCAAGTATCTGATTCACTTGATGGTGCCACATCTTCCTCGGGCGTCCCACTTGTGAAATTAACGCCTTAATTAATTAATTAATTAAAATATAGAATGCATACATAAAAAAACTTTTAAAAATGACTCACGTGTTGTTTTTACATAAAAACGGTACTAAAATAGCGGATACTGGAAAAAAATACTTATTTTATCATACAAACGTATAATAAATAATTTATCACCTCACTTTTTTATCATTTTCATACAAAAATATTTAATAAACACTTTACTTAACTGTTTCTACAAAATTTGTATTTCTTATCTATTTCTATGGAAAACATTGAATAGAGATGGGAAGAGTGATTTATTATAAATTTTCTTATTTTTGTTTTAGGGTTGTCACTAGAACAAAAACGGAGTTAAAACGGTTTCTGTGGGAATAAACGCGTTAGCTTTAAAATAAGCTTATTGGACTTGGCTGCTATTGATATATTGTCGTAAAAACAAGCATAGGGGTCTGAGTGGAAAAAAACATATGTTATTTTAATTTTAACTAATAATTTTATTTTAAAATACCTAGTGCGTAGGTCAACTCATTCTCCATAGTTTTCTCATCACGGAATGTTAGTTATTATACAGCCAGGGTATCATGTCGACATGTCGAATAGAATGGTTGAAGGAAGAATACTTGTAGGATAATGAACGATGAAACAAATCTCACCCAAGGACGTTTGTGCCTGACTGGGCGAGATATAAAGGAATGATATTAATGTAGTTTTTAGGCATACCGAATCTCGTGTTCAGTTGAATGACGAAATCCGAAGTAAAAATCTAAGATTGGACGCTCTACTATTGCGCCCAGTTCATTTAGAGGATTCTTTCCAGAGTTCTAGATACTCTCAGTATCACCCTGGTGTAGGACCATCATTCAGAATAGAACTGTTAATTAAAATGGTTTTTTGACGTGTTTAATAATAATATTTAAATAATATTTTTTTGCCGTTTTCGTGAAAAATCACCTCAAGGGCGCTGTGTGTTTAGTGACCAGATTTCCAACCCTCCTATTCCTCAACTCATTCCCCTTTTTAAATGAGCTGCACACGGCTCTGAAGAAAATAACCCCACCAAGGTCGATGTGATCTTTGGGTACGCTGTGTGGAGCGTCTTTTTAAGTAAAGGAAGGAGAGATGTTCTAGGAAGAAAAAAAAGTATGAAGGATGGCTAAGAATTCATCCTTCCCGCTGCGGTGCAAGACGATCGGTCGAGAGCGACCTGCTGGAAAAGTCAAAGGGTCTCCCTCAACCAGTCTCTCAGATAGTGGGCAGGTGCATCCGCCGGCAACACCCGTTCAAACCTCAACCGGGCACCCCTACTAAGTCACCAAACGTAACGAACCACTTGGTGTGACCTTGGCAAAGGTGGCCTCAAAAAGATCCTCCACACAGCATCTTCGAAGATGACATAGGCCCTTAGGGAAATTATTTTTCTCAGAGCTGAAGAGAATGATTAGAGAATTATTTTTCGTGTGAAGAGAATGTTAAAAAATGTTTAAACTTGACCGTTTGGCATTTCGTCTGTCTGTAAATTTGTTTTGTACTTTCCGTTTCTGTTTATGAAAATCTGCACACTTTATTAATCAAGCAGGCCCCATTCTGACCGAGCTTTGCAATATTGTGGTAGGTACCTAACTAAGATAGTTTGAAAAAAGAATTGTCAATGAGATAGTGAATTTTTTCGGGCAAATTGCAAAATTTCTTATTGCAAAATAAAAAAAAAATACATAATATAAATGGTTTTAATAAAAATGGATTAAAATTATCTGATGATTTCTGAGGAAAATTTTGGTTTTTATCTATTAGATAAGAGAAAATTATTAACATATATTTTGAACGCGAAGTCTACTATTCACAGAAGTAGATACTTATTAGTTATTTCCTCCGTACCTTACGAACATGTTGCTAAAAGTCTCCAAAGCTTCAACAATGTAGAGTCCTGACTTTCTATTCGAAGAAAGTAAGATAGGTAACAGTGGCGTGCACTTTTCATTTTGTGGAATAACAACTTTATAAATCGCGATTATTTTCTAAACATAAAATGTCAAGGTTACAAGTCAATAGCCTTGAGGTTTTGTAACTAGACAATAGTTACTCCATTTAAAGTTGTTATTCCACTTAGTTGCGAGTGTTACAGATTACTAGCTTATCAGGTTCAGTAATACTGTACGTATAGTTGTACGAAATTTATTTTTCTAATGGAAACTTTAAAATGTAACAAATGAAAATATTATGGCATATTTTCTTATATTTTAAATTTTGAATTGAAAACTTCTTTAGCACCGTTGTGATTTGAAACTCGAAGAAACAAAAAAGCGACACTAAAAAGATTTATACTGTGAGGGATTGAGATGGTTGACGGGTCTCCTATTTGTGCGGTGCTTCGTAGCGTCCCCACTCTTGTCTACTTTAGTTTTCTGAAGGTTTCAGTACTACCACGTGTGAACTGCATGCAGATTTAAAAATTTTTTTATTTATTTAATATGTATTTTGGCTTTTTAAGGGGCTTTAACATATAAATAGTAAGAATTATACATTTATTATACATAATTGAACTGAATCAGTAACAACATTTTGTTTTTGTTTAGTGATAAATTGAAGATGTCCACTGACTTGGTATAATTATTTACCTCCATTAGTATTCTGGGCAAAGAGGAATACATATGGTATTTAGTCCCAGAATTTCTGCACTGAAATAAGTCCCGACATACGTATTGGAATCCAAAAGCTTATAAATGCAAGCAATTCTGGTCAATCAACTACAGCATTTAAAATTTTATGTAGAAATACCAAGTCAGTGAAAATCATTCTGTCTGATAATTTAAGCGTTGTTGTTGAAAAAAATTGCTGGAGTACCCATTATTAGGAGCATTAGGTAGAAATGCACAAAAACATGTGTAACTAAATTGGTACTGTAGATACACTTTTTGCGATTGATTTTGGAACACAGAGTTTTGGCGTTGCTATTTTAACGTAAAGCAGGCGTTAATTATTTAAATATTCTTAATTTCGTAAAAATAATAAAACTAAGTAAAATCAACAATGTTATCTACTCAAATTATAAAACAAAGGTAAACTTGAAGAAACACGAATATTTAAACTTTTACCGTGGAGTAGTATATGCTTTCAGCATCTTGTGAAAAACCACTATGTAAAATCAATCATATTGATCTATAGAGATACTATGTTTATTATCAACAAAAAAAGATCCCACAAATGTGGGATCTTTTTTTGTTACTCTCTTATTTTATGTTATTATGTATGTACCTATCTCCATTCTCCATGTATCAAAAAAAAATAGTAAATAAAAAAAATCGGAACAATCGTTGAAACTGAGTTAAATATAAATAGCCAGGTAATAATCCTCCCTTCCACTTCCCTATCTCATTCCTTTTTCCACTACTTTCAGCCTCATAAAATACCAAATCGGGGAGTCCATAGTCCTACTGGCTCTAGACTGTTGGGGAGATTTAGCACTCAAAAAAATGAATCTGTAAAAAATGGGTGTGCGCGGCATCCATACAATATAATGACATTTGAAAGAAATAAATATTTAAAAAATCACAGCACGCCACTGTATACGGTTTCACATAAATGCATGCATATAAAGTAAGAATATTATTATCTACAGAGACGCTACTGTCTATAAAATCAGCAATACGATTATTCCGAGAACATATCAAATCAATTTGCCCCTCTCTTACCCAGTACCGGATTATCCCTAAGGCAGAGTAGGCAACTGCCTAGGGGCCCCGCATCGACTGGGGGCCCCGCGCCCCAAGAAAAAATAACTTGCGTCAACGGTTCGACTCACATTTAGTGAGCAACTCCGGCACACTTTTGGAAAAAGTCAGCTTTCAAGATGTTTTAAATATTTTAATTTTTTATTACGAACATTTATAGGTTAATAACATTACATGCATTAAAGAAAACAACAAATTATAATAATTCGGTTATAACCCAATAACTGTTCACATCAAGCATAAATAATAAATAAAAATTCAATAATTAAAACAAATATTTAAACATAGTTGTATTTTACTTTACTTTCCTTCGTATCAATGGGGATATGATTATAGGTGCCGTGTGTGGTTTATATTGGCATTTGTTTTGTTTTTTTTTTGCTTTTATTTCTAATATTTAAAATATAAATGTTATATAAGCTTAAGTGTGCACTACCTATCTGCTTGCTAAAATTCTTTGTTTCTCTTCATACCAAGGTTGTCTGGAAGAGATCACTTTAGTGGTAAGACCGCTCATTGTACTATTTTATTCGTTTCATTTTTTATTGAATGGGGGTGAAGGCATACCTTCGAAATGTAGTAAAAAAACAGATTAATTATGAATAAAATTACGTTGTGGTAGAAAAAAAAAAGTTTGGAAGTTGGAAAAGGGTAAAGTGCAGTGGCGGACTAAGCCCGTCAGAGGCCCGGGTCGGAAAAACTAGATGAACCGCTCCCCCCCCCCCCCCCCTAGTTTAAGAAGTTGATGTAATTTTTCAAGCTTTTTCTTCAGTTCACACGGGCCTCTGACTCTGGGGGGCCTCCAAACGCCTCCATGTTCCTTTGATCAAATCCTAAACAAGGCTTCAAGGCACCAGGCCACTGTAAAAAAAAATGTCATTTTCAAAAACTAATTTTCTGAAGATGCATTTGTTAATAATGCTCTCCCCAAATGTTTTAAGGAAATTCGCAAAATTGACGGAGATACCTACAGCATTTTATATGAAACCATTTTAAACAGTTTGAATCTTGAAATAACGTTCAGCAAAACTTTGAACGCGTTTTTCTCGAAACTGCTTTTTTCAACACGGTTGACAACATACTGTATTATATGTATTAGAAAAACTATACGTCCGATTTGCATGTACTAAATCTTAAACTGCTAGTAAATCCAGTCAGTATGGCACCACTTAGGGATTTTTTTATAATGGGCCCCCTTCTATTTTTTTTTATGAACAATGAAAATTTTCCATAAAAAATCGAAATTAAAATTCGTTGGTCGGCCATTTTTCCTTATTTTTAAACAAAATTCACCTACGTGGTGAAATAGACACTAGATTTTCAAACAGTTTAAGACCTGCAAATGGGATGTATGGAGGTTTAAAAATGTTCGTAGTTTAGAGAAAAACACAGTCAAAGTTTTGCTGAAGGATAATTCAACACACAAACTGCCCTGAAGAACCTACGGTTGTAGCGAAACCCTGTCGGCATATAGTATGTATAATAAAAGTGGTGTTTACTAAGTTATTGTTTCACATAAAATGCTGTATCTCGGTCAATTTTTCGAATATCTTTAAAACATTTGGTGAGAGCATTTTTAACAAATGCGGCTTTCAGAAAATGAAATAAAAAAAAAAAATTACCAAAAAAAATTATTTACAGTGTTCGCCTTAAGTGGAAATCACCAGACAAAACCGGAAATATGTCGTTTTTACATAAAATTTTAGACGTATTGACTCTTTTTCACAACAAAATTATAAATTGATTTCGAAATACTGTTCTTTTATCTAGTAAAGCTAAGTTTTAAATTTTGAGAATATATGTTTATTTTTAGTACATTAAGGTTTTACCGTAGGGCATTGGCAAATTTGTTAAATTTTCAAACAAAATTTTGTATTATACAACACACATTTCAAATTATATAATCATGGAGTAAAATAAATCAATAAATTATCTGGGAAAGCGCCCTTGAGGTGATTTTTCACAAAAACGGCGCTCTACAAATTGTCCAATTATTAACGGTGCTCCAGATTTTATGTCCGGGTTGAATCTTTCCCAAATGAAAGACTAAACCCTTCCACACACTTTTCCACAAATGAATATCTAGTAAATTCACGCAATGTAAGTGCACTATATAAGATAATAAATACAAAACAATACAAGAACAATACGTTAATCCACCAGAAACATAATGGGAAAATATTTCACCGACTCCAGATATTTTCATATCAGAGGGTTCGGCTCTGATGAAATCCTAATGGTCCGATAAATCCTACTGATCCCTCAATATAAATATTTAAAAAATCTTTCGTAATCCTACATGTATTTAAAATAACCGACTTTTGCATTTTTATGAATAAATTTTTTGACAAATCTAATACGCCTAAATTTTGAATGAGAGAGCTAGGTATAATGCCAGTAGCCGAAATAACAAATGGTAATATTTTTATAGTCTGAGAATGTCAAATTCTTTTAATCTCATTTCCTAAATCTGTATATTTTCTTATTTTTTCAGAAACAGTTTTCTGAATATTACAAGAATTTGGAATAGCGACATCAATGAAATAAGTTATTTTCTTAATTTTGTCATGTAAAACTATATCGGGTCTATTGTGACTAATTGTTCTGTCTGTTAGAATAGTTTTATCATAATAAATTTTATAAAATTCATTTTCTAAAAATGAATTTGGTTCATATTCATAATATGGTATATTACGGCAGTCAATCAAGTTATGTTTAATTACCAAACTTTGGTGAATTATTTTTAAAACTTGATTGTGCCTAAATGTATACTCGGACGGCGCTAATACAGAACATCCCGATATAATATGTTCTATAGTTTCCGGAAAAGCCAAACATTTTCTACATAAATCATCAATTTGATTTGCATCTTTGATGATATGTTTCCTATAATTTTTAGTATTAATGACTCTATCTTGAATAGCAAGCATTTCTGCGCTCAACTCTCCAATACTCAACCATTTGTTTGACGAAAATTTGTCAACATATGTTTGGTTGAGATAATTGAAGTGTTTTGCGTGAAGAATTTTATTTGATTTAATTGAATTAAGAATTTGAATTGAATTTTATTTATTATTATTATTATATGTTTCAGAATTTTAATTTTAGTTAAATAAAATCATTAAAAAAAAGATCCGCGCATATATTTAAAAAAAAATTACATTTTTATTTTGCTTAGACATTATTGAAAAATTAAATATAGTAGGATCAAAAAATAATTAGAAATAGTACATAATTTGAATAGTTTTATCATCACGACTTTGAGCATTTTTGAATTTAGGTATTTTTCAAAGCAAATATTGTGAATGAAATAATATCGATATTGAGCTATTATGTTAAAATGCTGGTATGGAGAATAATTAATCTTACTCATCGGAACCGCCCTGTACAGTTGCAAGGGTACGATCGCAAGATCATCGTTCGAAGAAATTTTAATTCTCGGCCGCTGATTAATGGCATTAAAGCATTGTCAAGGATTTGATAAAGGGGACATGGAGGCGTTTGAAGGCCCCCGAGCAAGGGCGGATCCAGGATTTTTTTCTGGGGGGGGCACAAGGGGCGGAGGGGGGGCGGCCCGCCCAGGGTGCCACCCCGATGAGGGGGGGTACCCCTCAAGAGCACAATCCCCCCCCCCCCCCCCCAGGATGGACCAATTTTTTATGAAGTTGAAATTTGAGTTTGTCAACATTAATGGGGGGGGGCATTTCCGACCGCGCTTTCCCCCGACCGTACCGCTCTCGCAAACGCTGATTATCATCTTTCATTTGCAAGTGCATGAATAGGATACAACGAATAAAATTCGCAATAGGCCACTTGCATGGATTTCATAACGACTTGGAAAAAATCGTGTGGATAGATGTTTTAACTAAGATTTCGAAAAGGTTAGTAAAATTTTTTAGAAATATATAGTTTTTTTTTATTTTTAAATAAATAAATCCATTATTTGAGCTCGTGACGTCACTACATGTAAATGTCCCGTCCCCAATTATGTTCCCTTAACTTTGTAAAATTCCACACTGATTATTATTTTTTTATATGGCAACACTTTGATTTCCGGCGAATTTTTGAATTTTCGTTTAACGTTCACTAGATTTACTGTTTGTTCTATGCGAACTTATCCTTTGGTTTGATTTTTTGATAAAGATGGCGGTGTTTTATTACTATTCGTGTGGAAAACGTTATTTTTTTAAAAATGATTTTCGGCTATGTAATTATCGTTTTTTCACACCCATAAAATTATGTCCCGTATTTCCGGTTTATAAAAAATGGTCTGATTTTTCGGATTGAAATTTTCAAAAAATCACCAGGGTTTCAAAAATACGATTAAAAAAAAAACGGAATGTCTGAGAATATTTGCCTAAACCGGAAAAAAAATTAAAAAATGTGATGCAAGTGGCCTATTCCAGCCAGAAATAGACAAAAGTTTGACTCATGTTCTTACTGTTATTTTAACAACTCTGATAATTTGATTTGCTTCTAAGTATGTACTGTGATGGAATCTCCACAGTACACAAAAATACCATCCTGGTGCCCCCCCCCTAAATCCGCCCTTGCCCCCGAGGACCAGAGGCTCGGGCGGGCCGCCCCCCCCCCCCCCCTCCCCATTAGTCCACCATTGGTAAAGGGGCCCCGAGACGTGCATTGCCTAGGGGCCCCGACATGGTTAATCCGGCCCTGCTCTTACCTTCCTCACCCTTCTGTTAATACCTTCTTCTATGGGTTGGTCCAACCGTCCAATCGCTTTACTTTCAGGGTTTCTCAGATATCTAGAGATAGTATTGAGTTTTATAAACATTTTCAGATGCAACGAACCTTGAAAATGTTTATTATCAATCCGAAGGTATCTGTTTCTGCTCTTGTGGTATGAAAACTGATAAAATGCAGGAAAATATATTGTTTTCTTCAAAATCGAACATGGGTGTCGAGTATCAATTTGTGAGGTGGTTATGGGTATCATTGATTGGATTAACATCACCTGCCAGTGGTGACTTGGCACAGATGCTTGCGTTCTTGGGGTGAGGTTTACCCAGGTCTTGGCGATAGATGCGTCTGTTCAATACTTGAGGGAGACCGTTTTCCCTCTCTGGCAGGAATACCTTCCCACCCCTCATATCTTTTTCCTTCACAGAATTTCCTTTCCTTCCTTTCAGCATCCCCAAAGAAGACATAGGTCCTAAGGTAAAGTATTTTCCTCAAAATTATGTTGCGAATTAATATTTTCACATATATTTCAAAATTTTTATTTGTTTTGTTTTAATACTTGACACATACTATGAAGAAACGTTACTGAGACAACGCACGTGGTTTAATTGAACTAGGTCCAGTAGAAAAACTTATGCGGTCCGTTCATATACATATTCTTTGAATTACCATACTTTATAATGGCTTTGGATACGTGTCTTAAATATTATTAAATAATAATTTAATATTATAACCCCACTAAAACGGCTCTACTGGTCATAAGACATGGACAAGGACCAAAGAATATTCCTCCAGCTACCCTGAACGGTGTGAACCTGCAGTTGACTGAAGTAACTAAATACCTTGGACACATAATCACCAGTAATCTGATGGACGATGATGACATCGATAGGCAAAGAAGAGCTCTCAGCGTAAAAGCAAACATGCTCAGCAGAAGATTCCGCCTTTGCAGTACCGCTGTAAAAAGGACGCTATTCCTTTCCTTCTGCGCAACGCTGTACACGTGCGAACTCTGGGCAAATTAAAAGAAGAGTAGTATAGAAAGACTTCGAGTTCAGTACAACAACGCCTTCCGCATAATATTTGGTCTCCCCAGATATTGCAGCGCTTCCCGGATGGGGCGAGTTCCCGGCTATGCAGCCCTTATTAGATCCAGGGTGGCAGGAATGAGGGAAAGGATAAGCAGCTCTGGAAATATCCTCGTCATGGAAGCCCGCCTCCCGCCTCAGTCCATCATCCAGCATTGATGCACAGTGGAGAAAAATACTGGCACCTAATGTGGTCACAGAATCCTAAAAGCTAATTATTATGATTTTATTTTGTTATTACCTTTGTTCATGTACAATCATATCACCTGCTTCTCTATTTAAAATGTATATTTTATAACCCTTATGGAATGTGTGGGATTATTCTCCCCACATACCGGAATAAACATTTATTTATTTATTTGTATGTTTTATGACTTCATGTCCGGGTTAAATCTTCCCCACAGGATAAACTAAACCCTTCCACTTTTTTCCACAAATGATCATATAGTCAATCCACGCTGTATCGAACGTGTGATGCAATTAGATGACGCACCGCCAACAACATTGTTTCACCATTATTACGCGGCAGTACAAAAATACTGATTTCATAACATTTATTAAAACGTGAATCGCCTTTACTATAAAAGCCAGTACAAAAGGAGGAGCTTCATTCAGTCACCAGTCATCAGTTATTGTGGCAGTACCTCTACAGAACTTACTCGATTCAAGACGTCAGTATCGCCGTTACAAGTTGGAACTTCAAGACTGCAGTCTCTTTCACCTCAAGAGTTCGTCGGAGCGACATCGCCTGCCGATGTGTCTGAACAATACATACAAAACGCTGACGCCTGAGCCCCATGGACACCCTCGGGCTCCTTTGAACTTGCTGATTCTTACCAAGTCCTTGAAGACGCTGACGCCTGAGCCCCATGGCCACCCTCGAGCTCCCTTGAACTTGCTGATTGTAACCAGGCCCTTGAAGACGCTGACGCCTGAGCCCCATGGCCACCCTCGGGCTCCCTTGACTTGCTGATTCTTACCAAGCCCTTGAAGATGCTGATGCCTGAGCCCCATGGCCACCCTCGGGCTCCTTTGAACTTGCTGATTCTTACCAAGCCCTTGAAGACGCTGCGCTACACCTGGCCATCTTGCTCCGGGCTGCTAGCCTGGGGCTCCCTTGCATCGGGCCTTGCATATCTCTGCCCTGATGATAACGCCTGAGCAAGATACATGATATGGACTCCCGCCACGCTTAATAAAAGCAGACCGATTATCCTGAAACCAATCAACATGTGAGTTGCTGCGACCACCCCCTGGATGCTGATGCCAGATATGCAGCAATCCACGAGAACATTTACCATCTGGGGCGCAGCCCGTCTCGATTACTAGCAACCAGCGTCCACCGCAGCCTACATGCGCCGATGCAAGAGTATTCCATCTCACAATGCACGGTGGAAGATGCAATACCACTCCACCCCAATGCGCAGAAGATGCCCGTCCAGCATAGACGCTTGTGACCATACTACGGAACTTCAACAGCTGTCAAGGCGAGAACACATCTCTATCAAGACATTTCGATTGTCAGGCGTCTCTGTGTGCCAGCGCTTATTATCTACAGTTTTGTGCAGGCCTAGAGGTCTCGTACACACGCTATGTAAGTGCACTATATAAGTATAATAAATACAAAAATATACAAGAACAGCAAGTCCATATTGTCCATCTACCAGAGACCAAATGGGAAAATAATTCACCGACTCCAAATATTTTCATATCAGAGAGTTCGGCTCAGTAGAACTCCTAACTGGACCGATAAATCCTATTAATCCCTCAATATAAATATTTAAAAAATCTTTATTTTTTTATTATTTAATATTATTGTTTAATAATAATTCAATATTAAATATCTTGAATTTTCTAATGGAATTGGATACGAATTTCACGACTTCCCATAGACGATCGAGGGATAAGGCTCTCGAATAGCAATCTGAAGGTCGCGACTCGAATCCCGGCGAGCGCAAACGAATTTTATTTCATTAATTTGGGTTTTATCACAATTTATTAATCTTATAGATATTATAAACGCGAAAGTTTGTATGGATATGTGTTTGTTATTCTTTCACGCAATAAATACCGAATGGAATTTAAAAATTATTTCACTAATCAAAATCTACATTATTTGCGAGTAAAATAGGCTATATATATTGGTAAACTCTGGCGTTATGAATAAGCTGTGGCGTTATGAAATTATTTATTATACGTTTATTGGCAAAAAGTGTTGCAAAGTAAATGTTTGGCGTTGGCTGTCATTTTGTTATTCGAATTTCTTTGATAGCAAAAATTCAAATATGAGTATTCTAATATGAATATTAATTTAGTGTACAAATATAAAATAGGTACTAATCTACATTTTTACCTACTATTATGAATGCGAAACGGCGCGTATTTGATTGTTGATTGATTGGGGGGAGAAGGGGGGATGAGGTGGGGGAAGGGGGGGGGTAGTGCGGGGGTAGTGGGGGTTGGAGTTAGGGGGGGTTGGGGGAGTGGGAGGGGGGATATGCGAGTGAAGCCGGGGGCAAAAGTTAGTTTAAAATAACACACAAAATATTCTCTCACCATCTCCTTTCCCTCCCCACTACCGCCAGCCTGACAACATACCCCAATCGGGGATTTCATAGTCTCATTAGATCCAGACGGTTGGGAGCATTTGGGCCTCCTTTGCGGTTTTCACATAAACAAAAAAGGAAAGATGTTGTAATTTTCGAAGATTACTAACATTCTATAAGTAAATTTCTTCTTTTGAAATGCAACGATTCTTATGCAAATATTGGGTGAATAAAAACTTTAAGCTTCACAAATCCTGCAATTATAATATCCCGTAATTTTTCACGGGTCTGCGCTAGTATTTTATTAAAAACTATGTTTATATCTGAACAAAAAGGTGAAAATAATGGGGACTATAACTCAACAATATGCAATTTAATCGTTCCTTTGAAAATTATTGAGAAAAAAACTTGGTTAATTTTATGTTTTATTTCAATTTTATACTTGTTATATGTAAATATATGGGTTAAATAGGTTAGGTTAGGCAATTGGATTTTTTTTTTCATAACTTAGATATTGAATTCTTCAAAGGGGAAACCGAAAGTTGGAAAAACTAAAATTATGTGAACAAGGGGGCTCCTGGATATAGGCAATTTTGTTAGCATATTGCTGTCGAAGGTGATCTCATAATTTATTATACATTTGAAATACTTTTAAGTTTCATTATTTATCGACTTTTAACGATTGAGTCCAAATAAACATTACAATATTATTACATGTTATCTTTACAATTTGGGAGGCGGGTATGGGTACCATTTATAGGATAACCAACACACCTGCCATAGGTCACCCCAATTTAGCAATGGTGCCCGGGTTCATGGGGCGGTTGACCTAGACCCACTTAAACCCTGATTCCTACCCGCCTCTCTCTCTCTCTGAACATAGCCTTGCACCGCAGTGGGGGAATGGATTCATACGTCCGTCACTCCTAGACACACCTACCCCCCGGTTCCTACACACCCCTCATACCATTTTCCTTTCCAGAACTTCCTCTCATTCCTTATGGTAAGACCAGTCAGTGGCTAAGTTAGCATCGCGTTAGGGTCCCACCCGGGCTCCGCGTGTTCGATTCCTCGGCTGGCTAAGTCCTCTATCACGACACAAGCAACATTTTTCGTTTACTGTGAGGGTATTAGGAAATTTTGAAATATTGTTTGGTTATTCGTAACACTGGAATTTTTGTCTTTCTATTTTTAACTAGCCGACCCGGTGAACTTCGTACCGCCTCAGAATCAGTAACTGTTCTGTTAACTTATTATCTGAATTATTTTTTTTTTATTATTAAGTTTAAAATTATTGTTTCGTTTTTGTCAGTATCAGAGATGGCGTTGTGTACAGATTTACATTTCTTGTGATTTTCTTACTTTTCCACTTACTAAGGGGAAAGGCGTTTTATTTTATTTATACGTGAAAGGGAGATTTATCATAATTATTGTATTTTTTCCTTTAGAGGGGTGCAGACATACGTTCACCGTTTGTCTCATTTAGTGTGTAAGAAAGAGGGACAGCATTATATGTTTAAGAACAAAATCAATCAAAGTAATCAGCGCATTGACATTTGATGTTTTGGAATTTTCGGAATTCACTCACTATTCAATATTATATTTATCACAATATTAATGCAGCTATTTCAAAATATAAGAATTCGTTCCATACAAAATGTACGAGGAAAATAATTATATTCATTTTTTTTCGTGATTACTTTCGATGTTTTATTAGCTATTCTGCTATTCGGGGCGGAGACAAATCCAACAAATCAAAAATCGTTCCAGTCGTTCTTGAGTTATAAATAGTGTAACCAACCCGAATTTGTTTTATATATTAAAGATTTAAAAAATATGTATGTGTATTAAAATTTAATTATATAAATAGTATAAAGTTACTAAATTGTAGTGCGGTTGAGAGGTTTCGGTTTAGTCTGTATTTGACGACAGTATGTTTTCTATTTCTGATCTCCTTGTGTTTTGTTTTTGTTTTTTTTCTTCTTTATCCCAGACTCGGGGAGGGTGGTGCAATCTCACGAGTTTCATATTATTAACAGAATAAGTCGAAGTAAGAAGAATACTGTTGTAAGATAATACATAGGAAAATATAACAAAATAAAACACAGAAACAAAAGAAGAAAAAGAAATTTCATCCAGCTTTTATGAGTTTTAAAAAGTTTTGATTATTTTTTTACATTTGCTCCACAGAAGAGGCCCTGAGGAAAATAATTCCCCTCAGGGCCTATGTCATCTTTGAGGATGCTATGAGGGAATGTTTTTAATGAATGGAAGGTGGGTAGGAATCAGGGTTTCAATTTGTCTAAGTCAACCGCCGTTAAGACCTAGACAAACTTCACCACAGGAATCCAATAAGTCACCAAACGTAGCGAACTAATTGGGGTGACCTAATGCAGAGGTGTTTGTAATCTATTAAATGGTTCCTGGGGCGGCGGTACCTATTCCCATCTCTCAAATCATGAAATGAGGGTGGGATTTTGTTGTGAGCTTAGTATTATAATATAAGAAACTTTTTTGTTCAAATGTTGTATTTGTAGTTGCTTGTTGGATGTGTTTTTGACCCTGGGATCTAATGTTTCTATGTTAGTTAGTTGTTATTTCTTGTGTTTTTTTTTGTATTTCTGAATGTAAAGGAGCATTGCTTTGTAAAATAGTTGTTTAATTGATGATGTTAAGATTTTTGATGTTTTCATCAGTGCTAGTTCTTGCAGAAACCTTCAGTATAATTTTAATTATGGCTTTTTGGGTTTTAATTAGTGGGTTTAAAATATTGTTTTTTTTTTCAAATGTACTTGGATTTCATCCTTCAATTGTGTTCTATTCCATTGAAGAGAGCAAAGGTGAACTATATTAATTTAATTTATATGGGCAAATTTCAAAATTATATGGAAGATTGGAATGTAATTCAGACTTACAAGAGATGAGATGTTGAATGGAGGGGAGGCTATTTTAGATTAGGCTTTATAAAATGGAGGATATGTGTTTAGAGAGGAACAACCAAAAATACTTGATTTAAAGTTCCCAGTTCTAGACCACAGAATGTACGATCTGGGGTCAATCAATAGTCAAGGCGGTGAATTTTAAAAAGACGAGAAGGAACGGAACAATGTGCAATTTTCATCCAAATAAGTAAGGAAAATTATTTTTTGGACCAATGAGCATTTTTTAA
This sequence comes from Limnephilus lunatus, assembly GCA_917563855.2. Taxonomy (NCBI): domain Eukaryota; kingdom Metazoa; phylum Arthropoda; class Insecta; order Trichoptera; family Limnephilidae; genus Limnephilus; species Limnephilus lunatus. The sequence continues at coordinate 105,324,040 of OU830594.1, forward strand.
AACAACGGGTTTTATTGGGTAGTATTGAGGCATAGCAGGCTCCCTTGGATTGACATTGGATGAAATCTTTTAATATTTTTTCTTGTTGATAAGTTGAACATTATGAAATAAACATGTGTGTTTGAATGTGTTGCCCTACTTTTTCTATGATTGTTTGAAAGCCTCATAGCTGATGATAAAAATGACAATTCTAACTGAAAAACATTGCATTTCTCTATAAATTCCTTATAAAAATTGTTTTCGCGGTGTTTGACCTAACTATTTGAGAGTATTTTCTCTAACAAACCAGCGGATTTTTTGAGTTTTAGCTTATTTATTATTTTTCAATAGGCAATTCACCATAAAAAGAGTGCTTTGTGCCGATAACTTTAAGAAATAAAGTTATCATTTTGAGAATAATCTATGGGGACAGGACAAATCAAATATTGAAGTCATTCAAGTCTATGAACTTATATAGAACTGAAAAAACGCGAGAATTATTGAGAGATAGCAAATACGGAATACTGAGGGGAGAATGGTGGGTGATTTTAATAAGCAAACGATGTATGCTTTTGAAGGAAGAATGATTTTTAAAATTAAAGAAGACATGGTCAAGATTCTCCTCCTCCACACCACACTGGCAGAGTGGACTATCGAGAACTCGAATTTTAAACAAATGCGCTGCAATAGAGCAGTGACCGATTCTCATTCTCGAAATGCAAGAAATAAATTATTCGGATTTTATAATTTATCTAGATAATATAAAATGCGTTCGTCAAATTATATCCCACAAACTAAAGCAGTATTTAATTGTACAAATAAACGCGACAATTACGTATTTGAGTGTGAACCCCATTTCCTGTGTGAATAATAAGGTTTAAATTCCTACGACATCAACACAGAGTTGTGAGTCACAATGATATCTGTGTATATCACCACAAGCAAACCGTATAACTAGAGTATCTGGTAGTAGAGACTGGAGACGGCCCGCATTCCACGTTGCGTAACCTCAGACGGTGGGGATAGGAGTTAGGGATGAGGGATGGAGTAGGAGAATGGGGGGATCATCCCCCTTTTATATCCCCCCCTATCCTCATCCACACACTGCGAGCAGGCAGTCGGTCGGAGAGGAAATATGGTATACGTGCTGGTTGAACATATGATTTTTTCGGCACATCATCGTGCAAATATTACGATGTGCTTATTTCTCTGCTAGATTTAAGTACTTACCACAGTATTGTATGGTGAAAAAAAATGCATTTGTAAACTTATTTAAATGATTATAAAAAATTAACTGACGGAAAACGTGGAATCTGTAAATGATAACGAACTATTGTTATGCTCCGTTATAAGCTTTCAAAAATAAGAAATAATACGTAAATACGAATAAAAGAGGTAGTGCGCTAAGAGGTATGAAAAATGATTTTAGTCAATAGGAGTTCAATTAAAAAAAATGACTTTGGTATTTAAAATATAGCAAGATTTTCGTGACATCTCTGAGTTAAGTAGCGTTTAAATATATATACTTAATAACCTAAGTGTAATTCTACCTTTATACAAAAAGCTCTATGATTAAATTATATTTTTTAGTAGTAAACTTATATAACAGTATCAAACGGCGCAGGCGGCCAGCGTAGCGCAGCGGTAAGGCGCTTGACTCGCACACAGAAGGTTGAGGGATCGAATCCGGGCGTGGCAAATAAATTTTATTGATTAATTTGTGTTATTTCATAATTTATTCATTTAAAATAATATATACTATATTTGCGACACGTTCCAGAGTGGAAGATACTCCCTGTATCCTGGTGTATGCCCACTATTCAGAATTGAAACATTGCTTGAAAAGGCATTAGCCGTGTTTGGTGACCAGATCTGAATAGCCAGGTACTTCCCCACCTTCCTCTTCCCTATCTCCTTCCCTTTCCACTACCCTCAGCCTCACAAAAAAAAAACAAATTAAAACCAAAATAATAACATCAAAGTTTGGTTAAATGAATTATCGGAAACTTACTAATTTATTAAAAACATCGTCATAAAATTTTCCGAAAAAAACCTTACCCAAACCATGAAGTTGTACCATAGAAGTCGCTGAAAACTTATCCTTAAATAGGTTCCCCTAAGCACAGAATCGAATAGTGACAAGGATTGCGAAAATGATCAACATTTATTTTATATTTATATTTGATACGTATCTTCCATAAATGTAGAACTTAACTTTTTTATACTTATATGTGATTTTTATAATTTTCAGAGCTTGCTTTGCTATTTTTTCTATAGAGGAATTTTCATATAATTACTTTTTCAACTTGGCGTCCAAATAGATATCTTTAAAACTAACATGTATTTTTTTAAGTTTAAAAACTTACATGAATTTTGAAGAGAGGTAGGTATTATGTTGGTAGAAATTCAAAATCTGAGTCTTAAGTTACAATTTTTACACCACATAAGAGTCATAAATACTTGCAGCCAGTGGATCTATGACATTCCACTCGGTTTAGGTATGTTGAGACTGAAAGCAGTGGAGACGGAAAGAAAATGTATTAGAAAAACTTGGAAGGAGCTTTTTTTATACTGCGCTTGTGTTAAGACACCAACTCTTAAAATAAGTTATCCTAACGCCAGAGATGACATTGCGTTTGCCGCGTAATCCTCGTCAAGAGATGTCAGTCGCGGGTAAATTTGAGATTTGAATGTCACCGCGTATAAACATCAAAATAGTACGACAAACGGATAGTCATTTATGAACGCCCGTTAAGCTTGTATGTAAGTAGTTATAATAACTTAAATAATAATTCCTGTTTTTAAGTATGTAATTAATCCACACCAACTGATATTAACACACAACAGGCACATATAAAGCCTTTGAAACCCAAAGAAAATTACAGAAATTTGACAGCCGATAACGCACGACGGACGCCTTCCAATGTCCAAAATATTTTGTATTTTTGTCTTAATTATCTCATTTTGCTGACTTAACGCAAACGATACTGAATCACTCTTCAGGTAACCTAATATGGCTAAAGCCATTTTAAGAGTTTAAGACATGTTTCGATAATGTTAGGCGGTTTTCACCACGGTGATGTTAAGATTATCTACAACTCAATCAGTCACTCTAAGACTTGACTATTTAAAAAATAAGATATCACCATTTAAAAGGTGTGAAAAACTTCAAGTTTATTTATCTAGTTCCGAATAATGCATTATTGGTGTTAAAGTCGCTAATTCATAAACGGTTAGATTTTGGCTATGACGCGACGTAGGTAATGCTGCTGGCTGCTAAGACAGATGTTATCGGAATCTGGGACTGCCCTTATAATCGTAGGCCGGTGTGACATCATAAACGCCCTCTCAAGGCCGAATGCTGGTTTAAAATTACAAAGTCAGTAATTTCCCTATGTAAACCTCAATGTTTAAAATAGTCTAATCACACTGCTTATTTAATTTTTGGGTGTTAAAGCAACATACAAATCAGCAGTTACAACAACGAGTGTCAAAATTATCGCCTCCATCTAGAAACGTCATTGCTTGATGGCACTGACTTAATCATGTGGCAACTCAAAATCCGTCGCGCTTCAAGGCCAATCGTTCCCCGTAGGATCATTAACGAACATACAGTTTTGACGGCAAATTAAAATGGCGTAATATTTAAATCGTTATAAAAAATTAAATGATAATAAATAAATACTCAATAAAACAGTCTAAACGAAACTAATATTATGAAAAAAAAACAGGTTTTATATTTATTAATATGGTACTACTTCCCATCTCAAACATGAGAATAGATAACTCAACTGAGATGGGTAAAAAAAAAGTTAAAAAATAAAATAAAAAAATATATTTTTTATTTTTTACTTTTATGAGTAAAATCTCAAATTATAATATTTAATTAAATGAAGACAATATTAGCGAAACTCAATCGAAAATCTGGAGACAGAAAAATCAGAAAAAGATATTGGTTCCACTGGGACTCGAACCCAGGGCCCTTTGTTGAAATGACAAGAGCTCTACCAACTGAGCTATGGAACCCATTTCTAATTCGGTCACTTTTAACTGTATCATACTTCGACTAAGAACTACCAACACTTTCTTCATTTTCTTAACGCACATATTATTGGCTGCTATCTTTATATATGATTGCAAGATTTAACCCCAACTAAATGCTATCTAGATAGTTTCTGGATAAATATTAATCCATTTTATTTTTATACGCGACATCTATTGACTTTTTCTGTAAGTCCAGGATGAATATTTTTATTTTTAACTTTTATTAGTAAAATCTCAAATTATAATATTTAATTAAATGAATTCAATATTAGCGAAACTCAATCAAAAATCTGGAGACAGAAAAATCAGAAAAAGATATTGGTTCCACTGGGACACGAGCCCAGGGCCCTTTGTTGACATGACAAGAGCGTCCCAGTGGAACCAATATCTTTTTCTGATTTTTCTGTCTCCAGATTTTCGATTGAGTTTCGCTAATATTGTCTTCATTTAATTAAATAACAAATAGTTGAAAAACAACCTTGAATTATAATCACGGGCATGTGCCTAGCATGGTGGTCGAAAACCCCCCAATTTATGTAATAAAAAAAGCCAATGAATAAAGAAAACTTAAAAATTATTGTAAAATCAAATATGCATATATTACTTTTTACCATTTACAATTTTATAAATAAATTTGTTTTTTAGACAGCCCTGATTTACTAAGCTGAATTACCTTCCATATACCAACAAGAGCCACACGACCGAAATTTATTTTTAATTGCAACGAAAATAATATCAGGACTGAGTCATTTATCTCGCTAGAACCTAGATTGCACGCAGTTGGCAATACTTTCTCTAGTACATGTGTTCAACTGCACGGAATATTGTTATAAGAAACCTATAATAACATACCGCAATACTGATAAATAATCAATGTTACCATTACACTATTCTTCTGCATGGGTTCTACATAATTTAGCCCCTAAGACCTCGGCCATATTCTGTCAGAAGGTCAAAATTTCCGCTTTGCAAAAATATCCAAATAAATGGGATATTTCTGAAAGTATCCGAAAACCAAAAACTGTTTTTGAAAGGTGATAAAATACCCTATCAAATTTTAATAATAGAAGTAAATACTATATATTTTTTAAATCTAAAACGTTTGAAAATAAACATAAAAAGTTTAAAAAATTTCTCACCTCACATTTTTTCGAACTAAAATTACTGATAACGAAAAACAAAAAAAAATTACACAGTTATAATTAGACGAATTTGTTATAAACGTTATCTTCAACTCATTTTTTTGTAATTTATGTAAACATAATTAATAATAAATTCAGAAAGCTTATTTTAATTTTAATTGCAGTCGGAAGCTTTAGTTTCATAAAGGCGAACATTTTTTTTATATAAAGCGTGGTGTTTTCTCTTTCTAACACCGTTTAGATCATATTTCTCACTATGATAGTAAGGGAGATATAAAATTTTCTATTTAACCTACATGGGTTGTTCCCAAAGCGAATAAATTAGAGCGAATGTGCTGTTTTACTTCATTTACTGTTACACAAAATTATTATGTATATCAACATCATTCCCATCATTACTATTGGCTCTACAACCCCTGGTGGGTCATCTTGGCCTCCTCAAGAGTCTTCCTCTACTCATCTCGATTTTGTGCCAGCTCTCTCCAGTTCAGAAGCTCCAAGGTAGATATATCTTTGAGCACGTTGTCGCTCCATCTTAATCTTGGCCTTCCGAGGCTCCTTCTCCTTAAGAGCGCATAACCAGCCAGCGGACGAAAATCCACATTTCATCGAAAGATGTTCTTACGATCGTACAGGGCGGTTCCAATGAGAAAGATAAGGTATTCTCCGTACCAGCTTTTTAAAATTATAACTCAATATCGATTTTACTTCATTCCAAAGTTGCTTTAATTTATACCTGCATCCAAAAATGCTGAAAGGCGTGACGATAAAACTATTAAAATTATGTACTTTTTGTAATTATTTTTTGATCATAAGTATTTATCATTTTTCAATAATGTCTTACCAAAATTAGAATGTAAAAAAAATCTAAAATATATTAGTCTGTAAGTGCGCAAATAAATGCACAAACGGACCAATTTTCGTCAAGAAACACATGTAAAATTAAATTTCTGTTACATACGTTTACCAGATAATATATTGATTTATTTTACTGCATGATTATATGATTTGAAATGGGTGTTGTATAATACATGTACTTTTTTGAAAATTTAACAAATCCGCCAACGACCTATGGTATAACCTTATTATATTAAAAATAAACATTTTTTCTGAAAATTTATTACATACGTTTACTAGATAAAATAACAATCTTTCGAAATCAATTTATAATTTTTTGTGGAAAAGAGTCAATACGTCTAAACACTAATTTAAAAATGACATATTTCTGGTTTTCTCTGGTAATACACTCTTAACAGTCTTGAGTTCAACAGGGACTTTGGTGCTTGATGCTCAGTCATTCTCTCCATATAACCCAGTAACCGAATTCATTAAGTCATCATTATGTATATATCGCAAGTATGTAAAAGCCCGTATGGGGTTACAATAATATAAATAAATAAATATGTACTCATGTACAGAGTCCAGTTTGAACGTTATGGTATAAACTATAGTATCTACTGCATTGAAATTGTTCGTTGTAACAGATGTAACAGTTTTACATCTATGAAAGGTGTTGCATCACTTCTGTGCGGTCTCACAAACTATCTTTTCAATTTGCTCAAAGAAAACTTGCTTCCAAACACGGTCGCTGGCAACTCTTCCAGGAATAAAACGCATTATATTATTTATAGACCGAGTTGGTTACGTTGTTATACGTATATACGAGTGATATCTATATCGCCTGCCACTTGGCTCAGGCTCGGGAACCAAAACACTATTTCTGCAGTTCGTCATTTTTACTGCGGCAATTATAAAAACTCAGGCGCCTCTACGTATAACTGTTCGTAATGTTCATAGTGTTCATTGGACGAACAGGGTGATTTGAATTATAAATTTCACTTGAAGTTGGACGATTTGTAAGCCCGACATTAGTGAGTAGAAATAACCTAACGTTTGAAAATGGCGGCGATTGTTGTTGATACTCGTTGTTCTATTCATAATGTTCATAAATTTAAAAATTCAAAAAACTAATATTGCACAAAAATACAAGTCCAAAAGGTGTAGTTTGTAGGTATGTCCAATTTCTTCCAGATAACCCAACAAATACGAATGTAATACAATACATAATATATTATAAAACCCAACAATTACCAGTTACATTAAATTACAGCCTTACCAAAAAAACCTCGTAAAATTTTTGTTCAATTGATAAACGACTGTGGATGTGAAAACATTCCTAATTAAAAAATGACAAAAAAAATTCATGGAAAGATATGTACATTGCTTACACAGCCAGAAGAGGTTGTTTATCCATTTTATACGCTTGTTTTATTAATAATTTCTGAACGAATTTTCGAATTTTTCCTACGTATTTTATATGTTATGTATATTTCTCATTTTTGAAGATGTCGTAAAAGAAAATACCCTAACAGAAACTAGATAAAATTACATTTAAATTTTTGTAAAATTTCAAACGTGAAAAAAGTTTTAAAAAAGCTTTCCTTATATTATATTTTCTATCTAAACGCCGAAAAAATTCGGAAAATTGAAAATTAAAAAAACACAGTCTTTTTATTTAAAGAATTTTCCAAAAAAAACTATCACTCATTTTATATCTCGTTCATACAATTTATAAAAAAATATTATAATAATTCCCCAAGAATAACTGAAAAAATCTGACATTTTGGATACCTTCTTATGCAATTTAAACGTTGATTTCTCGAATTTGTATTTATTTACACATGCTTAAGACATGTATATTATTAAATAAAGTTACTTTCATGGAAGTCTTATTAAACTCATGCGGAAAAGTCATTTAAAAAAGAACGGTTCAGAAATAATCTAAAACCTACCATTAGCACAACTAAATTATCAACAAACGAGCGCATAACCAGCCAGCGGACGAAAATCCACATTTCGTCGAAAGATGTTCTTACGATCGTACAGGGCGGTTCCAATGAGAAAGATAAGGTATTCTCCATACCAACTTTTTAAAATTATAACTCAATATCGATTTTACTTCATTCCAAAGTTGCTTTAATTTATACCTGCATCCAAAAATGCTGAAAGGAATGACGATAAAACTATTAAAATTATGTACTTTTTGTGATTATTTTTTGATCATAAGTATTTATCATTTTTCAATAATGTCTAAGCAAAATTATAATGTAAAAAAAAAAGAAATATATTAGTCTGTAAGTGCGCAAATAAATGCACAAACGGACCAATTGTCGTCAAGAAACACATGTACCTATATATTTTTTAATAATTTTATTTAAAATAAAATTAAAATTCTGTTACATACGTTTACCAGATAATATATTGATTTATTTTACTGCATGATTATATGATTTGAAATGGGTTTTGTATAATACATGTACTTTTTTGAAAATTTAACAAATCCGCCAACGACCTATGGTATAACCTTATTATATTAAAAATAAACATTTTTTCTGAAAATTTATTACATACGTTTACTAGATAAAATAACAATCTTTCGAAATCAATTTATAAATTTTTGTGGAAAAGAGTCAATACGTCTAAACACTAATTTAAAAATGACATATTTATGGTTTTCTCTGGTTAAACACTGTTAAAGACTAAAACTGAAAAAAAATAATACCAATATCAGTAAATATGTTGATTTATACTAATATAATAGAGAATTAATCATTTGTACGAAATTGTGTTAAAAAACCTTAAATTAACTGCGAGTAAAATCCCACATGTCACAAAATAAATTTTCCCGCAAAGCAATGAAACAACATGGCCGCCGCGCTTGCGCAATAATAGGGAAATTCAATGCAGTCAACATAAAAACGTGATCATGTTATTAGTAGTATTGAAGAAATGCTGTTTAACGGTCGTTAAGCGTTTTTTTTTTAATAAATGTTTTTATTCGTGATTTAAATTTGAGCATATCGTTTATTCGTTATACGTGGAAGGTTATTATGTACTTTAATTGCCATGTAGTAGGGTACTTTTTGAAATATAGTTTTGTTTGCTTTTGGTATTAATAAGTTTTCTGTGAACCTTGTAGCACGTGTTCATAGGACGAACAGTGTGATTTGAATTGTAAATTTCACTTACAAAATTGGACGATTTGTTAACTCGACAAAAGTACTCGAGTAGAAAATTGACGTTTGAAAATGGTGGCGATAGTTGTTGATACTCGTTATTTCTATTTAACAAAATAAAATAAATACGCGCAGCAGTTAAGACTATTTTTAACAGTGAAGTTTACATAACAAATAGTGGTGATTGTTGTTGATACTCGTTGTTCTTTACTGCTGATTTGCATATTTCTTTAAAACCAAAAAAATAATTAAACGGAGCGATTTGACTATTTTAAACACAGAAGTTTATCTACATAGCAAATAGCGGCGATTGTTGTTGATTGTTGGTTGATTGTTGTTGATTGTTGTTGATTGTTGTTGATTGTTGTTAATTGTTTTTTGTTGTTGTTGAATGTTGTTTATTGTTGTTGATTGTTGTTATTTTGTTGATTTGGTTGTTTGTTGTTGATTGTTGTAGATGTTTGTTGTTTGTTGTTGATTGTTGTTAATTGTTGCTGAATGTTGTTGATTGTTGTTGATTTTTGTTATTTTGTTGATTTGGTTGTTTGTTGTTGATTATTGTAGATTGTTGATGGTTGATTGTTGTTGATTGTTGTTGATTGTGGTTGATTGTTGTTAATTGTTGTTAATTGTTGTTGATTGTTGTTGTGTGTTGTTTTTACTGCTGATTTGCGTGTTGTTTTAAAACCAAAAAAATAATTAAACAGAGCGATTAGACTATTTTAAAACAGTGAAGTTTACATAACAAATGGCGGCGATTGTTCTGGATTGTTATTTATTTATTGTTTTCAAGATACAATCCCGTTAAACCGCAATAAAGCAGTTTGTCAACAGGTAAAGCAGTTTGTCAACATGTTCTTACTGCTGATTTTGCGTGTTGTTTTAAAACCAAAAAAATAATTAAACAGAGCGATTTGACTATTTTCAACCAGTGAAGTTTACATAACAAATGGCGGCGATTGTTCTTGATTGTTGTTCTTACTGCTGATTTTGCGTGTTGGTTTAAAACCAAAAAAATAATTAAACAGAGCGATTAGACTATTTTAAACCAGTGAAGTTTACATAACAAATGGCGGCGATTGTTCTTGATTGTTGTTCTTACTGCTGATTTGCGTGCTGATTTAAAACCAAACAAATAATTAAACGGGGCGATTAGACTATTTTGAACAGTGTACATAACAAATGGCGGCGATTATTGTTGACACTCGTTGTTCTTGCTGCTGCTGAACTAAAAAAATATACCATTTTAAGCGACATTTCAATTCTGAATGATGGTCCACCAGGGCGATACTGAGAGTATCTTCCACTCTGGAAATAATAAATTGTGAAATAATACCAATTAATCAAACAATTTTTTTTTGCGCACCCCGGGATTCGAACCGGTGACCTCTGGAATGCAAGTCAAGATCCTTACCCCTCAACCTCAGAGGGCACCTAAAATTCTACTTAAAATAGATAATTTTACAAGTTTTTGTAAATGTTACTAGGAAACTAACTGGTGCAGATCCGTGAAAAGTTACGGCATATTATTATTATTGTAGGATTTGTGAAGTTGAAAGTTCAGTGAAAACACATGAAAGTCACCATGCAAGTTATCAAATTATATCTGAATTCTTGACGCATCAGTTCCAATTTTGAAATTGACAATCAGAATAATTTTCTGTTGAAGTGTTCTGTTACAGTTAGGTAATTTATCGCATTTTTTTAAATAATCTTTGGCTGTGAGTCGTAAATTATGACACGAAAGAATGCCTGCTGTAACGATTTTGTAATTGACTAACCATAGCAAAGTAATGTTTTGACTCGACTACTTTACCTTTCGTCTGTCTATACATTTGTTTGTGTATTCCGTGTTCGGTCAAGCCTCTTAAGATGGTACCAGAGCGCATGAGAGTTGCGACTGACGCGAACTGTCAAGTTTAAGTTAACAACAGTCTACTGTTAACAAGTATGTAGTATGTATAAGTCATAGATAATTTGAACGAAGGCATATAAGCCATAGAAGCATGCCGACTGTGGCTGAGTGACGGCCAAACCGCATGAATTATCGTTTTTAAACTAAATTATTCGTATATAAACTCAAATGCACAAGTTAACATTTCATTTTATAAAATTATATTTTTACAGTAAGCATAACATCCCCTTTCAAATTTATAAATTCTTCAGACTCTAAGGCATCTCATCGTGCATCTTTAGTCCTATACATTAGGCGGTTTCTTAATTACAAATAATAATAATTGAGGACATAACGGAGGACATTATAATATTTAAAACACTGGAAATTGCGTGACTTTACATTTGCTACCCCATCACTGTTGTAAAAAGATTAGTACCAAAAGTTGAGTTAATATTCATTTTGAAAGATTCAAGAATTTAGGACTCTTTAGGGCTGGAGAATTTTTATGAAACTACTATTACAAAGGCTTACAAATAATAAATTGCTTAAATCTTTCTTTAGGTGTAGGTGAAGGTGAATTTTTTTAAACGTTTTTGGATACGATTTGTCTGAAAATGCGATTTTTAAGTTAAGCCGAGTCTGTGATCATTCTTAAATCGTCTGTCAGTCCATTCAAGGTTTTAGGTCCTGAAATTCCGCAAGCACGCTCACAGAACTTAGTATCTTAGTGCGCTTTGGTTCCTTTAACCATCCTATAGCTGATGACGCTGCTGACCTCAGGGTTGACTGTCGAGAATTGGAATTTTCTGGAATACACTTTTCCGATAAGTAAGCCGGAGTCATTCCGTTAAGGGACTTAAATACCATCCAGCAGAGCTTGAACTAAATTCTTTCAGGACATTTGAGCCAGTGAAAAGTTTTGAGATCTGAAATATGGGAATATTTAGATACTCCTGTGATAAATAAAACGGATTGTAATTTGTTGATTTGATATTTCGGGAGACTTGTATTCCATTGCAATAATCTAAAAATCTCGTGAAACAACATACGAATTGACTAGTCATTTGGTCGTCTCTGTTGGCAGGTTTCTTCTTACTGTTTTTATTTGCCTTAATTGAAAGAATCCCGTGCTCACAGTTCTGTTACCTTGAATTTTACGTGGAAAATCAGCGTCTAGATTGACACCCAATTATGTATCTTTATTGAAATCGATTTCATCTTTAAAATATCAGCAAGTATTTGGGAATTTGGTTTTTCATAACTTTATTCATAGAAATCGATACATTAAATAGCAGTTCCTTTTTATTGGAATTCAATTTAGCTCCTCTCTCATTTATTAGCCTTTCTTAAGAATTTAGTGTGTTCAGCGCTTTCATTCTTATAATGGTATTTATTATATTTGCGGCAAGTCCAGTGTCGGAGATACTCTCAGTATCGTCTTGGTTTAAGATCACCAGTCATAATTGAAACATTGCTTGAAATGGCTTTAGCCGTCTTCGGTGACCAGATCTGAATAGCAACGCACTTCCTCTCTCGTTTCCCTCCCCGCCACCTTCAGCTTCACAACATACCCCAATTTGAGATAACATAATTTCACTAGCTCCAGACGGGTGCATATGGGATTCTTGTGCGGTAAACACATAAAAACTTTTCAAGATCCAAGTTCGATCCCGCTTTTCCTAAAAATATAATCTTCACACAGCATCACAAATATACGTGCTGGGGATTTAAAATGTAGCAAAAACCATGCTACATATCAATTTCAAAATATCTTATTCTTTTGAGTGACTAGGTACCTCTTTTTAAACTAGACATAAATCTTGGTATAATATTCTAGAAATTTTTCAATTTATAGATACTAAACATTTTCTAATATTTCTATTTTTGAAACTGATAATTCGTGGTGGAAGTCCATTATAATAGATTATAATAAAACAAATAAAAAACTTTATTCCACTTCATTTTATTTGACCGTAACCGGTTTCAGCTTGTCAGAGCCATCTTCAGACTGGTACAAGTAATTCTTGGCCTACGGTTTATATACATAACATATGGGGGAGGGGAGAGGGGTGGTCTACAAGGATTTTAATAAATTATTTTTGTTACTAAGTCGTTTTAGAATGTCGAATTTCCAAGTATTTTGGTAATTCCAGTGGGCTAATTACTTTGGGTTTGTAGCTCACTTCAATATCTATTGATTAAGGAAAAACCTTACAAGTAATGTGAATTATTAATGGCCTAATTTTATTATCAAATCGTTATTATACATATCTATGATCTATAATAATCATATCTATAATGATTATTATAGATATTGAAGGTCTTGTAAAAAAAATACCATTATAAAAACAAGATAAAATTACCTTTTAGATTTATGTATTCGAAACATACTTTAGTTTTAAAAAACTGCCATATTTTAAGATTCAAACGCGGAAAAAAAGGAAAAAAATTTCTTACCAAAACATTTTTGATTAAAGTGTGGAGAAATTTATGAAAAACTAAAATTTAAAAAATACAGTCCTTTTATATAATGAATTTGAAATGAATCTGTCACCTCAGTTCTTCCTCGTGCATACAATAAAAAAAAAAAAAAAATTTCAAAGTTTTTTTATTGCCAAAAAAGTAACCTAAAAACAAATGACATTTAAACAGTTTGCTAGCATCTCTAAAGACGATAATTTCTTTGATACGTGTACCACCACATGTATTAGATATTAATATTAAAAAAACACCACTTTTACGAAATTATCATAAAATAAAGATCCTTAAACGTAAATTTAAATTTTCAAGTATCATATAAAACACTTTGACATTTCAACTTTGAAAGTCCGATTATTGTTATTATAAATTGACTAAAACACATACGTTAAATATAGCAATTTTTTTTTTACATTAACTCCACACAGGAGGCCCTGAGGAAAATAATTTCCCACAGGGCCTATGTCATCTTTGAGGATGCTGGGTGGAGGGTCTTTTTGAGGAAAGGAAGGAGTGAACATGGGTCTTGAAGAGACCCGTGTTGTAGGAGGGAGGAAAAACAAAGGCCGGTAAATCTTTCCACAGCCAAACTGTTGAACTTAAGAACGAGTCGTAAAAACGACCCGTTATAAGAATATAAGAGTGAATTAGTCATATTAATAGAAATCACAATCACATTTGTAATATTACAAAACACATCCTAGGAGCGAAAGTTCTTTCGCGGTTTAATATGTTTTCAGCGCGAATGACGAATGCGCAGGCGCCGCCACCTAGCGGTCATGAATAAAAACAAACTATTTAATATGTGTACAGTATAAAAACATGTTGCCAGATTTAAAATGCATTTTAAGAACAAAGCTTATTAGTTATTATATTAGTAATATTTCGTCATTTAGTGTATATTTGTTGTACCATGTTGCCGCAACAACACAGGTTATGAATCGTGCTGTATTTTTTTTAGTAAGGCTGTACATGTTTCTCACAAATTATTACACTAACTACTTATTAATACACTATTGTATATTTATTATTACAGTATACTTTTATGCAAACTGTTTAGATAAATTTAAATATGTTTTTTGATTTCGGGGGATCAACTGTCGGCTCACCGTATTTGAGTCATCCTGGTGCTGTCATTTAAACTTTTCAAACGATCGCAGCGCCATCAATTTTTGTTTAAGGTTGGACTGAGCCTCATTTTAGAAACGTAATGTGGTATGAAGTGACTTTAGCTGTTTGTAATGACTAATGACCACCTTTCCCTCTCTCTTCCTTCAGCCTCGCAAAATTTCACTTCGAATAGTATCGTCCTAGTAAAAGACCACCATCGTGCTTCAAATGGCAGATAAACATTGTGATTTACAGAAAAGTCTGGAAAGGTGGAGAAAGATCCTGGAGAATAACTGCCCAAAAATTAGCAGGAAAAAGACTGAATATTTGTATTTGCCATTTGAAGACTCAAATGCTGTAACTCCTTCTATGCAACTGGATGGGTAAGGTTAGCCAACTGTGACTCATTTAAGTATCTGGGCTTACTCACCCACAGATACTGAGGAAGTCCAGCGCATGTCAACCATAGAATAGGTGTGGGATGGATTAAATTCAGATCCGTAACAGGAATATTGACTGACTGCAAAATGTCTATAAAACTTATAGGAAAGATATACCAGACTATTGTTAAACCCGCGATAATGTATGGTTCCGAATGCTGGACTATGTACAACTCCTACTCTAGGCGACTCGAAACAGCAGAAATGTGAATGCTTAGATGGTCGGCAGGAGTATCACTAAAAGATAAGATTAAAAGTTCACGCATTCGTAGTAGCCTGGGTGTCACGGACATAAACAGTCAGCTGGAGGAACGAAAGTTGAGATGGTATGGGCACAAAAGACGGAGACCACCAAACCACACAGTGAAGCAGGCAATGTCTATGGAGTTTCATCGACAGTCATCCAGAGGAAGACCGAAGAACTCCTGGATAACTCAATGCTCCAAAATACTTCAAAGAAACGGCCTGGATGAAGGCGATACTCAGAACAGAAGAATCTACAACCTGAGAATGAGAAGAGCCGATCCCAAGAACCTACCTAGGCAACAAATGTTTTTTTTTTAATGTGAATACCACACAAGAGTTCCAACTACTCCCTTTTGGAGTCAGTGAGACTGTGGCATCCCCAATTGGGTATGTTCTGAAGCTGAAGGTGGTGGGGAGGGGAAAGAAATTGGTAATAGGGTTGTGGAAAAGTACCTGGCTATTCAGATATGGTCGCCAAACACAGCCAAAGCCATTTCAAGAAACGTTTTAATTCTGAATGGTGGTCTTACACCAGGGTGATACTGGGATAATACTATATTTTATATTTAATTGCTTAATTGAAATAACACAAATCAATCAAATAAAATTTACTTGCTCACACCGGGATTCAAACCCTACCCTTCGACCCCGGAGAAAATGTTTGATGATCCGATGCGATTAGCTATGTACTTCCCAACCTTGCCCTTCACATACCTTTTCCTTCCCCACTCCCTTCAGCCTCAAGACAAACCCCAAATAAAGATGCCATAGATTCCCTGGCTCCGGGTAGCTGCGGTATAACGTAAAAAAAACACCAAGTGCAGTATCTGTATATCTATTTTTCATCTCAATGCGATAATGCCACGCTCGTTTATTTATTTGTACCGCTAATAAATTCAAATAAATAAACGCGTAACTCGCAATTTTGGCACATTGTTTGACGTTTTAATAACAGGGCGAATATTATACTTTATTTCGGCGCCATTTAAAATAAGACACCCCGTAGCGAACCGCAAGAACAAACGCCGCACATATTCCCTAAAAACTCCAATTTAAATGGCGAATTTAAATGTGTACGCCTATTCAAAGACTGCACCCAATTAATAACAGCTCCTGACACTTTAATGCATCTGGGGGGGTGGACGGCGGGGGGGGGGGGATTTGGCCGCCAGAGGGGGTTGTTTGGTCAGGGGGGCTGGACGGCGGGGGGAATGGGGGCTGAATGACAAAATGGCCGCCGAGCAATTCAATTTCGAGTAGAATTGCAACCCGCTTCCTTCCGGTGCAGTCACTGCCTCCAGCCGTCTAGGCGCGGAGATTCTAGTCCAATATAATGTGTGAGAATGTTGCAACAATTTTTTTTACATATGCAACAAATTGTATAACTCCATTCATACAACTTAAAAGATAAAACACTAATTTACACCTATACAGGAAAAGAAAGAGGCGATTTATCATGATGTTATAATGAAATTAAGCAACCCTTAAAGGCCATTAACCAGCGGCCGAGAATTTGAATATCATCCAAAGATGGTCTTGAGATCATACCCTTGCAACTGCGCAGGACGTTTCCGATAAGAAAGATTAATTAGTCTTCGTACCAGCATTTTAAAATTATAACTCAATATCGATTTTATTTCATTCAAAATTTGGTATGACATATACCTACATTTAAAAATGCTCAAACGCGTGAAGATAAAACTATTAAAATTATGTACTTTTTTGTTATTATTTTTTATTTTATTAATAATTAATCATAAGTTTTTATTATTTTTCAATAACGTCCAAGCAAAATAAAAATGTAAATATATTAGAAAAGTAGCTTTCCCAGAAAATTTATTGATTTATTTTACAGCACGATTATATATGATTTGAAATGTGTGTTGTATAATAATATAATTTTGTTTGAAAATTTAACAAATCTGCTAACGACGTAGGACATAACCTTATTAGTTATACTAAAAATAAACATATTTTCTTAAAATTTAAAACATTATTTTACTAGGTGAACATGTGTACATTTTCGCAATTTATAATTTTTTTGTGGAAAAGAGTCAGTACGCCCAGAATTTTATTTAAAAATGACATACTTCCGGTTGTTTCTGGTTATTTCCTCTTAAACCCCTTTATTTAGAAAAATGCAGAATTTAATCTACATTAAGGTGGAGCCAATATGAAGTAATGCGAATCATGTTTCTCTTTTGAAAATTTTGTTTCTTAGTTGTTTAATATATGTTTTAATTATTTAATTAGATGCTAGACTTATTAAAAAACCTACTCGTAATTAAAAAGAAAATTTTCGATGAAGTATTTACTACGAGTAGAACAATTTTTGGTTTTTACTTTCTCAAACTTTTTTTTTTAAATTACGAGTAATTCTTTTAATAATTCTAGAAACAAATAAAGTATCAGACCTCTAAAAAAGCTTTAAGTGCAAAATCTGGTTCCATGACAGTTGGTCCCGGGCAATTGGTCCCGGGCAATTGGTCCCCCGACATAGGTATACATAAAATAATATTGTATAGTGGTTTCAGAATACTTAACATTTTTTGACAATTTGTTTAAAGCAGTATTTAATTTTTCAGAAAAATAAACCTTTTAAAATGCACGTCATATAAGACGCACTTATTTTCCTAGAAATATTTTGACGACGTAGATCGAAAGAAAAAAACGAAAAAAAATCATTTTTTTAACTAATTTTTGAATTTGCTGTGTTCATGGCATTTAAAATTTTCGATAACGATGTGTTTTTATTGCGGGCGTATGAATCAATCAATCACATTGTGGTGTAAGGTGATATTCCAATAGAATCCTTTTGGAGAGGTCAAATGTCTCCCTCAACCAGTCTCTCCCAAACCGGCTTGTCACGCACTTGGTGGGCCGATGCATCCGCCGCCAAGATCCGGACACACCTCACCCCATGAACCCTTGCTAAGTTACCAAACGTAGCGAACCACTTAGGATGACCTATGGCAGTGATGTCGGTGCTCATACAGACCTCCCAAAATTACAGTTAAAACCACCTTTGTGCTTAAAATCGTGAACTCTTTTTTTTTAAAATTGATTTATTTCATCCAAAAAATATATAAATACATAATATAATATCGTATTACAGTCGTGTATTGGTTACATTTTAAGAACATTTTCACTTTTTATTTTCTTCCTTTTCTTTTACACAGTAGTAATAATAACATAATTTTAATGACAATATCATGTTACTTACAAAGTTAAAAACATAAGGTAATAAATGATGCGTTAGTAAGTTAATATCTATGAGTTAATAACATTGTTATAAGAAAAATGTAATAATAATAATTGATGCCATTAAAACAGTATCGAAATAGGAAAAAAGATATGGAGGTAAGAACTGTTATATAGAAGTAACATAATATATATTTTAAGTTGTGCATAGCCTGCCTCACTAGGCGAACCTGTATTGAGGCAGAATTTTTAGTAAATTGTTTCTCGTAATTTTGTCTATGGTTTACTTATAAATGTATAATATATGTTCTTATACAGCAATACGTAAAGGACCGATCATTAGAACATATCCAATTTTTTTTTAAATTCTTTCTGTGTTTGACTCAGTTTGATATTATCAGGAAGCATGTTGAATATTTTTTGTTGCAAAGTATCTACAACCTTTAGATTTCGTTTGCTAAGCGATTTTTATCCCTATTTCCTATTATATTCGCGGCTATATAAGGCATGTTAAGAATACATACATGTTTGGTTTGTGCCTTCCTCTTAATCCCAAAAGTTTTATAGCCGGAACTCTGAGAAACTGCACCAAAATTAAGGCTATTAAACTTTTATTTCGCCATTGTCAATCAAATTGAACGATCATCAAACATTTCTAAATCAACTCAATCTCACTATAAATTGCGATGTCAGCAAATATATCGTGAAAAAGGGAAATAAAAATACGTTCCTTATCGCTATAATGCTGCAGCTATTTCTTACACATTAAATAATTATGAGACACACAAAATAAGTGTGACTGTTTCAACCTACGTACTACTTTTTGTGACGGGAAATGCGTTTCATTTTCTTTATACGTGTGAGGGAGGCGTATAATAATGATTGTATATTTTCTTTGGGGGGTGCAGACATACGTTCACCGTTTGTCTCATTTTCTACTGTTGTTATTTAATGTGTAAGAAAGAGCTGCAGCATTATATTTTTAAGAACAAGCGCATTTCATTTGACTTTTTGAATTTTTGGAATTCACTCACACTTCAATATTATCTTTGTAACTATATTGCATATTTTCAAAATTATCGTCACGGCTAGTAGAAAGTATTGGTAGAAGTGTACGGAGATGTCATGGTGCGGTGTGTGAAAGAGATACAAGAAAATTATGACTTTTTTTCTTTGGTGGAAACAAACCTAAGTACATTGTATATCTCATCTATTGAAAGAGCTGCAACATTATTGGGTTAATGGATTATGTTTAACCATTGGAGCGCTTTTTGCCACAATATGGCACTATTTAAAATACCTCGGATTGCTTTGCTGCCAATTTTGGCTAATCTCCCCTTATTTGTAAGAAATTAAATAGAAGTTTACGATTTTATAATATTTTTTTTATAATTTCTACGAATAATCAACAAAAGATAGATGAATTAATTGGCTTTACAGAACTATAATCAGTTTGTATGTCTCCTTATTAAAATTCGGAAGCATGATTTTTTTAATGTTAGCGGAAAATATTCAAAATGTACACCAAAAAGTCTCGATCAATCGGAGGAAAAAGTTTTAAATTGCGTTGTTGCTCCAGTGGTTATTGCTTTTTTGCCGTTACGGTGCCGCAACCGTGAATCGTCACGGTAATTATAAAAGCGTCCATTGTCAATCGAACTGAACGATCATTAAAGATTTCTAATTCAGCTCAATCGCACCATCAATTGCAATGTCATCTATGTGTCTGAGCATATTTTTACGATTGAACTTTGATCGATCTCATCAACTGAAAAACCGGAACAATATTTGGGGGTATCTGGATGGTCTAGCAAGGTCAATCGATAAACCCTATATCAATACGATATTGACCAAATCCGTCATCTATGGTTAGTTTTTTATCAATATTGGCGAGTACGGTCTACGATTGAACAGATATTCTGACCAAAAATTGATAAATTTTAGCCCGGCTTCCGTAGTATCAAATAAGTTTCGGTTAACTATATACATATTTTTGAAATTTGGTTCGTTCGTTACGCAAACATTACTGTCCTATTTAATGAACGTATTTAACTAACGAAGCTCTTAGAAAAGAAATAAGTCATGTACGCGATTAATAGACTTCAATAATACATCCAAGACACAGCCAATTTACTCCGTTCGAACTTTGAGAATCGAAAATAAATATGAATAAAGACCTCATTAACTAATTAACTCCAGTTTAGTGTCAAAAGTAAATGCGGACTGCCAATGCATATTAAGGTTAGTATTTCTATTCAACATTGTCAATATATTAATATTTTATGTGATCTCTTGGCATCTGACATTTCGTAAAGTCAATTGGTATATATCTTCAGTATTGCCAGCGTAAATCGATTTCTTATTTTTTGCCTATCAATATCGGTTCGGCTGTCAACGGTTAAGGCATGCTAAGGACATCTATGTAAAATCATCGGAAATTACGCCTATCGATCCGATAGCGTAAGTTTATCGATTACACCGTGCTAGTGCTCCTGACACACTTGGGGTCCGTAAAACCGGCAAAACAGTTTTCTACATAACCAAGTGGGTGTCGCGTGTCAAATTGGTGTGGCTTTCTTCGTTGGGCATTGCTCGTTCTTTCCAATGACTAAACAAAGTATCTTAAGCTATTTTATTTAGTCATTGGTTCTTCCATGACAAAATATAGAATCATGGTATTAAAAAAGTGAAAAAAAAAACATTTCAATTCTGGAATTTCGCTTCCGTCTATTAAAATTATAGGTTTGTTAATTTTATTAACACCAAATTATTGAAACAACTCTTCGTTTCAACTTCGAAGCGGAAATATTCTGTCAGTAGGTCAGAATATTTCTGCTTGACAATAAAATCTAAATAAATTGAATATTTGTGAACGTATCCGAAAACGAAAAACTGCTTTTGAAAAGAGATGAAATACGCATAATTTCATTATTACGAACAACCGTGTAATTTTTAAAATATAAATTTTTTAAATGCAAATTTACTTGACGTTTTATCTAACTAAAATTACTGGTAACGAAAAAAAATAAAAACACACATATTTTATTAGACAAGTGTATTATAAACCTTATCTCCGACTCACTTTTTTGTGGTTTCTTTTAAAAATAATTAATAAAAAATCACAAAATTTCATAATTTTTTTTCATTGGTTTAATTAAGGGGTACATTTTAAATATTTTGTGGTTGAACTTTTAGAGTTGAATATAAAGCGTGGTGTTTTCTCTTTCCAATGCCATTTAGATCATATTTCTTACCACGACAGTACGGAAGACACAATGATTTCTATGAGACATAGGTATATGTGTTTTCCGAAAAGCGAAAAAATTAGTCTTGGGGGTTAATTACTACAAGAAGCACCTATTTACGCTGGGGAGATGGTAAAAGATGCCATAATGTTTCAATTTATTTTAGTTAAAAATTTCACGTGTTCTTGCCAATTTTTACGCAATTTTGATCTTGTAAGCACGATGTGACGTTTGCCGGTAGGTTCCGTTTCAATAAAATATTAAAAAAAAATAATAATAATTAGTTTGGGTTATATAAATATACCTATTAACCTATTTTGTGAGTGTTTTGTTAAATAACACTTAATTTCAACTTAACATAAAAAAGCTGAAATGCTGAAACGCAAAAATAAAGTATTTCAATTATTTTTGTTAAAATTAATATACCAATCAGTTCATTCAATCATATAACACTCAATTAACGATAAGTTGAAAGTTGTTAGTAAAAGCATCCTGAATGTGACATTTATTTTTATGGTAGTTTCAAAACTGCCAATCGTAAAAAATGGTGCCATAATGCAATAATCTATGCGTATTCGGTAGGTACTACTGAGCAGCTGAATTTTCGTGACATAATCTAGATTCTTTTAATCCAGATTTTCAGTTCTATCTGTAATGAATCATTATTAGTCTATGATTAGTTCTAACATTGCTTTAGTTGTATATGGGCTCTTCGGGTCACATGTCACATGGTCTCGTTTACGAGATGTGCTGAAGGTAACCGAAGATTGGTGTAAAGAGTCAGAGTAATGAATCATTATTAGTCTATGATTCGTATTCACATTGCTTTAGTTGTCTATGGGCTACATAGTCTCGTTTACGAGGTGTGCCGAAGGTAACCGAAGATAAGTGTGAAGAGTCAGAGTAATGAATCATTATTAGTCTATGATTGGTACTCACATTGCTTTAGTTGTCTATGGGCTACATAGTCTCGTGTACGAGATGTGCCGAAGGTAACCGAAGGTAGGTGTGCAGAGTCATTATATTCCTAAAGTTCAACAGACAAAACCTAGCTTCCAGTTAGAAAGGACGTTAGTCCTCCGAACCATATTTATAAATTCTGATACTTTAATAAACAGTTATTGTGATCTAAAAAATGTAAGTCTTTTAATAAGCATATTGTAGTAAGTACTGGAGAATACATGTCTCTAGAAAGGACAAAAGAGACACTACACTATCTCTCCATATTTCAAATGGCAACAGCCATAGAATAAAGAATAAAACAAAACGTGCTCTTGGGGCGTGTTTCGTAAACCAAGGATTAAATTTCCAATACAAAACCTTGTTTACTAAATTCAAATGGGATGGAGATCTACAATGTCAGGTAAGTGGGACGGGCGCAGGCTATTGGGCTAAACGGAACATTTGTTTCCATCAATGTTTGTTCATTGAAGCAGAAATATAATGACTGTGATTGTAGATATTACAAACAGACTCACAACCGAAATTAGTATTTTAGATGATGATGATAATTACGAGTATGCACATAAATTTTAAAAAATAGAAAATAATATAATAAAAATTTGTCTTACATAGCTCCACGGCTGTATGTTTTTTTTTTTTCTATTTATTCCTTTGTGTAAGATTTAATGGGAGCCTGCTATGCCCCAATACAAAATAATGACTACCCTAACAAAGCCGTGGTTTCAACAATTCCTCTTTTTTTTTTAAAGAAATTTATTGTACATTGCTCCGTTCCTTCTCATCTATTTAAAACCCACGTCCTTGACTCCCCAGATTATACTTCCTGTGGTCTAGTGGGAACTTTAGATCACGTATTTTTTGGTTATCCCTTTCTAAACAAATATCATGTCTTCTACCAAGCCTTATCTAAAATTGACTTCCCTACATTCAACATCTCATCTCTTCTTAGTCTGAACTCGACTCCAATGTTCTACATAATTTTGAAAATTAACCATTTAAATAAAACAATATAAAAATGCACCTCTCCGTAATTTTCCATAAATTGCCAGCGATTGCAGGGAGATGTCTAAGGCCTTTAAAATTGCCACCTCCCACTTTAAATCTGAACTCGATTCCAATATTCTATATAATTGAATAAAATTAGTATATAAATTCACTTTTCCTCTCTCCATATTTTGAAATGAAGGTCTAGAACAGTGTTTCTTAACCTGTGGTCCGCGGACCCCTGGGAGCCGCGAATGTATTTTGGGGGTCCGCAGTTTCATCTCTGGACCAATACAAATTATTAAGTCTCTAAACAATGATTAAGGCGGCTAATGGGAACAATAACAACAGTGCTGTATTACCGTCCTACCAAGTATCTTTGTTAATTGCAAAAAGTGGTAAACCCCACACCATTGCTGAATAAATAGCATTACAGTGCGCTAAAATTATGGTTTCGGCTATGTTGAGAGACAAAGCTTCAAAACATTTGGAATTATCCATTATTGATTCGTTATCCATTAGCACAGTGAAGAAATGAATTGACGAAATGTCAGGAAATGTTAAAGATACTTTGAACAATAAAGCGATCAGATTTTATGCTTTGGAATTAGATGAGAGCACAGATATTAGCAATGACGCAAATTTGCTTGGAAATTTTCGTTACGAACACAACTACAGCATAAGTGTAGATTTTTAAAAATTCTGTATGCCTTTGCCTTCGCACACTACAACAAGCAATAATGGAAGTATTGAACAACTTTATGTCCACTCATGAAATAATGTGGGATGGTACCGGTACACGAATAGAACTCCAGGCGCGCATGAAGAATATAAATCCATCTATTATCTGGCAACATTGCTGCATTCATAGATATTATGCATTAGCTGCTAAAAATATGCCACAAAAATTAAAAACACTGTTACACGACATATTAAGGGGGTCCTTGAAAATTGTGCTTGATTTCCTAGGGGTCCGTGACTGAAAAAGGTTTGAAAATGCTGGTCTAGAATACCCTTTAAAGGTGAAAGCCAGAAATATTTTAACAAATAAAATAAGGTCTTCGGTTGAATCGGATATTTCGTTATGTATTTTTACAAGATTTTGGTATTTTTTTATTGTGGAGGACTTAATAACATCAAGTTCTAGGGCGGTTCAACCCTTATCACAAGTATAGGGGTTGCAAAAAGTCTATTAAAGAAGGCGGACCGTCCCGTACGGGGTGTTCCGCAAGAACTACGGAGCCATAAATCTCCCGAGAACGGATGGACCCATTGAATAAAAAACCCCTTCATCCTATAATTCGAGTGTGTTGTGAAATTTGGCAACAAACGATGAATTCGTGAATCTTTTAGGAGAAAAGCTACGAGGAAATGTCACTAACTATAAAATCTGTAAATCAGTGATAAGCAACCTACGGCACACGATTCCGTTTCGTGTGGGCCTCGATCCTTTCATACTTCCCACTTAATAAAATATTTTTAAAAAATGCGGTTAACCCGGCGTCATTGAGGCAGGGTCAATATGACCCTGCACATTTTGTATACGAAAAATTTCTTAAAAATAATTGCCGCACAAAACCGTCTGTCTCACTTTAGAAGTCCATCACCCACGCAAGGAGCAACGCGTGTGTAAACCTGCTACCGGGTAATTATGACCCAACTCAACGGCGACGTTGATGCTTTGTATCATATAGTTATCATAGATCTCTCGAAACACACTTGTATGAAAGAAGTCACCTAGAGTGAAATCAAAGCTTTTATTTGATAACTGTACATAACTGGATTCCATCGTTCTGTAAGACAGAAATTAAATGATTTATGGACGTCTGATTGCACTGGTGAGGATATTTTTCGTCTTACTATGTCACAGCAGCGTTTCCATTTCATAAACAGCTGTCTTTGCCTTGATGATAAGTCAACACGCAAATTCGTTAATTACCAAAGTGTTTTTATTGGTGCTACTGATTATGATAATGACCCACCTCAACGTTAGTGTAACTTTTTTCCGCCACAATGACGCCGGGTTAAGAATATTCAATGGTTTCTGATAATTTGCTTAGGGGGGAAAACTACAGTCTTCAAAAATTTTATTTTTTTAAAAACAATAATTCCAAAGCTCTGTGAGATGATCCCTGATGTCAGTAAGACCATTATTGACAAGATTATGACAAAACATTTGAGAGGCCACAAAATCTGCCCAAGGTGGGTCCCAAAATGCTCACCGAAGATCACACCGGGTTGAAGCAGCCCGCAGATTCATTGAGTGCTACGATATCGATGGCGAAGAATTCTCGAACTCAATTGTGACTGGGGACGAGACCCGGGTACACTACACGACCCCAGAGACAAAGGAACATTCCCAGTGGCATCATTCAGATTTGCCGAAGCAAAGTTTGAACACGCTCCATCGCGATTGGTTGCCACGCCGAAACTAAGCGTCACAGAGGACGTAACGTGGTAAGGATTTGACATGGGGAAACCAGGCTACGCACCAGTTTTGCAAAATTGCGCGTAAAATCATTCCTCCCGACCGCAGCGCCTTGGAGACCTCATTTTACGTACAACCTTCGTATAAGACTATAAGCGATTCGAACTTATGCCGATATCCAGATTTCTTAACAGAGTCAATATTAAATTGCAGTAAGATCAATTTGTTATTCATGGCACAGGCTACATTAATTGACTGATTGTACGTGATTTATTGTTGTAAATGTCACAAACGTAGGTAAATTGGCCACAAACTATCAGATAGGGAAAGGTATTTGGATAGCAGGTTAGGTGGAGGAAGCGGGAACGTAATATATGGTTAGAGGTAGATAAATGCCCATAGTTGCGTCAATACATGATAATAAAATTTAATCATTTCTAAACCTAATAAAGTGATGCACATCTCTAAAAATGAGACAGCAATTATCTTATTTTAAATGTTTCACAGGGGAGTCTGTTTACTTCTCTTTCTCACGGGATTTAGCATTCAGGTATAAATAATCTACTTTAATAAATTCTTTGGTAAAAAAATAGTCTCGTCCTCCCCATTGAAACTCCCATCGAACGCTGAAAACCTCCAAAAACAAACATCCAAGCTTTTAAACAAGTTTTCAGAGATTTTTACGATATCTGATAAGACCGTCTCGTTCCAAAAGAGTGAAGTGGACACTTTACTCTTGGCGAAGTAAAAATGGCGCTCAATAAAAAGATAAATCTTACTATTTTTAATGACTTATCTAAGCAAAATAATAGTGTTTAGATACCCAATTAATTATTGCCATACGTCACCAAAAAATATTTGAAGTAAAACTTCCTTACGCACGCTCGACAGGGGGGGGGTAAGCTGGTGAATGTGTTACGAAAAAGTATACTTATAGTATATATGCGAACGGTAATCGATGCGAATGGTAATCGATGCGAACGGTGATCGATGCGACCGTTGATCGGGTGAGGCGAACAGTCGGGCCTTTACGCACGCTTGACTTGAGGAGTGATAAGGATAAGGATAAGTATGGTCACCCCAAGGTCGTAGGTCACCCCTCGGTCATATTTCACCCCAATGTCATATGAAATCCCTAGGTCATAGGTCACCCCGTTCGCTACGTTTGGTAACTTAGCAGGGATGAACACTCGTTTTTTTTAACTTCATTGTGCTAATATTTTGCAAGATAGCAATAGATAGAAGCAATCTCAGAAGTTGTAGAAAATCTCATTTTATTCACCACTTTAATATCATTATTGATTTCCCAAAAAAGATTTCAGTTTCTAATTTGAACCACCTACGGTCAATTTTTTTTTTAAATTAGCTCCACATAAGTCCTGAAGAAAACAATTTTCCTCGGGTCCTGTGTCATCTTTGGGAATGATGTACGGAGGGTCTATTTTAGGAAAGGAAATTCTGGGATAGAAAAGGATAAGAGGGGTGGGTCATTATGTCCAGGAGTGACGGACGTATGAATCCGTTCTACCTACGCAGAGTATGGGCAGACGCATCCGCTGCCAAGACCTATACAAACCTCACCCCTTGGATTCGGGCACCCCTGCTAAGTCACCAAAAGTGCGAATACTTGGGGTATTACATAAGGCTCTTGACTCACAATCCGAAGATCGCGGGATCGAATACTGGCGGGCGCAAATAAATTTTATTTGATTAATTTGTGTTATTCCCTTAAAATGTAAGATAAATAAAATAGTGGAATATACTCTCAGTATCGCCCTGGTGTAACACCACCATTCAGAATTGAAACGCGGCTTGAAATGGCTTTAGCCGTGTTTGGTGACCAGATCTGAATATCCAGGTACTTCCCCCTCTTCCTCCCTCCCTCTCCTTGTCCTCCCCACTATCTGCTGCCTCACAACATACCCCAATTGGGGATGCCATAGTTTGACTGGCTCCAGACGGCAGCAGGGAATCTTGCGAGGTATTCACATCTCTACATATTATGAACTAAAGACCTCCGCCGCGTCTGACTGTCTGTTCGCGATAAACACAAAAACTACTGAACGGATTTTCATGCGGTTTTCACCAATAGATAGATTGATTCATGAGGAAGCTTTGTTTATAATTTGTCAAGGTTTTGTGTAAATTGGTTGAAATATATAATACATAAAGGAGAATTTCTGTATGTGGTGGACGAGCGGTGTGGATTTGATTTGTATGCAAATCTACTGTTTTATGTCGAGGTTGATGAAATTTTGCACATGTGACCTTCAAAACAAGAGGAAGGTCACTGTCTAAATTTGATTTCGAAAACTGTGTGTAAAGCCCGGGCATCGCCGGGGACTTCAGCTAGTAATAAAATATTTTAAAAAATACACTTTTCATTATTTTTCATTACCGCTTTTATGTATTTTATTTTATTAATATGTATTATGTTATTGAATTACATTCATTTATAAACTAGGGGACTCAGCACGAGGAAAGCACCCATGAAGGCTTAAGTCATCAAATATTATTTTAAAATATGTAAAGTTATTGTATCAAAAAAACGAGTATGCTTTAGACCACACGAATAAAGTAAAACTTCACTAACTTATGAAAGAACATATGACATTGGGGTGGCAAATGACAATGGGGTGGCAAATGACATTGGGGTGACATTGACATTGGGGTTACAAATAACATTGGGGTAACATATGACCCTGGGGTGACCTATGACCGTGGGGTGACACAGGACCTTGGGGTGACCTAAGACCTTGGGGTGACCTACGATTTTGGGGTGATCTACGACCTTGGGGTGACTTAAGACCTTGGGGTGACCTACGACTTTGGGGTGACCTACGACCTTGGGGTGACCTACGACCTTAGGGTGATCTATGGCATGGTTATTCAACAAATGATTCCTTGTGCTCGCATCTCTCCATAACACTTTTCGTAACGCATTCACCAGCTTACCGTTCGCCTCGCCCGATCACCGTTCGCATCGATTACCGTTCGCAACACACTTTTCGTAACATCGCACTTTTCTTAACTTATTCACCAGCTTACCCCTTAAATCGAGCGTGGCCAAAGAAGTTTTACTTTAAAAAAAGTAACTTTCCTACAACATTCTTGTCACTTTAATTTCGATAAAAACAACTAAATTACCCTAATACACGTCGATTTTTCCGTAAACTATATTATCGTTTTATAAATTCAAAATAAAGCACTAAAACGGATGTGAATTCATTTCTTCCAACAATTCATCTTTCAAACAGAAATACCTATTTTACAGTGTAATTTTTTGCACTAGGCTCGACTCTAATAAAGTGGGAAAAGTTTTCGTTCGGAAGAAAAAAACTCTGAAATATAGTCGTAAAAATTCTACATAAATATTTATAACATATTTTATGGAAATAATACGGAATTCTCTACTTAAATTAATGGAGTTTATACGTTTTCAATTTATAACCTTCGGATATATTTTTGTATTTTAAATCGTCTTATTTGTGTCCACGTATGTATCAGGGTTGTCACTTGTGCGTAACTACTCACTAAATTCGAGTCTTGTATTTTCACTTATTTTTATTTATTTAA
This sequence comes from Limnephilus lunatus, assembly GCA_917563855.2. NCBI lineage: Eukaryota > Metazoa > Arthropoda > Insecta > Trichoptera > Limnephilidae > Limnephilus > Limnephilus lunatus. The sequence continues at coordinate 105,353,789 of OU830594.1, forward strand.
TTATTAGCTGGTTCCCGGTATGCGTTGCAACACCATATATTCAAAGAAATGCGTTGTTTCTCCCTGAATCACCTTTCCCGTGCATCACGTTCCCCTCCCGCGTCTTCTTCCTAGCTATATTTATTAATTGTAGCCTGTATGTATGTTATTCTGATATATGAGCTACACATTTGTAAAATTTCATTAACATCCATTCAGTGGTTTTTGCGTGAAAGAGTAACAAATATACATCCATACAAACTTTCGCGTTTATAATGTATTAGTAAGAATATTTATGTTATTATTTTTTTAATGTGAATCCCTCACAAGAGTCCCAACTGCTCCCGTCTGGAGCCAGTGAGAAAAAAATGTAAAAAGTTAATTTGAATCATCATTATGAATGCACTCTGCGTAAAAAAAAATAATTTGGGAGGCGGGAATAGGTACTGCCACCCCGGGAACCTTTATTGGGTAACCAACACCTCTGCCATAGGTCACCCCAAGTGGTTCACTACGGATGGTGATTTAGCAGGGGTACCCGGGTTCATGGTTTGAGGTTTGTCTAGGTCTTGGAGGTAGATGACCAGGACAGACTGAACTCCAGATTTCTAACCACCCCATAAACCCTTTTCCTTCCCAGAAATCTCCTCTCCTTCTTTTCCTTAAAAAGAACCTCCACACAGCATCCCCAACGAGAATTTCTCAATTAGGGAGGTATTGTTACCACTGATATTATATATTATATATATTTAATTGTTTATTATATGTATTGGTTAATAAATAAATGAAATAGGCTCTGAGGGAAATTATTTTCCTCAGGGTCTCCTGTGTGGAGCTCATGTAAAAAAAAGAAATAAATAAATAAAAAAAAATTGAGGGGAAGGGGTCATATTTATCTTTTTCTGCTTTTGGAACGCGTTTAAAGAAAGTCAACGCTTCCAGCTACTGAGAAGAGCGACGAGTTGCCCGAGTAGTTAAAAAACCACAAGCAATTTAAAACATGGCGGGTCATTTTGACCCATCCACCATGACGCCGGGTTAAATAATTCATAATCAGAAAACTATAAGCGCTGTAATATTTCTACGATTCAACTTTTTTTAAATCAGCTCCAAACACGATGCCCTTATGAAAATAATTTTCCTCAAGGCCTATTTCATCTTTACGGATGCTGTGTGTAGGTTTATTTATTTAAGGAAGCAAAGATCCGGGAAGGAAAAGGGCATAATAGTCCCACTGGCAGTTGGAACTCTTGAGCGGTATTCACATTTACAAATAAGATCACAATTCTAAGGTCAACTTGTCTCTGAAATTAGGCCGATTTGCGCTAAGATACTTCACGTGAAAGAAAATATCATTCTCCACAACAACTATATTTCATAATAAATTTTCTCGGTTCTTTTAATAATTGAATATCAGACAAGAAAACGTGCTTTGTAAAGCCGTTTGGATGTTTGTTTGTTTTCCTACAAAGGTCACCGCTTGTCTCCCGGGATGACTGTGGGGGTGGAGGCTCCACCACCCACCAGCCACCACACTTACAACCCGTCACCCTTACCACCCGTCATCCTTACCACCCATCACCCTTACCACCCACAAACACCCCTTAGAGTTCGTCCTCGCGACACTTACTTACTTTGAAGCCGAAAAGATGCAGAAAAAATCTTGACTTAGGCAGTTTTGTAAATACAAGGTAACGCATTTTGCCAACGTAAATTTTGAATATATAATTAAAATTTCACATATTAACTAACTCACCATCTCGCCGTTTCCCCGCAGGGGTAGGCAGAGAAGACGGACTTCCAAACAACTCGGTCTTGACACACACTTTTTGCCTCACTCACATTCGTACATCGTCTCATACATTATCCCTGTTGGCTCTACAACCCCTGGTGGGTCTTGGCCTCCTCAAGAGTCTTCCTCCACTCGTCACGGTTTAATGCCAGCTCTCTCCAGTTAACAATCTCCAAGGTGGATAAATCTTTGAGGACGTTGTCGCTCCATCTTAAACATGGTCTTCCCAGGCTCCTTCGCCCTGTCGGACTCGAGTTCAGTAGGGACTTTGGTGCTTGATGCTCAGTCATTCTCTCTACATGACCCAGCCACCGAAGTCTTCCCAGTTTAATAAATTTTGTGACGTTTAGGTCCTTAAACAGAGTATACAGCTCATTGTTGCGCCAAAATCCATTTTCTGAAACCGGTCCGAAGATACGCCTCAAAATACGTCTCATACATATTCTTCTATTATTCAGACTTTTGACATTGCCCGACTCAAGTATTTGATTCACTTGATCGTGCCATGTCTTCCTTGAGCGTCCCCGACTTCTACCATTCACATTTGCGTCGTATATTCTTCTTACAGTACTTTCTTCGTTCATTCGCTCTACATGCCCAAACCATTTGAGGGCCCTTTCTTAATTTTACTCATTATGCTTACATCAACCTTATATTCTTTGCGGATATTTACATTTCTCACACGATCACACATGATTAGATCACACATGATTTTATCACACATACGCCTTAGGGATCTCATTTCAACAGCATTCAGTTTAGTTTCATCCTTCCTCTATGCCTCACTGCCATATATGAGGGTAGGTACCAGCACTCCATTGTGGACTACTAGCACTTTCAATATCGCTATCAGCCTCCACATCTCTTGTAAACATACTACCCAGATACACAAATTCATACAACTGCTCCAAGTATTCAGCATTCACTACTTACTATATTGCACTCTGTTTTCGTACTCTCTATTTCAAACACCATGACTTTAGACTTACTTTCATTCATCATTAACTCATTCTTTATACATAGTTCGTTCATCCTAGACACGAGAGACTGTAGATCTTTTATACTGTTAGAAATCAGAACCTGATTGATTCATATCTAGATTTATCCAATTTTGTCAACACCATTTAAAGTTTTTAAATCGTCAGAGCATGGGGTACTATGATATCCACAGTGATTTAGGTCTAGGGTAGGAATCTGGAGGGTCAGTATGTCCTGCACAGGAATGTCGAACGTATGAACCCGTTACTCACGCTGCGATGCGAGGCGGTAGGTAGAGAGAGTCCTTTCTGGACAGGTGGAATGGTCTCATTTAACCGGCCTCTATCGTTCCGGCCTGTCATACGGCAGTTCGGCAGACGAATCTGCCGCCATCTACCCCTACTAAGTTATTAATTACACATAGAGAAACCACTTGGGGTGACCTATGACAGAGGTGTTGTTTATCCAATAAATGGTTCTCTGGGCGGTTGTACTTACTAATATAAAATAATATATTTCCAAAATGGTGAATAAATGTTAGTATCGCCCTGGTGAAGGATCAGAATTCAGAATCGATTTGAATTTCCAAGTACTTCCCAATCTTGCATTTATAGCTGCGGATTAAAAGGCCGAGGTGAGACTGATTGAGGGAGACCTGTTGACCTCTCCAGCAACATTGGAACATTGCCTTGCACCGCAGTGGGAGTGATGGATTCATACGTCGGTCACTCCGGGGAGTCGAGCATGGTTGATCGATACAGGAATTATCAACAATCTTGGCAACTTGCTATCGTTCCCTAGACGGCAAATCGCTATCGTGCAAACAACAGTTCGCGTCAAACAAATTAAAAACACTTAATCCTTGTGAACTGTTGTTTATTTATTAGTGATCTGCAGTCATGCTCGAGAACGATGTCAAGTTACCAACATTAAAAACCCTGACCCCCAGATTCCTACTCACCCCCATACCGTTTTTATTCACAGAACTACTTTTCCTTTCTTTCAAATGATTCTGGCTTTCTCCCTTCAAAAGTGATCATTTCTAATTACGGAGAAAGGAGAGGTGAATTTATTTAGTCATTTTACTTAAACGGGCAAATTTAAAAATTATATGAAAGATTGGAGTCGAGTTCAGATTTAGAAGAGATGAAATCATGAATAGTGGGGAGGCTAATTTTAGATAAAGTTTGATAGAAGAGAGGAAACACATGGGAAGTAGGGACTTGAATTTTAAAAAGGTGAGAATGAACGGAACAATGTCCGATTCTCATCCTTTCCTAAAAATACCCTTTACAAAACGTCCCCAAAGATACATAGGCCCTGATGTGAATTATTTTCCTCAGAACTTCCCATGTATAGCTAATGCAAAAGCACATACAGATTACTTATTTCTCCAACACTATAGCAGCTCTATGGGTTATATGTACATATTGTACATCTGTTTGCCAATCGATAGCCCCGCAGCATCTTTCTAATGCAAATCTGTGAATCAAAGGGTGTGGGGTAGTCCTTTCTTTCCTCTACCACCACGAAACAAGATTTTTGGGAATCATTAACGAGCCTAGCATTGAGAGAAGGCTCTTCTTGCATTATTAAACAGATATTTTATATTACTACACTTCCCAGTGGCGGTCCTTCCCTCAGGTCAATTGATCGGAAACCGCCCAACATTGTAAGATGACAGTAAAACATAAAATGTATTATGAAATATTATGCAAACAAAACAACTGGTATTATGTACTCTAATGTATTTGAAAAGTACCGCGAGATAGCAAGCGGCGGCAAGCAGTGACATCTTACGTCTTAAATGGAACCTTTCTTTCCCACGCACTATGATTGGCTGGGTCAATTCATCAAATGTCCCCATATCATGTCTTCTGTCTCTTTACGCACCATACAATAAACGAGATGATAGTATGTCGCCTACTAAAAAGGTTTTCCGAATTTTGAAGACAGTTTGGGTCATTGCCGTGAGGGAGAGAGCATGATGAATATTATTGCGCCTGAAAGAGATGGTTTGACAAGCGTAGGTTAATTTTGCATATTTTACACTTGTGGCATGAAATAATTTACTATATTAAATGTAATTTGACTCTTAACTCGTCAGGTGCTTACAAATGAATATTATCGTATTTATTTTGATGAAGTATCATTATATCATTTTTTTCTAAATGACCTTCCACTTCTGAACCCCTAAAGTCGCCTGTAAATCGCTTCCCATTTTACTGTATGCCTATTGTTATCTTGATATTTGACTGCTTTTATTAATACCAGGCTAGTACTTCAAGCCAGGATAACAAGCTAGTATGCCAGCGTCATATTTTATATGCTGGCAATTTTTAAGGCAGTAAGATCATGCCTGATCTGAAATATAATATCTCTCTAAGTTCTGGTAACCACGGGGAAGTCTTTCACCGCACAATTCTTTTATGAACATTAACTACCCACAGGAGGCCCGAGGAATATAATGTCCCTCAGGGCATATGCCACCTTTTGGGATTCTGTGAAGGGGCTTTTTGATGAGAGGAAGGGGTGAACATCTTTTCAATTCCCATGTAGCAGGAAGGGGGAAACACAGAAACAGGCAAATCGTTCCACATCGTACAGACGTTCAGAATATTTTTTTTTTATGTTTCTCTTGGCATTGTTTCTTTAGCAATCACACAGGAGGCTCTGAGGGAAAACAATCTCTCAGGGCCTATGTCATCTTTGGGAGGGTTTGGAGGGTGTGTGGAGGGTTTTTTTAGAGAAAGGAAGTTCTTGAAAGGAAAAAGTATGAGAGAAAAGTAAAGTGGTGGGTAAAAATCTGGGGTCAAGGTGTCTACGAGTGAATTACCTACACCTTCTATATCATCTTTGTGGGTGCTGTGTGGAGGGTCTTTTTAGGGAAAGGAAGGAAAGGAAGTTCTGGAAAGGAAAAAAAGTATGAGTGGTGTGTAAATATCTGGGGTCAATGTGTCCAAGCCGATGATGAGTCGAGAGTGTCCGGTTAGAGAGGTCTAGATTAGGTCTCCCTCAACCTGTCACTCCAGATCCGGCAAGCCACGCAAAAGATGGGCAAACGTATTCCCCGCTAAGACCTAGACAAACCTCACCCCACGAACCCGGGCACCCCCGCTAAATTACAAAACGTACATATCCACTTGGGGTTGCCTATGGCAGTGGTATTGGTGATCTAATAAATGGTTCCCAGGGTGGTGGTACCCATATCCTCCTCCCAAATTACTGAACTGTTAAAACAGCCACCATCTTCTACTGGAAACGAATAAACAAACAAATTTACTTTTACATACGAAAAGTAAAACTGCTTCATAGGATTATATTTGAAATATTTTGATGTTGGTATTCCAAAACCGAGCCCGGGTTTTCTCCATAGCTCAAATCAAAGAATTTTATAAATCCTTGGTAAGAGTTTGCATGGGTTACGTTTAGATATTTCCACAGGCAGGCGCCCGCCAACCCACAACGTATATCCACAGAACATACTTAGTGTAGATAGGTCAGAAATGCTCAACCTTTTCGAGGGTCAGTACTCAAAACACACACTTCGTAGACTACTACTACAAGCAATGCTACAAATTAATTACGCTCTTTTTTACTACTATATCTGCTGAAATGTAAATATTTTTCATTATACCCATTAGAAATCCATACGTTCTGTCAATTTACCGTCATTATTACATGGACAAGACTTTTGTAATATATCTACTTAATTTGTTTGTATACTTCATTAGTCCGAAGCATAATTGAGTATAACTCACTTATTTGGTCACCGCATTATAAGGTTCACTCAGATTCTACCGAAAAAATACAGCACAAATTTTCTATTGAAAATATACAATATAACTTTCTAATGAAAAATTAATAAAGTTGCCGACCGAAGATTTGTATCTGACGCCATTATTTTTATTTTTAAAATCATATATTTTTAAAATCATATAATAATATAGTTCTGGAAGAACTACCTCACAGTTTATATATACCAAGAGCTACTATAACTGATATTGAAAACATTGTTAAAAAAATGAAAAACTCTAAAAGCACAGGTATTGACAATATAAGAATGTTTGACTTAAAAAGAAATATAAAAACCCTTGGGCCAATAATTACTTATTTAATCAATATGATAATAAAGCAAGCAAAAATTCCACAAGAGTTTAAATGTAGTATTACTAGACCAATATTTAAAGGTGGAAAACACATTGAACTAGGAAATTATAGGCCTATTAGTATACTACCAGCATTAGAAAAAATTCTCGAAAAATTTTTATCAAATAAATTAAATAATTACATTGAAAAATTCGCTATCATAGACCCAAATCAATATGGCTTCCAAAGAAAAAAAAATACTGAAAAACTACTGCAAGAGTTTTCCAATTACATAAATAATCAATTAAATAATAAATTACATGTCATTGTTTTATTTATCGATAACTCTAAAGCTTTTGACACAATTAACTCAAAAAAACTGCTAAAAACTCTAGAAAAAATTGGAATAAGAGGAAATGTGTTAAATTTATTTAAAGATTATCTTAGAAATAGAAAAATATGTACCAAAATCAATAATACTTTTAGTAAAACAAAAAATGTATCTGCAGGAGTTCCACAAGGTTCCATATTGGGACCTACACTGTATATAATCTATGTAACTATAATGAAAAAACTTTTCTCTTTTGTTAAACATTTTGTATTTGCAGATGATACAGCATTGGTCATATCACATAAAGATCTAAAAACTGCAATTGAACTCATGCAAATTGACTTTAATCAACTTTGTAAATGGTCCCATGATGCAGGATTATTAATTAATGCCAAAAAAACCAAAGTAATGCATATAAGATCACCTAATGCCAAATTCCAATTTAATCCTAATATTATTTCTCATAATTTTAATTGCATCCATAAAAATATTCCAACTAATTGTAAATGTGAAAGTTTAGAATTAGTTACGGAATATGTGTATCTTGGTGTTACCGTAGATTGTTTTTTTAAATGGGATAAACATATTAAAAAAACCTGTAAAAGACTCAGATCAATTGCTGGCAGAATGTACACATTGAAATTTTTCTTACCCATTGAAACACTAAAAATAATTTATATGTCACTGGCAGAATCCATTATAAGATATGGATTAACAATATGGGGAAATACTTCTGTAACAAATCTGAAACAAGTCCAAGTTGTACAAAACGCAATTGTAAAATTATTAGTTGTTCCGAATATTTTCAAACAGAGACATGATACACCATTACTGTTTCAGAGTGCTAAAATTTTACCTGTTAAGGCAATACTATGGCACAAAATTATAATTCAGTATATATTTACCCAGCAGCATAAAGAGAAATTAGAACATAAATACAGCACTAGATTCACGCGCAACGACGGGTTAATAGTTCCGAAATTTAATAATAAGTACGGACAGAGAACGTTTGAATACAACATACCGAAAATATTTAATTTATTACCTGATACTATAAAGCAATGTAATTCTATGAATAAGGTTAAATATATGCTGAAAAATTGGCTATCGGAAAAAAAATATTTATACTTAGATTGATTTGATTTGTATGAAAAATGTTGAATTTGTAGATATAAGATGTAAAATTATAACATTTAAAATGTATATGTAACTTAATTATAAGCACCTGCTGACAAGCCAATTGAATTGGCTTAGCAGGACTTGTTTGTGATAAAAAAAAAAAAAAATATGCATATATAAATAAATAAAAAAAAAAAAAAAAAAAAAAATTAATTTCCTTATCGACAGACCCGCGTTTTCTTTCATGTTCCTATAGATTCACATGAACTAAAAATATCTTTCACTTCAACAATTACGTCAATGGACGCTTTTATAATTACCGTTACAATTCATGGTTACGATACCGTGACGGCGAAAAAGGCAATAAACATGCGTTTCTATAATTCTGCAGCTCTTTCTTACACACTAAATAGCAACAGTAAAAAATGAGACAAATGTTGAACGTATGTCTGCACCCCCCCCCCCAAAAATAACAAACAAGCATTGTCATACATCTGCCTCACACATATAAAGAAATAGAAAAGTAATTCCCATTGCAAAAAAGTAATACTTTTTTCAAAATTGGAACTGATTTGCCGAGATTTAAGAATATCCGTGATTTTTCAAGGGTTTGCTTTAGGTGTAAATAATACACGTCAAATCGTGAACCTATCCACAGGAACAAAATACCTGAAGCACAGAAATGTCATGGGGTAATTTGTGTAACTTTCGTGGTGGCGCTTATGCCGCTTATGTCACAATAAGGAATTCTAGTTGTTTTTTTAAATAATTTAATGTATACCCTCCAACTCAAATACCAGTTTTTTTCACTCCAAGTGGTTAGTTACATTTAGTGACTTAACAGGGGTGTCCGGATGCATGGGGTGAGGTTTGTCTACGTCTTAGCGGCAGATGCGTCTGATCGATAGAAACTGGTTGAAGGAGACATTTTGGTCCCTCAACCCAATCCAACCCATCCCCTTGCACCGCAATTGGAGGGATGGATTCATTTATGTCCGTCAGTGAATTCGCTTACCCCCAGATTCCTACCCACACTCGTACCTATTTCCGTCCCAGAACTTCTTCTCCATCCTTTCCATAAAAAGTAGATCATGTATCAGGCCTTGAGGGAAATTATTTTATTGACAGACTTATGAAGCCATCACTCAAACAAATAAAATCAAACAACTAAAGTCAGTATAAATGGGAAGCAGATATGAGTACCGCAGTTTACCATTTATTGGGGAACTCTTAGCAAGGGTGCCAGTGTTTATGGGGTGGAATTTTTCTATGTCTCGGCGTCATACGCATTTGCCCACATACAGCATGGCCGGCCGGATCGAAAGAAACTGTTGAGGGAGATTTAACCTAGACCTGTCTCGTCCCATCGCCTTGCATCGCAGTGGGGGGAATGGATTCATACGACCGTCACTCCTGGACATATTAACCCCCAAATTCGTATTTTACCCATCCCCTGTACCTTTTTCATCCCCGGAACTTCTTCTCCTTCCTTTCCCTCAAAAGACCCTTCACACATCATCCCCACAGACCGACAGGGCCTCCTGTATTTTTTTTACATTGTCTCCACACAGGCGGTACTAAAAACAATTCACTCTGGGCCTATGTCATCATTTAGGGATGCTAGGTGGAGGATTTTTAAGAAAAGTAAGGAGAATTAATTCTGGGAAGTAAAAAGGTGTGAAGGATGGGTAGGAACCTGGGGGGTTAGTGTCTCCGGGAGTGACGGACGTATGAATCCATCCCTCCCTCTGCTGTGCAAGGTGATGTTCCTACTGGAGAAGTCAAAAGGTATCCCTCAAACACAAAAAACAAAACAAACAAACCTCACCCAATGAACCCCGGCCTCCCTGCTAAGTCAGCAAATGTTGCGAACCACTTGGGGTGACCTTTGGCAGAGGTGTTGGTTATAAATGATTCCCGGGGCGGCGGTACCCGTACCCGCCTACCTGTGTGAAGCTAATGTAAAAAAACATAGAAAAAATTGGAGAGTTCCCGTATCCGGCTTTCATTTTCGCCAATTCTGCATATTTTAAAATGGGTCATTGGTTGCGCACCTCTGGCAGAGATATAAAGTTGTATAGAATGATACGGCGCGGGCGGCTGGCAGTGGTAGACACAGAGTAATGCTGTGTGTAGACGGAGTTATAGTATATTACGCGGCCGAAACGGCGGGCGTAACTATCCATCGGATTTATTCCGCCATTCCACAGAGATGTATCTCCAAGGAAAACTCCCATAGCGTAAGACGGATGGACACCACACAGCAACACACTCTACAGCAAGCCTGTGACGTCATGGGAACATACCATTTTGCAGTCAGGGCTGATACAAATAATTTAAAAAATACTAATTTCGGTTTTGATTAGATTTTTCTGTCTGTATCTCCTGTTAAAAGAATTCTAGAACTTGTGCTTCGAATTTGAATCTTCTTCTTCTTCATTGAGCTGTCCTTACTCATTGTCTAGGTAGGCTGTTAACATCGGCTCTTCTCGTTCTCAGGTTGTAGCTTATTCGGTTCTGAGTATCGTCTTCACCCAGGCCGTTTATCTGAAGTATTTTGGAGCATTGAGTCATCCAGGAGTTCTTTGGTCTTCCTCTGAATGACTGTCGATGGAGCTCCATAGACATTGCCTGCTTCACTGTGTGGTCTGTCGTTCCTCCAGCTTACTGTTTATGTCTGTGACACCCAGGCTACCACGAACGCATGAACTTTTAATCTTATCTTTTACTGATACTCCTGTCGACCATCTAATGGTCCGTTTTCATGCTTGCCAAGCCTACGCAAACCTCCACAAGCTCCAAGCGTACACAAATCTCGCCTGGCATTTGGAAGCCGTTTACACGCTTGTGACTGCGTCAGTACGCTACCAACACCCAAGCGTGGCGGACGCCGAACTTGTGTCGGCTATTGCGTTTGGTTTAACATACTTTTATTTGAAATACAAGCAAAGTATAAATAAACAATATTGTCTTGTATTATAAAAAAAAGTTATTTCAACAAAAATCATATGTTTTTTTATTGTAACATATAATAAATCGTCAATAAAAGATTATTTATTTATATTGACTTTTTAGGTAGATCCAATAAATTAAATTAGTGCATTCAAATTATGTACTTATACATTTTAATAAGTCAGGCATGCCTCTTACGTCATACATATGTCTCGTAATGTTAATTATCGATATACCGCATGGAGCAAAAACAGCGTGCATTCGCCGTCATTTCGGAAATTACACTGAGCGCATAAATAAACCAACTGAGCGTTTGCCGAAGCTTGCCGCTGGATCCGACCCCGACAGGAATGGCGGCAAGCTCTTGCAAGCCTACGCAAACCCTACGCAAGCCAAGACAAACGACCTGTTTCCACGTTGACGTTTGTGGAGTTTTGCGTAGGCTTGGCAAGCGTGGAAACGGGGCTTAAGCATTCGCATTTCTACTGTATCGAGTTGCCTAGAGTAGGAATTGTACATAGTCCAGCATTCGGAGCCATACATTATCGCGGGTCTAACAATAGTCTGGTATATCTTTCCTTTAAGAGTGTATAACCAGAGAAACCAGAAATAAACATTTTTAAATCAGTGGTTAGACGTATTGACTCTTTTCCACAAAAAACTATAAATGGATTTCAAAAGATTGTTCTTTTATCTAGTAAACTTATGTTTTAGATTTTGAGAAAAAAAAAATATTTTTAGAATAATAAGGTTATACCATAGGTCGTTCGCAGATTTGTTCAATTTTCAAAAAAGTACATTTCTTATACAACACCCATTTCAAATCATATAATCATGCAGTAAAATAAATCAATACATTATCTGGTAAACGTATGTTTCAGAATTTTAATTTTAGTTTAAATAAAATTATTAAAAAATATATACGGACATGTGTTTCTTGACGAAAATTGGTCGGTTTTTGCATTTATTTGTGCACTTACAAACAAATATATTTCGGATTTTTTTACATACTTATTTTGCTAAGACGTTATTGACAAATCATAAATAATTTGATCGTAAAATAATTTCAGGAAGTATTTAATTTTAAATAATTTTGAACATCGCATTTTACCATTTTTATCGCAGCCCGTAAACACAAATTTCAGATTTCATTACGGGCCCAAACGCGGCCAGGAGAGCACGTCTTCGCGACGCTTTGAATAATAATATTTGGAAATGAAATTTGAAAACGAAATTTGAAATAAACACGAATTCCTTGATTCATGTTTGTTAAATCTACAGGGTTGCCCGAACGCAATTTTTCATGTTCATTGAATATTTTTATGCAAAAATTTTTATAATTTCGAATATTTTTTTATTTTAAATTATTCTTGTGTGAATACCGCACAAGAGTCCCAACTGCTCCAAAATATTTTTTTGGGGTAAATCTTTTTTACGCACGCTCGACACTTAGGGGTAAACTGGTGAATGGGTTACGAAAAGTGGTGATAGTTACGAAAAATGACATGCGAACGGTAATCAATGCGAACGGTGATCGATTGCTCGGCGGGTCGGGCCTTTACGCACGCTTGTTTTTCGTGTTATTGTTATATTGTTAATGGACTATTTGTCCATAAATAAATAAATAAATTATATATAGCGGGTACCCGGCATGCGTTTCATGGGCACTGTAACCTCGCGGTCAACTAAACTGTTATGGTTCCATCACAAGTCCCGGGAATTATAATGCAAGCGCCTGCACTATATAACATTATATACAGCGGGTACCCGGCATGCGTTGCAAGGCCACTCAAAGAAAGAAAGGGTTTGTGCGCTTTAATTCTGTTTGTTGAAGTGCTTATTATTAATTATACACACGAATAAATATTTCAAAATGCGACATTTTTTACAATTCAACTGAATATTACTCGTTTTTTTTCATGAATACCGCACAAGTCTGGAGCCAGTGGGACTGTTGCATCCCCAATTTGGAGTATGTTGTAAGACTGAAGGTAGTGGGGAGGGGAAGGATATAGGGAAGAGGAAGGTGGGGAAGTACCTGGCTATTCAGATCTGACCACTAAACACGGCTAAAGCCATTTCAAGCAACGTTTCAATTCTTAATGGTGGTCTTACACCAGGGCGATACTGAGAGTATCTTCCACTCTAATGGCCGTAAAATACAATTGAAAAACAAAAAACTAAAATATTAAAAAGAATATAACAAATTGTTTATTCATGTAGCTATTTACTTAATACCTACTGTGTTTACGCATTTCACTTGTATCTATTTATGTTTATGCACTTCAATATACAAATTACAAATAACTACTACTAATTAAAATTCTGGAAGCGAGAATAGTAATATAAAGTAGCAATAGTAGCGGGTAGCCCTAGCTCGAGTGAACAAAACCCTCAAAACTCGGATTGCCGCGGAACGACATTTAGTTCTGAAAACGCCCGCTCGCGAGCCCTGATGTGTTAGCGCTAGTGTCGGAATCGAAGTTGTCATGTGCTGGTTATTCACTCTTAAGTGTTTCGAATTTGAATGACATATAAAAAAAATCAGTATGTGTGCAATATTCACGTGCTGTAGAAGTGAAACCATCAGAAAACTATAGTAGACACGACGGGTGAGACTGCGAAGCGCTTTTTTATAATTGTGAAGGATGATTTTTTTTCTCCATATTTTTGTGTTTTGATTCCAGTGCACCTTTTCCTGTACATTTGGTCATCTTATCAGTATTTTTGTTTTCTTCTTCGGAGTCGCTAGCTGTCGCTTTCTTTGGTGTTAAAAAATTGGAAGTAATACATTGATTACTTATGCACCGTGTCTGGAAAACCGTAGTACAAAATGGAAACTGGTAAATCTACATCACATTTTGATTTTGTGGCATAAACTTTTTTACATTAGCTCCACACAGAAAGTAATATAAAATTACCAACACCTCCTATGTCATCTTTGGGGATGCTGTGTGGAGGATATTTCGAGGGAGACGAAAGAGAGGAATTTCTGGGACGAATCATGAGGGGTGGGTCAATGTGTTAAGGAGTGACAGACGTATGAATCCATCTCTCCCACTACGGTGCAGGCGATGGGTCGAGTGAGTCTATAGGTCTGTATGCTAGAGGTCTCCCTCAAAAGTCTCTCCCGGTCCGGCCCGCAACGCAGTAGGTGGACAAATGCATTCGCCCTCAAACCTCGACAAACCTCACTCCATGAACCCAGGTACTCCAGCTAAGTCACCAAACGTAGTGAACCAATTGTTTTTACTCTAGGGTGACTCTCCTTCATTTCCCTAAAAGATCCCTCCACGCAGCAACCCCAAAGATGACTTGAAAACGTTTTCCCCAGAACTTCCTGTGTGGAGATAATGTTAATAAAAAAAACATCTATACGAGTGGTGGACTTTCGCCAGGGCGATACTGAGAGAATCTACCAATCGATCCAACTTTCTCCCGGTTGATTCTGTAATGATTTACCGGAGACTCAAAAGGTTCTCGGAATTCGCTCCCGTCAATAACTCTCGTACAAAGTTCGCATAGAAAGCTCTCTCAACCAAATAGCAGCCATGTAATTGGTTAAGTTCTGGGCTAGTGTCGTTCCGCATTCAATTTGTACAGAACTTAGGTGATACAACATGAAACGCTAGTTTTTCTTCTTGGTAAAGGTAACCATTTCTCGGAATGCTGAACAGAACATTGATTTGTTGTAAACTAGAGTGGCTTTTTTAAATTTATTTTTATTTTTATTTCATAAAATTTTATTGGTTACAAATTTTTTGTTTTTTTTGCTACCAAACTAGGCTAATGCCCGTTTTTTGGTAGTCATATATTTAATATTTTAAATAGGAATTAAATACTATTTTATTGAAAGAGATAATTAAAAATACTAAATAAAAATTAAGAAATACATAAAAGTAAGTGAAAAGTAAAGAAAAAAAATATTTTAAAGATAAATACAAAGAAAAATGAAAATTCAAATTTTAATAGAGTATATAGGATAGAGTTCATTGGTAGAGCAGTTAAGGTCTTCGCTTCGATTCCTAGATACGATCGTATCTTTTTCTGAATATTTTTTTTTTTTTTTTTTTAATTTTAAATACATAAACGGCTATACTGCCTTTTATAAATAAACATATAATAGAGTACAAAAGTAAGAAAAATAACAATATCATATAATAGTAGTTTTATACTTAAAAATAACATACAATCATTTTGTGCATCACAACAAAAAATAACAAAAAAAGAACAATGAGAAATATCATCATTTCATTTCAACATGTCCATATTGCGTATATAAAGTTACATTTTGGAAAAATAAT
Source organism: Limnephilus lunatus (assembly GCA_917563855.2). Classification (NCBI taxonomy): domain Eukaryota; kingdom Metazoa; phylum Arthropoda; class Insecta; order Trichoptera; family Limnephilidae; genus Limnephilus; species Limnephilus lunatus. Next base: position 105,369,333 of record OU830594.1, read on the forward strand.
TTTTGAGTGCATGTTTATATTGCGCTAATTTTAAGAAATAAATGTCGCCGATGTTAGCATGTTCATTTTCCAAAATGTGTAATCGACTGATTGGTGAGTAATAATGTGATAATGTATGTGTGTTATTATAGTAGAACGGTATAGTGAGTATTGTTAGCGCGACCAGGGCAATGAAATCGTATTAGTTCTATTAAATCTGTTTTTGTTTCAAATTTTCGATGGAAGGTCGCTAATATTGTCTTCAGTGATTAAAACAATTTGGGCATATTCAAAGTTTTCCATTGATCTGTGATTCCAAACATTTAGTCTGAAACAAACACATAATTGGGCTCAAATTCGCAGGTTTCTGAACTAGCTCATCTATCCTGCCTAGTGTATCAGGTACAGATCACAATCGGATATTTGATCGATTTCTACAGCGGCAAACCAGCGAGTCTTGCTTCCCTTGTAATGTGGAGTAATTTGATTATTTTTATCGGAAAAGATCGGAAAGGGAAAATTATTTATTTTCTGGGTGACATTGCCACGGCAAAGTGTGGAGTTTCCTCGTTTCCTATGGATACTTTTAATGATACTGAAACTTAACACCTGTAATTTTTTTGTTTTTTGGTATAACATTTTACATTTTAAAGTACAATCCAATAATTTTGGCCTCACTGGGTGGCTTACCCCTGCTGAGGCTCCCATTTTACATTTATCACATAATTTACTTTTGTAATATCTCTAATGTTCTCTCCAGAGACATTAGTTATTTTGTTATTGAAGTAAAAACTTCTTTAGCACCGTTGTTATTTGAAATTAGGATGAAACGGAAATGACGCATTACAGCACCTGCGAAGTATCAAACTGCGCTCATTGGCCGCTTTTATTATGATGTCACTTTTCAAGGCTCCTATTGGTTGACATATGAAACGGAAATGACGCTAGGTCTGCGCTCATTGGCCGCTTTGATTATGACCTCACTTTGCAAGGCTCCTAATGGATGGGATTGTTTTATTTTATTTTATTATTATTATTTTTTTATTTTTTTTTATTATAGGTAAATCAACAGTTTACAATAATGATTAATTTATACATGTTTAATTAACCTAACTGAGAAACCAATTATAGATTTCCTCATTATACTATTACAATCGGACAAAAATTCAATAAAATCTAAGTGAGCGGAATTTAACGAATTCATAGGTTCGGTGTACAAGAAATCACATTCGTCATTTATTGGTACCCACGTGAAGTGCGGCAAGTTATAATCGCCCAGCAATACAAAACTGTCATTGGAGTACTCTGTGATATTTTGTTTAGATGTGATGTGAGGTTAATGAAATGCCTATGATCTAGAATCTAGTGGGATGTATGCAGTGCAGATGTGAATATGTTTTCCAGATAGTCTAATAGTTATCCAGATATCCTCCGTGTTAGAACACCACTCTACTCGTTGAAATGAAATAAACTTTTTCTTAATTATTTATTTATTTATTCATTTGTTTGACATAAACGCTTACATTTCAAAAATAAAATCAACAATGTCGGCCTCACTGGGTAGCTCACCTGCAGTGGCGTGCACAGAGTTTTTGATCAGGGTAGGCAGTAGGAAAACCGCCGAATTGATTTAAATTCAAATAAATAAAAAAGAAACTTGTCACAGATAGCTCCCTTCGTACAAGTTTTCGCTAAGTGTGCTTGCTGCTGGCTGTAGATGATGTAGGTTTGGATTATCTAAGCTACTTAAGTATACAAATAATAATAATAATAAATAATAGCTTATGTATGCGTATTATCACAAGCCAATTAATGGATATCCGAGGTGGCCTTGATAAAAGCAGTTGGCGTTGTCTCACTTTCATACTTCAGATAACAACAGATATCACTGTCGCCACTGATTGCCATTTGCTAATTTGTTCCAGAAAGCACTGCCTGATACTAACAAAAAAACCTCACAGAAGCAAATTCAAACGACAGTTCTACTCTATGCTACGTGCATTTCGAAAACATTGATATTATATCTTGTATGAAGTTAGCTCTAAGCAGAAATAATTCCTGCTTAGCCCGCATTTTAGTGAGGTAGTCGGAGGGCGCGTGTAGTTTTTAGTTACAGTTTATGTCACGTTTGTAGTATGCCATTTCATGTGGCGCTCGCGTAGTTTTGGTTGCTCAGCTTTGTCGCGCTTATTTTTGAAAGTGTGTATTTATTTATAGTAATAATTTAATAAATTATAATATTATTTAGATGCTTACGTTTTACAAATACGCTAGGGTAGGCAGTGCTTATGTGCCTATATGGAGTGCACGCCCCTGCTCACCTGTGCTGAGGCCTTGAGTGTTCCTCCTCCACGTTTCTGTTTGAGATTTGTATAATCTTTTTCACGTCGGAAAACATGATACCTAGAGTTAAACAGTTTCTCATTTAGAAATGAATCATTTAGCCAAGTCTCTGTGAGACAAATAGCATCATAGTTATTGAGTTGCACATTTTGCATGAATATTTTAGTTTTTGACCTGAGACCTCTCACATTTTGGTAATATATTTGTAATGTTTCCATTTTAGTATACAAGTTACACATAGTTTAAAAATAAATTAAAGTTTGTATATTATGTTATTAGGCATCGATGGCATTAGTACCTATCTCGTTTTTTTTTATCTTTTCTAAATCGTAAAATGAATTAATACACACGTGGTTTGAGTTTTCATTCAACCTAATGCTACGGCCAGACCCTTGCGACAAGCTGCTTGTCGCAAGCTCACGCAAGCTGTGGCAAACGAATGGCTGGCGTTCGCTGCGCGCGCCGCGCCCAAAGATGGCGGACGTCGAAGCAGCTGCATCAGCTGTCATTTTTGTATTAACCTATTTCTATTTTAAAGCGAAACAAAACGAAAGAAAGCGAAGAATTCGAAAGAGACGATAGTGGATGATTAAAATCCATAGAAATCGTACCAGTTAATTCATTTAATATTCTAATATTTTGTTTATTGTCCGTAAGTTGTACCAACGTGTGGATGCCACGCCAGCGTTTGCCGCAAGCGCTTTTTTTTTTTTTTTTACAGTAAATACCGCACAAGAATCTCAACTGCTCCCGTCTGGAGCCAGTAAGACTATGGCATCCCCAATTGGGGTATGTTGTGCGGCTGAAGGTAGTGGGGAGGGGAAGGAGGTGGGGAAGAGGAAGGTTGGGAAGTACCTGGCTATTCAGATCTGGTCACCAAACACGGCTAAAGCCATTTTAAAGCAACGTTTCAATTCTGAATGGTGGTCTTACACCAGGGCGATACTGATAGTATCTTCCACTCTGGAACGTGCCGCAAATAAACTATATTTTACAAGCTTGCCGCTTGTGGCCAAAATATCCGACCTCGATCGGATCGGTGGCAAGCTCTCGCAAGCCTACGCAAGCCTACGCAAGCCTACGCAAGCCAAGCCATACGCGCGCTCCAGACGCTGGGACTTGTGGACGCTTACGGAGGCTTGCCATGTGTTTGGAGCCGGTATAAAGGGGTCTCCACACGGTACTGCCGCAGTACGTACTGCGGCAGTACCGTGTGGAGAAAAATTTTACAGTTTTTTAATCCAGCAGAATTTATATTTTTTTCTTTTGAAAATTCTCGTTTTGGTAAAGTTTGGATGATCCAGTCCAGAGATATCGTGGTCACCGCAAGATGTCTTTTTGAGAGGAGCTCCTGAAGATCAGCTTTCAAAATGATTATTTTTACAAATATTAAAGTACAGTTAAAAGTTACCATATTATATGTACAAAATTTTACACTAACTAATGGTGTTAACGTCGTTAACGGCGTTAATTATCCAATTACAAATTATCCAATTATTACTCTTCTCGTATGTAATGCTTAAAATTTCCGTTTAAACTTGCCACTAAAATGTAAAATTTCTGATAGATGATATAAAGGAATCTTAGAGGTGACATCGATCGTCCAGTTAAATAGTCAGACATCTCTGAAAGAACGAAATTTGAGTTGAGTTTGCAGTTATAAAATCACACTTATTGATGTCTTCAACTACTTAAAAAATCTTCCCAGCAAATCTAGCACTGGTCCTGATGGTATACCTGAAATATTATTGAAAGAATGTAAATCTATTGTATCTGAGCCAATTTGTTTATTGTACAACTTATCACTATCATCTGCCACTTTTCCGGATTCCTGGAAGGTTTCCTATATAAGACCTATTTTTAAATCGGGTAATAAGTCGAACGTAGAAAACTATAGACCTATATGGATTTTATCTCATATTCCTAAAATCTTTGAGTCTATAATCACAAAGAAAATAACACCTATTTTCAAAAATGTGCTGATTGAGGAACAGCATGGCTTTAGATCTGCTAAATCTACCACTACAAACTTACTCTCCTTCACCAATACCATAGTCAACGGCCTAGAAGATAAATCACAAGTAGATGTTTTATACACCGACTTTTCTAAAGCTTTTGACAGAGTAAAACATGCAATCCTCATCGCCAAGCTATATGCTATAGGTATACGAGACCCATTTCTATCCTTTATTAGTTCTTATTTAAGTAACAGAAAACAAAGAGTTAAAATAAATAACATTATGTCTATTATTATTGAAGTTACATCCGGCGTACCGCAAGGAGCACATTTAGCCCCGCTTCTTTTCAACTTGTTTATAAACGATATTATTAGTATTTTCTCACATACGCGCTTTTGGCTCTTTGCTGATGACAACAAGATCCTAAAAATAATAAATAATTACCATGACTGCCTTCTTTTCCAATCAGATATTGACTCATTCAATGACTGGTGTAAAATTAATTGCTTGGAACTAAATGTCGATAAGTGCAAAATTATGTCCTTCTACAGATCTAAAAATCCGATCGTTTTCGAATACAAACTAAATAATAATTGCCTAACAACTGTTCAATATATTAAAGACCTTGGTGTCATTCTTGATAGCAAGCTTTCTTTTCGGGAACATTTAAATGTGATTATTAATAAATCTCTCAAACTACTTGGTTTCATCACTAGAATCACTTCCGACTTCAAAAACATAAATACCTTAAGAACTCTTTACTGCTCCTTGGTTCGCCCCCATCTTGAATATGCTTGTGTTATATGGTCTCCTTTTTATTCTGTCCATATTCGTCATATTGAATCCGTTCAACATAGGTTCCTAAAAGGGATTGCTAGGAGGCTAGGATTAGAGCGAGGCAATTATTCGTATGCTGAAATTGAAAAAACTCTAAACCTTTCTCCTTTAGAAGACCGTCGGAAAAAATCCGATCTCATCTGTTTCTTCAAAATTATTAACTGCATAATCGATTCACCTACATTACTACAACTCATCCCATTCAATATACCTTCTCGTAGACTCAGAAATAAAGACCTACTCTTCCTCAATCAGCACTCCACTAATTATGGTTACAACTCACCACTGTCCAGAATGTGTAGAATGGTCAACTCACGACAAGACCTTGATTTTTTTGGTATAAGCTTGAATGAATTCTGTCGCTCTTTAAATAAATGATGATTTTTTATATTTACTGTAATTTTTGCAAAGTCTTGACTTGACTTGACACTTCTATTTTCTGTTTGTCTTTGCTCTCATGTACCATTTTCACCCTTACAATGTACATTCCCAATTTTTCGTTATACTATGTTGTAAATTGGACGTAAGTCCGTAAATAAATAAATAAATAAATAAATAAATATATGTAAAATTGTACCCTTTATCTGGTACAACACTCAGATTAACATCATCATTATCATCATCTTCTTCCCCTTGTCCTATTCGGGTCGGGGACCCATTGCATCGACAATGCTGCTCCATACGTCCCTATCTTGTGCTGATTGTTCGGCCTCTGTCCATGGTAGACCCATTCTCTCCTCACACAGTTTCTGGAGTTGCCTCGCCCAACTGTCTCTGGGGCGGCCCACTGGATGTCTACCCTCTGGAATCGCACTCAGTATTTTCCTCGGAATTCGGTCATCAGACATTCTTAGTACATGCTCAAGCCACCTCAGTTGTGACTTTTCTATGAAGAGTAGCAGTGGTTCGATGTTTAGATCATCTCGGATCGTCGAGTTTCTTATATGATCCCATTTCGCAACCCCTGCCACTCCTCTCAAGTACCTCATTTCAGTAGCTTGGATTCTAGAGGGTGTTCGTTCATTTAGCAACCATGTCAGGTTAACATAATAACATATATAAAATAATACATTAAAAACACCACCAAATCAATCATGATGCAAAAAAAAATTGTAGTGAATTAAAAAAATGTTGATTTTTTTATCCTTGATAAGGAACAGCGTGATAGTTTAGAAGCATTAATAAATAATTAAAAAATTGCAATGAAGTATTTTGATTATCAAATATGAAACTAAAATAACGTGAGCTTCCCATAAACGCTAATTTTCCTCTTTATTTTTCCAGCATTTTAAAACGAGGCCGAAAATTGGCCTCAAAATTTCATTTGCATATGAAAATAAATCAGACCAAAAAAACCCTCAAATCCTTTAGAAATAATTCCAACCCAAGTGGCTTTCAGATAAAGCAAAAAGCTCTGCAAAAAATACTACTTCGCGAGGAAAAGCGCTGACAGGGCCAATATATCTCCAGACACACTGAACAGTTTATTCGTAGAAGGGTGATATAATGTATCTTTTCTTCTGACTGCCTCCGTGGTTGAGGGAGATTGATAGTTGAGATAGAAATCCGTAGATCGCGGGTTCAATCCCAGATTGCGCAAATAAATTTTATTTCATTAATTTGTGTTATTTAACAATTTACTAAAATTTGGAAGATTTTTTTTGTTTTTTTTTTGTTTTGAAGAAAAAAAACACCAAAAAAGCCACCGGAGAACAAAATTTCGTTTACAGTAGACTACGAGTAGCTGTGAGTTTATTGTAGTAACAGTCAGATCCTTTTCATAAATGTACTTTGATTAGAATTGATGTAGCATCTATCAATGTAAAAAAGGGTGTTCTGTATGATATATCGAAGCGGTGTGCGTGGAAATTAGTGTTTTATAAGAGAAAACCAGTGACAAGTTACCGATACCATCGATAAATTCTTAATCAAGTCACCAGCCAATACAACAGTCATTTAAAGCGAAGTTTGATTCTTAACGCTGTTCTTTCACTAGGGTGATTCTGCGAGTATCAACCGCTCCGCTGCGGACAGCCTTAATATCAAATCCTAGTTAAGGTGTATATCCCTAGTGTGCCTTATATCGCCACGGATATGGGTAATAGGCATAAAAAGGAGTCTAGAGTTCATAATTTCAAACTTTAAAGTGGTTTTTATTTATTTTCTGAATAATTTTATAAGAAAGGAAAAACGTAAATCAATGGAAACTGTCACAGATAATTTTTGCCATAAAATTGTTTATTTTTGCTTTTAAACCCTAGCAGTTTACGCTTATGCTTTTTATAAAATAATTAACAATTTTTTTTTAAATCTACTCAATGGAAACGGTAGAAAAGCTTCAATTTATCCAAAGTATATTTTTTGTATTTATAATATTTTTATATTTCTATTTCTCAATTTAAAAAAAAAAAAGACAAACATTCCCTGGTTACGAATAACTTGACAAAGTTTGAAAATCTCTTACAGTAAACCGAAAATGTTGCTTGAGTTGTGATGGAGGTCTTAGCCAGCCGAGAAATCGAACACGGAACGCCTGGGTGGGACCCAAACGCGATGCCCACTCAACCACTGACCATAAATTCATTCGTTGTAAAGATTCGTCTAAAATAACGATGTTGCATTAAGTTTCGGCTTAACGTCTCCGCGCAGTCAACTTTTGAGATAATAATTTTGTACAGGAGAATCTGATCAGCAACAAACCTCATATTGGAAACAAATAACTAACTTGAGGTAGACGGGAATTCCCACAATCCACTTCTATCCGTTAATATGTTCAGTGTCGAGAAGCCAGAATACGAAGTTGACACGGGATCCTACCCGTTTTTCTTACAGACTAGTGACAAATGAGTCCGCCGAACATAAGCCAGGGATTTCACTAATATTTTATACTTTACGTAGACTGACCTTTTACTTATTTTGAAATTGTGATTTTCCACGCGTTTCAATAACATTTTCAATCTATGTTTCTAGAATCAAACAATATTAGGTTTTCATGTACCTAATAATCTAATGTAAAACTGTAAATATGTATAAAGGAGGAAATAACCAGACTTAACCGGAACTGTGTCATTTTTAAATCTAATTCTAGACGTATCGACTCTTTTCTACAAAAAAATATAAATTGATTTTGAAAGGTTGTTGCATTATCTAAAAAGCTGTGTTTTAAATTTTGAAAAATTATTTTATTATAATACGGTTATATCATTGGTCGTTGGCAGATTTGTTCAATTTCCAAAAAAATATTGTATAATACAACTTACATTTCAAATCATGCAATCATACAGTAAAATAAATTAACAAATTGTCTAGGAATGCTACTTTTCATAATTTTAATTTTTGTTCAATAACGAAAACGAAAATACTTAAATAGTTTGTGTATTTATTTACGGGCTTACATACTCATACATTTCAGATTTTTACGCACTTAGTTTGCTTAGACAATATTTAAAATTATAAACACTTATTATCAAAAAAAAATTACAAATAATAAATAATTATAATAATTTTATCATCACGAGTTTGAGCATTTTTATTTCTAACTTGAATGTACGTAAGTGTATTCGTAAATTAAAGCAAATTTTTAATGAAATAAAGTCAATATTGAGTTATAGAATACATATATGAGGGTAGTCAATGTTTCTCATCGGAACCGCCCTATACAGAGAACAATCGCAAGACCAACTTTCGATGAAATTTGAATCCTCGGCAGCTGGGCAATGGACCTTTAAAGTAGAACGACTGCGCGGCCTTTTTCAAAAAAATCTTAATTGGGATTTGAGGCCAAAATACTTGACCAAAGTTAATAATTATCTTTGAAATCAAAATTTATAACAAATATCTAGGATAAGTTTTACCTTATTTAGTGGTGTTTTAAATTACAAAATAATGTAGGCCATTAAGGAATTCAATTTTTCATGATTTTTGAGACAATTTTGACATTTTTGTGAGTTTATGATAATTATGTAATCTTGCCCAATCTACTACGTAAATATTATGAAAAATAAAATTTAAAAACAAAACATCGTCGAAGAAGCGTTTATTGGGAATAAATTTTAATTTACATGCGAGTTCCAACATAAATCGGTCATTTGTAAAATTATCAAGAAATAGGCAATGCACTGAATGAAGAAAAAATTAAAAATAAATAAAATTAACTTATAACGAAGCAAAAAAAACAAAATTGCGAATGTACTTTGTATAATCTAGTTACTTACAACGGAAGCAATCTTCTGAACCAAGCGACCAGCTCAGATATGGGGGCTCCATCGAAGCCAGAGTCAAGTTATTCTCTCAGAAGCTGGGCATACTGTACAGGATCCGCAGATACTGCAGATAATACACAAATTCTAACCCATCCAACATTTGCATACAGTTGGCATATTATGTCACATGGAAAGGGTCGTTTCTGTGATTCATTGAGTTCAACAGCTCTGCTGTGGAACGATTTGCCGGACTCAGTTTTTCCTCCCTCCTACAAGATAGGTCTCTTCAAGACCCGTGCCTGCCTTTCCACAAAAATACACAAATTTTGATAACGCCAGCTGGTTTGCCATTCTTAGTGAAAATTTCTCTTACAGCATAGGTCTCTTTAAGGCCCATGCCTGGGTTTAATGCCTTTCCATAAAAATACACAAATTTTGATAAAGCCAGCTGGTTTGCTATTCTTAGTGAAAACTTCTCTTATAACATAGGTCTCTTTAAGACCCATGCCTGGGTTTCCTGCCTTTCCACAAAAATACACAAATTTTGATAACGCCAGCTGGTTTGCCATTCTTAGTGAAAATTTCTCTTACAGCATAGGTCTCTTTAAGGCCCATGCCTGGGTTTAATGCCTTTCCATAAAAATACACAAATTTTGATAAAGCCAGCTGGTTTGCTATTCTTAGTGAAAACTTCTCTTATAACATAGGTCTCTTTAAGACCCATGCCTGGGTTTCCTGCCTTTCCACAAAAATACACAAATTTTGATAAAGCCAGCTGGTTTGCCATTCTTAGTGAAAACTTCTCTTACAACATAGGTCTCTTTAAGACCCATGCCTGGGTTTCCTGCCTTTCCACAAAAATACACAAATTTTGATAAAGCCAGCTGGTTTGCCATTCTTAGTGAAAACTACTCCTATAACACAGGTCTCTTTAAGACCCATGCCTGGGTTTCCTGCCTTTCCACAAAAATACACAAATTTTGATAAAGCCAACTGGTTTGCCATTCTTAGTGAAAACTACTCCTATAACACAGGTCTCTTTAAGACCCTGTTACGATACGCCCTTGAAGCGAATAGTTTCGAGAACGCGAGAGCTAGCCCACAGCTGGCCGCCCCCTCTTCCCCCCATATCCTGTCTGCCTCTCCTCACCGCCCCGCTTGCCCGGCGACGCGGCGGCCGGCAATCCGTTGCTCGCCACAGAAGCAATCTGAGTGCCTTGGCGAACGGACACGCTAGCGGCGCACTTTAAGCCAGCGGACCCAATTCAACGGCCGCGATGTATTATTGAAGTACCTTTGTGTATAATTGGCCTTTTGCCGCACCATAGTTCGGTCTATTTAGACTATGAAAGTGCCTGATGAAGCTGCCACATGAGACGAGGTTCCTGCCAACCTACATGTAAGCTGTATCTTGATTTCCTCTTTAAATGTTGTCCGTAATACAGTGAAATGTAGGGCCCCCGTGGAAATCACGACCCGGAGAGTTTCGTTTTGAGAGTCAGTCAGAGAAAGTTAAACACTTTAGCTAGGTTTGTGTAAATTGCATTTCTTGTTATTGAATTGTACTGTAGAAACCTATGTATGTGTTTGAGCTTACAATACATGTCTAAATGATTTAACATTGTTATTATTCTGCTACGGCGGGAGGATTGTTGGCCGGTGAGGATCCCGTGGGTCACCGAAGGATGGAGAGAAGTTCCCTAGCCTTGAGCTGCCCACCCCCTGAATAGAGAGTACCCTTGTCCCGCTGAGAGCTAGCCAGGGACGTGTTGGTGTGCTGATGTTGGTTTAGAAGCCGGCATCGGGGTACCCTAACAATTGGCGCATCAACGTGGAGCCTGGAATTTTTTTTCTCTCTGTCCCGGTCGCTCCGCGGGACCCTTGTTTGTCGAAATCCTCCCCGCATAACAACTGTTTTGTAAAACATTAATTATGCCTTGTTATTCTACAGTGAATCCTGTGAAAAAAACCACAGAAACCAATATGTAAATTAGATCCATAACGGATCTGACTGGAATTATAAATTGCACCGCAAGTTGAAACAACGGCCATTTTGAGCACCCGAGGCGCCCCGAATCTGATTGCGCACGCGTCTCCAAGCGGCGGGCGCGTTAGCAACAGTTATTCCCGCCCAAAATCCAACGGCTTTTGTTCCAAGCGATAGTCCGGATTGCGCGCAAATGCTTTGTTCCCGCCGGAATCCTAACCGACTGTTGCTAGGCTGCGTTTTAAATCCAAACCGTTTTTTATGACTGAACTGGGTTACCAACGGAAATCATCATTATGAATTTGATTCTGGAACCCCAGTTATTTTGCGAATTCCTTAATGAAAATTTCGGACTTACGTATTTTTATTATTTCTGCACAATATACCAATCGGCCCACTTGTGTCTGTCAAATTAGTACAATTTAATGTTTCTCCAAATGGACAAAATAATGACTTTCTTTCCCCATTGTACATTATAGGTACTGTTTTTTTTTCAGCATAAGTGAAAGTGAATTGTGTTTTTTTCCTTACATAAGTGAAAAGTGGAATAATAATAAAACCAATGACTGATCCCATGAATAAATAAAATAATTTTAATATGGTTGGATGCAATAAACCCCATATTCAGTCATTTTCATCCGGAAGTTTGTCCTTTATTTGCCAGAAATGTGCCGTTTGTGAACTTTAGTGCCTTTCTCAGTGCAAAGTGTTTTTGTGAAAATAAAAGACCTGTTTTCTAAAGGTCAGTCCTGGAAAAATTTTTCTAAAATAAATAAATACTTGTGAATTTCACAGTTTTCTCAAAAGTGGTCAGCAAAATACAAAAACCTTTACCACTAAGGTCTTTCCACGCAAAATTTTTTCTCGTCTGCCCCTCTTTGACAAGAATTCTGGTGTCATGTACACAAAACACATTTGGAAGTGCCAACAGTGATCACCAAGTGAAAAGTGCCTCACAAAAATTAATTTTTGCGCTTTCTAAAGGAAACCCCTGGCCAATTTTTTTTCTTTTCCTCACCACCCAGGAAACTCACAATGGAGGACAAGCAAACTATTACATCATCCAACTTGGGTACCATTCCCAATGTGCATAGTTTATCCAAAGCCCACTTACAAGCTGCTTTAAGGGATAGAGGACTTTCGCCATCAAGCAAATCTAAATCTACATTGAAGGCATATGCACTTTTATTCAACAAAAAGTACATTAGGAGAATAAATCTCGCCCCCTCCAACGAAAATAATTCATGTTCGGCTACGCAAGTTTTGGATAATCTTGACAAAGAACCTACGCCGCATGTAATGATAAAACAGGACGTCGCACCCATCTTGACACAAGATAAAACTTACGATTTATCCTCTTGGAAGGTCAAATATAATGGCGTCTCCGATGTAATGGATTTCATTGACCGTATTGAAGAAACGGCTACAATCAAAAATATCCCATTCGAGATTCTACGGAGAAACTTTATAGAACTCATCTCCCCAGAATTAATTCCGTGGCACCGCATCCAAAAGACTAAATGCAAAGATTGGAGTAAACTCAGAGCTGCCCTAATCTCTAGCTTTGGAAAAAAGGAGGCCCAGCACCGGATCAAACTATCTCTACTATCTATTAAACAACTAGTAGATGAACCTGTGGCTACATTCATAGAAAGGGCTGAGTCCATCAACATCAAGCTTTCACATCCTGTTCCGGAAGCTGAACTATTACCAGTCATAACTGATGGCCTTTTAAGCAAATATGAGAACATCATCACCTCACAGAAAATTGCATCCCTGGCCCAGCTAAACGAAGTCTGCCTCCTCCTGGAATCGTACCAGGATAGGAAAAACATAAAGAATGTGTCGAATAATGTGGTTGTGCCAAGCCGTTCGTCTGGTTTAAAGCCAGAATTCGACAACAAAAAAGTGTGCTCCTTTTGCAAAAAAGTAGGCCACCTGGCCGCTACTTGTTTCAAGCAAGCAAGACTTCTGGAATCCAAGGAACCCCGAACCTCCAAGAGACACCACTCTAGGGACCGCTCTCCTCCACGCGACGAACTACGCAACATTTTTAAGAAATCAAGGCACAATGCAGAAAGGTTACAAAACCCAAGCGATGTCAGACCTCAGGTGGATTTCTCCAAGCCCCCACCAAATTTCTACATGAAGAGGCCAAAAAACTAAATAATAACCTCTCAGGTACCCATTCTGAACCAAGGTCTAAAGAATGGACTGATTGGTTATCACACATTAAGTATTTTAACCAGACCTTAAATGTTTCCTCGGTTTGTTGCAAACAAGCTAAAGATGGGAGACCCTATGCTCTTTTCTCTGTTAACAATGTCCCCTTTTCCGGATTACTTGATAGCGGTGCATCTGTCAGCTGTCTTGGCAACAATGCTCACCTGCCTTTTGTTAACAGTGATTTTAAAATTTCGCCACAAACAACACACCTGACGACTGCGGATAATGTTTCCCAGCCGGTCATCGGTACCCTCGCACTGCCAATTAATTGTAACAATAAAATAGTTACAATCAATTTTCTAATAGTGCCCTCTATATCCCAGAATTTCATCCTTGGCGTTGACTTCTGGAAGGCTTTTAACGTTGCTCCCCAAGTATTTAATACCCTTGGCGAAACCTCCACTGCTGCTCAAATTAGTGAGATCCGCACAATAATACCTCACGAAAATTTAAGCACGGACCAAGCTCTCCAACTAAAGGAAATGGTCAATAAATTCGAATCAATATCTTTCGAAAAATGTGGATTGGGTTTGACAAATTTGGTAGAACACCACATTAAAACCAATGGCCCACCCATAAAGCAACGTTATTACAACTTAGCCCCCCAAAAGCTTAAACTTTTGGAAAAAGAACTTGATGAAATGTTAAAAATGGGTGTGGTGGTTCCCAGCAGAAGTGCATGGACCAACCCAACTCTTTTGGTTTCTAAAAAAGATGGCTCCGCACGTTTCTGTCTCGACAGTAGACGTTTAAATTCTTGTACGGAAGCTGACGCATACCCCTTACCTTACGTCCACGCGACCTTAGACCAACTGCGCAACGCCAAGTTCATCTCCTCTGTTGACCTAAGCAAAGCTTTTTGGCAAATACCTTTGGACGCAGAATCGTGTGAAAAAACTGCTTTCGTTGTACCTGGTAGGGGAATGTTCCATTTTAAAAGATTACCCTTTGGTCTAAAGAACAGCCCCGCCGAATTACAAAGACTGATGGACAAGCTCTTCGGTCCTGAAGTCGATAACAGCCTGTTTTGTTACCTTGACGACCTCATCATCGTCAGCGACACCTTTGAAAAACACCTATTAATGTTGGAAAAGGTTTTTCAACAACTCAAGTTCGCTGGTTTAACCATCAACTTGAAGAAGTCTGAATTCTGTAAGTCCCGTTTACGTTATTTGGGATTCATTGTCGACGAAAAAGGTCTAAGAACAGACCCCGCTAAGGTGGAAGCCATGGCAAATTTTCCCCGACCCAAAAACGCGAAGGAAGTCAAAGGTTTCCTTGGACTTGCAGGTTACTACAGAAGATTCATCAAAGACTTTTCCACAATTGCAGCCCCTTTAAATAAAATCACCGGCACCCGTAAAGGTGTCAGCAACTTCCGATGGTCTGCTGAAACTGAAGAAGCGTTTACAACTTTAAAAAATGCCCTTCAAAAAGCCCCCGTTCTGAATTGCCCGGATTTTGCACTCTCTTTTACCCTCCACACGGATGCCTCCAACGTAGGAATCGGTGGAGTCCTAACTCAAGAATTCCCAGATGGCGAACACCCTGTAGCGTATTTTTCCCGTACATTAAATAAACACGAGAAAAACTACGGAATTACCGAAAAGGAGTTACTGGCTGTATTGGATTCTGTTCACCATTTCCGCGGTTACATAGACGGTAGCAAATTTACTGTAGTCACAGACCATAGTAGTTTGAAATGGTTGATCTCTTTAAGTAATCCCTCCGGTAGACTCGCTCGTTGGGCCTCCCGTTTGTCTCAATTCAATTTTGATGTTGTACACCGTAAAGGCGCGGACAATATTGTTCCTGACGCTCTTTCAAGAATTGAATTGGCCTCATTAAATGTTGACACAATTGCCCCCCCTCCACCCACAAAAGATGAATGGTACTTGAAAATCTTCGAAGGTTGTAAAAATAATCAACAAAAGTTTCCTAATTTTATCATAAAAGAAGGACAACTATACCGTAATTGCAAGGCACCACTATCCATCCTCGAAGATTACTCTTGGAAACTTGTCGTTCCCCTCGAAGGAAGAGAACAAATAATAATTGACAATCACAGTGCTCCCGACTCTATACACCCAGGAACTTTCAAGACGTATAAAAAGATTTCCTTGAAGTATTACTGGCCTGGTCTTTTCAAACAAATTCGCAATTACATCTCTAAATGTGAAACTTGTAAAGCTTATAAACATAGCACGGCAGCACCTGCCGGCCTAATGGGTAACCCCAAACGTGCCGACAGACCCCTACAGTCATTGTCAATGGACCTCGTCGGACCTTTTCCTCGAAGTTATGCCGGACACATGCACATACTTAGTGTAGTGGATGTTTTCACCAAATTCTGTTGGATCTTCCCTTTAAAAAGAGCCAACGCGTCCGCCATTATCAAACTTCTGGAAAAACACATTTTTATACCTTACGGAACACCCAGAACCGTAATTGTTGATAACGGAAAACAATTTATTGCCCAGGAATTCAAAGAATTTCTTGCCAAATACGGAATCAAGGACATTTATTATAACACCTTGTACACTCCCCAAAACAACACTGTCGAACGTTACAACCAAACAATCAACACAGCTCTAGCTATTCTAGTTGATAAAGACCAACGCACTTGGTGTAAAAACCTAGATAAAATTCAGGCCGCTATGAACAACACTGTTAACCTGGCCACTGGTTACACACCTTTCTTCTTAAAACACGGTATGGAACAAGTCGTCCATGGTTCTCTACATAGGGACACAAACTTTCCTACGTCATCTGCCACCACAAGCAACCCTACCGCAGATTATGCCCATCGCTTGGAAGAACTGTCGGCCATTTACAGTGAAGTCACTGATGCTTTGCTCCTGGCTCACCAAAAGAGTGCGGACAGATATAACTTACGTAGAAAACATGTCACCTTCAATACAGGAGACATAGTTTGGAGAAAGAACAACACACTTTCCCAAGGAGCCATGTATTTCTCTGCTAAGCTGGCACCACGTTTCGTGAAGGCCAAAGTCCTAAGGAAAATATCAGACCTAGTGTACTCCTTGTCTGACTCATCTGGAAAGCACATTGGTAATTACCACATTAAGGACATTGTAAAGTCTGGAAGTGAGGAGTCAAGTAAAACTGCCCCCACTATCTCAGCAAACGTAAAATGATCCAGTATGTATCACATTTTTTTTGTAAGCTTACAGAGTCTTACTACGTCAGGCGTGTATTGTGTCAATCACATGCCCATCGTTTCGTAAATGAAACAAGTTGTAAATTATTTTGTAAATTAATGCGTACTCTCCTTGAAGTTACTTTCAAATGTTGTTTTTGCACTGTTTTTTCTTTCCCTCACGGCAATTTTTTTTCTTTTTTTTTTTCACCTGTTCTAAAACTGATCACTTTGGAACGGAGACACATTTCGAGTTTCAATGTTTGGGAAGTCGCGAGCCCATTTATTGTCTCAACACGTACACTACGCAATGTTCATGCCACGTCATACCCTGCCTTGTCATGTAATTTTGTAATTTTTCTATTTATTTTTTGTCGCATTTTTGTCGTGTGGAAAGGAACTTTCTCACCTGTTTATTTTGTTCATGTAAAGTAGTTGACAATTGCCCATCGGCGTGTCGTTCTAGAAGTCGGGTTTTGTAAATTCCAAAGTGTTAAATTCCGACTCAGAACCAGTTAACTATTTTTTACAATTTGTCCTTTTATTCTGTTCATCATGAGTTGTAAAACCTTCCGAGGTATCTCTAGCATGAAAATCAAACAGTGGTTACTTACATAGTCGCCCCTCGTGTATATAAGTTTTTTTCAATTTTTTCCTCTTAAATTAAAAATTGATGGCGTCCTACCCAAATTCATGCTCTTGTACCAAAATTGGATATCGACACGTCCATTTTGGAACTTGTATTTATAAAACCAATGATTGGTCTTTATAACCCTGTATATAAATCAATTTGGCTCGTTTCAACTAAAGTACGTAAAACCGAATCATCCGGTCTTTGGTTGTTATAACAAAGCCACTGTTTTTTTTGTTATTTTGTTTTTTGCTTGTACGTTACGTATGTCTTATATGACACGTTTCAACCCTACGAGACAGGTTAATAAAACCTTATGGTCATCCTGATTTTGGAATTCACTACTTTTAGGTGTCCATTTAACCAAGTATTTGCAACCCAAATTGCACATAACCTGGTATGTTTGTAACTACACAAAGGGTATGTAAAACCGTAATTGGTCCCTTTTCTTTGGTCTTCCTCACTGCAGGTTGCCACAACAGACAGTATGTAAAACCATTATAGGTCTGTCTTTGTTTTAAATACTTGGTGTAAGTAGAATTATACTCTGCCATCACCCTTGTATTTTGTAACACATGAAGTAGCATCAAATTGTCTATCTTCTCTGTCGTACGCTCTTGGGCTACGGAGTTAGTTAATCTAACGAATCTTTATAAAATGTGTTAAAACGAGCACCGTTAACGTTTATTGTATTGTATTTAAACGTAATCCACCGTCATAGGAGGGATCCTTAAAATACCTGCCACGATACGAGAAGTTCGTCATAATCACTTTTGCTCATAGCTAAATGTTATTGAGTTGGTCGTGTGACATATTTGTCATGAGTACCACCCTTTCTGTACAATCTATTTTGGTCGTGTGTCATTAATTTGTCATGAGTACTGCTTTTGTATTTTGGTCGTGTGTCATTAATTTGTCATGAGTACCGCTTTTGTATTTTGGTCGTGTGTCATTCATTTGTCATGAGTACCGCTTTTGTATTTTGGTCGTGTGTCATTCATTTGTCATGAGTACCGCTTTTGTATTTTGGTCGTGTGTCATTAATTTGTCATGAGTACCACTTGTATGTATAATTGTGTACAACCCTTGTACACGAGACGTGGAGACGTAATAACAATACTTACCGTGATTCGTGCGAACGACATAATATCGGCCTTGCCATCTTCTTTAAGAGGCATTGTATAAACTCTTGACTTCTGTCTATAATTGAGTTTTATCTTGTATGTACTTACATGTTTTGTACACTATACGTGGAGACGTTAAAACACTTACCATGATTCGTGCGAACGATACAATATCGTGTGTCATCTTTTATGATGCAATTTGTGCCTTTGTAAATAACTCGTTGTCTGGGGAACGGATAAGAAAACCCCCAGGTTTGTGAAATTGGAGCAAGGGTCTGTCTTTTCTCACAATCACGCAGGAGTTTTTAAAATGACCCCTAATCTTTTGCCCAATACACGCAAAAGATTAGTCTTTTTGTTAATGTGTATTCAAATTTCTCCTCATCCTTTTAACAATTGTAAAGAGTCAGGAAATCTGCTGGTTGATCATGTTTCATTCTCACATGGAGTTTGAAGTGGAAATTAGTCCAGTCTCTAGCAAGTTTCGTCACTCAACTCCTTTCCTTTTCCTTTCCTTTCTCCTCACCATCATGTTCTCAGGTATATGTTATGAAGAGGAAAATCTGTTGTTAACCATAATTCGCCCTCACTGGGAGTGCGAATCGGTAAATTAACCAATTATCAGCAGGCTTTCTCCCTCACTCTCTGCATATGTCTCACCTTTTGTTCTTTTTCTCAATTTCACGAAACACATTCATGAATGTTGGATATGTACGATATGCACTTGGCGTACCGTCTGTCTCCTTTTGACAACCTTTATTCATGAATTGGTTTCTCTGCTTTTACCGTGACTCATTCACGACTTCTTTGTCTTGTTCTTTGAAATTCTACAAAAAATGTTACCACCTTTATGTTAACATAGGCCATGGAAGGCCGGTTGTTTTTTTAACCAAGACATATTGTCACTCGGCAAACGCCAAGTCATCCTGGTAAAGGAAAATGTTCATGTAATCACAATTTAGTTAGAAAACTCTCTCTTCGTCACTCTCTGGGTCGGTGATTAAAACTTCGTTTATTTCATAATCTGGACACATTTTGTTTCTCTCCAAACCTTTTCTTCATTGGTCCCTAGGCAGGTAAACTTCAAGAATTTTGCTCTAATAATAATTTCTCCCGGATTAAAAAGAAGCCCAGGCGGATGTCATCACCAACAGCCAAGCTGAGCTCCACTTCCTGACAGCACGCGCTGTGGTTACTAGGTCCCTCCTGCTGCCATTTTTCTACGCATTTGTTCCTGAAAGCACAGACCATACCACCCATATGTATGTTGTTTTGTCGTGCCACAGCAAGTTGAGTTGTCCCACTATACATCATGACACTCTGAACCACCTTTTGGGCACGCTAGCTCCTAGGTTTGTTCTTACTCTTGCTATCAATGCCAACCATGTCGTCTCTTGCGCTGTCATGCAGAGACGCAAATCGTCATGTGTAAACCATCATTACCTTGACCTCCAGTATTCGCTGAATGCGTACCAATACAAGTTATGATTGAGCTACATTATGCCTCAATAACCATTATATACG
Organism: Limnephilus lunatus; assembly: GCA_917563855.2. NCBI lineage: Eukaryota > Metazoa > Arthropoda > Insecta > Trichoptera > Limnephilidae > Limnephilus > Limnephilus lunatus. The sequence continues at coordinate 105,389,304 of OU830594.1, forward strand.
ATCCGTGTTTACCTTAATAACACTTTAGGATTCGTACTGGCATGTCTGCAGACACTGGATTCCCCTCCTCAATGACCTCTGTAACCATAGTCGCGGCACAGCAACCACAGTCTCCACTTCATGAACTTCGACGTTTTCGACGAAACCAAGTGTTTTCTAAGGCCCAAGTGTACTTCTGAGTGTTATCTCAAAGGGGTCTGATTACAGTGATAATGTAATCCTTAGAATCTGTGAAACCACGTCCTCCTCTTCGAAATTCTCCGAAACCAAACAAATCCACGCTTCGCAAACTTAGCTCCCAGACCAATGAAACCTTAGAATCACACAGGCATTTTTGTTCTTGTTGTCTCTTTTGTTCAATTGCATAACCATGTATTGTTATTTTTCAATTGCATAACCATGTATTGTTATTTTTCAATTGCATAACCATGTATTGTTATTTTGTTCAATTGCATAACCATGTATTGTCATCTTTCAATTGCATAATCTTGTATGTTGTTTCACACCATGTACTTTCACCAAAACTGTTCTTTTCCAAACATTGTATGTACCCCTCACCCATTCCCTACAAACATTGTGACCTAAACTATAACATAAATTGCATGTTCTAGCTAGGCATCTCTCAAGCAACGAATCTCTCAAAAACCCCTATGGAAGTTTAAGAGGATTTTTTTTCCTACAGCTCCATTGCCACGTCGCTTTTTTTCCGAGCGCGGGGGGAAGTGTTACGATACGCCCTTGAAGCGAATAGTTTCGAGAACGCGAGAGCTAGCCCACAGCTGGCCGCCCCCTCTTCCCCCCATATCCTGTCTGCCTCTCCTCACCGCCCCGCTTGCCCGGCGACGCGGCGGCCGGCAATCCGTTGCTCGCCACAGAAGCAATCTGAGTGCCTTGGCGAACGGACACGCTAGCGGCGCACTTTAAGCCAGCGGACCCAATTCAACGGCCGCGATGTATTATTGAAGTACCTTTGTGTATAATTGGCCTTTTGCCGCACCATAGTTCGGTCTATTTAGACTATGAAAGTGCCTGATGAAGCTGCCACATGAGACGAGGTTCCTGCCAACCTACATGTAAGCTGTATCTTGATTTCCTCTTTAAATGTTGTCCGTAATACAGTGAAATGTAGGGCCCCCGTGGAAATCACGACCCGGAGAGTTTCGTTTTGAGAGTCAGTCAGAGAAAGTTAAACACTTTAGCTAGGTTTGTGTAAATTGCATTTCTTGTTATTGAATTGTACTGTAGAAACCTATGTATGTGTTTGAGCTTACAATACATGTCTAAATGATTTAACATTGTTATTATTCTGCTACGGCGGGAGGATTGTTGGCCGGTGAGGATCCCGTGGGTCACCGAAGGATGGAGAGAAGTTCCCTAGCCTTGAGCTGCCCACCCCCTGAATAGAGAGTACCCTTGTCCCGCTGAGAGCTAGCCAGGGACGTGTTGGTGTGCTGATGTTGGTTTAGAAGCCGGCATCGGGGTACCCTAACAACCCATGCCTGGGTTTCCTGCCTCTCCACAAAAATCCACAAATTTTGATAAAGCCAGCTGGTTTGCCATTCTTAGTGAAAACTTACCACATCTGTGAGAAGTGTTTTCAATATGGATTAATACGCTAGTTTTCCTAATGCCCAACCAGATTAAGGCGCGGTGTAGCCGCTCAAAAAGAGAGATATGTAAATACAAATGTTACAGAGAGCGCGCTAATTGTGAAAATGTCTAATAAAACACGATTCGTTTAAAATAGAGCAAAAAACTCACGGGGATTTTTAAAAATAGCATTTAAAGAACATTGTGATTTTTTTCATGCATATAACTTGTAAAATAATAATTTTCGGAGCATACTTTGCGAATTTCATATAATTGCCGTTTCGGCGTGGAGAATGTGTAGATATTTTCTTCAAGCATAAGCTATATATATTTAAGATCTTTAACACTTACACAGCCTAACTAAAAATAAAACGAGTGTGCTTTAGACCACATGACTGAAGTAAAACTTCACTAACTTATGCCGTCCATTAACAATATAACAATAACAGGAATAAAAATATCCCCATCCCTTCAACATCCCCATCAACTCAACTCAACTCTCAGCTCTCAGCTCTCAGCTCTCAGCTCTCAGCTCTCTCAGCTCTCAGCTCTCAGCTCTCAGCTCTCAGCTCTCAGCTCTCAGCTCTCAGCTCTCAGCTCTCAGCTCTCAGCTCTCTCAGCTCTCAGCTCTCAACTCAACTCAACTCAACTCAATTCAACTCAACTCATATCATTGATTAGCGTTTCACATTGATAACGTTTCATATTGATTAGCGGCACGTTCCAGAGTGGAAGATACTCTCAGTATCGCCCTGGTGTAGACCACCATTCAGAATTGAAACGTCGCTTGAAATGGCATTAGCCGTGTTTGGTGACCAGACCTGAATAGCCAGATACTTCCCCACCTTCCTTTTCCCTATCTCCATCCCATCCCCACTACCTTCAGCCTCACAACATACCCCAATTAGGGATGCCATAGTATCACTGGCTTCAGACGGGAGCAGTTGGGACTCTTGTGCGGTATTCATATAAAAAATATAAAAATAAATAAAAAAGCGTGTCACATTTTTTCGCAACGTTTCATATTTTTTCGTAACGTTTCATAGCGTATTCATCATTTTACCCCCAAGTGTCGAGCGTGCGTAAAGAAGTTTTACTTCATTAAAAAAAAGCGTGTCACATTTTTTCGTAACGTTTCATAACGTATTCATCATTTTACCCCCAAGTGTCGAGCGTTCGTAAAGAAGTTTTACTTCAAAAACACTGCATGACCGATAACCTGTGTTTTTGCAGCAACATCAATAAAACAAATTTACACTAAAACACGAAACATTACTAAAAACGTTGGTCACTTTAAACAACGCAATTTTTCGTAATATTCATATTAAATTGTTGTTTTCATTCATAGCCGCCAGATGGGGGCGCCAGCGCATTTGCAGTTCGCAATGAAAACATAAAGATGAAGCGAAAAAAAAATTTGTCTACAGCGATGTGTTTTGGAATATTACAAATATGATCGTAATTTCTATTAATATGTCTAATTCACTCGCATATTCTTATAATTTATATATTTACCGTGTTTTTTGTGGTTTTTCATGAGTTTTTAGTAAAGTTATAATAACAATAATTACTACAATACATAATGTCTACAATACAGGTGAACTCCTAGTGTGGAGGACAATATACTATACCTTTGTAATGTAAATAATTGTACTTTCAAAGTTGAAATGTCAAAAAGTTTTTTATATGATACATAAAAATTCATAAGAGAATTTCATAAAATTGGTGTTTTTTGTAAATATTAATATCTAATACATGTGGTGGCAAACTTATCAAAGAAATTAACATATTTAGTGGTGTTGAAATGTCAGAGATATTAGGTTATCGGTTTTTTGGCAATAAAAAAAACTTTGAAATTTTTTATTATTTTTTTATTGTATTCACGAGGAAAAGGTGAGGTGACAGTTTCATTCCAAATTCATTATATAAAAGGTCTGTATTTTTTAAATTTTAATTTATAATCTTAAAATATAGCAGTTTTTTTAAAACTAAAGTGTATTTCAAATACACAAATCTAAAAGGTAATTTTATCTAGTTTTTATAAATGGTATTTGTTTTTACGACATCTTCAAAAATAATAAATATATACAACATTCAAAATACTTTGGAAACTTCCAAATTTTGTTCAAACATCATTACTAAAACAGAGATAAACTACCCACCTAGGCTGTGTAAACGGTGTGTATTTTTTTCCAAGAACAATTTTTTCAATTAGTAATGTTTTCACATCCGCGGCCGTTTGTCAATTGAATAAAATTTTCACGGAGTTTTTTAGTAAGGCCGACAGTATTTAAGGAAAATATGTAATAAATCGGTAGAAATGCAGGAAGCCGGGTCTTAAGATCGTGATTCACGCCTCTGTAACCATGTATTATAATAACTAATAACATTCAAGGAAAATTCAGGGTTTCACTTCATTTCATAAGGCAATAATAAATATTGAGTGCAAAGTGAAGGTGAAATATAATCTGTGACATTTATTTAGCGCACCGTCCTCTTGGTGGCAGTGGGACATTGTCCCAGCGTACCTGGCGCTTGGCAAGGTGAACACTCCTCTCTCAGGTTCAAGGTTCTGTGGCGCTGGGGGGGGGGGGGTAATGTAACGGTCGGGGGGTTTGGGAGTTACAGGGTGGGTTTGGAGACGATAAGGGGGGGTTATGGAACAGTTCATGGGATTTATATCTCCGGTACAGTGCACGCGGACAATACCTGTATTTTGTTGTGGGTTTCGTTACATCTTTCACGTGTTTAATGGTATTATGTGAGACGTAAAGGTGTTATTTTATACAATGTTATATTTATTAGTACTTTTAATGGACTTAAATTGTTCTATAAACGTATATTAAACTCATGGGGTAAACTGAATTAAAATAGTGTTACTGTGTTTTGTCGCAAAAAAAGTACACAATATTCAACTATGTATATTTTTTTCTGTAAAGGATTTTTGATAACCAAATAAATTTCTTTCTCAAATATATAAAAGAATCTTAAAGCCTTCGTTGGGATACTAAGCGTTTTAGCAAATTAAAAAGCATGATAAAACTGAGATAACCTGCATAGCGATTCTATATCTTTTGTGGGATCGTTATCGAGATAATATAAGTAATCTCTTGTCAGATTTGTGTGATTTTTTTAACATTTACTGCCACATATTTTAGTTTATATATATATCGATCGATAACGATCCCTCAAAAGATATAGAATCGCTCGGCTGGTTAATTGAGTTAACTTGGTGATAAACTAGCCGTAACTTGGTGAACGATTTTTATTTCAACCTAAAGCTTGTGAGATATTGTTATAAAAGTAATAGTAACAACTTTGTCTTGATACACACTCCGTTCCTCATTCACATTTATACATGGTCTCCAATGTTTTATTATTCTGACTCATTTACATGGCCCGACTCAAGTATCTGATTTTATTCATCGTGCCACGTAATCCTTGGACTTCTTCGACGATTCACGTTTGCGCCATGTATTCTACTTACACACCTTTCTTGGTTCATTCGCTCTTCTACAAGCCCGAACCATCTGAGATTCCCTTTCTTAATCTTACTCATAACGCTCACATCAGCCTTGCATTCTTTGCGGATCTCCACATTTCTCACACAATCATTCATGGTTTTACAACTCATGCTCCTCTGGGATATTATTTATACAGCGTTCAATCAAATGAAAATTGAATACAATTTAATAAATAAATAATAAAATAAATTACCACAGAGTGATCAAGAAAACGTATTCACAAAAAAATATTTACTCTAACAAATTTACGTACCCTTTAAAAATCAACATTTTTTGATAATATTTTTTTATCAGTAAGTTAATTAATTATGTCACATTCATGACACGTCAGTTCCTATTTTGGAAATGACAATTAAAATTACCTTCGGTCAAATTATTATATTATGGGTAGGTTCTAAAATGACACTTTCAAAACAAATCCAGTTCATTGAGCCAATAGAGTTATATAAACTCACCGACAGACCCACAAACGAAATTAGTATGTTTGATGATTCTTGCTACATCTTAGTAGGTAAGCCGGCATGTTATTAGTTCGGAATTAGTTTATAACGATCAGTTGCATTTGCATTTGCTTCGTGTCAAAGCATTATTGTGTGGGCTTAAAGTTCTAGATTTTTAAAGGATTTTTCAAGTTCATGTGTCGGTACCCATCATTTCTACGATTTCTACCTATCTAATATTATCGTTTTGTTTTCTTTCCAGAATCCGATGATCTGCTCGTACTCTCGCAGCCATCAGACGTCCTGTTAACGTTTCGAACCAGCCGAGAACTCTCACTCCGACACATGGAAACCAAGCCACTGCAATCCATCATCGACAGAATCACGATCAAGACGGTCAGGCGGAAAACACCAGAGATTATCCAGAGGTACCGTCGATACAGAACACAGAACACCCCTAAAGAAAAGGAAAACTGAATCTTAACGAACAATAACGGAATCCAGCTGAACAGAAATCTGAATGCACAAATATAGCAGAATCTCAATGAAAAAGATGAGCAAATAAAGAGAATCTACATGAAAAGGACTGCAGATTTAACTGCAGACATTAACGGAAGAAATTGAATCTCAATGAACAAGGATAACAGAATCCTGAACGGGAGAAACAGAATCTAGATGAAGTCTATACGAAGAAACAAGGCAAAAGGATAAGATAAGGATAGCAGAAGAAACAGACATATCTACGAGTTGTTAGTTAGCTGCGTAGTGATAAACGTAGATTTTTTACAAAGCAAAGATCAGATTGGAAGGAGTGTGTTTGTTCGTCATATCGTACCTCTAAGATATCTGCCAAGTTCAGGAGCTGATTTGGATGTCGACAAGAGCTCGATAGGAAATATTTAGATAGTCTTTGGAAATTGCAACTGTTCATTGTTCGTTGGTTTGTTGGTGGCGTCGTTTGTAGTAATTGGTCAATTTTTCTGGTCAATTGTGTGATAAGAACTTGCTTAATCAATTTGTTATTTGTTCCTGTTGACTAAATACGGTTATTATTACTTGTTTTAAAGTAACTACTGTAATACTAAATAGTTTAATTAATTGGTTAATGTTTAATCGCCCGAAGAGAGTGCGCACAGTTAAAAACTGACATTTTCATATTTGTGACAAGTTGAAAAGTAATTCACGATAAAGGGTGCTCAAATAATTGAAAAAGTGTCGTATACCTGTTGGTTAAAATAATCTTATCGGAAAATATGAGATTTGTTCTTCAAGAGTGTACAAGGATGTTTTTCGGGCAAAATTTAGTTTAATAAAATAGTGGCACATAAAGTTCTTAAAAATAGTGAAATTAGTTAAAAGTTTTAGGAATTGGACCAAATTATATTGTTTCGAAAATATGGTGTCAAATTTATGATAATCAACAGTTGTGCCAAACCTTTCAAAGCTCGAGATATTTTGCTCCAGCTAAATTTAAAGTATGAGAAAAGGTGTTATACTAATTGTGGATCTATTTTTTTTCAATCTGAAACATTTCTTCTTCAAATATTGTACTTATAAAGCTGCATCGAGCTTCATCGTAGAATTTAAGTTTTTGGTTTTATAAAAAAATCACAAAGGATTGTAGTTTGTAGACCAAGTATTTCAGACTGATTTACATGCCATCAGAGAAGAGTTAAATTATCAAAAAACAAAATAGATCAGGACTTTTAGAAGTATCAGAGAAGAAAGAAAACTTAAATCCAAACCAAAATTTTAGTTAATCAAATATAAAAATAAAAGACCAAGAATCAATAAGAAAGAAAGATACAGAAATAAATAATTTTGATCATAAGGGAAAGATTGCAAATATTTTGAAGAAGTACAGAAACAATATTTATAAGATTGTAAGATATTGGAACAGCGGATTGGAGAGTCAATTTGGGCATCAAACTATTGCAGAAAATTAATAAAAAATATAGCAAAAGACCAAGTAGCAAAGATTCTGAAAGTGAATATCAGAAATAGGTTTGGGAAAAAATTAGAACCTCGGAACTGGAATTTTTCAGAATACAGTCAATCTTAAAGCGATTGAAGACAATATTAAAGAAAACATTCCAAAAGACTCGGTAACCAAGTTTCAGAAGAAAAACAAAAGAAGAATACAGAACGTATTAGGTCCTTTGAATAGGGATTTGAAAAAAATAAACAGTCTTAAAGCGATTGAAGATAATTGCAAAGAAAGTATATCAAAATATCAGGTGAAAAAGTTTCGGAAGGAGAAGATAACAACAAGAATCAGAATTGAGAGAGGGTCGGAAACTCTTGTTGGGGGGTTGGAGATAGGAGTGCCGGTGGCAGCGATTAAAGGGGATACCTTGTTGTTTGGTTCAGAGCTGACTCCAGTCAGGACGCTGAAGAGTGAGGGGGGGCGGCGATGGGCGGGCGTGCGGGGCGGCGCGGGGGGCGGTGAGATGGGTGGGCACATGGGCGGGCTGGTGCTGGTGGTGCTGGTAGTGCTGCTGGGCGCGCTACTGGGCGCCACGGCGGCGGGAGCGGTGGCCGGCTGTCCGGGCTGCGCCAGACCTCGCCCAGCTGACTCCATCAGGTAAGTTGCATTTCCACATTTCCACTAGTACGTTACTCTAAAAGTCCATAACTCCATATGTTCACAGTTCCACAAGCCCACAACTCTGCAAATTTACACGCCCACAATTCCACATGGTCACAAGTCGACGAAGTCTACGTGCCCCCAGGTCCACTTGTTCATAAGATCCCCTATTCACAAGCCCACATATCCACAATTCCACATGTCAACAACTACACGCCATTTATCTCACTCCTCACTCCATGTCAACAAGTCCATATGTCCACAACTCTACAAGTCCACTTATCCACATGTCCATAAATAAGTAAGAAGTCGACTTTATTCACTCTTCTGGCCTGGGTTTAGGTGGATTGGGTAAGTGTCGCGTTAAGTTTCCATGTTTAACTTCCTTTCTAGATTTATTCCATAACGAGTCCACATTGTTCCAGACTGGAAGCCATTAAGCTCCAGATCCTCACCAAGCTGGGCCTGAAAGCCAAGCCGCAGGTGAAACGGACCCTGCCCCGCGAGCTAGTCCTGGCCACCCTCACCAGGGCCGGAGGAGTGCCCCCTATACCACCAACAGATCCGCACTCCATGTACTCCGAGTCCTCGTCAACCACCACCTCAGACGATGAGGCCTACTCGGACTATGACGATTTCTACGGGAGGACTAGCGAGATTATAACGTTCGCTGAACAAGGTTTGTGGCCAGGATATTGTAAATTTCATCTGGTTCCATGACAAAACAAAATAATAACAAAACAGAACATTGAAACAAGTAAACTACCCTAGTCAAACCTAACAAACTATTTTTATGCAATGTTCTTTTTTGTTACTGTTCCATTTTGTACAGTTGTTACCATTTTGTCTGTACCTGCAGACTGTAGGTACGCTGAGCAAGGTTTGCGAGGAAAATAAATTTATTTATTGTTCGAAAACTCGTGCACGTGGGAACAAGTGAATTTACATCATTAATACGTTATTTTTTCAATTATTTATTTTTATTAAACGCCTGTACATAATCTTGAAGTAAAAACTAACATTGATTATTGTTATGCTAACATTGATTATTACTTTTGAGGTTTGTTATTATAGCCTTCTTACTACATCCGAGAAAGTATTGTCAACAGAATGCAATCTAGGTACGAGTATATAAATGACACCGACTACCGGTCAACCTGACCGAACTACCCTACCGACTTTCTCTTGGGCATCCTAGGTATGACCATCTACGGGTCAGAAGGGATGTGCTGATTGTAACACATTTTTTCAGACTGATTCGTGGATGGTTCAAAAACTCAACTTTCATGGAGAACATAGTTTCTATATTCCCGATGGTTATCTCCGTCGCCGACAGCACAGACTGTATTATTTCCCGACTTGCAGAACTAACTTGACAATGGTCATGCCATTCGGGAGGGCTGTCTTGTTATTAAATGGAATCACTTCGAATATCGATATGTTTAACATCAATGAAGCACAATTTAGATAAGTAAGCTTTGTTACTGTTAGTATTACCTGCTTATCTTTTCTTATCTATTTTCTCGCTTTTAAAAACTCTTTGAAATGTTAATTTTTTAACGTTTTTAAATTAAATAAATACATTGAATTGAATTGACTAAGTCGTTATACTTTCGTTGCAATTAAAAAGAATTTTAGAACAAATAATTCGGTAATTTAAGGGTTAAAATCATTTTGGAGCCGGGTCTGTTTTTCCATTCTTAAAGACATTAAACGACCTAATGACTGATATTTTTCAAATTTTTGAACCCAAAAATTTCGAATTCGGACTCTAATTACTCGAAAACGAAGTCTCAAAAATATAATATAAAATTATATCACAAATTCGACTACAAATGTGTTGTAGTTAGAATTTTACTTGGACTTTCCGGACAACGTGTAAACATACATATTTAGGTCTTTATCCGTTTTTTTAGAAATTCTGTTCAAATTTGTGTAATCTTTTAGTAAATTTGATAAATAATTTATCATTTCAATGGATTTAGAATCTTTAAACTGCGTCTTTTGCCTTTTTTTAGAAATTCTGTCCAATTTTTTAATAATGTTCTACCAAATTTGATAAATAATTTATCATCTCAATGCGTTTAGAATCTTTGAACCGCCTCTTTTGCATTTTTTTTAGAAATTCTTTACACTTTTTTAATAATGTTCTACCAAATTTGATAAATAATTTATCATTTCAAAGCATTTAGAATCTTTGAACTGCGTCTTTTGCCTTCTTTTAGAAATTCTGTCCATTTTTTTTAATAATTTTTTACCAAATTTGATAAATAATTTATCATTTCAAGATTTAGGAATCTTTGAAATGGCTTTAGTTTCGGGTAGAGTCTTGATCGGACTATGGCCATTAAAACATAATAAAGATAAACTTCCTTTGGATGGTGAAATTCCCGATAAATCACACACGCAGTTGCGCAACTTTGGGTTCTTTGCGTTTTGGGTGCCAAATATAAATTAAATGGACCCCGAAATGTGGCACAAACTAGGACATGTAGACATTTTGTAGACAGTCCAAAGAAAATAGACAATTTTATTTGGATCTTCTTGCTATTGAGTTTTCTGTTTTCTTGGATGTCGGTGGGAAATTATTGCTTCGCACTTACTGGGTCAATGGATAGCGATGCCTTAAATTATGGAGTAATTTCAAAATTTGAATTCCATCGCCTTTATATTCTTTATTTAGTGGAAATAAATGTTTTTACGTAAAAAAGAATGCCAGAATTTTTTTTAAATATTTTTTTAAATGAACCAGTCTTGTATGAGGTAGGTCCAGACAAAATAGACGAAAAAAAGTGCTGTGTTTGCATTAATTCTAAACAGGCTAGATTTTTGTACAGGTCTTGAGTATGTCATTAAAAATGTTATATCAAAAGTTCTTATAGATCCAGCTTGTGTGTTGTTTTTTATCAGATGTCAAAAGTTACAATTTTTCGTTTTTTGCGTAGGTATATCTCTGAAACGGTGAGAGCTACCGAAAATCCGAGCACATGTTTTGCGAAAAAAATACTTCAGTTTGTCTGTTTATTTAGATCGAAAAATAATTAAAAATATAGACATAATTTTAATAATTTTATCATCACTCGTTTGAGCATTTTATCGCTAACTTAAATGTAGGTACCAGTATATTAAAGCAAATTTTAAATGAAATAAAATCGTTATTGAGTTACAGAATACACGAGAATAAACAATCTTTCTCATCGGAGCCCCCCCTACAGTTTCAAGGGTACGATTGAAAAAGCATCTCTCGATGGAATTTGAATTTTCGACCGCTTGTTAATGGGTACCGGTGTACTGATGCACACACGGAAACATCAACTGTAAACACCAGTTCACAGTTGATGTTGGCTTAGTGAAAAAGTTTCGTTTCTTCGACTCGTTTTTGTGTAAGGCCCTTCGTTCATGGAGATACTTACAGACTACGTGATTGTGACGCAATCACAAGTAGCCTACCGATATACTAACTACTCTTTAATGCTAGTTTCCGTACACGGCGCTATCCAAAATACACTGAATTTGACCATTTTTCACGTGGAGATACGATGTCAAGTGACTCTAGCGATGAAAAAAATATTCTCGTTTATTTATTATGAGAATTAAAAACGACGTTGGTAATAGAAGATTTTGCGTTTACCCATATATCTAAAGAAATATTAACTTCAGGGCGTTCGTTGCCGCCAGGGAATTGCATGAGATGATGACAACAAGTTTCATCTTTCCTGACCAATGGATTCTTATTTAAATTTGATTCACTTGTTACCTCCTAGAATTCAGAAGAAAAATGCACTCTTTTCTAACCACAATTCTTGCCTTCTACACTTCAGATTCTAGTATTCTGGTATTCTAGTAACGTGTAGTTACATAAACACGCATTTTTCCATTTCGATAACAAATTTAACATTTCATTCAAGATCGATCGCCATTTCTTTTTTCAAACGTCAAACGGTTAGTACGGGAAAGTTTTAGACATGAACGCACCTAGCGTAGCGCGCTATCAGCACCGATGGTAGCATAAATGAACTAATAGGTACGTCAAACCCGTAGACGGCACGTAGCATTGTGTACGAACACAAGCAAAATAGTAAGGCGGGTACTCACGAGCGGTACGTGTGCTACGCGCACTAAAGTATCTCCGTGTACGAAGGCACTAATTCGACTTGTATGTAGAACGAGCTACCGGCATCTGATTTTCCTTCTTGATATAATCCGGGCCTCTTCAAGACCCGCATTAATAAATTCCTGCCTACAGCTCCTATATTAACCCGTCTCACAACCTGTGCGGACAAGGCAGACAGGGCAGCCTTTTGAGAGGTATCAAAAAAATAATGATCAGTATCCAAATCAAATATTACACTTATATACCCACCTACAATAATAACAATTAGTTCTGGCAGTTTTATTCGAATGTACATATATAGAGACTGAACTTCCAACCAAACCTAAACATCATAATATTATGATATTGCCTGTTTCTCGTAAAACATCTGAGAAACTTTGTGATCTTCTTTATTATTTCATAGTCAAAGTTTCAATAAGTTTTCACACATTAGTCAAGTCTAGTATATTGCTTTGACAGTAAACAACCGAATGCTATGTGTGATAAAATTATTTTGGAAGAAGATGCTTGCTTAATCAATGTGCCTAATTTAAAATGGCGTTTTTAAAAATAATATTACCAAAACTCTTTTAACCACTCAGCAACATAAGCAGATATACACGTTAATATGCCGACATCAGTTAAGTACAATAAGCGTGTTTACACGTCAACGCGTATGTTAATAGAGAAATCATCATAACTCCGTTATTGTTCTAGTTACATCCCTAAAACAAAAAGGGGAAGCTCCATAATAAATCAAGCTACCCATCACTATTCAAGATGTCCATAGAAATAGATAAAAAAATCTTTTCTGTCAGAAACATGATAGACCGCCAAATTGCCTATCCACTGTTATTTTTTTATTAAATATTCTTGTATGAAATGATAAAAAAGCGAGGTGACCAAATTGTTTATTATACATTTATAAGATAGAATAAATATTGTCTTTTATATAATCCGTGATTTTAGTACCGTTTTCACATGAAAACATCACGTGAGTCATTTTTTCATTTTTTTATGTTTGCATTCTAAATTTTAATATTTAAAAATGTTCATATTTATTTGTAAGATAACATTTTGAAAGCTTATTTCATATCCTTTCAAAAACAGTTTTTAGCATTCGGCTAAGTTCGGAAATGTTTCACTTATAGAGCTTTAATTGTGAAGCGGAAATAACATAAAGTTTTCGTAAATCTGACATGTCGTTTAAGACGTAAAAAGTGCATATTCGCGATGTATCGGAGTGGTTAATAGTGTAAAATATTTCAGTTAAAGTTGAATGTACATATTTTTTTATTGTTTTTGTTAAGTATATATGTATGTATTTATTTTAATAGATAGAAACACAGCATATTAAGACTCGTAACGTGCCACGCACGTACCGAACGTGCTAGGAATCATTTCGGTCACTATAACCGACATAATTTTCCATGAAATTAGGACATAATTTATTAAAAATGGGTCATAATAAGCGACATGTCACTATAAGCGAAGTCATTATACCCGACTTTGTTATAAAGAATTTTATATGAAAACCAAACTGGGCTTTGTTATTACTTCATATTTATTTATTTATTTATTTATTTATTTACGCCCTAGTGGGCTTTTACAACAGAAATTAAAAACATAAAAAAATTAAACATCATAAAAGAAATGAAATACTATGAGTAATAAGAAAAAATCAGTAATAAGACCAGAAATACAATAAAGTGCAAAGTGTAAAAGCTAGTTAGTAGGTATAAACAAACAATTATATGTGTATAATAATGTATGATGATAAAACAGAACTAAATAGAACAGCAAAATAAAATAAAATAAGGTTATAAATTACTGGTAAGATTTTAAATGAGAGGAGGTTTTATGAAAAGAACAAAAATAAGAAAAGTTAATTATTAACAGATAAAATAGAGATGAGTTGTCTCTTGAAAATTGCAAAACTGTCAACACCAAATATATCTATAGATTCACAATGTTTATTTGCAAGGCTATGCATTCTAGGGATTGGTGAATTAATAGAATAGTTAGTATTGAGGGTATTGTTAAAATTGAAAATATCTTTATTGCGAGTTAGTCTAGCAGGAACATTAATACAGATTAATTCTAATAAATTAGGGCAGTCAACTAAAGATTTGATAATTTTGAATAAAAATAACAAATCAATTAACACTCTTCTATCTGATAATTTAAGGAGTCTGGTTTCTGCGCGTAAGTTATCATAATTTATAAGTTCAATTGGAATTTTCATTTTAAAATTAATAAACCGAAGGAATTTGTTTTGTACCTTTTCCAATAATTGAGAATGGATTTTGCAAAATGGTGACCAAATGGTGGAATTGTACTCTAATTTGCTTCGTACTAACGAGCAATACAGATTTTTTAATGTTGATACATTTTTAAAATTTGCACCCATTCTCAAAATAAAACCAAGAATTCTCATTGCATCACTTGTTATTTCATCGATGTGAACATTGAACTGTAGACTCTCATGGAATATGATACCAAGATCACGAATCTGTGATACACGAAGAAGATTAACACCATTCATATCATAGGAAAACTTAAGAGGATTTTTACCTTTGTAAAAACTAATAATCTGACATTTACCAATGTTTAGTTGTAAATCATTGACAGAACACCACGTAAATAGTTTGTTCAGGTTCAACTGTAGAATGGCGCGATCATCATCGTTTTTGATTGTTCTATATATCTTCAGATCATCAGCAAATAACAGAACTTTAACATTACTAAAAATATTAACTATATCATTAATGAATACGCAAAATAATATCGGGCCTAAGTGAGATCCCTGTGGTACTCCGCTCGAGGCTGCAAATGTATAAGAAGTAAACGAATCAACCTTAACCGCTAAGTACCTTCCCAATAGATAACTCTTAAACCATTCCAAAATATTCCCTCTAAATCCCAACAATTTCAGTTTTCTTAATAAGATTTTGTGGTTTACTTTATCAAATGCCTTACTAAAGTCAGTATATATGGAATCAGTTTGATGTGATGCAATCAAGGCATTAACAATATCATTCGTATACAATATTAAATTGGAAAGGGTTGATCTTCCTTTAATAAATCCATGTTGAAGCGGTGAGATGGTGGGATTAATTCGGGATATCAACTTGTCTAGTACTAGACTTTCAAAAAGTTTGGGTAATGTAGACATGGTGCATATTGGCCTATAGTTTTTTACGTCCCTCTTATTACCTTTTTTGAAAATGGGCGTCAAAAGACTAAACTTCCAAAGATCCGGGAACACACCTGATGAGAGTGACTTTGTAAATAACTTATGTATAGGATATGACAATGTATGCATACAATTAACTAAGAACATGGGTGGAACTTTGTCAGGTCCTGCAGATTTACGGGAATCAAGACTCTTTAACTTGGATATAATATCACCAATAGTTACAGTACAGTCAGATATATCAAGAGTCTCAACCAAATCAGAGCATGTGATATTGCTATCTACATTTGCATTAACATATACACCGCTAAAAAAATCCGCAAACAGATTGACAGTTTCCTGGAGATTTTGAGATATTAAGCGGTTAGTCAATATAGGCGGAGTCATGATAAACGGATTCTACTGTATTTTGTTATAATTTTTTAATAATTACTTATGGACAGAAAATGTCAGATCCAGCGCTTCTTTTTTCTACTATTTTGTGCGATATCTTTCATGTTTCTTCTAATGTAGGACATTCATAGATGACTCTTGCAGAACGTTGTCTATTATGGAAATTCATAAAGTAAAAATCGCTTATGATAAAACTTGTTATCACGAAACATCACAAAACGTATTTTATATGCTTTAAGAAAAATTCACACCTAGATATCGATCGCCCAGTCGATTAGTCAGATATCTCCGAAAAAACGAAATTTGAGTTGAGTTTGTAGTTATGTATATTATGTAAAAGAGTACTCTCTATCTGACACAATACTCAGATTACTCATAAACATCACCAAATCCATTAACTAAGTAACTAACTAACCATCAAGCCGTTTCCTCGCAGGGGTGGGCAGAGAGGACCGACCGCCAAACAACTCGGTTTTGGTACACACTCTTTGCCTCATTCACATTCGTACTTCGTCCCATACATACTCTTCTATTATTCTGACTCTTGACATGGCCCGTCTCAAGTATCTGATTAACTAGATCGTGCCATGTCTTCCTCGGGCGTCCCCGACTTCTTCTACCATTCAAATTTGCGTCATATTACACTACTTTCTTCATTAACTCGCTCTACATGCCCAAACCATCTGAGGATCCCTTTCGTAATCTTACTCATTACGCTTAGATTAGCCTTGCATTCTTTGCAGATCTCCACATTTCTCACACGATCATACATGGTTTTACCACACATGCGCTTCAGGGGTCTCATTTCAATAGCATTCAGTCTACTTTCATCCTTCCTCTGCCAGTTGCATGCCTCACTGGCATACATACAATGCAGAAAAGCTAGTAGTGAATTAAACAAAATGTTGATGTTTTCTGGGATATTAAAATGTCACACTAATCTACCGGATAAGCATTTTAAATATGTAAAACACGTATAAATGTAAATAATTTTTGATTTATGATGAATATTATTCGAATGTTGCTTTGGTCATTATCTCAAAACTTACTATTTGGAGATATCTGACTAATCAACTGGACGATATTCAAAATACTGGCTCACTAATTAAGGGTAGGAAAAATAGGTGATTAGTACGCGCAAATCGTGTATTCTTTCTAAATTATGTATTTATTATTATACTTCTGAAAACATGCAGTGTTAGTATACTGTGGGTGCGTTCTGGACTTGTATACTTTCAAAATAGAGGTCGTACAAAAGTTTCACCTGCACATAAAACGCATAACTTTCATTGAGTAGCCGCTTTGAAAGTCTGTGCAGATTGGTCGTAGTTCCGTAGCCTAGAATTGCATATCATTGTTTCAACTATCTATAGAGAACTACTCGATCTAAAATACTTTTTAATTGCAGCAACAATACCAGGACTGAGTAATTTAGATACTCGCTTGTACCTAGATTGCATGCAATTGGTAATACTTTCTCAGAAGTGGAAGATGTGTTCAACTGCACGGAATATGTTTCTTTGGAACCACAGACCTTTTTATTTACTTTTAAGTTACTGCGGCCCCGGGAACCATTTATTGGATAACCAACACCCCAAGTTCACCCCAAGTGGTTCGCTACGTTTGGTGACTTTGCAGGGGTGCCCAGATTCATGGGGTCAGGTTTGTCCGGGTCTTGGCGGTGGTTGCGTCTGCCCACCAGCTGCATGGCAAGCCGGATCGGGAGAGAATGGTTGAGGGAGTCCTTTTGACTTCTCCAGCCGTTCTCTCTCGGAACATCGCCTTACACCGCAGTGGGAGGGATGGATTCGTACGTCCTTCACTTCTGGTCACACTGACACACTACCCACCCCTAATACCCTTTTCCTTTCCAGAACTACCCTCTCCTTCCTTTCCTAAAAGTTCTCTCCACACAGCATCCACATAGATGACATAGGGCCTGGGGGAAATTGTTTTCCTCAGGGCCACCTGTGTGGAGCCAATGTAAAATATATATATATAGTTAACTAACTAACTAACTAGCCATCATGCCGTTTCCCCGCAGGGGTAGGCAGAGAGGACGGACCGCCAAACAACTCGGTCTTGGCACACACTCTTTGCCTCACTCACATTCATACATCGTCTCATACATTCTCTTCTATTATTCTGACTTTTGACATGGCCCGGTTAAAGTTTCTGATTCACTTAATCGTGCCATGTCTTCCTCGGACGTCCCCGACTTCTTCTACCATTAACATTTGCGTCGTACATTCTTCTTTCACTGCTTTCTTCGTTCATTCGCTCTAACTGTATATATTTGTAACTATATACAAGAATATCATAACATACCTGTCTCAATAAATCAATGTTAGCGTACTACTACGTATCTACTATTCTTCTGCTTGAGTTCTATATAATTTAATTAGCATGATTTATCTCATGATTACTGTTCCACTGTTATGTTTTGTACAGGCGTATATTAATATAATTAATATTTAAATTGAATCGTTTTTGTAAAACATTCAAATAACTTTGTTTTAAACTGCCCATTTAAAAATGTTGATTATTTTCTTCATACAATGTCTTCTCACCTTTCAAGACACTTCGAACTGAAATTTTGTGTACAGATTTATGACTTTTTTACAGCATTTTCAAGGGTATCAGAAGACTGGAGAAGAAATCCCAATGATGTACAATGTAGTAATATTTTGCACTTTTATTTAACGCCTTTAGTCGTGAAACGTTTACGATCAACGGCATTTATTTTTTTATGATTTCTACGAAAAGATTAAAAATACATTCATTGTCTCAGCAAATGGATGCATTTTTAACTACCTTCATACTTTTAAAGCAAAATGTTTCTCAATATTTTTTGATATACACTCTTCAGGTTTTTTAATGTTTGAATAGAAATATCTATTTTATTTTATATGTAGATTATATTTGTAGTGCTTCTCACTAGGAGATCCTGTGCTGAGGGGGACTATGTTTCGGATAAGTTTTCAGTGACTTCTATGGTATAATTTTATGGTTTGAGTAAGGTTTTCCAGAAACTTCTACGAGATTTTCGTTATTTGTTTTTGTCCCTTTTTTAACTCCTTCTTTAGCCAACGCTGTCCGAATCGTTGGCTAAAGAAGGAGGTAGCGCAACACGGCATAAAACCCCAAACACAAATAACGAAAATATTTTAGGCCGTGAAAATCTTAAAACGTATCTTCTATGACGATGTTTTTAATGGTGACCGGACAAACCAGAATCCACTCAACTTAACACACACCTCATTTGAAAATTCATTAAAAATCGACTAAATGTTTTTTCAAGTAATGAAAAAAAAGTAAGTTACTTTGGATTAGGTTATGGGCTATCTTACAACCCTTTTTCATGGCTTTTAATGACTTTTTAGAGAGGTGTTTAGTACTGTTTAGTTGAGTGGATTCTGAGTAGATATTGAACCTTTTTTAATATACTTACAATTTATTTTTCTGATAGTTTCTTAAGCCAAGATTTGTCCTTAGTTTACTTAAGTGTTCCGAGATTTTACCACTTTACCAGATTACGCCACTTTCCTTATTTAGCCAATGTTTTGGACAGCATTGCAGTGTGCATCGTCAAGGCAGATATGTACCTACATGTGGATTACACATTTGCCTTGATGATGGACACTGCAATGCTCTCCGAAACGTTGGATAGAGAAGGATAAGCCATATCATATATAAATCACGATATTGCTTAAGTTTTTTTATTTTATTAATGTGAACACCACACGATAGCCCCAAAAGTCCGAAGTCTCTGGGACCATGGCGTTCAGATTTGTGTCAAGTTATGATAATGAAGACAGTGGCAAGAGAAGGATATGAGAAAGATACCTTGGTTGGGAAGTACATGGTCTTTTAGATTCGGTTATCAAACCCGGCTATAGCCGTTTCCATTTTGAATGATGTTCTTTCATCTGGAATATCTATGACGTTCGATTGAAAAAGGATTTATCAATAATTTCGATAATTTTTCATCTTTCCTGAGTACGACTGCAGATCGCTAACGTACAAACAACAATTCACGACGAAAAATTAAGTAGAAATAGTCGTCATGAACTTTTGTTGGTTCTTTGGCAATCTGCAGTCGTACTCGGTAACAATGACAAAACCTTTATCGATCGACCATGACTGACACCCTAGGAAATTCTTAAACACATTCACTCTGGAACGTGGGAAATTGGGACTCTTGGGAAATTGACATAATCTGCCTACCAATAATTTGACAATATTTTAAAAAGTCCAGTTTCCTCATATATGATCATAGAAGGAAAATGTTACCGTGCCTTGACTTAGCAGCGGTTATTATACAAATTATATTTATATTACTAGAAGTTAAAAACCCGCTTCGCAGGTTTTTGCTGCTAGGCCCTGCGGGCGGTTTTTGGTTCGGCTTCGCCCAGTTTGATTGTTGGTGACCATTTTATAAAAAGTGTGAGGTGTCTTTATTAAGGTGATGAACCAGATTATGGAATGAATTAATTAATGAACCAGAATATATTTGTGTACTTGGAACATCAGCGCCCTTGAGGTGTTTTTTCACAAAAACGGCGCTATACAAGTCATCCAAATATTATTATTATTATCAAACTGTTTAACATTTTCGTTTGTTGACGTCCTTATAGATACCTTTAATAATATGATTTTTATGATGCATCTTTAGCTGTTTTAAACGTTTTAATGCTGCTAAGCCCCCCATCCTATTATTCCATATTTATTAGATTTCTAGTAGACTAAATGTTTTGTTTTATTTTTTTGAAGAATCGCATATGTTTTGTTAGCTTTTTCGATGTTCCATCAATGTGTGAATCCCAGTGATGTTTGTCGTCAATTTATAATTGATCTATCTACAACATTAATATATATTTTTAATTAAATGAAGACAGTATTAGCGAAACTCAATCAATATTGTCTTCATTTAATTAAATATTATAAATTGAGTTTTTACTCATAAAGTTAAAAATAAAAATAAAAATATTAATATATCTTTTTTTTCGTTGTTAGTTTTTGGGGTGTTATGCCGTGTTGCGCTACCTCACGTGATGGACACTGCAACGCTGTCCGAAACGTCGGCTATAGAAGGAAGTAGCGCAACACGGCATAACACCCCAAAAACTAACAACGAAAATGCTTTTAGCCGTGAAAATCTAAAAACTTATCTCTTTATATATCTGTTTATATTATCTATAATATTTAGTAAGTATCTTTATATATTACTTATAGGAGTCCGAAGTATCAAAATCTGTTAAAATAATAAAAATATCGTTAAACTTGCCATGATTTTCGTATTCAATATCCAACCATATCGATAAAGCCAGTGCTACTATTATAGCTGTTTGAAATTGCATTGAGCTGAGGCAAACAGTATTGTTATGAAAGGGTGATAGGATGTGATAGGATGGTGTTAGGAGGTAAAGGGGTATAGTGGAGGGAGTTAGAAGGTGATAGGAGGTGACGGGAGATGTTGGAGTTGGGCAGGGAGTACTTAAACTATCCCACAATATATCCCCGTGGGAAAACAACACGGCATTGCTTACATACAATGTAGAAGAATAGAATTCAGGTTAAAAGGATTGTTTCTCATGAATAATAGTAAAATAATATCATATTTCACTAGTTGAAATCGCCGGCGTTGCCCGGGCTTGATGCAGATTTTTTTGAAATTGATGTCAGTTGTAACAGTCATTAATTTTCTTCGGTGATCCAACAGTTAACTCTACGAAATTATAATAATAAGGTATCATAAAATTTTTAAAAAAATTGTGCGTTCTTTTACCAATTTCTCTCCTAAATTCGACTTCAAAAATACCTTTAATAATAAGTTGATATGGATATCAAACGAATTTATTTACAGTGTCTATTTTTTGTACATAATCACTGGAGCGCTTTTTGCCACAATATGGCACTATTTAAAATACCTCGGATTGCTTTGCTGCCAATTTTTACAAATTCTCCCTTATTATTAAGTAATCAAGTAGAAGTTACGTTAAGTAATTAAGTAGAAATTAAGAACGATTATATAATATTTTTTTATAAATCCTACGAATATGTGATAATCGACAAAAGATAGGCGAATTCCTTGGCTATATAGAACTATAATTATTAGTTTGCATGTCTCCATATTAAATTCAGAGGTATGATTTTTTTTAATGTGGGCGGAAAATATTCAAAATGGTCACTAAAAAATCTCGAGCAATTGGAGAAAAAGTTTTAAATTGCGCTGTCGCTGGAGTGGTTATACACACTTATTTAGACAAGTAGTTTAATTCTTGATGCATTTGGGATACTTCTTGTCGAAATTTGGCACACTTGACTTTCAAAATAAGAAGAAAATATTTCCATGGTAGTTGATACCCCGACAGTTTGGAGAACGTTTTTCGAGAACTTTTTTCCAATGTACATTGTGTATCTCATCTTTTGAAGCAACTACAGCATTATTGTGTTAAGAAACGTATGTTTAATGCATTTTCTTGCCTTCATGGTACCGTAACCGTGAATCGTCACCGTAAATATAAAAGCGCACAATGGTATCAGGGGACTGCGTCCACACTATACACGATATCTGGTTCTTTTACACGATATCTGGTTAGGCTGAAAAGTAATGCACACATGCTTGTACAGCGCAAACAAAATGACCCTCAAAAGCGCGCCAGGTGGAATATGGAAGTGGCATTCCTCCTCTATACGTATGCGCAAGTTTGAAATCGTTGAATTCATCCAGTGTATTTTGAGAAGCGGAAGTATGGAGATGTGTTTTAGTGTTATGTCAACGCAAGGTGAACAGCGTGTTGTTATCGAATTTTTAACTGCTAAAAAAGTGATTCCTACTGAGATTCATCGTCGTTTAAAGGATATTTATGGTGACGATGCTGCTGATAGGTCTACTTTAAATCGATGGGAAATAAAATTTCATGATTGTAAAATGAATAATTGTTGATGAAACACGTAGCGCCTATCCGATCAGTGATAAAGATTTCCATTAAAGTCCACGATTTGATTCAAAATTGCCGGCAAATCACTCAAAAGCATATCGAAACCATGTTGGTAACAAAGGAGCGTCTCGGTTTCATTGTTGATCAATTAGGATACCGTAAAATATGGGGACGATGGGTACTACGCCGTTTCACGGACGAGAATAAACAGCGTCGATTATAGCCTTTGTAAACCTGAAGTTTGAACCGAATCCACACCCTTCTCACTCCCCCGATCATTCGCCTTGTGATTTTTATTTTTTTCCTCTACCCAAGAGACACCTCAAGGGTAATCATTACACCTTAGACGACGAGGTCAAGGCAGCTGTCAAGTCCTGGATTCGAGAAATGTCGGAAGAATTTTTCAGTTACATTATGAAAAACTTGTTACACCTAGGAAGAGATGCGTTAGTCTTAACGGTGACTATGTGGTAAAATAAATATATGATTTTGAAACTTAAGAAGCGTACTTTAATGTACTTTTTGCCCGACCTTCCTATTTTTTTTTCGTGTTTTGTTTGTGTGTATTACTTTTTAGCCTACCCTAGTATTCAAATTGGTTAATGGATCACTTGACGCACCTGACTCAACAAAACTAATAACTTTCTGAGTATCAAATGGTGACACGAGACTTCCAGAGCTGTTCTTTTTTTATCCGTCTAAAACTAAATATTTCATTAATTCCCAAATCCAAAGACTGCATAGGCTTGGAAATAAATTCAGTTCCGTTGATATTTTCATTTATTCCTTACCTAAATTTATATCAGAAATTTCTAAAATTCTGATCTAAATTTTATTATCATTATTCTTATATTGTTTTTTTCTTGTTATTTCTTTTTAATTCTGCTTCCTTTCTGTTAATTTAAAGGAAGAGAAATAATACCATAAAATAATTGGTATTATTTTTATTATTAGGTACTACGTATGTTACACGATTGATGTAAATGCTCCAAGGGCGTAAATAAATAGCTACGCGTCGGTGATACGGATACTGTGATCTGATACGCTACAATGATACATAACATAAGGACCCGGCTCCTACCGTCTCTGTATTCTGTCCTTTTGATTATAAACGGGTATTATTTGATAGTTTAAAACTCGCATAAACTTGGTTAACGGGCGTCCATCATTCTTCCCGGAAAACAGTTTAGAATTTTGTGATTATCGAATTTAAGTGTATTTACCAACTGCATTTTTACAGCCACGATTTACGTTCAAATAATGTTATATTAGATAATACTGAATTTACTAGCTCGTATTTTCAAAGTGATGCGAAGTTTGGGGATAGACCATTGAACGGGCCGAGTCCACATTATCGGGTAATCTTAACATCTTATTTGAGGTCAGAAACCAGTTAAAAATAAATAAAATAAAAGCAAACAACAGGAGTGTTGAGGAGATTTCGAGTTTTACACGACGCGACGTGGTGCATCACCGTAATAACATAGTATTAACAAGTTTATTTTATTTATTTATTTATTCTTAGTATATTTACATTACAAAGGTATAGTTTATTGCCCTCCACACTAGGAGTTCACCTGTATTGTAGAGGACATTTTTCAGTTGTAAATTATAAATTGTAAGTAGTAAAACAAAACAAACAGTGGTCTTAGTTAATATATAAAAGAGAAACAATAAAAATTAAAATTTGTATTATATTTATTGTATTATATTATATTTTGTATTATAAAATATACAATTCTCTTCCAACACAATATAAAACAACTACTATTATTAAATAGTAGTTGTTTTATATTGTGTTGGAAGAGAATTGTATATTTTTAAAGCCTGGTATCTGTAGTGTTTTTGTCCAAAGGATGCGTTTGTTTTTGGTATTTATAGTTGGTGTGCATGTCTTGTTCTAGTATTGCGAGAATTTTGTGAGTGTTAAATGTGTTTAAGTTCTTGTAAAGGAAAGTTAGTATATGTTTTGAATATAATTTTTGAATTTTCAGCACTGGGAATTTTTCGAATATGATTGAAGTGGATGCTTGTATTGGAAATTTAAGTATTACTTTTATTAGGGTTTTCTAAGATTTAAACAGTGTAATCATGTATTTTTACTGGCACAGTCCCAGGCAATAATGCCGTATTCCATTATGGATTGTGCTAGTTCGAGATATATATTAAAATAGTAAATATAGTAAAATTTTATTGTATGCTTACATTAATATTGACAGCCTCCGTAGTCCATGGGTAAGTCTTTACTAGCAATCCGAAGCTCATGGGTTCAAATCCTGGCGTGCGCAATAACTTTTAGTCACTTTTGACCATTCAGATTCACAATTTAATGTATTTTAAAATGAAATCCTATCCTTGAAAGCAAATGAAACTATTCTAGATTTTAATATTACCAACGGAATAGTGCATTTAAAATTTTGATCGCAAACATGATGTAAGTAGATATTTTCGTTATTTGTTTTTGGGGTGTTATGCCGTGTTTGCGCTACCCCCTTCTTTAGCCAAAATTTCGGACATCGTTGCAGTGTCCATCATCAGCGGATCTGCCCTGATGATGGATACTGCAACGCTGTCCGAAACGTTGGCTAAAGAAGGAGGTATCGCAACACGGCATAACACCCAAAAACAAATGACGAACATACCTTTGGCCGTGAAAATCTTAAAACTTATATGATGTAATTTGATTTTTAAAATCGCTTAAAAATGTTTTATTCTAGTAAACTATTTTCACCATTATATACGATACTAAAAAAAAAAATTGCACGTTTACTTCTTATGTATTCCCTGTCAATATCGAATCGGCTGTCAAGGGTGAAACAGTGCTCGGGACATCGGTATAAACTCATCGGTTAGTAAGAGCTTAATAAGTTAGAGCTCCAGTAGATGTCACGCTCGTAACGGAGAGCTGGGAGAAGATAACCGAAGAAGATGATTGAATGCGATGGAACGCAGAATAGTAGAACTGTGAGAAGAAGTATGGTAATTCAGATGAATGGTCCGTAGCGGGGTTAGATCAAATTAGAAGATAAGATAGAAGAAAGACCGCGATGGAAAAAGGAAGAAGAGAAACAAATAACAAATTATTTTTTGGAAGAATGTAAGTTCCTAAAAGATACTGGAAAAGAAATGCTAATTTAAATAGGTTTTGTGGTACTTTATTACATTAAAATTTAATATGAGATGGAAAGAGATGTTTAAGGATAGGAATACATTGAAATTGTAAATAAATATTTAAATATTAAGAGAAATGAACATCTGCATCTCGCGCTGATTAGACCTAAATTAAATCGAAAAAATCGAGGTTTTGTATTTCCCCGTTTTCTTCTCCAAAACTGGACGGATTTTTAAGATTTTTTTACCAACTGTGTTGTAAGAAAATATTATAAATCTTTACGTTTTTATTTTTTTTAAATAAATATTCAAATTTGTGTAGTTAACGTCTATTGATGGCGTTCAAATTAGGCAATTTTAAGGATTTTTGGAGGGTTCTAACTAATACAAGAAGTTACTTAACAGAAAAATAAAAACTTGGAAAAATACCAGTGATTGATGTCTTTATTATATTAAAAAAATATTTGCACTGGTGTCAAAATTCAAAGAAGAAATACGGGAGTACGTTTTTAATATAATAGGACAAAACACCGCGTGCATTTCCTCTTAAAGTCTGTCGGGTAATCGAGTACGTCCTGATACAACCTGTATAAAGTTGACCATTACAATAATATAATTAAACTTATTTCCACTTAATTTATTTTTGACCGTAACCGGTTTCAGCCTGTTAAAGCCACCTTCAGACTGGTAAAAATAATTCTTAATCTGCAGTTTAGGTACATAACATATGAGTGAGAGGGAGCGGGTAGTCTACAAGGATTTTATTCAAATTATATGGTTTTTCCATATTTGTTGCATGTCGTCTTTTGTCATCGGTCCGTTGGGGGGCTTCACGGGAATTGTTGTACATTCTGTTGGTTACAATAAAAAACTATCTTTGATCTACCTGGACTTATTGTTGAAGTAAAATACCTAAAAACTTACACAAACCAAACTTAAACATTTTGCGGCAGATCGCGATGTGGCTAGGCGCAACATGATCCGCCTGATTTTACGATCGGCCGCCGACATATACAAATTGTAGATTAAAAATGATTTGTACCAGTCTGAAGATGGCTTCAACAGGCTGAAACCGCTTACGGTCAAAAATAAATTAAGTGTAAATAAGTTTTATAAATGTTTTATTATATTAATTGATATTAAAAATTACCCTACTGCCAAATAACTGGTATACTTATCACTAAAACTAATTGAAGGCTATCATTATCCGGGTGGATAATTCCAACGACTAAATAAAATACCAAAGGATAATTCCATTTACCCAGACGCCTATAAGTGCCTTTGCCCGAACAGACGACCCACTGATCGTATGAAAAACACATTATTTGTATGACGAATTACTGTACCCGATACGATTGATCAACTATCGTTTCCTCCAAAGACATTTATTATCCGAATGGATATAGTTTTTCTCGTGTAGAAGTTATGTTACAGTTTAACAATGGAATAAGGAAAAGTTTTTCCGCATTCCGGACATAGCTAGCCAAGCCAGCTTTTAGACGTTTCGCCTTGCTTCACTACCCACGTCAGTATTCTTTCTGTGAAGGCTGTTTTTAAAACAGTTGTTTTGTTTTTGTTACCCGTGTACACGTACCCGTTAATCCTGTACACGCATCGTTATCAAAATAATACTGATTTCGTTTATGGGTCTGTCTGTTTGTTACTCCGGTTCAATGAACTCAGCGACGTATGCTTTGAATTTAAGCAGTGACTTAGCAAGGATGCCCGGGTTCCTGGGGTGAGATTTAATAGACATTGCAATATGTTAGTATAAAATAATTACACATTACAATTTGCCAGTATATAATAATAACACATTGCAATTTGCCAGTATAAAATAATAAGACATTGCAATTTGCTAGTATAAAATATTAAGACATTGCAATTTTCTAGTATAAAATAATAAAACATTGCAATTTGCTAGTATGAATATGTATGTATGAATTAATAACACATTGCAATTTGCCAGAATGAATTAATAACACATTGGAATTTACCAGTCTAAAATAATAAAACATTGCAATTTGCCAGTACAAACTAATAACACATTGCAATTAGCCAGAATAAAACAATAACACATCATTGCAATTTGCCAGTACAAAATAATAAAACATTGCAATTTGCCAGTACAAAATAATAACACAATACAATTTGCCAGTATAAAATAATAACACAATACAATATGCCAGTATAAAATAATAACGCATTTTACATTAAAAAAATAAAAACACATTGCAATTTGCCAGTATTAATTAATAACACATTGCAATTTACCAGCATAAAATAATAAAACATTGCAATTTGCCAGTACAAACTAATAACACATTGCAATTAGCCAGAATAAAACAATAACACATCATTGCAATTTGCCAGTACAAAATAATAAAACATTGCATTTTGCCAATATAAAATAATAACACATTGAAATTTACCAATAAAAAATAACAAAATATTGCAATTTGCCAGTGCAAAATAATAACACATTCCAACTTGAAATACAGTAAATAAATAATATTATATCATATCAAATCTTGGCGTAAAATCGCAGTTATTCGCACTTGTGTAATGTACGATTATATACTGTACTTAAAAGTGTGCATACATATGCAGTATAATGTGTAAGTACGTATTGCCTTCATTTAGTATTGTGCTAGTGTGAATATTTTTGTTGGTGCAATAGACATTTTTATTCGTTCAAGCCCGGAAATGGCTTTCGCGTCTCTAGGGGCGAGGAAGTTAGTAGGGGGGGAATTATAAAAGGGAGGAAGCTAGTGGGAAAATGGATAACAGATTTGCTTGAATTCGGACCGTTTAGGATTTTGTTCAAACAGACTCTTCATATTCCAGTATGATCAGTATGCATTGTTGGTACCATAAATATACCAAACCACTCATAATACGTCTTTCTAACTAAATATGTTTTTTAGTTTCGTAAAAAGTGGTAATTAAAGTTTACGAGATAAACCATCTTTAAGCGATTTTTAAAACTTGAGCTGTATACAGTTTGGGTTCAAAATTTGTAGTTTTTAACTGCAATTGTCTGTAATATTATTATCATTTTGAAATACGTTCAAATACAGCGTATATTTTTTGAATTTAATGTCTATCGGAGATATTTCAAAATAAATCATGAATCTGACAGGTCGTAAGTGACTAGATGACAATATCTCAAAATACCCGAAAGGTCAGGCGATGCTAGATTATTAGTGTTATCTTCTTCAATAATAAGTATATTAAATTGATGTGTCTTCAAAAGTTATAAAAAAGAATTTTTCTAATGAAAATACAATATTTCTGATCGTGATGAAATTCACAAACCAAAATAAAACAGGTCTTTGCAGCATTTTGCAATGCATACTTTTCGTATTTTCCAGCAAACACCAATCACTCTGTACCCTTTCAGATTACATTTCATTAAATTATACATAAGTAAGTTTTTTACGTTCTTAACTTTACGACATCCTTACCATAAAAGCTAAAACTGGGCTCATGAGACAACAAGCTATGAGCCAAACGGCTTTCCATAAATAAAAGAGAGATGTCTATATATTTATATGAATTACATAAGAATGCTAAAACATCTAGATTGTCTATAAAAGCACCCTTTCGAATAATTTTATGTAATCCTTCCTATTTGCATGAATAATGTTTGGAGTTTTGGAAGGAAAAGTGAATATATGGAACTTCGCTTGGCTAATTATGAGAATTGATTCATGAAAGAAGTTGACGTTTTTTAACAGTTTTTTTAACGTTTTTTGCAGCTCTTGGACGTTTTTTTGTACGTTTTTTAACAACTTTTTTAGACCTTTTTTTCACATTTTTAGCAGCTTTTTTAGACGTTTTTTTTCTATGGTGGCAGGATATGTCAAACTTACCCTAGTAATCAAGTCATATATTTCAGAATTAGCTAAACCTTACAAAGAGTAAAGTCTCGTGATTAGGTTTTTTAACGTGAATATCGCACAAGTGTTCCAATGGCGGCATCCGTGGTCGAGGGGTAAGGCTCGATACTAGCGATCCGGAGATCGCAAGTACATATCCTGATTTGTGTTATTCTACAACCATACTAAGTATATTCGTACAATTCTACAGTATATTAGTACGTTCCGGAGAGTAAGATACTCTCAGTTTCGCCCTGGTGTAAGACCGTCATTCAGAATTAAAACGTTGCTTGCAATGACTTTAGCCGTGTTTGGTGGCTGGATCCGTATAGCCAGGTACTTCCTCACCTTCCTTGTTCCTTCTCTGTCTTCTCCCCAACACCGTCAGCCTCACAACATACCCCGATTGGGGATGCCATAATCTCACAGGCTCCAGGCGGTTGGGAGGAGTTGGTCGTGTATAATTAGTATTATGGAACCTTGAGAGTATGAAGAGAGTTGCGATAGGGAGAGGAAGGTTGGGAAGCACCTAGCAATTCAGAGCCAGTCAACATTTTAAGCAACGTTTCGATTCTTTCACCAGAGCGGTACTAATAGTAGGTATACATATATCTAGAACTTTGAATAAACACTATCATTCTATATTCCCATTAACCACATTCCTCATAAGACTCTCGACTAGCAATCCGGAGACCATTGGTTCAAATCCCGGTGTGTACAAGTACATTTTATTTAATTAAATTGTGCTGTTTCACAATGAATTGGAGAGTAGAAGATTCTGTTAGTGAAAAACTACCAAGCAGAATTAAATTTTTTGCTTGAAATGACTTTAGCCGTATTTGGCTTATATCGTGTGACTTACATCGCCACCAATATAGGTAATAGGTATAAAAATCGCCTGTCAAACTAAGTCTAGAAGTAACGATTAAAAGTGTGTTTTTTTTAATATTTTGCGAATAATTTTATAAGAAATGAAAACAGTTAATCAATGGAAACTGTCACAGATAATTTTAGCAATAAAATTATATATTTTTTAAGTTGTTTCTTATATGCTTTGATACATTTCTAATAAAAAAATAAATTTTTAGGAGTTTACGCTTATATTTTTTATAAAGAAATTGACAAATTTATTTCAATTCTATTCAAGAGAAACGGAAGGAAAATCTTCAATTAATCCAAAACATGTTTTTTGTATTTAAAATGTAAAATAATTCGTAGTCAAGATTAATCTAAAATGGTAATTTGGCACTAAGCTTCACTTTAAATATATCGTTGCCGTATAAATTCGCATTCCGACAGAGTTGACGGTTAAAAGTAAAAATAAAAAAAAAAACATAATGGTTCAGTATGTTGGCAAACGTAATACATTCTATTACACACTAATTCAATATACAGAACTATCTGCATTATCATATTGTTTAGTTTGTTTCCTCTTTTTGCTGAAACGGGAACGAAAAACGTAGTTCTGTTTATGAAACCAAATAAAATAGATACAAAATTCCTTTACTCCACTTTGTTCTGGTTTATAAAATCCTGGTAGAATTGTTTATTCCGTATGTGCCAAAACAATATTGAATTTGCATAAAACTCAAGTGATTTTAAAATTTAAATCATTGCAGAAAGGTTCGTAGAAACCGCACAAGTGTTCCTACTGCTCCCAACGGTCTGGAGCCAGTGAGACTATGGTATTCCCAATTGAGGTATGTTGTAAGGCTGAAGGTAGTGGATAAGGGATGGAGGAAAGTGGGGGTGTATCTGGCTATTCAGATCTGGTCACAAAACACGGCAAATATGCTTTATATTATTTTGAATTGTGAATTATGTGAAAAAACACAAATTAACTGGTGAACGACCACCGTTCAGAATAGAAACGGTGCTTGAAATGGTTTGACCGTGTTTGGTGACCAGATCTGAATAGCCAGATGCTTCTCAAGTTCCAATTCCGCATCTCCTTCCCCTTGGTCTCACAACTTAGAGTTGGAAGCAGCTTGTGAGAAATTCCTACAAAATTACGTACCTACATCAGTCATTCTAATCCATAGGTTCTCAACGTGGGCGATAACGCCCCCTTGGGGGCGTTTGAAACCTTTAGGGGGGCGGTAGAAGATCCAGAGATAATTGGGGGGCGTTGAGATGGCACAGGGGGGCGTTGGCAAGTAAAAAAATATGCTCTAAAAGAGACAAACAAAACACTCTAATCACATACTAATAAAGCAAAGTAAACTTTAATATTGGTTAATTTTTGTTATTAAAAACCCATGTCGGAAGTAAAAAAGAAGATACGGCAATATGGTGTGGATTATATTAAATACGGATTTATCATCCCACAAATCCATCATCGCCAATGTGCTTTATTTGTCGAAAAACATTTTCAAATGAAGCGATGAAGCCTTCTAGGCTTCAAGACATAGACATATGAATATTCATATGTCTATGCTTCAAGATCATTTTAATAAAATCCAGCCGGACAAGAAAGACAAATATGTGACCCATTTTCAAGACATGAAAAAGAAGTACAAAATTCAGTTAACAATTTTTAACAGCTTCTAAGCACGACGATGATGGACTTCGAGCTTCGTACAATATCTAATTGTTGATTGCTAAAACAGGCAAACCACATACTATTGGGGAAGATTTAATTTTACCAGCAGTAAAATAAGTAATAACCACTGTGCTCCATAAACCAGCTGCAGATATTATCTGAAAAATTCTTTTGAGCAATAGTTCTGTGCAAAGACGAATTGATGAAATGGCTGAAAACATTGAAGAATCATTGTGCAATCATCTGCAGTCTTGTCGATTTTCAATTCAGCTGGATGAGTCCACTTTACCAACAAATGAAGCATTGTTATTGTCATACGTGAGGTTCATCAAAGATGAGAAAATATGTCAAGAACTATTGTTTGTTACAAATTTGGAAACAGATACAAAAGGAGAAACCATATTTAATACAATGGAAAAGTTTTGTGACGAAAAGAAAATTCCTTTTAATAATATTTTGTCAACTGCTACGGATGGTGCCCCAGCTATGACAGGGCGTCACAATGGCTTCATAGCGTGCTTAAAAAATAAAGTTCCTGACTTGCTTGCTATGCATTGCGTAATTCATCGCCAGCATTTGGTTGAGAAAGATCTGAGTGAACGCCTCCATACATCACTGCAATATGTTATCAGAGCAGTTAATAAAATCAGAAGTAACTCATTGAATGACAGATTATTTATTCAGCTTTGCATTGCCAATGATGAAGATTTCAACCGATTGCTGCTTCACACAGAGGTGCTCTGGCTGTCAAAAGGTTCTTGCTTGACTCGATTTTACAATCTGTTTGAGTCTGTGATAGAGCTCCTAGGAAACAAAGACACATAATTGCGCGACAACCTCACCTCATCGAAGAACGATATTACGTACTTGACAGACCTGTATAAATTGTTTAATGATGTCAATCTCCAACTTCAAGGCGACGACTTAAAGTTGATTAAGACAAAAAATTGCTTTGCAGCTTTTGTATCCAAACTGCTACTATACAAAAGAAATATCGGCAGACGGGAATTTAATAACTTCATAAATTTATCAGCAGTGTCATTTAAGAACGATGACTTGCTTGTTTACTGTCAACACTTGGAAAACCTCCACAGTGATTTCAAGGAACGATTCCAGGATATTTTAAACATGGACATACCACACTGCGTTTTGAATCCTTTTTCAAATGTCAACACAGTAGGATCATCCCCGTTAGAAGAAGAACTAATAGAACTGACGACAAATGAGGAATTAAAAATTAAATTTAAGAATAGCTACGAAGAGTTTTGGCTGCAGAAGCCGTTTTCGCAACTGTACCTAGGATTATGGTCGATAGTTCAACGATTTTTAATAGCATTCTCATCGTCCTATTTAGCTGAACGTGGATTCAGTGCTGTAGCAACGTTGGTAACCAAAAAGAAAAATAGGCTCCATATTACTGAACGCGGCAACTTAACGTTTGTTTTTAAGTAAAATCGAGCCTAATAAAAACAAACTTCTTAAAACGCATCAAATTCAACCATTTCATTAGATAACTTATAAATTCAATATCTTTTCAATGTTAATAAAAATACTTCTCTTTATAATTAAGTATGCGTTTTAATTGTTCTCATTGAAACAATCTTCTTCTCAGAAATAGGATAGGAGTCATAGCCTTTCTTACGATTACGTAATATTACAGAGTAATTACACGTTTAAATATAATCGTGGCAACAGCTGTTTCAGATTCGCGACTATTTATAAAAATATAAATGGACTTTCAGGAAACCCAGAAAAACCCATTGCCCTCCCCCCCTTAAGATGGTATGTAATTTTTTGACCACCATGCTAGGCTGATGCCCGTGTTATGGTGTTCGTTCGTTCAGTTGGGGGGCGCTAGAAAAAAATATATTGTCAAAGTGGGCGGTGGGCAAAAAAAGGTTGAGAATCTATGTTCTAATCGATCCGATCTTTTTTTTAATTTTGAAAAACTTGTTTTTTTTCGGCAAATAAAGGGTTAAAAACACTTTTGATTGATTGATTTTTTTGTCTAAGCTTAATATGAAATCGACTGCAAATGTGGCATCGAGACCAGTTTCTCTATCTATATTTCAAAAGCTTCAATCTTCTTTATTTAGTACAGCTGAAGTTTCCGGATTTGCCCGGGCTTTATAATTAGTTTGTCGAAATTTAATATAGCTTGGAAGGTCAAGTATGCCAAATTTCATCAATCTCGGAAAAAAAACTGTAGACTTGTATAAAAATCAAATCCATGTCGTCCGCCCCAGACACTCACAGATTAGATAGATTTCGATGCAATATATTAGAATCTAGAACACACGAAGCGATGGTTAGCATTTATAGTGGTTCCTAGTTCCTACATAATTGAGCGTCGCGAGTTAAATCACCAGCTAGCTAAGTCCCCATCATTGCACAAGCAACATTTTTCTCTTATATTGATGATAGTAGGGGAATTTGAATAATCAATTTTTATAAGAAAAACGTTATTTTTATACTTTTTTGAAGGTTATTCCCATCAGTGAAATATATCATATAAGAATAAGTTAACAATAATAATCTAAACGAAAATATGAAAGAGAACAAAACACAGGAAAACAGAAAAAGACAATAGTCGCAACTGGGACTCGAACCCAGACCTCTCCGTCTAACCGGGACGAGCGCGTTAACCAATTTCGCTATTGCCACCTTCTGTCAAAAGGTCATAATTGTCAATCTCATATTTTCAAATTTTAGAATAACATTTTTATCAACTAATTATTTTTCTCCATATTACGGGCAACTACCCTTTTCATTGGAAACAATCATTCTAAGAATTGGTTTGTGACCTGGATAGCGTCTCGGATAGATATATCCGAATTTATTTAAATGGAACAATTGACTTTTATGAAAGTCTAAATGAATATTCAATTTTTATAAGAAAAACGTTCTTTTTATACTTTTTTGAAGGTTATTCCCATCAGTGAAATATATCATATAAGAATAAGTGATAATAATATTAGAAATTGGTTAACGCGCTCGTCCCGGTTAGACGGAGAGGTCTGGGTTCGAGTCCCAGTTGCGACCATTGTCTTTATCTATTTTTCTGTGTCTTGTGCTCTTTCATATTTTCGTTTAAATTATTATTGTTAACTTATTCTAATATGATAAATTTGAATAATGTCAAGTATTCGTTATTCGGGAACGTCAGTCTTTATTCTTTCAAAACAAAAAAGAACCATTCTCATTCGTAATAAGATTTGTGCCACCGATAAGTAACTATTTGATATGTAAATATATATTTTTTAAATTTTATCTTTTTTTTAAAATAGCTTCACAATTTAAGCAATGGTTATGGGTAGCCGTGTCACCCCCAAGTGGTTCGGTTCGTTTAGTGACTTAGCAAAGGTGTCCGGGTTCATGGGGTGATGTTTGTCTAAGTCTTGGCGGCGATTGCGTTGGCCCACCTACTGCGTAGCTGGCCGGATCGGGAGAGACTGTTTGATGAAGACCTAACTTAGATCTCTTCAGCCGAACTCTTTCAACCCATAGTATTGCTCTGCAGTGGGAGAGATGGATTACCCCAGATTCCTACTCACCCCTCATGCCTTTTCCTTCCTACAGCTTCCTCTTCCCCCTTTCCCTAAAAAGACCCTCGACATAGGCCCTTCCGGGCCTATGTCATCTTTGGGAATGCAGTATGTAGGGTATTTTTAGGAATGAGAAGAAAAAAAATATGAGAGGTGGGTAGGTATCTGGGGATCACTATGTTCAGGAGTGACGGACATATGAATTTATCCCTCTCACTGCGGTGCAAGGCGATGTTCCGAGAGAGTCCTGCTGGAGAGTTTGTAGGTAGACGCATCCACTGCCAAAACCTGGACAAACCTCACCTCATGAACTCGGGTAAACGTAACGAATCACTTGGGGTGACCTATGGCAGAGGTGTTGGTTATCCAATAAATGATTACCTGAGCGGCGGTACCCACATCCACCTCCAAAGTCTTGTAAGTGGTTCTGTTTTTGACCGGTCAGTTGTTGAGTGGCCATCGCGTTTGGTGTTCGATTCCTCTCCTGGGCTGAGTCCTCCATCACGACTCAAGCAATATTTTCGGCGTACTGTAATGGTAGCAGGAGATTTTCAAATATTGTCGGGTTAATGGTCATCCGGGAATGTTTGTCTTTCTTTTTTTTGTTTAATTTTAAAAAATGTTCTAAAATTATTACATATTTATTTATTTATTTATTTATTTAAGGAACATAAACAGTCATAGTAATAAAATATACATAAGAGGATGGCAAAAAAACAGACCAATTATTAATGTTCACAGATAGGTATTTAGAAACATAAAAGTAACTGAATGTAAACTAGAAAATTTAAGAAAAACAGAAAAAATTAAAACAAAATTAAGCAGCAATTTAAAAATAAATTTCATATTGACTGTAATAAATTAATGTTTTCGCCTTGAATAACGCACTCAAACGGAAAGCATTAATTTCACTTGTCAATTCTTTGGATTTTTAATTTTTTTTTTTTAATTTATTTATTTATATGCATACATATTACAATAAGTTAGAAAATGATACTTTGTCTGTCCAACTGGGAAGGATACCCGTTTCAGGACAGCCAAATTGTATATTCGGTTCATAATATTTTTAACATGTGAATGGTTTCTTTCAAGATATCATAGGATATCTTGAAAGAAACCATTTATATACCCAATATATTATGACAAATGATATATAAATAATTTTTTTTTTTTTTATATTCGTAACTTTTTTATATACCTACGTCACTTTATTTGTTCTATTTTTTTTAAGAGAAAAAAACTAGAACAAATAAAGTTATGATGGAAATAAAAACATATACATGAAATAAAGATATGAGCAAAAAAAAAATATAAATTTAAGTACAGTGAGATATGTGTTATCAATAAGTTACGATAAGAAAGAATACAAACATAATATAAAAATTTATACAACCAAAATTTAAAGTAAGGTGATGTTAGTTTGCAAAATTGCAATAATAACTTTCAATAACACCTTAGTATGTTTCGAGTTCCAATGCGCCGCAGCGCGCTGTTTCGATGGTACGAGTACCTTCAGTACCTCCCACTGCAAGTTGCAGGAGTTCGGAACTGTGGATTTTTATATTTTAGATATAATATTTTAAATTTACTACATTTAATTACATCAATAATTGCCTTCAGAATAGGTAAATAGCTTCTTTCGGGCGATCACAATTTTGAAATTCTTTCGAGGTCTTTTTGGAGAACATTAGACCTCGAAAGAATTTCAAAATTGTGATTTCAAATCTATTATTCATTTAATTTAGATTAAGGTAAAACCTTCCAAATATCTAATAATAATGGCAAATAAAATGCTTGGCCGATTGTTAAAAACAAAACTTAGCGGAGAATTTTTAACCCGTTGAAAAAGTTCCATAGGTTACGAATCTCCAAGTAAAACTTTTTGGTATAATTTCTGCTTCTAGTTTGGAATAAATCACGGGTAAAATTTACTGGCTGCAATAAATTTTCCCCGCGATAATGTGATTTTATTTTGTCTGGCACGATTTTGGC
Organism: Limnephilus lunatus; assembly: GCA_917563855.2. Lineage (NCBI taxonomy): Eukaryota > Metazoa > Arthropoda > Insecta > Trichoptera > Limnephilidae > Limnephilus > Limnephilus lunatus. The sequence continues at coordinate 105,427,142 of OU830594.1, forward strand.
GATTTCAAAGTTTTCCTCGGCTATTAAATCAAAAATAGTCAAGGAACTCTCGACCTCAGATCTAAGTTAAATTGTTTTTTTTTGTTTTATATATTACGTAATAATTGATTGGACAAATTTCAGCGTTTGTTAAATCAAATATTATAACAAATTATGACATACTAAATTTTCGTAAAATTATTGCGAAGTCTATGAATGAATCGTCCATTTAATATATAAATTGCTTGAATTTATGTAATATAATAAATCCCTTGATTTGATTCAATGCATAAATCGCCTGAATTGATTTAATGTAGGTATAAATCGCTTCAATCGAGTTAATGTATAAATTGCCTGAATTGATTTAATGTATAAATCTCTTGAATTGATTTAATGTATAAAAAACTTGATTAGATTTAATCCATAAATGGCTTGAATTGATTTAATGTATAAATCTCTTCATTTGATTTAAAGTATAAATCCCTTGATTTGATTCAATGTATAAATTGCCTGAAATGATTTAATTTATAAATCTCTTGAATTTATTTAATGTATAAATTTATTTAAAGTATAAATCGATTTAATGTATAAATCTCTTGAATTGATTTGATGTATAAATCTCTTAAATGATTTTTAACTTTTTAGACTTATTTTACCTTCCTTTTCTGAAGAAATTCAGTGCTTTTGGGATGTCTTTAAGGTGATACCTAAAAAAAGTTGTAATCTGCGCTTTCATAGATGGCACGAATTAAATTATTTTGGTATAAAACGCTTTATGCAATTTATGCTTTTAAATATTTATAATTGTTTGTGCGCGTATATACGCAATTAGAATATGAATAAATAGTCTTGTCCTTAAACAAACTCAAATCTTTCAACAAAGTCTTACAAACACAACAGTGATTCAATCCAAGGAATCGTATCGTGATTGAATCCAATATTGTGTTTGTAAGCCTTTCTCGAAAGACTTAGATATTTTTCTGGAAAAAAAATATTCATATTTTTATGGGTATTATTGTTATGCGTTTGTATGGGTGCAAATAATTAATTCATCTTAATATTTAAAAGCATTACTGGAAAAGTGTTTTTCCTGAAATAATTAAACTCGCGCCATCTATGAAAGAGAAGATTATGAATTCATGTAGTAATTTTTGTAGAGCACAGATTTAATACTGTTACATAAAATACTGCATTACAAAATTGACTGTCCAGAATTACTTCAATTTATCAATATCCATGTACCCAAAAAATCATGTCGACATTTATTACCCTTTTACTTCAATAACACCAGGACACTAGCTTATCAAAATTCTCCGTTTCCGAGACTTCACAGTCTCGGAAATAAATATTCTAATTTAGGTGATATATTTCATCTTAAAACCAATCAGTATAAATGTTGCATATTCTATCACTTTTATTCTTCTAGACACAAATAGATTTACATAATTTCTGCAGTTTTTTGTTTATATTGAATGTGAGACTTCTTATCATATTTTTACATATGTACTTTTTATTTTATTATGTGGTTTTGTTTTTATATTGTATTACGTATTTTCTTTTCTCATTGTATTATATTTTCTTCATTGTTTTTATACTCAACTTATAAACTTTAATGTAAAAGCCCATCAGGGCGTGTAATAAATAAATAAATAAATAAATAAATATTATGTTCAAGTTGGGTAGAGAGTAGAGAGAATAAAAATTGAAAATCTTTTTTATAAGTTTTTAAAATAAGTACCTATGTATATTTCCATACCAAGGAGACAATTTCAAAATATTGAAATTCTTTCTTTGGTTGGTATATCTGTTAAATTAATAATAAGTTATGTTGTTATGTTTGTTATACAGTAATAATAATTCATTGAACAAATGAATACGTTATCTGGTGTATTCATTTTTTCAATCATTTACGATTCTCTGTACTTATTTTATTCATGAATTTTTTCATCCGCTTTTACTTTAATGGTATGATAATTTCAAAATTAGTTTTGAAAATATAATATCACCAGTGTGTCTAATACTATTAACCAATATTTTTTGTTTTTAATCTTTTTTAACAGTGTTCCCCAAGATTCTTAGAAAATGTTGTCAAATACATTTTCTACGAACCTTGAGTATATTGAGTAGGTATTAACGACAGATTCCTTCAAATTGGAATTACGCAGATATCTACATAATGGTGATTTAATTACAAACATGTTTTTTAAAAGTGTTCCTGGCAGATTCCTTTATATTTGAACTACGTAGGTACTCGACCCACCCATGGTGATGTAATTACAAACATATTTTGAATAATGTTTCTGACAGATTTCTTCATATTTGAACTACGTAGGTACTCGTACTTACCTATGGTGATGTAATTACAATTATGTTTTTTACAGTGTTCCTGACAGATTCCTTCAAATTTGAACTAAGTCGCCACCACCTACCATTGTGTTATTACAAACATGTTTTTTACCAACAGATTCCCTCAAATTTGTACTAAATAAATACCTACCTACTGGTGATGTAATTACAAACATGTTTTTTAAGTGTTTCAGTGATTTTTTAAAGGTACCTGTTATAATTTCCCTCAAATAAACCTTCAAATGATTTTTACTGAAAAATGTATGAAATAATGACCTTCTATGCATTATTGTGGGTTTGCTTCGCAATGTAATATGATGTTTAGATAATTAAACAATATGGCTATAATAAGATATTATTTAAGATTTTCACAACCCTGTATTATGCCGTGTTGCGCTACATCCTTCTTTTGCCAACGTTTCTTCTTTAGACAGCGTTATAGTGTCCTTCATCAGGGCAGATGTGTAATCTGAAATGATGACGGACATTGTAACGCTGTCCGTAACGATGGCCAAAGAAGGAGGTAGCACCATATTTATGTCTTTGAAGGGATTTTAATAGCTCTTACTTACTTCGGGCAGATTTCCGTAGATCTGTTGATTTCATTCGAAATCTCTAGATCTACCCAAATTTACAATAACATAAAAACATCGATTGAACCCAAATTTACAATAACATATATGCAAAATAATTTAATGAAAGTTTATCAAGTGTTTCAGATTTTTTGACATCGCTGGCGGAGGCAATATTTTATGGGGTAAGTTAAAAATTTTAATTTAATTTGTACATGTATTTGAAAACGTATTTTAGGATTATATTGAAATTTTGACTGTCTGGATAATGCGTGATAACAGCATCTTCACCTCATCTCAACTTCCTCCCCTTGTTATATTCGGATATGCGACTTATAGGTTCTGTGCTACTTCTGCACCCCGTCCATTATTAAATGCGGTGAATACCGCACAACAATCCCAACTGTCCGGAGCCAGCAAGACTACGGCACCTCCATTCGAGTATAATGCGAGGTTGAAAGGAGTGAATAAGGGAAAGAGATGTAAAAGAGAAAATTAGAAATGTACCTGGTTATTCAGATCTGGTCACCAAACACGGTTAAAACCGTTAACTTTTCAAATAGTGGTTTTTTACCGGGGCGATAACGAGAGTATCTTCTACTCAAAAACTTTCTGCAAATACACTATTACACATTATTTGTAATTAATTAATGCAATTGAATCAAGAGAAACTGTCTCACACAATGTTTACCATAAAATAATATGTTTTAAAAGTTGTTTCTTATAATATGCATTCATAATTTTCTAATGAAAAAAATATTATTTAGTAGTTTACGCTTATATTTTTTTTAATATATAATTTTTTTTTATATAAGTTCTACTCAAGCGAACCGATAGAAAAGGCTTTAATTTAGGCAAAGCATATTTTTTAATATTCACAATGTAAACCGATTTGTAGTAAAGATTAATCGAAAATAGTAATTTCGCATTAAGCTTCGCCTTAAAATGTAAAATGATGTAAAAGACCTTTAGATCACGGATAATATAATTATCAACCAAAATTTTTAAATAATTATCCAATAATATCACGTTTTACGTTTTAACTCCTATCAGTTGCCTTATTATAAAGGCTGTATTCTATAATAAGTAAAAGGAAGGAAGGGGCTTCGGGAAGGGGGATGGGAAGGGATTGGGGAAGGGGGTTGTCTGGTTTAGTGACGCACTGCATGCCCCTTCCTCGACTTCCTGGGCCCGGTTCCAAACGCGTGTTTTTTCGATACAGAAGTTTCAGGTTTTTCGTAAGCCCGATATAAGGGGAGTTATACGATGTGCATCGATGGGAAGGATTTGAGCTTTTTTACATTAACTCCACGCGAGAGGCCCTCTGAAGGAGATAATTGACTTCAAGGGCTACGTCACCTTTGGGGGTGCTATGTGGAGTAAACCAGGTTCTTGAAGAGACTTACGTTGTAGACGGGAGGAAACACAGAGGCCCGCGGCAATACAATATAACTGTTATTGAATACGATAACGATTTGTAGAAGTTTTTAGTTCTCAAATGTCAACCGTGTACAAATATGAACGAAAATACACATAAAAAAGCTATTTCAGTGAGTAGGCAGAGAGGATGGACCGCACAAAACTCTGTCTTAGCACATACTCTTTGCTTCATTCATATTCATACATCGTCTCCCTCTCTTCACTCAACCCTCTATATACCCTCTCTTGACTTTTTTGATGTTTTGTTTTTTTTTATTATTATTTTCAAGAGAAATACACCGACAATATTTGAAAATCTCTTACTACTACAACAGTAAGCCGAAAATGTTGCTTGAGTTGTGACGGAGGACTTAGCTAGCCGAGGAATCGAACACGGTACACCTTGGTGGGACTTAAATGCGATGCTCACTCAACCACTGACCACTGGTCAAAAATTTAAGTTAAGACAGGCATTAATTTAATTTGAGATTTTTTTTTTATTTAAGAAGTTAAAATTAATGTAATACCAGTCTTAATTTACTTATTCGTGCCATGTCTTTCTCAAGTGTCCCCGACATCTTCTACCATTCCCTTTCACGTCATTTATTATCCTTACACTTATTTCTTCGTTCGTCCACTCCACAAGTCCAAATCATCGAAAAGTCCCTTCGTTAATCTTATTCATTACGCTTATATTGGCCTTCGTGGTCGAGGGGTAAGACTATATACTGCCAATCAGAAGGTGGCGGGTTCAAATAATTTGATTAGGTTCACAATTTGGGAGGCGGGAATGGGTACCGCCGCTCCGGGAAACATTTATTGACGACCAATACCTCTGTCGTAGGTTACCCCAAGTGGATAGTTACGTTTGGTGACTTAGCAGGGGTGCCCGGGTTCAACAGGTTACAGGTCAACCGGGGTGAGGTTGACCTGGACACACTTAACCCAAGATTCCTTCCTCCACCCCTATTCTACCATCTATTATATTCTATTCCTATTTCACCCCTCTCACCTTTTTCCTTCCCAGAACTTTCTCTCCTTCCTTTCCTTAAAAAGACCCTCCACACAGCATTCTCTAAGATGACAAAGGCCCTGAGGGAAATCAATTTTCTCAGGGCCTCCTGTGTGGTGCTAATGTAAAAAAAAACAAAAGTAAGGTTAAGTTAGGTTGGGTTAGGTTATTAAGAGGTAAAGTTAGGTTAAAATTAGGTTAGGTTGGTAGGAGGTTAAACCTTTATTGAATATGTAGAAAATAGGGCCGCCTGCTCGCCACAGAAAATATCATTTATATAAATAGATAGATTATAACTATTTTATCAAAAATCTGTGAAATATGTTTCTACAAAACAACGTCTACCACGTCATACAATATCAAAATTAATAAAACAGCTCTTTGTATTGTAAATCCTACATAATAATTCTAACATAAAATGATTGAGTGTTGAATGGGTTGCTATGTGAGGGAAGGGGATAGAGGTGTGAGTAGGCTAGAGGGTAGATTGATGCTAAGTTTGGGGGCGGAATGAATAATGGTTTAGTATAATTATTAGCTAGAGGAAGAATGAAGAAATTCATTAAATATACAAGAGGAAAAATTCACCTACGCATTCTGCGCACAGCTGTTTCTTTGAGGGTAGTTTTTTTTTGTTGGAAAGTGTATTTTAATAAGAATTTCTTCATTTATTGGAAAAAACATGGTATTATATTTTATGGCTGTTTGTAAAAAAAGACGAATTTTATCGTTTTAAGCAAAATAATTAGCATTTTTTTACATTAGAGTTTAGTTTTTTTTACATTACAGTTTAGTTATTACATTATTTACCCTATACTTAGGAGGTCTTATTTAAAATGATTTCTTTCACTGTCGATGTCATCTTTTGGGGATGCTAGATGGAGGGTCTTTTTAAAGAAAGGAAGGAGAGTAAGTTCTGAGGAGGAAAAAGATATGAGGGGAGGGTAGAAATCTATCATTGTGTCCAGGAGTGACGGACAAGGTGTGTTCAACCAACCCCCCCCCCAAAGAAAAATTGGGTATTATTTTTTATCGTCATTTAAAGTGAATAGAACACATTATCACTACAGCAAATAAACTTATGTAGGTTTAGAAAATTTATGTAGGTACTTCTTTAGACAAACTCGCAACTTTCTTAACTTGAACCAACTCAAAACAATTTACTACGCACTATGTCAATCCCTAATCGAATACGGTATCATAGCCTGGGGGAAGTAAACGCTGCCGCCATTGATCTGATCTCTAAAGCCCAAAAACTAATTATAAAGATTATTCTAAAACTACAGATCACGAGCAGTTCGGATGAAATCTTTAGGAGAATCGGTGTTTTGGACATTGGGCAACTTTATGCCAAAAATATACTAACTTATCTATTCAAACGTAGAACTATTTTTGACAATATCCAAACTGTTCATGATAGAGAACCAAAGGGCATAATCTCTTACTTATCCCTTTCGCCAAAACAACGTTTGCTCAAAGAAACTTCAGGTGCTTTGCAACAAAACTTTATAATACACTTCCACTGACCATTAGACAGCTCACTAATTATGCAAAATACAAATCAGATACCAAGTCTTGGATCACTAGCAAAGACAGATCATATATTAACAATATTTTTAGAACCTCCTAATTCATGCTTTCCCATTGGTACGATGCTGATTGTCCTTGTATTTTTACTTTAAATGTAAATAATATTGTTGTTGTTATCCTTATTTTTGTTTTAAACTAATTATGCTTAAATGCGCCTGCTCTCAACACAGCAATTCCTAGTGAGACAGGCTCAGTACAATCACCTATGATAAAAAGTCCCTATTTAAATATCACTTCATAGCTTGAAATAAATCGCTTATGCAACTAAAAATTAGCATTTAGAACATTTGCAAAGAACATTTTTACAAGGCAATAATAATATCCCCTTTTTTGAAAACTGCTAGCAAAAAACTGATCTTAGAATATGCCAAGTTAGCAACAGACACTCTTGATAAGCAGATGTTTTTCAAGAAAATATATATTTCCCAGCGGATTCTTTGATATTATTCTGTACGTGGGCATTTTTCCAGTCTATTTATAATACTTTAATCCATTTTGTGCCCCAGGCCACGCATTTCTCAGACATTTTTGTTTCATGAACTCAAATGCTACGTAGAAATTATTTCTTAAAGTGTTTATTTTGGATACTTTGCAAAATTCATTGATTAAAGAAGTATATAAGAATTGCGATGTGGGCGGTTTTGTTATGTCTGCTTTATATTTCAAATACATAATTGTGTTATAAATTTTTTTTTTAATATTCGTATGTTTTTTACAATAAGTATACATTTTTGAAATGTTATACGATGTAATAAAGTAATATAAAAATAGCCTTTCCTCACCATAAAGAAACGAGGCTCTTATGTTTGCTGAGGGAATTCATATTCAATAGGCCACTTACATGGATTTCATAACGACTTGGAAAAAATCGTGTGGATAGATTTTTTTACTAAGATTACGAAAATGTTAGTAAAAAGTTTTAGAAATGTATAGTTTTTTAAATAAATAAATCCATTATTTGAGCTCGTGACGTCACAACATGAAAATGTCCCGTCTCCGATTATGTTTCATTAAATTTGTAAAATTCCACACTGATGTGAGTGTGGCAACACTTTGTTTACCGGCGAATTTTTGAAATTGCCTTTAACGCTCACTAGATTTATTGTTTGTTCTATGCGAACTTATCCTTTGGTTTGATTTTTTGATAAAGATGGCGGTGTTTTTACAGATGTTACGAAGAGAACCCCGTACAATTTATTGCTATTCGTGTGGAAAACGTTCTTCTTTTAAAATGATTTTCGGCTACGTAATTATCGTTTTTTCGCACACATAAAATTATGTCCCGTCTTTTCAGTCTATAAAAAATGGTCTGAATTTTCGGATTGAAATTTTCAAAAAATTGCCAGGGTTTCAAAAATAAGATTAAAAAAAATACAGAATGTCTTAGATTATTTGCCTAAATTGGAATTTAAAAAAAAAGTGATTCAAATGGCCTTTTATACGAAATCATGTAAGTAAGTAAATAATAAAATATTGCAAAGAATAACAAAAAGCTAAGTAACAAGATTTATCAGCTATAGATTTCAAGATTTAAAAGAAATAATAATAATAGTTAGAAACACTTATAATAGTTTCAGGTAATTTTTCAATTTATTTTTTTTTTATTTATTTATTTTTATTTATTTATTTAATTAAAACATGGTGAGTAACACATTATTCCCAATGAGTTGAGAAAAAACTCATTACGGGAAGGACAAACACATAAGAGTACATTTTACACAAATATTACATGTTTAAAAAATACAACATGAAAAGGGGAAAAAAAATGCATTGTCAAGAATAGAGATTTTAGAAATACTGAGGACATCCATACACATAAAACATATAAAAAAATAAAAAAACGTATGAAGGCGAGCAAATATTCACTGGTTTAAAAACATTTTCAGGAAATGTTCATTAAGCGTTTTAACTAATTTTTTTTTGTTATCTACTGGTTGCTTTATTTCATTAGGTAATGCATTGTATTGTATATTTGCAATATATTGTAATGATTTAATACCAAATTTAGTTGTGTGGGTAGATGATGCTAAGTGTATTTGATTTTGGAATCGTGTTTTGTGCTGGTGTATATCGGAATTAAAGGCTGGTTTAGTGTTGGTGTGTGAGGAGTGTTGAATTATTTGTAGGATGGCAGTGGTGATGCTATATTTTGGCAGAATGGTAAAGGGAAGTATTTGTGTCAGTGAGTATATATCTTTGACATGTGTATCCCATGGTAAATGGTATATATTTCTTATGGCTCTATTTTGGATTACTTGTATTTCGGATATTTGTTTCTTAGTAATGGTGCCCCAGATACTAACCAGATAACTTAGGTGAGAGTGGATCAGAGCATAATATGTGGCACGCAGTAGAGCTATGGGGAGCACATCTTGAAGTCGATAGAGTACACCAGTAATCGGGGAAATTTTGGATTTTACATATTCAACATGAGAGTTCCACGACAGGTTAGAATCTATGAATAACCCCAAATATTTCGTTACTTGTACATTTTGGAGCTTTTCATTTCCAAGAGTAATATTCATGCTCATATAATCTTTTTTCCCGAAAGTGAGGTAGTGGGTTTTTTTGACATTGAGGCTTAATTTATTTATTCGCAGCCATTTAGCTAGCTTTGCGAGATCTTTATTCATTAGAGATTCAAGTTCCCCCAGATTTTTGCAACGATAGTAAATCACGGTATCATCAGCGTAAAGTTGTAGTTTTCCCGAGATGCCGCATTTAAGGTGGATAATTTTTAGATCTAAGGGGAGGTTGTTGAAATAAGTTAAACCTGGATAGAGATTTTGAATTTTGGGATTTGAATATTATTCTGATATCTTGCTGATATATTGAATTGTAAGTATATTGAATAACTGTGTTTCTTTGAAATTTTGTAGTATTGAATATTTTTAATATATTTATTTATATATTTTGTCTATTATATTACATTGAATATTGAAAATATTTTTTCAGTATAAAATGTAGATGATTTTTTCAAGATAACCTTAATTATCAATCTTTGAACTATTTTGACTGGATTTAAATTAAGATCGTATGTTCCTCCCCAGCCTATAATACCATATTGTAAAACAGATTGAACAATTGATAGTAAGTACATTATTAAATTTAAATGGGATGGCGATAAACGATGTCAAGAGACAGGGCACCTGTTCAGTGGACAGATCCGCCCATGTATTCCTGCGACGGACAGATCCAACAGACAGATACACCGAGCAGACCCGTATGTGAATTTTGCGCTTAAAATGGGCTGTATGATACAGTTAAAAGTGACCGAATTGGATATAGACAACTTAGCTCAGTTGGTAGAGCTGTTGCCATGAAAGCAGAAGGTCCTGGGTTCGAGTCTCAGAGGTGCCAATATCTTTTTCTGATTTTCCTGTCTTCAGATTTTAGATTGAGTTTCGCTAATTCACGTACTTGATTCACCGGATTATAATTTCTTTGGTATAGAAATGGGAACTTTAGATCCATATTTTTTGGTCGTCCTCTCTAAACAAATATTCTCTCTTCTATGAAGCCTCCTCTCCGTTCAAGGTCTAATCTCTTCTAAGTCTGAACTCGACTTCAATCTTCCATAATATATATTTATGAAATTTGACAATTTAAATAAAATTAATACACGTCGCATGTTTAATACGGACCATGTGACGATTTTAACGAAAAAGAATTAGTTATGAACAGTTATTTTTCTTTTTTTTTCTCCATCTTCTACAATATGAGCCACGTAATAAAATCACATATAGGAGATTGAAAACGAACCGTGTTCCAACACCAATATTTTGCATTTTAATGTCATATGGTTCATATTCTACATCTAAACTATCTTCCTTATAATCACAGGACACCTTATTTATCTCAGCTTATACAGGTCTCATATAAATCGTTGTATTTCCCTTATTATCATCGTGAGAAATATGATTCACTGGAGCGATCACGCGACATAATAAATTTGCCTCGATTGCTTGAGATTTCCCATTTTAAGATGGAAATATAAAAACTTATTATAGTTCTATATAGCCAATGAATTAACCTATATTTAACCGCTTATCTCATATTGTAGGATTTATAAAATAATAATAAAAAATCTTAAAGTTTATAATTGCGCGAATCCTAGGTATTTTTTCAACATAAAATATTTTCGGTTTCTGTATGTTGCCTGTGGTATACTTGATAATGAAAGGTGCATATTTATGGAAAAATGACTTAATTTTATCCGTAAACAACTGTTCAAAAATTCGGCGGGAAAAAAATATTTTATTAAATTTATTTTTAGCATTTTTCTAAAATAGTCTACGAAGTTAGGATTTGCGACATCAGTGGTCATAATAATAATAATAATCTTTATTAAACAAAATTTGCAAGATTTATAACTAAAAAAACTTACATTTTCAGTGTTAATATTTACAATGGTTTATGTAAGTACAAAATATTAATAACAGAAAATAATATAAATATGAACAGTAGGTACCTACTTGAAGAATAGAAAATAGTTATAAATTAAAGTTTTTCGTAATCCGCCTCACTAGGCTAGCCTGTGTTGAGGCAGTAATTTTTAAGTCAATTTATATTTTTTATTAACATACCTACACTTATATTAAAATATAATCATACAATAGATTGGTTGCATTAACAATAAATTTTGAATAATAACAATCAGTACATTGGTTTAATTTCGAATTTGGGTGAGCGCGCCGGTAAAGGCCCTATCATTATTTTTTATCCAAATTTTAATGTTATCCCAATAGATAAAGCATTTCAATAGCTTCATGTTAAAATAAACGGCTGGCCAGGGAAATGTTTTAAATAATTACAATGAATGTTTTACGAAAGGTAGGAAAATGTGGTCCATTTTTGGACCGAAATCAATCAGAGAAAAATAAAAATGGTCCGTTTTTCGACCGAAATCGCTCCAGTGCCCGTGGTTAGAAAGAAAAGTCCACGCTTTGTATTCGATTTAGAATTTATTCATAGAGAAATTTTAATGTGCACCTCCATTAAAACAAATTTAAAGAAAGCAATTTGATAAAAATATTGTTTGCGCATTATTATATTGGTTTGGTTGGGTATTGCATTCGCAGACTTGGTGGGTAGAATATGTCAAATTCCTGATTTTATCCCACCTACCTAATATTCCTATCCCACCTTGAAAAAGAGCAATTGTTGCAAGAAGAAGAGGTGACAGAATTTCAAGCTCAGTACAAATTAATGTCTCAGACATGGAGCACATATTATAACTGTTGCAAAAATAATATTGCAAGTTACTAAACATAGTGAAGTGTACACCAAAACCTGGAGATCAGAGAGGCCCCATCTGCAACTGGTGAGTCCTATTATCATTTTCCGTTCTGGGCTTATCTAATTCTCCAAAAGCCTAGATCTGAACATCGACTGACTATCCATCAGGTTTTGCGAGTGCATGCTATCTAATCGTCCCATATAACATAGCGACCACGTAGTTATCTGGACTGGTCCTTTGAGGGTTGCGTCAGGGCTTTGCTCTGAAGCACAACCGCCAATTTTATAGTGGAGTCGCAGTTTCGCGACACCAAATATAAAAAAAATTCTTGTTCATTATTTTTTTTATGAAACGACAAAAACATGAGGTGATGATAAAATTTATAATATATTTTCTTAATAATACATAATTCGCCTTTTCTCTCTCCATAATTTGAAATGATGGCCCAGAACACCCTTGAAGGATGAAAGCCAGAATCGTTGAAAAAAAAAACTTCAATAATTTTACCTATCTTTGACCAAGCTTTATATGTTTTAAGACCAGCTTTGCTTTTGTAAATTCCAGCCAAATAAAAATGAATAGACGTAGTTCATAGATTTATCTGTAAAGTCGGACAATCGCTTGTTTTTGACAAAGAATAAATCAACTAACAGATAAAATCAATATGAAACATTGCCTTTTGCAATCTGGCGACATTCATGCGAGGGGTAGGGACTAGGGACAGGGCTGTACTTAAGCCTGGGCAACATTGACAGCTGCCTCGGGCAGCGCATTCCAGAGGGCGACATTTCGTCAATTTTTTGAGAACTATGAAGTTTACATGCAAATAAAAAAAAAACAATGTAAAGAATTTCAATACAAATGTTGCTGCTGACTCTGGACAAAGGCCGGCTGTCGCCTCTGGTCTGGATTCCCAATCCCCAAAAATGTTTTTTTTACATTGGCTCCACACTGGAGGCCGGAGGAAAATAACTCCCCTCAAGTCCATACCATTTTAGGGTCTTCGGGTATTTCGCCCTCAATCTCCCATTTACTTTTCTTTGAGGCATCACCAAGGAACCGGCTAAGGGGCGCGGAAGCTGAGGGTGGTTCACGGCTATACCGAACGTCATGCGCATTCTTGCTGGGACTGCCAATTGATTGGAGAGGACTCTCAACCGTTTGCCATGCCCTTATTACTTATACACCGTGTCTTTTTCCCAAACAAGTGCTTGTAGGATACGCTGGATACAATCACCCAGCGCTTGCCACCTCGTGGACTTTCACCAACCTGTGCCATTGTCTTGTCTATATTTTGTCATACACATATTGTATCTTGTATTTCCCGCTAAGCACTTGCATACTGCTTGCTAACAACGTATGCAGGACATTGGAGGTCTAAATTCGTTCTAAACTAAATGTAGCTTCGTTCTTTCAAAAAAATTAGAGTCCTTGCGAGAGCCTTGAAGGAGTAACCATCTGTTACTTATACAGGGCGGGTAAGTGGTGGATAACCTCCCCTCAAGACCTATGCCATCTTTAAGGACGCTGTGTGGAGGGTCGTTTCAGAAAAGGAAGGAGAGGAACTTCTTGAAAGGAAGAAGGTATGAGGGCTAGGTAGGCATCTAGAGATCAGTTTGTCCAGAAATACGTATGGATCTATCCCTCCCGCTGCTGTGCAAGGCGATGTTCTGAGAAAATCCTGCTGGAGAGGTCAAAAAAGCCCCATGAACCCGGGCACCACTGCTAAGTCACCAAACCTAGTGAACCACTTAGGATGACCTTATGATAGAGGTGTTGATTATTCAATAAATGGTTCCCGGGGCGGCGGTAAACCCGCCAACCAAAATTCAAATAAAAAAATGTAAAGAAGGTCAATATCAATTTTGCTGCTGACTCTGTACTAAGGCCAGTTGCCACCTCTGGTCTGGATCCCCGGCCCGTCTGACCCGTTGAACAGATTCCCCTATCTTCGAAGTTTTTAAACATTTATGTCACATGGGAATGCTGTCCTTATTCTACCAATATTTCAATATTAGAGATACAACAAATATATAAGATGATAATACGAATATAAGATGCTACGAGTGACTTGTGTCATTGATCCACTTAGCATCAGTGTACAGTGTACAGTGTACCTACAGACATCCCTAAAAACACGACAAACGCAGGCCCAACGTGTTCACGGTTTATATTTGCCACTTCAACTCATTCTTGCGTTCTGACTGCAGGTCTCTGTGTTTTCTCCCTCATACTCCTATTATATAAGTCCCTTCAAGAGCCAGGTCCACGCCTTCATTTCGTCAAAAAGAGCATCCATAAAGCATCCATAATTAACTTTTTTTAAGCCAATATGTTAAACAAAATTAACATGTTTCCTCTCACTTCAGCACAGGAAATCGAACAAATCATTTCAAGCATGAAGGGAAGATCAGCACCAGGTTTCGATGGGGTTACTGTCGAAACACTGAAAAATATCAAAAAACATATTTCAAAACCATTAACACATTTAATCAACACTAGTCTTCAAAGCGGAATATTCCCAACGATATATAAACAAACCATCATCACTCCAATTCATAAAACTGGCAACCCAGAAGAAGTGATAAATTATCGTCCAATATCGCTGATTTCAAACATTGCTAAAATCTTTGAAAAAATTATCAAAAAAAGATTGACTGAATTTATTAACAAAAATAACATAATACACGACAACCAATATGGATTTATGAAAAATAGAAGTACCCAAGATGCGATTGCCAAATTATCGAACATTATCCAGAACACATTAGACAAATCTTTGAAATGCCTCGGAATCTTCATAGATCTTAAAAAAGCTTTCGACAGTATTTCTCATGATAAACTTATTAAAAAATTAAACTGTATTGGGATAAACGATAAAGCTCTAAAATGGATAAAAAGCTATTTATTTGAACGACACCAAGTAGTCAAGATAAACAACTTTCTAAGTCTACCACTAACAAGTAATTTCGGGATACCTCAAGGCACAGTCCTAGGCCCCCTACTATTTATAATTTATGTCAACGACATTTTCAAACTACCAATTAACGCAGACATAATATCATATGCCGACGACACAGCTATCATAGTGAATGGGATCGACTGGGATATAGTAAACGAGCAAGTAAATAATAGCATGAATACCTTAAAACATTGGTTTGATACAAATCTTCTCTCATTGAACACTAACAAAACATACTACATACACTTCTCAATTAACAAACTAAAAACACTCCCCAACACTAAAATAATTATCCACAATAACAAATGTAATAAAATCACATGTATTCAAGACTGTTCAACGTTGAAATCAGTATCAGAAACTAAATATCTCGGAGTGATAATAGAACAACATATGAAGTGGAAGAGCCATATCTGTGAATTGGTTAAGCGTATCAGAAAGTGTATATATATATATTCATAAGATTAAGAAATATTTTAAAACTCAACAATCTAAAAAGAGTATACTATGCGCTAATCCAGTCATTAATTCAATATGGAATTATTGGATGGGGGGGGTCTTACAACAATATTCTAAACCCGATCAAAGTGATCCAGAAGCTAATCATTAAAGTAATCCTAAAGAAACCCTCCACATATCCAACAGAAACGCTTTTCGCAGATTTTACGGTGCCTCGAGTAGAGAATATCTTCAAAAAAAATGCAATTATCCAAATTTACAAAGATAATATCATCAAAAAATTTGAAACCTACCAATCAATAAGATATCAAGACAACATCAAAATACCAAAATTTAATACCAAACTAATGCAAAACAATTATATCTACTTAGGAATAAAGTATTTCAACAACCTTCCAATTGAAATAAAAAAAACCAAAGATATCAATAAACTGAAACTCAAACTGAAGCTACACTTCATCAGGAATAATTAAAACTAAATAATTACCTGTTTTTCTCTTTCTTTCCATTTATTATAAATTATATTCATCTCTATTTTATTTAGATTTTTCGAATTTCGTACCGTATCCTATGTATGTACACCTACACATATTGATGATCCAGAAGGCTCAATTGTTCGTATTATATACTTACCTTTTGCATAATGTTATTCTATTTCTGTTATAATTAGTGTAACTCGCTCATCAAGCACAAGAACTAGCTTCTTCTTTGATGAGATTGCAATTTTAAATAATTTCTGTACCGATATGTAATTTATGTAACACCTTTGTACACTTATATATCTATATTAAATAAAAAAAAAAAAAAAAAAAAAAGTTAGCTCCACAAAGAAGACCCCAAGAAAAACAATTTACCTCATTGCCTATGTCATCTTGTGTGGGGGTTTTTTTAAGGAAAGGAAGGAGAGGAAGTGTTTGGAATGAAAAAGGTATGAGTAACGGACGTATGAATCCACCACCAAGACCTGAACACACCTCACCCTATGAACCCCTGATAAGTCGCCAAACGTAGCGAACCACTTTCGGTGACCCATGTCAGAGGTATTGGATATCCAATAAATGGTTCCCGGGGTGGCGGTACCCATTCCAGTCTCCCAAATTAGGCCATGAGAGAAAATATTTTTCCTCCGGCCTCCTGTTTAAAGTTATTATAATGCAGGAACAATCACAACGTACTCCAAATTAAGTTTTACCTTGTCCACTATTTTCGAGCATTAGTAAAATTATAAAAAAATAGAAGTAGAAGTAGATAGAGCCTTCGGGAAGCTTTACCCTGAACACGTGTAGATAACTTTTAATTTAAAATCAAATTTCGGATCCTGTTTTAAACCCAAATACGGCCCTGAGGGGAGCAAAACCTCAGCCTTTTATGAAAAAATATATCGGCTTTATCTCACACAGAAATCACCATCCGATTCTTCCAGCCACTTTTACAGTCTGGAGTCATTTGCTTTTCTAGAGGTCACTTTTTCGGAGGTCTTTGTGAGGGATATTTGATTCCTTCAGTATTTTTTTACGTTTTCCTATGCACATCCAATAAGTAGGGATCTGAAAATTTCGCGTTATTTTCGGCGAAATTTGTAAAAACCGTATTTTTTTTCATTTCTTTTCTTCCTTTATTTTTTTCCATTGTAACTTCATACATGCAAATCTAATTTTACATAATTTCTAAAATGCAGTAAGATGTAAATATAAGGTACAATTAATTAAAAGTTAGCAATAAGTAAAATATACTTATAATAGAAAGAGTAGGTAATGGGAACTCACTAAGGCACTGCCTGTGTGTGGGTAATATAAACAAGATTGCTATATATATATATATATATACATCAATAAGTACAGGTAAAAAATGTAAATTTTAAAGAAAAGGTTTAGAAATATAGTAGTCTGTGAAAACATTGTAATAAAATAGTGAAACACAAAATTTTGTTGATTTTTTGTTATAGTTTCAAGAAATTAAATAAAGTTAGAATTGTATTGAAATGTGAAATATGAAGGTTTACAAATAATTTATAGAAAACATGTTCCAACATCTGCATCATTCAACCATAATTATAATTATTTTATGTAAAGTGATATTTTATCTGTCATTTGAGTGTGTTTTGGTAGAAGATTAAATGTACGAGGACCAATAAAGCTGCTATGTGTTTGCATTAATTTAGTATTGGTTTGGGGGGAGTAAAACATATTATTAGTCCTTTTGCTAATTCTATTTTCATTATTATTACATTTTCATAAGACAAAAAACTGATATGGCAATATCTTTTACAATACATTTGTCTAATGAAATATATATGTGTTTTTATTTTTTTCATTATCAGTAATTTTAGTTAGAAAAAACTTAAGATGAGCCAATTTTAGAAGGTTTTTATGTTTGCATGCAAAATTTGTATACTTCAAAAATTACATGTTTATTTGGATCTTTAAAATCTGAAAGCGTATTTTATCACATTACAAAAACAGTTTTTAGTTTTCGGATATGTTCAGAAATATTCCATTTAATTGGACTCTGACAAAATATGGTCAAGGCCTGAGGGATTAATATGGACCAATGAGCTTATTGCTCCAAAACAGAGTCGCAGAAGTCATCAAATATAATCAAATGATGAAATATGTCGATTTTAATACTGTTTTTCTTTTCCATACTTGCAGTGTAGTTCCCGTACCCTCCCCCCCCCCCCTTTCCAAATTTGTAGCAACCCCCTCCCCCTCGCCACCCGCATAGCAACTCCGCTCCCCCGACCTTCAATAATACATCAAACATCCCTTGTTCAGATAACAAGGGTGGAAATCTAGCCTCAATTTTCTCCCTCGGCTTTGTGTCCCAGAAACAAAACATTACACAGTGGAAATCGCTTAAGCCGAAAACGTTCAACACGAAAACTCGGTTAACACGAAACAATTTTATACAATATTATTCTTGTTCTGACAGGAATCTATGTGATTTTATAATTTTGTTTTTGTACATCTCTAATGGAAAACGTTTTAATTCATATGGACTACGTACAATTCCTTCTCTAGGCAACTCGAAACAGCAGAAATGCGAATGCTTATATGCTCGGCAGGAGAATCGCTAAAAGATAAGATTAAAAGTTCATGCATTCGTGGTAGCCTGGGTGTCACTGACAGAAACAGTAAGCTGGAGGAACGACAGTTGAGATGGTATAGGCACATAAGACGGAGACCACCAGACCACACAGCGAAGCAGGCAATGTCTATGGAGCTTCATCGATAGTCATCCGGAGGAAGACCAAAGAACTCCTGGATGACTCAATGCTCCAAAATATTACAGAGAAACGGCCTGGATGAATCGAACCGAAGAAGACATAGCCTGAGAACGAGAAGAGCCGACCCCAACAGCCTACCTTGGCGATGAGTTGGGACAGTGCAAGGAAAAAGAAGAAGAAGAAGGTTATTCATATGGAAAAATGTTCCACACAGTTTCCGTTATCTTTGGGGATGCTACGTGGAGGGTATTTTAATGAAAAGGAAGTTCTAGGAATTAAAAGTGTATGAGGGATGGGGTGAATCTGGGGGCAAGGCGATTGGTCGACAGAATCCGGCTCCTAGGCCTCCCTTCACTCGTCTCTTCCGATCCGGACCGCCACACACTAAATGGGCAAATATATACGCCTAGACCTAGAAAAAAACTCATCCCATGAACCCGGACACCCTTGCTAAGATACCAAACGCAGCGAACTATTTGAGTTGATCTACGGCAGGGGTGTTAATTATCCAATAAATGGTTCTCATACCCCCCTCCCAAATTGAAGCAAAATTGAGTGTAAATTCAAAATCAATGTAGATAATTTATTTTCAAAAGAACAAGAGAACAGCTGACCGAGCTCAGAGAAATAATAATAAGAAAGGTGTGCTTTTATGAACACTTTGCAAAACGAACAAAAATAAGGTATTTAACATAACTTTTTTATATAGGCACTAATGATGAGTATTAGAAAACGAAGACCACCAAGACGAGATTTCAATACGGTGTCGAATCATGGATACTTAGAGCCAGAAAAGAAAGCTGATAGACCCCTCGGAAAAATGCTTAGGATTCCATAGACAGCCAGACGCACAAACGTGTACTTTACTCGCCAAACTGAAGACTCCAACTTGGAAAAACTCATAGCCATTGGCAAATTTTTTGGCAAAAGAAGCAGAGGAAGGTCGCCAATGCATTAGAGTAACCAAGTATCACTGGCCTCCCGTACGTCGGTGTCCTTGGAAATTGGAGTAGGGGTCACGATCCTCAGTAATGAGGAACCGACTTAAGAAGAAAGTATAAAAATCTCAAAATTTTGAAACCAGCAGTTTTTCATTTGGGAAATCAAAATTTTTGCGATACAAGCATACTCGGTGTACACAATATACATCAAATCAAACAGTATTAATAGGTTTGCGCTTACGTGGTTGAATTTAAGAATCCGACTTCCAATGCATGTCTGCCACCGTGCCTTATCCGTCGCACCATATAAACATCCGTGTACCTGGATTTTCAGACAAATCTTTTTTTTACATGAGCTCCACACAGGAGGCCCTGAGGAAAATAATTTCCCTCAGGGCCTGTGTTATCTTTGGGGATGCTGTGTGGAGGGTTTTTTAGGAAGAAGTAGAGGAGAGTTCTGGGAAGGAAATGGGTTTAAGGGGTGGGTAGGAATCTGGGATTCAGTGTGTCTTGGTCATCCGCCTCCAAGGCCTAGACAAACCTCATCCCATGAACCCGGGCACCCCTGCTAAATCACCAAACGTAGCGAACCACTTGGGGTGACCTATGGTAGAGGTGTTGGTTATCCAATAAAGGTTCCCGGGGCGGCGGTACCCATACCCCCTTCCCAAATTGAAGCTACCATTGTAGTTCGGTTTCTAATTCAAGAATTCGTCACAAGATGACGCAACTTTCGTCGGCAAGACGCAAAGTATTTCCTAGGTATAAGTTCTACGATTTTGTGAACTTGGAGTATCTCCTGGGTTTCGAAAGTTTGACGGTAATACTCAGTTGTATCAAGCGGCTCTATATTACATAATGGTGTCATCGTCCGTCCCGGTTTCTTTTTCGCGGTGACTTGCCATCACTGCCATCACTGGTTGACACGTTGACGGTGGATACGAAGAACGGGGTAATTTTGGAACCAGTTCCTATTGGATTTGAATGAAATGATCACCAACACGAAGTTGGCGAAGCCGAACCAAAAGCCGCCCAGCAGTAAAAACCTGCGGAGCGGGTTGTTAACTGCTAGTAGATAGATGATTTGATGATTTTTCCCTGCTTGCTACGATGTAGTCTACCTCAGTTAGTAAAATGATATCTGTACACAGTTGAATAGTCAATAGTCACAATTCAGTTGCGTTCTTTGGACATCGAGTTGATCTCTGTTTTGTTCTTATATTTCGTCCTTCCGATGGAAATGGCGTAATTATTCCGGCCAGACATTGTTTGGTCCGTTCTTCTTTATTAACTCCGATACAATTATGATACACGGCGGTGGAATAGAGCTTTCTACAATTACTTTACTGGGAACACGAAAACAGAAACATTACCAGAACAACTCTCTCCGCGAGGGTAGACAGAATACAAAAAGGACACATATTTTGTTATACCTATTAGAAAATTCTTAACCGTCGATCAGATCGTAAAAATATGCACTTTAAAAGATAATAATATCAACCAAATGACTTCTTTAAGTTAATTTTTCAGCTTGCTGAAATTCGCGGCTGCGCCTTTTTCATACAAAATTCAAATTTGGATTTTAGGCTAAAATAACCAAGCAAACCGAATGAGCGCTTTTATAATTACCATGACGGCAAAAAAAGGCAATAAACATACGTTCCTTATCACTTTAAATGCTGCATCTCTTTCTTCCACATTAAATAATGGTGAGACAAAAGATGAGACACACAAAATACGTTTGATTGTTTCCTCCGAAGTACTCCTTGCGTTTCGGAAGGAGATGTATGATAATGATTAAGTATATGTTTCCTTTGGGGGTGCAACGATCACAGTTAAGTTACTTAAATATTTTATTTTTTATATTTACCTAAATAATTTTAACTTAGTTATAAATACCCTCAATTCTGTGCAAAAACGGGCGGTCCGTTTTATAGATTCCCCCATCTTAACAGACGGATTGCAATCTTTAGAGCAAAGGCGTCGGGTGGGAATGCTATCCTTATTCTACCGGTATCACAATGGAAGATGCTTCTAGGAACTAGCGTCATTGATACCTTCGGCACCGGTGCATAGTCGGGAAACACGCCAAACGCGTGCCCAACAAATGTACACGGTTGAAATTTGTCACATGAGAACGGGTCGTTTCTTCGACTCGTTCTTGTGTTCAAAAGCTTGGCTGTGGAACGATTTGCCGGCCTCTGTATTTCCTCCTTCCTACAAAATTGTCTCTTCAAGACCAATGTTCATTGCTTCCTCTCCTCAAAAAGACCCTCCACACAGCATCTCAGATGACATAGGGATTTTTTTTCCTCAGGGCCTCCTGTGTGGAGTTATTGTAAAAAAAATGGTTGTCTTTTTACAGGTTTAAATTTTAAAATTATATGAAAGACAAAAATTGTGGTAATGGACTTGCTCGGATATATAAGTTTGTCATTAGTGTTTAAATATGACCTTGAACATGCGCCGCGGTAGGCTCGAATACACCACAATCTGAAAATCCAATTTTCGACCACTTTACGATCAGCTGGGGCGTATATCGGCAATAACGCGACAAATGTTGGCTTCCAAGTCGTTAAATTATAGCCCAAATTGTTGTTAATCAGATGTGTAAAATTTAA
Organism: Limnephilus lunatus; assembly: GCA_917563855.2. NCBI lineage: Eukaryota > Metazoa > Arthropoda > Insecta > Trichoptera > Limnephilidae > Limnephilus > Limnephilus lunatus. The sequence goes on from OU830594.1 coordinate 105,449,508, forward strand.
AACGTATAATAAAACAAATATGAAACTTATTCCCACTATAAATTATTTTACCGTGACCGGTTTCAGCCTGTTAAAGCCATCTTCTGACTGGTACAAATTATTCTTAATCTACGGTTTATATACATAACTGAATTAAGGTAACTTTATGCAAAAAATATACTAACTGAACTGTTTTTGACAATATCCAAACTGTTCGTGATACGAGAACCAAAGGGCAAAATCTCTTACTTATCCCTTTCGCCTAAACAACGTTTGGTCAAAGAAACTTCAGGTACTTTGCAACAAAACTTTATAATACACTACCACTGACCATTAGACAGAACACTAATTATGTAAAATACAAATCAGTCACCAAGTCTTGGATCACTAGCAAAGAAAGATCATATATTAACAATATTTTTAGAACCTCCTAATGCATTCTTTTCCATTGGCACAATGTTCTTGTACTTTTACTTTAAATGTAAATAACATTGTTGTTGTTATCCTTATTTTTGTGTTAAACTATTTATGTTAAACTCTCAACACAGGAATTCCTAGTGAGATAGGCACAGCACAATCACCTATGTAACTTAATAAAGATTATAATAAAAAATAAAAATAAATTATTTAAGAACTAACTAATAACAACATTTATGTACATACCCCATCCATACACAAGCAAATGCTTTCAATGGAAGAGTAGTAAAAAAACCTAAGATGTAAAATTATCATTAGGTACCATGTAAAACATATTATTAAAAAAAAATTGGGGGGAGAGGGGAGAGGTAAGGCATACAAGGATTTTATTCAATTATATGGGTTTTCTTACATTTGTTACAAAGTGGTCTTTGACTGTCGAATTTCTAAGTATTTTGGTTATTCCCAGTACCAATTACCTCGGGTTTGTAGTTTACTTTGATATTGTTTGGTGAATACATTACAAGGAACATGAATTTTTAATGACCTATTTTTATCGTTGTCGTGTTAAAAATCATTCCATCAATCAAAAATTCCACATCATCATAAGCATAATAACGAATTTAATTAAGAATAGATATGATAATGACATAAGACCAAAATTAAAATGGAGCGACAACGTCTTCAAAAATATTGGAACCTTCAAAAACCTTGGAGCTTCTAAACTGGAGAGAGTTGACACAAAACCGAGATGAGTGGAGGAAGACTCTTTAGGAGGCCAAGATCCACCAGGGGTTGTAGAGACGAGAGTGATGAAGATGATAATGATAATGCCAAGTTTACGAGAAAATGAGATAATTTAATTCGTTATAATTATATGTTTTATGAACATATCCTATGCTTTAATCGTTTTTAAAAAAAACGACTTTTTCTCTTTAATAAACATTTATGAAGTGTTCGTTTTGCGCGTTGGCAAACCAAATACCGGATACCGTAATACCGGATGCGCCACTTTTCCTGAAGAGATCCCGCAAAAAACTTAATTTTAACTGTAATAAATTAAATGTAAAAAAGCTCTCCCATTTCGCTAATTTTTGCTGAGCTTATAAAAGTTCATTTTTATTACGAAAATCGCACTGTAATCTTACAGTAACGTAAGCATTTTTTTAGTAATATCGTCGGAGTAAAAATCGTGCATAATAAACGATGTAAAAGACTGAGAAAGTCAGGGTCATTTGGGAGCAAAAAAGTCCAATGAAAATTGTTTATTTCCACTATTTTTTAAGAGCCATTTATCGCTTGAAGCCGCCCTCTGTCTGGGGAGTTACATGCTATATGCGCGGCTTTTTGCTAATATTTCTTCGAGACTTGCTTTTAATTTTCTATTGTTGAAAAATTCGGCCTACATTCTCGATTTTTTGCAGGGTAGAGAATGATCTTGATTGGTATGACGTATGGCCTTCGTGGTCGATGGGTAAGGCTCAATCAATCTGAAGGTCGTGGGTTCAAATCACAGAGTGCTCAAATAAATTTTGTTTGATTGATTTGTGTTATTTCACAATAAATTAATTGGAAATAATTTGTAGTATGTTGCGGCACGTTTCAGAGTAGAAGAGGCTATCAGTATCGCCCTGGTGTAAGATTCAGAATTGAAACATTGCTTGAAATGGCTTTAGTCGTGTTTGGGGACCAGGTCCAGGAAATGATTGTAGAAATAGGAAGGAATGGAGAGGAATGGGAAGATTTAGAAAAAATAGGAAGAATGGAAAGATTTGGAAAAAACTTAGAAAGAATGAAGAGGAAAAGGAAGATTTGAAATAAATAGCAAGGATTGGGAAGAAATGGAAAGATTTGGAAGAAACAGGAATGAATGAAGGAGAAAAGATTGGAATGGAGAGCAATGTGAAATTTTGAAGAAATAGGATGGAACATGAAAAGGAATGGAGAGGAATGGAGAGGAATGGAAAGGAACGGAAGGATTTAAAAGATTGCTAAAAATGGCAAGGAAATAGATGTGAACTGACAATTGAGACTAATATGAAATATATATTTCAAAATAATATTTAATAATTTTATTTCAGAATGGCCCCATGACTAGGTGAGATACCATCATTGACTCCAACAAGAGATTAATGACGAACTGAGAAAGACAGTAGATGCAGCATTCAAAAGAGAAGACGGTCATCTTGTGAGATTTGTACTGATGGTAAGTGCCTACCATATTTATGTATGTAATTTTTACCGACTTTCCAACCTTCAATACGTTTTTTTCCACAGTACAATAGGCTTCTTGCATCACATTTTTTAAATTTTTTTTTTCAATTAGGTTTAGGCAAATATTCTAAGACATTGCGTATTTTTTTTTTATCGTATTTTTGAAACCCTGGCGATTTTTTGAAAATCTCAATCCGAAAAATCAGACCATTTTTTTATAAACCGGAAAGACGGGACATAATTTTATGGGTGCGAAAAAACGATAATTACATAGCCGAAAATCGTTTTAAAAAAATAACGTTTTCCACACGAATAGCAATAAATTTCACGGGGTTCTCTTCGTAACATCTGTCAAAACACCGCCATCTTTATAAAATCGTCAAACCAAAGGCTAAGTTCGCGGAGAACAAACAAAAAATCTTAACAACGTCAAATTCAAAAATTCGCTTGAAATCAAAGTGTTGCCATATAAAAAAAAAAATCAGTGTGGAATTTTACAAAATTAATAGGAGATAAATTAACATAATCGGATTTATAGTTTTTATTTATTTCAAAATAAATAAAAACTATACATTTCTAAAAAGTGTTACTAACGTTTTCGTAATCTTAGTAAAAAAATCTATCTTCACGACTTTTTCTATGTTGTTATGAAGGCGTTAAAAAAATATGAGACGGTCGGATGAAAAATGGACTAATCCTCAAAAATGCTGAGAGTTATCTAATTATTATTGCGTTTAATGTTCTAAAATGTGAAGGTGGTTCAAGGTTAAACATATTTTTGGATAATCCAGTTTTCTTTTTTATCTTCATTTGAGGATATTTGCGGGATACGCCATTTCTGCGCTGACGATTCCATTTCACAAATCGTTGTTATTTCCTAAAACTATTCCTGCACGCAACCCACTAAGTAAAGTTTGATAGATACTCTCAGTATCGCTCTGGTGAAAGACTACCATTCAGAATCGAATCGTTGCTTGAAATGGCTTTAGCCATCTTAAGTGATGACATTTGTAGACTTTCCAACCGTCCTCTTTCCCATCTCCTTCCAGTCCCACTGGCTCCGGACAATAGATACTTTTGTGTATTATTCACACGTATAAAAATCATCCTTATATATCAAATGTTGACTTCCATCAGAGCGATTTCCCGTTTCTGTTGGGTCAAGAGATATTTCTTGGTACCAATGAAATCCTTACCAGAGGTGGCCGCCAAAATCTGATAACCAGATAAAATATAGCATGATAAAATAATAGGCTAGGTCAAGTTAGGTCGGGTTAGGTCAGGTTAGGTCGGGTTAGTTCAGGTTAGACTGGATTAGGTGCTAGGTGAGGTGAGGTAAGATTCGGTTAAGTTTGGTAAGGTGAGGTTAGATTAAGTTAGGTTAGGTTAGGATAATTTTTTAAACTTTTTTTCAATATTTTGTTTGGTTTGTCATGGAACCCCAAAACAGTGTGGCGCACTTGCGGTTAAAACAACGCCCCCAGCGCACAGTGTGATATTTTGGAAATCTAGCGGAACTATATTATTTGCCTCAAATGTACCTGGATACTAATTGGTTTGTTTGTTTTTTTTTAAATTTTATTTGGTTTTATCATGTCAGGTTAGGTTTGAAAGACTAAAATTGATTAGTCTTTTCCACTTCTAAATTTTACAAAATTTACATGTGTTCTATTTGAATTAACGAAAATTAAGAATGAAGGTAACATCGTTATGGCTGTTCTAATAGCAAGTAATATGTTTTTACGAAATCAATACTACGATTGATCAGTGATCGTTTCGTCGTCCTGTAATTTTTTTTATTTTTATATTTTGGTAACAATGGTGACCCGACTGTAGATCCGCCGACAATAAAATTGGCCCCCGAATTGTATTTTACATAAAACTATAATTTTTTGTGCATTGTTTGCCTATTTCAAGCGTAAAACCACTAGAAAAATATCTCTAATATGATAAGTTGGTATGAATATTAAACGAATTTATAAACAGTTATACAATGTCGATTTTTTGTACTTATGCGCATCTATACACAGCATATAGAGAAGCAGATTTTCCTTGATGCATTTAAATGAAAATAACTTTTGTTGTTCGCCGGTACATCCTCTTTGTATATCCCTTCGGGGTCACTTAATCGAACGTTATTAATACCCCAGCGTCTGTGTGGTTGAATTTCAGAACCCTGTTTCGAGCGCATGTTGTCGCCACGCCGTATTCGTTACGCCACAAATAACATCTGTGTACGTGGAATTTCGAACAAAACTACCGTTGTAATTCGGTTTTGAATTCAAGAATTCGTCACAAGATGTCGCCACTTACGTCAGCAGCTCGCATGTGGACGTTTCTTCCCTAGGTATAGGTACTACGGATTTATAGAATTTAAGGATATGGAGAGATTACATATGGCGTCTTAGCCTATCACGGTTACTTTACTCGGTGGATCCGAGAAACTGGCAATTTTTGGTACCAGTTCTTATCGGATTTATAAAAGGGTTACCTACACTCAAACTGGGCGAAGCCGAACTAAAAGCCGCCGCAGGGCCTAGCAGCAAAAAACAGCGAAGCGGGTTTTTAACAGCTAGTTATATATATTGTGTAATTAGGTATACCATATTTACCCTAAGCCGACTTTGTATGTACACATTGTATGTACCTACGCATGTCATGGAACCGGTGTGTGTAATATATAACAATATGTGGTATCAGCTGTATTTAATAAAGTTCAGCTAGATTCCCAAAAGATTCCTCTGTGCGGTGTCCGGGGGCGGTTCCACTTCAGGAATCAGTATCACAATCCTAAGCTATGGCGTCTGGTCTAAGCCGGTTGAAAACACTCATAAATTAGTGGGCTCATTTTTATTTGTACCCGAGCGGATCTGAAAAACATTAGATTGGGCCGTTAGCGGAAATTCGAGCATCGGGATGTGAAATAAAATAATAATGGCTCGTTTTTCTAATGGTTACTCTATTTTCTCACCCTGTAGCAGTGATGCACAACCAGAACCACAATAAACCAGCTAACCACCTTCAACAGAGAGGATGGACCGCTACACAACTCCGTCTTGGTGTACATTCCTTGTTCGTTCATAATTCACCTTCATGAATCTTCTTCCAGCACATCAAAGTCCTATTCAAGTTCTGTTATATGTTCTCACCATAAAACAACCGGACCATGATGAATTACTCACAGTACTTGAATAAAATTTTCAAAGAACACGAATTTTGGTTCCGCGACTTTATATCCCGCTACAAAATATCCCTGACAAAATGCCCTCCAACAAAATATCCTACGGACAAAACAACCCCCAATAAAATATCTACTAAAACCTAAACTAACATAACAAAAAAGGGATAAAAATAATACAAACATACTGTAAGACGATAAATTATTGTTATCTGTGTTATTTTTGTCCCATTTTACTATTTTAGAATAATAATTTATTGTCTTTACAGGATGCCTGTATTATTTTTGTCCCATTTTTATCAGGTTAGGTTAGTTAAAGTTTTATTAGATATTTTGCTGGGGGATATTTTGTCCGTAGAATATTTTGTCGGGTGATATTTTGTCTAATTTGTCGAGGGATGAAAACTTTAAATTTATTGAATTATTCAATTTTTGTGAAACAACCCATCCTAAGTGTTTGTTATATCATAACGCTTACGTCAGTGTTTTTAGTTTTTCAGAATCTCCCCGTGTGTAATGCGATCATACTTGGTGTCACCACTCGTATGCCTCAGTGATATGATTTATATAGCATTCAGTCTACTTTCATCAGTATATAACGTCATTGACTTTCATCCTTTCTCTGCCATTTTCATTTCATTTTTTTCTTTTTATATTTGTGTGTCTTCCAGTGAAGAAATTAACTTTTCAATTTGGGAGACGGGAATGGGTACCGTCGCTCCGGGAACCATTTATTGGATAACCAACACCTCTGCCGTAGGTCACCCCAAGTGGTTCGCTACATTTGGTGACTTCGCAGTGGTGCCCGAGTTCATGGGTCGAGGTTTGTCCAGGTTTTGGTGGTGGATGCTTCTCCCACCAGCTGCATGACAGGTCGGATTGGGAGAGAATGGTTGAGGGAGTTCCTTTGACGTCTCCGGCAGTACCTACTCTCTCAGAACATGGCCTTGCACCGCAGTGGATTCATACGTCCGTCGCTGGACATACTGACCCCCAGATTCCTACCCACCTCTTATACCCTTTTCCTTCCCAGACTTCTTCTCCTTCCTTGCCTAAAAAGGCCCTCCATATAGCATCCCCAAATATGAAATAAGCACTGAGAGGAAATATTCTCCTCGTGGCCTCCTGTGTGGAACTAATGTTAAAAAAAAGTTCCATTTTGAATCAGTCACCCAAAATTACAAGTTGTTAGTATTTCATAATCAATAAAACGATTGTTTTTGTGGATTGCTCTTAAAAAGGAAGCCACGCGCCATTCATAGTGTGCCTTATATCGCCACGAATATAGGCAATAGGCATACCTAGTAATCGCTTTGGCTTTAAGAATCTAGTCGCTAATATTTTGTTGATATTCTATTTCGCTAATGTATATGTATTTTTCTTATTGTACAATATTTTGTAATATCTTACAGTATTTTTGAAAGTATTTTATTTTCATTTTATAACTACACATATTATCTATAAGCAGTTCTAAATATATAACATAAGTACATAGACTAGCTCCCCAGTTAGACCCGAGAATATTTCTCTACTAATTGGGTAACCAAAAAACTGGTGAATGGTATATGTAATTAAATGATATTACAATTGTGAATATTTACTTTTTTTCTAAATAAAAAAGGAGTCTAGTCTTGACACGAATTCAAGCGCAAAAGTTGGTTTTATTTAGTATGTTTATAATTTTATAAGAAAGAAAAAAGTTAAAAGTATTATTAAAAAATTATTTCTTAAATACATTTCTAATGACAAAATACGGAAAAGCCTCAATCTATCCATTTTGTGCATTTATGATGTAAAAACTCAAGAATGAATCGTAGTGACATATCAGTCATCACCCATATGACCAAAATGTGACTAAATCACTAAAATGTGACGTCTCATGGGACTAAAATGTCAATCGTGTCAAACAAACGTTAGGCGCGCGTTTGTTACCCGACTCTGCATCGGTGCTGAAAGGGTACATAACGCTAGTTCGTCGTAGCACCTTCCTTAGAAATACCGGTAAAACATGGAAAACATTCCCACCTGACAATTCATAGTAAAAATGAATATAAAATAGTTATTTAGCAGCAAGCTTTGCCTTAAATTTAAATTCTTTTTTATCTGGCTGACCTTTTTTGTCCATATCTGCATTTGATACCTTTCAAAGATTGTTATTATTTTAACAATATTAAACGATTAAAAATCATATCTCAGCAATATGGTCACCCTACTTGTTTACATTATAATGTACTATCGCCTTCAGCTTAGTAGGTAGGTACCTACTCATCGTACTCATAATCTGTAAGAAACATGCATCAATATTGTTCTTCAATAACTATATGATTTTTGTGTTATTTTATTAAATTGTAAAGTTTTTAACCTCAACACAGGCTTGACCCAGTGAGGTTAAAAACTGAATTGTAAGCATTAGACCGAGGACCTAGGTACCATGTAAAGAAACAAATAAATAAAATAAAAGTATATTAATTTTGAAGCCACTTTTCGGTTGAGTTCGTGTTAATTTGGGTTAGTTTGAATAAGATTAAATAGTAAATAGGTATTAAGGTATTGTAATTCTCTTCGCTTGACTTTTAGGTCCACTAATTTAGAATATATGAAAATTGGCTTTTGGCTAAAAAGGTTGTTTATCTCTGTCCCACATAATAGTCGAATAAATCTTATTTGTGATTTGGCGGCGCGGACTAAAACTTGTATGTAAATGGTCGCGGTTAGACTTTTCCCAGCTATTCATCCTCCAAGAAATGCCTCAATTCTGTGTTTTCCGAACAACTTTCAACAAAATGTGTTTTTTTTCTGCCTGGCGACAAATATTTTGAGGAAATGCTAGATGTTGCTATCCGAATTCCTTCAAGATCGCAAAACTTTCATGAAACAATATTGATGTGTGAATATTTAACATGTCCATAGCTCATAATTAATCTCACATCGCTAGCTGAAAGTTGTGTTGAAAGTTTAGACAAAAAACTGAAAATTTCATTACTTTGTTTATCGATGTGCTTGCGCTAGGGATTCTGACAACAATGATCAACAAAACGCTTGTTCAATCGGCCGAATGTAACACGTTCAGAGTTTTCTTAAATGCTGTATTCCGTATCGCACTTACAAGCTTGTGTTAAGACACCTACTCGTAAAAGTAGTTACCCTAATGTCAGAGAAGACGGCGCGTTTACCGCGTAATTCTCGTTAAGAGATGTCAGACACAGGAAAATTTGCAAATATAATGTCACAGCTTACAAACATCAAAATAATACTTCAAATTGTTAGTCATTTATGAACGCCTTTTAGACTTATATGTAAATATTTTTTAATAACTAAGGAGATTCCGTAAGTCTAAACATAGACTTAAGGTCTCGTACAGTTTACATCCGCGCTGTGTTAGGGCGTATCCCTATAAAGCGTTGGACCATCCCATCGGAGGAAGGATGAAATTAGTCTGAATGCTATATAAATGAGATCCCTGAGGCACTTGCGTGGTAAAATCATGTATGATTGTGAGAGATATGTTGAAATCCGCAAAGAATACAAGGCTGATGAAAGCATAATGAGTAAGATTATGAAACGGATGCTCAGATTGTCTTTGGCATGCAGAGCGAATAAACGAAAAAGGGTATAAGGAGAAAATATGACGCTAATATGAATGGTAGAAGAATTCGGGGACGCCCGAGAAAGACATGGCATCGATCAAGTGAGTCAGATACTTGAGTCGGGCCATGTTATACATACCAATAATAGAAGAGTATGTATGAGACGATGTATGAATGTGAAGGAGGCAAGGAATGTGTCCCTAGACCGAGTTGTTTGTCGGTCCGACCTCTCTGCCTACCCCTGCGAAGAAAAGGCGTGATAATTAATTTAGTTAGTAAGAATTCTTCAAATATTGTAACCTAGGTATGTTTTTTTTTCGTTCTGCATATTATAACATGTAAAATAAAATTTAAAACTACATTTTATACTGTTCCGCAACTTTTCATCCCGCGACAAAATATCCCCAACAAAATATCCCCCGACAAAATGTCTTACGGACAAAACATCCCCCAACCAAATATCTACTAAAACCTAACCTTTCAAAAAATGGGACAAAAATAATACACACATCCTGTAATGATAACAATTAATTGTTACCTGTATTGTTACTTTTGTCCCATTTTAAAAATTTTGTACAATAATTTATGTCTCTACAGGATTTTTGTCCCAATTTTTTCTTAAGATAGGTTAGGTTAAATTAGGTTAAATTTTAGTAGATATTTTGTTGGGGAATGTTTTGTCAATAGAATATTTTGTCGGAGGATGTTTTGTTGGGGATATTTGATACATTGTAGGCAATTCGTCTCCATATTTCAATCAGTGCAGAGGTAATGCGTTCAAATGAAACAAATAAAATATTTGATTTCGAACCGGCGACCACTAGATTCGTAGCCGAGAATGTTAACCGCTCGATCTCGAACGACGTCATGATTATTAGGTACAATACCTATTCATATAAAAATATTCGTTTTCAAAAGCGTTTAAAACGTATATTGTATACGAACGAAAAATTATTCCTACCCACAAAGTTCCTACATATATAAGCCCACAATTGGGCGCGATATTAGCCCGGTCGCTTTAGCAAGGTCGCTGCTAACCCTCTGTAGGTGAAAATAATTTAAAATCATTATTATTTTAATTTTTTTTTAACTGGAATAAATCAATAACTTTATAACCATGATTCATTTATTTTTAGTTTCGACTGGTTTCGCTTAATAATAGCATCTTCAGAGAAAAAAATTAAACTGATCAAAAAATAAGTTTTTATACATTTTTGCTTTTACGGACTTACTCTCCAATTTTATATTTTGGTAGAAAGCAGTCTCCAGCCGGATTCTCGACTCATTGCCTTACACCGCAGTGGGAAGTTTCCTTCCCAAAACTTCCTTTCCCTAAAAAATCCCTCCACATAACATCTCCAAAGGTGACATTGACCTCGAGGAATTTCTTTTCCTCGGGGCCTACTGTATGTTTTTATTTACATGAGCTCCACACAGGAGGCACTGAGAAAAATATTTCCCCTCAAGGCCTATGTCATCTTTGGGGATGCTGTGTGGAGGGTCTTTTTAGGAGAGGAAGTTCTGGGAAGGAAAAGGGTACGAAAGGTGGGAATCTGGGGTCAGTGTTTCTAGGAGTAACGAATATATGAATCCATCCCTCCATGTGCGATGCAAGGCGAATCCATCCCTCCCACTGCGATGCAAGGCGAATTTCCAAGAAAGTACGGCTAGAGAAGTCAAAAGGACTCCCTAAACCATTATCTCCTTAACCATTGACTCCCTAAACCATTATCACCACATGACCCCGGACATCCCTGCTACGTCACCAAACGTAGCAAACCACTTGGAATGACCATGTCAGAGATTTTGGTTATCCAATAAATGGATCCCGAGGCGGCGTTACCGGTAACCGCCTCACAAATATGTGGAGCTAATGTAAAAAAAAGTTTTTAAACTTTTCACTTTAACTATCGCCAGTAGAGGGTTTACTTCATCATGAAAAGACCATAATAAATGTATGTACATTACTCGTCTCGTCATAGCGTCCGCCTGGTTCCCCCCAGGCGCCACCCACAATCCCCCCAGATTCCCCCTGACCCCCCTGGACCTCCCCCACACACCCCCTCCCTCTGCAGTCCCCCCAGCGACGTAGAAAATGATAATAATATATCCAGCCCACCCCAAACCATCTCCTTTTAAAATGTCTTTCGGTTGCCAACTGATTTCAAGTCGGCGCGATGTTCGCAGCAAGGATTTTACATTATTATTTTTCCTACTGTTGCGGGTAGGAAGAATGTTTTACGCGTAATATATATGTATATAATACTAGCTGGTTCCCGGCATGCGTTACAATGCCATATAAAAACACATAATTTGATTCTCTCTACATGTCCTTTCCCGTGCGTCCCCATCCCTTTCCGCGTCCCTTTCCACCTTCACCGACTACCCTCTCCCTTCACCCGCTTCCCCGTCCCGCCAATCCCCGTCCGGCATTCCATATATTCAGCACGCCAAATGCGTGCCCAACATATGTTGTACACGGTTGACATTTGTCACATGAGAACTGGTCGCTTCTTCGACTCGTTCTTGAGTTCAACAGCTCGGCTGTGGAACGGTTTGCCGGCTTCTGTGTTTCTTCCTTCCTACAACACGGGTCTCTTTAAGACCAATGTTCATTCCTTCCTTTCCTCAAAAAGACCCTCCATGCAGCATCTCAATTGGGAATTTATTTTCCTCAGGGCCTCCTGTGTGGAGTTAATGTAAAAAAGGGAGTCCCCCAAACCAATCTTTCCCATTCGGCCCGCCCCTCGGCAGGTAGGCCAACACATGTTCCGTCACGACCTAGACAAACCTCACCCCAACCCAGGCACCCCTGCTAAGTCACCAAACGGAGCAAACCACTTGAGGTGACCTATAGCAGGGGATGAATACCACACAAGAGCTGTAATTATTTTCAGCGTAAAAAATAAAAATAAAATCTCTCCGGATCATTAAGCACCGATTAATTTCATTTTTTCGATATTTGGGGGAGTGGGTGAGAAAGGCTCGGGTTAGGGAGGTGTTAGGGGGGGGGGGGTAGAGGGTTGGAAGGTCTGAAAGGAACTGTTTGGGGGTGATTAAATGATGAAGTGCAAATAATAATAAGTTGTTGAAAGATTTTGGCGGGGTTTTTTTATTAAGTCTGGAATTTTTTTTACGATGACGTCATTATAATATTTAGTTTAACCTCGATATTTTGTCTGTAGACCGTGTCTGAACCTTGATGAGATGTATTAAAGCCCCGCATTCCGTTTTTTAACCGATTTTTAACATAATTGCCTACACTTTTTCAAGTTATAAATAACAAATAAATATTTGTTATTTTTAAGTAAACATTATAGATACCTACATTAATTTGCCGAGCCGAAAAGGTAATAGGCCACTTGCATAGATTTTATAACGACTTACTAAGGTTACGAAAATGTTAGTAAATTTTTTTTGATTGTACAGTTTTTTTTTTTTTTTTTTAAATAAATAAATCCATTATTTGAGCTCGTGACGTCACTACATGAAAATGTCCCGTCTCCGATTATGTTCCCTTAATTTTGTAAAATTCCACACTGATTTTTTTTTTTTTATAAAGCAACACTTTGATTTCCGTTGAATTTGCGTTTAACGTTCACTAGATTTATTGTTTGTTCTATGCGAACTTATCCTTTGGTTTGATTTTTTGATAAAGATGGCGGTGTTTTTACAGATGTTACAAAGAGAACCCCGTCCAATTTATTGCTATTCGTGTGGAAAACGTTATTTAAAAAAAATGATTTTCGGCTATGTAATTATCGTTTTTTCGCATCCATAAAATTATGTCCCGTCTTTCCGGTTTATAAAAAATGGTCTGATTTTTCGGATTGAAATTTTCAAAAAATCGCCAGGGTTTCAAAAATACGATTAAAAAATATATATACAGAATGTCTTAGAATATTTGCCTAAATCTGATTATTATTTTTTTAAATGTGATGCAAGTGGCCTATTATATGAAATTCTATTCTGTATCCCTCGATAGAAAAAAAATTGCAAAGTAGGCTCCGAAAATTATAAAATACATATTTCGTTCTGTTATTTAACACGGATGTGAAAAAATGCACAGTGTATCTATAAATGCTACTTTAGACTGTGCCGACGTTAAAATAAATAAACTGGAACAAAATTGATTTACGCAGCATTTTGACGATATTTGAATATCATAAACAAAATTAATAACAACAACAAAATACAAATATTTACGAAATACATAAAATCATTCAAGCATTAAATCTATATAATTTATAAAGATACTACAGCATTAAATCTATATAATTTATAAAGATGGGAGTCTTTGGCGGCGTGGATTTGTTTTTTATAAAAATCTATAGTTTTTTTTTAAAGACAAAACCGTAATTCTTGTTTGGATCCCTGGACATGTTGGCATAGTGGGTAACGATATTGCGGATTCCTTGGCAAAACAAGGAGCGTCCAACCTTATTGTTACCCTTGTAAACCATATTTCCCTATCTGATATTTTTTCCATCATCAAAGATAGTTCCCGCAATGTTTGGGCAGATTATTGGAACATTGCTAGTCAATCCAAGGATGCCCGCTACGCCTCAATACAAAGGACTATCCCATCAAAACTGTGGTTTCAAAAATTCCCCCATATTTTCCTAAAAATAAATTTCCTCACTTATTCGAATGAGAATCGGACATTGTTCCGTTCCTTCTCACCTTTTTAAAATTCACATCCTTGACTCCCCAGATTGTACATTCTGTGGTCTAGATGAGGGAACTTTAGATCACTTATTTTTTGGCTGTCCCTCTCTAAATAAATACCCTTTCTTCTATCAAGCATTATCTAAAATTGCCTCCCCTCCATTCAACATTTCATCTCTTCTAAGTTCTCGAGTCCAATCTTCCATATAATTCTGAAATTTGCACATTTAAATAAAATTAATATATAAATTCACCTTTCCTTTCTCTGTAATTTTAAATGATGGCCTAGAACACCCTTGAAGGTGAAAGCCAGTAATAATTGAAAAAAAAAAAAAAACATTCCCGGGTTACGAATAACCCGACAATATTCGAAAATCTCCTACTTCCACCACAGTAAGCCGAAAATGTTGCTTGAGTCGTGATGGAGGACTTAGCCAGACGAGAAATCGAACACGGAACGTCTGGGTGTCGCACATTCGGTTTTATTCCGATATTGATGACATTTAGCATACTTGATCTTGAAAACAGAAGAAAGGTGACTATCTAAATGAGGTTTCCAACCTTTTCTACCCATTAAAGCGCACAAAATAAGAGGAAAATTATCGTCTTCATTTGATTTCAAAAAACTGTACGTAAAGACCGGGATAATGCTAGCTAGCATGAAATATGTATATTTTTTAAATAATTTTAAATCAAATCTAAACTGCCGTACTCTTTCTCGCTAAAAACAGTAAGTATGTAGGCCTAAACAAGGCAAAAAGCTGTTTCTCAGAGACGTTTCACAAGAACATCGCTAAATTGAATAGACACAATCTTACTAATATTATAAATGCGAAAGTTTGTATGGATGGTTGGATGGATGGTTGGATGGATGGTTGGATTTTACCCTTACACGCAATAAATATCGAATGGAATTTATAAATTCTTTCACTAATCGAAAGCTACTTTATTTGAGAGTAACATGGGCCAAAGGCTATATATATATATATATATATATTGGTAAGCTCTGGCGTTATGAAATTATCTATTATACGTTTATTAGCAAAGCGTGTTACTAAGTAAATGTTTGACGTGGGCTGTCAATATTATTTCTTTGATAGCGAAAATTCAAATATTAGTATTCTAATATGAATATTTAGTATAGGTAGATACAAATATAAAATAGGTACTTATCTACATTTTGACCTAAACCAACAGCTATACTAATATTATGAATGCGAAAAGAAGTGTATTTGATTGTTGATTGATTGGGGGAGGGGGAGTGGTAGTGCGGGAGATGGGGGGGAGTGGGGGGGTGGCGAATATGCGAGCGAAGCTGGGGGTAAAAGCTAGTAATAAATAATACTGTTTGTTGTCTGGGTTGTCTCTAATTGAACTGATTTTCATTTTTAATTTGTTTATTTTTAAATAAGATCTCAGTCCTTGACAGTGATCGAGTGAGGAGCGTTGTTTTAGTAAGGCGATACTCTTTCATTAAAAAGTTTACGAAAACCCCTCAGCTCAAACCAATACTAATTTACTTCAGGGATTTTACTAATAAGCAGTTATTTTATCTACTTGAATTTATCTTTGTTTTCGCTGTTTCTGTAAATCATGAATTACTAGCTAAGTCCCCGGCGTTTCCCGGGCTTAAGGCTCCGCATCCGAGCTCAAAAAAAATATGGAGAAATATGAAATTACGAATGTTAGAGGAGCGCGCTAATTCTTGAAGTGATAAAATCGATGCGAAAATGTTTAATAAAACACGATTCGTTTAGA
This sequence comes from Limnephilus lunatus, assembly GCA_917563855.2. NCBI lineage: Eukaryota > Metazoa > Arthropoda > Insecta > Trichoptera > Limnephilidae > Limnephilus > Limnephilus lunatus. The sequence continues at coordinate 105,465,309 of OU830594.1, forward strand.
AAAGAGCAAATATCTCGTGTAACGTATCTTAAGTATCATTTAAAGAAACATTGTGAATTTTTTCACAACTATAACTTGTAAAATAACTGAAACAAACGTGTTTATAATAATTTTCGGAGCATATATTGCGATTTTTTTATATCGAGGGAATTAATATAGTCCGTGAAATTATCGATAATCCTGAAAACGGCGTTCAAGAATAAATAAAAAAATTATTAATAATTTTGTTTTCTACAATAAAGATTTCACAATTAAGTATTTAGAATTCTAAAATACATTATTAGGGATATTTTACAAAAAATTTCTTCAAATTTTCCCATTTTTTTATCCTCGCTAAACTTTAAAAGTTCCCCCATGTTTTCCCAACTGCGAGGAATACATTAAAAGTTCTTCTATTATTCGGCGGTTGGTTTTCTCCGTTTCATAGGGGACAGAATAGATAATAGCGGAAATTACACGTAAACTTCGGAGCGACGGTACCACACGCCGCGCGCCGCTCCAGGATGCATTGCTAGTCTACGGAGGCTATCAAACCTTTATTTTGACTTTTGCATCTCAGACAGGCTAATGAAATTGATTGGGTAGAATTTTTTTTCATTACCTCAACACAGGAGGCCCTGAGGAAAAAATCCCTCAAAGAATATGCCATCTTTGGGTAAACTCGTAACAGGCATTTTTCGAACAAACACTCACCGGGCCGCTACAGAAATTTGGAACGCGTGACGTAGCCTGAAGTAAAACAATGTCACTGGTATTGCAGTTAATTCAAATCTCCCAGTGGAACATGGACTTCAAGCTACGTCACGAATTTTAAGCCAATCCCCACTCTATCCCCTCGATGAGCTAACCTTGTTAAATACATTTTCTAAGAACCATAATAACGTAATATTTGTATAGCGCAGTTTTGTGTCATTTCACTTCAAGTGCGCAATGGTATTTAGCTACGTATTGAAAATCTTCCGTATCCTCTTTATGTTAACCGAACATAAAATATGCATCTCCTAAGTACCTACCTACCCAATTTAAAAAAAAAAAACTGTATTTTTCATTAGTAGCACACTTTTTACTGACAAAATTGTTTTTCTATGATATTTTTATATCGAGCGCGCAAACCTTTTAGCCCTGCATAAAAAAAACTTCTAACAAAACTACACAGATCGCGCTAGTAATTTTAGGGTTGGGGGGAATGGAAAATTGGAAAAGCCTTTCAGATCGAAAAACTACATATCGAAAAGTCACTTGTTTGACTCCCGGCGTGCCCAAATAAATTTAATGAATTCATATTAAAAATAACACCGGGAACTTTTACCTAGTATATAATAAGACATTCTCTCAGAATAAATTAAGAATCGAAACGTTGTTTAGTCACCTGATCTGAATAGCCAGGTATCTACTTTTCAACCTTCCTCTACTACATCTCCATCTTCTCCCCATTGCCGCAATTGGTCATGTTGTGAGGCTGGATGTCATGGTCTCACTGGTTCTGCAATTGGGACTTGGATTCTAGTGCGGGAAAACGTGCATCGCGCGCCAAAACTAAAAATGAAAGAACTTCCGCTCGTTTTCCGGAGGCCGCCGAAGTTTGACGAACGTCTTGCGAATAGCGGGCCGAGACGGGTCTAGGGAGATCAATAGATAGAGATGGCGGGGTGCCAAGTCGAAGAGTGCGAGCGCATATATACCAGTGCGAATATTGCGAAATGCGATGCCTGCGCTGATGCGGCGCGTCCGTCAGCCGACCAATGCATCGCACCACGCTGCGTGGTACCTACCGCACTTCTATGTGTAGTATTATAGCTATAAACACTGAACTAATAATGCCTAGAAATGTGATTTTATACAAGATGTCCGGGGTTATAGCACAGTAACTTTGGGAGATTATTCTACGGTTTTGATAGTTGATAGTATATTATGCAGTATTATGTCAACAAGGTCTTAAAATTTATAAAAGAACTCGCGAGTATCCGGTATTCATTGATATGCTACTCAAAGAAAGTATTTGTGTTTTAATTCTGTTTATTTAAGTCGTTTTGGGTATACGTACAATAATTTTTATTTTCCTGTCTGGGGCGTACACGAATAAATCCGAAGGTTTTCCCACATACGTATACAGCAGAGCTGTCAGTGTGAGAAGCATGGATTTTCCTAATTTACCCCCTGCTTTCTCCTACCGTTACTATGCCTCCTTTGCAATCCCTCCCTCTGCGACTACCTCATCTTCCACCCCTCCGTCACCCCTCATTTATCTGTCCTTTCCCCTTCACCTCCCGCGTTCCCCTTCTACCTTCCCCGCTTTACTTTTCTCCGGTGTCCCCCTTTCCCGCGAACCTCCCCCTTCCACGTTCCCATCTTCCCCTCCCGCATTCCCTTTACACCACCCCGCCTTCTTCCTCCCTCGTTCCCCCTCCTGTGACCCCCCCCCTCACTTCGTTCCCGTCCATCCCTACTTCCCTCCCTGATGCTAAACAATATGAAATACACTCACTTCTTACAGCTGTCCGTGTGATACGAATAAATTTCCTAAATTTACTCCCGATATCCTCTACCGCTACCATCTCTGCTTTGAAATACTTCCCCCACCCAATCGTCCTCCACCCCTCCCCGGCGTGTCCCCCTTTCCCGTGAATACACCTGTCGCATTTCCCTCCCCCTCCTGCGTTCCCCTTCCACCTTCCACCCTCTTTCGTCAATCGTTCCCCTCTCATCCATCCTTCCCTCCCTGCCGCTAAACTATATTAAATGCATACATTTTTAAACAACTCGCGTGCCGCTTATTGTAATTTTTAATGCAAATTTCATAAAGCCAGAGCTCGCTTTTATATATAGAAACATTCGCGGATGTGCGCATAATAACTCAACAAAGTTTCATCTAGATCGGATGAATGGTATAGAAAATAATTTCATAAATCTAGAGCCCCTATTTAGAAATCTTCGCGGGCAGTTTGTCAAATAAGAGTAGAAAATATAGAAGGGCGCCACTGTTGCTCAAATGGCAATACTAAAAATATAATCATAGTGGTAATCTAAAGCTGTGTAACCTGCATTTTTATTAAAAATTAAAAAGGCATAAAAGTGAAAAAAATATTTGTCATTGTAATATAGATACCCGTTGATCTCAAAATTAGAATTGCATATAGGTAGGTATATTATTATTATAGGTTTGCAATTGTGTGACATAATGAAAAATAACGATATTGTAATAAAATATAAAGCACAGTTTAGAAATTGTTCTACGTACGTAAAATATATTAATGGTAAGGTATTGTTTTTATTAATCTTAAATACAAATAATTTACATCCCCATCGTTCTGTTGGAATAAAAAAAGTTATTATAGTAACGAATTCACCGGAAAATATTAAAATTTGAGTTTTGAGCAATCAAAAACTATTAGGGTTGGGTACCGCCTTAACACGAACAGGGAAAATGACATGGCAAAACTTTCTCATTACTTTTATAATTCTAATATTGCCCGCTTCTTTTAAATGGTTTTTATTTTATTTTGATAACATCTGTTACAGTTTAAAACGTTTTGACAGAATTTGTTCGGGTGGCATTTAGGTTTTAATTATTATTTTTTCATTGTTATTTAGAAATTTCTCAATGTCTAAGAGCTCTTATTTGGCTAATCTTTTTCCTTTGCTGTTGATAAGAAGAATACTTACCTAAAATAATTGATTCCTGTTGTATCTATCAAAACTGTGATTCTTTGACATTATGTGACAAGTAGTGGTGACCGGACAAGACCGGACAAAGAAACCAACTCAGAACCACATCAGAAAAGTCATTAGAAGTGATGAAAAAAAAATTATATAAAAAAATATCAAATAGGTTACGTTAGGTTAGGTTTATGGGCTATTTTAAATTATATTTTTTACAGCTTTTAATGACTTTTCAAAGAGGTGTTGAGTTGATTTTATTTTCAGTTGGCATGGAACCGTGACAAGTGTGAGTGGTTCTGTGACCAGAAAGTAAGACTCCAGGTACTAATATCTACAGCCTGTATGTCGGACGAATATCTACAGCTCATATGTTGGACAAATATCTATGAACTTCAGAGTGAGGACTAATATCTACAGAGCTAAGGTCGGACTTATATCTATGACGGCCCCAGTGGTGACTAATATCTATGGAGCGTATGTGGGACTAATATCTACAGAGGGAAAAATCCTTAATAATGAGCTAAAAGGGTTCAATAGTACGATATTAGGGATTTTTACATACATAAATTAAGTTTTTCAAACTGCATACGAAATATTACGTTATTCTAATATGCTACACATAATTTCAAATCCAACCTGGCGTTTATTATTACATTTCTTTTAATTTTAGGTATATGTATGTTTCTTTTTTTTTAAATTACATTATTGTAAAACTGCATATCTCGATACAGGAATGCCCTAGTGAGATGTGCAGCTTATGTTTTCATGTATTTCTTATTTTTTTCAATAAATAAATAAATAAAGTGCTGTAGATATTCGTCCTCACTATGGTTCTCATAGATATTAGTCAGCAGTTTGAGCTGTAGATATTCGTCCTCACTTCGGTTCTTATAGATATAAGTCAGCAGTTTGAGCTGTAGATATTCGTCCTCACTTTGGTTCTCATAGATATTAGTCAGATTTGTTCAGTTTATGGAATTCCTGTAGATATTAGTAAACGCCTCCGTAAGTAGACCGGTTGTCCAAAAAATATGTTTCTACTTTTCTCTTATTTTAAATTAAGATATTCATTTAAGAAACACGACCGCAACCGGGACGTTACAAACAAATTTACGGGCTGATAAAATGCCAAATAGTCGAGTTAAAATAGGACTTCGCTAAGCTCAGTCAGTTATTATAAATTTTGATGAGTTGTTATTGTTTAAGCATCTCACATGTTTCAATTCAAATTTTTCATGAAATTAATGGACTAAAATATGAACACGAAACTTTTTAATCAAAGTCGTATAATTTCAATGTCGCCTTGTTTTTGTGTGAAGAATAGTAAAATACAATGACATGTTGTCCGTGATAGGTATTGTAATTTTAAATTAACATTATTCGAAGTTTTACACCTCAATCTGTTTTTTTATTAAGGGACGAATCACATTTAGAACGATAAATATTCTAATCAAATCTTTCTACTATTGCACCGCCCATCATAAAATTTTAACGATTTATGAAGAATCTTCTTGAATCGATTATTACTAATATATAAAATGCAACTACCGTCGACGTTCAAACACCGCTAAACATGATATTCAATTTCGAGCGAATAATTCGATTCATATGTGTCGAATATTTTATTTACATCACTAGCTACGGCGCACGAGCACAGTGTTGCCAACTCAGTTCTTGAGGTTTAGCCTCTTAGCTCATTTTTTTAGATACTTTTCATTTTTTTAACACAGAACACATTCACTTAAAAAAAAAATGAAACCATCAATTTTATTTCGCTGAGAAGCTGGTAATTTTTGTATCGTCTCAGAATTTCTCTAGCCACCGCCTCTCATTTATTTTTAGTTCGTTTTCGAGAGAAATATAGCTTTATTTTAAAAAATCGAGTTGGCAACACTGTACTTCAACCTTCAATTTGATATGTCAAAAATGTTATCGAAAACATTGAGCATTGTATTCATTGTTTTCCCGTGGTATATTTATGTATTCCCGTCTGTTTCTTTATAATAATGTACATAAAGTGCTAAGTTTATTTCTACTGAAGATATCCCACAAATAACATCACCATGACGGAAGAAAGTTTGTGAGTATAAAATTAGATTATCTTGATTCGTGCAATGGTTAATTTTTCAATAATGCTATATCAGAAAACATTTTCGAATGGTTTATACTCTGCTGATGCATTTTGATACTGTCGTTTAAGTAAGTGAATGTCAGAGCCTTAAAAATTTGATACAATAGGTAACATAACCTTTATTATTGCTGAGGATTAATGCTTTTCTAACAGTATGGAAGATCTACAGTCTCTCGTTTCAATAGGATTGTGTAAGGGTAAAACAATGAACATGTAGACATGTTTTAGAGATCTCAAAGGGGCAAGGCAGGTAGGTCATCTCAAACAGTATTCTGTATTCGCTTAGTGTAAGCGAGTACGTGATTTAGAATGTAGCTTTCACACGCCACTTTTAAGTACGTAAACGCTGCCCGATCCTGTAACATATTGTTTGAATGTTTGTCTTTATCACATATGAATAAACATTTGAATGAATAATTTACCGGAAACAGAAATTAAACAATTGTTAAGTAATTGCCACATTTTGTTTTAATTTTGTAAAACAATATTTTTCGCCATCATTTTATCACCTTTCAAAAATAGTTTATAGTTTTCAAATGTGAAATATTCCGTTTATTTGGATTTTTTTTTAACACTAACTCTACACAGGAGGCCCTGAGGAAAATAATTCCCCTCAGGGCCTGTGCCATTTTTGAGGATGCTGTGTGGAAAGTTTTTTTTTTTAGGAAAGGAAGGGAAGGAAGTTCTGGAAAAGAAAAGGATATAAGGGGTCGGTAGGAATCCGGTGGTCAGTGTGTCCAAGAGTGACGGACGTATGAATCCATCCCTCCCACTGCAGCGCAAGGCAATGTTCCGAGAGAGTACGGCTGGAGAAGTCAAAGGTAGTCCCTCGACTGTTCTCTCTAGATCCGGTCTGCCATGCAGCTGGTGGGCAAATTTATCCGTCGCCAAGACCAGGACAAATCTCACCCCTTGAACCCGGGCACCCCTGCTAAGTCACCAAACGTATCGAACCACTTGGGGTGACCTATGGCAGAAGTGTTGGTTATCCAATAAATGGTTCCCGGGGTGGTGGTGCCCATACCCGCCTCCCAAATTCAGATTTTATTTTAAAGCGGAAATATTTTGGCCCTCTAACAAAATATGGTCGAGGCCTGGGGGGTTAATATCGATTCGTAGGGAGACTTGTGCATATGCTCAGCCAAGTGATTTATCGGTTCCATAGTAACAAGATCGTAATATCATAACAAGAAGGTGCTAAGGGAAATTAAGGAGTCAGATTCCCTTCCAGTCTCCACTAATCACATGTTCTCTTGGTTGTATCATTTAAAAAAGCCATAATTATTTATTACCATAGAATATTAATAGACCAGAACAGAAAGGTGAGGGGTAGAAACCAACTACAGCGGGACGTCAGATTCGTCAAAACTCAATCTGACAGTATATAGGCATCTCGCATTATAATATCACCATTTAGTTCTTAAAAGTAAACTCTGCTTTTGAATGAATAGACCTTTAAACATGGGAGCGCGAATTGCTCGCCGCGTAATAAACAAATTTCGAAGTCCAAATACGGCAAAGTAAGGTTGCCTATTTTCAGAGTTCAATATTTTGTTGCCGTATTTAGTTAAGACACTTTCACAAATGTTTCATAATTTACTTACCCCAGTAAACAGCGACAGTCACATGCTATGTATCTCGAGTGATAAGTGTATGTTACAAAAATGATCAAATTAAGTGATATTAAGTGATCTGAATTAGTAGTGTAAAATAATGCTTGCCTATTGAATGTAATACGACAATTGGTTTTATTCTCTTTTTCACTTCTATTTTTACACGTTTTCAAAACACAAGCTACTATTTTTACCGTGTTATTTCGTAAAATGCACCGATGAGTGCTCGACGCTGGCTCGCAGAAGAATGATGAGGTCACATTTTTTAGATTAACGCGATGCCATACTCGATCCCAGCCGGTTCCAATGGAATGGTTCCAATGGGAGGGGGAAATAATACGCTTTTATCACTTAGGGCAGGTCTACTAATATTCATATGTCTATGTTTATTACAATCCAATTGATTTACAATCTATCTATGACTGCAGTATGTCTTTAATTAAATATCTTATTTATATTTTCTTAGATATAGTTTGACGATGAACACGCGTCGCGCTTCACGTGCGCAGTTCGAGGCGATGCTGCGCTACATCGAGGAACGGCCGCACATGGTCAGCAAGCCGTGCTCACGCAGCAAGTGTGTGGAGGAGTGGGAGCGCATGGCTGACCAGCTCAACGGGATGCTGTCCGGAGTCACCAAGACCGCCTTCAAGTGGAGTCGGGTAACAGACATACTTTTATTGCAGACATATTAGATCATAGGTTCTCAACGTGGGCGATAACGCCCCCTTGTGGGCGTTTGAGATTTTCAGGGGGACGGTAGAAGACCCAGAGAAAAACTAGGGGGCGTTGAGGAAAACTAGGGGGCTTGAGATGGCATTGTGAGGACTTGGGCTGGTAAAAAAATATGGTCTAAAAGAGACAAAAGAAAAATGCTTATCACATACTAATAATCTTAGTGTTGGACTTCAAAATGGTATTGTGTGTGTTGTCCTTGATTTATTGAAAAGTCTACCTCTGATTTATAATATACACTAACGAATACCTGACATGCGTTGCAATGCCCTAACCTTTCCCTCACTGCCACTAAACTATATGAAATACACTCTTATACTTCTCACCAGAGGCGGCCCGTGACAAAATTTGCCGGCAGTGCATTTCACCAAAAATGGTAATATTAACATGGGAAAATAAAGCGATTTAAAGGGAGCGACAAACCTAGTACAAATGTTTACTTGTAGAGAAAATCCATTCGTCGCTCTTTCATTCGGGAAAATATTTCAATGACACGATTATTAAAGTCTGGTATAGAAGAGACAAAAGCCGATCTTGGGACATAGTGTTCCTCAGAAATGTTTTTACACGTTTCAGGGTAGAAAAACACAGTTCGCACTCAACAGTTGTCACTGGAATTGTACAAATTAATTTTAAAAGTTTAACTGTTTCATTAAAACACTACACAAAGTTACATTTGTAAAACTGATAGTGCTCCGTCAGCATTAATCAACGTTAATCACAATATTTTCAGTAGCACTCATTTATATAAGATTTTACAGAGCAAAACTTGTGAAAACTGTTAAAAATACTATCAATACGACTGATCCGCCAATTAATACCTTGATTCGCTACACCACGCGCCGCGCCGGCGAGCCGATAGCACTAAGACACATCATTGTTAATTAATTCTAAATTCATTAATCATAACTCATAACTAATTCGTTCCAAACGTTCGGTACCACATCACGCGTGTTTAAGTATTGTCATAAATCAGAACGTCTTTGCGCAAGCGCTGCTAATTCAAGCGACTATCGACTGTCTTCCCTGCTCTAACATATAAATTTCCAATATGGGTCTCTACCTGTCTTGCTCATTTCACAGCTCCAGCCTGTAGAGATAGTCCCAGTAAAAATACAACTGCATGTGACGTCATGCCTCGGCATAACAAAATATGCACGGATTCCTTTCTCTCACACGGGACAGTACGAAAGTTAGTTGGTAAGGATTTTATAATGAATTGGCGGGAATTCTTCAGGAGTGGATGTACTAATTTACATTTTTGAAGTAAAACAATATCGGTAGTGTAGTGCACAAATGCACTAAGGCAGAGGCCGCCTCTGCTTCTCACAGCTGTCTGTGTGAGAATCGTGGACTTTCCAAATTTACCCATTGCTATCCCCTACCGCTACTATATCTCTTTTGCAATCCCTCCCTCTGCCCCTCCCATTTCCCCCACCCCTCCCGCGTTCCCCTTTCACCTTCCCCCCCTCTTGCTTGCCCCCATCCCGCAAACAACCACTTACGCATTTTCCTCCCAAGTTCCCTTTTCACCGTCCCCGCCTTCCCTTGTCCCACGGTTTCATCGTAATCAGATGAATGGTTTGGGTAATAATTTCATAATGCCAGAGTTCACCATTATAATTAGAAACCTTCGTGGGCATGTGCACAATAAATCACCAATGTTTCATCGCTATCGGATAAATGGTTTAGGAACACAAGGGACAAACAAATAAACATTTATTTTTATGTATTAGGATTTATAACTGAACACTTGATACCAGTGATGAGCATCCCTTTTAACCAGAGGGTCATTTTATCCATTTTCAATTTATTTGCAGGACACAGGGGGTAGGGTACACACAATTTGACATAGTTAACTTAGGAGTCGGCGTTGTCACAAACCTCTTTATATTTTCGTAACAATCATAGAATTTTAAAAAAAAGCACCGCAGTCGAATTTTTTCTATCCGGGGCTAAACAAATAAATTCTATCAATGTTATCATTCTTTTAACATCTAATCTCCTTCAAAGGAAGCAATATTTATTCTCCATTGATATTTTTAGTGAATGGAAGAAGAATTATTTATTTATTTATTTATTAACCACTCAGTAACATAAACAGATATACACGTTAATATGCCGACATCAGTTAAGTACAATAAGCGTGTTTACACGTCAACGCGTATGTTTATACAGAAATCGTCATAACTCCGTTATTGTTCTAGTGACATCCCTAAAACAAAAAGGAGAAGCTCCATAATAAATCAAGCTACCCATCACTATTCAAGATGTCCATAGAAATAGATAAAAAAATCTTTTCTGTCAGATACATGATAGATCGCCAAATTGCCTATCCACTGTTCGACATTGTTATTTTTTTATTAAATATTCTTGTATGAAATGATAAAAAAGTGAGGTGACCAAATTATTTATTATACATTTATAAGATACAATAAATATTGTCTTTTATATAATCCGTGATTTTAATACCGTTTTCACATAAAAACATCATGTGAGTCATTTTTTCATTTTTTAATGTTTGCATTCTAAATTTTTATGTTTACAAATTTTAATATTTATTTGTAACATAACAATTTGAAAGCTTATTTTATATCCTTTCAAAACCAGTTTTTAGTATTCGGCTAAGTTTGTAAATGTTTCATTTATAGAGCTTTAATTGTGAAGCGGAAATAACATAAAGTTTTCGTAAATCTGACATGTCGTTTAAGACGTAAAAAGTGCATATTCGCGATGTATCGGAGTGGTTAACATTCAAACCTGCTAATCTACTTATGTAGTTTGTCAGCAGGTACATAATGACAACATTTTTGCAATAATATGGTACAATGGTAAACAGTATGTAGGTATGTATAATGTGATGATAAATTAACGATAAAGATAAGTTGGTTAAATTACAGAATAGTATAAAATATAAACATGTAAAAAGCAATATAACAAACGAATCTAATATGAACAAATGATTATAATCAACAAGTTCTTCTATAGTTTAATATACATAAGGTAATACAAATTTATAATGATTTTCCATTTCCTTAGAATGTGAATTCCAATTAGGAAAACAAGGTCTTCAGTAGGGCATCAATGTAAATACTCAGTATCTAGTAGCCATTTCCTTAGATTATATTTGACTTGCTGTAAAAACGTTTATATTTTTAATTGTCATTGGTAGTTTATTGAGGTGATGGTTATAGGAAGGGACCAAACTCAGTGCAACATACTCGCTAATGGGACTCAGTTGGACAGGTTCACAAACCTTGGGGTCGAGTTCTCCAGCGATGGTCGGCAAGACGGAGAAATTGATAGACGAATATGTGCGGCAAGCAGTGATTGCGTCCTCTCTACAGCTCAGTAATAAGAAAAGCCGAGCTTAGCACCAAGACAAAGATGGCAGTGTTTAAAACGGTATACCGCCCAACGCTCACTTACGGCCACCAGACATGGATTCTAAATGAACGAACACGCTCCAGAGTCCAAGCTGCCGAAATGAGATACTTGAGAGGAGTGGCAGGAGTTACGAAATGGAATCATATAAGAAACTCGACGATCCGAGATGATCTAAACATTGAACCACTGCTACTCTTCATAGAAAAATCACAATTGAGGTGGCTTGAGTATGTACTAAGAATGTCTGATGACCGAATTCCGAGGAAAATACTGAGTGCGATTCCAGAGGGAAGACGTCCAGTGGGACGCCCCAGACACAGTTAGGCAAGGCAACTCCAGAAACTGTGTGAGGAGAGGATGGGTCTACCATGGACAGAGGCCGAACAATCAGCACAAGACAGGGACTTATGGAGGAGCCTTGTCGATGCAATGGGTCCCCGATCCGAATAGGACAAGGGGAAGAAGATGTATGTATGTAGTTTATTAAATATTCTGGGAACAATATAGTTTAGGGTTCTTTCACCGTATTTATTGGTACATTTCGGAACCACCAATCCTTTATTTTGAGTGAATCTTGTATTATGTTTATGGAAAGCTCTTCGAAAGAAGACAAGAATAACCCTGACAATTCTATGAAAATTTCCAAGGTGCTTTGCAGCATCAATTACCAAGAGTTAAGCATTTTTGTTAAATTTATTGTTCCAGTGTTGGATTGATTGGAAGTGTTCAACTCGAAAGAAATATGCCAGCATTCTGCAGAACAAGGGAGACGACCCGGATGTCCCCAGTGCCTCCCTCAACGAGCTGGAGATACGGCTCCTGCCCTTCATAGCCGACAGCGTCATGGCTGGGGACAGTCCGCTACCAGATATGGACGGCACCAGCACTAGCACCTTCCTCATAAAGGTATGTCACTAGCCAGCATTATACAGTCAGGGAGATGACCCGGATGTCCCCAATTTATGAGATTTTTATACCTGAGGGAGTACGGCTACTCCCTGTGGCACTATCCAATTGACTATCTCTTGGGTGCTTTAGTATCTGTTAATTCCAATGATTTAGACCAGTGGTCCCCAACCCATGGGCCGCGGCCCAATACCGGACCGTGGACCAAATGGTATAGGGCCGCGCAAGGGCTGGCTTAAAAATCAAAATACTTTTGAAAAAAAAGTTTATGCCATTGTTATTGTTATTCTTATGTAAATTTAAAATTCAGATGAAGGTTATTAATTAATGTAAGAACATTATTTAATTGTCTGTTGCTATGTTGTTGTAAACTGTATTTTATTTTTAAGGCATATTTAAACACGATTGAATTAAAATTATTAAAACAAAATACATAAAACTTCTACATCAAAACTTTTAAAGAAAATAACTTACAATTAATATATCTGCAAGATATCAGAATAACATTAAAATCTCGATATTAAACCCTAAGCATTCTCAAAATTCTCTATCTTTGAAAAACATACTTCCAACCTTCCGTTGAACCTTAAAAATATAAAAAATACCCATGAATCCAAAAGATAATTGAAAAATTATCTGAAATTTCTAGAATAATTCTTCATTGTTACTATATATTTTTTCTTCATTTTTCCCATAAACCTTGTGTTTTCTCTACTATTACTTGTCACTACAACTTATGTAAATATTTTGTTATAAAAAAAAACTACATTCATTATGGAACCCCCCCCCCAGTGGGCCGCTATAAAAATTATCAAACTTTGACCGGTCTGCGGCAACAAAAAGGTTGGGGACCACTGATTTAGACTACTTGAAATGTGTTGGGAAACTTCCAAATAAGATGGAGGTTCATGGAGATTACAACTTGCTTTATTTACGTTATCGTAAAGTTTACAATGAATATTTAACTGGACTAGACATCCTTACTCTAGTAGACTCTAAGTTATTCTGTCGTTGAAGGTTGCCAGACTGAAGCCTTGGACTACCTGCATGATGCCTTCGGCTATCATCGGAACCGTTTGTACATTAGACACGAACGACGATAGATGATACCGTTCTAAAATAATACTTAAGATGAAGCCATACTAAATAATGCAAAATCATACAAAATCTTTTTTTTTTTAGTATTATAGATACTTAAATTAAATACTGCGTATAGAACATACCTTGGTCCTTAAAAATATCGGTCATTTTTTTTAATAAGTCTTTTAATAAGCTTAGAAAAAAATAAAGTATTAGGTCTATAAAAAACATTTTCAACTGAAAACTCTCCTACTTATAAACACTTTTTCGGATATGGTTTTATTGCATAATGTGGCAAATTCAGTTTCTTATATAATTATCGCGAAAAAAAATGATATTTACACCCGAACCTCACAAAATAAAATATAATATGCATTTTCACGTTGGTATTTTTGACATCACGGCGACAATACAGCAGTCGACGAATTTGTTATATCATAGTGAACCTTATACCGTCCACCGAAGAACGACTGGCAGCCGCCCCATTCATCCATCATTACTCCTCCGAACGGAGCGGAGAAACAACGTGTTACGGTCCGCGCTGCTTGTTTTCGTGAAATCAATTTAAAAATTCCGTTTTATTACAATAAACAATGCATAAAAAAGGAATTAATGTTTTTTACGGGCCTTTACGAAATCAACATGTAAAATAAAATTCTCAAATATCTTTTCCAACCTTTCCAAAAGCTTTTTCTCAAGTATTTTTAAACTCCTCCCATAAAAGGGCGTGAATTCCGATTTCGATTTTTTCCTGTACTTGTGGATCGCCTTAACTGACGTCTATTGGATGTTAAAACTACTTGACTAACCTATGTACCACAGGTATGCTCGGAATGAACCATCTACGGGTCAGAAGGGATGTACACATGCTACACATTTCTTCAGACTGATTCGTGGTTGGTTTTAAAACTCGGCTATCATGGAGAACATTAATTTCTATGTTTCCAACAGTTGTCTCCGTCGCCAACAGCATAGACTATTTTATTTCCCAGCCTGCAGGACTAACTTGCCAATGGTCATGCCATTGGGGAGAGCAATCCTGCTGTTGACCAGAATCAATTCGGATATCGACATATTTAACATCAATAAAACTACCTTTCAAAGGCAATCTCTTTTTCTACTTGTACAGTTGATACCCATTTTTTATATTTATTTCATTCTCCGTTACAAATTTATTTTAAAACGCATTAAAATTAACAATTTTGTGAAATTTTAAAAATAATAATAAAACTGAATTTAATTGAATTGACAGTTCGCTGTGACTTGCACGGACTCCAATTGAACGGATTTACTCCAATGTCTAGTGTAGTATCTAATTTTATGTATCTGAAGACAGTTAATGTTATTCTTAACTCTTTGAATTCTAAAGTTTGGCGAAGCGTATACCCTAATGGCCGATTTACCGGCCACCGACATCTATCTTTTTTCCCTACAGTCCGGAATGCCGGTCTGTGAAAAAAAAAACCTATATGATAGTTTTGATTCATTAGTGACGTCATCGCTATGTGTCATAACTATGGTATCGAGTGTAGGAAGAAGGTAGAACTTTGCTTAGGGCCTTAGGGTTCGAAGGGTTAAGAACAATGGGACGTTGTATGTACATAATAATAATACATTTTTTAATCTCCTTTTGTCAATAGACTCCATCCAAATCTACCTCCAACTTTAAAGGCATCAACTTATCAGAAGATGAAGCTATTCAAGGTATTTGTTTTATAATTAACAAACATTACTTATTTACGAATAACCTGACGTTCCCCGCGGGCCATACTTTGCCCATCACTGGTTTAGATCATATTTCTAACCATATTAGTAAGGTAGGATCAGCGATTTCTACGAGACCTATATGAGCTCTTCCCAAAAGCGAACAAATTAGCCTGAGGGGTTAAATTTAATTTATTTGCACATACCAGAATTACAACCCGCGACCTCTGGACTGACAGTCAAGGTTCTTAGCCGCTCGACCACAGAAGTCATCTTTCTCAGTCTGTACTGTTTCAAATCTTAAGTTTTATTTTTATGCACTGAAGATATGAACTGATAGAAGTGGTGTCAATCAATTTTCCCTGCAAGCGAAAATTGATCAAACTTTTTCAAATATCAATATTCTGAATGGATAATCAATTTCATTGATCTGTCTGGGGCCGAGGAATCGAAATGTCTTATGTGGATTGATGACATCAAATTTGTTTCAAATTGATATAAAACACACTTCTATTAGTTACCTGTTCAGTGGGTTTATGGATTAAAGTTAAAAAAATAATTTAAAATAAAACAATAACTTTGTAAACACCATTTTTATACTTTATGCCGGCCGGGTTTCGCTACAACCGTAGCTTCTTCAGGGCAGTATAATACTCTACTAACATTAAGTTACATGTGTTATAGATAATGTATGTTTTAACAAAATGGGCTGGACTCCTCAAGTGAAGGAGGAAGAAGGCATAAGTGTAGATGGAGAATTGGGAAGGGAACTTGCGTGTTCTTTGTCAATAGGGAACAATCTTAGTATGGGACTTTTATTTAAATTTAGTTGGTTATTTACTATCTTACTATTAGTGTTTATGGCTTTCTTTAGTTCAAGTGCATCTAAATTGTCCAACCTTATACCTATATTGTTTTTATGAATTAGGGTGGCACCTGAGTTTCTATAAAACTTATGGCCTTTTTCGATCAAGTGATTTGCAAATTCCGAAAATCCAGAGCTGTGTAATTATCTAAGATGTTCTTTGACACAGGTGTTTATGTTGCGTGCTGTTTTGCCTATATAAAAAGCGGAACAGTCGCTGCATTGGAGTGAATAAATTCCCGAGTGAGATAGACTATCTTCCTTGGCCGTTCATTAAAAGCTTACCTGTACTATTATTAGTGTAAAATGCTAATATAAATATAAAAAATAAAAGTGGTGTTTACAAAGTTATTGTTTTATTTTAAATTATAATGTCACATCATAAAGTATCCGCTTCATATGAACAAATAAAAAATGGTAATTTTTGGATAGGGCCTGACACGCTTATTATGAATATTTTTTAGAAAAAAACTTTAGATTCGCCTTAATTACTATAAGTGGAAACTTTCTGCATTCCGGGAGGCGGAAAATTATGCATTTTAATTTTCAATTGCGTAAACCCAAAATTCACTTCGCGAAGCGACCGGCGGCTGTCAGCGGGCATTGGGTACGTCACTGTTATAAACGCCGCGTTTTTTTTTCAATGTAAAAATAAAATTTTCAATGTAAAAAAACTTGCCTAAAGGCCTTTATTCATTTTATTTTCAGAATTTCGTCAAAGTAGTGCTTACCTAATGCGCACGTTTTATTTTTATTTTACGTAACTTCTAGCTATTATTATTATTATTATTATTATTTCTATTCTTCAATTATTAATGCGACGAATACCAACACCTCCAACTATAATGACGATGAAATCCAACACATGATTCCAGTGCCTCAGCTAGACTCTGAAGTGATTCTGATTAGAGGTTCGTTTATCTACATTATTTATTCCTAATGCGCTGTTTTTCATAATTCCGCGCCTCTTTGTGTTACCCACGAAGATGGCTACGGTCGTATTTAGCTCTTGTTAATGCATCAGTGATACCAACATAACAGTGACGTATCTAATGGCCGCTGACAGTCGCCGACCGGTTCGAAGTGAATTTTGGATTTACGCAATTGAAAATTAAAATGCATAATTTTCCGCCTCCCGGAATGCAAAAAGTTTCCTTTTATAGTAATTAAGGCGAATATAAAGTTTTTTTCTAAAAATTATTCGTAATAAGCGTGTCAGGCCCTATCCAAATTTTACCTAAAAAATAATTAAACTCTATTTTTTTTTTTTAGATCACACCTATGTTTCTATAATCAAACAAGAAAATTCAAGAGAAACCCTCAATCAGCAGAAAGGTAATTTATTATATATATTTTTATTGTTTGTACGTTCCGTTTCAAGATGTGGCCATTTTAATGGTTCAGTAAAGATTCTTCTTTCAAATCGACAGTCCCGAAGAACAATGTCGGATGTGCGATTTTGTAGTTTTGCAGTAGAGGTTTTTAAAGTCACGTTTCTGCATTTTTACTATTTTTGAGATCGGGAAATATAGCATATAAGAAATATATATGTATTTTATTACATTTCATTGAAAATTCAGAAAATACTGAGTTTAAATCATCAAAAGGAATATAAAATAAGCCAACAACAGGATTTTAAATTTTTATAAGATCTGACATTGCTCTTCGGGACCGTAATGTGAAATCGTAGTGTTTATTTCAACTTTCCTATTAGCATTTTTTTAATATTTTACCTACCCTCCTGAAGAAAGTTCGAAAAAAGTTATCGTTGAGATAGTGACATTTATTTAGACAAATTGTATAAATTCTTTATCTTTACTATGTATAAAATGATGTCGCTCACAATGTATGTGCGCTTAGATCTTTTAAACGGGGACACTTCGTTATGTTTTATGTAAGTAGGTATACAGTATTTTCCCTAAATAGATTGCAAATTATGTTTAAATATGCCAGGGGGCTAACTGTCGGGAGATCAACTGTAATAATTTGTTCAGTAAGGGTTTATGGAGAAAATGAATGATGTTTTAATTTTTTCTTTTATATTTGATTACAGATGGATCAGGTAGTCCTACAATAGTCAAAATTACCCAACCAAAGAGGTCATCACAAGAAAAATGTAAGTTAAATATTTAACCTCGTTTTGACAATCGAATAAGTTCTTCGGTTATGAATCCAGAAGTTTCGGGTGTAAATCTTAGCATGCATTATATATTTTTTAATGGAATAACTTAATGAGTAAAACCTCAAATTGTAATAAGATAGCAGCTAAAAAATATGCATTAAGAAAATGAATGTAATGTTAGTAGCTCTCAGTCGAAGTATGGATACAGCTATATATGATGGAAGTTGACATGGTCGAATTAGCTCAGTATTCAGAGCAATTTCCCGGCAAGGAAGAGGTCCAAGTTCAATTCCCAGATGGGACTTCATCTTTTTCTGTTTCTTATTTTTCTTTTGAAAGTCGTGAATATATATTATTGTCTTCAATGATTAAATATTAATAATTAAATTTGATTACATGATTTTGATTGATTACATTGTTATGACGGCCTCCGTGGTCGAGAGGTAAGGCTCTCGACTACCAATCCGGAGGTTGCGTGTTCAAATCCTAGTGCAAGCAAGTAAATTTTATTTGATTTAATTGTGTTAATTCGCAATTTATTAAAATAATATACAAAATATTTGCAGGACATTCTAGAGTGGAAGATACTACCAGTATCACCCTAGTGTAAGACCACTTTTCAGAATTGAAACGTAGCTTGAAATGGCTTTAGCCATGTTTCGTGAACATTTCCCACTACCTTCAGCCTCACAACATACCCCAATTGGGGATGCCATTGTTCCGATGGTTCTGAATAGTCGAGAGCAATCGTGACTATTTTTAGCCGGTTATATGAGGACTATCTATAATAATAATAATGGTCTTTATTCGAGGATGTGGGGAGGTGAGTGCAATCCCACACATCCCATACAGAGTATAAGTACAGCATATATTGAAAACATTGGTATTTATGAATAAGAGTTAAGATGGAACGGAGTCAAGATTAAAAAAATAAAAATAGATTAAAAATAAAAATCGAAAGCAAAGAAACATAGGAGAGAAACAAAAATATGGTAAAATAGAATTCAGAAAAAATAAAATAAAAAAGTGACATCATTAGATAATAAGAATTCATAGAAATGTGGTAAAATCTTTTAGTGAGCTCTTATTGGTCCATCCGATCTGAGATTGTGGGAGCCAGTGTCTTTCTCCAGTGTTCTTCGATGCTCGATCCTGAAGTCAGACGGGATTCTACGATGAGAATATTTCTGGAGTAGTTTATCCTTCAAATATAAATATACTTTGTACCCACAGAATCTGTTCTAAGAAGCTAATCACACATTTATTTCCTCTTTTGTTGCAGTCGTTATATGTACCAGCTTAGATGAATACTGTTGATAGAATATTTCTGGAGTAGTTTATCCTTCAAATATAAATATACTTTGTACCCACAGAATCTGTTCTAAGAAGCTAATCACACATTTATTTCCTCTTTTGTTGCAGTCGTTATATGTACCAGCTTAGATGAATACTGTTCTGCTGAATCCAACCATGAAGTCTCTGGTAATTATTATATTATATTAAATAATACTTTAGTATTAACAGCTAAAAATAATGCTCTAAATAAAAAATAAATCTATCGCGAATATGCACATTTTCCGTCTTGAAGAATTGTCAGATTTACAAAAACTTTGTGTTATTTCCGCTTCACAATTAAAGCTCTATAAATGAAATATTTCTGAACGTAGCCGAATACTAAAAACTGTTTTTGAAAGGTTATGAAATATGCTTTCAAATTGTTATATTACAAATGATTTATGTGATCTAAACTGTCACGGTTCAGTCATTAGTTTTGCAGATGACACAGTCCTTCTTTTCCATGGAAAGTTTTGGGAAACTGTTTTCGAAAAAGCTAAAAAAGGGATGAATCGGGTAAAACAATGGCTTGATTCAAATTCACTAACATTAAATGATACAAAAACTAAATATATTAAATTCAAAATCTACAACAAACAGACAGATAACCTCAATACAAACCTAAACATAAAAATTCATAAAGACTGTATAAACGTGAACCGAGAAATTCCTGGCAACTGCCCAAAATTGAATGAAATACAAACAATAAAATACCTTGGAATTACTTATAGATCAAAACTTAAATTGGAACTTCCAAGTGGAAAATGTGAGCAACAAATTTTAAAAAACTAACCTATTTTTTCAAAACATTTTGGATAAAGAATAGCTAATTAAAATGTATTATGCATTAGCCCAATCTCATCTACAATATGGTCTTATCGGATGGGGAAGCTCATGCGATTCCACTATAAACCCAGTCCTCATAGCACAAAGAGCAATTTTGAAAATTATACTTAGAATCCCCATCAGAACCCTTACAGACTATGTTTTTAAAGTGCTGAATTTAATGTCACTGAAACAATTACATACTAGATTTGTCAGGCAACCTTGAACGTAGTTCGCCAGACAAACAACCGTATCAATCAATCAAGATAATCAGGGATGCCCGAGGAAGACCTGGCATGACCAAGTAAAGTGATTTGCGCTGTGTGCATCCCTAATATCTCCATTTTTACTTTTTAATCTTTTTTATTAATCTATATTATTGTTTATTTTGTGCTTTTTCCATAGAAGAAGATTACATCCCCAAGGAAAAAAGGAAAAAACGTTTGAAGATAAAAGACAAACATGTTAGCAGAGGTACTTATCTTCATATTATGTATTATATTTTGCATTTATTTATGTAATTATGTATTGTCAAAATTATTAGTTTCGATTTAGTACTGCGTAACCCTGGTTCAATGAACTTTGGAATTCGGGTTTGCTTTGAATTTAAGTATTATTTTCAAAATTTGAAACTGAGTAACTATAATTTCTTTGGTGAAAAGTTATTTTAGCGATAGGGATAAGTATTACAATTTGGGAGGCGGGAATGGGTACCGAGAACCTTTATTGGATAACCAACACCTCTGCCATAGATCACCCCAAGTGGTTCGCTACGTTTGGTGACTTAGCAAGGGTGCCCGGGTTCATGGGGTGAGGTTTGTCTAGGTCTTGGAGGCGGATGACCAGGACACACTGAACCCCAGATTCCTACCCACCCCTTAAACCATTTTCCTTCCCAGAACTCTCCTCTCCTTCCTTTACTTAAAAAAAACCCTTCATACAGCATCCCTAAAGATGACATAGGCCCTGAGGGAAATTATTTTCCTCGGGGCCTCCTGTGTGGAGCTCATGTAAAAAAAAAAAACTAAAGATTATGCCCTTTGGTTCTAGTATTACGAGCAGTTTCGACATTTATTTAACGCTCGGGGGGGCTTTTACATGATTCGTAGTACAATTTTAACATGACAGATAATTTTGAAACTAATAAAAGTTAATTTTTTATAAGAAAAACTTTCTTTTTATTACTTTTTTGAAGGTTATTCCCATCAGTGAAATATATCATATTAGAATAAGTTAACAATAATAATCTAAACGAAAATATGTAAGAGAACAAAACACAGAAAAAAGACAATGGTCGCAACTGGGACTCGAACCCAGACCTCTCTGTCTAACCGGGACGAGCGCGGTAACCAATTATGGAGAAAAATAATTAGTTGATAATAATGTTAATTCTAAATTTTGAAAATATGAGATCGACAAATATGACGGTTTGACAGAAGGTGGCAATAGCGAAATTGGTTAACGCGCTCGTCCCGGTTAGACGGAGAGGTCTGGGTTCGAGTCCCAGTTGCGACCATTGTCTTTTTTCTGCGTCTTATTCTCTTTTATATTTTCGTTTAGATTATTATTGTTAACTTATTCCAATATAATAAAAGTTAAATTATATTAGATAAAAAATGCACACAAGTCATAAAAATACAAGAAACAAAAGAAAAATACAGTGATTTGATAGGTTTACAAAAATACAAAATGTTTTTAGGATTAGTGTTAGAATAAATATTTTACATGATCCACAAAACTCGCCAAGTTGATATTAAATATGTCAGCATCACCTACAGTTTGTCAAATAAGAGTAGAAAACATAGGAGGGCGCCACCGTTGTTGGTGGTGTCACATAACTCATGGTGTTAATGTAAAGCTGTGTAACCTACATTTTTATAAAAAATTAAAAAGGCATAAAAGTGAAAAAAAAAATTCCATTGCAATATAGATACCCACTGATCTCAAAATTAGAATTGCGTATAGGTATATTATTATTATACTTTTGCAATTTTGTGTTAACATAATAAAGAATAACGATAATGTAATAAAATATAAAGTACAGTTTAGAAATTGCTCACATTTATTTAATACTAGATTTTAAGTACCTAGCATTGCCCCGGCTTTTGATCGTGTCTCCAATTTTAGATCTGAATATATTGAACTCTTTCAGATCTAAAAGTAGTGTAACTAAACTCACCATTAGTGATTTCTATCTACTGTTAAATTCAAATTTATGTTAAATTAAATGAAAGCATATCGCTTTATAAAACACCTTTTAATCAAATTTACGTCATGAACAAAATATCTTTTTTTAAATTTGGTTTACCGTGTTCTATACATTCAGTGTCATTGCACTTTAAAAGAATAATTGACAGTCAAATTGGTGTTGCCAGCTTACAAATTTTGTAGTTCCATTTTTTATATTTTCTACTCAGTCTTTTATTTGACAGACTATAAGTACTGATTTCCCATAGTGTTAAATCGTTGTATCGGAGAGTGGGCAATGTAGTTACGCTTATGAATGCTGCAGTAGAGTAGTGTATTTTGTCGTGTTGTTACTGTAGGTACTCGATATTGTCAAAAACAGTTGTTACAGTTCGATTCAGAGATTAAAAATTAAATGTATGCAATGTGTTGCAGAATCCAGAGATGGTCTCAAAGACGAATATCAGGAATTATTGAGAATGAAAGGTGATAACGAGAGGAACAGATTGCAGTGCGAGCTGGAGCGGTTAAAACTGATGCAGAGAGAGATAAAGCTGAGAGAGTGCGCTCTGCGATTGAAGCGCGGAAATAGATTCAGGTGTTCCAACATCACCTACCCTTTATTGAAGTTTTAGTGCCATTAAATAAATATTATGACTGCAAACTTTCATAAGTACACTTAAAACTCTTTACTGTTCACTGGTTCGCCTTCACCTTGAATATGCTAGTGTCATTTGGTCTCCTTTCTATGTCTAAATTTGTTACATCGAATCTGTACAACATCGCTTCCTACGAGGAATTGCTTGGAGGTTAGGACTTGAAAGAGGCGAGTACTCGAATGATGAAATTGTACAAACTTTAAACATTTCTTCTTTAGAAAAACGTAGAAAGGACTCTGATCTAAGCAATTTTAAAATTATCAACAGTATTACTGACACACCTGCTTTGTTACAACTCATCCAGTTCAACATCCCTTTCCGTAGACTCCGAAATAATGAATTGCTGTTCCTCAATCAACATTCTACTAATTATGGACATCATTTTTCTTTATCCAGAATGTCGAGACTTGTCAACGCAAATCAAAGCACTGAATTTTTTGGTGTAAGTCTAAATGACTTTTGGTGTAAGTCTAAATGATTTTCGGCAGTTGATAAGCAATGCGATTTTTTAGTATTTTTAAATCCATCTTCAAGCTACTTTTATATTATATGTATTTGGTCAATGCTCTTCATAAATAAGTATGAACTCTCCTTTCATGGTCATCTCTCTTTTTTTTATTCGTGTTATAATATTATATTGATAATGGACCATTTGTCCGTAAATAAATAAATAAATTATCAGCCTTACTAATTGTGTTTTAAATTTTACATGTAATCACATATTGAGCGCTTTTATTATTACCGTGAATATTCACGATTACGATACCGTTACGGCAACAAAATACATGTTCCTGATCACGATAATGCTGCAGCTTTTTCAAAAGATGAGAAGCACAATGTACGTAGGTCTGCTTCCTCCAAAGGAAAAAGTTATCATTTTCTTGCTTCTCTCTCACAGACCGCATCACAGACCGCACCGTGACGTCTCCGTAGACCCTTGCAATGCTGCTAGGGGGTCGTCCATTAATCACGTGATGTTTTTTAGCAACTTTTTGACCCCCTTCCCCCCCCCTGGTGATATGTGGTGAGGTTTTAGGCTAACTCCCCCCCCCCCAAATCACGTGTATTTTTTTTAGTACAAAGTATAGAACGTTCACCTTTAGAAATCGTGCGTTCAATGAAAAATAAATACATGTGATATCTCATTTTACCCCCCCCCCCCTCGTGATGTTTCGTGATTTTTTTTCGACCCCCCCCCCCCCCCCCCCCCCCCTTCAACCCCTAGCCTTGATGAAAATTTTGAAGTGTGATTACGCGGCAAACGCGTCGTCATCTCTGGCGTTAGGGTATCTACTTTTAAGAGTTGATGTCTTAACACCAGCGCTTATTTAGCTTGTTAGCGCAATACGACATTAAGAAAACTGTCAAAATGTGTCATATGTGGCCGATTTAACATGAGTTACACTGTCTCAAAAAATACAGATATGATTCTGTTAACAATGAATGTGAACAACTTTAGACAACTAATAATTATAATTAAATCTATCTTAGTCCTATTTTGAATATGTTCCCATTCACCTCACCATCTGTCTCTTCCCCACCCACTACTATTTATTAACCCTACTTGTAAAGTTAAAGTATAATATGTAAAGTTAATATGTATTTTGCTCTGAAGAAGGAAAGGCAGTTCCTAAAAATAAAATGTTTTTAAACTGAATAAATTTGTTTAATTTTGTTACCACTCAAGACCAGATTACCATTAAGAAAGAAGTGTTAGCTTCAAAAGTAAATTAATTTTTACCTGTTTGTAAAAGAGTAGAGATAGTAAAAGCATTTTTATGTTCAATTTTATCTTTATTTAAATTAAGTACAAAATAATCAACATAACAATTATTTTTATTTTTAACAATGAGTAAAACCAAAGATATTGAAATACAAAAGAGATATGCTGTGATGTCTGCGTGACTGTCGCCGGACTACTACCTAATGGGAGTAGTTTAGATACGGAAAGAATTTTGTTCATTTCTTTGATTTTTAAGGTTTACAGTAGTATTGGTTAAAAATATAGTTTGAATACGGAAAAAATTCGTTCATTTAGTTTAGCGTTCGTTTAGTTTTATTGGTTAAAAATATAGTTTGAATACGGAAAGAATTCGTTCATTTAGTTTAGCGTTCGTTTAGTTTAATCGTTAATTGGTAAACAATATCGGCGACACCGGGAAGCACAGTCACACTCAGTAAAAACTGCGGATAGCACATCTCTTATATTTCAATATCTTTGAGAAAAACCTAAAATTGTAATATTTTAATCAATGAAGACAATATTAGCGAAACTCAATCGAAAATCTGAAAAAAAAACGGTCACAACGCCTTGCCGGGGCGGAGCTCTACCAATTGAGCTAATGTGTCCCTATCGGATTAGGTCATATTTGACTATCATACTTTGACTGAGAACTACTAACATTTTCTTAATGTACATTTTTATTGGCTGCTATCTTTATACGATTGCAAGATTCAAACCCGAACTAAATGCTATCTAGATAGTGTCTTGGATAAATTTATCCATTTTCATTTAATATGCGACATCTATTGACTTTTCGGCAAGTCTAGGATGAGTATTTATAGGATAGAAATATTAGGTTATAGCTCCGCCCCGGCAAAGCGTAGGTCCTGGGTTCAAGACCTTTTTTTTTCCACACAGGAAAATAATTTCCCTCAGGGCCTATGTCATCTTTGAAGATGCTGTGTGAAGGGTCTTTGTGAGGAGAGGAAGGAGTTAACATGGGTCTTGAAGAGAGAGAGGAAAATAGTTCCACAGCCGAGCTGTTGAACTGTTCTCATGTGACCAATATCAACCGTATTCATATGTTTGGCGCGTGTTTTCTGACTATGCACAGGTGCCGAGGAGATCAATGAAGCTAGTTCCTTGGAGCATTTTCCATTGTAATACCGGTAGAACAAGGACATCATTCCCACCTGACGCCTGTGCTCTAGAGGTTGCAATTCGTTTGTTAAGTTATGAGAATCTATGAAACGGACTGCCCGTTTCTGCACAGAGTCGAGGTTTTTTTTAGGTATTTTGGGGCTTCAGACCAGAGGTGTCTGGCAAATTCAACCGTTGAGCGCACTTGCAATTTGTACAGGGTTAGCCGTTGTGTGCTATTAAAGTATCTGCGGGCCCTGTACAGTACGTCCAGTTTCTGTGAGTGGTGATTCCTTCCTAGGTGTGACCATAACTTTTTCTGTGTCTGATATTCGATTGATTTTCACTAATAACTTTATTTAATTCATAACATCAACAATGGTTCAGTCTTCTATTTCTATACAATTTAATGTTTATAAACTCAATAACTATCTTAAATGTAACTACCTACCTAGAGAAGTGAACAGCTGTCAAAACATCTCTGTTATTTTAATACAGTTTTTGTGAGTTTTTGGATGATATAAAGCAGTTACTTCAATAAACCTTATTCAAAGAATGATACGCTAGTGCATCTTCATGTTATTGTGCTGTTAAATCGTAGTTCTTCAACAAAACATCCTTTTTTCTCCCTGACCTCAATCGATATTTCGACAAAACTTTCTGTGCTTGAAAAGTATAAAGTGATTAAAAGTGACATTCAAATCATCAGCATCTTTTTAATACGATGCTTTAATAACAAAATAAAATAAAATTTCAATAAATTAAAGTTTCTATATATCAACCACCTAGCGAATTATATGAACATTTCAGCAGTTGCCTACCGAGCACAGTTATTTCTAAAGAAGATTTCGTCGATAGATGTCACCTCAGTTTAAATAAAAATATTAAAATATATTTTTTAAATAATAACAATGCGTCCAAAAAATGATAAAAGTGATTCTTCAATCGAACAAAAATTTGATCGTTTCAAAGAACAGTTACTTCAAACAATGAGTGAAAGAATAAACGCACAACTAACAAATTTTCTAACAAATGATTTTAATAAAATTTTTTCGGACATCACGAAAGAAATTCAAGATCTGGTCAAGAAAGTGGAATCCTGCTCAAATAAAATTGGTGATTTTGAAAGCGAACTAAAAAAAACTAAAGATTACCTTAAAAATAATGACACAAAAATGGAAGAAATGCAAAGAGAAATTAAAAATCTTAAATCTTCTGTCAATAACATTCAACAGCGCACGTTAGAGACATCTATCGAAATCCAAGGAATTGCTGTGAAGGAAAATGAAGACATTAAAAATCCTATAGAACTTCTGTTAAAGACTCTTGACTGCAGTGACCTATTAAAAAACAATTCCATAATTAATTATTACAACAACCCTTCTAAAAATATAATAAGTATTCAATTCAATTCAAAAGAATCAAAGGACCGGGTTATTAATAAAAAAAAAACTAAAGGATTATTGAGCCCAAAAGAAATAAAGTATTCGGACTCCACAGATAATATTTACATTAATGAAAAACTAACACCATCAAATAAGGAACTTCTCTGGCTAGCCAAGTCTACGAAATCTATTGGATATAAATATATTTGGACCAAGAACGGACATGTTTTCCTAAGGAAAAGCGACGATTCTCCAGTAATTCGCATACAAGATAAAAACGACATACCACTGCTGTAAATATGTTACCTTGCAGAACAACGATACTCAAATATATTTTTTTAATATCTGTTTATGAAAATAATAACTGAAAAGTTTCCTCTTTTAAATATTGGGAAAATTTTATCTTTTATAATTTAAATAATATAAAATAAACTAATATTTTCTGGTATTTAGTTTGTTTATAAAGTTTGGTTTGATTAGGACTTCACTATTATTTTGTTTTCACTTTAACAACTGTTTTCTAGCTCTTGAATCTGTCGAAATTAAGTTTATATTATTTTATTTAAAAATAATTTTTCAAATTATGTTCATCACAGTATTCCAAAATTTGCCTTCCCACCTAATATCTAAGAATGTAAATATGTACCTATAGCACATAATTATTAGTGTGTACACTTTTTACACAAGCTGTTCAGACAAAATGTAATCATGATTTATATAATATAATGAATTGAACCATATTACCCACGCACAGGCTGCGCCTTAGTGGGTTCCCATTATTCTTACGTTTTTTTTATAATATTGTATAAAAATTGGGAAAAAATAAAGGAAAAAAAAAAAAAAAAAAAAAAAAAACTCATGAGATACATTCTTCTAATTTTTTTTATTTTTTTTTTTTCTATCCTTTATTCCAGATCTCGGGGAGGGTGGTGCAGTCCCACGAGTTCCATATAATACATATACAATATATCAAGTAAAATAAAAATATTGCAAGATGAGAGAAAAAAAAAAAATTACATGGTAAAAGAAAATAATAGATAATAATACAAAACAAAATATGAATTAAGTTAACTTTTTGTTATAAATCTATGTCATCAGGAAGTGGCTCCACCGCTTGTAGATGGGACCCTGCCAGAAGTGGAATGCTGCCATCACAAGACTGTTTTTGCTCGAGGCTAGTCGCGTTCTGAAGTTAGTGATCCGTTTCTTTATGAGTGCTCGGAATCCGGGAACTCGCCCTTCTTCAAACATCTCGGTGGCACTGCAGTACCAGGACAACCCAAAAAGCGTTCGATACGAGTTGTTGTACTGTACTTCCATTCTTTTTAGTGATGCTTTCTTGAAGTTGGTCCATAGCTCCGAGGTATATAGGCTCGTGCAGTACGTGTTAAAAAGTTGCCTTTTTGCAGCTGGGCTGCACTTGTTAAATCTTCGAGAAATCATATTTGCCCTTATGCACAGTGATCTTCTCTGTCGCTCAATATCCGAATCATCGCTGAGGTCCGCTGTTATGATGTCTCCCAAGTATTTGACCTCGATTTTTTCTGTTATTTTTGTGTCGTTTAGACTGACGGGTAGTAATTTTATGGTGCCTGCGCCTGACTTGAATACGAGCAAAACAGACTTAGCGGGGTTATAGACCATGTTATATTCGGCAGCGTATTCTTCACATATCTTTAACAGCTTTCTCAGTCCTTTTATGCTTGGTGACAAAATAACCATATCATCTGCGTATGCAATGTTATTTACACAGTTATTTCCCAGGTGACAGCCTACGTTTGCCGAGGCGAGATTATCGCTTAAATCGTTCATATAGACGTTAAATAGAATAGGCGATAAACTTCCCCCTTGTCTGACCACTGGTGTTGACATTTTATTTTTCCAAATAACTTGGTTCTCTTGTTGATGATGCCAGACTGCCAGAATATTGATTATTAAACCTGGCACCTTCCTTTCTTTTAGTTTTTTCCAAAGCAGTTCGTGAGAAACCCGATCGAAGGCTTTACTTAAATCAAGAAAACAAGCATACACTGTGGTTTTTCTTGCCTTATAATATTCGATACATTGTTTTAAGCTGAATATTGCCATATCTGTAGACAATTTAGATTTAAAACCAAATTGATTGTCGGATGTAAATAGTTTGCCTTCTATTTGAATTTGTATAACTCTTTCAAATATTCTGGATATTATTGTGGCAAGAGATATCGGCCTATAGTTGGAAGTACTGGATAAGTCTTCTTGTCTGGATTTAACTAGTGGTACAATAATTGTACGTGAGAAGTTTTTTGGCATGTGCGTGTGTTGAAGAATCTGTGTAAATAATGTTGCTAGAAGCGTGTATATTTTTTCGCCGGCGTTTCTAACATGTTCAATGCTCAGGCTATCATAACCGGGAGATTTTCCAGCTTTCATTCGTTTGACAGCGGTTTTAACCATATCTTCTGTAACGATTATGTTTTCGTCATCATTTTCACATGGTTTTTCTAAGAAGGTGGGTTCTTTTCTTTCAGATGTTTTCGCAAAGTAGGTTATGAAAATATTAGAAATCTTTTCTGCGTCTGATTCTCCTTCAATATGGGTTGATATCTGTGCTTTGGATTTTAAGATGTTGTTGGTTTTTTGCCAAAATTCTTTAAAATCTCTATCCTCAAATGCACCTGATATTTTGTCCAGTTTTATTTGTTCCGCTGTTTTTTGACATTTTCTTAGCTCAGATTTGAATTTTCTTCTCAATATTTTTCTGTTTTCTGCCAAAGGACCCGTCCGGGGTTTTCCATTTTCAATCCATTTAAGAAGTGCATTTCGTGATGCTTCATAATGAATCGAAACACTGTCATTCCATCTAATACTTTGGTATAAATTCATTGTTAAACTACAGCATAATATTTCCATTTTTAAGGGTTATAACATTTTAAATGCAGTACTCTAGTACTAGGGCTGTCCGTAAAATAAGGTCTCCAAGGCGCTGCGGTCGCGAGGAATGATTTTACGCGCAATCCTGCAACACTGGCGTGTAGCCTGGTTTTCCCTTGTCAAATTCCCATCATGTTGCACCCTCTGTGAGGCTTAGTCTCGGTGTGACAACCATTCGCGATGGAGCTTCCATTCGCCGCACCCACCAGGTGTGGGTTACGCTATAATTCGTTTTTAAACTTTGCTTCGGAAAATCTGAATGATGCCACTGGAATTGTTCCTTTGTCTCTGAGGTCGTGTAGTGTATCCGGGTCTCGTCCCCAGTCACAATTGAGTTAAAGAATTCTTCGCCATCGATGTCGTAGCACTCAAGGAATCTGCGGGCTGCTTCAACCCGTTGTTCCCTGTGATCTTCGGTGAGCGTTTTGGGACCCACCTTGGGCAGACTTTGTAGTCTCCCAAATTTTTGTCAAAATCTTGTCAATGATGGTCTTACTGACATCAGGGATCATATCACAGAGCTCCCGAACCATCACCCGTCGATTTGCAATCATTGTTTTTTCCACTTTGGCAATTTTTTCATCTAAAACCGATAGCCGTCCGACACGCTTTTAAATTCTATGCACCATTTGCGCACATTTTCGCACTCATACACTGTTTTCCTTACCTTTGTTAATTTCTACCGGGGTTTTATTCTTCGCAAAAAAAAATCTAATTATAGAGCGTAATTCACACCTCGGTACGGCGAGCGGAAGATTCATCGCGAACGACTGCCACGCCGAGACTAAGTGTTGCAGAGAGTGCAGCTTTATGGGGATTTGGCGTGGGGAAACCAGGCTACATGCCAATGTTCCCGGATCTCGCGTAAAATTGTTCCTCGCGACCGCAGCACCTTGGAGACCTTATTTTACGGACAGCCCTCGTACATATATGTTTTAGTGAAACTTCATGGATCATAAATGCAACATCCGCCGATGGATCACATATGCTACGGCCGTGTAGATCAGGGTTAACAATATTTACGTCCCAAGGTAAAACCACTGTCCATTTTTTTCAAAAATTAATTTTATTGCATTTTTGGACACGCAGTGTACCTACCTTTTAAAAATGAATTGGACCCCGCTCTGTGGCTGTAAGATAATATTTGTATGCAATCAAAAAATCTACGTACTTATATCTATTTTATTTGATTAATTTGTACTATTTCACAATTTAATCATTTAAAAAATAATATAAGGTATATTTTCGGCACGTTCCAGAGTGGAAGATACTATCAGTATCGCCCTGGTGTAAGACCACCATTCAGAATTGAGACGTTGCTTGAAATGACTTTAGCCATGTCTATATCTTTTGTGGGATCGTTATGAGATAACGGACATGATCTCCTGTCAGATTTTATGATTTTTACAAATTTACTGTCACATATTTTTTTTAGATTGTTTTAAAGATGAATTACTGCAAGTATGCATGATTATTTATTCATTTAGTGTATGTTTTACATAGAAAAAACAAATAAATCACACAAATCTGACAGGAGATCACGTCCGTTATCTCATAACGATCCCACAAAAGATAGAGAATAACTCTTCTAATACAGTCTACACTTTCTAAAGGTTTGTTCGGACTAAACTAGTAGTTTAGTAAAGTGGTGAGTAACTCGCCACTTGATTGACTAAAAAGTGTTCACATTACGGTCGAGTAGAGTACATTAGTGAGTGGCGCATAAGAAGATGAACGGGCTTCAACGCAACAAAGTAAATATGCTTATAAAGCTGATTGTAATAGGTGGAAAAAGAAGAAACTATGGATATGAAAATGGATTAATAGCAGGAAAAAATTAAAGAATTTTATAGTAGGGTCTTCGTTTCAACGAGACGACATTTCTGTGGCTACTAATAAACACTACTAAAACAACAGGTTCAGACTTGTTTAATGGTTGAATCAGTGAGCAGTGACACATTTTGAGGGGTGCTAATAGTCCGAAAAAATAGAATAAAATGGATTGACTCTACTTAACTACCAACTAAACTACTCGACTAAATTGATGATGTTAGGACTCATTTAGTTACTAAATTACTCGACTAAATTACTAGCCTAGTACGAACGGACCTTAAGGGGTTGTTCGCGCATTATTAAATGGGATTGGTTAGGTATTGCATTCGCAGACTTGGTGGGTAGCATAATGTCAAAATCCTGAAATTATCCCGCCAATGAAAAAAGGCAATTGTTGCAAGAAGAAGTACCCAAATTTGGAGAGGTGACAGTGAGCTTATTTGAAGCTCAGTGTAAATTAACATCTCAGACACGGCGCATGTATCATAACATCTTGCTATAAGAATATTACGATTTTGAAATTTAAATATAACATTGTGAAGTATACACCAAACCTGGAGATCAGTGAGGCCCCATCTGCAACGGTGAGTCCTATTTTGCTTTTTCCAATCTGGACTTATCTTATTATGTCCCTGTAACTTAGCGATCACATAGTTTCGGGACTGGTCCTTCAAGGGTTGCATAGGGCTTTACTCTGCAGCACTTAACCGCCAATTTACAGTGGAGTCGCAGTATCGCGACACCAGGGGTAGCAATTACAATTCTTTAAATTATTATTATTAAGGTTAGTTATTGAATGGCATGGTCACACCCACGTTTAGGCATTTCCTGAACATTTTACTCAATGAATGCTTTTATTATTACCGTGACAGCTTTAAAAAATGCAATAAACATTCGTTCCTCAACACAATAATGCTGCAGCTCTTTCAAAAGATGAGATACACAATGTACATAGGTCTGTTTCCTCCAAAGAAAAAAAGTCATCATTTTCTTGCATCTCTCTCACACACCGCAACGTGACGTCTCCGTAGACCAATACAATACTGCTAGCCGTGACGATAATTTTGAAAATATGGAATATAGTTACAAGGATAACATTGAAATGTTGGTGAATTCCAAAAAAATATCAAATGGTGGTTTTGCTTTTGTTCTTAAACATATAATGCTGCAGTTCTTTCTTCAACTAAATAACAACAGTCCAAAATGAGACAAACGGTGAACAAATGTCTGCACCCTCCAAAGGAAACGTACAATGATCATCATACATCTCCCTCACACATATAAATAAAATGAAACGCAAAGAAAAATTAGTGTTTAAAATAGTTAGGACTTAACAGAAGAAGCGGTTTTGTTGTTTTTTTTTTTTTTTAAATAAAGTACCCTTTGAGAAATTAAATCTATTGTTTTTATTGCTATGTGTTTGGTTTTGAAGTGATAATATGCACAGTACCTACCGGAATGTCATTTATCCATCCTACCTTCCCCAACCGTGTCACATTGCTGAAGAAAGCTTGGAACAATAACAATCAACATTGAACACTACAAGTTGACTTGGTTTTTCCTTACTTCCTTGTAGTCCACAATTTACCATACACATACAATCATTCAGCTGCGAGCAATTCTCCTTCGTATTCGTATTTACAGTCCATTTTCGCCAGTTGCATTTGAGGCTGTCATTTTCGAAGATAGTTTTGGATGCAACACTATGTTTTTAAAGTTACAAGTTACCGACACATAACTTTTTCCCCACCCAACGGACAAAGGTTTAACAATACTTTATGTTTGGTATGCAAGTTTAGTTGGAAGGGTGGTAATTTTTAGCAAGCGTAGACTTTTTATAGTTAAATTCCTTTGTATATTGAGAAGGGAGGAAGTTCAAAAAATTATCACACAATAGCGACCCCTACAATTACTGGCGCCATCTTTGGTCTAAATGAATTAACTTGTTGATAATGATTATCACTATTTGTAATTCATAATTGGTTTGAAACCTAACTAGGAAATCAAACATAGTGCTTTGGAAACAGTCACACGTATTTTGTGTGTCTTATCTTTATTTAATGTGTAAGAAAGGGCTGCAGCATTATAGCAACAAGGAACGTATGTTTATTGCCTTTTTTGCCGTCATGGTTACCTTAACCGTGAATTATCATGGCAATTATAAAAGCGCTTAATGGCTTTTTGAGTGTTTTACCTTGGGACAGGACAATGAAATAACTTACTAATAATAAACTATTATTATTATTATTAAAATGAGGGTTTTATTCCCTTTCTAATAATTTTATTTCTAATCGAAGTTTTTTTATTTCCAATAATTTTTTTGTTACACTTAATCGCTCATTTTTTATTACTAACTCATGCAGTTCGAGTTTTTGTCTCATTCTTACATCTATCTCATCCCTTTGTTTCATCAGGATTTCAGTTTGGAGATAATCTTGCTTTTCTTTTTCATCGATGGAACTGTCCTTTTGTTGATCGTCGAACTCCATTACGGTTATTTCTTCTGTACACATTTCTTCAATTTTGGTTGTCGGGGCTATTGGTGGAGCTGTAGAGTTTATTTTTGGTGAACCTTGAGGAAAAAATTACACATCTTTTATCGCTACATATTACTAGGGCTGTCCGTAAAATAAGGTCTCCAAGGCGCTGCGGTCGCGAGGAATGATTTTACGCGCAATCCTGCAACACTGGCGTGTAGCCTGATTTTCCCTTGTCAAATCCCCACCATGTTGCACCCTCTGTGACGCTTAGTCTCGGCGTGGCAGCCATTCACAATGGAGATTCCACTCGCCGCACCCTCTGTAATTTGTTTTTTAACTTTGCTTCGGCGAATTTTGATGATTCCACTGGGATTTTTCCTTTGTCTCTGGGGTCGTGTATTGTATCCGGGTCTCATCCTCAGTCACAATTGAGTCCAAGAATTCTTCGCCATCGATGTTGTAGCACTCAAGGAATTCGCGGGCTGCTTCAACCCGTTGTTGTTTGTGGTTTTCGGTGAGCATTTTGGGACCCACCTTGGGCAGACTTTGTGGTCTCCCAAATTTTTTGTCAAAATCTTGTCAGTAGTGGTCTTACTGACATAAGGGATCATATCACAGAGCTCCCAAACCGTCACCGATTTGCAATCATTGTTTTTTCTACTTTGGCAATTTTTTCATCTGAAACCGATGGCCGTCCGGCACGTTTTAAAATTCTCTGCACCATTTGCGCACTTTTCGCACTCGTACACTGTTTTCCATATACTTCAAGTAGCTGAGAATGAATTTCTACCGGGGTTTTGTTCTTCGCACAAAATCACTAATTATAGAGCGTAATTCACACCTGGTGGGTGCGGCGAGCGGAAGCTTCATTGCGAACGGCTGCCATGCCGAGACTAAGTGTCGCAGAGAGTGCAGCGTTGTGGGGATTTGGCGTAGGGAAACCAGGCTACATGCCAGTTTTTCCGGATCTTGCGT
The DNA here is from genome assembly GCA_917563855.2 of Limnephilus lunatus. Taxonomy (NCBI): domain Eukaryota; kingdom Metazoa; phylum Arthropoda; class Insecta; order Trichoptera; family Limnephilidae; genus Limnephilus; species Limnephilus lunatus. Next base: position 105,500,967 of record OU830594.1, read on the forward strand.
AAAATTGTTGCTCGCGACCGCAGCACTTTGGAGACCTTATTTTATGGACCTCACATTATAGAGAGAGTGGTAAAAAAGTACTGCTGTTTGGGCCCCATACCAGCAAAAAAAAAACAAGACAATTTTTTTTTAATAAAAGATATCTTCACATGCGTCTATGTGAGTCCTTTGCACTCACCTTCCGCTTATTAAAATCATCAATTCGATCTTCCGAGAAATATGCTGAACATTAGTAGAAAATTAAAAGTATTAATTGCAAAATAAATTCGTAGTTCGGCTATGCTTCTGGCACTTTTCAAGCAATAAATCAAAACCCCATCATGAGTCCTAGATCTAATGGCATGAAAGTTCTCAAATCACAAAATATAAGATAGATTTACAGGAACGGTTTTTTTCTTTTTTGTATGAATACCAAAATCCAAAACATAGAAAGTTGGAAACTTCATTTTGGGAATCGATGGAATGGTTTAGGAATCACTGCATTTTTATTTAAACACATTAATTTTAATTATTATTTTTAATTGATTAACTAATATTTAAGACAAGATTTTTATGCATAGCACAAAGGGTAACAATTATTATAAGTTATAATTATTAACTCAGTGGATGAGAGTAGTTGACCGGAAATCAGAAGTTCGAGTCCCGTCAGCGGCATGTATCTTTTCTCGGGAGATTTTTTCAATGTAGATGAGTGTTTCAGGCTAACAATAATTATTACTTACTTACTTATTTTTTTTACCCTTTGCGCTATGCATAAAAATCTTGTCTTAAACATTAGTTTATCAATTAAAAAGAATAATTAATATTTGATGAGTTAAAGTATTTCACCAAAAAATGGACATAATTGGTCTCGACTCCACCTAGTGGGAGATTTAGCACTTACATGCCTTTATCATATAAAATAAATTTGTTTGTTTGCAGGTGGGAAAATGTAATAAGCAGTAATTGTTGAATGAAACACTAGTATATATATTGAATTATTTTGGCGGGCGGGAGATAAGCTGAAGTAGCTCAGTGGATAAGAGCAGTTGACCGGAAATCAGAAGGACGCGGGTTTGAGTCCCGTCGGCGGGATGTATTTCTCGGGAGATTTTTTCAATGTAGATGAGTGTTTCAGGCTAATAATTATTACTTATAATAATTGTTACATTAATTTTATATATGAAATGTCGTGAAAAACAATGTACGTGTTTGTGTGCATACTTCCCACCGACAGTTGATAGAATAGTGCATTGTCATCGACAACGAGTCTCTCTGCCGAATTTCAGCTCGATCGGATGTTGGGAAGTGGGGTATTTTCCACTTCCAATATTCCACTTTCATACATTCATTCAAACAAACAAAATGGAAATTACATTCATTCAAACAAAGTGGAAATTACATTCATTCAAACAAACAAAATAGAAATTCCAACAGATGTATTTAAAAATCACTTACTTTCTAAAGGATCGAAAATGGGCGGTCGAGGTCTAGACCGACGCTTCAGGTTATCAAAGCGAGCTCGAAGCTGTTTGAGAGTACGGTGCTCAGAGCCCTGGCTGTTGAACTCAGTTGTGATGATGTCCCAAGTAGCCTCGCGCTGCCTGAAGCTGAGTCCATCAGTGCTTTTGTTATTTATTATATGGAAATATTTTTTTACTAACAAATCAAATCGATGGCACTCAGATATAGTAAAATTTTGTCGCTTTCTAAAAACACAATAAACAATATATTAACACACTTTCAGGCAATTTTTATACGGTTCTACTTGAATAGCTGAAAAGGCATTGCTGTACGATAATCATATAAAAATCAAAATATGTTTGCTTGGGTGTATATGAGATGTCTATGCGTTGCTAAACCATTCATCCGATTGCGATGAAACTTTGGGGATTTGATGTGCGCATGCCCGTGAAGTTTCTCTATACAATAGTGAGCTCTGGTGTCATGAAATTATGCACTGCTAAACCATTCATCCGATAGCGATGAAACCTTGGGGATTTGATGTGCGCATGCCCGCGATGGTTTCTCTATACAATAGTGAGCTCTGGTGTCATGAAATTATGCGTTGCTAAATCATTCATTTGATTGTGTTGAAACTTTGGGAATTTGATGCGCGCATGCCCGCGATTGTTTCTATATACAATAGTGAGCTGTATACAATAGTGAACGGTTTAGCAATGCATAATTTCATGACAATATTTTTTATTGAGTGGCATAGCAACGCATTCCGGGAACTCGCTAGTTTTTTATAAATATTGTAAGAGTTCCAACTGTATACATACTCTATTAAGATTATTTCTTCCGTGCATGTGTCATCCATTTTGATTGTAGGGGTCATTGGTGTAACGGTAGAGTTTATTTTTCGTGAACCTTGAAAAAAAATTACACATAGGTACTCATTAATATCGCTGCATCTTATTATAGAGAGAGGGATAAAAACATCTGGTGCTTGGGCAGTTTTATAGATTACCAGCAAATATACATAGAATTACGGGAAAACAATTTTTTAAAAAGTTTCTAAGATATCTTTATATGAGAATGCTTGGTAGGTACTTGTGATTCATAGATAATATGAAATTGCTTTCTAAGACTCCCCATAAAAGTTTTTAGTCTATGGAGAAAGGGGCCGTTAGAAACAGAATTTAAAGTAATAAACTATATCATTGACAGTTTATAACCCGTGGACCGCTATTAATAAAAAAATTTAAAAAATAAACAATAAGGAACTCCAGTGAAAAATATTATGGCTTTAAAAAAATATGTTCATATAGACCAATAAACGCTGATTCTGAATATATAAGTTTTTTTTTAATAATGTTAAACGTACAGTTTTTAAAAAAATATTAAAAAGTGCACTCTAATATTCTCGTTAAAACACAGCGTCAAGTTGGTATGCTGTGTAATGCTGTACGGTGACGTCACGATGTTGATCACTGTACGTCATTTGGGTCATTTGTATGGGAATTTAGGTATGACACAAGCGAATGTTCTATATATTTCTTATTTTTGAAGATGTCGTAAAAGCATATACCTTTATAGAAACTAAATAGAACTGCCTTTTAGATTTTTGTATCTGATACACACGATCGTGTTGCAGTATTTAAAGGGTAAATCACTTACATTCTAAAGGATCGGAAATGCGCAGTCGAGGTCTAGACTGACGCTTCAGGTTATCAAAGCGAGCTCGAAGCTGTTTGAGAGTGCGGTGCTCAGAGCCCTGGCTGTTGAACTCAGTGGTGATGATGTCCCATGTGGCCTCGCGCTGTCTGAAGCTGGGTCCATCAGTTCTTTTGTTGTTTATTATATGGAAATATTTTTTTACCAACAAATCAAATCGATGGCACTCAGATATAGTAAAATTTTGTCGCTTCCTAAAAACACATTAAATATGATAAAATATTAAATTTTATATTCCAATCTCTTCGAAAGGTTCCCCCAACTACCAGGGGCGTGCATAGAGTTTTTGATCAGGGTAGGCAGTAAGAAAATACAGCAAGTTTCATAGATTAAAATTTCCATATTCTATTAGATAATTTCAGAATTAAAGTATGACAAACGTTTTTGAACCGACAATTAGCATCTATGAAAGACAACTATTTGATAGAAGTAAATAATAACAACAGATGTTTTTGTCGTCACTGATTGCCATTTGCTAATTTTGTTCTAGAAAGCACTGCTTAATACTAGCAAAAAAACCTCATAGAAACAAATTCAAAACGACAGTTCTACTCTATGCTTTGTGCATTTCGTAAACATTGAATTTTGTCTTGTATGAAGTTAGCTCTAGTCAGAAATAATTCCTGCTTAGACCGCATTTTAGTGAGGCAGTTGGAGGGCGCGCGTGTAGTTTCTAGTTACAGTTTATGCCGCGTTTGTAGTATGCCGTTTGATGTGTCGCTCGCGTAGTTTCGGTTGCTCAGCTTTTTCGGGCTTATTTTTGAAAGTGTTTATTTATTTTTAACAATAATTTTATAAATTATAATATTATTTACATGCTTATATTTTACAAAAACGGCAGGGTAGGCAGTGCTTATGTGCCTATATGGAGTGCACGCCCCTGCCAACTACGTGGGCTGTCCGTAAAATAAAGTCTCGAAGGTGCTGTGGTCGCGAGGAACGATTTTATGTGGGATCCGGCAACACTGGTGTGTAGCCTGGTTCCCCTGGGCCAAATCCTCACCCCACTGCACTCTATGCGATGCTTAGTCTCGGCGTGGCAGTCGTTCGCGATGGAGCTTCCACTCGCTGCAACTGTCAGGTGTGAATTACACTTCGTTTTTGTGTGCAAAGAACAAAACCCTTGTAGACATTCATTCTCAGCTACGTGAATTATCTACTATCTCTTGTACAGAAAACAGTGTATACGCACGTAAAACGTGTGCAAAAAATGCAGAGAATTTAAAAATAGACGTTCATGATGAAAAGCGTACCGGATGGCCATCGGTTTCAGATGAAGCAATTGCCAAAGTGGAAAAGCAATGCTTGCAGATCGAAGGCTGTCAATTTGGGAGCTCTGTGACATGATCCCTGATGCCAGTAAGACCACTATTGACGAGATTTGATGAATTCCTCGCAATCTATGTAATTCACGGGCTGCTTCAACCCGTTGTTTGTGATCTTCAGTAAGCATTATTGGGATTCACCTTGCGCAGACCTTGTGGTACAATGACATTAATACTGGACGCGGGGTAGAAATCTCAAAGTGGGAAGCCAAACACAAGACGATTGTAGCTGTCTCTATTTCTAGTACTTTAGTACTAAACTGCTACGCGTCGAGTGAGGTCGTGTCATACCAGTAAGTAAATTGCATTGCAAAGCGCCAAAATGCCCTCCTGTGTGATGAGAAAATGCTTAAATTACACGGCAAATAGTCGTAAAGGCGAAGGAATAACACTTCATTTGTAAGTACACGCAAATTACTTATTATTATCAATTATTATAATTATTACAATTAATTTTATAATAATACGTCATTGTATTCTTTACCCTTCCCTGTCCATTGTGTAACCGAGTGAGAGTATCTTGTTATCTTAGTCACACCCATAGGTCACACCCGTGATGTGAAAGCAGTATTCGGCGAAGAAATTAATAAGCCACCCTACCATATATCTATCACATTCACACACGTACATTCTTTGATTGTCTATCTTTATCACACAGGAATAAAGTTTTGAATTTAGAAATTATACTGAAAACCGCTGAAAACAAAAGAGTGTTGCTTGCTTTCCACATTATATTGTGAGTATGTGAGACTATGGCGAGTCTATTTATATAACGTCATTGTTGTGGTATCTCAAATGTTCTGTCAAAATCTTGTCAATAGTGGTCTAACTAACATCAGGGATTATGCGTTGATGTGCAAGCTTTTCCACTTAAGCAATTGTTTCATCTGAAACCGATGGCCGTCCGGCACGCATTTCATCATGGTACGTTAGTTTTTAAATTTTCTGCACTATTTGCGCACCTTTTTTCGTGCTCATACACTGTTTTCCGTACACTTCACGTAACTGAGAATGAATGTCTACCGGGGTTTTGTTCTTTGTACACCAAAAACGAATTACAGACCATAATTCACACTTCGTGGAAGCGGCAAGTGGAAGCTCCATCGCGAACGGCTGCCACGCCGAGACTAAGTGTCGCAGAGAGTGCAGCGCGATCTAGCGTGGGGGAACCAGGCTACACACCAGTGTTGCCAGATTGCACGTAAAATCGTTCCTCGCGACCACAGCACCTTGGAGACCTTATTTTACTCGTATATGTACAAAACAAAAAATCCGTAAAAAACAAAAATGTTTACTATCTTTTTTCGACCAAGTTGCGCCATCTCATAGTAGCCAATTTGGCAGACGTCGAACAGCTGGGGCTGCACTGTAGCTTATCAGTTGCCTACAATTATTATTTAGAAGTATACATATACTGTTCCAATATGAACAATATATAAAAAAAAATATATTTCTTTCCATTGGCTTATTCATGGAGGCTACACTTCGTAACCAAGCATTGTGTAATGACACTTTGTTTTTGTGCTGGCGATGCTTCGGATGCCATAATATTGATTCTGATACATAAAGCTAAAAAAATAATAATTTCAAACATTGTTATACCACTCTCCCGTAATAATATTGTCATATTAACAGTATGCGGCACGTGTGTCTTGATCGCCTGCCAAGCACAGACTGATGGTGGACAACTGGTTCATGCGAGTAGAGGCCGATTCGCGCTAACCAGCCGTCGCCGATCACCTCAGAGGCGATCCCGGGCCAACTCGAACTCCAACCTTCCAACTCGAACTTGAACTTCCAGCACGAACTAATTTAAATACATAGCTTGCGAACTACACAATACACTACCAGCTACGATTAGACAAACCGAATCAATGACCAAATTCAAACAAGTTTTTTCTTATATTCATAAATGACCTTGGCTCGAAATTAAACTGTGATTATGCTTTTTTCGCCGATGATCTTAAAATTTTTCGTAAAATTAAGTCTGTTTCCGATCATCAGCTGCTTCAAAATGACCTCGACACACTCAATAACTGGTGTACTGTCAATGATATGCACTTAAATGTTGAAAAATGTTACATTTTAAACTTTACTAGAAATAGAATTATAAAGGATTTTTCTTATGTTATCAATAATATTATTCTCAAAAAAGTTTCTTCAATAAGGGATCTAGGAATCACTCTTGATTCTAAATTCATATTTGATGTACATATTAACAACATTAAGTGCAAATCATTAAAAATGTTGGGATTTATTCACAGAATATGTAAACCTTTCAAAGATCCTCAATCAATTCTAACACTTTACAATGCCTTAATTAGAAGCAAACTTGAATATGGAAGCACTATTTGGAATCCACATTACTGCAAATATGAAAACATTGTAGAATCAGTTCAAAAAAAATTACTAAGAATGTTATCCTTCAAATGTGGACTACACGACCATCTCAGATCATACGATGTACGTCGTGATTACTTCAAGATTGATACACTTAAAACTAGAAGGCAACTGACTGATCTAATATGTTTACATAAAATTATTCACGGCCATCTTGATACTACATTATGTCTTAACAGTATTGAAATTAATGTCCCCAATTCCCATTGTTTAAGACGCCATAACATTTTTCATATGAATACATTTAAAAATAATATCGCCTACTTTAGCCCTCTGACCCAGATGTGTCGACTGTATAACAAGATAGAGTGCGCTGATGTGCATATTTTCGTTGATAATTTGTACAGATTTAAAAAAAAATTTCTAGCGCTGTTAAAAAGTACTAACTAATTATGTTGTGTGAATTGTATTTCTATGCATGCTCGCGTATTTCATATGTCTTTTACCACTCATTGCATTGCAATGTGTTACTTGAGTGACCTTGTATATAATTCTGTATTTTTATTTGTGATGTTTTTGTTTTTCTAATTGTATTTATTTGTATTTAATTGTATGTAATTGTAGATTTTTATAATTGTGTAATAACTGAGTTTTATAACTGGATTGTTCTCATGTAAGTGTAAACATCTGTAAAACCCAGTATAAATAAATAAATAAATAAATAAGTTATAAAGAAATGGATTATAAGTACTGGTCGTCACACTATTACAAACATCTGTAAAATAAACTACAAATAGACAGAAATATCCATCTACATACGTCCTTACCCATATAAAACAAATTAAAATTATAAAATCCTAAATAATCTAAATCCATAAATAGATTTGAGAGGATTTACTACTGTACTGTATCTCTTCCCTCATTTATAAGAAAATTCTCTTTATATTATTTACCCACACTTTCAATCATCTTTATGTTTAATTGTAAATTATATTACTCTTATATATGATATTCAATTATGTACCTCTACGCCTGTCCCAACACAGGTATACCCTAGCGAGACAGGCATCGAATAATATATTGTAAACATCACGTATATAGATCAATAAATAAATAAACTACCCTTCTACACAATCGTCCGAATGTTTGAAATTGGCCTCAGTGTGGCCGTACCATAAAAAAAATCGAGTGCAGCTCACACGCGGTAGAAGCGAAACTTTACCAAAACAATCTCAACCAATAGGAGCCTTGAAAAGTGTGGTCTTAATCCAAGCGACCAATGAGCGCAGACCTCGTGTCATTTCCATTTCATATCTCAACCAATAGAAGCCTTGAAAAGTGACATCATAATCAAAGTGGCCAATGGGTGAAGTTTGATGCTTCGCAGGTGCTGTAATGCGTCATTTCCGTTTCATCCGAATTCTAAATCACAACGGGGCTAAAGAAATTTCACTTCAATACTTTTTTCGGTAATTCTTCGGAACAAACGTCAACGGTTAATACGCACTTTTTTTTTATAAAACCTTTAGATTCTTCTTAATTACCATAAAAGACAACTATTTGCAATAGAAAACTAATGCAAATAGTTGTATTTTATGGTAATTAAGAAGAATCTAAAGGTTTTATCAAAAAAAAGTGCATATTAACCGTTGACGTTTGTTCTGAAGAATTACCGAAAGGTAAATATTCGGCAAATTTCTTTATTTATGCATTGAATGGCTTACTCGTTAATAAGGAATATATTTTATTCAAACAGTTAGATTTAGCCTTATTATTACAAAAAGTGAGTACTTATGTCGGGGGAGACAACATGCAAAAAATATGCATTCAACATTTTAATTCTGTTTAAATTAATTCAATTACGCGGTAACGCCATTTTATATTGAAATGACAATGAAAAAACTTTAATTTTAAGGTTAAGGACAATTCATTATCTCTGGAAATGTATAACCTAGGGAATCGCCCCTCAAAAGGAATAAAACTTAGTAATAATGTTTTCATAACAACCCTTTACGTTGTAAGAGATACAGTAGAGTGAGTTGAATAGCTAATTTACAATACTTACAGTCTTATTGAATCCATTTATAGAGTTTCAAAACTGTCAATGAACGAAATAAGATTACGACTGAATTTGAATTGAATAATATAATTATTATGTCCTAAATATTGGTAGTGACGTTGTTTATTGGTTGTTCGGGTTGTTCCAGTTCTGTGAAATATTTGAAAACCTGAAATATGAAGCGAACCATAAGCGAACTGTCAAGTGTCAATGTCAAATGCGGTCAAATGTCAACAGTGGCAACAAACAATAATATGCAATAATATAAACCCCAACGTTAGTTGCCAAGTGAAAAAATATAAACTCCATAGAAACAATGCACTATTTGGGTACAATCACATTATTATTTTTTTACCAAAAATGAAAGAAAAAAATTACAAACTGTGATGTACCTATAGGTATACCAATGCCAAAAATTCACATAATTGAAAAAGATGTGCGATCTTTTCCCAGCTGGCTTAACTAGCGTGAATAAGGCGGTAAACCCAAAGGAGTCTTAAAATAGTTAGGCAGGAAGTCGTCATATAATTTTAGAAATAAGAAATAATATAACAATAAAAATTGTAACTAGCGGCTAAAGCCAAGGAAGCGTAATAAAAATTGGAAAGCCAGGATGTTTTCGGCCATGGCAAACGAACAATGCGACCCAACATTGCCTGGATGCCTGGCTAATAAAACCCCCAAACCATTGTGAGGCCGGATAAACCAACCATCGCCGAGCCGAGCGAGGGGCAATAAACATTTTCCTTTGACCCCCGCTGCGGCCGGTGCCAACGAAAGATGTAAAAAAATTATTACTTGTACCTATTGTATAAATTGTGCATCGTGCCAAGCTAACAAGCCTCCTAGCGACATCTATGTGGTAAAATTACGACACAAGCGCCAAAGATCCGTTGCCGCATCAAGATGCGGAAGGATAAGGAACTGAATTACTTCTACGATCCGACGTCAGGGGAGGAACGGGGGATGATAAAAAAATCTCACCAGGAAGTCAGTCACCATTTGCTTTTGCCCCGGCCAGGGAGCAGTCACCGCTCACCGTCCACCGAGGACGCGGTAGAGGTGGGAATAACGGTTCTTTTCCGATACCTAATATAACGAATAACACCCCAACTCAATAACAGAGTATCATACCTGTTATTTAATAACAGCTTCTAAATAATGTAGATACGAAACGGAGAACGGGACGGCATCGTTATTCGTTATTCATTGCTAGGGGGCTGAGTCGATAATGACACGTTGTACGTCATATTGTGATCTTAATTTTTTATTTTTTTTATTGATCTATATACGTGATGTTTACAATATATTATTCGATGCCTGTCTCGCTAGGGTATACCTGTGTTGAGACAGGCGTAGAGGTACATAATTACATATCATATATAAGAGTAATATAATTAACAATTAAACATAAAGATGATTGAAAGTGTGGGTAAATCACATAAAGAGAGTTTTCTTATAAATGAGGGAAGAGGTACAGTACAGTAGTAAATCCTGTCAAATCTATTTATGGATTTAGATTATTAAGGATTTTATAATTTTAATTTGTTTTATATGGGTAAGGACGTATGTAGATGGATATTTCTGTCTATTTGTAGTTTATTTTACAGATGTTTGCAATAGTGTGACGACCAGTACTTATAATCCATTTCTTTATAACTTGTTTGAATTTGGTCATTGATTCGGTTTGTCTAATCGTAGCTGGTAGTGTATTGTGTAGTTTGCAAGCTATGTATTTAAAGATCTTTACTTCTATTAGTTATCAGAAAATAAGCATTATTCAGACCTCTGATAATATGCTTATTTATTGTTTTTTTGGCTACCAAAAATAATGGGATCAAATCTAGAGATATTTTTTAATTGTATGAAATTTGTACATGTAGGTACTCACAATCCTCAGCAAAACTTATGTGCATAGATGATATTGAAAGATCCACACTTCTCGTCTCTCGTCACATTACCAATTAGCACTTTGAAACTATAGATTTCGTAGAAGTAAAAAAAAATAAATGGATATTTTATCCACATTCCAGGCTAGAAACTTAATCATATTTTGAATGGTCGTTAATGTCTTCCCTCCACTACTTTTTGTCATGGTAACGCGGTAAATAGGTAAAGGACCGCATTGAAGTGTGTTACGTTTATATAATATTTTATGTGAATGGTAGAAGAAGTCGGGGACGCCCGAGGAAGACATGGCACGACCAAGTGAATCAGATACTTGAGTCGGGCCATGTGAAGAGTCGGAATAATAGAAGAGCATGTATGAGACGATGTATGAATGTGAACGAGGCAAAGAGTGTGTGCCAAGATCGAGTTGTGTGGCGGTCCGTCCTCTCTGCCTACCCCTGCGGGGAAACGGCGTGATGGTTAGTTAGTTAGTTAGTTAACAATTACGTTTATATTTTTTTTTTTTTTTTTTTTTTTTTTTATATGTAAACCGCCATTTTTTTTATAATATTTGTTTAGGCTCAGAAGTGCATTCATAAACAAATCAAATTTTTAATTTATTATTCTTAACTTATATGCATACGTACCTAGTATCTACTTACATTAAACATAAAAATGTTTAGGTTGTTTTGATAACATATATGACACAAATTATTATAATAAAATGGTTTTGATAATATAAATCGTAGTAATATTATGAAATACTCTTCTAACAGCCAAGACATCGATTAAATATATTTTTTAAATCTATTATATCTGTAATCCAGTCATCTTTTACTATTATACTATTTGCCTTAATTAAATATTTAACAAAAGAAGAAGAAAGCAAGTACGAACAATAATATATAATGATAATTCATCGATATAATTCGTATTTATCCTGCGGCCACTTATGATATTAAATGGGTAACTAGGTACATATGATACATTATCGGCTTATCAACTAGCATTGCAAATTGGAAAACCCAAAGTAGGGTAGTTATGACTGAACATTCCTTTAGAAATGTAAATATTGACCTTCTTCTCTTCAATTGTTGTGGTTCAATATTTTTAAATCACCAAAAATACCCAAATTTATGAAAATAGACTAGCGACATAGCACAGGTAAGTGAAACTAAATTTCTAAGAAATCTCAAATAACTAAATTGTCAGTATTCGTAACACCACTTTGTCATTTAATTATTGTCTTAACCTCAATGAAATGCGCCGGGAACCAAAAAAACAAATTTTAAATGTTTACATATTTTTATATTTAGGTATCTCAGATAGGTTAAAATTAAACAAATTCATCCAAAATAGAATAAAAATTGAGATTTTACTAGTTTTTATGATATGTGAAAGGTATTTAATTATTTATAAAAACACGCCATAATATGACATTTTATAATACAAATGCAAAAAAAACACATGCATTAATTACGTACTTGTCCTGATTGTGTACATAAATATGAACTTTAAACTAGACATTTTTTTTTAAATCTATTAAATGCAAGTTTTAATTAATTTGTCTCAGGTGGGATCTTCGTTAAAATTCAGGTAAGCACCATTGTATAAACGAGACAATGGTCAGCACACACTTCACTCGATTTTCTGGTCGACATCTTGATTAAAAACTTTTATACGCGAAATTTTTCACAACAAAAATACTAATATCTATCGCAAATTTCCACAAACAATGAAACAATCAACACTTAAATAAATAGTCTATAATTTATTTATTAATAATAATAATGTATTTATATCCCCACAATCCTCTAGTTCTCTTATAATTATAATATCACCACAATATATTATTCACAAACGATTTAAATAATAAACTTGTATTACTTGTAATGTAAAAAAATTGAATAACGGAGAATGATTTTGGGCCGATAACCGAGCGTTACAAATAACGAAATTATACAAAATAACTGAACTGATCTAATAACGAAATAATGCCAATAACGGACGGAACGGAATAACAGATTATCGAACAATACTTCAGTTCTCTTTGGGAATCTTCGGTGATCGGCAATTCCTGGAACTAAGGTCCTACCTACTACGGTCGGCTTATAAAATAACGAAGTTATTCCATACCCTGTTATGCGTTGCTACAGTAATAGGTACGCCGTTATTTGAAAATACTATGTTATCCATACCTGTTAACGTTATATTAGACCCACCTCTAGGACGCGGTTCCTCCACCCAGGAGTCACCATTTTACCCGGCTAGGGGGTGGTACTCCGCTCCTCCATCGGAGTGTCCCGTTTTACAGCCCGAACAGGGCTGTCTCTCTCCGCTTTTCGGAGTGGGTCCGAAGCTCGAGACCCCGCACAATTTCCCGACCAGGGAAATTGACAAACACACTCGCGGATTCCAACCAGGAACAACCGAGGCGTTCGTGAACTTCCGCCAGGAAGTCCAACCAAGTGACCGCGAAAAATTCCGAACAGGGATTTGTTAAAAAAATTCAACCTTCGACAAGAAATTGTGCAACCACCCGACCTGTGCGATTTGTGCAATAATCAGTGAAACAATTAATAAATTGGTTAAGTGCCAGTGTATCATCCAGGACGATCAGTTGCACGTGGAGACTCCATCATCAGCAACCAAAGGGAAGTGACTGAACATTTTATTTGTTTTTTTAACCGCCAAAGTGATTAAACTCTGAACAATTACATAAAGACTTTTACCGTAGAATTAAGCAAACAGACAATCTAATTTTAAGATTAATTAATTAAGTACGTAGAATAAAACTAACACTAGATTAATAATTAACACCTGTTTTTTTTATTAATAGAATAAATGTGTCATTTCCATAATCAATAGCTTTTTAATTTGTTCCTCCTTAAATTTAAGTTATATTTAATTTTGAACCCCGCCACAAAAGGAGGGCGTATCAACTGGAACATTCAAACATTTATTTTTTACGATAGGAAATAGTCCTTCAATAACGTTTTGAATATTAAATTTTCAAATTTGGGCTAAAACGCCCTTTTCGCGCGGTTTTGGCTTGTGAAGTCACAGCGCACTTCTTGACAGCTGTCCTAAGTCGCAAGTCGTAATCCAGTAATCGGGGTTAGTAGATTTATGCAGTAATCAGTCTTCAGCATAAATGAACTAATAGTATTCAGTTAATCATTTGTTTTTCAAAGAAAATGTCCATAGATACCGTTTATAAATACTGTATTGCACCAAAGTGTACAAATACAACATCTTCAACACCAAACAAACTATTTATAAACGTCCCAAATGATGTTATTATGTGTAAAAAGCGGTGTCATGCGATGAAAAGGTATACGTAACTGCCATCATAATCGCGTAGATTTTTGGCAAATTATCAGACTGTCTTTGTAGAAAACCACTGTCTGTCATGATAGTATGTATTTACAATATATGTTTTATACAAACGAATGGGTTTAGGATGCATAACTAAACGATTATGACTATCAAACTTATTCAAACCAGCATAGCAACTGGAAAAAAAACAAATTGAAGTGGGACTGGGTGGGTGCGTTGTGACGTCCGAATCCGTATGAATCCATTCCTTTCACATTGGTGCAAAGCGATAAGTCGAGAGAATCCGCCAAAAGGTCTCCCTAAACCAAACTCTCTCGATCCGGCCCTCCACGCAATAGGTGGGCGGATGGAGAAGAAAGCTTCATTTCTCCTCCAATGGCTCCACGACGGAGATTTCATTTCCCTTTGGTTCCCTGAAGGCCCCACAAGGGAAGAGTCCACTCCCCCTTGGTTCCCCGAGGGCCCCAGGAAGGAAGAGGACTTCATCTCTCCTCTTCACTCCTCTGTGGTTCCTAAAGGCCCTACAAGAGAAGAGTCCACAGAGATGGCCTCGTTTCTCTTCTTTACTCCTACATGGGACCCTGAAGGCTCCACATGGGAATCATGGGAAGAAGACATCATCTCTCCACTTCACTCCTCCTTGGTTCCCCGAAGGCCCCACGCTGGAAGAGTGCACTTCCCCTTGGTTCCCTGAAGGCCCCACAAGGGAAGAGTTGGTGGAGGTGGCCTCAGCTCTACTCTTCGCGGTTTCTCCTCTTGGTTTCCTTCCACAGAGGTGGCCTCAGCACTCCTATGTTCCCAAAGGCCTCTAGTTTTCGAATGGTCCAATTTTTTTTTGTCCCACGAGTGACTAAGGAAATTATAGAAGGTCCACTTCAGCAGAGCCCCGAGTGCTGGAGTAAGATCTAAATACTCCGAGATGCGACCTTGTTTCTCGGAGGCACCGTTCGTGACACTACTGTTCCCCAGGATATTCAGCTGACACCTTGGCTTGGGATGGCTATTGCAGGTTTGTGTTTCCACTCCCTGAGCGATGGGTTCGCCACACTCCCTACTCTACCTGAAAAGTCATTGAAAGCGATGCATTTTGAAAGTAAATTTTTTTTTGCGCCGTTGTGATTTGAAACTCGATAAAACGGAAACGAGTAACACTAAAAAGAGACAAACATTTACATCTACAGGATTTAGCCTGTGAGAGAATGAGATAGACTTATCGGTGTCCCCTTTGTGCGTTGCTTGGTAGAATAGAATTTTTAATAACTTTTTAATATGGTAACAATATAATAATAAATAAACCTACAATTCCAATCCACTCCTGATATTCTGCATTAATCTCATTCTCTCGACCATTAGTTTTCTGAAGGTTTCGCTTCTATCGTGTGTGAACTGCACACATGTTTTTTTTTTCAAATAGCCCACAACCTAACCTAACGTTACCTATTTAACCAATTAAATTATCTTTTTTTTTCATAATTTTTAATGACTTCAAGGGAGTGATATTGCATATTGTTGAGTCGTCCAGTCACCGGTTTATGCCACTCAAATGCATAAATAAACCAATCGTATCTGGTATCTATACACATGGTATACACTGTATATGATTGGTTTATTTATGCACTGTATAGTTAAGGCGGGGTCCATTGCGACGGCAAACGCCAGAATTTTGCTTGACAGTCCTATACAACAATCAAGGTCACAATTTTTGCCTACACTCAAGGCCGCAGTGTTTGTGCTTCCCGTGTTCGGCGGAAAACAAAACTTAAACATCTCATCCCGGGTGAAGCGGGAAGGCAGGCGGGGTCGAGCGGGGGGGGAGAATTCATTTTTTGACAGAAGTCGCGCGGTGCGGTCCGTGTATGTAGAAAAATCGGAACGGATTTTTGTGGTTATGTGCTATGTATGAGCGAACATAATCACGAGTTTAAAATATTATTATACCTAAATATAATATAATAATAGAAATATTTGATAATATAATATCAAATATTTATAATTATTCTGTTGTTGACGTAAATATTTACGTACTTTAGAGTAGAAATAGATTTTAGATAGATAATAGAATTTAGATTCTATAGTTCTAAATTAGGTCGTGCAATAAAATGACGTTATTATATAATGTCATTGGTGCAATAATCGATATTAGTCGGAAATCTTTCCTGATAAACCCTGATCTGTGTTTTCTTCCTGATGCAGGTAGCATCTTTTCTACATCGAACGCATTTTAACATTTATGCAAACGATAAACGTCAAATTTTTTGGTGCGCGGACCTAATAATTATGATTTTAAGTTGTAAATAAACACACTGTCGTAATGGATGATTATTTCTTTCGTGAACTCACTTGTAAATAAAGTCTATTAATTTATTAATCGGTTTCAGAGACACGGGAGAAATTGACCATTGTAAATCGATATTCTATTTTTGATGCTACGTAATTATTTACGTAGCAACAAAACGTATTCACTCTAAATTCTTAATAAATAGTAACTTTAGGTCGTGCGTATTAGTCGGAAATCTTTCCTGATAAATAAATATCTATTAAAATATCTGTGTTTTCTCCCTGATGCATCTCTTTTGTCATCAGAACGCATTTTAATATTGATATAAACGTCAAACGTCAAGCGTGCATGCCGTGGGCACGTCCGTACCTCAGATCACTTGTCAAATCGTGTGGACCGCGCGAACTTCACCCCAAACGACGTTGGTGTAAAGTTATGGCCTTGAGTGTTGGCAAAAATTATGACCTTGATTGTTGTGTTGGACTGTCAAAACTCTGGCGTTTGCCCGCGCAATGGACAAAGCTTAACATTAACAGTTCTAAAGTGACAGTCTAGTAGACTAGTAGGGGTTAGTATATTTATGGTCTAGTATTTCTAGTTCATTTATGTGACAGTCTATTTTCTATTATCTATGGTCAAAAAGTCCGAACTCGAGGGGTTAGTATATTTATGGAACTCGACAATTTAACGCAATTTAACGGCGTTGCGCAAATTTTGACTAGCTTTGTCTAGCCCGGTATATAGTTATTATTTGTGCAGTTGAATGCATTGTTTACGTTCCCGATCTCTGATTGTGTTTGGTGCATTTGGATTCACACCCGGTTTCCGCAGAGTCACTCTCCCGTGAGTACACTTTGGGGTTATATTGATCTCAACTAATAATATTATTTCATATTACAATCTTACCCGTGGTTACGATTTACGACTATTTCCAAGTTAAGTTAGAGGCGATGAAATAGCTTTGATAAATGCCATTCGTTACAGGCGTGGAATTTTCTAGACGTTGTCATAATTATTTCTGCCAAAGCCTATTATGTTTTTCGTATGTATTGTCAGTCAAAGATTTTCACGGCTCGAAATAGTGATAGCTGTGCTAGCTGTTTCGCTTGCCGAAGCCGTTATCAAACTAGTTTGGTTGACAGTATTTGTTTTTGAAATCGGATAATATTAAAATTGATACTGCTACCAGAGTAGTAGGTAGATGCTTTCAGTATCACCCTGGTGAAAGGTCATCATTCATAGAAACGTTGCTTGAAATGGCGTTGGAATGTAAGATAACCTCTCCCTCTTCTCATTTCATTGAATTATAGGTTACAAGGGAGCTTTGAATGGCAGGACAAGACATTTAAAATATTATATAAATTATTTTATTTCTGCAGAAACAAAATAACCTCCGTATCCCTGTTGCGGTACATCCACAGCAAGATGGTTGCAGCGCCCCCTGCTCCCCCTGCTACTGTTGCCTCGGCCAGCCCCAAGTTGCCCCCCGTGGCAGCCCTGGAGGGACAGGTGACACGCCGTTGGGATGGCATTGCCAAAAGTCAGGAAGATAAGCGGGACTATCGGTGAGCTACTACTATCAATTATTATAATACCTATTTTAAACATTTTATTTTCAATTGTGTTTCTGTAACATTAGGTTCAATTAATTTAGATTTGCTTTGATAATAGAAATTCAAAATTAGAACTGTTATTAATCATTTGAGTGCCGATTGTCATCCGGGTGACAATATTTCAAGCATATGCGGCCACATTCGGCACACAACAAGTTAAAGATTATATTTTCAATTGTGTGTCAATACTTTTTAAATTTTTTTTTATATGAATACCGCACAAGGGTCCCAACTGCTCCCGTCTGAAGCCAGTGAGACTATGGCATCCCAAATTGGGGTATGTTGTGAGCAGTGGCGGCTCTCCCCTTAGGACAATGGGTGTTTGACCCCCCAAAATTATAAGACATAATAATAATATTTTTTTACGGAATCAATTTAATTTTACGGCTCAACGCATCGAATTCTTTACTTGAAATGAACCGCAAAATAATAGCAGTTAGCGGCATTGACTCGCCGGGTGACGAGCAGTGACATCTATCGTGTCAAATGGAAGCTCCAATTCTCACAATATTTAGATCCCTGGGTCAATTTTTGACTTGCCCCCGCCTAGGATATCTTCTGTCTCTATGCGCGCCATACAATAAACGCGATGGCACTATGTTTTTATCCTGGAGTAAAAATTCCTGCCTATAGGTACCATAGAAACCCTGGCGACGTTTTGGACATGACCGAATGTCGTGGAAGGGAGACAGCATTGTGAATCTTATGCGTTGTTGAAAGAGATGGCGATCCAACATAGGTCGGTTTTGCATTTTGCACGCATGCCTCGTCCATTGTATTTGGACAGTTCGGGAAAGATTTGGAATAATAATTATTTACGTTGTTATCGGCGACGTTTCAACTTTAGTTTGGTGGCACATCGAGAAGTAGATCTTTTTAAAGATTATTAATTATTATATTATGATCACTTTTCAACGGACATAGAAAACAGCTTGATTTAAAACAATGTTTGTTTTTTAGGTTCCTAATCTAAGTGACAGCAGATTCTATACATTTAATTATCTAGTTACAGGTAAATCATTTGAAAGGGACCTTTGCTTGTGTACAGTGGCGGCTGGTACTAAAAAATATCGGTGGTGCGCTAAAAATCTTTTACATAAACTTACTCTAATTAAAATATTCCTGGATTTGCAGCTTCCTTTGTCTCATCGTGCCCAAGCAAGGCCAATTCAAATGCCCCACAGAATTTAATGCAGTCAATTAATTTCAATAAAATATAACGATTTTTTTCTACAAGTTCATTGTGTTGTTTTATATGAGTTCTATAGCCAGAATGTAATTGGTTTCTAATATCAACTGTTCCTAAGACCGCTAAGCTTATAAAATTCCTCAGGTGAATTTGGGAAATACTGTGTTTTTTTACCTTGTCCGACAAGTGTGACATATCGGTCACTCCCTGCTCAATCCAAACTGAATCCCCACCAAAAACCAAGCACGGAAAACAAAGCAAACTGTGCAATTTGTCACATCCGCACAACCAATTTGCTTTATTATATAACTCCTTCTTAAAAATTCGAAAGAACCTTCTTGTTTTTGACTTGCACTGTTGTTTAATATTTAAAATGGGCCGTGGTGGTCCACTATTTTTAATTAGTAACCGTTTTTCAAAGTTCAGCACATTGTTTTTTATAAAATCAACATTAATAATGGAACTCATTTTTTACTCTTCCCGACTCGTCCAAAAAACAAATAACAATGGCGTATTGACCTGCGAACTGTCACAACGCGTCTCATTGTTTATGTTGGAATGCTAAATGTGGCTAAATGCTATAGAGATAAAAGATGGTCGATGCTGAGCGGAACATTGACTGAAAAGGAGTAGATCTTAATTTAAACACACAATATCAATAATAAAATGACACTAAAGCGTCCCCGATTAAGATGCTACTGAACAAACTGATCCTTTCGACATGGTGGAAATTTTAAGATCGACACCCGCGATCTATTTAAATTTGCAAAGGATTATACCTACCTACGATTATGGCGCATGGAGAATTGTGTAAGGATTCTCTTAGATTCTGTGATCGCTTTGGCAAATGCACCTCTGCCCTGAATATAGAAACAAAACTTTCTGCTTTTGTTATCTGTTACGCGAGCGAGTATACATAGACACCGTATGTATGCATTATAACCGAAGTGTGTATTGTGATTTGTGATGAGGCATATAGGAAATATAGTATGTTATTCAGTGTTAGGGAATTTTTAGTTTGGCAGAAATTTTGGGAGTGCGTTGCACCGCCGCACCTTAGGGCTGGCCGCCACTGCTTGTGTAGTGGTGTATTAGATAGATAAAAAATATCTAATATAATTTAATAATAAATCTGTTTTTGTTAGGTAGCTGAAAAATGCAAAAACAGAAAAAAACATCACAAATTGAAACGCAAGTCTAAATTTAACCCTTCAAAAAATTGGCATTTTTTTCTGTTGATCAAAATATTTTCGCTTTACAATAAAAATGCAAATATTTGGAATATTTCTGAGCACATTCAAAAACTAAAAACTGTTTTAGAAAGGTGATGAAATAAGCTTTCAAATTATATAATTCGAAATAAACATATTTTTTTTAATTACAAAATTTTTGCACACAAAAATAAAAAAGTTTTAAAAATGGCTCATCTTACGTTTTTTCTAACTAAAGTTACAGATAATAAAAAAAAATAAAAACATGTACATATTTTATTAGACAAACGTATAACAAACACATATGGTTATCTCACTTTTTGTCGCTCCATGTAAAGATAATTTATAAAAAATTTCCGAAGTTTAAAATTTTTTTTTTAATTTGCGATTCAAAACTTTGTATACATAAAAGTGTACATTTTACTTTTTCGGTGGCTATTTTTTAGATTGGAATGTGGTGTTTTCCCTTTCTAACACCGTTTAGAACATATTTCTCACTATGATAATAAGGGAGTTACAGCGTTTTATACGAGACCTATGTGCGTTGGGACAAATATGGTCTCCTGCCATTCTAAGGGTTAAATAAAATTGATAAATGTCTTTTCTCACCCAATATCTTCGGACATTTTAGGGGTAAAAGGGGACTGCGGACGTGTGTTTCAAAGTCAATTTTTGTTTTTAAATTTTTGATATTACCGGTTACTATTTTTTCTAATCTACCTAATTTTGTTTTTATATTTTGGATACTTACGGTCCTTGGCCATATTATTAGAGGCACTGCAAGATTTCATGTAAAATATTAATTACCGGGTGATATTGTACCGTTTTATTATTTTAGATCGATTTGTTTTTTTTTAAATTTTTATATTATCCAATCAATTACCGATTTATTTGACATAAATAAAACAGCATTAATTTAGAAAAGCATAAGTTTATTAAGTTTTAAAGAAAAGTGAAAATTGTGAAAGATCGCCTTTTCTACCCATAATGAAAATAGTCCAATTACTTTAAAACACTTCATACAAAATAAACTAATAACTGAGCAGTATAAAACTGTTAAACAAACAACCACAGTCCATAGAGCCACAGAAACACGTCCGTACCTGACTCGATTCCGATTGCGACTGATACAGGTTTGTACTTGTTTACGTTCATGTATCACTTTGTCAACACAGTGTTGCCATATTTTAAAAATATGTGGTCTACAACAATTCTTTTTTAAAAAAATCAATAATATTGTAGTTTAAATATACCATTATTGCATAAAAACTGTTAAGAAACATAAAGTTACAAAAAAAATACAGTGCGTCTAATAATTTGGCCAGGGACTGTAGGTACATACTATCTGTGCGCATAACCATATTGAAAAGTGCCCTCTTTAAAATGATGTGCCAGCAAGTACATGAATTATTTAGTGATTTTGCAATTTATAAATAATACCCATGTAATTTGAGTTATTTGAGTTGCGGATTCATGACCCTACCTATCTTCAAATTGATATAGATAATAATATGTCGGCATTTTTCACAATAATTAAAAGTAATTTCACAATTTTTTTTCAAATGACCTCCCATACCTGGAGCCCTAGAGCCGCCTCTGGTTATGAGGCTGAAGGTAATGGAGAGGGGAAGGAGGTAGGGTAGAGGAAGGTGGGGAAGAACCTGGCTATTCAGATCTGGTCACCAAACACGGCTAATGCCATTTCAAGCAATGTTTCAATTCTGAGTGGTGGTCTTACACCAGGGCGATACTAAGAGTATCTTCCACTCTGGAACGTGCCATAAATATACGAGATAATATTTTAAATGAATAAATTGTGAAATAACACAAATAAATTTTATTTGCCGCGCCGGGATTCGATCCCGTGACCTTCAGTGTGCGAGTAAAGAGCCTTACCGTTGGACTACGCTGGCCATCAACTATATTATATATTTCAATTGTGTGTTAACACTATATTATGCTGGAACCGCACGTTTGCCACTTGCCGCAAACTCCAAACCCCCACAAACCTTCACAAACTTTTGGCTTGATTTTGGATTCCATCCGCACGCTTGCGAGTGCATTAGTTTATTCTGAAGAGGCAAGCATGACGGACGTCGAGGTTGTTGCATCGGTCATAACATTTGGCTTAAGGGAATTTAACCAGCCAGCGGCCAAGAATCCAAATTTGGTCGAAAGATGTTCTTACAATCGTACAGGGCGGTTCCAATGAGAAAGATTAATTATTCTCCGTACCAGCTTTTTTTAACATTATAACTCAATTTCGATTTTATTTAATTAAAAATTGGCTTTAATTTATTCCTACATTCAAAAATGATGAAAGGCGTGACGATAAAACTATTAAAATTATGTACATACTTTTTGTAATTATTTTTTGATCATAAGTATTTATGATTTTTCAATAATGATTAAGCTAAATAAGAATGTAAAAAAAATTCTTAAATATACAAGGTGTCCGGAAACTCGTAGTACAAGCGGGAAACTGGGGATTCCCCATCCCATTTGGAGTCAATTTTGTGGTATAACTTTTTTTGATTTGAGTTTTCGTTTTCGAGAAAATCGAGTCAGAAGTTGATTTTTTTTTTGGTCAAATTCTTGTAAATTATTACCGACGATCATAGTACCTAACTAATAAAAACAAATTAAAAGAAAAACAAACAAAGAAATCGGTATTTAAAGCATAATTTTGAAATTGCCCATCAATTAATTCAACATGAAAATAAAATGTTCGCTCATTTCACGGTTCAACAGCTGATCTACATTTCGCGCACGAGACTGCATGCTGATCCAATCACGACGAGATGGATTCTAGCGCTGTCTCGTTTGTTTAAAGTGCTGCTAAAACGAGACAGCAACGCTTGTCAAATGACCGCGGGCGGCAAAAAGTGTCGTGTGGCCTTGACCCACGAACCAAATTCTGTACCCAAGAAGCATACGGATGCAAGTCCAAAAAGGTAAATGTTCAGGAGAGCCAAAAAAATGTTGGAGTTTTACCTACCATTAAAACTCTTATTATGTTGTCTTGCTCATCCAGAATATATATATAATGTGAGATATCGCGCTTATTTCTCGCTAGCGCCCGTCGTATCTGTCGCTATATCTTGAATTTCCCGGCTTCCTTTTGTAGCTCCCTTCAGTTGTATAATTGTCACCTTGCAGTTGGCGTCCTGAGACGCCATTTCCTTCAATTTGGACTCACCAAGCAGAGCTTGAATATATATTCTGGATGAGCAAGACAACATAATAAGAGTTTTAATGGTAGGTAAAACTCCAACATTATGTGTGTCGTTGCTCATCCAGAATATATATATAATGTGAGAAGTGTTTGTTATCGCTTGGTGACAATTCTAAAGCCAAAATTGTGACTATTACTGTATTGCTTGAAATAACTTGGTCAAAGACTGAGAGTGAATGGGTGGATTCAGCACCTCAACATTGAGACCTCTGATCTGCTTTCTATAATATTTCTTGAAAGTGTTTTCTGAACGCCAGTTTCCTCTTTCCAAAATGGTGTCTATAGGACACTCTTCCAGCCAACTCCTTGAGGCTACTGCTGATCTCAAACTCCCAGGGGAGGCATCAATCCCAGCGTCCTTCAAAATTGTTTTAATCCATCCACCAATAACAGTTCTCGAGGCTGGCCTGGCAGGCCCCAATGTGGAAATAAACAGACATTCAACACCAGCTTCGTGTCTCCTGTTCTCACCCAAAGACATAAGCTTTCTCAACCAAAATATAGGATCTATATTACAATCCTCTGCTTTGCAAAGTTTCCAACCAGACTGTCTATGTGTAGAGGTGTCTGTTTTAGAACCAAAAATTGGCCATAATATAATGTGATCATCATTGTCCACAAGATTATCAGGAGATGTATGTAGTAAAGTCAGATCATGTATTCGTCTTCCTGATGCCAGAAGTAAAATCACAGAACATCTACGAGATGCTTCGAAAAGAGTCAGGTCCTTTGGAGGATTTTTACAAAGCCAAGATACCAAGTATCCTGGATCCCAAGTAAATGCTCTAGGCTTCTTATTTGCAGAATTTCCTATACCTCTCATCACTCGCTTGACCAAGGGATGATTACTTATCCTCAAATCGCCGTTGGGGTCACACAAAACCGACACTGCAGACTTGTGAAGTGCTATAGTACTGGGAGCCAAGCCTTTCTTCACCCTTAAGTATGCCAAAAACCGTGCCAGCTGAGATCCCGAAGGGTTATTAGGATGCGTATTATTAATGGAGCACCATTCCTTCCAGCTCTTCCATGCTATGTGATAAGTTGAAAGCATAGATTTGCGCCAACCCGCATTCAACAGAGCTTTCTCTTGCTGTGACCAATCGTTCAATGCTTCACTCCACCCCCAATCTTCCACACCTGTAGTTGGAGCTTCTGGACCTGTTGAGGATGAAGTCCTGTCGATAAGTCTATCAAGTTGTCGACCAACATGGGTATTATGTGAGGTCGGTCTAGGGCTCTTCTCTTTAGGTCTGGTAACCAAAACACTTTTGGCCAATTTGGGGCTACGACCAGGTACACCCCTGATGACTTGTTCAGGTGTGCAAGCACTCGTGGCATTAAACAAGGGGGAGGAAAGATCCATGCCAAGGGGAAATGCCAACTCCTGCTGAACGCGTTGTGAAACATCGCTCTCTTGTCGTGGGAATCTATCGAGACATACTGATCCACGACGTGAGCCCTCGAAGAAGCGAATAGGTCCACTACTGGATTGCCCCACTTGTGAAAAACAGCTCTTACCGCTGGGGGAAGAAGGTGCCATTCTGGTAATGTCATCCCTCGGGATAGATGATCCGCGAGGCCATTGTAGCGTCCTGGCAAATATTGGACTTGTAAAGCGATTCTGCACTTGTCCAAAAGAGCAAGAATCTGAAATGTCAGATGAAGGAGACCCATCGACTTGGTGCCTCCCTCGTTCCTCAAGTAGGCTACGACTGTCCTGTTGTCTGATTGAATGAGTAACGAAGAACTTCTCAAATTCTGAGTCACAGATGTTAAGGCATTTAAGATTGCTGTCATCTCCTTTATGTTGCAATGTCCCCCCCTCTGACTGTCTGTCCAACAACCCGACAGAGGTACATCGTCGATCAGGGCTCCCCAGCCGTGATCCGCCGCATCCGTAGTCAGAAAGTGTGTTGGGCTGGGAACATGAAGAGTTGAAACATGATCTAAGTTGGTCATCCACCATTTCATTTCCGACAAGACCTCCTTCTTTATCGGGGACTTCTGCTGAGGGGTCAGCTGTAATTGCATCAGTCGAGTATGGAGTCGACCTCTGGGGACCACAAAGGTAGCAAAATTCAACTTCCCGAGAATACTCTGAGCTTCTTTTAGAGTCCATCTTCGTCTTGTCACGAAGCCCCGAAGTGAATTCCAAAGACCTTGGCGTCTGAATTTGGTCAAATACTTCTGATTTAGATGAGGGTCCCACACAACTCCCAGGTATTCCACTGATTGTGCTGGCTGACTGATACACTTCTGGAGATTCAGTGACCAACCTAACCGCTCCAACAAATGAAGGGCTTCCCGTGTTTGACTGAGGAGGACCTCTCTGGTCTGATGAGCCAGGAGAAAGTCGTCTAGGTACACAATGACCCTGATACCCCGTCTCCGCAGGATTTCTGCAATCCAATTTGTGATAGCTGCAAAGGCCTGTGGTGCACTGCTCAAGCCTTGAGGCAGGCATGTCATCTGTAAGTGAAGACCTCCGTAATACAATCTCAGAAAGCAACGGTGAGCTTTTGCGACCGGTATGTGGAAGTAGGCCTGCGAAAGGTCTATTTTTGTCATCCAATCGTTGGCTTGAAGAAAGTGTGGTACTTTGTGGTGAGATATCAGAGAAAACTTTTTCCAAGCTACATCTAAATTGAGAGCTTTTAAATTGAGGATTGGCCGTTTTGAGCCGTCGCTCTTTTGAACAAGAAAAAGTGTTGATAGGAAGGAGGCATTGTCGCCAGCTCTTTCCAGTGTACCATCTCTCATCATCTTTTTTATTTCGAGGGTCATTTCCGGGGTTACTTTCGTCTTGAACCTCCTTGCGGAAGCATGGCTTGGACTTATCAACGAGGGCTTTCGGATGAATGGTATGCGGTATCCTCTTATCACACGTAAGATGGTCTCTGGGGCATCTAGGGCCCGCCATTCTCTCCAATAATCCTGTAGTTGACCCGCCCGAAATGGTTGATTGTCACTTGTTGAAGCGGCCACGAGAGATCTGCCCCCTCGCGCCACGCTTCTGTTCCCTCCCCCTACGCCTCGTACCGGAGGAATAGTGGGGGTCTCGCCCGTGGTCTGCCCGCCGGGGAAACGAGGGAAATGCCATATTTTCCTTTGATGTCTGCTTGGGGGGAAAGGCAACAACCTCCTTAGATGTTGAAGGGCGGTTGTGCGCCGAGTGGCTACCCTGAGGTAGGCGCACTGGATTAAAGCACTTTGTTACACCACCTAGTTTCTGCAACTGAGCGGACATTGCTTCTTCCCCAAAAAGATGAGTGGAAGAAGGAGGAATTCTGCTGAATAGCTTCCGTTCCACTCCCGTCTTACAGCTGCCCAAAATCTTATCCCTTCTGTGCTGAATTACTTCAGCTCGCTTTCCGCATGTTATCTGCAGTATATCGTCGGAGCATTTTATATACTCGGAGTCCTCTCCTAACAGGATGTTCAGTTGTTCCTCTAAAGCTTCACTTGACAGAGAACCTTCTGAACTACTTCCCCATTTGATAAGTTTCTGGAGAGCCTGTTGAAGGCACTCTCTCTGCTTCAATGAGGCATGCGTTACCGCAGCCAGCATCTTTTCCATGGCAGGAAATATCGGAGAGGCGGTGTCAAATGCCAGCACCTCACAGTTTACTTCCAGCTCCTTGAAGCCTGGATCAGCTAAATATTCCTTTAAAGCAGATGCGTAGCGGACATTGGCCCAGTCGCTCGAGTTGAAGCGATGGAGATTCTCCACCAAACCCAGATGTGTTGTAGAAGGTTTTGGCGCTGCAGACTCCTTCAGAACAGTAGAGGGACCCGGCATCTGATACTGCCTTTCAGGCGACAACGAGCAAACGCTCCCAGATGCATGCGAAGATGCCGCTATATTTGGCGTGCTGACAGTGGTTTCCTGCGTTGACCTATCCATGACAAGATCCTGCAGGGTCTTGACCTGATATGCTAATCTTTTAAGCAGATGTCTGTCATTCCGCTTTCGTCTTTTCGTACGCCTGCGACGCCGACTACTCTTCGATGCCGAACCGCTAGAT
Source organism: Limnephilus lunatus (assembly GCA_917563855.2). Lineage (NCBI taxonomy): Eukaryota > Metazoa > Arthropoda > Insecta > Trichoptera > Limnephilidae > Limnephilus > Limnephilus lunatus. Next base: position 105,528,633 of record OU830594.1, read on the forward strand.
TGCGAACTCGAAGAACTGGTTGACATTGAACGGCGTGGCCTTCTTCGATCACGTCGTTTAGAGGTTACACCCTCTTCTACATGCTCCTTGTCTAAGGGCATTTTGACCCGTGCACAAAAAATGTTTGGGTACGCGAAGGAAAGCGGCGCAGTTTATTATGCATAGCAGTAAGACGCAAATAACTTTATAAATAATTGCACAATCACTCAGCACTAGATTTACACAAAATTACGACAATTTGCGGGTAGCAACAGATTCGATTTCGTTAATATAATTACGAAACAAAATTTCACGACCGGCGTAGGTGAAATAGACGCCAAAATTGAAGGAAATGGCGTCCTAGGACGCCAACTGCAAGGTGACAATTATACAACTGAAGGGAGCTTCAAAAGGAAGGCGGGAAATTCAAGATATAGCGACAGATACGACGGGCGCTAGCGAGAAATAAGCGCGATATCTCACATTATATATATATTCTGGATGAGCAACGACACACATAATATTTTTTCTCTAACTATGGTCTCATAACTTCGTCGGATATCCATGCTGATAGATAACAAAAAAAATTAATTATTCAATCAATTAGTTTTGTTTTAAAAACAAGCAAATGAAACGAAATTTAAAGCCTTAAAAATAATTAGTTTTTAGACTTTCACGGCCAAAAGCATTTTCGTTGTTAGTTTTTGGGGTGTTATGCCGTGTGGCGCTACCTCCTTCTATTGCCGACGTTTCGGACGGCATTGCAGTGTCCATCATCAAGGCAGATCCAACGAAATAATGACAAGACTAGAATAAGTTATAATTACTTTGAAGTGAAAACTTCTTAAGCACCGTTGTGATTTAAACCTGTTTGAAACGAACAAGCGACACCAAAAAGAAATAGTAAGCAAACGACGAAAAATTAATTTTGTAACAACTTTGAAGTGAAAACTTCTTTAGCACCGTTGTGATTTAAACCTGTTTGAAACGAACAAGCGACACCAAAAAGAAATAGTAAGCAAACGACGAAAAATTAATTTTGTAACAACTTTGAAGTGAAAACTTCTTTAGCACCGTTGTGATTTAAACCTGTTTGAAACGAACAAGCGACACCAAAAAGAAATAGTAAGCAAACGACGAAAAATTAATTTTGTAACAACTTTGAAGTGAAAACTTCTTTAGCACCGTTGTGATTTAAACCTGTTTGAAACGAACAAGCGACACCAAAAAGAAATAGTAAGCAAACGACGAAAAATTAATTTTGTAACAACTTTGAAGTGAAAACTTCTTTAGCACCGTTGTGATTTAAACCTGTTTGAAACGAACAAGCGACACCAAAAAGAAATAGTAAGCAAACGACGAAAAATTAATTTTGTAACAACTTTGAAGTGAAAACTTCTTTAGCACCGTTGTGATTTAAACCTGTTTGAAACGAACAAGTGACACCAAAAAGAAATAGTAAGCAAACGACGAAAAATTAATTTTGTAACAACTTTGAAGTGAAAACTTCTTTAGCACCATTGTGATTTGAACCTGGTTGAAACGAAAAAGCAACGACATCGTCGGATCTACCGGATCTGCCCTGATGATGGACACTGCAACGCTGTCCGAAACGTCGGCTATAGAAGGAGGTAGCGCAACACGGCATAACACCCCAAAAACTAACAACGAAAATTAAAAATAATTGTTTAAAAAAAAAAAAACGCTGACTTGAGTCAAACAAAAACATGGACTTGAGGCCTACTGCCTCTAAATGAAGTGGACTATTTTGTTATGACACGTGGTGTATTATGAAAGGAATAAAGTCCATGGTACACCTTTCTGCTTCTAAGATAGTTGTTGCATCATGGTACTTGCATCCATATGCAATTTTGAAGATCCTATTTTTTCTTCATAATAGGACTTCCATCTTTCTGCCACTGATAAACATGATAATTTACTTTGCCGCTTTTCTGTTCCGTGTTAGTTCTTTGTATTACAGTAGTGTTCGAAACGAATGTGAACAAGGTTATTATCATTTTTTTTTAATAATGTAATAATTAGATGGAAAAAAAATAGTATACAGCTAATTTTTTCCCCATCAACTACTATCATTCAGACAAGTGCTTAGCCAAAAGTCCCCGCCCTTAGCCCCCCCTTGCTTTCCCCCCTGTGCCCCACCAAACATGAAAAGTGTAAGGGTTTCGTAAATCACGTCTATCTCCATTACTAAACAACATATCGGATTGCAATTTTTTGTATTCTCTTTGCTGTAATATTGTCTACAATTAATGTCAATCACAACGGTGCTAAAGAAGTTTTCACTTCAAAGTAATTACAAAATAAATTTTTCGTCGTTTGCTTATTATTTTTATTACCTAAGTGTCGCTATTTCGTTTCAACCAGGTTCAAATCACAACGGTGCTAAAGAAGTTTTCACTTCAAAGTAATAATTAAGATGAAGCCATACTAAATAATGCAAAATCATACAAAATCGTATGTTTTAGTTTTGAAAATTTGACCGCTTAAAAGTATTATAGATGCTTCAATTAAATACTGCGTGTAGAACATACTTTGGCCCTTAAAAATATCGGTCATTTTTTTAATAAGTCTTTTAATAAGCTTAGAAAAAAATAAAGTATTAGGTCTATAAAAAACATTTTTAACTGAAAACTCTCCTACTTATAAACACTTTTTCGGATATGGTTTTATTGCATAATGTGGCAAATTCAGTTTCTTATATAATTATCGCGAAAAAAAAATGATATTTACGCCCGAACCTCACAAAATAAAATATAATATGCATTTTCGCGTTGGTATTTTTGACATCACGGCGACAATACGGCAGTCAACGAATTTGTTATATCAAAGTGAACCTTATACCGTCCACCGAAGAACGACTGGCAGCCGCCCCCCTGTCTTCCGTCATTACTCCTCCGGACGGAGCGGAGAGCAGTCGTGTTATGCTCCGCGCCGCTTATTTTCGTGAAATCAATTTAAAAATTCCGTTTTATTGCAATAAACAATGCATAAAAAAGGAATTAATGTTTTTACAGGCCTTTACGAAATCAACATGTAAAAAAAAAACTCAAATATCTTTTCCAACCTTTCCAAAAGCTTTTTCTCAAGTATTTTTAAACTCCTCCCATAAAAGGGCGTGAATTCCGATTTCGATTTTTTCCTGTACTAGTGGATCGCCTTAAATAAAATTTTCGTTGTTTGCTTATTACTTCTATTAAGTGTCGCTTTTTCGTTTCAAACAGGTTCAAATCACAACGGTGCTAAAGAAGTTTTCACTTCAAAGTAATTATAACTTATTCTAGTCTTGTCATTATTTTGTTTGTTTTAGTACACTAAAGCTATGTACAAATCGTGATCGTGAAATACTCGTGTTAGTGCGGGTTATTCATAATGGAGCTAGTTTACACTTCCATTCAATAAATAAAGTTATAGATTTTAAACTGAAATACTATGGCATTTTTAGTTGCTGAAATCTTGAACTGATACCCGTAAGCCTAATTTCACTTCTTCAGTAAAACCAAAATTTAAAACAATTGAGAAAAAATACAATTAACTAGTATAAACATCAATTGGCGGCAATGAATCGGCTGCCGCGGAGCGATGCAGAGATGTTGCACCAAACATTCACGGTTGATATCTGACATTTCCTAGCCATAAAGTACACATTAAAATTAATATTATTTTACAGCGCATAGAAAGGGCTACAATCTTTGTAGGAAACATTTTTTCATAAAATGTCAGCCTGAAAAGTTCTGTGACAAAATGTAAAATAACGTACCAAAAAAAAAAAAAAATTTTACCTTTTCATACAAATTACAAACAAACGGTAAAAGTTACGATGAAAGTTAACTAGACATTAATTGTAGACAATGTTACAGAAAATCCTCTCCTTCCTTTTCTTAAAAGACGAGAAAGTGAGCGCTTCCATAAATTAAGGTGTACCGTATTTAAACAAGAAAATCGGTTACTAATTTAATTTTTTTTTTTAAGTTATTGTTTTGATTTAAAGTGTAAAAACGAGCAAATAAACCACAGAATTAAAAAAAAAACTTTTGCAATACTAAATCGTAAATGTTGTAAGTTAAAATATGAATGTTAAAATAATTTAAAAAAAAAAAGTAATACCAATGTTCAGCGAAAACTGAATAGTACTGCAGTCATCACCACAGCACGTGTCAAGTCTCGACAGCGCTGTGGTGATGAATATTTTTTTACGCAGTTTGGCAGCGGCCGCCGGCAGCTGCACTTGTGCGTAGATATGGTTTCGTGACGTTTGACATTTATCGAATTATTAAAAACATTTTGCATTAATTTGTCATTAAAATAAAGTACGTGTTTGTGAAGTACAGTGAAATTTAGAGGTTATTGATAATTCTGTGATTTGTGAAGTACAGTGAGATTTAACTAGGTACTAACCGGCTATTTTAAAATGAATTTTTCTTAGCTTTTAATGATCTTTCTGAAGTGTTTCTGAGTTAATTTCATTCTGAGTTGTGATGTTGTGTGTTTTGGATTGCAAAAGAAACATTGCACATGTAAGTAGTTTCCTTCCTGTTTTAATATTAAATGGGTAATCCATAAGCCGCCGCATTTTTTACACAGTTTTTTCAACAATTACTACAAGAAACAACTACATATTTACGTACACAAAATTGGTTATCAGGTTCTTAGTTTAGGTAAATTAAGTAATTCGTGCGTATTTAGTTTGAAGTCAAATCCAAATGCAATAATAATAATACGGCGGGTTTGTAACTTTTAACTTGGAATGAAAATCGAATTTTAATGCATATTTTTCCGTCTACCCCGACTGAAACCGATGATTTACTTTGTATTTTACTTTTCAAAATGTATGCCTATTAAAAGTGTAGCCGATGTTACGGCGGGCACCCCGGAAATACACCAGAAATACAATAACGAATAACCCTAAAGTAGCCGAAATTTTTATTTTTTTTTGTATTTTTTTTTACAAAAATGCTCAAATCGAAAAACTATATGTTTATTTGGGTACTCTATGTAATATAGATTCCCCAGTTTCCCGCTTGTACCACGAGTTTTCGGACACCGTGTATATTAGTTTGTAAGACTGTAAATAAATAGACAAACTGAAGTATTTTCATCACAAAAGACGTGCGCGAATCTTTTTTTAATGATTTTATTTAAACTAAAATTCTTCCCTAAAAATCCTTCCCAGATAATTCATTGATTTATTTTACTGCATGATTATATGATTTGAAATGTGTTTTGTATAATACAAAATTTTGTTTGAAAATTTAACAAATCTTCCAACGACCTACGGTATAACTTTATTACACTAAAAATTAACACATTTTCTAATAATAATTTAAATTTCTAATAATTTAAAACATAACAATTTTTCGAAATCAATTTATACTTTTTTGTGGAAAAGAGTCAATACGGCTAAAATTTTATTTAAAAATGACGTATTTCCGGTTTTGTCTGGTTATTTTTATTATTAATACCTACAAGAAAACAAGTGAAAAAAAAAATACGACAAAGAAGATAGCATTCCCTGATAGCATTTCAGGAATCTTAAGACGTCTTCATTTGACCAGTCACTCATTTTGAAACACAACTTACGTCCGTTAGCCACTGCTGCACAGACGAAACTGAGTGCCCACAAACGTGTGGACACGTCGCAAACGCTTGCGGCAAATTCCCTTTGATTTGTGACAAAAAACTGACACTCGATCGGATCGACTAGCCAATCACTCTATCCGCACGCTTGCATTTGTGAAGGCTTGTTGATGTTTGCCAAACGTGCGGTCCCGGCATTATATTTTCAATGGTGTGTCAACACTAGGTTCAATGAACTTAGATTTGCTTTGATGATAGAAAATCAATATTAGAACTGTTTGTTTGAACAAATTCAGACAATAAAGTAAGTTACAATGAACTTAGCGAAAGAGAAGGTGCGTAAAAACATACATGCGACAGAGAAAGACGTGTCTTTCTGAGAAAACTACCAAAAGACTTGCGTATCGATTTCTAAATTCAACACAAGAAAATCCTTACATTCAATCAATTATTGAAGTTCTTGGTTGGACAATGCCTAGCTAAGGAAACGGCGTTAATTATTGTTACGGAAAATTTGGCACAAGGGAATACTTTTCATAAAGTTTCATCGAAATTATATAATGTTAAAAATAATTTGAATAATAACAATATTAATTCTTTTGTAAAAAATATTGAAATTAAATGCCTTGATGATGAATGATAGAAGTGGATGCAACGGAAACTGAACTGTAAAACGGTGCAATTCAATACAAATCATAACACAAATGGCATTGATGCAGTAGTGATATGCCACTAACCTATGCACCTTAACGTCGCAAGCTTACCGGCCAGCCGCAAATATCAACATTTATATCTTCGTTACAATTCGGTTCTGATCGAAGCAGAACTAGCATCGTCACATCTGCACTCTGTTGGGTTTTCAAGAACTTTGTCGCTTTGCCAATGCTAATGTAGCTACCTATTCTTATTTACAGAGGCCTGGAGTTGAAGAATCGGATGAAGATCTTGCTGGTCAGTGATCCCACAACGGATAAATCAGCCGCTGCAATGGATGTCAACATAGGTAAGAAAATAATCCTTTAAAACCATTGAATATATCACAAATCCTCATTTTTGCCAGTTTTCAGTTAATTTAATAAAAAAAAAATCATTTTAATCGAAGCATACCAGCTTGAACAAAAAGTTTAAGGACCGGTCACCGTGTGACGCTGTCAGTCACTCGATTGGAATTCTTTTTTTCTGTGTTAGGTTACTACATCTGTCATTGACACTTCCCTCCCAATTTCAGCTTCGTAGCTTGACGTTTATAAAAGTTACACTGTACTGCGTACCTCCACCGTTGTGTGTGTTTTCGATTTTTTACAAGTCTGAAAATGGCATCAATTTTGCACCACAATAACGCACTGCCGCACAATGCGATCTTTATCCATGAGTTTTTGGCCAAAAACAACACGAATAATACGTTTTTAGATTTTCACGGCCAAAAGCATTTTCGTTGTTTGTTTTTGGGGTGTTATGCCGTGTTGCGCTACCTCCTTCTTTAGCCGACGTTTCGGACAGCGTTGCAGTGTCCATCATCCACTACAAGATGGTAGGTATTACAGTAAACTTACTATTACAGATTATCTTCCTTGTTCACTGTTCACATATCCCCATAGGTGTGTTATATTTTTTTGATTAAATTCTAAATTATTGATTACAGTCAAATTGATTCGCAAACTATTTGTGACTACAAGGTCTATTATATTATAATTGAATTTTCCATAATAGTGAAATGAATTTTCCATAATTGAAAAATAATGCATAAGATTCAATCAAAGATATGAGCTATAAATTGCAAAGAAATGAAAATGCCGCTCTGTTACACTAACATAAATATATATTTTTATTCATTAACTCTCGGAATGCCAGAGGTAATAAAATGACAATCGCCCGCCTGAAACTATTTTCGTAATAACTTAACTTGTTTTTTGCAAACTGATATTTAAAAATCGTACAATCTCACTAATGCGGCTCTTTTAAAAACCAGAGGGTGCTGGATTAATGGAATGTTCGGATAACTGGATTATAGAGAAAAAATCAAAATAAATAAAACACGTTTTACGCTTTCCTGGTCCAGATTCCATCGTCTTCACGTGGTCTACTATCTTTTGCTTTTTTTCTTAAGGTCGTGTATAGTAGCACGCCCAACACCATATTTTTTTTGTCAATTTGCACATGTTTTCTCCACTATCTAACTTCTTTAAAATGTCCATTCTATCTTTCAAATCTAGTGTCTTGTGTTTCCGTTTACTTGACATTTTTAATTACACACTATTCTCACTTCAAAATACGTATGCACGTGCACATGAGATAAGTTTTGAGGTAAGACTGCTAGCGTCACTCCTGGACACATTGACCCCCAGATTCCTACCCACCCTTCATACGCTTTTCCTTCCCAGAACTCCACTCCTTCCTTTCCTAAAAAGACAGCACAGCATCCCCAAATATGACATAGGCCCTGAGGGGAATTATTTTACTCTGGGTCTTGTGTGGGGCTAATGAAAAAAAAAATTGAGGTAGGTTTATATAAATAACTTTTTCTTTCTGAGAATTTCCTGTCCTTCCTTTTCCTAAAAATGTCCTCAACACAGCATCCCCAAAGATGACTTATGCCCTGAGGGAATTTTGTTCCTCAAATCCTCCCGTGTGGAACTATAAAATACTATAATATAAATAAAAAAAAATTTAAATACATTATTACCTTGACAAGCGAATAAAAAAAATTGTATGATAAGTGCATTTTTTATATTGTTCAAAATACCATAAAATTGAGGCGAGTGCGGTGAGTTCGAAGCAAATCCACGTCAGCCAAGCAACGCTCCAGCCCAGAGGTGGTCTTGAGATTTGTACAGGCTTAGCAGCTGGTCACTATTGGATAATCTGCTACCCCTTTACAAGACAAGACGTGGCCTAATGAAGTATTATTTTGTGCAGGTGTGATGAGTGACCCGGATGAACTTCCCGGTCTGGCACACTTCTGCGAGCACATGCTCTTCCTGGGGACTGACAAGTATCCGGAGGTGAGAGACAAAATTTCTCATCATCACATACCTCCCCCCTCATCACATACCTCCCCCCACATCATATACTTCCCCCCACATCACATACTTCCCCCCTCATCACATACATCCCCTCTCATCTTTGACAGCCGGTGTAGTCCAGCGGTAAGGCTCTTGACTCGCACACCGAAGGTTGCGGGATCGAATCCCGACGTGGCAAATAAATTTTATTTGATTTATTTTTTTTTATTTTTTAGTTATTAAATAACAAAATACATTTTGTACAACAATTTGGGTAGACCCACAAAGCTGTCATATGGCAGCTTGTCTGCAGGTTCTAACAATTTAAACATTCTTATCTAAGAAAATATTTGTAAATACATTTATAGTTTTAAGGAAACATTAGAATAGATCACAAAGTAATATTTGATAATTTAACTTACATCTATAAATATATAAGATATTTCAATATACCTGCCTAATAACAAAATATGTAGGCAGCTATATTAAGATATTCAAAGATATATGGAGTTTTCGTTCAATAACCATAGTTTTATCATTTTAGGATATAGTCTCTCATTTTTTTCAAATTTTATGTTTTTATTGATTTTATTGAAAATCACTGGTATTAGATATTCAAGAGTACGGCTTCCATATTTATTTAATATTCGAGGAGTTTTTAGGCCCTTTCCTTCTCTAAATCTTGTGGTATGTTTGTGTACAAGTAGGTGTTTGTAAGGGCTTTCCACCATATTATCCATAATAGTAGTGAACCAGTGGAGACCTTTTATTGTAAGTAGGCTCTCTGAACCATATAGTAGTTTTAAGTTATGTCTCTGTTTGTAAATATTTGTTGTGACAATTTTTTTTATTATGGCAGTTTGTAAATTTTGAATATATTTAATGTAAGTAGTGCTTGCATGTCCCCAAGTTCGAATACCATATCTAAGGATGGATTCGACCATAGAAAAATATATGAGCTTAAGAGTACAATGATGCAAAATAAATTTTAATTTGTAAAAGTTACTAGCTAAGGATCGGAGCTGGTTACAAATTTTTGCCACTTGTTTATCCCACTTAAAATTGTTATCAACAATTATTCCCAGATAAGTATATTCATTTGTAAAATCTATTTTTTCACAGTCACAAACATTAACAATTCCTCTATGTATACAGTCAAAGCTATGAGCGGTTATTTTAGGAACATTCCACATTTTCAAACTTGGTGATTTTATGTACATGCATTTGGTTTTTTTAACATTAATAATTAATCCTACATCATTAGCCCATTTGAGAAGCTCGTTAAAGTCTCTTTGTAATTTATTTTATTTATTTATTTATTTCAAGACTTGTTTTTACATTAAAAAATGATAACATTTGCAAGGTTAAACAACTTTTTTTTTTTATTCTACTACTCCATAAGTTGAGCTCTGGGAGCTCGTGTTTATGGGAGGAGGAGAATTCTTGTACAGCTATTTTAGGATTTTCATTTGATACAACAAGAGCAGTATCATCAGCAAAAATGAATCGACGAGCTTTTTTGAAAATCTTACACATAGCAATTACATATATAATATATAATTTTGGACCTAGAATTGACCCTTGCGGTACTCCCGATTTGATGTATCTTGATTTACTTATTATATTTAAAATCTTCACACTCATTTTTCTATTTGACAAATAGTTTTTAAAGAATAAGAGGAGTTTACCCCGGATACCTATAAATTCAAGTACTTTCATTATTAATTAATTTGTGTTATTTCACAATTTATTCATTTAAAATAATATATGGTATATTTGCGGCACGTTCCGGAGTGGAAGATACTCTCAGTATCGCCCTGGTGTAAGACATCCATTCAGAATTGAAACGTTGCTTGAAATGGCATTAGCCGTGTTTCGTGACCAGATCTAAATAGCCAGGTACTTCCCCACCTTCCTCTCCCCTATCTCCTTTCCCTCCCCCACTACCTTCAGCCTCACAACATACCTCAATTGGGGATGCTATAGTCTCACTGGCTTCAGACGGGAGCAGTTGGGACTCTTGTGTGGTATTCATATAAAAAATAAAAAAAATCACATACCTCTCCACTGATCACATACCTCCCCCCTCATCACATACCTCCCCCCACATCACTCCCTCCACCCATATTCACAGTTACTTGTCTAGCATGGAAGCTCACCACCTATTCTTGGATTGTAATGTCTCATTTTGCACTAAGATTTGTCACTTAGAGACTCGAGTGATAGCTAAGCTACCCATATTACAATTTGGGAGGCGGGTCTGGGTACCGCCGTCTCGGGAATCATTTATTGGATAACAAATACCTTTGCCATAGGTTACCCCAAGTGGTTCGCTACGTTTGGTGACTTAGCAGGGGTGCCCGGGTTCATGGGATGAGGTTTGTCCAGGTTTTAGAGGTGGATGCGTCCGCCCATAGATGGCGGGCTGGATCGATAGAGAATGGTTGAGGAGTCCTTTTGACTTAATTCGGTGTACAAAAATGCTATTGTGAAACCACGACCTTCAGTGCTAGAAGGCATAAACTGACTATACACACGCCTATGTGTGTCCTTTGCACTCACCCTTCACTTATTAAAATCAGATCACTAGCATTCCATCTTGTGAAGAAAATGTGCAGAAGAATGTACTTGTTGGAATCGATTGCGAAAATAAATTTCTAGTGTGACCATGCCCCTGGCGCTTTCAAGCAATAAATGAAAACCCCCATCGAGAGTCCGAGCCCTAGTAACAAGAGGTGGGCCAGATCAGGAGACACTATTTGAGGAAGTGGGACTGAGGACGGTTTTTGAACTCTCCAGCAAGGCTGGAGCCACATATCGCCTTGCACCACTGTCTGGAAAAATAGATTCATACATCATCACTCCTAGCCACAGATTCCTACCCACCCCTCACACTATTTTCCTTCCCAGAACTTCCTCTTCTTTTTTTCCCTAAAAAGACTGTCCACACAGCATTCCAAGATAAGACCTAAGTGATGTGCGAGTGGTTCAGAGTGAGCGGTCTATGTGACGTTAATATTATTAGTAATGCTTTTACGTAAACGGTTTGTTTTTCAGTTGTGTAATACAGTGAAACCCTCTTAAAAAGTTCCCTCTTAACCACTCCAATACGTAAGCTGATATACATGATATATAACGTAATGATAGCAGTCAAGTACAATAAGCGTGTTTTCATGTCAATGCGTGTGTTTCCACAGAAATCGTTATAACTCCGTTATTGTTCTAGTGACATCCTTAAAACAAAAAGTAGAAGGTCCATAATAAATCAATCTGCACGCTCCTATTCAAGTTGTCCATAGAAATTCATAAAAAGACCTATTCTGTCAGATACACGGTAGATACAGTTTTTACCCGCCAAATCTCCTACGCGCCATTAGACATTGTTATTTTTTTATTAAATATTCTTGTGTGAAATGATAAAAAAGTGAAGGTGATTAAATTTGTTTATTATACATTTTTAAGATAGAATAAGTATTTTTTTTTTTTTTTTTACATAATCAGTGATTTTAGTACCGTTTTCACATAAATACATCACGTGAGTCATTTTTACATTTTCTTTATGTTTGCATTCTAATTTTTAATATTTACAAATGTCAATATTTATTTGAAATAATACAATTTGAAAGCTTATTTCATAACCTTTCAAAAAGAGTTTTTAGTATTCGGCTACTTTCAGAAATGTTTCATATATACACTAGTGGACTTAAGTATGGACACTTTTTATAAATTTCTTGTATTTGATGTTCATTCGCTCTTTTTTAAATCACGTTGGTGTTTAACTGTAATTTTGTTAGTTCAAGCACATATTATACTGTTGTATTTTGAATAGATTTAGATGTTTTTTTTAGAAAAATAACAAAAATACTGAATAAAACACAGACATGGCAAAACACAAATTATTTATTAATTACAAAGATTTTGCATAATATTTCAAATTAACATTTTAACGTTAATATTTTGTTGGAAATACTTTAAGTTTAATAATTTCCTCAATTCTTCTAGGCATGGAGTCCACCAAACGTCACTAGTTTTCAGGTTTGATGACATGGAACCATGCTTGAATAATCGCTTCAATTATTTCTCTTTTATTGCTGGGTTTGTGACGAGAAACCAGTATTTTCAATCTAGACCAGAGATTTTCAATAGGATTCGAGTCCAGATGATTCCCTGGCCGAGGTAGAACAACAATATGGTGGTTCTGTAACCATGTCATGCTCGTTTTGCTATGTGGCATAAGGGTCCATGCTGCTGGAAATTGCATTTTCCACGGTTACACTCGAACAAATCATTGTGCTGGGCAATAATTTTGGCTCCAGAATCACATATTGATGCCTGTTAGCCTTAATTGTGCCTTCTACCACTTCCAGACATCCAAAACTGTCCCTTATCATGCAAGCTTGCACCATTACACTCAGAGGAAATTTCATTGTTGCAGTAGTGCATTTTGGTATCAAATCTTCAATTTGATGGCAACGAACAAATCTGATTCCATCAGTCTCAAAAGTGAAAATGTTGGTCTCATCACTCCATATCACCTTTGCCCAGTCTTCTGAGGTTCATTCCTTATGTGTTACAGCTCATTTCAGTCGTCTATGCCTCTGTTTCATGTTATGGTTAGACTTTTATTATTCTTGCCTAATTTCTTCCTAAATGTTATATCAGTAATATCGAGTCCAGCAGCTTTAACTTGTTGTGTGCCGAATGTGGCCGCATATGCTTGAAATATTGTCACCCGGATGACAATCGGCACTCAAATGATTAATGACCTTGTTAATATATTTGGATGTTTGACGATGGTTTTCCAGGGTAAGGCAACACATGTTTCTTTCATTTTGTGGCGTAACCTTTGGATTTTAGACGATTATCGGACTGTTTTTGAAGTTTTAGTCTCCTTGCAGCGTTGGCAAACCTTTCTTGCTCCAGACTTGGTAGCTCCTCCACCCAATATTTTTGCAATTTCTTCATTAGTTTAGCTTTCTTCACGAAGTGCAACAGCTCTGCTTCTTTTTGGGTGACCAATCGGCATGTTTTGGCACCTTAGGAGCCATTTTAATAATATATATTTAAAAAAAAACCATATCACTTTTCTTTAATGGATGACTGACCAACACGGGTGTAAAACTTAATCGTGTTGCATCTTAAAGTGTCCCGATTGGAGCCCACAACTATCTTCTTCACTGTGATTGGTTTAGATAGAACACGAGACTTTGTAGAGTTGCCAAAACTCAAAAACCTTATTCTCAAAAATTGATTGTTTTAAAGGATTTTTCTCCCATTTCTCATAAAGAGTGATAGGAATTTTGAATCACCATATGGCATATCATATGGTTTGTTTATTAATCAACAATAGCACAAGGAACACGAAAAAAAAATTTAGAAGGGTTCCGTAAGAAAATAAGTTGTTTTTTTATAAGGCAAACGACAAGATACAAGAAATCTCAAAAAGTGTCCATACTTAAGTCCACTAGTGTAGAGCTTTAATTGCGAAGCGGAAATAACACAAAAGTTTTTGTAAATCTGACATTTCGTTTAAGACGAAAAACTTGCATATACGCGATAGTTCCGAGCGGTTAAGAAGTTTTCCTGCTTAAGAAGTTCCCTTTTTTCGGTCCCTTGGAAAACTTCTTACCTGTCGAATACCTTACCTGAAAACCTGTCGAATGTTGGATGGTTTTTCGAAAAGCCACCCGCAAATTTCATAGAAAATTATTTAAAAATAATTCAGAGTAGCTACAATAATCAAATAGTACCTAGGTCCTAGATTGATATTAACGTTTAATGTCAATGTGCTGATTGTTTTGCTTTTGTTCTTAAAAATATAATGCTGATCCTCTTTCTTACACACCAAATACCAACAGTCGAAAATGAGACAAACGGTGAATGTATGTCTGCACCCCTCCAAAGCGATTTTGACCTTTTCCTTCATACATTTTCCTTATACATAAGGGTTAAACTCGCATTTAAAAAAAAACAAAAAAATGTTAGGCCCGCCGGTTGTCATACGACAGATAAGAGGTTAAGAGGGTTTAGCTGTATTTAAAATACGTTTTTCATGAAGACTTTGAGTTTTGCTATGCTCCATAAAATGTAATGATTTGCCACTATTTATTAATTTACTACAAAATCATTTTAGTAATTATTTGGTTATTTGTTGTTGCAGGAAAACCAGTATTCAAAGTTCTTGGCTGAAAACAGCGGGAACAGTAATGCCGCCACCTCCATGGACCACACTTGTTACTACTTTGATGTAGTTCCCGACAAGTTTTCTGAAGCCTTGGACATGTGAGTCTAATCTATTTTGTTCATTGTGTGTGCTGTGCCCCAAGTGAGATCAAATTTACCTTACTTCGGGTGAAATTGAGGCGCTCAGCGGAAGAGTGGCCCAACCCACATCAGCGAACACATCATATTGTTATATATTTTTGTCATATCTATGAAGTGGGCCAATTTTAGTTGTCACTTTTTCCAAATTCCCAAAGTTTCATAAATTTTTTTCAAATTGCGGTCGAAATCTTTGGTTTCATAAAGGTGTACATCTTCATTACATAGTATAAAATGAAGTCGCTCAAAATATATGTGCGCTTAGATCTTTTAAACTGCGCAATGGATTATCATGCGGTTTTCACCAGTAGATAGAGTGATTCAAGAGGAAGGTTTATATATATAAAACATGCTTATTATAGTAGAGAATAGCCGAGAAATTCAAATATTCAATTCAGGCAGTGGGCAGATGGCAAGCAGGTGGTTGATTTTATAAAGGTTAATGGCGTTGTGTTTCGTTAGCCACAGCAACGTGTGGCCGGGTCTGCTAGTAATATATAAAACAAAGTCGGGTTAGTTAAACCATTTATAATTCAAGAACGGCTGGACCGATTTTTATGATATTTGATTTGTTCGGTTTGTCTCCGCCCAGAATGACAGACTAGCTATTAAAACATGGGAAAAATTCTCGAAAAAAATAATTATCGAGAAAATTATTTTCCTCATTTTTGTATGGAACGAATTCTCACATTTTGAAAGAGCTGCAGCAATATTGTGATAAGTATAATACCATAAATTCAAAAACGTCCAATATTAATGTGCTGATTGTTTTGCTTTTGTTCTTAAAAATATAATGCTGATCCTCTTTCTTACACACCGAATGCCAACAGTCGAAAATGAGACAAACGGTGAATGTATGTTTGCACCCCTCCAAAGGAAAAATACAATAATTATAATAAATCTCCCTCACACGTATAAAGAAAATTAAATGCAATTCCCGTAAGTAAGTGGAAAAGTGAGAAAATCACAAAAATTATAAATCTGTACATAATCTTCTTTTTTTTACATGAGCTCCACTACATGAGGAAAATAATTTCCCTCAGGGCCTATTTCTTTGGCAATGCTGTGTGTGGTTTTTTTTAAGAAAGGAAGGAAGGAGAGGAGAGTTCTGGGAAGGAAACGCGTTTAAGGGGTGGGTAGGAATCTGGCGTTAGTGTGTCCTGGTCATCTGCCTCTAAGACCTAGACAAACCTCCCCCATGAACCCATGCACCCCTGCTAAATCACCAAACATAGCGACCCAATTGGGGTGACCTATGGCAGAGGTGTTGGTTATCCAATAAGGGTTCCCCGGGCGGCGGTACCCATTCCCGCCTCCCAAATTGGAATCTCTGATACCGACCAAAACAAAATGCGTACAGTTGCGCACCGATTTGATTGCTGCATTGTGTAATTATTAACTTAATAAAAAAATTGAATTTAATTCAGCTAATAAGTTAACACAACAGTTATCGATCACCGGGTCAGCTAGTTTTGGATATAAAGCGTGGTGTTTTCTCATTTTAACACCGTTTAGATCCTATTTCTAAACATGGGAGACAAATCGATTTCTATAAGTTGTTCCAAAAAGCGACCAAATTAGCCTGAGGAATTGGGACTTATGCAACAGGCGTAGATTGGAGTATTAATAAACAGTGTGTTTCTTTCCTTTCCAGTTTTGCCCAGTTCTTCATCTCGCCCAAGTTCACCAGCACCGCCACGGACCGAGAGCTGAACGCCGTCAACTCGGAGCACGACAAGAACCTCTGCAACGACTACTGGAGGCTGGATCAGCTCAACAGGTCTACTTCCGATCCCACCCATCCTTTCAGCAGATTCGGTACTGGTAAGTACCGTTTCTTAATTAAGATATCTTGCGTACATATTTTACAAACTTAAATGATTTATTTTTCTCCAGTGCAATCTTCAATCATGTACGGTATAATAAGTGAGGTAGTGCGCTAAATTTTGTACAATCGAAATAGAACATTTTCTACAGATGCATTATACCAAGAACCTAAACTATTCAGTGTCCGTAAACTATTTATACCGCAAACTATGAAATATATCTTTAAAAACAAATTTGAAAAAAATGAAAACAGAATGAACATTAGAAATAATAATGTATTTTACGCCCCCCAAACGTTATAGTTATTAACTTTATCTAGTTACCCCACGATATAATTATTATTATTTTTTGTTGCAATTTCTCAAAAAGATATGAGGGTGCTTTCAGTGTTTTATATTAAACTAGCGAGTTTCCAGCGTGCGTTGATATGCCACATAAATAAAGAAATTGTTTCTACCTACGTGTCGTTTCTCATTTTCACCTTCGCCCGCCTACCCCCCTCCTGAGATTATTGCAAATTTTTCATTCAAATTTCATAATGCCAGAGCTTAACATTATATATAGAAACCGATGCGGGCGTGCGCACAACAACTCACCAAAGCTTCATCGCAATCGATGAATAGTAGAGGAAATAATTTCATAATGCCAGAGCTCACTATTATATATAGAAACCATCGTGGCCATGCGAACATCAAATCACCAAAGCTTCATCGCAATCTGATGAATAGTAGGTATAAGAAATAATTTCATAACGCCAGAGCTCACTATTATATAAAGAAACCGTTGTGGCCATGCGCACATCAATTCACCAAAGTTTCATCGCAATCAGATGAATGGTATAGGAATGCATAACGATGAATGGTTTAGGGACAAAAAAAGAAACATTATTTTTTATATATTAAGATATAATTAATAAATTGTGATTTTTCAGGTAACAAAGAGACATTGGAGACAATTCCCAAACAGAAGGGAATCGATGTTCGCGAGGAGCTACTAAAGTTCCACAAGAAGTGGTACTCTTCCAACATCATGACGCTGTGTGTCCTGGGGAAAGGTATGTCACTAAAAATTCACACGCGGTACAAGTGAAACCTTCAGTAAACTAAAGTAGACAAAAGTGGGGAGACTGCGAAGCACCGCACAAAGAGAGACAGATTATACTATCTCATTCTCTCGCAGGCTAAATCCTATAGACGTATGTGTTTGTCTCTTTTTAGTGTTGCTGTTTTTCTTTTTCATTGAGTTTCAAATCACAATATTTTCACTTCAATATTCTATTTATTTGGATTTTATTGCAAAGCGGAAATACTCTGACCTTCTAATGGAATATGCCAGAGGCCTGAGAGGTTAAAATCAAATAAAATTTTGTCAATGGGCTATAATTTTTTGTGCATTATTTACCAATTTCAAATGTAAAATCGACCTCATAAATACCTTTAATAATAAGTTGGTATAAATATCAAACGAATTTATTTACAGTGTCAATTTTTTGTACTTATATGCTGGTACACACAGTATATAGACAAGTAAATTTTTTCTTGATATATTTGAATGAAAATATATTTTATACTTTGTTATTCAGCGGTACATCCTCTCTGCACATCCCTTTGGGGTCTTTTTTTATTCTTTGCGGAGACGGTTTGCGATTAGTTCCCGTGAGCACTTAGGCCATAGGCCCATTGTGCTATCTCTAATTTTACCTCAATCCTTTAACAATAACCCAGTCCCTTTAATAAATTTCACTAGAGTTGTCATTGGCTATGTGGCTAAGTCTTTTGGTTCTACATTGTGTCTCCAGGTATCTGAGCCTAGTTCCCACCAGGGCAGGACATTGGCACCACAAGTGAATTGGAGTCTCTTCATCCTCTTCACATTTTCTACATCTATTGGTGGTTTCCACTCCCAATAGCTGCATGTGTCTCCTGAGATGGCTGTGTCCCGTTAGTAGTCCTACCTGTTCCCTCAGCGATTTTCTGTCCATATCGAGTAGTTTCCTGGTCCGTTCGAGGTCCGGTCCGTTTATGAGTACTTTGCATTGCCTCATTCCGGGTGCCCTCTCCCATTTCTTCCAGTGCTGGGATTTGACCCACCTCTCAATATGTAAATTGGTGTGGCAAGCTGCTACTCCTATGGCCGGCTCGGATCCCGCAAGTGGTGATTTCACCCCTTTCCTTGCTAGTTCGTCAGCCCGCTCGTTGCCCTCAATACCCTTATGTCCTGGTACCCATATAAGTGTTATTTTATTGATGGTAGCGAGTTCTGTGAGAATAGTCCTGCATTCCATTACCAGTCTGGAGTCGCATCGGTTACTTTCCAGTGCTATCAGGGCTGCCTGGCTATCAAATGTAGGTTAGGTTATGTTCTTATAGCCAGGACGGTTATACAGTCGAACCCTGTTAAGAAGTTCTTCAAGGGACCAGTCAATAAAAACTTCTTAAGCGGGAAAACATCTTAAGAGGGTTTTCAATTTTGTATTAAATTTGACTGTCAAGTTAACATCCAATCAACGGTTTTATAAATATTGTAGTTGTACGATAGGTAGGTTAAATAAAAATATGTATTGTCAGCTTGCTACAAAAAGTTCACTTTAAAAGTTTTTAAAGTTCCTTTTACTTAAAATTAGAAGTCAGGAATTAATTTATTCATAACAAAAAAATATGTTTTTGAAAAAAAAAAATAATAACATACTGGGTTTGGGGTATCGACCTTACTAAAAACATAGCAACCATGAAACGTTATCCGAAACTAACATTTTGTTTTTATTTTCATGGTAAGGAAGGCTAGCCAAGATACAAATCAAAAGGGCGGGAAAAGTTCACAAAAGTCAAATGTTTCGTCCAAATGCTAGGTTTCATTTAATGTAGTGGCAGGATAAGCCATTTTCCCAAAGTGTTCAAAATTTACACCAGTCAAAAATACAATCACAAAATTAGATTAATATTTCAACCTCTTAGAGATTCATCCGACAAAGCAAAGTTTATGGGATAATGGGCTCTAAGGGAAGATAATTTAGAGTTTATTATTTGAAACACTCTGAATTCGTAAAATTTCCTTTTACCTGTTAGGTATCATGCACCTAACCCAAAAGTTGAATTGGTGAAGATGATTTGTTTACTCAGTATTGACTGGCAGGTCGGATAGTAAAATTCCGTAAATGTTCTGATAAAATTTACGTACATATTTGAAAAAGGTATCCACCAACGAGTTCATTTCAAATTTTGGCAAAAGCAATGATTTGACCCTCTGCTGAGTTCACGGTTAACTTGGCAGAGCTCTTTATTTCAAACACTCTGAATTTGGAAATTCCAAAGGCATTTATTTTGCCAACATGTTAGGTGATAACAAAAATGTAAACACATGCGGGTTAGTGGTACTTTTATGGGCACATTATTTTAAATGCCGATTTACAAAGGATTACTAGGTTTTCCCGCCTAAATTTTCGGACGACAGTTGACTTCCAAGAAAATCAAATTAAAGTACTGTTAAAATTTACATATTTGAAAAGGTATTCACCAACTAGCTCATTTAAAATTTTGGTGAAGGCAATTATTTGACTCTCTGTCGACTTCACAACCTGCTACCTTACACTACTTGTCAGCTGGGCACAGATACCATCTGTTGTTATGATTGACTTAAAGTAAAAAGCGTTTCTCCAAAATATTAATATTGCATTAAAAAATGTTAAAAAAATTTAAAACCTTTAAAAACGATTTTTTTTAATGTGAAAACCTCTCAAGAGCCCCCCAGCTGCTCCCGTCTGGAGCAAGTGAGACTATGGCATCATGATATGACATATGGCCAATTGGGGTATGATGATGTGAGGCTGAAGGTAGTGGGGAAGGGAAGGAAAAAAATCGCCGAAAATTAAATTTCTTGGCGGCAAATTCAAATTCGGGTAGGTTCTTCGGAATAAATTCGTAATAATACGACTTATTCCCTGGGTAAATCTAGTTAACGCAGTCGTGTAGCGCTGCGGACTGCGCCCTATTCGAAGTATAATTACAGAAAAATACGATATTTTCTGAGTAAATCAAAATTTCGGGGCCGATTACCGTTACGGCCATCCCTTTAAACTCAAAAAAAATGTGATATAAGTATTACCGCGTAAATCGAAATTTCGCAGCCTATTTCCGATGCAGCTGGCCCTTTGAATTCAGGTACTCGAAGTAAATTCGTAAAAATACGATAAATTTCGCTAAAATCGAAATTTCACAACCGAATACCGTCGCGGCCGGCCATAATGCAGATACGTATTCGGAATAAATTCATGAAAATACGATGTATTTCGCGTAAATTGAGTTTTCGTGGCTGATACCCATCGCGGCCGGCTGTAATTCAGATACGTATTCGGAAAAAATCATAAAAAATCGGTATATTTCGCGTATATCGAAATTTCACCACTGAATCCCGTCGCTGCCGGCCATAATGCAGATACCTATTTGGAATAAATTAAGAAAAATACGATATATTTCGCGCAAATCGAATTTTCGCGGCCGAATTCCATCGCTGCCGGCACTTTTTCAGATACCTATTCGGAAAAAATCGTAAAAAAACGATATATTTCGCGTAAATTGAGTTTTCGTGGCCGATACCCATCGCAACCGGCTGTAATTCAGATACATATTCGAAAAAAGTTCATAAAAATACGATATATTTCACCTAAATTGAATTTTCGCGGCTGAATCCCGTTGCGGCCGGCCATAATGCAGATACCTATTGGGAATAAACTCATAAAAATACGATATATTTCGCGTAAATTGAATTTTCGCGGCTGAATTCGGTTGCGGCCGGTCATAATGCCGATACCTATTCGGAATAAATTCATAATAAAACGATATATTTCGCGTAAATTGAGTTTTCGCGGCCCAATCCTGTCGCCGCCGGCCATAATGCTGATACCTATTCGAAATAAATTTATAAAAATACGATATATTTCGCGTAAATTGAATTATCGCGGCCGAATCCCGTCGCGGCCGGCCATAATGCAGATACCTATTCGGAATAAATTCATCCAATTAAGAAATATTTCGTGTAAATTGAATTTTCGCGGCTGAATTCGGTTGCGGCCGGTCATAATGCCGTGACCTATTCGGAATAAATTCATAATAAAACGATATATTTCGCGTAAATTGAATTTTCGCGGCTGAATTCGGTTGCGGCCGGTCATAATGCCGATACCTATTCGGAATAAATTCATAATAAAACGATATATTTCGCGTAAATTGAGTTTTCGCGGCCCAATCCTGTCGCGGTCGGCTATAATGCAGATACCTATTCGAAATAAATTTATAAATACAATATATTTCGCGTAAATTGAATTATCGCGGCCGAATCCCGTCGCGGCCGGCCATAATGCAGATACCTATTCGGAATAAATTCATCAAATTAAGAAATATTTCGCGTAAATCGAATTTTCGCTGCCGAATTCCATCGCGGCCGGCACTTGTTCAGATACCTATTCGGAAAAATTCGATATATTTCGCGTAAATTGAGTTTTCGTGGCCGATACCCATCGCGGCCGGCTGTAATTCAGATACATATTCGGAATAAATTCATAAAAATACGATATATTTCGCGTAAATTGAATTATCGCGGCCGAATCCCGTCGCGGCCGGCCATAATGCAGATACCTATTCGGAATAAATTCATCAAATTAAGAAATATTTCGCGTAAATCGAATTTTCGCGGCTGAATTCCATCGCGGCCGGCCCTTGTTCAAATACCTATTTGGAAAAAATCATAAAAATTGGTGAAATCGAAAAAAATGGTAAAAGACGGGCTTGTCAGATGCAGATTTGCCAGATTTTGTTTGAGATAAGATGACATATTTCCGCGGAATTGAAATTTCGCGACCCCCAACATTATTAAAATAAATAATTTTATTTTTGATTTGTGTAGATGCCACCTTTTTCTATAAGCCACATCGATCCCAGCTGTCAGAAAGCTTTGGCTTCTATCTCTATCACATCCATTGTGATTTATGTGAAAGTGGAGAGAGGCAAGAGGATTAAAATTTTCGAATGAAAAGGGTTCCATTTGACACAACGACATTATGCGATAATGGTCTTTAGAGTAGTAAATTTTAGAGCTCATTATCGCAAAATAATCAAATAATATTCTCCCACGGTTTGAATAAATAAGGTCCGACCCTTGAAGTTATGTTTATGGCTGATGTTATATGATGACATTCCTTTACAAACATTTGGAAGAAAATGTTTATTATTTAAATTGTTTTATTTTTAAGTAGGTATTTGTACATTTCAAATAGGACCCTCAAATAGAATCTATAAATATTTATGACAGTACCCAAAATGGAAAGTGTTTGCTGTCGGCCTTTTATGGCCTAAGAGGAACCCCTATAATCATAAAATTCGCAATATTTGTTTATCCCCAAGTGTCTTCGAAGTAGTTTTATTGGTGGCCCTTTTGGGCCAACCTTTGGGCAATTGTTTTATTGCTAGATTTTAAAATCCGAGTTCTGGGAACGTTTTCAAATCTCAGTTCCCATCATTTTTGTACCATTTGTATTACTGTGGAACTGTGTGTTTTACTGTGTTATTGTTACGGTGGAACTGGAAGGTACACGAGGTGTATCTTCAGTTGAGTGTGGAAAAACTGACCGAAATATCGAGGAAAGAAGACCTTCGATATTTGTCAGTGTGGTGTGGTCGTGAAGACCACCCGAGCAAAGGGCAAATAGACCCTTTTATAATAATTGGTAAGGTCGAAAGTAATTGAATCAAATAATATAGACCTAAAACTGCGAATACTCCTCATCAAGACCTATGTGTGGAGTATCTTGATGTACGGCTGCGAAACATGGTGCCTATCCGAAAGAGATAAACGGAGACTAGAGGCTTTTGAGATGTGGTCCTATAGAAGATTATTAGGAATTTCCTGGAGAGACCACATTACAAATGAGGAGGTTCTCCAAAGTATCGAAGGAGGAAGGCACCTGCTCAGGACCTTGTCCGAAAGGCGTGCAAGATGGATCGGACATGTTATACGACAAGAAGGTCTCTTGCATACCATAATGGAGGGTATGACCGAGGGGACAAACTCTAGGGGACGCCCACGCCGAGAGTACCTGGACGACCTGCTGGTGGACGTGCGCTGCTCATCATATGCAGAATTCAAAAGAGCCGCACAAGACAGGGAAGAATGGAAAAGAAAATTAAAGGAAATTGCTGCAAACCAATCCCAGGATTGAAACCAGAGAGAGATAATAATTGTATTTTATTGCATTAAAATTGTGTTAAAGAAAAAGAAGTGTTTTCCTGAAAATTCCATTCTGTTGTGCTCTCGTACCACCATAGTAAGAAACACCGACTACATATTGTATATAAGTACGCTCAGGGGCTAACTATTGGTGGATCGACTGTCACGGAACTGAGTTGAACTAATTTGTGTATTAATTATTTGTGCAGAATCTCTGGACGAGCTGGAGCGTATAGTGGTGGAGATGTTCTGCCAGGTGGAGGATCGCAACGCGGACGCCCCCACCTGGGAGGTGCCTCCCTTCAGTCCGGAAAGGCTGGGCACCAAGGCCACGGTGTTGCCCATCAAGGACATCCGTAACCTGAACATCAGTTTCCCTCATCCCGACACCAAGCATCATTACAAGAGCGCCGTAAGACAGATTAATCTTTATTTATTAGTATATGTTCAGAAAAATTTTTTGCAAATTTTATTGCAAATTGGAAATATTTTGATGTGAGAGAATATGAACGTTAACGGTTTAAAAAAAAAAATTATAATGCATATGTTTAGAGATAAATAAGACAGTACACATACTTTTTTTATTAGCCGATGTTTGGTGATATATATGTACATCTTCTTATTCCTTGCGCTGTCCCAACTCATTGCCTGGGTAGGCTGTTGGGGTCGACTCTTCTCGTTCTCAGATTGTAGCTTCTTCGGTTCTGAGTATCGCCTTCATGCAGGCCGTTTCTCTGTAGTATTTTGGAGCATTGAGTCATCCAGGAGTTCTTTGGTCTTCCTCTGGATGACTGTCGATGAAGCTCTATAGACATTGCCTGCTTCAGTGTGTGGTCTGATGGTCTCCGTCTTATGTGCCCATACTATCTCAACTGTCGTTCCTCCAGCTTACTGTTTATGTAGGTGATCTATATGTACATGTATTATAATAATGGTATGTTTTATTTGTGTTCAGCCTGGTCACTACTTGGCTCACCTGCTTGGTCACGAGGGTCCGGGCAGTCTGCTGTCGGCACTCAAGAAGAGAGGCTGGTGCAATAGGTGAGTCCTGTCTCCATAGTCTTCTCATTTCCTGGTCCCGCTGTAGCCACTTCCGACTACAATACAAAGGCATAAAATGCATAGACAGGCAGAGATGTACCACTGATATATTAACTATAGTTGTAATATAATAAATATCAAGGGTAAATGACCAATTGATCCAAGGGAGCAGCCCCCTCTGTCTGCAATGTTAAATTAATATTGGTTTGCAGTTTGGTAGGAGGAACTCAAGGCGGTGCCCGCGGGTTCTCCTTCTTCAATGTGCAGGTGGACCTAACAGAGGAGGGCATCTTGCACGTGGATGACATCATCAAGCTGACCTTCCAGGTACCTTCATCGTATTCCCATATTGTCCATTATGTCTCTTAACCACTCAGGTATTTTGTGATTGTGCAAGTTTTTTGTCTGAAACGAACTGTAAGATTTATAAAAACTTTGTGTTAATTCCACTTCACAATTAAAGATCTATAAATGAAACATTTCTTAACATAGCCGAATACTAAAAACTGTTTTTGATATATTACAAATAAATATTTTGGGTAAGGAGCAGTCGACCCCAATTTCGCACTTCCAAGGGCTTCTACCTTCTAAGTCCAAAATGCGATATGTGAAGGAATCTTCATAGAGTATTTTGTAAGCCATTTTTTAAGCGAAAATACATAGCTGATTTTGCAGTTTTCTAAACTAGCTTTAATATTAGAAAACGTGTTTTATAGGCCTATCCGCCACGTCTCGTTCTATTACAAAGCGTAAAAAACCGATATTCGCAAAAAAAGCATTTGTCGGATTTTGCAGGCGCAACGAGGAAATATGAGATAAACGGTAAAATACAGGTTAATTCATTGGCTATATAGCACCATAATAAGTTTTTATGTTTCCATGTTGAAATTCGTGGGTATGATTATTTTAATTTTGGCGAAAAATTAAAAAAATGACCTTCTGTGGGAAACGTCGAGCAATCGAGGCAAATTCATTTATTTCACGTGGTCGCTTTAGCAGATAATACTCAGATTACTCATCAACACCACCAAATCCTACTTATCCTACTAATATTATAAAGGCGAAAGTTTCTATGGATGTTTGTTACTCTTTCACGCAATAAATACTGAATGGAATTTAAAAATTCTTTCACACATTATTTGCGAGTAATAAAGGCTACAAATATTGGTAAGCTCTCTTATGAATAAGCTGTGGCGTTATGAAATTATTTATTATACGTTTTCTGTCCCTAACAAAATCGAGTTTATTGCAAGATGAAAAGCAAAAAATTGTTGCCTTGGAAACAATGTTTTTTTTTTTTTTTTTAATTAGGCAGTTCACCCTAAAAAGAGTTCTTTGTTGGCGTCGTAGTTAATAATATAATCTCTAAAAATGAATCGCCGAAATGCATAACTTCCGAACGACTGCACCAAATTGGATAATTCTTTTTTTTTGTTCGTTATTTTGTTTAAAACTACTGTTGAGCTCTGGCATTACGAAATTTGTATAAAAAATTGTAATAGGTGGCACGCAAACAGTTTGAAAACTGAATGTACCGGGAATGAGTGTGCGGAATGTGAGAGGTGGATGGGGGGAGGGGGAGGGGGGAGGGGTTGTTGGGAGGGGAAGGGGGAGGAGGGTGGAGGGGAAGGAGGGTGGAGGGGAAGGGGAAGGAGGGTGGAGGGGTTGGCGGAGGCAGAGGGGGGAGGGAAGAAAGGGTGGGGGGGAGGTGGAGGGGTATGGGAAAGGGAGGGGGATGGGGGGGAGGGGATAGGGGGGGTATGGGGAGAGTGGAGTGAGGAGAAGGAAGGTGGAGGAGGCGGAGTGGCAACCCCCCTAATACCATGCGAGCGATGCCGGGGGCAAAAGCTAGTCAATTATAATGCGGAAAAAATTATAGTGAATCAATAAAAATGTTGATCTTTTCTAGGTCACTAGTGGGATATTTCAAAATATCTTACTAATGTACCGAACTGTTATGCCTCATGGTGTTAGTTTACAGCATATTAAATATGTAAAACACAGATGCATGTAAATATGTATAACTTTCGCATCTCATATTCATACCACTCCCTTTGTTAATCTTATTCATTACGCTTACATAAGCCTTGCAGCATTCATTCCAGGTCTGCATATTTGTAACATGTTCATAGATGTTTTAAGCACAGTTACGCCTCAGAGATTTAATTTCTACATCTACTTTCATCCTTCCTCTGTCAGTTCCATACCCTATGAGTATATGTACTGATTGTTTTGATGTGATTTGTTTTAGTACATTAACCTGCTGAAGGAGAATGGTCCGCAGCAGTCCATTTTCGACGAGTCCCGAGACATCCTGGCCATGATCTTCCGCTTCAAGGATAAGGAGGAACCCAGAAACTTCGTCGCCGACTATGTTCATGGCCTACAGGTAATTTTGTCTGTTTTATAAATTTCAAGTCACTTTTTATGATCAACTAGCGCGGACATATATTATAGCAAAAGGCCAAAATGCGTTCTACTCACAGTATTGACTTTAAATTATTTTTTTATTCTATTTTATTATTCATCTTTATTAATTCTATTACAATTGGTGTTGTGCTATGCCTGTCTCACTAGGAAATCCTGTGTTGAGAGTACCATCAGCTTGTAACATAAACAGTTTATCCCCTCTGGCTAATTTGTTTGCTTTTCGGAACAACTCATACAGGTCTCATAGAAATCGTTGTGTCTCCCTTACTATAATGGTTAGAAATATGATCTTATTGGATGTTTGAAAGAGAAAAAACCACTCTTTATAAAATCTTAAAATTTAACACAACATTATTAAAATATACACCTTTATGAAACCAAAGTTTCTGACTATAATTGAAAAAAAAAATCTTATGAAACTCTGGGAATTTTTTAGCACTTGGGGACTCGCGCGTCAATTTGTAACACATATACTCGCAACCGGGTGCGCTGGACCCAGTACAATATCAATAAAATCACTGGTTCGGTCTCTTTCTACTACAAATTTAGTTATAACAATTTGAACAAATGTCCTTCATATTCTATCTACGAATTGGTATACATATTACATTTTAATTTAAACCAAAAAGATGATTTTTCTATGTATATTTTCCAGATACATAATAATATTTGGACCATTTATATAGTACCGTTATTGTGAAAAATTACCTCAAGGGCGCTGTACAAAATCTAGAAAACTACAAGCTAGACAGACAATTTAAAACAACTTATGACTAAAAATTGCATACACCGGTTCATTGATCACCGATATGAAAATATATGTACAATGTTTTGATCAATGAACGCGATGCTGCCTAAAAATGAATGAATACAGGACCATACTTACCTGGGAGATCGCTTGAAATTAACACTGTTTATTGTCTATTTAAAGAAATTTAGATAGAGTTCGCACGTAGAGGACATAATCGTGAACACACGTTATTTACTCCTGAAAAATATTTTAATATTAATCTTATAGATATTATAAAGGCGAAAGTTTGTATGGATGTGTGTTTGTTATTCTTTCACGCAATAAATACCGAATGGAATTTAAAAATTATTTCACTAATCGAAAGCTACATTATTTGCTATAGCTAATAGGCTATATATATTGGTAAGCTCTGGCATTATGAATAAGCTGTGGCGTTATGAAATTATTTATTATACGTTTATTGGCAAAGCGTGTTGCTAAGTAAATGTTTGACGTGGGCTGTCATTTTGTTATTTTGATTACTTTGATAGCAAAAATTCAAATGCGAGTATTCTAATATAAATATTAATTTAGTCTACAAATATAAAATAGGTACTAATCTACATTTTGACCTACTATTATGAATGTGAAACGGAGCGTATTTGATTGTTGATTGATTGGGGGAAGGGGGGGGGGGGGGGGGGGTAGTGCGGGGGGGGGGGGGGGGGAATATGCGAGCGAAGCCGGGGGCAAAAGCTAGTGTGTAATATATTCTGTAAGTGTATTTTGGAAAGTAAAAGCAACATTTAATGGTGGACGGTGCAGTAGTACAAGGATTTGATCTTCCTAACTGTGATTCGTCAAGAGACAGATTGATTTGTAAGGATTCGAGTAATTTTAATTCAGTAAGAAAAGTGTGATTAAGACATATCATAGGCAATACAAGTATGATACTCTCAGATAGGTATA
Organism: Limnephilus lunatus; assembly: GCA_917563855.2. Classification (NCBI taxonomy): domain Eukaryota; kingdom Metazoa; phylum Arthropoda; class Insecta; order Trichoptera; family Limnephilidae; genus Limnephilus; species Limnephilus lunatus. Next base: position 105,557,745 of record OU830594.1, read on the forward strand.
TTTAGATTAAGGGTATCTTCTTCTTTATGTGCCTTATCAGGTCCCCCCGACGTTGGCGATCACTCTTGAAAAGGTCTCTCTGTCTTGCGCTGCCCGGAATAGCTCCTCCACACTTCTAATGCCGGTCCACTCTCGTATGTTTCGCAGCCAAGACATTTGTCTCCTACCAGGCCCTCGGCGACCCTCTATCTTGCCTTTCAATATTAAATGGAGCAAGTGATACTTCTCCCCTCGAAGTATATGACCCAGATATGAAATTTTCTTGATTTTAATTAATGTAAGCAGTTCCCTATCTGCTCTAGCCCGCCTGAGAATTTCTATGTTGGTGATCATGTCGGTCCATGGGACCTTGAGCATTCTCCGGTGAAGCCACATTTCGAAAGCCTCTAACCTGTTCATGGTATTTATTTTCAAGGTCCATGTTTCACAACCATACAGCAAGACCGACCACACATAACATTTTAGCATTCTCTGCCTTAATTTTAAGCTTATATTGTCATTGCAGAAGAGGGATTTCATTTTTATGAATGCAGTTCTTGCTGCTTCAATTCTGCACCTAATCTCTATATCTGGGTCAAGATTCTCCGTGAGGATACTGCCGAGGTATCTAAATCTCTCCACCTTTTCGACATTACAACCATTTAACTGAATCATTGATCCAGAGTGATCTAGTCGTCCAAAAGTCATCCATTTAGTTTTATTGACGTTGATTGTTAGGCCCAGTTGCTCACCAGCATTATTAACAAGATCTAATAGGTCTTGGAGGTCACTGATACTGTCAGCTAGTAATACAGTATCATCTGCATATCTTATGTTATTAATGACAACTCCGTTGATCTTGAGACCCTTCTGGGTATTACTTAGGGCTCTTTTGAAGACATAGTTGGAATAAAGATTAAATAATAGTGGCGACAGGATACATCCTTGTCGTACTCCACGCTGAATGGCGATTGCATTAGATCTCTCATTCCCATGTCTTATTTCTGCTGTTTGGAACCAATACAGGTTTTTAATGAAATTCTGGTCTTTGGTGTCAGCGTTACAATCCGCAAGCATTTTCATTAGGTCAGCATGTTTTACCCTGTCAAATGCCTTTTCGTAGTCAATAAAACAGGCAAAGACTTCCTTTCTTTGGTCACGACACTTTTGCAATAGTACGTCGACAGAAAATAATGCTTCACGCGTACCGAACGCATTTCTGAAGCCAAACTGAGTGTCATCTAAGTCCTGCTCGCACTTATCGCGTATCCTGGCATGTATTATTTTAAGGAATAATTTAAGGACATGACTCATCAAGCTTATTAATCGATAGTCACTGCACTTCTTAGGGTATTGTTTTTTAGGTAATGTCATGAAGGTGGATTTTAGCCAATCTTGGGGTATATTCCCTGTGTCATATATAGAGTTAAATAACCTCAACAGGTAGTCAACATTTTCATTATCAAAGAGCTTCAACACCTCAACTGGAATATCGTCTGGTCCGCACGCTTTTCTATGTTCTGAAGTCTTTATCGCATGAAGAATTTCTGATTTTAAAATCGATGGTCCATGCAATTGATCGTTAGGAATATTAATGTCAGGTCTAATATCTTTGAATGTATCATGAATATACTTTTCCCATGTTTGTAAAATATCTTTTTCATCCAATATCAATTTATTGGAATCGTCAACTAAACATGATGGAGTAATTCTTCTAGAAGTGCCTGTAATTTCCTTCAATTTTTTGTGAAGTTTAAATGCATTGTGACTACGACTGTACGACTCTAGTTCTTCACACTGTGACTTCATCCATTCTTCTTTGGCTTTTTTAATTTCACATCTAATCGTTCTTTGTAAGTTTTTATATTGTGTCTCATTATGTTTATGTTTACGTCTCTCATCCATTAAGTTCAAAATGTGGTCAGTCATCCAATTCTTTTTTCTAATTTGCTTATCAGCTTTCAAATTTGTGTCACAGGTTTCACATATAACTGACTTCAGGTTATCCCACTGTGTTTGTATTTCTATTGATGGATCACGAGGGAGTAGTCTAATATTATCGTTCAAAGTCTGAGATACCTTATTTCTGACCATTAAGGGTATGAGAGCCCAAAAAGGTAGGTTTTTAGTTTGGACCTAAACTCTGTTGGGCTTGTTGTGCATCTTAATTCCGGAGGGAGTTTATTCCAAGCCTTAGACCCAGATACTCCGAAAGCACGATCTCAAAACTTAGTACATATTTGGCTTTCGTTAAGGTTCTATTAATCTGCCTATAGACCGTTATCGCCTTCTTGTTCGGAATCCGATTTACGCAGTTTTCGTTTTCAATTTCTTCATTGAGATATTCTTCTATTTCGTTAGGTCTCAAAAACCCATTGGTTGCCATTTTCTACGAAATACAGTAAAAAAAAGGTAAATAAATGGTAATAACATGATGGAAAAACTCTTACGTATTTAGTCGCTACAGGGTCCAGCGGACCCATACACTGTTTTTACGTCCGTAGCACTCACACGCAGGGTGCTAATTGATGATTTAGATCGTCATCTGTCGTGCTACACTACCGTTGAAAGGTACTAAGAGCGGCAAACGTCAAAATTTCAAAGTTACAACACAAAATATGAAGAACTGGGTCCATTAGACCCATTAGCGAGTCCTTAAGTGTTAAAGAAAACTTGAAAGTAGTACAATATTGTAACTACATCTATTATTGTTTGTTTGTTATCAGGAGTACCCCATGGAGGACATACTGACAGCGCACCACATCCTGACAGAGTGGCGTCCCGATCTGATTACACACCTGCTGAACATGCTGGAGCCGGAGAGTGTGCGAGTGGCCGTAGTGGGGAAGAAGTTTGAGCCGATGTGCGACCAGACGGAGCCCTGGTACGGCACCAAGTACCACCTGGAGAAGATTCCTCGAGACACCATCGAGGTACCTTCATCATACCAATTCTATATCACCTCGCCTTTACAAACCCAAAACCAGTCTAAGTCAGTTAGTTGGGACTTGGTGATGTCAAACTCACGTAAAATAGGGAACATAAAAAAGTCGTAATTAGGGGAAATATTTGTATGGAAATGTATTTTTTTAAGTAAAACTTCTTTACGCACGCTCGACTTAGGGGGTAAGCTGGTGAATGCGTTACGAAAAGTGGTGATGTGTTACGAAAAGTGTGATGCGAACAGTAATCGATGCGAACGGCAATCGATGGCGAGGCGAACAGTCGGGCCTTTACGCACGCTTAACTTGGGGAGTGATAAGGATAAGGATGGTCACCCCAAGGTCATAGGTCACCCCAAGGTTGTAGGTCACCCCAAGGTCGTAGGTCACCCCATGGTCATATTTCACCTCATGGTCATATTTCACCCCAATGTCATATGTCACCCCAATGTCATATGTCACCCCTAGGTCATAGGTCACCCCATTCGCTACGTTTGGTAACTCAGCAGGGATATCTGGGTTCAAAGCGACCTTGAGGTGATTTTTCATAAAAACGGCGCTATACAAATCGTCCAATTAATATTATTATTATGTTGCGAGGTTTGTCTTGTAGTTTTAATTTAGTCGTGTGGTCTAAAGCACACTCACTTTTTTTTTTTTTTAACATTAACTCCACGCAGGAGGCCCTGAAGAAAATAATTCTCTCAGGGCCTATGTCATCTTTGTGTGGAGGATCTTTTTATGAAAGGAAGGAGAAGAAGTTTTGGGAAGGAAAAAGGTATGTGGGGTGGGTAGGAAATTTGGGGGTCAGTGTGTTCAAGAGTGACATACATATGAATCCATCCCTCCCACTGCGGTGCAAGGCGGTGGGTCTCGAGAGAGGCCAGCTAAACCGGCCTGCCAGTTGGTGGGCAGACGCATCTGCCGCCAAGACCCGGACAAACCTCTCCCATGAACCCCTGTTGAGTCACCAAATGTAGTAAAAGGTGTTGGTTATCCAATAAATGGTTCCCGGGGCGGCTGTACTGTTGTATAGAATGAAATTGGACTTTTTAACATAGAAAGCGGAAAAACATACCTAAAACTGACTAACTAACCATAATTAGGACGTGTTGTTTCACAGAAGTTAATATTTAAGTCCTAATAAAGTTCGCTTATTATCTAAGTACTGTGAAACAACCAGCCCATGATGTAATAATAACAGGAATAGAACTTTCACAGAATTTGAATTTTAAATCAATTCAAATTCTGTGAAACTACCCAACCTTAGTTTGTTGCTTTGACACGAAATATCTACATATTTAAAACTAGAATATTATGTAAAACTAACTAAGTTAACATCATGTTATTTCCGTGGGGGTACGCAGAGAGGACAGACTGCCAAACAACTCTGTCGTGGCACACACTCCTTGCTTCATTCATAATCATACATCGTCTCATACATTCCCTTCTATTATTCAAACTCTTGACATGGCCCGCTCAAGTATTTGGTTTCCTTGATAGTGCCATGTCTTCCTCGGGTGTCCCCGACTTACACTATTTATATTCGCGTTGTACATTCTCCCTACACCCCTTTCTTATTCATTCGCTCTACATGTCCAAATCATCTAAGCTTCCCTTGTGTAGACCTTGTACTGTCTATACATGGTGTCCGATAAGTTCCGAAAATGGTATATCATGTTTCAATTAGGGAGGCGAGCATTGGTACCTCTACCCCGGGAACCATAACCAACACACTTGCCGTAGGTCTTAGCTGGGGTGCTGGCGGCGGATACGTTTGCCCACCTAATGCGTGGCGGGCCGAATCAGGAGATACTGGTTGAGGGAGACCTTTTGAACTCTTCTACCAGACTCTCGACCCACCACATTACATCATGAATTCATATGTCTGTCACTCCTGGACACATTGACCCCTGGATTCCTACCCACCCTTCATACCTTTTTCTTTCCTAGAACTATGTCTCTTTCCTTTACCTAAAAAGACCCTCCACACAGCATCCCCAAAGATGACATCGGCCCTAAATGAAAATATTTTCCTAAAGGCCTCTTGTGTGGAACTAACGAATGTATGTAAAAAAAGAAAATGTAAAAGTCCCTCGGTTTTCAACTTAGTTGAACATGTAATTTATTATATTGTATTTTTGTATAGGACTGGAAGAACGCTGGACTGTGTGACGAGCTGGCCCTGCCCAAGCCCAACGAGTTCATCCCCGACTCCTTCAGCCTCTCCCCCCAGGACCCCGCGGCCCCCGACTTCCCCATCATCATCAGAGACACCCCCTACATGAGGGTCTGGCACAAACAGGACGATGAATTCTTCCTGCCCAAGCTTTACACCGCCATCGAGATTGGCAGGTATTGATATTATTACTGTCATTTTCTTTTTTATTTATTTAAAAAAAATATACCGGCAACCCCAGATTAACACTGTTTGAATTAATTTATTATTATTAGGTCCTTACATATGAAATTGGCGTTTTGTATGGAGGAAATTTGTATGGGAGCTTATGGGAGTTTTGTATGGGAGCTTTTTCACCTTCCCAATTTGCTTCAAGTGGATTAAAACAGTTTTATCACTAACACCGCAGCCTGCAGCTAACTCGGACGTGGTTTGCGATGGATCCGCTTCCACAATAGTCGTCAATTCTTCATTATCAACTTTGTTCTCCGGCCATCCACGGGGCTTGATCTGCAGGTCGAAATTTCCAGAACGAAATTTTCAGAACGAAAACGTTGGAACCAAAAACGCACTTTGTTTTCTTTTGCGGCACCGTCGTCATACACATCATTAATCCTTTGAGCCGTTTCTGCAGCACTGGTGCCACATTGAAACTCATACTCGTAAATAATGCGATATTTCAAGTTTTCCATTTTGTAAACTAAGTGACGCAAAGAAAAAAAACAATTAAGGAAAAAAAAAAGAATTATAATTTTCGAAACACAAATACATGAGTAAATAGCTGTATAAATTTTAATTTGGAATTCTTAACCAAAGAGAAGATATTTGAGATATAATTTGCCAGTACGGCAAAATGCCAATTTCATATGTAGGGACCCAATATTACTCATGTAATGTAATTACCTACATTTGTAAAAAAATTAAAAAATCATAAAAGAGAAAAAAATATTTTTTCTCAAAACTAGAATTGTATATTATATATTATACAATTATTACAAGCAATAATTATTAGCCTGAAACACTCATCAACATTGAAAAAATCTCCCGAGAAAAGATAAATGCCGCCGACGGGACTTGAACCCGCGTCCTTCTGATATCCGGTCAACTACTCTACCAACTGAGCTACGTCGGCTTATCTCCCACCCGCCAAATAATTCAGTATATATTATACATTTTAAATTTCGTGTTAGCATAATGAAGAATAACAATATTGTAATAAAACATAAAGCACAGTTTAGAAATTGCTCACATTTATTTAATACTAGCTTAAGTACCTAGCGTTGCACAGGCTTTAGATCATGTCTCTAATTTTAGATCTGAATATATTTAACTCATTCAGATATAAAAGTAGTGTAACTAAACTCACCGTTAGTTATTATTCCTTTCTACCTAGTGTTAAATTCATTTTTATGTTAAATTAAATGAAAGCAAATCACCAACACCATTTAAAAAAAAATTGTAAAACACCATTTAATAAAATTTATATCATTGAGTACATCAACATCAGTGCTTCGATTTAATTTTTTTTTCTTTAAGAACAAAAAAGGTTTTTTAAATGTGATTTACAGTGTTCTATATATTCAGTGTCATTGCGCTTTGAAAGAATATTTGACAGTTAAATTGTTGTTGCCAGCCTACAAATTTGTAGTTCCACTTTTAATATTTTCTACTCTTAATTGACTATAGTAGATGCGATGCATGTTGCCAGCTTCAATACTCTACGAGCTGGTATTACAGTGTAATTTAAAATGGTTTTCTGCATTTATATTACATATTATTATTGTAGATGTTGAATGACTACAATCTTAACTGTTGTTTCTTTGTAGTCCCCTGGTGTACGCCAACCCTGTGAGCTGCAACCTGACATCGCTGTTTGCGCTGCTGTTCCGCGACGCGCTCAATGAGTACGCATACGCCGCTGAGCTGGCAGGAACCAGCTGGCAAATCAGCAACTCCAAGAGTGGCATATCTGTGAGTTTTCCTTCAATCACATGATGTCCTTGTAGATAAAACTAATCACATTTCATCCATTACGTTACTCGTTAAATCAATCCTCATTTTGCCCGTGTTAAAACTTTTGCAAAAACTCATTAGAAAAAAAATGCTATATTATCTTTGAAAATAATGCTATATTATCTTTGAAAATAATGCAATATATTATTTGATTGATTGGTTTTGTCATACTCCAGCTATAAGCACCATCTGAAAATAAGGCATACTTTGCAAAAAGATTCTTCTAAGTGAATTTAGTCAATGTTGGTCATTTTACATGGTGTAAGCAGAGGATATTTCTATTAAAAATCAAATGATGATTGATTTCTTCACTTGGTCCAAATAATTTCGTAAATAATTTTTTTTTAAATCCGCGTTTTCAGTGCCCAGTATATGTGTGTCCGGTATCTATAGTTTCCGGTAGTTAGAGTGCATGGTATATATAATATCCAATATCTATAGCTTCAGTTATCTATGGCGTCCGGCATCTATAGCATCCGGTATCTATAGCGTTCGGCATCTACAGTGTCCAGTATCTACAGCGTCCGGTATCTATGTATAGTTCCTGGTATTTTTATAATTTTTTTGATTACATTAGTTCCACACAGAAGGTACTGAGGAAAACAGTATCCCTCTAGGCTTATCTCATCTTTGGTGATGCTGTGTGGAGGGTCTTTTTAGGGAAAGTAAGGAGAGGAATTTCTGGGAAGGAAAAAGGTGTGAGAGGTAGGTACGAATCTGGGAGTGAATTTGTCCAGGAGTGACGTACATATAAATCCATCCCTCCCACTGCTGTACAAGGCGATCCGTCAAGAGAGTCCGTCTGGAGAGTTAAAATGTCTCCATCAACTAGTCCCTCCCGATCCGACCTGCCACGCAGTAGGTGGGAAAAGGCATATGCCACCAAGACTTAGACCTCATCCCATGAACCCGGTACGAACCAGTGTCCGGTATCTATAGTGTCCGGTATCTATAGTGTCCGGGATTTGTAGTGTCCAATATCGATAGCATCTAGAATATCTGAAAAAAGCTGTAGGAACCAGCAACAACCCAGCGAATTCCATGTGTCGTATGATATTGTGAAAATTGACTTGTTGAATTTGGTGCAGACATCATCATCATTGTCTAGTTTATTGAAGTTGACATGTTGGAATTATTGTTGTTCCCAGCTGCGGTTAGAGGGCTACGACTCCAAGCAGCACGTGCTTCTGGACAAGATAATGGAGCGACTGGTCAACTTCAAGGTAGATCCGGCCCGCTTCGAGGTGATGAAGGAGATTAACGCACGGAGCTACCGCAACTTCAAGGCGGAGCAGCCTTACCAGCACGCCGTCTACCACCTGGCGCTGCTGCTTACGGAGAACGCCTGGACCAAGGCTGAGCTGCAGGAGGCGGCAGAAGGTAACCACAATACAATACCGACTCTGCAGAATGTGGCGATTCATTTGATATTTTAATTTGGGAGGCAGATATGGGTACACAACATTTATCCCTTGTACCTCCTCTGCCGTAGGTCACAGCGAGTGCTTCGTACGGTGAGATCTCTGTCCACTAACTGCATGACAGGCCGAATCGAGAGAGGACGGTTGAGGGAGACACTTTTACCTCCTCAGCTGGACTCTCTTGACCCAACGCCTTGCACCCCAATGGGAGGGATGAATTAATATGTCTGTCCCTTTTGGACACACTGACCCCCAGATTCCTACTCACCCCTTATACGTTTTTCCTTTCCGGAACCTCCTCTCCTCAAAAACCCTCCACACAACATTCCCACACATTCCCGAAGATGTCATAGGCCCTGATGAAAATTATTTTTTAATCTTTGGAGCACAGACGTTAGGTGGGAATGTTGTCTTTATTCTTTCGCACATATGTTTTTACGCATCTCCCTCTTTCGCTTACGTTGTTACGTACGTCTCAGTTTGGCATGTACTATACCAGAAACTATGGATACTGGACACTATAGGTACCTGACACTGTAGATACCGGACACTATAGATACCGGACACTATAAATATCGGACACTATAGGTATTGGACACTGCATATACCGGACACTGCACATATAGATACCGGGCACTATAGATGCAGGACACTTTAGATACAGGACCCTATAGATACCTGAAGCTACTGATACCGGATTCTATAGATACCAGAAACTATAGATACTGGACACTGTAGATACCGGACACCATAGATACCGGACACTATAGATACCGGACACTATAGATACTGGACACTATAGATACTGGACACTATAGATACCGGACAATATAGATACTGGACAATATAGATACCGGACACCATAGATACCGGACACTATAGGTATCAGACACTGCATATACCGGAAACTACACATATAGATACCGGCCACTATAGATACAGGACACTATAGATAACTGAAGCTACTGATACCGGATTCAATAGATACCTGAAGCTACTGATACCGGATTCTATAGATACCAGAAACTATAGATACCGGACACTGTAGATACTGGAAGGTATGGGTACCGGATGCTATAGATACCAAAAACTATAGTTACGAAACACTATAGATACCGGACACTGTAGATACTGGAAGGTATGGGTACCGGATGCTATAGATACCAAAAACTATAGTTACGAAACACTATAGATAAGTGCCCAATATTTGTACAAGGTTGACATTTTTCACATGTGAATGGGTCGCTTCTGCAACTCGTTCTTGTGTTCAACATCTGTAGAATGATTTGTCGGCTTCTGTGTCTCCTCCTTCTTACAACTCTCTGTTTAAGAGCCAGGTTCACTTCTTCGTCTTCAGTTGTCCTCTCTGCGCATTTCCAACATGATTAACATTCAGACGTTTGTTTCAGCAATGACCGTGGAGAAGCTGGAAGACTTCATCCCCCGCCTGCTCACCAGTATCCACGTCGAATGCTTCATTCACGGAAACGCAACCAAGGAGAGGGCACTGGAACTAACAGCACTTATTGAAGACAAGTAGGCAAAACACCTGACCTGATACAGCCCATGTTAACCGTGTTAGGCCCCTTTTTCATAGGAATGCTGATGTTGTTTATTCATATCGCAAACAACTTGCCACGCTCAGTCCGTACGAGTCATGAGACCCCTGCCGCCACCACCTCCCAAAACGTCTAAACTATCTTTCATAACCTAACTCAAAACTACTGTTAAAACTATCTTTTTGTTTACTGTTTTGTTTCAAAAAGTAGTTGGGGGGGGGGGGGGGGGGGTTGGCTGGCTCAACTGTCACGGAATCAATAATTTGATTAAAAATATTTTTTCTTACCTGCCCACGCCCTCACTAGTCCATTTATCGCCCCCTAATTTTCTTCTGGTATTTTACTGCCCTCCTGAAAGTCTCAAACGCCCACGTTGAGAACCTATGATCTAAACCAGTGTTTCTTAACCCTGTTAATCACCCCCTTTACCACAGTAAAATTATCCAGCTCAGAAATATTCCATTTATTTTATTGCAAAGTGGAAATGTTTTAATCTTCTGACAAAATACAACCGATTCCTGAGGGCTTAAAAGATAGCTAATATACAGTAAAACCCCTATTTTACGTTTTTTAAGGGACCGAAAAAAAAAAACCTAAACGGAGGGAAAATGTAAATGGGGGGTATTGAAGAAAAGAACATTTTAAAATTTGTTTTTTATTTATTTAATCATTTATATTGGTGAATTGAAGAAAAGAACCCTTTAAATTTTATTTTTTATTAATATTATCATGTATATGAAGAGAAAAATGTTATTCCAACAAAAGAAGAAGTAATAAAGTACATCGAGGGTCTTAAAATCTATTTTTCCAGCATTGTTTGCTTTCAAGACAAAACTTTTAAATGTGTATTCATGATTGAAAAAGAATTAGAACAAAAAAAATGTAACAAACTAATCTATGTGATTTTTTTAATAAAAAATAAAATGTTCTTTTCTTCAATACTGGGGGGTATAGATATTCTAAGTAAATTCGTCGAAATACGATATATTTACGCATAAATCGAAATTTCGCGGCCGACTCTCTAAATTTAGATACCTCTTTGAAATAAATTTGTAAAAATTCCGCATAATGTCCGCGAAAATTAAATTTTCGCGGCTGATTTGTAAAAATATGATAAATTCCCTCGTAAATCGAATTTATGCAGCCGATTTCCGCCGCAGCCGGCCATTTAAATTCATATATACGAAGTAAATTTGTAAAAATACGACATTCTAGTGTAAACCGATTCAATTTAAAACTAACCAACTTGTTTTATCAACTTTTTCGAGAATGTTCCTTTTCTCGCACTGAACTGACAGTTTTTCTTTGTTGAGACATTACGAATGTAATTAACTTAACGAAAACAAAACAAGAAACGTAAAAACTGTGTGTAAACGATTATCACGAATAATGTCGGAAAAAAGCGTCTCAAATCACAAATCGAGTCAAAACCAAATGACAGATGCGTAAATAAACAAACTGACAGATGGACAGATGCTGTAGCATTTTACACATGGCTAAAATTGAAAGATGTCGGCCAATCGCCGCGTTGCGAGCAGTATGCCGACCAATCACGGCCGGCTAAAAATGGAAAGATGTCGGCCAATCACCACGTTTCGCGCAGTTTGCCGACCAATCACTGCTCGGCCGTGTCAAGCGCGCGTAACTCACATATTTTGAATATTTTCGACGTAAATTGCGGGAACAAAAACGTAAAAAGGGGGTATAAATGTACTAAAATATATCGGGACCGAAATAATTACACGTAATTGGCGGGAAAACGTTAAATCTGGGGACGTAAAATTCGGGTTTCACTGTATTATTAACCCCCTAGTTACAGATTTTTTCAAATTTGAACTAAAAATTCCAACTTGAAACGCGATTTGCATGAAAACGAAGAACAAAACAAAAACAAAAAAAGCGTACGTACCACAAAATCTACTGCAAATGTTACGCAGATTCACCAGTTTCCCCCGAAGTTTACTTTGTATAAAGTTTACTTAATGGCAGCTACTGATGTTCACATTTGAATAATATTTTATTTTATTTTTATTTCAGAATTCCAAAGAACGCAGTTCCTCTTTTACCACAGCAACTTTTGCCAGAGAGAGATATTCAATTAGAAACAGGTAAGTCTCATTTTTATTTGTTTTGCGTTTACCATGCATTAGAATCCCGTTAATTTAAATTAATTTGGGAGGCGGTTATGGGTACCGCCGCCCTTGGAACCATTAATCCTCTGCCATAGGCATCCTCTGCCCTGATACCCCACAATTTGGTGACTTAGCAGGGGCACCCGGGTTCATGGGGTGAGGTTTGTCAGTCCAGATCGAGAGAGGCTTGAATGAGGAGGTCTTTTGACCTCTCCAGCCGGATTTCTGAACAACTGACGTTCAGATTCCTACCCATCCTTCATACCTTTTTCCTTATCAGATCTTAATCTCCATCCCTTCCTTCAAAAGACCCCCACAGCATCCCCAAAGATGTTATAGGCCCTGAGAGAAATTATTTTCCAAATTTCTAAAAAACCAAATTTCAAATTAACTTATTTAATTAATTTGCACATATGTGCATGACAATTTTAAAGACTTGCACTCTCTAATACCATCTATGCTGAAATTTTTTGCAATGCTATTTTGATAATTACGTATTAAAAAACTATATAAAGGACAACATCAGAATCGCTTGCTCTGAAAACACTAGTTCAGGGTGGCCACAGGACCTGGAAAACCTGGAAAACCTGGAATTATCAGGGAATTTTACCGAACCTGGAATTATCAGGGAAATGTCAGGGAATTTCAAAAAAAAATTATAATATCAGGGAATTCCAAAAATAAAACTAAATTCGTTGTATTGCGATTTGTGAAACCCCAAAGTTGTATTTTATTACTTTTACTTGCGACGCACAGTGGACGGAATGAAGAAAAAACACAAATTATTTCCTTGCTGACTAAATATTAATGCAATTTTAATTTTTTTGATCTTATTAATGAATTATAACTATTTTGAAGTAAAAATTATTAATTTACTCTTCCGTAGAAATTTACAACAGAATAATACATTGTGAAAATATACAAATATCTAGGCAAATAAAACATATTAATTTTAAATTTTACATATTATATTTCACATATATAAACAATAAAAGACGGGCAATAATTAGGTAATCACATATTTTAATCGAAAAATGGTAGAAAATCTAAGTGCTAAAGGTGTTTGCGTTGTCGTTGGAGTCTAAATCATCACACAAATTTCCAGAACCATTGAACGAATTTTAGACTTAAAATTAGTAGACTTAAAACTTCGGTAGGTACTTAAATAGAACCTTTTTTTTGGAAGTGGTCGCAAAATGCAAATTCATTTCTTATTATCTCGGGAGTTTCTTTTTTAAATTGTAATCTTATTGGTCTGAAGTTCCTTTTAGATGAAGACCGTTGGTTTAGCTATATAATAATAATAATATTTGGACGATTTATATAGCGCCGTTTTTGTGAAAAATCACCTCAAGGGCACTGTACAAACTTACCATACATGCCTTAAATCTAGAAAGACTACAAGCTAGACAAACAATTAAAAACAACTTATGGCTAAAAATTGCATACACCGGTTCATTTATCACCGATACGAAAATATATGTACAATATTTTGACCAATGAACGCGATGCTGCCTAAAAATGAATTAATACAGGACCATACTTACCTGGGAGGTCGCTTGAAATTAACACTGTTTATTGTCTATTTAAAGAAAGAGTTCGCACGCAGAGGACATAATTATGAACACATGTTGTTTAATCCTGAAAATATTTTAATATTAATATGTAATATATTCTTTAATGAGTATATTTTGGAAAGTAAAAGCAACATTTAATGGTGGGCGGTGCAGTAGTACAAGGATTTGATCTTCCGAGAGACAGATTGATGTGTAAGGATTCGAGTAATTTTAATTCAGTAAGAAAAGTGTGATTAAGACATATCATAGGCAATACAAGTATGATACTCTCAGATAGGTATATTTAAATTAAGTTAAGGGTATGAGAGCCCGAAAAGGTAGGTTTTTAGTTTGGACCTAAACTCTGTTGGGCTTTTTATGCATCTTAATTCTGGAGGGAGTCTATTCCAAGCCTTAGGCCCAGATAGTCCGAAAGCACGATCTCCGAACTTAGTATTTGGCTTTCGTTTGGGTTCTATTAGTCTGCCTATAGCAGATGAAGTTGCCGATCTAAGGGTTAATTGCCTCGGACCGTATTTTCCGGGACGCATAATTCAGAGATGTAAGATGTTGTTTAAATCAATCAACGAAATGGCCCCCATTTCGTTGATTGATTTAAACACCATCCAGCACAATTTGTACTGGATTCTTTCAGGGCACTTGAGCCAGTGAAGGTTACGAAGGTGTTCTGAAATGTGTGAATATTTGGAGACCCCGGTTATGAGCCTTGCCGCTGCATTAAACACGGATTGAAGTTTGTCAGTTTGGTATTTTGGAAGACTAGCGTAGATGCCGTTACAGTAATCAAGCTGTGAGACTACGTAAGAGTTGATTAATAGTTTTGTCGCTTCTGTAGGAAGGTTTCTTCGAACTGACTTGAGTTATCTTAGGTGAAAAAAGCCGGTGCTTACTGTTCTAATAATTTGACTTCTAAGCAAAAAGTCTGAATCTAAATTAACGCCAAGAAGTTTCACTGTTGTCTTTGGAATAATATCGTTGCCGGAAATGGAAATAAGTGAATTGTCTATGAAATGTTGACGTTTTTTTGTGGCCGCCCAGAGAAACTCAGTCTTAGATGGGTTCAGCTTCAGCTTGTTTGAAGACATCCAACGAGTTATTGCTTCTAGGCATTCAGCTATGCGGATTTTGATGCTATTGATTTCGTTTGGAGAGCAGTAAAAATAAACTTGCTGATCGTCAGCGTAGCAGTGGGACAAGAGACCAAATGACTCGATTATTTTGGCAACATCATTTGTAAAAAGGATGAAAAGAAGTGGACCTAAAACGGATCCTTGGGGTACCCCTGAAGAAAGTGTTGCGAAGTCAGAGAGTTTATTTCCAACCTTAACGGCTTGTAAGCGATTGGATAGGTATGATACCAGCCAATTTTTTATATCGGAACTCAAACCAAATGTTTCCTCTAATCTCTTAATGAGGAAGTCGTGATCAATCGTGTCAAACGCTGCACTCATGTCCAGGAGTGAGATAAGTGCTAACTTACCTGACTCTATGGCCAAAGTTATATCTGACAGCATACGAAGTATTCCGGTTTCTGTTGAGTGAAACCTTCTATATGCGGATTGACGATTAGTGAATAATAGTCTTGCTTCTTGAGTTTCCTTCGCTGTGGAGCTGAACTGGCACCTACGACGTTGTAAGGAGATTCGAGTCATCATAATATTCTCCATCACTGTACCTTTGCTTGAAGTGACTGTGACTACCATAACCATCGCAGCCCCATTTATACATTTGTGCAATCTCATTTCTGCTGCTAACTGGAGTTCATCAAGAGTGCGAGACTCTAACATATCATGCACTTTTTTTCTTCCTTGATCTAGAACCACTTTCTTGAAATACTTCTATTGGTCTACCCAAAGATTTGGAGACAACTGTCATTTCTGACAACCACTCTAAATTATGTTTTTCAAACCTCACAATAATAACTGCGGGCTTTTTCTCCATTTCTTCACCGATTGCAGTGAAAAATATTATTTCATGTGATATTTTATTTGTCTATTTTTGTCTGGTCTTTTCATTTATTCACAAATTGTCTTCAGGCAAAATATCATAAATTTGTAACAAGTGTATGTTGTTTTTAATGGATTATTGGGATGCAAAGAAATAATAAATGCTATAGATGACGGAATTCCCTTTATTATTTATCTAACGAATGATATCCCCTTATATCAAATTAAACATATCAGGGAAAAATGTAGAAACTGCCCTGGAAAACCTGGAATTATCAGGGAATTTTGAAATCCGTTTTTTGTGGCCACCCTGTAGTTGCTAGCTTTTTTTTCATGTACGAGGGCTGTCTGTAAAATAAGGTCTCCAAGGTGCTGCGGTCGCGAGGAACGATTTTAAGCGCAATCCGGCAACAGTGGCGTGTAGCCTGTTTCCCCCACGTCAAATTTCCACCATGCTGCACTCTCTGTGACGCTTAGTCTCGGCATAGCACCCATTTGCGATGGTGCTTCCACTCCCCGCATCCGCCAGGTGTGAATTATGATCGGTAATTCGTAAGTTAGTCTAATTGATGATGTTGTGACATTGTGCAGGGAGCCACTACAGGTATGAAGTGGACCACACAGTCCACAAGAGTTCCTGTGTCATGCTGTACTATCAGTGCGGTATGCAGTCCACGGAGTCCAACGTACTGCTTGAGCTCACAAACCAAATTCTGTCGGAACCGTGCTTCAACATCCTCAGGACTCAGGTACCTTATTTCATCCTTTAAACAGTCTGGCATCTTCAATTCCAATACCAACCTCAAGATTTTTAAATTTTTTATATTAATTCCATGCTTTTTTTGTACATTACAGATTAATATAATCCTATTACAATACACATAAGATATACATAAATTTAAACGAGACAATTTTTTTTTTACAATAAACATATTTTAGAGTTCTTGCCTAATATTACTCTTGAAACCTTCAAGACTAATGTTGAAAATGTCAAGGAACCTAAGATATCATTTAGCAGCACCATACCTCTTGTCATGCTGTGCTGGGTCAGAACGTCTGTTCTGCCATGTGGGATACAGAGCAAGTCATGGTGGCGACCCGATGAACGCATGTTTGGCGTGCTTCCCCACTCTGCATCTAAACGATGTTAGAAAGATAAAACACCATGCTTTTTAATCTAATCTAGAAGTAAATCGCAGAAAAATTAAAATGCGCACCTCAATGAATTAATTTTTTTGCGCAGAGTTTGTGTATAGTTGCTTGCTAAATCAATGTAATTACGACTTGCAGGAACAATTAGGATATATCGTCTTCAGCGGAATCCGCCGTAGCAACGGAGTCCAGGGCTTGAGGGTGCTGGTGCAGTCAGACAAGCACCCCAGCTATGTGGAGACCAGAGTGGAAGCCTTCCTCCAACACATGAAGGTAACCTACCAATTATTCCTCCCTTGATTCCATTCAACACATAAACCTGCTCTAGAAGAATCTTGGCGGATCATTTGCAAATCTTTGTTCATAAGACATTATTGAGGTGAAGCGCTCCCTGAATGACTTAGAAATTCAACAAACTCCTTGCTTCTCTTGAAATTGTTTCTCCGTGTGTGTCCTTTCCCATTCGTCCCGTTCCCCTTCCGCCGCCCCTTCTTCTCCCGCCTCCCCTTCTTCTCCCGCGTTCCCTTCCCCTCTCGCGTTCCCACTCCGCCTCCTCCACCTTCCCACTCCCCACTTAACTCCCCCCCCCTTCCCCCGTCCAACGAACCCCCCTCCCGAGTTCCCCTCCCCCCTCCCAGGTTACCCTCCTCGATCCTTAGTTCCCTTCCCCCCCCTCCCTACCCGAGTTCCCCTCCCCACTCCCGCATTCCATACATTCAGTCCCGGTCCATTCAGTCTTCAAACGACTCGCGTGCCACCTATTGCAATTTTTTTATACAAATTTCGTAATGCCAGAGCTCACCAGTAGTTTTATACAAACCTTGTCCTGACAATAACGAACACAAATTTTTTTTTAATCCAATTTGGTGCAGTCGTTTGGAAGTTATTTCTGCGATTCATTTTTATTTAATCATTAATTTTTCGTAATTTCACGATGCCAGAGCTCACTATTGTATACAGAAACCATCGCAGGCATGCACACATCAAATCCCCAAAGTTTCATCACAATCGGATGAACGGTTTAGCAATGCGTAATTTCATGATGCCAGAGCTCACTATTGTATACAGAAACCATCGCGGGCATGCCCACATCAAATCTACAAAGTTTCTTCGCAATCGTATGAATGGTATAGCAACGCATAGCGGACATAGGAACATTTTTAGATTTTTATATATATATATAACTATATTGTGATTGTGTTGTGTGCTCCTTCACAGAGGTACAGTGGTAAGTGATTGGTTATCCTTCTTCCTTGCTTCCCTAAGTTTCCCTACACACATTTTCACCCAATTCCAGCACCCACTATTCCGTTTCGTTTAATTTTTAGTTTTTACAGTCCATTTCCAAGTGCACCTGAAGCTGCAATTCGTAAGCAGTTTCGTATGCAACAATGAACATTAACACAAATTAACTTGAGCGATTGAATGTTTCTTGCAGACCAATATCCGCGAGATGTCTAACGAGGAGTTTGAGCGCCATCGGGCGTCCCTAGTGGCGCTGCGGCTGAAGCGACCCAAGCACCTGGGCGGACGCACCAGCCTGCTTTGGTCCGAGATTGCCTGCCAGCAATACCACTTCAACAGGATGGCCGTAGAAGTCAACGCCCTGAGGCAGGTCACCAGGGAGAAACTCATGGAATTTTACGAGGTATGACTGATTTCTTTGACAGCCTCCGCGGTCGAGGGGTAAGGCTATTGACTGACAATCCAAAGGTCGCTGGATCGAATCCCGACGTGCGCAAATAAATTTTTGTTATTTCACAATTATTCATTTAAAATAATGTATAGCATATTTGTGGCACGTTCCAGAGTGAAAGATACTTTCAGTATCGCCCTGGTGTAAGACCACCTTTCAGAATTGAAACGTTAGTTGAAATGGCTTTAGCCGTGTTTGGTGACCAGATCTGAATCTGGTTCTTCAGCATTTTTATCCAGCACCACAATTCGAGGACTTCCTGTGTCCATGTTCTGAAATATGGGAAAAATAAGCACCTGAACAAGTGCCATTTTTTAATTTTTTTTTTTTATTGAAAGACGAACTTTCCCGGGTTACGAATAACCTGACAATATTTGAAAATGTCCTACTACAACCACAGTAAGCGGAAAATGTTGCTTGTGTTGTGTTGGAGGACTTGGCTAGCCGAGGAATTGAACACGCAACGCCTGGATGGGATCCAAACGCGATGCCAACTCAGCCACTGACCGGCCATAATCATTTTGATGGTCTTCATTACGCCTCAAGTCACTCAATATTTTTGCATTTTTTTTCATGGCATCTTCAAATTATTCTTTTCACTTCTGTTTTGCAGCCTCCTTCGTCACTTGAAGACTACTAGCTATATGGAGTCATTTGCTGTTTCAATTTTCGTATTTGTGTTTGGTTTTTTTTAGTATTTGTACTTACAAAGGTGTTGATTCCTGTATATCAGACGGTAGTAACATATGATGGTGTTTTTCCCTTTGCAGAATATGATAATGACAAACTCCGCAAGTCGGCATAAGCTGGGCGTGCACGTGATATCCAGCGCAGAGGGAGGTGCCGGGCATGCAGACACTCTCAAGGAGGACGAACCATGCAATGAGGCACAGCTGCCGGCTCCTCAAGATACTTCAGAGGTATGCTCTTTCACCAGTTAAACTTTTTTGCTCGCAGGTAAGCGTTTTTTATGACGACCGAGATCGGGGATCGATCACTGGTGAACACTCTAATATCGTCTGTCCTGGAATTTTTACCCATGGAATTTTAACCTTTATATGTACAGTACAATCTCACCAATCCGGCACTTCAATAGACCGAAACGTCCAATAATCCGGCACAGGCCGCTCGGTGGGATCGGAAAAAAAAAAAAAAAAAATTATATGCGATTTTGACCCTTATGTATAAAGAAACTGTATCAAGAACAAGGTCAGAATTGCCTGCGCCAACAGTATTCTTGATACCGCCAAAGTTTCATTCACCTGGCAGCACTAGAATATTTTAAAATGAATTATGTATCTGTGGAATTTGAACATCATATTTTACCGCGAAATGAACTATCAAAGTCAGTCGATGGACGGTCACAAAACTTCGATAAACGTGTCAATTCATCAAATAAACACAAGTACAGTGGAACCCTCTTAAGAAGTTTTCCAAGGGACCGGAAAAAACAAACTTCTTAAGCAGGAAAACCTTATATGTGGGAAAAATTGGGCCAATTTTGGGCCGAGGGACCGAAAAAACTAAACTTCTTAAGCCACGAAACTTCTTAAGCGAGAACTTCTTAAGAGGGTTTCACTGTAATGTTGTTTTTATCGATAGTTTATTGTTCAAAGAATGTGTTTCGGTAAGTAAAATAAACGATAGTTCAAAATAAGTGCACAACATATTATGTACTTCAAAAGTATTCTTTCCGAGATTTCATAGGATGTATGGGCAAAAAATCCTGGCAAGAATTTAGATAGTGGAGAAAACATGTACACATTGGCAAAAAAATATGGTGTTGGGCGTGCTACTATACACGATCCAGTAATCCAAACATTCCAATAATCCGGCACCCTCTGGTTTTTAATAGTGTCGGATTAGTGAGATTGTACTGTTCTTCGAAAATTGTATAGAAGACAAAATCTGAATCGCTTGCGCTAATAAGACTAGATTCTCCTTTTTTATTCCATGAATTTGACCTCTTGACTGTTTAGAAAACATTTTATCTGTTCATGCCAAAATCCATTTTCATTCAACGGCATCTCAAAAATGAAAATATTTAATTTAAAATAAAACAATAACTTTGTAAACACCACTTTTATTTTTTATACTTTATGCCGACCGGGTTTCGCTACAACCGTAGCTTCTTCAGGGCAGTACAATCTCTACTAAAATTAATTTACATGTGTGTTATAGCTAATACATGATTTAACCAAATGGGCTGGACTCCTCAAGTAACGGAGGAAGTAGGTATAGGTGTAGATGGAGAATTGGGAAGGGAACGGGCGTGTTCTTTGTCAATAGGGAACAATCTAATGTTCTACCGGTATTACAATGGAAGATGCTCCGAGGAACTAGCGTCATTGATCCCCTCGGCACCGGTGCATAGTCGGGAAACACGCCAAACACGCGCCCAACATTTGTACACAGTTGATATTAGTCACATGAGAACGGGTCGTTTTTACGATTCGTTCTTGAGTTCAACAGCTCGGCTGTGGAACGATTTACCGGCCTCTGTGTTTCCTCCCTCCTACAACATGAGTCTCTTCAAGACCCATGTTAACTCCTTCCTTTCCTCAAAAAGACCCTCCACACAGCATCCTCAAAGATGACATAGGCCCTGAGGGAAATTATTTTCCTCAGGGCCTCCTGTGTGGAGTTAATGTAAAAAAAAAAAAAAAATCTAAGTATGGGACTTTTATTTAAATTTTGTTGGTTATTAACTACCTTACTGTTAGTGTTTATGGCTTTCCTTAGTTCAAGTGCTTCTAAAATACATGATTGAACCAAATGGGCTGTACTCCTCAAGTAACGGAGGAAGTAGGTATAGGTGTAGATGGAGAATTGGGAAGGGAACGGGCGTGTTCTTTGTCAATAGGGAACAATCTTAGTATGGGACTTTTATTTAAATTTAGTTGGTTATTAACTACCTTACTGTTAGTGTTTATGGCTTTCCTTAGTTCAAGTGCTTCTAAATTGTCTAGCCTAATACCGATGTTGTTTTTATGAATTAGTGTGGCGCCTGTCTTTTTATCAAATTTATGGTCTTTTTCGAAAATATTTAAGTTTTCAAAGGAGCATCACAGTCATCATTTCTTTGAAAACACTTATTATTTTTTTTTGGCTGTAGGGTGTAAGTGCTTCCGTACATGACGCTACTTACAAGCTACTCGATCCTTGTGCGTATCATGATCGTAAGTACCCCCCATACGATTTTGCTGGTGCTCGTATACGGCGCTACGCGACGGCTGTCGGTTTTGAATCTCTTGCACGATACCAACGGTGCTGATCGTACGCGACGCATTGCATCATTTGTGGCTGCTACTTATTCGTTTGACGTTTGACAGAAATGGCGTCGGAACATGAAAGTAATGTTAGATTTGTTCTGGAAGTGGAAAAAAATGTGTGTTTTTATCAGAATTACTTTACCAGAATATGTAAGAAAGAATTTAGTGGAGAAGGCATGGAAAAGTCATTTGACATCGCTTGACATCGTGTTAACTCCACGGCTGCACGTGAAAAATGATCAAGTTCAGTATATTTCGGGTAGCACCGTGTACGGAAACCAGCATTAAAGAGTAGGAAATATGCAAGGTACTTGTGGTTGCGTCACAATATTGGCCCTAAGGTTTTTGTAGAAATAATAAAATCAATTTATATATTCATAGAATTCCCACAAGGCCTATAACATCTTTGGGGATGTTGTTGTGCGGAGGGTCTTTTTTAGGGAAAGGAAGGAGAAGAAGTTCTGGGAAGAAAAAGGGGAGGAATCTGGGGGCCAATGTGTCGAGGAGTGACAGACGTATGAATCCATCCCTTTCACTGTGATGCAAATCGATGGGTCAAGAGAGTGCGGCTGAAGAGGTCAAAGAGTCTCCCGCAACCAGTCTCTCCGGACCTGGCCCGCCACGCAGTAGAAAGGCAGACCATCCACTGCCAAGACCTAATCAACCTCTCCCCATGAGCCCGGGCACCCCTGTTAAGTCACCAAACTTAGCGAACCACTTGGGGTGACCTACTGCAGAGGTGTTAGTTATCCAATAAATGGTATCCGTCTCCCAAATTGTCAATGGTTAACCTCTTGTAAGTAATGAAACCGCGAAAATTACGCAAAGCATTACTTTGACGTAATATTTTGTATGTTTATTTTGAGCTATCGTATATTATATTTACTGAAACACATTCTATGAACAATAAACTATGTTTAAAAACAACATTACTTGCGTTTATTTGATAAATTGTCAGGTTTTTTGTGTTTTTTTGCTACCTGCCACACGCGGACTTGACACTTCAAATGGCGGGAAAAAATGACGCTCTGATGTCATAGATAGTTTATTATAAATTATTCAGAGTAGCTTGGAATAATGCGGGTATCAGTTACATCAAGAACGAGAAA
Organism: Limnephilus lunatus; assembly: GCA_917563855.2. Lineage (NCBI taxonomy): Eukaryota > Metazoa > Arthropoda > Insecta > Trichoptera > Limnephilidae > Limnephilus > Limnephilus lunatus. The sequence goes on from OU830594.1 coordinate 105,580,722, forward strand.
AGCGCAAGCGAATCTGACCTTGTCCTTCACAGTTTCTTTATACATAAGGGTTAAAATCGCATATAAAAAAAATAAATTGTTCCGTGCGTTTCCGACACAGGAGAGGTTAAATGGTTAATTTAATGCTGTTATTCTATGCACAGATTCCTTAAAGTTGTTTAATTTGCAGGTTGTGAAAATAGATGACATCCTTACCTTCAAGAGTGGCAGATCTCTGTTTCCCCACCTGGCCCCCTACAGCAGTGTTCCCCGAAAGGGGGCCCCCAGCAAGCTGTGAACATCCAACCAAGTAACATTCTCCCACAGTATTACAGTATTGTATATACGTGCATACCTGCGGTATCTCTACAACGCAGTATCTATACGACGCAGTATCTGTACAACGCAGTATTTATACAACGCAGTATCTGTACACCACGCTGGACCCAACATCTGCATCTTTTGATCTGCTCAACCCGAATACTGCTATTAGACTTATTATTATTGTTTTGGATAATTTGACGTTAACACCTGTATTTATTTTTTAATATATCGACATTACTTTTGGTAATAATGTTTTTTAAAGTTCAAAGACTTACCATTGTTTTCTGTATAATACACAGTGACCGAACAACCCAGAATCATGCAACTTCAACACCTCCTTTGAAAAGTCATTAAAAATGATGGAAAAAATGGTTAAATAGGTTATGTTAGGTTAGGAAATGGGTATTTAAAAAAAAAAATCATAATTTTTATGACTTTTCAAAGGGTTGTTGAAGTTGCATGATTCTGAGTTGTCATGGAACCATTATATACATATTATCGTATGTATGTTTATTCTGGATAGCCATAAGTATTAATGACTGTATTACAAGTGAAGAACTGATCTTTAGGGTGGGCATTGTTCGAATAGTGTTGTCAGCCACCCTGTCTCACTTCTCCTGTTTCACTGTCATCTGGAACCAACACCATATTCCTTAACCACACTGTCATTTCAAAATTCACGGCAACTCGAAAACCAATTTTGAAATCAACAAATTAGAGATTAATTTTTTTTATAGAATCTAGTAAAAGTTCTTTGAATGAAATATTCGGTAAGATATTACTGGATTTAATTTTCAGACGTATTCCCCATTTTCGTTGTTTGGTTTTGGGGCGTTATGCCGTGTTGCGCTACCTCCTTTAGCCGACGTTTTGGACAGCGTTGCAGTGTCCATCATCTTCCTTTATAATCCTTCCATTGTCTATCAATCAATGGAGGGATTATAAGAAGGCATTTAATTTCTTAGTTCGATTAATTTCCGTCTGCTTTGTGTAGTGTAATGTAGTTTTACGTCACACTGACAGATTCTCCTATGGATGGAGATTACTTGGAATAATAGATTCGTTGATGTTTATCTGCGTTTATTATATACTTCGCGTATTACAATAATGACCACCATAAATAAACCAGTCATTAGATTGATAACTTGATACCTTTTGTATAGACAATTTTTCGACGTTAAATCACCATAGATGAGCGCATAAATAAGATGCGCAACAATATTTTACGACAATTTTTTTTTACCTTATAAAGCGACGTCACACATACCATCGACAAGGATAGAAGAAACAAAAAAAAAAAGGATCGACCATAGACAATATAATTCTCTTTCGGTACCTACCCAATTCGATTGCCTAAAATATTATTTCAAAAATAAAATGAAATGTCAAAATATTCCCCCAGAGCATCAGAGCTACACCTGACAGAACGCTGCCCTGAGAAAATGAGTTTAGTTTCTTTACAGCTCAATTTCTCTAGACAGACCTTTGTCAGATGGAAACCCGTTGCTTTAAGAAACCAACTGTCGTAAAAATATTCTAAAATTACTTGAAATTCCAATCCCTTTAAAACAGGAAGAACAATTTCAAATAATATTTAGCGTTCCTACGACAATATCGAATTTTGACACTTCTCTGGTTTACAACAGAGAAATGAAAACTCAATTACATGTTTTAGTATTTTATTATAAACAGGAAATACAAGAATAACCATCACACCGTTTCACCGCAGGAGTAGACAGATAGAATGTATATAGGTCAACATTTTAAATGGAAAACCCATATATGGTTTGTAGCACAAAAATCATTTAGAAGGTGTATAATATAATAACACAGAAACAGAAAAAAATATCATAGTGTACATAGGTCAATATTTTAAATGGAAAACCCATATGATTTGTAGCACAAAAATCATTTAGAAGGTGTGTAATATAATAACACAGAAACAGAAAAAAAATGGCATCGGTGGGTGTAAAGGTGGGCTCAGTGGATACTTCTGAAATGAACATATTCAACACATTATATCCAACATTTGCGAACAAAACAGAATATTATTTCTTTTCACGAAATAAAAAACAGATGTATACCTTCGCAGGCTTTGTCCATTTCGTCGATCCAAATGGCATCGGTGGGTGTAAAGGTGGGCTCAGTGGATACTTCTGAAATGAACATATTCAACACATTATATCCAACGTTTGCGAACCTAACAGAATATTATTTCTTTTCACGAAATATAAAACAGATGTATACCTTCGCAGGCTTTGTCCATTTCGTCGATCCAAATGGCATCGGTGGGTGTAAAGGTGGGCTCAGTGGATACTTCTGAAATGAACATATTGAACACATTATATCCAACATTTGCGAACCAAACAGAATATTATTTCTTTTCACGAAATAAAAAACAGATGTATACCTTCGCAAGCTTTTTTCATCTCGTCGATCCAAATGGCATCGGTGGGTGTAAAGGTGGGCTCAGTGGATACTTCTGAAATGAACATATTCAACACATTATATCCAACGTTTGCGAACCAAACAGAATATTATCTGATTCACTTGGTTGTGAATACTGCAGCCTGCTCCAAGCATTCATCATTCACAGTCTTGGCACACATTACTTGCCTCGTTTACATTCATACAACGTCTAGTTAGAAGTAAGAAATGTATTACAAGTTTGTACAGCGCCCTTGAGGAGATTTTTCACAAAAACGGCGCTATACAATATTATTATGACATTTATACCTTTGATGTAATTATGTTCTTGGGCAACTTCAAGATTCGTCTTGCATCTTAGTGGTGTACGGTAGGGTGGTTCGATTTCTTGTTTTTTTGTTTTTCTTAGTAGCGGGGTGCGGAATGGATGCTCTATAGGAATACCTTTAAAAGTTATTATGACAGCATTAAGATATTTTGAGTGCAAGTACTGCCCCAAGTCAATTCAAATTTAAAAAAAGCAGCGAGAAACTAGAAAAAGAAGGGTTTAATCTTTGGTCAATAAAAGTAGTTAAAATATAAAAAAATAATTTTTTTATTTACTAATTATATTATCTACTAATCAAGAAACAATAAAAGTACCATTGCTACACAAAAAAATCACAAACAATGTTAAAAAATAAAATCAAAAATCATAAAAGTTATTGTGTTTTATAGTCCTTCTTCGAATTGAATACTGGCATTATACGACAAGATTCTAGCTTGTTTCGTATCCATCCTTCACGTCTTTCAGGGCCGCAAACAGCAGAGCATGATGCCGTTACCACTTTGATGCATCTTTCCGTGGCTTGCGTGTGACAGGGCATCAATCGGAACTTACACAAAATGTTGGATTCGATAATTTCGTGGTCTGCAATGGCATCAATTATTGTCTCGCTAGATATCAGTTTTATAAGAGGTGGTTCTGATGGTTTTTCCCAGTAGATCAAGTCAATATAGTCTGCTGCGTTGAAATTAAAAGTAGGTAGCTTAAATACTCTTATTGGAGAGAACCCTGACGTACGTTCTCGGATACTTAGAATCCGTCTCAGAGCCAACTCTCTTATTTGTTTTCGTTCGTCGTTTAGCATACTAATAAGTATATTTTCGCTGTGGCCAAAATACCCGTTGCGTTGAATTACGGGATCTACCACCTTTTTCAAATGCTCTGGAAGGTAACGAGACAATTTAATAGTTTCGTGGAGGTGTCTCGCCCCGTAAACACACGAAGGTTGTGTTTTTATTTTAAACCACATTGGAGCATACACTCTTAGCACAAATTCAGTCAATATCACTTGATTTTCTGTCGGATTCTTGGTTGAAATGTATAGTCGGAGAATAGTATTGGCTGTTGTTAACCAACGCGAATGACAGATTTTACCCGGCTTTCTTTTCGCTAAGTTTTCGTCACATTGTCCTTTGGCGATTGCTTGGCACATTTCCAATAAATAGAGCTGGTCTGTGCTAAGGTCGTCACGGGATTTTGTAATGTCCGGTAAGTTGCATTCTACTGCTTGAAATTCTATCACAGGAAGATGTTCACAGTTCTGGAGTAACTTTCCTAGTTGGCCGCTAAAGCTTCTAGGACCTGTTGTCGTTCCATCAAGGTATTCGAAAAGGTGTCTCAAACTTAACTCGTTAGCATGTAACTGACAGACAAACCACTGAAGTGGACGATGGAGCTTTCCTTCAAGAAGTCGAATAATGCCAGCCTTAGCCCCAGTATTAACTGCTGTTCCGTCACATCCGATAGCCACGATGCACGCTAAATCAATGGATTTTGCCACAAAATATGCAAACAATTTGTGAGCTATTGTTTTAGCATCACCGAACTTAACGCCTATGTGGCCAATGTATTGTGAGCCAGGTTCTTTTAAAAGACTGATATGTTCTTCTATCACAACTTTTCTGCGTCCATCTTCCATGATTAATGTTTTATCCTTTCGACCGTCAAACGATATGCAAATGCACGAATCAAAATGGGGCTGATTGATGGCAGTCAGCGTGGTCCTAGTTTTGGCACGAGCACGTCGAATCTTATTACGATCGATCACGTTTGTTAGATTATCTGTTGTCACTAATCCAATATCTTGCAATGTAGCGCAGACGATGGCAGCACCTGCCCGATCAGAAATACTGTATCGATCCAATGTTCTGGATACAACAGATAGTCCACTGTCTGTTGGTTTTATTACATAAGAAGAAGAAGTAGATGCAGCAAAGTATTGTTCGTCAGTTGGAAGATCAACGTTATTTAAACTTAAAACTGTACTGCGAGATGTGGACGGTTGATCTAAAGATGTTTGTTGTGTTTCTTGGTATAGTTTGCGCTTTAATTTTCTTAACATATTGCTCTCATTTTGCTTAGTAGTTTTTCTATCTAAAGAACCAATCATCATTTTTCTGTCGCCTCTTTGATCTATCAAAAAATGTCTTTCTTTAATAGGTACTTTTCGATCTTGCGCACAAAAACAATTTTCGAACGAAGTACATTTGCAAGCAGCTATATCAAATAACGTCTTGCTGCGTCTTTTAAAATCATCCAGTTTTTTAAGGTAACTCTCACTATGCTTTCTACCTTTGTATGGTTTAAGAATCGCCCGATACTTTTCATGGTAGTCCTTTAATCGCGCCAAAATTGTGCGATGTTCCACGATCGGTAGAGACGCTCGTTTCCAAATATTTTCTATTTTAGTAGCAACAATTTCACTTGTATCTCTTACCAAATTCTGGAAACGTTGTTCTGTACTTTGCGAGACGTAAATAAAATATTTCATCATGTCTTCATGACTTGGTAACACACTAGCTGGTAATTCCGCACCACAACCAAACAAAGGACAGTTTTTGTCACCGCTGCGTAAACTCATTGTTATTTTTTTTAACTTGAACTCAAAATAATAATTGTAAACTGTAATTACTCAAATGGACGTGCACGCGACGCTAATTCCAATTGTTTACTGATGATTGCAATAACGCTTGCAACACCCCGCGCCCCCGCGCCCCTGCGCACGGGGATGCGCTGTGAGCGAGCGAGGCGCGAAAGAGGACTCAGCAATTTGTCAAATTTTCGCGGTAAAATAAATATTGTCACTTTTTTTTAATATTATTATTTAAGGCACGGCAATTTTCATTAATTATGAAATGTAAAAGTAAAAAATTAAATTATTAATATTGACACAAAACTGTTTTATAAAGGGACAATTTTTACCAGATTTTAAATAATTCAACTGCTTTGGGGCAGTACTTCTTATCAAAATTTTAAAATGATATTTTGTATGCTTAATTCTATGTACCTAGAGCACCCATTCCGCACCCCGCGAAAACTGATTTCTAAAAAAAAATAAAATCCATACAGTGGCGATCCACCTTAGTGTACGGTCTAAAAAATTAAAATAGAAACAATACATCAGAAACACAAAACAATACGCAAAGACAGCTTCCCACCTGGTTTGTCTAGTTTGTAGTTAGAATTAAGATTGTAGAAATGTATTATAAGTTTGTACAGCAATGTTACGTTTACGCAATATACGTTTGTATCACCCTTGAGGTGATTTTTCACAAAAACGGGGCTATTCAATTATTAAGAGATTTATAGGTACCTTTGATGTAACTATGCTCTTGGGCAACAAAATTCGTGTCGCATCTTGGTAGTGTATGGATGCGGTCTAAAAAATGAAAATAGATATATTAGTATAGGTACAATACATAAGGAACACAAACGAACAAAACAATAAACAAAGACAGCTTCCCACCTGTATTCGAATTGCGAAATGGGAACCACATACACGAGCAAACCTCCCCAAAATCGGATAATCAATATACTCCAGTCTGCCAATTCTCATCAACCATTCCCGAAACAAATTCTCCTTATTTTCCCTGGATGGAAGCCTATGCCTCATTGAATATGCGTCTACACATCCTTTCACACAACACTGAATTTTTTTAGGAGGCATTTTACAAAAAAATAACGAATATTGTTGAGTCGAAGTTGAGAGCACGTGATAATGATGTGTGATGATTTGAGAACGTCAATTTTAGGTTAGATTTTACTACCTGTCAACAGTTCTTCTTCTTTTAAATTATGATTAAATGGCTTTTCACCCCATGGAATGTCTGGCCAGTGTCAAATAGTACGTAGTAGTTTACGCACTTCATAGATCGACGTCACACACAGTCGTACCACTTTTACCATGCTTAAACCGGTTGACGAAAAAGTTCGGAGTTATACCCCCCTGATGACCACGTTAGTCGACCTAACTAGAAGCTGGCTGAAGGATTCTAAACAGAGGGTTCCAGTGAACACTCACCCAAAGCTGCTTTACCCTCTGTCGGTTCCCACAGGAACTAAACTACCTGCCGTCTAGCGGAATCTAAGGACAGCTCATAGCACTGCCATCTATCTACACTACACTTTGCGAATAACTACGGGCGAAATAGCTGGCCGAGTGCTAGCATAAAAACTTTCAATCCATTTTTCAAATGCTATTGGTGATTCGTCTCTCTATCTCTCTCGTCAATAATGGAGTCTCTTAACAATTGAGACAGTTAATTTAATTTCAGAAATGAAATCTTGGGTTAAAGATTTGCTCACTCGGCCGTACATGAGGCATTTGAAGCAACGGTCAGTCACGATCCGACAGGCATTCCACCCGAGGTAGCAAAGTCAGCTATCAATTAGTACCTTCCGGCAATCCGGGCGGCACGTGACAATCATATTCATAGTCCCACCTTCGCGTCTCCCAAATAGAGACACCCTCCACATTGTTCTTAACTCTCGACAGGCCAATATGCCAAACATAACGTCCGTAACCATGGGCTAACCGTGGGTCGGCCGGTGACCTCATGAATTTTTCTGTCTTATGTGCATTTGAACCGTAGAAATCCCTTTTTATTTATTTTTTATTTATTTTTTGTTATTTGTTATTTGTCCATTTATTGGGCAGGGAATATTACGTATATTTTACAAAAGATTTTTTCATATTTTTTTTTAAACGGCACTTTATGTATTAATCCTTTGCGCAGGAATACCTATAATGCTAAACATATATTTCATGTATTTAAGTAGATATAAGAAGGATAGTAATTTTGGGGTCTACCTTTGGCTGCGGGAAATTTAAATGATCTTCTTTAGAGAGAGTAGATCTGTCTGCAAATTTGTTTTAAAAAATTTCTTCAAATCGAGCGGTATCAGCAGCCGCATCTCTGGGGACGTCGTAAATGACTATCTTGGATAGTCGCCCCTGTTGGTTAACCATATTTATTTCTAAGAGTTAGTTTTTCTGCCGCCTCCTGAATGTTCTTGACACACCTTGGCCTGTCAGTTTGCAGAAGAAAGCCTCCACCCTTGGCTTTGCGTGACCTGACCACTTTGAAACCGTCGCTTTTGGAATCTAGAACAGACATTTGTACCTTCTAGGTCTCCTCAAAGGTTTTGCCTTCAGTATTTGTGTTCCCTCGAATAAGATAGAACCACTGGGAGGTGCTCCGGCAGCTGCACCCGCATGTCTTTTTGTACTTACCGCTTTTTCAATAACTTCAACCTTAGGGGACGGACATTTAATAAGTTTGTCAATTTTTTCAGTCAAGCCCTTCTATGAGTTGATTATCTTTGTAAAGGCGCCAGCTCGCGTGTCAGTCTCGGCTCAAGCAATTGCCGAGACCGACAAGCAAGCTCCTTACGAATTAAATCAGTACTTACCTGTACAACTAAACAGTCCTCCTTTTTCATCTCGTATACCTGATCGGATATCTTTGAAAGAGGACTCCAGAATGGGGCAAGATAGTCCTCGATTGTCGTGTCGTAGTCGTCACCTGTAATTAACGGATCCTCAATTGGAACGGGTATTTGACCATGTCACCAGTGCCAGTGGGAGTGATTCCAGAGGTAACGATATTGGCTACATCCTTTGGGGCGGCTGAAGTGGATGCTGCTAACTCTTCATGGAGTAAACTGTCTAGGGGCTGCCAGACTCCTTGTGGCCTCTCATACTCTCCACGAGCACAGAGAAGGTTCTTGCCTCTGTTGTGATGATATCTCTTTACCTCTCGCCTACGCCGTAACAATAACATCCCTTAGATAAGGGGCTATTCCACCCCCTTGTGGAAAGGGAGTAACAGTACAGATGACGAAGCAGTACAATTTTAGCCAGTTTAATATGTAATCAGTAATAATATTAAAAGATTCCAGTATCGTTCCCAGAAAAAACAAATAAATTCATAAAATTATAACCTATTGTATATTACCTGGGGGCCTAGTCTCTATCTTTTATTAACGTCTGTTAGCGCGATAATTACGTCACAAACACGTATTTTGACAGTTACCCTAATTTTGGTAGTCTCTATCAAGAACCTTAACAGATTTTAAATTTGCTGTTAAGCAAAGTTAAGCTAATGGGCGACGCCTGTGGACGCCCTTGTATTTTGACAGTTCTCGTTGATTTTGGTAGTCCGTAAGTCGGAAAGTCAGTTTACTAACGTTGAATTTCACGTTAAGCTATCGGAGTGGATCGGCCTACCGATTAGTGGCGATTAGTTAACCGGGAACATTTAGATGTGTTAAATTGCCGAAAGACATACTTTTCAAAGTTGATTAATTCGAATTTTGTTCTTTAAAAGGTAAGTGATATATATTGTACTGTGAATTAAAAGATACGTCAACTAAAATATTTACCTAACCTCCGAACTTTTAGGCACATATTATGAAAAATACACTTCCTTTCAACAATTATTACAAGAAACAACTACATATTTATATTCAAAAATAGTTTATTAGGTTCTTAGTTTTAGTTATTTAAGTAATTTGTGCGAAACTTTCGAAAACGTCAAATGCAGCGAAGAGATCGTTTTATTGAGGAAATTTTCACCTTAACCTTTTCCCCGCGTTGAACTACTCCGTTTGTTCAATACCCATACGCGGTACATGTTTTCAAATACCTATCCATCCAATTTTATGTCAATTACAGCATATTATGTCATGATTTATCACACTTTATAAACAGATGAGATTATTATCTACAATTTGAAACCAAATCGTCGTCTGTAAACACTCCTAGATGTTTATAAAAACAAAAACATTAAATTCCATACAAAAACATACCCATGTTATCTTAAAGGCGGCGCCATTTACCCGCGTGCTTGTACTCAGGACACTGCGTTGATAGACACAAGTGGTACCTCAATCACTTATTATTATTAATTCGAATAAACAAGTTCTAAAACTCAACACTTAAAAATAACACGAAACGAATAGATTTTGTCATATAATAAATATTGTTTTAATTATCTAAGCACTTAAGAGGAGTTTACGCCGGTCACAATTTTTTTGAGGTATGGTATATTTTAAAACAGGGTTCGATACATAACGACACACCGCATTCTTTACACATGTATCTCGTTAATTGCATTTTATTATTTGTAAGTCGGCATACACGACATCGTCTGCGCGGTTTATTTGATTTGTCGGTTGCTGGAATCAATCCTGCCATATGCTTAGTGGCATGTTTAGGCAGAATCCGAAATGGATGAGGTGGGCTGATGTTGTAGGCTGTGGTATTTGTGTAACTTGTGGTTTATATTTCTCAACAAGTTGCATTATAACCGCCAATTGAAAATCTGCTAACGGCTTTTTTATACCTGTCACTTGGGTGTGCAAAATAAGTGCATTCAATAAATACAGGTCAATTATGTGAAAAAATACTTTTTTATACCACTTTATCGTCTTTCGCATACATGATAAACTGCTCAGCATCATGTCGCCTTTGTCAACAGTTCCCATAGATTTATTGTAATCGATTATACAGGCGGGCTTGTGAATGGGTTGTTTAGTTCGGTGATTTATTTTCCCTGTTTCTTTAAATGTGTCATCGTGCAAGGTAGTTAGCATGTGAACATCCCTTTTATCACACCATTTTAATGCTAAAAGGGGACCGCGGCTTTTTGACTCAAATTCACCTTTTTTCAGATTTTTAAATTTGGGCATTTCCTTACGGTTTTTTTTTACCGTCCCACAGGCATTCGTTTTTTCCGAATGCAAAAACTGGAATAACTTTGGGCTTGTGTACCAATTGTCACACCACAAATTGTGCCCCTTGCCAAAATAATCATTTATAAGTGTGGTTACAACAGCGCCGGTTATTCCCAAGTTCTGCTCATCCGTTATTTCCATGCCTTCTCCACAGTAAATTATAAAATCAAGAATGTATCCAGTTTTCACATCACACAAAACAAACATTTTGATTCCAAAGCGGTGTCGTTTCGATGGAATATACTGTTTGAAAATAAGCCTACCCTTGAAAACAATCATGCTTTCATCCATGCATAGATCTTCATAAGGTATTACAGACTGTTTGAATAGTGTTCGGGTGTGATTTAAAACTAACCTTATTTTATAAAGACGATCTGTAGACGGCGAATTTGAGTCACAGAAATGTAAATTTTGCAATAACAGTTGATATCGATCTCTACTCATGATCTGGCCAAAAATAGGCGAACTAAGAAATATATTTGTACTCCAATACTCTTCAATAGTCGAGTGTTGGTTTCTTGTCATTAGCATGGTTATTGCAATAAATAAATACATTTCTTCAATATTTGTGTCCTTCCATTTATGAATTCTTGAATTCGCACCAAATTCCTTTGTATTGAGAACAAAGCTATGGTAGTTGTGTATTTCTCTTACAATTTCATTCATAATGGAGCGATTCAAAAAATGTTCAAAAAAATCACTTTCTGTTGAGTTTTCGTTAAATTGTACAGAAATGCCGGATTGAAAATCATCAAATTCGTGTACTATTGGAATATGAGGTCCTGACACCCAGGAGTGTAGCACTTCTTCCCGTACAGACTCATCAGCTTGAGTTTCTGCTTCTTCCCGAACAGACTCATCAGATTGAGTTTCTGCATCTGAAATTTCCGAAGGTACAAATTCATCCTCGGACATTTCATAATCAGAATCCAACATCTGCAGTATATTTTCAATTTCATCATCTTCCAAAATATGGGCCATTTTTATTCTTAAAGTTAATTTCAAACACTAAAAACTTATTGTGAACGTTTCCTAATAACTTTGAAACAGTACGAAAAAGAACACGAAAATAAACACGCACTTTTGTAACTAATTTATAACCAAAATAGACATGTTATAAAATTCTGATGACACTTAAATTAATAAAATTTTTATGTAAAGTCAAAATCACAGTTTCACAATACAAACAAACGTTTAGAATACGCGAGATCTCTACAATAAATGTTATCGACCTTGTCCAATATGATCAATCGGAATCGCATGCGCAAAGAGCGAATGACTACTAGCGCCATCTGTTGACTAAATTATGAACTATGACACTCAAACGTACGACGACACATTCACTTGATTATCGATATTCTTTACGAAATACAATATTGTTTTCGAAATATGCCTGAAGATGTCAGCATCGTGATAGTTACACGAATGTCCTAGTGAGCGGGAAAAAAAACTGTTACATAGGAGCGCTGTGATATCGGCAGTCGAAGTTGGCGTAACAAGGGCTGATACGGGCGCGTGTGAGGCATGGATTTTTGCCGTATCAACTGTTGTTACGATCGCGTGGAAAAGGTTAATAAAAATAGATATTTGATGCAAATTTTACCTCTTCCGACGTAAATAGTTGCTTCTTGTGTATTTACTATAATAATATGCACCAAATAGGTACGTGTCTGTTGCAATCTTATTGATAATTTGTGTATTTATTTAGGTACATTAGCCACAGCCAAAATGTATCTCCGCCTGGGTTATATCAATAGGGCGTTGCTCAGGGAAGAACTGAGGGACGAGAGTGTCCGAAGACGGCAACTGAGGGATTAATCAAATCCTCTAAATATACCAGCATAGCAGACCTATTTACGGCATTGTGCGAGGAGCTGAGGCCAATAATAATAATAATAATAATAATAATAATTGGACAATTTGTAGAGCGCCGTTTTTGTGAAAAATCACCTCAAGGGCGCTTAATATCAGTACGTAGGAGAATAACCGGAGTGCCCTTGGAGCTGAAAGTTACTGCAACATTATTTCATCCCCTTTCATCAAAATATTTGCAAATCCCCAATCTAACAGCACATGAATTGTGTGAAATTACAATTTCACATTATTTTTTGTTTATCCAGATTTTTTTTTCCATTACATAGATTCTGTTTAATTTATTTAGTTTGTATCGTTTCTTTCTGCCCATCACACATACATACTTATAATATATTATTTACTTTTAAGGTTTTAACGACACTCGTTTCTCGCCACGGGATCTTACCAAAAAATGATGGTGGGAAATGATTTCCATGCATCCCTATCACAAAAATCGGTAAGCCGACACATTAATGCGATTGTATCGGCATTAAATCAAGTAATGAACAGACACATAAAATTTCCCGGTACTCGGGAAGAGAGGAGTGCTGTTAAAAGAGGGTTTGTCTTAATTTATTATATTTTATTGTTACTTATCTTGTTTACCCGAGGATTAAGGCATATTCAGACGACAGGATATCCTAAATTATAATACACACTTACCACTGACTTAGTACCCTTTGGTTCTAACTCATTTAGCATACGCTCTATCTTTCTTACACTGTTATTTAATTACGGTATCGAACCACCTCATTACTGATTTATAGGCAAATTAATAATAAATAACAACACAAGTTCAATTTGAATACTTACAAAACCAACTTTATACACAAGCCTCCCTGGCTAGCTCGATAGGCAAGGTCTCGTGTTCACAGTTCGTTCACAGACTCGATTCAAGACAACTGTCGTTGTCATTGATAGAATAAATGTAGGCAAGGTTATAATAAATGAAAAGATCTCTTGTCGTTTTTAAATATCTTGCAAATTTATTTATGACTCGACGCTACTAGGAAAAGCCTTTTATCCCAATGTGAACTTTGTAATTTACTGAATCTAAAATATAATAAAAGGGATGATTGGATAATGTATAATTATATAAGTGAATTATATAGGATGGAATTATAAGGAATGATTGGATAATATACAGAACCAGAAGAGGCGCGTAGGGCTCTCCCAGCCTCCGGCTGCCTGCCCTCCCCTTCCCACCGAAATCTGGGCCAGTGAAGGCACGTCGGTGTTGCTAAAATTCAAGAAAGTATTTCATGACACATCCCCAAAAACACCAGGAAAAAACCACCGTCGTAATGAAGGTTTTTTTGACTTTAAACCCTTTAAAGAATTCCCTCCATAAATTTTACAAAAAAAACATCGTTCACATAGAGATTCGGCACTAAAAACCTAGGCCAAAAGTTGTACAGATGTTAATACCAGATGGCCCTGGAGTTACCGGGGGAATCTCAACTGGCTCAGGTGTGGCCCAGCGAACCTCAGCATTTTCCAAGGTTTCTATCTGCAAACAAGTAACAAATTGCCTATTAGGTTTTCACCATCCATATTAAAATATATTTGTGCATGAATATGATCTGAAAAATACAATCTCAGTCTCCCCTCCATGTGATCCTTCAATGAGCTCTCTCCCAATTATGGCCATCACTTTATCCTCTAGTGGGGTAAGAGGTGAAACTGGACAAGTTCCACCCCCAGTTTTCCCCATCTCCACTCTAAGCTTGTGCTTGGATGCCCTTCTCTTCGTATTAGTCTTGAGGTCCCTCCATGTCTGAAACAATTGATAAATGGTGAAATAAATTATTTAGAGTAACGTGTCTGTTTGTTTCATTATTATAATATGTACAAACATGCTGCCACTTGTCCCAAGACTTGCAGCATCCAAACCCGAGGGAGTTAAGCCTCTCGGCCAAATCGGTCCACTCTTTTTGATTTTGGATGCGTCCATCTATCCCCTCAAACCTTCCCGACGCCATTGCACCGAGCCAGTCCACCAAGTAGTCCATTTGCGCACTTGACGCCCTTTTTTTAATGGTCTGTAAAATAATAATTATTACACATTAAATAACTGTGAATGTAGTCAATTATCAACATGCAAATGAGGTTAGTGATAAACGGTGACCGGACAAGTCGGAATGAAACCAACTCAGAAGCACCTCAGAAAGGTCATTAAGAGTGATAATAAAAAATTATAAAAACATTGGTTGAATAGGTTAGGGTTACCGGCTATTTTAAAATTATATTTTAATAGCTTTTAATGACCTTTCTGAGGTGGTTCTGAGTTATTATGAGTTGGTTTCATTCTGAGTTGACATGGAACCGTAATAAACATACGTTAATTTGTGAAAACGCTGCACAGATTATGGAAACCACACTTCATTTCAACAACTACTACAAGAAAACAACTATTTACGTACACAAAATAGGTTATTAGGTTCCTTAGATTAGGTAAATTAAGTCATTCATGCGTATTTAGTTTGAAACGAAACTTCGCAAATGTCAAAAAGTCAATTTTTAACTTTGAATGAAAATCGTATTTTTAATGCAAATTTTTCGGTTTATCACGACTGAAACCGATGGTTTTTATGTTTTAAAGTAGTTTTGTTTCAAAATGTATGCATATTTAAAGTGTAGCGGCATATGGCGGTGTTTTAACAGTTTACCCATTCGAGATCGTTGGGATCTAAGTGAATTTGAGGTTACAATGTCCTTTTATATTAATTACTTTTTGGAAAGCTCACGATCTCTTACAAAATATATTTATTAATGTAAAAAAATGCAAAACAAAAGTAATAAATAATTACATAACTTACGGTCATCGTTGTTTCTTAAAATACGTAAACTTAAAACTTCAAAAGCGAAAACAGTTGAGTCTGTGACAATCTGTCAGAAATAATTCATAGACAATTTACATTTCTGCATAGAGTTTGACGTCGCGCTATCGGTCCGACGCCTCGCGACGATAAAATAAACTAAATCTTAACAGAAAAGTTACGGACTACCAATTTTAGCAAGTTGCGACAACTTTGCTCTAATCACCATGTTAAGCTTAACAGACTGTTAGTTAACGTAAAAGATAGGGACTAGGCCCCCAGGGCGATAACAAAATAAATATATAATTTAAAAAAAAACAGTTATACAATAATATGTAGTTAGAAGTAGAGCAAAATAAGTAAAATAATAATTAAAGTTACATAGCAACCATGGCATACGATTCAAAACATTTCTAATTCCCAAGGATAATAGTCCTTGCAGGAGCAGCACACCTGGCACCTGAAACTAAGTAATGATTTTATATTAGTTCAACAACTTTATGCGCATCCCATTTCTCCACCCATACGTTAACAGATTTTTTAGGCACTCAAAATTCACCTTGTTCGATACCAGGCAAACCCTTAAGTATTTCCTCTTGAGCATCCATCATGATCCGTCAGTGCCACAGAATGTGTATGACCGTTTGGTTTTCCTCACCACAGGTGCATCCTGCATGCCGAGAAAGACTGAGGCTGATCAGTTTTTCCCGAAATTCTCCATGTCCCGTTAACATCTGGATCACATAGTGGTCCAGCTTGAGGTAGGCCCCTTCCATTCTGGCTTTAACTGAGGGGAAAAAGGAGTGAGTCCATCTCCCCCTTATCGACCTGCCCCATCGACTCTGCCATTCGTCTAGACTTTTCACTCTCATCTCCCAATAATGCTGGAAGGCGTGCGGCTCTGGAAAATGGATGCTTTCGCACAGGAAAATTTCAACTTTCATTTGGATTTGCAGGATTTCTTAAATATTGTTGGTGGTTGCTTTCCCTAATTACTGAATCTAAAGGAATCAACTTTCCCAGAAGCGTTTTGAGAGGGGTAACCATGTCCACACTCTCAGCCTTCCTGTCGTCAAAAACCCTAGTTAAAAACCGATCAGAGCAACTCCGTTACTCCGCTAATTCTGGTGACGTGTAAAAATTGTCTGTTATCAGGCATTGTCTGTTGTTTTGAGTGGCATGTATCCATCTTAAACGTCCTTTTCGTCTATGGTCACATTTCGCTCAGGGATATACTTTTGTCGAAATTTTTTTTTGCAAGTATTGATACACAGGCATGAATAATTCTGATGAATGTATTCTGAATAAATAATAATTCAGATAGTGGAGCAAAAATGTGAAAAAATAATATATTGTACATGGTATTCTGAATAATTAATACATAATTCAGATAAGAAGGGCAATGGCTTCTTTTCGAGTTTCCCACACTGAGATGTCTAATTCTGGTATTTCAATATTATTTACATTGGAATCAAAAATTTTGTTATAAAACTCCAGATGCGGTAAATTTGTCCATTCATTGCCGTAATGCGTGGTCAAAAGTTTTTTTACGTCGTTAATTTTGTTAAGATTAATAGCTGTTGTCCCAATTTGGGTCTTTAATGATTCAATCATTGAGGCCCTTCGATTCTTCTTGAACACATTTTTGAATATATTGTCATAATCTGAATTAAATTTTGCTCCCCCCTTATGAATATATTTCCGGCAGTTCGAGTAGATTTTTTAAGAATAAATCGCTTAGAAGCCATAAACTTAAAAGGCCAATTACCTGGTTTCTTGACCACGGACAAGACAGCCTCTTTCCAATCTAAAACTTCACAGTATAACATAAATTAACAGTTTTTAACACAGCCTCGTGGGCGTCAATTTATAATGTTAAAATTATATATTATTAAATACTGTGTGAGTTCGAACAGAGAGCTTTTATTCAGGGAAAAAATATATATTGACACAGTACACGGTTATAGGTATACGAATATAACGATACTTCGCAATATTAACGCGGCGCGTAGGCATTCTCCGACTGTAGTCTGGAGGCTGACAATCTCCAGAGGTTTCTTTACCATATCACAGTGGACAAAATAATATCTCACTTGACCTTAGGTTTTGAGCCTTGGGACTGTTATCTGGATATCTGCTCGTTCAAGGCCGCGCTCCAGTTTATATAGGGCGGCTGGTGGTACATCCTTTGGTAAGTAGGTGGCCGGCAGCGGGGAGCTGCCCACTGATTAGTCAAAGGTTTGAATTGTGCAACCAATGTTATTCCTACGGCATGCTGCAATTGTAGACAAGGACGTTGTATCATGTGTGAGCGAGAAAGTATTCGAGCCCGCGTGGTGTCTCTCGTTACAACAGTCAATTCCTAACTTAATTGTAGTTAAGTATTGCCTGATAAATTAGTCATATTCTGTGAGCTCGGCAGTAACCTCTTTCTTCTTTATTTCCTTTTCAATATTTCCAAATACTCGATCTGAGGGCATAAATGAGTGTCCAGTTACAGGAAATATTATTTCCACACGTGTTATTATTTGCTGTGGGGCGTATTTTGTCAACCACGTACAGCACATTCTCACAAACGTTGAATTTTTGTTCTGGCCACATCTGCCATTAATCTAACAATGTTAATGCCAGTAAAATTTCTGTTCATTATGCTAATATTTTCATATTCGCACCGGATGCTTTTTTTTTGTCAACATGTCAATGTTTATGTATTATTATAAAGATATAATAATGTAATACCTCAATATCTGGTGTCGGAGAAGGCGAACACTTTCTTCCTGTGTTGCAGTGTACCTCTGAAAAGAGAAATGATAATTCATTAACTTACCTTCTATAATAAATTAGTTATAAATACCAGCTTAACACACTCGTTGAATCATATCAAGTCTATATTATTAGACATTTACAGATACTCCCATTCTACTGCTGCCGGCTATTTGTGCTATTACTGCTATCTTATTAGCTACTATTTTACGTTTGTTGATTTGGGTCCCATAATACTGATTATTTTTAATAAAATTCTAAAAACTCTAATTCGTTGGACCACATATCGTCGGGTTGCTAGCAGAAGTTGGTAACGAACATTTTTGTGTTTCTGAGATATTTGAAGAACTCTATATATAAATCAGGAATCATAAGAAAAACACACGTTGCATACTTCAAAATGTTTATTATTTTACAAAGACACAGATGCAAAATAATTTTTTTCACAAAATAAGGAGGTTTTTATAATTTTTGAGACAAATCAAAAATTGTTTGCACTGACTGACTTCTGCTTGTCAATACATAGTTGAGCTTTCTAAGAAACTTAAGTGAATGATTTCTTATGATATTATTATAGTGATTAAAATAAAGGCAAACCTATTATTTTGTGGCAGACAAAACTACTTTTAATCAATTGTTGATAAACAAAAATATCATAATAATTTTAATATTTAAGACATATTTTTTCAATCGTAAACTAAAAAATTAATGCTACATACTAGGTAACATTCATTCACCGTCTTCAGAGTCATCTTCACCAGACTCTGGTGCCACGTCTCTTGCAGTCTGACTGACGGGCAGATTATGGTACCATTCTTGTACTTCAATAGGAATTATTCCCAATCTTTCCAAGTCATTCTTTTTGCCTGTGATATGGGCAGTAGAGTTGAGTATGCCTTCTTTATTTCTGTAGGCATGACGAATTGCCGACCTCTGTTCTTGGTTAATACATTAATATGCGGCGTGGTAAAGTCATAACGATACTGGAAACAATGTGGCTTAGATTTCTCAAACTTTAGACATTTTATTTTCAGCCATTTAACGGTATCACCATTCTCATCTTTGTTACGGTTTTTTATAATTTTTTTTCCATAAATCAGACAAATCTAACATATCAGAAAATGCCAGTTGATGTACATTGAATCGCTTAGCATTCTTTCGTTTCCTTGAAGACCGTGCCAATCTGAAAACTGTCATCCAATCAATTATTGAAAAAATTGGTACATTTTTCTTTTGAGCTTCGATTGCACTGTGCATGGAGTCAACTTCCATGTGAGTGTGTCCAGTTTCTAAGAATTTGTGCTAAATGCAATCGAAATGAAGTGTTTGCAAGGCACTTCCTATTTCCGAACTACCCCTTTACCCATTCATTTCTGTTGCAATACCCGTCATTAGGCAAGCGTGATTCGTATATCGTCAAATTGTAGGCACAGATCTTGCCAGAGTAGTACAATTGAGAAGTGTCACTAGACGGTATTTGTAGCACACTTTGGAGATCGAAGGTTGCAGATAAAAAAGACGGATCAATGTTCGATCGCTCTTTGTCCGTAGTTTTGGCTAACCGAGCATCTTCTATCCTTTTTCGGTGAAGCTGGTATCCTGTTGACAATGTTAGTTTAGCTTCATTAGAGGCACTGTCGTGATTGTTACATGTCACTCATTGATCCTTCTTAGGTTTAAAAAACGAATAATTGTAGTTCGTTGAAAATATTTGTCTGTATTTTGTTTTGTTTTTGAATATTTATTTAGATGTATGCAAAAAATTTTTCATACATCTAGTAAAAAAATATAAACGAATACAATTGATACAGTTACATTTTTACAAATACATTTTAAGAGGAAAAAAAAAAAGATTACAAAAATAAAAATACATTTTGAGGAAACAGATATGACAATAATATTGGTAAGATTGTTATGAATCAAAAAACATTCTTTACATATAATGCACACATCCTACGAAAAGTGCTAAGACTTGAGGCTTCCTTTACGGCATTCGGCAGGCTGTTAAAAAGTTTTTGTCCTTTATAAAAATGTATGATGTTGTTGATACTGGAGATTTATTCTGGCTTGCACACTCTGTTGTGTAAAGCTCGTACATCTTTGCAATTGAAAGCTTGGAATCAAGGTGCAGCCTTTTGCTTGATCGACGACAATAGTGTGATTCCATTACAGGAAACTTTTCTACGTGTGATTTAACAAAATTTAGAGAATCTGCTGAGGTTTTATTTGACTGAGAGTGTTTACCTCATTTATCTGATTCTTCAAATACTCCCATATTGTTCCTTATTTTAAAAGCGTGGATGATAGGTCCATCAGAAAAACATAGTGTATTTAATACATAGTGCACCTTTGCGTCACCTTTCTTGAAGAAATAAGACCTAGACAATTGTCGATTTCCTTTTGGTCGATTTCAATGATATTGTGGGGTATGTGTATGTGTCGAGTGGTAGAGAATAATAAAGACACTTTCGAAGCACTAAGTAATTTTTATATAGGTCCATCGTTTATATAGGTGCTAGCACGGTGCAGTAGCGGTAGAATATTCGGGAAGAGTCTCCAGGCTTCTTGAAGGTCGCTGTTTATCGTAGCGCGTCTCAAAACGTCTCGTCAGCGAAACTTGATACCATCGTAGCCGCCAGAACGTTCGCTCGATTCAGTGCTGTCACAGTTTTGTGAAATGGTAGCAGGGCTGCCACAGACCCCCTGCCTAGTGACGAAGTCACGATACAAAATGTCGGTCGAGAATGATGGTGGAAGTGGTCCGTGTTCGTAGATGTATGCTCGAGGTCGGTGCGTTGCTGATCATCATTATTGGTGGATGACTGCGGATGACTCTTGTATAAGTTGTTTCTTGATTTTTGCTCTGCACCATCGGTATAATATGTATGTAGAAGCGACTGCAACTACAACACAAATTATTATTAAAGTTGGTAGCGAGAAGTGATGAACGGCGTTGTCTCCTGTTTGGTTGACGAATATTTCTTCCTTGGACTGCTGTGAACCCATGATGATATTTAGAAATGAAATGTGAAATTGCTAAGTCATTTCGTCTTATATTTTTTTTTTTTTTTTTTTTTTTTAATTATTTATTGACCAAGATATTGGAATACATATATACAAAATACAATGTACATTTTTTTTTTTTTTTTTTGGTATAAACCACCTCACTAGGCTGAGCCTGTTCCGAGGTGGCAGGAATTCAAACTAATTTTGATATCTTAATCTTGGAAGAAAAATAAGATTAAAAAAATAAATATTTAAGTTTAGAAAGATAAACTTATATACTACGCTTCGTGTGCCGTAATATCGAAGTCAGCAGCTTTTTGCATTCGGCTACTGCGCAAAGTCTATTTAATTTAATTTTAATCGTTATCAGCAATTCGCTATTGTTTTGATGATCACTCGATATTATTATTATTGTATTATAGTTCTGGAAGTTGCTAGACACTTCCTCACCATAAGTTTGTTGTTATCGTTGTTTCTCGGAACTTGACACTTCTAGATAATGCCTTTGTCAGGGCATATAAAACAAAGGTTCGCAAAACATATAAAATTTTTTTTTTTTTATAAGTTTTTATTCCAGTAAAAAAGAAAATAACATTTTCACTTACTTAACTAGAATATTGAATTTATACATAGTTTTTACATTTCATAACCTTAAATTACATTAGATTGCAGTACTAACATTTACATAACATTATATTACCATACGATATTATTCACTTTCACTACTTTGTTTTTTGTGAATAAACATGAATAATTTTTTTTTGAATTTGCACATACTTTTTTCGTTTTTGATATAATCTGGAAGGCAATTATATAAGTTGGCCCCCTCGTGACTAATTGATTGCTTACCGTAGTTAGTATGAATGGTGTTTAAACGTATGTTATCGTGTTGTCGTGTAAAATGTTTGTGTACTTGGGACGTTTTTATGAATTCTGTGTTTGTATGTATGAGTTTATTATTTATTTTGTATATAAGGAGACATATATTGTACTCGTATAGTTTTCTTAATGTTAGCAGTTTTGTTTCCAAATATAATTTTTTTGTGGATGTTTTGGATTCGTAGTGAAATAGTTTTTTGATTAGCTTATTTATACTACTGCGCATGCGCAGTTGCATACGATCGCGAAACGACGCAAGGAAAGTATGGGGATAGTTCGGATTGTCCCCCAAGTGCGCAGTAATTCTGCGCACTGAGAAATAGACCTCCTTTTTTTTGCGCCGTACATTGTTCGCTGTACGCGCGTAGGGTCTTATTAAAATCATCCGGAATAATTGTTTGTATTTTATTTCTGCTAATGTTAATTACTTTTATGTTTAAAGAATTCATTCATTTTGGCGGCATCGAATGTTATTTCCTTTAGTAGATTTTGAGTGTAACTGGTGGGGACTGTCCCCATTGTCCCCCTGTAAAGAACCGCCACTGCTCAAGAGGATGATGTTGAAGTTTGAGATTGTAGATTTCAGTAGGCATTTAATATCATCGAGTTTACCTTTCAAGCTTCTCACATTTAGGTACATAAAAGAGAGTGAGGTTTGTCCTTTTGATGTAGTTGGATGTTTGTGGCATGATATTTTTTTAATTCTGATGTGTTTTTTCAGTTTTTCTGAAGAAATATTTTTATGAACAGAAAAGGTCTCGATGGAAGGTTGTTTACTTATTGTGTTATTTATAAAAAAATTCTTTGATTTTCCAGATGTAGTGGGTTCCTGTCTTTGATCTGATTGAGATTAGGACCATTTTCCCAGTATTTTCGTTTCATCATATCGATTATATTTAATCTTACTAATCCCATAGATTTTGAAATATTATAATTATTCATTCGGTCATAAAATATTGGCCCAATGAATTCACAGTTAGTTTTAAATAGAGCAGTATTTGATTGTATTTCAATGTTAAGTTTATAAACATTCAAGTGATTATTTTTTGGTACAGAGTGTACAATAACATTTGTATTTTGGAGATTATGTAGAAGGTAGTACAGATGGCTAATTATGTTCATTGGTGATTTTTCATTACTGCCAGTAAAAATAATAACTACATCTTTTTTAGTAAAGTTTTTACAAGATTGTATTATGGTTGAAGTGTATTTGTCTTTTGTGGCACCCGGATATATGTAGCTGTGGCATTCTACATTGTTGGTGCTTCTTCCAATGGTTCTTCGCATTTGCCTCGCTCCTTCCTCCCCGTCTCCAAATATGAGCACTTTAGGTTTTTTTTCCGGTGATGGTGTATTATTCAGAATATTTTCATTGTTTAATGGAAGTGATTTATTTCCCGGATCCGCTGTTTGTTGAAGTAAGTTCATATTTTCAGGTGATGGCTGCTTCGGTTGGTTTAGTACTTCAGCGTACGGTTTTGATTCCATTTTAGTTTTAAAATCTTCAATGTTTTGATCAATTTTGGATAACGATTGATAAACCTTTTCTAGTCCATCGCCCTTCTTAAATTCTTGGACCATGACCTCAAGATGTTTTAACATTTCGCCCATTGCCTCAGTAAGGGAGGTCTTTTGTTCTTTGGATAAAATATTTGAGGTGAGTGTTTTGTTGAAATTTTTTACCAGATCTTTTGCGATCTTCAGCCTTTCTTCTGGTAATATTGAAGCCATTTTAATTTTTTAATTTTTTTTTACAATGAAAAATAATTATTTTGTTTTTTATGAAAACTATTTCCAGATAATAAGAGATTTTTCGAATATATGGAATTTTCTTTTACAGATTATGTATTCACTACCACCATCTATTGTCTAGTAGCGTAACTCGTTATTAATTTTTCATTTAATGACTGCAGGCATTTATCGCCATCTATGGACAGGTATCGAAAAGTATTCCTTATAATTTTGTTTAATCAATATAGGTTAATATTCACTGCCATCTATGAAGAAGTAGCATAAGTAAACTAAATGTAGGTAGTAATTTCAATTTTGTTAAAATCTTCGTTGTTTGTATTTTTTTTAAATGAGTTTTTTGTTTAAAATAGTTCAGTACATACAGAATTTTTTTGCTCCAGAGTACAGCAGGGTTATGATGCCACTATTACACACGTTTGTATGGATTAAAATTTACTTTTTTCACTTTATTACACTATTTAACACGGAGCAAAAATAAACTTGACGTCTGCTTTTGACAGTTATTTTCTATTGAAAATTACGTGTAACGTTTCGGAAAATGAACTCTTCTTAAAACAAAGGTTCGAAAAACATATTAAAATTACGTGTAACGTTTCGGAAAATGAACTCTTCTTCCAGATCTGGTTCGTGTATGAGGTTCTTCCAAGGTTCTCGTGGTTACGTTGTCTTTCGTTGGTCCTGATTTCGCTTCGGTCTCAGACCGGCTGATAGTTATGTCTTCTGTAATATACGCTGGTTTTAATCGGTCGATAGAAATTGTCTTGTTTTTATCCTTATTTTTGAGAACGAATGTTTTATCTTGTCTTTCCATAACAGGATATGGTCCTTCATAGGGAGGTTGAAGTATTGTTTTAACTGCGTCTCCGATTTCCTCGTGCTCGAGAATGCGTCTGGTTTTCTGTTCTTGCGTAGAGCTCATCCTTTTAATTAGTTCGGTCTTCAGTTTCTCGTAAGGATTTTCTGGCGGATGGAGAATGATGTCTCCTACTTCACTGGCATAGCGTGGTTCGAGGGCTCCAAGGATGTATCCAAATTTCGTGGCATCCGTCGTGCTCCAGCTGCATCGAAGCTGCGTTCGGCCATGCAGAACCACATTTCAGGGTCTTCTGGACAAAAGGTCGGGATACGCACCGCAACCCGATTTACGGCATTGTCCGCAGAACCCGAAACGGCCGGCTTCGGATTCATGTTTGCACTTTTTCTCCTTTTGAGTTCCACAATGAAATGTTTAAATGTTCGCGTTCTCTACCAGTTACCCCTTTTTAAACGGGGTCACCAATGTGGGGTATGTGTATGTGTCGAGTGGTAGAGAATAATAAAGACACTTTCGAAGCACTAAGTAATTTATTCACAAGGTAACAAAGTTTACTTAACGTAAAATAGAATAGCACTGAGTTCGTACTCGAAGGCAGGAGAAAGTCGCGCCGTGAAGAAGAAGTCACTCTCTCACTCTCTCTGGCTCTGACTGGCTGGTGTCCGCCGGTCCATCGTTTATATAGGTGCTAGCACGGTGCAGTAGCGGTAGAATATTCGGGAAGAGTCTCCAGGCTTCTTGAAGGTCGCTGTTTATCGTAGCGCGTCTCGAAACGTCTCGTCAGCGAAATTTGATACCATCGTAGCCGTCAGAACGTTCGCTCGATGCAGGGCTGTCACAGTGTTGTGAGATGGTAGCAGGGCTGCCACAATATTATCATCGAATACGTCATCACAGACACAGTTGGCAGGCAACTAAAGGAACGAGTGTGTACCTGAGTGTAACCTGAGACCAAGCGAGGCCCTTTGACTCTATACACTCATACACTCTATTCCTGTTTCAGGTAGCCTCGACGAATGTGTACAGCCGGCATAAACAATTACAAAAAGGAATAGAAAATACCTCAAAAATGTCCCCAATTCGATCTATCGAACGCTGAAAATTTGTTGCTGTACTCTGAAATGACAAATAACAATTCAAATAGACATAAATAATAAAAGGAAGGTTTATAAATTTGAAAGCACTGGAGTTATTTGAAGAGAAATAGGAAATACCTAAAAAATGCTTGAAAATTTTTTGACCACTCCCACTAGTTCTTTGAAGGAGTCGTTATTTGTTTCTTGGGCCTTTGCCATTCGGCTCCCCACATCTGGCGTGGCAGCCAACCTTCTCCTTTAAAATTTTGACCTAAAGCCAGTGGCTTCCTGGACAGTGTGTGGACTACCCAAGTTGGGTGAAGACTCGTGCTGCTCATTGGAATACTATGAAACACACATATAATTGGCATTGGTGATGAAATGATGCTATGCCGGGAAGCTGTGTATTAGGATTTTCTAATAATAATAATAATAATAATGTTTATTTCAGCCGAACAGAGCGGTGGGTGCAATACTCTGTCAGCCATAAAAAAGTATACATTAAATAAAACGGATTTACCAGATAAAAAATCAAATAACATAAAAAAGATTAAAAAAAAAATATATATATACATCTACGTATTTAGTACGTAATCGTATATCTACTACGGGGGCTTCAGATGCATTCTCCATGTTTGGTGAAGAGGCGCGCCCTGCCACTGGGCCACGGCCTGGACGAGAGTGTTCTCCGATCTTTGGTAGCGCTGACTCACCCCGGCTATTCTGTGGCGCATCAAGGCGGCGAACCCATGTACCCTTCCTTCTGCGAACATCTGCGAGGCACTGCATCGCCAAGGTAGGCCGAATAGCGCCCTATATGCGTTGTTGTATTGTACTTGAAGTGAGTTCATGACGCCTTGTGAGTATCTTGTCCAAAGTTCGCTGGTGTAAAAGCTCATGCAGTAGCTCTGGAATATTTGCTTCTTCACAGGAGAACTGCACCTGTTGAATCTCCTGGCGAGCATGTTGGCTCGAACGCTGAGTACTCTTCTTTGGCGTTCTATGTCATTTTTATCATTTAGGTCATCAGTGACGACATGCCCCAAATATTTTATTTCCCTGCAGATTTTGACAGTGTCTCCGCCGAGGAGAATAGGTGGAATGACAGTAGGACCAGTATTTGCTTTAAACACCAGCAATGATGATTTTTTGGCATTGTACATCAAACCATGACTATCGACGTATGCTTGGCATATGGCAAGAAGTTTTCTCATTGCCCTTACTGATGGGGCTAGTATGACCATGTCATCTGCATAACTTATGTTATTCATACATACTCCGGCAACGTGGCATCCGATTCTTGTTTTGTTCAGTATTTTACTAAGTTCGTCCATATATACATTGAACAGCACTGGGGACATTGAGCCTCCTTGCCTAACGCCGCACTTTAATTTTGCTGCTTCTGACAGGCTGTCATTCCATCTGACGAAGTTTTCCTGTTGCTTGTACCATATACTCAATATATTTACAATTTGTGGTGGTAATTGTCGGTCCGTCAGTTTTTTCCATAATTTATCATGACAAACCATTTCAAAAGCTTTGCTTAGGTCTAGGAAGCATGCATATACCGATGTTTTTCTGGCTTTGTAATATTCTATTGATAGTTTCATGCTATATATGGCTGTATCAGTAGAGCACCCAGCTTTGAAGCCCATTTGGGAATCCTCTGTAATGAGCTTGTCTTCCGTTAAATTTAAAATCACCTTTTCAAATATTCTTGCTATTATGGTGGCAAGAGATATGGGCCTGTAATTAACGGAGGATGTCAGGTTTAGTTGGCGACTTTTTGGGATCGGTACTATAATGGTTTTGGTCAGTTCTTTCGGAATGTGTCCAAGCCCAACCATGGCAGTGAAGAGAGAGGCGAGCAGTGTTGTCAAATATCCCCCCGCATGCTTCACATGTTCTATGACAAGTCCATCGTGACCAGCAGATTTACCTCCTGCCATGTTGCGTATTGCTCGCTGAATCATCTCAGGAGAGATGACAATGGACGGCTGTTGTTTTGATTGATGCAATGGTGTATAAAACTCTTCATCCATTGTTTGTGGTTGAACTGGTGCGGAGCAAAAAGTATTCCTGAAAACTTCAGCTATAGCTTTATTTTCAGATTTTCCATCAATATTGGTCGGTGCGGTATGTTTTGCTTTCAATATAGCATTAGTTTTGTTCCAACAAGATGAAAAGTTTTTGCATTGTAGGCTATTTGCTATTTTATCCATTTTGTTCTGCTCGAAGTTTCTTTGGCATTTTTTATATTCTTTCTTAAATAACGATCTACTTTGCTTTCGAGCTTCCATAATGGGACCATTAGTGGGTCGTCCGTTCTGCAGCCATTTTATGTGCGCATTTCTTGATCTTTCATAATGTAAGGCAACTTTCTCATTCCAACCAGCCACAGTCTTCCATCTTCGTCCAGTCGTAGGCCTTCTCTCTATATTAAACGCAGATATTGCTGAGGTACGTAATACTTGTACAATGTTTTTATATAGATCATCGATTTGTTTTTCATTTATCATCGTGCTGTCAATTGCAATGTCGGTTCCACGAATTATCTCAAGTTGACCTATTGATAATTGGACGTATCTGGAGTAGGACTGCACTTGTTTTTGACTTTTGGGTCGCCATCTGCATGGATCTCCTACTATTGAAGAACTTGTAGTATATGTAGGTAGCCCTGTAGTTCGTAAAGTGGTGTGCATTGGTTTGTGATCAGACCAGTCGGACTGGTAGTCAATATACATGTCTTCAATTATATTATGTACCGCCTGAGTTACGAGACAATGGTCGAGCCACTTAGTTGTATTATGAGCATCGCTTACATATGTGTACGAGTCAGGCGGGAGAATGTCAACATCCGCAATGTGGAGGTTATATTCTGAACAGAACGATTTTAGCTCACGTCCGAAGGGCGAATTCATATCAGCATTGAAGTCTCCCAAAAGTATACAATTTGGGTTGTCCCTTTCCTCGATTATCGTGTGCAATTTCGAGAGACAGGATAAATATTCTGGTAGATTATCAGTGTTTTCCACCGGCATGTATACGCACATGACAAGTAATGTTCCAGTGTCGAGTGTGATATCAATCGCTATGATTCTGGGAGTTTCACAGTCGATCGTCACTGCCTTGAATGATTTCCTCCATAGTATGGCTAGCCCGCCGTATGGTCTTCCTCGCAGTGGGCCATTTGAAATATCTACCGCCGAACTACCATAGCTCATGAATTCAGGGTGAATTTCGCTGAGAAAATCTAAATCGGTCGGTATAAGCCATGTCTCTTGTAATAGAATAATATCGTTTGTAGTACAGAGATCGAAAATAAATTTTTCCACTCTTTTTACAGATCGGCAATTGATCGAAGTGATGTTGAGCTTATTCATTTTGTTTAGTTTCTTTCGTAACTCGCTCAGCGGCTTCTCTGTATCTTCTGAAAACGATGCCTCGCGGCCAGAAGTCTTGGTTCATTACAGTTTTAATGTCACTTTGCTGAATCATTATTTTAAATGTCTTAAATGGGGTTTCTTTATAAGGTTTAAGGATTTCAATTTTACTAGTATTTAAACCTTTATTATCGCAAAAAGACTTAACATCTTCTGTGCTCGTTTCAAGTGCGAAACGAGATACATATAGCCCTATCGAAAGGTTTGCTATTTTTAAGTTTCCTGCATTGGATCCTGTGCCCCGATTATTTAAAAGTCTCTTTTTGCGATGTTTATTCACAACCACTGTAAAATCCTGCGCATTTCGTTCATTTGTATCGTCGCTATTGTTATTGTTTACATTTAGCGGTGGCATTCGGGCGCGTTCGGCGTTTTCCGTTCTACTTCGGGCCTGTTCAGCTGAATCTCGAGCCGTCGTACAGCCCGGATCGCTAGATGTCGGTAATGGTCGTCCGTGAGGCGTAATGCGCCATGGCTGGTGCTGTGTATTTGTTTGCTTATTTCCCAAGAAAACAATACCATCAAGAACTTTGCAGTTAAAACTGCGCGCCAATACTCGGACCTCCCCGAGTAATGTTCGTGATGGGGAGAGCATGGTACCATCTCCAGATCATGAGCACAATGAATTACAGGTTATACTGATTGAGGTTAAATGAAAGATGAGAGTTTTGTAAAGTAAAAAGATGGGTTACATAATTCATGATTACAAAATACATATATTGAGTACTGCACTTACCCCCAGGGATCAGAAATTGGTTTAAATCTATATAAACTGGCTAAATACAGAATAACGGTGTGTGAGCGGGGAACTTCTATCAAGCCGGCGGTGATCTGATCCTGACAGACCCAGCTGGTACCATCAGGGCTTCGGTCCGGGTATAGCGTGTCCTGGAGACGGGTTCAGCGTCTCCAACAAGGTGGCTGATCTGAGTTCATGGAACGAATCCATCGATGGTCATGGCGGAGCTCAACGGGCAGATGGCTTGAGCGGGTGCAGTCCGGGGCGCGTGATTTAATTTTACGAATCTCGTTAAATAAATATGGCTTGTGTAGCTTCTCTTGAAGATTATACTTCATTAGCGGAATCCGCAGATTTCCGTCAAGCGCGTGATCACGTCGATACTTATTAGTAAATCATTTATGATTTTACCGAACACGCGCGGACCTTTATACGGTCGTTTTTAATGAACACGCACACCCGACTTGGCTTTTGTAAATCCGAATAAAAACCCGCGTCATCGAGGGAATACTGTTGATCACATTTGAATACGTTCACCCGTCAGGGATTCAATAAATTAATCGTAATTGACTGTGCTAAAATTTCAGAACCGGAAAAAAACCATCAACTCCCGGCGGTCTGTGTTGCCAGCCCGTGCTCTTAATAACCTTAATAAAAATTAATACTAACAATGGTACTTGTTCTGAAGAGGTGTTTAAAATAACTTTTAAATAAGACTTAACACCGCTCCATAACAAAAGGTTAACCACATTTTGACAGAATACATTATATTAATATTCTAAGACAATAGTTACCTCAATCTCCAGCATAGCTTCTTCGGGTCCCTCCCCTATGCTGCTTTCAGGCAGTCCACTGCCCTCAGAAGTGGCTCTGCCAATAATATGTATCACCTTTTGAGTGATGTCGGTCAGTGCAGGTATTTTTGTAGTATTACCAGTGCTGAGGGCAGCTCGCTTGGCATCTGCGTTTCTGGCACGGCTTTTGCATTTCAGGTCGCGTCATATCTGAAAAAGGCAAGAATAATAACAGGTTAAAAGTGATTTACGGACTTGATATCAAATGTCTCCATAATAGTTTAGAAGAAGGTAAGTATTTTCATAATAAGAAGCAAATAAGTCAGTTTGTTTAGGTAGGTACAAATACTCACTGTTTTCCACTGCTCGGCTGATTTGACAGGACCTAGCTCGGCCAGGTGCTCCGCCAACTTCTGCCTGATTTGTTTGTTTTTCTGTGCAACTTGTGGTCCAACAAATCTCCCAGCAGAAAATTCCGTATGCTGAGCCATATAGTCGGTTAGATAATTAATTTGTTGGACGGTCGATCGAACTTTCTTCTGAAATAATAATAACAGCATTCTGAATGTCAACAAGTTTAAAATACTTAATAATAACTACAAATTTTCAACAGAATAATGTATGATAAGTTTGTAGGTTATAGTGAAAACTCTGCCGTATACAAAATAAAAAATAAATTACTTACATTTCTTTCGGACCCGACGTTGTCTATTTATTGTTCTCCGCCATTGTTGTTTGATGCTTGTTGCTTAGTAAATAAACAATATTTTACGTTTCCGATACCATAGATAATTGACCGCTACATAGAAAATATCTCAAGTGTTGCCAGCGTAAGTCAATTTCTTATTAATTTCCTTATCAATGTCAGTTCAGTACAATATCATCGGTTGTTACGCCCTGTCGATTCGATATTGTAAAGATAACGATTTCAGTGTGCTAGGACCCCTGGTGGCTTGACCACGGACATGACAGCCTCTTTCCAACTAAAACTTCACAGTCAATTCCTAACTTAATTGTAGTTAAGTATTGCCTGATAAATTTGTCATATTCTGTGGGCTCGCCAATAACCTCTTTCTTCTTTATTTCCTTTTCAATATTTCCAAATACTCGATCTGGGGGCATAAATGAGTGTCCAGTTACAGGAAATATTATTTCCACACGTGTTATTATTTGCTGTGGGGCGTAGTTTGTCAACCACGTACAGCACATTCCCACAAACGTTGAATTTTTATTCTGGCCTCCGCAGCCATCTGCCATTAGTCTAACGAGGTTTATGCCAGTAAAATTTGTGTTCATTAGTCGGTGGAAAACATCTGATGAAATCTCATTGGAACCTTTAGAGCAGTGATTCCCAAAGTGGTCCAGGAGGACGCCCGGAGGTCCACGGGAGACTCGACGGGGGTCCCTGTTGGCATGATAAAAAAAATGGGAGTTCACAAGTTGTAAGTGGGGATCCACGACAATTTATCCGGTTTCATAACGACTTGGGGGGAGACTGGAAGATGTTTGTAGATCTGGTGAAAAAGAGTATTTTTTCCTTTATAAATAATTGCGAACCATATATATCCTGAGGTGGACTCACACAACATGTATGTCTTCACGCCGAATCTCGATCTTTTGAGTGGCGTGTACTGTATCCACCCTAGGCGTCCTTTGTATAACATCAAACTTTCGTCTATGGTCACATTTCTCTCAGGGATTTTTTTGCAAGTGTTGATACACAGGCTATATTTTGTTCTGTTTTGGATTGGGGTGGGTCGATGCATTATACTCAGCATTATTGCTAAAATGCTAAAATTTCTTTAGCAATAAAAACCGCCTGTATGAAAGTGTGCATGCAATAAGTGGACTCACAAATATAGGATTTTTGGACCAGTACATTCTCTCTTCTGGTTTCTTTACCACATTTTGCACTAAAATGATTGCAAAAAATATTCTCATTTCGTTGATTGTTGTTGGATGCCACCAACTTACAAGGCTTGTCGAAGAATGTGGAGTAGAACTGATAAATTTCTCAGCAAATATGTTGGTTTGATCCCC
Organism: Limnephilus lunatus; assembly: GCA_917563855.2. Lineage (NCBI taxonomy): Eukaryota > Metazoa > Arthropoda > Insecta > Trichoptera > Limnephilidae > Limnephilus > Limnephilus lunatus. The sequence continues at coordinate 105,613,493 of OU830594.1, forward strand.
TATCAGTTGCATCAGTTCTTCATTCAAAAAGTAGTAAATTCATATTCATCTTTACAATTAGTTACTGCTTCAGGAAAGCCAGATGTCAATGTAAATTCAAATGGTGCTTGCGAAACATCTTCTTCAGAATTTATATCCACCCACTCCTGAGCACTTGAAGGATCGTCTTCTACTTTGCTTTCATGTTCATCTTGTGAAGTCGAAAAATCCTTACTTATGGTAGTCTCACTTCCGGAGGTGCTAATATTTTCATATTCACTCTCACATATTGGAACACACAAAAAAACAGTTTTTGAAAAAATACAAAGTACATAAACGGTATAAAAATGTCACTAATAAATAGTCATCCATTCGCATAAAGTTCACTAAAAAATATGTAATGTAATAATATTGTTATGAAAACTGCGCCGTATAAAAATGTCACTAATAAATAGACATACATTCACATAAAGTTCAAAAACACGAAACGTAATACTATTGTTATAAAAACCGCGCCGCGCCGTATAAAAAAGTCACTAATAAATAGTCATACATTCGCATAAAGTTCAAAAACACGAAATGTAATAATATTCTTATATACACCGCGCCTCTTGCGTAGAGTACCACTGGCGAGCGCCGTGACTTGTATGGGAGAAACGAAAATATCTGTCAGCTTCGGCCGACTTTGAAATACTAAACGAGATAACGCGGAAATAGTCTTGATGTATTCGATCGTATCACGGTCGTTTTGTGGGTTTCAGGTACAGTTATTTTTTACCTGACCGTACATGATACGGTTTATTGCGTTCTGGAGATAATATATAATGTCTAGGGCGGTTAAGTCCTGAATGCAAGTCTTGCTTATATAGCCATTTGGATGACACTTGAAACATTTGATTACCCCAATAAAACTGCGAATGCGACAGGCGTTCCACTCAAGAAAGCAATGAACGCTATCCGCTAGAACTTTCCTAACCTCAGGATGAACGGTAACAATCATATTCATAGTAGGTTGGCCATGTTTCCCAAAGAGTGAAACGCGCCGCATTGTTCTCAAATGGTCCTCCCTTGTAATTATAGATTTACCCTCAATACTATTTACAAAAATTTCTTTAAAAAGTTGGGGGTCACCAAAAGTATCACAGCTGGGAACATCATTTAATACAATTTTAGGTAGTTTGCCAAGAGGCTGCACTACCTTGATGCCAGAAGCACTTCATTTTTTTTAGAGCTCTTTCTAATATTATCCAGACCAACAGTGTTAGATGTCTGCAGGAGAATTGCTGCACCTTTTGTTTTTCTCAAACAAACAACTTGAAAACCATCAGTAGCTGGGTTCAGAACGGAGGTGATAATCTTCTAAGTTTCATCGGAAGTTTTACCTTCCGGAATACTGGGGTACAGTGTTTTGTAAAGGAACTATCGGTCGCTCAACTCCACCATAAACCAATTTAGCGGATCGGTCCCCAGCCACAATTCCATCATACAATCTCGATGGTTGTGATGTCACTCTAGAATCCATTACACTCGGTATGGAAGTCTGTGCAGCTATAATTTGGTCAACTTTATTAGAAATTTCAGCCTGTGCGTTATCATTTCATCAATAGTGGTACTTTGAGACTTCACGCCTCACTGCCATACATCAGGGTAGGTACCAAGACTCCATTGTGGACTGCTTGCTTCTTTTGACATTTTTTTTATTAGTGCCAACGGCAATCAGTCCTCCATTAATGGAGTTACCGGCATTCACCCTTCTTTCAATATCTCTTATCAGCCTTCCCATCTCTCTTAAACATACTACCCAGATACACAAATTCATCCACCTGTTCCAAGTATTCATCATTCACAACTATATTGCATACTGTTTTCGTACTCTCTTTCAAACACCATGACTTTAGACTTACTTACATTCATCCTAGATATGAGAGACTGTAGATCTTCCAAAGTGTTTGTAATCAGCACCGCATCATCAGCATACCACAGGCAACAAACTTTCAGATTACTCAATTTCGCGCCCAATCCCACCTCTTTCAATTCTTGAATACAATTATCCATGTATAGATTGAATAACCATGGTGACATTACACAGCCTTGCTCAACACCTTTTGTGATGTCAAACCACTCCGTAAAACCACCATTCACTCTAACACATGCAACGCTTCCCTCGTACAGAGACACTGTTGCGGCGCGGCGGGGGCAAATGATCCGCCTCGAGATCGAGGGATCAACTGCCAAGGTGGACTGTATGTGCGGTTCAAAGTATCTCTTTTATTACGTATAATCTCACTTACCATAACTGCAATTCTGCCTTCCACTGATGTTCACCTGGAAGGGTATGTTAGTGGGAAGAGATTTTGGGGGAGTGATGGTAATGACAATAAATGTTTGAATGCGAATATGAGCGTTTAATAATCGAGAATAGGCAACTCGCAGCGATGTTTTAGCGAGGTGAATTTAACTGTAAAGTGGTGCGAATTACGGACTTGCATCCGGAACGGCGAGTTTAATGGAACTGAATTGAGTAAAGCAGAGGGCACACAATCGGCAGTTCGAAAAGAGCAACATACAACAATAAAAGCAACATACAACAATAAAAGCGTGAACAGACACAATTGCCTGTATTCGTATTCACTCCATACTTAGACAACACCTTCCATAGCTTTTTCCTGTCGACTCGGTCGTATGCTTTTTGTAGATCTCAGTGAGCATACGCAAGCAGAAAATCTGGTCCATGCATCCCCTTCCACTCATAAAGGCACCTTGCACATCCCATATTTTATCCTTTGTTTCCATTCATGCCCTTTCAATCAATATTCTTCCGTACAGCTTGCCGACTGAACTTAGCAGGCTAATAGCCCTATGATTCCCACATTCCATACGTGACCCTTTACCTTTATATAATGGCATGATTACATCCCTTCTCGAATCTAATGGCGTGTAACCCTCCTCTAAACACTGGTTAAAAAGTTTGCACAACCATGTGAGAATAATATGGCTATCTCATTTAAAGTATTCGGCTGCAATATTGTCAAAACCAACAGCCTTACCATTCTTCATGCCTTTAATCGATTTTTTAATTTCATGCACGCTGATTTTAGTAACATTCCCTCCGTCATCGTTCATACCCGATTCACCGCTGGCCTCACTATCACCCGGGTTGCTTTCAAAGACTTCCTCAAAATATTTTATCCATCTCTCTATTATTTCTTCCTCATTCGTCAACATTCTTTCATCTTTCGATTTTATCACTTTCAGGCTTCCGTTCTCTGAACCACTCCGGGACCTTTTGACCTCCTTCCAAAACAGTTTAATGTTTTCTTTGAAGTGTTTTTTCATTTTTATTCCCTCTTCCAGGCGTTTCTTTCGTTTTTTCACTCCAACACTTACTCTTTTCTTGCATCCCTTATATACTTCTTTCGCTCTATCTCTCTCTTCGCTAGAAGCAGTGCCAGCCGCTATCAGACAACCATGCTTTCTTCTTCTCTGAGACCAATGCTTTGATCTCATCATCCCACCATGCGTCACCATTCTTCCCACCTTGCGTACTTACTTTACACACATCTCTAGCAGATTCACAATGACTCACCTTTATGTGGTTCCATGTTTCATCAATGCTTAGACTGTCCATTTCCTTCTCATTCCTCTGCACACTTCTCATACTCACTTCTGGCATTAGCGTTTTGCAGTTTTTCTACTTTGACTCTTGTTGGAGTTGATATCGTTTTCACTTTAGATCGCCAGCCGCGAAAGAGGTTTACTCTTGACACCACCAGAAAGTGGTCAGTTTCAACCTCCGCCCCTCTGAAAACTCTTGTGTCCTCGGTAACGGCTCTCAACCTAGAATCAATTACCACAAAGTCAATTATTGATCTTTCATTTCCTCTTTCCCACGTATATTGGTGGATACCTTTACGATTGAAAAAAAAGTATTCGATACGAACATGTTCCACTCTAAACATACTTGTGTATTCTGTTCCCATTGTCATTCGTTCTTTCATCCCTGAACTTACCTTAGACCTAATCAAATCCGTCACCTCACAAAATCGTTCAGGGCTTTTAGATTGATGACAGGACGATGGGTCCCGTCGTTCTTCTGCACCAGAAACATCTGGGAGAGAAAGCCCCGGTTCATGGGTGCTGGTTCCAGTACTCCCATCTCCAGCAACTCTTTTATTTGCACGTCCATATCGGGTGTGTGCCTTGTTAAGAAATTGTGCTGTCTCATCTGAGTGGGTCTGGTCAATGGTGGTCTCAACCAAAATGGGATCCGATAGCCATTGAGGATTTTTAGGGCGAAATCGGGGGCTTCTGCGGTACGCCATCTTTCTAAAAAACTTCGCGATTGCCCTCCCTGAAATCGCCCGGGCTGGTTGTCAATTATTTCGGGGGCGACGGTGCGAGGTCTGCCCTCGCCCCGTCGGCCTCCGAAATTTCCGTCCTCTGCTGGCAGAGGAGGAAGGGCCAGAATGATGACCGGGGTCTGCCCGCCGGTATTGGGATGGAAATTGGGTGGAACCCAGATTCCCTGCGGGAGCACACTGAGTTGGCATGGCTGCCCGTGTTCCGCTTTTTGGCCTTGACAAAATTTCGCTCCTCCCTGCTTGCGAAAAAGGAGCCCTGAATACTTTGCTCGCCCCACCAAGTCTCTGCAACTGGGAGATGAGCTTATCTTCGTTAAACAAGTGAGTCACGGTTGGAGGGATCTTCGACAGAGCTGATCTATCAACTGAAGTCTTTCACATCTCCAGGATGCGATCGCGCCGATGCTCGATAACCTCAGCCCGCTTCCCACAAGCTATTTGAAGAATGGCGTCGTTCTTCAAAATACTTCCCCCAAAAACCTCCTGAAATTTCTCTCGTAAGGTCTCCCGCGAGAGTTCAGCATCAGGCTGACAGCTCCAGGTTAAGACGCTCTGTATAGAGTCCTGGATAACCTGCCTTTGCTGAAGCGCCACATGGGAAATTGCTGCGAAGGCTCTCTCCATTCCCGAGAGTTGGGCACATGCGGGTGTGAAGGAATTGAGTTCGCAATTCACCTCTAATTCCTTGAACCCCGGGTCTGCAATGTACTCTTTCAATGTTTTTGCATAGCGAACATCAGACCAACCGGGAGAATTAAAGTTCTGCAAGCGCTCCACCGTCTTCAGCATAGCGTCCGTCGGCGCATTCATTTGCGGTTCCTTCAACGACACAGTGGGATCCGGCGTATGGAAAACCGGAGCAGCGGATGTGCCACAAGTAGGCTCAATTTGAATCTCTAAATTTTCTGGGCCCTCAAATTCGCTCGCGTCGGAATTACCGGCAGCGTCTCGCCTGAAAACAAAGCTCTGCAATTCGCTCAACTGCCGCGACAATTTCTTTAGCATTTTTTTCTGCGACCTCTTCTTGTGCCTTCTGTTTTTAGGTCGAGAACAATTTGAACTCGAAGAAGAAGAGTCTGATGAGTTTGTTTCCTCACAACGACGTTTTTGCGTCGATCATCGATTCTCTATTCGACATTGCGCGATATAACCGTTGGCGTCAACAACAAAAATGCGTTCTGCGTTTTCACTAAATACGCAATGTCGATCGGTAAAATTTACGTAAAATATACACTTAATTATTTTTTACACCAAAGGAAGCACTTTTATAAGCTTTCTGTTATCTCGAGCACTTATATATTGAATAAAACTTCGATAAAGCGCGAGATAGCTACCACATTCGAAAGAATTTCAATGTGAATTGACAACAAAGAGAAATGCGCAAGACGCCAACTGCAGTGACAGAACAAACAACCAATCAGGGGACGAATTGATGACGCCAAAACAAGGAAAAGGAAGTCAAATTAGACCACTAAGACAAGAACAGACATGTCGTCTCTCACATATATAAATATGTTCTGGATGAGGAACTGCCCTACATAATGCTTATTTCGCGCCAACCTGCAATATTTGCAGTATTGTCTTTGTATTTATCCAGCGTCTTGTCCCAAAGGACTGGCCTATCTTCCACCAAACTAATTAACATTTCCTTTTCTATTAACTTTTCCCACTCCTTGGTTGACATGGTTGATCAGTGATTATAATAATTATTACACACAATGCACGCGCGCGTTCTCTAGGAATGTACAATAAAAAATGTGAGTCAAACAAAACCTATCGCATCACTCCCCCTCCTACACCCCGCACACACCTCCCGCCACGCACACAGTATCTATCCGTTAAAATTCTACGTATCTGTATATTTTTACTGTTCCGTCGTCCAGTATTCGATGACAAAACGGAATGTCATTTTTTTACGGAACGATATTTTTTTCTGTATACAGAATACTGTGCCATGTGTGAAGTCGCTCATACAACTACATACGCCATCGACGAAAAAAAAACATACACAATAAAACGGAGACATGTGTGAACGGGCCGTAAGGAACATTTTTTGATACTTTTAAGGGCTCATTATATGAAATATCCCTCTTAATTATTGAAAAATAACGAGACCGACCAAAACATGCCAGGCTGCTCCGAGAGCCCGGCCGTAAATGATGATCGCGAATAATGTCAAAAAGAAAGAAGCCTTACAAATCTAGTCGAAAACCAAGTGACAGGTGTTTCAGCAATTTACACACGGCTGAAATTGAAAACTGTGTCTACTGTGCCGACTCATATACCTATTTTGAATATTTTTGACATAAATTACGGGAAAAAAAGCGGGTAATAAGTGTACTAAAATATATCGGGAGTGAAATAATGGCGGGAAAACGTTAAATCTGGGTTTCACTGTATAAAGTTCTATAGTTCCATTTTTCTATAGTTCCATCGCAACACCTCGAGGTAATTAACGTCACAACAAAATTAATGAGTACAAAACGATATTATTTATTTATGAGATGGTCAAATTCCTTTGTGGTTAGAATGAGATTGCGTACACGAAAAACACCAGCTTTCGTGTACGCAAATTCAATTTAATTTAATTTAATTTTACTTTCCAAGGTAATTCCACCAAATGTTTTCAAAACAAATGCACTCAAATTTGCACTGTTTTTCTTGCTATTGTTCAAAATTTTAAACACTTTTCCAGCCAGCTGATGGTTAGGGAATGGTTGGAACTGGATAAATAATATCCCAGTAGGAACTCAGCATATTCTCATTTCAAAACCAAACATTATTTAATTAAATGAAGACAATATTAGTAAAACTCAGTTGAAAATTTGAAGACAGAAAAATTTGAAAAAGATATTGGCACCTCTGGGACTCGAACCCATCTGCTTACATGGCACATGCTCTACCAACTGAGCCAAGGTGTCTATATCCAATTCGGTCACTTTTAACTGTATCATACTAATTAGATTAGGTTTTCACCTTTCTTTTCCGGAATCACCATTATTTCTAGGTTTCGAAGCCTTGCCCATTGGTCCCTTTTATTTGATTCATCAATTATACTGCGTACTTCCTGTCTTAGGTTCATAACTTCTACCTCCAGTTTTTCCACTTTTTGAAGGCGATTTTCTATATTGGAAATCTGGTTGCTAAAAGTTGCGACATTCTGGTGTCAGCTGTTGACAGATTTTTAGATCCCTTGTACTTCCTCTAGTAATAATTTTATGTCTTCATAGAGTGCCTCGAATGACGACAAATCCATTTGAATTTTTTTTATGTCCTCCATAATGCCGGTTGCAGACCAAAAGCTAAGCTAATCCAGCTATAGACAAACTAGAAATTTGTTAGCATGCACATCAACAACTAAGTGAAAGCTAGGTCAGTGTTGTGCAAGTAGTTCAGCCCGACAGACGTGTCCCTACGGGAAGTTCAAATGATCGACGAAGAAAGTTCTGATGACGATTACATTGAGCATAGGAAAAGAAGGTTAATACTGACGTATTCTTACCTAAAGAAGAGACATAATTCCAGACTTTATATAAGTCAACACATCAAATGTTGGCCAACAAGTGGAGAATTTGGAACTTAATTTTACAAATTGGATGATTTCAGATGTATTATCGTGTTTCTAGAGCACAGTTTTATGAGTTGTTATCACTGATTATCGGGGATATTATTAAACAAGATACCAACTATCGAAAAGCTATAACTCCTGAAGAAAGGTTGGCCATTTGTTTGAGGTAAGTAAAACAATATGTTACGTTTATTTATGAGAGATGTGTATTTTGTAACTTAATACTAAAAAAATAAAAAGCAAAGTTATTGAAAATTAAAATTATGAAAGGTAATCATCTTGTAGTGTTGATTGGGCGGATGATGACGTATACCCGTATTGGTATTGCTGCCTGGACATGTATTTTTCATAAGTCTCGTCTGCTTCACATATAATGCTAAAAAGCTTTTTCTTCACATCCCTTTGAATCCAATCGGGAAGCTTTTTAGTTGTCTCACACATGCTATCAAAGAACAAATTTAACGGATGTTTGTTTTTGTTCGCTTCTTCTGCCTCCTCAGCTCTCCGTTTGTCTTTTTGCTCACATCACCGCATAAAATCGCCATCAACTTCTTTAAGTAAATCGTGTAATGATTCATCAGTAAGTTTATTATTTTTTTTGCATTAGCGGTATTGAGTGTTCAGAAGTTAAGGTGCTGTCTTCAGATTGACTTTGTACTGTTTGAAGGTTCTCTTCATGTTGTGTATCGTCTAAAATAACCGGTTCATCTTGACCTTCAGTTGATGTATTGGGCAAGATGTTTTCACTTTCATGTGGTGTGTTACCAGTTTTCTTATGGTTTATGTAGGGAAGAAGGAATTCGAGTAAACCAGCATATTTCCAGTTATTTATCGGAGAAGCAGCCTGACCACTTGTACTGGCTTTCATCCTTTTCAGTGATTCTCGATGACCATCACGTAATTTCTTCCACTCATTCTTCGCAGTTTTTACTGTAACAATAAAATTGAATACTTATTAAAATTTTTTTCAGGTTTTTGGCAACAGGTGACTCATTTAGAACAATTGGATATAATTACAGAGTGGGTAATAATACAGCTTCCATGATTGTTAAAGAAGTGTGCAATGCACTTTGGATTCATTTGCAACCAATGTATATGAAAGTACCGACAGAAAGAATGGGAAGCAAACTCAGAAGATTTTAATAATAAATGGCAATTTCCAAACTGTCTCGGAGCCGTGGACGGAAAGCATGTCTCAATAAAATGCCCTCCTCATTCCGGCTCTAACTATTTTAATTATAAAAATTTTTATTCCATCGTCCTACTCGCAGTTGTCGATGCGCACAAAAGATTTATCATTATAGATGTTAGTTCTATGGGTCGATTTAGCGATGGAGGTATTTTTGCTGACAGTGCATTTGGCCACAAATTACAAAATAGGCAACTAAACTTGCCCAATGACAAACCTTTGATAAGTGGTGCCGATCCAACACCTTATGTGTTTATAGGTGATCGGGCATTTCCTTTACAAAAACACTTTACGAGGCCGTACCCAAAGAGTACATATCAAGATAGCAGAGCAAGAAATATTTTTAATTATCGTCTTAGCAGAGCACGAAATGTGGTAGAAAATTCATTCAGTATATTGTCAGTGCGATTTCGTGTATTTCGTCGGCCCTTCGAGTGTAAATTAGTTGACACCTTTACAAAAACAATCTGTGTCCCGCACAATTATTTAATCTCTTCGAAAATGTCAACTAGTACCATCAATAACGAAGATGAGCAACCTTTTAAATCGTTACGACTAAACGACAACTTACGAGCGACTAGAGAAGCATTTCGTGTCAGAGAGTCCTTTTGTGATTATTTTAATAATATAAACATAAATTAACTTACTGTCTGGTATCTCAGTGTTATTTATTTCCTCCACTATCCTCTTCCATACAACATCTTTTTTTTTATATGAGTCACAATAGTTTTTTGCTTCCCTATTTCATAACATTGGAAATTGTTGAACATTTTCAATAACCATTTCAACACGACGAAAAATGGTTGTTGATCTATTGTTGGCCGTTGGCTCCGTGGCTTCCTGTTGATCTCACAGCAGGAGCATTTGAATCAAACCTTTCAAAATACGATAGAATTCAGAGAGAAATCATGTAATACAAGCAATAAGTAACACAATCCAGCTATTTTGTTGAACTACAACGCATATATAAGCTTTCAGATTCCACTATGTAAATACTACAAGTCAGGATTTATTCCAGTGCAAATATTCTGGGACTAACCACCATATCTATTCCTCATTTCCCAGCGGGGTCCCGATAAATAACATACATGCAGTCTAGGAGTTCATTTTGAATAGTTTTTGAGGTGCCCTTGAATGTCGGTGAGTCTTCGTAGTATTTCTTTAATGTCAAGTCGTCTTTACAAATTAACTCAAAAATAGATCTGAAAATTCCCGGTTTCAATGAGTCCGATGACTCATTTCGGCCGTGTATACGGATTTCACATGAACCACATAGTCTTAAAACAGAAATTATTTTTGACAAAACGTAACGATTTTTTTCGACTAACTCGTTATGACGAACAATATTTCGTCGGTAAGCACTATCCAGTTTATCGATAATGTTTATTTTTCCAAAAATTTGTAAAGTTACAGAGTTTTTCATGTGCTCCAATGAATTTTCATGTTTTGTCAACCTTTCCGATAAATGCTTTAAATCAATATACCCACACTGAGTCCACACTGTATCACCACCAAAAAGAATACAAGGAAAGCAAAAAAGTTTTTTTAACAAAACACTAGCACATAACCAAGATTTTTTGGAAAACCACTCTGGATTAAAATTTAACTTTTTACGAGTATTAGCAACATGAAATTCGATAACAATGTCTCTGGGTTGGTGAGCTCCTAGGCATTTCACTTCCAATTTTTCTTCAAATGTTAGTGCACTGAATTTATTTTTCAGTAAAAAGTCAACTTCGTTCATTTTTACGTTTATTTCTTACAAAAAATGTTATAAGTTAGAAGGATAAGTCACGCACCTAACCAGGAACACCAAATAGGTACGTACATAAATATGAAGTTTAATAAAAATAACACAAGATAATCTTACCACCTTCGATTGAGAGCGCGTTTGAGGTGTTTTTACCACGAGAATTGCGCTATAAAAAACAATTCACCAAACCAGGAACACCAAATAGATACACTTTATAAATACGAAGTTTAATAAAAATAACACAAGATAATCGTTCCAACTTCGTTTTTACCACGAGAATGCCGCTATAAAAAAACAATTCACCAAACCAGGAACACCAAATAGATACACTTTATAAATATGAAGTTTAATAAAAATAACACAAGATAATCGTTCCAACTTCGTTTTTACCACGAGAATGGCTCTATAAAAAAAATCCCATCAATCTATATCAAAATTATTATTTTACTAAAATATCACATACGATTACAAAACGACTAACGTGAATTTCGCCTCGTGCATAACTGACCTACATAGGTACCTACTTCATTTAGGACCAAAACAAACATTCCGCTAGGCCGCCAGGGGATCATCGAAGTTATCCCCTTGATTATGGTAGAGATTATCCAAATGCAAAAGATTTTTGAAATCTCATAAAAATATTCAGCGCAAACAAAATTCATATTATTTAGTAGGAAAAAACAGTGCATCATGTGCCCAAGTGCGCACAACGCGCTGCGTATAAGCCGAACGCCGAGTCCCGTCCCCGGTCGCTTATCACGTTAGTATGCTTCAAGGAAGAGAGCGGAGCGGTCGCACGGTCGCTCGTAGAAACTTTTTAACTTTCGAGCTTAAAAATTACGTAAAATTTGCTCGTATAATACCTATTTTGATTATATTTCTGCAATTGGTATTTTTTTTATGTTAAGAATGTATTCACTCTTTTTTGTGAACACAACAAATTGTCATTTTTTTCTTGATAGGTTTCTGAAAATTCTAGTGGGGATAGACCCCATGATCCCCTTGGGAAAAGCCGCCACTGTATAATTATGATGATGTTCAATTGATAACACTTATTTGTCCGCGATATTAACTTTTATTTAGAATATTATTTACAAGAAATATGCGTTCCCGTACGAACGGGTAGAGAGGTAAATTGCACGTACAACCGGGAGAATCGAGAACTAGAAGCGGAATAAATTGCTTCGTCATTTCGGAGCAATCGGAGAGTTTTCGATTGGATCATCAGGGATACCATATGCGTGAAAGTATTGTAAATATGTACTGCCATATACCTCCCCACCAGCGTTGCACGCGAATTACAAAATATGGCATTCGAAAAAAAATCATATACACCTAAATAAGGTTTAGTATGTGTCTGAGATATACATATATACAAAATATAAACAATCTTTTTCATACTCGAAAATATAATTTTGAACATAAATAGTTTTGTGAACAATGCTCTTACGTTGTAAAATTTACATCATTAACTTATAACATAAAATGTCCATGAAAAAAGAAAAAGTAACAAAAGTTACAAAATGTTGGAACGTATTAAAATTAGAATGTTATTTAGAAGAAATATGCATTTGCGTACGAACGGGTAGAGAGGTAAATTGCACGTACAACCGGGAGAATCGAGTACTAGAAGCAGAATAAATTGCTTCGTCATTTCGGAGCAATCAGAGAGTTTTCGATTGGATCATCGGGGATACCATATGCGTGAAAGTATTGTAAATAAGTACTGCCACAGGATCATAATTTACAGAATTTTTATGACTACTCCTGTTATGTGAGTTGTAATTTCTAGAAGAATTATTATTATTATAGTGTACATTGACAGGAGGAGTCCTGTCACTGGAACGGCTATCCACCAATTCTAACATCTTCCCAAGCTTCTTTAAGGAAGCAATATCCGGAATTACTGAAAGTGACAATTTTTGTATATACCTAGGCAACATGTTACATCTTAAAATTTCCAATAATTCATCATCCAGTAATTTCGATGACAACTGATTATTAAGGTTGAGAATACGTATGATGAAAGTATTCAAATTCTCCTTATGTAATTGCACCGTAGTTCTCAGCTGCGGAAGCAACCGCCGCTCATGATCCATAAGTTCAAATTCCTCTTTTAAACCTGCCACAATATCAGACCACGAAGTAAATGAGGACCGATTCACCCTATACCAAAGGAGCGCATCGCCTGAAAACAATTCAACAGCGGAAGTAAAAAGTGAAGCTGTACTCACATTTCTAGCCAGTGCTAGCTCTTCGACCCTTTCGATAATGTTCCTCACGCCTGCAGACCCATCGAAAGAAATATTCCACTTGTGGACCGGCACTGATAACGGCGAAGGAGCGGGAACTGTCATCGTAGAAGATTCACTTGATTTCGCCATGTTGGTAGTTTCCGATTTGCTTCTCGTAACTATATTGTACTCCATAACCTAACTATGAGGAATTTTATAAAAAAAAATTTTTAGAAACATGCGACAACAATACACATAACCTACTAAAATTTAATTTAATGTAGTATGTAAATAAAAATATGTTTTATAAGGTAACAAAAATGTTTTATTTATCTTAATACTAATAAATTATGCACCTCTCTCTAACACAGTTAACAACGCTAAATAATGCCATCAGTCTAAGTCACCCTTGTCAAACCAATTTTGAATCGGATCCACATTATTCTCGGACTTACACAATCATATTCCAACATACATTCCACCATTCTGGGAGACAGTAGCGCTGCAACACCCTGACAAGCCCTCTCCGTATCTGGTCTCCGAGACCAGATGACGAGCCTATCGTTATGCTGCATTCATACTCTCTGTCACACAAAGTACGTCCAAACATTTACTATCCACTGTAAAATAAGTACACTTAAGTTCTTTTACAATTTATTGTAAATTCACTTTGTGGCATCGTTCTAATGAAAATAATATGAAAAATAATTAACTTATGAAAATAACTAACTTCACCCATATAAATTATCAAAATAATTATAATATGCTTGTAGCGTCAATGATAATATGGTAATTTTTTATTAAAATACTGGTTTACAATTTCATTCGTATAAATAATTTGTCGCCGCCGCTAAAACTGTCAAAACATGATAGGTGACAGCTGACAAGCATGTGATAGGTATCATCGATATGGTCAAAACCGCAGCAAAAACTTTTGAACTGCACGACATGTCCCGCGACACACCACAGTTCGCTCCGAACGCTTGAAAATCACTTTACACGTACACTTCCGCGCGAGGGTCGCCCAAGGTCACCCTTTCAACGATTTCGCCTGCCCGCGGAATTGTGGCGACTTTTTTACCCAAAATAGTGTACCTGTTCGGCCGGCAGGCGGACACGGCGTTTCGGCGGGCTGCTTGGCGAACACCATAGACATCCACCTTCGTGAGTGCACATTTGTATGGAGCTTCTATAATCTATGGTCAGAACTGAAGGTTTGGCCTGCCCGCGGAAGTGGGATGACTTTTTATGGGATTTTACTTTATGGGAACTTCCTTCCAAGATTGTAACCTTAAAATTATAATATATTACGATAAATGCCGTCAGTAACTGAACAACATGTAATAAAAACGTAAAACGCCGGTGAGTTGGATTCCTTATGAAACAGAACATTGTAAATTTATAAACTAGAAATTTTTTTTAGTATGGTTTAGGCGTATGCAGGTGTGCAACGAGCCAAGAAACCAAAACCCACGCAAGAACAATAATCAGTGCGAGATAACACCACCGTAAATAAAAAAAACCCGACATATACCGACATGCGTGATAATACCATTGAAATTTCAGGTTCACAAACGTTGGGCCCAAAATATAACGTCACTCTTTACCTACCAGTTTCTCACCTAATATTTATTGCATCCTTCCTGGAATTATTGCCCATCTGCTACAAAATAACACATTGTGATATGGTGGATCACCATGATGGCGTCAGTGGGTAGCACATTATGTGGGTATGAAATGCAACAATGAAAGACGGCCAGCTTAAATTCAATGAGTAATATTTATGCAACAAGTTTATTGAGAAAACATCTGTACATAGCAAATGAGACTAATCATAATATTCAATCTACAGGGTGTGGTTAAATATCGCCACAACCGCGATATTCAACTGAATGTTCAATGGCCCTACCAGAGGCATACGCATTGAATATTTGTAACATCATGTATAGCAAAGAAATCTAATTATGGGCGCCTGTAAAGAATGTACGTCTTACATATTTATGATAGTGATTTCTAAGCTATTGAATTAAATATAAAACATGGTATCTCGCACTGATTACTGAACTATTGAAAATCAATCTCTCACGTGAGTTAGGTCCGACTCTTCTTGGCTCGTTGCCCAGCTGTTCCCCTTCACCTCTAGAATCCAACTGATTAGTAACGAGGCATCAAGCTCCTCCCCCCTTCCATTCCGGTACCCGCGCCTGTAGAATGCCTCAGGGATACGAGCGGCTACTGTTCCTTAGTAATAAGGTAGGAACTGGCTACTACCGTTGCAACCTGACTAAAAATAATAAATAGGTACACTGTAGGAACATACCTGCGCCAGAACGATAAGAATCCTGTTTTTTTTTCAGGTGTTTGCGGAAAGTTGCCATCAATATTTCTTTTTTTGATTTTAAGTCTTTAACTGATTTTCTTGTTAATTCAGCAAGACGATTCCAACCATCTGAAACTTTCTTTTTGTCCTTGCGATAAACGTCTTTGGGGTTCCAGATTGACGTTTCACTCTGGTAATATTCAAGAAACATTAAAATTTCTTCGTTTGACCCGCTACTCATGTTTAAAAAGAACTAAACGCGCACAAACGAAAAACAGCGTGCATTCGCCGCCAGTTCAAAAATTACACTGAGCGTTTGCCGAAGCTTGCCGCTGGATCCGACCCCGACTGGATCGGTGGCAAGCTCTTGCAAGCCTACGCAAACCCTACGCAACCCTACGCAAGCCAAGACAAACAACCTGTTTCCACGTTGGCGTTTGTGGAGGTTTGCGTAGGCTTGGCAAGCGTGGAAACGGGCTATTATAAACTCCTCTCCTAACAAGCTGTCCAGTTGTTCCTCTAAATCAGCGGTCGGGAAACTTTTTTTAACCATGTTAACTAAAAGGGCCCCCAAGTTATAGCAAACCTGTTTCCGGTGTCTAGCTCAGTCGTTCCGGTGCAGAGCAGGCTCTCTTCACCCAGGGGCGGGTGGGCAGCAAGAAATGGTTAATGGGGGAAACTCCACACATGATTCGTCTCAAAACAAAGAATGCTTCGGGGTAACAAAAGCAGTGTATTGTATTCTAAAGTTGGTTACATCGTACATGGATTATATCAGGGTAAATTGGCTACCTGAATCCTAGCTACTTCTCTCTCCAAGTCTGGGTTTAACGCGCAGGTGCAAGGAAATTTACATGGACACAATTAAATGGGAAAAGGTAGCAACTCACGGTGTTTGTCGGGCGGCATGTCGTCACGTGCTCCATAAGCGAGGAAAAAAACAATACCAAGTCTCATAGAGAGACCCGAGCGTGTGGTGTACGTTATCTGAACATCCACCGGCGTAGAAAACCACTCCGGAACGGGGGACCAACTATAATTCTCCCCGTCCACAGATTAGGAATACGTAAATTCACATGTTTGGTTTAACGGCCAACGGCGCGAGCGAGAGCACGAGTCAGCTTACCTCGGCGGCTCGTTTGTTTCTGACGGCGTGGTCTCTGCGGACCGAGGGGGGAGCAAAACGGGAAGCGGGGGGAAAGGGTGCCTGCCGTTGGGTCAGGCCACTGGGCAGCTCCAATCAGTGCAAACTTCCAGTGTTGCTGACTCACGAAACACTTCTTCCCGAAAATTACCACGTACCTACTTGTGTTACATAACAACCATTACCCCAAAATATTTTTGCGTAAGTCAATATTACCCCTTACCCCCATTTTGAAAAGAAGACGATCAATATATATTTAAATAATAATTATTTATTGAATTAATTTACACGAAAATAAAAAAAAAAATTACATGAAAATAGTAAGTATGTAATAGACAAACAAAATACACATGATCTCTGCCGTTTTCACGGCTGCTGGTTTAATCACCAATAGTATATGGTTTCTTGTTTCAGGCAATCAACCAGGCTACTTCAAAGCTAGCCTTTGATGCTGAACGCTGATCAAAGGTACCTAACAAGGTGCTGTCCAATCTTTGTGGCTAGCCTTTGATGCTGAACGATGATCAAAGGTACCTAACAAGGTGCTGTCCAATCTTTGTCTTTTAACAGACATTTCTAAATTTAAAAAGTATTCTCGCAGTTTGGAAGACAGATGTGAATGCATATTATCC
This sequence comes from Limnephilus lunatus, assembly GCA_917563855.2. Classification (NCBI taxonomy): domain Eukaryota; kingdom Metazoa; phylum Arthropoda; class Insecta; order Trichoptera; family Limnephilidae; genus Limnephilus; species Limnephilus lunatus. The sequence continues at coordinate 105,630,673 of OU830594.1, forward strand.
AAATGTTTCTTCAGTTGACTTTTTTTGAAAGATTCTGAAGTCAGTATTTTCAAACATACAACACACTGTGGTTTCATTGTACCTTTGTCTTCTATTTGTGTAAAACCATAATTAAGGAATTCTTCCTGGTATGTTCTTTTCCTTTTTGCTGCCATCTGAAGGGTGACTGAAACAGTGGTTAAAAAACACATTCAAATTTAATAATTATTATATAATAATTAAAAATAACACTTTATTATTAAATTAAATTTCCAATTTGCGGCTTACCTTGATCGTTGAAATCGATGATGAAATGATGTTCCTCGTAAGTAGTTGAGTGTTAAGTTTAAACATTACAACTTACGCAGCGCCTCTAGTGGACGATGCAAGAAACAACGATACGCAAGCACGCACACACCTGAATTGATTAAGTTTGTAAAAATACTAACACGTTTATGAAATAGCAAACTAGAAAAATTTCCTTATTACCCCAAAAAAATACATTTTTACCCCATTTGGGGTAAAAATTTACCCCGGTTCCCCGACCGCTGCTCTAAATAGTTGAGTATATTACATTATGCATTTCTAGTGAAGCTTTGAATCCTTCTATCTAGTGCTGCTGGATGACCCACGAAAATTTTGGAAGCATTTGTGCGGTTTCGTGGTAATTTTTATTTAATCGCCCCTTGCACATATGCAACAATATTTATTTCTTACGCCATGAATAATAATACTTTTCCAAACTTTTGTCCAATTATAGCTGCAGCACCTGACAATGCAGTATAGTTATTTTTGTAAGACCGCTTGGACCAGCATCCGTCAGCAACAACACTGATCAATGGTATACCATTTTGAATCTGGTTGCCCTTCCATTGTTGCTGCATCTCTTTCTTCGGCCGCTGCTGAGTCCATCGACTCTAAGGCCGAATGTTGCCATTGTTAGCATATTTCGGTGTGTAATCTATTGTATTGATTTAAACTCAGAAGCAGATAGTTCGTTCAGTTGCGATAATCTACAACCTATAGCCATTATTCCCAAAATGATAGACCTATTTACATACATCTAAAATTGTTGATTGGCTATCGTTCGTATCAATGTAGAATTTTACATTGCACATAATATATTTAAAAGTAATCTTTGAAGCTAATCCCACCTTTTTCTCCGAAACCATATCTAGGTTTGTAATATTACATCCGAGAATCGAACAGTAGTTTGATATTTCTGTAACTTCTTAAAAAGGGTTCTTGAGGCAAGACACACCTTACGTAATTGCAAAATGCGTGTTGAGGCGGGAGCTCGGCGCGACGAACGCGGTGCTGAGATATGTGTTGACACCGCTAGGGCCGTAGTGTGACTGGTGGGTGTTGGGGTCGCGGGTTCGGACGGGCGTGACGGGCAGGCAGCGGGGGGTGACGGGGGGTCACGGGCGGCCAGCTTCTGACCCGCCGTCTTCGCTAGGTTTGTACTTAAGCGCGCGAAAAAACAATTGCTTGCTAGTTGTGTTACATAACAGTATGTTACTTGTTATTTCTTGTTTTCTCTATTTATGAAAATAAATAAGAATTGCTTTAAAGTAATCGTTTAATGGACATAATATTAAGATTGATGAATATTTAAATAAAAAGAATAAGTAAACAAAACAATTACCACTTCATAGTTTCTTTAGGCTGATCTCCTTGGCTTCCCTCTCCAACCTTATAATAGCCAGTTGCTCTTTTAGTATCTGTTGCCGAATTGCCGATTCAGCTGCCTTTGCGAGCCTCTCCTCTTTCTTTGCGAGCCTCTCCTCTTCTAACATTTCCAAAACAACTTTGGAATGGACGGCTTGCGTAGTGAGTAATTCCGTTGTCACATCTGCCTGGGCCTTTGCCTTCGCCTCCATGTCTTGCATGTCCTTTACCCTAGTTTCTTCCTTTTCAAGCCTGGCGGCTGCTATTTTTTGTAAATCAGTTAAGAGAGAATCCTTCACTGTTTTCGTCAAACACAGCCGCCTCTTGAACGCCTTCCTAGGAACTGAAGGAGGGACAGTTAGTGCGGACGTCACTGGAGTATCAGGACTCTCAGATGGCAGTAGGGGGACAACCGGTGCCGACATCACGGGACTCTGAATGGCGTGACTCTGAAGGGTTAATGGGGGGACAGCTTGAACCGACATCTCGAGAACTGTGAAAATCGGGTTTTCATCCTAAACAAAAGATAATAAAAAATTCAAATACAACTGACATATTTATTTATAAAGAAACAAACAGTACATTGATTACAGTGGTGAGAAAATTTACAGATATTAATAATATTTCATGGTTGGTACCTATGATATGTTTCTCTGTAGTGTCTTATTTATGGTATGTGATCCAACGGATTGGATTTTGATATGAGTGCGATCAATCGCACCTATCACGTTAGGGAATCCTGCAACTTATCGACTTTTTTTTCTGTTCTATGAACTGTGCAAACCGGTTTTTTGCATTTTTCACAGAATATTCTTGTTCTTCTACTACATATGTTCTGAGCAAAATCTACAACATCCGGTTTTATAAATATTGTCGGTATTTGAAGTAGTCGTAAGTACTGCAGCCTCTGTTTCGCATCAGCGTGGTAGTGGACATTGCCGCATCGGAAGATGACAAATACAAAGCAAAGGCATCCTGTTGTTGCCTATGGAATTTGGCTGAACTGTTTTTTCTTTTTTCCACATTTGGCTTGGCTAATTCAGTGCTTAATATTCTTACAAATTGTTTTCTTCGACTCCTATAATTTTTTTTCCAATCTGGATATTTTTAACCCATAAAATATATGAGTTTAAAGCTGCAATGTCAATCATTTCCATAAATAAACCGAAAGACCATCTTTGTGTGGGTCTCACAAGAATATTCACCCATCATTTTGTCCCCCGGATCAACTGCACCTTTAGTTTTGTTGTAATGAAGGATTACTGCAGACACAAGAGTGATTCGATTTGTAAACAAAAAATGCTGCTAAAAATTTCCTTAGTCTTATTTGCCAGCAATTCTTCTGGTACCTCTCTTTTATTTTTGCGAAGAGTGCCTGTCAAAAGTTAAGTTATTGTTTAATAGTTCCTCTGCAAAAGGAACAGAAGTATAAAAATTGTCAGTTGTGACTCCTCCGTTTGAACCAAAGTATGGTTGAACTAGATCCATTACCACTCGCCGTCCCTGAAGACTCGCAGACCACGCTTAAGTGTCTCCACGAGTTCTTCCTCCGACATGGATGTGGTTTTTTCTAGTCGTCTTCCCGTGCGCTTGCTTAGAGGTATAAACTTGAAATTTCCGATTCCAAGTTGGGTTTGGCGTTTCAAACTTGCTAATAAGTAGTTTATTAAGTTCGGAACACGATAAACTCTCTGTAGGCAAGGAGAGAAACCAAAGCATTGTCGTTCCCGTTGGAAGTTCATTGAAACATTTTGCAACTGGTATGATGTTGGTAGATGGAAAACAAAAAAAAACCTCCGCAGCGGTAAGTGTATATCCAATGTATGTGATCCGCTTGAAACGGCATTCCAGATTCCAGAGAGAAGCGTGGAAAACAGTTGACTCATTTTCTTTAAGAATGATGAGGCATGCCATGGTTGAAAATTTTCCATCGTAGAGGAGCAGTATGTATGTATCCAATGATTATGTTCAGTTTTGAAACGGCATTCCAGACTCGATAGTGAAGCGTGGAGATCAGATGATTCGTTTTCTTGATGAATGTTGAGGCGTGCCAAGTTTAAAGATTTTCCATAGTGCTGGAGTGGTATGTATTTCCTCCTGGATTGACCTTATGGATTAACCCTCTGGAGTGATCCTCTGGATTGACCCTCTGGAGTGACCCTCTGGATGCCTAAACTAACATACTGGTCTTCCTAAAGCAACTTGATAGAAACTAAAGAACTTGACCTATTTACTGAAATTGCAAAGCCCTTCAAACAAAAGAATAACAATCTAACTAACTAGTATGGACTGTGAATCCTAATAAAATTTATGACCATAATTAAACAATTAGTAAAATCTTGAAAATGATATTTCCCTAACACAAAATGTAAATAAACTGTTATGTAACATTTGAGTTTCAAAATGATTTATCTCGAGAAGCATTGACCCTTGTTTGAATAAGCTAAAGCAGCCAATATTGAAAAACAACAACGCCAACCTTCCCACAGATGGCAGTAATAATATCTAATAATTATATCAATTCAAAACAAAAATTGAGTAAAATAACGCCAATCTAAAACAGATGGCTATAATAGTATCTAATAGATATCAATTCACAACAAAATTGAATAAAACGAAGCCAATCTATGAACAGATGGCATTAGTATTATTAATAGATAATTGACGAATAACACCGGAAATAAAATTTGTTTCAACTGCGTTCCTCTATCGCACTTAACTACGACTGTGAAAGAAAAACCCAGTAAAAAGAAATTATTGTATGATTGTTCTAGCAATTCCCGAGCTCTAGGAATTCCCAGAAAAATCACAGACTACATACACATCTATGCAAATCGAAAACACAATATTAAAAACAAAATTAAAAATAATATTAATATATAATTTGATATAGAAACGCGAACAATACAAATAAGTAAGAATTTTCCTAAAAATCCAAAAATATCTCTATTTTAAGCCTGATGATGGCTATCATGTTTCCCTTCCAGCAATAAAAGCCAAAAGATAATAAAATGACCACAATATAATGTGCAGTATTTGATCATTTTACCATCAACAATAAGAGGCTTACAAAAGCAAGTTCGCCATATAAATTGCCTATAAATCATTAAATTCATGATAGGCATAACACTATCCAATACACCAACAATGGTAATATAATATAATAATCAAACCCTTAAAGGCTAATAAATAAAACACCAGACAACACAACTACCGAATACAAATACATGAAACTGAAATCAGATGGTGGTTCACCCCAGGGAGGTAAAGCACCCACCGAGATGATCATGATATCAAAATATTTGTAGACAAAACAAAACTAATTAACCATATAAACGTCAAATGAGTCTTGCTTGCAGTTTGTGGCCACAGAGGTTGCAAGCGAAATCCATTTAACAGATGTCAAATGCTTGCATGTTCTCGGGATAACAAAAGACACAACCTTAAATTAAAAATAAAAAGAAAAAGACTTCCCCTAATAACCATTTAGATCCATCAAGAAACGATGAAAAAAAAGACAGAAAGTTATTTCTCAACTCTTATGATGTCTTTTATATGGAAGGTACCTAGTGATTTCCCATTCATGTCTGATAGTTTGTAAACCACAGCAGATATTTTACCTATGATTTTGCTTCTCAAGAATTTGGGCGCTAACTTGGCTGCGAAATGTTTTGAAGCGTCAGACAACACGAAAGAACGTCTCCAAACAATGTCCCCTATCTTGAACTCAATATTTCTCCTCCGAAGGTCATAATGTACCTTATTGCGTTCATAAGATTGACGAAGACACGTTCTTACTTGACTGAATATGTCATTAAGTTTAGAAATATCTGTAGCCCACGCGTCCCTCTTAGAAAAAGTTAAGTCTTCACAATTAAAATCAGGAGAATTATATTGTTTACCTGAGGTAATTGCTTCCCTGCCAAAATTTAAAAAAATGGTGTATAGCCAGTGACCTCGTGAACAGCTATATTAATAGCTAACTCAATTTCTGGCAAATGATTTGCCCATGTGCGGTGATCCGTTCCAACGTATGAACTCAAAGCCGTAACTAAGACGTGTTTTATTCTTTCTACAGGATTATTCTGCGGATGATACCTGCAATTATAGAATAGATGACGAACGTGATATCTATTAACTAAGTGTTTCATCTCCTTAGAAATATATTGTTTTCCATTATCAGCCACTATGCAATCCGGTACGCCAAATTTAAGAAAGATCTCATTTTCAATTAACTCAGATACATTTTTCCCATTAGCACGTCTTAGTGGAAAATTTTTTGTAAATTTAGTGAAAAAATCTGCAATAACCAAAAGATACGTATACCCTTTCTTATAAGAACTAGGCAGCGGACCCAATAAATCCGTCGAAATTACCTGCCACGGACGTTGTACTAACTTTGGATCACCCATAAGACCTGGCGAAGCCTGATTGGAGCTTTTCTGAGCCAAACAGATTTGACACTTCGTTACAAACTTCCTAACATCTGCCGACATTCTGGGCCAATAAAATTTCATTCAAATCCTATTTAAAGTTTTCATTACCCCAAAATGAGCCGACGTCGGAGGTACATGATGAAATTCTATAATTTCCCTTCTACTATCTTTAGGTACCACTTCTTTCCAATCATGGGGCTTGTGCAAGGCATCCATGCTCTGAACATGTTTATAAAGCACCCCATCAACTAACTTCCACTTTGGAAATAAAGAAGGCTTAGCTAACACATCTCTACACATTCTGTTATACCAAGGATCAGAACAAACACTAGGAGACTGAATAACTGCAGCAACTTCTAAAGGATCCCGTGACAACGCATCCGGAACTATATTTTCCTTCCCTTTCCTATGTTCAATGATAAAGTTATATTGTTGCAATCTTACATCCCACCTCGCTAACCTTCCTGAAGGAGATTTTATGTTAACTAGCCACTTGAGGCTATAATGGTCTGTTATGAATTTTACAGGAATCAACGAACCTTCTATGTAGCCCCTGAATTTCTCTAAAGCGAATAATAACGCATTCAGCTCTTTCTCCGTGGTGCAATGATTCTTTTCCTGGGCTGATAAAGACCTGCTTATAAACGAAATAGGATGTTCTCTGCCCTGATCATTTAATTGTGAGAGTTCCGCTCCTAGTCCAAGGTTCGATGTAAAAGATTTACTAAAATCTGGGCATGCCAAAACGGGTGCCGTGACTAATGTTTCTTTTAATTTAATAAACGCTGCCTGAGCTTGATCATTCCAAGAAAAATTTTTCCCTTCAAATTCTTTTCTAGTTAAATTGTGCAGAGGAGCTGCTATAATGGAAAAATTTAAAATAAATCTTTTATACCACGAGAGTATACCGTTGGTACGGGAAAATCTATTATTGCTTTAACTTTGTCGGGGTCTGTCCTTAACCCGTTGCGATCAACCACATAACCTAAGTACTTGAGAGATTCTCTACAGAAGACAGATTTCTCTAAGTTGATTGTTAGACCCGCCTCAACCAGTTTACGTTTAACTTGCTTCAAAATAGACAAATGCTCCTCGAAAGTGCTTGATATTATTATGATGTCATCCAAATAATAAAAAACCTTGCCATCAAATTCAGGACCAAATATTTTGTCCATCAATCGCATCATTCGCGAGCTGGCCCCATGAAGACCAAAAGGCATTGACGTGAATTGAAAGAGACCTCGTTTCGGAATTGTGAAAGCTGTTTTTTCCCTCGAGCTACGCTCTAATGGTATCTGATAAAAAGCGTCTTTCAAATCTATAGTAGTAAGAAAGCGGGCTCCACCCAAACTGTCTAAGATATTAGAGATGAAAGGTAAAGGAAAGGCATCTCTTTTTGAAAGAGAGTTGATTTTTCTGCTATCCAAACACAAGCGATAAGTGCCATTTTTCTTAGGAACCAGTAACACAGGACTGTTCCACGCACTATTGCTTGGTTCAACTACACCTAACTCAAGCATTCTATCTAACTCTTTATGAACAGCTGGTAGCAAATGAGGAGAAATCGGGTAGTAACGTTGCTTGACAGGAATACTGTCACCTGTGTCTATGACATGCTTCTCCAGGTGAGTGCGACCCAGTTTACCTCCAGAAATAGACTCAAAATCCTTAATTACGCCATTTAGCAACTGTTGTTGATAATCACTTAAAACGTGTCTATCAACTATACCTCTGACTTCGCTCACAGAGCGAGGAGCAGATTTAACTACCTTCGAATCCGTAAGTCTAGTAATTTCCGGGCAAATGTTGAACATTTTCCAAAAATCTATACCGAGAATTATATCTGATTTAATCTCTGGCATAACCACAAAGGTGAAGGATTTTACTATTTTAAATTTGCAACTAACTGAATGTCCTGTTGCAGACGTTAAAGGAAAGCTTTTATCAAGTTTCAATTATTTCGCACCTAATTGCAATAATTTTAAATGAAAGTTGTTACCCAAAATAGATAAATGAGAACCTGAATCCAGGAGACCTGTGAATTCCGACCCCAGAACCGTAAAAGAAATAAAGGGACGGCTATCCCCGGTAGCCAGCCATTCATTCCTTGAAGTTCCTAGATCTTCATAGAACCGTCTGACTATCTTGAGCCAGTCTTTCCATGCCGGATCGATGGCTGCAATGCTAGAAGACGTCTCCTCCATTGAAGCAGCTATCATCCGGCTCCTGCGTTTTTTGACTTCCAGCAAGTGCAGTCCGGTGACTTGACGCCTGGACGTCCGCAACGGAAGCATCTAATCTCCTCCCTGGAATTCACATTTTTGTTTTTATATGAATGTTTATCATGCCTGAAAAAAGGTTTATTGTTAATCTCATTTTTATTCTCCTGTGAGGAATGTTGGGTAGGTAATGACTCTTTTCTCTGATCTGAACGGCTATCCGCAAGTTCAATCATTTTCCTGAATTTTTTTAGTGTGGCGATATCCGGAATTGGATTTAACGCTAACCTTTGAATGTATCTTGGAGCCATATTACAAAGCAGGATTTCTAAGATTTCCTCATCAGGCAACTTTTTCTTTAGCCTTTTGTTCAGAATCAGAACTTTCGTAATGAAGGTACCAAGAGACTCCTTTGGTACTTGAAATGTTGTCCTAAGCTGTGAAATGAGTCTACGATCATAATCTAATAACTCGTACTCATCTTGAAGACCAGAGACAATCTCCTCCCATGTTTTAAAAGATGAATGGTTCTCTCTCAACCAGTCAAGAGCAATCCCCTCAAAAAGTTCAAACACTCCTAAGAAAAGTATCTTTTTACTTACAGAGCGCGCGATAAGTTCTTCAACCCGTTCCAAAAATTCTAGTACGCACGACTTCCCGTTATAACTTAAATTCCATTTATGCAGGGGCACCAGCGGGGCTGGGGAAAGTGGTAACATCTTCGTCTGTAAATCATCACCGAGAGATCCTTTGGGAACAGACATGTCCGGATCTTTAGTCTGACTCCTTGTCTCAGGCATTTACAAGAATTCGTATCTAAGTCTTAAAGAAACAAAAGAAGAACACACAAGCACTTAATCACGTCAACTGACGGAACAAGAACATGACAAGAAAACACAGAACATGAAATAACTAACCTAATTGACTCAACGGATCTTTTAAAAAATCTTTCCATATAAAAATGGTGTATAATAATTTGCATAACAGCAAGTATAAAGATTATGTATAAAATCATAAAACAAGGAGGTTCCTGAGCAACCAAATCTCCGGCCGATACGTGTGAGGTGGTTTCGCCCTCGTGTTCCGACAACAATGTCACAACCCAAAGTTATAAACTACCTACAGAAAAAAAATTAAAACCTGACCAAAAATTGCCAAATCCACCTGTAAAGCCCCACGTTGGGCGCCATTGTAACTAATGTTTTCATGTAGGGAGCTATTGAGAGCAATCTTAACATATAGTAAAACATTTAGCATAGCAATAGGAATGTGAAATGAAACATGCTATTTCAATTCAACAAATTTATTACACTCATGGTGGATAACTGATACGTCAAAATATTGACTCTATTAATTAATTTTATTGTAAATACAAATCTCAGGGAAGTGGTTCAAGGTCCCCATGAGGATCTCTTGAAAAGCGAAATTTGGCAATCTTGCCGAATTGCCGATTCAGCTGCCTTTGCGAGCCTCTCCTCTTCTAACATTTCCAAAACAACTTTGGAATGGACGGCTTGCGTAGTGAGTAATTCCTCTGTCACATCTGCCTGGGCCTTTGCCTTCGCCTCCATGTCTTGCATGTCCTTTACCCTAGTTTCTTCATTTTCAAGCTTGGCGGCTGCTATTTTTTGTAAATCAGTTAAGAGAGAATCCTTCACTGTTTTCGTCAAACACAGCCGCCTCTTGAACGCCTTCCTAGGAACTGAAGGAGGGACAGTTAGTGCGAACGTCACTGGAGTATCAGGACTCTCAGATGGCAGTGGGGGGACAGCCGGTGCCGACATCACGGGACTTTGAATGGCGTGACTCTGAAGGGTTAATGGGGGGACAGCTTGAACCGACATCTCGAGAACTGTGAAAATCGGGTTTTCATCCTAAACAAAAGATAATAAAAAATTCAAATACAACTGACATATTTATTTATAAAGAAACAAACAGTACATTGATTACAGTGGTGAGAAAATTTACAGATATTAATAATATTTCATGGTTGGTACCTATGATATGTTTCTCTGTAGTGTCTTATTTATGGTATGTGATCCAACGGATTGGATTTTGATATGAGTGCTGTGATAACCCCCCCCCCTAGGAAGTAAAACCTATTTCTTGATTTCCAAATGCTGCTACCCTGCTACAGCTACAGGCGCAACCCCGGCCGGCCTTTAAACTCGTAGCTCGCCTGTTCTCGCGACTCTCCCCTGCATTCCTTTTGCAGCGCCTTTTCAACCCCATCACGTAATACTTTTATGCAAACGTGACGAGATGCTCTCAATTAATCAATTGTAATTAACCCCACATCGTTGTGTACTTTTTTGTTTTAGTGGTTTGGTATAGTTAATCCAATTTAATTAATAATTTATTTGTGGTAAACCCTTGTTCTTTTAGGTATGGCGTGTTACAATTTGCAAGGCTTCGAATAACAATGACTGAGTCTGACTAGCTTGAAAATTAACTAATTATCTATCTATATTCATCCAGCTTCCTCCCCTAGCACCTGTTATACACCTACGCTCATCGACGACTAATTTTATTGAAGTAATCTGCATTTTCCCTCCTAGCATCTAGTATATAAATTTACATTCAAACGGCGAATTGAGAAGATCCTACCTTTCGATGCGATGTCGCGTACTCTCTGCGGCCCTATAAAATGCTATCATGAAAATAATTTGACATTTATGTATATTATAACAAAAGATTTACACTCAAAGCAGTACGGAGTGCAATAATTCTACACTTACAGTGCTAGATGCAGTTTGTTAGTTAGCTAGCTTGTTTTATTTTGTTAATTTGATTCTACGGGTAGGTATTTTGGATTAACATGAGACAGAACATGTGCTGTTTAAATAATTGGACTCCTCCATAGCCCAACTGATAAGGTGATGGTCATAGACCGCCGAATCAGCTTCCAATTCCAACGCCTCCGGAGAATGTTAAGGTCGCAAGCGACGAATGAAAATCGACATGTTTTGCCTCCTGTCAGGAGAGGGTTTGATGTGTGTTTCGGGATCATAGGATGGTAATGGGAATAAATCGACCAATACGCAGCCAAATTATAACTATGTTGATGATGATGATGAAAGGTCATCTCATACCGTTTGATATGAGGGTCTGCTCCGATTAATGGCGTGATAGCCGATGTCAGGAACTGTTCAGGAAATGCGTGGGTGGCACGAGGTTTTAGATCGTGACATCCTACTCTGGATTGATGATGATGATGATGATTTTGAAGTTCTTCAGCATGCCGATGACTTGAGTTCCAATAACTCCTAAAGCACCGGCATAAACATTAAACCGAAGTTGATTAGACAATCGGCAATGTCAGGAGATCTGTGGGGCCGCTCTCTCCTCTGATCTGGCGATGTATGAAGTTAATTAAGGAAGATTTTGATGTCACCGATCCTCGCCTTGGCAGTCACTCATGTCCTCAATAGTCCCGTTCTCCGTCCAGCACGCCGCCTCGAACCAGTAGAAATAATGATTACGTTTTTCTTAGGCACGCTACAGAAACATGCGCCAGCCTGCAATCGCGATGGTCATCGGTATTTTATTTGAATGAAAAATACGTCCCCTCGCATAACATACACAAGCGTAACTTGGGACCTTCCCCTATATGTGTCACGGGCATATGCTCTACGATAGGCGTACCCCAAGCTCAAACTCAAAAATCAGCTCAAAGAAGGAATGTCAAGCTCGGTTTCCAGGGTGCCGGGTCCAAGAATGAAAGGCACCAGGTCGTGAATCTGGCTTCCCTCCCTTCTATTTCCCCCGCTGCGCTTTCGTCCAGAGTACATTCCCACCCTGATGCTGGATGATCCCTATTCCTAGTGTGAGGGAGTTAATAAAAGGTTTGCTACTTATGTAGGTGGATATAACGCATTACGCTTAAAATATGAATACCTACCGACGGCTTCATTCAACCGACAATGTGAAAGTTTTTGCTAAATCGAATATCGAATGAAAAATACCTACCTAAGCGTAAACCAAAAGGTGAGGATTATACGATAAGATATCGAACCAAGTTTATGCAAAGTCCTATGTAATAGACTTGTTGTGATACCTAAAGTTTGGAATAAGGTGTGGGAAATTTTTGGAATGGGAATTCAATTATGTCAGATTTTGTTAGTAATCAAAGATGCCCATGCTACGCACCTTCCATAAACTGTTATATTACCTAATGCCTTTTCAAAAAAAACCTTCCAGAATATAGTCCCCTAGCTACGTTTAAAATATTATTGCGAGACTCGTAAATAATAATCATCACCTCAAAGGCGCTTTACACATTAATTTATACCTACATTCTATACCTATGTATTTTGGTACCCGTTATGTATTGGAGAATACCCAGTAACCTAGTTTTCTAGATCACCAACAAAGCACTTTTAAAGGATTTTATTATTGTTTTGTGGTTTCAAAATCCCGTCTTTTAAATGAAGTCTCTCGTCTAAGATTTATTGTCCGAAAGTGTCTTTTGTGCTTCAAATAGTATTTTAGTTCATTGAACCCCAAATTATTATTTTACAACGGCCTTGTCTCAAGAATAACTTCACCCAACAAAGGTACTTGCTAGCCGGTCAACCCGGAAACGTGCAAAGCTCCGCTCGACAAAAAAAGGTCCTAGATTCCTAAGGCTTGTATATAAACCCTAATTGACTCTTTCCTGCAAGGCCCGTACTAAATATGTTAATAATTTTATACAAACTTACCAAATTCGCCATGTTGCACAAAATAATTTCACAAATCAATTCACTACAATAATATTTAATTCAACCAAGCACTTCTAAAACACAACCCGTCATGCAGTTATTTATTCCAAGATGCAGCTAGGTTCTTTCCCCGACTCTCCACCAACACTTCTCTACCCCGACTGTCTTTATTATAATATATTACTATCTGAATTATTCCCGGTTTACGCGCACCGAGTTATTATTCTACCGTGTTCAACCTCGATGATTTTTATCTAGACCGTCCGTCTCCAGAATCTCTCCCCGACTGTCCTCTAACACTTCCCTGCCCCGACTCCCCAGTTCCCACTCCCTGCCCCCTGACTCCCCAAACATCTCCTTGTGTGGTTTCAATAATATATTAGTCCCTCTTTAAAACCTCAAGTGATAAGCACATCTCCCAATATGCATATATCAACGTTTAATATTCAAAATGTCACATCACATCCCAAATTCCAAGAATTCAGTGCAACTTTCATGTTTGCTATTTTTTTGTGTGTAACCTTTAAATAACAAAATACAAACTAATTTTGTCTGCGCCGGAGTCATAAATTATCCCAATAACGCTTAAAAGAAGAGCTCAGTGGCGCACTTCAATTCACTACTCGTCCTAATTACTTGCGTCGACTTTATTGGTTATATAATAACATTATATATTCATTGTCTGTACACGTCTTCGTTCCTTCCGCGTGCGTCACCATTTAACGAATTCTGCAATCTTACTTTGACAAACATGTCAAATATTTCAACCCGTAATCGGCGCGTCGCGCTAGTATATTTAAATGCACCAACGATCAATCCTTATTGCCTAATTTTCAATTTCCTACTGCCATAGAAAATTCACCAGATAATTGTTTCGTAAATCCAATCTGCTCGCGTTAAGATCAATCACCACACGGGCAAATATTCATCGGCCGCCCCTGACTTGATAATGAACCTGAAAAAATCCCTCTAAATGTTCTTCTGGGTTCATTCTTAGTTTTGTGAAGAATGGCCTTTGCCGGGGTTCGCATGCACTTGGGCTACGTAAACACATGTGGTTATTTAGTGGTAAGGACCCATAAATCACCCCCTTGAATTGGAAACAGAGGGTCGTATGCTGAAACCATTCCCTGTTACAAAATTAAATATAATTCTAAATTGATCTCTCAATTTTAAAAGAATTATTTCGTAGGCCCAAAGGCGAGATCATCACAGTGCAATCAATCGCACCTATCACGTTAGGGAATCCTGCAACTTATCGACTTTTTTTTCTGTTCTATGAACTGTGCAAACCGGTTTTTTGCATTTTTCACAGAATATTCTTGTTCTTCTACTACATATGTTCTGAGCAAAATCTACAACATCCGGTTTTATAAATATTGTCGGTATTTGAAGTAGTCGTGGGTGCTGCAGCCTCTGTTTCACATCAGCGTGGTAGTGGACATTGTCGCATCAGAAGATGACAAATACAAAGCAAAGGCATCCTGTTGTTGCCTATGGAATTTGGCTGAACTGTTTTTTCTTTTTTCCACATTTGGCTTGGCTAATTCAGTGCTTAATATTCTTACAAATTGTTTTCTTCGACTCCTATCATTTTTTTTACAATTTGAATGTTTTTTAATCCATAAAATATATGAGTTTAAAGCTGCAATGTCAATCATTTCCATAAATAAACGGAAAGACCATCTTCGTGTTGGTCTCACAAGAATATTCACCCATCATTTTGTCCCCCGTATCAACTGCACATTTAGTTTTGTTGTAATGAAGGATTGTTGCAGGCTTTTTTCCTTTAGATGTGCTAATATCAGCATCGTTAAATTGTGTTGATAATAAAATAACCGCATTATTTATTTTGGGAACGTACGACACCAGAGTGATTCGATTTGTAAAACAAAAAATGCTGCTAAAAATTTCCTTAGTCTTATTTGCCAGCAATTCTGCTGGTACCTCTCTTTTATTTTTGCGAAGAGTGCCTGTCAAAGTTAAGTTATTGTTTAATAGTTCCTCTGCAAGAGGAACAGAAGTATAAAAATTGTCAGTTGTGACTCCTCTGTTTGAACCAAAGTATGGTTGAACTAGATCCATTACCACTCGCCGTCCCTGAAGACTCGCAGACCACGCTTAAGTGTCTCCACGAGTTCTTCCTCCGACATGGATGTGGTTTTTTCTAGTCGTCTTCCCGTGCGCTTGCTTAGAGGTATAAACTTGAAATTTCCGATCCCAAGTTGGATTTGGCGTTTCAAATTTGCTAATAAGTAGTTTATTAAGTTCGGAACACTATAAACTCTCTGTAGGCAAGGAGAGAAACCAAAGCATTGTCGTTCCCGTTGGAAGTTCATCGAAACATTTTGCAACTTTGTCGGAATTAACAGTCCGGGATATGGTTAGCACTTCCACGCGGTTTATAAATTCCCGAACATCCGTCGTCCCATGGAACTTACGGTTTCAGAAAGCGAAATTAGTTACTTTCCCTTCCCTTCAGACATATTTAATTTCTACTGGCGGCTCTAACACTCCTGATTCCTCTCGCGGAATAGGATCCGTCTCGGGCGGAATTATAGGCGAAGTTTTACACGAAGTTCTTTTGAAAGCAGAAAACTAAGAAAGCCCGTCTCTAGACCCTAACCGCCCAGCTGAGGTCGGTGGCAGCGCCCCCCCCCCCCCCCCCCCCTCCGTAAACGGTTAACACTCTGGATGCAACCTAGCCTGGCTGGTATTGTCATCCCCAAAATATGTATATAAAAAGTACTTGACTTCAAAAACTGTTATGGAGTTACATGTTCATGAAATCTATTTATATGGTAATTGATTTATAATAATGACTTTATTCATTCAGACTTTGAAGTTAGACTTCTTTTAGAGAGAGAGAGAGAGAGAGAGAGAGAGAGACAAGGTATTAAAAAAGAGCTGGGAAGGCCACACCAAATGGGATTTGAGGATGCTTCTCTCAATAAAGGTTTTAAATGAGGTTAGGTACATAATATAAGTTTTATTGGTAGGTAAAACTATCTTATTAGTGATATGCAACACATAACAGTAGTGATGTGATTGCATGCAGAGAGGTTATATCTATGATACTTCACCTGAGGAGGTTTTCCGAGAAAGACTGCTTCCAGGATGGTGGATCACTTCAAGAAATGTTTGCAATCGTCAGGCTGAATAGTTTCAGCAACTACACATAGGTCTCCTGCAACTTAAAAGAATACGATGTTGAAAATTCTGTTTTGATTTTTTGACTTATGTTGTTCCTTTAACAAGAGACGTTAGTGAATAATTTTTTGTC
Source organism: Limnephilus lunatus (assembly GCA_917563855.2). Classification (NCBI taxonomy): domain Eukaryota; kingdom Metazoa; phylum Arthropoda; class Insecta; order Trichoptera; family Limnephilidae; genus Limnephilus; species Limnephilus lunatus. The sequence continues at coordinate 105,646,964 of OU830594.1, forward strand.
AACAAACTCATTAAAATCACCTATGTTATCAATCCACCTAATTTAGATTGAATCTGATGGTACCATCTTAATAGGGTGAGTTTTTTTGGTATCTTCTCCTAAACTGTACATTTGTAGGTGGGTGGGTCCAGCTTTTTATTGATTTTATTAATATCATTGGAAAGCGATTCGATGCTTCTCATAACATTTTTTAAAGGTGTTTCTTAGTGGATTTGAGAAAATTTTTCTGTCATCTCCACTAGGTGATCTATTAAGCAGCTGACGCAGTTTTTTATGGTTGTCCGTTGATCTTTTGTTAGGATGTTAGACACTAATAAATTATCGATATCCTTTTGTATGCCTCGAGCATTCTTTATTCTCTCTTCAGGGAGCATCTTGTCGTTTTCGGGTTCACTGAATGATGTTTTCGCCGGTTTTGAAATAGATAACACCTATTTGTCTGCAATCGGGCTAGCACTTTATTTGTATAATGGGAATTAGCAAAGATGCGCCTGGTTGGCTTTTGTATACATTTAGCTCTCCTTCAAGAGTTGCCATTCTGGCAGCCATACCGGCTGTCGTTCCCAGTATTTCGTTTGTTTTTGGGATTATTTTAGCAATATGCTCTTTAGTAATAAAGCACAAGAAATTTCAAGAGACACGTTTATTGCTTTACAGTGTTCAGTACATATTTATTCATTTACAATTGAGGAAATAATTATTTAAGATTTAATTCTTTCTCTCTTTCATTTGGTAAATAATAATTTAGTACCTCATCGCTAATTAGTAATAGTATATTCCAGAATGTATGCAGGGGTAGCGCAATGCAATACATTCCATATTTTGAAATAACAAAAGGAATTAAACAAATAATGGGTTAAGGTTAAAAAAGTAAATAACAAAACATAAATAAAATAAAAAACGAATAAGCATGAAAAACATGAGAAATGAAACTGAGAAAAATAATAATAAACACTAAAATGAATTCATGCAGCTGTTTACGGAGGGTATTTCATCGTCTCCCGTCTCCAGAGGGCCATCAGGGGGGATCATATCCGGTGACTCACAAAACTGGTCACTTGTGCCACTCAGTTCTACCACCAGTTGAACCTGGGGAAATGTCAATTGGTTTTTTCCTCTGAATTTACCAAAGTTAATCCTCATTTTGATTTGAAAACCGGACTGGTGTTTATCATTCACCTGATAAGACTTTATACTCATTTATTTTGGTTTCATGAATTAAACGATGAATAAATTCATTAATCGTCACTCTTATCTAATTATTTTGAAAATGAGCTCCAAATCATCTCGATTGGGTTCAAGTCAGGAGGCAACCGTAAAACTCTATGACCATGCCATGCAAGAAGATCGTCAATGTCATACCCTGGATGCATTTTATTTAATTTCATTATTTAATATAGTTCTGCTTTACGAATTGTAGTTAGAAATGACAAATTGTTAGCTAAAAGGCAGTTGCAAATAAGCAGATTTTTCTTGAAGAACTTCTAGGCACCTTAAATTAAAAGATGATTTTAAAAAAAATATTTCAATTTTTTCACGAGCTGTCTTTAATTTCTTGAAATGTGACATGTTACCAGAAGTGAGTTCGCTAACGTTTTTATGCAATAAACTATGATAAGTAAATCTAGTTAGTTATCGTTCCGTTAATTTATCTACTAGTTTACAAATACAATTTAATACATCTCTCTAAGATCATCAGAGCGTTAACAATTTGGATTGACCCCGAAAATCATGGATAAAGTGAATGACTAATTTGCTTGACATGTAGAGGGACGATTTTTCGAAAAAGACAACTTCCAGGATGACAGATCAATTTAATACGTGTTTGCAAACGACAGGCTGAATCGTTCCAGCTACATATTACACACAGGTCTCCGGCATCATAAAACCTTTATTTTTTTATGAGTTGAGGATAGGTTTGTTTTGATGGATCAGGGGCTGACTCCGCCGTTATCTCACTCTCACTGCCAATATCCACTTGACGAGAAGTGGATTTTGTCATTAAATTCTTCCTGTATGACGAGGATTACTGATTTGATATAACATAGGTTGATAGACAATTTCAGGAAAAGATTTTTTAGGAGTTATTATTTTGGAGGCTTTGTGGGATTAGGCTTTTAGGTGGATTTATGAATTTGCGTCAACTGCCTAAGCAGTTGACGCAAGTGAAGAGATTGGAAGGTTGAGGGTCATTGATCTGCCAAATGATTTTGCTCAAAGACAAATGGACTAGAATTCCAGTAAGAATAAATACTGCGTTTCTTTGTAACCTTGGTTCTGATAAGTAGGCTTGAATAACTTGTGATAAGTGTTTATCATCATCCACACCAGAAGTTTCTTCTATTATATGACAAGTAGATTTGACATGGGCGTCCCATGGCCCTTCTCCTTTTTCAAAGGACACGATTCTAGTTGAACAAGATGGCTGTGGGTCTCCAGAATGACAGCTTTCGCTTATTGTTTCGCTAATGACGTCCGCGCACGTCTAGAAATGGTTTTCTATTTCCATTGTGGTAATATCAACCTCATCAGAATTGAAATATGAATTTTTAAATCTGTGATCCAATTATGTTGAAATAATTAGAGCAGTCATCACGATGTCCTTTGACTTATGCAAATCGTTGTGATTCATGGATTTGTGCATCCGTGTTTTCATGTTTCTCATTACTTCACTTTCATTTTAGTAAAAGGTCCACCTTTGAGAGAGATATTCCCTCAATATTCAGGGACAATATTTTCAATTGTTCCCCGATATTTAATATTTCCCCTTGGCCGGGAGACCTTTCGGTCTTCGGCCCCTTATGTAGCGGCATAATTATTTGTAGTCGGAGGCCCTCTTAATATTTGGTTGCCGCCTCACTCATAGCACTCACTACCTTACACGCGCGGTAACAATATACGTGCCGGTGACATCGCGAATAGCGCGGCGGACACTACCTTTGCGTGTGGCGGTTGGCACACTACTCAGTAATTCTCAATAATTCACAGGCAAACGCCAAACTCTGTGTTCAGTTTGATGGAAAAAATATTTACCGTGGCCCCCATCTCCACTATCTTGGAGTAACTTTGGACAGGAGCCTGAATTACCGTAAGCACATGAAAACAGTGGGCAAAAAAACCAGGACAAGACTAAACTTGTCAGTAAGCCAGCTGGTACTAGCTGGGGATGCGACGCCAAAACACTCAGAACGGCATCCATTGCCCTGGTTTTCTCAGCAGCTGAATACTGTGCTCCAGTATGGGCTAGAAGCGCTCACACTTCCATGGTCGATGTTCAGCTTAATGCCACAATACGAACCATCAGCGGAACCTTAAAATCGACTCCTCTTCCTTGGCTCCCCATACTTGCAAACATAACCCCGCCAAATATCAGGCGAGAGATTGCAACACGAGGGAATACAAGAAGGCGCTGCAAAAAAGCGCAATACCATTGCACGATGATGTCGTTTTTCACCCGGCATGCCGCTTGAAGTCTTGAAAACCCTTCTGGACGGAAAGAAAAAGACTCTTTCAAACACCTCTCAACCCAGAAGATAGGTGGAAGCTTGAGTGGCAATCGGCCAACGTCAAAAACGCCCGTCTCGTTCAAGACCCCACTGAGAGACAGCCTGGGTTCTCATTGCCTCGCAAACTATGGACCGCCATCAATAGAATAAGGAGCTCACATAGCCATTGTGCTCACATGATGCATAGATGGGGCCTTAAAGAGTCGGTGATGTGTGTTTTTTGTTCCAATAATATTTCTAACATCTTGTTGGTACTGTTCCATCTAACTTCAATATCCTGATTTAAAGAATGTGTTGATAATTCGCATTGTTTTTGACATTCCATCAACTTTCTAGAGGCCTGTTTGCTTCGTCCGGCTGAATTGTTCCAGTCACTACTGCAACTTAAAACCTTTAGTTTTTTTATGAGTTGAGGATAGGTTTGTTTTGATGGATCAGAGGCTGACTCCGTCGTTTTCTCACTCTCGCTGCCAGTATCCACTTAACGAGAAGCGGATTTTGTGATTACAGTCTTCCTGTAAGACGAGTTTGTAGGAATACTGATTTGAGATAACAGAGGTTGAGAGACAACTTCAGGAAAAGATTTTTTAGAGAGAGTTATTATTTTGGAGGCATAGAAGTATGGAGGCCATATAACTTTTTATGTTTTTTTGACGAGTAGATTCAGGGCACTTGGCTTTGTGATAGTCTGAGCAGTTGACGCAACTGGGGAGATTGGAAGGGACATCGATGTGATCTGATGACTGAGTGCCCTTTACCTTGCCTGGTAGTAGGATTTGGCCAAAAATATTGGCACCAATGATTGCATCGATGACCCCTGGGATGTGGAATTTGTCGTCGGCGAGTGGCAAATCATTTAGGTAAGATAACGCATTCGTATCTATAGAAGATGCCGGCAATTGGGTTGTAATGCGATCCACGACCAAAGGTTGAATGGAGAAAGATTTTTTATTATTATAACGCCACTCAAACTTTAAATTAGTCATTCCTTTAATGCGTTGAGAAATTTCCCCAATCCCTCTAATGATTGTATGATTGCAATCTGTGAATAAGGGTAAATCAAGGCGTTTGCAACATTTCGATGTAATAAAATCGTTTTGCGATGCACTATCGACTAAGACCCGTATTTTCTGATAATTATTCCTGGAATCAAGAACACTAATAGATGCGGTACCTAATAATACCTTTTGATTTGAGGAAAAAACGTTTGCATCTCCATTATTGAGAGTACATAATGTTACTGATTTTCAGGTTTGCGTTTGAGATTTAAATCTCGCTCAATATTATCGAGAAAAATTGGATGAAGTGTCATCAAAATGCAATAAAGAATTATGGTTTTGATTACAATATCTGCATCGATTTTCCGATTTACATGCATTGGTAGAGTGCATTGTACTTAGACAATTTCGACATAAGTTTTGTTTTTGAGTTATTTTAAACCTACTCTTAGGAGATGCTTTTAAAAATGTTGGGCATTTAAAAATGAATGTATGGTCTGACAAGTTACATAACGTGCACTTGTGGTATTTTGCTTTGTTATGCGTTAAACTAAGAAATGCGTGGCTATATTGTTCTTTATCAGGGTGGCTACAGGACCTGGAAAACCTGGAAAACCTGGAATTATCAGGGAATTTTACCGAACCTGGAATTATCAGGGAAATGTCAGGGAATTTCAAAAAAAAAATTATAATATCAGGGAATTCCAAAAATAAAACTAAATTTGTTATTTTGCAATTTGTGAAACCCCAAAGTTGTGTTTTATTACTTTTACTTGCGACGCACAGTGGACGGAATGAAGAAAAAACACTAATTAATTCCTTGCTGACTAAATATTAATGCAATTTTTATTTTATTGATCTCATTAATGAATTATAACTATTTTGAAGTAAAAATTATTAATTTACTCTTCCGTAGAAATTTACAACTAAATAATACTCTGGGAAAATATACAAATATCTAGGCAAATAAAACATATTAATTTTAAATTTTACATATTATATTTCACATATATAAACAAAAAAAGACGGGCAATAATCAGGTACACACATATTTTAATCGAAAAATGGTAGAAAATCTAAGTGCTAAAGGTGTTTGCGTTGTCGTTGAAGTCTAAATCATAACACAAATTTCCAGAACCATTGAACGAATTTTTAGTAGACTTAAAACTTCGGTAGGTAAATAGAATCTTTTTTTTGGAAGTGGTCGCAAAATGCAAATTCATTTCTTATTATCTCGGGAGTTTCTTTTTTAAATTGTAATCTTATTGGTCTGAAGTTCCTTGTAGATGAAGACCGTGGGTTCAGCTATATAATAGTCTTGCTTCTTGAGTTTCCTTCGCTGTAGAGCTGAAGTGGCACCTACAATGTTTTAGGGAGATTCGAGTCATCATGATATTCTCCATCACTATACCTTTGCTTGAAGTGACTGTGACTACCATAACCAAGAACCATCGCAGCCCCATTTATACATTTGTGCAATTTCATTTCTGCTGCTAACTGGAGTTCATAAAGAGTGCGAGACTCTAACATATCATGCACTTTTTTTCTTCCTTTATCTAGAACCACTTTCTTGAAATACTTCTATTGGTCTACCCAAAGATTTGGAGACAACTCGTCGCCCGAGTTCTTAATTGTCCAAACTACCATTAGTGAATTTTACAGGAGGAGGTTTTCTTTGATTATTTCAATGAAACAATATGATAGGTGTATAAGACGAAGCTATTAACGTAAAGGTATAGGTCTAATAAGTTGAAATAATTCTTAAGAAAGTGTCAAATTATCGTTTTTGATACTTTATTTTTAATTTTAAAATGTAGATTGAGCAAAAATGTAAAATCAAAATTATTCATATGGAGATTGCGCACAGTGAAATGGAGATTGAGCAACTTCTGTATAAATATTTTCCGTTCTTGATAGTGCAAACGACCATCTCAAGTTATATACAGGATGAGTTTATTTTCAATATTTCTATTTTTGATATCGACAATTCGTGGTGGAATATATATATAAAACGTATGTCCCTGATTATTTCCTATACCATTTGACCGATTTTGATGAAACTTTGGTTAGTTATTGTGCGCATACACGCTAAGACTTCTAAATATAATGGTGAACTCTGGATTTATGAAATTTGCACACAAATTTTCTCGTTGTTTTCTGTACTATTTATTCATCCGATTCGGTGAAATTTTGGTGAGATGTTGTACGTAGGCCCGCTTAGGTTTCAATATATAATGGTGAGTTCTGGTGTTATTAAATTTGCATGATGAAATTTTTGTGAGGTATTATGCGCACGCCTGCGAAAATTTCTTTATATGATGATGAGCTCTGGCGTTATGTAGTTTTTGTAAAAAATACCTTATTAATTTCTGCGATTCTGGTGAAACTTTGGTGAGTTGTTGTACGCATGGCAGCGAAGGTCTCTATATGTAATGGTCAGATCTGGGGTTATGAAATTTGCTTTAAAATTTCATTATTATTTCCTGTACTATTAAACCGATTGTAATGAAACTTTGATGAGTTGTTATGCGCATGCACACGGAGGTTTCTGCATATAAAGGTAGCTCTGGCTTTATGCAATTTGCACACAAAATCCCTTATTATTCTATATTCCATTCTTCCGTTTCCGATTAATCTTTCGGGTGTTGTTTTACGCACGCCCGCTAAGATTTCTTTAAATAATGGCGAGATCTGGCATTGTGAAATTTGCATTAAAATTCCCTCATTATTTCCTATACCATTCATCCGATTGCGATGGAACTTTGGTGAGATATTTTGCGCACGCCTGCGAAGATTACCTTACTATTTCCTACACAATTTAACCGATTGTGGTGAAACTTTGGTTAGTTGTTGTGCTGAAACCGCGAAGGTTTCTATATATAATGGTGATATATAATTCATATATATATAATTCTTTACATATATAATTATCAATAATATGGTGATATATAATTAATGGTATTCATATAAAAAAATACATTAGGCGGCTCGCGAATTGTTTGAAAAAATGTGTGTATTTTACATAGTTAAGCGGTAGGGGGGAAGGGGGAGGGGGTGGGGAAACCGGGAGGGGGGAAGGAACGAAGCAGGGGGAGTCAACAACTGAAACAAGAGTGGGGAGACGGGGAAAGTGAAGCGGGAGGGGGGAGGGGTTGTGGGAGGGGAGACGGCGCGGAAGATGAAAGGAGAACGCGGCAGTGAGAAGGGACCGTGGAAGGGGAATGGAGCGGTAACGGGAGCGCTTGGAAATGGACGTGACGGGATAATTATTTAAAAAAATTATAAAGCAATAAGTAATTGAAACACATTAAAATTTTTAAAAATTTATTAAAATGTTTTTTCGTGAGAAAAATACAAACAATCCTAGAATCAGGAAGAGGGAGGGGACGCGGGAGGGGAACAGGGCAGGAACGGGAACGTTTTGGAAAGGTCACGCAAGGATAATAATTATAAAAAATACTAAAGCTATAATTGAAACATATTAAAATATTTTTAAAATTTATTGAAATTTTTGTGTGAGAAAAATACAAAAAAATCTGATAATAATGAATTAAAAAATATTTATACTGATTATCAAAAATCAGAACTGCAACAGAAATTATATCAACAAACTGCCTAATGACCGGACTAATTCTTAAATGTCAAACAAAGGCTTCATACAAATACGGATAAACTGACAATTTCGAATCGAACTTCTAACTTAATATAAATAGCAGTCAACAAAACTAATTTCGACAATAAAAACTCTCGAAAAGGAGAGTCTGAGTTAAAACCGAAAAATGAACACGCTGTATTACAAAGTTCCTTGTCATCTATAAAACAAAACTGAAACGTCATTGATTAAGATACTTAAAACTAATACTAACCGCTCTATTTCAGCACTGCTGCGTATGCATGAACTTTTGTCAATAGTTTTGAACATTTTGTTGTGATTTCGTTATTCAAAAACTCACTGGTAATACAATTAAATGCTTTTTGCTTCCGCGTAACACACCACAAAAACAAAAACAGTGCGAAGCATAAATATACTAATCCCTTGCGAAGTAAACAAAAAACATGGCGGCGGGGCATCGTGAATCGGCGTGTTGTGATTGGTCAATTGGTGGAGCTTGCGCAATCTAGCCCGCAAATTTTATTTCGCGGCGAATGAGATTGAACTAATAAGGAGTTTGACTAATTAAGAACTCACTTTTCGAATATTTTTGTGGACATTGAAATTTTAAAAAGCTTGTAATTAATTGTATAAGGCTCGTAAAACTATGTTTTTTGTATCTAATGACGCGAAATTTTAACCTTAACATTATTGCATTTAAAACTCATTTTTGATAAAATGGTCGTTTGAGCAATTAAGAACTCGGGCGAGGAACTGTCATTTCTGACAACCACTATAAATTATGTTTTTCAAACCTCACAATAATAACTGCGGCTTTTTCTCAATTTCTTCACCGATGCAGTCAAAAATATTGTCTCATGTGATATTTTTTTAGTATCTCTTCCAATGTTAATGTTTTTTTTTTGTTTATTTGTCTATTTTTGTCTGGTCTTTTCATTTATTCACAAATTATCTTCAGGCGAAATATCATAAATTTGGAACAAGTGTATTTTGTTTTTAATGGATTATTGGGATGTAAAGAAATAATAAATGCTATAGATGACGGAATCCCATTTATTATTTATCTAACGAACGATATCCTCTTATATCAAATTAAACATATCAGGGAAAAATGTAGAAACTGCCCTGGAAAACCTGGAATTATCAGGGAATTTTGAAATCCGTTTTTTGTGGCCACCCTGTATCACCAACACGCCCTTATACATTATAAGAATAATACGTCAATACCTGAAAAACCGAACGTTCACCGTTAAGGTGGGAGATGCGAAATCATCATCCAGGGGTGTGCCAAAGGGCGTGCCACAAGGAAGTTTACTCGGTCCGCACCTTTTCAACTTATACACCTACGACATCCCTCCACTCGTGAAATGCGAAAAGGCAACCTACGCCGATGACATGAGCCTGTATGCCACATCTGCCAAGGCCGCAATTGCCATTAAAAACCTACAAAAAGGCCTCGACGAAACATCAGCCTATTATAAAAAATGGCGCCTGAAGCTGAATGAGGCCAAAACAGAAGCCATCATGTTCACGCGACGGATTAAAAACAGAATACCGCCAAAGAAAATAATCATGAGTGGAGTTGCGCTCGAGTGGAAACCGGAAGTAAAGTACCTTGGCCTAACCCTGGACACCCGACTTAACTGGAAATCACACCTGCAGAATGCAAAAACCAAAATGCTACAAGCAGCAGGCTCGGTAGGGCCGATCTTCAACAGAAAAAGCCCTCTCGCTGAGAAGAAAAAACTACTTCTGTACCTGACTCAAATTCGCCCAGCCCTGACATACGCACTCCCCGTGTGGAGCAATATAGCAAATTCAACCTACAGGAGACTTCAAGTCCTCCAGAATAAATGTATTAAAATCATTTATAATACCCCGAGGTACACCAATCTACAAAAACTGCACGATAGAAAAGAAATCCCGACTCTTCAAGAATATGCATTCCAACTAACTACGCAATTCTATAGAACTCTGAACAAGAATAATCCACTCATCAAAGGGCTGGGCAATTACAAGTCACCAGATGATCTTCCTTTCCGCTACAAACATAGGATGCCAAAACACCTCATACTAAAAATTCCTGAGAGCGAAGACAGCGATGACGATATAGACGACAACTGACAAGACGCCATTTATACGCAAATACCTACCGACATAACTGACCTATACCAACACCCGACCTACCACAACATTCCACATTCCCGCTCGAACAAGCTTGGCACGGTACTGCTGGCCGACCAAAACACGCGCATACCATCTGCGCATCCAGTGGCGTAGAGTGGGCGAGTTTACTCGGATTTTTTGTGCTCGATGGGCGTTGGCGTAAAAACCAACGCAGGTCGAGCCGAAATTAATGATGTTTTTCTTCCCTCTTTCCTCCACTAGACATAGGCACCAGAACCAGCTCCAAGGACGAGACGCAGACCTGAAGAAATAAAATACTTACATTCAGTAAAAATAAATGTAAAATTTTGAGAAAAAGTTCAGAACTTATGTTCCCTTTTGCTTTGCAACTTGCGTGAGGTTTTTTATCCAGTAAAGACTTTTTCCTCACGATGACACTAATTGTAACTTAAATTCAGTCAATTAAATACGACCTTCAGAAGGTAATAGTAAAAAGGCCAAATGAGCCGTAGTACTAGTAGCTAGAAACATGAAGGGTATTGCAAAGCCCTAGCTAGTTAGAGGATTACGAAAGAATCCGTAGAATCAAAAAAAAAAAAATCAAATAAATATGTTACGTTCAGTTCAAGTTCAAGTTCAATTCTACTCTTCTTGTTTTACTACTTCCTACCTCTGGAAGTCCTACTACCTGCTGCCTCCTGCTGAAGTTCTGCCTGGACGAGTACCTGGTGCCTGCCGCCATAGCCGGCCCTAACTCTGGGTACTCCCAAGGCAACCAGGCCCAGGCAGAAACTAGGCGCATCCAGGGCCACCACCCACTGGATGTAGGGAGGCCAGCTTTAAATCGACATCATCATCATCATTGGCGCACAAAAGGGAAGGAGTGCACAGCCACCGGTGCCCTCATAATTTACAGTCTTGTAAGGACGACGACACGTCCGTTACAGCATCGTCGTTACTCGTTACCATTAACCGCAAACGGTTGCTATCTCACTCTGGTAATTTTGAAATAATTATGATTACCTTTAGAAATTCATTATTAAATTAATTTGGATCGTTAATATATTTTTTTTTAAATAAAAATATGTCCTTGGTTCCGTCTTGATAAAAACAGTGTACGTTTTTTTTCTAGCGCCGTGGTAGCGTTTAGTGTTTGATTCAAGCCCTAATAAACAGCCCAAAGAAACATAACATCGTTGTAACAGAACACAGAACTCTTATTTGAGTGAAATTCGAATATTTTATTTGTCGATGATATCGTATGCGTAACGCATATTTGGAAATAAGGATAAATTTATTGTTACATTATTACCACCTTGAAATGGGAGTTGAACAAGTCGATTGAGAGAATTGTAATAAATCATTGGTTCTCAATACATACTATATCCATTGAAGGCCGGCGTAGACCAGCGGTAAGGCTCTTGACTCGCACTCCGAAGGTCGCGGAATCGAATCCCGGCGTGGCAAATAAATTTTATTGGATTAATTTGTGTTATTTCACAATTTAATAAGTTAAAATAATATTTAGTATATTTGCGGCACTTTCCAGAGTGGAAGGTACTCTCGGTATCGCCCTTGTGTACGACCAGCAATCAGAATTGAAATGCTTTAGCCGTGTTTGGTGACCAAATCTGAAGAGCAAGGTACTTCCCCACCTTTCTCTTCCCTATCTCCTTCCCTTCCCCATTACCTTCAGCCTCACATCATACCCCAATTGGGGATGCCACAGTCCCAATGACTTCAGACGGGAGCAGTTTTGACTCTTGTGCGGTATTCACGTAAAAAAATTAATACATATATCTAAAATAAAATATTTTATTGGGTCAACAATTTTGCTTTTAGCCGAATATTGGTTATGCATGTTTTAAATGCTGTCAAAACACTTATAATATTGAAATAGGTAGACGCCTAATTGACAGTTTCAACGTTACTTAAACAAAACACCAAAAGGATTCCCTAATTAAGGTGAATCGATTTGCGTAAATTAAGCCTTACACAAATTAAAGAACATAGGTTTGGAATAACGGCCGCTACCGAAATGGATATCGTGATTAATATTATATAATTGACTTTGTCTAGTGAAGTGGGTAAAAGAAAACAATGTCCATAAATTAAAATAAAATAATTGCCGGTGCTGAAACTGAAACCGAATATAAGCGTGAGTACCAATAACTATCACAAGCGTGGAATGACGGTGACACTTTGACGATGAAAAAAGCACGAGTAAACATTAAATAGGTTTTCGTTGTTATTTTTTGGGGTGTTATGCCGTGTTGCGCTACCTCCTACTATAGCCGACGTTTCGGACAGCGTTGCAGTGTCCATCATCAGGGCAGATCCGGTAGATCCGACGATGTGTAAATGTTAGTGTAGTGTGTGATTATTTACTTGGAAGCGATACCGTGTCGCCAGCTTTAATCCACTACGAGCTGGTAGGTATTTCAGTAGAAAGGGAACTGCGATTTTAGTGAAAGCGCAGTATTTACGTTAGCCTGGGGCCCGTCCATGTGAGAATTGCCGACGGAAGTGGCGCCATCGTTATTCTAGAAAGACAACAGAGTTCAAGTGGTTAAAGCGAAAGTAGCCAATATAAGCAAAAAAGGTTTTATACCTTTATATTGTATTATTATATGGTATTCTCTGTATCCCACCCTATATCTCTGAATTATGCATTCCGGAAAATATTGGTCTAAGGCAGTCAACTCTTAGATCAGCGACATCATCTGCAATCGGAAGGTTGAAAGAACTTAAGCGAAATCCGAACACTAATTTTGGTGATCGTGCATTCGGAGTATCCGGCCCTGAGGCTTGGAATAAACTTCCTATGGAATTAAGATGCATAACCAGCCCAACAGAATTTAGATCCAAACTTAAAACTTACCCATTTAAACACTCATTTCCATAAATTCGCTTTTCCATTCAAATATTTCTATCCAATCTCTTGTTGAGCGATGAATTATCTTATTGCGGTTGAGATCGACGATTAGATTCATTCATTCTATGCTTTCCTTTATATACAGTTAACCCATTAAAATCATTTTCAAAACCGTGTTATAAAATATTGTAATATTATGTACGAACTTCCTTCTTCTTCTGGCGCTAACAATATTGATATTAAAAAAGGGTATAAAATATTTTGTAAAATGTGTAGAATAAAATATGTATGTATGTATATATAAAATCATCAAACTGCTTCGACTTGCAGCAATAACTTTCTTCTCTGTCTGTACCTATATCGGTAGAGTTTTGTTGATCACTTGGTAATATTAGACACCTCTCAAAACTAAAAAATATTTATTGTTATATGTAAACACCTATTTAAATTGTAAATCTCTAATTTTAAGTCACATTTGTAAATATATATGTATGCCACTAGTTTTCAGTCAGTAGTAATAAGTCATAGCCGTAAGTCACTAGCTATGTACATACATAATATATAAGTCTTAAATGTAAGTACCTAGTTATAATTTTGAATCTTAGTTGTAATTCTATCGTATTAATTTTATTTTATTGTATGCTTATATGTACAGCGCCCTTGAGGTGATTTTTCACAAAAACGGCGCTTTATAAATCAGCCAAGTATTATTATTTTTTACGGTGCTCCAGATTTCATGTCCGGGTTGAATCTTTCCCAAATGAAAGACTAAACCCTTCCACACACTTTTCCACAAATGAATATCTAGTAAATTAACGCAATGTAAGTGCACTATATAAGAATAAAACAATACAAGAACAATACGTCAATCCACCAGAAACATAATGGGAAAATATTTCACCGACTCTAGATATTTTCATATCAGAGGGTTCGGCTCTGATGAAATCCTAACTGGTCCGATAAATCCTACTGATCCCTCAATATAAATATTTAAAAAATCTTTCGTAATCCTACATGTATTTAAAATGACCGACTTTTGCATTTTTATGTACAAATTTTTTGACAAATCTAATACGCCTAAATTTTGAATGAGAGAGCTAGGTATAATGCCAGTAGTCGAAATAACAAATGGTAATATTTTTATAGTCTGAGAATGCCAAATTCTTTTAATTTCATTTCCTAAATCTGTATATTTTCTTATTTTTTCAGAAACAGTTTTCTGAATATTACAAGAATTTGGTATAGCGACATCAATGATATAAGTTATTTTCTTAATTTTGTCATGTAAAACTATATCGGGTCTATTATGACTAACTGTTCTGTCTGTCAGAATAGTTTTATCATAATAAATTTTATAAAATTCATTTTCTAAAAATGAATTTGGTTCATATTCACAATATGGTACATTACGGCAGTCAATCAAGTTATGTTTAATTACCAAACTTTGGTGAATTATTTTTAAAACTTGATTGTGCCTAAATGTATACTCGGACGGCGCTAATACAGAACATCCCGATATAATATGTTCTATAGTTTCCGGAAAAGCCAAACATTTTCTACATAAATCATCAATTTGATTTGCATCTTTGATGATATGCTTCCTATAATTTTTAGTATTAATGACTCTATCTTGTATGGCAAGCATAAAGCCTTCTATTTCTGCGCTCAACTCTCCAATACTCAACCATTTGTTTGACGAAAATTTGTCAACATATGTTTGGTTGAGATAATTGAAGTGTTTTGCGTGAAGAATTTTATTTGACCAGGAATCTAATAATTCCTGGTTGGTATTTATAAGAACGCTGGCATTCTCGTCGTATAAATTTAATGGTGAAATATTTCTATCTGCCTTGCATATTATTTTGTGCATTTCTGAACTATCAGCTTTCCTATGGAAAAAATTTCTTAGCATTTCTACCTGATTATGTTTTAAAGATGTTATTTTGACTATACCTCTACCTCCTAAATTTCTGGGTAAATTAATACGTTATTATTATTATTACAGTATACTTAGACATTGGGTAAATGTTCCGCTATTGAGTCCACGCTCAAAACACACTTTAAAAAATTACAATAAATTGTACTAGGTAGATAATAGTTAGTAATAAGTAATTCAGTAACCGGAATTTAAAAATATTATGTTTTAATGATTATTTTGTTAAATTTAAAAATGTGAAATGTCATTTTTCAAGGACCGCCATGTTATTAATTACGACGATGAAATATGCACTTTTTAAAATCAGGTACTTTCGTAATAATATCGTCTATGTATCGCTTCTAGCTACTCGTTTCGTGAATGCTTTTTTTTCAATTTTTAGGTTGGCTCATTTGCAAATTGCATGTAAAACATGTTTCACATGGAAGAGTTGTGGGTGGTTTGGTATATTTTCACATTTCATATTCATATAGGCTTGCGCAGGCTTGCGACGCTTGCGTCTCGCGTCAAGCACGCGTAATAAGTGATGATTTTTTGAATTTACGAAACCTAACAAAATAATGATTAATACGCATTATTTATCATTTTCGAAAATTGAAATTCGTACTTATTATTGTGTAACTGAAAGAGAGTGATTTTTCCTTTTAAAAGTGCATATTTCATCGTCGTAATTAATAACATGGCAGTCCTTGAAAAATGACATTTCGCATTTTTAAAGTTAACAAAATAATCATTAAAACGCAATCTTTTTAAATTCCGGTTACTGAATTACTTATTACTAACTATTATCTACCTAGTACAATTTATTTTAATTTTTTAAAGTGTGTTTTGAGCGTGGACTCAATAGCGGAACATTTACCTTTGGGTCTTCCCAGGACCTCAGGAACAAATCCAAAGTAATGGCCGGTCTCAATTAAGTGCTCGGCGATTGCCGATTTATCAGGGTAAAGCGCACCGATTCATTGCTATGCGGATGACAGTACAGTTCATGATAGCTTTTGTTTGACAAGCCTCCAAAGAGCCCACAAATCCCAATAGCTCGGAGGGCTTTGAAGCAAAGAATGGGCGGTTATCTGATGAGGGTTTTCTCTTGGGGTAAGAATAACCTCGTCGAATTTAATGTTTCAAAGACCATATCATGTCTGATAACGTCTAAGAGGGATCGAAATGATAATCTAATCTCCTTTAACGGAAGCATTCTTCCGAACAGGACCTCCATTGATATGCTTGGTGTAACTCTAAGTGACCAGCTCAGGTACGGGGGCTCCATCGAAACCAGAGTTAAGTTAGCCTCTCAGAAACTAGGCGTACTGTGCAGGGCCCGCAGATACTTTAATAGTACACAACTGCTAACCCCGTACAAATCGCAAGTGAGCCCCACGGTTGAATTTGGCAGCCACCTCTGGTCTGGAGCTCCAAAATACCTTGATTCTGTGCAAAAACGGACCCCGTTTGTTAGATTCTCCCATCTTAACAGACGGATTGCAATCTTCAGAGCACAGGTGGGAATGCTGTCCTTGTTATACCGGTATTACAATGGAAGATGCTCCGAGGAACTAGCGTCATTGATCCCCTTGGAATCGGTGCATAGTTGGGAAATACGCCAAACACGCGCCCAACATTTGTACACGGTTGACATACCTAAGTCATATGAGAACGGGTAATTTTTACGACTCGTTGTTGAGTTCAACAGCTCGGCTGTGAAACGATTTACCGGCCTCTGTGTTTCCTCCCTTCAACAACATGGGTCTATTCAAGACTCCTTCTTTCCTCAAAAAGACCCTCCACACAGCATCCTCAAAGATAAAATAGGCCCTGAGGGAAATTATTTGGTAATTATCGGTTGGGACTGGACACGCTTATTACGAATAATTTTTAGAAAAAAAACTTTAAATTCGCCTTAAAAGGAAACTTAATAATAGAAGGAAACTTTTTGGCTTGGGGGCGGCGGAAAATAATGCATTTTAATTTTCAATTGCGTAAAATTAAAATTCACTTCGCGAACCGATCGGTGACTGTCAGCGGCCATTAGGCACGTCGCTGTTATGTTGGTATCACTGATGCATTAACAAGAGCTAATACGATTGTAGCCGACTTCGTGGGATACCTACATGAAATACCGCGAAATTATGAAAACACAGCAGAATTATTATGTTAACAAACCTCTATTCGTATGTATTTGTTACCATAAAATAACGGTTAGCTAGAAGTTACGTAAAATGTAAAACATGCATATTTGGTAAGCACTACTTTGACGAAATTTAGAATATTAAATAAATAAAGGCCTTTAGGCAAGTTTTATTACATTGAAAAAATTAATTTTACATTGAAAATTATTTTTTCAATGTAAAAAAAAATTTTTCGAAGTACAAAAAAAATTTTTAAGTTAAAAAACTTGTCTTAAAACCTATTGTACATTTAAAACACAATTGGTTTTACGACGAATACCAACACCTCCAACTTTAATGACGATGAAATCCAACATGATTCCAGTGCCTCAGCTAGACTCTGAAGTGACTCTGATTAGAGGTTCGTTTACATTATATTATTAATTCGGTTTTTCATAATTCCGCGCCTTTATGTATCCCACGAAGATGGCAGCGGTCGTATTTAGCTCTTGTTAATGCATCAGTGATACCAACATAACAGCGACGTGCCTAATGGCCGCTGACAGTCACCGGTCGGTTCGCGAAGTGAATTTTAATTTTACGCAATTGAAAATTAAAATGCACTATTTTCCGCCGCCCCCAAGCCAAAAAGTTTCCTTTTATAGTAATTAAGGCGAATCTAAAGTTTTTTTTCTAAAAATTATTCGTAATAAGCGTGTCCAGTCCCAACTGATATTTACCCTTACGTACAAGACGAAGCGCGGCGGTCAGAAGAAATGCGTTGAAGGAACCGTAACAAGAAAAGTAGAAGTGCAATAATTCCATTTTTTTATTTTATTTTTTTTATTTATTTATTGTTTTCAAGATACAATCCCGTTAAACCGCAATAAAGCAGTTTGTCAACAGGATGTTAATGTTCAATTACAATTTAAACATACATACATATTATTATTACTATAACTATACAAATAGACACAATTAACAAACATTAATTAATATAAACAATCTCTATTTAGTAACCATTGTTTCAGCATATATCTGAATCTATTTGTAGAGTCGCAATTTTTTATATTAATTGGTAACATGTTAAATATTTTCGGCACGTTAAATTCCAGGGTTTGCCGTCCGTAGTTATTATTATATTTTGGAACAAGCATTCCTTCATTCTTTGTGAACCTCGTATTATGCTCATGTTCCACTTTCTTCTTATAATCAGACTCAGATACATGCTGAATCAATATTTTATACCATAATAAGGCCTGCACCGGTAATATTGTTAAATTCTGATACAACAATGAAATGTTTCGTCTCTGTGAAAAAATATTTTTTTGAACTAATAACTTAATCATAGAATTTTGTACTGATTGTAGGCGGTTTAAATTAGTTTTGCAAGAGTGTCCCCAAGTAGTTAATCCGTATCGTAAAGTTGATTCTGCGAGTGATAAGTAAATAATTTTTAAAATATTCACCGGAACGAAACATTTCAGTTTGTACAGCCTACCCACTATCGCCCTCAGGCGTTTACAAATTTTGTTTATTTGTTTATCCCATTTGAAATTACAATCAACAGTCACTCCCAAATAAACATATTCATTTACAAGTTCTATACTATCGCACATGCAGGGCTGCAAAATGTTTTGATGAATACACATAAAGTCATGCGATATTATTTTAGGCGTTTTCTGAAATGAAGCATGTGGAGATCGTATGTGCATCAATTTAGTTTTTTTTGTATTAATGATTAGACCTGCGTCATGTGACCATTTTATCAGGGACGTAAAGTCATGTTGCATACATTTAATCGCATTGGATAATTGTTCATCAGATATGACAAGAGCAGTGTCGTCAGCATATACAAAGTGTTTTACATATTTAAATAGTTTTTTCATTATTGATACAAATATAATATATAGGGTTGGTCCCAAAATTGACCCCTGCGGGACTCCAGCACACATTTTTTTCTTTCTACTCATTTTTTCTAATATTTTTACACAGATATATCTATTAAATAAATAATTTTTAAACAAATTAAGTAGATTTCCTCTAATTCCAATTGCTTCTAAGATTTTTAATAATTTTTGTGGGTCAATTGTATCAAATGCTTTGGAGTTATCGATAAATAGTACTAACACATGTCTTTTATGGTTTAATTCATTATTAATATAATTTGAAAAATCCTGTAATAAATTCTCCGTACTTTTTTTCTTTTGAAAGCCATATTGTTTTTTGTCTATAATGCCAAATTTTTCTAAGTAATTATTTAATTTTAAGGAAATATATTTTTCAAATATTTTTTCCAATGCAGGCAAGATACTTATAGGTCGATAGTTTCCTATTTCTGAGTGCTTTCCTCCTTTGTATATAGGTCTAATAATAGCACATTTAAGATCATTAGGCAATTTAGCTTCTATAATAAGTCTATTAACAAAGTGCGTTATAATAGGTCCTAAGATATATATATGTCTTTTTATGTCGTACATTCTTATGTTGTCCATTCCCAAGGATTTTGAATTTTTCATTTTTTTAACAATATTTTTTATCTCAGTAAGAGTTGCCTTTGGTAAATACATACTATGAGGTAATTCTGTTTGATTAACATTAGATGCTTTAAAATCACATCTGTGCAACATTTGGCTTATACTATCTGAGAAATAATTTACATATTGGTTTGTTACACTTTCCACCGTTTGTTCCTTTAACACATATCGTGAGATGACTTCATCACAATTACTTTTAGTTTTTCTTCCCAATATTTTATTTATTTCATCCCAGGTTTGCTTAGTATTATTAAAACTACATTTGAATTTATCTTTAAAAAAAACAATTTTTTCTTTTAGTAATTAATTTGTTGACATTATTTCGCATGGACCTGTATTCATTTTCATAATTTTTATTAAGAGGAGAATTTTTCCACCTTCGAAACAATAAATCCCTTTTTTAATTATCTCTAAAATATCAGTAGTTATCCATTTTTTGATTGCATGGGGTCTTTTATTTGGTTTTTCAAAAAATGACACAGTGCTTTTTTCATATAAATTAATGAAATTATTTTTAATTTGTTGATACAAAACAGTACTTTCTTGTTCACTAAGTAAAGAATTCCAGTGTATTTCTCGTATGTGGTTATCAATATGTTTTTGGGATAAAATAGTTACCTTCTTTATGTTTTTTAATGGTTCTTTTTGCACATCATATTTAATGTTAACGGCTGTCATATAATGATCTGCTATGGAAATCTCGCATACACATGCTGATAGCGAGTCCACTTGTTTAAGCCCGTTACTGTACCTAACGTATATATGATCTATGCATGATTGAGTTATGCGCCCGCTAACAATTGCTTCCCGCGTCACACCGTCTATACATTTGATCAAATAATTGCTTGCAAGAATATTTTCATATGAATTTACGGTAATTTTTGGATATCGCTGGCAACGGTTAATATGCACTTTTTTTTAAAAGAATCTTTTGATTCACCTTAATTACATTAAAAGGCAACTATTTGCATTGGGGGAAGTGGAAAATATTTCATTCTAAATTTTTTCTTGCCTTGACGCGAGTAGGCGTTATAAAGGGGCACTTACGTAAATATTTTGAAGTTAAAATGTTTTTTGCTAAAACACTTCGAGGAAATTAGAAATTAGAAAATTCACAGATTTACCTAAGCCAACTGAAAAAAGGAAAAGGACTAAGCCAAATGAAAGTTATGGTGACGAAATTACAGGTAATAATCTCTAATCCGTTAGGTATTACAATGTTTTTGTTAATGCTTCATTTTGTTGTTATTTGCCTAAAACTGAATTTATTTCTCATTGTAGACCCCAACTCGACGAAATCGTACAGTATTATGTATTGTGATGCCGTAAGGGACTAAGATTACATCAAACGTTAAAAAGGTATGTAATCTTAAATTGCATCATTATTCATTTTTATATTTATTCAGATTATTATCGGCATACTCAATGTCGTTTGCTGACGACAAAGCTTACATTATTGCAAAGCGTAGCATGAGAACTTGAATAGTTTTTTATTTCTGAAGCACCTTTTATTTCTGTCAGAAGCACCTTGAGCAACATATAATCCTCAATTTAGCTTTGGTATAACACTAGTTTGTTCACAAACTTTGGTTAATTATATTAATTTCAGTGCATAATGACTTCCCGAGGGCCATCGGTTTGGTTGTTCCTGCCAAGGGGGGTTATATTTCTTGAAAGGGAAAAAATAGAGTAGTTTTTGTTCCCAAATTTTAGTTAATATATTAAATATATTTATTTCAGATATGCAGGCACCAGCAGTGAAATTGTTCCTGCCAAAGGGGTCCCAGGAGTTAACGAAGGTATGTACATTTAGTAAACGTAGGCACACGAAAAAAAGATATTCCGACACCCGAATCCCGAATGTGCGTTGAGAAAGGCATTATTAATGAACGGTATGAGTAAATGCGCCTTGAAGGCTTTACGTTGTTTTCAGGAGAATACACATAAGTTGTTCAGGAGTATAATAATAAGAGTTTAGTATATAATAAACTGAACATTAACATTACTCCTTATTATTTTGTTTGAAAGGGAATAGTAATTCTACATTTTGTTCATCTAACATGTAGATTTCTTCTTCCATTCCTTCAAGAACTAAGATACACATTCTTATTTTCAGATATAAGCATTCCTGTGAGACCCGGCACCGGCAGTAGTCATGCATTTGCAGCACACCAAAATGAACATTTTAAACGTAAGCATTTTTATAGCTTTTTGTTTGTAGATCATGGTTTGGTATATTTTTTTATGAAAAATGTAATAATTTTTCTCAAATATTGTCTTTCTAGGTAATAGGAAGAGTATTTTAACTTATGTCAGAACGCAGCCCCGACTCCCAGGAAGAAGGTGAATATGGAAATATTGAAGACCAGGCGTCGGCTACAATGTGTCCAGTGTAAGAATTGCTCGTTGAAGAAACGTTTGATGATAGCAACTCGATATAGAGTAAGAAACAGCTTGGAAGATTCTCTTTCAAGTTCAATCCCCATTCTCTCTAGATTCATTTTAGCACAAGCTAAACTTAGCCCACGTCACAAAAAAGGACGGAGATACAGCAAAGAAGACAAGTTGCACTTGCTGTTTACAAGGTAGGACCAATTACCGTTTGTTGCAACTGGACTGATGGCCCCGCTCATCCTCGGCGGGACTGCCTTAAATCTTCTTCCTTTATATTAATAAACTTTTATTTCAGCTACATCAAGTGGCGGTTGAGACGTGATACAGTAAAATAAATAATTAACAACATGTACGCACTTGCATACTGCCTGCTAACTAGAGTCGTGAGGTGTACGGTGAAGGAGGAAACCATCTGTTTCCTTAGAACGCTGTGGGAAAGTGGTGGGCAACCTCCAATGTTTACATATTTTTGTATAAAGCTTTTTGTGTTTACATGTTTTTAATTTTTTTTTGTCTACTGTTTTTGTGCTTATAATTTGTGCTATTATTTTTTGTGTATTTGTATTTATTGTACATTTTATATAAAATATTACAGAGTTTATCGTATTACGCCAAATAATGTATTCATGGATATTCCATTGGATATATGAACACTTATATAATACTTGTCATATTAATACTGTTAATTATATTAACAGTAATAATTGATGGGAATAATTGGGAAAGATTCAACCCGGACATAAAATCTGGAGCACCGTATAAAAAATTAATATGACAAGCCCTCAGGTACATTGTTCTTGTCTACTGTTAATTATATTAACAGTAATAATATTAATACTGTTAATATGACAAGCCCTCAGGTACATTGTTCTTGTCATATTATTACTGTTAATTATATAACAAGTACAATGTACCTCGAGGATAAGCTGTAATACAGGCGTGAATACATTATGGCCCAGTCAACATTAGTTTCTGACTCATGCTCAATCTATCAGTCGAACCGACTCTGCGTTTTTATGTGTTGTTTGTCCTTTGTCTTTTTGAAAATAAAAAATATTTAAAACATGCACCTGTGAGTTTTTCATTTTTCATCTCAGGATAACAGGTTTCCGTCTGACAAAGCTCCCTCCTGAGAAAATGAACTGTAAAAAACTATGTAAATCTCATTTTCTCAGAACCAGCTTTGGCACATGGAACCTTGTTGTCCTGGGGAAAAGTTTTTACATTTTTCTGCTTTACAATTTTTTTTTTTAAATAATTTATTGGGCTATTGAAGTAGGTCGAGTATATTGTCTATGATGGGCCTTGTGCTATTGTCTATGACAAATAGCCTTGAACTCCCATCTACGTATATCGGGATTGTTTTTCTGTGGTGAAGTTGATGTCGAAATTTGTCCCATAGAAAAGGCCCGAAGATATCGATCTAGGGATTGGTATATTTATGATCAGATGGCTGCTTGCTCATTCAATAGGGTACATGCAGTATATGTAATATAGTGTTTTCAATGCATTTAATACAAGTAAAAAAAATAACTAAACTCGAATATCACACCTAAAACCCCCGAAAAAATTTATTAAATTAATTAATTCACTTTTAAAGTTGTATGAAAATTCATATATCAAAAACGAGTCATCATTGACTTGCGAGATTGTGACGTCACAACGCACCCACCTAGTCCCACGTCAAATTGTTTTTGACAGTTTTTGTTCCAGCTGCTATGCTGGTTTGAATAAGTTTGATAGTCATAATCGTTTAGTTATGCATCCTAAGCCCATTCGTTTGTGTAAAACATACATTGTAAATACATACTATCATGACAGACAGTGGTTTTCTACAAAGACAGTCTGATAATTTGCCAAAAATCGACGCGATTATAATGGCAGTTACATGTACCTTTTCATCGCATGACACCGCTTTTTACACATAATAACATTATTTGTGACGTTTATAAATAGTTTGTTTTGTGTTGAAGATGTTGTATTTGTACACTTTAGTACAATACAGTATTTATAAACGGTATCTTTAGTTTTCATAATGTTGACCTAATAATCCGGTCATAGATATGGTAATAAATGACAACAGTTACAATTCAAATGATGCATACACAAACCCGCTAGACAAACCCTGCTTTGCCAAACAAACCATTCAAAACCTGGGATGTTTTTTAAAATTATGATGACATGCAGCTTTCGTAGTTTAACCTCAAAGTTCCTCAGCAAAAGTATGGTGATTATGAAATTCCGCTATTATGGAGTTGTGTCATTATGGCGATGATTTTATGAAGTGCAAAAAAATTTATTCCCAAAACTCATATGGTGAATTCCCATATTACCACCGGCCATAGAACCTTATCATAATGTGAAAAATCGTTAAAACACAGCACAAATATTTTGAATAAAATTAAAGAATTTTTCTTATAATGTTATTATTTATTATACATATACCAATCAAATTATAATAAAGAGGATAAAACCAAGATTTAATTTGTACTACAGGTAGTAAATACTTACAGAAAATTTCTGTATCTCATAAGTAATAAGTACCTAACAAAACTGACACGATAAGATCAATAATCCCAATATTCAGAAGACGCGGCACGGAACCACACTCCGTGATGAACAAGTCCATTGCCAAGAGTGACCCAAAAGTGGACAGTCCAAGAAGTTGGGGATGTGGGACATTCAAGTTAATCAAATACATAAAAATATATGTAAATATGAATAGTATAATAAACAGAGCGAAATGATTGATGTTTTGAACGAAAGCATAATATACATAGCACAGAGTATTAGAGTTGAACATTATTTGTACTTTAATTTTAATAAAGTCGTGGTGGTGAGTCTGGGGGTAAAGCGTGTTTTAGGCATGTCACGGTATTCTTAAAATACATACATATATGGCTGTTTCTTAAAAATATTCATTTTAGCATGAATGTTTTTAAGTTACTTATTGTGTGTGCGTTTTTTATGTTTACTTAAATTTCCTGCATTAGTGTAGGAGTATTGACAAACATCACAAGAGAAAGGTTTCTCTCCCGTGTGTGTACGTTTATGTCTTTTTAAATCTGATGCATTGGTGCAGGAGTATTGACAAACGTCACAAGAGAAAGGTTTCTCTCCCGTGTGTGTACGTTTATGTTTTTTTAAAGCTTCTGCAGTGGTGCAGGAGTATTGACAAACATCACAAGAGAAAGGTTTCTCTCCCGTGTGTGAACGTTTATGTGTTTTTAAATCTGATGCACTGGTGCAGGAGTATTGACAAACGTCACAAGAGAAAGGTTTCTCTCCCGTGTGTGTACGTTTATGTTTTTTTAAAGCTTCTGCAGTGGTGCAGGAGTATTGACAAACATCACAAGAGAAAGGTTTCTCTCCCGTGTGTGTAAGTTTATGTACTTTTAAATTTCCTGCAGTGGTGCTGGAGTATTGACAAACGTCACAAGAGAAAGGTTTCTCTCCTGTGTGGATTAGCTTATGTGTTTTTAAATGTGATAAATTATCAGAGGAGTATTGGCATCTTCCACAGGAAAAACGTTTCTTCTCTGTGCAGGTAACAGTGATGGTGTGCCCCACCATTGTGCTTGTGGACGGCTGTGGCTCCATTGCGCTGGAAGCTCCTCCTGCCGCCCGCTCCTCCCCGTGCTGCATACTACCTGCAGAGATATCACTCACTTCATTAACTAATGGGGTATTTCCACGTTTTTTTTTATTGCTTAAAAAATTAAGCAAAAAATTACGATGATTACAGCATCTTTATTTTATTTTTATGTTGATGAATAAATTTTCTACAGGGAGTTAAAGTTTCCCATTTTTGAATTACCGCTAAAACGATATTTTGGGGCGTGGTTATCGTGTGACGTCATGAGTGCGGACGCTCCCTGACAGTGTTTATTTATGCGGTTCAGCCGAGCGTATCTTGTGACGTCATAATCCCATTTGCCAACTACGGGCCGTTTTGCTTTTGTCAGTTTTAAGCCTCGTCCATTGCGAACGCAAACGCCAGACGTTTCCAGTAAAATGTTTAATGTTTGTCTAATGTTTGAAGGCCATTGAATGGCCTTGAAACATTAATTGTTTGAAGGCCATTCAATGGCCTTGAAACATTTTTTACACAAACATTTTTTGTTTTCCGTCTCCTCCGTTTGGGATTGGGGTGACGTTTGCGCGGTCCACACAATTTGACAGGTGGTCAAAAGGGAATACGGACGTTTGACGTTTATTGCATGTCCTAAAGTGGCTATTGAATTTGGATTGCGTACCTGCATAACTGCAAGTGTCAAAAAATGAGCTCTGACGAGGAAGATGTCGAAGACATTGTTGCGATTTTAGCGGTCGTAGAAACAATTTCACCAGGGCGGACACGCCGATTTGAACTGAACCGACTGAATACTGAACTAACGATTGTTCCAGAACGTCGGTCACAGCAAGACCAGTCATAAAATAATAATAACAATCCATAATATGTTCCCGCGCGGGGGGTTAGTACATTTATGCGGAGAATATTCCGGCGTTTCTCGATTTCGTTTCCGAAAAATTATATTAATATTTGTTATTATATTATAATTCGATTATAAAATATATTTATTATAATACTAGCTGACCCAGCCACGCGTTGCTCTGGCTAACGAAACACAACGCCATCTACTGGATTACATAACATTTATAACCCCCTTCCCCCCCCCCTTACCCCTCTCAACCACCCCCTCACCACCCCCTCACCAACCCTCAACCCACCTCCCCCCCCCCTCCTCACCAAACCCCCACCCCCGCAACCTCCCTCTTCCCCCCCCCTCACCCAACCCCCACCCCCACAACCTCCCTCCCCTTCCTACCCCTCCCTCCCCATCCCCCCACCTACCACGCAACCCCCCCCCCCCCCCCCCCCCCTACTCTCTCCCCCTTCATACATCTTAACAATCAAATACGCTCTGTACACATACACATTGCACAATCATGTAACATAAAATCACATTCTTCCGTACCTCACCGCGCGGTTCCTGACAAAAAAATTACCCCGCACCCCGCATGCCTTCACCCCGAATGGGATGTTTAAGTTTTGTTTTCCACCGAACACGGGAAGCTCAAACATAAAATGTTTGAAAGCCATTGAATGGCCTTCAAACATTGGGGAAACGTCCGGCGTTTGCCCTTGCTTTGGACCCGACTTTAGATCATTTTTAAAATCAATAATATTGAATGAAAACATTAAAAAAAACAAATATTTTTAGTATTAATAAAATCAGAAAAATGATCTAATAAATATTATAAATATTCCATACATTTTCAACAGAATCACTCGTTTGTGGAAATACCCCATTCCTAAAAAGGTCATGAAATACATACTCCCCAGGGATTTAATTTGTACAGCATTATGTCCACATTCATCCTTCTTCATCAGTGCCGTCCAACTTTTATTTTTATTTTTATATGAATACCGTACAAGAGTCCCAACTGTTCGTCTGAAGCCAGTGGGACTATGGCATCCCCAATTGGGGTATGTTGTGAGGCTGAAGGTAGTGGGGAGGGGAAGGAGATAGGGAAGAGGAAGGTGGGGAAGTGTACCTGGCTATTCAGATCTGGTCACCAAACACGGCTAATGCCATTTCAACCAACGTTTCAATTCTGAATAGTGGTCTTACACCAGGGCGATACTGAGAGTATCTTCCACTCTGGAACGTGTCGCAAATATACTATATATTATTTTAAATGAATAAATTGTGAAAACACAAATTAATCAAATAAAACTTATTTGCCACGCCGGGATTCGATCCCGCGACCTTCGGTGTGCGAGTCAAGCGCCTTACCGCTGTGCTACGCCGGCCGTTGGTTGGGTTGGTATCAGCATCAGAGGCGGTTCGTGACTTAAATTGCCATTGTATTCCACTTTCAAAAATGTATTTAGTTTGTATAGGTGTATCAAACGAACTAATGGGGGGGGGGGGGGGGGGGGTGTACTACAATTCATTCACTTCACTAAGTTACATTTGTAAAATAATTGAATAAATAATACTGCTCCGTCAGTGTTCGCAAAATTATCTTGAGATTAAGGACATTCGTACATGGAGATACTTACAAGCCATTCTAGTTTTGTGCGTGTAGCTTAAGCGTCGACTACGGGTTTGACATTAGTTGCACGCTACTGACAATGCTACGCGAGTCATTCGTATCTACTACTTGTTTGACAGAAATGGTGTCAGAACTAGGGATGGGTAAGTTCTGCATTTTGCCGGAACCCGCAGAAGAACTCGTACCCGGGACCTGCTCCCGACTCGCGAGTGGTTCGGACCGCGAATACGGGGACGCCATTGGAATCATTTGGGTTCCGGCTCCGGGTTTGGGTCCGAATCATGGGCCAGGTTCTCTGGGAGTAGTCGATTTGAAAAAGGATTAGGAGTAGGATCCACTTCCCGCAAAGAACCCGAGTTCAAGAGCCCACTCCAGTTGAACCTCCACATCGCTTGTCAGAGCATGATTTAAATTTACATTGGTTCTAGAGGTGGGAAAATATCCATGTTTGCGAAACTACAATTTAA
This sequence comes from Limnephilus lunatus, assembly GCA_917563855.2. Lineage (NCBI taxonomy): Eukaryota > Metazoa > Arthropoda > Insecta > Trichoptera > Limnephilidae > Limnephilus > Limnephilus lunatus. Next base: position 105,675,588 of record OU830594.1, read on the forward strand.
CGGAAATGGTAACAAAGGATTTAGCAGAGAAGACGTGGATTGAGATTGGAAAAAAGTAAAAATAATTGAAATCATTCTAATGTAGTTCCTTGGCGGCGACGAATGCCATACAATTAATATTTATTTTGTTAAATGGGTGAACCCAAAATTGTCTTTCAGATTGTTTTTTATGCTTATAATAAAGAAAGATAAGAACAATTTTTTCAATCAATGTTGCCTTCAGAACATTTAAGAACAATATTGCATTCATCGCTCAATTCACTTGACATCGTATCAAATCCACGGCTGAACATTAAAAAATTATCGAGTTTAGTATAATTCGGGTAGCACCGTGTATGGAAATCAGCTTTAAAAAGTAGCATATCAGTAGGCGACTTGTTGTTGTTAATTGCATCACAGTCATGTCTTGTAAGTATCTCTGTGTTAGGCTGGGATTAGACTCGTAAGTTTTTTCCTGTAAATCGCTCTTGTAAGCGATTTTTTGCCAAATTTCCAATGTAAACGACACGTTTACATTGGAAATTTTGCCAAAAATCGCTAAGAAGAGCGATTTACAGGAAAAAACTTACGAGTCTAATCCCAGCCTTAGAAGGGCCTAAAACTCATGCAATTCATCGCTGAAAATCTCGCGAAACGGTTCATATTTACCAAGTGCCGATGTGTGAATATTGTACTAAGTATTGTGCATGTTGAAATGCGCTTGCGCGGGAATCTTGTACTAGAAGATAGTTCAATTAATGACCTGGCGGGAATTATGAATGGGGCGAACTTTCGTATATCAATAACAGAAATTGTTGTAAGATATATGAAGACTGAAGACAAGCAGTGCAGTGCACAAATGCACATACCAGGGAACCGCCTCTGATCAGCTTATTAATTTGGTAGGCGGGTATGGGTACCGCCGCCCTGGGAACCATTTATTGGATGACCAACACCTCTGCCACAGGTCACCCCAAGTGGTTCGCTACGTTTGGTGACTTAGCAGGGGTGCCCGGGTTCATGGGGTAAACATTGTCTGGGTCTTGATAGCGGGTGCGTCGGCCCACCTTCTGCGTGGCAGGCCGGATTGGGAGATGCTGGTTGAGGGAGACCCTTTACAACCGGTTACCGTTGTCCGGGCCGCTCGGTAGTACAGGGGCCCGACCCTCAGGCTCACGACTGAGGGTGGGCTGCCCCATCAACAAGTGAAAAAACCCCGCCGCTGCTGTTGTGCCGGTTCGTGACCGGAGGGGACCCAGCAGTAGCGTTTGGGGCGCATTGGGTGACCTCTCCAGCCGGACTCTCCCTGCCCACCGCCTTGCACCGCAGTGGGTGGGTTGGATTCATACGTCCGTCACTCCTGGACACTCTGATTCCCAGCTTCCTACCCACCCCTCAACCTTTCTTCCCAGACCTTCCTTTCCCCTCATAACTCAAAAAACAAACAAAAAAAATTAAAAAAAAATAAACAATAAAATCATGAACACACAAACAACAAGTAACATCTTTACAACGGCGAGAAGTAGGAGTCCCCGGTGCAGGCCAAAACTGTTGGTGAACTTCACCAACATTCGCGGCCTGCACAAAAACCTAAACTCAGTTCACCACCATCTTGTCTCCCAACGTCCCAACCTTCTCTTCCTTTCCGAAACTCAGATAGCTGAGCCTACAGACGCCTCCTACCTGGATTGCCCGGGCAGCCGGGCTTCACCCTCATGGGCAAATTCAGACCCAAAGGAGGTGTCTGTCTCTTCAGCCGAGCTGACGTCAACTGTGTGCGACTGTTGAATCTGGAGAACTCCAGATTCGACGTAATGTGGGTGCGTGTCAATCTTGCCAGTACGGTAAGATTTTACGCGTGCTTATACCGCTCACCGAACCTTAGCGTTTCAGACATGTCCGAACTCTTCAAACATCTGAGCAATACTGTTGATGACCTCTTGCCCCGCTTCCCTACGGCAGAGTTTGTGGTCCTGGGGGACTTCAATGTTCATAACGAACCTTGGTTAAAGTTCTCAGGACAAACTGACTCGGCTGGACGAGAGGCGGAATCCTTTGCCCTCTGCTACGGACTGGAGCAAATGGTTCAGGAGCCTACAAGGGTTCCTGATGTCCAGACTCACCACTCCAATTTGTTAGATCTGTTTTTAACCACTGTGCCACACGGTTACAAGATTGATGTCACAGCGCCTCTAGGTCGTCCGACCACTGCCTGGTGACAATATCAATCCCCGTAACCTTCAGACCGCCAAATGAGCGGCTGAAGAGAAAAGTGTGGCACTATAGATCAGCAGATTGGTTTGGTCTGCGGGCTCATTTCAATGCCTTCCCGTGGTCAGCTGTCTGTTTTCAGACTTCGGATCCCTCAAGATGTGCCTAGGAAATTGGTGAAGTCATTACATCCGCGATGGATGGCTTCATCCAATCCACTGTTAAAGAAACTGGTGTGGGCTCAAAGCCCTGGTTCAGTCGACTATGCTCTGAAGCAGTGCGACGAAAAAACGCGGCTTACCGAGTCTACAACACATCTCGAACGCCCGAAAACAGAATAGTATATAACAAAATGGCAAAGGAATGCAAGAGGATCATTAACAGGTCAAAATTCGAGCACGACCTGCAGATCAGCAGAAAGCTGGCTGCCTGCCCGCACGGCAGCAAGGCGTTCTGGTCGCTTGCGGGCTCAATAGGTCGCAATTTCTGCAAACCCAGTCTACCACCTCTTACCAGACCTGACGGCTCTCTAGCAAATACCGCCGCCGAAAAGGCTAACTTATTAGGCAAAATGTTTGCGGAAAACTCGACCCTCGATGATCAAGGTGCTACCCCGCCGTCGGTTCCTCATTGCGGTTTTCATATGAAGAAGCTGAGGATCCGGCATCGGGATGTACTCCAAGTCTTACGAGGGCTCGATGTTAACAAAGCTAGCGGGCCTGACGGAATACCTGCCCTGGTTTTACAGAGGTGCGCTGTGGAAATAGCTCCAATTTTGACGAAGCTTTTCAAAATGTCCCTGAAGTCAGGCTCTGTGCCCTCTGGTTGGAAAAAAGCGATCATCCACCCCATTCCAAAGAAGGGTGACCGCTCCAACCCGGCCAACTACCGCCCCATAGCGATCACATCAGTTCTGTTAAAAGTGATGGAACGTGTGATCAATGACAAACTGCTCACATACCTCGAGAAGAACAAAATTATTAACGACCGTCAATACGGATTCCGGCGGAACCGCTCGTGCGGTGATCTTCTCGCGTATGTGACGCATGTTTGGGGGCAGTGCCTGGAACGTTTCGGTGAGACCCAAGCGGTCGGACTGGACATTTCAAAGGCCTTTGACCGGGTTTGGCATCGAGCGCTTGTCAACAAACTGCGTTCTTACGGACTTCCCGCATCCCTGTGTGCGTGGATTGCAGACTTTTTGAGGGGGAGGTCGATTCAGGCGGTTGCTGACGGTTTCACCTCTTCCTCGCATTCGATAAATGCTGGAGTCCCACAGGGATCGGTTCTGTCTCCGACTTTGTTTCTGTTGCACATCAACGACCTTTTGTCATGTGCACCGATTCATTGTTACGCGGATGACAGTATAGTCTATGATAGCTTTTTGTTTGACAAGCCTCCAAAGGGCACACAAACCCCAATAGCTCGGAGGGCTTTGAAGCAAAGAATGGACGGTTACCTCGAGAATGTTTTCTCTTGGGGTAAGAATAACCTCGTCGAATTTAATGTTTCAAAGACCCAATCGTGTCTGATAACGTCTAAAAGGGATCGAAATGATAATCTAGTCTCCTTCAACGGAAGCATTCTTCCGAACAGGACTTCCATTGATATGCTTGGTGTAACTCTAAGTGACCAGCTCAGGTACGGGGGCTCCATCGAAACCAGAGTTAAGTTAGCCTCTCAGAAACTGGGCGTACTGTACAGGGCCCGCAGATACTTTAATAGTACACAACTGCTAACCCTGTACAAATCGCAAGTGCGCCCCACGGTTGAATTTGGCAGCCACCTCTGGTCTGGAGCTCCAAAATACCTTAAAAAAACCCTTGACTCTGTGCAAAAACGGGCCGTCCGTTTGATAGATTCTTCCATCTTAACAGACGGATTGCAATCTTTAGAGCACAGGCGTCAGGTGGGAATGCTGTCCTTGTTCTACCGGTATTACAATGGAAGATGCTCCGAGGAACTAGCGTCATTGATCCCCTCGGCACCGGTGCATAGTCGGGAAACACGCGCCCAACATTTGTACACGGTTGACATTAGTCACATGAGAACGGGTCGTTTCTACGACTCGTTCTTGAGTTCAACAGCTCGGCTGTGGAACGATTTGCCGGCCTCTGTGTTTCCTCCCTCCTACAACATGGGTCTCTTCAAGACCCATGTTCACTCCTTCCTTTCCTCAAAAAGACCCTCCACACAGCATCTTCAAAGATGACATAGGCCCTGAGGGAAATTGTTTTCCTCAGGGCCTCCTGTGTGGAGTTAATGTAATAAAAAAAAAAGCTTCCCATTGTGGACTACTAGCCTCACTACTTTTGACAACTTTAACCCATTACTCGATTAATAGAGTTTCCTTCATTTGCCCTTCTTTCAATGTCCTTATCAGACTTTCCGACTCTTATGAACATAATTTCCAAACATTTTTTGTAGAACAAATTAGCATTTAAATTGAATCATTCCTAAAATAAAACACTTTCTCAAAACCACTCTTGGACCATTTTCACTGTACTAAAACATGTTGAGTAAATCAATCAAGGGGTTGAAAGAAAGTGTTTTATTATTTGAAAACGTTATTGTTTGGTTTTGAAGTGGCACAGTACCTACCGGGATGTCATTTTATCCTTCCTACCTTCCCCAACCATGTCACATTGCTGAAGAAAACTGGGAACCATGACAACAATAACAACCAACAGTTGGTTACTACAAGTCGACTTGTGACATTGGAAGGAAGTGTTTTTTGTAAGTTATGTGTTCGCCTTCTAATTTGGTAAGTGCCTTGGTTTTCCTTACTTCCTTGTAGTCCAAAATCTTCCATACACATATAAGCATCCAGCTGAAATCAATTCTTTTTCGTATTTCGTAATTTACAGTCCATATCGCCAGTTGCATTTGAGGCTGTCATTTTCGAAGGTAGCTTCGGATGCAACATTTTTGTTCCAATCGTGCCGGATTTCGTGAGCCTTTGGAGTTGGATGCTTGTATGTGTTTTTCCAATAACCTTGATCCCGTGTTCCTAATATTCCTGGCATTTCGGCCTTCGAATTGGGCATATTGTCACCTCAAAGGGGATAAAATTCGTGGTAAATTGCGCATTTTTCGTTTGTTGAATTCTATTTTCAAATATTAGCAAGGGATTATTATTATTCAATCTTTGTATAAAATGGCTGCTTCTGCTATTGTTCGTAATAAATTGGCCATTCTAGGTCTTCGGGAAATTCATGAATCATCGATCAAAGCAGTTATTTCTGGTAATTTAATAGATAGAAATAGTTTACTGGTTAGAATCAAAGATATCGAAAAGCAAAGGAATGACTTTGTTGAATCTTATGTGATCTTAGAAACGTCAAAGAGTAAGGAGTTAGACTTAACGGATTTGGAAAATAAATATAAAACCTTTATGAACATGTATTTTGAAATTCATACGAATTATCTAGCAGTTTTTCCACCAAAGGAAGATTCAATAAAAACATCAAATAGTCTCGGTTTTTCTCTTCCAAAAATTAGCTTGCCAACCTTTTCGGGTGGAATTACTGAATGGATAAATTTTATAAATACGTTTGATGCAATTATTCATAATAATGAGTCTCTAAGTGACATACATAAACTGCATTATTTGTTAGGAGCGCTATCGGGTGACGCGTTGAATATTATAAAGCATCTTCCGGTTTCCGCAATCAATTATCCAATTGCTTACAATTTGTTGAGAGATCGTTTTCATAACAAACGGATAATTGCAGACAGACATGTAGAGAACATTATCTCATGCCCCATAATAAAAAAGGATTCGCTCAGATCTGTCGTTAATGTTTTGAAGGAAAATATTCAGGCGTTAGAAGCCTTACATTTTCCAACAGATCAGTGGTCATTTTTATTACTACATATTATTCTGAAGAAAATTCCTGATGACCTCAGAACTAACTTCGAGATAATGGGTCACAAGGACGAAATTCCTTCATTTTCGCAGTTATTGTTGTTTTTAGAATCACAATCTAAAATTTATGAATCGGTTCATGGGTACGGTGTGAAAAACGAAGCACCAAAAGCAAAACCAAATCGCTTATTAAATTCTTTTGTCAGTACACAAAAATCGGTGTGCTTAATATGTAAAGGTGGACATTTTCTCTCAAAGTGTGACCAGTTTTTAAAGCTACAACCACCTGCTAGATTCTAGGTTGTGAAGAAATATAAATTGTGTCAGAATTGTCTTTCCGGTCAGCATTTGGTCAAGAACTGTTCGTCGCGTTTTAATTGTTTTCGGTGTCATAAAAATCATCATTCGTTGTTGCATTTTTCTCGTGACGTAAACAGCCAAGTACAGGCGTCAAATAGCAACAATTTCGATAACACTTCTAGACAAGAGATACTTGATTCCCCACCTGAAACCATCGATCCAATCGTATCGGCCATCGCGGCAACAACACCTCATTTGGAGAGGTTTAATAATCCCAACGTTTTATCGAGCTCTAGCCAATCATCAGTTTTGTTAGCTACGGCTATCGTAGAAGCTCGTGATAAAAAGGGTAATTTTCACAAGGTTCGTGTATTATTGGACTGTGCAAGTCAGGCAAATTTTATTTCAAATGATTGTGCAATTCGTTTGGGCCTCGACTGTTCTAATAAACAAATTCCTATTCGAGGAATAGGACAGGTGTCGGCCATCGCGCAGAAGGGACTGGTCAAGTGTCGGATCCGTCCTCTATGTTCGAATGAGCTTTTTGATGCGGATTTTGTCGTGTTATCAAGCATTTGTGCACAGTTGCCTAGTTCTCCCATTCGTCGGGGAGACTGGGATCATTTGAGAAATTTAACTTTGGCAGATCCAAATTTCGATAAGCCCTCTACAATAGATATTTTATTAAGTGCTGGGTTGTTTTCATCCGTTCTTCGTTCAGGACGGGTGGTAGGAAAATCTAATGAACCGATAGCATTGAACACGGCTTTTGGTTGGATTTTAATGGGAAATGTCGATCACAGCACATCTCCTATTAATTCGTTTTTGACAGTATTAGATTCATCAATTGAAACTAATGTGAAGATAACTTGTGAAATTGAGGACATTCCCAATCATCCTTCACCGTTGTCTACGGAAGAGTTGCTTTGTGATGAAATATTTTCAACTCAGCATTATAGAAATTATGCGGGACGGTATGTTGTTCCACTTCCATTCGGGGAAGTTAAATCGGCTCTTGGTGATTCATATCATTCGGCAGTATCTCGTCTGCATCACCTCGAGCGCCGTTTCTCTTGGCATCCAGATATAAAATCTGATTACATTCAATTCATGAGAGAATATGAATCTTTGGGCCACATGATAGATGTGACAAGTTCATCAGTTTCGACTGGAAAATATTTCATTCCTCATCATTGTGTGATTAAGGATACTGGATCCATTAAAAAGCTTAGAGTTGTTTTTGACGCAAGTTCAAAAACATCTTCTAACCAGTCGTTAAATGATATACTTTTAGTAGGACCTAAACTTCAACAAGATATTGTGGAGTTAATTTCAAATTTCAGAACGCACAAAATTGTCTTTACAACAGATATTTGCAAAATGTATAGACAAATATTGGTTCGACCAGAGGATAGATCCTATCAACATATTTTATGGCGTGAATCACCGGAACAAATGATTAAAGAATTTGAACTGCAAACTGTTACGTACGGAACGGCATGCGCACCGTTTCTCGCGATACGTAGTTTACAGCAACTCGCATCGGATGCAGATGCCAAATTTTTGACAGCATCAAAAGTTTTATTAGAAAATACGTATGTTGATGATATTTTAACTGGAGCATCCACACTTGAATCGGCACGTAAATTGCAGCGAGACTTGGTGGTACTACTTAATCTTGGCGGTTTTGAATTGAGCAAGTGGTCGAGTAATTGTCGTGAACTGCTTTCTGATATTCCAATCTCATACCAGGAAGCACCTATAGAAATTGATTTAGATCATGCCAATAACATTAAGATTTTAGGTATTGTTTGGGATTCGCAAACTGATTCGTTCTCGTATCGAATAAAAACATCTTCTAACCATTCGTTGAATGATGTATTTTTGATTGAGCCTAAACTACAACAAGATATTGTGAAGTTAATATTGTATTTCAGAGCTCACAAAATTTCCTGTAAGTTAACTGCTGAAGAACTTCGTTCAGTTCTAAAATCGTGGTTTATGTCATCCAGTTACAGGCAAAACTTGTCAAAATTTGTCTCTCGTTTGGCAGATTATACCTTTTTTGAATTCGGTTAGTTTATTCAGAGGTGGTGGGCGACTGCAGCATGTCCATATCGCCTCTAGTGTCCAACATTTTGAACTTTTGCCCAAGAAAAGTCATTTTACAAATTTGATTATTGACTCGTACCATAAAAATTATTTACATGTGGGGCCTAGGACGTTATTTTCAATTTCACAATCAAAACATTTAATTGTTTACGCTCGAAACGTCGTTCGGTCGCATCTTGGTAAATGCATAACATGTTTTAAAGCTCGTCCTGTTGGTGTACCGCTTATGATGGGAGATTTTTCCCAAATTAGATTTCGTGAAGGTCGTCCTTCCCTCAATCTCGGGGTAAATTTTGGTAGTCTATTTTCAATAAAGGAAAGTAGGCGTAGAGGAGCCAGAGTTTTTAAGGTTTATCTGTGCTTATTTATTTGTTTAAGTACCAAGGCAGTACGCTTAGAAGTATTATCTGATTTATCCTCGGAAGCTTTCTTAGCAGCTTTCAATCGCTTTTTAGCCAGAAGGGGATTACGTTCTTGTATCATTAGTGATAACCACACAAACTTCGTTCTTTACTTATCAGCTCGTGATTACCTCACATTTGCTACAAACACGCTGCAAATCAAATGGTATATTCATCCTCCTTTTGCACCTCACTTTGGAGGCATATATGAGGCAGGAATAAAATCTTTAAAATATCACCTAAAACGAGTAATAGGTGAACAAGTACTCACGTTTGAGGAATTAGCAACATTGTTTAGTCGAATAGAAACCATCTTGAATTCTCGTCCATTATCTCAATTGTCTTCTGATCCATCTGAACTTGAAGCATTGACACCTGGTCATTTTTTGATAGGGGCTCCTCTTACATCGGTTCCGGAACCTGATTGGTCTGAAGTACCGATGAATAGGTTATCACGTTGGCAATTTTTGCAAAAAATAACTCAGGCATTTTGGAATCGATGGAGAAAAGAATATTTGCACACCCTTCAACAACGTGGAAAATGGATGACTTCATCACCCAATCTTAATGTTGGAGATTTGGTGTTATTAAATGATGGAAGAATTCCATCTATGCATTGGCCACTGGGACGTATCGAGGAATGTCATCCGGGTCCTGATCAAATCGTACGGGTTGTGACAGTTAAAACTGCTCAGGGAACTTTTCGTCGACCAGTTGTCAAACTGTATCCATTACCACTCTGAAACATTTTACTCGTAATTTTATTTTTAATTTTATATTTATCGTTTTCATTCTCGTTAGTTTTCTCCTTTCTTTTTGTTTTGATTTACCGCAGTGTCGGTTGCTTTGAAAGATAGTTCTTAGATAACTTATCTTAGGAACATATTCGTTATGTACTAATTTTAGCTTTATTTTATACTTACGTTCCTATTTTTTAATTTCGTTAAAGTTTTTCGTTGCACAAAGATTGAATAATTGTTTGTCGTTTGTTAATTATAGGTTGTTATTAGATTCATTTGTTTGTTGTCAGTATTCGGAAGTGTGTGATTTACCATCGGTCGTAGATAAGAGATTTCAATCTCTTCTCGGGGGCGGGAATGTTTGGTTTTGAAGTGATAATGTGCACAGTACCTACCGGGATGTCATTTTATCCTTCCTACCTTCCCCAACCATGTCACATTGCTGAAGAAAACTGGGAACCATGACAACAATAACAACCAACAGTTGGTTACTACAAGTCGACTTGTGACATTGGAAGGAAGTGTTTTTTGTAAGTTATGTGTTCGCCTTCTAATTTGGTAAGTGCCTTGGTTTTCCTTACTTCCTTGTAGTCCAAAATCTTCCATACACATATAAGCATCCAGCTGCAAGCAATTCTTCTTTTCGTTTTTCGTAATTTACAGTCCATTTCGCCAGTTGCATTTGAGGCTGTCATTTTCGAAGATAGCTTCGGATGCAACAGTTATATAAATTAATTATTAAATATTTTTTGCTACTCCCATACTCAAAAATTTCAAACAAATCAATTTGTTTCTGTGTTTTTACACAAAAATATACTTTGTAAATGGTTAGGAATATTATCACAGATGGTTCCATCACAGTTGATCCGCCGACAATTGGCCCCCGGCATACCTACATGCATACATTATATACATGCAGTCGGTTTAGGGAAAGGGGCCTCGGGCCGTCCATAAATTGTATCACACGAATTTCGTGATTTTTTCCCCCCCCCTCGTCCCTGCGACACATTGCCACATTTGTGAGACCCTCTCTCCCCTAGTGTGACGTCACATATTTTGCAATTTTACATCTAAAAACAATCAAAACAGTAGTTCAAATTATTTTTATATGTGACATCACAGAGCTGATGACCCCCCCCCCATACCCCTTGGCGCACTTCTTTACTCCCCCCCCCCATGTGCAGAAAGGATGTACTACCGAATAACAAAGTATAAAAAATATTTTCATTCAAATGCATCAAGAAAAAATCTACTTGTCTATGAATACAGGGTGTAACAGGACGTACCCGAGGGATTTTAACCAGCGATTCCTGAGCATATTTGGAGTAACAGGGTGGCCACAGGACCTGGAAAACCTGGAAAACCTGGAATTATCAGGGAATTTTACCGAACCTGGAATTATCAGGGAAATGTCAGGGAATTTCAAAAAAAAAATTATAATATCAGGGAATTCCAAAAATAAAACTAAATTCGTTATTTTGCAATTTGTGAAACCCCAAAGTTGTGTTTTATTACTTTTACTTGCGACGCACAGTGGACGGAATGAAGAAAAAACACTAATTAATTCCTTGCTGACTAAATATTAATGCAATTTTTATTTTATTGATCTCATTAATGAATTATAACTATTTTGAAGTAAAAATTATTAATTTACTCTTCCGTAGAAATTTACAACTAAATAATACTCTGGGAAAATATACAAATATCTAGGCAAATAAAACATATTAATTTTAAATTTTACATATTATATTTCACATATATAAACAAAAAAAGACGGGCAATAATCAGGTACACACATATTTTAATCGAAAAATGGTAGAAAATCTAAGTGCTAAAGGTGTTTGCGTTGTCGTTGAAGTCTAAATCATAACACAAATTTCCAGAACCATTGAACGAATTTTTAGTAGACTTAAAACTTCGGTAGGTAAATAGAATCTTTTTTTTGGAAGTGGTCGCAAAATGCAAATTCATTTCTTATTATCTCGGGAGTTTCTTTTTTAAATTGTAATCTTATTGGTCTGAAGTTCCTTGTAGATGAAGACCGTGGGTTCAGCTATATAATAGTCTTGCTTCTTGAGTTTCCTTCGCTGTAGAGCTGAAGTGGCACCTACAATGTTTTAGGGAGATTCGAGTCATCATGATATTCTCCATCACTATACCTTTGCTTGAAGTGACTGTGACTACCATAACCAAGAACCATCGCAGCCCCATTTATACATTTGTGCAATTTCATTTCTGCTGCTAACTGGAGTTCATAAAGAGTGCGAGACTCTAACATATCATGCACTTTTTTTCTTCCTTTATCTAGAACCACTTTCTTGAAATACTTCTATTGGTCTACCCAAAGATTTGGAGACAACTCGTCGCCCGAGTTCTTAATTGTCCAAACTACCATTAGTGAATTTTACAGGAGGAGGTTTTCTTTGATTATTTCAATGAAACAATATGATAGGTGTATAAGACGAAGCTATTAACGTGAAGGTATAGGTCTAATAAGTTGAAATAATTCTTAAGAAAGTGTCAAATTATCGTTTTTGATACTTTATTTTTAATTTTAAAATGTAGATTGAGCAAAAATGTAAAATCAAAATTATTCATATGGAGATTGCGCACAGTGAAATGGAGATTGAGCAACTTCTGTATAAATATTTTCCGTTCTTGATTGTGCAAACGACCATCTCAAGTTATATACAGGATGAGTTTATTTTCAATATTTCTATTTTTGATATCGACAATTCGTGGTGGAATATATATATAAAACGTATGTCCCTGATTATTTCCTATACCATTTGACCGATTTTGATGAAACTTTGGTTAGTTATTGTGCGCATACACGCTAAGACTTCTAAATATAATGGTGAACTCTGGATTTATGAAATTTGCACACAAATTTTCTCGTTGTTTTCTGTACTATTTATTCATCCGATTCGGTGAAATTTTGGTGAGATGTTGTACGTAGGCCCGCGAAGGTTTCAATATATAATGGTGAGTTCTGGTGTTATTAAATTTGCATGATGAAATTTTTGTGAGGTATTGTGCGCACGCCTGCGAAAATTTCTTTATATGATGATGAGCTCTGGCGTTATGTAGTTTTTGTAAAAAATACCTTATTAATTTCTGCGATTCTGGTGAAACTTTGGTGAGTTGTTGTACGCATGGCAGCGAAGGTCTCTATATGTAATGGTCAGATCTGGGGTTATGAAATTTGCTTTAAAATTTCATTATTATTTCCTGTACTATTAAACCGATTGTAATGAAACTTTGATGAGTTGTTATGCGCATGCACACGGAGGTTTCTGCATATAAAGGTAGCTCTGGCTTTATGCAATTTGCACACAAAATCCCTTATTATTCTATATTCCATTCTTCCGTTTCTGATTAATCTTTCGGGTGTTGTTTTACGCACGCCCGCTAAGATTTCTTTAAATAATGGCGAGATCTGGCATTGTGAAATTTGCATTAAAATTCCCTCATTATTTCCTATACCATTCATCCGATTGCGATGGAACTTTGGTGAGATATTTTGCGCACGCCTGCGAAGATTTCAATATATAATGGTGAGCTCTGGCGTTATGTAGTTTGCATAAAAATTACCTTATTATTCTCTGCGATTCCGGTGAAACTTTGGTGAGTTGTTGTATGCACGGCAGCGAAGGCCTCTCTCTATATTTAATGGTGAGCTCTGGTTTTATGAAATTAACATTATAATTACCTTACTATTTCCTACACAATTTAACCGATTGTGGTGAAACTTTGGTTAGTTGTTGTGCTGAAACCGCGAAGGTTTCTATATATAATGGTGATATATAATTCATATATATAATTCATATATATATATAATTCTATACATATATAATTATCAATAATATGGTGATATATAATTAATGGTATTCATATAAAAAAATACATTAGGCGGCTCGCGAATTGTTTGAAAAAATGTGTGTATTTTACATAGTTAAGCAGTAGGGGGGAAGGGGGAGGGGGTGGGGAAACCGGGAGGGGGGAAGGAACGAAGCAGGGGGAGTCAACAACTGAAACAAGAGTGGGGAGACGGGGAAAGTGAAGCGGGAGGGGGGAGGGGTTGTGGGAGGGGAGACGGCGCGGAAGATGAAAGGAGAACGCGGCAGTGAGAAGGGACCGTGGAAGGGGAATGGAGCGGTAACAGGAGCGCTTGGAAATGGACGTGAAGGGATAATTATTTAAAAAAATTATAAAGCAATAAGTAATTGAAACACATTAAAATTTTTAAAAATTTATTAAAATGTTTTTTCGTGAGAAAAATACAAACAATCCTAGAATCAGGAAGAGGGAGGGGACGCGGGAGGGGAACAGGGCAGGAACGGGAACGTTTTGGAAAGGTCACGCAAGGATAATAATTATAAAAAATACTAAAGCTATAATTGAAACATATTAAAATATTTTTAAAATTTATTGAAATTTTTGTGTGAGAAAAATACAAAAAAATCTGATAATAATGAATTAAAAAATATTTATACTGATTATCAAAAATCAGAACTGCAACAGAAATTATATCAACAAACTGCCTAATGACCGGACTAATTCTTAAATGTCAAACAAAGGCTTCATACAAATACTGATAAACTGACAATTTCGAATCGAACTTCTAACTTAATATAAATAGCAGTCAACAAAACTAATTTCGACAATAAAAACTCTCGAAAAGGAGAGTCTGAGTTAAAACCGAAAAATGAACACGCTGTATTACAAAGTTCCTTGTCATCTATGAAACAAAACTGAAACGTCATTGATTAAGATACTTAAAACTAATACTAACCGCTCTATTTCAGCACTGCTGCGTATGCATGAACTTTTGTCAATAGTTTTGAACATTTTGTTGTGATTTCGTTATTCAAAAACTCACTGGTAATACAATTAAATGCTTTTTGCTTCCGCGTAACACGCCACAAAAACAAAAACAGTGCGAAGCATAAATATACTAATCCCGTGCGAAGTAAACAAAAAACATGGCGGCGGGGCATCGTGAATCGGCGTGTTGTGATTGGTCAATTGGTGGAGCTTGCGCAATCTAGCCCGCAAATTTTATTTCGCGGCGAATGAGATTGAACTAATAAGGAGTTTGACTAATTAAGAACTCACTTTTCGAATATTTTTGTGGACATTGAAATTTTAAAAAGCTTGTAATTAATTGTATAAGGCTCATAAAACTATGTTTTTTGTATCTAATGACGCGAAATTTTAACCTTAACATTATTGCATTTAAAACTCATTTTTGATAAAATGGTCGTTTGAGCAATTAAGAACTCGGGCGAGGAACTGTCATTTCTGACAACCACTATAAATTATGTTTTTCAAACCTCACAATAATAACTGCGGCTTTTTCTCAATTTCTTCACCGATGCAGTCAAAAATATTGTCTCATGTGATATTTTTTTAGTATCTCTTCCAATGTTAATGTTTTTTTTTGTTTATTTGTCTATTTTTGTCTGGTCTTTTCATTTATTCACAAATTATCTTCAGGCGAAATATCATGAATTTGGAACAAGTGTATTTTGTTTTTAATGGATTATTGGGATGTAAAGAAATAATAAATGCTATAGATGACGGAATTCCATTTATTATTTATCTAACGAACGATATCCTCTTATATCAAATTAAACATATCAGGGAAAAATGTAGAAACTGCCCTGGAAAACCTGGAATTATCAGGGAATTTTGAAATCCGTTTTTTGTGGCCACCCTGCTTTATGTAAATTTTTCTTCACGTTATGTTGTGATTTCCATTCTGGTAATGTTGACGTTCTGTGTAGTATTTTGGCTTGTTCACATAAAAATGTTACGAACTCATCGTACGACGGTGCCTCTGATTTTCTAATTGAAGATTCGAATGCCATGGCCGTTTCCCTATCTAATTTTTGTGTTCCTTACGAAGAAACATTGTAATAAATTCGGAATTTTTAACTGTTGCATTGCGGAAATTGATGAATGAAATTGGTCTATAAAAGTTTTAAATTCGATGCATTTGATAATGTGATTGACTTTAAATTAAAAATTTTATTGAAAAAATGTGTCGCGATTACCCTGCTAACCTCATATTTTTCTATTAAAGAATTCCATATAAGTTGGTAATTTTCTGCTGTGGTTGGAATTCCGGCACAGATATTTAATGCTTTTCCCGACAAAGTACCTACTTATTAAATATTGCATTTTTTCCGTGTTAAATATTCTATATTTTCATGAATTAATTTTCTAAAAGTTTCTTGAAAAATTCTCCATCCCATTATATTTCCATCAAATGGCGGCAAAGTTAATTTTGGCAACTTAACATAGCGATTTGATTTATCTAATTTGAAATGCGTGTCAGATAACTCAATTGTATTGTCCCATGTCTGTTTTGCGGTTAACTGTATTACAGAATATAAATCATCAAAGGATTGTTCCATCTGAAAGTTAGGAGCAAATTCTGAATTAATTTGCAGTTTTAAATCATTAATTTTATTTACTAATTCAATAAAATCTCCACTAGTAACGCTGCATTGGCATAAAATATATTTTTTGAATTAGATGATTTCAAATCCTTTATGCTATCATATACTTTATGAATCCTTGCAAATTGTGAATTTTGCCTGGCTTCTAATAATTAAATATCACGTTCAATTTTAGAGATGGCTGATTCATCCGGCATGTTGATAATGTGTTTGTTATTATAATAGTATGAAGATTATTTTGCGGGACCTAAGTCTAGTCTAGTTCTACTATAATAATACTATTGCGATGATAATGTGAACTTCAACAACTACCTACCGTAATTTTAAAATACACTGAAATACCATGCCGTAAAATAGCGCGCTGGTTCTTTTTTTTTTTTACATTAAATGATCCGGCTCGAAGGACAATGTTCCCGCTTAAAGGATTATGATATTTGGCAAGTCACTTCTGTGTAAATACTATGACAATAATATGGATAGGTGGGAAAAACTCAAGGAAGTTGACAGGAAGCCGGTTCGTCTGAGATGTAGTCCGATCTGCAATTCACCCTTCGACACTAAATCATTGCAAAAGTGAATACGTTTTCACATGATGCGACATGAACTGCGATAGTTCTATGTAAGCTTTAATCAGAATTTCGTCCCGCGGCGCAGATATTCAAAAATCTTCTCGCGAGTTGATGGGAGTTGGGGGCAGGGCGGAATCAATGCGGGGAACGGGGGACGGGAGATAATCATTGCCATAGGAAATAAATAGCATTTAAATCCAAATAAACACAAAAATAACTCGCCAAGTTGCCACCTATAAGCGGCGCGAACAACAGTGTTCAGTACATATTTACAAATGAGGAAATAATTATTTACAATTTAATTCTTTCTCTCTTTTATCTGGTAAATAATAATTTTGTACCTCAATATCCGGTGACTCACAAGACTGGTCACTTGTGCCACTCAGTTCTACCACCGGTTGGTACGGAGTCAGGACTAACAAAGGCACAACTTGCACCAAATACACTGCACTGAACTGACTGATTGCACGACAAGATGTCCCTCTAATGCCGTCCAGTACAGTACAGTCCTGCCAATAATATCTGTAGCGTCGATGTCAGCACCACTTTAAACGAGATATTCTACAGTTGGTAACTGTCCACTGAGAACAGACATGCCTATTCCATCAGAGCCTATATTAATGTCTGCGCTGCCCTCCACTAAGTACTTTACAGTATTGAGTAAAGGTATCATCGCATTACCATCCCACTGTGCCATTAATGCAGCAAAGGGAGCAACAGTTTGTTCCTCAAGTAGTTTAACAATGTCTAGGTGGCCACTCTGTACGAAGAGCCCATAGACAACTAAAGTAATGTGAGAACTGTTTTTGAATACCGTATTTATTTCGTCTGTAAGTTTTTTTGTATGATCTTTATTAGGGCAAGAGATAATTAGTTTATTGTTTGACGCTTTTTGCACCCCAATAACTGCAATACCCAATTGCGATGTTTTAATAGACAGGCATAATAGACAGATTTTAATTTCTCTTTATCCAATATATGACGAAGTTCTTTAAAAATATAGGTAAGTCTCCTGATATTTTTTGTTAACATATCAATATGGTCGTTCCATCTCAAATATTTATCAATAATTACACCTAGGTACCTAATACAGTCTACTCTTTCTAAAGGGTGGCAATTACAATTTTGCAGACAATTGTGTATAGTTATATTATGAATGTAGGATGGCTGACTTTTTGATGATATGCTAAAAGTTACATATTTTGTTTTTGATGTATTCAAAGTTAAGATGTTATTATTTAGCCAACTCTTTACTATTCTTAATCCTGAATCACATTTTTCAAAAGCATCTTTCCAGGTTTTACCCTCAAATATTAAAGCAGTGTCGTCTGCGAAACTGACAATATGACCTGGAATATCTAAATTACATAAATCATTAATGTAGATTAAAAACAATATTGGTCCAAGTACACTACCTTGTGGAACCCCAAAAGAGATTTGTTTGCTTATGCTTAAATTATTATTTATCTCTACTTGTTGTGTTCTATTGCTAAGATATGATTTGAACCAACTTAATGCTGTACATTGAATTCCAAGAGAAAATAATTTTTTGAGGAGTAATCCATGGGAAACCGTGTCAAATGCCTTTGATAGATCTAAGAACACAGCTAAGGCTTTGTTTCCATGATCCAGGGCACTAGTAACTTTCGACAATACCATCAATACTGCATCACTCGTTCCTTTATTTTCTCTGAAACCAAGCTGATTGCTAGAGAGTAATTTATTTATTTCTAAGAATGATACCAATCTCGACTTAGCCAATCTCTCTATTACTTTTGAAAGCGTGTTGAGTAAGGATATAGGTCTATAATTATTGACATCTAGTTGATCTCCACCTTTAAAAAGAGGAATCACTTTAGCTTTCTTACAGTGAGAAGGGAACATTCCACTCTTGAAGCTAATATTAATGATATGAGATATGGGACTAGCTAATTCGGATACATGGAGTTTATATATCATAACACTTAAAGAATCAATACCGCATGAGAAAGACATTTTTAAATCATTTATCACATGAATGTTAGTTGGCTTAAAAACAAAATTGTCCCCGGTAAAGTGAAGTTCAGATTTAAAATCATTTACAAGAAGCGTCTCACTTGTTTTATTATCACTGCACAAATTGTTAGCGAAACTTGGACCAATGTCTCTAAAGAAGTCATTCATATGATTAGTAATTTTATTTGGACTCTCTTCCATTGAAGTAATAATATTGTTAATTCTTATTTTTTTATGGTAGTTTGCTCTTTTTTAAGGTTTATAGCCTCCTTTATAATGTTCCACTGTTGTTTAATGTTGCCATTGACGTCATCTAATTTTCTTCTGAAATATGCTTGTTTTGTTGATCGTATTATCCTAGAACACCAGTTTCGATATCGCTTATAATATTCAAGCAGTTCCAAGTTAAAGATTTCTCTTCTGCACCTGCTGTGCAATTTATCACGTGTTCTGAGGCATTTGATTAATCCAGAATTTATCCATGGTTTTAGCTGTTTCATGATATGTCTCTCTTTTTGTACTGACGTACAACTTTGCACATGAGTTTTCAAACATTTAATGAAATTATCAGTTGCCAGATTGACGTCATTTGTTGACAGAACTATATCCCAGGATTCCTCCTTTAATTTGGTCTTCAAGAGGTTGTTGTCAACAACAAATTTAGGTTTTGCATTATTATTTGAAATATTATGTAGATTTAAGCTCATAAACTTCATTAAAATTGCATAATGGTCGGTTACGTCAGTAGTAAAAGCCGCTCCCTGTGGTTTAAATTTTGATTTTGCCATAATATGATCAATGCAGCTTGATTTGTTAGGAGTTACTCTTGTTGGTGAGTTTATTATGGGCTTCATACCATGAAACGCCAGAAGTGATAGGTATTTCTGTGTTTTTATGTTCTTCAAATCAAGGGTATCAATATTTAAGTCTCCACATAAGATAATCTCCTTATTTTGCAAGGATTCAGATGCAAGGAATTCATTCAATGAGTCAAGAAAGTTGTCTATTTTAGTCTGGGATGGAGATCGATAAACAGTTATTAAACATATGGTATTGGATAATTGCATTTTCAAGCAGTTTGCACTGGGGAGAGCAATTTCCTCCACAGTAACCTGAATGTTTTGCCTTACGTAGATAACTACTCCATCATTTTGCAAATTGTTTATCATTGTTTTGTAGACTACGTACTCTGGAATGCTAGGCATATTAATTACACTGCTCAGCCAAGCCTCTGTAAAGACTAGTACATCCGGACGATGATTAATGCAATCCAGCATAGAAACAGTTTCATCAAAATTCTTGCTTATACTTCTAATATTCATGCATAGTAAAGAAAATTTTGAATCTTTCAAAAAATGTTTGCAAGATTATGAATAATAATAATGAATCTTCAAAAATTATGTTAGGTTCAATATTGTCAGACATATTAATTATGTTTTCTATATCATCCATTTTTTTTTTTTTTTCGGCAGACTTTGGGAGATGATTACGACAATTTATTCAAATCATCTTCGTGTTTGACGATTAGAACTCTTGAAGATAGTTCTGGATTCTTTTTCACACAAATTTTATTGTTCCGAAACCATACAAATTGAAATTTAGTTTCTCTAGCTTTTTGTTTAGTTTTCCAAAGAAGGGCTTTGGAATATGATGATAGAACTTCTCCAATGAAGATGTTGCTGTCCTTCAATTGCTTTGTACTTTTGCGTGCATTGAGAAATTCAGATTGGGATTTTTCATCTTTGAAATGGATGATCATCCTCTGAGCTCCGGGTTTATTAATAGTTTTATCAGGATATTGAGTAACTTTATTTATTCTACCTGGTTCAATCCGAATGTCAAATTTTTTTATGAATCTTTCCACGGTTTCCACGGAATTTTCATTCATCAAGGTTTCCAGGCCAGACAATTCAGCACAATTATAGCTTACATTTTGTTGTTCCATGTCAGCAAGACGAATTTCTAAATTTTTTATTTTTAGATCTTTGATAGAATTTGCGTTTTCTAAGTTATCCACATTTTTTTTTAATTGCATCATATTTCCGATTTTATTAGTTATTTCATCATATTGTTGACCAATAAATTCAATGCTTTTTCTCATGTCGGATATCTCAGATTCGAGATTTTTTTTCAATGTTGATGATTCAAGTTCAATTTTTGCAAAAACTTGTTGCTTAAATTCTTCCATTTTTTTATCCATATATTTTACAATTTTTCCAAATTGATCCTCGTTTACTGCTGGAGAATCCGATGCCTTAGACCTAGTTTGCACTAGATTCTGATTGTTGGGCATTGTAAATGATTAACTTAAAGAAATAAAGACTCACAACTAAATGTTGAATGGTGGTCACCCTACAACACACTTTATGATCACTGGTAAACTGAATGTAATATAGTAGGTACAAACTTATTGTTGTGAATACTAAGAGTGGTTAAGCAGTGGAGTATTACAAAGCAGACGTCCTCACTCAACAACAGTATTGTTACGACTCAATTAATACAGTCCAAAATTAGATAAATGATCTTTTAATACAGTCCAAAATTAGATAAATGGAACTAATAGATTGGTCTAGCTGTCTACTTTTGACACGTTTCCAGAAACAGGTCTTGCCCATCTTCCTCAGTGGTGAAGATTCTCCCCGGCACACCCTCCCCCTTGTAGTCTTGGCTGAGTTGCTCTGGATCGCTGACCACCAGCAGTGGTCCGTCAGCCTCACTCGGATTGATTGTCGATGCGTGCACTATTATATGAAATCCGTTCAGCAAACAATGGAATTTTTCTGAGAAATCAAATCGCGATTCTATATATTATGTCAGTGCATTTCGATACCACTTCAAAAATATATGCCATTCTAAAAAAGGCATCTTCAATTCGCTGGTTAATCTTTTCTTTTTTCCAAATTCAAATTGGTCGAGTTTATTTAGGAGAATAAGCGAATCTACCGAGTCAAAGGCTTTTGCGAAGTCGTTGCATGATACATCTACTTGATTGTTACTATCAAGAGCTTGAGATATGTACTCCATAAAAACCATTAGATTAGACACAAAAGATCTGCCAGACCTAAAACCGTATTGCTGGTCAATTATAAAAGGTTGTGTTTTTGTTCGGCGAAATCTCTATACTTAACGATGGATGATAAGCGTCTTCTCTAACTAGTGAGTATAAGGATTTGTATACTTTTAAATTAAAGTTGCTGATTACAATGTCCAGGGTGCTTCTCTTCACATTTGTAATAGAGTTGCTCTGCTCCATTTGAAAAAGATTCATAAAATATACGAGATCCATTTGGGTGCCTTTGCCTTTGTTACTCGAATTTAGATTCAAGTCGCCTATTAGAACAATTTTTTTATCAATTAAAAAATTGAAGTTCTCCGCAATCTTATCAAAAAAATCGGTATATGTTTTATTTGGCGACGCCGGTGGAATGTACACAACACATGTTAATAACACCAAAATCATTTAGGCATGTCTTTATCCACATATTCTCATCTTCACTTTCCAGATAGGTAAGTCTCTGGGTTTGGGTGGCACGGTCACGTCTCGCGGCTAGCAGTACTCCTCCTCCTCTTGAATGACCCAAGGTTCTATCCTTTATGAAGACGTCATACCGTTGATCGAAGAGTGGACCATTGTAAATGCTATCGTTAAGCCATGTCTCTGATAGTAATATAAGGTTATTGTTCTGTATTGTCACAATTTGTAGGAAATCGTCGGTCTTGGATCTTAATCCCCGCACATTTTGATAATAAATTGTGCAAGGGAGAGAATTTGCTTTTAGGGGGTTATCTAGTCATTTGGTGGCGTCATCTTCGTTCTGTTTGAACCGGTTTTGGTTATTATCAACATTTTGTCTTGGTTTTAAGTACCGATAAAGTCTTACCGGTACTCCTCGAGGCCATAAATCTTCCTGTAAAAGTTTTTCATATAGATCCTCCGTTACTCCAATACGGAAAGCTGCGTATTCTTGGGAATGTGCTATGTATTTTTGAATTTCACTTTTTGTTATCTTGTTTTTCTCCAGATGCGCCCGGATCTTCTACTGTCCTTTAGTATTCTAGACACAATAATAGTCCATATTTGTAAAAAGCATCAACTTTGTGGCTCGCCATAATTTACAATAAAAACGCATATAAATTTGTTGTAGGCCACTTTTATTTTATAAACACTCTACCGGTTTCAGAAGCACCCTTCCTTCGTCAGGAGAATATTATAACTAACCTATGATACAGAATATTGACAGATATACAAATTTTAGGTGTTTGAGTGGGAGGTAAGCAAAGGGGTGGGGGTAATTGCGGTATTTCCGGGAAGAACAGAGCGGTTTATTGGAAAAATATTTAGAATGGGACTAAAAGATAAATTAATTTGGTTATTCAAAATACTTGCATTATTATTTAGAGATTTTTTGATTTCAAGTGCTTCTAAGTTAGCTAATTTTTTGCTTTTATTTTTACGGTGAAGAATTTTAACCCCTGTGTTAAAAAAATTATTATTATGTTAGCATCTTCTGTGAACTTTGATGATCATATTTTCTAATTTCACCGGTATCGTTCCGCAAAGGATTTCCTGCACACCTTGTTCCTGTTCCCTCGCGGGACGCCGTCGGCCAACACGACTTTTCTCCACTCCTTGTGAAATTCGTCTTCTACTAGCCACGCTTATTCGAGCGCCCGTGTCCAAAATTGCTCTCTCTGTTATCTGCGTAATCCCGTACATTTCGACGGGTCGATGGTTCTCGCATTTTGCTGTAACATTGTTCTTGCGTGTGACCGTTCTTTTTGCATGTTTGCAAAATTCACGACTCCTAGGCCCCGATCGTGGTCTGGCAAAGTTCTCATTGGCTTTGGCTAATTTCAAATATTGAGCCTTTTCTGCGGCGTTCTCCTCAGTTAATCTCGCCCTTCTTCGAACTTCATTGACTCTTATATTTAGATTTCTAGTTGTCTTACCTATGTAGAACGAAGAACAATCGTTGCAACATAGTTGGTAAATGCTTGAGTGGCTTAATTTATGATCTCTGTCTTTAGTGTTTTTTAGTAATTTACCTAAATTGTTATCAGTATAGAACGCGGGTTTAATGTCGGAAGCAAGTTTTTTGTACAAAGTCAGGAAAAGTTGGATATATATATATAAGATTTTGCGCCATTGAACGGGATTTATTATTTTATTATTATTTTCTGGTGTACCAAATAAAAATGTATTCGTTGAAATGCGTTTAAGTTTCTTATTTAGGATTTTATCAATTAAATCTGTGGAACAACCATTATTTAGAGCAATTTGTTTAATTTTTTAAAGTTCAATCGTGAAATTAATAGATGATTGAGGGATTTTTACTAACCGGTGCACCATTGAATGATAAGCAGAATGTTTATGTGAAACTGAGTGGTTTTACATGTTATGTATTGTTATATCTGCGTACGTCGGTTTACGTAAATGTTGAATTTAATTCTGTTATTTATTGAAGTTAGTGTTAAATCTAAAAAAATTATTAGATGCATTACTTCCTACCTCTAAAGTGAACTGAATGCTTTTGTGGAATGAATTTATAAGAAGAAGGGATTTACTCAGTTGCCGCTCTGTTTCTGTCCAGATACAGAAGATATCGTCTATGTATCTTTTCCATGTAAGAACATTATTTAAAAGTGATGAATTACAATTAAAAATCTTATTCTCTAGGTTATTCATAAAAAAGTCTGCTAACAGTGGACTCGTTGGAGCCCCCATCGGAAGTCCTTGGTTCTGCTGGTAGACACAGTTGTTATATTTGAAATAATGTTGGTTAAGGCACATATTGAATAAGCGAGACAGGTTATTAATCATATCATTATCTAAATTAGATGAGTTAAAATATCTACAATTGTTTCTTTGCAATCAGTAGTTCCGACATTTAGAAACAAATTACACCAGTTTTATAGTTCTCTCTCATATTAAGCAATAAAAGCTGCACCTTTTTCTTCTCTTAACTGGTTCTACCTCCTTTTGTCTCTTGTCCTATCCGAGACATTGCGACCACATCCTCCACGGCCTGATGGGGGTTTGGCTGCATTTATTCCCCGTTACAATATGCACTTCACACAGTAAACAATACCATTTATTTTTTGTTAAATCGCAGTTCCCTTTTTACTGTAATACCTACCAGCTCGTAGTGGATTGACGCTGGCGACACGGTATCGCTTCCAAGTAAATAATCACACACTCTACACTAACAATTACACATCGTCGGATCTACCGGATCTGCCCTGATGATGGACACTGCAACGCTGTCCGAAACGTCGGCTATAGAAGAAGGTAGCGCAACACGGCATAACACCCCAAAAACTAACAACAAAAATGCTTTTGGCCGTGAAAATCTAAAAAAAAAAAACTTATCCAATACCATTGAATTTTATTCCAACTGTCAAAAACTGACTTCAAACTAATTAAGAATCACTGTCAAAATAAATAAGATCCTTTATCCCAGAGTTGTAATTAAAGTCCGCCTTGTAAATACAGCAAAAGCTTTTTAGAATCGGAAAGAATATATGTTAAATAGCTGGTTCCAGGCATGCGTTGCAATGCTATATTCAAAGAATAAATTGTTTCTCCCTGCACATCCTTTCCCGTGCGTCCCCGTTCCCCTCCTTCGTACCCCTTCCACATTCCCCACCTTCACTCACCCCTCTCCCGCTCCACTGTCCCACCAACCCCCCTCCGCATGCCATATATTCAGTCCTAGTACATTCAGTTTTCAAACAGCTCGCGTGCCATTTATTACAATTTTTTTAATTAAATTTTTCATGTATTACCAATATTCATTTTTGTATATTATGTATAAGAACAATCAATCAAATTTGGTACCTAATTTAGGTACCTATTTAAAATATCTATAATTCTTGATTCGATTCAAATTATTATGTAATTATGTAGTTAGGACCTTTACAAAGAGATTGTTGTATAATATTTATATAAAAAACATTGGATAATTTCTTCTTTTCTACCATTGACATGAGTCCAGCGCAGAATGTAGAATTACTCTTCCCGCTGTTAAGCATCAATCGACCGAACGGGAAGAAATATCTTAGCCGTCCGACGTGTGTCAAGTATAAATATGTGAGAAAAACTGAGATGAATAATTATTTTTCATTCCATCAATGGACAAATCCCATATCTCTGCATTACAAAAAATAATAATATCGAGATGTATTTTTACATTTATTCCAGAAAAAAAGATAATTTTTTTTTTTTTATAATGTTTGGTTACCCTGGTCAGATCTGTCTTTCAGAGGCTCTAATGCAGTGATTATTAACGAGGGTATTAATTGTTTTTGTGTTTAATTTGTAGAACTCCATTTTAATTTTTAGAAATTCAATTAAAATCAAATTTAATAATCTTTTTATTGAGTTCTGCAAGTATTTAAATATCCAAATACCTGCAGAAGTCGATAATAACATTATAAAATTTAATTTTAATTAAATTTCTAAAAATTCTTAACAGGGCGACGCCCTGGGGGCGTTTTGGAGTTATAGGGAGGCGTTTTTAAATTTTTAGTATTTAGGGGGCACTGCAGAAGTTTGAGTGGGCATTGTGTCAAAATATAAAATAAGCTCATTCTCGAGCTATGCACACTGACACATTGACACACTTTCTTAAGGTGCAACAATTTGAAAATTTCTGTTAAATAAACTACACAAAAATGTGATTCATAAAAAAATTTCAAAAAGAACATAAAAATTTGGTTAAAAAATAATGATAGGGCCTTTACCGGCGCGCTCACCCAAATTCGAAATTAAACCAATGCACTGATTGTTATTATTCAAAATTTATTGTTAATGCAACCAATCTATTGTATGATTATATTTTAATATAAGTGTAGGTATGTTAATAAGAAATATAAATTGACTTAAAAATTACTGCCTCAACACAGGCTAGCCTAGTGAGGCGGATTACGAAAAACTTTCATTTATAACTATTTTCTATTCTTCAAGTAGGTACCTACTGTTCATATTTATATTATTTTCGGTTGTTAATCTTTTGTACTTACATAAACCATTGTTAATATTAACACTGAATATGTATGTACGTTTTTTTTTTTTTTTTTTTAGTTTTAAATTTTTCAAATTTTGTTTAATAAAGATATATTATTATTATTATTATATATGCACAACAATTTAAACTGAACTGAGGTATAATAACTCAATGTCAATCTAAAAATAATGTGTTTTATTTCTGTACCCCCTCCGTTGTGGTAAATATAATTGTGACAACTATTGCTCTTTAGGGGGAGCTAGAAAAAAAAAATCTCAAATTGTTGAAAAAAAGGTTAAGAATCTATGCTCTGATGGAATATGATGTTTGTGGCTAGGAATGCAGGGTTATAGAATTTACTCTTTACTTTACCTAATTTTATTGGAATTTTCAAGAAGCACAGATAATCACTACATTTACAGAAAACAATGGCAAGGTCTTTATGTATGATTTTAATAATTTTCGCATAATTTTTTTGCAAAAATGTATTGATTTATGTATTGTATTACTGGAAAATAAAAATTCTTGATAAGATGTATTTCCTACACATCGTTTCCTACTATCTTAAAGATAAACAATATTATCTCCAAAAAAAATTACGAATAATTCTAGGTCTTAAAGTCGAATAACGTTATCTACAAAAAATTATTATTAGTATGTATTTTTGTAGATAACGTTTGAAATTGAGTCCTCGAGTTATTGGAATATTTTTTGTAGATATCGTTATTTGACTGGCCTATGTATTTTGCAGTTCCATGATAACTCAACAAAGTGACATTTAAACCCAACCAACCCTTTTAAAAAGTCATTAAAAGTGATGATTTATTTTAAATAGTCCATAACGTAACCTATTTAATCAAGTATCTTTTTTTATTTTTTAAAGGAGTAGTGAAATTGCACGTGTTATTTGATTTTTAAGGCCTAGAATTATTTGTATCTTTTTAGTTGATAATGTTGTTTCATTTTGAGCCCTAGAGTTTTTGGAATTTTTTTTGTATATATAAGCCTCTATATTTAAAAAAAAAATAATGTTTGGACAAAGTATTGGATCATTGCTAGTCAATACAAGGGTGCCCGCTACACCTCAATACAAAGGACTATCCCATCAAAGCCGTGGTTTCAAAAATTCACCCATTTTTCCAAAAAATAAATTTCCTCACTTATTCGATGAGGATCGGACATTGTTCTGTTCCTTCTCACCTTTTTAAAATTCACATCCTTGACTCCCCAGATTGTACATTCTGTGGTCTAGATATGGAAACTTTAGACCACATATTTTTTAGTTGTCCCTCTCTAAATTAATATCCTCTCTTCTATCAAGCGTTATCTAAAATTGTCTCCCCTCCATTCAACATTTCATCTCTTCTAAGTCTGAACTCGACTCCAATCTTCCATGTAATTCTGAAATTTGCTCATTTAAATAAAATTGATATAAAAATTCACCTTTCCTTTCTCTGTAATTTTAAATGATGGCCTAGAACCCTCAAAGGGTGAAAGCTAGAAATAATTGAAAAAAAAAAAGTTTTATGGGCAGCAGCCGAAACATATCGGTTTTCTATCTTTTATCGATTTTTTTTCTCTAAAACTCATTTCTAGAAGTTCATTTCTAAAACCTAGTCTGTTAACTTATTATTGTCTTTGCCTTTTGTTTGATGGGATGGCGGAATAATTGTCAATAGACTGTAATTAACACAATGTGTTATCTTGGATGACAGGTGGTGATGAAGAGGGACAGGACTCTTTGTGATGTCTCTCTTGTACAAAACTTGATTTGTACGTTCATTACTATATTTATAGAATTAACACAAATTGTACAATAACTTTATGCATCTTGATTTCTTTCTAAGTTACTCTACAGACAATAATTGAGTGGTCGAGTAAGGTTTTCATAATTACTGTAAAAATTGTTTTAAAAAATTTATTTTAATAATGTACAAATAAATGTATTTAAACAAATATTTTTAATAAAATAACAGTAGAATCTCATAATAAATGTCTACTTTATTACACATTAGACAACCACTAGCAAAATGTCTACTGTATAACACATTAGACAACCAGTAGCAAAATTTCTACTATATAACACCATGAACACAAGCAAAATGTCTACTGTATAACACATTAGACAAAAACTAGCAAAATGTCTACTATATAACACATTATACAACCACTAGCAAAATGTCTACTATATAACACATTAACACTATAAACAAAGTAAAATGTCTACTGTATAACACATTAGACAACCACTAGCAAAATTTCTACTATTTAACACATTAACAGTATAAACACAAGCAAAATGTCTATTGCTGCAACCAGATTTTGAGCATTAGAGGTATTAATAAAAAAATGTATTATATGTACATAAGTCATTTGTTATCAATTGTCTGTAATAAATTATGTTTATAATGTTTTATATAATAATATAAGGAATTACATTAATCTACTTCCATTTTGTTTTATTTTATTTATTGGCTCGCCAACATAATTATTACAGTGATTAACATTGTCAGTATGGTTATAGCAATTATTCCAATTATAGATGAGCACACCATTCATCACAACATTCTTTGTGCAAGGATAAGTTACAACAAGTAATAATAAATTAAATTACAAGTAGGTACATAAAACAAAAGGACCAAATCAAATATTAGTAAATACTTACACACACATCTACAAGCAAATACTTACACATACTATACATATATATGATGCCCTCCAAGTGCAAAGTCGTATCTTTCCCAAGCATAAACTTTTTAATAAAGTGTGTTTTTCGGAAGTGACCTGCAGGTAAGTATGTTTTTGTATCTATCTGTAAATAATAAAATTAAATAGAACCTAGGAATTCGTAATGAATTGTAAAGCGCCCTTCAGGTGATTTTTCACAAAAACGGCGCTCTACAAATTGTCCAATTATTATTATTACTTATATGTATACACACACATTCACATACGTATACATATATCGATCATCAAGTTGATTAGTCAGACAACTCTGAAAAATCGAAATTTGAGTTGAGTATGCAGTTATATGTAAAAGTGTACCCTCTATCTGGTACAATACTCAGATTACTCATAAACACCACCAAATCAATGATAATGCAGAAAAACTTGTAGTGAAATAAAACAAAAAAAAATCTTTTCTGGGACACTAGTAGGACATTTCAGGGGGACGGTCTGGCTCCCATTCTCCTCAACATAGTGCTCGAACATGTAATAAGAAAAACGCTAATAGATACTGGCTCCAATATTTGTTTCAAGAGCAGTCAAGTTGTCGGATATGCGGATGACATTAACATTGTCGGGAGATCAATTTCAGCCATTAAAGAGGTTTTCGACCCTTTAGAAACAGCGGCACGGGAATTAGGACTGCGGGTTAATGTTGACAAAACGAAAATGATGGTACAGAGCAGGAACCCTTCACACAGAAAAAGAAGTAGTGCACAATTTAAAGACAATTACTCATACGAAGTGGTCGATCAATTCACCTACCTGGGCTCTAGTCTGACAGAGAACAATGAGGATCCAGCAGAAATCAGAAGGAGAATCACAGCAGCCAACAAAACATACTTCTCTTTGCTGCCAGTGTTTAAGTCACGTAGTGTCCACAGAAAAACCAAAATAACCATATATAAGACCATTGTCAGAACTGTATTGGCATATGGATGTGAGGCGCTGACACTGACGGTAAAGATGGCTGAAATGCTGGATACTTTTGAAAGAAAAGTGCTGAGAAGAATATGTGGACCCGTGAAAGAGGGTAAACAGTGGTGCATCCGGCACAATGCAGAATTATATGATATTTATAAGGCCCCTAGCATCTCAGCACATATGAGACTCCTCAGACTGAGATGGGCTGGGCATGTACAGAGAATGCCGGATACACGCGTCCCAAAAAGAATTTTGACTGGACACCCAGGTGGAAAGAGAAAAGTGGGAAGACCCAGACTGAGGTGGGAAGACGAGGTAAGAGGGGATGCAGCACAGCTTCTCCAGGTACGAAATTGGAAGTCAGCCGCTGAGGACAGGAGGAGTTGGAGGCGACTGTTGCAGGAGGCCAAAGCTCGATATTGGCTGTAGCGCCATCGAAGAAGAAGAGTAGGACATTTCAAAATGTCGTACTAATATACAACATTTTGAAATGCCTCCCGGTGTTATTACTTTATCGCATAATTAATATGTAAAACACAGAGATGTCTAAATATATGGTGAGCATTCAAATATTGCTTTCGTCATTATCTCAAAACATAGTATTTAGAGATATCTGACTAATCAACTGTATAATCGATATACACACATTGTAGTCGATGCATAAGTAGGAACATGATACAATAATTATAAAGTGACTTTGTTGGTTTATTTCAATATGTAAATATGTTGATAGAAATAATTATACTGCTATTTTCTTGTAAAATAAAAATGTATGATTCTCAAACTTTGTTTTATTTTATTTTTACGATTAATTGAATTCTAAATTTATGGTGTTCCTGAGTACCTGCCATATTGATAATGCCGTAGTCCCACTCGCTCCAGCCAGTTGGGACACTTGTGAATGCCTAAGAGTCCCAACCGCTCCCGTCTGGAGCCAGTGAGACTATGGCATCCCCGATTGGGGTATGTTGTGAGGCTGAAGGTACTGGGTAGGTGAAAGAAACAGGGAAGAGAAAGGTGGGCAAGTACCTGGCTATTCAGACCTAGTCACCAAACACGGCTAAAGCCATTTTAAGCAACGTTTCAATTCTGAATGGTAGTCTTACACCAGGGCGATAACGAGAGTATCTTCCGTTCTGCCGCAAATGTACCTTATATTATTTTAAATGATCAAATTGTGAAAATACAAATCAATGATTCTGATGAAATAAAATTTTATCTGCGCATGTTGGGATTTGAATCCGCAACTTCTGGATCGCTAGTCGAGAGCCTTGCTCCACGACGACTGAGGTCATCACTTGTGCGGTGAAGTCTCAACGGTGATAAATTCTCTTCTATCTGTGCTACATATGTCCTACTGTCACACTCGGTGCATTCTAAGTGCCATTAATACTTCATTTTATTTATGTTTATTATTTTAGTTTTTCCTACAAAATTTATATTTGGCTTTGAGGCCAAAAAATCTTACCAACTAGTACTTGTAAAAATATCTAGTAAGGATATGTGCTACTTTATTTTTATATTTATTTGTGTTTTAAACTACAAATTGTCCAATTATTATTATTATTATTAAAAGCATTATAGAATGCGATTTGTCATTATTTCAAAGGCAACTTTGGCAATTATTTGTGAGTTAATTATAATCATTAAAAATATATATATATTATATGCAAATATGATAAACTAAAATTACAAATGGCCGAATTGTGTTGGAACACAAATTTGTAATATGCAAATTAAAATTCTTCCCAAAAACACACCTTTTTTACAAGGGTTCGTTTATATATTACTAGCAGACCCGGCCACATGTTGCTGTGGCTAACAAAAGACAGCGCCATTACCGAACCTTTATAAAATCCACACCACCCGCTTGCCAGCTGCCCACTGCCGGAATTGAATATTTGAATTTCTCGGCTTTGCTCTAATATAATAAGCATGTATTATACATATAAACCTTCTTCTTGAATCACTCTATCTATTGGTGAAAACGGCATGAAAATCTGTTGCGTAGTTTAAAAGATCTAAACGCACAAACATTTTGAGCGACTTCATTTTATACTATGTAATGATTTTTTATTGTATTAACACAATATTTAGGGCTTTATTATTATAGCCAGTAATTGTAATTAACATAGTTTCACTGGCTCCAGACGGGAGCAGCTGAGACTCTTGTGAGGTATTCATATAATTTTTTTTTTAAACCCACAAAAAAAGTTGCCTTAAAAATCATCTTCTTTATGTGCCTTATCAGGTCCCCCCGACGTTGGCGATCACTCTTGAAAAGGTCTCTCTGTCTTGCGCTGCCCGGAATAGCTCCTCCACACTTCTAATGCCGGTCCACTCTCGTATATTTCGCAGCCAAGACATTTGTCTCCTACCAGGCCCTCGGCGACCCTCTATCTTGCCTTTCAATATTAAATGGAGCAAGTGATACTTCTCCCCTCGAAGTATATGACCCAGATATGAAATTTTCTTGATTTTAATTAATGTAAGCAGTTCCCTATCTGCTTTAGCCCGCCTGAGAATTTCTATGTCGGTGATCATGTCGGTCCATGAGACCTTGAGCATTCTCCGGTGAAGTCACATTTCGAAAGCCTCTAACCTGTTCATGGTATTTATTTTCAAGGTCCATGTTTCACAACCATACAGCAAGACCGACCACACATAACATTTTAGCATTCTCTGCCTTAGTTTTAAGCTGATATTGTCATTACAGAAGAGGGATTTCATTTTTATGAATGCAGTTCTTGCTGCTTCAATTCTGCACCTAATCTCTATATCCGGGTCAAGAGTCTCCGTGAGGATACTGCCGAGGTATCTAAATCTCTCCACCTTTTCAAAAATCATGAAAAATTCAATTCTTTAATGACCTTTACAGGGTGTTAAGAGATGCACTTGACTTACTTTATTTAACCAGTGATTCCTGGCATTATTTGGAGTATATAATTTTGGTCTCAGGTGATATTTTTTTCAATTCAATTTTTTTTTCTTCAACCTGTCATCACTGGTCACTCAGCCGAGTAACCGCCTGCCCGACCCCAACTGTCGAAAAATAATCAAAGATGTCACTGGAGACCCAAATTTCATTTACTTTTTTTTACTCCAAATGATGTCATGAATCACATGTTTAAAGTAAGTCAAGTACATCCCTTAACACCCTGTATATCATAATTTAAAACACAAATAAATAAAATAGCACACATCCATCCGTCTGTATATTTGCCAAACCTTTTGATTTAAACAGTAATGATTATTCTTTGATTGTATTTTGACCTCAAATCCAAATATAAAGTTTGTATGAAGAAGGGCTCTTTTTTATTGGTATTAATAATACAAATTATTATTTGACTTATTATTTTTTATTACAGTAAAGACACAATTTAAACAATGTAAATATACATTTTTTACTAAGCACAGGGAAGAACTAAGTAAATTTTTTAAATAAAAAATTAAACTTGCTTTTATAATAATAAAAAATTTATTAGGTAACTAAGATTATCTTTCAAATAATTAATTACACAACTACTTAAAAATTAGTACTTCTCTAACTATAATAGTAACAGGTGAGACAATAAAACGGGACGATTTCAAAAAATCTGAAAAGATCTGAGGGAGCGGACTGCGGATCGGCAGAGACAGGGGACGAAATAAAAGGCATGCTGTCGATTTGGTGAGTCAGTATTTATTGACGTTACGTAGCGATGGTCGATGAGGAGCGGAGTGACAGAGGTGTATATGGTGTTGCTCGGAGTTGATGCGTGATGCGCAGAGCCCTTCAAACGCCATATTGCCATGGCGCCATACAAAAATGCCATATTTTGCCGATTTTTCGGTGAAATGCCATATCCTGCCGATATTTTGGGAAATGCCATGTTTTGCCTTTTTTTTCACCAAACTCCTTTTTTAACAAAAAAAAAAATCGAATTGAAAACATGTTAAAACTCTAAGTTATTTAAGACATCTATCCCAAGCTCATCCACGAAACATGTCTGGCACATGGTCTCCATCGAGTGGCTGAAGCTGTGCGAGAAGAACATCCTCAAGTCAACAAACTAATCTCAGTGGGGAAAAAAATATTCCTGAAGGCACCAAGGAGGGTCGCAGTCTTCAGGGAGCACTTGCCAGGCATTCCTCTGCCTCCAGAGCCTATGATCACTCGGTGGGGCACTTGGCTGTCAGCTGCTTCATATTATGTCAAGCATTTTGAAGGCTTTAAGCAAGTAGTCAAAGAGCTGGATGACGATTCTGCTTCGGTAAAAACCGCCAAAGCACTGATGGAAAATCCTATCCTCTTCCCTCAGCTTCTTTTTGTTGAGTCCAATTTCAAGGATATTCCAGGCACAATTGAATCTTTTCAGTCTGAAAGCGTGCAGCTGAGTGCAAGTGTCAATAAAATGAAAAGTATTTCGGACACCGTTTATCCAGGAGCCACCGGGAAGAAGATCCAGGAGAAAATCAAGGCCGTCCTCTATAGGAATTGTGGGTGGGAGGAAGTCAACAATATTGTTTCCCTTCTGTCTGGTGAGGAAGCCACTCTGAAGGAAGGCTGGGAACCTGCTGATGTCCTCGCTATGAAATACGCCCCAGCAACATCAGCCGATGTGGAGAGGACTTTTTCAAAAATGAAATACCTTCTGAGTGATCGACGGCTGGGATTTTCCATGGAAAAAGTTGCAGCACACCTGATGTTGTTATTTAACAAATAAAATGTAAAATTTTAAATTAAAACAATCGTTTGTATAAAGCTTTGTAAATAATATCTTATAAATAAATAATAATAATTTAAGTATAAGTAACTTGTATGTTGTATTATTATCCTCTCAGAATAGCTGGGGTGGTCGGGGAGGGTTGAAAAATAAGTGCCATATCGAGCCGAATAAGTGCTATATTTGGGCTAAAATAAGTGCCATATTGCCATATTTTTAGTGCCTTATTTCGCAAAAATAAATGCCATATTGTGAAGGGTGATGCGTGATGAAGGTCGGTGACGCTGAGGCAGTGAAGATCACAGGTCTTCAGGGTGCCAGCGTGTTGTTTCTCTACACCGTGGCGGTGGAGAAGTGACCTGATCCAGGCGGTCGATCGACATCTTGATGACGAATATGGCGGCTATGTGTCCTTTAAGTAGGCGCACATACGTGACGCAGGAAGGAACCTTGTGAGGCGATGAAGATGATCTCTGCAGCGAAGCACGACGGGCTTCGGTAGCCAGAGATCGGTTGCACCTAGACAGCAAGCGCAGTGGGCTTGGTAGTCGCAGGTCGGGTGACATCTCATGTCGTGGCACGATGGGCCAGACAGATGTGGTTGAAGATGGAGGCCTCGAAGGTGTTGATGTTCCTGGTGTCACACTGGATAAGCGTAAATCACATGAGCGATAAAGAGCCCAGTGAGCTTGTTGCAGTGTTACTACACTGTACTGTTATCACTTGCTTTGTAGTATGTACGACCGTTGGATGGTATGGACTGACTGACTGACCCCGACCGGCAGAGCTGCTTATATAGACGACGAGAGTAGCTACTTAAGCGCCAATTAATATTGCGTGCCTGCGCAAAGTGAAAAAGGCCGTAGAACATTCTGCTGCGGTAACAATGCGACGGCTGTTGAATCGAGGCCTTTCGGTGTGTTTCTCGATATCGCGCTGACCTGTAGCTGTAGGTAGGTTGATTATTCTGGCGTGTTCGTACAGAACCAGTGGCGGTGCAATGATTTTTACTAAAGGGGGCGACCGTTCTGGTCGCCACACATCTTTTGTAAAATTTATTGATGAAAGCATAATCTACATGAAAGAAAATATTGAGAGTGCACAATCGTTCATTTTTTTAAATGGTGGCCTTAATTTTGTCGCAATCTTTCTTGCAGTCTCGTTGCAAAGCTGCCCGTAACATTGCACAACATTTCAAGCGGTATTGCAGTCACTTCACGCCGAATCCTTTCTTTTAATGCCTGGATAGTCCTTGGGGCGTTACTTTGAAATACTGCTGTCTTTAAGTACCCCCAAAGGAAGTCGTCGCATGCGGATAAGTCAGGAGAACGAGGTGGTCAGGGAGTATCACCCTTCGTACTCATAAGACGACCGGGAAACACCTGTCTTAGTTAACCTATTGGCAATCATACTGTGTGGCATGTCGCATCATCTTGTTGGAAAATTGTTATGTATTTCATTTCTGTGCTTCTCAATTGCAGGAAGAAAAAAAAAGTTCAACAATTGACCTAACGATCATAGTTCACAGTTACTGCGTTCCCAGCTTCGTTCTAAAAAAAATAAGGGCCGGTTCCCATAAACTTTCCCCATTTTGGTAATACGCTTTGACGGCAAATGCGCTTTGTTCACCGACTAAGTATCCATGATAACTAACTTCCAGCTCTCTAGATTCACAATATTGATGCCGCCTCTCCTCTACTTTTTGACATTCCCAAATGGTCCCGTTTCATTGACTCACATGTTATAAAAGATACATTCACTTAAAAGCAAGAAGGTAACCTAACCGGTTAATTTTTATTTTTTTTATTTGGGAAAATCAACAGATTATTAACATTTAGATATACTCGTAACAATAAAATTAATAACACACATAAAATCCAATAATAGATTTCACATAATTTAAAATTATAATAAAAAACCAAGGGACCTGTGAGCTAACAAGTTTACAAAAATAGAACATTATAAATTTTAAATAAAGAAGATGTAAGAACACAAATAAAAACTAATAATCTGCTTAATAAATTTCAAAACATAAAGTAGGTATTTAAAGATTTATCTCACTAAACAACAGTAATAATAATAATATGTACATACAACTCAAGTGAACACATTACAGTAATTTTTTAAATTGATAAACTAACGTTTAAGTCAAGATTTTTATGCATAGCACAAAGGGTAACAATTATTATAAGCAATAATTATCAGCCTGAAACACTCATCTACATTGAAAAAATCTTCCGAAAAAAGATACTGGCCGCCAACGGGACTCGAACCCGTGTCCCTCTGATTGCCGGTCAGGAGCTCTCAGAGCAATTGAACAGTCAATTGAATGGCAAATAATTGGAAAGGATTCACAGTAATAACATGATAACTGACAAAAGGGTTTTTAAAATTATTTAACGTTAGCTACGACATTTTTTTTAAAGGTTCTTAACCCATTGGACACAGAATTAATGAGCTAAAAAATTGGCCTTCACCACTGAATTAATTTTGTACCAAAAATTGAAACCTGCATTGGTGTACTAAATCTTTTGTAACTTTTGAACTGTATATTCAAATCGATGGTCCCGAAGAACAATGTCGGATATGACAAAAATTGAAAATCGTTCTGTTGGCTTATTTTTTAAACGACTTCGAAATGGAGGAGGTTATCAATTAGACGGTATTTTTTTTTTTTTAATGTTTTTATCTCAGAACGTTCAATTGGGTGAACCGATATTGATGATTTTTTTTTTATTAGAAAGCTGGTGCTTTCCGTGTGATCCCATTTTAATTTGGTCCGGTTCTGACAATGGGATCCATGAGAAAACCATATATGTCTTAAATTTGCAATAAGTATGTACGCGACAAATGGACGAATAACTCAATATTACCCCAACAGATTTCGATGATTCTTTTTTCGTCACTAAAAATCAAAAAATAAACAAAACAAAAAACAACTTCAAAAAATGCACTAAAAAGTAAAAAAATAATTTTGTACGATTGTTATTTTTGGAGTCGGTGTCAGCTAAGATCTCCACATCTCACCTATGTATAACTACCTAGGCTGACACCGACTCCAAAAATAACAATGGTACGAAATAATTTTTTTACTTTTTAGTGCATTTTTTGAAGTTGTTTTTTGTTTTGTTAAAAATTTTGTTTATTTGATTTAAAAGTCTGTATTTTCGGATTTTTTAATGAAATGAGATGAAGTATCAATAATCAAAACAACATTACATTTCTTTATACCATAAACAGTAAGCATGCAGAAATGATACTTTAAAAAGCTCCACTGCAAAAATTAAAAATCGCACATCCGACATTGTTCTTCGGAACTGTCGAAATGAATTAATTTCTTTAAATTTGTTTACATATTGGATTAAGGTAAAGGAAAACATAAAACTAAAAATTGAAAAAAAATATTAAAATATGTGTAAATAAGGATACAAATATAACCTTCTCTTTTTTCGTAAGATTTTTTTCACATTTTTATTCGAAAAATTACAAAAAAACATAATATTCATAAATCGAATGATAATAACTTTTGTTTTTTATGTACTTGTATACTAATAAAATAATTTGGTATGATAGTCCTCAAAGCAATCAGGGACGTTCACGGTCACTATCAAAAGCCTAGAACCGCTCGCAATTTTGAAGAAATTAAATGGCGGCTGGCTGCATATAAAACTTGGAACATAAATATCAGGGAAAAAACATAAGAAGCATGTTATTGATAATTCAATGAATTGAATGATTAATTACCTACAGAACGTTCTGCGTTCAAAATTTTATTAAAAAATGTTACTGTCATGCTCGTTGTCCATTTTTTGGCGGACCTACTCTAGCCCGTTAGCGCGCCGGGGTTTGTGGTTAAGTACCTGAGTTGCACACCCGGTAGGCTGCCGGGGTTTGTGGCCAATGGGTTAAATTACAAGAGAATATTTCTACATCACTAAAATTCTTATCAAATATATTGCATGCTCTAAATATAAAAGCATTTTGTCTGAGATTGGTAGAACATTTTTGAATATGACAAAGTGATTTTTCTCTAGTTCTAACGCCAGGGACTCTAAAATTAATCTCCGACAAAAGTTACAAACAATCAATAAAGCCATTGATAATTTTATGGAGATATATTATATTTGCGGAGTCTCTTCTAAATTTGAATGGTTTAAGTCCATAAAGGTCCATCGAGCTGTTTACGTCATGGTAACTAATATTAAACTAGAAATTTAAACGATGGACAAATTTTCATTCGGTGGCTTCGATGCGTTTAATGTAAATATTATCAAATAGCAAATAGAATAGTTAGAAATACTTTTTCTGTAAACAAATAGCAAATATAGTAGTAAGATATACTTTGTATGTCAACAAATATCATATAGACTAGTTAGATATACTTTGTTTATAAACAAATAGCA
The DNA here is from genome assembly GCA_917563855.2 of Limnephilus lunatus. Taxonomy (NCBI): domain Eukaryota; kingdom Metazoa; phylum Arthropoda; class Insecta; order Trichoptera; family Limnephilidae; genus Limnephilus; species Limnephilus lunatus. The sequence continues at coordinate 105,714,996 of OU830594.1, forward strand.
AATAGAGTAGTTAGATATACTGTGTACAAACAAATAGCAAATAGAGCAGTTAGATATACTTTGTATGTAAACAAATAGCAAAAAGAGTAGTTAGATATACTTTGTATGTAAACAAATAGCAAAAAGAGTAGTTAGATATACTTTGTATGTAAACAAATAGCAAAAAGAGTAGTTAGATATACTTTGTATACAAACAAATAGCTGAAACATCTATATATCTACCTTAAAGATCCTATTGAAATTTCGGTTCCATAACAACTCAGAATCATGCAGTTTCAACACCCCTTTGAAAAGTTATGAAAAAAAATAGTTGAAAAGTAGCCCGTGACCTAACCTAACCATCAATTTAACCTATTTAACCAATTTTTGAAGTAAAACTTCTTTACGCACGCTCGACTTGGGGGTATGCTGGTGAATGCGTTACGAAAAGTGGTGATTGTTACGAAAAGTCTCATGCGAATGGTAATCAATGCGAACGGTGATCACGCTTGACTTGGGGAGTGATAAGGATAAGGATGGTCACCCCAAGGTCGTAGGTCACCCCAAGGTCGTAGGTCACCCCTAGGTCGTAGGTCACTCCAAAGTCGTAGGTCACCCCAAGATCGTAGGTCACCCCAAGGTCGTAGGTCACCCCAAGGTCGTAGGTCACCCCAAGGTCGTAGGACACCCCTTTCGCCAAGTTTGGTAACTTAGCAGGGATACCTGGGTTCATGGGCGAGGTTTATCTTGTAGTTTTACTTCAGTCGTGTGGTCTGAAGCACATCCGTTTTTTTTTATATATTTTTCATCACTTTTGACTTTTCAAGTTGCAAGATTCTGTGCTGTCTGGTCACTGAAATTTCATCTTTTCTAGTATTCAACTTCAATCTTCCACACATTATTTATGAAATTTGCCCATTTCAATCAAATACATATTATAAATTCACCTTCCCTTTTAGCATCTATTGAGATAAATACCATGAACAACCCTTGAAGTGAATCTGGGAAGAGCCAAAAATATTATTTTTAAATCATCTCAACTTTTATATAAAACATTAATGAAATTAAGTAACGAAAGAAACATGGAAATTTGTTTTAAAACAATTAATAACCTATGCAAGAACTATTAAAAAGTAACTGATCTGACATAATTTAGTGATAATCCATATATGTATTTATAATACATTATTTCCAATGAGTTTACTAAAACTCATTTTGAAAAGGACAACATTATACAATTAAAAGAAAATTGTTTTTACACAAGAACACGAATTGAAAGGGGAGTTCGATGAAAAATACATATATATTTTAAAACAGACTAGACACACTTGTAATACATTCAGAAAGATATACAAGGTGTGGCAAAATAGACAGTGCGGTTATGAAAGGTCGGTACATCCCGTGTGGTGGGGGTAGGAACCTGGGAGTGGTCTCATTGTGTCGGGAGGGTCGTACCGTTTTCAGTCATTGTCATGGTTTGGTCCAGACAACACCGGGGCTTTGCCGTCCGCACGTTTCTTGAAAATGGCGTATCGGCGAAGCGTACTTCCATCTCTATGGAGCGGTGAATAAACAACATTTTCGGTACTGGGCTGAAAATAACCCGAGGCAACTTCATGAGAGACCTCTTCACTTCCCAAAAGTGACCGTGTGATATGCGATTTCCAATTTGGGGTGATTGAGCTGTATTTTTTCGAGGAGAATGGACGAACCGTGACTGTCAACGCTCAACGTTGTTTCCATGTAGGAAAATTTTTTTGAACCTCAATTTGAAGAACTAACGGAGGAAACAGATCTGGGAGACATCTGGTTTCAACAATACAACAGGTGCTACGGCCCATACTCTGAGTTTCAATGACAAAACTGTTCCCTGCGCGCCTCGTCACTCTGAGGGGTGACTTGGATGGCCCGCGCGCTCACCTGATTTAAGCATTTGCGACTTCTTTCTGTGGGGCTATCTACAAGAAAAAGATTTTAAACAGCGGCCTCACACCTTGGAAGAACTCAAGGATTGAATTCGGGAGGAAATCGCCGCTATGCCCATCGAGATGTGCCAAAATAAAGCCTAAAACTTCAGAAATCGCCTTCATCAATGTATCGCTGCTGGGGGCCATCATCTTTCTGATGTCATCTTTAGGACTTGATGCACAAAACCGCAAGATGTCCTGAATAAAATAAAATAAACCCCATTTCTGTAATTTGTGCCGTTTTTTTTAATAGCCCTTATACTGCACTGTCTGTTTTGCCGCACCCTATACAAGAGTTAGAGGGTTCCAAAGAAAGGTTGCTAAATATGTCACTGGTTAATAAAGCAGCTGAGAAAGTATCCTTTAACCCTCAGAGTAATGGAATCCAAAACCTATTTACTCCAAACCAGACATAAAAATTAACTTGTGTATTTAAATTATACCACTAGATCTACAAAATTGATTAATATTGCATAACTATTTTTAAAATATTGGCACTAATATCATCTACTATTTTTCTTTTTACTATAATGTACTATCCATTGTCCATTGCGACTTTAGTACATTATAATGCTTAACTTAACTCAACTTACTACATTTTGTGTATGTATAATATTATGATGACTATCTCAACACAGTTACCTACACCTACTATATGTACAATACTGCCACCATGGGTGGTACTACGGAGTCCTCCTTGAGAGTCTCAAGAGGGATACTGTGCTATCACTTATGATGGCATAATAATACAAGCGTACACCTCAGCACGAGTTCTCCCATAAATATACTAACCCCTAGATCGATATCTTCGGGCTTTCTCCATACTAGTGATTTGGTCGTCAAACTTAACTGTCAAAATGACTTGCGTGGCGCGAATTGACTAAAAGATAGAGGAATTTTATTTGTCTACCATAGACAATATAATCGCTCTGTCCTACTTCATGGATTCATTAGCCCAATAAATTATATAAAAAATAAAAATGCTTTAGAGCGGCAAAATTTGAAATTATGCTTGCATTAGAAAAATGAAAACTCGGGGTACATGTTTAAATATTATTTTTATTTTCACAAATACAATGGATAAGTGTTACAAAAACATAAAATGCTTTACACAAAAATATGAAATACCTTCCGTGGATATATTTCAGCCATCTCACAGCAAAAACTGCAAAATGTCTTCTGAAATAAATATATCACATTAAACAAAGTTTGGGAACGGAACATAGAATACTTGTGATAAACAAAATTTATATGCGACGGGCCACTTCAAGAGTCAGAATTTTATGTGTTAGTCGGTTTACATGAGTCCGGTGAGTCCAAATAAGTGAGAGGCTTATGGCGGATAGCAAGTTGTTAATAATCGTCTGCAAAAGGGCCTTTCTTTCTCTATGGTGGAGAACGAGAGGTTAAACTAAAGCTCTACGAGCATTATTTGACCCTACATATGTGCAAGTAATTATAGCAAGAGAAATAAACTGTCACCTTTCTTTGGAATCATGCGACGTGTCTTCAGCTGGGACGTTGAACTCTCCTCTGGTGTTCCTGTTATACCTGAAAATTGAAGAAAACAGTTTTTACAATATTTGTATCTCAAATATTACTTAAGATTTGGCATGACAACTGATAAAAAAACTGCAACATTCTTCTGAAATAAATATGTCACATTAAACAAAGTTTGGGAACGGAACATAGAATACTTGTGATGAACAAAGTTTATATGCGACGGGCCACTTCAAGAGTCAGAATAGTATGTGTTAGTCGGTTTACATGAGTTCGGTGAGTCCAAATAAGTGAGAGGCTTATGGCGGAGAGCAAGTTGTTAATAATCGTCTGCAACAGGGCCTTTCTTTCTTTATGGTGGAGAACGAGAGGTTAAACTAAAGCTCTACGAGCATTATTTGACCCTATGTATGTGCAAGTAATCATAGCAAATAGAGAAATAAACAGTCACCTTTCTTTGGAATCATGCGACGTATCTTCAGCTGGGACGTTGAACTCTCCTCTGGTGTTCCTGTTATATCTGAAAATTGAAAACAGTTTTTACAATATTTGTATCTCAAATATTACTTAAGATTTAGCATGACAACTACTGATAAACTTATGTTCACTAAACAGCATTTTGTATAGAATGCTACCATTTAAATACCCCACATACATTTAAAGTAAAATTGAACAAGGCAAGGAGTGTATGCCAAGACTGAGTTGTTTGACGGTCCGTCCTCTCTGCCTATCCTGCGGGGAAACAGTGTAATAGTTTGTTTTAAAGCATTATCAATTTTACCTTGTACGAGGTCTTGTATGAAGTCTTGTATAAGATGGGCATTTTTAACGTTGACGTTTCAAGCCTCCGCCTATCTTCTGGGGTGAAAGACGATCTCTTCTGGGGTGAAAGACGATGTCTCCTTCTGTCCAGAGGGTTTTCGGGACTTCAAGCGGCATGCCAGGAGAGAGACGACATCATCGCATCCCCAGCCACAATGTATGTTCTCACAATGATGGTCACAAATCTGACGTTAACAATCTTATGAAATGTTCCTAAAGTATAGGCTTCGATACGTTAACAACGTTTTTATGAGGTGGTAGAACATTTTCTGAAACGAAATATGGAAAAACATTAAACCACTAGTACCCATAAGCTTGCCTTTACGATAAAATCAAAAAACCTTTATATTTCAACCTCAAATATTGATTTACAGATAAATTAAGGTGAATAATGTTTTATGTAATTAATTACCTGATTTCTTGATCAACACTAAACACTTGTTTCACCTCTAGAATTCATGTAAGCATTTTTTGAATAAAATATGTTCATCGGTAAATTGTTAAAACAACGTGCAACGGCGTCTGTAAATAAACATAACATGGCGGATGGCAAATCCATAGATGCGAGTCTATTTCCTGCAGATAGTGCGGTGTGCGGTTTCCTGCATTTGGTACCATAAATAATACATACATTTGGTACCTTTTTTTTAGTGACGTAGGTGTATGAGCATCTCTTTCTGACACACGTAGAGAGCGAGAGATGGCGAAAATCAAAATTACAGACCTATCTAAAATTCAGCTTTGTCTGTGGTGTCTGGCACTTTCGCTAGAGTAAGAGTTATTTATGGTAACAGGACACAAATTTTGACAGAGTTATACGCCCCTGAGTTCTCCCAGTGAGGTGTTCACAAACCATAACCACATTCTTTAACCATTTACATACAGTTGCCGATCATATTTCACTCTAATACCTACTATGTTTCATATTAAGAATATTTTTTGTTTTACTTTTATCTAATGTCATTGTCATTGCTTTTATTAACTGTATGTCATTGTATTTATTAACTGTATGTAAGAGCATAAAAATTAATAAATACATAAATAAATGGTGGTATCCTGGTGGGCACAAATACAAAATAATTGTTTCCTAGAATAGCAGAGAGCTTTTTAAAATAACACATATATTGAAGTAACAAATGCTGCCAACTATTTCCTCTCAAAAGATGTCCAGATTGTCCAGTGCCATAGAAAGAATGTGACTGCCTTCAGAGTGTTGTTTCCTTAAGTGCTTTCCAGGGACAGAGATAGAATGTGGCTGCATTAAGAGTGTTACTCCTCCAAGTGATGTCCAGAACCAAGGACATAGCATCTGTAACGAATTACAAGTGCAGTATTACAAAATGAGTTCATCTTTAATTCAAACAATTAAGTATGCTAGCATGGGCGTAGCTACAGTGGGGCAAAGTGGCACCCTGGCTGGCCAATGCAAGACCTCTGGGATTGTAGGCCGAGTCGTATTTTCAAATTTACAGCAATTTATATAATGGTTGGTAGAAGCATATTTTTGTTCCGTACCAACTCTAGAATTTTATTTTTTGCCCCACCCTACATCAAAACCTGGCTACGCCCGTGTATGCTAGTATTCAGAATTGTATTTTTTGTTGTATTTCTTGGGCATTAATGTAATAATTTCTAGATATTTGGTTTTAAAGAATTTTATTTCACACATACATTTGTTACTTAATTTTTTTTTGTTAAAATTAAGTAACAAATCTAAATGTGAAATTAAGCCCATCATTCATCATGAAAAATTGAATTTTTTAATGGCCGATATTTTATAACCTAAAACACAAATTAATAAAGTAGTACATATCTATATATTTGCTATACTTTTGATTAAAAAAAATTTATTTTCAGTTTTGTTGGGTGCTATGGCCTCAAAACCAAAATTAAGCTTATTATGAAAAGTGCCGCGTAGCCGTTCCTCTTAACCCTTGAAAATCAGGCGTATTTTATCAGAAGGTAAAAATATTTCCAGTTTGCAATAAAATCCAAATATATGGAATATTTTCAAACATATCCGAAAACTAAAAACTGTTCTCGAAAGGTGATGAAATACACTTTCAAATTATATTACTAAACATAACCATGCAATTTTTTAAATTTAAAAATATGAAAGCAAACTTTAAAATAACACATAAAAAGTTTTAGAAAATGGCTCACCCTACGCTTTTTCTAACTAAAATAACTGATTAAGAAAAAAAATAAAAATATACACATATTTTGTGAGACAAATGAATTATAAACATTATTTCTACCTGACTTTTTTATCGTTTTGTTTAAAAATAATTACTAAAAAATTCACAATGTTTCATAATTTATTTTCAAATTGCAGTCGGAAACTTTGGTTTCATAAGGGTATATATTATACAATTTAATTATTTTGTGGTTAATTTTTAGATTAAAATATATATTTTTTTCTTTTTACATTAACTCAACACAGGAGGCCCTGAGGAAAAAATTTCTCTGAGATCCTGTGTGGAGGGTCTTTTTGAGGAGAGGAAGGAATGAACATTGGTCTTGAAGAGAACCATGTTGGAGGGAGGAGGAATCACAGAGGCCGGCAAATCGTTCCACAGCCGAGCTGTTGAACACAAGAACGAGTCAAAGAAACAACCTGTTCTCATGTGACAAATGTCAACCGTGTACATATGTTGGGCATGCGTTTGGTGTGTTTCCCGACCATGCACTGGTACCGAGGGGATCAATGGCGCTAGTTCCTCGGAGCATCTTCCATTGTAATACCGGTAAAACAAGGATAGCATTCCCACCCAAAGCCTGTGCTCTAAAGATTGCAATCCGTCTGTTAAGATGGTGATATAGAGCGTGTTGTTTTGTCTTTCCATTACCGCTTAGATTATATTTCTCACTATAATAGTAAGGGAGATACAACGATTTCTATGAGACCTGTGTAAGCTGGGACAAATGCGATTAGACGGGTTAATACAATATATTGCCATCAAAATAAAAACTGGGAAACAACCTTATTAACCATGCTGATGTAAAGAAAGTTAAGAAACCATTCCAGGGGAATATTAGTCCACTCAAGTGATCTACAGTACAGGTCCAGAGGTAGAATGTGGCTGCCATGAGAGTGTTGCTGGACTTAAGTGATCTCCAGGGACAACAGTAGAATGCGACTACCTTGATAGTGCTGGTCCACTCAAGTGATCTACAGGTCCAGAGGTAGAATATGGCTGCCATGAGAGTGTTGCTGGACTTAAGTGATGTCCAGGGACAACAGTAGAATGCGACTACCTTGATAGTGCTGGTCCACTCAAGTAATTTCCAGGAACAGAGAATGAATTTGTATATGTAGAGTGTCGGTGTCTCATCAGTGATGGAACCGTAGCTGAAATAAATAACAACTAGGTTAGCTAAAATAAATAATTTTTACTTCATTTTTAGGTTTTTAAAATAAAAATCTGTTGTTTTAAATTTAAACAGTATTTAATTAAATGAAGACAATATTAGCAAAACTCAATCAAAATCTGAAGACGGAAAAATCAGAAAAAGATATTGGTTCCACTGGGACTCGAACCCTGATACCTTAGCATTAATGGCCAACTGCTCTACCGATTGAGCTATGGAACCCATTTCCAATTCGGTCACTTTTAACTGTATCATACTTCGACTAAGAACTACCAACACTATCTTCATTTTCTTAACGCGCATATTATTGGCTGCTATAATCCTACAAATTATTGTAACGGGTTTAATATGTATATTTAACGATTTGATTTGTTATTGTAATGTTGTATATTATGTTATTGTCAAACATTATATTGTTTAAAATATTTCTTTACGCCATGTTCATCAAAAACTACTTATACCTATATATTTTTTAAATTTTTAAATTTTTTCACTTTTATAACTTTTGGTATAAATTCTAACTCGATAACTCAAATATTATATTTTTTTAAATATTTCTTTACGCCATATTCTTCAAAAACTACTTGTATACATATACTATTTTTTAATTTTTCACTTTTATAACTTTTGGTATAAATTCTAACTCGATAACTTTTGTAAAACTTATTTGTAATCTATGTAAAAGCCCCCATGGGCGTATAACAATAATAAATATATAATTGCAAGATTCAACCCCAACTAAATGCTATCTAGATAGTGTCTGGATAAATATTTATCCATTTTATTTTTAATACGCGACATCTATTGACTTTTTCTGCAAGTCTAGGATGAATATTTTATTAATTATTGGAATAAATTTTCATAGCTCAATCGGTAGAGCAGTTGGCCATGAATGCTAAGGTATCTGGATTCGAGTCCCAGTGGAACCAATATCTTTTTCTGATTTTTCTGTCTTCAGATTTTGATTGAGTTTCGCTAAAATTGTCTTTTAATTAAATATTATAATTTGAGTTTTTACTCATAAAGTAAAAAAAAAATAATAATAATATTAATGATGCAGGTTTAATTACACATCATGACACAACTAACTTGGGAGCATTCATTCACTCAATGGTAGTCAAGAGACAGAGAACTTACTTTTATTTAAAATGAACGCACTTGAGATGGGCGAAAACAAGGAATCCATTTGAGAAAATGGAATTTGTTTTAAACCGATTTTCTTAAGAAGTAATACGTATATTTGAATATTTTTGTTTTATATAGTACTCACCACACCCGAATTATAAAAGTATTGTTCAAAATTATGGCCTGCTTTGTAATAGGACTTCATATACAGATGATAAAGTCAGCATTGGACCATTTAGTGACATTTTATGTGTAGCAAATTTATGTTTAAATTTACATTAAAAAATGGTTTTCACTTTGGTACAAATCATTACAAAAAAAGAATAATTTGCACATCTCCAGTCCCAAAGTGTAAGTTTCCTTTTGATCAAATATTCTTCCACACAAAAGACAATCCTTGGGAAGATGGGCAAGTTACAAGTATCACATATATGAACAAATATATTTATATTTCTTACACATTTGTATGTTTATACTTATTGTTGGAAAATATTTGACAGAAATGCCTTTTCTGACATTCAAGTAGGACCGGCATAAAAGGTAGATCCACCCTTCCCCAATGACGTTATATTATAAATAGACTCGCCATAGTCTCACATACTCACAATATAATGTGGAAAGCAAGCAACACTCTTTTGTTTTCAGCGGTTTTCAGTATAATTTCTAAATTCAAAAGTTCATTCCTGTGTGATAAAGACAGACAATCAAAGAATGTATGGGAGTGAATGACATAGATTCATAGTAGGGCGGCTTATTAGTTTCTTCGCCGGATACTACTGTCACATCACGGGTGTGACCTATGGGTGTGACTGAGATAACAAGATACTCTTATTCGGTTACACAATATGACAGGGAAGGGTAAAGGCGGGTAAAACGTGACACACGGGCAAATATTTTTATATTTATTATATGAGTTTTCATTAGTAATACAATATTGGTACTATTATAGTAGTATTTTTAAGTACATATTTTATTATACAGTACAGGTTATAGGTTCAAACGATTATACAAATCTATACAGATTAATAACACCTAGGACCGTTACTATTTACAATTTTCATCAACGACATTATTAAATTAATGAACGCGTTACCCTTTGTACGTTTTACCCCATCTTTCCCAATGGAATAAAACGAATGTGGGACGCTGTGTGAACCGACCTACTTTTAGTAGGTTTTCCTTGTTATGCATATGTCACTTTGTGATGCAGCGTTCGCTGTCTCCTTTACTCATATATTATTGCGGGCGGGAAACATAAAAATTAATTGTAATAATTATAAAAATTGATAATAATAAGTAATTTGCGTGTACTTAGAAATGAAGTGCTATTCCTTTGCCTTTACGACTATTTGCCGTATAATTTAAGCATTTTCTCATCACACAGGAGGGCATTTTGGCGCTTTGCAATGCAATTTACTTACTGGTAAGACACGACCTCACTCGACGCGTAGCAGTTTAGTACTAAAGTACTAGGAATAGAGACAGCTACAATCGTATTGTGTTTGGCTTCCCACTTTGAGATTTCTACCCCGCGTCCAGTATTAATGTCTTTGCCCTTCCCGCCAAAAGTGTGTTAATATCAATGAAGGTAATTTTTATGAAAGACCTTTTTTTAACTTCATACAAAACATTTAATAAATTTATTGGTGACGTGAATTAAAAAAAAAGACAACTGTCACTGATAAAACTTAATAAACCTAGCTAACTTAATAAACCTAGCGAACCTAGCTCATTCAGGGAGTGGAAAATCACCTGCAATAGCCATCCCAAGATTCCCAAGCCAAGGTGTGAGCTATCGTGCTCAGGCTGAATGTCCTGGGGAACTGTGTCACGAACGGTGCCTACGAGAAACGCCTGTAGGTGAAACCAAGAGAAGAAGCGGTGGAGATGAGAGCTGAGGCCACCCCCCATGAACTCTTCCCTTGTGGGGCCTTCAGGGAAACAAGGGGAAGGGCACTCTTCCAGCGTGGGACCTTCGAGGAACCAAGGAGGAGTGAGGTGGAGAGATGATGTCCTCTTCCCATGTGGGGCCTTTAGGGAACCATGTAGGAGTGAGGAGGAGAAATGAGATCATCTCTGTGAACTCTTCCCTTTTAGAGGCCTTTGAGGAGGAACCAAGGAGGAGTGAAGAGGAGAGTTGAAGTCCTCTTCCCTTTTGGGGCCTTTGTGGAACCAAGGAGGAATAAAGAGGATAGATGAAGTCCTCTTCCCTCTTGGGACCCTCTGAGAACCAAGGTGGGGTGGACTCGTGGGGCCTTTAGGGAACCAAGGGGAGGTGGACTCTCCGTCGTGGGACCTTCGGGGAACTAAGGAGTGGAGAGGAGAGATGAAGCCCTCTTCCCTCGTGAGGCCTTCAGGGAACCAAGTACGAGTGAAGAGGGGAAATAAGACCTGGGAAGACACATTGTCGAACCAGAAGATATAGCTTAATTTCCAATTACAACTCTGGTGAACTTTATTAAAGGGACTGGGTTGTTGTTAAAGGATTGAGGTAAAATGGGAGATAGCACAATGGGCCTATGGCCTAAGTGCTCACGGGAACTAATCGTAAACCGTCTCCGCCAAGAATAAAAAAAAAAAATAAAATAAAATAATAAACCTGCCTAGGGAATGTCGCCCCTGTTGAATTCCTGAGTCAGATGCTGCCTTGAGAGTGCTGGTCACCTCAAATGAGGACCTTGTAAAAATTGTCCGTGTTTGAAAAAAATATTATAATATAATAATATTATAAATTAAAAACATTTTCCCTGATACGATTTGATCAAAAAACCAAAGTATTGCGTTAGACCAATGATTTTCAAAGTGGGGGGCGCGTCCCCCTAGGGGGGTGCGAAGATATGTGGAGAGGGGTGCGGGCGCGGGCGTAGGCGGCGATCACCACTCCGCTCTTCATTCCAAATCTTGTCAAAAACATGCAAGCTCATCCGTCGCATTGACTTTTCTTATAACAAGTGTGAAAAATAAATATTTTTATAATAAAACATCTAAAAATGTATTTTTGCACTTTATTACCTACCCTAATTTCATTTTACAATTGCTGGGGGGGGAGGGGCACTTGCTGTTACTTGCTGGGCCCTGGGCCGAGGGGAGGCGTGGGCATATTCATTTTAAGCAATAGGGAGGCGTGATACTTATAAGTTTGGGAACCCCTGCGTTAGACTGTAGGTGACAAGGTGACATAAGCGTCATCTGACCTGATGATGGACGCTGCCAGGCAATCTGAAGTGTCGGCTTAATTGGAGAAGGCGCTAATGTGGCTTTTCATCCAAAACAACTACGAGCATGGAGAAATCCTGTTTTTAAAGCATAAAAGGTGTATTAAATATGAACAAATCGGCGTTTATAAACAATAGTATACCTGCCTTGAAAAAGTTGCTTCTGTCGAGTGATGATAGAGGGCCAGAGATAAAATGACGTTGCTTCGAGAGTTTGGGTAAAACCACCCAAAGTGATTTTGATGCTGGGCCCCTCAATGGTGTACAGAAACATCGATAGAATGTGACTCGCTTGAGATTGCTGATACTCTCAAGTCGTGTACAGGGACATCAATAAAATGTGGCTCGCTTCAGATGACTGGTTCCCTTCTCGAGAGTGTTGTTCCCCAAGTGGTTTATAGAGACATCGATAGAATGTGGCTCGCTTGAGAGTGCTGGTCCCCTCAAGTTGTGTCAAGGAACATCAATAGAAGGTGACTGCCTCGAGAGTGTTGTCCCCTCAAGTGGTATAAAATAACAGAGTTGGAATTTGACTTTTTTTTTGTTTTGATACCCAGTGGTTGGTGACAGGGATCTGTAGATTAAAAAAATAAGTATATATTTTTATTCTTGTATGAGCGCCACACAAGCCTCTCAACTGCTAGAAACTGTTAGGAGCCAGTGAAACTATGGCATCCCAAATTGGGGTATGGTATGAGGCTGAAGATAGTGGGGAGAGCAGGAGACGTGGAAGAGTAAGGTGGGGAAGTACATGGCTATTCAGAACTGTTCACAATCTATTAAATTATTTCAATCAAAGTTTCGATTCTTAATGGTGGTCATTCACCAGGGCGATACTGAAAGCATCTACAACTCTGTAATGTGCCAGAAATTTACTATATATTATTTACAATGATTTAATTGTGAAATATCACAAATCATTCAAATAAAACACACCAGGTTCTTATAGGTACTTATTGGAAAAAAAAGCTAGTCAAGCATGTTTAATAAAAAAAATTACAAATTTAACGTGTTATTTCACAATTAATAACAACTGATAGGTAGAAATTTTACATTAATCACATACTTATTCATTGATAATTTTAACATAAAACCAATACAGTATTTTCGTTATAAAGTATGAAAGTTTCTCTTCGGGAAGACTTATTTTAGATTTCTAACACTTCCAATTCAATTGTCACATATTGAAATTAAAATATTGAAATCCAATTTTGAATATTGACATTTTTAGAACACTACTTCTAAAACAACTTATAAATAAATAAATATACATCTACCTCTTGCTTTCTTTTTATGAAAATTTTATTTAACGAATTTTAAATATTTTTTTAAATGTAGGAATAAGTAATAAAATTATATTTCTATAAAATTTTACATTTATATATAATAATCATTATTTATTCAGACATATATTTTCGACTGAACAAGTAAATACTAGGGATGTTTGTGTACTGTGACCATAGCGGGCTGTAGTTTTTTGTTTTTTGAAGTTTGGTAACACTGAGTGGTAGAGGGGGTCTTCTGAACAGAGCAAGCTGCAGAAACACTGCATTATGTGAATGACGTGGACCATGGACTCACGTTGTAGTGACAAGTCGCGTGGAAGATGTCGGTTAAAAATCCCGCCAAGTGCTGTGATCCGCTTTTTACTCACGGATGGAACAAGATCTGCATTTTACTCACAACAAACAAGAAAAAATGCTGAGGATTTCTGAGCTCTATTGTGACTGGAGATGATAGTGGCTGACTCATTACATGCCTGGGAAAAAAAACAGTCCTCAAAGTGACGTCACACCAATTCCCCATCTGTCAAAAAATTGAAAACCACAATATCGTGCAAAAAAATCTTTGGCCTCAGTATTTTAGTACCGAAAAGGCATCATTTTGGCCGAATTTGGCCTCAGATTGAGACCATCAATGCACAACAATATTGTGCACCCTTGAAAAACTCAAAAGGTGCATTCAAAACAAAAGGAGGGGAATGCTGACCAGAGAAGTGTGCTTTTTTTCACGAAAACGTCTGTCCTCACACAGCTTTAGCCAATACGATCATGGACTCATTTGATTGGGATATTTTGAACCACTCCCCGTAATTATAGATTAACATCTTTTCACCTTCCTAAAAGCATGTAAGGATGATAATAAATTTTCAACCGACGAGCAGGTGCAGAAAGTGTTGCTGAAGTGAGGGAAGTAGCTGGCGGGAGAATTCTTCGAGGAGGGCATAAAGAAACTTGTGCCACGGCTCACCACATGCATTGAACGGGTTGGCAATTATTTGGAAAAATAGTCGATAAGTGTATCAACAATACCCTGTAATTTTTTTACTAATACACTTTTTCAAAAAATAAATATAAATTCAGTACACTTACTTTCTGAACATCCCTCGTATTATGTGCTCATAAATAAATAAACTCTTTTACTAACTCCGCGTTTTTATTTCGATTCCACTAATTTATAAATGTATTCATACAAATAACATCATCGATATAAGTAGGTATGTATACTAAGTTATTATTATAAATATATTAAATTGTAAAGGTCCCGTCAATTGCAGAAGAATGGTCATAGTCACCAATCAATATTATAAGAAGCAAGTTACTACATACGTTCCTTTCGAATGCTCCATGATGACCGGCAATCAGAAGGACGCGGGTTCAAGTCCCGTAGAGGAGTGTTTCAGACTGATAATTATTAATTATAATAATTTAAAACTTGTTTATTAGTAAGGGGGCTAGGAGCGAGTTTAAAGAAAGGTAAGTTTACCTGTTGGAGTAAGTTATGCAGAAGGTTCCTAGTTCAGTCAATAGGTGCTGCATCTGCCTTGTCTCTTCCTTGGACTGCCCAGGGTAGCTATAGCTTCACTATTCAACTCTTTACCAACTTGTAAACCTACTATTCTGTTCAACCAAGAACAAGAGCCTCTTTTGTAGTAATTTGAAGTAAGAAGAGCACGCATGAATAGTTTGCCATTTATTATTAATGAGATATTATTAAATAGTTATGGGTGTAATGTCACCGAATTGCACTGTACACTTTTATTAAATAAGCCATGTACGCCTCACACGTCATATATATGTCTGGTAATGTTATATTATTGTGAAAACAAGCTTATGGGTAAATAATTTTTATAAGTTAGGATATTAGAGAATAGGTCCCTAGGGCTGTAATGTCACTGAATCGCTTTGAACATATTCATTATTAATGAGATAACATTATATAGTTTTTATGAGTTCGGCTATTAGAGAACAGATCACTAGGGGTGTGATGTCACTGAATTACACTGAACACATTATTTTATTTATTTACTTTGTATCACAAGTTTTGATTTAACATTATTTATAATGATTTCACAATGTTAAAGTTTTAATTATTTTGAAGATGTTTATTTTTTTTGTTTATATTTGTTCTTTAGAGCTTCTAATGTGACAGTGGCACTGCCCTTAAGGAGTGTTGTTACTACATGACGGTTCACTTATTAAAGAGGAGACTCGTTCTATTGGGTCGGCTTCCTGATGGCTGCGAAGAAGATCAACCACCTCTCCGTGTACCTTTTCTACCGCCAAGGAGAGAGCCGTCTTTCCATTCTTGTCCTGACTGCATACATTGGCGTTGTGCTGTAGAAGGACCTCCACAACATTCTTATATCCATTAAGAGCTGCCCATGACAAGGCTGTTCTGCCGTCATCACGGTGAGAGTTGACACCAACACCACTCTGCAGCAGGAGTACCACCATCTCAGTGTGCCCATTAGCAGCCGCCATGAGAAAAGCAGTATCACCATCTTCATTCCGGGAGTTCAAATCAGCTCCATTTAACAATAGGAGTTCTATGATCTCTAAATGTCCTTTACCTGCAGCTAGCATCAATGCAGTCCTGCCGTCATTAATCCTTATATTAATGTCTGCTCCTTTCTCTAACAGTGTGCCTACTACGGCATTGTGGCCATTAAAAGCCGCTTCTGAAAAAGCAGTGTTACCATATTCATCCTTCGAGTTCAAATCAGCTCCATTTAACAATAGGAATTCTATGATCTCTAAATGTCCTTTACCTGCAGCTAGCATCAATGCAGTCCTGCCGTCATTAATCCTAATGTTAATGTCTGCTCCTTTCTCCAACAGTGTGCGTACTACAGCATGGTGGCCATTTATAGCCGCTTCTAAAAGAGCAGTGTAACCATATTCATCCTTCGAGTTCAAATCAGCTCCATTTAACAATAGGAATTCTATGATCTCTAAATGTCCTTTACCTGCAGCTAGCATCAATGCAGTCCTGCCGTCATTAATCCTTATATTAATGTCTGCTCCTTTCTCTAACAGTGTGCCTACTACGGCATTGTGGCCATTAAAAGCCGCTTCTGAAAAAGCAGTGTTACCATATTCATCCTTCGAGTTCAAATCAGCTCCATTTAACAATAGGAATTCTATGATCTCTAAATGTCCTTTACCTGCAGCTAGCATCAATGCAGTCCTGCCGTCATTAATCCTTATGTTAATGTCTGCTCCTTTCTCTAACAGTGTGCCTACTACGGCATGGTGGCCATTAAAAGCCGCTTCTGATAGAGCAGTGCAACCATGTACATTCTGCGAGTTCAAATCGGCTCCATTTAACAATAGGAGTTCTATGATCTCTAAATGTCCTTTACCTGCAGCTAGCATCAATGCAGTCCTGCCGTCATTAATCCTTATGTTAATGTCTGCTCCTTTCTCTAACAGTGTGCCTACTACGGCATGGTGGCCATTAAAAGCCGCTTCTGATAGAGCAGTGCAACCATGTACATTCTGCGAGTTCAAATCGGCTCCATTTAACAATAGGAGTTCTATGATCTCTAAATGTCCTTTACCTGCAGCTAGCATCAATGCAGTCCTGCCGTCATTAATCCTTATGTTAATGTCTGCTCCTTTCTCTAACAGTGTGCCTACTACGGCATGGTGGCCATTAAAAGCCGCTTCTGAAAAAGCAGTGTTACCATATTCATCCTTCGAGTTCAAATCAGCTCCATTTAACAATAGGAATTCTATGATCTCTAAATGTCCTTTCCTTGCAGCTAGCATCAATGCAGTACTGCCGTCATTAATCCTTATATTAATGTCTGCTCCTTTCTCTAACAGTGTGCCTACTACGGCATGGTGGCCATAAAAAGCCGCGTATAGAAGAGCAGTGTAACCATATTCATCCTTCGAGTTCAAATCAGCTCCATTTAACAATAGGAATTCTATGATCTCTAAATGTCCTTTACCTGCAGCTAGCATCAATGCAGTCCTGCCGTCATTAATCCTTATATTAATGTCTGCTCCTTTCTCTAACAGTGTGCCTACTACGGCATTGTGGCCATTAAAAGCCGCTTCTGAAAAAGCAGTGTTACCATATTCATCCTTCGAGTTCAAATCAGCTCCATTTAACAATAGGAATTCTATGATCTCTAAATGTCCTTTACCTGCAGCTAGCATCAATGCAGTCCTGCCGTCATTAATCCTTATGTTAATGTCTGCTCCTTTCTCTAACAGTGTGCCTACTACGGCATGGTGGCCATTAAAAGCCGCTTCTGATAGAGCAGTGCAACCATGTACATTCTGCGAGTTCAAATCGGCTCCATTTAACAATAGGAGTTCTATGATCTCTAAATGTCCTTTACCTGCAGCTAGCATCAATGCAGTCCTGCCGTCATTAATCCTTATGTTAATGTCTGCTCCTTTCTCTAACAGTGTGCCTACTACGGCATGGTGGCCATTAAAAGCCGCTTCTGATAGAGCAGTGCAACCATGTACATTCTGCGAGTTCAAATCGGCTCCATTTAACAATAGGAGTTCTATGATCTCTAAATGTCCTTTACCTGCAGCTAGCATCAATGCAGTCCTGCCGTCATTAATCCTTATGTTAATGTCTGCTCCTTTCTCTAACAGTGTGCCTACTACGGCATGGTGGCCATTAAAAGCCGCTTCTGATAGAGCAGTGCAACCATGTACATTCTGCGAGTTCAAATCGGCTCCATTTAACAATAGGAGTTCTATGATCTCTAAATGTCCTTTACCTGCAGCTAGCATCAATGCAGTCCTGCCGTCATTAATCCTTATGTTAATGTCTGCTCCTTTCTCTAACAGTGTGCCTACTACGGCATGGTGGCCATTAAAAGCCGCTTCTGAAAAAGCAGTGTTACCATATTCATCCTTCGAGTTCAAATCAGCTCCATTTAACAATAGGAATTCTATGATCTCTAAATGTCCTTTCCTTGCAGCTAGCATCAATGCAGTACTGCCGTCATTAATCCTTATATTAATGTCTGCTCCTTTCTCTAACAGTGTGCCTACTACGGCATGGTGGCCATAAAAAGCCGCATATAGAAGAGCAGTTATACCATATTCATCCTTCGAGTTCAAATCAGCTCCATTTAACAATAGGAATTCTATGATCTCTAAATGTCCTTTACCTGCAGCTAGCATCAATGCAGTAATGCCGTCATTAATCCTTATATTAATGTCTGCTCCTTTCTCTAACAGTGTGCCTACTACGGCATGGTGGCCATTAAAAGCCGCTTCTGATAGAGCAGTGCAACCATGTACATTCTGCGAGTTCAAATCGGCTCCATTTAACAATAGGAGTTCTATGATCTCTAAATGTCCTTTACTTGCAGCTTGTATCAATGCAGTCCTGCCTTCATAAATCCTTATATTAATGTCTGCTCCTTTCTCCAACAATGTGCGTACTACGGCATGGTGGCCATTAATAGCCGCATCTGAAAAAGCAGTGTTGCCATATTCATCCTTCGAGTTCAAATCAGCTCCATTTAACAATAGGAGTTCTACGATCTCTTGATATCCTTCACTTGCAGCTAGCATTAAGACAGTCTGGCCATCATTAATCCTTATGTTAATGTCTGCTTCTTTCTCTAACAGTGTGCGTACTGTGGCAAGGTGACCATTAAAAACCGCTTCTGTAAGAGCAGAGTAACCATCTTCATCCTGGTAGTTGAAATCGGCTCCATTTAACAAGAGAAGTTCTACAATCTCTAAATGTCCTTTTCTTGCAGCTAGCATTAATGCAGTCCTGTCAATTATATTTTTCATTTGGATGTCAGCTCCTTTTTCCAACAGTGTGCGTACTATGTCATACTGCCCATTAAGAGCCGCATCTAGGAAAGTGGAGAAACCATTATCCCGTGAGTTGAGTTCCACATTTAAATCGACAGTATTTGACCGGAGTTTAGCAGTCTTATAATATCTTTCAGCTTGTATCGATGCAATAATGAGATTTTTTCTGTTTTTCTCCATTTTGCATTTTATGTCAACATACTCTTTAAGAGCGGAACAACCTTCTTTACTGTCTATTTTTAGTTCCAAGGATAAATTTTCACTATTTGCAAGGATTTTAATGACCTCAATGCCTCCTATATTTACAGCTTGCAATAATGCTGTCCAGTCTTTTTTATTCCTTGTAGGGATGTCTGCTCCTCTCTCTAAAAGAGTGCATACTATGGTTAGGCAACTATTATTAGCCGCACAGGATAAAGCAGAATCACCATGTGCATTCTGAAAGTTTATATCAGCTCCATTCATCAGAAGGAGTTCAAGTACCTCTAGATGTCCTTTACTTGCAGCAATCATTAATGCAGTCCAGCCGTTATTATTAATTGCGTGGATGTCTGCTTCTTTCTCTAACAGTGTGTGTACTGTGGCAAGGTGACCATTAAAAGCCGCTACTGTAAGAGCAGAGTTACCATCTTCATCTAGGTAGTTCAAATCGGCTCCATTTAACAACAGGAATTCTACAACCTCTAGATGTCCTTTACTTGCAGCTAGCATAAATGCAGTCAGGCCGTTATTATCCCTTATATGAATATCTGCTCCTTTCTCCAACAATTTGCGTACTATATCATAGTGCCCTTTAAGAACTGCATCCAGAAGAGCAGAGAAACCATTTTTATTTCGGGAGTTTAGTTCCGGAAGTAAATCGGCACCATTTGACAGAAGTAGTTCAACAATCTCCAAATGTCCTCCATTTACAGCTTGCATTAATGCAGTCCAGCCATCATTACTTAATGCATGGATTTCTGCTCCTTTCTCTAACAGTGTGCGTACTGTAGCAAGGTGACCATTTTTAGCCGCACAGAATAGAGCAGAGTCACCGTCTACATTCTGACAGTTCAAATCAGCTCCGTTCATCAGAAGTAGTTCGACAACCTCGAGATGTCCGTTACGTGCAGAGTGTATTAATGCAGTCCAGCCATCATTATTTTTTGTGTGGATGTCTGCTCCGATCGCTGCCAGTTCTTTCACTACGTCATAGTGCCCTCCTTGCGCAGCTAATAACAAAGCAGTAGAACCATCCTTTATTTTTATAGAAGAAAACATTTTATACATTTCAGTATGTGGTAAAGCGGTTGCCTCTTCACAATAATGATTATCATCTTTTATTGTTTTAATGCTGTCATAAGTTTCTTTCGATTGATTTAGTAAAAAACTCATAGTACTAATGTGTCCGATTTTTGCTGCACAATGCAAAGGATTCTGTTCACGTTTATCATACGACATACAAACTCCTTGTTTAGCAAATAGTTTAAATAACGTATTATCTTTTTTACTTGCTACGAGATTGATTGCAGTATCGCCCTGACTATCAATGCCAATCAGTAAGTGAGATCGCTCAATGTCACTTTCCATGCCATCTAAGATCTTTTGCACAACACTGTAGTCATCCTCTTTCACCGCTGCCATAAAGGGAGTGATTTGTTTTCTGATCTGCTCAGTTCTCATTAAGGCCTTCTTTAAACTATTTGATTGCTGGGTATTTGAAGAATATTCGCTTGACAAGTTGTGATCTCTGTCTCCTTCAAAATCTACGAAATTCGCAAGCATAAGTTTAAGTAGTGACTCGTACGAGCAACTTTCCATATTTTCTGTAATTTGCTTTATAATATCGCGATTCCCATTCTCCAACGCAATGTTCAGTGCGGTCCTCCCTTTCTTGTCTCTTGCTGCCATCAAGGAGATGTAAGCTTCTTCAGATGTCCTATTGCTGGGGCCGCTGAGGAGGATTGCGAATGTGTGCCTGTTCTGTTCGTCAACTGCTATGTGTAATGGAGTTT
The DNA here is from genome assembly GCA_917563855.2 of Limnephilus lunatus. Classification (NCBI taxonomy): domain Eukaryota; kingdom Metazoa; phylum Arthropoda; class Insecta; order Trichoptera; family Limnephilidae; genus Limnephilus; species Limnephilus lunatus. The sequence continues at coordinate 105,736,058 of OU830594.1, forward strand.
TGACATGATCATGGAAGAATAGCTGACGATTTGGTGACCAGTGTAGATAAAATATCAGATTATTTTCCAGTACATCGCTGGGTATTGGTGGTGAGATTTTAAGCTGAGACTCTACGAACTGTCTGATTAAATAATATTCTGGTCTGAGCAAAAAAACACACAATTCATCTTTGACAAGTTTGATATATTTTTCGGTTGTTCTTCCCTGACTTCCTTGTCTGAGCCATTGGACAAGGAAATCTGCGCAAAAGTATTCTTCAAACGTCCGGTGAATGAATTGAAAGGTTCCCCCAATATTAGCCCGAATTAGCCCCAGTTGGCTTATGTCTTTCAACACTTGTTGGTCAGATATTGTGTTTGTGAAATATTCTGCAACAAACTTTAGGTCAAGGGACTGGAAAGCTAGGACACAGTGGTTTTCCATTATTTTCATGACCATATCATTTATAAATGATTCTGGAAGACCTTTGTTGAAAATACTTTTCTGTTTAAAATATATTGATTTCTTGACTTCAATAAACCGATTATACAAATCGAAAAGATTGGTGATTTTGCTCTTATTCTGCTCTTGTTCAGGAGACACCACAAACTCTATGGCCTGCTGGAGGAACACTTCGGCCAGCATACGAATCTGAAGCGGGATGCCCATGAAGCTGGCCACGTCTTCTTTCAGAACTCCCTCCACCTCCTCCCGCAGCTCTCTGGCAAATTTGCGCAGTCTTTCCTTCTCCGACTCTGAGACTCCTTGCTCTGGGAGTTCCAAATCCAGGTGCGGAAGCCAGGAATTCATCATATAATTCTCCTGTTCTGTTTCTGTAATTTTATCTAATTGTACAGAAAATTCTGACAATTCATTTTCAAGCAATTCTTGCGGGTACACCCGTGAGGTGACTACTGTTTTACAATTTGTGAAATCTCTTAAATATTTCAGAAGTTGCAACATTTTAACTTTGGTGTTTTCCTTAGTTATTTCATCAAAGGCATCCACCAAAAGACAAACCTTCCTCGAACTATTCTCTACGAGGCAATGCTTTAAAAGACTGCTCAACAAATCGTCATCAGGAGATAAACCCGAAGCATGAATCAAACATTTAGTGACTGATTGCAGGGTAAGTTTCGAAGGTAGTTTGTCAATAGCTGTCAAGTAGTTGTGATCGATTCTCAGTATCCAAGAGTCTCGGATGAGTTCCGATATGCGCGTCAGGCTGGTAGTCTTTCCCATACCAGGATCATCAGCAATGATGGTCAGCTTCTTCCTTGTTTTGCTGAAGACATCTTCCGCGATGGGATCGCTGTAGTCCCTGGTGATGAAGGGACGCAGGCCATCCAGAGAGCCGTGGGAATATTGCCAGACCAGACACGGGCTGCCCTTAATATTCAGCATTTTGAAAAAATGTTTGTTGATCAATTCTTCGTCATTTATACTTCCGATATTCAATTCACGAGATCGAATTTGAATTTCAAAGTGATCTTTCAAGACAAATAATTCTTCAGCTTCCTTGGATAGTTTAAAGGAGCTTATAAGTGTTAATTTGTCTTCCGCATCAATGAATATAAATTTATCTCTATGTCCGCTGTAGCGAACGAATTTATCCATAGAATCAATAATAAAACCAGTTTTGAATTTCCTGGGCATGTAGAGTCTTCTGTTGTAAACTTCTTTTAAAGTAAGGCCTTCTGCGCATAAATATAGCCAATATATTACTCTGGCTGGCTCCTCCCCACACTTTTTCAGGAACAGGCCCGGATCATCTTCCTCAGAGGTGTAGATCCTCACCCGCACTGCCTCCGCCACCTCCCCCCAGTAGTCCTGGCCGAGCTGGTCTGGGTCACTAATCACCAGCAGTGGTCCATCGGCCCCACTTCTCTGCAGCAATGCTTCAATCTTTGTTTTGTCAACTTGCTTGGACCCTTTGGAAGAGAGCGAATCTAATTGACAAAGCTTTGGAAGCTTACTTTCAATTTTAATTTTGAACTGGGAGTCTGTCGCAAGTTTTGTCAAAATTGGTGATAATAACTGATTGATTTTGTCATTGGATTTACATTCATCTCCCAATAATATACCGAGGCTTAGAGTTTCTTCTTGTATTTCTATTGCATCTCTTGCAAATATATAATTTCTAGATGTTGGAGTCAGGTCGTTTAATTCAAAAACTTTGAGAGTCTTACTTATAATGGTTAGTCCCAAATCCATTAAAATTTTCCAATCAATCTGGTGTGATAGTATAACGAGCTTTTTGTGGCGGCACATTACCAAATTCTTTAATATTCCTTTCCAAACATCGAAGTTTGGGTGTAAGTTATCGTTTGGAGAAGAAAACTGAAGAACAAGCAGGTTATCAATTGTGACATTGCTCTCGTTTAAACATTCGATCCTGACGTAATCTTTCCAGCACAAAAATGTTTGACAGTTTGCTTTCAAATATTTTGCATCCAAAGAAATGTTTTCAATCTGATGCAAGATATTTTTCAATCTGGCAGCTTCAAATTTAGGATTACAAGTCTCAATTTGTAAAACTTGTTTGGAGGATTCTAGGAAAGACTCCAAACCTAAGGTGTCCTCGCAGTCAAGAATATCTGGCAAGGTGCAGAGGTAGGCCCGGCCAGCCATATATAAGGGGGCTCCCTTAATATTCTTGTTCTGCTTAGTTACAGCACGCATGATCTCTGTAGGAAACCAGCGCAGCAATGCTTTGGTTAATCCAATCACCTTCTTTAGATTTTCCGGTGTTTTACAAGTAATAATGTTTCTGTTAGTATGAATTTCAAATGGTGGAAAATCTAATTTTTTAAGCTTTTGTTTATCTGTGAACTTTTCAATTTTGGTTAGCTTCATTATCGTATTACTTTGGAATAACCTCCAATTAGATATAAAATTTAACTCTTCCACAGAAAACACTCCCAGGTGACAGGTGTTTCCCAGCCAGGGTTTAGTTCGGTACTTCCACGGGATCTGTATTTCTTCTGTGTAAGCATTGACAGCATTTTCTTCAAGTGGCTGTGTGGTCTGGTCGCTGCCACTAGAACTCGCCGGGGGGTTTTTTAGATATTTCGAAGGCAAGATGTACATCTCTAGCTCGTCGTAACCTTCGCGCTCAACTATTCCCTCTGGCCAGTTCTGTACGGCAAGTTTCTTATTCCCTTCACTAAAAGCTTTAATAAAATTGTCGATACTGTGCGTGTTTACGTTTTCCAGCTGATATACATCTCCCACGTGAAATCCAGTACAGTTCACACGATTTGGAGTTGCCAAAATGATGGTGATGTCCAACTGCTTGATGCAGATGGAACGGTTGTACCTCTCATCGTAATCACTTTGTATCTTCACAAGCATGTCCTTGACACCCGGGCTGTCCAAAGCCAGAGTATGAGCGTGGAGACCTTCTCGGGGGCTGGTAACCCTTAAGAAGTCATTACCTACCCTCTTCAGGTGTTTCACGGTCAGGGTGGTGACCCCGGCCATCCACGCTCCCAGAGAATGCCCTGTGAAGGACAAGACAATGCGACTTCCATGTTGTTGATTTGTTTTGAGAACTTCTTCCTTGATGGTATCGGCAAAAGTTACTCCTGAGCTCATATGATTTGTATAACTATTAAAGTAAACCCCCTTCCCATCGACCCAGAGCGGCCCAAACTTCTTAGGGTTTGTTCCTCTGTGGGCCAAGACTATCTGTTGGTCTGATGGGTTCCAGAACGCGCAGCCGAAGTACCCGTTCCACCAAGAGTTGTTTTGTGCCGTGGTAAGAAGTTGCCATTCTTTGGGCAGATCCAGCTTCCCTGTACAATTAGTGTATGCCAAATTTGCCATTGCCGCCAACACATTTTCATCTGGGTATGGTTCCAACACCATTTTTTTATTGTTGTCGTCTTTGGTTTCAAATGATTTGAGGGTTTCCTGCCAGTTTGGAGTACAATAAATTAAACCCGCATCCGCTTGCATGTTGAAGAGATGATGTACTGGAGAATGAATCTGTAAAATTACAACAACGCCGGAGTTGGTATTGTATTCACACAACGTCATTAACAGACAGGGATCAACATATGTAATACTTATGAGTATTTACATATATACCTCAAACTAATAATTTACCCAAGCAAGCCTTCCGAGATGATACAGTGTTGAAAGAGAAATATCAGCTGTTAAGGGAATGGTACCTAAGTAAAGAGCTGAAATATACAATCCGGAATTATTTATTTATTTACTGTACAAATACTTTTAAACACAGAACAAAACTTTTTTTACATAAAAATGGATAAGACAATTTTATACAGTGTAAAAATATGATTTAAATTAACTAAAATTTACAATTTTGGAAACAAATGTAAACTATTATGTAACTGTTTTCAAAAAACACGTGAAATTCTTTTTTGTAGTTCTTTCAGTGTTATTGCTGTGTATACGTGGTATAAGGGAGTACATGAACAAATTGGTTTTGATATGATTGTTGCAGTGAAAGCTGTTTTTAGTTCGTGTGACTCTTTTAGGATCATGGAAATCAATTGCAATAATGCAGAGCTGTCAAGAAGGGATTTAATGATTTTAAAAATAAAATGACATCAGATAACAATCTTCTGTCAGACAGGTATTATATTTTCAATAGTAATATTAAGTTTATAATTTACTAGCGAGTTCTCGGCCCGCGTTTTCGTCCCCTTCCCCTCACGCGTTCCCACTCCGCCTTCCCTTTCCTCATTCCCCTCTCCCGCTTCCCCCATTCTACGAACCTCCTCCCGAGTTCTCCTCCCCTCTCCCACATTCCATACATTCAGTCCCAGTACATTCAGTTTTCAAACACCTCGAGTACCACGTATTGCAATTTTTTTTATACAAACTTCATAATGCCAGAGCTCACTATTATATATTGAAACCATCGCGGGCATGAACACTTCAATGTTTCATCGCAATCGGACAAATGATTAGCAATGCATATTTTCATAATGCCAGAACTCACAATTGTATATATGTAGAAACCATCACGGGCATGTGAACATCAAATCCCCAAAGTTTCGTCACAATCGGATGAATGGTTTAGCAACGCATAGACAATTCATATACTCATATACACCCAAACAAGCATATTATTTTAACTTTAACTCCACACGGGGGGCCTTGAGGAAAATAATTTCAGGCCTGGGTCATCTTTAGATATTGTGTGGAGATTCTTTTTGAGGGAAGGAAGGATTGAATATGCGTCTTGAGAGACCCATGTTGTAGGAGGGATGAAACACGTCCACAGCTGAGCTGTTGAACTAAAAAACGATTCGTAGAAGGGCCCGTTCTCATGTGACAAATGTCAAACGTTGGGCGTTTGGCGTGTTTCCCGACTATGCACCGATGCCAAGAGGTTCAATGACGGTAGCTCCTCGGATTCCATTGAAATACCGGTATAATAAGAACAGCATTCCCACCCGATGCCTGTGCTCTAAAGATTGCATTCTGTTTGTTAAGATAGGAGAATCTATCAAACGGACCGCCCGTTTCTGCAAAAAGTCGAGGGTTTTGATCAGAAACGAAATTCAAAGCTGTTTTTTTAATCATATTTTCAAACCCACAGCAATTTTAAGAAAATGTAACATTATTAGTTTCCTCAGTGACTAAATAAAATACCCTGAGAAAGGACTTGGCGTACCAATAAAACATTCTGTCAAATACAAAAATGGTAGCCAAGACGGAACGAATATTTATTACTTATCATATGAACTGAATAATAGTCATGGAAACCGTTGCCATTTTTGTACAACCATTTGGACAGAATGTTCAGTATGTATTTGGATCGGTATGCCAAGTCCTTCTCTTAGGTATTTTGTTTAGTCATTGAGTTTCCTGTGAAGTTAAAGATTTTTTATGAACAAGATAAGTAGTATTTATTGACTTTTAAAGTATTTAAAAGTCAATAAAAGATGGTAAAGATGGCTGAAATGCTGGATACTTTTAAAAGAAAGGTGCTGAGAAGAATATGTGGACCCGTGAAAGATGGCGAACAGTGGTGCATCCGGCACAATACAGAATTGTATGATATATCGTCGCTTTAGTTCGTTTTACTCCAACAGACCATTTTTAGCGAAATTGAGTTAAGTATGCAGTAGTTCTCAGAAAGTCTTTATGTTTACAATGCAAGTGAAAAAAAAAATTTAAAAAAATTATGTAAGGGGTTTTCAAAACGCAGTTTGTCTTACATCCTCTAAAATGAAACAACATTTCGAGCGTATTCCTCCAACATCCACACGTTGGCCAAAAAGACCCCCCGTTTTCAAACCGGCCGTTTAATTAAATTTCATACAAATTTCTCCAACATCCAAGCTGTATCTTAGCCTACGTGTGAAATTTGAACTCTCGGTTCCGGGCGTATCTCTCTTACAGACCAAAGAGCCAATAGCGTCGCAGCTGAGAACCACGTGACCGCTCTCATTTCAAATATTTGGTCATTAGCCCCACGGCAGTAAACATCTTTACTTGTGATTTTGCTATTTACAAAGTTATTTTAGTGGTTTTCTGGGAGATTTCTCCACACAAAGTGCCTTATGATGTACACTGTAGAAAAGGATAAAAATTTCCAAGAAAAATATAGCAGGTAATTAATTTTTCATTATTTTCTCAGCAAATTGTTTCAACTGGCCGTTCGTTACAGGGTGGTTATAATAACATTATACAATATATTATATTATTATTATATAATATATTATGTATACACTGTAATGAAATTAGGTTTTTTCAATTTTTCCTGTAATATTTCACTATATGTAATGTATTATGTATACAATTATCTATACATAATATATGTAGGTATACATAATTGTACACATAATATATAATCGAAATACCCAATGTTATTATAACCACTCTGTAACGAATATATTATGCTTACGTAATATAAGAATATATAATACGAATATATTATACATACGTAGTATAAGACATGCTAATTTCTAAAATGTGATAGTGAAATATTATAGGAAAAATTGAAAAAACCTAATTCCGTTACAGTTCGCGAAGCTGAAATTAATTACTTGAAATCAGCAAGATTTAATTAATTTTATTAAATTAAAATTTCATTTTATCCTGACGAAGAAACCATTGGTTGAAACATGTTGATAATATTTATAAATACGTGGTGCATACAAAGTGATATGTTTTCATTTAATTGAAATGTCTCAAAAAAGTGAATTTGCCCTCAAAAGAAGTATTATAAGTAAATTAATTTTTCATGCGTCATTCACATAAATTAACGTTAAAGGTAATTTCTAACCAATGTTTTATTTATTTCTGTTACAGGGTTGAAAAAGTTAAAAAAATTTTAAACTTTGATATTGCAGCAGGCGATGATGAGAAAGCTATTGTTTATTTAAATGATTCAATCGTTTTCCCCATTGACAAGGACATTGTGAGAGTGGCACCAGAGAAAAAAATGTTGACAAGAAAAAGGAAATCAAATTCACAAAAATGGAATAAAAACAAAATAAAACGGCTTAGGGAGACTGGACATGAATACGTCGATAAAAAAGGTAATCTTCACGTGGCGAAGGTGGTCAAAGATCCCTGCATTTTAACATGCCACTTAAAGTGTTCCGAACTCTTTAGTCAGGCCGACCGGGAAAATATTAAAGATAAGTTTTATAGTTTATCTGATAGCAAAAAAAATCAATTTTATGAAAAATATACCCAAAGACATGAAGCTGATCGAAAAAGAACTCTAAATGTAATTAGCAGAAGACAATTCACATTCTCTTATTTTTTTGAATGTAACGGAATACTTCGCAAAGTTTGCAAAAATTTTTTTTGCCGTACCTTAGATATATCATACAAACGTATATACTACTTTCATGAAAAATGTAAAACATCCATTGGTCTAGCTCGATCTCCAGCTAAAGGAAAGAGAGGCCACAAAAGCACTAGTATAGATAAAATAAAAGAGATTAAAGAACATATTAATTCCTTTGCTAGAATAGAATCCCACTATTGCAGAAGCACGTCAAAACGTGAATATTTAGACAGTTTTTTAAGCATTCGAAAAATGTTTGATATGTACAAATTGGTTTATTCCCAACCCGTTAAGGAACATATCTACAGGAAAGTGTTCAACGAGCAATTTAATTTATCTTTTCACCAACCAAAAAAGGATGTATGTGATATGTGCTCAGAGTTTAAAATGATTTCAAACCCTTCAGCTGTAAAACAAATACAGCATGATGAGCATTTAAAAAGAAAAGAAATTGGCAACGACGAAAGAAACAAGGATAGGAAAAATAGGGAAGACTGTACAGCAATTATCATTTTCGATCTTGAAAACGTTTTTAGTCTTCCTAAGGCAAACGTTTCTTGTTTTTTTTATAAATCAAAATTAAATGTATATAATTTAACCGGGCATTGTAACCAAAATAAAACTGTGTATAATTGTATTTGGAACGAATGCATAAGTGGAAGGTCTGGCAATGACTTAGCAAGTGCTTTAATTAAGATACTAGAGAATGTTGTTAAAGATTTACCTCACATCAAAAAACTCATTCTATGGTCTGATAGCTGCGTTCCTCAAAATCGTAACTCATTTATGAGTACTGCCATTATAAATTTTTTGTGTTCACCCATTCAACCGCATAATGTAGAAATAATAGAACAAAAATATTCTGAACCTGGTCATGGAAATTTGCAAGAGGTGGATGCTGTGCATAGCCTAATTGAAAGGCATATTCACAACATGGAGATATATAGTCCTTTAACTCTCATGCGTGCTCTAATTAATTTAAAATCTAAATCTCTAAAAATGAAGTTCATGCAAATGCAACACAATGATTTTTTGCTGTACAATTCGCAGGCAGTGAAATTTTCGTTTCATAAAATCCCTTACACGAAGGTAAAAATGTTGAAATATGCAAAGAGTAATGGTCATTGTTTAGAATTTAAACTTGGATTTATTGAAGATTTTGTAACTGTAAATATCAGACCTTCGTTAAAGTTTAACATCATTTCTGATATACAAGTGAAACCATCTGAAACAACAGTTTCTTCAAAAAAAATTGAAGATATTAAAAGCATGTATAAGTATATGCCTTTAGATGACAAAAAATTTTTTGTTGCCTTATTCAACTCTGAAACAAATAAAAACGTTTCAAAAACAACTGTCGTTAAGAGTGAATAACCAGCACATGACAACTTCGATTCCGACACTAGCGCCAACACATCAGGGCTCGCGAGCGGGCGTTTTCAGAACTAAATTTCGTTCCGCGGCAATCCGAGTTTTGAGGGTTTTGTTTACTCGAGCTAGGGCTACCCGCTACTATTACTACTTTATATTACTATTCTCGCTTCCAGAATTTTAATTAGTAGTAGTTATTTGTAATTTGTATATTGAAGTGCATAAACATAAATAAATACAAGTGAAATGCGTAAACACAGTAGATAATATATATAATAATAATAATAATAATGATTTATTGTTTTCCTTTCTTTACAAACATCTAAAGATAATGATATCCTCACTGGGATTTCCCGTGCTGAGGATTTCATTTACATATTATAATTTAATTATAAGAAATTAATATGAATTTGTTATAAACATATAGGTATCATGTAGTATTTTGTTAAATAATTAAAAATTAAATAAAATTGTGTGTTTTTTTTTTTTTTAATTCAGTTCAGTAGATTCGGTTTTAGTCTGTATTTGATATCAGTATATTTTCTATTTCTGTTCTCCCTATATTTAGTATCCAGCTTTTTATTTGAGATTTAAATGTTATACTTTTGAGGTTTTTAAGTGAGAGTGGTATTTTATTGTAAAGTTTAATACCATAATACAAGAAGCTTTTTTGCCCAAATGTTGTGTTAGTAGTTACTTGTTGGATATGTTTTTGACCATGAGATCTAGTGTTTCTAATGTACGTGTAAGTTGTCATTTCTTGGGTTTTGTACTTATGAATGTAAATGAGTATATACCTACATGAATAAACAATTTGTTATATTCTTTTTAATATTTTGGTTTTTTGTTTTTCAATTGTATTTTACGGCCATTAGAGTGGAAGATACTCTCAGTATCGCCCTGGTGTAAGACCACCATTAAGAATTGAAACGTTGCTTGAAATGGCTTTAGCCGTGTTTAGTGGTCAGATCTGAATAGCCAGGTACTTCCCCACCTTCCTCTTCCCTATATCCTTCCCCTCCCCAATACCTTCAGTCTTACAACATACTCCAAATTGGGGATGCAATAGTCCCACTGGCTCCAGACTTGTGCGGTATTCATGAAAAAAAACGAGTAATATTCAGTTGGATTGTAAAAAATGTCGCATTTTGAAATATTTATTCGTGTGCATAATTAATAATAAGCACTTCAACAAACAGAATTAAAGCGCACAAGCCCTTTCTTTCTTTGAGTGGCCTTGCAACGCATGCCGGGTACCCGCTGTATATAATGTTATATAGTGCATGCGCTTGCATTATAATTCCCGGGACTTGTGATGGAACCATAACAGTTTAGTTGACCGCGAGGTTACAGTGCCCATGAAACGCATGCCGGGTACCCGCTGTATATAATTTATTTATTTATTTACGGACAAATAGTCCATTAACAATATAACAATAACACGAAAAACAAGCGTGCGTAAAGGCCCGACCCGCCGAGCAATCGATCACCGTTCGCATTGATTACCGTTCGCATGTCATTTTTCGTAACTATCACCACTTTTCGTAACCCATTCACCAGTTTACCCCCAAGTGTCGAGCGTGCGTAAAAAAGATTTACCCCAAAAAAATATTTTGGAGCAGTTGGGACTCTTGTGCGGTATTCACACAAGAAAAATTTAAAATAAAAAAAATATTCGAAATTATAAAAATTTTTGCAAAAAAATATTCAATGAACATGAAAAATTGCGTTCGGGCAACCCTGTAGATTTAACAAACATGAATCAAGGAATTCGTGTTTATTTCAAATTTCGTTTTCAAATTTCATTTCCAAATATTATTATTCAAAGCGTCGCGAAGACGTGCTCTCCTGGCCGCGTTTGGGCCCGTAATGAAATCTGAAATTTGTGTTTACGGGCTGCGATAAAAATGGTAAAATGCGATGTTCAAAATTATTTAAAATTAAATACTTCCTGAAATTTTTTTACGATCAAATTATTTATGATTTGTCAATAACGTCTTAGCAAAATAAGTATGTAAAAAAATCCGAAATATATTTGTTTGTAAGTGCACAAATAAATGCACAAACCGACCAATTTTCGTCAAGAAACACATGTCCGTATATATTTTTTAATAATTTTATTTAAACTAAAATTAAAATTCTGAAATATACGTTTACCAGATAATGTATTGATTTATTTTACTGCATGATTATATGATTTGAAATGGGTGTTGTATAAGAAATGTACTTTTTTGAAAATTGAACAAATCTGCGAACGACCTATGGTATAACCTTATTATTCTAAAAATATTTTTTTTTTTTCAAAATCTAAAACATAAGTTTACTAGATAAAAGAACAATCTTTTGAAAACCATTTATAGTTTTTTGTGGAAAAGAGTCAATACGTCTAACCACTGATTTAAAAATGACATATTTCTGGTTTCTCTGCTTATACACTCTTAAAACATCTTCCAAGGCTAAAAAACCCTTTACTGATTCAATGGAAGGTGCGGGCGTAATTACTGTTAACAAAAACACAGCAATTAGAATTACTGAAAGTACAAAACAGAAAAAACAACTAAAACCGTATCCTAAAGCACCTCAAATTCGTCAAAAATCTTTAATAAGGAAAAAATAAATAAATGCTTATTAATTAAGTAGTTTATATATCTGGTACATAAGAGTACAAATATTATTTGTCCTGATTTAAATATTTTATATTTTGTAATGTTTAAAAAAGACAACAAATAGCCTAGGGATAATGAAAGCCTGTCTGTTTTGTTGTATATTTTATTGCCTAATGTTTTTTTTTATTGTTTTTGTCTTCCTGCGAGTATATCTAATAACTAAAATCTTTGTGTGAGAATTAACTACATTTTACTTGTGATATAACAAGATCATACAATATACCTACCTGTTAGCATAAGAACAATTCTGTTTTTTTTGTATTTCGTACATTAAATCATTTCGTATATTTATTTATATGTTGATCTACCAAATCTAAGTGTAAGAATTCTACTTATAATTATTAAAATCTATTACTAGAATAAGGACATTGAATGACTTTTTGTTTTGGTACATTTAGTGTGTAGTAGCTGTATGTTATTTATCTACCTATCCGTAATTATTAAAATTTTGTGTAAAAATACCTGCGTATGATATTTAAAACAATTAAAAGAATAAGGACGTTGAATGAGCTTTTGTTTTAAGCACAATTAATACCTAGTATTGGTATGTTTAACTACCTATAGGTAATTATTTAAATCTTTGTGTAAAATACCTATTTATGATATTTAAAACAATTATAAGAAAAAAAAAATTGAATGGGCTTTTGTTTTAAGCACATTTAATGCGTAGTATCGGTATTTTTATCTACCTATAGGTCCTATAGTTACGTGATTATTTAAATGTTTGTGCAAAATACCCATTTGTGATAGTTAAAAAACACAATTATTAGAATAATTTATTTACTATAAATTATTCTAATAAGGACTGATGTATTATAGTACCTAATATAATATATGTGACTATCTACCAAATCTTAGTGAAATCATTATTCTACTTTAGATACTTAAAACAAGCCAACAATTAGAAAAAGGTAATGAAGGAGTTCTAATTTTCGGTATATTTAGTTCCTAAAATATCTGTTTGTTTATCAACCTAATTTGTATGAAATTATTCTACTTATGATATTTAGAACAAGCCAATTATTAAAATAAGGAAATCAAATAGTTTTAATTTTCGGTTCATTTAGTTCCTAAAATATGTTTGTATGTTTATCAGCCAAATCTTTATGTAAAAATTCTACTTATGATATTTAAAACAAGGCAATTTTTAGAATAAGTACAATGAAGGAGTTTTTGTTTTGGGCACATTAATAGCTTCTTGTTTATCTACCTGTACCTAATTATTTAGATCTTCGTGTAAGAATGCCTACTTGTAATACAAAACACAATTATTAAAATAAAGGAGTATTAAAATAAAGGTGCATTTAGTACCTAATATTTATGTGTTTATCTAACAAACATTTGTGTCAGAATTCTACCTGAGATATTTAAAACATGTTTATTAGGTATTAGAATAAGGAAATGAAGAAGTTTTTGTTTTTGGTACATTCAGTATCTTATTTTAATCAACCAAATCTTCGTGTAACAATGAAAACATTTTTGGTATATTTAGTGCCTAAGATCAGTTGTATTTGTATACCTATAAATATCTTATTACTGAAATTAGAAATTGAAAGAATTGTACACTGAATGACAATGAAAGCATATCTATTATTTTATACATTGAGTTGCTAATATTTCTTATTTTTTTGTTTATTTCTTACCTATTCGAGTTTTATTTGGTTCAGAGCAATGAATTCAGAATGTCAATAAAAACTTTATTACTATTCGCACATTTTTAATGATTAGGAACCCCTTTCATTTGACTTTTTTACCTAGATCCATTCCCAGTCCCTTTATTCCAGCCGCTTTTGTAACCCTTCTAATAATTTGGCCCAACTAGGTGGTACTTCAAATATCGGAACACATTTGTTATGAAGCTAAATGTGGTTAATGGTTAGGAATATTTTATGACCTCTTTTTTTACAAGGTCTATATTGTGTAATAGACGTAAATCGCGTCCCATGTGTTCGAACATAGGATCATTTTTAAAAAGAAGTCGTCGTACATTGTTTTAAATATTTCTAAAGAACTTGTATTTATCTATTGTGTTTCAAAATCCTTTGAGTTATCTTTTTATTTTAAAATGTTGGATACTACACTTCTGTTATCACGTCATGACGGCCTCCTGTGGTCGAGGGGTAAGGCTCTCAACTAGCGATCCGGATGTCGTTAGTTTCAAACCCAGCGTGCACAAGTAATTTTTATTTTGGTAGATTTGTATAATTTGGGGGGGGGGGGCGGGTATGGGTACTACCATCCCGGGAACCATTTATTGGTTAACCAACATCTCTGCCATAGGTCACTCCAAGTGGTTCGCTACGTTTGGTGACTTAGCAAGGGTGCCCGAGTTCATGGGATGAAGTTCGTACAGGTCTTGACGTCTGATACGACTGCCCACCTGCTGCGTGGCGAGAGAGAGACTGGTTAAGGGAGGCCTTTTGACCTTTCCAGCCGGAATCTCCCGACTCTCGCCTTGCACCGCGATTGGAGGGATGGATTCGTATATCCGTCACTCCCGGACACACTGACCTCCAGATTCCAGATTCTTATCCACCCCTCATACCCTTTTTCTTCCCAAACGTTCCAGTCCTTACCTTCCTTAAAAAGACCCTCCAAAGAGTAATTATTATCCTCTGGGCCGCCTGTGTGGAGCTAATCTAAAAAAATATATATATATCACAACTGAATCATTAAAAAAAGTATAATATGTAGGTATATGTGTTTTTTTTCTTTTTGTTTAAATAGTGAAATAACACAAATCAATACAAAAATATATATCATAAATATATATATATATATATATATATATGGTGTATTTGCGGCACGTTCCAGAGTGGAAGATACTCTCAGTATCACCCTGATGTAAGACCGCCATTTCGAATTGAAGCATTGCTTAGAATGGCTTTAGACGTGGTTGGTGACTAGATTTGAATAGCCAGGTAATTACTAACCTTCATAACTGCTTCCTCTTCCCACTAAATCCAGCCTCACAAAATGGGGTATGCCATAGCCTGCCTGGGTCCAGGCGGTTGGGAGCAGTTGTATTAACATAAAAATAAAATCACGTAAATCAATCCAACCTTTCGGGTCGGATCATACTAAAGCTCGGATTTATACGCCGATATATGATAAAAATTATATGTGGATAATTTGAATAGCATTGTTTTAGTGCAAAAACGCTTTACAATATACATATTTTTTACATTAGCTCCACACAGGAGGCCCTGAGGAAAATAATTTCCCTCAGGGCCTAAGTCATCTTAGGGTATGCTGTGTGGAGGGTATTTTTGAAGAAAGGAAGAATAGGAAGTCCTGGGATGGAAAAAGGAATAAGGGGTGGGTAGGAATCTGGGGGTTTGTGTGTATAGGAGTGACAGGCTTAAGAAACCATCCTTCAAAATGCGGTGCAAGGCAATGGGGTCGTGAGAGTCCGGCTGGAAAGGTTCAAAGGACTCCTTCACGCAGTCTCTCTTGATCCGGCCCGCACGCAGCAGGTGAGCAGACTCATCTGCCGCCAAGACCTGGACAAAGCTCACCCCATGAACCCGGGAACCTCTGCTAAGTCACCAAACGTAGCGAATCACTTAGAGATACCTTTTTTTCTTACCATAGCTCCACACAAGAGGCCCTGAGGAAAATAATTCTCCTCAGGGCCTATGTTATTTTTGGGAAGGAGGTAGAAGAAAGTTGTGGGAAGAAAAATCTGGGGGTCAGTGTGTCAAGGAATGACGGACGTAAGAATCCATCCCTCCCCACTGCGGGTAATGCAATGTTCCGAGAGTCCTGCTGGAGAGGTCTACAGAGCTTCCTCAACCAGTCTTTCCCGATCCGGCCTGCCATGCAGTTAGTGGGCAGACGCATCCACCGCCAAGATCCGGACAAAACTCACTAAGTCACCAAACGTAGCGAACCACTTGGGGTGACCTATGGCAGAGGTGTTGGTTATCCAATAAATGGTTCCCGGTGCGGTGGCACCCATACCCGCCACTTAAATAATAACGATGAATAAACGTAGGACCTTTCTTATAACTAACGGTTGATGACTTGATTCATGAACGATTGCATTTACTGTGCTGCTCGTCAATCAACAATCAAACATGCAATAAATTAATCGATGAGCATATTGCCACCTGAAACATTATTTAATAAGTATGATTGTCTGAAAACATACGTTTTCATTGATGATTTAACGATGTTATTATTTAACAAAAACTTACTCTTGAAATTTGGTTCCCAAACAAATAACATATTAGGTATTTCTAAAAAATTGTCGAATGCTCTAAGAAACTATTTAAAAATCACAACCGAATATTTAGGTCTCACCGCGAAAACATAGGACACATACATCCATAAGTATTAAAGTTCAATTAATTGAAATGCTTTCCGATCTCCCTGTAATACCAAGCACGTTAGATAAAGTAACTTCACGCAAGAGTACGCGCTCTTGTCTAACATCCAGTGTCCTTTGTCCAATATCCAACTTTCGCAAACAAGAATTCGTCACTTTGGCCAACATCCAAATTAAAAACGTGTTTTCTGCATAATTTTATACATTTAGAACATATTGTACTTAAAAAAAACAATTTGTAATACTTTAACACATTTTAGTAGACTTACAATTTAGCTAATTTAATTTTATATGCCTTTTTCGTAAAAAAAACTTTAAAGCGCTGTTTCTCACGATTTACGTTTTGGTCTGTTGGAGTAATACGAACTAAAGCGACGATATATAAGGCCCCTAGCATCTCAGCACATATGAGACTCCTCAGGCTGAGATGGGCTGGGCATGTACAGAGAATGCCGGATACACGCGTGCCAAAATATATAAACAAGGATGCAAAAATGACATAAACAACTATCGACCAATAAGCCTACTCAATACATTTTCAAAAATATTGGAGAGAATACTAAAAAAACAACTCCTATCCTACTTAGAAGAAAATAAAATATTATCAGAAACACAGTACGGGTTTAGGGAGAATCTAAGTACTGGTGACGCCATAGAAACTATTACAGATATGATCATAAAAAGTTTAGACAGAGGAGAAAAAACACTGGCAATCTTCATAGACTTACAAAAGGCATTTGATACAATATATCACAAAATCCTTTTTGCAAAACTTTCGAAAATTGGTATGTCAAATAAAACTCTTAACTTATTAAAAAATTATATGACGGAGCGTACACAGAGCGTTCAAATTAACAAGAAAAAAAGTAAACCTCTCCTAATCAACCATGGAGTACCGCAAGGAAGCGTACTAGGACCGATATTATTTCTAATATGTATACATAAATGATATCGGTAGCCTAGGAACGAGAGGAAAAATCATAAGCTTTGCTGACGATACAGTAATTGTATTCAACGAAAAAGATTGGAGAAGTTCCTACAAAGAAGCGGAACATGGACTTGGTCTACTGCAAAACTATACTAGAAGGATGTAACCTCGATGAAAATATTAAAGCCTTTTATGATCATCTATATAAAGCCATAGAAAAGTTTGTTCCGATTAGTTATAAATTATCTTCAAATTTCCCTAGCTGGTTTAGCAAGGACCTCATTAACAAAGTAATTGAGAAGAAAAAAGCCCATAAAATTTACAAAGAAACAAAAAGTCTTTCTGATTTAACAATTTTTAGCAAGTTGCGAAAAGATTGTAATAAATATCAAACATTTGTTATAATAATTATATTAAGAATGTTGAATTTTCGATTGTTAACAATGCAAAAAAATTTTTCAACTATTGTAAATCCCAAAATAATAATAACCTAGGCATACCTGAAACTATGCACTACAAACTGAAAACTTCCTGTAAAATCAATGAAATTGTCAATTTGTTTGCAGACTTTTTTAAGGATGTGTATGAAACAGATATCCCTGATGAAGACATTCCAAACTTTGACTCAGATATAAATTTACAACTATCTCAGATACATATTGAGATTAAAGAAATTGCAGTATATATCAAACTATTGGAACCTAAATCTAGCTCAGGGCCAGATAAAATTCCACCCGTATTTCTTAAAAACTGTGGGGGTAGTGTCTCTTACCCACTGTACCTATTATTTAATCAATCACTTTTAACAGGCAAGTTCCCGCAAATTTGGAAAAATAGCTTTCTCACTCCAATATTTAAAAGCGGAGACAAGTCTTTAGTTGAAAATTACAGACCAATATGCATACAATCGTCGATACCAAAAATTTTTGAAAAGTTAATTCTTCAAAAAATATGTTCTTGTATAAAATTTAACATCTCATCATTTCAACATGGTTTTATCTCTGGACGATCTACCTTAACTAACCTTACACTGTACGAACATTTTATCTCAGGTGCCCTTGCTAATAGAGATCAAGTTGACTCGATTTATACAGATTTTAGTAAAGCCTTTGATAAGGTTTGCATTAAAATTCTTATAAATAAATTGTCAAAACTAGGAATAAGTGGTAACTTATTACTCTGGATTAAGAATTACTTATCAAAACGTGTACTTACTGTCTTTATTAAAGAACACTTGTCTTACGAATTTGAAGCCACTAGTGGCGTGCCTCAGGGTTCGCACCTTGGTCCAATATTGTTTATTCTTTTTATTAATGATGTCACTTCCATATTCTCTGATGTTAATGTATTATTATTTGCCGATGACATGAAAATATTTAAAATCATAAAAAATATGTACGACTGCTTGTCCCTACAATCCAATTTTTTAAAATTCGCAGAATGGTGTACCATAAACAAACTTACACTTTATATTAAGAAATGTCAAATCATGAGTTTTTACAGAATAAAAAACCCTATCAAATACAATTATTCACTGTACAACCATAGTTTATTGTCAGTACCTGAAATAAGAGACCTCGGTATAACTTTTGATACAAAACTATTATTTACTAACCACATTAATATCATTACTAGTAAGGCAATGAAAATGTTGGGCTTCATTACAAGAATATCGAAAGATTTCAAAAATATATTTACATTTAAAATACTTTATTCAACTCTAGTTAGAAGTCATTTAGAATATAATTCTCCCATATGGAACCCCTTCTACAAAACACATGCAATTTCCATTGAAAGAATCCAACACAAATTTCTTAGATCAATAAATTTTAAATTAGGAATTCCTGTGGATGAAATTAACTATGATTCTCTTTTACAAAAAATGCGACTGTTATCGTTAAAAGATAGAAGAAAACTTAATGATCTAATTTACTTATTTAAAATAAACAATAACTGGTTTGACTCCCCTGAACTAGTTTCGTTAATAAACTATCATGTACCTAGTAGAACAACTCGACTCAAAACACCTTATTATTGCAACAATACTCTCAGTAATGCAGAACAAAATTCAATAATACATCGTTTACATACTTTAGGTCATGGGTCGGCAACCTTTTGTGGTCCGAGGGCCAAATATTTGACGTGGGAACTTGCGCGGGCCGCACTTACAAAAATTCTCTAGGCACCTAGTCTCTAGTCAACTTTAACGGGGGGGGGGGGAGGGGGTGACACAACGTTATCCGCCCCAGGTGGCACCCATGCTAGCTATGCCCCAGCATATCATTTTATTTATGTAGGCATTTATTGTTGTTAAAATGCCTACATAAATAAAATGGCAATATAAATCATTTTTAAAGAAATGTCAGAGAAACTTCGAACAGAACTCAATGGGATTTTTGTTGTTAGATTTGACTTGCAAGTTCTTTAATATTTGCTTGCATTTTTGATGTGGCGACGCGTAGTATTGCGTCCAAATATAAATGAGATAATCGAGAACAGTGTTTGTTTTTCTGATAATTAGGAATTGAATAAGTTTGCTCACAAATATACGTACTACCAAACATAATAATTATTTGCTGAGCAATCCTTTTTAATTCTTTGTACTTTTCGGAAGGCTAACTCCCGTAGAAATCTACCAAGTAATTTTTTTCCTTAAATGCCATTTTAAGAATATTATCACTTTGCAAATCTATCATGTTGATTTGCAAATAGCTTGGTACATTATCGATATCCACTGCGAAGGGGTTTTCGAAAATCTCAATCTTACATGAGATTTTTTTAAATCAGCAAACCGGTTTTCAAACTCAGTTTGAAGTTGTAGTAATGCACCTTTCATGTTGGTATTTTCCCAAAAAAATTTATCCCAGCTTCTTCTACTGCTTTCTTGCAATTTGGAAAATGATCGAGTTTCCTTTCATCGATATGCTTGATAAACAATGATAGTTTAATTTCAAATGATTTAACATCTGAATACATATGGCATATCAATTTATTTTTTCCCTGTAAACGAGCATTGAGTAGATTCAGTTCGGCAGTCAAATCAGTTAAAAATCCAAGATCTACAACCCACTGGTTATTGGAAAGTTCGTGCACTGTCTTTCCTTTCATCTCCATGAAGTCACGAATTTCTTTCCTCAAATAAAAAAAATCGTTGAAGTGCTGCTCCTCGGCTTAGCTATCTTACTTCACAGTAATACATCACATCGCCATATTCAGCTTCCACATCTTTTAAAAAACTTTTGGAACTGGCGGTGAGTAAGCCCATTTTTTCTTATAAAATTAATGGCAGATACAACGGTATCCATTATTTCTTTCCACGATAAAACCTTGCAACACAATGCTTCTTGATGGACAATACAGTGGAATATAAATGGAACTTCAGATCCAGATTCTTGCATTTTGCTGTTGACTCTTCCGACAACGCCTTTATTATAACCGCTCATGTTTTTTCCGCCGTCCGTGGTGATGCTGATTAATTTATCCCAGCTCAAGCTGCATGAAACCAGAGCTTGGTCCAAGTGGTGAAATAAATCCTCTCCTTTTGTAGTTCCTTCGAGACTGCATATTTTTAATAATTCCTCATAAACAGAAAAGTTTTCGTCAATTCCTCGTACAAATATAAAAAATTGTGCCGTATCTGACACATCCGTACTTTCGTCCATCGCAAGAGAAAAGTACGTAAAAGACTGCGCTTTATCCTTAAGTTGTTCATGCAAGCTAGCACCCAAGTCTTCGGTGCGTCGAGTGCAAGTTCTGGCAGAGAGACTAACGTTTTCAAACATTTTTTTCTCTTCCGGGCATACTTCCCCCGCGATAGCTAAGACACACTCTTTTACAAGTTCACTGTCGGTAAATGGGCGACTATGCTTTGCTAATATCTCTGCTACTTTGTAGCTGACACGAACAGTTGATTCGCTTTGGTCTGTCACAAGTTTAAAGGTGTTCTGCTGATTTTGGAGTGACAATTTCAAGTAATTGATTTTGTTTTTCCGAGATTCCCCTTCAAGACACCCAAATTTAGTTTTGTGCTCAATATCATAATGTCGCTTCAGGTTATATTCCTTTAGTACGTAAATACTCTTTTGACAGATTAAGCACAATGGTTTTTATTTAAATTCGATAAAAAATAAAAATTTGTCCATGCTTCATTAAAAATCCATCTTTCATCAACGATCTTCCTTTTTTTTAGAAGCCATAAATAAAATATTAAAATATCTATTTATTTTTACGTATAGCGTCATAGTTTTTTTTTCCTAAATAAAATCCTCCGCCAGCGAGCATATCTATAGGCATCTATAGGCGTATTTTTAGGCAAGCACAACAGCGAATTTATCTACTTGAGGGTCCCCGGCGTACTTATATACAGTAGTAGTCAGCAGTCGGTTTAGGGAAAATACAGTATAGGTACCTAATTATACAAAACATAATTAAACGATTCCGAAGGGATTTGCAAAGAGGATGTACCGCCGAGTAACTATATTGTCATTCAAATGCATCAACCAAAAATCTTCTTCTCTACATACTGTGTATACAAGCGCAAAAGTAAAAAAATAACGACACTGTTTATACATTCGTTTGATATTCATACCAAATTATTGAAATCGATTTTAAGTTTGAAATTGGTAATAAGCAAAAAAATATAATATCATGGTAAACATCATTTCGGGGGCCCATTGTCAGCGGGTCACCTTACTTGCAAGCTATTGAGACCAAAAACTCATAAATAACAGAACAACATATTACAGAATATTGCTTTGTTATAGTCATTTCTTGTAATGTCAGGAATAATAGTATCATGAAATATGTAAGTACTTACCTAGAACTCTAAGAAAATGCACAAAAACCGCAACACAGATAGGTATTATCAATTAATAAATATGACAACGGAATGAGGCGAGGTGCGGGTGGCGTTATTGCCGTCCTGTCCCTTCTCCCCGCTCCCCCTTCGCTAACCCTTTTACTCCGTTGTGTACGATATCGTCCGTCATGTGTGTTGCAGCGAGAATCTTGCGGGCCGCACCAAAACTGTTCGCGGGCCGCATGCGGCCCGCGGGCCGCAGGTTGCCGACCCATGCTTTAGGTAATGAATTTGCTCATATCGATCATGCCGAAAGTCTGTCATCATACAAAAGATGCATTAAACAAAATTTGTCTGCTAGTACTACCACATAATCATAAAATAATCATGTAACCATAATTTGTCCTACCAGTTACGCACTCTAATATCATGGATTAGAAACATATCATAGGTACTTTAAAACTATTTTATGTTTTTTAAATTATATATTATCTAAATTTTTTTGCTCCTAAGAGCATTTCTTACTCTTTACTTTTTTATATTTAAAACTTTTGAGCTTTCTATTATTCTTAAAGATATCTTGTAGTCTATACATTTTAATTTTTACTATATTATTTCCTGCATTTAAACTTTTTATTTAACTTTTTACTTTTACATTATACTTCATATTATGCTTTACGTTATACTTTCTTTTTATACATCTTACTTTTTTACTACTTATTACCTTAACTCCTTTTTTACCTTTTGTTTTTAGATTTAACTTTACATTTATGTGTTACTTTCTCTATGTTATTGTATTATAATATTTATATCTATAAATATAATTATGTTAATGGTACATATTGTGCCGTATGTTTTTGAAATAAATAAATAAAACTGGCTTAAGAGAAATTCCCTTACACTTAATGTCAATAAAACAAAATATCTGACATTTTCTATAACAGCCAGAGGACAGCCAGAGGATGACTTTAATCTCAAATTACATACATGCCAAGAAAACTATCAAAATCAAAGCTTATCATGCCACTGTCCTACCATAGCACACTCCAAAAGTATCAAATATCTTGGTATTGAAATTGATGATAATCTCCGATGAAACGCACACATTGAAGTAATCACAAAAAAACTCACCAGGTACATTTACTTCTTTAGAGCCATCCGTAACATCCTCAACATAAACGACATTAAGAAAGTGTACTACGCTTTATGTCAATCACAAATAGAGTATGGGATAACTGGATGGGGATCTGCCTTGAGCACTCACATGGACCGACTCAATATAGCCCAAAAAGGAGTACTAAAGACAATTTTGAAATTACCGGTTAGAACTCCGACAGAAGAATTGTTTCAAAGCATTCAAGTCTACAACATACAAAAACTTTATGCAAAAAATATTTTATTTAAAATTAAAAAAAACATAACAGAATACTCCACTGTCCAACATAGATACACAACCAGGGCAATAAACCAAAATATTCTAGCTACAGCCAGTTTGACAACATCTTTTGGACAAAGAAATATGAAATTCAATGGAACAAAACTATAACAGAAATAAATAAATTTAAAACAAAAATAAAAATATGGTTGAGAGAACAAAGTGAAAATGAACTATCAAACATACTGAAGACCATGTAAAGACAACTGGATACTAAATTTAATTCAACAGTTATTGATTCTGAGGCGGTACGAAGTTCGTCGGGTCAGCTATTATTTTATATACGATAATGAGTTCCATGATTTCAACTTTTTTCGAAAAAGAAGTCTTAAAATATGCATACTTTTGCATGTATCTTACTTTTTTTAAATATTTTTTTTTCCTATTTTTTTGGCGGCTTATCTCCTACCCGCCAAAATAATTCAATATATATTACACTAGTGTTTTATTCAACAATAGGCCACTTGCATCACATTTAAAAAAAAATATATGGTTTAGGCAAATATTCTAAGACATTCTGTTTTTTTTTTTTGAAAACCTGGCGATTTTTTGAAAATTTCAATCCGAAAAATCTGACCATTTTTTTATAAACCGGAAAGACGGGACATAATTTTATGGGTGCGAAAAAACGATAATTACATAGCCGAAAATCATTTAAAAAAATAATGTTTTTCACACGAATAGCAATAAATTGTACCGCCATCTTTATCAAAAAATCAAACCAAAGGATAAGTTCGCATAGAACAAACAATAAATCTAGTGAACGAAACGCAAATTCAAAAATTCGCCGGAAATCAAAGGGTTGCCATATAAAAAAAATTAATCAGTGTGGAATTTTACAAAATTAAGGGAACATAATCGGGGGACGGGATATTTTCATGTAGTGACGTCACGAGCTCAAATAATGGATTTATTTATTTTAAAATAAATAAAAACTATGCATTTCTAAAAATTTTTACTGACATTTTCGTAATCTTAGTAAAAAAATCTATCAAAACGATTTTTCCAAGTCGTTATGAAATCCATGCAAGTGGACTATTACTGCTTATTACATTTTTCCACCTGCAAACAACCAACTTTATTTATATGAGAAAGGCTTTGTAAGTGCTATAATATCTTTTCTTGGAAGATTTTTTCAATGTAGATGAGTGTTTCAGGCTAATAATTATTGCTTATAATAATTGTTACCAACATTAGTAGAGAGTGGTTGTGTCGCCCGCAGTGCTCTGTGTACCTTGCTGTCTGCGTACAGATAAGAATTTATTGTTACATTTATTTTCTCATTATAATTTGTTTGTAATATCACGGTAATCCGTGTACAGTCAATCGAATAGATAGTCTATTATTTTTATTTCTTTTTTACGATTAAATAGTTTTTTAAATGGAGGAAGATGAAAATCGACCTCCTGATCCCGAATCTATATTCAATATTGCTGATGAGTATGACTCGGATGAGAGTCTTATTTCTACAACGATCCCTTCCCGAAAACGTATACCTTCGCTATCTCTCAATGTTCCTATAAAAATTAAAACTACTTCAAAAAATAATCAATCACCAATCTCTCAGGAAAGTTGTAAGGATTCCACTGTACCTGAATCTAGATGCACTAATCTAAAATATTCTATCTCCTCGTTGCCCCCTTTTATTGTTAATGTTCAGAGAACGAAACAGGGGAAGATTATTTATCCTCTAGATTTTGGCAAATTTATTTTCAGCTCCAAAAACAAAAACCTTGGTGTAGTAAATGGATCGATTGAACCGGAAGGTCGTTACAAATTATCAGTTCAATTTAAATCCGCATCCTGCGCAAATGAGTTTGTTGAAAAAATTGATTCTCTTTCTGACCATAAATATAAATCTTTTATACCTACGTACAATCTTACAAGAATGGGCTGTGTTAAGGGTATTCCTTGTGACCTCTCAGAAAAAGAAATTATTGGTGCTTTAAATGATACACAAGATACACCTAAAATATCAAAAGTACGTCGTATGAATTTTAAGGATACATCTAGTGGATCTACTATTTGGAAAACGTCACAATTACGTTTGAGGGTCAAACTTTGCCATCACGGGTGTTTATGTATTACAATTCACTTCCGGTTGAAGTGTACAAATTTCCAACCATCCAGTGTTTCAATTGTTGCAGGTTTGGTCATTCTAAACCCGTATGCCGTTCCACTCCTCGTTGTCTCCATTGCGGAGAAGATCATCCTTTTGACCAATGCCTAAATTCATCTAATGATCCGACATGCATTAATTGTAAAGGCAATCATACTGCGGTTAGTTTGGCCTGTCCAGAATTGACTAGACAGAAGAATACTAAATACGCTATGGCTTCAGACAATATTTCTTACTTCCAGGCATCAAAATTATTCTCACCCGTGAAAAAAATCTTTTACAGAGACAACATCCTCCTCATCTCCCTTTCAATTCACTCCCTATAAACCGCCTCCATCATCCTCTCACAGAGAAACGATTTTCAAACCATTAAAACCAAAACCTAAATTTATTCCTTTTATTGACAAAAAGCAACATAATGAACTTTTGTTTAACCCGAATGGTAATAATAAATCTCAAGCTCCTAATGGGAATGCCTTCAAAAAAAGGCGCTCTACCGATATTTTCCCTAAAGTCATGACGGAAAATTCCTCTTTCATCCAAACGTTAATTACTCTTTTAATTTCGATTCTTTCAAACAATTCTGTACCGACCAACGCTGCTGAGTATATTAAATCTCTACTCTCCTGTCTCCCCAATGTATCCGAAACTGAGCAAAATTCTTCAATGGAATAGTAGAAGTCTATTATCCAACAAAATTGAACTTGTAAAATTACTTGATGGGCATAACATTTCAGTTGCTGCCATTTCTGAAACATGGTTAAAAACTTTGTATCATTTTAAGATCCCTGGTTATCATTGTCTTAGACATGATAGACCTGATGGTAAGGGTGGCTCTGCTCTTATCATTCATAACTCTATTCCTTTTAAAGAAATCTTTTTTCACTCCCTCCCCAATAGTTTTCAGATAGTAGCAGCTGTTATATCTGATATTACAATATTATCTATAGTATAAATATATCCCTCCCTCTACTATTTTTGTTGAAAACGAATGGGCTTCGTTTATATCTCAGATTCGTCCCCTTTGGTGACTTTAATGCTCATTCTCCCTCATGGGGTAGTGAATTAAAAAGCCGTTCTGGTCGTAATCTGTTAGATTTTATGGATACCTATAATCTTTGTATATTAAATGACGGATCCCCAACTTGTTTCACTGCTCCTCAACATAGAAAAAGTGCGGTTGATTTGTCTCTTTGCTCATCTTCGTTGATTCCCATATGTTCTTGGGACATACTTACAGATCCCCTTTCTAGTGACCATTTTCTATAATAATCTCCTTCCACCATCTATCACCCTCTTATTCCTTTTCGACAAACAATAATTTTAAATTTAAAACTAAAGATGCGAATTGGAGAACTTTTTCTCTGGAATTGGACTCCATTATTCTTTCAACTATGTCTTCTCTTATGAACATCAGATATCAGTGTGAATTATTTCCTAATATGGTAATAAAAGCAGCAGAAAAAACTCTTCAAAAACGTAATGTTAACATTAAAATAAAACATTCCACTCCATGGTGGGATAAAGAAAGCACTGATGTCATTAACTCCAGAAAAAAAGCAATTTCTATTTTCCGGAAATGCATGTCTTTTGAAAATTACCTTTCTGTGAAACGCGCACAGGCAGAAGCTAAAAGAATTTTGAAAAATAAAAAGCGGTCTGGATGGCGAAAATTCTGTGAAAGCCTGTCTCCGGAATCTCCTCAGTCTTCTGTTTGGTCCAATTTAAAAAAAATAGTTTCTTCTTATGCTCCGCAGCGTTCCAAACATATTCCAGAAGAAATTATTATAGGTTTTGCTGATAAGATAGCGCCTCCATCAGTTGCTAGATTAGAAGAAATGCCTTCGTTTATTTCTTATCCATCACAATCCAACTCGATGGACTCTCCTTTTTCAGTTAGTGAATTGAAACGTGTAATTAATTCCCTTCCAGACTCTTCTCCAAGCCCCGATGGAATATTATATAGTTTCATCAAAGCATTCTCGGACATGTCGGTTGAATATTTCTTATCCCTAATTAATTACATGTTCGAAACAGGATGTATTCCGGAAGTTTGGAAAGTTAAAAAAATCCTTCCGATTTTAAAACCAGGGAAAAACACTGGTTTTAAAATCGGAAATCTTTCTTATCGTCCTATTACTCTTTCGTCATGTTTAACGAAAGTAGCAGAACATTTGTTAAAAACAGATTGGAATGGTTTGTTAAAAATAACAGAATTATCTCTCTAGAACAGTATAGCTTTCGGAAAAAGAAATCAACCATGGATAATTTAAGTGTGTTGACAACAGACTTCTGTATCTCTCAGTCCTATAATTCTTCAACATTGGCCACATTTCTTGATCTTTCGTCAGCTTACGACGATGTATTAATTAACGTATTGAAAGAAAAATTAATAAAAATAAAAATACCTTTAAAATTTAGTTCAATTTATAATTAATTTGTTAACAGACAGGTCCATTATTTTGCACTTTTCCTCAAAAACGTTACATCGCAAACTATGGAAAGGGTCCGTAATAAGTCCATTATTGTTTAATATTTATATAAGTGACTTGGACATTGCAATCCCTTCATCTATCAAGAGACCTTATTTTGCTGATGATTTCCTTATATACTTATAGCGGGTGGTCCCGGCTAGGAACCATTTAACCCCGATTGCGGCGGTACTTATTCACGGCAGCGGTCAGCGTATGACATCACTGATCTCTACCGCTGGCAGCGAATCTGTTCGCGGCGAGCTTCAGTACAGAGAAGCCAACCAAGAGGATAACACGCGTGCTGCAAGGTCGAGGCCAACCAAGCCATGGCGCTTTTGGACAACGCAACGTAACGTTTAATTTCATTAGTTATCAGATTATTATTTCATTATTAATTTAGTTTTACTTTCTCTTTAAAAGTAATGGCGCCCTCATTTAATTTAATTTTATGCTTGCCCACTTTATCATGGTACATTAATCTAACATGCAACATCTTCGATGTTCATGTCCACCCTTGAGTATTTAATTTTAAGATAGAGTTCTCATTTAAACATGCTCCTTTGTATAACAATAAATCAATATATATATTTGTTCAATACGTCTTATCATTTATTTAGAATTCATAACAATTATTTATCTTGATAATAAAGCATCGTTCATTTTACACGTTACAGTGGCGACCCACGTGGTTTTGAACTAGATTAATGTATTTTGCAAGTTTGCAGGCATGTTTTCGGGTATTTAATTGTCAATTGGGTTATGTTGTGTTTCCAAAATGGCTTGGTTGGTCTTGACATTGTAAGTACGCTTGATTTTAAATTTTTATAATGTAATTACTATGTTTAATCCTTATGGTTGGTTTGTTTGTGCTCATTATGGGGAAACTGCTGGGTTTTTTTATGCGTGTGTAACTATTTACACGGTTAAATCTGTACCGTGATTTTACGGGCTTTGGGTGACAATGGAAATGTGTCACGCAATAGTATTTTGTAGGTACACTGTTAATTTTGTAGATGGGATGGAGTCAATTCTGCAATTTCATCTCACGTTGTGCTTAACCTTTTGTGACTTTCGATCTAATACAATGTCGGCTAATTATTTTTTTCGTTTCAGTAAATTTTGTAGGAATTCGTTGAACGAATATTGTCACATGGGTAATTTATTGCACTGCTGGCATTAATGATGGTCATGGCTTGATGCCTAGGTACTTAATATCAAAATGGACTACACTTTAATAATGTAAGTTAATAATTTTAATTATATATTTTCCTCGTTTTGGTTTAATTCTGTTTCTAATTGAGGATTTCAGGATTTAGTGTTTCTGGGAGATGGTTTCTCTCTACTCTCACTTTCATGGGCAATATCTGGAAACTAAAACTTCATTTCATGTCATGATACTTAATGCAAGTCATCTTATTATATTTCAGTGGTTTACATTATCTGGCTTCTATATTCCAAAAAAAAAAAAAAAGCTAACTGCTTTTCTAGGACATTTTTCTGTGAATTTTATAGGTGGACAATAATTTCATGCGACTCAAGTGAATTTTGTCACAATCGTGTTCTTTGTCAGCCTTTCGTTGGGCCGATTCTTTTATCATGTTGTAGATAATTATTTTACATCTGGATAACATTGCAAATATTTACATTTCAGCGCAAGTTTTCTTCGAGTAGTACCAGACGTGGCGCTTATTCAGGCTTGCTGCTATCATCATCGCAGATTGCGGGTTTTATATTTCATTTATTTTATTTATAGTAGATATGATTTGATTGACAGATTTTGACTTAGAAAGAAAAGTTTGTAAATCATTAATTTTATTATTATCTTCTAGTGGTAGGATAACTTTGGAATACTTAGAGCTTACTTCCTGCAGTTGATAGGGACCTTCAATTTTCTGAAACTGGTCAGACAGGGATTGATTAGTATTCATTTGGTTGTTCATTTCTATCATCAAGTTCTATGGGGTTATTTATTTTCTTTCATAACTTTTATATCTCACTAGTAGTTTGCGGGGGTGATAGGGTCTTATAGGCATTCCGATGGCAGATTATGTGTACAATAATCGGCGTTATCATTATGTCATAATATTTTATCAAGTTAAAATCGTTTGTTCTTGAAGGGCACGACATTATCTAGTATGTTCGGTAGGTTGTACAGGTGGAAACGACCTGCAGATTACATATTACATGGTGGTTTTGATCTGTCAAGTTCTTAGTTTTCTTGTGGATTTTATTAAATTGAGTCATATATTTATAAATATTCAAAAAAAAAAAAAAATTAAAATAATTTTTTGTTAAAATTTACACACTTTCTGCTTAAGAATTTCTAACTTCTAATAAAAAATTTGCATATCGTAATGAATGTTTTAGTAATTTCCATGAATATTTTCTCAGAACGGTTTAATTCCCATTCACAGTTATTCTAGCATTATCTTAATCATTCCTTTCGAGGGTTATAACTGTTTAAGATGTTGTCAGTTGTTACTGTATTTTTTAATTAATTTGATTTCAATTGAGAAATTTTGGGGTTTACTTTGTTGTTTTTGCTAAATTGGTTCTCGAAATTAGAGATTTTGGTTTGAGTCTTCGCTTCTTATAATAAGAATCAGTGATATTTAATAAAGCTTTTGCTTTGGACAATAGATGTCATATTGCAGATTAATTTCTGCTTATAATTTTAAAATGCTGGTAATGTCATTTTACAGTCAATAGATATTTAACAGGATAGTACCTGTAATACTTTGCATTATATTCCTTGTTGGTATATAGTTTGACCACAAATTTGCTTGTATATCTTCCTACTATGGGGTTTTCAGAGGTATACAGAATAAATATTTCGGTACAATAAATGTATAAGTAAGAATTTATCATGGTATTAAGAATTAAAAAAGTTTCACATAATGCTAATCTTTATATTACTCGATATTATGGGTAGGATTTTTTTTTAGATCTCGTAAATTTATGCACATGTTTTTCATGCATTTTGTATAGGTAGTCTTCATTTAATTAATGCCAGCGATTCTTTATATTCAGAGATTATAATACAATATTTTGGGTTTTACAAATCTTTGGGGTATAGTATTCTATACACCGGAAATATATTATCTTAATTTAAATTTGTTATCAAATTTTATTTTATTAAATAGCTATTTTCTAATAAAACAGCGTTCTAAGGAGTTATTTCGCTTAAGTCCATTCTACATATGAGGATTTGTACTCGTGGATGGGTCATGAAATTTTTTATAATTACATACCAATTTTGGGGAAATCAGCAGTTACTTATTTTGTGTTTATTGTCAAGGAAAATTGATATCTGCCTTGAGAGCGTCACTTAAGATGGATAGTTACATTTTCATAACACATTCAACTTTCAAACGGTAGAAGGAGTTGATAGTTGAATAGTGCGTGTTGTTTTGTACTGTTTTGTTTATGTTAGTACTTTGTCTTGTTTTTGTGATAGGTAGACGGGTAAATTTTGATTAAAGCAAAATTAATTATTTGGAGCTTAGCTTCAAAAGAATTTCAGTGGTAACATAGACACACTGGAGTTCATACTTTGCTAACGTGATCGTTGCAAAGGGTGTATCATGATCTCTCGTTGTGATCCTCTGAATACAAGGTTAGGTTGCGGGTTTCGCGTTCTATACAGGACAACATATTGTTTCCTGTCACTGAGTTCGCAAACACGTTTTTTTCTAATCGACCATAGATGGTGTGGTCGGTTTGCTGGTCTCATTTGATCATATCAGACGTAGAATCCTTGCGTAAATACATGAATTTTACGTATGGATGTGTTCGGTTTATTTCGCTGTAGAGAAATAGATTTTCCTTCGATGTGTAAGGGTTACCTTATTCATTTCATTAATGATTTTGGATTTTTTTTTTGTTTTGGTGTGTGGAAACTCAAGCATTTCATATCTCATATAGGATTTCAGTGAAGCTTGGGGGTTCTACATATATAATTTATTTGAGCAAAGGAAAATTTATTTGTTTTAGCGCTCATATGTGTTTTAGTTAGTACATCACTGTTAAATGTTCCATGTTGTGTATGTTACAAAATAATTCCTCCTGTGTTTTAGCACAGTTTGTGTTTCTCAGGACGAGTTATCATTTCCATTTAAGGAAGTGTGAATTCACTATACCACCTTTGGTATTTATTTTGATATTTCATTCCAGGGTATGATTAATAACTTAATATAATTGTTTCAGACGGCACAATAATTATTTCAAAATAAAAAATAAATAAAAAATAATAACAATAAATGAATATTGACATCTGTTGGTTGTTTACATAACTTCATATTACTCGGATAAATTTTAAAATTTATTGGGCGATACTAGTGCCATCTGTAGCGGAATAGATGTCATATAAATTATTATTTATTTTATGTTGAATTTGATTATTCCTTGGGGTTTTGTTTGAAATACTTCGAATAAAGTAACTAAGTATTTATTTGTAGAGCATTATACGTCTACAGACGTATGTTTTATACAAGCTAAGGCTGGGTTTTCAATGAGATTTGTTGGAAAATTTTTAGAATAAGTCTATTTATTGGTACATGACTTTATTTATTAAAAAAAAAATTTGGTTGATAAATACTGGGGATTGGATGAATTGAACAATATTTCTCCTGGTTTCATCTGAATAAATTGCATTGATTTGCTCATAGATACCTTACCATACTGGGATTTCTTTGATTGGTATATTTTCTTGTTGAATTGCAAGTGTATTCGTGTCAGATAACATGACTGCTATAATGTACTATGTATTCTTTTACAGCATTTAAGCTTAATTATAACTTTCTTGAGATTTTATGTGCAAATTTAATTAGCTTTGGGCAAGCATTTTTTAGATATTTTGGTACTGAACTTTGGTTACTTACAATAACATGAGTAAATGACATTATTGCTTCTGATAACCTGTTAGGTAGTTTAGTTTAGAGAACTTCAAAGAAAATTCAAGACAAAAGAAGAAGATGTTTCAAGATCATTTACGCTGATTTCAAGAATGGTACCAAGGCTTTCATCTCTACTTCGGTCCACTTCGGGTCATAAGTTTCACCGGAAGTCATCATCATCAGGAGGATTCTTTCAAATTTTTACCTCAAGTTCATCGGTAGTCTCAAGACCTCTGCCGATTCTTCTTCCTTCAACGCTTACGTTGGCTACAAATCCACAATTAGGATGCAGTTGATATCTGCAGAAGACACAATTGTGAGGCCTTTCCATGGAAACATTTCTGGAAGTCTTTCATCATTGAAGACATCATTACCGGAAGGATGCGGCATGAATATTGGAACTTTTGCTCGTTCTTCGCTTTATTTGGCGTTGCGTCTTCAGTGTTGCTGTACGGAGTTCACCGTTTCCTACGATGCGTACAATATTTTGGATTGGGAGTACTTTTCATCCCAGGATCCTACCAGCTGGCTGTATTTCAAGGTTGGACAATCCTTGGCAACAACCACATTCCACGAGCAAGTCTCTCAGGACTAGAAGTTCTTTTGAGGAGGTGCCGGGGGGACCTCATTATTTCCAGGGGGAAATATTTTTGGCGAGGGGGTAATATAGCGGGTGGTCCCGGCTAGGAACCATTTAACCCCGATTGCGGCGGTACTTATTCACGGCAGCGGTCAGCGTATGACATCACTGATCTCTACCGCTGGCAGCGAATCTGTTCGCGGCGAGCTTCAGTACAGAGAAGCCAACCAAGAGGATAACACGCGTGCTGCAAGGTCGAGGCCAACCAAGCCATGGAGCTTTTGGACAACGCAACGTAACGTTTAATTTCATTAGTTATCAGATTATTATTTCATTATTAATTTAGTTTTACTTTCTCTTTAAAAGTAATGGCGCCCTCATTTAATTTAATTTTATGCTTGCCCACTTTATCATGGTACATTAATCTAACATGCAACATCTTCGATGTTCATGTCCACCCTTGAGTATTTAATTTTAAGATAGAGTTCTCATTTAAACATGCTCCTTTGTATAACAATAAATCAATATATATATTTGTTCAATACGTCTTATCATTTATTTAGAATTTATAACAATTATTTATCTTTAGTAAACGTTTTTACACGTTACATACTTATCTCACAAAAATCTATCCCACGCTGCGAAGGAATTAAATTTGGCTTTGCATTATATTAAAGTGTGGTTGTTGACAAATGGGATGAATTTAGCTACTTCTAAAACGAAGGTCGTGGCTTTTAAGCGCAAAAGAAAAATACCCCTATTTTCTGTCTCTTTTGATAATGTCCCTCTCCAAATCGTTAAGCAAATTAAATTTCTAAGACTACTTTTGGATCATAAACTTTCCTGGCTCCCGCATATTCAAAACATTTCATCTAAGGCTGATAAATATATTCTGAAATCTTTTTCTATATCGTGCCGTCCTTTAGAACAAAGCCTTGATCATTTGATCAATAATTTAAACAACGACAAAAGATTGACAGATGAAAATCGATTTCCTCTCCTTCTAAAAAGCTTTATTTCATTCAAATCTCTGTCTTCTTCTCTCCAAAATCTACAGAAAGATCCTGTCCTTCCTATTTTCACTATCCCATTTGATTCTATCAATTTTATCCCCAACATAATAACTTCTGACTTTCGGACTAACATTTTAACCTCATCTAATCAAAATGTCGAGGAAAATTTTAAAAACATTATTTCATCCAAGTTTCCTGGATTTTCACTCATTTATACAGATAGTTTTTTTTTTCAATTATTTCTGGCTTTCACCCTTCAAGGGTGTTCTAGGCCATCATTCAAAATTATAGAGAAAGGAAAGGTGAATTTATGTATCAATTTTATTTAAATGAGCAAATTTAAGAATTATATATATTTACCACAAGGAACTGTCATCGGTCCAATCCTTTTTATTATATATGCAAATCAAATGTTCACTCTTCCCATTGTTGGAGATATCATATCTTATGCAGATGACACTGTTGTTATCACTAAAGGAAAAACATGGGAGGAAACAATGAGTATAGCTAATATCAATATAAACATTCTCAAAACATGGTTTGACCTAAATTGTCTCTCACTAAATACAGAGAAAACTTATTTTATTCCATTCTCTTTGAAAGAAAAAAATGTCGAGAACAATATAACTATTAAAATCCATTCAGCACAATGTTAAAATAAAAAGGAATGCAACGATGGCAATTGCTTACCAATAACATGCAAAAATAGTATAAAGTATCTGGGTGTCATTGTAGACAGACACTTAAAATGGAACGAACAAGTCGAAAATACGGTAACCAGAGTAAGAAAACTTATTTACATATTCATTAGATTGAGAAACATCCTATCATCTAGTATGATTAAAACTATTTATTTCTCTCTTGCTCAATCTATTCTACAATATGGTATAATCGGGTGGGGGGGAACTTTTAAAACTAACCTTCAACCTGTAGAAAGGGTACAAAGGTTGATTCTAAAAGTCATTACACGAAAACCATCTATATTTCCAACAATACAGCTGTTTGACTCTTTTAGGGTTCTTAGTCTTAACAAAATTTTCAAAAAGAACTCACTGTTGCAAATCCACAAATATCATTTCAATACTACAACAAAAATCACAAAAATAAGTAACCGATCAAGATCACGTGGCAACCTTGATATCCCTAAAATTAAAACTAGTGCTTTTCAACACCACTATACCTATCAAGGTATAAAAATTTTTAATGCCCTCCCATATAAAATCAAATCTGAAGAAAATTATAAAGCCTTTAAATCACAAATAAAACAACTACTAGATCAACCCAACACAAAAAAGGGGAAATCCTCCTCCATTGTTCATAAAATTACAAAAAAAAAATATTTATGGAATTTTTTTTTTTTTTTTTTATTTATTTATTTTATACACTTTACAAATACAAGACAAAAAGTCCCGATAAACTACTTTTTAGCAGTTTGTCTAACGGGTTCTTTACGTTAAAGATCGTATTATAGTGATTTAATAGTTACATTTTTACAATTATATAAAATAAAATTTAATTTTTTACAGAAATATAGATAAAAATAAATTTTTGAAAACATAAATAACATTTTTAAAGTTTTTAGAATAATATGTCATTGTGAGCTAATACAAATTAATTCTTTCCGTAAGCCAAGTCTTCAGTAAATTCATCAATTGTTTGTTTTGGGCACAGTTTTTAATTTCAGCAGGTAACATATTTAAACAACTGGGAATCATGTAATTTAACGTTCTTTGTCCATATTTATTTGTATGCTTAGGTACAATTAGCCCTTCATTAAAGTTAAAACGAGTATTATGGTTGTGTTCCAGCCTGTTAATATATAAAGGATTATTTATGTGCTGAAATATAATTTTGTACCACAGAATTGCTCTGACTGAAAGAACTTTGAGACTCTGATAAAAGTATGGAATATTATGCCTTTCTTTGTATAAATTTTTTTCAGCTAATAATTTAACCAATGAATTTTGCACTGATTGTACATGGTCTATATTTGTTTTACAGGAAAATCCCCAAGCTGTTATTCCATACCTTATAACAGATTCAGCTAGAGATAAATAAATTATTCGAAGTGTGCAGATAGGAACAAAAAATTTTAGTTTATACAATCTGCTTACAATTGATCTTAGTCGTGCACAAACTTTGTTTATTTGTATATCCCACTTGAAAAAGCAATCAATAATTACACCTAAATAAACATATTCTTTAACTAGTTCCATATTTTCACATGTACACGTTGCAGGAATACCATTGTGTAAGCAATCTGATGTATGTGTCTTTATTTCAGGTGTAATATATACCTTAACATTAGGGGATCTTATATGTAACAATTTAGTTTTTTTGGCATTTATGATTAAGCCAGAGTCATGAGACCACTTTAAGAGTTCAATGTAGTCTTTTTGTAAAAGATCTATACAAGTTTGCAAATCACTGCTAGAAATCACTAAAGCAGTATCATCCGCGTATACAAAGTACTTTACATGTCTAAAAATTAATTTAATAAAAGATACATATATAATATACAGAATTGGACCTAATATGGAACCTTGAGGAACGCCGGCAAAAAACTTCTTTTTTTTACTTAAAGAGTTTAAGAGTTTTAATTTCATGCATCGGTTGTTTAAGTAATTTTCAAAAAGTTTTAGTAGTTTTCCTCGTATTCCTATAATTTCTAGTATTTTAAGTAATTTACCATGATCAATAGTATCAAAAGCTTTCGAATAATCTATAAATAAGACTAATGTATGTTTTTTACAGTTTAATTCATTATTTATCATGTTGGCAAATTTTTGAAGCAGCAATTCTGTACTCTTTTTTTTGGAAACCGTATTGATTAGTATCTATTATAGAAAAATCTTCTAAATATTTTATTAATTTTATTTGAATATATTTTTCAAGAATTTTTTCTAGAGATGGCAAGATACTAATTGGTCTGTAGTTACCCAATACAGTGTGGTCACCTTCCTTATATACAGGTCTTATGATACTACATTTTAAGTCATCGGGGATTTTTGCTTGAAATAAGATTCTGTTTATAAAATGGGTTATAATTGGACCTAGGATTAAAATATGTTTTTTAATATCGCTCATTCTGATACTATCAATTCCTGGAGAAGAACTCTTCATTTGTCTAACAATGCTTTCTATATCCGCCGCTGTTGCCCTCGGTAGGTACATGCTTTGAGGCATCGCCTCTGGTTCAAATTTAGTTGTCTTATGGTTGCACTTATGTAACATATTGTAAACACTTTCAGAGAAATAATCAACAAAATCATTAATTAAACCTTCTTTTGTTCGACCTTTCATCAGATATTTAGAAGCATTTTCATCACAGTCATTTTTACATTTAGTTCCTAAAATTTTATTACACTCCTCCCATGTTTTTTTTGAGTCTTGAAAATAGTTTTTGAATTTATCATTATAGTAAGAAGTTTTTAATTTAACTAATAATTTATTTAGCACATTTCTAAAACATTTATATTCTTTCTCGTAATATTTGTTTGTTGGAGAATTTTTCCAGCGTTTATATAAATTATCTCTTTTTTTAATTTTACATAAAACATCGGAAGATATCCAATCGTTTTTAGCATAAGGACGGGTTTTGGATTTTTTACTTATCACAATTGTGCTATTTTTATACAAGTCATCAAAATAATTCTGAAATTTTGAGTAAATAATAGAACAGTCATTTTCTTCTAAAAGTGAAATCCAATCATAATTTTGGATATTATTGTCGATATGTCTCTGCGAAAGAATCGTTATATTTTCAGTTTTGTTCAAGTTTACTTGTTCTATAGAATCTAACTGAACATTAATAGCCGTGGTGTGGTGATCAGCAATATTATAATCACATACGCATGAGGAAATTGAACTCACACCTGTGAAAGCTCCAGCGGATTGTCTTCCGCTAATCCTTACAAAAAAATGATCGATACACGAGCTGTTTATTTTCTGTTGAACTATCACTTCTCTTGTTACATCATCTATACATTTTATTAAATAATTATTTGCAAGGATATTTTCATAAGTTATTATGACTGAATCATTTCTATTTAATAAGTTTAAATTGATGTCACCAAAATATATGACACTTTCATTTGGGTCAATATTATTTTTAAACACAGAAGATATTTCAGACAAAAATGCTTGTTTATTGAGATTCGGAGGTCGGTATATGTATAGCTAAAAGATTTAAATTTTTGTTATTTTTAAATGTCAATTTTCCAAAAACGTTTTCAAAATATATTGTGTCTATAAATATTTGCGAGAAGGTGAGATTATTTCTTACATATAACAAGATACCTCCACCGGA
Organism: Limnephilus lunatus; assembly: GCA_917563855.2. NCBI lineage: Eukaryota > Metazoa > Arthropoda > Insecta > Trichoptera > Limnephilidae > Limnephilus > Limnephilus lunatus. Next base: position 105,774,736 of record OU830594.1, read on the forward strand.
TTTGTAACTTCTGCAATAGTGATATGAATTAAATCCGGGAATTTCATATAAACCAACATGTTCTGAACGTATTGCTGTTTCACAAAGCATAAGTATGTCAATGTGATTTATACAGTTTTTAAAATAAGCATGAAAGAGATCCCAATACTTGCAAACTGACCTAATGTTTAGTTCTACACAAGTTAGATTATTTGTTTCACATTTTCTTGTAGTCTGCATTTGAATCCATTCATGCAAATTATTAACTTTACAATAATTTACATCTCTTTCATCATCAATATAACTAAAAGACATTTTTGATTTGAAAATATTCACCTGAAATCCTACCATCAGTATGTTTAGAGTGTAATAGGCGTGAAAAATAAAAATAAACAATTATTTTTATAAAAGAGTAACATGTAACACTGTTATCAATATACAGTGAATTTGTTTTAGTTATACAGTTTGATATATACATTAAAAGCCTTACATTCATTTGCTGCCAACAACAGTATAGTGAGAGTATACATATCACATACACATGTAAATTAAATTGATCATCTTCATTAATGTTAATTATCAAAATACTAAAATATAACAAAAGATTCTTATTTAAAATATATTGTTGCATATTTTTTGATATGATAAAATTAATATTCAATATTTTGTTCAGCAATTGCGAGCATTTTTTTATATACCTTACAGTTGTTTTTGTCATTTGCTCTATGATTAACTGGAAATGACATTTTATATTTTTCATTTTGAATGCAACAGTTTTTGCAATTTGGTTGTTTATCCTTGTTCCCGCAATCACTGTATGAGTGATCGAGACCGCAGTGACTGCAAACAGGCTTTTCGTCCTTCTCTCTCTGCAGACATCTTGTAGTACCATGTCCGAAGCGTAAACAGTGGTAACATTGCATGACCGGATTTGCGTCTTCAAAAAAGATTCTTTGGTATCCGATTTTAATTTTATCTTTGTTAATGATTATTCTCCGGGTTTCGCTATCTACTTCGACCACATAGTTAGATGTGTCATTAAATTTATTTTTAATTATTTTCTTGATGTTGAAGATAGGTTTCTGTTCTTTGTTTTGCGACATAATTTTAAATTCTTCATTTTGTTCAATGAAAGTGACAGTAGTGAAAAAAAGGTTATAAATATCTGGAAATCAGCGACGAAAAGTGACTCCTGGAAGATCAGAGGGGAGAAGAATCCTCAAGGAACAACACACTACACTTTATTGACCAGAAAACATAAAAATATTAGTTAAAATAATAAAAAAGATTATTTTTTTTAGAGAAAAACAAAACAACTGATGACAGCCAAATGTTCAAAATTCGAATCTCTATACAGATAGTTCTAAGTCTGAAAACAAAGATTGTGGAGCTGCGGTGCATATTCCCGAATTCAATTTAGATCTGTCTTATAAATTGCCTAAAGAAATTTCTATATTTACAGCAGAATGCTTCGCAATTGAACAAGCTTTAATTCAAATCCAGCTTCTCAATATTCGTCGAGCCCTTACTGTGCACTGATTCTCTAAGCTCAGTACTGAAAATTTCTTCAAATATCATTCATTATCCAGAAGACTACATTATTTGTAATATCAAAAATATCCTCAAATCATTAAATGAACTAAATTTCGAGATAATATTGGTTTGGATCCCTGGTCATTTAGGCATTGAGGGTAACGAGAAAGCCGATTCCCTCGCTAAACTTGGAACAATTTCTGGCTCTATTCCTTTAGATTTTAGAATTCCGTTCTCTGACATCTTCCATATTCTTAAATCCAACATGATTCGCTCCTGGGAAGAAAATTGGGCTGATACGAAAACCCGAACTGGTGCTTTTTATGCTGGAATCCAAAATCATATTCCATGTAAACCTTGGTTCCACAGCAAGAAAAAATCCAAAAGATTTATTTCCTGTATCTCGAGAATGAGAATCGGTCACTGCTCTATTGCATCCCACTTATTTAAAATCCGAGTGCTAGATAGTCCACTCTGTAAGTGCGGCGTGGAAAATGAGACTCTTGACCATGTATTCTTTAATTGTAAAAATCATTCGTCCTTCAAAGGCATTTATCGATTACTTATTAAAATCACCCACCAATCTCCCCTTAGTATTCCACATTTGCTTTCACTCAATAATTCTCGCCTTTTTTCCGTTCTAGACTTAAATGACTTCAATATTTGAGATTTCCCATGCCCTTATAGATTTTTCATAAAATATAACCATCTCCCTTAATTTTAACGGCACATAGCACTCTCTTTAGGGTGAATTGCCTTAAGGCACCAAAAAAAAAATAATTGTTACCCTTTGTGCAATACATAAAAATCTTGTCTTAACGCGATCCACTAGTACAGGAAAAAATCGAAATCGGAATTCACGACCTTTTATGGGAGGAGTTTAAAAATACTTGAGAATAAGCTTTTGGAAAGGTTGGAAAAGATATTTGTGATTTTTTTTTACATGTTGATTTCATAAAGGCCTATAAAAAACATTAGTTCCTTTTTATGCATTGTTTATTGTAATAAAACGGAATTTTTAAATTGATTTCACGAAAACAAGCGGCGCGGAGCATAACACGTCGTTTCTCCGCTCCGTCCGGAGGAGTAGTGACCGAAAATAGGGGCCGCTGCCAGTCATTCTTCAGTGGACGGTATAAGGTTCACTTTGATATTACAAATTCGTCGACTACCGTATTGTCGCCATGATGTCAAAAATACCAACTCGAAAATGTTTATTATATTTTATTTTGTGAGATTCGGGCGTAAATTTCATTTCTTTTTGCGATTATTATAAAAGAAACTAAATTTGCCACATTAAACAATAAAACCATATCCGAAATGAGGTTTATAAATAGGAGAGTTTGGACTTCAAAGTGTTTTTTATAGACCTTATAATTAATTTTTTTCTAGGCTTATTAAAATACTTATTAAAAAAATGACCGATATTTTAAAGGGCCAAGATATGTTCTACACGCAGTATTTAATTGAAGCATCTATAATACTTCTAAGCGATCAAATTTTCAAAACAAAAACGTACGATTTTACATTATTTAGTATGGCTTCATCTTAAACATTAGTTTATAAATTAAAAAATAATAATAAAATCTTTTTATGTTTTTCTATGGACAACTTGAATAGAGATGTGCAGCTTGATTTTTTATGGACCTTCTACTCTTTGTTTTAGGGATGTCACTAGAACAATAACGGTTTCTGTGGAAACACACGTGTTGACGTAAAAACACACTTATTGTACTTGACTGCTTTCGTTATATTATCGTGTATATTCGCTTACGTATCGGAGTGGTTAAGTCTTTTTTTCTTTGTTTCTACATATTATAACAATTAAATTATAATAATAACCAGCACTTAATCTGCTGGTTTGAGTGTTGGTGACCATTTCATAAATCCGATAGGAACTGGTTAAAAAAGTTGCCGGTTTCTCGGATCCACTGGGTTCCAGTGACAGCTAGTCACCGGGACAAAGTAACCGCGACAGGCAATGACTTCATATATATAATATATAGACGCGTGGTATTATTATTCGCAACTGCCAGTTCCAAAAATAATCATACTGTCAATCTCTCTATATCCGGAGAGATTCACGAAATTATAAATCCAATAGTACTTACTCCTGCCAGCCGATGTTCCTCACGATAGCTGTATACGTAAGTGGCGCCGTCTTTTGGCATTGCTTTAATTCGGTTCTATTACAAAAGTAGATTTGCATACAAACTCCACGTGCGATAACGGTTTTGCGTAAAGCGTGGCATCAGAGTTATATTTTTAGTCGGATTCTTAAATTTCAACCGTACAGTCGTTAGGCTATTAATACTGTTTGATGATGATTATATATAATAAATAATAAGAAAAATAATTCTTGTTTATTATAATCAGAGCATACAATACCGTTATATCGTTACCGCAATTTCGCGAATTTCGTGTTTTTCGATGCGAATTTTGCAGCATTAAAAACGAACCATGATGGGAAATCAGTGCGTTGGGGAACTCCCGAATTCCTTACATCAAACTAACGTTTGTTTGAAGTCTTACTCAGTCTCACTCATCCTACTAATCTGTCCTATTTTATTTAAATTAAATATTCATTAAAATATAATTTATTATTTAATATCTTAAAAATACACACACTAGAAGACAGACGTAAAATAAACGACTTAACATTTTTATTCAAAATACTTAACTTGAAATTCGACTGTTGCGAACTCCTGCAACTAATAAACTTACGAATACCGACAGTAACTTCACAACAAAATACACTATTCTACTGCAGCATTCAAATCGGAACTACATTGCCCACTCTCCGATACAACGATTTCACACTATGGGAAATAAGTACTTAGGTGATGTTGACATATTTAACATAAACTTGGCGAATTTAGTAATTCTTATAAAAAACTTATTCCAAAACTATTTCTAAACATATCTGTATTTTTGTAAACCTATGAAATCGCTGTATTTTTGTATTTTTATGATTTTTGTGCCTTTTTTTATCTAATTTTATTTTTATTTTTTCTTTATCTGTTTAAAAATCATCTGTCATGAATTAATTGTACTACCAAATATGTATAAGCCCTTAGGGCGTTAAATAAATAAATAAATAAAATAAAATAAATTTACTGTGTGAAAGTGTGAAAAGATAATTATTTTGAATAATATATTAAAGTATTATACTTGAATCCGTTTATCAAACTTTTTTTTGTAAAAAATAAATACTACAATTAATGGTTTTTAGAAATTTAGTTAAATAAATTTGATATGTTATTATCGAGTTCTGCAAGTATTTAAGAATGTATTTTAATTACAGCTGTTTCGACTTGTAAGGTCATTTTCAAACTGTGGTGAAGCCACGTACGGACGACTTATTTATAACAATTTAAATGTCAATTTATGAAGGTGTCCAAATTGATTTATTACCGGTAAATCCAATTTGCAGAGACACTAATTGAGAGAGTGATTAAGTGGGATTCCGAATCTTTCCCTTTTTGGTTTCACTTGCACTAAGTGCAAGGGTTTTCTTTATTGATTTAGAATGATGTTATTTCTATGACTCATTTAAGTGCATTATATTGTTTAGGTTTGGTAAAAATACTAAGTAGTGGAGAATAAATAATTTTCCTTACTTTATTAATAAGTGTTATGTTGGGGTCATTCGTTCGTTTATTGATTTCTAATTGTTCAAGCAAATTTAATCTAAGACCCTTTCGTTCTATATGTAATGGTTTTGGCTGGTTGTTTTTAAGTGGAACGTGATTATTTTCTAAGAGATGTTCTGCGAATTTTGAAGCGGTGTTTTTATTTTTATAACATCGTAAATGTTCTTTGAATCTAGTTGAGAAAACTAGATTCAAAGAACTAAAAAACTAGAAAAAGACTAAAATACATTCTTAAATACTTGCAGAACTCGATAATAACATATCAAATTTATTTAATTAAATTTCTAAAAATTAAAATGGAGTTCTACGAATTAAACACAAAAACAATTAACAATTAATGGTATTGAATTCAAAGACTTCAAAAGTTCTAATATAGTGTGGAAATTATTTTTGCGTTCGATAGATCGTCAATCAGCGAAGTGTAAACTCTGTCCAGTTATTATTAAAACTAGTGGACGATCAACAAGCGGACTACACTCATTTACGCACTAAGCACGGAATTGGAGCTGAAAATGTTAACTCCGACGAGATATCAGAAGAGGTTGATTGTCCTAGCGTAACACCAACTACGAGCCCCAGCCAATCTACCGAGGTAGCAGCTACAACCTCAACCTTAATTGACTAAGATGACCACATCAAAAACCTACCATCACCGGCGAAAAAAAGGAAGATATCACACTAATTCGAAAAAACTGATTCTCTTTCTATGAAAGTGTCCCGTATGGTGGTAAAAGATGAATTACCATTTAAAGTTTTCGTAAGTTCAGAAGATATACGGTCTTTGTTACTAACTTCGTAATATTGCAAATTTTGCGGTATTACATGTCCGATATCGCAATATTGCTTAGAAAAATACAGTGAGTCAGAATTTATACAATTTATGTTATTTGCTTATGACATCACTATATAAAATGAATCGATAAATAATAAAAATCAAAATACGTTTTCTTCTGTCTATGTATATATGTACATATGCTCTATGTTGCTAAACCATTCATCCAATTGCGATGAAACTTTGGGAATTAGATATGCTCATACCTGCGATTTTAGCTGTATACAATAGTGAGTTCTGGCATTATAAAATTATACATTGCTAACAGTTCATCCGATTGCGATGAAATTTTGGGGATTTGACGTGTGCCTTTTTTTTATTACTTTAATTTATTTTGAACAGAGTTTTTGCACAGAATCGAAGGTATTTTTCCGGTATTATGGAGCTCCAGACCATAGGTGGCTGTTTTTGTGAGGCAAACTTTACTATCTGCCTGCCAGCGATGGATTCTATATATACTGGTGAGCTCTAGCATTATAAAATTTGTATAAAAAATTGCAATGGTGGCACAATGCATGTAATGCGGGAGGGGGGAGGAAAACCCGGGAGGGGGGCGGGGAACTCGGGAGGGGGGTGTGATTTGTGGGAAGGGGTAGGCGAATCATACTCCTGAGGGGGGAGGGAGGTGGGATGGGAGGGGGAGGAGGGAGGGGGGAGAGAAGTAGGGGGAGGAGGGAAGGATGGGGGGGGGGGGGGGGGAGAAGGGAAGGGGAACTTTGGAGGGGGGAGGCGAATCTGGAAAGAAGGAGGGGAACTTGGGAAGGGGGTTCGCGGGACAGGGGAAGAGGGCAAGGGGAGTAGGGATGAGCGAAAACGGAGTGGGAATGCGAGAGGGAAAGGGGGCACGGGAGAGGAAGGAGACACATAAGGGCAACGGGATGAATGGGAAAGGACACGCAGGGAGCAACAACTTCTTTATTAAGTGGCATAGCAACGCATGCCGGTAACTCGCTAGTAAAAAATCAATGCAAGTGACTCATTTGTCTTTCCACTTATCATTATATTTTAGGATGTGTTTCTCAAGTGTTGTACTGTCTTGGGGAAGTGCAACTATTAATTCTCTAGATCCACTAGTAAAAGCACAAAACGCAACTTTTAAACTAATTATTCAAGTACCACACGATACTGACTCTAAAAAAATTTATAAGCAGCTCGACGTTTTGTCAATTTGACAACTCTATGCCAGATTGTCTATTCTTCACCTCTTTAAATACATACAATATATCAGCGTTACGAGTCAATTGAGACAAAAAGGCAAAATACATCAGAAATAAATAAAAATACAACTACATACATACAAAGTTAAGTTGACCACAAATTATGGTATCTATGTGAATAAGTGCGGATTAACAACATACATATTAAATTTTCACTTATTCCATCACACACCCGCCACTACGCCAAGTTCGCTAAAAACAGGTTGACATCAAAAAAAGACTTACCTGAGACAAGTTTTCTTCCAGCGAGGATTAGCACAATCACTGACAAACCAAGTATGTACTATATTATAAGTGACTAGTGAAGCACTGCACAAGAGAAGTTAGTATAATAACAATGGATTCAATTGAATATTTAAATGTGTGGTAAACTATGCACTCCTGTGAAATTGTAATATGTAATTGGTGCAGTCTTATGAAGTTCCTACCTCCATATCTTATCAGTTCTGATAAGTGAATCAGTTGTCTATAAAAAAACCTGCCAAGTTATTGATAGCTGATAGCACAGGGACTGAATTTCGATGTGACTTTAAGATAAGAAATCATTTAACCAAATAAAATATAATTAGAATTAATGTTGATGTACGGTATGTAGGTATGACTCAAGGTTCGTAGAAAATGCATTTAAGACTCGACGAGCCCTATCAGGATTTGTGATTAAGTTATCTCCCATCTCTAGTACTTGTTTTAGAGGCCACAGCAACGATATTTATATTGATGCCCTACTGAAGCACTTGTACATGTGAATTGACATTCTAAGGAAATGAAACGTCATAATTTTATTATAAACTAGCTTTACCCCCGGCTTCGCTCGCATATTTGTCCCCCCCCCCCACTCCCGCACTACCACTACCCCTCCCCCAATCAATCGACAATCAAATACGCTCCGTTTCGCATTCATAATATTAGAATACCTGTTGGCTTAGGTCAAAATGTAGATAAGTACCTATTTTATATTTGTATCTACCTACACTAAATAATCATATTAGAATACTAATATTTGAATTTTCGCCATCAAAGAAATAATATTGACAGCCCACGTCAAACATTTACTTAGTAACGCGCTTTGCCAATAAACGTATAATAGATAATTTCATAACGCCACAGCTTATTCATAACGCCAGAGCTTACCAATATATATAGCCCCTGTTACTCGCAAATAAAGTAGCTTTCGTTTAGTGAAAGAATTTATAAATTCCATTCGATATTTATTGCGTGAAAGGGTAAGGACCATCCAACCAACCATCCATACAAACTTTCGCATTTATAATATTAGTAAGATAACCTATAATATTATTATAAAACCTGACTATGACTGAATATAACCTTACAAAAAAATGGGACAAAATGAATACAGACATCCTAATAAGACAATAAATTATTGTTCAAAAATAGTGAAATAGGACAAAAATATTACTGACATCATTTAAAGTTAGGTTAGGTTAGGTTAATAGATATTTTTTTGGAGGGTGTTTTGTCCGTATGATATTTTGTCGGAGATATTTTGTCACGGGATGATTTTGTCGCGCAGCACCAACCTAAACATAAAAAAAAAAATGGACTTCATTGTAGCAGCAGTATCGGGGATTACTGAAGGAATTGGGCTTTCTCAACTGTCCGAGCCTTTGACGGCTGTCAACATGTACCAGAAAATTTTTAATAAGATAAATGTATTGTTGTCAAAGGAGTGGGAGAAATGCGCATTTCTAGATTTCTCTGAGTCTTCTACCGCCCCCCTGAAAGTCTCAAACGCCCACAAGGGGGCATTATCGCCCACATTAAGTACCTATGGTTTGGACCAGTGATTCCCAAAGTGGTCCAGGTGGACCCCTAGGGGTCCACGGGAGGTTCGAAGGGGGTCTACGTTGGCGTGATTAAAAAAATGGGGGTCCACGAGTTGTAATTGGGGGTCCATGAAAATTTATCTGGTTTCAATAGTAAAGAACATAAATGTTGACTTTATTTTATCTATTAGTGTAGGCCAGTGGTTCCCAAAGTGGTCCGTACCCCCAGGGGTCTCCAGGATCATTCAGGTGGTCCGTGGAAAATAAAAATTGATTTGGGGGTCCCTGAATGACGTCAGATGGTCCGAGGCGAGGTTTTGACACATATTTTTATTCATTTGGAAGTTTCGTCGGGGGAGGGGCGTAATGGGATAGGGTTGAACGGCAAATTTCCATAACGAAGGGGAAGAAATGGGATATGGGGAGGAACTGGGTCCATTCTACCCCGTTCCAATTTGCCGTCCCACCCTATCCCATTCCGCCCCCTCCGTTGTGTTATCCGCCCCGGGGTCCGTGGGTCATAACAGTTTGGGGAAAGGGGTCCGTGGGCCAAGAGAGTTTGGGAACCACTGGTTTAGACCGTTACAAAGAGATTGGTGTGCAATATTCATGGTGTACAATGTTTTTCCAGTGGTTAAGTAGGATTGGTGTAAAAGGTAGAACACCCTTCCTGCCCAAAGTGGGTAAATGTATAATGTGTTTAATGCTCCATTGTTAGTGATTTAGCACAATTTTCGTTGAGAACGGTTTTTAACCACTCAGGAACGTAAGCAGATATACATGATAATATTACGATAGCAGTCAAGTACAATAAGCGTGTTTTCATGTCAACGCGGATGTTTCCACAGAAATCGTTATAACTACGATAATATATTACGATAGCAGTCAAGTACAATAAGCGTGTTTTCACGTCAACGCGTATGTTTCCACAGAAATCGTTATAACTCCGTTATTGTTCTAGTGACATCCCTAAAACAAAAAGTAGAAGCTCAATAATAAATCAAGCTACCCATCACTATTCAAGTTGTCCATAGAAATATATAAAATGACCTAATCTGTCAGATACATGGTAGACCTCCAAATCGCCTAACCGCCGTTACACATTGTTATTTTTTTATTAAATATTCTTGTATGAAATGATAAAAAGTGAGGTGACTAAATTGTTTATTATACATTTATACGATAGAACAAGTATTATTTTTTACATGTTTTTGAAATGTTTTAGATGTTAAGTAATGATTATATAATCTCAGTGGCTCAGTGGTTAAAATCCTCTGCTACAAATCCAGAGGTCTTGGGTTCAAAGCGTAAGCGTAATGAACAAGATTAATCAAGGTACACTTAAATTGTTTAGATACATGGAGTGGATGAATATTTAAAAAAAAAAAAAAAAATGACATGAAAGTAAATGGTATAAAAGTTGGGGCCATGTCATGATGGTGTATGAATGTGAATGATGCAAGGAGTACGCCAAGACAGAGTTGTGTGGTAATCCATCGTCTCTGCCTATCCTGCGGAGAAACGATGCAGCAGGTACTCTCAGTATCGCCCTGGTGAAAGACCACCATTCAGAAACAAAACGTTGCTTGAAATGGCTTTAGCTGCGTTTGGTGACCAGATTTAAATTGCCCAGACACTTTCCAACCTTTCTCTTCCCCATCTTTTTCCCCTCCCCACACTTTAAGTCTCACAACCTATCCCAGTTGGGGATTCCATTGTCCCTCTGGCTTTATACAATTAAGGGCATTTGGGACTCTTGTGCCATATTATCATTTAAAAAAATGCTTTCATAATACAGGGTTTTCCAATAAGAGGTGTTATTTTGAATATCTCGCTATTTCGGTAGATGTCACTTTTGAAGCTGTCATTTTTTGACATTTGACAAGTAGAAACTACCCCATTAATAAAAATGGAACAGTACACGCTTCAACAACGCATTGAAATTATTAAAATTCATTTTAATAATTTCAATGCGTTTTCTTTCCATTTTTTCTTTTCGTTTTTTTTTTCCATTTTTTATGGCCGGAATTGATGGTATTGATCTGGACAACGTTTACTTTCAACAAGATGGCGCTACGTGCCACACAATCAACGAAACCATTGATCTTTTACGGGAAAAGTTTCCGGACCGTGTTATCTCTCGAAGAGGTGATCACAATTGGCCACCGAGATCTTGTGATTTAAAACCTTGCGACTTCTTCCTTTGGGGCCACGTGAAAGAGAAGGTCTACGTCAACAGCCCAGCGTCGATTCAAGACCTCAAAGATGGAATTCGTGAGGCTATCGAGGACATAGGGCAGCCACTTTGCGATTTGGTTATGGAAAATTTCATGAAAAGGATATGATCCTGTAAGCGTGGTCGTGGTGGTCATTTGGCTGATGTTATTTTCCACTATTAACGGCATACCTTCCTCTTTATAATGAAATAAACATCCGATCATTTATATTAAAAAATGGCATTTTTCTTTGAATATCAAAATAACACCTCTTATTGGAAAATCCTTTATATGAAATTCTCTGAAACAGGTCTATTAGCATATTATTTATTTGTGTCTTAAATTACAAAATGTTTTATTAAATTTGATTCATTTTTCAATAACAAAATATTTCACTGAGAACAATAGCAAAATATAACGCCATGTTATTCCAGGGTTGGCACAAATTTTACCATTATAAAAACGCATGAAAGATTGGCAGAAGGAAATTTCTTATGGTCAGTTTTAATATCACCGATACTCAAATACAACATTGTCTTTAAAGCACCAATCTTGATTTTTAACATTTAAATGGCTTTGTTTTAAATATATCTGTTTGAATTTCACTTTTGTTTTTTTGATTCAATGAGTGTACGAAAGAAGTGAAATAAACCCACTTTCTGACATCCGATTGAGCTGAAACTTGACAGATAGACTCGTTGTCGACGACTACGCATTTTATCAACTTTTGTTGTCAATCACGCGGACTTCTATGTATTTTTCAAAATAAATGTCAGTATTTAAAATTTGTTTCCGTTGGGAGCGTGGGTTACTCCGGTTCCTGGGTAGGAAGGTTCAATTCTGTCAAGCCAAAAAAAATATATTTCTATGGTTTTGTAGACATTTGTGGTTTGATATTTTAAATACATTTTTATTTAATAATAATGATAATAATAATTGGATAATTTATAGATCGCCATTTTTGTAAAAAATCACCTTAATTTATTATGAATTCTTAGGCTCTATCTAATTTTATTATTTACAAATAGATAAAGAAACATACTTACCTGCAAAATACTTCCGATAAACACACTTTATTAGAAAGTTTATGCTTGAGAAAGATACGAATTTGCACGTGGAGGACATTATATGTATTTAAAACACTGGACATTGCATGACTTTACTTTTGCTACCCTCATCACTGTTGGTTTTGCATTTATATTTATATTTATAAGAAAATTATTGCCAAAGTTGAGTAATTATTTATTTAGAAAGACTGGAGAATTTTAAGAATTTGCTTTATTTTTACACAAATAGTTATTTACAATGTCGCGAGCCGTGAAGGCGAAGGTGAAATTTTTTTTTTTTTAACTTATGGTACGACTGTCTGAAAAGATGAGTTATTTATATTATAGATACAAAACAGTTCATAGGTTAGGTTGCAATGGGAGTGATACCATATTACACATTTCAAATTTGGGAGGCGGTATGGGTACCACGGCCCCGGTATCATTTCTTGGATAACCAACACCTCTGCCATAGCCACCCCAAGCGGTTCGCCATATTTGGTGTGCCCAGGTTAGGGTTGCCCCGGTTCAAGGAGTAAGGTTTGTCCTGATCTTGGCGGCAGATACATCTGCCCACCAACGTGGCAGGCCGGATCGGGAGAGACTGGTTGACGGATATCTTTTGACCTCTCCAACCGGACTCTCTCGGAACATTGCCTTGCAATGGACTAGGAGGGATAGATTGGTAGGTCCGTAACTCCTGGACATACTAACCCTCAGATTCCTACCCACCTCTCACATTTTTGTACTTCCAAGAACTTCATCTCCTTCCTTTCCCTAAAAAGACCCTCCACGCAGCATCCCCAAAGATGATATGGGCCCTGGGAGGAATTTTTTCTTCAGAGCTTCCAGTGTGGAGCTAATGTAAAAAAAAAATCATGGTGGGCACATTTCCTTGTAATTTCTTATTTGTGGTACATACATTGTGTTGATTGGACTCCCAAAAATACGCTGTTTTGCCATTACAACGCTGTAGCCTTGCGGGAGTTAGAATGTTTGGGTTATAACGTATTGGCGTCATGTTTTGGCCATAGGTAATTATCTCCACAAATCTAGTTTTAAACTGTTTGTCTCTTACAAATAAATAAATAACTTTAAACTTTTTTGGACTCTATGTTAATTTCCTCGCAAACTAATAGTAGCAAAAGTTTAATCAGTTTTTCACAGCCCTGTTTCTTGGCAGTTCCTTGTCCTTTTCAGTAGCATGCACAAATCAATATTAATACCATTATATCTCTCTCTTTCCCAGTGGCGGTACTTCACATGGGGACAATGGGGACAGTCCCCACCAGTTACACTCAAAACCTACTAAATAAAATAACAGTAGATGCTTTTTCTTCACCAAAATGAATGAATTATTTAAACATAAAATTTATTAACATTTGCAGAAATAAAATACAAACAATTATTCCGGATGATTTTAATAAGACAATGTACAGTGCAAAAAACAGTGGGTCTATTTCTCAGTGCGCAGAATCTAATGCGCACTTGGGGGACGATCTGAACTATCCCTATATTTTCCTTGCGTTGTTTCACGATCGTATGCAACTGCGCATGCGCAGTAGTATGTGAATTCAAATACCAGCGGGGTCAACCCTTTGGATCCTCACAGAACCATTTGTTTGCGAAGTTACAGGCGGGAATCGCTCACGTTCAAATTAGTTTAATCTTGCAAGATAAATTTTTATTTTTATTATACTATATTCTAAATTAGCCTATATCTATAGATATTTTACATTATTTTGTGTTAAATATATCCGACTAGCGTGATTAGACTATAAAAATTTTTTTTTTGAGAAATTTTATATTATGTTCTACGGGTGATGAGATTACGGTACAGTACGTAAAAAATGTCGATCCCCACCACTAAAGAAGTGCTCGAGCCGCCACTGCTCTTTCCTTTTCATTGCAGAATGGTTCCACAATGTTCCCCGTGTTCGAGAACAATCCAAAACATTCCCCTTGTCCGCCATTGCGAAATATCGCCACCTCTGGTGAGTCTTTACTCCTTTGTTTTTAAATTACAACATTAAACATTTAAATTCTTTACTCTTTTCCACGGACGTACAAAATATATGGACTTGCCCTTATGTGCTAAAAGGCGTGTTATTTCCCCCTCCCATTGGAACCATTTTTCGGAACCGGCTGGGCTTGCGAGAGCCCCGTGTTAATTTAAAAAATGTGATGTCATCATTCTTGTCCGGACCAGTGTCGAGCTCTTATCGTACATTTTACGCACGGACGTTGTATGTCTATGGAACACATACTATGACATCGAGATACATGGCGACGCGAAACACAAAGCCGCTGTTTACTGGGGTAAGTAAATCATGAAACATTTTTAAAAGTGTCTACGTAAACAAAATATTCGACTATGAAAATACTCGGAACCTTACTTTGCGAATTTGGACTTGACACATCTGTTCATAACGTGGCAAGAAATTCGCGCTCTCATATAAAAAGGTCTATTCATTCAAAAGCAGATTTTACTTTCAAGAACTAAATGGTGATATTATAGTGCGAGGTGCCTATAAACTGTTAGATTGATTTATTGGCGAATCACAAGTCTCTTTCCTCTCTTCGTCCCGCCATAGTTGGTTTTTACCCCTCATCTGTAAGTTCTCGTCTAGCTATTTGTATGTCTATGCTCTTTTCAAATAAATCAATTTAAATTGAATTTTATGTTTATTAGTTCAATTCTTTCGTTATTTGAAGAAATTTAACTCTTATGAAGCACGCTTTTATGTAGCATCATTCCAATTTTGTACAAATATAATTTTTGTTTTACAAGATTTATAAATAAATTTTGTAAAATCATCAACAGGTCATATTTTTCTTGAATTATCTTTTTTTTGTCAATTTTGATAACAGCATTGTGATTTTCTCAATTCAATATCTTATTGATAATTTG
Organism: Limnephilus lunatus; assembly: GCA_917563855.2. Lineage (NCBI taxonomy): Eukaryota > Metazoa > Arthropoda > Insecta > Trichoptera > Limnephilidae > Limnephilus > Limnephilus lunatus. The sequence continues at coordinate 105,789,907 of OU830594.1, forward strand.
AAGATTAGTATAACATTTCTGACTTCTTTTGTGTAGAATGTACCTACCATAATCTAGATCTATATAACCACTTGAACACATTGGCTTGTTATCAAGTTACCTACAATTCTGCCAGACAAATGTAATGACGGAAGAGGCGAACCTGAGTTATTAAATTGTACAATTTTTAACATTTTTGTTCAGTCATTCAGAGTGAATTTATCCACTGGAGCGACCACGAGAAATAAATAAATATGCCTCGATTGCTCGATATTTCCCAGAAGATAATTTTTTAAATTTTTCACCAACATTAAAAAAATCATACCTTCAAATTTTAACATGGAGGCATAAAAACTTATTATAGTGCTATATAGCCAATGAATAAACATGTATTTTACCGTTTATCTTATATTTGTAGTATTTATAAAAAAATCGTAAAGTTTTTAACCGTGCAAATCCTGCGTGTTTGTTACTTTGAAACTGCCGTGAGGGGTACTTATTCGAGTCAACATAGAATATTTTCGATTTCTGTATGTTGTCTGTGATATACTTGATAATGAAAGGTGCGTATATTATCTATGGAAAAAGCACTTAATTTTAACCGTAAACAGCTGATAAAAAATTCGGCAGGAAAATAATATTTAAAAAAATTATTTTTAACATCATTCCAAAACAGTCTACGAAGTTCGGATTTGCGACGTCTATGGTCATAATAGATAATAGCATTTCAATAGCTTCGTTTTAAAATAAATGGCTGACCATGGAAATGTTCTAACTAAGCATCACGTCGTTTCCCCGCAGGGGTAAGCAGAGAGGACGGACCGCCAAAAACTCGGTCTTGGCACACACTCTTTGCCTCACTCACATTTATACATCGTCTCATATATTCTCTTCTATTATTCTGACTTTTGACATGGCCCGACTCAAGTATCTGATTCACTTGATAATGCCATGTCTTCCTCGGACGTCCCCGACTTCTTCTACCAACATTTGACATTTGCGTCGTACATTCTTCTTACACTGCTTTCTTCGTTCATTCGCTCTACATGCCCAAACCATCTGAGGGTCCCTTTCTTAATCTTACTCATTATGCTTACATCAGCCTTATATTCTTTGCGGATATCCACATTTCTCACACGATCATACATTGTTTTACCACACACACGTCTCAGGGATCTCATTTCAACAGCATTCAGTTTACTTTCATCCTCCCTCTGCCAGTTCCATGCCTCACTGCCATACATCAGGGTAGGTACCAGGACTCCATTGTGGACTGCTAGCTTCGCTTCTTTCGACAGTTTTTTATTAGCGCCAACGACATTCAGTCCTCCATTAATGGAGTTACCGGCATTCACCCTTCTTTCAATATCCCTATCAGCCTTCCCATCTCTCGTAACATACTACCCAGATACACAAACTCATCCACCTGCTCCAAGTATTCATCATTCACAACTATATTGCATAATGTTTTCGTACTCTCTCTTTCAAACACCACGACTTTAGACTTACTTACATTTATCATTAACTCATTCTTCATACATACTTCGTTCATCCTAGATACGAGAGACTGTAGATCTTCCATAGTGTTAGAAATCAGCACCGCATCATCAGCATACAACAGGCAACATACTTTCAGATTACTCAATTTCGCGCCCAATCCCACTTCTTTCAATTCTTGCATACAATTATCCATGTACAGATTGAATAACCATGGTGACATTACACAGACTTGCTTAACACCTTTTGTGATGTCAAACCACCCCGTAAAACCACCGTTCACCCTAACACATGCAACGCTTCCTTCGTACAGAGACGCAATTGCCTGTATGAGATTTGTATTCACTCCATACTTGGACAACACCTTCCAAAGCTTTTTCCTATCGACTCGGTCGTATGCTTTTTATAGATCTACAAAATCTGGTCCATGCATCCCCTTCCACTCATAAAGGTACCTTACACATCCCATCCTTTGTTTCCATTCTTACTTTTTCAATCAATATTCTTCCGTACAGTTTGCCGACTGAATTTAGCAGGCTAATAGCCCTATGATTCCCACATTCCATACGCAACCCTTTACCTTTGTATAACGACATGATTACAGCGTTTCTCCAATCTAATGGCGTGTAACCCTCCTCTAGACACTGGTTAAAAAGTTTGCACAACCATGTGAGAATAATATGGCTATCTCCTTTAAAGTATTCGGCAGCAATTTTGTTGAAACCAACAGCCTTACCATTCTTCATGCATTTTTTAATTTCATCCACGCTGATTTTAGTAACATTCACTCCGTCATCGTTCATACCCGATTCACCGCTGGCCTCACTATCACCCGGGTTGCTTTCGAAGACTTACTCAAAATATTTCATCCATCTCTCTTTTATTTCAATTATAATGTTCTAAATAATTACAATAAATGTTTTACGAATGGTAGGAAAATGTGGTCCAATTTTGGACCGCTATCAATCGCAGAAATATAAAAGTGGTTCATTTTTCGACCATAATCGCTCCAGTGGTTATAATAAATCGATAATGACGACATTACAGTGCCCTTGAGGTGATCTAAAAATGGCACTCTACAAATTATCCGATTATTATTGTGCAGGCAATATTTAGTTTTCATATTAAAATCTTTCTGGCTGTTATTCCTATATTCAATATTTAGACATTTAGCATTTAGGCATTTTAGTTCTTATGTATTTGTGGTTTTGCAGATTTGCTGAGTCACTGCAAACGGCCATCTTGTTTTCCACTGTCATTTTGGAAACGCCATTGTCGCTTAACTAAAGTGACTTGCATCTCTGAAATATTGAACTCTACAAAGATTCCTGAAGTTAGTGCGATGGCGAGAGTTGAATTTTATAAACAATGGAGTATCCAACACGAAAGATTGGAGGATGGAGATTGTATTAACAATTCCAGGGAAGGATTTATGATAAATATTGATGAAAATAATCATGTTATCGAAGAAAAAAAAAATCCTGTGTACCACTGTGTATCATGTATCACCTGATTGTAAAAGCCATTTTATGGCGTTGAAATAAATAAATAAATAAATAAAATAATTATGTATTGTAGAAGAAAATAAATAATAAAAATAACACAATAAAAATATTTTAGAAGAAAACAATAATGGTATCGGAGAATATTATAATAATATGAAAGAATATGATTATGATATCGAAGAATATTATAACGATATGGAAGAATACAACTATGAAACTGACGAATACGATCATGATACTGAAGAACACACTAATTATGATGGATATCCGAACTTTGGCGATGTCTCCTGTATTTCAGATGAAGATAAATTTGTTCCCGTTGTTGATCGCCACACTTTTCACGAAATAGTCATTCCGAGTTTTGAAATTCTAAACCACCCTCCTAGCTACTGGAAATTGTATGATGAATTACGATTTAGATTCAATCCGTCTGTAAACCAAGTTAAATTACAATTTGGAAAAAATCCAATCGAAAACCTCACGATTTTCAAAGTCCGGTATGAAAACTTCTTGCGTTATCAATAGCTTTAACAATACATTTGTGGCTGCGTATGATCATTACATGGGTATCTATAGTTGCCTGCATACCAAGCAAGATCCCTTCGAAAACAGTAATAATCGTGATGATGAAGTCTACAATGCAGTCGATGAAATATTCGGTCTTCCTGCTGATGAAATTTCGGACACCAACAGTCTGATGGATGACCTCTACTGTCACGTCTGTGATATCCACAGCATGCCGTGCATCTGCAAGAAGTCTGAAAGCTTTGCAGCAGTCTTGAAGGTAAAACATTTAATTTACTTGATTCTTCTTTTGCGTAGAACTTAGCCATCATTGTGGAACATTGAAGAACATCACAACATTGCAGATCATCATAGAAGATTGTAGAACATCACAACACTGTAGAATATTTTAGAATATTGTAGACTTTGATGGAACATCATAGAACATCTGCCACCAAACTGTCACTCTGTGGATTTCACCAGTTCCACTCTCAAATTAATGAGAAGTGAAGTCTTTACATAACTATATAGTATTCGGTAGTTTTTTCTTAAGTTCAGTTTCCCTTCACACAGGCCCTGAGATTTCCCGCTCGGCCATTTTTTGCGTTTCTTCAATTGGAATACCTGCTTAAGTTACTGTCTTGAAAGGGATCTTAATCTAACTTTGCAGATATTTGATCTTAGCCATAAATGCGACTAATTTTTAGCATAGGGAGTGTGGTGAACCCGTCGCTCGGGGAGTGGAAACATAACCTGAAATAGCCACCCCAATCCAAGATGTGAGCTACCGTGCTCAAGCGGAATGACAACGGTGTCATGAATGGTATCACAAATGGTGTCTCCGAGATACAGGGTCACATCTCGGAGTATTTTGACCTTCCCCCAGCACTCGGAGCTCTTCTGGGTGGACCTTTTATTTATCTAGATCAGACATGCCCAACCTGCGGCCCGATTGAAGATTTTTTGCAGCCCAAAATGAAGTTTTGAAAATTGTTTTAGTCAATTTAGGTATCACATTTATATTACATTTTGTGAAATTAGAACTTTTTTGTTATTAGACCTCGGAATCTCTATGGGGGTTTTGATTTATTTCTTTGAAAAGTGTCAGAAGCATAGCCGCACTAGGAAACAGCGTGATGGTTAGTTAGTTAGTTAAAAATAAGCATGCAAACTTAAAATGTTTTAAAAATGGCTCATATTAAGTATTTTCTAACTGTTTACTGACAATGAAAAAAAAAACACATGTATATTTTATCAGACAATTGTATTATAAACGTTATCGTCACCTCACTTTTTTGTCTTTCCATGTAAAAATAATTAATAAATAATAAAAATAATTTTTTTTTTCAAATTACGTCCGAATCATTGGTTTCATAAAGTTCTACATATTACTTATTTTGCAATTAACTTTTATGTTTGCATATAAAGCGTGGTATTTTCTCTTTCTAACACCATTTAAATCACATTTCTCACTAAGATAATAAATGAGACACAACAATATCTATGAGACCTATATGAGTTGTTCTGAAAACCGATCAAATTTGCCTGACGGGATAAACATCTTAGGTGTTTTTTGACTTGGGTATTAATATTACGTGCCATTTTGTCTATATAAAACGCGGGACAATCGCTGCATTGAAGTAAATAAATAATTAAACTATCCTGTTTGTCTTTCTCGTTCATTAAAATCAAATTTTCTTTGCAGAAGTTAAGAGCGGAAATCGAGAAGCAAGGGATGAAAGAGACAGAAGACTCGGAATAATGAAGAATCAAGAGACATCAACTTTAAAGACAATCAGTTCTGATGTTCCTCTGGTCCCTACCAAAGTAGAACAAGCACAAAAGACACGGGTAACATTTTCTCGTATATTCATAATGATTGTCACCATATCGTCAATGCAAATCCATCCAATCACCGATTGGAAGCTGAGTGGAGAAATGAGTCGGGTTCGCACCCAGGCGTTGTGGGTTCAATTCTTCTGCAATAAAACCTCCATCATTGAACAAGCAACATTTTACCACTGCAATGATGGTTACCTCCTAGTGAGGGAATTCAAATATTGTCAGGTTATCTCAAATTGAAAAAAAATCAACACGTAAAAACAATCTTTTTTTAAATATTTTTTTTGCGGAGACGGTTTACGACTAGTTCCCGTGAGCAATTATAAACTTTAATGATCGTTCTTAAATTTCGATACCTGCATTGTAACCAAGGGCGGCTGGTTGCACAGTGTGTTCGTGTGCAGCACTGGTAAATTATATCGCCTAAAATTACTTTATAATATCTTACAAAAAATTATAAAATCTATGAATCTCATTCAAAATGTCACCCACCAATATTATGCCTAATATGAATGTTTATCAGGGAGAGCAAATTCTCAAAGTTCCGCGTGAAGTTGCCCTGTGGCCGTGTGCAGACTGATTGCAAGTGGAACGAATTATGTTTTTGTATCCAATATTTCAAACATCGTCGGCGCGCCATGCCGGCCATATGCATGAAAAATTAAGCTATCGACGTGTGCCACACGGACGGGCAGCGCGGCCTTTATGATACAAAACTTAAAATTGGGATTTGAAGCAAAAATACTACTGAAGCATAAAAATTAATAATTCTTATTTTAATCAAAATGTATAGCAAATACCTACATTTTACAAATGTTTGCTTTTTTATTGATTTGTGTTTTAAATTAAAAAATGCAGATCATTAAGGAATTCTATTATTTTATAGGTAACCTTGACAATTTTGCCCTTTTACTGCCTATACATTGTTTGTAAATACATACTGTTTATAAATGAAATATAAAATAAAATAAATTAAAATTTGTAAAAAAAAAAGAGTTTTTTGGGTTGAAATTTAAGATTTATTTAAGAAAATAAAAACAACACAAATTTGTCATAAATAAATCTTAAATTTCAACCCAATTTTAAATTTAATTAAAACGCAATATGTAGAAGTTTTTGCCAAATAAGATTAGATAAAATAAGATTATTATAAGATCCTCCAAATAAGATTAGTGGAATTATTTTTATCTAATGTTGCTTAGTAATCGTTATCTCATAGGTACGGATTACCAGTGAACCACCACATTTTCAGGGCAGCGGCCGCCACTGATTGTAACAGGTTTGTTATCTTTTAATATGCAAGTTATTTTCATGTGAACTGTGAACACAATTTTTTAATCTCTTATCACCATGGTACATTTTACTGACGACAACTTCATATCAATATTGATTTGATTTGGGCTCATTTATCGCAATCAAACGTTGCATAATAATAATAAATAAAATAGATCAATTGATAAGATTACTATGGTGGTGTGATTTTCCCTGAAATTTTTCATGTTAACCCCTCAGGTAAATTTTTTCGCTTTTGGGAATAGCTCACATAGGTCTCAATAATACGTCGCCTTAGTTCTTAATTGTCCAAACGACCATTTTTGTTTTTATTCAATCTTCACTTTAAAGTTAAAAATAAAGTATAAATTATGATAGATAATCACCTAACGAAGAATTATTTAAACTAATGAGACCTTTTCCTCTACGAAAATAGCTTTATCTATCATAATGTTTCATTGAAATAACGAAAGAAAACCTTCTCCTCCTGTAAAATTTTCTAATGGTCATTTAGACAATTAAGAACTAAATAGTTCACAGACATAGGAAATCTTTGTATATCTCTTAGTGTCATGTTGAGAAATATACGCTATGAGGCCGAAGGCAATAGGGAGGGGAATGATGTAGAAGAAAAAGGTAGGAAAGTGCGCGGCTATTCAGATTCGATCACCAGACACATGGCGTAGTGGAACAGTTTCGAATTTTGACCTAGTTTTGCCATCATTTTATCCAATAGGTCACTTGCGTACGTATGTTTGCAAGTTGCAACTGAGACTGGAACCCAGGATCTCTCATCTTACCGGGACAATTGACCAATTTGACCACTGAGACCACTTATTTTCAAATCATATTTCAAATATTTCATATTTCAAATTCAGATATTATCTGCGACTAATTTTCTTTGCATATTTTAGGCAGCTACCTTTTTATTAGCTTTAGCTAGCTAGACTGTTAGCTTTTTTTTCTGTGTTTTGTTCTTTTTTATATTTTCATTTAGATTTATTGGTATTATCTTCTTTTTCGATAATACATATTGTTTGGATGGGAATAACCTTCAAAAGTTATTAATAATAAATAAAAATTATTATAATAAAAAAGTTAAAAAAATTTTTTTTTGGAGTCTGTGTGAGTGGGAGGGATATAGTTCTGATGAGTTGTTGTGGTCTGCAGGGTGAAGAGTTCCCTGATGATATCCAGCCTCCAATAGGAGAAGACACCAGCAGAAGAAGAGGTTGATGTTATTTTAGTATAACGCAGTGATAGATTTGCATCTGCGATATAGTTTTATCATTATGGCTGAGGAACATAATCACCCTACACTGAAATTTACTCCTTTCTGATTTTTCTGTGAGGAATTTATCATGTTTAGAGACGCTGATTCATAGCTTTAATTTTTAAGAAATTTAGCATTAATTATTGAAAAAATAGCTTTAATAGAAAAAATAGTTTATTTCGAAATAGGATAATGTCAAGGAATGGGAGTCGGCAAGAGGGGAAAAACAATTAAATTAGCAAAATCACTTGAAACATGTTTATTGTATTAATGATTGAAACTCAACATGGCACATGTTTCTATAGTAGATTGTGTCATGTTCGTTCTACGATCTGTCAATACAAGATTTTAAAAAATCTTTCTGCGTCAACGCTATTCATAGGGGCCCACAAAGTGATCGAAACTGCCTCAGCAAATTCTCCGTGAACAATCTTACAGCTAAGAGTAGCTGAATTATGTCTACAGTGACTCCATCCCTCACTTGCTCTACAAGCTGTCTTTGAGAATAGCCGTTATCTTCCAGGAATTTACTGTCATCAACAGATTTTAATGTTGGTGCAAGCCTACTTTTACTTTCTAAAGCTGGGTACAGATTGCTGTAACGTAACATGCAATGTAACACGCAATGAAAGAATTTGCCATCCACATTGTCGCAATGTATCATGCAATGTAACAGAATTCCCATAGTGTGGAAGCCTTGCACGCACGAACCGTGCACACTACGCGCACAAACAGAGCATTTCAACTCGTGCGCGCCGCAATCCACAAAGTGTCAGTTTTTTGGCTGAACGCAAAGGGGCGCGCAGGGTGCACGGAGCGTCAGTGTGGACGTGTTGTTTATGTCTATACTGCAGAACGTGCGCGAACAATGGAGGAAGAAGGCACGAAGTGTTCTCGGCAGACTGAGCTATGTTCACCGCGCGCCTGCCGGAAACAGATGCGAGTGGATGCAGCGCGCGCACGAACCGAGCATGTACCCACTCGCATCTGTTTCCAGCATGCGCGCAGCGAACATAGCTCAGTCTGCCGAGAACACTTCGCGCCTACATTCCTTCGTTGTTCGCGAGCATTCTGCAGTCCCCTGTACACTGCGCGCCCCTTTGTGTTTGGTTAAAAAACCGACACTTTTTGGATTGCAGCGCGCACGAGTTGAAATGCTCTATTCGTATGCGTAGTGTGCACGGTTTGTGCGCGCAAGGTGTCCACACTGTAGGAATTCTGTTACATTGCGGCAATGTGGATGGCAAATTCTTTGATTGCGTGTTACATTGTATGTTACGTTACAGCAATCTGTACCCGGCTTACAAGAATAGCGTCTGATCACTGGGCATTCTGACCTACAATCGCAGTTAATAATTTTACCTGCGTGCTCAAGAAATAGATTAGTGCTGTTGTCTTGACGGTTCAACATATGAGATGCTAGTTTCACAGAAGTCTTCTGACAACTCTCTCTTGTTTGGGTTTTTATTTGGGTTAAGACAACCTGGTTCTTTACTTTCTGCACGGCCTTTAAGGTTTTGCCAGGTAAAACACCATAACTCAATTTTTTTAAAGTAAAAAAATTTCGCTGCTATTTTGCATTTTAACGTATTCATCACTAAAAACACCATTTATCGCTTTAATTCGCTAAAGTATCGTTAATATTTAGAATCAGTGTCTCTAATCATTTTCTTGCTATTGTTCTATTATTTGTTTACTTACATTTTATACATAATATTAGTGGTAAATGGTACCTGGATTGTTTTACAGATGTTTAAAACAAAACGTAATCTCCTTTGTAATGCCTTCACTAAATGACTTTATTTCTTCTTCAGGAGTCAATATGTACAAGTTAATATTTATGAGTCCTCTACCAGACTACTCACACCGGGTGTTCCTCAAGGACCCTGTTTAGGACCACTTCTCTTTAATATATTCATAAACTAGCCGGTTCCCGGCATGTGTTGCAATGCCAAATTCAAAGAAATATTTTGATTTTTCCCTGAATCACCTTTCCCATGTGTCCCCGTTCCCCTCCCGCGTCCCCTTCCTTGCTAGCTTTATAAATTATAGCCTATATGTTATACTGATGTATGAGCTATATTATTGTAAATTTTCATTAAAATCCATTCAGTAGTTTTTGCAAAAGTGTAACAAACACACATATATCCATATAAACCTTTGCGTTTATAATATTGCTAAGATAAGATAAGATGATCTCACGGCACAATGTTTTTTTAAATGTTTATTATATGCAGATGATTTAAAATATTTTCATCCTTTAAAAGGTTGAAGTCGAACTATTTTCCCTGATATCTGCGGTGCTAAGGCTCCGATTCATTTCGTGGCTACTTTGTTAGGTTCGGGTCGAACTGTTTTCCCTGATATCTTTGGTTCTCCAATTCTGATAAGTTTCATGGGCACCTTGCAAGGTTTGGGTCGATCTACTTACCCTGATATCTTCGGTTATGAGGCTCCGATTCGCTTTACGGAAACTTTGCAAGGTTGGATTCGAACTATTTTCCCTGATATCTTCAGTACAAAGGGTCCGATTCATTTTATGGGAACTTTGCAAGGTCAGGGTCGAATTAATTTCCAAGTAATTTTGGTTCTACGAAATTGATATGTTTCATGGGCACTATGCCATGTACTTTCCATGATATCTGTAGTTCTAATACTCTTGGGCACTTTTTAGGTTAGGGTGGAACTATTTTGTTCGATCGAACTATTTTGATCGATCGAGCCAACATTTTTGGATTCGAGCAGAGAAAAGTGATCCAAAGATGATTATGACAGAATATAAAAATAAATCTATTTAAAAAATTCTATTTTTTGGGCCATTTGCAAAGTTGGGGTAGAAATGTTTTCCCTAATACGAGGGCGGGTCAATAAGTCCGTGACTTTTGAATGAAACACAGATTTTGGAAAAAAAAATAATTTTCATTTGGCCGTTTTTTTTTCATATCCTCAATTAAATCGACCCAATAAATTGGCATAATATTCGTCATTGATTGTTTTACTCCTTTGAAGGTAGTCAATGTGGATTGTTCTGCGTGCATCCCAAAAAACGGTCACCATGACTTTATTGGCGGACAAACCCACCTTGGCCTTCTTTGGCGCCGATTCACCCCAAGAAACCCACTGTTTTGACTGCTGTTTGGTCTCTGGTGTGTTGTGGTGGATCCACGGTTACGAAACGGCGGAAAAACTCATCCATATTACGGTTAAACAACGCCAAACACTCCGGCGAAGTTGTCAGACGATTGCGTTTGTGGTCGACTGTGAGCAAATGCGGCACCCATCTTGCGAAAAGCTTTCTCATACCCAAGTGATCATTCAAAATTGAAACCACTGAGCCATGTGATGTGCCTATGGCTTCCACAATCTATTGCACTTTCAATCTCCATTCGGCCAAACCATATCGTGATTTTTTTCAATTGTTTCGTGTGTAGAGACTTTAACTGGGCGCCAGAACGTTCGGCATCTACCGTGCTTGTAAGGCCACAACGAAATTCAGTAAACCACTTTTTAACCATTGAAATTGACGGTGCAGAGTTCACGTAGCATTTATCAAGCTTAGCTTTGGTTTGAGTATTGGTTTTTTCCCACAAAATATAATGCTTGATGAGCACACGAAATTCAATTTTTTCCATTCTCTTTTCAAATTACGCGGTAGTCTGCTATCAATGGCTGTCAAACACAAACTAAATATCGTAGCTTGTTCAAATTTTGACAGGAGTCTACTGACAGATGCCTGTTGACAGGAGCGGTGTTGCCATTTCAGTCAGGAAATTCAAAATGTCATGGACTTATTGACCCTCCTCGTATCTTCAGTTCCAAGAGTACCTTTCTAGTGGAAGGGCCACAGATGTTACTTTTCAAATGTTTACGGTCCGTTGAATGTTGATTTTTTTAATTTTGTAGGGAAGGGGTTTCCATCTAAATTCAATTATTGATTATTTATATTGCTAAACTGGTCGCACGAAATTGGCCTGCAGGCCGCCAGTTGAATGTAGAATATGAAGGTAGGTATGTAGAGCGAAAGAACGAAAAAATGTGTGTAACGAGAATATATGATGCAAATGTGAAAGGTAGTAGTTTGGGACGTCCGAGGAAGACACGGCGCAATCAAGTGAATCAGATACTTGAGTTGGGCCATGCCAAGAGTCAGAGAATAATATGTATGAGACAATGTATAAATGTGAATGAGGCAAGAAGTGTGTGCCAAGAAATAGTTCTTTGGCAGTCCTCCCTCTCTGCGATTTGGGGGGTGACAACTGTTTCTACAAAATAAGTCTTTTTTATGTACTTCTATGGACATCTTTGAATAGAGATGTAAAGCTTGATTCAATTTTTGTTTTAGGGTTGTCACTAGAACAATAACAGAGTTATTTCGATTTAAGTGAATACACGCTTGTACTTGACTGCTATTGTTATATTGTCGTGTAAACATGCTTACGGATCGGAGTGGTTACGTGTGTATTCACGCATTAATGTGAATACACGCTTGTACTTGACTGCTATTGTTATATTGTCGTGTAAACATGCTTACGGATCGGAGTGGTTACGTGTGTATTCACGCATTAACGTGAATACACGCTTGTACTTGACTGCTATTGTTATATTGTCGTGTAAACATGCTTACGGATCGGAGTGGTTACGAGTGTATTCACGCATTAACGTGAATACACGCTTGTACTTAACTGCTATTGTTATATTGTCGTGTAAACATGCTTACGGGTCGGAGTGATTAAAACAGCATATGTATGTTTTAAAATGTTTATTATTAAATAATATATTCATGTAATAGAAGATCATTGGTTTGACATATTTTAATAACATTTTATACACTTGTGTTAAATAATAAATACAAGCAACTATGTATTTTTTAATACAACTATACTTAACCGTACGACGAAAATATTATAAAAAATATATATATACTTTTCAAAATTCTAACTCGTAATTTTCTTTTACAACTTACATATTTTCCTAATTACATATTTCATTATTTAAATTGTATTTTTCAACATGAAATTTAAAAAGTTATTAATTACCCTGTTTTATACTTAAGGCTTAATTTCATGAAGAATTTCTTCAAAATTATGTTTTTTTGCGTTGTGACACAAGAATTCTACTAACCAGAACCAATCAGTTATTGCACTACTGACAATAATCAAATCGACAAACGATTTTGAATTTTTGACATTTGAACGGTCCCTGTTTTGACATATGAACAATTCTGATTCTCGGCCCTTTACAGCTTTTGATTAAATAGTGATAATATCTCAAACACAATAGTCAGTTGGTTATTTGATCAATGAAAACTATTCAAATGTCAATAATTTAAAATGATACCGATCGTAAATTCAATGATTTAAAACAGCCAAAGTCTGTCATGATTGTCATGCTCTATCTTCTCTGCTTACCCACAAAGTGAAACACACCATGATAATGGGGGTTAAAGTATTCTGAAAAAATTTCCAATCAATATAAAAAATAATAAATATGATTTTCATTTTTAAACGAAACCAATGGCAAAACGGATTAATTAAATATTATAATTTTTCCTATAACTTATTAAATATAATTATATAAATAATCGATAATCTTTATAAGTCTCATAATGCATATTCTATTTACAATAAAACATCCTTTTGCAAAGAATTATTACAATAAAGGTCACGCAATTAGAGTTGAAACAAAAGAACACATTGAATTTGAATAATGTTTTCTAGAAGTTCTTTTTATTATAAAACTCACACAGACCAGTGAAAAATCTTGACAAATCAGTTCCAATTTTCAAAACGCAACAATCAAAATAATTTTCTGTTGAAATATTATATTACAGGTAGGCACTTTATCACTTGTCTGAATTCTTCACATTCACAGTCAGTTCCAATTTACAAAATGACACTAAAATTCAAAGCTAATTTGAGTTCATTGAACAAGAGTTACGCAAGACACACGCAAAACTGAAATTATTATTTTTTTTAATATTTTCACTGGAATTTTCTTTGCTAAAGTCGAATAACAAGTTTTAAGCATGGCGTTTGCTAGCAATGCATCTGTGTTCATTTCAACTCTGACTGCGGTAGCTACAAAATTTGAAAAAGCTGCCAACAAAAGGAATAAAATTAAAGTTATGAAAAGAAGAAATTTTATAAAACAGAATTATTTTATTAAAACAAATGTTTGTTAAAATTAGCAAATTTTTTTTTTGTTTTGCTAAAAAAAATTGCTAATTTCCAAATTTTTTGTAAAAAATTTTGTGATAATAAAAATGTTTTCACTTATTTGAAACCATTATATTCTCAAGTTTGTTCTAAAAAATACATGATATATAATTTTTATATAAGTTTATGAAGGCACTTTTTACTATTATATATTAATTATTAAAGTCATTCTACTAAGTAAAGCTTTTCAATATTATAATTTAATATTTTAAGAGTTAAATATAATTTGTAACAACTTTTACATTGGTCATAAACAGTTTTCCACCATATAGAAACAAATATATATATATTGGTTTCCGACATTTCGATATGTTATAAACACAATATGAATGCATAATACACAATATACAATGATATATTGCTTTGTTATGTTTAGTTGGATTGCATTTTAAACCAAATTTGGCTAAATTACGTACAGTGGTGTCAGCCAATTTTTGTAACAACGGGTTTCCAACACAAAATTCTTCATCGTAATTACAAAAACTAATGGAAAGTGAAAGTACCTTTATACATTTAAAAACTGATTTCCGGAAATTTTACATTTGAAAATAAAGGTTTCCAGAAGTTTTGCCAATTTCTGTAATAACGGGTTTCCAACACAAAACACATTGTAATTACAAAAATTGCCGGCAAGTGAAAGTACCTACATAAATTTAAAAACTGGTCACCGGTAATTTTAGATTTGAAAATAAAGGTTTTCCAACACAAAACACATTGAAATTACAAAAATTACCAGCAAGTGAAAGTATCTACATATATTTAAAAACCGGTTACTGGTAATTTTAGATTTGAAAATAAGGGTTTCCGGAAATCTTTGGTAACCCGCTGGATGACAGCCCTGTATATATATAATGACCTTGAACATACAGTCGGAAGTTGGTAGATGGGAAAATCTAACAATCACTAAGATCAGGTATGGTCAGGCAGGCTATATCCGATACCGTACATCAATATTACCTGATTTTAGTAAGGTTAGATTACGCAAGACGTCGCTATAAATCTATCTAATCCGAAACTACGATAACAAAATCCAAGAATGTTTACAATCAAAGGCAAGATACAATCAATTACGTTATTACACAATCGTAGATAGTGTTTGGTGAGGACACAATCCAATACTAGTCGATGGTACCCCCTCATACAATCAAAGGGCATACAATAAACGTGAACATACAATTGAAGGGCAGAGGGGTGATCCTGTATCTTTTGTGTTATCTTTTGCAAAGTCAACATTATCCGTCAAACGTCCATCGTGCGTTATGAGGGTCAAATTTCTGTGATTTTGTATGGCTTGTCTATGCCTGGCGTGTGTTGATGTCATAATTACCTCTCTAACCACTGGAGGGATCACGCGAAATAAATAAATTTGCCTCGATTGCTCGAGATGTCCCAGAAGGTCATTTTAAAATTTTTTCGCCAACATTAAAAAAATCATACCTTCGAATTTTAACGTGGAGACATAAAAACTTATTATAGCGCTATACAGCCAATGAATTAACCTGTATTTTACCATTTATCTCATATTTGTAGGATTTATAAAAAGATATTTTAAAAAATTGTAAAGAAAAAATCGCGCAAATCCTGCGTGTTTTTTTACTTGAAACTGCCGTGAGGGGTACTTATTAAGGTGGATCGCCACTGTATGGATTTTATTTTTTTTTAGAAATCAGTTTTCGCGGGGTGCGGAATGGGTGCTCTAGGTACATAGAATTAAGCATACAAAATATCATTTTAAAATTTTGATAAGAAGTACTGCCCCAAAGCAGTTGAATTATTTAAAATCTGGTAAAAATTGTCCCTTTATAAAACAGTTTTGTGTCAATATTAATAATTTAATTTTTTACTTTTACATTTCATAATTAATGAAAATTGCCGTGCCTTAAATAATAATATTAAAAAAAAGTGACAATATTTATTTTACCGCGAAAATTTGACAAATTGCTGAGTCCTGTTTCGCGCCTCGCTCGCTCACAGCGCATCCCCGTGCGCAGGGGCGCGGGGTGTTGCAAGCGTTATTGCAATCATCAGTAAACAATTGGAATTAGCGTCGCGTGCACGTCCATTTGAGTAATTACAGTTTACAATTATTATTTTGAGTTCAAGTTAAACAAAATAACAATGAGTTTACGCAGCGGTGACAAAAACTGTCCTTTGTTTGGTTGTGGTGCGGAATTACCAGCTAGTGTGTTACCAAGTCATGAAGACATGATGAAATATTTTATTTACGTCTCGCAAAGTACAGAACAACGTTTCCAGAATTTGGTAAGAGATACAAGTGAAATTGTTGCTACTAAAATAGAAAATATTTGGAAACGAGCGTCTCTACCGATCGTGGAACATCGCACAATTTTGGCGCGATTAAAGGACTACCATGAAAAGTATCGGGCGATTCTTAAACCATACAAAGGTAGAAAGCATAGTGAGAGTTACCTTAAAAACTGGATGATTTTAAAAGACGCAGCAAGACGTTATTTGATATAGCTGCTTGCAAATGTACTTCGTTCGAAAATTGTTTTTGTGCGCAAGATCGAAAAGTACCTATTAAAGAAAGACATTTTTTGATAGATCAAAGAGGCGACAGAAAAATGATGATTGGTTCTTTAGATAGAAAAACTACTAAGCAAAATGAGAGCAATATGTTAAGAAAATTAAAGCGCAAACTATACCAAGAAACACAACAAACATCTTTAGATCAACCGTCCACATCTCGCAGTACAGTTTTAAGTTTAAATAACGTTGATCTTCCAACTGACGAACAATACTTTGCTGCATCTACTTCTTCTTCTTATGTAATAAAACCAACAGACAGTGGACTATCTGTTGTATCCAGAACATTGGATCGATACAGTATTTCTGATCGGGCAGGTGCTGCCATCGTCTGCGCTACATTGCAAGATATTGGATTAGTGACAACAGATAATCTAACAAACGTGATCGATCGTAATAAGATTCGACGTGCTCGTGCCAAAACTAGGACCACGCTGACTGCCATCAATCAGCCCCATTTTGATTCGTGCATTTGCATATCGTTTGACGGTCGAAAGGATAAAACATTAATCATGGAAGATGGACGCAGAAAAGTTGTGATAGAAGAACATATCAGTCTTTTAAAAGAACCTGGCTCACAATACATTGGCCACATAGGCGTTAAGTTCGGTGATGCTAAAACAATAGCTCACAAATTGTTTGCATATTTTGTGGCAAAATCCATTGATTTAGCGTGCATCGTGGCTATCGGATGTGACGGAACAGCAGTTAATACTGGGGCTAAGGCTGGCATTATTCGACTTCTTGAAGGAAAGCTCCATCGTCCACTTCAGTGGTTTGTCTGTCAGTTACATGCTAACGAGTTAAGTTTGAGACACCTTTTCGAATACCTTGATGGAACGACAACAGGTCCTAGAAGCTTTAGCGGCCAACTAGGAAAGTTACTCCAGAACTGTGAACATCTTCCTGTGATAGAATTTCAAGCAGTAGAATGCAACTTACCGGACATTACAAAATCCCGTGACGACCTTAGCACAGACCAGCTCTATTTATTGGAAATGTGCCAAGCAATCGCCAAAGGACAATGTGACGAAAACTTAGCGAAAAGAAAGCCGGGTAAAATCTGTCATTCGCGTTGGTTAACAACAGCCAATACTATTCTCCGACTATACATTTCAACCAAGAATCCGACAGAAAATCAAGTGATATTGACTGAATTTGTGCTAAGAGTGTATGCTCCAATGTGGTTTAAAATAAAAACACAACTTTCGTGTGTTTACGGGGCGAGACACCTCCACGAAACTATTAAATTGTCTCGTTACCTTCCAGAGCATTTGAAAAAGGTGGTAGATCCCGTAATTCAACGCAACGGGTATTTTGGCCACAGCGAAAATATACTTATTAGTATGCTAAACGACGAACGAAAACAAATAAGAGAGTTGGCTCTGAGACGGATTCTAAGTATCCGAGAACGTACGTCAGGGTTCTCTCCAATAAGAGTATTTAAGCTACCTACTTTTAATTTCAACGCAGCAGACTATATTGACTTGATCTACTGGGAAAAACCATCAGAACCACCTCTTATAAAACTGATATCTAGCGAGACAATAATTGATGCCATTGCAGACCACGAAATTATCGAATCCAACATTTTGTGTAAGTTCCGATTGATGCCCTGTCACACGCAAGCCACGGAAAGATGCATCAAAGTGGTAACGGCATCATGCTCTGCTGTTTGCGGCCCTGAAAGACGTGAAGGATGGATACGAAACAAGCTAGAATCTTGTCGTATAATGCCAGTATTCAATTCGAAGAAGGACTATAAAACACAATAACTTTTATGATTTTTGATTTTATTTTTTAACATTGTTTGTGATTTTTTTGTGTAGCAATGGTACTTTTATTGTTTCTTGATTAGTAGATAATATAATTAGTAAATAAAAAAATTATTTTTTTATATTTTAACTACTTTTATTGACCAAAGATTAAACCCTTCTTTTTCTAGTTTCTCGCTGCTTTTTTTAAATTTGAATTGACTTGGGGCAGTACTTGCACTCAAAATATCTTAATGCTGTCATAATAACTTTTAAAGGTATTCCTATAGAGCATCCATTCCGCACCCCGCTACTAAGAAAAACAAAAAAACAAGAAATCGAACCACCCTAGTACTTATTCGAGTCAACATAGAATATTTTTTTGATTTCTGTATGTTGTCTGTGGTATACTTGATAATGAAAGGTGCATATCTATGGGAAAAGAACTTAATTTTATCTGTAAACAGCTAATCATATATTCAGCGGTAAAAAAATATTTAAAAAAAAAAAAAATTTTAACATCGTTCTGAAATAGTCTACAAAGTTCGGATTTGCGACGTCTATGGTCATAATAGATAAAGCATTTCAATAGCTTCGTTTCATGACCGTTAATCAATGTTAATCGCTGGCCGGAGAAATGTTTTAAATAATTACAATAAATGTTTTACGAATGGTAGGGAAATGTGGTCAATTTTTGGGCCGTTATCAGTCGCAGAAAAATAAAAATGGTCGATTTTTTTACCAAAATTGCTCCAGTGGTTAAAAACACAAATTCCTATTTAAAACAGATTAATAGGCATTCATAAATTACTATCCGTTTGTCTTATTATTTTGATGTGTGTACGCGATGACATTCGATTCGCAAATTTTTCCGCGACTGACGCGCTGTCGTCATCTCTAGCGCTAGGGTAACTACTTTTAAGTTTTTTTTTCGTAAGTGTCTTAACGCAAGTGCAGTATTTAGCTCATTAGCGCATTACGGAATACCGCATTTAAGAAGACTGTCAAAATGTATCATATAAGGCCGTTTTAAAATGCGTTATGCCATCGCAAAAGATACAAAAGATACCCTTCAAATAAAATGTAAAAGATCAGACAATTATTATGGATTGTGTTTTGTGGCCATACAATCAAGGCTTATTAAAAATACAGGATAACATTCATAAATACAAAATGTTGTTTTCTGAGGATACAATCAAAGGCGAGTTAAAATATTTAAGATAATCTTATTTTACACAATCATGGATTGTTTTTTGTGAAAAAATAAATTGAAAGCAAGTTAAATTATGTAGATATTACGCTAAACGACATTTAATTACACTATTCTAGATTTTGTGAACAGACAACTGAAGAGAAGGTTAAATTGTACATGCTGACCTTGATTATACAATCCTAAATTGCATATGTTGAGGATTCATCCAAAGTTAAAGAGTACATGTTGACCTTGATTATACAGTCCTAGATTGCAAAATCCATATGTTGAGGATTCATCCAAAGTTAAACTTCACATGTTGACCTTGATTATACAATTGTAGATTGCATATGTTGAGGATTTAACGACCTTGATTATACAATCATACATTGCATATTTTGAGGATCCAACGACCTTGATTGTACAATCCTAGATTGCATATGCTGAGGATTCAATCAAAGTTAAGGCATACATGTTGACCTTGATTTTACAACCTAGATTGCATGTGTTGAAGATTCAACCAAAGTTAAAGTGCAGATGTTGACCTTGATTATAGAATCCTAGATTGCATATGTTGAGTATCCAATCCTTGATTACAGTGAAACCCTCTTAAGAAGTTTGATTTTTTCGGTCCCTCAGCCCAAAATTGGCCCAATTTTTCCCACATATAAGGATTTTCTGCTTAAGAAGTTTGTTTTTTCCGGTCCCTTGGAAAACTTCTTAAGAGAGTTTCACTGTATATAATCCAACATTATATATTGAGGATTCAACCAAAGTTAAAGTGTGCATGTTGATCTTGATTATACAATCCTAAATTGCAAGTGTTGAGAATTCATCCAAAATTAAAGTGTACATGTTAACCTTGATTGCATATGTTGAGAATTCACCCAAAGTTAAAGTGCAGATATTGGCCTTGATTATACAATCCTATATTGCATATGTTGAGGATTCAACCAAAATTAAAGTGTACATATTGACCTTGGGAAGATACAAACAATGTGTAGATAAAGTGTATATGTTGACCTTGATTGCGTATGTTAAGAATTCATCCAAAATTAAAGTATACATATTGACCTTAGAAAGATACAAACAAAATTAGTAAGTGTACAATATATTATCGACATTAATTTGTTTGGTGAGGATACAATCAAAGACAGATTAAAGTATACAAATACAACAATAATTACACAATCTTCGAATTGTGCTTTGCAAGGATACGAGCAAAGGCAATACAAAATGTACAAGACGACATTAATTATAAAAATAACAAAGTTGAAGTGTTGCCAACGCAGGGCAAGGAGTAGAGGAGTACAGTGTCAGTGTGGTGATGGCTGAATGGTGAGTGTGACGCTGTACCCGCTGTGTTTGATGAGTGTGACAATGTCCCCGTGGGACAGGTGGCGAATGGGCGTGTGGTTGATGGCGAGAATTGTGTCACCAACGTGCAGAACACCACATCGCGCCGCCGGAGAACCCGCTATCAGTTGACCTGCAAATATATAACAGCAGTGTTAATTAGGAAAAACTAAAATTGTTTTTAAATCTAGATAAAATAATCTTACCGATGTGTATATTAGAAATTAATAATTTTGTTTCTAAATATTTAAATTTTGATATTGAAAATGTAAATCAGTTTACAAAATATAAACCTGCTGATTTCCCGTAAAATAAAGGAGACTTTTAAAAACAGATTCTTTTTCTTAAGAAAATTTGTAATAAAACTGTTTCTTCACTTTTTATCATATTCATACAATTTTATTTTACTTCTTCTAAGACAGCAAACTTATTTTGAGGCAGCATTTTAAATTCAAATTAATAAATGTTTTTACCACTTTTATCTTAATATGTAAAACAAAGTCGGGTTAGTTACACTATTTATAACTCGAGAACGGAAGGGCCGATTTTGATGATCTTTGATTTGTTGGATTTGTATCCGCTCCGGAAAGGATAATAACTATTAAAACATCACACAAATTAACGAAAAATATAGTTATTAAAAAAATTCTTCTCACCATACATTTTGTATGGAACGAATTCTCATATTAGAAAGAGCTGCGGGCATTTTGTAACAAGTACCTATAATATTGAGTAGTAAGTGAGTTCTAAAAATTCAAAAACGTCAAATGTCAATGCGCTGATTGTTTTGCTTTTATTTTAAAACATATAATGCTGCCTCTTTTTCTTACACACTAAATGTCAATAGTTAAAAATGAGACAAACAGTGAACGTATGTCTCCACCCATCCAAAGGAAAGATACAATTATAATAAAAATTCCTTACACGTATAAAGAAAATGAAAAGCAATTTTTTTGAGGCCCCACAAATGAGGCCCGAAGAAAATTATTTTCCTCAGGACCTATGTCATCTTAGGGGATGCTATGTGGAGGGTCTTTTTAAAGAAGGGAAGGATAGGAAGTTCTGAGAAGGAAAAAGGTAAAAGGGGTGGGTAGGAATCTGGGGTCAGTATGTCCGGGAGTGACGGACGTATCCATCCCTCAAACTGTGGTGCAAGGCGATGGGTCGAGAGAGTCCAGCTGGAAAGGTCAAAAGGCCTCCCTCAACCAGTCTTTCTCGATCCGGCCCGCCACACAGCGGATGGGCAGACGCATCCGCCGCCAAGACCCGGACAAACGTCACCCCATGAACCAGGGCACTTCTGCTAAATCACCAAACGTAGCGAACCACTTGGGGTGACCTATGGGTGACGTAAGACAGAGGTGTGGGTTATCCAATAAATGGTTCCCAGGGCGGCGGCACCCATACCCGCCTCCCAAATTCCACCTATAAATCCGTACGCAATGCTATCTCTGATAGTGACAAAAACAAAACACGGACAGTTGCGCATTGATGATTGCTTCATTGTGTAATATTTAACTTAGATAATAAAATAACCGAATTTAATTCAACAGTTATTGATTCTGAGGCGGTACGAAGTTCGTCGGGTCAGCTAGTTGTTTATAAAAATCGACATGTTTCGTGAGTAACGCTCACTTCTTCAGGGTTTTAATAATACTAATAATATAATAATACAGTATTATTAAAACCCCGAAGAAGTGAGCGTTGCTCACGAAACATGTCGATTTTTATAAACAATAAAAGTGGTAAAAACAAAATATTTTATTAATTTGAATTTTATTTTAAAATGAAATATTAACCACTCGGAACATTAGAGCGTCAAAAGACGCAAATATAATAATAGCGGTCAAGACATTAGAGCTTCTTTTGACGTCAACGCGCGAGATTTTACAAAAATTGATTTATTTCCATCACTAGTATACGGATTACCATGAAATAAAAAACGGAATATCGATAATGAACAATGCTACGCGCCTGTATTCAAAAATATCTATGGAACATAGAGATTAATTATCTGAGCCGAATGGAACCTCCATCTTGTTTGACTGTCATTTGTTTAAGACATTGTTAGTTTTTTATTAAAATATTTTTGTATGAAATGGTAAAAAAGTGAGGCGACTAAATTGTTTACTATACATTTATACGATAGAAGAAGTGTTCTTTTTACATAATCTGTGATTTTAGTACCGTTTTCACATAAAACATCACGTGGGTCATTTTTACAATTTTTTTATGTTTGCATTCTAAATTTTAATATTTAAAAATGTTATTATTTATTTGTAATAATACAATTTGAAAGTTTATTTCATAACCTTTCCAAAACAGTTTTTAGAATGAGGCTACGTTTCCCAAAACGTGATTTATTAGCTTTTAGTAAAAATCGTAAATAACACAAATATTATCACGTTTTGACAGTTTTCTAAGGGACACAAAATAAACAAAAGTCTATTTCTGAGAGGTTAAACTTTGTTGTTTTGGTTGGGGGTACAAATAGATTTATCTTATTGTAAGAAGATCGGGTTTGTAAAATATCTGAATAACATAGTTCGTATTCCTAAAGCAATGAGAAGCATTATTTCCTTAACTTTTTGACATAAAGAAATCACAAAAGTTTGCATTACACAAAGAGAGATATCTAAGTTTTAATAATGCACGTTCGCTCTGGGGCAATTTGGGTCTCCTGTTATTATAATGGCATATGATGTTTTGGGACAATTTGGGTCTCCTGTGATTAAACGGGTTAACCGGGGCACTCCTGCACAGCGGGTGTTGGTTGGTTGGTTCCAAATTGGATGTACGGATTGATTGATGGATAGATTGACGAATGGAATTGTTAATGGATGGTCAGAATGATTGCTTGATTGATGGATGGACAAATTGATTGATTGACAGTTACTAACCGATGGTGCTGGTGGCCTTGTTGGTGGAAGAGATGATGACGAAGCCGAAGCCCTCATTCTCACTACGCTGCACGACCACGTCGTAGGGAGCGCTGCCCGTGTGAATGTTGCTATACTGTCCTGCACAAATAATATATTCTTATTATTGCAAATGCACACGTTAATTGCTTTTATTTTTAAATAAAAAATTCATTCATTTTGGTGACGACAACATCAACATTTTTTTTCTTTTCGCCACGAGAATTTCCCCGTAAACAACCACCACTGGATGCATGCATTATTTATGAGAGAAAGAAAGATGCTACAAACAGAGCTACCAGCATTTATTGATTAAATTCAGGCAGTTAAAACTTTTGTTGAACAGTTATTTAAAAAAAAAAAAAACTATTTACCTCCATTGCCAGCATCATTCTTCATGAAGTTGTTGGGAGCAAGTCGGAAGGCCGATCCATTCTGATAATGGGGTGGGTAGGGGGACCCTTCTGATGTGTCGTAATTCAGGGTGTGTGTGGAGGGTATTCTGAAACATACAATTAATCAATTTATTATTTCAAAATTGTTTATTTTAATGCATTTATAAAAGACAGGTATTAGCCTCTCCACGAATATGGCCGAAACGGTACGGAAGCGAAAAAATGCCGTCATATTTAATGAAAATATTTGACTTGTAGAGGCATCTATCTGCGCATAGTTTGTCGAAGTTTTGGAACACATACCTACAATACCAACTCCACAGTTTTAGTTAAAAATTCTTTTTGCATCATTCAGCGGTCATCAGAGGAAGGAGGCAGTTTTTTCGCTTGCAAATGTTGTTTTTCGACGTTGGTTTTTTTGCGTGGATTGATGTCGATGACGTTTTTATTCAAAATATAAGATTATTTTTAGTTAATCTATTATAATATATAACAAAATGTTTAAAAAATTAACCAAAAAAAAAACTCGCTCCCCACATACAGAGTTATGATCGCCAAAACTCACTAGCGGAGAGGTTAATTATTTTTGGCTTAAATAGAATAAGTGTTTTAACGAATCGCAGTCGAGACATTTTGGGCGTGATCGGCATTAATAAAAGTAATAAGAAATAATGATAGTTACCGTTCATGACTGGGAATGGATCCATTGAGAGTGAAGTTATTTTCCTGGTAGAAGTTGTAATAGGGACTATTTAAGTTAGTTTGCCTGAAAACAAATAAACTAAATTATTAAAGAAAATTTGGCATTAACCACGCAGCAACGTAAGCAGATATACACGTTAATATGACAATAGCAGTCAAGTACAATAAGCGTGTTTTCACGTCAACGCGTGTTTTTCCACAGAAATCGTTATAACTCCGTTATTGTTCTAATGACATCCCTAAAGCAAAAAGTAGAAAGCTCCATAAAAAAAATCAAGCTACCCATCACTATTCAAGTTGTCCATAGAAATACAAAAAAGACCTATTCTGTCAGATACAAATTGTTTATTATACATTTATACAATAGAATAAGTATTGTTTTTTTAACATAATCCGTGATTTTAGTACCGTTTTCATATAAAACATCATGTGAGACATTTTTACATTTTTTTTATGTTTGCATTCTAAATTTTAATATTTACAAGTGTTAATATTCATTTGTAATATAACAATTTGAAAGCATATTTCGTAACCTTTCAAAAACAGTTTTTAGTATTTGGCTATGTTCAGAAATGTTTCATTTATAGAGCTTTAATTGTGAAGCGGAAATAACACAAAGTTTTCGTAAAACTGACATTTCGTTTTAGAAGTAGAGAGTGTATATTGGCGGTAGATCGTGGTAGATAGTGGTTAACCCGGCGAGCGAGGATTTTTTTTTTTACGTTAGCTCCACATAGGTGGCTCTAAGGAAAAAAACTTCCCTTAGGGCTTATGTGTCATCTTAGGGGATGTTGTGTGAAGGGTATTTTTAAGGAAAAATGTATGAGGGGTGGGTAGGAATATGGGGGCGTGTCCAGAAGTGACAGACATATTAAAAAAAAAAAAAATATGAATCCATTCCTCCAATTGCGGTGCAAGGCGATGGGGTTGAGAGGGTCCGGCCGGAGAAGAAGTCACCAAAAAAAGTAGCGAACCATTTTGGGTAACCTATGGCAGAGGTGTTGGTTAACCAATAAATGGTTCCCAGGGCGGCGGTTAACCGCCTCCAAAATTGATGTTTACCTATTCCGAAGTCAGTACTTATTTATTTATTTTGTAAGAAACAAACAGCTTTTACATAATACATATAAAGTGATAAATATACAACTGAATTGAAGTCAAGCCAAAGAAGTTTCTTATGAAAATAAAGTTTTAATAAATTAAAATTAATTTTGGGTTATAAGAAGGGGAGTGGAAGAGGAATATAGGAAAAGGATAGGAGATGCTCACGATACATTCTATACCAGGGGTCACCAAAACCGCGGTTCGGATCCAGACTGCCGACCTATTTTGTGCGGACCTTGTGTTAACAATACAAAATATTTTACACATGTAATTTTAGTATGTAATTTGATAATTTTTCCAGTGCTTTGTCTTTCTACTTTTTTTCGGGAGTAATAAAGCTGCTCTCCAGATGGAAATGATCGATTTTCAAGAAAATACAGTTTTAAAACACGAAAAACAGGAACTTTCTTGTCAAGAGTTTTGGATAAAATTTGTTAATGCTAATATCCAGAATTAGAAAAAAAATAGCCTTGAAACTTCTCACTTAGTTTGGGTCAACCTATGTTTGTGAAGCAGCATTTTCCAAGATGAACTTCATTAAAAATAAATTCCGGAGCAGACTTACCGATGAACATCTCCAAGATTTAATGACAATAGCCTGCACAAGCTTTTTCCAAACTTCGGAAGGATAGTCCAAGGCAAAAAATGTAATTTTTCTCATTAATATTGTAAAAAAACCCTTGGTACTTCTTTTTATTCATAACATTTGTTTATTATTATTTAATGAAATAATGTTCCAGAACCTATTAGTTTTATTTGTTCAGGGGGGGGGTTAGGCTTTTTCCCTTCCGGACCGCGCCGGTCACGTTATTTTAAAAAACGGACCCCTAATGAAAGTAATTGGTGACGCCTGTTTTATAATCTCATATTAATAATCGATTGTACGCGTTAATTTATATCGGTATTTCTTTAGGTTATTACTAAAAATGTCAATGTTGTGAAATCTTGTATTATATTGTGCACATACACGAGGAATTAGGGAATTTTTTCTAATAATTGTTCTAAATGAGGGTAAATAAAATAAATCGGTTTGTCGGGTTGATCTTGACGGAATATGAAAATTTAATAAGTTGATAAGTTCTGGTAAGTCCAGGCCATTATTTAGAATTTTTAACAATAGGATTTGATTAAAAATTAGACTTCGTGCTTGGAGGGAGTTGAAATTGTGAAATTTAACGGATTCAGTATAATTTGAGAAATGAAAGTTTAGTTTATAATTTATGTGTTTAAAAAATAACAAGCCTGGAGTTACTGATTAATAAAATAGTTAATTCTGACTTACAGGTAATGTCTGGGGGTGGCTCCTATAGGCATCTCTCCTCCCAGGTGGCCATTATCGATTAGAATGTGACTTTGCGGCACGGAGGCCAGGTATTGCTGCTGCAGAGGACGCATGGGCATCACATTCCCATTGCTGGGGGAACGCACCACACCTATGTTATTGTTGCGCTTCTTTTTTATGCCCAAGGTTACCTAGAATTAACGACACAGCAATTTTTATTAGGCTAACTTTACACTAATGAGTAAAATTTACGACACGTTACTCACAGGAGCACTCTACATATGCATCCAACTTGTGGTAATTAATGCTCACAGAAGTTGTTCGGAAGTTCAACCTGTGTAAATGCTCATGCGACCGTTTACATCTGTAAATTTATTTGTAGTAAGATGGCTTCCTGTCAACAACGATCTGCTACTGTCAAATTTACGCAATTTTGTCAATAAAGAAGAAAAGGCCTAAATAAAGTGTTGAAATCATAGACATACATATAACTAGACGAGAACTTACAGATGAGGGGTAAAAACCAACTATGGCGGGGCGAAGAGAGGAAAGAGACTTGTGATTCGCCAATAAATCAATCTAACAGTATATAGGCACCTCGCACTAAAATATCACTATTTAGTTCTTGATAGTAAAATCTACTTTTGAATGAATAGACCTTTTTATATGGGAGCGCGAATTGCATGCCACGGTATGAACAGATGTGTAAAATCCAAATTCGCAAAGTAAGGTTCAGAGTATTTTCATAGTGGAATATTTTGTTTCCGTAGACACTTTTACAAATGTTTCATGATTTACTTGACCCAGTAAACAGCGGCTTTGTGTTTCGCGTCGCTATGTATCTCGATGTCTAAGTATGTGTTTCATAGACATACAGCGTCCGTGCGTAAAATGTACGATGAGAGCACGACACTGGTCCGGACACGCCCAGCCGGTTCCGAAAAATGGTTCCAATGGGAGGGGGAAATAACACATTTTTTAACACGTAAGGGCATGTCCATATATTTTGTACGTCCGTGGTTGAAATAGAATTTCGCTTTAATTAAACAATTCTCAATGCGCTTTTGTGCCGTCAAGGACGGAAATTAACGAAGTTCTTTCATTTTATCTGAATGACAGCTACCTGACAGCAACTGACTTTGAATTCAAATACGTAATGTTAAAAACAGAAACATTGAGATTAGAAAGGATTGGACCGATAATTGAATAGAAGGATGCTCATTTTCAGAAAACTTAAATAAGTGTAAATAAATAATAGTTTTATAGGAAAAAAATCCTACGAAAACAACTTGTCTTTTAATTTTTGACATCTTGCAACGGCGCATTTTTGTACCATTTCTTGCAGCAAGTCTCCCAACTCATCAAACTGATTTTATACGCTACTTATATAACTATTTTTTGCTGTAAATCGCTTACGTGAACGATTTACAGCAAAAAACTTACGAGTGTAAAGATAATCTAAGATTTAAAAAAAAAAAAGAGATTTTTTGAGTCAAGAACGCAAAGTAAACTCTTTTTTTTTGGGCCAGTTTTTCAGTATACTCAGGAATGTCATGTCAGATTGGGTTGACAGGATTTCTACCCGATAGCATCTTGACAAATGTAAATGTATTTCAAGTCTAACGACGTCTGTGATCGAGGAGTAAGGCCCTCGACTAGCAATTCGAAGGAATCGGGTTCAAATCCCGTGCGCAAGTAAATTTTGTTTTATTTGTGTTATTTCACAATTTACCTAATGATTTGAAGTAATATAAGGTTTTTTTGCGACCCATTCCAGAGTGGTATCGCCCTGGTGTAAGACCACCATTCAGAATTAAAATGTTGCTTGAAATGGCTTTAGCCGCATTTGGTGACCTGATCTGAATAGCCAGGACCTTCCCCACCTTCCTCTTCCCCATCTACTTCCCCTACCCACTACCATCAGCCTTAAATTTGAGAAATTTTGTTTCACTACAATTCATCCACATTCACTCATCTTTTAATAACAAGATGCCCAAAATCCTTTAAAATATATTTTAAACAACTTTTTTTTTTCCTCCACACAGGAGGCCCTGAGGAAAACAATTCCCCTCAGAGCCTATGTCATCTTAGGGGATGCTGTGTGGAGGGTTTTTTTTAGGAAAGGAAGGAGAGGAAGTTCTGGGAGGAGATAGGTATGAGGGGTGGGTAGGAATCTGGGGGTCAGTGCGTCTAGGGGTGACGGACGTTTAAATACATCCCTTCAACTGCGGTGCAAGGCGATGTTCCGAGAGAGTACGGCTGGAGAAGTCACCTTTCTCTCCCGATCTGAACTTTCATGCAGCTGGTGAGCAGACGCATCCGTCGCCCATACCCGGACAAACCTCACTCCATGAATCGGGCATCCCTGCTAAGTCACCAAACGTAGCGAACCACTTGGGGTGACCTATGGCAGAGGTTTTGGTTATCCAATAAATGTTTTCCGGGGCGGCGGTATCCATACTCGCCTCCCAAATTGGGAGATCTATCAAAATTGTTAAAATCGGGGATCTATTCAAATATTAATGTGGATGGAACTCTTCACATCTAAGTTTTATCATATTCCTCGTTTTCCGTCATATATTCTGAAAATATTTTCTGTTCTTCCATCCACTGTGAGCGTCACATACGCGCCCCTATCTAAACCTTATTCATAACGCTTTCATCACCCACCATCATTATTTCTATCTCTAATTGATTTACTTTCCAACATATAACCTAATGAATACAATACTAATGATCTAATGAGCAGACGCATCGGACGCCAAGACCTAGACAAATCTCACCCCATGAACCTGGGCACCCCTGTTAAGTCACCAAACGTAGCAAACCACTTGGGGTGACCTATGGCAGAGGTGTTGGTTATCCAATAAATCTATCCACAAGCACAGCATACTGTAACACAAACTATATTACTGTAATAATTATCTCAAAAGATTTAGCCACTGGAGCGATTTCGGTCGAAAAATGGACCTCTTTTATTTTTCTGCGATTGATTTCGGTCCAAAAATGGACCACATTTTTCTACCATTCGTAAAATATTTATTGTAATAATTTAAATTTTAGAATAATGTTAAAAATAAATTTTAAAAACATTTTTTTCCCCAAACTTTGAACAGCTGTTTACGGATAAAATTAAGTCCTTTTTCCATAGATATGCACCTTTCATTATCAAGTATACCACAGACAACACCCGGAGATCGAAAATATTCTATGTTGACTCGAATAAGTATCCCTCACGGCAGTTTCAAGTAAAAAAAACACGCAGGATTCACGTTAATATAAATTTAACGATTTTTTTATATTTTTGTTATAAATCCTACAAATATGAGATAAACGGTTAAATACAGGTTAATTTATTGGCTATATAGAACTATAATAAGTTTTTATGTCTCCATGTTAAATTTCGTAGGCATGATTTTTTTTAATGTTGGCGAAAAAATTTTAAAATGACCTTCTGGGAAATCTCAAACAATCGAGGCAAATTTATTTATTTCTCGTGATCAGAAAACAATAAATAAAAAGAAAGCATGACATTACCTGTCCGTTGGCGGCCGCCCTGCAGACAGTGGCCACGGCCTCGCGATGAGAGGCGCCCAGCGTGGACAGGCCGTCAACTGAGGTCAGGAGGTCACCAGGACTGATTCGGCCATCCATGTCGCATGAACCACCTAAGGGATGAAAAGAAACATAATAATTATATATATTTATTCAATTAAATTGGCAACATTATAACCAAAAAAAGTACATGTTAAATGTAGTTTACACATCAGTAGAAAAATATTAACAAACAGAAAGTAATGGAAGAACAGTTATATATTTTTAGTTGTGCATAGCCTGCCTCACTAGGTGAACCTGTAATGAAAAGTAAAGGCTAAAAATTCACAAATTTATTCCACCATTCAAAATCGAAATAATAATTTTTATACGAACACTGCTCAAGAGTCCCAACTGCTTCTGTCTGGAGCCAGTGAGACTATGGCATCCCTAATTTGGGTAAGTTGTGAGGCTGAAGGTAGTGGGGAGGGGAAGGAGATGGGGCAGAAGAAGATGGGTAAGTATCTGGCTATTTAGATCCGGTCACCAAACATGGCTAAAGCCATTTCAAGCAACGTTTCTATTCTGAATAGTGGTCTTACACCAGGGCGATACTGAGAGTATCTTCCACTCTAGAATGTCCCAATATACCATACATGATTTTAAATTAATTAATTGTGAAATAACACAAATTCCCGTGGCCTTTGGAATACGAGTCGAGAGCATTGAAAGGCTTTTGAAATGGTTTTAAATGGGTCCATCCACATAAATGCAGTGGATATTCGTGACCTATCTCATTGGGAGATCAATCAGAAAAATATTAAATTAAAATACAAAAAAATCTTATTTTTGAGGTTGACTTCTTTGTAGTCCAGTCACTTAAGCTAAAAAAAATGGGTCAACCTCGGAATGAAATGGAATCAGCTGAAAATATGTCGCTCACACTCCGCTTCCCCCCTCCCACATTCCATACATTCAGTCCTGGTACATTCAGTTTTCAAACAGCTTGCGTGCCACCTATTGCAATTTTTTATACAACATTCATAATGCCAGAACTCACCAACATATACAGAAACCTTCGCGGGCGTGCTCACAACTCACCAAAGTTTCATACCAATCGGATGAACGGTTTAGCAATGCATAATTTCATGACACCAGAGCTCACTATTGTATTTAGAAACCATCGCGGGCGTGCTCACAACGACTAACCAAAGTTTCATCGCAATCGGATGAACGGTTTAGCAATGCATAATTTCATGACACCAGAGCTCACTATTGTATATAGAAACTATTGTGGGCATGTGCACATCAAATCCCCAAAGTTTCATCGCAATCGGATGAATGGTTTAGCAACGCAGACATCTCATATACTCACATACTTATTTATATATCCCCAAGCAAACATATTTTGATTTATATAAATATAAAGAATGACTTACCAGGTACAATGTGTCCCACGGCCACTTGAGATCCCTCTTCCGTCCCCCCCACGATGCGGAAACCGAACCCGGCGGCCCCCCGTCCTAGGACCACCACCAGATCTGCCTCAGGGTCGATGATCTCGTCACACTGGAACATGGGAAAACATTCATTCATTGTTTTGATATACTTATGTAGTTTCCATCGTTGAATTTCACTAAAAAATTAGTAAAAACACACATAATATTTTATAGTTTGGAACGAAACTAGAGAAGGTACAAAGTATTGTATACTTGGGCCGCAATTTAAATGAAAGATGGGATCCTTCGGTTGAAATCAAATATCGCATTGAGCAAGCTCGTGCAACCTTTATCCGCATGAAAAAGATGTTCTACAGTCATGATCTCAACCTTGGATTACGAATGCGAATGGTCAGATGCTACGTGTTTTCGGTATTATTTTATGGAATGGAAGCATGGACGCTTACTGAAGAACTAATTAGGCGACTTGAGGCATTCAAGATGTGGATCTACAGAAGAATACTTAAAATAAACTGAATGGACGAATGACGATATTATGGTTCGGATGAATAAAGAAAAATAAGTTATTAAAACAATAAAAATCCGAAACTTCAATATCTAGGACATGTGATGAGACATCCAGAAAAGTACGAGGTGTTGCATCTCATAATGCAGGGAAAGATTGCCGGAAGTCGAGGCTCTGAAAGAATGAGAACATTGTGGCTGAAAAACCTGAGACAATGGTTTGGCCAGTCTACTGTAGAGCTGTTCCGGGCCGCAGTAAACAAAATTCGCATAGCCAACGTCCGTTGAACGGACAGGACACGAGAAGAAGAAGAAAAACATATTACCAAAGAAAATAAATATTCATTAACAGCCTTACTATTGAAAAACATTTTAGTTGGACGTTGAATAAATATTTGGTACTAATAAAAATGTTTTTAACTGTGCTTCGAAAGAGAAATAACAACACCCATGAAATGAAAATGAAGTCCCGTTTTTAAACGAAGTACATTTAGTACTAGCTGGTTCCCAGCATGCGTTGCAATGCCATACTCAAAGAAATAAATTGTTTCACCCTGCATGTCCTTTCCTGTGCGCCGCGTTCCCCTCCCGCGTTGCCCTTCCACCTTCCTCGCCTTCCTTTTCGCCCTCCCGCTCCCCCGTCATTCCAACCCCCATCCCGCATTCCATATATTCAGTCCCGGTACTTTCAGTTTTCAAACAGCTTGCATGCCACGTATTACAATTTTTTTAATTCAAATTTTCATTTTTCATATGTTACAAATATTGATTTTTATAATTATATATTTTTTACATTATAATATATATATATATATAAATATAAGAACCATCAAATATTATGAGAACAATCAATCAAATTTGGTATTCAATTCAATTCAATTTATTCGTTTTTAAAACATTCAAATACAGTGAAACCCTCTTAAGAAGTTCTCTCTTAAGACGTTTCGTGGCTTAAGAAGTTTGGTTTTTTCGGTCCCTCGGCTCAATATTGACCCAATTTTTCCCTAATATAAGGTTTTCCTGCTTAAGAAGTTTGTTTTTTCCGGTCCCTTGGAAAACTTCTTAAGAGGGTTTCACTGTAATTATGAAAGTACGTGAAATTAATTCAATAATTTAAAGAATTAATTTGAAAATTGAATTCTGTTTTGTCAATCATTGTTTTACAAAATGTCATTCTCAAATTTTTGACAGTTTTGCAAGAATTTTTGTGATGATTGAAATACTTTTCAGATGTATTGTCATGTGGTTGAAATCATCCAAAAACCTTCGCAGGGGTTTTAAGAAGGTATTTTGAAAGTTTCTAACATTTCCTATGCAATACACAGTCATCTCACTAACCCCCAAACACATTCTGCTTTTTACATGTGTAATAGATTGCATTGTTAATACCTGGTTAGGGTCCACATTTCCCCAGTCCACTGCAACAGGTGAAACTTCATCATAGTTGTGTCGGTTCATCTGCATATTCTGCAAAATAAACATAGCATTAATCCTTAACTAGTCAGTGGCTGAGTTGGCATTGAGTTTGGGTCCCACCAGGCGTCGCGTGTTCGATTCCTCGGCTGGCTAAGTCTTCCATCACAACAAAGCAACATTTTCCCCTTAATGTAGTGTTAGTAGGAGATTTTCAAATATTGTTCGGTTAAATGTAATTAATTGATTGATTGAACGATAGGTAGACATTTGTCTAGTCATTATCTAGAATAATCTAGATTGGGTTGGGTTAAATTAGGTCAGGATTCTTTGAATAGAATGAATGATTGCTGAATTGATTTGTTGTGATGAATGATTGATTGAAAGGTTGATAGATTGAATGACTGTTTGAATTATTGGTTGCTTGATTGTTATGATTGGACGATTGATTGAAAAGTTGACAGATAGAATTGTTGGTTGCTTGATTGTTATGCTTGGACGATTGATTGAAAAGTTGATAGATAAAATTGTTGGTTGCTTGATTGTTATGCTTGGACGATTGATTGAAAAGTTGATAGATAGAATTGTTGGTTGCTTGATTGTTATGATTGGACGATTGATTGAAAAGTTGATAGATAGAATTGTTGGTTGCTTGATTGTTATGATTGGACGATTGATTGAAAAGTTTATAGATAGAATTGTTGGCTGCTTGATTGTTATAATTGGACGATTGATTGAAAAGTTGATAGATAGAATTGTTGGCTGCTTGATTGTTATAATTGGACGATTGATTGAAAAGTTGATAGATAGAATTGTTGGTTGCTTGATTGTTATGATTGGACGATTGATTGAAAAGTTGATAGATAGAATTGTTGGCTGCTTGATTGTTATAATTGGACGATTGATAGAAAAGTTGATAGATAGAATTGTTGGTTGCTTGATTGATAAGATTGAAATAAAAAATTATGATCGAATACTTATTTGATTGATTGATGGAATGACTGGTTGAATGATAGATTGCTGGATTGATTTAATATTTTTGTTACGATTGAACAATTGATTAAAAAGTTGATCGATTGGTAGGGTTTCGATTAGGTAAGGATAGGATATATTAGTTGATCGTTTCTTACGGTATCAGGGTGCACGTGGTTGACGTGATTGCGCGTGGCGAGGGGGGAATCAGTGCCCCCGGGGTTGTAACAGCTGAAACAGCCGGCCGCAGAGCCCCGCCCACTCACAGCCGGGGGTGCCGTCACAGCGCTGCCATCTTCAGGGAAACCTGCAGAACAAAACCAAGCTTGTTATTGTAATTTGTTGATTTCGATAATATAATTACTGTGATGATTCACGGTTACGGAACCATGAAAGCATTAAAGGCGATAAACATACGTTCCTTATCGCTATAATGCTTCATCTCTTTTTTACACATTAATTAATGGTGAGACAAAAGATGAGACACACAAAATACGTAAAAGTTTGACTGTTTCCTCCAAAGCAGTACTTTTTCCTTGCATTTCATTTTCTTTAACTTGTGAGGAAGATGTATGATAATGATTGTATGTTTCCTTTGGGTGGGTGTAGACATATGTTTGCCGTTTCGTGTAAGAAAGAATTCAGCTTAATATTTTTAAGAACAAAAGCAAAACCATCAGCGTATTGACATTTGACATTTTTTTTAATTTTTGGAATTCACTCACACTTCAATATTATCCTTGTAACTATATTCCATACTTTCAAAATTATTGTCACGGTTAGTAGTATTGTAGGGGTCTACGGAGATGTCACGGTGCGGTGTGTGGAAAATACTCTCAGTATCGCACTGGTGTAAGACCACCATTAAGAATTAAAACGTTGCTTGAAATGGCTTTAGCCATGTTTGGTGACCAGATCTGAATAGCCAGGTACTTTCCCACCATCCTCTTCCCCATCTCCTTCTCCTCCCCACCACCTTCAGCCTCACAACATACCCCAATTGGGGCTGCCCTAGTCCCACTGACTCCAGACGGGAGCAGTAGGGAACTCTTGTGTGGTATTAAGGGCGTTTAACCAGCCAGCAGCCAGAAAATCCACATTTCGTCGAAAGATGTTCTTACGATCGTACAGGGCGGTTCCAATGAGAAAGATTAATTATTCTCCGTACCAGTTTTTTTTAAATTATAATTCAATATCGATTTTATTTCATTCCAAATTTGCTTTAATTTATACCTACATCCAAAAATGCTGAAAGGCGGGATGATAAAACTATTAAAATTATGTACTTTTTGTAATTATTTTTTGATCATAAATATTTATCATGTTTCAACAATGCCTGAGCAAAATAAGAATGTAATAAAAATTTGAAATATATATTAGTTTTTAAGTGCGCAAATAAATACACAAACGGACCAATTTTCGTCAAGAAACACATGTACATATAAATTTTTAATGATTTTATTATTAAACTAAAATTAAAATTCTGAAACATACGTTTCCCAGATAATGTATTGATTTTTTTTACTGCATGATTATATGATTAGAAATGGGTGTTGTATAATACAAAATCTTGTTTGAAAATTTGACAAATCTGCCAAGGACCTATGGTATAACCCAGAGGTCGGCAAAGTGCGGCTCCGTAGCCGCATGCGGCTCTTTGGCCCGTCAAGTGCGGCTCTGGAACAAATGTCCAAGGACAGGCACGCAAGACGCATGGATGATATCCTTTTTGCTCAAGATTTTAAAAGGGAATCATTGTTTCACTTTCCGAGTCTGCTGAAGCATCGCCAAGAAGAAAATAATTCTTCCATTGCAAACACAAGGTATTTCAAAACAACAATTTTAAATATGAGGGAATCATTTGTCAGTAGGTTTCCAGAATTCAAAAACAGCAGAGTTACCTTTCAAACACCCTCATAATGCTTCTTTAACAGATTTGAAATTTTCTCATTTTGGCTTTGACATTGGTAATTTTGAAATACAATTACTGGATTTTAAAAAAAAAAACATGGAAATGTGGAGCTCTAAATTTGAACATTTTTGTGTTGATTTGGAATTATTGGAGAAGAACAAATGCGAGCTTAGTAGACAACACATTTTTTTAGGGTATCGCAATATTGTTGTGCATTGTTGGTCTCCAACTGAGGCAGAAATTTGACCAAAATGATGCCCTTTCGGTCCAAAAACACTGAAGCCATGATTTTTTTTGCCCGAAATTGTGATTTTGAATTTTTTGACAGACGGGGAATTATTTTGATGACTGTTTTTTTCACTCCCAATGAGTCATCCACTATCATCTCCATTCAAAATAGACCTCAGAAATTCTCACTTTTTTCTTGTAGGTGTTATTCCTTCCATGAGTAAAAAGCGGATCACAGCACTTTTTGCCGATATCTTTCACGCAACTGGCTACAACGTGATTTTACGTACTACAATGTTCCTGCGATGCTCATTCTGGTCGGGAGACCCCCCTCTACCCCTCAGTGCTGCCAACCCCGAAAAAAGAAAAAAAGCTTGTTATGGTCACAGTACATTTACTTTCTGAACATCCCTTATATAATAAATATATTCTAAATGAATAAACAGATTTGGCTCCCAAATTTTTTTTTTTATCGTTGTAACGTACATATTTGGCTCTTTGGCTAATAAGTTTGCCGACCCCTGGTAAAACCTAATTATACTAAAAATAAACATTATTTCTCAAAATTTAAAAAATGCGTTTACTATATAAAAGAACAATCTTTCGAAATCAATTTATAAATTTTTGTCAATACGTCTAAAATCTGATTTTAAAATGACACATTTCTGGTTTTCTCTGGTTTATACCCTCTTAATAGAAAAATAAAAATCATCTTTTGAATGAACAGCAGCATTATAGCGATAAGGAACGTATAGTTTATTGCCGTTTTTTTGCCATCACGAAACCGTAACCATGAATCATCACGGTAATAATAAAAACGTTCAATTATTGTTTAGATTTCACTCCAAGTTAGTACATAGCAAAACAAAATACAGAAAAAGTATCCTTATACGAACAAACTCGCCTATTCATTCACCATTTCAACACGGCAAATAAATTTCGAGTGGGACTGATTACAGTTCCGATAAACTGCATGAAACATAAAAATAATAATTGGATAATTTTCATGGTTTTGTGAAAAAATCACTTCAAGGGTGCATATTTAGTTTGGGAGGCGGGAATGGGTACCGCCGCCCCGGGAACCTTTATTGGATAACACTTTAAACATTTTTGAAAACCTTTTATGCTAATGATTCTGATATTTTTTGTATGCCTCTACTGATGTATAAAGCTGTATTAATTAAATAATTTAGCAGTACATATTTTAACA
The DNA here is from genome assembly GCA_917563855.2 of Limnephilus lunatus. Taxonomy (NCBI): domain Eukaryota; kingdom Metazoa; phylum Arthropoda; class Insecta; order Trichoptera; family Limnephilidae; genus Limnephilus; species Limnephilus lunatus. Next base: position 105,828,477 of record OU830594.1, read on the forward strand.
AGGTCACTGTATAACAGGTATTTTCTGTTTGTTTCTTCTTCAATGCTTTCACTAACTTTGTATTAATATGTATTATTTTTCTTTTGGTTTATTTACAAGTAATCTTTTGGTTTATTTATGTATTATTTTTCTTTTGGTTTATTTGCAACTAATCTTTTAATTTTACATTTCTTTCTTCTTTCTATATTGAAAAAAAAAAAAAAACATGTAAGTAAAGGACACTGTGCTGTTAATTATAAATAATTAAATATTTTTTGCCTGAGCTTCAGTAAGAAAGATGAAATTTTTTGGCGATGATTTTTTGATTTGTGTCCCAATATAAATCAGTCATTTGTAAATTAAATTTACGCCTATCAAAATGTTTCTGTTAATTTTATTATCCTAGAATGGGAGACTCCTAGTTGGACAGTCAAAGCTTCTTTGTACTGATGTATTCTTTTTAACAAAAACAAATCAATAAAAAATAAATAAATAACCAACACCTCTGCCATAGGTCACCCCAAGTAGTTCGCTACGTTTGGTGATTTAGCAGGGGTGCCCGGGTTCATGGGGTGACGTTTGTCTAGGTCTTGGACCAGGACACACTGAACCCCAGATTCCTACCCACCCCTTAAACCCTTTTCCTTCCCAGAACTCTCCTCTCCTTCCTTTCCTTAACCTTTAAGTATGGACGTGGAGTCTCAGAGGCTCCGCGCGGTTCTCAAGTTCTTTGTTTCACACACTTCCCCCCGCTCCCCGCACCCGAGCGTCACAGTAGCTTCACTTTTAGAAGCAAAATAGACAATGAGGGAGGAGGTTGCGTCGCTGGGTGCATAGCACGTGAGTAATAATCATCGAAACATTGGCTGAAGCCTGTCAGGCTCCATGTCCACATATAAAATATTTTGATAGTTTTTGTGCTGTTTTTAGATTTTTGTTATGAAAAATGTTTTTTTTTACGTTCATATATTAAATTAGTAGATACAGAAGTTTTTTTGTTCTAGTGTTAGATTTAGTTACTTTTAATGTGTCAAAATGATAAGTGTAAAAAAGTCTGAAAAGGTGATACGATAGTTGATTTTTCACATTTTTTATAATTGTATTAAAGAAAATTGATTAAACTATTTTTTTTTTCTTATCAAAGACCTATATTCAGATATATGTCGATAGGGTTTTGCCGCAGTTCGGAATCAGTTTCTAGAAAAAAAATGATGTGTAGTCATGGGCGTGCACTCCATATAGGCACATAAGCACTGCCTACCCTAGCGTATTTGAAAAACGTAAGCATGTAAATATTATAATTTATTAAATTATTGCTAAAAATAAATACACACTTTAAAAAATAAGCGCGACAAAGCTGAGCAACCAAAACTACGCGACCGCCTCATCAAACGGCATACTACAAATGTGACATAAACTGTAACTAAAAACTACACGCGCCCGACTACCTCACTAAAATGCGGGTTAAGCGGGAATTATTTCTGCTTAGAGCTAACTTCATACAAGATATAATATCAATGTTTACGAAATGCACGTAGCATAGAGTAGAACTGTCGTTTGAATTTGCTTCTATGGGGTTTTTTTGTTAGTATCAGGCAGTGCTTTCTGGAACAAATTAGCACGGCAATCAGTGGCGACAGTGACATCTGTTGTTATCTGAAGTATGAAAGTGAGACAACGCCAATTGCTTTTATCAAGGCCACCTCGGATATCCATTGATTGGCTTGTTATAATACGCATACATGAAGCGATTATTTATTATTATTATTATTTGTATATTTAAAGTGGCTTAGATAATTCAAACCTACATCATCTACAGCCAGCAGCAAGTACACTTAGCGAAAACTTGTACGAAGGGAGCCATCTGTGGCAAGTTTCTTTTTTATTTATTTGAATCAATTTGGCGGTTTTCCTACTGCCTACCCTGATTAAAAACTCTGTGCACGCCACTGTGTGTAGTATATAGTAGCCTGAGAGACTCCACGTTCGCACTAGTGTTAAAAATATTTGACGTCCATAATTAAAGGTTAAACAAACCCTCCACACAGCATCCCCAAAGATGAGATAGTCCCTGAGGGAAATTATTTTCCTCAGAGCCTCCTGTGTGGAGCTCATGAAAAATAGTATATTAAAATATAAGTGGATAAACAGGTCTTTAAAACACGCGCGATTTTTCGAAATAAAGCAAGTGTTTTAAAGACCAGTTATCCACAAATATTTTACGCTATTTTTTTTTATTGGTACACTTTGAAAACATAAATATTGTTATTATTATTAAAAATTTGGAAATAAAACTATTAATGAATTCGTGATGTGACATCACAATATCTTGTTGTCATGGAAATGAAAAACACAAACATTAATTTGCAATCTGTCACATTTGACGTTTAAAATATTCCTGTCAGATTTATAGTTAAAAGTTGACATTTAGACTTCACATTTTGTTGATTTGTTGATGTTGCCATGGTAACTTTAAAAAACGCGCGTTCCATAAAGTGCGATTTAAACACGCTAGAGCGTACTTTAAATGAGTAAAAAAGGGCACCAATAAAAAAAAAATATTTTTAAGTTATTTAAACAATATCATAATGCAAGCTTAATATTAGTCGATTTGTTAGGAATACAAAGAATAAAGTTTGAATCCCTCAGTATTCAACTTTTGTTAAAGAAATTGCAAAAAGTATCTATCTACCAAATAAATTTAAAAAAATAGAAAAAGTAAAAGATAAATTACAACACAAAAAATAGCGTGAAAACGAGAGCAACAACAGATTAGTCACAAGAATCCAAAGCCACAACAAGAATAGTGAAAAGGTTGTACTCACAATCGTAATTCTTACCTCCGTTGTCGCTGGATTCACCTACACTGTTGCCGTTGTTGTTGACGACACCCCCTCCATACGCCGCCGCCATGTTGCTCTCGTTCAACGCCAGCGTCTGAACAAGTGGCAATAAAGTCGCCACACGATCGTTGCCATCGTCCAGCATGTCGTTAGCGTAGTTGGACATGTTGGAATTAGACATGTTCAAGTTGGTCACGTCTTTTCCATCGGTTGAGCCACCGACTCCCGTGCCTCGGAAGTGCGTGTTGGCTTGAGACAGATTTTGCGATACATTGTTAATGTTGCCGTTGCTAGATGACAGCTGTACGCTGCCCGTGTTGCTATGGATGCTGTTTGAGCTGTTCAGAGGTTGCGTCACGTTGAGATTGGAACTATTTCGCCGCTTTTTGATGAATTTGTAGGAGGCGGAAGAATTGGGGGATATTTGTTGTGCTCCCGCCATTGCGGAAGTTAGATCTTCTTGACTGTAGCTGATGCCACCTGAAATGACAATTGTAATTAAAAATACTACATTTTTTAAGGTCATTTCATAAGAATTCTGCAGTTCTGAAATTGAACAATTAATATCTTAATACATATATAAAAAAAGTCAGGTTAGTTACACCATTTATGACTCGAGAATGGCTGGACTGATTTTTATGATCTTTGATTTGTTGGATTTGTCTCCGCCCCGAATTGCAGAATAACTATTAAAACATCGGAAAACATCAAGAAAAAAAAATTTATAAAGAAAATTCATTTTTTCATACATTCATCCTACCTCTGCCAGTTCCGTGCCTCACTGCCATACATGAAATAAAATGTAGCTCACCAATATTGATGTAATTGTCCATGATCATATTTCTGGTATCGATCAGCGGGGTCTTAGGACGGGAAGGTAACACCTCTTTAGTCTGGGTGCTGTACAAGTCCGCTGTGGGGGTCTTACTTCTAAATAAACCTGTAAAACACACATCAAAATATCATTAAAGTTAGGTACAAAAGATTACTATTTTTAATTAATAAACTAATGTTTAAGACAAGATTTTTATGCATAGTAATATTATAAGTAATAATTATTAGCCTGAAACACTCATCTACATTGAAAAAATCTTCCGAGAAAAGATACATGACGCCAACGGGACTTGAACCCGCATCCTTCTGATTTCTAATGTAGATGAGTGTTTCAGGCTAATAATTATTATTTATAATAATTGTTACTCTTTGTGATATGCATAAAAATCTTGTCTTAAACATTAGTTTATCAATTAAAAAATAATAATTAATATTTGACAAGTTAAAGTATTTCACCAATAAATGTAGACATAATTTGTCTCGACGCCACCTAGTGAGAGATTTAGCACTTACAATGCCTTTCTCATATAAATAAAGTTGATTGTTTGCAGGTGGAAAAATGTAATAAGCAGTAATTGTTGAATGAAACACTAATATATATTGAATTATTTGGCGGATAGGAGATAAGCCGACGTAGCTCAGTGGTCAGAGCATTTGACCGGAAATCAGAAGGACGTGGGTTCAAGTCCCGTCGGCAGCATGTATCTTTTCTCGAAAGATTTTTTCAATGTAGATGAGTGTTTCAGGCTAATAATAATTACTTAAAATAATTGTTAGAAAAGATTACAATAACTTGTTGATGGATGATGAAATATTTTCGCCGCGCACCAGCTGATTTCATTTATGTACATAATAACTTACTTGGTTTTTTGCCAGAAGATGTTTTTGTAAATGTGCCGTCTTACCAGATAATGTGTTTACATATTTAAACCCTTTCCCGGAATAATGTTATATCCAACAAAACTATCAATGTTGAGTTATTGATGCAATAATGTTGGGCATATTAATATGCATCTTTTGATAATGTCAATGAACATTTTTTAAGGCCTGTGGCAGCCTTTTAAAGTTTGTTTTGTGGAAGAAGGTTGTATAATGCCATTTATCGAAATCACGGCGCATGGTTTAATTTAAGGAAATAAATGGAGAAAATTTATGTCTTATGGCTTCAACTAGAAAGTCTTCAAAGCCAAGAAGCTGAAGAATACAGGAACGTAGAATTTTTCCAGAAAAAATATTATTAAGCCTGCTTTTTAGCTGTTGAAACAGTTTTGTGGAATAATGTTGTATGTTGATCTCGAGACAATATCTAGAACGTAAATAGTTTCATTTATTCATGTCGTTTTTTTGCTATTTAAGCTTAAATACATTAATGACATGTGTATATTTATGTAGACGAGCATGTTACTTTCTGTAAGGTACGAAGAGTAAAAAAAAAAACATTTGGTGGAAAAATGTTGTGTGTGAAATTTTTATATACAGCATTATTCCACAAATTCAGCATAAATCCTAGTAATAAACTCTAATTTAATAGGCCACTTGCATGGATTTCATAACGACTTGGAAAAAATGGTGTGGATACATTTTTTTTACTAAGATTACGAAAATGTTAGAAATTTTTTTTAGAAATTATTTTTTTGTACGGTTTTTCTTTTTAAATAAAAATAACCATTATTTGGGCTCGTAACGTCACTACATAAAAATGTAGCGTCTCTAATAATGTTCTAATAATTTTGTAAAATTCCACATTGATTTATTTTTTTCATATGGCAACACTTTGATTTCAGGTGAATTTTTGAATTTGGCATTTAAGATTCACTAGATTTATTGTTTGTTCTCTGCGAACTTATCATTTGGTTTGACGTTTTGACAGATGTTACGAAGAGAACCCCATACATTTTATGTCTTCTTTGGAAGTATTATGGTAATGATGCTGATTTTAACAAAATCTAATTTTACATTACATATATTATTATTATAATTTACATGTACAAGTATATTACATTGGATTTAGTCATAGGTATATAGACGTTGAACATTATAATGATTAATGATCAATAAGATGGATCAAGGAAAAAAATATTTATGAGATGTAATATTTTTGTTATGCCTCGTTATTCTCCTGTGCCATTCGTGTGGAAATCATTATTTAAAAAAAATGATTTTCGGCTATGTAATTGTTGTTTTTTCGCACTCATAAAATGATGTCCCGTCTTTCCAGTTAAAAAATGCCAGGGTTTCAAAAATACGTTAAAAAAAAATATATATATCCAAAATGTCTTAGAATATTTGCCTAAACTGAATTTTTTTTTTAAATGTGATGCAAGTGACCTTTTTGCATTTCTAGACAACTTTTCGTTTAAAACTCTTGAGAATTGTATGTTTTATGTATTTTAAAAATAAAATGTTATGAAACATAACTGGTTTCGTTTTATCAATTTTTCTCAGAACAAGAATATTATTTTAACTTTATGAGTAAAACCTCAAATCGTAATATTTAATTAAAATGAAGACATTATAAGCGAAACTCAATGCTGTTGGTAAGTAAAAACTCAGTAATTTTGTTTCTGTAAGTAAAAACAGAGTGACTTACTAGAGATATCCTTGGCCAGCCTAGACTTGGTGGTGTTGTTGCTGGGAGCGGGTTTGGCTTGACCGTTCTGCGAAGACTTGGCGTAGTACCCCGGCCGCCTGACCACCTTTATGGTGGCCTCTTTCTTCTGAGCACACTCTTTCAACACCTGCAACAAACATTCAATTAACCCATCTGCTTGGTTTAATATATTCGCACCTCACAATCTGGAAGCCTCGGTTTCGCACCAAACCGGTCAAACTGTCATTTTGGATCGAGATTGTAAAATATCTATGCAAGATAGCTTTCATATTTCAAAGACAATAAGAAGCATTATTTCGTTCTCTTTCTGGTTAAAAGAAAAATACATATGTTTGCATGAGAGGAAGAGAGATGCGAGAGAGCGAAATGTAAGGTAGCTCTGGGACGTTTTTGGTCTTATGAAAGTATAACGCGATTACGTGTTTTGGGATGTATTTATTCCTAAACAAGCAGACGGGTTAAACCATTGAATAATAAGTAAATAATATCTATAAACTTTTGCCTGTCAAGGTTTACTTGTAAAATTCCCGGTTCTTTCCGTGCATTTTAAATGTTTCTTTTTGTTGGTTATTTTTTAACCCTTTTTTTCAACCAAAAACTGTTCCAAAATCTAGATAAAATAATCTTTCCGATTAGTTTATTAGAAATCGACATTTTTGTTTCTAAATATTAAAATTTTGATATTGGAAATGTAAATTGGCTTGAAAATACATACCTATACCTGCGAATATTCAAATTAAATTACTTACCTACTTAAAATAGAATAAACTTAAAATTTTAAATACAGATTCCTTTTCTTAAGCCTTGATTACATTGAGCGTTTTTACAAGCTACTAGTTTAAAAGCAGGCAAATCGGCGAGTGCGATTGTGATGATGACACATAAAACGTTCCACTCGTTCAGTTGCAAACTAGCTAGCGAAAAGCTGAGCTAAAATAATGACTCCCGCGCGAACTAATTCTGTCGACATTTTGTAGAAAACAGATATTCGCAGTTAGCTCATCGCTAATGGTTATTTGCCGGTTACTTAACAGATTGTACTACGAATAATCCAGATCAAGCAGTAGTTTGACAGTTATGAAATCAGCTGTTCGAGGGCTGTCATCTTGCCAACCGCCGTACACACTAGCAAGTAGGTAGCAAAGTTGACCCCCTTTATACTTTTTTTCATAGGTTGTTAACTAGCTTCTAGTTAGCTAGTATTAACGATTACACTGAGCGAGTTTACTAGCAGATAATGAATTCACCGGCTAGTAGCTTGTAAACTCGCTCAATGTCACCGAGGCTTTAAGAAAAATTGTAATAAAATTGTCACTTCACTTTTTATCACATTCATTCAATCTTATTTTAAAATTAAGTGTTTATTACATCACAAATTGGCGAAAAATAAAATCGAAAAAATATCTAAACAATATAGCTCGTATATTTCTACAGCAATAAGAAGCATTATTTCTTTGGCTTTCTAACTTTAAAAAAATCACAAATGTTGGCATGACAGGAAGAGAGATATCTAACTTTTAATAATGCACGGTCACTCTGGGACAATCTGGGTCTCCTGTTATTATAACGGCATATGATGTTTTGGGACAACTTGGGTCTCCTGTGATTAGACGGGTTAAACAAATGTTATCAAAATTACAGCTTTCCCCACGATTCGGATCAAAGGCAGCTTCAGCCGAGCGATTCTATATCTTTTGTGGGATCTTTTTTGTGAGATCCCCTATCAGATTGTGTGATTTTCCATGGCTGTTATTTGCTTTTTCATTATTTATGCATTGAACCGATTACTCGTTAATACGGAATATTTTTTATTCAAACAGTTAGATTTAGCTTTGTTATTACGAAAAGTGAGTATTTATGTCAGGAGAGACCAAAAAACTTGAAAAAAATATGCATTTAACATTTTAATTTTGTTAAAATTAATTCACTTACGCGGTAACGCCATTTTTATTATTTTTATTTAACATTTAACCTATGATTGGCCGGAGCCGCGCAGATGCGCGAGGAACAATGGTCGAAAAAAAATATAAATTTTGGATGCGATTTTGACCCTTATGTATAAAGAAACTGTATTAAAGATAAGGTCACAATCGATTGCGCCAATATCTCTCTTCGTAGCTTTAAAGATTTCATGCATGTGGCAACACTACACGATTTGTAATTGAATTATCTCTGACTTCAAAACGCTGTCAAAACTGGAAAGTAGGGAGAAAGCGGACTTTTTGTTCCTTTTTCAAATGCATTTAAAGGTATTTATTTATTAGCAATCACCTTTGAAATGTGTTTTTTCATGTAGGTTGTGTATTCAGGTTTGTGTGAAAATAACAACATCAGTTCATTTTCGTATTTATATGGATATTTAAGCAAAAGTCGGGAAGGTAATTTCGGCGCGATTTGCCTGGCAAATGATGGCCAATGATAGGTTAATAGACAATCAATCAATGCTGCCAATCATAGAAAAAATATTATTGCCATATATAAAACAATAATTTATTCACGTTATTAAGTGAATGCATTATTGATAAGTTTGTATCTGTATTTATAACAGCAGAACATGGAAATAAATGTATTAGAATAATTACACATACCCGCTAGACAAACCCTGCTTTGCCAAACAAACCATTCAAAACGTGGGATGTTTTTTTAAATTATGATGACATGCAGCTTTCGTAGTTTGAATCTCAAACCAATAATTCGAAGTAGGTACTTTTTTGTTTTTATTTTGACGAGAATTTATTTTATAAGATTGGTACTTCCGACAAATGTCATATTTGATTGTGTATTAGTTAAAAAAGGAATATTCCGTATTTTCCGTGATCTGTGCATCAAACTTCGACAACACGAAACACAAACGTTCCGTATTATCAGTGAGGTGGACTCTATGCATATTTACCGCTTTTTCAATGGGTCAATGTCAGATATCAACTGTGGGCTGTCACAAATCGGCGAAGCTGGCCACATACCCATAGAAAAAGCAATTGACAGCCATACAAATCTGACAGGAGATCTCAAAAATAGATCCCACAAAAGATATAGATTCGCTCGGCAGGTACGACTAGTGACGGTTAAATGAACGGGAATTGAATCATCACCAGCATACTATAATGTTTCTGTTTACCTGAACGACGTGCGCGTGGGACATGTTGCTAACTGAGGTCTGGTTGATGGACAGGAGAAGATCTCCTTCTCGCAAACCTCCGCAGCGAACTCGGTCCAAAACCTGTACATACAACAATACATTACATTTTATCAAAAGTTTAAACCCTCAGGCCAATTTGTTTGCTTTTGGAAACAACTCATGGAAGACGTTGTGTCTCCTTCCTATCATAGTGAGAAATATGATCTAAACGGTGTTAGAAAGAGAAAACACCACCCTTTATATTCACAACTAAAATTTGACAACAAAAATAATTAAAATGTAAACTTTTTTATGAAACCAAAGTTTGAAAAAAAATTCTAATACTTGGGGGATTTTGAAGTGAACACTTCTTGAGAGCCGTTGTGATTTGAAACTTGTAGTGTATCTAAAAGCTTCCAGCTTACTCACATAGATGGCAGTACTAAGAACTGTCCTAAGACTCTGCTAGATGGCAGCTAGCTTGGTACAGGCTGTGGGCAACAGAGGGTCCAACAGCTCAGAGGCAGTCACCTCAGATTCCAATTAGCCAGTTCCTAGATAGGTGGACTATCGTGGTCAACACTGTATACGCAAAGTGTCAATAAACCAGATTTATACCAAAAGAACATTAATCCACCCATTTAATAAATCTCCTCCCAAGGTGAGTTGGAGAACTGTTGGTGATATACCACAAAACTCGGTGAAATGAAAAAACGACACTAAAGAGAGACAAACACATACATCTATAGCATCCACCTCTGGTCTGGAGCTCCAAAATACTTGAAAAATACCCTCGACTCTGTGCAAAAACGGGCGGTAAGTTTGATAGATTCTCCCATCTTAACAGACGGATTGCAATCTTTAGAGCACAGGCGTCGGGTGGGAATGCTATCCTTATTCTACCGGTATTACAATGGAAGATGCTGCGAGGAACTAGCGTCATTGATCCCTTCAGCACCGGTGCATGGTCGGGAAACACGCCGACAAGAGCTTAAAAACTTCAAATGTTTAAGGGAGATATGTAAGAAATTGGTAGAAATTCGGGTTGCAGTGGTTTAAGTCACGAACCAATGAATTCACAAATAAAATCTTATCTATACCTTTTTAACCTTCTGTCCCTGAACACTGTCCGCTATGGTGAACCCGAATCCCGCAGCCCCCTTCATCAGCCTCAGAGTCAAGACGCCTCCATCTTCTAGAAATACAAATAAAGTTTTTTTTTTCAATTTTTAGGCTTTTCTTCTTTTTTTTGTGATGTAGGTATTTTTACCGTACAAGAGTCCCAGCTTGCAGTGGACATCTCCCCTGATAATTGACACTGCAAAGCTGTCAAACACGAAGACTTGTATGTATTTTCAAACTCAATTGCTACCTTCAGAAGGAAATTATACTTACATATCCCTGATGATCTCCTCACCTAGAGCTATAAAATGTGTATAAAAATGTATGTATAGGTTCATGTGTGTATATATTTTGTAATTTTTGATACTTCTTGTTTTATGTATTTACCAGTGGCGTAGCGTGCCTTGGAGGGGCCCTGTATCAAAATTAGTTGGGGCCCTTATTATTGCTCGGTAAAATACGTGATCAGGTATTTTCATGTATTGAATGTTGCCATTGTTCTTTCAAAAAACAAAATTCACCCTTTGCTACTGGTAGATAAATAGGTAGTACTTACCATTGCAATCTAAATCACTCACAGAAGCTGATGGCTGAAAAAATTAAGACATTTTGGGCATTTTTTTATAACCTCCTCCCTTTTCTGTTTATTTTTTCTTTTCCTATGGAGCTATCTCCACTGGGATAATCTCTTTTCCTTTCACTAATTCTTTTCTCAAATCAAACTAATTAACCAATAAATAATCAGAAGAACAAGATTGTAGGTATTGTATTACAGTGTAATAAATAACGTTTGAACCGGAATGAAACAAAACATGTAAATATTGCTCTCCGTGGTTTGTCATTGTACATCGGTTATTGTGGGATTCCCCCGTTTAAGAAATGACTTAAACGGGGGAATTCCGCAATAACCGATGTGGGATGTTGCCAACTTTTGGGCGTACGCTTAACCCGGGAATTTACATTTGTCATTTCTGAAGTGAAAACTCTATAGGCACGTATGACAGTTTTTTTCCCGGGAAGCACGAGATTAAGTGACGTTGTGGATAACATTTAACTAATTTTTGCTTATACACACGTTAGGGGCCCCTGTAGCCCGGGGGCCCCGTATCATTGATACGGCTGATACGGCGGTAGCTACGCCCCTGGTATGTACTTTAATTTATTATTATGTATAAGAATGTTGTGATGAATGGTGTGGTCACCTTTCATTGGAATTATCACTGTAACCATATTAAAATTGTTAACTAATGTAATAATTATATGTGATACATTCTGTTGGCGAGCCAACAAATAAATAAATAAATAAAAATAAAAAAACCTTGACTAAAGAAGGAGGAAGCAAATACATGTCATAATAACCTAAAAATTAATTACGATAATACTTACGCATATACGGCTGCGTGGTGGACACGCTGTCCAACAGTAGATGATCGGCTGAAGGACACCTGGCCGGGAGCCGCTCCTCGAGGAGGGGATCCCTGCGCTGCTCCAGGTCGTAGCTGCGGTTCTCTCCGGACCAGCGGGTTCCCATCAGGCGGTCAAGGTCGAAGGAACGGTTCAACTGAGACATTCTTTGCTCCAGTTCGAAGGATCTGGGAATAGTCATTAAATTGGTTAGATTTTTTTTCCGTCCATAAATTACGTCAGACGAATTTTGTGATTTTTTTACCCCCCCCTCATGTCATGTCATGTTTGTGAAACCCCCTCCCCCCTAGCGTGACGTCACATATTTTGAAATTTTATATGTAACATTTTACATTTAATATCATCAATGTCATATTTATCACAACGGAGGGGGCATAACGGGATACCACGACGGAAGGAGTGTAATGGGAAATCACGACGGAGGGGGCGTAATGGGATAGGGAAAATATTTTTGTGGCAGTCGCATGTGTCGCAGTTGTTTTGGGCATATGACGTCACAAAGCTAATGACCCCCCATACCCCTTGTCACACTTCTCTACTCCCCCCCTCCCCTTAAGATGTGACGTAATTTATGGATGGCCCCTTAATTCCGAGCAAAATAATTTCCTTCAAGGTCTAGGTCACCCCAAGTGGTTCACAACGTTTGGTGACTTAAAAGGGGTGCCCAGGTTCATGGGGTGAGGTTCGTCTAGGTCTTGGCGGCCAATGCGTTTGCCCGGATTGAGAGATATTGGTCAAGGGAGACGGAACCTCTCCAGCTGGTCTCTCTCATATCACTCCTAGACACATTGACACCAGATTCCTACCCACCCCTCATACCCTTTTCCTTCCCAGAACTTCCACTCCTTCCTTTTCCTAAAAAGACCCTCCACACGGCATCCCCAAAGATGACATAGGCCCTGAGGGAAATTATTTTCCTCAGGGCCCCCTGTGTGGAGCTAATTAAAAAAAAAAACAAACAAAAAAAAGTTATCTTAGGGGATGCCGTGAGAAGTGTCTTTTTAAGGAAATGAAGGAGAAGAAGTAATGAATAAGGAATGAGAGGTGGGTAGGAATCTGGCAGTCAGTGTGTTCAGGAATGACTTATGAATCCATCCTTTCAACTGCGGTGCAAGACAAGAGTCCAGCTGGAGAGATGAAAAGGCCTCCCTCAGCCGGTCTCTTTCGATCCGGTCCGCCACATCTGCCACCAAGACCTAGATAAACCTCACCCCATGAAGCGGGACATCCCTGCTAAGTCACCAAAGGTTGCGAACCACTTGGGGTGACCTATGGCAGAAGTGTTGATTAGTTATCCAATTAACATATCAATAAATGGTTCCCGGGGCTACGGTATTCTGTACCTGCCTCCTAAATTGAGGTTGGATCAATTGATTGTCAAGGTCAGTAGATAAAAACTTCCATAGCCACTCCAGACTGAAAATAATAAGGAACTCCAGTGAAAAATATTATGGCTTTAAAAAAATATGTTCATATAGACCAATAAACGCTGATTCTGAATATATAACTTTTATTTAATAATATTAAACGTACAGTTTTTAAAAAAATATTAAAAAGTGCATTTTTAATATTCTCGTTAAAACACAGCGTCAGGTTGGTATGCTGTGTAATGCTCTGTGGTGACGTCACGATAGATAGTAATCACGGTAATGACTGGTTTATTTATGCTGTACGTCATTTATATGGGAATTTAGGTATGACACAAGCGAATGTTCTATGTGTTTCTTATTTTTTAAGATGTCGTAAAAGCATATACCTTTATAGAAAGTTAATAGAATTGCCTTTTAGATTTTTGTATCTGACATATACGATTGTGTTTGAAAAATGCAGTATTTTAAGTTTCAAAATGAAAAAATTTAAAAAAAACAGCCGACTGTAAACATATTCTATTAAATGGTCGAAAAAATTAGGAAAATTCAAAATTTAAAAAATACAGTCCTCTTACTTTATGAATTTGGAATAAAACTGTCACTTCACTTTTTATCTCGTTCATACAATTAAAAACGATAAAAAAATATTATAATAATTCCGAAAAAATAACTGAAAAAATCCGACATCTTGGACTCGGTTTTACGCAATTAATGCGTTGATTTCTCGAATTTGTATTTATTTACACATGCATAATGCTTTTACATTATCAAATAATATTACTTTAATGGAAGTTTTATTAAATTCACGCGGAAAAGACATAAAAATTATAGAGAAGTAACCTTTGATTATGTAATGTCAGTAACCTAAAAACCGAACGAAACTGAATCACCAACAAAACATTATTTAAGGACTAAAACTGAAAAAAAGTACAGGCAGCATTGGTACTTATGCTGAATTACACTAATATCACAGTGAATTAATCATTTAAACGAAAATTATCATCAAAAACAAAAAAACTGCAAGTAAAATTCATCAACGTCATTCATTGTTTTGCAAAGAATTTGATTTCGCCATTTGCAATAAATAAGCCATTAGCCAATCAACGCGTTATAATAAACAAGATGGCCGCGCGCCTGCGCAAATCTATGTGAGATTCAAGAAAACCAACATAAAAATCTAAAATATATGAATCGTTATTTTAGTAGATGACGTCACAAAATTCACCATAGATATGGGTGTTTTCGAGGGATCTCCAAAAATTAAAACTTTGAAAATTATTTTAACTATTAAAACTTACTCTAAAAAAAAAAAAAAATATGCAGTAATTTAAGTTAGAAGGTCATTTTTCATAAAAAAAAATAAAAAAAATGGACTGGACTTCTCTATTGTCCTGAGAAACATCCCCGTACAATTTTATTCATTATTGTTATGGGTATTACTAACCGGGGAACCATATTAATAACCAACACCTCTGTCATACGTCACCAAAAGTGGCAAGCTACGGCCGGTGACTTAGTAGTGACTTAGTTCACGAGTTCATGAAGTGAGATTTGTCAAGGTCTTGGCGGCTGACGCGTCTGCCCACCAGCTGAGCGAGAGAAACCGGATAAGGGAGACCTTTTGATCTCTCTAGCTAGATTCTCACGATCCGTCACCTTGCACCGCAGTGGGGTGGATGAATTCGTACATTTGTCACTGCTGGACACACTGACCCCAGATCTACCCACCCATATCATACCGTTTTTCGTTTCTAACCTCCTCTCTTTCATTTGCGTAAAAGACCCTCCACACAGCTTTCCCAAAGACGGCAGGCCCTGGGGAAAATTTCATTCGATAGCAACATTCCTCTTGCCATGCTAAGCTATGATAGAACATCTGTTCCGCCGTGTGGCATCTTGAACAAGTCGTGGTGACGAAGTCTGATAAGGCAAATAACTAGCTAACTAACTAACCATCACGCCCTTTCTCCACAGGGGTGGGCAGAGAGAGGGACGGAATCATATCATACACGGATTCATATTCATACATCGTCTCATAATACTCTTCTATTGTTCTGACGCTTGACATGGCCGTATCAGATTCACTTAATTATGCCCATATCTTCCTCGGGAGTCCCCGACTTCTTTTACCATTAAAATGTGGGTCACATATTCTCTTTACACTCCTTTTTCTCGTTCATTCGCTCTACATGCCCAAACCACCGGAGGGTCCCTTTCTTAATCTTACTGATTAAGTCTGATCTAATAGAGGTGGTCGATAGCCCGGTGGGTAGGACCTTCGTTTAGCAGTCAGATGGACCGAGTTCGATGCAGCAGGTACAGTGGTTAACTAAAAATCATCGGGTTCAAAGCCAAAAAATTTTAATGTAATCGCCTGTACCTGTTGAGATGGTTAGGTCTGTCCATCATATCCTCTGGTTCCTCCAAGTGTTCCCTCTCGTAAGGGTTGGCCATCCTCCTTGCGTCCCTCTCTAAGCTGCTACCCTGTGATCTCTTATCGGCTTCATCCATGCCAAATCTAAAAAAATAGATAGTAAAGACAAGATTAGGATTTTAAAATCCCGCACCTATATCAAATCCTGCGGGATTGGAGGATAGAATTAAGAAATCCTGCAAGATTGGAGGATAGAATTTAGAAATCATGTGGGATTGAAGGATATAATTTAGAAATCATGCGGGATTGGAGATAGAATTAAAAAATCATACGGGATTGAGGACAGAATTCAGAAATCCCGCGGGATTGGAGAATAGAAATGAGAAATCCAGTGGGATTCGAGGATAGAATATAGAATTTAGAAATCCCCCAGGATTTTTACTAAGGGCTATTACGCCATTCGTGCACGGAGATACTTACAATCGACTTGAGTTTTGTGTGCGAAGCATACGCACTGCTCGTGAGTATCCCCCATACTATTTTACAAGATTTGACGTATCAACTACGGGTTTTTACGTCAGTTGCACGCTTCTAACACAGTGCAGGTAGCGTGCTATGCAAGTTGCATTCGCATCTACTACTAATTTGACGGAAATTACGTCCGAACACGATTTGAATGTTGAATTTGTTCTGGAGGTGGAAAAATATTTATGTTTTTGTAACTATAATTTATTGGAATATGTAAGAAAGGATTCAGCACAGAAAGCATTGAATTGAGATTAGAAAAAAACAAATAATAATAATAATCAATCAAATATCGAACGTCTAAAGGAGAACACAAACCTTTTTGGTTTATATTCCATTTTTTTTTTTTTATACATACTAAAGTATTATTACTATTAGGTTTCATATCTTTTTTTTTTAATTTATACTTTTACAGCCTAAAAAATAAGCCAAATGTTTTGTTAAAATTTACAGTTGGGTTCACAAAGGGTTCCATTACAAAAAAAAGTTTGAGAAACCCTGTTCTAGAATATTTATTTGAAACCACTGTAGCTACAATGATCAAATAAAAAGTAGCTGCCAGATTGATATTGGCGCAAGCGATTCTGAGCTGGTCTTTCCTACTGTTTTTTTATACATAAGGGTTAAAATCGCACTTTAAAAAAAAAGTATTTTTTTTATCTGGGCGTCAGAGGGCGAGCCGGAGACAAGAAGTTTTAAAGAGTAGCATAACAGTAGGCTACTTGTGGTTACGTCACAGTCATGTAGCGTGTAAGTATCTCCATCAATCTGCTGTTCTGTTACCTATTATGGTGACTAGGTCTGTCTAGCAGGTCTTCCGGTTCGTCCAGATGTTCCCTCTCGTAGGAGCGGTTCATTCCCCGGGCAGCCCTCTCCAGACTGCTTCCCTGAGATCTCTTGTCTCCCTCTTCCAGGTTGAACCTAACAATAAATTAAAGACAAATGCATTAAAACTACGGAAAAACTGTTTGAATATGTAATGTGGAAATAATTGATTATTGGCCAGCGTCGTCTAGCAGCAAGGCTTTTGACTCGCAATCCGAAGGTCGCGGGATCGAATCCCGGTGTGTTCAAATAAATTTTATTTGAATAATTTGTGTTATTTCACAGTTAATTCATTTAAAAATAGTATGTAGTATATTTGCGGCACGTTCCAGAGTGAAAGATATCATTCAGAACTGAAACGTTGCTTGAAATGGCTTTAGCTGTGATTGGTGACCAGATTTGAGCAGCCAGAAGATACTTTCCCACCTTCCTCTCCTCTCCTCTCCCCATCTCCTTCTCCTCCCCACTACCTTCAGCCTCACAATTGGGGATGATCACATTCAACATACCTCAATTGGGGATGCAATAGTCTCACTGGCTCCAGATGGGAGCGGCTGGGATTCTTGTGAGGTATTCATATAAAAAAAAAATTATCATGCCCAACTGATAACTCGAACTTTTACTCCAAACTTCAGGCAAATAATGAAAAATTTTAGGTATGCTAAAATAAGAAAGTTTTTTTTTTACATTAGCTTCACACAGGAGGCATTTACCTCAGGGGTGTCATATTTGGGGATGTTGTGCAGAGGGGTCTCTTTAGGAAAGGAAAGAAAGGATATTCTGTGTATTGGGTAGGAATCTAGGGGTCAGTGCATACAGGAGTGAGGGATGTATGAATCTATTCCTCTCACTGCAGTGCAAAGCGATGTTCCGAGAGAGTGCTACTGGAGAGGTCAAAAGGCTTCCCGCAACCAGTCTCTCCTGATCCGACCTGCCGCCCATTTGTCGGAGGACAAACGCATCCGCCGCCAAGACCTGTCAAATTTCACCCCATAAACAAGGGAACTCTTGCTAAGTCATCAAACATAGTGAACCACATGGTGTGACCTATGGCGTAGGTGTTGTTTATCCAATAAATGGTTCCAGAGGCGGCAGCACCCAATCCCGCCTCCCAAATTGGATAAAATGTTAGGTAGTATTCCTATCATTTCCCTGATTTCTACCTAGTCCCCCTACTTACATAAGTTAAATCACAAGGTCAGTGCATGACAATCTTCAACATGATAGCTGTGCTTTGCTCAATATCTATATAGCGAATGACAAAATTACGAGTTACATACAAAACCTTCAAAATTACAATTGGTGATGAAAATTATAAACGGTGCAAAGTGTTATTGGACAAGAGACACAAAAAAGGGGAGTTTTAGATGGACGCACGGATAAGTACCTTTCTCTCAACTCCTCGGTGAGGTGTCTCATCCTGGATGCTCCCCCGGCTTCCACCGCCACGGTGGTCAGGACTCTGGTATTGGGGTCATTGGGGTCAAACGGAAGGGGGTAACCTACAAACATAGATATATAACATTAAAGATTCCATCATGAAAATTGGATAGGTTGTTTCTTAGTAGATTTATTTTTTTAGAAAAAAATGTGTCCTTACTGGGGTACCCCTTTCTAAGGACACATTGTACAAGTTTTTTTGTTTGAATATAAGTAAATACCTATGTTAAAATATTACAGACGAAAATTATAAAGTTGAATCTAAAAGAAAGTACAACACAAGCATTAATCTTTGTTAGGTTGCAAAATTGTACATATCTATATTCTTCCTTCCCATGTCCATAATCCATATTTTTACGTTTCTTTTGAAGTTGGTTATTTTTTTAATTGTTTTTATTGCAAGAGGGAGTAAATTAAATAGTTTTATAGAGAAGTATTGCATATTTCTTTGTCCAAAAGCCGTTTTAGTTGTAGGTTGGTGGAATGTATGTTGTAATGTAGATCTTGTGAATCGGCTCGAGTGTGTCGGTGTAAAGTTATGCTGGTTTTTGAATGCGTACGTTAGAATATCTATTGTATATAATTGTTTCAGTGACATTGAATTCAGCGCTTTAAAAACATAGTCTGTAAGAGTTCTGATGGGGACTCTAAGTATAATTTTCAAAATTGCCCTTTGTGCTATGAGGACTGGGTTTATAGTGGAATCGCATGAGCTTCCCCATCTGATAAGACCATATTGTAGATGAGATTGGGCTAATGCATAATAGATTTTAATTAGCTGTTTTTTATATAAAATTTTTCTTATTGTTGTGAAAAAATAGGTTAGTTTTTTTAAAATTGTTGTTCACATTTTCCACTTGGGAGTTCCAATTTAAGTTTTGATCAATAATTATTCCAAGTTAGCCAATTTTTATTTTCTTGGCCTGTTTCTGCTTTTAATCAAATGGTGGTAAGTCTAAAATAACAACTTGACGAATGATAAAAATTTAATGAAATGCTAAAAATGCCGGTATTCATGTCATATTCATTAGTCCGCAGAGTGCCTGTCGAGTCAAGCTTTGTATACCGACAGGTTGGATTATTTTGTTCTTACCATAGACACATGAATATTACCAGAACAGAAAGGTGAGGGGTAGAAACTAACTACAGCGGGACGCAGAGCGGGAAGATGACTTTGGTGATATGTGATTCGTCAATAACTCAATCTGACAGTATATAGGCATCTCGCATTATAATATCATTATTTAGTTCTTAAAAGTAAACTCCGCTTTTGAATGAATAGACCTTTTTACATCGGAGCGCGAATTGCTCGCCGCGTAACGAATAAATTTGCGAAGTCCAAATATGGCAAAGTAAAGTTCGCCTATTTTCAGAGTCCAATATTTTGTTGCCGTTTTTAGTTAAGACACTTTTACAAATGTTTCATAATTTACTTACCCCAGTAAACAGCGACGAGCACACGCCATGTATCTCGAGTGATAGTATATGTTACAAAAACGATCATATTATGTGATCTGAATAAGCTTAAAATAAAGTAAAAGTAATGCTTGCCTATGGAATGTAATACAACAATTGGGGATATTCTCTTTTTCACTTCTATTTTTACACGTTTTCAAAACACAAGTCACTATTTTTGCCGTGTTATTTGGTAAAATGCACCGATGAGCAAGGGCGGCTGGTCGCACAGTGCGCTCGTGTGCAGCACTGGCAAAATATAATGCCTAAATTTACTTTATTTACTTACTAAAGACTAAAAAATCTCTAATTTAATTTATCTAATTTAAATCTATCAAATCTCTAATTTAATCATTTCAAAATATTAGTTACCAATATACAATATAATGCTACGAATATTATCAGAGAGAACGGTTTTAATCTCCCACAGCGCGGCCGCCGAGCGCCCTCGTATCGGCCCGGTGCATGGCTTTGCAACCGAACAGAATCATGTTTTTGTACGGGATATTTAAAACATCGAAAGCCCGTCGATTTCGCTATTTGCACCAGAATTTGGCTTGGATTCGCGTGCCACCGGCCCAACATAATCCGATCCTTGCCGAAGTTTACCGATTGACCATGAACTATGGACCCGAGGTGACACGAATACAATCGATTTTCGGCGAAGATCGTAGATCGTTTGCGTCTTGCGGCGCGCGTTATATTGACCCGTCACGTGATAATTGTCATTGTTTTTTTTTTTTTTTGTATTGATTATGTTAAATACTAATAACATAATTTGTTAATATATAATTTTATTACCAAAATGAGTGCAACCAGTGCTGAATATACATATAAGAGGGAATATCAGTTTGTTTGAAAATAAATTAATAATAAAAAATTCCTAATTTAATTTTTTTGTCATAAGTAGGTACGGATTGTCAGTGAACCACCACATTCTCAGGGCAGCGGCCGCCACTGCCGATGAATGCTCGAAGCTGGCTCGCAGAAGAATGATGACGCAAAATTTTTAGATTAATGCGAAGCCATACTCGATCCCAGCCGGTTCCAATGGAGGAGAGGAAAATAATACGCTTTTATCACTTAGGGCAGGCCTAGTAATATTCATATGTCTGTGGTTCTTACACACTTAATTATACAAGGCTAGCTTTACACTCGTATGTATTGGCATCTTCTAGCTATAGTTAAAATACAGTTTTAAATGTTAGTTTCAAAAGTTTTGTAATACAAGTGCTAACCTCTGCAGAGTTCCAGCGTCACAGCTGTGCCCGGTGGGATATCCTGGAACAGACGTGCCACTCTTGCGTGACCTACCCCCAGGACGCACGTGCTGCCAACACGCACGAGAAGATCACCGGTTCTCAGAGCACCTGAAATGATAAATAAGAAAAATTTTATTCATTTTCATATTCAGCTACAATTTTATTTTTATTTTACATAAGCTCCACACAGGATGCCTTGAGGGAAATTATTTTCCTCAGGGCCTATGTCATCTTTAGGGATGCTGTGTGGGAGGAAGGAGAAGAAAAGGTAAGAGGGGTGGTTAGAAATCTGGGGGTCAGTGTGTCAGGAGTGACGGACGTATGAATCCTCTCCCACTGTGGTACGAAGCGATGTTCCGAGAGAGTACGGCTGGAGAGGTCAAAAGGTCTCCGTCAACCAGATCCAGCCTGCCATACAATTGGTGGGCAGATAAATCCGCGGTCAAGATCCAGACAAACCTCACCCCATGAATCCGAGCACCCTTGCTAAGTCACAAAACGTAGCGAACCACATGGGTGGTGACCTATGGCAGAGGTGTTGGTTATCCAATAAATAGTTACACGAACAATACTGACATAATAACTGTAATTGTTACTTTTTATTTCATAAATGTAGACTGTCCACACATTTTACACGTATGTCGAAATAAATTTTCCTGAAAATGCTTCAATTCAACGTATTTTTACCTTCCATCCGTCGTGTCGTTTTTATAACGTGAGGTGTCGCGCGGGGTCGCTGAGGACCCCAAAAAATAAATATGATTAAATTGTTGATATAGCTTACATTTTATGTGTTATTTTAAATAATTATAGTCAGATGATAATGACTGCATTGAAATACAAAGAAATATTAAAAAATTTATATTTATTTTCAATGTAAAAGCTTAGAAATCAACAAAGAACATTTTTTTAATAATTTTGATTCATAATTTTTTAATAGAAAACTTTAAAAAAAAAATTCAACCAATTTCTATCAAACTTATAACTATTTGAGATTGATACAGACTTATTATTATTATTACAAAAAAAATCAACAAAATACAATGAAAAAACATATAAACTTGGTTTTTCATTGTATTTTGTTGATTTTTTTGAGCCCCGCGCCGAAACACAAGTCGGTATCTCACATCGCACAAGCGCAGACTGAATGTTGGCGGCGCTAGCGTCAAGTATAGTCCCTTTTAGGAAGCTACCTGAAGTAAGGAATCAGTGGGAATATTAAAAATGTACATAATTCCTGTAAAACCTGGGCTTTTAAAGACCACACGCGACGGGTTGAGGGTCAACAGTTTTCCCATTCCGAAATTCAAGGGATTATTTTATTGTATAAATAATAATTGGTCTAATTTGTAAGTTTTAAGAAAGAAAAATAGGAGGAAAATCAATTTGGGAGGCTGATATACCTTCCGAACCGGGTGGCGGATGTATCTGCCCACCTTCCGCTTGGCGATCGAGAGAAACTGGTTGAAGCAGACCTTTTGATCTCTCCAGCTGGACTCTCTCAACCATTCCCTTGCAGTACAGTTGTAGGAATGGATTCATACGTCCGTCACTCCTGGACAAACTGACCCTTAGAATCCTCCCCATCCCCTCATACCTTTTTACTTCCCAGAACTTCCTCTCCTTCCTTTCCTTAAAAAGACCCTCCACAAAGCATCCCCTAAGATGACAGGCCCTGAGGGAAATTATTTTCTGCAGAGAGCTGCGTGGTGCTAATGTAAAAAAAAAAAAGTGCAATTCATAGGCAGTAAAATCTTCAGAAAACTAAAGTAGACAAGAGTGGTGAGAATACGAAGCACTTTTTTTATCAATGTGAAGGATGATTTTAGGACTGAGCGCCATTGGCACCAACAAAAAACTGTCCAAAGAAGCGAAGCTAGCCGTCCATAATGGAGTACTGGTACCTACCCTGATGTATGGCAGTGAGGCATGGAACTGGCAGAGGAAGGATGAAAGTAGACTGAATGCTGTAGAAATGAGATCCCTGAGGCGAATGTGTGGTAAAACCATGTACGATCGTGCGAAAAACGTGGAGATCCGCAAAGAATGCAAGGCTGATGTAAGAGTGATGTATAAGATTAAGAAAGGAACGCTCCAATGGTTTGAGCATGGAGAGCGAATGAACGTGGAAAGGAGTGTAAGGAGAATATATGACGCAAATGTGAATGGTACAAGAAGTGGAGGACGCCCAAGAAAGACATGGCACAACCAAGTGAATCAGATACTTGAGTCGGGCCATGTCAAGAGTCAGAATAATAGAAGAGCATGTATAAGACGTTGTATGAATGTAAACGAGGCAAGGAATGTAAATGAGGCAAGAAATGTGTGCCAAGACCGAGTTGTTTGGCGGTCAGTTCTCTCTGCATACCCCTGCGGTGAAACGGCGTGATGGTTAGTTAGTTGATAAGGGTGATTTTTTCATTATTTTTATCATTGAATTCCAGTGCACCCTTTCCTATACATTTGGTTATCTTATTAGTATTTGTGTTTTCTTCTTCGGAGAAGCTAGATGTCGCTTTCTTTTGTGTCTTCTTTACCTGTTTATTTTGTGTTTCAAGATTGGATATTGATACTTTTTTTTTGGATTTCGTAGGATTTGACCCTTGGTCCGCTGAATCTCTGGCCGCTAAGGCGCTTTATACCACTAAACCAATGGTTCCCCTTGGCCCACGGACCCCTTTCCCCAAACTGCTATGACCCACGGACCCCGTGGCGGATAACACAACGGAGGAGGCGGAATGGGATATGGTGGGATGGCAAATTTACCACAACAGAGGGGGCGAAATGGGATATGGGGTGAAACAGGGTAGGATGAACCCCATTCCACCCCTATCCCATTACACCCTTCCCCCGACAAAACTCCAACATTTTTTATCTTTACTATCGAAACCAGATAAACTTTCGTGGACACCCAATTACAACAACTCTGCGAATCACTGCACTAGACAAAAGGAGACTTGCATGGGAACGTGGATTTATCATATTATATTGGAACCGAGTATCCGTAAAATATGTATTTGTCTCGTTTCATCGAGTTTAAAATCACAACGGCACTTAAGGAGTTTTCGGTTGAAAAAGCTTACCATCGAGCCAGGCAGGACTGTTGGGAACTATGGACTTGATCTGAAGGTAGTCCTCGCAGCAGCCGTTGGAAGACTGTGCTTCACTGGCATCGTCTGCAGTTTCACTGGTGCCTCCAACCAGAGTGAAACCCAGTCCCTGCAACAGACAGAATATTCATAAAGTCATATACCAGCTTGATCAAAAAGTCTTAAGACCGGCCGCCGTGTGACGCTGTCAGTTACCCGATTGAAATTTTTTTTTTCTTAACCGCTCCGATCTATCGCGAATATGCACTTTTTACGTCTTAAAAGAAATGTCAGATTTACGAAAACTTTGTGTAATTTCTGCTTCACAATTAATGCTATATAAATTAAACATTTCTGAACGTAGCCGAATACTAAAAACTGTTTTTGAAAGGTTATGAGATAAGCTTTCAAATTGTCATATTACAAATAAATATGAACATTTTTTGTAAATATTAAATTTTAGAATGCAAACATAAAAAAATGTAAAAATGAATAATGTAATGTTTTTATGTGAAAACAGTACTAAAATCGCAGATAATATAGAAAAAAAAAACAATACTTATTCTATTGTATAAATATTTTTTTTTATTTTTTTTATTGTGTATTTTATTTAGATATAAAATTTGACATCTTATATCTAATGTTTTCTTTTCTATGACTACTACAATATTATTTACTACCTACTGACTAAAATTTGGACTTTACAACATTAAGACATAATCCACGAAAAACTGCAAGACTTTTAGCCTCCTTAACATTTTACAGGGAGTTCATTGAACATTTTAAAACCTTTATGATAAATATTATTTTGTGTTCCCGATAAATTTGTTTTAGGAAGCCTAAAATCGTTGCAGTTTCTCGTAGGATAAAAATGAACTGTACTGTTGATTCTAACATTATTCGACATATAATCTGGTAACATTTTATTTTTTAACTTATAAATAAAAACTAGGGTATTGAAAACTAATCTTTGCCACACACTTAATATATTGAGTTGGCGTTGCATGGTTTTTATCCTGGTATATCTGCTACAGCACAACATAGACCTCATGCCTCTGTTCTGAATTATTTCCATTCTTTTAATTTGTGTTTTATTGCTCAGAAAGATTACACTTGAGCAATAATTCAGATGGGATGCTACAGTTGTGTTATAGACCAATTTCCTAGTTTTAATGTCTAATTTTCCCTTTATTCTACTTAAGAAATTAATCTTTTTGGCAATTTTTTTAGTTAGCATTTCAAAGTTAGAGTTAAGTTTTAACTTATTATCGATAATGATTCCCAAATATTTAATTTCTTCTACCTCTTCAATATTTTGATTGTCTATATTTAGGGTAATAAGTATAATAAACAATTTAGTAACCTCACTTTTTTATCATTTCATACAAGAATATTTATTAAAAAAATAACAATGTCTAATGGCTGGTAGGCGATTTTGCGGTCTACCATGTATCTGACATAATAGGTCTTTTTATGTATTTCTATGGACAACTTGATTAGTGATGGGTAGCTTGATTTCTTATGGAGCTTCTAATTTTTGTTTTAGGGATGTCACTAGAACAATAACGATTTCTGTGGAAACACACGTGTTGACGTGAAAACACGCTTATTGTACTTGACTGCCATTGTCATATTAACGTGTATATTTTAGTAACCTCACTTTTTTATCATTTCATACAAGAATATTTAATAAAAAAATAACAATGTCTAATGGCTGGTAGGCGATTTTGCGGTCTACCATGTATCTGACAGAATAGGTCTTTTTATGTATTTCTATGGACAACTTGAATAGTGATGGGTAGCTTGATTTATTATGGAGCTTCTAATTTTTGTTTTAGGGATGTCACTAGAACAATAACGATTTCTGTGGAAACACACGCGTTGACGTGAAAACACGCTTATTGTACTTGACTGCCATTGTCATTTTAACGTGTATATCTGCTTACGTTGCTGAGTGGTTAAGTTGTAACATCTGTCATGACACTTCACTCCAAATTTCAGCGTCATAGCTTGACGTTTTTAAAAGTTACGCTGTACTGAGTACCACTTCCTTTGTGAGTGTTTTCAATTTTTTACAAGCCTGAAAATGGCATTAATTATTCACCACAATAACACACTGTTGCACAATGCGATCCTTATCCTTGAGTTTTTGACCAAAAATAACACAAACGCTATCCAGCAGCCTTCGAATTCACCTGATCTGGCCCCTGCGACTTTTTCCTGTTCAACCAGCTTAAAAAACCGCTTCGCAGCCATAAACAGCACCCGAGAGAATATATGACATACTGAAAAATAAGTACCAGCGGTATTTCGAGGATTAGATCAAGTACTGGCATAAGTGCGTTGCAGTTGACGGGGAGTACTTTGAAGGGAACCATATTGATTTTGATGGATAAATTTGTATTTTCGATTATATGAATAAAGTCCTAAAACTTTTTGATCAAGGTGTTAGGTTATACATATTTACTTAGTTACTCTTTTGCACACCCATGGAGCTTTTACATTGGGTATATAATATTATTTTTTTTACTTATAAGGAATTAGTAATAAACAATAGTATAATAATAAACAACCACTCCGATATGTAAGCGGATATACACGATAATATAACGATAGCAGTCAAGTACAATAAGCGTGTTTTTTTTGTTTGTTTCCACAGAAATCGTTATAACTTTGTTATTGTTCTAGTCCATAATAAATGAAACTGCACATCCCTATTCAAGTTGTCCATAGAAATACATTAAAAGACCATTTACCCGCCAAATTGCCTATGTGCCATTAGACATTGTTATTTTTTTATAAAATATTCTTGTATGAAATGATAAAAAAGTGAGGTGACAAAATTGTTTATAATACATTTATACAATTGAATTAGTATTTTTTTTTTACATAATCCGTGATTTTAGCACCGTTTTTACATAAAAACATCACATGAGTCATTTTTACATTTTTTTTAATGTTTGCATTCTAAATTTAATGTTAATATTTACTTGTAATATTAAAATTTGAAAGCTTATTTCGTAACCTTTCAAAAACAGTTTTTAGTATTCGGCTACGTTCAGAAATTTTTCATTTATAGAGCTTTAATTGTGAAGCAGAAATAACACAAAGTTTTTATAAATCTGAAATTTCGTTTAAGACAAAAAACTTGCATATACGCGATAGATCGGAGTGGTTAAAAGAAAAATTATAATAAAAATAAATAGATATTATCAGAAATGATATGTTGGCATAAAAAAATTGTTTTAATAATTCAGATACCTTAAAAACTATATACTATGCTTTAGGCCAATCAATTATCACCCACGGTATGATCGGTTGGGGTGGTGCTGCGAAAACTAATATGGACCCTCTCAACAAAGCGCAAAAGGCCTTAATTAAAGTTATTACTAAAAAACCTTTTAGATTCTCTACAATACAGTTATTTAAAGACTTTGCTGTATTGAACATACAGCAACTGTACATCAAAATTATAGCTACACATTACCAACAAGACAACTTAAACCATCATACTGCACAACACAATTACGACACAAGACATAGACATCAACACATGACTCCGAAGACAAATACTACATATGGACAAAGACATTATCATAATCTGGCTCCAAAAATTTTTAATTTAATTAAAAAAGATGTTAAAGATATCCACATGACAAAAAATGCAAAACACAAAATCCATATGTGGATAATCGACAAAGGCATTATATACTGCGGTCAGATAACCTGAACAATACAAGAACACACTCAACGCCTGTATTTTCCTCTTTTCCTCTCAATTATTTTTATGACTCTAATTTGTTTCTATCATATTTTTTTCTATTTTATTCTTTTATTTTTCTTTTATTGTATTTATCTTTCTAAACTTAAATATTTATTTTTTTAATCTGATTTTTCTTCCAAGATTAAGATATCAAAATTAGTTTAAATTCCTGCCACCTCGGAACAGGCTCAGCCTAGTGAGGTGGTTTATACCAAAAAAAAAAAAAAATGTACATTGTATTTTGTATATATGTACCTATTCCAATATCTTGGTCAATAAATAATTAAAAAAAAAAAAAAAAAGATACACCTCATATGTCATACATAACGTGACCATTTATTTTTTCCCCCAAACCAGGACACGGAAAAAAAAGTAGGTATTTTTTTTATTTACTTCACTTAGAGGGCCCTGAGGAAAATAGTTTCCCTCAGGCTGTGTAGAGAATATTTTTAGTGAAAGGAAGGAGATGAAGTTCTGGAAAGGAAAAGGGTAAGAGGGGTGGGTAGGAATCTGGGGGTCAATGTGTCCAGGAGTAACGGACGTTTGAATCCATCCCTTCAGCTGGGGTGAAAGACAAAGGGCCGAGAGTCCGGCTGGAAAAAATAAAAAGGTCTCCCTCGACCAGTGAAAAAGTTAACTTTATTTAAATTATAAGTGTTATTTTTTAAATTAATAGTTTGCTGGTTAACAAAACTAGCAAACAACAGTATGCAGTCATATTCCATTGGAATACATTTTTAACCATGGACAGATAATGACAAATCTTGTCACGCTGGTAGTGGTGGCTAGCAGTATCAAATAACATGGGAGTCGCTAGCAATAATACGCAGCTCATATTTCCCTTATCTTTGTGAAACTGATATATTATGTTTAATAAATGATTTTGTGAAAACTTCATTCGTGGGATCCAATAAACTCAATTTTCTTCATTAGTTGATTGGCTGATGGAGATATTGAAAGAAGGGTGAATGTAGGTAACTCTATTAATGGAGGACTGAACGCCGTTAGCACCAACAAAAAACTGTCCAAAGAAGCGAAGCTAGCTGTCCATAATAGAGTACTGGTGCCTACCCTGATGTATGGCAGTGAGACATGGAATTGGCAGAGGAAGGATGAAAGTAGACTGAATGCCGTAGAAATGAGATGCCTAAGGCGTATGTGCGGTAAAACCATGTATGATCGTAAGAGGAACGCGGAGATTCGCATAGAATGCAAGGCTGATGTAAGCGTAATGAGTAAGTTCAAGAAAGGAACGCTCCGATGGTTTGGGCATGTAGAGCGAATGAACGAGGAAAGGAGTGGAAGGAGAATATATGACGCAAATGTGAATGGTAGAAAAAGTCAGGGACGGCCGAGAAAGACATGGCACGACTAAGTAAATCAGATACTTGAGTCGGGCCATGTCAAGAGTCAGAAAAAATTCAAGAACAAAAAAAAATTGAGAACCTTGTGTTGAAATACCAGTACAACAGACACACACCTGTGAGGATTTGAGCAGCGTAACAGTGAAACGGTGTCCCGTCAGCTGGCCGGGGTCACGGGACAGCATGGAGCGCAGGTTCATGGCTTCCCCGTCCACTTCGCGCTCGACGCTGCCCATCTCTGGAAAAAAGAAATGATTCAATAATGAATATATATGATAAAAGTATATTACAATGTGCGTGCCGCTAAAACTAAAACTAAAACGAGCCCCGGTACGATCAAGGGAGAGTTATATGGTGTGATAGCCCTCTATCCCCCATAAACGAAGAAGGTTCCCGTCTAAAGGGCGTGATTTTGAAGATATAAGGGCTGGAAGTTTCACCCTCTAGAAATTTCTAGAACAGTCCAGAACATTCGAGAATATTCAAGAGCATTCCACAACATTCCAGAATATCCTGGAACATCCTGAAACATTCTGTAATATTGTGAAATATTCAGGAATAGTCGGGAATGGTCCCAGGATCAATCTAGGGGGTCCGCGGAAAATAAAAATTGATTTGGGGGGTGTAGGGGTAAAAGGCGTCAGGGGGAAAGGTTTTGACACATTTTATTCGTGTGGAAGTTTCGTCGGGGGAGGATGGATGGGGCACGGGATGTTTCGCCCCACCCCATCCTACCCCGTTTCCCATTCCGTTGTGGTAAATTTTCCATCCCACCCTATCCCATTCCGCCCCCTCAGTTTGGTGGGCGATAACGCGCTCCCTTGTGGGCGTTTTTAGACCTTCAAGGGGGGCAGTAGATGACCCAGAAAAAATTAAGGGACGTTAAGTTGCATTGAGAGGGCGTTGAGGGCATCGACAGGTAAAAAAATATGGTCTAAAAAAGACAAAAAAACACGCTAATCATGTACTAATATAATAATCTTACGTGTATTATTATTAAGAATTGACACACAATGAATACAAGAAGAAAGAAGGTAGTAACCCGGTACATAATATACAAAATAATTGCTTTTTTAAATTGCTAAACAAAAAGATACAACAAATAATTTTTAATACATTTTTTTTTTTTATTTTAATTTCAAGTTGCTGTGGCTAACGAAACACAACGCCATTACCCAACCTTTATAAAATCCAGACCACCCGCTTGCCAGCTGCCTGCTGCTTGAGAATTTAATATTTGAATTTCTCGGCCATTCTCTACTATAATAAGCATGTTTTATACACATAAACCTTCCTCTAAAATCACTATATCTATTGGAGAAAACCGCATGAAAATCCGTTGTGAAGTTTAAAAGATCTAAGCGCACATACATTTTGAGCAACTTCATTTTATACTATGTAATGATAACGGTTATACTTCAAAATTAATAGACAATATGCTAAACAAAAAAAATAAGAAAAAGTTTTTTAGATCTTTCGTTTATCCACACGTTGTTGAAAATGATAATAATTGGAGAAAAAAATTATTTTTAAATAATTACACTTCACATTTAATAATTAAAAACATGTCAGATAATATACAACCAGCTTTTTCTACAAATAACAAATTAAAAAAATTATATAGTGTTAGCAATAATAAAACGCTAAGTTAATATTTATGATGAAATATATTGTCTCCACGTTAATTGACAATAACAACATTCAAGAATCAGCAAGATTATATTCCGTGTTCCGCCATTTGTAAATCCAGCCGTTGGCTGTCCGTGTCAGTCGGTAGATCTTCTCCATTGCCGCCAGCCAGGAAGCGTCCCTTCTTTACCGACCGCAATAGCTGGTGTAGTTTCCTTGTTGGCCGCCAGAGGCGATAGCAGTACCTCTGGCGGCAGATGAGCGGCAATATTTAAATATGCTGCTAACACGGCCATACTGACCACTGCTTTGACCTCAAAGCAGGAAGCTAAAAGAAAAGAAAAAAAAAATATTAGAGGGATTGAAATTTTTTCAATCCCACAATGGTACTGACAAACAGATTAC
Source organism: Limnephilus lunatus (assembly GCA_917563855.2). Taxonomy (NCBI): domain Eukaryota; kingdom Metazoa; phylum Arthropoda; class Insecta; order Trichoptera; family Limnephilidae; genus Limnephilus; species Limnephilus lunatus. The sequence continues at coordinate 105,859,910 of OU830594.1, forward strand.
CCTGCTCGCCCTTCCTGACCATTGCAGAAATTTGTTCATTTGGTCAATTCCTCATTTTTTAATATGCGACCATCACTCTGTGAGTGCTGCCATTGGGTCTGGTACCCACCACGTCAAAACGATCGTTCGGCAAGACTTCTACCACCTTATAAGGCAAGCCCCGAAACCGACCTTTCAACTTTTGTACACGTCAAAACGATCGTTCGGCAAGACTTCTACCACCTTATAAGGCAAACTCCGAAACCGACCTTTCAACTTTCTGTACCCCGGATTTCCCCCAGAAATCCGTATTAAAACTGTATCGCCAACGCGATACGAAGGTTTAAATAACCGTTTTGCATTGAATTGTTTCATCTGCCGCCTTTGATCTACATCAAAAAGCATGAATCGGTTCGAGTTGAACCGTTTCATCTACCGCCTTTGATATTTATCAAAAGAACCCTTGTCTCAGCACGCAAGACCATAAGGTCCTGCTACTCACCAACCTGTGAGTTTATGAATCGGTTCGAGATGAACCGTTTCATCTGCCGCCTTTGATATTCATCAAAAACCCGTGCCTCAGCACGTAAGACCATAAGGTCCTGCTACTCACCAACCTGTGAGTTTATGAATCGGTTCGAGATGAACCGTTCCATCTGCCGCTTTTGATATTCATCAAAAGCACCCGTGTCTCAGCACGTATGACCATAAGGTCCTGCCACTCACCAACCTGTGAGTTTATGAATCGGTTCGAGATGAACCGTTCCATTTGCCGCTTTTGATATTCATCAAAAGCACCCGTGTCTCAGCACGTATGACCATAAGGTCCTGCCACTCACCAACCTGTGAGTTTATGAATCGGTTCGAGATGAACCGTTCCATCTGCCGCTTTTGATATTCATCAAAAGCACCCGTGTCTCAGCACGTATGACCATAAGGTCCTGCCACTCACCAACCTGTGAGTTTATGAATCGGTTCGAAATGAACCGTTTCATCTGCCGCTTTTGATATTCATCAAAAGCACCCGTGGCACCCCAAAAAGGTACGCCATCGCCAAAATTGTCATGATGACAACTTTCATGCTTGTTTCTGCCTTTGCCTCTAATCGGCAGTTTTTTTCATGAAGCCATCCTGGAGAGCAATAACACGCAGCATTCCGTTCACGCTCTTCACGAAAGATCATAGTAAATTGATCTACCTGCTCAACGTAACAGCAAAAGACATCTCCATTTTCGAAAAACCCCGGGCTCACATATCACATCGCCCAGTATCTCATTTTCCAACCAACATTTAAAATAGTTTTTCAAATATTTTGTGATAACATTCCTCTTCCATGGAAACCAGTATTTGTCCCGGACGGCAGCCAGTGTTTGATTAACACCTCGATGTCCAATCTCATCATGAAGAATCCAAAGAACGCCACACTTGACATTTCTAGGTGTTCACCATTTAGAATATCTTCGAACCATTCAACATCGAATCATTTTGATTGTCTCCGAATCATTTCAAACCACTTTGAATCATTTCGATTAACTCCATACCATTTCAAATAACTTCGAACCATAATACTAGGTTTTGACATAGATAGTCGGCATAATTGTAATTCAACATGATTACAACTTCTTTTCGCCACACATAAACGGGCTAATTTTCGCAAACATATTTCCTTTTAGTTATAGCAATAAGGCATCTTCGATGTCCATACTCAAAAGCAAATCACAATATTCATCCCTTTTTGTCAGCTAGACGGCTACCAAGATCAGATTTTATCATCGCCGCGTAAACTTTCAGCAACGTAATTTTGTAACATTTTGAAGTTCCGAAGATTTCACCAATTGCCATCAAAAGATCATATGATCATATCCATCTGCTATCTTCTGGCCCTGAAGTCAGCTTTCCTCAGATTACGCGCCCAGCACAATGCTGGCGACTTTATTTGACAGTCCTTTGTTGACATTTTTGACAAATGTCTTCGATCATCAAATTAGGCTCACGATGATAAACACGAAAGGGAAAGGTCTTTTTGACAAACCCATTGAACCACAAATGAGTTTTCAAGCACCAAATTAAAATTTTCAATGCGTCCTTTCGGCGGAAACACGATCCACGCATTCCTCCGATATCGGGCATCAATGCATCTGTCATCACTGTAATTACGCGGCATTTTTACGTAAATTCACAACAGAAGTCCAAACATTTCACATATTTTCAGAAGTCCGATACACAGATTGTCATTTAAATCACCGGCATCAAACATAAACAAACTCGAGAGACGCCATGATGGACGCCGTTTGTATACAAAACACGAGTTTTTGTCAGGTGAACGAAACAAAAGCCAATTAACACTTGCTTTTACGAATCCCACTTCTGATGTTAGCAATAATAAAACGCTAAGTTAATATTTATGATGAAATATATTGTCTCCACGTTAATTGACAATAACAACATTCAAGAATCAGCAAGATTATATTCCGTGTTCCGCCATTTGTAAATCCAGCCGTTGGCTGTCCGTGTCAGTCGGTAGATCTTCTCCATTGCCGCCAGCCAGGAAGCGTCCCTTCTTTACCGACCGCAATAGCTGGTGTAGTTTCCTTGTTGGCCGCCAGAGGCGATAGCAGTACCTCTGGCGGCAGATGAGCGGCAATATTTAAATATGCTGCTAACAATAGTAAATAATAAGGATAAATGTGATTTTTTTAACAAATCTGGGGTTTATAAATTAATTTGTAATGATTGTAACTTTTTTTAAATTGGAAAAACTAGAAATTTTAACATTAGTGTTAAGCATTAATTATTCTGAATTTGCCAACCATATTCTGGAAACAAGTCATTCTTTTGATATTAATAAAGGTCTTAAAATTTTACATACTAACACTACGGGCATACAATTGGATAATTTAGAAAATTTAATTTTAAAAAGCGGTAATAGTAAATTAAATACTATAAATAACCAAACATTTTTTTAAAATAGCCATCTTTTAAAATTTTTTCTAATTAATACTTACAATAATTATGATTATTAATTTTGTTTTTTAGATTACTTATTTTCATTGTTTGTTTCTAAAAGATTTTATTATGCAATTTTATATATCTTTAAATAATTTTTATATTTCATTTTATAAACTTACCTAACTATTTTTATGAGTTTTTTTTTAAGCAATCAATCACCTCTCCTTTTTAATATTTTGTCTTTGTCCTAATTTACTCTAATTTGTCTATACTTGTTTGTAATTTATTTTTTAAATTACTTAACATCTTGTCCTGATGAAGATAACATTGTTTTTGAAACATGTTGATATTGTTAATTATATATAGTTGTTTAAACGAAGTCATTTATTTTTCATTATATTAATAATGATGCCACAAAGTAATTTTGCAGTTGAGCCAGCCTTTGTTGTGTTGTGCGCGAACAAAAAAATATTAATACTACATTTACATAAATATAATACTACATCATGATGGAGTTCAAAATAAGTAAAGAGTAATTGAGTTTAACGAATGATGGAATGAAATGGACGAATTATGAAAATTCTGCAATTGAATGACGGAGCAATTGCACTGAACAATGAGAACTTATGATAAAATGTTTATGCTTTATATGCATGCAGTTAACTGTTCCTTTGTAACCTATCCGTCTTTCGTGTAAACAATTCGTGTATCGGAAAGAGATGTAACAACGGAAACTTCCAATATCAGGAGCGATGGTGGATTTTAATCATCCTACTAAAAATGTTTGTTTTTTATGTTTTCATTCAATATTATTGGTTTTAAAAACGATCTAAAACTGACAAAATTAAAACGGCCCGTGGTTGGCCAATCAGATCGTGATGTCACAAGCGTCGCTCAGCTTGGACAGCATAAATAAACACAGTCAGTGAGCGTTCAGGTTCATGACGTCACACGATAGCTCCGCCCCAAAATATCATTTTAGCGGTAATTTTAAAATAATTATAATCTAATAACATAAAAATAAAAAATAAATGCTCATCATCGTAATTTTTTTAAGCAATAAAAAGAAAACTTGGAAATACACCATTGGGGATGCCATAGTATCACTGACTCCAGGCGGGAGCAGTTGGGACTCTTGTTCGGTATTTATATTAAAAAATATGTATCAAAATGTAACGCACCTCCCGTTCTGGTGCTCCTACGCGCCTGGATGACGGGATTCTCGTACTGCGTGCGGCGGTTGACGTGGTCGATGAAGTAGGAGCCGTAGCGCGGACATTCTATCCTCTCCCAGCCGAAGGGAAGCTCGTCCTCGCGGCACTCGGCCAGGCTCTTCTTGCGGAAGCGCGACAGGCGGGGGTCCAGCCAGTGCGAGGTGCCCGTGTTGTGGCTGGAATTACAAAATGCATTGTTTTTATTTGTTCAGTGACAAAATAGAACATGGACAGAACAGAATGTGGACAAAATACAATATAAACAAAACAGAACATGGAAAAATAGAACATGGACAAAACAGAACATTGAAGAGAATTAAAGAAAAAAAAAAAATACAAAACGTAACTATAAAAGCCATTATTTTATCATTTTATGTTTAGTAACTGTTCCATTTTATCCATTTTTTTTTTTAAATAATCTTTTAGCAATCAGTAATCTACCTGTAATCATTGATTTTTTATTTTTTTTACATTAGCCCCCACACGGGAGGCCCTGAGGAAAATAATTTCCCTCAGGGCCTTTTCTGGGAAGGAAAAGGTATGAGGGATCTCTGCGGTGCAAGGCGATGTTCCGAGAGAGTCCTACTGGAAAGGTCCAAAGGTCTCCCTCAACCAGCCTCTCTCAATTCGGCACGTCACACAATTGATGGGCAGACGCATCCGCTGCCAAGATCTGGACAAAGCTTACCCTATGAAACCCCTGCTAAGACACCAAACATAACAAAGCACTTGGAGTGACCTAGCACAGGTTATCCAATTCATATGCTAATACTACTAAATAACAAACTAACTAACTAACCATCACGCAGTTTTCAACAGGGGTAGGCAGAGAGGACGGACCGCCAAACAACTCGGTCTTGGCACACACTCCTTGCCTCACTCACATTCATACATCGTCTCATACACACTCTTCTATTATTCTGACTTTTGACATGGCCTGACTCAAGTATCTGATTCACTTGATCATGCCATGTCTTCCTCGGGCATCCCCGACTTCTTCTACCATTCACATTTGCGTTGTATATTCTTCTTGCACTACTTTCTTCGTCCATTCACTCTACATGCCCAAACCATCTGAAGGTCCCTTTCTTAATCGTACTCATTATGCTTACATCACCCTTACATTCTTTGCGGATATCCACATTTCTCATACATTGTTTTACCACACATACGCCTCAGGTATCTCATTTCAACAGCATTCTGTTTACTTTCATCCTTCCTCTGCCAGTTCCATGCCTCACTGCCTAATATTGTAAAACAGAAGTTAAATGATCGAATGGAAGAAAGTAAGAAACTAGGTCACACTCCCCCACAACATATTTCTAAAACAAACAAATTCAAATATACATCTCTGCTATTTAATAAAAATGTTTATAATAAAAACGTTAAGTTATGTGGTTGTGAAAACAGACATTATTTTTTTTAATAAATTTACTCAATAAAAATAATCTACTTAGAAGCCCCACCCAAATTTAGATTCACCACAACTAACTGTTTGCATGTTTCAAAATAGTTATATTCAAGGACTATTATTACCTAGAATATAATTATGACTTTTATTCTGTTATACGCTCTCCCTCTTGTGACATTGAGAGAACCCGAACCTATCGCTTTACTAGTTTATCATTACATATTATAATATTAACTTTACAAAAAAATGGAAATTAAATTTGTCAATATGTTTAAGGACAGGGGTTGGCAACCTGCAGCTCGCGAGCCACATGCGGCTTTTTGGATGTGACACTGCGGCTCTTTAGTTCCGTACGCAAATATTATTTATTTTATCAAAAAAAAAAAAAATTTATCTGAATCGATGAACGAGGATTGGGCACCATTTCTAACTCTCAGCCACTTGCACTCGCTTTTCACTGCACTCCTCCCCCGTGACACGCGTTGTCACTGTCGTCAGTCCGTCGGAAGCTCTGGAATGACGCCGTCGTCTGATGTTTCTTTGTAGTTTTTAATTCGCTTTCGACGCAAAACAGTTTGGCATCTTCACCGGTGCTTTGGCTGTGACGTATAGTTTGTTGTTTCAAGTAGAAGAGATAGAAGCGAATTTTACGTTTCACCTAGACAATTATTTTTAAAATGAGGGGTACGTGACTAGACTCGTTGTGATGAAATAAACATAGGATTATTTATTTCATAACATTTTGTCCTCTTTCTTCTTGTGCGATCTCTCACTGGGAATAATATGCAACTGTTTTATGTAGACTACATGAAAAATAAATAAATAGATAAAGATCAGATAAGCGGTGAGTTCATTGTATCATGAACAGAGGTTGCAGGTTCGAAATCCAGAAAGGGCAAATAAAAAATGCGCATATTGACATTAATATAAAATTAATTTATAAAGGGTGATAAGGGACGTATTTGAGTTAATTTAACAAGTGAATAATGACATTATTTGAAGTATAAAATGTAAATGAAATTTTGGTCTCTGGCAATATTTTTTATGTACTTTTTTTTCAACAAAAAAAATAAAAAATCAGTGTGTATTGGATAGTTAGAGGCGGGGTGAGGGGTTGGACGATTACTCGGCTGAGTGACCAGTGATGACGTGTGAAAGAAAAAATTTTGTTGTTCGATTTTAAAGAAAAAAAAATTTTGAAAATAAAAAAAGGTAAGTAGGTATCAATAAAGTAGCCGGACACCAAATTTCATTCACATTTTTTATTCCAAGCACATTTAAAAGGAATCACTAGTTAAAGTAAGACAAGAAAGTCCCTTAAGGTCCGCAACCAGGCTCGAAAAGAAGAAGATGGAGAGATACGAAATAACGAATGTTAGAGGAGCGCGCTAACATTTACAGCGACAAAATCGAAAACACACTTAAATAGAGCAAAAATCTCGTGGGGAGCATCTTAAGTATCATTTAAAGAAACATACTTGCTTTTAATAATTTTTGGAGCATAGATTTTTTCTATCGAGGGAATTTCATATAATTTGCGTTTCGGTGTGGGCAGCATCTAGACATTATCTTCAAAAATAACAAATATTTTATTTAGAGCTTAAAAACTTCAAATGTTTAAGGGAGATATGTAAGAAATCGGTAGAAAAACGGGTTGCCGAGGCTTAACATAGGCTTGTTTTCATGATAATTTATTGTTGCCAGACATAATATATGTATTACGTGGGAGGCAAACCTGACTTATTAACACCCATTATATTATTTTTAATTAATAAGTTGTGAAATAAAACAGAATTAATCAAATTATTTTTTTTTATTTTTTAACTTAATGAGTAAAAAATCAAATTGTAATATTTAATTAAATGAAGACAATATTAGCGAAACTCAATTGAAAATAGAAAAATCAGAAAAAGATACAGTTACATCTAAGACTCGAACTCAGGACCTTCGCCTTGCCAGGGCGCAACTCTACCAACATAGCTTATGTGTCCCCTATCCGATTTGGTCATATTTAACTGAATCATACATCAATATTTAATTACTTAATGCATATTTTTATTGGTTGCTATCTTTATGTAGCATTGCAAGAATCAAACTTGAACTAATAACTAGATAGTAAGTATCTTGGATAAAAAAAAAAAATTATCCGCTATGCGTTAAGAAAAATGAAGATAATGTTGGTAGTTCTTAATCGAAATATGATACAGTTAAATATGACCGAATCGGATAGGGACACATTCACACAAAGGTCCTGGGTTCGAGTTCCAGATCTGCCCAGGTCTTTTTCTGATTTTCAATTGAGTCTCGCTGATATTGTCTTCATTTAATTAAAAGTTAAATTAAATAACAAATGCTGGGATTTAAACCAGCAAACTCCATATTCGTAGTCAAGAATTGCAATCAAATATTGCAGTAAAATTACATTTCCAGAGAAATATTGTTTAAATTTTATAGTTTTGAAATGAAATCAAAAATGCTTTGCCAGCTGGAAAAATAATTCAATGCTTGAAAAATTCAAACCAATGCCACATAATTCAGCACACAAAAGTATGCTACATTTTGTTGTGCTATACAACATTTAGTCATGCTACATAATGGAGCTACTGTGTTCGCATTAGGCACACACATGGTCTTCTCATATAAACTAGATTAGAAAGCCATGACAGGTGGCTGGATGCAATGATGCATGAATTATGGTCATTACCATGTGAACCAGGTGATAATACAGTCTGAAGATGGGTTTATTGCAGTTTTCACTTGATCGGCACTAATTTAAATAATAATTCAACTAACTAACTAACCATCTGATAACTTTAATGTATGTGAGTGTTTTAACACCTCGAGAGTGTTTTCTCTTGGGGTAAGAATAACCTCGTCGAATTTAATGTTTCAAAGACCCAATCTTGTCTGATAACGTCTAAAAGGGATCAAAATGATAATCTAGTCTCCTTCAACGCAAGCAATCTTCCGAACAGGACCTCCTTGGATGTGCTTGGTGTAACCAGAGTTAAGTTAGCCTCTCAGAAACTGGGCGTACTGTACAGGGCCTGCAGATACTTTAATAGTACACAACTGCTAACCCTGTACAAATCGCAAGTACACCCCACGGTTGAATTTGGCAGCCACTTCTGGTCTGGAGCCCCAAAATACCTGAAAAAACCTTTGAATCTGCATGCAGAAACGGGTGGTCCGTTTAATAGATTCTAACAAATGGATTGCAATCTTTAGAGCACATGTGTCGGGTGGGAATGCTGTCCATGTTCTACTAGTACAGGGTTTCCCAAACCTTTTTTGCAATGGAACACTTTGCAAACCCGTAAATTTTAACAGAACATTTGGCTTATTTTTTAGGTTGGGTACCTTGGGTACAAAGCACTCTTTTTAGGGTGAATTGCCTATTTCAAAAAATTTGTTATAGTGAAAATTAAAAAAATGTTACTAATAACATTATTTATTTAGTATACAAACAAAAAAAAATGGAATAAAAACAAAAAAGTGGAATAAATATTGCACCTAATGACTTTGAATATTTGAGTCCGCGAATTGCACGATCAGGCACAATATTTTGGTAAGTTGGATTCTAATATCTAGTGTGACATCGAGCCTGTTCCTATACTTTGACTTCGTTGCAGCATACTTAGAAAATCCCGCTTCGCATAAATAGTTTGTAGAAAACGGAAGAAAACCAATAATAGTTTGTTTTTTTTTTCGTTGTTAGTTTTTGGGGTGTCATGCCGTGTTGCGCTACCTCCTACTATAGCCGACGTTTCGGACAGCGTTGCAGTGTCCATCATCAGGGCAGATCCGGTAGATCCGACGATGTGTGAATAATAGTTTGTTTTGATAAGTTGGGGTACTCTTCTGACAAACTTGCCCACATCATTTAAAGGCTGATAGTATTTTTGTTTCAACTTAGTCACTAATTAAATCAATTAGATTTTCATATTCACTTCATATTCACTTCACTTGCGCTTAAGCCTACTGATTTAGATGTCACGGAAAATGGATTCCGAACCCAGGAATCATCCTTAATAGTTTTCGGAAAATATTGCAAAATAGTTGTTTTCAAGTTATGCAGGTATTCTTAAAATTCTTTGGAAATCTCTTCATCCACTTTAAAATGTAATTCATTCAAACTTAAAGGGTTAAATTATTAGCTGAAAAAAATTTATACAAAGAAAGGCATAATATTCCAAACTTTTATCAGTCTCAAAGTTCTTTCAGTGAGAGCAATTCTGTGGTACAAAATTATATTTCAGCACATAAATAATCCTTTATATATTAACAGGCTGGAACACAACCATAATACTCGTTTTAACTTTAATGAAGGGCTAATTGTACCTAAGCATACAAATAAATATGGACAAAGAACGTTAAATTACATGATTCCCAGTTGTTTAAATATGTTACCTGCTGAAATTAAAAACTGTGCCCAAAACAAACAATTGATGAATTTACTGAAGACTTGGCTTACGGAAAGAATTAATTTGTATTAGCTTACAATGACATATTATTCTAAAGACTTTAAAAATGTTATTTATTTTTATCTATATTTCTGTAAAAAATTAAATTTTATTTTATATAATTGTAAAAATGTAACTATTAAATCACTATAATAAGATCTTTAACGTAAAGAACCCGTTAGACAAACTGCTAAAAAGTAGTTTATCGGGAGTTTTTGTCTTGTATTTGTAAAGCGTATAAAAAAAATAAAAAAAAAACATTCACGTAAGGCAGGAAAACAATTAAAATGATTAGATTGAACTGATGAAATCCAAAATCATAATTTTTTTCACTTTTTCACCTACATTTACGGCACCATGCGCATTTATAGTTCGACTAATTACTAACAAGGATGTAAGACTGATTGATTTTACATTATTTTACTTCCAGGTAAAGTCAATACCTATCGTAAAAAATATGGTTCGGTTCTTTAGGAAGAGAAATTTTGTGAAACACATGCAGTTCGTTATCTCGTTGTTATTGTTTCCACATCGCACAGATGTTCATATTATTGACTTACCACAGTATTATAAACCATAGTAATAAATTTCAGAGATTTTTTTAGTCAGTAAAATGGAGACTTACTGCAATAACAGCACAAACGGCTCTTTCAACATCCATAAAGCTTAGTCTCTCTACCCGGAAGGATCTAGCTCCTAACTTAAGAACTATTGTGAAATATTTATACAAATAATAATTTCTTGTGAATAATATCAGTAGTGTTGAAATATGTGTATTTTATATTAAATGAAATTCTTCTGACAAATTCTCGCGGAACCCCTACTCAGGTTCGGCGGAACCCTGTTGTTCCGCGGAACACAGTTTGGGAAACCCTGTACTATTGTTTCAATGGAAGATACTCTGAGAAACTAGCGTCATTGATTCCTTCGGCACCGGTGCAGTCGGGAAACATATGCCAAACTCGCGCCAACATTCGTACACAGTTGACTATCGTCACATGAGAACGGTCATTTCTATGACACGTTCTTGAGTTTAACAGCTGAACTGTGGAACAATTTGCCATATTCCCTCCCTCCTACATCATGGGTCTCTCTTCAAGACCCAGGTTCACTCCTTCCTTTCCACAAAAGATGCATTTCGTCCTCCAATAAGAATATTGCCCCCATTTCTCTTTCTGTAATGTCCTGATCTTTCTCTGAGTCTCGCTGCAATGCTGTAGTTATGGCAAATTAAAATGGATGACAACATTGTCAGCTACAAAACGCCTGCTCAATTGGATAAATTGCCTTCGAAATGATTTATGACATCGGGTCGTTGACACTACAATGAAGTGCATTCCGTTCGAGAAATATTTTATTGAAATTAATTACAAAGTTTGCCTACAGCACAACTTCTACTCACTAAACTAACTCGATACATACTTTTAAAAAAGATGCACAGAATGGAATTTGACGAACCCCTCATAATTTTTGCTACAATATGTTTGCATCAACGGTTGTGACTCCAGGGAACTCTTCTGGAATACCACAGGGGTCAAATCTAGGGCCTCTCCTGTTCTTGATATTAAGCGACGACATACCAGCTGCCTGCCTTTTGCTGATGTTTTAAGATTGCTTATGAAGATTTGCAGCGGTGAAGATTTCATTAAATTACAACTGAAACTAAATAACAAATACTTACACAAAAAAAAATTGTATCGTGACATACACATGCTCAAAAAATCCATATTAAATTTATAATAAGTGTAGATAAATATAATGCCATATGTAAAATCCATCGAAGACCTAGGGTTGGTCTTTAAATCAAGCAAGTTGTTGATATTTTACGTGCCCAAAAAATCAGAGTGCAATTCACACGCGGTAGAAGTGAAATCTTCAGAAAATTAAAGTAAAGAGACAAGAGTGGGGAAGCTACGAAGCACCGCACAAAGAGGAGACCGAATATACAATCTCAATCTATAGATGTAAGTGCTTGTCTCTTTTTAGTGTTGCTATTTTCCGTTTCATTGAGTTTAAAATCACAACAGTGCTAAAGAAGTTTTCATTTCATCAAAACTTTTCAATTCATCACTATCTTCCTTTTAGACACAGAATTGACGGTACAATATTGTTATTGAAATTGATAAATTTTTAAATTTCAAGGCAACAAGAAAATTTTCAATGCAGGAATTTTCAAAGTAAAATCATATTATTATGTATGCTGCCTTGCCAAGATTATTGATGCATAGAAATAATTATGGCAATTAGTGGATTTCTTAGGTTCTTCACATTATAACTACATTACCTATATAAGTAGAAGTAATTTACTTCCTTATGAATTGAATGAATATAAACTATGTGAGTATTCAAGTTGATCTTTTGATTTTTTAATTCTTAAGGTAAAATCACTATTTTTAGAGTCAGTTAGTTATATTACACTCACGATCCAAATAGTATCTATTACTTACAGACAGACAGTTCAGGATGACAGTTTATCCAACAAATCCGAACCTTTTTACAATAAGTGATATCTGTAAATATGTAACAGTTTTCGTTCACACTAGGAAGGGATAATAAAAAGATAATAATAATAATTAATTAATTAATAATACTTAAAAAATTAATTAATAATTAATTAATAATATTAATATAATAATTCTGTTATATATGTCATATGTACGGTCACAACTCGAGTTTGCCTCAGTAATTTGGAATCCTCAATATCAAACATATATTCATCGCATTGAAAATATCCAGAAAAAATTTATAAAACACCTATCGTATCGCTTTAGTGATCATCAATTTGACCCTATCGCCTAATATAAACGCAGAAAAATCACTGATGTATTATTCTTATACAAAATCATGAACTGCCTTGTTGATTCATCATATCTGTTAGAAAATATCGCATTTCGTTGCCCCAAACAAAATAACAGATCGAACGATTTTTTTAGAATACCTCACAGTAAATCCAAATACGCGCAAAACTCAGTAATAATACGTATCTGTGAAACTTACAATACCTTACGAGATGTAGACATTTTCAACCATGACATGAAATCATATAAAATGCAGCTTAATATATTAATAACTTCAAATACTTCTTTTTTTCTTTTTTTTGAAAATTTATAATATTATTATCCGTAGTAAATGGTATAACTATGTTTGTTAATAACTTTACTTTTTTCATTATTACGTTTTATGTTTTTCTTTTTTATGTTATTCCTTATTATGTTTATTTTTTTGTCACATACTTAAGTTGAATAGGTAAAAAAAACTATATCAAAATTTTAACTTAATGGAACTTAATTGGTCTACAACATATGAATGTTCTTTGTTATATTATCATTTTGACTGTTTGTTTCCTAAATAAAAAAAAATAAAAATAAACTACCAAGATATGACATGGAAGTGTGCCGATTGTCACCCAGCTACGATCAAACTGCATTGACTATAAAAGCGGATACGTTTAATAAAAGTAGTGCGTTTAGTTTTGTAGAAATAAAGGCCGGGTATCATGACGAATCAAAAAAGTGGCATTCCAACACCCTAACGTGTCAGTTTATTTTTCATACCAGAGGCCCTGAGGAAAATTATTCCCATCAGAGCCTATGTCATCTTTTGGTACGCTGTGTGGAGGGTCGTTTTAAGAAAGGAAGAAGTTCAGGGAAGGAAAAACGTATGAGGGTGGGTAGGAATCTGGGGATCAGTGTGTCCAGGAAGGAAGTTAGGAAAGGAAGGAGAGAAAGTTCCGGAAAGGAAAGGGGTATTAGAGGTGGGTAACGTAACATTTAACCTTAAGGTTAAACATCACGTACATTATAATCTACGCATTCACAGATGGCGCCGATCAAATTATTTTAGGTTTTTAATGCTTTTTGCACATTACGCTTTAAAATATTAAGGTAAATTAATTGTTCGCGCACGTACATATTTAATTAGAATATAAATAAATAGTTTTATCCATAAACAAACACAAATCTTTCAAGAAAGGCTGAAAAATACAATATTGGATTGAGTCACCGCTACAAAATTGAATTTTTCAGCCGTTTTAGAAAGATTTGGGTTTCTTTATGGACAAAACTATTTATTTATATTCCATATAAATATGTACGGGCGCGAACAATTAATTTACCTTAACATTTTAAAGTGTAACGTGCAAAAAGCATTAAAAACCTAAAATAATTTGATGGGCGCCATCTGTGAATGCGTAGATTATAACGTACATAACGTTTAACCTTAATAACTTTTGGCAGTAAACCTACAATATACAATGAAAAAAAATCTGTAAAAATAAAATATATAAATCAGTACTCACTCTATGAAATAGACTTCTCCATTAGAGGTGTATGCCTTCTCCCACAGCGGGGGTAGAGGTCCCAGTGCATAGTCATCTCCTTTATCCTTGTCGCTATTGCCCGTAAACTGCAACCTCGCCCTATCTTCCGCTACAGCCGCTACGGTTGTGGCAGAAGATACCGAATTGACCGAACTCAGCTGTCCGGTCGATAGCTTGCCCGTACTGACGCTGGCGGTCGATAACTGTCCAGTCGATAAACCACCGATCGATAACTGTCCGGTCGATAAACCACCGATCGATAATTGTCCGACTGATAACTGACCGGTCGATAAACCACCAGTGGATAGACTGCCAGTGGATAAACCGCCAGTCGATAAACCGCCAGTGGATATCTTGTCCGCTTCTCGTTGGGGGTCGGACAATTGGAGAGAGGTGGAGGCAATTTGCGAGGCCATTTCTGTCGTCACATCTTGATTTTGAAATTTTCAGTAAAAATTATTGTTTTCGTTGACACTTTCCACTTTTCCTTTTATTTGTAATTTCATATTGCACTTTCACACATTATTATTAGCACTGATGTACTTAAAATACCTTTTGAAGGTATTTTTTTATTATTTAAACTGAAATGAAACAAGAATATTAATAATGTTATTGTTTTTATAATAATCATAGTAGGGGTCGTCCATTAATCACGTGAGGCTCGAAAGGGGGGGGGGGGGTCGAAAAAAAATCACGAAACATCACGAGGGGGGGGGGGGTAAAATGAGATATCACGTGTATTTATTTTTCATTGAACGCACGATTTCTAAAGGTGAACGTCCTGTACTTTGTGCTAAAAATTATTTATTTATTTCTTAAAATTAGCGCAATATAAACATGCACTCAAAAATTATTTTTCCAAAATGTAACTTTATATACGCAATATGGACATGTTGAAATGAAATGTTGATATTTCTCATTGTTCTTTTTTGTTATTTTTTGTTGTGATATACAAAATGATTGAATGTTATTTTAAAATTTAAAACTACTATTATGAAATGATATTATTTTTCTTACTGTTGTACTCTATTATATGTTTATTTATAAAAGGCAGTATAGCCGTTTATGTATTTAAAATAAAATAAAAATAAAATAAAATAAAAATACACGTGATTTGGGGGGGGGGGAGTTAGCCTAAAACCTCACCACATATCACCAGGGGGGGGGGGGGGGGGGGTTAAAAAAGTTGCTAAAAAACATCACGTGATTAATGGACGACCCCGTAGAAGATTGATCAGATGATTGTTAATCTCTGATGTACACAGTGTTTGGAAACCCGTAGTACAAGCGAGAAACTGGTGATTCTAAATCACATAGAGAACCCAAAAAAAAAATTTAAAATTGAGACGAAACTTTTTTTTTAATTTTTTTTCGGCAATTAAAGGTTTTAAAAACTTTTGAGGTTGGATCTAGGCTTTGGCGCATTTTAAAAAACGTTTAACAGCTGATATTAAGCCCCTAGCGACAGAATTTATTTAAGGGCTCAAACACACGTTATTAATAATTTGGGAGGCGGATATGGGTACCGCCGCCCCGGAAACTACGTTTTGAATAACCAATATCCCTGTCATACTTCACCCCAAGTGGTTCGCTACGTTTGGTGACTTAGCAGGGGTGCCCGGGTTCACGGGGTGAGGTTTGGTCTTGACGGCTAATTTGTTTGCCCACCTACTGCGTGGAGTTCAGGATCGGGAGAGATTTGTTGAGGGAGACCTAACCTAGACCTCTCCAGCTGGACTCTTTCGACCCATCGCCTTGCAACGCAAAGGATTTTTTTTTACAATAGCTCCACACAAGAGGCCCTGAAGAAAATAATTCTCCTCAGGGCCTATATTTGGGGAGTCTCTCCAGATCTGGCCTGCCAAGCACCCGGGCACCCCTGCTAAGTCACCAAAAGTAGCGAACCACTTGGGGTGACCTATGGTAGAGGTTTTGGAGATCCAACAAATGGTTGCCGGGGCGCGGTACCCATACCCGCCTCCCAAATTGTATGGATGGATTTATGTATCCTTCATTCCGAGACACATCGACCCCCAGATTCCTACTCACCCTTTTCCTTCCTAGAACTTCCTCTTCTTCCTTTCCCCAAAGAGATCCTCCACACGGCATCCCCAAAGATGACAGGCCCTAAGGGATTTTTTCCTCAGGACCTCCTGCGTGGAGCTAACGAAATAAATAAAAATACTTTAAAAAGTTGTACTTACTACAAAATCGAATTCAAATAATCTGACGTAGATTCACCTGTTTCCCAATTGTACTACGAATTTCCAGACAATGTGTAATTTATAATTTGTGTTTTGGGGTAGAAAGAGAGGATATAACACCGCGAACTACAGACCTGACACATTTCTTACACTTCTTCTATATTCAGATTCACACAATATCCAAACTATCTACCAATGACATCTTATATCTTCTTAACTATGAAGAATCAAATCTGTTTGCTCCTCCCACTAATAAAATTATGGTAAGCTCTGTCGAGAATTACCGTAAAATGGAGTAACTTATTCTTCACGGAAATCGGTATAATTTTCGCTAGCCCTCGGAAAATCACAAGCTTATTTTTTTTCTGACAAACATGAATTTTTTTTATTTTTACAGTGAATACCGCACAAGAATCTTAACTACTCCCGTCTGGAGCCAGTGAGACTATGGCATCCCCAATTGGGGTATGTTGTGAGGCTTAAGGTAGTGGGGAGGGGAAGGAGATGGGGAAGAGGAAGGTTGGGAAGTATCTGGCTATTGAGATCTAGTCACCAAACACGGCTAAAGCCATTTTCAAGCAACGTTTCAATTCTGAATGGTGGTCTTACACCAGGGCGATACTGATAGTATCTTCCACTCTGGAACGTGCCGCAAATATACTATATATATTATTTTTAATGAATTAATTGTGAAATAACACAAATTAATCAAATAAAATTTATTTGCGCACGCCGGGTTCGAACCCGCGACCTCCGGATTGTGAGTCAAGAGTCTTAGCCACTGGACTACGGAGGTCGTCAAACAATGAATAGAACAACACTTCGAAAATATGTGTAAAATGAGTTGGGAGGTGGGTATGGATACCGCCGCCCCGGGAACCATTTATTGTATAACCAACACCCCTGCAAATGGTCACTCAAAGTGGTTGAGAGACTGGTTGAGGGAAACCTTTTGATCTCTCGTATCTCGAAACATCGCCTTGCACCGCAGTGGGAGGGATGGATTCATACTTCATACGACTGTCACTCCTGGATACATTTACCCACAGATTACCTACTGCATCGCGGGCCGGATCGGGACAGATTGGTCAAGGGAGACCTTATCACCTCTCCACACAGACTCGACCCATCGCCTTGCTCCGCAGTGGGAGGGATGAATTCATAAGTCTGTCACTCCTGGACACTTTTACCCCCAGATTCGTCGGCTTGCACCGCAGTGTAAGGGATGGATTCATACGACTGTCACTCCTGGATACATTTACCTACAGATTACCTATTGCATGGCAGGCCGGATCGGGACAGATTGGTTAAGGGAGACCTTTTCACCTCTTCACCAGATTTGAATAGCCAGGTACTTCCCCACCTTCCTCTTCCCTATCTCCTTCCCCTCCCCACTACCCTCAGCCTCACAACATACCCCAATTGGGGATGCCATAGTCTCACTGGCTTCAGACGGGAGCAGTAGGGACTCTTGTGCGATATTCATTTTTTTTTTAATCCAGACTCTCGACCCATTGCTCCGCAGTGGGAGGGATGGATTCATACGTCTGTCACTCCTGGACACATTAACCCCCAGATTCCTACCAATCCCTAATACCTTTTTCCTTCACAGAACTTCCTCTCATTCCTTTCCCTAAAAAGACACTCCACACAGCATCCCCAAAGATGACATAGACCCTGAGGGATTTTTTTCATCAAGGCCTCCTGTGTGGGGCTAATGTAAAAAAATAAATAAAAATAACAAAAAGCTACTATAAAAATGACAGCGAAATTTTAAAGTAACATTGAGTGCTCATTTTACAGTTTTTTATACCTACAGTTCAGAGTTTTAGATTTTAACTGTTAATTGAAGTTAATTCAGTCGGTAATTAAAACAAATGGAATATGTTGGATATTATTTACTTGTGGATATTTATCTACGTAATGTTGTGGAAATTGACGATTATAAAAATATGTTGGATGCAGCAAAGCTATTAAAAAAACATTAAATTATTATGAATAAATAAATTAGGACAATAAAACGGGACGCCCTAAGAATTATAATTCCCCTAAGGGCCTAAGTTATCTTTGGGGATGCTCTGTGGGGGTCTTTTTACGAAGGGAAGAATAGGAAGTTATGGGAAAGAAAAGGTAAGTGTAAGGAGTATGAATCCATCCCTCCCACTGCGTGTGCGATATTCCGAGATTCGTGCTGGAGAGGGTCATACCCTCAACCAGTTCTGATCTGGCCTGCCACGCAGTTGGTAGACGAATCCGCCGCTAAGACCCAGGAAAACCTCACCCTATAAAATCAATCACCCCTAATAAGTCACTAAACGCAGCGAACCACTTGGGGTGGCCTATGGCAGAGGTGTTGGTTATCCAATAAATGGTTCCCGGGCGGCGTTATCCAATTCCGCCTGTCGAAATATTGAACAAGAGTCCCAACTGCTCCCAGTTATCCGGGGTTAGTGGGACAGGCAGAAAGAAATAGGAAGGGAATGAGAGAGGGGAGAGGAATGCCGGGTAGTGCCTGGGTATTCAGATTTGGTCACCAAACATAGTTAAGCCGTGGCAACCCGCATTTCTACCGATTGTTACATATTTTCCTTTAACACTTTAAGTTTTAAAGCTCTTTAAAAAAAATTATTCTTGAATATAATATCTACTTGTATGTACACTAGCAGACCCGGCCACACGTTGCTGTGGCTAACGAAACACAACGCCATTACCCGCTTGCCAGCTGCCCGCTGCCCGCTGAATATAATTGATTTTTCTCCCTGAATTGAATATACTTGAATTTATCGGCTTTTCTCTACTATAATAAGCATGTATTATACATATAAACCTTTCTCTTGAATCATTCTATATATTGGTGAAAACCGCATGAAAATCTGTTGCGTAGTTTAAAAGATCTAAGCGCACATACATTTTGAGCGACTTCATGTTATACGATGTAATGATGATTTGTGGAGCCGAAACGGTAATTATATGAAATTCCCTCGATAGAAAAAAAAATCGCGAAGTATGCTCCGAAAATTGTAACAAACGCGTTTTTTCACTTATTTTAGTAGTTATATGTATGAAAAAACTCAGTCTTTCTTTAAATGCTATTTTAGACAATCCCCAGGAGATTTTTGCTCTATTTTAAACGAGTGGTGTTTTATTCAACATTTTCACAATTTTCGCTAAATATTATTGTTTTTAATATTAGCGCGCTCCCTCTAACATTCAAATTTACATATCTCTCCTTCTTCTTTTTGAGCAGGTACTATCTACCGGGCCTTAAATCAATTACAAGTAACGTTTCGATTCAAAATAGTGGTCGTTCACCAGGACGATACTGAGAGTATACCATTCTTAGTTTTTACATCAGTTTAGTGGAAAGTCGCTTTACAAAGGCAAACAATGGAGGAAAACCGTTGCATAAAAAATAACACAATGGAAAAAATAATCCACAACAGTAAAACTAACGTGACACTTCGCACGATACAAGCAAAGGCGGACAATCATTGAATAATACAGTGGCATAGCGTGGGTGTCAGCTGCCCGGGGGCGGAGGAAAATTTCGCCGCCCCCTGATTTAGGTGCCTACTTAAGCCGCCGCTACCCGAATTTCTACCGATTTCTTACATATCTCCCTTAAATATTAAAGCTCTTTTAAAAATATTTTATTTTTTAAGATAATATCTAGACGCGTTCCACGCCGAAACGCAAATTATATGAAATTCCTTCGATAGAAAAAAATCGCAAAGTATCCTCCGAAAATTATTATAAACACGTTTGTTTCAGTTATTTTACAAGTTATAGTTGTGAAAAAAATCACAATGTTTCTTTATGATACTTAAGACGCCTTCCACGAGATTTTTGCTGTATTTTAAACAAGTCGTGTTTTATTAAACATCCTCACAATTTTCGCATAGATTTTATCGCTTTAAAGATTAGGGCGCTCTTCTAACATTCGTAATTACATATCTCTCCATCTTCTTTTTGAGCGCGTATGCGGCGCCTGAAACGATATAGTGAACCAAATATTTGAGTTGGGTCATGTAAAATAACACGTATGTATGAATGTGAATGAAGCGAGATGTTTTTGTGTCAAGATAGAGTTGTTTGTCTTGGCGGTCCATCCTCTCTACCCAAGATGGGAAATTCCGTGATGGTTACAAAGTTTCTGCAGAATTAAAGAAGCGAATAAAATGAATAAAAA
The DNA here is from genome assembly GCA_917563855.2 of Limnephilus lunatus. NCBI lineage: Eukaryota > Metazoa > Arthropoda > Insecta > Trichoptera > Limnephilidae > Limnephilus > Limnephilus lunatus. The sequence continues at coordinate 105,880,637 of OU830594.1, forward strand.
CAAAGAATTAATTGTACTCTGTTCTGCCACCGAACAAATAAAACCTAGAAAGGTGATCTAGGTATACCGATTTATACGATACGATTGTACCACCCCAGCCAGGAGCACTCCATACCCGGTGAGACCGGTACACCAGGGGGCACTGATTTGTTAGGACTTGGAACATGTGCTCTAATGATGGGAACGAGGTTGGAGTTTAATTGACCGGCATACATGGCAACCTAATAAGCCAATATTGGAATATATGATGGGCAGGAATAAAGGAATGAATGAACATTATTATTTTTTCCTTTAAATAAAACTGAAGTCCCTTACAGACCGAATGATATTGATCATATATAAGTACAAGAAAGAAATTCGATATTTCAACAACTTGATATTTTTTGAAGTAAAACTTCTTCACGCACGCTCGACTTGGGGGGTAAGCTGGTGAATGCGTTACGAAAAATGGTGACGTGTTACGAAAAGTGTGATGCAAACGGTAATCGACGCGAACGGTGATCGATGGCGAGGCGAACGGTCGTGCCTTTACGCACGCTTGACTTGCGGAGTGATAAGGATAAGGATTGTCACCCCAAGATCGTAGGTCACCCCAAGGTCGTAGGTCACCCCAAGGTCGTAGGTCACCCCAAGGTCGTAGGTCACCCCAAGGTCGTAGGTCACGCCATGGTCATATTTATTTCACCCCAATGTCACCCCTAGGTCATAGGTCACCCCGTTCGCTACGTTTGGTAACTTAGCAGGGATACCTGGGTTCATGGGGCGAGGTTTGTCTTGTAGTTTTACTTCAGTCGTATGGTCATGAGGCCATGATAAAAAAACCCTCAGGGCCTATGACATTTTTGGGGGTGCTGTGTGAAGGATCTTTTTATGAAAGGAAGGGGCGGGTAGGAATCCGTGAGTCCAAGAGTGAGAGATGTATGAATCTCTCCCCCTCGCACAGCGGTGCAAGGCGATGTTTTCAAAAAGTCCTGCTGGAGAGGTGAAAAGTTCTCCCTCAACCAGTCTCTCTCGATTCGTCACGTCACGCAGCAAATTGGCAGACGCATCCGCCGCCAAGATCAAAACAAACCTAACATCATGAAACCGTCCACCCCTGCTGAGTCACCAAACGTTGTGAAGCACTTGGTTTGGTGTGACCTATTGCAGAGGTGTTGGTTATCAAATAAATGGTTCCACATGCGGCAAATTTCACCAAAGTAAGGAAAAAAATTACTTACTTCGAGCACACGCCCATAACACACTTCTATAGGTGGACCTCTTCAGTGAGTTCAGCATAAATGATTATTTTATCTCTTTCTGTATTAAGAAGGATGTAACCGCCAAAAAAGGTCCAGACATTCTTAAAAAACGAATCGAAAATTTCGCTGACCCAACAATGCGTCATTATTTCACGGCAAATGCTGAGACACCGGGACTTGTAGAGCGAAAGGACTGAGAAATGAGTGTCAGAAGAAACATATACCTATAGTATAGCACACAAGTGGGATTGGTCGGAGATGTCCCACGAACAATAATAATGATAATACAATTGAGTGAAATACTTGAATACCACGGACGTACAAAATATATGGACATGCCCTTACGTGATAAAAGGCGTGTTATTTCCCCTTCGCATTGGAACCATTTTTCGGAACCGGCTGGGCTTGCGAGAGCCCCGCGTTAATCTAAAAAATGTGACGTCATCATTCTTGTCCGGACCAGTGTCGAGCTCTTATCGTACATTTTACGCACGGACGTTGTATGTCTATGGAACACACACTATGACATCGAGATACATGGCGACGCGAAACACAAAGCCGCTGTTTACTGGGGTAAGTAAATCATGAAACATGTGTAAAAGTGTCTACGGAAACAAAATATTAGACTATAAAAATACTCAGAACCTTACTTTGCGAATTTGGACTTGACATATCTGTTCATAACGTGGCATGCAATTCGCGCTCCCATATAAAAAGGTCTATTCATTCATAAGCAGATTTTACTTTCAAGAACTAAATGGTGATATTATAGTGCGAGGTGCCTATATACTGCTAGATTGATTTATTGGCGAATCACAAGTATCTTTCCTCTCTTCGTCCCGCCATAGTTGGTTTTTACCCCTCATCTGTAAGTTCTCGTCTAGCTATTTGTATGTCTATGTTGAATACCAACAAAGAGTTGAAAGAATGAATCGTATAGCAGAGAAGCATGTAACTGGCGGTAAACTGACAATTGATCCCTCTACAGTTGGCCCCCCGAAATTATAATTAATTATTATATTTTTGTACATTATTTACAAATTATAAAACTAAAATCGATTCAAAAATATCAATAAAAATAAGTGTGCATGGATATTAAATGAATTTATTTACAGTGTTGATTTTGTATATCTCTACACATTATAAATTAAAGTCCTCCGCCGCGTCTGAGTATCTGTTCGCGATAAACTCAAAAACGACTGAACGGATTTTCATACGGTTTTCACCAATAGATTCATGGTGAAGGTTTAGGTATATAATTTAAAAAGGTTTAGTTTAAATTGGTTGAAATGTATAATTAAATTATGTGGTGGACGAGCGGGCTGGTAAGCGGGCGGTGTGGATTTGATTTGTATGCAAATCTACAGGTTTTATGCCGAGGTTGATGAAATTTTGTACATGTGACCTTCAAAACAAGAGGAAGGTCAATGTCTACATTTGATTTCGAAAACTCTGTGTAAAGCCCGGGCATCGCCGGGGACTTCAGCTAGTATTGTATATAAAAATGCCGGGAGGCCAACTGTCTGAAATACAATCGGAACTGGCAGAGGAAGGATGAAAATAGACTGAAGCTGTACAAATGAGATGTCTGAGGCGTGTGTGTGGTAAAACTTTGTATGATCATGTTAAAAATGTTGCGATCCGAAAAATTGAGTCGAATTATATGTATGTATAAAAAAAAGAATCAATAACAAAAAAGTACGATAAGGTGTATGATTTTTTTACATTAACCCCACTGCCTTGAGTAAAATGATTTTTCTCATGGTCTACGTCATCTTTGGGGATACTGTGTGAAGGGTATTTTTAAGGAAAGGAAGTAGAGGAGGTTCTGGGAAGGAAAAGGTTTGAGGGGTGTGTAAAAATCTAGGGGTCAGTATGTCCAGGAGTGACGGACGTATGAATTCATCAGAGCGTGTTCACACACAGCTATAATATTATGCGTGGGATGGCGTATTTCAGCACATCGCTCGCCATATATTCTAATTGGGAATTTACGACGAGCGATATGCCGAAATAGACCATCCCACGCATATTATAGCTGTGTGTGAACACGCTCTCACTCCCACTGCTGTGCAAGACGATGGGAGAAAGTCTCTTCCGACCCGGCCCGCCACGCACCTGGCGGACAGACACGTCAGCCGCCAAGACCTCAACACACCTCACGCAATGAACCAAAACCATCTAGATTCAAGTTCACTTGGGTTGACCTATGTTAGAGGTGTTTGTCACCAAATTAATGGTTCCCGGGGCGACGGTACCCATATCCGCCTCCCAACTAGCGTTGGAACAAAAATAGTTGTGTGTTATTCTATCTTCTCTGCCTACCTCTGCGGAGAAATTACGTGACGGTTTTCCAGCGAATTTAATATTAGAAAATAATTGGAATCCAAATGGAAACTAGGTACCTACCTACGCGTTTAATTTTCTATTTAAGTACTTAAAATAAAAAAAAATAATTATAAAAATATGTCTTTACATAAATGTAATCGATGTTATTAGTAATTTTTTGATATTCTAAAAATTCCACCATTCAGAATTGAAACGTTGCTTGAAATGGCATTAGACGTGTTTGGTGACCAGATCTGAATACTTCCCTACCTTCCTCTTCCCTATCCCCTTCCCCTCCCCACTACCCTCAGCCTCACAACATACCCCGATTGGGGATGCCATAGTCTCACTGGCTTCAGACGGAAGCAGTTAGGACTCTTGTGCGGTATTAAAATAAAAATAAAAAAATATTTAAAAAATACCAGCGAATATACTAAATAATTTTTTAAAATAAACTCTCTTTTTATAACTTTTGAAGGTTATTCCCATCAATGTAATATATCATTGAAGAAGAAGATGACAATAATATTCTAAACGAAAATATGAAAGAGAACAAGACACAGAAAAATTGGGACTAGAACCCAGAACCTCTCGTCTAACCGGGACGTGCGCGTTTACCAATTCCGCCATTGCCAAACTCAAACGCAAACATAGTCAATATCATATTTCAAATTTTAGAATGAACAATATTATCTTCAACTATACTATATTTTTTCATTATCTTTTTCAACGTCTTGTTCTCTTTCATATTTTCGTTTAGATTATTATTGTTATCTTATTCTTCAATGAGAAATTAATTGATAGAAAAGTATATTTATGATTTTTTGCTTTTTGTAGCTTATTGTGGAACGGCTGCGCGGCCATATTCATACCAAACTTTAATTTGAATTTTAGGCAAAAATAAAAATACCCAACCAAACAGAATTTTTTGTAATAAAATGGTATAGCAAATAATATCTAATTGGAATATGTGCTCTTTAATTTATTTGTGTTTTAAATTATGAAATATAGGCTTCAAAATTCAATTTTTCATGATTTCAGAAGTAAGTAACTTTGGCAATTATTTGCGAGTTAATGATCAATCCGAAAGAGATAAACGGAGACTAGAGGCTTTTGAGATGTGGTCCTATAGCTATAGAAGACTATTAGGAATTTCCTGGAGAGACCACATTACAAATGAGGAGGTTCTCCGAAGAATCGAAGGAGGAAGGCACCTTCTCAGGACCTTGTCCGAAAGGCGTGCAAAATGGATCGGCCATGTAATACGACAAGAAGGCCTCTTGCATGCCATAATGGAGGGTATGACCGAGGGGACAAACTCTAGGGGACGCCCACGCCGAGAGTACCTGGAGGACCTGCTGGTGGACGTGCGCTGCTCATCATATGCAGACTTCAAAAGAGCCGCACAAGACAGGGAAGAAAGGAAGAGAAGAATAGAGGAAATTGCTGCAAACCAATCCCAGGTTTGAAACCAGAGAGAGAGAGAGAATGATGAATATTAAAAAAATATGCTCTATTTAGGTACTAAATGATAAAAAAATTATTGAAAAGGCATATTAAACTACCGATTTATGTTTGAACACAAATTTTTCGGATATAAATTAAAATTTCTACCCAAAGAAACACCTTTTTATGTTTTTCTTTAGATTAGCTCCACACAGGAGGCCCTGAGGAAAAAATCACTCAGGGCCTATGTCATCTTTGGGGATGCTGTGTGGAGGATCTTTTTATGGAAAAGAAGGAAATGAAGTTCTGGTAAGGAAAAGGGTATGAGGGGTGGGTAGGAATCTGGGGTCAATGTGTCTAAGAGTGACGGACATATGAATCTATCCCACCCACTGCGGTGCAAGGCTCGGACGAGAGTCCGGCTGGAGAGGTTTGGGTTAGGTCTCCCTCAATCAACCTCTCCCGATCCGGCCCGCCACGCAGTAGTAGGGTCGCATCGGCCGCCAAGACACCAAATGAACCACTTGGGGCGGTCTGTGACTATCCAATAAATGGTTCCCGGGGCGGCGGTACCCATACCGGCCTTTCAAATTGGTTATCACAGTAAATAGGGCAAAATCGTTTTTTTTTTATAATTACAAATTAACTAAAAAAATGCCAAAGTTTCCCGTAACTCTAAAATTTTGCAAAATTAAATTCTTTAATGGCCTATATTAATTAAGTATATCAAAATTTAAAAGAAAAATAAATAAAATAGCATATATCTACAGTAAATATTTACAACACATTTTGATGGAAAAATAATTATTCAGTTTTGTTAGATATTTTGTCCTCAAATCCAAATGTTAATTTTGAATTAAAAAATGAGTTGGTACAGCCGTTCCTCTTAAATTATTACCTTCGATCGAATCTTACAATTCATAATATATTTTTAAAAGAATTTAAACGCTAGTTTGAAATATGGGTTGCATTACCCATTGTTCAAAAATCATTTAAAAAATGACTCAATAACGGTTCATTCACGGACCATTTAAAAAACCAAATGACTCCATAATCGATTATAAAATTATACTGATTGTATTTAGCAGGTATATTATGCATCATTCGTAGAATCAAGTTTTTTTTGTCCACTAAATAAATTACTTACCGAGATTCCTAACTTGTGATTCGTAAAAGGTTCAAGGCAGGTAGGAATGACTAATATCGGATGCTGTCTTTGAACTCAATAAGAGATAATATATCAACGAATGCTCCGTGGACTAGTGGCGTTTGACCTCAAACTTATTTAAATTAAGCATCTTTACTTAAATACTGACCTCAAAATATAAAAGTCCTATTAAAATACTGACCTAAAGTAAATAATATTGCAATATAAACACAAATTTATTTGAAATTATATTATTACTAATTGTCAATATTTAAAAATTTTAGGTCAGTATTTTTAATAATTTTATATCAATATCTTAATAATTTTAGGTCAAGATATAATAATTTTAGTTCAGTATTTTTATAATTTCAGTTCAATATTTAATAACTTTAGGTCAGCATGTTTACAAATTTTATATCAATATAATAGCTAATTTTAGGTCAATATTTAATAACTTTAAGCCAGCATTTTTACAAATCTTATACCAATATCTTCATACCCAACTCGAGGTCAATATTTAATCATTTTAGTTCAGTATTTTTAATAATATTATATGAACATCTTAATAATTTTGGGGCAATGTTGGGTCAATATTTAATAATTTTAATAATAATAATAATATTTGGATGACTTGTATAGCGCCGTTTTTGTGAAAATCACCTCAAGGGCGCTGTACAAATTTATAATACGTTTAGGTCAATATTTAATAATTTTAGGTCAGTATTTGTTATAAAAGTCGAAGAAGGCATTAATTAACATTAAAAAAAAATTGTTTGGCACCATTTTATTTAATAATTTTATTATTGCTCTACCGCATAGGTTCTCAACGTACGCGATAACGTCCCCTTGGGGGCGTTTTTCAGAACTTCAGGGGGGCGGTAGAAGATCAAGAGAACATTGGGAGGCGTTTCAGACCTTCAGGGGGCGGTAGGAGACCCAGAGAAACCCATCCCACCCCATCCTATCTTGCCTCCCATCCCCATCCCATTAGGGGCCATCCACCCACAAAAATATTTTCTTATCCCATTACGCCCCCTCTGTTGTGGCAAATGCAGCCCTGTTGTGGTATCCCATTACGCCCCCTTCGTCGTGGTATCCCGTTACGCCCCGCCCCCCTCACCGTTGTGGTCAATTGCTGTTTCGGATAAATTGAAAAATAAAATTATTGAACATTGACCTAATACATATTATTAAAATATTGACCTACAATTATTAAGATATTGATAGAAGATTATTAAAAATACTAACCTAAAGTTATTAAATATTGACAATTAGCAATAATTTATTAAAATAAGATGATTTCAAATAAATGTGTGTTTTTATTGCAATATTAATTACTTACTTTAGGTGAGTATTTTAATACGATTTTTATATTTTTAGGTCAGTATTTAAGTAAAGATGCATGAATATTAACCTTAAATTATTAAATACAGACCAAAATCATCCATTGTTGTGTTACGTTTTATAATATTAACCTCACAAAAATGGCTTCGAAATAACTACACATTGTATTGATTTTGTGCTTAATTGGCAGAAAGCTGTACAATCTAGGAAGTTGTATCAGTTGCATTATGTGATTGGCTTCATGTGGCCCACTGAACAGACAATATCTAGAAAACACCGCCAAGAGTCCCAGCTGTAAGGAGCCACCAGGACAAGGCATCCCCAAAGGGGATGTGTTGTGAGACTGGAGATGAAATGAGAGGAGAGCAAGGTTGGGAAGTTCCTGGCTATTCAGATGTGATCACTAAACACAGCAATCGCCATTTCAAGCAACAATGGTGGTGATTCACTATGGCATCAATTTTGGAGGCAGATATGGGTACCGCCGCCCCGGGAACCATTTATTGGATAACCAACACCCTTGCCATAATTCACCCCAAGTGATATTCGCTACGTTTGTTGACTTAACAGGAGTGCCCGGGTTCAAGGCTGAGGCACCCACCGATGAGATTTATCTAGGTTTTCGCGGCGGATGCGTTTGCCCACCTGCTGCGTGGCGGGCCGGATCAGAGGCGGTTGGTTGAGGGAGACCTTTAAAACTCTCCAGCCGGACTCTCTCGACCTTGCACCGCAGTGGGAGGGATGGATTTATACGTTTGTCACTCTGAACACTTAGGGCCCCAGATTCCTACCACTCCTCATACATTTTTCCTTCCCAGAACTTCCCCTCCTAATTATCTTTCTCTAAAAAATACCCTCCACACAGACGGCTTCCTTTGTGGAGGTATTGTAAAAAAGCCCTGTGTTCATACAAAGATTATTCTTTGTTAATTGCCGGCAACCCGGGCGTTTATTGATATAAAATTATCATATACAAACAAGTAAGTAACCCACCTCAATAGACGATGTCTGTTCTGAGACGGGTACATTTATATGCATACATGCATACATGTACACATACATACATACATACATCTATAGGTATATGTAATAATATGTATATACTTACCTAGATATTCTTTATGTTTATCAGTATTACTTATTTAATTTTTGCAGAAGTAAGGAAATATTAAGCTCACTTCGGGCAGACGGTCATGCACCAAACACCCTTCTATTTGATTATCCATTCAGTGATGTGGAGGTATTTATAATATTTTGTATGGTTTCCCAGCTGCGAGCCATTTAACACGGCACAACGTAAAATGGATTAAAATTTTCTTTATTGTCAATACTTAATATGTACTTGCTAGATTTATTATTTATTTGCAAAAATGTCTACGAATTTAATGCTTACTTATAATCAATCAGTCATTGTAAAATTATTGTAAATACGAGAAACCACCAACCGATGGATGATTGTAGTGGGTTTAGCCTATATAGATTTGAATAGAGATATTTTTCAGGATTCCTCTTTCTCTCGTGAATCTTTCGGATAACCTAACCTAACCTAATAAAAAAATGGGACAAAAACAATACAGACATCATATAAAGACAATAAACAAAATATCCTATGTTATGGATACCGACAAATATTCCGAATTGTTTCGAGTGTATTATACACATAAAAAATTAATAAGACAATACTAGTATCGATGTTGCTTGATGGATTTAGCCGTGTTTAGTACCCAGATCGGAATATCCAGAAACTTTTCAATCATCCTCTTTTTTATTTGGATACTTTGGCATTGTTAGCGTATAATACAATTATTTAACCTAATGAACAGGTAAGAATATCGTCTTTATAATTATGTTGTATCTTATAACGAGTATAATTATGAAGGAATGCACTCAATATAACAGTTTTAGGGCGTGCTAGACATGCTCGTACAAAAATGCATATATTATTATTAATTTGTCGGAGAATAGTTCATCTAATAACGACAGGAAGTTATAAAGCAAAAAGTAGTTCAACAGGTGTTTCTTACCAACTCCCCCAACAAACCAACGAATCAACGAACTAACGAACTTCACAGTTTCGCGGAAAATACCAAGCAACTGACTTCATCAGTCGATCTTTAACCGGAGATAAACGATAAACCACAATACAACTTTCACACGGTTAGTTTTTCTCTTTTCATCCATTTTCACTCATTCACTACTTCGACCATAAAAACACAATATGAAAGCTGCCATACTCAGAATTGTTTACTAATATTTTTCCATCACTTTTACATTAAATTCTACACAGATTTAGATAAAATCACACTGGGGGTTGCGTCCGCCCTTGTGGCGCACTTCTTTATCCGCGTTTTATTTATGAAAAGTAAAAGTTTTGTCACTTCTTTTTAACAAAGTTTTGTAAAAGTTGACGCAGCGCGACAGCACTACGCCCGTTCGCGTTGAATTTTTTATGACACTGGCCGCTAGGGATGGGATCGCCGCTATCGATATAAAATGCTTTTACCGTTATCGACATTCTGCTTCCAACGGTTTTACGTGACTTTTTGTTGATGTTTATTATGCATTTTATGTTTACTAATATTTAGTGTAATTTTGTATTTACAAATATCATTTTGTTTAAGATTTTAAGTGGCTTAATACTATTATATTTGCGTGTATCTTTTGTATTTGCTTCAGAGAAAAAATATAACATGTTTTATGGAAACGGTTGAGACTTGAAAGGATTGGAAAATGGGAAAGAATAATTCATAGGTGTGTATTACTTTATACGTTTTTGCGATGTGAGATCATTTTTTTCCGTAAACCAAATATTGTTCTGATATTTCATAAACCGAATTATCATTTTTCAATATCAAAAAATTATTTTGTGTACCTATATGGGCACTGTTTTGAAGTTGGCAAAAGCATACGTTGATTATAGTAGTTGGTTACGCCAATACATATACCCACACATACACACACCTACATAGCACACATACATACTGTTGCTGCTTGGGATTGGTATTAATATTGTTGCAAATCCTGTCCTACCTTGTTCCCAAAATCCGCACCTATAACTACCTTCACCACGTCAGTCTGCAATCAACAGCCCGCGCCGCAACATACCCTATAGCCCCCGTGCTCCCGCTATCTGTTAACCTAATTCCGCCGTGTTCTCCGTGTACACGAAACGCACGCCTATTGCTGTTTTCAGTGCCAATTGGACGGGGAGAAAGAAGACAAAATTGCCAGCATACAAGTTCTTTATCCTGTTTCGGTGAGTCCTTTCCTTTATATGCAGCATATGTTTTTCCTCTTTCCAAGCAGTAAACAGTAACACAAAATTCAAGGTCCTTCGTTAGTCAATCTTCGCAAATATCAAATCCACTCTACACACACACAATCTCATTCATCTTGATCCAAACGAGCCGGACATTTTTGAACCATAATATTAGTAGATAATAATCCAGCAGAGTGTGAATACGTTTTTACAATACCGCATATAAATAATTACCCGCATTCCCGCAGTTTGATATACCTACATGAGTAATTTTGTTTCTTTATACCTATCGTATTATGGTTGGAAATAACATATTTACCCGCTATTAGAATAAATAGATACAAGACACTGCTTTGATATTTATTTCTGATAACTCATGTAATTATATCTTGCTAATCAAATCGCATTACCTACCTTATAAATAATACGATTATTTCCTAATATTCGTATTGTTTATATTATTGGATTACATTACAAATAGAATAATACGATCGTAATATGTATAATTTGTTAATGATTTACCGACGTAGTGCACGGCGCATCTGTTAACCTTTCACAGCTCACCAGTCAATTTAACCCCGTGCGGTTATCACTGTGAAGTAATTAAATATTTATTAAATATTAATTAATTAATTCCGCATAAATAATACAGACACATTATTTTAACCGCAGTTTTAGTTGTTTATCGTCTCATATTTTGTAAAATATAACCGGAATAAATAAAATGGCTACAAGCGCGTCATCCGGGTCGTCTCGGGACGAAAGACGTCTCAAACGTTTAAATGCTAAACTATCAGCTAGCTTTGCAAGCTTACAGTCGGTGTATGACAAGATAAGGAAAGCTTCGGAAAGCATTAGCAATCGCCAATCTTTTTTGTCAGGCGCAACTACTGTTGAAAAAATTCGTTCTGAATTTATAACAATTTTAGATGAAAAAGTGGATTGCGAACTGGAATTGAATCCGGAAGCAATTGCTGAATACTCTCAATTAAATGCATTTGAAGAACTCTTCGGGGTTATTAAATATACCGAAGCAAATATGCTGTCCAATCCAGTTGCGAAACCTCGCCGTCAAATTAAGTTACCGCCTTTGGAAATAGCGTGCTTTGACGGAAAATTAGATAATTGGCCTCTTTTCTATGAAACATATAATTCGGTTATACATTTGAATGATTCTCTGGATAATGCTGAAAAGATGCAGTATCTGATGTCTAAATTAACCGGAAAAGCATTAAATATTTGCAAAACTATTACGCCTACTGGTACAAATTATCAAGTTATTTGGGACGCATTGTGTACTAAGTATAATGATCAACGCGTTCTTGCTGAATCATACTTTGACCGATTGCTGAAATTGCCTCCAGTTAACTCGGCCACGCCCGCTTCTTTAGAGAATTTCGCAGATGCATACTCCGCTAACATCGCCGCGCTGAAGCAATTAAAAATAAAAGACCTCGCAGAATTCATATTGCTACAACTGGGTCTTAAACGGCTTGACATAGAGACTGTAAAGGCTTTCGAATCTTCTATTAAAAATAATGAAAATTTACCTTCCAGCGCGGAACTAATCGACTTTGTAAGACAACAGCAACGAATTCTCAACCGCGCGCAATTGACGCAACCGACCTCGAGCCGCGTTGGCTCAAACATTAATTATACCGCTAAACCGCAAAAAACTAATTCCGCAAAGGCATTTATTAATGTCGAAAAAATCGATAATCACTCCATCGAAATTTGTTTTTGTTGTCAAAAGGGATCGCACCCTTTATACCAATTTTCTAAATTCACAAGTCTAGAACCACGCGATCGATTTAACTTTATTAAGTCATCGAATATTCGAGTTTGTGTGAACTACCTCAGTACTAGGCACATCACAAAAGCTTGTAAATCAAAGAGTACATGCAAAACATGCGCGCTCAACCATCATAGTTTATTGCATTTCAAACAAACTGATGGGCGAAAGTCACAAACAGACCCAATACCATCTCCCGCGTTACAAGCAGATGCCGATAATGATAACTTAAATTCTTTGAATCCGGTTTCGCTATGTGTAACAAATTCATGCCCTAGTGCAAATACTACTGCACTCTTAGGAACGGCTGTTTGCACTACCAGAGACGCTAAGGGCCAGGTACAGACGTTACGGGCTCTAATAGATAGCGGCTCCCAAAGGGACATAATTACGCGCAAATGCTGTTCACGCTTGAATCTTACGGTGCGGTCATCTCCAAGTACTTACGTCACGGGAATAGGTGACGTAAGAAATGTGACAAATGGCGTAACTTGCTTAAAGTTACATTCCCGCTATGACATCACTCAGTCGTATACGATTAAACCATATGTAGTAGAAACTATAACCAGTGAGTTGCCTACTGTTAACATTAACCGTTCCTCTTTGTCGTATCTTGACAATTTGCCCTTAGCAGACACAACATTCTGTACGCCCGGTGAGATTGATATTATCTTAGGATGTGACATATTTGCTCGCATTCTAAAGGCAAACAAAATATCAGGTTCTCTCGGCCAGCCATTTGCTATTGAAACCACTTTGGGATATCTCATCTTGGGTACTGCCCCAACGATGATTGAAAACCCAAGTATAAACGCCACGCAATCATTTTGTACGTTCACGCAAAATAATGATTTTTGCCTGTCGCGCTTCTTCGAATTGGAAGACATTCCAGATGAGAAGTTTTTAACGCCTGATGAACAAGAGTGTGAGGACATTTTTAAACTCACTACCTCTCGTGACACGGCAGGTCGTTATATCGTCGCGTTGCCGTTTCGAAACAGTCCCTCTGTTCTCGGTGAATCGTTACTCGTTACCCGCCGCCGAACGCAGGTTTCGATCTCTCGAACGCCGCTTGATATCTCAACCCGCAATAAAGTTAGAATATGACAAAATATTACGCGAATACCTACAGAAAGGGTACATTTCGCCGGTCGACAATTCTGACTTACCTCATTACGTTATACCGCATCATATTGTAGTTCGTGAAGATAAACTTACTACTAAAATTCGCATGGTGCTAGATGCGAGTATGAAATCCGATTCGGGTTATTCGCTTAATGACATCCTACATACCGGAAAGAATTTACAAGGTGATTTGTTTCGCATTATCCTCAATTTCCGATTGTTCGCAATAGCTATAACCGCTGACATAAAACAAATGTACCTACAAATCGTAGTGCAAGAAGAATGCCGTCGTTATCAGCGCATGCTGTATAGATTTAACAATAGTGACCCTTTACAATTGTTTGAATTTAATCGCGTCACTTTCGGCATGTCTTGTAGCCCATTTTTGGCCATGCGTTCACTGCGTCAACTCGCAACGCATGAAAAACCTCGTTTCCCACTCGCGGCAAACTTGGTGGAAAATGGCTCATTCTACATGGATGATTTTGTCACCAGTTGCTCATCAGTCGAGGAAGCTACCGAGTTGTCGACGGAATTAATTCAGTTATTCGCTGCCGGAGGATTCGACCTTGTAAAATTCTCTTCTAATTCCCCAAAGTTTTTATCCACGATTCCTACAGCTCGTCGTGTTAAGGAACATGTGGAATTTAATCCCGATGAAAACCTAAAAATACTAGGGCTTCATTGGATACCCGCTTCTGATCATTTTGTATTTGTCGTACACACCGACGAAAGAACGTGTACTAAACGAAATATTCTCTCGACGATTGCTCGTCTTTGGGATTTGATGGGTTTCGCCGCACCAGTTGTATTATTGGCTAAGCTGATAATTAAATCTCTATGGGAGTATAACCTGAATTGGGACGATACTCCTACTGAAACAGTTGTCACACTTTGGCGACAGTTTAAAAAGGAATTGCCATTACTGCAATCTATTAAAATTCCTCGTTTTTTAGGAATCGAACCCCAATGTGTATTAACGCTTATCGGGTTTTCAGACGCAAGCGAACGCGCATATGGAGGTGTTATTTACTTACATGTTTACTGTCCGAATACTGATAAAACCACAATTAATTTATTATGCGCTAAATCCAAGGTCGCTCCGGCTAAGACGATTTCACTTGCGCGATTAGAACTATGTGGAGCGCTAGTACTTGCACGATTAATGCATACGGTCAGTAATACCTACACATCAAATTCAAACGCTCATACGACTTTAGCTTTTTGCGACAGCACGGTTGCACTAGCTTGGATAAATTCACCACCTGCAAAATGGCAGACCTTCGTTGCCAACCGTGTCTCACAAATACAAAACCACCTTGGGGCTGAATGCTTCCATTATATAAGAGGTCAAGACAATCCCGCCGACTGCTTATCGCGGGGTCTTACTCCCGCTCAGCTAATAGACCATCCGTTATGGTTTAACGGTCCCGTATTTGCCCAATTACCTAAAAGTGATTGGCCTTTACAACGTTTTGATACGAAATCGATATCTGATCCACCCGAATTAAAAACAAAAATTTTGATGTCCGTTCAAGACAATAACCGCCCTAAAACAGTCGCTCCACCGTTATTGTGTGCACTAGCTTCTCGTGTTAGTTCATGGCCGAAATTAATTCGAATAGTAATTTATGTTTTTCGTTTCATTAAGAAATTACCACGAGCATTCGAATTAAGCCATATCTTAGTTGCAGAAATCGCTGTTATAAATTCTATACAGCAAGAACATTTCTCCGAAGATATAAAGGCAGTCAAAGATGGGAAGAAGGTTCGGCGAGCGATTGCAAAATTAAATCCGTTTCTTCATGACGGAATTCTAAGGGTAGGAGGCAGATTGAGTAACGCTGAAACAGAATTTGACAGTCGTCATCCCATTCTATTGCCCGCTCGGGATAATGTAGTCAATTTAATAATAGACTACTATCATATAAAGAACATACCGCAGGGCCGTTGTTAAACTCTGTCCCTTACCGTCACAATAGATTTAACGACATCTTAGAAGTTAGTTCATAATACTTTAATTTTTAAAAATCAATTAGATTAGTTTCATTGTTAAATAGGTACCAAACCCTACTAGTTTTATCTACCGCAGGTTCAGTATTATTTATTGAATCCTTTCAAGTCATATTTTTCGTTTCAATGTTTTTTATTCTTTTTATTTCCTTGCTATATCAGTCATTTTGACCATTTGGTAAAGCATTTATATAACTTACATAATATTTTCGTAACTTTTACATAATTTATTACATTCTACCGCGTGTCATTATAATTTTTTGTTTGCGCGTTGAAACGTATTGGCACTCTTTTGGTTTATGGAAGTGGATTCTTTCATCCCCTTCCAGGCGGGGGGCATGGTTACGCCAATACATATACCCACACATACACACACCTACATAGCACACATACATACTGTTGCTGCTTGGGATTGGTATTAATATTGTTGCAAATCCTGTCCTACCTTGTTCCCAAAATCCGCACCTATAACTACCTTCACCACGTCAGTCTGCAATCAACAGCCCGCGCCGCAACATACCCTATAGCCCCCGTGCTCCCGCTATCTGTTAACCTAATTCCGCCGTGTTCTCCGTGTACACGAAACGCACGCCTATTGCTGTTTTCAGTGCCAATTGGACGGGGAGAAAGAAGACAAAATTGCCAGCATACAAGTTCTTTATCCTGTTTCGGTGAGTCCTTTCCTTTATATGCAGCATATGTTTTTCCTCGTTCCAAGCAGTAAACAGTAACACAAAATTCAAGGTCCTTCGTTAGTCAATCTTCGCAAATATCAAATCCACTCTACACACACACAATCTCATTCAGTAGTTTATTTTTAAATCAAATTAGGTCACTCCAATTCTCGTCGAAAGTACGCTTACAATTAATTATACTAACTGAATACAATTTTACAGTACTTTTATATAATATACCGATCTTTTTATCTCGGATAATAACGATCCCGTCAACTTTACATCCCTACTAATTGCTGAGGAATGTTGCCACAACTAAGCAACGTAAAAATTTATTGCGCTGTGAACATTCCGCAACGGAAACCTAAATAACTTCTAACTACTTTTTTAAAACAAACAAACAAGATAAAGAATACAACACAGAAGCTAAAATGCGTGTATTTATTTATTTTCATGCATACTTAGAAATCGTGGATCGATAATGATGAAAACCATTATATCAGAGTAGAATATATTTAGGTTTTTGTATTTCAAACTCAAGGTGGGAAAGAGGATAAAATGGGTGGCCATGATGTTTTAGTTTACAGTTGGTATAAGTAATTGAACATTATTTTACCTATAAATTAAACAAAACATTAAATAAAACTTTGCTATTTTCAATTTTAATTGGAATAACTCGCCCTGGCAAGGCAAAGGTTCTGGGTTCGATTCCTACAAGATGTGACCTTATTTTCTTTGATTTACCTATTTATGATTTTTGTATCAAAGTTTCGATTGAGTGTCGCTAACAATTAAGGGTCGACCGAGATCTCGGTCTCGGTCTCGGCATTCTCGGCTACAAATTCTACCGAGAACTCTGTCTCGGTTCTCGGCGAAAAATCGCCGAGATTCTGGGCCATAACCGAGACCGTTGTAAGTAGGTATGGTATAGGACAAAGATATTGAAATATAAGAAGATGTGTTATCCGCAGTTTTTACTAGGTGGGACTGCGCTTCCGGGTGTTACCGATATTGTTTACCAATTGACGAATAAACTAAATGAACGAATACACTAAACGAACTCTAAACTAAATGAACGAATTCTTTCCGTATTCAAACCAATGACGTTATATATTATAAATAGACTCGCCATAGTCTCACATACTCTCAATATAATGTGGAAAGCAAGCAACACTCTTTTGTTTTCAGCGGTTTTCAGTATAATTTCTAAATTCAAATGTTTATTCCTGTGTGATAAAGACAGACAATCAAAGAATGTATGTGTGTGAATGTCATAGATATATGGTTGGGCAGCGTATGCTTATGTCACTTTGTGATGTAACGTTCACTGTCTCCTTTTCTTAAGGCCCACTAGAATAAAAGGTCCGGATGCCTGTCGGACTTTGATGTTTCGAGCTACACAATAAATACAATAGGGCAATGACAGTTTTCAAATGGTGGCGGTTGTCGTCAATACTTGTTGGAACTGCTGATTTATGTGTTGTTTTGCCGCAAGCAAACAAATAAACAGAGTGTTTAGGCTGATTTGTCTATTTTAAAATAGTAAAGTTTACTAAGCAACAGTAATTTGGCTGTTGCGCGTCCAGACCCTTTACTTTAGTAGGCCTAGAATTTTCTCTGATGACGCGTAAAACCGCGGGCGGGAAACATGAAAATTAATTGTAATATTTATAATAATTGATAATAATAAGTTATTTGCGTGTACTTACAAATGAAGTGTTATTCCTTCGCCTTTACGACTATTTGCCGTGTAATTAAAGCATTTTCTCATCACACAGGAGGGTATTTTGGCGCTTTGCAATGCAATTTACTTACTGGTAAGACACAACCTCACTCGACCCGTAGCAGTTTATTACTAAAGTACTAGAAATAGAGACAGCTACAATCGTCTTGTGTTTGGCTTCCCACTTTGAGATTTCTACCCCGCGTCCAGTATTAATGTCATTGTTTCAAACTACACTAATTCACACCTTAAAAAAATCAAGGAAATGAACAAATTCTTTTCGTATGCAAACTACCCTGATTAGGTAGTAGTTCGCCGACAGTCGCGCGGACATCATAGCATATCTCTTTTGTATTTGAATATCTTTGGTATAGGATAATGGGATTCAAATCTACCGCGCGCGTCCACATTCGTCACTTGGTGTCAGTGCGTGTCACAATCAAATTCTCATGTGACGACATGTGCTTCTACTGCATCGTCAGCTAGTTCATCAAACATGGCTGCAACATATAAATCTAACTTATGGGCAGCTCATGATTTCATAGAGGAAAGGAGGGAGATGAGCCAATGACCACTGACGAAAGCAGTTGTGCTGTGATAGAAATAGCGCTCGATAGCTTTCTTAGAGATCCAAGACTGCAAAGAAATGCAAATATTTTTGTGTATTGGTATTGGTATTCGTCACCATATCAAGTATTTAGGCCTGCAGCAAAAAAGTTTTTATCAGCACCGCCTACTAGTGTAGCAAGTGAACAGCTCTTTAGCAGAGCTGGTCAATTTTATACAACATGAGGCGACACTCTTTGAAGGGTGAAAACACAGAAAAATTACTTTTTATGTGCTACAACATCATGTGGTTCAATTTTGATTATTTAAACTATTTAAAACAAATTATTATTACATTCTTAAATATATCTACTATATTATGCAAAAATTGCGCATTTAATTTTTTTTTTCTCAATTTATCTATTCTCGGTCTCGGCCGAGATTTTAATTTATTCTCGATCTCGGTTTCAGTCTCAGCCGAGAACGAAAAACCTGTCTCGGTCGACCCTTACTAACAATGTTGCACCTGAAGGATAACAGTGGTACAAGTCCAAAAAATGCATTTTTGATTTAAGTATGCAGAAATGTTCCTGGATATCTATTCTGTCTTCGATAAAAACGGCATAATTCAAAATATTATTGTGGCCTTAAAAACGAATGTCGTTATTATATTATAAAGTTTTACTCAAATTCAAGCAAAAATAGTGTCAAAATTATCATTGTACCACTATTATAATATTAAAACTAATAAATATTAATATACTGCTTTTTAACTTTTGTAAAATTATGTTTTTTTATTGGTTAATAAACTGATATAACCGGTTGTGTGCCGAATGTGGCCGCATATGCTTGAAATATTGTCACCCGGATGACAATCGACACTCAAATGATTAATACACTCAAACGAAATATTTAAACTGCTCTCCTGAAAAAAGAGGTTTTTTGAGTTGTGTCGTTGTTTTTATTCATTATGTTTTCATTAACTAAATATCGACCCATAATCGGCAGAATAGCTTAAGCGCCAAACAGTAAATTGTTCAGGAGAAGGTTTTTTTTAATTAACTTTCTTCATTGATTCCAAAAAGGATTTTGGTTAATTAGGATTATTAATCTTTGGTTGGTGCCTACATAAAGCTGATAATACAATTATCTGAATGCCTTCAGTTGTTGAGATAGTGGCGGTTACGCTGTTTTGCCTGTAACGCTGACAGATTTTTTTCCCTAGGAAATGTCACATACACTGTTTAGAGTACATAATTATTTTTGAAATATTTATCACGCGATCATGATAGGTGAACAAATAACTAAATAAAATGGTTCCATGACAGTTGATCTTAAAGTTGGCTAAATACAATGATTTTCAAGTAAGTATGCAAAGAGGATATACGGCCATATAACCAAAGTCGATATACTTATATCTGCAGGCATCTTATTCGAAAATCCGTTGTAAAAATATTTTTACTAACAATAATTTCGACTCTCCGAAGGAGCATGCGGTAATAACAAAATATGACATACTTATATGTGCAGTCGGCTTAGCAAAAAACCGCAATATAACATTTTTTATCTGAATACAACACCAGAGGCCCACCTTCTCCCAACCGTCTGTAGCCAATGAGACTATGGCCTCCCCAATTTTGGTATGTTTTGAGGCTGAAGGTAGTGGGGAGGGGAAGGATGTGGAAAATGTAACTGGCTCTTCAGAACTAGTTACCAAACACGGCTAAAGCAATTTCAATTAATAAATCTAATATCTACACACCACACACCAGCGTACAAATACAAAAAATCATATAATATAACTTTTTTATCCGAATACAACACAAGAGTCCAAACTGCTCCCAACCGTCCGGAGCCAGTGAGACTACGGGATCCCCAATTTAAGCATTTTGTGAGGCTGAAAGTATCTATTGGAGAGGGGAAGGAGATGTGGAAAATGTAACTGGATATTCAGATCTAGACACCAAATACGGCCAAAGTCATTTCAAGTAATAAGTCTAACACTTATATACACTACACACCAGCGTAAAAATACAAAAAATCATATAATGTAACTTTTTTTATCCAAAAACAACACAAGAGTCCCAACCGTCTGGAGCCAGTGAGACTATTGAATTCCCAATTTTAGAATGTTATGAGGCTGAAGGTACTGGAGAGGGGAAGGAGATATGGAAAATGTACCTGGCTATTCAAATCTACTCACCAAATATGGCTAAATACAGTTACATACTAAATCTGAATAGCCTGGTACATTTTCCACATCTCCTTCCCCTCCTCACTACCTTCAGCCTCGTAACACACTAAAAAAAATTGGGGAACATCACTAGGGGGGGGGGGGGGGGGGTACTAAAAAAATGACACGTGATTTGGGGGGGGGGGGGGGGGGTTAGCCTAAAACCTCACCACATATCACCAGGGGGGGGGGGGGGAGGGGGTCAAAAAGTTGCTAAAAAACATCACGTGATTAATGGACGACCCCTTACTACTTTTTATACTAATATTCAAATACAAAACAATAAATTAAAAACACTCAAGAATTTCCGTTTAGTTTCCGATGTTTCTAGCCACCGAAACATCTGCAGTAGTCACCAGATGGACGCCAACCGACTAAACTGAAACATTGTCGACCAACAGCCTAGACAGCGTAAACAGCGTAACTGACCACAGTCGCTAAAAGTTACAGGTGCTAAAAAGGGTCAGGCATATAAGATAGAGCTGCAATATTTTTGTCACTGATGTATTAGGCAGTGTTGAACAGTTTTCCTTAAAAATCGTAATTTGACAAAAATGTCGTTTACGCTGTTCTGCCGATTATGGGTCGATATTACAATTCGAGGCTTTACTCATTAAATTAAAAATAAATATTCCAAATTAAGAGTGTATAACCAGAGAAACCAGAAATATGTCATTTTTAAATCAGTGGTTAGACGTATTGACTCTTTTCCACAAAAAACTATAAATGGATTTCAAAAGATTGTTCTTTTATCTAGTAAACTTATGTTTTAGATTTTGAGAAAAAAAAAATATTTTTAGAATAATAAGGTTATACCATAGGTCGTTCGCAGATTTGTTCAATTTTCAAAAAAGTACATTTCTTATACAACACCCATTTCAAATCATATAATCATGCAGTAAAATAAATCAATACATTATCTGGTAAACGTATGTTTCAGAATTTTAATTTTAGTTTAAATAAAATTATTAAAAAATATATACGGACATGTGTTTCTTGACGAAAATTGGTCGGTTTGTGCATTTATTTGTGCACTTACAAACAAATATATTTCGGATTTTTTTACATACTTATTTTGCTAAGACGTTATTGACAAATCATAAATAATTTGATCGTAAAATAATTTCAGGAAGTATTTAATTTTAAATAATTTTGAACATCGCATTTTACCATTTTTATCGCAGCCCGTAAACACAAATTTCAGATTTCATTACGGGCCCAAACGCGGCCAGGAGAGCACGTCTTCGCGACGCTTTGAATAATAATATTTGGAAATGAAATTTGAAAACGAAATTTGAAATAAACACGAATTCCTTGATTCATGTTTGTTAAATCTACAGGGTTGCCCGAACGCAATTTTTCATGTTCATTGAATATTTTTATGCAAAAATTTTTATAATTTCGAATATTTTTTTTATTTTAAATTATTCTTGTGTGAATACCGCACAAGAGTCCCAACTGCTCCAAAATATTTTTTTGGGGTAAATCTTTTTTACGCACGCTCGACACTTGGGGGTAAACTGGTGAATGGGTTACGAAAAGTGGTGATAGTTACGAAAAATGACATGCGAACGGTAATCAATGCGAACGGTGATCGATTGCTCGGCGGGTCGGGCCTTTACGCACGCTTGTTTTTCGTGTTATTGTTATATTGTTAATGGACTATTTGTCCGTAAATAAATAAATAAATTATATACAGCGGGTACCCGGCATGCGTTTCATGGGCACTGTAACCTCGCGGTCAACTAAACTGTTATGGTTCCATCACAAGTCCCGGGAATTATAATGCAAGCGCCTGCACTATATAACATTATATACAGCGGGTACCCGGCATGTTTTGCAAGGCCACTCAAAGAAAGAAAGGGTTTGTGCGCTTTAATTCTGTTTGTTGAAGTGCTTATTATTAATTATGCACACGAATAAATATTTCAAAATGAGACATTTTTTACAATCCAACTGAATATTACTCGTTTTTTTTTCATGAATACCGCACAAGTCTGGAGCCAGTGGGACTATTGCATCCCCAATTTGGAGTATGTTGTAAGACTGAAGGTAGTGGGGAGGGGAAGGATATAGGGAAGAGGAAGGTGGGGAAGTACCTGGCTATTCAGATCTGACCACTAAACACGGCTAAAGCCATTTCAAGCAACGTTTCAATTCTTAATGGTGGTCTTACACCAGGGCGATACTGAGAGTATCTTCCACTCTAATGGCCGTAAAATACAATTGAAAAACAAAAAACCAAAATATTAAAAAGAATATAACAAATTGTTTATTCATGTAGCTATCTACTTAATACCTACTGTGTTTACGCATTTCACTTGTATCTATTTATGTTTATGCACTTCAATATACAAATTACAAATAACTACTACTAATTAAAATTCTGGAAGCGAGAATAGTAATATAAAGTAGTAATAGTAGCGGGTAGCCCTAGCTCGAGTGAACAAAACCCTCAAAACTCGGATTGCCGCGGAACGAAATTTAGTTCTGAAAACGCCCGCTCGCGAGCCCTGATGTGTTAGCGCTAGTGTCGGAATCGAAGTTGTCATGTGCTGGTTATTCACTCTTAATAAATTACTTTGATTTTACCACTATTTTTATTACGGTGCTCCAGATTTTATGTCCGGGTTGAATCTTTCCCAAATGAAAGACTAAACCCTTCCACACACTTTTCCACAAATGAATATCTAGTAAATTAACGCAATGTAAGTGCACTATATAAGTATAATAAATACAAAACAATACAAGAACAATACGTCAATCCACCAGAAACATAATGGGAAAATATTTCACCGACTCCAGATATTTTCATATCAAAGGGTTCGGCTCTGATGAAATCCTAACTGGTCCGATAAATCCTACTGATCCCTCAATATAAATATTTAAAAAATCTTTCGTAATCCTACATGTATTTAAAATGACCGACTTTTGCATTTTTATGTACAAATTTTTTGACAAATCTAATACGCCTAAATTTTGAATGAGAGAGCTAGGTATAATGCCAGTAGCCGAAATAACAAATGGTTATATTTTTATAGTCTGAGAATGCCAAATTCTTTTAATTTCATTTCCTAATTCTGTATATTTTCTTATTTTTTCAGAAACAGTTTTCTGAATATTACAAGAATTTGGAATAGCGACATCAATGATATAAGTTATTTTCTTAATTTTGTCATGTAAAACTATATCGGGTCTATTATGACTAATTGTTCTGTCTGTTAGAATAGTTTTATCATAATAAATTTTATAAAATTCATTTTCTAAAAATGAATTTGGTTCATATTCATAATATGGTACATTACGGCAGTCAATCAAGTTATGTTTAATTACCAAACTTTGGTGAATTATTTTTAAAACTTGATTGTGCCTAAATGTATACTCGGACGGCGCTAATACAGAACATCCCGATATAATATGTTCTATAGTTTCCGGAAAAGCCAAACATTTTCTACATAAATCATCAATTTGATTTGCATCTTTGATGATATGCTTCCTATAATTTTTAGTATTAATGACTCTATCTTGAATGGCAAGCATAAAGCCTTCTGTTTCTGCGCTCAACTCTCCAATACTCAACCATTTGTTTGACGAAAATTTGTCAACATATGTTTGGTTGAGATAATTGAAGTGTAATTGAAGAAGATAAAATTTTTATTTTTACGGTGCTCCAGATCTAAATAATTAATTTAAGATAATTGATTATATTATTATTATTTAATTATAAAATGGTGCCACAAAATAAGTTTGCTGTTTTAGAAGAAATAAATATTCCTCCTAGACTTGCAAAGAAGTCAATAGATGTCGCATATTAAATAAAAATGTATAAATTTATCCAAGACACTATCTAGGCAGCATTTAGTTCGAATTGAACACAAAGATAGCAGCCAATAAAAATATGTGTTAAGAAAATGAAGATAATGTTGGTAGTTCTCAGTCGAAGTATAATACGGTTAAATATGACCGAATCGGATAGGGTCACATTAGCTCAGTGGTAGAGCTCCGGGACAGCAAAGCAAAGGTTCTAGATGTGACTGTTTCATTCTCTGATTTTTCTGTTTCAGATTTTCAACTGAGTGTCGCTAATATTGTCTTTATTAATTAAACATCAACTATTTATTTCTTTTAGTAGGTTTTGAGAATATCCGGTGAGGATGATCCCATTGGGTGCTTTTATTATTGAAATAAAACTTCTTTACGCACGCTCGACTTGGGGAGTAAGCTGGTGAATGCGTTACGAAAAAGTGTGATGCGAACGGTGATCGGGCGAGGCGAACGGTCGGGCCTTTACGCACATTTGACTTGGGGAGTGATAAGGATAATGTCAATGTCATATGTCACCTCAATGTCATAGGTCACCCCAAGTTCATAGGTCACCCCAGGGTCATAGGTCACCCCAGGCTCATATGTCACCCCAATGTCATATGTTCTTTTATAAGGTAGTGAAGTTTGACTTCAGACGTGTGATCTAAAGCACCCTCATTTTTTTTTATTTACAATCCATGTTTACGGTACCATGATGACAAAAAAAGGAAATAAACATACATTACTTACCGATGTAATGCTGCAGCTCTTAGGGTCTTCGCTCATGAAGAAACCAAAAACTGGTCGGCAACTCCATTCATGGCTCAACTCAATTTATCAACCTCCTGAACAAATTTGAATTTTTCTGATCTGACTTATCGCAAATTACTCGAAAACTTGACAGATCGTGAGCCACTATCATGGCAACCTGTCAACAAGGCAACTGAAACGCAACGGCCGCGGCGACCAGTACTGCTAGTGCACCTTGACAGCTAGTCTTTAACAAGTTGCCTGTGTGCGGACCGCCAATGAAATTCAGAAGTTGAAGCACTGCTGAAAACCAGCTGCATTCTTGGAAAAATCGTGAATTGAAGCTGAGCAGTGACCTTTTCGTCAATAGAAGCAAGGAAAAAGAACAAAATATCTGTGGGCATGTGCCTAGTGTGATGGCCAAAAAATTACCCATTTTCTGTAATATTGTATAAACTTTACTGAATAAAGAACATTAAAAAAAAAAAAAAAAAAAATTTAATATTGTAAAAAAATGTATTGATGAAAAAACGTTTTATTATTATTATATGCGGTACCGCCGCCCCGGGAACCTTTATTGGATAACCAACACCTCTGCCATAGGTCACCTAAAGTGGTTCGCTATCTCGTTTGGTGATTTAGCAGGGGTGCCCGAGTTCATTGGATGAGGTTTGTTTAGGTCTTGGAGGTGGATGACCAGACACACTGAACCCCAGATACCTACCCACCCCTTTTCCTTCCTAGAACTCTTCTCTCCTTCCTTTCCCTAAAAAAAAACCTTCACACAGCATCCCCAAAGATGACATAGGCCCTAAGGGAAATTATTTTCCTCAGAGCCTCCTGTGTGGAGCTCATGTAAAAAAAAAAAAAGGCAGTTTTGGAATTTTTATGCGGGTGCCAATTGGTTGGGGGGGGGGGGGGCGTCCCGCCCCGGGTGCCACCCGATATGGGTTGACACATTCATTTATACCTATATATTTCATAACGCCAGAGCTTACCATTATAAAAAGCCAATAATCATGTGGGCATATGCACAACATATCACCAAAGTTTCATCAGAATCGGATGAATGGTATGGCAGCACATAAAATACGAACAAACAAATATGTATTGATTTTTATATATAAGATTTTAACACGAAATGACAAAAAAATGAGTTGGCGATAACGTTTATAATAATACATTTACTATCACAGAAAGCAGATTTCCGTCTCAACTCAAAATAGGGACTATTACACCAATCTTTAAATCAGGAAATCGTAAAGATATCAATAACTACAGACCAATCACGATTCTAAACACATTATCTAAAATCTTAGAAATAACAGTTAAAACTCAACTCGTCGACTACCTAGAATCAAATAAACTATTATCACCAAAACAATTTGGCTTCAGAAAAAATTTAGGAACATCCAACGCCATAGCCTTAGTAATTGAATATATTAAAAATTCTCTAGACTCTCATAAAAAATGCATTGGCATATTTCTCGACCTTTCTAAAGCGTTCGACACAATAAATCACTCACATCTTTTTGAAAAACTAGAGAACATAGGAATTACTGATAATGAACTAATATTTTTTAAAAGTTACATGGGAAATAGAAAGCAAACTGTGAAACTTAACAACATAACCAGTGAGTGTATTGATGTCAAATTCGGGGTGCCTCAGGGAAGTGTTCTGGGTCCGATTCTATTCCTTATTTATATTAATGACCTATGCCACATAGAATGTGACGGAGAAATCATCAGTTTTGCGGATGATAGTGTTCTCCTAATAAATGGGAAAAATTGGGCAGAAACATTTAAGAAAGCAGAAGACACACTTAAAAGAATTAAAAATTAGCTAGACTACCATTCACTTACACTTAATGCTAATAAAACCAAATTCATCACTTTCAAAATAAAAAATAAGAAAAACTCTGAAGAAAACCTGAACTTGAAAATTCATAGTCAGCATCACTTAAATGAGCATTGTAATTGTCCTTCATTATAAAACGTTGACCATATAACTTATCTGGGTCTAAAAATTGACCAAAACTTAAAATGGACCGAACACATTACCTATTTAAATAATAAAATTAAAAAACTATGTTATTTTTTCAAAACTATCAGGAATGTCCTCGTTAAAAAAGACTTAATCAAGATTTACATGGCTCTCTGCCAATCACTGTTAGAATACGGTATTATCGGATGGGGCAGTGCAAATAAAAACATACTAAATCCACTAATTAAAACTCAAAAATCCATAATGAAAATTATACTGAAAGTTCCTGTAAGAACTAGCACTGATGAAATCTTCAACAATCTTAACATCATGTCAATTAAACAACTGTATTCTAAAACTATACTCATTTACATTCATAAGTACAAAACCCAAGAAATGACAACTTACACGTACATTAGAAACACTAGATCTCATGGTCAAAAACATATCCAACAAGTAACTACTAACACCACATTTGGGCAAAAAAGCTTCTTGTATTATGGTATTAAACTTTACAATAAAATACCACTCTCACTTAAAAACCTCAACAGTATAACATTTAAATCTCAAATAAAAAGCTGGATACTAAATATAGGGAGAACAGAAATAGAAAATATACTGATATCAAATACAGACTAAAACCGAATCTACTGAACTGAATTAAAAAAAAAAAACACAATTTTATTTAATTTTTAATTATTTAACAAAATACTACATGATACTATACGTTTATAACAAATTCATATTAATTTCTTATAATTAAATTATAATATGTAAATGAAATCCTCAGCACGGGAAATCCCAGTGAGGATATCATTATCTTTAGATGTTTGTAAAGAAAGGAAAACAATAAATCGTTATTATTATTATTATTATTATTTTAATTTAATTTATTTCAAATTATTAAATTTGAAAACTTGAAGCATCTTTCAAAAACAGTTTTTAGTTTATGGATACGTTCAGAAATATTCCATTTATTTGGATTTTATTGCAAAGAGGAAATTTTCTAACTTTGTGACAGGATACGACCAAAATCTGAAAAAGGGTTAAATAAAACAACAATTTAGAGGCTTTTGGGATTTATTTTCCATATTTTATATACATAATTTAAGATATATATTTTTATATACAAAGGTTGTATGCTTTCAAATTAGTTCCATTTTCATGTCGGGGGAATAAAAAAACAACAGTCGAAACAATTCACAATCTTAAAAACAACTTTGCCATTGCGTTGAAATGAGTAACGTAACAGGAGACAATGATTCAATTAATTTTCGATACATTTCAACTATAAACAATATTGTTTCAGATTTAAATTATAATCTTCAATTTTGATTCTATTTCATTTATAATTACTTACCACTTCAGATTTTTAATAATTTTTAACAATATTTTGTAAATTTTACATACAACGCATTTTATACAATTATTAGAGTTGACCTCATGGGACATAAACACCAGAAGAGCGATTCTATATCTTTTGTGGGATCGTTATGAGGTAACGGACGTGATCTTCTGTCAGATTTGTGTGATTTTCTATGGCTGTTATTTGATTTTTCTATGTGCTGATGTCAGGTTTCAGTTGTGAGCTGTCACATATTTTAGTTTAGATAGTTTTAAACACAAATTCCTATTAATAATTATCGATCCCAAAAAAGATATAGAATCGCTCTTCAGATGTGAGATAATAGAGAAGTGTATTGTGGGCGTAACAGTGTTCCCAAAGTAAGCTCAATTTTTCCTTACTTCGGATGAAATAATTGATCAAACGTCAGTTTTTTTCTCGAAAAGAAAACCAATTCCATTGGCCAGTCCGAGAGACCTAGGAGACTAAAGGCCATATTATGTAAGTTGCCGTAGCCATTTTGTTTCAAATACATTTCTAAGGAAAATCTAATCAGAGAAGATAAAATTAATAAATGTTGTATTTTGGTTTATAAGATTGAACTTACAATCATAATTAAAAAACCTCAAGGGTTCATTATTCATGGAATATACATAATATATAATATCATTTATATAGGGACAGTCCATATTACATTATCGATGCGAATCCATTTCCACGAAAATCATCAAAACGTTGCTTGAAATGGCTTTAGCCATGTTTGGTGACCAGATATTAACAGGTACTTGCAAACCTTCCTTCCTTCCTAATTTAACCGTCCCACTGATTGGAACTCTCGTGTGGGTAGTAAATATTCACATTTTATAAAAATTAAAAAAAATTGGCAACTTTCAAGATGATTCCAGACATCAAATTTTGTTTCTATACAATTATCGTAATTTTGCGTATACCATCATTTTATCTATAATAATTATTCTCAAATTAGATTTTTTATTATTTCATATCACAACACACTACTCTAACCTAACCTCAAACCATTCTCTAACCCTGTTACTTCCCACCTAAACCTTTCCCTCTATCTTACGTTATTCTTTTCATTTCCTTTACTATCCTTAATACTGTATTCTTTTAGTAATCTGCCGCGCGATTATCCTCTGGATCGCTTTTTGCCACAATATGGCACCATTTAAAATACCTCAGATTGCTTTGCTGCCAATATTAGGCAATTTTTCCCTAGATGCATTTTTTTTTTTCAATTTTTCAATATTGAAATTCGGAGGTATGATTTTTTTGATGTCGGTGGAAAATATTTAAAATGGTCACCAAAAAATCAGAGGAAAAACTTAAAAATTGCGCTGTCTCCGTTTACTAGTTGATAGTGCAAAATTAAGCTCTATAATTTGCCAGTATCTGTACGCAGTGGCGTAGCGAGGGGGCGTGACACTCGGTCGGGTGGCACCCCCCCCGATCACAATTTTCTAGCCACCCCCCCCCCCCCAGGACAGACCAATTTTTAATGAGTTGAAATTAGTGTTTGTCAACTTTAATGGGGGGGGGGGGTGACACTAACCACGTTATCCGCCCTTTCCGCCACACTGTCTGTACGTCAAATTCATAATGTATCACGTGTCTACAACTCGATCCCCAAACTTTGTACACTTGTATACCGCCGTCTAGCTGAAGATTGATTCTGTATCTTTTAAGTTAGTGTTGGGAGACAATTAAAGACAAAAAGGCAAAATCTATTCGATATAGGAAGGCGTTCGCCGTGCGTTATCGGCTGTCAAATTTCCATGATTTTCTATGGCTTTTGTCTATGCCTGTCTTGTGTTGATGTCATAATTACCTACTTAAAAACACGAATTAAACACTTAACTAAAACACTTACATATAAGCCTAATAGGTGTTCATAAATGAGTATCCGTTTGTCGTATTATTTTGACGTTTGTATGCATGACATAAGATTGTGAAACACGCCGTCATCTCTGGCGTTAGTTAAGTACTTTTAAGAGTTGGTGTCTTAAGACAAGCGTAGTATTTAGCTCGTTAGCGTGATATGGAATGCCGCATTTAAAAAAAGTGTCAAAATGTGTCGTATGCGACCGATTTAACACGCGTTACATCGAAAAAAAAGATACAGAATCACCCGTCTGACCATTTTACTAATTATCGAGGTTCATTATTGTAGTTTTAAGACACTTCTGTTAGTTCTTTGTGTATTCGAGCAACTGTCACACGTGTTTCTGTTCGTTTCATTCTGCAACATGTTTTATTGGAATTATTTAATAATGTAAACATGACACCTTAACTTCATGTAAACATGACACCTTAACTTCAAACCAAATAATGGAAATTTTACGAAAGATCGATAGCGATATTTGTTTGTTTTTACAAAATACCTGTTTTGATTTTTAGCATATTTTGCACGCACGCACTATAATCTGCAGCTTTCATTAATTAGACACTTGCCCGGGGTGGCAGATAAGTGAGACCACCGTATTTAAAACAAAGATCGTTTGACAAAACTAAATTCCATTTAGTTTGTTCGCAAAACTGCAAGACATTTAAAAAATTACTAAGAAATACCCAACCTAAATTAGTTGCACTACTATCATTGAAGGATATTGGAAAAATTTCACATTCCCAGTTAACAAATAACGCGACAATATTTGAATTCCGCAATTTGAACGCCCGGGTGGGAACCAATAGCTTTGGACAACTCAGCTATTAACCGATCATTTAGAACTATTTTTAACATCAAATCGCAAAGTTAAGATGACATAGGCTTTAATGGATTCGCAGAACAACTTTTCACACAAGTGGCTAAAACTTTGAACCTCAAAATTTCGAAAGTCCGTCAAAGTAGTCACAATTCATAGTACAAGACCAATAAATAGACTTAGGAGGTATTTCACCACCTCTGAGTAAAGTTGTTGATTAGAACTACTCATTGAGTAACAGTATATTATATGTTTAATGTGTTATCACTGCAATTACAAGTGTATTTTTATCGCCATGTTAATCTTATGATTAAAAATGATGAGTAGTTACTAAACAGATTACTCAGAAGTGGTGGAACACCCGCTTAGTTTTCGTGCATACAACTAATCGTACAGAATGGTAAATCGTTCAAATATACATAAATATTTAATATAAAATCAAACATATTATTTTTAATTTAACCGCAACTAGCGGTTTTAAAAGTAGTTTTAGCATAGCTTCAACTGACGGTTACATTAAATCTTTAGATTACGCACAATTAGTGAAAAATTAAGTTAAATGATGATGAATTTTAATCACAGATAAGTGTACTAGAATTTATTATATTTTGGTTGGAACGGAATGCTTTTAGTGAGCATGTATTTTGATTAAATCAATTGATTTCAATATAAGAAACTTAATGTTTTGCATAAATTAATTGATAAAGTAACATTTTTTGTTGCAAATATGTGAATTAATAAATAATATCTGAGACATACATTTTTTTGGTTAAGAAATTTCTACACCACACATTTAAGAAAGTACTGAGATAATATGAAAATTTGCCTCAAATATGTGGTTAAAAAAAAAACTCGACCACAAAAACACGAGTTAAGAAAACTCTATGCCACACTTTCAGATGCTAAGACACCTTATATTATGAGTTAAGCGACATTTTGCCTCAAATATGTGGGTTCAAACTTAACCACAAATACATAATGCCACACATTTAGGTGACAAGACACCTGAGATATTATGAGATAAAAGGCATTTTGCCTCAAATGTGTGG
This sequence comes from Limnephilus lunatus, assembly GCA_917563855.2. Taxonomy (NCBI): domain Eukaryota; kingdom Metazoa; phylum Arthropoda; class Insecta; order Trichoptera; family Limnephilidae; genus Limnephilus; species Limnephilus lunatus. The sequence goes on from OU830594.1 coordinate 105,913,160, forward strand.
ATTGAAATAACTCAACAACAAATATGTGGGTGAAGAATTTTTTTACCATAATTACACAAGTTGGGAAACCTCTTTGCCACACATTTAAGTGCTGAGACCACCGAGATATTATGAAATAAACGATTTTCCTGGAATATGTGGGTTCAAAACCACCTTACTGTAAATACAAGAGTCAAGAAACCTCTTTGCCACATATTTAGGTGCTGAAACCACCGAGATATAACGAAATAAATATTTTTCCTCAAATATGTGGTTTCAAAAACAATATCACTGTAAATATATAAGTTAAGAAACCTCTTTGCCACACATTTAGGTTTTGAGACACCTGAGATATTATGAGTTAAACATTTTGCCTTAAACACGTGGACTCGGAAATATCTCGGCTACAAATAATGTACAACATTTTTTCCTAAAATAAAATAAGGTTAAAGAAAAATTTAAAAAACAAAAAAAAAAAACAATCGCGCCACATATATGTGGCTTGAGAAACATTCCAATTACAAAAAAATAATATGTGAATTGAGGAATTATATGAAAAAATTTATGTATTACTTTAATTTTATCATATTTTTGAGTTTGTTTTAAAGTTTTGGTATAAATAAGAATATTCTAGTTTTTTTTTAAAGTAAGCACTATAAAATTGAGCATATATATTATATGATATATAGAGTAGCATAGACTAAATGACTTTTGGATGAATAAGAAGTATAAATTAATGTGTGTATTTAGCTGTAAACATAAAAATATATTAAACATTTTATGTCAGTACCTATTGTCTTTAAGACTTTAACTTTTAAATAACAAAAATACATAATTGAACCGAGTTAAATAATAATTTCACTGAAAATAATAAATTAATGTTTATTTTTTTGTAAAAATGCGTGTTAATTTTAATAATTTATGTATCATGTTTTTTGACATTTTTTTTCAAAATGTAGAATAAACAATAGTTTCTATTGAATAAAATAGCCAAATTATCACCTATCATTCACTTATTCTAAAATCATTAAGGTAATACTTACAAAAATTCAAAATCTATTCATTCACAGATGGCGTTAGTATAATTGTTTTAAGAAAAAATACTTCTTTCAAGAAAGGTTTATAAATACAATATTATGACGGAGATATAATCCAGTATTGTATTTTTAAGCCTTTCTTGAAAGATTTTAGTTTGTTCATGGACGAAACGAAACATAAACAATTAACAGCATAACTTGTAAAAAGTGTTAATTTTCTTAATAAGTAAACTAGCACCATCTATGAAAGAGCAGATTATGAATTCTTTTAAGTAATCACTTAAAAACGGTAAAAAATGTTTACCCACCGATTTTAAATTCACGATATTAGCTTTTGCAACACTAGAAAGTGTTGAAAGAAAGAAACATTTCATGCGAGTCTACTGAAGAGATGTACCAATAGAAGTGTGTTTTGGGCGTGTCTGTTTGCCCGAAGTAAGGTCAATTTCCCTTTGAGGAAAAAGGAATTAAACTCTTTTCAAATATCTAAATACTCCCTTGAACAGATAATCGTCCGTCTGAGGAGTCTAGGATGTCTATGCGAATAAATGACATCAATTTTATTTCCAAGTTCTTATAGTTCACATTTCTAGGGGTTCTATCGAATCAGTGGCGTTGACTTAAAATGAGGCTCGAAAGTGTCGGAAATATCAATCAATGGGCTCGATAAAATTTGTTTTTTTTTACTCATTTAGTCTATTTGAAATCATTGTATAAATCCAAAACATGATAAATTATGGAACTAACATAGCGAAAGCACCTGAAATTACGCATGCGTATTTTTATCTTTTTTTTCTCGTATTCTTCTATACTCGTGTCAATGTCATCTATGAATACAATAATTATTAAAATAAGTATTATAGTATAGTAATAATAATAAATATTAGTGGTTGCACGCGCAGTGGGGGATGCCGGTAGCGGAGGATGCGATGTTTCACGTCCGTTGAGAGAATCATAACTCAACGGTGCTGAGAGCAAGAAGCACTATTTGTCTGCACACATCTGCAAAAAAATAAAAATAAATCACATTTAACATAAGGATTTGAATTTGTTCTATTTTTTCAAACAATTACGCATGACATTTGAATGTGTTCCATTTTTTTCTACCAATTTTGACATTACATTTGAATGTGTTCCATTTTTTGTACCAATTTTTTACATCACATTTGAATGTGTTCCATTTTTTCTGCCAAATTTAACATCACATTTGAATGTGTTCTATTTTTTCTGCCAAATTTAACATCAAATTTGACATTACAGAAAATTACATTTGAATACCAAACAAAAAAAAAAGAAGAAAACACAGTTGAGGAGGGAAAAGAAAAGATAGAGAATGGTTAGAGATTAGAGTATATGTGGAATCAGTACTTTTATCACCGAAAGTGTAAGGCCTATTTTCAAAAAAGGATAGACATTTTTCCAGAGAAAGATTTGACTGTGGGATGATACTTCTTGAACATGTTGATATGTTTTTCTAGAGATATAATAGACATACGTTGTGCAAAATGTAATTTGTACTTCCACACTACATGCAGTGGGCTAACTCGCGCCGAATTGCAGTCAATCATGGCGAAGTCGGCACATACCTTATCGTTTATATGCGACTTCTGCTTCACACCAAAAACGGCTACAAATCAGGATGAAAAACTAATAGAGAAGCTGAGCGCCGAAATGAAAAAACTACTGAAGTGTGAATTAACCGATATCAGCAAAGCAATTGATTTCTTCTCAAAAAAAATCGATGACTATGAGGAAGAAAAGAAAAAAATGTACCAAAAAATAAAAGAAGTCCAAACTGAAAATAAAAATCTTAAACAAATGATGAATAAAATACAACAAAATGCTCTAGAGACATCTCTTGAGATACATGGACTTGAAGTAATTGAACCAAAAAAAGAAGAAAATTCTACAATCGCAATCGAACGCATCTTTAAAAAAATAGGGTGTGAAGATTTCCTTGGTAGCAATAACATCATAAATTCTTACAGTAACGCCTTAAAGAAGTGTATTACAATAAAGATGGCTACGAAAGAAGCTAAAGACAGGATCATCTCCCAAAAAAAGAAGACGGGATACTTCTCCGCCAAAGACATTAACCTCTCCAATTCTGAAAACCCTATCTATATTAACGAAAAGTTAACGCCACAAAATAAACAACTGCTCTGGCTAGCGAGAGCAACAAAGGCAATGGGTTACCAATATGCATGGACGAAGAACGGGAACGTCCTTCTACGCAAAAACAAGGATACTCCAATTATATATGTCAAAGACGCGAGCGACATACCACTTCAATAACCTGGACTCCCGTTTATACCTTCAAAGACGACCATCCGGACTCAATATAAATGGCTTCTTCAGAAGAAAACAACATCCCTGAAACTCACGAATGTGACAATTTTGAAGAAGTAAACACATTATTCAATAATATGTCGTTCAATTTACTAAACATGAACATTAGAAGTATTAGGAAACATTTTGATGATTTCTGTATCCTTTTAAATTCGTTATCCTTCCAAATTGATTTTATAGCACTCACTGAAACACAAATGCGCCAATGTGTTCCGTTCAACTTACCAAACTATACTACCTTTTCAATTCCGGCTAGACATACCTCTCATGATGGCATTACCATATTTTACAATGTACACTCCATATCCAACATTAATATAGACAACCCAAATTTCAAATATTCCAATGCTGCCCACGCAACTTTTACCTCCAAAGGGAAAAAATACTCAATTTTGACGGCATACCGCTCACCCTCTTTATCTACAAATCTGTTTACAGAAGAAATTAAAACTTTTATTAAAAACAATAGCTCTAACCATTTCGATTTTGCATTTTTTATGGGTGACATTAATATAAATATACAAAACGCCATACTAAATCCGGCCGCGAACGAATATCTAAACGTTATGCATTCCTCAGGATATCTATCATACATAAATAACACCACCAGACCTAATCATCCTAATGATACTTGTCTTGATCATATATTCTTAAAATCAAATAAAAATAACCACTTTAAATCCGCTACACTAAAAATTGACATAACTGACCACTATCCTACCTTCTACGGCCACCATACTCCAACTTTGCCCATCTCTGCTGAACCAAACAGTTTTAACAAAACATTTACTAAAATCAACTACTCAACTTTAAATACCTTACTGAACGAAGAATCGTGGATCGCGGTCCTATCTAATGATGACCCAAATTTAACTTTGAATACCTTTTATGAAGTACTTCAAAAACATATTCTAAAAAGTCAAGAACAAATAGCACCACCAAAAAGTAAGCATAAGCACATAAAACCATGGATTACGCGTGGACTGATAATCTCAATACAACACAGAAACAAACTTTTCAAAATTTACAAAAACCTTGAAAACCATTGCACATCCATAAACGAAGCACAGATCCACACCAAACGGAATGAATACATTTTATTTAGAAACTACCTAAACACAATCATAAAAAAACGAAAACAACAATACTACTCTACACAACTACATAATGCTCAGAACGACTCAAAAAAAACATGGCACGTAATAAATGAAATTTCAAATAGGAACCAAAAGGTTGACAAAATTCCACAAAAAATCATTACTGATAATAACACAACCATTGAAGACGCTGAGAGCATCGCAAACAATTTCAACCACTTCTTTACAAACATTGCCTCAACCCTTATAGATAGTAACCCAAGTCTTAATATTCACTCAAATCAAATTCCTCCCGACCTTTTAGAGTCTAACGACACTACCTCTGAGCTTTCTACATTCAAAGAAATAACAAAACTCGAAATTTCAAGACAAATTGACAACCTTAAAGATAGATCTGCAAAGGGCCCAGATAACATAAGCAATACCACCATCAAATCAATTAAAAAACACATAATCATTCCATTACATCACATTTTCAACTGCTGCATCAGACACAGCATTTACCCCAATAATTTTAAACTCGCTCACATTATTCCAATACATAAATCCGGATCCCAATGTAAAACAGACAACTACAGACCAATAACCTTAACTTCACAATTTTCCAAGATCTTCGAAAAATGTTTAAAACGACAAATTATGAACTTTCTAGAATCTAACGCAATCCTTTCAGCTAATCAATATGGTTTTAGATCTAACCTGTGCACCGACGACGCTGTATTTAGTTTAACCCAAAACATATATTCTAACCTAGACTCTAACAATAAAACTCTAACCATTTTCTTGGACCTAAAGAAAGCGTTCGACACAGTCAACCACAGAATTCTATTAAAGAAAATCTTTAACGTTGGAATTAAAAACAAAAGTCTCATGTTATTAAAAAGCTATATATTAAATCGTCAACAACGCACAAAAATAGGATCAAGCTTTAGCACTTATGATCTAGTAAAACATGGTATTCCTCAAGGAACTGTCTTAGGACCACTACTCTTTCTAATCTACATCAATGACCTATGCAATATTGTGATACCAGGTAAAATTCTCTCTTTTGCCGACGACACTGCAATCACAGTACAAGGTAAAACGTGGGAAGACACAATCAGTAAAGCCAATAAATGCATTGCAACAGTCAAAGATTGGCTAGATAGAAATCTTCTCAGCCTAAATTATGATAAAACTATTTTTATTCCCTTTTATAATTCCCATAAGTCATCCCCTAAAAATAACCTTAACTTGAAGTTCCATAATATTAATTGTAACTTTGAGACATGCTCAAACTGCGAAGATGTAAAATTAGGAAAATATATCAAGTACTTAGGTGTAACTATAGACAGCCAACTCAAATGGACTTACCATATAGAAAAAACTGTAAATAAACTGAGATACTTAATTTACATATTCAAACGTATGAGCAATATCGTCAGTACAAGAACCATGAAACTTGTTTACGACGCACTGGTGCTTTCGTCCATTTCCTATGGAATAATCGCCTGGGGTGGAACATACAATAACCATGTAAAACCATTAGAAATTGCTCAGAAGTCCATCATTAAGGTAATGTACCAAAAGCCCAAGACATATCCCACCAATCAGTTATTTCAAGAAACCGAAATTATGGAACTAAGGCGGATCTACTGTACCCAATGTCTCAAATATATATTTACTCGTCCTAACAATTTCACTAAAAACACAAATCGCTCTAGCCAGAGACATAACACATGCATGTTCACAGTGCCTCACTGCAAAACCAGGTTGGCCCAAAGACACATTAATTATATTGCCCCAAAATTGTTCAATTCCCTACCTCACTCCACCAACATGTGTCAAAATTTGAACGAATATAAAAAAAATGTTAAAATCTGGATAAAAAATAATTTGGAACTGAGTAATTTTTTTCTGTAATTCAAACTAACAGCTTCCAAATTGCTAAAATATTCCATGTCGTTCTGAATATTTAGAATAAAAAAAGGAAATGTAAATGTATTTATGTAAGGGTGTAAATATGCGATATAAATTTTTAAATATTTTATTATTGAAATATGTATATATCCAAATTTAAAAAAAATAAAATAAACTCCAGTAAAATCAATCATGTTGATTGATCTCTATAGCCTCTATACATATATATTAAATTTTATTTTAACTACCACTGTTATCCACATAATATAATACCCACACACAGGCTTCGCCTTCGTGGGATTTTTTTTGTTACTTATATATATATATTTTTTGTTATTTTGTATTTTACTTGTTAAATGTACCAAAAAAATTTGCTAATAAAAAAAAAAAAAAAAAAAAAAAAAAAAAGAGGAAGATTGAGTGAGTAAATAATAATTACACAGATAAAGGTGAGATTTAGATTCAAACAGGAGAGAATTGAATTCTATTATTTGGTATGGTAAACCCCTCTAATAAGGTATTTTTAACGGACCCAGAAAAAAAACTTGTTTTTAACTCGAGCGATAGAGATTTACAGAACTTCGATTCATTTAAAAAATCAAACAGGGTGTCCGGGGGTAAAGTGCATTAACTTCGGGAGGTGATTCTACATGATGGTAGGAGTAAAAAAGATTTCCAACATTTTTTTTCCAATACAAAAAGACGTAACTACTAAAAATCCTCAGTGTGAGGTACGATCTTACTTGCTGAGCGCCCGCCGGGCACGATTGTGGCAACATTGCATGGTTGTGACTGGCCCGTATCGTAACAGTAGAAAATAATAAAGCTGGCGGCACACGCCGCTCTATTTTTATCTTTTTACCACAAAACAACCCCTAAAAGTTGGAATTTCGAAAAAAGTTTTTTATCTTTTTTACTTATAATATCATGTAGAATCACCTCCCGAAGTTAATGCACTTTACCTCCGGACATTCTGCACATACCTCCGAATATTAATACGGAAACAAATAAACTGCTTACTGTGGTTTCTAATGAATCATTTATCCCATATTTATAGGTATTATAAAAAAATAGTTGAATTTATAAATGCGTGAATGTTAGTTACTGAAATTGCCCTAACTTGTAGTTATTTGGGGTAAAATTGAATATTACTATTTCTGTATGTAGTGTATGGTTTAGTAGAAATGTTTATAGTTGCAGACATTGAAAAATGCATTTTTGACATTTCAACAGATGTCCAACTTTCAGAAAACAATTTAAAATGACGTCTACATGCAGAATACTCGATGTCTCGAACATGACATCTTTTGGTATTCGATAGAAGCTTAATCAAGCTAGCGACTAAACGTATTAGCTGATTGCTGGATGTTCAAAATACACAAAATTTGGGTAGTTATCGCTCCAGTGGTTATTTGAGAAAACTTTATTATGTATGTAAGTAAGAACTAGTTATTGAGGGATCAAAATACAAAACTTTATAAGCGTGATAATTTCTTATGTGCAGGTTTCAGGGAAGTGGAAGATTGATGTTTTATAATTTCAGACAATTAATAATTTACCACCATCATTATATTGGGAAAATGTTGCTTGTGCACTGATGGAGGACTCCGCTAGCAGAGGATTGAACCCACATAAGAGACCCAAAGTTTTAGACCACATTACCAATTAACCAATGTTAAAAGAATTTGTTTGTGAGAGGATTGATTATTGGGGTGAAGCATTAGTTTTGCGAGGCATCAGATTCCGAGGTGATATTTTCATAAAATAATTGAAAAGATTGGTACTTTTTATCTTACTTACATAATCATTGATTAAATTCCACAAATATATGGCTAAGAATCCATTCCCAAACAGATATCACAAAAAGAATGGCAGAACTGACATGGGAATGGGCGGGACAGGCTGCAAGGAAAAAATATTGTTCTTGCAACACCTTGTTAAACCGGAGACCAGGCCAACAATAGAAGTACAGCCGTAGCGAAGATTTAAAAAGATGTAGTGATCCTTACAATACAAGAAACAATGAAAAGACAAGAACTTAACCAAACAAATATCCCAAATAAATGCATAGGTACTGGCAGAACCTTTAGCTTTTTTTTTAATACCAATACCTCACAAGAGTCTCAGCTGCTCCCGTCTGGAGCCAGTGAGCCTATGGCATCCCCAATTGGGGTATGTTGTGAGGCTTAACGTAGTGGGGAGGGGAAGGAGTTGAGGAGGAGGAAGGTGGCGAAGAACCTGGCTATTCAGAAGAGCGATTCTATATCTTTTGTGGGATCGTTATGAGATAACAGACGTGATCTCCTGTCAGATTTGTGTGATTTTCTATGGCTGTTATTTGCTTTTTCTATGCACGACGTACATTAAATGAATAAATAATCATGCATACTTACAGGGATTCGTGTTTAAAACGATCTAAACTAAAATATGTGACAGTAAATATGTACAAATCTGACAGGAGATGAGAACGTCTGTTATCTCATAATGATCCAACAAAAGATATAGAATTGCTCGGCTGATCTGGTCACCAAACACGGCTAACGCCATTTCAAGCAACGTTTCAATTCTGAATGGTGGTCTTACACCAGGGCGATACTGAGAGTATCTTCCACTCTGGAACGTGCCGCAAATATACTATACATCTTTTTTTAATGAATTAATTGTGAAAAAACACAGATTATTATAATAAAATTAATTTGCCCACGTCCGTATTTGATCTCGCGACCTTTGGATTGCGAGTCAAGAGCCTTACCTCTCGACCAAGCCGGCCGTCAAAGATGCTGAAGATGCAAAGAATCTTTTTCTAATTTAATGATTTGGTTTAAAATTTCAATGGAAAAAATTAGTAAATAATAACATTGAGTAAATAATTAATCCGTAAGGCCCTTTCTCCATAATGATATGCAAGTATCCGATAATCATGTTGTGTACTCACACCGCAAATGACTTCTCGCTCACAGTCCATACACGTCACTACTGAAATCACGAGACACGCACGCCATCAATCATTGTTGAAAGTAGAAAGCTTTTATAACTGTAATCGTGAGAGTGTAAGATACCCTAAGTATCGCCCTGGTTGTGAGACCAACATTCAGAATTGAAACGTTGCTTGAAATGGCGTTAGCCGTGTTTGATGACTGGATCTGAATAGCCAGATACTTTCCCACTTTCCTCCTCCTATCTCCTTACCCTCCCCACAACCTTCAGCCTCACAACATACCCCAATTGGTGATACCATAGTTGCTCACTGACTCCCGGTGGTTGGGAGAAGTTGGGACTCTTGTGCAGTACCCACATTCAAATTTTTTTTAAATAATCTCACGCACAACCATACAGTTGCTGTAACTGTCATGTATATATTCTTTTTTGCTATTTTGTTTTGTTCCTAGCGCTGATCTAAAGCAATTGCACTGTTACATAATATTTGACGCAAATGTCGGCATATTTAAAGTTTCCACAACGTAATTGGGAACAACATCGCCCAGTCAAACAACCAGCTTAGTCGACAAGTTTACAAAATGTGGGCAACACATGCCAGTGTACGATGTACGGCAGTAGTCACCCAAATACTTGAATCGTCGAGAATCGGATATTTGCATATCCCTGTGGAAGAAAAGTGTTGGGTTCCCACAAAGCCACCGCGGATTCAATCCCTTGCTAGATAAGTTCCCCATCATCGCACAAGCAACATTTTTTATTTATTTATTTACGCCCTTGGAGCATTTACATCAAAAATAGAAACAATAAAATACCAATTATTTTATAGTATTATTTCTCTTCCTTTACACTAATAGAAAGGAAGCAGAATTAAAAAGAAATATCAACAAAAACAATATTAGAAGAATAATAATAAAATTTACATAAGCATTTTAGAAATTTCTGATATAAATTTAGGTAAGGAATAAATGAAAATATCAATGGAACTGAATTTATTTCCAAACCTATGTAGTCTTTGGATTGTGGAGTTAATGAAATAGTTAGTTTTAGACGGATAAACAAAGAACAGCTCTGGAAGTCTCGTGTCACGATTTGGTACTCAGAATGTTATTAGTTTTGTTAAGTCCGGTGCGTCAAGTGATCCATTAACTAATTTGAATAAAAGGACCAAATCGCTCTTGGTTCTTCTACTTCTAGACGATAGGTCAGTAAAATTAAGTATTTTCATTAAGTTAACATAATTAATTTGTTCAATGGGTATGGAGAGTTGGAAATTAATGAACCTTAAAAATTTATGTTGAACTTTCTTAATTTTTATTAGATGTGCTTTATAGTATGGGTACCAAATAGTGGAATTGTATTCTAAATTACTTCTTACTAAATTTTCCCATTATAACGATGCTAGTGAGAGCAATTCAAATGTTGTCACGTAGTTTTTTAAAAAACATCGATCATGTAAAACATTATGTTTGAACAAGATTGGTTGTCAATGTCTACGCATTTATAAAGGAAAAGTTTTGTTTATAACCAAAATAACTTCATGATAAAACACAAATGTAATATAATATTAAAAAGTATAATTACGTTTTTCCGTCAGCGATTCCGTCACAACCGCGCTGGCACTCAGTCCCTCTGCCTCGTTCTGCAACTCCTCACTGCGGTACGCTCCTTCCCGCCCCTCGATCATCAAGCAGTCTTTTTCCTCTATCACCTCATCCCGCCCCACGCCGCCTCCCCACCCTCTGCTGACCACGCTGGCCCTCCTTTCCCCCTCGTCCACCGAACCCCGACCACTTCCCAATGTCTTTAAATCTTTCGCCTTCTCCGAAAAAGGGAAGAAGCAACCGTCCGGATGCGACAGAAGATCCATGCTTGAATCAATAACAAAACACGTCGATTCTTTAACGGGGTCGTATATGAGCGTGGCAACTGTTCTGTTGTATCGGTATCCTTCGGAATCTTCGTCTTCTTGTTGCGTGTGATCGGGGATGTAGCGTGGGCACGGCACGCCCTGCGACAGTATCTCGGCCGGGTCGATGAACGTGGCCGCTATGTGGTCGAAGGGGTCGTGCACGACGTAAGAGCGCACTCGCAGCGGGTCCGTGACCACGAACATGTCAGTGGATTCGTCCAGTGAGGAGTTGTTATCGGCGCACGACATGTCGTCCATATCCATTTTGGAAGCGGGCTTGCCTGGAAAGACGGTAAATTGTTTTGAATAGACGCACAAAATAAACAGTGAAATAATTTAGCGTAAAGTTGGTGAAACAATTTTAATTTTCTTACATTTTTTATGTTTCAAAATGCGTTTTCCAGCCATTTTGTTGAATTACAACACTCTTTCAAATGATATGAATATGCTAAAATTGTTAGACAGAAGAATTTTTACTGACTTGGTATTTCTTTATAAAATTTTTAATGATGTAGTTGGGAGTTCAGAATAGCTAGTTTTTTTTTCCGTAATTTTAGGTATACACAGGAGCTCCTGAGGAAAATAATTCCCTCCAGGGCATTTGTCATCTATGGGGATGTTGTGTGGAGGGTCTTTTTAGGAAAGGAAGGAAGAAGGTATGAGAGGTGGGTAGAAATTTAAGTTTCAGTTTGTCCAAGAGTGACGGACGTAAGACTCCCACTTTGTTCGACAAGCCAACGGGTATGCAGAATCCGGCTGGAGAGGTCTAGGTTAGGTCTTCCTTAACCAGTCTCTCCGGATCTGGCCCTCCTATCAACTACATCACGTAGTAGGTGGGCAAATATTTTCACCGCCAAGACCTAGACAAACCTCACCCCCATTAACCCAGGCACCCCTGCTAAATCACCAAACATGGGTGTTGGTTATCCAATAATTGGTTAGTTATTAAATAGATAATTGAAGAAATAATATAAGAATATTCATGTATATATTACCTGCAAATAGACTGGTGTCCGAGGGGCACAGTTCGTGGTTGGGAACCCGGGCCACTGGAAGCACTGTGAGACGGCCGTAGGACCACGGGTTTGTCCCAGCTGGAAATATAAAACAAAATTCATTACATAACCTGTTTGGTTTTGAAATGATAATATGCGTAGTTCCTACCGGAATGTCATTTATCCAGTTCCTACCCTCTCTAACCACGTCACCTTGCTGAAGAAATCATTTGAAAATAGAACAATAAAAACAACTGAATTGAAGTGCATTTGTGAAAAAACAGAAGACTTTGAACATTTGAAGGAACTGGTTGGTGTCGTTCGTTTTTATGTGTTGTGTTCGGCTTCTCAGAGGTTAAGTGATTGGTTTTCCCTTCTTGTAATCCATTATCTTCCCATACACATATTATCACCCAATTCCAACAAACACCTTGTCGTTTTCATTTCGTTTCGTTTAATTAACTGTCCATTTTCCTGTTGCATTTGAAGCTGTAATTCGGAAACAGTTTCAGATGCAACATAACCACAACTCTCTTAGGCTAACTTTACACTCTTAAGTAAAATTTACAACTTAACGTAAGTTTTTGACATGTTTAGTTTACTCCCAGGAGCGTTTACATATGCATCTGACTTGTGGTAATTAATGGTAAGTTAAACATGTTTAAATGCTCATGCGACATCATCGTAAATTTATTTGCGGTAAGGTGGTTTCCTATCAACGACGATCTGCTACTGTCAAATTTACGCGATTTTGTCAATACGAAAAGGTCCAAAAAAATGTTGAAATAGAATTTGGCTTTAATTAAACAATTCTCCAAGCACTTTTGTGCAGTCAAAGGCGGAGATTTATGGAGTTCTTTCATTTTAACAGAATGACAGCTACCTGACAGCAACCGACTTCGAATTCAAACACGTAATGTTAAAAACAGAAATATTGAGATTAGAAAGGATTGGACCGATAATTGAATAGAAGGATGATCATTTTCAGAAAACTTAAATAAATACTAGTTTTATGGAAAAAAATCAAACTCGAATTCAAATATAGGTATATATAATTGTGATTATCAACTAGGCTATTGACAACATATGGAAGTCATAATAGGTAATATTCTTCAATTTGGGAAGCGGGAATGGGTACCACCGTTCCGGGAACCTTTATTGGATAACCAACACCTCTGCCACAGGTCACCCCAAGTGGGCCTCTACGTTTGGTAATTTAGCAGGGGTTCCCAGGTTCGTAGGATGAGATTTGTGTAGGTAAGTAATTCTTAACGGGGGCGCCAGCGCCCCCCTGTGGGCGTTTTGGAGGTCTAGGGGGGCGTTTGTAAAGTTTTAGCATTTAGGGGGCGTTGCAAAGTTTGGGTAGGCATTTTTTCAATATAGAAAATAAGTTCATTCCACAAAAGTTTTAACTGAGGTTTAATACTCAATGTCAATGTAATAATAATGTGTTTTGTTTCTGTACCCCGGTAAGACTTCTTATCGTTTTTATTTGTAGTAGATAGGGTTAAGAAACACTGGTCTAGGTCTTGGAGGTGGATGACCAGGACACACTGAACCCCAGATTCCTACCCACCCCTTTTCCTTCCCAAAACTCTCCTCTCCTTCATTTCCTTAAAAAAAAACCCTCCACACAGCATCCCCAAAGATGAAATAGGCTCTCAGGGAAATTATTTTCCTCAAGGCCCCCTGTGTGGAGCTCAAGTAAAAAAAAAAAAATAGGTACTATGTACGCCAATTTTAAAATAAATAAAATGCACGATTCATGCATTTATAAATTTAACCATTTTTTAATCCTAAAAATATGATTTAAACGGTTAAATATAAGTGCATTCAACGGCACTCTAATACTATAGCAGTCTCCATATTAAAATTCGGAGGTATGATTTGGGTAACGAGGATGGGAAATTTCCAAATCGGATGCTCAGAAATCCCAGATGCCGGAAACATATTTCAATTATTAAAACAAACAGTCGAGTGAGTAGTCTCAAATAATAAATAAATAAAAAAGTTACAAATTATAAATGTAATGAAATAATTTAATATTGAATAATATAACGTGATATTGGACTTACAAGCTGAGTGTCGTAGAGCAACGCTGTCATCGTGCAGTGCTTCTTCCTGCAATCAGAACAATAAAAATAATAATCATTTTGGTTGTGTGTATCCGTGTAACACAGGTTCAATGATCTCTAGAACTGAAATTTCCTTCGATTTTCAAAATTGGAACTTACTGTCAGAAAGATTCAGACAAACATAATTTTTGAAATTTAAAATTTTTGCACGCAAACGAAATGTTTTAAAAATGAATCACCTTACGTTCTTTCTAACTAATATTACTGGTAATGAAAAAAAAAAAAAAACAGACATATTTTATTAGACAAAATATATTATAAACGTTACTGTCAGCTCACTTTTTTTGTCATTTCATGTAAAAATAATTAATAAAAAATTCTCAAAGTTTCATTAATTTTTTTCAAATTGCGATCTGAAATTTTGGTTTGGTTTCATAAAGGTCTACATTTTACTTCTTTTGTTGTTAATTAAAGATTAGAATGTTAAGCGTGATATTTAAAGATTAGAATGTAAGGGAGATACAACGATTTCTATGAGACCTGTACGAGTTGTTTCGAAAAGTAAGCAGATTAGCCTGACGGATTAACCTAGTATTTGCAGTAAACTTTTACATCATTTTTTTTTACATTAACTCCACACAGGAGGCCCTGAGGAAAAAAATTCCCTTAGGGCCTATGTCATCTGAGATGCTGTGTGGAGGGTCTTTTTGAGGAGAGGAAGGAATGAACATTGGTCTTGAAGAGACCCATGTTGTAGGAAGGAGGAAAGACAGAGGCCGGCAAATCGTTCCACAGCCGAGCTGTTGAACTCAAGAACGAGTCGTAAAAACGACCCGTTCTCATGTGACTAATGTCAACCGTGTACAAATGTTGGGCGCGTGTTTGGTGTGTTTCTCGACTATGCACCGGTGCCGAGGGGATCAACGACGCTAGTTCCTCGGAGCATTTTCCATTGTAATACCGGTAGAACAAGGATAGCATTCCCACCCGACGCCTGTGCTCTAAAGATTGCAATCCACCTGTTAAGATGGGAGAGTCTATCAAACGGACCGCCCGTTTTTGTACAGAGTTGAGGGTATTTTTAAGGTATTTTGGAGCTCCAGACCAGAGGTGGCTGCCAAATTCAACCGTGGGGCGCATTTGAGATTTGTATAGGGTTAGCAGTTGTGTATTATTAAAGTATCTGAGGGCCCTGTACAGTACGCCCAGTTTTCCGGAGGCTAACTTTACTCTGGCTTCGATGGAGCCCCCTATCTATCTTTAACATTTGACAAGATTTTTATTTAATTTGTAAGATAGACACATATATTCATGCTACCTTTTAATATACTATTACATGAGCAACTCGTATTTAATCGTTTTTAATCTCTACAAATGGAGAATATTTGCTTCAATGGGATAGGAACTCACGTGATGGTCAGGCGGCAATACAGGCGGAGATAGCAGTTCCTCCTCGGGTACCACTGCCGCTTTATCGACCAGCCCCGCCTTGTGCTGGTGCGAACGGTAGTTCAGGTTGATCTTGGACAGTTCGTGCTCCAGATCGGAGAGGTGCGCCACGGTGCGACGAGCTTTCTGCTGGTGGTGGTGGAGCACCTCTCCGTCGTGCATCTGCAATGGAAAATAGAAACAATGTATGCTATGGAACAAGGCAAAGTGAATAGTAGAAGAAGAAGCTTTGATCAACAAATGCTTATCTTCTTCGCCTCCTATTTGAAATCCAGAAGTCAATATATATTAATAAATGGACAGGAATCTTTCATAACAATTCCCAGCACTATCAGTTGTTCCCCGGGGATCAAACCCTGGTCCTCTGTTGTTCCTCTTACTTATAGACGACGTCCAGCTCTGTGTAAAATATGGCAGATCTATTCTATTTGCGGATGACCTCAAACTTCTGATGGAAATAATCTCTTATCAAGACTGCTCACAAATGCAATCTGACCTTGATGCTATAGCAGAATGGTCAGGAATAATAGAAAACTTGTTACTAATAGACACAATGTCTGCCACGGAATAAGGTGAAGTGAATCATAGAAGAAAAAGCTTCGATCAACAAATGCTTATCTTCGTCGCCTCCTATTTGAAATCCAGAAGTCAACATATATTAATAAACGGACAGGAATCTTTCATAACAATTCCCAGCACTGCCAGGTGTTCCCCGGGATCAAACCCTGGTCCTCTGTTGTTCCTCATACTTATAGACGACGTCCAGCTCTGTGTAAAATATGGCAGATGTATTCTATTTGCGGATGACCTCAAACTTTTGATGGAAATAATCTCTTATCAAGACTGCTCACAAATGCAATCTGACCTCGATGCTATAGCAGAATGGTAGAAACAATGAATAATAGAAACAATGTCTGCTACGGAACAAGGCAAAGTGAATGGTAGAAGAAAAAGCTTCAATCAACAAATGCTTATCTTCTTCGCCTCCTATTTGAAATCCAGAAGTCAATACAGTCGAACCCTGTTAAGAAGTTCTTCAAGGGACCGGTCAATAAAAACTTCTTAAGCGGGAAAACATCTTAAGAGGGTTTTCAATTTTGTATTAAATTTGACTGTCAAGTTAACATCCAATCAACGGTTTTATAAATATTGTAGTTGTACGATAGGTAGGTTAAATAAAAATATGTATTGTCAGCTTGCTACAAAAATTTCACTTTAAAAGTTTTTAAAGTTCCTTTTACTTAATATTAGAAGTCAAGAATTAATTTATTCATAACAAAAAAATATGTTTTTGAAAAAAAAAAATAATAACATACTGGGTTTGGGGTATCGACCTTACTAAAAACATAGCAACCATGAAACGTTATCCGAAACTAACATTTTGTTTTTATTTTCATGGTAAGGAAGGCTAGCCAAGATACAAATCAAAAGGGCAGGAAAAGTTCACAAAAGTCAAATGTTTCGTCCAAATGCTAGGTTTCATTTAATGTAGTGGCAGGATAAGCCATTTTCCTAAAGTGTTCAAAATTTACACCAGTCAAAAATACAATCACAAAATTAGATTAATATTTCAACCTCTTAGAGATTCATCCGACAAAGCAAAGTTTATGGGATAATGGGCTCTAAGGGAAGATAATTTAGAGTTTATTATTTGAAACACTCTGAATTCGTAAAATTTCCTTTTACCTGTTAGGTATCATGCACCTAACCCAAAAGTTGAATAGGTGAAGATGATTTGTTTACTCAGTATTGACTGGCAGGTCGGATAGTAAAATTCCGTAAATGTTCTGATAAAATTTACGTACATATTTGAAAAAGGTATCCACCAACGAGTTCATTTCAAATTTTGGCAAAAGCAATGATTTGACCCTCTGCTGAGTTCACGGTTAACTTGGCAGAGCTCTTTATTTCAAACACTCTGAATTTGGAAATTCCAAAGGCATTATTTTGCCAACATGTTAGGTGATAACAAAATGTAAACACATGCGGGTTAGCGGTATTTTTATGGGCACATTATTTTAAATGCCGATTTACAAAGGAATACTAGGTTTTCCCGCCTAAATTTTCGGACGACTGTTGACTTCCAAGAAAAATCAAATTAAAGTACTGTTAAAATTTACGTATTTGAAAAGGTATTCACCAACTAGCTCATTTCAAATTTTGGTGAAGGCAATTATTTGACTCTCTGTCGACTTCACAACCTGCTACCTTACACTACTTGTCAGCTGGGCACAGATACCATCTGTTGTTATGATTGACTAAAAGTAAAAAGCGTTTCTCCAAAATATTAATATTGCATTAAAAAATGTTAAAAAAATTTAAAACCTTAAAAACGATTTTTTTTAATGTGAAAACCTCACAAGAGCCCCCCAGCTGCTCCCGTCTGGAGCAAGTGAGACTATGGCATCATGATATGATATATGGCCAATTGGGGTATGATGATGTGAGGCTGAAGGTAGTGGGGAAGGGAAGGAAAAAAATCGCCGAAAATTAAATTTCTTGGCGGCAAATTCAAATTCGGGTAGGTTCTTCGGAATAAATTCGTAATAATACGACTTGTTCCCTGGGTAAATCTAGTTAACGCAGTCGTGTAGCGCCGCGGACTGCGCCCTATTCGAAGTATAATTACAGAAAAATACGATATTTTCTGAGTAAATCAAATTTTCGGGGCCGATTACCGTTACGGCCATCCCTTTAAACTCAAAAAAAATGTGATATAAGTGTTAAGGCATATTTAGTTCAGCGTGTTTATTTTTAGTCTCTGTGGTAACACTGGTCCACTACACAACACAACCACGTTCTGCTACCAAATATTGTATTTTCTAACTGTGAAAATAAAGATACGTTTATTTCAAATTCCACTCCGTTTTTATTAATCCTGCTTTAACAGGTTATGGGCCCAGTTTACGTCTAACTGTGGATATTAAAATAACGCGAGTGAAATTATTCGGCAGTCTCACGTGTCGCGGAACGGAAATCCGCCATTGTTCGTGTGTCAGTTGTCAAAAGTGCAAGGTGTGAATAAAATTCGCGATGTCCGTCGGTATCTCAGTGAAGGGTGTGAAGCCTTTCGATGGAACAAATTTCCAGGGCTGGAAAGCTCAAGTGAATGCACTATTTGTGATGAACGATGTTCTGGATGTCGTCGATGGCACGAGAGAGACACCTGCTGCTAGTGACGGGGCCGCGCTAAAGAAAAACATGAAAGATGACGCAACGGCAAAATTTATAATTCTGTCAAACATTGACGAGGCTCAACAAGTATGTGTGCTGTCATGCATCTCTGCGAAAGAGATGTGGGACAAATTGTGTCTCATTCACGAGCAGAAAACTGCTACAAACAAGCTGGGTCTGCTGCAAAGATTCCATGCTTATCGAATGAGCGAAGCAGATACGGCGGTTCAGCATGTAGCCAGGGTGATGAATATGGCGAGTCAACTGAAGGACGTCGGCGAGAAAGTATCGGACGCTATGGTTATGGCGAAAATACTCGCGAGTCTCACTACGAAGTTTAGCACGCTGCAGGTGGCGTGGGACAGTGTGGACCCTGTTCGACAAACTCTTGATAATCTCCAGGAACGGCTAATAAGAGAGGATTCGAGACTCAACGGCGAAGAAGAAACGTCGGAAGCGCTGGCTGCAACAGCCAAAAATCGTCGTGGGCGAGGAACAAAAAGTTCTGAAAATAAAAAGACTGAAAATAAAAAGGAAGTTCAGTGTTATAAGTGCCAAGGCATGGGACATATCGCAAGTCAGTGTCGGAACAAGCGGAAGCCACGTGACAGCGGCGATAAATCACGCGATTGCGCGTTTGTAGGAATGACAGGTAGCTCGATCGCGTCGGGTTTGAAAACTGTGGAAAGCACCTGTGTACTGTGGACGGAGAGCCATGTAATGGCGATCGATCAAAGTGAGGTCTGGCTGATTGACAGCGGCGCATCGAAGCATCTTACCTACCGACGTGACTGGCTGACTGACTATAAGCCGGATAATACGGGCGCTACAGTATTGCTTGGTGATAATCAGATATGCAACGTTGCTGGTGAAGGCACGGTGCGAATTAAAAAAATGATTGATGGAGTGTGGCAAGACGCAAGAATTGAAAAAGTGCTACACGTTCCGAAATTAAGAAAAAACTTATTCTCCGTCGGAGTATGTACAAAGAAGGGATTCGGAGTGCGTTTCGAAAATAATCGGGTTATCGTGGATTGCGACGGTGAAGTGCTCGGGACGGGCATGAAACAAAACAATGACGTTTATCGCATGTTCTTCAAGGTCGCGAAACAAGGAAGCGCTGAAGAAGCTAACGTAGCTACTACAAATTTAACTTTGTGGCATGAGCGATTGGGACACGTCGGAAAGCGGGCGATTCGCGAATTAGCGGAAAAAGGGCTCGTGAGTGGAGTGACATTTTCGGATAAAAGTGACGTTTTCTGTGAACCATGCCAATTGGGGAAATTGCACAGGCTGCCTTTCAACAAGAATCTGGAGCGAAATAAGAAAATAAAGCCGGGTGAGAAAATGCATTCGGATGTCTGTGGGCCGATGTCAATGAACTCTGTCGGAGGATCAAGATATTTTTTGACATTTAAAGATGAAGCAACCGGCTACAGACACGTGTACTTCATGAAAACGAAATCCGAGGTGTACGAAAAGTTCAAGATCTTCGAGAAGATGATCGAGAACAAGTTTGGAAGAAAAATGAAAACTCTTCGCTCTGACAATGGCCGAGAATTTTGCAATGACCAGATGAATAAATACCTCGAAGAATGCGGAATAAAGCGAGAGACAACAGCTCCATACAATCCGGAGCAAAATGGCAAGGCCGAACGTGACAATCAGACGATTGTCGAAAGTGCTCGTACAATGATAATCGCGAAGAATCTTCCATTAACTTTATGGGCGGAAGCCGTGAATTGTGCGGTATATATTCTCAACCGAACCGTGTGGACGAGTGGTGCAGTCACGCCGTACGAAGCGTGGATTGGAAAAGCTCCGAACCTGAAGCATCTTCGAATTTTTGGATCAGACGTGTACGTACACACTCCCAAACAATTCACGCGAAAATTCGACGCGCGGGCGAGCAAAAAGATCTTCGTCGGATATTCGGAAGAATCGACGAATTACCGGGTGTATGATCCTGAAAAGAAAAAGGTCAGTGTAGTTCGAAATGTCGTGTTCAACGAGAAAATCGGGGCGCCAGAGGCGAAACAAAATGAGATGGAGAAGGAATACGAAACAATTCTTTCACGACCCGAGGAACAAGAAAACGAGGCACAAGAGAACGAGGCACAAGAGAACGAGGCACAAGAGAACGAGAACGTGATCGACAACAAAGAAAATGACGACAACATCGGAGAACGACAAGAAGAAGAAAACAACAAGGGCGACGAACGAGAAGACGAGCAAGAAGGACGACGAATCCTGCGAGATCGAGCACTGATTCAAACTCCTTTAAGATACCAACACAATGCAAATGTGGCCGAGTACTTAGTCCCATTAACTTACGAAGAAGCGACGAAAAGCACTGAAGCCGTGCAGTGGGCGGGTGCTATTCAAAATGAATTTAAAGCACATGAAGACAATCGTACGTGGAAACTCGTGAAGAAAACGCCAGAGATGAGACTAATCGACTCGAAATGGGTATTTAGGGTAAAGACGGATGTAGACGGGAAGTCACATCATTTCAAGGCTCGATTATGCGCAAGGGGCTTCCTGCAAAGAGAGGGAATCGACTTCAAGGAAACGTTTTCTCCAGTGGTGAGATATGACTCACTGAGAATTTTGCTGGCAACGATAGCCGCCGAAAATCTTGAAGTAATGCAATTTGACGTTCAAACTGCATTCCTATATGGCGAACTGGAAGAAACAATCTTCATGAAAGTTCCGGAAGGACTGAAGCTGGAAGAAGATAAAATGAACGTCGTGTGCAAGCTCGAGAGGTCACTTTATGGACTCAAACAAGCTCCAAGATGTTGGAATCAACGATTCACCAAGTTTTTGAGTGAATTCAACTTAGTAGAGTGCGAAGCAGACAAGTGTGTGTTTACTGGAATGTTTAAAAATGACAAAGTGTATCTGGCTCTATTCGTCGATGATGGGCTAGTAGCCTCCAATAATGTAGAGACTCTTAAGGAAATTATTCAACAATTAAGCAAATCGTTTAAAATTACAGTCGAAGACTCAAATGTTTTTGTCGGGTTGCAAATCAAAAGGGATAGAGAGAGGGGTAAACTGATGATTCATCAGAGCGCGTACACGCAGAAAATAATTGAAAAATTCGGAATGGCAGACGCGAAAACGGTGAGCGTGCCGGCGGATCCACACGCAGCGCTGGCTCCAGTCGTGGAACACGTTGAAAGAATGAGAAATGTACCGTATCGCGAAGCAATAGGTTCCCTAGTCTTTCTAGCGGCCGTATCGAGGCCAGACATCGCGTTCGCAGTAAATTCAGTAAGCAAGTATTTAAACGAGCACGACTCATCGCATTGGCAAGCGGTAAAGAGAATATTCGCATATCTAAAAGGCACAACTAATTATGGTATTGAATATCAAAACGGCGGTAGCGAAGCAAAATTGATAGGTTTCTCGGATGCTGACTACGCCGGAGATGTAGAAACGCAAAGGTCTACAACAGGATACGTTTTCTGTCTCGCGAACGGGGCTGTAACGTGGTCATCACAGCGGCAAAGACTCGTGACGCTAAGTACGACGGAAGCTGAATATGTAGCTGCATCGACAGCAGCTCGGGAAGTAGTCTGGATTAGAAAGTTGTTATCGGACATCGGATGTCCTTGTGTCGAAGAAACAACGCTTTATGTTGATAACCAAAGTGCTATTCAATTGGTTAAAAATCCGGTATATCACAAAAGAACAAAGCATATTGACGTACATTTTCACTTTATTCGCGAGAAAGTAAATAATAAAGAGATCATAGTTGAATACGTTCCGTCTGAAAATCAAAGGGCGGATATATTTACAAAGGCGCTGCCGCGAGACCGTTTCCAGGATCTGTGTTTTAAATTGAACATGATATGTAGTGATAAATAAGAAAACACTTGAACGGCGGTAGTGTTAAGGCATATTTAGTTCAGCGTGTTTATTTTTAGTCTCTGTGGTAACACTGGTCCACTACACAACACAACCACGTTCTGCTACCAAATATTGTATTTTCTAACTGTGAAAATAAAGATACGTTTATTTCAAATTCCACTCCGTTTTTATTAATCCTGCTTTAACAATAAGTATTACCGCGTAAATCGAAATTTCGCAGCCTATTTCCGATGCAGCTGGCCCTTGAATTCAGGTACTCGAAGTAAATTCGTAAAAATACGATAAATTTCGCTAAAATCGAAATTTCACGACCGAATACCGTCCCGGCCGGCCATAATGCAGATACGTATTCGGAATAAATTCATGAAAATACGATGTATTTCGCGTAAATTGAGTTTTCGTGGCTGATACCCATCGCGGCCGGCTGTAATTCAGATACGTATTCGGAAAAAATCATAAAAAATCGGTATATTTCGCGTAAATCGAAATTTCACCACTGAAACCCGTCGCTGCCGGCCATAATGCAGATACCTATTTGGAATAAATTAAGAAAAATACGATATATTTCGCGCAAATCGAATTTTCGCGGCCGAATTCCATCGCGGCCGGCACTTTTTCAGATACCTATTCGGAAAAAATCGTAAAAATTCGATATATTTCGCGTAAATTGAGTTTTCGTGGCCGATACCCATCGCGGCCGGCTGTAATTCAGATACATATTCGGAATAAGTTCATAAAAATACGATATATTTCACCTAAATTGAATTTTCGCGGCTGAATCCCGTTGCGGCCGGCCATAATACAGATACCTATTGGGAATAAACTCATAAAAATACGATATATTTCGCGTAAATTGAATTTTCGCAGCTGAATTCGGTTGCGGCCGGTCATAATGCCGATACCTATTCGGAATAAATTCATAATAAAACGATATATTTCGCGTAAATTGAGTTTTCGCGGCCCAATCCTGTCGCCGCCGGCCATAATGCAGATACCTATTCGAAATAAATTTATAAAAATACGATATATTTCGCGTAAATTGAATTATCGCGGCCGGCCATAATGCAGATACCTATTCGGAATAAATTCATCCAATTAAGAAATATTTCGCGTAAATTGAATTTTCGCGGCTGAATGTGGTTGTGGCCTGTCATAATGCCGATACCTATTCGGAATAAATTCATAATAAAACGATATATTTCGCGTAAATTGAGTTTTCGCGGCCCAATCCTGTCGCGGTCGGCTATAATGCAGATACCTATTCGAAATAAATTTATAAAAATACGATATATTTCGCGTAAATTGAATTATCGCGGCCGAATCCCGTCGCGGCCGACCATAATGCAGATACCTATTCGGAATAAATTCATCAAATTAAGAAATATTTCGCGTAAATCGAATTTTAGCGGCCGAATTCCATCGCGGCCGGCACTGGTTCAGATACCTATTCGGAAAAAATCGTAAAAATTCGATATATTTCGCGTAAATTGAGTTTTCGTGGCCGATACCCATCGCGGCCGGCTGTAATTCAGATACATATTCGGAATAAATTTATAAAAATACGATATATTTCGCGTAAATTGAATTATCGCGGCCGAATCACGTCGCGGCCGGCTATAATGCAGATACCTATTCGGAATAAATTCATCAAATTAAGAAATATTTCGCGTAAATCGAATTTTCGCGGCTGAATTCCATCGCGGCCGGCCCTTGTTCAAATACCTATTCGGAAAAAATCATAAAAATTGGTGAAATCGAAAAAAATGGTAAAAGACGGGCTTGTCAGATGCAGATTTGCCAGATTTTGTTTGAGATAAGATGACATATTTCCGCGGAATTGAAACTTCGCGACCCCCAACATTATTAAAATAAATAATTTTATTTTTGATTTGTGTAGATGCCACCTTTTTCTATAAGCTACATCGATCCCAGCTGTCAGAAAGCTTTGGCTTCTATCTCTATCACATCCATTGTGATTTATGTGAAAGTGGAGAGAGGCAAGAGGATTAAAATTTTCGAATGAAAAGGGTTCCATTTGACACAACGACGTTATGCGATAATGGTCTTTAGAGTAGTAAATTTTAGAGCTCATTATCTCATGTTTATGTCTCGGGTTATTCCAGTGCATTGATAATGATCATTTTTCAAATAGGTGAAATGGGTTTTATTTGTTTATTGGACCTTTTAGAGGCAGAACAAAGGACAAAGCCGGCGCGCCGGCATGACTAATATAACACGAAATGGGTTGTTTTATTGGGCAAGTTAAATGCTTTCAATTATATTTTGTGCTGTAAAAACTTTTTAAGAGGGTAATTATTTTGTTGGGGGATTATATTTTTGAACTTCTTAGGCGGGAAATCCTTTCTTGCGGGAAACATATTAAACGGGAACAAAATGCGTGTTTTGTATGGGAATTTTTCGGGGTTGAAAAAACTGCACTTTTTAGGCGGGAAAACATATTAAACGGGAACTTCTTAAGCGGGTTTGACTGTATATATTAATAAACGGACAGGAATCTTTCATAACAATTCCCAGCACTGTCAGGTGTTACCCAGGGATCAAACCCTGGCCCTCTGTTGTTCCTCATACTTATAGACGACATCCAGGTCTGTGTAAAATATGGCAGATGTATTCTATTTGTGGATGATCTCAAACTTCTGATGGAAATAATCTTTTATCAAGACTGCTCACAAATGCAATCTGACCTTGATGCTATAGCAGAATGGTCAGGAAGAATAGAAAACTTGTTAATAATAGAAACAATGTCTGCTACGGAACAAGGCAAAGTGAATGGTAGAAGAAGAAGCTTCGATAAACAAACGCTTTTATTCTTCGCCACCTATTTGAAATCCAGAAGCTAAGCTAGCAGGTGTTCCCCAGAGGTCAAATCCTAGTCCTCTGTTGTTCCTCATACTTTTAGACGACGTTCAGGTAAGTGTAAAATATTACAGATGCTTTCTATTTGCGGATGAACTCAAACTTCTGATGGAAATAATCTCTAACCGAGACTGAAAAATGCAATCTGGACCTTAGCAGATCGGTCAGAAAAAAAACAGTTAGAATTTAATATTGAAAAATGTGTAACAATGACCTATACCCATTTTCGATTTGGGAAGCGGGTATGGGTACCGCCGCCTCGAGAACCATTTATTGGATAACCGACACCTCTGCCATAGGTCACCCCAAGTGGTTTGCTATGTTTAGTGACTTAGCAGGGGTGCCCGGGTTCATGGGGTTAGGTTTGTCTGGGTCTTGGTCTCGGATCAGAAGAGAACGGTTGAGGGAGTCCCATTGACTTATCCAGCCGTACTCTCTTGGAACATTGGAACATCGTCTTGCACCGCAGTGGGAGGGATGGATTCATACATCTGTCACTCCTGGACACACTGGCCCTCAAATTCCTACCCACTCCTAATACCTTTTTCCTTTCCAGAACTTCCTCTCCTTCTTTTCCTAAAAAGACTCTCCACACAGCATCCTCAAAGATGACATAGGCCCTGAGGAGAATTCCTTTTCTCAGGGCCTCCTGTGTGGAACTAATGTAAAAAAAAAAAAAAAAAAATACCCGCTCCCAGAAGCCCATAGTTTTTGAGTACAGCATTAAAGAACAAACATTATGCAGAGTGAATAGCAAATGATATCATATTTGATTACAAACTAAAATTCTCCGGCCACATATCACAGCCAATTCTAGCTTGCTACAAACTCCTCGGATTCATCATCAGAACATCTAAATAGTTAAATATCCTCTGGATCAATGATCGCCATTTTCAATCGCATTATAAAAAGTAAGCTGGAGTATGCTAGTGATGTGTGGACTCAGCACCAAACTAGGGGCCGTGTTAATAGTCAGAATAACAGGAGATGTATGAATGTGAATGAAGCAAGGAGTGTGTGCCAAAACAGAGCGATGTCATGGTATATCCTCTCGGCTTATCCCTGCGGAAAAAACGTCCTTCCCATTCTCCATTTCCTTACTCTTCTCAACTGAAATTGGGATACCATAGTACAGTTACATTCAATTGAGAGTTCCAATTAACATTTCTTCGATCATTGTTCGGTGACAGAATTTCATTCTCATCTTTTTGGGCTTATAATTTTTTTATGTGACACCTCACAATTTACCTTGTCTATACGGTGTAAAGACAAGGTAAATATATCACCACCTGTTTGAGCAGTGTTATGAGTCTGGTTAAGGTAGGGGCTGTAGAAAACGATTTATTAATGCGGATCTTGAACAAGCCTGGATTATATGAACTGATGTCAGTTACTCGTTCCACATGCGAGCCGACTTAAACAAAAAAGAGTCGAAGAAACGACCCATTCTCATGAAGCCAACATCAACTTTGAACGGGTGTTCTGCTGGTGTCCGTTAAGTTTTGCATATGTGCGCCGTTAACTATTAAATTCATGATATTAAACGAACCTTATCGGCATTCATGACTTGCTGTCCAGTATTCCTGGCATTGGGAGACAGGAGGGGACTACAAGACACTTCCGATGGAGATTGCGGTGAAAGCGGACCCTGAAAATATAATTCAAAACGATCAATCAAAAGCAGACGGAACTCAACAAACGGATCACACAATAAGGTTAAAGTAATCTTAGTCAGTCATACTCATACTGAGCTGGTGCATTTGAGTTACATTTTAACATAGCGATTGCTTAGTTTCGTTGATGAAAGCAACAGTCGGTGTTATAATTTGATTTCTGTTTTTGTACGCTCAATAATTTTTTATTGTTTTTTTGGCAAAGAAAGTTCAAGTTTATTGCACCCTTTTTGCGAAATTGAATTCTTTTATGGATTGGGTCAAAAATGTTGAAAGCTTTGTGGTTTATTTTTGTTTCGGTGAAATAAACAGTCTTTAATGCCTACAAATTAATATCGTTGCAAACATACTATCATATAAAATTGTCACATTATCATAATTAAATTTCAATAAAAATGACTTCATTCACAAAGTCGATAATATAAAATTAGAAAGTAGGTATATATTGAAGTGAACTCACAGAAATGGAAGCGAGTTTGGCTTGCAGGGCAAGCATGTAGGCATCGTAAGTCTGCCCCTTTTGCTGGCCTCTGGGTCTCTGGTCAGGCCCTAAAAATACAAATCAAATAACAGAAACATGACTAAGGCACTATTTCTTCCATGTCCACTCCTTTCATCAGGAACAACTCGGCAGAACTGCACTAACAAGGAAATCTATCCAGGAATAATTCAGCAGAACTGCACTTACATGGCAATCTGTCCAAGTACAACTCAGCAGAACTGCACTTAGATGGGAATCTGCCCAAGAACAACTCAGCAGAACTGCACTTACAAGGAAATCTATCCAGAAACAATTCAGCAGTACTGCACTTACATGGCAAACTGTCCAGGAACAACTCGACAGAACTGCACTTACAAGGAAATCTATCCAGGAACAACTCAGCAGAACTCCACTTAGATGGCAATGTGTCCAGGAACAACTCGGCAGGACTGCACTTACAAGGAAATCTTTCCAGGAACAACTCAACAGAACTGCACTTACATGGCAATCTGTCCAATAACAACTCAGCAGAACTGCACTTAAATGGCAATCTGTCCAAGAACAACTCAGCAAAACTGCACTAACGTACCAGTTTCATATATTTTAGAAGACATGAAAAGCAGCTTTTTCCTTTGCCACACTTTCAATTAAGCTTCTCCTGTATTATTAGTTTGTTTAACTTGTATTTGTCACCCCTCACCTTGTGACTACGATGAACAAAGCACAGTTGACTTCAACCAAAATGAAAGCGGTGTTTATGAAGTTCCACAACACAGTTACTTACTTACCCCGTAACTATGCCATATAGGAACTAGTAGCGCTTTATGTTGGTCATGGATGAAGTGAAAAGAAGAGTGAAAAGCCGAAAGGATGTAGGACTAGGAGTCAGTGTTCTGGTGTTTTAGCTGCGGAGGAATTA
This sequence comes from Limnephilus lunatus, assembly GCA_917563855.2. Lineage (NCBI taxonomy): Eukaryota > Metazoa > Arthropoda > Insecta > Trichoptera > Limnephilidae > Limnephilus > Limnephilus lunatus. Next base: position 105,941,892 of record OU830594.1, read on the forward strand.
TTGCAGTTGCTTGAGAAATGGGAGAAGTTAGAAGAGAACAGTGCCAATAAACTTCAACACTCCAAGCCTATAAACACCCATCTTTCGGCGCACCTATTTTATGCTAAACCCTCGCAACGCCGATCTGTCACCACTAAGGTCCTTCTTTCCCAGGGATGCGAAAGACTCAGGTACTCATGGTGCAAACAACTTGGGAGGACCATTTATTGGCTAACCAACACCTCTGCCATAGGTCATCCCAAGTGGTTCGCTACATTTGGTGACTTAGCAGGGGTGCCCGGATTCATGGGGTGAGGTTTATCATGCATCTGCCCTGATTAGTTGAGGAAGATGTTTTGACATCTCCAGGAGGACTCTTTCGGAACATCGCCTTGCACCGCAGCAGGAGCCATACGTCCATCACTCCTGGACAAACTGAAACTCAAATTCCTACACATCCATCATACCTTCTTCCTTCCAAGAACTTCCTCTCCTAAAAAGACCCTCCACGCAGCATCCCCAAAGACAACATAGGCCCTGAGGGACATTATTTTCCTCTGGGTGAAGCTAATCTCCGAATTGTACGAACCTCCGCACAAATATATGGTGATAGTCGCCAAGATACTAGAATCAAAATCACCTTTCAAAACCAGTCTTTAATTTTCGAATATGTACATTCAGAAATATTCCATTTTATTGCAAAACGGAAATACTCTGACCTTTTGAGAACATGCCAGAGGCCTAGAGGTTAAACAATGGTATTCATTTCGAAGCAAAGACGGTTAAATAATTGGAAGACTGGATTGCCAGAGGAGTTAGACAATTTGGTATTGAATCCAAGATGGTTAAAGAATTGGGAAGACTGGATTGCAATTAGCGCCATTTGAGTGTTGAAAGCCGAAAAACATGTAATGACCACACCAAAGACTTAAGCTATGGCACCCGCAATATTGGTGAACACCGTGCGGCGAAAGCAATGGGCGGTGTGAAGGTGACAGGACAAGGAAGAAAGCAGAATTACGAATTTGTTTTACATACCAACTAAGTTGGGCTGGTGAAAAGGAGGAAGAATATCCTGAGGAGTGGGCAGAGTTCCCGCACCACTCAAGTCGTACAGATCTACAAATTGTATCAAATTGTTACAAAAAAAAAACAACAGCAAAAGGTAAACTTTCCATCGAACTGGACACGCTTCATACAAATATTTTTTAGATAAAATCTTTAGATTCACCTTAACCCATTGGCCACAAACCCCGGCAGCCTGCCGGGTGTGTGCAACTCAGGTACTTAACCACAAACCCCGGCGCGCTGACGGGCTAGAGCAGGTCCGCCAAAAAACAAAAAACCAGTACGACATTGACATTTTAAAAAAAAATGTAAACGCCGAACGCTCCGTTAATTAATCATTCATATCGTAGAATTGGTTATATTATGTTTCTTACGTTTTTTCATTGATATTTGTGTTTCAAGTTTTTTATGCAGCCAGCCGCCATTTAATTTCCTTAAAAATTACGAGTGGTTCTAGGCTTTTGGTAGTGACCCTGCACGTCTCTGATTGCTTTGAGGACTATCATACCAAATTATTTTGTTAGTTATTAGTATATATGTATGTAAAAAAAAAAAAAATTTATTAATGTTCAAATTGTAAATATTATGTTTTTTGTAACTTTATGAATAAAAACGTGAAAAAAAAACTTGCGAAAAAAGATAAGGTTATATTTGTATCCTTATTTAAACATATTTTCATATTTTTTTAAATTTAGTTTTTATGTTTTTCTTTACCTAAATCCAATATTTAAACAAATTTAAAGAAACTAATTCATTTGAACATATGGTTCAAAAGTTACAATAGATTTAGTACAGCAATGCAGGTTTTCAATTTTTGGTACAAAATTAATTCGGTGGTGAAGGCCAATTTTTTAGCTCATTAATTCTGTGGCCAATGAGTTAATTAACAACTTTTGTCCAGTTCGATTGAAAGATTACCTAACAAAAATATGCACCAGACAGGCAAAACAGGTGCCAAAACAATATACTATAAACATAAATATTGTATAATATTAAAAATTGGTAATAACAATAACTCACTAGCAGATCTCAGTAGAGTTTGGTGTTGAGAATTCCTCAAGTAGACACCTTGCAGAAGTTGTTGGTTGGCTGCTTGCTGCCTGTTTTGACAAATAATAATTAGAAAATTAATCAAATATCACGATAATTTATTAGTAAAGGGTCTTTCGATAAAGACGCTCGATTTTAAAATGTAAATAAAACAATTTTATCGATAGCCCATTCTTTTTGGGATGCTATGATTTATATGTACCAGACCACTACAGCCGCGGTCGATAACATGACTTGTTCAGAGTACCAAACGGCAGAACAGACGTCCTGGCAAAGCATAACATGACGAGGGGAGTGGTGCAGTTAACCACTCCGATACGTAAGAGGATATATATGATAATATAACGATAGCAGTCAAGTACAATAAGCGTGTTTTCACGTCAACGCGTGTTTCCACAGAAATTGTTATAATTCCGTTATTGTTCTAGTGACATCCCTAAAACAAAAAGGAAGGTCCATAATAAATCAAGCTGCACATCTCTATTTGAGTTGTCCATAGAAATACATAAAAAAAAACCTATTCTGTCAGATACATGGTAGATACAGATTTTAGTCGCCAAATCGCCTATGCGCCATTAGACATTGTTATTTTTTTATTAAATATTCTTGAATGAAATGATAAAAAAGTGAGGTGACTTAATATGTTTATTATACATTTATACGATAGAATAAGTATTGTTTTTTTTGAAGATAATATCTCTACAAATTATATGAAATTCCCTCGATAGAAAAAAATCGCAAAGTATGCTCCGAAAATTATAATTTATTTGAACGAAAAAATTTAAAAAGTCGCAGTGTTTATTTAAATGCTGTTTTAGACAGCCCCCAAAAGATTTATGCTCTATTTTAAACGAGTTGTGTTTTATTAAAAATTTTCACAATTTTCGCTTCAATTTTACCGTTTTAAATATTGGCGCACTCTCTCAAATAATCGGAATTAAATATCTCTCCATGCTCTTCTTTTTTAGCGGGGATACGCCACCTCAATTAAATGAAGACAATATTAGCGAAACTCATTCGAAAAGCTGGAAACAAATAAATCAGAAACAGATATGGTCGTATCTAGGACTCGAACGCCCTGTCGGGGCGCAGCCTAACAAATGAGCTAATGTGTCCCTATCCGATTCGGTCATATTTAACTTTTTTCTTTTTTTTATATGAATACCGCACAAGAGTCCCAACTGTTCAGTTGCCAGTGAGACTATGGCATCCCCAATTGGGGTATGTTGTGAGGCTGAAGGTAGTGGGGAGGGGAAGGAGATGGGGAAGAGGAAGACGGGGAAGTACCTGGCTATTCAGATTTGATCACCAAATACGGCCAAAGCCATTTCAAGCAACGTTTCAATTCTGAATGGTGGTCTTACACCAGGGCGATACTGAGAGTATCTTCCACTTTGGAACGTGCCGCAAATATGCTATATATTATTTTAAATGATTAGAATGTGAAATAACACAAATTAATCAAATAAAATTTATTTTTCACGCCGGGATTCGATCCCGCGACCTTCGGAATGCAAGTCAAGAGCCTTACCATTGGATTACGCCGGCCGTCAAACTAACTGTATCATACTTCTTTTAAAAATAAAAATAACTCACAATATACCCCAATCGGGGATGTCTTACTGGCTCCAGAGGGGAGCGGTTGGAATTCTTGTGCGGTATTCACATAATTTTTTTAAAAATAGCCAACAAATTGCAAGCTCTATGAGAGACCAAAAAACATTCGTTTTCAACATAAATATTTTTTTATGTTTTAAGTGTATTCATGAGATTTTCTTTAGTGAGAATGGAGAGATAAAGAGTTGTATGGCGGCCTGTCTTATCTGCCTACCCAGGAAGAGAAACACATTTTTTTTATCTTGTTGACATCATCTGTTGACGTCTTGACATCCCTAAAACAAAAAGGAAGGTCCATAATAAATCAAGCTGCACATCTCTATTTGAGTTGTCCATAGAAATACATAAAAAAAAACCTATTCTGTCAGATACATGGTAGATACAGATTTTAGTCGCCAAATCGCCTATGCGCCATTAGACATTGTTATTTTTTTATTAAATATTCTTGAATGAAATGATAAAAAAGTGAGGTGACTTAATATGTTTATTATACATTTATACGATAGAATAAGTATTGTTTTTTTACATAATCCGTGATTTTAGTACCATTTTCACATAAAAACATCCCGTGAGTCATTTTTACAATTTCTTATGTTTGTATTCCAAATTTTAATATTTACAAATGTTAATATTTATTTGTAATAAAACAATTTGAAAGCTTATTTCATAACCTTTCAAAAATAGTTTTTAGTATTCGGCTACGTTCAGAAATGTTTAATTTATAGAGCTTTAATTGTGAAGCAGAAATAATACAAAGTTTTTGTAAATCTGACATCTCGTTTAATTTGAAAAATTTGCATATTGGCGATAGATCGGAGCGGCTAAAATGTAAATAAAACAATTTTTTCGATAGCCCATTCCTTTTGGGATGCTATGATTTATATACACCAGACCACTACAGCCAGGGTCGATAACATGACTTGTTCAGAGTACCAAACGGCAGAACAGACGTCCTGGCAAAGCATAGCATGATGAGGGGAGTGGTACTGTTAAATGAACTTGCAAACAATTTGGATGTAAGTGACTGTTCTCTAAATGCACTGAAACAATTATTGAAGAATCATCTGCCTACTGTAATTGGAATAAATATTCTGTTGTACAATATATATATGCATTTTTTTTTTTAAACGCTCCGATCTATCGTTAAACTAAATGTCAGATTTACAAAAACTTTGTGTTATTTCCGCTTCACAATTAAAGCATTAAATGAAACATTTCTGAACGTAGCCGAATACTAAAAACTGTTTTTGATAAATTACAAATAAATATTAACATTTGTAAATATGAAAATTTAGAATGCAAACATTAAAAAAAATGTATAAATGACTCACGTGATACTTAAATCACGGATTATGTAAAAAAACAATACTTATTCTACGTATAATAAACAATTTAATCACTTCATTTTTTTATCATTTCATCAAGAATATTTAATAAAAAAATAACAATGTCTAATGGCGTGTAGGAGATTTGGCGGGTAAAATCTGTACCTACCGTGTATCTGGCAGAATAGGTCTTTTTATTTATTTCTATGGACAACTTGAATAGGGGCGTGCAGATTGATTTATTATGGAGCTTCTACTTTTTGTTTTAGGGATGTCACTAGAACAATAACGGAGTTATAACGATTTCTGTGGAAACATACGCTTTCACGTGAAAACACGCTTATTGTACTTAACTGCTACCGTTATATTATCGTGTATATCCGCTCACGTATCGGAGTGGTTAAGTTGTGTGTGAGATATCCACAAATTTTATTTATTTATCTGAAAGTATACTTTATGGCATTAAGGGTGGAATATAATGTCATTCAAATATCTGCCGCGGCTTTGGTTGGTGGAACGAATTCAGGAGGTCCAATTTGTCTTGTCTTTTGTGTTGGGATTGTCCTATTTCATATTTAAAATCATTATTTTCTAAACACTTTCCATTCGCAGTATTTATCTCGATGTGTACAGTAGTCCTTGACTTTAACCTTTTATATCTATGCCACCTCCTTATTTATTTTTATTTATTTATAACATTACATTTGATACATTTGTATAGCAAAAATAACATAGTAATAACATTACCAAATAAATATAGACATTAAAATGTGTACAAGTGTTATTATGTCTTGTGGGTTGATATTAGTTCCTAGCTAGGCAGATTGCCCATTCTACGGAACCAAATGCTGGTGAAAATGCAAAAAAATTATTCTGTAATAAAACATTGATTTATTGTTTTTTTTTTTTTTAATTAAATATATATATTAATAAAAATGCCAAAAATTTATTCTGTAACAAAAAAAAAAAAAAAACGAAAAAGAAAAGAAAAAGAAAAATGTTTTTTTTTTAAATTTAAATATATATACGTACTAAATTTTTACCATGCCATGTAAAATTTTTAATGACATTATTTAATAGTTTTTCAGATTCCACCCTACCCAAGCCAATCAACCATATCGTTATTATTGAACCGATATGGGACATTTTGCAAGCTTTAATATTTAATTCTAGGGGAATTTTATTATATATTTTTGGTCCAAGATATGTACATGTCTTTTGATACTTTGCCGTATTGCTCCCTGGGACCACGAGATCCTTTCTGGTGTGTCTTCTTGTGATATATTTATGATCAATTTTTTTAATATTTTCTAGATTTTTATGTACGTGGATAATAATCCTTTTTATATAGTTTTGACGAACATCAAGTACATACAAGTTTTTGTAGAGCTGATCGCTAGAATACCTATAGGGTTTACGTAAAATTACTCTAATTACGGATTTCTGGGCCTTCACAAGCGGATCTAAAATTGTTCTACCCGACGCTCCCCAACCAATGCAACCATACGTTAAGATGGGGTTGCAAAATCCGAAATATATTTTTCTTAGGTCTTGTTGTTTAATTATGTTAATTATTATTCTCTTACTTTAAATCTTTATGTCTATGCCACTTCATAGTGAAATATTGTCATCAATTTATCATCTATATTATCTTTTCTCTGTGGTCACGTCAAACTCTTTGTGGTTTATAAATACTCGGGTTATTGTTTTGCAATCTCATTCTCTAATATATTCTCTAATTCTCCACTCTCTCTCTACTCACTTATTGACAAAGTGAGTAGAGAGAGAGTGAGAATTATCAATAAAGTTACAATTATATCTGTACAAAAACACAAGTGTTTCAAGGATAAACTCAGTCTCTCCTTCCCAGTACGCCCATATTGGCGTTGAAACAAAAGAAGACAAAAACGCAGCGCAGCCTTACAACCTGACTGCAGACTTCCTGAGACCTCGCCAGGACGAGCTACTTCATGGTCCTTCGAGTCAATTTTCATTGACTTTGTCGCATAAATCTGACTGAATTTGCTGGATGGCGTTTGTTATGTTGACTTTGAGGGCGTCAATTGTTTCCGGTTTATTCATATAGACCTGCGGTAAGATAGCCCCAAAGGAAGAAGTCTAAAGGTGTTATAAGTGTTATATATATATAAGAAGAATTACATAAATATAGTAAAGTAAGTATCAACTACACTAGTAGCAACAGAGCTTGCCTTTTAAAGGCAATGATGCTAAATGTGTCGATATTCGAATTGATTCTGTTCAACAGCAAGATTGCTCCCCCCACCTAAGTGAAAATATGAAAGAGAACAAGACACAGAGTAATAAAAAGATAACGATCGCAACTGGGACTCGAAACCAGTATCTCTCATCTTACTGGGACAAACGCCTTATGTCAATCTCATATTAAAAATTTTAGAATTAACAATGTTATCTTTGACTATTTTATTTTATTTTTTATTTTGCCATAGAATTGGTAAGGCGTTTGTACCGGTAAAACGAGACGTTCTGGGTTCGAGACCCAGTTGTGACTATTATCTTTTTATTTTTCTGTGTCTTGTTCTCTTTCATATTTTCATTTCGATTATTGGCGACCGGCCAACTCAGAATGAAACCATGATCAGAACCACCTCAGAAAGGTCATTAAGAGTGATGATAAAAAAATTGGTTAAATAGGTTAAGTTAGGTTAGGGTTACCGGCAATTTTAAAATTATTTTTTCATAACTTTTAATGACCTTTCCGAGGTGGTTCTGAGTTGGTTTCATTCTGAGTTGGCATGGAAACAGATTATTAGTGTTATCTTCTTCTTCAATGATGTATTACATTTTCGGGAATAACCTTCAAAAGTGATAAAAAGAGAGTTGTTCTAATAAAAATAAAATATAGATAAAACTTACCCCCTTAAATTCTGCTGCAAAAGCATCATGGACAAATTTTCATTTGTCATCATCGGATTCTGCAAACCTAGGCCTTGATCAGCTCCCACCATATTCAAACCCCCGGCCATCAGCTGGTTGGTGGACAGATTCAACGCCGCCCTCTGATTGTTCAAACCCAACTGCGACACGGATTGGTTGCCATACTGACCCAGCTGATTTGATATGGAAACTTGCAAGGGAGCCATATAGTTAGGCTGAAGTTGTTCCACCATCTGGTTCGCCATCTGGTAGTTAGCCAGCATTTGATTCTGCAAGTTCGGCACATTTTGCTGGGCCAGATAATTCTGTATCGCCGCCTGTGGTATTTGGTTAGCCATGCTCATCATTTGACTGGCCTGAGGGGTCAAAGTCGGCGTAGGTCGACGCACCGGCTCTGGGTGGTACACATTCTGGGCGGGCACTTCCATCGTCTGTGGCACATTTGAATAATCGACATCCATAGGCATCGAAGAAACAATCTGGTCTCTTTTGATCGGATAGTCGACATTCTTAATCGGATAATCGACTGCTTGCGAAACATTTGGCATGCTTTCTTGTACGCCGTTCATTTTCGCATGCGGTCTTTGCAACTCCTCTTCACTGACTTTCTTAACTTTAAACTTGGAATACTTTTTAGGTTCTGGCGTCTTCTCCGCTTTGACAACATCGGAATAAGTCGTTTTATTTTCTCCGACGACGTCTTTCGTCTCGTTTTCGGGAAGAACTTTATCGAGGATTTTGACTTCTTTCTTAGGGGTACTTGGCCTATCGGGTTTATTAATCTTGTCTCCCGTGACTGGACTGACCAAGAACCTCGATATTTTTCGGACGGGTTCTTTGTGCGTTTTCTTTACGTCCAATTTACCGTTATCTGTTTTCGTCTGAGCTTCTTTATCTACGCTGGTCTGCCGCTCCACCTTTGGCAAATCTTTTGGCACGCTACTAACATCTACTTTACCTTCTATTTCTAACTTGTCTACTTCACTAGTGGGTTGTATGACTGCTTCCGAGGATTGTGTAATATGACTAGAATCTCTCTCCTCGGTTAAATGCTTGGTTTGACTATCATCACTGACTGACTGATTAGGAACAATGGGGCATCCGTCTGTGACGGACTCGGTTGGTTGTGCAACGTCTAAGACTGGTTCCACAACTTTTTGAATATCTTGAATGGGTATATCAACTGCGGCATCATCTTTTGCTGCTACCTCTTTTGCTTCTTCTGTTTGGATCTCTTCGATTTCTTTTACGAGAGGGTCTAGAATTAGGTCATTGGTTGGTGTCTTGGATATATCCGAAGGTGTTGGTTGGCTGGTTTTTTCGTCTGTTGCAATGCTCAGTGGTACAGGGTCGTAGGCGAGTTCTGCTAGAAGATGATCGTGGCTTGCAGTCGGAGTGGTGCATTCTGAATTGTCTTGATTAGAGTCTGTGAGATTTTCTTCTTTCTCAGTATTTTCAGAATCGTAATCCGTCTGAAACAAGAATATGAAATATTTTGTGATATTTTGAGATATTGAGAATGAAAGATTGTTTCACAGATTGGTGAGTGGGTTTTACCTTGTCGTTGACATTCAGTTTTAGATTGGGCACTGCCGGGAGAACAGGAAGAGTGTCGGGACGAGCAGCCAACTGCGCGGCAATGTCCTTCACCAGCTCTATGAAGGTGGCAGTCTGGTGTTCCGGTAGCAGAGAATTTGAAACCTGGGAAAAAAGAAATGTAAATATTTTATTTTATTCTTCCATCACCATCGTCGCTACAGCTATTGGATAGTCCAAGTTGCCTTTAGGAAATGACTTCACTCTTTCCCGATATATGCGGCTTTCTTTCTCCAGTCATCTAAGTCTTCCAACACTGGTCCTGTTTATTATAAGTCTTTTAGTTGGCACTATCTTCCACCATTGCTGTATGCCCCATTCAGAAGTTCCATGAAGTCCCGAAGGTTCCGGACTGGGCTCGCTGCGTTCAGCTCGTATTGCAAGTAGTTTGTCGCTACATGTAAAAATAAATAGGAGCACTGTTTGCCTTTTTATAAGCGGTGACATGTCGTCTCTCAGTTGTTTGTATGTCGTGTGGGCGAAAAAACGGAACCCGTACGAGAAAATGGAATTTGTTTTAAACCAATATGTATAACTTTAAAAATAATATGTACATTTTTATAATTTTTTTGTGGTAAAGGGGGCGATTCTTTCAATACGGTTAAGAAACACTGAGTTAGATCATGTCGCCGCTTAAGTGACTAATATTTTTGAAGAGCGGGTGGTGCGTGGTAAAAAGTTAGAGAAAAAAAATCGCACCCGAGGAATAACAGCGGCACAGTCAAAAAAAATTATTTTTGAGTTAAGGGGAACGTATGCGCGGCCAATTTCTGCGCGTTTCATACAAATCGTAGATTTGGATTTGAGATCAAATTACCCAACCAAACTGAAAAATTATTTTTGTAATCAAAAGGTATATCAAATATCTAGTAAGGTTGTGAGCTACTACATTTGTTTTTACTTTAAATTATAAGATATAGTCCATTAAAGATTTTAGATGACCCAAAAGTAACGAAAATTGTGCTGTGGTGGAAAGGAAGAATGGGGGAACACATTTTTCGACCAGGTATCCGTTAGGGTCACTCCTACTGAGTCAGTGTACTAAGTTGTGTCGCTATGAGTGCATCGGTTCGCCCGTAAGAATTTTTTTAGTGAAACAACTTTTTCCATTTCGGCCAAAAAGGTGATAGCACATTGTCAAGAGCAATGCGCGGCTATGAAATTTTGTTTCCTGCTGGGGAAATCGGCAAACTTTTGTAATGCTGACTGCTTATGGGGATGTTGCCCTAGGTAAAACTAGAGTCTACGAGTGGTTTTCACATTTTAAAAATGGAGAAATGTTAATTGAAGACCAACCCCGTTTAGGACGCCCTTCAACGTGAAAAACTGACGAAAACGTCGACAAAATCAATACCCTCATTCGTGAAGACCGTCGCCAAACTATTGATCAACTCTATTGGTCCCCCTCGTATGTTGTTTTTATATTATAATGTTTTACACGAATTCAAGCAAAAATAGTGGCACTATGATCATTGTACCACTATTATAATATTAAACCTAATCAGTCTTACTCATAATCGCAAAATAAGATACAACCACGAGAGCAGGACCGGGTTAGGTGAAATTGTTACTCAACATGGTGGGTCAATCGCGAGCATGCGCGTCTTCTTACCCCGTCGCTGTACGGGAGATGTAGTAGCTGTCAGAATTTAAACCACCCGATCACCAGGGTTAATTCAGTATCACGGCGTTGTAACTTTCGAAATGGCAAACTTTTATGAGAATCTTGACGTTTTGAATGGAGCTTTGGCAAATATTGACCGTATTCGCGGCATTCGTGCGCCACGGCTACGGAAAAGGTACAAAAAATGGTTCGATCCATTTGCGGCACTTACGGAAGGAGATTTTAGGTCTAAATATAGATTTACAAAAGTTATCATGAGACGTTTGATTGCCTTGATACGACCGTATTTGGATGTGAACGATAAACGGGGTGGCAAAGTATCTACCGATCTCCAAGTTCTTTGTGCCATACGATAATTGGGTAGAAACGAGTGTTTATAATTGCATTTTTGTCAAACAAATCAGCGAAATCGATAACCAAACAGGCTTTATTATTATTATTTTCTTATTACGCCTACTACTTTTTATATTTTTTTTTTATGAATACCGCACCAGAGTCCCAACTGCTCCTGTCTGAAGCCAGTGAGACTATTGCATCCCCAATTGGGGTATGTTGTTAGGCTGAGGGTAGTGGGGAGGGGAAGGAGATAGGGAAGAGGAAGGTGGGGAAGTACCTGGCTATTCAGATCTGGTCACCAAACACGGCTAATGCCATTTCAAGTAACGTTTCAATTCTGAATGGTGGCCTTACATCAGGGCGATAATGAGAGTATCAAATATATAGCAAATATACTATATATTATTTTTTAAATGAACAAATTGTGAAATAACACAAATTAATGAAATAAAATTTATTTGCCACGCCAGGATTCGATCCCGCGACCTTCGGTGTGCGAGTCAAGCACCTTACCGTTGCGCTACGCCAGCCGTCTGTTTCCTCATCCGAATTACTGTTTATGATGTTGTCCATTATTAGTTATTTTTGAAACGCGAAACACAAAACAATCTTGTCGAATAATATTTTGACGTATGAATAAACGTGAAGTTGGCAACACCCCACGAAATGCCAAATTGACCGTGTTTTTCAGCTTTGGAGCAGAGTGTTGCTACCATAAAAAAATCATAACCCATAATCCAGCTGTCGAGCATAATTGAGAAAATTTATGATTATGAGTAAAGATTTTTACCCTGAGCAGTGTAGGCCCCCTCCCCTGTGTAGCTACCGCGACGCTACAGCGTCGTGGTAGGGTTTCATTATGAGTAAGGCTGAATATTGATATATGTAAACATACAGCTTTTCAACTTTTGTAAAATAATGTTTTTTTATTGGTTAATAAACTGATTTCATACAAACAAAAAATATGAAACAAAATATTCCAACTGCTCTTCTGAAAAAAGAGGTTTTTGAGATGTGCTATTGTTATCCCCCGGGTGAGATACGAAGGAATTATTATTTAACATACCAGGTTAGCAGCAAACGCCTCTGGGTTAACATCGGCAACGTGGAACTTGAAAGTGACGGTCTTGGACTTGGATTCGAGCTGACACTCCACCTCGGGTCCGGAGAGAGACAGCACGGAGAGGCGCGGGGCCCCCGAGCCGGAGGACGTGCGCTCGCCTCCTCGACGGCGCTTGCCGCTGCGACGCTTCTCACCGCTGCTGGTCGACCCCGCCACTGGAAAACACAAAATTAATTAGATCGCATTAAGCTACATATTGAAAAGCGAGTTTTGGAAAGAATCGGAGAAAGCAAATGCAAATTAGACAGTTTAAATCCTAAATGTTAAGTGGCGACTACTTAGTATGGACAGAAGCTAAGAAAGTTAGTGAGACTATTGTTTGGTTTTGAAATGAGTACATGCATAGTTCCTACCGAGATGTCATTTATCCAGTTCCTATCTCCCTAGCCATATTAGCTTGCTGGAAAAGCATTTGAAAATGGAACAATGACAAGAGTCAATTCAAGTGCTTTTGTTTCTGAAAAAAAAAAAACAATTTGTTGGTTGTTCGAGTTCATATATATTCATTTATGAACTAAAAGAAGGTACAGTGAAACCCTCTTAAGAAGTTCTATCTTAAGACGTTTCGTGGCTTAAGGAGTTTGGTTTTTTCCGTCCCTCGGCTCAATATTGGCCCAATTTTTCCCTCATTTAAGGTTTCCTGTTTATGAAGTTTTTTTTCCGGTCCCTTGGAAAACTTCTTAAGAGGGTTTCACTGTATTTTGACCGTAACAAGATTGTTTTAAACTTAGCGATAATTACCTCGAAGTACCGCAGTGGAACAAAATAAACTTATTTGTGTGGCTGTGGCGATAATTACCTCGAAGTACCGCAGTGGAACAAAATAACTATATTTGTAATTGTGATGTTTGCCTTTGCAGAGGCAAGTGATTGGTTATCCTTCCTTATAATCCATTATTTTTCGCAAACATATATTTTCACCAAATTCCATCAAACACCATTTCATTTCATTTCCTTTAATATTTTACAGTCCATTTCTAAGTGCATCTGAAGCTGTAATTCGGAAACAGTTTTGGATGCAACAACTATTAATAGGACAGTGCCACCTCAGGAGACTTGTGTAGATGTTGGTAGTGGAAAGCTCCATTTTCTGTAGGAAATTTTAAGAGATGAAGAAATCCACTTTCAAGTAGTGTGCCAATGTTCCGGCTTGATGGGAAGTTCAGAAACTTAGTAAACAACATTGTGCAACCTGAACTGGGCTGCTGTTAAAGGAATAAAGTGAAATCTGGAATATAGTACAGTGGACACATGATCTCAATACTTACGGCAGCTACGCAGACCATCTCCAATCATAATCATAATGGAAATATGGACACTTAGAACCAGCGAAAGATGACTTCGAAATATGGTACTGGAGAAAAATGTTCAGGATTCCATGGACAGCCAGGCGCACTATGGAAGAGCTAGGCATTCACTGTAGGTTTTCAATTGTCTACCTAGAAGGTATTTTAAGATACTTTCCCCAAACTGAGGGACTCCAGCTCGAGAAACTCAAAGTAACTGGTAAAGGGGTTTGGCAGAAGAAGCAGAGGAAGGTCACCAATGTGCTGGAGTGACCAAGTAACACTAGCATCCGGTATATCGGTTTTCGAGAACTGCAGGAGCCATGTCCACCATGGAACTGGTAGTGGGGGTCAAGATCCTCAGCAATGTGGAACCGACTTGAGAAGAAGAACTTATTACTTTCATATAGAAAATCTCACAAATACAGTTGGCAGGAAGCAAATCATTTTTGTATTGATGCATATAAGATTTTTTTAAACTTACCATCAGCTGGCGCTGGCTCCTGCGTTTGTGTTTGTCCAATCTCTTCCGGCGGCATTTCACCTGAGGGAGTCATGAAGTGCTCCAACTTTCCTTCCAGGGTTCGCCCAGGACCATACTCCACCTCTTCGTTGCTCCGCCCTTTGGCCAAATTCTGGACAGGAGTACCCTCGTGACTCGAAGTCCTGGACAACGGCTGAGAGGCTGACGAACCAAAACTGTCTGGTTTTCTGTGCAGCATCTGGTTCGGTGGCTGTTGGGCAACCGGTCGGAATTCTTCATTGGACCAGCCTTGCTGTTGAATTGGCAATTCATTGCTTGTTGGTGGTTGTTGCCATTGCTGCATCTCATTAGCAACATTTTGCTGTTGTTGATATTGCTGGTCGTTTACTGACTGCTGTTGTTGCAAAACTTGCTGCTGGTTTAACATTTGGTTGTAGTCTTCACTTTGCACGGATTGCTGTGTTTGCAACCTGTGAACTTCGTTTGACATAACTTGCTGTTGTGTGTTTTGCTGGTCGTTTGTCATTGCTTGCTGCATTTGTTGTTGCTGCTGTTGATATTCATCATTCTTTTGCTGCATCACTTGTTGATAGTCTTGCTGATTCTGTTGAAGCAACGCTTGCTGGTACATCTGCTGATTTAACAAATACTGCTGTTGTTGATTCACCATGATTGCTGCCATTTGTTGTTGAATAGCTTGTTGGTTGATTTGATCAACAGTTGAAGCAATTTGCTGCTGATTCAAGAGTTGTTGTTGATCGGGATAAGCCATGTTTAACAACTGTTGTTGTCTGAATGGATCGATCTGCGGCAAAAAATGCATCTGTTCTGTAAGCTGTTGTTGAGGATGAATGACTTGTTGCTGCAACTGCTGTTGCTGATGTTGTAATATTTGATGCTGTTGAGCAAACTGCTGCAGATCTATAGCATTCAAAATCTGTTGTTGATCATTGAAGGATTGAGATTCTGTTTGGCTCTGGTCAGACACCTGCCTTTGGTACATCTGCTGTTGTCTTGGAATATTCAAAAAGTCTTCCATGTAATTCTGTTGTGAGTTTTGATTATTTTGTGCAGTCCGCCAATTTTTTTGATCAATCATTTGCTGTTGGGCTTGTCTGGCCAACTGCTGCTGTTGCATATCCAAAGTCTGTCCTTGTTTCTGCTGCATGAACTGTTGCTGGTCTAACATTTGTTGATGCACAATAGCCTGCTGGGCCAGCTGTTGGGAATTCAGCTGTGTAAACATTGGATGCTGATTACCGATGCTTGGACTATCCAAAGATCCATAACCTATTGAGTTCACCGGCTGAGAATTTTGCTGTTGAAACACATGGGTCATATTAGGCTGGAGTTGCTTCATCATTTCTAAATCGACATTATCCTCGCTACTAGTTTGAATTTGCTGTTCGTTTTCTTGGTCCAACTTTTGCTGTTGTGAAGTGCTATCTTGCTTTGGTATGATTTGAGTCAAGACATTCTTTAAGTACTGTAGAGATGGATCCAAGACCTGGTTTAGACTGTTGATCTGGGCTTGCAGCGTTGTGTTTTCAGCAGAGTTAAGCCGTTGTTCTAGAACTTGCTGCTGTTGTTGTTGAATTTGCTGATTTTGGAACTGCTGTTGAAGCAGGTGTTCCCTGACTAGAGTTTGCTGATTGATCAACTCTTGATTCCTACCGATCTGTTGTTGATTTGATATCATTATGTTTTGAGCCAACTGTTGAGGCACGGACTGTTCCATCAGAATTTGCTGAGACAAAGATTGATCACGCATCATCTGATGCTGCTGACTTAGGAGTGTTTGGTCTTCAGTCATGAGTGGAGACATTCTAGCTTGCTGGAATATGTTCTGGTTGATCAAGTGCTGGAAGTGGTGGGAATCGGATTGAAGATATTGTTGTTGATTTCCACTTGAATAGCCCTGGGATTGTCCGCTAGACCCAGCAATCTGCAATCACCAAAACATTTAATAAAACAAAAAATAAGAATAGGCATTGTACCAGAAGTACACATTTTTTGGTGTTCCCCAAGGATCTGTCTTTAGACCAATTTAAATTTTTATTTATTAAATGCACATAATATTAGCTAGAATTAGTGTGATACTTATGAAGTAATACAAAATGTAAGTAATATATAAAGCTACGAAAACATTTTAAAACTGTAGCTAAATTCAGTACATAACCTAAAATAGTAAAAAAAAATTAATTGCTATAAAAAGGTACAAAAACCGAAGGATCTCGCATTAAAGGTTTCTTGGCTGTTAAAAGGCAATAGTACTTAAAAAACATATAAAAATTTCCCCTGTAAACAGAGAATTGGTTATTAAAGAGACCGGTTAGTGGCAGAGTTGACAAATGCTTTGGATTCCAACTTCATGGATGGGGGGTTCAATTCTCTGCTAGCTAAGTCCTCCATAATTGCACAAACAACATATTCCCACTATAATGATGGTAGTAGAAAGTTTTAAAATATTGGCACGTTATTCGTAACCTGGTAATGTTTGTATTTCTTTTTTTTTTTAAAGTAAGATTACCTGATATGGGTAGATCAAAGAGTCGGACTGGTTGTTCATCATCTCCTGTTGGTTCTGAATGATCTTGGCTTGCCGCAGTTGCTGCTCCAGGATGATTTGCTGCTGCTGTGCCTTCTCCAACTCCTGGTTGAAGAGCAGCTGGACTTTCTTTTCGGCTCGTTCTCTGTGAACACAAAACATGACCAGTGAATGAAAACAGACCAGAAGAAAATAGAAACAAATCGGAGCATCTTCCATTGTAGATGAAGGACAGCATACCTACCTGACGCCTGTGCTCTAAAGATTGCAATCCGCTTGTTAAGACAGGAGGATCGTTTCTGCAGTCAATGGTTTTTTTTCAGTTATTTTGGGGATATCGACCAGAGGTGGCCGCCAAATTCAACAGTGGACAGTGGGGTGCACTTGCGATTTATACAGAGTCAGCAGTTGTGCAAAATCTGCACTGTATCTGCGGGCCCTGTACAGTATACCCAGCTTCTGAGGCCAACTTAACTCTGGCTTCGATGGAGCCCCCGTACCTGAGCTGGTCACTTGGAGTTACACCAAGCATATCAATGGAACTTTTGGATGTTCTTGAGATATTTATAGGGTTAGGTTAGATTAGGTTGGTCACTATTGGAGGATCTGCTAAAGCAAAGCGGTTCTTGAGAAAATGGTGGGTTACCGGTTGAGGCTGATAAGCTGACTCTTGAGGAGTTTGAAGACTATGCGAGCATCTTCCTCCATGATGAGGCCAGTCTTGGCCATCTCGTTGGCTACCTCCTGACAGTCGTCGTGCTGCGTGTCAAACTCAAACTGGATGGCTTCATTCTCCTTGTGTGTGTATGATCTACAACCAAAGAAACACCATCACTGGATTGTAAATTAATGTACGTTCTTTCTTTCGTACAGCAGAAGAACGAAAAAAAAAGTTTTGAAAGAATGATGGTACCACAAGAAGATCTCATCTCTACTAAGTCTGAACTCGACTCCAATCTTCCATATAATTCTGAAATTTGCACATTTAAATAAAATTGATACATAAATTCACATTGCCTTTCTCTGCAATTTTAAATGATGGCCTAAAACACTCTTGAAGGATGAAAGCCAGAAATAATTGAAAAAAAAAGAAGATTTTTTATTTAAGTGAAAACTTCTTTAGCAACGGGGGGTTTTGAGACTCATGAAACGAAAAAGCGACACTAAAAAGAGACAAACACATACATCCGTAAGATTTAAATTTAAAAAATTGTTTTTTCGAATTATAAAACTTGATAGGTAACGTATTTTATCACCTTTCAAAAGCAGTTTGTAGTTCTCGGATGCATTTAGAAATATTTAATTTATGTAGATTTGAAAGCGTAAATATTTTGACCTTACGACAAAACAGGCCCGAGGCCTGAGGGGTTAAATTAATTAAATAATTATAGTCTTTCTACCTTTTCTTTGGATCAATAATCTTGAGGCGGAACTGCACGGTGGTGATGTCGGAGTTGACCACGAGGTCCCGAGAGACCAGTTCCAGTCGCAGGCCAATATCCTCGCCAAAGAATTCGTGATTCAGGAGCTCTTTTAACGCTGGTCTGGAACACACAACAACTCACTCATTATTATTGTTTATTTTAATTGAATTTTACATAATATTAGGATACATATACAGTGAAACCCTCTTAAGAATGGCGGCCGGCGTAGCGCAGCGGTAAGACGCTTGACTCGCGCACCGAAGGTCGCGGGATCGAATCCCGGCGTGGCAAATAAATTTTATTTGTGTTATTTCACAATTTATTCATTTAAAAATAATAAATAGTATATTTGCGGCACGTTCCAGAGTGGAAGATACTCTCTGTATCGCCCTGGTGTAAGACCACCATTCAGAATTGAAACGTTGCTTAAAACGGCATTAGCCGTGTTTGGTGACCAGATCTGAATAGCCAGGTACTTCCCCACCTTCCTCTTCCCTATCTCCTTCCCCTCCCCACTACCCTCAGCCTCACAACATACCCCAATTGGGGATGCCATTGGCCACTGGCTTCAGACGGGAGCAGTTGGGACTCTTGTGAGGTATTCATGTAAAAAAAAAAAAGAAGTTTTCCAAGGGACCGGAAAAAACAAACTTCTTAAGCAGGAAAACCTTATATGTGGGAAAAATTGGGCCAATCTTGGGCCGAGGGACCGAAAAAACCAAACTTCTTAAGCCACGAAACGTCTTAAGAGAGAACTTCTTAACCCAATAGCTGCCCAGACAATATACTCTGTCAACTATGACGCGCCAAGCTATTTCAGTCTTTTTTAAGTTCTCAATTAAATTAATCTTTACGGCATTCCCATTGCCATTGAGGGCTTTGTTTATATTAGACACTCATAACTGATATCTTTACTACATACTTTATAAGATATTTGAATCCTCGAGTGTGTCCCGTAACGTATTTTTGACATAAATAGTAAACACCATCAGAATAATTGAGTGCGGTGAACCGGCCATAGTGCTGACTCACTAACACAAATAAACAAAGAGATATAAGATAAACACTCACATGTCATTATGGAGTGTATCGAGTTCGGCAACGATTCTCCAACTTTTTTCACATTTTATATTTGATATTGCACTAGATTGTATTACATTTTATTTACACAATGTTTTAAAGATTTAAAATTAATATTCTTTTTTCTCGTGGAATATTGTTGAGCATGGCCAAACACATAACGGTACGTTACATTCGCCACACATGTACTTCGTCGCTTTTCTTGTTTTTGGTCTAAGTTTAGTGTTTGAGCAAACATAACAGTTTTTATAAGGTTTTTGGGTTTTTTCCTTTGCGGGTATTGGTATCGGCATATGTTTTACTAGCATTTTGGCAGATAACCGTAATGGCACATCTTGTGACGAACATGGACCAACTTCAGGGTGCGATGGAGTATGATGTTTTTCTAATAATTGTCTTATCACATTTAATTGGAAATCAGGAAAAGTAATGTTTTTGGAACTAACGGTTTTGTGCATAATGTACGAATTCAGTAAATATAAATCGATTAAATGAAAGAAAACTTTTTTGTACCACTTAATTGATTTTCTAAGGGAATTTACACTAGTTATCATCATATCCGCTTTATCTACTAAGCCCATATTTTTATTATAATCTTGAATACAATTTGGCTTCGAAACTACTTCTCCAGTTCTAAAATTTATTTTCCCAGTTGGAGAAACTTTATCATCATGAAGCGTCGTTAACATGTGAATTTCTCTTTTGTCGTGCCATTTTAATGCCATCAGTGAATCGGAATACTGAGAAGTAATTTCCCCTTTCTTCAATTTATTAAATTTTGGCATGTTTTTACGGTTTTTTCGCACCGTTCCACATGCGTTAGTTTGGTGGTCATGCAAAAATTTAAATAATATTGGACTAGTATACCAATTATCTACATATAATTTGTGGCCTTTACCGAGGTAGCCATTTAACATAGTGGTGACAACAGCCCCTGAAGCCCCAAGACATTGCTCGTCAGTGACATCCGTCCCATCTCCACAATAAATAATTATATCTAAAATATAACCTGTCTTCGAGTCGCACAAAACAAACATTTTTATTCCAAACCGATGGCGTTTGGATGGAATATATTGTTTAAACTTAAGACGTCCTTTGAACTCTATAATGCTCTCGTCAATGCATAGATTTTCGTATGGCACCATTGTTTCCTTGAACATTTTTCGAGTGTGATTGACCAGAAGTTTAATTTTATTTAATTTGTCACCAGCAATTTGTGAATCAGGGTCTGACATATGCAGCATACTCAGCAATATCTGGTAACGATTTCTTGCCATCGTCTTGCCAAATATTTTACTTGTCAGAAGGGGATCTTTCGACCAATGCTCTTCTATCGTGTGGTGCTTATTTCTGGTCATAAGCATTGTCACTGCAATAAATATGTAGAGTTCATTAACTGATGTATCTTTCCACCTGCGAAGCCGTGAATGTTCAGAAATAACTTTATTTCTAATAGTTGCTTGATAATATTTGTTTGTCTCCTTGACAATTTCGGCCATTATATTTGTATTTAGAAAGTGTTTAAAAAAATTTATTTCCGGGGAATTTTCTGATAATAATGGGGTCGCGATTATTCCAGATGGAAAATCATTAAATTCATGGATTATTGGTTTAAAATTTCCGGAATTCACAGTCCAATTTCCCGACGAAGTTCTTTGGGTAACTTCAGTCTCCATAGGCTCATCTTCATTGTCACTAAGTTGCGTTATAAAATCCGAGTCATCATCACTTTCCTCAATTTCGGAGTCAATATCGAGGACGAATTCTCTTATCTCTTCTTCACCGAGATTGCGTCTTGACATATTTAGGGATATTAAAAATAAAGTTTCAAAAATGATTGTATAAAAGTACACACGAAATGAAATATCAAACTAAATTAAAAAAAAAACACAAACTAAATTCTCAATTCGGGAATAAAAACTCAAGTCCACATCTCCGCCGAATATGAAAAAAACTTTTAGAACCACACCACATAGAACGCAATAAGAACCACGTGACATACACACACACGACGCTGCGATGGCGGAAAATCAAACGACTGCGCCAAGAAATCTGTTGACCTTTTTTGGATGCTGCTTTTCATAGTATAAACAATTTAAATTATCATATTTTACAAGAGATGTCGCTAAGAAACAGTTCATAATATTTTACAAAATAATATTTAGCCCCATCTACCATCAGAACTTAGAAATATCATCCTCGAAACATTCATACTGGCGATTTACGTGATACGGCGTAAATGGCAGTTGTGGCACGGAACGTTCGTACGCCGATCCGCGTAAATGGCAGGGATTGGGTTAAGAGGGTTCCACTGTACTACAGCGATTCTTGTGTAAATAATTTTCTCAAACAAACAAAGAATAATTAATAAAGTAGTAAATTTATTAATTAGCTTTTTACTCGCGTCTGATGCATACATATCACACATCCTGTAGAAAGTGTTGTAAGTCAAAAAAGTTAATTTTACAGGAGAGCAAAAACAACTGAATGATGAACAAACGGTCCCGTCTAAAAGAGATACTAGCGACATCTTGCAGATATGGAGTGATCTAACTTAACCACTCCGATCTATCGTGAATATGCACTTTTTACGTCTTAAACGAAATGACAGATTTACAAAAACTTTGTGTTATTTCCGCTTCACAATTAAAGCTCTATAAATGAAACATTTCTGAACGTAGCCGAATACTAAAAATTGTTTTTGAAAGGTTACAAAATAAGCTTTCAAATTGTTATATTACAAATAAATATTAACATTTGTAAATATTAAAATTTAGAATGCAAACATAAAAAATGTAAAAATGACTCATTTGATGTTTTTATGTGAAAACGGTACTAAAATCACAGATTAACCACTGGAATGCTTTTTGCCGAATATCGGCACCATTTACAAAACCTAAGTTTGCTAAGTTGTCGAATTATAGCAAATTCTCCCTAGATGCATTAAATTTTTTTTGAAATATTTTCAAATAAGCCCGCGGTTCCATTTTGACGTTTTTGCGAAGGTAGAAAGAAACTACTTCTATTAAAATTCAACAGATGGCAGTGTACTCTAGTAATACACGCTAAATATTCCATTCAAAATTCATATTTTATAGATCTCTGTAAATGTTAAACGGACTGAAGCTGTCAAATTAAAATTCGGCTTTTTCCAGTATTTTAGTGGATGTTTATAACAAATTTGTGTACCAGTGTTATAATAATTGAATTAGTAATTCATTCAACTGTTTCAACGTGTTTCAAACTTAAAAATTCAATGATTATTTGAAATACAAAGTTTTGTGGTTATGTTTTTGACATTTTTTTCCGATCGTGGTGTGTTTTTGAAAATGCAATATTTTCTATAAATAAACCAATAATCAAGTTAATTTGTATTGTGGATTTAAGATAATTGATGTATCTGTTTGATGTACTACAGCTATTTTTGGTGAGTCTTTTAAGAATTTCATTTTAGTCTAATTAAAAGTGTCGCCATTTTTCGAATAAATTTGAGTCAAAAATTATTCAAAGGGAACATTCAACAGTTCAAAAAATATCAAAATTCAGTTTTCTTATATACATATACAGATTGTGATTATAAATTAGACCATTTAAAAGAAACCTAATAGAAAATATTCAATGTGGAGGGAAATTTGAACTTACTAGGCGAGTTAAAAGGAAGGCAATACTGAGAATAGTTCCGTTTTGAATGTTTACGATTTTATAATATTATTTTCATAAATTCTAGGAATATGTGATAAACAACCAAACATAGGTGAATTCATTGACTATATAGAACTATGATCAGTTATGCCTCCATATTAAAATTCGGAGGTATGATTTTTTTAAGGTCGGCAGAAAATATTCAAAACGGTCATTAAAATATCACGAGCAATCCGAGGAAAAAATAAAAAACACGCCGTCGCTCCAGTGGTTATGTAAAAAAAATATACTCATTCTATTGTAATAAACAAATTTGTCACCTCACTTTTTTATCATTTCATACAAGAATATTTAATAAATTCCCATAGGCAATTTAGTGGACAAAATATGTATGAACCGTGTATCTGACAGAATAGGACTTTTTATATATTTCAATGGATTAGACTGATGGGCGGCTTAATTTATTATCGACCTTTAACATTTGGTTTTAGGGATGTCACTAGAACAATAACGGAGTTAAAACGATTTCAGTGGAAACATACGCGTTGATGTGAAAACATGCTTATTGTACTTGACTGCTATTAGCATATTAACGTGTATATCTGCTTACGTTGCTGAGTGGTTAAATACTTGTCTTGGGTACTTAGATAAACACAATCACTTTACTTTTCAGAGATAAAATATTATATAAATAGAAAATTTTGACTACACCTTTCTATGGGATTTGCGATATGTGTTTTTGAAAGTAAAACCCATGGTGCGGCTTTCACATTCATGTATAATTAAGCGCCACCAAAAATTCAAATCAAAATTTTGCAGAATTTATATATCAAATGGTACTCAAACCGGGTTTAAAATATGGCTTATTCTTTATTCCATTGACATCTTCCAAATCTCTTCACCATTTGCATACTTGCAGTTACTGTGGTTGGTATGTTGATAAAGTAGGAAAAGAGGATGGAGTACCACAAACTTACCTATCGGCCTTATTGGGTTTGATGCACGACTCAATGATGTTCCTGACTTCGGGGTTTTGCACTTTTTCAAAACTCTGCGGCTTCACACCCTGAAATAATATAGAAGAACATGTAATAGTTGATGTCCGATCACAGAAATCTGTCACGATCTCTGTCAAAAGTCGAAAACTAGGGTGAATGTGTCTAAACAGTTCATTACGAGTTTACCAATCTTGTATCCTCACAAGATTTAATTGCAATACTTAATAAAGTAAGTCATTGAGATTAGTAATAGTTTTGTAAACTTTAAGATCATTGGCAAAAAAACAGTATTAAAACTCCGTCAAAATGGTAGCTATGACTTTGTAGCAACCAGCCTTTGCTATCCCACGCATTGGGATTGCCCCCGAAACGTATCGATGTTTCCAGAGGCGACGCCTGTGTTTAGACGTATGCAAGCGAAAGTGCTGGAGCGCAGACAGTGCGCGACTGAATGGTAGGTACCTAGCCCACCGAGGCAGAGCCATAGAACCTACCTACCTCTCACGCGTTCCAGAAAAGGTACGAACTGTTGTACGTCTGCAATGCACGGTTCCGGCGCTTTTGAGAAACTAGCCGAGTTACGATTTACTGCCGACACTTCGACTCGTCGGGCTATATAAGAGCGCCCAGTAACAGCCACACCTAGTGTTAGTTCAGCATTACCGTAGTAGTCGCCTCTTCTATCTGCAATCAACCTTGACCCAGTGTGTAACTTCGTTAGTACTATTTAATATTGTAAGACTGTCCGTGTTTGTGTGATTACAAATTATAATTATTGTGGGAACTCATTAAAGGTTTTTCATCACGCAACCTTGTTGTTCTTCATTTAACCACCAGCCTACACTGAGTACCTACAACGTTAATAAACAGGGAAAATAATACTGGTCCCAAATGTGACCCCTGTGGAATGCCGGTGAAAATTTCAAACTAATGTGAAAAGTGTGAATTGAATTAACTGATATTTGTCTTTTGCTTGGATGACTTTTCTATCTTAAAATATTCCGGGCTATCCCAAGGGTTCTTAATTTTCTTGAAAGCCTTACTTTGGAGTCTCTTTTTTTTAATATTAGCTCCACACAGAAGGCCCTTGGGAAGAAAAAATGGTATGAGGGGTGGGTAGGAATCTGGGGGTCAATGTGTCCAGGAGTGACGGATGTATGAATCCTGCGGTGCAAGGCGATGTATTGAGAGTCTTGCTGTAGAAATCAAAAGGCTCTCTCATCTCAGCCAGTCTCCCCAATACGGCCTGCCATGCTGTAGGTGGGCAGGCATATCTTCCACCAAGACCGAGACAAACCTCACCCCATGAACCCAGGCACCCCTGCTATGTCACCAAAATTAGCGAAGCACTTGGGGTGACCTATGTCAGAGGTGTTGGTTATCCAATAAATGGTTCCTGAGGTGACAGTACCCACACCCGCCTCCCAAATTGAAATTGAAAATATGAAGGAAAAAAAATATGTCTTCACAATTCAACCTAAAAAGAAGATCGTTAAAAAGAAGCGAATAATAAGTGGTAGCGAAAATTATTACAGATATCAGCGATGATTAAAGTCTCCATCCGATTCAAAATCTGTATGGATGTTCAGAAAGTAAGTGTACTGAATTTTTTTTTTAAGTGTATTAGAAAAAAAATTACAGGATATTGTTGATAAACTTGTTGACTATTTTTCCATATATTTGCCAACCCGTTCAATGCATGTGATGCGCCGTGTTTAAGTTTATTTATGCCTTCCTCGACGAATTCTCCCGCCAACTCCTTCGCCCACTTCAGGACCACTTTCTGCACCTGCATGCCTTTAGGAAGGTGAAGAGATGATAATCTAAAGACGCCAAGTCAGGGGATTACGGGGAGTGGTTCAAAACATCCCAATCAAATAAGGTGGCTAAGGCTGTGTGAGGACCGACGTTTTCGTGAAAAAAAGCACACTTCTCTGGTCAGCGTTCCCCTCCTTTTGTTTTGAATGCTCCTTTTGAGTTTTTTCAGAGTACACAATATTGTTGTGCAATCAAAATGATGCCTTTTTGGTCCCAAAACACTTGAGGCCATGATTTTTTTTTGCCCGAAATTGTGGTTAATTTTTCGACAGATGGGGAATTGGTGTGACCCAACTTTGAGGACTGTTTTTTTTTCCAGGCATGTAATGAGTCACCCACTATCATCTACAGTCACAATAAAGCTCAGAAATCTTCACCTTTTTTCTTGTAGGTTTTATTCCTTCCGTGAATAAAAAACGGATCACAGCACTTGGCAGGATTTTTATCCGACATCTTTTAGGTGACTTGTCACTAGAACGTGAGTCCACATACTGCGGTGTTCTTGCGATGCTTGCTCGGTTCAGAAGACCCCCTCTACCACTCAGTGTTGCCAAACCTCAACAAACTAAACTTACACAAAAGTACACTTATTTTCTGGATATGCCTCGTATATATATTACGGTATATAATAATGCAATAAAGGTTGCTTGCTACTCACCGAGACGACCTTCTTGTATATCTGGGCGGGTCCGCTGCATTCGCTGTAAGGATATTCGCCAGTGGCCATCTCCAACATGCACATACCAAAGGCGTACACGTCCACAGATTCGTCGTAGTGCTCCTCGTACATCTCGGGGGCCATAAATTCCGGAGTGCCTGCAAAAAGTTATTACACTTCATTCTGTCACCCTTAATAATGATCCAAGATGAGCTACACATTGAATACCTGCTACTCTTCATAGAAAAGTAGTCACAATTGAGCCCTTATGCGGAAAACCGATTATGTATATCTTTCAATAGGTGTTATAAATTTCTTTCATTGTAATTGATGAACAATTGGACCATGGGGTTTTTCCACATTTTTTTATTGCTTAAAAAAATGAAGCAAAAAATTACGATGATTATAGCATTATTTTATTTTTATGTTGACGAATAAATTTTCTACAGCTAGTTGAAGTTTCCCATTTTTGAATTACCGCTAAAACAATATTTTGGGGCGTGGCTATCATGTGGCGTCATGAGTGTGGATGCTCTCTGACCGTGTTTATTTATGCTGGCCCAGCTAAGCGACGCTTGTGACGTCACAATCCGATTTGCCAACCACGGGCCGTTTTGATTTTGTCAGTTTTAGATCGTTTTTAAAATCAATAATATTGAATACAAACATAAAAAACGAACATTTTTAGTAGGATGATTAAAATCAGAAAAATGATCTTTAAATATTCCGTACATTTTCAACAGAATCCCTCGTTTGTGGAAATACCCCATTTGAGTGTACCCGAACCCCTCTAAGAACTAACTCGCATTGGCAAGTAGTTTAGTCGAGGAGCGAGTAACTCGCTACTTGACTGGCCGAAAAGTGTTCGCATTACGGTCAAGTAGAGTACATTAGTAATCGGCGCCTTGCAAGATGACATGCTGCAACAAAGTAAATACGCTAATTAAGCTGATAAAATAAATAAACTATGGACACGACAATAGATGAAGAGCAGCAAAAATAAAGAATTTTAGAGTAGTGTCTTCGCTCTAACTCGACGACATATCCGAGTCTATTAATAAACTCTACTAAAACGGGCACTACTCACCCGTACAAATAGAACTCGACTAAATTAGCGAAACTCAATCGTAAATGTGGAGAGCGAAAAATCAGAAAAAGATATTGGCACCACTGGGACACGAACCCAGGACCTTCGACTTTCCAGGCCACAGCTCTATGAGTCCCAGAGGTGAGTGTGAATATGAGTCCCAGAGGTGCCAATATCTTTTTCTGATTTTTCTATCTCCAGATTTTTGATTGAGTTTCGCTTATATTGTCTTCATTTAACCGCTCCGATCTATCGTGAATATGCGAGTTTTTCGTTTTAAACGAAATGTCAAATGAAATAAGCTTTCAAATTGTTATATTACAAATAAATATTAACATTATTTGTAAATATTAAAATTTAGAATGCAAACAAAAAAAAATGTTAAAAAGACTCACGTGATGTTTTTATGTGAAAACGGTACTAAAATCACGGATTATGTAAAAAAACAATACTTATTCTATCGTATAAATGTATAATAAACAATTTAGTTACCTCACTTTTTATCATTTCATACAGGAATATTAAATAAAACAATAACAATGTCTAACGGCGGGTAGGCGATTTGACAGTCTACCATGTATCTGACAGAATAGGTCTTTTTTTGTATTTCTATGGACAACTTAAATAGGGATGTGTAGCTTGATTTATTATGGACCTTCTACTTTTTGTTTTAGGGATGTCACTAGAACAATAACGGAGTTATAACGATTTCTGTGGAAACTTATTGTACTTGACTGCTATCGTTATATTATCGTGTATATCCGCTTACGTTTCAAAGTGGTTAAACGTAAAACATTATGTGATGAAGAATGCAGGAAGTTAACTAAAAAAAATAATATAAGCGTTAAAGATTCACCCACCGATGACAGACTTGGCAAAGCTCCTGTTCTTGAGTGTGGCAAGACCAAGGTCCCCGATCTTGACGCTGCCCGTGGTGCCGGTGATGAAGATATTGTCGCACTTGAGGTCGCGGTGGATGATGGGCGGAGTGCGCGAGTGCAGAAAGTTGAGGCCCTTGAGGATCTGGCGGCACCAGGACTTGAGCACCTTGGGGTTGATCTTCTTGAAGCGACGGAGATAACTGGATTAAAAAACAAACAAAAAAATGTAGTATAAGTTGAAGTACAGTACTATCTTAGTAATCCAGCGCTCAATTATTATTTACCTAAACAGAAACCTTTTTTGGTAATTCTTGGTACTTTTTTGTGTTTTTATAGCTTTTTGTGTTATATTTTATACTAGCTGGTCCCCGGCATGCGTTGGAATGGCATTCAAAGAAATAAATTAATTCTCCTTGCATGTCCTTCCCCGTGCGTCCCCCCCCGTTCCCTTCCACCTTCCCTGCCTTCCCCCTCCCTCGTCTCTTCCCTCTCCGCGAACCCCATCTCCCCCGTTCCCCTTCTCCCTGCCTCTAAAATATATGAAATACACACATTTTCATTTATACAAATTTCATAATGCCAGAGCTTACCATTATATATAGCCTATATGTTATTCTGATGTATGAGCTATATTATTGTAATGTTTCATTAAAATCCATTCAGTAGTTTTTGCGTGAAAGAGTAACAAACACACAAACATCCATACAAAATTTTGCATTTATAATATTAGTAAAATTACTCAAGCCCACATGTAGCATGCTAGTTGTAATATGAACCAACAATTTAAAATAAAAAATGGCACATCTCCCACATTCCTATTACATTTTGTTCATATATATTTTGATTTTATATTAACTCCACACACAAAATAATTTCCTTCAGGGCCTATTTCATCTTTGGATATATTTGGGGGTTTTATCGGGTAGAGGTAAGAGTGAACATGGGTCTTGAAGAGATGTTGTAGGACGGAGGAAACCCAGAGGCTACATTCCACAGCCAGCTGTTACACTCAACAACGAGTCATAGAGTTGACCCATTCTCATGTGACAAATGTCAACCGTGTACATATGTAGGGAGCGCGTTAGGCGTGTTTCCCGACTAGGCACCGGTGCCGAAGGGATCAATGAAGCTAGTTATTCGGAGCATCTTCCATTGTATTAATGGTAGAACAAGGACAGCATACCTACTTGATGCCTGTGCTCTAAAGATTGCAATCCGCTTGTTAGGACAGGAGAATCTATCAAACGGACCGCCAATTTCTGCACAGAGTCAAAAGTTGTATCAGGAATTTTGGGGATCCAGATCAGAGTTGGCTGTCAAATCCACTGGCGATTTGTACAGGGTCAGCAGTTATTCACTATAAAAGTATCTTCAGGCCCTATACAATACGCCCAGTTTCTGAGAGGCTAACTAGAACTCTGGCTTCGATGGAGCCCCAGCACCTGAGCTGGTCACTTAGACTTACACCAAGTATATCAATGGAAGGCCTATTGGGAAGATTGCTTCCGTTGAAGGAGACTAGTTTGGCATTATATATAAGGATAAAGAAGTATAAGAGAAAAGAAGTTACGCCTTGAGGGTTCCAGACAGCATGAGCTCCGTGATGAGCACAATGTTCTTCTTCTTGTTGACGGTGACCTCCCAGTAGTTGTAGAACCTGACTATGTTGGGGTGCTGCAGCTTCTTGAGCATCTCCGCTTCCTCGCGAAACCGGAGACGCTCCGTCTTGTTCAGCTTTTTCTCCTGGAAATAAAAAAAAAAACTGTTAAATCATGAATAACTGATCTACGATTTATCCATGGTGATAATCCACAGTGATTCCATGGATAATGATGAGATTCAATTATTGACATCTAAATACCCCAAAACAAAAATAATCATTGCAGGTGACTATAATCTACCTAATATTAATTGGGATTCACTATCCTCAGAATTATCTGGAACTTATAACTCCAGCGCATCTATCATTGAAAGAGAAATACTCGAAATGTCCAATTTTTTAAACCTCAATCAATTAAACGATAACAAAAATAGTAATAACAGAACTCTGGATCTAGTTTTTTGTAACGACAAATCTATAACTGTTACTAAATCCTTAGATACTCTTCTTCCTGTGGACAATTACCACCCATCATTAGATATAACCATAAACAACACCATAAGTGAAAATCCAAAAATTAAACAAATGTCTTTAAACTTTCATAAAGCCAATTACACAGCAATATGTGACTCCCTCCTCAAGGTTGATTGGTCATTTCTAAACGATGGTGAATTAAATGACAATATTGAACAATTCTACTGTATCTTAAAAGAAATTATTACAAGTCATGTACCTGTTACGTCATATAATATATCAACTTTTCCTAAATGGTTTAATAATGATCTCATTAACTTAGTTTTTAAAAAGAAGAATGCACACCACAAATTCAAAACAACGAGATCACTTCATGATTATACTGAATTTCATAAGTTGCGTAAGCAATGCGCCGAAATTTCAGATAAATGTTACAAAAATTATATAAAAGAAGTTGAAAACTCTATCAAATGTAATGTTAAATCTTTCTTTAATTATTCTAAATCATTACAAAACAGTTATTCTTCTATTCCTAATATTATGAACTATGATGGCAAGACCTGTGCCAAAACTGAAGATATTGCCAATCTATTTGCAGACTTTTTCAAAAGTGTATATGAGGATGATGTCCCTGTGGATAGTGTTCCTGAATTTGTCACTGATATTAACTTGCAATTATCTGAATTAGTAATTGAACGTAACGAAATCATTGCCTCCATTAAACTCTTGGAACCAAAAACAAGTTCTGGTCCTGATAATGTCCCACCCATATTTTTGAAAAATTGTGTTAATGGTCTTTCCTATCCATTGTACAAAATTTTTAACAAATCTCTTAAAAAAGGTCAATTCCCCAATAGCTGGAAATCCTGTTATCTCACCCCCGTATTCAAGAAGGGTTTAAAAAATGATGTATGCAATTACAGACCTATTTGTATTCTGTCTAGTATTCCTAAGCTTTTTGAAAAAATCATTCTTAGTAAAATATCCTCTAATATTAAACATGTTATTACCAATTGCCAACATGGGTTTGTCTCATCTAGATCTACTCTCACAAACCTTACAGTATATGAAAACTACATAAACACAGCATTGACTAACAGGCAACAGGTTGACTCCATCTATACTGATTTTTCCAAGGCTTTTGATAAGGTCTGCATCAAAATACTAATAAATAAACTAAAAAAATTAGGGATAAGTGGCAATTTTTTGGCATGGTTGATCAGCTACTTATCTGATAGATTACTCTTTGTAAAGATCAACGACTGTCTATCCTACGAATTTATTGCTACCAGCGGTGTCCCGCAAGGTTCGCACCTGGGACCTTTATTATTTATCCTATTCATCAATGACGTTACTAGCGTTTTCCACAGTGTCGAAGTTTTACTCTTTGCCGACGATATGAAGCTGTTTAAAGTCATTAATGATGTGCATGATTGCACAATCTTGCAAGAGAATCTTAACAACTTTTTCAAATGGTGTTCAAGTAATAAACTTCAGCTAAATATTAACAAATGCCAAGTTATGAGGTTCTACAAAATTAAACATCCAATAATATATAATTATGCACTCTCTAATGTTGACTTAATCTCTGTAGACGAAATACTTGACCTAGGCATCATTTTTGACCAGAAACTCTGTTTTGTATCTCATGTAACTTCTATAGCAAATAGGGCTATGAAAATGTTAGGTTTTATATTAAGGATTTCCAAAGATTTTAAAAATATTCACACATTAAAAATTCTGTTCACATCTCTCGTTAGAAGCATTCTAGAATATAATTCTACAATTTGGTCACCTGTCTTTAATAATCACATTAATATAATTGAAAGAGTCCAACGCAAATTTTTGAGGTGTATTAATTTTAGACTTGGAAACCCTTCAGAATCAATAAATTATGATTTTTTATTAAATTCATTGAAATTGTTGAAGTTAAGCGACAGAAGAAAAATTTTTGATCTAATATTTTTATTTAAAATTGTAAACTATCAGTTGGATAGCCCTGATATATTAAAGTTGATTCACTTTCATGTACCTACCATTAGATCAAGGTTCCCCAGTATGTATTATTGTGACAATTATAAGTCGGTCTCAGGCTACAATTCTGTAATAAATAGATTACATACAATTGGTAATTTTTATGCCAATGTTGCTGATATTTTTAATATTTCCCAACTGAAATACAAGGCTGTACTGATCAAACATTTCAGCCAAACATATTTTAATGAGGTTTTTTGATGACATTTTTTGTTTATTTTATTGTGTTTCTTTTGGCTTTCATCAAGTTGTTCTATTAATATCCTTCTTTTTCTATTGTTATGTGTAATTTAAAAAAAAAAAAATATGTACTACGACTGTTAAAAAATATTTAATAAAAACATATTTGTAAATGGCACTTTGTGCCGTAAATTTTAAATAAATAAATAAATAAATAAATAATATCCAAAAAAATTACCAAATGCATGATCATAAATTGGCGGAATTTTTTCATTGACAGTTTAACTAGTCAGGTCTAATTATTTAGTTTTCAGTGGCCTCGGCACTCCTAGGTTCCCAAAAGGCCCCTAGTTTTCGAATGGTCCAATATTTTTGTCCCACGAGTGACCAGGGAAATAGAAGGTCCATTCTAGCAGAGCCCCGAGTACTGGAGTAAGGTCTAGATACTCTGAGATGCGACCTTGTTTCTCGGAGGCACCGTTGGTGACACTGTTCCCCAGGAGATTCAGCCTGAGCACAGTAACTCACACCTTAGCTTGGGATGGTTATTGCTTATGTGTTTTTCTACTCCCTGAGCGATGGGTTCGCCACACTCCCTACGCTACCGAGTTGCTTATGCCAAGTATATAAATAAGGCGTTATAATTACCAGCAGTTCACACCACGCCACGGCCACTCCCGTTTGGGTGTCCAGCCCGTGGTACACGGTCTTGAATGAACCCCGCCCAACTTCCTTGTCATACTTGAAAAACCTGAAAAACAACAATAACCACTAGTTATATTAAGTAAATCACATACTTCCGCTGCTTACTCATATGTGTCCTGGAAAACACTGGTCTGAGGCAACTTCATCAGCTATAGGCAGACTGATAGAACCTAAGGGCAAGCCAAATACTAGGGTTGTTCAAGAATTAAAAACCGTTCCTTATTTTCGGCAACGTGGACATTATTTCTCAAAATATGGTGGCACTAGCGTGTAGCTCAGACTTTCCCCTAAAAACCGAGCAGTAATCCGGCTGGTAGCTGTCGAAGCCCGCCGACTGCAAGGTGCGCTCAAATATTCACTTTCTCAATTGAGAGGAAGTCCACCCTGTAGAAGTTCATTTAATCCCAGACGTCAATAAGTCCACAACACAAATGATTTTGAGGGAAAAATGGAGTTTGCAAATTGCGTGCTCGTCGTCCCAAAATGCTGAAGAGCAAAATCGCGTGGAAAGCGTTCGGATCTCTTTTTTTTTGGTTTTTCCAATCAGGGCGAAATTTTTTGGGTTGACACAAGGGTTCAGCACCTAACCCTGGAATCAAAAATCCAATTGATGACATGAATTGCATCTTTTTCTTCACCTGAAACAACACTTCACCAGAAAACCTTTGGAGACCGACTAGGATGCGGAGGAAGAGGTGGTCTGCAATAAAGGAGTCAAGGATCTAGTGCCACGGCTCACCAAGTGCATCGATCATAACGGGAACTAAGTCGAAAAATAGTGAGGATATGTTCCTAAAATGTCATATGATTTTTTTGCAAATATACATTTTTCCAGATTTTAAAAATTAGAACGGTCTTTAATTCTTGGACAATCCTTGTGCTAAGTTTGGAGATCGCACTTTCGGAGCATCTGAGCCTAAGGCTTGGAATAAAGAGTGTGAAGCGATGTCTGTTTTTTTGCTTTGAGGAATTTGAATAAAGGTGAGAATTAGTCGAGCCTACCTGCCGCACGGAGACACGCCGATGGGTTCCTCTTCATCTTCCTTGTGCCCCTCTTCTCGGTCCAGCTTCTTCTGTAATTCCAGCTTTTCCAGATCATAGATTGGCCCATACACCAGACCTACAACAAAAGGAGTAAAACATATATTTTAGTTAAAATGTAAAATAACAATTGTTGATGTTTGGTAATTTTTTTTATTTTTATATTGTTTCACAGGAAAATAATTTCCCTCAGGGCCTATGTCATCTAAGGGGATGCCGTGTGGAGGGTCTTTTTAAGGAAGGGAAGAATAGGAAGTTCGGGAAAGAAAAAAGGTAAGAGGGGTGGGTAGGAATCTAGAGGTCAGTGTGTCCAGGATTAACGGACTTATGAATCCATCCTTCCAACTGCGGTACAAGACGATGGGTCGAGAGAGCCCGGCTGGAAAGGTCTAAAGGCCTTCCTCAAGTCTCTCTCGATCCAGCCTGCCACGAAGCAGGTGGGCAGACGCATCCGCTGCCAAGACCTGGACAAACCTTACTGGATGAACCCGGGCACCCCTACTTAGTCACCAAACATAGCGAACCACTTGGGGTGACCTATGGAAGAGGTGTTGGTTATCCAATAAATGGTTTCTGGGGCGGCGGTACCCATTCCCGCCTCCCAAATGGTAGAATCCAATCTGAAGGGTGATAGTGTATCTTTTGCGTTAAGTTAGACAATTAAGAAGAAAATGCAAAAGTTGTCAGATATTGGAATGCGTCCGTCGTGAGTTATCGGCTGTCAAATTTCTAAGATTTTGTATGGCTTTCAATGGCTTGTCTATGCCTGTTGTGTGTTAAACGGATTAATTACCTTCTTAAAAACATGAATTACTATTTATTAGTTATTAAAACCACTCACATTTAAGTGAGCATAATAGACATTCATAAATTAAATCACAAATTAATTAATTAATTGATTAATTAATTGATTAATTAATAATTAATTACAATTTGGGAAGCGGGAATGGGTACCGCCGCCCCAGGAACCATTATAGGATAACCAAAACCTCTGCCATAGGTCACCCCAAGTGGTTCGCTACGTTTGGTGATTTAGCAAGGGTGCCCGGGTTCATGGGGTGAGGTTTGTCTAGGTTAACCACTCAGCAACGTAAGCAGACATACACGTTAATATGATAATAGCAGTCAAGTACAATAAGCGTGTTTTCACGTCAACGCGTATGTTTCCACAGAAAACGTTATAACTCCGTTAAGCTCCATAATAAATCAAGCTATCCATCACTATTCAAGTTGTCCATAGAAATACATAAAAAGATCTATTCTGTCAGATACATATTTTACCCGCTAAATTGCCTGCGGGCCGCTAGACATTGTTAATTTTTATTTAATATTCTTGTATGAAATGATAAAAAAGTGAGGTGACTAAATTCTGTATTATAAATTTATACAATAGCATAAGTATTGTTTTTTACATAATCCGTGATTTTAGTACCGTTTTCACATAAAAACATCACGTAAGTAATTTTTTTTATGTTTGCATTCTAAATTTTAATATTTACAAATGTAAATATTTATTTGTAATATAACAATTTGAAAGCTTACTTTGTAACCTTTCAAAAACAGTTTTTAGTATTCGGCTACGTTCAGAAATGTTTCATTTATAGAGCTAATTGTGAAGCGGAAATAACACAAAGTTTTCGTAAATCTGACATTTCGTTTAAGACGTAAAAAGCGCATATTCGCGATAGATCGGAGTGGTTAAGTTATAATTAATTAATTTAATGAATAATAAATTAATTAATTGATTTATTTGCAAATTTTCCCGTGACTAAATGTCTCTTAATGGAGATTACGTGGCATACACACTATCATCTCTGGTCTTAGGGTAATTACTTGTACGCAAGGTGTCTTTAACACAAGAACTGTATTTAGCTCATTAGCGCGAAACGGAATTCTGTATTTAAGAAAACTGTCAAAATGTGTTGTATACGGCCGATATACACAACTCAAATTTGGATTTTTCAGAGATGTCTGACTAATCAACGGGACAATCAATAAGTAAGAATGTGAATGCCTAAATATTAAATGATTGGGTACCTTTAAAGTCGATGGGGTCTGCTTGGCCAGCCTCCGCAGTGGTGGCCTCTACGGGGGCCGGGGAGTGGGCCCCCTGCAGCCCTTTTTCCTCTATCTCGATGTTCTCCTCCTAAAACAGACAAAAACATTGACTTTAGTCGTGTTGGTAACAAGTTGAGATTATTCATGTTGGTAACAGTCTTTTAACCCATTGACCACAAACCCCGGCAGCCTGACGGGTGTGCAACTCAGGTACTTAACCACAAAACCCGGCGCGCTGACGGGCTAGAGCAGGCCCGCCAAAAAACGGACAACGAGCACGACAGTGACATTTTTTTATAAAATTTTGAATGCCGAACGCTCTGTAGGTAATTAATCATTCATTTCATTGAATTGGCAATAATATGTTTCTTATGTTTTTTCCCTGATATTTGTGTTCCAAGTTTTATATGCAGCCAGCCGCCATTTAATTTCTTCAAAATTGCGAGCGGTTCTAGGCTTTGGTACACCAAATTATTTTATTAGGTATTAGTAAACAAATAAAAAAACTAAAAATTTAACGTTCAATTTATGAATTATATGTTTTTTTGTAACTTTTTGAATAAAAATGTGGAAAACAACTGTCGGAAAAAAGAGAAGGTTGTATTTGTATTCTTATTTACACATATTTTAATGTTTTTTATATGTTCATTTTTATGTTTTTCTTTACGCTAATCCAATATGTAAACAAATTTAAATAAATTAATTCATTTGAATATACGGTTCAAAAGTTACAATAGATTATTAAGTACACCAATGCAGGTTTCAATTTTTGGTACAAAATTAATTCAGTGGTGAAGGCCAATTTTTTAGCTCATTAATTCTGTGGCTAATGGGTTAATAGGTTTGAGTTTTTTGAGCTGTTAATAACGATTTGGTAAGTTTATTCGTGTGGGTAAAATCTAATTTAATAATATATGATAATGATTTATTAATTAATAGTAATTTATTCATGCTTCTAATATCTAATGGTAATAATCGTTAAGTTTATTCCCGTGTGTAACAGACGTGTGCTACAAGACTGTAGAAAAGGGCACCGGTGGCTGTGCACGTGGATGTCGACTATTGTAATATTGTGTGAAATGCAGTACTGGCTGGCCTTCCTTGAAGGTGGCAGCCCTGCTGTACTGGAGGGTGGTAACCCTTGATCTGCCTCCCTGCACCCAGAGCTGGTGAGTGGTAGCCCTGGATGTCCTTGTTCTCTGCCTGAGCCTGGCGCCTTGCGGTGTCCAGAAGTTGGGCCGGCTAGTCTTGAGGAGGTAGGCACCAGACTTGTTGTTCAGGCAGAGCTTCAGCAGGAGGCAGGTCGGAGAGAGGTTTCTTCCAGAGGAAGGAGTAAAACACGAAGATTTAAAGAAAACGTTGAACTGATTTATTATCGAAAAATTTGTCGTATTTATACCAATCGGTAGGTGGCTCACGGAAAGTGGAGGGGGAAACGGAACCCAGGCACTTTTCCTTTATAAAGGGCAAGAAACTGCTTAGTATCTATTTTGCCGGCTTAATCCGTAAAAGTGCTCGTCTAAATTTGGCAACTTTTACGGATTTTGTAGCCTTTATTAACAATCAAAATACATATTAAATAGAAAAAACATATAAATAAAGCCAAGATTTATGACAAGAATTTTAGTTTGGTGAATTTACTGTGATTTTAAGAATTTTTGATTTTTAAGGAAATGTTTTATGATTTATCAAGTTATAATTATTTTTCCTAGGTTCCCTGTGAGATAGGTTAACGAAATCTGTTTATTTCACCATCTCACAGGGACCCTAGAGTTTTGTAGAGGTAAAAATGTAAAAATGTCATGACCGAAATTTTCTAAGTCTTTTTGACATGGTAAATTGAGCTCTATTTTTAGCTCTAAGTATTTTGAGAGCAAAGTCTCAGTTTGACTGGAGGCCTTGTAGGATCAAGAATGAAAACTGATTATTTCATTGTCCTACAAGGCCCGCAGGTTTTGTTATTTGGAAAAACATAAAATTTACACCTTCGAAATTTTCTAAGTGTTTTTTGGTAGGCAAAAATGACTTTATTTTTGCCTCCCAATATGTTGTGTGATAAATCTTGGCTTTACTCGAGACCTTGTAGGATTTCAAATGAAAACTGATTATTTCATTTGTCCTACAAGGCCCGTGTGTATAAAAATTAAGACATAAACATTTAAAAATAAGTACAAGAATCAAACATATTTAAAACGAGTTTACAATCTCCCCAGTAGCGATTTCTCAAAGTATTATTTATTGATCGCACCGGGGAGATGTACATGAAAAATAAAAAACTTAAATATTTTAAAACCAATAAGAAAATAATAAGTAATTAATGAAAATAACATTTTCTAATTAGAACAAATATTTTCCATCAAAGCGTCGCCGGCGGCACGGTACTCCAGTATTGTGAGGGCAGGCCATTTTTTCCTGATTCCCAAAAATGATCACAAAACTGTAGAGGACCGGCCAAGCGATGAGCTTTGATGAAAAATATTTCGAGGGTGTGAACACGTCGGTTACACCGTGGTAACAATCTTTTCCTGATTTTATTTAACCGCTCCGATCTATCGCGTATATGCAAGTTTTTTTGTCTTAAACGAAATGTCAGATTTACAAAAACTTTGTGTTATTTCAGCTTCACCATTAAAGCTCTGTAAATGAAACATTTATGAATGTAGCAGAATACTTAAAACTGTTAAGGTTATGCAATAAGCTTTCAAATTGTATTATTAAAAATAAATACTAACATTTGTAAATATTAAAATTTAGAATGCAACATAAAAAAAATGTAAAAATGACTCACGTGATGTTTTTATGTGAAAATGGTACTAAAATCATGGATTATGTAAAAAAAAAATACTTATTCTATCGCCGTTAAACATTTTAGTCACCTCACTTTTTTAAGAGAATATTTAATTAAAAAAAACCAATGTTTAACGGCGCGTAGGTGATTTGGCGGATACAATCTGTACCTACCATGTATCTACAGAATAGATATTTTTATCTATTTCTATGGATACATTTGAAAAGAGATGTGCATCTTGATTTATTATGGACCTTCTACTTTTTAAATTGAATTTATTTAAGTAGGAAACGTAGTCCGTTATTCGAATTGGGAATGAGGTTAAATGAGTTTTTGAATTTATTCAAGTAGGAAACACAGTCCATTATTCGAATTGGGAATGAGGCTAAATTTTTTGAATTTATTCAAGCAGTTAGCACAGTCCAGT
Source organism: Limnephilus lunatus (assembly GCA_917563855.2). Taxonomy (NCBI): domain Eukaryota; kingdom Metazoa; phylum Arthropoda; class Insecta; order Trichoptera; family Limnephilidae; genus Limnephilus; species Limnephilus lunatus. Next base: position 105,981,739 of record OU830594.1, read on the forward strand.
ATTTGAATTGGGTATGAGGTTAAATGAGGTTTTGAATTTATTCAAGTAGGAAACACAGTCCGTTATTCGAATTAGGAATGAGGTTAAGTGAGTTTTTGAATTTATTCAAGTAGGAAGCACAGTCCGTTATTCGAATTAGGAATGATGCTAGAATTTTTTAATTTATTCAAGTAGTTAGCACATTCCATTATTTGAATTGGGTATGAGGTTAAATGAGTTTTTGAATTTATTCAAGTGGGAAACACAGTCCGTTATTCGAATTAGGAATGAGGTTAAGTGAGTTTTTAAATTTATTCAAGTAGGAAGCACAGTCCGCTATTCGAATTGGGAATGATGCTAGAATTTTTTAATTTATTCAAGTAGTTAGCACAGTCCATTATTTGAACTGGGTATGAGGTTAAATGAGTTTTTGAATTTATTCAAGTAGAAAACACAGTCCGTTATTCGAATAATAATGAGGTTAAGTGAGTTTTTGAATTTATACAAGTAGGAAACACAGTCCGTTATTCGAATTGGGAACTAGGTTAAGTGAGTTTTAAATTTATTCAAATAGGAAATTAGTCCTAATTGGAAATGAGGTTAAGTGAGTTTTTGAATTTTTTAGGAACATATTTGGATGAATTTTTAATGCATACTATAAAATATACTTAATTTTACTGCAATATCGACTATGCGAGAACCTACCTAGATCAAAATGATATAATAATAATTGTTTATTTGTTTACCTTGGAAAACGCGATAGGATGGTCACAGAAAGTACACCTTAAAAACATCACTCAAATGTCACATTATAACTTGTTTTATATATCAAATTCACCCGTAACACAATTCAAATACAATACTCATTTATCCACCACTTAAACTGTTGTATAATCATTAAAAATACATCCATTTCAACTTTTAAAACTACTAAGTTGAAGACTGTTGCTTTAAGAAATTTGTTGTTGTTGTGAAAGTGTTTTTATCTCAAATATTAACTCATTTTAAAAACAGATTAATCAAATATATGGAAAAAAATTCTTATCTCATTATTGTTAAAAATGGCTCGATTTATAAATAATTTTAAAATTCTAACTGCTATTATGACATTTTTAAACAAAATTCAGGAAAACATGCGTCACAAGTGTCAAATTGATATGTTGAGAAAAAAATGTGTCATAAACGCAAGAATTTATAATCTGCTCTTTATTAGATGGCGCGAGTTTAATTATTTTAAGAAAAAAACACTTTTTGCAAGTTATGCTTTAAAATATTAAGATGAATTAATTGTTTGCGCCCATAATTATGAAATATGAATAAATAGTTTTGTCATTAAACAAACACAAATCTTTCAAGAAAGGATTCTCTACATATTATAAAATAAAGTCGTCCGCAGGGTCTGTCTGTCTGTTTGCGATAAACTCAAAAACTACTTAACGGATTTTCATGCGGTTTTCACCAATAGATAGAGTGATTCTTGAGGAAGGATTAGGTATATAATTTGTCAAGGTTTTGTATAAATTGGTTGAAATATATAATGTATAAAGGAGAACGGTGTGGATTTGATTTGTATGCAAATTAACAGATGGCGGTGGTTATAAACGTTGGGTAACCATCAGTGGATGGCGTTGTGTTTCGTTAGAAACAGCAACGCGTGGCCGGGTCAGATAGTACAAATACAATATTTATCAGCGATTCAATCCAATATTTTAGAAAAAACTTAAGGTGAGCAATTTTTTAAACTTTTTTATAGCCTTCAAAATGATCATGTTAATTTCTACTAACAAAATTTTATAGCGTATTTCATCACCTTTCAAAAACAGATTTTAGTTTTCAGATACGTTTAGAAATATTTAATTTATTTGGATTTTATTGCAAAGCGGAAATACTCTGACCTTCCGACAGAATATGTCAGAGGCCTGAGGGTTTAATCAAATTGTGATATTCAAGCATTGTGACAGCTATTTCACCACAAAAACCAAACACAAAAAATCACATTGAATTAAATTTTCATACTTATTTTATAATAGCTTCATCATTTTTATTATAGGGTCATTAGTAAGATTTTTAAACTGTGAATTCATTTGACGGGCACCACAAAATAATGAGTAAAATTTTTATATCTATTGTTATTTATTTATGTTATTATATTGTTATTATTTATGTTATTATTATGATTTTAAAAGTGTAAATTCCTCTGACAGGCACCACAAAACATCCTGAAGTCCTGTTACGGAGTGCTCCTTCATACATTTCACATTGGAAGGACTAAATTGAATAATCACATTGGCCATTATTTGAGGTATGACCAATGAAATAACGCCAGCAAGTGGGTCACCACTTTGCTGAAAATGACTCAATGAGCAACAAATTCCTAGGCTCTTGAAACCTTGGTTGCGCATTCAAAACTCAGCATAGACAAATAAAAATATAATATGTTATTGTTAAAAATGTATATTGGTACTAGCAGATCCAGCAACACGTTGCTGTGGCTAACGAAACACAATGACATCTACTGACAACGCCATTACCCAACCTTTATAACAAACGATATCTGTTAATTTGCATACATATCAAATCCACCATTGCCAGCCCGCTCCCTTTATATATTATACTAGCGAGTTCCCGGAATGCGTTGCTATGCCACTAATAAAGAAATTGTTTCTCCCTGCGTGTGTTTTCCCATTCATCCCGTTCCCCTTCCGTCTCCCTTTCCCCTCCCATGTCCCCTTCCTCCCACGCCTTTCCCCTCCACCTTCCCCGCCTTCACTCTCCACTCTCCCACAAACCACCCTGCCGCGATCCCCTCCCCTCTCCCGCGTTCAATATATTCAGTCCCGGTACATCAATTCAATTAGATTCAAAGTATTCGATTTTGATTAGTACCATAAGTGATTAGTACCATTAATTTAAAAAGTTTATTCGAATAATTAATTTTGATTTAATTTTGATTGAACAATCGATGTTTGAAAACTGTCATTTTCAAATTGTGACATTTTTGTAAGAGTTTTTGTAATTATTAAAAAAAACTTTTGAGGTGTATTGTTATGTGGTTGTAATAATCCAGAAACAGAAAAAGGGTGGAAAAAAGGTTTTTTGAAAGTTTGAAACATTTCTTATGCTTAATATAGCAACGCATAGCGGACATACTTACATACAAACATTTATAGATTTTTATATATATGGATATTTCAACCAATTTACACAAAACCTTGATAAATTATGTACCTAAACCTTCCTAATGAATCACTCTATCTATTGGTGAAAACCGCACGAAAATCTGTTGCATACTTTAAAAGATCAAAGCGTACAGATAGGGAAGAAAGGGAAGCTTAGATGGTTTTAACATGAGAACTGGAGAACGAAGACAAAGACGAAAAATAAAGACAAGAATATTAGGAGAATTCATAAAGCGAAAGTAAATGGTAAATGACATCAGGCACGCTCGAGGAAAACATGGCACGATCAAGTGAATCAAATACTCGAGTCGGGTCATGTCAAGAGTCAAAATAACAGAAGGGTATGTATGAGACAATGTATTCACATGATTGAAGCAAGGAGTGTACACCAAAACAGAGTTGGGGTCACATAGTGCATTCCATATCAATGGTGAATTTATTTAAACGCCAATCCAGGCACAGGGAAGACCGTATTGTCCCATCAAAATGGCAGAGCTATATATAGAACACGGTTTATTATTGTCGCTATTTGAAAATTATTATTTATAGTACATTGCCAATACTTTTTCAACCAATGAAAACGACGATACATGAATTATTTAAGCGGTTGCGATTGTGTTGATATATTGTTGTGGGAATTTATTTAGCTTAGCAATTACTATTGTGAGAGCTGTGAAACAATAATAGTTAAAAATCATCTAGCAAAAGCCAGAGTTTATATGATTATTTTTTTATACACAAAAAAAGGATATTTGATCATTGAAGACAGACAACATTAACCACTCTCTATTAAAAAGGTGAAAAAAAAATTAATAGATGTTGCACATTCAAAATGAAAAATGGGTATGTTTATCCAAGACACTATCTAAGAGATTGCATTTAGTTTGGGAAGAATCTTGCAATCATACATAAAGATAGCAGTCAATAAAAATATGCGCTAAGGCCGGCGCCACACTTGACAGAAATTACGTCGCGGATCTTCCGCGACGGAACGCCAATACAAGTAATTGCATATAAATTACAAATAGCAGGCACACTACGTGGAAGGTCGGTCGTTCCGTCGCGGACGATCGGTCGCTCCGTGGCGGACCATAGCAGACGCGTCTGTTCCGTCCTCCGCACACCGATCTTCAGTCGGCGTAAGATCGGCGACGTCTCATTCCAGGTATTTGTATGCATCGCGCCACATTCGACGGATAACCCACGGCGACAGCGCACGTACAGGATGTTCGACACAGAACGATTTATTATCGAGGTGCAAAATAGAGTTTGCCTTTGGGACCCTAGAGAAAATCCAGATAGAACGGCAAAGAAACGAGCATGGGAAGATATAGCAAAATTATCTTACGACAATTGGGATAGTGAAATAGAAACATCGGGAGATCTAAGTTTTGTATTTTGCTTGGTAATATAGTCCTTTGTTAAATTCAGCAATACATCAAATGATTGTATGGACATTCGATAATATTCTAATGCTTTATCTGGATAATATTTTAGTTGCATATACAAGGTATGAAATTGCCCAATTTCTAGTCGAAGAGTATTTAAGGGATGAACCCAATATTTACGCTTTCTTTTTCTTTCTTCTTCTAATGCCTCATAAATAGCTATCGCTTCTATCGGATCCATTACGACCACACCGTATAAGCGTTGGCAGTCGACTGATAATCTGCCACTGAATATTCAGTGTGGCTGCAACCGCGGAAGTTACGCGGCAGAATTTCCGTCCAGTGTGGCGGAATCTCTGTCAAATGTGGCGCTAGCCTAAAGAAGATAATGTTGGTAGCTCTCAGGCGAAGTATGATGCAGTTAACCACTGGAGCGATTTTTGCCATATATTAGCGCCATTTTAAATGTCTCCGATTGCTTTTCGGATAAAAAAAGGCCATTATCTCTTGATCCAGCAATTTTTTTGTTGTTTTTAAATATTTTTAACTCCCACGCTTGTTATTTTGGACTTCAAATGAAGCTATTGAAATGCTTTATCTATTATGACCGTAGATGTCTCAAATCCGAACTTCGGAGACTATTTAGAACGATGTTAAAAATAAATTGTTATAAATTTTTTTTTCACGCCGAATTTTTGATCAGCTATTTACGGATAATTTGCAATTTAAACTTCACTTCCATACCTGATTTTTAGTTCCATGACTTTTAATAAACAGAGAATTCAATAATGAACACAACGATATAGAAAACATTACAGAATTTGCATAAATTAAACATTCACGGCAATTTTGAACTAGACGTTAAAACCATGTCATGAAAAAAACTCACAACTGAGATTTCATTGTGATAAGTTATTATACTAGATACGCGAGACATCTATTGGATAAACCGTAAAACTACTAAGTTAGTTATTTGAATATCAAAGTTACAAATATGCGGAAACATTTGAAATAATTCCTACAATTGTTTTAAAACATCTCTTCAAATTGGCCACATTTCGGCAAGCGGGCGCTCGAGGGTGTTTGAAAACTGGCCAAAATGTGGCCAAAAATCGCTTGCATAGCTAAAGAAAAAATAAATAAGAAAAAATTGGCTCATTGTTCCACATACAATAACTTACTTTGAATTGTTTCATAACATTGACCATGCCACTTAGAAATTACCATAATTATGGACCATTTCCTTTCACAAAGGACAACTCTGAATATAATGTGCCAATTAAGTGTACTTTTGTTCCCAACCCACTCTGAATTACTGAAGTTACTGGAGTACAAGTTTAGTAAACAATTTGCTGGTTAAATTGTTTGTGAACTTTGAGCTACAATTGTCAGATTGTAAACAATGAGATAACACTAACTGAGGTAGCTATAAATAATGCTTTATTGAGGTAGGTTCATATCAAAATGTCAATATTTTTGTACTAAAAATAAGCAAATTTTAGGTACAAAATTTACAATCAAAATCTGATAGGAAAAGTTAAACCCCTCATGCCTCGACAGTATTATGTCAGAGTGTCAAAATAATTGCATTTTGCAGTAAAATCTACATAAATAAAAGGAATATTTCCGAATGTATCCAAAAACTAAAAACTGTTTTATTACGCTTTTACATTTATTAATTCAAAATAAATAGAAAATTATTGAATGCAAACATAAAAAGTTTTAAAAATGGCTGACTTTATGTTTTTTCTAAATAAAATTACTGAAAAAGAAAACAAAACTTATATATTTTAATAGGTATTATGTATACAAGTTATTCTCAGCTCACTTTTTTGTCGTTTCATGTAAAAATAATTAATAAAAAATTCCCAAATGTCATAATTTTTTTTTTAAATGCGGTCCAAAACTTTGAATTCATAAAGGTGTACATTTTAATTTTAATTTTTTAGATTTGAATATAAAGCTTGGTATTTTCTATTTCTTCTAGAAGGTAGGTACTACAATATTGAAAAAAATGTGGAATAAATCAAAATAAATACGACAATTTCACATTTGAAAGAACCATTTTGAACGGAATAAACAAAAAAAATAACAGATAGACGAAAAGCAAAACGGTTGAGTTAAAACAAGAATTTGCTGCACTTAGTCAATAAATATTATTGAGTAACTGGCTTGGAATAAACTCCCACCGGAACTTAGATGCATAACAAGCCCAACAGAATTTAGGTCCAAATTAAAAACGTACCTTTTTGGGCTCTCATACCCTTAAATAAAAATACCTATCGGAGTATCATAAAATTTTTCTTTTGTTTTCAAAATACGCTCATTACAGAACATTTTATATATTATAATTATAGTTCCCAATTATGTCCTCTGCGTGCGAACTGTGTCTTAATTGCTCTAAATAAACAATAACAGTGTTAATCTCTAGTGACCCTCCAGGTAAGTATGGTCTTGAATATATTTTCTGCCTGTACAGTGCATTTTTACAGCAGCATCGCGTTCATTGGTCAAATCATTGCACATATAGTTTCGTATCGGTGATCGATGAACCGATGGATGCAATTTTTAGCCATAAGATGTTGTTGTATATAGTTTAAAATAAGATTGTATAAACGTTTTATAAATTTGTACAGCGCCCTTGAGGTGATTTTTCACAAAAACGGCGCTATACAAGTCATCCAAATATTATTATTATTATTTATACACCAATCTTTTAGACCGGCTGAACATTGATTCATTCTCGCACAGTTACCGACTTCACAATGAGTGTGAGCGAAAGAGAAAGATGCGTAAAAACATTTGTGTAACAGAAAAAGGAGTGGGCGGAGGGGCATGTCAGTTTTCTGTCCTTAAACTCGCGTACTGCGACGATTTCTGTTCATCGTCCCGGTCTTAATTTTGGCGTGTACTATAGCAAATTGCTACCTAAAAATATTTTTTTATAGATATCGGTTTAATATCAGACATATGTAAGAGATGCATTTTGTCTCAGTTCATTATTAATTTAAACAACTGTCTGACAGCAGAAGGGTTTGTTGACTGTGTATTATGTATAGTTTAGAAGATTTAGTGGATGCGATTACAAGAAATTATGCATGCATTTTCATAGAAACATCTTCTTCCAAGTGCAAGAGTAATAAATAATTAAACCAAATATTAACCACTATGTCAACTATTTTCATATACATAGTGTTATCAGCCCCTACAATAATCCGTTCCTATTTGCTTACTCTGTAGTATGTACTTACTTCGAATTTATATATTTTTAATTACATACTTTTTATATTTTTCATATACTGTAGTTTTTTTATTCTTTTATCTCTAATATATTATTTTATATTCAATTTCACTCCTTTATATTATTTAATTTTATTTTATTTTATATTATTTTAATGTATTTTATATTGACTGACAACCACCACAACACAAATCGACCACCACAACATTGGCATGTGCCCAGCATGGTGGTTGAAAAATCCTCAAATTATGAATGTAATTACTATGTTTACGTCGTTCAATGCCCAACAGTCCCGTACGGGACTGGTGATTATAAATGGTGTATTATATAATACCGGTGAATATTTCACAAAAAATGTTTGGGCAGTGGGCTAATTTTTTATTGCGTGCGGCGCACAAGCGTTTTGTCTATGCTTTTGACAAAAGTGAAAGAGATAAACTCATTTTTTCATATAATAATAATTGTAAATCTGAATCCTCACCAGGTCCTGCTCCGAGATGAAGGCGTCGTCCTCCAGGCGAGCCACCAACTTGTTTCCGCTGGCGTCCAGGTCTGGCATGGGCGGCGGCGGGGGAGCCTGACCCGAGCCACGTCTGCGGAAACCACCAACATCCACAGCGCCGGCCTGAAACACACATTATCAACGATTAGTTCATAGTAACCTCAAAATATTTAATATTTTTAACAAGTATTGTGTTCAATTCTTGCAGCTGCAAAATATTCGCCGTCTTCTAATTTTCTTAATAATTATTTGTTTTGAAGGGTTTTGAAGGGTGAATCTTTTGCGTAAAGTCAGCACTACGAGACAAAAAGGCAAAATTTTTCAGATATCGGAAGGCGTCATCATCGGCTGTCAAATTTCTGTAATTTTTAATGGCTTATCTAAGCCTGTCGTGTATTAAATCCATTAACCTCTCCGCGAGTATGGCCAAAACGGTTCCCAGAAGATTGCTTTCGCGGATATATTAAAACGCTGTCATATTTAATGAAAATATTTGATTTGTAGTGGCATTCATGGACATCTGCGCATAGTTTGTCCAAGTTTTGGAACACATACCTATAATACCGACTTGGATATGGATAAATATATATTTTTTAAAGAATAAGTTAAATAGTAACATGAGATACATACTTATTATAGCAGGCAATGTGTGGCATTTATATACCTATTAAATCCTTCTAGGCTACTGATAAAGATGTCGACAGTTTTGGAAGCGTTATTTAACAGCGCTACACCTCGTGTCATGCCTTGCCGAGCCAGTAAGTCCGTTCTGTCATGTGGGATACATGGAAGATCGTGGTACTGTCCCTAACATTCCAGGAGGCATGGGCTATCTATTAAGTTATGGTTTATTATGCCGTTACTGCAAGGGCCCCACTCCTCCTCGACTGGAAACTTTGGCAATACGTTTCGACGAGCAGATCTTCATGATGCATGAATCGTGGGTACTCTGAATGCGTTCTCATATGATAGTTAACTACTTACGGCCACACTTGTAGAGAGCGAGTTGAGCATGTCGTATCCGCTCTGCTGCGTGCAGATGATGGACAGAGCGCCCCCAGGGTGGTAGTGGTGCTCCTGCAGCTTGTGTCCTCCAGCACCCCCTTTCTTCATCAAGGGATCGGCTGTTGGGACAACCACCTGGAAGCGAACATACACAGAGAACGGGTGAGATGATATGTATGAATGAATGGGCATTCAAAAACTATAATATTAACTTTGAAGAAAGGTGCGTCTTACAAATGTTGCACAAGATGGCGCCTGACAATTAAAAAACAAAAAAATAAGAGAATGATAACATATTTGTTGCAAATAATGATAATATTTGGTTGATTTGCATAGCCCTGCTTATGTGAAAAACCACCTTAAGTGCGCCGTACAAATATTTTCATATTCAAGGTTACATCTTACAGCAGGTAAATTTTTTTTATTGTACCAACAGATTGCATCCATTAAGATCAACAGTCAATAACATAAAATAATTCAGGGACACTCTGTAAGGGGGAAAAGTGTAGCAAATTCTACAGTTATTTTAATGGAGCCTGCACTAAGGAGCTAGCAGCATTGATCCCCTGTGCACATACGCAAAATTCGACAGATAGTAGGAGATTCAACGGACAGTGAGAGGGAACATGTTTAAGACGGGATTGTGAGATTAAAAAAAAAAAAATTTCACTGTCTGGTCTATCTCCTCCCCCCACTCTTCACTAATTCCTAGTAACACCCCCACCCCCACTTTAACACTTAATAAGTAATATTGTTTCATTTAACCCGTTTAATCACAGGAGACCCGAATTATCCCACAACTTTATTTTTTGTTATTTTATTTTTTTTTCATTTGTTATTTTTATTCAAAATTATCAAATCTTTAGTTGACTGCCCTAATTTATTAGAATTAATCTGTATTAATGTTCCTGCTAGACTAACTCGCAATAAAGATATTTTCAATTTTAACAATACCCTCAATACTAACTATTCTATTAATTCACCAATCCCTAGAATGCATAGCCTTGCAAATAAACATTGTGAATCTATAGATATATTTGGTGTTGACAGTTTTGCAATTTTCAAGAGACAACTCATCTCTATTTTATCTGTTAATAATTAACTTTTCTTATTTTTGTTCTTTTCATAAAACCTCCTCTCATTTAAAATCTTACCAGTAATTTATAACCTTATTTTATTTTATTTTGCTGTTCTATTTAGTTCTGTTTTATCATCATACATTATTATACACATATAATTGTTTGTTTATACCTACTAACTAGCTTTTACACTTTGCACTTTATTGTATTTCTGGTCTTATTACTGATTTTTTCTTATTACTCATAGTATTTCATTTCTTTTATGATGTTTATTTTTTTTATGTTTTTAATTTCTGTTGTAAAAGCCCACTAGGGCGTAAATAAATAAATAAATAAACATCATATGCCATTATAATAACAGGATACCCAAACCGTCCCATAACGACAGTGCATTATTAGATAATCTCTCTTCCCGTCATGAGAGCATTTTTGATTTCTTTTATGTTAGAAAGTTAAGAAAATAATGCTTCTCATTGCTTTAGGAATATACAAGCTACATTGTTCATTTGCCGTACTGGCAACTTTGATCTCAAATATCTTCTCTTTGGTTAGGAATTCCAAATTCAAATTTATACAGCTATTTACTCATGTATTTGTGTTTCGAAAATAACAATTCTTTTTTTTCCTTAATTGTTTTTTTTCTTTGTGTCACTTAGTTTACAAAATGGAAAACTTGAAATATCGCGTTATTTACGAGTACGAGTTCCACCGTGGCACCAGTGCTGCAGAAACGGCTCGAAGGATTAATGATGTGTATGGCGACGGTGCCGCAAAAGAAAACACAGTGCGTTTTTGGTTCCAACGTTTTCGTTCTGGAAATATCGACCTGCAGAACAAGCCCCGTGGGCGGCCGGAGACCAAAGTTGATAATGAAGAATTGAAGGCTACTGTGGAAGCGGGTCCATCGCAAACCACGTCCGAGTTAGCTGCAGGCTGCGGTGTTAGTGGTAAAACTGTTTTAATCCACTTGAAGCAAATTGGGAAGGTGAAAAAAGCTCCCATACAAAACTCCCATAAGCTCCCATACAAAGTTCCGCCCATTCAAAACGCCAATTTCATATGTAAGGACCTAATATTTTACAAACCCGATCATCTTACAATAAGATAAATCTTTTTAACCTAACCTAACAACCTAATCAGTAAAAATAATTCAAAATTTCTAGTAATCACAAAAATCATTGGCATTATTGTAATTTTAGGAATCAGTGACAAAGAATTATCAGAATCTGTGATTAAATAAAATTATTTCTTAAAATCTAATTGTGAATATGTACCTATTTGTTTCTTGCGAATTTAGATACAATTTTTAATATCTGCAAAATCTATCGTACGTAGTAATACAAATGCAATAATTAACTAACTAACCATCACACCGTTTCTTCGCAGGGATAGGCATAGAGGATGGACTGCCAAAAACTCGGTCTTGGCACATGTTCCCTATCTTATTCACGTGCATACATCATTTCATACGTACTCTTCTATTATTGTGACTTTTGACATGGCCCAAGTCAAATAACTAATTAACTTGATCAAGCACTGTCTTCCTCGGGCATTCCCGAATTCTTCTACCATTCACATTTGCGTCATATATTCTCATTACACTCCCTTCTTTGTTCATTTGTTCTACATGCCCATATTTCTTAATCTTACTCATTATGCTTATATCAGTCTTGCATTTGAGGGAGCAGGCTCCGGATCGGCAGAGATAGAAGTGAATTAAAATGAGGTCAGTTGAGATGTGAGTCGAGTCGTTTTTTGTAGGGGTACGAAGCGAGAGAAAATTGGGAGTGGCGTAACAGAGTGCAGACAGGAGTGATGTTGATGATGCACGTAGGTGATGAGTGATGAATGTCGGTGACGCTTAGGCGGTGAAGATCACGGGTCATCAACGATGCCAGCGTATAGCTCTGCACCGTGGTGGTGGAGAAGACCTAGTCGTCCAGGTTGTCGCTCGACGCGGTGAATCGCAGGGATGGACAACGGTGAACCTTGAGGATGAACTCTGACAGCGAAACGCAATGGGTTTCAAATGCCAGAGATCGGGTTGCAGCCTGAACAGAAAGCGCAGTGGGCTTTGTTGTTGTGGGCGATAGCATCTCAGTCGTGGCGCGATGGGCCGGACTGCGAGATGGTGGTTGAAGATGGAGGTCTTAAAGGTTGTTGGCGCACCGGCACAGGTTCCGGCAGTGAGTCGCCGTGGGTCTGGCCGGTTACCGATTGCCGCACTGGGACATAATCACTTGCACACTGTTTGTCTGTGTGCTGTTACATGTTGCTAATTTCAAAAATATACCCAACTGTCGTGAATGGTTTTTTTACAGAGACTGCTGGTTGGTTACTGAATCTGTTTACCTTGACAACCAACAAGTGAAAAATGATTGATGTTTTCCAAATTAATTTTCGAATTATATGGTGTCAGTAAGTACTAGCGAAAGTGGTCGCTACACATTCTTTGCGGATCCTCTCACACGATCGTACATGGTTTTACCTCACATACGCCTCAAGGATCTCATTTCTAAAGCTTTCAGTCTATTTTTATCCTTCCTCTGCCAGTTCCATACCTCAATGCCATACATCAGGATAGGTAACAGCACTCCATTGTGGACTGCTAGCTTCGCTTCTTTGGATAGTTTTTTGTTAGCGCCAACGGCGTTCAGTCCTCCATTAATGGAGTTATCTGCATTTACCCTTCTTTCAATATCTGTATCAGCCTTCCCATCTCTCGTAAACATACTTCCCAAAACGCAATAAACTTCGAAACAATGGATTACATTAGGAACAGACACATACATTTTTTTGAGAGTTTTGGTCAGAACGATAAATACATAATGTAAATGAGGTTATATACAAACATATACATACCACTTTTTCTGCATCCTCTATAATATGGGTAGGCAGAAAAAATACAGCATCACAGCAGATCTACTATTTTAAGAGTTTCAACTTAGTTTGGGAGGTGGGTATGGGTACAGTTGCCCGGGAACAATTCATTGCATAATCAACACCTTGGCGATGGGTCACCTCAAGTGATTAGCTACGTTTGGTAACTTAGCAGGGGTGATTGGGAGAGACCGGTTGAGGGAGACCCTTTGACCTCTCTAGCCGTACTTTCTCGGAATATCGCCTTGCACCGCAGTGGGAGGGATGGATTTGTAAGTCTTGTCACTCGAGGGCACACTGAACCTCAGATTCCTACCCACCCCTCATACTCTTTTCCTTTTCCGAACTTCCTCTTCTTAACTAGCTACTCCGCACAATCCCAAAGATGACATAGGCTAAAGGAAATTGCACTGACTCCTGTGCGGAGTATACGTAAAAAAAAAACGAAAAAAGTGCTCGGGGCCATTGTTACTACGACAATGACATCTAATTGGGAATGTAAGTCAAAAGGAACAGAATTTCCAAATAATCTTAACCTTTCAGCGATCGCGCGCGGTTTGTGAGTCCGCAGCGAACTTATTTTACTGATTGTGCGCTAACTATAAACATTAGACAATTGCGCTTCCGTGATATCCTCGGGGGGGTGAGGTACGACCTCTCAGTACCCTAGTGACATTCGTCGCAAACGCATGTGTTTGTTTATATCTGCGGTCTCAGATTCCGCGTACGACTGGTTGTGTAGTTGAAAAATCTCTTGAATAATATTGAGAGCTGGGTATTTCATGATATTTGTATTATATTATTAGGAACTTAGTTTTATTTTACGTAAATACGTTATACGCAAATAAGTAGTTGTAAAATTTTATCTTGTTTCGTCATTATGTTGATTTATAGCGAGTTTTTGTGTCAGATGTCAAAAAAATTGAAATTTCACAGACTTTCAACGCAATTGTGCAACTACTGGAAGGTTAAAATATGCTGTAGGCAGACAGTTGATATGGATACTATTGTGGATGGCCAGCTCTTACAGAATGAATATATTAGTGGGCCCGGCTGTCCATGGAATCCAGAGCATTTTTCTCCAGCATGAGAGAGGTATTAGACTAATAACGAGCCAGGAATAATCCTAAATTAGCAGAGAATCGAACCTTGAATTTTTCCTTCCCATGCATGGTCTTGTCTTTATGGTGATCCAACAGATGGTGCTGGTTGTGATGTGGAACGACATGGTGGTTTACTGGAGGCAACTAAAATCAACAATAATTTAAATTATTGACTTTTTAATGACAGGAACTTGAGGGGTCTAGCATGGTCAAATCATTTAACAATATTGGATCGATAGGCTTAACCAAAGATATTGAAACATAAGAGATGTGCTATCCGCAGTTTTTACTGGGTGGGACTGTATTTCCTGGCGTCGCTGATATTATTAACCAATGTTACTGCACATTTTAAAAAAATCAACTAAATGAAAGAATTCTTTCCGTATTCAAACTATGTATATATATATATTTTTTTTTTTTTAATGCCGGTAACCCGGGCGTTTATTATTCATTTAGTTTATTCGTTAATTGGTAAACAATATCGGCGACACCGGGAAGCACAGTCCCACCCAGTAAAAACTGTGGATAGCACATCTCTTATATTTCAATATCTTTGGTATTGTCTATGGATTGATATTCCCAAATTGCTACAAACATACGAATTGAAGTACGCTCACTTTAATATGCATTGGCAAGCGACATGTACTTTTTTTGATAAAAAAAAATGGGAGTAAGTTGGTCAACGAGGTCTTCAGTCATAAACTCTTGATATTCTGAATTCCATTTTTTTCAAGCTCAAACGGATTCAACTGATCATATACAACGTCTTTCAACTCTATGAGCTTCGTTAGTTTGCCTCCTTTCATTAATAAGTCAGTAATTTTGCATAAAGAATGACATTATTCAAAAAGTCGTGTATATTGACAGTTAACCTTTTCTACGCGTCAAAAATGTTTACAAAAATTTCACGCGGGGCTCTTTATCGTCAATCTAATTAATAACTTTAAAAATAATCACACACAGATAATTATACTTCAATAATGTCTTCAAGTATATTTTAAAATGTAAATAAACATTGTAACATCAATGGGATGTCAAATCATCAAAGCTTATCTGCGTAGCGTAAGATATAGCCAGCCTGACGGCCATTTTAATATATTTCAAATGACACAACTGTTATACATATCGGAGTAATGCAATTTTATAAAAAAATGATGAAGAACTATTTTGTATTGATATAATATTACCTGATGAGTAAATCTGGCCGATGGTAACTGCAGATTTCTGGTTTTTGAATAATTCATCGGCTTGTTTAGTCCAAACTTGGTCTGTCCCATAGCTATCTTCTTGGGCCTGTCCAGCCTCTCTATGGAACCCAGAGCCTCTTCATCCTGAGAATCCTGGAGCTTCCTGGTTCCGGAAGTAACCACCTTCGCAGCGGCATCCTTCTTGGCACCGGGTCTCACCGCTTTTTCGGGACTTTTGTCATTCTTACGGGTGATCAAGTTATCTTTCCTCGATTTGCTGTTCCTTAAAGACATGTTGGAAGGGACGTTCTCCATTTGTGTGTGAATTTATAGGCGAAATGAATTTTGAACAAATTTGATAAAATAAACTTCTAACAAATTTTAACGTGAACAAAATTAATGTCAAACGAATTTTAATGTGGCAAAAAAGGACGTTGAACAAAGTTTAACGTAAAAATGTATGTTGTGACAAGTTTTATAAGAAAAAAAAGGGAGTAGGGACGAATTGACTTTAAAGGTGTAAAATTAGTGAACTGAGTGAATTTATTGAAGTGAATGCGTTTAACGAAGTGAAATTAATGTGATTTAATGAAGTTAATGAGATGGATTAACCAAATAAAAGATGTTTAGTAACAATAATTCTCCTTGAAGACAGACACGCACGGCAATTTACTCTTTTTGAATATACTTTGAATCAATATTGAACATGCGGGCTCCATTTGATTACGAATAATCTACGTTCAATATCCCTCAAAAAATGTACTTAATTAACTAAGCTAGTTAAATTTAATCAAATGGTATTTAAGAATAAGCTGTTGATTAAGTAAAAAAAATTAAAATATATAAATAATAATACGTATATATGTCAGAAATAGTTCATAATTTTTTTGCACGTGTTATTCACCGGCATATAAAGTAATTATTGAACAAAAATTACATTTAAGATAGTTCAAAGAAGAAAAAAAAAACTCAGTCTTGTAGTGAAAATTTGGCTAAAATAATTTTTTTTGTTGTAATAAAAATAATTATTATGAATTAATCAGTTTTAATTAAATCACATATTTTCTAATGATAAAAATAATGTTTTAAAATAAAATGTATAATGGTAGATATGATTTTCTTTTTTTGTTTTTGTTTCAAATTAAATTTAAATTCTTATATTATGGAGATTATTTATGTTGCGTAAGATGGTTTTTTGTCGCTTTCGTCTCGGTCTGAAATAAAAAAATATATATATATTAGAGAAAGGAATTCAAATAATATTTTAAAACATATAACAACCATTTGAATGACAGCTACCCAAATTTTAATAGGTGATTTTTGTGAAATAAAATTAATTATAATGTTTAATGAAATAAAAACAAATCACTTTGTAAAACACCACTATTTAATCAAAATTATCTGGATGTCTCGAAACCAAAGCTTTCTTCGTCAGGATAAGATTAACGTTAATTTATTTCGTTTAATTAAAAATTATGCCACAAAGTGAATTTGCAAAGATTGAAAAAGTAAATATAATGATACGTTTTAAGATTTTCATTCAGAAAGCATTTTCGTTATTTGTTTTGGGGTGTTATGCCGTGTTGTGCTACCTCCTTCTTTAGCCAACGTCTCGGTCAGCGTTGCAGTGTCCATTATCAGAGCAGATTCGGCAGATCGGCACATCTGTCGGATCTGCCGGATATGCCCTGATGATGGACACTGCAACGCTGTCCGAAACGTTGGCTAAAGAAGGAGGTAGCGCAACACGGCATAACACCCCAAAAAAAAAAAAACGAAAAATTAAATATAATGTTTAATTTATCAGGTCACAATCCGTTTAAATAAGTATTCTGAGTTTATTATTACAAATCGTGACCTGATATCTCTACATATTATAAATTAAAATCCTCCGCCGCGTCTGTCTGTTCACGATTAACTCAAAAACTACTGAACGGATTTTCATGCGGTTTTCACCAATAGATAGAGTGATTCATGAGGTATATAATTTATCAAGGTGTTGTGTAAATTGGTTGTAATATATAAAATATAAAGGAGAATGTACGTATGTGGTGGACGAGCGGGCTGGCAAGCGGACAGTGTGGTTTTGATTTGTATGCAAATCTACAGTTTTATGACAAGGTTGATGAAATTTTGCACATGTGACCTTCAAAACAAGAGGAAGGTCACTGTATACATTTGATTTCGAAAACTCTGTGTAAAGCCCGGGCATTGTCAGGGACTTCAGCTAGTATTAAACATGTTATGGTCCTTCAAGCCGAATGTTTTTAACGGTTCCATGCCAACTCAGAAACACCTCAGAAAGGTCATTTAAAGCTATGAAAAAATAATTTTAAAATAACCGGTAACCCTAACCTAACTTAACCTATTTAAAAAATTTTTTTATCATCACTCTTAATGACCTTTCTGGGGAGTTGGGTCTAATTTTTCACAAAAGCGACGCTAAACAAATAATCCAATTATTATTATTAAATTTACATGTTAAAAACTCTGCAATATTATTTTTTTGAGAGTAAGCAACACAGCTTTGTTTTGATATTTTACATAAACCTCTATTTAATTCATTTGAAAAAATATATTATGGCAACTCCCAATATTAATACGGAAATATATCGATAGCAGTAATTTGAAATGTTATAAAGGACAATAAATCCAAAAATGAGATAAATGTGTCATTTTTCTCCAATTTTTTTTTCTCATTCGATCTTTATCGTCGGAATATTTCCAAGAAAATAAGTGCATTTTAATTTTTTTTTTTTTGGAAAATTAAAAACAATTAAATAGTATTATTTAAGAAATTAAAAAAGATTAACTTTTGATTATTGTGAAATTATCTATTCAGTAGTACCTCCCACACGCACACTTCGGAGCGACCGATTTCCATGCCACTTCAGGGCGCCGTGCAGAAAAGTAAAGACCGATAGGTTTACAGTGCAGATCACTATTGGCGGGATTCGGTCGCTCCGAAGTGTTTGTATGGGAGGAGCTATTGTTATTTTAAAAAGATATATAATTTTTTTTTTTAATCTTTTCACTCTCCTGAACAATTAACATTTTATTCAATTAACAATTAACATTAAGAATTTCAAATCTACGTTTGTTGCTCATTGAGATAAACCAAAAAGAAATGTGAGGTTAAAACAAAGTGAGATGAAAAAAAGACGTGCATTTTAACCCTTAGCGGAATTGTGGTATCCCAGTGATAACACATACAAAATAATTATAAGCTAGTGTAGCAGTGAGCTTTTTAAAATAACACATATACATATATTGAAGTAACTAATGCTGCCAAATATTAGCCGTTGTCTAAAACTTCAGAAAAAATTTGAATAATATCATATTTACTGACATTTTTGCCATTCAGCTCAAAATTTTGGAGTAAAAAAAGTCAAAAGTTCCGCAAAGGGTCAACAGGATTTTTTTTCTGAAAAATTAAAAATTATGAAAATAAAAAATGTTATTAAAGATATTTACAAAATTTGTTAGGTTTTTTGAAAGATATATTCAATGTTATTTTTAAATTTATAATCATAGGTCAACAAAAAACAGGTGTTTAAAGGCCCTTAAACATTTAGGTACTTTGTGATAGAGCTATTCTCACATAAGTTTTCCCACTGTATTTATTATCTATATCTATCTATCTAAATAAAAATGAATCGCCGAAATGTATGTACGCGCATAACTTCCGAACGACTGCACTAAATTGGATAATTTTTTTTGAGTTTGTTATTTTCAGGACAAGGTTTGTATAAAACTTCTGGTGAGCTCTGGCATTATGAAATTTGTATAAAAAAATTGCAATAGGTGGCACACGGGCTGTTTGAAAACTGAATGTACCGGAACTGAATGTATGGAATGAGGGAGGGGGGGAGGGGAACTTGGGGGAGGGGAACTTGGGAGAGGGGAAAGGGGGGAGTGGAGTGGGGAGAGGGAAGGTGGGGAAGGCGGAGTGGGAACGCGAGAGGGGAAGGGGACGCGCAAGAGGAAGGGGAGGCAGAAGGGTAACGGGACGAATGGGAAAGGACACACAGGGAGAAACAATTTCTTCATTAAATGGCAAAGCAACGCATGCTGGTAACCAGCTAGTAATTTATAAATCATTGTTACTACTTAATCAGCTTTAATAATTACTAAGTTACATAGTTACTTGATAAATAAGTTATAAATAAACCAAAGCTTTTAAAAATAATTAGTTGTGATAAGTCATTTATTATTACAATTCATGACTAATTATTTATAATTTATCTAATTTGGGTTATTCCCTTTCTTATTTTCAGTGTATATTCAATGAATATATTAAATATTAAAAGATATTCAATTAAAAACATTCCGAAAATGGAAATTGAAATGCTCTAAAGCAGCAGTTTTCAACCTGTGGTGCGAAGCAAAAAATGGGGGTACGCAATATCACGGCACCAATTTAGGTGTTTAAACTCAGCTCAATTTTTTCAATTTTGCATTTAGAATCACTGGTTAAAATGCCCGAAGTCTGGTTACACTCACATCGATAAATTCATGTAATAATGAAAGTATTAAAAAATTACAAATTAAACATGTCTTTCATCACACGTGTACACAACAAAGCTAGAAGATAGGGGGTACAACAAATTTTAAGTAAGAGTCAAGAGGTACGCGGGCTCAAAAAGGTTGACAACCGCTGCTCTAAAGGACAAAATGTTAATTGTTCAGACTAACAACAAACAAACCATCACGCCGTTTCCTCGCAGGGGTAGGCAGAGAGGACGGACCGCCAAACAACTCGGTCTTGGCACACCCTCTTTGCCTCACTCACATTCATACATCGTCCCATGCATACTCTTCTATTATTTTTGCTTTTTGACATGGCCCGACTCAAGTATCTGATTCACTTGATTGTGCCGTGTCTTCCCCGGGCGTCCCCGACTTCTTCTACCACCATTCACCTTTGCGTCACATATTCTTCTTGCACTACTTTCTTCGTTCATTCGCTCTACATGCCCAAACCATCTGAGGGTCCCTTTCTTAATCTTACTCAATATGCTTACATCAGCCTTACATTATTTACGGATATCCACATTTCTCATACAATCATACATGGTTTTACCACACAAATGCCTCAGGGATCTCATTTCAACAGCATTCAGTTTACTTTCATCCTTCCTCTGCCAGTTTCAAGCCTCACTGCCATACATCAGGGTAGGTACCGGGACTCCATTGTGGACTGCTAGCTTCGCTTCTTTTGACAATTTTTTATTAGCGCCAACGGCATTTAGTCTTCCATTAATGGAGTTACCGGCATTCACCCTTATTTCAATATCCCTATCAGCCTTCCCATCTCTCGTAAACATACTACCCACATAAACAAACTCATCCACCTGCTCCAAGTATTCATCATTCACAACTATATTGCATACTTTTTTCATACTCTCTCTTTCAAACACCATGACTTTAAAGCGAGAGCAAAAAAAAATTCTTTCTAAAAATCATATCTCCAGTTTTGTGGACTTATAATAATGATTTTTTATCAGAATAATTATTTTCTTTCAGAATACTTAACATTTTTATGTAAATTCTTTAATAGAATTTAATTTATTTTTACGTTGTAAAGGATACAGTAAATTTCTTGGAAATATTTCGACGACGCAGATCGAAAGACTAAAAAAAAAACAGAGAAAAATTACACATTTTCTTTCTTCTTCTTCTTTTAAAATTTCCACTATCGATATTAAAATATATTAAATGTTAAAATACATTCAGTGAATAACATCAAATATTAAAATATATTCATGAATATGTTTAAAATATATTCAATGAATATATTTAATATTAAAAAGATATTAAATGAATATTTTTAATATTAATAAGATATTCACATATACGTAGCTGGTTAAATGAGTAAAAAATGTATTATTTATGTCTTACTTCGCTTCACGGTTAATATGCAATATTTTTTATTCAAACAGTTAGATTTAGCTTTATTATCACGAAAAGTGAGTATTTATGTTGCGGGAGACAAAAAAACATGCAAAAATATGCATTTAAAATTTTAATTTAGTTTAAATTGATTCACTTACGCGGTAATGTCATTTTATTTTCACCGTTTTTATTTCATAGACAATCAATCATAATTACACAAACCTGCTAGACATCCCCTGCTTTGCCAAACAAACCATTTAAAACCTGGGATATTTTTTAAAATTATGATGACATGCAGCTTTCGTAGTTTAACCTTAGGAATATTCCGTATTATCCGTGCATCAAACTTGGACAACACGAATTTTCCGTATTATCCGTGAGGTGGACCAAATGCATATTTGCCAAAAATATAATTTATCCTCATCATTCTAAATAAATATAAATACTGTGTAAAAACGTGCAATATAAATATTGTCCTCATAAATTTGCCGGTAAATTGCTATTTTATTATGTGTTTGGTATTTTTTGCATCTAGTACCAGTCACGCTGTATAATATAATGTGAAATATTGTTCAATCAATCATATTTTGTGAAACCATATATAATTTGGTAATTAATAAACAGAAATCTTTACACAAAACCGAAAAAGCTTGTAATTATAATGTAGCTATTTATTTTGTACCTCTACAAAAATAAATTTATGTAAAAATATTTAGCACAGTGATGTGAATCGAATTCGCCATTTTCTGACTCAAACTTAAGTGTTTACACAACACGGCGTAAATATTTTAGTGGTCAGACATTAATTTGTCACATGTATTAAAAAATGACAGGTCGAATTAGATTTTTTTAAAAGCACAATTAAAGTATCAAAAAATCACATTTTAGATCATTGGAGAGTTCTATGTGCGTAGAATTAGTATCTGCAGACAAACTGTAGCGAAATATACGTCAATATACGCAGTTTGTAATCGAGAGGATTGTTCATTTGCACAAAGCTGTCACTTCACATTATTACCTTGATATGCATGGTAATTGAACGATATAATTACGCCCGCCGCGAGATAGTTAATGCGGATATAGAACTCTCGGAGGCGTATATTGACCAGCCGGCATCTTGACAGTAAAAAAAAACACACAATGAAAACGGCATTTTGAATAAAGTCACAATCGACACGCCAATGAACTGGTAATCTGTCAAAATCCGTTGAACTTTTAAGCACGTATTTCAAGTGGTAATTTATTGTAAAAATGGGCTCTATGACCTCTGCCGCTGTCCAACATTACATACATGCATACATCGTACATACTCGCGTGCAATAATAATAAAATATACAAAAGCAGCTATCTGACATTTGGTGTGGTCGGACAAGTCGGCCTCCCGAGATTGTCGCATATAGAATCAGGGAGACTAAATATAAATGTCAATTGGCGATGCGAAATTATTGATTGCCGCGCGTTCCGGCCGCTGTTATTGCGTTCTAAAAATACTTACAGGAAAAATGTTGGAAATTGTCTACACCATTGTTTTTTCTCATGCAGTGCGAGAAATCCAGAGACGAAAACAATTCTGACATTAAATGTGCAAAGATCAAAAATCGTTTTTTTCCACTGATCAGCTGACGAGCGGAGCACTCTTAGCTGGCCAGGTACAATTGCGCTATTAACGGGGTCAGTTGTTTAAAAACAACACAGCGAATTTATTCTTTTTTAGGTTTGATTCTGATAAATCTAAATAAAATAAGGTAAAATTTTACTATTCCACAGCATTGCTAATAGACCCAGATTATTGAAATAACCTAGAACATTTTTTTTTAAATTTCAGAATCGCTAGACATGTTACGAATATTTCTTTCAAAAAAGAAAACCACATCCGGGGAGACGAAAATACTGCTTTTGTTCAATGTACTGATCATTTGACTATTTGTTCACGGCATATTTTCACAATTATATGAACATACATTTTTTAGCAGGTTTGAAGATAATAAATATTTAAAAAAAAAAACAAAGTGTGCAATTCACATGCCGTAGAAGTGAAACCCTCAGAAAATTAAAATAGACAAGAGTGGGAAGGCTACGAAGCACCGCACAAAGAGGAGGCCGATTATACTATCTCATTCTCTCGCAGGCTAAATCCTATAGATGTATGTATTCTCTTTTCAGTATCGCTAGTTTTTGTTTCTTCAAGTTTCAAATCACAACGGTGCTAAAGAAGTTTTCACTTCAAAAATATTTCATTGACATTATCGACAAAAGTTAATTGCTATGATTTTCTATAACAAGATTTACAGACTGTTATTATTATTGCGAGCGATCAAAAAATGGATCCTTAAGGCCCGTTAACCAGCGGCCGAGAATTTAAATTTCATGGCACCCTTGCAACGGTGCAGGGTGGTTCGATGAGAAAGATTGATTATTCTCCGTGCCAGCAGTTTTAACTATAACTCGATAAGGATTTAATTTCATTGAAAATTTGATTTCATATATACCTACATTAGCAATAAAAATGCTTACACGCGTGATGATAAAATTATGTACTTTTTGCAATTATTTTTAGATCATAAGTACATATAACTTTTCAATAATGTCAAAGCAAAATAAGTGTGTGAAAAAAATCTGAAAATTTTACGTAAGATTGCAAATAAATCGACAAACTGAAGTATTTTCATCCCAAAACACTTGCGCGGATTTTTTAAAAATAATTTTATTTGGTGAAACAGGTGGACAGATTCAAATACCTCGGGGTTGAATTCTCCAGCGATGGTCAGCAAGACAGAGAAATTGATCGAAGAATTAGTGCGGCAAGCAGTGTATTGCATCCTCTCTACAGCTCAGTGATAAGAAAAGCCGAGCTCAGTATCAAAGATGGCAGTGTTCAAAACTGTATACCGCCCGACGCTCACTTACGGCCACCAGTATGGATGCTAAATGAAAGAACACGCTCTAAAGTCCAAGCTACCGAAATGAGGTACTTGAGAGGAGTGGCAGGGGTTACAAAATAGGATCATATAAGAAGCTCGACGATCCGAGACGATCTAAACATCGAACCACTGCTACTCTTCATAGAAAAATCGCAACTAAGGTGGCTTGGGCATGTACTAAGAATGTCTGATGACCGAATTATGAGGAAAATACTGAGTGCGATTCCAGAGGGTGGACGGCCAGTGGGCCGACCCAGACACAGTTGGGCGAGGCAACTCCAGAAACTGTGTGAGGAGGGGATGGGATTGCCATGGACGGAGGCCGAACAAGCAGCACAAGACATGGATGTTTGGAGGAGCCTTGTCGATACAGTGGGTCCCTGACCCGAAAAGGATAAGGGGGAAGAAGATATGATATGATGTGTGAATTTTATTTGGACTAAAATTAAAATTGTGGAAGGTAGCTTTCGTAGATTTTTATTGACTTATTTTACTGTATGATATTATATGATTTGAAATATACAACACACATTAATAATTCAACATTTCTTTTGAAAATTTAACAAATCTGCCAAAGACATTTGAAAGAAATTTTATTTCATTACTTGATGATTGACCGATAGGCGACGTCCGGTAAAATTAATGTTAGAGTATTACTGGAAAGGGCAAAAGTAATATTAAGAGGGTATAATCAGAGAAAACCAGAAATATGTCATTTTTAAATCAGATTTTAGACGTATTGACTCTTTTACACAAAAAAATATAAATTGATTTCAAAAGATTATTCTTTTATCTAGTAAACGTATGTTTTAAATTTTGAGAAAAAATGTTTATTTTTAGTATAATAAGGTTATACCATAGGTCGTTGGCGGATTTGTTAAATTTTCATAAAAGATTTTGTATTATACAACACCCATTTCAAATCATATAATCATGCAGTAAAATAAATCTGGTAAATGTATGTTTCAGAATTTTAATTTTAGTTTAAATAAAATCATTAAAAAATATATACGTACTTGTGTTTCTTGACGAAAATTGTTCCGTTTGTGTATTTATTTACGCACTTACAAACTAACATATTTAAGTTTTTTTTACATTCTTATTTTGCTTAGACATTATTGAAAAATTATAAATACTTATGATCAAAAAATAATTACAAAAAGTACATAATTTTAATAGTTTTATCATCAATATTGATGTCAATCAATCAATAAAATCGATATTGAGTTATATTTTTAAAAAGCTGGTACGGAGAATAATTAATCTTTCTCATTGGAAACGCCCTGTACGATCGTAAGAACATCTTTTGACAAAATGTGGATTTTCGGCCGCTGGCTGGTTAAAAGCCCTTAAGAGATGCAGTCACTTTGCGATTTTATAGGAGACCTATTGAACCCCCTTCGGATCGTACATAATTTTTACCTCCAGGTACATAAAGGTTAAAAGTGAAATAAAATGAAGAAAAATTCATAAATATAATATTTAATTGCGATCATAAAAAAGTATAAAAAAGATTTGCATTAGTTAATAATACACCAGAATAAAATTTTATAAAAATGTCTTAACAATAAATATTTTTAAAATCTGCACAAAAAATGGCTGAATTAATTTTTTTACAAATTATTAAAAATCAAATAAAATACATTATTTTTTATTTGTGAATAAATATCACACTTACCAAAATATTTTATTATTAATGTAAAATAAACTTAAAATAATCATTATTTGGATTAAAAAAATTATTACTTATTGCAGGGAATCACAGAATGGGTACAACAATGTTCCTTAATTTATTTATTTTTATCTAGAGATATGTAAAAAATACAACCTTTTCAAAAACTTTTCTGGAACCAATTATCTTTTTCATTCCTAATATCATTTATAATTCTGGCAACTCAAGTTCTCAACTCCTGACAACACTTTTAAAATATCCGACTTTGGAAAATTAAAAATTAGCCAACCCATGAAATTAATTTACTCTCTAACGACAACCAATGTTACGACACATGACCAAAAACAAGTAAAATAAAAACAAACTATGTGTGTCATTAGTGTTCGCAACATAGCCAAATTTGGCTAAATTTAAAAATTATTATCCTACAGTCAACCATTGCAACATAGCCAAATATGGCTAATTTAAAAGCTTGTAATATCTGACAATCAATATTAGCAACGCACTCCTCAAACATGGACAAATTTAAAAGAATAACATTATTATTCAACAACCATTGTTAACAACAGCCAAAAATGGCCTAATTTAAAAATAAAAAATTCGCTGACAACAAATGTTAGCTGGGTAGCCAAATTAAAAATGATTATCTAACAATTAAAGTTAGTAACATAGTCTAACATTGCCGAATTGAAACTAAAATATGTTAGCTGGGTAGCCAAATTAAAAATGATTATCTAACAATTAAAGTTAGTAACATAGTCTAACATAGCCAAATTGAAACTAAAATATGCAGAGCGATTTTACAATCAATGTTAATAGCATATAAACATGACCAAATATTTTCTGACAACAAATGTTAGCTGCATAGCCAAATTAAAAATGATTATCCGACGATCGATGTTAGTAACATACTCTAACGTAGCCGAATTTAAACTAAAATATGTATAGCGATTTTACAACCAATGTTAATAGCATATAAACATGACCAAATATTCTCTGACAACAAATGTTAGCTGCATAGCCAAATTAAAAATGATTATCCAACAATCGATGTTAGTAACATACTCTAACATGGCCGTATTTAAACTAAAATATGCATAGCCATTTTACAATCAATGTTAGGAGCATTTAAACATGACCAAATATTCTCTGATAACAAATGTTAGCTGCATAGCCAAATTAAAAATGATTATCCAACAATCGACGTTAGTAACATACTCTAACGTAGCCGAATTTAAACTAAAATATGTATAGCGATTTTACAATCAATGTTAATAGCATATAAACATGACTAAATATTCTCTGACAACAAATATTAGCTGCATAGCCAAATTAAAAATGATTGTCCAACGATTGATGTTAGTAACATACTCTAACGTGGCCGAATTTAAACTAAAATATGCATAGCCATTTTACAATCAATGTTAGGAGCATTTAAACATGACCAAATATTCTCTGACAACAAATGTTAGCTGCATAGCCAAATTATAAATGTTTATTTAACAATCAATGTTAGTAACATAGTCTAACATGGCCGAATTTAAACTAAAATATGCATAGCCATTTTACAATCAATGTTAGGAGCATATAAACATGGCCAAATTTAAAAAAAAACTATTCTCTGGCAACAAATGTTAGCTACGTAGCCAAATTAAAAATTATTACAGTGAAACCCTCTTACGAAGTTTTCCAAGGGACCAGAAAAATGAAACTTCTTAAGCAGGAAAACCTTATATGTGGGAAAAATTGGGCCAATTTTGGGCCGAGGGACCGAAAAAACCAAACTTCTCAAGCCACGAAACGTCTTAAGAGAGAACATCTTAAGAGGGTTTCACTGTATTTGATCAATGTTAGTAACATAGTCCAACATAGCCGAATTTAAACTAAAATATGAATAGCCATTTTACAATCAATGTTAGGAGCATTTAAACATGACAGAATTTTAAAAAAACTATCTATTCTCAGGCAGCAAATGTTAGCTGCAAAGCCAAATTGAAAATGATTTTCTAACGATCGACGTTGGTAACATAGTCTAATAACAATTTTACAATCCACGTTAGTAGCATATAAACATGACCAAAATTGAAAAAATATTCTCAGACAACAAATTTTAGCTGCGAAGCCAAATTAAAAACGATCGATGTTAGTAACATAGTCCAACATGGCCGAATTTAAACTAAAATATGCATAGCGATTTTACAATCAATGTTAGGAGCATTTAAAAAGTCCGAATTTAAAAACTATTCTCTGACAATCAATGTCACATTTGATAAACATTTTCGGCTTACAAATAACCTGACAATATTTGAAAAACTACTACTACCGTCATTATAAGTGCAGGTTATTGTTTGTGCAGTGATGGAGGACGTAAGACAGTCCAGGAATTGAACTCTGGATGCATCGGCGGGATCCCGAAGAATTTGTCTGCCACTAATCAATATTAGCAATGTACCCAAATAAAATAGACAATTTTAAAACAAAAAAATCATTATTAATAATGCAGCCAAATATGGCTGAATAAAAAACTATTTTGTCTAAAATAATTAAAAAATTGACTCCTTTATGAAAAAATTAAAAGCATTTCTCTTAACAATCAAAGTAACATTCATGGCACGTCACAGATGCCAAAAAATGTTACGATTTCAAAAATAAAATAATAATGATATAATAATTTATTCAATCTAAATTCGTGCACTCTTGCTGACTTTGTCGTACAGTTCAGGGAAGGCGTTCTGGCAGTTGAGCTTCTTCCGCATCTTATCGTAGAGTTGGTGGTGGAACATGGAGCGGAACTCTTCCCGGGTTGTATAGGTGTCCGCGTACAGCATCTGGTAGCCCTTGTTCTTGATGACAAACTCTTCAATGTTGCGAGTTGATTTCACCTACAAATACAAAAATATGAATACATATACACATCACAATAGTCCGCCACTCCAAAACAGGACGAGTAAGTGTTCAACTAGTGAAAACGGCGGATTAGGGGCCATCCATAAATTAAGTCACATCTTAAGGGGGGGGGGGGGGGTGAGTAGAGAAATGTGACATGGGGTATGGGGGGGACATCAGCTCTGTGACGTCACAAGTAAAAATCGAAATTATTAAAACTAATTATTAAATTATTTAAAATATTTGATGTCTGATTTGGGATTTGATGTAAGCATGCCAGCGATGGTTTCTATATATGTATAATATAATAGTGAGCTCTGGCATTATGAAATTATTTCCTATACAGTTCATTCGATTGCGATGAAACTTTGGTGACTTGTTGTACGCACGCCCGCCAAGGTTTCTACATATATTGATGAGCTTTGGCATTATGAAATTTGTAAACAAATATTGCTATAGGTGGTGCGCAAGTGTTTTGAAAAGTGTATTTCATACAGTTTAGCAGCAGGGAGAAGGGTGGGGGAGGGTAAGGCGGGAGAAAGGAAGATGGAAGGGGAACGCGAAAGGGGAAGGGCATTTCTTTATATAAGTGGCATAAATTGAACATAACAAAAGTTAATAAATAAGTCAATCACTCACGGTCTCATAGTCTTTAGCTTTTGGCACTCCATAGACGCCGATATCCACGTACATCTGTGAGTCGGTTCGCTTGTCTGCCGGCTGCACCATGCCGGGCAGGTGGGGCAGCTTGAAAGGGCAGAGCCAGATGGGGAACACCTATAGGAGAACAGACAATCATTATTTATTTATAGTTTTCACTGCATATCTGCTCCCGTTTCGGGCCAGTGAGACTAAGGCATCCTCAATTAGGGTATGTTGTGGGGCTGAAGGCAGTGGAGATGGGAAGGAGTTGGGGGAGAGGAAGGTGAGGAAGTACCTGGCTACTCAGATCTGGTCACCAAACATGGCTAAAGCCATTTCCAGCAATGTTTCAATTCCGAATGGTGGTCTTCCACTCTGGAAAAAAGTGTTCATCAGTACCTATAGGTTGGACAATAAGAGTTGACCCAAACAATGCAAACTTAATATTGCGTATATTGGGGCATATTTATGTATACACTGTGTTTCCGACAGTGTTTTCCTTGAGAAATGTCACTGAGAAACAGCTTTTGTCTTGCTTATGCCTTCTATACACGGCACATCTAGCATCAGCCTGAACTATTTTTTTTTTACATTAACTCCACACAGGAGGCCCTGAGGAAAATAATTTCCTTCAGGGCATGTCATCTGAGATGCTGTATGGAGGGTTTTTTTGAGGAGAGGAAGGAATAAACATTGGTCCTGAAGAGACCCATGTTGTAGGAAGAAGGAAACACAAAGGCGGGCAAATCGTTCCACAGCTTAGCTGTTGAACACAAGAATGAATCGAAAAAGTGACCCGTTCTCATGTGACAAATGTCAATTGTGTAAATATGTTGGGCACGCGTCTGGCGTGTTACCCGATTATGCACCGGTGCCGAAGGGATCAATGACGCTAATACCTCGGAGCATCTTCCATTGAAATACCGGTAAAACAAGGATAGCATTCCCACCCGATGCTTGTGCTCTAAAGATTGCAATCTAAATAAGGAGAATCTATCAGACAGACCGCCCGTTTCTGCACAGAGTCGAGGGTTGTTTTCAGGTATTTTGGGGCTCCAGGCCAGAGGTGGCTGCCAAATTCAACCGTGGGATGCACTTGATTGTGATTTGTACAGGGTTAACAGTTGCAATCAATGGAGGGCCTGTTCAGAAGATTGCTTGATCTATGGTGACAAGTTCCTGCATTGACGGGAAGAATGTTTAGATAATTAGGAAGTTTTAAATGAAAAAATTTGAGAGGGACTGACCTCCATCTCCCGGTGGAAGGTCTGCAGGGCCGGGCGGAGTGACTCCACCGGCAGCAGCATGTCCTGGATGACGTGGCAGCGTTCGTACAGCTTCTTCACGGCCGCCGTCTGCGTGATCTTCAGCAGCGAGACCTTGGGGGGCATCAGCCAGCCCAGCAGAAGACGAAACACCAGGCTATTGCCAAAAGGGATGATGTCCTGAGAAAAGAAATCAAAATACATATACAGTGAAATCTCGATCGATTGTTCCTCAACCAATCGTTTTCCAGCAAGTATCGATTATTTCTTTCGGCCCCAAATTAATTTCATACAAAACTCGCGGAAAACAGATCTCATCAGTCATCCCTCTATGCAGCGTTTTACCGCATTAATAGTTTAAAACATGCAGTTTTTGTACTATTTTATTTGATCGATCTTTGAATCCTCGGACGATCGTTTTCCAGAATGTGTCATTTATTTCTTTAAGTCTTGAACTAATTTCATACAAAACTCACGGAAAATAGATTGCATCGGTCGTTCCGCTATGCATCACTTTACCGCATTAATAGTTTAAAACACGCAGTTTTTGTACTATTTTATTTGATCGATCTTTACTCATTCCTCGGACGATCGTTTTTCAGAATATGTCATTTATTTCTTTAAGTCTTGAATTAATTTCATACAAAACTCAAGGAAAATAGATTGCATCAGTTGTTCCTCCATGCATCGTTTTATCGCATTAATTGTTTTAAGCACACAGTTTTTCGATCGCTACCGGCGGCCGTTTCTGAGGTTAATTGTCATTAGACATGTAAGCAGAGTGGTGTGGTTATCTTTTTACTTTCTAGTTGTAAGCGTTTCAATCTTAAAAATGAACCACCTGGTGAAAAAAGTACTTAGCACAAACAATTAAAAATTGTCGAGGTGGAAAAAATTACCCAGAAAAACGCTTTGATGTAGCCAAGTATTTAGGAAACGAGGCATTTTTATTTTAATACTTTAATTTTACAGGTGAAATATGTATCTTTTTTTTAGAATAGTAAACATTTAAATTTTAACGATTCACATTTAAGTAATTTTTTTTTAAGTAGGCAGTGGAGGGGTTAATAATTTCGTCAGAATTGGATAGATATTATTTAATATCTTAAATACTAACGGGATAATATTTTTTGTAATGCAGATTGCTTACCAGATAGTTTTTTTGTATGTGATATAAAAATAACTTAAATATTGAACAAAACTCTAGTTTGGGGTAAGTGTATTACACCCCATCTGGTACGGGAGGGTTAATGGCGGGGTATCTTTCAACCCCATCTATCTTTCACAAAG
The DNA here is from genome assembly GCA_917563855.2 of Limnephilus lunatus. NCBI lineage: Eukaryota > Metazoa > Arthropoda > Insecta > Trichoptera > Limnephilidae > Limnephilus > Limnephilus lunatus. The sequence continues at coordinate 106,013,853 of OU830594.1, forward strand.
TCAAGTCGGAGAGTATCAGAGAGGACCAAGTCAACAATGGAACACACTTGCCATTTGAGCCAATGTGTTGATTTTGATAGTGGAAATAATAGTTTATCAAATTAAAGGAATATGTAATAATCAAGGTGGCTAGATTTACCTGCAGCTCCCAGAACAGAGACCTTGTGTGTCTGTGGTAGTAATCTCTCACAGGAATATACTCCACGTTACCAGATTTCACATTGCGCACGTATGAGAAGAACCAAGGCTTGTGCCAAGCGCCAATTTCATTTAGCTGGAAGACAAGAAAAATGATTAAAAACACAGTAAAATTTTATGGACATTAGCAATTTTAACCCTTATGTATAAAGAAACTGTATGAAGAACAAGGTCAGAATCGCTTGCGCCAATATCATTCTTGACGTAACCGATGGTTTCATTAATCTAGCTACCTTAGACTATTTTTAAATTAATTTTCTATGACTTGGCGGATGATTTTTTGCAACTGTCTAAGGCAAAAATTAAGGTTTTACATTTTCGATTTCGTATAAAGGTCTTTTTTCATGTTGGGTATGTATTCAGATTTGTGTAGAAATAATAAAATCAGTTTATATTTGTGTGGTTATATTTTTTGACAATTATTTCCAAAATAGGAGATTTTTGAATCATTTTCTTTTAGTTAGCTATTCTGGAAAAACCTCTTACGATATTATCACGTAATATATATGAATAATAAGATATATTATCTGGTAAACAGAAAAAAATCGCAAAAAAAGCAATCCCTTTGTTTTTAGCAACAAGGTTAAATCTGTGCAGTTTTCAAAATACGCCCGGCATTCAACAGGTTAAACATGTTGTGTCACATTACAAATTCACTGTCAAAGCTGGTTGATGTGATTTATTTGCTTTGATGGACAACTTGAATAGAAAATGGCTCTAAAACTGCTGTATATAAAATTAGTATTAAAATTGATAACACGAATTTAAAAAAAAGGTTGCCCCACGTTGGTTCGCCTGTGTTAAAATTGATATGAAAAAATAAAGTTTGCCCTATGTTGGGCGCCAAATGGACAAACACGTAAAATACTTACAGTCCCGTCATGACCCTGACTGTCGGCCATGTTTCCCGTCATAATGACGGCCTCGTCCTTGCTGAAGAGGATCCCCTCCACGAAGAGTGCCGGGTGGGGCCGGCTCGCCTCCCACTGGAACATCTTGGCTATCTCCTCCTCACCCCTTACCTGCTGGTACTGTAGTCTAACGTATCTAAACAATTATTACTTAAATCAATATTATTTACATAAACAACTGTAAGCTTGGGTATACTTTTAGATTTTCACGGCCAAAAATATTTTCGTTATTTGTTTTTGGGGTGTTGTGCCGTGTTGCGCTACCTCCTTCTTTAGCCAATATTTCGGATAGCTTAAAGTGTCCATCATCAGGGCAGATGTGTACACATAGAGATAATGATACTCAGAGATGTGGACACATCTGCCCTGTAACGCTGTCCGAAACATTGGCTAGAGAACGAAGTAGCACAACACGGCATAGCACCCCAAAAATAAATAACGAAAACAGTGAGCTTTTTTTTAACTCTCGACCCGTCGTGCGGGGTCTTACGGGAATTACGGGAATGCTAATTATGTACATTTTAAATGTTTCCACTGATTCCTTACTTTAGGTAGCTTCCTAAAAGGGACTATACTTGACGATAGCGCCGCCAACATTCAGTCTGCGCATGTGCGCTGTGAGATACAGACGTGTGTTTCGGCGTGAGTCTCAAAAAAATCAACAAAATACAATGAAAAATCAAGTTTTTATGTGTTTTTTCAATGTATTTTGTTGATTTTTTTTTGTAGTAATAACAAGTATGTATCAATTTCAAATAGTTATAAGTTTGATAGGAATTGGTTAGATTTAAAAAAAAAAAATTCTATTAAAAAAGTATGTTTCATAGTTATAAAAAAATGTTCCTTTTTGATTTTTAAGCTTTTACATTGAAAATAAATATCTAATTTTTAATATTTCTTTTTATTTCGATGCAGTCATTATCACCTGACTATAATCAGTTAAAATAACACTTAAACGTAAGCTATAACAACAAATTAATCATATTTATTTTTGGGGTCCTCAGCGACCCCGCGCGACACCTCGCGTTATAAAAAAGACGCAATGAGGAGGGTTAACATTTTTTAATAATATATGTATTTTTTTTATATAACATTTTATTTTACTCATGCCCATATATGTCATGATAGTCGGAATATGAATGAACAATTTGAAAGTATGTATATTTATTTTTGACTGTGCTAAGAATTTCCTGTATTACAGCTTCAGTAAAGGAATAAAATCTACACTTGACATGTCGATTTCCAATTGATTAGTCAGACATCTCCAAAAAATCGAAAATTGAGCTAAGTATGCAGTTACATGTAAAAGTGTACCCTCTATCTGGTACAATACTCAGATTACTCATAAACACCACCAAATCAATTATAATGCAGAAAAACCTTTAGCTAGAATTAAATAAAATATTGACATATGAAGCACTTATCCGCAGCATCCTGGAATATAGCTCCATTATTTGGGCCCCTTCCGAACAAAAACAAATCCTAGAAATAGAAAAAGTGCAAAAAAGGTGTACCTATGCATTTTTTTTTTTTTACATGGGAATTTTTCACATTTTGAATACTAAAAACTGTTTATGAAATAAGCTTTCAAATTGTATTTTTACAAATAAATATTAACATTTGTTTATTTTAAAAATTAATAATTAAGACATTTTTTATTTTTAATTAAGAAAACGGTACTAAAATCACGGATTATGTAAAAAAATACTTATTCTATCGAATAAATGTATAATAAACAATTTAGTGACTTTTCATCATTTAATAAACAATTTACCTCACTTTTTTTATCATTTCATACAAGAATATTTAATAAAAAAATAACAATGTCTAACGGCACCTAGGCGATTTGGCGGGTAAAATCTGTATCTACCATGTATTTAGAGTAGGTCTTTTTATGTGTTTCTATGGACAACTTGAATAGAGATGTGCAGCTTTATTATGGACCTTCTACTTTTTGTTTTAGGGATGTCACTAGAACAATACAATGTCTCTAAACACGAGAATTTCTCAATTAGGGAGGTATTGTTACCACTAATATTATATATTATAAATAAATAAATAAAAAATATAATAAAGTAGAAAAATAAAAATAAAAATAAAATAAAAATAACGGAGCCATAATGATTTCTGTGGAAACACACACGTTGACATGAAAATACTCTTATTGTACTTGACTGCTATCGTTATATTATCGTATATATCCACTTAAGTATCGGAGTGGTTAAAAAAAACTATTATCTACCTTTTAGCTGGAATAATTTTGATCTCCACAGCAGTCAAGAATCCAAGAGTTCCATGTGACCAGGGCACTGAGTAAAAGAGTTCTGGATCACTATCCTATAATAAAAAAGAGAGATATCAGCCTGCATCAATATAGAATTTTTGTATTACATATATTCATTTATCTTCTTCTTTTGTTTAGTGGGGGTGAGGGAGGAACATCAACGTCTGCAAGCCAGTCGAAGTCAGAGTCAAGTTAGCCCCTCAAAAGCTGGGCGTACTGTACAGGGCTCGTAGTATATATGATGGTGAGCTCTGGCATTATGAAATTTGTGTAAAAAAATTGCAATAGGTGGTACTCGAGCTTTTTGAAAACTGAATGTACAGGGACTGAATGTATCGAATGCGGGAGGGGGGAGGGGAACTCGGGTAGGGGGTTTGCGAGAGGGGGGGGGGAACCAGGGAGGGGTAGGGGAACCTGGGAGGGGGGGAGGGGAACCTGGGAGGGGGGAGGGGAACCTGGGAGGGGGAGGGGGGTTCACGGGGAGAAGGGGGGGAGTGGAGTGGGGAGAGGGAACGTGGAAGAGGAGGAGTGGGAACATGAGAAGGGAAGGGGACGCGAGAGAGGAAGAGGAGGCGGAAGGGGAATGAGACAAATGGGAAAGGACACGCAGGGAGAAACAATTTCTTTATTCAATGGCATAGCAACGCATGCCGGGTACCAGCTATTTAACAATATTTTTAGAACCTCCTAATGCATTCTTTCCCATTGCTGCAATGCTGATTGTCCTTGTACTTTTACTTTAAATCTAAATAACATTGTAGTTGTTATCCTTATTTTTGTGTTAAACTACTTATGCTAAAATGCGCCTGCTCTCAACACAGGAATTCCTAGTGAGACAGGCACAGCACAAACATCTATATAACTTAACAAATAAAGAATATATTTTTTTTTAAATAAAAAATAATTTTTGATCAAGTAGTTCTAGTTGGTACACAGAAGATAATTAGGCTAAGTAAAACAGGGCTGTAAATAAAAGAAGCTAGCATACCTTGGTGCAGACAACCACCTGTCCATCGGCCAGCACCAGCTCGTAGGACACGCACGTGTGCTGGAAGAGGCCGTGCACATGCGAGGAGGACTCCACGCCCGTGCCCATGACGAGCCCGCCCACGGTCAGGTCGTCCAGCTCGGGGGTCACGGCCAGCGACAGGCCCATGGGCAGCAGGGTGCTGCTTAGCTGGCCCATGGTTACCAGAGGCTCCACTCGCACTGTCTACCCGATACACAAAAAAATTAGTTAAGTTTATTTTTAACCTCAAATTGTATTGTATTTAATTAAATGTAGACAATATAAGCGAATTCAATCAAAAATCTGATTTTTCTATTTTAGCGAAAAAAAACAGAAAAATCAGAAAAAAATACGGTCACATCTAGGGCTCGAACCCAAGACCTTCGCCTAGCCAGGGAGGAGCTTTTTTTTTGTTTTACATAAACTCCACACAGGAGGCCCTGAGGAAAGTAATTTCCCTCAGGGTCTATGTCATCTGAGATGCTGTGTTGAGGGTCTTTTTGAGGAGAGGAAGGAATAAACATTGGTCTTGAAGAGACCCATGTCGTAGGAAGGAGGAAACACAAAGGCCGGCAAATTGTTTCACAGCCGAGCTTTGAACACAAGAACGAGTCGAAGAAACGACCCGTTCTCATGTGATGAATGTCAACTGTGTAGGAAGGAGGAAACACAAAGTATCTGCGGGCCCTGTACAGTACGCCGTACGCCCAGTTTTTGAGAGGCTAACTTGACTCTGCCTTCGATGATATCTGAGCTGGTCACCTAGAATTACACCAAGCATTTAAATATTTGGACAATGATGATGAATGACAATGAATAATAGTTACCATGTTCTTGATGTCCACGTCAAGGACGTCCACCAGGTTTACGTAGATCTTGTGGTGTGTGGCCTTGTAGAGGGGCGTGCGGAAACTCATAGTCTGCCAGCCCGGCCGCCCCGTGCACATGGGCTTCTTCATGCCGCTTTCACGCCATGCTTGCACCTGCAAATAATAATAATAATACTTAGATGATTTGTATAGTTCCATTTTTATGAAAAATCACCTCAGAGGCGCTACAAATTTATAATATAATAGCGAGTTCCCAGCATGCATTTAAACAAAGAAACCACTTAAATAAAGAAATTGTTTCTCCCTGCGTGTCTTTTCCCAAGCATTCCCTTACGCCTCACTTTAATTTGGGAGGCGGGTATGGGTACCGCAGCTCCGGGAACCATTTACTGGATAACCAAGATCCTTTAGTGACTTATCAGGGGTGCCCGGGTTCATGGGGTGAGGTTTGTTCGGATCTGTCCACCAGCTGCATGTCAGGCTGGAATTAGAGAGAGTGGTTGAGGGAGTCCCTTTGACGTCTCCAGCCTTACTGTATCGGAATATCGCCTTGCACCACAGTGGGAGGGATGAATTCATATGTCTGTCACTCCTATACAGACTGACCCACAGATTCCTAACCACCCCTCAACCCCTTTTCTTTCCCAGAACTTCCTCTTTTTTCTTTCCTAAAAAGACCCTCCACACAGCATCCCCTAAGATGACGTAGACCCTGAGGGGAATCATGTAAAAAAAAAATCTTTTGTTAATTTCTAAGGAGAATGCTTGTTTGACTTAATAGCGTTTGCTCAGTTGTGATTGATGAGAGTATTCATTAATGTTGAAAATAAATGTGTTCATAACAGGTGTTACATCCTGTTATAATATGCAATTTTTGTTTTCATAAAATGAACATAACACCCATTGATAAATCAGCTTGTCATTTATGTTGAACAAACAAAATGCAAGTGTCCTAATGCAAACAATTTCATAATAATCCACATATTGCAAACTAAATAAAGATCTCAATACCAGCTCGTAGTAAACCATTTTTCTTTATACCTTTATATTTGGTTACATTCGCTTTAAGCATTGTAATTCGGTTTCTAATTCTAGAATTCCTTAAAAGACGTCGCCAATTCCGTCGGCAGCTCGCATGGGGATGTGCGCCAGGCAAGTATAAATACTACGATTTAGTGAACTTGCAGTATCCCTCTGCGGCTATATACTACATATGACGCCACTGCCTGTCTCGGTTACTTTGTACCGGTGACTAGCAATCTCTAGATGACAATGGATTTGAGGAACAAGCTCTTTAGGAACCAGTTCCTACGCCATTGCCTGTCTAGGTTACTTTGTCTCGCCCGATATCCGTCTCGATCGAGATAGATATCGGGTGAGATCTCTTGTCTTGAATAAATAATCTGCATACTTGCATGAATTCGTGTTTAAAACAACCTAAACTAAAATACGTGACAGCTCACAGCTGAAATTTTGACATCGGCCCATAGAAAAAGCAAATAACAGCCATATAAAATTACACAAATCTGACAGCAGATCTCGTTCCCACAAAAGATATAGAATAGCTCGTCAAGTGCCCTAGATTGATAATATAGTTTTTTTTATGTGAATACCTCACAAGAGTCCCAGCTACTCCCGTCTGGAGCCAGGGAGACTATGGCATCCCCAATTGGGGTGTGCTGTGAGGCTGAAGATAGTGGGGAGGGGAAAGAGGGGTAGAGGAAGGTGGGAAAGTACCTGGCTGTTCAGATCTCAGTCACCAAACACGGCTAAAGCCATTTCAAGCAACTGAATGGTGGTCTTACACCAGGACGATACTGAGAGTATCTTCCACTCTGGAACGTGCTGCAAATATACTATGTATTATTTTTAATTAATTAATTATGAAATAACACAAATTAATCAAATAAAATTTATTAATCCATGCCGGGATTCGATCCCACGACCTTCGGTTTATGAATCTCTCAACCACGGAGACCGTCAAACCTAATATAGAACTAAAACCTATCTAACAAAGAACTCAAAATATTATTTCAGCATTTTTAATACCAAAAATCGATTAACATTCTTTATTCCCGGACGATTTACAAATTTGACCTAGACACTTGAAGCATTAAGCCCCAGATTTATTGATATACAGATTTTAGTCGATAATCCTTACAATGTACAACAATGTCAGATATTGACAGTGATCATAATTCTTATCAGCAAAATCAAATCACTTTATAATACAATAATTATTTCATCATACTACGATAAAACCACCATGTGGTATGATTGGCATTTACTTATCTGTTAAGTAGTTATCTGATAAATAAGTAAATATTTAGGCTGTTATAGATGTACATTTATATATTATATACGTCAATCATTAACATCTGTAATTTTCAAGAGCAAATAAATCATATGGCAACAATAATAATAACAATGATTAAATTGAGCTTAGTGGCAGGTGCAAATCAGGCCCTTTTTAAATAATATGTACTAACCATGAAAAGATAAGTACTTATTATAAATATGCTGAGAAAAAAATAATGTTATTGCCGCTAGTGAGGTTTTAAACTTGGGTTCTTCTGTAAGGCAGGCAGCTACTAACTAACCACTAAGCTATCACAATATGATGTAAAAATTATGCAAGGTGATCTACTTGAAGAAGTGTACTTAAGACAACTCGTATTTCTACGTAAGTCGATTCGTGTTAAAGACGATTCTTACGTAAGTCAGTTCGTACTTAAGATGATTGGTACATAAGTTATTTGAACTTAAGTATTTATGTCGATTCACACTTAAGTCAATTCATGCTTAAGTCGATTCACATTTAAGTTGATTCATACCTAAGCCGATTAGTACTTAAATCGATTCATACTTAAGTTATTACATACTTATGTCAATTCGCACTTAAGTCGATTTGTATTTAAGTCAATTAGTACTTAAGTTGTTTCGCACTTATGTGGATTAAATACTTAAGTCGATACATACTGCGGTCAATTAGTACTTAAATCAATTCACAACTTTTGAAATAATTCCAATAAATATTTTAAAATATCTCGTCAAGTCGGTCACATTTAGGCTTGCGGGTGTTTGCAAATTGCCAAAAATGTAGCGAAAAATGCTCCAGTGGTTAAGACGATTGAAACATTCGAACAGAAGACAGTTGTTCGAGACACGCCAATTTGTAAGTGCATTGATATCTATTTACGTAAATTTATACTATTACATGAATAAATGTTGCCAAGGACATTTTGCCGAAACGTCCTTGGCAACATTTATAGACACAACTTTGACTTATACAAAATCATCACTTACTTATTTGGAATATTTATCTCAATCACTCAAGAGGATAACAAAATTTAACGATTATTATTTATCAATATCGAAACATTCAACAAACTCCTGAAGTTTCTTTATCTTTACTAAACCTAGCAGAGATGTTTTTTTATCAAGAAACTTTGAACTTTTGACATAAACACATCTGCATAGTAGTTATTTTAACACTTGACTTTCAGTACGGCAGTTGCCTGTCTGATTCCAATTTAAATTTTTAAAAAGTCTATTTGGGAGGCGGATATGGGTACCGTCAGTCACTACGAGAACCTCTACCTCTGCCATAGGTCACTCCAAATGGCAAACTACGGCTTAATGACTTAACAGGTTCATGGTTGTCTAGGTCTTGGCGGTTGATATGTCTGCCCACCAACTAAGTGGCAGACCAGGAGAGACTGGTTGAGAGAGACCCTTTGACGTCTCTGGTAGGACTCTCTCTGGCTTAGCACCGCAGTGCGAGGGATGGATTTGTACGTCCGTCACTCCTGGACACACTAACCCGTTGATTCCTACCCACCCTTCATACCTTTTTATTTACCAGAACTTCCTCTCCTTCCTTTAATAAAAAGACCCGCCACACAGCATCCTGTGGAGATAACGTAATTTTTTTTTTTTTTTTAACCTTTTAAAAAGACGAACATTCTCAGGTTAGACAAATTGCATAATTCCTCATCTCTATATATAAAAATTAATGTTTCTTTGTTTGGCCTGTGTGGGTTCCTATACCATTCATCCGATTGCAATGAAACTTAGACGATTTGTTGTGCGCACGCCCGCAAAGGTTTCTATGTGTAATGGTGAGCTCTGGCATTATGAAATTTGTATAAAAAAATTTATAATAGGTGGCACGCGAGTTCCCCTTCCTTTCCTTCGTTCCTCTCCACCCTTCCGGATTCCCTTCCCCCTTTCTCGTTCCTTCCCTGCTGCTAAACTATATGAAATACACATTATTCAAAGAGCTCACGCGCCACCTATTGTAATTTTTTATAAAAAATTCATAATGCCAGAGCTCACAATTATATATAGAAACATTTGCGGGTGTGTGCACAACAAATCACCAAAGTTTCATTGCAAACAGATGAATGGTATAGGAACGCGTACGGGACAAACAAAGAAACATACATTGTAATTTATAAAGAAGATTAGGTAGGCATACAAGTTGCTACTTACAAATCTTATGATTTCTGTCGAAATTTTGATTATAATTTATTAAAAACAGTTCACTGAACTTCTAGTGATAGTAGTGGAGTATTGGTATATCTAATTCAAGAAATGGTAATCAAAATAACATGAGGAATATTTTTGAATTATTCTAAAAATAACAACTAATCATGAATAATTGATAAAAATTTAATTAAAATCAAAATAAGTTTATGAATCATTCAGAAGAAATGTTCATTGAATACGTTTTAAACATTTGTAAATGGTTGACATTATCGTTATTTTACAACTCGTTCCTATGTTCAACAGCACGGGTATAAAATGATTTGCCGATGTCTGCGTTTTCTCCTTCATACAACTTGACTTTCTTTAAGGCCCAGATTTTCTCCTTAAGAGACCCTCTAAACAGTATCCTCAAATATCACAATATTACTTTAGAGCAATTATTTCCCCCGGGGCCTCCTTTGTGGAGTAAATGTAAAAAAAATGGAGAAATATTTGGCACTGAATTAATTGGACGGCATCCGTAGTTGAGCGGTTACGAATTCGCAGATACGGGTTCAAATCCCAGCAAGTGTTCAATTATATATGGACGCTGGAAAGGATAAATGACTAAAGCGCCATGCAGCTGGAAAGGAAGAATGACTTAAGCACCGTACAGCTGTATGGGCTTAAGCACACTTCTTTTCCAGGTGGATGGCGCTTTAGCCATTTATCCTTTCCAGCGTCGATATGATTATTTTGTGTTTTTTCACAATTTATTCATCTAATAAATAAAAATGAATCGCCGAAATGTATGTACTTCCGAACGACTACACCAAATTGGATAATTCTTTTTTTTGTGTTCGTTATTGTCAGGACAAGGTTTGTATAAAACTACTGGTGAGCTCTGGCATTATGAAATTTGTATAAAAATGAATCGCCGAAATGTATGTACGCGCATTTCGAACAACTGCACCAAATTATAATGATTTTTTTGTTGTGTTCGTTATTGTCTGGTGAGCTCTGGCAATATGAAATTTGTATAAAAAAATTGCAATAGGTGGCAGGCGAGCTGTTTGAAAACTAAACATACCGGGAATTAATTTATGGAAAGCGGGAGGGGGGGAAGGGAAGGGAACCAGGGAGGGGGGAGGGGGGAGGGGAACGCGGGAGGGGGTTCGAGGTAGGGGGGAAGGGGAGGAGAGGGAAGGTAGAGGAGGCGGAGTGGGAACGTGTGAGGGGAAGGGGAACGGGAGAGGAAGGGGAGGCGGAAGGGAAACAGGACGAATGGGAAAGTACACTCAAGGAGAAACAATTTCTTTATTAAATGGCATAGCAAAGCATGCTGGGTACCAGCTAGTTAAAAATAATAAACAGAATATTTGTGGCACATTCTAAAGTGGAAGATAGTTACATAAATGAGCTCACAGGCCGCGGGTTGCTCATCACTGGTCTATAATTTGTTGAGAGTTTTTTTCATCTTATGTAAAGTTTGATAAATGTTCCCTTCAGTTGGCAAATTATGTAAAAGTTCAAGGAAAACACATATTGACTATGCAATGTCAATGACAGTGAAGGAATAAGTTTAAATAAAAAAAGCATCAGATTAAAGACATAATGGTAACAGAAGATACTGTTTTATGTATATAAGCTTTGATTTGTTAAACTTTTATTCATGTTATTCTGGATGGGAGAGAATGACAGAAAATAAATGAATATATTACCTACTTAACCACTCCGATCTATCGCGAATATACATGTTTTTCGTCTTAAACGAAATGTCATATTTACAAAAACTTTGTGTTATTTCCGCTTCGGAATTAAAGCTCTATAAATGAAACATTTCTGAACATAGTCGAGTACTAAAAACTGTTTTGAAAGGTTACGAAACAAGCTTTCAAATTTTTATATTACAAATAAATATCAACATTTTTAAATATTAAAATTTAGAATGCAAACATAAAAAAAAGTAAAAATGACTCACGTGATGTTTTTATGTGAAAACGGTACTAAAATCACGGATTATGAAAAAAAAAAAATACTTATTCTGTCGTATAAATGTATAATAGACAATTTATTCACCTCACTTTTTTATCATTTCCTCCAAGAATATTTAATAAAAAAATAACAATGTTATTTAATATTTAATAAAAAAATAACAAACGGCGATGCTCCGGGGAACTGGCGTCATTGTACCCTTCGGCACTGGTGAATATTGGGAAACGAGTCAAACGTGTACATATGAGTGTAAAGCTAACCTTACAGAATTAATAAAGATGAATAAAGAAAAAAAAATAAAAAAATAATGATAATAATATAACATTTGTATAGCTCAGTTTTGTTTTAGTTCACTTCAAGTGCGCTTAACTATAAAAAACTTTAAAATAATAATTTAGTATTTGGTGGCCATATTCATAAGATTACTCCTAGAGTGCTGCTTACATAATATTGATTAAATAATATGAAACAAGATGTGAATGTGCAATACATACAACAAATCAATGAAAAAACAACAACAAAATTAACAATAACAGTGCTGTTATAGCACAGGACAATAATAATAAATAACAGCGCTATTATAGCTCAGGACAAAACAAGATCATTGAAACTAAAATATAATACAGAGTGTCCCAAAATTAACGCAACATTTGAATTAAATAGAAAACAGTTTTTAGTCTTTAGATTGTTATTTTTTAATTGAATCATAAAGTACGAGGGCTGTCTGTAAAATAAGGTCTCCAAGGTGCTGCGGTCGCGAGGAACTATTTTACGCGCAATCCGGCAACACTGGCGTATAGCCTGGCTTCCCCTTGCCAAATCCCCACCACGCTGCACCCTCTGTGACTCTTAGTCTTGGTGTGGCAACCGTTCGCGATGCAGCTTCCACTCGCCGCACTCGCCAGATGTGAGTTCCGCTCTGTAATTCGTTTTTTAACTTTGCTCCAGCAAATCTGAATGACACCTGTGTCGGTGTCGGTCTCTGGTGTCGTGTAGTGTATCCAAGTCTCGTCCCCAGTCACAATTCAGTCCAAGAATTCTTCGCCATCGATGTCGTAGCCCTCAACGAATTCGCGGGTTGCTTCAAACCATTGTTGTTTGTGATCTTCGGTGAGCATTTTGGGACCCACTTGTGGTCTCCCAAATGTTCTATCAAAATATTGTCAATAGTGGTCTTACTAACATCAGGGATCATATCACAGGGCTCCCGAACCGCAATCATTGTTTTTTCCACTTTGGCAATTTTTTCAACTGAAACCGATGGCCGTCCGGCACGCTTTTAAATTCTCTGCACCATTTGCGCATGTTTTCTCACTCATACACTGTTTTCCGTACACTTCAAGTAGCTGAGAATGAATTTCGGGGAAAACCAGGGTTTTGTTCTTTTCACAAAAAAACTAATTATAGAGCGTAATTCACACCTGGCGGTTGCAGCGAGCGGAGGCTCCATCGCGAACGGCTGCCACGCCAAGACTTAATGTCGCAGAGAGTGCAGCGTGGTGGGGATTTGGCGTAGGGGAACCAGGCTACAAGTTCAGAAATAAGAACATTCCATAAGGAGGAAACTAACAACAAATAATTTCCGGAAGCTTGAGAATATGACATATTATATACTAGCAGACCCAGCCACACGTTGCTGTGGCTAACGAAACACAACGCCACGCCATTACCCAACCTTTATAACCAACGCCAACTGTTAAATCGAATCCACACCGCCCGTTTGCTAGGGCGATGCCCGCTGCCTGCTGCCCGCTGCCGCTTGGCCAGATATATAATATATTTCAACCAATTTACACAAAATCTTGACAAATTATATACATAAAAACCTTTCTCATGAATCACTCTATCTATTGGTGAAAACCGCATGAAAATCTGTTGCGTATTTTAAAAGATCTAAGCGGGACTTTTAAAAGACAGCGGGAACGACTTTGCTTTATACTATGTAAAGATACACACATTTTCAAACCACTCGCACACCACCTGTAGCAATTTTTTTAAACAAATTTCATAACGCCAGAGCTTACCATTATATATAGCCTACAACCATCAGCGGCGTGCGCACAACAAATCACCAAAGTTTCATCGCAATCGAACTGTGTGGCAGCGCATAAAATACGAACAAACAAATATTGATTTTTATAAACAAGAAGATATTAAAAAGGAGAAGATTTGTGAATGGTGGGATTTTTTTAATAATTTTGTTTTTAAAGCCCGTTTAAATTCAACCAAATTCTGGAAAATAATAAGAGCTGAGGGAAGTTTATTCCAAACGAGCGGGCCAGTTACACTAAAAGAGCGATCATAGTAAACGGCTCCATTTGACCTAGAAAGTTCGATTAAATGATTAGTAACATTTAGATCTGCTGACCATAGAGTAAGCTGTCTATCATTTTGTCAGACTCATAGTTAAAGTTAAGGGTCAAATGATAGAAGATTACACATGAAATAGGATGAAACAGGAAGTTTTGTCAAGACAGGGTTGTGTAAAATTCTACAAAAAAATATTTTTTTATTTCATATCGACAGTCCCGAAGAACAATGTCGGATGTGCGATTTTTAATTTTTGCAGTGGAGCTTTTTAAAGTATCGTTTCTGCATACTTACTGTTTTTGGTATCAAGAAATGTAGTGATGTTTTCATTTCATTAAAAAATCCGAAAATACAGACTTTTAAATCAACAAAATAAGCCAATAAATAAGCCAACAGAAAGATTTCAAATTTTGTCAGATCCGACATAGTTCTTCGGGACCGTCGATATAATTTTTCATTTGTTTCAAATGTTGATAATTTTGGTAAAATAATTAATGTATACAAAGTGATTTATTCCCATTTAATTAAAATGATGCCACAAAGTGAATTTGCGATTAATGAAGAAACAAACATAATTGTTTACAATTATCAAAATGCATGTCAAAACAAATCATATTGCATTTATGATCTTGCAATAATTCTTACAAAAAGGCATGATTTAATAAACCTGTAAAAATTACAGGATAACATAAGTAATTAATTTTTGACTGATAATTGAATGTTAGCCAAAAGCGCAGACCCTTGAAAAACTACAAAATCTGACTTTGCTTGCCAAGAATAAACCTTTTTTTTATTACATTAACTCCACACAGGGGGCCCTGAGAAAAATAATTTCCCTCAGGGCCTATGTCATCTGAGATGCTGTGTGGAGGGTCTTTTTGAGGAGAGGAAGGAATGAACATTGGTCTTGAAGAGACGCATGTTGTAGGAAGGAGGAAACACAGAGGCCGGCAAATCGTTCCACAGCTGAGCTGTTAAACACAAGAACGAGTCGAAGAAGCGACCCGTTCTCATGTGACAAATGTCAATCGTGTACATGTGTTGCGCACACGTTTGTCGTGTTTCCCGACTATGCAGCGGTGTCGAAGGGATCATGACGCTAGTTCCTCGGAGCATCTTCCATTGAAATACCGGTAAACAAGGATAGCATTCCCACCCAACGCCTGTGCTCTAAAGATTGCAATCCGTTTGTTAAATTAGGAGAATCTAACAGACAGACCGCCTGTTTCTGCAGAGTCTAAGTTTTCTTTTCAGGTATTTTGGGGCTCCAGACCAGAGGTGGCTGCCAAATTCAACCGTGGGGCACACACCTGATTTGTACAGGGTTAGCAGTGTGTATTATCTGCAGTATCTGCTGGCCCTGTACAGTACGCCAAGTTTTTAAGCGGCTAACTTAACTCTGGCTGTAATGTTATTTATATTGTCATTAAATAAAAAATAAAATGGAGCCCCATATCTGAGCTGGTCACTTAGAGTTACACATATTAATGGAGGGCCTGTTCCGAAGATTGCTTCCGTTGAAGGAGACTAGATTAACCCTGGAGTGGTCGCGCGGATTAGATATGTAATCCACTCATGCAAAATTAAAGATTCCTCAAAAACGGGTGCCGCAAATCATTTTATCATCCGTGTACTTTAAGTTGGATAACTTACGGACGCATTCAATTCAGCGCTGGTGTCGGGCACTCTTGGTTGTGTTACAGTAGCTCCGCAAAGTCCACGGTCGTAATCCGCGCAACCAACTACATAGCACTCGAAAACTGTATGCAAAATGCAAACAATTAATTTGTCCTGATCATTCTTTAATTTTATGGAATGATCACGACATTCTGGTCAGAAATCAGTAATTAAATTATTTTATGTGCTTACCTTTTTTTTGTTATATCAATAAAAGTGAAAGATGTAATTTTTACTTTTAAAAAAGGGGTCATTTATGTTTCCGTTAATTGTAAAAAACATAAAAGTTATGTTTAATTATTTATGTTGCTTATCTACTATCTACTATACTATATAAAGAGGTAAGATTTGTTTGTTTGTTTGTTTGTTTGCATTGAATAGGCTCCGAAACTACTGAACCGATTTGAAAAATTCTTTCAATGTTGGGAAGCTACACTATCCCCGGGTGACATCGGCTATATTATATTTTCAAAAAAAATAGGGATCCTTACTGAAACTCCAATAATGTAACCCAAGGTGTAAAAAAATTACCTAAAATATTCTTTACATCGCGTGCGCTGCAAAAACTATTGATGATAGAATAAAATAATGTAGAACACATCATTATTCACAAAAAGTGTCGCGACAGCATATGTCTAACTATTATAGTTATCCCACAATAAGTGTTATTTTATTTTAAAAATTTAAATAAAATGTCGCCGCTTGAAAAGGCTCTTTATTTGTATCTTGGTTTGAGTCCTTATCAAAATAAATTACTTCATATTCAAGAATGCTTCAATACCTTTATGTAACTTTTTGAATTATTCAATTTGGACATACCATTCGAAAGATAGAGTTTAAAAATGTAAGTATTAGAAACGTAAAAAGTATTAGACGCGAGAGGGGAACGGGGACGCACGGGAAGGTGATTCCTGGAGAAAAATGTATTTATTTGAATATGGCATTGCAACGCATGCCGGTAACCTGCTAGTTTCTAATAAACAATGCTTAGATTATAAGATTAAAAAATTAATAGACAATAATTCTAAATGATTTCACTTATTTATTTTTAGTTTAAAAATGGTCTCCTTATGTAATCCACACGACCAGTGACGTTACTTTTTAGAGCACGATCACTGTAGGGTTAATAACCTAAACCTAATGCCGGGACCGCACGTTTGCCACTTGCCGCAAACTTCAAACCCCCACAAACCTACACAAACGTTTGGCTTGATTTTGGATTCCATCCGCACGCTTGCGAGTGCATAAGTTTGTTCTGAAGAGGCAAGCATGGCGGACGTCGAGGTTGTTGCATCGGCCATAACATTTGGCTTTATGGGCATTTAACCAGACAGCGGCCGAAAATCTAAATTTGGCGAAAGATGTTTTTACGATCGTACAGGGCGATTTCAATGAGAAAGATTAATTATTCTCCGTACCAGCTTTTTAAAATTATAACTCAATATCGATTATATTTAATTAAAAATTTGCGTAAATTTATACCTACATTCAAAAATGCTGAAAGGCGTGATGATAAAAGTATTAAAAATTATGTACATACTTTTTGTAATTATTTTTTGATCATAAGTACAGTTTGTCAAATAAGAGTAGAAAATAAATGAGGGCGCCACCGTTGCCCAAATGGCAATACTAAAAATATAACCATGGTGTTAATCTAAAGCTGTGTAACCTACATTTTTATTAAAAATTAAAAAGGCATTAAAGTGAAAAAAATATTTTTTCATTGCTATATGCCCACTGATCTCAAAATTAGAATTGCATTTAGGTATATTATTATTATAAATTTGCAATTTTGTGTTAACATAATGAAGAAAACGATATTATAATAAAATATAAAGCACACTTTAGAAATTGCTCACATGCCAATCCGGACGCACCTCCTTGCACCGAATCAAGTAGTTTTATCAATCCATATTTATAAATTGGGGCTCCAGCCCAGAGGTGGCTCCCAAATTCTATTGTTGGACGTACTTGTATAGAGTTAGCAGTTTACCACCATCGAATAATCTAATAGCCCTGTACAAGACGTTCAGTTGATGATGATAAAAATAATAATTGTACAAATTAAAAATTACGAAATCCTACCTGCTTTTGCACGATCTTCACTTTATTATCGTGTTGTTTAGGGGCACTATTCATCCAGAAGATCACATAATTTCTTAAAAACTCCCAAATTTGATACAAGAATGACAGAGGCAAGAGGAAAGTTATCACAAAGATCCACCGATAGTTTATCAAAATGTGCTCGACAAAATCGTCAAACGAGAAGTTTTCACCCATTTTACAAACAAATTAAAATAACTTATTATTTTATGATAAAAAGCGCCTATTAGAGGTCTTCATCCAAAATTAGACACACTTCGATGATTTATTATGTTATTTGAGCGAATTTATTTCGGCAGTATTGACGCTGCATTAAAAATGATATTTTGCAGAATTATAACTCAAATATTGGGTGGAACGCGAGCTTGAGCGACGGATAACGGACGAATACTGAATTTAAAGCGATAATATTTGATTTAACCGCTTCGCGATGTAAATTTAATCGTTATCAGCAAATAATCACGTTCGTCACATCCGAACAGACGTCAATTTGCCGGCGAATAGAATAGACAATTTATGTGAAGACGTCAAACGTCAAACAGATCAAAGACAAAGGAAACTTCAAGAGTGGGCTGATACATCGAAATTAAAAATGTTCAATATAATAATAATTATTATTATTATATCAACGTTATCATTTTATTTCACTGTGTATTACATTATTATATTTATGATCATCAACTCTTTTGTCTTTTCTAAAAACGTGTTTCAATTGTTTTACTGTTTTAAGCTAGCTTATCTTTCTTGCTTCCTATTAATATTATTATACCTACCTATGTTTTCAGAGGAAATAATGTATTTATATCTACGAACAGTAGATATAAATACATAATTTCACCAACGAAATTGCGCCCAGTGTGACAGGTACACAAAGCAGTTTGTCAAATAAGAGCAGTGGCGTAGCGAGGGGGGGGCGGACCACCCGGGTGCCAACCGAGGAGGGGGTGACACTCGAACGTGGAGAAAAATCTTACGAAAGTGCAAAATTGCCGCAAAAAATATTTTACACGTGAACTTCGTGAACACTGACTGTTATTTAGCTCTATGGCTCGGTTAGTCGGGTATTCCAGAATTTTTTTTTTTTTCGTTCCTAGCTCGAAGTATTGCTTGGTCGGGAATTTCCCTGAAATATTCCTTGTGTCATTCAAGTTACGTTCGTATATTGTGATTGTAAGTATTAGTTCATTTATGATTGTGATTGACGTAAACTCGTGAAGTGAATTGTTATCTATTGACCGACGTGAATTAGTGAAAAAGTTGTTATTATGTTAGTGTTTTTATTAGTGCTGAAAGATCATTAAAAACAACGTAAGTGGATTTGATAGTTCACTTTTCTAATAGACGCAAAACTTGAATACACTTACACTAATATCGATCGATAACTGATTGAAGAAAAATGATCAATCATCTGTATGTTTTTTTTTCTGTATAAGTATATTGTTTTGTGTACACTAAATATTTAAGAAATAATAAGTAATTTGGAGGATTTCAGAAAACGGATTTTATTAATTCGAAATATTCCTTTCGAATTGGTTGACGAAGCGCTATGTACACCGATTACCAAGTCAACTGCCGACAGTATTTACACCAAATGATTAGCTGCTTACACTGGGGTAGTTTCGCAAGCTAAGGTAATTCGTCTACCAAATGTAAGAGCACCTTCAGATTTCGATCAGTTGTCGATTCTTTGAATAAGAGGTCACCTTCGCATTACTAGCGCTGTAAATCATAAAACCTAAATAGGTTGGGTATTATTATAGTCCTAATTTTGAAAATTAAAAAGTTTTTTGATTGGTGACGTGACGTTATTCGTTGACCCGGCCTATACTACTAATCTCACATTTTTCCAGATTTAAGTTAATAGTGAGTGTGTGTAAGAATCCCAAAACTTGAATAAAAGTTACACACGGAACAAGCAAATCGTTTTCCTCCGAATTTTGGAGCGTACGGTGTGCAACTCAAATTTAAAGCTCATCTCAAAACTGGTTTCAATTTAAGATTGAATCTCTATTCGGTAACTCGTGTTAATTAAAACTACACCCATAACATGAAAATGGTTTTTCTCCGATATTTGAAGCACATAGTCTGAAACTTTCATATCTTGCAACTCGGGGAATATCTTGCAATAGTGGAACTCGGGAATGGTTTCCTTCGAAATGGGTCCGCAGATAAACAGAGTTTCAAAGGAAACCTTTTTCGAGTTCCACGTGCAAGATTTGAAAGTTGCAGAATATGTGCTACAAAGATCGTAGTAAAACCATTTTCGTGTACTGCGTGCCTTAATAATTAAAACAGGGGACTCACACCTTTACTATCTCGCAATTGAAATTTTATCGTTACACTCTGAACACAAAACTGGTTTTAACTTAAGAATGCGTTGTTAAATTTATGTTTTCACTCCAGCAAATGATTTTCCTCAGAATTTTGTACCATATTAGAATTGAAGACTCCACTCGGAACTTTAGAACGGTTTGAAATTTATCCTGCATTTGGAGAACAACTGACAACAAGAACTGGTTTTAACTTTCTGTGTGCATTTTCCCAGGTTCAAAACTGCGTCCAGAACTCGAAAATGGTTTTCCTCAGATTTTTGCACCACATAGTATGAAACTTGATTTTTTAACTGCACTTGGAAAATGAGAATGGTTTCCTTCGAAATACGTCAGCACATGCATCCGCATCTGGATATTTTTTTGAAATTCTGAACATAAGATTAGTTTTAACTTAAGAATTAATTTGGTAAGAGCGCACCGGCTTAAATTAAAATTGAACCTTATTTATTATTTCAAAACTGGTTTAAATTTAAGAGTGAATCTGTATTCGGTAACTTCTTTTAATTAAAACTACACCCATAACATGAAAATGGTTTTCCTCTGATATTTGCAGAATGTAGTCTGAAACTTTCATATCTTGCAACTCGGGGAATATCTTGCAATAGTGGGACTCGGGAATGGTTTCATTCGAAATGGATCCGCAGATGAACATAGTTTCAATTGAAATTTCAAAGGAAACCATTTTCGAGTTCCACGTGCAAAATTTGAAAGATTTGAAAGAGATCGGAGGAAAACCATTTTTGGGTACTGCGTGCATTAATAATTAAAGCTGGGGACTTACACCTTTACTATTTCACAATTGAAATTTTATCGTTACTCTTTGAACACAAAACTGGTTTTAACTTAAGTATGGGTTGTTAAAATTATGTTTTCATGCCAGCAAATGATTTTATTCAGAATTTTGTAGCATATTAGAATTGAAGATTCCACTCGGAACTCTGCTATTTGTAGCTCTATGGCACGGTCGGTCGGAATTCCTCAAAAATAAAGCTGTGTAACCTACATTTTTGTAAAAAATTAAATAGGTATAAAAATGAACCCACTGATATAAAAAATAGAATTACATACAGCTATATCATACCTTTGCAATTCTGTATTAACATAATGAAGAATAACGATATTGTAATCATTACATGGTATAAAATGAAGTCGCTCAAAATGTATGAGCACTTAGATCTTTTAAACTACGCAATGGATTTTCATGCGCTTTTCACCAATAGATAGGATCATTCAAGAGGATGGTTTAATGTAATGGGAAGAACATTGTGGTGCCTATGGCAGCACTAGTGTAAATAAATAGATCACCAAGGACACCTTCGTAATAAATGCCCAAAACCAAAGAGACAAACCTCGAAAAAAAGGGTTGATGGGAAGGGGCAACCATCGATCCGTACTACCGAGGCTCCTGAAACATCTGTAACTATAGCGACACTTGGAGGGGGGTCTAGCGGTATTTACATAGAGGGTCTGGTGGATGGAAAAAGTCGCAAACTGTTGTTGGACACGGGAGCAACTGCGTCGATCATAAGACCAGATATTGCTGCCTCCGAGGCAAGGATCGTGTCATCACGATGGAAACTACGTACGGCAACAGGGGAGTTGGCGTGCGTGCACGGGGAGACAGCCGCCCTTTTCAAAATCGGTAACACCACCCTCAAGCATCAGGTTCTAGTCGCTGACATAGAGGAAGAAGTGATCTTCGGGATGGACCTGCTATCGAAATTGGGCTGTAAGCTGGACCTGAGAGAGGGAGTCATATGGATCGACAACGAGGAAGTGGTACTGCAGAAGGGGGGTGGCGAAATGGTGTGTGTGATCCTTAGCGCGGATACTCTGCTACCCCAGTGCAGTGAGACACTGATTACCGCGTGTCTAGATACGTGGAGTACTAGTAGAGACGGTGCGGGACTCGGACAAGGCATTTTGGTCGGTAAGGCGCTAATCCGCACCCGTGAGGAAATACCCATCAGGGTAATTTATTTATTTATTTATTTGTAAGAAACAAACAGCTTTTACATAATACATATACAGTGATAAATATATAATTGAACTGGAGTCAAGCCACAGAGGTTTCTTATGCTAAAGTACATCGGAGATGAAGTTTTATTATATTATAATTAATGTTGGGTTATAGGAAGAGGAGAGGAAGAGGAATATAGGAAAAGGATAGGAGATGCTCACGATATATTCTCATATTAATAATCGATCGTACGCGTTACTTCGTATCGATATTTCTTAAGGTTTTTACTAAAAATGTCAATGCTGTGAAATTTTGTATTATATTATGCACATACACGAGGAATTGGGGAGTTTTTTCTAATGTTTGTTCTACAAGAGGGTAAATAAAATAAATCGGATTGCCGGGTTGATCTTGACGGAATATGAAAAATTATTAAATTGGTAAGTTCTGGTGAGTCCAGGCCATTGTTTAGAATTTTAAACAATAGGATTTGATCAAAAATTAGACGTCGTGTTTGGAGGGATTTGAAATTGTGAAATTTAATGGATTCGGTATAATTTGAGAAGTGTAATTTGAATTTATAATTTAAGTGTTTAAAATTTTTTTTTTGAATTCTTTCTATTCTTTCAATATGGGCTTGGTATAAAGGAGTCCAGATCGGTGTACAGTGTTCCAAGTGCGGGCGAATATATGAGGTGTAAAGAGAATATAGAGTGTTTATGTTGTGGAAGGGTTTTGCTATACGAATTATAAATCCCAGCATTTTATTGGCTTTGTTAATTATTTCATCAGTGTGTTGGATAAAGTTTAATTTGACATCCATCGTTACCCCAAGGTCCCTGATATATTTTACTTCATTGATATGTGTGCCGTTCAGTGTGTATACAAATGAAATAATATTTTTATTACGTGTAAATGTTAATTTATTGCACTTTGAGATGTTAATAACAAGTTTGTTTAATTCGCAATAGACAAAAAGACGATTGAGGTCTTCTTGGAGTTTAATGCAGTCATTGATTGATTTAATAACTAAGTATATTTTTTTATCATCTGCATATGCTAGGTAATTAGCATGTAAAAAACATTTGTAAATATCATATATATACACATTAAATAATAATGGGCCTAAATGAGAACCTTGAGGTACACCGGAGGGCACAGAAAAGAAGCTGGACTTTGTTCCCCCAATTGAGACACTTTGAAGTCTACTCCAAAGGTATGAAGTGAACCACCGGAGTAAGTCACCATGGATGCCTAACTGTTTTAATTTTTGAATAAGGATGAAATGGTTTACCTTATCGAAGGCCTTAGAGTAATCAGTGTAGATTACATCTACTTGGTTTCTTTTGTCCATATTGCTCGTTAAATATTCCGTAAAATTTACCAAGTTTGTTAGTAC
Source organism: Limnephilus lunatus (assembly GCA_917563855.2). Classification (NCBI taxonomy): domain Eukaryota; kingdom Metazoa; phylum Arthropoda; class Insecta; order Trichoptera; family Limnephilidae; genus Limnephilus; species Limnephilus lunatus. The sequence goes on from OU830594.1 coordinate 106,037,332, forward strand.
TGATCTCTTTTGAAGAAATCCGTGTTGTTGGTTTTGTATATTGCGAACAATTATTGTGTAAATTTGATCGTAGACAACACGTTCAAAAAGTTTACTAAATACCGTGAGTATCGAGATTGGGCGGTAGTTTTCAATGTTAATTTTTGAGCCTTGTTTATGAATAGGGATTATAATTGCTTCTTTAAACTTTGTGGGAAATTTACCTTCTTTTAGTGACATTATAAATATGTTAGTTAAAGGGTAAGAAAGAGTTTTGGCACATTTTTTGACAAAATATGGCGAGATACCGTCACCACCAGCACCCTTACTAACATCTAAATTATTCAGGTATTTATTGATCATTAGATTGTCAATATTTATGTTACCAATCGAGGAATGATTATTTACAAACGTAGAGCTATCAAGTGTGCTGGTATTTTTCGTGCTCATATCGCTTACGTAGGTGGACTGAAAGTGTTTAGAGAACAATTCACATACTTGATGAGCGCCGGTGCCAGACTCGTCTTTAAGGTGCATGATTTGTGGGATGCCGATTGTTTTACTTTTGTTTTTAGCGTAATTCCAGAGTTGTTTATTATTATTCTGAATATTAGATTCAACCGAACTTATATATTGATTATAGCAATGCTTCTGTAGGTGTTTTTGTTGTGTACGTTTGATAGTGAACTCTATGTAATCTATTGAATTATTATAGGATTTCCATTTTTTATGAAGTTTTTGTTTTTCTTTAATAATTTTGATTAGAGGAGCTGAATACCAGTTAGGAAATTTTTTCTTTTTGACGATGCGTTTGGGGACAAATTGGTTGATGGTATTATTTAAGATGTTATAAAAGGAATCAACTACTTCGTCAACGTTCGCATTTTCCTTGGTATTTCAGTCTATCGTTGACAGATGTTGGTTGATTAATTCATAGTCGGCTTTTTCAAACAAGCATAGTACTTTAGGAGGAGCGTTGATAATTGGGAGCGTATCGATTTGTAATGTAATTTGAAGCGATGGGTGGTGTAAGTCTTCACTGACAAGAGGATTGCATGCACGAGATACATGGCATTCCTCACTACACATGATTAAATCTAAGATTCGGTTATTAGAATTTTTTATATGATTATATTGTTTTAATTCTGAGTAATAAATTGTGTCAGTGAGTGAGGAACTAATTGTATTTAAGTTTGTAGGTGTCAAGTGTGAATCATACGCTTCCCATATTATCGTAGGCATATTAAAGTCTCCAATTACAAGTAAAATGTCATCGGGATATTGATCTTTTACGTTAGTAAGTAAGCAAAGGAATGAACTGAGAGCGGTTTCATATCCATGACCTTGTGGGAGATATACACAAGCTACATGGATAGTGCGTTTGGAGGTATAGTTAGAGGGAGGAATAGTGACCCAAATGCATACAGCATTGCATACCAAGTCTTCGCGAGGGTATGCGTTAAGATTGTTGTGTGTAATGATCATCACACCACCGCCTCGACGAGAATCTTCTTGGTTGTTGATGCTATTTGTTGAAATGTTATTTGATCTATCCCGTCTGAAAATACTGTAATATTCCGTTGGTGCTAGTTCAGGATCGAAAATGGAATTATTAAGCCAAGTTTCAGAAATTCCGAATATATAACAATCGTCATTCGATAAAATATTATTGTGAAAAATTTCTGTTTTAGTGCGTAGTCCTGATACAAAATAGTCTGATACAAAATAGTTATCATTGTGAGTTATATATGTTTTTTATGTATATTATTATATAGGTAGATATATAAGGTAAGAAGATGCAGAGTTTTATGAATGACATGTACGATTATAAACATAAAATACTGTAGTAGAAAGATGAGCAGCGAGTACGAGCAGCATATTGGGATAAAGGGGGTAAGGAGAGTGTAGGGAAGGAAGGATGGAATGTCGTGGATAATGAATACATTGATTAATCGACGAATTAAATAATCCATATCGAGATTAAATTCGTCAAATATAAACAATAACATAGGATGTGAGGGAAATAGAAAAAAGAACAATATTCAAAGGAAGGTAAGATAAAAGCAATGAGAGTACAAAATAATAAAAGAAGAAAAATATAGAAATGCAAGCAGTGCGCGATGATCTAGTATAGTTTCAAGTTAACAAGCGATATAGAAATCTGTCTGAATCTGTCAAATAACAGTAGAAAACATAAAAAAAACGTACAAAAATTTGTAGGCTGGCAACACCAATTTACTTGTCAAATTTTTTGTCAAAAATTAGATACATGTTCCAAAGCCTGGACAACGCCAGTAGGTACTTAAGCTAATATTAAATAAATGTGAGCAATTTCTAAAGTGTGTTTTAATATTATAGATCAGTGAAATGAAAAAAAAAATAATTAATAAACTTTTATATCTTTTTAATTTATGAAAATGTAGGTTACACAGCTTTAGATTATCACTGTGATAATATTTTTATTATTGCCATTTGAGCAACAGTGGCGTCCTCCTATGCTTTCTATACCCATTTGACAAACAGCTAGAATCAGCAAATTATTTATGAAGTGTATAATTGAGTCTAAAAGTACAAATTTAAGTGACATTGTTGGTATAATTACATAATGAAGGAAGTATACTGATAAAAATTTTGCAATGTTCGATACGTTATAGCTTCAGACATCATTCAAAGAAATTATAAATTTAAAAAAGGTGAAATCGTGTTTAAAATATATACACGCATACGCATACACATGCGTACACATACAAACATACGTACGTCTACGCATATATTACAATCGAAATGTCGGTACCTAGACGCCACTTAAATTTATAAATTGTAATAGTCTCTCTAAGTAGGTATGTATTTATAAAAGTAGATAAATTAAAATAGGTTATGTGTTTCTATTATGCACAGTAAATAATACACAGTAAATAGACAGATTATAGCTAAAAGCGCATAATAAAACGAGTGTATATTAGATACTATGAGTTTGAGTGATACTATGAGTAATGAATGTCAATGACTACCCGGAAAACCTGAAGAAAGGCACTCGGTTAGGGCATGGTTCACCTGTTTTGGCGGTTGTTCGGTAAGTTAACAACATGACCGTTACATCGAATAAGCTTCCAGACCAGCTAAAAGATCTCGTTGAACGGGCCAGTAGGGGACTTCCTGCCAGACAACGGAACGCTGTCGAAACGCTGATCAGCAGATATCAGAATGTCTTCGAAGGCTTGAACGGGTTGTTAGGAAGGACCGACGTCGTACAGCATCGCATAAGAACAGGGAACGCGGACCCTATCCGACAAGTCCCTAGGCGATTACCATTTGCGAGACGTGACGAAGCTGAACAGATAATCCGGGACATGGAGAAAGGGAAGATAATTGAGCCATCCAACAGCCCGTGGGTTTCACCAGTAGTACTGGTGAGGAAGAAGGATGGGACCACACGTTTTTGTGTAGATTACCGACGACTCAATGATGTGACCAAGAAGGATAGCTACCCTTTACCCCGGATCGATGACACGTTGGACACCTTGGGAGGCTGTCAAGTCTTTTCTACTCTGGACTTGAAGAGTGGATATTGGCAAGTGGAGTTGGACCCAAGAGACAAAGAGAAGACGGCTTTTTCTACCGGGACGGGACTCTGGCAATTCACAGTGATGCCATTTGGACTTTGTAATGCTCCTGCTACGTTTGAGCGGCTGATGGAACATGTACTAAGAGGGCTATCCAGGGAAACATGCCTGGTCTATCTGGATGACATCATCATCCTCGGCAAAACCTTTGAGGAACACCTGAAGAACTTGGAACAGGTGTTCCTGCGTTTGCAGGGCGCCCACTTGAGACTTAATCCCAAGAAGTGCAATCTTTTTCAAGAACAAGTCAATTATCTCGGTCACGTGGTATCCGAAAGGGGAGTCTCAGTCGACCCAGAAAAAATCCGTGCCGTCAATGAATGGCCAGTACCGAAGGATAAGCACGAGTTGAGAAGCTTCCTTGGCCTCTGCACTTACTACCGACGGTTCGTCTATGGGTATGCAGATATTTCCAAACCATTGACAAGGCTCACCGAAGAGAAAAATTGTTTTGCCTGGGACTCTCACTGCCAACAGGCGTTCGAAAACTTGAAGCAGAAGTTAACCGATGCCCCTATCTTGAGCTATCCCAAACCCGAATGATAAGGATGATCGCGCTAAGATAAGGAAGGATAGGAAGGATAAGGAAGAGGCCCAACGGGAAACCACGGATCGTCCACTTCAACCGGCTTGCTCCCTTCCTGGGTGACAATCAGGATGATCCGGAACAGCATGTCCGAGTCTGCAAGGTCCCTGAGGAGGAAATAACCTTCGAACAATTCATGTCCCAGGCTAGCGAGGGGCACAAAACCCGACATGGAGTGACACAAGAAATAGCGCAGGACCTGTTCGGGCTTTCAAAGGAGCATGCTCTGGCCTTCTGCGTGACACACGATTTCGACATGTCACGGGGAATTTAGAGGGTTTTGCAGCATAATTTTGATATCCCGAATTAATCCCACCATCTCACCGCTTCAACATGGATTTATTAAAGGAAGATCAACCCTTTCCAATTTAATATTGTATACGAATGATATTGTTAATGCCTTGATTGCATCACATCAAACTGATTCCATATATACTGACTTCAGTAAGGCATTTGATAAAGTAAACCACAAAATCTTATTAAGAAAACTGAAATTGTTGGGATTTAGAGGGAATATTTTGGAATGGTTTAAGAGTTATCTATTGGGAAGGTACTTAGCGGTCAAGGTTGATTCGTTTACTTCTTATACATTTGCAGCCTCGAGCGGAGTACCACAGGGATCTCACTTAGGCCCGATATTATTTTGCTTATTCATTAATGATATAGTTAATATTTTTAGTAATGTTAAAGTTCTGTTATTTGCTGATGATCTGAAGATATATAGAACAATCAAAAACGATGATGATCGCGCCATTCTGCAGTTGAACCTGAACAAACTATTTACGTGGTGTTCTGTAAATGATTTACAACTAAACATTGGTAAATTTCAGATTATTAGTTTTTACAAAGGTAAAAATCCTCTTAAGTTTTCCTATGATATGAATGGTGTTAATCTTCTTCATGTATCACAGATTCGTGATCTTGGTATCATATTTCATGAGAGTCTACAGTTCAATGTTCACATCGATGAAATAACAAGTGATGCAATGAGAATTCTTGGTTTTATTTTGAGAATGGGTGCAAATTTTAAAAATGTATCAACATTAAAAAATCTGTATTGCTCGTTAGTACGAAGCAAATTAGAGTACAATTCCACCATTTGGTCACCATATTACAAAATCCATTCTCAATTATTGGAAAAGGTACAAAACAAATTCCTTCGGTGTATTAATTTTAAAATGAAAATTCCAATTGAACTTATAAATTATAATAACTTACGCGCAGAAACCAGACTCCTTAAATTATCAGATAGAAGAGTGTTAATTGATTTGTTATTTTTATTCAAAATTATCAAATCTTTAGTTGACTGCCCTAATTTATTAGAATTAATCTGTATTAATGTACCTGCTAGACTAACTCGCAATAAAGATATTTTCAATTTTAACAATACCCTCAATACTAACTATTCTATTAATTCACCAATCCCTAGAATGCATAGCCTTGCAAATAAACATTGTGAATCTATAGATATATTTGGTGTTGACAGTTTTGCAATTTTCAAGAGACAACTCATCTCTATTTTATCTGTTAATAATTAACTTTTCTTATTTTTGTTCTTTTCATAAAACCTCCTCTCATTTAAAATCTTACCAGTAATTTATAACCTTATTTTATTTTATTTTGCTGTTCTATTTAGTTCTGTTTTATCATCGTACATTATTATACACATATAATTGTTTGTTTATACCTACTAACTAGCTTTTACACATTGCACTTTATTGTATTTCTGGTCTTATTACTGATTTTTTCTTATTACTCATAGTATTTCATTTCTTTTATGATGTTTGATTTTTTAATGTTTTAAATTTCTGTTGTAAAAGCCCACTAGGGCGTTAATAAATAAATAAATAAATAAGTTTCTAGTGAAACAGGAGTTGGAGCGGCAAGCACCAGCTATCGGAGAGGTGGCGCAACTCAACAGGGAAGGACCACCAATCTTCTGCTTAGTGACCAGGGAGACAAACCAAGTTACGCCGGAGTATCGAACCATTTGGGACTGTCTGATGGTTTTAAGGGACCACTTGTTGCAGTCTGATATCAACCGGATAGGGATCCCGAAGCTCGGTGGCCGTGGGATTGGGCTGGACTGGAGGATCTTGCGGAGCATGTTCGAAGGGATCTTCCGATACACTGGCATATTGGTTCTGGTATGCTGTTACCACAAAGGGTCAGAAGCAAGTGATGGTAAAACTGTAGCTTGTCATTTCTTTGCGTCGGCTCGATGCAATCGAGGACTAGATTGCCGATACCTTCATGAAGAGAATTCGGGGCCTGTTCCGGGACGAAACAGCCCTAAGGAGGGGGCAATGTAATGGGAAGAACATTGTGGTGCCTATGGCAGCACTAGTGTAAATAAATAGATCACCAAGGAAACTATAAATAAAGATATCACCATGGAAACGAAAAATAACAAAGGAGTATAAATAAAATCTGGGTATAGTTAGATGACTGTAAAAATAAATAAAGCTGTATTAATGTAAATGGAATGCAAATAAATAGTGTGACTGACAATCGTGTTGTTTTTATTAGTTTGTGAACCCAGAACGTTATTAAAAACGTAACAATATGTACTGTACGAGACCTCTAGGCCTGCACAAAAACTGTAGACAATAAGCGCCGGCACACAGAGACGCCCGACAATCTAAATGTCTTGATAGAGATGTGTTTTCGGCTTGACAGCTGTTAAAGTTCCGTAGCATGGTCACAAGTTTCTATGCTAGACGGGCATCTTCTGCCGCGTATTGAAGTGGAGTGGTATTGCGTCTTAATTGAGACGGGCTGCGCCCCAGATGGTGTATGTTATCGTGGATTGCTGCATATCTAGCACCAGCATCATATGGTGGGTGGTCGCAGCAACTTACATGTTGATTGGCTTCAGGGTAATCGGTCTGCATTCTTTTGGGCGTGGCGTGACTGCTGCGGTGGTCGCAGCCACTTACATGTTGATTGGCTTTAAGGTAATCGGTCTGCATTCTTTTGGGCGTGGTGGGACTGCTGGGGTGGTCGCAGCCACTCACATGTTGATTGGCTTCAGGGTAATTGGTCTGCATTCTATTGGGCGTGCTGCGGGTGCATAGCATGCCTCTCTAAATGGTGTCATCATTTGACAGACATGGCGTCATCATCAGGTAGATCTGCATTCTATTAGGCGTGGCGGGAGTCCTTATCATGTATCTTGCTCAGGCGTTATCATCAGGGCAGATGATCATCATGCAAGGCTCGATGCAAGGGGCCCCAGGTTAGCAGCCCGGAGCAAGATGGCCAGGGGTAGAACTGCGACTTCAAGGCTTGGTAAGAATCAGCAAGTTCAAAGGAGCCCGAGGATGACCATGGGGCTCAAGCGTCAGAGTGTTGGAGGTTTTATCCCTTCGGGTGCTTGAGGGTGAGACTGGCGACTTGGATCAAGTGGCGAACCCGATGGCAAATCAGGTAGGTGCTTTGCAAAGATGTTGCTACGATTACTGACGGTGAATGACTCAAGAAGCTGCCACTTTGGTACAGTCTTTTATAGTAAGGTGGTAGGTGCAGGTGCAGTTGCACGTGTTGTTTACGTTTTCTTCCTTGCCCAGGTGGCCGTGCATGTGTTGTTTACGTCTTCTTCTTAACCCAGGTGGCCGTGCACACCTGCGATGGCAGATGTTGTTTACGTTTGTTTGGCAGGCGCCAGTGCACGTGTTGTTTACGTCTGTTCGGCAGGTGCCAGTGCACGTGTTGTTTACGTCTTCTCTTAACCCAGGTGGCCGTGCCCAACTGCGATGGCAGGTGTTGTTTACGTCTGTTCGGCAGGCGCCAGTGCACGTGTTGTTTACGTCTTTTCGGCAGGTGCCAATGCACGTGTTGTTTACGTCTTCTTCTTAACCCAGGTGGCCGTGCACACCTGCTGTGGTAGGTGTTGTTTACGTCGTCATGTTTATGCCTGCCTAATTATCCCAGGTGGCCGGCGCAAGTATCTTCTTTGGGCGTATGAACTATTTCACGTTGGAAACGTTGTGACATCAATATTTTCGCACCGTCTAAAATGCAGAATTTGTCTTCAATAATAATGCAAGAAGAATTTTGCTATGTTTCATCTAGACTACATAAAACGTTCGATACATTCTCCTCCCCGTGCAGTCGTGGCTGCACCCAGCTATTTTGTCGAACGTGTCAGTCCTCAGCAGTGATCCCGCCTCTAGAGCTGGCAGTGGGTGAGGTCGGGGTGACTTGTGTTTCAGATGTGGTTGCCGGGGCGGGCAGGATAACGGCGAGTTTGATCATTGGTCATATGCATTCTTCACTGGCTTGGCAGGAGTGAATGGGCGTCAGGGGATTGTCATCACATCATGTATTGTCAGGTCGTTGATGTGTGCGTGGGTGATCTGTTGTTTACAAAATTTGAGGCTCTTCTAACGCGGTGTGCAGGGTAATTTCCTGGTCACGTTTTCATTGAGTGTGATGATAAGGGGGTCGTTTCATGAATCTTATTAACCTCTTCCAGGCTCCCCCGAGTGAGGTATTAATGGTGGTAAACAATACCAATTGATGAATGGCATTTCTAGGAAATTGCGCGTCTGTGTTCATGATGTGGGGCTGCGGGCTTCTCCCCCTGTGAGGAAACATTGGAGAGTATCACTGTTTTGGCATTGGTGCAGGGTTTGCTGGCCTTGGCTGCGCCGATGAGAAGTACTATTGTTCTGGCAGTGGCACTGCTGGGGCAGGGCTTGCTGGCCTTGGCTGCGGTTATGAGGAGCACCACTGTTCTGGCAGTGGCACTGCTGGGGCAGGGCCAGCTTGCCTTGGCTACACTGCTAAGGATCCCCACAGTTCTGACTTTGCTGCAGTTCTGTCAGTGGTTGCAAGGTAGAGCTGGAATTAAAATTAGAAAATGGAATTAGAATTAGCCTTGCTGGCCTGCGGTTGAGTGGTGTATCTCGTTGCAAACTTGTTGGGAAGTTGGCTAGTTGGTGCCATTACTTAAGTTGCGTATCTTGTCGCAAAGAAACTGGGAGGTGGGCCAGCTGGTGCCATTACTTGAGTTGCGTATCTCGTCACAAACAAGTTGGGAGGTGGGACAGCCGGTGCCAGTACTTGAGTTGCATTTCTCGTCGCAAACAAGTTGGGAGGTGGGCCAGCTCATACCAGTACTTGAGTCGCTGAATATCCGATACCGGCATCCAAAGCCAGTTGCAGCAAACTCGTGAGCAGGTTGGCTGGCCAATTTGTGCATACTGGGATAAAAAATATAAAGGAATAACTTATCATGAAAAAATGGGATGGCAGAACGCAGCCCAGGGTAGTGTGGGACTGCTAATCCTGGCAGGTTGGTGATCAGCTTGACGTAGAGTCGCAGCGTTTAGGGCCGCGAACAGGTCAGCAATCTGCTTTGCGTGGCAGGCCAGCTGTTGTACTCTCTGTTAGGGCTTGCTTCTGGCAATGCGGAGTTCTTCTGCCATTATTGAGATGATCTAAACCAGTGCGTCGGTGTCACGCTGCAACCATTCTTGGGTGTGCTGAGTGTGCCGGATTAAGTCTCATCAGCAACCATCTCCAGTGGGGTTTGTTTGTCAGTTCATCTATCTCATCAGTCTGTTGGCCACGAAGGTAGAGTAAGCGCGAGGTCAGTGCGCAGCCAGCATATCACATTGCGAAATCCATCCAGAGGCAGACGCGGTATATTTTAACCTGACTCTCTTTTCTTATGGTGTGAGCTAGTCTTTTCGCGCGAGATGTTTCAATGCGCACTGGTGGTTGTCTGGTAGCGTGGCTCAGGTACGTCATTACAAGTTATTTTCCCACTCCAGTGGAGGGGGCGAGTGGTTGTATTTATCAGGCAGATGGCATGTTGGTCACTTGTATTGATTCTGACCGAGGAAGTTATGCCGAGGGAGCCAACGGCAACGTTTAATATTGCTAACTCCCTAGGCGGCCGTCCGCAGCTGACTCGATTTTTAGAGCCAGTGTGGTAGCTGTGCTGTTACCGCGGGGGACGGCACCTCCATGGGCAATCCAGCCAAGTGCGGTCCGTGATACTATCCGTGAAGAATCTTGGTTTTCACGCACTTCTCGGGAGAGAATTAGATGGGCGTTGTCTTGCCCTATTAATAGCTTCGGGGTAGGTGTCATCGTACGGCTGTAATGCGTGGCGTTGTGGCACGCTTGTCGGGTTTGTATGGATCGAATATCTGTTTTTTGTCAAGTATCTGTTATTTATCATTTGAAAGTTATTTATCCCAGGTGAATTGCATGGGTCCGCTGCGCACTGGAAATTGATTTTCCTTGCATTGGGAAATGTACCACTGCTAGGTACGCCGGGTGTTCAATCGAGGACGCTGTGCGTGGCCCAGTAAAGTTGGAAGTGCGGCTAGCACATGCGGCAGGCTGCGTTTCGGGTGTCATGTGGACTTGAGTTGCTGAATATCCGGCACCAGCATCCAGGGCTGGGACGGTCGCAGCAAACTCGCGAACCTGTTGGCTGGCCGTTATGTGGTCGTGAGCTGCTGAATATCCGGCACCAGTGTCCAGGGCTGGGACGGTCGCAGCAAACTCGCAAACCGGATGGCTGGCCGTTATGTGGTCGTGAGCTGCTGAATATCCGGCACCAACATCCATTGCTGGGACGGTCGCAGCAAACTCGCAAACCGGTTGGCTGGCCGTTATGTGGTCGTGAGCTGCTGAATATCCGGCACCAGTATCCAGGGCTGGGACGGTCTCAACAAACTCGCGAACCGGATGGCTGGCCGTTATGTGGTCGTGAGCTGCTGAATATCCGGCACAAGCATCCATTGATGGGACGGTCGCAGCAAACTCGCGAACCGGTTGGCTGGCCGTTATGTGTGCATTTGAGGTGTGCACTGGGCGTCTTGGATGAGTTCGTGGTCTTGCAGCCGCTGCCAAGCGATGGTATCTCTACTAAGGCGTGATGTGTAGATCCGGCTCGAAGGACCAATTTGTACGAGACCTCTAGGCCTGCACAAAAACTGTAGACAATAAGCGCCGGCACACAGAGACGCCCGACAATCTAAATATCTTGATAGAGATGTGTTTTCGGCTTGACAGCTGTTAAAGTTCCGTAGCATGGTCACAAGTTTCTATGCTAGACGGGCATCTTCTGCCGCGTATTGAAGTGGAGTGGTATTGCGTCTTAATTGAGACGGGCTGCGCCCCAGATGGTGTATGTTATCGTGGATTGCTGCATATCTAGCACCAGCATCATATGGTGGGTGGTCGCAGCAACTTACATGTTGATTGGCTTCAGGGTAATCTGTCTGCATTCTTTTGGGCGTGGCGGGACTGCTGCGGTGGTCGCAGCCACTCACATGTTGATTAGCTTTAAGGTAATCGGTCTGCATTCTTTTGGGCGTGGTGGGACTGCTGGGGTGGTCGCAGCCACTCACATGTTGATTGGCTTCAGGGTAATTGGTCTGCATTCTATTGGGCGTGCTGCGGGTGCATAGCATGCCTCTCTAAATGGTGTCATCATTTGACAGACATGGCGTCATCATCAGGTAGATCTGCATTCTATTAGGCGTGGCGGGAGTCCTTATCATGTATCTTGCTCAGGCGTTATCATCAGGGCAGATGATCATCATGCAAGGCTCGATGCAAGGGGCCCCAGGTTAGCAGCCCGGAGCAAGATGGCCAGGGGTAGAACTGCGACTTCAAGGCTTGGTAAGAATCAGCAAGTTCAAAGGAGCCCGAGATGACCATGGGGCTCAAGCGTCAGAGTGTTGGAGGTTTTATCCCTTCGGGTGCTTGAGGGTGAGACTGGCGACTTGGATCAAGTGGCGAACCCGATGGCAAATCAGGTAGGTGCTTTGCAAAGATGTTGCTACGATTACTGACGGTGAATGACTCAAGAAGCTGCCACTTTGGTACAGTCTTTTATAGTAAGGTGGTAGGTGCAGGTGCAGTTGCACGTGTTGTTTACGTTTTCTTCCTTGCCCAGGTGGCCGTGCATGTGTTGTTTACGTCTTCTTCTTAACCCAGGTGGCCGTGCACACCTGCGATGGCAGATGTTGTTTACGTTTGTTTGGCAGGCGCCAGTGCACGTGTTGTTTACGTCTGTTCGGCAGGTGCCAGTGCACGTGTTGTTTACGTCTTCTCTTAACCCAGGTGGCCATGCCCAACTGCGATGGCAGGTGTTGTTTACGTCTGTTCGGCAGGCGCCAGTGCACGTGTTGTTTACGTCTTTTCGGCAGGTGCCAATGCACGTGTTGTTTACGTCTTCTTCTTAACCCAGGTGGCCGTGCACACCTGCTGTGGTAGGTGTTGTTTACGTCGTCATGTTTATGCCTGCCTAATTATCCCAGGTGGCCGGCGCAAGTATCTTCTTTGGGCGTATGAACTATTTCACGTTGGAAACGTTGTGACATCAATATTTTCGCACCGTTTAAAATGCAGAATTTGTCTTCAATAATAATGCTAGAAGAATTTTGCTATGTTTCATTTAGACTGCATAAAACGTTCGATACATGTACAATACATGATACATGCTTGTTATATTGGAGAAAAGCTGAGAAATTCAAATATCCAATTCAGGCAGCGGGCAACTGATAAGCGGGTGGTGTGGATTTTATAAAGGTTGGGTAATGGCGTTGTGTTTCGTTAGCTACAGCAACGTGTGTCCGGGTCTGCTAGTAACATATAAAGCACAGTTTAGAAATTGCTCACATTTATTTAATACTAGCAAGGACGCGAAATAGATTCTAACTCTTAATTTTTCGTTAATTTTTTCCAAAAATTTCATCCAAATTACGTGAATTAAGAAGCCTCGATTACATTGAGCAAGTTTACAAGCCTCGATAACATTGAGCGAGTTTATAAGCTACTATCTGGGAAATTCACTATCTGTTAGTAAACTAGTTAAGCGTAATCGTATTAATTGCTAAGTATCAGATTGTTGACAATCTATGAAAAAAGTTGAAAGGTCGTCAACTTTACTTGCTACTTGCTCACTCGTGATTAGTTTATTTATCCGCTCAAAATGGCTGCCAACAAACAGCTGATTTCGACTGTCAAACATCTGACAGATAAGTTCACACAGGCGTCGTTATTCTCGCTACTGGCTAGATGTGGCGCTAGCTACGAGCTCAGTTTCCTACGCTACTGAGCGAGCGGACAGTTTTGTATGTCGCCATGACAATCTCACTCGCCGATTCACCCGCTTTTAATTAAACTTAGTAGATAGTAGCTTGTAAACTCGCTCAACGTAATCGAGGCTTAAGTTTGAAAGCTGGTGAATCGGTGAGTGTGATTGTCATGATGACACACAAAACAGTCTACTCGCTCAGTAGCGGCAGAAGCAGCTAATATAACGATTCGTGCGTGAACCAATTCTGACGACATTTTGTAAAAAAACTTGAGCTCGTACCTAGCGCCACACGCTAGACAGTAGCGAGAATAACGGCTCCCGCGCGAACTAATTTTGACAATTATAAAATCAGCTGTTGATAGGCCGCCATCTTAAGTATTCTTGAGCGAGTAGCGAACAAAGTTGACTACCTTTCAACTTTTTTCGTAGATTTTCCACAATCTGCTAGTTAAATAGTAATACGATTACAAATAACTGAAAAAATTAATACAAATTGTTAATTGCGAACCCTCCACCCCTGCTGTATCTTGTTTTTTCATTCTCATAATGTTTTTTTCCTTCTTATTATAAAAATAATAATATTTGGATGATTTATATAGCGCCGTTTTTGTTGTTGTTGTGAAAAAATCCTTCAAGGGCGCTGGCAAATGGCTAATCATTTATCCTTAAACGTTTTCTAATGATGTGAAAATGTATTAATTTTATGTAGGTTCAGTGTTTAACTTCATCTTTTCTTTCCCACATGCTTTAATTTGTGCTTTTTCATTTCTGTTGTTTACATATATTATATTTTTTCTTTTTTTCTACCACTTATTTTTTCTTTAACGTTTTAATCTATGTTTGTATACTATAATTTTTTTGCGGAAACTTCACTGGTTAATGCACCCATGTAATATGTAATTACCTTATAATATGTATAACTGTTTGTTTCCGTAATAAAAAATAAAAACACTGAACGAGTTTCTAACAGATAGTGAATTTTCCAGATAGTAGCTTGTAAACTCGCTTAATATCATCGAGGCTTTAGGCTCTAACTCAATAAAAATTTCATCCAAATCGTGTTACGAAGTTTATTCCCAGTCATTTTCAAATGCAAATCCCTTTTCCGGCGATTTGAAGTAAGTGGTTGGTGGTTTGAATTTGATTCTGAAATAAGGACGTGAATTAGTGTTCTAACTCAATAAAAAATTCATCCCAATCATCTTTGGTTTCGAAGTTAATTCCCAGTCATTTTCAAATTCAAATCCATTTCCGGCGATTTCTAGTAAGTGGTTGATGATTTGGTTTTGATTCTGAGATAAGGACGTAAATTAGGTTCTAACTCAATAAAAATTTGATTCAAATCATTTTTGGTTTTAAAGTTAATTCCCAGTCATTTTCAAATTCAAGTCCTTTTTCCGGCGATTTTGGGTAAAGGTTTGGTCTTGATTGTGAGATAAGGATGTGAAGTAGGTTCTAACTCAATATTTTTTTTATCCAAATCATCTCTGGTTTCGTAGTTAATTCACACACTGGCCCACAGAGTCCTTCCCATCCCTCGTACCCAGTGTTGATGTCACCCCCCGTCGGGTGGCACCCGGAGCTGACCGCCCCCCCACTGCTCATCATACCCTTTTCCTTCCCTCCACACATCATCCCCAAAGATGACATAGGCCTGAGGAAAATTATTTTCCTGTGTGGAGCCAAAGATTTTTTTGTAAAATCTCCCTTGCAAAGGTACATTTCAATTTTTTTTTCATCTGGACCATTTTGGAATTTTTAGTATGGATTGACGTTCGCGAAAGTTTAATTTCAATCTAAATATGCTAAAATTATTTAAATAACCCGAATTAAGAACACAATAACCTATTTTGTGCGTGTAAATAGTGGTTTAATGTGGTAATAAAGATTAAAAGAAGTACAAATATATTTTCCATAATCCGTGCCTAAAAGTGCGGCAACTTGGTATTGGCATTTACCAAGTTTGAGTATTTTGTTCTTAGATTATTTTTTCGTTCCCCACTTTCTCAAAAACTTAGGTAGAATCACTGTAAATAATATATCTTAGTACCTACCTTCAGCAGCAAACTAATATTCATTATAATGACAACACCTCTACTCAAACGTCAAAAACAATGGCCAAGCCGTAAGTTGTGCGGTTGTCAAATGCTTGTTTGTTTTTAATTTTAATTAAAAATGACAGATGTCTGCAGGCTGTGCCTCGGCGATTTGGCAGTTCAACATCGTATCTTCGAGGACGGAGACATTCTAATAAAAATAGTGGCTTGTCTGCCGATTAATGTAAGTTTAATAAATGTAATTACTCACGTAATAATTGTCGAATGCGAATACGCGTCGCCTGTATTTTGTGTGAAAATTTAAATATCACAACATTGAATATAACCATAAATCTGTCTCAAAATGATTAATAACAAAATGATAAGTTTTAAATTGATTTAAGTACCTATTGCTAATCTATTAGGCGGATTTTTGTAACCTATAGGTGACATTTGAAATGTTTCGATCAATTTGTAAAGGACAGATTATTTGCGATCTTAGGTCAATATATTATTGGGTAAATTTACAGAAAATTGGGACACGCACACTTTGTAGTAGTTAGATAATAACGAGAAGTAAATATTTACCTTTTAATTCAAATAAGTTTTTGGTTGTCTTTAGTTTGATATATGTAATTATCATTTTGGTATTTATTTACCTAACCGCTGCACTTTTAGGCACATATTATGGAAATTTCACTTTTTTAAATAATTACTACAATAAACAGCTATTTACATGCACAAAGTGGGTTATTAGGTTCTTAGTTTGGGTTAATCGAGTAATTTCCAGTCGGCACGTTCCAGAGTGGAAGATACTATCAGTATCGCCCTGGTGTAAGACCACCATTCAGAATTGAAACGTTGCTTGAAAATGGCTTTAGCCGTGTTTGGTGACCAGATCTGAATAGCCAGGTACTTCCCATCCTTCCTCTTCCCTACCTCCTTCCCCTCCCCACTACCTTCAGCCTCACAACATACCCCAATTGGGGATGCCATAGTCTCACTGGCTCCAGACGGGAGCAGTTGAGATTCTTGTGCGGTATTCACTGTAAAAAAAAAAAAATCAATATAAGAAAAATTAAAAGATCGATTTGTAAGGGAAATTTCGAACTTTGATTGAATAAAAATGAAATTTTTATGATTTTTATGAAATAAAACTTCTTTAAGCACGCTTGACTTGGGGAGTAAGCTGGTGAATGCGTGACGAGAGCATTACGAAAAGTGTGATCGGGCGAAGCGAACGGAAGTTGAGAGGGAGATATAAAGTTAGTGAAGATAGAAAGAGAGATAGTTACGTTTCGTATATTACTAAAGGGGCAAGAGAGAGAGGTTTTTTTTTCAAGCACACATTTTCTTTCTCTCTTTTTCTCATAGCCAGTTACGTTTCGTATATCTAAGACACAGTGCAGGCCTATTGTCTGTATCACACTGTAGGAGCAAGATATATCGTCTATCCAAACATAATTAGTTGTTTCTTGTAGTAATTAACACTACGGTACACGCGCTTCTAAAACGTTCATGAGTGCTCGCGTGGGCTTCACTTGTAGCCCATTTTAAATTGAAATATACTGAAAGATAATCATTTAATTTTTAAATAAAACACATTTATTATTATAAATGACATTTATTAAGTAAACCGAAATAAAAAAAATATATCTTCTCTTTTTTAAACTTAAAATATTAACAAAACTTCAGACTTCTAAAAAAATCACATAATTTTTACTTATTTGAGATCAATCAACTTTTGTTTTTTTTTCTTACATTTTTTTAAAAACTTTTTTAAATTTTCATTACACGAAGGACAATTTAAAATTTGGTGATCATTACATATACACCTGTAGCATTTTGAGCAAGTTGTCCTTGTGCTTTCCTTGTTTTCCACCAGTGCACGCATGGGTATACATAGGTAGCCCAACAACTTTATTTTTCACTCCACTGCATTTTAAGATACACAAAATTCGCCAAGTTTATTTTAAATATGTCAACAACACCAAGTACTGATTTCCCATAGTGTGAAATCGTTGTATCGAAGATTGGACAATGTAGTTCCACTTATGAATGCTGCAGTAGTATTATATATGCTGTGTATTTTGTTGTATGTTTACTGTCGGTATTTGTAAGTTTATGAGTTGCAGGGGTTCGCAACAGTCGAATTTAGATTTTATTTTGAATACAAATGTTAAGTCGTTTATTTTACGTCTGTCTTCTAGTGTGTGTATTTTTAGAATATTTAGTAATAGATTATATTTTAAGTTTTCTAGTGGGATATTTAATTTAAAATTTATAAAACGTCGAAATTTTTTTTGTATTTGCTCAATGTTATTAACGTGAATTTTGTAAGATGGAGACTAAACTACCGAGTGAACCCTTTGTAATTATTTATTTTACAGGTTTCACAAACAGACAACTTGCCAAGAAAGATTTGTAATGGATGCCTCTTTAAACTAAATGACATTTACGCTTTTTGCGAGAGAGCCATCCACGCGGAAAGGCATCTACTTCAAAGGTATTTAGTTATTTTAAAAATTTTATACTCTCTGTTAATTTCAAACAATATTTTCATTAACTTTGGATATTTGCTATTCAGAATAAAAATGTGGCTTTGAAATGGCTTTGGCTGCGTTTAGTGTACAGATCTGAATACCGAGTTTCAACCTTCTTCTTTCCTTCCCCGCTTTCTTCAGCATTTTTTTTTTTCAAATTGGCAACACCACAGTTCTAATAACTCCAGGCAGTTTTGACTCCTTAAACATTCACATTTTTTTAAATTTGGGAGGCGGATATGGGTTCTACCGCCCTAGGCGGCCAACACCCCGAAAGCCAACATCCCTGCTGTAGGTCACCCCAGGTGGGTCGCTATGTTTGGTTACTTGGCAGGGGTTCATGGGGTGAGGTTTGCCCAGGTCTTGGCGGCGAATGCGTTTGCCCACCTAATTCGTGGCTGGTCTGATCATGAGAGACTGGTTGATAGAGACCTAACCTAGACCTCTCCATCCGGACTCTTTCAACCCATCGTCTTATACCGCAGTGGACGGATTTATACGTCTGTCACTCCTGGACACATTGACCCCCAGATTCCTACCCACCCCTCATACCTTTTTCCTTCCCAGAATTTCCTCTCCTTCCTCCTTTCCTCTCCCTTAAAAGACCCTCTACACAACATCCCCAAAGATGATATAGGCCCTGATATCCTGAGGGCCTCCTGTGTGGAGCTATTGTAAAAAAAGAAAACTGAAATGGATTTGCAGTTACTTTAGAAACGCATTTAAAAAATATATATATATATAATCTTCACTGGCTGTGGTCATCTATCCATTCTTCGCCAGTCCATTCACCTCTTCCTCGGTCACCCATAATCATATCTTGGGCACCCGGATCCGTACTAGAAACGACCTTCACCCCTCTGTTTAATGGATGAAAAGTATTTTATATCAAATTAAATATATTAGAAAATATATCTCGAGTGGGTTGTCTAAAAAATTTCTGGCAAGACTATAATTAATTTAAAAAATATTAATCGAAAGAGAGTGCTTATGCTATTTGTTCGAGCAACAGAGAAGGATAGAGAACATTAGTAAATACTTTAATTAACTACTCCAAAATAATGCTAAGTATCGCTATCTTTCTCTGTTGCACGAATAAATAGCATAAGCGCTCTCTTTCAATTAATATTTTTTAAATTAATCATAGTCTTGCCAGGAATTTTTTAGACATTTTTTTAGACGAGATATATTTTCTAATATATTTAATTTGATACAAAATACTTTTCATCCATTAAACAGATGGGTGAAGGTCGTTTCTAGTTTGGATCTTAGACCAATAGTCATAGCTTGGGCACCCATAGTCATGATTCTTGTCATAATACTAATGTTATTTTTTACAGTATTAATGGACACCAAACAGTCTTGCAATCTCCTCAAAAAAGGTCTAAGATTGAATGGCGCTATGGAATCAAAGACGAACCAAACGAATCGACAAACTCTCGGTCAAACGAAGAAAGTGTTATAGTTTTAAACAATAACTCCTCATTAAAACAACCCTACATACCTCCCAAAGCAGTCTACACTTCACAATGTACGCAGACCGAATTGTGTTTGTCAGATATACCGCAAACTGCGGCGGAAATAGCACACATACAATTAGACGAAAAATTCGATGATAAATTCGACGACAGTTTAAAAATCAAAGAAGAAACCGATTTCGAAGACTATATCGGTAATTTCAACGACCATGCCGATCAATACAGCTCCGACGACGATTTGACTCTGAACAAAATAGTCAAAACATCGCCGTTAAAGATCAAAATAAAAAAGGAGTCGACAGACGATGTTGTGTATAAAAAAAAGAAAGCCAAAAAGAGAAAGAAAGAAAGTAAACGAGATAGAAAAGAAAACATCGAAGAAATCGTTGAAAAAAAGAAGAGAGGACGTCCTAAAGGTTCTACAAATAAATTAATTAAAAAGATTGCTAAAGTAGTTGGAGGTTTGATTAAATTGGAAGGTGAAGAAAAGAGATTGAAGTTGGACTGTGATGGGGATAGGAGGTTCTATCCAGAGGGAACGGCGGAGGAAGCCAAAAAGTGGCAATGTTTAACGTGCTTTTTGTACCAGAATTCGAGGACAGACCTACTGCAACATTATAAGGACCATGTAAGATGATCTTTTATTATTTATGCTTCGAACTGCTTACTCGTTAAGAGCGTTTAACCAGCCAGCGGCCGAAAATTCACATTTCGTCAAAAAATGTTCTTACAATCGTACAGGGCAGTTCGAATGAGAAAGATTAATTATTCTCCGTACCAACTTTTTAAAATTATAACTCAATATCGATTTTATTTCATTCCAAAGTTGCTTTAATTTATACCTGCATCCAAAAAATTCTGAAAGGCGCGACGATAAAACTTTTAAAAGTATGTACTCTTTGTAATTATTTTTTGATCATAAGTATTTATAATTTTTCAATAATGTCTGAGCAAAATAAGAATGTAAAAAAATCTGAAATATGTTAGTTTGTAAGTGCGCAAATAAATACACAAATGGACCAATTTTCTTAATAATAAATATGTTCTTTAAGTAAGACATAAACACTAGATAAAAAACACTAAATTAATGGGTTTTGATTAAAATTAGAGTTTTAACAACTATTAGATATCAAATTCATGAGCAACAAGTAGGTCACGCTGCTTTTAAAAATCGACTGAATATCGGGTAGCAGAGTTGGAGGGAGTTAGTATTGGCGCAGGCAGTAGATCAACATGACAATTTCCGAATCATTTTCGGGTGGCGGGGGTAGCGGGTATTAGTTACCGGGGACGCGAGTGATAGATTTGGCAACACGGCAAAAACTAATGCCGTCTACACACGTCGGAGCAATTTTTCGTTTTTAGCTGTAAAGTACATCTAAATGTTGGAATTTTGGAAAAAGATATTTATCTTTTTTATTTCTACGATCATGTAGAATCTCCTCCCGAAGTTACTGCACTTTACCCCCGGACACCCTGTAGATGTTGTAACTGAAATTTTTTTTTTTTTTTCCAAATTTTTACTTTTTGTTAAATGCTTGAAAAATTTTTATTCTCTTGGCAAGAAAATAACTTAAATTAATTATTATTCTAGCTTATCTTTTTTCATTTGCAAACATTTATTTTATATCTGAAAAACTGCATCGCATATGTCATAATTTTTCATTTTCAAACGTCGTAGTATACTGTACATTCTTATTTAGAGGTAACAACTTATTATTGTTGTGAAGAACACTTATTTAACTGGAAAGTATAATAAAATTAAAAAATATTTTCGTTTGTGGCTCTTCTTTATATTATATTTTTTTTATAACGATAGAGAGAAAAAAAATCTGTGAATATAAGTAGCTATCCTGGGAAAACTACAGAGGATAAAATTTATCTCGCGGGGAGCTATTTTTTATAATAATACTATCTGGTACCCGGCGTGCGTTGCAATGCCATTCAAAGAAATAAATTGTTTCTCCCTGCATGTTCATTCCCATGTGTCCCCGTTCCCCTCCCGCGTCATCTTCCCTTCTTGCTTTCCCCTTTTTTCAAACTACTCGCGCACCACCTGTAGTAAATTTCTGTATACAAATTTCATAACGCCAGAGCTTACCATTATATATGGAAACACTCTTCTGCTAATATGCAATGCTCTGTAAAAATTTTGAGTCAATCCATCGATGACTTTCCGAGATTTGCGGAAACATACGGAACCTAAATTTTAATATACATATATGAGGTACAGCCTAATCATCTAGCAGTATGAAATATACTTTACGACCTATTTTCATACCTATCAAATATATATAAAAATTTCATAAAAATCAGTCGAGCCCTTTTGGAAGAGTGCTACCACAAACACCGTGACTTGTGATTTTTATATATCCGCTCCGATCTATCGCGAATATGCACGTTTTTCATCTTAAACGAAATGTCAGATTTACAAAAACTTTTTGTTATTTCTGTTTCACAATTAAAGCCCTATAAATAAAACATTTCTACACCTAGCTGAATACTAAAAACTGTTTTTGAAAGGTTACGAAATAAGCTTTCTAATTGTTATATTACAAATAAATATTAACATTTGTAAATATTAAAATTTGGAATGCAAACTTTAAAAAAATGTTAATATGACTCACGTGATGTTTTTATGTGAAAACAGTACTAAAATCACGAATTATGTAAAAAAACAATACTTATTCTATCGTATAAATGTATAATAAACAATTAAGTCACCTCACTTTTTTATCATTTCATACAAGAATATTTAATAAAAAAATAACAATGTCTAGCGGCGGCCCGTAGGCGATTTGGCGGGTAAA
Source organism: Limnephilus lunatus (assembly GCA_917563855.2). NCBI lineage: Eukaryota > Metazoa > Arthropoda > Insecta > Trichoptera > Limnephilidae > Limnephilus > Limnephilus lunatus. Next base: position 106,059,457 of record OU830594.1, read on the forward strand.
ATCTGTATCTACTGTGTATTTGACTGAATAGGTCTTTTTATGTATTTCTATGAACAACTTGAATAGGGATGTGCAGCTTGATTTATTATGGACCTTCTACTTTTTGTTTTAGGGATGTCACTAGAACAATAACGGAGTTATAACGATTTCTGTGGAAACACATGCGTTGATGTGAAAACACGCTTATTGTACTTGACTGCTATCGTTATATTATCGTGTATATCCGCCTATGTATCGGAGTGGTTAAATAGATTTTTTTGTTTGGTAGGTGGAAAATCCAGCGTCATTAATTCCAGTGGTGACAGAAAATGGTGCAAATGATTTGACTAAGTCTGCTGATGTCAAATTAAAGGAAGAAGATGTTTCCAAGACTGATCTACCGGCTGCTGTCAAGGACAAGACTGAAGATTATTTAATTATTAACGCTAACGGTAAAGAAGAAAAAGGTTTGTTTGTGTTCTTTCTTATTGTTTTGAAGCCACCAAAAAACATCTTTTAGATTCTTCATATGTCGAGGGGTAAGATTCTTGACAACAATCCGGAGGTCGCGGGTTCAAATCCCAACGAGTGCAAGTAAATTTTATATGATTTATTTGAGTTGTTAATTCAATTAACCAACTAAACTAACTAACCATCACTCTGTTTCTCCGCAGGGGTAGGCAGAGAGGACGGACTGCCAAACAACTCGGTCATTGCCTCATTCACATTCATACATCGTCTTATACATGCTCTTCTATTATTCTGGTTCGACTCTAGTATCTGATTCACTTGATCGTGCCATGTCTTCCTCGGGCGTTCTCGGCTTCTTCTACCATTCATTCGTTCATTCGCTACACACGCCCAAACCATCTGATTGACCCTTTCTTAATCTTACTCATTATGCTTACATACATCCGCCTTGCATGCTTTGCGAATCTCCACATTTCTCACACGATCATACATGGTTTTACCATACATACACCTCAGGGATCTCATTTCTACAGCGTTCAGTTTACTTTCATCCTTCCTCTGCCAGTTCTATGCCTCACTGCCATACATCAGGTTAGGTACCAGCTCTCCATTGTGTTTTGTTGGCGCCAACGGCGTTCAGTCCTCCATTAATAGAATTACCTGCATTTACCTTTCTTTCAATATCTCATAAATGTACTTTCTAAATACACAACTCATTCACCTGCTCCAAGTATTCATCATTCACAACTATATTGCCCATTTTTTTCATACTCTTTCAAATACCATGACTTAAGACTTCAATTAATTCAATAAAAATAATATATAAAGTATATTAGCTTTTACCTGGCATGCATTGCAATGCCATTCAAAGAAATAAATTGATTCTCCCTGTATGTTCTTTTCCGTGCGTCCCCTTATCCTCCCGCATTCCCCTTCCACCTTCCCTGCCTCCCCCCTCCCTCGTCTCCCCTCTCGCGAACCCCACCTCCCCCGTTCCCCTCCCCCTCCTGCCTTTCCTTCCTGCCGCTACAATATATGAAATACACACATTTTTATTTTTACAACAACGCCAGAGCTTAAAATTATATATTGTCTGTAACCTTCGTGGGCATGCGCACAACATATCACAAAAGTTTCATCGCAATCGGATGAACGGAATGGCTGCGCATAAAATACGAACAAATATTGATTTTTATATTTAAGATTTGCTGCATTTTCTATAGTGAAAGATGGTCTCAGTATTGCCCTGGTGAGAGACCACATTCAGAATCAAAGCGCAACTGAAATCTCTCGTCTGTGGGCGCCCTAAATTGAATATTTTTTTATTACTAGGGCTATAGATACAATTTGGCTAGGTCTTAATTTTGAATATTTTGTTGTAGGCTACCAATGCACGCACTGTTCCAAGATATTGCCGAATAAGAGGGCCATCAGCAGACATCTCATATCCCACGATACTGCCAGGCCTTTTTCTTGTAACCTTTGCGGTAAGTTAATTTTTTTTTAACCTTTCCATTGTCAATGGGGGTACCCAAAATCTCTGAAATTACTATCCTTCATATTTAATTTTAAACAGAGATATTATAGTTTTTTGACAGTTCAAATGTCTCCAGTCTAAATATCTTTTAATTATCCTTATAAAATTTACATTAATTAATAATATTGAGCAAATACAGAAAAAGATTCTAAATTTTATAAATTTTAAATTATATATCCCAATCGATACATAAATTGTCATTTCTCGTTAAATGCATGGGGTGAGGTTTGTCCGGGTCTTGGCGGTGGCTGCATCCGTCCACCAGCTGCATGGCATGCTAGGTCACCAGATGGTCACTCCTTGATCTTTTGATTTCTGTAGCAGGACTCTCTCGGAACATCGCCTTGCACCGCAGTGGGAGGGATGGATTCATACGTCCGTCACTCCTAGACACACTGATCACTGACTTTATTACCACCCACCCCTCATAACTTTTAACTGAATTCCACAAGTCAGTCTTTGTATATTCTACCTCAAAGAATTTAGTTTATTTTCCAAAGGTCGTTCCTACAAAAGGGCCTACGAGATACTGCTGCACGGGCGGGCCCACAATGGGGTGAAGACCCTGTTCTGCCGCTTCGAGGAGTGCAACTACAGCACCGTGTACAGAGGAGCCCTCATCTCTCATCACAAACGACATGAGCCTGACTACAAGGTAAGCCTGACTGCTTCATTTATTACTCGTAGTTACTGAATTGTGTGAATGTGGACATTGTATTTATCGCCTCACAAGAGCACCCCTGTCTGCACAGCATAAAGACAGGGGAATTATATTGCCAACTGGTTGCGCAGCATTTTCAGGCGGGTTAAGGTAGTGGATGTAGGAAGGAATTTATTATCCCACATAATTAACTATAAATACCAAATCGGATAAACAAAAATTCAGGCTTATTTCCAAGATTGTATATTTTGTTGCACTATTTAGTTAGACACTTTTACAAATGTGTTATAATATTTATGCGGCAGGAAGGAAAGGCAGGAGGGGGAGGGGAAAGGGGGAGGTGGGGTTCGCGAGAGGGGAGACGAGGGAGGGGGAAGGCAGGGAAGGTGGAAGGGGAATGCAGAAGGGGAAGGGGACGCACGGAAAAGGACTCATTTTTAGCATCGCTAAGCCAGGCGGTTTGTTTAAAAACAGTCATTCAGATCCTACGTAGAAAAGTCCCACAATGGACTGCACTGCAAACCTTTGCCTTACTTTAGAGAACTTTACTTTTCTGCGCTGGGTCTGGTTATTTCAAAGCGCGCTCTTTGGAGGTTATGTGCAACTGATGTGCTAGTTTATTCAAAGCATTCTCGAACTCTCCTAGTACTACGGTCAGTAATATGGTCACATGATTTGTCTCCAGCTTGTTGAAATGATAGCCAGATTTAATGTTAGGGTAAATCTATTCTTCCTTAAGAAGTTTGTTTTTTCCGGTCCCTTGGAAAACTTCAAGTGAAAAGTTGCCACCGAATCAATATATGTAACAATATGTATATTATGTTTTGAATTCCAGTACATCTGTGACATCTGTAAGAAGGGATTTGACGTGCTGACTTGGTTCAACGAACACAAAAACATCCACACTGGAGTGAAACCGTTCAGCTGTGATCTGTGCGGGAAGAACTTTGTGTATTCCAGGTATTTTATCGTTACACTGTTCTCTTCTTATCAGGCTAAACGAGTCCACTATTTTCCAATCCTGGTTCATAACGTTGACATGACTGCTTTTAGAACTTAAAAAAACATTTCGTTACAAGGTGAAGGTTCTTTAGCCCTTTTACTGTTGAATATGCTACTTCAAAAAATGAAAATAACTCCTTGTCGAAGTGTTTTTTTTTTTTCATAGAGTGTGTTTATTGACAGAATAATATAAACTTAATGAACTATATTTGCTCGTTATAAACTACAAATACATTGTCCCACCCTACAGCTGATGAGATTGGCCTCTATTGAACTCCAAAATTGTGTCAGCTGAAATAGAATTTATTACAATTTTCATTGCCCTCTGTTGAACTCGAATGCTATGTCAGCTATCTTGGGAAATTCCTCGTCCAAACCTTCACTAGCGGGTTCTGTCAACTAAACGGACACGGTCTATAATTACTGAAAAACCTCTGTAAATATACTAAAAATAGAGTTCATACATAGGTATTCCTCCGCAATACATTTATGTATTGGATTAAACAATTACAACATATAAATATTTAATGAGTGTACGGCACCGGAGCGCGAGGAAGTTTTTAGCACGTTGGGAGGAGGGTTTATTCCCGTTTGTGACGTAGCTAAACCTGCCGTACGGACGTTGTGGAAGATAGATAGTAGGCCCCCTTGAGCGAATTGTTGCAAACATGCAATGAATTCGCAATGTCATGCAAAGTACATACTGAAGATGAGAAGAAGCTGTTTTCTTGAGTAGAAAAGATTTCATTTTATGGACCTTTATTACTGGATTCCAGGTATCTGGCCTCTCACCGCAAGACCGTGCACCCACAGACCTCCCTGCAGCTGTGTAAGCACCGCTGCCCGCATTGCGCGATGACCTTCCCGCACCGCAAGACCCTGCGTGCACATCTCGCCCGCGAGCACAATGCTCGTAGCGAGGGAGCTCAGGTGCTCTGCGATATCTGTGGAAAGGAGCTCAGTTCCAGAGAGCATCTTAAGTTTCATAGGAGGACGCATACGGGAGAAAAGCCCTACGTTTGCAGGTAATGTTCTTCTTCATCTTTTCTACGTTTGTATGGAAAGTCCTTAATTTTTTCTATGTTTGCACTGAATGTCCTTCATTTTTTCTATGTTTGCACTGAATGCCCTTCATTGTCTCTATGTTTGCACTGAATGTCTTTCTTTTTTTCCATGTTTGCACTGAATGTCCTTCATTTTCTCTATGTTTGCACGGAATGTCCTTTTTAATGTTTGCACTGAATTTCCTTCATTTTCTCTATGTTTGCACTAAATGTCCTTTTTTTCTATGTTTGCATCGAATGTCTTAGTCTTAAATTTACACTGAATGTTCTTAATTTTTTTCCCTGTGTTTGTGAGGAATGTCCTTCATCGTGTCTATCTTTTAATGGAATGTCTCTTATTGTTTCTGTTTGGATAGAATGTCCTTAACCCTTTGACTAGTGACTTATTTTTTTATCATTTACTTATATTTTGTTATAATACGTAAAAATGTTTGACAAATATATTTGTATTATCTATAAATCATAATTTAACCGCTCCGATATGTAAGCGGATATACACGATAATATAACGATAGCAGTCAAGTACAATAAGCGTGTTTTCACGTCAACGCGTGTGTTTCCACAGAAATCGTCATAACTCTGTTATTGTTCTAGTGACATCTCTAAAACAAAAAGGAGAAGGTCGATAATAAATCAAGCTACACGTCCCTATTCAAGTTGTCCATAGTTTTTAGTATTCGGCTACGTTCAGAAATGTTTAATTTATAGAGCTTTAATTGTGAAGCGGAAATAACAAAAAGTTTTCGTAAATCTGACATGTCGTTTAAGATGTAAAAAGTGCATATTCGCGATATATCGGAGTGGTTAATGAAATAAATAAAAAATATATTGCTAATGTTCAAGTCTTGGCAATTTTTTTTTATGAAGTTAGGATAAGACAAATTTGCAAAGTTTAACAATTTTTTTTAATGTTATTTTAGAACTTGCGGCAAAGGATTTGTGAAGAAATGCAACCTCACTTTACACGAGAGAGTTCACAGCGGAGAGAGGCCGCACGTCTGCTCGCATTGCGGAAAGGCTTTCTCACAGCGATCTACACTAGTAATACACGAAAGGTAATTATAATCATTAAGCGGGGAAATAGGTGAAGGACGATGTATTTTTAGGGATTTTCATGAATTTTTTAAACACATATTTTTTATTTATACTTTGGGGTCATTTTACACATGTATTCGAGAGTATTATTCTAAAATTTTCAAATATTTTCCTAAAAAAATAACAGAGATATCAGCTGCCGTGCATCGTAAGTCTCCATCCGGCTGGGCAATTTGTGTAACTCATGGAGGTCACAATTTTTACTTGAAATTAATTTTTCAAGAAAATTGGGGGGGGCGGTAGGCCTTTTCCCTTCCGGACCGCGACGGAATGTTATTTACAAAAACGAACCCCTAATGAAAGTAATTCGTGACCCCTGATTTAGTGTGTAAGAAAGAGAGGCAGCATTATATAGTTAAGAATAAACGCAATACAATCAGCGCATTGACATTTGACGTTTTTGAATTTTCACTCACTATTCAATATTATATTTATCACAATATTGCTGCAACTCTTTCAAAAGATGAGAATTCCTTCCATACAAAATGTATGAGGAAAAAAGTATTTTCTTTGTAATTTTTTTTTTTGTGAATTTTTCCGATGTTTTAATAGCTATTCTGCTATTCGGGGAGAAGACAAATCCAACAAATCAAAGGTCATAAAAATCGGTCCAGCCGTTCTTGGGTTATAAATGGTGTAACTAACCCGAGTTTGTGTTATATATTAACCCGTTTAATCACAGGAGACCATATTTGTCCCAACGCACATAGGTCGCATATAAAACGCTGTAACTCCTTTACTATCATAGTGAGAAATATGTTCTAAACGGTGTTAGAAAGGGAAAACACCACGCTTTATATTCAAATCTAAAAAATAGCCACCAAAAGAGTAAAATGTGGACTTTTATGTATACAAAGTTTTGTATCGCAAATTGAAAAAAAAATTTGAATCTTCGGGAATTTTTTATAAATTATTTTTACATAAAGCGACAAAAAAATTATGTTACAATATGTGTTTGTTATGCATTTGTCTAATAAAATATGCATGTGTTTTTATTATTTTTTATTATCAGTAACTTTGGTTAGAAGAAACGTAAAGTGAGCCATTTTGTAAACTTTTTTATGTTTGTATGCAAAATTTTTATAATCAAAAAAATATATGTTTATTTCGAAATACATAATTTGAAAGCGTATTTCATCACCTTTCTAAAACAGTTTTTAGTTTTTGAATGTGCTCAGAAATGTTCCAAAAATTTGGCATTTGAAAAATGCCAAATTTTTGAAGGGTTGATATTGCATACTAAACAGTTTCTTGTTCCTCAGGTACCATTCGGGCTCCCGTCCCTACCAGTGCCCCATCTGCCAGAAGGGGTTCGTAGCCAAAGGACTGCTCTCCATGCACCTCAAGGGATGTCTGTGACGACAGCACGCAGCCCTTTCACATGCCACCTGCAAAAATTGCAAGAATAATGATGAAAGTCCCTCATCCCCGCCTTTGCGGAACCCTTGATTAATCATTTTTTGGTCGGTTCCTGTATTATAATTAATTTATCCCAGTGCCCCACAACCATTATGTCACAGCACAGTGAATCAGCACATGTTGGTTTAAATTTGACTTTTTTGTACAAGAACAGCTGCAATAAGAACACTGGAATGGTTTTTTCCATTGTGCATTCGAAAGCGCATTTGGAAATATTGCTACATATTTTCTACATGGATAACTTTTTTCAAAATATAATTATAATAGCTGTCGGTTAATCTAATCGGATATTTTTAACCCCTCAGGCTAATTTGTTCACTTTTCTAAATAACTCATATAGGTCTCTTATAAATCGTTGTCTCCCTTACTACCATGGTTAGAATTATGATCTAAACAGTGTTAAAAAGAGAAAGAGCTTTATATTTGAATCTAAAAACTAATTAAAGTGTACACCTTTATGAAACATTTTCGATCTCAATTTGCAAAAAATTTATGTAACCTAAGGAATTTTTTATCAATTATTTTTACACGAAACGACAAAAAGTGAGTTGACGATACATTTAAATTGCATTTGCCCAATAAAATATGTGTGCGTTTTTATTTTTTTTCGTTATCATTAATTTTTGTTTAAAAAACGTATGGTGAGCCATTTTTAAAAGTTTTTTTAAATGGCTTCAGCTGTGCTGGTGACCAGATCTGAATAACCTTCCCAACATTCCTCTTCTCATCTCCTTCCCCTCTCCACCAGCTTCAGCCTCACAACATACCCCAGTTGGGGATGCCGTAGTCTCACTGGCTCCAGACGGGAGCAGCAGGGATTCTTGTGAGCTATTCAGTTCTTAGTTTTCGGATGAGTTCAGAAATATTCCATTTATTTGGTTTTTATTGCAACGCGGAAATATTTTGACCTTCCGACAAAATAGGCCTGAGAAGTTATAACTCCAATTTTGATTAGAATATTCTGACAAAAATTGATTCTTCATATAAAGTCTGTATTTAGGAATTTATTTTGCACTGTATCCCAAATATCTATTGTGGCGATACCACTAACTAACTGTAAAGTTGAACTTGTCAAGCTGTACAATAAAGTATAGTCTGTCAAATAAGAGTAGAAAATATAAAAAATGGAACTAAAAATTTTTAGGCTGGCAACACCAATTTACCTGTCAAATATTCCTTCGAAATACAATGACACTGAAAATACAGAACACTGTATACACATTTAAAAAAACATTTTTTTATTCTTAAAAAAAAATTAAATCAAAGAAGCACTGTTGTTAAGGTACCTACTTAATGACAGAAATTTGATTAAATTGTGTTTTACAAAGTAATTGGCTTTCATATAATTTAACATAAATTTGAATTTAACAGTAGGTAGAAAGGAAAAATGAGTGAAAAAAAAGGTGAGTTTAGTTACGCTTCTTTTAGATCTGAAGTGAAATATATTCAGATCTAAAATTAGAGACTTGATCTAAAGCCCTGGCAATGCTAGGTACTTAAACTAATAAAATAAATGTGAGCAATTTCTAAAATTTGCTTTATATTCTATTACAATATCATTATTCTTCATTATGTTAACACAAAATTGCAAACGTATAATAATAATATACCTACATATAGGCAATTCTAATTTTGAGATCAGTGGGTATATATATTGCAATAAAAAATTGTTTTCCACTTTTATGCCTTTTTAATTTTTTATAAAAATGTAGGTTACACAGCTTTACTTTAACACCATGAGTTATGTGTTTAGTATTGCCATTTGATCGACAATGGCGCCCTCCTATGTTTTCTAATCTTATTTGACAAACTGTATGGTAATTTTATTGCCATATTTTTAGGAATTTTGGAGAAGAGTTTTACAAAGTGCCTTGTAATAATGGTACCTTTAGTTTCAGACAAGAATTGTTAACACCTGCACATGGTAGAGCTGTAAGATCCTTGACACTGGGATTCAAACCTGGTGTAGGCAAATAAAAAAATCATCACACATTTCTGAGTTAAAAATTTAAATAAAATTTTCAATTTGGTTACTTGATATAGGTATCTCCACCCCGGAAACCAATTTTTGGTCACCCCAAGTGGTTTGCTACATTTGTTGACTTATCAGGGGTGCCCGTTATTCCGGGTCTTGGCGGCGTATGCGTCTGCCCACCAAATGCATGGCAATAGAGAGGGACTGGTCGAGAGGGACCTTTTGATCTCTCCAGCAGGACTATTTCAGATTGGGATATTTTCAGGAGGGTTGGTTGTCTGTCACCCCTGAACACATTGACCCCAAAATTTCTACCCACCCCTCTTATCCTTTTCCTTTCTAGAACTTCCTCTAATTCCTTTCACTAAAAATACCCTCCACACAGCATCCCCAAAGATGATGTAGGCCTTGAGGGGAATCATACTACCCCACCTTCCTCTTACCTATCTCCTTCCCCTCCCCACTACCCTCAGGCTCACAACATACCCCATTTGGGGATGCCATAGTCTCACTGGCTTCAGACGGGAGCAGTTGGGACTCTTGTGTGATATTCATATAAAAAATAAATAAATAAAAAAATTTCCTCAGGGCATCCTGTGTGGAGCTTATGTAAAAATGTAACTAACTAACTAACTAACCATCACACGCCGTTTCCCCACAGGGGTAGGCAGAGAGGACGGACCGCCAAACAACTCGGTCTTGGCACACACTCTTTGCCTCACTCACATTCATACATCGTCTCATACATTCTCTTCTATTATTCTGACTTTTGACATGGCCCGACTCAAGTATCTGATTCACTTGATCGTGCCATGTCTTCCTCGGACGACCCCGACTTCTTCTACCATTCACATTTGCGTCGTATATTTTTCTTACACTACTTTCTTCGTTCATTCGCTCTACATGCCCAAACCATCTGAGGGTCCCTTTCTTAATCTTACTCTTTATGCTTACATCAGCCTTACATTCTTTGCGGATATCCACATTTCTCACACGATCATACATTGTTTTACCACACATAATGTAAAAATGTATATTATAATAATAACCCATGATATATATTTTTACTTCATTCCAGAGTGGATCATTGCTTGCAATTGCTTTAGCTATATTTTGTGATCATATTTAAATAGTCAGGTCACTTTCCAGCCTTCCTGTTCCCCTTCTTTTAGTTTTTTCAGCCTCTCAACATTCCCCAAATGGGAATACATACCATAATTCCACAGGCTGGTTGAATGTATAGTATATATATTATTCTTTTGACAGATATTTCGCCTTTTAGCAACATTCCCAAAATATCAAGATTTTATAAATTGATGTGGAAATACACATACGCACAAGTTTTTTTTTGGGTGCACAATTTTTATTAAAATGATCAAACTTTTTTTTTACTATATGTATTTAAGGTTGTTGAAAATAAATTAAATTGTTTGTACATAAAATGAATTTGTAAATATGTAATAAACATGTATGTATATATATTTTGTATTATATCTTATATAAATAATTATTTTACAATAAATTTAATTGATTTTTATTCTTTTTATTATTTTACCCAGATTTATGAAGAGATTATTTTTTTAAATTTTATTAAAAAATAAAATTTGGTAGGAAATGATTTCCCTTAGGATCTTTGTTATATTTTTGGGATGCTGTATGGAAGGTCTTTAAGGGGACACAAATGCAAGATTATCTAACTGATCATTCAGGGAAAGATTTATGGAAGACATTTGCGGAGGAAAACAGCACTTCATGGCTTTGAGACTTAAGAGGAAACCCGGTGATCTTTTATACATACGAAGGTATTCTACAATTTCCTTTCTGGTTTTTGACACTACTGCAAATGTTTTTTAATATAATATAGATATCGACCACTAACTTGTCGGTAAGTTTTGCTTTTTGTGATAAGTTACTTCTTATAGGGGTTAGGACCATCCAAAATCTTTAAAATTGCCTGGTTCGAACGCCATCAACAGACGTTCAGTATAGAAACTAGATTCATTATTCGGGGGAGGGTACCGGCGACAGTGACAGCAACAGTTTGGTAAAGAACCTCTTATTCTATTTCCTCTCAGTAAATTTATTTTTGAATGAAAACTTCTTTAGCACCATTGTGATTTGAAACTCGATGAAACGAAAAAGTGTCAAACACATACATCTGTAGGATTTAGCCTACGAGAGAATGAGATAGAATAATCAGTCTCCCCTTTGTGCGGTGCTTCGTATCCTCCCCACTCTTGTCTACTTTAGTTTTCTGAAGATTTCACTTCTACCGCGTGTGAACTTCGCACTAGTATTTTTTTCATAGTCTCTATAAAACAGTTATGTATACACCAATATATTACAGAAAAATATACAAATTTAGAACACAAAAGGAACAGTAAATGAGAGTTGGTAAATAAAATACGGTAGAATCTGAATATTGACTAACTGCTTTATGAAGTAATTACATAGCCAAGTTTGGTTTTCATATAAAATTCTTTGTAACGAAGTCGGATATAATGACTTCATGACTTCGCTTATAGTGACATGTCGCTTATTATGACCCATTTTTAATAAAATATGTCCTAATTTCATGGAAAATTATGTCGATTATAGTGACCGACATGATTCCTAACACATTCGGCGAATGCGTGGCACATCACGAGTCTTAATATGCCGTGTTTCTCTATATTTAAATAAATACATTCATATATACCTAACAAAAACAGGAGGTTGTTTATTTTCTACAAAATGCTTTGTATGACGTCCGCTTAGTATGACGTGCTTGTCATTTCCCTTCGATGCCATTATAAACGGATTCCACTGTATATGTAAATAAGATTTAGCAATAATAAAGTGCATTACACATGTATATTGAAAATTTAAAACAATATTAAATATAATAATATCAAACGAATATGCGAGCGGTGAAATTACAAGTTGGTACAACTAGAAAAGGTTCACGGAAAATAGATCGAAGTAGGAATATAAAAAGATCGTGGGAACAGTTTTACTATTATTTTGTGATGTGCATCAAAAGATAGTTGCTAAGTTGTACGTGGTTTCTAAATTGTACAATAATACCTTTGTCAGGTAATGGATATTCTTGTAATCTATAATATTCGTCCAGGGATGGTGTGCGGTTCGGAGAGGATGTGTGTTGATTGCTCCTCGCTTGTTTTTCAAATAACTAGTGTTTTTTACAAGCTGTCTTTCTAAAAGTTGTATGTGACAAACAGACATTGAAAATGTCAAATTTTCAGACAGTTGTTTCCATAAAATCAAAAATCTTTCCCTACACATTCAATTCCCGTGACACTGTAAATAACTAATTTGTAAAAATGTGGGACAAAACCTATTTGTAAGCGTTTATAAAGGTCATTTCTTGAACATTCTCCAGCCCTAAAGAGTCCTAAATTCTCCAGTCTTTCAAAATAAATATCAACTATACTTTTGCCACTAATCTTTTCATAAATTTAATACCTACTATTAATAGTGATGGGGGAAGCAAATGTAAAATCATGCAATATCCAGTGTTTTAAATATAATGTCCTCCGCGTGCAATGTCGTATCTTCTCCATAAAAAATATAACAAATTATACAAATAAAGCATAAACTCAATATAATAAATAGGAATATATCTTGTGCTAGTTCCACGTGGATGACTTTAGAGAACTCGTAGGTACAATTCATATACCTACAAGCATAAACTTTCTGATTAAAGTGGGTTTATTGGAAGAGACCTGCCAGGTAAGTATGTTTCTGTATCCATTTGTAAATAGTAGAATTAGATAGAACCTAATAATTCTTAATAAATTGTACAGCACCCTTGAGGTGATTTTTCACAAAAATGGCGCTCTACAAATTATCCAATTTTATTATTATTATTATTATGTCAGATCTGTTACTTGGCGCATTCTGATAGGTAGAAGTTCTTATAATATAAGTGCTGATTGATTCCAAGTTGCAATCCGCAGGGTGTGGAAACTACCCTGATGATAGTCAACCTCCAATAAGAAAGGCAGCAAAAAAATATATTACTAATGGCTCCAGACTCTTGAGACTCTCCACAGCTAAAACTACAACAGAAGTAAAGAGTAGGTATAAATAATATATGTTTTTAATAGGAATATATTTTATTGGAAATAACCTATAAACTTCATTGTAATATTTAATAATTGAAGAAAATTAATATTAACAAACTATGAAGAAGATTATATTAACCCCTCTGGCCAGTGGCGTAGCATGGTGGGTGTGGCAGGCAAAATTTCACAATAAATAATAATAATATCTTGTAAAAATCTGAATCATTTCATGCAAATTTCTATTTTTCGGAGATGTCTGACTAATCAACTGGACGATCGATTAACGCAAAAATTAGTCAATTATGGGGTGACCTCTGGCAGAGGTGTTGGTTATCCAATAAATGGTTCCCGGGCGGCGGTACAACACTGGATTTCTATGTCAATCGGGCATTATATGGCATAAAAACCTGTTCTCACATAGAATATATAAGATAGATCATAAAAAAGATGAGGTGGGAATTCGCCATTAGAACAGAATAGAAATTGAATAATAATTCAAATTAGAAAGATCGTTCCAAAGAAATCGAAATTTATACTTTAGTTTGGGGCCGCGGGCGCGGGTTGAATACCCTTGTTTAAACCAATAAAATTCAATAAAAAAATATAGAAAGTTAAAAGATCGTGTTGAATTTACACGAATGGAGATTAGATAGATCGATTTTAAATACTTAACAGAAATAATAATAAAAAATATTCCACTGTGATTGTTTGGGGTGTGCTGGTGTTGGTGTATGTGTACACAATCCGCCATATAAATGGAATAAGTATAGAGTATAAACGAAAATAAGTGGATTATAACTAAAAAAAACTATTGATCAAATTCAGAAAAATCGTGTATAAAAACCAATAGAATAGACGAAACTCTATGTAGAAAATATTGAGAATATGGTATAAAGAATGTGCTTGAAAGAAAGTAAGAAGAAAAATAAAGAACCAATTTAAAAACACACAAACAGATTAAAAATATAGAGCGTGTTTGAAAATCATAAGAATAGCTAGGAACCAATTTGAAAATCGTTAGAATCGATACAGAATGTAATTGAAAATCATGATAACAGAATAGATAAGTATCTAATTTGAAAATCATAAGAATAGATAATGAACATATTTGAAAATCGCGCGCTTTGTTCTCGTACGCCCTGTGTGACGTCACGGAGAGTACGGGGCTCTCGCCGGAAGCTCACCGCACCCTATCCTGTGGTTCGTTCGCTTTATACTTCCTCTACGTTCTCGAGCGGCGGCCAACTAGCAATAGTGTTGGTTTTAATCGAAATATTACGTTAATCGAGAGATTTTATCATTTGTTTTATTTGTGCAAAATAAATAATAAAATTATAATAATTTCCCTGAAAAGACCAGATGCATTACGTTAAAGAAACAGCAACTATCTTTTTATTCATCTTCATTAGATCTTAGAGCAAATGAAAATATTTAACACGGAGCTACTAAAGATAAAATTATATGAATTAATAATGCAACGAAATTGATTTCATAAACATGGTCTATAATTTGAAGACTGTGTCCACATATTTGTTGAATGGATTAAATTATTTTGGAAAAATCAAAGACAAGCCGATTATTTTAATTTTGTGTAAATATGATTAACCTGGAAAATGATTGCAATATAATACAATTCACTAAATGAAGCTAAGGACTTTGTATCGTGTTTATTTATTTTAAAAACATATTCGAGATATAATTTTTGTGTTCTAATTTTTAATTATTATTTAAATAGAAAACGAAAGCTTTGGCATGTAAAGGTTTAGGGCTTATAATTACAATTAGTCCTTATTTTCTAAACTACAATAAACATTTTTAAAGTCTTCTGCTAATTTAATATTCAATTAAAAACCTTTTAAAAATATATTTTATAATGTCCTGCAGACAGTGATTAATCACATAATCGAATTTATCGATAATATTGTCTCAACCATCCATCCCTAGAATGCACCTCGCCGGTAGCACGTAATGTTCCGCTAGACCTTATTTATATCACGCGCAAAGTTTTTAATTGCGCAATTTCCTTCATGAACATAAGTCGTTTTGGTTTTGTGGCAGTTTTTTAGCCGGCCAATCAGAGCACGTTCGATTCGCCTCAGTTTGCAAATGGCCGTGGAAAAAGTCGAGCCCGGCAGAAGGCGTAGGGATAGGTTGACGGTGTCTAAAACCTTTTAAAATTGTGAAAAGTGACCGAATTTCCGTTTAATGGTTAACATACAACACCAGAGAATGTACGAAATAGTGAAAATGAAGTCTATCTGACTGTTGTGAAGGTGAAAAACTCAAAAGAAAATCTGTTGGGAGTGGTGTGCAACACAGCAGCTCTCCGGCTGACAGAAGGGTAATGTACCGACGGCATTTCTTGATTAAACCATTAAATCGTTTGACAGGCGGTCTGTCGTGCTCACATCACGACGATACATATTTAATTCGCGTCCTGGCAGGCCGTTTGAGTCCGTTAAATCGTTAATTGTTGTGTTTGTCCAAGCAGTTCAGTCGCGCCTCTATCGAACATTTCAGACCACCATCAGTAGTTTTACAATCTGCACTAGACATGTTTAATTTTGCAATTTGCTCCATCTAAACCAAAGCAAATCCTTCCCAAAGAATCAACCTAACGTTTTACAAACACTGTCAATGTGTAGCTAATTGTTTTTTTGGCAAATTGACCGATTTAAGTTTATCGGAATGAAAATCATCGGGTAGGTATATATAAATACTATAGATGACAATACCGGAAGCTCTTCGATTCGCATACATTTTAAAGTCAACAATTTATTAGCAATGTCTTCCAGCAGAATAGATGAACTAACAAAATTTCCATAATAAAATTAACAATAGGTTGGAACATTGCTTATGAATATAAAAATTTGTCATATCAATATCAGATTTTTTTTTTAAATCATTAATATTTATAATATGAGATTCCTCTCCCCTATTTGATCCCTCGACTTAAGATTCTACAACATTGGGGGTTGCAATAGAACCACTTGCTCCAGTCGGTAATACTGCTGTATAGTGGTATTCATTCTAAATAACCACATTTCTCTCATTTTTATTTTCTAAATGCAAGATATTTGATGTGTAATAGTTTTTTTTTAAATATAGAGTTCATAGTACATTTTAATTGTATTGGCGCTCATAGAAGGGCGGCACCATTCTTCAGGTGTCTTTAAAACTTATCGGAAGTCAGATATCATCACTGTTATTTGTACTTTGTACATTTGCGACACATTCCAAAGTAGATGACACTCCAATATCGCCCTGGTGTAAGACCAAAATTCAGAATAGAAACATTGTTTGAAGCGACTTTCGCCATGTTTGGTGACCAGATCTGAATATCCATGTACTTCCAACCTTCCTCTACCCCAATCATCCCTCCCCCAAACTTCATACTCACAATTTATCCCAATTGGGGACGCCATAATCTCACTCAACTGACCCAGACGGTTGGGAGCAGTTGGGACTCTTGTGCGGTATTTGCATTAAAAAATATCTTCAACTTGGCAAGCTACTCGCTATATGGTATTGTGGCTGATATACAATTATGCATCATAATTAATGTTTGTGTATACATTTTTTCTGGTATCATCAGGGTATCTTCACCCTTGAATAACCTTTCCTGTTTAGTCTGATGCACCAAACACGTCTAAAGCCATTTCAAGCAATGCCAACGTTCGATTCAATAGTGGTTTTTCACCAGAGCGATGTATTTTAATCCAATATCGCGAAAGATTTAGGTACATTGGTTACATATTTTTTTAAAATTATTTTACGATTACCTACAGTACCAAGAATATCACAAAAATCCATATATTTACAAAAAATAGTCGCCCATTAAACTCATCGTTTAGCTAATTAATTTAATCATTACTTAATTTCTCCACGGGGGTAGGCAGAGAGTATTAACCGCTACACAATTCTGTCTTGGCACAAACTCTTTTCTTCTTCCACTTTCTGATACTGACCATTATTATTGACACACACCCCCTTACCAATAAACGTATCTTAAATTTTATATGACAGATAAACAAACAACCATTATCCACACATTAAAGGTTGTATATGTACCAATGAGTTGTGTAAAATTTAAAACACATTTATTTAACACTCCTTTTTATCTATACATAATTATTTTTTCCTTTCCTTTTTAAAAATATTTTTAACATATTGCTCATTTTACTGTTGACAAGATTTCCTCAGTATCAAGATACTCTCAGTATCGCCCTGGTGAGAGAGAACCTCATTCAGAAAATCATATATATTTTTACTGTAAATGGCTTTAGCCATCTTAATTTACTAGGTTCTGAATATCTGAGCATTTCCTAACCCTTCCATTATTCTTCCCCTGTACTTAAGTTCTCCCTCATACTCTCAGTGAGTCGTAAGAGACCATTCTTCAGAATTGAAAGGCTTTATAAAATTGCTTTATATTTATGTTTAGTCTAACGTAAATCATATTTTTTTCTACCTGTTCAAATTATTTGCAATACTTTTTTTCTTGTTTTTTAAAAATATTCAATTTTTAGCACCCTTGGAGGACGATTTTGCGCAAAAAATTCCGCTATATGAATTTATCCAAGTATTATTACTGTAGTTATAATTCCGGCCGCCAGGATCGCTGGCGTATGGCGTTTCATTTTGCGCAAAAAGCTTCCCTGAAATAATTCATCATCCGTAGTATCAACTCGCCTAGAGCTACTTGCGGCAGTACAGAACATGTCACCTGGTTTTGACTTGATTTCGTTTTTGCCGGACGTTTTTAGTAAAGAATTATTTATATTTTCACAATTTTATTTATTTAAAAAGTAACATTGACCATTTATCTATGTATTTATGTAATTATTGTTCGGTTTTATCGTGAAATATAGGCGCTAGGCGTGTTTTTATAAAATGTGTGCTATATAATTTTGTTTTTAATGAGTTTTAGATTTCTTTTCAATGGGTTTGTCACTTCCTTCTACCTAATATGAACAAATTAACAGTTCGTACCTAAAATACATTTGTGTTCGTGATGCGCCTAACGTATGCCAGTGAATTTGGTAATGAGAAATCGTAAAAAAAATGTTGTAACAGTGCTAATATAAATGATCAATTAATTATTCTATGAACTCATTTTTACACATTGAATTAGTGCTTCTGAATTTTTACCAATTGTGTTAATCAACCTAAACTAACTGACTAGTGAATATCACATCGTTTCTCAGCAGGGGTAGGCAGAGAGGGGTTGTAAATTCACACAATATAGGTATTTTCCCTTGCTAAATTCACATTCTTATATACTCTTTTGTTATATCGACTTTTGACAATGTAACCTTGCTTAAAATCATCATCTTATCAGCAACTGTTTGTACATTTGTGGATAAAGGCCTCTTCAAACTGATTTCATTCTGTTGTCTATAGCTCATGGTGGAAATAAAGTTGCCAGGATTGACATAGATATTTCCAAGTGAATAAATTTCGTGACGCCGGAACTCACCATTTTAATATTTTTGGCAACACAAACATATTTTCCGCTTTATGGTGATGAATTTATGAAACACAAATATTTTAATGTTATATTTTAGGTGTGCTCTCTGGTTTTCTTTTTTTTTAATAAGAATCCCAACTGTCTGGAATTACCAATTGGGGCATGTAGTAAGGCTGACGGTAAGGGGAGGGGGGGGGGGGGGGGGGGGAGGAGGATGAGGAAGGAGGATGAGGAAGGTTGGAAAGTTATGCCAAATAAATTAGGAACCCTTAGTAGTAGTCAACTGTTTGTTCGTTAGCGGCCTGCAGTCGTGCTCGGGAGCGATGACAAGTTACCGACATTTTCGATAAAATCTATATCAATCAACCATGCTAGGACCCCTGGTCATTCAGATCTGTTCACCAAATGGCTAAAGCTGTTTCAAGCAACATTTCGATTCTGAATGGTGTCCTTTTACCATGGTGATACTAAAGGTATCTACTACTCTGGTGTATCGGTCCCACCGGGACAGTGGTACTCTTGACTGGGACGGTACATGCATATCATATATTATTCTTGATTCTATTTTTAAAGCTTTTATATATCGACAGTCTCGTAGAACAGTGTCGGATGTGCAATTAGTAGCTTTGCAGTATTAATGTTTTGGATTTTTGCTGTTTGTGAGATCCAGAAATGTAGTTTTGTTTTCTGGAATTCTGGAATCACAACTTTTAAATCAATAAAATAAGCCAATAAATAAACAAGCATGACGATTTTCAATTTTTAGCAGATGACATTCTTCTTCAGGATTGTCGATATTATCAAATGTCGATTGTGTTTATGTTGTGATATTTTCTGTGTAACATCATGCCGTTTCGCCGCAGGGATAGGCAGAGAGGGCAGACTGCCACAAAACTCTATCTCGGCACATATTCCCCGCTTCATTCACATTCATATATCGTCTCAAACATACTCTCTGTTATTCTGACTCTTGACATGACCCGACTAAAGTATTTCATTCACTTGATCGTGCCATGTTTTCTTCGGGCATCCCCAACTTCATCTACCGTTCACTGCGTAATATATTCTCTTTATACTGCATTCTTTGTTCACCTGCTCAACATGCCAAAAATCCGATTTTAAACTATTAAAATCTTATCCACCAGCCTTGCATTTCCTTAACCTTTCCTTACATCCTCATTTTTCACACAGCCATACATGGTTTTACCACACACATGCCTCGGGGATCTTATTTCTACAGCATGCAGTCTACTTTCAACCTTCCTCTGCCTGCTCCATGCCTCACTGCCATAAATCAGATTGATATGGTACCAAACCTTTTAAACTTTACTAAAACATCTTAAAATATGATTTTGAATTGCATAGTTTGCAATTTTCCCCGTTTTAAACATTTTCATTTATTTCTTGAAAGCGTTGTTTAAAATGAACACATATTCCCAACCACAATATGTGACATGCGTACGTCAGTCTGTGTAGGTACCTGTCTCTTATCTGCCAGTATTTTTTTACGCTTTAAACTGATAACAGACTTGTACATGTGTGAGGAATGTTATGTCTACGAGATATTCAGATAATATTATTTGTTTTTTTTTAGTCTCACTATATATTATTATTTATAACATCTGTGATCAAAATCTAATATATCTGGCTTTGAGTTTGGAGATTCCAGGATTAAATAACAGTTGGTAAATACTTCAGAATTGAAGCATTGCGTGAGATGGTTTCAGTCTTGTTTGGTGACCAGATCTGAATAATCATGTGCTTTGCCAACCTTTCTCTTCCCTATTTTCCCCTCCCCCTTCCCTTCATCCTCACAACTTCGTCTTAAGCCGCCGCTACCCAAATTTCTACCAATTTCTTACATATCTCCCTTAAACACTTTCAGTTTTAAAGCTCTTAAAGAAATACATATTATTCTTGAAGATAATATCTCGACATTCCCCGTGCCGAAATACAAGTTATATAAAATTCCCTCGATAGAAAAAAATCGCAAAGTATACTCCAAAAATTATTAAAAACAAGTCTGTTTCTATTATCTTATAAATTATATTTGTGAAAAAATTCACAATGTTTCTTTAAATGATACTTAAGATGCTCCCCAAGAGATTTTTGCTCTATTTTAAACGAGTCGTTTTATTAAAAATTTTCACAATTTTCGCATCGATTTTGTCGCTTTAAATATTAGCGTGCTCCTCTAACATTCGTGATGTCGTATTTCTTCATCTTCTTTTTTTTGAGCTCGGTTGCAGCGCCTTAACCCTTGGAGTCTATTTGGCCCCTATAGGTCTCATATAAATGGTTGTATGTTGTATCTCCCTTGCTATCTTAGTAAAAAGTATGATATTAACGGTGTTAGAAAGAGAAAAGACCACGCTTTATAATCAAATACAAAAACTAACCACAAAAGAAGTAAAATGTATACCTTTATGAAACCAAAGTTTCGAATCACATTTTGAAATAAATTTATGAAACTTTTGGAATTTTTATAAGATATTTTTACATGGAATGATAATAAAGTGAGGTGATAATAACGTTTATAATACATTTTTCTAATGAAATAATGTGTACGTGTTTTTATTTTTTTTCGTTATCAGTAATTTTAGTCAGAAAAAACGTAAGGTGAGCCATTTTTAAACCTTTTTGTGTTTGCGTGCAAAATTTTTATATTTCAATAATTACACGTTTATTTCGATTACACCTTAAGTACAGGGAGCCAGTAATACTTGGTCAATCCTAACTAATCCTATGTAACTTACTAATCTAAATAAGTAATATAATAAATGTATGTAAAATCGCAGAATTCTGAAAATAAGAACCCGCTCTGTTGTTCAAAATACTGATCTAGTTTGAATAACAATGTTTTTAACTAGCTTTCCTACTAATGCTTTATTTGTCAATCTGTTTAAAGACAGATGCTTGTGTTTTCGAGGTCCACAAAATGAGAAAATCATGTGATGTACGAGATGGGCATTTCTCACGTTAGCCGATTCAGCCACTCAAGTTTTCACCTATCTTCTGGAGTGAGGACTAACTGGAGTAGCCTCTATCCTTCCATAATAAATTTGGTGATCATGGAAGGTCCTCTGATCATCAAGGAAGCCAGGCATTTAATCATTTTTTTTTTACATTAACTCCACAAAGAGGCCTGAGGAGAATAATTTCCCTCAGGGCCTCTCATCTTTGAAGATGCTGTGTGGAGGTTTTTTTTGAGGAGAGGAACTAAAGAGACCCATGTTGTAGGATGGAGGAAATACAGGCCGGCAAATCGTTCCATGTGATAAATGTCAACCTCGCTTTTGGTGTGTTTCCCGACTGCACCGGCGCCGAAGGAATTAATGACGCTAGTTTCTCGGAGCATCTTCCATCGAAGTATCGGTAGAACTTGGTCATCATGCCCACCCGACCCCTGTGCTCTAAAGATTGCAAACCGTTTGTTAAAAATAATCTATCAAACGGACTGTGTTTAGTTATCAGGTCTGAATTGCCAGGTGCTTCTGATACAACTATTCTTCATATTGGCGCTGTGTTGTAGCTTGCCGTCGTATTTATATTATCCGTATTTGAAAATTAGAATAATATGTCTGTTCCTTTTGTTTTGTATGTAAATTTAGTTTCAACATCCTTTCCTCTTAAGACTATGTCAATTAATAATACTGATTATTATTCATCTGCTATTCAAATTTTTTGACACTGGCGCTAGACAGTCTTTTTAAAAAAAAAATTGTTTGCAGATACGATTTACGACTAGTTCCCATGAGCACACAGGCCATAGGCTCATTGTGCTATATCCTGTTTTGCCTTAATCCTTTAACAATAACCCAGTCCCATTAATAAAGTGTGTCTCCCCAGGTATCTGAGCCTAGTTCCCACCAGAGCAGGACATTGGCACCATAAGTGAATTGGAGTCCCTTCATGCTCTTCACATTTTCTACATCTATCGGTGCTTTCCACTCCCAATAGCTGCATGTGTCTCCTGAGATGGCAGTGTCCCGTTAGTAGTCCTACCAGTTCCCTCGAGGAGTTTCTGTCCATATCGAGTAGTTTCCTGGTCCGTCTGGGGTCTGTTCCGTTTACGAGTACTTTGGATTGCCTCATTCCTGGTGCCCTCTCCCATTCCTTCCTGTGCTGAGATTTGACCCACCTCTCAATATGTAATTTGGTGTGGCAAACTGCTACTCCTACGGCTGGCTCGAATCCCGCAAGTGGTACTTTCGCTCCTTTCCTTGCTAGTTCGTCAGCTCGCTCGTTGCCCTCAATACCCAGACTGTCACAATACTAGACAGTCTTAGTAATATGTAGTTATCAACTACATTTAATGTCTATGTCTTGTAAATATCGTTTTTAGATGTCATTTTTTCATATTCAAATCACCTTTCAAACCTCAAGTGCATCCCGCTGTTGAATTAGGCAGCTAACTTGCCAATTGTAATCCATGGATGGATAACCAACACCCTTGCCATAGTTCACCCCAAGTGGTTCACTACGTTTGGTGACTTAGCATGGGTGCCCGTGTTCATGGGGCGAGGTTTGTCCAGATCTTAGCGGTGAATGCGTTTAATCACCTACTGCGTGACGGGCCTGATCGAGGGAGACCTAACCCAGACCTCTCCGGTCGGACTCTCTCGACCCATCGACTTGCACCGCAGGGACGAATTCATATGTCCATCACTCCTGGACACGACCCCCAGATTCCTACCCATCCCTCGTACATGTTTCCTTCCCAGAACATCTTCTCCATCCTTTCCCTAAAAAGATCCTCCATAGAGCATCCCCAAAGATGAAACAGACCCTGAGAATTTCTTTTCCTCACGGCCTCCTTTGCAGAGCTAATGGCCTCCGTGGTCGAGGGGCAAGGCTCTCGACTCATATAATCCGAAGGTCGCAGGATTGAATCCCGGCATGGGCAAAAAAATCAATATATGGTATATTTGCGGCACGTTCCAGAGTAGAGGATACTCTCAGTATCGCCCTGGTGTAAGACAACCATTCAGAATTGAAACGTTGCTTGGAATGGCTTTATCCGTGTTTGGTGACCAAATCTGCATAGCCAGGTACTTCCCCACCTTTCCTCTTCCCCATCTTCTTCCCATCCCC